>CM061544.1:185279209-195279209 GCA_030864215.1 Capsicum pubescens | reverse complement strand
GGGTGCATGCAACACTTTAAATAACATCATCAATTTCATGAAAACATGCATACAGACAATGATGAATCACTTGGCTTGAGTTATATCAAATCATACTCTTCATACTTTCATAATAAATAGTTCAAATGGTAAAATCTCATAATCCATGTAAATCATCAAAAATCATAAATTATGATAAATCATCATAAATCATCATAAATTATCATGTCATCAAAATTCATCATAGGTAATCATAATTCATCATAACATCTCAACTCTTTGACTCAAATCTTGGAGTGACTCGGTAATTCAAGAATTATGACTTTTATGGACAGGGGAGTTTCGTATAACCGACAACCCCACATGAGCTACGTGGAATACCAACATTTGAAACCCCCGTTGGCGGGAGCGTCATACTCTTTTCCAGGGAGTACGACCTTAAAACTACAATAATCACAATCGGGCTCTCTGGCCAATAATATCATCATCAAACAACCCTACGGTGGCACATAGGTTTGGAGAAATACCAAATTTCCCTCTCGGTGCTAAGCACTACTCCCCGACAAGCTCAGAACGCGTTAGAAAATCCACCATCATCATCACAAGGGTCTATCATAAAGACCAAATCAAATATCTCAATTTATAATTCATCAACAATTTGTGGATTCCTAACCCCAACTTCGACTTAAAACATTTTAATATCAACAAGGTATCAATGCATTGAACCATAACCGACTCGACATTTGGACAAGGGTATGAAGACTCAATATGTAATATTTTCAATAACTCAACTCATCAAAATCATCAAAAAAAATACCAAAATTCATCTCAACATCTATATCAAAATCAATCTTTCTCATAGTCAAAATCATCTCGACTCTGCGAGTTCAAGGTCAATGTACTCAAATGAGTATTCTTTCAATTCAACAATTAAATCATGACAACAGGTTTTGAAAAGCACTTGAGACCTTCAATTCATAATAAGAATATATATCCCGTAGTACAACTCAAATCATGACTTTTATCTCGAAAGCCTTTAGAAATATCAATTCATTGTAGTAGTATGCAATTCATAGCATAAATTCTCAATTTAAGAAGTAGAGTAATGAAGTAATCATGTATATCCATATTGGAAAAATTCAAAGTCTTATAAATCCTTCATAAAGTAATTTGAGTGTATACCTATTTTCGAATATCATAAAATTTCAATAATAGAACTCAACCTTTTTAAATATCAAAATGTAACAATTTATCAAATCATGATAACATCAATATTTTGAGAAAATATCAAGACTCATGGTAACATCTCAAATGTTATATCTCAACATGCTCAATGATTCAATTTCGTCATAAAGAAGCTTTAAGCTTATCATAAATCTCAAAATCATTCCAAAATACTATTTCAACATATATCTCGAAATCATTAAAAATAAAAATATGAAATTTATAATTATAGATATCAAGACATCTCATGTCTCAAATATATATTCAATAATTCAAATCGTCATTGGGAAGCATAAAGCTTGACACATATCTCAAAATATTATTCCAAAATACTATCTTGACATACGTCCCAAAATCAATCAAAATACCACCTCGTGGTAAAAGTGTGTAAGTCGCAATGATAATTATTAAATCATATCATGAAAACATTGAGATAATCGTATAAATCAAAGTTTATTCATTCAATCATCATAATCTCATAATCGAATTATTTAGACATAATCTCACTTGCAAAATCATGTAAAACCATAATAAAATTAAAGCTTTGGGCACAAGAATGGAGATTGCTCTTGTTCAAAACCCCACATACCTTAAGATAAAAGATGAATATGAACTTCCGACTCCGGAACATTATTCACGAAAATGAAGGGTGCTTCTTGAAGCCCTTAACATGATCAACTCGAATCCCAAATCAATTTGAAATTTCTACGGTTCAATTTAAAGATTTTTGGAGCTAAAATTTGACCTTGGGTTTTCCTCTCTTCCAAAACTTGATGAAAATATAAATTTCATGATTCAAATATGGATTATATGCAAGAATTTTCGTCGAAGAAGGGGAATGTGAAATGACCAAAATACCCTTAAAATTCAAATAATGTCAAATCTGTCCTTTGGTGGACTGTTTTGATAGGCTGAAGTAGATCGACCATAACGTTTAATTCCGACAGCCAAATTGGATGAAACCAATTTCATTAGAAAGAGGACTATTAGATCTTTCCGTTGATATATAGTATCTCACCCAGATCATTATGTACAAGGAGTTATGGTCGTTTGAAGTCAACCCAAAAATTCACTTTTGATAGGCTGAACTAGATTTACCATAACTTTTTGCTCCGATAGTAAAATTGGATGAAACCAATTTCATTAGAAAGAGGAATCGCAGATATTTCCGTTGATATATAGTAGATCACCCAGATCATTATGAACAAGAAGTTTTGATCATTTGAAGTTGACCCTGAAATTCGCCTGGCTGCAGTAATTTTAATTTCCTGCACGTTTTACTGTTCACAGTTCGATCGGAATGGTCGTAGTTCGATCGGAATGGTCGTAACTCATCACTCGAGTGTCCGTTTTTGATGATCTACATATCGTTGGAAATATTATTCGATACTCTACGCAATGGTAGGTCAATGTCTTAGAAATACTACACAAAAAATTTATGGATCGCTCTGAAGCGTAGAACTCGATACGTTTCTCACGAAATCTTTACGAATAAAATTTTCTGGGGTATTACAGAACCCTAATGGAATAACAAAGTAGAGGAAGTGAAAAGTCATTTTTGATCAATATTCTTTCTTGTATTGTGATTTTCTTTGGTTTGATTGTTTTCTAAACGACAATAGAAGTTAATAACCTACATGTATTAGATAATTACTTCAAAAGAGAGTTAGAGATTGAGAAAAGAAGATCACAATAGTAATTTTATCATGACCCAAGGCTAGCCCCTAGTCACGACAATGGTTCTTACGGTCACAAGTGACCACAAGCTAACCTATGAGCTAGTACCTGCTGTGAGCACTAAACAATATAATGATAATAGACGTAGACATGTACGGAAAATAATTGATAAGGCCATAAGGTTTAAAATGCTGAAAATACAGCTGAATTTACAAGTCCAAAAACATCTGTCAAGACTGATAAAGCTGATAAAAACTAACTAACTGTCTGAAAAGCCTCTAACTGATCGACTGTAGAGTTGATGAGACAGGCCCCAACTAACTCCAACTAACTAACTGAAATAAAGCAAAAATAACTTAATAAATATAACAGGTCCTCAATTTATGAGGAATCATCACTGATGCTGCTAAAGCACTAGACGGTCATGAATATATGAGGAATTATCACTATTGTTGCTGCTAAAGAACTAGACTTTCTACATGCGGTCAGGAAGCTGAGTGTCCGAACCTAAGATATAAGACATCATAGTGCGAATAAAAGTATGCAATCATTACTTTTAATGTATCGGTATATGAGATAAGGTTATGCTGAAATGCATGGGTTGATTGTGCATAAAGTAATGACTGACTGAATAGCATGAGATAACTGAGTATGCATGAATGAAAATTGAAATACTGAGAATGCAAGACCAAGCATATAATATTTCTAAAATAATCTATAAACTGAATTACTAAAATTTGATAACTGAATAACTGGAAGTCTACATGCTATGATTAAGCAAATCTGAACTGAATTCTGTACTAAACGCTAGACTGAAACTATTGGAGGTATCATATAACCGACATGCCCCAATCTGAGCAAATTAGGGTCCAACCTGTAATTCTAGTTGGAATGGTGTTAGTACCGTGCCACGGGTACTAACATTGGCTATGTGGATCCACTAAACTGATATCCTGAAGGAATAATGTGTAACCCTATACTAGCAGAAATCTCATGAGATTTGTGTCAACCCTAAACTGGTTGGAAGATATATCAAACCTACGCTGGCTGCGTAATTCTATAACTCTGGGACTTCTACTAAGGGTTAAAACACTAAAAATACAGGAATACCCCCATCCCCGTGCTCGCTCAGTGCTGAATCCTACTCCCAACTGAATGACACTGTTTAATGGACTGAACTAAGCTTAAATGAACAAACCACTGATCATAAAAACTAACTGAATGATAATTCTCATGGTATATCTAAAATCATTCTATAAATACTGAAATTACATAAACAACTAAGTATTGGTTATTCATAACCCTCCAACACTGAATGGAAATAACAATACAAACATATAAAAGCTTTGAAACCATAGTAAGAAATCATTGTTCAAAATCCAACACTTAGGCATTTCATCAACACATGAGAGTCATGAACTTGAGCATAGAAATGGGTAAATCACGTGATAATAACATACTCACAATACTAAAACCATGAATTAAGTTTTTAAATGATAACAGTTCAATATTCAAATTATGAAATGGCTCATTCTATCATAAATACATGTAATCATAACTCGAAACCAAATTATCAAGATGTTCATGGGCATAATTTAACTTAATCATGTAAAATTCATAATTTAAAACATATAAAAGGATTCTTGGACTCCATGGGTGAAAAGGTCCCATGGATGAACATCACACATACCTTAAACCCTTAAGATTGAAAGAGAAACACCAATCTTGATGCTTTCTTGAATGTTCTTCGATTGGGGAACTTGAATTCTTGGTTTTCTTTGAGAGAAAGTAATAGAATCTAATGATCTTGGGGGAGGAGAGGGTTTGTTTTTGCGAATAAATTAGAGAAGATGGTCAAATAATGCCCTAACTGAAGCTATGAGTCATGAATTTACAATTTGGGTTGAGGGTATAAGAAATAATTGTCCCTCAGATATTTAAATTCGTAACTGGAATGCTAATTCTATAGTCACCGCGATGCGATAAGGGATCCATCGATATAACCACTACAATATGACGCTATCGCGATGATCTACTGGAATCGTGATCCAAACATGATCTAATCCTCGTCTGAAAAATCTAAAACTTCTTCGAGACATGCTTCTTAAATCCCTAAACATGAATCAACTCAAAAACCATCTCGGGGTCGGGAAGACAAATTTAAAAATCCTCGAAGTTAAAGGTCCTAAAAAATGACAATGTCCCCAATACTTAGTGAAATTTTCACGCTTTAAGACTCTGATGCATACAACTAGGAGTTGAACTAAACTAAGAATACTGGAGTGATAGTTGTTATTGTAGGAAAACTCTATCAAAGGTAAATGATCATCCAAACTACCCTTGAGATAAAAAAAACACACGCCCTTAACATATCTTTTAGGGTCTGAATAGTCCTTTCTGCCTGACCATCTGTCTAAGGATGAAAAGCTATACTCAGATGAACTTGCATACCAAGACCCTTTTAAAAAGCCTTCCAAAAGTGAGTGGTTAATTGACTACCTCTATCTAAAATGATAGACAACAAGAATCCGTGCAACCTAACCAACTCTCTAATATAGAGCTTGGCGTAATCCTCAGCTGAATAAGAATTATGAATTGGAAAAAAATGAGTTGATTTGGTCATTCTATCTACAATAACATATATGGAATCATACTGACGATGAGTACGAGGCAAACCCATCATAAAATCCATGTTCACCTCTTCTCACTTCCAAGTGGGAATGCTGAACTTTTGCAATATACCACTAGGCCTCTGGTGCTCAACTTTAACCTACTGACAATTAGAACACTTAGCTACAAACTCTGCAATATCCCTCTTTATAACACTCCACCAATAGATTTCCCATAAATCACTATACATCTTAGTGGCTCTGGGTGTAAAGAGTTATGCAAACCATGCACTTCTGCTAAAATACATTGTGTTAAACTACCAACACGACACACACAGCCTACCCTGACATCGTAACACACCATCTCTCCTTTGGGAGAAAACCTTTTATTTCTGATCTCTAACCGATTCCTTCAACTTAACCAGACTGGAATCCTTTTCTTGCTTTACTATCACTTTGGCAGCTAAAGAAGATTCTGAACCACTCTAAACCCATATACTACCCTCAGCTGAATCAACCAACTAGACACCTAATCTAGCAAGATGATGAACATCTCTGAATAACTTTTTCTTATCTTTCTCAACAGGAGCAACACTACCCATAGACAATCTACTAAGGGTGTCTGCCACTATATTGGATTTCCCCGAATGATACAACACACTCATATCATAATCTTTTAAAAACTCAAGCCACCTTCTCTAATAAAGATTTAAATCTTTATGCAAAATTTTGTGATCCGTGAACACATCAACATGAACTCCATAAATATAACGCCTCTAAATATTTTAGGGAAAAACAACAGCTGCCAACTCAAGATCGGAGGTTGGGTAATTCTTTTCATGGGGTTTTAGTTGTCTAGAGAAATAGGCTATGACTTTACCCCTCTGCATCAATACATAACCAAGACTAATTTTTGAAGCATCACAGTAAACAACAAATCCATCTGAACAATCTGGCAAAGTCAAGACTGGGCCTGAGGTGAATTGAGTCTTCAACTCCTAAAAACTCTTCTCACAAGAATCTGACCATTAGAATTTGACGTTCTTCAGAGTCAATCAAGACATAGGGGATGTAATAGAAGAAAAACCTTCAGGAAACTGCTAGTAATAGCCAACCAAAGCCAAGAAACTCTACATATCTGATGGATAGATGGGCCTGGACTAGTTTCGTATGACTTCAGTCTTTTGAGGGTCAACTCTAATGGTATCATCAGAATTAATGTGTCCAATGAAATCTACAAATCTTAGCCAAAACTTTCAATTATAGAATTTTTTGAATAAATAGTATGCTCTAAGAGTCTGCAATACAATTCTGAGATAGTTTGCATGATTATTTTCACTACGGGAATAATTAAGAATATCATCAAGGAAGACTATGACAAACATATCCAAGTACTATTTGAACACTCTATTCATCATGTCCATGAAAGATGTTGGGGCATTTGTTAGTCCAAAATACATAACTAGAAATTCAAATTGACCATACCGAGTTCTGAAGGATATCTTTGGAATGTCACATTCCTTGACTCTGAGTAGATGATAGCCGGATCTGAGGTCTACCATAGAGATATAACTAGCACCTTGAAGTTAGTTGAACAAGTCATCAATCCTGGGGAGTTGATATTTATTCTTGATTTTGACTTTGTTCGACTGATGGTAAAAAATGCACATTATAAGAGAACCATCATTCTTATGCATGAAAAGGGCTGGAGAACCCCATGGGAAACACTAAGCCTGATTAACCTCTTATCTAAGAAATATTTCAACTATTTTTTAGCACCATAAGCTCAGCTAGAGCCATTCTGTAGGGTGGAATAGAGATAGGCTAGGTATCTAGAAGAAGATCTATTCTGAAGTCAGTTTCCCTTTCGGGAGGAACTCCAGGGAAATCTTTAGGGAACACATCTAAAAATTACCTTACTATTGAATTTGACTCGAGATTGGGGGTTTAAGAACTAGAGTCTTTAACTCTAACAATTTGGTACATGGAACCCTTGAAAATCATTTTTCTTGCTCTAAGATATGAAATAATCTGACCCCTAAACATTGAAGTACTACCCCGTCATTCAATAACTGGTTCTTTGGGAAAATAAAACTGAACAACCCTATTTCTATAATCAACTATGGCATAACATAAGTGGAGACAATCCCTGCCGATAATGACAATCAGTCATCTCTAACTCCACATGATCTACTGATGTGTGAACCTATGCTAACACATTTAAAGATTTTAACTCTAAATAATTGCAAGGTCTTGAGCAACATTAGTTGTTGTTTTATTAGTTTACTTTGATTTTTGCAGTAACAGATGAGATGCAGGGGAACCAATAATAATGGAAGCAAAAAGGTTGAATTCTGAAGAAAATAAAGGACAAGTGTGGCTGACAACATTCATGATAAGTCATTAGCCTGGTGATAAGCTATCAAGGTCATCGTCAGCTTTAACCAGAGAATGGGAGTTGAACAGAAGTTGTGACGACATTTTGTGATAAGGCATCAAGATGGTGATAAGGCATCAAGGATACCGTCAGACTTAGGCAGAACATGGAAGCTAAGAAGAAGTCTTGACGACATTGGTGATAAGCTGTCAAAATCCTGATAAGCCATCATCGTCATCGTCAGCCTTAGACAGCAACAACCAAAAGTGAATAGGAGCTGACGACATCCGTCATAAGTCGTCAGACTCCTGATAATCTATCACAGATATCGTCGTCTATTCCAAGGAAAAGCTATAACTTTGATTTTGTTTCCATAAATAGGTTAAACTATTTAAATCTTTGTTTTAGGGTTTTCTAAACAACCATTATTCATTATTATTCGACACTTTGAGTTTGGGAACATACTTTGATATTTTCTCTCTCTACTTCTAGACTTAACAACACAACCATTTGGAGAGATTATTATTAGTATTGGGGGATTTGTCCTTTGTGATCTAATGTATGATTCACTGGTTTTTATTCATCACTGTAAGTTTATCTTTCAAATCATGAATTCAATTATGTGTTTCATTCTTTTCATCATGAGAGGCTAAACTCCATTAACCTGAATTATGGGATCTAGGGTTAGGTCTTGATAAGGTGTTAGGTATTTAAGATTTAATATGTGGTAGGATTTCTTGATAATTCTGACACTTTAATTAACGTTTGTTGGTTGCAAACAGTAAACACACCTTCTTTGATTTTCTTGAGAAAGAAATCAAATATAGTAGGAAGTGAATTATCAACAGAGACTCTGAAATACTTCGCTTAATAATCAGCATTATAACAAGGTTGGTTAACCTGAGGTAAAATCTTGGCAGTGAATAGAAATTCCCTAAGTCTAAGAGGATTAGGAAATTAAATGCTTAAGTAGGTCGAGAGACATTTGATCATAACATCAATAAAGATAGCTTGTTATCCTACCCACCATGAGAATCTTGAATCACCTTTAGCATCTGTCATGTACTGTAATCCTTAGTGAACATAATTCTGGTTATTTCATAAACTCTTGATTAAAAACATCGAAATTAAAGTGACAAAAAATTATTCATGACACTTAAACCCCCCCCCCCTCCCCCATTTTAGGAAACATTAAACTATCAGTGAATTAAATCACAAATGACTTGGGTTCATTCCTTATTCCCTGTGGGATTCGACCCTAACCTAGTTGGGTTTTATATTGACAAAGATCACTTAAACCCATTCAAGAGTGTAATTTGAGCGTTATCAAAAATGGTGCCGTTGTCGGGGAATACGGTCGTAAACTAAAAGTTTGTATACGCTAATTGACTGTTAGTTAAGTTTCCTAGATTTATGTTTGTTTGTTGTTTTTGTTTAATTGCAGGATCCTTGTTATTTATGCCTAAAGAAGAAGTTCCAGAGAACCATTATTACCAATTAATCTGGAACCACAACTGATCGAGAGAATGTAAGAATAGTAAGAGGCTGACAGACTGGCAGCCTTGGCCGGGGCTCAAGTGAATATACAGAACGAGGGTCAAAAAGTACATCATCTGAACCCTGATGATGAATACTTGGGTGATGAGGAATTGTTGAATCCTCAAAACCCAAGGCGAGTAGAGCAAATTGTTGTACCAGTACAGCAAAACTTCAATAGAAACCGTCCAGTCAGAGGAAGGTATATTCAACAGCCTATCCAATATGAGGTTGATAACGATGATGAAGGAATGGAAGGAGCAGGTGCAACGGTTGCTATCATTCCACCACCGTTGGTACCTGGTGCAAAATTCAGCATAACAAGTACTATGATTCAACTCCTGAATTTGAAGGGAATATTTGGTGGCTTTCCTGGTGATGATCTGAACATGCACTTGGTGAACTTTATCATCATTTGCAAATCTTTTGATAATCCGGGAGTGAGCCAGAATGCGATCCGTTTGAGATTGTTTCCATTATCTCTGTCTGGAGAGGCAACAATGTGGTTAAATAAGCTTATTCCTAATTCCATCACCCACTAGAGGGAGTTGAAAGATGCATTCCTAGAATGGTTTTTTCCACCCTCCAGGAGGGTACAGTTGAGAGACGAGATCAACAACTTTAGACAGCTCCCTACCAAAGCTTTGCATGAGACATGGAAGAGGTTCAAGAAGAACATGACACAATGTAAGAACCATAATATGATGGACCTACACTTGATGGAGACTTTTTACAGGGCTCTCAACTCTGTAACAAAGCCGATTGTAGATAATGCTGCTAGTTGTTCGTTTGTTGATCTGTCTTTTTAAGATGCCTTAGATATGTTGAATAGGATGACCAAACAGAGTCGGGCTTGGAATACCAGGGATTCTATGTAGCTAGCCTGACTGTTTCTATTGGTATGACTACAGAGCAACATAGAAGAGGTGATAAGTGAGACCAAGACATGGCCCACCTAAAAACATAGATCAACTTTCTAACCAAGCACTTACTGTCAAGAAAGACTAAAAAGGTTAAAGGTGTGGAAACCCAGGGCACTGTGGCTACTAATGCAGATGAGGAGGTAAACAATATAGGAAATCAAGGGGGTTTCCGAGGCAGTAACCAAGGGAATTAAGGTCGGAACTTTTATGACAAGCCTGATTATAAATATAGGGAACAAGGAAATTAGAGAAGCAATAATGATAGGAGTGGTTTATATGTTCCTCCTGGAAGTCGGGATATTACACCAACTAACTCTGGCAAGAAGTCCATGGAGGACATGATGGAAAATTTATTGAAGGGGGTTGAAACTACCAACTCGGGGGTAACTACTATGAAGAATGAATTCTCTACCCTGAGTCAGATGGTTAGTTCACACTCCACTTCTATCAAGCAGTTGGAGAAGCAAATAAGCCAACTTTTCGCAACACTGAACCAGAGAAAAAGTGGTACTTTACCTAGTAATTTGGTTCAGAATCTGTGGAATGATGGCTCATGTATGGAGATTACCACTAGGAGTGGTAAGATGTTAATTAGCCCATCTGTGGGCAAATCTATAGATGGTGAAGTAGTTATTGATTAATCTGAAGAAAGCAATCCAGTGGAGTCTGAGAAGCTAGATAGTTCGGTTGATACTTTGGATAAGGAAAAAGAGAAGGAAGATAAAGTGGTGTTGAAAACTATTCCAAGACCACCACCTCCCTTTCCTCAATTATTGAAGAAAAAGGTTGAGGATGCAAAATTTAGCAAATTCATGGCAATGCTCAAGCAATTGACAATAAATGTACCTTTGATTGAGGCACTTGAGCAAATGCCAGGATACGCGAAGTTGATGAAAGACCTTGTAACAAAGAAATGGAAGGTTATCCATGAGCCGGAGTAGAATCTTATCCATTATGGTGCTATCTCTACAAGGTCTTTACTGCAGAAAAAGATAGATCCGGGAGTATTTACCATCCCGTGTACTATTGATTCCCTAAAATTCACAAAATCACTGTGTGATCTGGGAGCCAGTATAAACATAATGCCACTGATTGTGTACAAAAAATTGGGTTTAGGGGATCCTACCCCAACAAATATACGGTTGGTAATGGCAGATAGGTGTGTGAAGCGGCCTATGGGCATACTACACGATGTTTTGTTAAAGGTAGCCGATTTTATTCTACATTCTGATTTTCTGGTCCTAGATTGTGAGGTGTATTTTGAAATACCCATCATCTTAGGTAGGCCATTACTTGCAACTGAGAGAGTGCGGGTAGACATGGAGTTGAACGAGCTAAAGTTCAGGTTCAATGAAAAAGAAGCAAGTCTCAAAATACACTCATCCATGATACAACAAAAAGAGATGAGTGTTTTCTCAATCATTGACGTCTTCTATGATGATGGTAAAGGGGTCTCAACAGGTTGTCTTGGTGAAGTCTGAGTAGTCAAGATAACCAAGTCGTGTCGTGATAGTAAATCAGGCGTTATTGGGAGAAAACCCAATGTTATTATGTTTAAGCAAGTTTTTTTACTTTTATAATTAGGATTTAGTATAAATAAGGTGAAAAATAAGGATGTCAGCTGAAAGGTCATGACGACATCTCTGATAAGCCATCAAAACTGTGATAAGCTATCAGAAATGTCATCAGATAGGCCAAACTTGAGGCAGTTTTTGTTAAGGCTGACGACATCAGTGATAAGCTATCACACTTATGATAATCCATCACAAGATGTCATCAAGAAGAATTTGAAAGCATTGCTAGACTATTTTGGGCCCAGTTCAGAAAATCCAACCCGGCCAACAGTCGAACCTTCTCATATTCCCGCCTATGTTATTTTCTTTCCTTCTTTAATTTATTTCTTTCTTTACTTAGTTTATTTACTTACTCATTCCAAATAATTTCCCAAAGTTAATCAATAAAAACAAGTTCCCTTGAGTGTGGGTTTGCAATTCAAAATCAAGAATTTCTTTCTACTTCCTCTTGTGCGTGTAATCTCGGTGTGGACTCCTATCAGGTATGCTCTAAGTTTAAATTTTCTATTCTTGAGGTAAGTGATAGAGTGATGACAAACCAAGTTCCCAAGAGTCTTGAACCATGTTCAACTTGGTTAGGAGCTAAAAATCGCACCTAGGGTTTGCTATAGAAGCCTAAGTCTTAAAGTTCAGCTCGTAAATCAGAACTCGAGTGGATTTTGAGGAATAATGGGACCAAAAATTGAGTTGAGGTCAAAAATGGGGTTCAGATAAAAGCTGATGACATTCATGATAAGCTATCACACCTGTGATGGCTTATCAAAAATGTTATCAAAGGTTGCTGAGAATGAAGTGGATTCTATTTAGAGGTGACGACATTTGTAATAGGCTATTACAATGGTGATGGCTTATCAGAGATGTCGTCAGAAGTTGATAAAGTGTTGTAAGTTTTTTCTGAGGTTGCCAAAAACTATGATAAGCTATCATAGACATGACGGCTTATTAAGAAATGTCATCACACCTGGAGCCTGAAGCATGAATGATCCTTCTAAAAGAATGTGAAGCTTAAATGATTAATGTGTTTGTGCTTATGCTCTTAAGGATTGATTGATGTTTTTCTATTTCTATAGGAACCTTATAATGGCACCCAAAGGAAATATCCTCAGCTTACCAAGAAGGATCAATAGAAAAGTTTACACTGGAAACTCATCAATGAGGAGTCTGATTATAAAGAGGAAGAACCACTACTCAGGAAATGAAAGAAGAAGAAAATCCCTACAAAACCTCCACCACCCTCACCAGTTGAGGTGGAGGATAGTGATGACACTGAAACAACAAAAACTTTTGAGAAGGAGGTATTTGAACATTCTGAACATGAGTAGCATGAGTCTGAAAATGCTAAGTCTGAAGAAGAGGAACAAAAAGGGTTTGAGCAGTCTGAGTCTGAGGGAAAAGTATCAGGATGACCGTCCAGAGAACAACAAGATGATGAAGATTCCCCAGCTTGGGGAACACTTATCAAATGTAAGAACCCTGAAGTTCGAGACAATGCTAGATGGAAAATTTCTAAAGCAGAGGGCATCTTCACTGTTGGGCTTTGCAGAACTGATAGAAGAAGAGCTAAAAGCCGATTCAGGAAGAAAAATAGATTATCACCCAAGGGTTGAGCAGGTACCCTAAAGTGGAATAGAAGTTCCAAGAGTATGGATTGGGATGGACCACAAACGAGGGAGGCTGGCTTTGCCCTTCACTGGTCTGGGAGTTTTAGGTAAACTACCAAGATCAGTTAGAAAACATGTTTAGATAAAGAGAAAAGAGTTGCAGATCGACCCTTATTGGATAGAGTTTAGGTAAGGGGCGTAAGGGTTGATGTCTCAATCAGAACAATCAACAGGTTCTTGTATGTCCCCAACTTCACTCCTCAGGCCACTGCACCATCCGTCTATACTCGTATTAAGAATCAAGCAAAACAACGTCTGTGGTTGGCCAACATCATAGACGAAGGAGAACTAGCATGGGTGACCAACCTAAATAAGAGAATCTGTAAGTCCTCTTTGACTCAAGAAGGAATGTTTTGGTGGGGTATAGTGCGTATCTGGTTGATGCCTACTGATGGAGACAACATTCTGGGTAATGACCGAGCTATCCTAGTAGCAAGCATGGTGCAGAATCTCTTTCTAAATTTTGGGGAAATCATTGCTGATGAGATGAAGATTAGAATATTGAGAGCCAACACTGCTTATCCTTTTCCTTGTCTTATCATAGAGTTATGCCGAGATGCTAAAGTGCCAACCCCATATGGCATGATAAAAATCAGCCAATATTGAGACTTGATAGAGGTACAGAGGTAGCAACAGACCCTTTAGTTACAGATATCGGTGCAGCACCTCATGTGGAAGTGCAAGATTCTGAGGTTGTGCAACCAACATCTTCAGCACAGACAGGTTCAGTGCCTGAGAATGAATCCAACCCCTCAGCTCCTACATCATCCAGCAGGATTTGCATTTCACCCAATCGACATCAGAAAAGTGGCTAAACAAGCCAAATGGTGTGAGGCACAGCTTCATACTTTTGCCAAACAGTTTGTTGCTACAGTAAACAAGAGAATTAAGGTTGTCCTTCAGCCTTTTATGACTTTGCCTAAATGGTTTGCAGATTTGGAAATACGATTCGATGCACGGACAAAAGAAATGTCAGGGCTAATCTTGATAAATTCGGAGCGGAATTAGACAAGGTAAAGTTAGATATTGGGGTATTATAGTAGCACCAATTTATGGTCCCGACAGGTCTGGCTGTGGATGAATCTGAGGAAGAAATTCCCATACTTGACCTCACTGGATATTCACCAAAGTAAAAAAATAAAGAAAAATGGGGAGAAGAATGGAAAAGATAAGAGAGAAGAACCGGATAGTGAGTAAGAAATAAGAGTGAAAAAAAGGCAAAAAAGAAGGTCGAAAAGGAGAAATTGAAGAAAGCAAGAATGGAGTCCCTAGTGGATAATGAGAAATGAGAGACAGCCATCCAAGCTAGTTCTATAGGTTCGTCATCTAGAAGGGCTCCAACCACTGCAAGGCCAGGTGCTCCTGAGGGAGAAAAAATAGCAGATGATGCAGCAGCAGGGTCGGAGACCCATAAGCCTCACGCTTGATTCACTCTAGGTATGCCCTAACCCTGAGTTCATTTTATTTTAAAATTCAAGTTGAGGGCGTAGGGAAGAATGTTATTGTAAAAGAAAAAAAAAATTGGTAGATAATTAGAAGTAATACAGGTACTTGAGGCAGTTAGCTTATTTTGTGACTTTTGAGTACCTCTCCATTGGTCTGATATATTTTTTACTGTGTGAATTGCATCCATTTGTGACCACAGTGTATTTTTTTATGGCATTAGTCTTGCAACTGAATAACCTTTGATAAACAAGTACATGAATCGGATAAGTAGTGATATGTGAGATACTTGTGTGCCATGTGTGTGTAATATCTTGCTCAGTTCCCGTTGTCTGTTGAATCTAGAACTTTCCCTGTTAGTCTTGCCATGGCCATAGGATAGGAGTTAGGAAAGGATCATAGGCCATTTTTTATTTTAGCCCACTTTTGCCAAAATGACCTTCCCTATGTGCATAATATGTTTTGATCCCTGTTTTGAGCCTAATTAGCCTATTTCTTTCTACGATACCTCTCTCCTTCCCATTTACATCACAATGAACCTACTTTAGCCCTGGTCCTCCTTGGGCACTATGCATCTTGACTTAGGAAAACAACCTAAGTTGAGGGTGGCTATCATAGGGGTGTGTGATGCGAAATGAGTATGAAGAGCAGAAGAATAAAAGAACAGAATAAAAAGTTGGGTGTAGTGAAAAAGGATAAGAAAATAAAAAGGTGTGTAAAAGATGATAAAAAGATAATATGATAATTGGAAAGACCGCATCCATATTGAGCTTGTGTAATCAATAAAAGAGAGGAAGAAAGTAAAGTTGAGAGTTGAAACCCCAAGAGTTAAGAGTAGTGTCAAGGAGGCATAGTCACTCTAAAATATCCATGAATATCATACCAGCCCCTGACCTATGTTACAAGCTTAAGAAAATCCCTATAGTGATCCTAACTAACCTGTCCGAAGACTCGGGTACCGACTATAAGGGCAAGCCTATGGCATTTGACATGGAATATTTGGAATTTCATTCTGAGAGTGAGTCTTGTGATTATCCCTATGTTATGTATGTGAATTCTGATATGAGTGAAAAAGGGATTTCTTTGTTTTGAGGGCACATTGGGTATGTTGCTAGTCACTGACTTGTTTAGATAATGTGATCTTAGTATGGCACGGTTGTTATTGCTGAATTTTTGCCGCATTTTGATGCTTGTGAGTTGCATGGTTTTTTTTCAAAACATTAACAGTGAGCTTTAAATTGACTGACCTTGGAGATGGTGAATATATTCTGAACTAATATAAGTAGTTAGCTGCCAGATTTTACTTTGTATTCTCTTAGTTATGTTATGGTTGCTTGAGGACAAACAATTGTTTAAGTTGAGGGTATTGATGTGTAAGCCTATTCTAACACATTTAAAGCTTTTAACACTAAATAATTGAAAGGTCTTGAGCAACTTTCATTGTTTTTTTATTAGTTTACTTTGATTTTTGCAGTAACAGATGAGATGCAGGGGAACCAACAATAATGGAAGAAAAAAGGTTGAATTCTGAAGCAAATAAAGGACAAGTGTGGCTCACGACATTCATGATAAGTAGTCATCCTAGTGATAAGCTATCAAGTCCATCGTCAGCTTTAACCAGAGAATGGGAGTTGAAGAGAATTTGTTACGACATTTTGTGATAAGGCGTCAGGATGGTGATAAGGCCTTAAGGATACCGTCAGACTTAGGCAGAAAATGGAAGCTGAGAAGAAGTCTTGACGACATTAGTGATAAGTTGTCAAAATCCTGATAAGCCATTATCATCATCGTCAGCCTTAGACAGCAAGATCCAAAAGTGAAGAGGAGCTGACGACATCCGTGATAAGTCGTTAGGCTCCTGACAAGCTATCACGGATGTCATTGTCTATTCCGAGGAAAAGATGTAACCTTGATTTTGTTCCATAATTAGGTTAAACTATTTAAATATTTGTTTTAGGGTTTTCTAAACAACCATTATTCATTATTATTCGACACTTTGAGTTTGGGAACATACTTTGATATTTTATCTCTCTACTTCTAGACTTAACAACATAACTATTTGAAGAGATTATTATCAGTATTGGGGGATTTGTCCTTTGTGATCTAATCTATGGTTCACTGCTTTTTATTCATCATTGTAAGTTTATCTTTCAAATCATGAATTCAATTATGTGTTTCGTTCTTTGCGTCTTGAGAGGCTAAACTCCATTAATCTGAATTATGGGATCTAGGGTTAGGTCTTGATAAGGTACTAGGTATTTAAGATTTAATAGATGGTAGGATTTCTTGATAATTCTGATGCTTTAATTAAAG
Source organism: Capsicum pubescens (assembly GCA_030864215.1). NCBI lineage: Eukaryota > Viridiplantae > Streptophyta > Magnoliopsida > Solanales > Solanaceae > Capsicum > Capsicum pubescens. The sequence goes on along the minus strand of CM061544.1, from coordinate 195,261,893 downwards.
TCTGTTGGTTGCAAAAAGTAGACACACCTTCTTTGATTTTCTTGAGAAAGAAATCAAATATAGTAGGAAGTAATTTATCAATAGGGACTCGGAAATACTTCGTTTAATAATCAGCGTTGTAACAAGGTTGGTTAACCTGAGGTAAAATATGGGCAGTGAATAGAAATTCCCTTGGTCCAAGACGATTAGGAAATTAAATACTTAAGTAGATCGAGAGACATTTGAGAATAACATCGATAAACATTGCTTGTTATCCTACCCACCATGAGAATCTTGAATCACCTTTAGCATCTGTCATGTACCGTAAGCCCTAGTGAATATAATTCTAGTTATTTCATAAACTCTTGATTAGAAACATCAAAATTAAAGTGAAAAACAATTATTGTCACTTAAACACCCCCATTTCAAGAAACATTAAACTATCAGTGAATTAAATCGCAAACGACTTGGGTTCACACCTTATACCATTTGTAGGGGGGTGCGGATTAGGTGCGTAGTTTCAACTAGATAATAAATACGTAGGTATTTATTTTTATATTGAATATTATTGATTGGAGTAATTTTCATTTTTATCTTCTTGACTTAAGATGTTTTATTAATTCATATTCTAGATTAGATATTATTGTGATTAAATTATCTAGTGTTTTAGGATCCTCGTTAGTAATATGTAATCTTTTATATTCTTGGTATAAACTATATAGTTGAGTTTCTATTTCTTTTAATGATTTATTCTTTTTGTAAGATGTATCCATTAATTTATTTTATCCTATTGAAATTTTAGCAATTTCTGTGTAGTATTTTATTCTAACTTTGCTATATTCAATGCGTAGGTTTATATTTTTTATCTGACTAATTAGTATCTGTTGTTCATGTATAACTAATTTTCCATCTGTATTAAATAATTTTTCGTATGTATTAAATAAATTATTACTTGTATTTTCCTTTTCTAAGGTTAAATTTATTTTAAGTAATTTTTCTTCTAGTTGTTTTTTCTCTATTTCAAGTTGATTTCTGTAATTAACTTCTTCATATATCCAATTTTGTCTTTCTCTAATTTTCTTTATATATTCTAGCATCTTTTAATCTGAATAATATCCATCTGGGTAATTATCTAGGTATAACTGTGCTATCCAATTTATAATTTCAATTTCATAGTTTAATACCTTTTCTAATATTATTCTCTTGATATCTATAATTCCTATATCTCTAAGTATATATAAGATTAAGACTTTAAGATTATCTATCATTTAAGATTGACTAAATATTTTATTATAATATTTTGTAGTTGTTTGTTTTAGCCTTAGTAGTTCTTGCATATTTTTATTAAGGGATTCTATATATTTTATATCTTTAAGTGCATACAAAATAAGTATTTTAAATTTATCTACCATCACATCAGATAAATAATTATTATTCATTTTCATAAAATTGCTTTTTTCAAAATATTCCCTTCAACCATGTACATAACAAAATATAGTCATCTTAGATTACTATATACTAGATTATTCTTAAATAACATGTTCTTCGGTCACTATTAGCATGGTAATCTGGATACTTTTCCCTTAAACAGCGCCTCTACTCTGGTTACTCCCCACCACGGCTTCTTGCCTTATTGGTTTCACCTTTAGGATGGCATAGTTCTTAGGGATCTTTCTCCGTTTCCGCTTTGCTAATAAACTTCTTAACATATTATTCTTCGAATAATTCTACCATAAAGTAACTAACATGAATTTATTTTATCATATCATGATTGTTGGGAATTATGAATTTAGCTTTTCATAATCATAAATAAATATACCTGTTCTGGTAGGTTTGATATTTCTGAGTTTTGTTCCTCCATAGATTTTTCCATTGATATATACCTGTTTTTTAAATAACTAAGCAAAATATTTTTTGTAGACTTTGAGAGAAAATTTGCTTCAACGCATGAAGGCTTGCCTTGCAATGCCTTCTGCTTTCTCTATTTATAGAATGGAAAATGTACAAAAAGTTTTTACATCCGTAAAACTAAAAAGCTAAAAAACTAAAAAAGACTTAAAAGTCTTACCTAACTTTGACTTTTCCTACTTTACATTAATTTCCTAATAAATGCTAACTAATGTACTAACTTATTTTTTCTTTCACGTAACTAATTTGTACAAATAAGTCTTCCGTCTATTTTGTCATATCTGCTGTATCTCCATTATTGCTCTGATCTTATCTTTCCAGCTGTCGTCCTTATCTTCTTATTCTAACTGCACTGCTGGGACGTCATTATCTCCTCTATTACATTTTGAACATCTGTGATCTGGATATTTGTGTCCAATAGTTTTGCAGTATCTGGTCAATAATTCTTCCGAAATAAATTTTTCCTTAATAGCTCTGGCGATAGGTTCTGTCTCTGGTTTAAGCAACGTGATAATCCATTGCCTAATAGTTTCCATATCTGTTTCTCGTAACTCTTTTGAATTTGAATATATTTATACATGATATCTTGAATAGTAGTTCCATATGGGATTTTGGTTGCAATATGTATTTGCTAGCTCTTGTAAAATTGTAGATAATCCGATAATCCTTTTGTTTGCATAAAATTTTGGTATCTCGATTCTGGGTATCTCTGGTTGTGAAATAATATCTTGTGGTATAATCATATCTCGTGTCATTCCTATCTTTACAACTTGTATAGGTTTTTTAACTTCATCAAATAATATCTCTGCCGGTGCCGCGTAAATTTTTATAAAGAACAAGGTACCTTTGGTTATTCTTTTAAAAATAATAAATGCTTCATATATCTCTGGTATAGTGGATACCTCAGTTCCGTCCGTGGTATATACAGTACTAAGTAATCCATATTCGTAGCAAGTTTTAACTATGTTTGGTTTGGTTTTGGGTAAGGCAATTAATTTATTATATCCGGTCAATTTCTGGGTTATATAGTTTGTATCTGGTTCTTGGACATTTGTAGCTTTTGGGTTGCTATTTAAAAAGGTTTGTATATTGTAGATATTTTCTATGTATTTTTGGGATGTGTAGTTATAAACTTTTTTGTCTTGGTTCAGACTATCTCGGTATGTGGTAATTTGTGGGGGTATAAACATGGGACCTTTTGATGTATTTGGGGTATATGGTTTTTCAAATATTTTATTCATATTCATGTTCTGGTATCTTGGTCGACTAGCTCCTTTGCTTGTACCTGCAGGAGTAGATAGATAAACGTTATGGGTTTTATGGAGTATCCCAACGTCTCCTTCTAGCTCTGGAATTTTAATGTCTTCCGATCGACATAGCTCTGCACACTGCTGAGTTAGCTGATTTGTAGCTATAGACTTCAGTTTACCTTCATTAGTCTTTAGCTTTTCTATCTCATTACCCATACTGTCCACTTTTATTGAAAGCGTAGTTAGGGTGTTGAGTATCTTTTCTAGAGTATCTTCTTCTATAATATCAGTCTGTGTAGCTTTGTCTTGATATGTAATCTGCAATAACATTTTTGTTAGTACTGATTACTTCTATTGTAAATGTAAAATTTAATATATTCAATACTAGTCTCCGAATTTCTTTTGTTGTAACTGAATTTTGTATTTTCTTTGTTAGCCACCAGCGTACTTGTGTATTATCTGTTCGCACAATAAATTTGTTATATACAATATATGGCTCAAATGCTAACAAACATTTATATAATGAACATAATTCTTTTCTATTTATTTCCCATTTTATTTCTGTCTCATTAAACGTACCTGAGTAATATCTACAATGGTGTTCTATTTTTTCTGCTTCATATTTATATTTAAGTACTCCTCCGTAACTATATTCACTAGCATCTGCTTCTACTATATATATAAATTTTCTATTTTCATCTGGAAATTGTAATTTTGGTAATTCTTTACAAAGTATTTTTATTTTTTGAACTTGTTTTTTATCTTCTTCATTATAGTTATATTCTATATCCTTTTTTAATTTTTTTTGTAGTGGTTTTAAGTTTTCTGCTAATTTTGGAATATATTCTCTTACTTGGTTTACTAATCCTAAAAATGATTGTAATTTCTTTTTCGTATCTAATTCTTCTTTCGAATTTACTATTTTTTGTACTATATGTTGTTGCATTTTTACTCCACTTTTATCTATTTGTATTCCTAAAAATTCTATTTGATTTTTCATAATTTCAGCTTTCTTTTTACTTAAACTTATTCCCGAATTTTCTATTATATCCGTAAATTGTTCTAATAATTTTAAATGTTCTTCTTTGGTCTTTGTATATAATAGTATATCGTCTATGTATACTATACAATTAGGTAGTTGTTTAAAATAATTATCCATAAAATGTTGATATCTACCTGGTGCATTTTTATATCCAAATGGTAGTACATTCCATTCATAAAATCCTTGTGGTACTGTAAATGCGGTTAATTCCTTAGATTCTTCTTCTAACTTTAGATGGTAAAATCCTGATTTGCAATCAAATTTACTAAAATAATTATATCCTTGTATTTGTCTTATTTTTAATATCTTATTCGGTATTGGGTAATTATAAGTTATTGTTTTTGCATTTAAGTTTCTATAATCAATAACCATTCTACTTTTTCCTCTTTTTTGTTCACTATGTTTATTAACTATAAATGCTGGGCTATTATGTTTACTATTACTTTTTTGTATATATTGTTTCTCTAATAATTCATCTATATGCATTTTAAATTCTTTTAAATCATCAAAATTATATGTTAATGGTTTTTGGGTTATTATGCTATTTTTATCTATTAATTCAATTTTTATAGTAGTTTTATGTTTTTCCCATCCTTTTAATGGATCTTCACTATATAATTGTTCTAATTTTTTCTTAATTATTTCTATCTTATTTATTGAAAATATAGTTATTTCTGTTTTATTTATCGAAAATACAACTAATTCTATTGTATCTTCAGTATTTTTTATATTTTCTAACTTTTGTGTAATTTTTTCACTTCCTTTTATCCAATCAGTTTTCTTTCTTATTTTATTATTAACTCTTTTTGCTCTTACTTTTTGTTTACATGGTGTTGTAAACCACCAGTCTGTTCTAGTTATTATATGTGGGTATAATTTATCTAGAAACGGCATTCCTAAAAGTATATCTTTTGATGTTAGTTCATAATTATAAATTTCTTCTATTGTTAATATTTTATCCCATACTTGTGTTTTTACATTCTTAGCTTTATAAGTAATTAAGCTTCCTTCGTTATTAAATCCTTTAACTATTATTGGTGTTTTCAATTTATCCCATTTACTTTCTGGTAAACAATTATATCTACATAAATTAGCTTCTGCTCCTGTATCTATCATAGGCGTGTAATATCTACTGTAATATCCTTCTACTACTATCTTCATTAATACATATATTTTCATTTTATGTTAATGCTCTTCTTAAGAATAATTTCTCTCTGTTATAAGTTATAGTTAATTGTGTATGTTCTATATTATATGGTTTTACTTGTTCTAGCCATTTTATTCCTAATATTATGTCTGTTTTTTGCATTTCTTCTCTTACTTCAAATTCTATTTTTATTTTTCTTATTCCTATTATTATTTCTTTTTCTGCTATATTTTTAGTATTTATTAAGCTTCTTGGTAGATCTGGGCATATAGTATTATCGGTTTTTATTTCTTCATTTTTTACTAGATATTTTGCTATATAATTTTCTTCTTGTCCTGTATTTAATAGTATTAAATATTCTTTTTCATTTACCTTTCCTGTTATGTAATAATGGTTTGAATTATCCATTGAACTTGTTTCATAACTTATTCTTTTTGATGAGCTTGATGATTCCGGTTTATCATAAGCTGTTCTTTTTGTTGTACTTATTCTATCATTTATTATTTCTAGATTTTCTTCTACATCTATGTCTCTATAGCTATAATCGTTATAGTCTATTGTTTTTACAAATTGTTCAAATGGGCTATCTATTTGTATCTTATTAATCTTATTTTTTACCGTTATTTTATGTTTTGTTGTTAATACATATAAATTTTTACATCTTGCTGTAAATATTTTACTTCCTGGAGTTAATTCTATTCCTGATATTTTCCAATATAATACTAGTGATTTATCTATATTTCTATCTGTTACTGCTACTGAATAATTTGCACTTATTATAAATTTAAATTTTTGGTATATTAAATTTCCTTTTATGGCAGTTATTATGCTTTTTTCTATAGGTTTTATAATTCTATCATCTGCTAAATATAATTCTATTGGTGTATCTATTCCTTCTCTAAAACATGCTTTTATTAATATTTCTGTACCTCCAAGGTGTACATATTTTATTGGGTCTCTACTTTTTATATCATTTATTTCTTTATTAATTATTCTTTTTGTTACTAGTGGTATATTGGCTTTACCTTTTGCGTATCTACAGTCTATTACGTGCTCTTTTTGACTTACTACATAATATTCTTCCTTTTTTCTAGTAAATATATTTTTTATTGTTGGTATTTTAAATATTTTTTCTACACTTAAGTCTAACTCTTTTCCTTTTATTTCATCAAATACATTGTTATCAAATATTATTTTTTGATCTGTTCCTTCTTCATTTAAATATTCTTCTTTTGTTAATATTTTTATATCTTCTTCAGTCATTTAATTCATCTAATTCACTATCTATTTCGTTATCTGTTTCATTCTCTGAAATTTCATATATACTGTCTTCACTTTCTAATTCGTAATCTATGTAATCTATTTGCATATATTCTGTATTTTCTATTTTTATTTCTGATATTTGTTTATTTTTTGGGTTTTTAGGTAATTTACAATCTCTAGCTAAATGTCCTAACTTTCCACAATTATAACAAGTACATTCTTTTATAGATTTTTTCTTTCTATATGGTCTTTTGTTTTTATAATTTTTTACATAATATCTTTTTCTTGGTTTTTTGTATTTATATTTTGATTTTTTGTATTTCTTATATTTCTTATGCCTTTTTCTTTTCTTATAATATCTTTCTTCGCATCCAAATTGAGGTGCTATTTTATTTTTGCAACATGCTAAATTTCTTATTAATGTTTTTTCCATTTTTATTTCTTCTCTGTATTTTTCACATAAGTTTCTATACCATTGTTGTAAGAATTTTATTCTTGCTCCTAAAGTATCTACTATTTTTGTTTCATCCCAACTTTTTATTATTTTTGAACTAAATGGTTCAGGTAATTTATTAAAATATAATTTTCTTATTTCTTTACTTTCTTCTATATTATATGCTCCTTTATAATAATATTCTTTAAATGCGCAAGTATATTCATCTATGTAACACATATTACATATTGCTAATTTTAACATTAAATTTCTATTTATGTCTTTCTCTTCATTTTGTTCTTCTTCTGTTGTTGTCATGCTACTGAATTCGTCTTTTATAGCTGTTTCATATTTTTTTAATAATTCTATAGGTGTTAATTTCATTATTCCTTCTGTGGGTTTGTCAGTTCTTAATATTTTTTTACTATTTTCAGTTAGATTTAAAAACCATAATTTTACTGTTCCTATTAATGTTCTTTCTATATATTCTGGTGCATCCGTTACACTTATATTATTATCTAATAATTGCTTTGTCATATATCCTATCCATAATTGTATTGTTTTTTCTGTATCTATTACACAATCTAAGTCTAGAAAGTTATAATTTTTATTAACTATTTGTTTTGGTGTCCATTTGTCATATTCATTTTTTAGATTATATCTTTTAAACTTATTTTTATAATATGTAGGTTTCCTTATTTCTGATGTACTGGGTATTATATTTTGATTTTCTTTTTTATCAAGAGTATTTATTTCTGTGTTGATGTTTTCTAAATTTTCTTCATTAATTGCTTCTTGTTTTTCATTGATTTCTAAATTTTTTGTATTTGTTAATATTTCTGTATATGTTTCACTATCTTCTGAATCATAATTGTCTGTTTCTTCAACATCTATATTATTTATTTCTAATTCCTTATTTTTTATTTCTTTATCGTCTATTTCTAATTTTTCTTTAAATTGATTTATCTCGCTTAATAATTTTTGTTCTTTATCTCTTTCTTCTTTTTCTTTCTGTCTTTTTTCATACAGATCTTTTAACATTTGTAATTCTTTTTCTAATTCAGCAATTCTACTATTTTTAGTTTCTTCTATTTTTCGTATTTCTTCTGTAGTTTGTTGTTTTATTTTTTCTATTTCCTTTTTTCTATCTATTTCTTCGTTTTCTCTTTCTATTCTAACCATAGCTGTCAATTTATCTTCTAATTTTAATTCTTCTTTTTCTAACATTAAATATAAATGTTCGCCTATTTTCTTATATCTTCTTCCTAAATTAGAAAATACTATTCTTATTTTTAATGGCGCTGTTTAAGGGAAAAGTATCCAGATTACCATGCTAATAGTGACCGAAGAACATGTTATTTAAGAATAATCTAGTATATAGTAATCTAATATGACAAATGGTCTTCTCATAATTAATTAATTAATTGGTTGTTTATTGTAATTGTTTCATAAACTCTAAATCCAAACATATATATTACTTCTGTATTTTTTAAATAACTGCGCTCTGATACCATTTGTAGGGGGTGCGGATTAGGTGCGTAGTTTCAACTAGATAATAAATACGTATCTGATTGGATAAAAGGAAGTGAAAAAATTACACAAAAGTTAGAAAATATAAAAAATACTGAAGATACAATAGAATTAGTTGTATTTTCGATAAATAAAACAGAAATAACTATATTTTCAATAAATAAGATAGAAATAATTAAGAAAAAATTAGAACAATTAATATACGAAGACATTTACCCAGAAGGATATTATTCAGATCAAGATTGTGGATGTTAGAATATATAAGAAAAACTAGGGAAAACCAAAATAACCTATATGTTTGGATTTAGAGTTTATGAAACAATTACAATAAACAACCAATTAATTAATTAATTATGAGAAGACCATTTAAAAACAAAGAAGCTTTTAGAAAAATTAAAGAATCTTTAATTAGTAATTATTCAGAATATATAAGTCTAAATAAAACAAATGAAAACCCACAAAGATTAGCTTACCTAATTACCTTAATATCTAGTATTGAAGCAAAATTAATAATCCATTTAAAATCTAGAAGAATGAGACATATACCATCTAATTATGATAAAATTAGATTTAGATATCCACCAAAATACTATAAATATTGTTTGAATGAATAAAATACAAAAATACAAAGAACTAAAACAGACTATATCTGAAAAACGTAAAGAATTAAAAATAAGAACAAAAAGATTAAAGTATAATATATTTGCCGGAGTTAGTAAAAACTCAATAAATGCACAAAAAGATGAAATATCAAATTTAGAATCACAAATAGATAGTTTAGAATATATATATCAACATGAACTATTTACAATAAAATGAACAAAGAAGAATTTATAATAGACGAAAAAATATATGAAAATCACGAAGGATTAAAAATAAGAATAGTATTTTCTAATTTAGGAAAAAGATATAAGAAAATAGGTGAACATTTATATTTAATGTTAGAAAAAGAAGAATTAAAATTAGAAGATAAATTGACAGCTATGGTTAGAATAGAAAGAGAAAACGAAGAAATAGATAGAAAAAAGGAAATAGAAAAAATAAAACAACAAACTACAGAAGAAATACGAAAAATAGAAGAAACTAAAAATAGTAGAATTGCTGAATTAGAAAAAGAATTACAAATGTTAAAAGATCTGTATGAAAAAAGACAGAAAGAAAAAGAAGAAAGAGATAAAGAACAAAAATTATTAAACGAAATAAATCAATTTAAAGAAAAATTAGAAATAGACAATAAGGAATTAGAAATAAATAATATAGATGTTGAAGAAACAGACAATTATGATTCAGAAGATAGTGAAACATATACAGAAATATTAACAAATACAAAAAATTTAGAAATCAATGAAAAACAAGAAGCAATTAATGAAAATTTTTTAGAAAATATCAACACAGAAATAAATACTCTTGATAAAAAAGAAGATCAAAATATAATACCCAGTACATCAGAAATAAGGAAACCTACATATTATAAAAATAAGTTTAAAAGATATAATCTAAAGAACGAATATGACAAATGGACACCAAAACAAATAGTTAATAAAAATTATAACTTTCTAGACTTAGATTGTGTAATAGATACAGAAAAAACAATACAATTATGGATAGGATATATGACAAAGCAATTATTAGATAATAATATAAGTGTAACGGATGCACCAGAATATATAGAAAGAACATTAATAGGAACAGTAAAATTATGGTTTTTAAATCTAACTGAAAATAGTAAAAAAATATTAAGAACTGACAAACCCACAGAAGGAATAATGAAATTAACACCTATAGAATTATTAAAAAAATATGAAACAGCTATAAAAGACGAATTCAGTAGCATGACAACAACAGAAGAAGAACAAAATGAAGAGAAAGACATAAATAGAAATTTAATGTTAAAATTAGCAATATGTAATATGTGTTACATAGATGAATATACTTGCGCATTTAAAGAATATTATTATAAAGGAGCATATAATATAGAAGAAAGTAAAGAAATAAGAAAATTATATTTTAATAAATTACCTGAACCATTTAGTTCAAAAATAATAAAAAGTTGGGATGAAACAAAAATAGTAGATACTTTAGGAGCAAGAATAAAATTCTTACAACAATGGTATAGAAACTTATGTGAAAAATACAGAGAAGAAATAAAAATGGAAAAAACATTAATAAGAAATTTAGCATGTTGCAAAAATAAAATAGCACCTCAATTTGGATGCGAAGAAAGATATTATAAGAAAAGAAAAAGGCATAAGAAATATAAGAAATACAAAAAATCAAAATATAAATACAAAAAACCAAGAAAAAAATATTATGTAAAAAATTATAAAAACAAAAGACCATATAGAAAGAAAAAATCTATAAAAGAATGTACTTGTTATAATTGTGGAAAGTTAGGACATTTAGCTAGAGATTGTAAATTACCTAAAAACCCAAAAAATAAACAAATATCAGAAATAAAAATAGAAAATACAGAATATATGCAAATAGATTACATAGATTACGAATTAGAAAGTGAAGACAGTATATATGAAATTTCAGAGAATGAAACAGATAACGAAATAGATAGTGAATTAGATGAATTAAATGACTGAAGAAGATATAAAAATATTAACAAAAGAAGAATATTTAAATGAAGAAGGAACAGATCAAAAAATAATATTTGATAACAATGTATTTGATGAAATAAAAGGAAAAGAGTTAGACTTAAGTGTAGAAAAAATATTTAAAATACCAACAATAAAAAATATATTTACTAGAAAAAAGGAAGAATATTATGTAGTAAGTCAAAAAGAGCACGTAATAGACTGTAGATACGCAAAAGGTAAAGCCAGTATACCACTAGTAACAAAAAGAATAATTAATAAAGAAATAAATGATATAAAAAGTAGAGACCCAATAAAATATGTACACCTTGGAGGTACAGAAATATTAATAAAAGCATGTTTTAGAGAAGGAATAGATACACCAATAGAATTATATTTAGCAGATGATAGAATTATAAAACCTATAGAAAAAAGCATAATAACTGCCATAAAAGGAAATTTAATATACCAAAAATTTAAATTTATAATAAGTGCAAATTATTCAGTAGCAGTAACAGATAGAAATATAGATAAATCACTAGTATTATATTGGAAAATATCAGGAATAGAATTAACTCCAGGAAGTAAAATATTTACAGCAAGATGTAAAAATTTATATGTATTAACAACAAAACATAAAATAACGGGAAAAAATAAGATTAATAAGATACAAATAGATAGCCCATTTGAACAATTTGTAAAAACAATAGACTATAACGATTATAGCTATAGAGACATAGATGTAGAAGAAAATCTAGAAATAATAAATGATAGAATAAGTACAACAAAAAGAACAGCTTATGATAAACCGGAATCATCAAGCTCATCAAAAAGAATAAGTTATGAAACAAGTTCAATGGATAATTCAAACCATTATTACATAACAGGAAAGGTAAATGAAAAAGAATATTTAATACTATTAAATACAGGACAAGAAGAAAATTATATAGCAAAATATCTAGTAAAAAATGAAGAAATAAAAACCGATAATACTATATGCCCAGATCTACCAAGAAGCTTAATAAATACTAAAAATATAGCAGAAAAAGAAATAATAATAGGAATAAGAAAAATAAAAATAGAATTTGAAGTAAGAGAAGAAATGCAAAAAACAGACATAATATTAGGAATAAAATGGCTAGAACAAGTAAAACCATATAATATAGAACATACACAATTAACTATAACATATAACAGAGAGAAATTATTCTTAAGAAGAGCATTAACATAAAATGAAAATATATGTATTAATGAAGATAGTAGTAGAAGGATATTACAGTAGATATTACACGCCTATGATAGATACAGGAGCAGAAGCTAATTTATGTAGATATAATTGTTTACCAGAAAGTAAATGGGATAAATTGAAAACACCAATAATAGTTAAAGGATTTAATAACGAAGGAAGCTTAATTACTTATAAAGCTAAGAATGTAAAAACACAAGTATGGGATAAAATATTAACAATAGAAGAAATTTATAATTATGAACTAACATCAAAAGATATACTTTTAGGAATGCCGTTTCTAGATAAATTATACCCACATATAATAACTAGAACAGACTGGTGGTTTACAACACCATGTAAACAAAAAGTAAGAGCAAAAAGAGTTAATAATAAAATAAGAAAGAAAACTGATTGGATAAAAGGAAGTGAAAAAATTACACAAAAGTTAGAAAATATAAAAAATACTGAAGATACAATAGAATTAGTTGTATTTTCGATAAATAAAACAGAAATAACTATATTTTCAATAAATAAGATAGAAATAATTAAGAAAAAATTAGAACAATTATATAGTGAAGATCCATTAAAAGGATGGGAAAAACATAAAACTACTATAAAAATTGAATTAATAGATAAAAATAGCATAATAACCCAAAAACCATTAACATATAATTTTGATGATTTAAAAGAATTTAAAATGCATATAGATGAATTATTAGAGAAACAATATATACAAAAAAGTAATAGTAAACATAATAGCCCAGCATTTATAGTTAATAAACATAGTGAACAAAAAAGAGGAAAAAGTAGAATGGTTATTGATTATAGAAACTTAAATGCAAAAACAATAACTTATAATTACCCAATACCGAATAAGATATTAAAAATAAGACAAATACAAGGATATAATTATTTTAGTAAATTTGATTGCAAATCAGGATTTTACCATCTAAAGTTAGAAGAAGAATCTAAGGAATTAACCGCATTTACAGTACCACAAGGATTTTATGAATGGAATGTACTACCATTTGGATATAAAAATGCACCAGGTAGATATCAACATTTTATGGATAATTATTTTAAACAACTACCTAATTGTATAGTATATATAGACGATATACTATTATATACAAAGACCAAAGAAGAACATTTAAAATTATTAGAACAATTTACGGATATAATAGAAAATTCGGGAATAAGTTTAAGTAAAAAGAAAGCTGAAATTATGAAAAATCAAATAGAATTTTTAGGAATACAAATAGATAAAAGTGGAGTAAAAATGCAACAACATATAGTACAAAAAATAGTAAATTCGAAAGAGGAATTGGATACGAAAAAGAAATTACAATCATTTTTAGGATTAGTAAACCAAGTAAGAGAATATATTCCAAAATTAGCAGAAAACTTAAAACCACTACAGAAAAAATTAAAAAAGGATATAGAATATAACTATAATGAAGAAGATAAAAAACAAGTTCAAAAAATAAAAATACTTTGTAAACAATTACCAAAATTACAATTTCCTGATGAAAATAGAAAATTTATATATATAGTAGAAGCAGATGCTAGTGAATATAGTTACGGAGGAGTACTTAAATATAAATATGAAGCAGAAAAAATAGAACACCATTGTAGATATTACTCAGGTACGTTCAACGAGACAGAAATAAAATGGGAAATAAATAGAAAAGAATTATGTTCATTATATAAATGTTTGTTAGCATTTGAGCCATATATTGTATATAACAAATTTATTGTGCGAACAGATAATACACAAGTACGCTGGTGGCTAACAAAGAAAATACAAAATTCAGTTACAACAAAAGAAATTCGGAGACTAGTATTAAATATATTAAATTTTACATTTACAATTGAAGTAATCAGTACTAACAAAAATGTTATTGCAGATTACATATCAAGACAAAGCTACACAGACTGATATTATAGAAGAAGATACTCTAGAAAAGATATTCAACACCCTAACTACGCTTTCGATAAAAGTGGACAGTATGGGTAATGAGATAGAAAAGCTAAAGACTAATGAAGATAAACTGAAGTCTATAGCTACAAATCAGCTAACTCAGCAGTGTGCAGAGCTATGTCGATCGGAAGACATTAAAATTCCAGAGCTAGAAGGAGACGTTGGGATACTCCATAAAACCCATAACATTTATCTATCTACTCCTGCAGGTACAAGCAAAGGAGCTAGTCGACCAAGATACCAGAACATGAATATGAATAAAATATTTGAAAAACCATATACCCCAAATACATCAAAAGGTCCCATGTTTATACCCCCACAAATTACCACATACCGAGATAGTCTGAACCAAGACAAAAAAGTTTATAACTACACATCCCAAAAATACATAGAAAATATCTACAATATACAAACCTTTTTAAATAGCAACCCAAAAGCTACAAATGTCCAAGAACCAGATACAAACTATATAACCCAGAAATTGACCGGATATAATAAATTAATTGCCTTACCCAAAACCAAACCAAACATAGTTAAAACTTGCTACGAATATGGATTACTTAGTACTGTATATACCACGGACGGAACTGAGGTATCCACTATACCAGAGATATATGAAGCATTTATTATTTTTAAAAGAATAACCAAAGGTACCTTGTTCTTTATAAAAATTTACGCGGCACCGGCAGAGATATTATTTGATGAAGTTAAAAAACCTATACAAGTTGTAAAGATAGGAATGACACGAGATATGATTATACCACAAGATATTATTTCACAACCAGAGATACCCAGAATTGAGATACCAAAATTTTATGCAAACAAAAGGATTATCGGATTATCTACAATTTTACAAGAGCTAGCAAATACATATTGCAACCAAAATCCCATATGGAACTACTATTCAAGAGATCATGTATTAATATATTCAAATTCAAAAGAGTTACGAGAAACAGATATGGAAACTATTAGGCAATGGATTATCACGTTGCTTAAACCAGAGACAGAACCTATCGCCAGAGCTATTAAGGAAAAATTTATTTCGGAAGAATTATTGACCAGGTACTGCAAAACTATTGGACACAAATATCCAGATCACAGATGTTCGAAATGTAATGGAGGAGATAATGACGTCCCAGCAGTGCAGTTAGAATAAAAAGATAAGGACGACAGCTGGAAAGATAAGATCAGAGCAATAATGGAGATACAGCAGATATGACAAAATAGACGGAAGACTTATTTGTACAAATTAGTTACGTGAAAGAAAAAATAAGTTAGTAACATTAGTTAGCATTTATTAGGAAATTAATGTAAAGTAGGAAAAGTCAAAGTTAGGTAAGACTTTTAAGTCTTTTTTAGTTTTTTAGCTTTTTAGTTTTACGGATGTAAAAACTTTTTGTACATTTTCCATTCTATAAATAGAGAAAGCAGAAGGCATTGCAAAGCAAGCTTTCATGCGTTGAAGCAAATTTTCTCTCAAAGTCTACAAAAAATATTTTGCTTAGTTATTTAAAAAACAGGTATATATCAATGGAAAAATCTATGGAGGAACAAAACTCAGAAATATCAAACCTACCAGAACAGGTATATTTATTTATGATTATGAAAAGCTAAATTCATAATTCCCAACAATCATGATATGATAAAATAAATTCATGTTAGTTACTTTATGGTAGAATTATTCGAAGAATAATATGTTAAGAAGTTTATTAGCAAAGCGGAAACGGAGAAAAATCCCTAAGAACTATGACATCCTAAAGGTGAAACCAATAAGGCAAGAAGCCGTGGTGGGGAGTAACCAGAGTAGAGGCGCTGTTTAAGGGAAAAGTATCCAGATTACCATGCTAATAGTGACCGAAGAACATGTTATTTAAGAATAATCTAGTATGTAGTAATCTAAGATGACTATATTTTGTTATGTACATGGTTGAAGGGAATATTTTGAAAAAAGCAATTTTATGAAAATGAATAATAATTATTTATCTGATGTGATGGTAGATAAATTTAAAATACTTATTTTGTATGCACTTAAAGATATAAAATATATAGAATCCCTTAATAAAAATATGCAAGAACTACTAAGGCTAAAACAAACAACTACAAAATATTATAATAAAATATTTAGTCAATCTTAAATGATAGATAATCTTAAAGTCTTAATCTTATATATACTTAGAGATATAGGAATTATAGATATCAAGAGAATAATATTAGAAAAGGTATTAAACTATGAAATTGAAATTATAAATCGGATAGCACAGTTATACCTAGATAATTACCCAGATGGATATTATTCAGATTAAAAGATGCTAGAATATATAAAGAAAATTAGAGAAAGACAAAATTGGATATATGAAGAAGTTAATTACAGAAATCAACTTGAAATAGAGAAAAAACAACTAGAAGAAAAATTACTTAAAATAAATTTAACCTTAGAAAAGGAAAATACAAGTAATAATTTATTTAATACATACGAAAAATTATTTAATACAGATGGAAAATTAGTTATACATGAACAACAGATACTAATTAGTCAGATAAAAAATATAAACCTACGCATTGAATATAGCAAAGTTAGAATAAAATACTACACAGAAATTGCTAAAATTTCAATAGGATAAAATAAATTAATGGATACATCTTACAAAAAGAATAAATCATTAAAAGAAATAGAAAAGAATTATGTTCATTATATAAATGTTTGTTAGCATTTGAGCCATATATTGTATATAACAAATTTATTGTGCGAACAGATAATACACAAGTACGCTGGTGGCTAACAAAGAAAATACAAAATTCAGTTACAACAAAAGAAATTCGGAGACTAGTATTAAATATATTAAATTTTACATTTACAATTGAAGTAATCAGTACTAACAAAAATGTTATTGCAGATTACATATCAAGACAAAGCTACACAGACTGATATTATAGAAGAAGATACTCTAGAAAAGATACTCAACACCCTAACTACGCTTTCGATAAAAGTGGACAGTATGGGTAATGAGATAGAAAAGCTAAAGACTAATGAAGATAAACTGAAGTCTATAGCTACAAATCAGCTAACTCAGCAGTGTGCAGAGCTATGTCGATCGGAAGACATTAAAATTCCAGAGCTAGAAGGAGACGTTGGGATACTCCATAAAACCCATAACATTTATCTATCTACTCCTTCAGGTACAAGCAAAGGAGCTAGTCGACCAAGATACCAGAACATGAATATGAATAAAATATTTGAAAAACCATATACCCCAAATACATCAAAAGGTCCCATGTTTATACCCCCACAAATTACCACATACCGAGATAGTCTGAACCAAGACAAAAAAGTTTATAACTACACATCCCAAAAATACATAGAAAATATCTACAATATACAAACCTTTTTAAATAGCAACCCAAAAGCTACAAATGTCCAAGAACCAGATACAAACTATATAACCCAGAAATTGACCGGATATAATAAATTAATTGCCTTACCCAAAACCAAACCAAACATAGTTAAAACTTGCTACGAATATGGATTACTTAGTACTGTATATACCACGGACGGAACTGAGGTATCCACTATACCAGAGATATATGAAGCATTTATTATTTTTAAAAGAATAACCAAAGGTACCTTGTTCTTTATAAAAATTTACGCGGCACCGGCAGAGATATTATTTGATGAAGTTAAAAAACCTATACAAGTTGTAAAGATAGGAATGACACGAGATATGATTATACCACAAGATATTATTTCACAACCAGAGATACCCAGAATTGAGATACCAAAATTTTATGCAAACAAAAGGATTATCGGATTATCTACAATTTTACAAGAGCTAGCAAATACATATTGCAACCAAAATCCCATATGGAACTACTATTCAAGAGATCATGTATTAATATATTCAAATTCAAAAGAGTTACGAGAAACAGATATGGAAACTATTAGGCAATGGATTATCACGTTGCTTAAACCAGAGACAGAACCTATCGCCAGAGCTATTAATGAAAAATTTATTTCGGAAGAATTATTGACCAGATACTGCAAAACTATTGGACACAAATATCCAGATCACAGATGTTCAAAATGTAATGGAGGAGATAATGACGTCCCAGCAGTGCAGTTAGAATAAGAAGATAAGGACGACAGCTGGAAAGATAAGATCAGAGCAATAATGGAGATACAGCAGATATGACAAAATAGACGGAAGACTTATTTGTACAAATTAGTTACGTGAAAGAAAAAATAAGTTAGTAACATTAGTTAGCATTTATTAGGAAATTAATGTAAAGTAGGAAAAGTCAAAGTTAGGTAAGACTTTTAAGTCTTTTTTAGTTTTTTAGCTTTTTAGTTTTACGGATGTAAAAACTTTTTGTACATTTTCCATTCTATAAATAGAGAAAGCAGAAGGCATTGCAAAGCAAGCCTTCATGCGTTGAAGCAAATTTTCTCTCAAAGTCTACAAAAAATATTTTGCTTAGTTATTTAAAAAACAGGTATATATCAATGGAAAAATCTATGGAGGAACAAAACTCAGAAATATCAAACCTACCAGAACAGGTATATTTATTTATGATTATGAAAAGCTAAATTCATAATTCCCAACAATCATGATATGATAAAATAAATTCATGTTAGTTACTTTATGGTAGAATTATTCGAAGAATAATATGTTAAGAAGTTTATTAGCAAAGCGGAAACGGAGAAAAATCCCTAAGAACTATGACATCCTAAAGGTGAAACCAATAAGGCAAGAAGCCGTGGTGGGGAGTAACCAGAGTAGAGGCGCTGTTTAAGGGAAAAGTATCCAGATTACCATGCTAATAGTGACCGAAGAACATGTTATTTAAGAATAATCTAGTATGTAGTAATCTAAGATGACTATATTTTGTTATGTACATGGTTGAAGGGAATATTTTGAAAAAAGCAATTTTATGAAAATGAATAATAATTATTTATCTGATGTGATGGTAGATAAATTTAAAATACTTATTTTGTATGCACTTAAAGATATAAAATATATAGAATCCCTTAATAAAAATATGCAAGAACTACTAAGGCTAAAACAAACAACTACAAAATATTATAATAAAATATTTAGTCAATCTTAAATGATAGATAATCTTAAAGTCTTAATCTTATATATACTTAGAGATATAGGAATTATAGATATCAAGAGAATAATATTAGAAAAGGTATTAAACTATGAAATTGAAATTATAAATCGGATAGCACAGTTATACCTAGATAATTACCCAGATGGATATTATTCAGATTAAAAGATGCTAGAATATATAAAGAAAATTAGAGAAAGACAAAATTGGATATATGAAGAAGTTAATTACAGAAATCAACTTGAAATAGAGAAAAAACAACTAGAAGAAAAATTACTTAAAATAAATTTAACCTTAGAAAAGGAAAATACAAGTAATAATTTATTTAATACATACGAAAAATTATTTAATACAGATGGAAAATTAGTTATACATGAACAACAGATACTAATTAGTCAGATAAAAAATATAAACCTACGCATTGAATATAGCAAAGTTAGAATAAAATACTACACAGAAATTGCTAAAATTTCAATAGGATAAAATAAATTAATGGATACATCTTACAAAAAGAATAAATCATTAAAAGAAATAGAAAAGAATTATGTTCATTATATAAATGTTTGTTAGCATTTGAGCCATATATTGTATATAACAAATTTATTGTGCGAACAGATAATACACAAGTACGCTGGTGGCTAACAAAGAAAATACAAAATTCAGTTACAACAAAAGAAATTCGGAGACTAGTATTAAATATATTAAATTTTACATTTACAATTGAAGTAATCAGTACTAACAAAAATGTTATTGCAGATTACATATCAAGACAAAGCTACACAGACTGATATTATAGAAGAAGATACTCTAGAAAAGATACTCAACACCCTAACTACGCTTTCGATAAAAGTGGACAGTATGGGTAATGAGATAGAAAAGCTAAAGACTAATGAAGATAAACTGAAGTCTATAGCTACAAATCAGCTAACTCAGCAGTGTGCAGAGCTATGTCGATCGGAAGACATTAAAATTCCAGAGCTAGAAGGAGACGTTGGGATACTCCATAAAACCCATAACATTTATCTATCTACTCCTTCAGGTACAAGCAAAGGAGCTAGTCGACCAAGATACCAGAACATGAATATGAATAAAATATTTGAAAAACCATATACCCCAAATACATCAAAAGGTCCCATGTTTATACCCCCACAAATTACCACATACCGAGATAGTCTGAACCAAGACAAAAAAGTTTATAACTACACATCCCAAAAATACATAGAAAATATCTACAATATACAAACCTTTTTAAATAGCAACCCAAAAGCTACAAATGTCCAAGAACCAGATACAAACTATATAACCCAGAAATTGACCGGATATAATAAATTAATTGCCTTACCCAAAACCAAACCAAACATAGTTAAAACTTGCTACGAATATGGATTACTTAGTACTGTATATACCACGGACGGAACTGAGGTATCCACTATACCAGAGATATATGAAGCATTTATTATTTTTAAAAGAATAACCAAAGGTACCTTGTTCTTTATAAAAATTTACGCGGCACCGGCAGAGATATTATTTGATGAAGTTAAAAAACCTATACAAGTTGTAAAGATAGGAATGACACGAGATATGATTATACCACAAGATATTATTTCACAACCAGAGATACCCAGAATTGAGATACCAAAATTTTATGCAAACAAAAGGATTATCGGATTATCTACAATTTTACAAGAGCTAGCAAATACATATTGCAACCAAAATCCCATATGGAACTACTATTCAAGAGATCATGTATTAATATATTCAAATTCAAAAGAGTTACGAGAAACAGATATGGAAACTATTAGGCAATGGATTATCACGTTGCTTAAACCAGAGACAGAACCTATCGCCAGAGCTATTAATGAAAAATTTATTTCGGAAGAATTATTGACCAGATACTGCAAAACTATTGGACACAAATATCCAGATCACAGATGTTCAAAATGTAATGGAGGAGATAATGACGTCCCAGCAGTGCAGTTAGAATAAGAAGATAAGGACGACAGCTGGAAAGATAAGATCAGAGCAATAATGGAGATACAGCAGATATGACAAAATAGACGGAAGACTTATTTGTACAAATTAGTTACGTGAAAGAAAAAATAAGTTAGTAACATTAGTTAGCATTTATTAGGAAATTAATGTAAAGTAGGAAAAGTCAAAGTTAGGTAAGACTTTTAAGTCTTTTTTAGTTTTTTAGCTTTTTAGTTTTACGGATGTAAAAACTTTTTGTACATTTTCCATTCTATAAATAGAGAAAGCAGAAGGCATTGCAAAGCAAGCCTTCATGCGTTGAAGCAAATTTTCTCTCAAAGTCTACAAAAAATATTTTGCTTAGTTATTTAAAAAACAGGTATATATCAATGGAAAAATCTATGGAGGAACAAAACTCAGAAATATCAAACCTACCAGAACAGGTATATTTATTTATGATTATGAAAAGCTAAATTCATAATTCCCAACAATCATGATATGATAAAATAAATTCATGTTAGTTACTTTATGGTAGAATTATTCGAAGAATAATATGTTAAGAAGTTTATTAGCAAAGCGGAAACGGAGAAAAATCCCTAAGAACTATGCCATCCTAAAGGTGAAACCAATAAGGCAAGAAGCCGTGGTGGGGAGTAACCAGAGTAGAGGCGCTGTTTAAGGGAAAAGTATCCAGATTACCATGCTAATAGTGACCGAAGAACATGTTATTTAAGAATAATCTAGTATGTAGTAATCTAATATGACTATATTTTGTTATGCACATGGTTGAAGGGAATATTATGAAAAAAGCAATTTTATGAAAATGAATAATTATTTATCTGATGAGATGGTAGATAAATTTAAAATACTTATTTTGTATGCACTTAAAGATATAAAAGTAGTAGATATAAGAAAAATTATATTCGAAAAAGCATTTGGTAAAAATTACATATCTAGAGTAAATTATATACCACACATACCTAACTACTCTTACAAATACTTAACATGATAAATTATATAGAATTTTTAGAAAAAGATATGAGAAGCATACAGTTACTAGAAAAACAGATGAAAAATATAGACAAATACATGGAAAATAAAGATATAAAATATCAATTTTAAAAAATAGACCATTTAGACTACCTTAAAGTTTTAATCTTATATATACTTAAAGACATAGAAATTAAAGATATTAAGAAAATAATATTAGAAGAAGTAATAAACTACGAAATTGAAACAATAAATGCGTTAGAACAGATATACGAAGACATTTACCCAGAAGGATATTATTCAGATCAAGATTGTGGATGTTAGAATATATAAGAAAAACTAGGGAAAACCAAAATAACCTAAATGATGAAATTAATTATAAAAATCGAATTAAAGAAATAATGGAGGATCTAAAAGAAAAGTTAATATGGATAGAAAAAACCTTAGAAAATTTAGAAAAAAGTACATGTGACAGTTTAGATAATTTAAAAAACTCACTACGAGAAGAACAACACAAGATAATAAATGACATAGAAAATCTAGAATTAGATATATACTGCAGTACAGACAGGATAAATTATTATACAAAAATTTGTAACTCTGCAATTACCACAGGATAAAATAATAAACTAAATAAATTAATGGATACATCTTACGAAAAGAATAAATCATTAAAAGAAATAGAAACTCAACTATATAATCTATACCAAGAATATAAAAGATTACATATTACTAACGAGGATCCTAAAACACTAGATAATTTAATCACAATAATATCTAATCTAGAATATGAATTAATAAAACATCTTAAGTCAAGAAGATAAAAATGAAAATTACTCCAATCAATAATATTCAATATAAAAATAAATACCTACGTATTTATTATCTAGTTGAAACTACGCACCTAATCCGCACCCCCCTACAAATGGTATCAGAGCGCAGTTATTTAAAAAATACAGAAGTAATATATATGTTTGGATTTAGAGTTTATGAAACAATTACAATAAACAACCAATTAATTAATTAATTATGAGAAGACCATTTAAAAACAAAGAAGCTTTTAGAAAAATTAAAGAATCTTTAATTAGTA
Organism: Capsicum pubescens; assembly: GCA_030864215.1. Lineage (NCBI taxonomy): Eukaryota > Viridiplantae > Streptophyta > Magnoliopsida > Solanales > Solanaceae > Capsicum > Capsicum pubescens. Next base: position 195,238,393 of record CM061544.1, on the reverse strand, counting down.
ATTATTCAGAATATATAAGTCTAAATAAAACAAATGAAAACCCACAAAGATTAGCTTACCTAATTACCTTAATATCTAGTATTGAAGCAAAATTAATAATCCATTTAAAATCTAGAAGAATGAGACATATACCATCTAATTATGATAAAATTAGATTTAGATATCCACCAAAATACTATAAATATTGTTTGAATGAATAAAATACAAAAATACAAAGAACTAAAACAGACTATATCTGAAAAACGTAAAGAATTAAAAATAAGAACAAAAAGATTAAAGTATAATATATTTGCCGGAGTTAGTAAAAACTCAATAAATGCACAAAAAGATGAAATATCAAATTTAGAATCACAAATAGATAGTTTAGAATATATATATCAACATGAACTATTTACAATAAAATGAACAAAGAAGAATTTATAATAGACGAAAAAATATATGAAAATCACGAAGGATTAAAAATAAGAATAGTATTTTCTAATTTAGGAAGAAGATATAAGAAAATAGGCGAACATTTATATTTAATGTTAGAAAAAGAAGAATTAAAATTAGAAGATAAATTGACAGCTATGGTTAGAATAGAAAGAGAAAACGAAGAAATAGATAGAAAAAAGGAAATAGAAAAAATAAAACAACAAACTACAGAAGAAATACGAAAAATAGAAGAAACTAAAAATAGTAGAATTGCTGAATTAGAAAAAGAATTACAAATGTTAAAAGATCTGTATGAAAAAAGACAGAAAGAAAAAGAAGAAAGAGATAAAGAACAAAAATTATTAAGCGAGATAAATCAATTTAAAGAAAAATTAGAAATAGACGATAAAGAAATAAAAAATAAGGAATTAGAAATAAATAATATAGATGTTGAAGAAACAGACAATTATGATTCAGAAGATAGTGAAACATATACAGAAATATTAACAAATACAAAAAATTTAGAAATCAATGAAAAACAAGAAGCAATTAATGAAGAAAATTTAGAAAACATCAACACAGAAATAAATACTCTTGATAAAAAAGAAAATCAAAATATAATACCCAGTACATCAGAAATAAGGAAACCTACATATTATAAAAATAAGTTTAAAAGATATAATCTAAAAAATGAATATGACAAATGGACACCAAAACAAATAGTTAATAAAAATTATAACTTTCTAGACTTAGATTGTATAATAGATACAGAAAAAACAATACAATTATGGATAGGATATATGACAAAGCAATTATTAGATAATAACATAAGTGCAACGGATGCACCAGAATATATAGAAAGAACACTAATAGGAACATTAAAATTATGGTTTTTAAATCTAACTGAAAATAGTAAAAAAATATTAAGAACTGACAAACCCACAGAAGGAATAATGAAATTAACACCTATAGAATTATTAAAAAAATATGAAACAGCTATAAAAGACGAATTTAGTAGCATGACAACAACAGAAGAAGAACAAAATGAAGAGAAAGAAATAAATAGAAATTTAATGTTAAAATTAGCAATATGTAATATGTGTTACATAGATGAATATACTTGCGCATTTAAAGAATATTATTATAAAGGAGCATATAATATAGAAGAAAGTAAAGAAATAAGAAAATTATATTTTAATAAATTACCTGAACCATTTAGTTCAAAAATAATAAAAAGTTGGGATGAAACAAAAATAGTAGATACTTTAGGAGCAAGAATAAAATTCTTACAACAATGGTATAGAAACTTATGTGAAAAATACAGAGAAGAAATAAAAATGGAAAAAACATTAATAAGAAATTTAGCATGTTGCAAAAATAAAATAGCACCTCAATTTGGATGCGAAGAAAGATATTATAAGAAAAGAAAAAGGCATAAGAAATATAAGAAATACAAAAAATCAAAATATAAATACAAAAAACCAAGAAAAAGATATTATGTAAAAAATTATAAAAACAAAAGACCATATAGAAAGAAAAAATCTATAAAAGAATGTACTTGTTATAATTGTGGAAAGTTAGGACACTTAGCTAGAGATTGTAAATTACCTAAAAACCCAAAAAATAAACAAATATCAGAAATAAAAATAGAAGATACAGAATATATGCAAATAGATTACATAGATTACGAATTAGAAAGTGAAGACAGTATATATGAAATTTCAGAGAATGAAACAGATAACGAAATAGATAGTGAATTAGATGAATTAAATGACTGAAGAAGATATAAAAATATTAACAAAAGAAGAATATTTAAATGAAGAAGGAACAGATCAAAAAATAATATTTGATAACAATGTATTTGATGAAATAAAAGGAAAAGAGTTAGACTTAAGTGTAGAAAAAATATTTAAAATACCAACAATAAAAAATATATTTACTAGAAAAAAGGAAGAATATTATGTAGTAAGTCAAAAAGAGCACGTAATAGACTGTAGATATGCAAAAGGTAAAGCCAGTATACCACTAGTAACAAAAAGAATAATTAATAAAGAAATAAACGATGTAAAAAGTAGAGACCCAATAAAATATGTACACCTTGGAGGTACAGAAATATTAATAAAAGCATGTTTTAGAGAAGGAATAGATACACCAATAGAATTATATTTAGCAGATGATAGAATTATAAAACCTATAGAAAAAAGCATAATAACTGCCATAAAAGGAAATTTAATATACCAAAAATTTAAATTTATAATAAGTGCAAATTATTCAGTAGCAGTAACGGATAGAAATATAGATAAATCACTAGTATTATATTGGAAAATATCAGGAATAGAATTAACTCCAGGAAGTAAAATATTTACAGCAAGATGTAAAAATTTATATGTATTAACAACAAAACATAAAATAACGGGAAAAAATAAGATTAATAAGATACAAATAGATAGCCCATTTGAACAATTTGTAAAAACAATAGACTATAACGATTATAGCTATAGAGACATAGATGTAGAAGAAAATCTAGAAATAATAAATGATAGAATAAGTACAACAAAAAGAACAGCTTATGATAAACCGGAATCATCAAGCTCATCAAAAAGAATAAGTTATGAAACAAGTTCAATGGATAATTCAAACCATTACTACATAACAGGAAAGGTAAATGAAAAAGAATATTTAATACTATTAAATACAGGACAAGAAGAAAATTATATAGCAAAATATCTAGTAAAAAATGAAGAAATAAAAACCGACAATAATATATGCCCAGATCTACCAAGAAGCTTAATAAACACTAAAAATATAGCAGAAAAAGAAATAATATTAGGAATAAAATGGCTAGAACAAGTAAAACCATATAATATAGAACATACACAATTAACTATAACATATAACAGAGAGAAATTATTCTTAAGAAGAGCATTAACATAAAATGAAAATATATGTATTAATGAAGATAGTAGTAGAAAGATATTACAGTAGATATTATACGCCTATGATAGATACAGGAGCAGAAGCTAATTTATGTAGATATAATTGTTTACCAGAAAGTAAATGGGATAAATTAAAAACACCAATAATAGTTAAAGGATTTAATAACGAAGGAAGCTTAATTACTTATAAAGCTAAGAATGTAAAAACACAAGTATGGGATAAAATATTAACAATAGAAGAAATTTATAATTATGAACTAACATCAAAAGATATACTTTTAGGAATGCCGTTTCTAGATAAATTATACCCACATATAATAACTAGAACAGACTGGTGGTTTACAACACCATGTAAACAAAAAGTAAGAGCAAAAAGAGTTAATAATAAAATAAGAAAGAAAACTGATTGGATAAAAGGAAGTGAAAAAATTACACAAAAGTTAGAAAATATAAAAAATACTGAAGATACAATAGAATTAGTTGTATTTTCGATAAATAAAACAGAAATAACTATATTTTCAATAAATAAGATAGAAATAATTAAGAAAAAATTAGAACAATTATATAGTGAAGATCCATTAAAAGGATGGGAAAAACATAAAACTACTATAAAAATTGAATTAATAGATAAAAATAGCATAATAACCCAAAAACCATTAACATATAATTTTGATGATTTAAAAGAATTTAAAATGCATATAGATGAATTATTAGAGAAACAATATATACAAAAAAGTAATAGTAAACATAATAGCCCAGCATTTATAGTTAATAAACATAGTGAACAAAAAAGAGGAAAAAGTAGAATGGTTATTGATTATAGAAACTTAAATGCAAAAACAATAACTTATAATTACCCAATACCGAATAAGATATTAAAAATAAGACAAATACAAGGATATAATTATTTTAGTAAATTTGATTGCAAATCAGGATTTTACCATCTAAAGTTAGAAGAAGAATCTAAGGAATTAACCGCATTTACAGTACCACAAGGATTTTATGAATGGAATGTACTACCATTTGGATATAAAAATGCACCAGGTAGATATCAACATTTTATGGATAATTATTTTAAACAACTACCTAATTGTATAGTATATATAGACGATATACTATTATATACAAAGACCAAAGAAGAACATTTAAAATTATTAGAACAATTTACGGATATAATAGAAAATTCGGGAATAAGTTTAAGTAAAAAGAAAGCTGAAATTATGAAAAATCAAATAGAATTTTTAGGAATACAAATAGATAAAAGTGGAGTAAAAATGCAACAACATATAGTACAAAAAATAGTAAATTCGAAAGAGGAATTGGATACGAAAAAGAAATTACAATCATTTTTAGGATTAGTAAACCAAGTAAGAGAATATATTCCAAAATTAGCAGAAAACTTAAAACCACTACAGAAAAAATTAAAAAAGGATATAGAATATAACTATAATGAAGAAGATAAAAAACAAGTTCAAAAAATAAAAATACTTTGTAAACAATTACCAAAATTACAATTTCCTGATGAAAATAGAAAATTTATATATATAGTAGAAGCAGATGCTAGTGAATATAGTTACGGAGGAGTACTTAAATATAAATATGAAGTAATATATATGTTTGGATTTAGAGTTTATGAAACAATTACAATAAACAACCAATTAATTAATTAATTATGAGAAGACCATTTAAAAACAGAGAAGCTTTTAGAAAAATTAAAGAATCTTTAATTAGTAATTATTCAGAATATATAAGTCTAAATAAAACAAATGAAAACCCACAAAGATTAGCTTACCTAATTACCTTAATATCTAGTATTGAAGCAAAATTAATAATCCATTTAAAATCTAGAAGAATGAGACATATACCATCTAATTATGATAAAATTAGATTTAGATATCCACCAAAATACTATAAATATTGTTTGAATGAATAAAATACAAAAATACAAAGAACTAAAACAGACTATATCTGAAAAACGTAAAGAATTAAAAATAAGAACAAAAAGATTAAAGTATAATATATTTGCCGGAGTTAGTAAAAACTCAATAAATGCACAAAAAGATGAAATATCAAATTTAGAATCACAAATAGATAGTTTAGAATATATATATCAACATGAACTATTTACAATAAAATGAACAAAGAAGAATTTATAATAGACGAAAAAATATATGAAAATCACGAAGGATTAAAAATAAGAATAGTATTTTCTAATTTAGGAAGAAGATATAAGAAAATAGGCGAACATTTATATTTAATGTTAGAAAAAGAAGAATTAAAATTAGAAGATAAATTGACAGCTATGGTTAGAATAGAAAGAGAAAACGAAGAAATAGATAGAAAAAAGGAAATAGAAAAAATAAAACAACAAACTACAGAAGAAATACGAAAAATAGAAAAAACTAAAAATAGTAGAATTGCTGAATTAGAAAAAGAATTACAAATGTTAAAAGATCTGTATGAAAAAAGACAGAAAGAAAAAGAAGAAAGAGATAAAGAACAAAAATTATTAAACGAAATAAATCAATTTAAAGAAAAATTAGAAATAGACAATAAGGAATTAGAAATAAATAATATAGATGTTGAAGAAACACTCAATTATGATTCAGAAGATAGTGAAACATATACAGAAATATTAACAAATACAAAAAATTTAGAAATCAATGAAAAACAAGAAGCAATTAATGAAAATTTTTTAGAAAATATCAACACAGAAATAAATACTCTTGATAAAAAAGAAGATCAAAATATAATACCCAGTACATCAGAAATAAGGAAACCTACATATTATAAAAATAAGTTTAAAAGATATAATCTAAAGAAAGAATATGACAAATGGACACCAAAACAAATAGTTAATAAAAATTATAACTTTCTAGACTTAGATTGTGTAATAGATACAGAAAAAACAATACAATTATGGATAGGATATATGACAAAGCAATTATTAGATAATAATATAAGTGTAACGGATGCACCAGAATATATAGAAAGAACATTAATAGGAACAGTAAAATTATGGTTTTTAAATCTAACTGAAAATAGTAAAAAAATATTAAGAACTGACAAACCCACAGAAGGAATAATGAAATTAACACCTATAGAATTATTAAAAAAATATGAAACAGCTATAAAAGACGAATTCAGTAGCATGACAACAACAGAAGAAGAACAAAATGAAGAGAAAGACATAAATAGAAATTTAATGTTAAAATTAGCAATATGTAATATGTGTTACATAGATGAATATACTTGCGCATTTAAAGAATATTATTATAAAGGAGCATATAATATAGAAGAAAGTAAAGAAATAAGAAAATTATATTTTAATAAATTACCTGAACCATTTAGTTCAAAAATAATAAAAAGTTGGGATGAAACAAAAATAGTAGATACTTTAGGAGCAAGAATAAAATTCTTACAACAATGGTATAGAAACTTATGTGAAAAATACAGAGAAGAAATAAAAATGGAAAAAACATTAATAAGAAATTTAGCATGTTGCAAAAATAAAATAGCACCTCAATTTGGATGCGAAGAAAGATATTATAAGAAAAGAAAAAGGCATAAGAAATATAAGAAATACAAAAAATCAAAATATAAATACAAAAAACCAAGAAAAAGATATTATGTAAAAAATTATAAAAACAAAAGACCATATAGAAAGAAAAAATCTATAAAAGAATGTACTTGTTATAATTGTGGAAAGTTAGGACATTTAGCTAGAGATTGTAAATTACCTAAAAACCCAAAAAATAAACAAATATCAGAAATAAAAATAGAAAATACAGAATATATGCAAATAAATTACATAGATTACGAATTAGAAAGTGAAGACAGTATATATGAAATTTCAGAGAATGAAACAGATAACGAAATAGATAGTGAATTAGATGAATTAAATGACTGAAGAAGATATAAAAATATTAACAAAAGAAGAATATTTAAATGAAGAAGGAACAGATCAAAAAATAATATTTGATAACAATGTATTTGATGAAATAAAAGGAAAAGAGTTAGACTTAAGTGTAGAAAAAATATTTAAAATACCAACAATAAAAAATATATTTACTAGAAAAAAGGAAGAATATTATGTAGTAAGTCAAAAAGAGCACGTAATAGACTGTAGATATGCAAAAGGTAAAGCCAGTATACCACTAGTAACAAAAAGAATAATTAATAAAGAAATAAATGATATAAAAAGTAGAGACCCAATAAAATATGTACACCTTGGAGGTACAGAAATATTAATAAAAGCATGTTTTAGAGAAGGAATAGATACACCAATAGAATTATATTTAGCAGATGATAGAATTATAAAACCTATAGAAAAAAGCATAATAACTGCCATAAAAGGAAATTTAATATACCAAAAATTTAAATTTATAATAAGTGCAAATTATTTAGTAGCAGTAACGGATAAAAATATAGATAAATCACTAGTATTATATTGGAAAATATCAGGAATAGAATTAACTCCAGGAAATAAAATATTTACAGCAAGATGTAAAAATTTATATGTATTAACAACAAAACATAAAATAACGGGAAAAAATAAGATTAATAAGATACAAATAGATAGCCCATTTGAACAATTTGTAAAAACAATAGACTATAACGATTATAGCTATAGAGACATAGATGTAGAAGAAAATCTAGAAATAATAAATGATAGAATAAGTACAACAAAAAGAACAGCTTATGATAAACCGGAATCATCAAGCTCATCAAAAAGAATAAGTTATGAAACAAGTTCAATGGATAATTCAAACCATTATTACATAACAGGAAAGGTAAATGAAAAAGAATATTTAATACTATTAAATACAGGACAAGAAGAAAATTATATAGCAAAATATCTAGTAAAAAATGAAGAAATAAAAACCGATAATACTATATGCCCAGATCTACCAAGAAGCTTAATAAATACTAAAAATATAGCAGAAAAAGAAATAATAATAGGAATAAGAAAAATAAAAATAGAATTTGAAGTAAAAGAAGAAATGCAAAAAACAGACATAATATTAGGAATAAAATGGCTAGAACAAGTAAAACCATATAATATAGAACATACACAATTAACTATAACATATAACAGAGAGAAATTATTCTTAAGAAGAGCATTAACATAAAATGAAAATATATGTATTAATGAAGATAGTAGTAGAAGGATATTACAGTAGATATTATACGCCTATGATAGATACAGGAGCAGAAGCTAATTTATGTAGATATAATTGTTTACCAGAAAGTAAATGGGATAAATTAAAAACACCAATAATAGTTAAAGGATTTAATAACGAAGGAAGCTTAATTACTTATAAAGCTAAGAATGTAAAAACACAAGTATGGGATAAAATATTAACAATAGAAGAAATTTATAAGTATGAACTAACATCAAAAGATATACTTTTAGGAATGCCGTTTCTAGATAAATTATACCCACATATAATAACTAGAACAGACTGGTGGTTTACAACACCATGTAAACAAAAAGTAAGAGCAAAAAGAGTTAATAATAAAATAAGAAAGAAAACTGATTGGATAAAAGGAAGTGAAAAAATTACACAAAAGTTAGAAAATATAAAAAATACTGAAGATACAATAGAATTAGTCGTATTTTCGATAAATAAAACAGAAATAACTATATTTTCAATAAATAAGATAGAAATAGTTAACAGAAAATTAGAACAATTATATAGCGAAGATCCATTAAAAGGATGGAAAAACATAAAACTACTATAAAAATTGAATTAATAGACAAAAATAGCATAATAACCCAGAAACCATTAACATATAATTTTGATGATTTAAAAGAATTTAAAATGCATATAGATGAATTATTAGAAAAGCAATATATACAAAAAAGTAATAGCAAACATAATAGCCCAGCATTTATAGTAAATAAACATAGTGAACAAAAAAGAGGAAAAAGTAGAATGGTTATTGATTATAGAAACTTAAATGCAAAAACAATAACTTATAATTACCCAATACCGAATAAGATATTAAAAATAAGACAAATACAAGGATATAATTATTTTAGTAAATTTGATTGCAAATCAGGATTTTACCATCTAAAGTTAGAAGAAGAATCTAAGGAATTAACCGCATTTACGGTACCACAAGGATTTTATGAATGGAATGTACTACCATTTGGATATAAAAATGCACCAGGTAGATATCAACATTTTATGGATAATTATTTTAAACAACTACCAAATTGTATAGTATACATAGACGATATACTATTATATACAAAGACCAAAGAAGAACATTTAAAATTATTAGAACAATTTACGGATATAATAGAAAATTCGGGAATAAGTTTAAGTAAAAAGAAAGCTGAAATTATGAAAAATCAAATAGAATTTTTAGGAATACAAATAGATAAAAGTGGAGTAAAAATGCAACAACATATAGTACAAAAATTAGTAAATTCGAAAGAAGAATTAGATACGAAAAAGAAATTACAATCATTTTTAGGATTAGTAAACCAAGTAAGAGAATATATTCCAAAATTAGCAGAAAACTTAAAACCACTACAGAAAAAATTAAAAAAGGATATAGAATATAACTATAATGAAGAAGATAAAAAACAAGTTCAAAAAATAAAAATACTTTGTAAAGAATTACCAAAATTACAATTTCCTGATGAAAATAGAAAATTTATATACATAGTAGAAGCAGATGCCAGTGAATATAGTTACGGAGGAGTACTTAAATATAAATATGAAGCAGAAAAAATAGAACACCATTGTAGATATTACTCAGGTACGTTTAATGAGACAGAAATAAAATGGGAAATAAATAGAAAAGAATTATGTTCATTATATAAATGTTTGTTAGCATTTGAGCCATATATTGTATATAACAAATTTATTGTGCGAACAGATAATACACAAGTACGCTGGTGGCTAACAAAGAAAATACAAAATTCAGTTACAACAAAAGAAATTCGGAGACTAGTATTGAATATATTAAATTTTACATTTACAATAGAAGTAATCAGTACTAACAAAAATGTTATTGCAGATTACATATCAAGACAAAGCTACACAGACTGATATTATAGAAGAAGATACTCTAAAAAAGATACTCAACACCCTAACTACGCTTTCAATAAAAGTGGACAGTATGGGTAATGAGATAGAAAAGCTAAAGACTAATGAAGGTAAACTGAAGTCTATAGCTACAAATCAGCTAACTCAGCAGTGTGCAGAGCTATGTCGATCGGAAGACATTAAAATTCCAGAGCTAGAAGGAGACGTTGGGATACTCCATAAAACCCATAACGTTTATCTATCTACTCCTGCAGGTACAAGCAAAGGAGCTAGTCGACCAAGATACCAGAACATGAATATGAATAAAATATTTGAAAAACCATATACCCCAAATACATCAAAAGGTCCCATGTTTATACCCCCACAAATTACCACATACCGAGATAGTCTGAACCAAGACAAAAAAGTTTATAACTACACATCCCAAAAATACATAGAAAATATCTACAATATACAAACCTTTTTAAATAGCAACCCAAAAGCTACAAATGTCCAAGAACCAGATACAAACTATATAACCCAGAAATTGACCGGATATAATAAATTAATTGCCTTACCCAAAACCAAACCAAACATAGTTAAAACTTGCTACGAATATGGATTACTTAGTACTGTATATACCACGGACGGAACTGAGGTATCCACTATACCAGAGATATATGAAGCATTTATTATTTTTAAAAGAATAACCAAAGGTACCTTGTTCTTTATAAAAATTTACGCGGCACCGGCAGAGATATTATTTGATGAAGTTAAAAAACCTATACAAGTTGTAAAGATAGGAATGACACGAGATATGATTATACCACAAGATATTATTTCACAACCAGAGATACCCAGAATTGAGATACCAAAATTTTATGCAAACAAAAGGATTATCGGATTATCTACAATTTTACAAGAGCTAGCAAATACATATTGCAACCAAAATCCCATATGGAACTACTATTCAAGAGATCATGTATTAATATATTCAAATTCAAAAGAGTTACGAGAAACAGATATGGAAACTATTAGGCAATGGATTATCACGTTGCTTAAACCAGAGACAGAACCTATCGCCAGAGCTATTAAGGAAAAATTTATTTCGGAAGAATTATTGACCAGATACTGCAAAACTATTGGACACAAATATCCAGATCACAGATGTTCAAAATGTAATGGAGGAGATAATGACGTCCCAGCAGTGCAGTTAGAATAAGAAGATAAGGACGACAGCTGGAAAGATAAGATCAGAGCAATAATGGAGATACAGCAGATATGACAAAATAGACGGAAGACTTATTTGTACAAATTAGTTACGTGAAAGAAAAAATAAGTTATTAACATTAGTTAGCATTTATTAGGAAATTAATGTAAAGTAGGAAAAGTCAAAGTTAGGTAAGACTTTTAAGTCTTTTTTAGTTTTTTAGCTTTTTAGTTTTACGGATGTAAAAACTTTTTGTACATTTTCCATTCTATAAATAGAGAAAGCAGAAGGCATTGCAAAGCAAGCCTTCATGCGTTGAAGCAAAAATTCTCTCAAAAGCCCACAAAAAATATTTTGCTTAGTTATTTAAAAACAGGTATATATCAATGGAAAAATCTATGGAGGAACAAAACTCAGAAATATCAAACCTACCAGAACAGGTATATTTATTTATGATTATGAATAGCTAAATTCATAATTCCCAACAATCATGATATGATAAAATAAATTCATGTTAGTTACTTTATGGTAGAATTATTCGAAGAATAATATGTTAAGAAGTTTATTAGCAAAGCGGAAACGGAGAAAGATCCCTAAGAACTATGCCATCCTAAAGGTGAAACCAATAAGGCAAGAAGCCGTGGTGGGGAGTAACCAGAGTAGAGGCGCTGTTTAAGGGAAAAGTATCCAGATTACCATGCTAATAGTGACCGAAAAACATGTTATTTAAGAATAATCTAGTATATAGTAATCTAAGATGACTATATTTTGTTATGTACATGGTTGAAGGGAATATTTTGAAAAAAGCAATTTTATGAAAATGAATAATTATTTATCTGATGAGATGGTAGATAAATTTAAAATACTTATTTTATATGCACTTAAATATATAACTGTAGTAGATATAAGAAAAATCATATTAGAAAAAGCATTTGGTAAATATTACATGACTAGAGTAAGTTATATACCACACATACCTAACTACTCTTACAAATACTTAGCATGATAAATTACATAGAATTTTTAGAAAAAGATATGACAAACATACAACTACTAGAAAAACAGATGAAAAATATAGACAAATACATGGAAAATAAAGATATAAAATATCAATTTTAGAAAATAGACCATTTAGACTACCTTAAAGTTTTAATCTTATATATACTTAAAGACATAGAAATTAAAGATATTAAGAAAATAATATTAGAAGAAGTAATAAACTACGAAATTGAAACAATAAATGCGTTAGAACAGATATACGAAGACATTTACCCAGAAGGATATTATTCAGATCAAGACTGTGGATGTTAGAATATATAAGAAAAACTAGGGAAAACCAAAATAATCTAAATGATGAAATTAATTATAGAAATCGAATTAAAGAAATAATGGAGACTCTAAAAGAAAAGTTAATATGGATAGAAAAAACCTTAGAAAATTTAGAAAAAAGTACATGTGATAGTTTAGATAATTTAAAAAACTCACTACGAGAAGAACAACACAAGATAATAAATGACATAGAAAATCTAGAATTAGATATATACTACAGTACAGACAGGATAAATTATTATACAAAAATTTGTAACTCTGCAATTACCACAGGATAAAATAATAAACCTAATAAATCAATGGATACATCTTACGAAAAGAATAAATCATTAAAAGAAATAGAAACTCAACTATATAGTTTATACCTAGAATACAAAAGATTACATATTACTAACGAGGATCCTAAAACACTAGATAATTTAATCACGATAATATCTAATTTAGAATATGAATTAATAAAACATCTTAAGTCAAGAAGATAAAAATGAAAATTATTCCAATCAATATTAATCATTATAAAAATAAATACATACGTATTTATTATCTAGTTGAAACTACGCACCTAATCCGCACCCCCCTTCAAATGACATACGTATTTATTATCTAGTTGAAACTACGCACCTAATCCGCACCCCCCTACAAATGGTATCAGAGCGCAGTTATTTAAAAAATACAGAAGTAATATATATGTTTGGATTTAGAGTTTATGAAACAATTACAATAAACAACCAATTAATTAATTAATTATGAGAAGACCATTTAAAAACAAAGAAGCTTTTAGAAAAATTAAAGAATCTTTAATTAGTAATTATTCAGAATATATAAGTCTAAATAAAACAAATGAAAACCCACAAAGATTAGCTTACCTAATTACCTTAATATCTAGTATTGAAGCAAAATTAATAATCCATTTAAAATCTAGAAGAATGAGACATATACCATCTAATTATGATAAAATTAGATTTAGATATCCACCAAAATACTATAAATATTGTTTGAATGAATAAAATACAAAAATACAAAGAACTAAAACAGACTATATCTGAAAAACGTAAAGAATTAAAAATAAGAACAAAAAGATTAAAGTATAATATATTTGCCGGAGTTAGTAAAAACTCAATAAATGCACAAAAAGATGAAATATCAAATTTAGAATCACAAATAGATAGTTTAGAATATATATATCAACATGAACTATTTACAATAAAATGAACAAAGAAGAATTTATAATAGACGAAAAAATATATGAAAATCACGAAGGATTAAAAATAAGAATAGTATTTTCTAATTTAGGAAGAAGATATAAGAAAATAGACGAACATTTATATTTAATGTTAGAAAAAGAAGAATTAAAATTAGAAGATAAATTGACAGCTATGGTTAGAATAGAAAGAGAAAACGAAGAAATAGATAGAAAAAAGGAAATAGAAAAAATAAAACAACAAACTACAGAAGAAATACGAAAAATAGAAGAAACTAAAAATAGTAGAATTGCTGAATTAGAAAAAGAATTACAAATGTTAAAAGATCTGTATGAAAAAAGACAGAAAGAAAAAGAAGAAAGAGATAAAGAACAAAAATTATTAAGCGAGATAAATCAATTTAAAGAAAAATTAGAAATAGACGATAAAGAAATAAAAAATAAGGAATTAGAAATAAATAATATAGATGTTGAAGAAACAGACAATTATGATTCAGAAGATAGTGAAACATATACAGAAATATTAACAAATACAAAAAATTTAGAAATCAATGAAAAACAAGAAGCAATTAATGAAGAAAATTTAGAAAACATCAACACAGAAATAAATACTCTTGATAAAAAAGAAAATCAAAATATAATACCCAGTACATCAGAAATAAGGAAACCTACATATTATAAAAATAAGTTTAAAAGATATAATCTAAAAAATGAATATGACAAATGGACACCAAAACAAATAGTTAATAAAAATTATAACTTTCTAGACTTAGATTGTGTAATAGATACAGAAAAAACAATACAATTATGGATAGGATATATGACAAAGCAATTATTAGATAATAATATAAGTGTAACGGATGCACCAGAATATATAGAAAGAACATTAATAGGAACAGTAAAATTATGGTTTTTAAATCTAACTGAAAATAGTAAAAAAATATTAAGAACTGACAAACCCACAGAAGGAATAATGAAATTAACACCTATAGAATTATTAAAAAAATATGAAACAGCTATAAAAGACGAATTTAGTAGCATGACAACAACAGAAGAAGAACAAAATGAAGAGAAAGAAATAAATAGAAATTTAATGTTAAAATTAGCAATATGTAATATGTGTTACATAGATGAATATACTTGCGCATTTAAAGAATATTATTATAAAGGAGCATATAATATAGAAGAAAGTAAAGAAATAAGAAAATTATATTTTAATAAATTACCTGAACCATTTAGTTCAAAAATAATAAAAAGTTGGGATGAAACAAAAATAGTAGATACTTTAGGAGCAAGAATAAAATTCTTACAACAATGGTATAGAAACTTATGTGAAAAATACAGAGAAGAAATAAAAATGGAAAAAACATTAATAAGAAATTTAGCATGTTGCAAAAATAAAATAGCACCTCAATTTGGATGCGAAGAAAGATATTATAAGAAAAGAAAAAGGCATAAGAAATATAAGAAATACAAAAAATCAAAATATAAATACAAAAAACCAAGAAAAAGATATTATGTAAAAAATTATAAAAACAAAAGACCATATAGAAAGAAAAAATCTATAAAAGAATGTACATGTTATAATTGTGGAAAGTTAGGACATTTAGCTAGAGATTGTAAATTACCTAAAAACCCAAAAAATAAACAAATATCAGAAATAAAAATAGAAAATACAGAATATATGCAAATAGATTACATAGATTACGAATTAGAAAGTGAAGACAGTATATATGAAATTTCAGAGAATGAAACAGATAACGAAATAGATAGTGAATTAGATGAATTAAATGACTGAAGAAGATATAAAAATATTAACAAAAGAAGAATATTTAAATGAAGAAGGAACAGATCAAAAAATAATATTTGATAACAATGTATTTGATGAAATAAAAGGAAAAGAGTTAGACTTAAGTGTAGAAAAAATATTTAAAATACCAACAATAAAAAATATATTTACTAGAAAAAAGGAAGAATATTATGTAGTAAGTCAAAAAGAGCACGTAATAGACTGTAGATACGCAAAAGGTAAAGCCAGTATACCACTAGTAACAAAAAGAATAATTAATAAAGAAATAAATGATATAAAAAGTAGAGACCCAATAAAATATGTACACCTTGGAGGTACAGAAATATTAATAAAAGCATGTTTTAGAGAAGGAATAGATACACCAATAGAATTATATTTAGCAGATGATAGAATTATAAAACCTATAGAAAAAAGCATAATAACTGCCATAAAAGGAAATTTAATATACCAAAAATTTAAATTTATAATAAGTGCAAATTATTCAGTAGCAGTAACAGATAGAAATATAGATAAATCACTAGTATTATATTGGAAAATATCAGGAATAGAATTAACTCCAGGAAGTAAAATATTTACAGCAAGATGTAAAAATTTATATGTATTAACAACAAAACATAAAATAACGGGAAAAAATAAGATTAATAAGATACAAATAGATAGCCCATTTGAACAATTTGTAAAAACAATAGACTATAACGATTATAGCTATAGAGACATAGATGTAGAAGAAAATCTAGAAATAATAAATGATAGAATAAGTACAACAAAAAGAACAGCTTATGATAAACCGGAATCATCAAGCTCATCAAAAAGAATAAGTTATGAAACAAGTTCAATGGATAATTCAAACCATTATTACATAACAGGAAAGGTAAATGAAAAAGAATATTTAATACTATTAAATACAGGACAAGAAGAAAATTATATAGCAAAATATCTAGTAAAAAATGAAGAAATAAAAACCGATAATACTATATGCCCAGATCTACCAAGAAGCTTAATAAATACTAAAAATATAGCAGAAAAAGAAATAATAATAGGAATAAGAAAAATAAAAATAGAATTTGAAGTAAGAGAAGAAATGCAAAAAACAGACATAATATTAGGAATAAAATGGCTAGAACAAGTAAAACCATATAATATAGAACATACACAATTAACTATAACATATAACAGAGAGAAATTATTCTTAAGAAGAGCATTAACATAAAATGAAAATATATGTATTAATGAAGATAGTAGTAGAAGGATATTACAGTAGATATTATACGCCTATGATAGATACAGGAGCAGAAGCTAATTTATGTAGATATAATTGTTTACCAGAAAGTAAATGGGATAAATTAAAAACACCAATAATAGTTAAAGGATTTAATAACGAAGGAAGCTTAATTACTTATAAAGCTAAGAATGTAAAAACACAAGTATGGGATAAAATATTAACAATAGAAGAAATTTATAATTATGAACTAACATCAAAAGATATACTTTTAGGAATGCCGTTTCTAGATAAATTATACCCACATATAATAACTAGAACAGACTGGTGGTTTACAACACCATGTAAACAAAAAGTAAGAGCAAAAAGAGTTAATAATAAAATAAGAAAGAAAACTGATTGGATAAAAGGAAGTGAAAAAATTACACAAAAGTTAGAAAATATAAAAAATACTGAAGATACAATAGAATTAGTTGTATTTTCGATAAATAAAACAGAAATAACTATATTTTCAATAAATAAGATAGAAATAATTAAGAAAAAATTAGAACAATTATATAGTGAAGATCCATTAAAAGGATGGGAAAAACATAAAACTACTATAAAAATTGAATTAATAGATAAAAATAGCATAATAACCCAGAAACCATTAACATATAATTTTGATGATTTAAAAGAATTTAAAATGCATATAGATGAATTATTAGAAAAGCAATATATACAAAAAAGTAATAGCAAACATAATAGCCCAGCATTTATAGTAAATAAACATAGTGAACAAAAAAGAGGAAAAAGTAGAATGGTTATTGATTATAGAAACTTAAATGCAAAAACAATAACTTATAATTACCCAATACCGAATAAGATATTAAAAATAAGACAAATACAAGGATATAATTATTTTAGTAAATTTGATTGCAGATCAGGATTTTACCATCTAAAGTTAGAAGAAGAATCTAAGGAATTAACCGCATTTACAGTACCACAAGGATTTTATGAATGGAATGTACTACCATTTGGATATAAAAATGCACCAGGTAGATATCAACATTTTATGGATAATTATTTTAAACAACTACCTAATTGTATAGTATATATAGACGATATACTATTATATACAAAGACCAAAGAAGAACATTTAAAATTATTAGAACAATTTACGGATATAATAGAAAATTCGGGAATAAGTTTAAGTAAAAAGAAAGCTGAAATTATGAAAAATCAAATAGAATTTTTAGGAATACAAATAGATAAAAGTGGAGTAAAAATGCAACAACATATAGTACAAAAAATAGTAAATTCGAAAGAGGAATTGGATACGAAAAAGAAATTACAATCATTTTTAGGATTAGTAAACCAAGTAAGAGAATATATTCCAAAATTAGCAGAAAACTTAAAACCACTACAGAAAAAATTAAAAAAGGATATAGAATATAACTATAATGAAGAAGATAAAAAACAAGTTCAAAAAATAAAAATACTTTGTAAAGAATTACCAAAATTACAATTTCCTGATGAAAATAGAAAATTTATATATATAGTAGAAGCAGATGCTAGTGAATATAGTTACGGAGGAGTACTTAAATATAAATATGAAGCAGGAAAAATAGAACACCATTGTAGATATTACTCAGGTACGTTCAACGAGACAGAAATAAAATGGGAAATAAATAGAAAAGAATTATGTTCATTATATAAATGTTTGTTAGCATTTGAGCCATATATTGTATATAACAAATTTATTGTGCGAACAGATAATACACAAGTACGCTGGTGGCTAACAAAGAAAATACAAAATTCAGTTACAACAAAAGAAATTCGGAGACTAGTATTAAATATATTAAATTTTACATTTACAATTGAAGTAATCAGTACTAACAAAAATGTTATTGTAGATTACATATCAAGACAAAGCTACACAGACTGATATTATAGAAGAAGATACTCTAGAAAAGATACTCAACACCCTAACTACGCTTTCGATAAAAGTGGACAGTATGGGTAATGAGATAGAAAAGCTAAAGACTAATGAAGATAAACTGAAGTCTATAGCTACAAATCAGCTAACTCAGCAGTGTGCAGAGCTATGTCGATCGGAAGACATTAAAATTCCAGAGCTAGAAGGAGACGTTGGGATACTCCATAAAACCCATAACATTTATCTATCTACTCCTGCAGGTACAAGCAAAGGAGCTAGTCGACCAAGATACCAGAACATGAATATGAATAAAATATTTGAAAAACCATATACCCCAAATACATCAAAAGGTCCCATGTTTATACCCCCACAAATTACCACATACCGAGATAGTCTGAACCAAGACAAAAAAGTTTATAACTACACATCCCAAAAATACATAGAAAATATCTACAATATACAAACCTTTTTAAATAGCAACCCAAAAGCTACAAATGTCCAAGAACCAGATACAAACTATATAACCCAGAAATTGACCGGATATAATAAATTAATTGCCTTACCCAAAACCAAACCAAACATAGTTAAAACTTGCTACGAATATGGATTACTTAGTACTGTATATACCACGGACGGAACTGAGGTATCCACTATACCAGAGATATATGAAGCATTTATTATTTTTAAAAGAATAACCAAAGGTACCTTGTTCTTTATAAAAATTTACGCGGCACCGGCAGAGATATTATTTGATGAAGTTAAAAAACCTATACAAGTTGTAAAGATAGGAATGACACGAGATATGATTATACCACAAGATATTATTTCACAACCAGAGATACCCAGAATTGAGATACCAAAATTTTATGCAAACAAAAGGATTATCGGATTATCTACAATTTTACAAGAGCTAGCAAATACATATTGCAACCAAAATCCCATATGGAACTACTATTCAAGAGATCATGTATTAATATATTCAAATTCAAAAGAGTTACGAGAAACAGATATGGAAACTATTAGGCAATGGATTATCACGTTGCTTAAACCAGAGACAGAACCTATTGCCAGAGCTATTAAGGAAAAATTTATTTCGGAAGAATTATTGACCAGATACTGCAAAACTATTGGACACAAATATCCAGATCACAGATGTTCAAAATGTAATGGAGGAGATAATGACGTCCCAGCAGTGCAGTTAGAATAAGAAGATAAGGACGACAGCTGGAAAGATAAGATCAGAGCAATAATGGAGATACAGCAGATATGACAAAATAGACGGAAGACTTATTTGTATAAATTAGTTACGTGAAAGAAAAAATAAGTTAGTAACATTAGTTAGCATTTATTAGGAAATTAATGTAAAGTAGGAAAAGTCAAAGTTAGGTAAGACTTTTAAGTTTTTTTTAGTTTTTTAGCTTTTTAGTTTTACGGATGTAAAAACTTTTTGTACATTTTCCATTCTATAAATAGAGAAAGCAGAAGGCATTGCAAAGCAAGCCTTCATGCGTTGAAGCAAATTTTCTCTCAAAGTCTACAAAAAATATTTTGCTTAGTTATTTAAAAAACAGGTATATATCAATGGAAAAATCTATGGAGGAACAAAACTCAGAAATATCAAACCTACCAGAACAGGTATATTTATTTATGATTATGAATAGCTAAATTCATAATTCCCAACAATCATGATATGATAAAATAAATTCATGTTAGTTACTTTATGGTAGAATTATTCGAAGAATAATATGTTAAGAAGTTTATTAGCAAAGCGGAAACGGAGAAAGATCCCTAAGAACTATGCCATCCTAAAGGTGAAACCAATAAGGCAAGAAGCCGTGGTGGGGAGTAACCAGAGTAGAGGCGCTGTTTAAGGGAAAAGTATCCAGATTACCATGCTAATAGTGACCGAAAAACATGTTATTTAAGAATAATCTAGTATATAGTAATCTAAGATGACTATATTTTGTTATGTACATGGTTGAAGGGAATATTTTGAAAAAAGCAATTTTATGAAAATGAATAATTATTTATCTGATGAGATGGTAGATAAATTTAAAATACTTATTTTATATGCACTTAAAGATATAACTGTAGTAGATATAAGAAAAATCATATTAGAAAAAGCATTTGGTAAATATTACATGACTAGAGTAAGTTATATACCACACATACCTAACTACTCTTACAAATACTTAGCATGATAAATTACATAGAATTTTTAGAAAAAGATATGACAAACATACAACTACTAGAAAAACAGATGAAAAATATAGACAAATACATGGAAAATAAAGATATAAAATATCAATTTTAGAAAATAGACCATTTAGACTACCTTAAAGTTTTAATCTTATATATACTTAAAGACATAGAAATTAAAGATATTAAGAAAATAATATTAGAAGAAGTAATAAACTACGAAATTGAAACAATAAATGCGTTAGAACAGATATACGAAGACATTTACCCAGAAGGATATTATTCAGATCAAGATTGTGGATGTTAGAATATATAAGAAAAACTAGGGAAAACCAAAATAACCTAAATGATGAAATTAATTATAAAAATCGAATTAAAGAAATAATGGAGGATCTAAAAGAAAAGTTAATATGGATAGAAAAAACCTTAGAAAATTTAGAAAAAAGTACATGTGACAGTTTAGATAATTTAAAAAACTCACTACGAGAAGAACAACACAAGATAATAAATGACATAGAAAATCTAGAATTAGATATATACTGCAGTACAGACAGGATAAATTATTATACAAAAATTTGTAACTCTGCAATTACCACAGGATAAAATAATAAACCTAATAAATCAATGGATACATCTTACGAAAAGAATAAATCATTAAAAGAAATAGAAACTCAACTATATAGTTTATACCTAGAATACAAAAGATTACATATTACTAACGAGGATCCTAAAACACTAGATAATTTAATCACAATAATATCTAATCTAGAATATGAATTAATAAAACATCTTAAGTCAAGAAGATAAAAATGAAAATTACTCCAATCAATAATATTCAATATAAAAATAAATACCTACGTATTTATTATCTAGTTGAAACTACGCACCTAATCCGCACCCCCCTACAAATGGTATCAGACCGGATATAATAAATTAATTGCCTTACCCAAAACCAAACCAAACATAGTTAAAACTTGCTACGAATATGGATTACTTAGTACTGTATATACCACGGACGGAACTGAGGTATCCACTATACCAGAGATATATGAAGCATTTATTATTTTTAAAAGAATAACCAAAGGTACCTTGTTCTTTATAAAAATTTACGCGGCACCGGCAGAGATATTATTTGATGAAGTTAAAAAACCTATACAAGTTGTAAAGATAGGAATGACACGAGATATGATTATACCACAAGATATTATTTCACAACCAGAGATACCCAGAATCGAGATACCAAAATTTTATGCAAACAAAAGGATTATCGGATTATCTACAATTTTACAAGAGCTAGCAAATACATATTGCAACCAAAATCCCATATGGAACTACTATTCAAGAGATCATATTCAAATTCAAAAGAGTTACGAGAAACAGATATGGAAACTATTAGGCAATGGATTATCACGTTGCTTAAACCAGAGACAGAACCTATCGCCAGAGCTATTAAGGAAAAATTTATTTCGGAAGAATTATTGACCAGATACTGCAAAACTATTGGACACAAATATCCAGATCACAGATGTTCAAAATGTAATGGAGGAGATAATGACGTCCCAGCAGTGCAGTTAGAATAAGAAGATAAGGACGACAGCTGGAAAGATAAGATCAGAGCAATAATGGAGATACAGCAGATATGACAAAATAGACGGAAGACTTATTTGTACAAATTAGTTACGTGAAAGAAAAAATAAGTTAGTAACATTAGTTAGCATTTATTAGGAAATTAATGTAAAGTAGGAAAAGTCAAAGTTAGGTAAGACTTTTAAGTCTTTTTTAGTTTTTTAGCTTTTTAGTTTTACGGATGTAAAAACTTTTTGTACATTTTCCATTCTATAAATAGAGAAAGCAGAAGGCATTGCAAGGCAAGCCTTCATGCGTTGAAGCAAATTTTCTCTCAAAGTCTACAAAAAATATTTTGCTTAGTTATTTAAAAAACAGGTATATATCAATGGAAAAATCTATGGAGGAACAAAACTCAGAAATATCAAACCTACCAGAACAGGTATATTTATTTATGATTATGAAAAGCTAAATTCATAATTCCCAACAATCATGATATGATAAAATAAATTCATGTTAGTTACTTTATGGTAGAATTATTCGAAGAATAATATGTTAAGAAGTTTATTAGCAAAGCGGAAACGGAGAAAAATCCCTAAGAACTATGCCATCCTAAAGGTGAAACCAATAAGGCAAGAAGCCGTGGTGGGGAGTAACCAGAGTAGAGGCGCTGTACATATAACAGAGAGAAATTATTCTTAAGAAGAGCATTAACATAAAATGAAAATATATGTATTAATGAAGATAGTAGTAGAAGGATTGGGTATTATATTGACAACGATTGCTTACACCTATTCAAGAGTGTAATTTGAGCATTATAATCTACTGACATGACATTCTGAGATATTATAATCTGGAAATTTTTGTATACCCATCTAGATATGATAGATTTACCTAGTAGGGTAGACACTGATAAAAACTCTACTAATGGTTTGGTACTGACATCAAAATTAATAGCTATATAGTAGGTTACAAAACAAAGTGAGGCTCCGAGGTCTTGAAAATCATAAACATGAAGATGAAAGACTTGAAACATACCTGTAACGACATCATGAGAAGTTTCCTGATCCTGTCAGGACTGAAGTGCATACAACCTGTTTTGGCGCTTTCCACCAGTGGCACTGGAAGTAGCACCCTGCTGAGTAGGGCGACCGGCTAGAACTGGAGAATGACTGTACTGACTCTGATGACCTACCAGTCGACATTCTTTGAATATGTGGCCTGGCTTTCCACATCCAAAATACACATCAAAGCCATCTCTACACACACCCTGATGAATCCTACCACATTTCTGGCAAAATGGATTAGTATGACCAATGTTCACACTACCCTAGGACTTGGATCCTGGTTCCCTATCTTGACTATCATTCTTGAACTTTAGAACTGGTACACTAGCTGAAGACGGAGCTAGGGCTGAAAATTTCTGGCAGAACTGAGAATGATTACCACCCTCTAACCTTGGCTGAGAAAATTTAATGCTACCTATTGTGGCACTCTTATTCTCTCTCTCTTTCTCCTAATTCTTCTATTTCTTAATTTGTTGAGAAATAACCATACTACTAGATAGGTCCATCTCCTTAATCAACATAGCAGTCCAACACTCCTTCACTACACTATTAGCTACAACAAAAACAAACTTACTCATTCTAGACCTATTATCATCCATTATCGAAGGAGTATACCTTGCCAACTAAGTAAACTTAAGTGAGTATTCACACTCATATTACCCTGCTTTAAAGTATTGAACTCTAGCACCTTAGCTTCCCTTAACTCTAATGGAAAGAATTTGTCTAAGAAGGTCGTGGCAAACTCCTCCAACTTTATAGGCCCTACCTCGGCACCTCTATCCTCCCTTTAATGCTTAAACTAGATGTGAGCAACATCCTGCATGTAGTAAGCAGCCAACTCTGCACTCTCACTTTAGGTAACACCTATGATATCGGACTCCTTATGAACCATATCAAGAAACTCTTGCAGATCCTCCTCAGATTTGGATCCCAAAAACAAAGGGGGATTCATTCTAGTGAAATCATGAATCCTAGCTGCAGCTGTATTGGTCACTAGATTTACAGGGGAAATAACCTGCTGATAATTCTAAGAAGCTACTAAGTGATCTAATGTAGTGAACGATGCCTTGAATTCGTCATGAGAAACATGCTCATTTAGGGGTTCTTCCTGAACAGGAGGAGGTATGGGCTGATTCCCATTCCTTTTAAGTTGTTCTTTCTGGGAGGCATGGTCTGTAGCATAATAAAGGAAGAGTATAAAGAGAGTTTAAATAGATCTTATGCTCTTTCGCAAGACATGAATACTGAAAGAAAGGAAACATTTTCTAAAATATCTTGTAGCCTCTTGTCCATAAGTGTGACATGTTTCACACCCATGCACAAGATTCTTCTCAACATGTCTTTCAAACTCCCTAGGATACTGTAAAACATTAGGTTTTGATACCAAGTTTTTTCACAACTCAACACTAGCCACTAGTCGCGACAACGATGCTTACGTTCATAAGTAACCACAAGCTAAACCATGAGTTGGTACCTACTATGAGCACTGATTAATATAATGATAATAGACTTATACATGCACGAAAAATAACTGATAAGGCCATAAGGTTGAAAATACTGAAAATACAGCTGAACTCACAAGTCCAAAAACATCTGTCAAGACAGATAAAGCTGATAAAAACAAACTGACGATCTGAAAAGCCTCTAACTAATCGACTGTGGATTTGATGGGATAGGCCCCAAATAACTCCAACTGACTTACTGAAAAGAAAAGAAAAAATAACTTAATAAACACAACAAGTCTTCAATATATGAGGAATCATCATTGCTGCTACTGCTATAGCACTAGACTGTCTAAATGTGGTCGGGAAACTAATTGTCCGAACCTATGATATAAGACATCATAGTGCAAAGAAAAGTATGCGATCATTACTTTTAATGTACTGGTAAATGAGATGAGGTTAGGCTAAAATACATGGGTTAAGTGTGCATGATGTAATGACTGAGTGAATAACATGAGATAACTGAGTATGCATGCATGAAAACTGAAATACTAAGAATGCAAGACCAAGCATATAATGTTTCTGAAATAATCTGTTAACCGAATTACTGAAATTTGATAACTGAATAACTAGAAGTCTGCATGCTATGGTCAAGATAACCTTAACTGAATTATGTACTGAACACTGAACTGAGACTGTTGGAGGTATCATCTAATTGATATGACCTAATGTAAGACTATTAGGGTCCAACCTATAATCGTAATTGGAAGGGTGTTAGTACCATGCCATGGGTACTAACACTAGCTGTGTGGATTCACTAAATTGGTGTCCTTAAGGATTAAAGAGTAACACTATACTAGTAGTAATTTCATGAGCTATGTTTCAACCCTATGCTGGCTGGAAAATATCTCAAACTTACGCTGGCTACGTAATTCTATAACTCAGGGATTGCTACCAAGGGTCAAACCCTAAACAGACTGGAATGCCCAAATCCCTGTGTTCGCTTGGTACTGAATCCTACTCCCAACTGAATGACACTATTTAATGGATTGAACTAAGCTTAACTGAACAAACCACTAATCATAATAACTGACTGAATGATGATGCTCATGGTATATCTGAAATTATTTTAAAATTATTGAAATTATGTAAATAGCTATGCATTAGGTATTTATAACCCACCATCACTGAAAGGAAATAATAATACGGACATATAAAGGCTTTGAGACCATAGTAGGGAATCATTTTTCAATATCCAACACATAGGCATTTCATCAACACATTAGAGTCATGAACTTAAGAATGGGAATGGGTAAATCACGTGATAATAACATAGTTACAATACTAAAACCACAAATTAAATTTTTAACTTAACAAGAGTTCAATATTCAAAACATGCAATGGCCCATTCCCATCGCAAACACGTGTAATCATAACTCGAAATCAAATTATAACGATGTTTTGTCACGCCTCAAATCCTATTGGGGCGGACTGGCACCCATAACCGAGGAGGCCCGGGAGAACCATCTCATAACCTTATACTTCCAATGCATACCTCTATGACAACCCGAAATTCGGACAGCATCATGTCACATATAAAAGGAAATAATCACCTGTATAATCTCGACCACATATATATATGTATATATAATACTTGGCCGTTGGAGCCATCACGTCTATTAACAAAACACCACCTTGACTGTACATTAGTTCTACAAAGCCTCTAGACAATACACAGAGTTTAACTAAGGTCGGGACACACCCCTCCATATAACTAACTTCTATACAATACCAAAAGTGACTGGATATGACATGAAAAGCCCCGAAGTAAACTGGAGCTCACCAAAAGCAGGTGGATATCCTGGCTACTACTTGTGTGGTGTATGAGCTGAGGTACTTGTGCCTGCAGCATGAAATGCAGGTCCCCCGTGGGGGACGTTAGTACGAAATATGTACTGAGTATGTAAAGTTTTAGATAATCACATATGATATAGGAGCTCAATAGAAATCAGAAACAAGTGAATAAATCGTAATAGGAGTGGACCACACTTACTAAAACTTGTGACAACCTGTACATTGTATTTATTCAATCACTTTACCTTCGTTCTTATCATCTTTGTAATCATTACTCTACTGTACTGTGACCATTAGGCTGCCTCCAGTACATATCAACTGGGATCGACCCATGATAGGCTTATGCCCCTGGGATACCACCCATAAACACATAAATAGGGATCGACCCATGATAGGCTTATACCCTTGGGATACCACCTGATAAGAGAGAACTTCCATCACTTAGTTCAATTAATCTTTGAGATTGTTATTTCGGTCGCCACCATATTTTTGATACTTTGAAACAATGATACATCAATAAGAGACATATAAATAGACCATCAATGCAATAACAATGAAGTAAGAACTCATTGGAACATCAATGAAGTGTTTTGGAGTCATCAATGCCATAACAATGAAGTAGGAACTTATTGGTATATCAATGAAACATTTTGGAGTCATTAATAGCACATGGATTTTGTTTGAGTAACCGGATACCTTCTGAAATTCATTAGTGCAATAAATATGTAAGATTTGGAATAAAAGTAAGTATTGGAATGTCTTGACATTTTGTAGGGTGGAAACAAGTTCATTGGTAACGTAGGACATCATACAAAATCATTAAGGATCACATGTTATTGAATAACTTTGGAAACTTTCTTAATAGAACAATTGTTCACTTTTATGCCAAAGATATGGTATAGAGTATGCTTTACATACCTGGCTGTCAAACTTCAATACTAGTCCCAAATGGACTTCCCATCTTTTCGGATTGCTTATCTACAATGAACATATATAGCAATCTAGTATTAGCAACCAAACGTCACAATTCAATTATTTGAATTCACCAAACTAGTGGTTAAGTATTAAGACTTAATTACACCATAAAAGGTGTCACTTTAACCCTCTTATACTCCAATTACATTCACATGCCATGCACATTCATACAACATCCTCCAATATTAAGTTTGGATTCAGTTATCCTTCCAACCAATCCATTAAACCAAATTGAGCCATAGACATAAATAATCATCAATTCAATAGTATATCACCATATACACCTTCCATAACTCAATTACCATATCCACCTTTCACAATTCAATACAACCAAACCATGCAAAATAGTCCATAACCCTATTTCCATCACCTTTCAATAACAACCAATACATTTAATCATCTATCACACATATACATATGGAAAAGAACAAAGGCAAAGAATATTAATACCTTAGAATTCACCTCTTGATTATGAAATACTGTTTGCACAAATAATAGTTGCCGTTCGAAGCTCTCTAGATGACAAACGCAGTTATAGGATTACTTTGGAATTTCTACGGTTGAATCAAAAGTAATTTAAAGGTCAAATTTGGCTAGGGTTTGTTCTTTATCAATGATTGATGATGAAAATGAGTTTTTGAACTCATATACATGTATATATACACATATTCCCGTCCATAATATAATAGGAAATGACCAAAATGCCTTTAAAATTTAAATAATGTCAAATTTGTCCTTTGGTGGACTGTTTTGATAAGCTAAAGTTGATTGACCATAACTCTTTTCTCCGATATCGGATTTGGGTGAAATTTGTATATTTGGAAGGATAATTCAAAGATATTTCATTCCACATAAATTAGGCCACCCAGTTCGTCCTGTACAAGGAGTTATGGTCGTTTGAAATTGACCCTAAAAATCTGTTTTGATAGGCTGAAGTAAAACGAGTATAACTCCTTACTCAGACGTTGGATTTGGATGAAACCAATTGCATTGGAAATAAGACTCAAATATATTTATTTTAATAGGTTGCATATCTCCCAATTCATTATATTAAGGGAGTTATGATCGTTCGAAGTTGACCCAAAAATTCAGCTGGCCTCAGTAGTTTGTGTGCAGGAAATTTTCCTGCACATTTATTATTTCCAAATATCCCGGCCACCGTTTTATAGTTTCAAATGTGCTCGATTATATCCGAAACCTATCCATTTTTAGAAATTTTTATATCGTTGGAAAGCTTATTCAATAACCTTTGCATGGATCCATCGACGGGCAAATTCCGGGATAAATAAAATAAAAAATTAATTCCATATAAATAAGACCAATACACGTACTTGAATACGCCAATACACGTACTTGAATATGGGGTGTTACATCCTTCCCCCATTTAGGACATTCGTCCACGAATGTTAGCGTAGTTATTCAACCGAAACAAGTTCAAGTCCATCATTAATATTCACATCATCACATAAATACTATGCATATATAAAAAGAACTTACTTGTTAATGTTCTAACTCCATTTCTTGAACTTGCTCTTCATCTTTGAACAAATGAGGGTACTTAGATTTCATTTCTTCCTCAGCTTCCCATGTAATCTCTTCCCTTTGACGATTTCTCCAACGTACTTTCACAAATGCTATCTCTTTATTTCTCATCTTCTTAACTTGGGGATCTAGAATAGCAATAGGCACTTCCTCATAGGTAAGATCTTCAGCAACTTACACATCCTCAGTAGAAGTGATATGTTATAGATCTCTGATGCACTTTTGAAGCATTGACACATGAAATACCGAATGTACTGATGAGAGCTCTTGGGGTAGCTCTAATTCATATGCAACTTGTCCAAACCTTCGAGTGATCTTATACGGGCCTATATAACATGGACTCAACTTCCCTTTCTTGCCAAATCTCATTACCCCTTTCATTGGTGATACCTTCAAAAATACCCGATTACCTATAGGAAACTCTAGCCCTCTCCTTCTACTACCCACATATGACTTGTGTCGACTTTGGGCTATTTTCAGTCGTTGCTGAATAACTTTAACCTTCTCTATGACTTGATAAACAAGATCCGGTCCGAACAAAAGAGTTTCAACCACTTCGAACCATCCTATTGGTAATCTACACTTCCTTCCATAGAAAGGTTCATATGGTGCCATTTTGATACTTGAATGATAGCTATTATTGTAGGCAAACTCAATAAGAGGTAAATAATCATCCCAGTTGCCCTTAAAATCTATTACACAAGCTCGTAGCATATCTTCAAGTGTTTGGATGGTACGTTCTACTTGTCCATCTGTTTGAGGGTGAAAAGTTGTACTCAACGTCACTTGTGTTCCCAAACACCTCTGAAAAGACTTCCAAAAGTTTACGGTAAATTGGGTTCCCCGATATGATATAATAGAGATTGGCACTCCATAAAATCGGACTATCTCTTTGATGTACAGCTTCACATACTCTTCAACTATGTAAGTGGTCCTAACTGGTAGGAAATGTGCGGATTTGGTAAGCTTATCAACAATCACCCATATAGAATCAAACTTCTGGGATGTACGAGGCAAACCAATAACGAAATCCATGTTGATCATGTCCCACTTCCAGCTTGGAATATCAATGCATTGCATATAACCTCCGGGTTTTTTGGTGCTCAACTTTAACTCTTTGACAATTTGGACATTCAGCTACAAATTCTGTAATGCTCTTCTTCATGTCATTCCACCAATACATATCTTTCAAATCTTGATACATTTTGGTTGATCCTGGATGAATGAGATACCTTGAAAAATGTGCCTTTATCATAATCTTCTTTCTTAGCCCGTCTACATCCGGCACACACAATCGGTTTTGGCACTGAAGTACTCCTTCTCGCGTAAGCTCAAATGCCTTGGTCGCACCACTCTGAACGTTCTCTTTAAGCTGTAATAAAATAGGATCTGTATATTGCTTCTCTTTCACTTCAGGTACTAATGAAGATTCCGCAGCAATATGTACGATAAGCTCTTTATCCGGAGTTTCAAGAAGGCGAACTCCCAAACTAGCTAACTGGTGAAGATCTTTAATCATCCCTTGCCTTTCTATAGGTGCCATCATAGCCTTACAAATTAACGCATCAACTACCACATTTTCTTTCCCTGGATGGTACAAAATATCAACATCGTAGTCCTTTAATAGTTCAAGCCATCTCCGCTGCCTTAAATTTAGATCCTTCTGATTAAAAATATATGGCAAGCTCTTATGGTCAGTATATATATCAACATGAACCCCATATAACTAGTGGCTCCATATCTTTAAAGAAAAAATAACTGCTGCCAGCTCAAGATCGTGTGTAGGATAATTTTTCTCATGTGCCCGCAATTGTCTAGAAGCATATGTTATTACCTTACCATGCTGCATCAATACACATCCTAAACCAATTCTGGAAGCATCACAATACACTGTATACCGTGCGGTGCCTTCTGGAAGTACCAACACGGGTGTAGAAATCAACTTGTTCTTTAAATCTTGAAAACTCTTCTCACAGGCATCATTCCATTGGAATTTGGAAGCTTTATGGGTTAGCTTGGTTAAGGGTGATGAAATGAAAGAAAAGCCTTCAACAAACCTTCTATAATAACCGGCCAACCCGAGAAAACTACGAATCTCCATAGGCGTTGTGGGCCTTGGCCATTTCTTTACAGTTTCTATCTTTTGAGCATCAACCTTTATCCCTTCACTAGATATAATATGACCCAAAAATGCCACCGACTTTAACCAAAACTCACATTTAGAGAACTTTGCATAAATCTTACAATCACGAAGAGTCTGCAATGCCTGTCGTAAGTGATTGGCATGGTCCTCTTCTGATCTAGAATCAACTAGAATATCATCTATAAAAACTATCACAAATACATCCAGGAATGGCTTAAACACCCTATTCATCAAATCCATAAAACTGCGGGTGCATTTGTTAGCCTAAATGACATAACTAGAAACTCATAATGACCATACCATGTTTGGAAAGCTGTCTTGGGTATATCCTTCTCTTTGACCCTTACTTGGTGGTAACCTGACCTCAAATCAATCTTAGAAAAGCACTTGGCGCCCTGTAACTGATAAAATAAATCATCAATTCTTAGGAGAGGATATTTATTCTTAATAGTCACCTTATTCAATTGTCGATGATCAATACACATCCTCAGCGAGCCATATTTTTGCGTACAAATAAAACTGGTGCTCCCCAGGGGGACATACTAGGCCTTATGAATCCCTTCTCTAGCAAATCTTTCAATTGCTCTTTCAATTCTCGTAATTCTGCTGGGGTCATTCTATACCGAGGAATGGAGATTTTTTGGGTGTCTGGTATTACATCAATACCAAACTCTACTTCTCGTTCAAGAGGCAAACCTGGAAGATCTTCAGGAAATACATCAGAAAATTCATTTACCACTGGAACAGTGTGAAGAGTTGGTGGCTCCACTTCTGTATCCCTTACTCTAACTAAATGATATATGTATCCCTTGGAAATCATTCTTCTTGCCTTAAAATAAGAAATAAATCTACCTCTTGGCGCGCCAATTTCACCTTTCCATTTAAGGACTGATTCATTTGGAAAATGGAAATATACCTTTTTCGTGCAGCAATCAATTGTGGCATAACAAGACGCCAACCAGTCCATACCCATTATAACATCAAAATCTACCATTTCTAACTCCACAATATCAGCCATCGTATCACAACCACAAACAGTTACTATGCAGCTTTGGTAAACCCTTCTAGCTATAATAGTTTCCCCAACCGGTGTGGACACTTCAAATGGCTTAACTAACAATTCAGGTATTCTTTCAAACTTTCCAACAGCCAATAGAGTAACATAAGATAATGTAGAACCGGGATCAATTAAGGCATATACATCAAATGAAAAAATAGACAACGTACCCGTAACCACATCTGGGGAAGCCTCTAAATTCTGTTGATCCGCTAGAGCATACGTACGATTTTGAGCCCCGCTAGAACTCGTGGCTCCTCTATCACCTCTAACACGACCCATTGGTTGTGCACCCCTTCTTGAATAAGGCATCAATGATGATGATGCAACAAATGACCCCGTAGGTCGTGCCATACCCTCTATGCCCCTTCGTGGGCATTCTCTCATCATATACCCCGACATACCGCTCCAAAAGAAAACATTGGTCCCTATCCGACATGCGCCCAAATAATACCTTCCACATTTATTGCATGTCTCTCGAGGAGGTCTCGATTGGATTATATTCCCTTGACCTTGGTACCCCACTGTCCGCGAACTCTGACTCTCACTTCTGTGCCCAAATTGATTTCCTCTGGACCCTTGGAACTGTGGTGGGGCACTAGCTACAGAATAAGAAGATAATGGCCTAGGTGGTCTAGCAGAAAACTGTGGTCTGAACCCTCCTTGGGATGCCATGAACTATCCTGTAGATCTGGACCTCTTGGAATATCCTCTTTCTAATTCCTGTGTTCTTCTCCTCTGCGTCTGATCTTCCATTTTCTGTGCAAAAGCTTGGATCCTCACTATGTCCATATCTTTTTTCAAAGAGGCAATAGTACAATCTCTAACTAGATATGGATCCATCCTATCCATATATTGATGAACTATGTCGTCCATAGTAGCTACAACATTAGGAGCATATCTTGACAAGGAATTAAATCAGAGATTGTACTCCCTCATGCTCATATTCCCCTGACGATGATTTAAAAACTGATTTGCACGGGCCTGACGAATCTCGAATGGAAGATAATGATCAAGAAATGCCTCTTTGAACCTTTTCCAAGTAGCTGGGGGTGAATCAATACCCCTAGATCATTTCCAGTCCTCGTACCAAGATATAGCCTCCCATTTGAATCTATACGCTGCTAACTCCACTGTCTCTCTACCCATTACATGCATAACATCTAAGGCCCTTTGAATTTGATCAATAAAGTCCTGTGGGTCCTCGTTAAGATCTGATCCACTAAAAGTGGGAGGATCCATCTTAAGAAAATCCTGTGTTCGAAGGCTAGCCGCCCTATCTGTACCACTAGGACCCGTGGTAGGAATGGCTTTCCCTT
The DNA here is from genome assembly GCA_030864215.1 of Capsicum pubescens. NCBI lineage: Eukaryota > Viridiplantae > Streptophyta > Magnoliopsida > Solanales > Solanaceae > Capsicum > Capsicum pubescens. Next base: position 195,204,149 of record CM061544.1, on the reverse strand, counting down.
GAGCTTGCCCAGCAACTATACGAGTCAAAAGTTGCACTGTATTTCTAAGATCTTGATCAGCAGCATTAATAGGTGGCTCTGGGGATATAGTTATCCTCCCCCTTATTTCTTCCAGAGTGGAAGAAGTTTTTGATGCATGCTCAGCTGGAGCCTAACTTTGATTAGATGGTATAGTGGGTTACTTACTAGTCCCCTCTCCGGCAGCCACATCTACTTGCTTACCGGTATTCTTGCTTCTGGTAACCGGAATCATTACTATAATAAGAGAAACAACTGGATTCAATGGTCAAATATGACTTCATATACAATATAGGCGCTATCGCACGATCTAAGACATGAAGAAAAGAGACAATTCCTAAATGTCCATAGCCTTCTGTTTATAGATGCGGTGCACGACACACCGATAAATAAGACTCTACGTAGACACGGCTTTGTAGACTCACTAGGATGAACTTTTCTGATACAACTTCTATCACGCCTCAAATCCTATTGGGAAGAACTGGTACCCATAACCGAGGAGGCCCGGGAGAACCAGCTCATAACCTTATACTTCCAATGCATAGCTCTATGACAACCCGAAATTCGGAAAGCATCATGTCACATATAAAAGGAAATAATCACCTGTATAATCTCGAGCACACATATATATATATATACAATATTTGTCTGTTGAATCCATCACATCTATTAACAAAACACTACCTTAACTGTACATTAGGTCTACAAAGCCTCTAGACAGTACACAGAGTTTAACTAAGGTCGGGACACACCCCTCCATATAACTAACTTCTATACAATACCAAAAGTGATTGGATATGACACGGAAAGTCCCAAAGTAAACTGGAGCTCACCAAAAGTAGCTGGATATCCTGGCTCCTACTTGTGCGGTGTATGAGTTGAGGTACATGTACCTGCAACATGAAATACAGGTCCCCCGTGGGGGACGTCAGTACAAAATATGTACTGAGTATGTAAAGCTGTAGATAATCACATATGATATAGGAGCTCAATAGAAATCAAAAACAAGTGAATAAATCGTAATAGGAGGGGACCACACTTACTAGAACTTGTGACAACCTGTACATTGTAATTATTCAATAACTTTACCTTTGTTCTTATCATCTTTGTAATCATTACTGTACTGTATTGTAACCATTAGGCTGCCTCCAGTACATATCAACTGGGATCGACCCATGATAGGCTTATGCCCCTGGGATACCACCCATAAACACATAAATAGGGATCGACCCATGATAGGCTTATGCCCCTGGGATACCACCTGATAAGAGAGAACTTCCATCACTTAGTTTAATTAATCTTTGAGATTGTTATTTCGGTTGCCACTGTATTTTTGATACTTTGAAATAATGATACATCAATAAGAGACATATAAATAGAGCATCAATGCAATAACAATGAAGTAAGAACTCATTGGCACATCAATGAAGTGTTTTGGAGTCATCAATGCCATAACAATTAAGTAGGAACTTATTGGTATATCAATGAAACATTTTGGAGTCATTAATAGCACATGGATCTTGTTTGAGTAACCGGATACCTTCTGACATTCATTAGTGCAATAAACATGTAAGATTTGGAAGACAAGTAAGTATTGGAATGTCTTGACATCTTGTAGGGTGGAAACAAGTTCATTGGTAACGTAGGTCATCATACAAAACCATTATGGATCACATGTTATTGAATAACTTTGGAAACTTTCTTAATAGAACAATTGTTCACTTTCATGCCAAAGATATGGTATAGAGTATGCTTTACATACCTTACTGTCAACCTTCAATACTAGTCCCAAATGGACGTCCCGTCTTTTCGGATTACTTATCTACAATGAACATATATAGCAATCTAGTATTAGCAACCAAACGTCACAATTCAATTATTTGAATTCACCAAACTAGTGGTTAAGTAGTAAGCCTTAATTACACCATAAAGGGTGTCACTTTAACCCTCTTATACTCCAATTACATTCACATGTCATGCACATTCAAACAACATCCTCCAATATCAAGTTTGGATTCATTTATCCTTCCAACCAATCCACTAAATCAAATTGAGCCATAGACATAAATAATCATCAATTCAATAGTATATCACCATATCCACCTTCCATAACTCAATTACCATATCCACCTTCCACAATTCAATACAACCAAACCATGCAAAATAGTCCATAACCCTATTTCCATCACCTTTCAATAACAACCAATACATATAATCCTCTATCACACATATACATATGGAAAAGAACAAAGGCAAAAAATATTCATACGTTAGAATTCACCTCTTGATTATGCAATCCTGTTTGCAAAAATAATAGGTGTCATTCGAAGCTCTCGAGATGACAAACGCAGTTATCGGATTACTTTGGAATTTCTACGGTTGAATCAAAAGTAATTTGAAGGTCAAATTTGGCTAGGGTTTGTTCTTTCTCAATGATTGATGATGAAAATGAGTTTTTGAACTCATATACATGTATATATACACATATTCCCGTCCATAATATAATAGGAAATGACCAAAATGCCTTTAAAATTTAAATAATGTCAAATATGTCCTTTGGTGGACTGTTTTGATAAGCTAAAGTAGATCAACCATAACTCTTTGCTCCGATATCGGATTTGGGTGAAATTGTTATCGTTGGAAGGATAATTCAAAGGTATTTCATTTAATTTAAAGTAGGCCACCCAGTTTGTCTTGTACAAGGAGTTATGTTCGCTTGAAGTTGACCTTAAAAATCTGTTTTGATAGGCTGAAGTAAAACGAGTATAACTCCTTACTCAGACGTTGGATTTGGATGAAACCAATTACATTGGAAATAAGACTCAAATATCTTTCTTTTAATAGGTCACATATCTCCCAGTTCATTATATTAAGGGAGTTATGATCGTTCGAAGTTGACCTAAAAATTCGGCTGACCTCAGTAGTTTGTGTGCAGGAAACTTTCCTGCACATTTACTATTCCCAAATATCCCGGCCACCGTTTTATAGTTTCGAACGTGCTCGATTATATCCGAAACCTATCTATTTTTGGAAATATTTATATCATTGGAAAGCTTATTCACTAACCTTCGTATGGAACCATCGACGGGAAAATTCCGGTATAAATAAAATAAAAAATTAATTCCATATAAATAACACCAATACACGTACTTGAATACGCCAATACACGTACTTGAATACGGGGTGTTACATGTTCATAGGCATAAGTTAACTTAATCATGTAAAATTCATAATTTAAAATATAAAAAAGGATTCTTGAACACCATGGGTGAAAAGGGCCCATGGATGAACATTACACATACCTTAAACCCTTAAGCTTGAAATAGAAACTCCAATCTTGATGCTTTCTTGAATGTTCTTCGATTGGAGAACTTTAATTCTTGGTTTTTGTGGAGAGAAAGTAATGGAATCTGATGATCTTGGGGGAGGAGAGGGTTTGTTTTTTAGACAAAATTGGAGAAGATGGGCAAATAATGCCGTAACTGAAGATTTAAGTCATGAATTTATGAATTGGGTTGAGGGGATAAGACATAATTGCCCCTAAAATATTTAAATTTGTAACTGGAATGCTAATTATATTGTAACCGCAATGCGATGAGGGCTCCATCGCTATAACCACCATGATGTGATTCTATCGGGATGAGCTACTGGAATCGTGATCCAAACATGATCCAATCCTCGTCTGAAAAATCCAAAACTTCTTCAAGACATGTTTCTTAAACCCCTAAACATCAATCAACTCAAAAAACAACATCTCAGGGTCGGAAAGACTAGTTTAAAAATCCTCGAAGTTAAAGGTCCTACAAAAATAACTATGTCTCTAACACTTAGTGAAATTTTCCGGATTTAGGCCTCTTATGCATACAACAAGGTGTTGAACTTAACTAAGAATATTATGGGGCATTACAATATCTCCCCCGTGGGAACTTTCATCCTCGAATGAGACTAATTTGGCTGTGAGTTCTGAACTAAGGCAACTTAGATCTCATACTGAACATGTACAACTGGAAACATGATTACTTGACTGAGTTTGAAACATGATACATAACTTAACATAATTCGTGAATGTATGTAATGACATGAGTATGATCACATAGCTAGAACAGAGAATGTAAATGAAATAATCTAAGGAAAACGTTTACCTTAAGTTCAGTCTGAGTTTGCAGAGAAAAGATAAGGGTAGTTGGTATACATATCAGCCCCTTCTTCCCAAGTGGCTCCCTCAAAGATCTGATTCCTCCAAAAAACTTTGACCAAGGGAACTTCTTTGTTCCTTAGCCTACGAATCTGATGATCAAGGATCTCGATTGGGATTTTTTCATAAGAAAAGCTACCCTGACCATACACACTTTCTTAGAACAACAATCGTTGGATCACCAATACTCTTCTTTAATAAAGAAACATGAAAGTTGGATGCACTAATGCCAAATCTATAGGCAACTAACGCTCATAAGCTACCTTTCCAAAATGACTCAAAATTTTATAAGGGCCAACATATCGGGGACTAAGCTTCCCCTTTATTGCCAAATCTTTTCACTCCTTTCATGGGAGAGATTTTCAAATACACCAAATCCCCAACTTCAAACTCAAGATCCCGTCTCCTCACATCTACATAGGATTTCTAATGGCTTTAGGCTGTCTTAAGACTCTCCTTAATCAATTGACCCTTCTCCATTACATCAAATACCAAATCTGGTCCTATAAAAGATGCCTCATCTGCCTTAAACCAACCAATAAGAGATATACATCTCCTCCCATAAAGATCCTCAAATAGATCCATCTAAATACTGGAGTGATAATTGTTATTATAGGAAAACTCTATCAAAGACAAGTGATCATCCCAACTACCATTGAAATAAAAAACACACACTCCCTCAATACATCCTTTAGGGTCTGATTACTCCTCTCTGTCTGACCATCTATCTGAGAATGAAATTTTTTATTGAGATGATCTTGGGTACCAAGATCCTTCTGAAAATCCTTCCAAAAGTGAGAGGTAATCTAAGTACCTCTGTCTAAAATGAAAGACAACGGGACTCCATGCAACCTAACCAACTCTCTAATATAGAGCTTGGTGTAGTCCTTGGTTGAATAAGAAGTATGAACTGACAAGAATTAAGCAAATTTGGTCATTCTATCTACAATAACCCAAATCGACGTATGCTGATGATGCGTACGAGGCAAATCCATCACAAAATCTATGTTCACCATTTCCCACTTCCAAGTGGGAATGTTGAACTCTTGTAGTTTGCCACTAGGCCTTTAGTGCTTAACGTTAACCTGCTAATAATTATAACACTTATCTACAAACTCTTTAATATCTCTCTTTATACCACTCCACCAACATATTTCCCATAAATCATGGAACATCTTAGTGGCTCCTCGGTGTAAAGAGTAACGCGCACCATGCGATTCTGCCAAAATACGCTGTCTCAAACCATCAACACACGACACACACAGCCTACCCTGACATTGCAACACACCATCTCCCCTTTGGGATAAAACCTCTACTTCCTGATTTCTAATAGATTCCTTCAACTTAACTAGAATGGAATCCCTATCTTGTTTTTCTTTTACTTCGACAACCAAAGAAGATTCTGAACCATTCTAAACCTAGATACTACCCTCAGTTGAATCAACCAACCAAACACCTAATCTAGCAAGTTAATGAATCTCTGTGACTAACTTCCTCTTATCATTCTCAACATAAGCAACACTACCTATAGACAATCTACTAAGGGCATTTGCCACAATATTGGCTTTAACCGAATGATACAACACACTCATATTATAATCTTTTAACATCTCAAGCCACCTTCTTTGTCAAAGTTTTAAATTTTTTTGCGAAAACACATACTTCAAACTTTTGTGATTCGTGAACACATCAACATGAACTTAATAAATATAATGCCTTTATATTTTCTAGGCAAAAATAATAGCTGCCAACTCTAGATCGTGCGTAGGTAATTCTTTTCATGGGGTTTATGCTATCTAAATGCATAGGCTATCACCTTACCCCTCTGTATTAATACACAACCAAGACCAAATATGGAAGAATCACAGTAAACAATAAACCCATCTAAACTATTAGTAAAGTCAAGACTGGGGCTGAGGTGAGTCGAGTCTTCAACTCTTAAATTTTTTTCTCGCAAGAATCTGACCACTAGAACTTGACTTTCATCTGAGTCAATCGAGCCATATGGGATGTAACAGATGAAAACCCTTCAAAAAACAACATGTAATGGCAAGGCAAACCCGAGAAACTCCTGATATCTAATAGAGAGATGGGCCTGGGCCAGTTTCTCATGACTTCGGTCTTTTAAGGGTAAACTTTCATGCCATTATCAGAAACAATATGTCTAAGGAAAGCTACTAATCTTAGCCAAAACTGGTACTTACTGATTTTTATGAATAACTGATGGGCTTTAAGAGCCTGCAAAACAATTATGAGATGGTCTGCATGATCATTTTCACTACGGGAATAGACAAAAATATTCACTACGGGAATAGACAAAAATAGCATCAAGGAATACTATGACGAATATGTTCAAGTAGTGTTAGAACACTCTACTCATCAAGTCCATGAAAGTTATTGGGGCATTCGTTAGTCCAAAATACATAACTAGAATTTTGAAGTGACCATACCTAGTTCTAAAGGCAGTTTTTGAAATGTCACATTCCCTGACTCTGAGGTTATGATAGTCGGATCTGATGTCTATCTTATAGAAATAACTGGCACCCTGAAGTGGGTCGATCAAGTCATTAATCCTGGGGGGTGGATATTTATTCTTGATTGTGACTTTGTTTAACTGATAGTAATCGATGCACATTCTAAGAGAACCATCTTTCTTACACACGAAAAGGATTGGAGCACCCCATGGGGAAACACTGGACCTGATGAACCCCTTATATAAGAGATCTTTCAACTATTCTATCATCTCCCTAAGCTCAGCCAGAGCTATTCTATAAGGCAAAATAGTGATAGGTTGGGTATCTAAAAGAAGATCTATTCCGAAGTCAATTTCCCTTTCGAGAGGGACTCCAGGGAGATCTTTAAGAAACACATATGGAAATTCCCTTACTATTGAAACTGACTCAAGACTAGGGGTCTCAGAACTATAGCCCTTGGATATCATTTTTCTCGCTCGAAGATATGAAATAATTTGACCCCATAGCACTGAAGTAATACCCCTCCATTCAATAACTGGTTCATTGGGAAACTAAAACTAAAAGACCCTATTTCTACAGTCAAGTGAGGACAAATATAAGTGTAGCCAATACTTTCTTAGAATGCCATCAAAATCAGTCATCTCTAACTCTACATGATCTACTAACATAACTTTCTGAGATACTGTAACTGGGATATTTCTGTATACCCATCTAGCTATGATAGATTTACTCACTAGGGTAGACATAGAGAAAGACTCTACTAATATTTTAGGACTGACACCAAAATTAATAGCTATTTAGGGGGTTACAAAAGAAAGTGAGGATCTAGGGTCTAGCAAAGCATAAACATGAAGATGAAAAACCTATAATGTACCCATAACCATACCAGGAGAACTTTTCTGATCCTATCAGGACTAAAGTACATGCAGCCTATTCTGGCATTATCTATTGGTGGCACTAGAAGTAGCTCCCTACTGAGTCTGACAATCGGTTGGAACTATAGGATGATTGTGCTGACTCTACTGACCTACCTGTAGACATTCTTTGACTCTGTGGCCTAGCTTGCCACATCCAAAACACTTATCAAAGCCAGCTCTACACATACCCTGATGATTCTTTCTATATTTTGGGCAAAGAGGATTAGTACAACCACTGTTCACACTACCCTGGGGCATGGAGCCTGGTGCCCTATCCCAACTATCATTATTGATCTTTGGCACTAGCGCACTAGCTGAAGACGGAGCTAGGGATGAAACATTTTGATGAAACTGATAACGGTTACTACCCTCGGACCTTTGTTGAGAATATTAAATCTACCTATTCTGGACCGCTTATTCTCTCTCTTTCTCCTTAAGCTTTTGTTTCTTAATTTACTAAGCATGTACCATAAGTCTAGATAGGTCCATCTCTTTAATTAATATAGCAGTCCTATACTCCTTGACCATACTATCAGCTACACCAGAAACAAACTTACTCATTCAAGACCTATTATCAGCCACTATCGAAGGAGCATACCTCGCCAACTAAGTAAACTTAAATGAGTATTCCTTCACACTCATATTACCCTACTTCAAATTAATGAAATCCAACACCTTGTCTTTCCTCAACTCTAGCGGAAATATTTTGTCTAAGAAGGCCATGGAAAATAGCTCCCACTCTAATGGCCTACCTCGGCACCCCTATCCTCCTTCCACTGTTTAAATTAGGTTTGAGCTACATCCTACAACTGGTAAGTAGCCAATTCTTCACTGTCACTTAAGGTGACACCCATTATACATTCACCTTTTGAACCATATAAAGAAACTTATGAGAATTCTCCTAACACTTGGATCTCAAAAACAAAGGGGGATTCATTCGGGTGAAATCCTGAATCCTAGGTGCAGCTGTATTGCTAACTGGATTGGATGAGGAACAACCTGCTGATTATTCTTACAAGCTACTGAGTGAGCTAAGGTAGTGAAAGAAACCCTGAATTCAACGTGAGAAACATGCTCATTTAGGGGATCTTCCTGAACAGGCGGAGGTGCAGGTTGATTCCAATTCCTTCTTCCATTGTTCATTTTAGGAGGCATGTTCTGTAATAAAATAAAAGATTTTTTAGAAAGAGATTTAAATAGATCTCATGCTCTTTAGCATGAGATGAATACTTAAAGAAAGGAAACATTTCCTAAAATATCTCGTAGCCTCCTGTCCATAAGTGTGGCGCGCTTCACACCCTTGCATAAAACTCTACACAATGCAGCTTTCAGACTCCCTAGGACACTATAAAACCTTAGGCTCTGATACCAAGTTCTGTCATATCCCGAGGCTAGCTCCTAGTCACAAATACAATGCTTAGGGTAACAAGTGACCACAAGCTAACCCATGAGTTGGTACCTATTGTGAACATTGAACAATATACTAACAATAGACTTAGATATGTATGAAAAATAATTGATAAGGACATAAGGTTTAAAATACTAAAAATACAACTAAATTCACAAGTCAATAAACATCTGTCAAGATAAAGCAGATAAAAACTAACTGACTATCTGAATGTTTGAAAAACCTCTAACTAATCGACTGTGGAGTTAATGGGATAGGCCCCAACTAACTCTAACTGACCAACTCAAGAGAAATATGGAAATAACTGAATAAACATATCAGGTCCTCGAAATATGAGGACTCACTACTGTTGCTGCTACTAAAGTACTGGACTATCTCAGTACGGTCAAGAAATTGAGAATTTGAATCGATGATATAAGACATCATAGCACGAAGAATAGTATATGATCAGTACTTTGAAAGTACTGGTATAGGCTGAAATGCATGGGTTAACTTTGCATAAAGTAATGACTGACTAAATAGCATGAGATAACTAAGTATGCATGTATGAAAATAGAAATACTAAGGACGCAAGACCAAGAATATAATGTTTATGAAATAATTTGAAAACTGAATAACTGAAATCTAATAACTGCAAAACTGGAAGTTTGCATGCTATGGTCAAGAAAACTTGAACTGGATTTTTTACTGAATATTGAACTAAGACTGTGTAAGGTATCATCTAACTGAAATGCCCCAATATGAGCTAATTGGGGTCTAACTTGTAACCCTAGTTAGAAGGGTGTCAGAACCGTGACATGGGTATTAACACTGGCTATGTGGATCCACTAAACTGGTGTCCTAAAGGACTAAAGAATAATAGTATACTGGTAGGAAACTCATAAGATATGTGTCAACCCTAAGATGAAAGGAAGACATCTCAAACCTAAGATGGCTACGAAGTTCTATAACTCAGGGATTGCTACTAAGGGTCAAACCCTAAACTGGAAGGAATGCCCCCATCCCTGGGTTCGCTTGATGCTAAATCCTACTCCCAACTAAATGATACTATTTAATGGACTGAACTAAGCTTAACTGAACAAACCACTAATCATAATAATTGACTGAATGATAATGCTCATGGTGTATTTAATATTATTCTGAAGATACTGAAATTATGTAACCAACTTAGTATTGGGCATTCATAACCCTCCAGTACTGAATGTAAATAACAATACAGACATATAAAAGCTTTAAAACCATAGTAGGGAATCATTTTTCAAAATTCAACACTTAGGCATTTCATCAACGCATGAGATTCATGAACTTAAGCATGAGAATAGGTAAATCACGTGATAATAACACAGTTACAATACTAAAACCATGAATTAAGTTTTTAAATGACAAGAGTTTAATATTCAAAACATGCAATGGCTCATTCCAACGAAAAAATGTGTAATCATAACTTAAAATCAAATTATCAAGATGTTCAGGGCATAATTCAATTTAATCATGTAAAAATCATAATTCAAAACATAAAAAGGGATTCTTGGACTCCATGAGTGACAAAGGCCCATGGATGAACATCACACATACCTTAAACCCTTAAGCTTAAAAGAGAAACACCAATCTTGATGCTTTCTTTAATGCTCTTAGATTGGGGAACTTGAATTCTTGGTTTTCTTGGAGAGAATGTAATGGAATTTGATGATATTTGGGGAGGAGAGGGTTTGTTTATGAGAGAAAATTGGAGAAGACGGGCAAATAATTCCCTAACTGAAGCTTTAGATCATGAATTTACGAATTGAGTTGAGGGGTAAAGACATAATTGCCCCTCATAAATTTAAATTCGTAACTGGAATGCACACTGTATGGTCACCGTGATGCGATGAGTGATCCATCGCTATAAACACCACAACACGATGCTATCTCTATGAGCTACTGGAATTATGATCTAAACATGACCCAATCCTCATCCGAAATATCCAAAACTTCTTGGAGACATGTTTCTTATACCCTTAAATATGAATTATCTCAAAAACCAACATCTCGAGGGTTGGAATACCAATTTAAAAAATTCTTGAAGTTAAGATGCCTAAAAATGACTATGTCCCCAACACTTAGTGAAATTTCAGTCTTTAAGCGTTTTATGCATGCAAGTAGGAGCTGAAATGAACTAAGAATAGTATGTGGTATTACAAATTTAAGTCTATCGATCCTATTCTAATTAACTTGACACTTAAAAAATAACATTTAATTTGGGATCCAGGATAAAATTTAGTAAGGCGACACACTGAGACTCAAAAGGTAAAGAGTAAAATTCACTGAATGCGTTCAGAAGACAGTTGGTGATACATATCTTATCAGATTCTACATGCAAGGTATTAGGATAGTTTGGTGGAGCACAATAAGTCTATGTAGTTAGGAAATCAAGGGGAGCACAACCCTAATATTCATCTCATATTAATGTCAACCAAAGCGACCAAGATTTGTTACTATTGATACTATTCTAACAAAATCCTCTAATTTAATTTTCCATATTTTTCTGGCAACTTCAAGTAATTCGTGATAGATATTTGGCCTATTTCCTGTGCGTTCGACCCTAACCTATTTTGGGTTATATATTTAACAACGATCGCGTTATATTTCTTGGAGTCATAATTTGGGAAACATCAAATTTTTTCCACCTACGATAAGTAAGTGGTGTCGGAGGTGCAAGAAAATTTTTAGAGGATTTTTGGGTTTCTGAAGTTGTACTTACGGACCTACTTACGGGATAATAAGTACAACTTACGACCCTACTAATGAGGGTCATCAAAATCTGATAAAAATAAATGTCAACATCACTTACAGTTGTCGTAAGTACCACTTATGGGCTATACGTGGCCCTGTAAGTTGAAAAAAAAATGAGGGGTCAAATTTTTGAAATTAGGGTCAGGCCCAAGTGACCCTACTCGATCTGACCAGATCCTCAACTTTAATATCCTAAAACCCAATCCTCTACCCCCACTACTTCTATGTTTAAACTTCCTTCTAAATTCAAACTATCTGCCTTTCTCTTCTCACTATAAAGGCAAAGAGATCCAACTGCTCTCTCCTCACTTGCATGCACAAATAACAAAACTAGGGATTTTATTAAGATTAATCAACTTCTACTTCCAACATCTGAAATTAAAGGTATGATAACACCTAAAGATGCACAAAAGTGGGGATTTCAGTTTAGACTCTATAACGAGTCTCTTGAGAAGAGTGGATCCTTAGAGGAGTTCCCCATGCGGAAGAAAAACACCCTAGTGGTCCCATGACAAACTCAGGGCCACTCACAAAGATAGGCTATAACTGTAGTAGTTGTGGCCACATTGGGTACTTAGCCCATACTAGCTCCTATTTAGATAGCCCCCAAGCCCGCGCCAACTATTGTTCAGTTGGACTCTATCCCACACCAGCACAAGCTGGGGCCTAGACCCCATCAACCCAGTTTTTAGGATTGGATATCAGATTAAGAATCCAAGTCAGACATCACCACAATCTACTCAGTTTGAGGAAAAAAAGGGTGATTCAACTTATGGTTCAGATGAGGAGGTAGGTTTTGAGCTAGGGTTTACTTCCGGAGATAAGGAGGGTGTAACCGACACCCAATTTGAGGAGGGGTCAGTGGCTGCATCTGATAGTGAGTGAGTATTTGATTTTTCTTTACCCTAATTTGAGAAAGGTATAGCCTAGGGTCCTAGAAAATATCTTCATTACTGGCACATGATACTCAATCATCTGTACAAGATACTTATCTCTCTATTCCACCACCTACTACCCTAATATCTGATTCCACACATCTCTCAATTGTGCCTATTGTTGAAATTTCACCTAGATGGTGTCTGGAAGAGGCTACAATATATTTATAAGAGAGATATCTTCATAACAGAGAAATGTCGTTCAAAGATGAGTATTGAAATAGAGGTTCAGGTTGATTTATTAGGGCTAGAAGGAGCATACGACTTGCGGGCCTCTTTTGATAGCTATCAGTAGGGGTGGGTGACTCAGCCCTAAGGTTCATAAGTCCCACTCTAGTTGGGAGTTTTATGTTTTATACATCTCTACTATCTATATGATTACCCCGCCTAAGGGTAGAGGGGTTGAGAAGCCACAGGTAACCCATACTTTGGTATGAGGGGTGTGGGTAGATATTTCTGAGGCAGCAATTCACTGAATATTATTTGGAGAAGATTATGTAGGGATGACGGTCATAGAAAGTTTGACATTTTTATGAGACTAGCGTGGAATGGGCATGCTATGAGGGATAGAGTGCACTGGCGAAAGCGACTTGATTTGGCTAGGTGGATGTCCACTCAAATTTCTAATTTGGGTACTGGTTCCCTATGGATTGAGGTCAAAAAAGAGATAAAGAAGAATGTACTGCATTTTGTGGGGAAGTTTAGGTGAACCGTGGTATGTCACAGAGTGAGTTTAACTTTTTTAGACAAAATACCGACATGGGATAGAGCATCCTTGATTTCCAGCTTGATGGCTTGCTACGACATATATTTTGCATGACTAATCCGGCTGGAGATCCATATTAGATCTTTCGGTGAGACCACCACTACAAGAGAAAGCATTATTAGAGACCATGATTTAGGGACAAGTTGTAAATATGTCCCCTAAAAGTATACTATTAAGGATGGTAGTATTAACTGGTCTCTAATTTCTAATTTTATTATTTATATATTCGTAGAAAATAAATCTAGTTTGTGGACAAAACAATTATTTGGTCCCTAAATAATGAGTAAGAGTCGGAGGCATGCAAATGAAACAAGTGAAACAGTTGAAATCTCACTAAAATAGATCAATATCTCTCTAAAAGTCCGTTGCTTTATCTCTCAAATTCCTTTTCCCCTCCCTTCTCGCTCAATCTCTCTAAAAGTAAAAGCCTTAAGTTTCATCGCTTAATAAATCCCTCATCTATTTCATGCTCACTCATATTGCTCACAACTTGCTGCTTACAACTTATTCTAGAAGAATAGATTTGTCCTCTCTCATCTGCTTTAATAAAATCAAAATTTTATTTCTTTTGTACTTTCTTTCTCTCTGGTTGAATATTGGTGATTGAGTTGTTCTTCTTAACTATTTTAGAGATTTTATTTACATTTATGGTGTTTTTAAGTTGGAGATCCTATTTTAGATTTATAAATTTCAATAATTTCTTGTAGGTATATGTGTTCTTTGTATTCTATAAGTGTTTATTTTGGAATATTTTGGTGAAATTAGAATTAAATTTTGATAGTTTATCTATTTTTGATAAGTATTTGGTAAGTTTTTGAATTTGTCTTATTCCATTTGTGAGTATTTTTATATTGTCTTTAACTATCACTTCAGTGCTCGAAAAAGGGTGATTTATAAAAAATAGTAGTATAGCCTTTTGTTTTGAAGTTTATTGAGAAGGGTTTGTCCGATTTAAGTAGTAACTTTATTCTTGATTTGGAATAAAGTTATGTATGCGTTTTTCAAATGGTATGTTCTTGAGTTGTTAGTTTATCAATGGACCTAAATAAGTTCTTGTAGTTAATTTATATTTTAAAGGTGAATTCATATTATTTTTTTCCTTTTGTTAGTCTTTATTGGAATATTTGATTCTTTTTCAAGGTATTGATTATATTGTTATGTTTAGGTTTGGTAAATATAAATATATTGTCGCTATATTGGTATTAGATCCCATTGAATAGAAAAATATCTTCTGTACAAGCACTAATTTTTCTAACATTGTAAGTCATAACAATCACTGAGTTCACAATTGGCACCAGTACACTTCTAACTGAACAATCAGAATATCTATATATTTATAAAGGAAATAATATCTTTGGATGAGATGAGTCATTTGAAATACCATTTTTTTATTTTTCTTTCCTTTTTTGTTCTAAAACTTTGAAGGTTAATAATTCATGATTGTTTTTAAGTTTTTTGCTTACCTTAAGATCATTTCTCTATGTTCTTTATCAGATTAAAGTAAACTGATCTCAGAACTTTCTTTTAGAACTATGTATTATATATTCACTAGTTGCTTTTACTTTGGTGTTTTAAGTAGCAATTTTAATTAATTATTATTTTCTACTTTTTTGTTTATACAACTGTTAACGTATTTTTTAATAGAAAAGGGCCAAACTATCTTTGAACTATGCAAAACGGAGATCATATACCTTTAATCTATTATTGGTATCAAAACTACCTTTCCCATAAGCTCACTTATACCCTTTGTTTATTATTGGTTTCAAAACTACCCTTCTGATCTAACTATAAGATCACATATACCCTTCCTTTTGATGTACTACCACTAGTCCATTAAAAGGACTAATGTTAGTCCGCTAGAAGGAAGAGTAAATGTAAGCATATAGGTAGACATCTAGGGGATGTCTACCAAACACAAACAAAGGGTACATATGCTCTATTTCATAATATTCAAGGTATATCTTACTCAAAACAGTGAAAGAACAACCGAGGTGAAGTATCTCTTTATGCATTAACATATTAATTGTTACACATTTGGATACATGATTTTTTATCAGTAGATTGTATTTAATAATGTCTTTACTTAAGGCAAAATATTTAAAAGGTGGTACTACCTCAAAGGTTGAATTATTGTCTGGGAGCTATATTCAACTAGCGAAGAAAATCAATCTTTGAAGAATCATTTGTCTAATATGGAAAAATGAGATGAACGAAATAAAGTAATTACAAGATTGGGTTTTAGCTAAGTACTCCAATTCTGAAGTTCCAGTATTAGACTACTCTGAATGACTATCCCTCTGTCGATACCAAGTAGGTAACAAATGACTTTAAATTTCAAATTTTTAAGGAATATATTTGCTTGTTTGATCAATATTTGAAGCACGAGCATACTCCCTATTTTGTTAAAATGAATAAATTCACAGGAAACTTGCATGGAACCGTTGTATATCATCCCATATAAATTGTTGATATACATAAATAGGATGTACAATATACTTTTGCTCACCTTAACCTAAAACCATAACTTCTTGATCACTATTATATTTTTTCTCAATTTATGGTAATTGTGGAAATTGTTACCAGCTAACAAGTATGGTCCTCTAATTGTGGTAATTTTTTCTATCATCTCTAAGAGGAACGAAGCCCACCCCTTATTGTAATAATTGACCCTGAAGTTTTATTTCAAGGGTATTATTTTATCTATTGCTTTTTAATATTTTCATTTGCATTTTTATTTATATTCAAATTTATGCTCTTAATGATTATTTCTTATGGCAGTTCTAAACTGTTGCTTGACTATTTAATGCATAGGAGAAGAAAATTGGCAATTTCAAGTTGGGATGTCAACTGGACCTCTCTATGTTAATCTGTATACCTTGGTGATAAAGTTGATCCGCGCCGGTGGATAGCAGTAGCAATTTTTCCCCTGGATTGGTTTGTGTGATGGCAAGCTAGCCTAATCACCATTTTGATTGAAAAATAATTGTGTTTTCTAGGTACCTTTTGGTTTGAAATTGATTTCATTTGGTGTAATGTGGAATTTTGTGGACCGATATAACAAACCTAAACAAGTACAGGGGTCTCTAGGCTATTCCTTCTTTTAAATATAACTTGCAGTTGATGAATTTCTTAGTTGCTAATTACCTATCTTGCATGTCAGCAAGAGCATTTGCATTATTGTTGTTGTAAATTTTTTTAGATTTATAGGATTTTAAAAAGAAATAGATGGTGTATCCTTGGTTATTATTGACGTGCTTACAGAAAGAGCAACACCATTAAAGGCTTTTTTGAGGTACAATCTATGCATAAGATGATTCCATTTTGATATCTATATTTTTTTTCTTCTCTGTCATTAGGTTTCTAATTAGAGAGATTTAATGAATGACGGGAAGAAGGTAGGTTTGATTTGCTTAGATTGCCATCAATAAAATACATCGCTCATACTCTAAAATGTTTGGTGCATGTTGGATTCTCCAAATGTTGTATTTTTGGAGAATTCAATGTAGGTGTAGCATAGGCAAGGATGATTCCATGAATCTTAGTTGATAAATGCTCTACCCTTCTTTGTAATGATAAAGGATAGAGTGTAGATGGAAAACAAACCATAAAAAATTGAATTGGGTTATGACTTTCCTAGCTTGTGTTTGGTAAATGAGTGAATGTGGGTTTGTATCATGCTTAGTTAACTATGTATTTTCACTTAAGAATACATAAGTTAAATTATCACTGCAAATCCTAAAAGCATATGCCAATCTGAATAGTCATGGCCTGTGAAATCTAATATTTAGTCGACTCGTGTAGTTTCTTTGGGTTTTAATAGAAGTTAATTTCTCAAGAAAACTAGGAGTACAAAGTTTATATTACTTGACAAAAACATTTGCACATATTTGTAAAATAGGAATAGGGCCTTTAATTCATTATGCAATTAATGACTTCTCTAGTTTTCCATATTGCTCTTAGGTTTAGCTCATAACTTAGAATGTAGGATCATTGGATTTATTGTTGTTGTTATTATTCATGTGCTTGATTTATGTTCATTAATCCATTTTTTAGTTGAATATTTTAGTCTTTTATAAATGGAATTTTAAATATTATTACTGGTTATGGATGTTGAAGTGTAAGAGAAGGAATTTTTTGCGTACAAGCAGATCAGTTATTATTTTGCAAGGAATCTCATGATTTTATATATTACCATCCATGAATATTAGTGACAGATTTTTTCTAAGGGTTTATATACAATATTTTGTGATTAACTTTTGTCAATGATGTACATTGTACAATGCCACTAATTAATATTGATCATGATTTGTAATAGTTTTTTGTCTATAATTAGCATCATCTTAATTTATAATGAATTACTTATTTGGGCTACCATATTTATAAGTTACAAATAGGATGTGATTTAGAAACTTCTTTTGGGACTGTACTATTGGTCCTTGAATCAAGGTGAAATTTTAGTCTCTATACTCAACTTATAACTGGTGGCAAAAATTATTCAATGACCAGAATTATGGTCACCAAGATCTTCAAATTGAATAAGAAATATGGTCCCTAAATTTTTTCTCGGGGCCAGTAAAAGTTGGTCCCAAATACTCTTTAGCGACTAGACGATAGTCTCATCCTGATAAACTATTAAATTTGAAGCCTATATGGACGTATTGATGACCAGTTTTTTTAGTCGTGATTGCTCTTTAGGGGTTACTTTTCCCTTTGCTATTGTGGATTTTTCTTCTATTGCACCACTCTTTCTTTTTCCTATTTTATTCAACATCTATGTGATGAGGACGAAGTGTTTTTTATACATGAGGTTGATCATAGGATTGAGGTGATACACATAACTGACATCAATTTGATAAAGGATCCGATAAACTCGATCCTTGCACAAAAAGCGTCTCCACCTCCTAATGCTACTTTGGTTTATTTGAGGAACCATCTATTCTGATCGAGCCTGTTGAGAGGCTGAATGTTACAATGGATGTTGAGATAGGTGGGCATAAAGATGAGCTTGAGAATTCTAATGTTGGTGAGGGGGTGATGACCACATCTGCACAAGCCCTGATTTTGACTTCGGAGCCAGTTGGGACATCTATTGTCCCCCTCGACCCACAGTTACTGGTTTGATTGGGGTGCCACAAAAGTTTCTATAGTGCATAGTTGAGAGACAAGATTAGGTGATAACCTACCTAACTTAGGTAGAGAGTCAATTATCTGCACTATATAGACATATACAACCTTGGATCCAAACTACTCTTGAGACTTTTAAGGCCAGATTTGAGGCGAGGATACAGGCGAAGATTGAAGAGTATACTAGGGAGCTTCATGCTCATACTGATATATTTGAGGCTAGGATGACTACACGGTTGTAGAAGGTCCATACTTTTGATTTATCTAGTTTCTGGGAGGAAATGGCTATGTGGTGCACCAAGGTGAGATTATTAGCAAAGATCCAGGTTCCAGTCATTCCCTTTATTATTCCATCCTTCACACAGCCATTTCCTCAAACTCCACTTATGATATTTGATGTATTTTATAAGAAGGATGTGGTACCATTTGTTACGACCAAGAGAGGTCGGGAGGTGGAGCTATAGGAGCCACCATGGTCTTTGATGAGGCCCTAAAAAGGCAACCATCAATTCTAAGGTGTCTTAGCGTGTTGAGGAGTAGAGACAAGTGTAATACCCCGTATATTTCTAAGCTAGAAAATGAACCATTGTTCCTACGACTGAAACCTTCTATCCTGTGATTCATATTTGAGTACATGAATTAGGATGAGTATCTTAGTTATAATAGAGCTTATGATATGTTAAGTATGTTCATAAGAGTCACTTAGAGTAAGACAAGCTAAGAACTTTTGAATCCACCAAATTTTCGTGTGTGATTTCACATATGTCATCTTTGAACGAGAATAACTTGGTTTATAGGTGGTATTTTGGCAGATTTATACCCTGCAAATTGTATATAATTGAATAAGCTTTCCGTCAATACCAAATTCGCCCTAAAACGGACACCCGGTGAAGAAGTTATGGCGATTTAAAGTTTCAGCAGTGTCATTTCGGTCAGTGGCGCGTCGCGCCATAAGCCAAAATGACGTTCGTCAATTTCCAGTCTCTCTCCACGATGCCAGTACATCGCGGTGAGTTTCCAGGTCATAAATGGGTGGAAACACGATGTCTCCGCATCGCGCCGGGGTCCCAAATCGGTTAATTTTCACAGAAATTAAGTGACGCATGTATAGGGATATTTGGGTCATCTTCCCACCAATATATAAGCTTCTAAACACGGGATTAATGCCATTCTTCCCCAAAGTATAGTGCTTTCATTAATTTTCTCTCAAGAACAAGTCTAGGATTCAATTGGGGGTTTCAAATTCCAAGCCAATTTCACTACAATCTTCACGGATTATTAATCTATGGTATGCGTAGTGTTCATCTATGGATCCAATTCGTTCATAGAGCTCAAGAACCATGTTTTAAATACTATTTTGTGAACTTTTTGTGGTGATATGAGCATGTACATGTTGATGATTGTTGTTTAAGTTTCAATATGATATCTAAAGGTGTTTTCATGGAATATATATGTTTGTTGGTTGAAAACCATGAACTTTAGGTGGTTTAATATGGTGAAAGTATGAAACCCACCTATGCCTTAAAGAATGCGTGCAAGGTGTTTGATAAAATGCTTAGGATGCTAGGAATTCATGTTTATATGGTTCCATGATGTCTAAATGACAAGTCCATGTTAGCTATATACTTCAATATGAATTCCATGCTTTTCATGTGTTGCCATTGTTGTGGTATGAAACATGTATGATAATGGAGATATACAATATGTACATGAAATATATCTATGCACTCCCTACCATGCTTAATATGTTGAGGAACTACATGATGTATAATATCCGCTATTTATTATAATGTGAATTGTGGACTCCAATCTTATGATCAAGTCAGTCATGTTGTATCAGTTTCCTTCCATCGAGTCCTGGGGGTATTCGTAACCGAAAACCATAGCTTTGTGCCTAGAGCTATGTCATGTTTCACGATACTCTCAGTCATGCCATGTTCCATAGAAATCAGTCAGTCATGTGACTCAGGAAAGTTCAGTAACCCAGTTAATCTCAATAAATCTCAGTTAATCTCAGCAATCTCAGTACTTAGTGATATTGGAAGCTTCAGAAATTCTAGTGCTCTCAGTAACTTCAGTAATCTCCATAATTCAGTACACTCAGAAATATCATAAACTCAGTTCTCAAAAATATTAGTATTCTCAGCTAGTTATCATGTCACAGTAGAATTCAGTTGAGAACCTCAGTAACCTCATCAGCTAGTAGAGTCAGCCTTATTCAGATAGAAAGTAGAATTCCATAGTATTCCAAGTAAAATCTCAGTAACTATAGTACTCTCAGTCAATCCTTATACATCAGTATATTCCGTCAGCTATGGAACTCAGTAAACTCAAAATCAGTTCAGTTCAGTTATTCATGTTCAGTCTCTTTAGATGAGAGTAGAAGTTAGCACCGAGTGAACCCAAGGATGGGAACTCACCTACTAGTTTAGGGTGTGATTCTTAGCAGTCATCCTTGAGTTCCAGAACTATGTAGCCAGCATAGGTTGACACATCATAACCTATCATATTAGGGTTGATGAGGTGTCTTAACCTATCATTTCAGGGTTTTTCGAGTACCTGCCAGCTAAGGGTCACTCACAACTGTCCTTACCAGTGGTGCGGTATTGATACCCCTCCAGTCGGGGCAGAGATTGGACCCCATCTTAGCCATAATGGAACACATGGGGCATGTCGGTTAACCAACTATTTCCCACAGTCTCAGTTTTAGTCCCAGTCTCAGTAAAAGAACTCAGATAGTTCCTCAGATTTCAGGAATGTCAGATACAGTCAACTCAAAAATAGAATGGAAATCAGATATTTCCTTCAGATTTATGGACTGTCAGATATGGTCACTTATGCTATTAGTTATATCAGTTCTCAGAACCCATGTTATCAGTCACATCAGTTATCAGAATTTATGATATCAGTATTCAGCTTTAGAACTGTCAAACACAGTCAACCAGACCAGTTCTTCATAATTCAAACTGTTAGAAATAGCCGTTCATCTATTTAGTATCTCAGTATCAGTACACTAATGTTGTCAGTATTTAGACTGAGTAGTCAATATCTCCACGAGTTCAGTTACAGTTACGTATGCATATATGTATTCTGACGTTCATAGCAGTCGGTATTGTTCATGCATATAACCCTTTGAATTTAGCCTACCTTACTCGTATACTCAGTACATTCAGTCATACTGACGCATTTGCATTATGGTGATTTCTCTTATGTTACACCATAGGTTCAGAGGCACGAGCTCCAGATCAGCAGTAGATTTTAGTATCAGCAGTCAGAGTTAGAAGTAAGTCCTCATATTTTGAGGACACGATGATTTCATTACTACTTTGATTTTCAGTTTATTTCATTAGTTGGATTAGTTGGGGACATATCCCATCAACTCCTTATTCAGACAGTTTAGAGGCTTTCCAGACTATAGTATGTCATACAGTTATTTCAGATTTGTTTGGTATTGTTATACCGTTTTCATACATTATTCTTATCAGATGTTTATTCAGTTGAACCTTATGGCCTTTTAGTGCATGTTTCTACATTATTTATATTATATTATGCAGTATATAGGCACAAATATCAGTCATGGGTTAGCTTGTGGTCCTTCGGTGTTATAAGCACCATGTAGAATTCCAATTCAGAAAATCAGGGCGTTACAACAAGTTGTGATAGTAGTGGGTTCATGTTATAGTCATGCCCCACCACCACCTTTATAAGGTGAGCTACAATATGCCTAGATGGGGGAGAGTCTTGTATGGATGGCTAAAGTATCCTAGGTATGTCTATATTCCCTTATTTTATGTTGTAGTTATGCACTAGGGACAATTCATAGTCTTTATTGGGGGTGAAGGGTACTATAGCCAAGGGTTTTTTTTGCCAGAATTTTTTTCCCGTTAGTTGCGTTATCCTAGTAGAATGGCATGTTAGGTCATTTTAGGTTTTTATCCATGTATGTGTTATGTTCTATTTGTGTTTAATTAGGAGAAAAATTAGGAACCTAAAAGTAGTTGACATATTCTATTTGTTTTTAAGTATCTCTAAAAATTGATACCTTTCAAAAAGATTTTTGAACTGTGTGATGTGAATATATGTGTGACTATTGTGAATCTTTCTATGGCATTGTGATTACGGACAAAATAATTGTACCTTAGCATTTGCATGAATTGGATAGGAAGTAGTTGGTAATATGACCTTGTACCATTTGTGTGTGAGATACTTACCTACTTCCCTTTGTGCATTTAATCCAGAATTTGCCTGGTTAGTTTTGCCTAGGTTGTAGGATAGTTGGATAGGCTATGATCGTAGGCCGTTTTTGAATTTAGTCTACTCTTAGCAAAAATGACTATCCAAATATGAATAAGTATCCCTTGATCTCTAAATTTAAGCCTACCTTAACCTATTTTCATTTTTTGACCTTATAAACATCCTAATTCAATTACGATGAACTTGTTTTGTCCTTGATCCCTGCTTTGATAGTGTATCTCAACTCAAGAAAATCACCTAGGTTAAGGATGGAAATCATAGAGGTGAATAGTTAAAATTGGGTATGTAGAAGGGTTAGAATAAGAGAAAAGAGAGTAGGGTTTGGTGTGGTAAAAGATCAAAAGTGGGAAAAGAGAAAAGAAAAAAGAAACAAAAGTGAAAAATAAAAAGAGAAAATAAAGAAATCACACCCAAACTGAATAAGAAATAAAAGAGAAAAAAAGAGGAAATAAGGGACAAGGAAGTTCGTTGGGAAGTGAACCCTAAATATAATTGTAGTGTCAAAGAGGATGAGTCACTAGTTACCAAATGTACCATACCATCCCCCAAGCCTATGTTACAAGTCGAATAGTCCTACAATGATCCTAGTCCAACTGTCTCAAAAACTAAGATAAAGATAATAAGGGTAATCCTATAGTATTCTATGAACATTGATTGGAACTTTATTTCTGAGTATGAGTGTCTCTATATCATCCCCACATTGAAATGCATGATCATACTATGACATTGGGACTTCTTGGTTGTGACGGTACATGAGTTGTGTTGCTAAATTCTTATCTGTTCGGGTAGTGTACCTTGCATACTTTCTTGATTATTTGTTGCTAATGTAATGTCATAGATTGATTCCTTTGTGTCACATTGTTGTTCTATCCATACAGTTGGTTTAGAAAAAAATTTAAAATAGGAGGGGGTAAAAGTTTTTGAGTTGTAATTGAGTTGACTGTCATAGGTGCCTTAGGTTTCTCTTGGTTAAGCATTATCATATTATTTGGTTATTATGTCATTGCCTGGGAACATAAAAATATTCTAAGTTGAGGGGTTTGATGTTCCATGGTTTCTTGTAACTTTCAATGCTTAATATCAGAAAATATGCAAGTACTTAGGTTTGTTTTATTAGATATGATGTGTTGTTGTAATTGTTTTGTAGGAAATTATGTTTTGGAGCTGAAAATAAGAAAAAGAGTTAAGTGTGCAAAGGACCCCACTTACTATCCCATTGACACCTTGTAAGTAGAACTTACGACCACCGTGAGTGGCACTTAGGGCCACTGGAAGTAGCCACTTAAGTATCAGAGAAAGAATATTCTGAGGATCTGAAGGCTGATATTTGTTTTGAGAGTTATGGAGGGTCACTAATAGGGTGTAAGTACCACTTCCGCTCTACATAAGTGTCATCACAGGTTGTGTTCCTGCACCATAGAGATTAGTTTGACACTTACGACCCACCTAAGGGTCAGTAAGTAGTACTTTTAGATTTTAAGTGGGTCTGTAAGTGGTCACTGACTTAGTTTTTCTTTTTTGTTTTGGTTAGAAATTTTAGGGTTCTGTTGTATTCTATAAATAACCTTCTGATGGTTTTTTAATAGTTTATGCACTTTTTAGATTCACAACACTATATTGATTCTAAGATTTAACTTTTGATGTTAAAATCCTTTGTTCTTTGTTTTACAGTTGATTATTAATTTGATAATTTGGATTTTTTTCTTAAATTATTGTAAGATTCTTCATATGATTTCTTTATTGAATCCTTGCATATATTGTAATTTTCTCTAGTTTGATTGCTTTCTTAACGACTGAAAAAGTTAAGGACCCGCCTGTATTTGATACTTATTTCAAAAGAGAGGTAGAGATAAGGAAAAAAAGATCACAAAAGTTATTTGAGGCTACCAGCCCTAATATAATTAACTTGACATTCAAAAGGTAATAGTTTTTTCTGGGATCCAGGATAAGTTTTAGTTGGTGACACTATGAGTCTAAAAAACTTAAAGAGTGAAATTCACAGGACGGTTGGTGATACATATCTTATCTGATTTTGAATGCGAGGTATTGGGTTAGTTCATTGGAGCATATTAAGTCAACGAAGTAAGGAAATCCGGGGGAACACAGTCCTAGTATTCATCACATATTGATTTCAACCAAAGAGACCAAGATTTATTACTATTTATACTGCTCTCACACAATTCCGCCCTTTACTTTTCTAATTTTTTCTGGCTACTTCAGTAAATTCGTGAAAGATATTCGGCCTATTCCCTCTGGGTTCGACCCTAACCGTTGTTAATTTATATATTTTATAGCGACTACATTATATTTTTGGTGCTATAATTTGGGCAACATCAAATTTTGGTGTCGTTGCTAGGGGTCGTAAGTACCACATATGACAAGTAAGTGAATTTTGAATTAGTTTAAGAACAATACTCGAATTCAATAAAGAAAGCATAAGAAAAATCTTTCAATAATTTAAGAACAAAACCCAGAATCTCAAATTAATAGTCAACCATAATACCAAGAATAAAGGATTTCAATATCTAAAGTCGAATCTTAGAATCAATATAGTGTTGTGAATCTAAATAGTGCGTAAACTAATACAAAAACATCAAAAGGGTATTTATTGAATACAACATAACCCTAAGAATAATAACCAAAATGAAAAAGGAAAATGAAGTTGGTAACCACTTATGAACCCACTTATATATAGTACGTACTACTTATGAATCCTTAGGTGGTTCGTAAGTTTTACACTAATATCCATGCTACAGGATCACCACCTATAATGGTACTTAAGAGGGGTGTAAGTGGTACTTACTCCCCGTAAGTGACCCTCCATAATTCTCATAATAAATTTTATCCTTCAGATCCTCATAACATTCTTTCTCTGATACTTATGTGGCCACTTATGGGGGTCGTAAGTTCCACTTATGTCCTGTCAGTGGGTTCCTTTACATATTTCAACTTTTTTTTCTTCTTTTCATCTCTGAAACCTAGTTTCTTGCAGAACAAACAGAAAAACACATCATATCTAACAAAAGGGATCTAAGTACTTCATACTTTTCATTTTTAAGCATTGAAATTTCCATTAAACCATGGAACATCTGGCATACCATGCAAACAGAGTATCTTACTAACATAGATAGAAGTCAACATATAATGACCCTTAAGGTTATTTTTTATATTTATGCTTATCTTTACTATTTGAGTTTCTCAATAGCTGTTCTAAGTCATTTATCGATTGCTGGGACCGATAATTTGGTTACTGAGCAATTCGTTTGATTTTTAGAGCCAATTTCCTATTTTAAAGTCTTCGCTGGTTCCAAATAGCCACCTGGAAAAACTTTAGCGAAATGATCTCGGATGCAAATTTTGACTACACTAGCAGATTTTGAAAATCGATTTTATTCTAGGTAGACCTTTGGTTCAGGTCCCAATGCTTTCGAGCTTATTTTGACCTATTGGTCAAATAGTTGAAAATTGGAAAAAATATGTTTGGGACCCACATTTGGTCAAAACAATCTCGAATTGAAAGTCTAATTTGTTCATCTCATCAGAACGTTGATTTTAGGCTAAGGATACCCTTGGTTATGGTTTGAAGGCTCCCAAATTTATTTTGGGCTATTGAGCAAATTTTATGAAAAGTGATGAAACTATAGATGTGGGCCCCACTTTTTTCCTAAACAATCTTTGATGAAATTTTTGATGATTCCAATGGATTTTAAATGTGGTTTACACTCAAAATTCATGATTGGATCACGCTATTTGGATTCCGAAAAGTTCCAAGGGTCAAAAACTTATTTTTGAGTTTGCTGTCATTTAGTGCAACCACAATCGCGGCCAAGAGTGTGTGACTGTGAGTAACAAGATTGTGGCTTGTAGGACTGCGATTGTGATATCTAAGTACCTATAGGGGCTATATAAAGTCCCCAAGATGCGTTTGGGGCATTTCCCCTTCACTATTTAGACCTAGAAACCCTAAAATGAGTGTAATAACTCAAAATTGGTCATGGGGGGTGACTTGGGAGCTTAATTATCATCTTGTATTATGATTATCTTCAAGATTAAGGTCAGAATTTCTTGAATTCATTCTTAAATTTCTTAGTTTGGACCCAAAACCCCAATTTAGCTTAGGGCTTGATTTTAACCCAAATATGCTTAATTTTCACCCATTCTTTGAGGGTTATGATTCCTTATTCATGTGTGAACATTGGATTGGTCTTGAAAACTAGTTTTCCATATGTGGGACTTATTTTGGGTTTTGGTGTTATTTTTGGAACCAAAGCATAATCGTGCAATATGGGTATCATTAGAGGTTTTTATAGTGTGGTGGTATTTTGAGGATTTCAAAGTGAAGATGAGAATGTAGTGCATGAAGTGAGGTTTTGTGGTTTGTCCTTGAAGTAGGCTTCTGTCCATTTTTCTTCATAGATGATGTGTGATATATGTTTCATTTGAATATGAATGTTAGGATTGATTATGAGTAGGATAACTTGGCCTTAATTGTTGATGTTTGGGAATTAGATGAGGGTTTTGGACCCGTAAGATGGCATGTTTATAGCCCTTTTGTATCCTATTTCCTTCCCTCTTTAGTTTAGATTAGTTATAGCATGGATATGATAAAATGCTACGTTGGAATATTGTTTTAGGATTTGAAGCATAATTTGTATATTTAGCCTTATTGGGCTAGTATGGTAGTCTTGAAATTGTAAGTTAGGTAGATTTGACTTAAGTACCCTTGTTTCTAGTCGAAATTTCTATCTTAGGCTTAAAAATGGCTTACTTGACATCTAGAAGATGAACTATACCTTATCCTAGTTTGGGGAATAATATGCCTATTTATGGAAATTATGGATTAGAAGTGGGATTGTTCGAACTTTGGCCCACTTAGGCTGAAACTTGTGCTAAGTCTTGTAAATGTAGTGTGGACGTTATACATAGATGAGGCTAGTAAACCTTATAATAAGGTTGCTTTGTCACTTTGTAACTTGTATTGATGTTCCCAGATTATTGCTTTTGAGATATGGTTATTATACTCCTTGTGTAAATGATATTGGTTATTTAGAGATGATATTCCTCCTAGATACGTTACCTAGCCTATAGATATGTTATTTCCTCTTAGACTTGATGACTAGCATATAGAGATGTTATTTCCTCTTAGACTTGATGATTGGCCGATAGAGTTGCTATTTCCTTTAGTCATGATTGGTGGACCTATAGAGATGATGTTTCTCTTGGATATGTAAATTGTCCTAGAGAAGTGATATTCCTCGTAGTCATGATATATGACATATTGATATATGATATCCTATAGATGATTACGTGTCTATATATATTATGCCTCCCAGATATGAGATGCCTCTTGTGTGAGAGATGATTACATGTCTATCTATATTATGCCTCCTATATGTGAGAGATGATTACATGCTTATTTATATTATGCCTTATATATGTGAGATGCCTCTTATATGTGAGATGATTAGAGATATGTTACGACTTATAAATATGATTATTGATATGAGTCTCAGATATTTATATGGGCCTAAGGCCATGATTATGATGTTGGATTATTTTAGATAAATAAATGAGCCAAGGGCCGTGTTATGATATTGATTGTATAGTCGAGAACTATTTATCATTATAAATGATATGATTACAGTTTATGAATATGGATATGTATATGCTTGTATACATATCTCTCCGGTATGGGATAGAGAAAGATGTAGTATGATGCTTATTATTCCACTGATTAAATACTGGTGATGGCATGTATAGATCTGGTATGATCATGATTATTTATCATTATAAATAATATGATTATAGATTAAATGTGATTTTATGACTACTCTTCTTGTTAGTCGGTTAAGCTATGTTGTAACTAGTTGTCTATTAGGGGACTATAGCACTTGATGGCTAGGAATCTAATGTATTAGTTAATGAATCTTGCTTAGTTGAAACATGGTAGCTAACGATGGTTAGTTAATGAATGGTATCAGTTAATAAAATATGGTTAGGTGACAAGTAGTAATGTGTTTTCTAGTAATGATTACCGAATATAGAATGATTAGTTGATAATAATGAATGGTGGATAAATGGCAATTTTGGTATACTGACGAACCTTGAATAGATGACAAATGTTGGCTATTTAATAAGTAGTGGTTATTTGCTATCCCGTTAGTAAGGATTATGTGAAGGACAATATGTAGGCTAATAACTAGAGGTTATGTGATGACTAGTGAACTAATGATTCTATTATAATGAATATTGGTTAACTAATAATGAGTAGTTGGGAAGTATTGACTAGATAGATATTCTATGGTAATATGTATAGGTATAAGAGTATTTAAGTGTATCTTATTCGGTTATGGTAATTGTGATGATATTGATACTCGACAAGGTCGGATGATACTATTGTGATGCAATTGATACCGGCAAGGCCAGAGGATATTATTGTGATGATATTTATACTCGGCAGGGCCAAAGAATACTATTGTGATGATATTGATACCCAACAAGGTTAGAGGATACTATTATGATGATATTGATACCCGACAAGGTCAGAGGATACTATTATGATGATGTTGATACCCGGCAAGGCCGAAGGATATATTGATAATATGTTGAAATTTGGTAGGGCCAAAGGTGGATTTTAATGATGATGGTCCTGATGAGGAAAGTTATGATGATTTGTGATATTAATTGGTACTTTGCATTCATCATGCATACGCATTGCCTATCACTAGTATGCACCTATATCTATCAGCCAGTATGGGATGGTTGTATAGATATGGATAAAAAATATGCCTTATGTTTTTGTATGTTAATTGGACCTTCAAAGCCTAGGGTGGTGGGGGTACACATAGACTTGACTAGGTATTTGGTTTTCTGGAGTAGCCGGTTATTCACGCTGTTATTGATATTGTTGTTATCATTATTATGATTATTATTATGGTTGGCTTATGAAAAATTGGTCTTTGATCCAGTATCGGGATTTGAGGTATGTCTTTGACCTCTTATATCTTATGATTGTATTATTATGCACGATTATTTCATGTTTATATATGTGGATTAGAAAGCCCGAGTATGATAGTATTTAAATCCCGATTCTATTATAATAAGGTTTCAAAATGATAGTATGATTATATATGTTATGCTTTAAGATGACCTCGTGTTGTATGCCAAATTCTCTAAATGTGAATTCTGGTTGAACATTGTTACTTTTATAGGTCATATTATTTCTAGTCAGGGGATCATGGTTGATTCACGAAAAGTGGCAGTGGTTAAGAAGTATCCTAGACCTATGACTCAAACCGACATTCAGAGCTTTTTGGGATTGGCTGGCTACTATAAGAGGTTTGTCAAGAGTTTCTCGACTATAGCTTCCCCGTTGACTAAGTTGACTAAAAAGAAGATGAAGTTCTCTGTGTCGGATACGTGTGAGGATAGTTTCGAGAAGCTAAAAAATAAGCTAACTTCTACTAAGATTTTGACTTTGCCAGAAGGTAATGAGGGTTTGTGGTTTATTGTGATGCGTCTTATGTGGGACTTGGTTGTGTTTTGATGCCACATGGTAAGGTGATTGCCTATGCTTCTAGACAGTTGAAGGTGCATGAGAGCAACTATCATACTCATGATTTGGAGTTGTTAGATGTGGTTCTTGCATTTGAAATCTGGAAACACTATTTGTATGAAGTGCATGTGGACATTTTTTTTATCATAATTGTCTACAGTATGTGTTCTTTAGGAAGGATCTTAACCTCAAATAGAGGAGATGGCTTGAGCTTCTCAAGGACTATGACGTGAGTCTTCACTATTATCTATGCAAGGCTAATGTTGTTGTTGATGCTCTTAGTAGGTTGTCCATAGGGATTTTAGCTCATATGGAAAAGGAGAAATGGGATTTGGTGAAGGATATTCATAGCTTAGCTATTCTTAGAGTTTGTCGTTTGGATTTCGAGAATGGTGGTGTTTGGTACAGGAAGTGGTTCGGTCGTCTCTTGGTGCAGAGATCAAGGAGAAGAAAATGCTAGATCCTATATTGATGAAAATCAAGGGTTATGTAGGTGGAAAAAATATAATGGTATTTAAGATTAATGGTGATGGTACTTTGCGGTACCAAGGAAGGTTATGTCTTCTTGATGTCGATGGTTTGTGAGAAAGAGTATTGATTGAGGCAAATAAATAGTGCTATATTGTTCATCCCGGTTCAACAAAAATATATCATGATCTCAAGGAGATATATTGATGGAATTGTATAAAGAAAGATATAGCTAATTTTGTATCCAAATGGTTGGTGTGTCAACAAGTGAAAGTTGAGCACATGAGGCT
Source organism: Capsicum pubescens (assembly GCA_030864215.1). NCBI lineage: Eukaryota > Viridiplantae > Streptophyta > Magnoliopsida > Solanales > Solanaceae > Capsicum > Capsicum pubescens. The sequence goes on along the minus strand of CM061544.1, from coordinate 195,172,973 downwards.
TGGAGGCTTGTATCAGAAGATTGAATTACCGAAATGGAAATAAGAGGGGATCATCATGGATTTCATTACCGGTATTCCTCAGTGGTGGAATTAATTTGATTTAGTATGGGTCATCATGGATAGGGTGACAAAGTTGGCTCACTTCTTTCAAGTGAGGAATAACTTTTCAGTTGAGAATTATGCTAGGGTGTATCTTCCTGATATTGTGAAGACACATGGGATACCTATTTTGATCATCTCTAATAGTGGTATGCAATTTTCATCTCACTTTTTGCGGTCGTTTTAGAAGGGGTTGGGTACCAAGGTTAGTCTAAGTACTCCTTTCCATCCGCAGATGGATGGGCAAGCAGAAAGGTCTATTCAGACATTGGAAGATATGTTTTGTGCATGTGTGATTGATTATAGTGGTAGTTGGGTTGAGCATGTACCTCTTTTAGAGTTTGCTTACAATAATTGTTATCATTCTAGTATAGGTATGGCCCCATATGAGGCATTGTATGGTAGGATATTAGATGACCTATTGGGTTGTTTAAGCTTTGTGAGGTGGATATGTTTGGCCCAAGTTTGGTTTATCAGACTATGGAGAAGGTAAAGGTGATTAAGGATAGGCTTAAGGCTACCTAAAGTCACCAAAATTCTTATGCAGATATAAGGCGTAGGGACTTAGAGCTTGAGGTTGGGGATAGGTTGTTCCTAAAGGTTTCTTCCATGAAGGGAGTAATGTAGTTTGGAAAGAAAGGGAAGCTCAGTCCCTGGTATGTTGATCCTTATATGGTTTAAAGGAGGGTTGGTAATGTTGCGTATAAATTAGAGTTTCCTTCTAGTTTGAGCTCCATCCATCCAATAATTTATGTCTCTATGTTGAGAAAGTGTATAGGTGATCCTTCATTGGTTATACCGTTGAAAGGTTTGGGTATCTCAAATTCTCTATCTTGTGAAGTGATCCCAGTTGAAATCATGGATCGGCAGGTTCATTGGTTGTGTATATAGTATGTGGCCTTGGTAAGTATCTATGGAGAAACCATAAGGTAGAAGAGGCTACTTGGGAAGCGGAAGAGGACATAAAGTCAAAGTTTCCGCACTTGATTTTTGCTTGGTTATGGTTTCGGTTATAAATGCTTGGTTATGGTTTCCCCGTGTTTTAATTATGGATTTACATTCTTTAATGGTGGTTTGTACATTTGGTTTCATAGGAATGGTTAATTAATACTTGGTTTTGGCTTTGGAAACACTATGCTCCCAATATGTTTAATAAATCGCTAATGAGAATGCTTTTACTACATTATTGGACTTTTAATGTAATTATTGCATGGTATAACTTGGTAATGGAACCGTAAATTGTATAAATTGTTTAAATAGATTAGAATGGTTAAATGGTAAGGTCTTGGTAGTTTTGGTTGGTCAAATTGAAAGCCTTGTGGGGTACAAGGGAATCCACAAGTAAACTTAATAATGAAACACTTATGGGGTACACGAAACTCCACAAAGTAAACTTGATAATGAAACCTATTGGTACAAACAAATCCCTTAATCTTTAAAAGGTTGGCTAAGGACATTTCTTGGAAGCTATAGTCAGTATGACGATCCCACTACTTATAGCCTTTGTTAATAATAAATGGAAATGGGGTCTTGCTTATGAGGTAATGGTTTTAATTGGGCAATAATTTTGAGGTGTTATATCAACCGTGAAGGTGTGAGTCCAATAGATGGACAATGGAAACTCATGTTTGTTGGCATGAGCATTTGGTCATGATGAACATATGGGGTACATGGGAATCCCTTAAGTTACAATCGTATATATGTATCATGGAGAGAGAAGGGTACTTAGGAACCCCCTACTCCTATGGTATCTGCGGTTCATGTGTCTACAAATATCAAAGCTTGTTAAGGGGGTTACACTGGACCCATATAGCTGGTGGGTGGTTCTAGGATAATTAATCTACACATACCCAGGTTAATGGTTTTAAATACATGTTAAACCCAGTTCCCTCTTTCCAGCATGGTTATATAAATATTTGTATGTATGGTAGAGAATGCATATGGTTAGTTTACTTGGATTTAAAGGTTGTCATTACTTTATCCTTATCCTGAGTACTTGCAAGCGTTCACCCGCTAACTCGTCTTCGGGCGGCTATATCCCCACATGATGCAGGAATCGGTCATTTTATTCCTCCTGCTTAGTGATTGAATTTGGGATCAGCTATTGGAATGAAGTGGTCAGCTTCCATGTTTTGGAAGGCTTTATTTCATATCATGGATATCTTTACGTACTTTGGTTATTTTATAGACATTGGTTTTGGCAATGGTTGGGGTATTTCCCAACCGAATATTATTTTTCTTTCAGTTAGAGGCTTTGTGGAACTACTATGGGTTAGAATGGGCGGTGGCACTATTGGTATTAGCCTTAGTATTGGCATTGGTATAGGGGATAATACTTTGTGACTAAATTTATGATTGTTCCATTCTTTTATGTTATGTTATGTACGGGAACTTGGTTATTATATATCAGTTTTGTGGTGGTTGTTGGTTAGTATTGGATGGTTGGACTTGCTTGGGTTGGTCACGGTTATAGACCTATCCTAGAGTCTGGAATTGTAATGAATGCTATCTTATTATAAGTTCAAATTAATCCGAATCAGGGTATGCATATTTAAAGATTAGGTTGGGTAATGGGGGTGGTCCCCGGTCCGTGTTGGACCTGGGATGCCCATTACGACAATGCCCTAGTTTGGGTCGCGTCATTTAGAAGATTCTTCGAGCTTAATGCCCTAGTTTGGGTCGCGTCATTTAGCAGATTCTTCGAGCTTTATTTGGTTTCAAAGTAGGCTAGGTTTACCCAACCCTCTTTATATATTGAGTTATTTTGTACTATGATTATGATATTATTCAAGATATGGGATAGGTATTGAGTGTTGGAGGTATGATTGAAAATATTTGGGTTAGTTGGACTGTTTATGCTATCTTTAAATCATAATTTAGGCGTAATTGACATAGTTTCTCATGTTTTTGGATGAATTACTATCTTAGGGATAATTATGGCTTATTTCACATCTAGAAATGAATTTAGATGCCTTAGCCTAGTCTAGGGTAGAATGTACTTAAAAATAAATTTTAGGGATTAGAAGTGGGCACCTCCAGCCCACCTTCAACAAAGACTTGTCTTATCTTTTACAGACCTATTTACGCATGTTTTACCCTTATTAGTGATTCTCTTGGGACTTTTATAAGGTTGAATATTTAATTAGTATGCTAATTTAGTAATGGGAGTTGATGTTAATTCCGGGTAAAATCCTATGGTCTATTGGCATAGTTTACTTTTATGGTTTTATGGTGTGGCATATGGTTATGGTCTATTTATATGAGTTTTTAGTTCAAGTATAGAAATTGATGATGATATTGACACTATGAGTTTTTATTAAAGTATGAAAAAGGATGTAATAATGTTGATACTATTAAGGATGATATGATGATGGTTATATAAGTTTTGGTTCGATTCTGGCATTGGGAGTTGGGAATGATATAATTCGGTATAGATAGTTGATGGTTATAGATGATATATGGTAGAGTTATAGATCTTTGATTTTTTATTTCAATTGATTGTACCTTCTAGGATTATAGGGGTCTGTGTTGGGACATTTACTTTTTTACACTTATAGGCTTATGGGCGCCAATTTTGTAGTTATAGATATGTGATCTTTACTGTGCTATTCTAGAGTTATTTATTTATTCATGTACGGCAGTGTTGTAGGTTCTTTCAAGGTTTTCCCAATTACCTTGACTTATTTTACTTTATCTTGTATCTTATTGTATTTATATCATGATTTAGCTCAATCGGCCGATGATTCTGATCTTAGGTAGATTTATGCACCTAAGTGTTGTTATCTACGCTTAATTAGCCTACTTTTGAGGATAGCTCATGTCCGAAATAGGTTAATCTTGGTATAAATGATCATCTAAGTGTTAACATATACGTTGATAGTAGTTAAGGTGTTTTCAAAACAAGTTTGGATTCAAAATGTACATTTATAGTTAAAAAAAAACAAGTATTCTTAGCCTGAGGTATGTGTTGTTCTAGTTCTTCTCGATGGATTCTATGGTATTTTAAACTCTAATTCATGGTGTTTTATGTTATAGGAAGCTTGTAGAGATAATTAACTTAATGGTGGGATGATATACAAGCTACTTTTGAAGAGAAAAATAAGGAATGAAAGTCCTAACGCATGGGATAAACTACGACCAAAGATGGACTTTATAGACATAGAGGCGTGCCACACCCCCTAGCCACCACTATAAGGGTATGCCACATCCTTGGTTGCTAACCAAAATTTAAATTCTAGTAGACCTTCATGTTTTTGGTGTTCCACTCTGCCTAAGCTGCGCAATAGGGGTGTGGCACATTGGCAAAGAAAAATAGGCCAATGTTGGCCAAGTATAAATAGGACAATCCAACCTTATAGTAAACATCTTGGACGACTTTTGGGTGAGAGAATACACTGTATAAGGCTTAAATTAGGTTTCTTAATCCTTCACGTTAGCTGTCTTTGGGATTATTACATGAATTCTATCATTATGATTCTTTGTAAGTCCATGAGTGGCTAAACACCCTCATTTCTATTAATTGAGATGGTTTATGTTATTATAATTAGTGGTTGTTCATATATCCTTGTTCTAACTATTCTACGGATTGACGACCCTTAGGATAAATGCATAATTCTATTGTGAACCTGAAAAGAGGAATAATAGAATAGAACTTGGAATACATGGGATGGGATAATAATCATTCAATGAATTGAAGTTATGATTTACATTTAGGATAGGAATTTACCAAATATGCCCTATTTTTTTTATAAATGGGAAGAAATACGAAGACATTTAGCTTAGTTTTTACATCCCCGATCAATGATTTTGATATGAGGATAAGTTAGATAGTTGATTTTAGGTTGGGAAGACCAAGATCATGTTATAAACCCCATGAACCAACATCAAGATAATTAACTAAACCGAAAAAAGTTATATATCTAAGTAGGATTGTTCTAGTGTCTTAACCCTGGTTTTTTCCCATTATTGATCAAGTTCTTTACTTTATTGCATTGTTTACGATTACATTTAGTTTTAATCTCACAAACGTCTTAAGTTGCGTTAGTACATGTTTAATCTTCATAGTGACGCTAGAATAGGATAGTTGTTTAACAAAATTCCCTATGGGATCGATACTTGGTTTCATAAGGCCATTTTACTACTTGGTTGAATATGTACACTTACGTGTGTGCTTGGGCACTACAAGTTTTTTGCGCCATTGTTGGGGAATTGTATATTCCAAACTGTCTTAGTTTTAGTTTTGCTTTTTGATTTCATATGTTCTAATTACTTTATCTTAGCTTCTGAATTTGAAGGAATATGTTTGTGAAGTAAATAAGCTGGTAAGGGACAGGGAGTTAGTTGATCCTTATCTCAAACTTTAGCTACACTTACACTAGTTGAGGAGAGATGTAGTACTTTTACAGGGTACCACAAATTCAGCAAGAGGAAGATATTCCTGTACCTATGGCTAAAGATTCACCAGCCTGCAGGACAGTGAGAGAAGTGGCAATCCCTCTCGCAATGAATATTACCTACGGTATCTGTAGATTGGCAGCTAGAGGTAGATTTGATTTAGAGAAGAACATTGTGCAACTGTTGCCCAGCAGTAGGCAATTTATTGATTTGTCACATGAAGATCCAAAGATTCACTTGCAGAATTTTTTGGAGATTAGTGACATGTTCATCCCCATTGGAGTATCTACTAATTATATGAGGCTCACTCTCTTCCCCTTCTCACTTTTGGGGAAAGCAAAGAAGTGGTTGAACACTGAACCGACATCTTCTATTACTACTTGGGATGATCTTGCTACAAAATTCCTCATTCACTTCTTCCCATCTGGCAAGACTGCAAGGTTGCATAATGAGATTTTGAGCTTTAAGAAGAAGCCAGAGGAAAATATGTATTATGCTTAGGAGAGGTTCAAATATTTCCTCAAGGTCTGTCCACATCACCAATAGTCCAATGAGGTATTAGCTCACACATTTTTAGAAGCTCTTGATCATAATATATAAAGTTTTGTTAGATTCAGCTGCATGTGGTCAAGCACTGGAGAAAACATATGATGAGTCCTATACCTTGTTGAGACAAATTGCACAAGGGAATCCTGACTTGGCATGGTAACATCTCTAGAGGTGCAGTTAAAAAGACTACATGGATGATAAAAGATAATAATGTCATATCCTTAGCCACCCAAATATATTCTCTTCAAAACTAGATGACGACACAGTTTAGCAGATTGGGTGTGAATTTTTCCCTGACTTAGGTAAATGCAGTTCAATAGACCCCATCATTGTGTGTGAGATTTGTGGCAAAAGTGGTCACTCTGAAGACTTGTGTGGAGAAAATCTGAAGTCTGTGAACTTTGTGGCCAATGCAAAGAAACCAACTTATGGTGATGGCTACAATTACAAGTGCCAGAGTTAGTCCAATCATGAGTTGGGGGATAATTAGACTAAACAGTTTCAGCAGCAACAAGATACGTAGGCCAATAATATTGGAGAGATGTTGAAGAAGATCTTGGCCAACCAAGAGTAGATGGTTGCTAAAATAAAAAATCAACAGATTTCTCAAAAGAACTTAGAGGCATTGTTAAGGAAGTTAACCCAGGCATAGAATACCAGGGCCCAAGGTGAATTTCAAAGTGACACAAAAAATCTAAAACAAGTCATGGAAATCAACTTTAGGAGTGGTAGAGATCTTATTGATAAGTCTCCTTAAAAAATAAGGAGGTACAGGCGGAGCTAGTGCCTCAGTAGGTAGAGAAGAAGTGAGCTAAAGTTGATGGTGTTGAGATTTTAGGGAAGTCTGAGTACCCAAAGACCAAAGCAACCAAGTATGTTCCATAAATGACACCACCACCATTCCCTCAGAGACTCAAAAATGCCAAGGAGAATGCATGATTTAAGAAGTTCTTTGACACATTCAGAGAACTTCACATTAATTTTCATTTGTTATATGTTTTGTAAGGTATGCCTAAGTATGATAATTACTTAAAGGATGTGGTGACTAACAAAACAAAGTTGCAGGACTTTTAGACAGTGGTTCTTAAAAAATAGTATAGTTCAGTGGTGATGTGGAAGATGCCCCCAAAATTAAAGGACCCGGGGAGTTTCACCCTCCCTATACAAATTGGTGATAGTTATGTAGTCCACGCCTTTAGTGATTTTGGGGGCCAGTATAAACTTGATGTCCCTATTAGTGTTTAATACTCTGGGTTTAGAGAAGTCGAGGTCATGTTCTGTGGTACTCCAAATGGTGGATAAAACTAAAGTTCATCCTAAAGGAATTATTAAGGACGTTCTTATTAGGGTTTGTAAATTTATTATCCTTGCCAAATTTATTGTTCTTGATTATGATGTATATGACAAGTTACCGATAATATTGGGATGTCTATTCTTAGAGATTAGAGGAGCACCGATTCATGTGTGAAAGTCCACTCGCAAGATGATATTGGATGATGAATAGGTGGTCTTCAAAGTCTACAATCCACCTTCCTTGTACAAGGATTTATGAATGATAAAAGCAATAGAAGTTGACAAGTATGGGGTAGTAGAGTCCAAACCAATAATTACCTCTCCAAACAATCTCATATAGTTGTTTGAGCCACCATTTAAGCCTAAAAGGGTTAAGTTAAAAGAAGATCTTCAAAAGATTATTATTGGGAAAAATGATGACCTTGAGAGTACACACTTAAAAGGTTATAAATGAGTGATAAGATGGCCTCTGAGTAGGAAAAAAATGATGAAGGACAACGGTTGAGGTGTAGTGATGTGGGTCGTGATGCGATACTAAATCAGGCACTGCGTAGGAAGAAACTAAAGTAGAGGTAGGTATTTATTTCTTTATTTAATTTTATTTTACTTTTGTTTTTGTTTTGTTTTGAGTCATAGGTTGAAAGAAAGTTTGAGTACTGAAAATTTTAGCCAAGAAGCATAGAAAAGACTGGGTGTGGGGTCCACTCGACCTTATTGATGATTATAAATACTACTAGCTAGTCCTAGAGGCCCCAAGGAGTATTTATATCTTTGGTTTTGAGTATACTTTAAGGACAAAGTATGTTATTAAGTTAGGGTGGGGAAATTTCCCATGGTTTAGGGTGAAGTGATGCTATAGGATTTTAATTCTTAGTTGTTTTCTTGTTTTTGGTTAAATTTGAAAAAATTACACAAAAAAATTTTCTTTGTTTATTTTAATTTTGGGAGAGAGTCTAGTAGGTGCACACTTCACCCACCCCTTGGTTGTTCTTTTCGGTTATTTTCCATGGGGGCACCCTTTGAACCTAGTACCCTTTTTTTATTTTTAGGATTAAATTTTAAAAAAAAATTAATGAATAAGTAAGATGTTCTTGCTTGTTGCTATGTATGATTGCATGATGCAAGTGGTTTTGATTTTAAAGCATGTTGATCATGCTGAATGACCATTTCTGAGACACTTAGGCTCATTTATATGACTCGTGTGCTTTGTTGGATTAATGTTGAATTCGTGTTGGTACTTGGTTTAGAGTCTTTGATGATCCTACTTGATTTGAGCATGCGCCATATGTGTGTTAGGTTGTTTGTATATTCCTAGTTTCATATTGATGTCTAGAAATTGCGTAATGCATGTGTGTAAAGTAAAATAAAGAGTGTGGTTTTTGGAGATAATATAGGCATTACTTTAATAGCCATTATTCATACCCTTCTTTTATCTACCCTTGTGCGTACTCTTAGTTAACCCGAACGAGCCTTAGCTTTTATTCTTTGGTATCCTCATATATAGCATGTGTCCCATTCTTTGTTGACCTTAATTTATTCCAAAGATACTAAGTGCTTTAGTTGAAAAATTAATGTGGTTAAGAAGTGTGAAATTAAGAGGGAAAAAGGTGAAAGTGAAGCCATAAAAGAGTAGCTAGTTGTGTTAAAAATTTTATGTGTTGTGGGTGGTAGTGATGTAATGAAAAGAAAGAGAATTATCAAAAAGTGAATCATGTGGGTATACTCCCTTCAATATATATGAATTAGCTTAATGAGATAGGTAAAAACAAAAGAGATGTGTGAAGGTAGAGGTGGTGGAAGTTTGGAAACTTAGAGAAGAGTTCAATGTTGTGTGTGATGTATTAAAGTTCTTAGGGAATATAGGCACTATTACTGGATAGAATAGTTCCTACCAATCCCTTATACTATATTACAACCCTTAAAGTCCTATTAGATCTTAAGCCTGAACATTCTTTTGTTAGTTATGTACCACACGAAGGTCCAACCTATGATTCAGCTTGTATGACTTTTGAATTCTTTGTGAGAGTGAGCGTAATTTGATTCCTATACCTATTCTTGTGAAAAATTACATTTATGTGAGTGAATATGGGTAACTCTCTTGTGGTGAGGGAAAATGTTTAGTAATAGTTAGGTGATTTGTATGATCTACTTGATTGAGTAATATGCATGATTTTGCCAACCTGGTTGAGTCCATTCTTGAGGTTAGTATGTCTAGAATTAGTATGCTTGAGCTTTTAATTGTATGTGGCATGCCTAATATGAAACTTGTAATCTGTGTTGTCGTTTTAGTGATAGCTTGAGTGTCTTTCTTGTTGTAGTAGTAATGTAAATTCTTTCTTAGATAATGCTTAAGGTAAAGAGTTGTTCAAGGATAACAAGGATTTAAGTGTAGGGTGATGATCTTAGGTGGATTTATGCACCTAAGTTTTGTTATATATGCTTAATTAGCCTAGTTTTGAAGATGTCTCGTATGCATAGTGGATTAATATTTTTATAATTGAGATTAGAGTGTTAAGTTATGCGTTGATAGTCGTTAAGGTGTCTTCAAAACATGTTTGGATCCAAAATGTACATTTAAATTTTAAAGGAGAACTAGTATTCTTAGCTTAAGCTATGTGTTGTTTTAGTTCTTCTCGATGAATTCTATGGTGTTGTAAACTCTAATTAGTGAATTATTTATGTTATAGGAAGCTTGGTGAGATGATTAACTTTATTTTGGGATAATAGTCTAGCCATTTTTAAGAGGAAAAGCTACCACTAAGCAAGATTAAAAGGCCTAATACATTGGGATAAACAATGACCAAATTTGGATTTAATAGACTTAGGGGCATGCCATGCCCGTTAGCCATGGCTATTAGGTAGTGAAACACCCTTGGTTGCAAACTAAAATGTAAATTTCAGTAGCCCTCAAAATTTTATGTGTGCTACACTGCCTAAGTTGCGCGATAAGGGTGTGGCACGTTCGGAAAGAAAAATCACTCAATATTGTCCAAGTATAAATAGGACACTCCAACCTTGTGGTAAACATCTAGGACGACTTTTGGGTGACAGAATACACCGGAGAAGTTTTCAATTAGGGCTTTTAATCCTTCACTTTAGTTTGCTCTTGGATTATTGCATGAATCCTATTATTATGATTCTTTGTTAGTCCATGTGTGGTTAAAAACTCTCATCTGCGTTTAAGGCTAAAAACATAAATATTTTTTCTATTAATTGAGTTGGTTTATTTTATTATCATTAGTGGTTGTTCATGTATCCTTATTTTAACTATTCTACATATTCACGACCGTTAGGATAAACGCATAAGTCTATTGTTAACCTGGAAGGAGGAATGATAGAGTAGAATGTGGGATACATGGGATGGGATCATAATTATTCAATGAATTGATGTTATGATTTTTGTTAAGGATATGACTATACCTTAACCGCCTTGTTTGGTTTATAAACTAGAAGAAATATAAAGGCTTTCAGCTTATTTCTTGCATCCTCTCTCAATGATATAGTTGTGAGTCTAAGATAGTTGATTTTGGGTTCAGAAGACCAAAATCATGTTATAAACCCCGTAAACAATTAACCAAGATAATTAACTAGTCCAAAAAATTTATACAGCTAAGTAGGATTGTTCGTAGTGCCTTAACCCTGGGTTTCTCCTCATCGTTGTTCAAGTCCTTTATTTTACCGTAATGTTTACAATTAATTTTTAGTTTTAATCTCCCAAAAGTTTTAAGTTACTTTAGCACTTTAATCTCCATAGTGAGGCTGGAAGAGGATAGTTATTTAACACAAGTCCCAGAGGGATTGATATTTGGCTTTCATAAGGCCATTTTACTACTTGGTTTACCATGAACACTTGTGTGTGAGCTTGTATGCAACACCTACTGAGTACCCGTAGTTTTGGTACTCATACTTTACTTTTTACCTTTTTAGTGCAAATCCAAGTACTAGTTGCCATCATTGACAAGACGCTTATGCAGGGTTGATTTTGAAGATTGGGTGAGTTCTTTGAGTTGGAGCTCCCCTCTTTCATTCTATTTATCTTTGTCTAGTCTTTCATTATTGAGATATATGGTATATGAATATTCAGTCCTTATGGTTCATTTGTAGTAGCCCTTGAAACAATATTTCTGAGTCTTGGGATGGTTATTGCTCTTTTATCTATCTATTAGACAGTTATGACTGTATTATTGCTGTACTTAACTCTAAAAATGTTGATTCCCAGCTTTTTGGTCATTTTCCACAAAGTTAGCCCATCACTTATAGATCTATACTACAGTTTGTCTTACCTACTAGCGGGATAAATTCGGTGCCACCATGACTCGCAAATCACGTTGTGACAAATTGGTATTAGAGGCTAGATTTCATTGGTATTATTGGTACAAGAGCAAGAGTCTTGTAGAGTCCCGTAGATCACAACGATGATATTCATTTATTATCTTTGGGACACTATAGGACATTCTTATGGATTTCTTCATTTCTTTCACTCATTTTGTGCTAAGAGTCTAAGCTGGTTTCTAAAGCATTCCTTTGGTTTCACTTTTTAGCAGATGGCTAGGACACGTGCTACTATTGGATAAGACAAGGGTCTTGAGATTGAGCCTAGGGATCCTATCATTGTTCATGGATAAATGATAGGTCGTGGAAAGACTAGGGATATATATCCAACTAGGGTCTAGGATAAAAGGCCTTCACCAGACCCTATTCCTACCCCGAGCTAGATAATCTTCCACCCCATCCAACGATGGGCCAGGGACCATCCCAAGCTCCATTGGTGTTTATTTCTTTTTCACTGCTCAAGGATGCTTTGGTTCATCTTTTGGTATTGATTGGTGGTGCATTGTCTTATAGATCACAGTCTACGAATCGGACTGGTACTGAGGCAAGGGCGCAGCTTGTAGCTACAACTCATAGAGTTGAGGTTCCTTCTGCACTGATAATTTCTTAGTTGATAGTTTCCTAGCCTACTATGTTTTTTGGGGAAAAAAAGATGTTGAAATTCATTATCTATGCCATTATGTGTATCTACTCTCGTGGGTGATTCTTTAGTTAGGGATCGGGTTTATAGATCATGTGTCATGACTACTTGAGATTTTTATACATAGGAAAATCTTATTGTGTTGGATATGGTTGATTTTTATGTTATTCTAGGCATGGACTATTTATCCCACTGTCATGTAATCCTAGATTATTTTGCCAAGACCGTTACCTTAGTTATGCCCGACATACCCTCGGTCATGTGGCAAGGAATGGTTAGCCGTGATCCTATGGGGATTATATCTTATATTCATATTAGGGGACTTATTTTGAGGGGTTATATGTATTATCTCGGTCATTTTGTGACGTTAGTGTAGAGAGTCCTTCACTTGACTCTGTTCCTGTAGTTCATGAGTTTTTGGATATTTTCCCTACTGATCTACCTAGTCTTTCTCCTAGACATGATATTGAATTTGTTATTGATCTTGAGTTGGGCACCCAACCTATTTCTATGGCACCTTACCATATGTGTAACACCCCATATTTTCAAGCATAATATAAGTCCCAATACATGAGTATTCGTATATGAAAATTTTGAAATACTCATTATTTCTTAGTTTCGAGCCTGCCATTGCATAGGAAATTCAATTAGCTTTCCAACAAAATAAAATTCTGCCAAATCCGATAACCGGGTAAGAAGTTATGGAAATTTTAAGTTTCAGCTACAAAACCCCATCATTTTAACCTCTAGCGCGTCGCGAAATAGGCCAATATCCCATTTGACAAAATCTAGTAAGCGTTCGCAATCCTAGCGCATCGCGCCATAGTTCAATGTTTTGTTTGTCAATTTCTAGTGGGTCTCCACGATCATGGCGTGTCGCGGAGATGGCCAAAATGGAATCCACAGGCTTACCACGATGGTGGCGTGGCATGGCATTTTTCCAAGTCCCAGTTTTCCCTTTTCCAGTGGCTTGGTACGATAGTAGCGCATCGCGCCAAGGCTAAAAATTAGGATTTCAATTTCCAGCTTATGTTTTTAAATTCGTTTCAGGGTACTTGGGTCTTTTTCCTAAGTCCTAAACTTGCCCTAACCACGAAATTTAATCCTTAATTGACCAAATACTCATCATTATTCACTTTCTCTCAAATTAAAAATCCCCTCTTTCAAGAACAATAAACCCTACCTCTCAATAATCAAGGTCAAATCTCAAGAACTCTCTATCAATTCTTCCAAATTCATCATCTCAGGTATGTTAGATGTTCATCCATGGATCCCTTTCATCCATGGAGTCCAAGCAACCTTTTTAAATTATAAAATTGTGATTTTTTCATGTTATTGTGTTTTAAATTGGGACTTCACCCATGAATCTCCATGAACTATGATTCTATACCATGTTACCATGAAATTATTGTTATTATTCAATCCGCCATGTTTTCATATTATTATTTATTGAATTAAACCACAATTTAATGCTATTATGATGAATCCGTGCTATTTCTACAAGTTCCATGACATCCCTATGGTTGTTTTAAACCATGAACTACAAGTGTTTGATAAAATGCCTTCAAGAGTGATTTATTTAATAAGAGCTTTCATGTTTTGGCCTTCAAGCTTTAGTATCTTTTCAGTATTGTTGTTTTGAGTCCTAGGGGTATCGAATACCCGAAAACCATAGCTGTTTATTTAGTCTAGCCTTAGTACATTACTGAATAGTCTTCAGATTATATTATGAGCATTATCATAATAGTCAGATATCAGTTATTCAACTCAAAACAGTCTAGTATCTCAGTGTCTTTCAGTTGGGAGTAGGATTTAGTACCAAGCGAGTGTAGGGATGGCGGCTTCCCTATCAAATAGGAAGAGTCGTTAGTAGCAGTCCCTATACTCCAGAACTACGTAGCCAGCATAGGATATGAGTAGTCACCCATCAAACTAGGCTTGACTATCTCACAAGGGTCACCCGTCAGTTCAGGCTTGACACCTTTAGTCTTTTGGACATCATATTAGTTTAGTGGATCCATATAGCCATCGTTAGAACCGTGGCACGGTATTAACACCCTTTCAACTAGGGTTACATGTTAAACCCTGATTATCTCAAATTGGGGAATGTCAGTTATATGATACCTCCCACAGTCTCTGATATATTCTTAGTTACAGTCCCAGCTTAGTTATTCAGTCTTAGTGTTATTTGACCAAAGCATACAGATTTCAGTTATCTCAGTATATTATTTTAAAGATTTTACTCAGTTCGTGTTATATGATTGGTCATGCATCCATAATATTTACAGATTTTCTTGCATTTTCAGTAGCTACAGATTCCATACTCTTTATTCAGTACTCCATGCTTTACATGTATGTCCAACTAATTATTATTATTTCTATTCATGAGATCATGCACATCAGCCTACCTCATTTAGCATACTAGTACATTCAAAGTACTGATCACATACCTTTCTTTTGTGCTATGATGTCTCATATCATTGGTGCTAACGCTAAGTTCCCGGATCACACCTAGATTCTCAGATTATCAGCAGTACAGTAGTAATGGTGAGTCCTCATCATTTGAGGAAAGATTATATTACTTTGTATTTATGTCAGTAGTTAGTAGAATTAGTTGGGGCTGGTCCCATCAACTCGTAGTACCCAGTTTAGAGGCTTTTCAGATACTACAGTTAGCTATTTAGACTTAAGTATTTTTATCTGATTCATAATTTAGTAGTTATTTCAATATTAAACCTTATGGCATTTTAGTTATTCTTCCGTATTCATGATTATATTATTCAGTGCTCACATCAGGTACCATCTCATAGGTTAGATTGTGGTCTCTCAGGACCGTAAGCACCGTGTTATGACTAGGGGTAGTCTCAGGTCGTTAAAAACTTGGTATCAGAGCCTAAGGTTTTAAAGTGTCCTAGAAAGTCTGAAAGCCACGTCGAGTAGAGTCTTGTGAATGGGTGTGTAGCCCGCCATACTTATAGACGAGAGGCTACAAGGCATTTAGGAAAAAGTTTCTCTTCTTTTAAGTATTCATGTCGTGCGATTGAGCATGAGCTTAAGTTAAACCCTCAGTCTAATCTATTTTTTCCTTCCATTTATAGAACATGCCTCCCAAGAAGAACGAAAGAAGAAAGGGAACTCAGCCAGCCCCTCAACCCGTCCAGGTAGATCCTCTTGACGAGCATGTATCTCACACAAAATTAAGGGTTGCGTTCACTACTCTAGCAAACTCCATAGCAGCATAGAATGAATGGCCATCCGCTGTTCTGCTAATACTGCAACAACTAGAATTCGGGATTTCACCCGAATGAATCCTCCTTCTTTTACGGGATCCAAGTCTAAAGAGGATCCACAGGAATTCTTAGATATGGTTCAAAAGGTAATGGATGCTATGGTGGTGACGTCTATTCAGAGTGTCGAGTTGGCTGTATATCAATAGCAGGATATATACCACACTTGGTTTAAGTAGTGTAAAGTTGATAGAGGTGTTGATTCATGGCCTGTAGAATGGGAAGAGTTTTCCACGACTTTCTTGGACAAATTCTTTCCATTAGAGTTGAGGGAGGCTTAAGTTTTAGAATTTATTAATTTGAGGCAAGGAAGAATGAGTGTGAGGGAGTATTCTCTCAAGTTCACTCAGTTATCTAGATATGTTCCTCATATGGTAGCTGACAGTAGGTCCAAGATGAGTAAGTTTATGTATGGCATGTCTGATAGTGTGTTCAAGGAGTGTAGGACCGCAATGCTGATTAGTGAGATAGATTTGTCTAGGGTAATGGTCCATGCTCAATAGATAGAGGATTAAAAGATTAAGAAGAGAGAGAGAGAGAAAACAACAGAGCTAGTATGGGTAGTTTTAATTTCAATCATCCAAAGTCAGAAGGTGGTAACCGTCCTCAGTTTTATTAGAGGTATTCAGCCCCAGTACGTTTTTCATCCAGTGCCCCAGTACCCAAATTCATAAATGGCAATAGGGATAGTGCACCAGGCTCTAAGTCCCAGGTCAATGTTAGCAGTGCTCGTACTAATCCTTTATGTCAGAAGTGTGGCAGACACCATCAGGGTGAGTGTAGAGCAGGTAGTGATATGTGCTTCGGGTATGGCAAGCCAAGCCATCAGATTCAGGAGTGTTGGGTAGTTTCTCATAAAGGTAGGGATGCACGCCAACAGGGGAAATCCCATCAGTCATCAGTTGCATTCGGTTGCCCAACTCAGCAGGGTGTCGCTTCCAGTGCTACCAGTGGTCAGTATCCGAATAGATTATATGCTCTTCAATCTCGCCAAGATCAGGAAAATTCTCCTGATGTAGTTACTAGTACGTTGCAGGTCTTTCACTTATATGTTAATGTTTTACTAGACCCTGGAGCTTCTCTTTCTTTTGCAACTCCATACATAGTTGTCAATTTCGGAGTCAGTCCCAAAACTCTCACATATGCCTTTTCAGTGTCTACTCTAATAGGCATTTCCATTGTAGCTAGACAAGTATATAGGAACTATTCGTTCACAATATCTCAAAAAGTTCCTCAGTTGATCTCGTGGCGTTAGAGATGATGGATTTTAACGTCATTCTCAACATAGATTGGCTCGACACATGCTATGCCTCAATTGATTGTAGAAACAGAATAGTTCATTTTCAGTTCCCAAATGAACCAGTCCTTGAATGGAGGGGTAGTACTACAACTCTTAAGGGTCAGTTGATTTTATACCTTAGATCAAGAAAGATGATATCCAAGGGGGGTGTCTACCATCTTGTACAAGTCAAATACACTAACTCAGAAATTCCTACTCTTGAGTCATTCCCAGTAGTAAATGAATTCTCAGATATATTTCCTGAATATCTTCCCAAAGTTCCTCCAGAAAGGGAAATCGGCTTCAGAATACACCTTCTCCCAGATACTCAGCCTATATCTATTCTTCCATACAGAAAGGCTCCAGCCAAACTTAAAGAACTGAAAGAACAGTTAAAGGATATCTTAGATAAGGGATTCATCAGACCCAGTATCTCTTCGTAGGGCACACCTATTCTATTCGTGCGTAAGAAAAATGGTTCTCTCAGAATGTGCATAGACTACAGTCAGTCGAACAATGTCATAGTCAAGAATAAATATCCACTTCCTAGAATCGATGATTTGTTCGACCAACATCAGGGTGCTATTTACTTTTCCAAGATAGACCTCAGATTAGGCTATTATCAACTTAGAGTCAGAGAATATGATATTCTGAAAATAGCTTTTTAAACTCGGTATGGTCACTTTGAATTTCTAGTCATGTCCTTTGGTTTTGAAATTCCCCAGTAGACTTCATGGACTTAATGAACCAGGTGTTCAAGTAGTACTTGGACATGTTCATCATAGTATTCACTGATGATATTCTTGTTTACTCCCGTAGAAAAAACAATCATGTAGACCATCTCAGAATAGTGGTGCAAACTCTTAGAGCCCATCAGAGCATGCGTTGTTAATTTCAAGGGTAGTTGGGATGACCATTTTCCTTTGATTGATTTCTCATACAATAATAACTATTATTCCAGTATCCGTATGGCTCCATTTTAAGCTCTCCGTGGTATGAGATATAGATCTCCAATTGGTTAGTTTAAAGTAGGTGACGCCACAGTAGTAGGGCCTGACTTGGTGTTTGATATGTTAGAGAAGGTTCAGTTGATCAGATAAAGGGTTAGGGCTGCCCATAGCTGACAAAAAATGTATGCCGATATGAGAAGAAAGAATCTCGAGTTTGAGGTTGTTGATCTTACGTTCTTGAAAATCTCTCCCATGAA
This sequence comes from Capsicum pubescens, assembly GCA_030864215.1. Lineage (NCBI taxonomy): Eukaryota > Viridiplantae > Streptophyta > Magnoliopsida > Solanales > Solanaceae > Capsicum > Capsicum pubescens. Next base: position 195,154,893 of record CM061544.1, on the reverse strand, counting down.
GGGAGTGAGGAAATTCGAGAAGAAAGTGAAACTCAGTCCCCGATATGCCGATCCCTTCATAATTCTTAGTCGTTTTAGAAAGGTAGCTTACGAGCTAGAGTTGCCTTCAGATTTAGCCTCGGTACACCCAGTGTTCCATGTCTCATTGTTGAAATAGTGTATTGGTGATCCAGCTGTAGTTGTTCCCTTAGAAAGTGTAGATATTCAGAATAGTCTTTCCTTTGAGAAAGCTCCAGTCAAAATTCTTGATCATCAAGTTCGTAGATTTAGAAACAAAGAAGTTCCACTAGTCAAAGTTCTTTGGAGAAATTATTCCGTTGAGGGAGCCACTTGGGAAGAAGAAGCAGATATTCTTACCAAGTACCCTCATCTTTTCTCCACAAATCTAGATTCAGTATAAGGTACCAATCTTCCTAAGATTTTCTGTTCTCTGTCATGCTCAGTTTTATCCGCATATCGTGTTCATGTCAATTGTACATTCATGAATCAGTTTAGTCATGCATTCCATGCACCAGACATGTATATTCAGTGTTTAAGCTCAGTCAATCAGTTCCCTCATCTTAACCAGTTTAATTCAGGGATGAATGATCCCAAGGGGGAGATATTGTAACACCCCATATTTTCCTAGCATAATCTAAGTCCAACTACATGAGTATTTTTATATGAAATTTTTGAAATACTCATTATTTCTTTGTTTATAGCCTACCATTGCATAGGAAATTTAATTGGCTTTCCAATGATTTAAAATTCACCCAAATTTGATAACCGGGTAAGAAGTTATGGCAATTTTAAGTTTCAGTTGCAAAACCCCATCATTTTAACCTCTAGCACATCGTGGAGAAGGCCAATCTCCCATTTGGAAAAATCCAAAAAGGGTCTGTAATCCTAGCGTATCGCGCCATAGGTCTATTTCCTTTTTGTCAATTTCTAGTGGGTCTCCTCTATTAGGGCGCATCGCGGGGATGGCCAAAATGGCATCCACAGGCTTACCGCGATGGTGGCGCATCGCAACATTTGTCTCGGTCCCAGTTTTCCCTTTTCCAGTGGCTTGGAGCGATAGTGGTGCGTTGCGCCAAGGCCTAAAATCAAGATTTCAATTTCCAGCTTATGTTTTTTAATTCGTTTAAGGGTATTTTGGTCTTTTTCCTAAGTCCTAAACTCGCACTAAACACGAAATTTAACCCCTAATTAACCTAAATACTCATCATTATTCACTTTCTCTCAAATTAAAAATATGCTCTTTCAAGAATAAGAAACCCTAACTCTCAAGAATCAAGGTCAAATCTCAAAAACTTTCCATCAATCCATCCAAATTCATTATCTCAGGTATGTTAGATGATCATCCATGGATCCCTTTCATCCATGGAGTCCAAGCAACCTTTTTAAATTATAAAATTGTGATCTTTTCAAGTTATTGTGTTTTAAATTGGGATTTCACCCATGAATCTCCAAGAACTATGATTCTATACCATGTTACCATGAAATTATTGTTATTATTCAATCCTCCATGTTTTGATATTATTATTTATTGAATTAAACCATGACTTAATTCTATTATGATGAATCCATGCTATTTCTAAAAATTCCATGACATCCTTATGATTATTTTAAAACTATGAACTACAAGTGTTTGATAAAATGACTATAAGAGTGATTTATTTAATAAGAGCCTTGATGTTTTGTCCTTCAAGCTTTAGTGTCTTTTCAGTATTGTTGTTTTGAGTCCTGGGGGTATCGAATACTCAAAAACTATTGTTGTTATTTAGTGTAGCCTCAGTACATTATAGAATGGTCTTTAGAATGTATTATGAGCATTATCAGAATAGTAAGATATTAGTTATTAACCTCAGAACAGTCTAGTATCTCAGTGTCTTTCTGATGGGTGTAGGATTTAACACCGAGCGAGTGTAGCAATGGTGACTTCCTATTCAGATAGGCAGAGTCGCTATACTCCAAAACTACGTAGTCAGCATAGGATATGAGTAGTTACCCGTCAGACTAAACTTGACTATCTCGCAGGGGTCACCAGTCAGTTCAGGATTGACAACTTTAGTATTTTGGATATTATATCAGTTTAATAGATCTAGACAGCCATCGTTAGTACCCGTGGCACAGTATTAACACCCTTCTAACTAGGGTTGTAGGTTGGACCCCGATTAGTTCAAATTGGGGAATGTCGGTTAGATGATACCTCCCACAGTCTCAGATATAGTCTCAGTTACAGCCCCAACTCAGTTATTCAGTCTTAGTGTTGTTTGACCAAAGCATATAGATTTCAATTATATCAGTTTATAGATTTTACTCGGTTCATGTTATATTCTTGGTCATGCATCCACAGTATTTAAATATTTTTCTTTATTTTTAGTATCTATAGATTCCATGCTCTTTATTCAGTACTCCATGCTTTTCATGTATGTCCAGTTAATTATTATCATTTCTATTCATAAGACCATGCACATCAGCCTAAATTATTTAGCATACTAGTACATTCAAAGAACTGATCGCATACCTTTCTTTCGTTCTATGATGTCTCATATCATAGGTGCTGACGCTCAGTTCCTGGATTGCACCTAGATTCTCAGATTATCAGCAGTACAGTAGCAGTGGTGAGTTCTCATCATTCGAGGACAAATTATATTACTTCATGTCTTTATCTCAGTAATTAGTAGAGTTAGTTGGGGCCTATCCCATCAACTCATAGTATCCAGTTTAGTGACTTTTCAGACACTACAGTTAGCTATTTAGACTATTCAGAATTTAGTATTTTTATCAGATTCATAATTTAGTAGTTATTTCATTATTAAAACCTTATGGCATTTTTCTTCCACATTCATGATTATATTATTCAGTGCTCATAACAGGTACCAGCTCATGGGTTATCTTGTGATCTCTCGGGACCGTAAGCACCGTGTAACGATTAGGGGGTAGTCTCCGGTCATTATAATATGGCTCCTACCGAGATTAAGGACATAAATTCTCTATGTCAGGATATTCATAGTAATGGCTTAATTAGATCAAGTGTGTCTCTATAGGGAGCTCATGTGTTGTTTGTTAAGAATAAGGATGGTTCCATGCATATGTGTATTGATTACAGGCAACTTAATGAGGTGACATTGTTGAACCGGTATATATCCCTCATATTGATGATTTATTTGACTAGCTTAGGGAGCAACAATGTTCTCTAAGATTGATTTGAAGTCTGGTTACCATCAGTTTAGGATTCGAGCGAAGGATATCCCAAAGACAGCCTTTAGGACCTGTTATGACCATTACGAGTTTCTAGTGATGTCTTTTGGGTTGACTACCTCCTTAGATGCATTTATGGATATGATGAACTGTGTGTTAAGGCCTTATTTAGATTATTTTGTCATTGTTTTCATCAATGACATCCTTATATATTCAATGAGTAGAGAGAAACATACACAACATTTAAGTATTGTGCTCCAGATGTTAAGAGACCATACAATTTTTGCCAAATTCTCTAAGTGTGAGTTTTTGATTGAGTTTGTGACATTTCTTGGGCATGTGGTGTCTAAGGATGGGATTATGGTAGGCCCATCTAAGATTGAGGCTATTCATGATTAGGCCAGACCTACTTCTCCTGCTAAGTTTCGTAGCTTCATTGGTTTGATCGATTACTATAGATGGTTCATTGAGATTTTTTGTACTATTACAACACCGATGGCAGGATTGACTTAGAAGAAGGTTCTTTTTTATGGACCAAGGAGTGTGGGTCGAGATTTGTAAAGCTCAAGGGGCTTCTTACTTCAGCTCCTATTTGACTTTTCTTGTTGAGGTTTTGGGATTCAGCGTGTATTTTGATGATTTTTGTGTTAGTATAGGTTGTGTATTAATGTAGCAGGACTGTTTTATTGCCTAAGATACAACTAAAGGTGAATAAACACAACTACCCCATTCATGATTTAAAGTTTGTGGCGGTAGTCTTCGCGCTTAAGATTTTGAGACATTTTTATGGTTGGCATTATGAGATCCTTACGGATCATCATAGTCTCTATCATCTTATAACACAGAGAGAGCTTAATTCTTTGAAGCATAGATTGATGGAGTTGCTTATAGATTATAACATCTCTATCTTGTATCATTCGGGAAAGGCAAACGTGGTAGCAGATGCCTTGAGTCCGAAGGCAATGAGTATGGGTAGTTTGGTTTATATTTCAGTTTCTCAGAGGTTGTTGGCATGGGACATTTAGTGCTTAGCCAACTTAATGGTGCGAATTGATATCTCAAACCCTAGGGGGATTTTTGTTAGTGTTGAGGAGAGGTCCTCGTTATTTGAGCGGATCCAGATTCATCAGTTTGAGAATATAAGGCTTTGCATCATTCGTAATCATGTGTTGAGTGGTGAGTCCAAGACTTATACCATATATTCTGAGGGTGTCTTGAGATTTGATAGCCGCATTTCAGTTCTGAGGGTTGATGACTTGATTTAGTTGATTTTGTATGAGGCTCACAACTTCTAATATTCTATACACCCGGGTATAGCCAAGATATATAGAGATTTGAGGTAGCATTATTGATGGAGTTGTATGAAGAGAGATATGGCAAAATTTATAGCTCGTTTTCTATGTTGCCAATATGTGAAGGTTGAGCATCAGAGACCTGATGGCTAGATTTAGATATTTTCCATTCCTGAGTAGAAATTGGAGCGGATTACCAACTTTTCATTATTCTGATGGTACTTGGGACATTGTGGATTGGTTGACAAAGTTGGCATACTTGATTCCTATTTAGAAGTCCTTCAGTGCTGAGAGGATGTGCCATAGCCAAATTTCCTCAGGTCATGATAGCGCCTACCATAACCCACCAGTAGCCAAGCCAACCTACAGTCCGGAATGTCTAGTAACGGACTACTCAATTATATAAGGAAAAGAATGTGGAATATATGAAATAAAGATCAATACATAGAAGAATCCCAAAATCTGGTGGTATCAGTGCAAGAGTTTCTAATATAAAAAAAGTACAAAAGTGAAATATCAAAAGACATACATTGATACAACTAATCTCCGAATACAACTTAGAGACTAGTCTAATACATAAGAAAGAGATAAGTAAAATGCTCCGGACATCAGAAGCTCATTCTAAGTCTCTGAACTAAGGCTGCTCCGCACGATGCCGCATCAACAGCTACGATATGTAGGCTGCAAAACTGTAGTATGAGTACCAAACGAATGATACTCAGTAGGCTACTACCAACTGAGCTCCAAAGATAAAACAGATATATACAGCATATAAACAAAATGGAAACTACACCAAGAGTACAGAAATCATATGAAAAGTCAATGAGAGAATAAGGAACAACTATCATGTCTATGTCCAAGAGTCCAACATAATAAAACTAAGGAAGTATCAAGGTGAACTATCCTATTCTAGCTATATTCAATATACGTCAATGCTATACCCTATATCCCAGGTCAATATATGAATAAAGAGTGAAATAAAAGTACATATAGTAATATATAAGGTGAAGAAATGACTATACAACATAAACAATGAAGGAAGGGATATATGGTGGTGTCATAGATTCATATAGCTAGATATATATAGGTATATATACATATAAAAATGAGGTCATCTCAAAGCATAACCTATATCATCATATTCTCATTTTGAGACTTCATTATAATAGAATAGAGATTTAAATACTATCATACTCGGGGTTTCTAATCCATATGGCTAGACATGAAATAATCGTGCATAATAATGCAATCATAAGACAGGAGAGGCCAAATACATACCTAAAATTCCAATACCGGATCAAAGACCAATCAATCATAAGCTATCCATAATAAAGATCATAATAATGATAACAACAATATCAATAATAGCGGGAATAACCTGCTACTCCAAAAAACCAAATACCTAGCCGATCCAATGCATACCCCTATCGCTCCAGCCTCGAAAGGTCCAATCAACAGAAAACAACACAAGGGTTATTCTTCACCCATATCTATACAATTGTCCCATACCGGTTAATAAACATAGGTTCATACTGGTGATTGGCAATGTGCATGCAGGAATGAATGTAAATGTAACTCCCAAAATCTGGTACCCAAAATTCTACACGATGCTCATGACCCCAAAGGACCACAACCTAACCCATGACTAATATCTGTACCTGTATACTGCATGATATACTGTATAAATACAAAAACATGAACTGAAAGTCCATAAGGTTCAAATCTATAACATAACTGATAAATCATGACATATGGACGGGTTATGAAATACCCAAAACACTAAAATAATTGTCTGAACATGATAGTCTGAAAAACCTCTAACTAACTGAACTGTCTAAATAAGGAGTTGATGGGACATGTCCCCAACTAACTCCAACTAATAAATTAATTAATGAGATGATAAACTAATTATAATGTCCTCGAAAGATGAGGAATCACTGCTACTCTGACTGCTGCGACTGGGATGCTACTGATTCCCCGGAGCTCGTGTCTCGAAACCTATGGTATAAGACACCATAGCGCAATTGCGTCAGTACTTTGAATGTACCGGTATGCATGTGAGGTAGGATGAATTCAAGGGGTTCATATTCATTAAAAATACTGACTAACTGACTAATATGAATGTGAGAATACATGCATGAATACATAGTAACTATATCTGAGATCGTGATAATATGAATTTACCGATAACTAACATGAATGATAACTGACTTCTGATGGATGATATAACTGATAACATGAGTGACTGTATCTGAAAATCCTGTATCTGATGGAACTAGCTTAGTTCTGTATTGTTCTGAATTGACTATATCTGACAGTCCTGAATTCTGTAAAACTATCTGAGTTCTATTACTAAGCCTAAATGGTTGTATCTGACAGTCCTGATTCTAAAATTGAAACTGTGGGAAGTAGTTATATAACTGACATGCCCCTAATACGCCATTATGGGTGAGTTGGGGTCCAATCTGTAACCCCAATTGAAAATGTGTCAATACAGCACCACTGGTAAGGACAATCTATGAGTAACCTTAATATAATAGGTAAATCTAGTGAGAACGGTGGGAACCCTCATATAACAGGTTAAGCCACCTCGTCTACCCTCATATAGCAGGCTATGATGTCTCAACCTACGTTATCTATGTAGTTCTGGAATGCAAGGATTGCTTTTAAGAATCACATCCTCATATAACAGGTAAGTTCCCATCCTTGGGTTCACTCGGTGATAATTCCTACTCCCATATGAATAGACACTAAACATGATTAACTGAAATGGACTAGACTGAATTCATGGAGTTTCATTAGCTGACAGAATACAATTGAGATTACTGAATTACTGAGCTTTCCTGAGTCACATAACTGACTGAGTTCTATGAATCATGGCTTGACTGAGGATATCATAAAAACATGACACAGACTCTCGGCACACAACTATATTTTTTGGGTACAAGTACCCCCAGGACTCAATGGAAGAAAACTGACAAGGCATGACATTCTTGAATACATAACTAACATCAACAATCCATAATACAATAATTGAAGATATTTCAAGGGCATTTGGTTATCATAGCTTGGTACGTGAAGAAGATAGCATGTATACATAGCATAATTTCATAAGTCTAACTCATGAGCAATCCAACAAACCAATTTCAGTGCATAAGAATAACATAGAAGTCATTTTGGATCACAATTTAGCTATAGTGCCTAATTTCTATCTTCCTAGGCATTTTATCAAATACCTTGCATGCACCCTTAGGGCATAGGCATAATCATCAAATTAACACATTATAAATAACTCAATTTATGGATTTCACTCACTTGCTAATGTAGTTTCATGAAAAACACATAAATATGCCAACTTGGTAATCTTATAACAAGATAAACATAGTCACAACCAACCCACGACATAAATATCATGATTCATAATTTAAATAGGGTTATTGAGCTTTATGGATGAAAGGAATCCATAAATCATCACAACGCATACCTTAGTTCTTGATTTAGCGAAGATTGACGGAGAGACTTTCTTGAAATTGAATCCCCAATTGAAACCCTAGCTTGTTCTTGAGAGAAAATTGAGAGAAACTAGTATATCTTGGGTTCCAAATAGCTTAATATCATGTTAAATAGCTTAAATAGGGGTGGGAAATTGACTCTTTTAACCCTGGATGCATCTTTTAATTTTAGTAAATATTTCTCGAACTGGACCTTTGGCGCGATGCAGCGCTATCGCAGTGTGTCACTGGAATTTGACGATTGAGAAATTGAGGGATGGCGCGATGCGGAGCCATCACATTTCCACTTCATTTGTGACCTGGATGTTTTGCACGACGCGCCACTATCGCGGACCCCTACTGAACTTTGACAATTGCCATTTTCTCCTGTGGTTCGGCGTGCCACTGACTAATATGGCACTATTTTATGATGGGAACTTGAAATAGTCATAACTTCTTACTCGGTTATTAGATTTAGGTAAATCCTATATTGATGGAAAGCTTATTGAATTTCCTACATGAAAAAAGTGAAAATATTAAAAATTATACATGTACAAAAGTGGATTCATCTCCCAAAGTAACTTTCTAATATTCTTGGGATGATTTCAAGCCAGGTAGAAATACGAGGTATTATAATATCTACCCCTTGAGAACATTTATCCTCGAATGAGACTGAGTGAGAGGGGAGAAGATGAAATGACATGCATACTGAACATGAACAACTGGAACATGCTCTCAGGAATGACATGACTGATAACTGAAAAGTATATATATATCATACTGAACATGCATAGCTGATGCATGTGTAACTGATTCATGAATACATGACTGAGTGTTCTGATAACTGAGTTTCTCACTAGGAGAATACATGTATGATGCATGAACATATGAATAATCTGATGCATGAATATATGACTGAATATGAAAGGGTACTTAGTACCAAGTTTAAACATGGAATTCTGAATATGAGATTGATACCAAGTTGTAACTGAAATCTGGACATGAAAACTTAGAAGCTTAAGGAGAACTATTACCTTAAGCTTGATCTGAGTCAGCAGAGAAGAGGTGAGGATACTTGGTATACATGTATGCTTATGCTTCCCATGTATCTTCCTCAACGTACTGATTTCGCCAAAGAAATTTGACTACAGGGACTTCTTTGTTCCTCAGTCTACGAGTCTGGTAGTCTAGAATTTCGACTGGAATCTTCTTATAAGAGCAGTTGTTCTGAACATCTATGCTCTGAATAGGTACTAAAACTACTGGATCACCTACACACTCCTTGAACAAAGAGACATGGAAGACTAGATGAACTACTGCTATATTTGAAGGCAATTCGAGCTCATAAGCTACCTTACTAAAGCGACAGAGTATTTTGAAGGGACCAAAATATCGGGGACTGAGCTTTCCCTTCTTGTCAAATCTTCACTCCCCTCATGGGAGAGATCTTTAGATAGATATAGTCACCAATATCAAACTCGAGATCCTTTCTACGCACATCTGCATAAGACTTCTGTCGTCTCTGAGCAGCCCGAAGTCTTTCTCTGATCAACTGGACTTTCTTTTTAAGGCATCAAATACTAAGTCAGGACCTATAATTGAGGCCTCACTAACTTCGAACCAACCTATTGGAGATCTTCACCTCCTACCATAGAGAGCTTTGAATTAAGCCATCTGAATACTGGAATGATAGTTATTGTTGTATGCAAACTCAATCAAAGGAAAGTGGTCATCCTAACTACCCTTGAAATCAATTTCACAAGCCTTTAGCATATATTCTAGGGTCTGAATGGTCCTTTCTACTTGACCATCTGTCTGAGGATGAAAGGTTGTACTGAGATAAACTTGGGTACCAAGACCCTTTTGGAAAACTTTCTAAAAATGAGAGGTGAAATAGGTACCTCTGTCTGAAATAATTGATAATGGAATATCGTGTAATCTGACCAACTCCCTGATGTAGAATTTGGTATAATCCTCAACTGAATAAGAGGTATGGACTAGAAGAAAATGAGCTGATTTGGTCATCCTATCTACAATGACCCAAAATGAATCATGCTAATGACGAGTTCGAGGCAAACCCATCACAAAGTCTATGTTCACTTCTTCCCACTTCCAAGTAGGAATATTGAACTCCTGCATAGGTCCACTAGGCTTATGATGGTCTATCTTAACCTGCTGGCATATAGATCACTTAGCCACAAACCTTACAATATACCTCTTCACCCCACTCCACCAATAGATCTCTCATAAGTTGCGGTACATCTTTGTGGACCCTAGAAGAATAGAGTAGTGTACACCATGTGCTTCTGTAAGAATTCGCTGCCTTAAATCATCTACAGCTGGAATACACAGACGGACCTGACAACGAAGAACACTATCTCCCACTTAGGAGAAAACCTCTATTTTTTTATCCTTAACTGACTCTTTCAACTTGACTAAATTGGGATCTCTATCTTGCTTTTCTTTTACCTCAGAAACTAGACATGTTTCTGAACTATTCTGAACCTAAATATCACCCTTCTCTGTATCGACTAAGCGAATGCCTAGTCTGGTAAGATGATGGACTTCCTAAGTTAACATCTTCTTATTATCCTCAACATGAGAAACACTATCCATAGACAATCTACTGAGAGCATTGGCCACTACACTGGCCTTGCCCAGATGATAAAGGACACTCATTTCATAATCTTTCAAGAGATCTAACCACCTTCTCTGACGAAGATTGAGATCTTTCTGAGAAAAGACATACTAAAGGCTCTTATGATTGGTGAACACATCTACATGAACTCCGTACAAGTAATTCCTTCAAATCTTTAAGGCAAAAACCATGACTTCTAACTCAAGATCATGAGTAGGATAATTCCTCTCATGAGGTTTAAGCTGTCTGGAGGCGTAGGCTATAACCTTACGATGCTGCATGAGGACACAACCCAAACCTACTCTGGATGCATCACAATACACTACAAACCCATCTGGACCATCTAGAAGAGCTAATACTGGAGCTGAGGTAAGTCGAGTCTTCAACTCCTAAAAACTCTTCTCGCAAGGATCTGACCACTGAAACTTGACTTTATTCTAATTCAATATGGACATAGGGGATGCAATAGAAGAAAGTCCCTCAACAAACCTTCTGTAATAGCCAGTCAAACCCAAGAAACTCCTGAAATCCGATTGAGAGACAAGTCTGGGCCAGTTTCTTACTACTTCGGTATTTTGATGATCTACTCTAATACCATCACCGAAAATGATATGGCTAAGGAATGCTACTGACCTTAGCCAAAATTTTCATTTATTAAATTTGGCGAACAACTGATGATTTCTGAGGGTCTGAAGTATGATTCTGAGATGGTCTGTATGATTACGCTCACTGTGGGAATAGACCAGAATGTCATCTATGAAGACTTTGATTAATATGTCCAAGTAATGCTAAAACACCCGGTTCATCAAGTCCATTAAAGCTTCTGTAAAATTGGTAAGACCAAAGGACAAAACTAAGAATTCGAAATAACTATACCGAGAATGAAAGGTTGTCTTCAGAATGTCACATTCTCTGACTTTGAGTTGATGGTAGCCTGATCTGAGGTCTATCTTAGAGAAATAGTTGGTACCTTAAAGTTGGTCAAACAAGTCATCTATTCTGGGAAGTGGATACTTGTTCTTGATCGTGACTTTATTAAGCTGACGGTAATTAATAATCATTCTGAGAGAGTCATCTATCTTGCGCACGAATAAGACTGGTGCGCCCCACGAGGACACACTGGGTCTGATGAAGCCCTTATCTAAGAGATCCTTCAACTTCTCTTTTAGTTCTTTGAGTTCTGCTGGTGCCATTCTGTATGGCGGAATAGATATGGGATGAGTATCTAGAAGAAGGTCAATGCCAAAGTCTATTTCCCTTTTGGGAGGAATTCTTGGAAAATCTTCGGGAAAGATATCTGAATATTTATTCACTACTGGACTGATTCAAGATTGGGAGTTTCAGAACTAGTGTCCTTGACTCGAACATAATGATAGACACATCCTTTAGATATCATTTTTTGTGCTCGAAGATAGGAAATAAGTTGTTCTCTGAAAACGAATACACCACCCTTCCACTCTAGGATGGGTTTATTTGGAAACTGGAATTAGACTATTTTGTTTCTGCAGTCGACTGTGGCATAGCAGGAATAAAGCAAATCCATGCTGAGAATAACATCAAAATCAGTCATCTCTAATTCGACTAAGTCTGCTGAAGTGACTTTCTGAAATATCTTAATCGGGCAGTTCCTGTATACACGCCAGGCTATGATGGTTTTACCCACTGGGGTAGATTCTGAAAAGGGCTCTGCTAGAATTTTGGGACTGACTCCAAAAACAACTGCTATATATGGAGTAACAAAAGACAAGAAGGCTCCTGGATCTAGCAAAGCGTAAACATGTACATGAAAGATCTATAACGTACCAGTAACTACATCAGAAGAATTTTCCTGATCTTGCTGGGACTGCAGAGCATAGAGTTTGTTCGGGAGCTGCCCACTAGTAGCACTGGAAGTGGCACCCTGCTGGTTTGGGTGACTGGACTGAGCTGAGGAAAGGTTCTGCTGACCCTGAGGACCTGGCTGAGGACATTCTCTGACTTTGTGTCCTGTCATGCCACACCCGAAACAAATACCACTACCATCTCTGCAAATACCCTGATGCTTGTTGTAAGTCTGGCAAACAGGATAGGTACGGGTACTGCTAATACTGCCATGATACTTTGAGCCTGATGCTCTATCTTTTTTACCATCCCTAAACTTAGGAACTGGAGCACTGGATGAGGAACGAGCTAGAACTAATGAATTAGGAAGAAATTTAGAACGGTTTTCTCCTTCTGATTTGGGTTGAGCAAAGTTGAAACTACCTGTCCTTGCTCTCTTATTCTGCCTCTCCCTCATCTTAACCTTTTGATCTTCTATCTGCTAAGCATAATTCATAATCCTGGCTAAAGTCATGTCAGTATTCATTCTCTCAAACCTACACTCATTGACCACACTATCGTTCACCCCAGAAACAAACTTACTCATCTTGGCCCTGCTATCTGCAACCACATGAGGAGCATATCTAGCTAATTGAGTAAACTTAAGAGAATACTATTACACCATCATGTTGCCCTTCCCGAGGTTGATGAATTCTAACACCTTAGCCTCTCTCAAATCTTGGGGAAAGAATCTATCTAAGAATGCAGTGACAAACTCTTTCCAATCAATAGGCCCTGCATCATTTAGACTTTCTGACTTCCACTGTTTAAACCAAGTATGGGTAATATCCTGCAACTGGTATGCATCAAGCTCAGCACTCTCACTAGGATTAACCCCCATGATATCTTAAATCTTCTGAACCTGATCGATGAATTCCTGAGGGTCCTTATCTGACTTAGACCCGAGAAAGGATGGAGGATTCATTCGGGTGAAGTCCCGAATCCTGATTGCAGCTGAATTGGCCACTGGGTTGGCCGAAATGACAGTTGGTCGTTCATTCTAAGTAGTAACTGACAGAGCAAGAGTAGTGAATGCAGCTCTAAACTCTGCATTAGAAACTTGTTCGCCCAAAGGTTCTTCGAGCTGAGGGGCTGACTGATTCCTGTTTCTTCTTTTAGGAGGCATGTTCTGTAGAAAAAAGGGAGAAATAGATTAGACTAAGAGATTGTCTTAAGATTATGCTCACTGGCATGACATGAATACTTAAAAAAGGGAAACTGTTCCTAAAACATCTCATAGCCTCCTGTACATAAATATGGCGCGCAACACACTCATGCAGAAGACTCTACTAGACGCAACTTTCAGACTTCTTAGGACTCTATTAAACCTTAGGCTCTAATACCAAGTTTGTAACGCCCCAAATCTGGTACCCGAAATTCTACACGGTTCTCATGACACCGAATGACCACAAGCTAACACATGAGTAATATTTGTACCAATATACTGCATGATATACTGTATAAATGCGGAAATATGAATTAAAAGGACATAAGGTTCAAATCTATAACAAAGCTGATAAATCATAACATATGGATGAGGTAAAAAATACCCAAAACACTGAAATAACTGTCTGAACATGATAGTCTGAAAAACCTCTAACTGATTGAACTGTCTGATAAGGAGTTGATGGGACATGTCCCCAACTAACTCCAACTAATAAATTAATTAATGAGATGAAAAAATAATGATAATGTCCTCGAAAGATGAGGACTCACTGCTACTCTGACTGCTGAGACTGGGATGCTACTGATTCTCTGGAGCTTGTGTCTCGTAACCTATCATATAAGACACCATTCTGCAAATGCATCAGTACTTTGAATGTACAGGTATATATGTGAGGTAGGTTGAATGCATGGGGTTCATATACATAAAAAATACTGACTAACTGACTAATATGAATGTGAGAATACATGCATAAATACATAGTAACTATATCTAAGATCGTGATAAAGTGAATTTACCGATAACTAAAATGACTGATAATTGAGTTCTGATGGCTGATATAACTGGTAACATGAGTGACTGTATCTGACAGTCCTGAATCTGATGGAACTAGCTGAGTTCCATACTGTTCTTAGTTGACTGTATCTGACAGACCTGAATTGTGTAGAACTATCTGAGTTCTATTACTAAGACTGAATGACTGTATCTGACAGTCCTGATTCTGTAAATGAAACTATGGGAAGTAGTTATCTACCCGACATGCCCTTAATACGCCATTATGGCTGAGTTGGGGTCCAATTTGTAACCCCAATTGGAAGGGTGTCAATACCGCACCACTGGTAAGGACAATCTATGAGTAACCCACGTATAATAGGTAACTCAAGTGAGAACGGTGGGAACCCTCATATAATAGGTTAAACCACCTCATCTACCCTCATATAGCAGGCTATGATGTCTCAACCTACGCTGGCTACGTAGTTCTAGAATAAAAAGATTGCTTCTAAGAATCACACCCTCATATAACAGGTGAGTTCCCATCCTTGGGTTCACTCGGTGCTAATTCCTACTCCCATCTGAATAGACACTAAACATGATTAACTGAACTAGACTAGACTAAATTCATGGAGTTCCGTTAAATGAAGGAATACTATTGAGATTACTGAATTACTGAGCTTTCCTGAGTCACATAACTGATTGAGTTCTATGGATCATGGCTTGATTGAGAATATCATGAAAAAAAAACACAGACTCTAGGCACACAACTATATTTTTTGGGTACAAGTACCCGCAGGACTCGATGGAAGGAAACTGACAAGGCATGACATTCTTGAATATATAACTAACATCAACAATCCATAATACAATAATTGAAGATATTTCATGGGCATTTGGTTATCATAGCTTGGTACGTGAATAAGATAGCATGTATACATAGCATAATTTCATAAGGGTAACTCATGAGAAATCGAACAAACCAATTTCAATACATAAGAATAACATGGAAGTCATTTGGATCACAATTTAGCTATAGTGCATAATTTCTATCTTCCTAGGCATTTTATCAAACACCTTGCATGCCCCCTCAAGGAATAGGCATAATCATCAAATTGATACATTATAAATTACTCAATTTATGGATTTCACTCACTTGCTGATGTAGTTTCATGAAAAACACATAAATATGCCAATTTGGGAATCATATAACAAGATAAACATGGTCACTACCAACCCCCGACATAAATATCATGATTCATAATTTAAAATAGGGTTCTTGAGCTTTATGGATGAAAGGAATCCATAAATCAACACAACACATACCTTAGTTCTTGATTTTGCGAAGATTAACGGAGAGACTTTCTTGAAATTGAATCTCTAATTGAAACCCTAGCTTGTTCTTCAAATAAAATTGAGAGAAACTAGTATATTTTGGGTTCCAAATAGCTGAATCTCGTGTTAAAGAGCTTAAATAGGGGTGGGAAATTGACCCTTTTAACCCTGGATGCGTCTTTTAATTTCAGTGAAAATTTCCCAAACTGGACCCCTGGCGCGACGCGGCGCTATCGCGCCGCGTCACTGGAATTTGACAACAGGGAAATTGAGGGATGGCGCGACGCGGAGCCAACACGTTGCCACTTCATTTGCGACCTAGAATTTAACAATTGCCATTTTCTCCTGTGGCGCAGCACGCCACTGACTAATATGGCACTATTTTACGACGCGAACTTGGAATAGTCATAACTTCTTACCCGGTTATTAGATTTAGGCGAATCTTATATTGATGGTAAGCTTATTGAATTTCCCACATGATAAAAAGTGAAAATTTTAAAAGTTCCACGTGTACAAAAGTGGATTCATCATCCAAAGTAAGTTTCTAACATTCTTGGGATGATTTCAAGCTAGGTAGAAATACGGGGTACTACAGTAAAGTACACAATCAATATCACAAATCATAATAACTATCCTCATCAAAACCATCATTATCATAATCAACCTTCGGCCCTAACCGATATCAACATATCATCAATATATCATCCGGACTTGTTGGGAATCAACATCATCTCATCAGTATCCTCCAGCCTTATCGGATATCAATATAATCACTATAGTATCCTCCGGCCTTGCCGGGGATCAATATCATCACAATAGTATCCTCCGACCTTGCCGAGTATCAATATCATAATAATTACCATAACCAAATTAGATAAACTAAAATACTCATAGACATAGACATATCATCATAGAATATCTATCTAGTTAATACTTCCCATCTACTCGTTATTTGTTAACCAACACTCATTATAATAGCATCATTTGTTCACTAGTCATCACATAACCTCTAGTATTAGCCTAAACATTATCCTTCACATAATCCTTACTCACGGTATAGAATCTAACCACTAGTTATTAAATAGCCAACATCTATCATCTAGTCAAGGTTCATCACTAAACCAAAACCGCTATTTATCCACCATTCATTATTATCAACTAATCATTCTATATCCGTTAATCATTACTATACAACACATTACTACTTGTCACCTAACCATCTTTTATTAAATGGCACCATTCATTAAGTAACCATCGTTAGCTACCATGTTTCAATTAAGCAAGATTCATACACTAATACATTAGATTTCTAGCCATCAAGTGCTATAGTCCACTAATAGACAACTAGTTACCACTTAGCTTAACCTTCTACCAAGAAGAGAAGTCATAGGATCACATTAAATCTATAACACATTATTTATAATGGTAAATAATAATGAACGTACCAGAACTATGCATGCCATCACCAGTATTCAATCAGTTGAATAATAAGCATCATACCACATCTTTCTTTGTCTCATACCGGAGAGATGTGTATACAAACATATACATATACATATTCATAAATTGTAATCAAATCATTTATAATGATAAACAGTTCTCGTTTATTCAATTAATATTATAACATGACCCTTGGCC
This sequence comes from Capsicum pubescens, assembly GCA_030864215.1. Classification (NCBI taxonomy): domain Eukaryota; kingdom Viridiplantae; phylum Streptophyta; class Magnoliopsida; order Solanales; family Solanaceae; genus Capsicum; species Capsicum pubescens. Next base: position 195,137,517 of record CM061544.1, on the reverse strand, counting down.
CATTAATTTATCCGAAATAATCACAATGTCATAATCACGTCCTTAGGCCCATACACATATCCGGAAATCATATCAATAATCATATTTATAAGCCATAGCATCTCTAATCATCTCACATATAGGAGGCATCTCACATATAGGAAGCATAATATCAATAAGCATGTAATCATATCTCACACAAAAGGCATCTCACATCTAGGAGGCATAATATAGATAGAGATGTAATCATTTCTCACACAAGAGGCATCTCATAGCTAGGAGGCATAATATATATAGAAATGTCATCATCTATAGGATATTGTATATCAATGGGTTAAACATCATGACTATGAGGAATATCACTTCTCTAGACCAATTTACCTATCAAAGAGGAACATCATCTCTATAGGTCCAACAATCATGAATAAGGAAAATAGCAACTCTATTGGCCAATCATCAAGTCTAGGAGGAAATAGCATCTCTATAGGCCAATCATCAGGTCTAAGAGGAAATGGCATCTCTATAGGCCACACAACATATCTAGGAGTAATATCATCTCTAAATGCCCAATATCACTTCCAAAAGGAGTATCATAACCATAACTCAAGAGCCACAATCCGGGAACATCAATAAAAGTTACCAAGTTACGAAGCAACCTTATTCTAAGGTTTACTAAACTTATCTATGTCTAACATCTGCACTAAGTCCATAAGACTAAACACAAGCTTAGGCCTAAGTGGGCCCAACAATCCCACTTCTAATCCATAATTTCAATAATTAGGTATACTATGCCCCAAACTAGGCTAAGGAATCTAGTTCATCTTCTAGATGTCAAGTAAGCCATATTCAAGCCTACGATAGCAACTTCAACTAGAAACAAGGGTACTCAAGTCAACTCTACCCAACTTATGATTTCAAAACTACCACACTAGCCCAATAAGGCTAAATATACAAATCATGCTTCAAATGTTAAAACCATATTCAAAACAAAGAATTATATCATATCCATGCTATAACTAATCTAAACTTAATAAGAAAGACAATAGGATACAAAAGGGTTGTAAATACCATCTTACGGGTCCAAAACCCTCATATAATTCCCCAATAACAACAATTAAGACCAAGTTATCCTACTCATAATCAAGCCTAACATCCATATTCACACGCAACACATATCACACATTAACTATGAAGAAAAGTGGATAGAAGCCTACCTCAAGGCCAAACTGCAAAACCTCACTTCCTGCACCACATACTCGTCTTCACTTTACAATTCTCAAAATGCCATCACACTATCAAAACGTAATTTACTCATCAATACGTGTCTAATGATCCTCATATTGCACTATTATGCTTCGGGTTCGAAAATGACACCAAAACCCCAGGTGGGTCCCACATACAAAAAATGAGTTTCTAAGAGCAACCCAATGTTCACACATGAATAAGGAATCATAACCCTCAAAGAATGGATGAAAACTAAGCATACTATGGGCTAAAATCAAGCCCTAAACTAAATTGGGGTTTTGGGTCCAAACTAAGAAATTCAAGCGTGAATTCAAGAAATTCTTACCTTAATCTTGAAGATAATCGCAATACAAGATGATAATTAAGCTCCCAAGTCACCCCCCATGACCAATTTTGAGTCATTACACTCATTTTTAGCCTTTCTATATCTAAATGGTGAAGGGGAAATGCCTCAAACGTGTCTTGGGGCCTTATATAGACCCTACAGAAACTTAGATGTCGCAATCTCGGCCCTACGGGCTGTGATCGCGCTACTCGCGATCGCACACTCTTGGTCGCGATCGCGGTTGCACCAGATGACAGCAAACTCAAATATAAGTTTTTGACCCTCGAAACTCATCCAGAATACAAACAGATGATCCAATAGTGAATTTTGAGTGTAAACCACATTTTAAATCCATTGACATTATCAAAAATTTCATCGAAGATCGTTTAGGCAAAAACTGGAGCCCATACCTATATTTTCATTATTTTTCATAAAATCCTCTCAATAGCTTAAATTAAGTCTAGGAGCCTTGGGACCTGAACCAAGGGTATCCCTAGCCTAAAATCAGCACTCCAAACGCGATGGCAAAGTCAAATTTTCAATCCAAGGTCATTTTGACCAAATGTAGGTCCCACACCCATTCTTTCCAATTTTGAACTTTTTGACCATTAGGTCGAAATGAGCTTAGGTGCATTAGGACCCAAACCAAAGGTTTGCCTAGACAAAAATTGATATTTTGGATCTACTAGCGTAGTCGAAATTCGAGATACATCATACCAAGCCACTAACATATTCGAGATACATCATACCAAGCCACAGTCAAGACATATAAAAATCACACAGGAATAACCACTGACTAATAACACAAGCAACCAACTCTATATCATCTAGAGGGAATGAAACATAGCCGCAAAATAGGAGTCATGCCAAAGGAAAAATCACTGGCTAAAAATGCATATAACCCACTCCATATCTGCTGGAGGGCATGAAATATCCAAATATACTCAAAACTTCTAAAGGCTGAAAACCACACCAGTGAAGGAAAAAATTTTAGCAACTTGGAGAAATGAAACTTAAGCTATGAACTAACTAATGCAATATTCTATCTAGGCAATGAAATAGCCACAGACTCATATCATCAAGGAGAATCACTACACAAAGCCTCTCTAGAATGAACAAATTCTAAAATAGGGATTTCCTAAAACCACCTAAGAACAACATCATCGAAGAAGAAATACAAAAATCAAAACCAAGGTCAAATTTGAGACCACCACCAGAGTACCAATAACTTGAGATAAAGAGTTTCTAATTTGCAAACTTAAGAAGCGGTCATAGGAAAGGCCACCAACCTCTAACTCTCAAACAGAACTTAACATGAAACCACATCATAACAGCAAAGGTGTATCTAATCTCTACTCTAACAACAAGGCAAACTATCCTAAGGGCACAAACTTAACATACCTATGAGATAAATCCATGACATCCCAACATCAACATCAAAATTGTTATCGAAGGATGAAATAGACACAAACAAAGAACGAACCTCAAACTTGCCCATCTTACAAACGGGTTATACCAAAAGGGATGGCCAAAACAAAATCCTTCACAACCTAAGAGGAAAGTCTAAGGATCTCAAACTAAAAAGCAGGAAACATAACTAAATTGACGACTCAAAATCCACAAAAACAACGGAAGGTCACTTACCTTTGATACCACAACACATCCCCAAAATCAATCTAAAGCAGTTAACCAAGAGGGAACATAATCAGCCTCGTCGTGCTAGGAAAAAAAATCATCAAATTGGGCTATATCTTCTCAATCCACAAAATAGTATCACAAGAAAATGGAAGTCTAACTAGATAACACTAGTCTATACAGCTACCCATCGAGAAACAAATTCATCATAACAATATCTAATAATAGCATCAAGTAATATCAATAACCTCTCACAGTTATAACAATAGCAATAGCAATATCATTATCAACAATATTAAACATGTGTTACTAAAATGAATATCAATATCATGCACCACTCAATGGTCACAACAGGGCTAATGTGCCAAGATAAATGGGACTCAAACCAAAATCCACTCCAATAGGGGGAAAATATCAATATATATCTACTTCATCCACTACTAAAAGAAATAAATCACGGAGTAGTAAGATGATCATGAATCCAACAATAATGCATATAATGACTAATATAAATTCATCAAGGTATACAATCATCAATGGGTATAAAAACTTGAATAACATAATAAGAGATAAATGCGAGAAATAAAACAACATGAATTATGGTAAGATACACAGTCACATGCCTGGTAGGTATAGGGAAAATAAATCTGAATGGGTCTAAATCAGACCGATCGACTGAATTATCAACTGAGGTGCCAAACATACTATCTCTAACTGAAGATTTCACAAAATCACAAGCTGATCTAAATAAGCTAAATGATTGGAATATCTTGCCAGGGACACACCCTAGACTAGTAGTCAATCTCTATACAGTCGTAGCAATCCTTGAAGAATCAACATGGAGAGAAAACAAACTGAGCCCATATGGTTGGACAACTGACACTAAGAGAAATTTGCCAAATTATGTCCAAACTTCCAAAATCATATCATGTCTTAGGAACTCTAGGTTGGCGGTGAATACATGATAACTCTAGCTGATCACTTATCTCATACTAGGGGCATTCTCTAAACCAGTGTCTTATCACAACACAACTAAAATAAGATCCTATATACTACCTCTCATAATCCATAATGGTCTCCACTGCCTGAAGAACTATGCCACTATCTGCAAGTCTGATGGGGACTCTTCCCAAATCTTTTTTGGTTTCCACTAAGGATCTTCTATATCCATCTTCAACTCTCTAGTCCAATGTTGTGCTGAGATTCTAGAAATGCTTGTTAGAGTCTTGTCTACATCTGTTGATAATATCGCATCATACTTCAGGGATAGAATAGAGTCAAAGAATGTGTTCAAGGTTTATAGAATACAGACACGCGATAAGGAGTCATGAAGTGTATTACCTAAAATGTCACTGTAACCTACCAAAGATAGGTTACAGACGTCTCCGTACCGATCCACAGGAATTTACCAACACTTAGATCTTATACTAATACACCAATAAAACCTAGGCTCTGATACCAATTTCTCACAACTAAATTTCCTCAAGTCATGATGGTGCGTACTATAACCCACTAGTAGGCAAGCCAACCCGTAGTTTGGAACATCTAGTAACGGACTACTCAGTAATATTAGGAAAAAAATATGGAATATATAAAATAAAGATCAATACATAGAAGAATCCCAAAATCTGGTGGTATCAATACAAGAGATTCTAATATAAAAAGAGTACAAAAGTGAAATATCAAGAGATATACACTGATACAACTTATATTCGAAAACAACTTAGAGACTTGTCTAATACATATGAGAGAGATAAGTAATGCTCTGAACATCAAGATCTCACTCTAATTATCTGAACCAGGGCTACTCCACATGATGCACACATCTACAACAATAACCTATACTATGATCTACAGGCAGCAGAAGTGGAGCATGAGTACCAAATGAATGGTACTCAGTAGGCTACTGCCAACTTAGGTCAAAATATAAAAAAGATATATACAATATATAAACAGAATGAAAACTACAACCCAGAGTCCAAAAATCATATGACAAGTCAATGAGATAGTAAGCATCAGCTATCATATTCATGTCCAAGCGTCTAACATAATAAAATTAAGAAAGTACCAGGGTGAACTATCTTATACTAGCTACATTGAATATACATCAATGCTATACCGTATATCACAAGTCAATAAATGAATAAAGAGCGAAAGAAAAATATATATAGTAATATACAAGGTGAAGTCCTTACGTTTCTCCTAGAGTTCCCTCAACTCAGTCGGAGCCATTCATAAGTAGGAATAGATATTGGACGAGTGTCCGAAACTAAATCAATACCAAACTCAATATCCCTAAATGGAGGAACACCAGAAAGATCATCCGAAAAGGCTTAGGGGAACTCATTCACCACCAGAACCGAATACAAAGAAGGACCTTCCGAGGTAGAATATTTAACCCGAACCAAATGATAGAGTCACCCTTTAGAGATTAACCTCTAATCCCTAAGATATGATATAAACTTCCCTATGGGAGATAAGTAACCACTCTCTCATTCAATAACTGATTAACCGTGGAACTTAAAGACAACCCTACAGGTTTGAAAATCTAAGGGCGTATAGAAAGAATACAACTAATCCACACCAAGAATAACATCAAAATCCATCATTTTTAATTCATACAAATCCACCAAAGTCTTTTTACTTCTAACAAATACCACACATCCCCCTAAAGACTCTTTTAAAAACCATAGAGTCACCTATTAGGGTAGAAATAAAAAAAGGATCCAAAATAAACTTGGGATCAAAACCAAAATACATAGCCAAAAATGGGGTCACTTCGGCCTATGCTAGTACCAGAAGTAGAAACAGATGTAGAAGCAGGACCCTTTGGTACAGGAGGCAATGAGGAGGAAACCGGAACCTTATTCTCTCTCAAAGCAAACTTACCATCTGGATAATTTCTAGTCATATGGCTTGGCTCAACATATTTGAAATACCCATACCCCCTCATTATAGAAGGCCTGATGAAACCGACTACAGAACCTACAAGGAGAAGATAATGAGGTTGAATGGGCCCCACTATCCTGAGATTGGGCACCCTGTGCCCTGAAGTTGTCGCCACCCTCCAAACGCCTATCAACCGACTACTTAGGGTAATGAGTACTAGCTCTGGAGAAAGAACCAAAACTCCCCACTTATTCTTGGCCACCTACTACCATCCTGACCACTTTGTTGTTGACCACTACCTTGGTTAGAGAACCTAAACCCCTTACCCTGTCTTTCACCTATCTCAATCTGCTTCCTCTTTTCCTCTTCCACCTGTTTCATATGAACAGCCAACCTAGAAATATCCATGTCCTTGATAAACAATGCAGTCTTGCTTTCAAGATCAAATCTCGAGACAGTCCTTAAGATAACTTTCTTATTCTGGCCCTCATATCATACACCAATTTTGAGCATACCTAGACAACTGGTGAAATTTCAAGGCATACTCTTTGGCTGACATCCTCCCCTATTTTAGATTAACAAACTCCACTACTTTCGTTTTCTTTAACTCCTGAGGAATGAAGCGATTCAAAAATGCATTGGAGAAAGTCTCCTACAAGGATGATTCCTCAACATCACCCCTATCCCTCTTCCATTCCTTGTACCATTGGTACGCCACATCTTTGAGCTAATAAGCTGCAAACTCCACCCCTTCCATATTTGTGGCATGCATAATCCAAAATATATTTTCCATCTCATCCAGAAAACCCTAAGGATCCCCCTCCACCTTAACACAAGTAAAGGTTGGAGGACTTATCTTCACGAATTGGCAAACCCTTGTGGCCTCAGATAATGCAATACCAGATGCACCACGCTCAGCCTGAGAAGCTACCTAATGAGCAATCATATGAATCAACTGACGAAACTTAGTATTCATCACAGTATCCTGAGGATCCTGAGAAGGACTAGAGGGAATTAGTTGAACTCCAGTGAAATCAGGGACTGGACCCCTAGACCGAGTATGGATCCTCTGAGTAAATCGTGTCCCATCAATATTATTCTAAGTTGGTATAGAAGAGTTTCTGTGGACTTTAAATCATTGTGGCATGATCTGAAAAGCGAACAAATAAAATTAGAGTAGATTCCAAGGCTAAAACCCTAACCTTGAAAATAGAACACAAAGAAGAGAAACCTTTCTTAAATGCCTTGTAGCCTCTCCCTTATGCGTGTGGTGCGCTACACACCCTTAAAAGACACTCTACTCGATATGACTTTGTGGACTTCCAATTGACAATGAATATAAAGCTCTGACACCAATTTGACATGACTCGAACTAGGGCCTTGTCGTAATGGGCATCCCAGGTCTAACCAGGACTGGGGACCACCCTCTTTACCTAACCTAACCTCCAAATACACATACCCTGTGTTGGATAAATTCTGAGCGTATAACATGATAATATTTATTAAAATTCCAGATTCTGGGATAGGTTTATAACCGTGACAAACCCAAGCAAGTCCAATCATTCAGACCAACCAACAACCATAACCAAACCGATATAATAACTAAGTTCTTGTCTATAACATAACATAAGAGGATGGAACAATCATAAATTTAGTTAGATGGTATCAACCCCAATACTAATACCAACACTAAGGCCGACACCAATACTAACACCTCCAATTCTAACCTATAGTAGTTCCACAAAGCCACTAATCAAAAGAAAAACAATACCCGATTTGGACATGCCCCCAACCATAGCCAAAACCAATGTCTATGAAATAACCAAAGTATGTAATGACATCCATGATATGAAATGGAGCCTTCTGAAACATGGAAGATCACCACTTCAATCCAATAGCTGATCCCAAATCCAATTACTAAGAAGGAAAAGTAGAATGGCTAATTCCTACATCGCGTAGGGATATAGCCGCTCCAAGAAGGCTTAGCAGGTGAACGCTAGGAATTACTCATGATAAGGATAAAATAATTCCAACCTTTAAATCTAAGAAAACCAACCATAGGCATTCTCAACCATACATATATATATTTATATAACCATGTTAGGAAGAGAAAACTGGGTTTAGCATGCATTTTAAGCCATTAACCTGGGTATGTATAGCTTAACCATCCTAAAATAATCCACGGGCTATATGGGTTCAGTTTAATCCATTGAATAGGCCCCGATGCATATAGCTGCATGAATCAGATATACCATAGGATTAGGGGATTCCAAGTACCCTTTGCTTTCCATGATACATATATACCATTATAAATTAAGGGATTCCTAGGTACCCCATATAGTCATCATGACCAAATCCTCATGTCAGCAAATATGAGTTTCCAGTGTTCATCCATTGGACTCACACCTTCACGATTTTCCATCACACCCCTCCATTATTTCCTAATTAAAACCATTACCACATAACTAAGACCATCATTCCATTTATTATTAACCAAGGCTATAAGTAATGGTATCGTCATACTGACTATAGATTGTAAGAAATGTCCTTAGCCAACCATTTAAAGATTAAGGGATTCCCTTGTACCTATAGGTTTCATTATCAATTTGACTTGGGGGAGTCCCGTGTACCCCACAAGTGTTTCATTATTAAGTATACTTGGGGGATTCCCTTGTACCCAACAAGGTTTTCAATTTGACCTTCCATAACCACCAAGACCTTACCATTTAACTATTCCGAACCATTTAAACTATTTATACTATATAGGGCTCCATTACCAAGTTATACCATGTAATAATTACATTAAAAGTCTAACATTATAGTAAAATCATTCTCATAGGCATTTTATAAAACATATTGGGGGCATAGTGTTTCCAAAGCCAAAACCAAGTACTAATTAACCATTCCAATGCAACCAAATGTTCAAACCACCATTAAAGCATGCAAATCCATAATAAAAATAGGGAAAACCCATAACCACACATTTATAACCAAAACCACAACAAATATTTGAAAAGCCAAACCATACAACAATTATTCCAAGAAAACAATTCATAAAACATGCCTATAGTTGGAACTAACAATGAGGGAGAAATATCTTGCCTTAGATTAAGAGAAAGATAAGAAGAAATCACCCCTATGAGCCTCAATTGACCACCTTGAAGGAAACCCTAGCTTTTGTTTAACCCAAGAGCCTTGAAAGATTTTAAGAGAGTTTCCAGTTTTTGATTAATTGCAAATGGGTTAATGAAGCCCCAAAAGGTGTTTTAAGTCATAGGGTCCCAAGGGGTTATACAGGGAAATGTCTAGATTACCCCCAACTTAAATTGTATTAGTTACCTATAAGGGGGTACGACCACCCCCTCATCCATACCCTAGGGCAAGAGTCGTACCCACCATTCGTACCCCAAGAAGAATCTTAACACCCATACTGACCAACCTACGACTCCAAAGTCCCAGTCATTCCCAATCATACGATTGGTACCTATAAACTATACCCTTGGAAGAATTGAATCAAAGAAAGTTTGACACTATCCAATAAATGAGCAAATGGTACAACTCATATCCTATCTTATAGCTCATGGTGAGCCACTCGTACTCACACCAGAAACCAATCCAACCTACTAACCAACACTAGTAATCATATGACAAAGACCATACCAACCGTACCCCATCATACGAGTTGTACCCTCTAGTCGTATGATGTCCAGAAAACAAAAATCTAGGAAATTTTCTAAGTTTCAAAAACCCAATAGTCCAACAAGCCTCTAACAAAACCGAGTGCAATATGGGTATCATTATTCTTGTTTACCTAAGTCCACAGTAGTCTAACAAGCCTCTGAAAAATCTAGTACCAATAAAGGGTCGGGATATGCCCCCGACCATAGCCAAAACCAAATTGAGATAAGGTCTAAGACAAGAGAAACCAAACATAAAATGAAGACTTTCGAAGGATAGAATCTCACCACTTTAAGAAAATCCCCAAGCAGTCCACAAACACATGATCACTGAATAGGGAAGGTAGACTTACCTTTGGACCCTGCAAGACATAGGGATACAATGTCAGAAGACGGTTAGCGGTTGGAGTGCTAGCATGTAACTCAAGGATAAGGGAGTAAAGTAATGCCAAAATCCATCTTATGAAAACTAGTAAAACCAATGCACAATATCATATGCATAACATAAATATATATTATATGCCAGGAAAAGGGAACAAGGCTTAGCATGAATATTTTAAAAACATTAACCTGGATTGTATAACTTGATCAGCCTAAAACCACCCTCGGGTTATATGGGTTCAGCTCTCCTACTGAAAGGGCCTCAATGTGTGTTAGCTGCACGACCGGAGAAAAATTACCTGAGATGACTAGTATATCCGTAAAATATAAAGTATGACATCATGCACACGGTCACAAAGACCACCCTTATATCGGAAAACATGAGTTTCCAGTGCTGGTCCCCACAAGAACTCTAACTTCAAGGACTTTGCTACACAACCCCCTTTAAGCCTATATTTAAATCATACACACATTCACAACCATTTACCAAGGAGTCTTTTAATTTGGAATTAACCGTTGGTATCATCATACCAAAATTAGAGCTTGTTAGTCTATTACCATATGCCATAAAAACCATTAAACTAAATTAGACTCCACCATTTCCAATTAAACCAAAACCATTTAAAATCAAGCCATGGCCACCAAGGCCTTTCCAAAACCATATGAAATCAACCAAAACCAATTCGTGTTTCTTTAACCATTTACGCTATGAAAAGATTCAAGAATACTGAAACCATATGAAAAAATTATATTCAATGGCAATTTCCCAAACAGTTTGAGGGCATATAATTTCCAAGACCAAAACTAGATAATAGGGGAATCTGTGGTACCCCAAAATTCAATTTACCATTTCCATGCACCCCACCATGTAACAAACATTAATAAAGAATGATTGTTTTATAATAAACCATGGAAATCAAGTTAAAGACCAATCATGTCCGATGCCCTCAACTAAAAAAAACCCACTTGTTAACCATGAATTTATTATTAATTTATGCCATTAATGAAATTATAAATTCAAGGGAAAGAGGTTCATGCCTTAAACATGAGAATTCGGAAACAGATTAGAAGCTTGGAACCCAAAAGTTGAACGTACGTTGGAATCCTTGGCCTTCTAGGGGTTATGAGTTAAGAATGAATTTGGGGATATATTTCCTTTTAAAACCAAAGTAAAGGGGCTTTATAATTCTTAAGGGTAGTGCTTAACTAGAAAGACCTTTTTTCCCCCCAGCAGTTTTAATAACCAACAAAACAGCCATTGAGGATTAAGGGTACGTGGCATGGACCTCATCGCGGAAGCCACCACTGTATCGCAGACCTTATCGTGGAGCACAACCTCCGTGTTACGGATGCTAGTCTCCATGATATCCTCTATGGATCGTTCCTATCTCAAAAGCTTGCTACCTCTGCAGTCCGAAACAACCTAAACCCCATTTAAAAATTATGAAACTCATCTGGGCTACCCATTTAACACCCCCGAACATAATTTGGGATAAAAATTGACATTTTAAGCAAGGGAAGGCCAGAATTAGATTTCTCAAAATATGAGGGTGCTACATTATCGCCCCCTTAGGATCATTCGTCCTCGAATGATGAGCTAGGATATGTTTCACATGAGAATTAAAAGATAAACCTGGATAATGATAGGAAAGAACAGAATTCATACCTTAAGCTTCTTCTCCCGACTCATGCAATAGAAATGGATACTTGGCCTTCATATCCCCTTCCGTTTCCCAAGTGGCTTCTTCCACTTTATGATTTCTCCAAAGGACCTTTACCAATGATATATTTTTAATCCTCAACCTACGATCTTATCTATCCAAGATCTCTATGGGATCTCTTTGAAAGACAGGGAATCCGAGATGCCAACATCCATAATAGGCACCACCAAGGAAGGATCGCCCATGCATTTTCTTCACATGGACACATGAAACACAAGGTCAATAGAACCAAGACTTTTGGACAATTCCAACTCATAAGCAATATTTCCCACTCTCTTAAAAATTAAATAAGGACCAACATAATGGGGATTGAGTTTCCCCTTCTTTCCAAAACACATTGCTCCCTTAATGGGAGACACTTTCAAGAACACCCAATCACCCACATCAACTTTAACTCTTTTCGCCTCACGTCCATGTATAAGGTTTGGCAATATTGGGCCGTCTTAAGACTATCTCGAATCACCTTCATCTTTTCTATAGCTTTTTGTACTAAATCAAGATTGAACAACCTCGCTTAACTATCTTCGAACCATCCGATAGGAGACCTACACCTTCTACCATACAATGCCTCAAACAGGGCCATACCAATGCTAGAATGATAACTATTATTGTACTCAAACTCTAGAAGAGGCAAGTGGTCAACCCAACTACCACTAAAATAAATCATGAAAGCTCAAAGCATATCCTCTAAAGTCTAGATGGTCCTTTCCACCTGTCCATTCATATCCAGGTGGAATGTGGTACTAAGGGTCACCTTATTCCCCAAGCCTCGCTGAAATAACAACCAAAATTGAGATGATAATTTAACACCATGATACTAGATAATGGAAACCAGAGCACCATGCAGCTTCACAATCTCCCGAATAAACAACCTTACAAAATCCTCAGCAGAATAATTAGTCCTCACTAAAAAGAAGTGAGCATACTTAGTGATCCTATCCATGATGACCCAAATAGAATCAAATTGGTTTCGAGATCTCGAAAGACCGGTAACAAATTCCATATTTATCACTTCCAATTTCCATACAAGCAACTCAATTTCTTGGGAAAAGCCACCAGGCCTCAAGTGTTCCACTTTCACTTGCTAACACACCATGTATTTAGCAAAAAATTAGCTGCATCCCTCTTTATGTTATTCCACTAGTAAATCTCCTTAAGATCATGATGCATCTTTGTCGAACCAAGGTGAACCCAATACCATGACTCATGGGCTTCATCCAAGATTCTACCTTATAGCCCATCCACATCGGGAAAACATAACCTCCCTTGATACCTTTAGACACCATTACCACCAATCTCAAAAACTACCACATTTTGCTTATCCACATCATCTTTGATTTCCATCAAGATAGGATCCAACACCTTTTTCTTCTTTATCTCAAAACCAAGAGACGACTTCGCTACCTCTTGTAAGAAGACACCACCTTCCTCCGAATCTAGGAGATGAACTCCAAGATTATCTAAATAGTGAATATCCTTCAACAAGTCCTGCTTCTCAAAATCCATATGAGATAAGCTCCCAACAGATAACCTTCTAAGAGTATTAGCAACCACATTAGGTTTACTTGGGTGATAATGAAGACTCATGTCATAGTCTTTGAGAAACTCAAGACATTTTCTTTTCCAGAGATTCAACTCCTTCTAGGTGAACATATACTGCAGGCTCTTATGATCTGAAAAGATGTCAATATGGACCCCATAAAGATAATTCCGCCTAATAGTCAATGCAAACACCACAACCAACAAATCCAAATCATGGGTCAGGTAATTCCTCTCATAAACATTCAACTGCCTAGAAGCATACGCTACCACCTTGCCATACTTCATCAAAATACATTTAAGTTCTATATGGGACACATCACAGTAAACGAAAAAGCCATCACTACCCTTAGGAAGGGCTAATATAGAGATGAAGTCAACTTATCTTTCATCTTTTCAAAACTCCCGTCACAAGCATCGAACCACGGAAGCTTCACCTCTTTTGAGTCAACCTAGTAAAAGAAGAAATAATAGATGAAAAGTTACCTACAAACCTCTTATAGTAACCCACTAAACCCAAGAAACTCCAAATATCAGTTGGAGTCATAGGTTTAGGACACTTCTTGATCACCAAAACTTTCTAAGGATCCACCATGATCCAATCACTAGAAACGACATAACCCAGGAAAGTAACGTCATTCAACCAAACCTTATACTTCAAAAACTTAGCATACAATTGTTGATCCTTTAGGGTCTGTAACACAACACGAAGGTTATTGGCATGATCCACCTTACTCTTCGAATACACCAAGATAAAATCAATAAATATAATCACAAACAAGTTTAAAAATAGAAAAAATACTCGATTTATCAGATCTATAAACACCATCAGGGAGTTGGTCAAACCAAAATACATAACCAAGAACTCAAAATGCCCATATAGTGTTTGAAAGTAGTCTTAGGGATATCCTCCTCCCTAATCTTTAGCTGATGATATCCCAAACAAAGATCAATCTTGGAGAAATACTTAGCCCCTGATACTGGTCAAACAAATCATCAATCCTAGGAAGAGGGTACTTATTCTTCGTTGTCACCTTATTCAATTGACAGTAATCAATACACATCCGAAAATAACTATCCTTCTTATGCACAAAAAGCATAAGAGCACCCCACGGAGACACAGAAGGGTGAATAAAACCATTATCAAGAAGATCCTTCAACTGCTACTTGAGTTTTTTCAACTCAGTCAGAGCCATTCTATAAGTAGGTATAGAGATAGGATGAGTGTCCAAAATAAGATTAATCCCAAAACCAATTTCCCTATCGGGAGAGATAACAGGAAGATCATCAGGGAAACCTTGGGAAATTAACTAACCACAAAAATGGATGGTAAGTAAGGAACTTTCGAATTAAGATCTTTAACCCAGACCAAATGATAGAGACACCCCTTGGAAATCAATTTTTGGGCACCAAGATGTGACGTGAACCTCCCCTTAGGCACTAGGGAAATCCATTCCTACTCATTAACTGGCTGATTAGGAAATTTATAAATGACCTTATAGGTCTGACAATCTAAAGAGGATTAGCATGAGTGCAACCAATCCATTCCCAAAATAGCATCAAAATATGTCATGTCTAATTCAAATAGATCCAAAAAAGTTTCCCTACCACTAACAGATACCACACAACTCCTATAGACTCTTTTGTCAACAACGGAATCACCCACCTGAGTAGAAAAAGAAAAAGTGTTTAAAATACACTTGGGACCAAAATAAAAATGCACAACTGCAAATAGGGTCACATAAGAAAGATTAGACCTAGGATCAAGAAAATAATAAACATCTCATGAGAAGAGTTTCAACTTACCAGTGATGAGATCACGTGAGGCCTTAGACTCCTGATAGGTAGTAAGAGCATATAGATGATTCCGTCCAATGCCGACAATAGAAGTGGTACCCCTAGGCGCAGAAGCTAATGACGTGGAAACCAGAATTTTATTAGCCCCCAAGGAAACTTTTCCCCCAAGGAAATCCTTCAGTATATGTCCCAACTGGCCACACCTGAAACACTAATTCTTTTCCTCCACACAAAACCCATAATGCCACCTACCAAAAATCTACAAGGGGATATAATAAAGCTGAATAGGCCCCACTGAACTGGGATTGGGCATCTTGTGCCCTATAACTATCACCATTCTGAAAAACATAATCTTCAGTCTGCTATGAATAAGGAGCACTCCCACATCTTCTTAAGCCACTTTCCACAATCCTTACCACCTTGTTGTTGATCTCCATCCTGATCTGAGTACCAAAACTTATTACTCTACCTCTCCCCTATCTATGCCTACTTCTTTTTCTCCTTTTCAACCTGTTGTATGTATACCACAAGTGAAGAGATGTGCATGTCCTTGTTTAACAAGGTAACGTTCTCTCATAAATCAACTCACGAGATAAATCAGAAGAAAATTTCCTAATTCTAACCCTTATGCCTGACACTAGCTCATGAGTATATCGAGACAACAGATGGAATTTCAAATCATACTCCTTCACTATCATCCTTAATTTAAATTCACAACTCCTTCATTTTTTTCTCCCTCAATTCTTGAGGAAAGAAGCAGTCCAAAAAAGTACTAGAGAAATTATTCCACAAGGAAGAGTCAGCATCATCACCCCTAAGCTACTCCAACTCTTCATACCATTAGTATGCCATATCCTTCAACTGATAAGCAACTAATTCCACACCCTCTACATCAGTAGCATGCATAAACTAAAAGATCTTCTTTATCTCATCAATAAAAATCTAATGATCCTCCTCAACCTTAGTACCAGTTGAAAGTAGGAGGGCTCAACCTCATAAACTAGCCAACTCTACTGGCCTCAGAAGAAATCACAACAATACCAGTAGAACCATTCTGACATGACTGTGATGTCACCAACTGAGTCTATAGATCAATAGACTAGAAAAACTCAACATTAGTAATATCTCCCTGAGATGGCTAAGTCTGAGTACTACAAACAGGAGAGGGATTAGTGGGGATAGGTGGAATTCCATGAGACAGTCAGAAGTTATGACCCTAGACTGAGTCTGCTCCCCAAAAGTAGGACGACCTTCATCCCCAAAGTCCCCATATGGGATAGAAGAGTCCACGAATATCAGATCATCTGGGAGACATGATCTAAAAGGTGAACAAAGAAGAATTAGGGAGATTAAAGACCTTAGACTCTATATCCCAAAAATAGACAACAAGAAAAGGAAATATTTCTAAATGCCTCGTAGCCTCTCCCTTACAAGTGTGGCACACTATATACCTATAAAAGAGACTCTACTTGAAACAAATTATGGACACCTTATGAAACCAAAACCTAGGCTATGATACCAACTTTGTGATAAACCAAACCAGGTCCTGGTCATGACGGGTATCTCAAGTCCACTGGGGATCAAAGATCACCACCTTAGCCTATTCAAACCTAACCATTATATATATATCACATAATAGGTGAATTCAAAATTCTAAATTACATTGATAGCTAGAACCTCTATCAAATGAAAACTATAATACCCAAGTCCACAAAAGTCCAATAAGCCTCTAACAAAATTGAGTACTAATAAAGGGTCGGGACATGCCCCCGACCATAGTCAAAACCAAACTAATCTAAATTCTAAGACAAGAGAAAACAAACATGAAATGAATACTTCCAAAGGATGAAAGCTCACCACTTTAAGTCAATGCTCAAATAATCAATGAACACCTGATCACTAAAGAGGGAAGGTAGTATTGTCTTCGGACCCTGCATCGCGTGGGGATACAACATTTGAAGACAGTTAGCAGTTGGAGCACTAGTATGTATCTCAAGGATAAGGGAATAAATTAATATGGTACTTATACTACACTTCTATACCTTTTTAGTGCATATTCGAGTACTAGCTATCGCCATTAATGTTGATCATGCTATGCTGATATTTCTGGAGATAGAGTGAGCTCTTAGAGTTGGAGTCACCTATTTCCTTCTATCTTTTGATATTCAGTCTTTAGTTATCGAGAAAGATATTGTTGACTACTCCAAAACATTTAAAGTTGTATTACCATTATTAGATGCTCTTGTACTGGATCTACTAGTCGTGGGATGGTATCTTGTATTGACTGTTATTATCTTTTTAGAACACTTTTCTTATTTATTAATGTGTTGTTCATTTTTACCTATGACTGGGCATTTTTCACCAAGTTAACCTATTGCATTTAGCTTTTGGTTATGGTTTAGCTTACCTACTGACGAGACAGAGTAAGTGCAATCATGACTTATAAATTGGGTCATAATAGCTAGTGATCATGTTCATCGATAAATTAGTATTTACACTTTTGTTCATGATAGAGGACATTCTTATTGAACACATCGGTGATTAAGCCATTGATTATGCTTAAAAGAAGCTATAGATTATGCCATGGATTAGATATTGACCAAGCTAATGATAAGCTATCTATTATGCCAATGGTAAGCCATTAATAAGTTATTGCCTATGCTTAATAGTGCATAATGATTATGTTAGAGGTCATGTTAAATGACTATATTGGGGAATACGTTATGGACTATGCTAAAGAGTATGCGTATTAATAATATTAGCGATTATGTTATTAATTATTCCAAAGGTCAGTCTTATTTACTATATTGGAAATCAGTCTATTGATTATGCTAGCACTCACGATTTTGATATGATTAATGATCATGTTAATATATTACATTAATGGTTATGTTACTTAGTTCTCTATGGATTATGCTATTGGAAAAATTGATGATATATACCCGACTAGGTCGGAGAATAATTATGATGATAAATATATGCTCGGTAAGGTCGTAGGATGATTATGATGATATATACCCGGTAAGGACGGATGATGATTATGATGACATATATATATGCCCGGCAATACCGGAGGATGACTATGATTATATAACTGGCAAAGTCGGAGGATGATTTTGATGACATATATATGTCCGACAAGGATGGATGATGATTATGGTGATATATATCAGGCAAGGTTGTAGGATTGTTATAATGATACATATATGCCCAGCAAGGTTGAAGGATGATTATGATTAATTTTATGAGGATATTGTTAAATATCCATACCGATTTGAGTCTGGCTATACGTATTATACTAAGATGATATACTTATTATGATATAATGACATTGGGATGTGAGATTGACAATCTAGCTAAGTTGAAAATGAGGAAATAGTTATAATATAGTATGATATGAATAGACTCTAGTGATATAATAATTAGTTGATAAATATTGGCTAGTTGACAAATATTGGTTATTTGGTAAATAATGACAGTTGATAAGTGATGATTAGCCGCTATATAAAGATTAGTTAATAAGTGATGTTTAGTTGATAAAGGATGATTTATTGATACATGACGATTAGTGTTACATGATGGTTAGTTGATAAGTGTTTACTAATTAGAAAATGATGAATATTGACAATCGGTGGTTATAGTGTGTCATGAATTGGATTAATTCCAATTGTATTATGAGAGTTAATAAAGGACGGTGGTGTATTACTCTATCTTTTTGGTACCTTCCAGGCTTATGGGAGATTGCGATGGGTTATTTACTTTTTTGCACTAATTGGCATATGGGAGTCAATCTTATAGTTATGATTGATTGTGTTGATGCTTTATGTTGTGTTATGCTATTATTCTGGTTTATTTACTTGCTTATGCACAATAATGTTATGGTTAATTCAGGTTGTCTGTACCTTGACTTAGTTATGTTATTTTGCATTTTATCATATTTATATCATGATTTAGCTTAGCCAGCTGATGATGCCTACTGAGTACCCATGGTTTTGATACTTATACTACACTTCTGTACCTTTTTGGTATAGATCCGAGTACTAATTGTTGTTATTAATCGACATTTATATTATGTTGATATCCGGGGATAGGGTGTGTTCTTGGAGTCGGAGTAACTTGTTTCCTTCTGCTTCTCAAGTAGCTCCCTCTACGGACTGATTTTACCGAAGAACTTTAACTAGAGGGCCTTCTTTGTTCCTCAATCTACGAGTCTGATAGTCTAGGATTTCAACTGGAATCTCTTCATAAGAGAGGTTATTCTGAACATCGATGCTCTGAATAGGGACTAAGACTTATGGGTCACCTATGCACTTCTTGAGCAAACAGACATGAAAGACTTGATGAACTAAGGCTAGATTTGAAGGCAATTCGAGCTCATAAGCTACCTTTCCAAAATGATTGAGAATCTTGAAGGGACCGATATATCGGGGAATGAGGTTTCCCTTCTTGTCGAATCTCTTCACTCCTTTCATAGGAGAGATCTTGAGGTATACATGATCACTAATCTCAAACTCGAGATACTAACTGAGCAGCCCAGAGTCTTTCTCTAATTAACTGAACTTTCTCTAAGGCATCGAATACTAAGTCAGGACCTATGACTGAGGCCTCACTAACTTCGAACCAACCAATTAGAGATCTACATATCCTACCATAGAGAGCTTCGAATGGAGCCATCTAAATACTGGTATGATAGTAGTTGTTGTATGCAAATTCAATCAAAGGCAAGTGGTCATCCCAACTACCCTTAAAATCTATTACACACGCCTTTAGCATATCTTCCAAAGTCTGAATGGTCCCTTCTGCTTGACCATCTGTCTGAGGATGAAAGGCTGTACTAAATGAACTTGGGTACCAAGACCCTTTTGGAATGCTTTCCAAAAATAAGAGGTGAACTGGGTACCTCTGTCTGATATAATAGTCAACAAAACATCATGCAATCTGACCATCTCCTTAATGTAAAAGTTGGCGTAATCCTCGGCTGAATAAGAGGTATGAACTGGAAGGAAAGGAGCTGATTTGGTCATTATATCTACAATGACCCAGACTGAATCATGATGACGATGAGTTTGAGGCAAACCCGTCACGAAGTCCATGTTCACAACTTCCCACTTCCAAGTAGGAATACTGAACTCCTGTATAGGACCACTAGGCTTCTGATGCTCTATCTTAACTTGCTAACATGTAGAGCACTTAGCCACAAACTCTATAATATTTCTTTTCATCCCACTCCACTAATAGATTTCCCGTAAATCGCGGTACATCTTAGTGGACCCTGGATGAATAGTGTAACATGCACCATGTGCTTCTGCAAGAATTCGCTGCCATATGTCATTTACACCTGAAACACATAGACGACCCTGATAATAGAGGACGCCATCTCCCCCTTGGGAGAAAACCTCTATTTTCTGATTCTAAATTGACTCTTTTAGCTTGACAAGGCTAGGATCCATATCTTGTTTTTCTTTCACCTCAAAAACTAGAGATGATTTTGAACTACTCTGAACACATACGCCATCCTTTGAAGAATCGACTAAGAGAACGCCTAGTCTGGAAAGCAGGTGTACTTCTTGAGCTAACTTCTTCTTACTATCATCAACATGAGAAATACTACCCATGGATAGTCTACTGAGAGCTTCGGCCACTACGTTGGCCTTGCTCGAATGATAGAGGACACTCATGTCATAATCTTTTAAGAGCTCTAACCACCTTCTCTGAAAAAGATTGAGATCTTTTTGAGAAAAGATATACTGAAGGCTCTTATGATCTGTGAAGATGTCTACATGAACTCCGCAGAGATAATGCCTCCAAATCTTTAAGGCAAATACTACGGCTGCTAACTCAAGGCCATGAGTAGGATAATTCTTCTCATGGGGTTAACGTTGTCTGGAGGAGTAGGCTATGACCTTACCATGCTGCATAAGAACACAACCTAAACCCACTCTAGATGCATCACAATAAACTACAAAACCATCTGAACCATCTGGAAGAGCTAAAACTGGAGTTGAGGTGAGTCGAGTCTTCAATTCCTGAAAACTTTTCTCGCAAGGATCTGACCACTGGAACTTGACTTTCTTCTAAGTCAATCTGGACATAGGGGATGTAATGGATGAAAATCCTTAAACAAACCATCTATAATAGCCAGCAAAACCCAAGAAACTCCTGATGTCTGATGGAGAAATAGGGCGAGACCAGTTTCTTACTTCTTTGGTCTTTTGAGGATCTACTCTAATGCCATCACCGGAAATAATATGGCCAAGGAATGCTACCGATCTTATCCAAAATTTGCACATACTTAATTTAGCGAATAACTGATAATTTCTAAGAGTCTAGAGTACTATTCTGAGATGGTCTTCCTGATCGCGCTCAGTGTGGGAATAGACCAGAATATCATTTATGAAGACTATGACAAACATGTCCAAGTACTGCTTGAACACACGGTTCATCAAGTCCATGAAAGCGGCCGGGGCATTGGTAAGACCAAAGGACATAACTAAAAATTTAAAGTGACCATACCAAGTATGAAAAGTTGTTTTCGAGATGTCACATACTCTAACTCTGAGTTGATGATAGCCAGATCTGAGATTTATCTTAGAGAAATAACTGGCACCCTGAAGTTGGTCAAACAAGTCATCAATTCTGGGAAGAGGATACTTATTCTTGACCGTAACCTTATTGATTTATCGGTAATCTATACACATTCTGAGTGAACCATCTTTCTTAAGCACGAATAAGACTGGTGTGCCCCACGGGGAAACGTTGGGTTCGATGAATCCCTATCTAAGCGATCCTTCAACTGTTCTTTCAGTTCCTTGAGTTCTGATGGTACCATTCTGTATGGCGAAATAAAGATAGGCTGAGTGTCTGAAAGAAGATCAATACCAAAGTCTATTTCCCTTTCGAGAGGAATTCCTGGAAGATCTTTGGGAAAGACGTCTAAATATTCACTTACAACTGGAACTAATTGAAGACTAGGAGTCTCAAAACTGGAATCTCTAACATGAACTAGATGATAAACACATCCCTTAGACATCAATTTCCTTGCCCGAAGGTAGGAAATAAACTGACCCCTGAATGCGGATACGCTACCCTTCTACTCTAGGACGGGTTCATTTAGGAACTAATACTGAACTATTCTATTTCTGCAGTCGACTGTGGCATATCATGAATGAACCCAATCCATGCCGAGAATGACATCAAAATCAGCCATCTCTAATTCGATTAAGTCCATTGAAGTGACTTTCTGAAATATCATAACCAGGCAGTTCCTGTATACCCGCCGGGCTATGATGGTTTTACCCACTCGGGTAGAGATTGAAAAGGGCTCTACTAGAATTTCGGGACTAATTCTAAAATCAACTGCTATATAAGGAGTAACGAAAGACAAGGAAGCTCCTAGATCTAGCAAAGTGTAAACATGCATATGAAAGATTTGTAACATACCAGTAACTACATCAGGAGAACTTTCTGATCTTGTCGAGTCTGAAAAGAATAGAGATGATTTGGGTGTTACCCGCTAGTAGCACTGGAAGTGGCACCCTGTTGATTTGGGCGACCAGACTGAGCTGAGGAGCGATTCTGTTGACCCTGAGGACTTGGCTGAGGACAGTCTCTAACTCTATGGCCTGTCTTACCACAGTCGAAACAAATGCCACTACCCATTTTACAAATACCCTGATGGTGCTTACCGCAAGTCTGGCAAAGAGTATAGGTGTGGGCACTGCTAACACTGCCCTGGGTATTAGAATATAGCGTTCTATCTTTGTTACTCTCTCTGAACTTAGGAACTGGAGCACTGGCTGTAGAGGGGGATGGAACTGATGACTTAGGATGAAACTGGGAATGGTTTTCTCCTTCTGACTTAGGCTGAGTGAAGTTGAAACTACCTGTCTTCGCTCTCTTATTCTATTTTCCCTCTGTTTAATTTTATTCTCTTCTATCTGCTGAGCATGAGTCATAAGTCTAGCTAAGGTCATGTCACTATTCAGTATGGCAGATCTGCACTCATTAACCATGCTGTCGTTCACCCCTGAAGCGAACTTACTCATCTTGGATCTACTGTCTGCAACCACATGAGGGCCATACCTGGCTAATTGAGTAAACTTAAAAAAATACTCCTTCACTTTCATATTGCCCTGCCTGAGGTTGATAAACTCTAGCACCTTGGCTTCTCTAAGCTCTTAGGGAAAGAATCTATCTAAGAATGCGGTGACAAACTCTTCCCACTCTATAGGACCTGTATCATCTGATCTTTTGGACTTCCACTGTTTGAACCAATCATGAACCACATCCTGCAACTGATATGAAGCTATCTCAGCACTCTCAATAGTAGTCACCCCCATGGCGTCTGTCACTTTCTGAACTTGATCTAAGAATTCCTGAGGGTCTTCATCTACCTTATACCCGAGGAGGATTGGAGGATCTATTCAGGTGAAGTCCCAAATCCTCGTTGCAGCTGAGTTGGCCACTGGGTTGGATGGAACAATTGTTGGTCATTCATTATGAGCAGCGACTGATTGAGCAAGAGTGGTTAATGTGGTCCTGAACTCCGCATGAGAAACATGATCGCCCAAAGGTTCTTCGGGCTGAGGGGCTGACTGATTTCTTCTCTTAGGAGGCATGTTCTAGAATAAAGAGATGACGCGGATTAGACTGAGAGACTGACTTGTGATTATGCTCACAGGCACGACATGAATACTGAAAGAAGGGAAACTGGTCTTAAACATCTCATAGCCTCTTGAACATAAATGTGGCGCACAACACACCCATGTACAAGACTCTACTAGATGCGGCTTGCAAACTTCCTAAGACTCTATTTAAACTTAGTCTTTGATACCAAGTTTGTAACGACCCTATTTGCTAAATCAGAACACTACACAGTTCTCATGACCCCAAAGGACCACAAGCTAACCCATGATTGATATTTGTACCTCTATACTGCATAAGATAACATAATAATGCGGAAACATGCACTGAAAGGCCATAAGATTCAATCATAAACATAACTGAATAACGTAACATCTATGTTTGGTAATAGAATACCCAAAACAAAACTGAAGTCTAAAACATGATAGTCTATATATAGTCTGCATCTAGTCTGAAAGCCTCTACTGCCTGAAGAATCTGAATAAGGAGTTGATGGGACATGTCCCAAACTAACTCCATCTAATAACCTAATCAATGAGATAATATAAAATCATTATGTCCTCGAAGGATGAGGAATTACTTCTACTTTGACTGCTGAATCTGGAATCTACTGCTGATCTAGAACTCGTGTCTCTGAACCTATGGTGTAACATTACAAGAAAGCACCATAGCGCGAATGCGTCAGTACATATATACTGATTATATATGTGAGGTAGGCTATATGCAATGGTTTGCATGCATGATCAATACTAACTAACTGTCTAACATGAACGTGAGAATGCATACATAAAAACGCAATTGTAACTGACAACGTGATAACATGATACTGATACCATGGTAGCATGACTACTGATTCTAGATATTGATAACATGAATGATTGTATTTGAACATAACTGATAACATGGGTGACTGTATCTGAGTATAACTGATAAAGTGGGTGACTGTATATGAGTATAACTAATAACGTGGGTGACTGTAACTGATAGTCCTGAATCTGATGAAACTATCTGTGTTTAGTACTGTAACTGAGTTGACTGTATCTGACAGTCCTAAAATCTGAAGAACTATACTGAGACGGATTGACTGTATCTGACAGTCCTGATTCTGTAACATGAAACTGTGGGAAATAGTATCTAACCGACATACCCCAAATATGCTATAATAGCTGAATTGGAGTCTAATCTGTGCCCTGATTGGAAGAGTTTCAATACTGTGCCACTGGTAAGGACAACATGTGAGTAACCCTTATATAATAGGTAACTCTAACGAGAATGGTGGAAACCCTCATATAACAGGTTAAGTCACCTCATCCACCCTCATATAGCAGGCTACGATGTCTCAACCTATGTTGGCTACATAGTTCTAGAACGCAAGGATTGCTTCTAGGAATCACACCCTTGTATAACAGGTGAGTCCCCATCCTTGGGTTCACTCGGTGCTAATTCCTACTCCCATCTGAATGGACACTGAACATGATTTACTAAACTGAGCATGGATTGAGTTACTGAATTTTTGTGGCTGACGGAATACTACTGATATCTGACAACTGACTGAGTCATGAGATCATAGAGATTTTTCCTGATTCATAAGACTATCTAAAGTCTAAGAGTTCATAGCTTGACTGAGAGTATCGTGAAAACATGACATGGATCTAGGCACACCGCTAATATTTCTGGTACAAGTACCCCTAAGACTGGATAGAAAGAAACTGACATAGCATGATTTACTTGAAGACTTGACTAACTTCATAATACATACTACATTCATAGGAGCCTTTCATCAAACATGAAATAGGCATAAACTTGTACATACATGGGGATTTCATGATATCATGCTAGTTAGACAATTTTCCTTCATCTAGGCATTTAATCAAACATATTGTAGGCATAGTACATGTAAAGCACATTATACAACAATTAAACATCAGGCTTCAATTCTAATTCCATCATACAAGGTTTTAGTCATGAGATTTCGTAAATCTTTATCTATACTAATAAACCCACATGGAATTTATCATCAAATCATGGAATAGAAATCAATTCCTCATTTATCAACATGAAAGAGAACATACAAAGCATGAAAATATCAAGAAAATCCATAACTTGTAGTTAAAAAGGATTCTTGGTCTTCATGGACGAAAGGAATCCATGAATGAAAACTATGCATACCTTAGATCGTGATTTCTTGAAGATTTATGGTGAAACCTTCCTGAGTTTGAATCCCTAATAGAAACCCTAGCTTGTTCTTGAGATAAACTTGGGAGAAACTAATATGTTTTGGGTGAAAAGTGTCTGAATCAGGTGTTAAAGGGATTATATTGGGGTAGAAATTTGACCCCTTTAACCTTCGACACGTCATTAAATTTGTAGTAAAATTTCCCGAGTTGGGCCCTTTGCGCGACACGGCGCTATCGCGTCGTGTCACTGGAAATTGATAATATGGAAATTGCACGGTGGTGCGACACGAATCTATCGCGTTGTCACTTTGTCTACAACCTGGAAGTTTGGCGCGATGCGCTAGTTTCGCGGAGAAACACTGGAATTTGACAATTTCCATTTGAGTTATCTCCGTGACGCGCTGAACGCTCAGATCAAACACTGTCTCACTAAAATGGCTCTAACTCTTCGCCTGGGTGTCGGATTTGGGTGAATTATATATCGATGGAAAGCATATTCAATTTATCAAGTGACAAGAAGTGAAAATTATGAAAATACCATATGTATAAGAATTAATTCTTATTTCAAAGAAAGTTTTAACATCCTTGAGATGATTTTCGAGCTAACGAAAAACACGGGTAGTACAGTCTATCACATAAGCGCGGAGCATATCCTCTAAAACTTGAATAGTCCACTCTGACTGACTGTCGTTCAGGGGTGAATTCTTGTACTAAGATCAACCCAGGTACCTAACTCCCCCTAAATTCTTTTAAACATGAGATGAGAACATTGAACCTCAATCCAAGAAGATAGACATCGACGCACCATGAAGATGAACTATCTCACGAATATACAGGCCAACCTCTCAACACTAAAAGTAACTTGAACAGAAATGAAATAATCAGATTAGCTCAATCAATCAACAATGACCCAAACACTATCAAAACTGTAAGAAGTACGAGGCAATCCAATTAAGAAATACACAATGATCCATTCCTATTTCTACTCGAGAATGGGTAACCTCTGAAGTAAGCCAATAGGTCTCAAATGATCGATCTTTACCTACTGGTAACACAGGCAATGAGCTATAATATTTTCTACATCCTTTCTCATTCCACCTGATGTGCCATGGTTTCATCAAATTTTTTATGCTTAAAACTAGAACATATGAAAGTACTTAGGTACATTTTGGTAGATATGATGTGTTTTGTGTCCATGTTGTGGGAAACTAGGTTTTGGAGCTTAAATGGAAAAAATTGAAATTGAGTAGGAAACCCCCACCTACAAGACTACCTACGTTGTGTGGATACAACCTACGTAGAGTGGGTGGCTTTGTGGGTCTTAGAAAGTGAAGATCAGAGAACCTGAAAGTTGAAATTTTTCTCTAACACGCATGATGGAGGTACATACGGGGTGTGGGTGGCACTTTTGCCACATAAGTGCCATCACAGGTCACCTACTATAGCTGATCAAAATAACTAAAGCTCACGTACTATAGCTGATCAACAACATTAAAGTTTCTCTACTACCCACGACACCACCCACGTGGCGTGGGTGCCACTTACGACCCGTTAGTAGGTCCGTAAGTTACCACCGACCCAAGTTTACCTGATTATTTTGATTTAGCTTTTTAAAGTTTTCATGTATTCTATAAATACCCTTTGTACATTTTTGTAATAGTTTATGCACTATACATAGTTGTACGCACTTTACACATTCACAAACATATAATGATTTCAAGATTCAACTTTTGATCATGAAATCTGTTGTTCTTTATTTCTTGGTTGATTATTAATTTGAGAAGTTGGTTCTTGTTATATAATTATTGTGAGATTTATTCTATTCTTTATTTATTGAATTCCATGGAACTTTTACAACCATGCGTGGCTAAAGCTCCTAACTAAGGTTGTGGGAACCTTGGAAGAATAACGAAGTAGAGGAAGTGCTAAGTCATTCTTGATCTATATTCTTGCATGTATTATGATAGTGTTTGATTTAACTATTTTCTTAGCAGTGGCCAATGTTGAGAACCTTCTTGTATTCACAAGAGAGGTAGAGATTAGGAAAAGAAGTTCATGACAGTAATTTTAAGCTAATTCATCTTAATCTAGTTAAGTTGACACTCAAAAGGTAATAGTTAATCTGGGATCTAGGATAAAGGTTAGAAAGGAGACACTCTAAGACTCAAAAGGTAAAGACTAAAATTCACTAAAGGCGTTCACAAGGAGGTTAGTTATACATAACTTATCAGATTCTGCATGCAAGGTATCGTTATAGTTTTATGAAGAACGACAAATCTATAGAGTTAGTGTCACTACCCGAGCCTAGGCCCTAGCCGTGACGAGCATCCCGAACCATGAAGTCCCGGAACACCCATTCTCTATCTGGTTATCATGCACAACATTCATAATCATAATAAAATGCAGAATTGAAATTGAGTACGGAAAACATGGTCAAGTCCTGCAATATTTCTGAATAATACTATCTGACATCAGTCTGCGAAATCTCTACTAGGAACATAAACATTTGTCTGAAAAGAAGCTGGGACAAGGCCCCCAGTAAACCAAAAACATAATAAATAAGATAGTGTCTGACATAATTAGGCCTTCCGAATAATAGAAGGCTCACCACTGTGAGATCAAGTCTGCAAACCCAAGAATGTCTACTGAGTAGCTGGACCCCTAGACTGTGCCTCAGGACCTGGAAGGAGGGGGGGTCAGCACAAAAGTACTGGCATGCGAAGCAATCCAAAAGTAGTATAATGGAACATACATATATATATATATTAAGGGAAAGCAATTTTTCATCAAGACATCATGTATAAAACTGTTTCTGAAAAATACATGGGCACTTTCTGAAAACATGCAACCTGTCTGTTCATTTCAAATCATGATCTGTGTTTTACTTCTGAGTTAGGTGGTATTCCCCTACAAGTCTGAATATTCCACGGGCTGTATGGAATCCGCCATTGACTCGGCGGGGAAGCCCCCAACCCAAGTGTGCCGCAAGGGTTGGAGTGTCTGAGTCTGATACGCCACAGAACATTTAAGTCAGCGCATAATAATATACCCGGGTCGGCAAACCACGGTTTTAGGCAAAGAGTTGTCTGAAACTCCCTCCTTCTTCAGAGAACCACCTAATCTCTCTTTATGCCCTATTTTAGCCTTTTCTGAACATGTATCACTCTGAAATTTCTAAATCATGAGAGTCTGATAAAAATCTGATTTCTGAACTAGTCTATGTCTGTTATGGCATTTGTCTGAGTTGGTATCGTCATACCAAGACTTGCAAGTCCTATTTCTGAGCCATAATGTATTAAGCAAGAGCTTTCATTCAAAACATAGTTTAGACCACCAAAACATGTAATTTGCATTAAAGATGTCATGTTCCGAAACTCAAGTCAAATCCATGCAAAACTTTCATCAAACATATGGTGGTCATGTGCATTTTTGGCAAAACCATGCATTCTTTCATTACATGCATATTCAACATTCACAACCCTCTCTTTCGTGTTCAAAACATTATATATTATGTGAAACATGGAAAAATTTACATTAAGAGAGAGGTTTCATGAAAATCATGCTCTAAATTCATATTTCAGGACAAACGCATATATATATACATATAACTTTCAAATCACTTTGGGGGAAAGCCAAAAGGCCAAAACAATATCATTAAAGCTTCTGAAACATGAGTATGTACATGAATTCGAAAACCCAATTCTTAAAACATGATTTATATGCCCAAGAGATTTTAGGAAAACCCCGCGTACCTTATTCTCCACGAATTTTTGGTGTCTATCGAAGCCTACGTCGAGAGGATTCCGAATCTGTAATTTGTTTCACGAAGAAGTTTTAGAATGATCGGTCCTTCAATCTTATTTTCTCAAAACCTAGTTGCTCCTTCTCTTAAGTTCTTGAAGGATTAGATTTTTGGGATTTTATAGGAGGCTTCAATGTTGTTAATAGGCCCAAATCCGTTTAGGAGTGGGTAAGGACGATTTTGGGTTTTGTAAGGACTAACTTGCACTTAAAGTAACTCAAAATGGAGTGTTTTCGTCACCTGAAACCATAACTATGCGCCGCCCTTTGCATTGCCTAAATTTACATAGGCGCCGCCCTATGCATCGCCTATATGTGCATAGGCGACACATTCAACTTTGAAAGGCCATAACTTCTTCACCGGGTGTCCGTTTTAGGCAAATTTGGTATCGTTGGAAAGCTTATTCAATTATCTACAATTTGGTATATAGTAGGCCACCCAGTTCATCATATACAATGAGTTATGGTCAATAGAATTTGACACAAATTACAACATCCACTAAAACTTAATCGATCGAAATAGTTTTAACTCGTCCTTGAGTTGAAGGACTTCTATGGTCTAAATTCATGCTCAAATGGATTCACATACTACAAACTTGATTAACATGCCAAATTGGCATAGGATTTAAGGCTCGAGGATTATCAACGCATCAGAGTCATATATTTTATTCTAGCCCGAAATGCGGGGCGTTACAGTTAGGAATCCATGGGAAAGCACTTCTAGTACTCATCTCACATTAATTTCAACTAAAGATGAAGACTTATTGCGACTTTACTATTTTAACAACAAAACCCTCACATTTACTTTTTCTATATTTTTTGGCTACTTTAATAGATTCGTGAGAGATATTCATTGTATTACCTGTGGGATCGACCCCAACCTCTGTTGGGTTTCTATATTTGACTTCAACCTTATTATAGTGCTTAGAGGTGTAGTTTTATGTGATATTAAATTTTTATATTGTTGTTGGGGAATATAGTTATGGATTGATTGATAGAGTTTGTTGATGTTGTTGGTTTTACTTTTCTATTCTTCTTAGGGCGTACATCGGTGTAAGCCTAAAACTAGGAGTCAAGGCAATCCCTTGATCCCATTTAATCAAGAGCTTGAAATAACCCAATGATACAATCATAGGATGTCGGAGCATAGTTGTGAAGATCATCATGAGGAGTTGTGAGATAAGCCACTTTACTTGCCTCCCCTATCTATGCATAGTGTTCAGAAGATAGTAGTGCAAACCACTGCTCAACTACTAGAAAAAAACAAATGCAGGAAGAGATGATGAGGTTGCCCTTCATGTAACCCTAGAGGAGAAATAAAGACAAAATGTAGATCATCAAAAAGAACTCGATAGAGGTAGAAATAATAGATCTCCCATTCTCTCAGCTTATCAATATATACAAGCATATGATGATCTAGAGGATGAACTAGGGCATTTTGAGCCTATATAGAGAGGAGGTATCATTTCTCCCAAGTTTCCCCAAGGGATAAAGCTTGATATCACAAGTTCTATGATTCATATGTTAAATATGAAGGATGTATTTGTGGGTTTATCGACCGATGATGCAAACATACATATCATAAATATTGTTGGAATTTATATTTCACATACTATACATGCGGTGAGCCAAAAATCATTGTGACTCAGGTTGTTCCCATTCTCTCTAACTGGTAAAGATACATTATGGTTAGGGTAACTACCTCATGGATCCATTACTAGGAAAAAATTATGAAAGCAGTTCATAGACTGATTCTTCTCTCCTACCAGAATGCTCCAACTGACGGATGATACCTATAATTTAGGCTGTTGCATTCTGAACCAATGTATGAGGCATGATTTGCTGAAAAATTACTATCATGCCCTGAATACCAATTCCAAAGCTACTGCAGACACTATTACTAGTGGAGCTTTCATGAGCTTGCGTTGGGAAGAAGCATAAAAAATCCTAGATCAAATCAGTCTTACCAACTGAGGGTGGCATACTCGGGAGGAAGAAAGAGGTGACGACACTTATACTATTGGTGTTTCTAGCGAGAAGAGAATTATAGATGATATTGTGGATTAGGAAGGTTTGCAGTTGAGGACGAAGATTAGGCTTTTGACTATGTAATTCACAACTATGAATTCTGAGAAGGTAAATGCTATGGGTGCATAAGGTAAATCACCTAATCCATATGATCCTAATATTGAAGAAGAGGTGAAGTATCTAGATAAAGACATGGAAGGTTTTTGAGCCAAGAGTCAAGGCTCTGCTCAAGTCACTTGGAACTCAAGGCACGGAAACTAAGTTAGTATTATTATGGGGACAGATATAAGGATTAGAGTAGAGAGAGATACTGACTGGAGGCATAAGTATTATTACAAGGATAAGAGTGGTACGTATGTTCCTCTGGGAAACTGTGACACTAAATCAAAGATCGAGGCTTTGCTTAATAAACTGGTAAAGTGGTCAGAAAATCAACAAAGTTGACTTTAGGAGATTAAGGCAGAAGTTTTAGGTTTGATCCATAAAGTGAAATCACATACTACTACGATCAAGAAACTTGAGCAGCAATTTGGTTGAATATCGTCTACCTTGAATCAGCGCTAATCGAGAACTCTTTCGAGTAATACTATGCAGAATCTGTATAATAACAATCACTATTTGGCCAGCACCACTTGAAGTTGTAAGGCCACCATTGATCTCCCTTTGCATGTAGTCGATGAACTTAGGGATGATGTTGTTGATATTGATGATGCACCCAAAGTGAAACCTAAAAAGTTGGTGACAAGTGGTGAGTCATCAAAAAAATTGATGGGTGTTGATAGAAGTCTTGAGAAGGATAAAGAAAAGGGGAAGGAAGTTGATCCTATAGTGAAGACCATTCCATGACTCCCCCACCTTTTTCTCAAAGTTTAAATAAAAAGAAAGAAGAAGGGAAGTATAAAAAGTTCATTGCTACACTAAAAGAGTTGAAATTAACTAACCCTCTTCTTGAAGCTCTTAAGTAGATGCCTGGGTATGTAAAATTTATAAAAAATTTGATAACAAAGAAGAGATTTGTCACT
Source organism: Capsicum pubescens (assembly GCA_030864215.1). NCBI lineage: Eukaryota > Viridiplantae > Streptophyta > Magnoliopsida > Solanales > Solanaceae > Capsicum > Capsicum pubescens. The sequence goes on along the minus strand of CM061544.1, from coordinate 195,104,658 downwards.
TATGAGGACATTGGCAGGTTGAATCACTGTAGTGCGATTAAATCTCAAACTCTGGCGAAAAGAAAAGTGATACTAGAGCTTTCATAATTCCTTGCAGTATTATGACATCTAGATTTTCTAGAGCTCTATGTGACTTGGGGGCAGTATTAACTTGATGTTGCTGGCATTATTCAAGCAGTTGGGATTGAGACCTCCCGAACCCATGACGATGTGATTATTAATGGGAGACTATACTATGAAAAAGCTCATGGGCATATTGTTTGATGTTTTAATAAAGGTAGAGAACTTTATCTTTCTAGCTGACTTTGTTGTCTTAGATTGTGAAGTTGATTTTGAGATGCCCATAATTTTGGAGAGACCATTTTTCTCCACGGGTAGAGCATTATTGGATATGGAAAATGGTGAGCTTAAGTTCAAGTTGAATAGTGAGGAGGTCACATTCAATATTTGCAGAACCATGAAACATCCAACTAACATGAGGGTGGTTTCAGTGATAAGTTGTGTTGATAACCCTGGAGGCCAAGAATTTTGCAACCTTGATGAATTTTGAGTAATCAAGGTACCCACGTCATGTCATGACATTAAATCAGGCACTGCTAAGGAGTAAACCCAAGGCATCTTGTTAGTTTTGCATTTTTAATGATACGTGTTGGGTGATTGACATCAGATCTACGCACCTAAGCTTCCATATGTATGTCCCTAACTTTCTTTCTTTGTAGTATGCAAATGCATTGGCGACAATGCATGTTTATAAGTTGAGAGTGGGGCTACTTATGTGTCTAGATGTTCTCTTTGGGTTTTTGTTGTAGTGTCGCTTTTCCTCAGAGTTTGTTCTTAGTAGAGTCGGAATGTCTAGGTCGTATTGTATTTTGTTTTATGTTTTTTTGTTTTGTTTATTTTTAACTAGGAGAGAAATAAATGGCTAGAGGGTAGTTGATATACTTTGATTGTGTTTAAATGTTTGAGAAAAAGGATACCCCTCGAAAAAGTTTGTATTGAACTATGTGATGTGTTTATCTTTGAAACCATCGTGAATCTTATGGAATTAGGATTAGGGACATATTAATCATAGCTAGCATTTGCATGAACTGGATAGGTAGTAGTTGGTAGAATAACCATGTACTCTATGTGTGTGAGATTTATTACCTAGTTCTCTTTGGGCATTTAATCTAGAACTTGCCCGGTTAGTCTTGCCTAGGTAATATGATAGTAGGTTAGGAAAGGATCATAGGTCATTCTTGTTCTAGTCCACTCTTAGCCTTAATGACCTTCCAAATGAGAATAAATATCCCTTGATCCCAATTTTGAGCCTACGTAGACCATTTTCTTATTTTCACCTTTCACCTTTCCAGTTAGTTACAATGAACCTGCTTTGGCTCTGGTCCCTCCTTGAACATTATGCACCTTAACTCAGGAAAATTGCCTAAGTTAAGGATGGATATCATAGGGGTGCATAATTATAATTGGGTATGAAGAAGGGTTTGAAATAGACACAAGAAAGTATGGTAAGGTGTGATAAGAAAAAATGGAAAAAAATGTGAAAAGGAAAAAAAAGAATAAAATAAAGAATATAAAAAATTGCACCCAATCTGAATAGCAAAAAAAAGAAAGAGAAATAATGGAGGAATAAAGGAAAGATTGGCAAAAAAGTGGGCCCCAAAGTGTAATTGTAGTGTCAAGGGGGGTTAGTCAGTAAATTCCTAAATGTACCATACCAGCCACAAGCCTACGTTACATGCCAAATAAAGTCATATAGTGATCCTAATAAGACTGTGTGAAAAACTATGGTAAAGAAAATAAGGGAAAGCCTATGGTATTCTATGCACATTGATTGGAACTTCTTTTATGTATATAAGTGTCTTGTGATCATCCCCGCAGTTACATGCATAATCATATTGTGAGAGTTGGACTTCTTTGATTGTGAGGGTACATGGGTTGTGTTTCTAGCTGCTTATCTGTTCAGGTAGTGTAATTTGTATATATTCTTAATTGTTTATTGCTAACTTGATTTGATAACTTGATTATTTTGTGTTACATTACTGGACTACATAGGTATACACAGTTGGTTTTGAAAAGTTAAAAATATGAGGGGTAATGTTTTTGAAGCAAAAATTGTGTTGACTTCCATAGGTACCTTAGGTTTCTCTTGGTTAAGCATCGTCATGTTGTTTTTGTTATGTTTTGTTGCCTGAGGACATGCAAATGTTCTAAGTTAACAGTGTTGATGTGTCAGGGTTTAATGGGACTTTCGATGCTTAAAACAGAAAAATATGCAAGTACTTAGGTACATTTTGGTAGATATAATGTGTTTTTATATCTATGTTGAACGAAACTTGGTTCTGGAACTTAAACGGAGAAACAAAGTTGAAGTTGAGTAGTAAAACCCACCAGCAAGCCTACCCACGTGGCATGGGTACTGGATACGTGGCGTGGTTGGCTCCGTGGATCTCTTCGTGGGTCTCAGAAAGTCAAAATCAGAGAACATAAAAGTTGAAATTTTTCTACGACACCCACGATGGTGGCATTTACGGGGCGTGGGTGGCACTTGTGCCACGTAACTTCCAGCATAGGCCACCTGTTGTAGCAGATCAAGAGCTCTGAAGTTTATCTGCTACCAACGACACTACCAACATGATGTGGGTGCCACTTACGACTCGTAAGTGGGTCCGTAAGTGGCCACGACCCAAGTTTCCCTTATCGTTATGGTTTATATTTTTACGGTTTCTATGTATCCTATAAATACCCTTTGGACATTTTTGTAATAGTTTACGCACTATACATTGTTGTACACACTTTATACATTCACAAACAAATATTGGTTTCTTGATTAGGCTTTTGATCTTGAAATCCGTTGCTCTTGATTTCATGGTTGATTATTAATTTGAGAATTTGGTTCTTGTTCTTCAATTATTGTGAGATTTATTTGATGCTTTCTTTATTGGACTCCATGGATCTTCTTGCAACAAAGAGTAGCTAAACCACCAAACTAGGGTTGTGGGATCCTTAGAGGAATATCAATGTAGAGAAAGTTCTATGTCGTTCTTGATCAATATTCTTGCATGTAGCGTGATCATCTTCGGTTTAATAGTTTTCTTAGCAGTGGCCAACGTTGAAAACCTGCCTGTATTCACCACTTACTTCACAAAAGAGGTAGGGATTAGAAAAAGAAGATCACGATAGTAATTTGAAGATAATACAATTTCATCTAATTAACTTTACACTTAAAAGGTAATAGTTAATCTGGGATCTAGGATAAGGGTTAGGAAGGTGACACTCTGAGACTCAAAATGTAAAGAGTGAAATTCACTAAAGGCATTCACAAGACAGTTAGTGATACATAACTTATCATATTCTACATGTAAGGTATTATGACAATTCAATGAAGCACAACAAATATACGAAGTTAGTACACTACAAAAAATGGGGCAAATTGCTGGGGTTTAAAAACCCCAAAAATTGTGATTTCGGCAATTCCCAAAACCCTCCACAATACGAGCCGTCACAAACAATTTGCGACAATTTTTTTTTTACCGCCATAATTAATTTGCGACAGTTATTTTGCGGCGATCGACCCCCGTTAGTCTAAATTTAATTTTTTTAAAATAAATTTTCATTAAAAAATTGTGGGGGTTTAAAACCTACGCAATTTTTTTTTTTTTTAAAGTTAATGGGGCCCATCAATTTTCAATAACTAATTATAAATTCTAATTTTACCTCAAATTTAATTATTCATTTAAACATCACCTGCAATTCAATATTCGTTCCATTCATATATCATTAACACAACATGAATAATTAAACATTGTAATTGACAAGCATATCAAAAATACATTCAACATTAAAATTCAAAATTAAATTTTCAACATTAACATCTTCAAAATTCCAAATTTTCAATATTAACTAGTATCTTCAAACTCCAAAATCAAATTTAAACACAAAACCTTCAATATTCTAAGATTCACTACAACTATACAATTACATCGTCTTAATTGAATATACAAGACAATTTGCAACGAAATCAATGAATATCATTAGGATCACTATCATCACGTGATCTCCTTGCATCCATGGGAGAAATGGGTCCACTAGCCACATCACTTGGCTACATAAAAATGCAAAGTATAAAAATCAATCGATAAACTTTCAGTCCTTATTATAAACAAGAAGTTAGACTAATCATCTACATTATCAATGGTAAAAAGCAAAGATAAAAAGAACACATTATAGTGAACATCATGTCTTAACACCATATTTGAAAATTTTCCTTCATCTGTTATTAGAATATGGTCTGTGCAGTTCATGACATGTAAACAAAGGAAAAATACCACAATTGCTTGCATTATATCGGAAACTAGATGGCTCGTGCCCCTGCGATGCACAGGCAAAATAGTGATGGTATGTTATTGTGTGGGATATGCTACCTCTTTGCACTACACATAAGCAAAATTTCCATGGTTTGGTCCACCGACCCATGTTTTCTCCAAGCAAAGTCTAATGGAGAGAAATAACTGAACAGGTTTTTCTTGGAAAAGTAGCTTGTCATTAACAAAAGGGAAATAAAACCTACCATCACGAATTTCGAAGGATCTGAGCAATATTAACTGAGCAATGTCAATTGCGGCCCAATGGCTTACAAACTACATTCCAACTCAAAGATAAACTTCTAGAAAGGAACATTTCTTTTGGTCATGATCTCTAGATGGAGGTTCAAACAAGCAAATGAGGGATGGAAGGACACTGAAGGTGAAAAAACTTTAGCATTTGACATGTAAAAGTAGTATATATGATCAACCTCTAGCTAAAGCATAAATAGAGATAACTGAATAAGAGATTCTTTCAATAATAAAGAAACACGACCTACCTCGAGCAAAAGGCTGAGGCTTTGGTTCTGGTCCTTTGAGGGGACTTGGATCGCTTCTCCACAATATTTTTCAGATAGAAGTTATCATAAAAAATGTTGCAGGAACAACCTTTGAGAGAATACCCATACAATTGATCTTCTTCGGTCTACAGAGTCTTAAAAATGTAAAGATAAATTCAATTTAGCAAATAAAATATGAAATATGACTGTAAACAGTAATTTAGAAAAGAAGTAAATGAATTTGAGAAAGATCATAATATAATATACTGTAGACTAACTGATAAGCAGAAATCACAGCGTCAGCTCCAAATGACTACCCAACAATAAAAGCAGTTGAATTCAAATACCAGAATAACTTCAAAAATTTTCCATAAGTCAAAGGACAAAAAATAGCATCTCATTGAAGCAGTAAGATTTAATTTGGTGTGTGCAGAACTATAGGTGAAGGTCTAGGGGTTTGACGAAACAACAAAGCCCAGTAGACAACATCTCTTGTGTAAAAAGAAGAGAAGAAAGCATTGCGACATGATACAATGAGAAATTAAAACATTACCTTGAGCTACAGCAGAGGAGGAGGCATCAAACCAGTGATAGCAGCATCAACACATGAACCATACTTATTAACATTCCATAGCTGGTACGAAAGCCTACTGAAAGTTTCTCTAGAATTTTTAGATTCTCTCTCATCCCAGAACTAGGAGTATCTTCCTCAAAATCACCTCTGCAGCATATTCTGCATTTAATACCGACATTAGCAGTATGGCATATGAGAACCTAAACTTCATGGTTCTAGATCTAAATGGAGATGTAAAAATTAAAAATAAATGATCTCATGACTCATAGCATAGTTAATGAAGAAAAAATAGTGTTACTTATAACCGTGAGAATGATTGAGTACCTGAATGTCTGATCCATCAAACTGAGCAATGACACTTGACATAACAACACAGACCTCTTTTGATGATGCATCTTGGGTCAGATCTCTCTTGGTATCATGGACTCTCAATCTGAGGATCTTTCCAGGGCTTACTATCTACCACACACAATTTCTAGTAAGTTTGCTAAATATCCTATGGCAAGCCCAAGATTAAAGGAAAATTCTACAAGGTGGCAGTCCGTCCGGCCATGTTGTATGAAGCGGAGTGTTGGCCAGTCAAGAACTTTCACATTCAAAATTTGAGGGTGGCGGAAATGCGGATGTTGCATTGGATGTGTGGGCTTACTAGGGGTGATAGAGTTCGGAATTAGACTATTCGGGAAAAGGTTGGAGTGGTTTCGGTGGAGGACAAGATGCAGGAAATCCGATTGAGATGGTTCGGTCACGTGATGAGAAGAGGCACGGATGCCCCGGTTCGTAGGTGTGAGAGGCTAGCATTGGATGGTTTCAGGAGGGGTAGGGGTAGACCGAAGAAATATTGGAGAGAGGTAATAAGGCAGGACATGGAGCAATTACAACTCACTAAGGACATGACCCTAGATAGGAAGATCTGGAGGACGCGAATTAGGATAGAAGGCTAGTGCCAGTTTAGGTCGTTGGGGTAGGGCATTACTTGGTAGGTGTATTATTCTTATTAGGACAACTTGTTGTAGGCTTTATTACGAATTTCTTTAATATTCCTTGTTTATTTTTCCTTGGGGTGGCGTATTTATGTCTTGTCATCTTGTCCCATGCTTTATTACGGATTTGTTTATTATTCCTTGTCTTGAGCCGGGGGTCTATCGAAAACAGCCTTTCTACTTCTCCGGAGGTAGTGGTATGGACTGCGTACATCTTACCCTCCCCAGACCCCACTGTGTAGGAATACACTGGGTTTGTTGTTGTTGTTGTTGTTGTTGCTAAATATCCTATGGCACAGCTAACGAGAACAATAAATAATCTCTAAGCAAAGGCTTCTAAGTTCCAAAATCTAGTTTTACTACATAACATAATCAGTTTAGATGTGAACAACACACCCTTACCTGGAAAGAACAAATAACAAATGAGTCTGAGAAAAAACAACTGCAGTAATAATCCAATATACAAGCAATAGGCCTTCAGGTAGAACATCAAAAAGCCAGATTAAGTTCACAATTTTCAAAGGACATAAAGCCCATTATTTAGAGAACTAAGGAACAACACAACTAAACACCATAAAATATCTGTAAACAATACCAGTAATTGAAATAACGACCCTCAACACAACTCTTTTTCTCCCTCTTCTTCCTCTTAACAGCAGTCCTGCAGAAAGATCTTAGAGACCCACAGAAGGAACTCCTAGCAAATTTTCGGTAGACAATAGTTTATTAGTTTTTGAGGTCGAAATCAAAAGCACCTCAAGGGTGCTTTCATTGAATTAGCTAACATTACAGTTAAGCCAGCCAATTACTTTTTCACACTGCAACCCAGGAAGAATAACGCTAGTAGTTCTTTCTACAAATAAAGAGCCCTGATATTTTTTATCACACTATCCATTCACCAATCGGCGGCTAATTTTTTATCCAAAAATCATGAAGAAATTCAAACTCATAGAAGAATGCAGAAATTATGTATAATTTGAAACAAATAACAAAATAAATAGAGAAAATACTTGATGACAAATCAAATGCGAAGCTATTACCTAGCAGCATGGGTGTGCAGATTAAGGATGGTCTTTATTACAAATTTACTGGCTTTTGCGACCAGGTAAATCTTTTATTTTGCTTTTAGTTTCTGTTTATCAACTTCTTGAACTATTTCATTGGTATACTGGAGAATAAACAGATCAAGCACCCCCCTGGAGAAAAGACGATTAGCTATAATAAGGTTGAAAATTTTAGTGCTAGGTTACTCAGTACATGGTAATTAGCAACTTAAGAATAGTGTAATTTATAAAAACCTAGGGAATTGACACCTCAGGCTTCGTAAGGGTTATAAATCTTACCATGTTGACTGGTACTTAGTTGAATTAGGGGTGACTTGGAAACCTAACACATCTAGTTTGGAACTGGCTATCGGTAGTGCTTGGTCTCTCAGTTCCACTACTGTAATTACAGGCCACGAAGAAAAGAGAAACAAGGGAAGCAAAGTTCTGAGATAATTAAAGCCAAAGACAAGATGTTTTCTTTATTAAGATATTGGTAGTAGTGGTATGGACTGCGTACACTCACACTCCCATGACCCCACCTTGTAGGAATACACAGGGTATGTTGTTGTTGTTGTTGTTATACCTCTGAAGGTTTGCAATGTATGTGATAGCTGGAGAATCTGTGGGATTGATCCCATTGGTTCATTATTATCTTGTGTTATCAGTTTTTGATGTCCCATGGTTGTGTATTTACTGCTTTGCATAATCTTTCGAGTTTGAACACCTATTTCTAGAAGAGAAGCAGGTAAATTAGTGGAAAAAATTGGGGAGAAGTTGATCTAAATGGTTAGGATATGTGCTTCCTTCATGAGTTCACTAGCTTCTTGATTTTCTTATGCTTGACATACAAGTTTTTTCTTCTCGTATAAATACGTTGTAGTTGATGAAATTAACCTTACCTAATTCTTTTATGCCTTCAACTTAATTGGCTAAGCAAGAGTGGTCTAAATGGAAATTACACATCAAACATATTATTTTAAATAGTTTAGCAACAGATCATCTGTGGAAGCAAGATTTAATACTTAAGAGAGTTGTTACCTTAGTAGTTCTTCTGTCTATATGGAGCACTGTTAATGACCTATTTACATAATATTCGAAGAATTTCTTCTAATTAAATAGAAACGGAGAAGTTGAAGTTTAGGTCCAAATGACTTTAATGATTCAACTAATCCCAAGTCTTATATCCCATAAATTCACCACCTAAAACCCATCCCAATCTAATAAGATATCACAATCATACTATGACGTAGCTCAATCTAACAAGGGTTAAGCCTAGCCTACCTCGATGTTGAAGAAAGCTCACGAATCAATATGAGAATATCAATACCTATATGGCACCATTGTGCTTTTGGTCCTAAAATCATGCCAAAAATCCCATGTGGGTCCCATTTATAAAATATCACATTTTCGAGACCAACACACCATGATATCAAGCTCATGGAATCAAAACCCTAAAAAATGAGTGATAAAAAAGCTAAGTTTGAGGTTAAATCAAGCCCTAAATAATTTGAGGCTTTGGTCAAATAATCAAGAAATTCAAGCATGAATTCGATGGATTCTTACCTTAAATCTAAAGATATTCACAAAAATATAAGTTAATCAAGATCCCAAGACACAATGTAAAGTTAGCACACTATGTAAGGGTTTTTTTCTCTCAAGAATGAGTAAGAAATGGCCAAAATCGCGGCCTAAGGGGTCAATTTATACCTATGCCAGGTACTCAGATGCTGCAATCCCACAACCAGGTGTGTAATCACACTACCTGGCTGCAGGAGCAGATATGGAGATCGCCATACCTCTTGGTTCGATCTCACTACTTTCTGTCACCACTACTAACAGCTGAAACTTGGATTTTTTTCAAGTTTCCACTAATGCTCCGGATTCATTTTGCTTCTGATGCAATGGCGAAGTCAGACTTTCCATCCAAGGCCGTTTCAACTAATGTGGGTCTCACACTAATATTTTGAATAATCTAACTTGTCAACCATTAGGTCAAAATGAGCTAGAGTGCATCGGGACCCAGACCAAAGGTCTACCCAGCCTAAAATCGATATTCTGGAGCTGCTGGCACATTTGGTATTTACATTTGAGACCATTTTTCTAAATTTTCAATTCACTGGATATTTGGAACCAGTGAAGACTTTAAAAGAAGGAATTGGCTATAAACACCAAATGAGCTGCTCAACAATCGAACTGTTAGTTCCAGCAAGACATAAATGACTTAGGGCAGCTATGGAAAATTTCTAATAGAAAAAATAAGCATAAATATGTAAAATGACCTGAAGGGTCGTTATATGGAATCGGTACAAGAGCTTATAACATAATAAGCATAAAAATAAAATACTAAATGAATATACTGATACAAACTATCTTTGAATACAACATAGAGATCAGTCTAATATATAAGAGAGAGAATAGTAATATTCCAAACACCAAGAGTTCACATAAATCATCGATCCATAGCTGCTCCACTAAGTCACATGACAATAGAAAGAACCCACACTATGATGGCTACTGAAGTGTACTATGAGTACCAAACACGTGGTAATCATTAGACAATTACCGACTGAGCTACAAACATAATGCAAATATAAATAACATGCAAGTAGGAATGTAAACTACAACCCATATATATAGGAACCTAACATAATAAGATTAGCGTGGTAATAAGGATAAGTTATTCTATCTTAGGAATACTCAAGAGCTGAATTATTATACTATATGTCATTGGCTAATATATAAACAAAGGGTATAAAAAGGATATATAGTAGTATACAAGGCTAAGAAATAGATATACAACATGAATAAATAAATGAAGAGAGAGATATACGATAGTATTATAGATATATACACACACACACATATATATATATAAGACTAACTCAAAAGTACAATCTAAGAAAGTCATACTTGCATCTTAAGACCTCCTATTACAGTAGAAACTAATGCTAGCATAATCAAGACCTGTAAACATAATGTTTAAGCATGAGATAATTATTCAAAATAAAATAATCATAGGAGAAAGGAAATAGAATCATACCTTAAATTTCAGTATCGGTCCAATAATCAACCTTCCATAAACCAACCATAATAACAACAATACCATAATCGGCTAGTCCAGATAAATAATACCTAAACCGATCCCCATAACCCAAAAGGCTTAACCAACGTACAACATACAACATATAACATACAACAAGAAGAACTCATAACCTATATCTATGCAACCCCTCATAAGGCAAATTGATATACAAATCAAACAACATACTGTTGATAGGCAATGCATATGCAAAAAGGAATGCAAAGTAAATCCATAATACCATAACCAATCCATTTCCATAATGTAACCCTAGTATATGGACCTCCTCTAACTTGATGGATCAGAAGGAAAGACCTATGTCGACCTCTCTTTTATGGCATAATGGCTCACAAATGAAGGGCCCCCTATGGGTTCGGAAGTAAGCATATACACCGACCTGGTCCTGATTTAGGATTTCCAATCATTATCATGATCATGATCATGATCATCATCAATATACTCCGTCCAGTACCGGAGAGATGTATATATAATAAATGTATGGTCTCAAATCATGGCTAAAAGATTATATGATTGTAAATCCATTGTTTTTGATAAACTCCAGAACTAAGTCATCATGAAATTGTAGAAAGGGTTGGAGTATCCCTTGATCGAAGTAAATAGTAGTATAAAACCATGGATTAAAATCTATCTCGATTAGATTTTTAAAACATTATTTTCTCACAAATCATCCATTAAGGTGGTATGATTCCCATTATGAAAGAATCCACTTTAAAAGTGAAAAGTTAGAATAAATCCCTTTTAGGAAAAAACAGTAGTAAAAATATATTTTTAGTTGGAATCGTACCATTAAGTGATCATGAATGTACAAAACCTATGCATGTCATCGCCAGTATCCAAATAATATAATTAAAAGCATCTAAACGTCCCTAGACTACGACTACATTCTTTACAGGGATAAATCACTCATCCAGAGTCTATCTAATATCATATCATGTCCCTAGACCTATTAATATTCAACCAGCATAACCATAATACTATAATCCAACAAACCATACAAATCCACTGAGACAAGTAGTAAACCTAGCCTCAACTATTTCTAACATGCTCGTAACCTGGGATAATATAATTCTTTAAGCATAATAGATATTTCATCTTTAGGGTCGATTCACCCTTCTATCCCCAAACTTCTAAATTAGTCCAAGTTATGGAAATATACCCATAATCATATCCTAACATCCTTATCTAACACACAATATATATAATACACTATCTCGTGAAAAAGAGTAGATGGAAGTCTACCTCGATGTTGAACCGCATATCTTGAGTTATCCATAATTTTTTCATCTTTGCTCCAATCCTAAAATGACACTATAAAAATAATAATATACACGTAAAATTGGAGTAAAATGATCCCCATATTATAATATAAAATTTTGGGTCCAAAATTAGGTCAAAAATAGGCTTGCGGGATCCACCAATGGAATTCTAAAATTAAATCTGTCACGAGGTTTCTCGAATGACAAGGACTATGCTCTCAGAAGTTGATCACAAATGGAATATATATCAAGTCTCGAAGCATCCTTAAAAGATAAATAAGAAAATGAAAAAATAATAATCAAAGGGAAGAATTAGTTTGAGAATTTAGGAAGGAATTAGTGAGAAATGATCACTTCATCATCCTCAACATATCCTAGCTCCAATAAATTATTTACCATAATTTTCAAAGCTACAATGACCATTAACGACGAATTTAAGGTCAAGAAATAAAGAAAAAATTAGGAAGACAACAATATATAGGCCCAAGGTTACTCATCGTGATCATGAGGACCCCTGATTACGATCTCAATGCATGGGAAATTAGTCATCAAGAATGCTATGGAGCCGTGAACAAGATGAATAATAAAGGAAGGCCACCGCAAACGCAATGAGGCCTTCATGAAAGCAAATAAGAGAATGGACCAGTTCAAGTCGGCCCTTCATTATGAATACAAGATGAATGGCTTGTGATCTCGATGGTCAAGAGTTTGACCCTTTGCATATGCATCATAAACCTTGTGAACTCAAACAACAGAGTAGACCTACACCAGAAACTAGTAAACCAATAAATTTCCTAAGTCTAAATGAACTTCAGTCGAATGCTCGAGATCATTTAGAACCCCGTGTGTGCACAAAAAAATTATGTTAATATACCGAACTCAGTGAAACCACCGAACCATTCATCGAGGATCATTTCTATTAAATATGGGTCCCACGCCTAATTTAATTTTGACCAATTTCCACCTAATATCCTAAAATGAGTTTGGAAGCCTCAAGACCCGAACCAAGGGTCCCTCTAGCCTAAAACCAAAGTTCCAAAGCTAATGACACTATCATAATTCTCATTAGAGATTATTTACTAGTAGTTTTTATCAAAGACCAATTCCTTAACAGTGAAGTCCTTAAAATAGGAAAACGATCCTTAAATCCAAATGAACGATTCGATAGCTGAATCGATAGTTCTAGCAAGTCATAAATGACTTGTATCATCTATGGGAAGGCTCAAAAGGCCAAAAATGTCTGAAAATTGAGAAAATAACTTGGAGGGTCATTACATATCTTCTCCTAGAAGCTTATGCTAGGAAGATGTATACATGGTGAACATTTGAGTATTCCATACATATCATTTCATTGTATTGTACTTACATCTCTCCATACGTGTTTGTTATTTTTTAATTTCCTTATGTTTTTGTATTGTTGTAAGTCCTTATACTGTTATCGTAATTATATTAGTATACCATTACAAGTTTTACATCTTTAGCCAGCATTGAGAATTTGTTTGTATGAAGGTGAAAGTGTTTCTCTTAGTTTCCTTTATATGTTTAGTTATGTATTTTTCTTGGTTGTCCTTTAATATCTACTGGGTACAAGTGGACTATAATCACTCCTATGTTTGCACCTATTTAGAGCAGATCCTAGTTTAAGTGTCACTCTATAGATCATGAGTTCATGCAGTTTAAGAATTTTGAAGTCAGGGTGAGTTGCCCATTTCAAAGTCTGTGCTCTACTTAATCTAGTACCTTATGTCTTTACTTTACATTCACAGACAAGGTTATGTATTCATATTCTATGTCAGTTTTAGTGTTGCTCATTATTCATGACACTAAAAACTTGGGAATTTTTTAGTTGAATTTCATATATTTATCTTTGTTATCCTATTTTACTTATTTACTTACCTTTTTTACGCAATTATTTTCTTTTGGTATTTCACTTACCCACCAATGTTGGGCCGGGATAGGTATGATTATGAACATGAATTTTGGGTCGTGACAATTTATGTCGTAAAATAGTTGTTTGTATTTCAATATTAGGAAAATAACTTGTGATGTCTTTTATAACTTAACTTGTGGGATAATATGATATGAAAATATAAACTGATGTCCACAAAAAGCTACTTGTTGTTCCAATTATCTAGAGACTTTCGATCACTTATTTGCTACACAAAGTGTTACAGAAAAAATTAAAGACCACAAATTTGAGGAGCAAAAATTAAACACTGCCCAAAAATAGAAGCATTTATATGAATAACCCTTTGAACTTCAGGTTGAGTTGAAGTGAATTTTTGTTTGGACATACAATATTGTTTTATTTTTTGTATAAACATGAAAACGTCACAATTTTAGAAAATTTTAACACTATTTCAACTCTCATACAATTTTACTAAATGAACTATAAACAAGGTAACAAGATATCCTAAGGCGATGTATTAATAAATTACATATATATACACAGACACAAGAAAAAAATCAATGCACACCCTCCAAGTACCAACCTTTTTGGGCAAAAGAATGATCGGTATGAAACAATGACTTATACTTTCTTTAATCAACACTTTTCAAGAAGCTCTTCCACTTGTCTTTGTAGTTCTTTATTCTCTTTTGGATTGCTCCTATAAATCGGTCGATTGGGAATTTATAAACCCAACTCAAAATTAATTTGTGTTTAATCTCCCTCAAGGGTGGTAATCCTTTAGGAATCTCCTCCGAAAATAGATCAACATAGTCTTGCAAAAGAGAAGAAACAATATGACTTCCGTTTTCAAATATTCAATTTTAAAGTTTAATAAAAGTGGGAATAAATCTCTTTTGAAAAATAGTAATAAATTAAAAGTTCTAATCGGAGTCGTACCACTAATAAGTGTAAATGCGTTTAAATGTATGAATGTCATCACCAGTATCGAAACAATATAATCGTAAGTGTCTAAATATCTATAAACTAGAATCATATCCTTGCAAAGGATAGAGTACAAACTTGGTGTCCTAATAGTATTGTAACTAAAACCTCGAGGGCATCCCAACAATTGTATACCTTCTATTCCGATGTTCACCTCACCTCATATTGTATCAGAATGGTGTATATATATATATATGTTTTTTTTATAAGTAAATATTTGTGATTATATGTTATTTTAAACTTTAAAATATACATAATTTTATAAAGTTTTGTCCGTCTCATGAATAAAAAATAGTACTAACTAGTATTCTTTAATATAATCCTTCACAATGACATCGACAATCCCTTCACATCGAGAATGTATCGCTTCTTATAAAATTTCAAATCATAGATCTTCGTTTGAAAAATATAAACTTATGAATTAAAATTTTCATTTAAAAAAATTAAAATAACTTGGAATTTGGATTTCTATTTTATGGAGACTTCAGATTTCAAATTATGATCTGAAGTTGAAGTTTTATTCTTATTTTATAAATAAATATTGATTCAAGTCAAAAACTTCAAATTTAAACCCCAAAGGTCAAACATCTTCTAAAAGTTTGTTAAATTTAGTTTTGTTTACAATCGAGTTCTAATGACCCTCATTCTTATAAAAATAGGCTTAGGTTTGACCTTGACTAACAGCAAAAAAATTTCAACATATATACAAAATAGTTCAGAGTTATCTCTGAACTTCGAAGAGTAGGATTATTATTCTTAGCAGTGACTTTATTGTCTTCTCAGTAGTTAAAACCTCTAATGAATAGGTTTATACATGTCACGATCGAAATCTTATCTATATCAACACCTAACCCTACCCGTCAGGCGGCAGGTAAACCAATCACAAAGTAATTACAACACAAGAAAAACATAACATTATAAAGTCTGATACAATACTATAAAAAATACTCCCTCCGTTTAAAAAAAAATGACCTACTTTCCTTTTTAGTCCGTTTAAAAAAGAATGATCCCTTTTCCTTTTTTGCAACTTTTAAATTTTAACTTTCCACGTGACATGTTTAAGACCACAAGATTGAACGGCATTTTGGTACATTTCACATATTTTTAATTTAAGACCACAAGATTCAAAAGTCATCTTATTTTCTTAAACTTCATGCCGAGTCAAACTAGGTCATTTTTTTCTAAATGGAGTGAGTATAACATTAAATTAAGTACAATTTGAAAATGATCATATAACCCTGAAATGATGTCACAAGTTATGAACTACTAAGAATGAAAAGCACAACTCTGATCATGAAAGGTAATAACATCTGTTTGGAATAAAGCAAAAGTAAATGACTTTAAACTATCAAGAACTAGCTGGTAACCCACCACTGTAAGACTAGTATTACCTTCAATTTTCTCACACAAACACCTCGACAGTTCAACTGAAACTTTCACAAAAGGCAGCAGAAAGTGTAGTATGAATACAAAAGTAACATGTACTATTAAGTATTATTGATTGATCCCAACAACGTAGTGGCGAGAGATTATCCGAAAGTACTCACTATCAACCTATTCAGTTATCATATTCAATCGTGATAATAAAATAATATACAAATGCTATATTAAATATATTCCGTCTAAACATATGAAGTTATACCCATAAAATTAATATAATCTCCACAAATAAAAGGAATAACATAACAAGGAAAATCTACTTGAATGACATAATAATTTATGCACACGTACAACAATGAAATAATATGGACAACTAAGATTCAATGATATAAATGCACATGATATTAACTCTTTTCCATCTATCTCATAACTAGTGCAACCAGCATTCCATGCAAGCACTTTCTGATAAGCTCAAAAATTAGTGACATTATATGAAATGGTTCTATATACACATGGATAATCAGCTGACATTCAATTTCGTAGACTCATCAACAAATATCATGTCAGCTGAAACCCAAGTCTGTAGACTGATCAATAATATCAATACAAATGGGAATGATAACTGATGACACTAAAGTTACGGACTGCAAGGACATCAACTATTACATTGAATCTCAAATTACGTGTCATGTAAACTCATCACATGAACTCATAAAATAATCTTAAATCACATATGTAGTCATTTAAGAAAATAAATTATGCATGAATTAGGTCAGTTCGTGTGTAAATTATGTCATAAAAAATACATGAAAAATCTTAAACAAAATTTTACTATGTAATGCTAATGATACTCGCTTAAACAGAACAGCATGCTCAATAAAGACATAAGAATAAATAGTTAAATATCCTTATTGTCACTCGATCCCCATATAAATGCTCATCACCTCATCTATATACTATTTTCATATACGTAGTGTATTATAATTAATATTTAATTGAAAAAGTTTCTCATCAAAGTCAAATTTAACTTGCCTCAGTTCGAGTGAAGCTTTGTTCTCCCCGAAAAATTTACTACATTTGAAATTCATAAAATTACTCCAATCTAATTAAAATATTATTGTACAAAGTTAAACAAGTTCTGCTATATTCATATTATAAATTTAAAATTAAAATCCAAATCAACTAAAAAGTCAAACCAAAGCCTAAACTCAAAATTCGAAATGAAATATTTTTTCATGTTATCTATAACCTCTTGAATCTAAATACACAATTAAAATACCAATTTGAGTCTGATGTGAAGATCAAATCCTCAAATTATATGATTTTAGTCCTAGGTCGAAATTCTCCAATTTCACATTTTTTGATGTTATAGTATAACAAAATTTTAGACATGAATTAAATTTAATGTTTAGAGCACTTACAACAGTGGCCCAAATAGTAACTAAGGGGATTAAAATCCACAATCAAACGGTCAATAAAATTTTTATAAATCCCTCTACTCCACTTGACCAACAATACACTAACTTCATGGGTTCCTAACTTATAATTCTTATATATTTACTAGATTTTTCTTTATAAATACTAATTCCACATGAAAGTTGCTGAATTTTTGAAAACCCTCACTCAGGCCCCTAGATCTGTCCCCGCTTACCAATAATCATAGGTACTTTCTCAAAAATTACCTCCAATCTAGTTTCCAAACTCTAAAATGGGGAAATAACATGTTATTCCAATTTTATTTTTTTTTATCTGAAACCTTATCTCGACGTGTTTGTGAACATGCTTTATGGAATTGCGAAGCCTTTCTAGGATATGACTACGCAACTGGAACCAAATACATGTGACCATGAAGATTTACTCACCGGTCACATAAGGTGATTGCTATTAAAATTGTACTATTAGAAATCTACAACGTAACTATTGTCTTGGTTCCAAGTGCCCTAAAATATCCCCGATCTCCTTGGATCTCATTTTGACCATATCGACATGTTCCAAAACATTATATCAACCTATGAAAAATTTCAAAACTTGAACAAAGTGTAAATCTCAAAATGAGAGACTGGGTTGCTTTTGTTTCCTCACTTAAACTAACATTTATCCTAGAACATGGTCAAAATAATATTCCCTTTATCCCAATTTATGTGGAATCCTATTTCTTTTACTTTGTCTAAAATAAATATCATTTTACTATAATTAAAAATAATTTAACCCTAATATTTTTATTCTTAATGAAATGATTTATAAGCCACACAAATATCTCCAAGTTTTTTAAATGATAAATCTTAAAGTCTTTTTTTTGCTTAAACGCCGTACTAAACCAAAGGTTTCAACATAAATTAGGATGCAAGAAGTACCAAAACTGTCATTATAAGTACTCCCACTAGCATCCTTGTTCAAAATTATACCTGTAAATACTCTTTAGACACTTTAACTATTGAATCCTCCTTTAAGTTTCACTTAAAAACATGAATTTTCATTACTCATAACTTTCTCAAACGTCTGATTATAATTCACTTGCACTATCTCAAGTTTCAATTACCCAATTTGAATTATAACTAAATTTTCAACGTATTCACATGGTATAAAAATATACTTATATCCATGAAAAACTATTAGTTACCGCAATAACCTATTGTCGCAAAGCACATATGGTATAATGCCCAATTTTAATTTACATCTATCCATAATTTTGCATAAATTCTTAACTGAAGAATCTCTAAGTGAGATATGTTGATACACTTAAGTAGATCCAAATGTATCAAATAATGCAAATCATGTACCTTGAACAACATAAATTCTTCAAGTAATTCATACATGACATATGTAATTCGACTTCTAGATCGTACTACTACAACACAGTCCAATATTAAGAGATAATCTCACATCTATGATTTAAAACCAATGATGCAAATATTGTCATGTTGCTGAACTATATTGTAACACCTCATATTTTTGGACTAATACTTAAACCATCCTACGTTTAAGTCAAAACCAAAGCCAGGTGTGTACAATAGACTGTACAACTAATGCATTGTGTATAGTGGATCGTACATTAGAAAAAGTATTTTAGCATGTGGCCCTAGTTATTATAGACTAGTGTACGGCCTGTAATCGGATCTTAGGATCGATAGTCTTGAGTTGTACTCCACAGTGGTGTCAGTTTGGGTCATAAGTAGTTATAGTCAATGTTACAATCCGTACCTCAGTTATACGATCCATAGAGTGGATTGCACTATACTACAGTATGTTAGAAATCATGATGGTTCATCTTCATCATTTCACCCTCATTCTATAGAAAGATGAAATGCACATTTGGGCCAATTTAGCAGTAAACAAGAACATGGGCCAACTACAGCTAAAGGATTTTTTCATTGATTAGCTTAGAATAGAAGGTTTCTTTATTTTTATTGTTTAGCTTAGAAGAGAAGCTTCTTTTTTTTATTTTCATTATTTATCTTAGAAGAGAAGCTTATTCTTTTTATTTTCATTGTTTATCTTAGAAGAGAAGGTTCTTTTTCATCCCATTAGCTTGTACAAATAAATATGATTGGCAAGGAATATACAAAGAAGAAAATTCCCCAATACCGTCTCTTAATTTTACATGGTATCAGAGCAGTAGTTCGTTGCATACAAATCATCTTCTCGATTATCAATTTCCTCATTTAACCTATAACTATAATGGAAGATGGAGTCACTACTTCTTCAATATCTTTTGGTTCTACCAACAGAACTCCACGAGCTATGGATCACACTCATATTTATTATCTTCACTCTTTAGATTCACCTGGAATGGACTTTGTTAACACTCTATTTGATGGAGAATGTTAAGAAGGATGGAAGAGATCAGTACTTATAGCACTGTATTTATCACTGGTGCTGATGCTTCACCAGAGGCTCAATCTCCAGATCTGCAATCTTGGAGAAGATGCAATGATATGATAATATCTTGGCTCCTTAACTGTCTTTCCAAGGATATTGCTGATTGTGTGAAATACTCTAGGTCTGCGTAAGATTTATGAATGAGTCTAGAGCATAGATTTAGACAATCTAAAAGAGCTAAATTATTTCACCTGCAAAAGGAACTAAATAGGTTAGTTCAAGGAAACAATGACACTGCAGGATATTTCACTAACCTTAAGAGACTCTGGGATGAGCTGGAATCTCTCAAGTCTGATAAGTGCACCTGTGTGTTTAACGATGAAGGCAAATTGAAGCTAGAAAAGTCTCTTGAAGATGAGAAACTTATATAATTTTTGATGAGTATAAATTATATGTATGCTATAGCAAAAGAAAAAAATCTTAATGATGAATCCTCTGCCTAACATAAATGTTGCTTACTCTCTGATTTTACAAGATGAAAATTAGAGAGAAACATATGTTAGTGGCTTGATCCTAACTGATTCTTCTTCTTTTATGGAAAGCAACATGAATCAAAACTAATGTGGTAAAAATGTCCTAAAAACCCCTGGTGCTATACCTAATTTTGGAACTAGATCATTCAATTATCCAATGATGAACAATCAGCAACAATTACCTAAATACACAAGGACAAACCAGCCACAACAAAAATTTAGGGCTAAGAAGAAGTATAATCCTAATGTGTCCAGTGATTTTTATGGTAAGACAGGACATATTGATGATGATTGCTTCAGGTTACATGGTTTTTCTGAAGATTTTTAGTTCACAAATAATAGAGGTGGACAGGTTCACATTAAAGGAAATATCGTTATGACTAGAGAAGAAGGTGACAATGAGCATATGATTTACATGGATTTGATCACTCAATATTTCACCTAATAACAATTCAAGAATTTCATTCAAATGGAAAAACAGAAATCAATAGAGGGATCATCTATGAGCAAAAGATCTGAGATAAATACTAATGCAGTTGCTAGTACTATGCTTAAATATATTGAAACTTGTTTTTTAGTCTTTAATTTGGGAACATGGATAATAGACTTAGGTTTTTCTGAGAACATGTGTTACAACTCTAGTTCTTTTCTTTTCATGATCGCTCTTAAAATTCCTTTTAACATTAATTTGCCCAACTCTCCGTCCATCCTTGTGACTCACATAGGAGTGTTCTAATTCCTAATAACCACATATTTCATGATGTTATTTATGTTTCAAGTTTCAAATATAATCTTATGTCAGTTCATAAATTTAATTTCCAATACAATTATACTCTATTATTCACTTTTAATAGTAGTGTCTTGTAGGGCCTTTTAATAAAAAGGCCTCAAGATTTTGGTGAAGTGAAGAAAGTTCTATACTTGCTTCAAATTATTCCTAAGGAGTCTAGTGGGAATCAAGAGATTTATAGGGATTCTAAAGTCTTATCTAACTTTGACAGTACTATTTTTAGTCCCAGTTCAGTTTCATATTATTTTCAAGTCTATTTCAACGCTAATTTTTATGTAAAGTTATGGCATGTAAGAATTGGGAATTTTCCTTATTCATCAATGAAAAATGCCCATTTCCTTATAATTTCTCTAATTATGATTGTCATTGTGAAATTCGTCCTTTATTTAGGCAAGCTAGAATACCTTTTCCTATTAGT
This sequence comes from Capsicum pubescens, assembly GCA_030864215.1. NCBI lineage: Eukaryota > Viridiplantae > Streptophyta > Magnoliopsida > Solanales > Solanaceae > Capsicum > Capsicum pubescens. The sequence goes on along the minus strand of CM061544.1, from coordinate 195,083,005 downwards.
CAAGTTACTTTTCAATCCATTTTTTATCTGATTCTTATAGACACTTGGGGTCCCTACAAGTCACCTACTAATAAAAATTATAGGTATTTCTTGACTATAGTAGATGACTACAGTAGAGGGACCTAGACACACTTCCTAGCAACTAAAAGTAATGCATTTTCTGTTATTCAATGTTTCTTGAAAATGGCTGAAAGATAGTTTCACAAAAAGGTAAAGATTATCAGATCTGATAATGCAATGGAGTTGGGTAGAATTGCAGAGGCATCAAACTTTTTAACATCTCAAGGAATCATACATCAGACATCTTGTGTTACTACCCCACAACAAAATGAGGTAGATGAAAGGAAGCACAGATACATTCTTGAAATTGCTAGTGCTTTGATGTTTCAATTTTGAGTTCCTATGATCTATTTGGATGAGTGTATACTCACTACTACATTTCTAATCAATAGGCTACCTTCCAAAGCTCTTAAAGGTAAAACACCTTGTGAAATTCTATTTGTCAAAGAACCTTCTTATCAATTATTAAGATGTTTTGGTTGCCTATGCTTTGCTAACACTTTATCTCATGGAAGAAGTAAATTTTATCCTAAAGCCACTAGGTGTGTCTTCTTAGGATACACAAGTGATCAAAAAGTGTACAAACTTATTGATCTAACGTCCAAGAAATTTTTTGTGTCAAGAGATGTTCATTTTGTAGAACATGTGCTTCCTTTTACTTCCGACCATTCCCATATCCCTAATCCTACTTTTACTATCCACACAAAATAAGACTATTATTTTACTCCAACATCTCTCATTCCTTTTAACCCTGTTGAACCAGATTCTAACTTACCACTCTTCAACCTTTCTGAATCAACTCTTGATCATTCTAATTCTTCTGCTCCAACTATCACACCATTTTTCCTTCAGAATAAGATATTTCACAACACCTATCTCCTCCTAGAAGATCTCAAAGGAGAAATATTGGTGAACAACTTTCATATCTCAAAGACTATATCTACAACACTATTTTTCTTAGTGATATGACTGAATCTTATGTTGCTAATCCTACTAAATCAATATGTCTATAAGTTTTTACTCTTTCCACACCTATTCAAGCTATACTATATTCTTTTCCCTCCATCATTAAACCCAACAATTACTCCCAGGCATGTATACATCTAGGTTGGGTAAAGGCAATGCAGGATGAGTTTGATGCTTTTATACTCATTCAGACTTGGGAATTTGCCCATTTGCCATAAGGTAGAAAGGTATTACCTTGTAAGTGGGTCTATAAAGTGAAACAACACGTGGATGAATCTCTTGAAAGGATAAGTGCATGCTTAGTAATCAGAGGTGCTCCTAAATCCTAGGGTTATTTAGGAGAACCTTTCCCTAAGTCCCACAGATGGAAAACATAGAACCTCCTTTAAGATTTGGAGCATTTAAGGTATGTAAGGATAATCTTCAGTATAGGAAACTTATTCTTCCCCACATGCATTTTTCCAATATTTAGTTTCATTCATGAATCAAGTTAGGATTTTAAGGGGGTGTTTGTCCATGAAAAGTAAAATTTTTGAAGTAGGAGTTGGAGTTTTAGTTAAAGTTGGAGTTGATATTAGAGTTGGTGTTGTGCTTTTCTATGAATATAATTGGAGTTGTTTTTGAATTTTTGTGAGAGATTGAAGATGAAAAATGTGAAAACAACTTTAGTTGTATTTGAAATTTTCAAGGCCAAACATTAGTTTGGAGTTGTATTTGGCATGAAGTGAATTTTTTTCAAAAAAGTGAAAAAAATTCCATGGAAACGGTCCCTAAATTAAATCCTAGAAGTTTAGTTTCTTTATCTCTTGATGAGAATCCTTGAATCCTATATAAAAAAAGTAGAAATCTCATAAATTGGACTCGTCTCTTGATTTTATTCTATTTCATGTTTATAAAGTCTATTTTAAATCACACGAATTTGTTCAAGCTTATGCAGTTATCACATGTTTCATAGAAGTTATCTCACGATTCCTGCATAATCTAATTTATTGATTTTGATAGTCTACTTCTTGATAATTTATATAGTTATATTATACATCTTTTGATAAGTTTTAACAGAAAATGCTATTTTATCTTGAGAAAACTCAGACTAGTATATGTTTAGAAGATTTGAAGCAAAGGTTTGTCACGACCCGAACCGGGGCCCTGGCCGTGACGAATATTCCGAACCATGAGGCCTGAAACACCCCTATCTGTATGGTAATCATGCACACAATTCATATGAAAAGAGAAATGCGGAAGATACACAATATAACGGAAACATGGTCAAGAATCATGCGAAAGTAATGATGGGGAATAATGTCCCAAAATCTCAACACAACATCTCTATAACGTCTGCGAAATCTCTACTACAAGACTAAAACAATTGTCTATCTGAAAACTGGGACAAGTCCCCCAGTAGACCCAAAACTAATAAATGATAAATTAAACTACAGACATCAGGCCTTCCGAAATATAGAAGGTTCACCACTTGATTCTGCGATCTGTCGGAAGGAAATCTACTGGTTGTCTGGACCCCTAAGCTGTGCCTCCGAACTTGGGAGGAGATGAGGTCAATACAAAAGTACTGGTACGCAGAGAAATAAAAACAAAACATAATATTTTTACATAATATAGGCGAGAGCCATTATAAAGCAGTTTCATATCAAATTATTTAAAAACACATGGGCATAATGTAATAGTTTTCAATACCAATGTAATGCGATTGAGCTAGGTGGAATACCTTACAATTGTAATTCCACGACTATGTGGAATCCGCCTCTGGTGCTCGACGGCCAAGCCTCCAATCCAAGTAGCCGCTAGGATTTGGAACCGGTATACCCCCTCCATGTGAGTACACCGCAGGGAATCCCCCCATGTGAGATGTCCCAAATATTTTATTATCCTCCCATGTAGGATACAATATCATATGACCCGCATCGGCAACTACGGTTTTCAGCGATGATCCCTTTCACTCAAATGCCTTCTTCGAGCATCCACCTTTCTCATGAAAATCAATGCATTCAAACTTTGTTCAAATCAATCACATGTCATACTTTGTAGGGTATCGTCATACCCGACTTACAAGTCAATCAGTATCATATCATTCTCTTCATCCAATCATCATATGCAACATATTTCAACATGAACAAAACAACCCTCTCTTTGAAAGTCAAAAACCATATCCAAATCATGACATTTTTAGACATTTCATGACATGCCTTTCAAGATGATTTCAAACGATTCATATCACGTGAAAACTTAAAACAATATCATATCAAGAGAGGGGTTCCGTGTAAATCATTCTCTCAATTTATCATTATTATGAAACACATGCATATCCATATATAATATATCAAATCACCTTGGAATTAGGCCTAAAGACCAAATCAATATCATAAAATGTTTAAAACATATCATATTCATAATTTCAAAACCCCCATTTTGAAAACATGATTTTTTTAAAGCCCATGAGATTTTTGAGATAACCCCACATACCTCGATTGCTACGAATATTAGGTGCTTCTTGAAGCCTACGTTGAGAGGATTCCAATTATGCAATTAGTTTTTAAAACCCCCAATTGAATCTTGAGTTGCTTGGGTTTTTATTTTGAAACCCTAAGGAGAATCCTTGAGCACTTTTGATGAAAGAAGGTGTATTTTGTGGTCCTTGGAACTGAATTTCGTATTTTAGGGCTGAGTAAGGGTGGAAAAGGACTATTTTGCCCCAAAACAGAGTGTTTAAGTCACTTGAAATCTTCACATAGGCGCCGCCCATTCCATAGCCTATGTTTACATAGGCTCTGCCTAGGCTATCGCCTATGTTTACATAGGCGCCGCCTAGGCTATCGCCTATGCTTTCCAGTGGCCATGGGCGATTGGTTAGGCGACGCATATCACTTTGAAAGGCCATAACTTCTTGATCGGGTGTCGGATTTTAGCAAAATTGGTATCGTTGGAAAGCTAACTCAAACACCTATCATTTAACACATAGTAGGATCTCTAATTCGACATATACAGAGAGTTATGGTCGATGAAATCTGAAAAAAATTACTACGTTCACTAAAACTTAATCGATCAAAATAGTTTCAACTCGTCCTTGAGTTAAATGACCTCTATGGTCTAAATTGAAGCTTGAATGGATTCGCATGCTACACAAATAATTAACATGCCATATTGGCATAGGATTTATGGCTTCGGGATTTATCAACACATCGGAATCATGGTCTATCTTGTAGACCGAAAATACGGGGTGTTACATTATCTCCCCCTTGGGATCATTCGTCCTCGAATGATGGATAGGAACATATTGAAGATTAGAGGTATGGAATAACGCGGAAATGATATGTTTCTCTAAGAAAGAATATACTGATCTGAAACATGACTATAAAACTGAAACTACTGATGTTCTAAATTCTTATACCGGACGTGCATATCTGATGCATGGAATACACAACTGAAGCGACTCATAGGCTGAATTCTCATAATGAATCATGCATATCTGATGTATGGATTTGTTACTGAGTTGTTCTCATGAACACAGAACTGAATACACTGATAAGCTGAGATTTTCTATTAAACATGCATTTCTAATGCATGCATATCTGACTGAACTGACTTATGACGTATGACTGAATACGTAATGATAACTGGTGTGAAGCTTGTAATAAGAATCTATGAATGCAACTGAATGGGGGTATCTCCCCCTTAGGACACTATGTCTTTCTATGAATGGTCAAATCACTAAGATACTCAGAACGATTGAGGTGATGCACTAAGCACCTACGAAGTGAGTCATAACTAAACATCTGGACTCTGAATCTAGTACATGACGCATGAAATGGGTTATACTCGCAACTACTAGTATACTATATCTTGGAATAGTAACATATCTGAGATTTTTGGGTATGAGTCACACAAGACATCTGACTATAGGATCCTAACATTGACATTACTCTGCAGTCTGGAACATAGGCATATAACTCCTGAATTAGGATAGAATTACCAGGCCTTTGGCATTACAACTTCTTACTTTCAAGCTTATCACATTTCTCGAATATCACTTAACTATACTATTCTCCTTAAATATCATATTCATTCAACTCAGCGTAAAATTCTCATATGAGCATTGACAAATCTTTCTACTAATGTCAGAAATAACTTAATCCCTTCACCGTGATCAAGCCTAACTCTAAGTCACAAAAATACAACATGCCAGACCACACTATTATTCTAAACCATATGATGCAATCTTCTATATCTCCCTTAAAGATCACATCCTAAGTATAACATGCCTTACCACTTCAATGACTACTTTGAACTCTTAATATGAAGTCGCTAATGCATATTGCGACCTTCTACTATAATCCTAAAACATCATTCAAGCCTAATTTATAACCACATGTTAACTCCAAGGCAATCACCCATAAATACATACTTCACATGGTTTCTAAACTATTATCAATATAAATCCCACGCACTATCCTAAAAACATACACACACCAACTTTTCCACTAACCATCACATGTATCAAAGACTTGGCCCCAACTCTTACTTCATACTTATGGCCTTATCTAAGCAAGCATACTATATCTTCTATCAACAAGAACATTTACATCGTCACCACTATCATTGCATAGGGAGGGTCACTAAAAGGTTAAAACATAAGATCCTGAAGCATGAAAAGGTTTTTATACGGGACTGAGCACGCTATAAAGAGTGAGTACATGCGTCATGAGTTGCATGACCTCAACTAGAGTTCATAACATAAGGAATGTGATTCTGACTACTTTAATGAACTAGAACTCATTATCTTGGAACTGGAAGAGTACGTGACTCTCTATCATATACCGGAATCATGAACTATGATCACGGAACTGAATCGTAAGGCATGAGTAAGCATCCGGATAACTAAAAAAAATACTGAGGTAGGAATGGGTTGAGATCCACCCTCACTTTCTGATGTTCTAAATCATACTGCATCACTACTAGAATCTGAAAGCCTTACTTAGTCATTCATTCTATCATCTCCCCCTCAGCTTTACGTCATCATCTAGAGTTTGGGAGATCCTTTACCAGATTCTAATTGAACTACACTTACTGCACTCTAGGTTCTGAAAAAAAAATGACAATGCATGCATATCATAGAACTTAACCCGAATGACTACCTTCTGGGATACATCAGTTTGCAAACTTATTTCTATCGGTTCAACCTTCAAAACTCAAACCTAGATTCTAACACTTAACATGGCTATTTAGATCACCATATACCATCTAACTAGTCTTTCTCCACTTAACAATTCAATGGTACCACTAGCCACACAAATTGTGTAATAGTCTTAGAAAAATATGCCATAACCTCATATTACCTTAGCATACTTATACACCATACCTACAACATTATACTTCATTATGAATCAATTTAAACTTAAGCCATTTCATACACCGTTCAAGCCTATTAGATCACTTTCATATAACTAACATCATTGATCAAGAAATCATCACATCCTTCTTTATGATCTTCAACTGTTCAAACTTAATGTCTAGTGCTAAACATGATTTACAACCCAACCTTACACAAACTTTTCACTTGGAAACTATAAATAAACATCACGAAACACTAGTGCACTAGAACTTCATAACCACAATAATCGATCATGACCTAACGGTTTTCCTTTATCATAATCCATTAGCATGTACTATTTTAGCACCTCAAGCCTACTAACTTAATCCCACAAAACATGCATCATCAAACTCTTGCAATTATTTACCACCACCCCATTTAAATTTAAGCCTATAGTTTAGTATCAATCATCTACCACCAATAAAGAATGCAACATAATATAAATATACTAATCCATCAAATTGGGACATTCTACCCAAATACCTCAAAAAATCTACTACATACCTTCTCACAAGTAGCACTAGTTTAAAACTACCAATGAAAAGAGGGTCAAGGGGGTTAAGGCCTCATAATAGACATGGTCAACCTTATCCTTATATTATAACCCCATACAATCTTTTCTACTTATACGGATTTCTCACCTCAAACTTACTTACCCAAAAATACATTTAGACTACCTTCAAATTCCACAAACAACCATGAGTCTATACTTACAACTTACTGGCTAATATAGCCATTTTCACACTTCAAGCAACCGACAAATCACCCTAACTAACAACTCCTTCTCTACCTTCTACTAAACTAACACACAAGGATGAATCATATCTTTACAGGCCCAATCTCATGCAACTAGATTCAGCTATCTATACATTAAACCTACACAAGAACAACAAGTTGGACAACAAGTTGCTAGTGAATCGAAATAGGCCTCACACGGCTTTACTAGACTTTGTTTTGTATTTTGAACAAGAAAGTGGGATGAATGACAAGTCAACTATGCTAGTGAATCGAAAGAACCCCCACACGGCTTCACTAAACTTTATTTTTCAACAACACTTTGATGATAATATTTCATGAGATAGAGATTTAATACGCAATATTCAATGAACTAAGAATACACATCTTACTCTGTAGAAATAAAATCGGAGTCAAACACTTCCTCCATGGACTACCATACTGTCCACACATGCTGCTAGCTACCAAATTAGTTTATCACTATAAAGGGGTAAATCATCCTCACTCTGACTTCTAACTTTGTGACTTCACATCACCAACTTCTTGGTCTAATTTCATTACCAATAGGTCATGACAACAACACTTTAACACACACTACTATTCGGGTGGAAATACAGTTCCAACATTCTGCTATACCTTATTACCTCTGAAGCGTGACACTGGCAACATAAGTTCTGAAAAGAACTGAATACATTTAATACTGCAGGCTGAAAATCACAATTTCAACAAAACCAAGGTTCACACTAGAACTAACACACTCTGAAGAACAAATGGACACTTCTCAAGTTCTTGTAAAAATCTTATATGATTCGATCAGAATGAACCATACCATTTAGACTCTAATCTTTTGTACTTGAATCTTCCCAATGATGAGACATATCTGAGAATGTCCGAGTAAGGAAAGAATTGGGATGACTGTTACTTTCATATGGGCGACACCATAGCACGAATTTGAGTATGAAAGAGGAACATTCTGACTCTATTGTACAAACTAGAACATGAAGAAAGAGAGACATACCTAAATACCTAGTAGCCTCCTACTTATAAGTGTGGCGCGCTACACACCCATAAACAAGACTCTACCCAATGTGATTTCGCAGACACCCTGGGACCATGAACCGTGCTTTGATACCAAGTTTGTCACGACCCGAACTGGGGCCCTGGCCGTGATGAGTATTCCGAACCATGAGACCCAAAACACCCCTATCTGTCTGGTAATCATGCACACAATTCATATGATAAGAGAAATGCGGAAGATACATAATATAACGGAAACATGGTCAAGAATCATGTGAAAATAATGATGGGGAATAATGTCCCAAAATCTCAACACAACATCTCTATAGCGTCTGCGAAATCTCTACTACAAGACTAAAACAATTTTCTATCTGAAAACTGGGACAAGGTCCCCAGTAGACCCAAAATTAATAAATGATAAATTAAACTGCAGACATCAGGCCTTCCAAAATATAGAAGGTTCACCACTTGATTTTGCGATTTGTCGGAAGGAAATCTACTGGTTGTCTGGACCCCTAGACTGTGCCTTCGAACCTGAGAGGAGAGGGGGTCAATACAAAAGTATTGGTACGCAGAGAAATCAAAACAAAACATAATATTTTTACACAATATAGGCGAGAGCTATTATAAAGCAGTTTCATATCAAATTATTTAAAAACACATGGGCATAATGTAATAGTTTTCAATACCAATGAAATGAGATTGAGCTAGGTGGAATACCCTACAATTGTAATTCCACGACTATATGGAATCCGCCTCTGGTGCTCGGCGGCAAAGCCTCCAATCCAAGTAGCCACCTGGATTTGGAGCCGGTATACCCCCATGTGAGTACACCGCAGGGAATCCCCCCATGTGAGATGGCTCAATTATTTTATTATCCTCTCATGTAAGATACAATATCATATGACCCGCATCGGCAACTATGGTTTTCAGCGATGATCCCTTTCACTCAAACGCCTTCTTCGAGCATCCACCTTTCTCATGAAAATCAATGTATTCAAACTTTGTTCAAATCAATCACATGTCATACTTTGTAGGGTATCGTCATACCCGACTTACAAGTCAATCAGTATCATATCATTCTCTTCATCCAATCATCATATGCAACATATTTCAACATGAACAAAACAACCCTCTCTTTGAAAGTCAAAAACCATATCCAAATCATGACATTTTTAGACATTTCATGACATGCATTTCATGATGATTTCAAACGATTCATATCATGCGAAAACTTAAAACAATATCATATCAAGTGAAGGGTTCCGTGTAAATCATGCTCTTAATTTATCATCATTATGAAACACATGCATATCCATATATAATATATCAAATCACCTTGGAATTAGGCCTAAAGACCAAATCAATAATATAAAACGTTTTAAACATATCATATTCATAATTTCAAAACCCCCATTTTGAAAATATGATTTTTTTAAAGCCCATGATATTTTTGAGATAACCCCACGTACCTCGATTGCTACGAATATTAGGTGCTTCTTGAAGCCTACATTGAGAGAATTCCAAATATGCAATTAGTTTCTAAAACCCCCGGTTGAATCTTGAGTTGCTTGGGTTTTTATTTTGAACCTCTAAGGAGAATCCTTGAGCACTTTTGATGAAATAAGGTGTATTTTGGGGTCCTTGGAACTGAATTTTGTGTTTTAGGGCTGAGTAAGGGTGGAAAAGGATCATTTTGCCCCAAAAATGGAGTGTTTAAGTCACTTGAAATCTTCACATAGGCGCCGCCCATTCCGTCACCTATGTTTACATAGGCGCCGCCTAGGCTATCGCCTATGTTTACGTAGGAGCCGCCTAGGCTATCGCCTATGCTTTCCAGTGGCCATGGGCAATTGGTTAGGCAACGCATATCACTTTGAAAGGCCATAACTTCTTTCTCGGGTGTCAAATTTTAGCAAAATTAGTATCGTTGGAAAGCTAACTCAAAGACCTATAATTTGACACATAGTAGGCTATCTAATTCAATATATAAAGAGAGTTATGGTCGATGGAAGCTGATACAAATTACTACATCCACTAAAACTTAATCGATCGAAATAGTTTCAACTCATCCTTGAATTGAAGGACCTCTATGGTCTAAATTAAAGATTGAATGGATTTGCATGCTACACAAATAATTAACATGCCATATTGGCATAGGATTTATGTCTTCGGGATTTATCAATACTTCGGAATCATGGTCTATCTTGTAGCCCGAAAATACGGGGTGTTACAAGGATCTTCAATAGTACATACTAGATAGTCTAGAGCTAAGGCTCTACATAGTAGGTCTAAATTTTCATGACATGATTTTGAGTCAAGGATCCACAACATAATTGTAGTTTACCTTAAAAAGGTTATAGTATAAGCATATATATATTTTGGCAGGATTATACTAGATGACAAGAGGTTAAGATAACATCTTCCCCTAAACTACATATGCTAGTGTAGGATAGGATGGTGTCTTAGGTTTGAGAAACTCCATTTTAAGCCATCGGTAAGGGATCAGAATGGATTTATACTTTTGTTTTGTTCGATATCCTTGAAAGTCATATGAAGATTCCTTAACCGAGTCAAAGATTAGACATCATGAGTTCATGTAATGATGTCAGTTATAAGAAACTCCACAAAGAGAAAACTCACTTACTTTCAAGGAGTATGAATTTTGATGAGGCTACTAGTTTATAAAGAATCGTTATGATTTATTACATACAACATATTTATCTCTCATTATAAGTTATACAATAATAAACTTTAGTTATTTAATAGATCAGTTTCAGACACAATTTATCATATCGATTTAGTCATTCAGTTGTGTTATTTTATTGCTCAGTTAATTCATGAACTTGATGTATATGATACCCATGCTCATCCATCCAGTTTATTAGAAATTATGTTGTTTCACTTCAACTCTATTACATACCATATGGTTTATTTACTTATGCTATTTGGCACTGCATTATTTAATAATGGATATTCAGTTACTCAGGCCTGTTACCAAGCACTTCATTTGATTTCACCTTCTCAGCTTGTGGTGAGCCCTCCTTACATTCAAAGGACTTAAGAGTATGTCTGGTTTAGCAACTCAATATTTTTGTAGTGCTATCTTTGCTAAATAAAGGTAGACCAAAGACCTGTCTCGAGGGTTAGTTTATATCTATAGAGACTTAATAGATATTTAGTGATAAGTAAGTTCAGTTGTATTCAATTTTAGTGACTTTATGTCTATAGAGGAAGGCATCCTTATAATACAGAAGCTCTATAGTAGAAAAATTCCTTCTATAGTGGGACCACTATCACCGGATGAGGAACTATAGAGAACTTCATCTTCCATAAACTAAAGTCGATGCATCAATGACACCCTTCACAAAAATCATCCATTTGTAACTTTTTGAACACAGATTAGGGTTGGGTAAGTGTCATGGGACTAGTGTATAAAAAATCAAGGTGTTTAAACCCCTATACAAGCCCAAATTATCAAAAAAATATTTGAAAAATAACCCTTCACATTCTACTCTTGTTAACGCCTCAAAGCATCCATGAACTCCATAAATTTTATGCTTAGGACACCATAAGGTGATTGTAAATGTAGAGAAGCTACCATGATTTGGAAATTTGTTTGAATGCAGGAAAAAATTTGATTTCAAAAACTATACCCAAACCTATATGTTTTCTATAATTTTAATTGCCAGAACTACAATATTCTTAGTAAAAGAGTAAGAAGGTGAAATTAGAATGAAATTTACCTAAATTCTGGCATTAGAGAAAATTGATTAGGGAAGGGAGGGAAAGGTAGTTTTGTTTTGAAAATTTTTGAAATATGCAAGAAAACCTATTTCTTACTCTTAAATATGCCTCCATCCCAATTTAATGGCCTACATCCCACTATAGAAGTGTCGTATAGCAGGAATATCTTGCTATAGCAGGACCTAAAATATGTTGGGGGCAAAATTTTTTTGTTACTTTCTTTCTAGATAAATTATGGTTTCTATGATTATTGGTGAGGTCTCGATTATTTTTGGTACTCGTAAGCTTTTGTCAAAAGTGACCTTGTATAAGTGTTGGTGACCCGAGTGCATTATCATCCAGTTATTTTTCTACTGTGATTATTCAAGGATTAATGACAGATAAATTGGTATCTATTGTAATGACACATCCCATTATTACTAAAATTTCCATGTTCTAAGGGTACATGGTATGAGAATTTTTTGATATATCCTAGAAGTAGATTTGTAAAAGACTTAGTTAAATAAATTTAGAGTAGTAATTTTGGGGTAGGCTGACATCATTCCACTATAGCGAGAATTTTACCACTATAGTGGTACCATGGTAGCGATATACAGGTCTCTATAGCGGGACACCATGAAATAGAAATATTTCACCCGAGTTTTAATTACCCTTCTTATTTTAGTTGTAAACTAGAATGAGGCTTTATTCTAAGAAACCCTTAGAGTTGCCTCAAAGCTCTAGAGTAATAGAGAAGAAGGTTCATGCTAGAATTGGGTATAGCCCGACATTTCCTTATGGATTTCATGATGGAATCACTAGAATGGAGCTAAAATTTCAAGTTCATATCTCCATATTAGTTGCTTCGTACCAGGTAGGCTAAGTTTAATTGAGTAGAAAGGACTATGTTAAAAAATATATGTATAATATGGATTAATAGAATATTCTATTTGTAGGACTATAGTAAGGTGTTTGTATGGATAAAATCACTAGATTAGGTTTATATGATTAAGATCGATATTCTTGAATGAGTTTTGTGATTTTATTGGTCTTCAACTATCATTCCTTGTGTATAATTATTCATTACAAAGTAAAAATATTAGGTTATGGTAGAGTGGTTAAATTTATAGGTGTCGGTGTGATTTGATATGAATGTCTTGCTCTTAGTTTAATGGATTAATTGCCTGATTAGGAGAGGAATTAGAGCTAAGATGGAAGGTTAGGAGTAACATAGTGTAGATTAGGATTGTTGTGCATTTAATTTAGATATCGGTAGTCCGAGGTTAATTCTAAGGTAAGGTATGTATTACTTGTTCTATGTGTATTCGGCTTTGAATATAATTATTGGTAGAAATGGGTAGGTAGCGGTTGAATTATAGTTGAAACTCAATTTATATATGTGTGTATGTTAACTACCACTTTGTCAACTTAATTCAATGATGGTGTGAATGTGTAGTTCTTAGGTAAATATTGTGAATTACTGAATCAACAGAATTGAGTTTGTGTAAAAAGACTTGTTTGAAGTACAAATATTGTTGTAGTATTGTGATTTTACATGTGTTACATGGATTGATATTGTGAGATGAACCATTAAAGATCTACATCACAAAATTTGTGAAATTTGGGGAGTATAAAGGTGGGGACGTTGAAATAAGGGTGATATAACACTTGGTTTGACATAAGGATGATAGTCACTAGATGTATAAGTTTCTTAGTACATGAACTGAACTCATCCTCTATAGGTCATAAATAGTGGACATTTTTAAGACCCATAACATATATGTACATGGTTTGGTGATTTGTATGGTTCCATGAGTGGACCGGGTTATATATTTATTATTGTTTGTTCTTTGTGTGGTACAGACTATTCATATACTTGTATTGAGTAACTATTTGTTGAAGTTCCATGAGTAGAAAATTATAGTGAGGTTGATATTAAATGTTATGAGTCATGGTATTGTCCTGGTTGAATTTTTGTACTTATTTTATGTTTCCTATTTTACTTGACTTGATTGTGTAAAGGTAGTTATGGTTTGATGCAATAGGCTTGAGATGTTGTCTTACTCATGATTAAGTATTAGTAAGTGTCTGAAGATGAATACGTGTATTTCCCCTAATTGGTGGATATCCCTATAGGTGTAATTATGAATGAGTAGGAATTGACTATTTACTAATGGCTTGGACATTCGTAGTGATTATATGTTATGGAGTCTTGAATTGAGTACGCAGTAAATATATAGAAATGAAGTGATAGGAAGAATTGAGAGGTAATGAATTAGAGTTGAATATTGTTTGGTGGTTGACTTTTGTATAAATGTAGACTGATTCGAGGTAAGTGAGGGTCCAATAAAGAGAATATAAAATCAGAAGAGTAGTGAATAAAAGTATGAGAGTTCAATTTGACTTACTTTATTAATTAAGTGCGTGTTTTATTTAGAATATTTATATTGTGTCTATGTGGTTTAACTTAGATCGGCCGATGATGCTTACTAGTACGTGTGATTGTACTAATGCTACTCTTGTTATACCCTTTTTGGGTTATAGCATGTTGTAGGATTAGTTCAGGTTTCATTGCTTGATGCAGATAAAGATTCTTCATCAGCTTTTGTCTTCTCATTCCTATGGTGGAAGCAGAGTCTTGGATATTTATCTTGTCTTATAGTAACTCCTGCACCTTTCTAGACTAGATTTTGGGGGTAGATATTTCTTTATGTCTTCGAAGAATTGTAATGATTTTTGTAATAATTGAAGGGTTTAATATTTTTTCTTTTATGACACTCACATGTTTCTCATTGGGTGGTAAAGGTTCTCCTATCTGGGTGTACTAGAGTAGGTGCACTCACGATCTAGTTAGTTAGGTCATGATATCAGTTTTGTTCAGAATGACAATGAAGCACTACCACATTCATGGGAAAGGTACAAGGGTCATCATAGAGATTGTCCTCATCATCAGCAAACCAAGGAGATCATTGGCCACAACTTGTTTAAAGGACTGAGACTACACTCCAAATCTCTTATAGACGTTATAGCTCAAGGGAAAATAATTTCCAAGAGTTATGATGATACTGAAGCGCTGCTCAACTTTATGTCTACAAGAAATATAAACTACCATTCACAAAGTAGATTTCTCCTTCAAAAAAGTGCCAGAAAAAATTGGAAGAAGTCGCAACCATGAGGGATGAAATTGGAGAGCTTTTCAACTTGGTAAAGATGTGTCTGAAAACCCAAAGCTCCAATCAAGTACATCAAGTTCAGCAAGTTCACGCAACTAATGTTTTGTGTGTGTTATGTGGTGATAAAACTCTTATGCAAGTTTCCTCTAAATCCAAAATATATATTCTCTATAGTGCTAAAAAATAGAAGTATCAGTTATCAAGGTAATGGCTAGGCTCCAAAATAAAAAAACCACTTAAACTTTTCCATGGGAGGTACTTATATGCAACACTACATGAAGAAAACTACAAAAGTGAGTATTTTTTTAGAAGAAATATTGAGGTAGTTCATCACACTTCAACGGCTAACTCAGCACACCCAAGACCAGGAAAATATTAAAATGAAACAAGCTTTCATAGTCTTGAAAGCATAGTTAGAAAAGCTAACCACCATACTTCAGGGTAGACCGGAAAAATAGTCAATCCAGTTACTTTGACACGTAGATAAGAGCTAAGGATAGAACCCCGAAGAAGTAAATAAGAAAAAGAGATTTTGAGGGAAGAAATAATTAAAGAATGAGACACATATTAGCAATGAACAAAATGAGAAACCATATGAAGAATTGGTAACTAAGCCACCACTACTATTCCTACGAAGTCTTCAGAGACAGAAAGGAGATATTCCATGTAAAAGTTCCTAGAAGCACAAAAATCAGTTTACTTGTGTCACGATCCGATCCAGGGCCTGGCCGTGAGAGGTATCTCAAGTCCACCAGGTACTGGAGACCACCCCTGTTAACCTAACCAAACAACACAAAATCCCAAATGTCGGATGAATTCCGAATATATAACAAGATAAGTTTAAAGAATAAAGGGTATGTCTATAACCAATCACCATCGATCGACCAAAACAATTGACCAACATCACCCAAATTCACAGTAATCCAACAAAAACTTCAAAAAGAAGATCCAAAATCCAATCTTGGTCGGGACATGTCCCCGACTGTGACAGATGACAATGACAACTCTGTGATAATAACTGATGAAATTTCTAAGTCTCCTAGAGAATGGAAGCTCACCACTTTACCACATGAACTGACGAATTGAGCCAATCCAATTAACTTTGTGAAGGAAAAGTAGAGGTATCTTAGGTACCTACATCGAGTGGGGATACAAAATCCGAAGACGGTTAACACGGTAAACACTAGCATGTAACTCAGGGATAAGGATAACACAATGTCATGATCAACAATACAAAATCACTCAAAATCAATACACATGATCAAATGTATATATATATATCACATGCCGGGATAGGGAAACGAGGATTAGCATGCATTTTAAAACTTTAGCCTGGTTTGTACAGCTCAACCGTCATAACATACTGAGGCACCCACGGGCTATACTGGCCTTGCTCTTCCCCAGCTGGTACCACCCCAGCGCATGTGGTAGAACGAACCAGTGGATATATATATGCACTATAGGGGATTAGAACATCCTGGCATATCAAAGTGACATAAGCACCAAATAATGTAATATTATATGGAGGACTTGAACCACCCAATCATATGATAATAATAAGGGGGACTCGAACCACTCGGTAATTTAGACCACGTGTCACCGCCTTTTCCAGTATAGATCCATTGGGACCTCCAATTTCACGACTCAGCTACACAACATTCATTAAAGCTCAATTAAAATAATTATCACACATTCCCATTAATTGAACTATGACACACATTTAGGTATACGGTGTTGGTATCATCATACCAACTACACTTCCAAGGTAACATCTACATGCCACACCAATTACCACTATTTAAGGGTAACCAAAATCCTCTTTGGTTCAATTATACATTAGCTTGGGAATTATACAACCCCATAAGGTTAAAATTAAAATCATTATGCTTCATTAGCTTTTCAAATTATGCAATAGTTCAAGAGTAGTTCAATGTGTATACATTTTACATTCAAAACCAATTTCACAATATGGGATTGAGGTTATTATCACTTCAATGGTCAATATTCACAAATTAGGCAAAATTACAATCCTCTAGTTTATTCACCATACCCATGAACCCCATAAGTTCAAAACCATGATTAAAGCATGAACAATCATATATAAACCATGAGAAACATTGTTCAAAAACAAACATTCAAAACCCTCAACCCATGTTCAAAAAAGGAATATCAAAACCACACGAATAACTATTTAAAATACATGCTTTTACAAAATAATAGTTGGGGAAGAGTAACATGCCTGAAATACCAAGTTTCACGGAAAGAATTCAACCCTCGAACTCTTGGATGACCTACTTCTAGGAAACCCTTAGTATGGTTGCTTGAGAGAATTTAAGAGATATTTGGAAGTGTTTAAGTATGTTTTGAATGAGAAATAACCTCTCTTAAGTGACTTATGAACGTGGAGTTTTAATTGGATAAGGAGGGAATTGACCAAAGTTACCTGAAATTAAAAGTTAAAATTTAGTCGTCGGTGACTACGGGTCACTATACGACTCGTATACGCTCATTACAACTCATCACAATGAGTCATAGGCAAGCCAGTCTCTAAGCACTCACAAACTTTTGACCTTACGACTCAACTAATATGACTCATAATGGGACCCTACGACTCGTAGGGTCCAGTCGTAGTCAACAAAGAACCATTTAGGATAAATATCGAAGACGCCATAATTTGCACCCAATGACTCATAACAAGTCCTTACGACTCTTAGTGAGTCACTCGTACCCAGAGCAGAACTTAGTCATACACTTACTGATTTGGTTACGACATGAGTCTAATAACTCTTTAAGACTCCCTACGACTTGTAGGGTAAGTTGTAGTTAAGGCAGTGAGGATAAAATTACTGAAACTTTCAAGGACCAAAAATCCAGGGTGTTATATGCTCCCCCCTTAGGATCATTCACCCTCGAATGACAGTACTAGGAATTTATTAGCACGATTTAAGGAATAAATATACCTCAAGCATAATTTTCTAGAAAAGGGAACAAGAATGTATACTTGGAATTTATGTCCTCCTCGGCTTCCCAAGTAGCTTCTTCAACCTTTTGATTCCTCCAAAGAACCTTGACCGAAGACACATCCTTAGTTCAAAATCGACGGACTTGCCGATCCAATATCTCGACCAAAACTTCCTTATAGGAAAAGGAATCCAAAATACCCACCTCCTCTAAAGGAACAACCGTTGAAGGGTCACACAAGCACTTTATCAACATCGAAACATGAAACACCGAATGAATGGAGCTCAAACTAAAACACATCTCCAATTCATATGTAATATTACCAACCCTCTTCAAAACCAAGTACTGACCAACGTAATGGGGACTGAGTTTCCCCTTCTTACCAAACCACATCACTCTCTTCATGGGAGACACCTTCAAGAACACCCAATCACCAACACTGAATTCTAATTCCTTTCCTATCATATTCGCATTGGACTTTTGGTGAGTTTGGGCGGCCTTAAGTCTAGACAAAATAACCTTCACCTTCTCCATGTCTTGGTGAACCAAATTAGGACCAAATAATTTATTTTCACTAACCTCAAACTACCCAATGGAGACCTACACCTCCTACCATATAAAGACTCAAATGGGGCCATACCAATGCTAGAGTGATGACTGTTGTTATAGGTAAATTCTATGAGAGGAAAGTGGTCAACCTAACTACCACCAAAATAAAAAACACAAGAACAAAACATATCTTCCAAGGCCTGAATTATCCTTTTTGGTTGTCAATCCGTCTGCAGGTGAAAAGTAGTACTAACGGTTACCTTTGACCCCAAACCCCACTGTAACAATATCCAAAAGTGAGATGAGAACTAAGTAGCTCGATCGGTTAAGATGGAAACTGGAGTACCATGCAACTTCATGATCTCCTTAATGAAAAACTTGGCATAATCCTCTAAAAAGAAATTAGTCCTTACTGGCAAGAAGTGAGTAGACTTAGACATCCTATCCATGATGAGCCAAATCGAATCAAATTATAGGCGAGACCGTGAGATATCGACAAAAAAATCTATATTAATTATCTCCCATTTCCTCACTGGCAACTCAATCTCTTGAGTCAACCCACCGGACCTTAAGTGCTCCACTTTCCCTTGCTGACACACCATGCACTTAGCCACATTATTGGCCATATCCCTCTTCATATTATTCCACCAATAAATCTATTTAAGATCATGATACATTTCTTTTGAACCAGGATAAATAGTATAATGCGACTCATGGGCTTTAGCCAAAATTCTTCCTCATAACCCATCAATATCGAGAACACATAATCTACCTTGATACCTTAAGATACCAGCACCATCGATCTCAAAAATCATCACCTTCTGCCTACCTACATCATTCTTGATTTGCATCAAGATAGGATCCAACATCTGTTTCTCCTTTACCTCAGCACCAAGAGATGACTTCGCCACATATTGAATAATCACACCATTATTTTTAAAGTCTGAAAGATGAACTCAAAGATTAGTCAAACAGTTATTATCCTTCACCAAATCATATTTCTCTTCATCCATATAAGATAAACTTTCCATGGACAACCTGCTAAGAGCATCAATAACCGCGTTAGCTTTGTCTGGATGATTATAAAGACTCATGTCATAGTCCTTAAGCAAATCAAGCCATATCCTTTGCCTAAGATTTAGAACCTTCTAAGTGAACACGATTCCAGGCTTTTATGACTAGAATAAATATCAACATGGACCCCGTACAAATACTGTCGCCACATCTTTAATGCAAACACCACAGTTAACAATTTCAAATCATGGGAAGTGTAATTCTTCTCATGAACTTTCCATTGTCTAGAGTCATAAGCATCTACCTTGATATGATGCATCAACATACAACCCAGTCCCACCCGGGATGCATTCAATAGACATCAACACCATCAGTGCCCTCAAGTAGAGTCAAGATCGGAGCCAAAGACAACTTATACTTTAGCTTATTTAAACTACCCTCACAAGAATCAGACCATAAGAATTACACAACTTGGTAAATGGGGAAGCAATAAAAGAGAAACTCTCCGCAAACCTTTTATAATAGACGACTAAACCTAAGAAGCTCCGAATATTGGTTGGATTCATGGGTCTAGGCTGCTTCTTAACCACTGCAACCTTTTGTGGATCTACCATGATCCTTTCACTAGAAACAATATGACCTAGATAAGTCATAACATTTAACTAGAACTCACACTTAGAGAATTTACTATACAACTGATGCTCCTTAAGAGTATGCAACACAAGGTGGAGGTGATCAACATGATCTGTCTCACTCTTTCTATACTCCAAAATATCAGCAACAAAGCCAATCATGAAAAAATCCAAGAACTAAGGAAAAACCCAATTCATAAGATCAATAAATATTGTCGGGGCATTGGTCAAACTAAAGGACATCACCGAAAACATAAAATAACCATATCGAGTTTAAAAAAGCAGTCTTAGGAATATCCACCTCCCTAATCTTCAATGGATGGTAACCCGACTAAAGATCAATCTTAGAAAAAAACTTAGTACCCTAGATCTAATTGAACAGATCATCAATCCTCGAAAGAGGATACTTATTGTTCTTGGTAACCCTATTCAATTGGCGGTAATCAATACACATTTGAAGGTACCCATACTTCTTACACACGAAAAATAAAGAAGCACCCCACAGAGACACACTAGGGTGGATAAAACCCTTATCCAAAAAATCCTTCGACTGCTCCTTGTGTTCTTTCAACTCTGTCAGATCCATTCTGTAAAGAGGAATAGAAATAGGATGAGTGTCCAAAAAAAGATCAATACCAAAATCAATTTCCCTTTTGGGAGAAATACCAGGAAGATCATCAGGAAATACCTCGGGAAATTCACAGACCATAGAAACAGTCTGCAAAGAAGGACCTTTGGATCAAAAATCCTTAACATGCACTAAATCATAAAGGCACCCTTTGGAAACTAATTTCTAGTCTCTGAGATATGAAATAAACCTTCTCTTAGGCACTAGGGAGCTACCTTCCCACTCAATCACCGACTCATTAGGGAAATAAGAACTGACCCTTTAAGTTCGATAATCAAGAGACGCATAGCATGAATGAAACTAATCCATCCCTTAAATCATATTAAAGTCTAACATGTCCAACTCTATTAGGTCAACCAAGGTCTCCCCATCATAGATCAACATCACACAACCCTTTTAAACCCTTCTAGACATAATGGAGTCACGCACTGGAGTTGACATAGAGAAGAGGTTCGAACTACATTTAAGATCAAAACTAAAATGGATAGCCATATAAGGGGTCACATAAGAGAGGGTACACCCGAGATCAAGTAGACAATATACATCACGAGAGAAGAGTTTGAGCATACTAGTAACAATGTCAGGGGAAATTTTAGAATCTTGGCGGGTAGCAAGAGAATACAGACAGTTCTGACCAGTGCCGAATCCAAAAGTAAAAGCAGCACCTTTTGGTGCAAGAGCTGATGAAGTAGCAACAAGAATCTTATTTGACCCTGAAGCAGCTCTAGAAGGAAAATCCATTTGCATATGGATAAGTTGTCCACATTTAAAATATTTGTTCCTTCCTTATTCACAAACACCACGGTGTACCTGACCACTAAATCTAAAAGAAGGATTCGATGGAAATAACTGAGCCCCACTAGCCTGAGGTTGGTCTTTAGGTACTCTAAACCTACTATCATAATGAGAAGGACGATCACTTGACGTCTTTGGTTAAGGAGCACTACCCTTAGAGTAGGAACCAGAATTGCCCCAGTTATTCTTAGACCACTTTCCACCGTCTCTACCACTTTGCTACTGACCTACACCTTGGTCTGAATATCAAAACCTATTATACTTCCTTTTAGTCATCTCCGCTTGCTTTCTTTTTTTCTCTTCCACTTGTTGCATATATACCATAAGCTTATAGATGTCCATATCCTTGTTCAACAAGGCAGCCATACTATATAAGATCAATTCATGGGACAACCTAGAGGCATACTTTCTCATTTTATCTCTCATGCTAGACACCTACTCAGCAACATAAAGCAATAGCTGATGAAACTTCTTGGCATACTCTTTTACTGTCATCTTGCCTTTCTTCAAATTCACGAATTCCTCAACCTTCACCTCCCTCAACTCTAAAGAAAAGATGTGATCAATAAAAGCACTCAAGAAGTCATCCCACAAGGAGAAATCAGCATCACTATCCTAAACTACTCCCACTCTTCAAACCATTGGTATGCTAATCCTTTAACTAATAAATTACAAACTCTACACCCTTTACATCAAGCATGAATTATATGAAAGATATTTTCTATCTCATCAATGAAATTTAGAGGATCTATCTCAACTTTAGAACTAGAAAAAATAAGAGGACTCAACCCCATAAATTGGCCAACTCTAGTGGCTTTGGGGGAAAGGGCAACAGAAGCAACACGCTTAATCTGGAAGGCCACCAATTCAGTAAGAAAATAAATCAACTGGCAATACTCAACATTAGATATGCCAGCCTAGGGGCCTGAGAAGGGATATGGGGAATCAATGGAGCTCATTCAGGGGAATTAGAAGTAGTGACCCTTAACCGGTTCTGAACTCCCGGAGTAGGACGACTTCATCCACATTGTCTTTGGATGGGACAGAAGAGTTTCCACAAACATCAAATCTTCTAGGAGGCATGATCTGAAAAGAGAACATATGAAAATTAGAGGATATTCAAGAACTTATACTATATAGCTTGAAATAGAACAACAAGAAAGGGAAACATTCCTAAATGCCTCATTCCCTCTCCCCTATAAGTGTGGAGCGATACACAACTATAAAAGAGACTCTACTTAACATGGATTTGTGGACACCCAATGAATCCAAACCTAGGCTCTAATAGAATCTTTGTCACAACCCAAATCAGGGCCTTGTCGCGACGGGTATCTCAAGTCCACTGAGAACTAGATACTACCCCTGTGCACCTAACCAAACAACATAATATCCCCACTGTTGGATAAATTTAAACATATAACAAGATAATTTTAAGGAATAAAGGGTATGGATATTATCGATAATCATCGATCAGCCAAAACAACCAACCAACTTCTCCCAAATCCACAATAATCCAATAAAGCTTTCAAACAAAAGATCCAAAAACCAATCTTGGTCAGGACATGTCCCCAACTCCGACATATTAAAATGATAATATAATGTTAATGATATTAAGAACTCTCAATTCTACTCTATAATAATAACTAATAAATACCTAAGTCTTCAATAGAATGAAAGCTCACCACTTCACCACATAAATCGATGAATCAAATGGATTCATTCAACTCTATGTAGGAGAAGTAGAGGTATCTTTGGTGCCTACATTGCGTGGGGATACAATGTCTGAAGATAGTTAGTGGGGTGAACACTAGCATGTAACTCAAGAATAAGGATAACATAACACCGTGATCAACAATTCAAAATGATTTAAATCCAATGCACATGATCAAATGCATACATATATTTATCACATATCGGGATAGGGAAACAAGGCTTAGCATGTATTTTAAAACTTTAGCTTGGATTGTGTAGCTCAACCGGATTACTTACTAAGGCACCCACAAACTATATGTGCCCAGCTCTTCCCCAGCTTCTAGGGCCCTAGTGCGTGTAGCTACATAAACCATTGGGTATACATATGCACTTATGGGGTACTAGAATATCCCGACATATCAAAGTGACATAAGCACTAAATCATGTAATATTATATGGGGGACTTGCACTACCCAATCATATGATAATAATAAGGGGGACTCAAACCACTCGGTAATTTAGACCACGCGTCGGCAACTGGCCTTTCCAGTAGAGATCCATCGGGACTTCCATTTTTACGGCTCAACTACACAACATTCATTAAAGCACAATTAAAACAATTATCACACATTCCCATTTATTGAACCATGACACACATTTGGGCATAAATTATTGGTATCATCATACCAACTACACCTCTAAGGTAACATCTACATGCCACATCAGTTACCATCTTTTAGGGGAAATAACAATCCCCTTTGGTTCAATTATACATTAGCTTGGGGAACTACACAACCCTATATGGTTCAAATTAAAATCATTATACTTTATTAGGTTTTCACATTATGCAATAGTTCAAGAGTAGTTCAATGTGCATACTTTTTATATTTAAAACTAATAGCACAATATATAGTTAAGGTCACTATCACTTCAATGGTCAATATTCACAAATTGGGGTAAATCACAATCCCCTAATTTATTCACCATACCCATGCACCCCACAAGTTTTAAACCATGAATAAAAGATGAACAATCATATGTAAACAATGGGAAATGTTGTTCAAAAATAAACATTCAAAACAATCAACCCATGTTCTAAAACCAACATCAAAACAACATGAATAACTATTTACAACACATGATTTTAAAAAATAATAGTTGGGGAAGAGTAACATGCCTGAATTACCAAGTTTTACAAAATTAATTCAACCCTTGAGACCTTGGATGACCTACTTCTTGAAAATCCTAAGTATGGCTTCTTGAGAGAATTTAAGTGAGCTTTGGAAGTATTTATGTATGTTTTGAATGAGAAATAACCCCTCAACATAGGGTTATAATTTGTTAAGGAGAGAATTGACCAAAGTTCCTTCAAATTAAAAGATAAAATTTAGTTGTCGATGACTATGGGTCACTATACGGCTTGTATAGTCTCATTATAACTCATCACTGTAAGTCATAGTCAAGACAGGATCCAAGGCACTCATAATTTGTTGACCCTATGAATTAACTAATATGACTTGTAATGGGACTCTACGACTCGTAGGTCCAGTTCTAATCAACACAGAACCATTTGGGGTAAATATTGGACACCCCATGATTTGTAACCAACGACTCATAACGAGTCCTTATGGCTCTTACTGTTCCACTCATACTCATAGCAGAACTTA
This sequence comes from Capsicum pubescens, assembly GCA_030864215.1. Taxonomy (NCBI): domain Eukaryota; kingdom Viridiplantae; phylum Streptophyta; class Magnoliopsida; order Solanales; family Solanaceae; genus Capsicum; species Capsicum pubescens. The sequence goes on along the minus strand of CM061544.1, from coordinate 195,058,007 downwards.
GTCACACACTTACTTATTTGGTTATGACTTGAGTCCAATAACTCATCAAGACTCCCTACGACTCATAGGGTAAGACATAGTCAAGGCAGTGAGGATACAATTTTTGAAATTTTCAAGGATCAAAAACCTGAAACGTCATAACTTGAACCTCTTTTTAGTGGAATTACTACAAGATGTGCTAAAATACACTGTGTATTTGAATGATATAGCTGCAAACAAGAGGCACTTGATTGAATTTAAAATTGCTACACTTACTGAAGAGTGTAATTTGAGTATTCAAAATAAAATAACTCAGAAGCTAAAAGATCCAAGCAGTTTCACCATTTTAATATGTATCAAAGATCGAAAAGAGGTAAGCACACTTTGTGATTTGGGCGCAAGTATCAATTTGACGTCCACTTTAATTTTTAATACTTTCAAACTAGGTGAATCTAGTCCAACCATAGTAACATTGCAGCTGACAAGTTGTCCATTAACCTATCCTAATTGAATCATTAATCTAGTCAATTTTATTATTTTAGACTATGAGACTAACAGAGAAGCTCCTATTATTCTTGGTAGAGGATCTTTAGCTACAATTAATATAGTTATTAATGTGAAGTCTAGTGAATTATCTTTTAATGCTAGAGAGAAAGAGGAGAAATTTAATATGTTAAAGGTCAAAAAGATGCCTTCACACTATGAGGAACTAAAAGGAATCGCAGAAGGATACCCACACTTGACTATTCTATCACTAGTTCATTGGGAAAGGAGAAAGAAACCCTTTGAGTTCTATAGTTTAGGATGGCGTAGCACGAGTAAAGCCAATCCATTCTCAAGATAACATCAAAGTCAATCATCTCAAGCTCTATAAGGTCTACCACAGTGTCATGATTACAAACAGACACTACATAATTTTTGTACACTCTCCTAGACATAATAGAGTCACTAACAGGAGTGGAGACAGAAAAAGTTTTAGGAATATTTTTAGGTTCGAAACCAAAACCAATGGTCACATAAGGGGTCACATAAGACAAAGTAGACCAGGGTCAAGTAACACATACACATTTCGAGAAAAGATTTACAACATACCCATGACGATATCTGGTGAAGCCTCTGTATCCTGGCGGTTAGACAAGGCATACAACCAATTGTGACTGCCCTTAGTAGCTGAAGTAGTTCCTTTGGGAGGTGGTGGTGGTGCAGGTGCTGAGGACTTATCTTGGGACATAGCACCAACAAATTTTCTTCTAGAGAAAGGACAATCTTTATGAAAATGGCCCGACTGACTACAAGTATAACATACCAACTTGCCCAGCTGACACCTCCCTAGGTGATGCTTACCGTAGGTCTCACACCACAAAAAGGTTCGATACGGTTCAGCCACACTACCCTGGGACTGGGTACCCTACACTCCAAATCCATTATTAGGATGGAAATTCTAAGATCGATGGTCAATTGGGGGTCTGGGCAGTGGCAGCTGACTGAGCATTACCCCAAAACTTTTTCTTCAACCACCTGTTACCCCAATTACCACCCTGTGGCTGACTGTTATTCTGGTCTGTTGTTCTAGCTCTCTTGACCTATCTGTCTTTCTTCCTTGCTTCAGCAACCCTCTTTTTCTATTCCTCAACCTTTTGCATGTGAACGGATAATCTGGAGAAGTCTATATCCCTCTTCAACATTGCTTCTTTGTATTCCAATACCAAGTCATTCAAAAGAGAGGATGCAAACTTCCTCATACGGTCCCTCATGTCCCCTTCCATTTCTGGGGCATAACAGGATAGCTGATTAAAGTTTAGGGTGTACTCCTTAACGCTCATCTTTCCTTGTTTTAAGTTCATGAATTCTTTAGCCTTGGACTCCCTCAATTCCTGGGGAAAGAATCGGTCCAGGAAGGATTCCAATAATTCGCCCCATATAGAAGACTCAACATTATTTTCCTTCGAATCTTCCCATTCGTTGTACTAATGATTTTCCACCTCCTTCAGCTGATAGGACACAAGTTAAATCCCTTTCACTTCATCCATATGCATTACTCAAAAAAATTTCTCGATCTCATCCACAAACTCGTATGGATCCTCCTCCACCTTTGTACCCATGAACCTAGGAAGGTTTAGTCTCATAAACTGGCCTACCTGTATGGTCTCGGACGTACCAGACGCAAATCCAACATCTTTCTATTGTCAAGCTTGGGAAGCCACCAACTGTGCAATTATATGCATCGATTGTCCAAACTCAACATTTAATATATCTCTCTAGGAAGGTTGGGCGTGGTTAGTGCAAGACTAAGGAGACCTAGGTGCCTTGGGTGGGCTATTTTAAATGGAAGCGACTCCCGAGGCAGCATAAAATTCAGGAGTGTGAGCCCTATTTCATGTCCTCATCCCATGAGTAGGGCGAACATCCTCGGCTTAGGCATTATGTTCATTAGAACTACATGGAGGCATGATAACTTCTATGAAATACAAGAGACCATTGATTAGAGGGCATTCAGATTCTACAGCATAAACTAAATCACAAAGAAGAGAGACATTCCTAAATGCCTTATAGCCTCCTTCTTATAAGTGTGGCGGGAAACACACCCATAAATAGGATCTACTTGACGTAATTTTGCAGACACCCTGGTACCATAAATCGTGCTCTGATGCCAAGTTTTTCATGACCCATACCGGGGCCTTGGCCATAACAAGCATCCCGAACCATGGAGGCTCGGGCACCCTTCTATATTTGATAATCATGCATAATACGCATATAATAAAGAAAGGATGCAGAAACATAAATCATTAAAGAGTCATGGTAATGTCCTGTGTTAAGTATATCAATACGAAAAGAAAAACATCAACATCTAGACAACATCTATTTCAGTCTGTGAAATCTCAATTGCATACAAAATTAACAAACTATCTGAAACTGGGACAAGTCCCCCAGTGGACCTAAACAAAAGTAAATAATAAATATCCATAAAGAAACAGGCCTTCGGGATTAAAGAAGGCTCACAACTGCACACTTCTGTTTGATAACTCTACGGCTTAGCAGGACCTCTAGACTGAGCCTCAGACCCTAAAATATAGGGGGTTAATACAATCGTACTGGTAAGCAGATAAGTCCAAAATAATATATTTATATAAATAAAATATATAAGAGAAAGTCATGAATATCATGCATGGTATATTTAAAATACATGGGCAATCTTTAATAACCATAAAAAAGTTCTCGCCAATGCAGTTCTATTTTTTCTATTACTTCTGAGTTAGGTGGAACACCCTACAATTCTATGACCCCACGAGCTATATGGAGTCCGCCCTTAACTCAGCCGCCAAGACCCCAACCCACGTTTGCCGTAAGAGTTGGAGTTTCTGATTCTGATTCTTATACGCCACAGGGCACTAGGCCATCGTATAATCCCTCTTGGGGACATAATGACCCGTATCGGCAAAACAAGGTTTTGGGAAATGAGTTATATAAACTCATACCTTCTTCAGGTAACCACCTAACATCTCTTAAGCCCATTTTTAGCCTTTCCTAAGCATGCATCTTGATCAAATCATATTCTAAAAGAAATCTTAATGATATCTGACTTCTATTATTATTCTGAGTCTATTATGGAGTTATCTGTTTTGGTGTCGTCACACTAAGACTTGCAAGTCGTATATCTGTGCCATATGATGCCATGTATGATTCTGTCATTCAAAATAATGTTCAGACCATTCAAGCATTACAGATAGTATAAGAAAATTCATATTTCAAAACATAAGTCAAAACTATGCAAATGTTCTCATCTTTTAAAAAATTTCAACAAGTGGTGTTCAGTTTCTCAAAACATTCTGGAAATTCCTTCATTTATAATTTTTACCATTTAAATCATAATTATATTCCTCTCTCCAATCCTCAACCATCATAAAATTCATGTAAGATTATAAGACACTTGACTCGTTCTTTAAATTATGCAGTGAAGGAATCCATAGCTTGTAAATCAAGTAGTAACACAATGGGAGAGGGAAAGACTCAATAATTCATGCTCTCAATCCATATTTCAAAGCTTCAACACATACATACATATATACTAGCCAAATCACTTTCAAGGAAAGTCTTCCAGACTAAAACAATATTATCAAGGGCTTCAAAAACATGATTATAATTGTAAATCCAAAACCTTTTTTGTAAGTTCATGATTTCCAAACCTTCAACATAATTAAAAAGAATTTACTATCGCCGTGTAGTTTTAGTAAAATCGCACGTACCTTAGATTACTTAGGAGGGAGAGTGAAACCCGGATCTTGATTAAATCTTGATACTCTTGAATTCTAAGAATGAGTTCTTGATCTTTGGGAAAAGGATTAGGGTTTTGATTTAACCGAATAAGAGTAGTTTCTGATGTATTTTTCCCTATTCCCACTTTAATTTCATGTTATGGCAGAGATATGATGAGGAAAAAGATTGAAATGCCTTTCCCAAGGCCAGTTATTTTTTTTTTAAATGTGAACTGGGCATCGACGCGTTACCTGACGTGACACATTGATATCGTGTTAGCCCACTATTTTATCGACATGATCATTGATGCAACACGTCTACTTCACGTTGGTTCACTTCTTCACCGATGCTATCATCAATGCGGCGTGCTGACTTCGCGTTGGGCCACTGTTTCCAACATCCAAACACTTTCCGTCCATTGTTCGAAAAATCTAAAACTTTTTTGAGCCACCCTCCTTCCATCACCGATCATGAATCAATTTTAAAAATCAATCCTCAAAGTCAAAAAGATCGATTTAGAGACAAACCAAGTTCGGGAGCTAAATATGAAGCTATGTCATTCTTGACACTTAGAAAGATTTCTAGTTGCTAGCCTCTCAAGCATTCTACTAGGTGAGATACAATGCTGAAAATTTTTGCGGAGTGTTAAATTACCACATATTGTTCTTTGGTTGTTGGAGATTTTATATATGTTGATTCTTTGTTCTTGATAATTTAACTTACATATTTCTTCTATTCATATCGTAAATATAATTATCATTTCTTCTAAAATTCTAGTTGCTTTCTTACAAGTATGAGTAGTTAAATCTCATAATTAGGGTTGTGAGAACTATGATAGATTAATGAAGCAGGTTAAAGTACTTAGTTATTCTCAAAATGTATTGATCTTTCCTCCTTCACATTGATTCCTTTTTAAAAAGTGCACACGTTAGAACTAACCTTAATTATTACTTGCTTGACCATTAGAACTTACCTTAATTATTACTTATTTGACCATAGAGGTAAAGTATGAAAAAAAAGAGATTACTAATAGAGATTTGAGGCTATCAACCCTCATCTAACCGCTTGAACCTTTTTCAAAGATAGCTAATATGAGATAAAGTATAAGGATTAATATAAAAACACTCATAGATTTATCTGGTGACTGAGTAATATTCATCTAATAGGGGCGACCAGTCATTTAGGTGAAACTAAATTATCAACTTTTCATACTAGATGTCGAGATAGATAACTAGTGCATATATTTACTGAGATATAAAATCACGTGGAACAAAATCTTAGTTCAGTCTCTCTGATTTTTACAACATAAATTAATACTTTGCTACTTGTCACCAAATTATAGACTGTTTACTTGCCGGGAAATACGATTTAGGATTAGTTTAATTTTGTTTAATTAACTTTCAATCCTTATTTGGTGATTTATTTTTCTATTGCTTTTGTTCTAGTTTAGGATCTAGAAGTGCAAGATGCAATATTTATTATTTGAATTTCTTATTTTATACTAACGCCTCGTGAGTGTAGTATAAAATTGAAAAAGAAGTTAGGGGTGTAATTCATTAGTTCAAAGTGAAAGAAAAAGGGGTGAACTTAATGTTGTCGTGACACAACATTATATCAGGCGCTTGTTGGAAGTATAAAAAACTAGAAGTGTAGCTTTTTTTTTTTTCATTTTATATTTTTTTTATACAATCTCATCTTTTATGTTGTTTTTATTTTTGCAGATTTAGGGAAAATTTGATAATCCAAATTTGAAGCTAAGGAGCATGGTTGAGCTTAAGTACATGATTCATACGACCCTCAATGGAAATAAAATAAATATGTTCCTAGCTAGACCAAGAATGGCCTAAGAGGGCGTCTTTAACCCTCATTTTACTTTGTTTATTACCTTAGAAATAAAGTATAATTTTAAATGTGGGGTGGGATATCTTGCGAAGTATACTATAGGAATTTCTTTTATTTATTTAATTATTTTAAGTTGCAAATAAAGATAATGTTATTTTGAAAATTTTTCAAATAAATCTTTGTTCATTATATTAAAATAACTTTTGTTGGTTTTTAGATTATTACTCTTTAGTAGAGCATAATTCACGAATTTTTAGATTTTTTTTATTTCTTTTCCAGGGTGGGCGTCGAATCGAATAACTTTTACTTTAGAAATATTTTTTATTTTTTATTTTTAGGAAAGAAAAGAAAAGACTTTTTAGATTTGTTTGATTCTGTCACAATTCAGAAATCGAGGTCATGATGACACCTACCCTAGCCCATCCTTGGTAGGTAAATCAAAAGTCAACAATAAATATAAAATATGAAATAAAACAAATAAAGCAGTACGAGACTTCTAGGACAAAGTCAGGCAATATTAATCATAAATCTATGTATAAATGAAATGCAACAAAATTTCAAAACCTAGTATCATAAGTATTAAAAGCATCTACGACAACATTGAAGTATGATAATACATCACCGTCTACAAATACAAGTAAGGACAGAAATAATAGTTGGAGGTTGGAACAAGGCTTGGAATGAAGAGCTCACAAGTACTCTGGATCAACACTCACGGTACGAATTAGCTACTGTGGTTCGCATTCATACTGAGATCTACACCAAAAGGGAATAGAAGTAGAAGTAAATACGGTTCACTTCTACTCAGTAGGTATTATATTCTGACTAAATAAAACAACATACTAAACAAGTGAAGAAAATTATGAGCATTATTCGACCTATATATAGAAAAATTTTCAATGGTGGCTCAAATTGTATCTCCTAACAATTATACAAGTGTAAAATCTATATAAGAATAACTATACACGAATTTATAATATAAGTCTATATATACAATAATAAATACATAAATAGAGGTGCAAATAAGGCAATGCAATACAAATATGGTGGAATGGTAATGATGTCAGTCATCGCATGACAATCATTATATGGCCTTGTATAAACCTTCCGAGCATAATCTTCTAGGACAAGACTCATGGGGGATTTAAAATCCATCTACTCTAACAATCTTAATCAACCTTACTGACAAAGTCTTCAATCAAGGGTTTTATAAAGAGTTCATTTTCTTTCAAAAATTAGTGTTTCTCTATTGTACCTATTTCTTGTATATGGATGAATGAAATTAGAATGTATGCTCATTGCTAATAAAGTATTATATATAATGAATCAAGTCAATGATGGTATCAAATGAGCTCAAATATCCATAATATATCAATAAATCGTGATGTAAACCATTGCACCATGCCACAAGAATGAAGAGTAATGTAAGACATCAATAATATCAATTTAAACTCCCACTCAGTCATAACAATGAAAATAAATATCAAATAATGCTCAAACATGACCAATATCAATCATGAATTGGGTATCAGCACAATAATCATTTCTCAAGTCAAATATAACTTTCACATAAACCCCCACTCGGGCATCACAACAATGATAGTCTCTCAAATCAATAATAATCTTCAATAGGCCCCCACAAACACAATAATATAAATATCACAAAATATAATTATCATGATAATATCCCCATCTCATTGCATGTTTTATATGAATGGTTAATTACCCAACTCAGTCTGAAGAAAGTTAAGTTATAATCTACCTCAAAAAATAAAATACAAGTGTGGATCATTCAACATACAATATTTACTTTATGAGAAACTTTTAAGTAAACCAAATCTAACAAAAGATAATCTACATAATTAAAGGAGTCTAACGATACTCATATAAGCGACTTTTATTTTGGGTCCCAAAATATTTTAATGACCGAACCCGAAGGAAAAAGTTTATTTAAGAACCAAGTTTTTCATAACTCAAGGACTCTAAACATGATAGCCCATAAAAAATAAGTTGAAATCAATAGTAAAATCATTGTCTCTCTTTAGTGAGTAAAACCCCAAAACTCTAATTTTAAAATCCAAATTTAAAGATGATTTAGTGAGATAACAATAAACAAGGATAGAATTCATATTTAGAAACTTGCTCAAGTCAAATTTGATGCAAAATAGTCTTTGAAATTGTCAAAATTGAGATCTCAAAGCTTAAATATAGAAGAATAGAATAAAAGGTAAGAAAAATAAAATTATACCAGCGACATCTCCTAAGTGATAAAATGTTTGTCTAAGAAACATTGCTTGAGCGAGAAGACTACCGCTAAAGTATTAGTCACTTGCCACACTAGTGGCCACTAAGGAAACATATTTTCTATTATGGTGTCATCACAGAGGCAGAATAAGCATCGCTCATATGATGATGCTGGAAAGATGGCCTATGCTCAGGTGACCAAAAGGCCACTTAGGCAGTTGCACCAGAAACTAGATAAAATTGAAAAACATAGGACTAAAATAACTCTGAATGGACCTTTGGAATTTTATAGGGAGACCATAAAAATAATTTATTAATTTTACGAGGCTAATTTTGACACTCAGGACTAAATTAAACCTTCATATTTTTTTAAAAAAATTATTTTTAATAAGTTTACCCAGCAATCCCTTTAGGCTAAGTTTATCTAGTTTCTTGTTTAATAGGTTAAAAACAAAATATAAAGGATCATAACCTGGATAAGCTATGCTACTAATCCAAAATTGACATTTTGAATATAATAGAACTAATAGAATCATCATTTGCCACCCGAATCACAAAATAATCAAAATCAAGCTAGTCAATTTTAAGGCTTCTCAAAATCATATAATCATTCAAATTTCTCTTGAATATTTCGCAGATTATGCCAACCAACTCAACAACTTATAAATAAAATATAACAAATATGGGGTAAGATGAAATGATCGAAACATAGCAAAAAGTAAAATTCACCACAAGAATTGTTACAAATACTAGAAACTTAGGCTTGATCTTGAGTAGCACGTACCTGTGAGCGCTTGAATATAAAATAAAGTAGCAGACTTTTTGACATCTAGGATTATGATTGTAAATTTGTATATAACTTATTCTTATTTTATAATTTTCTATGATCCTATTTATCTTACAAATGGAATTAATCATTTTTCATTGATACTTGTGTCATGTGTGGTGAGATTTTTTTTTTACATATATTGCATCTTAGTCTAAAACTTTCTCTGCATGTTATTAAAGTGAAATAAAAAGTATTGATCTATGTAGAAGATGATAATAGACTTTCTTTCATATAACTTGTGATTTTAGCCTTTTAGATATTATATCACTAGTTTTCCTCTTTGAGCTTGTTTTCTTTTGGTAGCTATAATTTTTTTTTAATCCCTATTTTTTGCATTCTGCTTTCTTGAGCATTGCAGCATAGTCTGCATTGAAATTTTTAAATCTGAAAAAAGTGACCGGTGATTGATACAAATTTATAAAAGGCCCTCTTTGAAAGAATGTAGTATTAAAAAAAGAGACATGCTTGAGAAAAAAATTAATTAGAACGTTCTTGATATGATGAGAATACTAATGAAATAATTGATTAAGAGAGGGATGAGAAAAATAAAGTGATGAGAATAATCAGTCATGATATTCAAAAAGTATAAAATACATAGGGAAGTGTAAGTTACTATTATATAACTTTTCTACCCGTCACCTAGCTATCATTACAACTTGTTAAAGTCCTTTTTAATTCTATTTGATCATACTTAATTAGTGGAGATGTACATAATGGGCAAGCATGTGGTTCTTTATGTATACATCTGAATTCTTTTGTGAGTGTGAGAGTTATTATTTAATTTTAAGTCCTTAATTTATAGTCAATCTTTAGAATTGAGTGTGTGGATTATTTCTTTTTAAAAGGGTACTTGTTTCATGAGAGGTAGATGATGCTATTATCTTTCTTTTATAAGGATAGGTAACACTAACAACAACATACCCAACATATTCTCACAAAGTGTGATTTATGGAGGGTAAATTATTCGCAGTCCATACCATTACCTCTGAAAAATTAGAGAGGTTGTTTTCGATAGACCCCCAACTTCGAACAAATAACAATATATCAAGCAAATAAATATAAAAATAAACAACAAAATGTGGTATCACACCACTACATAATAGGTAAGCAAGCTTAAATTTGATGAGTTGGAGTTCATTTTTGAGTTTGAATGTTGGAGATTTGTTCTTTACTTGTATTTCTTGCATAATGATCAAAAAGTATACTTAATGTTGTGAATTTTTATGTGGTCTTATTATTGGTATCACTAAAGTGGTGGCATTTCTAGACTTAATTAATTAAGATCATTTTTAATGCTTGCTAGTGTACAAGCAAAGGTCTAAGTGTTAGATGTTGACGTTAGGAAAAAATTACATCTATTTAGTCATTATATTTCTCACATTTAATATTTTTATTTGTTCTATTGAGCATTAATTTTGTGGATTATGCTTAATATTATATATTTATGTGTAGGATTAAATTGGTGTAAAGATGAAGAAATTTGGAGCAAAAATAAATTAAAAAGGAGAAATCATATAAGGAAATTAACCAGGCAGCTTAACAAATTAAATGAAAATGTGAAAGAGCAGCAGTGAAGTGGTGAAAATTGTAAAGTGCTATTGTCTGTAGTGTACTCCGGGTGGAACCAAACCAATTGGGCTTTGGATTTTCAGTCTAGTGTAGACTCAATTACTTGAGGCTTTTTCCTACTTCTACAAATAGTCCATAAGAATTATTTTTACCAAACTTGTGACCAAGAGAGAGCTAGTAGCGATTGTGGAGGCAAAAAAAATTGATTTATTCTTTTATTCTCCGTATTTATTTAAGTTACACACTCTATAACCTTAGAAATGATTTGTTCCAAGTTACTTCACATTATTCTTTGATTTATGGAGATTCCACATACATTGATTCTTCGTTCTTGATAATAGAGTTTACAAATTTCTTCTTACAAGCATGAGTATCTAAATCTCATATCTAGGATTGTGGAAAACATAATAAATTAACAAAGTAGGTTAAAGTATGTAGTGATTCTTGAACGGTATTCTTGCATGTATTATTCTTCCCTTTGTATTGATCAATTTTAACAAGTCCATGCATTCAAACTTGCCTTATTTCTTGCTTTATTGAACATAGGTTTAAAGACATGAAAAAAATATTAACAACAAAAATTTGACATTATCATGTAACGACATTCTTAGTCGTTTGGTGAACTCTACAATTTTATCCTTCTTCGTAGGTTGTATACATGATTTATGACTTATAGAAATGGGTAGTATCAATTCCGAAGGTGTTCAAAAGTGATTTATGTTATTAGTTGAATTCTTGTGTTTAAATAAAGATAATCTCAATCATGGTCAACTTTTGGTCAAGACGGCCCTAGGTTAGTGTTTTAATAATTCCAATAGGTCCAGAACATACTTTTTGGTCAATTCACATATTTGATTTATTTCTATGGAGTTTTGAATAAATTTTGAGAATTTTCTGAAAGTTTTATCTACTTTAGATAATTAATTTAATTAGTGATTTAATGTGTCAAAACCACAACTTTTTTTCTCACCTAGACACATGCACAAAGAATTAGGTTTAATATTGAAGAATAATAGAAATAAGAGATAGAACTTAGATGTAGAATTGCGTTGTGTAGCGTAGATATGTCAAAGACAACTGAGAATTGCAAGTGGGAACTCCACCGCCAAGTGACCATTCACTATCAGGAATATATATCCTTAATATATTTTGTTGATATGTAGTTCTTGTACAGACTAAAGGTGGGCCATTTCACGAGGAAATTGTTTGTCGTTGTACCGTTACAATTAAAGAGAATTAGTGGTGTATATTTACATATAAGGATAATGTGGGATAGCTAATTATTGGTAAGATAACATAATGATAATTTAAGGAAACTAATGAATGTAAAGTAATCATGAGGTAATGATTACAGTAGGATGGATAATCGTTGCTTATTGATGATTGAATGGTTATTGTGTAATGGTTTTCGGTACATACAACAGTATTGCAGTTCTAATTTTCCTTTCACACTTAGCTGTAAATTACCACACTTTCAATTAGTCACGATTTGGATAGATTTAGGTTTTAGGTTCACGATTCTTAGAGTAAAGATTCTTAAAAGGATCACATAATGACCCATTTTAATTGAAATTTGATGTACTAGTATATAATCGAATAAAGATTATATATTTGAACAAATTTTGATCATTCAAGAGCTATACAAAAAGGCAAGGTCCTTACAGATTATCTTGCATTTATATTCTTTGATTGTGGTAGGTTATGGTTTAACTGGAGTTTAGACTCAATGCAATTATATGTATGCTCCTAAATTGGATGCTTGTTGATTGGTCTTCGTACATACTTGAATTTGATGATATTTGAATTATTGATCCTGGTATTAATAATTATTGAAAATCAAACTTGATCAAATTGCCTTATGAGTATAAGTGTACTTGTAAATTTAGTACATCGTATTGTATCATGAGAGATAGTATGAACTTGATAGGATATACATAATATGGTTTTTGGGGATCGGGTACCACACCAGTATGGTATATGGACTTAAATTATTCCTTGCAGGTCATGAATAGTTGGGCAAAAATCAATCTCTTATCATGTGTGTACATATTAGTATTGGTTTTGAGAGATCATATGGTTAATTAGGTTAGTAAGTTGATAACGAGCTAATGGTATTCTAATTTTAAGATTGAGATGGACATAACTTTTACTTATGATATTATTGTTGATTTCATGATTATTTACGGTGTGGTTAATACCCTTGGTGATTACATGGCTTATTGTGGGCATTGTTTGCCTTGTCATTGATGTATTTTGCTAATTCATTAAATACTTGTTGCGTGTTTATTTCTATTTACTAGTTATTTGATTTATGTTGTACATATGTTATTAAATTAAGTTGGTTCATGATACCTACGAGTACACAGTGGCTTGTACTGATACTGCTACTGCCCTGTAATTTTCTTTTGTTGAGTACAGAAAGTGTTCTTGAGGCTCAAACATGACCTCAAATCTTGTATTTGATAGTTGATCTTGATCCAAGGATGAGCACTCCATCTCCAGGCTGCCATGGATCATCATATTATTTTATTGTACTTCTTTCGAGAAATGAGACATTCTTTATTTTTCTTTATTTTGGATATTTCTTTTAGACATGATTTTCATTTTAGAAGTTCCTATACGACGACTTTAGAGTCCTTGGGATTTTAATAGGCAGTTTGTTTGATCATTAATAATTATTAGTTTTGGATTTATTATTTTTAAGTTGGTTTTTATGATAACCTCATCTTTATATTGATTAAATGATTGGGTAATGGCTTGGGTTAGATGGTTCTCCCACAAAAAAATTAGTTTAGGTGCCGCTCATGGTCATTTGGATCATGAGATATCGACCCTCTTCTAATAGTTTGAACCTTGTCTAGAGATTGCTATGAGATCAAAGGTAAGGTTTAAGATACAAACACTCATAGACTTATCTGGTGATTGAGTGATGTTCTTCTAATAGGGGAATCCAGCCATTTAGATGAACCTAACTTACCTATTTTGCATGCTAGATATTTATATAGATCACTAGTATTCTATGTTTATTGAGTTATAAAATCATAGGAAGCAGAATCCTAGTTCATTCTCTCTGATTGTTACAATATAAATTGATACTTTGCTACATGTCACCTAACATGCAAATGGTTTACTTGTTACTTTACATCCTCCTTTTGAAAATAATAGATTAATAGTTAAAAAAACATTGACCTAACTTCTAGCCATATTCCTTATGGAATTGACTCCAACCTAGTTGTATTTTGTATTTAACTCAAGGACTATTTAATACTTCATTGCGGGGTGTAATTTAGACAGCTTCTAATTTTAGGGTGATAACATAAAAGATCTAGGGTAGTAAATAGTTGATAAATGAGGTATCACAAGTCCTTTTGGATGTGCATCATAGTATCAAATTACAATGCAGAATAAATACTATCATGAAAGAAGTGGAGAAGAAGAAAGTTATAAAATGGCTAAACGATGGTGTAATTTACCCCATCTCAGAGATTCATTAGGTGAGTCTAGCATAATATATTCCAAAGAAGGGTGGGATCATAGTGGTTGAAAATAAAAATGGAGAATTAGTACCCCAGAGAATAATTACAGGCAGCTAGATATATATTGACTACAAAAATCTGAACACCACAACATGAAAGGGCCATTATCCTTTACTATTAGTAGATCAACTGGTTGGGCATTTACTGTAGTTACAATTAAATCATGATTTCCCTAGAAGACTATGAGAAAAACACATTCATCATTTCTTATAGTATGTTTTATTTCTAAAGAATGTCTTTTGTCCTACCTAATGAACCCAACACATTCCAAAGATGTATGATGGCAATCTTCACTAACATGATAGACAAATATGTCAAAGTATTTATTGATTATTTCTCAATATTTGGAGATTTATTGGATGAGTGTTTAGAGCATCTGGATGTAGTACTTGCAAAATGTAACGACTTTATTTTTGTGAATTAGTCATTTCTATGTGACTTGACCATTTTACCATCCCATGTGGCTGCTTTATGATGTTTCTGGGGTGTGGTGATGATTAGCGTGATTTCCAATGCATTTCAGTGTGATTTGTATGAGTTTGTGGTTTTTGAAGGTTAAAAAAGTCTTATAGTTGACTTTGATTAATATTTATTATTTTGTGCATTGGATGGCAAAAGTGAGTGCGCCAGCAGATCCAGAACATCAAATTTGGATTGAAAACATGGTTGGTATGATTTAACGACTTTGGTATCTCATTTAGATACTCAGTTTGGAAAAATGTAAAATTAGGTCTCGAGGGTCAAATTTGTGAAAATGATGTTTTATTGAAAGTCTGATATCACCATTGAGTCCAGATCATTTAATTTTATAGGGTAGCATAGTTCATTTATATTCTCAGGATTTGTAAGAAATCTCGAGAGATCGACAGAGACTTGGAATTCTCTAAGTCCTCAACTGATGCACCACTCAACTGGGTGCATCCTCTTGAGTGATGCTTGGGTTACTTAAGAAGAGGCCGTTTAAGTGACCTAGCTTAACCAGCTAAGTTTCGCTTAAGAGAGACCCTCTCCTCTTAAGAGAATGTTTCTTAAATAGCACTTGGTCCGCTCAAGTGGCACTTGGCTGCTTAATAAATGTATGCAGATTAGCGGGTACTGTTTAAGCAGTACTTGGCCTCTTAAGCGGTCTAGTGTCTTCTTAAGCGACAGCTGAATAATTTAAACACCCCTTTCTTGATTTTCCACTATTTTTTAAGACTTGGAGCTTCGATTTTTAGAGTTTTTGAAATTTCTTTCATTTTCAAGCTTGGATAATTTCCAAATCCCTATTTCAATTATTTTTTTCAAATCTTGTCATCTAAAGCTTGTTAAAACTCGATTCCAAAAGTGTAATTTGGGGATTTTGGCTCGGAAGGCCTTAATTAGTATTTCTTCAATTTAAACCCCAACCAGTTTTCATTTGTGTTTTATTCTATTGCTTCCTTTAATCATAGGTAGTATATTTTCGAACTAAAATTCCACTTTTACATTTCTTTTTTTGAAAATCCATCTCGGTGGTCTATTTTGACTTCGTCTAAAAAATAGGCAATATGAGTATTGTTGGCTTCCTTTTGACGCGTAGATTTTATAGTTGCATGTTTTAGTTGATTTTGAGGTTGTTCGTGAGGAGAAGGCTTCATGATTGGAGGCTTTTGGACTAGATTTTCCTCATTCGAGATAGCTTATGGATTATCTTTCTTTAGAGTGGGATGGGTAGTTAATATTGATACAAAAGAATGTTATGGGTATGGTTACTAATCATGAAAATGTTGTTATTACTGTTTTGTGCTCGTGTAGGAGTCTATGTTATTGTTAATTGTGGTTTGAGATATTATTTTCTGTGTCACCGTGTGGGGGTCTTATATGACGTTATTGGCCTGATATTTATATATTTTGTTGCATTCTTCTTGGTATAAATTTCCTATGTTGGGATTTATGTGGTATCAATGACATATTGTTGCATGTCTTACTCTATTGGTATATAGATTATATTAGATCATGGATGGTTGACTTATTTAGTTGATATTTGGCTCACGTGATTGGTATATTGGGTGGGTTTTGAAATTCTCATTTTGGTTTGCTTGTGAGCATTACATCCTCAAATCATATACATCTATAAGGCATTGATACCATTGTGGAAATACTATTTTTTCTAACAAAAATGTGTGATCTTTAAGAACCCTCTGCCGAAGATCATGTTCCAGAAATGAGTTATGGATATTGGATTAGTATTGGCTATTGGATTGTATATTTATTTCGAACCCCCTATGGGTCTTACCTCGAGAGCATAGCTTGGTTAGTGTATACGGAGGTTGTGCAAGAACGTTGGACATATCACATCATCATCATCATCATTATCATTGTCATTACATTTCATACATCATGCACCTTCTTTATTTTACTCTTGTATTTAATTAAATGTCTATATATTCTATGTTTCTTTTCTATACTTGTACTTCGTATATATGCTTATATTTAGAACTGTTAGTGAAGACGGTGTGGGATACCATTTGGGATATTTTCTGGTTGCAGGCGATGTGCCTATAGTTTGTGTTTATATACTTTACTTTCTACTTTTCTCAGTCGACCTATTATGCCTACCGAGTATAAGTTAACCATACTCATTTCTATTGTGCCCGTTTGGTGTAGATCCAAATACGAGTGTGCTGCACGGTAGCTAATTTTGGGCGGTGCTTGGAGTATTTTTGTGGTAGTGGTCTCTCTACGCCTCTAGAGTCTATCTTTTACCCCTTCTTATCTAGTTTATGTGTTGTTTTGTACTTAGATACGGATTATGTTCCATTTTTGACTTTCAGTTGTATATTTTGACTTAGAGATGAACTTAGTTGGTTCTTACATTGTGATACCGGATTTTAGGGTGATTTATGGTATCATTGTTATGTATTTTTTTGCTATTATTGTATAAGTGAGGTTCAACTTCATTCGAGAAGTCTTGCCTTAGGACTTGATATTAATATTCTCATTCCATATTAGGTTGGGTGATTGGCTTACTTGTCAATGCTTGTCTTGACAAGTGCCATCATTGACACCACCCGAACTGGTGCCTTATCATAATGGGCATCTCAAGTCCAAACGGGATAGGAGACCACCACCATAACCCAATCCAACCAACAAACATATATCCTACGCCGGATGAATTTCGAACATATAACAAAATGACGTATTCAATAATATAGCGACTGTGGGATGATTCTATATCTTAGACCAAACCGACCAAGTCAATCCATCCAATAACCAACCAACCGAACCAAACATTATAACTCCATGTATGTAATATAAAAATTGTAACCGTTCCATACCCAAGTCCACAGTTGTACATACAAAGCCTCTAAACCAAACCAAACTAAGGAGTATCTAGTCAGGACATACCCCCAGCCATAGCAAAAACCCAAAGTCTATAGAAAGACAAAAGTAAGTAAAGTAATCCATGACCTGAAATAGATGCCTTTCGAACAGTTAAAGCTTACCACTTCAATCCAACACCGACTTTTCCCAAATCTAACCAATGAGTAGGAGGAGTAGTATGGCCGGTTCCTGCATCGCATAGGGATACAACTACCCAAATATGGGTTAGCAGATGAATGCTAGAAACTACTGAAGATAAGGATAAATAATGCCAACCTTTAAAACCAAGTAAACTACCCATATGTTGATACACCCAAATTACAACTCTCGTTAGAAAGTGTGAGTGGTCTATGTCAAATATAGAACCCAACTAGGTTGGGGTCGAATCCCACAAGGAATACTATGTAAACTAAGTATTATGATTATTAATGGACTGTTGATCGAAGGTTCCAGAATAAGGGGGGTCTGTTTGGAACAATGCTTGTTGCGTTTAACAAGTTGTATTCAAACTACTGAGTATTTTTGCAAGTTTAAATTCAATGAGAATAAGTAAACTAGGATTATGTTCACCAAGGTGTTAATGCAGTTAGGGTTGTGAGCTATTCCAAATTCCAAGTTGACAATCTAAATTGTAAGGTAAATTGAACTATTAAATTCTATCTATTTGTTTCTCAACCTTAATAGATAGCTACCCTTTAATACATCCGAACTTAAAGAATGTTTTATAATGCCCTATTGAATCCTCAAGTGGGTTGACCCTATCAAGGAATCAATCCACAATCCAAAGGTTAAAGACCTTAAATTTCTTATAAATCTCCTCTTTTCCAACACATACTTTTCTACTCAAACAAGTGGTGTTCTTGGGCACACCCTTCGAGTTTGCAACCAAGAAAGGTCATTATTATGAAGAGGAGATTATACAATATCAATTATCTACAGAATTTGGGCATTCTCATAACCCTAATCAACAACTCACACCAAGGCTCCTATAACCCTAGTTATAGGAGTATTAGCCACACATCATAGAAGAAGAAGACATCATTGTATTTATCATAAATAATTTCAGAAATCACTTACAAAGATTCAAAAAATTGTTCTTGATCTCCAAATAAACAGTGAATAAAAATGATAAGATCCCCTAGAGAATCAACTTGTTTCTTAGAGTAAAGAAAATAGGTTACAAAAATGTTTAGTAGTTGAAAGATAGATCCAATATACCTAATTAAATCCTAGACTAGGTATTTATGGGTTTCCAGGTAAAGGGGATTTAAAATTTGAACTGTAGATTATCGCATCATAGTTGACGGCCAGGTTGACAGCCCGTTAGTGGACTGACGGTCTGTCACTTGGGCTGTCACTTGGACTTCCAGTTCTACGCGTTCTATCTCATGTATGATGGCTAAATTAACAGTCGGTTAATGGCCTGGCAGTCCATCACCTGGACCATCGCTTAATTCTAAAAGGTCTGCATTCTTCTTGGTTCTGATGGCCAACTTGACGGCCCGTTAGTGTCTTGACGATCCGTCAGTTGAGTCATCCAGTTCTTCCTCTTTGCTTAGTATTGATGGGCACCTTAACGGTTCATCATAGTTTTGATGGCCCATCAGTTAGATCGTCAAGGGCCTTCAACTTGTACTTTTCCAAGTTAGTCCTTGTTCTAAGTCTTTTACGTGAAATACAATAAAATCCAGCATCAAATACACTAATAGCTACTTAAATACACACAATTATACCTTGTAAAAAATGTAAAATATTTTGTCCAAAGCTGTAACATCAACACCCTCAACTTAAGGCAATTGTTTGTCCTCAAGCAACTTAACACCATATCATATGAATAAGCCAGAAAAATGATGGACATTCAACCACTGAACACTGCATTACACAACCTCTAAATTGTCACCTTACTTGTATAGTCTCAACACATCAAGATCCACAATTGACACTATTTTAAAATTCAGCATACATATGTTCATGGACACAACATCCCACAGAAGTCGGTAAAAACAAGTATAGATCAGATTGTCCTCACAGTTAAAGAAGTCCACCACACTTTATTTATTTAACCCACGGACTATAAACTAAGACTCTCACTCTCACAAAAGTAGTTACAAACATAGCATATACACCCATAAGTTTTCCCTTATCCTCTAATGCCCTCCATGGTTGACTTGCAAAGATAAAATAGGACTTGTTATGGCTTATAATGATCCTTCGGTGCTAGGTGAGGAACGCTTTTAGGAAAGTGACTTCAAGTTTAGATTTCACTATCCTTTCCCTTGATTGCTACTCACCCTGACTATTTCTCTTCTAATTCACTTACAATCCATACTACTTATCCACAATTTCATAATAAACCCAGTTTTTTGGGATCTACATCAGCCACCCTCAACTTATGCTGATGCTTTCAGTTGAGGTGCAATTATCTAACCAGATCAGGGCCGGATGAGACATTTTATTTCAACTCTAAACCACTTACATCAGATGCTAACTTCTCAATAATAGCCACCCTCAACTTAGGAATTTTTCCTAAGTTAAGGTGCACGATATCCAATACTAGACCAGGGCACAAATTAGGTGCTAACATCCTAAAGAGAGTGAATCAGAATTATTGGGATTGAATAAACAATAGTGAAAGCTTAAAAAGGGTTCAAAAAGTAAAGTTATATCTTTTTGGTGGGGCTTTTATGGTTAAGTGGACTACCAACTAAAAGAGTCCTGCTATCCTATCCAATTAAATCAATCACAAAGTAACACAAATGAACCGAGGAAGAACTAGTTATACACCATGCAAGAACTGTATCAAAATACTCGCACACACAGATAATGAACTCATACTTGTTTTAGAAACTCTTGAATTTGAATCACATGATCATGCTTGATTTATCTTAACACCCTAATTCCTATTACAGATTCATAATGGTTGCTCAACACGTATCAAGAGACAAGAAAGCATTCTCATAAACAAGCAGTTCACAGTATTCTACCGCATTCATCATTCTTCCATACATACAAAGGGTGATAAAAGAACAAAATTTACATCACGATGCACAAGAAACATAAATAGCAACCTATACATGCTGGTTCTACTAAATAGCACATGAGGGAAAAGAACACAAGCAACAAAAACCCCCGTGGTAACCAAAAGAACAAAAAGGACCTATCCCTACTAAACAAAAAGGCTTTGTCCTCAAATGCATGAACAATATAGTACAAGGAAGTGAAATACTTGTAAAGTCCCTTAGAATTGTGAGTCGGTCAAATTGGGAGAGGCTTCTTTGTCCTCAGGTGTAACAATAGTGACTCCAATGGTGGTTGGGGTGCTCAAAATAGTTTCCTCCTCAATAGGGGGTATCACAATTGGAAACGGCTCTGGCATGGGCCCCCATGTTTAGACAGAACTAGTTTAAAATCCCACTGCTTCATCAGTGGCCTTTTTCTTCCTCTTCTTTTCATCCATCAATGATTTTCTTAGTTCTTTTCTTACGTTCCTTTCTGTAGGCATTTTGTCCCTACGCCTCTTTCTTATTTCAGATTTCTGCTCACCACTTTCATCAACTTTATTCCTCTTGTCTTTTAGCGGCCTACCCATTAGATCAATGAGTCCTTTATCTTCATCACTGATTACTAATGTAGGATAAAAAATAGACTACAGTGGTTGTCTTTTTAGCTCAGCAATGTCAGCTTGTGTCTGTCTGAACTCTGCCATGAACCTTGCAAAGTCTAGAATAAATAACTTATTCTACCGATTGTTGATATTCTCCCTTATGTCGTCCATCCTGGCATGAATATTATGATATGGTTTGAGAGCTTCAACAATGATACGGTCGATGAATGGTTTGGACTCTTTTACCCAAGTATTCAGTTGCTTCTCAAACTTTTTATGGGATCTCACAGATTTGGTAAAGTTCTTTTGTGTTATTTGGTAGTTAGAATACTGAGGTGGGACAGATGTGGTGTCTGAATTTTCTCTCACCGGAAGCATCGATATTGATCCTGCAGAAGTATATGGTGGCATATAAGTAGTAATCAATAGTGGCATACCTGTGGAAACCTCAGAAGTCTATGGAACTGGAGCAGTCTGTGACTGGTTGGCAGGTGGCTTATTAACACGCATCTAATATTTTGAGTCATCCTTTGTTCGATCAATATCCTGCCGTTGACTTGCCCGAACCTCATTATCAACTCCCTTGAGTAAATGAACATTAGCCTTCCTACAAAGTTTTGTGATTAGAAATGATAATAGTAAAGAGCTGGCTATTCTATGAACACGGGCAAGTAACTCATCAGCAATGATATGACCAAAATCAATATTCAGCCCATTGATCAAACCAACAACCAACACTGTCCTTTGGAGCTCTAAGTTTGCATCTCCACTCATCGGTATCAACCTCAGCCACACAATAGCCCACCAAAACTTTACCCTAAAACTTAAGGACGATTTAGCTATGCATTTCTTGTTGTTATGCAACCATGATAGATTTCCCTCGTCTATCAGGAGTCTAGCCAACAAAGTCCTTTGCTCTGCTGTAGTAAACATACGATGTTCAAGCTCTAAAATTGCAGCTGGTGGCCCATAGTCTGGACCAAACAACATTTGATTCAGAGTTCGCTCAGAAATGTAAATATTGACCCCTCTTATAAGAACCTGCAACCTGTTCAGCATGTCATTCATTTAATTGCCTTTTATTGAACTCCTTCTCTACCAACTCCAAGTAATTAACGAAGAACTCATGCATAGGATTTGGGTAGTACGAACCGCGAGGTTTGATCATCCATCCCAACTCATACTCATTAAACCTCTTTTCAATTTCCAGATACTCATGAAGTTAGGATGTGATGATTTGGTATTCTTTAGAGATGGGCTGTTTGATTGGTTTATTCATTTTTAGTTCAAGTCCATCAAATAAGTGTTGTCGTGCTCCCTTAATATACCCCTGAGTGGATTCCTGCATCTGAGGGTCCTTACTATTAATCACATTAGCGTCCTTAGTTTCCGATGCCTCTACATGATCGCGATTTGATTTGTTAACCTCTTCTTCATTGGGGATGGAAGTAGTACTGCTGCTGCTCTCACTCTCACTCACCTCCTTAGACTGGGAGAGTACTTGAGTCATTTTATCCCTTTGCCGAGTATTAAAAGTGGGTACTTCTTCACTCTGGGCTGGTTTACTTTTGCCCCTTGATTTTTGAGGCCTACAACCACCTCATCGCGATGGTAGTTTCTGCGTTATTTTGCCTTAACAGGGAACAAAAAATTGATTGCTTATCAGAATTAGAAAGAAATAAAGCACAAATTTGACTTGGCAAACAAGCTGACAGTCCGCCAAGATAGCGACAGTCCATCACCTTTACCGTCAAACCTTAACTAGAGAAGAAATCTTTCAGAAGCCTGGTGACAGTCAAGTTGACGGTCCGTCAGAGGGTTGACGGTCCGTCAAGGCATAACCAAAAAGTAATTTTTCATCATCGTTGGGGACAACTTTTGTGATGGAACGTCAAGTGGTTGATGTTCTGTAAGTTTTGCCATTAGCTATACTTTTCAACTTCTATTTTAATTTCAGAAAATTATTGAACATTTGGCGTGCATGGAATCATTAAGGATAACAATCATGTCATTAATTTTATATTTAAGCACTATTTTCACCACTTTTGGGTCATGGCTTACTCAAACTTTACCCAGATCAAAATTTACCAGTGTTCAACTTAGTATTAGCATAACAACAACAAAAAGAAAAAATTCTTTCAAACAATATCATACTCTTACCCTAACATGTTCATTATTCCAAACAACAAAGAAGAGTTATAGTCATACCTTTCTTTTGAAGTATTCTTCACTACTCTGAACTTGCAGAACTTGAAAATAACTAATAATTTATTTATTGCTTTCAAAGAGTGAGGATTTACTTTATGAAATTGATGAGAAAAATATAGAATATCAGTTGTTTATATAGGAGAAGAAAAGAAGATGAAGAGTCCTGATAGAAGATGAATATTCTTTGGGACAGTGAATGAAGAGGAATTTAAACTATTTCAGGAGTTAAAAAGATTGGAATATGTGTGTAACTGTCTCTCATTATCCATTTAAATACCTTTCAGGTTGAGTCGAAATAACTCAACATACATTGGGCAACCCGCCACAATACTTTAAAAATCTAGGGTTTAGCTGACAGTAAAACTGACGGTCCATCAGGTCACTGATGGTCCATATGTTTCTCTGTAAGTCCTTACCAGAAC
Organism: Capsicum pubescens; assembly: GCA_030864215.1. NCBI lineage: Eukaryota > Viridiplantae > Streptophyta > Magnoliopsida > Solanales > Solanaceae > Capsicum > Capsicum pubescens. Next base: position 195,034,175 of record CM061544.1, on the reverse strand, counting down.
CTCAACCATCCTACTTCATCATGATGGTGGAGGTGACAGTCCATCAACTTGTTGACGGTCCATCGTAATGTCCGTCAGTTCTTATCCAGTAGCTCATGTTAGTGGCTCTACGTTGACAGTTCAGTTGATGGTTTGTTGAGTTGTTGACGGTCCGTCACTTTGTCCATAGAGCCTTAAATAAAATAGATAATTTTTCTCATGGACATGTTGGCTTCAGTGGTAGCTTATCAGATGGTTGACGGTCTGTCGGAGTCCCCGTGGAAAAGCTTCAACTTGCTCACTTCCTGTTTCCCTGAATTCTTATTCCTGCACACTTCAACAACCACATCAAATTACACCAGAAAAAAATATTTCTAACTACAATTACAACATCACATTGTGGGTTGCCTCCCACTAGCGCCTGATTTAACGTTATGGCACGACTCAGTGAACTCGATTACTCAGACTTCGTCAAGATAAACTATTCCTATGTATTTCACCAAATCCATTGGATTGATGTATAGCTTGACTCGCTGCCCGTTTACTTTGAAGACACTTCCATCTTCATTTTCCAGTTAGACTACTCCAGATGTGTAGACCTATTTGACTTTAAACGGGCCAGACCACTTAGACTTGAGTTTACCTGGGAAGAGGTTTAATCTGGAGTTGAAGAGTAATACCTCATCACCTATTTGAAAATTTCTCTTTTCAATCCTCCGATCATGGTACTTTTTCATTCTTTATTCATACAAGTCCTCTCTCTCATAAGCACCAGACAGACTTCATCCATATCATTCATCTTTCACACCCTTAGCTCCACCGTTACCTTGTAATTCAGATTCAATCGCTTGAGCCCCCACAATGCTTTATGCTCCAGCTCAATCAACAAGTGCCATGCCTTTCTGTACACCAGCTGATATGATGACATCCCAATATGTGTCTTGAAATCCATCTGGTATACCCATAAGGCATCATCAAGATTTTGAGTCCAATCTTCTACTAACATTCACTGTTTTGGCCAAACTGGCTTTTATTTCCTTATTTGAGATCTCCACTTTCTCACTAGTTAACGGATGATATGGAGTTTCTACCTTATGTTGTTTCACACCATATTTTTTCAAAGAAGACCAGCATATATTGTTACAAAAATGGGATCCCCCATCAGTTATGATAGTTCGTGGTACCCCAAAATAAGAGAAGATGTTCTTCTGCAGAAAAGCCACCACTCTTTTGCCTTCGTTGTCATCCCAAAAAATAGCCTCAACCATTTGGACACATATTCCATAGAAACTAGGATATACTTTCGCCCATAGGAACTCACTAAAGTCCACACGAAATCGATTCCCCAAACATCAAATAATTCGATCTCCATCATTTTCGCCATGGGCATCTCATGGTGTTTCGAGATCGAGCCTTCAGTTTGGTACTAGTCACATCTTCTTACAAACTTGTATGCATCCTTGAATAGGTTTGGATAATAGTAGACACTTTTCAGCACTTTTCTTGCCGTACGATCACCTGCATGATGTCCCCCAACTGGGGAAGCATGGCAAGCTTCCAGATTATTCAGCATATAGACTTCCGGGATGCATATTCGGATAATATTGTCAGCATAATGCCTAAAAAGGTACAACTCATCCCCGAATTATCTCGTGGCATCACAGAGAAACTTCTTTTTCTGATGAAAAGAAAGAATATCTGGAATAATATCACTCAATACAAAGTTGGCTAAGTCCACGTACCAAGGCACCCTTTCAAGTACAACAGTAAGGATTTCTTCATCAGGGAAAGCGTCATCAATGTCAAGCTTTTCTGTGGGGGCCTGATCTCCCTCTATCCTGGATAGGTTGTCTGCAACTTGATTTTTACAACCTTTCCTGTCTTTGACCTCAAAGTCAAATTCCTGCAGAAGTAACACCCATCTGATCAACCTTGGTTTGGAATACTTCTTCGTCATTAAGTACCTCAAAGCAGCGTGGTCTATATAAAACACCACCTTGGTTCCCAACAAGTATGCCCAAAACTTCTCAAATGCATAGACAACAGTGAGAGGATCCTGCTTAGTAATAGTATAGTTTTTTTGTGCCCCATTCAATGCCTTGCTCACGTAATAAAAGGGATAAAACAGTTTCTCTTTCTTTTGACCAAGTACATTCCTAGTTCCACTCCACTCACGTCGCACATGATTTCTAATGGCCTAGATCAGTATGGAACAACAATAATAGGGGAAACCAGTAGCTTCCTCTTAAGGAATTCAAATACCTTTTTGCAGCCATCATCAAATACAAACTTGGTCTCCTTCTCCAACAATTTGCAAAGTGGATTTACAACCTTGGAGAAATCTTTAATGAACCTCCGATAGAATCCATCATGGCCAAGGAAACTACAGACTCCCTTCACTGAGATAGTAGGGTTTAGTTTATCTTTAACTTCTACCTAAACCCAGTCAACCTCAATCCCTTTTGCTGAAATCCAATATCCAGGAATAATGCCCTTCTTCACCATGAAGTGGCATTTCTTACAGTTTAGCATGATATTAAATTCCTCGCATCTCTGCAGTGCTCTACTCAAGTTCACCAAAACAATTCAAATGAATCACCCACTATAGAGAAATCATCCATGAACACTTCTAAGGTGTTTTCATCTATGTCAGAGAAAATCAACATCATGCACCGCTGGAATGTGGACGGTGCATTACATAATCCGAACGAGCCATTTTATAATCTTTTTTTTAACCACTTCTTACATCAGGGGTTTTAATCAGTGTTGATGCTCAATAGTTGGTATGGACTCTTCCTCTAGCTAGATTTTGTGGGTACAAATACTCGAAGGAATACTAATAATATCAGAAATCATCCACCTGATAGACCTTTTATACCTCCTAAGCATAGTGATAAGGGCCTTAACCTCCTGCTCTCCTAAGTCTGCTGCAATAATTACTGGTAAGGTGTTTCCACTACCCAAAAACACCGATGGCTCCTCAATAGAAGGATTAGTCAGTGGTGTTGGATGATTTTTTAGGTCCAAATCCATTTTCTTAGGGGAATGGGAATATGACCCCATTCAAGTTAGTGCACACATAGTCTCATTATATTCTTCGATGCCATCACTATCGAAGTTCATCAATACTGCAGATAACGTTTCCATACCAAATCTCTCCTCAATCAACACCTCTTGCTCATCTTCATAATATACATCAATGATTGAGAAGACACTTATTTCCTTTTGATGTTTCATTGACTGACAAACATCAAAATTGACCACTTCATCATTAAGCCTAAATTTGTGCTTATTGGTTTGCAAGTCAATCAACACGGTCTCGGTTATGAGAAAAAGTCTACTCAAAATTATGGGTACCTCAAAGTCCACCTCGCAATCCAGGATTACGAAGTCAGCTGGGAAAAGAAAATTTGTTACTTTATCAAGCACATCATACAATATCCCAAGCGTCCTCTTCACTGATCTATCTGCCATCAAAAGTCATATATTGGTGGGTGTAGGATCTCCCAAACCCAACTTCTTGAAAACCGTCAGTAGAATTAGATTAATAATCTCCCTAAGATCACATAGAGCCTTAGAAAAATTGAATGATCCAATGGTACATAGAATAGTGAATGATCCCAGATCTGCCTTCTTTTACCCTGAAGATCTTGTAGCAATAGCACTATAATGGTGAAGATTGTCCGCTAGTTCATAGCTCACAATCTGCCTCTTAGTCACAATATCCTTCATGAGCTTAGCATAGCCCAACATGTGTTCTAGCGCCTCAACAAAAGGCACATTTACAATCAATTGCTTTAGCATTGCCATAAATTTCTAAACTTTATGTCAACTGCCTTCTTCTGCAGTCTGTGCAGGAATGGAGGAGGTATTTTTGGCATTCTGGTAACTACTGTCTCTCCTTTATTACCTTTGCCTTTCTCTAATTCATCAACCTGCTTCTGATTAGGTGGAATTTTATTATTCTTCAGCTTCTCAGACTCCACTAGTTGTTCTTCTTCTTCTTCCACCTCTAACTTCACCATATTATCTATAAAAGGTTTGCCCCCAAAAGGGCCAGGTAACACTTTACCACATCTCATGGTGATATCCATGCAAGAATGATCATTTTTTGAATTTTGCACGGTATCACTCGACAATGTTTTACTCTTTCTCTGATTGAATGTCACCGATAGTCGATTCATCTGCTGCTCCAGTTGTTTAATGGAAGTCTAATGTGAGTCAACTAGTTGACTCATAGATAAAAGATCACTCTTCATCTCCCACACTCCAGCATTGATTGACTCTACCCATTTTAACAACTTGGCCATTATATTCTCTATCGACATCTTACCGAAACTAGTAACAACATTTTCACGATTCTAAAGAGGGACATACAATCAAATCCTATCATTCTTATTTTTCCAACCACCATGGTCATGATGATCTCTATAACTAGCTTTGTCATAATAATTTCAACCTTGATTCTCTAGCTATTTTATCGAAAACCCCCTTGATTATTCAAGTAGTTTGCCTCTTCCTCAGAATCTGATTCAGCTTCCCTACTTTGAGACCCAACATGTTTCACCTTTTCTGTCTTCCCAGATAGTAAATGCTTTGAGAGTAAATTTATCTGGGTCTTCATATATTCCATATCCTGGTAACATTTCTCTTCTCTCTTACGTTGTTCAGCTGACATCCTACTAGACACAGTATTACTTATTGCGACAGAATCCCTGGTATGCCAAGATTTACTTTTCTTATTAAGACTTTCCAACATCTCTGTAGCCTCTGTAAAAGTAAGGTCCATGAATTATCCCCATGCAACATTGTCCACAGTTGTCTTTGCGATACAGTCCAAAACCTTGTAGAATATTTCCATCAAATATTCGCCGGTCATCTTATGATTAGGGTACTGCATCAACTTTTTCTTTAATCTCACCCAGGTTTCATGAAGGGCTTTATTCGGTAACTACCTGAAGTTACTAATCTCGTCCCTCAACTGTAACATACTGGAAGGAGAAAAGAACTTTCTATGAAAGATCTTTTCAATTACCTTTGTTTTTTTATTGAATCGGGAGTTAATTTGTTCAGCCACAATATTGCCTCCCTAGATAGAGACAATGGGAATAACCACAGATGGATTGCATTCTTCCCTACTCTAGGATTATCAAAAGATTTGTAGATGTTGCTAAAGTTTGCCATATGCATATTTGGGTCATCCCCTGGAAGTCCACCAAATATCCTTTTGAGGTTTAACAATTGTATCATAGTGTTGGTGATGTTCAAATTCATACCTGGTCCTAATAGGGGTGGAATAATTGATCTTGTATCACTAGCTTCATCCAAATCAGTATCATCCTATTCATCAAATGCAAAATACATAGCTGGTTGGTGGTTTGCTCTCACTCTAACTGGCTGATTTCAATTTACTGGTGCAACTACATACTTCGCACGACCCCAATTTGTAGGATCAATCAGATCATCACTGCCAGGATATCATCATCTGAAATAGCCACCCGACCTGGGTTATCAACATTTTGCTGATTGAGTTGTTCATTAGCCAAGGCGGCTCATCTTTCATCTTTTTATTGATCTTCCATTTTACCAATTCATTGAGGTTCCGGATGAAATGGTATAATGGTTCTCCTGAGTTCCTCATATATGGCATGAAAAATTAAGATACTGTAACGAACAAAAATAACAAATACAAGTGAAATTAGGAAACTTTACCAAAGGTAAATTAACACTCATAAACTTAATTGACAATCGTTTTCCCTAGCAATGGTGCCAAAATTTGATATGCCCAAATTACAACTCTCATTAGAAAATGTAAGTGGTCGATGTGAAATATAAAACCCAACTATGTTGGGGTTGAATCCCACAGGGAATACTGTGTAAACTAAGTGTTATGATTATTAATGAACTATTGATCGAACGTTCCAGATTAAGGGGGTTTGTTTAGTGACAATGCTTATTGCATGTAACAAGTTGTATTCAAACTACTGAGTATTTTTGCAAGTTTTAATTCAGTGAGAATAAGTAAACTAGGAATATATTCACCAAGGTGTTAATGCATTTAGGGTTATGATAACACTCAACTTACATGTCAATTTAGTGCAAGGCAGTCGTCGTAAAAATATTTACCCAATTTTTGGAGTTGGGGTCGAGTCCACAGGGAACAATGTGAGTGACGATTAAACTAATTTGAAACTATAGCTACAAGTTGAATTCAAACAAATGATATGAAAATATAAAATGGGGGTTTTGGAGATTAGCCAATAAATGTTGGTCACTTTAACTTCATTGTTTGTAATCAAGAGTTTATGGAAAACAAGAATTATGTTCACTATGGGGTTTGGAACTTGACAGATGCTAATAGTGATTCAAGATTCTCACAGTAAATAGGAAAACAAATTATCATTACCGAAGTTATGCCTAAATGTCTCTCGACCTACTTACGCATTTAATTACCTAATCCTCTCAGACTGAGGGAGTTTATATTTACTGACCAGACTTTACCTCGGGTTAATCAACTTTGTTACAATGTCAATTATTAAATGGAAGTTTTTAGTGTTTCCAAGTGCCTGTCAATAATTCACTTCCTACTGTATTTGATTTCTTAGCTCAAGCAAATCAATTTAGGTGTTATCTATTGTTTGAAACCAATAGACAATGATTAAAATCTTGGAATTATCAAGGAGTCCTATTACTTTTTAAATGTTAAACACTTAGCATCTTACCAAAACTTAACCCATAGATCCTATAATTCGGGTTAGAGGGGTTTAGCCACTCATGATGTAATGATCGGAACAACTAGATGAATTCATAATTTGAAAGATAAACTTACCACAAGATGAATAATAACTAGTGATTCTCAGATTATATCACAATAGGAATCCCCAAAGTATTGATGGAAATCTCTTTAAAGTTAATTGTTTTTCATGCCAAGAAACTAGAGAGAAAAGTAATAAAATACGTGTCTCCAAAAGATGTTCGACCCTCCTTAGAAAACCCTAAACAAGACTTTAAATAGTTCATCCTAATTATGGAAACAAAATCACAGAGTTTAATAATTCCTCGAATTAGGAGACGACATTCATGACAACTTATCAGGAACCTGACAATTTATCACAAATGTCGTCAGCTCCTTCTTTAGTTTTAGCACTTCCTGCTTAAGGATGACGATAAAATATGATGACCTATCAAATCTTTGATGACTTGTCACGGATGTCATCAGTTCTCTACCTCATCTCCCATGTTCTGCCTTAGGCTAACGACAACTTTGATGTCCTATCAACTCTTTGACAGCTTATCAGGAAATGTCGTCACAACTTTCAGCTGAGGTCCATTCTCTGTCTAATGCTGACGATAAAGCTGATAACTTATCAAAAATGTCATCAGCCACACTTCTCTTCTATTTGCTTCCGATTTCAACTCTTTTGCTTCTATCGTTGTTGGTTCTCATGCATCTTGGCTTCTACTGCAAAATCAAAGATAAAACAATCAAAAATGACAAAAGTTACTTGAGACTTTTCAATTATTCTCAGTTAAAAGCCTCAAATGGGTTAGCATCTTCTCACACATCAACACCCTTAACTTAATACAATTTCTTGTCCTCAAGCAACTCAAACACAACCAAGAGGATACAAAGTACATTCGGCAGTCATCATCCATATTATCTCAAAACATCTTCACCATCTCCAAGGTCAGTCAATTCACGAACAACTATGTATATTATTGAAGAACACTAATGCAACACATAGGAATCAAGATATGATATTAATTCAGCTATAACAACCATGCATAGACCGGTATTACACTATCCGAACAAGTTAGCAACTAGCAACATATCTGGTGTACCCTCACAACAAAGAAATCCCCTTTTTCTCATATCAGCAATCATATATGTAACCATGGGGACAATCAAAAGACACTCACTCTCAGAATGAAGTTCCAATCAATTTATGCCGAATACCATAGGATTGCCCTTATTTTCATTACCAAGATCTTCAGATAGGTCATCTACGATCACTATAGGTCTTCTTTTTGGCTTGTAATGTAGGCTAGGGGCTGGTATGATACTCGATGATATTTAAAGTGACTAAGACTCCTTGACACTACACTAGATTTTGCGGTCTCACTCATTTACCTTTTTATACTCTTCTCTTTTCTTGATCACACTTATTCTGGATGGGTGCAGTTCTTTTCTACAATCACTTTTTTTTTCATAACTTTTATTTTCTTGCTCTTTTCCACCACGCCCAGCATTTTATTCTTTTCTTTTACTCTACCTTTCTTCATACTCATTTTACATCACGCACGCCTATGATAGCTACCCTCAACTTAGGCCATTTGCCTAAGTCAAGATGCACAGTGTCCAAGGAGGACCAGGGCTAAAATAGGTTCATTATGATATAAAAATGGGATGGTGATAGGTATCGTGAAAATAAATAGGCTACTCAGGATCAAAACAGGGATCAAGGGATATTATGCATATAGGGAAGATCATTTAGGATAAAGTGAGCTAATATCAAAATGGCCTATGATCCTTTCCTAACCCTTATCCTTCAACCTAGGTAAGACTAATCGGGTAAGTTCTGAATTCAACATACAAAGGGAACTAAGTAGAATCTCACACATACATGGCACACAAGTATATCACAAGTTACTACTTATCCAATTCATGCAATTATTTAGCAATGGTTATCAAGGCACTAGAACTAATACCATACAAAGATGCAAAGTGGTCACAATTAGATGTAAATCACACAGTTAAAGAATTAGACCACTTGAGAGGTGTTCATAAAATAACAAAACTGTGTTAACTGCCTTAGGTACTTGTATTTATCCTAGTCAACTACAAAATGTTACAACAAATCACAATACGCCTAAACATTCTGGCTCTACTAGGAACAAGACTTCGGGGAAAAGAGGCACGACAACAAAAACCCCACAAGGACATCAACACCCACAAGTAGTCCCACACTCAACTTAAAATTATGCAATGTCCCTAATGCGTCAAACCAAAACAAGATAGTTAGAAACATACCTGTGGCACCATGGGTGCGAAGATCTGATGTCAATCACATAATACGAATACAAACAACAAAATACCTTGGATTACCTCCCAAGCAGCGCCTGATTTAATGTCGCGGCACGACCAGGTTATCTTGAATACTCAAAATTCATCAAGATACCTTGAAAGTACTTCATACTTTATCCCTCCACTTAGACGATTTAAATTATCACCCCATTTTTTGATCTTTACTTCTTTTAGGTCCGTTGGGTAAAGGTGAGGGCATGATAAGGAATGTTCTATCACGCCACTTCGAAGACTTGAACCCCTTGCTTAATTTTGCATCAAACTTTTGTGTGGGCTCATTGGTAAGCAGTGAGGATCTTAAAAAGCCACTAAATGGACATCGATCTTTAGGCTTCTTGGCTTTTATGATTGGGGTTGTGGTATACCCTTTTGGAAAGATAAACTCCAAAATGTAAGAATTTTCCTCCTCATTTTCAAAATTCATCATTTCCTTGGGTGATTCAACTTTCATCACATCCACCAGGCATAATGTTGAAAAGTGGTTCGAATGAGGACTAACTCTTACTTTCGGAGTAGCATCCCTATTAGTATCTTTACCCCAAAATAGACTAGAGTCTTCAGAAGAATGGTGCTTGATTTCTTTTTTTACCTCTAGCACCATTTCTCCAATCTTGGTATCATCCCTCATGGTTGGTTCGGTTGGTTGGGAAATCTCCAAGGGTTGATCAACATCAAGATCATAATCAGAATAGGATTCTTGCTCCTTATATTCTCAATCGTCGATTAGTCTAAATGATTCCACATATAAGATATCATCTAAACATATTGTAGAAGAGTGGTTTGGATGATGGACCTCGATATCCATCTCCCGTATCCTTTCTCTTTCCTTGTTAAATGCCCTAATGTCTTGATGTATATCACATATGATATCATTCGTTGTGTCCATACGATCAAACATTAGTTGAAGCATAGCTTAAATGCCACTCTTTTCGGTGCTTCATTCTTCCTTTTCTTGACCATAAGACATATCAAACTCATAAGAAGAACTAGAATTTGGGTTAGCGCAATAGGGGGAAGGGGCATTAGGGTAATCACTCCAATGCCCATCTTGACCACCACATAAAGAACAATCATACTCCCGGTAGGATGGAGATGGTGCACACATCTCTCTCCGGGGAGCATATCTACAATCTTGCCAAAAGTGACATCCATCACAATATGGACATGAATCATCAAGATAAGATTTCCAACCACCAAGCTCACGTTCATTCCATGATGCCATAGTAATAAGTAAACTAACATAAAAATCTACCTAATACAAGAAATTAAAAAAAAAACTAAAAACAAACATTTACAAGTTTGAATTCAAGTAAGTAGGCTAAAATTCCAAACCAACTCAATACGCTAAATTGTTCCCCAGCAACGGCGCCATTTTTGATAATGCTCAAATTACACGTCAATTTAGTGCATGGCAGTTATCGTCAATATATTTAGCCAACTTTTGAAGTCGGGGTCGAATCCACAGGGAACAATGTGAGTAGCGATTAAACTAATTTAAAACTATAGCGTTGAATTCAAACAGATGATACGAAAAGATAAAATGGGGGTTTTGGAGATTAGCCAATAAATGTTGCTCACTATAGCTTTAGTGTTTGTGATCAAGAGTTTCTGGAAAACCAGAATTATGTTCACTAGGGGTTTTGGTACTTGACAGATGCTAATAGTGATCCAAGATTCTCACAGTAAATAGGACAACAGATTATCTTTATCGAAGTTATTAATAAATGTCTCTCGACCTACTTACGCATTTAATTACCTAATCCTTTCGTACTTAGGGAATTTATATTCACTGACCAGACTTTACCTCAGGTTAATCAACCTTGTTACAGCTTCAGTTATTAAATAGAAGTTTTTAGTGCTTCCAAGTGCCTGTCAATAATTCACTTCCTACTGTATTTGATTTCTTAGCTCAAGCAAATCAATTTAGGTGTTATCTATTGTTTGAAACCAATAGACAATGATTAAAATCTTGGAATTATCAAGGAGTCCTATTACTTTTAAAATGTTAAACACTTAGCATCTTACCAAAACTTAACCCATAGATCCTATAATTCGGGTTAGAGGGGTTTAGCCACTCATGATGTAATGATCGGAACAACTAGATGAATTCATAATTTGAAAGATAAACTTACCACAAGATGAATAATAACTAGTGATTCTCAGATTATATCACAATAGGAATCCCCAAAGTATTGATGGAAATCTCTTCAAAGTTAATTGTTTTTCAAGCCAAGAAACTAGAGAGAAAAGTAATAAAATACGTGTCTCCAAAAGATGTTCGGCCCTCCTTAGAAAACTCTAAACAAGACTTTAAATAGTTCACCTTATTTATGGAAACAAAATCATAGAGTTTAATAGTTCCTCGAATTAGGCGACGACATTCGTGACAACTTATCAGGAACCTGACGACTTATCACAAATGTCGTCAACTCCTTCTTCAAATTTTGCGCTTTCTGCTTAAGGCTGATGACAAAATGTGATGACCTATTAGATCTTTGACGACTTATCACGGATGTCATCACTTTTCTACCTCAGCTCCCATGTTCTGCCTTAGGCTGATGGCAACTTTGACGTCCTATCAACTCTTTGACAGATTATCAGGAAATGTCATCACAACTTTAAGCTGAGGTCTATTCTCTGTCTAAGGCTGACGATGAAGCTGATAACTTATCATAGGGCTGACGACTTATCAGAAATATAGTCAGCCACATTTCTCTTCTATTTAGTTCTGATTTCAACTCTTTTGCTTCCATCCTTGTTGGTTCTCATGCATCTTGGATTCTACTGCAAAATCAAAGATAAAACAATCAGAAACGTGAAAATTTCCTTAAGATTTTGCAATTATTCTTAGTTAAAAGCCTCAAATGTGTTAGCATCTGCTCACACATCAGATTGTGAGCTATTCCAAATTCCAAGTTGTCAATCTCAATTGTAAGGTTAATTGAACTTTTAAATTCTATCTATTTATTTCTTAACCTTAATAGATAGCTACCCTTTAATTCTTCCGAACATAAAGAATGTTGTATAATGTCCAATTGAATCCTCAAGTGGGTTGACCCTGTTAAGGCATCAATCCAAAATCTAAAGGTTAAGGCCCTTAAATTTCTTGTAAATCTCCTCTTTTCCCAATACACAATTTTTTACTCAAACAAGTGGTGTTCTTGGGCACACCCTTCGAGTTTGCAACCAACAAAGGTCATTACTATGAAGAAGAGACAATACAATATCAATTATCTACGGAATTTGGGCAGTAGCACAACCCCAATCAACAACTCACACCAAGGATCCCATAACCCTAGTTATGGGAGTATTACCCATACATCATAAAAGAAGAAGGCATAATTGTATTTACCATAAATAATTTTAGAAATCACTTACAAAGATTCAAAGAATTGTTCTTGATCTCCAAATAAATAGTTAATAAAAATAATAAGATACCCCAGCGTATCAACTTGTTTCTCAGAGTAAAGAAAATAGGTTACAAAAAATGTTCAATAGTTGAAAGATAGATCTGAGATACCTAATTAAACCCTCGACTAGGTATTTATGGGTTTTCAGGTAAAAGGGATTTAAAATTCAAACTGTAGATTGCTGCGTTATGGTTGACGGCCAAGTTGATGGCCCATCAGTGGCATAGTGGTTCATCATTATACTATCACTTGGACTTCCAGTTTTGCATATTCTATCTCATGTATGATGGCCAAAGTGACGGTCCGTCAATAGATGACGGTCCTTCTCCTGGATCGTCGCTCAATTCCAGATGGTATGCATTTTGCTTGGTTCTGAAGGCCAAGTTAACGGCCTGTCAGTGTCCTGACGGTCCGTCGCTTGAGTCATCCAGTTCTTCCTCTCTGCTTAGTGTTGACGGGCACCCTGATGGTTCGTCACAGTGTTGACGGCCCATCAGTTAGACCGTCAAGGGCCTTTAGCTTGTACGTTTCCAAGTTGTTTCTTTTTCTAAGTCTTTTACCTGAAATACACTAAAACCCCACATCAAATGCACTAATAGTTCCTTAAATACACACAATTATCCCTTGTAAAAAATGTAAAATGTTTCTTCCAAAGCTGGAATATCATATGCATTCACAACCATACATATATATGTATATATCCATGCCTTGGGACTTCTACTTTCCCTCCCAAAACCTCAGTTCTAGAAATTACCCCAAAATCTCCCCCACTTAGAGACTTCTATATTCCCCTATTTCCTAACATCACTACACCTCCTAATCTACCACCATTCTAGCATAAGAAGGGTCATTAAGGAACTAAAGTAAAAGAATTACTCATGCCACTCAAAACGAGACCTCCGAAATGAGATGTAGTACAATAAGCACGAAGTACTTTATAACAACAATTTGGGTCATGAATGAAGAATTATCCTGACAAAACCATACCATAGTAGGAGTGATTAAAACTAGAAACTGAAAGACACACGGCCATGTACATCATAGGTAATGCAATGTAATGTTAAGATTCATATCCAAGGAACAAGGCTTATGCAGAATTTGAACCTTAGGCATAAGCGTTATCAGAATGCATGCCACACTAATAAGGTACTCTTTTAATCGAGATAAGATAAAATCAATATAGTATGCACCCCGACCTTCTCTAGAAGTCCACCGCTAGAAGAATATTTTAGATTAACCCCTGACCTTCATCTTATTACACGTCCAGTACAATACTTCACTCTAATGGGTATCATCAAGGATGATCACTAGGTTCTCTTGGTTCTCCTACCTAAACCTCATTCATCCAAATGCCACCTAGATCCCAGGATAGTCACACAAACTCCACGCTCTAACCCATACAGTGACTTAACCCCTAATCCATCGGTTCAACCTAAACCTTCTGCCTAAATATCATAACTTTCCCACTATTATATTCCCCAAGCCATCAAATTTACCCCTTCCAGACACCACATCCAACCTACCAATCTACCTCCATAATCCTCGGATTGCTATCCCTGAGCTAACATACTCCCTTACCAAAATCAACACCTAGATTTAAACCTAGATTTTATCAACCACCATGCACTACTAACAAAGTACCCCATATAAATAATCATACATGGTCCATCCAATTAGGAGGACACTCTATATTCCTTATTCACCCACCGACAACCTATGAATTTCCAAGGAAAAACCACCTCCTTCCCCCTTATGAATAAAACAAAGGAAACACTTCATGAAGAACCACTAGGACAGATAAAACCTTTTTCTAAAAGATCCCATAATTGCTCATTAATCTCCTTTAATCCATCTGGAATCATTTTACAAATAAAGAATAGAAATTGGACAAGCATCTGAAACAAGACCAATTCAAATCTCAATCTCCCAATTAGAAGGACATTATGAAGGTCACCAAGAAGAACTCAGGAAAACTAATTCACTACCAGAACCGAATGCGAAGAAGGACCTTTTGAGTTAGAATCTTTGAACCCATACCAAATGATAATAGAAACACCCCTTGGAGATTAATCTTTGAGCTATAAGATATAATATAACCTTTCTCTTGATATCCATGAGATCATCCACCAATCCCATAACCAACTCACCAAGGATCCTAAAGACAACCTTAAGGGTCCGACAGTCTAATGATGCATAACACGAGTGTAACCAATCAATCCCTAGAATGACACTGAAATCCACCAAGTCAAAAAAATCCACCAAAGCCCCTTTACTACCAACAAAAACCACACACCCCTATAGACCCTTTTGGCAATCACCGAGTCACCTATCGGGGGTAGAAACAGAAAAAGAAGCCAACCTTGGGACCAATACCAAAACATAGCCACAAATAGTGTCACATAAGAGAGAGGGGACCCCAAACTAAGTAAACAATACACAATATGGGAAAAGAGTTTGCAACATACCAATGTCAGCATCAAAAGATGCCTTAAATTCCTAAGGGATAGTAAAAGCATTGAGATGATCCCGACTAGTATCGGAGCCAAAAGTAGCGCCTCTTTGTGAAAGAGCTAGAGAAGTGGCAACTGACATCATATTTACCTAAGCGGTAATCATTATGAGACACTCTCGCTGCATATGACCCAACTGGCCATAATTTAAAAAAATGATTCTGCCTTTCCTCATAATAACTACGGGGTGACTGGCCATAAAACCAACAAAGAGGGTAGGATGGTACGAATTAGGCCCCATCAGCCCGAGATTGGGCACCTTATTCCCTAGAAGGATTACCAATCTAAAAACATCTTTCTTTCAATGTCTTCGGGTAGGGAGCAATAGCCAAAGAATATGAGTTAGGACCCATCTAATTATTTCTCTTAGACCACATACCACAATATTGTTTGTCTCCTCTTTGTTTAGAAAAATGAGACTTCTCACTCTGCCTATTTCTCTTCCTTGCCTTATTATCTCCCGTACCAATTGGACTGGACTGGTGTGACATAGTTATCACTATCTACGAACGTAAAAAATCAACACTGGTAACCTCTCCTTGAGTAATTGAACATGAGTTCCACGTTACAAAGTGGGGTCAATGGAGATCGGTGAAATTCAATTGGGAAAATCTAAAACTACGACCCTTGATCGGGTCTATGGAAATTAGTTGGATGAAACCTATCTATATCATCCTCAAGTGGGACAGGTGAGTTTCCACAAACTTTATATCATTGAGAGGACATAATCTGAAAAGGTGAACCGAAGAAGATTTATGGAAGATTTCAAGAACTTAGACTCCATAGCCCAAAAATAAAACAACAAGAAAGTGAAACATTCTTAAATGCCTTGTAGCCTTATGATTATAAGTGTGGCGCACAACTTACCCATAAGCAAGAATCTACTCGACACGACTTTGTGGACACCCCATGACACTGAAACCTAGGCTCTGATACCAACTTGACACAACCCAAAACAGGGCCGTATTGTAATGGAAATCTCAAGTCCAACCAGGACCAGAGACCACCCCCATAAGCCAATGCAACCATCCAATATATATCCTACGTTGGATGAATTCTGAACATATAATAGATGAAATATTCAATAATATAATGATTGTGAGATAAGTCTATCTCCGAGACCAATCCGACCAAAGTCAATCAATCCAATAAGAAACCAACCGAACCAAAAATGATAACTCAATGTATATAATATAAAAATCATAACCATTCTATATCCAAGTCCACAGTTGTACATACAAAGCCTCTAAACCAAACCAAAGAGTATCTAGTCAGGATATGCCCCAGACCATAGCCAGAAACCAAAGTCTATGGAAAGACAAAAGTAAGTAACGTAATCCATGTCATGAAATGAATGCCTTCCAAACTATTAATTCTCACCACTTTAATCCAACACCGATTGTTCCTGAATTTAATCAATGAAAAGGAGTAGTATGGTCAGTTTCTACATCGCGTAGGGATACAGCCGCCCAAAGATAGGTTAGAAGATTAACGCTAGCAAGTACTAAAGATAAGGATAAAATAATGCCAACATTTAAAACCAAGTAAACCAACCATATGCATTCACAACCATACATATATATGTATATATATATGCCGAGAAAGGGAACCGAGTTTAGCATGCCTTTAAAACCATTAACCTAGGTATGTGTAGTGAAACTATCATAATCCACCCATGGGCTATATGGGTCTAGTGTCACCCCTCGGTCATGACTCAATTAGTGTAGCCCCACTAACCGGAGATACCATAGGAGTAGGGGATTCTCGTGTACCCTTTGCTCTCTATGATACATATATACAATTATTAAGGGATTCCCATGTACCCCTAAAGTATAGGGTCGCCTTGTCCAATCCCGATGTCGACAAATATGAGTTTCCAGTGTTTGTCCGTTGGACTCACACCTTCACGGTTAGCTATCACACTCTGCTATTATTGCACACTTAAAACCATTACCTCATAACCAAACCATCATTCCATTTATTATTAACCAAGGCTATCATTAGTGGTATCATCATACCGACTATAGCTTGCAAGTAATTTCTTTAGCCAACCTTAGGGGATTACCATGTTCCCCATAGGTTACATTATTAAATTTACTTAGGGGATTCCCATTTATCCCTCAAGTACATCATTATTAGGCTTAATCGAGGAATTCTCATATACCCCACAAGTATATCATTATTAAGCTTTGCTTGGGGGATTCCCTTGTACTCCACAAGACGTTTATCATTCAAACTATTTTCATTATGCATTCACTAAAGGGATTCATGTGTACCCCACAAGTATATCATTATT
Source organism: Capsicum pubescens (assembly GCA_030864215.1). Lineage (NCBI taxonomy): Eukaryota > Viridiplantae > Streptophyta > Magnoliopsida > Solanales > Solanaceae > Capsicum > Capsicum pubescens. The sequence continues at coordinate 195,016,895 of CM061544.1, read as the reverse complement.
AAACTTTGCTTGGGGGATTCCCTTGTACCCCATAAGATATTTATCATTCAAACCATTTTCATTATGCATTCACTTAGGGGATTCCTGTGTACCTTGTAAGGTTTTCATTCAAAATAATTTAATAGCCACTAAGGACTTACCATTTAACCATGCCAAACCATGCATCCATTCAAAACCATTCAAACCATTTTAGCCATTAAAAGCCATTCAAACTAATATAAAAATATTTAAACCCATGCAAAATCAATTCAAACAAATTTAGGGTTCGATTACCAAACCATACCATGCAATAGCTTCAATGAAAGTTCAGTAATAGAGTAAAATGTTCTCATAGGCATTTATCAAACATGTTGAGGGCATATCTTTACCAAGACCAAAATCAAAGAATAAACCATCAAGTTTAGGGTTCACCATGTCCCATTTGTTAAACAACACCAACAAGAATCCACATGTTCAAACCATTTCTAAAAGCATGTGAAAACATAGTTTAAACCAGTATTAAACAATGCCCATCATTATGCATCAAAACCTTTAACATTGGTTTTCAAAACCATAATTTATGATCCACAATCAATATTAAAGACACATAAAAACATGCCTTTAGTTGGAACTAACAATGAGGGAGGAGTAAATTGCCTTATAAAACATGATTCACGGAAAGAATTTGCCCCCTTTAGCCTCTAAATGAACACCTCTTAAAACCCTAGCCTCCAATCTTCAAGAGAGAGTTAGGGAGTGTTTTTGGAATATTTTGATCTTTCAATGAGTGTTATGAAAGGTGAAAAAATGATATATAACATGGATACATAAGGTTTTTGGGGTAGGAAATATCCAGACTACCCTCAGCTGAAAACCAACTCACAGGAGGATACGACCACCCCTCTTAGACGTCCCCTAGGGTATGAGTGGTGCCCTAACTCATACCCTACACCCTATATTGGTCCCCTATACTGACCCTTATATGAACGCCTAGGGCTATATCATACCTTAAGGTACAGATGGTACCCTAAAATCGTACCTTTGAGATATTCAAATAGACCAAACTTTGTCCATCATACAACTTGGCATTATACATATCATATCTTACCATACTACTAGTATGATTCTTAGTCATATCTTGGATAAAAACCAACCCAAGACACACTACCTAACAAATGAAAGAGGGTCCATAGTCGTACCCTAGCATACGACTTGTATGCATGAGTCATACCTTTCCCAGAATGCCCAAAACTCGAGAAATTTTGCAAGGGCCAAGGTTTAAGGTCTTTCAATCATGACCTTAGATTTTGGTTTATGGCATAAAGTGTTTAAAGACTAAACTGGTGTTAAATTAGGAGAAGTACCATTTCATAGTTTTTAGGACTTATGCTTGGGCATAAGATTTCATAGGTAGGGATTGAGATGGATAAGGCAAAGGTAGAAGCTATTGAGAAATTTCCACCTCCCTTATCAATAAAAGGTGTGTATCTTCATAGGACTTTAGTTTAGATGCACATTGATAGAGCAAAATATGGTCATTCCTCTACATTTGACTCCACGCTGCATACCCCTTATTTTATAGGAACATTCCATTAAATGAGGCCTAGTCCTAATGGGATAGGGGTGTTTTGTTCTGACACTACGAATACCCTTAGGGATAAATTTAGAGGCTATCATAAGTTTTGGTAGATAACGCAAGGAGAGAATAAGAAAACACTAGCGTTCTTATTTTTTTACTTATTTACTCTTTAATTTTGCCTGAATTACATAGAGCTTTGTGATTTTAGTGAGAGTGTGAGTGGCTAAAAACCTTTTTTTATGGATACAGTAAAAAAACATGATATTGTAGTAGATAATTAAATTAATAAATTTTATTTCTCATACGATTGTTCTTATATTTTTTTGCTTATTATTTGAATGCTCTAAAACTAGTAGGATAAATTTATAATCCCAAAGTGAAAATAACAAGGAAATTAATGATAGAACAAATAATAGGTGGTAAGATCTTCTCTTTAGTAACATAAAGAATTGAATTGTGGTGAAGATATGAATATACCTAGGTTTCTATATTGACCCTCCAGCTTATTTTCTCAAGTTCTATGCATTTCTAGTGCTTTAAGCCTTCACATAACAACTACACATTGCTTATAACTTGCCAGATATGTCGGTTCAATTATCAGATAGTTTATTGGGATTTTAAGCTTAGTTTTATATTTTGGAGTTTTTTTATTAAGGAATTACTCGTGGACCAAAAATCCAAGAAAATGACCTCAAATATGAAATTTGACAATGGCATCAGCTTTATAACATTGATTTTAGTATTGGTTTAGGTCCCAAGGCTTCTGGACTCATTTTGGACTATTTGGTTTATTTAATGAGAAATGGAACTAGGCCTGGAACCCACATTTCATCTAAATAATATTGGATGAAAATGTTGATGGTTCCATTGAGTCTAGAATGCCAAATTTTGTATGGTAGCATAGTTTGTTTTCATGCATGGAGTTCCAAACAAATCTCTAGCACCCATCACCATCCATTTGGACTTAGGAAAATTATTTATTTACCAGCATCTGGTTTGGGCCTACCTTATTCTTTGTGATGGTGAGTTTCAGGACATATTCATGAAGGGTGAAACTCTTGACTATTGTGATCGCGATGAAGAGTAAATGCGGCCCAATTCATCCCCTTATTTGCATTCACGACACTTGTTGTTGGTTCTACAATAGCCTAACTTTCTAAGCCTTCAAGTTCACTGTACATCATTTGCATTTGCTATGAACAACTCTTTCATACATTTTGATCGTATCCAGGGGTCCTCATGATTTTGATAAGTAACCCCTAGTCCTATATATTATTGTCTTCCTAATTTTTTCCTTATTCTTTACCCTAAATTTGCCATTTATGGTCCTTAGAGCTTAGAAAATTTTGGAAAATCATTGATTGGGGCTAGGTATATGTAGAATATGATGAAGTGACTATTTTCCATTAATTTCTTTGTAAGTTCTTGGCCCGAATCCTCCATTTCATTCTTGTATTCTCTCTTATTTTAGCCATATCTCTGAGATGAACTGAGACCCTATTTGTAGTCCATTCATGCTCAACTTTGAGCACATATTTGATGATCTGGAAAGGACCTTGTGATGGATTCTTTGGATTTTTGTTAGCGAGCCCACAGGCTTATTTTTGACGTATGTTGGGCCCATGGTTTTGTACAGTAATATGGGTATTATTTTACTCCTATTAATATGTATATGGTTATATTGATAATGTGACATCATTTTTCATATCATGGAGAGCGATAATTTATGGACAGTTAAAGAATGAGTTCAACATCGAGGTAGTCTTTGGACTACATTTTTCTATGAAATTTTTATAGTATAGGCTACATGCTAGGAAGGGATGAAAGGATATGTTTATGACTAGTATAGCATGACTTACATTATTTAGGGAATTTAGGGTAGAAATGTCACCCAAACCTTAGTCTAAGATGTTTGTTATGGCCACAGAATCCTATTAATCGAGATTATAAGAATGTTAACCATAGTTTTATATTAAGGACCATTTAGTACCACTTGACTTAGTGAGTTGGATGTTACTTTACTGATTAGATCCTTTAGTGACATTATGCCATTATTTACTATAGTTTCCTGAGTTATGAGGCCTTATTATGTTTATTTTATATTATTGGGTATAGGGTCATGGTTATGATACCAGTTGGACTCTATGCAAGTTTTCTATCCTTATAAAGGACATGATTCGAGTTCATAGACTCTTTGACGCTTATGATTGTATTTTTTAGATATTCGTGGTACCATTCATACTTTTAGGTGCATTCATGCTCACTTAGTGGTATAATCCAAACGAAACCCTCGATTTTACTATTGTTTTCTAAAAAGGGAATTATTCCAACACTTCAGTTTTAAAATGAATTCTTTTATAATGGAAATCGTATCACCTTATATGATTGATTATCAGTTTTTTGAACTAAATGTGTTAATTTGGAAATTAGATCGAGGTTGATTATAGACCATTATTTATCCACTCTTTTTCCACTACTATTTATTTTGATCGATGGAGATTTTAACCATTTCTATGATATTATGTTGATTAATTCCTAAACTTGATCTCCGATAATGATTTTATTAATTTACAGTCTTTTAGTCTCAGTTTTATTTTCGAACACTTATTATATATATATATGTATATGTATGTATATCCATCACTTGGTGGAACAAGTTGATTTTGATGATTATTAGAAGTTCTAGCTCGAGACCAGGTAGTGTATATGAATATCTTAAGTCCTTTATAGGTCCCTTCATCGGTTATCCACGGTGTCGAAGAAGGATGTTCACTGTAGGTCTTTCCTTTGTGATCTATTGAGCTTAAGGAGGTGTATACACTTGGTACATTTGGCACTCAGATTGGATATGGTTTACTATTGAGTTATGTGTATTTATTCATTTATATGCATTGTTTATCACTAGTATAATTATTTGGTGCTTATGTCAATTGGTCTTGTGGAGGGTTGTATAGGTATAAGTTGTGATTCTTGTTTTTTGAGTGCTTGCTTTCCCCTTCTAGGATTATGGGGGCCTGATTAGGTTATTTTTTGTTTGATCTAGCTCATTACTTTATCGTTTGTTATTATAGTTAGTTTGTGGCAGGATGATTATGGACCGGTACTTGAGGTTGCTGGTAGATTTTTTATTCTATTTCTCTCTCATAGTAAGATATGTTACTCTTAGATTATCTCATGTATAGTCCTCCTTTAGTCAGAGGCCCTTATTATGCTAATATTAGCTTTCCTGCTGTGTTAGGATTCCTTGAGGTACAGGTTGGATCCCTTATGTTATTACCTTTGAGTTAGTCCCTTATATGTATATATATGTGTGTCTGTGTATGACATTACTATATATTTTTCTCCTTTCTTATATATTTATATTTTATATGTATCCTTTGGCCTTGTATTTCTACTATACCTCCATCTTTTACTCTTCATTTGTATATTGACTAGTGATCTATGATATTACATATTAGTCCTTGGTTACTTATAAGATAAGAAAAATTTCCTTATTGTTACATTAAAATTATTATGTTTAGTTTCTTGGATACTTGCCTATAGTCTATATTCCTACTTTACATAATATTTATACTTATATTATCTTTGGATCATATTCTGTCAATGCCTACTGAGTACCAATGTTTGGTATATACACTATACTTGTGCAACTATGTTAGACCCCAAAATTTCTATGATTTTATGTTGGTACTTCCTTTATGTTAAATAGTGATTTTTGAGTTGAATTATGATAAAGAATGATAACATGACAATTCGAAAGTGTTTTGGAAATTTTGGAATGCATTTTGGGTCATTTTGGAACCCTAAACCAGTAAGGGTTATGTTTAGGGCATGCCACGAAGGAAAGGTACAATGTTATACAGAAAATAGTGAAGGTCTATGATAAGAGTGTTCCATGATTTTAACATTCTGCGATAAGGTGATGCCACACCGATATAGTGGCGTGATAAGGGCGTGCCACACCCAAGGGCATAAAAATATCAGTTTTGCTTTTTTCAGCTTTGGTAGAAGGATTTTTTGGTATTTTAACTTTTAAACCACTTCCAAAATATATTAAACACAAAACACACCCTCATAAATCAGAACTAAACGATCTCTCATCTTTCAAAACCTCCAAGAACACAAAAAAGGAGTTTTTCACCAAAATTCAAGCTTGTAAGGTTCTAATTCGAGTTTCCCTCAAGAAATGCATTCAATCCAGGTATGTGGGGTTGGAAAAAGGATAACATTTCATCCTTGTGCCCAAAATCTTTGATTTTTCAATTGTATTTCTGAGAATTCATCTAGGGTTCATACCTATTTTTAATATTTTTGATGTTATGTCATTATCATGTGATTTAATGTTCAGTTTGCACAAGAATTTACCTTTACTCATTTTCTTACTTACATGATCTCCATTATTTGATGAATTTCATTATTTTGACATGAAGTTTCCTGATTAGATAAAAAATTTCAATTTGAGCATTGAGTATTTAGTTTAATAGAAGTTCAAGTTTAGTAGTTTGAGTTTTAACAAGCATTGCAATATAACCACAATTTTAGTTTTATATGAGATTTTACACAAGCTTTGAAGTTCACATAAGAAACCTAGAATTTGAGATAGAGACAGTGGCATGTTATGTTTTTAGACTAATCAATATATATGTTTATTTTGAGGTTAACTTTAAAGTAGTATGATTTTGGGAGTATTATCTATCACTGAGAGGAGAATGTGAGTTTAGCACATATGATTACCCAGAAACTATATGCCACCATAGGTTTACATTTATATTACTCAGCTTGTCCAATCGGACATTTTAGGGTGATCGTTACAGCTTTCTTTTATAGCTTGAAAAGTTATATTAGGTCATTGCGATGAGGGTTTGAGTGATCATACCATTCTCGATGAGAGCTTGAGTCATTGGACTCCATGTTTTATTCATGGTTTATGTCAGTTACGAGAATCTCCCACAAAATAGAGTATTTTAGAAACCAAGTGTAATGACTCACAACTATTGTTCAGATATTTTATTTATAAGTTATTCTTTATGAGATTCCTGCTTTCAGTCTTACTTATAATCAAGGTGAGTCCTTTTACACTTAGCATGCAGGATTTGAAATTATGTTGAGATTCATCTTTACTTAATGAATTCACCCCCACATACCCAGTTTATTCTAAAAATACTGACCACATATATGTCTGTGTGGCTACATTGATTCATAATGTAGGTTTTGGTGTTCATCAGAAGCTGAATGATTAATCGTGGGCTCTACTTCGTACATTCAGATAGTTGGTGAGTCCTCATAGTTTGAGGGCTAAGTTTTTTATGGTTCCAAATGTTTACTATAGTTATTTTAGTTATTCAACTCTTAGTTTTAGTTAGTTGGTATCTGTCCTAGTGGCTCTTTTGTTTTAGTTAGAGGCTTGTCAAGACTAGTCGATTATGTGTTTCGTTTAATTTTTCACTGATTTAAAGTTATTTCGTTATAGAGTTTTAATTGAGATTATTCATTTATTGAACTGTATTTTAATTTTCCTTAGTTTTTGTTCTTGTTTTAAGTTTAAATTTATGAGAGTCAGCACTGAGTAGATATCATGGGTTAGCTCGGGCTATACGTAGTCTTAAGCACTGTGTAGTGTCTAGAGGGTATCTTCGGAGTGTTAGAAACATGGTATCAGAGCATAAGTTTTTAAAAGAGTCCTATAGAGTGAGAATTCGCATTATGTAGAGTTTTGATCAAGGGTGTGAAGTGTTCCACACTTAAGTGAAATGGGCTACGAAACGTATTAGGAACCATTCTTTCTTTCATGATCTCTATTGTATTTTGAAATTATCTTTATCTTCTCTAATTCATGCTTACACATGATAGATAATGCCTCCTCACAGAGCTTACACATGCAAAAATAGGGATCCATGATCTCTATTGTATTTTGAAATTATCTTTATCTTCTCTAATTCATGCTTACACATGATAGATAATGCCTCCTCACAGAGCTTACACATGCAAAAATAGGGATTAGCCAGTCCCACCCCAACCTGTATACCCTCTGAACAAAAATATCTCGCATGCTGAGTTTTGGGTGGATTTCAAAGTGTTAGCTCAGGTTGTGAATGCAAACGTTCAGATAAATCAGCCAGATGAAGTCCCACTTCAGCAAATGGTAACTTAACTGCAGCTAGAGTTTATAATTTTATGAGGAGGAACCCTTCAGAGTTCTTTGGGTCGAAGGTGAATGAGGATCCTCAATTTTTCATCGATGAGGTGAAGAAGATTACCCATATTATGCATGTTAATAAAGAGAAAAATATGGAATTGACTTGTATCATGGATGTCTTACATACTTTGGTTATTTCATGGATATTTTATTTGCTATGGTTGGGGGCATGTCCCAATCGAATATTATGTTACTTTTGGTTAGAGGCTTTTTGAAACTACTATGGGTTGGTATGGGCAGTGTCGGTAGTAGTATCAGCCTTAGTACTGGCATTGGTATAGGGGCTGATACCATTTGACAATATTTATAATTGTTCCATTCTATTACGTTATTGGCTCATACTTGGTCATTGGTTTTGTTTGGTTTTGGTTATTGGTTGGATATTTGTTGGTTGGACTTGATTGGGTTGGTCACGGTCATGGACCTATCCTTGAGTCTAGAATTATAATAAACATTATCTTGTTAAATGTTCAAAATTCATCTGAATCAGGGTACATGTTTTGAGATTGGGTTGGATAATGGGGGTGGTCCCCAATCCTTCTTGGACTTGGGATGCCTATTACAATAAGGCCCCGATTTGGGTTGTGTAAGTGATTGATTTTGGTGATCCCTCATACCAGTTCCGATTGATTTTTGATCTTTCATACAATAATATTTATCACTCTAGTATTGGTATTGCACCATTTAAGGAACTTAATCGAAAGAGATGTAGCTCAACTATTGGGTGGTTTGAGACCGGAGATGCTAAAACTTAAGTATTAACTTAGTAAGGGAGGCCGAAGAAAAGGTAAGGCTTATTTAAGCCAAATTTTTGGTCTCTCAAAGTAGACAGAGAGGGTATACACTCTGTAAGGTAAGAGACATGGATTTCATGGTTGGTGAACAAGTGGCTTTCAAGGTTAGTGAACAAGTGTTGTTCAAAGTGTGTCCGATGAAGTTAGTCATTAGTTTCTTCAAAAAAGGGAAGCTCAACCCATGATATATTGGTCCCTCATAGGTTTTTGAAGATGTGGGTCTTGTTGTATATAAACTACGTTACCATTAGGATTTTTGGGAGTTCATAACGTGTTCCATATGTCCATGCTCAAAAGGTACCTTGGGGATGGAGATTACATTATTAAGTGGAACTCAATTTTATTATATAACAATTAGGCCTATAAGAAGGAGCTTATGGCGATTCTAGATCAGGATGTATGGAAGTTGAGGATGAAGGAAATTCACATAATTAAGATTTAATGAAAACATCATCTAGTTGAGGAAGCAAATTGGGAAGATGAAAAGGACATGTGGGAAAAATACCCTCACATGTTTGAGGATGCATGTTACTCTATTATTTCCATGTTTCAACTTATTTTTATTGTTTGATCATTTGAGAATGGATGATTGGTAAATTAGTATCTTTTGTAATAACCCTTTCCATCATTATGTATAAGCCTCTTATTTAAAAATTTGGGCTAAGATTTTCTCAAAATTTGGATGTTATAATTTTTTAGCTAGGCTAGTCTCGTATAAAATCTGAGTAAGGTGTGGTCTAGAGAAATCTGGGAATGGATTGGACAAATGTGTTGGTGTTCACCCTAATTTTTAGTTAGCTAAGCTGATAAGAAACCTGTAGGACTTACCGAATATGAATCTGGATAAGTAGAGCTCCGTGAATGGACCTCAACGTGAAGGGGATTGTTTGTGATGTATTAGATTTAACTTATTTTGTGAAAAGTAGAATTCTTGAGAAAATCGGGCATTCTACATCGTATGTATCATCATAGCAATGTGTATGTCAATACAACATACTATAAATTGAAATAATTTATGATATAGCAACTAGTCGATGCAGTCAAGGGCTACTATAACGACCACGTCGCTATTGCAATGTTGTTATAGAAACATGCGACATTTGTTTCTTAACAGCAATAAAAATCATTTTTTATCCCTAAAACACCAAAAAATTTTGGGCTTCAGTAGGGGTGATTTGGGTGGAAATCATCAATCTTTTATTTTTCTTCTCCATTAAGGTAAGGATTTCAACCCCGTTAATTAATAAATTAATAATCTAATGATAGAATTTCTAGTTTACGTAGTTTGGGGAAGGTTAATGGATCGCTTTATTTGGTTTTCTGGTGAAAGGGAGTAATTTAGGTATAAAATCATTGGGTTTTAATTATTGATCTTTAAATTACCCTTATATGTTGTTAATTCACTAAATTATCCATGAAATTAGTTGTTATAGGTGAATTATGGTAGAAAAGCCCTAGAATGGGGTGGAAATGATCATGAACTTGTCCTTAGGTGTTGGAAATGAGTTATAATCCCCAACAGGATAGGTCAATGAATTAATTATTTGTTTTGTGTTTGTCTATAGACCAAAAGAAATAAAAAATTGCATGAAAAGGCAAGGCTTCTACTTCGTTGAGTTTTGCAAGCTTTATTATGGTAGGGGATTGTTCCATAGTTTAATCCCACTTGTGATATATGTGTATGTTAACCATTTCCTAGTATTGTTGGTTGACGTATGTTGTTAGTGTGATCACATTTCACTGAACTTGTATGTAAAGATTGTGGATATTACAAGTGGGTTTTGTTGTCATTGTGTTATATGATTTCATTCATTCACATATATATATAATTGTTTATTGAGGAATGTTCTGGTATTTGATCTTAGGTGGATTTATGCACCTAAGTGTTGTTATCTAGCCTTAATTATCTTAGTTTTGAGGACTTCTCATGTGCATAATGAGTTAATATTTTTTTAATTAAGCATATAAGTTATGAACCAAATGTTTATAGAGTTAAAAATGAGTTCAAAATAAGTTTGGAATCAAAATGATCAATCAGATTTTAGACGAAGAAACTAGTATTCTAAATTTTAGCTATGTGTTATTCTAGTTGTTCTTGTAGGATTCTTTCATGATGTGAGCTCTAATGCATGGTATTTTATGCTATAGAAAGCTTGGTTAGATTAAGAACATGATAAATGGATGATTTACAAGATGGAATTGAAAAGGAAAAGCAACCATGCTGTAAGGGATAAAAGGCCAAATGCATGGAGTAAAGTACAACCAAATTTGGAAATTTAGGGCTTAGGGGACTACAACTCACCTTTGCTACCGCGTTAAGGGCGTGCGTCTCACGACACAATTTCTCAAGTCATGATGGCTCCTACTATAATCCATCAGCAGGAAAGCTAAATCTTTTTTCAAGAACGGCTAGTAGCAGACAACTCAAATTGATAAGGAAAGAATGCAAAATATCTGAAATATATGATCAATTCCACAATATAATTCTAAAACGTGGTGGTATCAGTACAAGAGTTTCTACATAAAAAGAAACCAAAGTGAAATGCAAATGAATATACTAATACAAAGTATCTCTAAATACAACATAGAGACTAGTTTAGTATATGATCGGGAGGGAAGTAATACTTCTGGCGTTAGGAGCTCACTCTAAGTCTCTGAAACATGGTTGTTCCGCCCAACACACACATCAACGGATACAACCCATACTATGATCTGAAGGTTTCAGATGTGTAGTATGAGATCCAAATGAATGGTACTCAGTAGGTAACTGCCAACTGATCTCCAAAGATAAAGAAGATACATTAATATATAAATAGAATGGAAAACTACACCCAAATATCTAGATAACACATAAGACAACCAATGAGATAATTAGGATAAACTATCCTATCCATGTCTAAGATACTAAGATATTAGGGATAAGTAAGTAGTAAGAATTCACTATCCCATTCCAGCAATACTTATAAATCTCAACACTATACCATATATCACTAGCCAATATACCAAGTAAAGGCAAAAGAAAAATATATATATGTGTGTGTGTATGTATACAAGGCCATAGAATGAATAAACAATATGCATCAATGAAAGAAAGGGATATACAGTAACACCATAGCTATATAGAGATAGGTATGCATATGTATATATATAAGTATATAACAAAGGTCTACTCAAAGTATAGCTTTGATCATAAGACTAGCTATTTACGACCTCATAATCATAGCAGGAGCTAGTACAAGAGTACTTAGAGTTCTAATCTGTATATTATGTCATCAGACAGTCATGCATAATAATGTAATCATAAGATAAAAGTGGTTAGACTCATACCTCAAGACTTGACACCAAATCAATGACCAATCCGTCATAAACTGGACATAAAAATGATCATATCATTGATAATGATAATAATATCACTAACAGTGAGAGTAACCAGCAATTTTGAACAACCAAACACCTAGCCGAGCCTATGCATGTCCCCAATGCCCCAGGCTTGGAAGGTTCAATCAGCATAAAACAAGGCATAGTCAACAACATTATCTATGCAACCATCTCATATGAGCTGATAGACTTAGGTGTGACTGGTGATAAGCGATGCACATGAAAGAATGAATGCAAGGTATACAATCAATACCATAATCTCATCATTATTATCAAACTCTAGCCTTTCCGAGTGTGTATATATATATTGTTTCCATACATAGGGCTGGCCAAACTCGAACAGTATATGTACACATAGGCACGTTAATATTATAATCCTCCGTCCTTGCCGGGTATCATCACATCATCATAATATCTTTTAGCCTTGTCGGGTATCATCACATCATCATAATATCCTCCGTCCTTGTCGGGTATCATCCTATCATCATAACATCTAAATCAATGTCATCAATATTGAGTGAGCCCCATGAGGGTTAAAGTAAATAAACATAAACAGAGAGGAAGGGTACAATATAATTCCATAATTCGTCGATGTCATCAATATCAAGTTGTCAATAAGCATTTATACATAACATGAATGTTATAACTTTCATTGGGTTTTACTCAAAATATATATTATCAACCCAATATCTTCATTCGTCCCATATCTAAGAGATATGTATCTGGATATGATAGGTACATGGGCTCAAGCCATGGCTAAAAGAGTGTAAATCTGTAAGTTTGTAGCACGAGTGAACTTTGAGACTAAATCATTATAAAAGTATAGAAAGGTAAGAATCTCTCATGACTGAAATATTTAGTAGCATCAAATCATAGACCAGAACTTATTATGGTCATGTCATTAAAACATCATTAGTAACCTCTTTTACATGTAAAATAGGCATTTATGATTATGATGAAATCCTTTTTTAGGTAGAAAGTGGGCTTTCGCCCTTAGTTAGTGACAACAATAATAACATCATAATATAATTAGAATCATATCAATTATCAATACAACGATCATGAATGTACCAAATATGTGCATGCCGTCACCAGTATTTATACAATGGAACCATAAGCATTAATATATCAATGAACCAAAATCATATACTTAACAAGGATAAACACTTATCGGATGGTCAGCTTAAATCATAACACAGCCTTGGGCCCAATAATGTGTCCACAACTATTATAACATCATAATCATGTCCTTTGACCCACATACATATCTTGAACCCATATCGAAATCATGTTTATCATTCATCTCATTTTAGATAAGCCATAGTACATTTATGAAGCATAACATCTCTATAAGCTATAAGGCAACTGGGGCTTGGCCATCCTTTGTTTGCGATCGATGTTCTGGCTTTGTCGTCGATAGCTATACTCATCTCGCATATAGGAAGCATCTCACGTTCAGGAATAATAATAATAATAATAATATTGCATAAATCATAACTATGAGGAATGTCACATCTATAAGACATCTCATATCAATAGGTCATATATCATGACTATGAGGAATATCATCTCTATAGGTCAATTATCATATCTAAGAGGAATGACATCTCTAAGGACCCAATATCATAGACATAAGACATTAATCATAATTCAGGAAAACTCATCATAATATACCGAGTCATGAAATAATCTTATTCTAAACGCTCAGTAGAATCAGTTATGCCTAACATCCACAACTAAATCCAAAAGGGCTAACACCAATCTTAGCCTAAGGTAGGATGGGCGAACCCATTTCAAATCCTCAATTCCATATTTAAGAAATTTATACCTAAAAAAGGGATAAGGTATCTAATTTAACTTCTAGATGTCAATTAAACCACAACCAATTCTAAGATAGGAATTTCATCTATAAACAAGGGCATTTAAGTCACCTTCACCTACATTGCAATTTCAAGATCACTAGAATATCCTCATGAAGAATAATCACATTAATCATAATTCGAACACTAAAATCACATTCCACAACTAGCATCATATAAATCTAGTATATGAATTAGTTCAATCTAGGGAGAAGGCAATAGGATTCAAAAAGGGTATTAAGCATTTCAACTTATGGGTCAAAACCCTCATCTAATACCAAACTTCAATATTCACTACTAAGTCATTCTACGAATAATCAAACTTAACATTCACAATAACATGCAATAAATAACACACATAATCTAACGGAGAAGAGTAGATAGAAGCTTACCTCAAAGCCAAATTGCAAATTCTTACATCATTCACAAAAAGCTCATCTTCATTTCCTAATCCTAAAATTCCATCACACAATCAAAATCATAATTTACTCATCAATATGAAAATAATGATACACATATTGCACCATTGTTCCCTCTTATTAAAATCAAGTTTCAGAGGTTAACCCAATGTTCATAGAACACCAAGAAATTATATTCCTCAAGAAATAGTTAAAAATCAAGAAAACTTTGGGCTAAAATCATGACCTAGGTAATTTAGGGATTTAGTCAAATAATCAAGAAATTCAAGCATGAAATTGAAGGATTCTTACCTTAAATCCAAAGATATTCACGATAAAAGATGTTAACCAAGATCCCAAGTCACCCCAGCAACTCAATTTTAAGATATCCCATTCTAGGGTTTCTAGGTTTCCAAGATGTAGAGAAAATGATGAAAATGCAGCCTAAAGGGTCATTATTACCCCTACTAGGTAAGGAGATTACGCCATCGCTATCCGATGGTAGCTATCGTAGTGATGTGATCACCATCCGCTTGTTCGATCGCAGTATCCCCCCTCAAACCTAATTCAAAACCCAATCACCATGATGCAAAAGTGAAACTAGAGTGTCAACCATAGTTTAGATCCAATGAAATCATCAAAACTATCATCCGAGATCATTTCGGCAAAAATTAGGGCCCACACCTATAGTTTCATTTTTCATAAAATCCGTCCAATAGCCCAAAATAAGTACGAAAGCCTTGGGATCTGAACCAAGTGTCCCCCTAGACTAAAATTGACATTTTGAACATAATGTAAATGTTGAATTTCCATCCAAGGTTGTTTCTACCAAATGTGGGCCACACACCCATATTTTTAATTTTCCAACTTTTCGACCAAAAGGTCAAAATGAGTTTGGGTGCATTGGGACCTAAACCAAAGGTCTTTGGAGATATTGGCATAGTTGAAATTTGTATCCAAGATTGTTTTACAGAAGTTTTTGCCCGATGTCCATTTGAAACCAATGAATACTTCTAAATAGGGAATTGTCTATAAAAAACAAACGAACTGCGTGATAACCAAACTATTAGTACCATCAAGTCATAAATTACTTGGGGTACCTAAGGGAAAACCATAATATAGAAAATAAGTTAAAATATTAAAACTGCCAGGAAGGGTCATTACAATATCTACTACTAAAAGGACTTTCATCCTTGACAGTCAATGGATAAGAAGAATCTTAAAAGCTTGAAAGGATGAGGTACTGGGCTCGTATGCTCTAAGCATGAGTTCTTAGAAAACATCCACGAAGAGAGAACACTTACAAGGGAAATGCATATCCCTTGTTCATCCAACACTCTCATTTCACTTTCGAACAACAAAAACTTTACCTCAACCACTAACTAGCCTCCAACAAAACCAAAAAGGCTGATACACACATCTGAACCATAAAACACTAATACCATCTTGATATCAACATAAATCAACAAAGGCTTATCTGAGCCAAAACCAACCCAAGACATAACATATACCACCGACTCTAAATCCAAATATAACCTTTCTTTACCAATCCACATCTGCTATCTTCTCTAAATTAGGAGGAAAATCACTGATGTGGTGTGGAAACATGACACTTTTGATGCTTAAAAATCCAAATTTATGGTGAACTTCGGGTTTTTTGTTATATATGATGCACTTTTGTGTTTTTTTAAATTAAAATGGGTTTACAATAGAGTTGGAATAAAAATAGAAGATAAAACCTGGAAAAGCCAAGTCTAATCATGATACGAGTCACCTCACGAGTCATAAACATAGTATATGATTAGTATAATGACTCATAAGAAAAAAAAAACCAAAGATCCAAAAAAAGACTAAGTGAAGAAAAGATATGACTTTATTATACGAGTTATATTTTGAGGATACGGGTCATAAATAGCAGTCGTGAGCATAACAATGTTAAAATCTACAAATAGGAGTTAAATTCCCAGAAGGATATGATTTAGAAGTCTGAGTACGACTTATATAGTCAAATCATACACAAACCAGTGTCCAAAGCTTGGAAAGGAAAAAGTTCCAGTGGATACGAGATGGAGACACGAGTCATATACTTATGATATAAATAGTAAGCAGGAGTTGTATACAGATCAAGAAAGTTGAAACCTTGGGATATCAAACACTATAACGTATACTAGTAGGGAGGGTACAACTCATATAATGCCAATATGAGTTGAACACCGAGCCATAGTGAGTGCCGAGAAAATTTACCTTTCCCTGTTTTCTTAGAATTTCTATGTTATTTTGAGATAATATAAATACCCTAGGTCTTACCGTTATTAGGTTAAATATTCTTATCATAAGATACACATTATTACAATACTTTTATAGTTATTCTTAAGATTTTGGGATTTTATTCAATTACAAACTTCGATGTTTACTCATATTATTCTTGTGCAATCAATTTTGTGTGTTCATCATTGATAATCATGGTTTCTTGCACAAACATGAGAAACTAATCTCCATAACTAGGGTTGTGGGAACCCAGGCAGATTAGCTATATAGAGGAAGTATGATACTCATCTATTCTGGGGTTTATGCATATATCTTAATCTTCTTTGCAATAATTTATCTCATGTAGTTGCAGTAGCTTGAGATAGCCTAAATTTGCATCGATCCCTAATAAGGAATTTGTGATTGGGAAAAAAGTTAAGACAGTGATTTGGGATCCTTCTACTTCCACTTTTTAGTCCCCATGTTCTATCTAATCACTTGATCCTAATAAGTGAAAGTGAATTGAGGTCATAGCAAGGAGTAATAAAATGGCGCCCTGAGACCTAATAAATAAAAGGTGAGATTTATTTTTGTGCCTAATAAGCGGCTAACAATACCTATCTTGTAGACATTGCATGTAGAAAAGTAGAATAGTTGGGTTGATTACGTAAAATTAATGGAGTTAAGAAGCCAGGGGGAGCACAAGCCTAGTGCTCATCTTTTATTATGTACAAATAAAAAGCACTCAAGTTATAGTTACTACTTGCAATTGGTACAAAAATCCCCCTATTTAATTTACTGTACTGCTCGCGAATTACCTCAAGGAAAGAACTTGTTTGCATTTTCCCTGTGGGGTTGACCCCAACCTAGTTGGGTTACTATAGTTGGAATCGATCGCAACATACTTTTTAGGAGGTATCTTTTAGCTGACATCAACTTTTGGCATCGTTGTCGGGGATGATAGTTTGCGTAGTAAATTATTTAGTAAAGTTCACGGGTTTTTAACTTCTATTTTTGATTTGGCATATGCTGGTATATACCAAGTACCAAAAGTAGAGGCAATCCCTTACTCCTTTTTTATCCAAAACCAGAAAAAAATCCTTCAAACACTAAGAAGGATGTCAAGAAAAGTTCGTGAAGGGGTTCAAGATTACCCACTTGTGTATCCAAATGCGGCACTCCCGTGTGTTCCGTTAGATCCACAGAATATTGCAGACTTAGAAACACAACAACTTTTGGAATAAGAATGTAGAGAAGCCAAAGAGTCTAGACTTGTTATAGATGTAGATTTAGCTCAACAAGGTGTATTAGTCATGCCTAGACATGTTATTGATTATCAGATTAGGAGAGGTAGAGCTCTATTTATTCCAGCATATCAACACTTAGACCCACTTAAAGAGGATGATATAGATCTGGGTTATGTTAAGCCTACTGAGTCTGGAGCCATTATTCCTCTCGCCTTATCCCCTAATGTGAAGTTTTATATCACTAGTGCTATGATCCAATTGTTGAATCCACAGGGTGTATTTTCGGGTGCAACTAAGGATGATGAAAACCTTCATCTTGCAAATTATCTCGGGATCTACATATCTTATACTATTTAAGGATTTGATTAGGTAGCATTGAGTTTGAGGTTGTTCCTATTTTCTTTGATAGGAGAAGCATCACCATGGTTAGGGGTACTTCCAAGAAGATCTATCATTACTTGGCATGAGTTGAAGAAACAATTTCTAAGTAGATTTTTCCCTCCTGAACGGATGCTATAATTGAAGGATGAAATTTTTAATTTCAGGAAGTTAGTTACCTACAAAATCTAGGTATGAGGCATGGTTTGGATTAAAGAAGAAGCTGATCATGGTACCAAATCACAGAATTAGAGAATCTAACTTGTTAAAAATATTCTATAGATCACTGAATGACAATTTGAGAGCTATGACAGATATTATTTTTGGAGGAGCATTTATGCGTCTTTGTTCGGATATTGCGTAGGAAATGCTAGATGATATCGTTGTGAACAATAGGGGATGACATACTAGATATTTAGAATGTGGTGGTGGTACATATGATATTTGAGAAACAAACACTTATGAAGCAACGAATGATATGGTAGGAAAATATGTTGCACAACTTTGTACAAATATTGAGTCACATACAAAGAAATTTGCATCAATGCGTGCTAAGAAGGTGAATACAGTTGCAGAACAAGGGTCTACTCTAAACTATTCGAGATTGAATCGAAAGAAGAGACAAAGTACATTGATCATAGATTGACAGATTTCTGAGCCCATGGGCAAAGGAATCAAGGTTGAAACTATTATAATGAAAGATACAAATATATGAGTATAGAAAAAGAAGGTGATTGGCGATATAAAGATAACTATAAGGAGAATAGTGACAAGTATATTCCACTAGATAGTCAAGATACAAAGTCCAGAATGGAGGCTTTTTTGTCTAAGCTAGTTAAAGGACAAGAAAGTCAAGAGAACTGGTTGAAGGATATCAAAGTTGATTGGTCAGGATTAAACACGAAAGTTGAGTCACAGATACAATAACCAAGCAGTTGGTGCAACCATTTTGTGAGATGTCAACCATAGTAAATCAGAGATAACCTGGCACTCTTCCAAGTAGTATAGTGGTAAATGCTATAAATGATAGTCAATGTCATGCCATTACCACTCGTAGTGGTAAAGTCACTACAGATCCACTTGTACACACTATTGATGAGAAGAAGTATGATGATGAGTCAGTTGATATGGGTAGAAGTAGCAAGCAGAATGAAGGAGAAGAGAAGGCTATAAAACCTATGCTATAGCCCATTCCAAGACCTCTTCCTCCCTTTCCTCAAAGGATGAAAAATAAACAAGACAAAGGTACGTATTAAATTTTTTTGTCTATGTAGTAAGAGTTGACTGTCGACATACCGCTTATAAAGGCATTTGAGTAGATGCTAGGATATGCAAAATTCATGAAGGATTTGATCACTAAGAGGATTTAAGTCAGTTATGAGCCAGTCGACAATATTCATCATTGTACTGTTGTAGTTATTATATCTTTGGTAGAGAAGAAGAAGGATCCTGGCACTTTCACAATACCTTGGACATTGGTTTTTTCAAATTCACTCGAGGATTATGTGATTTGGGGCCTAGCATCAAACTCATGCCATTTGTCGTATTCAATCATTTGGGGTTTGGAGCTCCGAAACCAACTATCATGAGACTAGTGATGGCTGACCAAATAGTAAAGAAGCATGTTGGCATCCTTTATGACATTTTGGTAAAAGTTTCTTATTTTATATTTCCTATTTATTTATTTTATATTAGATTGTGAAGTGGACTTTCAAGTCCCAATTATTTTTGGAAGACCATTTTTTTCTACAGGTAGAATGTTGATTTATTTGGAGAAAAGACATATGATACTCAGACTCAATGATAAATAGGTAATATTTAACGCAAGAAATCATATAAAGTATCCTGACAAATTGAGAGAGATATATGTGGTTGATGTATATGATGAAGAGGTAGATTTATTACATAATGTTGATGCAATTATTCTGTGTGATGATGAATCTGATACAGTTGTTCCTATTGAAGAAAGTCTATGTGTTGAAGCACTGGCAGCTATGATCATGAATTTTGACTCTGATAGTATCGAGGAGATAGCAAGTGCACTACTTGGAAAGGTTATTATGAGATCGCACAAAAGAAGCTTGACTTAGATTTGAATAATAAAACTACTCCACCTGCTTATCCATCCATTGAAGAGCCACTAATGTTAGAGTTGAAGTCCCTTCCATCTTACTTGTGATAAGAATTTTTAGGGGCCAACAACACTTTACCCGTTATTTTTGTAGCTCATCTTAGACAGTAAGAAGTAGAAGTATTATTGTTAGTAACGTAGATATTCAAGAAGGCCATTAGATGGTTCATTGTAGATATTATGGGTATTTCGCCTGGTTTATGTATGCATAAAATACAACTTTAATCGGATTGTGTTCCATTTATTGAACATCAACGTCAACTCTATCCAACTATGCAGCAGGTGGTGATGAAAGAAATAATCAAGTGATTGGATGCTGATGTAGTGTATCCCATTGCTAATAGCAAGTGGGTCAGTATAGTACAATGCGTTCCTAAGAGAGGTGGAATTACTGTGGTGCCTAACGAGAAGAATGATCTAGTGCTTATCAGGCCAGTCACTAGATGGTGAGTGTTTATGGATTAAAGATAAAATGTATGGTCTCAGAAGGATAATTTTTCTATGCCCTTCATGGATCAAATATTAGATAGGTTATTAGGAAAATAATGGTACAATTTTCTTGATGGATACTCATGCTATAATCCAATTACTATTGCAACCTGAGGACCAAGAGAAGATGAATTTTACATGTCCTTATGAGACTTTTGCATTAAAATGCATGCCATTTGGCCTATGCAATGATCTAGCCATATTTCATAGATTTATGATGTGAATTTTCTCTGATATGGTAGAAGAAACCATCGAAGTATTCAAGGATGATTTTTTATTTGTTAGTGATTCTTTTGAAGACTACCTAAAGCACTTGGCAAATGCTCTCTATTGGTGTGAAGTATGCAACTTGGTACTTAATTGGAGAAGTGCCATTTTATGGTCAAAGAAGGAATTACGCATCGGAACAAGATTTCAAAGGGAGACATAGAGGTTGACTGAACAAAAATTGAGGTGATTGAAAGATTACCTTAAGTAATTTCTTTGAAGGGAATTCGATGTTTTTAAGGGATGCAGGTTTCTACATACAATTTATCAATGACATATCGAAGACTGCTAATTCTCTTTGCAAGCTTCTTTAGAAAGAGGTAAATTTTATTTTTGATGATGCATGTAAGAAGACTTTTGAAAGCCTATAGGATAAGTTGGTGATTGTGTCAATTATTGTTCTCCTAATTGGTCTTCTTCTTTAGAGATTATGTGTGACACTAGTGGAGTGGCCTTAGGGGATCTACTAGATGTACTAGGCCAATGGAAAGAAAAGATCATTCATCCCATCTTCTATGATAATAAGGCACTAAATCCTACTCAAAAGAACTATATCATGATGGAGCAAGAGTTATTTGCAGTGGTTTTTGCCTTTGAAAAGTTTAGATATTACTTGATTTAGACAAAGGTGATTGTGCACACTGATCATACAACATTATGGTACCTAATGATTAATAAACATTCAAATCCTAGGCTTATTCGGTGGGTGCTATTGTTTCAAGAATTTGACTTTGAGGTAAAGGACAGAAAAGGCACAGAAAATCAAGTTGCTGATTACTTGTCTAGACTGGAGGAGGTGAGTTGGAGATTGATGATAGTTTTCTAGATGAGCAATTATTACCAGCTTCCCAAGATCTAATTCCATTGTTTGAAGACTATGCAAACTACTTAGCTAGTGATCTAGTTCTAGTAGATCTTTCGTATCAGCTAAGAAGGAAATTCATGCATGAGGTAAGGAATTTTGTCTTTGATAAACCATATTTATTTAGGATTTCTTCAAATTGAGTCATTCATAGGTGTACACCTGAGGTGGAGATGATGAGCATAATCGAGGCTTGTCATTCCTCACTAGTTAGGGGTCACCATGGCGTTGCCCACACATCTCATAAAATTCTGCAATGTGACTATTATTGGCCAAATATATACAAAAATACTCATGATTATGCTTTTTCATGCGACCAATGTCAACGATAAGGTATAATTTCAAGAAGACATAAATATCCTATAACTCCTATTTTCCAAGTTGAATTCTTTGATGTTTGGGGAATAGACTTCATGAGACTGTTTGTAAGTTCGTGTGACATAAAGCATATACTTGTATCAGTTGTTTGTTTCAAAATGGGTTGTAACACCACGCAAAAAAATCATCCATGCGTTAGCTCGTGGTATTATGCTCTTAGAGTTAAATGACTAGAACTGTGTCAAAGAAGCTTAGTCTTATTTTTGACTTCCAAAGTGATTAAATTTTAAACCATGTATAATTTCCCTAATTTCAACTTTTTATCATGTGGGAAATTTAATGAGCTTTCTGTCGATATAAGATTCGCCCAAATCCGATACCCGGGCAAGAAGTTATGGCTAATTTAAGTTTTAGTCGTAAAACACTGTCATTTTGATGCTTGGCACATCGCGGAGGGGGCCTATTTAGTAATTGTCAATTCCATTGGCCTAGAGTGATTGTGTTGCTTCGTTCTAAAGTTTTAGGTCCCAAACAGTGGGACAACGCGATGGCTCTGCGTCGCAGAGACCTTAAGAATCCCACTCATCAATTTCTAGTGAGCCACGGTGGCCCATAAAATCGGGCTCCCAGTTATATTTTTTAGTCCATCTCATTAAGGGTATATTGGGTATGTCCCACCCCCTTATCAGCTTAAACATGGGATTATACTCCCAAGTGACCACATTATTCATAGTTTCTTCAGAAATTCACAAGAACACTCCCTAGGGTTTCAAACAAGAACACCCAAATAACTTAAGATTTAACTGCGGGTTTTCAAGATTGATTGAAAATTTAGAATTCCTAAATCGTAGGCTTCAAGAATCATCCATGAATTTTCTAATTAAGGTACGTGGGGTTTTCCTAAAAATCTCATCGGCATAGAAATCATGATTTTAAGAAAAGGGTTTTAGATTTATGATTTATAATCATGTTTTAGAAGTCCCAATGACATTACTTTGGTCTTTAGGCCTTTTCCATAATTTGATTTGAAATTCTATATATATGTATGCATGTGTTTAAGGATGAAAATTCAATTGAGAGTATAAATTATAATGAATCCCTCCCCTGATATAATATTTCTCATTATTCGTATGATATGGATTATTTTGGAAAGCATGATATCAAAGGTTTTGATTTATATTATGATTTGAAGATAATTGTGGAATCAAAATAGAGGGTTGTGCATGTTTAATATAAATATAATGAAAGAGTGAATGTTTTTTCCAAAAGCATGTGACCACCATATGATTGAAGGATTCTTGCATCGTTGTGACTTAAGTTTTGGAATACGTAGTCTCCTATGCTAATTGTAATGTTGGTTGGTCTGAGTTGATTTTTATATGAAAGAAATATGTTTAATTATTTACGGCTCAGAAATCATGACTTCCAAGTCTTGGTATGACGATACCAAAATAGACAATGCCATAACAGACCCAGACAAGCATAAAAACCAGATATTTATGACTTAAGAATTTAGAATTATATATGTTTAGAAATGGATAAAATTAGGCATAAAGAGATGTTTGGTGGTCCCCCAAAGAAGGCACGGGTTCAGACAACTCACCGCCCAAAACCGTGATTTATCGATCCAAGTATATTATATTACGCTGGCTTAGTGCCCTGTGGCGTATTATACTCAGACACTCCAACCCTTGTGGCACACTTAGTTTGGGGGATTCCCCGCTGAGTCAATGGAGGACTCCATATAGCCCATGGGTTTTTAGACTTGTAGGGGTTTGCCACCTAACTCAAAAGTAATACGAAGATCAACAATTGTACTGACAGAAAGGTTTTATGATTATTAAAAATGCCTATGTGTTTTGGAATTTATATCCTATATGATGTTTTATAATTAACTCTCAACTATTTTAGTTACATTAGAAGATTTATTTTGGATTTCTTTTCGTACCAGTACATCTGTATTGACACCCCTACTTTCCAGGTTTTGAGGCACAGTCTTGGGGTCCTGATAAGCAGTACCTTTCTTTAGACAACAATGCACAGTCCAGTCGGTGAGCCTTCTATATTTCAGAAGGCCTAATTATTCTTAGACATTTATCATTAGTTATGGTTTTGGTGTACTGGGGGCGTTGTCCCAAAATTTTTAGGCAATTATTGTTAGTCATGTAGTAGAGATTTCGCTGACGGTTTTCAGATGTCATTAGATGGTTTTGGATTTCATTTTCCCTTGTTGAATTTACATTTGACTTATGACCATGTTTCCGTTTTGTTATATTTTCTGCATTTTCTTTTTGTGTATGAATAGTGCATATGATTACAAGCTAGGAGGGCTCTCGGGCCTTGATGGTTTGGGATGTCCATCACGGCCAGGACCTCGGTTCGGGTCATGACAAACTTGGTATGAAAGCACGGTTCATGGTCCTAGGGTGTCTGTGAAATTGCGTTGGGTAGAATCTTATTTATGGGTGTGTAGAGCACCACATTTATAAGCAGGAGGCTACTAGGAATTTAGGAATGTTTCCCCTATTTATAATTTAGTTTGTGCTTTTGAGTCTAATCTGTCCTCTAATCTGTGATCTCTTGCATTTCAAAAAAACAATTATGCATCCCCATCATACTATCGATCAAAATGCCTAGACAGATGAGGTCCGTCCTACACTTGGGGTGAGGACCCGAAACAGAGCTCAGACTCCGGAGATTGATGCTACTTTGGGAGTCCTACTTACTCAGACCAGCCCACCTAGGGCACCCAGAACTCTCCAGATGGGAACTAACCACACTCAGCCTCGCGAAAGAGAGGTATCGAATGCAAAATCCAGATAGTCCATTCATATGGTTGCTCAGTTGGTAGCCACACAGACTCAACGGTTGGAAGATTTTGGGTCTGCATCGGTCAGATCTAAGGCTACTAGGGTGGGTTAGTTTATGAGAATGAAACCGCCCAAGTTTTTGGGCACCAAGGTAAATGAGGATCCCTAGGAGTTTGTGGATGAGATGGAGAAGATCTTCAAGATGATGTATTTAGACGAGGTAGCAGGGGTGGAATTGGCATCTTACCTACTTAAAAAAGTTGCGAACCAGTGGTATAATGAGTGGGAGGATTCTAAGGGTGAGAGTGTTGAGCCCACGGTATGGGGCGAGTTCGTGGAAGCCTTCCTTGATTGGTTCTTTCCCCTTGAGTTGAGAGAGGCCAAGGATGAAGAGTTTGTGAACCTTAAGAAAGGAATGAGTGTCAAGGAGTACACTCAGAAGTTTAACCAATTGGATCATTATGCTTCAGAGATAGCTGGTAATATGAGAGCCCAAATGAGAAAATTTGCATCCGGCCTTTCGGATGACTTAATGCTTAAATGCAAGGGGGCTATGCTGAATAGGGACATGGACTTCTCTAGGCTGTCAGTGAATATACAATAGGTAGAGGAGCAGAAGAAGAGAATCATTGAGTCTAGGGAGAAGTAAAGATAGGCAAAGAAAGCCAGAACAACGGATCAGAACCACAGTCAGCCACAGAGCAGTAATTGGGGAAATAAATGCAAAAAGAAGAAGTTTTGGAGTAATGCGCAGTCTACAGCTAGTGCCCCCAGTGCCCAGACCCCCAATTGATAGATGATATCAGAGTTTTAAAACTAGTCATGGACCCAGAGCTCAGGATACTCAGTCATAGGGCAGTGTGGCTCAGTAGTATCGTCCTTTTCCGCAGTGTGAGACTTGCGGAAAACAACACCCAGGGAGATGTTAGTTGGTCATGTTGATGTGTTATTCATGTGGTCAGTCGGGTTACTTTCAGAGAGATTATCCCTCTACTAGGAGGAATGTTGGTGGAGCTAAGTCACAGGCAAATTCTTCCGCACTACCACCACCCCAAAAAGGCACCACCTCAGCTACCGGGAGTGGTCGCAACCGGCTGTTTGCTTTGTCCAACCGCTAGGAGGTGAAAGCCTTGCTAGATGTAGTTACTGGTACATTACAAATCTTTTCCCGTGATGCTTATGTATTACTTGATCCCGAGTCTACCTTATCCTATGTGACCCCTTATGTGGCTGTCAGTTTTGGGTTTGAGCCCGATGAAACTTCAGAACCTTTCTTTGTTTCCACTTTGGTTGGTGATTCTTTCATGGTTAGAAGAGTGTATATAAATTGTGTGGTGATTGTTTGTGGTCGGATACCGTGGAACACCTCTTAGACTTAGATATGATTGATTTTGATGCTATCCTAGGGATGGACTGACTTTATTCTTGCTATGCCATATTAAATTGTAGAACCCAAAGATTCACCTTTTCTTTTCCAAATGAACCAGTGATAGAATCGGAAGGGCATTCCTTAGCGCCTAGAGGGAACTATATATCTTATCTCAGAGCTCATAAACTTATCTCCAAAGGTTGTTTGTATCATCTTATTCGGGTTAAAGATTCTAATGCCGAAATTCTTCCTCTCAAGTCAGTCCCTATGGTAAATGAGTTTTCCAGAAGTCTTTCCAGATGATCTCCCAAGAATACCACCTGATAGGGAGAAAGATTTTGGTATTGATTTGTTGCCCGAAACCCGTCCCATCTCTATTCTGCCATATAGAATGGCTCCAATAGAGTTAAAAGAGTTGAAAGGGCAGTTAGCAGATCTTTTAGATTAAGGTTTTATCCATCCTAGTGTTTCTCCCTGGGGTGCGCCTGTACTTTTCGTGCAAAAGAAAAATGGTTCCCTGCGTATGTGCATAGATTACCACAAGCTAAATAAGGTCACTGTTAAAAATAAATATCCTCTTCCTAGGATTGATGATCTATTTGACTAAATTTATAGTGATAAATGTTTTTCAAAGATAGACCTTCGTTCGGGATACCATCATTTGAAAGTTAGAGAGTCAGACATTCCCAAAACAACTTTTCGAACTAGATATGGTCATTACAAATTACTAGTCATGTCATTTGGGTTGACTAATGCCCCTGCAGCCTTTATGGATCTGATGAATAAGGTGTTTCGTCAGTTTTTAGATCTGTTTGTTATAGTTTTCATTGATGATATTCTGATTTATTCCAAGAGTGAGGAGGACCATGCCAATCACCTCTGAATCATCCTTCAGACTCTCAAAGATCATAAGTTGTATGAAAAATTTTCCAAATTTGAATTCTGGCTAAGTATAGTTTCTTTCTTAGGGCATATTGTGTCTAGTGATGGGATTAAGGTTGATCCCCAAAAGATTGAGGCATTGAGAAAATGGCCCACGCCCATGACTCCAACCAATATTCAGAGCTTCCTAGGTTTGGCAGGGTATTACAGAAGATTTGTAGAGAGTTTTTCTTCCATAACTGCACCAATTACTAAGTTGACTTAGAAAAAGGTAAAGTTCGTGTGGTCTAACTCCTGTGAGAATAGTTTTGAGAAGTTAAAAGATATGTTGACAACTGCTCTTGTTTTGACTCTTTCGGAAAGTATGGAAGGGTTCGTTGTGTACTGTGATGCGTTTCGTGTGGTACTTGGGTGTGTACTTATGCAGCTCGATAAGGTGGTGGCCTATGCATCTAGGCAGTTGAAGGTCCATGAGAAAAATTACCCCACCCATGACTAAGAGTTAGAGGCTGTGGTATTTGCGCTTAAAATCTTGTGGCATTATCTCTATCGGGTACTTGTCGATATATTAATTGACCACAAGAGTTTACAGTATGTTTTCTCGCAGAAGGAATTAAACCTTAGGCAAAGGCGCTGGTTAGATCTTTTAAAGGATTATGACATGAGCCTACACTACTATCCAGGCTAGGCAAATGTGGTAGCCAACGCCCTCAGCAGGTTGTCTATGGGCAGTCTTTCTCATGTTGAAAAGGGAAAGTGGGAGATGGTGAAGGATATTCACTGACTTGCAAATCTAGGAGTACGACTCTTAGATTTCGAAGATGGGGGAGTTGTTGTTCATGAGGTAGATAAATCTTCTCTTTGTGCCAAAGTTAAATAGAAGCAAGTTGAAGATCCCATCTTAATGCAAATCAAGAAAGATGCGGGCCAGCAGAAGGTGATGTCTTTTGAAATAGGTGGTGATGGTATTTTGAGATATCAAGGTAGACTATGTTGCTAGATGTAGATGGGTTGTGAAAGAGAATCCTTGAGGAAGCTTACACTTTGAGGTATGTTGTTCATCCAGGCTCTACAAGATGTACCATGATCTAAAGACCTTATATTTGTGGAATAATATGAAGCGTGATATGGCTAATTATGTTTCCAAGTGTTTGAACTGCCAACAAATTAAGTTAGAACATATAAGGCTAGGTGGTACATCCTAAGAGATAGCTATCTTTGTGGAAGTGGGAGATGATCAATATGGACTTTATTATGGATCTTCCAAGGTCCCAAAACCAGTATGATTCTATTTGGGTGATTGTAGACCGGCTGACCAAGTCAGCTCATTTTCTGCCTGTAAGGACCAACTATTCGGGAGATGATTATGCAAAGCTTTACATTGAGGAAATAGTCCATTAGCATGGAGCACCTATATCCATCATATATGACTGAGGTATGCAGTTTTCTTAACAATTTTAGAGATCTTTTCAGAGGAGTTTTGGTAACCAAGTGAATCTGAGTACTGTATTTCACCCTTAGACTGATGGGAAAGCTGAGCACACCATTCAAACCCTTGAGGATATTTTGAGGGCCTGCGTGATTGACTTCAAAGGTAGTTGGGTAGATCACTTTCCATTGATAGAGTTTGCATATAATAACAACTATCATTCTAGTATTAATATGGCTCCTTTTGAGGCACCAAATGGTAGAAGATTTAGGTCGCTAATAGTGTGGTATGAAGTGGGTGAGACGCATTTGTTTGGGCCTGATCTTGTTCATCAGTCAATGAAAGACGTAAAGATTATTAGAGAACGACTTAAGACATGCCAAAGTAGACAGAAATCCTATGCCGATGTTAGAAGAAGGGAGCTAGAATTTGAGTTTGGTGATGGGTATTTCTAAAAGTCTCCCCTATGAAGGGAGTTATTCGATTCGGGAAGAAGAGGAAGCTGAGTCCTCGCTATATAGGACCATACTAGATTTTGGGAAGGATAGGTGCAGTTGCGTATGAGTTAGAATTGCCTGCAGATCTAGGTTCTATTCATCCAGTATTTCACATGTCCATGCTGAAGAAATGTATTGGAGACCATTCCTTAGTGTTTCCTGTACAGGAGATCAAGGTGACAGACTCATTAGCGTATGAAGAGGAACCTATTGCAATCTTAGATCGCCAAGTTTAGAAGTTGAGGAACAAAGAGATAGTGTCGGTTAAAGTGTTGTGGAGAAATTAGAAAGTTGAAGAAGCAACTTAGGAACCAGAAGATGACATGATAGCAAGATACCCAAACCTGTTTGATCCGGCGAATGACGAAATGGAAGGTACAATGCTTTCTTTATTTTTTTACAGTTTTAGAATACTTTAAATCGTGTTTGTCTGTATTCTGCATCATCATTCGGGGATGAATGATCCCAAGGGGGGATAATGTAATACCCCGCAAAAAAATCTTCCATGCGTTAGCTTGTGGTATTATGATCTTAGAGTTAAATGACTAGAACTGTGTCCAAGAAGTTTAGTCTCATTTTTGAATTCCAAAGTGAGTAAAGTTTAAACCATGTACAATTTTCCTAATTTCAACTTTTAATCATGTGGGGAATTGAATGAACGTTCCGTTGATATAAGATTCACCCAAATCCGATACACGGGTAAAAAGTTATGGCTAATTTAAGTTCAAGTCATAAAACACCGTCATTTTGATTCTTGGCATGTCACGGAGGGGGCCTATATAGCAATTTTCAATTCCCGTGGCCTAGCACAATTGTGGCTCGTCGCGCTAATGTTTCAGGTCCCAACCAATGGGACAACATGCTGGCTCCGCGTCGTGGAGACCTTAAGAATCCCACTCGTTAATTTCCAGTAAGCCACCGTAATTATGGCGCATCCCAGTGGACCATGAAATCGGGCTCCCATTTATATTTTTTAGTCAGTCTCATTGAGGGTATATTGGGTATTTTCACCCCTTTATCAGCTTAAACACGAGATTATACTCCCAAGTGACCACATTATTCATAGTTTCATAAAAAAATCACAATAACACTCCTTAGGGTTTCAAACGAGAAAACCCAAATAACTCAAGAGTTAACTGCAGGTTTTCAAGATTGATTGAAGATTTGGAATCCCCAAATTGTAGGCTTCAAGAATCATCCATTAAATTTCTAATTGTGGTACGTGGGATTTTCCTAAAAATCTCATAAGTATAGAAATCATGATTTTAAGAAAAGGGTTTTAGATTTATGATTTATAATCATGTTTTAGAAGTCTCGATGACATTATTTTGGTCTTTAGGCCTTTCCCAAAAATTGATTTGAAATTCTATATATATGTATGCATGTGTTTAAGGATGAAAAGTCAATTGAGAGCATGAATTATAATGAATCCCTCTCTTGATATAATTTTTCTTATTATTCGTATGATATGGATTGTTTTGAAAAGCATGATATGAAAGGTTTTGATTTATATTATGATTTGAACATAATTGTAGAATAAAAATAGAGGGTTGTGCATGTTGAATATACATATAATGAAAGAGTGCATGGTTTTGCCAAAAGCTCGTGACCACCATATGATTGAAGGATTCTTGCATAGTTTTGACGTAAGTTTCGGAATAAGAAGTCTCTTATGCTAATTGTAATGTTGGGTGGTCTGAATTGAGTTTGAAATGAAAGAATTATGGTTAATGCTTTATGTATTATAAATCATGACTTTCAAGTCTTGGTATGACGATACCAAAACAGACAATGCCATAATAGACCCAAATAAACATAGAAACCAGATTTTTATGACTTAAGATTTCAGAATGATATATATTTAGAAATGGATAAAATTAGGCATAAAGAGATGTTAGGTGGTCCCCCGAAGAAGGCACGGATTTAGACAACTCACCGCCTAAAATCATGATTTGCTGATCCGAATATATTATATTACGCTGGCTTAGTTCCCTGTGGCGTATTTGACTCAGACACTCCAACCCTTGCGGCACACTTGGGTTTGGGGCTTCCCTGCCGAGTCAATCGCGGAATACATATATCCCGTGGGATTTTAGACTTGTAGGAGTGTACCACCTAACTCAAAAGTAATACAAAAATCAACAATTGCACTGACAGAAAGGTTTTATAATTATTAAAAATGCCCATGTGATTTGGAATTTATATCCTATATGATGTTTTATAATTAGCTCTAAACTATTTTAGTTACATAAAAACATTTATTTTTTATTTCTCTGCATACCAGTACATCTGTATTGACCCCCAACTTTCCAGGTTCTGAGGCACAGTCTAGGGGTCCTGATAAGTAGTAGATTTCTTCAGACAACAGTGCAGAGTCTAGTCGGTGAGCCTTCTATATTTCAGAAGGCCTAATTATCTTCAAACAATTATTATTAGTTATGGTTTTGGTCTACTAGGGGCCTTGTCCCAGAATTTTCAAGCAATTGTTGTTAGTCATGTAGTAGAGATTTTGCAGACGGTTTTCAGATGTCATTAGATGGTTTTTGATTTCATTTGTCCTTGTTGAATTTACATCGGACTTATGACCATGTTTTCGTTTCATTATATTTTTCGCATTTCCTTATTGTGTATGAATGGTGCATATGATTACAAGCTAGTAGGACTCTCGGGCCTTAATGGTTTGGGATGTCCGTCACAGCTAGGACCCCGGTTTGGGTCGTGACATGGGTGATAGCCATTGCACTTCCTAACAATGCAACAAGTAGTCTAACTGCATTCTTGAGAAATAATATCTTTTCTTGATTTCGCACACCGCGAGTGATTATTAGTGGTGGAGTTCATATTTTTGCAATCATCTATTCAAGAGTCTGGTTGAAAAGTATGGACTGAAATATAGGGTGGCAGCAATATATCATTCGCAGTCTAGTGGACAAGTTGAAGTATCCAATAGAGAAATCAAGTCAATCATAGCTAAGACTGTGAATGCCAATAGGAATGATTGGCCCAGAAAATTAGATGATACATTATGGGCTTACCGCACAGATTTCAAAACCCCCATAGGTGTTTCAACATATCAGCTACTGTATGAAAATGCTTGCTACTTTCCAATTGAGCTTCATCATAAGGAACTATGGGTGTTGAAGAAGCTGAATTTAGATTGGCAAAAAACAACCAAGTCAAGGTTGAATGAGATCAATGAGTTAGATAAATTTTGGATCCGAGAATATGAAAGTTCAGCACTTTACAAAGAAAAGATGAAGCTACATCACGACCGTAAAATTTAGAAGAGAGTATTTGACAAGGGAGATTAGGTGTTGCTTTATCCGTCTAAACTTCATTTGTTTCTGGGTAAGTTAAGATCAAGGTTGTGCGGCCCGTACACAGTTTCAAAAGTTCATCCCTATGGTGATTTTTAATTGAATAAGGATGGTGAAACCCCATTCAATGTAAATGGGCAAAGAGTGAAGCACTATGTGGGAAATATTGAAGAAGTCAATGAAGTTTTTGATATTGCCCTTGACAAAAGCTGAGTAGTAAGCGCAATTACATTGTGCTGCAACATTAAATCAAGGACTGAGTGGGAGGAAACCCATGGTCTATGTGGTTAAATATGAGTATCCAACTTAGCCATGTCATGCTGCGATGTTAAATCAAGTGTTGCATAGGAGGCGACCCATGTTTTGTAATTATTCATTAATAGGGTAACATGTTTGTTCAGTGTGCAAGACTAGGGAATGAAGAAAATATCAAGAGAATCTTAAAAGTTTTGGTCATATGGACTCTTTAAGAGTAGTATCTAGATGATACAGCTCTTAAGTAGGAGTAGTATAGACCTGGGAAAAAAATAAAATCAAGTAAAAGTTTTTGGAATGGATAAAATTCTCAGAATGAGTCGTACCCTCATTATATGACTTGTCACCTGGAATCGTACCCACCCCAGAACCCAGGTAAGGTTCTAGGTCTATACGAGTCAAATAAATAACCCATAAGCCTTGGTATGAGTCGTATACACAACTTTTACTCATGCTTACCCAGTTAGATCACGGGTCGACCCAACTAGATCTTAATTTAAAACATATGAATGGGCACCAGACGAGCATCGACATAAAAAACGTGTACGCACCTCCATTTTTACCCTAAATTCAAGTAACCAATTCATAAATTCTTTTATGAACAACTTAAATCAACAACCAATAAGTTTGAATTTCTCATCTTTCTTGAGTTGAGCTCGAATTCAGGAAAGAAAAGGGTTTGAACTCAAGAAATTTATTCTCCAACTACCAAGTAAGTTTTTGACTGAATATCTTTTTTTCAAGATGAAATAATGCATGTTCAATATGATGAACTTGGTTTTCTTGAATACACTAATGTTGAATTTATGGAACCCTAATCCTTAGGTTTTAGTTTGAAAATTAGGAAAATTAGGAAACAAACTTGAATGTAACCAGTATGTTGTATGTTTATGTGCTCAAAATGGATTATATTTTACATATAGTAGATGTGTATTTTTGTATTTGATTTGGAGTCAAGATTTGAAGTTAGAATTCTATATTGCAATGGATACGATACGTTTTACGACTCATACAAGTCGGTACGGGGGCATAATGGAACTCGTACCCACTGACAACATAGAAGTGTAACAATTTTAAAGTTCTGGAATAGATACGACTCGACCATTTGAGTCGTACCCGGACCACATGAATCGTACACTCTTAGTCATACCCACCTGGGAGGATAAAGTTTGGATTAAATGTTTTTAATCTGCTTACAACTATTGGTAATATGTCGTACCTTGCCAGTACGACTATTTAGGTGGATTCGTAAGATGAACAACGAACAAACTTCATGCTCTGTATTATTGTGGGTGAGAAGGTATTATTGGCTTACCTCTATTTGATTACATATATATTTTTGGTTTCGGGAGTTCTAGAACTCAATGGTATAGATGAAGGATTAAGGCTATGCAAACCACTGATTTGATCCTGTTTAAAGATGTGGAAAATCTTTTGGACCAACAAGCATGACAGGTAGCGGATTGGAGGGCACGTATGTTACCTCAGGGAGGGCAAGATGATAGTGAGGCTGCTGAGGCAGGAGCGCAGATAGAGACTTTACATACAGATGCAACAGGTAATTCAAATGACCCACCACTAGTATAGTCTTTGCCACCCAGGACACGAAGTTTTCCCTCTGGTATTATAATGATTTCAGAGGCACTATAAACTAAGCTAATGACCAGACAAGCCATATTGGAGGCCATGGTCAGGCATATGGAAAAAGGCGTAAGGCCATGGATGGACACTCAGTTTGAGACATAGGATAGGTATGTCCAGAGCAGGCTAGATACTTTTCAGATGAGGATTACTCGATAGCTGAGTGGTGGGTAGATGACCGATATTACTGGAATAAAAATCGAGGTTGGAGAATTAAGAGGATGGTGCACGATCTATATGATAGATCGGTGATCCCATAGCCTGTAATTAAAGTTTTCATGCCTGCTATCCATGTTCCAAATATTTAGGCAACTCTAAAGCCGTGAATTATGAAGGATAAAGATGAGATACAAGAAATAAAGAAAAGAAAGTGAGCCAAGAAAGATGCCATGAAGAAGGTTAGAGAAGATAGTCTTTAGAGTGAGTGGGGTAGGGAAACAAGGGTCCGTTAGATGGCCGCTGAAGCTAGTGGTTTGAGACCACTTGTTGTTGATTCTTAGAGGGACAGTGATATGCCCCTAACTATTGCTAATTTAGTCCCTGTAGCTGATGGGACAATCACTGATAAGAGTGGGGCCTGATTTGAGGGCCCATGTGCTGATATTATTGAGGCGACATCTTGAGAACCCAGGTATGAC
Source organism: Capsicum pubescens (assembly GCA_030864215.1). Lineage (NCBI taxonomy): Eukaryota > Viridiplantae > Streptophyta > Magnoliopsida > Solanales > Solanaceae > Capsicum > Capsicum pubescens. The sequence continues at coordinate 194,981,935 of CM061544.1, read as the reverse complement.
CTTTTATCCTTAGTTTGTTTATTATTTTTAACACTGGGGATAGTGCAACAATTTTTAGCCTTGGGTGGGGGTTATGCCGCATAACTGGGAGTAGCTGAATAGTATACGTAGCTGACAAATCCTTTATGACTTACAGGTTCAGTGTTGAAATAAGGAGAATCTTGGCACATATGGCAGAGGGTGATTTTTAGTTGTTTATTTGATTTTGAGAGATTTTGAAACTTTATTTGTAATAAATGCTAATTTTTTAACTGATTTGGAATTTTATTAGTGAATTTAAATCTGGAACTACTGCTAATTTTAAAGGGTCATGCTTAGAATCTCTGTTAAACCAAATATTATATTAAAAAATTAGCCCCTCCAAAATTTTTATTTTTCTGTGTGGTATGTATATTTGTCTGAGACTATTGTGAATCTGGAAATGGCATTAGGATTAGGGATAGAATAGTAGGGACAAAACAATTGCATAGTTGGATAACTAGTACTAAAAATGTAACCATGTGCAAGTGCGTGTGTAGTCTACTAATTTTCCTGGTGTGTTGGAATCTATAACTTGCCCGGTTGCTTTTACCTAGGTCTCTAATAGTTAAGTAGGAGGTGATCGTAGGCCCTTTTTCTATGAGTCTACATGAACCTAAAATGCCTTTACCAAATGAATGAATCCTTTGATCCTAATATTTGAGCCTTATATCCTATTTTCTTGATACACGTTTTCACCTTACTATTTGGTCTTACAATGACCCTTTTTTAGCCTTGGTCCTCGTTGGACATTGTGCACTTCAACTCAAGAAAAATACTTAAGTTGAGGGTGACTATAATAGGGGTGCGTGATTTGAAATGGGTATGAAGAAGGGTAAAATAAGATTAAAAAAAAGTAAGGCTGAGTGAGGAAGAAAAAGAAAAAGAAAAGAAAATTTGTGAAAAAAAAGAAAATGAAAGACTAAATGATCACAGCCAACCTAAATATGCTTTAAATAAAAAGGGAGAAATAAGGCTTGAAATAAAGTAAAAAATTAGTTAAGTATGGACCCTAAAAGTTATGGTAGTGCCAAGGAGGTTTATTCACTTTAAATATTCATACGCATCATACCAGCCCAAAGCCTACATTACAAGTCAAATAAAGTCTTATTGTGATCCTACCATCAATAGCTGAAAGCTTAGGAGAAGAGAATAAGGGTAAGCCTATGGAATTATCTATACACCAGTGATTAATATATGTGAGCGAGAGTCATTTATTATATCCTTAAATATTTTTTTCCCCATGCGTAGAGTGAATGGGATTTCTTTGACTATGGGCACACATGGGTTATGTTACTAGGTTGCTAGATTGTTTGGTGAATGTAATTTGTATATACACCTAGTTGTCTATTGCAAATGTAATGCCATCATCGGATTCCCTCGTGTTTAGTAGTACGTGGAATTATTACACATAGATTGATTTGTTTTTAAAAGTGAGGTTTGCAGAGGGAAACAAATTGTGAGAAAAGTTAAATTCAAAATCACTACCATTGGTAGCTTATGATCCTCTTGTATAAGCATCATGTTGAATTATATGTTTTAATTGTTATTTACCTAAGGACACACAAAAGTTTAAGTTAAGGGCGCTGAGGTAGTGTGGAAACACGACACTTTCGATGCTTAAAATCACGAATTTATGCATGAACTTATGGTGTTTTGTTAGATATGATGCACTTTTGTGTTTTTTTAAGGTAAAACATGTTTACAATAGTGTTGGAACAAAAATAGAAGAAATAAGACCTAAAAAGAAAAAGTATGATCAAGATACAAGTCACCTCACGAGTCGTAAACACTTAATACAATTCTGATGATGATTTGTAAGCAACACATAACCAAAGACCCAAACAAAAGTCTAAGTGAAGAAAAGATACGACTCATCTATACGAGTTGTATACTAAGGATATGGGTCATGAACGGCAGTCATGAGCATAACAGTCCAATGCTAAAACCAAGAGTTAAATTCCCAGAAGGATATGAGTTAGAAGTCTGAGTATGATTCGTATAGTCAAATCATACACAAACTAGTGTCCAAAGCTTGGAAGGAAGAAAGTCCCAGGTGGATACGAGATAGAGACACGAGTCATATAATCATGATACGATTCATAATAAGAAGACATATAAAGATTATAAAAGTTGAAACCATAGGAAATCATACAAGGGAATGTATACGAGTAGGCAGGGTACGACTACTATGATGAATGTATGAGTTGAAGATTGAGTCATATCGAGTTCTAACATAAATTTACCTTTCATGTTTTTGTTAGGATTTGTATATTATTTTGAGAGACTATAAATACCCTAGGATTTATCATTTATTAGGTTATGCATTCTTATCATAGGATACACATTATTACAATAATTTTATAGTTATTCTTGAGATTTTTTATTTTTATTCAATTATAGATTTTGGAGTTTATTCCTATTATTCTTGCACAATCAATTTTATATGTTCTTCAGTGATAATAATGGTTTCTTAAGCAATCATGACCGGCTAATCTCCTTAACTAGGGTTGTGGGAACCCTGGTGGATTTGCTACATAGAGGAAGTGTGATACACAACTATTCTGGGGTTTAGGCATGTATCTTAATCTTCATCGCAATAACTCATCTCAAGTAGCTACAGTAGTTTGAGATTTCATGAATTTGCATCCATCCCTAATAAAGAGTTTGTGATTGGGAAAAAAAGTTAATACAGTGATTTGGGATCTTTATACCTCAAACTTTTAGTCCTCGCGTCCCATCTAATCACTTGATCCTAATAAGTTAAAGTGAACTCAGGTATGATCAATGAAAAACAATGTGATGCTCTGATATCTAATAAGTAAAGGTTGAGATTTGCCTTTGCGCCTAGTAAGTAGATGATAATACCTATCTTGTAGAATTTGCATGGAGAACAACAGAATAGTTGGGTTGATCACGATAAATTTGTGGAGTTAAGAAGCCAGGGGTAACATAAGCCTAGTATTCATATTCTATTGTCTACAACTCAAATGTACTCAAGTTTTGGTTACTACTCACAATTTGTACTAAGATCCCCCCATTTAGTTTTTTATACTTCTCGCGGATTGCATTAAGGCAAGAACTTGTTCATGTTTTCCCTATGGGATCGAACCCAACCTAGTTAGGTTACTATATTTGGAATCAACCGCAATATACTATTTAGGAGGTATCTTTTGGGAGACATCAATCACCTGTTTCTCATCCTCACAATCTCATCGTAGACAACATACAAAACTAAGGCTGATTCACTGAAGGTCTATATGATTGTAATACCCTGAGTCTGGTACGCCAAATGCTACACGGTGCTCGTAATCTCGAAGGACCACAAGCTAACCCATGACTGGTACCTACTGCAATAACTGAGTAATAATACTATATAATGCAGAATAATGGGCTGAAATGCCATAAGGTTCAAAACTGGAATACTGATAAAGAGTTTATGATAAAATCTGATAAAACATCACAATATGAAATACTGAATACTGTCTGAACATCTAGTGTGAAAAGCCTCTAAACTGAACTGTCTAAATAAGGAGTTGATGGGACAATCCCCCAACTAACTCCATCTACTGAAATACAGAATCTAATGAGATAATAAAATAAAAAAATATCCTTGAATTATGAGGACTCACTGCTAGTCTACTGTTGCTGGATGAATATCTGAATGCTAAGAATGCACTGTGGCCCGTACGTCTAAAGCTATGGTATAAAGCACCATTGCGCAAAGAAAAGAATGCATCAGTACGTGTGAATATACTGGTATGCAAAGTGAGGCAAGGCTGAATGCAAGGGTTCATATGCATGAACAATAACTTACTTAATAACATAAACATGACTGCGTGAGAATACACGCATGAATATATAACTATAACTTAAGTCATAAGGATTTTGAATACTTAGTTTACAGATAACATAGATTAATAATAAATGATACAACTGATAACTCATGTACTATTTACTAAGTGACTGTGTCTGACAATCCTATTTCTGATGGAACTAGCTGAGTTTAGTACTGAGTTAAGTGACTGTATCTGACATTCCTAAAATTTGTAGAACTATCTGAGTTCTTTACTAAAGACTGAGACTGATACTGTGAGAGGTAATTATCTAATTGACATGACCCTTATTCTGAATAGATTTGGGGTCCAACCTATAACCCCAGTTAGAAGGGTGTTAGTACCATGCCACAGGTAAAGACACTGAAGAGATACCCAAATCTGGCAGGTTCTCAAATAAGAATGGTGGGACCCTTAACTATCAGGTTAAGCCACCTTATCAACCCACAACTAGAAGGTTTTGATGTCTCAACCTACGATGGCTACGTAGTTCTTGAATGTAAGGACTTCTTCTAAGGATCACACCCTCTGCTGGCAGGTGAGTCTCCATCCTTGGGTTTACTCAGTGCCGAATCCTACTCCCAACTAAATAGATACTGAACTGATTTCCTAGTTCATACTAGTCTGGACTAATTTTTTACTGATTGTACTGATTAACTGAACTGAGCTGAGTTTACTGAGTTCCGTTGACTAACATAATACTACTGGGTTCTGTTATCTGACTGAGTTTACTGAGGACTGGACTAAATACTTAATGGGACTAGATTGATACAGAGTTTTCATGTGCTTTGTAATTGAACTAGAGTACTACTAATCGTGAAATAATTGAGACTATTCTGTAACTGACACTAGCTCTAGGCACACAACTAAATTGTTGGGTATTAATACCCCCAGGACTCGATAGCATAAAAATAATAAGGCATGACAATTCTTGAATACTTGACTGTAGTCAACAACTCATAATACAATTTATGGGGAATTTCATCAAACACTTGAAAGTCGTGAACTTGCACACAATTAGGAATGCATGCTAATATGTCATAATTTCATTAAAATAATCTCATGAATATTCCATCAAACATTTACAAGGCATGGCTTTATACTTGGGCATGAACAACAATTCTAATACATCATGACTACCATATTAATTCATAATTCAAGGGTTTCAATATAAGAGAATCAAAATTAAACTTAAATTCTATCATAATATCAATAAAGACATAACGATTTCAACTTGGAACACATTCCACAAAATCCACATGATTACATTCAAACCCACCACATGGAAATCACAATTCATGATTTTGATAGAAGTTTATTGAACTCCAAGGGTGGAAGGGACCCTTGGATGAACACTTTACATACCTCATTGAAGAATTACTGGAAATTCATGGTGTAATTTTGTGTTCTTGATTTGGAATTTAAAAACCCTAAGGCTTGTTCTTGAGAGAAATTAAGAAAAAATGGGTTTATTTGCTTCCTAGGGTATTAAATTTCGTGTTTTAGGGGCTTAGAGTTAGGGGAAAAAGACCCAAATACCCCCAAGAACGTGGTCTTTTAATTGGTGAAAACTAAATTACAAATGCATAGGTCAACACGGCACGTCGATGGCACCAACACGATATCCAATGCATCGCGCCAATATCGGACCGACTCACTGGAATTTGACGTTGGTAGCTGGGGAAAATATTAACCAACACAATAAGCCATGTGGCGCGCCAAGATCACATTGGTACACTATTTTGGGATTCCAAAGGAGCTTCAAACGGTGACCGGAAAGTCCCAAAGTTGTTTGGGAACACCTATTGACCTTCCTGATCATGAATTAACTAAAATATAGACATTTAAAGTACTTTAAGGTTGCAAAATGAAATTGCCAACTTTCAAAGGCCTAAAATAAACTAAGTATGAATACTTAACTAGAATTTTCTAAGTCTGGGACCCCTTAACAATCTCAAAGGACTGAATTAAGCTAGAAATTTTGTGGGGTCTTATTTTATCTCCCCCTTGGGAACATTCGTCCTTGAATGAGACTGACTGAACTGAGAGTACTAGTAGGCTAAATATACATACTGAACAAGATCATCTGTGACATGAATGTAGGACTGATATTATTGATATACTGAATTATCACACTGAACATGCATATCTGATGCATGAGTACATAACTGGGCTGGTCCATGAATACATTAATGGGAGTACTGATAAGCTGAGTTTCTCATACTTATCATGCATATCTGATGCATGAATACATGACTGAACTGACCCATGAACATATGACTAAACATGCAATGGTAAATTATACTTAGTTTGTAATGGAAATCTGATTAAGAAACTGAATAAGCTTAAGGAAATCCATTACCTTGGGCTAAGTCTAGATTAGTAGAGAAGAGGTGAGAATACTTGGTCAGCATGTCTGTGTCTCCTTCCCAAGTAGCTCCCTCAACGGACTAATTCCACCAAAGAGCTTTGACTAGAGGGACTTCTTTGTTCCTCAATATGCGAGTCTGATAGTCAAGGATTTTGACTGGAATCTCTTCGAAAGAAGGTTGTTCTGAACATCTATGCCCTCTATAGGAACTACAACTGTTGGGTCACCTATGCACTTCTTTAGCAAGGAGACATAGAACATTGGATGGACTGAAGATAAATCTTAGAGCAATTCTAGCTCGTAATCTACTTTGCCAAAGCGAATGAGAATTTTGAAGGGACCGACATATCGAGGACTGAGCTTTTCCTTATTGACGAACCTCTTCACTCCCTTTATGGGATAGATTTTCAGATACACATAATCTCTAATCTCGAACTTGAAATCCTTTTTGTGCACATCAACGTATGATTTTTATCGGCTATGAGCTATCTTAAGCCTTTCTCTGATCAACTAAACTTTTTCTAAGGTATCGAATAAAAGGTCAGGCCCTAAAACTACGTCCTCATACACCTCGAATCAAATGATTGGAGATCTGCATATCCTAGCATAGAGAGCTTCAAACGGAGCTATCTGAATGCAAGATTGATAGTTGTTGTTATATGCAAACTCAATCAAAGGCAAGTGTTCATCCCAACTTCCTTTAAAATCTATCGCACACGCTCGCAACATATCTTTCAAAGTCTGAATGGTACTTTCTTATTGATCATCTGTCTGGGGTTGAAAGGCCATACTGAGGTAAACTCAGATGCCAAGACCCTTTTAGAATGCCTTCTAGAAATGAGAGGTGAACTGGGTATCTCTATCTGAGCTAATGGACAACGGAATACCATGCAATCTGACAACTCTCTGATATAGAGATTGGCATAATCCCTTAGCTGAATACAAGATATGGACTAGAAGGAAGTGAACTGATTTGGTCACCCTATCTATGATGACCCAAAATGAATCATGCTGATGACGAGTACGAGGTAAACCTATCATAAAGTCCATATTCACTTCTTCCCACTTCCAAGTAGGGATACTGAACACCTGCATGGACCCACTTGGCTTTTGATACTCAATTTTAACCCGTTAACATGTTGAGCACTTAACTACGAATTATGCAATGTATCTCCTCATCCTACTCCACCAATAGGTCTCCTGCAAATTACGGTACATCTTAGTGGCCCCTGGATGAATAGAGTAACCTGCACCATGCGCCTCTGTAAGAATTCGCTGTATTAATTCATCCACATCTGGCATACATATACGACCCTGACAATGCAAAACACCATCTCTCCTTAGGAGAAAACCTTTACATTCTGATCTGTGACTGACTTTTTCAACTTGACTAAACTAGGATGTCTATCCTGCTTTTCTTTTACTTCGGAAACTAGAGATGATTCTGAACTGTTCTAAACCCACACACTGCCTTCTGTTGAATCGACTAAGAAGACACCTAGTCGGACAAGAATATGAACTTCCTGAACTAACTTGTTCTTACTATCCTCAATATGAGCAACACTACTTATAGACAGTCTACTGAGAGCATCAACCACTGCATTGGCTTTGCCCGGGTGATACTGAATTCTCATATCTTAGTATTTCAACAACTCCAACCACTTTATTTGATGGAGGTTTAAGTTTTTCTAAGAAAAAACATACTGAAGGCTCTTGTAATCTTTGAACATATCTACATGCACCCCATACAGGTAGTGCCTCCAAATCTTTAAGGCAAACACTACTGCTGCTAATTCGAGATCATGAGTTGAATAATTTTTCTCATGGGGTTTAACCTATCTGGAGGCTTAGAATATAAACTTACCATGCTGCATGGGACATAACCCTAACCTACTCTGGATGCATCACAATATACCACATACCTATCTGAACTATCTGGAAGAGTCAAAACTGGAGCTGAGATGAGTCGAGTCATTAAATCCTAAAAAATCTTCTCGCAAGAATCTGACCACTGAAATTTGACATTCTTCTGAGTCAATCTGAACATAGGGGATGCAATCGATGAAAATCCCTTAACAAACTGCCTGTAATAGCTAGCCAAACCTAAAAAACCCCTGATATCTGAAGGAGAGATAGGTTTGGGTTAATTTCTCACTACTTCAGTCTTTTGGGGATCCACCCTAATGCCATCATCATAAATGATGTAGAAAAGGAATGCTACTGACCTTAGCCAAAATTTACACATACTGAATTTGGTGAATAACTGATGATTTTTTAGAGTCTGGATTACTTTTTTGAGATGGTCAGTATGATCATGTTCATTGAGGGAGTAAACTAGGATGTAATCTATGAAAACTATGACAAACATATCCAAATACTGCTTGAACACATGATTCATCAAGTCCATGAAAGCTATTAGGGCATTGGTAAGATCAAAGAACATGACTAAGAATTTGAAGTGACTATACCGAGTTTTGAAAACTATTTTCGGGATGTCACATTCTCTGACTCTGAGTTGATGATAGCCTAATCTGAGGTCTATCTTAGAAAAGTAACTAACGGCTTGAAGTTGATCAAATAAGTCATTGATTCTAGGAAGGGGATAATTGTTTTTGACTGTTTCTTTATTTAATTAGCGGTAGTCAATGCACATCCTGAGAGAAACATCTTTCTTATGCACGAATAAAACTGACGCACCCTACGGGGACACATTGGGTCTGATGAATCCCTTATCTAGGAGATCCTTCAACTGTTCTTTCAATTCTTTGAGTTCTAAAGGTGCCATTATATATGGTGGAATAGATATGGGATGAGTATCTGGGAGAAGATCAATTCCAAAATTAATTTCATTTTTGGGAGAAATTCTGGAAAGATATTCGGGAAATAGATCTGGAAATTCACGTGCTAATGACACTGATTCAATAGTAGGGGTTTCTAAACTGGAGTCCTTGACTCACACAAGGTGATAGATACATCCCTTAGATATCATTTTTCTCGCCCGAAGGTAAGAAACAAGATGACCCCTAAACGCTGAAGTACTACCCTTCCACTCTAGGATGGGTTCATTTAGGAACTGGAACTGGGCAATTCTATTTCTGCAGTCAACTAAGGCATAGTAGGAATAAATCCAATCCATGCCGAGAATGAAATCAAAACCAGTCATCTCTAATTTGACTAAGTCTTCTGAAGTTATTTTCTGAGATACCACAACCGAACAGTTCCTGTATACACATCGGGCTATGATGGATTTACCCACTGGGGTAGAGACTGAGAAAGACTCTGCAAGAATTTCAGGACTGACTCTGAAATCAACTACTATATAAGGAGTAACAAGAGACAAAGAAGCTCCTGGATCTAGCAAAACATAAACATTTATATGAAAGATCTGTAATGTACCAGTGACCACATTAGGATAATTTTCTTATACTGCTGGGACTGAAGAGCATATCATCTGTTTGGATGTTGCCCACTGGTGGCAATGTATAAGGCACCCTGTTGATTCGGGTGACCGGACTGAGCTGGAGAACAGTTTTGCTGACCCTGGGAACCTGACTGGGGATAATCTCTGACTCTGTGTCCTGGCTTGCCACATCCGAAGGAAACATCGCTTCCAGCTCTGCAAATACCCTTATGGTTATTACCACAAGTCTAACAAAGAGGATTGGTTTGGGCACTGCTGACACTACCTTGAGACTTAAAGCCTGGCGCCCTATCTCTATTACCGTCTATGAATTTTGGCACTGGAGCACTAGTTAAGGATGAAGCTGGGACTAAAGATGTCGGGAAGAACTGAGAAAGATTCCCACCCTCTGACTTAGGCTGAGCAAAGTTAAAATTACCTGTTCTAGCTCTCTTGTTCTACTTCTCTCTCTCATTATTCTTCTGCTCCTCTATCTACTAAGAATAGATCATCTGGCTAGCTAAGTCCATCTCACTAATCAACATTGCAGTACTGCACTCTTTGACCACACTATCATTCACCCCAGACACAAACTTACTCAATTGGGATTTGCTTTCTTCCACCACATGAGGAGCGTATCTAGCTAATTGAGTAAACTTGAGAGAATACTCTTTCACAGTCATATATCCATGTTCAAATTAATAAACTCTAACATATTTGCTTCTTTCAGCTCTATAGGAAAGAATCTATCTAGAAAAGCAGTGGCAAACTCCACCCATTCAATGGGCCCTGCATCTACGACCCTCTCTGCTTTCCATTGTTTGAACCAACTATGAGCCACATCCTACAACTGATATGCAACTAGCTCAGCACTCTTACTAGTTGTCGGCCCTATAATATTATTTATCTTTCGTACCTGATCAAGATAATTCTAAGGGTCCTCATCTGACTTAGACCCAAAAGGGTTCATTCGGGTGAAGTCTCGAATCCTAGAAGCAGCAGTATTGGCCACTAGGTTAACTAGAACGACAGTTGGGCATTCATTCTGGGATGCCACAGAATGAGCTAAGGAGGTGAAAGCTTCTCTAAACTCAATGTGGGAGACATGTTCCCCTAAGGGATTGGGAAGGTCAGGCAGAGGGACTGGCTGATCTCCCGTTCCTCTTCCCTGAGTCCTCTTTTGGAGGAATTTTCTATTGATGGAAGAGAAACTTGTATTAATAGAGATTTTATCTGTATCTCACGCTCACTCGCACAACATGAATGCTAAAAAAAGAAATTGTTCCTAAAACATCTCGTATCCTCCTATCCATAAGTGTGGTGAGCTACACACCCATGCGTAAGACTCTACTAGATGTGGCTTTCAGACTTCCCAGGACACTGTTAAACCTTAGGCTATGATACAAAGTTTGTAAAACCCCGAGTCTGGTACGCTGGACACTACATGGTGCTCATAATACTGAAGGACCACAAGCTAACCCATGACTGGTACCTGCTGCAATAACTGACTAATAATACTGTATAATGCGGAATAATAGGATGAAATACCATAAGGTTCAAAAATGGAATACTGATAAAGAGAAAATGATAAAATCTAATAAAACATCAGAATCTAAAATACTGAATATTGTCTGAACATCTAGTTTGAAAAGCCTTTAAACTGAACTGTCTGAATAAGGAGTTGATGGGACAATCCCCCAACTAACTCCATCTATTGAAATGCTGAATCTAATGAGATAATGAAATAAAAGAATAACCTCGAATGATAAGGACTCACTGCTAGTCTACTGCTGCTGGCTGAATGTTTGAACCTCTAAGAATGCTCTAGGGCCCGTACGTCAGATCCTATGGTTTAAAACACCATAGCGCAAAGAAAAGTATGTGTTAGTACGTATGAATCTACTGGTATTAAAACTGAGGTAAGGCTGAGTGCAAGGGTTTTTATGCATGAACTATAACTAACTGAATAACATGAACATGACTATATGAGAATACATGCATGAATACATAACTGTAAATGAAGTCATAATTTTGAATACTGAGTTTACTGATAACATGGATTACTGATAACTAATATTATTGATAATCGATATATGGTTTACTGAGTGACTGTGTCTGACAATCCTATTTCGAATGGAACTAGCTGAGTTCCATACTAAGCTGAGTGACTATATCTGATAGTCCTAAAATCTATAGAACTATCTAAGTTCTTTACTGAAGTCTGGGACTGAGACTATATGAGGTTATTATCTAACCGACATGCCCATTTTCCTTAATAAATTTGGGGTCTAACCTGTAACCCCAGTTTGAAGGGTTTCAGTACCGTGCCATGGGTAAAGACACTGAAGAGATACCATTATCTGGCAGGTTCTTAAATGAGAATAGTGAGACCCTCAACTGTCAGGTTAAGCCACCTCATCAACCCCCAACTAGCAGATTTTGATGTCTCAACCCATGTTGGCTATGTAGTTCTGGAACGCAAGGACTGTTTCTAAGGATCACACCCTCTACTGGCAGGTGAGTCCCCATCATTGGGTTCACTCGGTACTGAATCCTACTCCCCACTGAATGGACACTGAACTGATTTCCTAGTTCATACTAGGCTGGACTGATCTGTTATTGATTATACTGATTAACTGAACTAAGCTGAGTTTACTAAGTTTCGTTGACTGGCGAAATACTACTGAGTTCTGTTATCTGACAGAGTTTACTGAGGACTGAACTGAATACTGAATGGGACTAGATTGATACTGAGTTTTTCTTAATTCGGTAACTGAACTAGAGTACTACTGATCATGACATAATAGACACCTGTAACTGAAACTAGCTCTAGGCACACAACTAAATTGTCGGGTGTTAATATCCCTAGGACTCGAAGGCATAAAAATATCTTTAGTACTTTGTAGTATTCAACAACTCATAATACAATTTATGAGGCATTTCATCAAACACTTGAAAGTCGTGAACTTGCACATAATGAGGAATGCATGCTAACATGTCATAATTTTGTTAAACTAATCTCATGAACATTTCATCAAACACTTACAAGGCATGGCTTTATACTTGGGCATAAACAACAATGCTAATACATCATGACTACCCTATTAATTCATAATTCAAGGGTTTCAATATAAGATAATCAAAATTCAACTTACATGCTATCATAATATTAAGAAACACATAAAGATTTCAACTTGGAACACATTCCACAACATCCACATGATTACATTCAAACCCACCACATAGAAATCACAATTCAGGTTTTTAAAAGAAGTTTGTTGAACTCCAAGGGTGGAAGGGACCCTTTGATGAACACTTTACATACCTTGTTTAGGAATTTCTTGAAATTAATGGTGGAATCTTGAGTTCTTGATTTGAAATTTAAAAACCCTAAGGCTTGTTCTTTAGAGAAATTAAGAAAGAATGGATTTATTTGATTCCTAGGATATTAAATTTCATGTTTTGGGGGATGAGAATTAGGGGAAAAAGACCCCAATACCCCCAAGAACACGGTCTTTTAACGAGTGAAAATTGGATTGCCGACGCACAGGTCGACGTGGCGCGTCGATGGCACCGACACGATATCCAATGCATCACTCCATGATCGTACCAACTTACTGGAATTTGATGCTGGTAGCTGGGGAAAATATTAACCAATGTGATAGGCCACACGACATGCCAAGATCACATTGGTACACTATTTTGGGATTCCAAAAGAGCTTCAAACGAAGTCCGAAAAATCCAAAACTTGTTTGAGAACACCTATTGACCTTCCTGATCATGAATTAACTATAATATAGTCATTTAAAGGACTTTAAGGTCGCGAAATGAAATTTCTAACTTTCGAAGGCCTAAAATAAACTAATTCTAAATACTTAGCTAGAATTTTCTATGTTCGGTACCCTTTATAAGCTCAAAGGACTGAATTAAGCTAGGAATTTTGTGGGGTCTTACAATAATAAACATGAGAATAAGCTTATAAGGAGATCTCTTGGCACACATAGAGAGATAATCAAGGAAATCAATCCATGCCAATGCTACAGCTAGCCTGGTAGATAATCTAACTAAAATCCATAAGATAAAGGAATAATTACTCATCACTGAACAATCCTCTCCATGATGTCCCATCAATCAAGAATGAAGCCACACATAATACAACTAAAGTATGTTACTCTTACTTAGCATATCATCAAAATTCCCAAAGAAAACTAACAACTCGAGGCCAAAGCTAAAATAACCAATACCAACTCCATGAGCTATCATCTAAACACTTAGAAACTATAATCCATTTTAAATTTAGAAAATCGAATAGGAAACCATAGACTAGTCTCATCTAGCCTATACTTGAAATATGAAATAATACGATTCAAAAACATAGGTTGTGCTCAAGATTTACAACTCAAAGCTAAAATATGAATATCATGTCCAAATTTTTTTGTCTTAATTACCAAAATAAAACCTATATACAGGTAGGCATTAATACTCCAAATGTATTATAACTTCCAAACTACCATACCAAGGTGTTAAATCAAAAATTGAGCCATAAGTCCAAACCAGGGTCAAATACTCACATCGACCATAGTATTTGAATCAAGCATATCTATACCATATTATGGGGCCAAAATCAATACATAGTTGAAGAACAAAATCGTAATAGAAGAAAAATTACCATTTGAAAACATAAGAAATAAACTCCATATCTATTAGAGGGCACGAATCACCAAAACATACTCAACAGCTCCTCAATGTTACATACCACACCGTAATGGCAAAACTCTAGCAAATTGGGGAAATACAACTCAAGATGGGAACAAACTAATCCAATACCGCGCCTTATCAAAGAATAGACATAATCTCATATTATCAATGATAAATACTTCACCAAGCCTTATTAAGCCGAACAAACTCTAAAATAAGTATTTCCTGAATCCACCAGAGTAGAAAAATTATCACTCTATCAATCCATGAATCACATCATTGAAGGAGAAAAATACCAATCTCAAAACCAAGGTCAATGTCAGACCACCACTATAAAATCAAACAACTCAGGATAAAAAATCTCCAATTGCTAACTTAAGAGCTATTAATGAGTGGTGAATCCACCACTCATTTATACTCCATATTCTTGCACATTACCCTGCTTTGAATGAATAAGTTAGATAAAATTTGTAATTAACTGTACTAATATTCATATTTTGTAGGCATCAAGGTGATAAGATAGAAGGATGCGTGTTGGAGCTAAAAAGGAACAAACGGGAGAATAGAAGTACAACTGAAGACTTGGAGCAGAACATGGCCTTAATTATCGTGTCACGGCCTGTCAAGATACTGCCATTGCGTGGCATAACCTGCGATCACAATTGACACGATCGTGGCAAAACTAGTGTGATCATGGCCTAGCAGAAAATCAGCCAAAGGGCAAAAATGTAAATGCACACAAATATTCCCAAAATTTTCCCTAAATAAGACTCAAACCCTATCATTCCATGATATATTCTACAATTACTAAGTATTGAAAATTGTTCTAGTTCTCAGCATCCATACTTGGAGAAGAAAGTATTATATTAATTTTGGGTGAAGAATAAGTTGGAGTAGCTTCCAAGTGAAGGATCAACTAAATCCCATTGAATATTTATGGATATTCATAGTTTGAAGTAACATTCACTTATTCTTTTATATATATAATTAGTTGAAGTTATTGGGTATATCTTTCTTACTATTTCTATGTGTAGCTAGTTCTTCCTCTTGGGATTATGCTAGATTAGGGTGCAATTATGTGTGGGGTGTGATTTACTTGTTCATTTACTAGTTTGCGATGTTGGGTCTTATTAATTATTGACTAAATTTTTTGAGATTTTTGGGTGAAAGCCTCAAATACCCAAATAGAATTTATGGGTGAATATCCCAAGCTCTTGAAAGGTTAAACTATCCTTGAAAAAGGTGGTTAGGTGAACTTTAGAAACCCACATCATCATTGAAAGATGGATGTGGAAACCAAGGAAATGATATATAATTTATGAGCATGGTTAGATAATTTTCACTATATTATCCATAAGGGTGATTGCGAAGTTGACTATACTTATGACACAATCCTAGAAATAAAGGTGTTTAATTTTGGTATTAGGTTGTTTTGATTTAAGCACTCAATGGGTACTCGAAAGGGTAAATGAGTGACACCCTTAAGGTTTTGTTGACAAAATGGCCTCGAAGATTTCCAACCTAGCCTACCATATGAACAACATATAGATTTTGCATCAAGTCATCACACGCCATGCATAATTTGCCCCTAATAAAGCATAACCCCACGACCCGTGCCTAATTTATTTAACTCTAATTATTCATAACCCCTAATTAATAATTTAAAATTCTAAAAAGAAATAACAACTGTGTTATTTTCTAAACCTTCTATTCTTAAATATTTGTACTCTAGGTTTGAATTTAGCAAGTATCCATTGTTCGAGGCTAATTTGGTAGTCATTCATATTGTTCCTCATGGATTTGAACCCGACTCAAAAGTTAGGTAAATATATTGATGATGACCACCTTTCACTTAAATTGACGTGTTATTTGAGCGTTACCAAAAAAATGGCACCATTTTTGGGGAACAATTTGGCTTATTTAGTTAGTTTGGAATTTTAGCTTACTTGCTTAAATTCAAACTTGTAAATAAGTCTTTGTGATTTTCTTTTTTTTCTTGTGTTCGGTATATTTTTGTTTATATTTATTTTTCTCTATGGCATCTTGGGACAATTATGATTTTGATAGTTTGAAGTTATATCTTGACGATACACGTCCATATTGTGTCGGTCCCCATTTTCAAAGAGATTGAAGATATGCTCCCTGGAGAGAGATGGAATCACTATCTCAACCCTATTGGGAGTATGGTTGTTCCTTATGTGGTGATCGAGATGGACATCAGAGTGATTGTCCAAATGCCCCTCCCCCCGTTATGCAAACCTAATTACTAGTTATTCTTATTAGTTTGACAAGTATCATGATTGAATAAGGGAATTACAACAAAACAAGTCCAATAGTTTTGAAGCAATGCTTCAAACTATTTTTGATTGGGTAACTACAATGATGAAGAATGTTAAAGACATACTTCAATAATAGGGGTATGTAAAGAAGATATCTCTAAGATAGGAGAGATGGGAAAAGAAACAAATATTATAAATACCATCATCTTTCCCACTACCCAAGAGGAGGTAAATCAAGAAAAGAAATCAAGATATGTGTTTAATGATGAGATTGGTAGGAAAGAATCCTCGGTGATTTCCCAACCAATCGAAAAAAATATTGTAGAAGATGCCAAAAGTGATTAAATTATGCTAGATTCTAAAGAAAAACCAAGAAAATCTCTTATGACGACTCTAGCCCATCTCGGGTTGAGATTGCAAAAAAGGATGTAATTCCAAAATTACATGATGGACCTTCTTTAAACTATTTTTCAACATGATGCTTAGTGGATTTGATGAAAATCTATCCACCATAGAAAATGTTAGACTTTAGTGAGAAGGAGAACCACCCCTACATTTTGGAGTTTGACCTTCCTAATGAGCACATGGGAACCCTACGCTCCAAGGCCAAGGAGCTTAACTTTTGATATTCAACTAATGGCCTATTGATGTTCCAACCCTTACCCAAGGAGCCAAATTGAAAATTTGATATTAAATTACGTAAGAGGTTAAAATCTTCAAAGTGGAGAGATAAAAGCTTCCTTTTTATGCCCCCACCTCTATCTAGCTTCACCATGGAAGGTTTGAATCTTTTGTCCCTCTGTCGCTGAAATCATAGTGAGCAAAAGTTGGGATGAAGAATAAAATCTTCAAAGTGGAAACACAAATAATAGTTGGAGGGGTAGATTGCCACAAAATATGGGAAGAAACCCATAATTCCATGAAAGTGGCCCATATTCTTTTATTCATGCATGATAGAGTAAATTTTATTTTGGTTTCTGTGTAATCCATTAAATTGTGGTAATATGAGGAGTGTTGATTGAAATTGAAATAAGGATAGTGTGAAATTATCATGGTTTAAACTGAACAGGGGAGTGCAGGGGACCTAATATTTAGTCTCAGTTGTCGTGATCGCGGTAGCCGAGTGTCCATGGTCGCAGTTTAATCAGCTTAAATGACCATCCGACTTCCATTCTCCCCACACGTACCCCTTTTCAATTTTTATCAAATTCTCTACAAATTTTGGCTCCGTATCGAGTTTCCAAGTGTTCATTTTAATACATTTGAATCATCTAATTTGGTATGTTTTCAAAACTCCTTTATTTTAGATGTTATTTTAGTCTTAGAATGTGTATTTTAAGAAAAGGCCTGAAATATTATATTCAACGCATAATCCATGAATGTTTATGATTATTTTGGTGGTCATCTGTTGTAGTATTTGTACACACCAATGGGTAATTCTTGAGTACCCAAAATTAGGTCTAAAACAATTAAAATTCATGTGTACACCATGTGTTTGATTCTATACCCCAATGAATTCCATGCTAATTTATTCGAGTTTAAGGGTATCATCACACATTGTATGCTTATGTTCCTTGAACATGATGTTTATATGCCTAGATGGAAAACAAATTTGTGGTTAAAATCTTTTTTTAGTGATGTTGCAGAAACTATCAAACATGGTCTCAGTTACTGCGATTGCATAACTGTGATTGTGATAGATGGTCAGTGGTCGCAACACCACGATCGTAGTTACTTTCCGTGATTTTCGTAATCGAGAGAAGTTTTTTGCTTAAACAAAAATTTCTGCACATCCATTTTTCACTCCAAATCCCACTATAATATTGCACCATGAGCTTATCGAGATAATCTAGTATAGTTTTGGTGTGAGATTACTATTGATGGTATGAATTGTGTTGGTTATAAGTACTCAGCCACAAAATGGGAGACTTTAACAATAACAAATTCATGTCAGCTGAATTCCACAACCTCTACTTTTTTACCTCCCAAGGACCAAATTACTCCTGGAAAAGGGTATTTGCTTGGAATAAATGGAGGAGAAACTCCCAGGATTCTATGCTAGACTCACTGCTACCTGGTGGATGTGCTTTGCCACGGAACCCTACTATGCTAATGAGCAATGGGAGAATGAATTTTATGCTAACCTTAGTGTAGTATCTCTCACAAACCCAGTGATGAATATTAGATAAAAGGTAGTGCATTTTAAAGCCGAGCGGATCGATGAGCTATATGGTCTCCCAAATGTGGACATGGCTCAATTCCAGGAAAAAAGGTATGATTTAGGGACCTAGATGATGAACATACTATGTCCTAGCAAGGAAGTTCCTTGGGCTACCAGAAACAAAGGCATTTCAATGAATGACAGAGCAGAGGCCGGACTTTGGATGACTATCATTTGTAGCAGAATATGGCCTTGCACACATATGATGACTGTCGCAGATATGTATGATGGAATGGTCGATTTTATCCTATCTGGAAATTCTCTAAATATGGGATAAATTTTGATCTCAGAGTCGATACACTTAAAGAATCAAGGGGGTATACTTCTTCTCTTTTCTTCCCTTTATTACTGAGTTATGCAGGATGGCAGAAGTAAAGGAATATGCTGTAGATAACTGGGTACACCAAGTCCCCGCATTGTTTTACTCAAATTTTAGGATGAAGGTACACCTGGTCATAGAAAGAAACGAAAGGTTGACTCAGGCAAGTTGATTCAGGAGGAAAAAGTCTCTTCTAGACCTTCTTCGGCAAACCCCTTTGATTAGATCTCAGGTAAGATGTGGGTGATTAAGGATCTAGTGTTCAGATTACCACAGGGATCGGGAGATTCCTCCACTGCTTCCACTCATATATAACTTGGTCGAATTAGGAAATATATTGGGAGGAGCAAAAGAAGTAGAAAGCCACGATTTCCAGATTGGAGAGAGCCTATTTAGCTTTGGTAAAATTGCACAGGGACCTCAAGGATAGATACAAAAAGATGGTAAAAAGAGAGAAGAAGAGAGATAAATTTCTCACCAAGATGTAGAAAGGGGTGAAGTGCATCTTCAAGGTGCTCAAACCCAAGAAGCGACTGTTTTTGTCGAGGGTTGAGAGTGATGATGAGGCCCCTACTGAGTGGTCTGATGATGAAGATGGTGGAGATAATGCATAATCTGCCGAAGAGAGCACTTCCTAAGGATGATTCAGGGAGCACTCTTTCCTATTATCTTATTGTTTATGCAGTGGGGACACTGATAGATTTTCAGTTGGGGGTGTTTGTCCCTATATCTATATTGTTTTAATTTATTTCTGGTTATGTGTTGTATTGTTTTGAGGAAAGTATAGATTTTTTTGTTTTGTTTTTTGGATGCTACATTTAGGCACACTGATGGTCCCCACATTTTCATGGATTAGTCATGTTATTTTGATTTTTATATTTTTGTTTTACTTAGTTTTATTTTGATTATGGTGATGCATGACGAGTTTTTCCCTATGATAGATTGAGTGACGACAATATTAAGGGGAAAGCGTCGTGATTAGGTTTTGAGTTTAGATATAGAGGAATTCTGAGTATCTGTAGAATTAAGGTCATAAATGCAAGGGAAGTCTGAGTACCTATAGCATTGTAAATTTGGGATTGCACTCATGCCATTGACGAAGTTAGAGTAGCCGTATGGTTTTTTTTCCCATATTGAGCTAAATGTGAAGACAATGGTGTGGATTATTGTCATAAGTTTTCAAATTGTTTATAGTGCAAATGCAAAACAAACAACCTCCTCATTCTAAAAAATTTTCACAAATCAAGGGCATGGACATGAGCAACCTTGTAACAGAACTTTTTATCTTTTTGTGACTCCAAAATCTTTGGCTTGTACATATTGATAGATACTCCATTTTTGTCTTTAATGTGAGGGGAAATCTAGCATCCTTGGAGAGTCCACATGCCATGTGCAATGAGTTTATTTGTCTAAATCTCATGTATACTTGTGTCATCTAGAACTTGTACCATTGGTCTTTCAAGACTAAATTTTTATTGTATTTGGTTGGAGAAATGATCTTAGGCCATCTTTTTGAATTTTAAAAGCCCAATGTATCCTAAAAAGCCTGCTTGTGCACAAATGTTATCCCTAGTCACCCAATTTGAGCCTTTATCCCTTTCTTTGGCAATCACTTTACAAACCATGAGCCATTAAATTTTTATCCCTCTTTTAACAATACCCTCCTTGAACATAGAAATGCAACTTGAGGGTGAAAGCCTAATTTAGGGGTGGTGAAGACTAAAGGAAGAAACTTTAGGCCACGAAGTATTAGTGAATGCCTATATGCCTAAGCATTGAAACAAATGAATAAGAAAAAGAAAGGACCCAACAAAGAAAGGAATTGCATGAAATTTTTAAGAAAAATAAATGAAAGAAAATGGGTGAAACAACAAATCAATAGTAGGAACTTGTGTAATCAAAAGAATGAAAGCAAAGGGAAGTGGCCCATAGTAAAAGGATTGATCAAATAGTGTGATATAGATGTTCATGGAGGGTGTAACCATGTTGGTACTAAATGACATCTTACCCTAACCCAAACCTACGTTACAAGCTCAGTAAGACCTTTGAGATCTCCAACTATTTACTTTTATTATAGTGGCAACTAAAAATAAGGGCAAGCCTATGGTATAACACTTGTTAGCATAGAGAGTTGTAGTGAAGGAGAGACTTTTGCACTCAAATTCCTTGTTGCATACTTGGTAGCTTGGTGTGTGAATTTTTTTTATGAGGAGGCATGTGAACAAGTTGAGGTGAGATTTTGTCACCTTTTAAGAAATGAGGCAAAAAGAGTATAGCTTAGCAATGGAAAAAGAGAGTAAATACACGAGTATTGGTTGTTGTTGCATTGTTTTTCTTGAAGTCTTTTGCATCCTTAGATATTGCTTTTATGTGGAAGGTAAAAGTGAGAATAGCTTGGCGCATGTGCAAAGAGATACTTGTGGTGGTGACTAATCTTAAAGTCAATGTGATCATTGGGTCATCTAATTTGGGAATAAATGTGCATTGTATCATGTTAAGAGGTAGTGTTGCTTGAGGACAAGAAAATCTTTAAGTTGAGGACATTGATGAGTGGTGAATTTACCACTTAATTATACTCCACATTCATTCATATTACCATGCTTTGAATTAATAAGTGAGACACTAATATTCACATTTTGTAGGCACCAAGGTGATAAGATGGAAAGATGTGGATTGGAGCTAAAAAGGGAACAAAGGGGAGCAAAGAAGTGCAGCTGAAGACCTATTGCGGAACATGGCCTCAGTTATACGATTGCGGTCCTCAACCATGGCCATGGCTAATCAAGATGGTAATGATACCTTGATTGTGGGGCATTGCCCATGGTTGTGGTAGACACGATCGCAATAAAACTGGTGCGATCGTGGTCTAGAAAAAAATCAGCGCAAGGGCAAAAATATAAATGCACACAGTTGTTCCCAAAATTTGACCTAATAAAGACTCAAACCCAATCATTCCATTATACATTCTACAATTCCCAACTGTCGAACGTTGTTCTAGTTCTCATCCTCCATACTTTGACAAGAAAATATTTTATTAATTTTGGGTGAATAATACATTGTAGTAGCATCCAAGTGAAGGATCAACTAACTCCCACTAATGATTTTTAGATATTCAATGTTTGAAGTAACATTTACTTAGTCTATCATAGATATAGCAAATGGAAGTTATTGGGTATATCTTGCTTACTATTTCTATGTGTAACTAGTTCTTCTTTTGGGATTAGGCCAGATTAGGGTGCAATTATGTCTGGGATGTGATTTACTTTATCATTTACTAGTTATTGATGTTGGGTTTTATTAATGCTTGACTAAATTTGTTGGGATTTGTGGGTGAAAGCCTCAAATACCCAAATAAGGTTTGTAGGTGAAAGTGCCAAGCTCTTGAAAGATTAAACCATCCTTGAAGAAGGGAGTTAGGTGAACTTTAGGTATCCACATCATCCTTGAAGGAGGTAAGTGGGAACAAAGGCATTAATAGACAATTTATGAGCATAGTTGGCTAATTTTCACTATCTTAGACATAAGGTTGATTGTGAAGTTTATACTTAGGGCAACATCCTAGAAATAGGGGTGTCCAATTGAGGTATTAAGTGGTTTTGATTTAAGAACTCATTAGGCTCTCTAAAGGGTCAATGAGTAGTCTTAAGGATTTCCAACCTAGCCTACCACATCACCAACATTTAGAATTTGCATCTTCACACGCCCATGCATAATTTGCCCCTAGGAAAGCATAACTTAAGGCTCGCGGCTAATTGATTAAACTCTAATTATTCATAATCCCGAATTAATACTTGAAACCCCTAAAAAGAAATATTAGTTGTGATATTTTCTAAACCTCCCATTTTTATCTTTTTGTACTCTAGGTTTGAATTCAGCAAGTATCCATTGTTCTAGGCTAATGTGATAGCCATTCACATTATTCCTCGTGTATTCAACCCCAACTCAAAAGTTGGGTAAATCTATTAACGATGGTTTCCTTACACTTAAATTGATGTGTAAGTTAAGCATTAATAGTGATCACAGGAAATATTACCTTTCTCTATATCCCTAACTCTACGCAAGATAAGAATCATATCACGATGAGAATGGAACATCCAACTCCACTCTAATAAAAAGGGCAAACCATCACTAGGACATGACCCCAATAAATCAAAGAGATGAATCTAGGACATCTCAATATCAATATTGAACCACTAATAGACAATGAAATAGCCACAAGCAAAGAACGAATCCAAAATTGGTCAAGCTAAAAAATGAGGTATATAAAAATTAAGAACCAAAGCAAAAACCTTTGCAACCTAGGGGAAAGTTTAAGAATCTCCAACTCAAGATCTGGCAATATAGCTAAATTGCCAACTCTAGAGCCACATAGAACCATAGTAGGTCAATTTACCTTCGATATAAAAAAACTTCCCTGAATCAATCTAACATAGCTAACGAAGAGGTAAAACACTCAACCTCGCTTCTATGGGAAAGAAATCATCAAATCGGGCTATACCTACTCAAGACACCAAAAGAATCACAAGGAAATGAAATTCTAACTAGATAAGTCTAGTCTATGCAGATACCCAGCGAGGATAAATTACAGCAAGTAATAATATCAAATAATATCAATAAACCCAAGTAGTGATAGCAATAGAAACTACAACATCAACATCATTATAATGATTAGTGTAATTCCCCGAATCTGGTACCCGAAATACTACACGGTGCTCATGACCCCAAAGGACCACAAGCTAACCCATGACTGATATTTGTACTTGTATACTGTATAACATCATGCAAAAATGCAGAAATAATAGACTAAAATATGTCGTAAGGTTCAAAATGGGTAAAACATAATATCTGAGAGTACGGTATATCAATACCAAAACATGAACTGAAATAAACTATCTGAACATACTATAGTCTGAAAAGCCTCTAACTGAATGAACTATCTAAATAAGGAGTTGATGGGACATGTCCCCAACTAACTCCAACTACTGAGACAAACTAAGTAATGAAATAATAAAGTAATGATCATGTCCTCGATGGATGAGGATTCACTGCTAACTCTGACTGCTGAGACTGGAATGCTACTGATGCTTTGGACCTCATGCTTCTGAACCTATGGTATAAAATACAATAGCGCAAATGCATCAGTATGATTGAATGTACTGGTATGCATGTGAGGTAGGATGAATACAGAGGGTTAAAATGCTTGAACAATGCTAACAGACTATATAACATAAATGTGAGAATATATGCATGAATAAATGACTGTAACTACATTCATGATGATACTGACTACTAAGTATGAATACTGATAACATGAGTTACTGATAACTGATACTGAGCAACTATATTTGATAGTCTAGGTTCTAATGGAACTAGTAGAGTTTAGTACTGTTCTGAGTTGACTGTATCTGACAGACCTGAATTCTGTAGAACTATCTGTGTTCTATTACTAAGATTGAGGCTGAAACTGTAACTGTAGGAAGTAGTCATCTAATTGACATACCCAAAATAAAGCAATATAGCTGAGTTGGGGTCCAATTTGTAACCACAATTAAAAGGGTGTTAATATCGCACCACCAGTAAGGACAATCTTTGAGTGACCCTCAACTGGAAGGTACTAAGATAAGAACGGTGGGAACCATCAACTGGAAGGTAAGCCACCTCATCAACCCTTAACTGGTAGGTAAGATGTTTTAACCTATGCTGGCTACGTAGTTCTGGAATACAAGGATTGCTTCTAAGAATCACTCCCTCTATAGGTAGGTAAGCTCCCTTCCTTGGGTTCAATCGGTGCTAAATCCTACTCCTATATGAATAGATACTTAACATGATTAACTAAACTAAACTGGATAGAGTTAACTGAGTTTCATTGACTGAAGGACTACTACATTGATTACTGAATTACTGAGCTTTCCTGAGTCACATGACTGACTGAGTTCTATTGACCATGGATTGACTGAGAGTATCATGAAAACATGACACTGGATCTAGTCACATAGCTAAGTTGTCGGGTACAAGTACCCCCAGGAATCGACAGAAGGAAACTGACAAGACATGATATTCTTGAATACATGACCAACATCAACAATCCACAACATAATAAGTTTGGGATTTCGTGAATCACATGGTTATCATAAACTTGTACATGGTAGGAATGCAAATAATAATTAACATAATTTCATACTCTAACATCATGAGCATTCAAATAAATATATACATTGGACATCAATAGCACGGGACTCATTTGAACATAAGGGTAATACATGCATTTATCATATGAGTTACAATCGAGCTATAATACACAATGTCTATCCTCTTAGGCATTTTATCAAACACCTTACATGCACAACTTAGGGCATAGGTGTAATCATCAAATTACACATAATGAACAACTCTATTCATGGATTTCAACTTTCATGCTTACGTAGTTTCATGAAAAAACACGTAAAGATTCCAACTTGGGAATCGTACAACAAGATAAACTTCATTATAAAGCAACCCACAACATAAACATCATGATTTATAATTTGAAATAGGGTTCTTGAGATTTATGGATGAAAGGAATAGATAAATCAACACTATGCATACCTTGAATTGAAGATTCTTGAAAACAAATGGTGAAATTCTTGAAATTGGATCCTCAATTGGAATCCCTAAGCTTCTTGTTGATGGATTTGAGAGAGAAACCACTATAATTTGGGTGAAATAGGGTTGAATTATGTGTTAGTGACTTATACAGGCATGGGAAAATTGACCCTTTTTCCGTTGAGGACGCGTTCATTTAATGACTAAAAACTAGGTGCCGACACTACAAGCGACGTAGCGCGTGATGGCTGCGATATGATACTCGATGCATCGCGCCATGACCGCATCAAGCCTCAGGAGTTTTGGCTCTGGCAGCCTGTACGAATGTTGACCAACGCAATTGGAGATGCGGCGCGCCAAGATCACGTTGGTCCACTATTTTGGGACTCCGAACATGATCTAAACGTATTTCAAAAAATCCAAAACTTGTCAGGGAACACCTATTGATCTTCTTGATCATGAATTAATGAAAATATAGGCCATTAAAGGACATTAAGATGGCGAGATGAGATTTCCAACTTTCGAAGGCCAAAATAGGCTAAGTCTTGGAACTGGTTAGAATTTTCTAAGTATGCAACCCCTTGACAATCTTAAAGGACTAAATTAAGCTCAGAAGTTTCGTGGGGTCTTACAATTAGCCGGTACCAAAATAAACATCAATATCATCTACCACTCAAGGTCCACAATAAGGCTAATGTGCCAAAATAAATGGAACTCGAACACAAATAGCACACCTATAGGGAGAATATATCAATAAAGATCTACTTCATCCACTACTAAAGGAAATAAACCATGGAGTAATCACATAATCACGAATGCAATAACAAAGCACATAATAACACACATGAATCATCGTGGCATATAATCGACAATGGGTATGAAAAATCCCAATACACATAATAAAAAGATAAATGTGGGAAATAAAAGCAGACTTACCATGGTGAGATTTGCAATCATATGATGGATGGGAATAGGGAGAATAAATTTGAATGGGTCTAAACTTGGACCGATCGACTAAATCATGAACTGAGGCGCTAAGTGCACTATCTCAATCTGTAAATGCCATAATATGAGGCTGATATGAATGAGCTCAAATGACCAGAAATCCCACATCTGGGACACTCTCTAAACCAATAACTAACCACTCTGTAGTAGTTTCATACTCCTAAAGCTCTAATCCAGGAGAGTAAAAAAAACTAAGCATAGATGATTGTCCAACTGACACTGAGAGCAAACTCTAGTATAATGATCATCCTCCCTACAATCATAGCCTATCTCAGGAACACTAGGCTAGTAGGGTGTACATGTTAAATCTGTTCGATCACTAACTCACACTTGGGGTGCTCTCCGACTGAATCTCTCATCTCACCACAACAAAAAACAAGCTCTCAGATAAAATACCAACAATACTATACTAATGGTATGGCCTCTTATCTCTACCTCCATAGGTCTCAATACATACTCTCTATATAGTACTCGCATAATCCGTAGCCCGAGAGAAGATGTCACGACCCAATTCTCTAGTCATAATGGCGCCTACCATAACCCACCTGTACGCAAGCCAACCCGTAGTCTGAAACATCTAGTAACAGAATACTCAATAATGTAAGGAGAAGAATGTGGAATAAATAAAATAAAGATCAATACAAAATAGCATAACAAAATCTGGTGGTATCAGTACGGGAGATTTTAATATGACAAGAGTACAAAAGTGAAACAACAACGGAACTACACTAATACAACTTATCTCTGTACACAATATAAAGATTAGCCTAATATAAAGAGAGAGAAAAGTAATACTCCTAATGTTAGGAGTTCACTCTAAGTCTATGAACCATGGATGCTCCGCACGATGGACACATAAACGTAGATATCCCGTACTATTATCTGCAGGTTGTAGAAGTATAGTATGAGTAACAAACAAATGGTACTTAGTATGCAAATACCAACTGAGCTCTAAAAATAAAGCAGATATATACAACATATAAACAAAATAGAATCTACAACCAAGAGTCCAGAAATCATATAACAAGTCGATTAGAATATTAAGGGACAACTATCTTGCTCAAGTCCAAGATTCTAACATATTAAAACTAAGGAAGTATCAGGGTGAACTATCCTATTCCAGCCACAGTTAATAGACATCAATACTATAATGTATATCCCAGGCCAGTATATGAATGTATAACAAAGATATATATATATATATATATATATATAGCAATATACAAGGCCAAGAATCAATATACAATATGTATAAATAAAGGAAAGGATATAAGGTAGTGCCATAACTTTATTTAGTAAGATATATATATGCATACATATAACATGAGGTCATCATAAAGCATAACCTATATCATATTATCCTCATTCTAAGATCTCATTTTAATACTACTAGGATCAAATACTATCATGCTCAGGGTTCTAATACACATGGCTAGACATGAAATAATCATAAACAATAATGTCATCACATGATAGAAGAGGCCATAGGCATACCTTAGATCTTGATACCAAATCAATGACCTATTTATCTTAAGCTAGCCACAATAATGATCATAACAATGATAATAACAATATCACTAACAACGTGAATAATCAGCTACTCCAGACAACCAAATACCTAGTCGAGCCTATGCATACCCCCACTTTCCCAGACGCAGAAGGTTCAATCAATATGTAACAACACAAGGAATACACTTCACCCATATCTATACAACCGTCCCATATCGCCTCATAGACATAGATACATACTAGTGATAGGTGATATGCATATAGGAATGAATGCAAAGTACACAATAAATACCATAGTATTATTATTATCATAACTATCTCCATCATAACTATCATCATCATGACGATCATCAGCATAATCAACCTCTTGCCTTGATGGGTATTAATACATCATCACAGTATCCTCCGACTTTGCAGGTATCAATATATGATAACAGTATCCTCCGACCTTGCTGGGTATAAATATCATCATAACAATATCCTTCGACCTTGTCAGGAATCAGTATCATCATCACAATATCCTATGACCTTTTCAGGTATCAATATATCATAACAGTACCATCCATCCTTATCGAGTATCAATATATCATAAACATCAATACACATATATTAATAGACATATAATAGGTACACGGGCTCAACACGTGGAAAAGGAAGGTTAAATCTACAAGCATTCTAGTAATTATAATCATAACCACATCATCATAACAATGTCTAACTTGTTAATACTTCCCAACTATTCATTCTTAGCTAACTCATGCTTATTATCATTAAACCACTAATTCACTTGACTTCATATGACCTCAAACTATTAGCCTAACCATTATCCTTCACATAATCCTTATTCATGGGATAATAATTAATCATTATATAATAAGTAGCCAATACCCAACCTCTAGTAAAGATTCATCACTAGACCATAATCGCTATTTATCCACTATTAACATTATTAACTAATAATCCTATATCCATTAATCATTACTAGTCAACAGATTAACATTTATCTCTACCATCTTTATTTAACTAACACCATTAATTAATTAACAATCGTTTACCAACTAATCCTCATTTATAAATCATTTATCATTATTAACTAGTCATTTTTTATCACCAACATCTCTTATTATCTAGACTCATTAATACACAACTCCCTATTTAACAAATAACAATCATCAAGGACTTAGTCATCAATATCACTAATCTTTACCTATGTTAAACCCAACATCATTATTTGCAACGTATCATAATTAAACTAAGAGAGGTTCATTAACTAGAGCATATATTCCTAACCATCAAGTGTTGTAGTCACCTAATAGATAACTAGCTACAACATAGCATAACCCTTAAGTAGGAAGAATAGTCATAACATCGCATTTTAGCTATAATCATATCAATTACGATATCTTAATCATTAATGTACAAAATCTATTTATTCCATCCCTAGTATTAAAATCAATAAAATCGTAAGCAACATACCGCGTCTTCCACCATCCCATATCGGAGAGATGTGTATATAAAAATATATATATGCATATTAATAAATTGAAATTGCATCCTTTACAAAGATAAACACTTCTTGAATATACAATCATCATCATAACACGGCCCTAGGCCTAGTACTATGTCTAGAATAATCAAAACATCATAATCACGGCCTTAGGAAGATATACATATCCGTAAGGAGACATCTTACATCTAGGAGGTATAATATCAATGAGCATATAATTATCTTTCACATAGGATGCATAATATTAATAAACATGTAATCATCTATCACATAGGAGGCATCTCATATATAAGAAGTATAATATCAGTGAGCATATGATCATCGTTAACATAGGAGGAATAATATTAATAAGCATGCAATCATCTCTCACATAGAAGATATCTCATATCTAGGAGGTATAATATAAATAAGAATATAATCATATTTTAGGTAAGAGGCATAATATTAATAAGCATGTAATAATCTTTCACATAGGAGGCATCTCACATCTAGGAGGTATAATAGCAATAAGCATATAAGATGTCTCATGCAAATTGGTCATACATCATAACTTATGAGGAGTATCACCTATATCAACCAATTGTCATATCTAAGAGTAATTTCATCTCTGTAAGTCCAACAATCATAACTAAAAGGAGATAGCATCTCTATAGGCCTGGGATCATTCTAAAAAGAATACCATCTCTATAAGCCCGACATCATATCTAAAAAAAATAGCGACTCTATAGGCCCAACGTCATATGTTAGAGAAATAGCATCTCTAAGGATCCAACATTATGTCTAAGAGGAAATATCATCCCTATGAGTCAATTATCAAGTCTAAGAGGGAATATCATCTCTATAGGTTAGACGTCATATCAAGAAGGAAGTAGTATCTCTATAGGCCAAAATATCATTATTCAAGGAAAACACATCATCATTCAATAAGCCACGGAGTAACATTATACTAATGCTTACTAGTCTCAACCATGCCTAACTTCCGGAACTAGGTCCACAAGGCTCACACAAGTCTTGGCCTTAGTGGGCTGGACCATCCTACTTCTAATCCTCAATTTCCATACTAAGGCAAATTATTCCCCAAACTTGTCTAAGGTATCTTGTTCAACATCTACATATTAAATAATCCATAACTGATTCTAACATAGGAACTTTGTCTAGTAACACGGCATTTATGTCAATTCTACCCAACTTATGGTTCCAAGGTCACCACACTAGCCCTAATAGATTTGAATATACAAATCATACTGCAAATACTAAATCCACATCCCAAACATAGAATTTTATCAAGTCCATACTACAACTTAACCTAAACTAGGGATAAGGCAATAGGATTCTAAAAGGTTATAAACATACTATATTACGGGTCCAAAACCCTCATCTAATATCAAAACATCAATAATAAAGGCTAATTTAATCTACTCTTAATCAATCCTTATATCCACATTCACACTCAATATATATCACACATCATCTACAAAGAAAAATAGATAGTAGCCTACCTCAAAGACAAACCTTAAAACCTCACATCATGCACCACATGCTTGTCTGTACTTCAAAATCCCCAAAATCCCATCACACTATCAAAACTATAATCTACTCATCAATATGAGTCTAAAGATACCCATATTGTACTATTATGCTTCGGGTCCAAAAATGTCACCAAAAATCCCATGTGGGTCCCACATATAGAAAATAAGTTTTTAAGGCAAATCCAGTGTTCTGAAAAGAACAAGGAATCATAACCCTCATGAAATGGGTGAAAATTAAGCATACTTTTGTCTAAAATCAAGCCCTAAGATAAATTGGGTTTGTGGATTAAAACTAGGAAATTCAAGGATGAATTCAAGGGATTCACCTTAAATTTGAAGTTGATCACGATAAAAGATGATAATCAAGTTCCCAAGTCACCCACCATGACCAGCATTTTATTAGCACACCATATTAGGGTTTTTAAGTCTCAATAGAGGAAGAAGATGGCCAATTGTCTACCAAAATAGGTAGTTAAATGACCCTTCCCAAGCCCTCAGCTAGGGAGATCGCGCACTAATGCTAGCTGTAATTGCGGCATCACAGTCGGAAGTCTCCTTCTGTGATCGCGGTACTTTCTTCCTCTATGTGATAGCTGAAACTAGGAATTTAATTCCTTGTTTTGGAAAATGCCTAGGTATGCATTCGAAATCTAATTTCCGCAAATAAAATATGTAACCACACTAAATTTGATGTACCGGATGCATTGGCAATGTTTTATTTTCAATCCAAGGTTATTTAGACAAAATATGGGTCCTACACCTAAACTTTTAAATTTTCAACTTTCAAATTAATAGGTCGAAATGAGCTTGGGTGCATTCGACCCGAACCAAAGGTCTACCTAGACTAAAATAAATATTTCGGATCTACTGGCATATTTAAAATTTGTAATCAAGAACATTTAACTAAAGTCTTCACCTTGTGGCCACTTGGAACCAACGATGACTTCTAAATAGGGAATTGGTTCTAAAAAATAAATGAACGCCCGATAACCAAACCGTCGATCCTAGAAAGTCATAAATGACTTGGAGCAGTTATGGAGAAGATCAATTGGCAGAAATAAGTATAAAAATGGAAAATGACTTGAAGGGTCATTACATTATCCACTACAAAAAGGAATTTTATCCTTGAAAGTCAACGGATAAAAAGAATCTCAAAAGATCGAAAGGACGAGATACTGGGCCCGCATGCTCCAAGCATGATTGCCTAGATAACCTCAGCAGCGAGCAAACTCTACTAAAGGATTTTGCCACAGGTATCCCTTTTTCAACCAGCACTATCATTCTTCTTCCAAACAGGTAAAACTTAACTTAACTACTAACTGGACTAGAACTTAACCAAGAAGACTTATGCATGCACATCTGAACCTCATCACACTGATGCCATCTCTTTATCCATATAAATCAACAAAGGTTCATCTGAACCAAAGAAAACCCAATTCATGAGTCTCGCCACCAAATCCAAGTCCAAATATAACCTTCCTTTACCCTGTCTCATCATAGAGAACTCAAAGAACTGAAGTTGACTCGCTGAAAGTCCATTCGGCAGACATGAGAATAAAATCATAAGGCAATTTCTAGCACATTAATAGAGAAAATTGAGTAATGTAATCTATGCCAATGCTACAACCAGTCTTGATGAAAATCAAACAGAGATCTCAAAATCCAAGGTATCACTACTCATCACTGAATATTCTACTTCAGGATATCTCACTTACAAAGAATGACGCCATACTGAATCCAACTATACTATATTACACCTACTGAGTAAATAATCCAAAATTTCCAAAGGAAACTTAAACTTGAAGTCATAACTGAAATAAAAAATACGGGGCCTATGGGCTATCATCTAAACACTTATCAACTATAATCCAACTGTCATCGAGAAGACCGAATAGGTAATCACAAAGTAGGCTCAACATCCTATAAAAATGAAATTAGAACAAAGGCAGGTCTAAAGCAAATGTTGCATGCACACTCAACACACTAAGCATAAATCTCAATACCAAGGGTTGATTGCTCGATCTCAACTACCCAAACCAAACCTGAAGACCGGTAGGAATTAATTCTCTCAATCTGTCATACTCTTAAATTTCCATTCTAAGGCGTCAAATAAAGAACTCAACCAATAAGGCTATATCAATATAATTATCACAAATCTACTCTAGTATCCAAATTTGTCATTTATGAGATAAATTATACAAATCCATAGTCGAGACATATCTGAAGAGCAAAAACCACCACATGGATAACCATCGATTGAAATGCAAGTAACCAACTCTATGTCAGTTGGAGGGTACACAAAATAGCCATAAAATAGAAATCATTCCAAAAGGTAAATAATTGGCTGAAAACACAAATAACCCACTCCATTTTTATTGTAGGGCATGAATATCCAAGCATATTCAAAACTTCCCAAGGATGAAAACCACAACATTATTGGCTAAAACTCTAGAAACTCAAAGAAATGCAACTTTAGCTGACAAGAAATCAATCTAACACTCTATCTTAGAAAATAATAGCCTTAGGCATATATCATCGAGGTGAATTACTCCACCAAGCCTCGCTAGGATGAACAAATGCTGAAATAGGGATTTCTTGTATCAACCAAAGAATTAAATCATTGAATAAGAAATACCAATTTAAAACCAATGTCAAAGTCAAGAAAACCACCTGAGAACCAGAAACTCAAGCTAAAGAGTTTCTAGTTTGGCAACTTAAGAGGTGATATAGGAAAGGCCACCTTCCTCTACCTTTGATGCATCATGGAAAAACGATACTTTTGATGGTTGAAAACAAGAATTTATGCTTTTGCTTAGGTTGTTTAGGTTGATATGATGTTGTTTGTTTCTTGTTGCAGGTGAAAAAGATCTGTAATAGTGTTGGAGTGAACTTGGAAGAAAAAAACATGGAAAGGACCAGGACTGCAGATGATAAGAGTTACCATATGAGTCATCAACATATCATATAACTCATAGGTTAACTTGTAAGGATAATAGAAGCAAAGCCAAGTAGGAAAGTAAGGTGAAGGAAAGATAAGACTCAGGTATACGAGTCATAAGATGAGTATACGACCCATGTCAGGAAATTATAAGTATAAAAAAACCAAGAAAGATATTTAGAGTTGAAGTTTAGAAGAATACAAGTCGGAAGACTGAGTAAGACTCGTATGGACAAACTGTAAGTATACCAGTATTCAAAGAAGTGAAAGAAAGAAGTTCCAGGTAAGTATGAGTAAAGTTCATGAGTCATATGGTCAAGGTACGATGCGTGAGCATAAGTTGTAAGAAGAATAAAAAGTTAAATCCTGGAAGATCAGACACTTGAATGGATATGACTAGCACAATACAACTCGTAGGAAGGCCTTACGATTGGATGGGCGAGTTGTACCTTGTGCTGATATTACTTTTCCTATTTTTTATTAGGATTCCTAAGTATTTTTGAGATACTATAAATACCCTAGGGTTTATCTTTTATTAGGTTACACTTTTTAACATTCTTTGACAGTCTCTTATGTTCTTTGTTACTCTATTACATACTTTACATTATTCTTGAGATTTTGGGTTATTATTCAATTAAAGACTATGGATTTTATTCATCTTATTTTTTGTGCAATTAATTACATGAATTCTTCATTGATTATCATGGATTCTTGCATAAAAATGAGTGGTTAATTTCCCTGACTAAGGTTGTGGGAACCTTTGAAGATTATCTATGTAAAGGAAGTGGGATATTCATCTTTTCTAAAGATTATGGATGTATCTTAATCTTATTCGCAATAATTAACCTCAAAGCTACTGCAGAAGTTTGGGGATAGACTGTAGTTACAAACGTCCTCACAAGGGAGTTTCTGATTAGGAAAAGAGGATTAAGACAGTAATTTGATATTTACATCCATCTTATTATTCCATCATCTAATATAATCAACTTGAGACTCAAAAGGTAAAGGTTGAACTGAAGTGATAGAGAAGGAGCAATAAGATAATTACCTGAGACTCACAAGGTGAAGGGTGAGATTTATCAACATGTTCACAAGATTGTTGATAATAGATATCTTGTTAACTTTACATACAGAACAATACAGTAGGTGGGTTAAACATAAGAAATTTATGGAGTTTAGAAGTTAAAGGCAACACAAGCCTAGTGTTCATCCTCTAAAATCGACTTTTCAAAACACAATGAACAATATCCAATAGTTAAATTCGAGTTTAAACCATATTTCACATCCAATGTAATCATCAAAACTTTCATCCGAGATAGTTTCTACAAAAGGTGTCACACACACCTATAGTTTTACTTTTCACAAAATCTTCTTAATAGCCTAAAATAAGTTTGGAAGCCTTGGGACCTAAACCAAGGGTCCCCCTAGACTTAAATTGATGTTTTTGATATGAGGACAAAGTCAGATTTACCCTTTGAGGTCATTTTAACCCAATGTGGCTCCCACACTTAAATTTTGAATTTTCTAACTTTCAGACCAATAGGTCGAAAGGGTGCATTGGGAAACAAATTAAAATCCTACCTAGCCAAAAATCAATATTATGGAGTTGTTGGTACAGTCAGAATTTGCATTTGAGATTGTTTTTCTAAAGTTTTTGCCTAGTGGCCATTTGAAACTAGCAATGACTTTTAAATAGGGAATTGCCTCTAAACACTAATTGAACTGCTCGATAACCGAATTGTCAGTCCAAGTAAGTTATAAATAACTTAGGGAATATATGGGAAAGCCCTAATAGAAAAATAAGAAAATATATGAAAAATGACCAGAAGCGTCATTACAGTGCGACTTTCTTTGTGCCAAACCAAAATATTTAATGACCGGAAGGGTCATTACAGTTCCACATCCTTAGCGCTAAAAAAAATATTTTTTCCATTGGGCCTTCATGATATCAACATTCCACACTGCATAGGCACCATGATAGGGGTGTGGCACAGAGGCAAGTTCAAATCGATCAACTTATTCCAAGTATAAATAGAACACACCAACTCTTTTGTAAACACATTGGACGACCTTGGGGAATTGTAATTCACTTGAGTAGGCTTATACTAAGGTTTTTATTAATTTAATTTAGTTTACTTTTGGATTATTACATTAATTTCATCATTATGATTCTTTGTAAATCCATGTGTGCTAAATACCCTGATCTAGGGTTATGGCAAGAACATTAGCACTTAAGCTTGTTAATTGAATTGATTTATGTTATTTTCATTGTTGGTTGTCCATGTATCATTGTTATTAACTATTGTACAGATTTTCAACCCTTAGGATAAATACATGATTCTATAATAAGCCTAGAAGGAGGAATAATAGAATAGAACGTGAAATAGGACCGTAATCATTCAATGAATTGAAGTTATGATTTGATGTTAGTATAGAAAGATACCTAATTCACCCTATTTGGTTCATAATAGGAAAATACCTAATTTGACCTATTTTGTTCATAAAAAAAAATACAAAGGTGTTAAGCTTAGTTCTTGCATCGCCGCTCAACAATGTTGTTGTAACACTAAGTTAGATAGTTGATTAATAATTCAAAAGATCATAAGAATCTTCTTAACCTTGTGGATCAACAACCAAGATAATTGACTAACCAATGAATTTTAATAACTAAGTAGGATTTTTCATAGTGCCTTAACCCTGGGTTTCTCCACATTATTATTCAAGAACTTTACTTTATCACATTGTTTGCTTTTACTTTTAGTTTTCGACTTACAAACTTTATTTATTATTTTAGAACTTGTTCAATCTTCATAGTGAGACAATAATATGATAGTTGTTCAATATAATTCTTTGTGGGATCGGAACTTTGCTTTTAAAGGCCATTTTACTTTTTTATGGACCACGTACACTTGTGTGTGTGCTTGGGTGCAACAAAATTTTTGTGCCATTGCCTAGGACTTATAAATTAGCAACTATGTTGGTTTTAGTTTTGTGGTATGATTTCATAAGTACTAATTACTTGATCTTATCTTCTGAATTTGAAGTTTCAAGTTTGAAAATCTAGTAAGCTGGCAAATAATAGAGAGTTGGTTGACCCATATCCTAAACCTGAGCAACGCTTACACCAATTGAGGAGAAAAATAGTACTTCTCTATCGGATACCTTAAATTCAAAAAGAGAAATATACTTATGCACCCATGTATAAGGATCCACCATCCCATAGGACAGTTTGTAAAGTTGCAATGCCACTCGTAACTAATGTTACCTTTTCCATCCTTAAATTGACATAGGGAGGTAGATTTGAGATGAAGTAGAACATGGTAAAGCTTTTCCATAGTATTGGGCAGGTTACGAGCTTGTCATGTGAGGATCTATATGTTTACTTATAGAATTTCTTAGAGATTAGTGACACATTCATCCCCACTGGAGTTTCTACGTATTATGTGAGATGAACACTCCTCCCCTTCTTACTTTTGGGGAAGTAAAGAAGCTATTAAATGTATAGTCAACAAGTTCCATCACTGTATGGGATGATCTGGCGGAGAAGTTTCTCATCTATTTCTTCCCATCAAGCAAGACAGCAAGACTACATAGTGAAATCTTTATTTTCAAGTAGATGTTTGATAAAAATATATATCATGCATGGAATAGGTTCAAATATCTTATCAGGGACTGTCCATATCACCAATAGTCGAATGAGGTATTATCTCACACTTTTCTTGAAGCACTTGACCACAAAATAAAGTTTTTTTTAGATTAAGCTGCAGGTGGTTAAGTACTGGAGAAAACATATGATGACCCCTATACTTTGTTGAACCAAATTGCACAGGGTAATCCCAACTAGCATGGTGAAATCTCTAAAGGTGCAATGAAAAAGATTACTGGTATAATGGAAGTTGATAATATCACAAACTTAGGTGCTCAATTTTTAGATCTTAAGAATTTGAGGATCACACAATTTTGCACATTGGGTGTGAATCAATCAAAGGATTAGGGAAATGTAATTCAACAGTGTTGTGTCAAGAAAATACATAGTTTGTAAACTTTGTGGGCAATACATTGAAGCCAAATTATTAAAATGCATACAACCATAAGTGAAAGATTCAGGCCTAATTATTTATGGGGAAAGAATTATAATTAGAAATTTCAGTAGTAGCACAACACAAAGGTAGTAATATTGAAGATACCTTGGAGAAGTTCCTAGACAATCAAGTGCAAATAGTTGATGAAATAAATAATCAATAGCTTGCTAAAAACAATTTAGTGACACAATTGGGGCAGCTAGGTCAGATGTAGAACACCAGGCCCAAAGGTGAATTACCAAGTGATAAAAAAAATCCAAAGCAAGTAATTCTAATCACCTTGAGGAGTGCTAGAGATATCATTGGCAAGGCTCCTAAGAAAAATAAGGAGGTATAAGAAGAGCTAATCCCACAACATATAGAGAAGAAGCAAGTTGAAGTTGAAGATTTTGAAAAGTCAGGGAAGTTTGAGTACACAAGAAAAAAGGCTATTGAGCACCTAACTGAAGGACCATCACCACCATTCCCTTAAAGGCTTAAAAAAACCAAGGAAGATGCATGCTTTAAGAAGTTCTTTGACACATTTAGAGAACTTTACATTAATATTCCTTTGTTAGATATTTTTCAAGGTATGCCTAAGTATGGTAACAACTTGAAGGATGTGGTGACTAATAAGATGAAGATGTAAGACATTGAGACAGTGGCTCTTACTATAGAGTGTAGTTTGGTGGTGATGAGGAAGATGCCTAAAATATATAAGGAGCCTGGGAGTTTCACCCTCCCCATATAAATTGGTGATAATGATGTGGTCCATGCTCTAAGTGATTTAGGTGTAATTATAAACTTGATGCCTTTATGATTGTTCAATACTCTTGGTTTGGGGAAGACGAGGCCATGTTCTTGTAGTGCTCCAAATGTCAAATAGAAGCAAAATACATCCCAATGAAATCATTGAGGGAATTCTAATTAACGTTGCTAAGTTAATTATCCCTATTAATTTTATTATAATTGATTAGGATGCAGATGATAGGGTGTCTATACTTATTGATAGGAGGATCACAAATTGGTGTTAGAGGGGGTACTTTTAAGATGAGATTGGATGATGAAGAGGTGGTCTTCAAAGTCTATAAACCACTCACTCCACCTTTCCATTATAAATACTTATGCATGATCACCACCAAAGAAGTAGATGAGTGTAGGGTGGTGGAGTCCAAACCACTAATAACCTCTCTGGTAGTCTAATAGAGTTTCCCAAGCCTCTAATTATGCCTAAAAGGTGAAGCTAAAAGAAGAGATTGAAAGGCTAATATTATGAAAAATGCAGACCTTGAGAGTGAACAATCAAGAGGTCAAAACTGAGTGAGAAAATATCCTCCAAGTAGGAGAAAAAGAATGAAGGAATATGGTTGAGATGTAGTTATATAGGTCGTGTCATGAAACTAAATAATATACTGCATTGTAGGCAACCCAAGTTAAGGTAGGTATTTTTTTGTAGTTTAATTTTATTTTATGTGGTTTATCTTTTTGTCGAGTCACGAG
Source organism: Capsicum pubescens (assembly GCA_030864215.1). Lineage (NCBI taxonomy): Eukaryota > Viridiplantae > Streptophyta > Magnoliopsida > Solanales > Solanaceae > Capsicum > Capsicum pubescens. Next base: position 194,942,162 of record CM061544.1, on the reverse strand, counting down.
TTGAAGAGAAGTCTGAGTACTTTAAACCCAAGCTAAGAAGCATTGTAATAATTGAGGGTGGGGTTCACCCAACATAATTAATGTTTAAAAAATGCTACTAGTTATGCCTAAAGGCCTCAAGAAGTATTTATATCCTTACTTTTGAGTATACTCTGGGGAAAAAGTATGTTTTAAAGTGTGGGTGGGGAAAATTCCCATGTTTTTGAGTAAGGTAATGTTATAGGATCTTAATTCTTTGTTGCTTTCTAGATTTTGAGTAAATTTGAAAAATTACAGAAAGATTTTTTATTTTTTTTTAGTTTTAGTTCTAGGTGTCAGTCTAGTAGGTGCACACTTCACCCACCCCTTGGTTGTTCTTTTCAGTTCTTTTCCAAATAGGAGCCCTTTGAAACTGACATCCCATTTTCACAGTTAGAAGTAAATTTTAATTTTTTTTTGTTAGGAATAAGTGATATGTTCTTTCTAGTTATTCTATATGATTACATGATGCAAGTTAGTTGTAATGTGAAAGAATGTTGATTGTGTTGAATGACTATGTTTAACCCACCTAGGTTCATATTTAGGACTCTTGTGCGATATTGGCTTTAGTTTGAATTTGTATGATTTCTTGGTTGAGAATCTTTGATGATCCTAGTATATTTAAGCTTGTGCTAGGTATGATGTGAGGTTCTTGTTGTAGATTTCATTTGCATATTGATGATATAACTTTCCTGGTGTATGTGCAAAGCAAAATAAAGAATGTGGGTTTAGGAGATAATATAGGAATTTCTTTGACATCTATGTTTCTTACCCTCTTCAATCTATACTTGTGCATAATCGTAATTAGCCCCATTGAGCCTTAAGACTATATTCTTTAGTAGCCTCATGCGTAGCATGTTCCCTTTCTTCATTGACAATAATTAGAGTTAATGTTTGTGAGAGATTTAATTGAAAAACTAATAAGGTTAAGGAGTGTAAAATAAGGAAAGAGTAAAAAAGAAGACCCAAAGTAGTACCTATTGGGGTTGAAAAAGTTTTTGTTTTATTGGTGGGAGTAATCTAATGAAAGAAAGAGAAATTGATCAATAGTGAATTATTTGTTGATAGAGAACACTCCCTCCATAATATATGTGAACAAGATTTATGAGATGGAGCAAAACAAAGGAGATGTATGAAGGTATAAGTGGTGAAAGCTTAGTTGTTTAGAGAAGATCTTAATGTATACTGTTATACATTAAAACGTTTAGGGAATATCATCACTATTACTGGCCACAATAGTTCTTACTTGTCCCTCAGCCTACATTAGAACCCTTGAAATCCTATTTGATTTTAAGTCTTAAAAATTTAATATTAGTAGAGTACTACACTAAGGGCAAGTCTGTGGTTCATCTTGTGTGACATGAGAATTCTTTATGAGAGTGAGTGTAGTTTGATTCTTATACTCATTTTTGTACTAAATTGCATCTAGATGAGTGAAAATAAGCAACTCTCTTGTGGTGAGGGAACATGTTTGATGATAGTTAGGCGATTTCTATGATCAGTTTGATTGAGTAATATGCATGAGTTTTTTAAATTGGTGGAGTCAATTCTTGATGCTAGGATGCTATGGAGTAGAGTTCATGATCTTTCAAGTGTATATGAGATTCTTGTAAAACTTGCTATCTATGTAGTAATTTTATGTTCTATATTGAGTTTCTTGATTGTAGTAGCAGTGTTGAAGTATTCCTTAATATGATGCTTAAAGTAAAGAGTTGTTTGAGGATGAACAAGGCTTTAAGTATGGGATGATGATCTTAGGTGGATCTATGGAACTAAGTGTTGTTATCTAGCCTTAATTAGCTTAGTTTTGAGGTCTTCTCATTTGTGTAATGAGTTAATATTTATATAATTAAGTGTCAGAGTGTTGAACTGCATGTTAATAGCTTTAAAGGTGTGTTGAAAACAAGTTTGGAATCAAAATGATAAATTAGAGTTTAGACGAGGAAACTAGTATTCTTAACTTGAGCTATATGCTATTCTAGTTGTTCTTATGGGATTATATCACATTGTGAGCAATAATGCATGGTGTTTTATGCTATAAGAATCTTGGTGAGATGTTTTACTTGATAAATGAATGATATAAAATATGGAATGGAAGAGGAAAAGCAACCATGAAAGAAGGGTTGAAAGGATAAATATATGGAGTAAAGTACAACTAAATTTGGAAATTTTGGGATTAGGGGAGTGCCATGCTTCGTAGACACCACATTAAGGGCGTGTCATGCCCTTAGTTCGAAACCAAAATTATTTTTCCAGTATACCTCTATTTTTTCAGTGTGCCACACTGCCTAGGCAATTTGATAGGGTGTGGCACTGAGGAAAGTTCAAATCGGCCCACTTGTTCCTAATATAAATAGAACACTCCAACTTTTTTGTAAGAACCATGGAAGAACTTGTGCAATTGGAATAAACTTTAGGAGACTTGAATTAGGGTTTTATTCCCTTACTTTAGTTTTATTTTTGATTGATACATGATTTCATCATTATGAGTCCTTGTAATTACATGAATGGCTAAACAACCTCATCTAGGGTTAAGGCTAAGAACGTGAATACATAAGATTCTTAACTGATTTGGTTTATGTTATTATCATTGTTGTTTGTTCATGTATCTCTTTTATTAACCATTCTATAGATTACCGACTCTTAGGATAAATGCATAATTCTATCATTAGCCCAAAAAAGCAATAATAGAATAGAACGTAGGATATATGGAATAAGATCTTAATCATTCATTTAAATAAAGTTATGATTTGTGGTTAGGATAGTAATATACCTAATTCTCCCTATTTGGTTCATAAACGATAATAAATACAAAGGTGTTGATCTTAGTTCTTGCATTCACTCTCAATGATGTAGTTGTAAGGCAAAGTTAGATAGTTGATTAAAGGTTCAAAAGACCATAATCATGTTCTCAACTCTATGAATCAACTACCAAGATAATTTACTAAACAAATGAAGTTGTATAGCTAAGTAGGATTTTTCATAGTTCCTTCACCCTGGGTTTCTCCCCATTTTTGTTAAAGAACCTTACTTTACCACACTATTTACTTTTACTTTTAGTTTACAGTTTCACAAACTTTATTCGTTATTTTAGTAGTTGTTTAATCTTTGTAGTGATACTATAATACAATAGTTGTTTAACACAAATCCCTATGGGATCGATACTTGGATTTTAAAGGCCATTTTACTACTTGGTGGACCACGTACACTTGATTGTGCACTTGGGGACAATAGTATCTTCACATTCTCATGGGATATTGATGGAATAAGGTTGGCAAGAATTTGTGTTTGGGATTTAGTACATACAAAAGCTTTGTCCCTTGCAGGTCATGACTAGTGGACAATTTTAATACTCTTAGCGTGAATGTAAAAGGTAGTGGTGAGTTTTAAGGTTCCATAGGTGACTCTGGGAAATGTATATTGTTATGGTACTCTAGTTGACTTTAATACATATTTGTTGATGTTTTTCCACTTGTTTCTAAGGTTACTATAAGAGATATAAGTGTTATTTGAGGCATTAAGGTGTTGTATATGTGATTATGTATTAACTTGTGGTACTGTGTTAAGGTTGTATTCATATTTCTCCTCTTGGGTTGGTCAAATGACCCTACCAGTACACCTTTGTTTTCTTGTATACTGATACTACACCTGCTCTTACTTTTATTGAGTGCAATGCATATTCTAGTGGATCCTCCAAGACCCCACTTATGAAATTATCATGTGATTTGGATTCAAGGCCGAGCAATATCTTTTTCAGCTACCATGGTTCTTTCTTTGATCAAACTATCATTTTACTTGACTCATGCATTTTCTTTATGGTTTTGGGGTTGTATCCTTTTCTTGTAAATCATCAGTAGTTTTGGTACTTCATATTTTGGATCCTAGAAATAGGTATTGATAATTTTACCTATATCTTTTAGTTTTCTTAAGATCTTAAATCATTTTTCGAATAATTAATGCATTAGTTGTGTTTATTTCTTTAGGTATTGATTAATGCCTTGGGGGTAATTGGTTCTCCTACTAGAAAATAGGGTGTGTGGAACTCATGTCCCTTTGGGTCATCACAGTATAATTTCAAAAAAGGGAAGGGTCAATGACTCCTCTAAATACAACAAGTATAAATACATTAAACCATTTAATGCCAACATATTCCATAAGAACCGACTATGCCACCATTACTTTAATGCAACAGGTTTATGAATGAAAATGAGAGACCAATGACTATGCATATGCAACAATGAATCACAAAAAACTAATCTCTCATCAATCTGTACACACATATTAAGGGTCTTATTTTTTTCCATTATCCGTTACATATAAGGGATGATCTTAGATTATGTAGTCATACAAGAAAACTAAGTCTTTCTACCCTTATCTCATAAAAAGTGTTATGCTACCCTTATTCCAACATCTCTACTCTTATACTACCTCAATCCACTAATTCAATCACTGTCCATGCATTTTGCATTAATAAATTCACAATCACTACCTTATACAAAATTCAAATACCAATCCTTGTTCAAGTTTCATCAATAAATGACACATGTACATTACCAATTAACCATATTTCACAATTTTAAACATGTATTAAACAAACAATGATTTTGTTAGTATGCATACTTGCAATAAAATTGAGTCTTAATACCAGTTCAACGTACATAAAATTATTTACTAATCCAATTCTTTTTATACACATTGAGATCGATAAATTAAGTTACTAAATAGTAACCCCTTACAATTAAGTCATCACTAGGTTCAAGACATGATTACAATAGCTGATTATTCAACCATTCGACTATATTAAACTTACAATTCTAGATTTAGTTATGTACCTTTATACACCTTGATTCATAACACTCTATAATACATAACTTTAAGTACTTAAATTACAATACTGCATTTCCCTTATCGAAACAATTCTCTTAATAATATTAGAAAAAGGGGTATAACATATTCAACATCAATTTCACCCTTTTAAATGGTATTTAGGCCAAACCATTATGTTATAAGTTTAACACAATATTTTTATCATTATCTATTTTCACATATTCACATTATAATCCATTATGGATTCATACATACACAAAACACACATCAAGGGATTCATATATTAATATAACAACATACAATTAGATTTTTATTACATTAATACCATTTTTATACATGCTAACACAATGTATGCATGCCTAATAATGATTCTCTCCTCAAATCTATATTATGCGTACGATCACTAATCATAATCTACTATTCAAAACCATAACATACCTCAACAAAAGATCTTAAAACAAGCACGACACACCATGGATGCTCTTTGCTTCTCATCATGCCTCAGAATACTCAATTATCTAATATAGAATTGTTTTAAGAGTAATTAGTTAATTAATCTTCAAACAAGTACTTTAAAATTCAAATTCAATAATTCTACACATATTCACAATTTATAACATTTACCAAGGGTCAATTAACTATTAACTAGTTCTATGAAACTCATCTTATCTTGATTAATGGAGTTTTAAAGATAAAATTCTCATTGTTATTGAATTAAAGATCCCCAAACATCAAAATTCATGTTTTAAAATAAAAAATTTATGCTATAAATCATTAATTTACAATCTAGAAGCAATTCCAAGTGATATTACACATACCTGAGGATTTGTTTGCAAAATATAATGAACCTAGAATTCTAATTGGCAATAATTTTACCATGGTTCCCATTCTAATAATTATAGAAGAAGAACGTATAATCAATGTAAAAAAAGAGTAATAACGTTACCACAAAGAAGAAATTTTACCCTAGACCTTAGAAAATTGCCCCTCTAGTGTTGTGAAAGAAGGTTTTTGTGTATAGGGCTTAAAACTCAAAAACCTTTTTTCACAACACTAGAGGGGCTTGATCTCATTACAGTGGTCTCAACTTTTCAGCATAAATAGTGTTTAGTATAATTTCATAACTTTTTATTCTAGAAGCATATTAACTAATGGTCAATGGTGTTGTATAAAATACTTAATGATCTTTAATTTATTGGATTGTATACGGGTTGTGAACCCTCCATGCGTCCTACATTAGGAGCATAGAACTTTAGGTGTATACGTAGGTTGTGCTACAAATATAGACGTATCATCGTCATTCTTATTGCATCTTATACTTTATTCACCAACTATTATTTTTCATTATGGTTGATTTGTGTATCATTTCACATATACGTTTATGAAACACTAGTACCATCATGGAAATACTAGAAATAATTGCTTTTCTAATAGAAATGTGACATCTTTAAAAACCCTCTGTCGATGTATATGCCAGAGTAGAGTTATAGATATTGGTATTGGATATCTGATTGTAAATGGGTTAATGAACTCCCATGGGTCCTACCTGGAAGGAAAACTTAGCAGGTGTACACAAAGTTTGTATGGCAACCTCAAGCACTACATCATCATCATCTTTATTACATTTCATATATATTGTGCTCATTCTGTGTATTATTACTTCCCTTGCTGTGATATCCGTCTATTTTTACTTCATTCTTATACTTGTATTTGGTATACATGTATAATAATGCTTCTTTCATATATTTGTGTATAGTATATGTGTACATCATAGAATTATTAGTGAAGATTTTGTGGGCGACCATTTGGGATATTTTTTTATTGCAGGTGATGTTCCCATAATGTGTATTTTATATCCTTTATTTTCTACTTTGCTCAGTTGACCTAGGATAACTATTGAGTATAAATGGACCGTACTCATACTTAATATGTCCTTTCAGTACAGATCTAGGTATGAGTGCGCCACACAGTAGATGATTTAGGTGGTATTTAGGGTACATTTGAGGTTGAAAATGATCTATGCTTCTTGAGTTGTCCTAATAACTCTTCCTATATATTTCATGTCTTATTTTGTATTATGAGATATGTTTTGATCCTTCTTGGAATTTTATTATATCTTTGACATTCAAGATTTATTTAGTGGTTCATACACTGGCCAGTTTTTAGGATAATCTTATGGTATTTTTTGTTATGTACATCTAATATTATCATAGTTGTGTGGTTCATCTTTGTTCTAGAAGCCTTTCCTTGGGTTTTGGCATTGATTTCTAATTTTATATCAATTTGGGTGAAAGGCTTACTTATCAAGGCTTGTTGTGACAAGTACCATGATGATCCTTGGTTTTTGGGTCGTGATGTGAAGTATTCCTTAATTTATCGAATCCTAATAAACCACCTAGGTACCTTACTGTTTTATTAGGGGAAACATTTTGTGGATGGCTAATTAAGTGAGTAGAATGGGGAAAATAGTGTTTTACCTACTAGAATTAATTTTTTTTATCATATTAGTAATTGATCGGGATGATTAATTAGTATTTGAGTCATGATTTTGCATAGACCAAAAATTTAATGAAAAAAAATTATTCATGGGATAGTATTTTGTGGAAAAGGGCCTGGGACTAGTTAGAAAAATTAAAAGCAGAACCATTAGAGAGTTACAGTGTTGTGGTAGATTTACTGCTATAGCAGCACCACTACACTGGAACTTTTACTGCTGCAGCAATAATACTACAACAGTAAGTCAGCAGCTGCAACGGTTCCATAGAGTAAGCTACTACAACCCTTTACCTTATTGATTCATTTTTCAATTTATGAAAAAGCAGTCCTATATTTGAAATAATTAAAGCTAGAAATCAATCCCAAAAATGTCTAACAAGATAAGTCATTATTATTAATGCTAATAGATAAACATCCTTAAAACACAAGAAATAAAAGAGAGTAATTGTTTGTTACAAGCCTCGAATGGAGGCAACCCAAATCAATTCAATAATAAAATAAAAAATAGGATATCTAGTTGGTGGCATCATCTCCGAGGTCAAGGCATCCAAACCCTCCTCTTTTGTCCTATTACGGAATGAGAACTTTTTGCTGTCCTTCTTTTTTAGCATTGAGAGCTTCCTGGTAGTGCAGACCCATTTGAACATCATCTGGAAAAAATTCTGTTTCCTCATTAGCATGTGGTCCTAAGGGTGACACTTCTTCTTCTCCTTATCTAACTCCCTTTAGAGCTTAGTATAGGATGAACCTAGGTCTAATGGGATAGTAAGGATCAAGACCGTGATAATGGAAATTGAGTCCTCTCCCAGTATTCCCACATAGTAGTAAGTCAACCTTCTAACCACTAAGATATATGGTAACCTAATCATAAGGGGTTCTAGATTCCTCACACCCACCGACTCGACTACTCTCACCTTCTTCCCCCATGCTTCCTCCTCATGTAACGTTACCCATTAATGGGTTGTAAAATATGTCACACTCCTTTATAGTATTATCAATAACCATAGGCACATCCATCTTATTACATAGTGTAATTATGAAGAAAGACAAGATGTGATCCCTCGTCGACCTCTCCTTATCATCGAAGTGTCACCACTCATCCACAATATGTTCCCCCACTTTTATCTCAATCCCTGCAAGCGCATACTCCAACACCATAGTCTGATTAAACTCCAGATCAGTAACATTTACTGAAGGACAAATCCTCTAGGGCACTAGCTGCAACCACACCTAAGCCTCAGCTAAAAAATAAATGTTTTTAGTCACTTTGAAGCTGCACCATTTAACCTTACTAGACTGACCCTCTGACTGCATGACCCAGGCTATCCACTTCAAATATGAATCTTAGATCTTAGCTTAAAAAAAGGCATTAGAGGGGTTTGGAACCCCCAAGGTGTCATTAATAGTTGCTACAACCACCGAGATAATATTTCTCAAATATAAATGGTATAGAGAGGCACAGATCTTCCACAGTTAGGAGTATAACATAAAACTCTAAAACTAATTCTATGTTGTATTGAGGGACTGGCTCAGTCAGTATCTCCTACCAAAAGACCTTCAACTGTTAATAAATGTGTGATAACTCATCCTCTACATATTTCATCATAACGTGACACGACCTAATTTATGAGTCATGATGTCATCTACTTTACCCAACTAGTAGGTAAGCCAAACAGTAGCACAGGTCTACCCGCAATGGACTAACTTGGTGGAAAGAGGCCTAAATTGGCCGAAAATTAACATTTATTAAATTAAAACAACAAAAGTACAGTCATAATAGTCTAATAGTTATATAAAAGATTTAAAACCATCCCAAGACTCAGTAATATCGAATAAGAGCTACTATATATAAACACTAGGTACTGAATAGTCAAATATGATCTATCTCGAAAATGAAAGACTAGACCCAGAGACATAGAAGTACAAGGTTAACTCTGACTCTGAGAGCTCACTCAAATCTTAAAAACTTAACTCAACATGATCGTCAAATCAGTGGAGGCAACTAGTACTCGGATCTGTAGCAAAAAGGTATAGAAGTATAGTATGAGTAACCAAACTATGGGTACTCAGTTAGTATCATTGGCCAACTGAGCTAAATCATGATATAAATATGATAAGATAAAGATAAAGTAAGCTAAGCCAAGGTAATAGGGTAAACCTGAAACAAACCTTAACACCGTTGAACATAAATAAATAAATAAAAATGATATAGAAACACAAAGATCACATAGATATAACTATAATATTGCCCCCTATAATAAAAGAAGTGAAGAAAAGTAAATAATCCAATGTTGGACCCAATAAGCTAGGAGGGTAATGAAATACCTGGACTTTTAAACCTTTACAAAACTTTCCATTTGATGTATCTGAGTTGGGTATGATAGGGACATGAGTCTTACCCATGGATACGGGTCGCACCCAGCTTGTCCTCCTCTTCTCGCACCTTAATCTGTCCTTGAAGGTAACACATTGTCCACTATACGACTTGTCCTCCCCTTGGTTGTAACCAATGCATACGAGTCGTATACTACTCAATCATATGGAGTAAATTTTCAATTGGAGTGGACGTTTTTCTATATAATTTATCTATACAAGTTAGTGGTTTAGTCGTACCGTTTGGTTACAACTCAAGGATGTCCACTCATACCCTTAACAATGTAGATGACCTAGGAAGAGCCTAGGGTACTAGTCAGGGTACAACTCATACCCTAGGGTACTACTACTTAATGAGTCGTATGGGGAAGTAACCCTAATGTTTACAAATTCTACCATTAAAATGACCTTGTTGCAGATAAGCACAAAAGGTGTTTGTAAAAATGTCTATGTGAATTGTCTAGTTAGATATTGGTGATGTCTTAAATGAGGGCAATGGTCTAATATATATATACATACATCTATATATATTTATATATATATATATATATGAATAATTATAAATTGTGTTGTAAAGGCATTGTGAGCCACGTAGTATGAAATTGATAACTTTGTTGGTCGATGGCTAATAAGAGGTTAAAGTCCCTAACAAGAAAATGAACGTGAATTTTGTGTGGGACTAAACTGTTGTATAAAATTGCTAATAAATTATTAATGGCTTGTAAGGGTCCTAGGGACAATTGTTTAAATTTTATGATGAGTTAAGTTGAGCCATTGGCCTATTACAATAGTTAAGTAATGAAGTCTCCCATAAGAACCACGTGGTCATATATGATGTTGAATTGGCTAAATATATTAAAGTCCTTATTTGTGGAATTGGATAAATGTGAATGCATGGACAAAGGATTAGATTACCAATGTCCACTAATGATAGTCGTAATGGCTTGAGGTTAAAGTCCTTTGCCTAATAAAATTGTTTGTGGTTAAAGTCCCTTGCATAATCAGATCTCATAAGGTAGAAGTGCCTCACCAAATGAATTATCTTGGGGTTAGAGCCCCCTATCTAATATGGAATATGGTTAGAGTCCCTTTCTAAATGTGTGAGCTTATGTTTAGAGTCATTTTCTTGAATGAAGGTGTTTGAGAAGTTAGAGTACCTAACTTATATAGATATGTGTGAGTGCTTAGAGTCCCCCACTTAAATGGATATGTGCATGGTTAGAGTCCCTTACTTAAATAGAGTGTATATGGTTAGAGTCCCTTACTTAATAATATGTGCAAATGGGTTTATGTCCTATTCCTAATAAGGAATGCTTGAATCTAAAAGTGTGGAAGGTTGAAGCCCTTCATTCCATGTATGATAAATGAGTGCTCCAAAGTATTGATAAATTGTGTCCCCTTGATTAATATGTAATATGCCTATATATATGGATAAGGTTATGAATGTAAATGAATATGATATATTTCTTGTTGTTGAATGACGATGCTATTATATCCTTATCCTTGACTTATATGCTAGCGGTCCAAATTTTAACCATTTCTAAATGCTATGTGATACGCCTAAATTACAACTCTCGATAGAAAGCATAAGCAGTCACGGTCAAATATAGAACCCAAATAGGTTGGGTGTCGAATCCCATAGGGAATACTGTGCTTACTAAGTGTTGTAATCATTATTGGACTGTTGATCAGAGGTTCCTAAGAAGAAAAGGTTTTTTTTTTACTTATAAAATAATTAATTGTAATAAGAGTATTCCACTAATGATTCTCTTTATAATTCATAACTTTATTAGATTAAACAAACAAGGGTTATGGTCACCAAAATGCTAGCACCATTCGGGTTGTGAATCATTTATGAGTTCCACTTAGCAAATTCAATTGCAAGAAATGTTGAGTCCTATTCTTTATCCCTTAGTTTCTCAACCTAAGTGGATAGATTATCCTCTAATTCTCTTAAACTCAAATGATGCATTGTTCTTTCAACCCATTTCTTATGTAAGCTAATCCTGTTAGGGCATTGGCTATTACTCTAAAGGTTAAAGTCCTTAGAATTCATGTAAGCACTTTCTTTTCCTAACAAACACTTTCCTTTAAGACAAGTGATGTTCTAGGGCTCACTCTTCAAGTTTGCAACCAAGAAAAGTCATGAAATTTAAGAAAGGTTTATGCAATATCATTTAGTTATGGAACTCAATTTGATTCCCAATCTATATATGCATTTCACATTAAGGATCCCATAACCCTAGTTATGGGATTTTAGACACAATACTCCATAGATGAAGAAGAAATAATTCTTGTATTATTCATAAATAGATTAAGAATTTACTTACAAAGAATCCCAAGAATCAGTTCATGAATCTTCAATAATCAATGTTCAATGCTAAATTTCTTCAAGATCTCCAGAATCCCCAAAGTACTAGGTTCCCCAGAATTTCAATAGATGAGAAAACTTATAAAAGATAAAAGATGCGTTCTTCACCCTAAAATTTGGTATTTATATGTTCCCAGCTAACAAAAAGGAATTTAAAATTTAAAAGAATAAAAGTAGCGTCCCAGTTGACGGTCCATATGGTGGCCCGTCAAAGTGTTGACGGTCCACCATCTTGTCCGTCACTCATTTCTTCCAAATCGCAGTTTCTAGATAAGACCTGACGGTGACACTGGCATTCCATCGCAAGACTGATGGTCCACCATACTGATCGTCACTAAGTCCCTCTAAAATGTGGTTTCTGGATAAGCATTGACGGTCCATCTGGTGGTCAGTCGCATGGCTGAAGGTCCACCACGTTGATCCTCACTGAGTTCCTCAGAAAGGTGGTTTCTGGATACAGGTTGACGGTCCATCTGATGGTCCGTCACATGGCTGACGATCGACCATGTGGTCCGTCACTCAAGACATTAGCATGCCATGTTATGATTCACCTTAACGGTTCACCTGGTGGTCCATGCAATCCTGACAGTTCACTCTTTTGACTGTCAAACTCACTTTTCTGCTACTTTTTCCAGCTTTCTTCTGTGGTTATCTCCTTTCACTGAAAACACTAAAAACTTTATTAAATAACACTTTGGTTTCTTGAAAACATACAATTTTCCTAAGAAAATAATGCTAACTGTTCCGTAAGATATCGGAACATTAACACCCTCAACTTAAGATAATTTCTTATCCTCAAGCAACTCAGCACCTAATTGCACACATGAACAATAAAATGACATGCAACCAACCCTTGAAACATTTTGATGCAACTATTCACTCATCAGTTCAATCACATGCATTTAACACATCAGGATTCACACCCAGCGTCTATCATAGTTTAGCCCCACAAGCATGCATGTTACATTCTACAGAGAACCGAAAAGTTAAGTTAAACTTCAGTTGCCCTCACAACAATGAAATCCACCACTCATTGTATGATGTGGACAAAGTCTAACTCTCACACTCACAAAGAAGTTACAACCATAGTCTACGTACCCATAGGCTTTTCCTAGCCATAGGAAACTACCTCAAGGTTGACTCACTAGGATCAAACAGGTCTTTTCAAGGCTTTCAATAAGGTTTCGGGTCAGGTGGGGTATGCTTTTGGCTAAAGTGACTCATTGAAACTTAACTCTCCTTGCCCTAGCATTTTTTCAGCCTCAATATGCTATTGTATCATACCACTCTTCTCTCTTTCTCTTTTTTTTTCTATTTTTTCTTTTTTTTTCTTTTAAACACCCTCAACTCGTGCTGATGCATTCAACAGCCTATTGACTCTAATTAGATTCTAACTTACTTTCCATTTGGCTCTTTCTTTTAGCCACCCTCAAGTTAGATGCTTTGTCTAAGTTGGAATGAATAATGTATTAGTATTTGACCAAGGATAGATCTGAATGTTGAAAACCTACGGAGAGTAACTCACAGTTAAAGGATTTTAAAATGGGTTTTAAAGGCACAAGATGGGTTCAAAAAGGGGCAATCATTTTGGCAGGGATGTTTATTTAGGCTAGATGGACTCAACATACAAGGATGCATGTTATCCTATCCCAATGACTCCCCTAGAATACTGTATCAATGATTAGGGTAAGTTATAGGTCATAACCTATGAAAGAACTGCAAGTAAAATCTCAGACTCATAGGCAACGAAATTAAACTTCCTTTGCAATTCTTGGAATGTTCATCGCATGTCTCATGCTTCTTCTAGAATAATGCTAAATGCAGAATAGCTGAGATTTCTATACACATGTTTAAATAATAGAGTAATTAATTACATACACATGCTCATAGTCTTTTGCCAACATCATTCATTATCCATATTTACAACAAAGTACTGAAACAAAAACATTTTATAGATAATCTTAAAAACAGATATTTACAACACAGGCTATAGAATTTGAAATGCAATAAAGCAAAAAAAATAAACATGCCGCTTCTACTACATAATATATTATTGGATACAGAATATTGTCAACAACATCCAACCATGATTTGAATACACCCACCCCCACACAGAAAGATATGCATTGTCCTCAAAGAAATAACTTACCATACATGGTTGGACTGGGTTATTGTCTTCGCCTCCTATTCCTTTGAGGCATCTGTTAGGTGGGGTGATGTTCCTGTGTTCTCCCCCTATGCAATTTTGGCCCCTATGGTGGTAGGGGCACTCACAACCTCAACCTTCATAATTGGAGGAATCATCTCCCAAACTGATCCTGCACTTTGCCCCCTTTCTGGGGAAGCACTAGTAGAGACTCCTGTCACTTCATTTTCTGTATCTCTTTGCTTTCTTTCAGCTTCTTTCCTTAACTTCTTTGCAGCTCTTTTCAAGTTATGTTGATCTAACTCCTTGGGTGACATGGCTTCTCTCTTTCTCCTTTTTTCTTCTTTCTCTGCGGATCTTTCATCCATTTGCTGCTTGCCTTTGTCTTTCATAGGTCAGCCCATCAAGTCTAGAATTCCTTTCTCTTTATCACTTACTGCTAAAGTCAGTTCAAATGCCGGCGGCTAAGACTGTTTCTCTTTCAACTATGCTATGTCATCCTTTGCCTGCTCAAAGTCTGCCATGAGCTTGGCAAGATCAGGGAGAGACAACAAATCTAGACTTTTAGTGATGCGGGCCTCCATGTTATCCATTATATCTTGAATAGTTTGAAATGGTCTGACTGCTTCGGCCACAATTTCATCAACAAAAGGCTTGAAATCTCAAGACCATTTTTCTAGCTATTTCTGAATCCGATTTTGGTTCTTCACCACCTTAACGAAATTGTGCTGGTTGAATCTGTACTCCACAAACTCTGGTCCCCCAAAAAACTATGTATACTCTGACCCTGCAGACGTGCCCTGGGGCATATAATTAGGTGGTACATACGTGGTGATAGGTAAAGGCATACCTTCAGGAATTTCTACTGTCTCTGTAACTGGTGTAGACTGAGGCTGATATGCCGGAGGTTTGGTCACCCAAATTTCTAATTTTAATTCGTCTTTTGACTTCTCGATGTCCTGCCTATGTGTATCCTATACTTCATTATCAACCCCATAGATCAGCGGCACACCAGCTTGTTTGCATAACCCAGTGATCAAACATGGGAAGGGTATAGAAGTGGTTACTTTATGTGCCCACATGAACATCTCGTCTACAATTAGCTGGCCAAAATCAATTGGCAATCCTAAAACCAAACTGGCTACTGCTACTGCTCTATGATGATACAAGTTTCCATCTCCCTTTGTTGGCATTAACCTCAACTGAACAATAGCCCACCAGAACTTAGCTTTAAAACTAAGATTAAACTTTGCAATGCGCTCTTTGGGATTAGTCAACCAGGAAGGATTCCCATCGTCGGTCAATAAAGAAGCAGCCCAACGTCTCTGACCGGAAGCATTTTGCATTCTTTACTCAAAATTCGGGACAACGGGTAGAGCCTCATATCTTTGCCCGAATAGCATCCTATTAATTATTAAGGCTGAGATCTCAACAGTTACCCCTCAAACCAGAACAGACTCCCTATTTGGTCTATTTTAGATTGGAGTTCCTTTTGGGCATTCCGTTTTCACCAAACACAGATAATTTGAAAAAAATTCCCTCACCCAATTTGATTGGTACACTCCTGGTGGCATGCTCACCCATGCCAGTCCATATTCATTGATTCGATTTGTTTTCATAATATGATGTTCGTCTATGAATGATCTTCTGATCCCTCGAGCTGTGGATGTCAACCTGTCATAAAACTCTTTTTGTGCACCTTCTATTTGCCACCTGATGGCCTCTCGAACCTGTGGATCCTTCCTCTTGATAACATTATCACCCTTCGGTACAACTTCAACATTAGGATCGTCTGTTTGATCCCCCATAATAACATTTTCAGTTTCACCTGCTACCTGCAATGGTTGAGTTGTAGCAATAGTTTCCTCATTGGGGGTTGAACTTGAACTGCTAGAGGTAATCTGACTCTCCTTTTTAGACTGGGAGAGTATGAGAGCTTCTCTTTCATTTTTCCTGGTGTTGTAAGATGGAGCAGACACATTCCTACCTCGTTAAGATCTTCCTCCTCTGGTTTGTGGGATTTTTGGAGCCATATCACCTGAAAACTGCTTAAGAAATTAGTTCTGCATTCAAACACAATCAAAACAATGCATAATGAGGTCTGACGGTAGGTTTAACGGCCCACCACTGGTGGGATGGTCCACCAACTCTACCGTCAGTCCTTAAGCAGTGTTCCAGAAAAATTTGCGTCATCTGACGGTATACTTGGTGGTCCGTCACAAAGTTGACGGTCCACCAAGCCGACTGTCATGGCTTATACAGAAGGTGCATTTGTATTGCGTCTTCTGATGGTCATCTTGGTGGTCCGTCACAGAGTTGACGGTCCACCATTTTAACTGTCGCACCTTCATCTTCAGCCATCCTTTTGGGTTCGACCATTTTGTCGAACAATAGCACCTCAGATCATTTTTTTAGCTATCAAAACAGCTCTAAGCTCATACTTTAAGCACATTGGCCTTATTTTACAACTAATATTGCTCAGATTTCAGACAAATTGGTACCTTGAGTCATTCAAACTCATTACACTAAGAACAAGCTAAAGAAACAAACCATGCTCTTACACTTATTAGGGAAATTCAGAAGAGGAGGTTTCTTTACATACAATATTTTGCAGTCACGCTTTGTTCATGAAGCTTCAGAGAGAAAACTAACTCACAAATTCAAGCACTAGATTTTCCTTTTATTTGTGGTGAAGAGAGGGAAGGAGTAACTAGTATAAATAAGGAAAAAAATGGAGAAGATAGGGAGTCTCAGATAGGATAACTCCCTTCAGGTTCTTTGAATCTTAAGGAAGTGGACAACCAAAGGATATGAACGGTTACCATGGATGTACCCGCTCAAATTTATTCACAAAGTCGCACTTTGGGTCAAATACGTAGTACTTATAAAGAGTACCGATTTAACCCAACTCGATTCAGAGTTAGGGTTAAAGTGATGGTCAAATTGATGGTACGTCAACACTTTGATGGATCACCACTCTGAAAGTCACACACTACCTGAGTTTATGTTTTTCTGTTTCGGTGTGACGGTATATGGGACGGTCCACCAAATATGTGATGGTCCACCAGATTGACCATCACTTTTTACCAGAATGTGGGTCACCAATCTTACTTCTAACGGCTATTGTGACGTCCCACCAGGTTCGTGACGGTCCGCCACTCAGGCCTTCATGGCTTATCCAGTGAATGTTTTTTCTTGCCAATTCTTGACAGTTAAAAGTGGTGGTCCGTTAAGGGCCTGGTGGTCAGTCAATTTGTCCATCACAATGTTCCAGTAGCTTAGATGTATTCCTATCTTACTTTTTAATGCATTTTAGGCCCTGCACACTTTATAAACACATCAAAATTGCACAAGAACATAAAATAGACTCTAACTATGGTTACAACAACATGTTGTGGGTTGCCTCCCACTAGCGCCTGATTTAACGTCACGACACGACTCAGGTATCTCGAGTAATCATACTTCATCGAGATAAAAGACATCAATACTTTTTATTAAGTCTTTGACCAATATAAAGTTTGATTTTTTGCCCGTTCACTTTGAAGACTCTACCCTCTTTATTTTCAAGCTCGACTACTCCAGATGAGTAGACTTGGCTAATTTTTAATGGACTCGACCATTTAGACTTCAACTTACCTAGAAATAGCTTCAGTCTGGAGCTGAAAAGATGGTAGTGTCTTCAAACCATTTAGACTTCAACTTACCTGGAAATAGCTTCAGTCTGGAGCTGAAAAGAAGTACCAAATAACCTTTCCTAAATTCTCTCTGTGAAATTATTTGATCATGGTATTTCTTCATCTTCTCTTTATACAAGTCGGCTCTTTCATAATCCCTGCGATGGAATTCATCCATCTCATTTATATGCTCTAATCTTAGATCAGCTGCTTCCTTCTAATGCATATTCAACCTTTTGAGAGCCCACAAGGCCTTATGTTCAAGATCGATTGGCAAATGACATTTCTTCCCATAGACTAGCTGATACGGTGACATGCGAATTGGTGTCTTAAAAGCAGTTCGATATGCCCACAAGGCATCATCTATATTTCGAGACCAATCTTGCATATTGGCATTCACAGTTTTGGCGAGAATAGCCTTGATCTCAGGTTTTGACACCTCCACTTCCCACTAGTTTTTGGGTGGTACGGAGTTGCTACTCGGTGTTGCTTTACTCCATACTTCGCCAAAATAGACCTGAAAGCTTTATTACAAAAATGGGATCCCCCATCACTTATGATTGTTCTTGGCACTCCAAAACGGGAGAATATTTTCTTCTTCAGAAATGCTATAACTCTTTTTCCTTCATTGTCAGCCAAAGCAATAACTTCTACCCATTTTGAGACGTAGTCCACAGCTACTAGGATGTATTTTGACCCATATGATTTTACAAATGGGACCATAAAGTCTATGCCCTATACATCAAACAACTCTACTTCCATCATTTTGGACATTGGCATCTCAGCGCATTTGGAAATTGATCCTTGCCATCACATCTCCGAACAAACTCATATGCATATTTGAATAGTGTAGGCCAATAGTATCCACTCTGCAATACTTTCTGGGTAGTACGGTCACCTGCATGGTGAACACTAATAGGTGAAGCATAGCATGCTTCCAAAATACTCAGCACTACTACATCTGGGACACAGCGCCTAATAAAACCATCTGCACATCGCCAGAAAGGATAGGGGTTATCCCAGAAATAATGGGTCACATCATGAAGGAACTTTTTCCTTTGGTTAAGGGAAAGATTATCCGGCATTACCTCACTTACCACGTAGTTTGCAAAATCATCATACCACGGAATCTGCTCGAGCTTCGCAGCTAGTATCTTGTCATCTGGAAAGAAATCATCAATATCTAACTTGTCCTTGATTGCTTGTTCGTATTCAAGTCTGGATAAGTGATCAGCCACTTGGTTTTCACATCCCTTATGATCCTTTACCTCAAAGTCAAATTATTGAAGCAATAATACCCACCGGATTAATCTCGGCTTTACATCTTTCTTAGACATTAAATACCTCAGAGCTGCATGATCCGTGTGGACCACCACCTTGGTCCCTAGCAAATACGCTCTGAATTTCTCAAAGGCATAAACTATATCCAGGAGCTCCTGTTCGGTAATAGTGTAGTTATTTTGAGCCCCATTTAGGGATTTGCTAGCATAATAGATTGGATGAAACAACTTATCCTTTTTCTGGCCCAACACAGCTCCAAGCGCCACCCCGCTAGCATCACACATTAGTTCAAACAACTTTGTCCAGTCAGGAATAATAATAACTGGAGCCTCCACTAATCTCATCTTAATGCATTCGAACGCCTGTCTGCAGTCATCATCAAAAGAGAACTTGGCCTCTTTTTTAAGAAGTTTGCATAATAGGTTTGCAACCTTTGAGAAATCTTTTATAAATCTGTGATAGAATCCGGCATGGCTAAGAAAGCTACGTACCCCTTTTACAGAGATGGATGGAGGTAGTTTCTCGATGACCTCAAACTTGGCCCTGTCTACCTCAATACCTTTCTTAGAAATTTTATGACCGAGAATAATGCCTTCCTTCACCATGAAGTGGCATTTTTCCCAATTAAGGATCAAATTAAATTTTTTGCACCGCTGTAATGCTTGACTTAAATTCAGCAAACACAAGTCAACAACTGAAAAGTCATCCATGAACACCTCTAAGGTGTCTTCAACCATATCAGAGAAGATCGACATCATGTACCTTTGGAAAGTGGCCGGTGCATTACATAATCCAAAGGGCATACTTTTAAAATCAAATGTGTCGTATGGGCATGTGAACGTCGTCTTCTCCTGATCTTCAGGAGCAATGGAGATCTGGTTATACCCCGAATAACCATCCAAGAAATAGTACCAACCCCTACCTGCCAATCGATAGAGCATCTGGTCTATGAATGTCATTGGAAAGTGATCCTTTAGTGTCCACAAGTTGAGCTTTCGGTAGTCCATACACGCCCTCCACTCAGTGACAGGTCTGAGTGGCATCAACTCATTTTTCTCATTGGCTACTACCGTCATGCCCCCTTTCTTAGGCACATACTGTACAGGACTCACCCATTTACTGTCTGATATTAGGTACACCACCCCTGCATCTAGCCACTTGATGATTTCTTTCTTCACTACCTCTTGTATAGATGGGTTCAGGCGATGCTGATGCTCAATAGTAGGCACACAATCTTTCTCTAGTTGAATCTTGTGCATACATATGCCATAAGGGATACCAATGATATCTATAATAGTCCAACCAATAGCTCTCTTATACCTCTTAAGAACAGAGATGAGAGCTTCCACCTGTTGTTCGCCCAGATCAGCAGCAATAATAACCGGCAGTGTATTTCCACTCCCAAGAACACATACCTCAGATGAATGGGTAGCTCTTTCAACTCTAATACTGGTGGCTCTTCAATGTATGGCTTCGCCGATGGTGAAGGTCGATTCTTAAGTCAAGATCAAGCTTCTTAGGGGCATAAGAATATGACCCCATTCCTGTCAAAGCACAGACAGTTTCTTCATACTCCTCAATATCCTCAATATTAAAATTCATAAGCACAGCAGCTAATGGTTCAACAGTAAGCTGATCCACTATGGATAGTTCCTACTCATCCTCATAATAAACATTAACTATAGATAACACATTCATTTCTTTGTGCTGCTTCATTGATTTGCATACATTGAAATGTAGCACTTCTTCATTCATCCAAAATAAGAGTTCATTCGCTCGCAAATCAATCAGTACACTTCCAGTTGTGAGGAAAGGTCGACCCAAGATTATGGGCACCTTGAAGTCCACCTCACAATCCAAAATAATAAAATCCACAGGAAAAATGAAGGTATCCATCTTCACAAATACATCGTACAGAATACCAACAGGCTATTTTACCAACCTATTTGCCATCACAAGCCGCATATTGGTTGGTGTAGAATTTCCCAACCCCAACTTTTTATAAATGGATAGAGGTATCAGATTAATGCTATCCCCCAGATCATACAAAGCCTTAGCAAAATCCAAAGATCCAACCATACAAGGAATAGTGAAAGCTCCCGGATCTGCCTTCTTCTGTACTAAGGACCTTGTGGCAATCGCACTGCAATGATGGAAATTATCTGTCGGTTCATAGCTTGCTGCCCTTTTCTTTTTCAAAAGGTCCTTCATGAATTTGGCATACCCTGGCATTTGCTCCAGTGCCTCTAACAAAGGCACATTAATAGTCATCTGCTTTAGCATGGTCATGAATTTACTGAACTTGGTGTCATCAGCCTTCTTCTTCAATCTCTGAGGAAAGGGGGGTGGTGGTTTTGGGAGATTTTTCTCCACCAATTCCTTTTCTTTGTTTTTATCATCTTCAACTACATCGGACTGCTGAAAGTTGGGTGTAATATCATGAATGATCTCGTTAGGGTTTTTAGCCTCCACGGAATGATCCTAATATGCTTCCTCAACATTCTCTGCTACACCATCAGCTGCCGACTTACCCACAAATGAGTTTTCATGACCTAGGAAGAGCCTAGGGTATGATTCAGGGTACCATGCGTACCCTAGGGTACGACTACTTAATGAGTCATATGGGGGAGTCATGCTCCTGGATGGGGTCATTTTCCAGATTTTAACAAAGGGCCTTGTTGTCATTTCCCATGCCTAAAAGCATAAACCCTCTCACTATATAAGTGTGTGTAGCCTCGTAAACATCAATTTTTATGGATCAAGCACTCCAACACTCTAAAAGTTTCTTGAAAAAGATTGGAGCCTAAGGTTTGGAGGGTGATCTTCAAGAGGCAAAAGGGGAGTCAATATTCTTGGTGATTCAAGTTGTTTAAGTAATATATCTATTTCCCTTCTTAAATAACTCTAAGATCCATGTATTTCACACTTGAATTAGTAAGTGTACATGGTGGTTTTGAAATAAAATTAAAAGAGTTTTGTTGCTAAATGATGAACAATGATGATTCATACTTAGACTTGTGTTTATTCATGTTATTGATGATGATTTCATATGTGGATTCCTTTTGTATGTATTCTAACATGTGGTTCATGAGTAACCCTAATCTTGATAAATTCTACCATGAAAATGACCTTGTTAAAGGTAAGCACAAAAGGTGTTTGTAAAAATATCCTAGTAAATTGTCTAGACACATGTTGGTGATGTCTTTAACGAGGGAAATGGTCCAATATATATTTATGAATAATTAATAAATGGATTTATAAAGGCATTGTGAGTCATTTGTTGTGAAATTAAGAACTCTGTTGGTCGATGGCTAATAAGAGGTTAAAGTCCCTAGCATGAAAATGAACGTGAATCGTATGTGGGACTAAATTGCTAATGAATTATGAATGGTTTGTATGGGTATTAAGGACCATAGTTTGAAATGTATGATTAATTGAATTAAAGAATTGGTCTATTGAAATGGTTGAGTAATGAAGGTGCCCAGGAAGACCATGTGGTCATGTCTGATGTTAAATTGGATAACTGGGTTAAAGTCCTTATGTGTGGAACTTAATATATGGGATGCACGGACAAAAGGGTTAGAATCCCAATGTCGACTAATGATAGTAATGATGGATTGAGGTTAAAGTCCCTTGCAAAATGAAATAGGTTGTGGTTAAAGTCCCTTGCACAATGAGATATCATGAGTTTGAAATGCCTCTCCAAACGAATTAGCTTGGGGATAGAGTCCCCAATCTTATATGACATGTGGTTAGAGTGCCTTTCAAAATATGTGAGCATGTGGTTAGAGTCCCTTGCTTGTATGAATGTGAGTGAGCGGTTAGAGTCATCACTTATATGAATGTGTGTGAGTGGTTAGAGTCACTAACTTGAATGAATGTCATCATGGTTAGAGTCCCTCACTTTAATGGGTGTGTGTAGTTACAGTTTGTTACTTCAAAATATGTGAAAATGGGTTAAAGTCCTATGCCTAATAAGGAATACTTGAATCTATGAGTGTGGAAGGGTGAAGTCCTCAACTGCATATATGATGAATGAGTGCTCCAAAGTGTTGATAAATCTTATCCCCTTGATTAGCATGTAATATGTCTATATATATGGATAAGGTTATGAAATTGATTAAATAGGATATATTTCTTGTTGTTTAATGATGATGCTATTTTACCCTTATATTTGAGTTACATGCTAGCATTCCAACCACTAACCGTCTCCGGATGTTATGTCCCCACGCGACATAGGGGCCAAAATATCATCTTCTCTTCCTACTCAGTGATTATGTGATCGAAGCGGTTTGTGCATGGACTACTGAGTGGTAAGCTTCCTTATTTAGGAAGACCCTCATTCTTTGTCCCCTATCTTTAGACTTAGTCTTATCTTGACAGGTTTGGATATTGTCGAGGGCTTGTTCCGACATATACATTTCTAAATTTTGGTTTGTATAGAGGTATTGTGGATGACATTGGACTTGGGTATATTGGTTAGTGTGTTGATATTTATGAAATCGTTAGACATTTTTATGGTATGTCTTGTAGTATGTTTTCCACTATCTCATTATATGGTCGGGATTCACCCGACCCATGTGATTGATATGATGATTGTGATGGGTTATCGGGGCAACCTCTGGTTCATGTGGGCTTGAGGTGCCCCCATGACATGCCCAGTTTTGGGGCGTGTTAGGTACAATTAATGGAAGTAAGTAACCCAATGACAATAATTACAAATTACCATGCCATCACCAAGAATACATCCAAACCATATCATATGATAAATAACTCAAAAAATGCCAGACGGAAATCAAAACTCAATAGTGTCATAATCATTACCATCATTTATTGTACATGAACCAGAACTCATATTACCAATATCATTATTAAATGCCAAACTTGAACCAAGACTCATATACCTATTACTATCATCACTAATTGTTATAACTGAACTGAAACTCATATTATTAATATCTTCTTCAATTGTCGGACTTGAACGTAAACTCATAAATCATTAGAACATATCAATACACCATGAAAATAAATAGTCATCATAAGACATATCACTAAAAGACAATATTTATCCACCGGAACATACTTGAAATTAGCACCAACTCTCAAATACAAAACTAGCATAATCAATAAGAGTCTAATCTCTTTAAAGTCCCAAAATAGCATTAATAAGAGTAAATAATGTGTAATTAAGTCTACAAAGTTTAACCCAAGTCTTGGCCTATGGCACACCATAGGGGCCCACTTCTAATCCCTAAAATTCATTTTAGGGAAATTCTACCCTAGAATAAGATGTGGTATCTATATTCATTTCTAAATGATAAATAAGCTGTTATTAGCCCTAAGATAGCAATTTATCCTAAACGTGAGCGTCTTAGTCAAATTTTCCTAAATTATGATTTCAAGATAGCCTAACTAATCGAACTAACCCAATTATATTCAATCATACCACTAACACCTAAATCCAATACCATATCTAGCGTAATATCATACTCATAATGTGAAGTAGCTCAATCTAGGAGGATGATGAACCTAGCCTATATGGACGCCGAAGAAAAGCTCAAAGAATATGCTAAACCACTAATTTCCCTTTCCGAGATGCTTCTGCAAGGTGCCAAGCTATAAAAAAAACACAATCTACTCATCAACATAAGAACAATGATACCCATATTGCACTATTGCTCTTTGGGTCCAAAATTACGTAAAAATTACATATGGGACTCATTTTATCTATGCCACAAAGATTCTAGTAATTTTTATAAGAAGATGGAGATTTTATCCATGAAATTAATGGAATCATACCACAAATTTGATGAAGAATTGCCTAAATTAACTATACCAAATTTACACAATAACCCACAAATAATTCTCCTAAGTTTCCACATTATTTAAGGTTGTACTCTATTGAGAATGGGTGAAAAGTGGGAATAAATAAGGCCTAAAGGGACATTTACAGGATCTAGGTTCTATTAAATCGGGACCTAGGATGCTTTTGTAGTCACCTCTAAAGAGCCTAAGTACGTCTAAAACAGTACCCACCCCCACGAGCTAGGCCGCTTAAGCAAACCATATGCAGGTGCAGCCTAAGCGTTACATGTTGGCTTAGCTAGTGCCACTAAATCACCTAATAGGCCACTAAAGCGCCCTCCGTAAATGCACCAAAAGGGTAACTTTAGCAATCACAACAAATTTTATGCACCAATTAGAGACTTTTGAATTTTTTGAGTCTCCGCCAGCATATTGAGATTCATCCAGCATCACATATTTGCAAACAAACTATGATAGCCTATCAAATTCCATGTTCAAGAATCATTAGTGGAGTTGAAATTTCCTTCCAAGGTCATTATGATGAGAAGTGGGTCCCAAACCTATTTGTCTTTTTTCTTAACTTTTGGCCAATAGCTGGATATGAGTCTGGGAGCCTCAAGACTCAAACCAAGGGTCCACTATATCTAAAATCGATGTTCTGGATCTATTTGATATATTAGAATTAGCATATGAGATTTTGTGACTAATGTTTTAGCCTAATAGCCAATTTGAATTGGCAAAGGCTTCAAAATAGGGAATTGTCTCTAAAATCAAATGAATCACCCGGTAACTGCACTCTCACTTCCAAGTAAGTTATAAATAAATTGGGGTAGCAATAGGAAAGCCCTAAATGAAAAAAATGAATTGAAATATATAAAATTACATGGAAGGTCATTATAATATCTACTAATAAAAGAATGTTCATCCACTAAATTAAAGGATAGGGATGTACCTGAAGTCTCGAACAAGTGAGGATAATAGGCCTGCATCTCTCACTCGATCACCCAAGTTGACTTTTATACTAGGTGATGCCTCCACTAAACCTTAACTACTGCAATCACTCTAGTGTATAACCACCAGACATCACTAGCCAAAATTAGCATAGGATCCTCCACAAGATCCAACATCACATCCAACTAAACTGTGTCCTATCTAAGCATATGAAAAGGGTCAAGAATGTACCATCGTAACATAGAAACATAGAATACAAGATGAACAACAGAAAAATCTAGGTTTAAGGATAACTCATAAACAACCTCACAAATTGTACGAATAATCTTAAAGTGTCTAATATGTTTGCGGCTTGCTTTTTTTTTAAAACACATTAATGTGTGAGCAGATGCTAACACATTTAAGGATTTTAACCGAGAATAATTGCAAAGTCTTAAGCAACTTTTATCATTTTTGATTGTATTATCTTTGATTTTATAGTGGAAGTTAAGATGCAAGAGAACCAACAATGATGGAAGTAAAAGTGTTGAAATCTGAAGCAAATAAAAGAGAAGTGTGGCTAACGATATTCCTGAAAAATTGTCAGCACTCTGATAAGTTATGAGCTTTATTGTCAGCCTGAAATAAAGAATGGGATTCAACTAGAAGAAGTGACGACGACATATGATAAGCAGTCAGAGTTGTGATAAGCCGTCAAGATCATCGTTAGCCTCAGGCATAACATAAGAGCTGAAGTAAATCATCGATGACATCTGTGATAAGTCATCAAATATATAATTATCTATCACTCTTCATTATCATCCTAAGGCAGCGAATGTCAAAAGCAAAGAGGAGCTGACGACATCTGTGATAAGTCGTCAGACTCCTGATAAGGCATCACAAAATGTCGTCACCTTTCCGAGAAATTACTGAACTCTATGGTTTTGTTTCCATAGTTAGGATGAAGTATTTAAAGAATATGTTAGGGTTTTATAATTATAAAAGGAGGCTAAACATATCGGAAGGCAAAACATATTGGGGGTACTCGATATTCTGGACTTGAACTTCACGTGTTTGCTCTCTAGTTTTTTATACTAGTTTACAATTAACTTTGAAAAGATTATCATCAATATTTTGGTATTTCTACTTTGATCTAATCTCATAAACACTCATTGTTATTCATCTTGTTGTAAGTTAATCTTGCAAATATTGAATTCAACTTGTTGTATCGATTATTACATTATGAGTTGCTGAATCCCTTAACCCGAATTATGGGATCTATGGGTTAGGTCTTGGTAAGTTTCTAAGTGTTCAAGATTCTAAAGATAATAGGACTCCTTGATAATTTTGAGGTTTTAATTATTGTGTATTGGTTGCAAACGATAGATAGCACCTGCTTTGATTTGCTTGAGATAAGAAATCAACTATAGTAGGAAGTTAATTATTGACAGGGACTTGGATGCTACCAACCTTCTGTTTAATAACTGACGTTGTAACAAGGTTAATTAACCTGAGGTGAAGTCTGGTCTATGAATATAAATTCTCTAAGTCTGAGAGGATTAGGTAATTAAATGCTTAAGTAGGTCGAGAGACATTTAGGCATAACTTTGATAAAAACAATCTGTTGTTCCTACCTATCGTGAGAATCTTGAATCACTATTAGCATCTGTCAAGTACCAACACCCATAGTGAACATAATTCTATTTTTCCATAAACTATTGATTACAAACACTGAAACTAAAGCGACCGACAATTATTTGCTGATCGTCAAAACACCCCATTTTATCTTTTTGAATTCAATTTGTAGCTATAGTTTCAAATTATTTTAATTGCCACTCACATTTTTTCCTGTGGATTCGACCCCGACTCCAAAAGTTGGGTAAATATATTGATGATGACTGCCTTGCACTAAATTGACGTGTAAGTTGAGTGTTATAAAAAATGGTGCCGTTGTCAGGGAATAATTTGGCGTATTGAGTTTGTTTGGAAATTTAGCTTACTTTGTTGAATTCAAACTTGTAAATATTTGTTTAGTTTTTTTTTTTTTTTTTCATTTTTATTTTCTTTTGTTTGTATTTTTTCTCACACCTTTCTTGAGATGTCAGCCTGGATAGATGGTTTTTTGGGTGATGGAGATTCTTGTTATTATTGTGGTGGGCCTTCACAATATGATGCGAGTATTTTCCTACTTACTTTAACTTGGTGTTTGTATTGTGGTCAAAGTGATCATACCAAAGATATGTGTGCTGTCGCAATTCAAGCAAACAAATTGATAAAATAAATTTTAAAGAATCAAGAACAACTGTGGTCAGAGATAAAGGAGTTACCACTCCCACCATATTTACAGTGGCTAAATAAAGAAGAATATGAGGAGGACATGAGCCAATTTGAGGAGAAAACTCAAGAATCGCAACCACTCGATTATCATCTTAATATTGAGACTGACATTGAGAAGGTGAATAAAAGTGAGTGTGTAGTAGATAGTGTAAATTTTGAAGTAGAATTAGTTGGGCCTCACTCGAAGTATTTTTCCACATTATGTTTAGATGATATCTTGTCTGTGGAATCATCTAAAATAGTTGAAGATTGTGAAGATGAGGAACAAGAATCCTATATTCTTTATTTTACACTTGATATGCAACATAAAAACACACCTCACTTTAAGACCAAGTGGTTTACCACGCTCAATCCATTACTCAAGTTTTTAATATTTGTACCACTCCCCTATGATCGAGGAAAGAAGATGGACTCTATGTTGGGGGTGAAATTCATATCGTAAAGGTAGAGGAAAAAGCTGAGTTAGGTCGTGTCGCGACATTAAATCAGGCGCTGGTTGAGGGTGAGGCTACTTGTGGGTGTTGATGTCCTCTTGGGGTTTTTGTTATCGTGCCTCTTTTCCCCAGAGTCTTGTTCCTAGTAGAGATGGCATATTTAGGCGTATTGTGATTTGTTGTAAAATGTTGTAGTTGACTAGGAGAAATACAAGTACCTTAGGCAGTAAACATATTTTTGTTGATTTTTGAACACCTCTCCAATGGTCTATTTTATAACCGTGTGATATGAATTTATGTGTGACACTGTCATCTTGTTATGGCATTAGTTCTACTAACTTGATAACCATTGCTAAATAATTGCATGAACCGGATAAGTAGTAACTTGTTATATACTTGTGTACCATGTGCGTGTGAGATTTTACTTAGTTCCCTTTGTATGTTGGATTCAGAGCTTGCCCGATTAGTCTTACCTAGGTTGAAGGATAGGGGTTAGGAAAGGATCATAGGCCATGTTGATAGTATCCCACTTTAGCCTAAATGACCTTCCCTATATGCATAATATCCCTTGATCCCTATTTTGAGCCTTAATAGCCTATTTCTTTTTATGATACCTATCACCGTTCCATTTTAATATCATAATGAACCTGTTTTGGTCCTGGTCATCCTTGGACACTGTGCACCTTAAAGTAGGAAAATGGCCTAAGTTGAGGGTGGCTATCATAGGGGTGCGTGATGTAAAATGAGTATGAAGAAAGGTGGAGTAAAAGAAAAAAATAAAAAGCTGGGTGCGGTTGAAAAGAGCAAGAAAAGAAAAGTTGTGAAAATGAAGAAGTGATTGTAGAAAAGAACCACATCCATCCTCAATAAGTGTGATCAAGAAAATAGAATAATAAAAAAAGGCTAATGAGTGAAACCCTAAAAGCTAGTGTAGTGTCAAGGAGGCTTAGTCACTTTAAATATCATCGAGTATCATACCATCCCCTAGCCTACATTAATAGCCTAAGAGAAGACGTATAGTGATCCTAGCTTACCTGTCTGAATGTCTTGGTAATGAAAATAAGGGCAAGCCTATGGTTTTTGGCATACATTGATTGGAACTTCATTCTGAGAGTGAGTGTCTTTTGATTGTCTCCATGGTTACATATGTGATGTTTGATAAAAGTGAAGTGGGACTACTTTGTAGTGATGGCACACTGGTTATGTTGCTAGTTGCTAACTTGTTTGGATAGTGTAATCTTGGTACATGCATGGTTGTTATTGCTGAATTGATGCCATATCTTGATTCCTTTGTGTCCCATTGTTGTTCTTCAGTAGCATACACAATTGATTTGGAATTAATTGACCTTGGAGAAGGTAAAGACGTTTTTGAGATAATATAGATGATTGACTGTCAAATGTACTCTGTATCCCATTGGTTGTGTTTTAGTTGCTTGAGGACAAGTAATTGTTTTAAGTTGAGGGTGTAGATCTGTGAGTAGATGCTAACATATTTGAGGCTTTTAACTGAGAATAATTGCAAGGTCTTAAGCAACTTTTGTCGTTTTTGATTGTTTTATCTTTGATTTTGCAATGGAAGTCTAGATGCAAGAGAACCAACAATGATGGAAGTAAAAGAGTTGTAATCTGAATCAAATAGAAGAGAATTGTGGCTGACGACAT
This sequence comes from Capsicum pubescens, assembly GCA_030864215.1. NCBI lineage: Eukaryota > Viridiplantae > Streptophyta > Magnoliopsida > Solanales > Solanaceae > Capsicum > Capsicum pubescens. The sequence continues at coordinate 194,911,808 of CM061544.1, read as the reverse complement.
TCCTGATAAGTTTCAGCACTCTGATAAGTTATTAGCTTCATCATCAGCTTGCAACAAAGAATAGGATTCAGCTGGAAGAAGTGACGACGACATGTGATAAGCCGTCAGAGTTGTGATAAGCCATCAAGATCGTCGTTAGCCTAAGGCTGAACATGCGAGCTGAAGTAAATTATCAACAACATCTGTGATATGTCGTCAAAGATATGATAATCCATCACACTTCATCATTTACCTAAGGCAGTGAATGTCAAAAGAGAAGAGGAGATGACGACATCTGTGATAAGTCGTCAGACTCCTAATAAGGCATCACAAAATGTTTTCACCTGTCCGAGAAATTACTGAACTTTGTGATTTTGTTTCCATAATTAGGATGAAGTATTCAAAGCATATGTTAGGGTTTTCTAATTATAAAAGGAGGCTGAACATATCGGGAGGCAAAACATATTGGGGTTACTCGACATTCTGGACTTGAACTTCACGTGTTTTCTCTCTAGTTTTTTATACAAGTTTACAATTAACTTTGAAGAGATTATTATAAATATTTTGGGATTTCTACTTTGATCTAATCTGATAAACACTCGTTGTTATTAATCTTGTTGTAATTTCATCTTTCAAATATTGAATTCAACTTGTTGTATTGATTATTACATTATGAGTGGCTAAATCCCTTTAATCCGAATTATGGGATCTATGGGTTAGGTCGTGGTAAGTTGCTAAGTGTTCAAGATTCTAAAGGTAATAGGAATCCTTGATAATTCCGAGGTTTTAATTATTGTCTATTGGTGTCAAAAGATAGATAGAACCTGTTTTCATTTGCTTGAGATAAGAAATCAACTATAGTAGGAAGTGAATTATTGACAGGGACTTGGAAGCTACCAACCTTCCATTTAATAATTGACGTTGTAACAAGGTTAATTAACCTGAGGTAAAGTTTGATCAGTGAATATAAATTCCCTAAGTCAGAGAGGATTAGGTAATTAAATGCTTAAGTAGGTCGAGAGACATTTAGGCAAAACTTCGATAAGGACAATCTGTTGTTCCTACCTATCGTGAGAATCTTGAATCACTATTCACATCTGTCAAGTACCAAAGCCCATAGTGAACATTATTATGGTTTTCCATAAACTCTTGATTACAAACACTGAAGCTAAAGTGACCAACAATTATTTGCTTATCATCAAAACCCCCCATTTTATCCTTTCGTCTCATCTGTTTGAATTCAACTTGTAGCTATAGTTTTAAATTAGTTAAATCGCTACTCACATTGTTCCCTATGGATTCAACCCCGACTCCAAAAGTTGGGTAAATATATTGACGATGACCGCCTTGCACTAAATTGACGTGTAAGTTGAGTGTCTTCACACGTCATGCCCTTAATATGTGATATACAAAGAAATATCTAGTCACCAGCTCCAAATCTAAAGGCACAAAGTCTACGGTGTTCATACACCTTCTGCCTACTTTAAGTTGCCCTCAACCTCTCCTGAATCACCCTAACTCTGTCCAACTACTCTTAAATCAAGTTAGTACCATAGGGCTTAATCTCGAAAGTCTCAAACCACCTAATAGGAGAATGATAATGTCTTCCATATAAAGCCTCAAAATGCACCATCTCAATACTCAAATGATAGCTATTATTATGTATGAACTCCACCAAAGCTAAGTACCACTCCTACTAATATCCAAATTCCATAACACAGGCTTGGAGCATATCCTAAAGAACCTAAATAGTTCACTCTGATTTCCTTTCGATCTGTGGATGAAAGGTTGTACTAAATTCACTTGAGTGCCCAAATCCACCTGAAAAGATCTTCAAGAGATAGAAGTAAACAATGAACCTTGATCTGAAATGATAGATGTAGGCACACCATGTAATTAACTATCTAACTAATATAGATATGAGCCAACGTCCTTATACCAAAGGACATTTGAAAAGGAATAAAGTGTGTTGACTTGGTCAATTTGTCCATAATAACCCAAAGACCAACGAAGCCAAGGGAAGTATGAGGCAACCCGTTAATAAAGTTCATGGTAATGCGCTCCTATTACCACTCGAGAATGGGAAATCTGTGAATCAAGACACCAAGTCTATAATGCCTAGCCACCTGCTGACAACATAAGCAATAAGATACCAAATCCACCACATCTCTCTTCAAACCACTCCACCAATAATGTTGCCTCAAATCTCTATACATTTTGGTTGTACCCGGGTGAATAGAATATCTAGAGTTATAAGCCTCATGCAAAATCGACAAAATTAAGTCATCAACATTCATAATGTAAATGAGGCTATAAAATCTCAAGACATCATCAAAATTAATGGTAGCCCTTAAAGACTCACCACTCACCACTTAATCATAGATGACACCAATCCCCTTATCCATGAACTGACAACTTTGAATCTGCTCAAATAGAAAAGACCTTACCTCAACACTTGTAAGAATTCTCCTAGGGTATGAAATATCCAATCGCACCATCAATTTGGTTAAGGACAAAATATCTCGTGCCCACAACCTTTGAGAAAGTAAAATGCAAGCCAAGATACCAATGCTTACCGCGTTACAACTTAAGGTATCTTCCAGTATATTTTGTTTACCTGAATAATACATGATAGAGATATCATAATTGTAAAAACCTAAAATCACCTCCCGGGATGTCACATGGTGCTTAAGGCTACAAGTAGCCCCAAGCTAACCCTTTGAGCCTGTCTTTAAGAAGAAATATACAAAACATTGGCGCTGTCATATCAAATAAAAGGAAATATCAACAAAACCACAATCTTATAGCTAGTCTGAAAAAGCCTCTACTACTCTATGAACAAGAGAGTAGTTGGGACAGATCCCTAACTGACTCAAACTGCACTGAAAGTAATAACATATAAACTCAAATACTGAAATATCTGAAGATAGGCCCTTGAACTATGAGTACTCACTACTAGAGAAATGTAAAAAAAGATACTCGAGAATCACTGACGAGACTAGAACTGAGCACCTGAACCTATATTATAAGACAATGTAGAACATAGACATATATGTGGATCAACACTTGGAAATGTACTGAGTATATGGGGGTGTATGCATTTACATAAAACAATATCAATACTCTTTAATCAAATCATGCATACAATAGGAATGACTCACATGGCTTGAATAAGTCAAAATGTAAAGCTCATAAATCATGTATGACAAAGCATGTAATACAAATTTCCTGAGTTATTGTACTTTAGCTTTAAAATCTGAACTCTTCTCTTATTCTCATTACTCATAGGCTGAAGAAAACTTTAAACAATACTTTCAACTCATGCATATATCTCATGGGGAGTAAAACAACTTTAATTCTCAAGAACTTATAACTCTTTTGAACTCAAACACTTGGAACTCAAAATCATATAACTTTGGTTTGAAAATCGGTGATCAACCCGTATTAGTAGACAAAACTACTTCCTTCTTTGGAAAATACTCAAAGCAGTTCACTCATTTTAGAAAAATATCTCATCCCAAAGCTTTAGGGAAAAATATTCTATCTCAATGGAAAATACATTAGTTTAGGGAGTTTCTCTTAACCGACATAAACCATGTGACCTAGATAGAGTTCAATGTCTTTTCCTCCTAAGGAAGAAACCTCACGTTGGGGAGAGTCGTCATACTCTTGCCAAGGAGTGTAACCTCTACTCAGTGATCACTTATTCTCGGCCTCGGGCCCAATAATCTCGGCCTCAGGCCCAAAATCTCAAACCTACGGTGTCACATAGTTCTAGGGTAAGAAACCATGATAACCTACCCAAATCAGTGCTAAATACTACTGAGTTTTTTTTATCTTGCTCATCTCATAGAAATACACTTTCAAAATAATATCATGGTTCATAAGAACCCAATAATTAAATTTGTAATCTCATGTGGTTGAGTGGATTTCAAAACTCTGTGACCATTAGGTCTAAATGTTTCTCAATAATCTCAAAATACTCAAATCATGGGTACGTATAGCACAATAGTTTATAAAATTGTAAGTCTCAAGTAGGTCTTAATGACCCATAATTCAATCTCACGTTAAAACTCATCATAATGTATAATAGATAGCATATAGATTCATTATTCATGTTGAAATCTGGAAGTTACAGCAATTTGTCTCAAAATATCAGCATACCCATGTACTTCAATTTCTAGAACATTAAAACTCTTAAATTTTCAAGGATTAAAATCATGGGGTATAGACCCAGCTGCAATTTCTCAAAAAGAACATGTAAAACTCATGCCATTAGACTTTCAATTCATGGGAAACATCAAAATCTTGAAACTAATAACAATAGGGTGAAAAACCCAAATTCAATTTCATGTAAATCTCATAAATTGCAAAAAATTATAGTTTAAATAAGTCTTTGGGCACAAGGGTAAAAGGATTACCCTTTTTAACAACCCTACATACCTTGGATTATGAAATTGGATGAACAAAATCAACGGTCTATCGGATCATCCGTCGCACGTTGGCCAGGTTGAGGCCACACTGCCTCAGTGGCGATGGTCTCAACGAAGGTCCGTCGCAGCCTTGACTATCCATCGTCCTAGCCGTCGTACTTGGGACAAAAAATGGAGCTACTGACTTTGTTTTGATGGACCAAGTGACAATCTATCGCAGACAAGACGGTCCGTTGGATCGTCCGTCGCACCTGGGCGGTTCCGACAACTCTCAGTAAAACGGCCATAACTTCTCACCCCGATGCCAGATTTGGACGAAATTGATATCGTTGGAAAGCTAATTCATTTCTCTACACTATAAGAAGTCAGTTTCAGCAAAATTCAACAAGATTAAAAAAGTAATCACTTGGGAAGTCTCTTCTCAACTTTTTAGGTCTGGAATTACACTTCAATTGACACGCTTAAGGCTAAAACTACATGGGAACTTTGTGGGGTCTTACAATATCTCCCCCTTGGAAACATTCATCCTAGAATGTCGCTAGTTAGACTAGGAACACAGGAAAAATAGAGTACACATAACTGAAGCAATTTTCTAAACGGGCTCAAAATCTTTCTAACTCTTGAATACCTCAAAAATTGCAAGAACTCATGAAAGAATAGATATATAGCTGAACTTTAGATTAGAAGGGATGAATTAAGGAAGAATAATACCTTCGGATTGATCTGAACTCGCAGTAAAGAGGTGCAGGTACTTGGATCATATGTCTGTTTCTGCCTCCCAGGTAGTGCCCTCAACTGACGGGTTCCATCACAACACTTTGACCAAGGTAACATCTTTGTTCCTCAGTCTACGGATATGAAAATCTAGGATATCAATAGGAATCTCATCAAATGAAAGACTATTCTGAATATCAGCATTCTCTGAGGGATCTACTACAACAGAATCACCAATATGCCTTTTAAGTATGGAGACATAAAAAATAGGATGAACCGCTGACAACTCCGCCGGCAGTACAATCACATAGGCTACTTTCCCAACGCGGCTCAAAACTCTATACGAACCAACATAACGGGGACTAAGCTTTCCCTTTTTACCAAACCTCTTCACCCCTTTCATAGGTGAAATCTTCAAGTACACCAAATCCCCCACTTCAAACTCAAGATCTCTTCTCCTCACACCAACGTATGACTTTTGATGACTCTGATCTGTCTTTAACCTCTCTCTAATCAACTTAACTTTCAGTATAGCTTCAAACACTGTATCAGGACCAATCACGATAGCTTCACCCACTTCAAACAAACCTATGGGTGATCTACATCTACTACCATACAAGGCCTCAAATGGTGCCATCCCGATGCTAGCATGGTAAATATTATTATAGGCAAACTATATCAACAGCAAATGCTCATCCCAACTTTCTTTGAAATCAAGAGCACACGCCCTTAACAATTCTTTTAGGGTTTGAAAAGTCCTCTCAGCCTGGCCATCTATCTGCAGATGAAAAGTGGAACTCAAAAGAACTTGGGTACCAAGACCCTGCTGAAATGCCCTCCAAAATTGAGAAGTAAATTAAGTAACCTATTCCGAAATGATAAAAGAGGGAACTCCATGCAGCCTGACTAACTCTCGGATATACAATCTAGCATAATCCTCAGTTGTATAAGATGTATCCACGGGAAAAAAGTGTGAAGACTTAGTCAGCATGTCTACAACAACAAAAATAGAATCATGATGACGACGCGAAAAGGGTAACTCGATAACAAAGTCCATATTCACCACCTCCCACTTCCAAGTGGGTATACCAAACTCTTGCATCACACCACCAGGTCTTTAGTGCTCTACCTTAACCTATTGGCACATTGCATACTTTTATACAAACTTAGCTATATCCTTCTTCATACCATTTCACCAATATATTTCCCGCAAGTCGCAGTACATCTTGGTAGTGCTAAGATGAATAGAATACCGCGCGCCATGCGCTTCAGCCATAATTCTTTGCCTTAGATTATCAACACATGGAATGCACAATCTACCCTATAATCTCAACATGCCATATCCCCCTTGGGAGAAAACCTCTACCTTTTGGTCCTTAACTACATCCTTTAGTCTGACCAAACTAGGATCTCTATCTTGCTTCTCTTTCACTTTCAAAACTAAAGAGGATTCAGAACTTCTTTGCACCAAACTACTTCCCTCAGCTGAATCTAGCTAGAAAATGCATATCACGAGCTAACTCTTTCTTACCTTTTTCTACATGAGAAACACTACCCATAGATAATCTACTAAGGGTATCCACCACTACATTGGCCTTGCCTAGGTGATACAACACACTCATATCATAGTCTTTTAGCAACTCTAACCACCTTCTCTACCTAAGATTCAACTCCCTCTGAGTAAACACATACTGCAACCTCTTATGATCAGTAAACACATCAACATGAACACCATAAAGATAGTGTCTCTAGATTTTCAAAGAAAAGACCACAACAATTAACTCAAGATCATGGGTTGGGTAATTCTTTTCATGCGGCTTCAACTATCTAGAGGCATAGGCTATAACCTTATCTCTTTGCATCAACACACAACCCAAACCAACTCTAGAGGCATCACAATACACTATAAAACTATCTGTACCATCAGGAAAAGTCAACATAGGGGCTAAAGTAAGTCGAGTCTTAAACTCCTGAAAACTCCTCTCACAGGAATCTAACCACAGGAACTTAACTTTCTTTTAGTTCAATCGGGTCATAGGAGATGCAATAGAAGAGAAACCTTCAAGAAAATGACAGTAGTAGCCCGCTAGACCCAAGAAACATCTAATATTAGATCGAGAGATAGGTCGAGGCTAATTTCTTACATCTTCTGTCTTTTGGGGATCAACTATAATACCTTCGGCTAAAATAATATGACCCAGAAAGGCTACAGACCCTAGTCAAAATTCACACTAAATGAATTTGGCAAAGAACTGGTGACCTCTAAGAGTTTGCAAGATAATTCGAAGGTGATCTGCATGATCATGCTTACTGCGGGAGTAGACAAGGATGTCATCTATGAAGACAATGACGAACATTTCAAGATATGACTTAAACACTCGAGTCATGAGGTCCATGAGAGCTACTGGGGCATTGGTTAGCCCAAAATACATGACTAGAAACTCAAAGTGACCATAGCGGAATCGGAAGACTATCTTTGGAATATAACATTCCCTCATTTTAAGTTGGTGATAGCCGGATCTAAGGTCTATCTTGGAGAAATAACTTGCACCTTGAAACTGATCAAACAGGTCATCAAGTCTCGAAAAAGGATATTTTTTTTTACTGTGACCTTATTAAGCTGATGATAGTCAGTGCACATTCGCAAAGAACCATCTTTCTTCCACACGAATAGAATAGGTACGCCCCAAGAAGAAATACTGGGCCTTATGAAACCTTTGTCTAAAATATCCTTGAGTTGCTATTTGAACTCCTTAAGCTCAACAATTGCCATATGTTATGACAGAATAGAAATGGGACAAGTGTCGGGAAGAAGATTAATCCCGAATTTTATCTCTCTATCGGGAGGTACCCCTGGGAGATCTTCCGGAAAAATATCTGGAAACTCATTCACAATATCAACTTATTGAATAGTTGGAGCCTCAGACTTAGTGTCTTTGACTCTAACTTGGTGATAGATGCAACCCTTGGATATTAGCCTTTTGGCTTTGAGATAGGAGATAAAATGACTGTTGGGAGATACCAAACTCTTAGACCACTCAAAAACGGGCTCATTAGGGAACTAAAACTTGCCCACACGGGTACGAAGGTCTATAGATGCATAACAAGAATGAAGCCAATCTATACCCAAAATAAGGTCAAAATCCACCATGTCTAACTCTATCAAATCAGCAAGTATGACTCTATGAAGAACAGTAACAGGTCAATCTCTATACACTTGTTTAGTGTGGAGACTAGAAAAGGCTCAGGAATCTTTTTGGAACATATTTTGAAATTCATAGCCACAAGTGGGGTTACATAAGATTGACTTGACCCGGGGTCCAACAACACATAAACATCAAAACAAAAGACGCAAAGCATACCAGTAACAACATCGGGAGAGTCCTCATTCTCCTGAAGGTATGGTAAGGCATGCAATCTATTCTGGTGCTGACCGCTAACAGTGCTAGATGAAGCGCCCCTAGCAGGGGCGGGATGAGGTACAAGAGCTGGTGCACTAGTCTGTGCCTGAGGCTGGCCATCTCTGTTCCCCTGCCTAGAATATGGACAATCTTTAAGTCTATGGCCCTATTCGCCACAACCAAAACAACCCCTCAAATATGCGAAACACTCACCGGGATGATCCCTACCATACTTAGCATAAGGATGATGAATGGGCCTATTAATAACACTATTCTGCAACCTAGACATAAAAGACCTGCCCCCTTGCTCTTTCCTACCTTTAGGAACGGGAGCACTAGCTGATAAAGGAACGGGAATAGAGTGATATCTCTGAAACTAAGGGCGGTTTCCTTCATGGAACCTAGGCTGACTATACTCATGCTACTAAGATATAGACCTCTTATTACCCCTCACTCTGTCTCTCTCTCTTATCTTATCTGGCTCTATCTGTTGTGCATACATCATTAACCTAGACAGATCCATATCCCTATGCAGCATCACAGTCCTACACTTTTTCAGCACTAAACTAGAAACACCTATCACGATATTGCTCATACTATCTTGGGTGTCAGAAATCAAATCAGGAGCATACTTGGCCAACTGGTTGAACTTCAAGTAGTACTCTTTCACAGTCATAGAGCCCTGCCTCAAGTTTATAAACTCCTTAATCTTTGCTTCCCTCATCTCAAGTGGAAAGAACTTTTCCAAGAATGCATGTTGGAACACCTGCCAAGTAATAGGAGCAACATCTTCACCTCTACCCTTCCTCCATGATACAACCCAGTCATAAGCTATGTCCTTCAACCTGTAAGATGCCAACTCAACACTTTATTACTCAAAAACATACATCACCAGTGTGATCTTCCTTACCTCCTCAAGGTACAACTGTGGGTCCTCATCGGCCTTAGACCCATAAAACTCTGGCAGATTCTTCCGAATGAAATCACAAATCTTAGCCACAGCTACATCACCTCCCTATTGAACTGCAACTATGGCTCAGTTATCAACCTAAACATTAGTGGTGACTACTTGGGCTAACACCTGAAATGCTGCCTGAAACTCAGTATGAGACACAGTCTCATTCAAAGGATCAACGGGTGGGGTTTGCTCATCATCATTTCGATGGGCATTCGCTCTTCAGAGAGGAATTTTCTAAAATAGAAGAGTACGAATTATTAGATAAGAGGGAAAACTACAGGCATGATGGAATCTAAAAGAAAGAAACTATTTTTTCCTAAAATGTCTTGTAGCCTCTTGCTCATAGATGTGGCGTGCTACACACCGATGAACAAGACTCTACTCAACGCGGCTAGTCAGACTCCCTAGGACTCTTTTAAAACCTTAGGACCTGATACCAAGTTTGCAACAACCTTAAATCACCTCTCGGGATGTACACGGTGCTTAAGGCTAAAAGTAGCCCCAAACTAACCCTTTGAGCCCGTCACCACATATAATGACTCATTTTAAGAAGAAATATACAAAACACTGGCGATGTCATATCTAATAAAAGAAAATACGAAGCTAATACTTGGGACAAATGACCACAATACTGGAAATCTCAACACAACCACAATCTGATAACTAGTTTGACAAAGCCTCTACTACTCTATGAACTAGAGAGCCGTTGGGATAGATCCCCAACTAACTTAAACTTCTCTGAAAGTAATAACATAACAACTCAAATACTAAAATAATTATAGATAGGCCCTCGAACTATGAGGACTCACCACTGTAGAAATGTAAATAAAGGTACTTGGGAATCACTGACGAGACTAGGACTGAGCACCTAAACCTATATTATAAGACAATGTAGAACATAGAAGTATATGTGGATCAACACTTGGGAATGTACTGAGTATATGGGGGTGTATGCATTTACATAAAACATTATCAATACTCTTTAATCAAATAATGCATGCAATAGGAATGAGTCACATGTCTTGAATAAGTCAAAATGTAAAGCTCATAAATCATGTATGACGAAGCATGTAATACAAAATTCGTGAGTCATTATACTTTAGCTTTAAAATATGAACTTTTCTCTTATTCTCATTACTCATAGGCTGATGGAAACTTTAAACAATACTTTCAACTCATGCATATATCTCGTGGGGAGTAAAACATCTTTAATGCTCAAGAACTTATAACTCTTTTGAACTCAAACACTTGGAACTCAGAATCATATAACTTTGGTTTGAAAACCGGTGATCAACCAGTATTAGTAGAGAAAACTACTTCTTTCTTTGGAAAATACTCAAAGCAGTTCATTCATTTTAGAAAAATATCTCATCCCAAAGCTTTAGGGAAAAATATTCTATCTCAATGGAAAATACTTTAGTTTAGGGAGGTTCTCTTAACCGACATAAACCATGTGAGCTAGATGGAGTCCAATGTCTTGTCCTCCTAAGAAAGAAACCCCATGTTAGGGAGAGTCTTCATAGTCTTGCCAAGGAGTATAACCTTAACTAAGTGATCACTTATCTCTACCTTAGGCCCAATTATCTCGGCCTCAGGCCCAAAATCTCAAACCTACATTGGCACGTAGTTCTGGGGTAAGAAACAGTGGTAACCTACCCAACTCGGTGCTAAATACTACTCCCTTTAGTTTATATCTCTTATATCATGGAAATCCACTTTCAAAATAATCTCATGGTTCATAAGAACCCAACAATCCAATCTGTAATCTCATGTGGTAGAGTGGATTTCAAAACTCCATGACCATTAGGTCAAAACATTTCTCAATAATCTCAAAATACTCAAATCATGGGTTCTTATAGCACAATAGTTTATTAAATTTCAAGTCTCAAGAAGGGCTTAATGACCCATAATTCAATATCAAGTTAAAACTCATCATAATGCATAATAGATAGCATATAGATTCATAATTCATGTAGAAATCTGGAAGTTACAACAATTTGTCTCAAAATATCAGCATACTCATGTACTTCAATTTCTAGAACATTGAAACTCTTAAATTCTCAAGGATTAAAATCATGGGGTATAGACCCAGTTGTAATTTTTCAAGAAAATATGTAAAAATCATGCCATTAGACTCTCAATTCATAGAAAACATCTAAAGCTTGCAACCAATAACAATGGGTGAAAACTCCAATTCAATTTCATGTAAAATCACATAAATTACAAAAAATTATAGGTTTAATAAGCCTTTGGGAACAAGGGTGAAAGGATTACCCTTGTTCAAAACCCCACATACCTTAGATTATGAAATTGGATGAAAAATATTGCTTCAACTCTTTTTATTACTCATGAGAGAGAGTTCTTGCAACCCTTGAACTTGGGGAACTTAAATCTCAACTCAATTTTTTAGAATATATGGTGAGTTCTTAGATTTCTTGGAGAAGGGTTTTAGATTTGATCTTGAGGGAGAAACCTTAGCTCTCTTGTGTTTTAGATAATGAATGAAGTCATTTGCTTCACTTGGAATATATTTGGTTGATAAAAGAGTGGAAAAACAACAGAGTCCCTTTTAAAAATGACTTAAAATACTGAACGGGGGCTGCGACAGTTAGAGTGATGGTTCGTCTCTAGCCTAACGGTCCATCAGATCGCCCGTCGCACGTTGGTCAGAAAAAGAACACACTGCTTCGATGCAATGGTTCAGTGATTATCTATCACAAACTCGATAGTCCGTCGGATTGTCCGTCACACAATAGCCAGGATGAGGCCACACTGCCTCAGCGGCGATGATCTCAACGATTGTCCGTCGCAGCCTTGACGATCCGTCATCCTAGCCGTCTCACTTGGGACATAAAAGGGAGCTAATGCCTTGGTTATAATGTTCTAAGTGATGGTCCATCGCAGACTTGACGGTCCGTCGGATCGTCCGTCGCACCTGGGCGGTTCAAACAACTCTCAGTAAAACAACCATAACTTTTCACTCCGATTCCGGATTTGGACGAAATTGGTATCGTTGGAAAGCTAATTCACTTTTGTACACTGTAGGGAGTCATTTTTAGAAAAATTCAAAAATATTAAAACACTAGTAACTTGGGAAGTCTCATTTCAATCTTTTATGGCCGGAATTACACTTCACTTGACACGCTTAAGGCTCAAACTACAAGGGAACTTTGCGGGGTCTTACAATAATCGTTAAGCAACTCAATCTATCTACACAACCTAGAATTAAGCTCTCTCTTAGTCATAAGATGTTTGAGGCTATTAAGATCCATGAAGATCTCACAATTTATGCCATAAAGATAATATCTCCAAATCTTAACTACGAAGACTACCACCTCCAACTCCAAATCATGAGTGAGGTTGTTGTGGTCATGCACCTTTTATATTCCTTGATACATTAGCAATAACTTGACCTTGTTTTATCAATGCCTAACACAAACTAGAACAGAAGCATCACAATACACGGTGAATCCCTCACCCTTAATAAAAAGAGCTAGAATAGGAGCTGAAGTTAGAAATCCCTTGAGTTTTCCAAATGTCAACTCATGCTCCTCGGTCCATCAGAAAGGAACCTCCTTTTGAGTACTTCTAGTCATCGGCACTACAATAAAAGAAAAACACTCAACGAACGATCTATAGTAACCGACTATACCAATAAAGATGGAACTTCAATCTGAGATATAGGTTTAGCCCAATTATGAATAGCGTTAATCTTAATTGGTTCTACCATAATCCCATCCTTAGGTACAACATACCCAAGGAATGTCACAAACTCAAACTAAAACTCACACTTAGATAATTTTGAAACGATTATATGATCTATCAAAGTCTGGACCCCAATCCTTAAAAATTGTATATGCTTCCTTATACTTCTCGAATACACTAGGATTTTGTCGATGTACACGATAAAAAGACAATCCAAATAAGGCCTAAAAAATAGTTCATCAAATCCATTTACATAGATGGGGCACTAGTCAACCCAAAAGTCACTTCTAAGAATTTGTAATCCCCATTGTGAGTCCAAAACGTTGTATTTAGGATATCCTCAGCCCGAATCCTTAACTGATGGTAACCGAACATAAAATAAATCTTCGAGAACAATGCTATGATATGAAGTTTGTCAAATAAATCATTAATGTGATCCATAGGATACCGATTCTTCACCATCACCTTATTAAGTTTCCTATAATAAATACATATACTCTTGGAACAATCTTTATTCTTCATAAAAAACAAAAGATCTCCGAAAGGAGATATATTCGGTCTACTGAAACCATTATGAAAAAAATCTTGAAGCTTAGAATTTAGCTCCTTAAGCTCGATAGGAGCCATATGTTAAAGTGCCATAAAAAGGGTTGGGTTCTCGGCTCAAGATCAATAAAAAGTTAAATATCATGCTAAGAAGGAAGACCAGGTAGAATGGTAGGAAAACATTAGAAAACTCACGTACTGCAAAAACTGAGTCAAGCAATAGACTCTCTGTGCTAACATCATAAATATAAGAGATAAAAGGATCGCGACCCCTTAAAATAAACCTCTTAACACAAATATAGTAAATAAGCCCCATCGGATAACGACTAATTGCTCATTTCCACATGTCTGAGGGTACGCCGGGCATGGAAAAGTAACAGTCTTGGTAAAATAATCCAGAATTACATGATAGTCAGATAAGTAGTACATGCCCAGAATCATGTAAAAATCGACCATGTCTAATATAATAAGATCAAAATAAGTATCAAACTCTCAAATTATTAGAATGCATGATCAGGAAACCTAGTCCACTATTAAAAAATCACCCATCAGAGTAGATACACATAATGGAATAGAAAATAAATCCCAAGGTAACTCTAACCATGTGGTATAATAAGCAAAAACATAAGAATAAGTGAATCCTGGATCAAATAAAGCAAAAAATCAACTGGGGTAACATTATTGTACCTATAACAACAACATCCAAAGACTTGGTTTTGGGTCTAGTAAGTGCAACATAAAACTGACCACGACTACCACTTGGCTAGGCTCTTGATCAATATCATGTACTACCTACTTGAGAACCTCTACGAGTACCCTGAGGACTACTTCTACGATCATACATACCATTTTTACTTGAAGACAGAACTTCCTAAATCGATGGAACACTTTGAACTAGAGGAACCGTCACTCCATGGATTTGTCACTCTCTCAAGAAATGACCAAAATCTCCATAACCATAACATGCCCTAGGCCTTGTATTAAAACCAGAAGATTTAACTAACCTGGAATAACCACCATGACTAAATTAACTATATGATGAGACTCTCAAAGACTATCCACTACCCCGGCCAGGACCATCAATAAAACTAAACTAGCCTTCATTGGTAATCTAAAGTTTAGCCTGAACTGGCCTACTAGGCTGATCCTGATATTGATATGGTTGATACATAGGGTACCTACCCTAATAACCACTGCCTCTAACCATGATCCATTATGATTCCTCATAAAAATACCCTTATATTGTAGCCTCTTATCAATGCCCCTTGTTCTTCGCAATGCATCTCCTCCATAACCTATGAATGATTGCTAGACTGGAGCCATTATTCCACCTACTCTACCCCCAAATATGAAGTTTGATATTACTTATGAAATGATTTAGCTACAGAATTTAAAGGGTGTATTCTCGGGGGAAACAACAGATGAGGCAAGCATGCATATAACAACTATGCACTACATATACCATCCCTAGGGTGGATCAGGAAGTATTGAGGTTATGATTTTTCCCTTTTCACTAACAGGCAAAGCATCATTATTATTGGGAGAAATTCTTAGAGGCTCAATCACGACTTGGCAAGAACTGTGCAGATAGTTTTTTTGATAGATTTTTCCCTACTTCCAGGATACTACAGCTAAAAGATGAGATTTGTAATTCCAAGCAGCTACTTGCAGATTCTATATATGAAGCATGGTTTTGGTTGAAAAAGAAGTTGAGCATGCTACCCCATCATGTGATTCTAGGATCTAACCTATTGGAAATATTCTATAGGTCCTTGAATGTAATCTCTAGAATAATGACAGACATAATATTAAGAGGTGCACTTATGAATTTATGTTGGGACATGGCCTAAGAGATGTTAGATAAGATTTCTATCACTAACCAAGGATGGCATACTCAGGAGGTTGATAGAGGGGTTGGTACATATGCTATTTAAGATTTTAATAACTATAGAAATAGAGATGATATAGTAGCACAAGAAGTTGCACAACTTATAACAGATATTGGGCTACTTTTAAAATAATTTGTAGCAATAACAGCTGAAAAGGTGAATGAATTAGGGGCATAGAGGTCTACTTCTAGAACTGATGAGTCTAATGTAGATGAGGAAGCTAAGTATTTAAATTGTGATTTGGTGGGCTTAAAAGACAAAGGGCAAGGGAACCAAGGGTAGAACTATTATGGTGATAGATACCAAAATAGGAGCAGAGAATAAGATAATGATAGAGGCCCAAAGATGACTATAAAGAGAAAAAGTGACAAATATGTTCCACCAAGTAGCCCAGATACAGAGTCTAGAATGGAGAAAATATTATTAAAATTAGTAAAAGGCTAAGAATGTCAAGAGAGTTGTCTTAAGAAGATTAAGGCAGATCTATTTGGGCTGAATTAGAAAGTAGAGTTGCATGATACCACAATTAAATAATTGGAGTAGAAATTTGGATAGATGTTGGTACATTAAATTAAAGGCAACCTAGCACTCTTTCTTGTAATATAGTTCAAAACCCAAAGAGTAATAGTCATTTCCATGCAATTTCTTCTCGAAGTGGCAAAACAACCATAGATCTGCCCATGCCTACTGTGAATGAGTCAAAGAATGATATTGATCTTGTTGCTGATGAGGAAGCACCTGATGTAGAAGTAGAGAAATCATTCTATGTTTAGGATAGTAGTATGGACGACAAAGGTGAGGGTAAGGTTGGGGATCCTGTTCTTAAAACCATTCAAAGAGCTTACCCACCTTATCATCAAAGATTGAAAAAAAAGTAGTACTAAGGAAAATATAAAATGTTTTTTTTGATGTTGAAGCAGTTGTCTATAAAAATTCCATTAGTTGAGGCATTGGAGAAAATGTCAGGCTATGGAAAATTCATAAAAGATCTAGTAAAAAAAAGTGGACTTTAAGCTATAAGCCTGCTGAGAATGTCCATCACTGTAGTGTTGTTGCCTGTAGATTTTTAGTAGATAAGAAGGAGGACTCGAAATACTTCACCATTCCATGCACTATTGAGTCTTTAAACATTGCTCATGCTATCTATGATGTAGGATCAAGCATTAATCGCATGTCGCAGGTTGTTTCGATGAGACTATTAGTGGCTAACTAAACCATTAAAAAGTCGATTGGTAGTCGGTGTGATATGTTTGTAAAGGTGGAATCTTTCATCTTCCTAGTGGATTTTGTGATTCTTGATTGTGAGGTGGACTTCCAAGTTCCTATAATCTTTGACAGACCATTCCTAGCTATGGGTAGGGCATGGTTAAAATGGAGTTGGCACAGATGATGTTCATACTCAATAATGAACAGCTAATCTTCAATGTATGTAAGTCAATGCAGTAAACACATGATATGAGATTTTTGTCAATGATATACACTATTTATGACGAAATTGATGGACGAGCGGCGGGAGTGGTTTTATTCTTTAGATTTAGATCAAGATTCTTTGGAGGTATGTATATGAACCACTACCGTACACCAACCATCTGGTCATACTCCTCGATTCCATCACTATTAAAATTCATATTACTACTGCTAAGGTTTCAACACCTAGTCTTTCTTAAATTAGAATAGTTAGTGCATCAATTTCGTCATAAATAGTGTATATCATAGACAAAAATCTCATATCATGTGTTTACTGCATTGACTTACATACATTGAAGATTAGTTGTTCATTATTGAGTATGAACATCATCTGTGCCAACTCCATTTTAACCATGCCCTACCCATAGCTAGGAATGGTCTGTCAAAGATTATAGGAACTTGGAAGTCCACCTCACAATGAAGAATCACAAAATCCACTAGGAAGATGAAAGATTCCACCTTTAAGAACATATCACACCGACTACCAATCAACTTTTTAATGGTTTAGTCAGCCACTAATAGTCTCATCAAAACAACCTGCGACATGCGATTAATGCTTGATCCTAGATCATAGATAGCACGAGCAATGTTTAAAGGCTCAATAGTGCATGGAATGGTGAAGTCTTTCGAGTCCTCCTTCTTATCTACTAAAACTCTACACTTTCTTAGGGGCCAACAACATATTGCTAGTAATTATTGGTATGTATTTTATAGAGACCGAGGTAGAGGCATTATTATTTATATTGCAAAAGTTCATACGGTCTATAGGATGGACTATTGTAGATATTATGGGTATTTCATAAGGAATTTGCACTCACAAATTCAAACTTGAACCGAACTATATACTGATTGTTGAGTACCAAAGATAATTGGATCCTCCTATGCAAGAGGTGGTAAAGAAAGAGATCATTAAGTGGTTGGACATAGGTGTCATTTATCCCATTGTTGATAGAAAGTGGGTCAGTCCTGTTCAATGCATCCTGAAGAAAGGCGGCATTACAATAGTGCCAATTGAAAGAAATGAGATAGTGCCAACAAGACCAGCCACAGGCTGGAGAGCGTGCATGGACTATATAAAGTTGAAGAAATAGACCAAAAAGGACCATTTCCCAATACCATTCATGGATGAATTTTTGTAGTTGGTGATTCTTTTGATAAATATTTCATTTACTTGGAAAATGCTCCATATTGATGTGAGGAATATAAATTGGTACTAAACTAGAAGACTTGCCACTTTATTGTCAAAGAAGGAATTGTGCTTGGGCACAAGACCTGGTATAGTGGTTGACCAAGCAAAAATTGAAGTGATTGAGAAGTTGTCACCGCCAATTTCAATTAAGGGAACTCAAAGATTTTTAGGACATACAGGTTCTTATAGATGATTCATGAAGGATGTCTCAAAACTTGAAAATCTTGTATGCAAACTTCTTGAGAAAGAGGTGAAGCTTAATTTTGATGAGGCATATCTGAAAGCGTTTGAGTGCTTAAAGGAGCGACTGGTGTCTTCTCTTATCATTGTGTCTCCTAACTGGTCTATGCCATTTAAAATCATGTGTGCTGCAAGTGAGGTGACTCTAGGTGTTGTCCTAGGCCAAAGGAAATATAAGATTCTTCACACTATTTATTATGTCAGCAAGGCATTAAACCCAGCTTAGAAGAATTACATTGTGACTGAACAAGAGCTATTTACAGTGTTTTTGGCCTTTGAGAATTTTTTTCCTTATCTTATTGCCATTATGGTTTTTGTGCATAAAGATTATGTAGAATTAAGATACTTGATGGTGAACAAAGAAGCAAAATCTAGATTAATCTAATCAGTTCTCTTGTTGCAAGAGTTCTATTTTGAGGTAAAAGACCAAAAGTGTAAAGAGAATCTAGTTGTTGATCATTTGTCTAGTGTTGAGAATGAAACAATAAAGAAAGTATAGAATGGGCTTGAAATCAATGGTACTTTTCTAGACAAACAATTTCTACCACATCGTAAGACCTAATTCCCTGGTTTACTGACTTTGCAAACTACTTGGCTAGTGATATCGTTCCAGAAGATCTGTGTTTCCAGTAGAGAAAGGATTTATGCATGAGGTAAGGATGTTTTTTCTGGGATAAACCTTACTTATTCCAAATTTGTGTGGATGGGGTTATTTGTAGAGGCATCCCTGAAGTAGAGATGATGAGCATTCTTGAGGCTTGTTATGATTCACCAATTAGGGGTCACCATAGAGGAAGCCACACAGCCTACAACAGCCCGCATTGTGGGTACTACTGGCCTACAATATACAAGGACACCCATGAAATTGCTTCAACCAATGACCAATGTCAGCGTCAAGGCATTATTTTTAGTTTCCATGAACTCCCTATTACCCCTATCTTAGAGTTAGAGTTGTTTGATGTTTGCTGGATCGACTTTCTTGGTCCATTTGCGAGCTACTTTTGTGTGGAGTACATTCTTGCGGAGATGGACGATATGGCAAAATAGGTGAAAGCAATCGCGCTCCCCAATAATGAAGAAAGAAGTGTCACCGCCTTCCTGAAGAAATATATATTTTCTTAATTTGGCATGCCACATGCAATCATCAATAATGGTGGGTCACACTGCTGCAATTTCCTATTACAAGATTTTCTTGAGAAGTATAATGTAAAACAGAAGGTGGAAGCACCTTATCATCCTCAGACTAGCAAACATGTTGAAATGTCCAATAGAGAGATAAATTCCATTTTGGTGAAAACAATTAATGCCAATTGGACTGACTAGTCAAGGAAGCTCGATGATGCATTATAGGCTTATTGAATAGCCTTCAGGACCCCCATAAGTGCTTCTCCATATCAGTTGGTGTATGGTAAGGTATGTTACTTTCCTATTGAACATTAGCCCAAAGCACTGTGGGCGTTAAAAAGGTTGAACATTAAGTGGCATAATGTATCAAAGGAGAGAATAAGTAAGGTGAATGAGTTGGGTAAATTTTGACTCCTAGCTTATGAGAGTTCTGCACACTATACAAGGAGAAGATGAAGCTGCATCATGATCAAAGAGAAATTGAGCCTTGTGATCAAGTATTATTGTATAATTTAAGACTTCACCTATTTCTAGGCAAGTTGAAATCTAGATGGTATGGGCCATTTACTATTGTGAGAGTGTTTCCATATAGTACTTTAAAATTGAAGCGAGATGGCAAGGGGGTAAAACACTATATGGGTAACACAAAAGAAGTTAAGGTAATTGATGATTTGAGCCGCGGTGGGTATGAGTAAACAAGGCAACTGAGTTATTCCATGATGTTAAATCAAGAGCTACAAGAGAAGCAACCCATAGGCCTGGTTGGTGAAGTCTGAGTATCCAACCTGGCCACGTCATGCTGCGACATTAACCCATATTTTATATGTATTCAATTATAGAGTAACATGTGTGTTCAGTGTGTAGGAATGGATACTATAGGAGTCAATCAAAATAATTACTGATATCAGGCCATACGAGAACTATTCGATTCATAACCAACCATTATGACTCGTGAGTAGGATTCATAAGGACTTAGAACCCAAATCACTTTTAGGTAATTGGTTTGTAGAGTCATTATGACTCTCAGAATGAGTCATAGTCTTTGATTACAACTCTTTACATTTAGTCGTATTGACTTAAGACCAAGAGAAGGTTCCAATATTTATGAAGGGAGTCTAAAACACTCAACCAACGGTTATGAGTCGCTACCAAGACTCGTAACAAACATTACCAAATCAGGCATCGTGGGTCGACTCGACCCGAAAAAGAGATTTAAAATAAAAGGGCACCTGAATTGCAAATCCATGAACTCCCTCAATTTTTCTTGACTAACAAAAACATAAAAACAATCTCCACAAGTCATCCCAATAATCGAAGCTTACAAATTTCAAGTTCGACAAAAATTATCTCTAAAGAGAATTAGGGTTCAATGTTTAAAAACAAGTTTCTTTGCTCAAGGATCCAAAGCTTCAAGTAAAGTAAATATATGGTTTAACTTCTTTGCTTCTTAAAGATTAATGCCAAAAATGCTAAGAAGTAACTTGTATTCCTTGCTAAATGGTATATGCTTAAATCTAAAATCCTAGTGCTCTTGGAGATAGAAATTCAAATTAAATGTAACTTGAATTTTTGCGCTAATAAATGTAATAATGGGATATACTAAGAGTTTTATGGACCTACCATAATCATAATAATAGATATTGTTGTTATGGGATTGGGTATTGGAACCAACTAAGTCTAAACCCCAATTTACAGTGGATACAAGACTGTTAATGACTCGTAACCACACTTAACGAGTTGTTACGAAACTCTTAATCACTTATAACATGGAGGATTAGAAGAGTGTGGGTTTTGGTATCACTATGACTAAATTGAACGAGTCGTAATCAATCCCTACGACTCGTACACAAGAGTCGTAATGACTGAAGAAATTTATTCATAATATGATATGTTTCTTGTCAACTTACGAGTGTTGGTGATGAGTCGTAAACCAATATTATGACTCGTTAGAAAGATTCATAACCTGACTAGCAAACATTGATTTATCCACTATCTACCTTATGACTCATCTAAATGAGTTGTACCCAATGATGATGACTCATCGCCCTGTGTCGTAATGAGACCATTACATGTACACTAACACAAAACTTTATTATTTTTCTTTCTTCTTCTTATAATTCACTAGTTAATCTTATGAAAACAGGTACTCATGGCTCCAAAGGGTGATTCATCATTGGAGAAAATGCCAAAGAAGAGAAATAATAAGAAACCTACCCCAAAGTGTGATTAAAAATTTGTAAACAAAAAAATCGACGAGTCCAGTGGTGACCTCAAAGAATATCCATTTGAGGGACAGGTGAATCCTCTGAAACAAATGCCTTGGGGAAACAAAACAGCTGCAGAGGAGGACACACCTACCAAAAGGCCAATAAAGAAGAATCCCCGCACCTCACGACCACATTCATTGTCCTAGTCTAAAGAGGGAAATGATAATGACAACTAGAAGGTTGAATCTAGCTCTTAAGAGGTCATGACCCAATCCCTCAAGTCATGATGGTACCTACCATAACCCACTAGTAGGAAAGCCAACCCAAAGTCTAAAACGACTAGTAACGGACTACTCAATAATATAAGGAAAAAATGCAGAATATATGGATTAACGATCAATACATAGAAGAATCCCAAAACCCGGTGGTATCAGTACAAGAACTTCTAATGTCATAAAAGTACAAAAGTGATATATCAAGAATTATACAATGATACAACTTGTCTCCAAATACAACTTAGAGATTAGTCTACTACATAAGAGAGAGATAATTAATACTCCAAACGTTAGGAGATCACTTTAAGTCTCTCAACTAGGGATGCTCCACACGATCAACACATCATTGGTGATAACCCGTACAATTATCTGCAGGCTGCAGAAGTATAGTATGAGTACCAAATGTATGGTACTCAGTAGGCAACTGCCAACTGAGCTCCAAAGATAAAGTAGATTTACATAGCATATAAACAGAAAGGAATCTACACCCAAGAGTCCAGAAATCATATATAAAGTTAATGAGAATAATAAGGGACAACTATCCTTTTCATGTCCAAGAGTCTAACATATTAAGACTAAGGAAGTATAAGGGTGAACTATTATATTCCAGCTACATTCAATATACGCCAATGTTATACCATAATCCCAGGTCAATATACTATTAAAGAGTGAAAGAAAGATATATAGTAATATACAAGGGGAAGAAATGACTATACAATATAAGCAACAAAGGATGGAATATATGGTAGTATCATAGCTTCATATAGATAGATATATATATAGGTATATATACATATAAACATGAGGTCATCTTAAAGCATAACCTATATCATCATATTCTTATTTTGAGACCTCATTATAATAAAATTAGGATTTAAATACAATCATACACTAGG
The DNA here is from genome assembly GCA_030864215.1 of Capsicum pubescens. Lineage (NCBI taxonomy): Eukaryota > Viridiplantae > Streptophyta > Magnoliopsida > Solanales > Solanaceae > Capsicum > Capsicum pubescens. Next base: position 194,888,784 of record CM061544.1, on the reverse strand, counting down.
TTTCTAATCCACATGGATAGACATGAAATAATTGTTCATAATAATGCAATCATAAGATATGAGAGGCCGAAGACATACCTCAAATCCCGATACCAGATCAAAGACCAATCTGTCGTAAGCTAGCCATAATAATGATCATAACAATGATAACAACAATATCAATAACAGTGTGAATAACCGTCTACTCTAAAAAAATAAATAGCTAAGCGAGCCTATGCATACCCTCACCTCCCCAGGATCAGAAGGTCCAATCAACATACAAAAACACAAGGAATATTCTTCACCCATATCTATGTATGCGTCCCATAGTGGAAGATAGACATAGCTGCATACTGGTGATAGGCAATGTGCATGCTGGAATGAATGCAAAGTACATAATCAATATCACAAATCATCATAATTGTCCTCATCAGGACCATCATCATCGTAATCAACCTCCGGCCTTTCCTGGTATCAACACATCATCAATATATCCTTCCGCCCTGTCGAGTATCAATATATCATCAATATATCCTCCAGCCTTGCCGGGTATCAACATATCATACATATATCCTCCGGCCTTGATGGGTATCAACATCATCATAACAATATCCTCTGGCCTTCCCTGGTATTAATATATCATTAATATATTTGCCGACCTTGTCGGGTATCAACATATCATCAATATATCCTCTGTCCTTGCTGGCTATTAACATCAACATAATAGTATCCCCCGGCCTTACCGAGTATCAATATCATCACACAAGTATCCTCCGGCCTTACTGGGTATCAATATCATCACAATAGTATCCTCCGGTCATGCAGGGTATTAATATCATCACAATTACCATTACCAAATAAGATGCACTAAAATACTGATAGTCATAAACATATCACCATAGAATATCTATCTAGTCAATACTTTCCAACTACTCGTTATTAGATAACCAACACTTATTATTATAAAATAACTAGTTTGCTAGTCATCACATTACCACTAGCTATCATCCTAAACCTTATCCTTCACATAATCGCTATTCACGACATAACAGCTAACCACTATTTATTTAATAGTCAACATCTAACATCTAGTCAAGGTTCATCATTAGACCAAAACTGTTATTTACCCACTATTCATTATTATCAACTTATCATCCTATATCCGTTAATCATTAATAGACAACACATTACTACTTGTCACCTAACCATATTTTATTGACTTACACCATTCATTAATTAACCATCGTAGCTCCCAAGGTCTTAACTAAGCAAGATTAATTAACAAATACATTAGATTCCTAGCCATCAAGAGCTATAGTCCCCTAATAGACAACTAGTTACCACATAGCTTAACCATCTAATAGGAAGAGCAGTCATAAAATCACAGTTCATCTATAATCACAACATTAATAATGGTAAATAATCATGAACATAACAAATATATGCATGCCATCATCAGTATTCAATCAGTAGAATAATAAGCATTGTACCACATCTTCCTCCGTCCCATACCGGAGAGATGTGTATACAAACATATAAATATTCATATTTATAAAATGTAATCACATAATCACATATAATAATAAACACTTCTAATCTATTGAATCAATATCATAACACGACCCTTGGCCCACTAATTTATCCGAAATAATCACAAAATAATAATCACGGGCTTAGTCCCATACACATATCCGAGAATCATATTAATAATCACATTTATAAGTGTAGAATACCTTTAATCACTCACATATGAAAGGCATCTCACATATAGGAGGCACAATATCAATAAACATGTAATCATCTCTCACACTAGATGCATCTCATATCTCGAAGTCATAATATATAGATAAGTAATTGTCTATAGGATATCATATATCAATAGGTCATATATCATGAATACGAGGAATATAGCTAATCTAGGCGAATTTACATATCAAAGAGGAACATCATCTCTATAATTCCAACAATCATGAATAAAGGAAATAGCAACTCTATAGGCCAATCATCAAGTCTATAAGGAAATAGCATCTCTACAGGCCAATCATCAAGTCTAAGAGGAAATATCATCTCTATAGAACACATAACGTATCTAGGAGGAATATCATCTCTAAATTCCCAATATCACTTCCACAAGGAATATCATAACCATAACTCAAAAGCTACAATTCAGAAACATCAATACAAGTTACCAAGTTATGAAGTAACCTTATTCTAAGGTCTACTAGACTCATCTATGTTTAACGTTCGTACTAAGTCCACAGGACTTAACACAAGCTTAGGCCTAAGTGGGCTGAACGTTCATACTTCTAATCCACAATTTCCAGAATTAGGTACACTATGCCCTAAACTAGGCTAAGGCATCTAGTTCATCTTCTCGATATCAAGTAAGCCATATTCAAGCCTAAGATAGCAACTTCGACTTGAAACAAGGGGACTCAAGTCAACTCTACCCAACTTACGGTTTCAAGACTATCATACTAGCCCAATAAGGCTAAATATACAAATCATGCTTTAAATCCTACAACCATATTAAAAACATAGCATTATATCATATCCATTCTATAACTAATCCAAACTAAAGAGGGAAGGAAATAGGATACAAAAGGGTTATAAACATGTCATCTTACGTGTCCAAAACCCTCCTCTAATCCCCAAATATCTATATATCAAGGCCAAGTTATCCTACTCATAATCAAGTGTAACATCTATATTCACACGCAATATAAATCATACATAATATATGAAGAAAAGTAGACAGAATCCTACCTCAAGGCCAAACCGCAAAACCTCACTCTATGCAACACATACTCATCATCACTTTACAATCCTCAAAATGCCATTACACTATCAAAACCATAATTTACTCATCCATATGAGTCTAATGATACCTATATTGCACTATTGTGCTTTGTGTCCAAAAATGACACCAAAACCCTGAGTAGGTCCCACATATGGAAAATGAGTTTCTGATACCAACCCAATGTTCATACATTAATAAGGAATCATAAACCACAAAGAATGGATGAAAACTAAGCATACTTTGGGCTAAAATCAAGCCCCAAACTAAATTGGGGTTTTGGGTCCAAACTAAGAAATTCAAGTATGAATTCAAGGAATTCTTACCTTAATCTTGAAGATAATCGTGATACAAGATGAAAATTAAGTTACCAAGTCACCCCCATGACTGATTTTGAGTTATTACACTCATTTTGGGGTTTCTAGGTCTAAATGGTGAAGGGGAAATACCACAAATGCATCTTGGGACCTTTATATAGCCCCTACAGCTAAAGAGATGCCACTATCGCGGTCCTACGGTCTGCAATCATGCTTCTAAGATCATACTCCCTTGGCCGCAATCGCACTTGCACCAGATGACAACAAACTCAAAAATAAGTTTTTGACCCTCGAAACTCACCCGGAATCCAAATAACATAATCCAATAATCAATTTTGAGAGTAAACCATATTTCAAATCTATTGGATTTATCAAAACATTCATCAAAGATTATTTAGGCAAAAAGTGGGACCCACACCTATAATTTCATCACTTTTCATAAAACTCGCTCAATAGGTCAAAATGATTCTGGGAGCCTTAGGACCTGAGCCAAGGGTCTCATTTGCCTAAAATCGATGTTCTAGATGTGATGGTGAAATTGGATTTTTAATCTGAGATCGTTTCGATCGAATGTCGGTCCCATACCCATTCTTTCAAATTTTCAACTTTCCAACTAATAGGTCAAAATGAGTTTGGGTTCATTGGGACCCGAACAAATGGATTACTTAGACTAAAATTGATATTTTGGATCTGTTGGATCAGTCGGAAATTACATCCAAGATCATTTCATAAAAGTTTTCTCTCGATGGCTATTTGGAACTAGCGAAGACTTTTAAACAGGGAATTGGCTCTAAACATGAAATAAATTGCCCGGTTACCAAATCGTCAGGACTAGCAAGTCATAAGTGATTTGGGGAAGCTATGGAGAAGTTCAAATGGTGAAGATAAACATAAATATAGAAAATGACCTGAAGGGTCATTACAATATCCACTACTAAAAAGACTTTTGTCCTTAAAAGTCAACGGATAGAGAGGCTCTTGAAAGCTCGAAAGGATGAGGTACTGGGCTCGCATACTCCAAGCATGACTTTCTAGGTAACCTCAATAGAGAGAAAACACTTCTAAGGGATTTCTCCTAAAGTATATCTTTTTGAACCAACACTCGTATTATATTTCCAAAATAGTCAAAACTCAACATCTACTACTAACTAGACTCCAACTGAACTAAACAAGGTAATAATCATAGACTAAATCACAACACACTAACACCATCACTATATCTACATAAACGAATAAAGGCTCATCATAGCCAAAAGCAAACCAAGACATGAGTCATAAAATCGACTCCAAATCCAAAACTAACCTTTCTTAACCATTTTACACATTCTATCAATTCTAAACCAGGAGAAAAATAACCTAAGTTTGTCCACTCTATCTCATAATGGAGAAATCAAAGAAATGGAGATGGTTCGCTAAACATCCATAAGGCAAACATGAGAATAAGCTTATAAGGCTCTATCCGGGCATACAAATGGAGATAATCAAGGAATATCCATGCCAATGCTGCAACTAGTCCAAATTAAAATAAAACTAAAATCTCAAATTCCAAGGTATAATAACTCATCACTAAATATTCCACTCCAGGATGTCTTATCAACTGAGAATTAAAACATACTGAATCCAACTCGAAAATACTACTCCTATTGAGTAAATCATCCAAAATTTCTAAAGAAAACTAAACCTCAAGGTCAAAACTTAAATAACCAATATGAGGCCTAGGTGTTATTATCTGAATATTTATCAACTATAATCGAATCAAAGTCTAGAATACCAAATATACAACCATGGAGTAGGCTCAACCAGCCTTTAAATGAAATCCAAACTGAAACAATTCCAAAATGAAGGTTGCACGACAGCTCTACATCACCAAGTGAAATCTCAATACTAAGGCTGAACCACCCAGTCTCAAATATCTAAATCAAAACTAAAAATAGGTAGGCATTAAAGCTCCAAATCTATCATACTTCTAAATCGCTATTCCATGGAGTCAAATCCAATATAGAGCTAATAAAGCTATATCAATGTCTATTATCTCAAATCATCTCTAGTATCCAAATCTGACATATCCGGGATAAATTATACCATTCCACAGTCAAGACATATCTAAAGAGAAAAATCACCACAGGGATAACCACTGACGGATAACACAAGCAATCAACTCTACATCAGCTGGAGGGAATGAAACATAGCTGCAAAATAAGAATCATGCCAAAGGAAAAATCACTATCTTAAAATGTATATAACCCTCTCCATATCCTTTGGAGGGCAAGAACAATCCAAACATACTAAAAACTTCTCAAGGCTAAAAACCACACCAGTGAAGGCAAAAACTTTAGCGACTCAAAGCAATTCAACTTTAGCCGGAACTAACAAATCATATACTCTATCTAGGCAAACAAATAGCCACATGCTTATATCATCTAGGAGAATCACTCCACCAAGAATACCTAGGTTGAAAAAATGCTGAAATGGTGATTTCAAAAATCCAGCAAAGAACAACATCATCTAAGAAGAAATACCAATCTCAAAACCAAGGTCAAAGTCGAGATTACCACCAGAGAACTAACAATCCAAGCTAATGAGTTTTTAATTTTCCTACTTAAAAAGTAATCAAAGGAAAGGCCACTTGTCTCTAACTTTCCAACTTCAATAGGAAAAACCATAACACAACAACAAAGAAGTATCTAATTACCACACTAACAACAAGGCAAATTATCAAGAAGGAACAAACCCAACATACCTATAAGATACATCCATGAAATCTCAATATCAATATTAAATCGCTATCGAATGATGAAATAGCGACAAACGAAGGAAGAACCTCAAACTAGTCCATCTCATATACGGGTTATGCCAAAAAGTATAGCCAAAACAAAATCCCTCACAACCCAGGAGACAAGTCTAAGGATCTCAAACTCAAAAATAGGCAACATAACTAAATTGCCGACTCAAAATCCACAAAAACCATGGAAGGTCACTTACCTTCGATACCACAACACGTCCCCAAAATCATTCTAATACAGCTAACCAAAAGGGAACACAGTCAACCTCACTGCACTAGCGGAAAGAAATTATCAAATCAGACTATATATAATCTAGCCACCAAATAGATTCACAAGAAAATAAAAGTCTAACTAGATAACACTAGTCCATGCAGTTACCCAATGAGAATCAAATTTATCATGTAACAACATCTAGTAATAACATCAAATAATATCAATAACCTCACGTAGTGGTAGAAATAACAATAATAATATCAATATCAACATACTGAACAGGCGGTACCAAAATGAATATCAATATCATGTACCACTCAATGACCATAATAGGGATAATATACCAAGATAAATAAGACTCAAATCCTAAACCACACCCTCAGGGGGAAAACATCAATATAGATCTACTCCATCCATTACTAAAATAAATAAACCATGGATTAGAGGCATATTCATGAATTTAATAATAAGGCACCTAATGACCGATATCAATTCTTCAAGGCATAAAATCATCAATGGGTATGAAAACCTCTATACACATTATAAGAGAAAAATATGGGAAATAAAAGCACACCAATAGTGGTAACATTCATAGTCACCAGTCTGAAGGGCATAAGGAAAATAAATTTGAATGGGTCTAAATTGGACCGATTAATTAAATCATCAACTGAGGCACCAAGTACACCATCTCTAACTAAAGATATCACAACATCACAAGCTAATCTAACTAAGTTGAACGACTGGAATCTCATGTCAGGGACATACGCTCGACTAATAGTCGGTGTCTATACAGTCATAGGAATTCCTAAAGCATCAATATGGAGAGAAAACCAACTAAGCCCAAATAGTCGGCCAACTGACGCTAAGAGAAATTCACAAAATTATATCAAAACTTCCGAGACTTTCTTAGGAACTCTAGGCTAGCGGGGAATACAAGCTAACTCTAGCTGATGACCTATCTCATACCAGAGGCATTATCTGAACCAACATCTTATCACAACACAGCCAAACCAAGATCCTAGAATACTTTGAGATACTGGCCCTCATAATCTAGAATAGTCTCTATGTCCTAAAGAAATATGCCACACTTTGTAAATCTGATAGGCACTCTACCCAAATCCTTTTAAGATGCCACTAAAAATGTTTGATATCCATCTCTGACTCTATAGTTTGATGTTGTACTAAAATTCTTGAAATGCATATTGAAGTATTGACTGTATATGTCGAAAATATCGTATCACCCTTCGGGGATAGTGTAGAGTCAAAAAATATGTTCAAAGTTAATATGAATAAAGATACACAATAAGGAGATATGAAGTAAATTTCCTAAATTATCATTGCAGCCTCCCAAAGATAGGTTACAGACATCTCTGCACCAATCCGTAGGACTCTACTAACACTTACCATTTGTACTAATACACTAATAAACTTAGGATCTAATACCAATTTGTCACTACCCAATTTCATCATGTCATAGTGGTGCCTACCATAACCCACTAGTAGACAAGCTAACCTATAGTCCAGATTGGCTGGTAATGGACTACTTCATAATATAAAGTAAAGAATACAAAATATATGAAATAAAGATCAATACATAGAGGAATCCCAAAACCTAGTGGCATCAGTACAAGATCTTCTAATATAAAAAGAGTACAAAACTGAAATATCAAAAGAAATACACTGATACAACTTATCTCCAAATACAACTTTGAGACTAGTCTAATACATAAGAGAGAGATAAGTAATACTCCAAATGTCAGGAACTCACTCTAAGTCTATGAACTAGGGATGCTCCATATGATGCACACATCAATGGCGATAACCAGTACTTTAATATGCATGCTGCAAAAGTATAGTATGAGTACTAAATAAATGGAACTTATTAGGCAACTGCCAAATGAGCTCCAAAGATAAAGCAGATATATATAGCATAAAAATAGAATAGTAACTACACCAAGAGTCCATAAATAATATAACAAGTTAATGGGAATCGTATCACTCTAAGTCTCTGAATCAAATTAACATTTAGCCACTACCAACACCAAAAATTCTATTATCTATTAAACCTATGTTGGTTCCCATCTTTGAATAATAGGGGTATCCTAGAATGTAAGATACCTATAATGAGGGAATAGAAGAAAATCCAACCACGGGAAAAATAAATAGGGGGATATATCTAGAGAGAAGATTAACTGGTGTAAGCATGTTCGAGATGTCTGAGTTCAAATCTCAGTTCCAACAATATCAGTTTAAGCGGATGACCACAGCTCCAGGGAAATTCAATCTCTTACTAGTGCGGGAGTTTATGCAGCCTTCAAAGGGGAGCTGAAGAGGCAATACCCATAAGGCAACTAATGGAAAGGTGGTGGTCCAATCACATTGTTTACTATTTGTGGAGTTCAAGTGAACATCTCTGCAACGACTATTTTGAGATTCTTGCTCGAACTTGATTTCCAACCACCGATGAATACAACCAAAATTAAGTAATGTATGGATAAAATATGCAAAATAAGAATGAAACAATAAGGTATGGCAGATAAGATAATGCATTTCTAGTAGATATCTAGTCTTATTACTATAAATGAAGAGGTAACGAGTTGGGTGGTTTGTGGTCCGAGAGTGAACTCCCAGTGGATTGCTAAAAACATAATGCACTTCAAGGAAAAGACGTAGTAGACTATTTCCTAACATAGATTATGTCCCATAATATGGGACAATGTTTTTAGTCCAGTCCGAACAATATTAATAGAAGGACTCATGGCTATATATGAGTTTGATATTGCACAATTCATTACCAGAGAGATAAATAACCAAGTGGTGGGTACTAATGTAATTTTGGTATTCCCATACTTATTGACTCAAATATGCTTAGAGGCGGTGGTGCCAAAACTTCCAAAAGTTGATACGTATATTGAGCCAAAGAAGACCACTAACTTAGGACTGATTTAGGATGTAGCAAATCCCATGGTTATGCATACAAAATAAGGAGCAACGATGCTAGCTGAGATACTTCAAAATAGGGATGTAACTACCAAAGCTAATGGATTTATAGTGGTAGATGACACTCCGATTGAGAGTGGGACATCTAAGACCCAAACTTTTGATACATAAAGTACATCTAGTACTCTGACTCTCCCACAGACTATAGCACCACGTTCATCCTTATCAAGATCAGTCTCGATAGGTTATATAGTTATTACAAAAGAAATGTGGAATATGGTAATAAAAAGGTTGGACACAGTGCAAACAAAGGTATGATCAATAGAGAAATGAGTACAACCTTGGGTTGATAAAAGAATTGAAGAACAGAGTAGGGTGATAAAGAGGTGAATAGATGGTTTTTAGTTAAGAATCACCCAACAACTTGAAGGTGTTTAGCCTAATGATATTACAGGGGTAAAGGTCAATAAAAAAGAGCTGCAAAAGTTGGTTGATAAGATACATGAGCAGACACCCCATGCCTATCATCTAAGAGATTTGGCAAAAGGAAGAGATGAAAAATATCTAGGATATCATAATCAAAGGTGAAGAAAGAAAGAAGAAGAAAAACAAGAAAATGATGATATTAAGTACTAAATAAGAAAATATTGAAGAGGAAAAAAGAGCAAGTGAGAAAAATTAGAAGGACTGAGAAATGAGGGTCCAAAAGATAGTGTCGAGAGCTAGTAGTTTGAGACCCACTGATGATGCCAAGAGGCGCAGTGATTCATCATCACTTCCTGATCCACCACTAATTGCACCAACCACAGCTAGTGCAATAATTTCCCAAAATATCCCGACAGCTATAGGGACTACTATTGAGGAGAGTAGGGCCTGACCTGAGGGTCCTTGTAATAATATGATATAAGATGGTACCTAGATATCCTAGGTATGTCCCCAAACCCTATTTTACATTGTTGAATGTATTCGGTATAGTGAATAGGTTTTATTTGGTGGTGGGGTTGTACCATAGTCTCCACGAGTTATGTTTGTTGTGTTTCAAAACCGTCGGCCATAATTTTAATGATGAACAGACATATTGTGTTGCTCTGTAATATTTAACTTAGAAAAATTAGTGCATAACTTGTGTTATGATTACAAATTGTTTGTTGACACCCCTCTTGAACAGTTGGATTTTTATAAACTATGTGATATGTGAGTATGTGACTGCTAAGAATCCCTTAATGGCTTTAGAATTAGGAACGAGATTATTATGGCATGTAGGTGCATGAACTAGAAAGGTAGTGACTGAAAACTTGACCCTGTACAATGTGAATGTAAGGCTACTTAGTTCTCAATATGTGCAAAATCTAAAACTTGGTCGTTTGCTTTTGCCTAGGTTGTGGGATGGTCTGTTGTGAGATGATCATAGGCTATTTTTGGTGAATAGTCCACTCAAGCCTAAAATGTCGAACCAAATAAAATATGAACCCTTTGATCCCTAAGTTGACCCAAATTAACATATTTTTGTTGTTTATACCAATTTCACCTTCCCGTTTGACTAAAATGAACCTATTTTGGCCCTAGTCCTCCTTAGACACTGTGAATCTCAACTCAGGCAAATTACCTAAGTTGTGGATGGCTGTTATAGGGATGCATAGGAAAAAATAAGTATGAAGAAATGTGTGTAGATTGAAAAATGAATGAGGGCTGGTGTAATAAAAATAAAATAAAAAAAAACAAAAGAAAAAGAAAAAGTGAACTGCACCAGCAAAAAAATAGGCATAAAAAGGAATAAAAGGGGAGAGATAAGGGCGGATTAAATAAAAACATGGTAGAAAAAGTGGATCCAAAATAAATCATAGCTCCAAGGAGGTCGAGTCACTTAAAAGTCCCCATATATACCATAAACAACCCCAATCCAATGTAACGAGCCTAACAAAGTCCAATAGTGATTCTAGCTTGACCGTCCAAAAATTTAGGTAAATATCATAAAGAAAAGCCTATGGAATTCTGTGTACACTTCTTGGAATTTCTTTATAAGTGTGAGCGTCTCTAGACCATCCATGAAGTAATAGTCTGAATCAAACAAAGTCATAGGGACTACTTTGACTGTGAGGGTGCACGAGTTACAATGTCAGGTTATGTATCTATCTGGGTAGTGTATAATACTTAAGCCTATTTTTTCCTCACTAATGTAATACCATCATTGGATTCATGTGAGTCACACTGTTGAACTGAATTATAATGCACAGTAACACCTTAAAAGAATGGAATGAGAGGGGGAATAAGAATTTATTGTGCTAATTGATAAGTTGACCACCGCATATTTCACCAAATTTTCTGCAGTTAAGCATCACAATTTGAGGATAGCGAAGTTGTTTTGCCTGTGGACATGCAAGAGATCAAAGTTGAGGGTGTTTATGGGCCTTGGAAACATGGCATATTCGATGCTTAAAAAAGGAATTTATGCTTGGACTTAGGTTAGTTTGGTGGATATGATGTTGTTTGTTGTATGGTTGCAGGGAAATCAGATAGTAAGTGTCTTGAGTTTAAAATATTGAAGAAAAAGTTGAAAGAAGATGAAATTTTTGTTAGGCTATGAGTCATTAAGACATCATTTGACTAGTAGCCTAACTTGTACAAATGGTAGTTGAAAAGTCTAAGCTGGAGGAGCTAAGTATCAGATGATAACGACTTATAAGGAGTGAATATAAGTTGTATCATGCAGTTGTAAAAAGAATAGTGATCTAGGATGAAGTCCATAAGTGAATTCATAGAAGACTATGAGTTGTACGGTCTGACTACGACTCATAGTGAGAAATCGTAAAAAGACTAGTGTTCAAAGACCTAAAGTTTAATGCACAAGTGATAAAGAGTAAAATGTATGAGTCGCAAGGACTAACTACAACTCGTGGTGAGAAAGAATAATGACAATAGAATCTTGAATCTTGGAAGATGAAATCGCACTGGAATGCCAACGACAAGGAGTATACGACTCATAAGGAGTCAATATGAGTGGTAATGATCACCAACTTATTTTTCCTATTCCATTTTTATAAGAATTGTTTTTAATTTTGATATACTATAAATACATTAGGGTTATTCCTTTATTAGGTTACACACTTTATATTACTTATGATATTTTTTACATACTTTGATTGTTCTTGGATTTTTTACTTAGTATTCAATTGGGGATTTTTGATTTTATTCTTTCATTACTGTGCAATTAATTACATGCCTTCTTCACTAAATATCATGGGTTATTTCTTAAGCATGAGGAAATAATTTCTTTGACTACGGTTATGGGAACCCTGGTGGATTAGCTACGTAAGGGAAGTGGGAGATCTATCTATTCTACTGTAGTTACGTGTATTGCAATCTTCTTCCTATTAATTGTACCTAAGCTACTACAGAACTGTAGGGATTTCTTGTATTCAAGAACATCCTCACAAGGGAGTTTAAGATTGGGAAAAGTAGGTTATAATAGTGAATCGAGGATATCAACCCTCATATAATCAACTCGAGAGTCAAAAGGTAAGAGTTTTGCTAAGGTTAAAAACAAGGGAAAGCAAGGCGACACCCTGAGACTTAAAAGGTAAGGGGTGAAATATATCAACGCATTCACAAGATGGTTGATAATACATAGCTTGTCAACTTTGAATACAGCGCATGAGGTTAGGTTAATTGAACACGAGAATCTTACATAGTTGTTAAGCCATAGGGAACATAGTCAAACTTCTTCAATATCTTACATCGTTGATCATGGATTTTTTCAAGTTTGAGATGTTGTTCAATGTCTTCTCTATTGAATCGACCCCAACCTTAGTTGGGTTACTAAATTGGCATCTACCGCATCATACTTCCTTAGAGGCTAGTTTTGGGAAATCAAATTTTGGTTCCATTATCGGGGAAGACGGTCTGAATAATTGATTGAAGTTGGTGAAGTTTGCCAGCTTTTATTTTGTGTTCTTAGTTTGGTATAGCCCGGTGTATGTCTAGCACTAGGAGTCAAGAGTATGTTTGTAATGGTGTTCCTGTTGGGGTTCAAGATCCTCTTAATGTACCTCCTTATCCACTACTAATCAATAGAATGTTGCAAATAGAAAGACAAAGCATTTTTTAGCAGAGGTAGATGAAGAGAGAAGAGTAGCTGAGGAGGCTCGATTGGCTCAATAGGAAATCTGGCTTTGTCAAGATTGGTAGAGGATCATCGAGCACCACTCGATGAAAATTGTGATATAGGGCATGATGGCAGATCTAGAGTGGTCCCAACTTATGAATGATTAGAAACCTCAGCAAAAGATCTACTAGCAGCACCCAAACTCTGCATAACAAACCAAGGGAAAGTCTCAATCCTCGAACAAAGCATTAAACCCTCTTATACTCAATATTCAAAATTGAAATATCATGCCTAACTAAATTATGAAATTGCGACGCATACTCCCCAATAGTCATGGAGCCTTACTCCAACCTTGAGAACTAATCCATTAGACTATGATGACCTGTATTTTGGATAAATTATTTCAAAAATGTTTTTTTGTTTGATTTTAATATTTTACCCCTCCCCATAGTTGTATTATACTATTTTTTGGGTGTGGGGGTAATTGACATAGTTCACGATGCATTTTGGTGTCATTTATGTGATTTTGTGGTCCTTAGCAGCTTAGAGAGCCCTATAATTAATTTTAGCTGATATCATTTGATCCGTGAAATGAATGATAGAATGGACTATACCAGTAGATCTAGAGCGTTGATTTTTGGGTGATAACATGCTTGGTGTGGTTTTATGGCTTTTAAATCTCATTTTCACCCTCGATTTGGAAAGTTGTGATTTTGGATTTTAGGGGTCAACTATGTGAAAATGATATTTCTTTTGAAAATTTGATATTGTCATTGAGTCTGGAGCATTGAATTTGATAGAGTAGAATATTTCATTTGCATTCACGGGATTTTGGAAGAATTTTTAGGGGACCACAGACACTTGGAAAATTACCAAGTCCCCAATTGGTGCACCCGTGATTGTGATTATCCTATCCCGATCGCTATTGGGCCTACAGTCAAGATGTCATGATAGGGATACCCTTTCTATGATCAAGATACCCTTGACGGGTGAGTTACCATGATCATGATCCTGAATCGTGATTGTAAATCCTAGGTATATAAATACCTATTTTTTCTATTTTCACTATTTTTTAAGCTTGGAGGTTAGGTTTTTGTGGTTTTGAGAAACCTTTCTCCATTTCTAAGCTTGGGTAAGCTGTGTTACACTCATTGTCCCAACCTATACAAGGTCTTTCCACCTCCATTTGGTGGGGCTGCTATGATGTAACTTGTAGTCGTCCCAAGGGAGCAGTATGTTAGGGACTTCCTAACATACTTTTCTATAATGTATCCTGGGGATATAGCACTCCAAATCACTTAACAATTTAGGCACAAAATGCCTTGCACTCATGACCCCTTCATCACGTTGAAATGAATCATAGAAGCAGCCCTAGGTGGGGGCAGATAAAAGATGCCTTCCATCGATCAACTATAGGAAAGTGGGAGCACTCCAAATCACTTACCAATTCAGGCACAAAATGCCTTGCACTCATGAACTTTTCATCACGTTGAAATGAATCATAGAAGCAGCCCTAGGTGGGGGAAGATAAGAGATGCCTTCCATCGATCAACTGTATGGAAGTGGGAGCAGCTTCTGTAAAGGCCCCTACTAAGCAAAAGTGCATGGCACTTTGAATTCTATATGAGAAAATTTTGCATTGTTTTTTTTGTCAAAACATTAGATTCAGTATTGAAAGAGTAGTATGAAATACGTGGTATATTCAGGAGCAACCAAAATTTTTTTTGCTAAAGAAAACCATGACAAGTACGTTCTGACCAATATATCACCTCTATCATACCTCACTCTTACATTCTTTTGTAATACAGTGGGTCAAGGTCCTACAAGGTGCCCACAAATCGGAGTACCCTCTCAAAAAGAAAAAGATATGGCTTCCAGGTTTGGTTCTTCTTGGTTGGGTTGGGTGTTCACTGGGTACAGTTTTGGAGTTTATGTAAATGCCCTATGTTCAAAGGGAGATGCTAACTTAAGGTATCCCGTGATCCTCAGGAAACTAATTTCTTGCATCTTTAATATCAAATTCTTGTATTAAACTTAGATTGAAGTATGGGATTTTGGGATTTTGGCTCGTAAGGCCTAAAAATGGTATTTTTCAATATAAACCCAAATTTTACTCCTTTTTCACTTGAATGAGTTTATAATCCTATAATTATCCATTTTTTGTCAATTTCATCTTAAAACACCTTCCATTCTTGAATTTTAAATGGATTTTGAAGATTTTACCCGATAAAGCTTTAAAATTATTTTTTCTTTGATTTGGGCCTCATTTTTAACTTGTTTTTACTTGGATTTTCAATGGTAGATTCATAAAATATGGATAATATGTTTTTGAAATAAATTTATGATCTTTACCTTCTTTTTAAAAAACCCATTTCGAGGGTCCATTTTGATCCCAACTTAAAACTAGGCAACATGGATATCATTGGCTTCCTTTTGACGTATATATTCTATATTTTGATGTTTTAGTTTATTTTGTGTCCATTTGTGAGGGCTAATATTGTGGATTTAAGACTTTTTATTGCAGTTTTGTTGTCTTAACTCTTTTAGACTAGGTTGGTAGTTAATTTGTATACAAAAGAATGTTACGAATGTGGGAACTAGTAATGAAAAATGGCTATCATATGGTGTTGCGCCCATGTAGGGTCCAATTAATGTTGATAGCCTACATACATAAGAATAATTATGTTTCATTCGATGAAAAGCAATTGTGTTGCCACTTATGTATTGTGATGTATTCATACTCTTTTGTCATATAAATTATTTTGGATTTCATGAATGGTTTGAGATAATTAATGCATATTTGTCTTACGTGATGGTATATTGATTGGTTGTTGAAATACTCATTATGGTTGGATGTCGAAATACTTATTATGGTTGGTGTGAGCATGGAACCCTGAGCATGGAACCCTCATACTCATTCATGAAAAAATTATACTACTGTAGAAATACTGAGAAATATTGGCAACAACTTTTTATGGAAGAAAATGTAAAATCTTATAAAATCCTCCTCGAGGGATATACCAGGGAGAAGATATAGATATATGCATTGTTTATGAGTTGACAAATCCCCCATGGGTCCTACATCAGAAAGCTTTAGCTTCATATATGTAACGAGGCCTTCGCATTAGTTACATAGGTTGTGGGATTACCTTGTGCATCACTTCATCATCATCTTCATCATTCTATAGTATTTACCTTATTATGCTTGTGATATGATTATATATTTTATTTAACTTGTTACCTATCAATTGCTCTATCTTTCCTTACTTGTACTTGATTTTCTCATATATGTTGTTCTCCTTTCCTTATCTTATATATGGTATAATTGTATACTTTTCTAGTGCTTTATTATATTATAGAACTATTAATGTAAACAGTGTGGGCTATCATTGTGGAATATTTTATAATTAGAGGTGAGGTGATCTTAGTTTGTATTTGGTATGATTTATTTTTGACTTTGATGGTTGGCCTATGATACCTACTGAGTACAAATAGACCGTACTCATCCCTGCTATGCCCTTTTAGTACAGATTTTTTTGCTGGTGTATCACACGTGGCTTTATTTTGGGTGCCTTCAGAGTTGATTAAGGTAGTGGTTGGACTTTCATGCATATGGGGTCCACTTCAATCATTTAGTATTAGTTTTTTTGTACTTAATATTTGGAAATAGATGATGTCCTTGTTTGATATTCTAATGTGTTTGACTCATGGGTTGTATTAGTAGTTCTTATACTATTGAATCTAGGTTCTGGAAGGTTGTTATATTATCTTTGGTTGAAAGTTCTTCTTTTATATTATACTTGTACGGCTTGACATCATTTTAGAAGCCTTGAATTATGGTTATTTCTTTCTTTTTCCCTTTTTGTATTAGTTTTGTGACAGGCTTACTTGTCAAGGGTACATCGCAACAAGTACAATCATGACCTTTATTTTTGGATTATGACAAATATGTGTAAGAGTAGTAAAGTTTCTTTATCTTTACAGTGTAAGAATGAAATTTCTAATAGAGTGGCATGGATACGTAGACATATGTATCTATCTTCAGGAGTCTATTGGATGTCTTTTGGAAAATTTCCCTTATTTTGTTCCTTCTACTGTGAATATTTGTCATACTTTTTGTTCTGAGTTATGTGTCACTCTTTCTATGTAGATGGTGTCAACTAGGTATCATGAGGTCAAAGATGCAGGTCCTTCATAAAGAAGGAGAGCTTCGAAGCATGGACGGACTCGAGGGAGTGGCCGGTCTTATGGATCTTTTTCATTTAGGAGAAGTGTTAGGGAATGCTTCCTTGAGCCTCATATTGAGCATATTGAGGGTGTAGGTTCAGTTCTAGTTCCTCATAGTTTGTTTGCCTCAGTTTGGAAGGGTTGTTGGTGTGTTTGTTGACCCATTTAGAGGGTTCTCCTTTTTTCGTGTTAGTGTTCCTCCAATTCTAAGTATGGATCCTCTAATTGTACCTACTTCTATTTTGGGTACCCCTCAAACCTCGAGTACTATTCCTTTATTAGTGCCAATATTTGAGTATTGTGTTCTGAGATTAGGGGTTCAACCTTCAGTTATGTTATCTCCCCAGATGGGATCTCAGTCTACAAGATTCACAATGTCTCCTCTAATTATTAGTACAGTTATTTCTTCTGAGGTTCAAAAAAGGTTTAACAAATTTACCCATTTAGGTGCTCCTTGATTTTGTAGTGCAGTAGACGAGGATGTCTATTAGTTACTAATTGATTTTTGATAGAATTTACATAATTTGGGTTTGCTTGGGTAGCATGGGGTTACTTATATTACTTATCAGTTAAGAGATGCTGATAGAGATAGTTCAACATCACTTATTGGTTGTAGACCTCTTGATTCTCCTGATATGACATCGGGTTAGTTTGCTGATGCCTTTTTAGAGAGATTAGTGCCTTACAAATTGAGGGTTGGATGAGAGGTGACTTTGTATCACCTGGAGCAGGGCTCTATGACTGTTATAGAGTATCAGTTGTGCTTCTATGCCTTGTCTAGATATTTTTCTGCCAGCATTTCCACTGAGTTTAAGTAGATTTAAAAGTTTGTGAATGGTTTGGATGTCTCTCTTCAGTTGGCTACATCTAAAATGATAATATTTGGAGCATCCTTTCGAAGTATAGTAGACAATCCTAAGGTGATTGAGGTTATTCTATAAGCATCTCAGGGAGGCATCAAGAAATTGCATTATTTTGTGAGTGTAGAGGTTAGGCTTCTCGAGGCAAAGATTTCAGAGAGTCAGATAGTTATCATGTTAGACCAGTGGAGGCGGCCTTGTAGAGTTTGGGATATGGATGTTCTTGTTCAGCCATTTAGGTTAGTTATCAAAGCCTAGTGGTACCTTCTCCTATTGAGTCGAGATGTACAGGTTGCTTTGTGTCTGATGAGATTTTCTATTTAGCCAAGTATTATCCCAAACGTGTAATTAGAGATACTCCTACTTTAGTTGTGAGAGGTAGTATTTCTACTAGAAATGTGAGGGGCAAAGATAGTAGAGCCCATGGTGGTGGTCGTGGATAGTGCTATGTTATAGCAGTTAGACAATAGGCAGAGATGCAGGAAAGTAGGGTCCTCTCACCTGTGCTCACTTCCATTTTAGAAGTCAGATTGGATTTCCAATTGGTGCTCAACAGAAGGGTTCCAAGCCTCTGAAAGGCGAGGCAGATTTAACCGGAATGCATCGTCAATTTCAATGAAAGGCTCCTCGCCAAAAATAAACATAAATGAAAATCCAAGATCCCCATTCTCTTTTGATTAAGAACAGAAACTAGCATACAAGTTAAGAGTAACCGAGAAAAGGCAAGAAAAAAGAAAGCTCTTAGCCCTCATTTTTCCTTGAGTTACGGGCTGTCATGCTTTTATTAAGATTAAATGTATGGGATTTGATCGAAGAGTTGAATCAGCCCCTTTTTTTAGACTCGCAGGAGTGTTCGCTTCTGATACTGTGATCACAGGCACCATCCCTATTTGTTTCAGATCAACATCTATGTTATTTGATTTGGGATCGACTTTATCCTATGTGTCAGCATATTTTTCTTCAAATTTTGATTCTGTTAGTAAGACTTTTGCCATTCCTATTAGTGTATCTACCCTTATAAGAGATTCTTTAGCGATGGATAGGGTATACCGATCTTTTGTTTTGAATTTTACTGGGCATGAGACTTGGGTAGATTTTCTTATGTTAGATATGGTTGATTGTGATGTTATCTTGAGAATTGATTGGTTGGATCCTTATCATGCTATTCTTAGTTGTTTCGCTAAAACCCTAACTTTATCTTCGCCGCGTGTGTCGAGGATAGCCTAAAAGGCTGTTCTTCATTTCAGTCCTGAGAGGATCATATCTTATGTTTAGGCTTATAGATTGGTTGAAAGGGGATGTTTGTCTTACTTGACTCATATTCGTGATACTAGTGTTATTTTACCTCTTTTTTTGGATTTGGTTTGTGTT
Organism: Capsicum pubescens; assembly: GCA_030864215.1. Classification (NCBI taxonomy): domain Eukaryota; kingdom Viridiplantae; phylum Streptophyta; class Magnoliopsida; order Solanales; family Solanaceae; genus Capsicum; species Capsicum pubescens. The sequence goes on along the minus strand of CM061544.1, from coordinate 194,869,195 downwards.
GTCCATGAGTTCATAGATGTGTTCCTTAATTATTTTCCTATAAAACTCTCAACCATTATATTGATTTGGCTATTGATGTTTAGTTAGGCGCCAAGTTCTATTCTTCCTAATAGGATGGCCCCATCCGAGTTGAAGGAATTGAAGGATCAGTAGGAGTTGTTAGATAAGGAATTTATTTGACCTATTCTATCAACTTGGGGTGTGCCTATCTTGTTTGTTAAGAAAAAGGATGGATCTATGCAAACACGTATTGATTATCTAATAAGGTGACCGTTAAGAATAATATAATACCTCGTACTATTGTTATCTCAGTTCAGCTTCTAGTTGCATACATAAGGGGATTAAGGCCTAAAAATTTCACGAAGTGTTGGGGACTTAGTCATTTTTAAGGCCTATAAACTTTGAGGATTTTTAATTTGGTCTTCCCGACCTCAAGATATTGGTTTTGAGATAATTCATGTTAAGGGTTGTAAGGAGCATGTCTCGAATAACTTTTGGATTTTTTGGACGAGGTTTGGGATATATTTGGATCACAAAACCAAAGGTTTACCGTGATAATCCCATGATGTGGCATTAGTCTCAATTGCAGGCAGACCTCATCGTGGTGATAGAAATACACTATTGTAATTAGACCGCTTTGCATTATGCTTGTCGTGTCCAGTTTCAAAGTTAAATGGCTGAGGGGTATTTGTGTTGTTTCCCCCTCAACCCAACCGTTCATAATATGACTTGGGCATCAGTTAGGGCATAATTTTTCCCTTCTTCTCCAATTTTCCTCCCAATAAAGCCATTTCCTTTCCCCATGAACACAAATTCAATTCTTTTCTCCCCAAGAAATCAAGAATTCAAGTTTCCAAAGTTCAAGAACCTTCAAGAAAGCATCAAGATTGGTATTTCTCTTTTAAGTTAAAGGTTTAAGGTATATGGGGTGTTCCTCCATGGGTTCTTTTCAACCATGGAGCCCTAAAACCCTTTTTCAATTAAATATTGAATTTTTTCTATCATTATTGTTTTTTATATTGCTTAAGATAGGTTTAATTCATGTTTTCATGGTAATTTAAATGAAATTCAGTCCATGTATGATCCTATGTAAGATTTTGAATTCCTCATGCTATGAATTTCACTTTCCATGTTTTAGCCAAGTGATCTTCATGTTGTTGAATTCTCATGTTTAAAAGACTCTTATGTGCAAGTCCATGCTTTTTACATGTTTGATGAAATACCCATGTTCTTAGTTCATAGTTTAAGTTTAAATGTCATGTTTTAATGATCATTAAGTGTTGGTGGGTTATGAATACCTGGTACCTACATGTTTATATGATTTTTAGATTTTCAAGTATGAGACAAATAAGCCATGAATATTCTATGATTAGAAAGAGCATTATTAGAAAAATATTCAGTTAAATTTAGTTTAGTTTAGTACCAGTGTCTGTTCAGTTGGGAGTCGGATTTAGCACCGAGCGAACCTAGGGATGAGGGCTCACCCACTAGTTAGGACTGGGTCCTTAGTAGCAGTCCCTAAGTTTCAGAACTATGTAGCCAGCATAGGACTATGAGATGTGACCCACCAGTTTAGGACTGACACTCTCTTATGGATCATCCACTAGTTTAGGACTGACTCCCTAGTCCTTCAGGACTTCAGATTAGTGGATCTACACAACTAGTGTTAGTACCTATGGCACGGTACTAACACCCTTCTAACTGGGTTATAGGTTAAACCCTAATTAGCTCAGATTAGGGCATGTCAATTACATGATACCTATCACAGTCTCAGTACAGTATTCAGTTTATATTGAGTTCAGGTTTGCTTGACCAATGCATACTTATACAGATTTCAGTCTTTCAAATTACAAATTATTTCAGAAATATGTATATGCTTGGTTTTGCATTCTAAGATATTATAGTTTTCATACATTCATGCTTGATTATTTCATGTTTTTCAGTTAGTCCTTATCTCATATGTGTAGTACCCCATGCATTTCATCCAGACCTCATCTCATATACCAGTACATTAAAAGTACTGACCACATACTTTTTTTGCACTATGATGTCTTATATTATAGGTTCAAACGCTCAGTTTCCTAACCGCGATTAGACAGTTCAGCATACCAAGCAATAGTAATGGTAAGTACTCATCCAATGAGGGTAGGATTTATTATTTCAATTACTTCAGTAGTTTTGTATTTTTAGTCAGTCAGAGTTAGTTGGGGCCTTATCCCATCAACTTCCCAGTCAGTTAGTTAGAGGCATTTCAGGCAATTAGACTAGTAGATAGTCAGTTAGACACTTATTTACTTTATCAGTATTTTTATTATTAGTAGTAGTTTTAAATTGACAGTTAGATTTTAGTACTTCATCAGATGTTTCAGACTGTGGTTGAACCACATTTTCAGTATTTATATTAGTATTACATTTACAGTCTACTTTTCGCACACATGTATTACTGTTACTTTGTTCAGTACTCACAGCAGGTACCAGCTTATGGGTTAGCTTATAGTTACTTATGACCATAATCACCGTTGTCACGACAAGGGGTTAGGCTCAGGTCACAACAAATAATTATCCTCTTCCTCATAGTAATTATTTATTTAATCAACTTTAGGGTGTTGCAGAGTTTTTGAAAAATGATTGGAGGTTTGGGTATCACAAATTGAGGATTAGATCTTTGGATATTTCAAAGACGTCTTTTTGGAGTCAATATGGTCATTATGAGTTCTTTGGCATGTCCTTTGGGTTGACCAAGGCCCCAGCTGCATTCATGGAGTTGATGAATTTGGTGTTTCAATAGGTTCTCAACTTATTTGTTATTATTTTCATAGATGATATATTGGTTTTTTCCAAGTGAGAGGTCGATTATGACTAGCATTTGAGGATTGTACTATAGATATTGAGGTATGAGAAGTTATATGCCAAGTTCATCAAGTTTGAGTTTTGGTTGGAGTTTATTGCTTTCATGGGTCACGCGGTGACTAAGAAGGGTATTATGGTCGATCCAGCCAAGATTAAAGTAGTTCGTGATTAGGCAAGTCCTACTTTACCCATAGAGATTTGGAGTTTTTTTGGCTTTGCAGGTTATTATGGGAGTTTTGTTAAGGGTTTCTCATCCATTGTAGCTTTGTTGACCAAATTGACTTGGAAGAATATTTCCTTTCAGTGGTTTGATACTTGTGAGGCGAGCTTCCAAAAGCTAAAGGATTTCTTGACTTCAGCTCCTATCTTGACTTTGCCTAAGAAGGGAGTGGGTTTTACCATCTTTTGTGATACTTCAAGTGTTGGGTTAGGTGTTGTGTTGATATAGGAGGGTAAGGTGATTTGTTATGCTTCTCATTAGTTGAATCCCCACTAGAAGAATTACCTTACCCATGATTTGAAGTTGTGCACAAGTGTTTTTGTTTTGAAGTTATGGAGGCACTACTTGTATGGAGTTCACTGTGAGATTTTCTTAGATCATCATAGCCTTCAGTATTTCTTCACCCACTTGGATGTTAATATGAGGAAGCATTGTTGGTTTGAGTTTCTTAAGGATTATGACTTAACTATTCTCTATCATCCGGGCAAGGCTAATATGGTTGTAGATGCCTTGAGTCAAAAATCAACTAGAATGGGTAGTTTGGTGCATCGTTTGATCTAGAAGAGGCCTTTGGCCTTAGAGTTTTAGTATTTAGCTAACCAAATAGTTAGACTTGATAATTTAACAACTGGGTGTGTTTGGGAATCGACGGAGGCTAGGTCTTCTTTGATGGAGAAGATTTGAGCTCATCAGTTTGATGATGTTGGATTGAGGGTGACTTGGGATAAGGTGTTATGTAGCGAGGCTAAGGAATCTCACATAATTCAGATGGATTTTTAAGGATCGGGGTCCTAGTTTATATGCCGAGAGTGGGTGATTGGATCAGAATGATTTTAGAGGAGGCCTATTTTTTCTAAGTATTCCATCCATCCGGGAGTGACTAAGTTGTATCATGACTTGAGACAACATTAATTTAGGGGTGGTAAGATGAAGGATGTAACAATTTGTTTAGCTCATTTCCTGTCTTTCCAGTAGGAGAAGGTCAAGCATTGAAGACCTGGTGGATTGCTCCAGCGGTAACCCATTCTCGAATGAAAGTGGAAATTGATAACTATGAACTTTATGATCGGGTTTCCTCATACTTATCATGGATATGATAGTGTTTGGGTCATTATAGATTGATTGACCAAGTTTGAGCATTTTATTTTTATGTAGATCTCCTTTAGTGCTGAGAGGTTTGCTTGTATCTACATTCGTGAGATTGTGCGACTACATGGTGTGTCGGTGTCTTTAGATCGAGATTTCGTGTTTATCTCTCACATTTTGAAGACTTTTTAGGATGATTTTGGTACTCCTGTTTATCTTAGTACACCATTTCACCCCTAGGTTGACAGTCTGTCAGAGTAGACAATTTAGGTTTTAGAGGATATGCTCCAGATGTATGTTATAGATTTTTATGGCTAGTGGTAGAAATATTTTTCTTTAGCTGAGTTTGCCTAGAATAATAGCAACCATTCCAGTATAGACATGGATCTTTTTGAGGTTTTGTATGGTAGGTGTTGTAGTTCTCCAATAAGTTGGTTAGATGTTTCTGAGACATTGAAGTATGGACTTACTTTGTGATTTCTTGGATAGAGTATGGATCTTTCAGGATAGGCTTTATGCAGCCCAGAGTAGCCATAAGTGCTATGCAGATCGTAGACTTTGTGTCTTGAAATTTGGAGTTGGTGATCATATTTTACTTTGAGTCTCACCCATGAAGGTTGTGATGAGGTTTGGGAAAAGTATTAAGCTTAGTCCTAGGTATACTGGTCCATTTGAGATTCTTTGGACTATTAGTGATGTGGCTTATGAGTTAGCTTTGCCCCAGATTTATCAGCTGTAGTTTTTCATGTTTCCTTGCTTTGCTGTTATATTTCGAATGAGTCTCATGTCATTCATTGGGAGTCATTTTAGTTAGAAGAGAGGTTGTCTTTTGTTGAGGTGCCTCTCTTAAATTTGCCTAGGGATGTTAGATAGCTAGATCTAGAGTTATCCCTATGGTTAAAGTTTAGCGGTGACATCGACCTATATATGAGGCTACTTGAGAGGTCGAGTCTGATAGGTGTAGTTCTTATCCCTATATTTTTGTTAACTCAGGCGTTTCTCTTTCCTTTAGTTCGAGGACGAACTAGATTCGTAGTGGTGGATGATGTACCAAACTAAATTTTTGATGATATATGTGAAAATGTGTTTTTGTATGATTTGACTATTTTTCCCTTCCTCATAGTTGCATTGTGTTATTTCTGGGGTGTGGGGGTGATTGGCACGATTCTCGGTTCATTTTTGTTCCATTTATATGATTTAGTGGTCTATGGCGGCTTTGAGAGCCTTATAATTGATTTTATCTGATAAATTTTGATTCGTACAATAGATGGTAGAACGGACTGCGCCAGCAGATCCGAAATGTCAATTTTAGGGTGGTAACATAGTTGGTATTGTTTATGGTTTTTAAATCACATTAGATCCTCAGTTTTGAAAGCTGTGATTTTGGGTTTTGGGGGTCAACTTTGTGGAAATGATATTTGTTCGAAAATTCGATATCTCCATTGAGTCTAAAGCATCGAATTTGATAGGGTAGCATAGTTCGTTTGCATTCAATGGATTTTGGATGAATTCTAAGGGGCCCGCAGAAACTTAAAAAACTACCAAGTCCCCAGGTGGTGAACCAATTATCTAGTGCACCCACGATCGTGATGTTCCTGTCGCGATTATGATTTGGCCTACAGTCGAGGTGTCCCGATCATAATACCCTTTTCACTATTGTGATACCCTTTATAGGCGAGGTAATGCGATCTCAACCCTAGACCATGATCGCAAAGCTTGGGTATAAAATACTTGGTTTTCTTTATTTTTCACCATTTTTGAGATTTGTAGCTTAGGGTTACATGGTTTTGAGCAACTTTCTACATTTTTAAGGTTGGGTAAGCTCTAGTACACTTATTTTAACTAATTTCTTCCATCTTTAACATCAAATTCTTGTTTAAAAATTTGATTAAAGTTGGAATTTGGAGATTTTGGTTCGTAAAGGCCAAAAAATGATATTTCTCCGATCTAAACCCCAATTTCACTCCTTTTTCACTAGAGTGAGTTTCTAATCTTATAATTATCAATTTTCCCTCAATTTCATCTTCAAAATAACTTTGTATCTTGATTTTTAAATGGATTTCAAAGATTTTACCCAGTAAAGTTTAAAAAAGTTTTTTTTTCAATTTGGACCTTATTTTAACTCAGTTTTTCATAGGTTTTCAGATGTAGACTCCTAAAATATAGGGAATATATTTTTGAAAAAAAGTTATGATTTTGCCCTTTATTTTCAAAAACCCATTTCAGGGGTCCGTTTTGACGCTTACTTTAAACTAGGCACTATGGGTATCAGTGTCTTCCTTTTGAAGCGTAGATTCTATATTTTGATGTTTTAGTTCATTTTAGCTCCATTCGTAAGGAGCAGGATTGTGGATTGATTCCTTTTATTGCAGATTTTGGTCTTTGAGGTATGTTATTGCTTAATTTTTTTGGGTTGTGTTGGGTAGTTAATTTGTATACAAAACCATGTTAAGGGTGGGGGAACTAATCATCAAAAATGGGTATCTTATTGTGTTGTTCCCGTGTAGGGGCATATATGTGGTAATTGGTGGATTTTATATATTATGTGCTATGTGTGACTGTGTAGGATCCTATGTGATTTTGATAACCTGTATACATTAGAATAATTGTGTTTTCTTTGATGAAAAGCATATTGTGATGCCAATTGTGTATTGTGATGTATTCATGTTGAATTTCATCAATGGCTGGAAATAATGAGTGGATATTTGTCTCACATGATGTTATATTGGCTGGTTGTGAAAATACTCATTGTGGTTGTTTGTGAAAATACTCATTATGGTTTGTTGTGAGCATGGCATCCTCATACTCATTCATGAAACAATGGTACCACCATGGAAATACTTAGAGATACTAGCGACACCTTTTTATAGTAAAATATGTAACATCTTATAAAAACCTCTCCATGGGATGTGTTGGGGAAGAGATATAGACATATAGATGGTTTATGGGTTGATGAACCCCTTATGGGTCCTACGCCAGGAACCTTTAGCTCCATAGGTGTATATGGGGATTGTGTGACAGTCTCAGAGGTCATGAGACGACCTAGTGAATCACATAATGATCATCATCATTATCATGCTTATTGTATTTACTTTATTATGCTTGTGATTTGTTTGTATATTTTATTTAACTTGTTACGTATCCATTGTTCTATCTTCCCTTGTACTTGATGTTCTAGTATATGTTGTTCCCCTTTCGTTTGCTTATATGCGGTATAAATGTATACTTATATTCTTTTCTTATGCTTTCTTATATTATATGTTGATATTATAGAACTGTAAGTGTAAGCGATGTGGGTTACCGTTGTGTGACATTTTTTAATTGCAGGTGACTTGCCCTTTGTGTGCATTTTGTATGCTTTATTTTCTACCTTTCTAGATCAGCCTATGATACCTACTGAGTACAAGTGGAACATACTCACCCTAATCTATCCTTTCAGTGAAGATTATGGTGCGATGCAGGTGCGTATCATGTGTCTTGATGTCGGGTGCCTTCAGTGTTGTTCATGGTAGCGGTTGGTGTTTCATTCATCTGGGGTCCACTTCTATCTTTCTAAATTAGTGTATATCTTTACTAGTATTCGGTGGCAGATGTTGTTCCTATGGGATATTCTAATGTATTTAACTCATGGATTGTATTAGTAGTTCTTACGCTATTGACACCAGGTTTTTGGGCATTTGGTAAAATTCTTTGGTTTAATATTCTTCTTTCATATTAAATTTGAATGGTCTGGCTTCATTTTAGAAGCCTTGCCTTAGAGTTATTTCTATCTTTTTGCCCTAGTGTATCAGTTTGTGTGATAGGATTACTTGTCAAGGGTTCGTCATGACTAGTGTTATCATGACCTTTATTTTTGGGTGATGACACAAATGATCCCTAATATTGCGAGGCATGTACTTCTCCATTAGGATCTGGAAGAACTATGTCCATGTCAATAGGGAAGATCCAGCTGGCTTGGAATCAAATGACCTCTCCACCAATGTCAAGATTCCTAGTCTAACTTAAAAGTAGTGTAATCCATACTACAATTCTCTACTAGGCCCATATTATTGAGCCTATCCTCACATGAAATCAAGAACTCATATGTATCCGGCCAGGTGCCCCAAAAAATCTAGGCGGAGACAACCTCAATAAACTACCCAACACCTTCTTCTCTTCAACTGACATAGCATGCTGGGCAATCACTGGTTGAGTAAGTACTCGCTGGACAACTACCAGTGAAGGAGGGACCTCAACTTGGGGTGCTGCAGCTACCAGTACCCTCTCCCCCGGCCTCAGTACCAATCTGTACAATAGATGGTTCACCACTATCAAATACCAAAAGCTAAACCAAATTATCCCTAAGAACTGAAGAAGAAATAAACCCTGGTAGAGCTTGGGCTGGCCCCTGACCCACCACTGTCTGGGGCATTAGAACCTCTTGCTTGATAATAAGAATAGGGTATTGTGAAGGCCCCCTATCCCAGCCCCTAGATTAGGGCACATCCTAGGTTTTCCATGACCGACGGGTTGTCCATAAATAGAAACAGGATCCTTAGACTTTGTCTCTCAATGCTCATCTCATGTAGCGGTAGCACATGTCTTAGCCATCTGTGAAAGAGTGAAACCAAATGATTGCTTTAGAAACTGTCTCAGACTCTTACCACAAAATGAGTGAAAGAAGTTAAGAACTCCCAATAATATCCTATAGCCTCCCAAAAATAAGAAACGAATGTCATCATTTCGATCCGCAAGACTCTGATAGACATTTGCTCTTGTATAAATAATATTGGTGAAACCTAGGCTCAAATACTAATTTTTCACAACCTAACTTATGAGTCATGATGGAACCTATTTATCCCACCAGTAGGTAAGCCGAACCATCGCTCGGATCTACCCGCAATGGGTTAACTTGGTGGAAAGGGGTCTAAATTTGTCGAAAATCAACATTTAAAGAGTTAAAACAACAATTAAGCAATCATAACAGTCTATTAAATATATAAAAGAGTAATAACCATCCCAAAACTCATTAATATCAACACAAGAGCTACTATAAACAAATCAAAGTTATTGAATAGTCAAATACAATCTATCTCAAAAATGAAAGACTAGACCCAGATACATAGAAGGAAAAAGGGTAACTCCTCCTCTGAGAGCTCACCCAAATCTTCAAAAATTAACTCAACACGATCGTTAAATCAGCAACAACAACTAGTACTCAGATCTGCACCAAAAAGGTACTAAAATGTAGTATGAGTACCAAAACCACATTTACTCAGTAAGTATTATCGGCCAACTGAGCTAAATCATGATATAAATATGATAAGAAACAAGACAAATTAAACTAATTCAAGGTAATAGGGCTAACTTAGAAATAATCTCCAACATTATTATACATAAATAAATAGATAAATTATAATAATTAAAAGATCACACAGCTATTACTACAAGATTAGCCCTCATAAGCCAACAAGTGCGGAAAAGTAAATAACCTAACGCAGGCCCCCATAAGACTAGAGGATACAATCAAAGAAAGTAAATAGCCAAATGACAATAAATAACCAATAACCATGCCATAACCAAGAATCCATCCAAACCATATCATATCATAGATACCTCCCAAAATGTTGTAGTTGAATTAAAACTCAATAGTGTTGTCATCATTACCATTATTTGCCTTGAAATGGAACTCATATAACCAATATCATCATGAATTGACATACTCAAATTGGGACACATATATGTAACATTATACTTACCAATTGTCATAATGAAACAAAAAATCATATTCCCAATACCTTCATCAATTGTTGGACTTAAGTCAAAAGTCATATATCATTAGACCTTACCAATAGACCATGAAAATAAACTGTAAGCATAAGTCATATCACTAAAACACAATAATTATCCACCAGAATTAGCACCAACACTGAACTACCGAATTTGCTCAATCAATAAGTATCTAATGTCTTCAAAGTCCTAGAATATTGTTAATAAGGGTAAATCATGCATAATTAAGTCTACAAAATCTCACACAAGTCTTGGCCTAAGGTGGGTCTGAGGGTCCCACATCTAATCACTGAAATCCGTTCTTGGAAAATTCTACCCCGAACTAGGATAAGGTATCTAAATTCATTTCTTGATGTTAAACAAGATCTAATTTATCCTATGAGAGACTATGTCAATTTTGCCGAAATAATGGTTTCAAGGTAGCCTAAGTAGTCCAACTAACCCAAGTATTTTGAATCATACCTCCAATACCTAAATCCCACCCCATATGCTGCATAATATCATACTCGTACTATGAAATAGCTCAATTTATAAGGAGGATAAACTTGGTTTACTTGAAAGCCAAAGAAAATCCCAAAGAATCCGCTAAACCATTGATTTCCTTTTTTGAGAAGCTTTTGAAAGGTGCCACTCTAACAAAAAGCACAATCTACACGTCAACACAAGCAAAATGATACCTATATTGCACTATTATTTGCATTATTTTGCTTCAGGTAAAAAATTACATAAAAATACCACGTGGGGTTCGTTTAAAGAATCATATATTCAAAACCAACACAATGACTCTTTAAGCTCAAGGAATATTTACCCAAAAAATGGGTGAGTTCTGAGCTCTAATGGTGCTAAAATAAAGCCACTAAGATTCTATGGATTTTTAATAGAAGATGGAGAAATTAATCATTAAATTAATTGAATCTTACAATAAATTTGATGAAGAATCACTTAAATTAGCTAAATAAAAGTTCCAAAATCATCCACAAATGATTCTCCAAATCTCCACACTATTTAGGGTTTTACTCTTTTGATAATGGTTGAAATGTTTGATGAAATTAGTCCAAAAGGAACATTTATATGCACCGGGTTCTGCTAAAGCAGTCCCTGGGCACTTTAGCAGTCACTGCTAAAACGCCTAGGTGTCGCTAAAGCAGTAGCTACCCCTACGAGCCAGGCCTCTAAAATGGACCATGGTCCACTTTAGCGCTAGCCTCGAAAGTTCCCAGATGTTGCCTAAGTAGTACCTGCTAGTTGAACTAGGGAAGAAAAAGCACCCTTTTCTAAAGTACCCAAAGGGACACTTTAATGGTCACACAAGATTTCATGCACCAACTGGAGACTTTGAAATTTTCCAAGTCTACATCGGCCCCTTAAGATTAATCTGGAATCCCGTATTCACAAACAAAATTTTCTACTTTATCAAATTCAACATTCTAAACTCAATGGCACAATTGAAATTTCCATATGAGGTTGTTTCGATGAAAAGTGAGTCCTACACCCATTTGCCATTATTCTTAACTTTCAGGCAAAAGTTAAAAATGAGTCTGAGAACCACAGGACCCGAACCAAAGGTCCACATGACCTAAAATTGATGTTTTAGATCTTTTGGAACTGTTAGAATTGGAATACAAAGTTGTTTCACTAAATTTTTTGCTCGGTAGCAATTTGAACCAGTGAAGGCATCAAAATAAGGAATTGGCACTAAAAATCAAATGAACTACCTGATAATTGTACTGTCACTTCCAGCAAGTCATAAATGACTTGGAAAGTTATAGGAAAACTCAAAATGACAAAAATGAGCAGAAATACATAAAATAACCTAGAGGGTCATTACAAAAAGTTTCTCTCCCAAAGGAAATATTATTGTGCACCCTTTCTCATTAAGATTACAGCTAGCAGAGTCAGTGAATCTTCAATATAGTAATTGGTGGTCCATGATAGTGTGACAATAAATTATAATTATAGTGTTAGAAACTATATTGGGGTACTATTGAAGGGAACAAATTCAAAAACTTAAAAGAAATAAAAGAAACCTAGAGGTTTTTACCAGGCACTGTTGCAACGGTTAATTTATCATTACAGTAGAAAAGTTACAATTACAGCAGTTTCTTCATATCCAATCCATTAATCTCCTCTCCTATGGTGGATTTTTGACTTTTCATCATGTTTTGAGATTTAAGGGTATATCAAGCTTAGTGAAGTTTGTATGAACCTTTTTACAATAAAATGAGAGTACACAACACTTAACACATACACCCAAATCATAAAATTTCATTAGTGAAATTAACCCCCACCTTCCTCCCCTCCATGGCCAAAATCCACCATGAATTATCTCAATCTTATACCTAAAATGTTCTAGTAGCATTAGAGTCATACAAGAATGTAGATACTTATTATTTGGTGCAAGACCACCAAAAATTAAATTTCAAAGTTGCAGCAATAACATCTTAGAAATATCTAATCTAACTAGGTTTCTATGATTCTACAATGATAAGTACGTAAATAAAGTAGTATGGATGAGAAATTACCTTATGATTTAAATCGGGAGGAGATTGCATAGAGATAATTGACATAGTTTTTGAGTGGGAAGTAAAAATAAGGGAAATGAAACATTTCCCCTATTTTGAATTGCCACAAACTGTTGCTATGGTAAGTTTACTATTATAGTGGTAAAATAGCTACAAAATGGTAAAATTTGTTGAGTGTCAGTTTTATCTAAACTTTTCCTGTACTGTAATATTATGCAATATCTATGTATTTTGGATTAGTTGTCACAAAAATATTTTTTTAATTTCCTTCTGTGGTTTATATATGTCTGAAAAGGAAGAACTTAAGCAAGTACAAGGACCTATTAATGTTTAGGATGGTCAGTTATTGGTTTTGTTGTTGGCAAAATAAGAGAAGGTGAAAAGAGCTTGTGGGAATTAAAGGTTTTCCTCCCTTTGACATATCGTAGGCCCAAATTCCTTTCTAAAACTATGCCTCAAATTCTTGATCCTCAATCTATTGTAATATAGAAACAAAAGATGGGTAAATTAGTAGCTGATGTGCCATGGTTTCATGGTATTTTAAGTGCTTAAAACTATGAAATAAGCAAGTACATAGGTTTTTTCACATATAGATGATTGTTTTTTTTTATAATTTTGTACAAAGATAGGGTCAAAAGTAAGAAGAATGAAACAAGGAAGAAAAAGGCACTAAACGATAGTTTTCTACTGCGACAAAGAGTCGTTGGGTTGAACTACAACTTATCATCCAAGTCGTCGCCAGAACAGTGCATGGTTAGAATATAAAAAAATGATATACACACTGACTACATCTAGGAGGGTCAGATAGTGAGTCGTAGTAAGAGGTGTTCTGAGAATAAAAGACAAAAATCCTTAAGAGTGCATTTGGATAGCAGTGGAAATGGAAGCTGGTGATGAGTCATAGGATCAAGCTATAACTCATAGTAATACTAGTCCTAAGCATGTAGAGGCAAGGTCCTGAAGATTAAATATTCTACTGGGGACCCTACGAGTCAGGAAACAAGTTGTCTAGTGACCTGATGGGTTATCACCAGCCACGTGGACCCTTGGAGATAGAGCTGATAATGAGTCATCTTTATTCTAGATAACTCATTATCTGAGGTGTTGTCACTATTGACCTTTATTAGTTTGTTTGTTTAGGACCATTTTGATGTAACTATAAATACCCTTTGATTTTTTATTATTAGTTTATGGACTTTATACACTTATTACATTATTTTGAGTGCGGAGGTACACTATTGATATTGGAATTCTTCTTCTTGTTTTTTAGGGTTTGATATTAATTTGAGATTTTGGATTTCATTCTTAATTATTTGTGAGATCATTCATGTTCTTTCAAATTATGAATTCTATATGTGTTCTTACAATCATGAGTCGCTAAACTCTAAACCTAGGGTTGTGGGAACCCAGATGGATTAACGAAGTAGGAAAGTGCAAAGTCATTCTTGTTTGGTGTCCTTGCATGTATTGTAATTTCTTTCTTATTGATTACTTTCTTAATGGTTTCCAACATTACAAACCCACCTGTATTTGATACTAACTTGAGAGAGGTTGAGATTGAGAAAAATAGATCGCAACAGTAATTTGAAGCTACCAACCTTCATCTAATTAACTTAAGATCGAGAGAAGATAGTTAATCTAGGATAAAAAACATAGATCAGTGATGATACACTTTGAGACCGAGATGAGATGTATGAAATACGCCCAAACCAAGGTTAAGAGATGCTTCATTGATACATAGCTTATTAGATTCTGCATGTAAGGTACTAAGAAAGTTTGACGAGCATGATAAATCTATAGATTTCTGAAGATAGGGGAATACAATCCTAGTGATCATATAATAATTATAATAACCCTATTTTCCAGCATTATTACAATTACTACTATTCGTATAAAAGATCCATTTACTTTTTGTACTTTTCGACTACATCAACAATCTCGAGACAGATTTTCATCCTATTCTCTGTAGGATTAATCCCAACAATTTGGGTTATAAATTTGACAAGAAACTTCCTTATACTTTTTGGGAGGTGTAATTTAGGCAATATCAAATTTTGGCACTGTTGTCGGGGAGTATGGTTATGGATTGATTAATAGAGGTTGCTGAGGTTGTTGGTTTTTTGTTTTCTTCTATTTTTAGGGTATACACTAGTGTATTCCCAGTACAAGAAGTCAAGTCAATCCCATGATTCCTTTTGATCCTCATCTTGAACGGTTCTTATGATAGAATCATAAGATAAAAGTGTATAAACATGAAACCCAACAAGAAGGGCATCAAGATGATCCAAAGGCATTAAATCTGCCACCTCTAGCTGGTGTTCATAAAACTACTAAAGAAAATACTAACTGGTTAATAGATGAAGAGAATGTGAGGTTGGTACAAACCCGATGTGCTGAGGAAAAGGCCAAACAAGAGAGAGCAAACCGTAGAGAAACACTCAACAAGGATAGATTTAGAAGGGATAGATTTCAACCACCCACTTATCACTACTAGCTAGTTTATGATAACCAAAAAGAAAATTTGGGGTATGTTAAACTGATAGATAAAGGAGATATCATTTCTCCATAGTTGCCCAAGGAATGAAATTTTACATTATGAATGCAATAATTTAGTTGCTTAATCTAAAGAGATTGTTTACTAGTTTGCCTACCAATGATGAAAACTTGCACATTATGATCTTTATTGGATTTGGCACTTTGTATATTCTACTATGGGTGAGTTAGGAAGACTTATGACTTAGGTTGTTCCCATTATCTTTTACTGCTAAAGGGACTTTATGGTTAGGGAAACTACCTCGTGGGCACATTACCACTTGGAATGAGTTGAGAAAATAATTCTTGAATAAATTTTTTGCGCCTTCTACAATGTTATATTTGAAGGATAAGATTAATAATTTTAGATAATTTTATTCAGGGGCACTATACGTGACTTAGTTGAGGTTCAAGGTGAAGTTGATGAATATGCCCAATCATAGAATTTTAAGGAGGAACTTACTCGAGATATCCTATAGAACCCTGATAAAAATATTAAGATTGTGGTTAACAATATTACTGGTGGGGCTTTCTTGAGTCTTCATTTAGAGCAGGCTACAAAAATCTTTGGCCGAATCACTAAGACCAACTGAGGAGTTATACTCGAGAGGAAGATAGGGCATCTGATACTTATGTTATTGGTTCTTACACTAAGAAGAGAGCCTTAGATGAGATAGTGGTTCAAGAGGTAGCATAATAGGGTATATATATTAGGTTGCTTACCAAACCGTTTTGAACTATGGCGATAAAAAAGGTGAATGTAGTGGGACCACAAGGTAAATTTGATAGAAATAATGAATTTAACTCTAACGAAGAAGCAAAATACTTTTATAGAGAGATAGGAAGTTTTAGAGCTAGGTGACAAGGGCCCAATTAGGATAATCAAAAATCGAGGCATGAGAATCAAGGTTGGAACTATTATGGGGACAGGTATAGGGACAGGCACAAAGAGTAAGATGGTTATTAGAGGAGAAAGGATGATAATAAAGTGAAGAGTATCCTATATGTTCCACTAGGGAACCATGATATCAAGGTTGGAACTATTATGGGGACAGTTATAGGGACAGGTACAAAGAGTAAGATGGTTATTATAGGAGAAAGGATGATAATAAAGTGAAGAGTATCCTATATGTTCCACTAGGTAACCATGATGCTTACTCTAGAATGGATGTGTTGCTAGCTAAGCTAGTGAAGGGTTCAAAAAGCCAAGAGAGTTGCCTTAAGGAGATTAAGGCGGACATATTGGGATTAATCTAGAAAGTAGAATCACATGATTCAATAATTAAGTATCTAGTGTAGTAGTTTGGTCAGATATCGGCTATATTGAATCAGTATGTAATACCCCGTATGTTTTTAAGCTAGGAGATGAACCATTTTTCCTACATATGAAATCTCCTATCCTGTGATTCATACTTGAGTACATGACTTACAATGAGTATCCTAGCAATAATATATCTTATGATGCGTTAAGCATGTTCATATGAGTCACTTAAGGTAATACAAGCTAAGAGTTTTTGAATCCATCAAGTTTTAGTGTTCGATTTCATAAGGGTCATATTTGAACGAGTATAACTCGATGTTAATGTGGTATTTCTGCATATTTAGACCCAAAAAATTATAGATAATTGAATTAGGTTTCCAACGATACGAATTTCCCCTTAATCCAATACTCGAGCGAAAAGTTATGCCTATTTTTGTGAGAGACAGTAAGGGTATGCGATTGGTTAGGCGCCGCCCAACCAAACTTAAGCGATTGGTTAGGCGCCGCCCAACCAAACTTAGGCGATTGGTTAGGTGCCGCCTAAGTCAGTTCCAAGTGACAAAAACACTCTGTTTTGAGTTATTTTGAGGGTAATTAAGTCTTTTAACACTCCTTACACGTCCCTAAACTTAACCCTATGAAACATATAACCCCTAAACACATTACAACCCTATTAACATCTCAAAGCTCATTATCTAAGATCACTATAGGATAAAAACAACTAGGGTTGCATAATAAAGCTTGAAGATCAAATTTCAAGTAAATTCCTTCATCAATCATCAAGAACCTCCCTTCCAAGGTATGCGTAGTGTTCATCCACGGATTTATTTCATCCATGGAGTTCAAGAATCAATCTTTAAAATACAAAATCTTGGTTGGTTGTGGTGATATGATCATACCCATCTTGACTCTTGTTTGTTTTGCTACATAATAGTATCGTGACTGTATATCTCATGAAAGTTATGTTGTTAAGTATAAAACATGATCTTTAGATGTATTGATAGAATGCAAGTATGAAATCCACCTGCGCCTTAAAGAATGCATGCAAGGTGTTCGATAAAATGCCTAGTATGTTAGAACTTCATATTTACATGATTTCATGATATCTAAATAACAAGTTCATGTTAGTCATACACTCCAATATGAATTTCCATGCAAATTATGTGTTGTTATTGTTGTGGTATAAAGCATGTATGATAATGAAGATATAAATTATGTACACAAAATATATCCATTCTTTCCCTACCATGTTTGAGATGTTGAATAAATACATGAAGTATAATATCCCCAAATCATTACAATATGAACTAAATGTTACATGTTTTCGTTCCCTTATGCTTGAATGGTTTCCATGCCATTGCTATGAATAGTATATGTTGTCGGAATGCCCATGATATTAGAATATGAGATTTATGACTTGATTATAAGCATTCCTATTCATGATAGATATTATGATGACCATGTACTTCATGAAATCCCCCACTCATGTATTATGGATTTTTATTGATGGTCGTGTTCTCAAGAAATTCAAGTTTTGTCAGTTTCCTTCCATCGAGTCCTGGGGTTACTTGTACCCAAAAAATATAGCTGTGCGCCTAGAGCCATGTCATGTTTTCACGATACTCTCAGTCAAGCCATGATCTATAGAATTCAGTCAGTCATGTGACTCAGGAAAACTCAAAAATCTCAGTAATCTCAGTAGTCCAGTAATCTCAGTAATCTCAGTGCTCAGTAACCTCAACAACCTCAGTATTCACAGTCAATCTCAGTAACTTCAGTAATCTCAACCAATCCTCAGAACTTAGTACATTTCGTCAGTCATCGGAATCCAGTAAACTTAGTTTAGCTCCGCTAAACAATACCACTAGTATCAGTCAAGTTAATTAGTATCAATTCCGCTAATCAGTTCAGTTCAGTTATTCAGTTCAGCTTAGTTATTCAGTTCAGAGTCTTTCAGATGGGAGTAGAAGTTTGCACCGAGTGAACCCAAGGATGGGAACTCACCTGCCAGTTCAGGGTGTGATTCTTAGTAGTCATCCTTGTGTTCCAGAACTACGTAACCAGCGTAGGTTGAGACATCTTAACCTGTCATATTAGGGTTGATGAGGTGGATTAACCTATCAGTTTAGGGTTCCCACCATTCTCATTTGAGTACCTGCCAGTATAGGGTTCTCACAGTTGTCCTTACTAGTGGCGCGGTATTGACACCCTTCCAGTCGGAGCAGAGATTAGACCCCAGCTTAGCTATTATAGCCTATTTGGGGTATGTCGGTTAGATAACTGCTTCCCACAGTTTCAGTATCAGTCTCAGTAAAAGAACTCAGATAGTTCTTCAGGATATCAGGACTGTCAGATACAGTACAAAACTCAGCTAGTTCCATCAGATTTAGGACTGTCAGATACAGTCATTCTTGCAATCAGTTATCAGAACTCATGTTATCAGATATATCAGTTATCAGAACTCATGTTATCAGATATATTAGTTATCAGAATTCAATTATCATTCATGATATGTTATCAGTAAATACATGTCATCAGTATTCATACTGAGTAGTCATGTTATCACGAGCTCAGTTTCAGGAACAATATATGGTTAGTCAAATCAGTTCTTTATAATCAAAACTATCAGAAAAAATCATTCCTTTATTAGTAATATATTATCAATCTCCCAGTATTCATTAATACAATATCAGTTCCTCACTTATTAGTGAATTACATATCAATATCAGTAAACTCAGTCATTCAGTATCTTAATATCAGTAAACTCAGTCATTCAGTATCTCAGCATCATTAAGCTCATGTTGTCAGTATTCAGACTCAGTAGTCAGTATCACCACGAGTTTAGTTGCAGTTACGTATGTATGTATGTATTCTCACGTTCATATCAGTCAGCATAGTTCATGCATATAAAACCCTTTGCATTTAGCCTACCTCACTCGTATACTCAGTACATTCAATCGTACTGATGCATACGTTCTATGGTGTTTTATTTGATGCCATAGGTATAGAGACAGGAGTTTCAGAGCAGCAGTAGCATTGCAGATTTCAGCAATCAGTGCTCCTCTTCATTCGAGGACAATATTATTATTACTTTATTTTAGTATTTCAGATTAGTTTTTCAGTTCATGGAGTTAGTTGGAGACATGTTCCTTCAACTCCTTATTCAGTTCAGTTAGAGGCTTTCGGACTAGATGTCAGATTAGATGTTCAGACTTCAGTATTTATGCTTTTTTTGGTATTGTTATACCATGTTTTTCATATATGTATCAGTATTGAACCTTATGGCCTTACAGTTCATATTTCCACATATTTTATGAGATATTATGCAGTTTACAGGTACAGATATCAGTCATGGGTTACCTTGTGGTCCTTCGTGGTCATGAGGACCGTGTAGCATTTCAGTTCAAAAAATCGGGGCGTTACAAGTATCAATCGGGCACTCTTCAGAGAAATATCATTCAGAAACTAAGAAATGACAGTCATTTCCTCGCCATCACCACTCAGAGTGGTAAGGAGATTATTGGTCCACTTATACCTATATTTTATAAGGTAAGGTATGGCACTGTTGATACTAATGATACCCCCAACACTAAGCTAAAGGAAGACATTGTTGATAATGATGATTCACCCGATGCTAAAACTGAGAAGCTGGT
Source organism: Capsicum pubescens (assembly GCA_030864215.1). Lineage (NCBI taxonomy): Eukaryota > Viridiplantae > Streptophyta > Magnoliopsida > Solanales > Solanaceae > Capsicum > Capsicum pubescens. The sequence continues at coordinate 194,849,302 of CM061544.1, read as the reverse complement.
GACTAATAGTGAGACATCATATAAATCGATAGGTGTAAAGAAATAATCTAGGAATAATAGGTAAAGGGTAAAGGGGTCAAACAAGTCTTGAAGCCTATTCCATAACCTCCCCCACCCTTTCCTCAAATGTTGAAGAAAAAAGAAAAATAGAGGAAATATCATAAATTCATGTTGATGTTGAAGGAATTGTCTGTGAACATCCCTCTTATGGAAGCTTTGTAAAAGACGCCCAGTTATGCAAAGTTCATAAAGGATTTAGTGACTAAGATGTGGATGGTGAGGTTTGAGCCACTAATAATACATACCACTACAGTACTATGGCTTTTCGATCTGTGGTTGTGAAAAAAGAGGATCCTAGCTTTCGCTATTCCATGCACTATTGGGTCCTTAAATTTTGCACAAGCATTATATGACATGGGATCTAGTATTAATTTGATGCCTATAGTTTTTTACAAGCAATTAGGGTTGGGGTCAACTATACAAACCTGTGACACTAATGATAGTTGATTATCCTGTGGAGAAGTTGGTTGGTATATTGTGTGATGAGTTAGTGAAGGTATGTTTTTTTAAATTCCTAGATGACTTTGTGATTCCTGACTTACATGTAGATTGTGACATCCCTATCATCTTAGGAAGGCCTTTCCTATCATCGGGTAGGTCATTGTTTGACATAAAGATGGGACAGTTAAAATTCAGGCTCAATGATGAACAAGTTACTTTCAATGGGTGTCCGTCGATATGAAACCAAAATCATACACAAGTGGTTCTTGTGAGAGACACTATAAATAAAGACACATTGATTTCACCCATTGAAGAGAGACTTGGTGTAGAGACGTTAGCAGTAGCATTCATGAATTTTGATAGTGACAACAATGATGAGTATGATGAGATAGTGAGAGATCTTATTGGAAGAGGTTCTTATTCTTATGCACAAAATAAGTTAGATACTTATTTGTAGAATTGAGAGACCCATCAGCTCAGACATTTATTAAGGAGCCATCATTCTTGGAATTAAGGACCCACCCCTTTCTTTTACGTTATCCACTCTTGGGGGCCAATAATACCTTGTTGGTTATAGTTTCCACAGAATTAGTGGATACACAGGTTAAGGACTTGATTTCATTTTTGTATAGGTTTAATGTGCCATTTGTTGGAATTTTACAAATATTGTTGGAATCCCACCCAGAATTTACACTGATAAGATTCAACTTGACCTGGAATATGTACCTAGAATTTATCATAAGTGTCATCTGAATTTACCAATGTAAGAGGTGGTAAAGGAGGATACCATTAAGTAGTTAGATGTAGATATGGTTTACTATATTATTGACAACAAGTTAGCAATCCCAATTCAGTATGTGCTAAAGAAGGGTGGGATCACAATGTACTGTATCTTGTTTTGATGATGAGCAATTGACTATAAGGGACCAAGTCCCTGGATTTTCAAGGTTATAGTATAGCTAGCATGCATCTACGTACCTTTTTCCTTTTGTTTAACAAACTGAGCATCTGGAGCTTTTACTATTTAGGACAACTAGTCCAATTGCATTTCTACCCTAATTATCACTCAACTATAAAACAAAAAGAATTCTTATCTATCAAGCAGTTTTTTCAAATTCAAAAAGAGTTAAAAGAGAAAAAGGTAAAACTCAATTTTAGCTCAAGTTCTTAGTCTTTAAGTCCTGATAGTAAAAATATTCTTGAGTTTAAAGTTGGTTTGTAATTGAATTACTCATTCTATAAGAGTAATGTTTTTATTATTTTGAGAGTACTTGGGTAGAATTGCCTAAGCTTTATACTGGTTAGAGTTAATCAGTGTTGAGAAAGTCTTGATAGAGTTGTCGAGTTAGGCTTATAGTAGAGTTATTACAAGAAGGAGGAACCTAGATTTAGGTTCAAATCAAGTCTGTGTTCAAGAGGTTGATTATAGTAGATTTTGGTAAGCTTGTGTGGACAAGCCATGTTTTTTCCATCCTGGAGTAAGGGGGTTTCCACGTTAAATCAGCATGTTCCTTTATTTTCAGCAAAGTCTTACCATCTTTAGTGCTTTATAGATTTATTGCATGTGACTGACTTTGATGAACTAAGTCCCTCATAGTGTGGTGCAACCCTTAAGATTACAAAAATTAGTGTAAGATTCGGTTCACTCTAAAAGGTTCACACCTAGAGTATTTTGGTTATCATGGCTACTTCACTTAATTTAGAAAAAGGAGAAAAGGTTCCTTTATACAAAAAAGTAAGAGCAAAAGTGGGAGTTATTAGAAAATCTTGGGAATGCAAAGCAAATGATATCATTGAGCAAGGGGTGGAGAGGAACGAAGAAATAAGGGAGAGATCTGTAATACCCCATATTTTTTCTTAGCTAATTTGATCTCAAGATTGTCTAGTATTAACTTCTAAATTGAATGATGGTTATTCCATGAGTAATTTTCAAGATTTTTCCCTTTTTGTCATCTGGGAAATTAAATAAGATTTCCATTGATATAAGATTCGTCCAAATCTGATAACCAGGTCAGAAGTTACAACTATTTCAAGTTTCTGTCGTAAAACAGCGCCATATTAGTCAGTGGCGCGCCCCGCCACAAGAGGAAATGGCATTTGAAAAATTCCAATAAGGGTCTACGATTATGGTGCGTCGAGCCAAGGCCCAAATTTAGATTTATCCGTTTCCCAGTGTCTCCACGCTATTTCCCACGCGTCGCGCCAAAGTTCAAGGTCGCAAAAGAAGAGTAAACATGATGGCTCCGCATCACGCCATCTCTCACTTTTCCAATAGTCAAATTCTAGTGTCATGGCGTGATAGCACCATACCGCGCCAAGGGTCCAATTCAGGAAATTTTCACTGAAATTAATGACGCGTCCAAGGTTAAAAGGGTCAACTTCTCACCCCTATTTAAGCCTTTTAACACATTATTCAGCCACTTTTCACCCAAAATAAACTCTCTTCTCTCAAGTTTCTCTCAAGAACAGGCTAGGGTTTCCATTGGGGATTCCAATTCAAGAAGGTTTAACCGTTAATTTTCATAAAATCACGAACTAAGGTATGCATAGTGTTTATTCATGGACTTCTTTCATCCATGAAGGCCAAGAATCTCTTTTTTTAAATTCAAATTTTACTCCATTTTGGATGATCAATTCTATGTGGGTTAACTAATTATAGATATATATTCATGCAAACCTATGACTAAACCCTTGAATGATGAAATTTGGATTGAACCATAATATTTATATTTTGTACAATGATGTTTACATGTACTATGCCTACAATATGTTTGATTAAATGCCTAAATGAAGGAAAAGTGCCTAAATAGCATGATACCATGAAATCCTCATGTATGTACAAGTTTATGCCTATCACACGTTTGATGAAATACTTCTATAAATTTGGTATGAACTATTGTGTTTGTTATATGTTCAAGTAAGTTATGCATGGTCAATTTCCTTCAATCGAGTCCTGGGGGTACTTGTACCCAAAATAGTATTGTGTGCCAAGAGTCAATGTTATGTTATCACGTTACTCTCAGTCAATCTATGATCCTTAGACTACAGACAGTCTTATGACTCAGGAAATCTCCATGATCTCATGAACTCAGTAAGTTGTCAGATATCAGTAGTATTTCGTCAGTCAATGGAATTCAGTAACTCAGTCCATGTTTAGTTCAATAAATCATGTTCAGTGTTTATTTAGATGGGAGTAGGAATTAGCACCGAGTGAACCAAAGTATGGGAACTCACCAGTTGTATGAGGGTGTGATTCTTAGAAACAATCTTTGTATTCAAGAACTATATAGCTAGCATAGGTTCATTCATCATATCCTGCTATATGAGGGTAGATGAGGTGGCTTAGTCTGCTATATGAGGCTTCCCACCATTTTTATTAGAGTTATCTGTTATATTAGGGTCACTCATATGTTGTCCTTACCAGTGGTACGGTATTAACACCCTTCCAATCAGGGCATATATTGGGCCCCAATTCGGCTATAATGCATTATTTGGGGCATGTCGGTTAGATGACTACCTCCCACAGTTTTAGTATATGTCTTAGTAAAACAACTCAGATAGTTCTTTAGAATTTAGGACTGTCAGACATAGTCAACTCAAATACAGTACATAACTCAACTAGTTCCATCAGATTAATGACTGCCAGATATAGTCGCTCATGTTATCAGTTATCAGAATTCAGTCATTAGTCATGTTAGTCATCAGCAAACTCATATTATCACTATTTCAGATAGAGTTACTATGTATGCCTGCATGTATTCTCACGTTTATTTTTAGTTAGTTAGTCAGTATTGTTCATGCATATGAACCCCATGCATTCAGCCTACCTCAAATGCATTCCAGTACATTCAAAGTACTGACGCATTTGCGCTTGATGTCTTATACCATAGGTTCAGAGAAACAAACCCCAGAGCAATAGTAGATTCCAGATATTTGTAGATAGAGTTAGAAGTAAGTCCTCATCTTTTGAGGACATAATTATTTCCTTATTATCTCATTGATCAGTTTATTAGTTTGATTTAGTTAGGGAAATGTCCCATCAACTCCTTACTCATTCAGACAGTCATGTTTTAGTATTTTTAGTTTTGTTTTGGGTATTCTATTACCCCACACAGATGTTATATTATTTAGATTATGTTCAGTTTTGAACCTTACGGCCTTTCAGTTCATGTTTTCGCATTATTCAGTATTTTATGCAGTATATAGGTACACATATTAGTCATGGGTTAGCTTGTGGTCCTTCGGGGTCATGAGCACCGTGTAGCATTCTGGGTACCAGATTTGGGGCATTACAAACTTGGTATCAGAGCCTAAGGTTCAATAGAGTCCTAGGAAGTCTGAAATCCAAATCTAGTAGAGTCTTGTATATGGGTGTGTTGCACAACACATTTATGTGCAGGAGGCTATAAGATGTTTTAGGAACAGTTTCCCCTCTTTCAGTATTTATGTCGTGCCAGTGGTCATAATCTTAAGTCAATCTCTCAGTCTAATCTATTTCTCCCTTTCTTCTATAGAATATGCCTCCTAAAAGAAGAAATAGAAATCAGTCAGCCCCTCAGCCCGAAGATCCTTTGGGCGATGACGTTTCTCATGCGGAGTTCAGGGACGAATTTACTACTCTTTCTTAGTCAGTTACTACTCAGAATGAATGACCAACGATTATTTTAGCCAACCCAGTGGCCAATTCAGCTGCAGCCAGGATTCGGGACTTTAGCCGAATGAATCCTCCATCCTTCTTCAGGTCTAGGGTAGATGAGGACCATCGGGAATACATTGATCAGGTTCAGAAGGTGACAAACATCATAGGTGTGACTACTGTTGAGAGTGATGAGCTAGCTGCATATCAGTTGCAGGATGTGGCTCATACTTGGTTCAAATAGTGGAAGTCAGAGAGGTCAGATGATACAGGTCCTATATAGTGGGAGAAGTTTGTCACTTCATTCTTAGACAAATTCTTTCCTCAAGATCTTAGAGAGTCTGAGGTGCTAGAATTCATCAACCTCAGGTAGGGAAATATTACGGTGAAAGATTATTCTCTTAAGTTTACTCAATTAGCCAGATATGCCCCTCATGTGGTTGCAGATAGTAGGGCAAGGATGAGTAATTTCATTTTAGGGGTAAATGATAGTGTGGTTAATGAGTGTAGATCCGCCATGCTGAATAGTGACATAACTTTAGCCAAGCTCATGACTCATACTCAGCAAATAGAGAAGTAGAAGATTAAGCAGAGGGAGAAGCAGAATGAGAGAGCGAAGACAGGTAGTTTCAACTTTGCTCATTCTTAGTAAGAAGGAGGAAACCGTTCCCAGTTTCATCCTAAGTCATCAATTCCATCCCTTTATTCATCCAGTGCTCCAGTTCCTAAGTTCAAGGAGGATAACGGAGATAGAGCACCAGGCTCTAGGTCTTAGGGCAATGTTAGCAATGCCTGAACTAATCCCCTTTGGCATACTTATGGTAAGAACCAAAAGGATGCCAGTTATTTCTCTAAGATAGACCTCAGATTCGGCTATCATTAGCTCAGAGTCAGAGAATGTGACATTTCAAAAATAGCTTTCCATACCCGGTATGGTCACTTCGAATTCCTAGTCATGTCATTTAGTCTTACCAATGCTCCAGCCGCTTTTATGGAATTGATGAACCGTGTGTTCAAGCATTATTTGTATATGTTCATCATAGTCTTCATAGATGATATTATGGTCTATTCCCACAGTCAGCGCGATCATGCAGACCATCTAGGGACAGTACTTTAGACTCTCATAGATCATCAACTATTTTCCAAATTTAGTAAGTGCGAGTTTTGTCTAAGGTTAGTATCATTCCTTGGTCATATCATTTTCGTTGATGGCATTAGAGTTGATCCTTAAAAGACTGAAGCAATAAGAAACTGGCCTCGCCCTGTCTCTCCATCAGATATTAGGAGTTTCTTGGGTTTGGCTGTCTATTACCGACTGTTTTTTGAGGGGTTTTCTTCTATTGCATCCCCTATGTCTAGATTGACTTAAAATAAAGTCAAGTTTCAGTTGTCCGATCCTTGCGAGAAGAGTGTTCAAGAGTTAAAGACTCGACTCACCTCAGCTTCAGTATTACCTCTTCCAGATGGTTCAGATGGGTTCGTAGTGTATTATGATGCATCCATAGTGGGTATAGGTTATGTCCTCATGCAGCATGGTAAGGTCATAGCCTACGCCTCCATACAACTTAAACCCCATGAGAGGAATTATCCTACTCATGATCTTGAGTTAGCAACCGTAGTTTTTTCCTTGAAGATTTAGAGGCATTTTTTATACGGAGTTCATGTAGATGTATTCATAGATAATAAGAGCCTTCAGTATTTCTTTTCTCAGAAAGATCTCAATGTTCAGCAGAGAATGTGGTTAGAGATCTTGAAAGATTATGACATGAACGCCCTTTATCATCCAGGAAAGGACAATGTAGTGGCCGACGCTCTCAGTAGACTGTCTATAGGTAGTGTTGCTCATGTGGATGACAGTAAGAAAAAGTTAGCTCAGGAAGTACATCAGCTTACCAGACTAGGCATTCGCTTAGTCGATACAGATGAGGGTGATATATGGGTTTGGAATAGTTTAGAATCATCTCTAGTTTCTGAGGTGAAAGAAAAAAAAGGTAGAGATCCCAACCTTGTCACGATGAAAGAGTCAATTCAGGATAAAAAAGTAAAGGTTTTCTCCCAAGAGGGAGATGGTGTTTTGCATTGTCAGGGTCGTCTCTGTGTTCCAGGTGTAGATGATTTAAGGTATTGAATTCTTGCAGAAGTGCATGGTGCGCGCTACTCTTTTCATCCAAGGGCCACAAAGATGTACCGTGCCTTACGGGAAGTCTGTTAGTGGAGTGGGATGAAGAGAGATGTTGCAGAGTTTGTGGCTAAGTGCTCTACATGTCAGCATGTTAAGATAGAGTATCAGAAGCCTAGTGGTCCTATGCAGGAGTTCATTATTCCTACTTGGAAGTAGGAAGAAGTGAATATGGACTTCGTGATGGGTTTGCCTCAAACTCATCATCAGCATGATTCAGTTTGGGCCATCGTAGATAAAATGACTAAATCAGCCCATTTTATTCCAGTTCATACCTCTTATTAAGATGAGGATTATGCCATACTCTACATTAGGGAGTTGTTCAGATTATATGATGTTCCGTTATCTATTATCTCAGACAGAGGTACCCAGTTCACCTCTCATTTCTGGAAAGCGTTCCAAAGGGGTCTTGGTACCCAAGTTCATCTCAGTACAAATTTCCATCCTCAGATATATGGTCAAGCAGAAAGGACCATTCATACACTAAAGGATATGCTAAGGGCGTGTGCAATTGATTTCATGGGTAGTTGGGATGACCGTTTGCCTTTGATTGAGTGTGCATATAACAACAACAATCATTCTAGTGTTCACATGGCTCCATTCGAAGATCTCTACTGTAGGATATGTAGATATTGAATTGGTTGGTTCGAAGTTAGTGAGGCCTCAATCATAGGACCTGACTTAGTATTCGATGCCTTAGAAAAAGTCCAGTTGATTAGAGAAAGACTCCGGGCTATTCAGAGCTGATAAAAGTCTTATGCAGATGTTCGTAGAAAAGATCTTGAGTTCAAGATTGGTGACTATGTCTATCTAAATATCTTTCCCATAAAGGGAGTGAAGCGGTTCATCAAGAAAGGGAAACTCAGTCCCCGATATGTTGGTCCCTTCAAGATTCTCCGTCCATTTGGCTAGGTAGCTTATGAGATCAAATTTCCTTTAGATCTAGCCTCAATTCATCTTGTCTTTGATGTATATTTACTCAAGAAGTGCATAGGTGATCTAGAAGTTGTAGTCCCTATTCAGAGCATGGATGTTCAGAACACTCTCTCTTATGAAGAGATTCCAGTCAAAATCTTAGACTATCAGACTTGTAGATTGAGGAACAAATAAGTCCCTCTAGTTAAGGTTCTTTGGAGAAATCAGTCCGTCGAGGGATCTACTTTGGAAACAGAGGCAGACATGCGTACCAAGTATCCTTACCTCTTCTTCGCCAACTCATATCAAGCTCAAGGTAATAGCTCTTCTTAAGCTTACTCTGTTTCATGTTCAGTGTTCATCACAAACTTGGTATGCAGTTTCATGCTCATATTCCCATTAGAAACTTAGTATCAAGTACCATTGTATATCAGTCATGCACTCGTGTATCAGTTCAGTAATGTAATTATGCATCAGACATGCATTGTCATTGTGAGAAACTTAGTTCTTCAAAACACTCAGTCATGCATTCATGAATCAGTTACACATGCATCAAATATGCATGTTCAGTATTATATTTTCAGCTTGTCAGTACTGTCAGTCATGAGATCATGTTCCACTTATTCATGTTCAGTATGTATGTTAGTTGTCTTTTCTCCCCTCTCAGTCAGTCTCATTCAAGGAAGAATGTTCTCAAGGGGGAGATATTGTAATACCCCATACTTTTTCCTATCTAATTTCATCTCAAGAATGTCTAGTATTAGCTTCTAAATTGAATGATGGTTATTCCATAAGTAATTTTCAAGATTTTTCCCTCTTTTTCATGTGGGAAATTCAATAAGATTTCCATCGATATAAGATTCATCCAAATCCAATAACCGGGTCAGAAGTTACGACTATTTCAAGTTTCCATCGTAAAATAGTGCCATATTAGTCTGTGGCATTCCGCGCCACAAGAGGAAATGTCATTTGGAAAATTCCAGTAGGGGTACGTGATTATGGCGCATCGCTCCATGGCCCAAATTTAGAATTGTTCATTTCCCACAGTCTCAGCATGATTTCCCTCGCGTTGCACCAAAGTTCCATGTCGCGAAAGAAGGGGTAACACGATGGCTCTGCGTCACCCCATACCACAATTTCCCAATTGTCAAATTCCAGTGACACAGTGCGATAGCGCCGAGTCGCACCAAGAGTCCAATTCGGGAAATTTTCACTGAAATTAAATGATGCGTCCAGGGTTAAAAGGGTCAACTTCCCACCCTATTTAAGCCCTTTAACTCATGATTCAACCATTTTTCACCCAAAATACACTCTCTTCTCTCAAGTTTTTCTAAAGAACAAGCTAGGGTTTCCATTGGGGATTCGAATTCAAGAAGGTTTCACCGTCAATCTTCATGCAATCACAAACTAAGGTATTGATACGCCCAAATTACAACTCTCATTAGAAAGTGTAAGCGGTCGCTGTCAAATATAGAAACCAACTGGGTTGGGTGTCGAATCCCACAGGGAATACTATGATCACTAAGTATTGCGATTATTATTAGACTGTTGGTCGAAGGTTCCAAGATAAGGGGGGTTTGGTTTAAGTGCACAATAATATTATCAGTGTAACGATGAGATGACATGCGTAGTTATATTTGATCACAGAGAATAACAAGTTAGGGTTATGTCCACCTTGTAGCTTCTACTTCTATATTAACTATGGGTAATACGAATTTTATACATGCATGCACTTATAGAGAGACGTATTATAATTCTAAATCCAAGTGTTTTTCAACCATCAATGATTTATTCACCTTAGTTCTCTTTAACCTAAAGTGTACAACAAACTATACGAACTCTCCAAGACGTTAATCCTGCTAGGGCATTAACGTGTAAACTAGAGGTTGGAAACCCTAATTTCTTGTCACACTCTCTTTTCCAAACAACAACTTTTCTATCGAATAAGTTATTGCTATAATGGCGTATTACCTATGTTTGCAACCACGAGAATTCAATAAAAATGAAGAGAGTAATGATATAAATGGCATGACACATAATAAATTCAAAAACCCATAGCAATAGAGAGTATTCTACAAGGTTTCCATAACCCTAACAGATGAGCTTAGCTACTCATGAATAAAATCAAAATCAACATAAAAGTAGTCATCATACCAAAACAACGGATGATTATGGTGATGAAGATGACTAGCGAAATCAAGAGAGAAGCATGTTTCTCTCTCTCTCTCTCCTCAAGCTACGCTGTGTTTTTCTCTATTCCCAATATTACAGAATCTGAATTATGTGAATAATCCCTAAAAATTCAGCAACAAGGTTTTTAATAACATCCTTCTCTAATAAATTGCTACTGTATCCTTAACTATTTAAAAATACTGAGTTTGACCGGGAAAAAGTTCCCATGCATCACATTCAGTCCAAAAGTTGCTTTCCCTTTTATGTGAAGTTTTCCTTTGCTGTCCACAGGTCCCCAAAGTGCTGAAATCTTCTTCATTAGTACCTGAAAAGCATGCTAATCACATAGGTCAGCTCACTTACTTAAAAATGGACTAAAAGTTCAAGACTTATGTATTTTATCCTCAAAACTTAGCTAAAACAAGGGTAAGTTATGGTGCTTAGACGTATAAATACTCCCAACATCAGGTATGCATAGTGTTCATTCATGGACTCTTTTCATCCATGAAGCCTAAGAATCCCTTTTTCTAAATTCAAGTTTATGGATTTTCCAATGAATTTCATGGTTGGGCTTCTCTTGTTCATGTGGATAATGAGAAATCAAATTCTACTCCATGTTAGGTGATAAATTCTATGTGGGTTAAATAATTATAGATATAGATTCATGCAAACCTATGACTAAACCCTTGAATGATGAAATACGAATTGAACCATAATGTTTATTTATTGTAGAATGATGTTTACATGAACTATGCCTACAATCTGATTGATTAAATGCCTAAATAAAGGAAAAGTACCTAAATAGCATGATACCATGAAAACCCCATGTATGTACAATTTTATTCCTATCACACATTTGATGAAATGCTTCTATAAATGTGGTATGAACTATGGTGTTAGTTATATGTTCAAGTAAGTTATGCTTGGTCAGTTTCCTTCCATCAAGTCCTGGGGGTACTTGTACCCAAAACATTAGTTATGTGCCTAGAGCTAATGTCATGTTTTCATGTTACTCTCAGTCAAGCTATGATCCTTAGACTTCAGATAGTCTTATGAATCAAGAAATCTCCATGATCTCATGAACTCAGTCAGTTGTCAAATATCAATAGTATTTAGTATATTAATGGAATTTAGTAACTCATTCCATGTTCAGTTCAGTAAATCATGTTCAGTTTCTATTCAGATGGGAGCAAGAATTAGCACCGAGTGAACCTAAGGTTGGGAACTAACCTGACATATGAGGATATGATTCTTAGAAGTAATCCTTGTATTCCAGAACTATATAGCTAGCATAGTTGAGACATCGTAGCCTTCTATATGAGGGTAGATGAGGTGGCTTAGCCTTCTATATGAGGGTTCTCATCATTCTCATTAGAGTTACTTGTTATATTAGGGTCACTCACATGTTGTCCTTACCAGTGGGACGGTATTAACACTTTTCCAATCAAGGCATAGATTGGACCCCAATTCTGCTATAATGCATCATTTGGGGCATGTCGATTAGATAACTACCTCCCACAGTCTCAGTATCAGTCTCAGTAAAAGAACTCAGATAGTTCTTTAGAATTCAGGACTATCAGATATAGTCAACTCAGATACAGTACGAAACTCAGATAGTTCCATCAGATTTAGGACTGTCAGATACAGTCACTTATGTTATTAGTTATCAGAATTCAGTCATTAGTCATGTTAGTCATCATCATACTCATGTTATCATGATTTCAGATATAGTTACTATTTATGTCTACATGTATTCTCACATTCATTATTAGTCAGTTAGTTAGTATTGTTCATGCATATGAACCCTATCAATTAAGACTACCTCACATGGATACCATTACATTCAAATTACTGATGCATTTGCGCTATGGTGTCTTATACCATAGGTTCAAAGACACGAGCCCTAGAGCAACATTAGTTTCCAGATATCCGCAGACAGAGTTAGAAGTGAGTCCTCATCTTTCGAGGACATGATTATTTTCCTATAATCTCATTAATCAGTTTATTAGTTGGAGTTAGTTGGGGACATATCCCATCAACTCCTTACTCATTCACACAATCATGTTTAGAGTCTTTCCAGACTATCATATTTCAGGCTTTAGTATTTTCAGTTTTGTTTTGGGTATTCTATTACCCCACACAGATGTTATATTATTCAGATTGTGTTCAGTTTTGAACTTTACAGCCTTTCAGTTCATGTTTCCACATTATTCAGTATTTTATGCAGTATACGGGTATAGATATCAGTTATGGGTTAGCTTGTGGTCCTTCCGGGTCATGAGCACCATGTAGCATTTTGGGTACCATATTCTGGGGTTTTATAAGATCACTCACATTGAAGACTTTAGAGTCTAACTCAAGTAAGGAAGACACTAATATTGCCCTTATGGAAACAAGGAGTTTTAGAGCAATAAAGAAAAGTGGTCAGCTTAGCAAAAGGGATGGCAAAATTGAAGTTTGTCCCAAAGATAGAAGTTCTAAAGATTTCATTAGGGAATGCCGAATGTACAAGATGGATCATCAAAATTACTTAAAACTAGAGAAGAAAAAGATAAAAAGAAGGACCAGAATCGTGAAAAGTCAAGAAGAAAGGATGCAACTAACTATATTGTGAAGCGGGTTTTGGCTGCATAGGAAGACTCCTCTAGTAAATATAAGAAAGATAAAGAGAATGGAGATGGTTTATTTCTTAAAATGGATGATAGGTAAATCAACTCAGGTTCTTTGTTTTCCCTTATGACAACTACTGAAGATAAAGAGGAAAATAGGGTAGAAAAAGAAGATTGAAGACAAAACTAGTTTATGGATAGTGGTTGTTCAAGACACATGATTGGAAGTATTGATTGTTTTATTTACTTCAAGACACTTCAAAGGGGAGGTGTGTCTTTTGGAAATCGTAAAATGGGTATATCCAAGGTGTTTGAAGTATTGGAATCACCTCATCATGTAATAGAAGTTGTGCATTATGTGAATAGCCTTAAGTACAGTCTTCTAAGTGTATCTCAAATCTATGAAAATTAAATTGAGGTAAATTTATCTTCTAATGGATGTATTATATCAAGCATGAAATCTGGAAGAGTTATTATCTAAGCCAAAAGTGTAGAAAAAATATGTATGTAGATAATTGAGAGTTTATGACTAATGGGAAATTAACTTGCTTAAGTGTTCAAAGGGAATATGTTGATTTATGGCATAGAAGGATGGGACATGTAAGTTCCTCCTTCCTGAACAAGTTGATTTCAAAGGACCTGGTATGTGGCATGCCAAAGCTGAATTTTTTAGATAACAATGTTTGTGATGCTGGTGTTAAAGGTAAACAGACCAGATCTTCCTTCAAATTGAAGAAACAAGTGAGCACTTCCAGGCTACTTTGGATGTTGCACATAGATTTATGTGGAACTATTAAATTCCAAAGTAGAGGAGGAATGAAATACGCATTTTTATTATAGATTACTACTCCAAGTTCATTTGGACAGTATTTATAAGAACCAAGTATGAAATATATGAGGTTCTGGTAGCTTTTGCCAAGAAAAATCTAATGAAGCTAAATTCCTAAATTGATGAGTTCATATCTGATCATAGAACTAAATTTAAGAACTCTCAAGTTGCAAAATTTTGTGTTGACCATGGAAAATTCACAACTTCTCTACTCCTAGAACTCCACATAAAAATGGTGTTGTTGAAAGGAAGAACAGAACACTCATAAAGATTGCTAGAACTCTGTAGATTGATATTGGTCTTCCAAAGAGTTTTTAGGCTGAAGCTGTAAATACTGGTGTTTATGTTACTAATAGGTTCTTGATTAGATAATTTCATAATAAGACTCTATATGATCTAGTTTTCAATTGAAATCCTAAGCTAGAGTACGCCAGGCCATTTGGGTGCAAGTGTTTTATGTTGAACAATGGCAAGATGAAATTGGGGAAGTTTGACTCCAAAAGTGATGAAGCAGTGTTTGTAGGATATTCCTCAAAAATCAAGGCTTACTGAGTTTTCAATAAAAGAACTTTGTGTGTTGATAAAAGTGTTCACGTGATCTTTGATGAGTTAGGAAATCAAATGAACTCAGGTAGTGGTGAAGATTCAGAAGTTGAAGAGCTCATTCATATTAAAAGGGATGATATTGTTAAAGATGATGATCAATGGATAAATAATGCAAATGAGAATCATGAAAGTGATGTAATCCAGGATCTCAGTCACATATCCCAGATCCAGTCAAAGAAAAATTTAAAGAAACTAATTGGAATTCATCAGGACCTGGTCCTTATGGATTCAATCTCAGAAGGCAAAACTAATGGCACAAATCCTCCCATCCCTTAGAAAATCTGACTACACCTTTACAAAAAGGAGTCCAAACAAGATCTCAAGCCAAAAATGTTATGGAATTTTTAGCCATTATATCCCAAATTGAGCCTAAGAATATTAAAGAAACTCTAAAAGATGTTGATTGGATCAACACAATGCATAAAGAACTTTAGCAATTTGAAAGAAGTAAAGTCTGGCATCTGGTCCCCAATCCTATTAAAGAATAATTATTGGGACCAAATAGGTGTACAGAAATAAGCAAGATGAGAATGGAACTATTAACAGAAACAAAACAAGGCTAGTTATTCAAGGTTATAACTAGGAATAAGGGATTGACTATGATGAGGCTTTTGTTCCAAGAATAGAGGCAATTAGAATTCTTGTTGAATTTGTTGCATATATGGGATTCAAACTATTTATAATGGATGTCAAAAGTGTCTTTCTGAATGGAAACCAGAAGAAAGAAATCTATGTAAAACAACCATAAGTTTTTGAAGATATAGATTTACTCAACATATGCTTATATTGGACAAATCTCTTTATGGTTTGAAGCAAGCACCAAGGGCTTGGTATGAGAGAATCTCAAACTTTCTCCTAGAAAATGGCTCCAAAAGAGGGAAAATATATAATATTCTGTTCTTAAAGACCAGAGGTAGCAATTTACTGATTGTTCAAATATATGTTGATGACATAATCTTTGGAACTACTTCTAAATCCCCATGTTAAGAGTTTGCAAAGCTAATACGGAGTGAATTTGAAATGAGTATGATAGGTGAGTTGAGCTTTTTCCTAGGTCTGTAGATTAAAAAAACTTCTCAAGGGATAATGATTGGTCAATAGAAGTACATCAAGGAGATACTAAAGAAATAGAACATAGGAGATGCCAAACCATTTGATTCCCAAATTTGAACCATCTTGAAAATGGATAGTAATGAACTAGGTCCTTTAGTAAATGACAAAATGTATCGAGGGATTATAAGATCCTTGTTGTACCTCACTCCAAGTAGGCCAGACAATGTATTTAGTGTATAAATGTGTGCTAGATTTCAAGCCTGCCCAAAATGTCTCATTTGAAAGCTGCAAAAAGAATTCTACGGTATTTGAAGGGAATGGGGGACCTGGTCCTATATTATCCATCAGGAGATATTTTTGACTTGGTGGGCTATACTGATGTTGAGTATGCCGTATATTTGGTAGATAGAAAAAGTACATCAGAAATGGCACATTTTCTTGGCTCGTCCTTAATTTTTTGGGGATCTAAAAAGCAAAACTCAGTTGCTCTATCTACTATTATAGATGAATATGTGGTTGCAGATTCATGTTGTGCTTAATTTCTATGGATCAAACAACAATTAAAAGATTTTGTATTGTTTTAGACGTTATATCTCTAATGTGTGACAACACAAGTACTCTAAACATGGCCAAGAATCCAGTGCAGCATAAGAGGACTAAGTATAATTATGTGAGGCATCACTTCCTGAGTAATAATATTGGGAAATAGGCTATCTTTATAAAGTTTTACAAGACTAAGCATCAGATAGAAAATATCTTTACTAAGGCACTTCACATGGAACAATTCATGAAGAATAGGTTGAAGCTACAAATGATCAAATGACCCGATAAACCATATGAATTAGTGTTTCTCCATAAAAATTTGCTATGATCAGGAGACAGGTATCCTTGGTAATGTATGTATTTGTTAGTTTAACTCAGTACTCTACCTTTGCAAGTATATTCCCATGGGAACAACTTTTGAAGAAAACGGATAAGGTATGTATAAAATTAAGAATTTAGTCAAAGATAGAGATGGACCCAATCCCATCTCTAAAGTTAGTATCTTGAATGTGTATGTTTTGCTCTATCTATTCTATCAAAAAAAGCCACGTCTTCTCTTTCTCTCTCTTTTAGAAAATTTTTCTTATACAAAAAGGGAAAGATGAGTCATTCCAAAGTTGAAATCAAACTTATCCTCTTCAAAAAGCTCTTCTTTATGAGTATTGATCTCTCAAGATCCTCTTAAATAAAATTATGTCTCACTTTATTATAAAAATAGAAGTCATTGTCCAACCTTTTCTCAAAACTCTAAGCTTAATTTATCCCTCTAATCATTGTCAAGACAACTATTGACTAAGCCTGTCTCAACAATCGATTCCCTGGATAAACTTAAAGTGAATGAGACCTTTGAGGAGAAGGAATAACCTCATGAGGCCATTTTAGAAGAAAAAGTCCTTAAAAAGAAATTCTTGCTTCTAAACTTATCCATTCTAAGTCTCTTCTTATTTCTAAAAGATCCTGCAGAGCTCAGGTATCTTAATTATTTAGAACTAGACTCTTCTTCATTAAATTTCCTGCTGAAGATTCATCCTAGAAAACACATGACCTCTTATCAGTGTAATAATTGGTGATGCCTAGGTTGTTGAAAATCTTATTCTACTATCTAAAAATCCAAAAAGAAGTCTTGTTGGTCCCAAAAAACAAGAAGACAAACTGAAAAAAAAAATCGCTAGAGTGAATTCTAGCTATCTAACTAAGAAGAAATTTTTTGACAGAAAACCCTGATCAAAATTGAGTGTGTGTAAAGGAAATAAAAAATAGAAAAACTAAAAAAGATATTAGAAATATTGAAACAAGTTGCAATTGCTAAAGTTACAGAAATTGGGAAATTACTAATGCAAGTTCTTCTACTTTATAATGAGTGATCAAGTATCTTTGCAAAGCTTAGGAGTGAGAATGATGAACTCAAGAAGAATGTTATAACTCTAACTAATGAGGTTCTGAGCTTGAACACAGATATTAGGATGCTAATCAATGAGTTGTTAGACTGTCGTAAGATGGCCTTACTTTTCCTAACCTTCCCCCCAAGTCCCTTACCTTCTTAAATTTTCCCAACTTTTGTGGCTTTTTTTATGGATCAAAAATTTAAAATCTTGAATTTCAAGGATACCTAATCTATTATATAGGAATGACTTCTTATTTGTGTTCTCCAAATCTTCTTCTTCTCAATTTTAAAAGTTGTTATTCATGTTAGTGTTGCCCCAGTGGTCATAAGTTAACTAACCTGTGCTTATCCCTACTCTTGGTTTTCTATTTTTACTTTTCAATGATGCCAAAAGGGATAAATTTGTGTGCGAGGGACTAGGTTCTAGGAAGAAGAAGAGCGGTGAGTGCATGCACTGATATATATTTGAAGTAATGCATGATAGCATATTGAAAGGGGGAAATGATAGAAATAATGGTGCATAGTTACAAGGGAAAGTAAATTTTGATATCAACTGACAACAAGG
Organism: Capsicum pubescens; assembly: GCA_030864215.1. NCBI lineage: Eukaryota > Viridiplantae > Streptophyta > Magnoliopsida > Solanales > Solanaceae > Capsicum > Capsicum pubescens. Next base: position 194,831,310 of record CM061544.1, on the reverse strand, counting down.
GACCAGGTCCCTAAGTTTCATGATAATGGAAGAATGGTGTTGCATGATAGGGTGAAAATTCATCTTTAGTAGTGGTAATCATACTAATTAAATATGATGAATGAGTATTGATGATCAAAACTCTATGGTTGTTTTTTCATGATAAAAAAGGGAGAAAATTATTGTATCTTGTTTTGATGATGAGCAGTTAACTACAACGGACCAGGTCCTTGGATGTTCAAGGCTATAGTACAGTTGGCATACGTCTGTGCAGTTTTGTCCTCTTATGTATCAAAATGTGTAGGTGGATCTTGTACTATTTAGGACACCAAGTTTAATTGATTTACAACCCTAATCATCACTCAACAATAAAAGGAAAATAATGTTTATCTATCAAGCAGTTTTTTATAGAAATAATGGTGCATAGTTAAAAAGGGAAGTAAATTTTGATATAACTTTCAAATAAGGGACCAGGTCCATAAGTAGCATGATGATTGAAGTATTGTTCTACATGATAGAGTGAACATGCATATTCAGTAGTAGTAATCACACTGATTAAATGTGATAAATAAGTATTGATGCTCAAATTCAGTAGTAGTAATCACACTTAATCTATGATTCTACAGGCCCTGACTTCTTCTTACTTGAGACCATTTACTTTATGTCTACCTTTAGGTAGCTATGTTTTTTTTTTACAGTAATTTTTGACTGATGTGCTAGATTGTATAGGAAAACTTGAGCAAAAGGTGACAAATATTGAGGAGGGGGTGCATCCTTAGGTAAAGAAGGAAATTATGAGTATGATATGGGACATGCAAATTTTATTTGAAAGTTTTGAGTAGCATATTAATCAGATGCTTATGGGAGTTCAGGACCAAAGGATGGCGGGCATTCATGAGGAGTTGGTTACTTTATTGGCTTCCATAGAGGACATGGTTGCAAAGCTATTCCTAACTTTTTTGACGCCTATGATGCCAATTATTTAAGTGATATTTCTTGAGGGTATGCCAGACATTTGGATCAGTCAATTTTAAAAGAAATAAGATGAAGAGAAAGGTTGTGAGTGAGCAAGTAAGAAAAAAAGATGAGGTAGAAGAGAGAGTGAGAGAGAGGAGATACGAGCAACTCAGGAAGCTAGCTAGTAGTTATCATAGGACTACTTGACTGAGGTTCATGAAATATTAGTGGGATATGTTATATCTTTAATACTACAGATGATAACTACATCTCTATGTGATGTGAGTTGGAGCATTATTTTTCCTATCTAGATCCCTCCACCTTTGAGTGCATAGGCTACTATTGATTCCAACATTGATTTGAGTTCCCTAGACACTATTGGGACACTATTATTGAGAGCGGGGCCTAGTGTGAGGCCCTTCTATCTTAGACGTCATGATTCAGTGCCTAGGGCACCCATGTATGTCTTCACTCCTTTGTTTTGACACTGCAGTTTTGCACTAAGGACATTATGTTATCTTTAGTTGGGGGTGGGGGTATACCACAGTTGAGGGTTTTTGTTTCTGTGTTTATTTTCCCATTGGTTACTTTATCATAGTTAGAACCGGTATCTTTAGGTATTATTATGTGTTATTATGTGTTTTGATGTTTAATTAAAAGAAAAATAAGGAACCTAAGTGTAGTTGACATGTTTTGTTTGATGTTTTTAATTTTTTAAAAAAATTTGATTCCCCTCCATATTATTTGTGAACTTTGTGATGTAAATATATGTGTTACCATTGTTTGATACTTATTATGGCATTAGTTTTAGGGACAAAATAATCAAAGATTGGAATTGCATGATCTGGATAGGTAGTTGTTTATAATATAACCTTGTACTATGTGTGTGAGAGGCATTTACTTAGTTCTCTTTGTGCATTTAATCAAGAACATGCTCGATTAGTCTTTCTTGGATTGTAGGATAGTTTGTTAAATGGTCATAGTCCTTGTTTAAATAAGTCCACTCTTAGCCTAAATGACCAACCAAATTAGAATAAGAATCCATTGATCCCTAATTTGAGACAAAATTGACCTATTTTCTTATTCACCTTATCACCTTGTTGTATAGTTAAACTGAACCTATTTTGGCACTGATCTATCCTTACATATCTTGCATCTTAGCTTAGGAAAATTACCTAAGTTAAGGGTGGCTATCCTAGGGGTGTATAGTTAAAAATAGGTATGAAGAAGGGTGTGAATAAGAGAAGGAAATTAGGGTTGGGTGTGGTAAAAAAGTTTGAAAAAGAAAGAGAAAAAAATAAAAAATAAAAAAAGATAAGTGAATAAATACAAAGCAAGAAGAAAACCATAACAAATTTTATAAGCAATAAAGGAGACAAAAGGAGAAATAAAAGAAGTATGGTTGAGTAGTAGAAGCAAATAAAGTAAGTGTAGTGTCAAGGAGGGTGAGTCATTGTATCCTAAATATATCATACCTTCCCTCAAGATTACATTACAAGCCTAGAAAAAATCTATAGTAATCCTAGTCCTACTTAAAAAACTAAGGTATAGAAAATAAGGGCAAGTCTATGGTATTTTATGAATGAGTTTCTTAATATTATCCCTACATTGACATGCATTATTATACTGTGAGAGTTTTGACTTCTTTGTTGTGAGGGAGCGTGGGTTGTATTGTTAACTAATTATCTATTCAGGTAGTGTAAATAGCCTATACTCTTGCTTGTTTGTTGCTAATGTAATGTCATCACTTGTTTTCTTTATTTCATACTATTGTGCTAATGGATCCACAGCATGGTTTAGAATGTTGGATATATGAGCTAATCTTAGTTGACTGTCATAGTGCCTTAGGTTCCTTATAGTTAAGCTTTATTTTTTTCTAATTTTCTGTTATGTGTTAGTTGCCTGATGAAAGGCAAATGTTCTACATTGAGAGTGTTGATGTCACGTGATTTCATGGAACTTTTAATGATTAAAAGTATAAAATTATGCAAGTACTTATTGTTATATAGAGATGGTATGTTTTGTTCAATTTTGCAGGAAAACATGGTCGTAAGTGAGTAGAATAGAACAAGGAAGAAAAAGCCATCAAATAGTAGTCTTTTGCAGGGACAACGAGTTGTTGGGTGACACTATGACCCGTCGTCCAAGTTGTCTCCAGACCAATGCATGGTTAGAAGTGAAAGCATAAAGTACACAATGACCATGACTTATAGGGCCAAAATATGATTAGTAGTGAGATGCGTTCTGAGCAAAAACGAAACAAAAGTCCTAAAGAGAGCATTTGGATAGTAGTGGAAATTGAAGCTGGGGACGAGTTATCCGATCATGCTATGACTCATAGTGATCCTTATCCTGAGTATAAGGAGACAAAGTTCAAAAGCTTGAAAATTTAGCTGGGCACCCTATGGATCAGGCAACGACTAGTCTAGTGATCTAATGATTCGTCGCGAGCCACATAGAGCCTAGGAGACAGAGCTGACAATAAGTCCTTATAAGTCCATACGACTTGTTGTTTGAAGTATTGTCAATGCCTAATTTTGTAAGATTTTTTTGTTTAGAGTAACTATGATGTAACTATAAATATCTCTTTGATGTTTTCTTATTATTTAATGCACTTAATACACTTAATACACTTAGGGGTCGTTAGGTCATGAAACAAGTTATGCTGGGATTAGTTATGCTGGGATTAGTTATACTGGGATTAGTTATCCTTGGATTAGTTATCCTAGTAGTTATTTTTTAGTGGTTGTTTGGTTTATGGTACTAAAAATAATATGCATTGCATTCCTTTTAAGAATCAATAGTTTCTATACAAAAATACCCTTCACCTTATTTAGCTTAATTATTTTCCTTCATATTAAACCATGCAAAAAAATTGAAAAGTTACTATTTTTTTTAAACTTAAGTAGTTTCTTTTTCCTAAAAATACATGTTAAGAAATTTGTGTTTATATTTCTTAAACGTTTATGAAGCTTTAATCCCATTTTTTGTTAAAAAAATGTTGATAATCCCATTTTTTGTTAAAAGAGATTTATCATCAAAAGATGTGAAAAACAATTACTCTTATTTTTCATTATTTAGTATTGTATTTGGGAATTGAATTGTACTTTTTTTAAAAAAATCAAATGTTTTTAGCTATATATAAAAAATATTTTTTTATTTAATAATTAAGCATGTACTGTGTTAGAAAGGGAATGTTAAGATATTAATTAATTGTCCATGATAATTTTGTTAGGAAAAATGAAAATCTAAAGTAAGATTAATAAACATTTCTACAAAATAGAAAGACAATAAATCCTTACATCAATTTTAAATTTTATTGTATAAATAGTTTTTATGGTGTCACTATCATTTTTCCATGATTCATCACTTTTGTAGCATTTAATAAGCTTATTTAATTGTTCAAATTTATCAAAATGGATGAAAATATTTAGAGTAATTAAAATTTAAACTAGGGATATAATTGATTAAAAAAATTGATGTGAGGACTACCAGAATCTCACATTCTCTCTGATATATAGTAGAAAAGTAAGATAATATATATATATATATATTTACATAGATATATATATATATACATATATATACACACACACACACACATATATATATGTATATATATATGTATATGTATATATATATATATACATATATATATAATGAAAAGTGATAATCAAAGGATTCGGGGGTAATTTTGTTATTTTATAGTTTTATCCCAAGAATAAATTGTATTGGGATTGTTAAATCACCATATGTGTGGGATAACTTATCCCGGTACTATTTATTAGTCCCGAAGTAAGTTATCCTGAATATTGGCAACCAAACAATGCATCAAACATTTTATCTCGAGACTATTATTTTATCGTGGAATTATATGCTTTAGTACCTCACACCAAACGACCCCTTATTACATTGTTTTAAGTTCTGAGATACACTTTTGATTTTAGAATTCTTATTCTTGGCTTTTAGGGTTTTATATTAATTTGAGATTTCAATTTTCATTTTTAATTATTTGTGAGATCATTCATATGCTTTCAATTATGACTTTTATGTGTGTTCTTAAAATCATAAGAAGCTAAACTCCATAACTAGGATTGTGGGAACCCTGATGGATTAAAAAAGAAGGGGAAGTTCAAAGACATTCTTGATTGGTGTTCTTATCTATATTTTGATTTATTTCATATTGATTGCTTTCTTGATGGTTGCAAAAGTTAGGAACCACATGTATTCGATACTAACTAAAGATTGAGGTTGAGATTGGGAAAAAGAGAGCACAATAGTAATTTAAAGCTACTAACCTTTATCTAATTAACTTAAAAACGAGAGGAGATAGTTAATTCAGGATCCAGAACAAGGGTTAGTAGTACGACACTCTGAGACCGGTAGGAGATGAGTGAAATTCACCCAAATCAAGGTCAATAGATGGTTAGGTGATACATAGTTTGTTAGATTTCGCATGCAAGGTATTGAAATAGTTTGATGAGTAGCATAAGTCTACGGAGTTATAAAGTTAGTGGAACACAATCCTAGTGATCATCTCATACCGATAACAACCCTATTTTCTAGCATTGTTACTATTACTACTGTTTGTACAAAACCTCCAATTTACTTGCTGCACTTTCCAGCTACACCATCAATCTTGTGATATATTTTTTCTCATATTCAATGTGGGATTGACCCTAACCTTGTTGGTCTCTATATTTGACAAGAAACAACATTATACTATTTAGGAGGTATAATTTGTGATATCAGTATCTAATGTAACGACCCAAAATATAATTTCATTAAAAAATATTCTTAAAAATTTTGAACAGTGAATAAAATACTCCTAATACACCTTATAGAAATCCATTCATAGGAAAACGGGGCCTAACTTTATTGGGCCAAGATTTAAAAGAAAATGAGTTACCCTATTATCTACCACTGCAGCGGTACCCCGGCAATGGCCACCCCAAACTCCCTTATTTTAACCCTCATTCGTCCTTTCCATCAAAAATCACCCTGAACAAGCCACACCCCCATAGTTATAAGGTTCCAAAGACTTTATTTTATGAGTTCATATTGTAGGCACTCTAGACAAGAACCTCGCATAGGAAGATTCTTAGCATGTCCAGGATAAATTTCTCCTCTCACTAAACTTGTGATTCATCTATGAGGTAGGTTATAGTTAAATTATAGTAGACTTGGGCTAGATGCATGTAATTTTAATAGTAATGCAGATTTCATGTCTAAGGCCTTCAGGAATGGTGTTTATACAAATAAAATTATAAAAATTTGGTTAAGCCGTAATATTGTAGTAACTTGTAGTTGTGACCAGTTAGTGTGATTTTATGGCATGAATTTGGTCAAACCTTATGAGAATTGTAAGCATGTGAGTGAATATGATTGTCTTATATGTAAATTGTGGGGTAAGTACAATAAAAAGAGAGAGAAAAAAGGAGTAAATGAGAGTTAATTAGGTTGTTTATAATAATTAGAATACCACCTCACTTGCATTAAAAAGTGGTATAGAGACGTAAGAGCGAAGTGATAACTATGTTAGTAAAGACATTTGAGTTGAGTGTTACAAGGGTCAGTTTAGTTGCAATGACCCTCCAGATTAGTTTCTACATTTTAACGTATTTTTTATTGTTTAGAGATTTACTTTAGTGAACCTAAATCATTTATGACTTGCTGGAGTTGATAGTTTGACTACCTCGGTGTTTGTTAGGTTTTTAGCTGACAATTCCTTATTTTGAAGTCTTCACTGGTAAGAACTGGTAGTCGATCAAAAACCTCAGCCAAACGTCCCTGTTTACCAATTCTAATAGTTTCAACAACTCAGGAACTTTGATTTTAGGCTAAAGTAACCTTTGGTTCGAGTCCCAAGGCTCCTAGAATCATTTTGAGTTATTGGTCAGAGATTGATAAAAATGGCACTTAGGTGTGGGATGTACTTTTCATCTAAACGACCTTAGATAGAAATTTTAACCGTGCCATTAAGTACGAAATGTTGAAGCTGATAGGGTATCATAGTTGGTTTGCATTTATAGGATTCTATATGAATCCCAATGGGTTGTTGAAGACTTAGAAATATTCTAAGTCTCCAGCTGGTGCATCCACTAAAGCAGACTTTTGGGCGCTTTAGCGGAGGCGAATTTAGTGTCCATCTAAATGCTTTAGCATCCTGAATTGGAATAGTAAGCCACCTTAGTGGCAAGATAACTGCTAAAGCATATGCCACTTTAGTGTTAGCTTGTCAGCAGCATGCCATACATAGTAGGGTACTGGTTTAATGGTACCTGGGAGTCATTAATTCCCCAATTAGCCTGATTTTCTCCCATTTTTCACATTAGTTCTAATGTGAAAAACACTAGAAAGTGAGGAAACTTAGGAGAATCATTAATAGGTGATTTTGGGGTATTTGTGATCTTGGATTTCTCATTTCTTCTCCAAATTCTTGGTAAGATTTCAATAATCTCATGGTTAATTTCTCAATTATTTCCCAAAATACCTAGAATGTTTGTGGGTTGATTTTACTACCATTTGAACTCAAACTTTATTCATTCTTGAGGGTAGAGTGGTACAAAGGTGGGGACGCAACTTGTAGCTACAACCCCTAGGGTTGAAGTCCGTCATGCATCGGTGGTTGGTTAATCCATAGTTTCACATCCAGTGGTTTCCTAGTATGCTATGTTTGTCAAGGAGAAAAAGTTGTTGGGTAGCTTCTTGTGATTGACTCCGTATAGTTTTTTCGGTTCACCGAGCGAGGATGCTTATGAGTTCTTGGTTTCTTTAGAGGATTGACTTCATAATTTGTGCATAGATTGAACTCGTGGTGTTGATTAAATTATTTTTCAATTAGATTTGGCAGCTTGTCACGACCACATTTTGAATCATGATGGCACCTACCACATCCCACTGGTAGGTAAGTCGATACCATAACCCGGAGCCAATACAATGGGTTACCCCGGTAGAAATGTCCAACTCGGACCCTATATGTGGGATAATATAAAAACAACATTTCACGACTAAGACAAACGATAATCAAATACCAATCCCACAACCTGATAGTATTAATACAAGAGCTTCTAAACTTGACAAGAGGAATTTACAATCTCAAAATCTAAAATGTCAAATAGTCTTATACATTTGTCTCGAAAGCAAAAGATAAATAAGTATAGAGGAGAAAGAGGGAAACTCGATCTTAACGAGCTCACCCTGTCTCCAAACAGTCAACTCATACAAACTAGCTCAACGGCGGCAACTAGAACCTGGGTCTGCACCAAAAAGGTACAGAAGTGTAGTATGAGTAACACGGGTACTCAGTAGGCATCATCGGCCGACTGAGCTCAAATATAATGTAAAGACGATATAAAGTAAGACAATATCCTTAAATTCAAGGGATAGGATCGAACCTGTATCTGCTTGATACCACTGTAACAACATCTACACTACCAAAGCAATAACACGACAAACTATCTAAATATACTCCATAATTACCATGACAACTGAGTATCATTCGAAAGCGTAAAGACATAACCACAATAGCAAAAAATCTACTTTCCATAATCATTATCCACCATCTTTAGAACATAAAACAAAAGAACTTTCCATGATGCGCCATACCGTCGGGAAGTACACGAAAGAGAGCACAATAAGAACTCATCATGGTGTCCCATACCACCGGAGAGTACACCAAATAATATCAAACAAGAACCAATCATGACGTCCTATACCACTGGAGAGTACACTAGAAGAATACAACCAATAATACAATAAATCACAACTACTCCATAAATTGACCGAAACTGCGGGTAGCATAACCCCTCCATGTCTCATTACCGAAATCAACTTCAAAATACCCATACCATAATTTAACATACAGAAAGTACTATTGTCATAGCATAGACATGTAGTCATTAATTATACAATTCATTGATAAACACCACGTGAAGTCAATACTAGTTAACCTTATTTTCCATGAATCAATAGATTACAATTCTTATAATTACTAGTCATCAAATTGGGGGAAACCACAAGACAGCCATATTATAGGGTATTCATCTATCATATGGTCATTTTTGAGCTAGAATCTACAAGATATGACTTATCAATTAAGCCATCTTAACCTCACATTAGGGATGTACAGACCAAACCGTCAAGTCAAACCAAATCGAAGAATCAAACCAAACCAAGAAAAAAAACTGACTTATGGTTTGGTTTGGTTGGTTTGGCGTTTGAAAAAAAAATTGACCATTCTTTGTTTGGTTAGTTGTTAACCAAAAAAAATTCAAACCGAACCCAAATCAAACAGACATAAAATATATATTTATATGTATATATATATATATATATGCATGTATATAATTTAACTTTTTATACATAAAATATTAATTATAATCTACTTTTTAAATACTTTTTCAATTAGTTTTATTAATTTTCAATATTTAGAAAGTAGATGTATATATATATACATATATATATATATATATATATTCATATTTGGTCCTTTAAGTTATAATATTTATCCATTAATTGATAATAAAATGATCCAAAATCCAATATAAACTTAAAACCTAAACTTTTCACTTTTCATCTTATTTTTTAGTTTCAAGAGAGTTTTTCACTCCTCAATTTTTCATAATTGTGGTTTTTCATTAGCACGTGAGTGAAAAAAATACTTAATCTAAACATCAATCACAATATGATTGTAAAAAATAAAGATTATAAAAAAATTGAGAAAAAACGAAAAAACCGAAAGAACCGACTAAAACCTAAACCGGAAAAACCGATTTTATGTTGATTTGATTTCGTTTATAGTTTTAATAAACCGACATAATTGGTTTGGTTTTTTTTCAATAGAAACCCAAACCAACCCGATCTATGTACACCCCTACCTCACATATTGGAAGATAATCTAATTAACCATTATGCAATACTAGGTCCATCATCACTAAGCATGGCCCAACCTTAAGGACTAGTTTCCATATTTTAAGCAAGTAAAATCCACTAACTAGTTTACTAGGTTTCTATCCTTCAAATATTAATCATATATTTTAGAAGTAACTAGTTGTCACATAAGCCACTTTACTAGGCAAGATTTCATAACATAATCTCTTATTCAAGTTAAGAAGATATAATAGGTTAGCTCTTGATTTTATGCAAGATTACACATAACACTAAGCCTTAACTCAATATTAGTCATAGATTTCCTCTAGTTTCTAATTTAGCATCAACAAGGGTCACACCTCTTCTGTAGTGATTAGGAACATGGAAAGAATAGTAATTTACCAAGAGAACCCTTATATTTCAAGCATATAGGTGGTTGGCCCCACACGGCCTAACCTTACTAATATTAATGCATCTAAGAAAATTTTACCCACACGGCATAGTAATGTTCTTACCTCTTCTAGGTTTACCGAGCATCATCATATCATCAACGTATTCCTCCGAATTCGTCGGGCATCATCACAATTTCAAGATATTACTCCGGATTCACCTGGTATCATCATAATATCACATATTCCTCTGGATTCACCGGGCATCATCACAATATCAATATATTCCTCCGGATTCACCGGGCATCATCATAATATCATATATTCCTCCGGATTCCCCAGGCATCATTATAATATCAATGTATTTCTCCAGATTCACCGAGCATCATCAAAATATCACATATCTCCAAATACAAAAACATACATCCATATGCATAGCCAAACCAATAAACATACACAAAAGTTCACAATATAAGGAAGTAGAGATGTAGGATAACACTTGCTATTTTACCTTGCTAATAAGCTTTATACGTAATATGAGCATAAACAAGAGCATGAGAATTTACAAGACATACAAAATAATTGTTTAACAAGATTATTCAAGTCATGATCACAATATAATCCGATAATCGAGTTCAACCATCACAACTCCTATGTATATAAAATTTAGACAATCTCCACGTATCTAGGTCTCTAAGCATTTACTTCGTTCAAGCTTAAGGTTGGTCAAGTCCTACTTCTAAATCCTGAGAATGCCAAGCTTACTAACACAAGTCTAGCTTCTACCCAGAATTAGGCTAAGTCATCTATACTTCACCATAAGGTCTTACCAATCCTTTCTAGGTCTATAGGGAACATCTCTTCAAGAATCTTTCATAAGTCAACCCAACACCAAGATCATCTCCTATCTATGCATTATATAGGTCAATACACTCCTAAGGATAGAGAAGCATACAATTCATGTCTACTTAGAACCACTATAGTGCTCTCACACTAGTCATGGGACCACAAATAAGATAACCAAGGTCCTAGACTAAGGGTAAAATATCATGCCTTATAAATTAATAGCCTATAGAAGTCAATGAATCCCAAGATCACCATTTAATCAACTATCATCTAAGTTCCCCGCCCAATATCACAAGATATCAATAATTACATTACAAACAAGCTGATTCTAGTCTACGGGTATGCCTAACCTACCTTGAATCCAAGCAACTCATGAACAAATGAGCTTTTCTTTTCCTTTCCGTGAAACTTTCTTTTCCACAAGCGATGCTATCAACAATACAATTTAAGAATTACAACAAGAATGACAATACCCATTATAGCACCATTGTGCCATGGGTTTCAAATGGACACCAAAACCCTAATTGGGTTTCACCCTTGGAAAGAAGTTTCCAAGACCAACCCATAACCTAACTATCTTTAGGGAGTTAAAATCCTCAAGCAATTTGATTCAATCATTCAATTTTGGGGCTAAAATTGTTCCACAATAATTTAAGGGTTTTGAGTCAAGAAACCATGAAATCAATACAAAATTAGAGAAATTTTTACCTTAGATTGTAGGAAGATTCAATCACACAAGTTGTTTAAGCACCAATTCAACCAACAACACACACTTAGAAGGTTTTACACTCCATTAGGGTTTCTAGGTAAAGAGGAAGGCACAAAATAGCCAAAATTTGCGCAATACAACACTTAAATATAGACCAACCAGTCCACTGATGGTGCGGTCGTGGCACCTCGGTGTATGCTATGCATGGTTGAAGTTTGGAACTTGGTTCCGAGCATCGGTCAATCCCTCGGGATGCATTCAGGGTCTGTTTTGAACAAATAAGATATGAAATCCCATAGTTTTTGATGTTTCGGACACATTGGCAAAGTCGGATTTTGCATACGAGGCTGTGTTACCAAAGTTTATCCTTAGTGATCAATTAGGAATAACGAAGACTTCAAATTAAGGAAAGGATTCTAAAACCCAAATGAATCATCAGATAACCTAACTATCGATCCTCGCAAGTCATTAATAACTTGGGATGGCTATGGAGAAGCTCTATCGAGGGAAGCATGCAAGAAAACGGATAATGACCTGAAGGGTCATTACAATATCGACTACTAAGTAACTTTCATCCCCGAAAGTTAAAGACAAGAAAGTACTTAAAGTCTCAAACAAGTGAGGATACTAGTCCCACATCTCACTCTCGATCTCCTAAGTAACTTCCTCTACTGGGTGATGCCTCCATTGAACCTTGACTATCGAAATCTCCCTAGTATGCAGTTTTCTCACATCACTAGCCAAAACAAGCATGAGCTCCTCCACAAAGTTCAACTGATCATCCAACTGGATCGAGTCCCATCTAAGCACTTAGGAAGGATCTAAAATATACTTCCACAACATAGAGACCTGGAAAACCTGATGGACAGTGGCAAAGTCTGGAGGTAGAGCCAACTCATAGGCCACATCGCCAACCGTATGAAGAATCTCAAAAGGACCAATATAGCGAGGGCTAAGCTTACCCATCCTTCCAAACCTCATCACACCTATCATAGGTGAAACTCGAAGGAACACGTGATCACGCACTTTGAATCTCAAGGCCTGGAGTCTACGGTTGGCATAGGCCTTCTTCCTACTCTAGGATGCTCTCAGCCTAATCTAAATCACCCTGACTCTATCCAACGAGTCCTGTAGAAAATTTGTACAACAAGGTATAACCTCGGATGTTTCAAACCATCATATTAGAGAAAGACACCTCCTACCAGACAATGCCTTATAAGGTGCCCTCTCAATACTCGAATGATAATTGTTGTTATAGGCGAACCCTGTCAAAGCTAAGTATTGATCCCACTGATCTCTAAAGTCTATAACATAGGCTTGTAGCATATCCTCAAGCACCTGAATAGTCTGCTCAGACAGACCATCCATTTGTGGATTAAAGGTGGTACTCAAATCCACTCAAGTACCCATATCTTCTTAAAATGCTCTCCAAAACCTCAAAGTAAATACAGAACCACGATCTGATATAATAGACACAAGAACCCCTGCAATCGAACTATCTCCTGAACATAAATCGGGGCTAATCTCTCATCACAGAAGGTCATCTGAATAGGAATAAAGTGAGCCGACTTGGTTAAATGGTCCATAATAACCCAAATACCATCGTGTCAATGGGAAGTACGAGGCAATCCACTAACGAAGTCTATGGTGATCCTTTCCCATTTTCTCTCTGCAATGGGCAATCTCTGAGTTAATCCGTCGGGACGCTGATGCTCGGCCTTAACCTACTGACAACATAAGCAATAAGCTACGAAGTCTACCACATCTCTCGTCATACCATCCCACTAATACAAATGCCTCAAATATCTATACATCTTTGTTGTACTTGGATGAATAGAATACCTAGAACTATGAGCCTTATGCAAAATAGACTGACTCAAATCATCAAGTCGGGGAACACAAATACGACCCTGAAATCTCAAGATACCCTCGGAATCTATAGTGTGTCTCCTAGACTCTTCGCTCACTACCCAATCATAGAGAAGGCATAACTTATCATCCTCAAACTGATGATCACGAATCTTCTCAAACAGGGAGAACCTCGCCTCTACACAAGCCAAAATTCTCGTTGGATCTCAGATATCTAGGCGAACCATCAAATTGGATAAGGACTGAATGTACCATGCCAATGGCCTCTGAGAAACTAAAAACACTAGACAAACTAGCCATACTCATGCCTTGCGACTCAAGGCATCCACCACCATATTTTTCTTACCCGGATGATATATGATAGATATATCATAATCCTTTATCAAATCCATCCATTTACACTGGAAAGCATTAAGCTCTTGCTAAATCATAAGATGCTGAAGACTGTGATGATTGGTGAAAATCTCACAATGCACACCATACAAATAATGCCTCCAACTTGAGCGCAAAACCTACCGCCGCCAACTCTAGATCATGAGTGGGGAAATTACGCTCATGTACCTTAAGTTGTGTAGAAGCATAAGCAATAACACGACCTTTCTGCATCAAAACACAATCGAGCCCTACACTAGAAGCATCACAAAACACTGTGAATCCCTCGTTTTCAATAGGAAGAGCTAATATCAGGGATGAAGTAAGACAACACTTGAACTTTCAAAAGCTCGAGTCACACTCTTTGGACCATTGAAAAGGAACTTCCTTCCAGTTCAATGTAGTCATAGGGGCTAATAAGGTAGCAAAGCCCTCAAGAAAACACCTATAATAACTAGCAAAACTAATAAAATTGCAAATCTCAGTCCGAGATAGGCCTAGCCCAATCACGAATTGCTGAAATCTTAGTCGGGTCCACTATAATACCCACTTTGGACACCACATGTCTGAGAAAAAATACTGACTCAAGACAAAAAACGCACTTGAAGAACTTGGTGAAAAGTACATTCTCTCTCAAAACCTGGAGCACAACCCTCAAATATTTCCCATGCTCCTCACTACTCCTCGAATACACAAGGATATCATTAATGAACACTATGACAAAAGAGTCTAGATAAGATCTGAACGCAAGGTTCATCAAGTCCATAAATGCGGATGGAGTATTAGTCAGCCCAAAAGACATTACCAAAAACACATAGTGACCATAACGGGTCCTGAAGGCTGTCTTTGAGATATCCTCGGCCAGAATCCTTAATTGATGATAATCGGACCTCAAATCTATCTTAGAAAATACAGTTACGTCCAAAAGCTGATCAAACAAATCATCAATGTGAGGCATAGGATAACGGTTCTTCACTGTCACCTTATTTAGCTTCCTATAATCAATATACATCTTCATCGACCCATTTTTCTTCATTACAAACAAAATAGGGTCTCCCCATGGGGACACACTCAATCTAATGAACCCCTTGCCAAGAAGATCCTGAAGCTGAGAATTTAGCTCCTTAAGCTCAGCAGGAGCCATTGATAGGGTTCCATAGAAATAGGTCTCATACCAGGCTTAAGGTAAATAGAAAAGTCAATCTCACAGTCAGGGGGAATACCAGGTAGATCATCAATAAGCACATCAGGAAACTCACACAATAGGGATAAAATCAAGTGTCAAACTCTCTACACTAGTATTACATACATAAGCAAGGTACAACTCACAGCCTTTCAGCATAAGTCACTAAGTACAAACATAAAAAATAATACTCGTCGGCTCACGACTAATCGTTCCCTGCCTTACGACTGGGGGTATGTTAGGCATGGCTAAGGTAATGGTATTGGCAAAATAATTTATGACCACATGATAGCGGGATATCAAGTCCATGCCTAGAATCACATCAAAATCCAGCATATCTAGAATAATAAGATCAGTATAAGTATCAACATCACTAATTATCACGGCACATGATCTGAATATCGAATCCACTATTAAAAATTCACCTACGATAGTAGATAGACGTAATGGCATAGATAATAAATCTTTAGTCAACTCCAACTATGGTGCATAATAAGAAGATTTATAAGAATAATTGGATCCAGGATCAAATAAAACAAGAGTCAACTTGCGGCATATCAAAATCGCACTTGTAAATACAGCATCCGAAGTCTCAACCTCAGGCCTATCAGGTACTACATACAACTGCCCACGCCTGCCACCTGGCTAGGCACCTAAATGATCACTTGTCCTTCTTACCTGAGTACCACCTCGAGTGCCCTAGTGACCACCTCTACGACCTCACGGACCACCCCTACCTGAAAGGGGAACTACCCTAATGGTAATAGCTCCCTTGGCAAAAACAACCAATGCCCCACGACTAGGGCACTCTCTAAAAAAATAACCAGAAAGTCCACAAGCAAAACACGACTCATAAGAAGAACCAAAACCCCCATAACCTGCTGATCTGGCATAACTACCACGCCTAGCATGGCATATAGATGAAACTCTCATAGACTCATCACCGCCCTTACTAGGGAGCCAACTAGAAATAAATTGATCCCCATCATCTTTCTGAAGGGCTTCCTGGACTGGTCGACTCTGAGGCTCAAAAGATGGATGAGGAGGATGTCCAGCATAAGAAATGTCACCTCTGAATCGGTATCTGCTATGGCTACCACCAAATCTACCCTGATACTTAGGCCTCTTATCACGACCCTTATGTTGTATGTCCTTCATCACCCTAGCATGATCAGCAACCATAGCAAAGGTCCTACCAGCAACAACCAAAATCTGAGTAGGAAGCCTCAATCCTCTCACAAAGAAACAAACCTTCTCATACTTTGTATCCAAGATAGCAGTCGCTTGCCTAGCTAACTCATGGAAATGAGCCTCATACTCAGCAACTATCATAGAACCCTTCTCTAATCTGGAGAATTGATCTCTCAAATGATCTCTAAGGCTATGCGGCATGAACTTCTCCAAGAATATCTTAGACAACGAAGCCTAAGAAAGAGAGAAAGATTCAACTGGTCTAGAACTTATATAACCCTTTCACCAGTGTCTAGCAGATAAGTCCAACTGAAATATGGTGTAGTCCACTGCACGAGTCTCCAAGAGGGCTAACCCACGAAGCCTATTCTCATAAGTGATACGCCCAAATTATAACTCTCTTACAAAAACTTTAGATGTCGCTGTCAAATACAAAACCCAACTAGGTTGGGGTAGAATCCCACAGGGAATATGGTGCTAATTAAGTTGTATGCAGATTAGTTAACTTTTAATCATTCATTTCTGTAAAACAAAAAGGGGGAATTTGATTCAGTTCATAAATTAATGGTTTCAGTTTAATAAGATGAAATATGTATAGTAGTATTCAAATTCAGAGAAATAGCAAGCTAGGGTTATGTCCACCTTATAGTTTTCAATACTTTCTAACTATGGGATTTACAAATTCATACATGTATCATGCTTACAGAGAAATATATTGTATTTAATAAGATAATCCTAGTATTTCTCAACCATGAAGGACTAATTCACTTTATTTCACTCGAATCAAAAGTGTTTACAAAAACCATACGAAATCTCAAGTAGTTAATCCTATTAAGGCATTAACATATGAAATAGGGGTTGGAAATTCTATTTTCTTGTCACTACTCTCTTTTACGAACCTCAACCTTTCTAGTTGAGTTTTAAGGCACATCTTTTATGTTTGCAACCACGAGAATTTAAGATAAACAAAGAGAGTATGATATAAGCAGGTCAATACATGATGAATTCAAAAATTCAAAGTAATAGATTGTATGTTACAAGGCTTCCATAACCCTAACTAATAAACTTAGATACTCATGAATAAAATAGGAATCACAAGAGAAATATTCATCATACCAAAAACTAGAACACGATCTTGGTGTGCAAATAGTGAAAACAAGAGAGAAACATTTTCTCTCTCAACCCTAAGCCATTATTCCCCATTCAAAAATTAATACAGAATAATGAATAATGAATAAAAATTCAGCATCAAGTCTTTTAATAATCTCTTCTCTCATAATTTCCTTCTAAGTCCCTAAACTAATTATAAATGACAAATTAGTCTTGATAATAGTTTCTAGCCGCCACATTTGGTCCAACAAGCTACTTTTCTCTTGTATGACTTGTTATCCGCAATCCGTAGTCCCATCATGTCTCTATCTACCTCATTAACACTTGAAATCATGCTAATCACATAGGTTATCCCAATTACATCAAAGTAGAATAAAAGCATAAGAAACTAGGCACTTTGTTCTCAAAACTTAGCTAAAATATAGGTAATTTATGGTGCTTAGGCATATAAATACACCTAAGATCACCACCCCACAATTAAAGCTTTGTTCATCCTCAAACAACTTATCCATTTATGCATACTACACAAGTCTTAACAGCCACAAAGGAAAAATAAGATGCTCAAATAGGCTCACACAATTATTAGGAACAAGAAGTATATTCATAAATCATTACTAGAGACAACCTACCCTCAAGAATAGACTCACTAAGTTGGAAAATTCATGCATATAATTTAAGCAAAGAAATCACATAAATACCCAGCCTTCATCAGCCACTTGCCCTCACAATAAGAAAATTACCTATAATCAGTCACAATCATGAATTTTCTATCAAAATAGGTACGAGAATCAAGTTGCGCTCACTCTCACTAAGAATTCTCAAATTACAACTGATGACCATATGTTTTCCCTTAATGTAATGCTCCACTAATATTAGAATGCTAAGATTAGGATCAAATAGGTCTTTTATTGGTTGTAATACAGGCTAAAGGATGGGTAGGAACAATTTTGTCCAGAAATAGTGACTATCTTCCCTAAGCGGTTTAATACACTACATTATGCAACTAAGACCAATTTCTAACAACTAATTTACACCACTTTCATCTATCCATATCTTTTGTTTTCACCCCATCCCATTAAACTCAATTAATAACACTATGGTGGGAGTATGCAACCTTTTCAAATACATTTTTCTTGCACCCATTTCACATTACGCACCCCTATGATAGCCACCCTCAACTTAAGCAATTTGCCTTAGTTGATGTGCACAATGTCCAAGAAGGACCAGGGCCAAAACAAGTTCATTGTATCATGTCCGGGATAAAATTTAGAACTTTTTTTTTCAATAATTTTTGCTACTCCCAACCATACCAATTGCACACGCCAATAACAAGAATTTGGGGCATTAATTTCACTTTTTTCCTCTTATTGTCAAACTCCTAACTCAAATTGATTTTACATTAAAGTACTCAGGAGCTTTTGGATCAAATTACGGTCTACTAAAGAATAGGTTAGGCTACATATGAGGCTAACAATAGAACAAGCTAAAGGCTCAATGGGGCTAGCTAAGATAATGTGCAAAGGTGGGTCAAAAGAAAGAATTAACAACGGCTGTCAAAGAAATGCCTAAATCATCTCCTAAACTCACAATCTTTATTTTGCTTTCCATACACACCAAGAAAGTTCTAGGATTAGTTGCAATAAGGAACATACAACAGTCTTACACACTTATAGCACATGGTCAACTCAATTAGGAGCATTATAAATTCTCGACCCAACAATTAAATGAATTCAAATAAAACCAACAATCACAATAAGAGTTACAACTAGAGCCTAGTTTTTTCAAACGTAATGATCCATCACATACTATAATGCCATGTGATCCACAAGAACATTTACATACAACAAATGCCTAATTTTTTCTTAAGACAGTCGTCATCCATCCATCATCAAGAAAAACACATAACTATGACTAAATCAAACAAACATCTAACAATAAACAAAATAAACAAAATAACTAAACCTATCACAGAAGTATACTAAGAAGAAGGTACTAATTTCTTACAAAACAAGCAGCAAAGTAACCAACCACCCCACACTTAATCTAGGCACTGTCCCTAGTGCAAATAACAAGCTAAAGAACCTGGCTAGTAGTACTCTTCATCTATATTAGGATTCATGCCACCTGCATGGAGATCATCATCGGAGCTATTTTTCCTGTATTCATCACATCATCTACGTCAACCATACATAATGAAACTAACTACAATTAAGATAAAGGTGGTGAAGTCACCACCCCATAATTAATTTGTTAGTATAAACTAATTAAGTGTTATTGTCGGGTACTCAGACTTCGCCAACATACACTTTGATATGGTGCACCAATATTAGTCACAATACAATTCACACACTTCAATTCCACCAATTTTACTTCAATGAAACAATTTTTGATCAAAGTTATGCCTTAGAGCTTTACTATATTAGTATACACAAAACACCATCACTTTCACATGATTTAACCAACACCATGTTCCATCGAGTAAGTTGTGAAATAATTGCCACACAACTAAACTATGTTAGTCATGAACAATTCAATCACATGCAAAGGCTCAAAGTCCTACAACAACGGTGTCTACTACAACAATGATGTTTATCTTCCCAAGATGCTCAAAGCCTCTCTTTGACATAGGCATGGAAAAAATTAAGTCCATAATCCTCAAGACATTAATTAATAACTACAACATAAAGTCACAACACTTAAGGATTAAGAAAAGAAAAAATTACCTTAAAGATGGAAGATTGAAGAAATAAAGGAAGAATTATTGAGATTATCAAGCAAACAACAATCTTGAAGGACAAGAGGAGTGATGAGAGAAAAAGTTTGTACGTCTTAAGGGTGAAATAAGGATGAATTTGGGAATTTAGGTGTGGAGTCTATTTAAAGAGTGAAATTTAGATCGGATTGACCCAATTAAAAGACAGATATATGTTAAAATTGGAAGGGTGTGCAGTGCACAAGTTATCGCACAAGTTTAAGTGTGCACCACATTGGTCATTGCACACATGAAACAGTTAGCCTATGCGGTATGGTGTGCGACGCATAAGTTATCGCAGAAATAAAAGTGTACGGCGCATATGTTATCATATAAGTTTAAGTATGCACCGACCAAGGTATCTCATAAGTGAAATAGTGAGGGTGTGCGGTTGGGTGTGCGGTGCACAAGCTATTACCAACATTAAAATGTGTGTCGCATAAGGTGTTCCACAAGTTAAGGTGTGCTCCGCACATGGTAACGCCTACTCGAGGTAGTGGGCTTAGGCTATGTCTTAGGTGACACCTTTGCCAAGGCCTATGTAAGCTTGGAAACCACACACCTTATAGTACACTTAAACTTGGATGCCATGCACCCCATTCTTCATATAAAGCATTGAGAAAGGTCCGTACCACGGGGGCTTCGCCCCCACACCCCCATCGAGGACACTGGTGGGCTCCAAGATCACTATGCTACCACCACAGACCTCCTTCAAAATCACAAAATAAAGTCGCACCGCAAAACTTTAGGGGGCAGATTTACATAATTTGGGTCACAACCCTAACACAAGTCATAACTTGAGCCTTAACATTTGACTACTCTAACTTATTTGTAATGTCACTGTTACTCCTAATTTACCACCATTGATATGGCATAATTCCAAACCAAATTTGGTACCAATCACCTACTTAGTACATATACCTACACTTAATCAAAATCTACAAAAATGATTAGAAGGATGGGTTGCCTCCCACCAAGCGCCATAGTTTTAGTAGTGGCTCGACTCTTATTTTTGTATTTTAATTTAACATGATAAAATAAAAATAAAATCATGGGTTTCCTCCCATGCAGATCTTGACTACTCAGACTTCGTCAAGATACATCATTGATACCATTTGTACTTCATTTGTTGGATCAATAAAATTCTTTATTCCAAGTCCATCCACATTGAAGTCACTTACATCCTTGCTTGCAAGTTCAATCAAACCAGCTATGGTCTCCATAGCAGGTGATATGCCCAAATTACAAATCTCGTTAGAAAGTGCAAGAGGTCGTTGTCAAATATAGAACCCAACTGGGTTGGGTGTCAAATCCTGCAGGGAATACTATGATCACTAAGTATTGCGATTATTATTAGACTGTTGATCGAAGGTTCCAAAGTAAAGGGGGGTTTCAGTTTAAGTGCACAATAATATTATCAGTGTAACAATGAGATGATATGTATAATAGTATTTTATTGCAGAGAAAGACAAGTTAGGTTTATGTCCACCTTGTAGCTTTTACTTCTCTATTAACTATGAGTATTAAGGATTTATACATGAATGCACTTACAGAGAGATGTATTCAAATTCTAAATCCAAGTGTTTCTCAACCATCAAGGATTAATTCACTTTAGTTCTCTCGAATCCAAAGTGTACAACCAATCATACGCAATATCCAATTCATCAATCCTATTAAGGCATTAACGTGTAAAATAGAGGTTGGAAACCCTATTTTCTTGTCACTACTCTCTTTTCCAAACATTAACTTTTCTATCGAACAAGTTATTGTTGTAATGGCACATTCCCTATGTTTGCAACCACGAGAAGTCAATCATAATGAAGAGAGCAATGATATAAGTGGATCAACACATCATAAATTAAAAAAAAAACACAGCAATAGAGAGTATACTACAAGGTTTCCATAACCCTAACAAATAAGCTTAGCTACTCATGAACCAAAAGGAAATAACCATAAAAATGTTCATCATACCCCAAAACTAGAGGATGATCTTAGTGTCCATAAAATAGAGAAAGAAAAAAGAGAAAATGTTTTTCTTTTCTCTCACCCTCAGCTAAGCCACCTTTTCTTCTTTTTTTTTTTAAAATAATATAGAATAAAGAATCCCCCATAAAAATTCATCCATAAGGTTTTTAGTAACATTCTTCTCTAATAAATTGCTACTGAGTCGTCAACTATTTAAAAATATTGAGTTTGCCCAGGAAAAAGTTCCCATATATCACATTCAGTCCAAAAGCTGCTTTCCTTTTATGTGAAGTTTCCTCTGCTATCCACAGGTCCCCAAAGTACCGTAATCTTCCTCATTAGTACCTGAAAAGCATGCTAATCACATAGTTCAGCTCACTTAACTTAAAATAGACTAAAAGTGCAAGAGTTATGTATTTTATCCTTAAAACTTAGCTAAAACATGGGTAAGTTATGGTGCTTAGTCGTATAAATAAGCCCAACATCACCACCCCACACTTAAAGATTTGTTTGTCCTCGAAAAAAATAATACATCCATGCAAATACCTAACTAAACATCACAAGAGCAACACAAAATTTTCAACAAGACATACACAATAATTATTAACAAAGAGTAGATTTCTGGATCATTACTAGAAATAACTCAACCTCCAACATAGACTCATTAAGTTGGTTAATTCATATACACAATTAAGCCAAGAAATCCTATAAAACTACCCAACAATCATCAACCATGTACGCTCAAACAAGAAAGTTACCTATAATCACTCATAATTTTGCATTCTTCAAAAAAAAATATGGGTATAAGAACTTGCTTGTTCTCACTATCACAAAGAATTCTTAGATTACAACTGATGACCATATGCTTTCCCTTAGTGTAATGCTCCACTAATATCAGAATGCTAAGGTTAGGATCAAATAGGTCTTTTATGGGTTGTAATGTAGGCTAAAGTGATGGGTAGGACTATTTTGGCCAGAAATAGTGACTATGTTCCCTAAGCACTTTAATACACTACATTATGCCATTTATACCAACTTTTAACAACCACTCTACCTTCCTTTCATCTACCAACCTCTTTTATCTTCACCTTATTTTATTACTCAATCAAAAACCCTATGATGGGAGTATACAACTCTTTTATTTTGCATCAATTTCTTGTTACGCATCCCTATGATAGCCACCCTCAGCTTAGACTATTTGCCTTATTCGAGGTGCACAATTTCCAAGAAAGAACCAGGGCGCCACTCCCAATCACAATATTTTCATGTACCAATAACTAAACTTTGGGGTATCACTTTTACTATTTTCCTCTTATTTTGCCACACTCTTAACTCAACTTGATTCTACAATTTAAAGCGCTTAGGAGCTTTTGGATTAAATTATGTTCTTTAAAAAAAATGGATTAGGCTACATATGAGGTTTCCAAAGAAAGTAGCTAAAGGCTCAATGGGTGTTCAACTAGGACAATGTACAAAGGTAGGTAAAAAGAAGATTAAAATAAGGGTTTCCAAAGAAATGCCTAAATCATCTCCTAAACTCACAATCTTTATTTTGCTTCACACACACACTAGGCAAGTTCTAGCATCAGTCGCAACAAAGAATATACAATAACCTTACACACACATGGCACATGGTCAACTTAATTAGGAGCATTATAGATTCTTGACCCAACAGATAAATGAATTAAACCACAACCAATTATCACATCACGAGTCACAACTTAGAGCCTAAATGTTTCAATAGTAGTGCTTCAGCATAAACTCATGTTATAATGCCATGTCATCTATAAGAAAAATTTCATGCAACAATATGACTAATTCTCTCATAAGACGGTCATCATACATCCATCATTGAGAAAAGTGACTAATTACGACTAACTAACTACGACTAAACCAAAACAACTGTAGAATAAATACGAGTAAGTAGTAGGCAATACAGCAGACAAGGCAATCAAGGCGTACTTATACCCTCACCCCACACTAAGAAGGAAGACACTGCCCTCAGTGTAAATAAATAAGCAAAAACCTGGTTAGTCGGACTTTTACTCTATATCCGGGGTCATACCCCCTGCGTCAGAATCATCATTGGAGTCTTTATCACCAGAGTTGTCCTCCATATCAGAGTCTAGTAGTCGGTGATCATCGTCTATCGGCACATCATCATCTAGAGGTTCTTCAAAATTTACCCCCACTCCACACATGGCCGGAGCATGATCATTAAGCGGGTAGTCATAGTCAAACTGTCAAAGCTCTGAAGCAATAGGCACACGACCCTCATTCATCATAGTAAACCTAGTCATGCCATACAGATGGCCAAAAAAACTCTCATCTCGAGCATGTCTTTCAGCAGTGGTAAGGTTGATGCCTTAAATAGTTTCTGGATCTTTGATTTTCGTGAGATCCACCTTCTTTGGGTTTTGTGGAAACTTATGGTCTGCTGGATCCTCCTCAATGTGCTCTTTCCTTAAAATTATAGTCAACAAGTTGTCGAAACTGAAGTGGGACTTGTTGTGCACCCTTGCTTTGTGCATCGACACGCATTTAACTGCACCAATATTGATAGGAACATTCGTCATTAAAGCATATACCAAGAAGACTCAATCACGTGTGACCTTAATGTATTGTGTCCTAGGAATCAAGCAGGAATTGACTATTCTTAACCATATGCAAGCTTCTCTATTCAAACAAGCATATGGGTAAGTATTGTGACAACTATTATCCTTATGATGAGTCCACCAGGTCATGGACCTTGATCCATACAACGTATGTTTGATGGCTCTGTAGGGAGGTTTGCTGTAGAGCTCCTTGAGTGGTGATTCATCCACACTTGGAGTACCCAGGAAAGAGTTGAAGAAATCAGCATTCAATTGCAAGACCTGCCCTCGAATCTTTACTTCATTTCCCGTAGTCCTTGGGGACCAGTTGGCATAAAACTCTCGAGTCAAATCAAGATTACACTCTCCCATGTCTCGGAAGATTAAGTCAAGCTTTAGTGCCATAATCTTTGCCAAAATGCGAGGGCAATTCTTTGCTAAACTTTTCTTTTGCATTAACTCCACATGTATATATTTCTTCACTTTATTGTTTCTGTACCATTCATTCCCTTCCTCCTCCAGAACCCATTTGATCCCAAAAGTACATCGAGGCACTTGAAGAGAGGAGGAATCAGCCTGGTCCTTTCTTGCCCTTTTTTGACCTTTTTGTGATGTGGATGCTTTCTCCTTTCCCTGTCGTCCTTTTGGAGCCATGTTACCTGAGATCATAATAGGGTCATGTTAGTCTCATTTTGTAAAATTCACTATAATCGAAGAAGAAAATAGTGATGGCACCACCCCACACTTAATTTGTTTGCATAAACTAATTAAGTGAGTGTTGTTGAGTACTCAGACTTTATCGACATACATTTAGATGGTATGTTCCAACAACATTATTAGTGCAGTAACACTTTCAACCCCTAACTTTATATAACAATTTCTCAGTTTGATATACAAAAGCAGCACACAATGGTCCTGTAATCTTAACTATCATTTCTAATTTCATTTCATTTCAGTAATACAATCTTTGAACAAGACTACCACATAGCAATCTCATCATGCCATAGCATAGAAACAACTTCACAATATTATGCTTTTGGTTAACCATGCTCAATACATCGATAAAGGAGTCACTCATATACTCAAGCTTACGACTCCCAAAATCATGCGTTAAACTTCAATAGTTCAGCTTTATAAAAAAAAAATTAAGTGAATACCAATCAATACATTCTGGAGTAAAATCAAGATTATCCAGGAGAATCCTTTCAGTCAATGAGATGTATTTTCCCAAATCATAGAAAACTAACCATAATCTTATCACCAAGCACTATTTCATAATCCAATTAACCATTATGAGCCTAGCAATGAAATAACTAAGGAACATGAAAGAACAACTTACTTGATGATAAATGATTGATGAACCGTGAAGGTGAGCCTGCAAGATTAGATGAGAAAAGAGAAGGGCTTGGAGAGGGAAAAGGTGTTTGGGTGGTGCTTAGGTCAAAGGAAAATAGAGTGGGATTTAAGAGTAGAGAATATGTTTAAAAGATGAGATATGGGTCGGTTTGATCCATTCAAAAATGGATTATTAGATAAAACTTACACTGATAGGCGGCGTCTATGAAATTGCCTAAGAATAAGTAGGCGGCGCCTATGAAATTGCCTAAGAATAAGTAGGAAGCGCCTAACCCATCGCCTAAGTGAGGTAGTGAGCATAGACGATGTAGTAGGCGGCTCCTAACCTATCGCCTATGTTGACATAGGCGGCGCCTAACCTATCGCCTATGTTGACATAGGCGGTGCCTAACCTATCGCCTAAGTGAGGCAGTGATTATAGGCAATGGCATAGGGGGCGCCTAAGCTATTGCCCATGTTGACATAGGCGGTGCCTAAGCTATTGCCCATGTTGACATAGGCGGCGCCTAAGCTATCACCTATGTTGACATAGGCAGAGCCTAACCTATCGCCTAAGTGAGGCAGTAAGCATAGGCGATAGAATAGGTGGCGCCTATATGCACTTATGTGCTGCCTTGAAGTTGCAATACACCCATACCAGTTGCTACATGCCTTTTTTCCCAATTTTCAAGTGAATTCGAATGCTACACTCAGAAATGTGTACGTCATCAATAGACTTACCACTCTTGATGTAGTTGATTTTCTCACCAAATTAAAAACCAATTGTCTCCTCAATGCCTGCAGTACCTACACTTATTCAGAACAAACAAAAAAGATAATTAGAGGGATGGGTTGCCTCCCACCAAGAGCCTTAGTTTCGGTTGTGGCTCGACTCTTCTTTTTGAATTTTCATTTACCAAAAACAAAATCCTAGTAAAACCATGGGTTACCTACCATGTAGCGCTTGTTTTATTGTCGCGACACGACATTGTTATCTCGATTACTCAGACTTCATCGAGATATATGGTGGCTATATATTTTATAGAGTCGGTTGGATCGATATATAGCTTCACTCTTTGACCATTCACCTTAAAGACACTACCATCATTGTTTTATACATCTACTACTCCAGATGAGTAGACTTGGCTGATTATGAATGGACCAGACCATTTAGACTTTAACTTACCTAGAAACAGCTTCAGTCTGCAGTTGAAAAGAAGTACCAAATCACCCTTTTGAATGTTTCGTTGGATAATCCTTCAACCATGGTAATTTTTCATCCGTTCCTTGTAAAGATCTTCTGTTTCTTATTTATTGAGACGGAATTCATCCATCTCATTCAGCTGTCCCAATCTCATATTTATTGCATCATGCCAGTTCAGGTTAAGGTGCTTTAGTGCCCACATTGTTTTATGTTCTAGCTCAATTGGCAAGTGACAAGCCTTGCCATAAACTAGTTGGTATGGTGACATGCCAATTGGTGGCATTCACAGTCTTAGAAAGGATCAGCTTGATTTCTCGATTTGAGACCTCCACTTTCCAACTAGTTTATGGGTGGTACGGTGTAGTTACCTTATGTTGCTTTACCCCATACTTTGTCAATACGGCTCTGAATAGTTTGTTGCAGAAATGTTATCCTCCATCGCTTATGATGGTACGGGGTACCCCAAAATGAGAGAAGATATTTCTCTTTAAGAATGCCACAACACTCTTACCTTCATTATCAGCTAGAGCGACTGCTTCAACCTATTTGGATATGTAATCCACAATAACTAAGATATATTTCATCCCAAATGAGCTCACAAACGGGCCCATAAAGTCAATACCCCAGACATCGAATAACTCTACTTCAAGCATTTTAGACATGGTCATCTCATGGTGCTTTGAGATAGAACCTTGCAGCTTGCACTGATCACATCTTCTTACGAAATCGTAGGCATCCTTGAATAATAATGGCCAATAGTAGCCACTTTGCAGTACCTTCTTGGTCGTCCGATCACCTGCATGGTGACCTCCAACTTGGGAAGCATGGCTTGCTTCCAGTATGCTAGACACCTCTACTTCTGGGATGCACCGCCTAATAATACCGTCAGCACATTGTTGGAAAAGATACGCATCCCAGAAGTAATGCTTCACATCATGCATGAACTTTTTTGTTTGATGAAAGGAGAGATTCTCAGGAATCACTTCGCTTACCAAGTAGTTAGCGAAATCTGCATACCACGGTAAGTTTTCCACCACAGTTGTTAGAATCTCTTCATCAAGGAATGCATCATCAATCTCAAGGTCGTTCTGCACTGTGTTCTCACTCTCAAGTCTGGATAGATGATCAGCTACTTGGTTTTCACAACCTTTTCTATCCTTTACCTTGAAATTGAATTCTTGAAGCAGTAGCACCCACCTGATTAGCCTCGGCTTGGCATCCTTCTTTTCTATTAGATATCTCAGAGCCGCATGATCTGTATGGACCACTACCTTGGTTCCCAACAAGTAAGCACGGAACTTTTTGAAAGCATAAACAACTGTAAGAAGCTCCTGTTCAGTGATGGTATAGTTCTTCTATGCTTCATTCAAGGCCTTGCTCGCGTAGCAGATTGGATGAAAGAGCTTTTCTATTTTATGACCAAGTACAGCACCCAAAGCTATACCAGTTGCAGCATACATAATTTCAAATGGTAGAGACCAATCAGGCGCTACAATAATAGGGGCTTCAACTAGCTTCCCTTTGAGGCATTCAAACGCCTTCAAGCAATCTTCACCAAAGTAAAACTTTGCCTCATTCTCTAAAAGCTTGCATAATGGGTTTGCAATCTTAGAGAAGTCTTTAATAAACCTCCGATAAAAACCAGCATGATCGAGAAAACTACGAACCCCCTTCATAGAAATTGGAGGTGGTAGTCTCTTGATAAATTCAATCTTGGCTCGATCAACTTCAATTCCTTTTTCAGAAATTTTATTCTCGAGAACAATGCCTTCCTTAACCATAAAATGGCACTTCTCCCAATTTAGCACAAGATTGAATTCTACACATTGCAGCAAAGCCATACTCAGATTTTCCAAGCATGACTCAAATGAATCACCTACAACCAAAAAGTCATCCATAAACACCTCTAAGGTGTTTTTGACCATATCTGAGAAAATGGACATCATGCACCTTTGAAAAGTGGCAGGTGCATTACATAGCCCAAATGGCATCCATTTGAATGCAAAAGTACCATATGGGCATGTAAAAGTGGTTTTCTCCTGATCTTCAGGAGCAATACAAATTTGGTTATATCTGAAATAACCATCCAAGAAATAGTACCATCCATTTCCTACCAATCGATCAAGCATTTGATCCATGAATGGCATTGGAAAATGGTCCTTTAACGTCCACGAGTTTAGATTCCAGTAATCCATACACACTCTCCACCTTATGACAGGCCTGAGTGGAATTAGCTTTTTCTTCTCATTCGCCACTACTGTCATACCTCCTTTTTTGGGCACACATTGTATAAGACTCACCCATTTACTGTCTGAGATTAGGTACACCACCCCTACATCTAGCCACTTGATGATTTCTTTCTTCACCACCTCTTGCATAGGTGGATTCAGACGACGCTGATGCTCAATAGTGGGTACACAATCTTCCTCTAGCTGAATCTTATGCATACATATGCCAGGAGAGATACCAATGATATCTGTAATAGTCCAACCAATATCTCTCTTGTATCTCTTAAGAACAGAGATGATAGCCTCTACCTGTTGTTCATCTAAATCAGCAGTAATAATAACCGGCAGTATATTTCCACTACCCAAGAACACATACCTCAGATGAATGGGTAGCTCTTTCAATTCTAACACTGGTGGCTCTTTAATGGATGGCTTCGCCGATGGTGAAGGTCGATTCTTAAGGTCAAGGTCCATCTTCTTGGGGGCATAAGAATACGACCTCATTCCTTTCAAAGAACAGACAGTTTCTTCATACTCCTCAACATCCTCACGATCAAAGTTCATAAGCACAGTAGCCAATGGTTCAATAGTAAGCTGCTTCTCCAAAGATAATTCCTGCTCCTCCTCATGATAAACATCAACTATAGAGAACACATTCATATCCTTGGGATGCTTCATTGATTTGCATACATCAAAACGTACCACTTCATCATTCATCCAAAATAAAAGCTCATTTGCTCGCAAATCAATAAGCGCACTTCCAGTTGCAAGAAAAGGTCGACCCAAGATTATGGGCACCTTAAAATCCACCTCTCAATCCAAAATAACAAAATCTGCAGGAAAAATAAAGGTAGCAACCTTCACTAGTACATCATATAGAATACCAACAGGTCGTTTTACCGACCTATCTTCCATTACAAGCCACATGTTTGTTGGTGTAGGATCCCCCAGCCCTAACTGTTTATAAATGGCTAGTGGCATCAAATTAATGCTAGCCCCAAAATCACACAAAGCCTTAGCAAAATCTAAAGATCCAACCGTGCAAGGAATAGTGAAAGCACCCGAATCTGCCTTCTTCTGTACCAAAGACCTCGTGGCAATTACACTACAATGATGGAAATTATCTGCCAGTTCATAGCTTGCTGCCCTTTTCTTTGTCAAAAGGTCCTTCATGAATTTGGCATACCCTGGCATCTGCTCCAATGCCTCCACTAAAGGCACAATTATAGTCAGCTGCTTCAGCATGGTCATGAATTTACTGAACCTGGTGTCATCAGCCTTCTTCTTTAGTCTCTGAGGAAAAGACGGTGGTGGATTTGTAAGAGTTTTCTCCACCACTTTCTTTTAATTGTGCTTCCCGTTATCAATCTTTTCAGACTGCTAACAGCTAGGTTTAGTATCATGAATGACCTCATCCTGATTTTAACTTCTACAGAATCATCACAATCCGCTTCAACAACATTCTCCTCCATACTATCAACTACAGACTTACCCTTGGATGGATTTTCCAACACCTTACCACTCCTGGTAGTAATAGACAAACATGATCCATCTTTCCTTGGATTTTGCACAGTGTCACTTGGTAAAGTGATAGCTTTTCTTTGATTGAATCCTCCATTAGTTGACTCATTTGCTGTTCCAACTATTTTATTAAAGTTGAATGCGAGTCAACCAATTGATTCATTGAGGACAAATCATTTTTTACCTCATCTACTCCCGTGTTGGTTTCCTCCACTCCTTTCAACAGCTTTTCCATCATGTCCTCCATGGACATCTTCTCAGAGTAAGGTACAGCAGCTTCACGATTTCCATAAGGGACCTACAAACCGCTTCTGCCATTCTTATTATTCCAATTCCCTTGGTCTCGATCCTTGTATCCGAATTTTTCATAATAGTTCCGACCTTGGTTTCCTTGGCCACTGCCTCAGAAACCCCTAATTATTCAAGTAATTTGCTTCCTCCACAGAATCGGAGTCAGCTCTTCCCTATGATCCAACAACTTTGACCTTTTCTATCTTCCCTGATAATAAATGCTTAGTAAGAAGGTCCATCTGCGTTTTCATGTGAGCCATATCCTAGTCACGTTCCTCTTCCCTTCGGCTCTGTTCTTCCATCACGCCAATAGATACAGTAGAGCTTGCTACCTCAGAATTCCTGGTATGCCAAGCTCTACTCTGCTTTCTCATACGATCCAGCATGTTAAATTCCTCAAGAAAAGTAAGGTTCATAAATGACCCACCCCGCAGCATTATCTACCACTGGCTTAGTCACCGAGGTCAAAGCCCTATATAATATCTCCATCAAGTGTACATTGGTCATCTGATGATTTGGGCACTGCATAAGCTTTTTCTTTAACCTCTCCCAAGTCTCATGGAGAGCTTCAGTTGGAAGCTATCTGAAATTACTTATCTCATCTCTCAATTGTGCCCTCTTGGATGGTGGAAAGAATCTTTCTAGGAAAGCATCTTTCAGTTGCCTCCAATTGGTAATAGAGTTGGGAGTTATCCCGTTTAACCATAGAGTTTCTTCTCTAGATAGATACAATGGAAATAAGTGTAGAAGGATCACATTCTGTCCAACCCCTGGATTGTCAAACGATTTGCATGATGAGATAAAATTAATCAGATGCATATTCGGATCGTCGCCTGCAAGTCCACCAAATAGCCCTTTGAGTTGAAATAGTTAGATCATAGTGCTAGTATTATTGAACATGCCTTCGGGTTCCAAGGGAGGAGGAATAATAGCCCCTGTGTCACCAACCCCATCCAAGTTGTCATCATCATCATCAAAAGAAACTTGCACATCTCGGCGTTTGGGTCTCATCCTAGTTTGACGATCTCTGTTGACATTCTTATTCACTGGTGCAGCCACATCATCTGCATGCCTTGGATTTAATAACTCATCATCACCTAGGTCCTCCTCATCAATATTTGGTACCTGACCTGGGTTATCAGCATTCTATTGATTTACTTGCACAGCTGCCAATGCAGCTAATCTAGCATGCTCCTGTTGAGCAACTATCCATTCAGGTTCTCGTTGCATATCCATTCTGCCAATGAGACGTGGTTCAGTATTTATAGGTAATAATGTTTGACCCGATCTCCGTGTACTTGGCATGCATAATAGTCAACCTATTCAAAACAAAAACAACAAACAAAAAGTAAAGTTTGGGAATCTTTGACCAAAGGGTCTATTAACTATCACAAACTTAGTTGACAACCGTATTCCCTGGAAACGGCGCAAAAATTTGATACGCCCAAAATACAACTCTCGTTAGAAAGTACAAGGGGTCGCTGTCAAATATAGAACCCAACTGGGTTGGGTGTCGAATCCCACAGGGAATACTATGATCACTAAGTATTGCGATTATTATTAGACTGTTGATCGAAGGTTCCAAAGTAAAGGGGTGTTTCAGTTTAAGTGCACAATAATATCATCAGTGTAACAATGAGATGATATATATAATAGTATTTTATTGCAGAGAAAGACAAGTTAGGGTTATGTCCACCTTGTAGCTTTTACTTCTCTCTTAACTATGAGTATTAAGAATTTATACATGCATGCACTTATAGAGAGATGTATTCGAATTCTAAATCCAAGTGTTTATCAACCATCAAGGATTAATTCACTTTAGTTCTCTCGAATCCAAAGTGTACAACCAATCATACGAACTCTTCAAGTCATCAATCCTATTAAGGCATTAACGTGTAAAATAGAGGTTGGAAACCCTATTTTCTTGTCACTACTCTCTTTTCCAAACATTAACTTTTCTATCGAACAAGTTATTGCTATAGTGGCACATTCCCTATGTTTGCAACCATGAGAATTCAATCATAACGAAGAGAGCAATGATATAAGTGGATCAACACATCATAAATTCAAAAAAAACCATAGCAATAGAGAGTACACTACAAGGTTTCCACAACCCTAACAAATAAGCTTAGCTACTCATGAACCAAAAGAAAATAACGATAAGAATGTTCATCATACCCCAAAACTAGAGGATGATCTTAGTGTCCACAAAATAGAGAAAATAAGAGGAGAAAACATTTTTCTTATCTCTCACCCTCAGCTAAGCCGCCTTTTCTTTTCTTTTCTTTTAAATAATACAGAATAAAGAATCCCCCATAAAAATTCAGCCATAAGGTTTTTAATAACATCCTTCTTTAATAAATTGCTACTGAGTCTTCAACTACGAAAAAAATATTGAGTTTGCCCGGGAAAAAGTTCCCATATATCACATTCAGTCCAAAAGCTTCTTTCCTTTTATGTGAAGTTTCCTTTGCTATCCACAGGTCCCCAAAGTTCTATAATCTTCCTCATTAGTACCTAAAAAGCATGTTAATCACACAGGTCATGTCACTTAACTAAAAATAGACTAAAAGTGCAAAAATTATGTATTTTATCCTCAAAACTTAGCTAAAACATGGGTAAGTTATGGTGCTTAGATATATAAATACGCCCAACATCAGCAGGTCTTTCCTGAACTGGTACATCTCACTCATCTTTGTAGAATACATCAACAATTAAAAATACACTCATCTTCTTTTGTTGTTTCATGGATTTACATACTTCAAAACTAACCTATTTCCTGTTGAGCCTAAATTTTAGATCATTCAAATCTAGATCAACTAATACTCTCCCGGTTGCTAAGAACGGCCTACCAAAAATTATGGGTACTTCAAATTCCACTTCGCAATCAAGAATTACAAAGTCGGCAGGAAATATAAAATTAGCCACCTTTACAAGTACATCATGTAGAATCCCAACCGACCTTTTCACCGATCTGTCTACCATTACTAGTTATATGTTTATGGGTATGGGGTCTCCCAAACCTAATATCTTATAAACAGCTAGTGGCATCAGATTGATGCTAGCTCCTAGATCACATAAGGCCTTAGCAAAATCAAGAGACCCAATCGTACAAGGGATGATGAATGCTCTTGGGTATGCCTTCTTCTGTACCAGTGACCTTTTAGGAATAACAATATAATGATGGATATTATCCACTGGTTCATAGCTTACCTCTCTTTTCTTTTTCACAAGATCTTTCATAAATTTAGCATATCCTGGCATCTGCTCAAGTGCTTCAACTAAAGGCACGTTCACTGTCAATTGCTTCAACATAGCCATGAATTTGTTAAACTTTCCTTCATCTTTTTTCTTCTTTAATCGTTGTGGAAATAGGGGTGGTGGCCTTGGGATTTCAACTAGAGCAACTTTTACCTATTTTCTTATGCCTTGTTTCACATCACTAACATGCTTCGGCTTAGGTGGTTGTTCTACTTCCGCACTCTTCTTTTTTGAACCTCCCAACTCTATAGGCACCACTGAAGATTTATCAACCATCTTTCAATCTATTTTGACTGCATCAGTATGAGAGGATGCTCCCAATCTTGGACTAGATAACATCTTACCGCTTCTAGTGGTAATAGCCATACACAATCCATCAGTCCTTGAATTCTGAACAATATCACTTGGTAGAGTCCCATTCTGTCTTTAGTTAAATGTTGTGGATAATTGGATCATCTTCTTCTTTAGTTGTTTAATAGTGATCGAGTGCAAATTTACTAGTTCACTCATGGAAGATATGTCACTCTTCATAGTAGTCACCCCATAATTGGTCACCTTAACTCCCTTTAATAGTTTCTCCATCATCTCCTTCATTAACATTTTGCCTGAACTAGTGGCAGCATTATCATGGCTTCCAGGAGGTACATACAGTCCACTCTTGTCACTTTTATTCTTCCAATCTCCTTGATGGTTCCAACCATGGTTTCCTTAACCACCGGTCTAGAAACCCCCCTGGTTATGCAAGTAGTTAGCCTATTTGTTAGTGTTTGATTCAGCTCTTTTACCATGGAATCCCACAGCTTTTACCTTTTCTACATTCCCTGATAGCAAATGTTTCGTGAGCAGATCCATCTAGGTTTTCATGTGAGCCATATCCTGATCACGCTCCTCTTCTCTCCTACACTGCTCTGCTGATATTACACATGACCCGGTATTGCTTGCTACCACAGAATCTCTGGTATCCCTAGATCTACTTGTCTTATTCAATCTTTCTAGCATGTACGCAGCCTCAGTAAAGGTGAGCTCCATAAAAGCTCCTCCTGTAACATTATCCACTATTGGCTTTGTAAGTGAGTTCAAAGCTCTGTAGAATGTTTCTATCAAGTGTTCATCAGTCATCTTATGGTTTGGGCATTGAGTCAAATTCTTTTTAAGCCTCTCCCAAGTATCATGCAAAGCTTGATTAGCCAATTGCATAGAGTTTCTGATCTCATCCCTCAACTGTAATATTTTGGAGGG
Organism: Capsicum pubescens; assembly: GCA_030864215.1. Taxonomy (NCBI): domain Eukaryota; kingdom Viridiplantae; phylum Streptophyta; class Magnoliopsida; order Solanales; family Solanaceae; genus Capsicum; species Capsicum pubescens. The sequence goes on along the minus strand of CM061544.1, from coordinate 194,795,444 downwards.
CGGAAAGAACCTTTCTAGGAAAGCTCCTTTCAATTGCCTCCAGTTTGTTATAGAGTCAGGAGTCAGCTCATTCAACCACATATTTGCCTCTCCAGATAGAGACAGTGGGAACAATCTTAAGCAAATAGCATTTTATCCCACTCCAGGATTATCAAATAACTTACAAATACTGTTGAAATTCACCAAATGTAGATTTGGATCATCACCAGGTAATCCACCAAAGAGTCCTTTCAGATTCAATAGTTGTATCATAGTACTGGTGATGTTGAATTTCACCCCCAGGAGCTAGTGGTGGTAGAATGATCGCCCTTGTAGATCAAGTTCCATCTAAATCATCCTCATCGTTGTTAATATCAAACTGTGCAGTTTGGCGGTCTAGTCTTTCTCTGAATGGATGATTTCAATTTACAGGTGCAACTACCCCTGATGCACGCCTCCTATTAGCCGGGTCAATTAAATACTCATCTCCCAAGTCCTCTTCATCTATACTAGGTACCCAACCTGGGTTATCTACATTCTGTTGATTCAATTAAGCATTAGCCAAAGCGGCTAATCTTTCAGCATGCTGTTGGTTTGCCATTCTTTCAATGAGATAACATTCAAGATTGAAGGGTAATAATGGTTCTCCTGAACTTCTAGTTCGTAGCATAAATAACAATGAGACTATAATGAACAAAAACAACAAATTAACGTAAAATAAGGAAACTTGACTAATAGTCAATTAACACACATAAACTCAATCAACAATTGTATTCCCCAGCAACGACGCCAAAATTTGATACACCCAAATTACACCTCTCTTACGAGAGCATAAGAGGTCGCTGTCAAATATACAACCCATCTAGGTTGGGGTCGAATCCCACAGGGAATATGGTGCTAATTAAGTTGTATGCACATTAGTTGACATTTAATCATTCGTTTCCACAAAAAAAACAGAATTTGATTCAGTTCACAAATTAATGATTTTAGTTTAACAAGATGAAATATGTATAGTAGTATTCAAATTAAGAGAAATAGCAAGCTAGGGTTATGTCCACCTTATATTTTTCAATACTTTCTAACTATGGTCTTTAAGAATTAATACATATATCAGGCTTACAGTGAAACATATTGTATTTAATAAAATAATCCTAGTGTTTCTCAACCATCAAGGACTAATTCACTTTAGTTCTCTCGAATCAAAAGTGTTTACAAAAACAATACAAAATCTCCAAGTAGTTTATCTTGTTAAGGCATTAACATATAAAATAGGGGTTAAAAATCCTATTTTCTTGTCACTACTCTCTTTTACGAACCTCAACCTTTCTATCGAACAAGTTGAGTTTTAAGGCACATCCTCTATGTTTGCAACCACGAGAATTCAAGATAAACTAAGAGAGTATGATATAAGCAGGTCAATACATAATGAACTCAAAAACCCAAAGTAATAGATTGTATGTTACAAGGCTTCCATAACCCTAACTAATAAACTTAGCTACTCATGAATAAAATGGGAATCACAAGAGAAATATTCATCATACCAAAAAATAGAAGACGATCTTGGTGTGCAAATAGTGAAAACAAGAGAGAAACATTTTCTCTCTCCACCCTAAGCCACTATTCCCTCTTCAAAAACTAATACAGAATATTGAATAATGAATAAAAATTCAGCATCAAGTCTTTTAATAATCTCTTCTCTCATAATTTCCTTCTAAGTCCATAAACTAATTATAAATGACAAATTAGTCTTGGACATAGTTTCTAGGCACCACATTTGGTCCAACAAGCTACTTTTCTCTTGTGTGATTTTTCATCCATAATCCGTAGTCCCATCATTTCTCTATCTACCTCATTAACACCTGAAATCATGCTAATCACATAGGTTAGCCCAATTACATCAAAGTAGAGTAAAAACATAAGAAACTAGGCACTTTGTTCTCAAAAATTAGCTAAAATATAGGTAAGTTATGGTGCTTAGGAGTATAAATACACCCATGGTCAACAATTAGTCAAGAACTCAAATGCATCCTCTCCAAGAGCACCAAAAAATCTAGGCGGAGCCAACCTCAAGAACCTACCTAGCATCTTCTGCTCCTCGACAAACATAATAGGCTAGGTCCTAACTGGTAGAACAACTGTCGGAATATGAGGAACCTCAACTCCAGGAGTTACAGTTGCAAGCTGCACTCCTACTCTAGCTGTTCGCAAACCATCAACAAAACTCAACAACTAAACCAAAGAATCTCTAAGTCCCTGGCCCACCGCTGGCTGAGGCGGTAGAGTCTCTTACTCGGGTACAGGAATAGGGTCTGGGGGAGGTACACCCTAGTCCCTAAATAGGGATAACTCATGAGTCTAGGTCTAAAGACCCACCTCACATATCACCGAAGCACATGTACTGGGCATCTATAAAAGAGTAAAGTCAATAAAATATCCTACAATCCACCCATATTATAGGTTATTCACCTATCATAAGGCCATTATTTAGCTAGTATCTTCGTGATATGAGTTATGAATTAAGACATCTCAACCTCACATATTGGAAGATAATCCAATTATCCATCATGCAATACTATGCTCATCATCACTATGCATACCCCAACCTTAAGGACTAGTTTCCATATTTTAAGCAACTAAAATCCACCAACAAGTTTACTAGATTTCTATCCTTCTAATAGAAATCATATATTTTAGAAGTAACTAGTTGTCACATACACCACTTTACTAGGAAAGATTTCATAACTTAGCTTCTTATTCAAGTCAAGAAGATATAATAGGTTAGCCCTTGATTTTATGTAAGATTACACATAACACTAAGACTGAACTCAATATTAATCATAGATTTTCTCTAGTTTCTAATTTAGTATCAACAAGGGTTACACCTCTTCTGTAGTGATTAGGAACAAGGAATGAATAGCAATTTACCAAGAGAGACCTCATATTTCAAAAACATAGGTGGTTGGCCCCACACATCCAAATCTTACAAATATTACTGCATATAAATAAATTTTCTCCACACGACATCATAATGTTCTTACCTATTTCAGATTTATCGAGCATCATTATATCATCAATGTATTCCTCTAAATTCACCAAGCATTATCAGAATATCAATATATTCCTTTAGATTCATCATACATCATCATAATATCACATATTCCTCTAGATTCAACGGGTATCATCACTATATCAACATATTTCTCATTATTCACTGACATCATCATAATATCACATATTCCTCCGAATACATTGGGCATCATCATAACTGCAACGTGTTCCTTTGAATTCACCGAGCATCATTATAATATCACATATATCCCAATATAGAAACATACATCCATATGCATATCATAACTAATAAAAATACACAAAAATTCACAATATAAGGAAGTAGAGATGTAGGATATCACTTGCCATTTTACCTTGCTAATACGTTTCATACGTAATATGGGTATAAAAAAGAGCATGAGAATTTACAAGAAATGCACAATAATAGCTTGACAAGATTATTAAAGTCATGATCACAAGATAATTCAATAATCGAGTACAACTATCACAACTCCTATGAATATATAATTTAGAAAATCGCCACATATCTAGGTCGCTAAGCATTTACTTAGTTCAAGCTTAAGGTGGGTGAATTCCAACTTCTAAATCCCGATAATTCCAAGCTTACTAACATAAGTCTAACTTCTACCCAGAATTAGGCTTATTTATCTATACTTTACCATAAAGGCTTACCAATCCTTTCTAGGTCTATAGGGAAAGTCTCTTTAAAAATCCTTTCGAGGTCAACCCAACACTAAGGTCATCTCCTATCTATGCTTTATAAAGGTCAATATACTCCTAAGGATAGAGAATCATACCATTCATGTTTACTTAGAATAACTATAGTGTTCTCACACTAGTCATGAAACCACAAATAAGCTAACCAAGGTCCTAAACTAAGGGTTAAATATCAAGCCTTACCAATTAATAGCCTATCAAAGTCAATGAATCCAAAGATCAACCTTTAATCAACTATTGTGTAAGTTCCCGACCCAATCTTGAAAGATATCAATAATTACATTACAAACAAGCTCAATCTAGTCTACGTGTAAGCCTAACCTACCTTGAATCTAAGGAACTTATGAATAAATGAGATTTTCCTTTCCTTTCTGTGAAGCTTCATTTTCCATAAATAATACTATTAATAATACAATTTAAGCATTACAATAAGAATGACAATACCCATTATGGTACTATTGTGCCAAGGGTTTTAAGCATTACAATAAGAATGGCAATACCCATTATGGTACCATTGTGCCAAGGGTTTCAAATAGACACCAAAACCCCAATTGGGTTTCACCTTTGGAAAGAAGTTTCCATGACCAACCCATAACCAAACTATCTTTAGGAAGTTAAAACTCTCAAGCAATTTGAGTCAATTACTCAATTTTAGGGATACAATTAACCCATAATGATTTAGGGGTTTTGAGTTAAGAAACCATGAAATAAATACCAAATTAGAGGAATTCTTACCTTAGATTGTAGCAACATTCAATCACATAAGTTCTTTAATCACCAATTCAACCCACAATACACACTTAGAAGGTTTAACACTCTATTAGGGTTTCTAGGTTAAGAGGGAGGCATAAAATGGCCAAAATTCATGCAAGAGAACACTTAAATATGGGCCAACCATCCTCTGATGGCACGGTCATAGTCCCTAACTCACTGTGGTCATGGACTTATGGTCACACCTTTTTCTCCATGATCATGACACCTCGGTACATGCTATGCATGGCTGAAGCTTGGAACTTGGTTTTGAGTGTCGGCCAATGCCTCGAGATATATTCGGTATATGTTTCAAACAAATAATATATGAAAACCCATAGTTTTTGATATTTTAAATTCATTGGGAAAGTTAGATTTCATATACGAGTCTGTTTTACCAAATTTTTCTCTTAGTGGTCAATTAGGACTAACGAAGACTTTAAATAAAGGAAGGGGTTCTAAAACCCAAATAAACCATCAGGTAACCAAACTATCGGTCCCTGCAAGTCATTAATGGCTTAGGAAAACTATAGAGAAGCTCTATCATAGGAAGTAAGCAAGAATATGGATAATGACTTGAAGGGTCATTACATAGCTCGAGAATGATGGAGAGGTCATCTTGATTCTAGGCTATCTGGATCTCCCATATTTATATGGTCTTATTTCTTTATGTTTTTCTTGGAAAAAAATATGCCTCACAACCTTAGGGATTGTTTAAAGGATCAGTTTTCGAGGTTGGAGAAGGGCTACATGAATTTTGTGAAGTATGAGGCTTAATTTTATGAGATGGATAGGCATGATATATCTATTTTTAGGACCAAGTATGACTGAGTCCAGTGTTTTATTTGAGGATTGATACTTCTTCTTCGCATGGTTACGTAGAGTTTGGTTTTTCCTAGTAGATCTTTTATTAAGGTTTTTTATCATACACAGGTTATGAAAGAGATGTATTATGGGGACCAATGGTGTAGAGATAAGGGGATATGATATTAGGGTAGTTTCAATGGGAGTCACAATGTCTTACGATTTAGAGATAGTGGTTCTCAGGGTAGGTACTCTCTACCTCAGCCCTATCAATATTAGGGTCAGTCTAGTAAGCCCATTCACTTTAGATTACTAATGGTGACCAGTCTAGTTACAATGATCATCCTAGATAGAGTAGTGGTCATCCTTTGAGGGGTTCATCTTTTTGTTATTCCATCCATGGTGGTTATATTAACTTAGCCAAATCTTTTTTTTAGTGCAGCGCTAGGTCAAGTTATAGTTGTGGGGCCTTTGGCCATTTCTCAGAAGAGTGTCCCAGTTATGACAAAGTTGTTCCAATATCTTAGAGTGTTCATCTAATTAACATCAAGTAGTATCCCCCCAAGCCAAAGGTTCCTCCTGAGCATTATAGTGAGTTTATTATTGATCTTGGATTGAAAAACCAGCTTCTTTTTATGGAACCTTGTCATATGGATCTTGTCGAGCTTAAGAAGAAAAATTCTGAGCTTCAGGTTCTTTTGGGTAAGAGTTTCATTAGACCAAGTGTGTTACCTTGGGATACGCCTATCTCATTTCTTAAGAAGAAGGATAGTTCCCTGTATATGTGTATTGACTACAGGTTGTATAATAAAAAGATGGTGAAGAATAGGTATCTTATGCCTCATATTGATGATTTATTTAACCATATTTAGGAATCAATAGTGTTCTCTAATATTGAATTGAGGTCCAGTTACCATTAATAGAGGATTCAGGCTAGGATTCCCAACGATAGCCTTTTGGATGTGTTTTGTCATCATAAATTCCTGGTGATGTCTTTTGGGTTGACTAATGCCCCATCTGCATTAACGGATTTGATGAACAACAACTCCAGGCCTTATTTGAAGTCCTTCTTGATTGTGCTCATCGACAATATCCTTATGTAATTAAGGGATAAATAAAAGCATATGCTACATTTGAGGATTGCGCACCAAACTTTGAGAGATCATAGGATTTTTGCCAAATTTGCTAAGTGTGAGTTATGGCTTAAGTCCATGATATTCTAAGGACATGTGGTGTCTAACAATGGAATTATGGTGGAACCAGCAAAAATTAAGGCTATTCGTGATTGGGACAGTCCTATATCTCAATCTGACGTTTGTAACTTCATTAGTTTGGTTGGTTACTGTAGGTGGTTCACTAAGGTTTTTCTACTATTTTCATACCATTGACCATATTAATCCAAAAGAGAGTTCATTTCCAATAGTTTCAAGAGTGTCAGTAGAGCTTTTGAAAGCTGAAGAGGTTTCTCACTTCAAATCTTATATTGTCTCTTTCCATGAGGGTAGTAGATTCATCGTGTATTGTGATGATTTTGGTGTTGTTTTAGATTGTGTATTAATTCAGTAGAGTTGACTTATTGCTTACGCATTAAGGCAACTTAAAGTGCACGAGCACAACTACCTCACTCATGATTTGGAGTTGACGGTGGTAGTTTTTGCAGTTAAGGTTTAAATAAATTATCTTTATGACGTACATTATATGATCTACACAAATCATCATAGTCTTCAGCAACTTATAACCCAGAAAGAGATTAATTCTAGGTAGCACAAATAGATAGAGTTTCTTAAGGATTATCACATCTCTATTGTGTATCATTAAAGCAAGGAAAACATGGTAAAGGATGCCTTTAGTTGGAAGGTGGAGAGTATCAGTAGTTTCGCTTATATCTTGGTTTCTTAGAGGCCATTGGCATAGGACATCTATTCCTTAGCCAACTTGGGGGTGCAACTTGATATTTATGACCCTAAGAGAATTCTTTCTACTATTAAGGTGAGGTCAACCTTATTTGATCAAATTTGGAGTCGTCAATTTGAGGATATAAGACTTTGTGTCATCAGTGATTAGGTGTTTAGTTGAGATTCCAATTGGGATACCATAAACTCTGAGGGTGATCTATGATTTGATGGTAATATTTGTGTTCTAAGGGTTTGAGACTTGATTCTGTCGATATTACGTAAGGCTCATAGCTCGAGATACTCTATTCACCCTAGTACAGCTAAGATGTATAGGGAGTTTAGGTAGTATTATTAGTAAAGTGGAATGAAGAAAGATTTGGTAGACTTTATAGCTCATTGCCTATGTTGTCAGTCCGTGAAAGTCAAGCATCAAAGACCTAGTGTCTTATTTCAGTGGTTGCCCATTCCCGAGTGGAAGTAGGATTAGATCACCATAGACTTTGTTAGTTATATACTCGCACTTCCCATGGTTCTGATGGTATGGTTCATTATGGATCGGTTAACCAAATTGGCATATTTCCTTCCTATTCAAATGTCCTATAGTGTCGATCGGTTGGCTCGTATCTATATCCGTGAGATAGCCCACTTGCATGGAGTTCCCATATCTATCATCTCATACTGAGGCTCAGTGTTCACTTCTACATTTTAGAGAACTTTTCAAGCGGAGTTGTGCACTGAAGTGGATCTTAGCACACCCTTCCACCTTTAGACTGACGGGCAGTGAGAGTGAACTTTTCAGATTCTTGAGTATATGCTCCAACCATGTGATATAGATTTTAGAGGTCAGTGAGAGAATCACTTAGCTTTGGTGGAGTTGGCGCATAATAATATCTACCATTCGAGTATTAAGATGTCACCATTTAAGGTAGGCATTATCTTATACGATTGGTTGGTTCGAGACCTTTGAGATTAGATCCCATGGTGCTGACTTACTTTAGGATTTGTTGGATAGAGTTAGGGTGATTCAGGATAGCTTGAGGGCTGAGTAGGTAGAGAGGTTATATAGAACATAGACTTCGTGCCTTGATATTTGGAGTTGATGACCAGGTATTCCTTCGAGTATCACCCATAAAGGGTGTAATGAGGTTCGAGAGAAAAGAAAAGCTCATTCCAAAATATATTAAACCTTTTAAGATCTTTCTCATAGTGGGAGAGGTGGTATATGAGTTAGACTTACCTCAAGAATTTTTTATTGTTCATTCGATATTTCATGTTTCTATGTTGGGTTGATACATTCACGATGAGTCACATGTTCTTCGGTGGGAATCAATTGTAATGACCTTTCTGGTCATTTTTAATATTTATGCTTATTTTTGCCGCTAGAGCTTTTTTATAGCTGCCCCAAGTCATTTATGACCTGCTAGAACTAACAGTTCGATTATCGAGTAGTTCATTTGGATTTAAGAGATAATTTCCTTTTTAGAAGTCTTTGTTTGTTCCAAATGGCACACCCAGGCTCATTTCGACCAATTGTTTGGAAAGTTAAGAAAGTGAAAATTGGGTATAGGACCTATTTTTTGTTGAAACAACCTCGAATGGTAATTTTACCATGCCATTGAGTCTGAAATATCAAATTTGGTATGGTAGCTTAGATTTTTTGTGTATATGGGGTTCCAAACGAATCTTGAGAACCTAATGGAAGTCTATTCCAAACAATAGAAAATCTTGTGCACTAGAATGTTGGTTCAACCGTGATTGCGAAGAGTAAATCTCAATTGTCAATTGAGTTTTATGCATATCACAATCTCTAAGGGTAAATTACAATCACGACATGCATTTTATGTGTGCAAATCACCATCGTGATGCCCAATCACGAACATTCGGGTACTTTGGATGGGATAAATAGACCCTTTTTGCCTGATTTTCCTAATTCTTCATCCATTCCAAGAGAGATAAAACCCTAGATAGTGAGATATCTTTAAATTGAAGCTTGTGGGTTATTTGGGAGCTTGGCTAACTCTTATTGACGTGATAATCTTCCGATTTGTGGTAAGATTTCACCCTTTTCATGGTAGATTTTTCTTATTTCTTGTTCAAAAATCCCAAAAACCTTGGGGTCTTTATTTTATCCCTAAATTAGCTCATATTTCACCAATTCTTGAGGGTAATGATTCGTTGAGCATATGGGAATGTAGGGTTGGATTTAAAAATAGAATTTCCATAAGTAGGACCCACATAGGATTTTGGTATGATTTTTGGACCCAAAGCAAAATGGTGCAATATAGGTAGCGTTATTCTCATATTGATGAGTATAATGTGAATTCAATAGTTTTGCATCTTGCGAAAGCTACTTGAAAGGGAAAATCGATGGTTTAGTGAATCTTTTAAGCTTTTTCTAGTGTCCAGGTAGGCTAGGTTTTACCATTTGTTAGATTCAGCTAATTCATAGTATGTTTATGATATTGTATTGTATTTGGAATGGGTTTTTAGGTGTTTGTGTAATAAATTTCAATACTTGGGTTAGCTAGACCGTTTAGGCTAAGTTGGACATCACTTTTGGGCATAATTAGCCTAGTTAAACATTACCTTAGGTGAAGTTGACCTTATAGGATCTTGTTTAGGATGGAAATTCTTTGGTTACACTACTAATGAGGAGATTTCAGTAGTCACTTGAATTTAGGTTGGAACTAACCTAAGTTGGCATCAATTAGGTGGAATTGCCTTAGTTGCTCTCTATTAGGAGAATTTGCTATCGTAGGGCTAGTTATGGAATATTCAATATCTAATAGTGAATTTAGATACCTTAGCCTAGTCTGGAGTAGACATTTCTTGGTAAAGATTTCAAGGATTTAGAAGTGGGCGCTTCGATCCACGTTAAGCCAAGAGTTATGTTAGTTATTGCAGACCTTTTTACGCTTATGTAAATCTTAAAAATGTTTATTGTGGTAATATTGATATGTGTTGGTACTTGATGGTTATGATGGGTTGATGTTTGGAGTAACACTTATCAATTTTGCTATGAATAACTTATTGATTAAGAAAATGGTGAGCTAATTGATTATGCTATTGAATAAACCCTTGATTATGATTTTGACTAAGCCATTAATTAGGCTATTGATTGGGACATTGGGAATGCCATTGACTAAGTTACCGATTATATTAGCAATTATGCTATTCCTTATGCTAAAGATTATTCTTTAATTTCTATATTAGTAATTATGCTATTAATTATACTTAAGACTATGAGTATTAATTATGTTAGCGAATATAATATTGATTATACTAAGAATCATGCTTATTTACTTTGTCGACGATTATGCCATTGATTATGCTAGAGATCATGTTTCTATTATGATTAGTAATTATGCCAAATAATTATGCTCGCGGTTATGCTATTAAATACTCTAATGATTGTGCCATTGCCTATGGTACTGATGATATTGGTACCGATATAAGTCCATATATTGGTTATGCTATGATCTATGCAAATACCGGTTCAAGTCCAGATAATGATGATGATATTGATTAAATACATGGCGTATGTCTGGAGGATGGCTTGGTTACTTATTATTATAATTATGATGATATTGGTGATGATATGGAGGATGATATCGATGATGATATTTATGAGGATATTGTTTGATATCCATACCGGTTTGAGTTCGGATATATGTACTATACTATGATGATATACTTATTATGATATGACGATATCGGTGGTGAGATTGGCAATCGAGATGCTAGTTAAGTATGAAATAAATAAATGGTTATTATATGCAATGATATGAATGGATTCTAGTGATACTTTGATTAATTAATAAATAACGACTATGCACAATCGATGGTTATAGTGTTGTATGGCATAGATGAATTCTATTTATACTATAAGAGTTGGTAAATGATGGTGGTGGGTTACTCTATCTTGTTTGTACCTTTTAAGCTTATGGGAGCTTCTGAGAGGTTATTTACTTCTTCGCACTAATTGATATATGGGGACCAATTATGTAGTTATCTTTCCATGTGTTGATGCCTTATTTTATATTGTCATTCTGGTTTATTTACTTATTTATGCACACTGATGCAGGATTTTATTCAGGTTAGTCTCTACCTTGACTTAGTTATGTTATCTCGCATTTTATCATACTTATATCATAACTTTTCTCAATCAGTTGATGATGTTGCTGAGTACCCGTGCTTTTGGTACTCATACTACACTTCTGTAGCTTTTTAGTACATATACGAGTACTAGTTGCCACCGTTGATCGACATTTGTGTTGTGTTGATATCTAGAGATAGGTTGAGCTCTTGGATTCAGAGTTTCCTATCTCTTTCTATCTTACTTATGTCTAGTCATTAGTTTTAAGACAGATTGTATTGACTATTTTAGATTCTTGAGTTGTATTTATTGATGCTCTTGTACTGGCTCTACCAGGTCATGGGATTTTGTTCTTTATGTTTAGCTACCCTTGAACTATTTCTACTCTTTTGTTTATTTATAAAATATTTTGCTGCCTTTCACTCTTATTGGGCATTCCCACTATATTAACGCATTGTGTTTAGCTCTAGGCTATAATTTGGATTAACTACTAATAGGATAAAGTAGATTCCATTATGACTCATAATTTGGATTGTGACATCGGTTGAGTTGGACGAGCGGTTAACCTTCATGGTAGAACCTGTGTTCATATTAGCAAGGGATATCAAGAGGTTGTGATCTAGAGAGATTCTACTAGTAAAGTTTTGATGGAGATGACATCCAGTAGAGGAGGCTACTTGGGAGATCAATAGCTAAATGTTGTCCCAGTATCCTCACCTATTTGAGGCTTCAAGTACATCCTAACCCTTTACTGTTGTAGATGAAAGTTCTTTTAGTAGTGAATATTGTAATGACCCCTTAGGTCATTTTCTGCATTTCCCTATAATTTTGTTGTTTAGAGCTTCCTTATAGCTTTCGTAAGTCATTTACGTCTTGTTGGAGCTAAATATTTGATTATCAGGTAGTTCATTTCGTTCTTAAAGAAAATTCCTTATTTTGAAGTCTTTGCTGGAAAGAATTGGCTATTGGAAAAAAAACTTCAATCAAACAACCTCCTATTACAATTTTGACAGTTCCAATGGCTCCAAATTTTAGGCTAGAAGGACCTTTGGTTTGGGTCCTAAGGCTCCCAGAGTCATTTCGAGCTATTGGCCGAAAATTGATAAAAATGGCACTTTGGTTTGGGACCCATTTTTCATAGAAATAACCTCATTTGGAAATTTCAACTGCATCATTGAGTCCAAACTATCAAAGTTTATAGGGTAGAATAGTTCATTTGTCTTTACGGGATTCGGATGAATCCCGAAGGGTCAGTGCAGAAAGATTCCAAGTCTCCTGCTGGTTTTGCTTTAGCGGAGGCCGCTTTAGTGGCTAACTAGGTGCTTTAACAGCCTTGCCTGACCCAGCGAGCCACTTTAGTGCCACCTTATCCACTTAAGCGGCATGCAAGGCATAGGCGGGTACTGCTTTAGCGGCACCTAGGAGCCATTAAATGCTCCAATCAGCTCGATTATCTCCCATTTTTCACATGAGTTCTAAAGTGAAAAACCCTAGAAAGTATGGAAACTTGGGAGAAATATTAATAGGCTATTTTGGGGTGTTTGTTATCTTGGATTTCTCTTTTCTTTTCCAAATTCATGGTAAGTTTTTATTAATTTCACGGTTAATCTCTCAGTTATTTCCCAAAATCCCTAAATTATTGTTGGGTTGATTTAGCACCATTTGATTTTGAAATTTATCCATTTTGAGGGTAAATGTTCCGTGAGCATAGAGGGATGCATTGACGATTTTGAAAGTATGATTCCGCAAGCAAGACCCACAAGGAATTTTTATGTGATTTTGGACCCAAAGCATAAAAATTCAATATGGGTATCATTTTTCTCATATTTATGAGTAGATTATAATTTTGATATCATGACATCATGCTGAAGCTTCTCAAAAGTGAAAAATCGCCATTTTAGCAAATTTTACTAGGCTATCTTTGGCGTCCAGGTAGGTTAGGTTTACTTTTCTTTTAGATTGAGCTTAATCGTAGTATATTTATTATAATATGCTAGATATGGGTGGTAAATTAGGTCTTGGAGGAAAAATTAGTGTAATTCAGATTATTTAACCTATTAAGAAACTATAAACTAGGCATAATTGACTTAGTTATTCATGGTTAGGGTAGAATTGCTATCTTAGTACTAAATATGGCTCATTTAATATCTAGAGGTGAATTTAGATGTCTTAGCTTAGTCTAAGGTAGAATTTACCTTAGATATAATTTTGGGGATTAGAAAAAGGCCCATCTAACCCATCTTATGCCAAGGCTATCATTAGCTTCTTGTAGGATTTATAGGCATTTTTACCCTTTAAATTGTAAATTTAGGAGATTGAATATGTTGGTTACATGATGCTTATGCAAGATTGGTACTTAGGAGTTGATGCTAGTTCTGGTTCAAGTCCAGCAAATTATAATTTTGAGTTTCAGTTCAAGTCTGGTAAGTGATGATGATGATATTGAGTTTTGATTTAAGTTTGACATTGAGATATCATTTATGGTATGTTATGGTATGGAAGGAGTTTCAGTTATGATTTTGAGATATGGTTACTTGGATGATTTTTCTTATTACTTCTCTTTGATTGCACCCTCTGGATTTATGGAGGCCCGCATTGGGTTATTTATCTTTTGCACTTACTAGCTAATGGTGGCTAATTTTTTTATTATTTATTCTTTCTTTCACATAATGGTTATTTTAGATATTTAATCTCAGCATTTGAGCATTATTCTAGGTTTTCCCTCTTACCTTTACTTAGCTTATTTATCTTGCATTTTTATTACGTTTATATTATGATTAAGCTTAGTCGGCTAATGAAACAATATCAATACTCTTTAATAAAATCATGCATGCAAATAGGAATGACTTACATGGCTTGAATAAGTCTAAAATATAGAACTCATAAATCATAAATAGTGAAACATGTAACACAAATCTCGTGAGTCGTTACACTTAACTTTAAAATCTATACTCTCCTCTTATTCTCAGTAGTTGAAGGCTAAAGGAGGATTTAAACAATACTTTCAAACTCATGGTTTTATATAGTGGAGAGTAAAACTTCTTTAAAATTTAGAGCTTATAGAACTTTTAGGAACTTTTAACACTTGGGAACTCTGGAACTCTTTTAGACTCGGGAGTTTCTTCTAACCGAGATAAACCATGTTAGATACTTGGAGTCCAACGTCTCTCCCATGTTGGGGAGAGCTGGTTTATCCTTGCCATCGGAGTAGAACTCATCTTTAGTGATCACTATCTCGGCCTTGGGCCCATAAATATCAAACCTACGGTGGCATGTAGTTCTGGGGTATGAGACCTTGGAATAACACCCAACTCGGTGCTAAATACTACTCCCATATTCATCTCAGAACTCATAGAAAATCCACCTCAAAATAACTCAAGGGTCTATAATGAAGACCAAGACATATTTCTATTTGCTTTAAATAATACTCAAGGTAGATTTCAACTCTATTATGACCAAAAGGCCAAATCTTTCTCAATAATCTCAAAGTACTGTGCTTATAGAACAAAAGTTCATAAAATTTCAAATCTCAAGCAGGGCTTAATGACCCATAATTCAATCTCAAGTTATGACTCGTTAAAATGCATACTAGGTGTCATAAAGATTCATAAATCATATTGAAATCTGGAATTTTCAGCATTTTGCCTTAAAAATCTAAACATACTCATGTATTTCAATTTCTAGAACATTGGAACTATTAAAATCTCAAGGAATAACAACATAGGGTATAAACCCATACTTCAATTTCATAAGAAAACGTAGAAAATCATATATTCTCATAATTAGAACAACATTTGGGCACAAGGACGAAAGAAGTGTCCTTGTTCAAACCTCACATACCTTAGATTATGACTTGTGGATGGAGAAGCTTGCTTGAGACTCTCTTTTCATACTTTGAGAAAGGGTTCTTGGAAATTCTATCTTGGGAACGTCAACTCTTAACTAAATTTGTGAGAGCTATGGTGGATTCTCGGAGTTCTTGAAGAAAGGATTTGTTCTTGTTCTTGAGGGAGAAACCCTAGCTTTGGAGATATTTTGGGAGATAATGAAGCTATCTGATTCGTGTTGGGTATATCAAAGTGTTAAAAGGGTGGACAAAGACCAAAAATCCCTCTTTAAAAATGACTTAAAATCACTGAACGAAATATACGACGGTGGGTGCGACGGTCCGTCGGTCCTGACAGTCGCACCTGGGCCAGAAGTCAGTTCACTGTCTCATCCGCAACGATGGGTGTGACGGTCCGTAGAGGTCTCTAAATTTCATCGACCTTACCATCACGCTTAACCAGAATAGGGTCTCACCACCTCCTCTTGACAGTTTTGGCGACGGTCTGTCGGCCCTCTCCGTCACACTTGGGCGATTTTACTGCTTTCTATAAAATGGCCATATCTTTCTCTTACGATGTCAGATTTTGATAAAATGGGTATCTTTGGAAAGATAATTCAATTTCCCACATGATAAAAAGTCAGTTTTAGGAAAATTCAACAAGGTTTAAAAACTTAATCACTTTGAAAGTCACTCCTTAATCTTTTAGGGTCGAAATTACACTTCACTTGACACGCTCTGAAGGCTCAGACTATGAGGGAAGTTTGTCAGGTCTTACAATATCTCCCCCTTGGAAACATTCATCCTCGAATGTTGCTAGTTAGGCTTAGAACACAGAGAAAACTGAGTACACATAGCTGAAGCAATTTTCTAAGCAGGTTCCATATCTTTCTAAACTCTTGAATACTTCGGAAATTGCAAGAACCCATGTAAGAATAGATACATAGCTGAAATTTAGATTGGAAGGGCTGAATTAAGGAAGAATAATACGTTCGACTTGATCTGAACTAGCGGAGAAGAGGTGCGTATACTTAGCTCACATATCTGCTTCTGACTCCCAAGTAGCGCCCTCAACTGACAGGTTCCGCCACAAAACTTTGACCAAGGGAATCTCTTTGTTCCTTAGTCTACAGATCTGTAAATCTAGGATCTCAACAGGAATCTCATCGATTGAAAGACTGTTCTGAATATCAGTACTCTCTAAAGAATCCACTACAACGGAGTCACCAATATTCTTCTTAAGCATGGAGATATGAAAAATAGGATGGATATCTGACAATTCTGCGGGAAACTCAATCTCATAGGCTACTTTCCCAACACGACTCAAAACTCTATAAGAGCCAACATAACGGGGACTAAGCTTCCTTTTTCTACAAAACCTCTTCACTCCTTTCATGGGTGAAATCTTCAAGTACACCAAGTCACCCACCTCAAACTCAAGATCCCTTCTTCTCGCATAGGCGTATGAATTTTAATGACTCTGAGCTGTGTTCAACCTTACTCTAATTAATTTCACCTTCTCCATAGCCTTAAATATTGCATCAAGTCCAATCAAAGCAGCTTCACCCACTTCAAACCAACCTATGGGTGATCTATATTTCCTCTCATACAAGGCCTCAAATGGTGCCATCTTGATGCTAGCATAGTAACTGTTGTTATAAGAAAACTCTATCAATGGAAAATACTCATCCCAACTACCTTTGAAGTCAAGATCACATTCTCTCAACATATCCTCCAAAGTTTGGATGGTCCTCTCATCTTGACCATCTTTCTATGGATGAAAAGTAGAACTCAAATGAATTTGGGTACCAAGACCCTTCTGAAACGCTCTCCAAAACTGAGAAGTAAACTTAGTACCCCCTATCGGAGATGATAGATAAGGGAACTCCATGCAACCTGACTAGCTCTCGGATATACCATCTAGCATAATCCTCAGCTGTGTAAGATGTATACACCAATAAGAAGTGTGCTGACTTAGTCAACCTATCTACAACAACCCAAATAGAATCATAATGACGACGCGAAAGGGGTAGACCAATCACGAAATCCATATTCACCTCTTTCCACTTCCAAGTCAGTATACCAAACTCTTGAAACTTACCACCAGGTCTTTGGTGATCTACCTTAACCTGTTGGCATGTTGTACACTTTTCCATAAACCTTGCTATATCCTTATTCATGCCACTCCACCAATAGATTTACCGTAAGTTGCGGTACATCTTGGTAGCGCCGGGATAAATAGAATACCACGCGCCATGCACTTCATCCATAATCCTCTACCTCAGATCATTAACACATGGAACACACAATCTACCCTGCAATCTCAACACACCATCACCCCATTGGGAGAAAACCTCTACCTTTTGGTCCTTAACTGACTCCTTCAGTCTGACAACACTAGGATCCCTCTCTTGATTCTCCTTCACTTCCGAAACTATAGAGGATTTAGAACTACTCTGCTCCAAGATACTCCCCTCAGCTGAATCAAACAATCTAACACCCAGTCTAGCCAAATGATGCACATCACGAGCTTTCTCTTTCTTACCTTCCTCTACATGAGTGACACTAACCATAGACAACCTGCTAAGTGCATCTTCCACTACATTGGCCTTGCCCGAATGATATAGCACACTCATATCATAATCCTTTAGCAACTCTAACTACCTTCTTTATCTAAGATTTAACTTCCTCTGAGTAAACGCATACTGCAGGCTCTTATGATCAGTAAACACATCAACATAAACACCATATAGATAGTGTCTCCATATTTTCAATGCAAAGACCATAGCAGCTAACTCAAGATCATAGGTTGGGTAATTCTTTTCATACGGTTTTAACTATCTAGAGGCATAGGCTATAACCTTACCTTGCTGCATTAACACACAACCCAAACCAACTCTAGAGGCATCACAATACACCATAAAACCATTCGTACCATCAAGCAAAGTCAACACAGGGGCTGAGGTAAGTCGAGTCTTCAACTCCTGAAAACTCTTATCACAGGAATCTGAACAAAGGAACTTAACTTTCTTTTGGGTCAACAAGGTCATGGGGAATGCAATAGAAGAGAAACCTTTAACAAAACAGCGGTAATAGCCAGCTAGACCCAAGAAACTTCTAATGTCAGACGGAGAAATAGGTCTAGGCCAGTTTCTTACAGCTTTTGTCTTTTGGGGATCGACCCTAACGGCTGAAATAACATGACCTAGAAAGGCTACTGAACTTAGCAAATATTCACACTTGCTGAATTTAGCAAACAACTAATGATCTCTAAGATTTTCCAAGACAATTCTAAGATGATCTGCATGGTCATTCTTAGTACAGGAGTAAAAAAGGATATCATCTATGAACACTATAACAAACATATCAAGATATTTGTTGAACACTCGATTCATGAGGTCCATGAAAGCCGCTGGATTATTGGTTAGCCCGAAAGACATGACTAGAAACTCAAAGTGACCATAATGGGTTCGGAAGGTTGTCTTTGGGATATCACACTCCCTTACTTTAAGTTGATGATAGCCGAATCTAAGGTCTATCTTGGAGAAATAACTTGCACCTTACAACTGAACAAATAGGTCATTAATTATTGAAAGAAGGAACTTATTCTTAACTATGACCTTGTTAAGCTGATGATAGTCAATGCACATGCGTAAAGATCAATCTTTCTTTTGCACGAATAGGATGGGTGCGCCCCAAAGAGAGACACTAGGCCTTATGAAACCTTTATCTAAAAGATCTTTGAGTTGCTCTTTCAACTCCTTAAGCTCTACAGGTGCCATATGGGAGGGGGAATAGAAATTGGCTGAGTTTCGGGAAGAAGGTTAATCCCAAATTCTATCTCTATATCAGGAGGTACCCCTGGGAGATCTTTTGAAAAACATTAAGAAACTCATTAACAATGTTGACTGACAGAATAGTTGGAGCCTCGGACTTAGTGTCTTTAACTCTAACTAGGTGATAGATGCAACCCTTGGATATTAGGTTTTTGTATTTGAGATAACAGATAAAATAACTCTTGGGAGATATTGTACTCCTGAACTACTCAAAAACTGGTTCATCAAGAAACTAAAACTTAACCACACGGGTACGATAGTCTATAGATACATAATAAGAGTGAAGCCAATCCATACCCAGAATAAGGTCAAAATTCACCATGTCCAACTCTATCAAATCAGTAAGCATGACTCTATGATAAAGAGTAACAGGACAATTTCTATACACTTACTTAGCAACAACTGACTGCCCTACTAGAGTAGAAACTAGGAAAGACTCAAGAATGCTTTCGGGACTCATTTTAAATTTCAAAGCAATAAGTGGGGTTACATAAGAAAAACTTGACTCGGATTCCAACAAAACATACACATCAAAGTGGAATACACGAATTATACCAGTGACAATATTGGGAGAGTCCTCCTACTCCTGACGAGATGGTAGAGCATAGAATCTGTTCTGGCACTGACTGCCTGTAATGATAGATGAAGAGCCCCAAGCAGGGGCGGGATGAGCTACAGGAGCTGGTGCACTAGTAGCCTGTGTTTGAGGTCGGGCTTTTCTGTTCCCATGCCTAGTATGCAAACACTCTCTAAGTCTGTGGCCCATCTTAGCACAATGAAAACAGCCCCTCTGGTCTGCTAATCAGTCGACCGGGATGGTCCCTACTACACTTGGTACATGAAGGATAGCGAGGTCTATTACTTACACTGTTCTGGGACCAGGACATAGAAGACCTGTTCCATTGTTCCTGCCTGCCTCTAGGTGCGGGAGTACTGGCTGATGAAGGCGCTGGCGTAGACGAATGGCTCTGAAACTGTGGGCAGTTCCCTCCATGGGACCTAGCCTAACTATACTCATGCTGCTCGAATCTATCCCTATTGTTACCCCTCACTCTATCTCTTTCCCTTATCTTGTCTACCTTTATCTGTTGTGCATGTATCATTAATCTGGATAGGTCAATATCTCTATTTAGCATCGCAGTCCTACATTCTTTCAACACTAACCCAAACACCCCAGTCACAAACTTACTCATACTAGCTCGGGTGTCAGCAATTAGTTAAGGAGCATACTTGGCAAACTGATTGAACCTATGGAAGTATTCCTTAATAGTCATGGAACCCTGTCTCAAGTTCATAAGCTCCTCAATATTTTCTTCCCTCATCTCAAGTGGGAAGAATTTGTTCAACAATGCATACTGGAACACCTGCCAAGTCATAGGAGCAGCACTCTCCCCTCTATTCTTCCTTCATACAACATCCCAGTTATAAGCAATGTCTTTTAGACGATAAGATGCCAACTCTACACTCTCTTTCTCAGAAATATGCATGACTTGGGTGATATTCTACACCTCATCAAGATACAACTACGAGTCCTCACCGGCCTTAGACCTATAGAACTCTGGCGGATTCATCCGCATGAAATCATGAATCCTAGCAGAAGCTAAGTCATCTCCCTGCTAATGTGGAACTGTGGCCTGGTTATTAGCCTGAACATTCACTGTGACTGCATGGGCTAATGCCTGAAAGGCTGTCCTAAACTCTGTATAAGACACAATCTCATTCAAGGGATCAACAAGCTGAGGTTGTTCATCATTGTTTCTGTAGGCATTTGCTCTTCGGGGAGGCATTTTCTAAAATAACAGAGCATGAATTAATAGTAGAGAGAGACACTATAAGCATGATAGATTCTGAATAAAAGTGATGACTTTTTCCTAAAATGTCTTGTAGCCTCTTCCTTAATGATGTGGCGCGCTACACACCGATGATTAAGACTCTACTAAATGAGGTTTGTCAGACTCCTTAGGACTCCTTAAACCTTAGGCTTTGATACCAAGTTTGTAACACCCCAAAATCTCATCCCAAGACATCACACCAGGCTTAAGGCTATAAGTAGCTCTAAGCTAACCCTTTGAGCCTGTTACTACTTCTAAAACTTTATTTAGGATAAATAAGCTAAACAATGATGCCTTACTGTGTCAACTATAATCCAAAATAACTAGAAATAATGTCTGGATAGCAAAAATACTGATAGTCTAGAACACAACTTCAACTTGCAATCTAGTCTGACAAAGCCTCTACTACTCGACTGGAGAGCCATTGGGACAGACCCCCAACTGACTCGTAATGATCTGAAAGTAAAACTCAAAACACTATAAAAGCAAAAAAGTTGCAAATATAGGTCCTCGAACCATGAGGACTCACCAAGGATAAGGATGTAGATGAGATGCTCGGAGATTACTATCACTACTGGGACTAAGCACCTGTACCTACATTGTGAGACAATGTAGCACACAGACGTATATGTGGATCAGCACTTTGAGAATGTACTGAGTATATGGGGGTGTATTCATTTACATAAAACAATATCAATACTCTTTAATAAAATCATGCATGTAAATAGGAATGACTCGCATGGCTTGAATAACCCTAAAATATAGAACTCATAAATCATAAATAGTGAAACATGTAATACAAATCTCGTGAGTCATTATACTTAACTTTAAAATCTATACTCTCCTCTTACTTTTGGTAGTTGAAGGCTAAAGGAAGCTTTAAACAATACTTTCTAACTCATGGTTTTATCTTGTGGAGAGTAAAACTTCTTTAAAAATTAGAGCTTATAGAACTTTTAGGAACTTTTAACACTTGGAAACTCTAAAACTCTTTTAGACTCGGGAGTTTCTTCTAACCGACATAAACCATGTGAGCTACATGGAGTCCAACATATCTCCCACGTTGGGGAGAGCTGTTCTTTCCTTTCCATCAGAGTAGAACCTCATCTTTAGTGATGACTATCTCAGCCTTGGGCCCAAAAATCTTAAACCTACGGTGGCATGTAGTTTTGGGGTATGAGACCTTGGAATCATACCCAACTCAGTGCTAAATACTACTCCCATACTCAGCTTAGAAGTCTTAGGAAATCCACCTCAAAAGAACTCAAGGGTCTATAATGAAGATCAAGACATATTTCTATTTTCTTTAAATCATACTCAAAGAGGATTTCAACTCTATTATGACCAAAAGGCCAAAATCTTTCTTAATAATCTCAAAGTACTCAATTCATGGGTGCTTATAGCATAAAAGTTCATAAAATTTCAAATCTCAAGCAGGTCTTAGTGACCCATAATTCAATCTCAAGTTATGGCTCATCAAAATTCATACTAGGTGTCATAAAGATTCATAAATCATATAGAAATCTGGAATTTTAAGAATTTTGCCTTAAAAATCTCAACATACTCATGTATTTCAATTTCTAGAACATTGAAACTATTAAAATCTCAAGGAATAATAACATAGGATTTAAACCCATACTTCAATTTCATAATAAAATATAGAAAATCATTCATTCTCATAATTAGAACAACTTTTTGGCATAAGGACGAAAGAAGTGTCTTTGTTAAAACCCCACATACCTTAAATTATGACTTGTGGATGGAGAAGATTGCTTGATATTCTTTTTTCGTACTTTGAGAAAGGGTTCTTGGAACTTTTATCTTGGTAACCTCAACTCTTAACTCAATTTATGAAAGCTATGGTGGATTCTTGGAGTACTTGAAGAAAGGATTTATTCTTGTTCTTGAGGGACAAACCCTAGCTTTGGAGATGTTTTGGGAGATAATGAAGTTATCTAATTCGTGTTAGGTATATCAAGGTGTTAAAAGGGTGGACAAAGACCAAAAATCACTCTTTAAAAATTACTTAAAATCACTAAACGAAATATACGACGGTGGGTGTGACGGTCCATTGTATGGTACGAGTTGTACGGTTGGATACAGATCATTTTTGTTTGGGTTTTCCTTAGCTTAATCTCATACTTGGTATCTTAATATGTATCTGAGTACGAGTGTCTCACCATGAGTCGTAAGCCAGGGTACGAGTTGTACCTAGGACTCGTATGGTGACTAGTGTTCAAACCTCTTGTGGGTTCTATTTTTCCAGGGATATGGGTGAAGGGTATGGATCGTATGTTGTCAATATGACTTGTGTAGGATGATTCCTACATCGGACTGTATTGGGTCCTAGGGTTGAGGCTTTGGACACGAGTGATGGGTATTACTCGTATCGAAGGGTACGATTTGTGAGGGCCAGTCATAACCCTGTGATGAGATTTTTGTGCAACGTAAGTTGGGGTAATATAGACATTTCCCCACTTACCCTAATAAGGTACCATGACTTCTATATTACTTGGGAGGTTATTTACCCTATTAGTCTATTCATTAACACTTTGAAACTCTTTCTAAACACTCTATAATTCTCCCAAAAACCTTTGGGCAAGGAAGCTGTGGTTTCAACTAGAGGATTAAATTAGGGATCTTGTTAGTGGTTTCTCTCCATCTACTTTGTCAATTTAGCCAAGTTCTCTTCCCTCACTATTAGTTCCAACTAAAGGCATGGTTTTTATGAATGGTTTTCATTATTTCATTGTTGTATGATTTTGGATTTTTTTATTATAAATGATTGTTTATGGTTTTCCATGATTTTAATTATTTATTTTCGTGCTTAATTGGTGGTTTTTAATAATTGGATTGCATGGGAATGGTTAAATGGTAATTTTAATTGGTTTGGATGATATTATGCCCCCAATGTGTTTGATAGAATTCCTATAAGGATGTTTTCATTGCATTTAATATTTTTAATGGAAATCCTTCTTGTTTTAAACTAGGTAAAGGAATTATGCATGGTTTAAATGATTTGAAAAGGTAAAAAGGATAAATAGTTATGCTTTTGGGGTACATGGGAATCCCCCAAGTGGTTTAATATTGTTAATAGAAGGGGACCTGGAATCCCTTAAGCCTATATGTGGTAGGCTATGGACAAAACTTGCGAGTATAATCTTTATGGCAATAACACTACTAATGGACTTAGTTAATAAATGGTTAATGGATTGGTTGGTTGCATGGTAATGATTTTAATTTGGCAATATTGGTGTGGTTTATAGCAAAGCTGTGGAAGTTGGAGGTCCCAGGGGGACCAAAACTAGAAACTCATATTTTGCCGATGTGAGGTTTGGTCCAAGTGACCGTATGTATGTTGTCACACTTTATATTAGGGGGGATGTACTAGTAATCCTAGTTTTTCTTTCCTGGTCATGCGGCTTCACGCATTGGGGCCTTTTAATAGTGGAGCTGAACCCATATAGCCATGGGTGGTTTAGGTCGGTAGAGCTACACAACCTAGCTAAATATTTTAAGGCATACTAAACTCGGTTCCCTTTCCCAGCATGGTTATATATATATGTATGGTGTTTGGATATGGATGGTTTTTACTTGGTTTTATAAATGGCATTATTTTTTCCTTATCTTGAGTTCATGCTAGCGTTCACCCACTAACCCGTCTTCGAGCGGCTGTACACCCATGCTACACAGGAACTGACCGTTCTACTCCTCCTACATAGTGATTGACTTAGGAATAGTTTTTGGATTAAAGTGGTGAGGTTCCATCATTTCGGAAGGCTTTATTTCAAGATATGGATATTTTTAAGTATTTTAATCTATTTTTGGATATTGGTTTTGCCTATGGTTGGGAGCATGTCCCATTCAGATATTCTTACTCTTTTGGTTAGAGTCTTTATGGTACTGTTATGGGTTGGTATTAGTGCGATCGGTATTAGTGTAGGCCTTAATATTGGCATTGGTATTAAGCTAACATCATTGGACATATTTTCTCACTGTCCATCGTATTTTATTTTGGTATTAGTCATATTATTCTTTGTATCTCATTTGGTTATGGTCAGGTTTATGGCCCTTGGTTCGGTATTGGTTTGGCTTGGTGCTTTGGTTGGTATGGTTTGGTGGATGGGAAGACTAGGTAGGGTTGGTTTTGGAATAGACCTATCCCAAAGTAAGTCCTTGTCTAGTTACGCTATCTTTATATATGTTCAAAATTCAGCCAACTCAGGACAGACTGCTAGAGGATGGGTTAGGTAACGGCAGAGGTCTCTGGTCCCGATCTGACTTGGGACACATATTACGACAAGGACCCGGGTTGGGTCGGGTCAAGTTGGTATCAGATCTTTAGGTTCATGGTCAATTAGGAGTCCACAAAGTCATGTCTAGTAGAGTATCTTTTAGGGGTATGTAGCGTGCCACACTCATAAAAGAGAGGCTACATAGAATTTAGGGACATTTCACTTTCTTGGTATTTGATTTTCAAGCTTGGAGTCTAATTCCTGGAATTCTTCTCTAATACTTGGTCGTTCACTTTTCAAATCATGTCTTGATGATCTGGAATACAAGGAAACTCTTCAGTCCCATTTGGGGACAATGTTGATGGGGTACGTCCTATGTTTGGAGTTCGTCTTTGATATCAGGGTCTTATCTCTTATTGTTATAGAGTTACTCCAGTTTCAACTTGTCCGCCTCAGGGTGAGATTTCTAATGTGGAATTTCACCAGTCTATTCATACTATTGCTTAATTGGTTGCTGCTCAGGCTGAGCGGGATGCGTTTGGTAGGTTGTCTGTTGAGGACTCAAGGGTTGGTAAGTTTATGAAACTGAATCCTTCTACCTTTATTGGTGTGAAGGTGGAGGAGGATTATTAAGGTTCCTTTGATGAAATAGTTAATATATTTAGGGTGATGTAGGCTATAAATGTGTAAGGTGTAAAATTTATAGATTATCAGCTCAAAGATGTTGCATACCAATTGTATGAAGAGTGGGATAGATATAGAGGTGATGTGGAGGAGTCATCCTTATGGGATATTTTTTCTGGTACTCTTTTGGATTGTTTCTCTCCTCCAGAGCTGGGGGAATCAATAATAGAGGATCTTGTGAATCTCAAGCAAGGTAAGATGTTTGTAAGGGAATATACCTTGAAATTTCATTAGTTGTCAAGATATGCTCCTGATTTGGTGGCTGACATAAGAGAAAGGATGAGAAAGTTCTCTTCTAGGTTTAATTGGGATTTGATCTTGGAAAGAAACACTGCTTTGCTGATTAAAGATATGGACATTTCCATGTTGATTGTTCATATACAGCAGGTGGAGGATGAGAAAAGAAAATAGGTGGATATTAGAGATTATCAAGGTAAGAGGAGTAGATTTTTTTTATTAGAGAGGTGCTCGGTCTCACGGCAGTCGGTATGGTGTCAAATGACTGAAAAAAAAAAGTGGGGGAGTTCTTGTTCATTCTCTAATGCTAGCGTTCCTTTCCTGAGAAAGTCAGATAATAGGCATCAGTAAGGTAGTGATAATTTACAGGAACATTGTAACCCCCCAAATCTGGTACCCAAAATGCTACACCGTACTCATGAACTAGAAGGACCACAAGCTAACCCATGACTGATATCTTACATGTATACTGCATGATATACTCTATAAATGCAGAAACATAAACTGAAAGGCCATCAGGTTCAAAACTATAACATATCATCTGGGATGAGGTATAAATACCCAAAACAAAATCGTCTAAACATGATAGTCTGAACATGATAGTCTGCAAAGCCTCTAACTGACTGAACTGTCTGAATAAGGGGTTGATGGGACATGTCCCCAACTAAATCCAACTAATAAATTACTTAATGAGATAATAAATAAATAATCATATCCTTGAAGGATGAGGACTCACTGCTAACTGACTACTAATATCTAGAATCTACTGATGTTCTAGAGCTCGTGCTTCGGAACCTATGGTATAAGACACCATAGCGCAAATGTGTCAATACTTTGAATGTACTGGTATGCATGTAAGGTATGCTGAATGCATAGGGTTCATATGCATGAACAATACTAGCTAACTGACTAATATAAACGTGAGAATACATGTATGAATACATAGTAACTATATCTGAGATTGTGATAACATGAATTAACTGATAACTAACATGACTGGTAACTGAGTTCTGATGGATGATATAACTGATAACATGAGTGACTGTATTTGACAGTCCTAAATCGGATGGAACTAGCTGAGTTTCATACTTTCTCAGTTGACTGTATCTGACAGTCCTAAATTCTGTAGAACTATCTGAGTTCTAATACTGAGACTGGTAGACTGTATCTGACAGTTTTGATTCTGTAACTAAAACCATGGGAAGTAGTTATCTAACCGATATGCCCCTAATACTACATTATGGCTGAGTTGGGGTCTAATCTGTAACCCTAATTGGAAGGGTGTTAATACCACTCCACTGGCAAGGACAAGCTGTGAGTGACCCTTATCTGATAATGTCCCCAAAATAGAATAGTAGGGCCCTCATCTAACAGTGTTTATCCACCTCATCAACCCTTATCTGAAAGTGTTGATTTCTCAACCTATACTGGCAATATGTTATGGAACTCAAGGATGACTTCTAAGAATCACACCCTCATCTGAAAGTGTGTGTTCTCGTCCTTGGGTTCACTCGATGTTAATTCCTACTCCCATCTGAATAGATACTGATCATAGATTACAGAACTATACTGGACTGAATTAACTGAGTTCCGTTGACTAACGGAATAGTACTGAGATTATGTATTACTGATCTTTCCTAAGTCACATGACTGACTGAGTTTTATGGATCATGGCTTGACTGAGGATATCATGAAAACATAACACTGGCTCTAGGCACACAACTAAATTATCGGGTACAAGTACCCCTAGGACTCGATGGAAAGAAACTAACAATGCATGACTTTCTTTAATACATGACCCATATCACAATTCATAATTCAATTATTGAGGCATTTCATCAAACATGTGACATGTATAAACTTGTACATAAAGGGGGATTTCATATTATTATGGCACTTTTCTTTCACATAGGCATTTAATCAAACACATGGGGAGCATGCTTTGGTTATACAATCATTAACACATCTAATAATCATGAATACATCAATCAACTTGTAATTTTAAAGGGGTTTATCATGATTTTTATGCAATTCTTCATATACTAGGGTCAAGCATTGAAATATGTAATTTAAAACATTAATCAACACCACACAGCATGACGAACATAAATTTTAATTTAATCCAATCATGAACATTCATAAATATACAAATCATGGATTTTCGGAAGAGATTCTTGAGCTTCATGTGTGAAAGAGACCTATGTATCAACGCATGACATACCTTAGATCTTCATTTAGCAAAGATTAATGGAGACACTTTCTTGAAATTGAATCCCCAATTGAAACCCTAGCTTGTTCTTGAGAGAAAAATGAGAGAAACTAGTAGATTTTTGGTTCCAAATAGTTGAATCTCATGTTAAAGGGCTTAAATAGGGGTGGAAAATTGACCCTTTTAACCCTGGGCTCATCTTTTAATTTCAGTGAAAAATTCCCGAATTGGACCCTTGGCTCTACGCGGTGCTATCGCGCTATCGCGTCATGTCACTGGAATTTGACAACTGGTAAATTGAGGGATGGCGCAACACAGAGCCATCGTGCTGCCACTTAATTTATGACTTGGAAGTTTGGCGCGACATAGATAAATAGCGCTGAGAAACTGGAAAAAGGACAATTGCTATTTTAGCTTGTGGCGCGGTGTACCACAGACTAATTTGGCACTGTTTTACGACAAGAACTTTAAATAGTCATAACTTCTTACCCGATTATCGGATTTAGGCAAATTTTATATCGATGGAAATCTTATTGAATTTACCACATTACAAAAAGTAAAAATCTTGAAAATTCCTCATGGAGTAAACACCATTCAATCTAGAAGCTAACACTTGACATTCTTAAGATAAAATTAGCTAGGAAACTTTGGGGTATTACAATATCTCCCCCTTGGGAACATTCATCCTCAAATGAGATTGGCTGAGAAAGGAGAAATAATAAGATAAAGTACACACTAAACATGAACAATGAAACATGACTGACATAACTGACATTTCAAAGATTCATACTGAGCATGCATATCTGATGCATGATTTCATGACTGAGATGATACATTAATGCATGACTGAGAGTACTGATAAGCTGATCACATATATCTGATGCACGCATACATGACGGAACTAATTACATGACTGATAGTTCTAATAACTGAGTTTTCTCACAAGGATAATGCATGTCTGATGCGTGAACACATGGCTAATATTATGCATGAACATATAATTAGATATGCAATGGTACTTAGTAACTAGTTTAAAAATGAAATCCTAAACATGAGGTTGATACCAAGTTGTAACTGAAATCTGGACATGAAAACTGAAAAGCTTAAGGAGAATTGTTACATTGAGATTGATTTGAGTCAGTGGAGAAGAAGTGAGGGTACTTGGTATGCATGTCTGCTTCTGCAACCCAAGTAGCTCCCTCAACGGACCGATTCCGCCAAAGAACTTTGACTAGAGGGACTTCTTTGTTCCTTAGTCTACGAATCTGGTAGTCCAGAATTTCTACTGGAAACTCCTCATAAGAGAGGCTGTTCTGAACATCTATGCCCTGAATAGGGACTACAATTATTGGGTCACCTATACACTTCTTGAGCAAAGATACATGGAAGACTGGATGAACTGACTTGATCATCTTGTCTACGATGATGCAGACTAAATCATGTTGATGATGAGTTCGAGAAAAACCCATCACGAAGTCCATGTTCACTTCTTCCCACTTCCAAGTAGGAATAATGAACTCCTTCATAGGTCTACTAGGCTTCTGATGCTCTATCTTAACCTATTGACATGTAGAGCACTTAGCCACAAACTCTGTAATATCTCTCATCATCCCACTCTACCAATAGATCTCCCTCAAGTCTCGGTACATCTTTATGGCCCTTGGATGAATAGAGTAGCTCACACCATGCGCTGCTACAAGAATTTGTGGCCTTAAGTCATCTACATCTAGAACACATAGACGAACCTGACAACTTAGAACACCATCTCCCCTTTGGGAGAAAACCTCCACTCTGATCTTTAACTAATCCAATTCTCTCTCGATACGCTCCTTAAAAAATCTGATTCAGGCGGATTCTTCCCCCAACTAACGAAGTGATCTTGGCAGAATTGCCACATATGAAATTGAGCACAGTTTTGCAAAGTTTCAACTTGACTAAACTGGGATCTCTATCTTGCTTTTCTTTTACCTTGGAAATTAGAGATGATTCTAAACTACTCTAAACCCATATATCACCTCCCCTCTATATCGACTAAGCGAACGCCTAGTCTGGCAAGCTGATGGACTTCCTGAGCTAACTTCTTCTTAATGTCCTCAACATGAGCAACACTACCTATAGACAGTCAACTGAGAGCATCGGCCACTACATTAGCCTTGCCCGGATAATAAAGGACGCTCATGTCATAATCTTTCAAGAGCTCTAACCACCTTCTCTAACAAAGATTGAGATCTATCTGAGAAAAGACATACTGAAGGATCTTATGCTCTGTGAAAACATCTACATGAACTCCGTATAGATAATGCCTCCAAATTTTTAAGGCAAATACTACGGCTGCTAACACAAGATCATGAGTAGGATAATTTTTCTCATGGGGTTTAAACTGTCTGGAGGCATAGGCTATGACCTTACCATGCTGCATGAGGTCACAATCCAAACCTACTCTTGATGCATCACAATACACAAGGAAACCATCTGAACTATCTGGAAGAGATAGGTCTAGAGCTGAGGTGAGTCGAGTCTTCAACTCCTGAAAACTCTTCTCGCAAGGATCTGACCACTGAAACTTGACTTTCTTCTGAGTCAATCTGTACATAGGTTATGCAATAGAAGAAAATCCCTCAACAAACTGCCTATAATAATCAGCCAAACCCAAGAAACTCTTGATATCTGATGGAGAGAAAGGTCTGGGCCAGTTTCTTACTACTTTGGTCTTTTGAGGATCTACTCTATTTCCATCAGCAGAAATGATATATCCACGGAATCCTACTTACCTTAGCTAAAATTCGCACATACTAAATTTGGTGAACAACTGATGATATCTGATAGTCTGAAGTACGATTCTGAGATGGTCTACATGATCATGCTCACTGCGGGAATAGACCAGAATATCATCTATAAAGACTATGATGAACATGTCCAAGTACTTCTTAAAAATTGTGTTCATCAAGTCCATGAAAGCTACTAGGGTGTTAGTAAGACCAAAGGACATAACTAGGAATTCGAAGTGACCATACTGGGTATGAAAGGCTATTTTTGGAATGTCACATTCTCTGACTCTGATATGATGATATCCGGATCTGAGGTCTATCTTAGAGAAATAACTGGCACCCTGAAGTTGGTCAAACAAGTCATCGATTTTGCGGAGAGGATACTTGTTCCTGACTGAGACTTTATTGAGTTGATGGTAATCAATGCACATTCTGAGAGAGTCGTCTTTCTTTCGCAAGAATAATACTGGTGCACCCCATGGGGACACACTAGGTCTGATGAATCCCTTATATAGGAGATTCTTAACTACTCTTTTAGTTTTTTGAGTTCTGCTGGTGCCATTCTGTATGGCAGAATAGAGATAGGCTGAGTATCTGGAAGAAGATCGATGCCAAAGTCTATTTCCCTTTTGGGAGGAATCCCTGGAAGATCTTCGAGAAAGACATTTGAATATTCATTCATGACTGGGACTGAATCAAGACTGGGAGTTTCAAAACTAGTGTCCTTAACTCGAACAAGATGATAGACACATCCTTTAGATATCATTTTCCATGCCTAAATATAGGAAACAAGCTGACCTCTGAAAGAGGATACACTGCCCTTCCACTCTAGGACGGGTTCATTTGAAAACTGAAACTGGACTATTCTATTTCTACAGTTGACTTTGGCATAGAAGGAATGAAGTTAATCCATGTTGAGAATGACATCAAAATCAGTCATCTCTAATTTGACTAAGTCTGCTTAAATGACTTTCTGAAATATCATAACTGGGAAGTTCCTGTATACCCGTCAGGCTATGATAGTTTTACCTACTGGGGTAGAGACTGAGAAGGGGTCTTCTAGAATTTTGGGACTGACTCTGAAATTAACTGCTACATAGGGAGTGACAAAAGACAAAGAAGCTCCTGGATCTAGCAAAGCATAAACATGCATATAAAAGATCTGTAACATACCAGTAACAATATCAGGAGAATTTTCCTAATCTTTCCAGGACTGGAGAGCATAATCTTTTTGGGTATTGCCCACTAGTAGCACTGGAAGTGACACCTTGCTGATTTGGGTGATCGGACTGAGCTGAGGAATGGTTATGCTGACCCTAATAACCTAACTGGGGACAATCCATAAATCTATATCCTAGCTTTCCACATCCAAAATAGACATTGCTACCTGCTCTACAAGCACCCTTGTGGTTCTTACCACAAGTCTGACAAAGGGTATTAGTTCGAGCATTACTGACACTACCCTGAGACTTAGAACCTAGCGCCCTATCTCTATTTCCATCCTTGATCTTAGGAGCTGGAGCACTAGCTAAAGAAGGAGCTGGAAATGATTACTTAGGATGAAATTGAGAACGGTTTCCTCCTTCTGATTTGGGCTGAGCAAAGTGAAAACTACCTGTCTTTGCTCTCTTATTCTGCTTCTCCCTCATCTTAATATTTTGATCTTGTTTATGCTAAGCATGATTCATAAGCCTGGGTAAAGTCATGTCACTATTCAACATTGCAGAACTACACTCGTTGACCACACTATCATTCACCCTAGAAACTAACTTACTCATCTTGGCCCTGCTGTCTCCAACCACATGACGGGCATAACTGGCTAATTGAGTAAACTTAAGAGAATACTCTTTCACCATCATGTTGCCCTGCCAGAGGTTGATGAATTCTAACACCTTGGATTCTCTCAGCTCTAGGGGAAAGAACCTCTCTAAAAATGCGGCGACAAACTCCTCTCACTCAATAGGCCCTACATCATCTGGCCTTTCTGACTTCCACTATTTAAACCAAGTGTGGGCAACATCCTGTAGCTTTTATGCATCTAGATTAGCACTCTTACAAGGAGTAACCCCCATGATGTCTATAACCTTCTGAACCTGATCGATGAATTCTTGAGGGTCCTCATCTAACTTAGACCCAAGAAAGGATGGAAGATGCATTCGGGTGAAGCCTCTAATATTGGTTGCAGCTGAATTGGCCACTGGGTTGGCTGGAATAATAGATGGTCATTCATTCTAAGAAGTAACTGACTGAGCAAGAGTAGTGAATACAACTCTAAACTCTGCATGAGAAATATATTCGCCTAAAGGTTCTTCGGGCTGAGGGGCTGACTAATTCCCATTTCTTCTTTTATGAGGCATGTTCTGTAGAAGAAAGGAAGAAATGAATTAGACTGAGAGATTGACATGAGATTATGCTCACTGGCACGATATGAATACTGAAATAAGTGAAATTATTCCTAAAATATCTTATAGCCTCTTACACATAAATATGGCGTGCAACACACCCATTCACAAGACTCTACTAGATGTGGCTTTCATACTTCCTAGGACTCTATTGAACCTTAGTCTCTGATATTAATTTTATAATGCCCCAAATCTGGTACCCAGAATGCTACACGGTGCTCATGACCCCGAAGGACCACAAGCTAACCCATGACAGATATTTGTACCTGTATACTTCATGATATACTATATAAATGTAGAAACATGAACGGAAAGGCCATCAGGTTCAAAACTATAACATATTATCTGGGATGAGGTATAAATACCCAAAATAAAACTATCTAACCATGATAGTCTAAACATGATAGTCTGCAAAGCCTCTAACTGACTGAACTGTCTGAATTAGGATTTGATGGGATATGTCCCCAACTAACTCCAACTAATAAATTACTTAATGAGATAATAAATAAATAATCATGTCCTCGAAGGATGAGGACTCACTAATAACAAACTGCTGATATCTGGAATCTACTGATGCTCTAGATCTCGTCCTTTGGAACCTATGTTATATGATGCCATAGCGCAAATATGTCAGTATTTTCAATGTACTGGTATGCATGTGAGGTAGGCAGAATGCATGGGGTTCATATGCAAGAACAAAACTAGCTAACTGATAAATATGAATATGAGAATACATGCATGAATACATAGTAACTATATTTGAGATTGTGATAACATGAATTTACTGATAAATAACATGACAGATAACTGAGTTCTGATGGATGATATAACTAATAACATGAGCGACTGTATCTGACAGTCCTGAATCTGGTGGAACTAGCTGAGTTTTGTACTGTTCTGAGTTGACTATATCTGACAGTCCTAAATTTTGTAGAACTATCTGAGTTCTAATACTGAGACTAATTAATTGTATCTGACAGTTCTGATTCTATAACTAAAACTATAGGAAGTAGTTATCGAACTGATATACCCCTAATACATCATTATGGCTGAGTTGGGGTCCAATCTGTAACCCAAATTAGAAGGGTGTAAATACCATGCCACTGGTAAGGACAAGCTGTGAGTGACCCTCATCTGACAGTGTCCCCAAAAGAGAACGGTAGGGCCCTCATCTGACAGTACTTATCCACCTCAACAACCCTCATCTGACAGTGTTGATTTCTTAACCTATGTTGGCTACATAGTTCTAGAATGTAAGGATGACTTCTAAGAATCACACCCTTATCTGATAGTGTGTGTTCCCATCCTTGGGTTCACTTGGTGCTAATTGTTAATCCCATCTGAATAGACACTGATCATGGATTACCTAACTGAATTAACTGAGTTCCGTTGACTAACAAAATAGTACTGAGATTACTGTATTACTGAGATTTCCTGATTCACATGACTTACTAAGTTTTATGGATCATGGCTTTACTAAGCATATCATGAAAACATAACACTGGCCTTAGGCACACAGATAAATTATTGGGTACAAGTACCACTAGGACTCGATGTAAAGAAACTGACAAAGCATGACTTTCTTGAATACATGACCCACATCACAATTCATAATTCAATTATTGAGGCATTTCATCAAACATGTGACATGTATAAACTTGTACATAAAGGGGGATTTCATATTATCATACTAGTATGGCATTTTTCTTTCACATAGGCATTTATTCAAACACATGGGGAGCATGCTATGGTTATACCATCATCAACACATCTAATAACTATGAATACATCAGTCAACTTGTAATTTGAAAAGGGGTTTATTATAATTTTTATGCAATTCATCATATACTAGGGTAAATCATTGAAATATGTAATTTAAAACATGAATCAACACCACACAGCATCATGAACATGAATTTCAATATAATCCAATCATGAACATTCATAAATATACAAATCATGGATTTTGGAAAGAGATTATTGAGATTCATATGTGAAAGAGACCTATGAATCAATGCATGACATACCATTGTTCTTGAATTAGCAAAGATTGACGGAGAGACTATCTTGAAATTGAATCCCTAATTGAAACCCTATCTTTTTCTTGAGAGAAAATTTAGAGAAACTAGTAGATTTTGGCTTCCAAATAGCTGAATATCGTGTTAATGGAATTAAATAGGGGTGGGAAATTGACCCTTTTAACCCTGGACGCGTCTTTTAATTTCATAGAAAATTTACCGAATCGGACCCCTGGTGCGACGCAGTGCTATCGCGCTGTGTCACTGGAATTTGACAACTGGGAAATTGAGGGATGGCGCGATGCGGAACCATCGCGTTGCCACTTCATATGCAACCTGGAAGTTTGGCACAATGTGGAGAAATCACACTAAGACACTGGAAAAAGGACAATTGCTATTTTAGCTTGTGGCGCGGCGCGCCACTGACTAATTTGGCACTATTTTACAACAGAAACTTTAAATAGTCATAACTTCTTACCCGGTTATCGAATTTAGTTGAATTTTATGTCGATGGAAATCTTATTGAATTTCCCACATGACAAAAAGTAAAAATCCTGAAAATTCCTAATGGAGTAAACACCATTCAATTTAAAATCTAATACTTGATATACTTGAGGAAAAAATTAGCTAGGAAACTTTAGGGTATTACACACATGGTGCCTAATCATAGGAAAGTGGTCATCATTCGGTTTCTTTATGACCTCCTTCTTAATTTTTTCATTATCTTAATTGGGGTTATTGTAATTAAAAGAGGGACAAATGTTTCAAGTGTGGCTAGACAGGTCATCGACTCAGGGATTGTCCGATTAATAAAGTTGCTATAAGAGAAAATAACGTACTGATGGCTTCATCTTCTACTCCTGCAAGCGGTGGTGTCATGTCTACTTCTGTTACTTTTCCTGGTTCTATTATTGGTCAGAACAGGTTGTATGATTTGTCATCTCAACGGGAATCCAAGGCATCGCCTGATGTTGTTACTAGTACATTATAACTCTTTTCTTATAATGAATATTACTTGTTTAATTCGGGGTCCATTCTTTCTTAAGTAACCCCATATATGGTTGTATGTATTATTTTTGATCCTGAGGTTATTTTGGATCCTTTTTTTGTTTTCTACCCCAAACGGTGACTCAAATATCTCCAAGAGAGTCTATAGGGTGTGTGTGGTATATGTTCGTGGTAGGCAGACTTTGGTGGAATTGTTTGAATGTGATATGGTGTATTTTGATGTTATTCTTGGGATGGATTGGTTACACTCCTGTTACACGTCCTTGGATTATCAGACCCGTGAGGTTATCTTTAGGTTCCTTGGTGAATCGGTTATAGAGTGGGAGGGTGGTTCCCTAGATCCTGGGGGGTTTATTTCTTATCTTACAACTCAAAAGATAATCTCTAAAGGTTGTCTTTATCACTTGGTACGGGTTAAGGATTCTAATTTTGAAGATCCTTCTTTACAGTCAGTCCGTGTGGTAAAAGAGTATCCTAAGGTATTTTAGGATGATCTTCCTGGTGTTTCTCTGGATAAGTAAATATAGTTTGGTATTGATTTTGTTCCAGACACTCGTCTAATATCTATTCCTCCTTATAGAATGGCTTCGGTTGAGTTGAGAAAACTTAAGGATCTTCTAGATAAGGGGTTTATTCTTGCTAGTGTATCTTTATAGGGTTCATCGGTGTTGTTCGTGCACAAGAAGAATAGTTCCCTTCGGATGTGCATTGACTATCGGCAGTTAAATAATGTAATGGTCAAGAACAAGTATCCTCTTCCAAGGATAGGTGAATTGTTTGATCAATTATAAGGTGCGAAGTTCTTTTCTAAGGTAGATCTTTGATATGGGTATCATAAGCTTATGATTCGGGTAGAGGATATCCC
The DNA here is from genome assembly GCA_030864215.1 of Capsicum pubescens. NCBI lineage: Eukaryota > Viridiplantae > Streptophyta > Magnoliopsida > Solanales > Solanaceae > Capsicum > Capsicum pubescens. Next base: position 194,758,214 of record CM061544.1, on the reverse strand, counting down.
TAAGATAGGTTTTGTACTTGGTATGGGCACTTTGAATTCTTAGTGATGTCATTTGGTTTGACTAATGCCCCAACGACATTTATAGGTCTGATTAATAGGGTTTTCAGGCAGTTCTTGGATTTTTTCATCATTCTATTTATTGATGACATTCTGGTTTATTCCAAAAGTGATGTGGATTTTTCTAATCACCTTTATATGGAATTACAAACCTTAAAGGAATGGAAGTTGTATGCCAAGTTCCCCAATTATGTGTTTTGGTTGAATGTTGTAACTTTTCTTGGTCATATTATTTCTAGCTAGGGGACCATGGTGGATCCGCAAAAGGTAAGTATGCTTAAAAAGTGTCCTAGACTCATAACACCATCCAATATTTAGAGCTTCTTGATTTTGGCTAGATATCATCGGCGATTTATGGAGTGCATTTTTACTATAGCTGCCCCTTTGACTAAGTTGACTCAGAAGATGGTTAAGTTTTTTTTGTCAGATACTTGTGCAGGGAGTTTTGAGAAGTTCAATAATAAGCTAACTTCTCCAGTTTTGACATTTCCTGAGGGTGGTGAGGGGTTTGTTTTTTATGGTGACGCAACTAGGGTGGGAATTAGTTATGTCTTAATGCAGCATGGGAAAGTTATTGCCTATGTTTCTAGGCAGTTGAAGGTACATAAAAGAAACTATCCTACTCATGATTTGGATTTATTGTCGGTTGTATTTTCTTTGAGAATATGGAGGCATTATTTGTATGGGGTACACGTGGATATCTTTTCTGATCATAAGAGTCTACAATATGTGTTCACTGAGAAGGAGCTCAATTTTAGGCACAAGAGATGGTTGGAGCTTCTCAAAGGCTATGACATTAGTCTTCACTATCACCTAAGTAAGACTAACGTGGTTACTGATGCTCATAGTAGGTTGCCCATGGGGAGTTTGTCTCACGTGGAGGAAAGAAAGCAGGAATTGGTGAAGGATATTCACCATTAGTCTAATCTTGGAGTTTGCCTCTTGGACTCAAAGGATGGAGGTATAATGGTACAAGAAGTAATTCGATCGTCTCTCGGTGTATAGATCAAGGAGAAGAAAGAGTTGGATCCTATCTTGATGAAAATGAAGGGTGATGTTGGAGTGCAAAAGGTGATGGTTTTTGAGATCAGTCGTGATAGTAATTTACGGTATCAAGAGAGGTAGTGTGTTCCTGATATCGAGGGTTTGTGGCCAAGTATCTTTCTTGAGGCGCATGAATCAGGATACATTGTACATCCTGACTCAACAATGATATATCATGATCTCAAGGAGATATATTAGTTGAATGGTATGAAAAGGGATGTGGCTAATTTTGTGGCCAAGTACTTGGTGTGTCAACAAGTTAAAGTTGAGCACGTGAGGCCTGGTGGATTATATCAAGAGATTGTTTTGGTCGAATGGAAATGGGAGGTAATCAATATGGATTTTGTTACCGATATTCCTCGGTCTCTAAATTAATATTATTCAATTTGGGTCATCATGGATATGATGACAAAATTTGCTCACTTCTTTCAAGTGAGGACTACCTTTTCGGTGGAGGATTATGCGAAACTATATCTTAAGGAGATTGTAAAGTTGCATGGGGTACTTGTTTCGATTATCTCTGATCATGATATGCAGTTTTAATCTCATTTTTAGAGGTCTTTTCAGAAGGGATTGGGTACTAAGGTGAGTCAGAGTATTACTTTTCATCCTCAAATGGATGGGCAAATAGAAATAACTATTTAGACATTGAAGGATATGCTTCTGGCATGTGTGGTTAATTATGGTTGCACTGTGGTTGAGCATTTACCTTTGGTAGAGTTTTCTTAAAAAATAGTTATCATCCTAGTATTAGTATGGCTCCTTTGGAGGCATTGTATGGTAGGAGGTGTGGATCTCCTATTGGTTGGTTTGAGCTTTGTGAGGCGGATATGTTCTGTCAAGATTTGGTCTATCAGGCTATGAAAAAGGTGAAGGAGATTCGATATAGGCTTAAGGCTAACAAAAATTGCCAAAATTCCTATGCAGATGTTAGGCATAGAGACTTGGAGTTTGATATTGGGGATAAGATATTCCTCAAGGTATCTTCTGTGAAGGGAGTAGTGCGATTTAGCAAAAAGGGAAAGCTCAATCCTTCGTATATTGGTCCTTACGAGATTTCTTAGAGTGTTGGTAATGTTTCTTATGAGTTGGAGTTACCTTCTATATTGAGCTCGATTCTTCGAGTATTTTATGTCTCCATATTAAGGAAGTGTCTTGGTGATCCTTCTTCGATTGACCCTTTGGAGGGGTTGGGTATCTCGAACTCTGTCTTATAAAAAGATCCCAATTGAGATCTTGGATAGGAAGGTTCATCGGTTGGGAACCAAGGATGTGGATTTGGTTAAGGTTCTGTGGTGGAACCATAAATTGGAAGAAGCTACATGGAAAACGGAGGAGAACATGAAGGCCAAGTATCCGTATCTATTTTCTGCTCCTAGGATTTTTGTGGAAGGTATGTGTCTGATGTGTGAGCTAATGCTAACACATTTGAGGATTTTAACTAAGAATAATTGCGAAGTCTTAAGAAACTTTTATCATTTTTGATTGGTTTACATTTGATTTTGCAGTTTAAGATGATATGATAGAGAACCAACAAGAATGGAAGCAAAGAAGTTGAAATCTGAAGAAATCTGAAGACAAGTGTGGCTGACTACATTTGTGATAAGTCATCAGCCCTGTCATAAGTTATCAAAGTCGCCGTCAGCAGTAAATAGAGAATTTTCCTAAGTTGAAAGATGTGATGACATTTTGTGATGAGTCATCAAGGGTCTGATAAGTTGTCAAGAATGTCGTCAGCCTGAGGCAGCACAGGAGAACTGAAGCAGAGCTTTGACAATATTTGGTGATAGGCCGTCATAAAGCTGATAGGTTGTCAAGTTTGTCGTCATCCTTAAACAGGAAGAGCCAAATCTAAAGAAGTAGCCGATGACATTTGTGATAATTCGTCAGCCTCCTGATAGTCTATCACATATGTCGTCACCTAATCCGAGGGATTTCTAAATTCTATTATTTCATTTCCATAATTAGGGTGAACTATTTAAAACTTTGTGTTAGGGTTTTCTGAGGAGATCCACACATTGAGTTTTGACAATACTTTTTGATATTTTTCTCTCTCTAATTTCTTTACTTGAAAAAGTAAATACGTTGAAGATATTATTATCATTATTCTAGGATTTTCCTTTGTGATCTAATCTGCGATTCACTAGTTATTATTCTTCTTGTGGTAAGTTTAACCTTCCAGGCATGAATACAACTTGTTGTTTTGATTTTAGCATTATGAGTGGCTAAATTCCTTTAACCTGAATTATGGGATCTAGGGTTAGGTCTTGATAAGGTGCTACTTGTTCAAGATTCAAAAGGTGGTAGGATTTCTTGATAATTCTGAGGTTTTAATTAACGTCTGTTGGCTGCAAACAATAGATAACAATACTTTGGTTTGCTTGAGAAAGAAATCAAATATACTGGGAAGTGAGTTATCGACAGGGACTTGGAAATACTCCGTTTCATAATCAGCGTTGTAACATGGTTGGTTAACCTGAGGTAAAATCTGGGTAGTGAATATAAATTCTCTAAGTCCGAGAGGATTAGATAATTAAATGCTTAAGTAGGTCGAGAGACATTTAAGCATAATGTCGATAAAGATAACTTGTTGTCCTACCTACCGTGAGAATCTTGAACCACCGTTATCATCTGTCAAGTACCGGAAGCCCTAGTGAACATAATTCTGGTTTATCAGAAACTCTTGATTACAAACACTGATTAAAGTAACCGACAATTACTTGTTAAACTAAAAGCCCCCATTTCTGGGAACATCCAACTATCAGTTGATTAATTTGAAAATGACTTACGTTCACACCATATTCCCTATGGTATTCGACCCCAACCTAGTTGAGTTTTATATTGAAAATGATCGCTTACATTCTCATTGAGAGGTATAGTTTGAGAGTTATCAAAAATGGCGTCGTTGCCAGGGAATACAGTTGTAAACTGAAGTTTGTGTGTGCAAATTGATTGTTAGTTAAGTTTCCCAGTTTTACGTTTATTTGTTATTTTTGTTTATTTACAGGATCTTTATAGTGTATGCCAAGAACCACAAGTTTTGGTGAACCATTATTACCACCTAATTCGGAACTGCAATGAATTAGAAGAATGGCAGAACAGCAAGAGGCTGACAGACTGGCAGCTTTAGCTCGAGCTCAGGTGAATGTCCAAAATGTTGGGCAACAAGCACGACATCCAAACCCTGAGGATGAAGATTTGGGAGATGAGGAGTTGCTGAATCCTGGTAACCCAAGGCGTGCAGAGCAGATAGATGCACCAGTACGGCGTAATGTAAACCGAAACCGTCCATTCTGAGAAAGACAAGAGTACCAGTCGGTCCAGTATAATCCCAATGATGATGATGATGGCATGGACGGGGATGGTGCAATGGGTGCAATCATTCCTTCACTTGTAGCACCTGGGGCCAAGTTCAACATTACGAGTACAATGATCCAACTTCTCAATCAGAAGGTGTTGTTTGGTGGCCTTCCTGGGGATGATCTGAACCTACATCTAGTGAATTTTATCACCATCTGCAAATCTTTTGATAACCCAGGAGTGGGCCAGAATGTTATCCAGTTGAGATTGTTTCTGTTGTCTCTATCTAGGGAGGCAATATTGTGGTTAAATAAGATGACACCGGATTCTATAACCAACTAGAGGCAGTTGAAAGGAGCTGTCCTAGAAAGGTTCTTTCCTCCTTCCAGGAGGGTACAGTTGAGGGATGAGATCGATAACTTTAGGAAGCTCCCGACTGAAGCCTTGCATGAAACATGGGAAAGATTCAAGAAGAAGCTAACACAATGTCCGAACCACAACATGACAGACATATACTTGATGGAGACTTTGTACAGGGATCTTAACTCTGTTACGAAGCCAATTGTAGATAATGTTGGTGGTGGTTCGTTTATTGATCTTACCTTCCCAGAGGCTTCAAAGATGCTGGACAGAATGACCAAACAGAGTCGGGTATGGCATACCAGAGACTTTGTGGTAGCTAGCCCCACTGCTTCTGTGGGTATTACTATAGAACAACGCAGAAGAGAAGAGGAGTGTGACCAAGACATGGCTTACCATAAAACACAGATAGACTTGCTGACCAAGAACTTGCTATCAGGTAAGGTTGAAAAGGTGAAAGTTGTAGGATCTCAGGATATAAGTGATGTTGATGCAGATAAAGAGGTGAACTATGTTAATAATCAGGGGGTTTCTAAGGAAATAACCAAGGTAATCAAGGTCGAAACTTTTATGATAAGCCTGGTTATAAAGATAGGGAGCAAGGAAATTGGAGGAACAACAATGACAGGAGCGGGCTATATGTTCCTCCTGAAAATTGTGAGGTTGCTTCAACAAGTTCTGAAAAGATGTCCATGGAGGACATGATGGCAAAGTTGTTAAAAGGAGTGGAGAAAACCAACTTTGGTGTGACCACCATGAAGACCGATCTGACATCCATCAGTCAGTTGGTGCACTCACACTCCACTGTAATTAAACAGTTGGACCAGTAGATGAGCCAACTTTCCAGAAGCATTCAACCAAAGAAAGAGAGGAATGTTACCAAGTGATAAGGTCCAGAATTAGAGGAATAATGTCTCATGCATAGCTATTGCCACTAGGAGTGGTAAGATGTTACTTAACCCATCTGTGGGAAAATCTGTAGCTGATGAGGTAGTTATTGATGAACCGAAAGAAGGTGATCCAGTGGAGTCTAAAAATTTGAACAACTCTGATGATGCTCCAAAGAAAGATAAAAAGTAGGAGAAGGAGGTAGTGATGAAAACTATCCCTATACCACCACCTCCCTTTCCTCAATGATTGAAGAAGAAAACGAATGAGGTAAAATTCAGCAAATTGATGGCAATGCTCAAGCAATTGACAATAAATGTACCTTTGGTTGAGGTACTTGAGCAAATGCCAGGATATGCGAAGTTCATGAAAGACCTTGTGACTAATAAATGGAAGGTTAGCCATGAACTGAAGGACAATCTCCTTTATTGTGGTGCTATCTCTACAAGGTCTTTAGTGCAAAAAAAGGCAGATCCGGGAGCATTTACCATCCCGTGCACTATTGGTTCCCTGAATTTCACAAAATTACTATGCAATTTAGGAGCCAGTATAAACCTAATGCCACTTTCTGTGTACAAGAAACTGGGTTTGGAGGATCCTATGACAAACATGCGGTTAGTGATGGCAGATAGGTTTGTGAAGTGGCCTATGGGCATATTACATGATGTCTTGGTTAAGGTGGCCGATTTTATTCTGCCTGCTAATTTTCTAGTCCTAGATTGCGAAGTGGACTTTGAAGAACCCATCGTCTTAGGTAGACCATTCCTTGCAACTGGGCAAGTGATAGAAGTCATAGAGCTGAATAAGATGAAGTTCTGGCTCAATGACAAAGAAGCACGCTTCGAAATACACTCATCCATGAATCAACAAAAAGAGATGAGTGTTTTCTCAATCATTGATGTATTCTACGAAGATGTTAAAGGGGTATCAACAGGTTATCTTGACAAAGTTTGAGTAGTCAAGATAACCAAGTCGTGCCGCAACATTAAATCAGGCGCTATTGGGAGGCAACCCAAAATTTTTATACTCCAGTAAATTGTTTATTTTTGTAGTAGGTTATAGCTCAAAGAAGGTGGAATAAATGTATTCAGCCAAGTGCCGCTGACGACATTTTTTATGGGTTGTCTCAATTGTGATAAGCTGTCAGATTTATCGTCAGAGACCTCAGCTCTGAAGAAGGGTCTGTCAAGGTTGACGACATTTATGATAAGCTATCACAATTGTGACGGCTTATTAGAAATGTCGTTACAAAAAAAAAGCCCAACATTAGCTGAAACTGTGGGCCAAATTAAAAAGACCCAAATCGACCCACAGCTTGGCCTTTCCACCTTCCCGCTTAGTTTTTAATTCCTTAAAGTTATTTTCCTTCCATACTTAGAATATTTTATTCCCTTCTTTGAACTTCTTCCAAGTAAAACAAGAAGAAAGTTCCTTGTGTGTGTGGGTTTGCATTTAAAATCAAGAACTTCTTATTACTTCATCTTGCTTGTGTAATCATATTGAAGGCTCCCATCAGGTATGCTCGAAATTTAACTTTTCTTTTCTAATGGTAAGTGAAAGATTGATGACAACCCAAGTTCCCAAGAACCTTGAATCAAGTTCAACTTGCAAAAAAGGCTAAAAATTGGAACTAGGGTTTGTTGTGCAAGACTAAAGCTTATAACCTCAGATCAAAAATGAAACTCGAGTGGATTTTAAGGAAAAATTGGACCAAAAATTAAGTTAAAGTCAAAGTGAAGTTCTAATAAGATCTGACGACTTTCATGATGAGCTATCACAACTGTGATGGCTTATTAGAAATGTCGTCAAAGGCTTGTAAGAATGAATTAGGTTCTATTTAGAGCTGACGACATTTGTGACAGGCTATCACATTTATGACGGCTTATCAAAAATGTCGTCAGAAGTTGATAAAATCTTATGAGTTCTATCTAGAGCTAACGACATTTTTGATAGGCTATCACGTTTGTGATGGCTTATCAAGAAATTTCATCACACCTGGGACCTGAAGCATTACTAAACCCTTTCAAGGGGTGTGGAATTTCAGTGATCGATGTGTTTGTGTTTGTACTCTTGAGGGTCAACAAATGGTTTTTATCTTGCTACAAGTATTGAAATGGCACCCAAAGGAAAGAACTCAAAATCCACAAAGAAAGGCTCCAAGGGAAGTGCATCTCGGAGAGTCTTCAATGAAGAGTCTAATTATGAAGAGAAAAAGCCTCTGCTCAGGAAGCAATAGAAAAAGCAAAGCTCTAAAAAGACTCCACCACCCCCACCAGTTGAGGTGGAGGAGAGTGAACAAAGTGACACTGAGCCAACAACATCCGAGCATATAGCTTCTGAACAGTCGGCCTTTGTGAAACAAGAGTCTAAACATGCTGCATCTGAAGAGCATGATTCAGATCAGCCTGAGTCTAAGGAACATGAGTCTGAGCAACCTGAATCCGAGGGACCATCAACTGAGTCCCCTTTTCCTGAGCCACAAAATGACGAAGACTCTCTGATTCGGTGAACTATGGTAAAATAAAAGAATCCTGAAGTCTGAGATAGCACTAAATGGTAGATTTCCAAAGCTCAGAAAATCTTCTTTGATGGTCTTCGCAGAACCAACAGGGGAGTTTTCAAGAGTCCAATCTTTGAGGAGAAGAGAATTATCACTAAGGTGTTGAGCAGGTACCCAAAAGTGGAGCAGAAATTTCATGGCTATGATTTGGGATGGACTACACGAGAAGGAAATTTATTTTACCCTACACTAGTTAGGGAGTTCTATGCAAACTACCAAGCTCGGTTGGAAAACATGTGTAGAGAAGGAGAGAAAGCAGCTAACCAACCTTTATTGGACAAAGTTCCGGTACAGGGTGTAATGGTGGATATTTCTGAAGCAATAATCAACAGGTTCCTTCATGGCCCGAACTTCACTCCTCAAGCCACTTCACCTACTTTTTATGCCCGGTTGAAGCATCGGTAAAATTAGCGGAATTGGTTATCCACACTCATAGCCGATGGAAAATTGGAATGGCTAACAAATCTGAGTGAAAAGATCTTTAAGACCTTCCTAAATTTAGAGGTAAGATTTTGGTGGGGTATTTTTCATACTTCGTTGATGCCTAAAGATGGTGATAATATTCTCGGGGATGATAGAGCAATATTAGTCGCAAGCTTTATGGCTAACCTCAAATTGAATTTTGGAGAGATTAATGTCGAAGAGATAAAAATTTGTGTCTCGAGGTATGATACAGTATATACCTTCCCTTGTTTAATTACAAGGTTATGTAGGGAAGCAAACGTGCCAAAGATTGTAGGGTTAGAAGAAGAAATCCTTGGCAAGAAGACCCACAATCCTATCAAAAATGAGGAAAATCAGCCGAGGCAAATGTTTGACAGGGGCGCAGAGATTCCCTCTAATCCACCAGTTACAGATACTAATTCAGTGCCTAATGCAGAGATGCCAGATTCTAAAGTTGAACCTCTAACATCTGCAACAATGGCAGAATCATCAGTGCCCAGAACTGAAACAAATTCGCTAGCTGTTATGCCTATAACAGAATTCGCCTTCACTCCAATAAATTTTAAGAGAGTGGCAAAGCAGTCCAAGTAGTGCGAGGCTCAGCTGAAACTCTTTGCCAAATGATTCGCAGTTGCAGTTGACAAAAGAGTTAAGGCTACACTTGATCCTTACAAGTCATTGTCGGGCAGGATTGATGAATTAAAGAACCGCTTCAATGTGCGGTCGAAGGAGAGGTCAGACCCAGAGATGGAACTGCTAAGGTCAGAACTGGCTAAGGTGAAGGCGGAGTTTGGAAAGTTATAGCAACACCAATTTATAGTGTCATTAGAGCCGACACTGGAGGAGTCTGAGGGAGAAATCCCATTGTTTAATCTCATAGAGGAGCCAGTAAAGAAAAAGAAAAAAAAAGGTGAGAAGAAAGGTAAAGGAAAGAGAGAGAGGCCCAACAGTGATGAAGAAAGAAAAACAGAGAAGAAGGCAAGAAAGAGGTCTAAAAAAGAGATGAAAAAGGAAAGGATTGAGTCCTTAGCAGACAATAAGACATGAGAGGCAGCCATCCGAGCGAGAGCAATAGGTGTCTTCACTAGTAGGCCTTCAGAGACTGATAGACTAGCTGCACCAGAATAGTTTGAAGATCCTGATGGAGATGCAGCAGCAGGATCAGGAACCCATGACCCCCGGTATTGATCCATTCCAGGTATACTCTAACCCTTAGTTTAGATTTTCTTTCATTTTAAGTTGAGGGTGTAGGGTAAATTGTTGTTGTAAAATTTTGTAATCAATTAAGAGAAATACTTGTACTTAAGGCAGTTGAATTGTTTTGTCATTTTTGTACACCTCTTCAAGTGGTCTACTATTTTAACTGTGTGATTTAAATTCAAGTGTGACCACTGCGCATCTTCGTATGGCATTAGTTCTAGTAACATAATAATCATTGCTAAACAGCTGTATGAACTGAATGAGTCATATCTTATGATATACGTGTGTTCCATGTGTGTGTGAGCAACTACTTAGTTCCTTTTGTATGCTGAAGCCAGAACTTGCCCGGTTAGTCTTACTTAGGTTGAAGGATAGAGGTTAGGAAAGGATCATAGGCCATTTTGATTTTAGCTCACTTTAAGACTAAATGACCTTACCTATGTGTATAATATTCCTTAATCCCTGTTTTGAGCCTAATTAGCCAATTTCTTTGTTTAACACCTGTCACCTTCCCATTTAAATCACAATGAACCTGTTTTGGCCCTGGTCCTCCATGGACACTGTGCACCTTGACTTAGGAAAATGGCCTAAGTTAAGGGTGGCTATCATAGGGGTGCATGATATAGAATGAGTATGAAGAAAGGTAGCATAAAAGAAAAGAAGAAAATGTTGGGTGCAGAGGAAAAGAACAAGAAAAGAAAAATTGTGAAAAAGATTAAGTAATTGAGAAAAGACTACACCCATCCTAAATAAGTGTGGTCAAGAAAAGAGAAGAGCGGAAAAGGATAATGAGTGAAATCCCAAAAAGCTATTGTAGTGTCAAGGAGTCTTAGTCACTTTAAATAACATCGATTATCATATTAGCCTCTAGCCTACATTACAAGCCTAAGAGATGTCCTATAGTGATCCTAGCTGACCTATCTGAAGATCTGGGTAATGAATATAAGGGTAAGCCTATGGTACTTGGAATATACTGATTGGAACTTCATTCTGAGAGTGAGTGATTGATAATCCCTATGGTTACATATATAATTCCTGATATTAGATGAGGGGGATGCCCTTGCTGTGAGGTCACACTGGTTACATTGCTAGTTACTGACTTGTTCGGGTAGTGTAATAATGGTCTATACATGGTTGTTATAACTGAATTGATGTCGTATCTTGATTCATATGTGTTGCATTGGTGTTCTTCATTTTTCTTGAATTGAGTGACCTTGGAGATGGTGAAAGTATTTTGATATAATGTGGATAATTGACTACCAAATGTGCCTTGCATTCTTTTAGTCGTGTTGAGTTGCTTGAGGACAAGAAATTGTTTTAAATTGAGGGTGTTGATGTGTGAGCTAATTCTAACACATTTGAGTCTTTTAACTAAGAATAATTGTGAAGTCTTAAGCAACCTTTGTCGTTTTTAATTATTTTATGTTTGATTTTGTAGTTTAAGCTGATATGATAGAGAACCAACAAGAATGGAAGCAAAGAAGTTGAAATCTGATGAAATATGAAGACAAGTGTGGATGACGACATTTATGATTAGTCGTCAGCCCTGTGATAGTTATCAAAGTCGTCGTCAGTAATAAATAGAGAATTGTCCTACATTGAAAGATGTGATGAAATTTTGTGATAAGTCATCAAGGGTCTGATAAGATGTCAATAATGTCGTCAGCCTAAGGTAGCATAGGAGAACTGAAGCAGAGCTGTGACGATATTTTATGATAGGCGGTCATGAAGATGATAAGTTGTCAAGTTTGTCGTCAGCCTTAAATAGGAAGAGCTAAAACTAAAGAAGGAGCTGACGACATTTGTGATAATTCATCACACTTCTGATAGGTTATCACAAATGTCGTCACCTAATCCAAGGGATTTTTGAATTCTATTATTTTGTTTCCATAATTAGGGTGAACTATTTAAAGCTTTGTTTTAGGGTTTTCTGAGGAGATCCGCACATTGAGTTTTGACAATACTTTTTGATATTTTTCTCTCTCTAATTTCTTGGCCTGAAAAAGAAAATATGTTGAAGATTAAAGCAACCGACAATTACTTGTTAAACTAAAAACCCCCAATTTCTAGGAACATCCAACTATCAGTTGATTGATTTGCAAACGACTTATGTTTACACCATATTTCCTATGGGATTCGACCCCAACCTAGTTGGTTTTATATTGACAACGATCGCTTACATTCTCATTGAGAGGTGTAGTTTGAGTGTTATCACTATCTTAAGCACATCTTTATTTTATGAGTTTGTTAAGGAAAGATTAATATCTTTTCCTCTTTATTTTCATACTTTGTGAAAGTTTGGATATATATTTAATAATGCAAATGACTCATGCATGTGGTTACCCCTACCTTGTCTGTCATTAGGAGATGAATGTTCCTAGTGGCAGAGACTAAAACACCGTGGTTTCTAGACCTTGGAAAATTCCTGGAATTCTAGTCTATGGACCTAATATAACTCATGGGTACAAGCCATATGTTGGGGTATGAATGGTATGGTCAAGTAGTAAGCTGCCAGTGTTTATTAGCGGAATGGATTTTGGTTACTGGAAAGGATACGAATTAAATGATACGAGTCATATGGTTGGATACGGATCATTTGGTTTGGGTTTTCCTTAGTTTAATATTATATTGGGTAACTTAAGTTGGATCTGAGTACAAGAGGCTCACCATGAGTTGTAAGCCAGGGTACGAGTTGTACCAAGGACTCGTATGGTGGTCAGTGTTCGAAACCCCTGTGGATTCTATTCCACTAGGGATATAGGTGAAGGGCACGTATCGTAACTATTAATACGACTTAGGTAGGATGAGTCATACACTGGATAGTTTGGGTTCCTAGGGTTGAGGATTCGGACACAAGTGGTGGGTACCACTCCTATCGAAGGGTACAACTCGTGAGGTTCAGTCGTACCCCTATGATGGGATTTTTGTGAGACTTAAGTTGGGGTAATCCAGACATTTCCCCACTTACCCAAGTAAGGTCCCACGACTTCTAAATTACTCGGGAGGCTATTTACGTTATTATTCTATTCATTAACACTTAGAAACTTTTTCTAAACACTCTATAATTCTCTCAAGAGATTTTGGTCAAGGAAGCTAGGGTTTCAACTAGAGGACTAAATTGGGGATTTTGTTGGTGGTTTCTCTTCATCTATTTTGACAATTAAGGCATATTTTCCTTCATCACTGTTAGTTCCAACTAAAGTCATGGTTTTGATGAATGATTTTCATGATTTCATCGTTGTATGATTTTGGGTTTTCAACTATGATTTGGGGATTTTTATTATAAATGATTGTTTATGGTTTCCAGTGATTCTAATTATGTATTTACATGCTTAATTGGTGGTTTTGGATAATTGGATTGCATGGGAATGGTTAAATGGTAATCGAAATTGGTTTTGGTCATATTATGCCCCCAATGTATTTGACCAAATGCCTATAAGGATGTTTTCATTGCATTTAATATTTTTAATGGAATTCTTGCTTGTTTTAAACTTGGTAAAGCAAATGTGATGGTTTAAATGGTTTGGAAAGGTAAAAAGGCTAAATGGTTATCTTGTGGGGTACATGGGAATCCCTCAAGTTGTTTAATATGGTTAATAGAAGGGTACATGGAATCCCTTAAACCTATATATGGTTGGATATGGACAAAACTTGCAAGTATAGTTGGTATGACGATACCACTACTAATGGACTTAGTTAATAAATGGTTAATGGATTGGTTGGTTGCTTGGTAATGGTTTTAATATGACAATATTTGTGTGGTGTATAGCAAAGCTATGGAAATTGGAGGTCCCGGGGGGACCAAAACTAGAAACTCATATTTTGCCAATGTGAGGTTTGGTCCAAGTGACCTTGTGCATGATGTCACATTTTATATTTGGGGGATGTACTAGTCATTCAGGTTTTTTCTTCCCTGATCGTGTGGCTTCATGCACTAGGGCCCTTTCAGCAGGGGGAGTTGAATCCATATATCCCATGGGTGGTTTAGTACAGTAGAGCTACACAGCCCTGGTAAAAGTTTTAAAGGCATGCTAAACCCGATTCCGTTTCCCAGCATGATTATATATATGTGTGTGTGTGTGTGTATGGTATGTGCATATGGATGGTTTTTACTTGGTTTTATAAATGGCATTATTTTATCCTTATCCTTAGTTCATACTAGCGTTCACCGGCTAACCCATCTTTGGGCGGTTGTATACCCATGCTATACAGGAATTGGCCATTCAACTCCTCCTACATAGTGATTAAATCAGGGACAGCTCTTGGATTGAAGCAGTGAGCTTCTATCTTTCTGGAAGGCTCTATTTCATGATATGGATATTTTTAGACATTTTAATCTATTTCTGGATATTGGTTTTTTCTATGGTTGGGGTCATGTCCCAATTGGATATTCTTACTCTTTTGGTTTGAGGTTGTGTGGTACTGCTCTAGGTTCGTATGGACGGGATCGGTATTGGTGAAGGCCTTAATATTGGCATTGGTATTGGGGTTGACATCATTGGACATAATTTCTCACTGTTCCATTGTATTTCATTTTGGGATTAATCATATTATGTTTTGGATCTCATTTGGTTATGGCCTGGCTAGTGACCATCTAAGTAATAACATGAATAGACTGACAAAATTCTGCATTAGTCACCCCACCTTGAGGAGGACTAGTCGCAACCCGTGGAATGCCAAAACTATTAGGGATAGGATCGTGAGATCGAAGATGAACCCCAAAAGTTGGATAAACCCCTTCAGCATCCCCCCAGATGGTATAAAAGAATTTTCTTGTGTTCCATATCTATGAGTCATGATTTGAAAGATGAACAAACAAGGATTAGAGAATATTCCAAGACTAAGACTCCAAGCTATAAAATAGAATACCAAGAAAGTGAAACATTCCTAAATGCCTTGTAGCCCCTCCCTTATGAGTGTGGTGTGCTACACATCTATTAAAGAGACTTGAATTGATATAGCTTTGTGGACTCCTAATTAACCACGAACCTAGGCTCTAATATCAACTTGACATGACCCAACTGGGGGCCATATCGTCATGGGCGTCCAAAGTCCGACCGAGACCAGAGACCACCCCCCATTACCCAATCCAACCTCCAACCGCCCACCCTAAGTTAGTAGAATTTTCGAGCATGGGACAACATAGTGTAACAGATCACATGAAGACTCTGGGATAAGATCACAACTGTGACCGGCCCAACCGATTTGAACCATCCCATACCAACAATCCAACCATACCAAACCATTCCAAAACATAATATAATTAATACCAAAATAAAGTATAATGGAACAACCAACAATATCGCCCAATGATGTCATCCCTTCAGCTTATTCCAATGCCAAGGCCGACACCAATACCGATCCCACCCATTCCAACCCATAGAATTACCACAAAACCTCAAACAAAAAGAGTAATAAAATCTGGTTGGGACATGCCCCTAACCATAGCCAAAACCAACATCCAGAAATAAACCAAAATGTTTAAAAGTGTCCATAACATAAAATGGAGCCTTCAAAAAGGATGGAAGCTCACCATTAGTCCAATTTTTTCTCGAGTTAATCACTATGTAGGAGAAGTGAAACGGACGATTCTTGCATAGCGTGGGTATACAACCGCCAGTAGACGGGTTAGCCAGTGAACGTTAGCATAATCTTAGGATAAGGATAAAATAATGCCATTTATAATACCAAGTAAAAACCATCGATATGCACACAACCATACATATATATATAATAATGTCGGGAAAAAGGACCGGGTTTAGCATGACTTTAAAACCTTTACCTGGGTTGTGTATCTTTGCCGTCCTAAACCACCCATGGGTTATATAGGTTCAGCTCCCCCTACTGAAAGGGCCAAATACGTGAAGCCAGATGACCAAGGAAGAATAACTAGGATGAATTGTGCATACTCCAAAATATATTGTGATATTATCCACACGATCACCAAGGCCAACCTCACATCGGCAAATATAAGTTTCCAGTTTTGGTCCCCCCGGGGACCTCCACCTTCTATTGCTTTGCTACATATTTTCCCATTATTCCAAAATTAAATCCATTGCCAAGAAACTAACCAATCCATTTAACATGTATTAACTAAGGACATTTAATGGTGGTATCATCATACCGATCATATTTACAAGTACTATCCATAGCCAACCACATAGAGGTTTAAGGGGACTTTCAAGTGCCCTTCCATTAACCATATTAAACCATTTGGGGGATTCCATGTTCCTCACAAGCATAACCATTAGCCATTTACCATTCCAAGCCATTTGACCATGCATAATTTCTTTACCAGGTTTTAAAACAACCAAGAGTTCCATTAAAAGTAGCCAATGCAATAAACATATCTTTATAAGCATTTTGCCAAACACATTGTTGCATAATATGATAAAAACCAATTCCAATTACAATTAAACCATTACCATGTAATCCAATTATATAAAACCACCATTAATGCATATAAAAGCTTAATAAAAAATAGGAGAAACCATAACTAACCATTTAATATCAAAACCCCCTATTCATATTTGAAAACCAAAATTATACAATCAGTGAAATCATGAAAACATTCATAAAGCCGTGATTTTAGATAGAATTAGCAATGAGGGAAGAGAATATGCCTTAAACTAAGATTATGTATAAAGAAATTACCTAGACAAGCACCAAATCAATCCTCTAGTTGAAACACTAGCTTCCCATGCCCAAAAGCTTTTGAGAGAATTATAGAGTGTTTAGAAGAGTTTTTAAGTGTTAATGATTGGAATAATAGGGTAAATAACCTTCCAAGTAGGTTAGAAGTTGTGGGACCATTTTAGGATAAATAGGGAAATTTCCAGAATACTCCCACTTAAGTTGCACAAAATTCCATCACAGAGGTATGACTGACCCACATGAGTTGTACCCTTTGATACGAGTGGTACCCTTCGCTCGTATCGTAGACTCAACTATTGGATCCAACACTCTCTAGCTTACAACTCATCCAACAAAGTTTTATACAAAGCATACGATCTGTACCTTTTACCTGTACCCCTTTAGATTTAAACTCTTTAGATTTAAACTCAAAGAAGATTTAGACATTGTCCACCATACAAGTCATGGGTATAACTCGTACCCTGGCTTATAGCTCATGGTGAGCCACTCTTACTCAGATCCAACCTAAGAAACCAAGTCTAACATTAAGTTGAGGAACCAAATTATCTGTAACTACTAATATGACTCATACCCCTAAGTCATATCCATTCCAGTAACCAAAATCCATCCCACCAACCAACACTGGTCAGCATACAACTGGCCATACCATTGTACCCCATCATATGGCTCGTACCCTCGAGTCGTATTATGTCCAGAGACCAGAATTCCAGAAAATTTTCTAAGGTCTAGAAACCAAGGTGTTTCAGTACTACAAATAGCTACTCTTAGGGTTATTTTTGGAATCTTATATTTTAGAGAGAAAACATCATTAATCTTACAATACTTTGTGGATTTTAAGAAATTCAACTTAGTTTTCGAATACAATTATGTTATTATATTTGTTGGTGTAAGACTATTCGTCCCTTATGAATTATATTACTTTGTTTACTTCAAAAGCCATGAGCATCTAAACCTCGCAACTAGGGTTATAGGATCCATGGTGAATTGACATCTCTTAGGGTCAATAATGTTGTAGATTTGTATATGGTTATCTCTTTGTTTTAGTTAATTTTTAATGATTGTAGATATTTGTACCTGCCTTTGGTTATCTTGCTTGAGTAAAGAAGTCAATAATAGGAAAAATAATTAATAATGAGGATCCAAGGGCTCCAACCTTTGTCTAATGGTTAATGTTGTAATATGATTGGCCAATTTGGGGTAATAATCATGTTTTATATTATCATCCTCTTAGTTCAAGGGAATTTAAGTGAAATCATCTTAATAATTTTAGAAACATTTAGATGTATTAAAGTAATCAATAGTTTTGCAAGCATCGAAATAGAAGAATCTATTATCGTCAGTGACCCGATTGTATCATGAAACCATGGTGAACACGGGCCTATCTCTCTCTCTTAACTAAATTTAATTTACTGAAATTTCACTTTTGTTACTTGATCACATTTGGTATTAAAATAACAAACACTCTTACCAACCCTCTTTTTATTGAAATAATTAACTAGTAGTCAATTTAACTGCATGAGGCTTAGTTTTTGCCTTATTTCATGTGGGATTAGATCTCAACCTAGTTGCATTCTATATTGCATATTAACCACCTTATACTTCCTATTTGAGGTGTAATTATGGCATATCAAAATTTTGCATCATTGTCGGGGAATACTATTGGAGATTAAGTCAAGTGTGCTTATTTGACTATTAGACTTAGTACTTAACCTTAACTTTTATTTATTAGTTTTGTTTCCTATAGGGTATAGGTTAGTGCATGCTAAATACCCAAATCTAGGTTCAAATGTTGATTCCTTATGACCCTGATCGTGAGAATACTTTGAGGAGACAATGAATGAAAAAATGCGAGAAGTAGCAAGGATACAACAACTTGTTCAAGATCAAGCTAGGGATAATAATCAGAATGCACCCAATAATGAAAATTATGGAATTGTTGGTGATGACATCATTGATTAGATTATTGACAATGTTTCCCCTACAAATCCACACCAACAACAAAGAGCTAGAGGACAACAGCGACAGGTTATTCCTTTCGATATGATGATAAAGATGATGATGAATTGGATAGGATTATTTCCACTAGAGTGTCACGACCCTAATTATCAGGTCATGATAGCTCCTACTATAATCGACCATTAGGCAAGCCAATCTCATAGTTCGAAACTACTAGTAACAGACTACCAAAAGAATGAAAGAAAGAATATGGAATAGATGTAATAAAAGATAACACACATAAGATAATCCCAAAAGATGGTGAAATCAGTACAAGAAGGATATGAATAAGGTACTAAATGAATATACATATATAACCATATCTGAATACAACATACGGACTAGTCTAGTATATAAGAGCGAAAGAAGTAATACTCTTAACGTCATGATCTCACCCTACGTCTCTAACACATAGCATCTCTGCACGGAACACATAACAATGAAGATAAACCATACTATGATCTGCAGGCTGCAGAAGTGTAGTATGAGTACCAAACACGTGGAACTCAGTAGTCAACTGCTGACTGAGCTCCAATAATAATGCAGATACATTTAACATATAAACAGAATGGAAAACTACACCCAAATATCCAGCAACCACATAAGAAAACCAATGAGATAATAAGGATAAACTATCCAGTTCATGTTCAAGAAACTAACATAATAAAGCTAAGGAAGTATTAAGGATGAACTATCCTATCCCAGCCATACTCAGGAATTTCAACACTGTAGCGTATACCATTGGACAATGCACAAAATAAGGGCAAAATAAAGATATACATGAGTATACAATGCCAAGGAATGAATATATAATCAAAATGAATGAAACAAAGGGATATACGGTAACACCATAGTTATATATATATATATAGATATACATAGATATAAAGAAAGTCAACTCGAGGTACGGCTTAAATCATCATTCTAGCATTTTTAAGGCCTCATAATCATAGCAGGAACTAATTCTAGAATACATTAGGGTTTCTAATCCATACGTCTAATCATGAGATGATCATGCATAGTAATATAATCATAAGATAAAAGAGCCAAAACTATACCTCAAATATCGATACCAAATCCTTAACCAATCTGTCACAAACTAGCCATAACAATGATCAGAACAATAATAATAACAAATATCAACAAAAACTTGAGTAATCATCTAGTCCAGACAAATAATACATAACCAAGCCTTTCACAAACCCCCACCACCCCAGGCTCAGAAGGTTAAATCAGCATACAACACACCACAAGCCCTACTTATTATCCATACCTATGCTACCCCCATAAGGCTGATAGATATAGGTACATACTAGTAATAGGCAATGCGCTTCCAAGGATAAATGGAATAGAATTCACAACACCATAACCGATCCAAGTACCATAATGTGTATTCAGACTCAAACCGATAAGTATAATCAACATCATAATCATCCCCCAAAATCAAACATATATGCATATTATCATAATCATCCTTTGGCCTTGATGGGTATATAGTGTATCATCATAATCATCTTCTATTATTGCCGAGTATACAAGCATATCATTATAATCATCCTCTAGGCTTTCTGGGTATATAAACATATCATCATAATCATCCTACGGCCTTGTTGAGTATATAAGTGTATCATCATAATCATCCTCCGGCCTTAGTGGGTATACAAGTTTAACATCATAATTTTCCTCTAGCCTTGCCGGGAATAAATGTACATCCTCAACATATATATATATAACATCAATGCTATAATTTATCATCTAGTTTTTCCTAGAATTCATATCATCAATACACCATCCTTCTATATCCCATATCGGAGAGATGTGTATATAGATATATTATAGGTGCACGGGCTTAGGTCGTGGTTAAAATGAGTGTAACTCAGTAAATCTATTACTCGAGGTAAACTTTGGTATTAAATCATTATAAAAGTGTTGAAAGGGTCAGAATCTCTCATAATCATAATAAATAGTAGTATCAGAATCACAGACAGGAATCTACCTTGATCAAATCTTTAAAACATCATTTTCAAACTATTTACACATAGGTCATTCATTAAGACAGAGAACTATTGCTATGAAGAAATTCATTTTTAAGGTGAAAAGTGGGTTTTAGCCCCTATTTAGGAAAAACATTAATAAAATCATATTTTAATTAGAATCGTATCATTTACCAATTTAATGAACATGAATGTACCAAATCTATACATTCCATCACCAGTATTCAAATAAGGGAACCATAAGTATCAATGTATCTATAAACTACAACCTTATCCTTTACAAGTATAAACACTTCCCGGATGTCTAGCCAATATCATCACATGGCCTTGGGCCCAATAATGTGTCCGAAATAATTACAACATCATAATCACAACCTTAGGCCCACATACACATCCGAAACCCATATCAATAATCATATTCGCAAGTTATTTCATATTTATAACCCATAGCATATCTATGATGATGATCATATCTATAAGCCATATCATATCCATAAGGCATATCATATCTAGAGGCTAATTCATATCTATGAGGCATATCTTTTCTATTGTCCATCAATCACATCTATGATTCATAGCATATTTATAGGCCACATCATATATATAAGCCACGCCATATCTATAATCCATATCATATCTATAAGTCATGGCATGTCTATAAGGCATGTCATATTTATAGGCCATATCATAGCTATAGGCCATTAATCATAATCTGGGAAAAACCATCATCATTCGCCAAGTCACGAAGTAACCCATATACTAAAGGCTCAATAGTTTCAACTATGTCTAACATATGTAAATAAGTCCACAAGTGTTAAGACAAGTCTTGTCCTAAGGTGGGCTGGAAGAACCCACTTCTAATCCTCGAATTCCATATTTAGGTAACTTCTACCCCAGACTAGGCTAAGGTATCTAAATTTACTTCTAGATGGTACATAAGTCATAATTAGCCCTAAGATAGGAATTTCTCCTAGAACGTGACCAATCAAATTAACTCCACCTAAATTATGATTTTCAAGGTTGCTAAATAATCCACATAAGGATATTCATACTAATCACGCTTCCAATAGTTAAGCTACATCCCAAATCTAGCATAATAGCACCATCATTCTATGAATTAACTCCATCAATGAAGAGGGAAATAGGATCCTAAAAGTGTAACAAGCATTTCACCTTACGGGTCAATTAACCTATCTAATCCCCAAACTTCAATATAAGACTAAGTCACGATGTTCTACCCATAATCAACCTTAACATTCACATTCACAAGCAATATATAACACATATCATCTTGTGAAAAAGAGTAGATAGAAGCCTATCTCGAAGCCAAATCGCAAGTCCTTGAATCATCCATAAGATGTTCGTTTTTACTCCATGATCTCCAAATAT
Source organism: Capsicum pubescens (assembly GCA_030864215.1). Classification (NCBI taxonomy): domain Eukaryota; kingdom Viridiplantae; phylum Streptophyta; class Magnoliopsida; order Solanales; family Solanaceae; genus Capsicum; species Capsicum pubescens. Next base: position 194,736,329 of record CM061544.1, on the reverse strand, counting down.
TGCTACGCTATCAAAATCATAATCTACGCATCATTAGGAATCAAATTAGACCCATATTTCCATATAATAGGTCGGGTTAAATTTTATTTCAAGACTGGGCTCATGGGGCCTGCTAACGAAATAAAAAATAGAACTGGTCATGAGGTCCCTCGAAGGATAAGGAATGTGTGCACAAAAGTAGAGCACAAACGGAAAACAAATTTGCTCTCGAATCAACCCTTAAGGTTAAGGAATTCAAAGCCGTAATTTCTAAGAATTTATCAAGAAATTAAAGGAATCTTACCATGAATTCGAAGGGAAATCATGGAATAATCGATAACTAAGCTCCCCATATCATCTTCAAGCTTTAATATCACTGAATCTCACGTCTAGGGTTTTTAACTCTCAAGAAATGGATGAGAAATTTGCAAAAAGAAGCAAAAATGGGGTATTTATACCCACTCCAGTTTCTCAGGAGTTTCTACTGCGACTAGATAGTCTTGATCGCTATATCTTATGGTTGCACACACTAATCGTGATCGTGATCAGAGCCCCGCAATCGCAACATATGGGGTCTGATTACACTTTTTGTGATTGCAACATATATACCACAATTGTGGTATCTTGGTGATTGCCAAGGGTATTCCGATTTCAACCCTTGACCCATGATAATGGTGCACTAGATACAGCCATAGACTTAGAAAATTTCCAAGTCTTCACAAAGGCTCGGGGTTTATCCAAAATATTATATATGCAAACAAACTATGTAACCATACCAAATTGGATATTTCGGACTCAATGGCGCTGTCAAAATTTCTATCTGAGGTCGTTTTGATGGAAAGTGGATCTCACACCCATACTTTATTTTCTTAACTTTTTGATCAATAGGTCAAAATGAACTTGGGTATCTTTGGACCAAAACCAAAGGTCCACCTAGCCTAAATCAATGTTTCGAAGTTGATGGCCATATTGGAACTCTCATCCAAGGTCATCTAGTAGGGGTTTTGGTCCGAGACCAAATCTTAAACAACGAAAGCTCCAAAATTGGGAAATGAGCCTAAAATCAAAATGTATTATTCGATCACCAAATCAATAGTTCTGACAAGTCAAAAATGACCTATAGTCACCGTGGGAAGTCTCAAAATGCCAGAGATGAACACAAATTGAGGAAATAAACTGGATAAATGACTCTTGTCCATGAAAGTCAATGGATAGAGTGATCTCAAAAGCTCAAAAGGATGAGTATTGATCCCACGTGCTTCGAGCATGACTTACCAAATAACTTCCACAAAGAAAGAACAATTCCAAGGGATTTTACCACAGGTATCCCTCTTTCAACCAGCTCTCTCACTTCACTTCCAAATAGCTACAACTCAACCTCAACCACCAATTTTCCTTAAATAGAACCAAAAATGGCTGATGCATATAAATTGGAACCACAACACACTGATACCATAATGTTATCAGCACAAATCAAAAAAGGCTCATCCAAATCAAAAGAAAACCAAGACATGAGTTATACAATTGACTCCAAATCCAAATATAAACTTCCTTTAATATTCCACACCTGCTATACACTCCAAACTAGGAGGAAAATAATTGGAGTCCTATCCGCACAATCTCATCACAGAGAACTCGAAGAACCAAAGTTGATCTATTAAAAGTCCATATCGCTAACATGATAATAAGCCCATAAGGCGATATCTGGGAACACAAATGGAGATAGTCAATGAATTCAATCTATGCCAATGCTACAACTAGTCCAGATAGTAATCAAAACTAAAATTCAAAAGTTCAAGGCATGACTACTCATCACTAAATGATTCTCTTTAGGATGCCCCATCAATACAGAATGAAGCCAAGTTGAATCCAACTCAAATATACTACTCCACTGAGAATTACATTCAAAAATCCCAAAGAAAATTGAAGACCCAAGGTCAAAGCTTTAGGAACCAATACAAGATCTATAGGCTATTATCTGAATATCTATCAACTATAATCCATCCAAAGTTAAGAATGTCGAATAGGTAACCACGGAGTAAGCTCAACCAGTCTATAGGTAAAATCTGAGCTAAGACAAATAGACAAATCTAAAACAAAGGTACCACTCAAGCTCTAAAACTCCAAACTAAAATCTCAATAGTAAGGATAAATCGCTTGATCTCAACTACCCAAACCAAACCTAAAGAGGGGTAGGCATTATACACCAAATCTATCATAACTTCCAAATTGCCATTCAAAAGCATCAAATCTGAAATTGAGATAACAAATCCAAACTAAATTCAAATACATGCATTGACCATACTGCCTGAATTAGACACATCTATACTAAATCATGTCGAGCTAAAATTGAAACATAGCTGGAGATTAAAACCACAAGATAAATAAATAGCTAAAATCGTGAAGTATCAACTTTATATCCGTTTGTGGTATGAACTATCAAACATACTCATGAACTCCCTAAGGATACAAACTAGACTAATAATGGTAAAAACTCTAGCAACTTAGAAAAATGCAACTTTAGCCAAAAACAAACTAGCTCAATACTCCATCTTGGCAAAGAATACTCATAGGATAAAATCATCAAGGAGAAGCACTCCACCAAATCTCTTTAGGCCGAACAAATCTAAAATAGGGATTTCCTCAATCCACCCAAGTAGGATAATCATAACTCAAGAAAATCATGAATCACCTCATTGAGGAAGGAAGAAAATAGCAATCTCAACACAAATGTTAAGGTCAATGCCACTACCAGAAAATAAACCAAGAAACTCAAGATAAGGAATTTTTTCTTTGCTAACTCAAGAAATGATCATAAGAAAGACCACCTGCCTCTAACTCTCTAACTCTACTTTAGTCAAAATCCATATCATGGCAAGAAAGAAGCATCCAATCTCCGTACTTGTACCAAGAGAAAACCATCACAAGGTGATAAATCCAACAAATCTATGAGGTGAATCCAGAATACCTCGATATCAATATCCAAACCACTATCACACAATGAAATAGCCAAAAATTAAGAATGAATCCTAAATTGGTCAATCTAAAAAATGGGCTACTTATAAAGGGATAGCCAATGCAAAAACCTTCACTACCAAGGAGACAAGTCTAAGAATCCCAAAGTCAAGAATGAAAATATACCAAATTTCCAATTTGAGAGACATAAAAGAACAACTATCATGAACTTATCAAGGCATAGAATCATCGATGGGTACAAAATAATTAATACACACAAATAGAAAAGGTAAATGTGGGAAATAAAAACACACTTATCATAGTGAAATCCACAATCACATGACTTATGGGTCTAAGGGAGAATAAATTTGAATGGGTCCAAACTCAGACCAACCGACTGTATCATTAACTAATGGTTCCATGTTGGGTAAACTCTCTAGACTAGTAATCGATCTCTATATAGTCATAAAAACCCCTAAAGTCCTAACCTAATGAGAAACATGAACTGAACTCGGATGGCTGGCCAACTAATGTTGACAACACTCTTTACTACTATGATCATCCTTCCTACAGTCATAGTCTATCTCAAGAACTATAGGCTAGCATGGAATATATGCTAACTCTTTCTAAACAACCAACTCACATCTGGTGTAGTCTCTGAACCAATGTCCCATCTCGCCACAACCAAGACAAGCTCCTAAATACTCCTAGATACTGCCCCTCATAATCTCGAATAGCTACCATGACCTGAAAACCCATATCAAAAACTCTGCAAGGTCTGATGGAAACTCTTTCTATTGTGATCACCATAAAAAATTTGAGAGCTACCCATAATTTGAAATGCTACTCGCATAGAACTAATAGGCGGAAAGTGAAGTTGACCTCCACCAAAATAATCCTTACTCCTTAATAAATACCAATAGCACTATACTGATGGTATAGTCTCTTACCTCTACCTCCATAAGTCCTATTACATACTCTCTCTATTTCCCTTACGTAATCAACAATCTGAGAGAAGAAAGACCTAGTTACCATCAAGTGCTCTCACACCACATAGAGTGGCAATGCTAATTATCAAATAAATCCATGTAACATATCTGGCTAAGAAGTATATAGCATAGAAATATGCTTGTCCCACTCAAGAAACCTAATCTCATACTCAAAAACTGATAAAGAACCCTAAAACACCAGTAGATCCAACTCTGGCCTAAGAACTTACTCGGTGAACCAGATGTAATCCCGGGCTGAGAGGTATCCACAAAGAGACTTGGTATCCTCAATGCTAAATCTTGAAGGTCTAAAGTAGTCATGAGCTTTATTAGAGCCTGAGATGGCCCTAAATCCTTTGTATGATACTGAAGATCTTCAATATCCATCTTTGATGCTCTAGTTCGATGCTATGCTAAAGATCTAAAATACGTGTTAAAGTCTCGTCTGCATCTATAAACAATCTCGCATCATCCATTTAGGACAGAATAGAGTAAAATAATATTCTTGAGGCTTAGCAATATGGACACACAATAAGGAGTCAAGAAATTAATTTTCTAAAAAAGCTCTATAGCCTTCAAAAGATAGGTTATGGACGTCTTTGCACTGATCCATGGGATAATACTAAGCACTTAGATCTTGTACTAATACATTGGTAAACCTAGCTCTAATAATAATTTTTCATGACCTAATTTCTCAATACATGATGGCGCCTACTATAACCCACTAATAGGCAAGCCAATCTTGTAGTGCAGAACTTCTAGTAATGGACAACTAAAAGAATGAAAGAAAAATATGAAATAAATGTAATAAAAGACTAACATACATAAGATAATCCTAAAACCTGGTGAAATTAGTATAAGAGTGTAATACCCCAAAAAATCCAAACCAATATTAAAGCCATGTACCAAGATCATGCATAGTACATCATGGTTCTTTTATAGTTTTATAAGTAATTTAGATGTATATTAAGGCTTTAAATAACTCCCATCTATCAAACGAATCAAAACATTACTTACTGATTGAATTCTAGAAAAGGATATTGGTATGGTCAATTTCAAACGAGCATATCTCTCATTATACTTGGAATTTTTGAGCTCATGACCTATAAACAGATAAATAATTGAATTATCTTTCCAAAGATACCAATTTTGCCTAAATACAATATCGGAGCAAAGAGTTGTTCCTATTTACTCCTGCATATTAGATTGGAAACTGTGTGACGACATTCGTGGTAGCTTACCACATTTGTGATGCCCTACCACGAAGGTCATCATCCTTAGGCATAAACCAGCTCCTGTGTGATGACATTCATGGTAGCTTACCACATTTGTGACACCCTACCATGAAGGTCGTCAGCCTTAGGCAGAAACCATCTTCTAAGTGACGACATTCATGGTAGCTTACCACATTTGTGATGCCCTACCACGAAGGTCGTCAGACTTAGGAAGAAACCATCAATTCTAGCTCCTGTGTGACAACATTTTTGACAGCTTACCCACTTTTGACACCTTTTCAAAAATATTGTCAGCCATGATTTTCAGCAACTGGGAATTTATTTTAGTAAGAGTATTTTGGTCTTTTTCCTTCACTTCCCACGACTTATAACCCTCAAGAAGCGTATTATCTTCCATTCTCCTTAGTTAAACATCTCAAAAAAATCTCTCATACACTCTCAACCACAATATTAAGGTTTTCTCTTAAGATCAAAACTCTCAAGAACAAGTCCTAGGGTTTTCATAGAAGAGTCTATTTCAAGGAAATTTCGCCGTCGATCTTCACGAATTCTTAATCTAAGGTATGCTTAATGTTCATTCATGGGTCCCTTTCATCCATGGAGCTCAAGAATCATGTTTTAAATTATAAATTGTGATTTCCTTGTTGTTTTATTACTATATTCTTGTTAATGATTATTGTTGGGATTCAAGGTTGTGTCTTTCTGTGTTTTTCATGAATCATGTGAATAGGTTAGTTGGAAACCCATGAATTTGGGAGGTTCAAGATTTCAAAAATTTTCAAGTACACCTATGCTCAATATTATGCATGCAAGGTGTTTGATAAAATTCTTAGGATGTTAGAAATTCATGTTTACATAGTTCCATGATATCTAAATGACAAGTCCGTGTTAGCTATATACTTCAATATAAATTCCATGCTATTGATATATTGTTATTGTTGTGGTATAAATCATGTATGATAATGGAGATATACTATATGTACTTGAAATCTATCCATGCACTCCCTGCCATGCTTAAGATGTTGAAGAACTACGTGAAGTATAATATCCCCTACTTATGACAATGTGAATTGTGGACTCCAATCTATCTTATGATCATGTCAGTCATGTTGTGTCAGTTGCCTTCCATCGAGTCCTAGGGGTATTCATACACAAAAATATAGTTATGTGCCTAGATCCATGTCATGTTATTACGATACTCTCAGTCAAGCCATGATCTATAGAATTCAGCCAGTCATTTGACTCAGGAAAATCCAGTAACCCTAGGAATCTCAGTAGTTCAGTAATCTCAGTGATCTCAGTACTCAGTAATATCTGTAACTTCAGTATTCAAAGTTAATCTCAGTAATTTTAGTACTCTCAACCAGTCCTCAGAACTCAGAACATTCCGTCAGTCATCGGAATCCAGTAAACTTAGTTTAGCTACACTAAACAATTCCACTAGTATTAGTCTAGATAATCAGTATCATTTTAGCTAATCAGTTCAGTTCAGTTATTCAGTTTAGCCCAGTTATTTAGTTCAGTGTCTATCAGATGGGAGTAGGATTCAGCACCGAGTGAGCCTAGGGATGGGGAATCACCCACTAGAATAGGACTGAGATCCCTAGAAGCAATCCCTAAGTTCCAGAACTACATTACCAGCGTAGGTAGGAGATGTCACCTATTAGATAGGACTGACATACTCAGGGGTCATCCGTTAGCACATTTATATGTATATGACTGATCCCAGGATTCACTCTCTAGATTAGGACTGACTCCACAGTAGATGTATTTACTGGTGGTGCGGTATTGATACCCTTCTAGTCAGGGCAGACATAGGACCCCAGTCAGCTTAGCTTAGGGCATGTCGGATAGATAAACTCATCCAACAGTTTCAGTTACAGATTCAGGACTGTCAGATATAGTCAATTTAGTTTAGTAGTACAAATTCAGTACTGTTAGATACAGTCAATGCTTATCAATTGTAAATAGACTTCAAGATAACCCATTAGCTAGGACTGATCTCAACTATGATTAATTAGTATCAGAATCATTAGATTTAAAGATCACCCGCTAGATAGGACTGATCTCAGACTAAGTCAAATCATCATTATTATCAGTATACTCATGATCACCCGCTAGATAGGACTGATCTCAGATTTAGTTACTCCAAGTATAATCGAACTCAGATAGTTCTATCAAAACTTAGACTGTCAGATACAGTCGCTCAGTATCAGTTACATCGGTTAGGCCGATCATCACAGTTATATCAGTTTTCTGAACTCATGTATCAATCATATTTGTTATCAGAATTCATGATATCAGTATTCAGCTTCAGGACTGTCAGACACAGTCAACCAGACCAGTTCTTCATAATTCAAACTATCAGAAATAGTCGTTCATCTATTCAGTATCTTAGTATCAGTACACTCATGTTGTCAGTATTCAGACTCAGTAGTCAGTATCTCCACGAGTTCAGTTACATTTATGTATGCATGTATGTATTCTCACATTCATATTAGTCAGCATTGTTCATGCATATAACCCTTTTGCATTTTTTCTACCTCACTTGTATACTCAGTACATTCAGACGTACTAACGCATTTGTGCTATGGTGTTTTCTCTTATGTTACACCATAGGTTCAGAGGCATGAGCTCCAAATTAGCAGTAGCATTCTAGAGTTCAGAATTTGCAGTGAGTCCTTTTTATTCGAGGACGATATGATTATTACTTTATTTGCTGATTTAGTTTAGTTGCTAGATGGAGTTAGTTGGGGACATATCCTATCAACTCCTTATTCAGACAGTTTAGAGGCTTTCCAGACTATAGCATGTCAGACAGTTATTTCATATTTGTTTTGGTATTTTTATACCATTTTCATACATTTTCTTATCAGATATTTATTCAAATTTGAACCTTATGGCCATTCAGTACATGTTTCTGCGTTTTTATGTTATATTATGCAGTGTACAAGTATAGATATCAGTCATCGGTTAGCTTGTGGTCCTTTGGGTTCATGAGCACCATGTAGCATTCCAGTTCAGAAAATCGGGGTGTTACAAACTTGGTATCAGAGCCTAAGGTTCAATAGAATCCTAGGAAGTCTAAAAGTCGCATCTAGTAGAGTCTTGTACATGCGTGTGTTGTGCACCACACTTATGTGAAGGAGGCTATGAGATGTTTTAGGAATAGTTTCCCTTCTTTCATGTCTTAGATTATGCTATAGAAAGGTTCTCTAAGAAAACTCATGTAGATTCTCAACATGCTTTAGTCATGTCAACTTTACCTTACTTTCAAGGTAACAGAAGTAGTGAAGCTCAATTCCTATAGATAGGGCTTTCTCAAATAGTCCCTATAGATAGCTATGGGATTTCCCTCATGCTCAATAGTATCCCATCAGTTCAGTTATGTCTCAAAGTTGTACGGATCTCATTCATGATCATGAGAACTCATTCTCGAACCCAAATTTAGATATGCTAGCAGATCACTTATCAAAATCCTATGATAGCATATGACTAGAGTTAGAAGAATGAACCCAGGAGTTTAACAGTAGTAGAGTTGGGATAATGATATCTAGATTGAACAAACTATGTATTCATGGGGATAGTCGTGCCAGAATGAATCAGTAGGCTTGAACAGTGTGAGTTAGAAATTTAAGTTTATTGAATCAAAATTAAGCATGAAGGTGTAAATGTGATACTAGTAGTATATGAGGGAAACAGGGGAAGATGATGTGTTTAGTAAGGAAAACATGTGTTAATCAGAGTGTAAGTATGTGATGATGATTGCAGTTCAGTTCAGAGTTTAGTTTAGTGCTCACAGAATTATAATGATGGCTTAAATCCTAGTGGGGATAAAAGATCAAGTACCCAAGTCAGGTTCTCAAATTCCAGTAGTAGTGCCAGTATGTACAAAAAAGTAGTTAGGGAAAACGATTCCCAACCCATCCTTATCTCAGCGTAAAGCTTCATACTTTTGTTGGCATAATGCCTGTGCACGCTTCATGTCTCAAATTCCATAAATACTGCTTACATTCACACGCATTCCATAGAATCGTGTGCACTTTCAGTTCCCAGTATAGGGAATTTAGTCCTAGATCACTCAGTGTTACAAATCATGTTCCACGAACTCAGACATTCCAGAATTAGGTCATGCAGCTCATGACTCATGTACATATATCATGCCCCCAAGTATACTCAGTTTCCATGACCCATGATACGCCTCCACTGATCAGATAAATCAAGACTGTGTCATGTATATCCTCAGTTCATCTCATGCATCATGCATTAGTTTCAGACTCCTAAAGTTTAGTTATAATCTAGTTCGTAGATGCCCTGTGCATCACCCAGTATCTTCTTAAAGGGATGAAGCATGCCAAGGGGGAGATACCCCACTTTCTCTTAACTCTCTGATGCCTTACATCCTTTAATTTCCCCTTGCATAACGAATTCAATCTAGAATAGAGGGTACTCATAAGTTGACCTTCAAGTTAGACCTCATCTATAAGTCAAGTATTCAGAGGTTCAGTTCAGTTCATGATGTTCAATCCATATATCAGGTAGTAGAATCATTTATGTTCTCATGTTTCAGTTCAATCTTAGTGCCTTTACCATTGCATGTTCAGTCGCATGTTCGTGAGTTAGTTCAGTCCTGTATTCACGCATCAGATATGCGTGGTCATCTTATCAATACTTTTAGTCATGCATTCACATATCATGTCAGTCATATAACCATGCATCAGATATGCATGGATTCAACTTATCAGTTAAGCATCAGATATGCATTCTCAGTTTGAGAAACTCAGTTTATCAAAACACTCAGTCCTACATTCATAAATCAGCTACCCATGCATCAGATATACATGTACAGTATGATATGCTCAATTTTCAGTCATGTCAGCCATGAAATCATGATCAGTCATTCATGCTATATATGCATCATTTTATCTTTTCTCCCCTCTCAAGCAGTCATCATTCAAGGATAAATGTTTCCAAGGGGGAGATATTGAAATACTCCAAAAAATCCAAACCAATATTAGAGCCATGTACAAAGATCATTAATAGTATAGCATGGTTCTTTTATAGTTTTATGAGTAAGTTAAAAGTATATTAAGTCTTCAAATAACTCCCAGCTATCAGACGAATCAAAACATTCCTTAAGGATTGAATTCTTGAGAAGGATATTGGTATAGTTAACTTCAAACGAGCATATCTCTCATTATACTTGGAATTTTTAAGATATGACCTATCAAAAGATAGATAATTGAATTATCTTTCCAACTATAACTAGTTTTCCTAAATCCGATATCGGAGAAAAGAGTTATTCTTATTTTACTCCAGCATGTCAGGCTGGAAACTGTGTGACGACATTCGTGGTAGCTTACCACATTTGTGACGCCCTACCATGAAGATCGTCAGCCTTAGGAAGAAACCAGTTCTGGTGTGACGACATTCGTGGTAGCTTACCACATTTGTGACACCCTACCACGAAGGTCGTCATCCTTAGGCAGAAACCAGCTCCTAAGTGACGACATTCATGGTAGCTTACCACATTTGTGATGCCCTACCACGAAGGTTGTCAGACTTAGGCAGAAGCCATCAATTCCAGCTCCTGTGTGATGACATTTTTGATGGCTTACCACACTTTTGACTCCTTGTCACAAATGTCGTCAGCTATGATTTTCAGCAACTAGGAATTTATTTTAGTAAGGGTATTTTGGTCTTTTCCCTTTACTTCCCATGACTTATAACCCTCAAGGAGCGTATTATCTTCCATTCTCTTTAGTTAAAGATCTCAAAAAGCTCTCTCATACACTCTCAACCATAAGATTAGGGTTTCCTCTCAAGATCAAAACTCTCAAGAACAAGCCCTAGGGTTTTCATAGAAGAGTCTATTTCAAGGAAATTTCGCCGTCAATCTTCACGAATTCTTAATCTAAGGTATGCATAGTGTTCATCCATGGGTCCCTTTCATCCATGGAGCTCAATAATCATGTTTTAAATTATAAATTGTGATTTCCTTGTTGTTTTATGACTATATTCTTGTTAATGATTGTTGTTTGGATTCAAGGTTGTGTCTTGATGGGTTTTTCATGAATAATGTGAATAGGTTAGTTGGAAACCCATGAATTTGGGGGGTTCAATATTTCTAAATTTGTTAAGTACACCTATGCTCAATATTATGCATGCAAGGTGTTTGATAAAATGCTTAGGATGCTAGAAATTCATGTTTCCATTGTTCCATGATATCTAAATGAGAAGCCTATGTTAGCTATATACTTCAATATAAATTCCATGCTATTGATATGTTGCTATTGTTGTGGTATGAAATATGTATGATAATGGAGATATACTATATGTACATGAAATATATCCATGCACTCCTTACCATGCTTAAGATGTTGAAGAACTATATGAAGTATAATATCCCCTACTTATGACAATGTGAATTGTGGACTCCAATCTTATGATCATGTCAGTCATGTTGTGTCAGTTTCCTTCCATCGAGTCCTGGGGATATTCGTACCCAAAAATATAGTTATGTGCCTAGATCCATGTCAGGTTATCATAATACTCTCAGTCAAGCCATGATCTATAGAATTCAGTCAGTCATGTGACTCAGGAAAATCTAGTAACCCCAGTAATCTCAGTAGTTCAGTAATCTCAGTGATCTCAGTACTCAGTAATATCTGTAACCTCAGTATTTAAAGTCAATCTTAGTAATTTCAGTACTCTCAACCAGTCTTCAGAACTCAGTACATTCCATCAGTCATCGGAATCCAGTAAACTTAGTTTAGCTCCGCTAAACAATTCGAATAGTATCAGTCTAGTTAATCAGTATCAGTTTAGCTAATCAGTTCAGTTCAGTTATTTAGTTTAGCCAGTTATTTAGTTCAGTGTCTTTCAGATGGGAGTAGGATTCAGCATCGAGTGAGCCTAGATGGGGACTCACCCACTTGAATAGGACTGAGATCCCTAGAAGTAATCCCTAAGTTTTAGAACTACGTTGCCAGCGTAGGTACGAGATGTCACCCATTAGATAGGACTGATATACTCAGGGGTCACCCGTTAGCACATTTATATGTATAGGGCTGATCCCAGGAGTCACCCGCTAGATTAGGACTGACTCCACAGCAGATGTCTTTACTGGTGGTACGGTATTGACACCCTTCCAGTCAGGGCAGAGATTGGATCCCAGTCAGCTTATCTTGGGGCATGTCGGTTAGATGAACACATCCCACAGTTTCAGTTACAGATTCAGGACTATCTAATATAGTCAATTCAGTTCAGTAGTACAGATTCAGTACTGTTAGATATAGTCAATGCTTATCAAATATAAATAGACTTCAAGAACACCCATTAGCTAGGACTGATCTCAAATATGATTAATCAGTATCAGAATAATTATATTTAAAGATCACCCGCTAGATAGGACTGATCTCAGACTAAGTTAAATTATCCTTATTATTAGTGTACTCATGATCACCCACTAGATAGGACAGATCTCAAATTTAGTTACTCCAAGTAGAACAGAACTCAGATAGTTCCATCAGAACTTAGACTGTCAGATACAGTCGCTCAGTATCTGTTATATTGGTTAGGCTGATCATTATAGTTATATCAGTTATATTAGTTTTCTGAACTCATGTATTATTCATATCAGTTATCAGAATTCACGATATCAGTATTCAGCTTCAGGACTGTCAGACACAGTCAACCAGACTAGTTCTTCATAATTCAAACTGTCAGAAATAGTCATTCATCTATTCAGTATCTCAGTATCAGTACACACGTGTTGTCAGTATTCAGACTCAGTAGTCATTATCTCCACGAGTTCAGTTACAGTTATATATGCATGTATGTATTCTCACATTTATATTTGTCAGTATTATTCATGCATATAACCCTTTGTATTTTTCCTACCTCACTCATATACTCAGTCCATTCAGACGTACTGATGCATTTTTTCTATGGTGCTTTCTGTTATGTTACACCATAGGTTCAGAGGCACGAGCTCCAGATCAGTAGTAGCTTTCCAATGTTCAGAGTTTGTTGTGAGTCCTTTTCATTCGAGGACGATATGATTATTGCTTTATTTGTTGATTTAGTTCAGTTGCTAGATGGAGTTAGTTGGGAACATGTCCCATCAACTCTTTATTCAGACAATTTAAAGGCTTTCCTGACTATAGCATATCAGACAGTTATTTCAGATTTGTTTTGGTATTGTTATACCATTTTCAGACATTGTCTTATCTGATGTTTATTCAGATTTGAACCTTATGGCCATTCAGTACATATTTATGCATTTTCATGTTATATTATGCATTGTACAGGTATAGATATCAGTCATGGGTTATCTTGTGGTCCTTCAGGGTCATGAGCGTCGTGTAGCATTCCGGTTCAGAAAATCGGGGTGTTACAAAGAGTTTCTAGCACAATAAGTATATGGATGAGGTACTAAATGAATGTACAGATACGACTATCTCTGAATACAAAATAGAGACAAGTCTAGTACATAAGAGGTAGGGAATTAATACTCCAAACATTAGGAGATCATCCTAAATCTTCGAACCATAGTTGCTCCACATGATGCATATAACAACAATGATAACCCGTACTATGATTTATAGGCAGTAGAAGTGTAGTATGAGCACCAAATATGTGGAACTCAGTAGACAACTACCTATTAAGCTCCAATGATAATGAAGATACATATAATATATAAATTGAATGGAAAACTACACCCAAATGTCCACCAACCACATAATAAAGCCAATGAGATAATAAGGATAAACTATGTTATTCATGTCCAAGAAACTAACATAATAAGGCTACAAAAGTATTAAAGATAAACTATCTTATTCTAGCCATACTATGGAATCTCAATAGTATACCATATATTACTGGCTAAGAAACAAATTAAGGGAAAAAGGAAGATATATATGAGTATACAAGGCCAAGGAATGAATATACAATCTAAATGAATGAATGAAAGGGATATATGATAACACTATAGATGCGTATAGATAGATATATATATATATATGAATAAGGTCAACTAGAGGTATATCCTAAATCATCAGTCAAGGATTTTTAAGCCCTTATAATCATAGCAGAAACTAGTGCTAGAATACATCAGGGTTTCTAATCCATATGTTTAATCATGAGATAATTTTTCATAGTAATATAATCGTAAGATAAAAAAGCAAGAATAATACCTCAAATCTCAATACAAAATCCTTAGATAATATGTCACTAACTAACCATAACCATGATAATAATAATAACAATAGAAAAGATAACATAAGTAACCGGCTAGTCAAGATAAACAATACCTAGCTGAGGCTTTCACGAAGCTCCACTGCCCCAACTCAAAAGTTTCAATCAATATGCAACACATCACAAGCCCTACTCATGACCCATACCTATGTAACCCCCTATAAGGCTGATAGATATAGGCGCCTATTGGTGATAGGTAATGCGCACGCAAGTATAAATGCAATAGAATCCACAAAATCATAATCAATCCAAGTACCATAATCTTTACTCAGACTCGATTCAATAAGTATAATCAACACCATAATCATCCCCTAGAATCAAACTAGAAAAATAAGCATATCATCAATCTCATCCTTCGACCTTGTCGAGTATATAAGCATATCATTATAATCATTATTCGGCCTTGTCAGGTATATAAGAATATTGTAATAAACATCCTCTGGCCTTCTCGAGTATATAAGCATATCATCTTAATATTCCTCTGGCCTTGTCGGGTATATAAGCATCATTATAATCATCATCTGTCCTTGCCGAGCATAACTGTATATCATCAATAAACACACACACATATATATAACATCAATATTATAATCTATCATTGGGTTTTAGCTAGAATTTATATCACCAATACATTATCCTCTTTTAGAGATGTATATATAGATATATAATAGGTGCACAAACTTAGGTCATAGATAAAAAGAGTGTAAATCCATAAATCCATTGTCAGGGGTAAACTATGGGACTAAATTATTATTAAAGTGTAGAAAGGTTCAGAATCTCTCACGGCTGGAGTAAATAGTAGTATCAAAATCATAAACTGAAATCTGTCTCGGTCAAATCTTTAAAACATTATTTTCAATCTCTTTACATATAGGTTATTAATTAACACAAGTAGTTATTGCTAGGAAGAAATCAATCTTTAAGGTGAAAGGTAGGCTTTAACCCCTATTTAGGATAAACAGTACTAAAATCATATTTTAATTACAATTATATCATTTATCGATTTAATAGCATAAATGTACCAAATCTAACAATGGAACCATGTTTCATAGTGGAAACACGGAACATTCGATGCCTAAAAATAAGGAATTTATGCTTGAACTTAGGTTATTTTTGTGGATATGATGTGTTTGTTGCTTAATTGCAGGGAAGATAGGTACGAAGCACCTTGGAATAAAAATTAAACAAAAAACTCTAAAAAAGATGAAGTTTTCTCATCCTATGAGTCAACTTACAAGTCGTAAACATAATAACCAAGGTTAAGCTGAAGGTACTAAGTAAAGTATGATCACGACGCACAAAGAGTAACTATGGGTTGTGTCATGCAATCTTAAAGAGAACAGAAATCCAAGTGTCATTTAGAGGTGAAGTTAGAGACGGAGATGAGTCGTAAAGTCTTTTGACGACTCATAGTGACCATTCTTAAGTTGAATAGTGTATAAAATCCATGAAGAGCAAGACCCAGGTGAAGACGAGTGAAGACCACTAGTTTCAAGGTTTGCTTACGACTCATGAGGCTGAGTCTTACGGACAAAAGAATCTTGAATCCCTGAAAGATCAGGCCTTATGAGTGGACAACGCCAATCATACCTTATGTTGACATACTTTTCCTATTCTATTTTAATTAGGAGTTTTGGATTATTGTGAGTTACTATGAATACCAGAGGGTTATTCCCTTATTAGGTTACATAGTTTTACATTACTTTTACTACTTTTAACATACTTTGATCATTGAGATTTTGGGTTCTTATTAATTTAAGACTGTGGATTTTCTTCTGCTTATTGTTGTGTAATTAATTACATGTATTATTTATCTATTATCATGGATTATTGCATGAACATGAGTGGATAATTTCCATGACTAGGGTTGTGGGAACCCTAGTGGATAAACTACGTAAAGAAAGTGGGAGATTCATCTATTTGATTATGGATACATGTATCTTAATCTTCTTCATATTAATTGTCCTCAGAGCTACTGAAGAAGCTTGATGATTTCTTGTATTCGAGAACACTCTCACAAGGGAGTTTGAGATAAGGAAAATGGGATTAATATAGTAATTTGAGATTCACATTCATTTTATAATTTTACCATCTTATCTAATTAACTTGAGACTCAAAAGGTGAAAACTGAAGTCATAGGTAAAGGGAAATAAGGAGACACTCTAAGTCTCACAAGGTAAAGGGTGATATTTATCAACGCATTCACAAGAAAGTTATTAATACATAGTTTGTCAACTTCACATGTAAAGCAGTAGAATAGGTTAGTTGAAAATAAGAAGTTTATGGAGTTGAGAAGACAGGGGGAACACCGTCCTAGTTTTGGTCTTCTATTATTTACAAACTCAAGTATTCAAGTTCGGTTACTACTTACTATTGATTTCAAAATCTCCCTATTTACTTTTTCATACTGCTCATGAATTTTTTCAGGTTAGGAGTCTGTTCATTGTTCTCCCTGTGGATTCGACCCTAACTTGGTTTGGGTTACTATATTTGACATTGACCACAGAATACTTCTTTGGAGGTTAGTTTCGAGCAATATTAAATTTTAGCGTCGTTGCCGAGGAAGATGGTGTGAATTGTTGATTAAAGTTGGTGAAGTTCACAAGTTTTATTTTTAGTTTTTGATTTGGTATATGCTGATGTATGACAAACACTAGGATTAAAAGTAATCCCTTATTCCCATTAGATTCGTATCTTGAAAGATTTCTTCAAACATCGAGAAGTATATCAGAGCAAGTTTGTGATAGTGTTCTTGTTAGGGTTTGTGACCCTCAGATTGTACCTCCTCCACCACCTAATAATCCACAAAATATTATAGATAGACAGACTGAGCAATTTTTAGCAGAGGCAGCTAAAGAGTCTAGATTAGAAAAGGAGGCATGATTAGCTGAAGAGGATAGGGTAGCACTGTAAGAAAAAATAGCCAGACTAAGACAAGTGATTGAGCGTTGAGATAGAATTCAAAGAGGTAGTTCTCCACTGATTTCTACATATCAGCATCTTCAAGCATATGATGAAAATGAGGACATGGGATATGTTGAGCCTACTAAGATAGGATTCATCATTCCTATTACCATACCCCTCAATGTTAAATTTCACATTACTAGTGCAATGATCCAATTGCTAAACTTAAAGGTCATGTTTTCAAGATCAATAACAGATGATGCAAACATGCATTTAGCTAATTTTACTGGAATTTGTACATAGTATACTATTTTGGGGGTGAACTAGGAATCATTAAGGTTGAGGTCATTCTCATTTTCATTGACTCGAAAAGAATCGCTTTGGTTAGGGAAACTTTCGAGAGGTTCAATCACTAATTGGGATGAGTTGCGTAGATAATTTTTGAATAGGTTCTTCCTTCCTACAAGGATGTTACAGTTGAAGGATGACATCTATAATTTTAGACAGCTACCTACAGAATCCATGTATGAGGCATTGTTTAGGTTCAAAAATAAGCTAAGCATAGTACCTAATCAAATAATCATAGGACCCAATCTATTGTAAATTTTTTATAGATCACTGAATGTCAATTCTAGAGCAATGGCATATACAATTTTGGGAGGTATATTTATGCGTCTTTGATGAAATGTTGTGTAAGAAATACTAGATGATATTTGGGTTACCAATCAAGGTTTAAATACTAGATATATTGAGCATGGTGTACGTACATATGTTATTAGAGCAGCTAATCTTTATGGAGCTCGCCATGATTTAGTAGAACAAGAGATTGCATAACTTTGAATAGACATCGGGCTTCTTACAAATAATTCACAACTATAAATACTGAGAAAGTGAATGCAGTAGGGTCATAGAGTTCTACTTTTAGAACTTACAAGAGAGAGTCTAAAGAGTAAATGAAGTATCTTGATCGTCAGTTGGCAGATCTTTTAGCCCAAGGAAAAGGGAATCAAGGTCAAAACTATTATAATGATAGATATAGATATAGGTGTAGATATCAAGATGGTGAATGGAGATACAAAGATAACTACAAAGAGAAGAGTGATAGATACATCCTATCAGGTAGATGGGATACTTAGTCTAGAATGGAGGCAATATTGTAGAAACTAGTCAAAGTCCAAGAAAGTTAAGAGAGTTGTCTTAAGGAGATTAAGGAAGACCTGTCAGGGCTGAATCGGAAAGTTAAGTCACATGCTACCATAATCAAACAATTAGAGGAGCAGAATGGTTAGATGTTTGCCACATTGAATCAAAGGCAACTTGGCACTCTTCCTAGTAATACAGTGTGGAACCCAATGAATGATAGTCATTGTCATGTTATTACTACTCAGAGTTGTAAAACTACTATAGATCCACCTGCACCTACCTTGATCGATCCAATGAATAAAGATGATCACATTGATATTGATAATAGTAGAAAGCAAAACAACGGTGAGGATAAGGACAAGGAGCCTATTTTGAAGACTATCCAAGACCTCACCATTTATTCCCTCAGTGATTGACAAAAAATAAGAAAATGGTTAATATAAGAAGTTTTTGTCTAGGTTAAAGGAGTGTATGTTAACATTCCACTTATAGAGGCATTACAACAAATGCCTGGATATGCAAAGTTCATAAAGGATTTAGTCACCAAGAGATGGAAAATCAGTTATGAACCAGCTAACAATTTTATCGTTGTAGTGTTGTTGCTACTAAATCGTTGGTAGAGAAGGAGGATCTAGATGAGTTCACCATTCCTTACACTATTGGATCTTTTAACTTTTCTCGGGCACTATGTAATTTAGGAGTGAGTATCAATCTTATGCCTCTAGTGGTATTTAAGCAGTTGGGATTGGGGGCACCCTAACCCATATCTATGAGACTAGTGATGGTAGATTGGATAGTGAAGAAGCCAGTTGGTATTTTATGTGATGTATTTATGAAAATGGCAACTTACATTTTTCCTACTAATTTTGCGATACTAGATAGTGAAATAGATTTTCAAGATCGAATTATTTTAAGTAAGTCATTCTTAGCTATAGGAAAGACTTAGATTGATATAGAGTTAAGACATTTGATGTTCAGACTCAATGATGAGAAAGTGATATTCAATGTATGCTAGTCTATTCGATAGCTAGATAAGTTGAGGGTTGTATCTATGATTGATGTTTCTGAGGAGGTAATGATCTCATTGCATGATCTTAATACGGAAACTAATTGGGATGATAGTTCTGAGGTAGTTCCTATTGAAAAAAGATTGGGTGTTGAAGCCTTAGTAGTAGTGGTTCTGAATTTCAACAGTGATGGAATTAATGACTACTATGAGATGGTATGTGCACTTTATTGGAGTAATTCTTATACTTTTGCACCAACAAAGCCTGATTTGGATCTGAAAAATAGAACCACTTAACTTGCTCACCCATCTATTAAGGAGATACCTGTCTTAGAGTTAAAGGCCCTCCCTCCTCATTTGTGATATGCATTTTTGGGGGCTGACAACACTTTATTAATAATCATAGTAGCTGACTTAATGTAGACATAAGTGGAAGCTTTATTATCAGTGCTACAGAGATTCAAGAGGATCATTGGTTGGTCCATTGTAGATATTGTAGGTGGGTATACCAAATGTACTTTGTTCTCATAAGATCTAACTTGAACCAAATTAAGTTCTAAGTATAGAACATCAGTGTCGGCTTAATCATCCTAAGTAGGAGGTGGTGAACAAATAGATAATCAAGTGTCTAAATATTAGTGTAGTATATCCCATTGTTGATAGCAAGTGGGTCAGTATGGTTCAATATGTTTCAAAGAAAAGCGGTATTACTATTGTGCCTAATGATAAGAAAGAGCTAGTTCTAGTAAGGACAATCAGAGTATGGAGAGTGTGTATAGAATATAGGAAATTGAATATATGGACCCAGTAGGACAACTTCCTTATGCCCTTTATAGACCAAATGCTTAACGGGATTACAAACATATGGTGGTATTTTTTTTGGTGGGTATTCAGGCTATAACAAAATCACTATTGCACCCAATGACTAAGAGAAAAAAACCTTCACTTGACTTTATGGGACCTTTGCATGAAGACGTATGTCATTCGGGTTGGGTAATGATCCATCTATACTTCAATGATGTAAGATGCTAATCTTTTCTGAAAAAATAAAAGACACCATCAAGTATTCATGGATGATTTTTCAATTGTTGGTAATTCTTTTGATGACTACCTTGTTCACTTAGCAAATGCTCTTCGACAGTGTAAGGAATGGAACTTGGTACTAAATTGGAAAAAGTGCCATTTTAGGGTTAAAAAAGGTGTTGTGCTTGGGCACAGGATTTTGAAAAGAGATATAGAGTTATATAGATCTAAGATTGAAGTTATCGAGAAATTAGCTCCACCAATTTTTTTGAAGCGTATTTGGAGCTTTTTAGGACATGCATTTTTTATAGGTGATTCATCAAGGATTTTTCAAAGATTTTTAATCATCTTTTTAAGGTTCTTGAGAAATAGGTGAAGTTTGATTTTAATAAAGCATGCTTGAGGGCCTTTAAATGTCTAAAAGAGAATTTGATGACAGCTTCTATCATCGTGTCCCCTGATTGGTGCTTGCCATTTGAGATTATGAGTGACGCAAGTAGAGAGGCCTTAGGTGTTGTACTAACACAATAGAAATAAAATATCCTTCATCCCATCTACTATGACAGCAAAGCACTAAACCCTACTCAAAAGAACTACTAGTCATTGAACAAGAGTTATTAGCAGTGGTTTTTGCCTTTAAGAAATTTTAGTCTTATTTGATTGGAACAAAGGTAGTTGTACACACCGATCATGCATCATTGAGGTACTTAATGGCAAAAAAAATGCAAATCCTAGACTGATTAGGTGGGTTCTCTTGATGCAAGAGTTTGATTTCTAGGTTAAGGAAATAATGGGCACTAAGATTCAAGTTTCAAATCATTTGTATAGACTTGAGAAAGAAACTATGCAAAACGTTGAAGATGGACTCGAGATTGATGATAGGTTTTCCAGATGAGCAATTATTAGCTAATTCCAGAGATCTAATTCCATGGTTTGCTTATGATGCAAATTATCAAGCAAGTGATCTAGTCCCAAAAAATCTTTCTTTCTAGTAGTGAAAGAAATTTATGTATGAGGCAAGGAAATTATCTAGGATAAGCCTTACTTATTCCAAATTTGTGTTGATGGGGTTATTCCTAGATGTATCCCTGAAGTGTAGATGATGATCATCCTTAAGTCTTGTCATGCTTCACCAGCTGGGGATCGCCATGAAGGAACCCACACAGCCTACAACATCTTGCAATATGAGTACTATTGGCCAATAATTTACAAGAATGCTCATGATTTTGTTTCATCTTGTGATCAATGTCAATGCCAAGGTAACATCTCTAGCCACCATGAACTTCCTATGACCCCTATTTTAGAATTAGAATTTTTTAATGTATGGGGTCTGAACTTCATGGGACCTTTTGTGAGGTCCTTTAGTATAAAGTATATTCTTGTGGCAGTTGATTATGTGTCAAAGTGGGTGGAAGTGGTAGTGCTCCATAATAATGAAGGAAGAATTGTCACAGCCTTCTTGAAGAAATATATCTTCTCTCGATTTGGCATGCCACGTGCAATCATTAGTGACACTGGATCACATTTTTGTAATTATCTATTCAAGAGTCTTCTTGAGAAGTATGGATTGAAGCACAAGGTGGAAACACCTTACCATCCAACATACTAGTGCATAGGTTGAGGTGTCCAATAGAGAAATCATGTCCATTTTGGCGAATACAGTTAATGCATATTGGACTGATTGGTCAAGAAATCTCGACGATGCATTATGGGCTTACCACATAGATTTCAAGAATCCCATAGTTGATTCTCCTTATCAGTTGGTGTATGGTAAAGCAGGTCACTTTCTTGTAGAACTTGACCACAAAGCACTATGGGCATTGAAGAAGCTGAATTTTGAGTGGCAGGATACAGCAAAGACAAGGATGAAAAAGATGAATAAGTTGGATGAATTCTGACTCTGGGATTATAATAGTTCTTCACTTTAAAAATAAAAGATAAAGCTGCATCATGATTGCAAAATTGAGAATAGGATATTTGAGAAAGGTGACCAGGTATAGCTCTAGAACTCAAGACTTTACTTGTTTCTAGGTAAGTTAAAGTCTAGATGGTATGGTCCATTTACTATAACAAAAGTGTTTCCATATGGTGCTTTGGAATTGAAGTGTAATGGAGAATCCCCATTCAAAGTAAATGGCCAAAGGGTAAAGTACTATATGGGTAACACTAAGGAAATTAAGTTGATTTTTGAGATGGAACTTGGTGAAGTCTGAATAACCAAGGCAATTGTGTTATGCCACGACATTAAATCAAGAACTACATGGAAGGCAACCCATGAGGCTAGTTGGTGAAGTCTAAGTATTCAACTTAGCCCCATCATGATGCATTGTTAAATCAAGCGCTGTGTGGGAGCAACCCATGTTTTGAACTTAATAATTTATAGGGTAACATGTGTGTTTAGTGTGCAGGATTAAAGATTGCAGAAAAGAGCCAAAAATTATAAAATCCAGGTCATACGGACTCTTCATGAGTCGTACCTTAATGTGACGACTTGTGAGAAGGAGACGTAAGGACCTGGGACTTGAAACATATCCAGGTAATAAGTTTCTAGAGTCCTTATGACTCTTAGAATGAGTTGTAACCTCTTGTTATGATTCTTCGCCTTGAGTTTATCGACGCTAGAACTAGGTAAGAGTTCCCAGTCTTTATGGAGTGAGTAAGAGACTCGTAAGTATTAGTTATGGGTCATATGCTTGATCTATAACCAAACTTACTAGATCAAGGGTTGCGGGTCAACCTGACCTACAATTACCTTTTAAACAAAAGAGAGGCACCCGAATCGGGTACCCTACATTGCAATCAACAAACTCTCTCTATTGTTGCTGATTTTTGAGCTCTGAAAACACAAAATCACTCCAAAACTTACACCAATCAATTGGTTTCTCCCTTACTTCAAGAATTTATCAAGCATTGGGGACAAAAGTGTTGAAATCAAGAAACCTAAAATCTCAATAACCCAAGTAAGTTTTTGAACTTAAGCTTTTTGAATCAAGATTAGATCCAAAAATGGTGTGAGGTTTTAGAATTTATTAAATTTAAGCATGAGTGTATGTGTATACTTGAATCCTATTGCTTTAAATTTAACTTTGAAATATATAAATGGGTGTGAATTAGAATTTGGTATTTTTCTTGTGTGGTTTTGGATGGATGTGGGGTAGTAATGAATTGCATTAAAGGTTAAATTAGGGATTGTATCTTGGAACCATCGCAAAGCTAAACCCTTATGTTGCAGTAAATAAGGGGCTCCAAATGACTCATACCTGCCTGTAATGAGTCATTATGAGACTCGTAACCACTGATAACATAAAGGATTAGATGGTGTATGTTCTGGTAGAGGTACGACTTGACTAAGCGAGTTGTAAACAATCCCTACGAATCATAACTAGAAGTTGTAATGACTAGGGAAATATGTATAGAAAAAAATGTTTCTCGTTATGAAACACCTTGGCTTTGGACCCTTACAAAATTTCCTAAGTTTGAGTTTCTGGACAAGGTACGGATTAAGCATACTTTTTGTCTTCTAAGATATGGTTTAATACCCCCTCTCTTATATGTTAGTTAGTGTAGTTGGGTTGGTTTCTTTCCAAGGTACGACTAGGTGTCATACTAGTCGTATGAAAGGGTACAAGTAGTATGTTACTAAGTTTTATGATGCTCTAAGTCAGCCTAGTGAATTTTGCCTAAGGTACGACTAGGGTGGATACTAGTCGTATGTTAAGATATGACCTGGTTTTGTATGTTCGTATGTTGGTCAGTATGGAGGTCCAAGGTAAGGTCTAGGGTATGACTTAAGGGTGCCACATATACCCTAAGGTACGGATTAGGGGATATGGTGTACCCTTCTACGACTAAATTTTTAGCTTTTAAGTTGAGGGCATTCCAAACATTTTCCACCCCAAAACCCTTAAGTCCCCATACCTTAAAACATGTTGAGTCCTCCCATAATTCACTTGTAAAAGATTAAATACTCCAAAAAACACTCTCTAACTCTCTCTTGGATATTGGAGTCTAGGGTTTCAAAGAGGTGTTCATCTAGAGGTTAAAGTGGTTAAGTTCTTTCCATGAATCATCTTTTATAAGGCATGTGACTCTTCATTCTCTCTTGGAGACTGGAGTCTAGGGTTTCAAAGAGGTGTTTAGCTAGAGGCTAAAGGGGTCAAGTTCTTTTCATGAATCATCTTGTATAAGGCATGTGACTATTCCCTCCTTGTTAATTCATAAATGTCATGTGTTTTATGATGTGATTATTATTCTTAAATGATAGTTTTGAAAATAAAAAATTAGGGGTTTTGTTGCATATGGTTGAGTATTGTTTACTCTTGGTTTAACTTTATTTATCCATATTTTTAGTGATGGTTTGCACATGTGGGTGCTTGTTGATTGTGGTTTAACAAATTGGTCTTAAGTAACCCTAATCTTAATGTTTTTCACTTTGGTTTTAGTCATGGTAAAGGTATGCCCTCAAGGTGTTTGTAAAAATATCAAAGAGAAATAACTAGACACATGTTAATGATGTTTTGACGTAAGACAATAGGTTAATGAGTATGAATGGTTAGTAAATGGTTTTGTAAAGGCCTTGTTGGCCATGCAATGATTTAATTGGTAACTTTGGTGGTTTGATTTGTTAACGGGGATTAAGTCCCTAAACATGAAATTGAATTATGTTTTAAACTAAAGTTTGGTATGGGAATGCTAATGAAAGATGAATGGTTTTAAAAAGGGTTTTGATGACCATAAATTTATTTGAACTAAGGCATTGTCCTATTAAAGGAAATGGTTGAAAAATGGCTACATGAAGACCTTATGGTCATATATGGTGTTGAAATTGTGACCTTGGTGACTTAAATTAGCTAAATGGATTAGATTCCCTAAGCATTGAATTGAATGGACGTTATTGCATAGTCTAAGGGTTAGAGTCCCCAGGTTGATTAAGAAGGGTCAAAATGGCTTAAGGTTATAGCCCACTTGCTTAATATGGTCGGGAGGTCTGAAGGGTCAAAATGGATTTAGGTTAGAGTCTACTTGCTTAAAGTGGCCGGGACATTCAAAGTTTCTAAACTACATGAGTTGGAGGTTAGAGTCTCTCACTTAATGCTTCATGATTGGGTACTTCAAAATCCATGCTAAGCCTTGTTCTCTTTCCCATCACTATATATATATATATGTATGTATGTATGTATAAATATGTGATTGCATATGATGTTTTAACTTGGTTGAATGATGGCACCATTTTATCCTCATCCTTGAGTTACACGCTAGCGCTATAATCGCTAACCATTTTAGGATGTTGTATCTCCACGCGATATAGGAGAGCCCAAATAAGATTGGACGGTTTTAAAAGGAGACTTACATAGCAGCTTACAGGTGGCCTGACCCCCAATATTGCAAAAATGAAAGCTGAAGTGGTTGAGCTTAGGAAGATGATAAAGGAAATGTATGATAAGTCATTTATCCTAGCACCTATTATAATGAAGGTTGAGCCTGAGGTTAAAGTTGAAAACATCTGAAAGGTCCTCATGGGAGAAGAAGGGGTAGAGAGAAAGAAGAGAACAAGTTGAAGTATTGAAAAATAAATCTGAAAAAGGCAATGAAAGATAGTGTGCAGACTAAAAAGGACCTGCAGGTAAGGGTCCTAGAGAATGCAGCTGGTATCAGAAGCTCAAAATCAACAATTAAAGATTTTGAGATGGGAACTGATGTATCCCCGAAAACTGACGTACCATTAAGAGCATCAGCCACAATCGGTGCCACTACTGTGGAGACAGTCCTAGCAGCTGATGGGACTACTGTTGAGGATAGTGGGACCTGATTTGAGGGTCCCTGGGATGATGCAGCAAGATTCGGCACCTTGAGCACCCAAGTATGTCCTCAATACTTGTATTACATCATTAGATGCACTGGGGACAGTGCATAGGTTTTAGTTGGGGGTAGGGTGTACCAAGGTCGTCACTAGTTACACTTGCCATGTTTCGAAACCCATAGGCAACAATCTAAAAAGCTTGTGAACTAGTATATTTTGTTGTTATTTTCATTATTTTTAGATTGTGTATGGTGTGATGATGAAAATAGGAAGAAAATTTGTACTTGCAGCAATAGCCAGGGTTTTGAATGATTATGCTAAATTGGTTTTGATTTTGAATAACTGTGTTGAAAATGGATACCCCTCCTAAAATTTTGTTGATTGTGTGATGTGTGTATGAGTGAGGGACGACCGTGAATCTGATAATGGCATTATAATTAGGGAAATAACAACTATAACAAACAATTGCATAACTGGAAAAATAGTGACTAGAAGTATAACCTTGTACGAGGTGTGTGTGAGGCGTTACCTAGTTCTTTATGTGTCAAAATTCAAAACTTTCTCGGTTGCTCTTACCTATGGTTTATGATAGTCGACTAGTAGATGATCATAGTCCATTTTTATTATCAGTCCACTCGAGCCTAAATGCCTAACCAAATGTTACATGAATCCCTTGATCCAAAAAGTTGAGCCTAGTTGACCTATTTTTATTATTTACACTGATTTCACCTTCCTATTTCAACTAGAATGAATCTATTTTGAACTTAGTCGTCCTTGGATAGTGTGCATCTCAACTCAGGCAAATCGCCTAAGTTGAGGGTGGCTATCAAAAGGGTGCATAGGGAAAAATTAGTATGAAGAAAGAAGTGTAGAAAGAAAAATGAAGAAGGATAGGTGTGATGAAAATAAAAAGATAATAAAAGAAAAAGAACAGTGCAAGAAAAGAAAAGAAAGTGAGAAAAGAAAACATCACCTGGCCCAATCTGAATGTGCATTAAAATTTAAAAAAAAAAATAAGGGCGGAAATAAAAGGAAAAAAAATGTTAAAAATAAGTGGATCCCAAATAAAACGTAGTGTCAAGGAGGCTAAGTCACTAAAAATCCCAAAAAGATACCATACCATCCCAAACTACATTCCATGCTAAATAAAGTCCTATAGTGATCTGATCCCAACTATCTGAAAGCCTAAGAAGAGAGCATATGGGTAAGCCTATGGTGTTCTGCCTATATCGGCCTATAATTCTTTATGAGCGAGAGTGTCTTTTGAAATATCCCTGAATAATATTATTGATCAAAACTGAGTGAATGGGATTTTTATTATTGTAAGCATACAAGGGTTATGTTGTTAAATTGCTAGACTGGTCGATGAGTGCTATTTGTGTTTATGCCTAGTGGTATGTTACTAATGTAATGCCATCATTGGATTCCTTTCTGTCACACCGTATACCAAATTGACATACATAGTTAGATTGTTGAAAAGTTAAAACTATGAGGGGGAATGAAATATTGATAACTGAGATAAAGAGTCTCTACCATAGGTATCTTAGGATCTTCCTATTTAAGCATTGTTGTTGTTAGTAGTTTTTAGTTTTGTTTTTTCTAAGAACACGTAAACATTCTAAGTTTAGGGTTTTTTTTCACCGTGGAAACACGACATATCGATGCCTAAAAATAAGAAATTTATGCTTGAACTTTGGTTATTTGGGTGGATATAAGGTGTTTGTTGCTTGATTGTAGTGAATATAGGTACGAAGCACCTTGGAATGATAATTGGAAGAAAAAGCTCTGGAAAATATGAAGTCTGGTCATCCTATGAGTCATCTTACAAGTCATCAACACATCATATGACTCGTAGGCACACTCGTGAACAAAACAGTAACCAAGGTTAAGCTGAAGGAACTAAGTGGAGCCTAATCATGACTCGTAATGAGTCACTACGAGTCTTGTCATGCAATTGTAAAGAGAATAGAAACTCCAGTGTCATTCATAGGTGAAGTCAGAGAAGGAAATAAGTCGTAAAGTCTGATGCAACTCATAGTGACCAGTCGTGAGTTGACCAGCGTACAAAATCCATGAAAAACAAGGCCCAAGTGGTGACGAGTAAAGACCACAAGTCGTAAGGTATGGTTAAGACTTGTGAGGATGATTCGTAAGGACAACAGAAGACTGAATCCCAAAAAGATCAGTTCATAGAGTACTTATGACTTGCACTATACGACTCATAACAATAACTTATGAGTGGACTACGCGAGTCATACCATATGCTGACATACTTTTCCTATTCCATTTGTATTAGGATTTCTGGATTATTTTGAGATACGATAAATACCTTAGGGTTATTCCTTTATTAGGTTACATTGTTTTACATTACTTCTACTACTTTTAACATACTTTGATCATTGAGATTTTGGAATTTTATTCAATTGAAGGCTTTGGATTTTCTTCCTCTTTTTCTTGTGCAATTAATTATATTTATTCTTTATCGATTATCATAGATTATTTCATGAACATGAGAGGCTAATTTCCCTGACTAGGGTTATGGGAACCCTGCTATATTAACTACGTAAAGGAGGTGGGAGATTCATCTATTTGATTGTGAATGCATGTATCTTAATCTTCTTTATATTAATTGACCGCAGAGCTACTATAGAAGCTTGAGGATTTCCTGTATTTGAGAAAGTTTTCCCAAGGGAGTTTTAGATTAGCAAAAGGGGATTAAGATAGTAATTTGGATTCTTGTACATCTTATAATTCCTTCATCTCATCTAATTAACTTGAGACTAAAAAGGTAAAAGTTGAACTGAAGTCATAGGCAGGGGCAATAAGGCAACACATCGAGACTCACAAGGTAAAGGGTGAGATTTATCAACACATTCACAAGATGGTTTATAATACATAGCTTGTCGACTTTACATGTAGAGCAGTAGAATAGGTGAGTTGAACATGAGAAGTTTACAGAGTTGAGAAGCTAGGGGGAACATAGTCCTAGTGTTTGTCTTTTATTGTTTAAAAACTCAAGAATTCAAGTTTGGTTACTACTTATTGTTACTTTCAAAATACTCCCATTTACTTTTCCATACTGCTCGTGAATTTTGTCAAGTTAAGAGGTTGTTCAATGTTTTCCCTGTTGGCTCGACCCCAACCTTGTTTGGATTACTATATTTGACATAAACTACAACATACTTCTTTGGAGGTTAGTTTTGGGCGACATCAAACCATAAGTATCAATGTATCTATAAACTACAATCACATCCTTTAAAAGGATAAACACTTTTTGGATGTCCAACCAATATCAACATGGCCTTGGACCCAATAATATGTCTGAAATAATTACAAAATCATAATCATAGCCTTAGGCATACATACATGTTCAAAACCTATATCAATAATCATATTTGTAAGTCATCTTATATATATAAGTCATAGTATATCTCTGAGGCCTATCATATCTATAAGTCATATCGAATCCATATGGCATATCATATCTAGAGGCTAATTCATATCTATGAGGCATAGCTTATCTATAGGCTATAAATAACATCTATGAGGCTTACTAATCATGCTTCCAATAGTTAAGCTACATCCTAAATCTACCATAATAGCTCTATCATTCTACGAACTAGCTTCATTTATGAAGAAGGCTAGGATCCTAAAAGTGCAATAAGCATTTCACCTTATGGGTGGTCAATTCACTCATTTAATCCCTAAACTTCAAGAATCAAGACTAAGCCATGGTGTTCTACCCATACTTAACCATAACATTCACATTCACATGACATATATAACACACATTATCATATGTAGAAGAGTAGACAGAAACCTTCCTTGAAGACAAAACACAAATTCTTGAATCATCCATAAAACGTCTGTCTTCACGCCACAATCTCAAAATGCTACTACACTATCAAAATCATAATATATGCATCATTTGGAGTCAAATGAGACCCATATTGACATATAATGGGTCTATTCAAATTTTGGGTGAAAAACGAAATCCAAAATTGAACCCATCATAAGGTCCCTCAAAGGATAGGGAATGTGTGCTCAAAAGTCAAGAGCAAACAAAACACAAATCGGGTCTAAAATCAACCCTTAAGGTTTAGGAATTCAAAGAACTAATTTCTAAGAATTTATCAAGAAATCAAAGGAATCTTACCATGAATTCAAAGGAAAATCACGGAATAATTGATAACCAAGCTCCCCTAATCATCTTCAAGCTACACTCTTACTTAATCTCGCATCTAGGGTTTTTGTCTCTCAAGAAATAGATGTGAAAAGGAAAAAATGAGCTAAAAATAGGGTATTAATACCCACTCCAGGTTCTCGATAGTCTATATTGCGACTAGATAGTCGCGATCACCATATATTTTGGTTGCACATGCTAATCATGATCGCAATCAGAGCCTCGCTATTGACATATATACCTGATCGCGGTATCTTGGTGACTACCAAAGGTATTGTAATTGCGATCCTTGGCACCACGATAGAGA
The DNA here is from genome assembly GCA_030864215.1 of Capsicum pubescens. Taxonomy (NCBI): domain Eukaryota; kingdom Viridiplantae; phylum Streptophyta; class Magnoliopsida; order Solanales; family Solanaceae; genus Capsicum; species Capsicum pubescens. The sequence goes on along the minus strand of CM061544.1, from coordinate 194,705,547 downwards.
TGCACTAGATACAGCAATAGACTTAAAAAATTTACAAGTCTCAACCAAGCCCTCGAGATTCATCCGTAATCTTGCATACGTAAACAAATTTTGTGGCAATACCAAACATAATGTTATGAACTTAATGATTTAGTCGAAACTACCATCCGAGGTCATTTTGACAAAAAGTGGGTTCCACACCTATACTTTATTTTCTTAACTTTCCGATCAATAGGTCAAAATAAGCTTGGATGTCTCGAGAGACAAACCAATGGTCCACCTATCCTAAAATAAACATTCTAGAGCTGATGGCACTGTTAAAATTATTATCCTAGGTCATCTACCAAGGGTTTTGGTCTGAGACCAAATCCTAAACAACGAAAGCTCCAAAACTAGAAAATGAGCCAGAAATCCAAATGAACTATCTGATTACCTAATCGACATTTCCGATAAGTCATAAATGATTTGTAGGAACTGTAGGAAGGATCCATACAGGGTCATTACATAAATCCATCAGGCCTCCACCAATAGCTCCATCATCAAAGTTCAATATTATGAGTATCATGATTTCATTACTGAATCTAAAGGGTTTGATTAGATGCATGGATGGAGATGACCCAAATCTGTATTTGATAAACTTTATTGGAATTGGCAAGTCTTATGAGCATCCTGGGGTTAGTCAAAATACAATCTATTTATGTTTGTTCCCATTATCATTAAGAAGTCTTATGGTTGATGGATTTTCCACATGATTCTATCATAAATTAGAAAGAGTTGAAAAGAGCTTGACTAAAAAGGTTCTTTCCACCCTCCAAAATGTTGTAGTTGAGGGACGATATAAGTAATTTTAGGTAGCTTCCTGGAAAAGAATTACATGAAGCATGGTTGCATTTTAAGAAGAACCTAAAATAACATCCCAATAATAAGTTGGCAGATAAACATTTGATGAAGACCTTTTACAGGTCATAAAACTCAGTAACTAATTAATTGGCAATCCCAAACTTAGTTAGATATCATTGTGATCTAGACAAGCTCACAAAATGTAATAAGGATGGCATACTAGACTCTGAGGTTTCAAATTATATGTACTCGGTGATTATGTTTGTTGAACAGCATCGAATAGAGGATAAGTGTGACCAAGAATGGCTCATATAAAAACAAAAATGGACTTACTCATAAGACATTGGTTAGAAAGTTGTGCTTAAAATGATGAATGATGTAGGTTCACAAGGTAAAGCAGTGGATTCAAACTATGAGAGGAATCTAATTATCTTAATAATTAGATGGGGGTTTCCAGGCAAACAACTAGGGAAACCAAAGTTAAAACTATCTAAAGGATAATTACTATGATAAGGATAGTTATAAATATAGATATAAAGGAAACTAGAAGATCAAGAATGATAGATGTAAGACCCCGCAAAGTTCCCTTGTAGTCCGACCCTTAGAGCATGTCAAGTGAAGTGTAATTCCGACCTTAAAAGATTGAGAAGAGACTTACCAAGTGATTTGTATTTAAACCATATAGAATTTTCTTAAATTTGACATTTTTCCATGTAGGGAATTGAATTATCTTTCCAATGATACCAATTTCATCCAAATCCGGCATCGGGGTGAGAAGTTATTGTTGTTTTACTGAGAGTTGTCGGAACTGCCCAGGTACAAAGAACGATCCGACGGACCGTCGAGTCTACAATGGACCATCGATCTTCCCATTGCAACCAAGGTAGTAACTCCCTTTCCTGGCCCAAGTGCGACGGCCAAGATGACAGACCGTCAAGGCTGCGACGAACCGTCGCTGAGATCGTCGCCACTGAGGTAGTGTGGTCTCATCCTGGAATATGTATGATGGACGATCCGACGAACCATCAAGACTGTGATGGACCATCAGTTCGACCATCACATCAAAGCAGTGCATTCTTTTTCTGACCGGCGTACGACAGACGATCCGACGAACAGTCAGGCTAGCGACGGACTGTCGCTCCGACCATCACAGCCCCCGTTCAGTATTTTTAACTTATTTTTAGAAGGGTTTTTTTGTATTTCCACTCTTTTATACCATTATAATTCCAAATGAAGAAAATGGCTTCATTCATCATCCAAAACACAAGAGAGCTAGGGTTTCTCCCTCGAGATAAAATCTAAAACCTTTCTCCAAGAAATCCAAGAACTCACCATAGATTCTACAAATTGAGTTCAGATTTAAGTTCCCCAAGTTCAAGGGTTGCAAGAACCCTCTCTCAAGAGTAAGAAGAAGAGTTGAAGCAAGATTGTTCATCCAATTTCATAATCTAAGGTATGTGGGGTTTTTGAACAAGGGTAATCCTTTCACCCTTGTGCCCAAAGGCTTATTTAAACTACAATTTTCAGAAATTTATGAGATTTTACATGAAATTGAATTGGGGGTTTTCACCCATTGTTATTGGTTGCAAGCTTTTGATATTTTCACCATGAATTGAGAGTCTAATGGCATAATTTTTACATGTTTTCTTGAGAAATTGCAGGGTCTATACCCCATGATTTTAATCCTTGAGAAGTTAATAGTTGAAATATTTGAGATATTGAAGTATATAAGTATGTTGATATTATGAGCTAAATTGCTGTAAATTTCAGATTTCTATATGATTTATGAATCTATATGCTATCTAATATGCATTTTGATGGGTTTTAACTTGAGATTGAATTATGGGTCATTAAGCCCTACTTGAGACTTGCAATTTTATGAACTTTTGTACTATAAGCACCCATGATTTGAGTATGTTGAGATTATTGAGAAATGTTTTGACCTAATGGTCATAGAGTTTTGAAATCCACTCTACCACATGAGATTACAGATTTGATTGTTGGGTTCTTATGAACCATGAGTTTATTTTGAAAGTGGATTTCCATGAGATGAGCGAGATAAACTAAAGGGAGTAGTATTTAGCACCGAGTTGGGTAAGTTACCACGGTTTATTACCCCAGAACTATGTGCCACCGTAGGTTTGAGATTTTGGGCCTGAGGCTGAGATAATTGGGCCCGAGGATGAGATAAGTGATCACTGAGTTGAGGTTATACTCCTTGGCAAGAATATGATTCCTCTTCCCAAAGTGAGGTTTCTTCCTTAGGAGGACAAGACGTTGGACTCCATATAGCTCGTATGGTTTATGTCGGTTAAGAGAACCTCCCTAAACTAAAGTATTTTCCATTGAGATGGAATATTTTTCCTAAAGCTTTAAGATGAGATATTTTCTAAAGTGAACGAATTGCTTTTGAGTATTTTCCAAATAAGGAAGTAGTTTTCTCTACTAATACGAGTTGATCACCGGTTTTTAAACCAAAGTTATATAATTTTGAGTTCCAAGTTCTTGAGTTCAAAAGAGTTATAAGTTCTTGAGAATTAAAGAAGTTTTACTCCCCATGAGATATATGCATGAGTTCAAAGTATTGTTTAAAGCTTCCTTCATCCTATGAGTAATGAGAATAAGAGGAGAGCACAGATTTTAAAACCAAAGTATAATGACTCACGAGATTTGAGTTACATGCTTCATTATACATGATTTATGAGCTTTATATTTTAGACTTATTCAAGCCATGTGAGTCATTCCTATTTGCATGCATGATTTGATTAAAGAGTATTGATATTGTTTTATGTAAATGCATACACCCACATATAATAAGTACATTCCTAAGTGTTGAACCACATATACGTTTATGTGCTATATTGTCTTATAATGTAGGTTCAGGTGCTCAGTCCCAGCCTCGTCAGTGATTCCCGAGTACCTTCATCTACATTTCTACAGTGGTGAGTTCTCATGGTTTGAGGACCTATCTTCAGACATTTCAGTATTGAAGTGTTTATGTTATTACTTTTAGTTCAGTTTGATTCAGTTGGGGACCTGTCCCAACGGCTCTTGAGTTCATGGAATAGTAGAGGCTTTGTCAGACTAGTTATCAGACTATAGTTGTGTTGAGATTTCTAGTATTGTGGTTTTTTGGACTGAGTATGATCTTTGTATTTCCTTTCATTTGATATGACAGTGTCGGTGTTTTGTATATTCCTTCTTGAATGAGTATTATAAGGAGTGATAGGCTCAAAGGGTTAGCTTGGGGCTACTTGTAGCCCTAAGCACCGTGTGACATCCCGGGAGTTGATTTTGGGTCGTTACAATATAAATGGTATATATGTCCCTCTCAGAAGTCATGATTAAACTAGTAATGATTTAGGAAGTTTGGGGATGGAAAATATATTAGCTAAGATGTTGCAAAGGGTCAAACTAACAACTCCAGTGTTAAGAGATGAAGAGTGATATCTCCAATACTAGCCAATTACTGGACTCACACTCCATTTAAATAAAGCAGCTAGAGTATAATTCGGGCAGATGTCTTCAAATTTGAATTAATAAAAAATGGTATGTTTCCTAGTGACACTTTATAGAATTTAAAATAATGGCCAATGTATCACTATCATATCTAGAAGAAGAAAAGTGTTGCTAGAAATAGTATCCATTATTGATGAATAGGTGGAGGATATTTCCTCCAATTCTAGAATTATTGTTGAGGATGTGATTAAACAAAGAGTTCCTAATAAATCTAAAAGTCCTACAGTTATTAATTATATTCATATAGATTCTGAGACATCTACAAGTGTTAAAGATGGTATTTATGGGGTTAAAGGGAAAGAAAAAGATGTTTTAAAGAATTTGACCGTGATACCTAGACATCCACCTTCATTTCCTCTACAAATGAAAAAGAAAGTGGAAAATGGTAAGTTCCACAAGTTTATTACTATGTTGAAGCAGTTTTCAGTTAATATTTCGTTGGTTGAGGTACTACAGCAAATATTGTGGTTTGCCAAGTTTATGAAAGACTTGATCACCAAAAATAGGACTGTCAGCTTTGAACATGTTAACAACTTACACTATTGTAATGCAATTGTTTCTCTCTTATTAGTTAAGAGAACAATGATCGTAATGAATTCATTATTCCATGAACCATGGGTGCATTTAATAGTGCTAAGGCATTGTGTTATCTTAGTGCTAGAATCAACTTGACGCCACTTGCTATATATAAACAGTTAGACTTAGGATCCTCAAATCGATGACTATGCGACTATTGATGGTTGACTATGCGGTCAAGCGGCCTGTGGGGATCTTTTGTGACGTTCTAGTAAAAGTGGAGAACTTTTTATTTCCCTTTCTATTTCATGATCTTGGATTGTGAAATTGATTTTGAAGTCCACATAATCTTAGGACGACCCTTCTTAAAAATAGGTAAAGCTTTGGTAGATATGGAAATAGGTGAGTTAATGTTTTGATTGATTTATGAGGAATTCATATTCAATTTTTGCCAATCTATGAAGCAATCGAGAGACGTGAGTATTGTCTCTATAATTGATATTATTAGTGATGGGGTGACTGAGGTGCCTATTGAAGAAAGTTTTATAGTTTGAACTTTAGTTGCAGTGATGATGAACTTTGATGGTGATAAAATCAAAGATTATGATGAGACTCTAAAGTCCTTGATAGTATGGGTTCCTGTACAGAAGTGTGACTTGGACTTAAGGAATAGACCAACTCCTCCAGTTAAGCCTCCAATTGATAAACCACCAGTATTAGAGCTATAAGTTATACTTAGTCACCATTTTTATATGCTCTTGGCATCAAATAGCACATTACCTATTATTGTGGTGGCTAATTTAGTTGAGTATCAAGTTGAGGAACTTGTGTTAGTGTTAAGGTTGTTTAAAAGGGTAATTAAGTAGAAAATTGCCAATATCATTGGGATCCCTTCTGGGATTTGTTCTCACAAAATTCAATTGGATGAGGACTTCATTTCAAGCATTGAGAATCAATGTATGCTTAACCCACTAATATAAGAGGTGGTGAATAAAGATATTATTAAGTGGATAGATGCATGGGTATTATATCTCATCTCGGATAACAAGTGGGTATGCATAGTATGATGTGTCCCCATGAAGAGGGTATGATTGTGTTTCCAAATGAGCAAAAGGAGTTTATACTACTTTGGCAATCATAAGCTAGTGTGTACTCATTAATTATCAAAAATTAAACTCTTAGACACTTTATAATTTTCTAATATCGTTCATGGATCAAATGCTAGATAGATTGGCAGGCATATGATGGTACTATTTCTTGGATAGTTATTCTGGGGATAATCAAATGTTCACTACACCTGAAGATCAAGAGAACACTACATTCACATGCCTATAACATTTGCATTCAATCTCATGCTCTTTAACTTATACAATGTACCTGCCAATTTTCATAGGTGTATGGTGTCCATGTTCTTTGATATGGGGAAGATGTCATGGAAGTATTTATGGATGAATTTTCTATTGTAAGAGACACTTTTGAAAATTATCTGGACAATTTTAGCAAAGTTTTACAGTTGTGCAAGGAAACAAACTTGGTATTGCATTAGGAGAAATGTCACTTAATAATGAAGGAAGGCATTATTTAAGGACATAATATATCTGAAAAAAGTATTGAGGTCATCCGAGCAAAAATTAAAGTCATTAAGAAGTAGCCTCCACCAATCTCTGTAAATAGGGTTGGGAGTTTTCTTAGTCATGTGGGTTTTATAGGAGGCTTATAAAGGACTTCTCAAAAATTTCCAATTCTCTTCACAAGGTGTTAGAGAAAAAAGTTAAGTTCATATTCAGTAAGGCTTTTTTGAGGGCATTCGAGTGCCTTAAAGAAAAGATGACTTTTGCCCCTACATTATTGCTCCACATTGGTCCAAAACATTGATGTGATAGGTGATACAAGTTGTGTGTCTCTTGGTGTTGTATTGGGCAAAAGGTGGGAGAAGATCTTTAACCTAATATGATATGCTACTAAGGCATTGAATGGGGCATAAAAGAATTATATTATGACCGAGCAAGAGCTGTTTGTGGTTGTGTATACCTTTGAGAAATTTTGAACATATTTTATTGGAACGGGAGTTGTGGTACACAACGGTCATATTTTCCTGAGATACCTCACCGCAAAGATATATGAAAAACCATGGTTTATCAGATGGGTGCTCTTACTACAAGAATTTGACTTTGAAGTCAAAGATCTTAAAGGTTGTGAGAATTAGGTGGCTGATTATTTTTTTAGACTTGAGGATTAGGAAAAATCAATGAATGAGATAGAGATTGATGACTCCTTCCTAGATGAGTTGGCTACTTTGCATGATTGTGTACCTTGGTTTTCTGATTTCACTAAATATAATGTTAGGGGTATGATGCTAGAAAACTTGAACATTTATCAATGAAAATTTTTTTGCATGATATGAGTAATACTTTTGGGATGAGTCATATTTGTTTTGACTCTGTGCTGAAAACTTGATAAGAAGATGTGTCTTGAAAGTTAAGATTTTAATTCTACTGGAAGCATATCATTCATCACCTATGGGAGGGACATCATGGTGGTGCGCGTATGACACAAAAAGTATTACAATGTGGGTATTAGTGGCCCACAATCCATTAAGACTCACAGCATTTTATGGGGAATATGATCAATGCCAATAAAAATAAGCCATATATTAAAGACATGACTTTACCATGACTCTACACATGGATGCTGAATTGTATGAGGTATGAGGAATAGACTTTATTGGGTCCATTCATGAGCTCGTTTTCATGGCCCAAGACTACCCCCAAAGTCGTAACATGGTGCTTAAGGCCACAAGTGACCCCAAGCCAACCCATGATCTAGTATCTGTTGTGAACATTGAATAAAGTAATAATAGAACATCATATGTGAAAGATAAACTAATGAAAACTCTGATAAATTATAATGCTAAAATAATACCCAACATGTATGAACTTCTAGTAAAAAAAGAAAAACTAAAAACAAGTCTGACTATCTGAAGCCTCTAAAATCTGAAGAGTTGATAGGACAAACCCCCAACTAACTCCAACTGACTGAAATAAAGGAAGTACTAAAAATAATTTAAAATAACTTGTCCTTGAAGGAAGAGGAATCACCACTCTTGTTGCAGAGGGGCGGTGAACTGACTAAGGGTGATCGAGTAACTGAGCATCCGAACCTATGTTATAAGACAACATAGCACAAAAGAGAATGTATGATCAGTATGTTAAATATACTGGTATGTGAGATAGGGACTACAGGCACTGAGCATGAATGTATAAGCATGTACAACCAATGCAAGACCAAGTAAAGCATGTGCTGAAATAATCTGTAAAATTGAATAATTGATAAACTTAACACTTGGTCCTGCAAACCTGAGTTGATGTGGTCTGAATACTGAATTGAGACTGTGGGAGCTAACATTTAACCGACATGCCCAAATTTGAGCTAATCGGGGACTAACCTGTAACCCAGTTGGAAGGGTGTCAATATCTTATTGCGGGTACTAACACTGATGATGTGGATCCACAAAGATTATTCCCCGAAGGACTAGCATTTTCAGTCCTAAACTGGCGGGTGACCTCTGAGAGAATGTCAGTTCTAAACTGGCGGGTTACCTCTAAGAGAATGTCAGTCCTAAACTGACAAGTGATAGCTCATAACCTACGCTGGCTACGTAGTTCTGGAACTTAGGGACTTCTACTAAAGGTCGCAGTCCTATACTGGCGGGTGAGCCTTCATTCCTAGGTTTGTTGGTGCTAAGTTTCACTCCCAACTGAACTAACACAGAAGCATAAACTAGTGCATACACTATGACTAATATGCTCAAATATGAACATGTAAATTTGATGTATTTATCATGATCTAATACCGGTGAGTGATCAATATAAAATGTTATAAATTTTATAGTAAAAAAATGGTGTGAATAACTTGAAATCTTGAAAAATGTAGCATGCATGATCATCTAGGTATCTGGTGTTCATAACCCACCAGCATTGAAAATACAATTTAAATATGATAATTTTAAAGTAATGACATGATATGAATTTCATGACATAAACTTAAGAATCCTATAATTTCATCAATATAACAAATTATCATGATTAAACTAAGGAAGAATGCTTGAAATTATGACAAAACACTATTTCATGGTAGAATTCAAGAATTACATGTAAAGATTATGGAATTTATACTTTTCATGGAACCCTAAATCATAATAGAATTAAACTTAAGAATTGGGGAGAACTTTGGGACTCAATGGGTGAAAGGAACCCATAGATGAATATCTCACATACCTTAGTTGCTTGAATTCTTGAAGAAAACTTTGAATTGAGACCTTGGGAGAGTAAATTCCTTGAAGAAAACCCTTTGCTTTTGTTCTTGAGTATAAGAGAGGATTAAATGTTGTTAACTGACTGAAAAGGGGAAATAATGCCTCTTTAATGTATTAAGTCATGGATTGGGTGTTTAAGAAGGACAAAGGACCAAAAATCCCTTCACCCCTTAATAAAGGCTGCACAATTTTACATTGATGCGTGCACAGTGCCTATCCCAGAGTCTAACCTCTGTGACATGCTATGTATCACAATGACTAATCTCTGGAACACGTTGTGTATCGCAGAGACTAACCTCTATGACACATTAAAAACACGGAGTCTTACTGCCTCCATGGTCCAAAATCACCCCGAAACTATTCCAAAAATTCTAAAACTCTCCCAGATGACCCTTTTAATATTCCTAAACATATTTCAACTCATAAATCAATGTTTCAAACACAAAAAGTCCAAAAATAAAGTGTTCAAAATTTTGGGGATGTTAAACTGGCCATGTCACTTGTACTTAGTGTCGGATAATTGCTTTGGGACCTTTAAACATGTGATGAATAGCTGGAAAACTCATCTAGGATTTTGCGAGGTATTATAATATCTCCCCCTTGGGATCATTCATCCCCGAATGAAACTGTGTGAGCTTAGATTCTAAGAAGACTGAGATCATGTACTAAATACTTATGAGCTGAATCATGACTAAATAACTGAAGCTGAAACATGATGCATGGGCTGAATTAAATTTTTTATGAATGCATACTATGACATGAGCACAGTTGGATAGCTGTGATAGAAAAGAAAAGCATCAATTTAAGGGAAACCATTACTTTAAACTGAATCTGAATTCATAGATAAAAGATGGGGATACTTGGCTCGCATATCAGCTTCTGCTTCCTAAGTAACTCCCTCAACGTACGGATTTATCCATAGAACTTTAACTAAGGGGACTTCTTTCTTCCTCAGCCTACGAGTCTAACGGTCAAGGATTTTAACTGAGACTTCTTTGTAGGAAAGATTATATTTCATGCCCATACTTTCTAAAGGAATGACTGAAGCTGGTTCACTAATGTATTTCTTTAGCAAAGAGACATGAAACACCGGGTACACTGATGCCAATTTTGTAGGCAAGTCCAATTCAAAGGCTACCTTCCCAAAATGACTCAAAATCCTATATGGACCAACACAGTGGGGACTAAGCTTTCATTTTTTACCAAACCTCTTCATCCCATTCATGGGTGAAATTTTCAAATAAACCAAGTCACCAACATCAAACTCAAGATCTCTTCTCCTTACATTAGCATAGGATTTCTGTTGACTTTGGGTTGTCTTCAGCCTTTCTCAAATCAATTGAACATTCTCTATCACCTCACACACTAAATATGTCCCTATCAAAGTAGCCTCAGCAACTTCAAACCAACTAATAGAAGATCTAAACCTCCTTCCGTAGAGATCCTTAAATAGAACCATATGAATACTAGAGTGATAGTTGTTGTTGTAGGTAAACTCAATTAAAGGTAAGTGTTCATACCAATTACCCTAGTAGTTGATAACATAAGCTCTTAACATATCCTCTAAGGTTTGAATAGTCTTTCTCCATTACCATCTGTCTGGGGATGAAAATTCGTACTCAGATAAACTTGGGTACCAAGACCCTTCTAAAAAGCCTTCCAAAAATAAGAGGTAAACTGAGTACCTATATCTGAAATAATGGTCAGTGAAACTCCATGTAACATTACCAACTCCCTAAGATAGAGTCTAGCATAATCCTCGGATGAAAATAAAGTATGGACTGGCAAGAAATGGGTTGACTTGGTCATTCTATCCACAATGACCAAAATCAAATCATGATGACAACACGTATGAGGTAATCCTATAAAAAAATCCACATTCACTACTTCCCACTTCCAAGTAGGGGTTCTGAACTCCTGAATCATACCACTAGGACTTTGGTGCTCAACCTTAACTTGTTGTTAATTCGAACATTTAGCTATGAATTCTACAATATCCTTCTTCATACCATTCCACCAATAGACTTCCCGAAAGTCATGGTATATATTAGTGGCTCCTGGGTGAATAGAATATTGAACACCATGTGCTTTTGCTAATATTTGTTATCTCAAACCATCCACACTCAGAACACATAACCTTCCCTGACAGTGAAACACACCATCTCTCCGGGAGAAAACCTCAACCTTCTGATCTTAAATTTTCTTCTTCAACTTCACCAAAGTAGGATCCAGTCTTTCTTTTCCATTAACTCAAAAATTAGAGAAAACTTCGAACCATTTTGAACCTATATACTACCTTCAGTCGAAACAACCAACTGAACACCTAAACTAGGAAGCTGATGAACCTCATAGGCTAACTCCTTATTATCCCCCTCAACATGAGCAACACTTATAATAGACAATCTAATAAGGGCATCGTCAATAACATTGGCCTTACCTGAGTGATACAGTACACTCATATCATAGTCCTTCAACAACTCAAACCACCATCTCTGGAAAAGATTCAAATCATTCTGCATGAAGACATAATGTAAACTTTTATGGTCTGTGAACACATCAACATGAACCCCGCAAAGGTAGTTTCTCCAAATATTTAAAGCAAAGACAATTGCTGCCAACTCAAGATCATGAGTCGGGTAATTCTTCTTATGGGGTTTAAGTTGTCTAGAGGCATAAGTTATGACCTTACCTTGATGCATTAACACACATCCAAGACCTACTCTAGAATCATCACAATACACTATAAAACCATTAGAAACCTCTGGTAGAGTAAATATTAGAGTAAAAGTGAGTCGAGTTTTCAACTTCTAAAACTTGACTTTTTTCTGAGTCAATCGAGACATCGGGGAAGCAATAGAATAAAATCCTTCAACAAACTATCTATAGTAACCAGCTAAACCCAAGAAACTCCTAATATCTACTAAAGAGATGGGCCTAGGCCAGTTTCTTAGTACTTTGGTCTTTTGAGGATCAACTTGAATGCCATCACCATAAAATGATGTTACTAAGAAAATATACTGACCTCAACCGAAATTCACATTTACTGAACTTAGAAAATAACTGTGATCCTTAAGGGTCTTCAAAACAATCCTCAGATAGTCTGCATGATCGCTCTTACTATGGGAATAGACAAGGATGTCATCAATAAAGACTATGATGAACATGTCCAAGTACTGCTTGAACACCCAATTCATCAGGTCTATAAAAGAATCATGATCATTCTTTAATCCAATAGGTATACTAGAAATTTGAAGTGACCCTACCAAGTTCTACAAGATGTCTTCGGGATGTCACATTTCTGACTCTAAGCTGATGATAGTCGGATCTGAGGTTTATCTGATAGAAATAGTTTACACCCTGAAGTTGGTCGAACAAGTCATCAATACTGGGGAAAGGATACTTATTCTTAATTGTAGATTTGTTTAATTTACGGTAGTCGATATACAATCTGAGGCAACCATCTTTCTTATGTAAGAAGAGAACTGGAGCACCCCACGAAGAAATAATAGGTCTGATAAAACCTTTATCTAAGAGATCTTTCAAATGTTCCTTCAATTCATTAAGCTCAACTGGAGACATTCTGTAAGGTGGGATTGAGATAGGTTGGGTATCTAGGAGGATATCTATTCTAAAATCAATTTCCCTCTCGAGAGGAACTCCGAGAAGATCTTCAGGGAGCACCTCTGGAAATCTTATTCACTACTAAAACTAACTCAAGACTTAGAGTTTTAGAATTTAAGTCGTTGACTCGGATGAGATGGTAAATACAACTCTTGAATATCATCATTCTTTCCTAAGGATAGAAGACAACTTGACCTATAGGCACTGAGGTACTACCCTTCCATTCTATAATGGGCTCACTTGGGAACTAAAACTGGACAATTCTATTTCACAATAAACTTAGTCATGGCAAGAGTGGATCCAATCCATATCAAAAATGGTATCTAAATCAGTCATGTCTAGTTCTACGAGGTCTATTGAGGTAACTTTCTGAGATACTATGACTGCATAATTTTTGTATACCCGTCTAGTAGTAATAGAACTACCGGCTAGAGTAGACACTGAGAAAAGATCTACTAAGATTTTAGGACTGAGACCAAAGTCTACTGCTATATAGGGAGTCACAAAAAAAAAGTGAAGAACTGGGGTCTAAAAATGCATAAACTTAAAGATGGAATACTTGTAATGTACCCGTAACCATATTAGGAGAACTTTCTTGATCCTACCGAGTCTGGAGGGAATAGATTTAGTTCTTGTGTTATTCACTAGTCTCACTAAAAGTTGCACCCTGTTGGGTCGGGCATCCTTCTAGAGTTGAATAAAAGTTTGACTGATCCTGCTAATGAAAATCCTTTCCCCTCTATGAAACCATTGGGCACTCCCTAATCCTATGGCCTAGCTTACCATACCCAAAACATGCATCACTACCTACCCTGCACTCCCCCTGATGGTTCTTATTATATCTCCTACTAAGTGGATTGGTGTGACCACTATTCATGCTACCCTGGTACTTAAAGCTAGCACTTTATCTCGATTGTCCTACCTGAACTTAGGCACTAGCGTACTGGCTGAAGATGGGGCTAGAGCTGAAAATTTCTAGCAAAACTGAGAATGATTCCCACTATCAGACCTTTGTTATGAGAAGTTGAAGCTTCCAATTCTGGCCCTCTTATTTTCTCTTTCCTTCTCTTTGAGCTTCTCCTCCTCAATTTGCTGAGCATGAACCACCAACCTAGAAAGGTCAATCTCCTTGATCAATATTGTTTTCCTATACTTCGTGACCGCATCATTTGACACACTAGACATAGACTTACTCATTCTGGCCCTAGAATCAACCACTATAGTCAGAGCATACCTCGCCAACTAGGTAAACTTGAGTGAATACTCCGTAACATTCATGTTACCCTACAAATTTATAAACTCTTGCGCCTTAGCCTCTCTCAACTCGAGTGCAAAGAATATTTCTAAGAAGGTTATAGAAAACTCCTACAACTCTATAGGTCATGCCACAACACCTTTGTCCTCTTTCTACTACTTGAACCAAGTATAAGAAACTCCTTGCAATTGATAAGTAGCTAAGTCAGCACTCTCACTAGCAGTAACACCCATGATATCTGTCATATTTTGTGCACCATCCATAAAATCTTATGCATCCTCCTTAGACTTGGATCTATAGAATAATGAAGGATTAATCTGAGTGAAGTCTCTGATTCTAGCTACATTCGTGCTTACTACCAAATTGGTTGGGGCAACAGCCTGTTGGTTATTCTGAGTAGCCATAGTCTGGGCCAAAATTATGAAAGTGGTCCTAAATTCAGTATGGGAAACATGTTCATTCAGAGGGTCTTCCTGAAAAAATAGTGGTGCAAGTTGATCCCCATTCCTTCTTCCGTTATTTCTTCTAAGAGGAATTTTCTATAAACGAATGAAAGATGAGTTAGAAAATAGAATTCAATAGAGCTCACTCGCTTTTGCACGACATGAATACTGAAAAAATAAAAACTTTTCCTAAGACGTCTTGTAGCCTTTCACTCATAAATGTGGTGTGCTTCACACCCATGCACAAGACAATACTCAATGCGAATTTTAGACATACTGGGATACTTTAAAACCTTAGGCTCTAATACCAAGTTTGTCACGACCCGAGACTAGCCCTTAGTTATAAAATGGTGCTTAAGGCCAAAAGTAACCCCAAGCCAACCCATGATCTGATGTTTATTGTGAACACTAAAAGCCTCAAAAACCTAAGGTGTTGATAGGATAAACCCCCAACTAATTTTGAATGACTGAAATAAAAAAAGTACACAAAAAAAACTACAAATAACTTATCCTCGGAGAAAGGGGAATCTCCACTACTGCTGTTGAGAAGCACAGAACTGACTAAAAGAAATTAGGGAACTGAGCGTTCAAACCTGTGTTAAAAGACAACATAGCTCAAAAAAGAGTATGCGAGTAGTACTTTGAATATACTGGTATGTGATATAGGAACTAAATAAAATACATACAGGTATTGAGCATGAATGCATGAACATGTACAATGAATGCAAGACACAGTAAAGCATGCGCTGAAATAATCTGTAAAATAAAATAACTGACAAACTGAACATTAGGTCATGCAAACCTGAGCTGTGTGGTTTGAATACTGAACTGATACTGTGGGATCTAATATTTTACCGATATGCCCCGATCTGAGCTAATCGGGGTCCAACCTATAACCCTAGTTAAAAGGGTGTCAATACCTTTCCACGGGTACTAAAACTGATAGTGTGGATCCACAAAGTTGATAACCTATGCAGGTGACATCATATAAACTGCACTGGCTATGTAGTTCTAGAACTTAGGAACTTCTACTAAAGGTCTCATTCATGTACTAGCGGCTGAGCCTTCATCCCTAGGTTCGCTCGGTGTTAAGTTCCACTTCCAACTAAATTGACACGGAAGCATAAACTAGTGCATGCACTGATGACTAATATGCTCAAATATGGAATTCTAAAAATAATTGTGCATTCATAATCTGAAATAATCATGAATATCTAAATTGATGTATTTAGCATGATGTAATACTAATGACTGCTCATTATAAAATGTTATAAATTTCATGGTACAAACATAGTGTGAATAACTTAAAATCTTAAAAACTGTAGCATGCATGATCATCTAGGTATCGGGTGTTCATAACCCACCAGCATTGAAAAATACAATTTAAATATGATAATTTTAAGGTAATGACAAAATAAGAAATTTCATGACCTAAACTTAAGAATCCATCAATTTCATCAGTGTAATGAATTATAATGATTAAAGTATGGAAGAATGCTTGAAATTAGGGGGGAACACTATTTCATGGTACAATTCAAGAATTACATGGAGAGATCATAAAATTATACTTTTCATGGAACCTAAATCACAATAGAATTAAACTTGATAATTGAAGAAATCTTTGGAACTCAATGGGATAAAGAAACCTATTAATTAATATCCCACATACCTGAGTTGTTTAAATTCTTGAAGAAAACATGGAATTGAGACCTTGCGAGAGTGAATTCCTTAACTAAAACCCCTAGCTTTTGTTCTTGAGTATGAGAGAATATAGAACATTGCTAACTGGCTGAAAAGGGGCAAATAATGTCTCTTTTAATGTTTTTAGTCGTGGATTGGGTGTTTAAGGTTGAGAAAGGACCAAACATCCCTTCACCCCTTAATAAAGGTTGTATGATTTTACAGTACAACATAACACAATGCTTATCATGGAGGATAAACTTCGTAATACACTATGTATTATGGAGACTAACTTTTATGACACGCTGCGTATCATGAATACTAATATCCGTAGCACATCAAAAATGTGGAGGCTTACTACCTATGTGGTCTAAGATTACCTCAAACCCATTCTAAAATTCTGAAACTCTCTTGGATAACCCTTTTAATATTCCTAAATATATTTCAACTCATATATCAACCATTTCAAACACGGGAAGGACAAAAATAAAATGTTCAAAATCTTGGGGTGTTAAAATGGTCATGTATATTATACTTAGTATGGGATAATTTCTTTGGGACCTTTAAAAATGTGATGAATAGACGTAAAACTCATCTAGGATCTTGCAGTGTATTACACTCTCATAGCTAGAAATATATCCTAGTGGCATAGGACTATGTATCAAAGTTGGTAGATCTATAGCACTTCCAAACAATGTAGGTAAATGTATAACTACATTCCTGAAAA
The DNA here is from genome assembly GCA_030864215.1 of Capsicum pubescens. Classification (NCBI taxonomy): domain Eukaryota; kingdom Viridiplantae; phylum Streptophyta; class Magnoliopsida; order Solanales; family Solanaceae; genus Capsicum; species Capsicum pubescens. The sequence continues at coordinate 194,688,652 of CM061544.1, read as the reverse complement.
GAAATATCTTCTCGAGGTTCTGTATGCCTTGAGAAATAATTAGCAATGGGGGTTCATACTTTTGTAACATAGTGTTTCATGCTCAGTTAGCAAAGTATGGTGTTAAACAACACAAATTAGTGACCCCTTATCATCCATAAACTAGTGGTTAATTAGAGGTGTCAAATTGGGAAACAAAAACTATTCTTACCAAGTCAATGAATGATGATCGAACCAACTGGTCTCAAAAGTTTGATGATTCCCTATGGGCATATAGAACTGTATTTAAGATATCTATTGGGATGTTACATTACCAATTGGTTTTTCGAAAGACATATAACTTTCCAGTCGAGTTTGAGTATAAAGCCATATGGGATCTCAAAAAGCTTAACTTTAGTTAGGGTGAAGCCTCAAATTTGAGGCTTGAGCAAATCAATTAAATGGATGAGTTTTGTTGAGAGTATATTAGAAGGATGCACTCTATAAGTAAAAGATGAAGATCTACCATGATTAGAGGATCAAAAAGAGAGAACTCAATTCAAGTGATTTAGTAGTGTTGTTAAATTTAAGGATAGTGTTATTTCTGGGTAAAGTCAAATCCAAATGGCCCGATCCATTTACAACAATAGAAGTGTTCCCTTCTAGAGTTACTGAACTTGAAAATTAAAAAGAAGAATGTTTTGAAGTGAATGGACACCAGATCAAACAATACTTTGGAGTACTTAAGGGGGTAAAACTAATGGAACCTGTGTACCTTGATGAAGTCTGAGTAATTAAGGTACTTAATTTGTACCACAATGTTAAATTAGGTGCTACTAGGAGGCAACCCATGATTGTTATTTGTAAAGTTTATTTTGTATTGAGTTTTATATATTGGATATGGTTGATGTATGTGTTGAAGTGTGCAGGTATAGGCCTTGAAACTAGATTACAGTGATGTCTAAGATGATGGTCCATTAGTAAGTTGATGTCCCATTGACCCAGTCAGCACTTCACATCATCAAAAAGGGTGATTCTAGATAAGGTCGATAGCGATAGCTACAAACCATTAGGAACCTAATGAACAACCATCTTGACTGTCACCTAGTAGTCAAAATAGGAAACATTCTGGATAAGGATGGCAGTTTGATCGATGGACCGTCGAGTATGTGATGACGTAGTACATTACCGTTATTTAGAGCATAAAAATCAATTATTTTATGTAAATATGATGGTGCCCATGATGTACTGTCATGCACTTGATAGATCATCTAACCTACATAGGCTAAATTTTTTTCTTTTTCTTTTATTAACTAACTGAAACACCCCAAACTTTAGCCCATGCAAAAATTTCCTGAGTTTTGAACTTTTTGTGCACCATACAACTATACCATACCACTCGTATATTATATATATGGGTCAAGGACCCTAGTCATATATTGGGCAGTGTCATAGTGGACAAGTTCTGTTCTTGGTATGAGAATACATCATACGAGTAATATGTACATGATACGAGGAGTATAGTTCCAAACCCTATGTTTTTCAGTGTCTAGCCTTGACATTCTACTTAGGGTACGACTTAAAGGGTACTAGTCATATAGTAGGGTACGATTTAGGCGAAGGAGCCGTATGTTGGAAAAAATATGATGTCCAACATTCAGATCAAGGTACGAGTTGAAGGTGCCACTCATATGATGTGGTTACGAATGGATAGGCCAAATCGTACCCTTCTATGAGTCTTTTACAGTTTTTATGATGAGGGTATTTTAGATATTTACCACCACAAGCCCTTAAGACCCTACATCTTATAACACTATCTGGTCCCGTATTCCTCACTTTGGAAGATCAAAACACTCTCATAAGCTCTCTAAAAATCTCTCAAGGAAATTAGGCTACGGTATCATTAAGGTGGTCATATTCAGGCTTAAGGATCAAAATCTATTCATGAATCATAGTAACTTAGGAATATGACTCTTCCTTCATTGTTAGTTCATAAAAATCATGTGTTTTAAACATTGTTCTTGAGTCATAAATGGTGGTTTTGAAATTTGTGGTTGAGGGTTTAAATGTACAATGTTGAGTATTGTTCTTTCATGATTTCACTTATGTTTACACATGTTTTGATAGTGGTTTTGCACATGTGAGTATATGGAAGTTGTGGTTTGATGAATGGGTCATGGTTAGCCCTAACATGATGGTTTTTTACTTGAACAATGATATGATAATAGTATGCCCTCAACCTGTTTGTGAAAATGTCTATGAAAAGACTCTTGCCACATGATGAATTATGCTTTGAAACACTGCTTGGCATAAGAATGTTAATAAAGGATGAATGGTTTTGTAAAGGTCTTTATGGATGTAAATTTAATTAAATTGTGATTTGATTTAAGGCATTGGCCTAATAATGTAAATGGATGGAAAATGATTTCATGAAAACCTTGTGGGTCATAAATGGTTTTGAATTGTAACCCTGGTGATTGAATTGGCAAAATGGGTTTGATTCCCTAAATATTAAATTGAATTGATGACATTATATGGACAATGGGTTTGAGTCCCAATGTTGAATGATAATGGTTATGGCATATTGTACGCTTACAAGTGGGGTTGGTATGACAATACCAAGGGGATGCCTTTGGTAAGTAATTGGACTAATGGTTGTGTGTTTATGCAATGAATGTTTTAAATTGGTCTTTAAAGAGGGATGTGTAGTCGGGCCATGAAAGTGGAGTCTGAAGGACTAACACTGGAAACCTCTCTAGTCGGTGTGGTGTCTATAAGACCGAAAGGTTTGAGTCCCCCGAATGAATATATGAAGGGATGGTTTGATTCCCCCATATTGTATACGTTGGTGCTACATCAACTTAATTATGTCGGGAGGTTTGAGTCCCCCATAATGGCATATATGACTATGGATATTCTTTGGTTTGTACAGCTACACACACTGGGCCCTTCCATCTAGGGGAGAATTAGGCCAATATATCCCATGGGTTCCCTGTGTTTATGATAATTATGCTACACAGTCTAGGTTAATATTTTCAAAGTCCATGTTAAGCCTTTTTCCCTATCCCAGCATGATATATATGTATGTATATATATAATTGCATATGATGACTTGAGTTAGCTATATTTATTGCATTATTTTATTCCTCTATCCCTGAGTTACATGCTCGCTCTCCAACTTCTAACTATCTTTGAATCTTGTATCCCCACGTGATACCAAGATCGAAGATTCTTCTTCTTTTTCTGTGCAGTGACCAGGCGTTCGAGTGGCTCATGAGTTGACATTGAAGTGGTTAGTTTCCATAGTTCGGAAAGCATTCATTTCATGGACTTTTTAGTCTACGTCATAGACTTTGTTAGTCTTGGATTTTGACTAGTTTCGAAGGCATATCCCGATATTTTATTGACTTTGGATTGTAAAGGCTTTGCGGATTACTATGGACTTGGGTGTGTTGTTTTAGTGTGTGGTGGTGATAGATGGTTAAAACATTTCTTGAGCTGTTGTTAGTCTTATATTGGTCTATTTTATTATATGTTCGGAGTTCATCAGATATTTATGGTTGATATATTGGTTAGGTCAGGTGAAGGGGGTGATAATTGGTCCAGGTGGGACGTAAGATTTCCTTCAGAGACATGCCCTAGTTTGGGTCATGACAAAGTTGGTATCAGAGCCTAGGTTCAGGGTCAACTAGGTGTCTACAAAGTCGTGTCAAGTAGAGTCTTTCTTATGGGTGTGTATCATGCCACACTTATAGGAAAGAGTCTATGAGACATTTATGAATGTTTTCCTTTCTTGTTATTTTATTTTTGAGCTATAGAGTCTAAGTTCTTGGATTATTCTAATTTCCATTTTCTTGTCTACCAGATCATGCCTCCAAGACGATATGATGTTCATACAAACTCTTTTGTCCCGTCTGAGGACAACATGGATGGGTCTAGACCCGATCAAGGGTTTCTATCTGACTATCCTCATTGGTTTCCACCTTTCCTCATTAATCTTACTCCTGAGGATGACACACATACTCAGTCGCCTCCCAAGGAGGTTTCTGATACTGAGTTTCATCACTCCATTACCTTTTTGAGTTAGTCGGTGACATCTAAGTCACAACAGTCTGGTTCTCTTGGTGTTGCTATGGGTTCATCTAAGGCCACTATAGTTGTCCAATTTATGAGGTTACATCCTCTGATGTTTACTAGTACAAAGGTTGAGGAGGATCCTCAAAGCTTCATTAAAGAAATAGAGAAGATATTTTGGGTTATTCATGCTTTGGAAGTTGAGGGTGCTAAGTTTTCTACCTACCAATTGAACGATGTGGCATACCAGTGGTACAAAGAGTGGGAATAGTTAAGAGGTAAGGATACTAGTTCTGCCTTGTGGGATGATTTCTCTAGTGCATTTTTGGACCTCTTCTTTCCTTAGGAGTTGAGAGAAGCTAAAGAAGAAAATTTATGAACTTAAAGCAAGGGAGAATATCAGTCAAAGAGTATTCTCTTAAATTGGTATATAATATGAGGGGCTGAATGAGAAAGTTTGCATTGAGATTATCTCGTTACTTTATCCTTGAGAGTAAGGCTGCCTTGTAGACCTAGGACATGGATATCTCTATATTGGTGGTGTATATGCAACAGGTCAAAGAGGAGAAGAAGAAATAGGATGAGATTGGTGAGAGGAAGCGTAAGAGGTCTCAATTTTTAAAATAGAGTAGGGGACAATAGAAGAGTGGGATATGGCCTGAGAGAAAGAGTTAGGGGATTCCAAACTCCAATTCAACGGCTCATGCTCCCTACCTGAAGTCATTAGGAGATAGAATTTTTTGGGGTGGTGATGCTTCTAGGGCACAGGTTGCCCATTCTTAGGCCAATTGGGCCCTGAAACACCTAGATTTTTAACCATTGAAAAATTTCCTCATTTGATGTCTCTAGACTTGGTACGACTGAGGGTACCACTCCTACCCTTTGGATATGAATTGGTAACCCCTTATCTTACCCTAGGAATTATGGAGAGGGTCACTCACTGTCCTAGGTATGAGTGAGGCTTCAACCAATCGTACCTTAAGGTACGAGTCATACCATCACCAATTATATAGAGTAATGCTTTGATCAAAAGTGGACTATTTTTTGTATAGTTGATGGATATGAGTTAAAATCTAGGGTACCTAGGGTATGACTACTTAAGTGAGTCATATGGTAAGTCATACCCCTGAACGAGTTCAACTCTCAGCTTTTAACTAAGGGTCTTGTGGTCATTTCCCATGTCTAAAACACTAATCCCTCTTACTATATAAATGTGTGTAGCCTCCTAAATATCGTTTTTGATGGATCAAACATCCTAAATACTTTTTCAAGCTTATCTTTGAAGGATTGGAGGCTAGGGTGATCTTCAAGAGGCAATGTGAAGTCAAGAGTCTTAATGATTCAAGTTACTAAAGTCATGTAACTCTTACCCTTGCTAAATAAATCTAAACCCATGTTTTTCACACTTGTATTAGTAAGTGCACATGGTGGTTTTGAAATTAAATGAAAAGTGTTTTGTTGCCTAATGATGATTCTTGCTTAGACCTATGTTTATAAATTCTATTGATTGTAGTTTTGCATCTATGGTCTAACATTTGGGTCTTGAGTAACCCTAGTCTTGATGATTTCTACCATTAAATTGTCCTTGGTAAAGGCAAGTTCACAAGGTGTTTGGGAAAATATCTAAGTGAGATACTAGTTATATGATGATGATGTTTTGAACTAGGGCAATGGTCCAATATGTATGAATGCTTGATAAATGATACTATAAAGGTAAAATAAGCCATTTATTGTGTAATTGATTCCCTTGATGGTTTGATGAATAAGAAAGGGGTTCAAGTCCCTAACATGAAAATGAACTTGAATTGTGTATTGAATTAAATTATGGTATAGAATTGCTTATGAAGTGTGAATGGATAGAAAGGGTCTGAAGGACCATAGTTTGAATTATATGATGAGTTGAACTAAGGAATTCGCCTATTGAATTAGTTGAGCAATGAAGGCACCCATGTACACTTACTAATTCAAGTGTGAAATGCATAGGTTTAGACCTATTTCGCAAGGGAATAAGTTACATGCCTTAGACATCTTGAATCACCAAGAATATTGACTTTACTTTTCCTCTTGAAGATCACCCTTAAAACCCTATCCTATTAAAATAGTTGAGCAATGAAGGCTCTCATGTACACTTACAAATCCAAGTGCGAAATAACTCTTAACCCATATATTTCACACTTGGATTAGTAAGTCGTGATGGCTTGAGGTTAAAGTTCTTTTCCTAATGAAATCGCTTGTGGTTAAAGTCCCTTGCATAATGGATCTCAGGAGGTTGAAGTGCCTCAGTAAATGAATTGGCTTAGGGTTAGAGTCCCCTATCTAATATGGCATAAGGTTAGAGTCCCTTTCCAAATATGAAAGTATGTGGTTAGAGTCCCTTGCTTGAATGAATGTGTGTGAGTAGTTGGAGTCCCTCACTTATATGAATATATGTGAGTAGTTAGAGTTCCTCACTTAAATTGATATGTGTGTAGTTAGAGTCCCTTACTTGATGATATATGAATATGGTTAAAGTCCTATGCCTAATAAGAAATACTTGAATCTATAAGTGTGGAAGGTTGGAGTCCTCCATTGCATGTATGATGAATGAGTGGTTCCAAAGATTTGATAAGACTTGACCCCTTAGTTAGCATGTGATATGTCTATATGTATGGATAAGGTTATGAATGTGATTGAATATTACATATATTGACTTGTTGTTGAATGATTATGCTATTATATCCTTATCCTTGAGTTATATGCTAGCATTCCAACCACTAACTATCTCTGGATGCTATGTCCCCACGTGACATAGGGGCCGGAGCATCTTCTTCTCTTTTTGTGTAGTTATTAGGCAATCAAAGCAATTTGTGCACTGACTTGGGAGTTGTGAGCTTCCTTACTTCGAAAGACATTTCTTCTTTGTTTCCTATCTTTAGACTTAGTCTTATTTGGACTTGACTTGGCTATTGTCAAGGGATTTTCCCTACATATACATTTCTAAACTTCAGTTGTATAGAGGTATTATTAATGACTGTGGACTTGGGTATATTGGTTAGTTGATGAATCTAATAAACTGCTTAAACATATTTAAGTTTGATTTGTATTATATTTTCTACTATCTCATTATGGTCGGGATTCACCGACCATTGTGATTGATGTGATAATTATGATGGGTTATCGGGGCGACCTCTAATTCATTTGGGCTTGAGGTGACTATACGACATGGCCTGGTTGCAGGGAGTGTCAAGTTGGTATCAGAGCCTAGGTTCATGGTTAGTTGGGTATCCATAATACCATGTCGAGTAGAGTCACTTTTATAGGTGTGAAGCGCACCACACTTATAAAAAGAGAGCTATGAAATATTTTAGGAAATGTTTCTCTTTCTTGTGTTTCAATCTCAAGCTATAGAGTCTAAAGTCTTAGATTCCTCTAATTTTTGTTGATATCTTTCAGATCATACCTCCAAGGAGAGCTGAGACTCAGGCAAACCCTTCTGAGGGACCTATAGAGGAAGCTCATCAAACTTTTAGAGTTTGGACCTTAGATATGGTTGCAGCATCCAACCATCTTTATGAGGTTCCACCTATCCCCACCAACCCCGACTATGAGGTGACCCTTCTATTCTGTCATCTTAAGGGGATGCTACTAATGCTGAGTTTTCTTGCTCTATCAACCTCTTAACTCAATTAGTAGCTTTTTAAGTGGAGCGTGGTGCTCCAGCTACTGTTTCTTCTGAGGCTACAATAATTGGCTAATTTATGAGTTTGATCCCTCGTATGTTCTCCAATATAAAGGTTGGGTATAATCCTCAAGACTTCGTTGATGAAATGGAGAAGATCTTTCAAATCATGCATACTTCAGAGATTAAGGCCGTTGATTTTTCTTCCTACCAATTAAAATAAGTAGAGTACCAATGATATGAGGGGTGGGAGTTGTCTAGAGGTTTTGATTTTAGTCCCACCATGTAGGAGGACATTTTTAGGCTTTCTTAGACCGTTTCTTTCCTCGAGAGTTAAAGAAGGCAAAGGCGGAAGAGTTTGTGAACTTGAAGCTAGGGAGGATGTCTATTCAAGAGTATGCCTTGAAATTCCATCAATTGTCAAGGTATGCTCCCAGGATAGTTTATAGAATGTGGGCTAAATTACATAAGTTTGTCTCAGAATTATCCCGTGAGTTTGACATTGAGAGCAAGGCGGTCTTGTTAATTGAGAACATGGATATTTCTAAGTTTATTATGTATTTGCAACAAGTGAAAGAAGATAAAAAGAAGCAAGTTGAGTTTAGTGAGAGGCAAGGAAAGAAATATAGACCTTTTGAGCATAGTGGTGGTGATAGTGGCACTTAGAAGAAGTGGGGGAGCTCGAGTTCTTTCTTCTCGAATAATGCTCTCTCTCCTTACCCAAAATTTTAGGTGATCGTCGGGTTCAGTTTAGTGGTAGGTTCTAGACATAGGGTGCCCCATTTCAGACTAGTGGTGCCTAGTAAAATCCACCCTACCCTCCTTGCAGATTTTGTGTTTAGATTCATCATGGTTTGTGTGAGAAGAGGAGAAACAGATATTTCCATTGTGGTTAGGTTGGGAACGTGTAGCCTGAGTGCCCTTCCTTAGCAACTTATTTTGACAACAGAGCCTTCATTGATACTCTATCTTCTCCCATATCAAAGGGTGTTATGTCTACCTCTGCTTTTGTTTCTGGCACCGGCGTTGGCCAAAAATTCTTATAGGCACTTGCTACTCGCCAGGATTCTTAGGCGTCCCTCGATGTTGTCACATGTATGTTGAAACTTTTCTCCCGTGATATGTATTATTTGATTTATACAGGGTCTACTCTTTCTTATATGACCCCATATGTGGTTGTGCATCTTAATTATTGTCCTGAGATCTGTCAGTTTCTTTTTCAGTTTCTACCCCGATCGGAGACCCTGTGGTTGTTAAAAGGGTTTATAAGGGGTGTGTGATATCGGTTGCTAGTGGGGGCACTCTTATAGACTTGATAAAGTTGGACATGGTTGACTTTGATGTCATTTTGAGGATGGATTGGTTGCACTCATGCTACGCTTCCTTAGATTGTCGGACCCATAGCGTCATGTTCAAATTCCCTAATGAGACGGTCATTGTATGGGAAAGTGTTTCCCTAGTACCTAAGGGAAGGTTCATTTCTTATTTAAAGGCCTAAAAGTTGATTTAAAAAGGGTGTTTATGTCATTTGGTCCTCGTTAAGGATTCCAACTTGGAAGAGCTTTCTCAAGAATTTATTATTGTGGTTAATGAGTTTCCCGAGGTGTTTTTTGATGATCTTCTCGGTGTTCCTCCCGATAGGGAAATTGATTTTGGGATTGATCTTGTTTCAAACACTCATTCGATTTTTATCCCTCCTTATGATTGGCTCCAACGAAACTAAAAGAGCTTAAGGAGCAATTGAAAGACCTCTCAGATAAAGGTTTTATTACCCTAGTGTATCTCTATGGGGTGCTCCCATGTTATTCGTGCGCAAGAAGGATGGTTCCCTTTGTATGTGCATTGATTATCGTCAATTGAACAAAGTGACCATAAAGAATGAATATCCACTTCCTAGGATAGATGATTTGTTTGATCAACTTTAGGGTGCAAAGTGTTTTTTTAAGATTGATCTTAGATTGAGTTATCATCATCTTAAGATTAGGGATGCAGATATCCCTAAGACGTCCTTTAGAACCCGGTATGGTCACTATGAGTTTCTTGTCATGTATTTTAGGTTGACCAATGCCCCGGTGGAATTTATGGATTTGATGAATAGGGTCTTCCATCCGTTCTTGGACATGTTTGTCATTGTCTTCATTGATGATATCTTAGTCTATTCTAAGAGTGAGGTGGATCATATCGATCACCTTCATGTTGTTTTGCAAACTTTGAAGGATCAATGTTTGTATGCCAAGTTCTCCAAGTGTGAGTTTTTGTTGAAAGTTATAGATCTTCTTGGGCATGTCATCTCTAGTAAAGGTTCATGGTAGATCCCCAAAAAGTTGTGGTGGTTAAGAAGTGTCCTAGACCTACAAATCCAACCGATATTCGGAGCTTCTTTGGTCTAGCCGATTTCTAAAAAAGGTTTGTGGAGAGTTTCTCTACTATAGTTGCCTTGTTGACCAAATTGACCTAAAAAAAGGTCAAGTTTTTATTGTTCGATGCGTGTGAGGGTAGTTTTGAGATGTTGAAAGATAAGTTGACTTCGGCTCCAGTTTTGACCTTGCTCGAGGGTAGTGATGGATTTGTGGTATATTATGATGCTTCTCGTGTCGGTCTCATTTATGTGTTGATGCAACATGGTATGGTGGTGGCCTATGCTTCTAGCCAATTGAAAATTCATGATAAGAACTACCCACTCATGACTTAGAATTGTTAGCCGTGGTCTTTGTGTTAAAGATTTAGAGACATTATATATATGGGGTGCATATTGATATCTTTTCCGATCATATGAGTCTCCAATATGTGTTTACCCAAAAGAAGTTAAAGCTTTGACAAATAAGGTGGCTCGAGTTATTGAAATACTATGATATGAGTCTTCATTACCATCTCGGTAAGGTAAATGTGGTCGTTGATTCTCTAAATAGGTTATCTATGGGGAGTTTTGCCCATATAGATGAGGATTAGCGGGAATTGGTAAAAGACATTCACCATTTGGCTAATCTTGGAGTTTGACTTGTGGACTCCGAGGATGGTGGTGTATTTGTGTTTTCGGTATCTCAGTTGTCTCTTATTGTTGAGATAAAGGAAAAGCAAGCCTTGGACCCCGACTTGATAAAGATCAAGAGTAATGTGGGTCAACACAAAGTTGTGGACTTTGTGATTGGTAGTGATGGTATCTTGAGATACCAAGGTAGGCTATGTGTTCTGACGTCGATGGATTGAGGAAAAGAGTCATGGTTGAAGCTCATAGATCCCATTATGCCATTAATCTTGGTTCCACCAAGATGTATCACTATCTTAGAGGGTTCTATTAGTGGGGCCATATGAAACGTGAAGTGGTTAGCTATATGGCCATGTGTATGGTATGTTAACTAGTGACAGTTGAGCACACTAGACCCGGTGGGTTGTACCCAGAAATTGTGTAGCCCAAATAGAAGTGGTCGGAATTTAATATGGATTTCGTTACCAGTCTTCTTAGATCCTAGAATTAATGTGATTCTATTTGGGTCAATGTTGATAGAATAACCAAGTCCGCTCACCTTTTTCCCATGAGGACTAATTTCTTGACGGAAGATTATGCTAAGTTATATATTGCGAAGATCATGAAGTTATACGATGCTCTAATTTCTATTATCTCATATCATGGTCCTCCATTTTCATCCAACTTTTGGAATTCATTCTGAAATTGTTTGCGTACTAAAATGTGACATAGTACCGCGTTCCACCGGTAAACGGATGGACAAGTGGAAAGGACCATCCAAACATTAGAGGTTATGTTGCGGGATTGTGTGATTAATTACGGTTATAGTTGGTATGACCACTTGCCTTTGATTAAGTTCACCTATAATAATAGTTACCACTCTAGTGTTGGTATGGCGCCTTTTGAGGCATTGTATGGTAGGATATGTTGATCTCTTATTTTGTGGTACAAAGTTGGCGAGGGTAAATTGCTTGGCCCCAATTTATTCCACCAATCCCTAGAGAAGGTGAAGGTGATTCACGATACATTAAAAGCTGCTCAAAGTCACCAAAAGTCCTATGCATATGTAAGTTGTAGGGACTTAAAGTTTAGTGTTGGCGATTGGGTATTCTTGAAAGTGTATCCCATGAAAAAAGTGATGCAATTTGGTAAAAAGGGGAAGCTTAGCCACCGATACGTTGGTCCCTACTTGATTATGAAGAGGGTTGGCAATGTCACCTATAAGTTGGAGTTGCATTCTAGTATGAACTCCATTTACCCAATCTTCCATGTCTCTTTGTTGCAGAAGTGTGTGGGTGATCCTTCATTGGTTGTTCCCTTGAGGGAAATTGGTATTTTGGACTCTTTGTCCTGTGATGAGATCTCGGTGAGGATCTTGGATCGGCAAGTTTTTCAGTTACAAACAAAAGAGGTGGCTTTGGTGAAGGTTCTATGGAGGAACCAAAAGTTTGAGGAAGCTACTTGGGAAGAATAAGAGGACATGAAGTACAAGTATCCGCATTTTTTCTCGTTCTGGAAACTTGGGATGGAGGTATGTGTTGATCTCCTTACTTTGATTTATGTCTTTGATAGACAATGGGTTAAAGTCCTTAATATCTTGAGTGATTTGTGTTGTTTTAGACCATGGGTTTAAGTCCCAAAAGTTTTTAAATTATGTGTGTTTTGTTGTGATGGGTTTAAGTCTCTTATATCTTGAGTTGATTCACGTCTTTAGTAAATGATGGGTTCAAGTCCCTAATCCTTGAATTGAGTAAGTATCCTTGATAAGTTGATGGGTTGAAGTACCTAAGTTTTAAAATGTGTATGTATTGATAAGTCAGGGGTTTAAGTCCCCAAGCTTTGAAATGAACAAGTGTCTTTGGTAACTAATAGGTTTGAGTCCCAAAGATGATAAAGCGAATGATTGATTGATAGTGAGCAGGATGTGTGTTATATCCTAGTTGCATGCTTGTTGTAACTTGTTTGAAGGTTGTATTGATGTGTGATGACATGTTAGCTTTTGTTTATTTCTTGCCTTACCCATCATTCACGGACGAATGATCCAAGTGGGGGAGAATTGAAATGCCTAGACTTTGAACCATTGAAAAATTCCCTTATTTGATGACTCTTGACTTGGTACAACTGAGGGTACCACTCATACCCTTTGGATACGAGTTGGTGACCCCCTATTGTATAGTGTGGTGAGGGTCACTCACTATCCCAGGTATGAGTGAGGCTCCAACCAATCGTACCTTAAGGTACAAGTCGAAGTAATACCAATCATATAGAGTGATGGCTCGATCAAAAGTGGATTGTTTTGGTGCGGTTGATGGATACGAGTTAGGGTTGAGTCGTACCCTTTGGATATGACTCAAAGGTGTGTGGTCATATCCTTAACAGTGTGTGTGACCTAGGAGAATCCTAGGGTATGAGTCAGGGTACACTCATACCCTAGAGTATAACAACTTAAGTGAGTCGTATGGTGAGTCGTACCCATGGATGGGTTCAATTTTTATATTTTAAATAAGGGCCTTGTGGTCTTTTACCATGTCTAAAACTGTAATCCCTCTCACTATATACGTGTGTGTAGCCTCCTAAACATTCATTTTGATAGATCAAACACCCTAAATTCTCTTTCAAGCTCATCTTTAAAGGATTGGAGGCTAGGGTTTCAATGGTGATCTTCAAGAGGAAAAGTAAAGTTAATATTCTTGATGATTCAAGTTGTCTGAGGAAAATAACTCTTCTCCTTGCAAAATAACTCTAAACACATGTATTTTACACTTGGATTAGTAAGTGTACATGGTGGTTTGGAAATCAAATGAAAAGGGTTTTGTTGCCCAATGATGAATAATGATGATTCTTTCTTACACTTATGTTTATACATGTCATTGATGGTAGTTTGCACACCTGAATGCTTTTTGTATGTTTTCTAACATATGGGTCTTGATTAACCCTAGTCTTGGTGATTTCTACCATAAAATTGGCCTTGGTAAAGGCATGTGCAGAAGGTATTTATGAAAATGTCTAAGTGATATGTCTAGTTACATGATGATGATGTTTTGAACTAGGAAAATGTTCCAATATGTATGAATGCTTGATAAATGATACTATGAAGGTAAAATGATCCATGTATTGTGTAATTGATGACCTTGATGGTTTGATGAATACGAAGGGGGTTAAAGTCCCAAACATGAAAATGAACTTGAATTGTGTGTTGAACTAAATTGTGGTATATAATTGCTAATGAAGTGTGAATGGATCAAAAGGGTCTTGAGGGCCACAGTTTGAATTTTATGATGAGTTAAACTAAAGCATTGGCCTATTGAAATGGCTGAGCAATGAAGGCTCCCATGAGGATCATGTGGTCATTTATGGTGTTGAATTGGGTAAATAGGTTAAAGTTCTTATGTATGGAATTGAATGTATATGCATGCATGGACAAAGGATTAGAGTGCCAATATCGACTAATGATAGTCATGATGGCTTGAGGTTAAAGTACCTTGCCTAATGAAATCACTTATGGTTAAAGTACCTTGCATAATGAGATCTCAGGAGGTCAAAGTACCTCGCCAAATGAATTGTCTTAGGGCTAAATTCCCCTATCTAATATGGCATAAGGATAGAGTCCCTCTCCAAATATATAAGCATGTGGTTAGATTCCCTTGCTTGAATAAATATGTGTGAGTGGTTGGAGTCCCTCACATATATGAATATGTGTGAGTGGTTAGAGTCCCTCACTTAAATGGATATGTGTGTGGTTAGAGTCACTTACTTCATGATATGTGAATATGGTTAATTTTCTATGCCTAATGAGAAATGCTTGAAGCTATAAGTATGGAAGGTTGGAGTCCTCCATTACATGTATGATGAATGAGTTCTTCAAAACTGTTGATAAGACTTGCCCCCTTGGTTAGCATATGATATGTCTATATGTATAGATAAGTTTATGAATGAGATTGAATATGAGATATATTGACTTATTGTTGAATGATGATGCTATTTTATCCTTATCCTTGATTTACATGCTAGCATTATAACCGCTAACCGTCTCCAGATATTATGTCCCCATGCGACATAGGGTTCGGAGCATCTTCTAATCTTCCTCTATAGTGATTAGGTAATCAAATCCGTTCGTGCATTGACTTACGAATAGTGAGTTGCATTACTTTGAAAGACCTTTCTTCTTGGTCTCCTATCTTTAGACTTAGTCTTATTTGGACTTGACTTGGCTATTGTCGAGGGCTTGTATCGACATATACATTTCTAAACTTCAGTTGAATAAAGGTATTGTGGATGACTATGGACTTGGGTATATTAGTTAGTTGATGAATCTAATGAAGTGTTTAGACATGTTTAAGTTATGACTTATAGTATGTTTTCCCCTAACTTATTATGGTCGGGATTTACCTGACCTTGTGATTGAAGTGATGATTATGACGGGTTATCGGGGAAACCTCTGGTTCATATGGGGTTGAGTTTTTCATATGACATGGCCCAATTT
The DNA here is from genome assembly GCA_030864215.1 of Capsicum pubescens. Taxonomy (NCBI): domain Eukaryota; kingdom Viridiplantae; phylum Streptophyta; class Magnoliopsida; order Solanales; family Solanaceae; genus Capsicum; species Capsicum pubescens. The sequence continues at coordinate 194,673,514 of CM061544.1, read as the reverse complement.
TGGGGCGTGTCAGGCACAGTCCGCACTATCCTGCCTTCTTATAGATTATGTGGTCATCATCATCAAGGTCTATGTGAAAATGAAAGGAACCTATGTTTTATGTGCGGTCATATTAGACATATGCAGCGGAACTGTTCCTATAGAATTTTTTCTGGGGCAAATACGATTCATATTTCCTCTTCATCATCTCTTACACCGAAGGGTGCTATTTTTGGATCTGGCACTAGCCGGAATCTCCTTTATGCTCTCACTACTCGTCAGGAGTCTGAGGCATCTCCGAATGCTATTACTGGTATGTTAAAACTCTTTTCCCGTGATGTGTATTATTTATTTGACCTGAGGTCCTCTCTCTCTTCTGTGGCCTTATTTGTGGTTGTCCATTTTGGTTTTGGTCCTCAGTGTCTGTTGGACCCATTTTCTATTTCTACCCTGGTAGGAGATTCTATTGTTGTCAGAAGAGTCTTTAGAGGGTATGTGGTAGCTGTTGATAGTAGGGAAACTCTGGTAGACTTGATAGAGTTAGACATGGTTGATTTTGATATTATTCTGGGAATGGACTGGTTGCACTCGTGCTATGATTCCTTAGATAGTCAGACCAGCAAGGTCATGTTTAAATTCCCTAATGAGCCGATTATTGACTGGGAGAGTGGTTCCCTATCTCCTATGGGGAAGTTTATATTGTATCTCAGAGCTCAAAGATTAATCTCCAAGGGGTGTCTCTATCATCTAGTTTGGGTAAAATATTCTAACTCGGAGGGTCCTTCTTTGCATTCTGTCCTAGTGGTGAATGAATTTCTAGAGGTCTTCCTAGATGACCTTCCTTGTGTCCCTCCCTACAGTGAGATTGATTTCGGTATTGATCTTATTTCGTACACTCATCCCATTTCTATTCCCACGTATAAAATGGCTCTAGTTGAGTTGAAGGAGCTTCAAGAGCAATTAAAAGACCTGTTAGACAAGATTTTCATCCATTCTATTATGTCCCCATGGGGTGCACTAGTATTGTTCATGCAAAAGAAGGTTGGTTCCCTTTGGATGTGTACTAATTATCGGCAATTAAATAAGGTTACAGTGAAGAATAAGTATCCCCTTTCGAGGATTGATGATCTCTTTGATCTGCTTTAGGGTGCCAAATCTTCTATAAGATTGATCTTCAATCCAGGTATCATTAATTAAAGATTAGGGAAGTGAATATCCCTAAGAAATCTTTCCGTACCCGATATGGTCATTTTGAGTTTTTAGTTATGTCTTTTGGATTGACTAATGACCTGGCGGCGTTCATGGATTTAATGAATAGGGTCTTCCGCTAGTTTCTGGTGTACTCTAAGAATGAGGAGGATCATGCCTATCACCTTCGTCTTGTGTTGCATACCTTGAAAGACCAGCAGTTGTATGCTAAGTTCTCCAAGTGTGAATTCTGGTTGAATGTTGTAACTTTTTTGGGTCATATTGTGTCTAGTGATAGGGTTATGGTGGATCCTCATAAAGTTGTTGTGGTTAAGAAGTGGTTCTGACCTTCTAGGGTTTATTCGGGTATTATAGGAGGTTCGTAGAGAGTTCTTCTATTGATACTTCATTGACCAAATTGACTTAGAAGTAAGTGAAGTTCTTGTGGTCTGATGCTTCTGTAAGTAGTTTTGAGAAGCTAAAAAATAAGTTGACTTCAGCTCCAGTCTTGACTCTACTCAAGGGTATCGAGGGTTTTGTGGTTTTTTTCTTATGATGCATCTAGGATTGGCTTGGGTTGTGTGTTGATGTAGCATGGTAAGGTGGTTGTGTTTTCCTCTAGACAGTTGAAGGTTCATGAGAGGAACTATCCAACTCATGACTTGGAGTTGTTAGTTGTGGTGTTTGCATTGAAAATTTGCATTATTATTTATATGGGTGTATGTTGATATCTTTTTCGATCATAAGAGCCTGCAGTACGTGTTCACCCAGAAGGATCTTAATCTAAGGCGGTGTCTTGAGTTGCTGAAGGACTATGATATGAGTCTTCACTACCATTCAAGTGAAGCTAACATGGTTATTGATGCTCTTATGAGGTTGTCCATGGGTAGCTTATCACATGTGGATAAGGATAAGAGGGAATTGGTGAAGGATATTCACCATTTGTCTAACCTTGGAGTCCATCTCTTGACTCTAAGGACGGTGGTGTGATAGGGCAACAGGTAGCACAGTCATTTCATAGTTTGAAAATAAAGGAGAAACAGGTATTAGATCCACTTTTGATGAATATCAAGGATGATGTGGGTAAGCAAAGGGTGATAGCCATCGAGATCGGTAGAGATGGTATCTTAATGTACCAAGGGAGGTTATGTGTGCCTGATGTGGATGGGTTACGAGGATGGATTTTGGTCAAGGCCACAAATCACGGTATATGGTTTATCTCGATTCAACAAAGATGTATCATGATCTCAAAGATATGTATTGTTGGAATAACATGAAATGGGATGTGGCCGACTTTGTGGCTAAGTCTATTGTGTGTCAGCAAGTAAGGGTTGAGCACTCGAGGCCCGGTGGGATACATAAAGAGAATGAATTACTGGCGTGGAAATAGAAGATAATTAATATGGATTTTGTTACCGGCTTTTCGCGTTCGCAGAATCAGTGTGACTTAAGTTGGGTCATCATGGATAGAATGACCAAGTCTTCTTGCTCACTTATAGCCCGTGAGGACTACGTATTCTGCCAAGGATTATGCAAAGTTGTTCCTTCGAGAAATTGTAAAGTTGTATGGTGCTCCTGTCTCAATTATTATGGATCGTGGTACCCAGTTTTCATCACATCTTTAGTGCTCCTTGTAGTGAGGTTTGGGGACTAAAGTGAGTTTTAGTACATATTTTCACCCACAATCGGATGGGCAAGCCAAAAGGACCATTCAAACTTTTGAAGATATGTTGTGAGTCTGTGTGATTGATTATGGTGGTAGGTTGGTTCGACCATTTACCTTTGATTGAATTTTCTTATAACAATAGTTACCATTCTACTATTGGTATTTCCCCATTTGAGGCATTGTATGGTAGAAGGTGTAGATCTCCTATTAGGTGGTTTGGGGTTGGTGAAGCTGGAAAGTTTGGCACGAATTTGGTTCACCAAGCCATGGAAAAGGTTAAGGTAATTCAGGATAGGCTTAAGACCGCCAAAAGTCCTATGCGAATATGAGGCAAAGGGACTTGGAGTTCAAGGTTGGAGATTGGATATTCTTGAAGGTATCTCCCATGAAGGGAATAATGTGGTTTAAGAAGAAGGAGAAGATCAGTCCCCGATATGTTGGCCTATATGTGGTTTTGAGAAGGGTTAGTAATATTGCATATGAGTTGGATTTGCCTCCTAGCATGAATTCCATTCATTCGGTATTCCATGTGTCCATGTTGCAGAAATATGTGGGTGATCCTTCATTGGTTGTTCCCATGGAGAACAATTTTATTTCGGATTTTTTTTCCTATGAGGAGGTCTCGGTGAGGATATTGGATCAGAAAGTTCATCGGTTACGAACAAAAGATATGGATTTAGTGAAGGTTCTATGGTGGAACAAAAAGTTCGAGGATGCTACTTAGGAAGCCGAGGAATATATGAATTCCAAATATCCATTCCTATTCCCAAATTCGGAAAATCGTGTTTGAGGTATGTGTTGTTCTTAACACCTTTGTTTTATATCTTTGTCGATGATAGATTGTGAATCTCTTGGTATTTGTTTCTAGTCTTAAAGGTAAGAGTAGAGATGTTTGAGGTTTAATCGTGCTTGTAGTGCCTCGTCCAATCATTCGAGGATGAATAATCCTAAGGGGGGGAACCAAAACACCCCTTACTTTGGCATTTGCAAAAATTTCCTGAGTTTTAAACTTTTTGTGCACCATACGACTACATCATACTACTCGTATGTTGTGGATACGGGTCAAGGAACCTACTAGTAGGTTGGCTAGTATCATAGAGGCCAAGTTCTGTTCTTGGTATAAGAAGACATCATACGAGTCATATGTACATTATATGAGGAGTTTAGTGCCAAACCGTATATTGTTCAGTGTCTAGCCTTGACATTCTACTTAAGGTACGACTTAAAGGGAACTAGTCATATGGTAGGGTACGATTTAGGCTAAGGAGTCATAGGTTTGATAGATTATGATGTTCAACATTCTGATCAAGGTACGAGTGGAGGGTACCACTCGTATGATGTAGGTACGAGTGGAGAGGCCAAATTGTACCCTCCTACGAGTCTTTTACAACTTTTAAGCTGAGGGTATTTTAGACATTTCCTACCCCAAACCCTTAAGGCCCCATATCTTATAACACTATTTGGTCCCTTATTCCTCACTTTGGAAGATCAAAACACTCTCATAAGCTCTCTAAAAAACTCTCAAGGAGATTGGGCTAGGGTTTCATCAAGGTGGTCATCTAGAGGCTTAGGGATCAAAATCTCTCCGTGAATTATCGTAACTCAGGCATGTGACTCTTCCTTCATTGTTAGTTTTTGAATCATAAATGGTTATTTTGAAATCCATGGTTGAGGACTTAAATGTATAATGCTGAGTATTGTTCTCTCATGATTTCACTTGTGTTTATACATGTTTTGATAGTGGTTTTGCACATTTGGGAGCATGGAAGTTGTGGTTTAATGAATGGGTCATGGTTAGCCCTAACATGATGATCTTTTACTTGAACAATGGCTTTATAATAGTGTGCCCTCAACTTTTTTGCGAAAATGTCTATGAGAAGAATCTTGTCACATGATGAATTGTGTTTTGAACCATTGCTTGGCATAAGAATGTTAATGAAGGATGAATGGTTTTGTAATGGTCTTGATGGACATAAATTTAATTGAATTGTGATTTGAACTAAGGCATTGGCCTAATAATAATGTAAATGGATGGAAAATTGTTTCATGAAGACCTTGTGGGTCGTAAATGGTTTTGAATTGTAACCTTGGTGGTTGAATTGGCTAAATGGGTTCAACTCCCTAAATGTTAAATTGAATTGATGACTTTGTATAGACAATGGGTTTGAGTCCCACTGTCGAATGATAATGGTTATGGCATGTTGTACGCTTGGAAGTAGGGTTGGTATGATGATACTTTCACAACCCGACTTCCAAGTCATGATGGCACCTACTAAAACCCACCAGTAGGTAAACCGACACCTTAACCCAGAGCTAAGGCAGTGGGATACCTTGGTAGAAATGCAAGGAATGAGCTATAACAATTGAACACAATAGCAACAGCAGTGTTCCACAACAACAAATGACTATGTATACCTATTCCTATGACCTGGTAATACCAGTACAAGAGCATCTAAGTTCAACAACAGAAATTACTATTTCAAGTATAAATAGCCTTAAATAGTCTCATACATTCATCTCGAATACAAAAGAAAGAATAGAGATCGAGGGAAAAAAGTACGACTTGAACTCCAAGATCTCACCCTATCTCCGGAAGATCAACACAGCACGATCTCACTCAGCGGCGGCAACTAGTACTCGGGTCAGCACCAAAAAGTTACAGAAGTATAGTATGAGTACCAAAACAATGGGTACCCAGTAGGCATCATCGGTTGACTGAGCTAAATTATGATATAAAGTAAGACAATAACTATAAGTAAAGGTACAGAACCAAACCAGAATCAATCGGCCGACATCTCATAACAAAACATACCACAACCATTAGACACAATGAATAACCAATTCAGAAGCATACAGCAATATATATAATTACAATCACATAAATACCAAGTTAACACGCACAAAATCATTAAAGCATAATGTAAAAGAACTTACCACGACGTCCCATACCACCGAGAAGTACAACCAAATGGATATAGAGTAAACAACTCATCACGACGTCCCATACCACCGGAGTGTGCACCAAAAGATCAATTTATCAATGCATCCAGAATATATATATACACGCAACTGATGTTGGGCGTATTTATACGTCTAAGCGCCATAACTTACCCATGTTTTAGCTAAGTTTTGAGGATAAAATACATAAGTCTTGCACTTATAGTCCATTTTTAAGTAAGTGAGCTGACCTATGTTATTAGCATGCTTTTCAGGTACTAATGAAGAAGATTTCAGCACTTTGGGGACCTGTGGACAGCAAAGGAAAACTTCACATAAAAGGGAAAGCAGCTTTTGGACTGAATGTGATGCATGGGAACTTTTTCCCGGGCAAACTCAGGATTTTTAAATAGTTAAGGATACAGTAGCAATTTATTAGAGAAGGATGTTATTAAAAACCTTATTGCTGAATTTTTATTGAAAAAATTCACATTCTGTATTATTTTGAAAACAAGAGAAAGCGGCTTAGCTTGAGGACGGAGAGAGAGAAACGTTTTTCTCTCTTATTTTCGCTATTCATCTTTATCACCAAGATCGTTCTAAGTTTTGGTATGATGAATATTTCTATTTTGATTTCCATTTTATTCATGAGTAGCTAAGTTTATTTGTTAGGGTTATGGAAACCTTGTAGTATACTCTCTATTGCTATGGGTTTTTGAATTTATGATGTGTTAATCCACTTATATCATTACTCTCTTTGTTATGATTGAATTATCATGGTTGCAAACATAGGGAATGTGCCATTATAGCAATAACTTGTTCGATAGAAAAGTTATTGTTTGGAAAAGAGAGTGTGACAAGAAAATAGGGTTTCCAACCTCTATTTTACACGTTAATGCCTTAGCAGGATTAACTACTTGGAGAGTTCGTATGATTGGTTGTACACTTTGGATTCGAGAGAGATAAGGTGAATAAATCCTTGATGGTTGAGAAACACTTGGATTTAGAATTAGAATACATCTCTCTATAAGTGCATGCATGTATAAATCCTTATTACTCATAGTTAATAGAGAAGTAGAAGCTGCAAGGTGGACATAACCCAAACTTGTCATTCTCTGTGATCAAATATTATTACACATATCATCTCATTGTTACACCGATAATATTATTGTGCACTTAAACTGAAACCCCCTTTACTTTGGAACCTTCGATCAACAGTCTAATAATAATCACAATACTTAGTGATCATAGTATTCCCTGTGGGATTCGACACCCAACCCAGTTGGGTTCTATATTTGACAGCGACCGCTTGCACTTTCTAACGAGAGTTGTAATTTGGGAGTATTAAATTTTGGCGCCGTTGCCGGGGAATACGGTTGACAACTAAGTTTGTGATAGTTAATAGACCCTTTGGTCAAAGATTCTAAAATTTTACTTTTTGTTTGTTGTTTTTGTTTTGTTTAGGTTGAGTGGATTACATGTCAAATACACGGAGATCGGGTCATCCATTCTTACCTATAAATCCTGAACCACATCTCATTGGCAGAATGGATGCGCAACGAGACCCTAAAAGGATAGCTGCTCAACAGGAGCAGGCTAGATTAGCTACATTGGCAGCTGCACAAGTAAATCAACAGAATGCTGATAACCCAGGTCGAGTACCAAATCTTGATGATGAGGACCTGTGTGATGATGATTTATTAAATCCAAGGCGTACAGATGATGTGGTTGCACCAGTGAACAGGAATGTCAATAGAGATCGTCAAGCTAGGATGAGACCCGAACGCCGAGCTGTGCAAGTTGCTTTTGATGGTGATGATGACGACTTAGATGGGACTGGTGCCACAGGGGCTATTATTCCTCCGCCCTTAGCAGCCGGAGCCAAGTTCAATATCACTAGCACCATGATCCAGCTATTGCAACTCAAAGGGTTATTTGGTGGACTTGCAGGCGACGATCCGAATATGCATCTGATTAATTTTATCTCAACATGTAAATCATTTGACAATACAGGGGTTGGACAGAATGTAATTCGGCTGCACTTATTTCCACTGTCTCTATCTGGAGAGGCAACTCTATATTTAAACGGGCTAACTCCTGACTCTATTACCAATTGGAGGCAACCGAAAGACGCTTTCCTAGAAAAATTCTTTTCGCCATCCAAGAGGGCACAATTGAGAGATGAGATAAGTAATTTTAGATAGTTTCCAAATGAATCTCTCCACGAGACTTGGGAGAGGTTCAAGAAGAAGCTTATGCGGTGCCCAAACCATCATATGACCAATGTCCACTTGATGGAAATATTATATAGGGCTTTGAACTCGGTGACTAAGCCAGTGGTAGATAATGCTGCGGGTGGGTCATTCATGGACCTTACTTTTCTTAAGGCATCTGACATGCTGGATCACATGATAAAGCAGAGTAGAGCTTGGCATACCAGGGATTCTGAGGTAGCAAGCTCTACTGTATCTATTGGCATGACGGCATAACAGAGGCAAAGAGAAGAGGGACGTGACCAGGATATGGCTCACATTAAAACATAGATAGACCTTCTCACTAAGCATTTATTATCAGGAAAAATAGTGAAGGTTAAAGATGTAGCATCACAGGGAAGGGCTGACTCTGATCCTGAGGAAGAAGCCAATTACTTGAACAATCAGATGGGTTTCCGAGGTGGTGGCCAAGGAAACCAAGGTTGGAACCATCAAGGAGATTGGAAGAATAAAAGTGACAGAAGTGGACTGTATGTACCTCCTGGAAGCCGTGATAATGCTGCTACCAGTTCAGGCAAAATATCTATGGAGGACATGATGGAGAAAGTATTAAAGGGAGTTGAGGCAGCAAATTCTGGGGTGACTACAATAAAGAGTGACGTATCTTCCATAAGTCAACTTGTAAATTCTCACTCAGTTGCTATTAAACAATTGGAGCAGCAGATGAGCCAGTTATCCGCAGCATTCAACCAAAGAAAGAATGGGATTCTACCAAGTGATACAGTTCAGAATTCGAGGACTGATGGATCGTGTATGGCCATTACCACTAGGAGCGGTAAGATGTTATCTAGTACAGGTTTGGGAGCTTCCTCTTATACTGATGAGGTTGAAATGGATTGGGAAATGGTTGATGAATCTCTAGTGGTGCCTGTGGAGTTGGGAGGTTTGAAAAAGAAAAGTGCGGAAGTTGAACAACCAACTAAGCCAAAGCATGTTAGTGATGTGGAGCAAGGCATAAGAAAGGAGGTAAAAGTTGCTCCAACTAAAATTCCAAGGCCGCCACCTCCATTTCCACAACGATTAAAGAAGAAAAAAGATGATGGCAAGTTTAGCAAATTCATGGCTATGTTGAAGCAGTTGACAGTGAATGTGCCCTTAGTTGAAGCACTGGAACAGATGCTCGGATATGCTAAGTTTATGAAATACCTGTTGACAAAGAAAAAGACTGTGAGCTATGAAATGGTAGACAATCTTCATCATTGTAGTGCTATTGCTACAAGATCCATTGTCCAGAAGAAAGCTGATCCGGGAGCATTTACTGTTCCATGTACGATTGGATTACTAAAGTTTGAAAAGGCCCTTTGTGATCTTGAGGCAAGTATCAATCTTATGCCATTGATGGTTTTCAAGAAATTGGGTTTGGGAGATCCTACGCCCACTAATATGAGGCTTCTAATGGCAGATAGATCAGTAAAAAGACCGATTGGGATTCTACATGATGTACTTGTAAAAGTTGCTGATTTTATATTTCCTGGCGATTTTGTAATTCTTGATTGTGAAGTGGACTTTGAAGTACCCATAATTTTGGGTAGGCCATTCTTAGCAACTGGAAGAGTGTTAGTTGACATGGAGCTGAATGAGCTGAAATTTAGGCTCAATGAGAAAGAAGTTAGCTTTGAAGTATGTCGGTCTATGAAACAACAAAAAGAAATGAGTGTCTTCTCGATAGTTGATGTATTATATGAAGATAAGCGAGATGTACCAGTTAAGGATATGTCTTTTGTGGAGACCATAGCTGGTTTGGTTAAACTTGCAAGCAAGAATGTGAGTGACTTCAAAGTGATTGGACTAAGAATAAATCATTGTCTTGATCCAACAAATGAGGTACAAATTGTATCATCGATGTATCTTGACATAGTCTGAGTAGTCAAGATAATCGAGTCGTGCCGCGATGTTAAATTAGGCGCTGCATGGGAGGCAACCCATCTTTCTAATCATTTTTGTTGTTTTTGATTAAGTGTAGGTGCACGAAGTACTAAGGAGAATATTAGTACCAATTTTGATTTAGAAGCGAGACATGTCAATGGTGGTAAGTTTAGGAGTGATGGGAACATTACAGGTAAGTTGGAGTGGTCAAATGTGTAAGGCTCAAGTATGATTTGCATTAGATTCGTGCCTTGAATTATGTTAATTTGACCCCAAAAGTTTCGCAGTGCTACTTTATTTTGTGACTTTCAATGAGGTCTGCCGTGGTAGCGTAGGGATCGGGCTGATAGGCCCGATCTCAAAGCCCATTACTGACCTCGATGGGGGTGCGGGGGTGAAGCCCCCGAGGTATGGACCTTTTCGACCAAGAATGCACCGTTTTTCCAATTGCCTATGCCAACATAGGCAATAGGCTAGGCGCCGCCTATGCCATTGCCTATGCTTACTGCCTCACATAGGCGGTAGGCTAGGCGTCGCCTATGCCAACATAGGCGATAGGCTAGGCGCCACCTCTGCCAACATAGGCAATAGGTTAGGCGCCGCCTACTTATGCTTAGGCAATGCTATAGGCGCCGCCTACTTATGCTTAGGCAATGCTAGAGGCGCCGCCTATCAACATAATTTTGTCCCACTAACCCGTTTGTGAATGGACCAACCCGACCCATGGCTAATCCTTTAAACATATTCTCTACTCTTAAATCCCACTCCATTCTTCTTTCACCTAAGCTCCTCCCAACCCCTCCTCTCTCAAAACCCATCTTTTTTCTCTACTAATCTTACAAGCTCCTCACCACTTTTAAAACCCAAGAACATCGACTCACTTTCTTCAATCCTTCATCTTCAAGGTAAGTGTTCTTTTCTTAATCCTTAGGTGTTTTGAATTTATGCTGTAGTTATTAATTGATCACTTGAGGATTATGAATTAAATTTTTTCCATGGCTATGTTGGGAAAGTGATGGTATTTTGTATATCTTGATATGGTTGAAAGTGTAGGGTATGATTTTGATAAAAAAGTGTTTCATTGAAATAGACATGGGGAAATTGAAGTGATTGAATTGTATTGTGACTAACGTGGTGCACCATGTCAAAGTGTATGTCGGTGAAGTCTGAGTACCCGATAATAACACAAAATTAGTTGATACTAACAAATTAAGTGTTGGTTGGTGACTTCACCACCCTCATATTAATTATAGTTAGTTTCATTATGTGTGGATGACATGGATGACAGGATGAATACAGGAAAAATGGCTCCAATGATGATCTCCATGTAGGTGGCATGACTCCTAATGTGGATGAGAAGTACTACTACCCAGGTTCTTTATCTTGTTATTTACATTGGGGACAATGCAGAGCTTAAGTGTGGGGTGGCTGGTTACTTTGCTACTTGTTTCATAAGAAAATAGGACCTTCTCCTTAGTATACTTGTGGATAGGATTAGTTATTTTGTTCATTTTGTTAGTTATTTAGTCATAATTAGGTGTTTTTCTCGATGATGGATGGATGACGACCGTCTTAAGAGAAAAGTAGTCTTTCAATTACATGTAATTGCTCTTGTGGATCATATGACATAATAACCTAAATATGTGATGGATCATTACGTTTGAAACACCTAGGCTCTAGTTGTGAATCTTGTTGTGATTGTTGGTTTTAATTGAATTCATGTAATTGTTCGGTCGAGAATCTATAATGCTCCTAATTGAGTTGATCATGTGCCATGAGTGTGTAAGACTGTTGTATATTCTTTATTGTAACTGATGCTAGAACTTTCCTGGTGTGTATGCAAAGCGAAATAAAGATTGTGAGTTTAGGAGATGATTTAGGCATTTCTTTGATAGCCATTGTTCATACCTTCTTTTGACCTACCTTTGTACATTATCTTAGATAGCCCCGTTGAGCCTTTACCTTGTTCTTTTGTTAGCCTCATATGTAGCCTAATCCGTTCTTTAATAGACTGTAATTTGATCCAAAAAGCTCTTAAGTGCTTTAATGTAAAATCAATGTGAGTTAAGAGTTTGAGAATAAGAGGAAAAAAGTAAAATTGATGCCCCAAAGTCTGGTTATTGGCGTGAGCAATTGATGTGGTTGGGAGTAGCTAAAATTGTTGAAAAAGTTCAAAATTTTATCCCGGACATGTTACAATGAACCTTTTTTTGGCCCTGGTCCTTCTTGGACATTGTGCACCTCAACTAAGGCAAATTGCTTAAGTTGAGGGTGGCTATTATAGGGGTGCGTGATGTGAAAAGGGTGCCAAAAATATAAAAATATTTGAAAGGGTTGCATACTCCCACCATAGTGTTATTAATTAAGCTTAACGAGTTGGGGTGAAAAGCAAATCTGTGAAGATAGAAGAAGTGGAAATTGGTTGTTTGAGATTGATCCTAATTGCATAATGTAGTGTATTAAAGCGCTCAGGGAAGATAGTCACTATTTCTGGCCAAAATAGTTCCTACCCATCCTTTAGCCTGCATTACAACCCGTAAAAGACCTATTTGATCCTAATCTATGCATTCTGATATTAGTGGAGTATTACACTAAGGGAAAGCATATGGTCATCAGTTGTAATTTGAGAATTCTTTGTGAGAGTGAGCGCAACTTGATTCTTGTGCCCATTTTGTTAGAAATTGCATAATTGTGAGTGATTATGGGTAACTCTCTTGTTGTGAGGGCACATGGTTGATGAAGGTTGGGTAATTTATATGATTTTCTTGAATGATATGCATGAAATTTCCAACTTAATGAGTCTATTCTTGAGGGTAAGTTGTATCTAGGAATGATTCCTGAAGCTACTTCTTGTTCATAATTATTGTGTGAGCCTATTTGAGCATCTTGTCTTCCTTTGTGGGTGCTAAGGCTTGTGTAGTATGCATAAATAAAATGTTGTTCGAGGACGAACAAAGCTTTAAGTTTGGGGTGGTGATATTGGGCGTATTTATACGTCTAAGCACCATAACTTACCCATGTTTTAGCTAAGTTTTGAGGATAAAATACATAAGTCTTGCACTTATAGTCCATTTTTAAGTAAGTGAGCTGACCTATGTGATTAGCATGCTTTTCAGGTACTAATGAAGAAGATTTCAGCACTTTGGGGACCTGTGGACAGCAAAGGAAAACTTCACATAAAAGGGAAAGCAGCTTTTGGACTGAATGTGATGCATGGGAACTTTTTCCCGGGAAAACTCAGGATTTTTAAATAGTTAAGGATACAGTAGCAATTTATTAGAGAAGGATGTTATTAAAAACCTTATTGCTGAATTTTTATTGAAAAAATTCACATTCTGTATTATTTTGAAAACAAGAGAAAGCGGCTTAGCTTGAGGACGGAGAGAGAGAAACGCTTTTCTCTCTTATTTTCGCTATTCATCTTTATCACCAAGATCGTTCTAAGTTTTGGTATGATGAATATTTCTATTTTGATTTCCGTTTTATTCATGAGTAGCTAAGTTTATTTGTTAGGGTTATGAAAACCTTGTAGTATACTCTCTATTGCTATGGGTTTTTGAATTTATGATGTGTTAATCCACTTATATCATTACTCTCTTTGTTATGATTGAATTCTCGTGGTTGCAAACATAGGGAATGTGCCATTATAGCAATAACTTGCTCAATAGAAAAGTTATTGTTTGGAAAAGAGAGTGTGACAAGAAAATAGGGTTTTCAACCTCTATTTTACACGTTAATTCCTTAGCAGGATTAACTACTTGGAGAGTTCGTATGATTGGTTGTACACTTTGGATTCGAGAGAGCTAAGGTGAATAAATCCTTGATGGTTGAGAAACACTTGGATTTTGAATTAGAATACATCTCTCTATAAGTGCATGCATGTATAAATCCTTATTACTCATAGTTAATAGAGAAGTAGAAGCTACAAGGTGGACATAACCCTAACTTATCATTCTCTGTGATCAAATATTATTACACATATCATCTCATTGTTACACCCATAATATTATTGTGCACTTAAATTGAAACCCCCTTTACTTTGGAACCTTCGATCAACAGTCTAATAATAATCACAATACTTAGTGATCATAGTATTCCCTGTGGGATTCGACACCCAACCCAGTTGGGTTCTATATTTGACAGCGACCGCTTGCACTTTCTAACGAGAGTTGTAATTTGGGCGTATCAGCAACTAGCTCACATTTACCAAGGTTTCTATATTTCCATTAACGGTCATTTTCCAAGTCCCATAATTTTCATTAATTACCGCAATTCGACACAACAAAACCAATGTAATCATAACCATAGCTATATAGTCAATTAGACATCTAACTCAATAATCTACTCATTCTAGTCTATATTAGCTAACCATTATTTATTATTAAGCTACTAGTTAATAGTCATCTTATTCTTAAGGCCTCCAACCATTAGCCTAACCGATTCTTGATAGACCTCTTCATGAAATAGCAACTAATTACTATTCATTAAATAGCCAACTTTCTCATCTAGTCAAGATGCACAACTAAACCATAATTACCATTTAACTCCAAAGATTATTCCTAGTTATCATAGGTACGCTAGCCATCATATAATAAGGGGTCACATATTATCAAACTCATTTATCTAACTTATTATTCAACACCTCTTATTAGTTAACACCATAAATCTCTAAGTCAACACTTAAGTAACCCACGGCATCACCTACTAGTCATCAATATCACTAATCTTCAATAATGCTAGGTCTATTATATTCATTAGTTACTTAATCAATCATAACTACTAGTTACCACACTTTAACCAAACAAGGTACACAAACAAGTATTCTAGGATTCTAGCGGTCTAGTAACATAACCACTTTATGTAACAACTAGCTATCATATAACCCATTTACTAGGCGAAAGTCCATAACCAAACCTTTATTTCAAGACAATTATATATACCAGGTAAATCCTTAACTCTACACATGATTACACTTGCCAATTAGTCTTATCTCAAAATTCAGCCTATTCAACTTCTATTCACTATTTAGCATTAACAAAAGCCACGACACTAAGATAGTGATTAATGGTAGAGGATTATAGACAACTTCTCATAGAAAACTCATAGCCTAAGTGGACACAAGGACTTAACCATACAATGACATAACCACACATAAACTGATATATTCAGATATACTTACCATATGTAACATCAACTTAACATCAATATATCCTCCGAATTCACCGGGCATTATAATAACATCAATACCTCTTTTGAATTTATCGGGCATCATCACATCGTTAATATATCCTCTGGATTCACCGAGCATCAACATCGCATCAATACCTCTTTCGGATTTACCAGGTAACACTATGACATCAATATATACTTCGAATTCACCGGGTAACATTGTAACATCAATATATCCTCCGGATTCACCGGGCAACATCAAAGCATCAATACCACTTTCGGATTTACCGGGCAGCATCATAACATCAATACCTCCTCCAAATTTACCGGGAAACATCATAACATCAATTTATCTTCTGAATTCACCGGGTAACATCATAACAACAATATATCCTTCATATTTACCAGGAAACATCATATGATCAATAATCACCAAGACAATAAAAATGCATACATATGTAGTCAAATAAGTAACAAGTACAAGCCCACAACAATAGAGAGTAAGATAGGTAATGAAATACATATTAAGGTACTTTACCATTAATCATCACCACATTATATGATTAGATGCATGGGCATGTATATCTAAATGATATGAGCAATCACCACTTTTCTAAGTTTCATCGTGATTATTGCCAAGTAATTATAAGTCATGGGTATGCCTTCTATAATCCTTCTTTTACCCACATGGTTCACAATAATAGAGTGAGAGATTCTTTTACACAAACATTAGCTTAGTCATTATGCTTCAAACATAGTAAGAGTTGTGACATAATTCAAGGCTCACGTCGTAATCTAGCTAATAAGTTAAGTAATAGAATAATCATAGGTTCAATTCACAAAACCTTCCAATGCTATCCATATCATGACAAAATGATAATGAGTCAAGTATACACGTTATTCCAATATCGGTAATATGCATAAACCATATACCAGGCTTAGCCATTAAATCACCAAAGCATAATCTATGAGTTCAACACCTATCTAGGTCACTAAGAAGTTACATAGTTCAAGCATATGACGGGTCAAGTTCCGCTTATAATAATCCCCAAAAGTTCTCTTTTATAAGTCTAACTTCTACCTGGAATTAAGCTAAGTTATATAAATCATACTTTAAGGGCTTACCAATCCACACTAGTTCTATGGGATAATTCTCCTTCAAGGATTACTCCTAAGTTACCACAAGCACCTAAAGTCATTCCACAACTAAGCATATCTAGGTCAACAACTATTAAGGTGAGTGAACAAAGTCACTCTAATATAACACAACTACTAGAGTATTCTCATTCTATTCATGAGATTATAAATCCGAGTAACCGAGGTTCTAGGCTATAGGTCAAGCCTCACACATTACAAGTTCAATAGCCTAAGTGTTTCAACTAGTCTCAAGTATTATCGTCTACCACTTCAACACCTAAGACTCCGCCTAATCTTATCAAGATATCACAATTATACTACAATAAAGTTCAATCTAACTACAAGTAAGCCTAACCTACCTTGAGTCCAAATAGCTCACGAACCAACAATCTTTGCTTTCCCTTTTCTCGAAACTTTTTCCTCGAGTAAAGCTATAACATAATCTATGCATTATTACGAGAATAGCAACACCCATATTGCACCATTGTGATATAGGTCCAAAATGACACCAAAAACCCCCAAGTATGTCCTATATATGGAAAATAATTTTATGAGACCAACCCATTGTTCAAATACCATTAGGGAGTTAAAGACCTTAAGAAATTTGTGCAAAACAATCATATTTGGGGAAAAAATCATGCCTCACTCCATTAGGGGTTTTGGGTGTAAAAATCAAGAAATCAACACCAAAATTGAAGGAATCTTGCCTTACATTTGATGTCATCCACGATACACAAGCTCCCAATCAATACCCAACACATATTTTAAGAATTCTACACTGTATTAGGGTTTAGGGACTCAAGGAAATGGAGGAAATGAACAAATTTCAGCCAAAAGATGGCTTTTAAATGGACTACTCCAGCCCCCAAGATGCAAAATCGTGCACATGCACTAGGCTGCGATCACACTCATTCAATCGCGATCCTGGTATCTCCATCCATGAAGGAAATGGCTGAAGCTTGGAATTTGATCTCAATTTTCGACCAATGCCTCGGGATGCATCCGGAGTCCAATACGAGCAAACGAGATATGTAACCACATAGATTTTGACGTGCCAGATGAGTTGGAAATGTTAGATTCCCATACAAGATAATTTTACTAAAGTTTTCCCTCGGTGATCATTGTGGACCAATGAAGACTTCTAAATGGGGATATGGTTCTGAAAACCAAATAAACTGCCAGGTAACCAGACTATCAATTCTAGCAAGTTATAAATGACTTGGGGGAGCTATGGAAAAGATTTGACAGCAAAAATAAGCAGGAACACGGAAAAAATAACTTGAAGGGTCATTACAACATCCACTACTAAGTAACTTTGATCCCTAAAAGTTAAAAATGGAGCAAATACCTGAAGTCTCAAACAAATATGGATACTAGGCCTACATATCACTCTCGATCTCCCAGGTGGTCTCCTTCACTGGATGGTGCCTCCACTGAACCTTAACTACAAAAATCTCTCAATTACGCAACTGTCTCACAACACTAGCCAAATTAAGTATGGGCTTCTCTGCAAACGCCAACTGCTCATCTAACTAAACTGAATCCCACCTAAGCACATAAGATGAATCAGGAATATATTTTTGCAACATATACACTTGGAAAACTGGATGAACAATTGCAAAATCTTAAGGTAAGGCTAACTCATACACCACCTCGCCCACTGTACAGAGAATCTCAAAAGGACTAATAGATTGAGGGTTGAGCTTACCCTTTATTCCGAACCTCGTCACACTTCTCATAGGAGAAACACAAAGGAACACACGATCACCAACTCTGAATCTCAAGGCATGGAGTCTACGGTTGGTGTAGGCCTTCTTTCTACTCTAGGATGCTCTTAGCCTATTCTAAATCACCCTGACTCTATCCAACAAGTCCTGAAGCAAATATGTAGTGGAAGGTCTTTCCTCAGAAGTCTCAAACCAATCTATCAGAGAACGACACCTCCTACCATATAAAGCCACATAAGGCACCATCTCAATACTCGAATGATAGTTGTTCTTATATGTGAACTCTGCCATTGCTAAGTGCTAATCCCACTATCCTCCAAAATCCATAACACAGGCTCAAAGCATATCCTCAAGCACTTGAATCGTCTGCTCTAACTGACCATCTATTTTGCGGATGAAAAGTTGTACTTAAATCTACTCGAGTACCCAACTCCTCATGAAATGATCTCCAAAATATCAAAGTAATTACAAAACCATGGTCTGATATGGTAGAAACAGGTACCCCATGCAAATGAACAATCTCTCAAACATAAATCTAGGCTAATCTCTCAGCACTGGAAGTCGTCTGAATAGGAATGAAATATAACGACTTGGTCCACAATAACCCAAATACCATCAAAACCACGGGGAGTACAAGGTAGAACACTAATGAAGTCCATAGTGATTCGTTCCCATTTCCACTTAGGAATGGGTAATCTCTGAGTCAATCCACCTGGACGCCGATGCTTGGCCTTAACTTGCTGACACATAAGCAATGAGCCACAAAGTCTACCATATCTTTCTTCATCCCATCCCACCAATAATGTTACCTTAAATCTCTATACATCTAAGATGTACCAAAATTAATGGAATATCTAGATTTGTGAGCCTCATACAGAATCGACTTAATCAAGTCATCAAGTCGGGGAACACAAAAACAACTCTGAAATCTCAAGATACCCACAAAACTAATAGTGTGCCTCTCAGACTCACCGCTCACCACCTGGTCATAGAGAAAGCACAACATTCTATCTCATACTAATGAATATGAATCTACTCAAATAAGGAACCTTACTTCCATAAAAGAAAAAATCCTATCAAGATTTGAAATATCAAGGCGAACTATTAAATTGGTTAAGGACTGAATATCCCGTACCATAGGCCTATGAGAAACAGAAATACAAGCTAAGCAACCCATACTCACTGCCTTCAGACTCAAGGCATCAGTTACCATATTTGCCTTACCCAGATACTACAAGATGGAAATATCATAGTCCTTCATCAACTCCATCCATCTGCACTAGCGAGTCTTTATCTCTCCCTGTGTCATAAGATGCTGAAGACTACGATGATTGGTGAAAATCTCACAATACACACCATACAAATAATGCCTCCAAATCTTAAGCGCAAAAACTATCGCCGCTAACTCCAAATCATGAGTGGGGTAGTTGCGCTCATACACTTTAAGTTGTCCAGACGCATAAGCAATAACACTACCTAATTGCATCAAAGCATCAAAAAATATGGTGAATCCCTAACCCTCAACAAGAAGAGCTAACATTGGAGTTGAAGTAAGACAATCCTTGACCTTTCCAAAGCTCAACTCACACTCCTTGGACCATCAGAAAGGAACTTCCTTCCAAGTTAATCTAGTCATAAGGGATAAAATAGCAGCAAATCTCTCAACAAAACGCTTGTAATAACTTTCCAAACTAATAAAACTACGAACCTTAGTTGAAGATGTAGGCCTAGCCCAATCACGAATTGCTGAAATCTTAGTTGGGTCCATCATAATACCCGATTTGGATACCACATGTCTAAGGAATGACACTGACTCAAGCCAAAACTCATACTTTGAGACTTTACAAAAAGCACATGGTCCCTTAAAGTCTGGAGCACGACCCTCAAATATTCTGCATGCTCCTCACTTCTCCTCGAATACACAAGAATATCATTAATAAACATAATAACAAAGGAGTCTAGGTAAAGTCTAAACACATCTTTCATCAAATCCATGAACGCAGTAAGGGCATTAGTCAACCTAAAAGACATCACCCAAAACTCATAATGACCGTAATGGGTCCTAAAGATGGTCTTCGGGATATCCTCATCCCGAATCCTCAACCGATGATAATCTGACCTCAAATCTATATTAGAAAACATGGTTGTGCCCTGAAGTTGGTCGAACAAATCATTAATGTGAGGCATAGGATACCGGTTCTTCAC
The DNA here is from genome assembly GCA_030864215.1 of Capsicum pubescens. Classification (NCBI taxonomy): domain Eukaryota; kingdom Viridiplantae; phylum Streptophyta; class Magnoliopsida; order Solanales; family Solanaceae; genus Capsicum; species Capsicum pubescens. Next base: position 194,653,367 of record CM061544.1, on the reverse strand, counting down.
CGATATCTTATTAAGTTTTCTATAGTCAATACACATTCGCATTGAACCATCTTCCTTCCTTACAAACAAAACAAGAGCTCCCCACGGGGACACACTTGGTATAATAAAACCCTTACTAAGAAGATCCTGAAGCTGAGAATTTAGATCCTTAAGCTCAGCAGGAGACATACAGTAAGGTGCCATAGAAATAGGTTGGGTGCCAGTCTCAAGGTAAATAGCAAACTCAACCTCACGGTCATGGGGGAATACCAGGCAGGTTAGTAGGAAACTCATCATAAAAGTCATAGACAATAGGAAAAGAGTCTAGCTACAAACTCTCTACATGAGTATCACATACATAAGCGAGATAAGACTCACAACCCCTCAATATAACTTTCTAGCACAAATGTAAGAAATAATCCCCATCAGTTTGCGGTTAATTATTTCCTACCACACGACTGAGGGTATATCGAGCATGGCTAAGGAAAAGGTCTTGGCAGAACAATCCATGACCGCATAATAGTGGGATAACCAGTCCATGCCCAGAATCAAATCAAAATCTAGTATATCCAGAATAATAAGATCAGCATAAGTATCCACATCACTAACTGTCATAACACATAATTGGAATACTCGATCCACTATTAAAGAATCACCCACGAGAGTAGATACGTGCAATGGAACAGATAATAAATCACTAGTCAAGGCCAATCATGGTGTATAATAAGCAGATATATAAGAATAAGTGGGTTGGGATCAAACAAACCAACAGACGACTTGCGACAGACCAAAATAGTACCTGTCACAATAGTATCCGAAGTCTCAGCCTTAGGTATAGAAGGTACATCATACAGCTGACTACACCCGCCACCTGGATAGGCACTTGACCGACCTCCCATCCTACCTGCCTGAATACTACCTTGAGCACCCTGGTAACAACCCCTATGACCTCGAGATCCACCTCTACTTGAGGGATAAACTACCCTAATATGAGTAGCACCCTAGGTTGCAATAACCATCGCCCCATGACTAGGGTAATCTCTCATAAAATGACTAGGAATCCCACAAGTAAACCAAGAATCACAAGCAAAACCAGAACTCACAAATCTGGCTGAACCGGAGTAACCACCACACCTAGCATGGCTTGCAAATGAACCTCTCAAAGACTGATCACCACCCATACTAGGGTAACCACTAGTACCAAACTGACCTTTATCAGTGGTCTAAATAGTTGACTACACTGGTTGAATAATCTGAATATGAGACTAAAGAGATAGACGTAGAGGATGCCCATCATAAAAAGTATCGCATCTGAATCAAGAACTACTACAGCTCCCACTAAATCTTCCCTGATACTTGGGCCTCTTATCACAGTCCTCATGGTGCATGTTCTCTATCACTCTAGAATAATTAGAAACCTCAGCAAAATTCCTACCCACAGCAATGAAACTCTGAGTAGCCATCTGAATAAGAAGTCTCAATCCTATCACAAAGCAGCAAACTCTTTCATACAGAGTATCCAAGTCATATGTCTAGCCAACTCATGAAAAGGAGCCTCATACTTAGTGACTGTCATAGAACCCTGCTCCAATCTAGAGAACTGATCTCTCAATCGATCCCTAAGGCTGCAAGGCATATACTTCTCTAAGAACGTCTTGGAGAACTGAGTCCATGAAAGGAGAGAAGATCCAACTGGCCTAGAACTCATAAAACCTCTCCATTAGTGATAAGCAGACAAATCTAATTGAAATATAGTGTAAACCATATCACAATTCTCGATAAGGCCTAACCCATGAAGCTTATCCTCATAAGCGGTCAGAAACTCAAATACATACTCTCAAGGAGCGCCAGAAAACCTAGGTAGATCCAACCTTAAGAACCTACCCAGTATCTTCTGCTCCTCAGCAGACATAGCAAGCTGGGTAACAATTGGCTGAGGGACCATTAGATGAACAACTGCAGGCATAGGGGGAACCTCAACTCCAGAAGTTGCAGCTACAAACTGCACTCCTGCCTTAGTAGTCTGTGAACCATCAACAATGCCCAATAGTTGAACCAAGTCATCTCTAAGAAATAAAGAGAGAATAAAACCTAGTGAAGCCTGGGCTAGTCCCTGGCCCACTATTGGCTGAGGTGGAAGAACCTCTAGCCTAGGTGCAGGAATGGGGTTTTAGGGAGGCCCATTATGATCCCTAATGGGAGACACATCTCGAGGTTGTGCTCAACTAGGAAAGGATTCCTAGGCTGAGTCTCAGAACCCTTATCACGTATAGTTGCAGCACGAGTCCTAGGCATCAGTGAAAGAGTAAAGTCAAGAGAATATCCTACAAACCAACTCAAACTCTTAGCATGATGTGAGTGAAAGAAGTTAAGGACTCCCAAGAATGTCCCATAATCCTCCCGGAGATAATAAATAGACATCAATGTTCCAATCCACAGGACTCTATTAGGCACTTGCTCTTCTACCAATAACAATGATGAAACCTAGGCTCTGATACCAAATTATCACAACCCGACTTTCGAGTAATGATGGCACATACTAAAACCCACCAGTAGGTAAGACGACATCATAACTCGAAGCTAAGGGAATGGGTTACCATGGTAGAAATGCCTAGCATGGGCTACAATAATTGAACACAATAGCAACAGCAATGTTCCACAACAAAAAACTACTATGGATACCAATTCCCATGACCTGGTATTATCAGTACAAGAGCATCTAAGTTCAATAATGGGAATTGCAATTTCAAGTCTAAATAGCATTAAATAGTCTCATAGATTCATCTCGAATACAATAGATAAAATAACGATAGAGGGGGAAAATGGCGACTTAAACTCCAAGATCTTACTCGATCTCTGGAAGATCAACACAGCAAGATCTCACTCAGCGGCAGCAACTAGTACTCGGGTCTGCACCAAAAAGGTATCGAAGTATAGTATGAGTACCAAAACAATGGGTACTCATTAGGCATCATAGGCTAACAGACCTGAATTATGATATAAAGATGACATAAAGTAAGACAATAACTATAAGTGAATATATAAAATCAAACCTGAATCATCTCCATCATTAATATACAAAATCACTAATCAACTAGAATAGTAATATGATATCTCATATCAAAACATACCACAACCATCATAAATAATGAATAACTGATTCAAAAGCATAAAGAAATATATATATAATTACAATTGCATAAATACCAAGTTAACATGCATACAATCATTAAAGCATAAAGTAAAAGAACTTACCACGGCATCCCATACCACTGGGAAGTTAACCCAAATGAATATAGAGCAAACAACTCATCACGGTGTCCCACACCATCGGAGAGTGCACCAATAGATCAATTTATCAATGCATTAAGAAAAATATATATATATACACACACACAACAAGCTCACATTTACCACGGTTTCTATATTTCCATTAACGGCCATTACCCAAGTCCCATAATTGCCATCAATTGTCATAATTCGACACAGCAAAACCAATATAATCATAACCATAGCTATATAGTCAACTAGACATCTAACTCAATAATCTACTTATTCTAGTCTAAATTAGCTAACCACCATTTAATATTAAGCTCCTAGTTACTAGTCATCGTAAGTCATCCAACCATCGGCCTAACAGATTCTTGATAGACCTCTTCACAAAATAGCAACTAATTACCATTCATTAAATAGCCAACTTGCTCATCTAGTCAAGATGCACAACTAAACCATAATTACCATTTAACTCCAAAGATTATTCCTAGTTATCATAGGTACGCTAGCCATCATATACTAAGGGGTCACATATTATCAAACACATTTATCTAACTTATTATTCAACACCTCATATTAGTTAACACCATAAATCTCTAAGTCAACACTTAAGTAACCCACGGCATCACCTACTAGACGTCAATATCACTAATCTTTAACAATGTTAGGTCTATTATATTCATTAGTCACTTAATTGATCATAACTACTAGTTACCACACTTTAACCAAACAAGGTCCACAAACAAATATTCTAGGATTGTAGCGGACTAGTAACATAATCACTTTATGTAACAACTAGCTATCGTATAACCCATTTACTAGGCGAAAGTCCCTAACCAAACCTTTATTTCAAGACAATTATATATACTAGGTAAATCCTTAACTCTACACATGATTACACTTGCCAATTAGTCTTAGCTCAAAATTTGGTCTATTCAACTTCTATTCACTATTTAGCATTAACAAAAGCCATGACAATACCTCTTTCAAAATCTTGATTCACCGTGCATCATCATAACATCAATACCTCTTTCAAATTTACTGGGCATCATCACATCATCAATATAACCTCTGAAGTCACTAGCCATCAGCATCGAATCAATACCTCTTCCAGATTTATCAGGCAAGATCATGACATCAATATATCCTTTGGATTCACCGAGAAATATCTTAACATTAATATATCCTCTGGATTCACCGGGTAACATCATAACATCAATACCTCTTTTGGATATACCGAGCAGCATCATAACATCAATACCTCCTCCAAATTTACTGAGCAATATCATAACATCAATATATCTTACGAATTCCCCGGGCAACATCATAATAATAATATATCCTCCAAATTCACTGGGAAACATCATATGATCAATAAGAACCAAGACAATAATAAATACATACTTATGTATTTAAATAAGTAACAAGTACAAGCCCACAACAATAGAGAGTAAGAGAGGTAAGGAAATACATATCAAGGTACTTTACCATTAATCATCACCACATTATATGATTAGATGCATAGGCATGTATATCTAAATGATATGAGCAATCACCACTTTTCCAAGTTTCATCGTGATTATTACCAAGTAAATTATAAGTCAAGGGTATGCCTTCTATAATCCTTCCTTTACCCACATGGTTCACAATACTAGAGCAAGAGATTTCTTTACACAAACATTAGCTTAGTCATTATGCTTGAAACATAGTAAGAGTTGTGACATAATTCAAGGCTCACATTATAAGCTAGCCAATAAGATAAGTGATAGCATAATCATACGTTCAATTCAGAAAACCTTCCAATGTTACCCATATCATGACAACAAGATAATCAATCAAATATTCACATTATTCCAATGTCGGCAATATGCATAAACCATATACTAGGATTAGATATTAAATCCCCAAAGCATAATCTAGGTGTTTAACACCTATCTAGGTCACTAAGAAGTTACATAGTTCAAGATTAAGGCAGGTCAAGTTTTGCTTCTAATAATCCCCAAAAGTTCTCTTCTATGAGTCTAACTTTTACCTGGAATTAGACTAAGTTATATTAATCATACCTTAAGGACTTACCAATCGACACTATTTCTATGGGATAATTTTCCTTTAAGGATTACTCCTAGGTTACCACAAGCACCTAAAGTCATTCCACAACTAAGCATATCTAGGTCAATAACCATTAAGGTGAGTTAACAAAGTCACTCTCATCTACTAGAGCAACTGGAGTATTCTCATGCTATTCATGAGATTACAAATCTAACTAATTGAGGTTCTAGGCTATAGGTCAAGAATCACACTTTACAATTTCAATAGCCTAAGTGTTCCAACTAGTCTCAAGCATTACCATCTACCATTTTAGCACCTAAGACCCCGCCCAATCGTATCGAAATATCACAATTATACTACAATAAATCTCAATCTAACTACAAGTAAGCCTAACCTACCTTGAGTCCAAATAGCTCACGAACCAACAATGTTTGCTTTCCCTTTCCTCGAAGCTTCTTCCACAAGCCAACCTATCAATAACATAATCTATGTATTATTACAAGAATAGCAAAACCCATATTGCACCATTGTGCTATGGGTCCAAAATGATACTAAAAACTGCCAAGTGGGTCTCACATATGAAAAATGAATTTTTGAGACCATCTCATTGTTTAAATATCATTAGGGAGTAAAAAGACCTCAAGAAATCTCTGAAAAACAATCATATTTGTTGCTAAAATTAGGCCTTAATCCATTAGGGGTTTGGGTCTAGAAATCAACACAAAAATTGAAGGAATCTTACCTTAGATTTGGTGTAAGCTATGAAAACACAAGCTCTTCAAGATCTCAATCAACACCCAACACACATTTTAAGGATTTTACACTTTATGAGGGTTTGGGGGCTCAAGGAAATGGAGGAAATGGCCAAATTTAGGCTAAAAAATAGCTTTTAAATACACTACTCCAGACCTCAAGATATGTTTCATGCACACACGCTAGTCCGCAATCGAACTCATCATTATCGCACTCATTTAACTACAATTGTGGTATTTCCATCCATGACGGGAACGGCTGAAGCTTGGAATTTGATCCTAAGCTTCGACCAATGCCTCGGGATGAATTCAAAGTCTGATACGAGCAAAAGAGATATGTAACCATATAGATTTAGATATTTTAGATACATTGGCAAAGTCAGATTTCCCATCTAATATCATTTTACTGAAGTTTTTGCTCGGTAACCATTTGAGACCTACAAAGACTTCTAAGCAAGGAAATGGTTCTGAAAACTAAACAAACTGTCAGGTAACTAGACTATCAGTTTTAGTAAGTCATAAATGACTTGGGGTAGCTATGGGAAAGCTCTAATAGTGAAAATAATTAGGAACATGGAAAAAAAAGACCTGAAGGGTCATTAAGATACCAATGGGATGCCTTTGGTAAGTAATTGAACTAATAGTTGTGTGTATATGTAATGAATGTTTTAAATTGGGATTTAAAGTAGGATGTGTAGCTGGGCTGTGAAAGTAGAGTCAGAAGGACTAACACTAGAAACTGCACTAGCCGATGCGGGTGTCTATATGATCGAGTGGTTCGAGACCCCTGAACAAATATATGAATGGTAGGTTTGAGTCCCCCATATTATATACATTGATGCTACATCACCTTGATTATTTTGGGAGGTTTGAGTCCCACATAATGGTATATAAGGATATGGGAATTCTCTAATTCGTGTGGCTACATGTACTGGGGACCTTTTAGTTAGAAGACAGTAGGGGATATATAGCCTATGAGTGCCTTGTTTTATAATGATTATGCTACACAACCCAGGTTAATATTTTAAAAGTTCATGCTAAGCTTTATTCCTTATCCTGACATGATATATATGTATGTGTACATGTGATTGCATGTGATGATTTGAATTTGTTTTATTTATGGCAATATTTTATTCTTCTATCCTTGAGTTACATGCTAGATCTCCAACCACTAACTATCTCTAGACATTATATCCCCATGCAATACAGGTATCAGAGCTTCTTCTTCTTTTCCTGCTCAGTGACCACGTGTTCGAGTGGTTCGTGAATTGACATTGAAGTGGTGAGCTTCCATAGTTTGAAAAAAATCCCTTTCATGGTATTTTTACTCTATGTCATAGACTTTTTTAGACTTGGATTTTGGCTATTGTCAGGGGAATGTCCCAATATTCTATTGACTTTGGATTGTAGAGGCTTTGCGGATTACTGTGGACGTGGGTATGTTGGTTTTATGTGTGGTGGTGACAGATGGTTTAGACATTTATTGAGATGTTGTTTGTCTTATATTTATTTATCTTATTATATGTTTGGAGTTCATCCGACACTTGTGGTTGACATATTGGTTAGGTGAGGTGAAGGGGGCGATCTCCGGTCTATGTGAGACTTGAGATACCCGTCACGGTCAGGCCCTAGTTTGGGTCATGATACAAACCTAATCATCCTACCCAATCATATTCCAACCTTTACCCACCTACACAACCATATTCCAACTCAAACCTTACATCATCCACCTAATAAAATGGCCCAAATCTGAAAAGGTTAAAAGGCACCGCTTCACCATTTAATTCATTTCTTATTCCCTCTCTAACTCTCATTAACCATGATGAAAATCATTTTCCCTTCCATAACCCTCACCTTCAAGTCCATACAAATCCAGAAAACTTTATAAATCACCATCACCACCATTAAGTTTCGCTCACTATGTTCCAACCAAATCGCCTATTACGTTAAAATTTTGAATTATCTTTTTTATTTCATCTCAACTAAGGTATGCTTATTGTATATTATGTAAATTTATTTTTTTAGAATTTTGTTTTTGCTTGGGTAAGGATAGTGAGTTCTTAGGCTCACCGAGTCGGAGGGCAACATAATTTTCAAATTTTAGAGATGTAATTCTTATAAGATTGTGTTGCCCACCAACTAAAATATTAAATGGATGGTTTATGAAAGGGTGAAGTATGAGTAGACCTACTTAGACTGGATAATTTCAAACATTTCATCAGGTGATGAGATTTATGCCTCCTTCGAGTTTGTAACCTTAATCGCATTGTGAAAAGTTAAATAATTTGAAGGATTTTTGCATCTATGGACTTGATTAATAACTATTTCAAGCTAACAGGTGAGTCCAAAGGGTGTCAAATCACTTGTCAAGGCCTTAGAAAATTAAGTTTAAAACTATTTAGGTGTAATGGTTTGTCTGATAGACCGTTAACATCATGATGGACCCTTTTCTCAACCATAAACAGGCACCTGAATATTGAATAAGAGCAACGATTTAGCTGACGAACCATCTAGAAATTATTAGAGTGGAGATTACTTTTTTATTGAATTTTGTCGTAGAAGACAAGTTTAGAAAGTCGTAGAAACTTTTGGTGCATAGAATGAATAAGTAAAACTCCGAATATAGTGATTATCATGAAAGGGTTAATTTGAAGTGTTGATTTTTGAGAATTGTATTGTGAAATTTCCAGAACTGGGACCAAGAACTGAGTTAATATGTTGGGGTCATTGTAATGATGGAAGTACCCCTGCAACGACAGAAGTGTCACTATAATAGCATCCCTATTTGGCATTGAAATCACTGCAGTGGTAGATCCTCCTCTATAACAATGTCACTGCAGAGACAACAGTGTCTCCACAGTGGCCAAAAATGCAATTTTTAAGTCAGAAAAATATTTTTTTTCCCATTATTTCAAAAACTAGTTCAAGGGCTAGAAGAAGGGGAATTTACACCAATTTGAAAGGGGGGAGGGGTTCATGTTTGAAGTGAGATTCTTATTTCTTTAACTTGAATTCACTCCCTTAAATTCTTAGGGTTGTAATAATCAAAGTCTTAGCTGAATGATTTGTTAGCTTTAAGTTCATAACTTCAGAGAATTAGTGGGAAATGATGTTATTGTCAGTTCTTACTAATCCTAGAGTGTTAGAAAATATTTCCAATGGTAGAATTCATTATTTCTAGTTGAATAACAAAGATTTCAAAGAATTCAAAGGGTAGAAAATCCTAAGATGATAAATTAGGTTCAGTTCATGAATTATTTTGTTAAATGTGAGTTTCTAATGCCACATAAACTTCTACTAGACTAGGAGACATTTTGTGTCATTTTAATACGTGACGTGAGCTTACTGATTTCCTGACTTGACTTGGTGTGCCATGTCATTTGATATGTGAAAATAATTTGGGCCTCTAGGAAGTTTATACCTTGGACTTAGCAAAACAGGGTTCATCGTTTCTAGCTCAATTCAATGAACTAAATTGGACTTTAATTTAATCCATAGTTATTGAACATAAATAACGAATCCAAATAGGTATATTTACATAAATAGTATAAATATATAAATTATTTACCAATTATAGAACATTTTTATTTTTACAGTTGATAGCCTAACTTTTTTAATAGCTAAATCCATGTATAATACATTCTTAAACGTTGTTTCAACAACATTAATAATAAAAAATAATAATAATTTTAATGCATTTTGAATTTAATATATTACACATATTAAAGACGTATTACAATATACATAATGAATATATACAACTACACATTTTTAATACAAATGTATTATAAGTAATACATGTGAACTTCAAACATTTTATTATAATTCAAATTTATTTACGGTGTTAGAAAAGTATTATTTTAGTTAGGAAATAACAACTTTAAAATTCATAAAAATATATAAATTGAATTCAAATTGTATTACAACAATTGTATATATGCAATACAATTTTAATACAACTTTTAGTACAAATTTAAAAAATTCACCACCTTGATCGGAAACACTGTCCAACAACAACACCTTCCCCGGAAAATTCAAATCTAAGGAAGCATATCGTCAGAATAACATAAACAACCATCCAAAATAGCCTTCAATCCTTCATTAATGGTTTTTCCTCACCACTGACTTTTCTCTCCAATAGTGACCATTTTTTACACTTAACAAAAAAACTATTACGAGCTCCATCTCCACTAGAGCTGGACGGAATCGGAAACAACAATTTCACATCACATCACTAGAGTTCAATGTTAAGATCTGATTAGAATTAGAATGCAAAGGAGAGTTGTACTAAGGGCAGACTATGGTAATTTTTGGGGCTAGAAAATAAAGAAAATGGGATGAAATGGTTGTTTGTTGTTTATGGTTATAGTGTCATAAGTCGTCAATTTGATGACTTGCTAGCACATTTTAAGCCTAAATTATCATGTTTTTTTGTTGATTTTATGGTAATTCTTACTTAATGCTCATTTATGTAGGTGAAAGTTAAAAAGGGAAGATGGGAAAGTGTAAGACCTTGTATGATCCTAGCTCATTTCAGCCTACTATTGCATGTTAAAGGGGTCCAAGACTTAGAAAATTTCACTAAGTGTTAAGACTTAGTTATTTCAAAATCCCCTTAAACTTCAATGATTTTAGTTTTGACCTTCCTAGCCGTAGAATGTCGATTTTAAGAATAATTCATGATTAGGGATGTCAAAGGAACATCCCAGGTGAGTTTCAAAATTTTTAGACGAGATTTAGACCGTGTTTGAATGACATAAATAGTCGGGCATCATGATGGAGCTGCATCGCAATGGGTAGTTGACCCAGGCTTAGGGTCACGCAACATTGGCTACTTGAACCAGCCAGGGGTCGCACCGGGTTGGCTTCTTGACCCAGCCAGGGGTCGCACCACATTGGGTTGCCTTCTCCAGCTTCTTAAATCCTCGTCATTAAGGTCATGTATTTGCCCATTTATTCATAAATCCTCTCAAGAGAAAGCAATTCTCTCTCAATAATAAACCCTAGCCTCTTCAAGATTCAAGCTCAAACTTCAAGAAATTACCAAGAACCTTCTCGAATTCTTCAATTAAGGTATGTTAGATGTTTATCCATTGTCCTTTTTCACCCATAGAGTCCAAGAACCTATTTTATATTTTAAATCATGAATTTACATGTTTATAATGAGTTATTTTCATGAAGCATTGATGAATTTTGATTATACATGATGTTTGTAAGTGATTTTAGTTGAAAAGTAGCCCTTACACGTTTGAAGCATGAAATTCCATGTTAAATATCCAATGTATTATTTTAGTATTGTGATTATGTTATTGCCACATGTTTAAATCATCCTCATGCCTAAGTTCATGAATTTCAAGTGTTTGATGAAATGCCTAACGGTTGGATTTGAACAATGACTATTTTTTATGCTTTGAAACTTTAGTATGTTTCTACTGTTAATGCTATTGATTCCTGGGGGTTATGAATACCTAAAAACTTAGTTGTTTACTTAGTCTTAATATTTTCAGAATGGTTTCGGATATATTAGAGTATTATCAATTCAGTCAGTTATCACGATCAGCTAAACTTAGATTAGTTCAGTAATTCGAGGCAGTTCAGTTGGGAGTAGGATTTAGCACCGACCGAACCTAGAGCACCTTCCAGTAGAAGGTGACTCTTTAGTCCTTCGAGACTTTACTTTAGTGGATCCACATAGCCAGTGTTAGTTCCCGTAGTACGATACTAACACCCTTCCAACTGGGATCAAAGGTTGGACCACAATTAGCTTATATTGGGTCATGTCAGTTAGAAAATAGCTCCCATAGTCTCAGTCCAGTCACATTTTGAAAGTCAGCTCAGGTTTACTTGACCATAGCAATATTTTATCAGTTAAATCGGTACTCAAATTTTAGTATTTCAGTTTACAAACTATTCCATTATCATGTTATAGGCATTGTCATGCATTCTCAGATTTTACAACCTTCACGCATACTATGCATCAGTTATCTTATGCTATTCATTCAGTCAGTTATTATTCATGCACATGAGCTCATGCATATCAACCTAACCTCTTTTAGCATACCAGTATATCAAAGTACTGACTGCATACTCATTTCTTGTGCTATGATGTCTCATATTATAGGTTTGGATGCTCAGGTTCCCAACTGCACTTAGGCATTCCAGCGTATCAGCAGCAGTAGTTATGGTGAGTCCTCATCTATCGAGTACATGCTTGTTTATCTCAGATTTATTTAGGTGATTAGTATTTTATTTTAGTTAGACAGTTGGAGTTAGTTGGGGACTGTCCCCTCAACTCTTATTCAGTCAGTTTAGAGGCTTTCAGATACCATCAGATAGATTAGTCAGTTTTGTCACTATTTTACCATTTTTCAGATGGTTGTTTTTAGACACTTGTTTCTAGGTTAATGATTTCAGAGATATTATTTTTTTGTATTTAAAACCTTATAGAATATTCAGTTATTTCTGCATATATTCATTACCCATATATCATTTAGTGCTCACAGCAGGTACCAGTTCATGAATTAGCTTATGGTCACTTGTGACTGTAAGCTCCATGTGGCATCTAGGGTGTACTCCCGGGGTATTATAGAAAGTCATTCAAATCAATAAGAGGCCAAATGTGAAGGAAAAGAGTCATTCGCTTTGCATCCTTTTTTGCATCTGCTTTGTATTTGCTTTGGAGTTGTTATTCATCTGCACTCCATCCGCTAAGGAACCTCTCAAGAAGATCAAGATCAAGGTGGCATTTTTGTAATTTTCAATGAATGTAGAGTTGGAGATTAAAATAGGGTTTTAGCTCATTTTTCAAGACCTTGCTTCTTTTTTCCATCCTAGATTCTATCTTTACATCTTAGCAACCATCTATTCATCTTAGAAGAACATTGTACTAATCTTGAGTAAAGAATATATGTGAGTAATTCCCAAGGAAGAATTAGTGATTGTCCATTGAAGATTTATTGAAATTCCAAGTTTGGAACTACATTCTCTTTATTTCTTATGGATGAAGTTAATGATAACTTTGGTATATTTCTACCCTTTTTGTCTATGAGTAGCTAATTCTAAATCTTGGGGTTATGCTTGCTTAGGTTGTGGTAGTGAATAGGTGTTAGTTATTTATCCTCCTAATTAGTTATTTGTGATGGGTGTTACATTTATTCCATGATTTAATCAAGAGTTGAGGGTTGAAAACCCCAACCACCCTTGAACCCATATCATCCTTGAAAGAGGGGATATAGGTGAGGAATAAATGCAACCAATAACTTGAATCATCTAATTTAATGGCATCACTTAGACATAAGGATGCAAATTGAGGTAATAGATATGCAAACTTGTCACACTTGTGAGGTGTTCGAAAGAACCCATTTGTGAAATTTGGTGTCATAATTATAAGATTGACATCAATACATTGACATCTAGCCTACCTATGACTTTAGCTAAAGTTGGGTAAAGTGTCAAGTACTTATACATGAACCCACACCTAGAACTGCATAACCCCATGGCCTATTCCCAATTTAATTCACTCTTAGAAATTTTTAACGTCAATATAGTGCTCTAAAATTGAAGTAGTTGTCATTATAAACACATTCAAACTAATTCCCCCACTTTACATTTATGCTTGTTTCATTCACATTATGGGTCGCCTTTTAGTAAACTATCAACACTCTTGAGTTTTGAATTCCATGTTTTCACTCTTTTTGGATTCGACCCCAACCTAAGTTAGGTTATTGTATTGACAATGATCTCTTACACCCATTCAAGAGTGTAATTTAAGGGTTATCAAAAATGGTGTCGTTGCCGGGGAGTGGAACATAGTTTTCACTCTAGTAGTGTTTTTAGTTACTTTGGGTTAGCCGTAGTATTTCATTTTATATTATTTGGTGTTTTTTTCTTTCTGAGGTGCGTATAATAGTATACACGATTCTATGAGCCAATACAGTAGTAATGTCGGGATGGTTGATGGGTATATTGAGGATGTGGATCACCTCGGTGATGCAGGCCTTGCTAGTTCTATTCGTATTCCACCGGTGAAAGGAAATAGAGTGTTTCACATTATTAGAGTGATGCTTTATTTGCTTCAAATGAAAGGGTATTTGGAGGCCAAGCTCATGAGGATTCTAATTTACACTTGAAGAATTTTATTGTTGTGTGTTCTCTATTTTACATAGACCATATATCTCAAGAGTCAATCCGATTATGTTTTTTCCTATTCTCTTTGATGGTAGAAGCGGTCTTATGGTTGCGGTCTTTGCCTGCGGGATCTATCACTTAATGGAGTGAGCTCATAGAGGCATTCTTGGAAAGATATTTTTCTTCTTCTCGGATGTTGCAACTAATGGATGAAATCACCATCTTTCGCCAACTTAATAGCAAATCATTATATGAGACTTGGTAACGATTCAACAAGAAGTTACTGCAATGCCTAAATCATAAGGTTCTGGATAAAATGCTTCTCCAAATTTTCTATAGGGCATTGGATCAATTGACCAAGACAGGTCGATAATGCGGTCTGGGGTTCTCTTGTCAAACTATCATATGGTGTTGTATCAATTTTATTTGATAAAGTTACCAAGAAAAGTAGAGGGTGCACAAAAGAGATATCGAGGTGGTTGTGGGGGCTCCCTCTATATATTTTTGTGAGCCAAGAACAAAAGAAAAAGAATGAAGAAAGAGATGCAAATATGGCCAAAGTGATGATACAACTTGATCTTCTCACTAAGCATGTGATGGGAGATCCTCCTAAGGCAGTCAATTTTGTTGTATCTAAGAATTCTAGAGCTTATGATGATGAGGGAACAAAGTCCCTTGATAAAGAGATTCGATTCTTGTCGAACCAAACGGGGGGTTCTTGCCCTACCTATCAAAGGCAAGGCGGGAATTAAGGTTAGAAGGAAAGAGATCATAATATAAATTAGCGTGATAGAGATTGGGATTGGAGAGATAAAAAAAGATATTATGATCAGTACGTGCCTCCATATGATCGGGCAAAGGGTAAAGAGTCAAGTTCCATTGACCCAGATAAGCTTAAAAATGAAGATGTCCTTGCTTGGATTTTAATGCGTGTTGAGGGCACCAAAAGATAGTGAGAGAGATGGAAGGTGACTTCTCACAACTCAATAAAATAGTGACATCTCACTCAGCCTCTATCAAGAAACTTGAAACTCAATTGGGCCAAATCTCAACACAACTAAATGCAAGACCAAAGGGTGGATTGCCTAGTGACACGGTTGTAATCCTAAAAATAATGCTCACATCAAGGCTATTATCACTAGGTGTGGTCGAACTCTTCGTAAAGATGTTGTTGATCTTAGTGAAAACCCCAATAAAAGGGGGAATGAAGAACAAGCCAAAGCAAAGAGAAAGCAGCTAGAAGAGCCAAATGATGATGATCCAAAGACTAATAAGATAAGTGTTGAACGGTCGAAGGTAGTAAAAGAAAATGTTGAAAGTGAGAAAGCTTCTAAGGTGGTTGTTGATGATACACCAAAAGCATATGAAACTCCAATTGTTCTATTGCCATAAATCAAAATTCCTCCCCCATTCCTACAAAGGTTAAAGAAGAAGTATGATGATACCAAGTTTAAGAAGTTTCTTGCAAAATTTAGCAATTTATCGGTAAATATTCCTTTGCTAGAAGCCTTACAAGAAATGCCCGGGTATTCTAAATTTATAAAGGACTTGGTTACAAAGAAGCGAGTCATGGATTTTGAAATAATTGAGGTAACCCACAATTGTAGTGCTATAATGTCTATCACAATGGTGGTGAAGAAAAGAAGACTCGGGTGCATTTACTATTCCTTGCAATATCGGGATGTACAAATTTGGGAAAGCATTGTGTGATCTTGAAAAAAGTATTAATTTGATGCCATTTGCCATGTTTTGAAAGTTAGGCTTGGGTTCTCCTAAGCCTACCACTATGAGGCTTCTAATGGCTGATCGTTCAATCAAAAATCCCTTTGGTGTGTTGTATGATGTTTTGGTAAAAGTTGATCGGTTTATCTTTCCAGCCAACTTTGTTATTCTTGATTGTGAGATTGATCATGAGGTCCCAATCATTCTTGGTAGATCATTCTTGGCTACTGAAAGGGCTTTAGTGGATGTGGAATATAGGGAGATAAAATTTTGGGTTAACAATGAAGAAGTATCCTTCAATGTGTGCAAGTCCATAAAGAGACCTATGGACTTGCAAGTGGTGTCGGTAATTGATGTGATAGATGATGAAGTGACTAACACCATAGAAGTGAAACTTGTGGATAACCCCTTGGTGGGTGTATTATGGAACCTTGGGAGTGAGGTGCTTGAAGAATATGATGAGGTGGTAGCTTCATTGATGGGTCTTGGATATTATAGCAAGAAACCGGTCAAATTGGATCTTGATTTGAAAAACCATGAGTGTCCACCCACCAAGCCGTCTATTATTGAACCACCTCAACTCGAACTCAAGTCGTTAACATTCCATCTCTAATATGTTTTCTTGGGTGAGAATAACACATTTCCAATTATTATAGCGGGTGATCTTGAACCTTGTCAAGTGGATACCTTGAAATAAATTATGAAAAAGTTCATTCGTGCTATCGGGTGGACTATCGCGGACATTATAGGCATTCTTTCCAAAAAATTTTCTCATAAAATCAAGTTAAATTTTTATCATGTTCCTAGTGTGGAAAACCAAAGGAGACTCAATCAACTAATGCGAGAGGTGGTCAAGAAGTAAATCATCAAGTGGCTTGATGTGGGAGTTGTCTACCCAATTTCCAATAGTACGTGGTTGAGCTCGGTCTAATGTGTTCCCAAGAAAGGCGGCATGACATTTGTCCCGAATGAGAATAATGATCTTGTACCTATGAGTCCGTTCATGGGTTGGAGATTGTCTATGGACTATCGTAAATTGAACTCATGGACCGATAAAGACCACGTCCCCATACCCTTTATGGATCAACTGTTAGATAGACTAGCCGGTCGGGGTTGGTATTACTTCCTTGATGGTTACTCGAGGTACAATCAAATTTGCATCGCCCCGAAATACCAAGAAAAGACCACATTTTCTTCTCCATATGGCACATTTTTTTTCAAACGCATGCCCTTGGGTTATGCAATGCACCAGCCATATTTCAACAATGCATGCAGTCCATTTTTGCAGATATGGTGGAGAATAGAATGGAGGTCTTCATGGATGACATTTCCATGATTGGGGATTTATTTGATTCTTGCCTTGCTCACTTAAGTAAAGTCCTTGAACGATGTGTGGAAACTAATATCATTTTGAATTGGAAAAATGTCACTTCATGGTCAAGGAAGGCATTGTTCTAGGCCAACAAATTTTGGGAAAGGTCATCCAAGTGGATCAAGAAAAAGTTGAGGTGATTGCTAAGTTACCCCCACGGATCTTCGTGAATGGCGTTAGAAGTTTTCTTGTCCATGTAGGGTTCTATCGGCATTTTATTAAGGATTTCTCAAAGATCTCTCATCCTTTGTGCAAGATTCTTGAAAAGAAGGCAAAATTTGAATTTGATGATGATTGTGTAAAGGCTTTTAATTGTATCAAGGAACTCCTTGTGTTGGCTCCTATCATAGTAGCCCCGGATTGGTCATCACCCTTTGAATTAATGTGTGATGCAAGTGGTGTTGCTCTAGGTATGGTATTGGGCCAAGGAAAAGAGAAGTTGTTCCACCTGATTTACTATGCAAGCAAGACATTGAATGATGCTCAACGTAATTATACGGTTACAGAACAAGAGTTGTTAGTCATGGTGTATGCTTTTGAAAAGTTTTGGGCCTATTTATTAGGCACGGGAGTGGTTGCACACACATAACACACTGATTTTAGATATCTCATGGCCAAGAAAGAGGTAAAACCTTAGTTGATTAGGTGGATATTTCTCTTGCAAGAGTTTGATTTTTAAGTAAAGGATCTCAAGGGGTCTGAAAATCAAGTAGCCGGCCACCTTTCCCACCTTGAATCCAATCATGAAAAGTTGGGTGAGATTGATATTAATGACACCTTCCCGGATGAGCTAGTAATTTCACTGTCAGGAAGTGTTGTACTGTGGTATGCGGATTATGCTAACTACATTGTGAGTGGTGCGCTTCTCGATGAGCTCAATCAGTATCAAAAGAAGCAATTCCTATTTGATAAGAAAAAGTATTTTTGGGATGAACCATTCTTGTTTAGGGAGTGTGCAAATGGTGTGATCCATCGGTGTGTCATGGATGCAGAAATAGAGATATTCTTGAGGCTTATCACTCTTCTCCATTCAATGGTCATCATGGTGGGATCCGAACAGCTGCTAAGGTTCTTCAAAGAGGATACTATTGGCCTACCCTTCAAAGAGATGCTTATGAGTTGGTCAAAACATGCCTCAATGCCAAATGTAAGGTGGTGTTTTGAGGAGGCATGAGATGCCTCTTAGCCTAATCTCGAGGTTGAACTATTCGATGTGTGGGGGATCGACTTCATGGGTCCCTTTGTGAGCTTATATGGTAATAAATATATCTTGGTAGCCATCTATTATGTCTCAAAGTGGTTGGAGGCCATTCTTTATAGAACAATGAAAGCAAGAGTGTCACTTTTTTCTTAAAGAAGTACATTTTTACAAGGTTTGGGACTCCAAGGGCAATTATTAGTGATAGCGGCTCTCATTTTTGTAATCGGGTCTCAGAGCTTTGATTGATAAGTATGGGGTAAAGCATAAGGTTGGTACTCCTTATCATTCCCAAACTAGTGACCAAGTTAAAGTTTTAAATCGTGAAATCAAATCCATCCTTGAGAAAACTGTTAATATTGGTCATATGAATTGGGTGAGACAACTCGAGGATGTTCTTTGGGCATATAGAACGGCCTATAAAACTCCTATTGGTATGTCTCTCTACCAATCGGTGTTTGGGAAGGCTTGTCACTTACCAGTTGAGTTGGAGAATAAGTCTTTATGGACTTTGAGGAAGTTGAATATGGATTGGAAAGACGCTTTAAAATCGAGGGTGAATCAACTTCATGAGTTGGAAGAGTTTTGACTCAAAGCATATGAGATCTCTGTGTTGTACAAAGAGAAGATGAAGAGGTGACATGATGCCAAAATCTTAAAGTGAGATTTTCATGTGGGTGATGATGTCCTCCTCTTTAATTTAAGATTGAAACTCTTTGCGGGGAAGCTTATATCAAAGTGGGCGAGCCCGTTCGTGATCTCAAATGTTTATCCTAGTGGAGCTATTAAGTTGGAAGATCACAAAAAGAAGAAATTCATAGTGAATAGACAACGATTGAAGCACTATCATATGGGTGGACCCGGAGCGACTAAGGTTGAGTCGTTTCGCTTCTAAGATCCAAAATAATGAGTAAATGATGTCGTTCCACAACTTTAACTAAGGCGTTTCTTGGGAGGCAACCCAAGGAATTTTTCTTAATATTTTCTAACATTTTTAATTCACATTTTAGTTTAGTTTTGGTTGTTTCAGGTAATATCATAAAATTTAGGTGCGAGAAGGTTGGCTCAGAGGCTCAAAACTAAACTTCAAACCAAGAACTTTGTGAAAAAAATCATGTACCAGATTGTTGGAAATCTGCGCTACACCTACTTGAGCAGGCCAGCCGCAGGTGCTAAGCATTTAGGACATAGGTGGCCTACATTTGGAATAAAATTGCAACAGCTACACGACCTTGACCTGGGTTGGACATGTCGTAGCAGTCCAAATGCAGGACAGGCACATCTGGAATGTAGGAGCTTGATTTTAGGCAAGAAAAATGAAGGTAAACTATTTAGACTTGCATTGTACTTGCTGCAGTAGTCCATTCGAAGGTCAATCTCATGTTGGATGCAAGTTAGGTTGTTACATACTGTCCCGATCTGCGCTGGAACTGCTTAAGCAGTCCAGCCACAGGTACAAAGCAGATGGGACGCAGGTTGAGTTAAAAAATATTGAAACTTCATAACGGGTCAGATCTTGTTGGGCTGACCCAACCCGATAAGTCCAAAATCTCTTTAAACACTAAGAAAGGAGCCAAAAGCAGTCAACACTTCAGCATTTTTCATTACAGTTCACTTCTAAACGGTTTTTTCTCTTAACTTTAACATTCTCTCTTTCTTTAACTAGAATTGCATTAACATGAATTGAGAAGATTTTTTTGGACTTGTGCTTCATCTTTCTCCTCTCTTAAGTCAAGAAAGGTATATTCTTTCATGGTTTCACTTTTAAACTCTCTTAAAGAATGGACATAATTCTTCATACCTCATGATAATTGGTCATTTAAATTTGGATTTTGTGAGCTTATTGGGATGATTTATACCTGTTGGAATAATTATCTTGTTATTGGTTCCTTGTTTCATTTGTTTGATTAAATGATACTCTTTTAACTGAAACTAGTGCACCATGTGTTTGACAAAGTGCCCATTAAACCTTTCTTGCTTATTTTGTTTGGTGGTGGCTCAAGTATGATCATATGAGCATCTTGAATATGTTTGGAGATGATTTGGTGAGATGAGCTTGTTCTCTTGTGCTTCTATTCTCTTTCTCCAAGTTCTTAGTTAGCATGCCCACCATGTGTTTGTTGAAATGACACTAAGAGAGGAATGTCTTGTATGCTTGTAATGGTTAATATTATTTTGCTTAGGGCATAATGTGGGAATTTTTTATGCATCATTTTGAATTCATTTGATCCTAAAAATGAATATTCGGTAGTCATTGGTTGAGGGAGTTTGTGAAGAAATATGGAATCCATGGTTCTTGTTGGTCACTCTGCCTAACCGGGAGACATGAATACTTTCCTTGCTCTATGATAGATTGGATAACATCATTTTAAGGGTATTGGTCATTCTTGTTTCCATTGGAGGTTTTGGATGTCCTATGAACTAGTTTTGTGAAATGTGAAGAATGTGAGATGATTTAGAGCCCAAATGATTAAGTGTTGTAATGAATGAATCCTATGGGCTCTAATGATGAAGTTACCTAGAACCTATCAAACAACAATTTTCTTTTCTTATCTTTAATTTTTTTCTTAACATAAAAAAATCCAAAAACATGTTTTACCTTTTCTCTTTTGTTTTGGTTTTGTTTTGTTTCTTTCTCATAGGTATGTCTCCAAGAAAGAACTTTCCACGATAATCTAGTAGGGGTAATGCCCCGGATAAAGTCAAATCCAAATCTACCTCCGCAACGGGCAAAGAACCAGTCTCCAAAAGTACTCCAAAAGTCCTGGATGTTCAAGCCACTATTGATCGTACACGGGAGATTGGAAAGGAAATGGATCAAGTTAGGTTTAGGGTAGAATGTGTGAAAGAGTTATATGATGATTGGGTAACCACTCGGGGGTTCAATCCTGAGAAGGTATTTAGCATAAAGGGAGTTGACACCTATTTCCCCAAAATCATCGCCGAGGTTAAAAAATGGGTATG
Source organism: Capsicum pubescens (assembly GCA_030864215.1). NCBI lineage: Eukaryota > Viridiplantae > Streptophyta > Magnoliopsida > Solanales > Solanaceae > Capsicum > Capsicum pubescens. The sequence goes on along the minus strand of CM061544.1, from coordinate 194,631,931 downwards.
GGAACTCTTTACGGATATGAAGCCTTCCTCCCACACACTATTCTACTTCCCAAAAATTGTCTTAGAATTCTATGCTTCCTACGTTTTTGACACAATGAACAAAAATATAAAATGCCAATTTCTGAACAACCGTGTCTTGAAAGTGTATTAGTTTGAGGAGTGAAAGTTCCTTACACGGCCTCGAAGATAAATAAGCTTTATTTTTCTTATGACTTAGATTCCGCGGTGAAGTGCAAGTAGAATATATTTAGCGGCCGTCAAAGTTTTTCGTGGATTTCTAGGGTGATTTCTAAGGGTCTTCCTCCATGGGCTAATGGTGTAGGTCAAATCAAAAGGAGAGATTTTTTGGTTCAATCCAAACATTGGCTTGAATTTTTTGATAACCATCTACTCCCCTTAAGAAATGATCAAGATATCACGATTGATAGTGCTATCATTGTCGGATGCATCATAGATAAAATTTCTATCAATTTGGGAGAGTTGATAGCGGAGATGATGAAGTTAAGGTCAAAGCAATCGGGCACTTTATTTCCCTTTCTGGCACTCATATCTATGCTTTGCCTTAAGTTTAAAGTGTTGCTACTCTCTAAGATTGATAGATGGGTTATATGCACTGGAGTCATTGATATCATACATTACAAGAATGAGGATAACCCTACGGGCATAAGGAGGAAAGCTTTGATTTTGGTAGACTCGAGTGCGGAAGTGTTGCTGAGCTCAGAGGGGATGGAGATCCCTCCGAATTCTACACTTAATGCTGAGACTCATCATAATTCTATCAGTACTCCTCCATCATCAAGCACTGCACCACCACCTCGGCCCACACAATTGGTACAGTCTTCTACGGTGACGTTTGCTAAGGTTACTTCCATGACTTTGGGAAACAATGCTACTCTTACCCGATTGGTGGAGGACATTCCTCAGTTTATTCAGGCTGCTATAGAACCTCTACGAGCCCGCACAGAAAATTTAAAAAACAGAGTGGCCACACTTGAGGCAAGGGGAGATTGTGAGGGGTGGCATCTGTGAGGGCAGACCTTGATAGTTTACGGGCGGAGTTTCACTCTGGACAGCCCTCCTTCAGTCTTGATGAGGAGGAGATTTCCTTTCCTCTGTAGACTTCTGTCTTAGTGCTTTCATTTAATGATTTGTTTGGAGAGGGTCATGAGAACATTAATGATGAGAATGAGGTTGATCTTATAGAGGGGCTACCTGAGGCCCGACAGGTTGAGCTCGCCTTGCAATTATCCAAGGATGATGAGCATGTACGGATGGTTGGGGGTAGTTCTATCACTCGACATGATGATGAGTCACCCTTTATAGAAGACTCGATAAGAGCAGCCTAGTCTGACGAGGTTTCTATTGAGAAGTACGATCATTCACCGACAGGGATTCTAGCATCTAGTGTGCTACAGGGAGTCTTTACCCTCCTATACTCTCTTTTACTTTCACATTAGGGACACTGTAATGTCTTTAATGGGGGGTGGGGCATTTTTATGATTCGTTTGATGGTTAGTACCTACTGTTTCACTTTATGGCATTTGGTTGGACAGATTCTGTGGACATAATCTATGTTATCACTTTATTTTTTGTGTGTGAACGTTACATTTTGTCATGTTTATTTACTTTGGCCCTTGTGGGGCTTGTTTTGTTTTTATTATTATTATTGGCATTGCTTTGGATAGGCCCTTTGTCGGGCATTTTGATAATGATATCAAATATTGTCTTTTTGTTGTTGAATTTGTGTCATGCGCTTAATATAAATGTGGTATCCGATTGTGCGCATTGCTCTTGTCACCTTTTGTATATATGTGTCTAATAAACTCCAAGGGTTTTCTTTCAAACTCTATTCTTTCCAAAGGAGCAAAATTTCATTTTCTCTTTCTTTGGATCTTTTAACTTAGCCTAGTTTAGTTTCTTTGTCGAACCGAGTGATAATTCACCCATGAGGGATGACGAGGTGACATCCATAGGTGAAGTATCTAGTCATTTTGGTTAACTAGGAAGATCAAAAGTTTGAAAATAATTTCAAAATGTCATTGAAAAGAAATGGAATAATTTTGAGAAAAAACCAAAAATATAGTTTTATTTTTGAAAAAAGATTAAGGATGTTCTTGAGATTTCTTTTGAATGAGTCCATTAAACTCAATTTTTGGCTCTCTCTTTACAAGGATAAGTCTTTGACTCCGAGTAACTTATGAAGCTCAAATTGCTCAAATTGGTTGGGAGACTATCTTTTTGCCCTATGAGTACGATGCCATGTGTGATGAGATTTTTGAATAATTCTTGTACATATGTGTAGTCTAGAACATGCCTCGAGTGTATTCAAAGAAAAATTCTAGGCAAGTTTAGTTTAGAGGATGAACCGAGGACCTTTTTGACCCATCACATAGCTAAATTCTCCCTTAACATTGTTCCCTTGTTAATCCATTTGAGCCTCTTTGCCTATATTTCTTTCTTATTGTAATGATAACCATGCTAAAACACCTAAACCCTTTTGAAAATCTCTCTTTTGGCACTTAACCTGCAATATTCTAAATAATGATTAGAGGCAAAATCCTAAGTTTAGGGGTTGTGTATTTGGGAGAAGATGATCAAAGAAAAGACAAGAAAGGTATATGTAAGGTTGTCAACACATGTGCTTAAAAGACAAGAGATGTTCTTGATGATAAAGTTGAATAGCCCAGCTCATAGAACTTGAAACCAAAAAAGAATTTGAATGAGTGAAGGGATAAGAAAGATTTATAGGTAGAAAATCTCTTGAAAAAGTCAAAGAAGTGAAGAAAGAAAATAGTGGCTTTGACTTGTTTGGTAAATGTTAAACAAAAAGTTAGGGAAATATGGGAAATAATTTGAAGAAGAATAAGGTGGGTAGTTTGAAAATTTTGGGGGTAGAAAGGATTGAGCGATTGCATTGAAGGAGATATTTTAGTCACTTGATCCATATATACTCCTTCTCCCACCTTAAACATTCATCTTGACCCACAAGACCTTGGTGATTCCAAACTAAGTAAGTTTACATTAGTGGCGAAAAACACAAGGGGCAAGCCTATGGTTCTATGCGATGTACTTGAATTTCTTTGTGAGAGTAAGTGTGAATTCTTTCTTTATTTGAGCTTCCTTAAGAATTGAAATGTCTTTTGTGTGTGGATCTAACTCTTGCATGTGAGCGGCATCGATACTTTTGGGTAGAGGGTAACGTTTTACTATCGATTTGGGTAAATGAGTGAAGTAAGTTGTATTGTGAAGATTGGGACAATCTTTGATAATTGTTTCTTATCTTAAGATGTTTTGTGATTTGGAAAGTTCATTTGATACAAACTTGCATCCTTGTTTCATAAATATGTGCTTATTGAAAAGCTTTAGTTTACTTGTTTTCATGACATGTTTGGAAAGTGTTTGTAGAGGTATGCTAGCTTATTCCTTTAGTATAGCTTTCTTCTAGGTGGATTTGAGTTAAATACCCTATCTCTTTGACTTATTCTTGGTTTCTTTAGGACAAGCAATAGTTTAAGTTTGGGGGTTGATAAGTCATCAATTTGATGACTTGCTAGCACGTTTTAAGCCTAAATTATCATGTTTTCCATTGATTTGATGGTAATTCTTACTTAAAAAGGAAAGATGAAAAAGTCATTCAAGTCAACAAGAGGTCAAATGTGAAGGAAAAGAGTCATCCACTTTGCATCCCGCTTTGCATCTGCTTTAGAGTTGTTATCCATCTACTCCCTATCTGCTCTCCATCCGCTTTGGAACCACTCAAGCAGATCAAGAGCAAGGTGGCATTTTGTAATTTTCAACAAATGTAGAGTTGGAGCTTAAAAGAGGGTTTTAGATTATTTTTCAAGACCTGGCTTTTTTTCTCATCCAAGCTTCTATCTTTTCATATTAGCACCCATCTTTTTATCTCAGAAGAACATTGTACTAATCTTGAGTAAATAATTTATGTGAGTGATTTCCAAAGAAGAATTAGTGATTTTCCATTGAAGATTTACTGAATTTCCAAGTTTGGAACTACATTCTCTTTATTTCTCATGGATGAAGTCAATGATAACTTTGGTATATTTCTACCCTTTTTGTCTATGAGTAGCTAATTCTAAATCTTGGGGTTATGCTTGCTTAAGTTGTGGTAGTGCATGGGTGTTAGCTATTTATCCTCCTAATTAGTTATTTGTGATGGGTGTTGCATTTATTCCATGATTTAATCAAGAATTGGGGGTTGCAAATCCCAACCACCCTTGAACCCATGTCATCCTTGAAAGAGGGGATATAGGTGAGGAATTAATGCAACCAATAACTTAAATCATCTCATTTAATGACATCTCTTAGACATAAGGATGCAAATTGAGGTAATAGATGTGCAAACTTGTCACACTTGTGGGGTGCTCGAAAGAACCCATTTGTAAAATTTGGTGTTGTAATTGAAAAATTATCATCAATACATTGACATCTAGCCTACCCATGACTTTTAGCTAAAGTTGGATAAAGTGTCAAGTACCCATGCATGAACCCACACCTAGAATTGCATAACCCCAAGGCCTATTCCCAATTGAATTCACTCTTAGCATTTTTCAATGTCAAGATAGTGCTCTAAAATTGAAGTAGTTGTCATTATAAACACATTCAAACTAATTCCCCCATTTTATATGTATGCTTGTTTCATTCACATTACGGGTCACCATTTAGTAAACTATCAACACTCTTGAGTTTTGAATTTCATGCTTTCACTCCTTGTGGATTCGATCCCAATCTAAGTTGGGTTATTGTATTGACAACGATCGCTTACACCCATTCAAGAGTGTAGTTTGAGAGTTATCAGAGTGAAAGGATCACTACCGGAGATTCTTTGGCCGGACGGTGCTTCATCGGAGCTCGACGCGTCATCGACGATCCAAGCTTCGTCAAAGCTCGGAGCTTCTCTGACCGACAGTGAAGAGGAAGATAAGCCAGGAAGAAGGCAATCAGTTATAAATGATAAAAGTAGGCTATAATCCATAATAAAAAGAAAGTTATACTATTTTAGATAATAATTGATTTTAAAAAGTGAATATATATAAGTCAACAATATTTATTAGGACTAATATATCATGAATTAATATAATCGTAATTTCTTATGGATTTAAATTCAATTTGAAAAAAATTATTTACGGACACTTTTCTACCAAGTTTAGGTGTTTATCTGGTGACTATTGTCAAGTGTACCTACGATTTAGCCATCATTTTTTTCATCTTATCACTTAATATATTTCTCTTTTTTTGGTCTTCACTTTATATTTACTCTCATTATAATTTCCTTGTATCTATCGCCAGTTAATCCCTCAGATTCAACATGTAACTTCAAACTCGCCTGCTAACGAACCAACTGTTGATGCAGAGTCCAGTGCTCCGCCATTAATTAAACAACTTCCTTCTCATGGCTCTTGTTACTGTAGCTTTAGCTTCATTCCCCATTTTTAGCATTGTAATAAGCTAGATTGTCAGGACAAAACAGAGGTCTTGGACATTTTAGGCATACATTTTGGTGGTACCGTGGTGGTTGGTGGAACAGAGATGGGAAGGTTGAGAAAGAACAAAAGATTTTTGATATTTTAGGAAACGGATGAATCTGATTTTTTTAAGAAAAGTCAACTTATATAAAAGTAAATGTTGATATTGCATTAATTTAAGTAAGTAGATCTGATATGTCTACTATATTGAGGCGAATGAACAACGCATAGCGTTAAGAGGTTTTTAAAAGTTTAGTTTTGATCAAGTTCAAGTATGTCAAGTACAGGGGCCCTATTAGTTTTGATCAAGTTCAAGTATGTCAAGTACAGGGGCCCTAATGACAAACCGCAACAACTATGGCCTCACGGCCTTCCGCCAAATTTAAACATAAGAAACGAAGATTATGCTATGACTTTGATTAGTTCCCAAAGAAAAAACAGATTTTTTTTTCTTTTGCCAACATCATTAAAGATAGATCGTCTTACTAATATCACAATTTTGATCCTCAGAATTATACATCTTGAAGAATGCCATGTATTATAAGTAAACCATGCATAATTGTGAAATTAACTCCTTCCGCTCTTCTAAGTTGGAGCTATGCTCTCATTTATCCATTTCTCCATAGTTCATTGGAGTTGTTTCAATGGTCCATATCCTTCATGGGCCCCTGATATTTTGCAGTTCGATCAGTCACCAATGAGAAGAAAAGACAGCAAACTTTTTGCCTTGATAATTTTAACATTTCTTGTACAACACAACCTTTACTTGTACAACACAACCTTGAACTGCACTTCACCTACAAGCTACAGCAAATAAGGACCTAAAATTGAAAGCTTTAGGGACTACAACTCTGACAAAAATAAGGCAAGCAACAAAAACCACTGCATCTGCCTACACCTGCACATGACCACACTAAAAGCCTTTTGGCATAACAACAATACCTCTCGAGTTGAGCAGGAGAGGGAAAAGAATAAATTCAACGGCAACCAGACAACAAACAGCTATGGTTGTCCAAAAGCAAGTATAAAAATATACACCAGCCATTAAACGCAACAAGCAATGTGATTATATGCACAGGTTTCTGCATCTTCCTTGATGTGCAAGAGTCATCTCTCTGGGGCTACGCAAACATTCAGCAATATCCATGTTGCAATGTATATTTCGAACCACCATCAACTAGAACGTTGATGTAAGAAAACAAATCCTGAATTCTCACGGATTAATGGAGGAGGTTCAACATCAGCTATGTCTACTTGTTGCATCGTTTTGGAGATGTCATCCACAGAGAAGGGAATGCTGCATCATAATTTAAGAAAAGATACTGAATTTGAGGTGCTCAGTTAAAGGTACATGTATGGCAAAGATTGACGATGAGTTATTTAATAAACGATACCTCGAGTCATCATCCAACAAAAAGGAACTGCTAACAGCATTATTGGAGTCCTCTTGCATCATAACTCTCATACATGAAATAACCTATCATTTAAAGCCAAGCAGAAAACCGACAGAGAAATCAGGAACCAAGCAAACTGAACAATAACAAGACCAAAAACTACTGTAAACCTACATATGAATCCAAACTGTAGGTGCAACCGTGCAAGAACTTACATCTGAAGAAACAGTGTGGGTTCCATATTTGTCATCCCAGTACATAGTGCTAATCCTATATAGTTGTTGTATGCTAAGCACCTAATAAAAGAATAGCCATGTGAAATATAAATTAAAGCAGCAAACGAAATGTCCAAAAGGTTTTTTTCCTTTGATAGGTAAAGTAAGAAGAAATTTTTTATGCAGAAAAAATGGGAAGAACGGAGGAGAAATATAGAAAAATGACTCCTTACTGGACAAAGTTCATTAGTGATTTCATGCAATGCCTTTTTGGGCTTTTGATGTATAACCTGCAAGAAGTTGAAAGGAAAAAATGGTCAGATAAAAGCACATGATCACACAAAAGTTTGTTTTGCAAAAAGCCACAAAATCAGTTCTTACTAAGAATCCAACTGCCTGTCTAATGTGCTTCAACTCGTCCCATGCTGAGCCTACATACTGGACATGAAAATACAGAAGTAAGATGGCAAATAGCACTAAGAACTGAAATGATACAGTGGGACATGCTTACTTCTTCAGTTGCATAGCAGCACAATTGTTCCAATTCAGCCAACCCGGCTTTCACAAACTCTCCATTACTAAATGAGCAACACTCACGCCGCAATAGGAGACTGAATGTAAAGAATGTTAACACACAGACACATAAGAAGGTGCAAATGTGCGAAATGGGATCTATTTAATGTGCAATACGCACAACAAATTTACAGTCCTTGAAAAAATGCAACTATTTACCTGTTGAAAAGTTGAACATTGATAAAGGAGAATATTTGAGTGAAAACCTTCCGAACTAAGAAGGGAGGAACCTACACAGGTGGAGCAATGGAAACATATAAACATCAAGGAGACGAAATGACTGTTGCTATTATTTAACTCCTCAATCTTGAACTTACATAGTTGGCTTTCATCATCATCAAGTAGTTGTTCAAACTTTTTACAATGCTTTGCCAATGAGCAAATAGAGCTTGTTGGGCAGCAGCATTAGCTTGGGATCTTCCTTTGACTAAACTTGCACGAGATGTTCTTGGTGCCTGCAGACATTATGCAGATAATGATCTCACAAAATTAACTCCTTCCCTCTTTCTCTTGGCAGCAAAAATAATCACATTGGGAGAGAACAAAATAGAAAGTTAATAGTGTCCCAAAGAGAAAAGGTGAATTAACTCCTTCCCTCTTTCTCTTGGCAGCAAAAATAATCACATTGGGAGAGAACAAAATAGAAAGTTAATAGTGTCCCGAAGAGAAAAGGTGGTCTCTCTATAACTGTTCAGCGTCAAGGCACAGTAATAAGCCTGGAAAGATCCATTCTTTCCAACACCTTTGAGAGTAAAAACCTGATTTTTGGTGATTTTTGTGAAATATTTATTTCTGTGTGATTTGACCATTTTATCCCTCCCCGTGGTTGCTTTGTGGTATTTTTAAGGTGTGATGATGATTGGCACAGTTCCCAATGCATTTTGGTGTGATTTGTGCGAGATTGTGGTTTTTGGTGGTTATAAAGGTTTTATAGTTGACTTCGGTCAACATTTATTGATACATGTGTCCGATGGCAAAACGGACTGGGCCAGCAGATCCGGAACGTCGATTTTACGTTAGTAACATGATTGGTGTGGTTTTATGACTTTTATATCTCATTTCGACTCTCGGTTCGAAAAGTTGTGAACTTGGATTTTGAGGGTCAACTTTGTGAAAACGTTTTTCAAAAATCTGAATTGCCATTGAGTCCGGCACGTCGAATTTGATAGGGTAGCATAGTTCGTTTGCATTCTCGAGATTCCAGATGAATCCGAGGGGTCCGCCAAGACTGGGAGAACTCCAAGTCTCCAACTGGTGCACCGCTTAAACGACCTGGCACACAGTTGGGGCTGTCGCTTAAGAGACTTCCCCATCGCGTACGCGACATCTGTGCAGCCAGTGGGTATCCCGTAGGTGTCGCTTAAGCGATAGCCGGCTCAAGCGACCCGGTGATCGCTTAAGCTATGCCTGGGTGATTTAAATTCCCCTTTTTCGCGATTTTTCACTATTTTCGAGACTTGGAGCTTGGGGTTTCGAGTTTTTGGGCAATTTCTTCCATTTTTAAGTTTGGGTAAGCTCCAAACTCCGATTTCAATTATTTTTCTTCGATTCTTATCAATTAAACCTTGCTAAAACGTGAATTTAAAAGTGGAATTTGGGGATTTTCCCCGAAAGACCTATTTTGATATTTTCTCAATATAAACCCCAATTTCAACTCGTTTTCACTTGGTGGGTTTTCTTCTATAAGTTCCTTTAATCATGGAAAATATATTTGTTGACTAAAATTTCTGAAAAATATATTGGCATATGATTGTATTAGATCCATGGATTGGTGATATATTGAGTGGATCTTGGCTCACATGGTTGGTATATTGGTTGGTTTTGAAAATTCTCATGTTGGTTGGTTGTGAGCACTGCATCCTCATATTATATGCACTTGTGAAACATTGGTACCACTGCGGGAATATTGGTTTTGTGACATCTTTATATACCCTATGTCGATGCATCATCACATCATCATCTTCATTGCATTTCATACATATTGTGCTCATTTGTGTTGTATTATTTTCCTTGGTGTGATAAATTTCCATTTGTACTTCTTTTCTATACTTGTATTTGGTATACGTGTATATTTGTGATTCTTTCTAGTATTTGTGTATATTATGTGTATATTGTAGAATTGTTAGTGGAGACGGTGTGGGCTACCATTTGGGACATTCTCTGATTGCAGGTGACGCGCCCATAGTGTGTATTTTATATGTTTTATTTTCTACTTTGCTCAATCGGCTTATGATACCTACTGAGTACAAGTGGACCGTACCCATCCCTATTGCGCCCTTTCGGTGCAGATCCAAGAACGAGTGCACCGCATGGTAGCTGATTCAGGCGGTATCTGGGGTATATTCGAGGTAGTGGATGATCTATGCTTCTGGAGTTGTTCTACTACCTCTTCTTATCTAGTTCATGTCCTGTTTTGTATTTAGAGACCGATTATGATCCATTTGGTCTATTATTGTATCTTTTGATATTCGAGATGTATTTAGTAGTTCTTACACTGTGACACCAGGTTTTGAAATTTTGTATGGTATTTTTGATTATGTACTTCCGCTATCATCATATTTGTGTAGTTCAACTTCGTTCTAGAAGCCTTGCCTTGGGTTTTGGAATTGATTTCTCATTTCATATCAGTTTGGGTGATAGGCTTGCTTGTCATGCCTTGCCGCGACAAGTGCCATCGTGACCATTGGTTTTTGGGTCATGACATTGGGCTTGAAGAGAAGTGTCGTCACTAGTCATTCTCGGGAGGCCTACATTTGACTGATTTATTTTATAGTGATTTTAATAGATACGAGAAACTCCTGACTTGATCATGCAGAAACATTCAAGAGCTCGCTTGTTGCATATTTACAATACAGATTAACTTCTTAAGTGACGATCAATCTATAAGATTGTGTTGCTTTAACATATTGACTAATTCAAGCATCAGAGAACTACTTGGTACCTACAGTGTATCAACTAATCCAAGTGCTAAACCCTCCCATGTTATCATATTAATACTACATTAATCATAGGGACTAGCTGAAACTACACATCAAGCAGTAAGAATTCTATTCCATAAGATGGGACTTGTGGCATAAATAATACTAGCTCATAAAAAGTAATATACCTGAATACAAAGCCCAAGCAATGGGGAGATCTCTTTCTTCAGATTGTCTCTTATCATTCCATATATTTTCTCCAAAAAGGCAGTGAGCTGCTGCTTGAACAGCAGTGCAGGATATTTGGCCTCAACATGACGTAAGTCATCCAATCTCCCAAGCATACGCCCATTGAGAACTGAAAGCCCAGCACTCTGAGGTGAACCTCGCAAGCCCTACATAAACATTAGAGGTAGCAAAGTAGAAATATTAACTAAGATATGACTTAAAAATTGGGCAATCAGCTGAAACCGAAGAACTTAATATAAACCACAGAGCTCATACTTGGGACATCCTCCCAAACAAAGAAGCTGAACTGGATCTGCGCCTCTGCGGAGTCAAATTAGCAGCCCCGCTAGCTTTAAGTGTTTGTTGAAGCAGCATCAACAATGTGGAGGTATTGCATAACCAGTAGGCTAATACATCATTGTTATCTGGGACCTTTAATGAAGAAGTTTCAGAAATTAATTGTCTTAGATTCATAAACACAGAGTCAGAAAAAACTGGAGTGATAAACATTACTAAAGTAAAAAGCTTTCTACCTCTATGGCTGAAGCAATGGTTTGTATTATACGGTCGAAAACACTAGTTCTTTCCACTTCAAAGGACCTCCAGTGGAGCAGACATTTGTATATGAGACAAGCTGCAATTGGTTTGCCTCCAGAAAAGCCCAAATCTTGAGAAATGCACTTAATGAGCAAATCTTGGTTCTCCTGTGAAAAAGGATAAAATCGTACAAAATGACTTCAGAATTTAAGCTGCCCCAGTGTGATTAAACAAGCATAATTGATCTGGTAATACATTCTGCAAGTCAGCAGACCACTTACCTGCTGCTTTTCATTTAGAGACTTTTGTGGTTTCTCCTCAGATAAAAGCTCCTTTGGACTTGCTACAGAAAGACTCATATCCTATGCCATATAAACAATCACATACATCAAAAAGGGGCATATGCTGAATTAACATCAGAAGTGATAGTAAACACATCAATCTGCAACTACTGAACTTACGGAATTAGGTCTTGATTCTCCATTTATAACGTTTCCATTATCCGGAGTCCACTGCAATTTCATTACAAGAATAATTATCTATACCATGTTCTGCTATTATGAAATTCTACTCCCTCAAAACAATTCTAACAAGATGACAATTGGCAAAGTTTGTGCACCTGTATAATAGTAGTCTTTGGCCGTGCAGATAAAGCTTTTCCAGTTGGTGACATGTTCAAAGCTTGCTGACGAAGTACTTGGTTCTCTGATTCCATATTGGAAAGCTTCTCTTCAAGCCTAAAACAAGAGACAGACAAAGGGAGTGGACAAAAGAGACAGCGTCAGATGCATGTCTTACATTCTTTAAGAATGCAAAATCCTATGTTCGGGAAATCCATTTCACTAAATGTGATTTTTTTTGGGGGGAAACTGGTAATGTTGAACACAACATGATGATTAAGGATAATCTACTACATAAATCAATGCTGGTTGTTCATAGCTCATAAATCATAAGCCCAATGCCCAACATGAATCGTGGGAAATTTGTGCTACTTCTACTCAGTATGTTTGGATCAAAAAACTCTTGATTAAATGGTCAGACAAAGAAAATAAACCTATAACAAGAGGTGAATAAGTTGATTCCCTCATAGACAGTCGATATTAATTTACAAACCTCTGCACAGAATCTTGAAGCTGATCTACTTTTCGCTCGGCATTTTCTAGTTTGTTAGCCAGCTCTGTATTCCTGGCCTCTGCATCCCTGGAAGAATCTCTAGCCTCTTCTGTAGCTTTCTTTTCTGATGCCAGCAAAGCCTGGATAATTCGTGAAACAACTTTTCAATCAAGAGAAACATAGAGATCATCTTTATGAGTTCTTTATACGAAATAGCAACCAATTAAAGATCAACTTATTATTATTGGTTTATAATTAGCACATGCATGGGAATCTTTTGAGGTTCTCTTCCTAGGCCAGCTCAGAAGCGACTTCAAGGTGGAGAATGAACTTAAGGAGTACACTTGCAGAAACTATGATACAGAATATTTAGCAGCATTGAAGTCGAGCATATTCACTTGATTCGGTGTTTATCCAGAAGAATGGATCAAATAAATGCAGCGAAAGGAATTGAACGTTGTAGTGCTCCAATTATCTTTTTTTTTTATAACTGAGAAATCCTTGAGGGCTGGTGGTGCACAGTTTGAAGCTCGGTAGATAATGGGCCCGCGTCTCTACCCTTTTCTAATTCTGGTTAAAATCCATTACCACGATTAGACTTATATGTTCCATAGGGTTTCCACACATTGATCAGTCTTAAGCTTTGTCTAACGAGCTTCATTCCTCTGCCGGCTAGGACCACCAATACCTCGGCCTAGGTCCGAGATAATCCTTTGTTCCGTAGTCCTTGAGCTATTTACACCGAGCCAATTAAGAAGTTTCGGATGTACTAGCGCTGCATTTTTGGTCATCACCAATGAAGTTGAAGTTCATCCTAAAGTTGTTCGAACACTTGTAGCACCCCAATTATCAAAGACATGGGCAATACTTCTCTATGAAATCCAAACTAGATATACAATTGGATGTTTGGCAAGGGGGTTTTACTTGCAATAATCAGCGAGTCACTCGCAAAGAAAACAAAGAAATTGGTTGGCAGTGGTTTCTAAGGTTTGTGCCCAACTAGAGTGATTAGAGATAATAAACCTTGAGGTAGTGGAACCACACCTTCAACTTATCTACTTCAGCTGACAGGGCATTTATTTTTTCTGTGTCGTGAACTATAACTGGGGTCTCCTTTATGACTGGAGGTGCTTCTTCAATTGCTCTCCGTGCTGCCTCCCTCTCTTGAACCACTTTAGCATTTGCTTCTTCTACTTGCTTTTGCATGGTATGCAGTGCCTCCTGTAGCTTTGCAACTTCTTGGGCTTTAGTATCCTCCAGCTCAGCCTGAATTAATCCAAAGTACAATGGTGTCAGAGGCAAGGAAATGAACCAAAGGGAAACTTCCTGGAAAGAAGAATAACTTACCCTGAGTCGTTTCTCAAATTGCAACCGCCACGTTAGTTCTTCCACTTTCTTTTCGAGCTTGTCCTTGGCTTCTTTGAGAGCACCTGTTTCCCTTGCAGCCTGCATATGTAATCTCTCATTCACAATGATCATCCTTCTCCAAAACGAGATTATACAAAGACATGATCACAGAAATGCATAACAAACCATTTTGAGATTTCGAAGCTCCTTCCTGGCTACCCTTCGCCTCCAACCACACTGAGTAATGATCGCAGCTCTCTGAAGACTTCTGTAATAAGAATAAGCGGCATGGCCACGTGAATGAGCCTGCAGGATAGCAAGCAAAATCATGTATCAGATATTATACTCTTTCGACATTTCAAGACTTCATGTATCTTCTGCATTATATGATAGGTAAGACCCAATAGCAGTAGAGAGATAAGTTCCTGTATTTTAATTGCAGCTTTAGTGTGCTTCCGGTATCGGAAGTCATTGCGAGCAACCATGGCTCTCATGCCTGTTTGCAACGTAATTGCAGAAGAATGCAGCGTTGTATATGTTATGTGTGCAACATGACATCTGAAGTTCTTCTGAATCTTCAGCGCAGCTGCTTCACGTCTCAGTTGTTCATACAGTTTGCAGGACAGCATCGCTGACATTACGAACAAAAAAAATTATAAACACCCAGTGTTAATAGTTAAAAGGAAAAAACTAACAAGGCAACTGATAAGAGTGGCATCGCTGACATTACGAACAAAAAAAATTATAAACACCCAGTGTTAATAGTTAAAAGGAAAAAACTAACAAGGCAACTGATAAGAGTGTAACAATTTACTCAGAGAAGACTAGCAACATAAAGTTTAAACCTAAAATGCAGTTTTAATTAGAAATTGGAGCCATTGACATATGTTCTCAACTTTCCTGGCCAGGAGAACTCATCAAACCAGTTGACTTCTCGATGCTAGCTCAATTTTGTATCGACCATACCAAATTAGAGCTGCAGAGCTTTTCTTCTTTTTCATTGTATCGAGTATACCAAATCAGAGCTGTAGAGTTTTTGAAGAGGTGGAATATGACTTTGTGTAGATTAGGGTGTTTCTTTTGGTTTTATTTAACTTTTGGTGCACCCATGAGCTTCCTGTTAGTAAAAGATGGCCGGTGTCTATCATAAACAATCATATTGTCAAGTAGATTCTCTACTTTTTTTTGAACTTCTGGTGTCCAGGGTTTTCCCCCCACATCTCAACAATTTATTTCGGATAATAAATGAATAAATTATAATGTACATGAATATTTAAATTGAACCGAAGCTTTTGAAACTTGAACAAAGCACCATGGTGAATTTTCAAGCATCATAAATCATATAATACTAGAAACATTCCTTAAAATTGGCTTTAAAGCACCATATTATGCTAAATGTATGTTTTAAGTATTTGAAAATCAAAGTCAGCGATGTAAAGGGAAGCTACAGCTACTTTTCAATAGGCCAGTTCCAAAGCATTTTTCTCAGTGAAGTATGGAGCAGATCAAAGAAGTTTTGGTGACCTGAAATGTAGGTAACTAAATGACTGATTGAAAATATACCTCGCCAACATGATTGCAACTGAATAGCAGCTTGACGGAGAGCAACAAATTCTTTTCGCATAATATATGTACGGATGTGTCTTTGAATAATTTTTGCTGCATTTCCAAGTACCTCGGCTCTCCTAGCGTCGAGCTCAGCCATCTGTCCAGCCCGCAAAAAGACCTTTGTTTTTCCCATCTGTAAGGCCGGATATTCAGAAAATGTAAAGACACCAAAATCTCTTTGCAGATTTCATGATGCCACCAAGGGTATATGATATTCCCTCAGAAGTCGACCAATAACCAACCTACTCTGGTAGGAGAATGAGAACATTTGATTCAGCATGATATCAAAAATTTACCTGATAGCCCTTGAGTCCCTTTTTGTCTAGAATCATCTGGCATGCAATCTTGTCATCATAGCTGAAAAGGGATAATTATGGGTCGTCAGAAAAATCAGAAAGAAACTGATAGGAAAGGAGACTCACATATGAGAATAAAAGTTTCTTTAGAATCGACACACATCAAGTCTGGAAAACTTACCTTCCAGCTAAAACTTCTGGAGCAAGAACACCAAATCTAAGTAGAAACTCATAAAATGTACGTCTAGTAGGATATCCAGCACAGCTGATTCTAATAGCTTCTAAGACTCCCTAGACCAGAAAGAACAATTTATGTAAGGGCGAGAAGAAGTAATAAAACTATTACAATCACAGGCACAAGGATGAGCATCAATAGACACTTACACCGCATCGCAATTGCTGGATCACATTCAGATTCTCGAAGATACAAGGCTTAAGGGCATTATTAGGCTTCACACATCTGATGTAGTGAGGCTCTGTAGAACTTAAAGTTTCCATTAAAGATTGCAGCTGTAGCTGCAAGCATGTAAGAAAAGGCTTCAGCATACAGAAGTATCATTATGAAAAGCATATACTAAAAGTTTATAAATGCTGTAATGAACCATTTTTGATAGATAGATAGAGAGCCAGGGAGAAAAAAAAAATACAGAAGCACTATAACACAACGCAATAGCAGAAATATGAATTTTTTGAGATGATAAAAGCAATATTGCAATAAGAAACCAACCGAATTAATATTGTTATAAAAGAAGTGGCCATGGAGGTGTCCAAGCATTAACAACCACAATGCGCTACGGGTAACAAGTAGCATAAAATAAGTCAAATGATACGTGAACCAAACCAGAGAAAGGCAAGAATTACTCTTAACTGGAATTTACTAGGCATACAATTGAATAAGAATGGATAGCAAAAACTTCAGAAATTCAGTCATAAAGCACAACTTGTTCAGTTACATGAAACCAACACATTATTTTATTACTCCACATGATTCTTGGACATATCTGAAGCTCCTAGTTTGCAATAAAAAATAGAAGCAAAAGCTCCTGTTAGACATTCTTTTGTAAGCAGCTTCTCTTAGACATAAATCCATTAATCTTTTTTTTCCGTAAACAACTGATTCATTAATTATTTTCATCTTCAAGAACCTTTGTCATGACTCAGATGTTACGCCTGGTAGTTATGTTAAGCTAGTTTTGATTTTACTTCGAGTCAACATGCATCAGCCATTTATTACTTAAAGCCATCAATAAAGCAAATATAATTGTCAGACTGATCAAGAGAAAGACAACTTGCACAATAGAAAACCCAGATAATAGAAATCCATACATCTAATTAAGCTATAAAGGGCAAGAAGAGATACCCTTCTTTTTAATTGGTGAAACATATTGTTATAATTGTTTCCAAAATCTATATTAACAAAAATACTTGATGGAGTACGATGAATTAACCTTAAAACGAGACCCTATGGAGGAGAATTTGGATGATTTTGATGATTCTTCAGGTAGAGGAGGAAACAAACCCGCCACAAAAGGACATTTTGAGGCCGTTAACAGAACCTGATGTTCTGCAACCACATAATCTTTGTTCTTATCCAGAAACAGATCGGCTTGATATGTCACCTGCATATCATATAGGACGCTTTAGCCTTACATTGAAACGTGAAGGTATAGATATTTCCAAAAAGAAGAACTAGCCAGCACCTCTCCAGCATAATGAGATATTGTAAAACTCGTCCTTGAAAGTTTAGGTTTAATGAAGCGCTTGTTTTTAGTGAATGTTTGGTACAACTTCTGAGCAAATGTTTCATGAGTAGATTTAGGAAACATACTGCAAGGACCAATAATATGAACAGAAATTATATCATAAGCTGACAAACCAAAAAGAGAAGAGAAAAATATTAGATATTTTGATGAATAAATAATCAAGCATGCATACCAGGCTTCATCTAACAGAGCAATAATTCCTCCAGGTTTCTGCAAGTTTTCAACTTCCGTTGTTACAATTTAAGTAAACAAAAAAATTGGGGCTAGAACTTCTAACAAATCATAGCATCGCATGACAAGTTACAGAGATATACGTCTTTCAGATAAAATGAAAAAAATCAATCAATAAACAATGAATCAAAAATTGTTGCAGACCTTTTCGATCAGATCCAGCACGTCTTGGTTGTCAACAAACTCTATGTAGCTCCAGTTAATCTCTTCTTTTTCATATTCTTCTTGTTCCATTTTGAACACGTGCTGAAATTAAAAGATGGAGTAACATTATACAAAAGAACGCCCTTTAAGAACCAAAAGTTGGGGCTGCAAACACATTACCCCTATAATCATATACCCGTAACAGATAGAAATAAAAGAAAAAAAGAAACAAGTTTTAAAATGCAAGAACAAGATATAACCTGGTTAAAATGTTGTTGCAACTTTTCATTTGTAAAATTGATGCAGAATTGCTCAAAACTGTTTTACCCAGGAAACTGTTAGAAAGGCACCACTAAGGCTTAAAGTAAGCATCAGCAGAGAGCATGTCATACTGA
Organism: Capsicum pubescens; assembly: GCA_030864215.1. Lineage (NCBI taxonomy): Eukaryota > Viridiplantae > Streptophyta > Magnoliopsida > Solanales > Solanaceae > Capsicum > Capsicum pubescens. The sequence continues at coordinate 194,613,686 of CM061544.1, read as the reverse complement.
ATGGTTACCTGTTCGTTTTAAAACTCTCAAACCCATAAATATCAAGAACTCCGATTATTGACTTGGAGTTTGGATCCTGGCCAATTGAGATGTTTATCTTTTCCACAATCCTGAAGTCAATAGATGAATATTTTTAGATACAAAAGAAGATAAAAATATAGAACACCAAACAAGTATGTCTATATGTCTCTATCTGACTTGCTTACCAGTCGAAAAGGCGAGAATATATGGTTTTAGCCAAAGCATCCCTGCTACCCAGAGCAGCTTCTGGATCAAGAGTCCTTGTAATAACTTCCTCAGGTGTGACCATCACACGTGTAATTAGTGCATCTTCCAAGCTCTTGGCATCACACCTATCAATTCTTATTCTTAAGATCCACAAGAAATAACAGATCCAAAATATGAACATGCAGTTCAAAAGCAGAAAAAGACCTACTCAAGCAACTCCGCCGTCATATTGAGATGAAACCGAGACTGCTCATCCTTAATCACAGAAGAGTCTATCTCCTCACCTTTTGCAAATTCGACATTGCCAAGGTGAAGAATTGCAGCAACTACCCTGAAAATTGCATCCTGAACAAATTTGCTAAGGCATTAGCAATTCATGTTAACCGCAAAACAGACTAGCCGGGAGGAAAACTGACCTGCTCTTCCTCGCTGATTCCTACTATATCCATAGCCCTTCTTGTTGCAAGATATTCTTCAGCATCATTTACTCCATCCAATTCATAACATTTGGACTGATTAAGATAGTGGAATGATTTTGTGTTCCCTAGTTTATATCTCTCTACCTCCTGCAAAGCAAAAGAATATCATAATTATATGCATCGCCAACGTTAGATCAGCTAAACAGCTAAAAACAATTAAAAACAGCATAGATACCTCAGCTGGAGCAGCACAAAGAAGATAAAAACAATGGTAGTTCCTCTCAGGATTTGAGATTTGACAGACACGAGACCTCTCCAGAAGGTAAGTTCGTATAGCTGCCCCAGATATCCTCCCACTCTTATCAAATTGTATCTCAACAAATTTACCAAAACGACTGAAAGCATTATACCATTTACATCATGAAAAGGAAGAGTCATAGTTAGAAATCATCAAGAAAGTTGCTGAAGCAATTAACATCTACTGCAGCCTCAATTAGAGAAGTTGCTAACCTTGAGTTGTTGTTCCTCACAGTTTTGGCATTTCCAAATGCTTCAAGAATGGGATTGGACTGTGTGTCAAGTGTCAAGAATAACATGAATTTTGAGACAGTAATTTGATAGGCTAAGACCAGTTTCAGCAGAAACTGCCAATGATAGATATAAATTGAAGTGGAAGCGCATCTTACTTCTAGAACTTGTTGTTCTACTGTTCGTCCTTCGACACCTGACCGACCCCCAAGGTGTGCAAGATAACGCATAAGCATCTTAGTAGTTTCAGTTTTACCAGCACCACTTTCTCCACTAACCAAAATTGAATTGCTTTTTCCCTCATTAATCATTGCCCTGAGACCAAAATGAGAAATAAATGTGAGATATCATGCCAAAGTAAATAAAAAGAGGAAGACATATCAAAAAAGAACTCAACCTATATGCAACATCTGCAATTGCAAAAACATGCGGACTCAGCTCCCCAAATGCTGCTCCTTTGTACTGTTCCATCATGTGAGAGTCGTACAGATGAGGCAATCTTTGGAAAGGGTTTACTGCGATCAATATGTTCCCAGTGTATGTCTAGACAACAGATCAGGAAAAACTAAGAAAGCTTTCTCCAAAGGATAATAAATTCATTGAATACAATTAGCAGGTATTAATGATCAATTTGCATGATTACAAAGAAAATCAAAGCTCTTACATAAATTTCATTAAGCTCATATCGAGTGGCCAGATTCTGCAGAACTCCAGGTTCATGCAAATAGGAAAGCTTGGTCATATCATCTACACCTCCAGGAGGAGCCTCAGTATCTTTAGGAAGCACTTTAGCGATATTTGCAACAATCTGAGATCAACAGTTTGAAATTATAAAAAAACTTTGATAAAAAGAAAAAACTTTGTGCACAACCAAAAGAAACAAGACCTTACCCTTACCTCAGAGGTAGACCAGGCTATCTCCAAAAGAAACAAGAACTAATATTTAAAAAAATAATCAAGGTGTAAATGCAAACGAAAGCCACAAGGTCAATATGAAAAGTGTTCATCAGCTTCATCACCTTATATACTTTTTGAATTCATTTATAAGAATGTAAGGCTGCGTACAGTACACCCTTGTGGTGGAGCCCTTCCCCGGACCCTGCGCATAGGGAGAGCTTTAGTGCACCGGGCTGCCCTTTTTTAAAGAGAAGTGAACTGATCTAAGGACGTGTAAGTAACTTGGTTCATGTCTTCATGATGTCAGTCAAAAAGGAAAGATTCTATCATAGACCTGCTTCTAAGAACGTAAAGAGAAGTGAACTGATCTAAGGACATATAAGTAACTTGGTTCATGATCTAAGGACATGTAAGTAACTAATCAAAGAGAAGAATTCCACAGTTATGGTGAACCGCCACATGGGTCTAAACTTGTGATTCCTAGCTTTCTTGAGGGATTTAACAATTATTTACATTAGCTAGAATTAGGAAGGTGCTAGTTCTCAGTAACATCCATTGGTCACAACCCAGAACTAGTTCTAAGAATGCTTTGAATATATTCATTATGGCTCAATATTAAAAAATATCTACTTTCTCTGGTGAGTCCAGATCCATTAACAATTTCAGAATATATGAGCACATTAGTTCATTTTCGCTTCAGATTGACACAAAGTATGTCCCATGGATAAATATTGCTGCTACACACCAAATACTCACTTCTTTCCCATTGGAGGTTTTAACATGAACATCTTGACCATGTATTTTGATAACTTCTCCATCTTTCCATGCCAATTTAGGGTCTTCCACCCAGACATGAGAACCAACAATAATGTTGACTGATGCCTGCAAAAAGGTACTTGCATGAGATATCAAGAGGACATTGATTACTATGTGAAATGTCAACCATTCAAATAAGACATCAGAAAACTTAATATCTATACTTTGTATTCAAATAAAAAGGACCTGAATAGAGTGGATTCATATATCCAATTCCAACTAATTTGGGATTGAGGCACACTTGATTTATTAATTGATACACATGATCAGAGAATTCTTCAACACAAGTTTTTAGACTATGTTCATACTAATGGGGAGAGATAAATAAATAAGGGCGGAATAGAGGGGGCAACCCATCCAGCATTGACATTTTTTTAAAATCTAACTTCGCCTTGTTTAAAAACTAAGAGATGGAAAGATACAGACAAGAAAAAGTAAGACAAACTTTAGGAGAAAGAAGAAAATGCAAGAAAAACTTGTGAAACCGCAGAATCCAGCCTGAAAAAGAAATCATGCATCTTAAACAGTACTCTCCTTCCGTGTTAGGCATAGGGGTCCTTCTACTACCTCTATCATAATACGTAAAGAAACAATAGGAAATTTGAAAAGCAACAAATATAACTGAACGGACAGGAGTCACCCAGGGAATGAAACTGCCAGTCTAAACATCTTTTCTTTCTGAACAGGTATGGTAGGCTAAAATTTGAATACAATGAAGCACCTCATATTTTTTTTTTGAGAAGAATGAAGCACCACACATGTCAAAAGGCTTTCCAAACATATCTAAACATGACTAAGCTCTAAGGAATACTGCCTATTTGCAAAGAGTATTAGAATCTTAAAATAAAGGACGTCATTTCTAGAATAAATGAATATCAGGAGAAGGGTGGGAGGAAAAGAACTGCTAGATGTTCTCATTTCATCGAAGCCTTGGTGGACAGAGTTACCCAAGCTTGTGCTAGTGTTGGTGGGAGATAGCAAGTACCAAGTCGACTAGTCGAGGTGCGTGCAAGTGGGTGTGGCCACCAAAGTTATAAAAAAGGGGGTTGATATTTCGAGAAAGATCATTAAAGCTGGTCAAACGTAAGAAATTATCAAACTTTCCACTTCAAGTCAATTTAATCATTTCAGAGAATAGAAGTGATACAGAAACTTCAGAAATTTACTTTTGTCACGACCTTCTCACTGCTTCTTTTTAATGGGTTCCTTTAAATGACAACCTAGTGTCGGTTTGGATTGGCTTTTGGTTTTTGGCTTTTGACTTATAAGCCATAAGCCATAAGCTAGAAATTCTAACTTATAGCTTTTGGCTTATTTTTAGCATTTTAAGCCAAACGCCATAAGTTAAGATTTCTAACTTGAAACTTTTGGCTTATTTTTAGCATTTTAACTTAAAATTAAATGCTTATAAGCATTTTTTAAATATACCCAAACACTTCAAAAGTGCTTAAAAGTCAATTTTGACTTAAAAGAACTTAAAATAAGCCAATCCAAACGGACACCTACTTCATTCCTCCTTGAAGAAATACTATGTTGTAATCATTTTCAGAGCTAACAAAAAATTCTTTCTCAAATAATGCAAATGTTATCACATTGATAAAAGTAAAAAGAAACATAACTTTGTTTATGTTGTTTCTCTTTTCAAACTTCTCATTAGATTACATTTGGAGTACGTTGATTCATTTATGAAATTTTTTCTTCTTTTGGTTAAAAGTGAGCTTTCATTAATACCAAAAGAAGTATTTACAATAAGGACCAGGAGGAAATTTGACTATCCACTCCTCTATAGGACTACCTGTCTATTCCTACTCTGCTGTACTACTACTGCCTGAACACAAGTTCAGTGACCATAAACTCCAAACCACAAGAATAGGAAATTAACACTACACCAACACTCAACCATACCTGCCTACACTTGAGGGAAACAATTTAGTTGCAGTAAGGCTTGCTACCACTTTGCAATCTTGCTTCCTCGAATATTTCTGAAGCACAAAGTGTCTAAAAGAACCCCTGCCTTGCACTAATTTGACCATAGGAACTTTTGGTACTTAGATGCTAGAATGACGTTTATGCCTTTATGCTAAGTCTGGCAACGGAACCGGAAAATTCCGTTCCGGTCCGCCAACTCCGATTCCGGCATGGTTCCGTTACCGGTAATGCCACGGTACCGGTATACCGGTACCCAATGGTCCGGATAACGTTACTGGTACGAACCTTCGAAAAAATCCAGTACTTCCGGTTCCGGTTGACCGGTTCTGGTTAACCAGTTCCGATCCGTCAGACGCTTAAATATCTGCCTTTAAAAAAAAAAAAAAAAAGGGGGAGGTATCTGGCACTGGCAACAGCTCTTTTGGCCGTTGCTTTATAGCCGTTTCAAACAAACCCCCCCTCCCAATTACCCCACACCAGCCCTTAAAATTTTCACTATAAATATCCTTCATTTCAATTCTTTTTTCACACAAATATTATTAATTCTCATACTCTCTCTTAATATTCTCACATTCTCTCTAAATATTTACAATTATTATATTAGTTGGAGTTGAAGATTCAATTATTATATTAGTTAGAGTTGAAGATTTGTTGAAGATATTACAAGCTTCAATTATCATCTTTTAATTCCGACATTTGGTATACATCTTCTTTTACGCAGACGTTCGGTATATTCGTTCCAACTTTAATCTCTTTTTATTTACGTTAATATCTATATTTTTTTTTTTTAATATCTACATTTGTTTACTTACATTAATTTTTTAATTTATAATATTTGTATTGCTTGTTTTAATATTTTAATTTAAATTATGGATTTCGGAAAAAATAGTAGTGGTAAAAAACCTATCTTTGGTAAGGTTTTTCGTAGAAATAAAAAAAGTAAGGCTAGTACTACTACTAGTTCATTACCGCCAAGATTTAATGAAACTTCTTTATCACAACCTAATGGTTTCAATGTTGGTATCGGTATGGAATTAGATAACGAGACCCTAAGTAGGCGTTATAATAATTTTGAGGAAGACTTACCGGAGGAAGATGATATAGAAGAACAAGTGTTAGGTGATACCCCTACCCCTACTAGTCCGGTTACGGAATTACCGGAACACGGTGAAGAACTTCCTCCTTTACCGGAATTTACTAGGGCCAAAGGTACCGAACATACTAAAAGGTCTTTAGTTTGGAAATTTATGGAGCATGATAGGGTAAAAAGTACTGCTACTTGCAATAAATGCAAGCATGTTTTTAAACATTTGACCGGGGAAAAAAATAGCGGGACAGGGTTGCTAACTTCGCATTTGACGAGATGTAATAAAGAATTTATTCGTCTAAAAAATGAGGCTAAGGCAAAAAAAGATGGTACACAATTTGTGCATGAATCTGTAGGAGGTAATATGGTTCAAACGCGTTTAGACATGTTTAACCCGGCTGAAGCAAGTTCATCATCGACATATAGTGAAGATGTAGATAGAGGAGAACTAGCGAAAATGGTTGTTGTTATGGGTTTGTCTTTTAGTTTTCCTTCACATCCCGATTTTATTCATTATATTCAACGAGTATATAATACCTCTTTTAAAGGTTTTTTACGAAATACTATTAAAAATGATATTTTTAAATTTCAAGCTGAACATTGCCATTTTCTTCGTTGCTTATTTGATAAATTTGATGGTAGAATATCTGTTACTTCTGATATGGGTCGTAGTGTTATCGGTTATGATTATTTTACTCTCACGGCTCATTGGATTGATCACGACTGGAACATGCAAAAGAGAATTATTGGTTATAAATATGTTGATGAGTCTAAAACCGGCATGTATATAGCTAGTACAATAGCAATAGCGGAGAGCATGAAATATTTTAGATTTATTGGTAAACCTATGACATGCACATTAGATAATGCTTCTAATAATTTGAAAGCTATTGAAGAGTTAAAAACTAGATTATGTCCTATGGATGAAAATGCTTCTAATAATTTGAAAGCTATTGAAGAGTTAAAAACTAGATTATGTCCTATGGATGAAGATCATTTTCATGTTAGATGTGTTGCGCATATTTTAAATTTGATAGTACATGAAGGTGTTCATTTGTTTGGAAATGGTTGTCTTAAAGTTCGAATTGCTTGTAGTTATATTTTTAAAAATAAAAGAAAGGTTGTAATGGATGATTTTAAATATAAATGTAATCAATGTGAACTTCCATATACAAAAGTTCCAAAAGAAATTCCTACTCGATGGAATTCTTTGTTTCAAATGCTTGAAGTTGCTTTTATATATCGTAAACCTATACAATTAGTTTATAATGCTTATAATGAGGATGTTAATTTAATGCTAGATGAAGATGATTGGACTGAAATACAAGAACTTTGTGAATTTTTGAAAACTTTTCATCAAGCTACGAAAACAGTATATGCTCAATATACTCCAACTATTTCTTCTGTTTTAGTAACTATTACTGCTATTTCTAAAGTACTTGCTGAATATAAAAAATTATGCCCTTACAAAGAGGCAATTGAATCTATGTTTGAAAAATTTTAAAAATATTATTTTTCTATTCCACAAATTTTTTTGACAACTAATTTATTCAACCCATTTTATAAAGAACATGGTATAGTGATGTTGGTTAGAAAATTATACAACAATTTAGAAATTGTACTTCATGAAAAGCCATCAGTTGAAACTTGTTGTGCTAACATAGTACCTAAAGCTAAGAGTTCATATAACTTGTATCAAGTTATGGAACAAAATATTGGGCCGATCGAACCTACTACTTCTAGACATAGATATGATGATTTAGATGACGAGATGGGCGAAGAACTTGGTCTTCAATGTTGTAGGAGTAATATTTTGATTCGTATCTTTCGCAGGATCGGAAAAGTATTAGAGATGAAAATGGAAAACAACTTTTATCATGGTGGAAGACCCGTATTAGGCAATTTCCAAAACTTTCAAGGATGATTCGAGATTTGCTATCAACTCAAGCTTCTTCAGTTGCTTCGAAGCAAGTTTTCAGCGCAGGAAGATTTATAATAGGAGATCATTGATATTCATTAGCAAGGGATAGTTTGGAGATTTCGGTATTATTTAGAGATTGGATCAATGTCAAACGAAGAAATTTTGAGCTCCCCAAATTACCGCCCCATATTGAAGACGAAATAGATGAAATTTTTGAGGAAAATAGTGATGATGGAATGGAAGCAATGGAAGAACAAGGAAAAAGACCAATTCCGGAAGATTTATCCGCCGAAGAAATAGAAAAGTTACTTCAAAAATATAATAGACAATTTAGATATTAATAAGATTTTACAATAAAGATCTAATTCAAACAGAACTCTTCCTAGAAGGTGGCTGCGTAGATTAGATTTACATTTAATATCTTTGTAATAAATGTACAACGCATGAAATTTGAATAAATATAACGGCTATTCGCCTAATTTTATTTTAAAATTTGTCTTTTGTTTGTTGCAATTATGGAAAAAAAATTTAATACAAAACTTTATAAAGTTACGAAAATTTTTAACTTCTAAAACTTATTAAAAATATTATATTAACTTAAACTTAACATATATTTTTTAAGTTAAAATTTTAAATTTTTTTTAGATAGATTAAAACTTAAACTTATTAAAAGAGTTAATAAATTATATAAATTATATAAATTATATAAGTTAATATATATATAAAACTTATATATTAATGCCATTAAGTTAAAACTTATATATTAATGCCATTAAGTAATATATATAATTTAAATTAAAATTTAGAGGAGGTTAGTGTCTATTTCGGAGAACCAGTTTGGATTTATGCCCGGGCGCTCTACGACAGAGGCAATTCACCTAGTGCGGAGACTGGTGGAACAGTACAGGGAAAGGATGAAGGACCTGCGCATGGTGTTTATCGACTTGGAGAAGGCATATGACAAAGTCCCTAGGGAAGTCCTTTGGAGATGTTTGGAGGTGAGTAGGGTCCCGGTAGCGTATATCAGAGCAATTAAGAACATGTATGATGGAGCTAAGACCCAAGTGAGGACGGCAGGGGGAGATTGAGAGCATTTCCCGGTCTTGACAGGATTGCATCAGGGATCTACTCTTAGCCCGTTTTTGTTTGCTTTGGTTATGGAGGTGTTGACGCGGCGTATCAAGGAGAGGTGCAGTGGTGTATGCTTTTTGCGGACGATGTGGTTTTGATTGACGAGACCCGGGGAGGTGTGAATGATAAATTAGAGGTGTGGAGACAGACCTTTGAGTCTAAAGGGTTCAAGTTGAGTAGGAGCAAGACCGAATATTTGGAATGTAAGTTTAATGGCTCGAGGGAGCAGGACGAGGTGGTAGTAAGGTTGGATTCTCATTTGGTGTGTAAGAGGGATAGTTTCAAGTACCTCGGGTCCATGATTCAGGGGAATGGTGAGATTAACGAGGATGTCTCTCACCGGATTGGGGCGGGATGGATGAAGTGGAAGCTCGCCTCGGGGGTGTTGTGTGATAAGAAGGTGCCGCCCAAGCTTAAAGGCAAATTTTACAGGGTGGCAGTCTGCCCGGCCATGTTGTATGGAGCGTAGTGTTGGCCAGTCAAGAACTCTCATATTCAAAAATTGAAGGTGGCGGAAATGCGGATGTTACGTTGGATGTGTGGTCTTACTAGGAGGGATAGGGTTCGGAATAAGACTATTCGGGAGAGGGTTGGAATGGCTTCGGTGGATGACAAGATGCGGGAGGTCCATTTGAGATGGTTCGGACACGTGATGAAGAAGGGCACAGATACACCAGTTCGTAGGTATGAGTGGCTTGCTTTGGATGATTTCAAGCGGGGCAGGGGTAGGCCAAAGAAATATTGAAGAGAGGTGATTAGGCGGGACATGGAGCAGTTACAGCTTACTGAGGACATGACCCTAGATAGGAAGAGCTGGAGGACGCGTATTAGGATAGAAGGCTAGTGACTATTAGGGTAGGTAGGGTAGGGCATTACCTGTTTGGTGTATTACTCTTGTTAGGCTACCTTGTTGCATGCTGTATTACGAGTGCCTACTATTCTTTGTTTACTTTCCATTGTAAGGGCGTTTTTATGTCTTGTCATCTTGTTCCATGCGTTTTGTATGGTTGTGATTACTTATCTTATCTTGAGCCGGGGGTCTATCGGAAACAGCCTTGCTACTTCTCCGGAGGTAGTGGTATAGCCTGCGTACATCTTACCCTCCCCAGACCTCACTATGTGGGAAGACACTGGGTTTGTTGTTGTTGTTGTTGTAAATTAAAATTTAAAATTTAAAACAAACACTGTAGCAGTACGTTATGTTCCGGTGTCACTCCGGACCGATCCGGTTCCACACCGGTAGCCACCGGACTGGTCCGAACAAGGGGAAAATTCCGGTTCCGGTCAAACCGGTCCGGCGGTAGCGGTTCCGGTCCGTTGCCAGTCCTACTTCAGGCTACTGGTACTGGTCGCAGACTTCCGCACAATAGGTGGGATTTCTATCCCAACTATTCCTTCACTCTCCCATTCCCCTAATGTGATTAGAAAACATAAAAAAGCAAATGTTAACGAGTTGGTTTTTATATGTATCCTTCTTCTCGTCAGAAGCATTCTGAACATATTACAGGTTCTTTTATTTTGACTAGTACACCTTATTCTTTTATGCAGGAGATCAAAACGCATAACCATTTGCTGTAGTGTTTTTAGGTTAACAACAAACACACTTTTTAAATTCATATTAATATGGCTGTCCTTTTTTAACTAAAAGTGATATTTTAATCAGTTTCTTCCGTTTCTGAAGCGTCAAGAAGTCCAATGACATATATTCGCAAATATTCATTATAATTATTTTCTGTAGTGTTTTTAGGTTAACAACAAACACACTTTTTAAATCCATGTTAATATGGCTATCCTTTTTTAACTGAGTGATATCTCAATCAATTTCTTCTGTTTCGGCAGCATCAAGAAGTCCCATGATATTTATTTGCAAATATTCATCTTAGCATCCATGCGTCACTTATTTTTACATCTCAATTATGGACCTATGTAATTGCATAAGGAGACTCCGCAAAAGATCAATGGTCGTAGCTGCATATGACATTGGATAACTTTAATTTAGAGCACTGAGGTGCTATAAATGCTGATATTTATTTTCGATGATTCAAAAATTAATGTGCCTACTGTTGCAAAGAGACTACCTTTTCTGAAAAAATGTAATACATTCTTTCTCTTTTTGATAGCTGACAAATCCCTTAAGGCAATGGCGCAAGATTCGGAACTCGGTGGATAATGAGCTCACATATCTACCTCTCTCCGGTTAAATACTAGGATTTCTCGGTAGGGTTTCAACATGTGACATGTGCCTATTCTCTGTGGTAGGGTGCGAACATGTGATATGCGCCTATTATCAGCAGCAGATTTAAACCCATGACATGCTTCTAACCCACACATCATGTGTTGTGCTCTTACACATAACCAAACCCCAGAGGAAATCCATTCTTTATAAAAAATTGTAATCCAATCTTTCAAGTATACATGTATCCTTGGAAAGGGTTGTTAATTATTTCAGCACTCTCCATAAACACCTATTCCACTGGCCAAAAAATTCAAATCTAGTGATTCCATGCCCTTCATTTTTCCACTCTTCATATTGTTCTTTTCTTAAGTGGTTTGTTATGTCTTTGCCGGGGGTCTATCGGAAACAGCCTCTCTACTTCTTCGGAGGTAGTGGTATGGACAGCGTACATCTTACCCTCCCCAAACCTCACTTAGTGGGAATACCTGTTGTTGTTGTTGTTTGTTATGTCTTTGGAGTAGGAAGTCACTTTGCTATTTTCAACTGGGTAGCGTTGGAAATCTACATTAACATCTCCCATAGAGTTATCCAAAACTCTATCTCAACTTCTATTATTATTATTAGCAGTAGTAATTGGTGTTCTTCTGAATGATATTTCTATCTCTAATATTTTCCAAAAAAAAAAAAAAAAACATATGGATACCTCTAACCAGGTAAAGTTAAATTCCTGAATACGCAGAGTTGTGTCTATTTTGTGCAATTATTACTATAAACAGGGCCTCTTAATTAACACTACATACAACCTCTTTTAATATGGAATTACTCGCTCTGGTATGCAACCTCAGTTATTCTAGATAAATAAATTATAATTTCAGGTTTTAATTCTAGCGTTTATCTCTTTCTGGCATCCAAAATCCTTACTTGGAAAAAAAAAAAAAAAAAAAAGAGAGGATACCAACAAATTTTGTTTCACATATACCAATAAAAAACGCAAGAATTTCCTAATGATGCCCGAATTAAATTTGGTCCACACAAATACCACAAAAAATATTTACAAAACAGCAAATTGACTCTGCCCTGAACAGATTTGACTACAGCAACAAGCAATCAGTCTACAGAGAAAATGAAACGACAAGGGATATCGTCGTTTAAGCATAGACTTACCATTGACGAGGTTTGAACTATCGATCTTCTGCTCTCCAACTCATCAAAGCAAAGAGAAGCAAAATTTGTGTTGGTGAATCAGATCGGACTGCCCAAACTTCAAAAATTCCAGTCGATGATGATGACGATGATAACAAGGAGGGAGTTGAAGGAGAAGAAGAAGACAAAGCTTGCCTCCGATGAATCAGCTTATGGTAAAGCGAAAACGGTTTCTCTTTATTTCTCTATATAAATGGCTCCGTATATGTGTGTATTTCCTCTAAGATAGTAACAGCAGCAGCTATGCTATATTTTTCTTTTACGTTCAACCTTCACTCTCTTTTTTTCTACTTTCTCCGTACATTTTTACTATTTTTAAATTTAGTTGTCTATTTTTTTTTATTTTAAGGCGTCCAACGAGGTAACAATAATGATTTAGTTTATAAAATTAATTGATAATTTATTTATTTTTTAAAATATTAAATTTTGTAATATTTAAAAATAATAAGATAAATTATCTTTATTATTTACAATTTTTTATTCTATATGTCAAGGAAAAAGTATGTAAATAAAGATGTAAGGTGGGAGTATTTATTTGAAAAAATTAATTTTTATTTGCTTTGTTGCGTTTCCTATTCGCTGAGGGCGGTATTTTTTGTAAATTGTAAGAAGGGGAGGAGCTTACATAAAAATCACAATTTAGGGGCGAATATCTAACACTATTTATGTCTGCATTTTGGCCATTATATTCTACTTATTTGTGTTATTTGCCATCCATTCTGGACATATTCAAAGGTTACCTACTTCCATGCTGAGTAGTAATTTGAATTTTCAGCCTAGATTAAATTTGAAATTGATGATTTCATTCTTCATATGTACAACTTTCATTTCTTGGATTTTGGTAACTATAAGCACACTTGCATTATTGATTAATTTTACTATATAATAAATAAAAAAGAAAAGTCAAATTTTTATCACACATTACTCTTTCTTAAGAAATTCTTTACCGATCAAATGTTTTTTTGACAATTCGTTCTTAATATGTGCAACATGTTCAGTACACACTTTATAGATAAATAGAAAGAATTAGTGTCTGATAAATTACATAAATTTTAAAGGGGAAAATGCACTACAAGAAAATAAGCTTTTAGCGAAAGAAAATTTGGTCATTAAAAGCTCCAATTTGGTTGCTATTAGTCAATAACGACGAAATATGATTCGGCCGTCACCGTTCATTAAAAGCTCTGTCGTTAAAAGTTAATGTCCGAATTGAAAATTCAAAGAATCCTTAACGACAACATAAAATTCGATCGTAGTAACTCTTTATAACGATTCACAATTTTCTTTTATTGATTATCATTCTGGTCGTTACATGTTTTAATACAATAACAATGATAGTTAAAACTTTGTTTACCTTCACTGAATTGTCTATTAATTTTTCATTACATTCAAAATTTGATTATTACATAGTCATATACATTCATACATTCAAAAAACATGAAAGAGTAATAAAACTTTATAGCAAATTTTAAAGAACAAAAATGTCATACTTATAAAGTATATATACTTATATAAATTTTATGGCTTTATTTTTGTCCACTCTCAACATAATATAAAATTGAAACATGTTCCAAGTAAGAAAAAATTTAAATAACTCTAAACAAAATAGAAAATAGATGTGTGATCTTAGGCGTATTTGTACTCCTAAGTTCATTATCTATGCACGTTTAGCCTAGTTTCAAGGACTACTTTGTGTGCTTAATGAGTTGTTAATGGTGTAATTGAGTATTTATGTATTGAAGTACATGTTTATAGTGTTTGAGGTGTATTTATAACAAGTTAGGAATCAAATAGATCACATGGAGTTTAGACAAGGAAACTAGTAGTGTTAGTTTGCGCTATGATTGGGTCTAATGTACTTGGATGAATTCTAAGGTGTTGTGTGCAGTAATACTTGTTGCTTGATGTTGTAGGAGATCATTGAATGATTTAGGAGCAATGCCAGGAAGCAAAACAAGGCTAAATAAAGTTTGAAAGGCATCCACAAAGTGCAAAACTTGAAGGCAAGTGGAAAGAGTTAATTACAAAGAAAAATGGTGTTTTGAAGTAGAATGGTGTGCCACGCCCTTAGAGCCCCGAGATAAGGTTGTGTCACACCCTGAGATACAAATTAAAATTCAAATTCTAGTGCACATCCACGATAAGGGCATGTCACGCCCTTGGACATCCGCAATTAGGTCGTGCCACACCCAAGGGTAAAAGCGGCCAAGATCCGTCTACACTATAAATAGGATACTTGGTCCCTATCCTAATCACCTTGGATGAATTTTGAAGAGAGAAAACACATGAGGAGGCTTCAATTAGGGTTCTTATTTCTTTAATTTAGTTTACTTTTAGTTTTTACGTATGAATTCCAACCTTGTGATTCGTTGTAAAACTATGAGTGGCTAAATACTATCATTCTAGGTTTGAGGCTACAAACATGATTGTTTAATTATGGTTTGACTATTGGTTTATATGTTTATCAAGGCATCTGATTGTTCTTACATTCTTGTTTTACTATTTTAAAGAGTCATGAACTTTAGGATAAATATAAGTTCTGAAACGAATTGGCCATATGAGTAGAAGAATAGAATGAGGAATGTAAGGAGTGCAAATCATTTCTTTAATCATTAGATGCTAATTGTTAAAGGATGATTTGTGGTTAGGATAGGGATATACCTAAATGCCCCACTTGGTTAAGGAAATGGGAGGATAACTTAATGCATCCAAGTAAAGACTAACATCCCCTCTCAATGATGTAGTTGTGAGCTTAATCTAGGTAGATGACTTAGAGGATGGTCATTCCTAAGTTTTAGTATCAACCTCATAAATCAACAATTATTGATCAATGCAAACACTAACTAAAAACCATAGTTATACAAGAATGTAAAGTAATGCCTCAACCCTAGAAGCTCTCAATCTATTGTTTACAATCCAAATTTCATATCATTGTTATTTTTGTTAATTAGTTATAAACTCAAAACATAAATTCTTGATTGGTTACAAATAGCATTTGTTTAATCCTCTTAGTTACTTTAGAATTGGATTGTTGCTAAACACAAGTCCCTTTGGGTTCAATATTTGGCTTGAAAGGGCTACTTTAGTACTTGCACGACCACGTACAATTAAGTGTGCGGTACGATCGCAACAAGTTTTTGGTGCTATTGCTAGGGACTTGAAAATTGGCAACTTTTTTATTGTTAGTCTTACTATTTTGTTAGATAAGTGCTGACAACTTGGTTTTAGCTTATGAACTTGTAGGTACAGGTCTAAAGCTTAAGTAAGCTGGTAATGGAAAGGGATTTTGTCGACCCATATCCTGAACCTGAGCGACGCTTACATAAATTAAGGAGAGAAGTAGTACTTTTCTATCCCATCCCGCAAGTTCAACAAGACGAAGCTATTATTTCAGTTATGGCTGAAGAACAACCAGTGCGCAGGACAGTATGCAAAGTGGCAATCCCACTCTCAACTAATGTTACCTCCACCATCCATAGATGGAAACTTGGAGGTAGATTTGAGTTCAAAAAGAATATGGTGTAATTATTGCATATCAGTAGGCAATTCATAGGCCTATCACATGAGGATTCACAAGTTTATATAAAGAACTTTTTAGAGATCAGTGATACTTGTTCCCACAGGAGTTTCCATCGATTACGTAAGGGTCACTCTCTTTCCCTACTCATTATTAGGGGAATAAAAGAAATGATTGAAGACAGAACCTTCAAATTCCATTACTACTTGGGACGTTCCTCATTCAATTTTTTCTGTCTAGCAAAACTACGAGGTGGAAGAGTGAGATCCTGAGTTTCAAACAAAAAACAGATGAGATGAGAACTTATATCATGCATGGGAGAGATTCAAGTTTCTTCTTAGGAATTACTTGTACCAGCAATAGAGCTATGAGGTATTAGCTCATACTTTCATAGAATCTCTTGACCGTACCATAAAGATTTTGCTATATTCAGCTGTAGATGGTCAAGTTTTGGAGAAAAATTATGATGAGCTATATACTTTTCTGAACCAAAATGCACAAGGTAGTCTATAATGGTAGGGGCATATGTCTAAAAGTAAGAAAGACGGCTGGTATGATCGAGGTTGACGGTGTCACAACTTTGGCCGCTCAGTTAGCCTCTTTTCTTAATCAAATTATGACATAGTTCAGCAAGTTGAGTGTGAATTAACCTCATTCCCAAGTAAATATAGTTCAACAAGCTCAGTTGTGGTGTGAGATTTGTGGAATTAGTGGTCACCCGGCAAACTCACGTGCAAATTCAAAGTCGATTAATTTTATGGGCAATGTATAAAAGGGTAATTAGAATTATAATAATGCCTACAACCGCAATTATCAGAGTCATCCAATTACTCAAGGGGCAATAATTAGGCTCAGACTCAGCAGTATCAATAACAAAAAAATGTGCAGAATGATTCTCAGGTCAATAATATAGAGGAGACATCGAAAAAGATCCTAGCCAACTAAGAATAAATGGCTACAGAGATAAAAAAAAATTAACAACTTTCTCAAAGAATTTAAATACACGGTTGGGGAAGTTGGCTCACAGAACATAAGGACTCTACGGGGTTTACCTTGTGATACAGAAACTCCAAAGCAAGTAATGGCAAGCACTTTGAGAAGTGGTAGAAACTTGATTAACAGACCTTCAAAGAAAAATCAGGAAATGTAGGCAGAGTTAGTACCACATCAGGTAGAAGAAAAATAAGTGCAAACCAAATAAGCTAAAAATTTAGGGAAGTTGAGTACCCAAAATCCAAGGCAACTGAGCATACACAAGAGAGACCCCTACTACCATTCCCTCAAAAAGCTTAAAAAGGCTAAGGAGGATGCTTATTTTAAGGAGTCCTTTGACACGTTCAGAGAACTTCACAGTAACCTTACTTTGTTAGATGTTTTGCAGGGAATAGCTAAGTACGCAAAGTACTTGAAGGATGTGGTGACCAATAAGGAAAAGCTGGGTGACATTGTGATGGTGGAACTTACTGAGAAGTGTAATTCAGTTGGGATGAGAAAGATGCCAAAAAAACTTAACCTAGAAAGTTTCACCCTCCCTATACAAATTGTTGAAAGTGATATGGTCCATGCTTTGAGTGACTTGGGAACGCGCATAAATTTGATGCCCCTATTTGTGTTAAATACTCTTGATTTGGGAAAGTCGTAGCCATGTTCAGTGTTGTTCCAAATGACAGATAAAACAAGAGTAGTGCACAAAGAAATTATCAAAGACATTCTCATCAAGATTAGTAAGTTTATTATTCCTATTGACTTTATTGTTATTAATTATAATGTAGATGATAGGGTACTGATCATATTAGGACGTCCATTCTTGGCAACTAAAGAAGCACCATTAATGTAAGAGATGACACTCTAACAATAAGAATGAATGATGAAGAGGTGATTTTCAAGGTATATAAACACTCAATACACCCTCACACTATAAAGATATATATATGATCACAGTTATAGAAGTGGATAGGTGTGGGTAGTTGAGTGCAACCATCTAATGACCTCTTCAAACTCTCTCATATCATGGCCCAAACCAATAATTAAGCTTGATATTCAAAACCATGAGGTGAAACCTATAAAAGTAAGTGTGGAAAGAGCTGTAGATATCGAGAAATACTCAAGAGGTAAAAAAAGAGTGAGAAGATGGTCTCCAAGTAGGAGGAAGAAGATGAAAGAATACGATTAAAAGTGATGATATGAGTCTGTCGAGATATTAAATTAGGCGCTACTTGGGAGGCAACCCAAGTTAAGGTAGGTATTTCATTTTCTAGTTTTTCTTTAGTATCACTGTTGTTTTTGTTTTTTGTTTGAGTCACAAATTGAAGGAAAGTCTGAGTACCAGAGATCTAAGATAAGGATGCATAGTAAAGACTAGATGTAGGGTCCACCATATATCTTTGATGATCAAGATGCTACTAAATTAGTGAAATACCCTAGGTTCTGGCCTTTGAAAAATTTTGTGAGTTTGTGTCTTTTGTTGATCATACGACTCACCATAGTACGGGTCTAGGGACCCTTGTCGTATGTTGGTCAGTGTGATATTGGGAAAGTTCTATTCTTGGTACGTGAAGACTTCATATGAGTTGTATGTACATGATACGAGAGGTAAGGTCCTACCATATATTGTCCAGTATCTAGTCTAGATGTTTCTACTTGGGATATGACTTGAAGGGTACTAGTCGTATGGTTAGGGTATGAGTTAGGCTAAAGAGTCGTATGTGAGATAAAATATGGTGTCCAACTTTTTGGTCAGGTTACTAGCAGAGGGTACCACTTGTATGATATGGGTACGAGTGAGGGGTCCAAACTATACCCGCTTGTGGGAATCTTTACAGTTAAGTTGGGAGTATTCTGGACATTTTTCCCTAATAACTCCTTTTGACCCATGACATAAAACACCTTTGGAGGCTTCCTTAAACTATTATTCACAGTCAAACACTCTCAAATCTCTCTCAAGCTCTTGGTCGAGAAAGGCTAGGGTTTTCTTTAAGACAATTAATTAAGGCTTATAAGGTGTTGTTTCTCTCTGCCTTCCTTATTTTCTAAGGCATGTTACTCATCCCTTATTGTTATTTCAAACTAAAAACATGTTTTCATAGATGGTTTTCATGGTATTATTGTTGTATTATTTGGGTTTTGAAATATATGTTGGGGGTTTTGGTTGTTCTTGGTTGGATAATGTTTTCCTATGTTTTTCTTATGTTTTTTCCGTTATAATTATGGTTTGAACATGTGGTTGCATGGGAATGGTCAATTGGTACTTGGTTTTGGATTTGTAAATTATATGTCTTCAACATGTTTGTTAAAATGCCTATGAGAATGATTTTTTCACATAGATTAACTATTGTTGAAAACTTTGCATTGCATAAGATGGTAAGGGAATCTAAATTGGTTTAAATGGTTTTATATGGTTTGGAAAGGCCTTGATGACCATGGATTTGGTTTAATAGGAAATCTTGTGGGGTACATAGGAATCCCCTAAGTATTGGCTAATGAAATTGCTTGCAAGCTATAGTCGATATGACGATACCACTTCATAATGCCTTTATAATTGACTCTTAGAATTAGTGGTTTGGTTATGTGCTAAATGTTTTAATTAGGCAATAATTACGGGTTGTAATAGCTAATCGTGAAGATGTGATTACGATGGATGGACATTGGAAAGTCATGTTTGCCGACATGAGAGTTGGTCACGGTGACCATATTCTTGTGGGGTACATGAGAAATCCCTAAGTTATACTTTTATATATGTATCATGGAGGGAAAAGGATACACGGGAATCCCAGGCCCCTATGATATCTTTGATTCATGCGGCTACATGCACTAGGGCCCGTTCAGGGGGTAACACTGGACCCATATAACCCATGGGTAGATTATGATGGTAAAGTTATACAACCCAGGTTAAAGGTTTTAAATGCATAGCAAACCCAATTCCATTTCCCGGTATGGTATATATATATGTATGTGATTGCATATAGTTATTTACTTTGGTTTTGAACAATGGGTATTATTTTATCCTTACTACAAAGTACATGCTAGCATTCTCCTGCTAACCCGTCTTCGGGCATTGTATCCCCACGCAATGTAGGAACTGGCCATACTACTTCTTTTGCTTAGTAATCTTAGATTCGGGAACAACTTTGTGTTGGATTGAAGTAGTGAGCTTCCATACTCTGAAAGACTCCATTTCATTTTATGAACTTTTTTTCATACTTTAGTTTCTTTCTTGGACTTTGGTTTTGGCTATGGTTGGGGGCATGTCCTGATCGGATGTTCTTGGATTTCAATTAGAGGCTTTTTGTGACTTCTATAAGCATGGGCGGTGTCAGTATTGTTTTCAGCCTTTACATTGGTATTGGTATTGGGGCTGACATTTTTTGGACGTTTGGTTAGATATTTGGATAGTTATGGTTATGAACTCTGTTAAATGTCATTTAATTATAAGGGTTCTATCTTTTTGTATGTTTAAAATTTATCTGATATAGGGTACAAGGTGGTTATGGTTGGGTATTGGGGTCGATCTCCAGTCGAGGTTCGACTTGAGATGCCCGACACGATTAGGCCCTGTTCGGGTAGTGCTAGATTGGTATCAGAGCCCTAGGATTATGGTCACTTGGGAGTCCACAAAGCCGTGTTGAGTAGAGTCTTGTTTAAGGGGTGTGTAGCATCCCACACTCATAAGGGAGAGGCTACGAGGTATTTAGGAATATTTTTCTTTCTTGTGTTCTATTTTTAAGATGTAGAGTCTAAGGTCCTAAATTCTCCTCTAATCCCTGTTTGTTTGCTTTTTAGATTATGTCTCCCCGATGATCTGATGCTCATGGAAACTTCTCTATCCTACCCATGGACAATGCTAATAGGACTCGTTCTACTTATGGGGTCCAAACTCGGTGTAGGGATTAATTTCTCGATTGTCTTCCTGGAGTTCCGCTGGTTCTCTTTAGTCCTTTTTGTTCTCCTCAGGCTGATATGATGAATGCTGAGTTTCGTTAATCTATTCATATGTTTGAATAGTTGGTAGATTTACAGGCTGAGCGTGGCACTTCTATTACTCTATTTTCTAAGGCCACAAGGGTTGGCCAGTTCATGAGGTTGAAATCTCCAACCTTTACTGATGTTATGGCGAAGGAGGATCCTCAGGGTTTTCTGGATGAAATAGAAATATCTTTCGTGTTATACATGCCACGAATGTAGAGGGCGTGGAGTTGTTCGCCTACTAGCTGAAAGATGTGGCGTGCCAGTGGTACAAGGAATAGAATCTGTCAAGAGGTGACGATGCTGAGTGATCTCTTTGTAAGGATTTCACTAATACTTTCCTGTACTGTTTTTTCCCTCAAGATATGAAGGAAGCACATGCCAAAGAGTTTGTTAATCTGAGGCAAGGCAAGATGTCCGTCAAAAAGTATGCCTTGAAGTTTTACCAGTTATCTCGGTATGCTCCAAAGATGGTTTCTAGCATGAGAGCTAGAATAAAAATGTCTACAGATTTGATATTGGATAGTAAGGCTGGCTTGTTGATCAAGGACATGGATATCTCTAAGTTGGTTTTGTATATGCTGTAGGTAAAGGAATAAAAGAAGAAGCAGACTGAGATAAGAGAGAGACAAGATAAGAAGTTTAGGTTCTCTGAGTAGGGTAGTGTCCAATAGTGAAGTGGAAGGGATGGTGGTAAGTGGCCCAAGAAAAAGTGGGGCAATTTTAGGTCTTACTCGATGACTAGTGCTTCCTACCCAAAGTTATTGGGTGACAGACATTTCCAAGGTGGCGATAAATTCATGACATAGGGTGTCCAATCTCAGTTAGTGGGGCCCATTCAGCTCTATCATATCTTTTCTGTAGGTTTTGTGGTAGATTCTATCAGGGTTTTTGTAATGTGGAGAGGGATAGGTGCTTTAACTATGGTCATCCAGGGCATATGCTTAGAAACTGTCTGTTGGTAAGGTTGTCTCTGGGGCAAACAAGGTTCCAGTATCCTCTTCTTCAGCTCTAACACCAAAGGGTGCACCATCTAGTTCTGACACTAGTCGAAACCGTCTATATACTCTCACTACTCGATAGGAGTCTGAGGCATCACCTGATGTTGTGACTATATGTTGAAACTCTTTTCTGATTATATGTATTATTTACTTTATACAGGGTCTACTCTCTCTTATGTGACTCCATTAATGGCTGTACATTTTGGTTTTAGTTCGGAGTTTATTTCAGACCCTTTTTCTGTTTATACCCCATTAAGTGACTATATGATTGCTAGAAGGGTCTATATGGGGTATGGTATCTATTGGTAGAAAAGACACTATGGTGGATCTGTTTAAATTAGATATGGTGGATTTTGATGTCATATTGGGGATGGATTGGTTGCACTCGTGCTATGCTTCTCTAGATTGTCGAACTCATAAAGTTGTCTTTAAATTCCTAAATAAGCTGATTATTGAGTGGGAGGGCGGTTCCCTAGCTTCTAAGGAGGAAGTTTTTATCATATCTTAGAGCTTAGAGATTAATCTCTAAGAGGTGTCTCTATCATCTAGTTCGAGTTAAATATTCTAACTCGGATGGTCCTTTTTTGTATTCTGTCTCGGTGGTGAATGAATTTCCTGAGGTCTTTCCTAATGACCTTCCTGGTGTTCCTCCTGATAGAGAGATTTGAGTTTGGGATTGATCTTGTTCTAGACACTCGTCCAATTTCTATTCCCATATATAGAATGGCTCCAACTAAGTTGAAGGAGCTTAAGGAGCAACTCAAGAATCTTTTAGATAAGGGTTTCATCCATCCTAGTATATCCTCGTGGGGTGCACCAGTGTTATTCGTGCGTAAGCAGGATGTTTTCCTTCGAATGTGCATTGATTACCAGCATTTGAATAAGGTAACGGTAAAGAATAAGTATCCTCTTCCAAGGATAAATGATTTATTTGATTAGTTGTAAGGTGCTAAGTTTTTCTCCAAAATTGATCTTCGATCTGGGTATCACCAGTTGAAGATTAGAGAGGTAGACATCCCTAAGATTGCCTTTCGTACTCAGTATGGGTACTTTGAGTTTCTGATTATGTCTTTTAGGTTGACCAATGCCCCTGCAATATTCATGGATTTAATGAATAGGGTCTTCCATCAGTTTCTAGTTTTGTTTGTCATTGGTTTTATAGATGACATTTTGGTGTACTCTAAGAGTGAGGTGGATCATGCGAATCATCTCTACATTATGTTGCAGACCTTGAAAGAGCAGCAGTTGTATGCCAAATTTTCGAAATATGAATTTTGGTTGAACGTTGTCACCTTTTTGGGTCATATCATTTCTAGTGAAGGGATCATGGTGGATTCGCAGAAAATTACAGTGGTAAAGAAGTGACCTAGACCCACGACTCCAACCGATATTTGGAGCTTCTTGGGTTTAGCTGGTTATTACAGGAGGTTTTTGGAGAGTTTCGACTATATCTTCCCTGTTAACTAAGTTGACTCAGAAAAAGGTAAAGTTCTTGTGGTCTGATGCTTGTGAGGGTAATTTTGAGAAGTTGAAGGATAGACTAACTTTGGCTCCAGTCTTAACTTTCCCTGAAGGAACTGATGGGTTTGTGATCTACTGTGATGCGTCCCATATGGGACTTGGTTGCATTCTGATGCAGCATGGACATATGATAGGTTATGCTTCCAAGCAGTTAAAGGTGTGTGAGAGGAATTATCCAACTCATGACTTGGAATAGTTAGCTGTGGTATTCGCGTTGAAAATTTGGAGTCATTATTTATATGAGGTGTATGTGGATATCTTTTCTGATCATAAGAGCCTGTAATATGTGTTTACTCAAAAAGAGCTTAACCTCAGGAAAAGGAGATGGCTTGAGCTTCTCGAGGACTATGATATGAGTCTTCACTACCACCTAGGTAAAGCTAATATGGTTACTGATGCTCTTAGCAGGTTATCTATGGGGAGCCTGGATTATGTGGATAAAGGAAAGCGGGAGTTGGTGAAGGACATTCACCATTTGGCTAGTCTTGGAGTTTGTCTCTTGGACTTCGGGGATGGTGGTGTGTTGGTGCAGAAAGTGGCACAATTATCTCTAGGAAGTGAAATCATGGGAAAGAAGAGTGTAGATCCTGTCTTGATAAGGATCAAGGATGATATAGGTGGGAAAAAAGTTATGGCCTTCAAGATTAGTGGTGATAGTACTTTGTGGTACCAAGAAAGGTTATGTATTCCTAATGTAGATGGGTTGTGAGAGAGGATCTTGGCTGAGGTGAACGAGTCACGCTATATTATTTATCTTGGTTCGAGGAAAATATATCATGACCTCAAGGATGTATTAGTGGAACAATATGTAGCGGGATGTGGCTAATTTTATAGCCAAGTGTATGGTGTGCCAACAAGTGAAAGTTGAACACATGAGGCCTAGATATTTGTATCTAGAAATTGAGCTGCCTGAATAGAAGTGGGAAGTGATCAACATAGGTTTCATTACCAGTCTCCCTCGATTTTGAAATCAATTTGATTTGATTTGGCTCATTATGGATAGGATGACAAAGTCGGCACACATTTTTCCAGTGAGGACTAACTTCTTAGCTGAGGATTATGCAAGGTTGTACCTCCAAGAGATTGTGAAATTGCATTAGGTAACTGTTTCTATCACCTCCAAGAGCTTTCCCGTGAAAATTTTCAAATGAGCTTCCTACAACTCTCATTTGAAAATCTTCACGGGAAAGCTCCGTTCAAAATGGTCAGGACCATTTGTGATTTCTAAAGTCTACTCAAGTGGTGTAGTCAAGTTGGGAGACAATTAAGGGAAGAAATTTGTAGTCAATGTTCAAAGGGTGAAGCAGTACAATAAGAACATCTCCGCAGCGGCGAAGGTGGAGTGCGTGAACTTCAAAGATACTATATGGTGAAAGGAGAGAGTCGTACCATGACGTTAAATTAGGCGCTTGATGGGAGGCAACCCATCCTTAACTCATTTTTGTTTGTTTTGATACTTTGTAGGTCTTTTAACATAAATAGTGTGCTTAGAAAAACAGGGAAAAATAGAGCTGGAAAAATAATAGATGTGCAGAAATAAAAAATAGAGCAAAAATAGGGGATTTCAGTCTCAGTTACCATGATCGCAATCGCGTTAACGCGACCGCAGCTATGTTTCTGCGATCGCAACATCAGATTCCTACGATGCCTACTATCCACGTGAGCCTTTCTCATCCCTTCTACTTTTTAATTTTTGAATTTACTTCAGTGAGGGCACTTCAAGCTTTTAAGTTGGGGGTGTTGTTGTGAGGCTATGTGAAATTTCTTAGCTATGAATGAACCTTGCCCGATGATGGATTGAGTAACGACTCAAGATTGCAAGAAAAGTCTGAGTACCTGTAGCATTGATATTTTGGGGTTGCATTAAGATCCATTGGAGAAGTCTGAGTAACCATATGGTGGATCGCCCATACTATGAACTCTAATGTGAGACGATATTTTGGATGGTTTCCATAATTAGCAAATTATATGTGGTGTGGATGTAAAAGCAAAAAACACCCTCCGTCCGAAAAATTTTGAAAAATTCAAAGGCTTGGACGTGAGCAACTTTTTGACAAAATTTTCCCTCTTTCTATGACTCCAAAAGTTGACTTTGAAAAATAATGAATACTCCATCTTTGTCTCAAGTGGGTAGAATAATTGAATCTCCTTGATGTTATTCACACGCCATGTGTGTGAGGTTAATTGTCTCCATCTCATGTGTACTTGTACTATCTGGAACTTGCCCCTTTAGTCTTTCAAATCTAATTTTTGACTGTACTTGGTTGGTAAAATGGTCATAGACCATCTTGTGATTTTGGAAGTCCACTTTAGCCTAAAGAGCCTACCAATACATAAGAGTTATCCCTAGTCACCCTCTTTGAGCCTTTGGACCTTTCTTTGGCAAACGCATTATAAGTCGTGACCCTTCTATTCATCCGCTCTTGAACCCTATCCTCCTTGAACTTGAGAATAAAAATTGAGGCTAAAATCCTATGTTGGGGGTGGTGGAAAGATAAAGAAGTATAGTTGGGCCACAAAGTCTTGGTTCCTACATTCTTGAGAAAGTGAAGCTTTTTGGATTTGAATAAATAAAAGATCCCATAAAGGAAAGAAAGGCTTCATCTATGTGCAAAAATTATAGAAAAAAAAGTGGTAAAACCAAGAAAAAGCAAAGGTAAGAAAAATAGTGAAGTGAAAAGAAGTGGCACAATAAGTGAAGCATGAAAAGAGTACGATGTAGAATTTCAAGGAGGGTGTAGCCTTGTGTTCCTAAGTTGATCTCCTACCCTATCCTAAACCTACATTACAAGCTCAACAAGCCCTTTGTGATTCTCAACCAAGTGTAGTCATTGTAGTGGTGATTTAAAATAGGGGAAAGCCTATGGCATGATACTTGTTAACATGGAGAATTTCTTGAGAGAGTGAGTGATAGAACTTAAAATTCCTTGTTTCACAATTAGCAGCTAGGTGTGTGAATTTCTCCTTTCCTGTGAGGAGGCATGTAAACTAGTTGAGGTGGGTAATTTTTTCATCTTCCGCATAATGAGATTATTGGAAGTATTGCATGTTTGAAGTCAGCATGTGAGTCATTTCTAGAGCGTTAGTAGTTGTTACATGGCTTCTCCTCGACGTCTATTATATTCTTCACTATTCTATTTTATGACGAGGGGAGTTGTTAAAATCCTATTTGACCATGTGTAAAAAGCTTTTTGTTATAGCAATCTAGTTTGAGTCATCATGATCATTAGGTGATAGAATGAGACCACACATATGAAATTGTCTCATAGTAAGAGATAGAGTTTCTTGAGAACAAACAAGGTCTTAAGATGAGGGTGTTGATAAGTGGTGAGTCCACCACTTATTCGCACTTATTTTTCATGCACATTAACTTATTTTGAATGAATAAATGAGACAAAATCTATGGATAGATGCACTAGTATCCACTCTTTGCAGGCATAGAGTTGAGGAGACCAAAAGATGTAGATGAAAGCTGAAAATGATAAAAAGGGTGCAAAGAAGAGTGCAATTGAAGACCTATAAAAGGGCCTCAGGTATCGTGGTCGCGGTCTGTGCACCACTATTGCTATCAGCTAATCAGAGGATTTACCTAGGCTCAGGTGATGCGGTCACGGTCGGAGGATCGCGATCACGGTCGGTCAAGTTTGGCCAACGCAATGCGATTGCTCACTCATAGTCGCAACCACGACTGTGAGATTGCAGCCAAATCTTTGCGGTTGCGACCTAGCAGGAGGAATGAGTAAAGGGCATTATGGTAAAATTAGACAACTGAAGAAATCCTTATAATGGGAAATTAAAAAACACTTTAGGATAGAGAGGGAAGAACCCTAGAAAGAGAGTGTCGAAAATTGGTTTTGTTTATTATTTTGTAGTTATTGTTCCAACGGGAAGTTAGTAAATTTGAAGCGTGGAATTGAAGATTATTTTACCCTCTCTTATTATGAATTCCGTGGATATACTACTTGGTACAATTCTTTTCTCCTATCTAATGAGTAGCTAACTTCTCCAGTTTTGGGATTATGTTGAACTAGAGTGTAATTTGTGTGTGGGTATTGTTGTGTTTGTATGATTGTTAGTTATTGAGTAAGGATTTCACCTTTTCTTGAGCTTATGAGTTGGAATTTGATGGGTGAATGCCCCAATTCTCTAAATGGGTTTGATAGGTGAAAACCCAAAACTTTAGAAACCCTTTATCATCCTCGAAAGAGGGATGAAGGTGAACAATAGGTAAGCCATAACATCCTCAAAAGAGGGTTATAGGGGGACAAGGCAATGGTGGACAATTGAGTCTATGGTTTATTACCTTTTGCAATCTTAGAAATAAGTTTTTTGGGAGTATAAATCATGTCAAGAGCATCATCCTAGAAATAGGGATGCTTGATTGAGGTTTTGGGTGATTATGAAAATGTGTGCACTTGTTAGGTGCTCGAAAGAGCCAATGAGTGAAATTGTTGTGGTTTTATTGAAAGATTGACCCTAATGAAATTCGACCTAGCCTATTCTTTGGTTAACAACTAAAATTTCATGAGGAACCAACATTAATCCACATGCATTACCTCTAGGTAGATATAATCCAAAAATTTCCTCTAAATTTTGAATTCTAATTAAAAGTTTTATTCACCAAGTGCTTGTTAAATTTTGTTGTGAAGGATTCCCAAACAAATCTCCCCATTTTATTTTACATATCATTTTTGTTAGCATTCCGAGTAATCTCGTTGTAATTTTACCACCCATAGTATTTAAAGTCTATAATTTGCTCCTTGAGATTCGACCCCAATTCAAATTGGGTTACTTGACAACGACCGCCTTACCCCTCACACATAGGAGTGAGTTGAGCGTTATCAAAAGCCCTGCCATTTTATTAGGTTTCTTTTTAGTTTTTTTTGTAATTGTGAATTATCTTTTGTCATGGTTGGGGGCATATCCTGACCCAGTTTGGTATTACTGGTTTAGAGGCTTTCTTGGACAGTGTTGGGATGTTTTGGTCATTGTTTTATGGATCTTAGAACTTGATTAGACTTATATATCTTTATTACATATTTTGGTTGGCTTTCATTGTTTACTTTTATTATGCTCTGGGAGTTAGCCTAAGAGGGTGGTCTCCTGCCCACGGTGAGATTGAGATACCGGTTATGACTAGGCCCTGGTTTAGATCGTGACAAGTTTGGTATCAAGTCATGGTTTAGGGTCTTTGGGTATGCTCAAATGCGTGTCGAGTAAAGTCCCTTTTATAGGTGTGTAGCATGCCACACTTATAAGGAGGAGGCTACGAGGCATTTAGGAATGTTTCCCTTTCTTGTGTTCTATTTCGGGATATAGAATCTAGCTACCTTGAATCTTCTCTAATTCCTAGCTTGCTCGCATTTTAGATCATGCCTCTCCAAAGTTCTGTCTGTCGTATAAACTCAGTTGGAACCTGTGTCCCATCTGGGAAGATGTGGAAGGAACTCACCTTATTTATAAAGTGCAGACCCAGTGTAGGGTCTCTGCTCTTTACTATACCTCTCCACATAGGGTTCCACGGTCCCTACTAGTCTTCCTCGAGCTTCCCGAGCTGGTGATACTTATACTCAGTCACCTCAGGGAGATATATTTAATGCAGAGTTCCCGTCAGTCTATTTATATGCTTGCCCAACTAGTGGCATCATAAGCTTGTCGGTCTGATCATGTTGGTCCTATTGTTAGTTTATCTGAGCTCACTAGGGTTGGCAGTTTACGAGGTTGAATCCCCTAACTTTTATAGTCTCTAAGGTTGAGGAGGATCCTCGAGGGTTTATTGATAAGATGGAAAAGATTTCCAGGGTTATGCATGGTACTGATTTAGAGGGTGTGGAGTTTGCTGCCTATCAGTTGAAGGATATGGCTTACCAGTGGCATGAGGAGTGGGAAGAGATAAAGGGAGAAGATGTCGAGTCGATAGTGCGGGATGAGTATTCAGGTGCCTTCCTTGATCACTTATTTCCTTAAGAGTTGAGGGAAGCTAAGGTCGAAGAGTTTGTGAACTTGAAGTAGGGTTAGATGAGAGTGAAAGAGTATGCCATGAAGTTCCAGCAACTGTCCTATTATGATCCGGAGTTGGTGTCTAATATGAGGTCCCAAATTTTCACGACTCGAATCAGGGCCTGGCCGTGACAGGTATCTCACGTACCACGTAGATCGAAGATCACCCCCACACCCAAACAAACCAAACACAACATCCCCCAAGGTCGGATGAATTTCGAACATATAACAAGATAACATGCAACAAGCTTAAGGAAATTAAAAATATGTCTATAACTGACGACCGATGACCGGACAAACAACCAACCACCATCACCCAATATCCAAAGTAATCCAAACAAAGCCTTCTAAACAAAGAACCAAAACCAGTCTTAGAAGGGACAAGTCCTCGACTCTGACAGATGACAATGACAATGTTCATGATAAAGAAAACTGTCAACTCAATTCTAAGAGCGGAAATAGATAAAATGGCTAAGCCTTCTGGAGAATGGAAGCTCACCACTTCACCACAACGAACTGACGGATCGAGACGATCCATCTAACTCAGTGCAGGAAAGTACACTTGGCTTCAGACCCTGCATCGTGTGTGGATACAGTATTCGGAGATAGTTTGTGGGGTGAACACTAGCATGAAACTCAGGGCCAATTGGATTTCCCCATTTATAGGGAATTAGTTCTCTGAGATCTTCTTAGAGAATTACATGCCTTGCAGTCTTATGAATCATTTGAGAGATCAGTTTTCAAGGTGGGAGTAGGGCTCCATAATTGTTGTGGAGTATAAGGATTGATTTCATGAGTTGTCTAGGAATTCTACTTTTATTTTGATGATTGAGTATGAGAGGGTTCATTGCTTTGTTCTTTTGCTGAGGTTTTTAATCATGCTCAGGATATGGAGAAGATGCATCACAAGCCCCAAAGGGGCAGTGATAAAAGGCCTTGATATCAGGGTAGTTTTAGTGTTTGTTGTAGTGGATCACGATTCAGAGGTAGTGATAATTAGGGTAGGTACCCTCTGCGTTAGACTATCAACATCAAAGTCAATATAGTAGGCTCATTCAGGTGGTACTTTAGATTACCAATGGAGGCCAGTCTAGTTATAGTGATCATCTTGGACATAGAAATGGTTAGTTTTTTAAGGGTTCATCTTCTAGTTATTCTAGTTGGGGTAGTTATTTGGGTCATCCAAATCATTTAGATTTAGTATAGTGCCTATGGAATGTTATGGTTTTATGATTTGTTAGCCATTTCTTGAGAGAGTTCCCTTGTTGTGGAGCGATGGTCCCTTCAGCTTATAGTGTTCCATTGATTAGCATGGTTCCGCCCCCAGCTAAAGGTGGTATGCATGGTCATCGGGGTGGTCCCCAGGGTGCTCATGGAGTTTCTCAAGCAGGTAGGATAGGAGATCAGTCAAGAGCCTAGCCATGTGGCAGTCATTGTCTATTATATATCGTACCTGATAGACTCAAGGCCAAGTCATTGGATATTGTTATCACAAGTATGATCTTGGTGAGACATTAGTCAGCTTTTGCTTTATCTGATCTGAAATCCACTTACTTATATATGTTTTGTTATTATTCCCCATGATTAGAGTTGTCTTGGGATTCATTATATATATCATTATATGAATCTACTCTCATGGGTGATTCTTTAGTAATGGATCGGGTTTATAGATCATGTGTTTTGATTGTTCGAGTGTTTGAAACTTGGGCTAATCTTATTGTGTTAGATAGGGTGGATTTTGATGTAATTCTAGGCATGGACTAGTTATCCTAGTATCATGCGATCTTGGATTATTTTGCCAAGACTGATACCTTAGCCATACAGAGCTTGGGGATTATTTCTTATATTGAGGATAAGAGACTTATTTTAAGGGGTTGTGAGTCTTATCTCACTTGTATTCGTGATGTTAGTGTGGAGAGTCTGTCACTTGAGTCTATCTCTATAGTTTGTGATTTTGCTAATATTTTCCCTACTGATCTACCTGGCATTCCTCCTAAGCATGACATCAAGTTTATTATTGATCTTGATTTGGGAATCCAACCTATTTCTATGGCACCTTACCCTATGGATCCTACCGAGCTTAAGGATCTGAATTCTCAACTTAAGGATCTTCTTGGTAAGGGTTTCATTAGATGAGTGTGTTTTCTTTCGGTGCTCCTATATTTTTTGTGAATAAGAAGGATGGTTCCATGGATATATGTATTGATTATAGGCAACTTAATATGGTGACAGTGAAGAACTTGTATCCTATTCCTCATATTTATGAATTGTTTGACTAACTTTAGGGAGCAACAGTGTTATATAAGATTTACTTGAGATCCATTTTTGATCAGTTAAGGATTTAGGATGCGGATATCCTAAAGATATCCTTTTCACCCGATAAGGTTATTATGAGTTCCTAGTGATGTACTTTGGGTTGACTAATGCCCCAGTCATATTTATGGATATGATGAATTGTGTATTCAGGCATTATTTGGATTTTTTTGAGATTGTGTTCATTGATGACATCCTTGTGGGTTTGAGGTGTAGTGAGGAGCATATGGAAAATTTGAGGATTGTACTCGAGATTTGGAAATATCATAGGATTTTTTACAAATACTATAAGTGTGAGTTTTGCCTTGAGTCAGTGACATTCTTTAGGTATGTGGTATTTATGGATGGGATTATGGTATACCCAAAAAATATTGAGGTTATTTGGGATTATGCCAAGCCTACATCTCCATCTAAGATTCATAGCTTCCTTGGTTTGTCAAGTTACTACAGATGGTTCATTGAAAGTTTTGCTACTATTGCAACATTGATGACTAGATTGACTCAAAAAGAGGTTTCTTTTTTATGGTTTGAAGAGTGTGAGTTAAACTTTGGAAAGTCCAAATCACTTCAGCACCTATCTCGGCTCTTTTTGTTTAGGTTTAGGGATAACTGTATGTTGTGATGCTTCAGGTGTTGTCTTAGGTTGTGTGTTATGCAATAGGGTTCTTATGCTTTGAGTCAGCAGAAGGTGCATGAGTGTAGCTACCCTACTCATGATTTAGAGTTAGTGACTGTAGGTTTCACGCTTAAGATTTGAAGACATTATCTTTACGATGGGCATTGTAAGATTTTAAAAAATTGTCATAGTCTTCAACATCCTATGACCTAGACAAATTTTAATTCTAGGCAGCACAGATGGATGGAGTTTCTTAAGGATTATGACATCTCTATTTTGTATCATCCAGGTAAAGTAAACATGGTGGCAGATGCCTTGAGCTAAAAGGCAGTGAGTATAAGTAGTTTGGCTTCTATATCAATCTCTCACAGTTCATTGTCATGGTACATTGAATGCTTAATTAACTTGATGGTACGACTTCATATTTCAGACCCTAGGAGGATTATTACTATTGTTGAGGTGAGATCTTCACTATTTTAGAAAATTCAAAGTTATCAGTTTGAAGATATGGGACTTTGTATCATCCATGATTAGGTGTTGAGTGGTGAGTACAAGAGGTATACCATAGATTCTGAGGATGTTTTGAGATTTGATAGCCATATTTGTGTTCCGCGGGTTGATGACTTTATTCAATCGATTTTGCATGAGGCCACAATTCAATATATTTCATTCACCTGGGTAGAGCTAAGACTTATTGAGATTTAAGGTATTACTATTGGTGGGGATATATTACTAGAGATGCAATAGACTTTGTATCTTGTTGCTTATGTTTTTAGCAGGTGAAGGACGAACAACAGGGATCTGATGGCTTAATTCAGTGATTGCATATTCCCGAGTGAAAGTGGGAGAGGATTACTATAGACGTTGTTAGTGGTTCTCTTCATACTTTCCCTTGTTTCGATGGTACTTGGTTCAATATAGAATGATTGACCAAATTGGCATGGTTCATTTATATTCAGATATCCTTCAGTCCCGAAAGGTTAGCTAGTATTTATGTTTTTTAAATAGTCCATCTGCATGGTGCGCCTATATCTATTATTTTAGATCAAAGTTCAGTATTCATTTCTATATTTTGGAGATATTTTTTAGGAGGAGTTAGGTACTTTGGTGGATCTTAGTAAAACCTTCCATCCTTAGACCGACGGGTAGTTATAACAGACTATACATGTTCTAAAAAATATGCTCTGATCTTGTTTTATAGATTTTGGATATCAGTGGGAGCAACACTTAGCTTTGGAAGAGTTCACATATAATAATAACTACCATTAAATTATTGAGATGGAGCCTTTTCAGCCTTTATATGGTAAGCAATGTTGTTCTTTGATTGGTTGGTTTTAAACCTTTGAAGTTAGAACCCGTGGTACTAACTTGCTCTAGGAGTCATTGGATTGAGTAAGGGTGATTCAGGATATGTTGTGGGTAGCTTAGAGTGGCAAAAATCTTATGAAGATCGTTGACTTTGTGCCTTGATATTTGTAGTTGGTGATAGAGTATTCCCTTTCATCACCTATGAAGGGTGTGATGAGGTTCAGGAGGAAAGACAAGATCATCCCTAGATATATTAGGCCCTTTGAGATTCTTCTCATTGTTGGTGAGGTGGCTTATGAGTTAGACTTACCCCCAGATTTTGTTGTTTTCTATTCAATTATTTGTGTTTTTATACTGGGATAGTACATTCCAATACATCTAATGTGCTTAGATGTGACTCAGTTAAGTTGGAAGAGCGGTTGACATTTGTGGATGAGTTGTTGCTCATATTAGCCAGTTATATCGGACCGTTGTGCACAAGAGAAATTATAGTAGTTAAGGTTCAGTGGAGGTACCACCCAATAGTGGAGGCTACTTAGGAGATCAAGAGCGAAATGCCGACCTAGTATCCTTACATTTTTGAGGTTTTAGGTACATCCTAATCCTTTACTTTTGTGGATGAAAGATATTTTAGTAGTTGATATTGTAATGATCCTCTAGATCTATTTATGCATTTCTTCTCATTATTGTTGTTTAGAGCTTTCCTATAGTGCTAAGTCATTTATGAGTTGTTGGAGTTGACAGTTCAGTTACCGAGCAATTTGTTTAAGTTTTAGAGCCAATTTCTTATTTTGAAGTCTTTATTGGTTAAATTGGCTACCAGGCAAAAACATCATTAAAATGACCTCATATACCAATTTTGACAGTTCCAATAGCTCTGGAAAATTGATTTTAGTATAGGTGGACCCTTGGTTCGGGTTTCAAGGATTTCAGACTAATTTCGAGCTATTGGATGAAAGTTAAGAAAAATAGCACGTAGGTGTAGGACCCACTTTTTTGTTGAAATGACCTTGGATGGAAATTTTTACTATCCTATTGAGTCTGAAACGTCGAAATTTATAGGTTAGCATAGTTCATTTGTTTATACGTAATTTTGGATAAATCCCGAGGGGTCAGCGGAGACTCAAAAAATTCCAAGTCACCAGCTGATGCATTTCAACTAGTGTGACCACTAAAGCAAACCTTTGGGAGCTTTTGCAGCCTTTGGGTGCTTAAGCTGCCTTGGCCAGCTCAACAAGTGTCGCATTAGCAGCATGTTGGATGCTAAAGCACCAACCTCTTTAGCGCCAACTGATTGCTTAAGAAGCCTACCCCATCAGTATGTATACCACTTTAGCAGCACCTGACACTTCAGTGTTGGCCGGTTAAGTGGCCCAAAGCCTGCTTTAGTGGCACTTGGTACTTATAAAATCCTTACTTAGCCTATTTTCTCCCTTTTATCACCCATTTTCAAGAGAGTAGAACCCTAAATATTGTGAAAACTTAGGAGAACAATTAGTGGGTGATTTTGGAGTTTTTGTAAGCACGAGTAACACGTTTCTTCTCTGAATTCTTGGTAAGATTCCCTCAATTTCATGTTTAAATCCTTTATCTTTTTCTAAAGTCCCTAGAATATATGGTGGGTTGATTGTAGCATCATTTGGGATCAAAATTCACCTATTCTTGAGGGTAAATATTCCTTGAGCATAGAAGGACCTATTGTTGGGTTAAAAAATGTGATTCCAAAAATGGGCCCCACATGGGACTTTCAAGTGATTTTGGACACAAAGAACAATAGTGCAATATAGTTATCATTGTTCTTGTTATGATGAGTAGATTATGTTTTGATAGCGTGGCATCTTGCGAAAGCTTCTAAAAAAAGGAAATAATTAATTTAGCAGATTCTTAATGCTTTTCTTCAGTGTTCAGGTAGGCTAGGTTTACCTTCCTCATAGATTGAAATAATTCATAGTATATTTATGATATTATGTTAGATATGGGATGGTAATTAGGTCTTAAAGGTATAGTTTGTACAATTAGCATTATTCGGACTTTTTATCTTATTAAGGACTGTAAATTTGGTATAATTGACCTAATTGCACATGATTTAGGTAGAATCTCTATCTAAGGGATAATTGTAGCTTATTTAGCATCTATAAGTTAATATATATATACCTTAGCCTAGTCTTGGGTAGAATTTGTTTTAGAATGAATTTCAAGAATTAAAAGCGGACCCGTCTAGCCCACTTTAGTCCATGATTTGTGTTAGCTTTTATAGACTTCTATATGTATGTTATACCCTTTGAAATGATTATTTTGGACTTTAGGAGATTATATTCATGATATGTATGATAGTTGAGTACTTGGGATTTGGTTTTAATCCCATGCCATATCTAGTGGTTTATTGATATTGAGTTCCAGTTTATGTCTGCCAATTGATGATAATATTGATTACATGAGTTTCGGTTCAACTCTGGCAAATGATGATAATGGTGATGATATGAGTTCTGATTCGAGTCCTCCATTGAGAGTTTTTTATGATATGATATGGTATGGATAGATTCATAGCTACGGCTTGATATTCGACAAATTTATGGAACTGCAATCATTTACTTTCCTTTGATTGCACCCTCTAAGCTTATGAGGTCCAACGTTGGGTTTTTTACTTTTCTGTATTTACTGGCTTATGGGTCCAGTATTTTAGTATTAGTTATGCTTTCTTTCATATTATATTTGTTTCAGTTAGTTATTTACAATGTTGGAGATTAATTCCAGGTTTGCGCTTTTACCTTGACTTAGCTTATTTATCTTTTATCCTATCATATGAATGTCAAACAAGATTTCAAACTCTGTTGTTTTATCCACCGTAATTTCTACTTAGCCTCCTTCCTAGAAATATTATATCCTCCTTATTTATTCATTTTCTTCTTGATTGTACTTTCTACCCACTTCCTAAAAGCCCCTTTCTTAGCTTTTGTATTCTTATATGCTTATCTATTCCACCATTAGTCCCCTCGATAGCTGCTAGATCAACTGCTCAATACCCTCACCACTGGTCTAGCAGCTTCTGTAATGTAACTAGTACTCGTATCCCACATATTATTTACATCCTCACTACTCTCTAAACCCTTGTATATAACATTTTTTCTCCTATCTCAGAGATACTAGTTATAGTAAAGCTACACTATTTGATCCTAGGTCAATCATCCACAACCCTCTTCTTTTATTTTTTTCTTCATAATCTCAAAACCCATCACCAAAAGCATATGTTGGGTTGAAATATTCTCTTTAGAAAATACCTTACCGTACTTACAAATACCTTTATCCCCCTTTTAAGGAGTAAAAAGGTAATCAAATTCTTATCCACAGAACTATGAAAGGAAACCAAGTGCTTCTCCTTCTTGAGGGAGATCAAATTAACCACCATCAACTCAAAGGATGTAGTAAAATTTAAAAGAAAAGATCCTTCTTCATTCCTCTCCCCAAACTAAATCCTCCATATGAATCATCATAACCTCTTAATAATGCCCCAATGTTCCCCTTGAAATCATCTTTTATGAAAACAAAAATTATGTTAGGCACACCTATCACCACCTCATCTAAAATCTCCTAAAAGATCTTCTTCTCTGCCTCATCCAAGCCCATCTGCAGTGTATATTCACTAAAAATAGACCCTTCAATGACCAACTTAATCAATATCACCTGTCGTTAACCCTCCTTACCTCTGCCACCTGATCCCTAATTTCTTCATATACTGAGATTCCTATATATTTCCTATTCATCACACCTTCTAAACCACAACTTATGCATATGCCTATCCTGTACCTTTGAACCTATCCATCTGGTCTCACAGACACAAGATATATTAATCCTCCACTTCCTTAGAATGTTCACTAATTATATGTACTTTCCTAGTAAAGTTCCTATGTTCTAACATCCTACTCTCAATCCATTTACCACTCCTTCCTTTTTACCTACCCCTAATCCCTACCTCAAACTAAGCCCCAAATAAAAGCCAAACTGTTCCCTAATCTCGATCCCAACCCCGACTGATTACATGCTCCTAGTTTAAACCTACCATCATCCATAATATACAATTAAAGAAGGCAAGTTAATTCGAGATATGTAGAGCAAACCAACTATTCTATAATACTACTACAATATAGGAAATGTAAATAAGATAGGGAAACTATTCAACCAGTAAAAGTACAAATTTTACTATGACAACCTAAAGACAACAAGCCAACAATCAAGAATAAGTAGTTCCATACACCTAGACAGAATAAGTAAAGCAAGAAAATATCAAATCTATACACCTATAGACACTAATTACAACTGAAAGAATAGAGGTAGACCCCTCAATGATAAAACAATTAAGAACACAATCAAAATAGTGTAAATATTAAAAACTGAGTGATAATTAAGAAAACACTAAGATTAAGGGAAAGAAACTAGGGTTTGTGCATATTAAAAGTTTATTTGTTGGATTTGAGTTTTCAAAGAAATTTGTTGGATTTTGGCAAATTTTAGTGCTTAAATTTATCTCTGAATCTTGTTGCCAAAGAGATACCATAAAGCAACTGAAGAGTGAACCTGGTAGATAAGTAACAAAGAAATGAATTAATTAATAAAAATAGGGCTTGAGCAATGGAGGGCAGTGTAAGAACTAGGTCCTCGTGTTGGTGGATACGGGAGCAGTGGTGGATGCTACAATAAGACCAAAAATTTAATTCCTCGACTAAGATCGAAAAAATGGCGGGAGACAAGAAAGTATGTGGGGACGAGATTAGAAATTGAAACCATTGTCGCTACTTAAAAACCTTCATCATAAATTGAAGCCCTCAATGGAGTTGTAATCAAAGACCAACAATAGAAGTAGTATAAATTTATCCTTAATTTATATTTTCAATTTAAAAGACAAAAACATTTAGAAGAAATAAAAAAGGAGTGGGGAAAAGATAATATTTTACTAATTGAAAGTTCAATCACGATAATATTAGCCCTTATTTGGTGTAATAAACATGAATTTATAGATAATATTTTATTTCTAGGCATGACATTCAGGAATGTAAAGTAATTGGTACATCAAAATGCCTCAAGCCTCCTTATCCTAAAAATCTATAACCTATATATATGTACCTCTATGTCTTTTAACAGATAAAAATATTAATTTTTCTGGTGTATTAGTGCGTACAATTAGAGAAGTAGAAATAATCACATATTTTAAAATAAAATAGGAATTTAGATGATGACTATCTCTTATCTGATTGTAAATAGAATAAAGATATCATCGAATAAGCTTGAGCAAACCTACCAAATAAGTGCACATAGTTGAAAGCTCCTATACATGATAGTTTTAAACAGGTCAGGAAAAGGAAAAACATATCTAAAGTACTGAAAATATGTAATTCTTCTCTCCATACTTCGTTACATTTTTAGTCTATTTTAACTAAAGTAAATGAAAATAAAAATTAACAGTGATAGTCAATCAAGTTTTACTTTTAGTGATAAGTGAATGAAAGACACATTTTATTAGATGATCAAAGATATAACATATGAACAGTGAATCTTAATATATACGTACATAGTTGTATGTTTCATCATATTTTCAAGGAAAAAATTTGAATACATAACCAATATTACAGTACCTATATTCCCTTACCTCAAGAAAAATACAAGAATAAAATGGTGAAAAAAGTAAACATACACAAGAGAGATTGTTTACCCTAAGATTGATGAATTGTCATGATAGCTTGAAGTTGGTTCAAAAGATCAACTGTATCAACTTTTCTATACATTAACCATTAACCAATTATAATAAATTTCAAGGTATATGAGTGAAAAAACATTGCTTTTTCTCTCTAAATAATTTATATACATGCAAGATATACTATAGGCTCTATCTTAGTTAATGCTCTATTACACAAGCATAAAATTATAATAACGTGAAGATTTGATGGTGTATTGTGAAATGTAGCATGATGGTCTAGGTTGTGTTCTGATGTTAAAAGGGAAATTTATTTCTCATGTTTTGAGGAAGTTGAAGAATTATGATAAGAAGTACTCCATTCAATATTTAGGGTTGCAATGGTAGTATTTAGCGATCATAGCAACCTAAATTATATGGTCAACTAGAAAGATCTAAATTTGGGACAACAAAAGTAGTTATAGTTGACATGACTATCCTTTATTAGTCTAGCAAGGTAATGTGGTGGCTGATTTTTTCAGTAAGATGAATGAGAGTATAGGTAGTCTTGCTTTGTTTTAAGCTTAGGATCGATCTTTAGTTATGTATATTCAAGGTTTTGAAAATAGCATGTTGAGGCATGAAATTTCTGAGCCTAATAGTGTTCCTGTTTATATTGACACAACAATTTTTTATGGATATAGAGTTTGAAGATTAGAATTTTTACATAATTTAAGAGAAGGTGATAAAAGGCACCGCAGATGAAACAATTTGTCATGACTCGAGTCAAGACCCTAAATGTAACAACTACTCAAGACCATCAATAACCTGAGAGAATCGCCTGATATACATAATAAGCATTAAAATTTAAATTATAGGAGAAATATTTAATTCATAAATATATAAAAAAGGGAAGTACATTTCATAAAACAACAAATTTAAAGACATTGGTAGGAAATCAAAAGACAAGTGAAATAAGACTAAAAAACATCTGAGTCTAACAATTTTATATATCAATGAAGCCTTTAAATAAATGAATAATATCTACTAGTTCAAGGTCTCAAATTACCTTAAACAACTTAACTGAACCAACATAATAACTAAACAAGGCTTACCAAAAATATGAAGGGCTCACTAAAGATAAATTACATGAACTTTGTGATACTCTTGTGTAGTAATCTGTTCTACCATTATTAAAGGATAGATCATTTCGTTTATGTGTTACAGGAAATATTGAAAATACGATCCTAAATTAGTATAAGGTGACATGACTTAAAATTTTAAAAATTGAAATTGTAGGCAAGCTGATGTCATTCAAATATTAGCGTGAATTTTCCCACTATAGCAGCGTCACCCTAATGAATGGCAGGTTTCTATGGAGAGGTGGGAGGACCAAAATCCCCAGGTACAATTTTCATAAATCTTTTTTCTCCTCTCTAGTAGTAAAAAGAATGAGGTTTGTTCTAAAAACCCTTCTAGGGTTACCTCATAGCCTAAGATAAATGTAGGGGAGGAATTTTGAATTAATAGGGTACACCCTATGGTTTTCCTTGATATCTCACATTACAATTTATTTTCATAGAGTCAATAGATTGTGTTCATTTCTCTGTAGCAGTTTCTTAGCATATAAGTAGTCTAGGTTTAACTAACTAATTTAGACTCGCGTTACAAAGCATATGCATGATGTAGATTTATGGGTGATCACATGATTAGGCTCTTAGACATAGTGTTTAGATGGATGAAATAGATAAAAACCCAATCAATTTAGTAGGAATTCACTGTTATGTTATGATATTGATATTGTTCATGGAGTTACGTATTACCTAGTTGTTGTTCATCTTTGTATAATGATGTGTTAGTACAAAAATTTAGGGTAACCTATTTAAATGCTTTTTATTAATAGTGGTTGGTGTTTAAAGATTCAGAAGAATCTAAGATGGTAACAAGAGGAATGCAAAAATAGGTAATGTATCAACAGTTTGAATATACAGTTGGGGGTAGGTCATAAAACACAAGTCATATTTATAGATCGTAGGCAATTGTTTAAATATAGTTTAAACCTAATTTATAGTTTGTGTACATGATAACTATTTCTTAGTATTGCTTTTATAATGCATGTTTGAGAATAGGGAATGACTGCTTGATGTCTTAACTGTTATTCACATGCAATGCACTATATAAAAGCTTGTTGGTCCTTACAAGTGTTGTTTATGCTAGATTAAAGTTATGACTGTTCTGATATCTAATATTATTGTTTAATGTATCAATATTTAGACATTTTCACGAGATTGGTCAATATAAGATTGGTAGGCACTTGAAGTTTGGGATTTTGGCACATGAAGAAAAGCTCATCTTTTGTAGGTTATAACTAGTGGACGAACCCATAATACCCTTAGCATGCATGTATAATGTACAACTGAGTATGATGGTTTCTTAAGTGAACCCAGGATTACATGTTTCTTGATTGTATTAGTTCCTTGAGTGAACCGGGCTTACTTATTTTCATTATTTGTCGGTTCCCTGAGTTAACCGAGCAATGTACTTAATTTTTAAAGGTGGTTTCCTTAGGTAAACAAAGATGCATGATATTTGACATTGATAAGTTATTTGGTTCCTTGTGCAGATTGAGTTAGTTTATTATTTGACATACACTATGTTACATTGGTTTCTGGAGCATATCGGGTCATTTGGTTATTTGGTGTAATGGTTTCTGAAGGAAACCAGTCTTTGCAATGACTATTGTATTGCATACTACTTATGAATTTGTATGTATGATTATGATATTCTTTATTTGTTGGGAGGACCCCATGAGAGGTTCGATTAAGGTTATGAAAAGAAGATATTATATTTTTCTTTATTTATCCACTTAGAAGAATGGAACTAGAGAAGGTAATTTATCATGGACTTAACTTGTTATTATTTTTTACTTATGTTGGCTAAACTTTGTGTTGTACTTGCTTACAAGGCTAAGCATTATGAACCTGAATTAGGGCTACATGATAGGGTTCAGGGTTGTTCATGTTATCACTAGGGCATAGGTATTTTTA
Organism: Capsicum pubescens; assembly: GCA_030864215.1. Lineage (NCBI taxonomy): Eukaryota > Viridiplantae > Streptophyta > Magnoliopsida > Solanales > Solanaceae > Capsicum > Capsicum pubescens. Next base: position 194,571,401 of record CM061544.1, on the reverse strand, counting down.
TTGGTCTAGTAGTCATTCTATTTAAGTTCATGAAGGTAGGCATTGCTATCTTATAAATTGTCTAAATACATAATTAGAACTAAGATATATTAGAGTGGCAGGGTATGACAAAACTTGTAGAACTAGGTTAAGTAAATTTTAAGAGTCCTAATGGTTAAATATTAAGGATGGAAGAACCTTCGGAGTCGAGTATCATGGTATTCTCAGGTAGTATTGTCAAAAATTGATGGACATAATTACATAGTAAATATGGTGAGGGAAGGTTGCTTAAACGTGATAGAGTTAGTAAAGTATAAGGTGTTAAGGAGAGATAATAACGGAGTTTTCTTTACTTATAACTTCTAAGTCGTATGCTTCTTTTTTAATATTTAGGTAATGTCTATGTGATTTAATTTAGCTCAACCGATGATGCTTACTTATACGTATGGTTTGTACTATACTATTCTTTCTTTACCCTTTTTGGAAGGGTATTTTATCATGGAATTGACTTGGTATCTGTGTTGATTTATGTTGGATAAACTTCGTGTTGTACTTGCTTACAAAGCTAAGCATTATGAACCTGAACTTGAGTTGTATGATAGCGTCTAGGGTTGTCTATGTTATGCCTAGGTCATGAGTATGGTTGGTAGTATAGCGATCATTATAATTTAGGTCAGGAAGGTAGGCATTGCTATCATGACAATTTTCTTAATGACTGAATTAGATATAAGATATATGAGCGATAGGTTATGAACAAACTTGTTCAACTAGGTTAAGTAAACTACAAGTCCTAATGGTTAACTATTTATGGTGAAAGAATCTTGGGAGTCGAGTATCGTGGTACTCACAAGTAGTATTATCAGATACATTTGGTCTTAAATATATAGTAAACATCATAAATGAAAGTTTCTAACATGATAAAGGTGTTAAGGAGGAATGATAACGTACATTGCTTGACTAATAATTTTTAAGTTGTATGTTTTTTTTTTAATATTATATGACGCCTGTGTGATTTAGTTTGGGTTGACTGATAATGGTTACTAGAATGTGTGATTTGTAATAATATAACTCTTTTATACCCTTTAAGAGGTATACTCTTGAAGCATCAATAGGTGTTTCATGTTTGATGCAATAAAGAGCTTCAACAACTTCTCTTATTGTTTCTATGTTAGAAGTTGTGTCTGTTGTTTTATATTTCCTCTAAATAACTCTTGTACCTATTTTGACTAGTTCCTTGAAAAAATTTTGTTAGTTCCCTCAGCTGGATACCCTATCACCATCGTGGGGTTCCGAAATGGTAGGAGGGCCCTCTCCCTCTACATCAATCAAGAAGAGAAACTCCCACATATCTTCTAGCTATATCTATGAATTTACTAGTCAGGGAATGCACACGTCCTGATAAAAAATGACTCATCCTCTTCTTCTCACAGATATCTACAGAGAGCTGCATAGTCCTAGGTAGGGGGAGGTAGGTCTGTAGATCTATAAAGGGTAGTGCCCATATATCTCCTAACAAAACTAGGTCCTTCTTCATATGGCTTCTAAAGATTTGGGACTAGGGATGAGGCTGGGTATGGAAGGGAAGGGTATCATCATCACCATTATCTTTCTCCTCCTCTACAGGTCGGCTACTCTTGATCTCACCTACCTTACTCTTATTCTTCCCCTTAGATGTGACTACCTTCATACAGAGGGGGTGAAAAGGGATGTCCATCTCCAAATTGGTGTCAATATCCACCAAGGGTATATTAGCCTCCTTTTTGGTCACCCCAATATGCCGATATAGTGCAGAAAATAGATAGGGAAGGTAGGGGTCTTTCTTTCTACCCCAGTAAAAGTCCTTCTACTTCATCATGATCTGTGCACCCAAATTCAGCACAATACCTTTTATAGTACATGCTACTTCTAGAACTTGAGGGTAGGTCAAATCAAAGAGGTTTTCTAATGGATGAATCCTTAGGGAGACAACGTTTAGCCATCTCCTAGCATCGACTGAGAAAAACATTCTCATGTTTTCCTAAGTAATAGGCTAGTAGGCTTGGTCTATGAACTCATCCAAATCTAGAGTATCATGTAGCCACACCATGTCTCTATCCCAGTCCTTGGCTAGGTACCCTATATTTGAGATGTGTGATACCTCGAGTACCTAATTTATGATCTGAATATCCATAGTGACTTCCACTCTTCTAATGAAGATAGTTGGGTTAAGGTCATCCCAAAGCATAGTACGGAGTATGGCATAAAACTCCCTGACTTAACCCAAGACCCTAAACAAGAGAGCCACCACCAGTGGACCCTATCCATACTCCTAAAATCGGATATAAAATATAAGTTCCTTATTATCTACCCCTCACATATCAAAGACCCTCTCGTAACAGAACCCCATCCTTCTATACGCTAAAAATCTCTTTCAACAAACTTCGTTAGAGAATGTCTTAATGGCTAGAATGTGAGCATTATCTTTGTATTCAACTATTAGGGGTGTTTAATAAGCAAAATGGTTAGAAAAGAGCACGTTAGCACTCATAGAGTGTTAAGAAATCAAAACTCAGTAGAATGCTAATACATTGGCCTAGCTGGAAAGTTACTACATACAACCTCCCGCTATGGAAAAGTCGCCATAAAGGGAATTTCTATACTATATAAGGGTTTTTATAGAGGCCAAGGCTGCTATAGTGACCTTCATCATCCTCAAAACTCAAGAGGTTCAACAATTGAGCCTCTTAATGACAAGTCCCATTTTCAACATTTCGATTTCATATCATTGTTTCAATAGTATCCTAATAGTAGTTTATGCTAATATTTGGGCATGGTAACTTCCTAAATATGCCAAAATATCCAAAAATAATCAAAGAATATCTGCACATATTCCCTTAAATTTTGGACCTATTTTGGTGATTAAATCTGCGATCCTTATACCGAGAATGCTATAGAAACATAGTAAATGTAACGAAAGCAACCATGCTTCAAAATTTTGGCCCAATAGATGGCAATTGTAATATTTAAAAAAATAATCTAGAACTTATTATATTCCTATTAATTAAAGAATAAACCCCACATAACTACATAAAATGAAGTAAAGAGAAGAATGTTATAAATTATTACCTTTTTTCAATGGTGGGACAAAGTAATCGGGGAGGGGAAGGGAGAGGAGGGGAGGAAAGTTTCTTGAATGAAAGAAGTCTAAATGGTTGAGAAACTAATTTATCACTACTTTACACCTTTTATCCTTGAAAAAGTAGCCCTCTTCCACTATAGTGATGCCATTATAGCGGGAATATTCCTACTATAGCGGAATCCCTTCCCTTAAGGAGCAAAAACTTTTCAACCATTGTTTCTGAATTCTTTTGGATTTGATATATTGATATGGACTTGATAACTTGGGTGCTTGGTAATTTTTATACTCTAACTATTTCCATATGGTTAATAACGAAGAGAGTTTAACAAAGTTTTAGTTGAAAATTTGAGTGTATCAAGGAAATGAATTTTTAGTGTTCCACATAAGACTGTAATTATGTCATTGTGGTAAGGGTGTTAAATTTAATCTATACTCATACTATTCAATACTCATCATGATCAATTAAGGGTAAAAGATGGGAAAATCGATATCTTTTTTAATAAACTATTCCACAATTATTCAAGGACACATTATTACGAGTATAGGTAAAGGGAAATTTTTAAAATATAATAACAAATTAGCATGGGGTGACATGACTAGAAATTTTAGAAAATAAATTTTGGTCTGAGATAATGTCATCCTTCTATAGTTATGTCACCAGGCTGCTATGGCTGGATGAAGAAGCCAAAAACCCTAGGTATACTTTTTATAATATTTTTCTCTTCACCTATGGTAAAAAATATGAGGTTCATATTAAAATCCCTTTTAGGGTTACCTCATTTCCTAGGATTAATGGGGGGAGTGGTTTAGCATTAAATGTATAAATCCATGGTTTTCTATTGCATCTCACATCAGTATTCAACTTTATATAGTCTAAAACTGGCATTCATACCTTTGTAGCAGCTGTTTGGCGTCCAGGTAGGCTTGGTTTGATGAGTGACTTGGTTTAGAAAGCATAAATATGACATCGATTGGCGGGAGATTGCATGCTTAGGCCCCCATACATGGTGTTTAAATGGATGAAACAAATAAAAACTTGGTATTTACATGCTAGTGCTCAACCTACTAACCCTTTTCGGACCTTGTATCTCAATATAATGTAGGGTCTGAAGGCAATCCTACTTTTCCTACACAGTGTTAGGTGGATTTGCTTGGTTCATCAGTAGTTTGTGGTGAAGTGGTTAGATTTCATTCTTTAGAAGACTTGATCATGCCATTAGTTTCCTTTTATAAACTTGAATTAAAGAGTTCATAATAACATTTTCATTCTCATCATCAGGGTCGTGGGCATGTCCTAACTTAGATTTTTTTTGATTAGTTGAGGCTTTGTGTATATTACTATAAATTAGGTATTGATGTTGACATTATTAGTTTTCTTTGAGTTTATTACTTTCCTATCTTGTTATATGTTTGAAATTCAGCCGTTGTTAGGTGTTATGTTCTGTGTTGACTAGGCAAAGGGGGTGGTCTCCGGTCTTTAGTGAAATTGGGATACCCATCACAGCTAGTCTATAGTTTGGGTAGTGACAAAGATAGTATCAAAGCATAGGTTTTGTATCATTGGGTGTCCACAAATTCATGTCAAGTAGAGTCTCTTTTATTGGTGTGTAGCACGTCACACTTATAAGGGAGAGGATACGAGATATTTAGGCGTGTTTCCCTTTCTTATTTTTCTATTTCGGGCTATTAAGTCTAAGGTCTTGAATCTCCTCTAATCCCCACTTGTTCGTATTTCAGATCATGCCTCCAAGAAGTTCTGATGCACATGGAAACTCTTCTGTTCTGTTTGAGGACAATGTCGACAGAGTTTGTTCTAATTATGGAGTTCAAACTCGGTCTAGGGATTTAGCTCCTAACATTATTTCCCGACGTGGAGTTCTATCGTGATACAAATCTATATTTTATGACCGAAAATAATATGAAACACTAATATTAAATCGAGAAGTATATGAAGATAAACGAACTAAAACAATGCAATAAAAGTAAAGATAGTTAACTTTACATTAGAATCCCAAAACAATAAGAACGTACGGGTGTATAAAACCCTAAGACCCTTCAGATTCATAAAGATAAACACCAAGCTCTTACGGTGACCACAAAAGGAATCAACTCCGCCATACAACCATCGTTTCTAAGCAATGTTCAATACCCTCTTTTACAATCCCTACACTACACACCTTTTACAAGTCCTACACTACTTGGCTTTTCTAAGACCTACACTAAAAGTTCCTCCCAATGGAGTTTGAAGAATATTTCTCTCAAAATATCATCATCCAAAACTAAAGAGCAAATGACCTATTAAGAATGTATTTATAGCCTAGCTTATTACATAATAAAAATAACCAAGATACCCTTAATAACAAGGGGTGTCCATGGAGTGTTGGACTTCACATGATGAAATGTCTAAAACACCCTTAATGAGGAGGGGTGGCCTTGGAGTGTTTAAGCTCTTCATGGATCAAAAACTGTGAGTTCCTCTTGTTCTCTCGAGTGGGCATCAAAGGAAAGCCCCAAGAAAACATCCACACATGGGATTTCTCTATGGTGTGCTCAAATCATCCCTTCCATGTATGTTCCCATGCCCTCAATGAGACCAAAGCTTGACTCTTCATGTACTGAATTCGAATGATGTCATCAAGAGCTATGATGGTCATTTGGCTCGTACCATCCTCCCCTTCTTGAAAAGGATTAGACCTTGAATATAAACCTTCAAGACCAAGGAACCAACAAACAAGCACAGCATCCCCATGACATGAGGGTTAGAATTAGAACAATAAATAACATCATCATGCCAATACAGTACATACTTGAACTATAACCAAGGATCCTTTGTGTTAAGCATTAGAAATCTATGGAAAAATGCACAAAGGAGTCGGGTATGGAAGTCATCATCTCTAGACACATATAGAAAAAGGCTATTATACAAATGGAGTTTATCCAAAGTAGTTTCAAGAGAAGGCTCTTTTCTTGACCGATAACTGATAAAACCTTGGTCAAGAATTGAAACACACAATGGTGAACTCTCTTGGAGCCTTTCAAGGCTCCACTTCTTTAAAGACCCTTCATCTTGGTTGGTGTTCTTTCCTTTGCACAATGTTGGTCTTTCAAATGGATTGTGGATCGCTAAGAATGAATTTCCATTATAGGAAAGGATACCAATATCCATATTCAAACCTTGATTGTCATGTAGACCAAGAAACAAGTTGGGTGTACCGACATCATCATATCCATATTTGGCACTAGGGTCAAATGGAAAGAGTGGCCATAGACATGAGTCTAGACAACACTTCCATTCCCCGTGGGCATCACCCAAACTAAAAGACATACTCTCCACAATAGCATATACATCATCAAAAGCAAATAGAAAGTAGAGAAAGGTATAACTCAAATCAACCTCAAGTAAGGTGTCCTCACGTATGTACTCACCACTAGTTCCAAAATCATAACTAGGAGTAGTCTCAATAATAAGGTCACACAAAGTAGAAAGGGAGGTAATTTCCAAGTAATGGACACTTTCTCTTTCTATGGAAGTACCCTCAAGTTGACACATACCACCATCAATATCAAAGGATCAAAGCAAAGCTTTCACCACCCAATTGGTTATTCCTTTCCAAGACAAGAAATTCATTACCCTTAAAAGTACTCTCATCTTTTAAGAAGAGATTTCCATATATAGGAGGAATATTGTCACACCATAGTGGGTTAGAATATAGGCTATATCCTTTAAGACAAGCTATACCTTCAACATCATTCTCACCTCTAGGTTCATTAGGAGTAAGTATACCATATTCAAACAAGATATTATACCTAATGAGAGAGTGATCTATCACGCGAGAAAATTTGGAACAAGCAAGTTCACTATCTAAAAGATCATTATTAAGTTTCAAAGATGTTTCTAGCACATGATTATACCTATGAGCCAAGAAAATATTACAATCTTTACCCAAGGAAAGATCACAGGTTCACTCTTAACATTTTCAAATTCTTCACTTACTTGAGGTCTATTAATTACAACACACATAACCTCAAGTGGTGGACTAGTTTTTTCATATAAGTTGATCAACAGAATTCCCACATGATATACTATCATTCAACACAACGGCTTCAACACTAGGTGGACTTAAATTAACCTTGCAAGAAGAGTCAATTCGGTCATCAATAGGATCAACTAGTGTATCCACATTCAAAACATGAACAACATCATTAAGAGGCAAAGAATCAATAGACTATGTACTTTCATTCAACAAAATGGATTCAACACTAGGTGGACATGAATTGATTTTACAAGAAGAGTCAATTCGGTCATCAATAGGATCAACTAGTATATCCACACTCACAACATGTACATCATTAACATAAAGCAAAGAATCAATAGACTCACAAGTAGGTAAGCTACTACTCACACTTAATGGTATACTAGCCACACAATCAATATTCACATGCACAAAAGTGTAAGAGTTAGCCAATTTACCTTAAAATTTTTGAGTATATTTTTATTTACCATGGTGTGAAGGTCCCCCACAAGATTTGGAAGCAACTAAGATTTCCCTCATCAAATCTTCAAAGTGAATCTTCTCCTTTAGCACTTTCTCTCTTCCACTTGTCATGTTGGTACCCACACAAATATTCATAGAAATAGAAGGACAAACATAGTTAGCTTGGTTTGGTGGCAACCCCCTTATTTTACTCCTAACAACCTCTATTTTTTATACTATCGGATTGCCACCTTGTACACCCTTACTCCTCTCAATCTTTTGTCTCACATAAGCATTCGGATTGGAGTAAGTGTTCGCTTCTCTTTGTGGTTTGGGAAGAATGGACGTCATGAAATGATTTCCCTATTAGTCTCTTACAACATTAGGCCAATTTTGAACATTTGAAACTTTATATTATGCAAACAAATTGACACCCAAGCTTACATGACTGTATGTCAAGGGAAGATGTTGAACCACACCTCCTCATGGTATTCAAAATAAGAGAAGACAACCTTCAACCTCGCGGTAACCTTAAACCCATCCAAGGAATATGGAACAAGTAAAGGTTCTTGAAACAACCCCAAATAGTCAACCATGGATGGAAAGATGTATTTTCTATAGCACCTATCATCAAGCACAATGAGGTATCCCGATATCCCACAAATGATCACCTTTCTAGAGTGAACATTCATTCTTGGATCAACATTGTAAGGAACATAGATACCCTTCAAATTTGGAGATACATACCCTCTTCTTCTCATGGTAAAACCTCCACTATAGCTAGTATAACCAATCACACCACTTTGGCCTTGATAAGAAGTATTACAAGGTGAAGAATATGAATTTTCACACTCTTTATGTGTACTCTAATCATAACTCTCAAATCCTTTGTGAATGAAGGGGTTACCCCTAACACCAATTCTAGGCTTGGCTTGGGAAGTGTATGACCCCCCATACATCCCATCTCCATCATAAGAATGATCACAATGATAATCAACATCTCCATATTCATCATAAGCACTAAGAAATACATTCACCTAATTTTCTCCTTCAAAGCCGTAACTTTCAATTCTGCCCATATCTTGATTATGGCTATTTTCATAGCCCCCACAATCACCATCAACTTTGTAGCCATAAAACCCATCACTACAATAATAATCTCCTATGTTTTAGTCATAATCATTACAGCTATCAAAGATATGTTCCCCTTATATCACCTTTTACCTACAAAATAAACAAATAAGATTAGTAGTAAAAGTTCCTCTCCAACATTCGTATGCACTCACCTTTGTGATTCTCACAATTGAAGCGAGAAATATTGAAAGTTGGTTATACTTCGGTAGTTAATAAGGTGTCAATCACTACTTAGCAGCTGGAATAGATTCTTGTTTATTCAACTCAAGAAACAAAATAAAATGTACTTATGAACTTGAAACAAAGAAGTTCAACGAATCAAAATGAGAAAAGCACACAAAGAACGAAAAACACAAAAAAAATGGATTCAAAAACTAATTCACAATCTAGTAGGTGATTACTAGTCTCTAATTAGTACTAGAATCAAGAAATGAAACTAAGAATTAAAGAAAAGAAACTTAGAATCCAAAATTTTGAGCTTAGGATTAGTTTTAATTAGCAGCTTGATATTGGTCGTTGAAAATTGTTGAAACTTTGAAAAATTTTCTTGTCTCTAATTAATAGTTGATCAATCTTCACTAAAGAAGGTGTAGTTTCGGTTTTGAGAGGGAAAATGGAAGAGTTGGAGACTTTTTCAAGCTCAAAAGAGTTTGAAATTATAATGGTCCCCCTTTGAACTTTCCTTGTACTAGAATATTCTTTTGTTACCTTCTTCTTTTGGATGACTTGGAATATGCTTGGATTATTATTGGAGTAAACAAGTACTACACCTTCTTTCCTCCTTTTTCAAGATCAAACAACCACTTTTAAATATTCCTCTTCAACAAGATATAAAGAACTTGAAGAACACCAAGAACATTCAAAGTTTGACCAAGGTTGACCCTTAAGCAAATAACCTCCAAATTTGATGATTCTTGAAGATCCAAGGTCATGTTGATAAGCTAATCACAAATACCAAAATTTTCAGTCCAAAAATGTCACAACCACCTTTGCGAAAACGAGATTCACCTCAAGTTTCTTCAAGCTCAAGTTCAACAATGGTGGATACCTCGAAACAATCCGGATTGATCTAAATTTTTTGATCTAGGCTCTATTAGTTCTAGGAAACAAGGACATAGCACTAGAAACTAACAAAACACACAAAAAAATTCTAGATCTAAGTCTCAAATTTCTTCCAAAGTACAAAAAATACAAACAATTTTTATTTTTTTGGGTTTTTGACACTCTTTTTATTAGTTTTCTAGATAGCAATCCCAAGATTAATTTTGTTGTAAAAAAATCAAACCTTGCTCTTGATACCAAGTAATAAAAATCTAACTATGATAACTGAAAATAAGATGAAACACTAAGATAAAACCAAGAAGTAGATGGAGAGAAATAAACTCAAACAATGCAATAAAAGTAAATATAGTTAACTTGAAATAAGAATCCATACAAAATAAGAATATAAAGGTGTATAAAACCCTCAGACCTCTAAGATTCAAAGAGATAAATGATAGGCTCTTACAGTGACCACAAAGGGAATCAACTCCGCCTTACAACTATCATTTCTAAGTCATGTTCAATGCCTACTTTTCGAGGACCTACACTACACGACATCTCCAAGTCCTACACTACTTAGCCTTTCCAAGACCTACACTAAAAGTTCCTCCCAATAGAGTTTGAAGAATGTTTCTCTAAAAATATTATCATTCAAAACAAAAGAGCAAATGAAATAATAAGAGTGTATTTATAGCCTAGCTTATTACAGAATAAAAATGACCAAGATACCATTAATGAAAAGGGGTGGCCATGGAGTTTTGGATTTCACATAATGAAATTTCCAAAACACCCTTAATGAGGAGGGGTGGTCTTGGAGTGTTTAAGCTTTTCACGGGTCTAAAACCATGGATTCCTTTTGTTCTCTTGAGTGGGCATCAAAGACAATCCCCAAAAAACCTTCCACATAAGGGATTGCTCTATGCTGTGCTCAAATAGGCCCTTCTATGTATGTTCCCGTTCCTTAAATATGACCAAAGCTTAACTCTTCATGTATTGACTTTGAATGATGTCGTTAAGATCTATGATGGTCATTTGGATTATATCACAATGGTCCGCACCATTCCTCCTTTGTTCCCTCGGGCTAATGATGATTCTACCCCACCACCATAAGGAAACATTTCTAAAGTTGAGTTTTATCAATCTATTCATCCATTAACCCAGTTGGTGATATCTCAGTCACATCATTCATGTCCTAAGGGTACTACGGTGAGGTCTTTTGAAATTACTCAAGTCAGGCACTTTATGAGGTTCAATCCTACGACCTTTACTGGCTCTAAGGTTGAGAAGGATCCTTAAGGATTCATAGATGAAATAGAGAAGATCTTTTGAGTTATACATATTTTTGACTCTGAAAGTGTGAAGTTTAGCGCATATTAACTAAAGGATATGACATATAAGTGGTATGAGGAGTTGAATCAGTCTAAGGGTGATAATGCAAAGTTGGCACTATGGTATGAATTCTTGGGTGCTTTTTTGGATTTTTTTCTTTCATCAGGAGATAAGAGAAGCAAAGGCCGAGGAATTTTTGAATTTGAAGAGATGTTAGTGGATCTGATAGAGATGTTAGGGCGAATATATTGTTGCTAAAAGAGTCTATAGAGGTTGTATGGTATTTATCTGTAGTAAGAAGATGTTAGTGGATCAGATAGAGATGGACATATTAGACTTTGATGTGATTTTAGGGATTTATTAGTTGCACTTATGCTATATGTCTCTAGATTGTCAAATCTGAAGGGTTAGTTTCCAATTCCTGAATGAACCAGTGATTAAGTGGGAAGGTAGTTCCTTTGTACTTAAGGTTAGATTCATTTCTTATCTTAGAGCCCAAAAGTTGATTTCCAAGGGATGTCTTTATCACTTGGTTTGAGATAAAGATTCTAATTTAGAGGGTTTTTCATTATAATTTGTCTCTGTGGTCTGGCAGTTTCCCAAAGTGTTCCTCGATGATATTCCTGGTATTTCTCCAAATAGGGAGATTGATTTTCTTCCAAACACTCATCCTATATCTGTCCTTCCCTATAGAATAGCTCCCTCTGAGTTGATAAAACTTAAGGAGTAGTTGAAAGACCTTTATAATAAGGGTTTTATTCATCCTAGTGTTTCCTCGTGGGGTGCTCCTATGCTCCTCGTGCATAATAAGGATTAGTCCCTTTGGAATGTGTATAGATTACCACAAGATGAATAAGGTGATAGTAAATAATAATTATCCTCTTCCTAGAATTGATGACATGTTTGACCAGCTTCAAGGAGCTAAGTATTTCTCTAAGATTGATCTTCAGTCGGGTTATCATCGGCTAGATATTAGGGAAGGGGATATCCCTAAGACTACCCTTTTTACCCGTTATGGCCATTATGAGTTTTTGGTCATGTCTTTTGGTTTGACTAATGCCTAGGTGGCATTTATGGATCTTATAAACCATGTCTTCCATCGGTTTTGGGACTTATTAATTATTATGTTTATTGGTGACATCTTGGAGTATTCTAGAGTTAGTTGGATCATGTTAATAATCTCCATATAGTGTTGCAAACCCTTAAGGATTAGCGATTATATGCTAAATTCTCTAAATATGAATTCTAGTTAAATGTTGTGACCTATCTTGGTCATATTGTTTCTAGAGAGGGGATAATGTTGAATCAACAAAAGGTTGAGGTGGTTAAGAAGTTGCCTAGACCCACGACTCCAAATAACATTCAGAGCTTCTTGGCCTTGGCATGATATTATAGGAGGTTTGTGGGTTTCTCTTCAATTGCTGCCCCATTAACTAAGATGACTCTGAAAAAAGTGAAGTTCCTTTGGTCTGATGCTTTTGAGGGTAGTTTTGAGAATTTGAAGGATAAGTTGACTTTATCTTCGATTCTGACTCTACTCGAGGGTACTGATGGCTTTGTCGTTTATTATAACGCATCTTGTGTGGGACTGAGCTAGGTGTTAATGCACCATGGTAGTGTTTTGTCCTATGCTTCTAGAAAGTTAAAAGTTCATTAGATAAATTACCCGATGCACAACTTAGAATTATTGGTTGTGGTCTTTTCCTTAAAGATATGGAACCATTATTTGTATGGGGTTTATGTTGTCATTTATTCTGATCATAAGAGCTTGCAATATGTGTTCACCCATATGGAGTTAAATCTCAAGCAAAAGAGAAGGTTTGAGTTTCTCAAGGACTATGATATGAGTCTTTACTATTAACCAGGTAAAGTTAAGATGGTTGTTGATACTCTTTTAAAGTTGTCCATGGGGATTTCATCTCATGTAAAGGAGGAGAAGAAAAAATTAGTGAAGGATATTCACTAGTTGGCTAGTCTTGGAGATCATATCTTTGACTCTAAGGATGAAGGCATGATAGCGTAAAAGGTGGTAAAGTCATCTCTTGATGCTGAAGTGAAAGAGAAGCAGGTTTTGGATCTCATATTGATATGGATTAACCATGATGTTGGCCAGCAAAAAATGATGGTTTTTGAGATTGGTGGTAATGGTATCTTGAGATACCAGGTAGGTTGTGTGTTTCCGATATTGATGGGATGTGAGAGAGGATCATGGTTGAGGCTCATGAGTCTCGGTACACTGTTCATCCTAGATTGATGAAGAAGTACCATGATTTGAAAGAGATCTATTGCTGGAATAACATAAACAGGGATGTGGCCAATTTTGTGCCAAAGTGTATGGTTGCTAACAAGTGAAGGTGGAGCACTTAAGGCCTGGTGGTTTGTCTCATGAGATTGAGTTTCCCTTGTGGAAATGGGACGTGATTAATATGAATTTCATTAACAAACTTCTGCGGTCTCTCTATTAGTTTGATTCGATCTCGGTCATTGTGTATAGGATGAAAAAGTCTTCTCATTTCCTACCAGTAAAGACTAACTATTTGTCCAAGGATTAAGCTTAAGTTTTCATTAAGGTGGCCATCAAGTTTCACGGTGCACCTATTTCCTTTATATCTTATCGCAGTACTTAGTTCTCCTCACACTTTTGGCATTTTTTCCAGAAAGGTTTGGGAACTAAAGTGAACCTTATCGCCACTTTCCACCCTTTTATGGATGGACAAACGGAGAAGATAATTCAGAATTTTGAGGATATGCTAATGTCTTGTGTGCTTGACTTTAGGTTGGGTTGATCATTTTCCCCTCATAAAGTTTGCATATAATAATAGCTATCAATCAAGTATTGGGATGACTCCTTTCGAGTCTATTTATGGTAGGAGGTGTAGGTCTTCTATTTGGTGGTTTAAAGTTAGTGATAATAGATTATATGGTCCCGACTTGGTTCACCAAGCCATGGAGAAGGTGAAGGTGATTCAAGACAGGCTTAAGGATACCCACAGTCGCAATAGGTCCTTTGTGGATGTAAGGCAAAGAAACATTGAATTTTACATGGATGATTTGGTGTTCTTGAACATGTCTCCCATGAAGGGAGTGATGAGGTTAGGAATAAAGGGAAAACACAGTCCATGTTATGTTGGTCCATATCGAATTTTAAGGTGAGTGGGTAGTGTATCTTATGGGTTAGATTTTCCTCCAAGCTTGGGTTCCATTCATCCGGTCTTTTATGTTTCAATGTTAAATAAATGTGTGGGTGATCTTTCCATGGTAGTTCCTTTGGATAGTATTGGTGTTTCAAATTCATTGTCTTATATGGAAGTCTCGATTGAGATATTAGATCTGCAAGTGTCTTGGCTGTGGAAAAAAGATGTGGGTTTGGAAAAGGTTATTTGGAGGAACCATAAGGTTGAAGAAGCTACTTGGGAAGCTGAAGAGGACATGAAGTCCAAATACACATTCTTGTTCCCTATTTTGGGTACTCGTGCTTTAGGTATATGTTAATCTTACCATCTTTATGTTTTGACTTTTTAAAAGAAAATAATGATTTCCTCGACATAATTGTTTTCTGTCTCTGTTAAAGGTAAGTATGGGTGTGTATCTACGTTAAATCTTGTTAATGGATGTCTGACCCATTATTTGAGGATGAATAATATTTAGGAGGGATAATGTGATACCCAAGGTATTTGCCACTAAAAATTCTATGTTTTTGAACTCACTGTCCTGACTATGACTCACTCTGCAAGTTATAACACGTCATTCCAGGTCATAAGACCCCAATCGTAGGGTGACCCTAAAGGTAGCCTGAGTTATTATCCTAATTACGAGTGGTTATTAGCAAGTCATTAAAACTCTAAATGAGTCATATGGTCCTATCGGTAGCTAAACCAGCTGTGCCACAAGTGTCTTTGCTTTTACTATGACTTGGATCCTATAAGTCATAGGGTCACCTGATGAATCATATGATATGAACTGTAGGGTCACCTGAGAAGGGTTCTTTAGTTATTGTCTTTAATACGACTCATGGTTATGAGACATAACATGTCCTTATGAGTCGTATATTGACTCGTAGTCAATGACAATAATTTTTTAGCTTTTAAATAAGGGAACTTTAGACATTTCCGCATTTGCCTGCGCGAGGATCTAAATGGCCTGGGCTTCGAGTCCCCTTACTTGTGACTAGGTAGTTTGATTCCACCTTATTATATGATTGGGACATTTGAGTCCCCCATATTACATTACATGATAGGGTGGTTAAGTCACCTTTAGTATATGATTGGGAGGTTTGAGTCCCTCGTGCATATATAGAGGATTATTCTTTGGTTCGTGGGGCTACACGCTTTGGGGCCCGACTAGTGGGTGAGAACTAGGGACCATATAGCCCATGGGTACTGTTATATGATGGTTAAGCTACACAATCTAGGTTAAAATTTTGAAAATGCATGTCAAGAATTGTTCCTTGTCCCAACACTTTATATAAGTATATATCTATACACACATGTAGGTGTACATGTAAATTTAGTTGAACTAGATTTTGAATTGTCCTTACTTTACCCTTATCTCCAAGTTACATGATAGTGGTATACCCTCTAACATTCTCCGGATACTATATCCTCATGATGTAAGACCCAAAGTCAATCCTACTTTTCCTACTCAGTGTTAGGTGGATATGCTCGGTTCATCGGTAGTTTGTGGTGAAGTGGTGAGCTTTCATTCTCTGAAAGACTTGGTCATTTCATCGGTTAACTTTCATAAACTATAATTAAAGAGTTCATAATAATATTGTCATTTTCATTGTCAGGGTCGGGGGCATATCCTAACTTAGATTGTTTTTGGATTAGTAGAGGCTTTATTGATATTACAATAAATTAGGTATAGTTGTTGACATTCTTAGTTGTCTTTGATTTTATTACTTTCTTATCTAGTTATATGTTTGGAATTCAGCCACTGCTAGGTGTTATGTTATGTGTTGACTAGGCAAAGAGGGTAGTCTCTAGTCTTTGGTGGACTTGGGATACCTATCACGCCAGGGCCTAGTTCGGATCGTGACAAAAATCTTATTAGTCTATACAAGTTTTGTTTATGCTATTATTGTAGTTGTCATTATTGTGATATCTATCATTACTGTGAAATGTACCCGTATTTGGATATGTCGATGAAAATGGTTGATATAACGTTGACTGGTACTTGATGTCTAGGATTTTGGTACATGGACAAGTGCTCGTTCCCTATAGGTCCTAATTAGTCGGTGTACCCAAAAGACCCTTAGCATGGATGTATAAGGCACAAGTGAGTGTGATGGTTTCTTGACTAAATTGAGGACTATGTGTTTCTTAAATGTATTGGTTCCTTAAGTGAACTAAGATTATTTGTTGTCATTATATGTGGGTTCCCTGAGTGAATTGGGTTATGGGCTTAATTGCTAAAGGTAGTTTCTTTAGGTAAACAGAGATTTATGATATTGTCCATTGCTAAGTTTTTTATTTTATAATAGGCTATGTTACATTGGTTTCTTAAGCTGAATGGGTCATTTGTTTATTTGGTATATCGGTTCCTTGCATGAACCGAGCTATGCGATGACTAGTTGCTACGTATTACTTATGGATTTGGACTTATGATTATGATATTTTTCAATTTTTGGGAGGATCCCGTGAGAGGTTCTGTTAAGGTAAATAAAAGAAGATACAATTTTAATATCCACTTAGGAGAATGGAACAAGGTAAGGTATTTTATAGTGCACTTGACTTGGTATCCTTGTTGATTTATGTTGGATAAATTCAGTGTTGTACTTAATTACAATGATAAGCATTATGAACTTTAATTAGAGCTGCATGATATGGTTTAGGGTTTCCTATGTTATGCTTAGAGAATGGGTATGGTTGGTGGTACAATGATCATGGTAATTCAGGTCAAGAAGGCAAACATTGCTATCCTGAGAATTGCCTTGCAGTCACAATCAAAATTTCAGGTCATGATGGAACCTACTATAACCCACCAGTAGGCAAGCTAAACTCGTAGTCCAAAACTTCTAGTAACAAATTACCAAGAGAATGAATGGAAAAATGTGGAATAGATTAAATAAAAGACCTACATACATAAGATAATCCCAGAACCTGGCGGAATCAGTACAAGAGCTTCTAACATAAAAAGGATAAAAATGAGGTACTAAATGAATATACAGATACAACCTTCTCCAAATATAGCATAAAGACTAGTCTAGTACATAAGAGGGAGGAAGTAACACTCCAAACATCAGGATCTCACCCTACGTCTCCGAACCATGGCTGCTCCGTAGGACGCTCACATCAATGGAAAAAACCAATATTATGATTTGCAGGCTATAGAAGTGTAGTATGAGTACTTACCAAATGTGTGGTACTCAGTAGGAAACTATCATCTAATCTCCAAAGATAATGCATATACATATAACATATAAATAAAATGAAAACTACACTCAAATATCCAACAACCACATAAGAAAGTCAATGAGATAATAAGGATAACTATCCTATTCATGTCCAAGAAACTAACATAATATGACTAAGGAAGTATTAAGGATGAACTATCCTATTCCATCCATACTCACGAATATCAACACTATATTGTATATAACCGGCCAATATATGAATAAATAGTGAAAGAAAGATACATAATAGTATACAAGGACAAGGAATGAATATACAATATGAATAAATAAAGGAAGGAATGGATATACGGTAATCCATTAGCTATATATAACTAGATATACATATTTATATATATAGAAAAGGTCAACTCAAATTACAACCTAAATCATCATACCAACATTTTTAGAGCTCATAATCATAGCAGGAACTAATGCTAGTAAACTTAGTGTTACTAATACATATGACTAATCATGAGTTAATCATGCATAATAATGAAATCGTAAGATTGAAGAGCCAGAATCATACCTTAAATCTCGATATAGGATCATTAACCAATCAATCACAAACTAACCATAATAATGACCATACAATAATAATAAAAATAGCAACGACAACACGAGTAACAAGCTAGTCTACACAAACAATACCTAACTTAGTGAATAAGGTGCTATCTGGGCACAAAAATGTAGATAATTAAGGAATGCAGTCTATGCAAATACTACAACTAGTCCGGGTCATAATTGTAATAGAGATATAGAAGTCCAAAGAATTACTATTCATCACTGAATAATCTGCTCAGGGGTGTCATATAAGCCGAGGATAAAACTAAGCGGAATCCAACTCAAGCATACTACTCCCACTGAGTATATCATACAACATTCTCAAAGAAAATTAAAGATTTAAGGTCAAAGCTATAAGAATTCAATACCAATTCTGTGGGATATTATTTGAACACTTATCAAATATAATCCAACCAAAGTCAAGAATACTGAATAGATAACCCTAGAGTATGCTCAACCAACCTATGATGAAATCCGAACAGAGACAAATCTGAAACGAAGGTTGCACTCAAGATCTACAATTCCAAGTTGAAATATCAACACCAAGGCTGAGTTGCTCAGTCTTAGTGATCTTGGGTGTATTTATACGCGTAAGCACCATAACTAACCCATCTTTTAGCTAAGTTTTTGAGAAAAAAGAGCCTAGTTTCTTATGTTTTATTCTACTTTTTATGTAATTGACATAACCTATATGATTAGCATTATTTTAGGTGTAAAGGATGTAGATGGAGACATAAAGGGACCATAGAATGCGGATGGCATAGGACATAAGCAAAAGTAGCATGTTGGATGCAATGTGGTAACTAAAACTATGTCCCAAGACTATTTTGTCATTTAAATTAAGTCTTGGGTCTTAGAGGGAAATTAGAGAGAAAAGTTACTAAAAATATCCAAGATGATCATTCACATATTACTCTATACTTTTGAATTAAGAGTGGCGGCTTAACTCAATGATAGAGAGAGTATTCATCACGTTAATGTGTAACTACATCATGACAACTTGTTACGTTTTGGTATGATGAACATTACTAATTTGATTCCCTTTCTATTCATGAGTAGCTATATTTATTAGTTAGGGTTATGGAATCCTTGTAGCATACGATCTATTACTATGGTTTTTTGAATTCATTATGCATTGATTTTCTTATATCCTATTCTCTTTGATTATCTTGAATTATCTTGATGTTCGAAAATAGAGTAGTGACAAGAAGATAGAGTTTCCAACCTCTATTTCATAGGTGAATACCCCAATAGGATTAACAACATTGAGATTTTGTAAATATTGTAAACACTTTTGCATCGATATAACTAAAATGAAATAGTCCTTGATTGTTGAGAAATGCTTCGGTTAAGTTATTGATTACGTTTCTTTGTAAGAATGATGCATGTATGAATTTGTAAAACCCATAGTTAGAAAGTATAAAAATTACAAGTGGACATAATACTAGCTTGCTATTTCTCTAAATTCAAATACTACTAGACATGTCTCATTTTGTTTAAACTGAAACTATTAATTTGCGAATTGAACCAAATCCCCCCTCTTTGTGTTTTGTGGAAACAAATGATTAAAAGTTAACTAAACTACATACGTCTTAATTAACACCATATTCCTTGTGGGATTTGATCCCAACCTAGTTAAGTTATATATTTGACAACTACCGCTTACACTCTTGTAAGAGAGTTGTAATTTGGGCGTATCACTCAGCAACCCAACCCAAACCTAAAGACGGGTAGGCATTCATTCTCCAAATCTATCATATCTTTCCAAATTGCCATTCCAAAGCAGCAAATCCAAAATCGAGCCAACAAATCCACAATAAGGTCAAATACTCAATCGATCATACTGTCCAAATCAGACATATCTGTACTAAATCATGCAGTGCCGAAATAGAGACACAATTGAAGAACAAAGTCGTAATAGAGGATAAATCACTGGCTGAGAACATAGGAAATTACATCCATATCTATTGGAGGGTATGAACTATCAAAGCATACTTAAGGACTCTCCAAGGATGAAAACCACACTAGTAATAGCAAAAACTTTAGCTACTTGGAGAAATGTAACTTTAGCCGAGAACTAATCAATCAAACACTCCATCTTGGAAAAGAATACTCATAGGCACACATCATCAAGGAGAAACACTCCACCAAATATTATTAGGCCGAATAAACTCTAAAATATGGATTTCTTGAGTCCACCAAAGTAGTACTATCATAACTCAAAGAAACCATGAATGACCATGTCGAGGAAAGAATTACTAAGCCTGACACTTATGTCAAGGTCAAGATCACTATTGGAAAATGTACCAACAACTCTAGATGAAGAATTTTTTAATTTACAACTCAAGAAGTGATCAAAGGAAAGACCACCTACCTCTCACTCTCTCACTCCACTTTTAGAAAAAAACATATTACAGCAAAAAAAGAGCATCCAATCTCCACACTAGTACCAAGAGCAAACCATCACAAGGAGATGAATCTAACAAATCTAAGAGATGAATCCAAGACATCTCGATATCAATATCAAAATACTATTGTGTGATGAAATAGCCACAAGTGAAGAACAGATCCAAAATTGGTCATGCTATAAAACGAGCAACATAGAGAAGGACATCTAACCCAAGAGGCAAGTTGAAGAACCCCAAACTTACAAATGATAATAAAACCAAATTTCCAACACTAGAACCACAGAAGTTCAACTTACCTTCAATATCATAGTCCATTCTACAATCAATTCAACATAGTCAACAAAAGAGGAAAACAACCAAGCTCACCTTACTTTAGAAAAGAAATCATCAAATTGGGCTATAGCTGCCCTGTCCTATGATTAGGAACTGCAAAAAATGGAATTATAACTAGATAACACTAGTATAAATAGCTACCCAATGAGGATCAATTTCCTCAAATAATATCAATACTAGTAGCGATGTAAACATCAAAATAATGAATAGGCGGTACCCAAATGAATATCAATAGTAAGTACCACTCAAGGGCTATAATAAGGCCAATGTGCCAAGGTAAATATGACTCAACCCAAATGCTACACCCATAGGGAGAAAATATCAATACAGATCTACTCCATCCACTACTAAGAGAAATAAACCACGAGGGTAGTCGTACAATCATAAATTCAATAACAAGGCACACGGTAACCAATATGAACTCATCAAGGCATATAATCTTCAATGGGTACAAACACCTCAATACATACAATGAATAAGGTAAACATGTGAAATAAAAGCACACCTACCATGGTGAAATCTTCAATCACATGCTTAATAGGTCTAAGGGAAAATTATCTGAATGGGTCCAAACTTAGACCGACCGACCGACTGAATCATCAATTGTGGTGCCAAGCGCAATATCCCTAACTGAAGGTGCTAAAATATCATGAGGATAATCTAAATAAATTGAATGATTAGAAATCCCATGCCACAGACACTCTCTAAACCACTGACCGATCTCTCTACAGTCGTAACAAACTCCTGAAGTCCTAACCTAGTGAGAAGTAAAAACTGAGCCCAAATAGCTGACCAATTAACGTTGAGAGGAATCTCTACTACCATGATCATCCTTCACGCAGTCATAGCCTACCTCAAGGACTCTAGGCTAGCGAGAATACATTCTAACTCTGTCTGAACAACCAACTCGTATCTAAGGAACTATTTGAACCAATGTTGCACCCGCCATAACCAAGACAAGCTCCTGCAATACTCCCAGATACTGCCTTTCATAATTAAAATAGCTGCCATATCCTGAAGACTTATACAAAAAACTTTTCTAGGTCTAATAGGAACTCTACCCGATGGGATCTCCAAAACTATTCTGAGGGCCACTCATAATCAGAAATGCTACTTACATAGAACTGATGGGCTACAAGTGAAGCTAATCTCTACTGAAAGAATTCTCATTCCCAGATGAAATGCAATTAGCATTATACTAATGAAATGACTTCTTATTTCCACCCCCATAAGACTCAATACTTTCTCTCTCTATGGACCTCAAATAATCAAAAATCTAAGAGAAGAAAGTCCCAGCTTCTATTAAATGCTCTGATGCCAAATAGTGTGGAAATGCTAAATGTCTAGTAAATCTATATAACATGTCCTTCTCTACGTGATATAACATAAGATTATGCCTAACCCATTTGAGAAACCCCAATCTCGTACTCTAAAACTAACAAAAAATCCTGTTGAACACCAATAAATCCAACTCTGGTCTGAGAACTACTCGATGGACCGAATGTCATCCCTGGTTGTGAGGTTTCCACAAAGAGATTTGGGATCTTCAATGTTGATCCTCAAAAGGATGAAGTAGTCATGAGATCTATTGGATCCCGAGATGGCCCTAAATCCTTTAGTTAATGTTGAAGATCTTTGTTATCCATCTTTGACTCTTGAGTCCAACATTATGCTAATGCTTCGAAAAGACACGTTGAAGTCTTGTTTACATCCATCGACAACCTCATATCATCCATTAGGGATATAATAGGATCAAAGAATATGCTTGAGACTCATAGAAATGCAGACACATGACAAGGTGTCAAGAAGTAAATTGCCTAAAAATTTCCTTTTAGCCTTCCAATTATAGGTTACAGACATCTTCACACCGATCCACAAGACTCTACTAACACTTAGCTCTTGTATTAATACATAGGTGAACCTGTGTCTGATACCAATTTGTCATGACCTAATTTCTGAGGTCACGATGATACCAAAATAGTCCAGAACTGCTAGTGATGGACAACCAAGAGAATAACAGAAAGAATGTAGAATAAATAAAATAATAGACCAATATACATTAGGTAATACCAAAACCCAGTGGAACCAGTGCAAGATCTTCTAATATATGAGGGATACAAATAAGGTACTAAATGAATATACAGATACAACAATCTTTGAATACAATATAGAGACTAGTCTAGTACAAAAAAAGAAGAGAAGTATACTCCAAACTTCATGATCTCACCCTATATCTCTAAACCATAGTTGTTCTGCATGATGCACAAAATGAAAATAATAACTCATACTATGATCTGTAGGCTACAAAAGTGTATTATGAGTAACAAGCATATGGTACTCAATAGGCAACTGCCGACTAAGCTGCAAATATAATGCAGAAACATATAACATATATACAGAATAGAAACTACACCCAAATGTCCAGCAACCATATAAGAAGTCAATGAGATAATAAGGATAACAATCATATTCATGTCCAAGAAACTAACATAATAAGGATAAGGAAGTATTTAGGATGAACTATCCTCTTCAAACGATACTCAAGAATCTCAATACTATACCATATATCACTGGCCAATAAACAAATAAAGGGTGAAAGAAAGATAAATAACAGTATACAGGGCCAAGAAATGAATATACAGTCTCAATAAATAAAGTAAGAAAGGGATATATCATAATACCTTAGCTACATATTGTTAGATATACATATTAATATATATAAACAAGGTCAAGTCTATGTACATCCTAAATTATCATACTATCATTTTAAGACCTCATGATCATAGCAGGAACTAGTGCTAGAATACTCAGTGCTTATAATCCATACGTATAATCATGAGTTAATCATGCATAAATCGTAAGATACAAGGGCATGAATCATACCTCAAATCTTGATACCGAATTGTTAACCAATCTGTTACAAATTAGCCAGAATAATAATCATATTAGAATAATAAGAATAGAAATGACAATGCGAGTAACTGGCTAATCTAGAAAAATAATACCTAACCAAGCCTATTATGAACCCCCACCACCCCACGCTCAGAAGATTTAATCAGCATACAACACACCACAAGTCATACTCCTTACCCTTACCTATGTAACCACCCATAAGGCTGATATAAATAGGCGCATACTGGTGATAGGCAATGTGCTTGCAAAGATAAATGTAACAAAAATGACAATATCATAAGAAGTAGAAGGACTCAAACCAATAAGTATAATCAATATCATAATCATAATCATTACAACTATTATCATCTTAATCATCCATGGAATCAAACTGGACATATAAGCATATCATCATAATTATCCTCCAACATTGCTGGGTACATAAGCATATCATCGCCATTATCTTCCGACTTTGCCAGGTATATAAGTATATCATTATAATCATTCTTTAGCCTTACCGGGATATAAGCATATCATCATAGTCATCCTCCGACCTTACTGGGTATATAAGCATATCATCATAGTCATCCTCCGGCCTTACTGGGTATATAAGCATATCATCATAATCATTAACACACATATATATAACATCAATACTATAATCTATCATCGTATTTTATCAGGAATTTATATCATCAATACATCATCTTTCTCCATCCCATACAGAAAAATATATGTAGATATATAATAGGTGCACAAACATAAGTTGTGGCTAAGAAGAGTATACATCCATAAATCCATTATCTAGAGTAAACTTAGGGACTAAATTATTATAAAAGTCTAGGAAAGGTCAAATTCACTCACATCTAGAGTAATTAGTTGTATCAAATCATAGACCAAAATCTATTTCGATCGAATATTTAAAAAATCATTATCGATCTCATTACACATAAGTTATTCATTAAGACAGATAAGTATTGTCATGAAGAAGTCTTTTTTAAGGTTAAATGGATTTAACCCCTATTTTAAAAAATAGTAGAATCATATTTTAACTGGAATTGTATCATTTACTAATTTACTTATCACGAATGTATAGAATCTATACATGTCATCACCATTATTCAAACAATGGAACCATATGCTTCAATATATCTATAAACTACTTACCACATCCTTTACAAGGATAAACACTATCCGGATGCCCAACTTAAATCATAACATGGACTTGGGCCCAATATTATTCTTGAAATAGTTACAACATCATAATCACGACCACATACATATCCAGAACTCATATTAATAATCATATTTGTAAGCTATCTGGTATCAATAAGACATTGCATAACTATAAGGTATATCATCTCTATAGGCTATCAATTTTATCTATGAGGCATATCGTATCTATGTCTCAATAAGGCATCTTACATCTAGGAGAAATAATGTAACAATAAGCACTAACTCATAACTATGAGGCATATTACATGTATAAGACATATAATGTCTATAGTCCATATATTATAACTATATCTATGCTGATATTATTAATCATGTCGATGGATCATATAATTAATCAAGTCCTTAAGCCATTATCTAGCTACAAGCCCTTAATCATAATCCGTGAAAACCATCATCAGTAAACAAGTCACAAAGTAACCTTATACTAAAGTCTCAATAGTCTCAACTATGTGTAACATGAATAAATAGGTCTGCAAGGGTTAACACAAGTTATGGCCTAAGGTGGACCGAGGGAACCCACTTCCAATCCTTGAACTCTATATCTATGAAATTTCTTCCTCGAACTTGTATAAGGTATATAAATTATATCTAGATGGTAGATAATCCATAATTAATCCTAAGATAGGAATTCCACCTAGAACATGAGAAATTACATCAATTCCTCAAAAATTATGGTTTCAAGATCACTAAAATAGCCTAATTAAGGTTAATCATACTAATCATGCTTCCAACACTTAAAACACATCCCAAACCTAGCATCATATCATATCCATCCTATGAATTAGATCAATCTATGAAAAAGTTAATAAGATCCTAGAAGTATAATAAGTATTTATCCTTATGGGTCAAATCCCTCATTTAACCCCACTTAAATAATCTATACAAAGTCACGGTGTTCAACCATAATCAATCTTAGAATTCACATTCACATGAAATATATAACATACATTATCTTTTGAAGAAGAGTAGACATAAGCCTACCTCAAAGCCAAACCACAAACCCTAGATTCATCCACCAAACGTCTGTCTTCATTCCATGATCTCAAAATATATCTATGCAATAAAGATAATAATATATGATTTATTAAGAGTAAAACAAGACCCATATTGCCATATTAAGGATCGACTCAAATTTTGGGTCAAGAAAGGGCATGCGGCGCTGACAAATAAAATCCAAAAACTGAACTCACGAAGTCCCTCGAAGGATAAAAAATATATGCTCAAAATTTAAGCACAAATAAAATAAAAATTGGGTATAAAATTACCCTTGAAATTTTAGGAATTCAAATCCCTAATTTCTAAGAATTTATAAAGAAATTGAAGGAATCTTATCAAGAATTCATAGGAAAATCACCGAATAATGGATAACCAAGCTCCCTAAATCATATACAATCTTCAGTCCTAGTTAATCTCACTCTTTAGGGTTTAAGCTCTCAAGAAAGAGGTGAGAAATGGTTGAATTCACAATCTAAAGGGACTATTTATACCCATACCAGATACTCAGGTCTCGCTATCGCGGCCTGATACAATCGCAACTCAGGGTATCAAAATTAGGTGTTGTGATTGTAAAACTACCTTATTATGATTGTTACACTTCCTTGAATAAGGGTACTACAATCGCCACCCATGGCTTGAGATTGCAGCTGCACAAGACTTTCAAGTTTCCATCAAGCCCTCAAAATTCATTCAAAATTCATATATTTAAATAAACTATGTAACCACACCAAATCAAATATTCTTGATGCAATGGCGGCCTTGGAATTTCCATCCGAGGTCATCTCGAACAAATATGGGTCCCAAGTCCATATTTTATTTTGTTAACTTTTCGACGAATTGGTTGAAATGAGCTTGGGTATCCCAAAACCTGAAAAAAAGGTTTACCTAGCATAAAATTGATATTTCGGAGCTGGTGGCATAGTCAGAATTTGTATTTGAGGTTATATTCTTAGAGTTTTAGTCCAAGACCAAATCCAAATAATCAAAAGCTCAAAAATATATAAATGAGCCTAAAATCCAAACAAACTATCCGACCATCAAACCGTCAGTTCCAGCATGTCATAAATAACTTATAGCCATTATAGAAAGGCTTAAAATGCTAGAAATGGAGGCAAATTAAGAAAATGACCTAGAGGGTCATTACACTTATAAAGTTAATTGGGCCGAAGGTATAAAAGCAATAAGGTATGACCATCCATGTAAAACCAGGTTATGTAAATTACAAGAGTCCTAAAGGTTAACTGTTTAGGGTAAAAGAATATTAGGAGTCAAGTATCGTGGTATTCACAAGTCGTATTATCAAATACGGTTGGATTTAATTAAGTAGTGAATATCATAAAGGAAGGTTTCTTAAATATGATAAAATATGTGAAGTATAAGGTGTTAAGGAGAGATGAGAACAAACATTACTTGACTAATAACTTTTAAGTTGTATGATTCCCTTTGAATATTATGAGATGCCTGTGTGATTTCGTTTGGGTAGACCGATAATGCTTATTAGTAAGTGTTGTTTGTACTAAAATTACTCTTTTTATATCTTTTTAGAGGTTTAGTATGGTTGTAGGATCAGTAGGTGTTTCATGCTTTGTGCAGTAAAGATCTTCAATAGTTTCTGTTATTGTTTCCACGGTAGAAGTTGTGTCTATTGTCCTGTATTTCATCTTAGTAGGTCTTGTACCTATTTAGACTAGTTATTTAGACAAAAATTCAATTATAATTAATGTTTCCAATCAATTGTAGTAAATGGTGTATTTCTTTGATTATATTGACTTTTGCATATTTTTTTCAAATGGGTGGTAAGGGTTCTCCTATCTAGGTGAGTTAGAGTAGGTACCTGCATGATTTTGATGGTTGGTTCATGACAATTAGGGCCATGTGCATACATATTTTAATTTATCATAATTGAGGAGAACAACCCATTTTATTATTTTCCAATCCAATACACCCTAAAAGTACAAAACCGTTAAGAAAGCATAAATAATGCATAATAAACCAGAGGAAATCAATTTAAGAACCATTCATGTCAAATCCCTCAACCAGATTAAAACTCTTATTTCAAATCCATATAATTAACCATGTAAATTCATGCATTAGATAAAATGAGTGTAAGGGTAGAGTGACATGCCTGAAATACTCACGATTTTGGAGAGAGTTCAACCCTTGAAACTCTACTTGACCCACTTCTTGGAAACCCTAAGTATTGATGCCTGAGAGTATTTGAGAGAGAAGAGAGTGTATTTGATGTGTATTATGCATGAAAATAGGGTCCCAAGTATGTATCTATGTCATGGATTATTATTTGAATAAGAGGGAAATGTCTAAAAACCCTTATTAAAAGACTGGAAAATAAGCTTCCAGTGGTTACGGGTGACCTTACAACTCATAGGGTTACCCTACGACTCATTTCCCTACGGTCGTAGTCTGAATAGTATCTTGGACCCCAACACTGGACTAGTTACGAAAAGTACCTTATGACTCATAACGAGCCAATATGACTCGTTACTTCCTAGTTGTACTGAGGACATAATACTTTGGGCATCATTCTGGTTTCCATACGGAAAGAACTATATGATCCGTTTAGAGTCCTTACGACTCATAACATGATAGTCGTAGTCAAAATAAAGACTTAGAAAAATATCACTTGTTACATTACGACTGGGTCCTATGACCCGTAACGACTCCCTACGCCTCACAAGGAGAGTCGAAGTCAGGGATGGAAACTCAGAACTCAAAATTTTCCAGGACAAACACCTTCGGTGTTTTATTCTCCCCCCTTAGGATCATTCATCCTCGAATGATGGGTCAAGGCATATATTAGCATAATTTAATACAGAAACACACCTACACTTCCATTTAACAAAGTCAGAAAACAAAGAAGCTAAGGAATATACAATTTTCTTTAACAAAGCAAGAAAACAAAGATGTTAAGATCACACATACTTTAAACACTATTTTATTGAATGGGTAATAGGAATGGATATTTGGACTTCATGTCCTCCTCGGATTCCCAAGTAGCTTCCTTAAACTTATTGTTCTTCTAAAGTACCTTTACCAAATCCACGTCCTCCATCTGCAATCAACGGAGTTGCAGATCGAAGATCTTCAGCAGAACTTCCTTATATAACAAGGAATTCAAAATACCCACTCCTTCCAAAGGAACAGCCATTGAAGGACCACCCACGCATTTCCTCAACATCAAGACATGGAAGATTGGATTAATAGATCCCAAGGTAGAAGGCAAATCCAATTCATATGCAACATTACCAACCCTCCTCAAAACCAAATATGGACCAACATAACGGGGACTGAGATTCTCCTTCTTCCAAAACCACATCACTCTCTTTATGGGAGACACTGATACGCCCAAATTATAATTTTTTTACAAGAGTGTAAGCATTCGTTGTCAAATAAAAAACCAACTAGGTTGGGGTTGAATCCGTGTAATATTATTTGAATACAGATAATAACAAGCTAGGGATATGTCCATCTTGTAGTTTTCAATACTGTCTAACTATGGGAGTTAAGAATTCATACATGCATACACTTATAGAGAAACGTGTTCAATATCTTAATCCAAGTGTTTCTCAACCATCAAGGATTAATTCACTTTAGTTTTCTCAAATCAAAAGTGTTTACACAATTATACGAAATCTCCAAGTTGTTAATCCTATTAAGTCTTTAACGTGTGAATTGGGGATTGGAAACCCTATTTTCTTGTCACTACTCTCTTTTTCAAACATTAACCTTTCTATCAAAATTCATCAAGACTGCAACCAAAGGCTCAATAAAAAATTTCTTCTCCATTGGTACTTCTTGCTCATCCTCGTAATACACATCCATAATAGGGAACACACTCATTTCTTTGTGTTAGTTCATAGATTGACACACATCAAACTGAACCACTTCATCATTAAGCCTAAACAAAAGCTCATTAGCTCTTAAATCAATAAGTATGCTTCCAGTTGCAAGGAAAAGTCGACCTAAGATTATGGGCACCTCAAAATCAACCTCACAATCCAGAATAACAAAATCCGCGGGAAATATGAAGCTGGCCATCTTTACTAGCACATCATAAAAAATACCCATTGGCCGCTTTACTAATTTGTCCGCAATCACTAGTCGCATGTTTGTGGGTGTAGGATCCCTCAAACCCAGCGTTTTATAAATAACAAGCGACATCAGGTTAATACTTGCTCCCAAATCACACAAGGCCTTAGCAAAATGAAGAGACCCTATAATACAAGGAATTGTGAATGCTCCTGGATTCATTTTGTTTTGCCCCAAAGACCTTGTTGAAATAACACCACAGTGATGTAAGTTATCTATCAGTTTGTAGCTCAATGCTCTCTTCTTCATCACCAGGTTTTTCATGAACTTAGTATACCCAGGTATCTTCTCTAATGCCTCCACTAAAGGCACATTAACCGTCAGTTGCTTCAGCATAGCCATGAATTCGTTAAACCTTGTATCATCCGCTTTCTTCTTTAATCCATGAGGAAAGGGCAGCGGTGGTTTTGGAAGAGTAGTAACCACTGCCTCCTTCTTTTTTTTCTTTGCTTCTTCTAACTCATCAGCCTAATGATGGTTAGATGTATTCGCTTTACCATTCAGCTTCTCAGACTCCACTAGATGATTTTCATGATCTTCAACCTCTTTTTCAATCATATCACCGGTCACAGCTTTTCCCATAAAAGGGACAGATAATACTTTAACACTTCGAGTGGTAACTTCCATGCAAGAGCTATTGTTCTGAGGATTCTACACTATATCCTTAGGAAATGTACCACTCTTTTAACACTTCGAGTGGTAACTTCCATGCAAAAGCTATCGTTCTGAGGATTCTGCACAATATAACTAGGCAAGGTACCACTGTTACTCTAATTAAATGTGGCTGAGAGTTGGCTCATCTATTGCTCCAACTTCTTAACAGAAGTTGAGTGCAAATTTACTAGTGGACTCATGGAAGATAAGTCACTCTTCATTGTTGTCACAACTGTATTGGTATCCTCAACTCCCTTCAATAGTTTCTCCATCATGTCCTCTATGGACATTTTTCCTGAACTGGTAGCTGCATTATCCCGGTATCCAGGAGGTACATATAGTCCACTCCTATAATTTTTTTCTTCCAACTCCCTTGGTCCCTATCTTTGTAACTAGCCTTGTCATAATAATTCCGACCTTGATTCCATTGGCCATTGCCTAAAAAACCCCTTAATTATTTAGATAGTTCACCTCCTCCTCAGAATTGGAATCAGCTCTACCTTGCGACCCAACAACTTTTACCTTCTCAGTTTTACCAGATAATAAGTATTTAGTAAGAAGATCCATCTGTGTTTTCATGTGTTTCATATCCTGGACAAGCTTCTTCTCTTTTCGATATTGCTCTACCGACATACCACTAGGCATAGTAGGGCTTGCTACAACTGAATCACTGGTATGCCAATCTCTACTTGTCTTAGTCAACCGTTCCAACATATCTGCAGCCTCATTGAATATAAGCTCCATGAACGCTCCTCCTGCTGCATTGTCAACTGTTGGTTTGGTTATAGAGTTTAGTGCTCTATAGAAAGTCTTCATTAAGTGCTCATCAGTCATCTTATGGTTGGGATACTATGTCAACTTTTTATTGAATCGCATCCAGGTTTAACGCAGTGCCTCGTTTGGTAATTGTCTAAAATTGTTGATTTCAACCCTCAACTATAACATCCTGGAGGGTGGAAAGAACCTTTCTAGGAAAGCTCCTTTCAATTGCCTCAAATTTGTTATAGAATTGGGCAAAAACTCATTCAACCACATCGTTTCCTCCCCAAACAAAGACAATGGGAACAACCAAAGACGAATTTCATTTTCACTAACACCAGGGTTATCAATGGACTTGCAAATGTTGATAAAATTCACCAAGTGCATGTTCGGGTCATCTCCTGGAAGTCCTCCAAACAACCCCTTAAGATTGAGTAGCTGTATCATGATGTTGATTATGTTGAACTTCACCCCAGGTTCCAGTGGAAGTGGAATAATCACTCCAGTAGCACCAGCTTCGTCCAAGTCATCCTCTTCCCCATCAAGATCAAATTACATAGCAGGTCGGCGAATTTCTCTCCCTTTATCTACCCGATTTCTGTTTGCAGCTAACTTGAAATTCTCCACACACCTCCTGTTTGTTGGGTTAATCATATCATCATCCACTAAGTCCTCATCATCAGGATTAGGGTCATGAGATGGTTTCCCATTATTTTGACGATTAACTTGTGCTCTAGCCAAGTCGGCCAGTCTATCAGTTTCTTGTTGTCCTTCCATTCTACCAATTATATGAGGTTCAGGGTTGAAGGGTAATAAAGGTTCTACTGAGCATCTGGTACGTGGTATAAACAACCTGAACTGTAATGAACCAAAAACAACAAATAAAAGTAAAATTTAGGAAACTTGATCAAAGGTCAACTAATAAACACAAACTTAATTGACAACCATATTCCTAGGCAACGACGCCAAATTTGATACGCCCAAATTACAACTCTTTTACAAAAGTGTAAGCGGTTGTTGTCAAATATAGAACCCAACTAGGTTGGGGTCGAATCCCACAAGGAATATGGTATTAATTTAGTAGTATGTAGATTATTTGACTTTTAATCATTTGTTTCCGCAAAAACATAATAAGGGGTTTTTGAATTAAGTACGAAGTAATAGTTTAAGTGCAACAGTGAAGCAATACATGTATTATTATTTGAATACAGAGAATAACAAGTTAGCGTTATATCCACCTTGTAGTTTTCAATACTTTCCAACTATGGGTGTTAAGAATTTATACATGCATATACTTATAGAGAAATGTGTTGAATATCTTAATCCAAGTGTTTCTCAACCATTAAGGATTAATTCACTTTAGTTCTCTCAAATTAAAAGTGTTTACACAATTATACAAAATCTCCAAGTTGTTAATCCTATTAAGGCATTAACATGTAAAATAGAGGTTGGAAATCTTATTTTCTTGTCCCTAGTCTCTTTTCCAAACATTAACCTTTCTATCGAACAAGTTATGTTTCAGTCGCACATTCCCTATGTTTGCAACCACGAGAATTCAAGAATAACAAAGAGAGTATGATATAAGCCAATCAATGCATAATGAATTCAAAACCCATAGAAATAGATAGTATGCTACAAGGCTTCCATAACCCTAACCAATACGCTTAGCTACTCATGGACAAAACGAAAATCACCATAGTCATATTCATTATACCAAAAGATAAAAGACGATCTTGGTGTGTAAACCGTGAACAAAGTGAAGGTCATTTTTTTTCTCTCCTCAAAGCTGGCTTTCTCTCATTCAAAAATAATACAAAATAGAATATCCTAGTGAATTGTCAGCATCAAGTGTTTTTAGTAACTTTTCTCTCCTAATTGACTTCTAAGTCCATGGACTAACGTTAAGTGACAACTTAGTCTTGTACATAGTCTTTAGGTGCCACATTTGGTCCAACAAGCTACTTTCTCTTGTGTCATCGGCCATCCACATTGCATAGTCCTATCTTGTCTCCATCTACCTCATTAACACCTGAAATCATTCTAATCACATAGGTTAGTTAAATTACATAAAAGTAGAATAAAAACATAAGATACTAGGCATTTTTCTCTCAAAACTTAGCTAAACTGTGGGTAAGTTATGGTGCTTAGGCGTATTAATACATCCAAGATCAGACACCTTTAAGAACACCCCATCACCAACATTAAACTCCAACTCCCTTCGTCTCACATCCACAGGATTTTTGGCGAATTTAGGTGGTCTTAAGACTATCTCGAATCAGCTTTACCTTGTCCATGTCTTGGTAAACCAAATCAGGACAAAATAACTCAGCCTCACTAACATAGAACCACCCAACATAAAAATGACACCTCCTGCCATACAAATCCTCAAATGGAGCCATACCAATGATCGAGTGATAGCTATATTTGTAATAAAATTCTATGAGAGGTGAGTGGTCAACTCAACTACCACCAAAGTCAATCATATAAGATCTGAGCATATCCTATAATGTTGAATAGTTCTCTCCGCTTGACCATCAGCCTGCATGTGGAAAGCAGTACTAAGGCTCACCTTAGTCCCCAAACATATCTGAAATGAGAGTAAAAAATATTATGAGAACTGAGTGAACACGTATTGCAGGCTCTTATGATAAGAATAAATATCAACATGGGTCCTATATAGATAATGTCGCTAGATCTTCAATGCCAACACCACAACTAACAATTTCAAATCATGAGTTAGATAATTCTTCTCATGAACCTTCAACTGTCTAGAAGCATCTACCACAACTCTACCATGCTGCATCAACCCACAATAAAGACCCACCCGGTACATACCACAATAGACAACAAAGCCATTAGTATCCTCAGGCTGAGTCAAAACTAGAGTAGAAGTCAAACGATCTTTCAACTTCTCAAAACTCCCCTCACAAGAAACCAACTATAGAAATGTTGCCTTTTTCTTGGTCAACTTAATCAACGGAGCGCAATAGATGAGAATCCCTGCACAAACCTTCTATTATAACTGGCTAAACCCATAAAGCTCTAAATATCAATTGGAGTGTGGGTCTAGGCTACTTCTTAATTGCCGCCACCTTCTGTGATCCACCATGATGCCTTCACTAGATACAACATGACCCAAAAAAGTAACAGAGTTCAACCAAAATTCATACTTTTAAAACTTAGCATACAAACATTGACCTTTAGGGTATGAAACACAATATAAAGGTAATCAACATGGTCTACCTCACTCTTTGAATAAACTACAATATCATAGATAAAAACAATGACAAAAAAATAAAAAAATTGATGGAGTACCCGATTCATGAGATCCATAAATATCGTCGGGCATTGATCAACCTAAAATACATGACCATGAACTCAAAATGACCATAACGATTACGGAAGACAGTGTTAGGGATATCCTCATCCCTAATCTTTAGCTGATGACAACCCGAATAAAGATCAATCTTTGAGAAATACTTAGCACCCTGAAGCTAGTCAAATAAATCATATATCCTAGTAAGAGGGTACTTATTCTTCACTGTCATCTTATTCAACTAGCGGTAATTAATGTACATTCAAACGAAACCATCCTTCTTACCCATGAAAAGAACAGGAGCACCCCACGGAGACATCCTTGGAAAAATAAAACCCTTATCAAGGAGATCTTTCAGCTATTTCTTAAACTCCTCCAACTCAATTGGAACTATCCTATAAGGAGGGATAGATATAGGATGAGTGTTTGAAAGAAGATCAATCCCAAAATCAATTTCCCATCGGGAGGAACACCAGGATGATCCTTAAGGGAAGACCTCAGGATTTTCACTAACCATGGGCACAGACTGTAAGGAAGGACTCTCCAAGTTAGAATATTTAACTCAAAGCAAATGATAATGACAAATTTTGGAGATCAATTTTAAGGCTATAAGATATGATATGAACCTTCCCTTAGGAACTATGGGACTCCCTTCCCACTTAATAACCGGCTCATTGGAAAATTTAAAAATGACCTTATGGTTCCGACAGTTTAAAGAGGCATAGCACGAGTGAAACTAATTCATTTTCAAGATGACATCAAAATCAACCATGTCTAATTCAATCAAATCCACCAAAGTTTCCTTACCACAAAATGATATCACACAACCCCTATATACTCTTCAAGCAACCACAATGTAACCCACAAGGGTAGACATAGAAAAGGGGTCTAAAATACACTTAGGATAGAAACCAAAATGCACATCCATAAATGAGTTCACATAAAAAAGAGTAGATCCTGTATCAAGAAAGCAATAAACATTATGATAGAAGAATCTCAACATACCAATGATGATATCAGCAGATGTCTCAGACTCTTGAAAGGTAGTTAGAGCATAGAGACGGTTCCGACTAATGCCGGAGCCCGAAGTGGCACCCTATGATGCAGGAGCTGATGAAGTAGTAATAGGAACCTTGTTGTCCCCCAGAAGAAACATTTGAAGGACAATGCCACTACATATAACCAATATGACCACAACTAATGCACCAGTTCCTCCCCATCTCATACTTACCATGGTGCAACTTACCATAAAATCTACAAAGAGGATATGATGGTTTTGACTGGTCATCAATGGCCTAAAATTAGGTACCCTTTTCCTTAGAACCATCACCACTCTAAAAACGTCGATCACCGGACAACTTTAGGTAAGGAACACTAGCTGTCGAATAAGAGTTAGGACTCCTCCAAGTTTTCTTCTAAGACCATTTCCCACCATCACTACCACTATATTGCTGGCCTCCACCCTACTTTGAATGTATAAATCTCTTAATCTTTCTTTTCTCTATCTCAGCTCGCTGCTTTTTTTCCTCTTTGACTTATTACATATAAACCACAAGTCTAGAGATATCTATATTTTTGTTCAACAAAACAACCTTTCTCTCCAGAATCAACTCACGAAACAACCCAAAAGAAAATTTTCTCATTCTATCCCTCATGTTACACACTAACTCAGGATAATATCATGACAACTGATGGAATTTCTAAGCATACTTCTTTAACATCATCCTGCCTTACCTTAGAATTACAAACTCATCAACTTTTGCCTCCCTTAAATTTTGTGGAAAGAAGTGATCAAGAAAGGCACCAAAAAAATCATCCCACAAAGCTGACTTAAAATCATCACCCCTTGATTGATCCCATTCCTTATACCACTGATATGCCACATCCTTCAACTGATAAGCGGTGAACTCTACACGTTCTACATCAGTAGCATGCATCACTTGACAAATCTTTTATATTTCATCTATGAACCCTTGAGGATCCTCATCATCCTTCGTACCAGTGAAAGTTGGAGGGTGTAACCTTATAAACTGGCCAGCTGTAGTTTCCTTAGAAAAACTCAAAGCAATACCATCATAACCCAACTTTTTGATTGAGATGTCACTAATTGGGTCAACAAATGAATGGAGCGATGGAAATCAGAATTGGTAATATCTCCCTGAGGTGACTGAGCATGAGTTTCACCCTCATGACTTTGACCACTGAAGACTAGTGGAACTTCTCGGGGGCAATCAAATACAACGACCCTAGATCGAATTTGTACCCTAGAAGTAGAACAAGCTCCTTCCATATTGTCCTCAAATAGAAAAAAAGAGTTTCCGCAAATATCTGATCTTCTTGGATGCATGATCTGAAAAGTGAGCGAACAAAGTTAGAGAGATTCAAGACCTTAGACTCTATAGATCAAAAATTAGACAACAAGAAAGGGAAACATTCCTAAATGCCTCGTAGCCTCTCCCTATAAGTGTGGTTTGCTACACACTCATAAAAGAGACTCTACTAGACATGGATTTATAGACACCCTATTGACAATGAACCCAAGCTTTTCTACAAACTTTGTCATGACTTGACCCAGGGCCTGGAAGTGATAGGCATCTTATGTCCGCTAAGGACCTAAGACAACCCCTATTTCCTAGTTAACAGAACACAACACATACTAACATGGACTAAGTCCAAACATACAATAAGATAAAGTAACATAAGTTCAAAGATTTTATGGTATATCCATAACCACCAACTAACACCGATAACCAATACCAACTACCACCATAACACCTAAGTCCATAGTACCCGCAAAGCCTCTAACAGAACTGAATATCAATAATGTGTCAGGACATACCTCCGACCATAGCCAAAAATAAGTCTAAAACAAAGTCAAAGACATAAGGAACCAAAACATGAAATAAAGTATTTTGAAGGATGAAAGCTCACCACTTCAAGTCAAACCACGAACTATCCATGAACACCTAATCACTGCACGGGAAAGGAAGAAAAATTTCAAGCTCCTACATCACGTGGGGATACAATGTCAGGAGATGATTAACAATTAGAGCGCTAGAATGTAACTTAGGGATAAGGTATAATATAATGCCATGAGTAATAATTCAGAACCAATCAAATCTAATGCACATCATAAAATACAAATACACACACACATATACACATATATATATCACATACCGAGCTAGGGAATAAGACTTAGCATGAACTTTTAAAATCTTAACCTGAATTATTTGCATAACTGTCATAATCAAGGTACAGAAGGGCTATATGGGCTTATTTGTGCCCTATCTGGAATGTTCCTAGTGTGTGTAGCTGCACGAACCAGAGGATAATCATAAGTCATATGTCTTATGAGGGACTTGAACCTCCCGACATAAATCAAAAGTGACTTAATCACCAATTTGTAGAATATGAGGGACTCGAACCTCACAATCATATAATAATTTCGAACCTTCCAGTCATTTTGACCCTAACAACGGCTAGTGTGATTTCCAGTGTTGGTCCCTCTGGACCTCCACTTTTACGAGACGGCTATACAATCTATTTTTAAGATCAATTAAAATATTTAACACATATTTCCAATTTATTGAAGTGATTATGCATTTAGGAGTCCCGTTGGTATCGCCATACCAAATCCACTTGTAAGTTCATTATCATTCCATAATTAATCAACCATCACATGGGGAAATTCATAATCCCTTGGGGTTAATTAACATTCATACGGGGAATTCACATAACTCAAAGTTCAATAAAGTCATACCATGGTTCAATAAACTTTTATGCAAATGCATAATTTCAAGTGAGCAAGTCAAAATATGTGACAAATCCAAGTATCATTATCAATTTCGCATTTAGGCTGAGGGAACTCCATTTTCGAAACCATATGTCAAAGCAAAAATCATCAAAATTAGGGAAAACATACACCCTTTGATTATTTTTCAATCTCATGCACCCCACAATTCAAAATCATTAACAAAGCATGAATAATTCATAATAAACCAGGGGAAATCAATTTAAGAATTATTTATGTAAAAGGCCTCAACCATATCAAATCCCTTATTTCTAATCTTTATAATTAACCATGTAAATTCATACATTAGATAAAACAAATTTAAGGGTAGAGTCACATTCCTGAAATACCTAAGATTATGGAGAGAATTCAGTACTTAAAGCTCTACTTGACCCGCTTCATGAAAACCCTAAGAATTGATGTCTGAGAAGATTTGAGAGAGAAGAGAGTATATTTGATGTTTATTATGGATGAAAATAGCGTCCCAAGTATTTTTATAACTTGTGGGTTATTATTGGAATAAGAGAGAAAATGTCTAAAATACCCTCATTAAAAGGTTGTAAAATAACCCACCAGCCGTTACGGGTGACCCTAAACCTTACGACTTGTATGGTCACCCTATGACTCGTTTCCCCTCAATCGTAGTCTGGACAGTGTTTCGGACCACCAATACTGGTACGGTTATGGAAAGGACCTTACGAGTCGTAACGATCCCATTCGACTCGTTACATCTTAGTCGTACTCAGGAGAGAATATTTTTGGTATCACACTGATTTTCTTATGAAAAGGACTAAACGAGTCATTTAGAGTCCTTACGACTCGTAACATGGTAGTCGTAGTCAGTTCTGGGAACATTATGGCTGGATCCTATGACCCATAATAACTCCCTAAGACTCGGAAAAGGAGAGTCTTAGTCAGGGTAGTACGCTCAGAACCTAGAATTTTCCAGGGACCAATACCTGGGGTGTTTCAATTATGATGTTTTTTCATATTTCTGATCCTAGTTATACTTAAAGGAGTACTTTACGACATATATTGGTTGTGAATGATTAATTCTGAATTTAGCTATTTTGTTCTGTTGGTTGGCTTACCTACCAAAGGGTGAGGTATGTACCATCACTTCCCCAAGTTTTTAGGTCGTGATAATATATGACATAAACACGATATACTTCTTTTTCTTTCTGTCCCTTAGGCTTATAGAGATACACATGAGTTGGAAAATATTGGATAAACATAAAATGGATCTTAAGTTGATTAACATATAGCATAGTTATCATAGAAGAAGAAATTTCATCATAAAATACGTATTTTATGGAATAAAATATTTATAAGACAGTTCACAACTTATTCTTCCTCTTTATTGGGTGCTATTCTAAAAATGAAAAACCTATTTTTTCTTTCCGTACTATGTGTACATGCATTGTTTTATTAAGTATTTTGTGCAATTATATTATATTGATTTGACTTAGTACAAATTTGGACATTCTTGTATGTGAATCAAATGATAGTTTGGGAGTATTAGATAGTAACCAAAAAAAATAAACGTGATTTTAATTTTCAATATATTTAAAGAAACATAAAGTCTATACTAAATTGGATTTCTTTTGAAGTTGGACAAAACAATAATGTCCTTTTATAAGCTTTGCAACAACTTTAATCAAAAACATATTACTTTTAATGTTCAATAAATATTTATATTTAATTAACCATTAAATTGATTATTTTTATAAATATTCAAATATTTGTCAAATATATATTTCAAAATTTATAGCCAAAACTTAAAGTATTAACTTCTTTTAATCATTAAATTTTACACATTCATAAATTAAAATATATAAGAAAATATATACTTTTTTGACGATTTTTTTTAATTACTCAATGAACATATATTATGGATAGTACTTAGTTTACGTGAGCTAATTTATTTTCCTAATAAGAAAAGCTTGACCTTAAAAGATTGGCCAGAATAAGATCAGAGTAACAACTATATTTATCTCAAGATATTAAGATCTAACTTCGTATCTAATCCACCCTCTTCAATTTTATGCCAATATAGTTACTAGTTACAACTAAGAATCCTCCAATTTAAATTTTAAAAATTTATAGTATCTACTTTTTCACCCTACAAATAGGACTCAATCTAGGCAGAGAAACACACACAACAACAAGAAAGACATTTGATCACAAATATCCAAACAAACACATTTCTTCTACTGTTCATCTTCTTTAGCCATGGTGTGAAAGAAAGTGAAGTTGGATTTTATTCAAAATTGCAATGAGAGGAACGCATTATGTAGAAAAAGGTAAGAAGGATTCTTGAAAAAATCTGTGAACTTGGCACCCTTTGTGATGTTGAAATGGCTACCATTATCTATAGCCCTTACCATAATCAAATTGAGGTGTCTCCTAATCACGAAGCTACAATCAACACATTCACAAAGTTCAAGGAACTTCCAGAGTTCGTTCAATTTAAAAACATAGTTACACAAAAAGAGTTCACCCAACAAAGGATAAAGAAAATTAAGGAAAAACTTCACAAGAAAGGAAGGAAAATAGGATCATGGAGCTCACAAATCTGATGCATGAGTTATTGAATGGAGAATATCTTCCCACTAACATGCACCAATATTATCTTAATGATATCTATTATGTCATCAACCAAAAACTCAAACAAATAGATGAAGTAGTAAAAGCTAAGGCTCATGAAGAGGGTTCCTCCTCGAATGCCCAATCCATTGTGGGAATAGCTTTGAGAGGCCATGGATTCCTCAATTTTCCTTTGAAAGTTATCCAATATCAATGGTTCCTTTTATGGATCTATCGGTGGTTCCTAGTAGGACCAACTAGGAGAGGCCAAGGGCTCTTATGTTGATCCCTAGTGTGGCTCCAATATCGATGGTTGCTCCTGCGGCTCCATCGATAGTTCCTTTATTTTCTCCTGCTCAAGAGCCCCAATTAATGTTTCAAATAGTGGCTCCTTTGATGACTCCTCCCAAATAATTTTTCAAATAGTGGCTCCTTTGATGACTCCTCAAATGGTTCTTCTTGTGGACACTTCTTAGTTTCCTTCTTCATATTCTTCACAAACGTTTCCTCCAATGGTTACACCATGGTATCCTCAAATACCTCATCAAATAATTCAAATAATGGCTCCTGAGATGGTGTTTCTAATATCTCAAACAATAATGGATCCTCTACTGTTTCCCCTAGCGTTTTCTGAAATGGCACAACAAATATACCCTTCTTTGAATTTGGCCTCACTAGGTTCATCCGTGCCAATGATTAACAACCAAAACTTCTCATGCAGGTTTCCATAGAATCTTGCATTTTTTGAGATGCAGAACTGGAATGAGGATGATAAGATATTGGCTTTAATAGATGATCTATCTTACAACTCAATTAATGATCTTGATCCAAATCAGAACAATAGTAATTTCTTGTATTTGAAGATCTTAGGATCCATATTTGTCTCTTTTAATTAGTACTATTTTGTACGTCGATGTTGTGTCATATGATTCTCTACAATTTTTTTTATGTATCCTCATTTTAAGTGCCCGTAGTTTAAGCTTCATTTCTTTTTCAAAATTAGTTGTTTCATTCACTTATTAAATCTATGGTTAATTGTTATCTGAATGTTATACTATGTGCTCTTATATTTAGCTCCTTTACTACTGTTGTTATGAAAAATGTTGTTTTAGTATGGTTATCAAAAATGACATCTTACATAACAAAAATGTAACAAACTAGGATATGTCGAATAAATATTTGCTCTGAAACTTACTAATCTAAACCAAAAACGTATCTAAATTGAAAATGAATTTAAGTAGTAAGAAAGATTATCAAGAAGACCTATTTAATATCCATATATTGAAAAGAAATAAGGTGATAATACTAGATTCATTACTTTCTTGGATTTATTTAATTAAAAAAATGCAAATGTTCTGTTTTAAGCTAATTGACTTGAAAATGTTTTTGTACATCAAAAACTTAAAGATTTACCAACACTGTTTATGTTTAACTTTCATTTTTTTTTTCTTTTTATATTCTCCCTCAACAAAGTCAAGAATCTTACTCCACCTATGAGGTCTGTTTGATGACATCAATGTAATCCTAAATCATAAATAGGCTTTTACCATTTGCTTATAAATTAAAAGACACAAAAACCACAACATGCCCAATATTTTCTCATAAATGGTGTTTGGAAAGGTAAGGTATACGCAGTCAGTACCACTATCTCAGATTGATATAGAGATGTTGTTTTTGATACACCCCATTTCAAGACAAAAAAAATAAAATAGGTAGTAACTAAACAATCTAGAAAAAAGACATAATTTATGAAAAGAAACAATAGTTAGTAACTAATCAATAGATAATAAAAGAAACACAACATTCAAATTATCCAAAACAAGAAAAAACACCAAAACACCAAACCCTACAAGCATAACACTATGACTATTGTCACGGATAACAGAACAGAGCACTCCTAACTACTAGCATGAACACACTCCTACCTACTACTCTTCCAACCTTCTACCTTAATTAGCATCTTGCACATTTTATTATCTAGGGTCACATCCTTAGTAAGTTGTAGCTTCTCCATGTCATGTTTAATCACGTCCCTCCAGTATTTCTTTGGTCTGTATCTGCCTCACTTGAATCCATCTAAATAAAACCACTCATACATCTATACCGGGCATCCATGCACCTCATCACATGTCCAAACCAACTTAGCCTCGCTTCATGCATCTTGTTTTCGATCGAAGACACTCCTACCTTGTCATAGATAGCTTGAGTCATAATCCTATCTCTCTTAATAAACCCACATATCCAATACAACATCTTTATTTCCACCACTTTCATGTTATAGCTGGCTTCCACTCTATAAAACTTATCTTTATATTTAAGATGCACCTTCCTATAACACAAGAATCTAGAAGAGAGCCTACATTTCATCTACCCTACCCCAATTCCAATGAGTGACATCCTTATCAATTCCATATTTCCTTAGATCATAGCCTCAAGATACCTAAAACTATCACATCTTTGAATGACTTGATTATCAAGATTCACTACCTCTTCATTATCTTGCATTCTTTTACTAAACTTTTCACTCAAAATATTCCTTCTTAGTCATGATCCACCTAAACCCTTTAGACTTAAGAGTCTTTCTCCAAACCTCCATCATAACATTGAATCCTTCATAAGTCTCGCCAATCAAAACTATCTCATATGAAAATAACATACACCATGTCACCTCACCTTGAATTTACCATATCTATATATGAAAAGTCTAAGAGTCGATCCATGATGCAACTCCATTAATGTGGGAAAATGTGTTGAGTCTAATCCCCAAGTTCTTACACAAGTCTTGGCTCCATAGTACATATCCTTAATTGACCAAGTGTATGTTAGAAAAACAACTCTAACACCAAGAACCTTCAAAGAACCTCCTCTAAAACTTTGTCATAAGCCTTTTCTATGTTATGACCCGATTTCTCAGGTCATGATAGCACCTACCATAATATTTTAGTAAGTAAGACGACCCATATTCCAGAATAGCTAGTAATGGACTAATAAGGAAAATGGAAGGAAAAATAAATACAACTATGGCGAGAACTCGTACTATGATCTGCATGATGTAAAAGTGTAGTATGAGTACTAAATATATTATACTCAATAGGCCTCGACCGACTGATCTCCAAGATATGCAAGTATAGATAACTTGTAACGTAAGAATATAAATTACTGGAAACTAAATATATAGCTAAAAATAATAGTACTATTGAAGTGATAAGGATAACCTATCATGAACTACCTATATTACGGGACAAGCGTGATACCATAAGTATCTAGCCAATATAAAGTAGTAAACTAAAGGAATAGATATACCATATGTAATTGTAGAATGAATAAATGTATATATAATGTATAATAGTAGTAGGAGAGAAGGAAACAATATACAAATCATGGCTAATGAAGAAAATATACATACATACTAGCGTTAT
This sequence comes from Capsicum pubescens, assembly GCA_030864215.1. NCBI lineage: Eukaryota > Viridiplantae > Streptophyta > Magnoliopsida > Solanales > Solanaceae > Capsicum > Capsicum pubescens. Next base: position 194,526,871 of record CM061544.1, on the reverse strand, counting down.
AACAACCACCATACCCAAAATTACTACTCTAAGGGAACTAGTCTAACATGTCAAAGATCATAAGTGATATGAGATTTATATCAAGCATAATTAGGGTCTCTACCTAAAGAGAATAGTCATAAAGTAACCTAGCAATACCTAATCTTACCATAAAAGAGTAAAGGATAAAAAATGTACCGACAATCTTGATAACTAGTTCATAATAAGCCTACAATGAATCATACAATAATACCAAGCAATAATAATCTAAGCAACTAGTTTGGATAAATAATAACCTAATCAAGAACCCACAAGCCCAGAAGGTACTATCAAACACTCGGTAAATGGCAACCATAACCTGTACCTATATATCTAGCTATAAGACCAATAGATACATGCATCAAACAATTATCTAGATGATAATAATGCATATGAATGAATGCATGTCATAAAAACTAGGTGATTCAGATAATCCAAGTACTATATCCAATTAATTTCCATAACATACCAAGTGTATACACCACTTCCAGCTCAATAGCATGCAAAAGTAGGACCTACGACAACTGTCCTTCTCTGTTGTTGTGGTTTATCGAATGAAGGGGCTCATAAGGGATTTAGGATATCTGTATACACTACCTAGTACCAAACCAAGACTTTCATAATCCATCATCATAAAGCTACTCTGTCCAGTACTCTCTGTGTGTATATATATAGTGTGTGTCATAAAGAATGCTAGACTTGAACAAAAACTGAATGAGAGAATATTTGTAAATTCATTGCTCAAGATTAAATTTGAGACAAAAATAATATAGTGATATAAAATGGGTCAGAATTTCCCTTGACCAACGTGAGTAAGTAGTGGTAAAATAGAGTAGATCAAAAGTGGACTTGAAATAACATCAGTTTAAAGTTTCAAAGTAATACCATTAGTTTAAAATTCCACAGTTCAATAAGAAGGGTGGTACAACCTTTCTTTTAAGAAAATAATTTTAAAAGTGAAAAACTTAGGATAAATCCTTTAGTAAAATCAAGGTTTTAGCTTGAAATTGTACCACTATATAGGTAAAAATATACCTAATTGTACACATTCCATCACCAACATCCAAGCAATACAACCACAAACATCTATAAACTATGATCATATCCTTGCAAGGGGTAGTATACTAACCTAGTGTCCAACCGGAATTGTAACCATGGACTTAGGACAAACAATATACAACATACTAGGATAACTGTCACGACCAGATTTAAAAGTCATGTTGGTATATACTAAATTCCACCAGTAGGTAAGCCAATATTATAACCCGGAGCTAACGCAGTAGGTTAATTCGGTAATAAATTCCATCTTAGGTCAAATTCAATGAACAAAAGTTAAAGTATAAATAAAGTGTTTTAAAATAGGTAAATAATCATCATAAGATACGAATCCTACGACCTGGTTGAGCCAATACAAGAGCATCTAATGTAAAGAATACAACCCAAAAGACTTAGAATATAGTCAATATATCTGTCTCAAATACTAAAGACTGAATATACAAGATAGAGGGAAAATGGGTAACTCAAACTCCAAGAGCTCACCCTATCTTCAAAAATCAATCACTATATGAGCAATGATCAAAGGAAATAGATATTACTCGAATCTCCATCAAAAAGGTAAATAATATTAGTATGAGTGCCAAAACAACGAGTACTCAATTGGCATCATTGGCCGACTGAGCTAAGTCATGATATAAAGATGATATAATGCAAGATAATCCTAAGTAAGTCAAGGTACAAAATCGAACCTGAATCATCTCCACCATTACTATATATAATACATATTTAAAATAAAATAAAAATATAACATATGGGATCAAAACATACAAATATCACTGTGCATAAGAATTAGACAATTCAAAACATAAAGCATTACAAGGCATAAGCAACAAGTTGGCGCCTATACGCCAACTGGTGCATAAAGTAAAGAACTCAACTTCGTATTGCATACTATGGGATAGTACACCCAAGAGACATAACAACAAGGCATTTAACCAACAACAAATTCGAGTCTCATCATTTTTTCAGCATATTCCACATTTATCGTCAATTGAATATTTATCGAACTTCCATAGATACCATTATTGACCATACAATCATATCCCATATTATCACCAACATTAGCTACTTATCATTAATATCCATTAGCCCATGTTTGTTAGAAAAAAAAAAGATTATTAACTAGTCCATTGTACTCCTAGCCATCATAGTCATCCTTTGGGCAACTATTCACCACATAGCCATTTTCATATTCAACATCCCTTAACTAACCATTATTTTTCACTAACATTACTCACTAAGTGAATCCTCATTTTACAGCTAGTTTCCCCTCTTACTAACTAGTCTTGATTAATCATCTAAGCCATTTCTATCACTTGTACTTAGTTATCATTAATCATTAACTACACCACTTTATGTGTATTAAACACTAGTGGGATACAACCGGTAACCAAATGTCAACAACCCACCTACATTACATATAACAAGTACATATACATATGAGCATACAATTGCCATACATAGAGTTAGCTGGTATCAAACTGATAGATGTAAACATTAGCACATCAACAACTATCCTCTGTCCTTGTCGGGTATATCATCATTATGACCCTCTAGCCTCATCAAGCATCATTATCATCATCACAATATCCTATTTCCTTGCCGGGTATCAATATCATCATAACCTCCTCCAGCCTTGTTGGGTATCAATGTCATCATAATAGGCAAATTATTATCAATAATAAAGAACGATTCCCACAAGGGCTAAAGTAAATGACAATCCCCATGAGGTCTAAAGTAAATGAACATAAAGAGAGAAGAAAAGAAGAGCATACCTCCATAACTCATCATTCATTAGCGATGTCAATTTACCAATAAATATATGAATATATAACATCATTATTACAAACTATCACCGGGTTTCAAGAATAATTTATAGATACTCATAACATGAACAATAATTTAGTAAATAAACCATATACATCACCTCCAATGTCATCACTATAATCTATTTACTATGATTAGCCCATATGCTTCCAAGACAACATTTTTTAGGCCTTTAGTAAACGTCTAAGGTCTTAAATAGAACTACATAATTCCAAACTTAAGGTGGGTTAAGAACCCCCTTCTAGCTCTCCAAATACATTCTAAGTCCAACTTCAACTGATGCTAGGCTAAGGTATCTAGATCAACTCTTAGATGTATAGCCACCAATAGTCCTAACGTAAAGGTCTCTTCAATACTCTATACCTAATTCAACCATAGTATCTAAAGCACTTCCATTAATGTAAGCAACTAGAGTTAACTTACCCATAACATGAGTGGCAAGTCACTCACATCAAACTTGAGTAACTAAGGCACCCTCATGCTAGCCATAGGACATGAAGTTGAAATTCCCAAGGTTCAAGCTTACAAGTCAAGCATTTCAATCTATAAGGTCAAGCGACCTAAATAATCAACTAATTCCAAGTCTTACCATTAATCAATCCAACACCTAAAACACCTCCTAAATCTAACAAAATATCACAATTATACTATAACATAGCTAATCTGACAAGGAACAAGCCTAACCTACCTTAAATCCAAAGAAAGGTCACGAACTGCTAAAACTTTACTTTTCCCTTCTGAAAAGGTTCTTCAAGGTGACAAGCTATTAAAAACACAATCTACACATTATAACTAGAACATTGATACCTATATTGCACCATTGTTCTTCGAGTACAAAAATGACACCAAAAACATCAAGTGGGTCCCACTTATGAAAAACACATTTCTGAGGTCAACCAAATATTCATACACCATCAAGGAATCATAATTATCAAGAAATAGGTAAAAACCCAAGATTATTTGAGTCTACATAAGGCCCTCAAGTTCTTTGGAGTTTTGGTAAAAAATTCTAGAAATCCAAGCATAAAATGGAAGAATTCATACCTCAAATCCGTTGTTAATCACAAATATATATATATATATATATATATATATATATATATATATATGTTAACTAAGTTCCCAAGACACTCCCAAGATGCAATTTGAGTTTAGCACACCATTCTATGGTTACTTGGTCTCTATGAAGAGAGAAAAGTTCCCAAACCTTTAAATATCCATCCCAAGAAAAGAGATGCCATTATGGCGCAGCATGGACTGTGATAGGCATTATGTAATTTCCATAGATCTTGGAAAAATCACCATAATGCGATCATGGTGATCCTTGCATGATCGCCATTGCACCAAAATCATGGAAATTTTCTAAGTTTCCAATGATACCTCGGGATTCATTTAGAATCCGATATGTGTAAATGAACTATGTAACCACACTAAATTCGACATTATGAAAGCATTGGAAAAGTTGGATTTCCCCTCTGAGGTTATTTCGACTAAATATGGGTCTCATGCCTAATCTTCTAATTTTCCAACTTTCTAACAAATAGGTCAGAATGAGCTTGGGTGTATTGGGATTCGAACCAAAGGTCTACCTAGACTAAAATTGATATTCTGCAGCTCCTGGCGCAATTAAAATTTGCATCCAAGATCGTTTTACTGAAGTTTTCACCCGAGGGCCATTCAAAACTAACAAAGACTTGTAAAAAGGGAATTAACATTCGAAACAAGATGTCATGAAAAGATAAGATGGCTATTTGTCCCGTATCATCTTTCCCTTCTCGAAAAGAATTCGACCTCGAATCCAAACCTTGCAAAACCAAAGAGAGGACAAATAAGTACAAACTCCTAATGGAATGAGGGTTAGGGTTAGCACAACAAATCATCTCAACATGCCAAGGTTGCACATATTTGTAATATAACCAAGGATCCATTGAATGAATATTAAAAACTCAATGAATGATGTACTAAGGATTTGGTTATGGGATTCACCAAGAGTGACAGTTTGTTTTTCATGTAGACCAAGCAACAAGTTGGGTACACCAACATCACCATTTCTATTTTTTGAAACGGGGTCAAACGAGAAGAGTGTTCATAGACACTGGTCTAGACAACACTCCCCATTTCCCTTACTCTCCACCTAAACTAAATCACATACTCTCTACAATAGTATACATATCATCCAAAGAAAATAGAGAGTAGATAAAAGTCTCATTCAATTCAACTTCTACTAAGGTTCCCTCATGTGTGTACTCACTACTAATTTCCCAATCATCACCACCAATACTCTCAATAATAAAGTCACATAAAGTAGAAGAAGGAGTAACTTCCAAGACAACACATTCCTTACCCTTAAAAGTAATATCATCATCCAAGAAGAGATTTCCATCTTTAGGAAGAATTTTGTCACACCATAGTAGGTTAACATATAGGCTATAGAGTCCAAGGTGAACTATACCATCTTTTTCACCACTAGGCTCATTAGGAATGTTTATATCATTTTAAAACAAGACATTATACCTAAAGAGTGCATAATCCAACCCATTGGAAGATTTGGAACAAGCAAGTTCCTCACTCTCTAAGAAATCAATATCAAGTTTCAAAGCGGTTTCAAGCACAAGATTGTCCCAAAAATAGCTCTCAGGTTACTCCCCTTTTGTTGACCAACTTTTTCAAATACTTCACTCATTTGAGTTCGATTAATAATATCACACTCATACTCAAGTGGTGGATAATTTTCAAAAATAGTTTGATCAACACCAATTACACAAGATGATGTACATTCATTCAACATATAGGCTTCAACATTAGGTGGACAAAAATTGATCTTATAAGATAAGTCAATTTGGTTATCAATAGGATCAACTAGTATATCCACACTCACAATATGTACATCATCAACAAAATTCAAAGAATTATTAGACTCACAAGTAAGTAAGCTACTACTCACACTCAATAGGCTACTGGATGTACAATTATCATTCACATGCACAAAAGTGTAAGAGTTAGCTATTTTACCTTGATGTTCTTGAGTCAGCTCTCCTTTGTCATATTGTGAAGGTCCTCCACAAGCCTGGGCAGAAACATCACTTCAAAATTGCTCTCCTTCAATTTTTATGTCGGTACCTACATAACTGTTCTTAGAAATAGAAGGACAAACAATTTTAACTCGGTTTGGTGGAAATCCTCTTACTTCGCTCCACACAACCTCTCCTTTTTCCACTCTCGGATTACCATCTTTCACACCCTTACTCCTCTCAATCTTTTGTCTCTCATAAGCATTCAGATTTGAGTAAGTATTCACTTCTTTTTGTAGCTCGGGCAGCATGTATGTCATGAGGTGATTTCCCCACCGGTCTCTTACAACATTAGACCAATTTTGCACATTTGGAACTCTATTTTGTGCAAACTAATCGACACCTAAGAATACATGACTATATGTCAATGGAAAAATATCATAATACACCTCTTAATGGTATTCAAATATGGAGAAGACAACTTTGGCCCTCTCGGTAACCTTAAACCCGTCCAAGAAGTATGGAACAAGTAAAGACTCGCAAAACTACCCCAAGTAGTCAACCGTGGATGGAACGATGTAGTATCAATAGTACCTATCATTTAACACAACGAGGTAGCCCGGTATTCCACAAATGGTCACCTTTCCAGAGTGTATACTCCTTCTCAGATCAACGTTGTAAAGAACACAAGTAACCCTCGATTTTGGAGATGCATACCCTCTTCTTCTCGTTGGACAACCTCCACTAGAGCTATTATAACCGTTCATACTATATTGACATTGATAAGAAGTACTACAATGTAGAGAATATGAATTTTCACACTTCTCGGTTTTACCTATCACCAAATCTAGTTTCGGAGTAAGAAGTGTAAGACTCCTCACATGGCCCAACGTCATCATAAGATCCATCACGAGATCTTACATCATATCCAAAGTCACCATAAGCACTAAAAACTTAATTCACCTCATTTTCTCCCTCTAAACCTTAACTCTCAAATCTGCCAAAGTTTTGATCATGGCTATTTTCATAGCCTCCGCAATCTCCCTCAACTTCATAGCCATAAAATCCCTCACTACAATCATAGTCTCCCATGTTGTAGTCACAATAATCCCCGGTTATCGAAGACATGTTCCCCTTATATTATCTTTGACCTACACAATGAACTAACAAGATTATTTGTAAAATATCCTCACCAACACTTGTATACACCCATCTTTGTGATTCTCATAAATTGAGCGGCGAATATTGAAAGTTGCTTATACTCCGGTAGTCAATAGGATGCCAATTCTACTTGGTGGCCAAAATAGATTCTTGTTTTATAGACTCAAGACACACAAAAAGAAACAAAATTTACTTATAAACTTTAAACTAAGAAGTTACTACGAGTTAAAAATGAGAAAATCACAAAAATAATGCTAACACGAAGAATGTACTCAAAAACTAATTCACAACTTAGTAGGTATTTACTAGTTGCCAACTAGTATAAGAGTCAACAAAGTTGAAACCAATGGAACAAAGACAAGAAACTGGGAATTCCAATTCTTGAGTTTATGATGATGTGGCACTCGACTATTGGTCGTTGGAATGTTGTGGAAGTTGAAAATTTTTTTGTTTCAAAAATTTAGTTGTTTACTTTCACATTTGGAAGAAGAGTTTAGGCTAAGGTATAGGCAAACAATCTCTTAGACTCCCTTTTAAACGTTCAAAAAGTCTTTCACCTACTTGCACTAATTTGGCAAGACAACCTTTTTGGATGTCTTGTCCCCTTTCCCCTTCTGGACAACCTAGAAAAGTGGTCTTACTCTTTTGTAGTAACTAGACTTTTGGGATGTCTTTTGTTCTTTTACCACTTTGGTGATATCTTGAGGATATTTCCAAGAAAAACAAAAGTCTCACTCTTCTTTTATTGTTTCAAGATCAAACAACCCTTTGAAACTTCTTCTTCAACACAATAAGATGAACTCCAAGAACAACAACAACAAGCCGTCCAACAATTACCACCACACAACTTGAAACTTATCTCAAGAACTTGGATTGACTCAAGGAGTGTTAAAGAGAAATAAAACCAACACAAGAAACAACTAAGACTACAAAAACACACACAAATCTCGGCCAAAAAAACAACAACACCACAATTTCGGCCACGACACAAAAATAGGCAGATTTGCTTCTTTTTGATTTTTCAGTTTTCTAACACCTTTTTTTTTATTTTCAAGTATACGAGACCAAGTTTGATCTTGTGGGAAAATGATCAAGATATTATATGATACCAAATGATACAAGAAAGACCACGGAAGGCACAAAGCAGTCCACAAATTGAGAGCAACTTGAGGACCCCTTTGAGTGTTAGTTTCGGCCCACAACAACAACACAAGTATCACGAGTTTACAAGGTGTTTTAACACCAAAAAAGAAACAATACAACAAGAACAATATGAACACAATGAACACGGGATTCGTATTCAACAAGAACAAACGATTACAAGATACAAACACTAACTTAATTGTAATAAAGGTAAAGATAGATAGTAAGACATAGATCATTACAAAGATTAGGAACTAAATAGTATATTAAACTCAAAAACCCCTAATGAATTTAACAACAATACCACACTCTTACGGTGAACTCCAAGGAAATCAACTAACCTAAAAATCCATCGTTTCAAAGCAAAGAACAATATTGGCTTTTCCAAGCCATAAACTACAATGGCTAATCCAAGCCCTAACTAAGAACTACACTAAGGTGGTCTACTCTCAAGAGAGAGGATTTTCAATGTCTCATATTTTCATCATTTAAACAACTAATAAGAGAAGGCCTAAAATGTCCTATTTATAATATATTACCAAAGAAGACAAAATGACTACACTACCCTTAATGATAGGGAAGGCTATGGAGTGCATTTTGGGCAAAGTGATGTGACCAAAATGTCCTCAATGAAGATGACTCAAAAATCGTGACTCATTAAGTGTACAAAGACATGAGTCCTCAAGTCTTCAATTCTCCAAGAAATCTTGCACTCACGGTCTTGATATGTGGTATGCTCAATGGTTGGCTCTAAATGGATCCTTCATGCATGTTCTCGTATCCTCGAGGTGACCAAGTCTTGTGTCTCTATGTGTTGGCCTCCAAAGGTGTCATCAAAAGATATGATGGATATTTGTCCCGTATCAATACCTCCACTAAACCTTAACTATAGGAATCTCCCTAGTACGTAACCGTCTCACATCACTATACAAAATAACCGCAGGCTCCTCCATAAAGGTCAAATGCTTATCTAACTGGACTGAGTCCCATTTAAGCACATGATATGGATCAGGAATATACCTCCACAACATAAAAACATGGAAAAATAGATGAACAACAGCAAAATCTTGAGGTAAAGCTAACTCGTAAGCTTCCTCGCCAATAGCACACATAATCATAAAAAGACCAACGTACCGAGGGATGAACTTACCCTTCCTTCCAAACCTCATCACACTCATCATGGGCGATACATAGAGGAATACATAATCACACACTTCAAATCTCAAGGCACGAAGCCTATGATCTGCATTGTCCTTTTGCCTACTCTGGCTACTCTTAGGCTATCATAAATCACCCTAACTCTATCCAATGAGTCCTGAAGCCAATTTGTACCATGAGGCCTCACCTTAAAAGTGTCAAACTACCCAATCGGAGAATGATACTTCCTACCATGCAAAGCCTTAAAAGGTGTCATCTTAATACTTGAATAATAATTGTTGTTATATGCAAACTCTTCCAAGGCTAAGTGCTAATCCCACTACCTCTAAAATCAATAACATAGGCTCAGAGCATATCCTTAAGTACCTCAATAGTGCACTCAGACTAACCACTGATCTATGGTTGAAAGGCTATACTCAAATCCATTTCAGTACCCAATTCCTCCTGAAATTCTTTCCAAAACCTTAAAGTGAACACAGAGCCACATCCTAAATTAATAGAAATGGCCACCACATACAAGTGGGCTATCTCTCAAAAATAGATATGGGTTAATCTCTCAGAACTGATGGTCATTTGAATAGGGATAAAATTTGGTGACTTAGTCAAATGATCCACAATAACCCAAATACCATCAAAACTAGGCGAAATATGAGGCAAACCACTAATGAAGTCCATAGTAATTCATTTTCATTTCCACTCAGGAATAGGCAACCTCTGAGTCAAACCACCAGGATGTTGATGCTCAGTCTTTACCTACTGACAATATAGGCAATGAGCTACAAAGTCTGCCACATTTTTCTTTATGCCACTCCACCAATAGTGTTGCCTTAAATCTTTATACATATTGGATATATCATAGTTAATGGAATATCTACCATTGTGAGACTCATACAAAATTGACTGAATTATATCACTGATAAGTGGGGAATTTACCACTCATTTCTAGTCAACTTTCATGCATACTACTGTGATTTGAATTTCTATATGATAAAACTTTGCTATTATATGTATCAATTCCCATATTTTGCAGGTGTATAAGTGCTGAAAAGAAAAAAAGCAAATTTAAGCTAAAAAGGATCAAAAAAGAGAAATAAAGTGCAAGAGCTGGACAAGATAAAACAGGATCAGGACCTATCCCGCAGTTATCGTGATCGCGAGCGTTAGCCTGCGATCGCGGCTAGTCAAGCTAGTCAACTAACTATGATCACGATAGACTAACCACAATCATAATGAGTATGATTGCGATCAAGCTATTGCAATTGTGTGAGAATAAAAAATAGCCCAAGGGTAGAAATGCAATTTTGACTAGCTGACCCCAAATTCCCATTTAAAGGATCAAAACCCTTATTTATATCATCATCCATCATTTCATCACATTTCTTTCTTCCCCAAATATTTTCTAGGTTTTTTCTTGAGACTTTGTAGCCTCCATTTTGGAGAAGAAAATATTGAATAAATATTGGGTGAAGAATACATTGGAGACTTTCCAAGTGGAAGATTTTCTCACTTCCAATATTGATATTATGGAGGATCCAAGTTTGAAGTAGCATCCGCTTAAATATATTATAAATTAATTCAATGGAGATTATGGGTATATCTATGCTTATTTATCTTATGTGTAGCTAAATCTCCCTCTTGGGGTTATGTATGGATATGGATTAAAGTGTCTGGGTTGTGATTATTAGCATCTATTTGGTAGTTCTTATTTATGGGTTCTATTATAGCTATGATATTTTTGTTGGGATTTGATAGGTTAAAGCCCCAAATACCCACATGGTCTTGATTGGTGAAAGATCGAAGCTCTTAAAAAACCTAAGGCTATCTTCGAAAGAAACGTTTTGGGTGATGTTTAGGAATATGTATCATCTTTTAAAGAGGGATGTTGAGACCAAAGAAATGATAGACAATTATGTGTTTAGTTTGCTAAATTCTCACTATTATAGAACTAAAGGGTGAAATTGAGGTTGACTATGCCTTGGGTGTTATCCTAGAAATAGGGATTCCTTGATTGAAGTTATGGTTGCTAATTGTTGAACACATCCACTAGGTATTCGAAAGGATCAATGGGTGAAAGCTTGGTGTTTTGTTGAAATACTAGCATCAATATCTATAACCAAACCTACCCATATTTGACTTACTAAATTGATGTTGAGAACTAACTCCCATATGCCACTCCCTTAGTAATTCATAATCCCAATATCCATGCATAATTTTTAAAACTCTAATTAATTATAGCCCCGAATTTATACTAGAAAATCCCAAAAGAAATATTAGTATAGGATCTCACTTCAGAAATATTAGTATAGGATCTCACTTCCCCCCATTTTATCTTTTGTACCCTTTGTTTGAATTTAACTCGTAACTATTATTTATAATTAATTTGATATCCCCTCACATTGTTCCTCGTGGATTTTACCCCAACTCCAAAGTTTGGTAAATATATTAACGACACCCGCCTTGTACTCAAATTGATATTTAAGTTGAGCATTATAAAATATGTGTTGTTGCCGGGGAATAATTTGGCGTATTAAGTTAGTTTGGAATTTTAGTTTCATGTTTCAATTCAAACTTGTATATAAGTGTTTGTGACTTTCTTTAGTAGGTGGATTTTTATTTCAATTGACGTTTTTCTATGGCACCTTATTAAACATATGAATTTGGTTGTTGGAGCTCATCTATTGATGGCCTATGTCTATATTGTGATGGACTATACTACACGAAAGATTATAACTATGATTCCTGGAGTGAGATGGAATCACCATCTCAACCTTATAGAGAGTATTTTTGCAATTTATGTTGAAGTCAAGATGGACATAGGGATGATTGCCCAAAAGCTTCCTCCCCCTATTATTCTAACCAAGTTGCTAGTTCTTCTTTTAAAATTGATTGGTCCTATGATAAAGAGGCAAAAGAACAACATACTAGACTAATGGATTTTGGAGAATTTCTTTAAGCCATTTTAGATTGGGTGGATGCAATAGGGGAGAATTTAGAAGAGATACATCATGATGCATTGGTATGTAAAAGTGCTAAGATGGAGTAAATGTGTGAAGAAGAAAATCTTGAAAAAATCACAACATTGCCCGTTTCCCAAGAGTTGGTTCATCAAGAAGAGAAACCAAGCTTCGATGCTGAGCTTGGTAATGAAAAGTCCTCATCGGCTTCCAAATAATCCAACTCATATGATAATGAAGAGGCCAAAATAAAAGAAATGATACTAGAGTCCAAACAAGGATCAAGGCAAATCTCTTATAATGACTCTAGTTCATTTCAGGGTGAAAGTACTACGGAGAAGGAAATTATGAAATTAAGGGTTTGAACCCATTCAACCCATTTTTATAAATTATGCCTAAAGAATGTGATGAAAATCCATCCACCTAGACGAATGATGGATTGTAAGCAGACGGAGTCCAATTTCTATAAAAAGAGCAATTGGATCCCCATTCATCAAAGGCCGAAGAACAGAACTTCTGATGTACAACGAGTGGCCTATTGATGTATTCACCTTTACTTAAAGATCCAAACCAAAAGTTTAATGTCAAATTGGGTAAAAGGTTTAAGTCCTCGAACTGATGTGATACAACATTCATCATCATGCCCTCATAATTGCCCAATGCGCCTCAAAGATGTAATGGTAGAAAATTGGGTAGAAATTCAAGTCCTCTAAGTGGAGACACAAATGAAGATTAAAAAGGCATCATTCTATGATGATAAATTATGCACTTGATAGGAAGCAACACATCGGTTTAATATTTTTAGTTATATGTTTTTGGAATAAGTCACATAATTTTGATTATTTTATAGGTGCTTTGGACAGGATTGGAAGCCAAAAATAGGGGAAAACCAAGTTAAAAGCGTGCCAACCATGCAGGAAAATAGGGAAAAATAGAGAAGAAGATGGTATCAGGTACCACAATTGTGGACGATAGGTCGTTATAGTGACACTACAATCGCACCAATCTGTCCACGATCGCGCCTTTTTATCCAGCTTTCGACATCGTTATTAATGCGGTTTTAGGAATATCTTTAACCCTTTTTTATACTTTTAAATTACGTAGTAAGGTCACTACAAATATTATAGTTGGGGGTATTTCCCTACCCTTCTGTGTACATATTGCCTGCAATACGTGATCTTAGTTGATGAGAAATATTGAAATTTTGTGAAGGAGATCGTTTTCACTTTTGTTTTTTATTTTTTTTAATAATAATGTTGGACGACCCTTTACCTATGATAGATTGAGTAACATCATTATTAAGGAAAAGGATGGTGTTTGGGTTTTGAGCCATAAATGCAGGGGAATTCAGAGTACCCTTGTCATCAAAGTCATAAATGGAAGGGAACTTTAAGTGCCTGTGGCATTGTAAAGTTGGGATCACATGGTATACTCATGGATAAATTTGAGTAGCTATATGGTGGCCCATATTAAAGCCAAATGTGAGACAAAGTCTTAGGTTGTTTCCATGGTTTGAAAATTTTGCATGGTGTAAGTGCAAAGGAAACATCCCCCTCTGTTAAAATTTTTTTGAAAATCAAGGCCATAGAGGTGAGCGGCATTGTAACAATTCTTTTTCACTTTTTGGTGACTCCAAATTTTTGACTTGTGAAAATTGGTAGATACTCCTTTTTTGTCTCTAGTGGGAGGGATAATTGAGCCTCCTTGATGAATTTTCATGTCATGTGTGGTGAGTTTATGTGTTTAAATCTCATGTATACTTGTACCATCTAAATCTTTCCACGTTAGTCTCTCAAAGCTAATGTTGATTGATTTGGTTGGAGAAATGATCTTAGGCCATCTTTGTGACTTTGGAAGCTGCTTTATCTTAAAAATTCTACCCATGCATAAATGTACCCCTAGTAACCCACTTTAAGCCTTTGTACCTTTCATTGGCAAGCACATTACAAGCCGTGAGACTTTCAATTCTTGAGCCACTTTTGAACCATATCCTCCTTGAATATAATAGTACAAATTAAGGCTAAAAACCTAAGTTAGGGGAGGTGATGTTTGGGAGAGGTAACTTTAGGAGAAGAAGTTTTGAGTGAGTTCCTAAGAGCTTAAGCATTGCAAAAAAAATGTAGAAGAAAAAGAAAGGACCTAAAAAGAGAAAGAAATGCAAGAAACGTGCAAGAAAAAAAAAGAGAAATGAAAAGAAAGTGGGTGAACCAAAGAAGCCAAAATAGGCACATACATAAAACAAATTAGAAAAAAAGAGGTGGCCTATAATCAAAAGTTGGATTGAATAGGTGAAAAATAATTTAGATGTTCAAGGAGGGTGTAGTGACTTCATGCCTAAATGATATCCTACCCATTCTCCCCAAACCTATATTATATGCTTAAAAAGTCCATTGATATCTCCAACCAAGTGTATTCATTATAGTGGAGGTTAAAAATATAGCAAGCTTATGGTAAGGTACTTTTTAACATCAAGAGTTCTTAAAAGACAGAGAGAGGTTTGCACTTAAATTCCTTGTTGCATACTTGATAACTTGGTTTATGGAATTTTCTTTTTTGTGAGAAGGAATGTAAACAAATGGAGGTGGGTGATTTTTTCATCTCTCAAAGAATGAGGTAAAAGGAGTATAGTGTAGTTGAGGTCAAAGATGAGTCATTTCTAGAGTATTAGTGATTGTTTCATAGTTTATCTTTGAAGTCTTTTGCACCCTTGAATATTGCATTTTATGTTGAGGGGCGTCGTAAGAATATCCTTGCCCATGTTTGATGAGCTACTTGTGGTAGTGACTAATCTTGAAATCATTGTGATTATTGGGTCATCTAAGTGGGCATAAATGTGAATTGTCTCAGGATAAGAGACATTGTTTCTTGAGGACAAACACAAATTTAAGTTAGGGGGTTGATGAGTGGGGAATTTACCACTCATTTGCAGTCCACTTTCATGCACACTACTATGATTTGAATGTTTAAAAGAGATAACTTTGCAATTAAATGTACTAATTCCCATATTGTGTATGTGTACAAGTGCTTAAAAGAAAAGAAGCAAACTTAAGCTAAAAAGGATCTAAAAAGGGAATTGAAGTGCAAGAGCTAGACATGATTAATCAGGATCAAGATCTAGCCCACAGTTATCGCGATCACGGGCGTTAGCCTGCGATCGCGGCGAGTCAAGCTAGTCAACCAACTGAGATAATGATGTACTAACTGTGATCGCAGTTAGTGCGATCGCGATCAAGTTGTTGCGATCGCATGAGTACGAAAAATGGCCCAAGGGTAGAAACATAATTTTGCCAAGCTGACCCGAAATTCCCATTTAAAGTCTCAAAACCCTCATTAATATCATCATCCATCATTCCATGACATTTTCTTCTTCCCCAAAATTTTTCTAGGTTTTAGCTTGAGAATTTGTAGCCTCTATTTTTAAGAAAAAAATAATGTATAAATTTTAAGTGAAGAATACATTGGAGACATTCCAAGTAAAAGACTTTCTCACTTCCATTATTGATATTGTGGAAGAGCCAAGTTTGAATTAACATTCACTTAGATGTACCACAAATTAATTCAATGGAGATTATGGTTATATTTATGCTTATTTATCTTATGTGTCGCTAAATCTCCCTCTTATGTTATGTGTGAATACGGATTAAAGTGTGTGTGGGTTGTGATTGTTAGAATCTATTTGGTGGTTCTTGTTTATGGGTCCTATTATTGCTATGCTAGTTTGGTTTGGATTTGATAGGTGAAATCCCCAAATACCCACATGATCTTGATGGGTGAAAGCATCAAGATCTATAAACCCTAAGGCTATCTTCAAAAGTAGGGTTTTGGGTGAAGTTTAGGAATCTATATCATTCCCGAAGGAGGTATGTTTGGACCAAAGCAATGATAGACAATTATGTGTGTAGTTTGCTAAATTCTCACTATCTTAGAAATAAGGGTGAAAGTGAAGTTGACTATGCCTTGGGTGTTATCCTAGAAATAGGGACGCCTTGATTGAGGCTGTTATTGTAAATTGTTGAACACATCCATTACGGATTCAGAAGGATCAATGGGTGAAAGCTTGGTGTTTTGTTGAAATACTAGCATCAATATCTATAACCAAACCTACCCATTTTTGACTTATTAAATCGATGTTGATGACTAACTCCCACTGTCACTCCATTAGTTATGCATAATCCCAAGATCCGTGCATAATTGTTAAAACTCTAATTATTCGTAGCCCCGAATTTATACTAGAAAATCCCAAAAAGAAACATTAGTGTAGGATCTCTCCTCCTTCATTTTTTCTTTTGTACCCTTTGTTTGAATTTAACTCGAAACTATCATTTCTAATTAATTTGATCACCACTCATGTTGTTCCTCGTGGATTCGAACCCGACTCAAAAGTTTGGTAACTATATTGACGATGACCGTCTTGCACTCAAATTGACGTGTAAGTTGAGTGTCATAAAAAAGGGCGCCGTTGCTGGGTAATAATTTGGCGTATTTACTTGGTTTAGAATTTTAGTTACTTGTTTTCATTCAAACCTGTATAGAAGTGTTTGTGATTTTATTTTGTAGTTAGCTTTTATTTCATTTGACTTTTTGCTATGGCACCTTCTGGCGCATATGAATTTGGTGGTTGAAGCGTATCTATTGATGGCCTATGTCTATATTGTGATGGACCACACTACACGAAATATTGTAACTATGCTCTATGGAGTGATATGGAATCACCATCTCAACCTTATATAGAGTATTTTTGTACTTCATTTGGAAGTCAAGATGGACATAGAGATGATTTCCCAAGTACCCCCTCCCCTATTGTTCTAACCAAGTTGCTAGTTCTTCTTCTATGTTTGATAGGTACTATGATAAAGAGTAGAAGGAGCAACATACCGGACTAATAAATTTTGGAGAAATGCTTTAATCCATTTTAGATCGGGTGGATTCAACGGGGGAGAATGTAGAAGAGATGCATCACGACGTATTGGCATGGAAAAGTGTCAAGATGGAGGAAATAAGCGAAGAATGAAAGCTTGAAAAAATCACAACATTTCCCATTTCCCATTTCCCAAGATTTGGTTCATCAAGAAGAGAAATCTACATTAATGAGCTTAGTAGCAAAAACTCCTCGGTGGCTTCTAAATCATCCAACTCATATGAAAATGAAGAGGACAAAATAAAAGAAGTGATACTAGAGTCGAAAGAAGGACTAAGGCAAATCTCTTATAATGAATCTAGTTTATTTCGGGGTGAAGATGCTACGGAGAAGGAAATTCTGAAATTAAGGGTTGGACCCCATTCAAACCATTTTTCAACATTATGCCTAGATAATGTGATGAAAATCCATCAACCTAGACGAAGGATGGATTATCGGGAGACGAAGTCCGATTCCTATATTTTGGAATTTGACATTCCAAAAGAGCAATTGGAACCTTATTCATCAAAGGCCAAAGAACAGAACTTCCAATGTACAACAAGTGGCCTATTAATGTGTTCACCTTTACTCAAGGACCCAAACCGAAAGTTCGATGTGGAGTTCATCATCATGCCCTCAAAACTACCCAACGCGCCTTAAAGATGTAATGATAGAAAATTTGGTAGGAAATTCAAGTCCTCTAAGTTGAGAAACAAATGAGAATTAAAAAGGCGTCGTGTCCCGACGATAAGTAAAGTGCTTGATGGGAGGAAACCCATCATTTTAATATTTTTAGTTATATGTTTTTGGAATAAGTCACATAATTTTGATTATTTTGTAGGAGTTTTGGACATAATTGGAAGCCAAAAATAGGGGAAAACCAAGTTAGAAGTGTGGAAACCATGAAGGAAAATAGGGAAAAATAGAGGAGAAGATGGCCTCAAGTACCGCAATCACGGACGACAGGCCGCTATCGTGAAATTACGATTTCACCAATTTGGCCGCGATCACGCCTCTCTGTCCTACTTTCGACATGGTTATTAATACGGTTTCAGGGAGCTCTTTAACCCTTCTTATACTTTTAAATTATGTAGTGAGGTCACTATAAATCTTATAGTTAGAGGTATTTCTCTTCCCTTCTGTGTACATATTGGCTTGCAATACGTGATCTTAGTTGATGCGAAACATGGAAATTTTATGAAGGAGATTGTTTTCACTTTTACTTTTTATTTCTTTTAATAATAATGTTGGACGATCCTTTCCCTATGATAGATTGAGTGACATCATTATAAAGGTAAAGGATCGTGTTTGGGTTTTGATCCATAGATTCAAGGGGATTCTGAGTACCCATGGCATCAAGGTCATAAATGCAAGGGATGTTTGAGTCCCAGTGGCATTGTATAGTTTGAATCTCATTGAATACTCATGGCGAAATCGGAGTTCCCATATAGTGGCCCATATGAAAATCCAACTATGATACAAAGGCTTAGGTTGTTTCAAAATAAATTTAAAACATCTAACAATATCCATAACATGAAATAATACCTTCCAAAAGGATGGAACCTCACCACTTTAGTCCAAATTTTTTCCCCGAGTCAATCACTATGTAGGATAAGTCGAACGGCCGGTTCCAGAATAGTGTGGGTATTCATCCGCTACAAGACGAGTTAGTGAGCGACCTCTAGCATGAATCTCAAGATAAAAATAAAATAATTTCAATTATAAAAGCAAGTAAAACCATCCAGTGCACACAACCATACATATATATATATATATATAACAATGCCGGGAAAGGGAATCCGGGTTTAATATGAATTTAAAACCTTTACCTTGGCTGCGTAGCTTGGCCATCCTAAACCACCCATGGGCTATATGGGTTCAACTCCCCCTGCTAGAAGGGCCCAGTGAGTGTATCCTCACAACTAGGGATGTATCCCGTGGGATGACTAGTACATCCCCCAATAGTGTGACTTCATGCACACGGTGTAATGAGACCAATCTTTATATCGGCAAATACAAGTTTCCAGTTTTGGTCTCCCTGGGACTGCCACCTTCCACGTCTTTGCTACACACCCCACCATTAATGCCCAATTAAAACTATTTCCAAATGACCAACCAATCCACTTTCCATATTATTAACCAAGGCCAATAATAGTGGTATAGTCATACCACACCTTACTTGCAAGTAATATCCATAGCCAAATTTTTTTGGTTAAGGTGACTTTCAAGTGCTCTTCCATATGCCATATTAAACCACTTGGGAAACTTCCATGTTCCCCATAAGCATAAACATTTATACTTTAGACTTTTCAATCCGTTTAAAGCTTTTTTACACAAACTGAAAACAAGAAAGAGTTCCATTAAAAGAAGTCAATGCAATAAATATACCTTTATAAGCATTTTATCAAACACATTGGGGGCATAATATAACAAAAACCAATTCTAAAGACCATTAAAACATTACCATGCAATCCAATTTTCCAAATCCACCATTAATTCATATAAAATCATAATTAAAACCATAGGAAACCACAACCAAGCATTTAATATCTAAACCCCCAAATAATAGTTGAAAATCATAATCATGAAATAGTAAACCAATGAAATCAATTATATAAACCATGACTTTAGTTGAAATTAAAATGAGGGAAAAGAATCATGACTTATACCGAATAATTGATGGTAAGAAATCACCAAGATAAGACCCAAAGAAATCCTCAAGATGAAACCCTAGCTCTCTTTCCTCAAAAGCTATTGAGAGAATTATGGAGTGTTTTGGAATTGTTTATAAGTGTTAATGAATAGAATAATAGGGTAAGTAACCTCCTAAGTGAATTAGAAGTCGTGGGTCCTAATTATGGTAAGTAGAGAAATGCCCAAAATACCCCCGCTTAAGTTGCCCAAAATCCCATCACAGGGATACAACTGACTCATACGAGTTGTACCCTCCTAATGCGATCAGTACCCACCACTCGTATCTAAGCCTCAAACCTTAGATCATAACTGTCCAGTATACGACTCTTTCACCCAAGTTGTAACCACAACATACGATCTGTATCCATAACCCGTATCACTGATAGAATTAAATACCACGAGGATTAAATACTGTTCACCATACGTGTCCCTGATACGACTCGTACCAAGCCCTATGACTCATACCCCTATGTCGTACCCATTCCTGTAACCAAAACCATCCCACCAACTAATAGGACTATGCAACTCATACCCTAATATATAACTCGTACCCATGATTCGTATTTGGCATGGAGAACGGAAATTCCAGGAAATTTTCTAAGGGTTTAAACCCATGATATTTTTGTCTCCCCCACTAGAAACATTTGTCCCCAAATAGAGGACAAGGTAGGGTAACCACATATAGAGTTATTTGCATTATCAAGCATCCTTTTAGCAAATTTTGAAAACAAAGAGGTAAAGATGTTAATCTTTGCCTTAACAAACTCGGAAAATAAAGATGTGTTGAAGACACATACCTTCCGCATGAATCCCATGAGTAGAAAATAGATGCGAGTACTTGGACTTCATGTCCTCTTCCATTTCCCAAGTAGCTTCTTTCACCTGATAGTTGCGCCATAGAACCTTAAGCAAAGCCGCAACCTTGGTCCGCAACCGACGAACTTGCCTATCTAATATCTAAACCGAAACCTCTTTATAAGATAGAGAATCCAAAATACCTAATCCTTCCAAAGGAACAATCGAAGAAGGATCACCAATGTACTTCCTCAACATGGAATCATGAAAGACCGTTTGAACCAAACTTAAGCTAGATGGAAAGTCAAACTCATAAGAAACATTTTCTACCTTCTACAAAATCTCATAAAGACAAACATACGGAGGAATGAGTTTCCCTTTTTTGCCAAACCGTACCACTCCCTTCATCGGAGACACCTTGAGGAACACCCTATACCCGACCTCTAACTTCAAGTCTCTACGCCTAACATCCGCATAGGACTTTCGGAGAGTTTGGGTAACTTTAAGACTATCCCAAATCACCTTGACCTTCTCCATTGCTTGATAAACCAAATTCGGGACAAACATATCCGTCTCACCAAGCTCAAACCAAACAAAAGGAGATCTACACCTCCTACTATACAACATCTCAAAAGGAGCCATACCAATACTTGAATGATTGCTATTGTTGTAAGCAAACTCCACCAAAGGTAGATGCTTAACCCAATTGCCACTATAATCAATAACATAGATTTGAATCATATCCTTCAATGTCAGAAGAGTTATTTTCTCTTGCTCATCAGACTGCGGATGAAAAACAACACTCAAACTGACCTTAGTCCCCAATTGTTTCAGGAAAGACCGCCAGAAGTGAGAGGTAAACTGCGTTCCATAATAAAAAATAATCAAAACAAGCACCGTATACAACTTCACAATCTCCTAAAGATATAGCTTTGCATAATCCTCCAACGAAAAGGTAGTCCACACTGGAAAGAAGTAAGCACACTTAGTCATCCTATCCATAATTACCTAAATAAAATCATACTAATTCCGAGTCCGAGGAAGACCGGTGATGAAGTCTAGATTGATCACTTCCTACTTCTATTCCGGCAAATTAATTTCTTGATATAATCCTCCCGGCCTCATGTGCTCAACCTAAACCTGTTGACACACCATACACTTTGCCACAAAATCTTCCACATCTCTCTTTAAGCCATTCCACCAATAGATCTCCTTGAGATCATGATACATCTTAGTCGATCCAGGATGAACAACATAATGCGACACATGCACCTCAATCACAACCCTTTTCCACAACCCTTCGACATTAGGAACACACAACCTCCCTTGGTACCGCAAAGTACCATTACAACAAATCTCAAACACCATCACCTTTTTCCCACTAATGTCACTCTTAATTTTTGTCCAGACAGGATGCAGCGCTTGCTTCTCCTTATTCTCTGTAGCAAGAGATGATCATACCACTTTTTTCACCATCACGCCACCATCCTTAGAGTCTAAGAGACAAAATGCAAGATTGGCCAAGCAGTGAATATCTTTCAGCAATTCCCACTTTACTTCCTCCAAATAAGCCAAACTCCCTATAGACAACCTGCTAAGAGCAATAATAACCACGTCCACCTAACATGGGTGGTAGTGAAGACTCATATAATAGTTCTTGAGAAGCTCAAGCCATCTCCTCTGCCTAGTATTAAGTTCTTTTTGTGTGAACAAATACTACAGATTCTTATGATCCTAAAAGATATCTATATGAATACAATACAGAAAATGCCGCCATATTTTCAATTCCAATACAATCGTCGATAGCTCTAAATCATAAGTGGGATAATCCCTCTCATCTACCTTCAGCTGCCTGGAAGCATACAAACTCACCCTCCTATGCTGCATCAACACACTACCAAGACCTATCCAAGATGCTTCACAATAGACCACAAATGCATCATTGCCTTCCGACAAAGTCAGGATTGGTGCCGAAGTCAACTTATCCTTCAACTTCTTAAAACTCCCTTCACAAGCATCCGACCAAGAAAACTTAATCTTCTTCTTAGTCAACTTAGTCAAAGGAGAAGCTACCGAAGAAAAGTTTTCCATAAACCAACTATAATACCTGGCTAAACCCAAAAAGCTCCTACTGTCGAATGTAGTTGTAGGCGTAGGCCATTTCTTCACCACAACAAACTTCTGCGGATCCACCATGATCCCTTTACAAAAATTATATGATCCAAGAAAGTCAAAGCGTTCAACTAAAATTCATATTTAGATAACTTCTCATATAACTCTTATTCCTTTAAGGTATGCAACACCACACGAAGAATATTAGCATGAGTTACCTCTCACTTCAAATAAACCAAAATGTCATTAATAAACACAATGATGAAGAAATCTAAATAATGGCTGAAAACTCTATTCATCATGTACATAAATGCTTCCTGAGAGTTAGTCAACCCAAATGACATTACCAAGAACTCAAAATGACCATACCTAGTATTAAAATCCGTCTTAAGGATATCTACCTCCGTAATCTTAAGCTGATGGTACCCAGACCAAATATCTATCTTTGAGATAAACTTGTCACCTTGAAACGCTTCAAACAAGTCATATATCCAAGGAAGAGGATACTTGTTCTTAACTGTTACCTTATTCAACTGCCTGTAGTCAATGCATAATCAAAAGGAACCATTCTTATTGCACACAAACAACACCGATGCACCTCATGTAGAAACACTAGGATGTATAAACCCCTTGTCGACAAGATCCTTAAGTTGCTCTTTGATTTTCTTCAACTTAGTCAGAGCTATCTTTATGGAGTAATAGAAATTAGACGAGTGTCCAGAAGCAAGTCAATACCAAGATCTATTTCCTTATCTAAAATAACACTAGGAAGATCATCCGGAAAGACCATTGGAAAATCATTAACAATAGGGATCGAAGACAAAGAATGACCTTCTGTGTTAGAATCTTTAACTCATACCAAGTGATAATGACAACCTTTGGTGATTAGCCTCTGAGCTCTAAGAAAAGAAATAACCCCCCCCCCTAGGAGGTAAGGAACTACTTTCCCATTCTATAATCGGTTCACCAGGGAACTTAAATATAACCTTGCGGGTTTGAT
The DNA here is from genome assembly GCA_030864215.1 of Capsicum pubescens. Taxonomy (NCBI): domain Eukaryota; kingdom Viridiplantae; phylum Streptophyta; class Magnoliopsida; order Solanales; family Solanaceae; genus Capsicum; species Capsicum pubescens. Next base: position 194,503,045 of record CM061544.1, on the reverse strand, counting down.
AATCCAAAGATGCATAAAAACAATGCAACCAATCCATACCTAAAATTACATCAAAATCTACCATATCTAACTCAAACAAATTCACCAAGGTCTTCTTGCCACCAACAAATATCACATACCCCTTATAGACTCTCTTAGTAATAACTGAGTCACCTAATGGGGTAGAAATAGAAAAAAGATCTAAAATAACTTCCGAATCAAAACCAAAAGATACACCACATAAGAAAGGGTACACCCCTAATCTAGCAAATAATATACGTCACGAGAGAAAAGATGTAACATATATGTAATGACCTTAGGTGATGCCTCAGATTCCTGTTGGAATACCAAATCATACAACCTATTCTGGACAATACTAGAACAAGGAACAACAACAAAAGCAGATGCCACAACACCAGGTGTAGGAGAAGAAGATGAAGCCACAAAAATCTTATTTTCCCCCGTAGAAACCTTATTAACCTAATAATACCTGTGTCGATTATAACCCCAATGGGGACGACCACAGAATAGACAAGGAGGATATGAAAAAACTGACTGACCTTCATTCACCTGAGATTGGGCAACTTGTGCCTAGAATTATCACCACCTTGATGATGCCTATCTCCCGACTGGTAAGGGGCAATAGCAGAAAAAAAGCCATAACTCCCCAACCCTTTTTTTTTCCACTTGCCACCATCTCTACCACCCCAAGAATGAGAACCTCCTTGATCAGAAAACCTTTTTCTCTTTCCCTACCTATCCCCAAACTCTGCCTACGTCTTTTCATTCTCAACCTGCTGCATATGAATAGTCAACCTCGAGATATCAATATCTTTAATCAGCAAGGCAGTATTACTCTCTAGAATCAAATCTCTATTCAACCCCAAAGCAAAGTTGCTCATTGTTGACCTCATATAGGCCATAAAGTCAGGAGTATAACTGATAGATGATGAAATTTCAAAGCATATTCCTTTACTGACATCCTCTCCAACCTGAGATTCACAAACTCCTGCATCTTATCTTCCCTCAACTCTTGAGAAAAGAATCGATCCAATAAGGCATTAGAAAAGGCCTCCCATAATCCTTTCTTTCTTATATCACCTTTATCCTTGTCCTACTCCTCATACCACTGATAAGCAACATCTTTGAGATGATAAGTTGCAAGGTTAACCCCCTCTACATTAGTAGCCTTCCTCACCCAAAAGATCATTTACATCTTATCCAAGAAGACTTATGGATCCTCCTCCACCTTCACTCCAATAAAAGTAGGAGGACCTATCTTCATAAATTAACCAACCCTTGTAGCCTTAGCAGAAAAGCACCAGCTGCACCCTACTCAGCCTGAGCAGTAACCAGTCAGGAAATTACATGAAAAAGACTGACAAAATTCTGTATTTGTCACGTTGCCCTGATGGACCTGAGGAGAACTAGCCAGAATAGAAGGAACTCTATCACAATCGAGAATAAGACCATGTGATCAAAGATGTACTCCAGACATAGGAATATCCCTTAAGCATTATCCCCAGATGGGATGGAAGAATTTCCTTATGTTCCAGATCTAGGAGTCATGATCTGAAAGATGAGCAAACAAGGATTAGAGAAGATTTCAGGATTGACAACTCAAGCTTGAAGATAGAATATCAAAAACGTGAAACATTCCTAAATTTTTGTAGCCTATCTTTTATCTCTTATTAGTATGGCACGCTTTACACCACTAAACAAAACTCTACTCAACACTGCTTTGTAGAATTCCTAGTAGACCATCAACCTAGGATCAAATACCAACTTGACATGACCCGACCCCTGGACCTTGTCGTAATGGGTATCCCTAGTCCAACCAGGACCGGGGACCGCCCCTTGTTACCCAACCCAACCACCTATATCCATCCTTAGATGGGCTGAATTTTAAGCATATAACAAGATAGAGTAAATGTTCTCATGAATACTCTGAGATAGGGTCACAACCATGACCGACCCAACCGAGTCAACCCATAGCAACTCAACCACCCAACCATACCAAACCAAACCAAAGGCCTTAAACCAAGACATAACCAAAGAGTATACCAAAACATAATATAATTAATCCAAAAATGTAATATGACAGAATAGTGAGAAATTATGTCTGATGATGCCAACCTTCCAACTTATTCCAATGCCAAGGCGACACCAATACCGATTCCTTCCATTCCAACCCCTACAAGTACCACAAAGCCTCTATCCAAAAAAGAAAATAAATTTGATTGGGACATGCCTCCAACCATGGCTAAAAACAATATCCAAAATAAAGTCAAAACGTCTAAAGTATCCATAACATGAAATGATGCCTTTCAAAATGATAGAAGCTCACAACTTCAGTCTAAATATTTTTCTTGAGTCAATCACAATGTAAGAGCAGTTAAACAAACAGTTCCTACATACCGTAGGTCTAAAGCTGCTAGTAGACGAGTTAGCGAGTAATCGCTAGTATGAATCTCAGGATAAGGATAAAATAATGCAAGCTATAAAACTAAGTAAACCATCCAATGCACACAACCATACATATATATATATAATCATGCCGGGAAAGGGAATCTTGGTTTAACATGAATTTAAAAACTTTACCTGGGTTGTGTAGCTTGGCCATCCTAAATCACCTATGGGCTATATGGGTTCATCTCCTTCTGCTGAAAGGGCCTCATTGCGTGTAGCTGCACGACCAGGGAAGTATCCCATGGGATGACAAGTACATCCCCCTATTGTGTGACATTATGCATATGGTCCATTAAGACCAATCCTCATATCAGTAAATACGATTTTCGAGTTTTGGTCCCCCCAGGACCACTATCTTCCACAGCTTTGCTACACACCCCTCCATTAATGCCCAATTAAAACCATTTCCAAATGGCCAACCAATCTATTTTCCATTTAATTAACCAAGGCCAATATTAGTGGTATCATCATACCATTCCTTACTTGCAAGTAAGATCCATAGCCAAACCATTTAGGTTAAAGGGACTTTCAAGTGCCCTTCCATATACCATATTAAAACACTTAAGAGACTTCTATGTTCCCTATAAGCATAACCATTTAGTCTTTATCCTTTACAAACTATTTAAACCATTTAAAGCTTTATTACATACTCTAAAAACAAGAAAGAGTTCTACTAAAAGAAGTCAATACAATGAATATACCTTTATAAGCATTTTATCAAATACATTGGGGGCATAATATAACCAAAACCAATTCCAAAAACCATTAAAGCATCACCATGCAATCCAATTTTCCATATCGATCATTAATGCATATAAAAGCATAATTAAAACCATAGGAAATCATAAATAAGCATTTAATATCAAAACCCCCAAATAATAGTTGAAAACCATAATTATGAAATAGTAAAACCAAGAAATCAATCATATAAACCATGCCTTTAGTTGAATTTACAATGAGGGAAGAGAATCATACCTTATACAAAAGAATTGATAAAAAGAAATCACCAAGACAAGCCCCAAAGAAATCCTCAAGATGAATCCCTCGCTCTCTTTCCCTAAAAGCTATTGAGAGAATTATGGAGTGTTTTGGAATAGTTTCAAAGTTATAATGAATAGAATAATAGGGTAAATAACCTCCTAATTGTATTAGAAGTCGTGGGTCCTAATTTGGGTAAGTAGGAAAATGTCCAGAATACCCCCACTTAAGTTGCACCAAATCCCATTACATGCATACGACTGACCCTGTCGAGTCGTACCCTTCCAATATGATCGGTACCCATCACTCATATCCATGACTCAAACCTTAGATCAAAGACTGTCCAGTATATGACTCATCCACCTAATTCCCTACCACATCATACGATCCGTATCTATAACTCGTATCCCTAGAAGAATGAAATACCATGAGGGTCAAACACTACCCACCATACATGTCCCTAATATGACTCGTACCAAGACCAACGACTTATACCCCTAAGTCGTACCCATTACAGTGACCAAAACTATCCCACCAACTAATACTGGTCAGTATACAATAGGACCATACCACTCGTATCCCAATATACGACACATACCCATGAGTTGAATTGGGTATAGAGAACAAAAATTCCTAGAAATTTTCTAGGGGTCAAAACCTAGGATGTTTTAGTGTGCCTCCCGGACTCACCACTCAACACCTGATCATGAATAAAGCAAAGCTTTCCATCCTCATACTGATGATAACAAATCTGTACAAATAGAGAGGACCTCACCTCCACACTATCCAAAACCCTTGTAGGATCTAAAATATTAGGGTGAACCATCAACTTGGCTAAGGACTAAATGCCCCATGCCAAAGGCCTTTGATAAACTAATATACAAGCTAAGCTACCCATACTTACTGACTCAAGGCATCAGATACCATATTCATTTTACCCAGATGATACAAGATGAAAATATCATAGTCGTTATCAAACTTCATCCATCTATGTTATCGAGCATTAAGATCTCGCTGGGTCATAAGATGATGAAGGCAACAATGATTGTTGAAAATATCACAATGCACACCATAGAGATAATGCCTCTAAATTTTGAGTGCAAAAACTACTGACGTCAACTCTTAATCTTGAGTAGGGTAGTTGTGCTCATGCACCTTAAGCTGTCTAAAAGCATAAGTAATAACACGACCTCACTACGTCAAAACACAACAAAGACTAACACTAGAAGTGTCAAAACACAATGAATCCCTTACACTCAGCAGAAAGGGACAACATGGGAGCTGAAGTAAGGAAATCCCTGAGCTTTCTAAAGCTCAACTCACACGCCTCAAACAATCAAAAAAGAGACTCCTTCTAAGTCAATTTGGTCATAGGGGCTGATATAGTAGCAAAGCCTTCAACAAAGCATCTATGATAATTGGCCAACCTAATAAAGCTACGAACCTCAGTCGGAGACATATGTCTAGCTCATTCACGAATTGCCTCAATCTTGGTTGGGTCTTCCATAATACCATCCTTAGACACCACATGGCCAAGGAATGTCATAGAATCATGCCAAAATTCACACTTGGAGAACTTGGCAAAATGAAAATAATCTCTCAAGGTCTGGAGCAAGATCCTCAAATATTGTACATACTCCTCATTATACCTCAAATACACATTGATGACATCAATGAACACAATCACAAAGGAGTCCAAATAAGGCCTGAATACTAAGATTGTCAAATCCATGAATGTAGTTAGGGCATTAAAGGACATCACTAAGAACTCAAATTGACCATACTAGGTCCTAAAAGCTCTCTTCAGGATATCCTCAGTTTGAATCCTCAACTGATGGTAACCAGACATCAAATCAATCTTGGAGAACACCGTTGCTCCCTAAAGCTGGTCAAACAAGTCATCAATATAAGGCATAGGATAATGGTCCTTCACCGTCACCTTATTAAGTTGTTTATAATTAATGCACATACGCATAGAACTATCCTTCTTCTTTAAATATTACAAGAGCTCTCTATGGGGACACACTGAATCTAATAAAACCCTTACTAATAAGGGCCTAAAGTTGAGAATATAGCTCCATAATCTCGGTAGGATCCATATCATAAGGTTCCATAGAAATAGGTCAGGTGCCAGGCTCTAGGTAAATAGCAAACTCAATATGACGTACAAGGGGATTACCAGGTAGGTTGGTAGGGAACACATCAGGAAACTCACAAACAAAAGGCACAAAGTCAAGTGATGGACTCTCCACACAAATATCACAAATATAAGAAAGATAAGACTCGTAACTTCTCAAAATAAGTCTCTTAGTACAAACGTAAGAGATAATCCCTATTGTCTCATGGCTAACCACTCCTAGCAACACGACTGAGGTATGCCTGGTATGGCTAAGGTAATGATCTTAGAAAAACTATCCATGATCGCATGATAGTGGGATAACCAGTTCATGCCATGAATTACATCAAAATCCACAATTTCAAGAATCAAAATCCAGTATTTCAAGAATAATAAGGTCAACACAAGTATCAACATCACTGGCTATCACAACACATGATCTGAATACTTAATCCACTACCAAAAAATCACCTACGGGAGTAAATACACGCAAAGTCATAGATAATAAGTCACTATTTAACTCCAAAAATAGTACATAATAAGTAGATATATAAGAATAAGTGAATCTCGTATCAAATAAAGAAAGAACTGACTTGCGGTACACCAAAATCATACCTGTAACTATAGCATCCAAAGTCTCAGCCTTGGGACTAGCAGGTACTGCATATAACTGACCGTGCCAGCACCTGACTGGGCACCAGACTGACCTCTTATCTTGCCTGCCTGTCTGAGAACCTCCTCGAGCACCCTGGTAACTACCCCTACGACCATGAGAACAACCTCTACGTGAGGGATAAACTACTCTAATAGGGGTATTACCCTAAGCTAAAACAACTATCTCCTCAAGACTAGGGCAATACTGCAAATAGTGACTAAGAAGACAACAAGTAAAATAGGAACTCTGGGCAGAACCAAAACTAACAAATTCGGCTGACCCAAAATAACCACCACGTCTAGAGTGACTTAAAGATGAACCCCTCAATGATTGAAAATCACCCTTATTAGAATGACCACTAGCACTACTGACCTCCGTTAGTAATCAAAGGAGACTCCTAAACTTATTAACTAGGACGACTCTAATAATAAAAACATAGAAGAGAAGGATACCCAACATGAGAAATACTACCTATGAATTGAGAACCACTATGGCTCCCACTGTATTTACCCTAAAATCTAAGCCTTTTATCACGGCCCTTACGACCCTCACAGTGTATCTCCTCCATCACCCTAGCATGATCTGCAACGTTAGCAAAAGTCCTACCCGTAATAACTAGACTCTGAGTAGCTATGCGAATGGGTAGTCTTTACACTCTAATAAAGCAGTTAACTCTTTCATAATCAGTGTCCAAAATAGAAGTTCCACACCTGGCCACTCATGAAAATAGGCCTTATACTCAACAACTATTATGGAGCACCACTTCAATCTAGAGAACTGATTCTCAAATGATCTATAAGGTTTCACGGTATATACTTATCTAAGAATATCTCAGAGAATTGAGTCCATGAAAAGAAAGAAGATCTAGCTTGTCTAGGATTCACATAACCTTTCCACTAATGATGAATAAACAAATCTACCTAAAATATGGTGTAATCCATGCCGCAAGTCTCAACAAAGCCTAAACCATGAAGCCTATCCTCACTAACAGTAAGGAACTTATATCGATTCTCGCCTGGAGCACCAGAAAATCAAGGCGAAACCAACCTTAAGAATCAACCCAATATCTTCTTCTACTTAGAAAACATAACAGGTTGGGTCATAACGGGCTAAACAGCTACCAATCGAATAACTACCGGCATAAGAGAAACCTTAACTCTGAGAGTCAAAACTACAGGTTGTGCCCCCACCTCAGAGCCCTCTAATTAATAGATTGTGTGCTATTAGATGGTACACCACCAACAATTCCCAATAACTAAATAAGTCATCTATAAGAAATGAGGAAGGAATAAAACCTGGTGGAGCCTGGGCTGGTCTCTGTCCCACCGTTGGTTGTGGCGGACTAATCTATACCTAAGGTATAAGAATAGGGTCAAGGGAAGGCGTTCTATCCTAGATCGTAGGTGGGGGTGCACTATGAGGTTCTCCTCGACCTCTAGGTTTTCCATGAATAGAAGTAGGATGCCTAAGATCGATCTTGGGAACCTCATCTTGTGTAGCAGTAGCACGTGTCCTGGACATCTAAAAAAGAGTAAAGTCAAGGGAATATTTTACAAACCAACTCAGACTCTTAGCATAATATGATTCAAAGAAGTGAAGAACTCCTAAGAATGTCTTATAGCCTCCTAAAGATAGGAAACCAACGTCACCATTTTGATCTATGAGACTCTACTAGACACTAGCTCTTATACCAATAGTACCAGTGAAACCTAGGCTTTAATACCAATTTTTCACGATGAAATTTATAGGTCATGATTTAACCTACTATATCCTGACAGTAGGTAAGCCAATACCAAAACCCAAAGATAACATAATGAGTTAATTCGGTAAAAATGCGATCTTAGGTGACATTCAATGAACTAAAGTTAAAATAAAAACAAAGTGTTCTGAAATAAATAAACAATCATCTTAAGATACAAATCCCATGACCTGGTAGAGCCAGTACAAGAGTATCTAAAGTCAAGAATAAAACCCAAAAGACTTAGAATATTGTCAATACATATGTCTCAAATACTAAAGATTGAATATAAAAGATAGAGGGAAAATGGGAAACTCAAACTCTATGAGCACACCATATATTTGAAAATCAAACACCATACAAGCAACGATCAACAATGACAACTAGAACTCAAATATGCATCAAAAAGGTACAAAAGTGTAGTGAGTACCAAATCTATAGGTACTTAGTATACATCATCGACCAACTGGGCTAAGTCATGATATAAAAAAGATGTAATGCAAGATAATCCTATATAAGTCAAGGTACAAAATTAGACCTGAATCATCTCTACCATCACTGTATATGATAAGTATTTAAACAAAAAAAACAATATAATATATGGCATCAACACATACCAACATCATCATGCATAAGGAATAAACAATTCAGAACCATAATGCATCATAAGGCATTTACACAAGCAAGCTTAAGTAAAAAGTTGGTGCCCATACGTCAATTGGTGCATAAAGTAAAGAATTCATCACCGTATACCATACTATGGAGAGTTCACCCAACAAAGATAATAATAAGGAATTTAACTAACAACATATTCGAATCTCATCATTAGTCCGCAATATTCCACATTTATTGTTAATCGGATAATTTATAGATTTTCCATAGATACCATCATTGGCCATACAATCATATCCCATATTATTACCACCAATATCTACTTATCACTGATACTAATTAGCCCCTATTTATTAGCTAAACAAAGATTATTAACTAGTCCATTGGACTCCTAGCCATCATATTCATCCTTTGGGTAACTATTTACCACATAGCCATTTTAATAGCCAACAACCCTTAACTAACCATTATTTATCACTAACATTATTCACTAAGTGAATCCTTATTTTACAACTAGTTTTCCCTACTTACAAACTAGTTTTCATTAAACATGTAAGTTATATCCATCACTTATCCTTAGTTATCATTAATCATTAACTATGCCACTTTATATGTATTTAACCATAGTTGGCTACATCTAGAACCCAAATGTAAACAACCCACCGCCATTACATATATCTATGAGCATACAATTGCCATACATAGGGCTAGACAGACTCGAGCTGGTAGATGTGCACATAGTAACATCAACAACCATCCTCTGACCTTGTCAAATATATCTTCACAATTCCTCCGACATTTCTTGGTATCAATATCATCATAATCTCCTCTGACCTTTTTGGGTATCAATATCATCATAATAGGAAAATTAATATTAATAATAAAGAACAAACCTCATAAGGCTAAAATAAATGATAAGCCCCACGAGGGCTAAAGTAAATAAACATAAAGGAGAAGCAAGGAATATCACACCTCCATAACTCATTATTCATCATCAATGTCAATTTACCAATAGATATATGACTATATAGCATGATCATTACAAACTATCATCGGGCTGCAAGTTTAATTTATAGGTACTCATAGCATTAACAATAATTTGGCAAACAAACCATATAAATCACCTCCAATGTCATCACCATATTACATTTACTATGATTTGCCCATATACTTCGAAGGGAGGATTTCCTTGCCCTTTTGTAAGCATCTAGGGTCTTCAAGAGAACTGCATCAATCCAAACTTAAGGTGTGTCAAGAATCACCTTCTAACACTCCAAATACTTTCTAAGTCCAACTTCTACTCAAGATTAGGAAAAGGTATCGAAATAAACTCATGGATGTGTAACAAGCCACCAATAGTCTTAAGGTAAAGGACTCTTCCATATTCTACACCTAATTCAACTATAGTATCTAAAGCACTTCCATTAATGTAAGAAACTAGAGTCGACTTTACCATAACATGAGTGACAAGGTCACTCACATCCCACTAGTGTAACTAAGGCAACCTCATGCTATCCATGGGACATGAAGTCAAAATTCCCAAGGTTCAAGCCTACAAGTCAAGCATTCCAATCTATAAGTTCAAGCGACCTAAATGATGCAACTAATACCAAGTCTTACCATTTATCAATCAAAAACATAAAACACCTCCAAAATCTACCAAGATTCACAATTATACTATAACATAGCTTAATCTAACAAGGAACTAGCTTAACCTACCTTAAATAAAAAAAAAGCTCACGAACTGCTAAACCTTCACTTTTCTATGTGGATAAGCTTCTTCAAGGTTCCAAGCTATCAAAACACAATCTACACATTATAATGAAAACATTGATACCTATATTGCACCAGTGTGCTTCGATTCCTAAAACGACACCAAAAATCCCAAGTAGGTCCCACTTTTGTAAAACATATTTTGAGATAAACCCAATGTTCATACACCAACTAGGAATAATAATTCTCAAGAAATATGTAAAAACAAGCTTATTTCAATCTACATAAGTCCCTCAAGCTATTTGGGGTTTTTTGTAAATAATTCAAGATATTTTAAGCATAAAATGGAAGGATTCATACATCAAAACCATTGTTAATCACAAAAATATATGTTAACTAAGCTACTAAGACCCTCCCCAAGAATCAATTTGAGTTTAGCACACAATTCTATGGTTTTTTGGTCTCAAAGAAGAGAGAAAAGTTCACAAAATACAGCCTAAAGGGCCTTTAAATACCCATCCCATGCTGCTATCGTGCACCATGGACTGTGATAGCCATTGTACGATCACCATGGATCTTGCCGCAATTTCTATAGCAGGATCATGGTTATCCTTGAATAATAGCAATTGCATTAGAAATTTGGAATTTTTCAACATTTCTAACGAAGCCTCAGGATTCATTTGGTATTTGATATGTGCAAATGAACTATATAACCACACTAAATTTGGTGTCCCAGATGTGTTGACAAAGTCTTATTTCCCATCTGAGGTCGTTTTGACCAAATATGGGTCCCACACCCAATCTTTTAATTTTCCAACTTTCTGACCAATAGGTTGGAATGAGCTTGGTTGCATTGGGACTAAAACCGAAAGTCTACGTAGCCTAAAATCAACATTTTGGAGTTTCTAGCATAGTCAAAATTTAAATCTGATACATTTTACTGAAGCATTTATCTGGTGGCCATTTGAAACTAACGAAGACTTCTAAACACGGAATTGACTCTAAAAATCAAATGAACTGTGTGATAACTTAGCTATCAGTTCTAGAAAGTCATAAATGACCTAAGAAAGCTATGGAAAATCTCTAACAGAAAAAATAGGTAGAAATATTAAAAATAACCTGAAGGGTCATTAGAATAACATCATTATATCTTTAGAAAAATAAAAAAAATATGGCCATCACTATTAGGTTGATCAACTAGGGTGATATCATAAAATTTACTAACTAATATGATAAATCATATCTAAAGGGGGTCCATTATGTCAATCTATGGTATGAACAAGTCTATAATCAGGTGTAATAAAATCCTATAGCCATAGCGGGTAGTCTTGGCTAAGGCTCGAGGTCTATTTCTATTCTAATTCCCCTACAAAGGTCAAGTCATAATATCACTAGGTATAAACCTATAATATAATAAATGCCTAGTATTCAACCAATACAATACATAATCTCATAGAGAAAAGTAGATTGAAGCCTACCTCATAGCCAAACCACAATCATAAACCATCTAAAAAAGGCTCATCTTTGTTCGACGGTCTCAAAAAAGATATCATGCAATCAAAATAATAGTCTACATATTAATAGGAGTAAAAAATACCCATATTTCTATATAAAAGTTTAAACCAAAATTCAGATAAAAAAAATCTCGTGGGGATCGCAAATAAAATTACAACATTGAATTCATCACAAAGTTCCTCAATGGAAAAGAAATATGGCCAAAAGTTGAGCACAAATCAAGGCTCTATTAGACCCTAAAGGTGAGGAATTTAAGGAATTAACTTTAGGGATTCGGAAGAAAAAAGGCATACTTTGAGGGGGGAAACAATGAAAAATAAAGAAATGCTTGTTTAGAAGATCATCTAACATTTCAATCTTGAAAACCCACTTTAATTCTCTAAAAAATGAGATTGAAAGTTTTAAAATGGTGGAATGGGTTATGAATATCAACTTTGGTTAGAAATCATGAAATGTGGCAAGCCTTGACAAGCAAACCTATAATCTAAAATGATATGAAATGAAAAATAATATCAAAACCCAAAGCAAGAATATTAAAATAGAGTCACAACACACATATATAGAAAAAAAATGAGAAGTATACAGTTAAGGATACCATACAATATCCCAAAACCTGGTGTCACAATGTAAGAACTACTAAATACATCTTAAATATCAAAAGATATTAATAGTCCCAAAAGGATAAAAACACTTCCTACGAATATAAAATAGGATATGTAACAGATAGGAAGAGGTAGTAGATCGACTCCATAAGCTAGTTTGACCCAAGAATATTGTCTTTCATAAGACTGAAGTAATAACCATATTTATCTTAAGATGACACGATCTAACTTTGTATCTAATCCAACCTTTTTAATTTTATGAAACCATAGAATCCTCTAATTTAAATTTCAAATTCTTATAGAATCTATATTGTCAATAAATAAATAGTAGGCAATCCTAGGGAAAGTAACATACACAATAATTAGATAGTCATTTGATCATCAATATCTAACCAAACACATTTCGTCCCCTGTTTATCTTCTTTAGCCATGACTAGTAAGAATGTGAAGCTAGATTTAATTGAAAATAATAATGAGAGAAAAGCCTCATATATTAAAAGACAAAAAGAATTCTTTAAAAAAATGGCACCCTTTGTGATGTTGAAATGTCTACCATTATCTATAGACCTTACCACTTGAAATTAAGGTGTCTCCTAACCAATCATGAAGCCATAATCAACATATTCAAAAGGTGTAGGGAAATTTTAAGGTCATGTCAATTTAAAAACATGGTTAGAAAAAAAAAGTTTGCCCAACAAAAGATAAAGAAAATGTAGGAAAAACTACAAAAGGCAAGGTAGGAAAATAGGATCATAGAGCTCACAAATTAGGAGTACTAATTTTTGAATAGGGAAGATCTTTCCAATAAAATCCAACCTTATCTCAGTTTTGTGATCAACCAAAAACATAAACAATCAGAAGAAGAAATCAAAGTTAAGGGTCATAGAAAGGGTTCCTCCTTGAATGCCTAATCCTTGTTCAATTGATTGTCACTTGTGGGAATAGCTCTAACAAGATATATACTCCTTTATTGTCCTCTATTGTTTTCCAAATATCAATGGTTCCTTTTGTAGTTCCATCAATAGTTTATCATAGGACCAACTATGAGAGGCCAAGGGATCCTATGTTGATCCCTTGTTTGGCTCTAATATCGATGGTTCCTTATGTAGTTTCATCAATAGTTACTTTATTTTCTCTTGCACAAGTTCCCCAATCAATGTTCCATATGGTGGCTATTTTGAGGACTCCTCCCCAAATGGTTCATCTTGTGGACACTTCACAGGTTTCGTCTTTATTTTCTTCACAAATATTTCCTCCAATTGTTATACCATGGTAACTTCAAATACCTCATCAAATAATTCATTGCACGGCTCATGAGATGGTGACTCCAATTTATTAAACAACAATGGATCCTTAAGTCCTTCCTCCAGTGTTTTTGAAATGGCACAACAAAGAGACCATTCAACGAATATCACCTAAATAAGAGCATCCATTCCAATGATTAACTATTAGAACTTCTCATCCATCCTTCCACAAAATCATGCATTTTATGAGGTGCTGAACTGGAATGATAATGATAATATAATGTCTTTACTTGATGATCCATATTTCAACTAAATTGATGGTCATGATCCAAACCATTACAATTATAATGTCTAATATTTTAAGATCTTAAATGAATGTCTATAACTTTTAATTAGTATTGTTTTGTATTTGTATGTTATGGCATGTGATTCTATACACCTCTTTTCATGTATCCTCCTTTTAATTTCCCAAATTTATGATCTATTTTTTTCAAAGTCAGTTGTTTCATTCTACACATTAACTACATTGTCAATTGTAATTTGAATATTTATACTATATACTGTTATACTTGTTGCATCTTTATTACTGTTGTTATTGAAAATGTTGTTGTTAGTATGTTACAACAAATGATATCTTACATAGAAAATATAACAAAATACAAAATAAATATTAGTTCCAAAACTTTCTAGTATAAACAAATAACAATTCTACAATTGAAATAGACATTTCTAGTGAACGTAAGAAAGTTCAAAGAGGACAACGTAAAATCAAAGAAAGGAAAAAACTAGTTCACATACTGTCTCTTTTAACTAGTAGTCTTTTTTTCCTAGTAGAGTTTTAGCTGGTGGTTGGTCAGTCCCTTTCTTCCGTTGATGCTAAGATTGATGCTTTGACAGTACGAATTAAAATAGTAAGAAAGATAATCAAGAAGTTTTATTTAATATCTATTTATTGAAAGAATAAGGTGATAGTACTAGGTTAGTTACTTTCTTGGATTTATTTAATTATGAAATGCAATTTGTTTTAAACTAATTCTTTAGAATTAACACCATTTATGTTTTACTTTTTTTTGTTCTCCCTCTGCAAAGTAAATTTTATTCAACCTAGGATGTCTATTTGATGAAATTAATTAATCCTATATCATAAATAGGTTGTTAACATTTTCTTAGAATTAAAAATACACAACAACTACATGCTTAGTATTTTCTCACAAAGTAGTGTCTGGGGAGGATAATATACATGCAATCAATACCAGTATCTCAGATTGAGGTAGAGAGGCTATTTATATTGACCCCCAGCTTAAAATAGAAAAGCAATAGGTAGTAACAAAACAGTCTAGCATAAAGTCATAATATTAGAAAAAGAAACAATATGTAGTAATCAATAAATAGATAATAACAGAAACACAACACTTGAACTATCAAAAATAACAAACAATGCCAAAATAACAGATTCTACAAGCATAGCATTATAACTATTTTCATTGATAATAGAACAAATCATTTCTAAGTACTAGCATAGGCACACTCCTACCAATTAACCTTCTACCCAAATTTGTGTCCTGCACACCTTACTATCTTGGATCATGTCTTTGGTAAGCTATAGTGAGTCCATGTCATGTCTAATCACCTCTCTTTAATATTTTTTTTGTCTAACCTTACCTCACCTATATCCATCGAAAGCCAAGCCCTCACACCTTCATACAGGGGAATTTAAGTACCTCCTTGAAACATGTCCGAACAATCTCAACATTACTTATTTCATCTTGACATCCACCAAAGTCACTCCAATTTTTTGTGGATAACCACCTTAATAATCCCATCTCTTCTAGTAAACACATACATCAAAAGAAATATCTTTATTTTATACATATGAAAATTCTAGATGGCCAAAACTATACCCTATATATTATAGTTGGTGTTACTATCGCTCTTTAAACTTGTCTTTAAGTTTAGGAGACACGTTATAATTACACAAAACTCTAAATGTGAGCCTCTATTTTTCCACCTTACTCTAATCTGGTGAGTGACATCCTCATCAATTTTACCATTTTCTTAGATCATATCACTAAGATACTTAAAACTATCACTCTTTTGAATGATCTAATTATCAAGATTCACTACCAATTCATCCTCCTGCATTCTCTCACTGAATTTATTCTCAAAATATTTTTTCTTAGTTCTGCTCAACCTAAAACCTTTAGACTTAAGAGTCTCTTTCCAAACATCCAAATTAGCATTAACCCCTCCATAGGTTACGTCAATCAGAACTATGCCATCTATAAATAACATACACCATGGAACACACCTTGAATTTTCCAAACTAATACATCCATAACCAAGGTATATAAGAAATGGCTAAGAGTCGATCCTTGATTTAACTCCATTGATATGAGCAAATGTCTTCTCCCTTGGTTTATACACGAGTCATGGTTTCATAGTAAATATAATTATTTAACTTAGTTGATACCGTATGGGAAACTCTAGCCTCCAAGAACCTCCATAGAACCTCTCTTGGAACTTTGTTGTAAGCCTTCTTTGGGTTGATAAATGCCATCCTAAGTCCTTCTTCCTTTCCCTTTACTGCTCCATCAATATCCTTATAGATGAATGGCTTTTTTAGTCGAGTAATAAGTCATGAATCCAAGTTAATTCAAAAAAATAATCACTCTCCACCTCAACCCCAACTCAACCATTGTTTCCTACACCTTCATAGTGTGAATCAATTGGTTGATATCTCTGTAGTAGTTATAATTCTAATGTCATCCTTGTTCTTGTATAGTGAAATTATCACTCACCAGCTCTTTATTTTAGGAATCTATACGGTCCTAAAAATGACATTAAGGAACTTGGTCAGGCACACCATAGCTACCCCTCTTGTGTACTTCAAATAATTACTAGAATCTCATTCAAGATAATAGCTTTACCGATGTACATCTTGCAAATAGCATCCTTTACCTCCTCAACCTTTTTTCAAGAATCAATTTCTAATGCCATTATGGTGACCTATTATAACCCACCAATAGGTAAGTCAACCCATAACTTGGAACAACTAGTAATGGACTATCAGGAGAATTGAAAGAAACAATGAAAAATAATCGAATAAAGAGACCATATAAAGATGAAATCCCAAAACCTGGTGATATCAGTACAAGAGCTACTAATACTATCAAACAAAAAAGTAACAAAAAAGTGAAATATAGAATACATGTATATGTACAAACCATCTCAAAAATAGACATAATTCTAATTAATAAGAAGGAAAGAAGGAATACATTAAACATCAGGAGCTCACCCTATATTTTCTATCCAAATTTGTGTTGCATGATGAACAGTTAATGGTGAGAACTCGTACTATGATATAAAGGTTACATAAGTGTAGTATGAGTATCAAACATATGGTACTCAGTAGGCATCGACCAACTGAATTCCAAAGATAATGTAAGCATAAATAACATATAAAATAGAAATATAAGTTGCATACAACTACCTAAGAAACTAAACACAATAATTATAATGGAGAAATAAGGATAAACTATCCTATTCCAACAGTATTCAGGGACTAAAGAATAATATTGTATATCACTAGTTAATATACAATTGAAGTGCGAAAGAAGGATTTATTGTAGTAATACAAGGCTAAAGAATTACAATATGAATGGACAAGGAAAGAGAGGTCATACAGTGATACTATTTATATATATATATATACATATACATAAATATATATATATAGGACTAAACTCAAAGATAATAACTTGGAGGACCCAACCTAACATCTCGAATAGTATAACAAAGTAAGGGAGCTAATACTACCATGATCCAAGCCTCTAACCAAAGTATCTAACCCTGAGATAAACTAACAGTGGCATAACTTACCAAAATAGAAAAAAAGGATAAAAAATATTCTGATAATCTTGATTACTTGTCCATAATCATCATACCATGAACTAGCCTAAATAACCAATAATAATGTAATCGACTAGTCCAGACAAATAATAACCTAGTCGAGGCCCATAAGCCTAGAAGGTTTTAAGAAATCACTCAATAAAAAACAATCATAGCTTATACCTATTCACCCCCTCCCGATAAGGCCAATAGATATAAGCACCAAATTAATATTGGTGATAGGAGATGCACATAAATAAATAAATACAACATAAACTGATAATGACATGTCCAATAAAAGTACCATAATGTACCAAGTGTATAAACCTCCTACAAATCAGTAACTTTCAAAGAAAAGACCTAGATTATGGGGCCAATAGAGGTCTCGTGATATCCGTATACACTACCTGTCCCAAACCAGGACTTCTAATAACTATTATAACCAATCTTCTCTATCTAGAACTAGATATATATATATATATACATACATACATATATTTATATAAGTATAATGACTAAGAGAGTGTAAATATATAAATCCATTGTTTGATTCAATGTTAGGACTAAATCTACATAATATCATAAAAAGGGTCGAAATGTCTCTCAACTGATATAAATAGTAGTGGTGAAAGAGTGAATAATAATGAAAAAAAATCAATCTAGCTCTAGTTTCAAAAATATCACATTTAGTTTCAAATATCATAATTTATTATATAAGATGGTATGATTCCTGTTGTAAAAGAATCCATTTTAAAAGTGAAAAGTGGGAAAAGAATCCCTTTTTAGAGAATAGTAAAATCAAGAATTTAGTTGGTATCATATAACTAAGTAAATTCAAAGGCGCCCAAAGTATGCATGCCATGACCAGTATCCAAATAATATAACTATAAGCATCTATAAATCACAACCACTTCCTCACAATGTATGGAATGCTAACTTGGTGCTTAACTGGTATCGTAATCACGATATTAGACCCATAATACTCTATTCAATATAACATTTACAACATAAAATGGAAACTAAGGTAAACAAGGGCATAGAGATAGAACAAGGGTTGATGTGTTGTGGAAACATGGCGCATTCAATTATTAAAATAGTGAAAATATACATTGACTTAAGTGGTTTTGTCAAATATGATATATGTTTTATGTATTTTGTAGGTAAACTAGATCATAATTGGATTAGAGGAAAAATGGAAAAAAATTCTCTCAAAAAGTGAAGTACTGGTCATGCTACGAGTCGCCAAGTTACCTTACGACTTGTGGACCAAGTCATACAGATAACTGTGGAAAAAGCTAAATTGAGGAACTAAGTAGATGAAGGTTATGAGTCACAAGGATATATTGTGAATCGCAGTGATAAGTCATAATATGACCTGTGTCTATCGTCAAGTAACCTTACGACTCATGGACTAAGTTGTAAGTATAACAATGGCAAAAGCTAAGCTGAGTAACTATGTAGAGGAAGGTTACGAGTCACAAGGATAGACTGCGACTCATAGTGATAAGTCATAATGTGACTAGTGTCTAAAGCCTTAAAGATTGATTCTCCAGTGGTTACGAGTGAATACCACGAGTCGCATTATCTAAGTACGACTTGTGTTGAGGAGTCACAAAGATAAAATACTCAAGTTCTCTAAAAATGAAAAGCTACTGGAGTGACTACGATTAGAAGCATACAACTCATAATGTGACTACACGAGTTGTAATTACTGAAGATAAAAGGGAGCTATGACATTAAGCAATAAGTTATAAGGAGACCTAATGACTCGTTGCCAGAGGTGTAACCACTGGCAACTTAATTTTTCTATTCCTTTCTAATTAGGATTCTTGTGTTGTTTTGAGCTAGTATAAATACCCTAGGGTTATTCCTTTATTATGTTACACACTTTTTATAATATTGTTGATACTTTCATGTACTATGATCATTGATACACTTTTCTTGAGTTTTTGGTTTCATATTCAAGTGGAGATTTTGGATTGCATAAGCATAAATGGTTGACTTCCTTTACTAGGGTTCTAGGAACCCCAGTGGATTAATAATGTAAAGTAAGTGGGAGATTCACCTACTATATTATGGCTTTATATATTGCAGTCTACTTTATATTCATCGCATCCTAAGCTACTAGAAAAGCTTAGGAATTGCCTGTATTCAAGAATGTCCTCACAAGGAAGTTTAAGAATGGGAAAAGAAGGTGATGATAGTAATTCAAGTCTATTAACCCTCGTATAATCAAATCTATACTTAAAAGGTGAGAGTTTTTCTGAGGTTAAAGATAAATGACAATAAGGAGATACCCTAAGACTTACAAGGTGAAGGGTGAGACTTATTAATGCATCCACAAAATGGCTGATAATACACAACTTGTCAACCTTTTCATGAAGAGTAGTGGGTTAGGTGAATTTAACACAAGAAAATTATGTAGTTGAGAAACCAAGGGGAACACAGTCCTAGTGTTAATATTCTACTATTTACAATCCCAAGCACTTAAGACGAGTTACTTGTTACTATTGATTTCCAAAACCCTTCATTTACTTTTCTGCATTCTCGTGCTTTCATCTACTTTGAGACACAATTTTACTTATTTTCTATGGGTTTGACCCCAACCTTGTTTGGTTTACTATATTTGGCATCGACTACAACATACTTCTTTAGAGGTTAGTTTTAGGCGATATCAAATTTTGGCACCATTGTCGCGGAGTATGGTTCTGAGTTGTTAATTGGATTTGTTGAAGTTTTGGATTTTATTTTCCATTTTAGTTGGGAATGCATCGATGTATGCCTAGAACTCAAATTCAAGACAATACCTTATTCCTTATTAAACTAGAGCCCAAAAGAATTTTGCAAACATCGAGAATGATGATGGAGAATTCTCATGATGGTGTTCTAAAAAGGGTTTGGGATGACCCTTTTTTCTATACATCCCCCTGCTCCAGCTGATCCATAGAATATTACTAATAGACAGACAAAGTTGATGTTAGGACAAAAAGCTTAACAACAAAGAATAGCAGCTAAGGAGGCAAATATATATATATATATATATATATATATGTATAGGCTTAACACACATAGCTAGCTAGGCCAAGACAAGTAGTTGATCTTTGAGAAATACTCAATGGTGATCATGATAGAGTGAAAGGTGGTAGATCTCGAGTGATTCTAGCCTATGAGTATCTACCTCCATATGATGAAGATGAATATATGGTATATGTTGAGCCTACTGAGATATGAGCCATTATTCTTTCTACTTTACCCCTAAATTTAAGTTCGATATTATCAGTGCAATGATCCAGCTGCTGAATTTAAAGGATGTATTTTTAGGGTTGTCAACAAATGACGTGAACATGTATCTTACAAATTTTATCGAGATATGCAATTTGTATATCATCCCAAGGGTTAATTAGAAAGACTGAGATTAAGTTTGTTCCTATTCTCATTGATAGCAGAAGCAACATTATTGTTGGGTCAACTTCATAGAGGCTCAATCACGACAAGAAATAAGTTATGCAGATAGTTTTGAATTAATTCCTCCCTCCTAGTAGGATGTTGAAGCTAAATGATGAAATTTAGAACTTTCAGCAATTACCTGCAGAGTCCATGTAGGAGTCTTGTCATTAGTTCAAAAAGAAGTTGAGCATGGTACCTAATCACGGGATTCCTGGGTAAAATTTGCTAGAGATACTTTACAGATCCTTGAATATCAGCTCTAGTTCGATGGAAGACACTATATTTGGAGGCTTATTTATGCGTCTGTAGTGGGACATGGCACAAGAAATGCTAGATAAGATCTCTGTCACTAAACAAGGATGGCACACTCAGGAGGTTGATAGGGGTGCTGGTACATATGCTATTAGAGTTACTAGCGAGTACAAATTTGGTGCTTATTTTGTAGCATAAGAAGTTGCACAGCTTAGAATGGACATTAGGATGCTTAAAAATTAATTTGAAGAAATAAAGACAGAAAAGGTGAATGCAATTAGGGCACATGGATCTACTTTTAGGGCTTATGAGTCTAATATAGATGACAAATAGAAGTATCTAGATTGAGAAGTGGTTGGTTTTTTATCCAAAGGGCAAGGAAACCAAGGTGGAACTACTATGGAGACAGGTATTGAGATAGAAGAAGAGAGCAAAATGGTGATTGGTGGAACAAATATGACTATAAGGAGAAGAGTGATTAATATATTCCATCGGGTAGCCAAGATACCGAGTCGAGAATGGAAGCAATGTTTTTAAAGTTAGTAAGTGGCCAAAAAAGTCAGGAAAGCTGCCTTAAGGAGATTAAGGCAGCGATATCAAAACTGAATCAGAAAGTTGAGTTGTATGCCATCGCTATCAAATAACTGGAGAAGCAATTTTGCCAAATGTCGACCATATTGAATCAAAGGCATCCTGACACTCTTCCCAGTAATATAGTTCAAAATCTAAAGAACGATAACCATTGTTATGACATTACCATATAGAGTGGTAAGACAACTATGGATTCTCTCATACCCACTATGGTTGAATCAAAGAATGATGATATTAATGCTGACATTGAGGAATGACCTAAAGTTGAAGCTGGAAAATCATTAGGTGTTAAATGTAGGGGTATAAAGGATAAATATAAGGTTAAGGTTGATGAACCTACTTTAAAGACTATTCTGAGACCTCTTTTCTTTTTTTCTCAAAGTATGAAAAAGAAGCAGGAAAAAGGCAAATATCAAAAATTCCTATCAATATTGAAGGAACTGTCTGTAAATATTCCACTTGTAGAGGCATTGAAGCATATGCCTGGTTATGCAAAATTCCTGAAAGATCTAGTCACTAGGAAGCAGACAGTAAGTCATGAGCCTGCAAACAATGTGCATTATTGCAGTGTTGTTGCCTCTAGATCATTGGTAGCGAAGAAAACCCCCAGAGCCTTCACCATTCCATGTTCCATTGGGTCCTTCAACTTTTCTTAGGATTTATATTACTAGGATCCAATATTAATCTTATGCTGCTGGTTGTGTTTAAGTAGTTAGGGTTGCAGGCACCTAAACAAACATCGATGAGATTGTTGATAGCTGATCGGATCATGAAAATATTGATTAGTATTCTTTGTGATGTGTTGGTAAAGGTGGTATCCTTTACATTTACATCTAATTTCATGATACTTAATTGTGAGGTGGAATTACAACTCCCTATCATCTTTGGCAAACCCTTCATAGCTACGGGTAGGGCATTAGTTATATGTAGTTAGGTAAGATGAGGTTAGAATCATTATTGAACAGGTAATATTCAATGTATTCTAGTTGATGTTGAAGTTTGATGATATGAGAGTTGTGTCGATGATAGACACCATTGATGACGAGGTTGATGCAGTGATTGTTCCAATTGATGAGTGGCTGGGTGTTAAAGCATTAACAATAGGGATTATGAATTTTGATAGTGATGGAATTAAGAAATTTGATGAGATGGTAGGAACTCTTTATAGGAGAGGTTCTTACTCTTATTCTCCAAATAAGCTTGATTTGGATTTGAAAAATGCAACCACTCCTCCTGCTCATCTGTCAGTTGAGGAGCCACCGTTCTTGGAGTTAAAGGCTCTCCCAGATCATTTATGTTTTGCATTTTTAGGGGTTGAAAACATCTTGGCACTGATTATTACAACTGACTTGGTTGAAAAAGAGGTAAAGTCATTGTTATCAGTGTTGCAGAGGTTCAAGAGAGCTATAGGATGGACCATTGCAGTTATTGTTGTTATTCTACAGGCATTTGTACTCATAAAATCCAACCTGAACCAAACTACATCTCTAGTATTGAGCACCAGCATCTGCTAAATTCCCCTATACAAGAGATGGTAAAGAATGAAATCATCTAGTAGTTGTATACAGGTGTGGTTTACCCTATTACAGAAAGCAAGTGGGTTAGTCCTATTTAGTGCACCGTAAGGAAAAGTAGAATTAATATCATGCCAAATAAGAAAAATGAGCTTGTTCCAAAGAAAACAATTACAACTTGGAGAGTGTGCATAGACTATAGGAAGATAAACACATGGACACAAAAGGACCACTTCCTAATACCCTTAATGGACCAAATGCTGGATAGACTTTCGAAAAGGGGCTGGTAATATTTTCTTGTTGGATATTTAGGTTACAATCATATCACTGTTGTTCCTATAGATCAAAAAAATATGACTTTTACCTGCCTTTATGGGACTTTTTCATTTAAAAGGATGTCATTCGATTTATGCAACGCTCCTGTCACCTTCTAGAGATACATTATATCAATATTATCTAATATGGTTGAAGATTCCATTGAGGTATTCATGGATGATTTTTCTATGGTTGGTGATTAATTTAATGACTATTCAGTCCACTTAGCCAATTCTCTACATCGATGTGAGGTATGAAAATTGGTGCTAAACTAGGAAAAGTACCATCTCATGGTGAAAGAAGGAATTGTGCTTGGGCACAAGATCTCAAAATGGGGCATAGAGGAGGACAAGGTGAAAATTATAGTAATTGAGAAGTTTCCACACTAGTCTTGGTGAAGGGTATTTAGAATTCTTTAGGCCATGCTGGCTCTTACAAGCGATTCATCAAGGATTTCTCAAAGATGGCAAATCCTATTTTAAAGATTTTTGAGAAAGAGGTGAAGTTTGATTTTAATGTGGCGTGTCTAAAGACTTTTGAGTGCTTGAAGGAGCGGTTGGTGTCAGCCCCTATTATAGTGGCCCCCAACTGGTCTCTACAATTTGAGATCATGTGTGATGTTAGCGGTGTGCCTCTAGGTGTTTTCCTATGCCAAATATGAGAAAAATTACTTCACCTTGTGTGTTTTCTTTCAAGGAAATAAACCCTTATCAAAAGAATTATATTGTTGCCAAGAAAGAGTTACTAGTAGTGGTTTTTACCTTCAAAAAGTTTCAGTTTTATTTAATCGGGACTAAGGTTATTGTTCCTACAGACCATGTAGAATTGAGATACCTAATGGAAAACAAAGACGCATAGCCAAGAGTGATTTATTGGGTTCTTGTAAAACCCCGCAAAGTTCTCTCGTAGTCTAAGCCTTAGAGCGTGTCAAGTGAAGTGTAATTCTAGCCTTAAAAGATCGAGAAATAACTTCCAAAGTGAGAAATATTTTAAACCATGCAGAATTTCCCTAATATCGACTTTTTGTCATGTACAGAATTGAATAGGCTTTCCATTGAAACAAAATTCATCCAAATCCGACACTCAGGCGAAGAGTTAGAGCCATTATAGTGAGACAGTGTGCCACCTGGCACTTTAGCGCGTCACGGAGCCAGCCAAAATGGCATTTGTCAAATTCCAATGAGTCTCCGTGATTCAAATGCATCACAGTATCTTTCTAGTTTGCAACCAAGGTGGCAACTCAATTTCCACTGCATCGCGCCAAGGCTCAGTTTCCCAATTGTCCAATTTCCAGTAAGCTGGCGCGATTATGGCGCGCCACGCTAGAACGTAAAATTGGGATTTTTCCAGTTCCAAATTTTATTTCCAAGGGAGAAAAAGGTCTTTTACCAACCCTTATATATACTCTTTAACACGAGATTCAGCACATTTACACCTAAATATTGTTGGTTTCTCTCAATTTTCTTCAAGAAGAAGACCTAAGGTTTCTAATCCCAGACCCAAATCATCAAGGTTTCACCGTGAATCTTTCAAGAATTACATAGCAAGGTATGTTAGATGTTTATTCTTGGGTTTCTTCCACCCAAGAAGTTTAAGAATACTTTTTCTAAATTCAAAGATCTTATATTTATGAGTTTTCATGATTCATATGAATTGAAATTGAAGTTCATGTTATTATTGAGTTAAATTCATGTTTTGTTTAAAAATATCAAGAGTTGATCCTAGAATGTGATATTCATGATAAAACCTCTTCAAGTTCCATGTTAAGTAGTGTTTTTATGTCAATTGAGTGTAGAAATTGTTGAATAACCAAAGCATGCTCCCCATATGTTTGATAAAATGCTTATGTGAAGGAATTAGAGCCATTATAGCATGTTAACTAGAAATCCCCAATTGTGTGTAAGGTCATGCATGCCAAGTGCTTGTTGAAAAGCCTTAATGAATGAATTGTGACATGTTAGCATGAAATTCCCTAATTAAGTGCTCATCAATGCATGTAAAATATCTGTTGTAAGACCTTGTTAAATGGAGTATGAGCCAGTAGAATGTCTCCTTATACCATTACATGTTTAGGATTTCCAAGTGCTTGAAAAGATGCTTTGATGATTGTAATGGTGAATTAAAGTCCATGGTCATGATTATTTAAGATGGTTATGTTTTACTTTTATGTTATCAGGTCCTGGGGGATAATTATACCCGATAATTTAGCTGCAAGTCTAGAGCCCGTGTTAGTTTTCACGATAATCTCAATCAAGTCACGATTCTTAGAACTAAGTTAGTCACAGAATTCAGTACTCTCAGATAGTTACAGAACATAAGAAAATCTCAAAAAGTTACATAACTCAGTAGCATTTCGACAGAAAGTAGAATTCAAAAGTATTCTATTAGTCTTCAGATTCAAGTGAACTCAGCTTAACTCAGTTACTCAGTATGATCAGTAACAGATTCTACTCAGTCTAAGGTATGTTAAGAATCAGTTCAGAGTCCTTCAGTTGGGAGTAGTAACTAGCAACGAGCGAGTGCAGGGATAATGACTTCCCCATTAGAGAGGTAGCGTCGTTAGTAATTGTCCCTAAGCTCCAGAGATGCGCAGCCAGTGCAGGACCAGAAGTCACCCGTTAGATTAAAGCTTGACTATCATATCGCCTTAGGCTTGACTTCCTGTTCAGGGTCACCCATTAGAGAGGCTTGACCATAGAAGAGGTCTCTACCCATGGCATGGTATTGACACCCTTCCAGCTGGGGTTACAAGTTGAACCCCACTAGATCAGATTTGGGGAATGTCGGTTAATTGAGAACTCCCACAGTTGCAGTTTCAGTATCATTCTTCAGAGTATAACTCAAAAATTTGGACTGTCAGACATAGTCACCCATCTCAATAAGGAACTTAGATAGTTCCACATATTCATAGACCACCCGCTAGATATTCCTTTTCTTACATAAAGTTAATCACTATCAGTACTAATAAATCCAGAGATCACCAGTTAGATAGGCCTGATCTCAAACTCAGTTCATTATTTCTATTATTAAAAGATTCAGAGATCTTCTACTAGATAGGTCTGATCTCAGATAAAATCATTCTTTATCATTATTAGTAGATTCAGAGATCATCCGTTAGAAAGGTTTTATCATTAATTTAGTCAGTCGATAGTAACAAGCTCAGAACTCAGTCATTGATATGAGTAGATTCAGTTAATCAACTCCAGTATCATCACTTTCATAGATCACCCGCTAGAGAGGACTGATATCAACTTCAGTACTCAGTTTTCAATATTAGAAGATTCAGTTATTCAGTATCTCATTATTAGTAGTGAGTTCAAATGTCAGTAAAGCATTATCCAAGTATCAGTATTTGGAATCACAATGATTTCTGTTATGGTTTGTGCATTCATGCATATGTCCTCATTAGGTAGTCTCATGATTATTCAGTTAAGTTATGTTCATGCATAAGCTATTGAATTTAGACTTACCTCATCTAGCATACCAGTATATTTAAAGTACTGATGCATACCTTTCTCTTGCATTATGGTGTCTTATACCATAGGTTCCGAAGCGCGAGATCTAGAGCACCTTTAGTAGTCCAGACTCAGTTAGCCGCAGTAGACATAGCAGTGACTCCTCTTCATTCGAGGATGATCCTTAATTTATTATGGCATTAGACTCAGTTTATTTTTAGTAGACAGAGTTAGTTGGAGACATATCCCATCAACTCCACAGTTCAGACAGTTAGATGTTTTTCAGACAGATGTATTAGTATTCAGTTTTTAGTTTTGAGTATTTTAAATGTTTTGAACCTTATGGAAAGTTTCTGCTAGTTTTCTGCATTTATTTCAGCATGTTATGCAGTGCTCAGTAACATATATCAGAAAGGGTTAGCTTGTTGTCCCTTGGGGTCATGAGCACCATGTGGCATTTTGGTTCTAGAAAATTGGGGTGTTACAAACTTGGTATCAGAACCTAATATTCAATAGTGTCCTAGGAAGTCTTAAAATTCGCATCTAGTAGAATCTTATGCATGGGTGTATTGCGCACCACATCTATGTACAGGAGGCTATAAGATGTTTTTAGGAACGATTTTCCTTCTTTCTGTGTTCATGTCATGCGAGTATTCATAAGTTCCATTTGATGCTCATTATGATCCATTCTCCTATTCATTTACAGATTATTCCTCCTCGTAGAGATAATTCCCGTAGGGTTGATAACCAACCACCTGTGCCAGTAGATCCTGAGAATGAGAATGTGTCACATGTAAAGTTTCAAGCATCTTTTCAGGCGCTAACTCAAGATGTGACCACTAGTGTTCAGGGAAACTGTCAGGCTGTAGTCCTTTTTATAGGGGTTCAGCAGCTGCCAGGATTAGAGATTTCATGAGAATGAACCCGCTAGAGTTCTATGGGTATGTAGCAGGTGAGGGCCCATAACTTTATCTTGAGGAGGTAAAGAAGATCACCCAAATTATGTATGTTTTGGAGGAGAAGAGTATAGAGTTAGAATCCTATAGGTTGAAGGATATTTCTCATAACTAGATTGTAGTATGGAAGAAGAGTAGAGGTGAGGATGCAACTCCCATGACTTGGAAGGAGTTTCAGGATACCTTTCTTAATAAGTTTTTCCTGCTAGAGACAATAGAAACTAAGGTAGAATAGTTTATGAACCTGAGTGAAGGCTCTATGAAATATAAGGAGTATTTTCTTAAGTTCAACCAGTTAGCTAAGTATGCTCCCGATTTGATAGTTGACCCTAGAGAGAGTATGAGTAAGTTTGTGACTGGGGTGTCCGGGTTGGTGTTGAAGGAGTGAAGAACTGCTACGCTCAATAGAGATATAGAACTTGCTAGAATAATGAAGCATGCACAACAGATTGAGGTAGATAAGACCAAAGAAAGAGAGAGAGTAAGTAAGAAATTCAGAACAGGTAGTCATAATTTCTCTCAGGCAGGGTCACAGGGTGTTAACCATTCTCATCATAGTCAGAAGTTTTTAGTCCCAGCTCCATCCTTAGATAGTGTACCCACGCTAAAGTTTGGGGATGTCAGTTATGATGGGGTGCCAGGCTCTAAAGCCCAGAGTAGTGCTAGTTGTGTTCGTACCTACCCACTTTATAGAGAGTATGTCAAGAATTACCTAGGTGTGTGCAGAGCTAATAGTCAGGTATGTTTTGAATGTGGTAAGCCAGGATCCAAAATGTGAGAATGTAGAGTGATAGATCAGAGGCATAGATAATTGCATCAGTAGGGTGCCACTTCTGGTATCAATAGAGGTCGGCGTCGGAACAGACTCTATGTGCTTCAAACTCACCATGATCAGAAAAGGTTGCCTGATATAGACTTGGGTATGTTATGAGTCCTTCATATTTATGATATGCATCCTTAAATCCTTTCTCCAATATTGAGCTTAAATTTCTAGCATGAGTTTGTTAGTTGAGCCAGTAAGTCAGTTTAAGCAGTCGAACAGTTAGATTCGCATAGTTTGTTATTTTATCTCTTTACCTGATCATGCTATTAGAAATATCCAGAATGTAACTATTCCAAGATAGAGTATCCTAGTAGTTGTGAGTATAACTCATCTCCCGTATTATGCATTAGTTTTAAATCTCAGACGATCAATCATGACCCAGTTCGTAGGTGCCCCGTGCACCACCCCAATATTTTATCGAAGTGTTCTTAGGGGGACATATAGTCCCAAGGGGGAGATACCCCATAATATTAAGATGCTTTCATGTCCTTAGACTTATTTTGTTGCATGTTCAGACTCTTCTTACGAAGTTAACACCAGTTATCATTGCATAATTTTTCAAGAATTCAAAAGACAGTTCAGTCAAGTATTCATGCATTAGATATGCATGTTCAGTAGAAATTTTTTTTTAGCTTTTCAGTGTATACAGTCATGCATTCATGAGAGAAACTCTGTCATGCATCCATGTATCAAATATGCATATCCATTATGAGAATTCTGCTTCTGAGTAGCTTCAGCTGTGTATTTCATGCATTAGATATGCATGTCCAGTTTAAGAACTTCATATTTCAGCAGTTTCATGTCACTTAGTTATGTTTCAGATGTTCTCGTTCAATAAGTAAGCTCAGTCGATCAGTATTCTTCGTCTATCAAGTGATATTCGAGGATGAATGTTTCAAAGGAGAAGATATTGTAAGACCCCACAAGGGGGAGATATTGTAAGATCACCCGTTAGATAGGCTTGATCTCAAACTCAGTCCATCATTTCTATTATAAAAGATTCAGAGATCTTCTGCTAGATAGGTCTGATCTCAGATACAATAATTCTTTATCATTATTAGTAGATTCAGAGATCATCCATTAGAAAGGTTTAATCATGGATTTAGGCATTCGATAGTAGCAAGCTCAGAACTCAGTCATTGACATGAGTAGATTCAGTTAATCAGCTCTAGTATCATCAGTTTTAGAGATCACCCAATAGAAAGGACTGATCTCAACTTCAATACTCAGTCATCAATGTCAGAAGATTCAGTTATTTATTATCTTAGTATTAGTAGTGAGTTTAGATGTTAGTAAAACAGTATCCGAGTATCAGTATTTGGAATCATGATGATATTAGTTATGGTTTGTGCATTTATGTATATGTCCTCATTCAGTACTCTCATGATTATTCAGTTAAGTTATGTTCATGCATAATCCCTTGCATTTAGGCTTACCTCATCTAGCATACCAGTATATTCAAAGTACTGACGCATAACATTCTCTTGCGCTACGGTGTCTTATACCATAGGTTCCAAACGCGACATCCAGAGCACCTTTAGCAGTCCAGACTCAGTCAGCCGCAGTAGACGTAGCAGTGAGTCCTCTTCATTAGAGGATGATCCTTATTTTATTATGGAATTAGAATCAGTTTATTTTCAGTAGATGGATTTAGTTGGGTACATGTCCCATTAACTCCACAGATCAACCAGTTAGAGGCTTTTTGGACAAATGTATTAGTATTCTATTTTTAGTTTTGAGTATTTTAAATGGTTTGAACCTTATGGCAAGTTTTTGCCATTTTTTTGTATTTATTTTAGTATGTTATGCAGTGCTCAATTATAGATATCAGAAAGGGTTAGCTTGTGGTCCCTTGGAGTCATGAGCACCGTATGGCATTCCGGTTTTAAAAATCAAGGTGTTACAGTTCTCTTTCTACAAGATTTTGATTTTGAGGTAAAGGACCAAAAAGGCACAAAAAATGAGGTTGTAGATTACTTATCCTAACTTGAGGAAGAAGCAATGCAGAAAATAGGGTATGGGCTTGAAATCGATTGTACTTTTCCATACAAGCAAGTTTAGCAGCATCACAAGACCTAATTTCTTAGTTTTCTGATTTTGCCAATTACTTTGCAAGTGATCTTGTCCTAGAAGACTTGTCCTTTCATTAGTGAGAGAGATTTATGCAGAAGGAAAGGAAATTCTTTTGATGTAAGCCTTATTTATTTAGGATTTATGTAGATTGTATGATTCGTAGATGCATCCTGGAGGTGGAGATGATGAGTATTCTTGAGACTAGTCATGCTTCACCTGTTGTGGATCACTAAGGAGGAACCCTCACTAACCACAAAATCTTGCAATGTGGGTACTACTGGCCAACAATATACAAGGATTCTCATTACTTTACGATATCCTGCAACCAATGCAAGCGTCAAGGCTATATTTCACAATGCCATAAACTCATTATGACCCCTTTTCTAGAGTTAGAGTTGTTTGATGTTTGAGGTGCAGACTTCTTGGGGACATTCATGAAATCTTATAGAATGAAATACATTTGGGTCATGGTTGACTATTAGTCTAAATGGGCGGATGCAGTAGCGCTCCCTAGCAATGCAGGTAGAAGATCCACCACGTTCTTAAAAAACCATATTTTTTCTCCATTTGGCATTCCATGGGTGATAATTAGTGATGGTGGGTCACATTTATGTAATATTATTTCAATAGTATTCTTCAGAAATATAGAGTAAAGCATAATGTGGTAACACCTTATCATTAAATCTATTTTGGTGAAGACTGTAAATGCCAATAACACTGATTGGTCGAGAAAGTTGGATGATGCGTTATGGGCCTACCGGAAAACTGATAAAACCCTCGTAGGTGCCTCTCCATATTAGATTTTGTTTGGAAAGGCATGCCACTTTCCTATTGAACTTGAGCACAAGGCACTATGGGCATTGAAGAAGTTGTATTTTGAGTGGCATGATGCAGTAAAGCTGACGATGAGTAAAGTGAATGCGACGGATGAATTTTTCCTCTAGTCTTATAAGAGTTTTTCACTATACAAGGAGAATATGAAGTTATATCATGATTGATAAATCAAGAAAAAAATATTTGAGCTAGGTAACCAAGTATTTCTATATAATTCAAGACTTCACTTATTTCTAGGCAAGTTGAAGTCTAGATGGTAAGGGGCATTCATTGTGGTGAGGGTGTTCCCATATGGTTCTATAGAATTGAAGTATGATAGTGAATCCCCATTAAATATGAAATGGCAAAGGGTAGAGCACTATATGGGTAACACTGAGGAAGCAAAGGTGATTGATGATTTGAACCTTGGTGAAGTCTGAGTAACCAAGGCAACTGAGTCGTGCCATGACATTAAATAAAATGCTACGTGGGAGGCAACCCATGGGACTGGTTGATAAAATCTGAGTATCCAACCTAGCCACATCATGCCGTGACATTAAATCAAGCATTGTGTGGGAGGAAACCCATGTTTTGTACTTAGTTGATTATAAGGTAACTTGTGTGTTCAATGTGTAGGGCTGGAAATTGTAGGAATAAACCAAAAAAATAATTTTGGTACCAGGCCATACAACTCACCGTATGAGTTATGGTCACACTTTTCCACTCGCCATATAATTCATAGGGACTTGGAACTCAGATCTTTCAGGTAATTTGGTCTCTGAAGTCATTACGACTCTCATAATGAGTCGTAGTCAACGACTAAGACTCGTCAGCTTGAGTCGTAATGACTGGAGACCCAGGTAAGTTTCCAAGAATTAAGGAGGGTGTCTATGACCCATAGTGTATGGCTACAAGTCATACTCATGACTCAAAACCATGCCCAATATCATGGGCTTAGCATGTCAAATAGGTTTGTTCCAAATCAATTTAACAAAATAGAAATACCAAATAATTGGTATTCCAATCATTTGAATCCGGTGACTCCCTCCATTCCCAGAATTTAATCAAAACCTCCAAAACCTTCATTCCCCAACATCACATTCAAAAATTAAAACTGCCCAAAGAATAAAAAGGAATAAAAACTAGGGCTTAATTCATTAAGGCACTGATTAAGTAACCAAATAAAGTAAAATCAAGTAAGTTTGTTCATTTACTTCTTTGTCTATAAATGTAGTGCTAAAATATGTATATACTCCCTTGGTTCCTTGACTTGAATACACATATCGGGCACCTTGAGTTATGTTCTTATAATAAGGCTACAACGAGATAAAGTAAAGGGTGGAAAATTATTATCTATTCTAAACGTTTTTGTTCGGGGATGAATCTTAATACATTGGCCTTGTCTTGATGAATATTATTGTAAGACCCCGCAAAATTCTAAGCTTAATTCAGTTCTTTAGGCTTGTCAAGGGGTCCTAGACTTAGAATATTTTAGCTAAGTCCTCAGACTTAGTGTCAGTTTAATGGATGAATGTTGGAAATCTTATTTCATGACCTTTACGTCCATTAAATGTTGATGTTTAGGCTGATTCATGATCAAGAATATCCGTAGGTGTTTTTAGACAAGTTTCAGATTTTTCAGACTTCGTTTGAGTCTCCTTTGGAATCCCAAAACAGTGAATCAACGCGATCTTGGCACGTCGCGTCGACTATCGCGTTGATTACTATTTTCCCTAGCTATCAGCATACAATTCTAGTGAATCGATGTGAACATGGCGCATCGTATTGGCTATCGAGTCGATGCCATCGATGCGCTGTGTTGACCTGCGCATCAGTAACCAATTTTTTAGTCATTAAAAGATAACATTCTTGGGGGTATTTAGGTCTTTTTCCCTCAACCCTTAGCCCCTAAAACACGAAATTAATCTCCCTAAAGAGAACATATAGTTATTCTTTCTCAAATTTTCTCAAGAACAAAACCCTAGAAGATCCAATTTCAAATCAAGAACTCAAGATTCAACCATAAGCTTTCAGAAATTTTTCAACAAAGTATGTGAAGTGTTCATCCAAGGGTTCCTTCCACTCTTGGAGTCCTAGAATCTCTTTTGAACTTTAAGTAATTGATTTTTTGACTTTTAAGGTTGGAATTAAAGTGTATCCATGATTTCTATTGGGATTAAGTTCCTAATTCATGATTATATAGATATGCATATATATCTATATATCTCATGTGAAATTGATCATTATGTGTGTAGATTCATGTGAATCCATGATAAACCCTTGACTTGTAAAATTAGAGATGAATTATGATGATCACTTATTGTTCAATATTATGTGCATATACTATGCTCATCAAGTGTTTGATAAATTGTCCATATGAACTATTAAGAGAATGAAATCATGTCAAGTTAGCTTATGTTCAAGTCATATCATGCAATTGTTTATCAAAATGATCCAATGAATGAATGATGATCAAGTTCGTAGTTTACATATTTCATGTTATGCCATGTCTCTTAATTTATGATATTGAGTCCTGGGGTTACTTGTTCCCGACAATTTAGCTAATTACCTAGAGCTATGGTCAGTAATAGAATAGTATCAGTCACGACACGATCAGTAGTACTCTCATTAAGTTATAGAACACAGGAAAACTCAGTTGAATTAATATTAGTCCAGTATAATTCAGTATCCAATTTAGACCTCAGTAAACTCAGTCAGCTGATAGAATTCAGTAGTATTCCATCAGTCAATGGAACTTAGTGAACTCAGTTCAGTTCAGCTAAATAGTAATCTCAGTAACCGTTCAGTCTAGCCTAGTATAGACTAGAAATCATTTCACTGTCTATTAAGTTAGGATTAGGATTCAACACCGAGTTAACCTAGGTATGGGGGAATTCCTGCCAGCTGAGGATTTGACCCTTAGAAGCAATCCCTGTGTTACATAACTACATAGCCAGTCTAGGTTGAGATATCTTCCTACTAGATATTATGAAGGTTGATACTTCTCATATGAGTTATCCTACCAGCGAGGGTTAACGAAAGAGATTTCTATCAGAGAGGGTTAACTCACAGCTTGTCCTTACCCATGGCAAGGTATTGATACCCTTCCAACTAGGGTTACATGTTGGACCCTAGATCAGTTAGAGAAGGGGCATGTCGATTAGATGATTACCTACCATAGTCTCAGTTCCAGTCTCAGTGTTAGAATAGAACTCAGTTCAGTTCTACATATCCAGGACTATCATATGTAGTCACTAAACTCAGTATGGAACTCAGTATAGTTCTACAGTATTCAGAACTATTAGATACAATCATTCAAATAATCAGTAATACAGTATTCATAAACTCATACATCGTTTATTAGTATTTTAATTTAGTACTCAGTGTTAGCATGATCTCAGTTACAGTATATGTGTTTATTCATGTACTCTTACTTAGTCATACTCATGTTATTCAGTTATTATTGGGAATGCATATAAACCCGTGCATATCAGCCTGCCTCACTAAGCATACTTGTATATTCAAAGTACTCACGCATGCTTTTATTTGTTGTATGATGTCTTATATCATAGGTTTAGATACACGGGCTCCAAAGCACCCTTAACAGTTCAGATTCTCATCTTTCAAAGTAGTGGTGAGTACTTATAGTTCGGGGACATGCTTATTATTTACAGTACTTTAGTTTTATTTCAGTAGATGGAGTTTGTTGGGCGCCTATCCCATCAACTCCACAGTTCAGATAGTTAGAGGTTTTTCAGACTATAGTATTTTCAGACAGTTGTTCAGTGTTTTAGTACTTATATTCAGTTTTGGTATTTTGATACTGCATTCAGATTTATTTATAGTATTGAACTTAATTGCAAGATTTCTCCTATTTCCACATATTTACAGTATTCATTACACAGTTGTTGCAATAGTTACCAGTCATGGGTTAGCTTGTGGTCCTTCTGGATTATTAGCACCGTGTAGAACCCAGGGTATAGACTCGGGGTGTTATAAACTTGGTATCAAAGCCTAAGGTTCAATAGTGTCCTAGGAATTCTGAATCCGTATCTAGTAGAGTCTTGTGCATGGGTGTGTTGCATGCCACACTTATGGACAAGAGGCTACGAGATATTTTAGGAAAAGTTTCCCTACTTTCAGTATTCATGTCGTGCGAGTGAGCATGAGCGGTAGTTACACTCTTTCTCTAATCCTAGCTTCTCTTCCTTAGAATATTCCTCTAAAGAGGACTCAGGGAAGAGGAACGGGAGATCAATCAGCCCCTCATCCCGTCCATCCAGATCCTTTGGGCGAGAAAGTATCACACACAGAGTTTAGATCATCCTTTACCACCCTAGCTCATTCTGTGGCAGCCCAAAATAAATGTCCAGTTATGGTTCTGGACAACCTAATGTCCAATACTTCTACTTCTAGGATTCAGGACTTTACTAGAATGAACCCTCCATCGTTTATCGGGTCTAAGTCAGATGAGAGCCCTTACGAATTTCTTAATCAGGTGCAGAAGATTTCCGATATCATAGGGTGACTGTTGTTGAGAGCACTTAGTTTGCTAAATATCAGTTACAGAATGTGGCACACTCATGGTTTGAACAGTGGAAGGCAGAGAGGGCCGCAGATGCAGGGTCCATAGAATGGGAGGAGTTTGCAGTTACTTTTTTGGATAGGTTCTTCCCACTAGAGTTAAAAGAAGAGAAGGTTTTAGAGTTTATAAACCTAAAGAAGGGTAATATGATAGTGCAGGAGTATTCTCTCAAGTTTAGTTAGTTAGATAGATATGCCCCACATGTTGTAGAAGATAGCACAGCTAAGATGAGTAAGTTCGTGTTAGGAGTATCTAAAAGCATGGTCCAGGAGTGTAGAACTGCAATATTTATTAAGGAGTTGGACATAGCCAGGCTTATGGTCCATGATAAGAAGATAGAGGAGGCCAAGAATAAAGAGAAGGAGAGCGATAATAAGAGAGAGAGAATAGGTAGTTTTAATTTTGCTCAGACTAAGTCAGTGGGTAGGAATTGTTGTTAGTTTTGGATGAAATCCTCAGTTCCACCTCCTTCCTCGGCTAGTGCTCCAGTGTAAAAATTCAGAAATGGAAACCGAGATAGGGCATCAGGCCCTAAACCCCTGGACAGTGTTAGTAGTGCCCAAACTAATCCCTTTTGCCAGAAGTGCGGCAAAAACAATAGGGTATCTGCAGAGCTGTCAGCTATTTATGTTTTAAATATGAAAAGCCTGGTCATAGGGTCAGATAGTGTCCTTAGGTTGGTTGGAAGAGTCAGAATAATCGTTCCCCAGATCAGTTTAGTCACCTGAATCAGCAGGGTGCCTCATCCAATGCCACCAGTGGGAAGCGCCCAAACAGACTCTATGCTCTTTAATCCTGATAGGAATAGGAAATTTCTCCTAATATGATCACTGGTACGTTACAATTTTTCCATTTGTATGTTTACACTTTGCTAGATCCACGAGCTTCCTTGTGTTTTTTTACTCTATATATAGCAGTTGATTTCAGATTTAGTCCCAAAATTATAGTAGAGCCTTTCACAATTTCTACCTTAGTAGGTAAATCTATCATAGCCTGGCGGGTATACAGGAACTGTTCGATTATGATATCTTAGAAAGTTACCTCAACAGATTTAGTCGAATTAGAGATGACTTATTTTGATGTCATTCTCGAAATGGATTGGCTTCATTTCTGCTATGCCTCAGTCGACTACAAAAATAGAATAGTCCAGTTTTAATTTCCAAATACAACAGTCCTAAAGTGGAAAGGTAGTACTTCAGCACTTAGAGGTACACTTATTTCTTATATTTGGGCTAAAAAGATGATATCTAAGGTACGTGTCTACCATCTCGTTTGAGTCTAGGACTCTAGTTCAGAAATCCCTACTCTTGATTTAGTATCAGTAGCATGTGAATTCCTAGATATGGTTCCCAAAGACCTTCCTGGAGTCCCTGTCAAAAGGCAAATTGATTTCGGAATTAATCTTCTCCCAGATACTCAGCCCATTCTATCCCGCCATACAACATGTCTCTAACAGAACTCAAAGAATTAAAGAAATAGGTAAAGGATCTCTTAGTTAAGGGATTCATCAGACCCAGTGTGTCCCCATAGGGCGCACCAGGTTTATTCATGCATAATAAAGATAGTTCCCTTAGAATGTGTATAGATAACCATCAATTACACAAAGTTATAGTAAAGAACAAGTATCCAATCTCCAGAATCAATGACTTGTTTAACCAACTTCAGGGTGCTAGTTATTTCTCTAAGATAGAACTCAGATCAGGCTATCATCATCTCAGAGTCAGGGAAAGTGACATCCCAAAAATAGCTTTCTGAACTCGGTACGGTCACTTTAAATTTTTAGTCATGTCCTTTGGTCTTACCAATTCCCCAGTAGCCTTCATGGAATTGATGAACCGTGTGTTCAAGCCGTACTTGGACATGTTTGTTGTAGTTTTCATAGATTCCATTCTTGTTTACTCCCATAGTGAAAACAATCATGCAGACCATCTCAGAATAGTATTGTAGACTCTTAAAAACCATCAGTTATTTGCCAAATTCAGTAAGTACGAATTTTGGCTAAGGTCAGTATCATTCCTTGGCCATGTAATTTTTGGTGATGGCATTAGAGTTGATCTCCAAAAGACCGAAGCAGTGAGAAACTGGCCTAGGCCCATCTCTCAGTCAAATGTCAGGAGTTTCTTGTGTTTGGCCGGCTATTACCAATGGTTTGTTAAGGTATTTTATTCTATTGCATCACGTAAGTCCAGATTGACTCAGAAAAAAGTCAAGTTCTAGTGGTTAGATTCTTGTTATATGATTTTTCAGGAGTTGAACACTCGACTCAGCACACCTCTAGAGTTGACCCTACCAGATGGTTCTGATTTTTTTTTGTGTACTATGAAACTTCCAGAGTCAGATTAGGTTATGTTTTGATGTAAATAGGTAAGGTCATATCCTATACCTCTAGACAGCTTAATCCCCAGGAGAAGAACTATCCTACTCATTATCTTGAGGTCGCAACAGTAGTTTTTTGGAGGCATTACTTGTATGGTGTGCACATTGCTGTGTTCTCTGATCATAAGAGCTTGTAGTATGTGTTCTCTCAGAAAGACCTCAACCTCCATCAGAGAAAGTGGTTGAAATTTTTGAAAGACTATCACATGAGTGTTCTGTATTATCCGAGCAAGGCGAATGTAGTGGCTGACGCTCTCAGTAGAATGTCTATGGGTAGTGTTTCCCATGTTGAGAACAGTAAGAAAAATTTATCCCAAGAAGTTCTTCAACTAGCCCGACTAGGTATTCGCTTAGTCAATTCAGTAGAAGGTAGTATGTGGGTGCAGAGTAGCACAGAATCATCCTTAGTTTTCAAAGTGAAGGAAAAGAAGGATAGAGATCCTAGTCTAGTCCAGCTGAAAGAATCATTTAGAAATCAGAAGGTAAAGGTTTTCTCGCAAGGGGGAGATGGTGTTTTGCATTGACAAGGTCGTCTGTGTATGCCAAGTGTAGATGACTTGAGTCAATAAATTCTCGCAGAGGTGCATAGTGCACGTTACTCTATTCATCCAGGGGCCATAAAGATGTATCGTGATTTGTAGGAGATCTATTGTTGGAGTGTGATGAAAAGAGACATTGCAAATTTTATGGCTAAGTGCTCAACATATTAGCATGTTAAGATTAAGGAATAGAAGCCTAGTGGGTACATGCAGGAGTTCAGTATTCTTACCTGGAAATGGGAAGAAGTGAACATGGACTTTATGATGGTCTTGCCTCATACTCATCGTTAGCATGATTCAGTTTGGGTCATTGTAGAGAAGATGACCAAATCAGCTTATTTCCGTCCAGTTTATTCCTCCTATTCATTCGAGGATTACACCAAACTTTATATTAGGGAGTTGGTTTGATTGCACGGTGTTCCTTTCTCCATTAACTCAGATAGAGGTACCCCATTCTCCTCTCATTTCTAGAAAGCATTCCAAAAAGTTCTTGGTTCCCGAGTTTATCATAGTACAACCTTTCATCCTCAAATAGATGGTCAAGAAGAAAGGACCATTCAGACTTTAGAGGATATGATGCAAGCATGTATGATAGACTTTATGGGGAATTGGGATGACCATTTTCTTTTGATTGAGTTCGCATAAAAAAACAACTATCACTCCAGTATTCAGATGGCTCCATTTAAGGTGCTTATAGGAGGAGGTGTATATCTCTTATTCATTGGTATGAAGTGGGTGAGGTTATAGTGGTAGGGCCTTACTTGGTGTTTTATACCTTAGAAAAGGTCCAGTTTATCAGGGAAAGTCTTATGACAACTCAAAGCTGCCAAAAATCATACGCAGATATGCACAGAAAGGATCTTGAGTTCAATATTAGTGACTATGTGTACCTAAAGATCTCCCCTATGAAAGGAGTGAAGCATTTTTGCAAGAAGGGGAAACTAAGTCCCTAATATATCGGCCAATACTAAATCCTCAGTCATTTCTAAAAGGTTGTATACGAACTTGAGTTACCGTCAGATTTAGCTTTAGTTCATCCAGTGTTCCATGTCTCCTTGCTAAAGAAATGCATAGGTAACCCAACAGTTGTAGTCCTTATTGAGGGTATAGATATTTAGAACAAAATCTCTTATGAATAGATCCCAGTCGAAATCCTTGACTATCAGATTCACAGACTGAGGAATAAAGATGTTCCTCTAGTCAAAGTTCTTTAGCGAAATCAGTCCGTTAAGGTTGCTACTTGGGAAGAAGAAGCAGACATGCGAACCAAGTATCCTCATATATTCTCCAATACTCCAAACTCAGCTTAAGGTAATAATTTCCTAAAGATTAATCAGTTTCATGTTAAGATTTAAGTTAAAAACTCGGTATCAGTTACCATTGCATTTTTAGTTATACATTCATGAGCCAGTTTAGTCATGTATCCATGAATTAGATATGCATGTTAAATTCATCAATTCAGTTTATCAGTAATCCCAGTCTTGCATTCATGAATCATGTTCAGCTATACCTATGCATCAGATATACATTTTCAGTATGATAATTCAGAATACCAGTAATGTCGCTCATATAGTCATGTTCTAGATGTTCATGCCCAGTAAGTTAGTCAGTCTCTTAGTATTCTCAGTCTCAGTAGTATCATTTGAGGACTAATATTCCCAAGGGGGAGATAATGTAAGACCCCACAAAATCCTAAGCTTAATTCAGTCCTTTAGGCTTATTAAGAGGTCCCAGACTTAGAATATTTTAGCTAAGTACTCAGACTTAGTATCATTTTAAACTATGAAGGTTGGCAATATTATTTTGAGACATTTACGTCCATTAAATGTTAATGTTTAGGTTGATTCATTATTAGGAATTTCTGTAGGTGTTATCAAACAAGTTTTGGAGTTTTCGGACTTCGTTTGAAGCTCCTTTGGAATCCCTAAATAGTGAATCAATGAGATCATGGTATGCCGCGTTGACTATTGCATTGATTATTATTTTCCCTAGCTATCAGTGTCCAATTCTAATAAATTAATGCGAACATGGCACGACGCATTGGCTATTGCATAGATGCCATTGACGCACCACGTCGACCTGCGCGTCGGTAACCCTATTTTTAGTCATTAAAAGAACGCGTTCTTGGGGGTATTTAGGTCTTTTCCCCTTAACCCTCATCCCTCAAAATAGGAAATTAAACTCCCTATAGAGCAAATATAGTTATTCTTTCTCAAAATTGCTCAAGAACAAAACCCTAGAAGATCTAATTTCTAATAAAGAACTAAAGATTCAACCATAAGATTTCAAAAACTCTCCAACAAAGGTATCTAAAGTGTTCATCCAAGGGTTCCTTCCACCCTTGGAGTCCAAGAATCTCTTTTGAACTTTAAGTAATTGTTTTTACGATTTCCATGGTTGGAATTAAAGTGTATCCATGATTGCTATTTGGATTAAGTTCCTAATTCATGATTATATATATATATATATCTCATGTGAAAGTGATCATTATGTGTGTAGATTCATGTGAATCCACAATAAACCCTTGATTTGTGAAATTAGAGATGAATTATGATGCTCTTTTGTTGTTCAATATTATGTGCATATACTATGTTCACCAAATGTTTGATAAATTGTCCATGTGAACTAATAAGAGAATAAAATCATGTCAAGTTAGCTTATGTGCAAGTTATATGATGCAAGTGTTTGTCAAAATGCTTCAATGAATGAATGATGATCAAGTTCATAGTTTACATGTTTCATGTTATGCCATGTTTCCTAATTTATGCTATAGAGTCCTGGGGGTACTTGTACCAGACAATTTAGCTAATACCAAGAGTCATGGTCAGTCATAGAACTGTATAAGTCACGACATGATCAGTAGTACTCTCCGTCAATTCCAAAACTTAGGAAAACTCAGTAGAATCAGTATTAGTCTAGTCTAATTCAGTATTTAGCTCAAACCTTAGTAAACTCAGTCATCTAATAGAATTCAGTAGTATTTCATCAGTCAACGAAACTCAGTGAAATCTGTTCAGTTTAACTAAATAGTAATCTCAATAACCATTCAGTCCAGCCTAGTACAGACAAGAAATCAGTTTAGTATCTACTCAGTTGGGAGTAGGATTCAGCATCGAGTTAACCCAAGGATGGGGGCATTCCTGTCAGTAGAGGGTTTAATCGTTAGTAGTAATCCCTGCATTATAGAACTATGTAGCCAGCGTAGGTTGAGGTATCTTCCTACCACACATTATGAGGGTTGATACTTCTCATCTGAGTTATCTTGCCAGTAAGGGTTGACGGAAGAGCTTCTTGTCAGAGAGGGTTAACTCACAACTTATACTTACCAGTTGTATGGTATTGACAACCTTCCAACTGGGGTTATAGGTTGGACCCCAAATCAGTTAGAGAAGGGGTATGTCGGTTAGATGATTACCTCCCATAGTCTTAGTTCTAGTCTCAGTCTCAGAATAGAACTCAATTCAGTTCTACAGATCCACGACTATTGGATGTAGTCACTCAACTCAGAATGGAACTCAGTATGGTTCCACAGTATTTAGAACTATCAAATATAGTCATTTAGATAATTAGTAATACAATATTCATAAACTCAAATATCAGTTAATAGTATTCTAAGTCAGTACTCAGTATTAGCACAATCTTAGTTACAATCTATGTATTCATGCATGCACTCTTACTCAGTCATACTCATGTTATTCAATTATTATTGTGCGTGCATACAAACCCATGCATATCAGCCTACCTCACTAAGCATTCTAATATATTCAAAGTACTGACACATGTTTTTCTTTGCAGTATGATGTCTTATATCATAGGTTCAGACGTAGGAGCTCCAGAGCACCCCTAGCAGTTTAGATTCTCATCTTTCAGAGTAGTGGTGAGTCCTTATAGTTCGAGGATGTGATTATTATTTATAGTACTTCAATTTTATTTCTGTAGATAGAGTTTGTTGGGCTCTTGTCCTATCAACTCCACAGTTTAGATAGTTAAAGGTTTTTCTGACTAGAGTATTTTCAAAAAGTTGTTCAGTGTTTCAGTACTTATATTCAGTTTTGGTATTTTGATACCACATTAAAATTTATTTATAGTATTGAACTTTATTGCAAGCTTTCTCCTATTTCCGTGTATTTATAGTATTTATTACACAGTTATTACAGCAGGTATTAGTCATGGGTTAGATTATGGTCCTTCATGATTATGAGCACCGTGTAGCATCCAAGGTACAGACTCGGGGCATTACAATTATTGTGTTAGGTTAAAAATTTGAATTAACTACTCTAATCATTCATGTTATTGTATCAATGGGTCTTTTACCAAATTGTAAGATTACTTAATGAGTCATTACATCACTTGTAACCACATGTAACATTTTTTATTAGAAGAGTGTAGGTTTTGTTAACATTACAGCTCATCTCAATGAGTTGTAAACACACTATACAACTCGTAGTCAGAAGTCGTAATGACTGGAAAGGGGATTTGCATCATGAAAGTATTTTTGGTCAGACAATAAGTTTTGGTATTGAGTTATAGTTTAACATTATGAATCATTAGGATGACTTGCTGCCTAACTAATGAATACTTACTAGGCAACCTTCCACCTTATGAGTCTCACTATGACTCATAAGAAGAGTAAAGGTTTCTCTTCTTTAGTCATAGAGTTCCCAGATCCTGCCATACTGACACATTATTTTCTTATTTTTCATTCCTTTTCTTAGCACTAACTAATGGATCTTACTCAATAGGTACTAATAGCTCAAAAATTTGGTTCATCAAAGAAGATA
Source organism: Capsicum pubescens (assembly GCA_030864215.1). Lineage (NCBI taxonomy): Eukaryota > Viridiplantae > Streptophyta > Magnoliopsida > Solanales > Solanaceae > Capsicum > Capsicum pubescens. The sequence continues at coordinate 194,459,016 of CM061544.1, read as the reverse complement.
ACACCAAGGAAGAACATAAAAAAGAAACCCACCCTAAAGTCCACTCTTCACCATAGAAATAAGAACACCAATGAGTAAAGTGGCTACCTCAAAGAATATCAAAATATGGGGTAGGCGAAGCTAAGGAAAAAGTGACCCAGGGGTAACAATCTAACTATGCAAGAGAAGGACACATCCCCTAGGTCTAAACCTTGAATGAAGAACCCTATCACCTTAACACCCCATTCACCATCATCTTCTAATGAAAAATCCTGGGTTTTGACACTTAGAAAATTTTTTGGAATTCTGTTCTCCGTACCCAATATGACTCATGGGTATGAGCCATATATTATGGTATGAGTGGTATGGTCCTGTCATATGCAAACCAGTGTTAGCTGGTAGGATAGTTTTAGTTAATATAATGGGTACTACTTAGGGGTATGAGTCATACGGGCTTGGTATGAGTTGTATCGAGGATTCGTAAGGTGGGCAGTGTTTTATCTTCTCGGTATTTCATTTTTCCAAGGATACGGGTCATGGGTACGGATTGTATGCTATGTTACGACTTGGTTAAATGAGTCATATACTGGATAATATTTGATCTAGGTTTAAGGTTTTAACATAAGTGATGGGTACCAATCATATTAGGAGGGTACAACTCATATGGGTCATTCGTATCTCTATTACGGGATTTTAAGGGACTTAAATGTGGGTATTCTAGAGATATTCCTACTTATCCTAATTAGTACCCATGACCTCTTATACAATTAGGAGGTTATTTACCCAATTATTCTATTTATTAATACTTAAAAACTATTCCAAAACATCTCATAATTCTCTCAAGAGTTTTTGGGGCAAGAAGGTTAGGGTTTCATCTTGAGGATTGCTTTGGGGCTTGTCTTGGTGATTTATTTTCATTAATTCTCCAGTATAAGGCATTATTCTCTTCCCTCATTGTAATTTCAACTTATTTCTTTGTTTATATGATTGCTTTAACGATTTTACTATTTCATGATCATGGCTTTCAACTATTATTTGGGGGTTTCATATTAAATGTTTGGTTATGGTTCCCTATGGTTTTAATTATACTTTTATATGCATTTGTAGTAGTTTTGGACAATAGGATTTCATCGTAATGGTTAAATTGTATTTGGAATTGGTTTTTGTTTATATTATGCCCCCAAGGTGTTTGATAATATGCTTAAAACTCTTGCATGTTTTAAACTTGGGAAAGGAACTTTTCATTATTTTAAAAGGCTAAAGGATAAATGGTTATGCCTGATGAGAACATGGAGGTCTCCTAGATGGTTTAATATGGTATATGAAAGGGAACTTGAAAGTACCCTTAAACTAAATTGTTTGTCTATGGATATTACTTACATATAAGGGGTGGTATAAAGATACCACTAATATTTGCCTTTCTTAATAAAATGATAAATGGATTTAATTCGTTATTTTGAATCAATTTTAATTGGGCATTAATAGTGGGGTGTGTAGTAAAGCCATGGATAGTGGCGGTCCCAGGGGGACCAAAACTAGAAATTATTATTTGCCAATATGAGGATTGGTCTTAGTAGATCGTGTGCATGAAGTCACACTACTGGAGGATGTATTAGTCATCCCATGGGATACTTCCCTGGTGGTGTTTCTATACACACTAGGTCCCTTTCAGCTGGAGAGCTGAACCCATATCACCCTTGAGTTATTTAGGACGACCAAGCTACACAGCCCAGGTAAAGGTTTTCAAAATATGCTAAATTTGGTTCCCTTTCTCGGCACTTATATATGTATGGATGTCTGAATTATGGATGGTTTTACTTTGTCTTATAACTAGCGTTATTTTATCCTTATCCTAAGACTCATGCTAGTGGTCACTCTCTAACCCATCTACTGGTGATTGTGTACCCACGCTATGCAGAAACCGACCTTTCTACTCCTCCTATTTATCACGCAGATTTGGATTAAACTGGTGAGCTTCCATCATTTCGGAAGAAATTATTTTATGTTATGGATTTCCCTTTTCACTTTTCTTTTATTTTGGATATTGGTTTTTGCCATGGTTGGGGGCATATCCCAACTGGATTTGATAACTTTTTTTAATAGAGGCTTTATGGTACTTCAAGGGGTTGGTATGGGCAGGATAGGTATTGGTGTCAGCCTTGGTATTGGAAAAGGTTGGCAGGCTGACACCATATTACAGGATTTCTCACTATTCCATCGTATTACATTTTGGGATTAGTTATATTAAAAATTTTCTAACTTATTTGGTTATGGCCTGGTTTTTGGCCTATGGTTTGTTTTGGTGTAGTTGGGAGGTTGGTGTGAAACAATTGGACTCGGTTAGATCGGTCATGGTTGTGACCCTATCCTAGAGTCTTGATTAAAAAATTTATGCTATCTCATTATATGTTTGAAATTCAGCCTATCAAAGGCTGGATAAAGGTGGATGGATTAGGTAATAGAGGGACGGTCCTCAGCCCTGGATGGACTTGGTATGCCCATTACGATAAAAGATTGGGTAGTGTCAAATTGTTATCAGAGCCTAGGTTCATGGTCACTTACGAGTCCACAAAGCCGTGTCAAGTAAAGTCTCTTTTAAGGGTATTAAGTGCACCACACTTATAAGAGAGAGGCTATAAGGAATTTAGGAATTTTTTACTTTCTTGGTATTCTATCTTCGATCGTAAGTTCTCAATCCTGAAATCCTCTTTAATACTTTTTTGTTGGTCTTTTTAATCGTGCCTCCTAGATCTGGAACACAACGAAATTTTTTCATCCCATTTAGGGATAATGCTGAAGGGGTAAGCCCTACGTCTGGAGAACATCTTCCATCTTATGGTCCTATTCCTGATGGTGCTTGATTTCCTTCTATTCTTGGTAGTTCTCCTCTGGTCCCTCAAGGCAACATAGCAATTGCAGAATTTCGTCAATCTATTCATATTATTGCCCAACTGGTTGCTGCTCATGCTGAATGGGATGCGGCTGGTGGTTTGTTTGCTAAGGTCACAAGGGTTGGTCAATTTATGAAGATAGGTCCTCCAAATTTTACAGGAGTGAATATGGGGGAGAATACACAAGGCTCTTAGATGAGATAGAAAAAATATTTTGGGTGATGCAGGTTACTAATGTAGAGGGGGTTAACTTTGTATCTTATTAGCTCAAGGATATTGCTTATCAGTGGTATAAGGAGTGAGATATGGATAGAGGTGATATGGAAGAGAAAAGGTTGTGGGATGCTTTTTCCAATGACTTTTTGATCGATTCTTTCCTTAAGAGCTGAGGGAATCTAAGATGAAGGAGTTTGTGAACCTTAGGGAAAGGAGGATGTCAGTAAGGAAATATGCTTTGAAGTACCATCATCTATCAAAGCATGATCCTTATATAGTGTCTAATATGAGGTCGAGAATAAGAAAGTTTGCTTCTGGATTGAATGGATATTTAATTTTGAAGAGCAAAACTACTTTGCTGATTAAGGATATGGACATTTCTCGGTTGACTCTTCATATGCATCGAGTTGAGGATGAGAAGAAGAGGCAAGCGGAGTTTGTCGATAGGTAGAGAAAGAGGAGAAGGTTTTCTAATTAGGGAGGTGCCCAGTTTCAGGGGGTAGAGATAGTGGAAAGTGGTAGAAAAAGAAGTTGGGGAGTATTGTCTCTTTTTCTGCCAGTACTTCTTATCAGTCGGGAGACAAGCATGATTAAGGTGGTTACAATTCTTAAACATAAGTTGGCTAATCTCAGGCGAGCAGAGGTTAGTCAGTTTCTCTGTGTCCTCCTTATTAATTTTATGGTCGTCCTTATTGGGGTTATTTCAAGGAAGGAAGGAACAAATGCTTTAAGTGTGGCCAGGTAGATCATCCACTTAAAAAATTTGCTATGGGGAGAAATAAGATTCCTGTGGCTTCATCTTATACTTTTACACCAGGTGGTGGGAGATTTTTTTCTGTTACTTCTCCTAGTTGTAATGTTGGTTTAAATAGTTTGTAAGATTTGGTGTCCTGACAGGAAGCTGAGGCATCACCTGATGTTGTTACTAGTACATTACAACTTTTCTCTTGTGATGTATATTGTTTGCTTTATTATGTGACTCCATATATGGCTTTGTCTTTTGGTTTTGATCCATGAGTTATTTTGGATCTTTTTTTTGTTTCTGCCTTGGTAGGTTACTCGATTATTTATAAGAGAGTCTATACGGGGTGTGTGGTATCTATTGGTAGCAAGTAGACCTTAGAGGATCTGTTTTAGTTGGATATGATGGTTTTTGATGTTATTCTAGGTATGTACTGGTTCACTCTTGTTATGCATCTTTGGATTTTCGAACTCGTAAAGTTATCTTTAGGTTCCCTGGTGAGTCGATTATTGAATTGGAGGGTGTTTCCTTAGCTCCTAGGGGGAGTTTTATTTCTTATATTATAACTCAGAGGTTAATCTCCAAGGGTTTTCTTTATCACTTGGTCCGGATTAAAGATTCTAACTCAGAAGGTCCTTCTTTGTCCTCGGTCCCTGTGGTTAATGATTTTCCAGGGGTCTTTTTGGATGATTTTCCTAGTGTTTCTCCGGATAGAAAAATAGAGTTTGGTATTGATTTGCTTCCGGACACTCGTCCAATTTCTATTCTTTCATTTATAAGTGCTCTGGCTGAGATAAGGGAACTTATGGAGTAACTTATGGATCTTCTGGTCAAGGGGTTTATTTTTCCTAGTGTATCTCCTTAAGGTGCACCGGTTTTGTTTGTGCGCAAGAAGGATGGTTTCCTTCAGATGTACTTTGACAACAGGCAGTTGAACAAGGCAAATGTCAAGAACATGTATGCTCTTCCCCGGATAGATGACTTGTTTGACTAGTTGCAAGGTGCCAAGTTCTTCTCTAAGATAGATCTTTGGTCTGGGTACCATCAACTTAAGATTAGGGATGTGGATATCCATAAGAAAGATTTATGTACTCGGTATGGGCATTTTGAGTTCTTGGTGCTGTCATTTGAGTTGACTAATGTTCTGACAACATTTATGCACTTGATGAACAGAGTGTTCAGGTAATATTTAGATCTCTTCGTCATTATGTTTATTGATAATATTTTGGTTTATTCACAGAGTAAGGTAGATCATACTAATCACCTCTTTGTGGTGTTGCATACCTTAAAAGAACAATAGTTGTATGCCAAGTTCTCTAAGAATGAATTTTTATTGAACGTTGTCACTTTCTTTGGTCATATAATTTCTAGTGAAGGGACTATGGTGGATCTGTAAAAGGTTGGTGTGGTGAAGAGGTGGCCTAGGCACATGACTCCATCCGATATTTGGAGGTTCTTGGGTTTAGCTGGGTTTTATATGCGGTTTGTGGAAATATTTTCTTCGATAGCTACTCCATTGACTAAGTTAACTTAGAAGAGGGTTAAGTTTTCTTGGTCGGATGTTTATGAAGGAATTTTTAAAGTTGAAGGATAAGTTAACTTTGGCTCATGATACATCTCGCGTACGGTATGGTTATTTTTTGATGCAACATGGGAAGGTGATTGTCTATGCTTCCAGGAAGTTGAAAGTATATGAGAGGATTTATATTTGGAGTTCTTGGTGGTTGTGTATGCTTTGAAAATATGGCGGCACAATCTCTATGGTGTTCACGTTGATATCTTTTCTGATAATAAGTGTCTTCAGTACGTGTTTACTCAGAAAAAGCTAAATCTCATGCAAAGGTGATGGCTTGAGCTTCTCAAGGATTATAATATGAGTCCTCACTACTACCCAAGTAAGGCTAATGTTGTTGTTGATGCTCTTAGCAGGTTATCTGTAAGACGCCGCAAAATTTTTAAGCTTAATTCAGTCCTTTAAGTTTGTCAAGCGGTCCCAGACTTAAAAAATAATTCTAACTAAGTTCCAAGACTTAGCCGATTATTGGCCTTCAAAATTTTCCAATCTCATTTTGCCACCTTAACATCCTTTAATGGTTCGTATTTTTTTTAATTCATGATCAGAGAGGTCCAGAGGTGGTCCCGGATAAGTTTTGAGTTTTTTGGACCATGTTTAGACCACGTTTGGAAGCCGAAAATAGTGGACCAACGCGATCTTGGCGCGCCGCATCGCGAATCACATTGGTTGATATTGTTGCAGGTTGCCAGGGTCAAAGTACTGAGACTCGATACAATGATGGAGCGATGTGTCGACTATCGCATCGATGCCATTGATGTGCCACATCGATAATAGCATCGATGCCCAGTTTCAGTCATTAAATGTTCGCATTTTAAAAGCAAAAGGGTCAATTTCCCGCCCCTATATAAGTCTAAAACACAGGATTTATCCCTAATTCAACCAAAATATAGTGTCTCTCTCAAGTTTCTCTCAAGAACAATTTAGGGTTTTCAATTAAGGATTCAAATTCAATACTCAAATTCAAGAATCTCTCCACCAATCTTCATAAAATCAAGAACTAAGGTCTATCAAGTGTTGATTTATTGATTCCTTTCATCCATGAAGTCCAAGAACCCTCTTTCAAATTATAAAACATGATATTTATGTTGTGGGTTTTTTGTAACCATGTTTACTTGATGTATGATTCCCAAGTTGGAATTTTTATGTGTTTTTTTTATGAAACTACGTTAGCATGCAAGTTGAAATCCATGAATTGAGTTGTTTATGATGTGTAAGTTGATGATTGCACCTATGCCCTAAGTTATGCATGTAAGATGTTTGACAAAATGCCTAAGAGGATAGAAATTATTTTTTATAGCTCAATTGTGACTCAGATAATAAATGCATGCTGAACCCATATGATCAAGAATGACTTCCATGATATTGTGCACATTATGAGTATTTGATGTAATGTTCATAAGATTAGGTTGATAAAAGTATGACATGTCTATATGCAACTCCATCCATGTACAACATTATGATAACCATGTGCTTTATGAAATCCCCAACTTATTGTATGATGAATTGTTGATATTGGTCACGTATTCAAGAAGTGTCATGTTTTGTCAGTTTCATCCTATCGAGTCCTGGGGGTACTTTTAATTGACAATTTAGTTGTGTGCCTAGAGCCAGTGTCAGTTTTTATGATACTCTCAGTTGAGCCATGATCATTAGAATTCAGTCAGTTACATGACTTAGGAAAACTCAGTAATCTCAGTAACCTTAGTAATCTCAGTAATCTCAGTCAGTTATCAGATCTCAGTAGTATTCCATCAGTCAATACAAATTTAGTGAACTCTTTTCAAATCAACTAAAGAATACTATCAGTAACAGTTCGGCTCATTTTAAATTAGTTAAGTGTCTCTTCAGTTGGGAGTAGGATTCGGTAGTGAGGAAATATAAGGATGGGGACTCACCTATTAGCCAGTAGAGGGTGTGATCCTTAGAAGCAATCCTTGTGTTCCATAACTATGTAGCCAACGTAGGTTGAGATGTACCCTACGAGTTTAGGGATTATACACCTCATCTAAGTTTTCCTACTAGGAAGGGTTGACGAAAGAGCTCCCTGTTAAAGAGGGTTTACTCATAACTTGTCTTTACCCGTGGCACAGTACTGATACCCTTCCAGCTAGTGTTACAGGTTGGACCCCACCAGTTCATTTTAGGGGCATGTCGGTCAGATGATTATCTCCTACAGTCTTGGTTTTGGATCTAGTCTAAGTAATAGAACTCAGTTCAGTTGTACAGTTTCAGGACTGTCAGATACATTTGCTAAGCTCAGTACAGAACTCAACTAGTTCCATCAGACTTAGGACTGTCATACATAGTCACCTAGTTAATAGTATATTAATTATACAAAATTCATGTTACCAATATTCAGATTTCATGACTGTCAGATACAGTCAATCAGACCAGTTCTTCACAATCAGAACTGTCAGAAATAGCCATTCCTTTATCATTAATATGACATCAGTTCCTCAGTACTCAATAGACTTAGTCATTCAGTATCCTAGTATTAGTACTCAGATATCGCTAAATCCACATTATCAGAATTCTTGTGTCAGTGTTATCATGATTTCAATGACAGTTACGTATTCATGCTTGTATTCTCACGTTCATGTTATTCAGTCAGTTAGTATTGTTCATGCATATGAACCATTTCATTCATCCTACCTCACTTGCATACCAGTACATTCAATTGTACTAAAGCATTTACGCTATAGTGTTTTATACCATAGGTTCAGAAACACGCGCTCCAGAGTATCAGTAATATTCTAGTTTCAGCAGTCAGAGACAACGGTGAGTCCTCATCATTCAAGGATGTTATTATTTGATTATTTCATTTTTTCAGTACTTAGTTTATTTCAGCAGATGGAGTTAGGGGATTGTTCCATCAACTCTTTATTCAGACAGTTCATTTTTAGAGGCTTTCAGACAACAACACATTCAGATAGTTATTTCAGTTATTTTGGTATTATTATACCATATTTTCAGTTATGTATTAGTATTGAACCTAATGGCCTTTCAGATCATCTTTTCATATTTATGGTATTTTTATTATTATCAGTGCTCAGTTACAGCTATCAGTCATAGGTTAGCTTATGGTCCTACAAGATTATGAACACCGTGTAGCATTTTGAGTACCAGATTCGGGGCATTATATTATCCATGGGTAGTATGGATCATCTAGAGGAAGGAAAGCGAGAATTAGTGAATGATATTCATCGCTTTGCTAATATTGGGATTAGTCTCTTGGACTCTAGGATGATAGTGTCATTTTGCAAAAAGTACATCGATCATCTCTTGGTGCAGCGATTAAGGATACGCAAGCGTTAGATCCTGTCTTGAGGAAAATCAAGAGTGATGTTGGTGGGAAAAGGTGGTGACGTTTTAGATTAGTGATGATGGTACTTTATAGTACCAAGGGAGATTGTGTGTTCCTGATGTCGATGATTTGTGACAAAGGGTTTTTTCTAAGGCGCATGAGTTGCACTATGTTGTTCATCCTGGCTCGACAAAGTTGTATCATGATCTCAAGGAGATATATTAGTAAAATGGCATAAAAAAGAATATGGTTGATTTTATGGCCAAGTGCATGGTGTGTCAATAGGTTAAGGTTGAGCATATGAGGATTGGTGGGTTGTATCAATAAATAGAGTTGCCCGAATGGAAGTGGGAGATGATTAATATGGATTTCGTTATCGATCCTCCTCGATCTCAAAACCAATTTGATTTGATTTAGGTCATCATGTATAGGATGACTAAGTTTGTGGAATTCTTACTAGTGAAGACTACCTTTTTGGTGGAAGATTAAGCGAAGTTGTATCTTTAGTGAAGCTACATAAGGTACCTGTCTCGATTATTTCTGATTATGGTATACAATTTATGTCTCATTTATGAAGGTCTTTCCAGAAAGGGTTGGGGACTAAGGTTAGTCTGAGTACTGGTTTTCATATGCAGTTGGATGGACAAGCGTAGAGAACTATTTAGACATTGAAGGATATTCTTCGGGCTTATGTTGATTATGGTGGTAATTTTGTTGAGCATCTACCTTTGGTGGATTTTTCTTACAACAATATCTACCATTCAAGAATTGGTATAGCTCCTTTTGAAGTGTTGTATAGTAGGAATTATAGATCACCTATTGGTTGGTTTGAGCTTGGGAAGGCGGATATGTTTGGCCCGAATTTGGTTTGTCAAGCGATGGAGAAGTTGAATATGATTCAGGATAGACTTAAAGCTGCCCAAAGTCACCAAAAGTCCTATGCGGATGTTAAGCGCAGAGACTTGGAGTTTGAGGTCAGGGATAAGGTATTCCTAAAAGACTCTCCCATGAAGGGAGTGGTGCGGTTTAACAAGAAGGGGAAACTCAATCCTTGGTTTGTTGGTCCTTATATGATTTTGTCGAGAGTTGGCAATGTTTCTTTTGAGTTAGAGTTTCCATCTAACTTGAGTTTGGTTCATCCAATCTTTTATGTTTCTATGTTTAGAAAGTACATTGGTGCTCCTTCTTCAGTTGTTCCTTTTGAAGCATTGGATATTTCGAATTCACTTTCTTATAAAGAGGTCCCAGTCAAGATATTAGATGGGCAAGTTTATCAGTTGTGGACCAAGGATGTGGCTTTAGTTAAGGTTCTTTGGTGGAGCCATAAGGTGGAAGAAGCTACTTGGGAAGTGGAAGAGTGCATGAGGTCTAAATATTCGCATTTTTTTCTGCTTCTGGGATCGTGCGGAAGGTATGTGTCTTCAACACATCTTTATTTTCTGAATTTATTAAAGAAAATATTAACATCTTTGCCTCTTTGTTTTCTAACTGTGTTAAAAGGATATTTGATAATGCAAATGACTTTGTATGTGATTACCCCTACCTTGTCCGTCATTCGAGGATGAATGTTCCTAGTGGGGGAGATAGAAACATCCTAGCTTTTGACCCTTAAAAAATTTCCTAGAATTACGTTGTCCAAACCTAATATGACTCATGGGTACAAGCCATATATTGCGGTACGAGTGGTATGGTCTTGTCGTATGCTGACCAGTGTTAGTTGGTGGAATGGCTTTGGTAACTGGAATTGGTAAAACTTAGGGGTATGAGTCGTATCAGGGAATCATAGGGTAGCAATGGTTGATCATCCTGGTATTTCATTCTAACAGGGATATGGGTCATGGTTACAGATCTTATACTATGGTTACGTCTTAGTTTGATAAGTCGTATATTGGGCAGTGCCTGATCCAAGTTTGAGGATTGGATATGAGTAGTGGGTACCAATCATATTTGGAGGGTACGACTCGTATGGGTTAGTCGTATCCTTCTGACTTGATTTTAAGGGACTTAAGTAAGGGTATTCTGGACATTTCCCTACTTACCCTAATTAGGACCCACGACTTCTAATACACTTAGGAGGTTATTTACCCTATTACCCTATTATTATATTTTAGGGAAAGAAGGCTAGGGTTTAATCTTGAGAATTGGTTTGGGGCTTGTCTTGATGATTTCTTTCCATTAATTCTTCAGTAGAAGGCATAATTCTCTCTCCTCATTATAATTTCAACCAAAGTCATGGTTTATATGCTTGTTTTCATGGTTTTACTATTTCATGATTATAGCTTTCAAATATTATTTGGTGTTTGATATTAAATGTTTGGTTATGGTTCCCTATGCTTTTAATTATGCTTTTATAAACATTAGTGGTAGTTTTGGACAATATGATTTCATGGTAATGGTTAAATGGTCTTTGTAATTGGTCTTGTTTATGTTATGCCCCCAAGGTGTTTGATAAAATGCTTATAAATATATGTTCATTGCATTGACCTCTTTTAATGGAACTCTTTCATGTTTTAAACTTGGTAAAGGAACTTTGCATGGATTAAATGGTTTGAAAAGTCTAAAGGCAAAATGGTTATACTTATGGAGATCATGGAAGTCTCACAAGTGATTTGATGTGGTATATGGAAGGTCACTTGAAAGTCCCCTTAACCTAAATGGTTTGGCTATGGATATTACGCACAAGTAAGGGGTGATATGATGATACAACTAATATGGCCTTTCTTAGTAAAATTTTATATGGATTTGGTTGATTATTTGGAAACGATTTTGATTGGGCATTAATGGCGGGGTATGTAGCAAAGCAGTGGAAGGTGGTGGTCCTGAGGGGACAAAAATTGGAAACTCGTGTTTGCCGATATGAGGATTGATCTCAGTGGACCATGTGTGTGATGTGATACTACTGGGGGATGTACTATTCAACCTATGGGATACATCCCTGGTGGACAGCCAAGCTACACAACCCAAGTAAAGGTTTCCATGCATGCTAAATTTAGCTCCCTTTCCCAGTACTTATATATGTAATGTTGTATGCATTATGTGAGGTTTTTCTTGGTTTTATAACAGGCATTATTTTATCCATATCGTGAGATTCATGCTAGCAGTCCCTAGCTAACCCCATCTATAGGCGTCTATATACCTACGGTATGTTGGAACTAACCATTCTACCCCGCCCGTTTACCTTGCAAATTTGGTATCAGTATTTGGACTGAAGTGGTTAGCTTCCATCCCATTGGAAGACATCATTTCATGTTATGGATTTCTTTAGACACTTTTATTTTATTTAGGATATTGATTTTTTCCGTGGTTGGGGGCATGTCCCAACCAGATATTTTTACTCTTTTTGATAGAGGCTTTGTGGTACTTTGGGGGGTTGGTATGGGCGGGATCGGTATAGGTGTCGTCCTTGGTAGTGGAATACGCTTATGGGCTAACACCACATCACAAGATTTCACACTGTTCTATCGTAATACATTTTGGGATTAATTAGATTAAATTTTGTCTAATTTATTTGATTATGGCCTTAATAATGGCCTATGGTTTGGTTCGGTGTGGTTTGGAGGTTGGTGTGATACGGTTGTACTTGTTTGGGTCAGTCACAGTTGTGACCCTATCCTAGGGTCTTTATGAGAACATTTAAGCTATCTTGTTATATATTCAAAATTCAGCCCATCAGAGGCTGGATAAAGATGGATGGGTTGGGTAACAGGGGGCGGTCCCCGGTCCTGGTTGGACTTGGGATGCCCATTTTGACAAGAACCTATGTTGGGTCATATCATTTGAGAAGGACGATGATGATAATGATGGTAAAGAAGAAGAAAATTGTGAGGATGTTGGTGAGAAAGAATCAGGTTCTAAGGAAGATGAAAATGGGGGCAACAATGAGGATGAGAATGGGGATTATGATGGGTATTCATCTGGAGAAGATAGAAGAAAGGAGTGTGGCACTCTAGTTATATAAATACCACCACCATATGTACCATCCACTCCATGTTCCACCGAGGCCATGGTATCCCAAAATGCAGGCTTTATTTTAAAAACATAGTGCTATAAATCCTGAAAATTAAAAGCCCTGTGAAGTCTTTATCTTGAGAGAAGGTTGACCCCAATAGGAATGTCTGATATGAGTACATTTGATTCTTGGTTTAATCAATATAAGTTTTAGTGGATTACTAGAACACTGGGCCAGTACAATGAAGCATTAGTACGTGAGTTTTATGCTGCATATCAGATGGAGTTGAAAACGCAAAACTTGTTGGGAAATTTATGTAAGGGTGCAAACCCAATATCAGATTTGGTAATTCGAGGTGTTTAGGTAAACATCTCCACTCATACCATCTCCCAAATGCTTCATAGACTAGATTTTGTACAACCGGCCAACACTGCGGAGATAGACTTCCGAGTTGAGATGAAGAAGTTAAAGGTTAAACAAATAGGTTTGAAAGAAAATCTTGTTCAGTTTCAGTAAATGGCCGCGAGCATTGCTATTGATTGGGAAGAGGATCCAAGGGTGGTTTGTAGTGTTTGAGGATCATCATCAATCATGAAATACAGCCTAAACTTCTATGAAAAAGCTTTGTGAACCCTGGTTATTCTCCGAATGATACCCAATTTATCGAACAATGTTGTGGGTCCGAACAAAGCAACAAAAATTAAAGGTATAATGTCAGGCTACGTTATCGATGTACCTCAATTGATAGATTGAGAGATCAGTGATAGAGAGATGAGTATCGGGACGGTGATGGCCTTCCCTAGTCTATAGATACTGAAATGCATAGATATGGCAATACTAGAGTTCTCAGGGATTGATCAATTCTTGAGGCCGAAAACCATAATAGATTTGGGTTTAATCAAAGATATTACTAACCCGATGTCTGAGGCAGCTAAGTAGGGTGTCCAAAGAGAGTTTAAGGATGGTGGGCATAGACATAACACCACAGGGTTCACTAATATAGGTGACACCCGTACTGTGATCGGCAGTCTAAGCCTGGCAGTCTGAGCCTCAGGCCTCTAATGCAGCAGGTTCATCCCGAAATCAAACTACATCATCATCTGTAGTAGCACTGTGACCATCCACACCCAGGTCGGTTCTGGACGAGTATTTATTTGTGTTACAAACATTCTTATTGGAGGCAAAGAAAAGTCTAAGTACACTAGAAACAAAAATGAGTCTTATGGAGGAAGGAGTGAAACCATGGGTTAAAACAAGGATTAAGGAAGAAATGAGATCTAGGCAGACAAGGTTTGGGGTTTTTGAGAAGCACATTAGCTGATAGCTTAAGGGTATTCAGTCCCCATACCTAGAAGGTGTATAGGATGAGCTAGTTATACTGCAAAAATCAGTAGATGATTTACATGATAGGTCGATCCTCTCGATGTCCATTATTAAGGAAAGCCGCAAAAAAGAGGAAGTCGAGAACATTTGAACCCCACATCTGGTGAAAAGTTGAAGAAAAGCAAGAAATAGAAGAGAAGAAAAATGAAAGAACATGATGTTGAAGTAGCAAAAACGGCCAATATTTAGAGAAAGAGAGACCACGAGGCGAGGGTCTGAGAGATGGCAGTGGGGGACAGTAGTTCTAGATCTGCTGATACTACTTAGTTAAGCAGTGGTACAGCCTCGTCTCCTAAGAAACCTTTGAGAGCACCAAACACTATCAGTTCTACTATTGCTGAGAGTGTCCCAACAGCTATTGGGAACACTGATGTTGAGGATAGGACCCGGTTTAAGGTCCCATGGGTGGATAAGTCTTGATATGGTACCTAGAGCGCCCAGGTGTGTCTTCGCCCCTCATTTTTATATTTTACATGCATTGGGGATAGTGCATAGTTTCTTAGTTAGGGATGGGAGTGTACTGCATAGAAATCGAGGGTTGTTGTTGCCGTGTTTCGTTTCTCATCGATTGTGGTTTTCAATGTCGAACTGATTTTTTTTAAGTTTTAATTTATGTTTTGTGTTTATTCATGTGATGTTTAATAAGGTAGAAAATTTGAACCTGAGGCAGTGAACATATTTTGAATGATTTATTTGTGTGTAAGAAAATGATACACCTCCTAAAATTTATGACAACTGTGTGATGTGTGTGTACGTGTGACCACTATAAATCTGATAATGGCATTAGAATTAGGAACGTAATCATTGTGGAAAACAATTGCATGAACCAGATAGGAAGTAACTAGAAATGTGACCATGCACAATGTGTATGTAAGGCGATACCCAGTTCCTTATGTGTGGAACCCAAAACTTTTCCAATTAGTATTACCTAGATTGAAGGATCATCAGCTAAGAAAGGATCATAGGCCGTTTTTGAAAGCAATCCACTTTAGCCTAAAATATCCAACCAAATACGAATAAGAATCCCTTGATCCCAATTTAATCCTTAATAGACCTAATTTTTTGTTTACACCAAGTCACCTACCCTCTTTAATTGTAATGAACCTATGTTAGCCTTGGTCATCCTTAGACATTGCGTACCTCAACTCAAGAAAATAGCCTAAGTTGAGGGTGGCTATCATAGGGGTGTGCAAAGAAAAGTGGGTATGAAGAAGAATCGTGAATAGAAAATAAAATAGGGTTGGGTGTTGTAGATAAAGAAAATAGTGCAAAATAGAAAACGAACAAGAAAAATAAATTTGTGAAAAAAAAGGAAAAAAAGAATAAAAGATCGCAGCCAGTCTGAATGGGTAGAAAAATACGAAAAAAGAAGAAACAAGGAAGGAGTGAAAGAAAAGTTGGAAAACGAGTGGACCCCAAAACTTAATGTAGTGTAAAGTAGGTGTTGTCACTACAAATTTCCCAATTATACCATACCATTCCCAAGCCTATGGTACAAGTCAAATAAAATCCTATAGTGATCCTAACCTAATAGTCCAAAAACTAAGGCAAAGAAAATAAGGGCAAGCCTATGGGATTCTGTGCACACTATGGAACTTCTTTGGGAGTGAAAGCATCTCATAACCAACTCTGTGTTATCATGATAAATCCATTTGAGTGAATGGGAATTCTTTGACTGAAAGGGAACATGGGTCGTGCTGTTAGATTAGTTATCTATTCGAGTAGTGTAAATTGTTTATATACCTAGTTGTTTATTTCTAATGTAATTCCATCACTTGTTTCCAATGTGTCATGTTGTTTTAATCCATTTGTGTATGCATTTAGGCTTTGATATAGTAAAAATAGGAGAGAGTAATATGTTCTGAACAAAAGTTGAGAATTAACTGCCAAAGATATGTTTGGATCTTCCTATTTAAGCATCGTGTTGGTTTTTATTTTATGTTTTGCCTGAGGACATACAAATATTCTAAGTTGAGAGTGTTAATGTTCCGTGGAAACATGGAACATTCAATAATTAAAATAGTGAAAATATGTATTGACTTAGGTTGTTTTATCGGATATGATATTTATTTTATGTGTTTCATAGGGAAACTTGGTTGGAAGTGTCTTGGACAGAAAAATAGAAGAAAATGCTTTAAAAAACAGAAGTACTGGTCAGGCTATAAGTCATCAAGTCACCTTACAACTTGTAGCCAAGTCGTAAGGATAATAGTGGCAAAATCTAAGGTTAGGAATGAAGTATAAGAAGGTTACGAGTCACAAGGATAGACTGTGACTCAAAGTGAGAAGTCGTACTGTGACTAGTGTATAAAGCCTTAAAGATTGATGCTCTAGTGGTCGCGAGTGAAGACCAAAAGTCGTGATGTTTGAATATGACACGTGGTGAGGAGTCACAAAGACAATAGACTTAAGTTCTCTAAAGATGAAAAGCTGCTGGAGTGACTATGATTAGCAATATATGACTCATAATATAACACGCGAGTCATAACTACTGAAGAAAAAAGGGAGCTACGACAATAGGCAGCGAGTTTTAAGGAGAATTAACAACTCATTTCCAAAAATGTATCTACTGCCGACTTAATTTACCTATTCCATTCTAATTAGGATTCCTCTGTTATTTTGAGATAATATAAATACCCTAGGGTTATTTCTTGTTTATGTTGCGCACTTTTTACATACTTATTCCTTCATTATTGTGGAATTAATTACATGTATTGTTCATTAATTTTCATGGATTGTTGTATAAGAATAAATGGCTAACTTCCTTGACAGGGGTTGTGGGAACCCTGGTGGATTAACGACGTAAGGAAAGTGGGAGATTCACCTACTCTATGGTAAATGCGTGTATTGCAATCTTTTTCATATTCATTGTATCCCAAGCTAGAGCAGAAGCATGGAAATTTCATGTATTCGAGAACGTCCTTACAAAGAAGTTTAAGATTGGGAAAAAGAGGTTATGAAAGAAATTTGAGTCTATCAATTCTCGTCTAAGGAACTCGAGACTCAATAGGTGAGAGTTGTACAAAGGTTACAGGCAAAAGATAGTAAGGCGACACCTTGAGACTTATAAGGTTAAGGGTGAGACTTATCAATGTGTTCACAAGACAGTTGAAAATACACAACTTATCAATTTTTCATGCAGAACAATGGGTTAGGTGAATTGAACACAAGAAGCTTGAGGAGTTGAGAAACTATAGAGAACACAGTCCTAGTGTTCCTCTTCTACTATTTACAATAGAAATCACTCAGCTCGGTTACTTGTTACTATTGACTTCCAAAAACCCACTATTTACTTCTCCTCAATGCCTATACTTTCATTAAGTTCGAGACATAATTCCACATATTCCCTGTGGGTTCGATCCCCCCTTGGTTTAGGTAGTCTTTATTTGTTATCGAACATAACATAATTCTTTGGAGGTTAGTTCGGGAGACATCATGGGTTTAATCGGAAAATATCACCCCAAATACTAAGTTATATGCTAAATCTTGTGCTAAAGATTTCTTATGTCAATATATATTTAATCAAGCCTATCATATATTATAATAGGATTAGACAGACTTAAAAGGTATTTTAGGCTAAGATTTAGGTCACCTTTATATCCTAAATCCCCTAATTAGGTCAATTCATTATATACTAGTCATAACTAAAACCTATGATTCCTAATAAACATGGAATCCATACAAAACACCATTCATAGAGAAAAGCAGACCGAAGCCTAACTCGATGTCGAACAAAATTATTGAATAATTCATAATTTGCTTGTCCTTGCTCCATGATCAGGCAATTATATTGCACAATCAAAATAAAAATATATTCGTTAATGTAGTGACATAATATCCATATTTCTATATAAAAACTTTGGGCCCAAAATTTGGTCAATAATTGGACTGAGGGGCACGTTAGCGGAGTTGCAAAACAAAATCCATAATGAGATCCGTCAAAGGCAAGGAATGTCTGCTCAAAAGTTAAGTACAATTGGAGCTTAAATTAAGGTTCAAATCATCCCCAAAATATAATATAAAAAGAGGAAAAACTAAGAATTAAATAGAGGATTTACGTTGTAAACTTACAAAGAAATTAGGGGGGAATGATTACCTTATATCTTTGACTCTATTTTATGTTTTACACTTTTATCCAAGCTTTAGGGTTCAACATTGGAATAAAATGGCAAGAAATATTTGAAGAAATCTGGAAAGAAGGGATTATATACTACTAGGGATATAGACTCCGCGAATGTAGAAGGCAACGCCATGAATAAAAAAATCAATATTATTTCACACATTGCAAAATCGGGCAAAGTGTAGCGATAATGAAGGGAAAAACCAGACCATCATGAATATGGTGCTTATAGTTACGATCACAAAGAAGGAGGAAAGATTGGGACAGGTTAATCCTTTATCATGAATGTGATGGGAGGCTCGCAATCGCGAAGGTCAAAGATTTGAACCTTTACGAATGTGGGGCATTGGTCATGAACATGACGTTAGCCCAAACCAGACCTTTATGAATGTGGCTGGTCCATCACTAACATAAACTGTAAATATGGGATGGTCAAGTTGGCTTTCTCTTTGTGAACACGATGCTAACTCGCAAATGTAAAGGTTAAGATTCCTAGACCCTTACGAACGTGGCCAAGCCTCGCGAACGCAAAGGCCAAGGCTTGGCTGCACTAATAGCTACTAAACAAAAATTTTCTAAGTACCAATGAACTTTGATTGGGGGTTTGGTATTTGTTCAGAACCTCATGCACACAAAATACTATGCTAGCATACAAAATTTGACATTACAGACTCAATAGAACTACTAACACTTTTATATGAGATCGTTTGGATTAAATATGTGTCCCACACCTAGTCCCATTTTAACAAAATTCTACCCAATATCCCAAATGAGTCTGAAGGCCTCGATACATTAACCAAGGATCTCCGTAGCCTAAAATTGAAGTTAAATAGTTGATGGCACTGTTGATTTTCTCATCCAAGGCCGTTTGGTAAGATTTTTGGTCCGAGATCAATTCCTTAATAGCCAAAGCTCCAAAATAGAGAAATGAGCTTAAAACCTAAACAAATTGTCTTATAATAGAACTGATAATTATGGCAAGTCATAAATGACATAAAACCACAGTGGGAAGGCTCAAAATACTGAAAATACACATAAATTGAGAAAATAACTTAGAAAGTCACTACACCTTTTACACTCAAAATAACCATAATCATGATGCCTCTCTAAATACTCCAAGTACTTTATAACAATGCCCTTAGCCCCCACTTCATTCAAGAGTTTATGGAAATATGACTGCCACTTCCTCCACCAATACTTTCCCATCCTTACCCTTGATTTACTTCACTTGATAAATCTCACAGGACCTATACTCCCTAACCTTGGCTACTATAACTTCATATACCTATCTTTATCCTCTAATTCTACATACATTATTTGAAACACCTCTATTTTAGCTGTCATAATTGCTAATTTAGCCTCATTCTTAGGAAACTTATACTTCTCCCTATTCTACCACTTGTCCACCTTGATGTAATTTCTACCTAAATGGTGTAAGCCCTTTTCTTAGCCTTCACCTTTTTTTTACTTATCCATTCCACCACCAGTATCCTTGATGCATGCTAGATCAATCTCTCGATACACCCAATGCCTCTCTAGTATCTTATTTAATGAAACTAATAGTATTTTCCCACATACGATCTACATCTCCACTACTCCCTAAGACATTGTATCCAACAATGTTTCCCTTATCTCAAAATCACTGTTCATTGTCAAGCTTCCCTATTTTAATTTAGTATTATCATACACAACCCATTTTTTCTTTTTCTTCTTGTTATTTTTCTTCTTAATCTCTAAATCTATCACCAAAACTTATGTTGGGTTGAAAGACTCTCCTTCAGGAAAACTGTACATTCATTACAAAGACCTTTATCCCTCTTACTAACGAGTAGAAAGTCAACCTGAGTCTTGAAAACCGAACTACTGAAGGTAACCAATTTCTCCTTCTTCTTAGGAGAGCTCAAATTCAATACCATCAACACAAAGGTTCTAGCAAAGTCTAAAAGAAAAGGTCCTCCTACATTCCTCATCCCTAAACCAAAGCATCCATGTGCACCATCAGAACACCTCCATGATCCCCTAAAGTGGCCACTTAAATCATCCCCTATGAAAAGATTTTTAGTGTTAGGCACACCTCATCTAAAATTATTTTGACCTGACCCGAGCATAGTCATTACGGGTATCTCAAGCCCACCGTTGTTTGGAGACCACCCCCATAGCCTATCCAATCCAAACATAATCAAAATAATAACAAAGTAAAAGACAACTAGAGGATAAAGAAAAAATAATTAATGTAACTCAAAAATAGCTCTAAGATTCAACAACACCATCCAACCCACACACATGTCCACAAAAGACTATAAGAGAATATAACTATCAAACTAGGACATGTCATGCCACCGAACATGACAACGATAATGACAATGATAATGAAAAAGATAATATGAAATCTTCAATTCTAAAATATAGAAATAAACTAATGGAATGACTAAGGTTTTTAGAAAATGGAAGCTCACAACTTCACGCCGAACCAACTGACGAACCGAATCCACCTAACGCTGCACAGGGATAAAAGATGTGTCCTCAGACCCTACTTTATGAAAAAATATAGCATCCTAGGATTGTTAGCGGGGTGAGCGCTAGCACGTAAGTCAGGATAAGGATAAAAAAATGTCATTTCAAAATCAAATCCAAACTCAATGTACATATTCACGTACATACATATATATATATATATATATAAGATGTTGGGATAGTGAACAAGGTTTACCTTAAGTTTTAAAACCATTAACTAGGACCGTGTAGCTCTAACCATCCTAAGGGAACCTACAGGCTATATGGGTCTAGCCCTTCCTACTGGAAGGGTCCGGGGCATGTTAGCCACACGAACTAGAGAAATCCAAAGAAGTGCTAGGGAATCCATGACCCCAACCATTCCAAAGTATATATATAGTGTAAGCTAGGAACATGATAATAAAGAACCCCACACCGGTAAATGTGGTTTCAAGTTTTGGTCCCCCCGGGACCTCCACCTTCCACGGTGAGCTACACAACCCCTTAAGCAAAATTTAAAATATTTAACAATATCTCAAACATTTATCCAGGAATAATTTATAAGGCATTCACCATTGGTATCATCATACTAAATGTCTTGAAAGATTATAAAATCATACCATCTTAATAAGCCACCAACTTGGGAGAATCCACGAACCCCAAGCTCCTATTTAAAATCATGGCTACTAAGGCATTTCAAAACCATTTTTATTACATTAACCTTTTATGCAATGCAATTGTAGAAAAAATGGTTAAGTCGTGCATATAGCCATATTTCAAAGCCAATTTCATAAGGTGGGTTGAGGTTACTACCAATTTCAAAATCAAAATCCATAAGTTTGGGGGAATCCACGACCCCCATTCCATTTACTATAAATTTGGGGAATTCATGACACCCATTCAATTTACAATTCCCATGAACCCAATGAGTTCTAAAATCTATCAATAAAACATAAACAAATGCATATAAATAATGGAAATTCCATTTAAACAATAACCATCCAAAACCCTCTGCCCAAACTCCAAAACCCAACATTAAAACCACATGAATATCAAGCCATTGCATGTCATAATAAAATACAAATTTAGGAAAGATGTACATGCTTGAAAAAAACCAAGAAATTGGAGAAAAAATAACACTTTGAGCCCTAGATAACCAACCCTTAGAATCCCTGGGGTTTTTTTGGACTTGGGAATTTGAGAGAGAAGATAGAGTTTTTGACTTGTTAAAATAATGAGAAAGAGACCATTAGGGTTCTTTATGGTCGTGGGTTATAATTTGGGATGGAAGGAATTGACCAAAGGGCCCCTAATTAAAATGCAAGAAAACTATTTCAAGCTACTACAGGTCACCTCACGACTTGTGGTCACTGATCACGAGTTATCACCAAGACTCATAGCTTGAGAAAAAACTCAGGGCCTCCTTACTGCTTTGGTCACGAGTACCCACCCTATGACTCGTAACCTCTCCCTATGATTCACGGAGTCTAGTCGTTACCAAGATAGCAACCTTAGGACATCTCACTATTAATGTCATGAGTCTCTCATCATGACTTGTGACATTACCTTACGACTCATATAGTCCCAGTAGTGACCATGATAGAAAATTAGGGAAACCTTACTGGTTAGACAACGACTAACTCTATACGTCTCATGGTGAGTCTTCATGAATCATCGCCTGAGTCGTACCCTGAGTAGTAAGCACAATTACTGAGAAAAGAATCAGACTTTAAAAAACCTAGGATATTACAAAAACCTCCCTCAAGATATGCTTCTTCTCCTTATATATGCCCTTCTGTGGCGCATATACACTAATAATGTTCAAAGTAGACCCTCTAGTTACAAAATTAATTAACATAATCCTATTATTAACCCTCTTAACCTATATCACTCTCTTTCTAAGTTGTTCACTTACTTAAGATTCCTGCCCTATTGCTATTCTCCACACCTCCTGGACCACAACTTACACATGTCATATTTGACAATAGTGATCCAATCTATTTATTTTCCTAGTAATAAGAAACATTAATCCTCTACTTTATTATGATCATTACTAGTTCTATGTACTTTCCTTGAAAAGTCACTATGTTCCAAAACCTTACTCTCAACCTAGAGATTCCCCTAACCCACCTACCTCTTCTTTTACCTTGCCCCTAAAGTTGACCTAAACCCAAAAGCAAAACCCAACCCTAACCCTAATCTTGTTCCCATCCCCAACGATGGTATTCTACTGATCTACCTTCATCTAGAATTTACACAAAATAAGGGCAAGCCAATTCAAAATATGCTAAGTAAACCAACTAATCTACAATACAACAAAAAAAAATGAAATGTAAACAAGATAGGGAAAGTATTTAATGTGTAAAAATACCAAGTATACTATGACAACCAAATAATTATCAAGTGTACTATAACAAGTTAAACACAAAAAGCCAACAAGCAAGAATAAATAGTGTCGTACACCTTGACACAACAAGTAAACAAATAAAAGATTAAATCTACACACCTAAAGACATCATTTGTAGCAGAACAAAACAAAGAGAGGTTTTTCAAAGAAAAAACAATCAAGAACACGATCAAAATAAAGTAGAGATTAAAAGCTGAGAGAAAATTTAGAAAAAATAAGATTAATGGAAAAATTGGATTTTGGTGAGTTTGAAGTTTTTTTTTTGTGGATTTGAGTTTTAAAAGTTAATTTGTTGGATTCTTACAAAATGGTGCTTAAATTGGTTGCTAGGATCTTATTGCTTGAGAGACACAAGAAAGACATTGGATAGTGGATCTTGTATTACCAGAGAGGAAGTAATAAAGAAAAGAATAGATTAACACAAACGGCCTGAGTTGTGAAGGGTAGTATGAGATCTAGGTCCGTACACCAACAGAGATTAGAGCAGCGGTAGATGTAGTGATAAGATCGAAAATTGAATACCTCAGAGAAGATTGAAAAAGTGGTAGGTAGCATGAAATAAAGTAGGAACGAGATTAAAAATAAGACCCCTCATCGCAAATCGATAACCCTCATTGGAAATTTGAAGCCATCAGTGGAATTTAATCATCGACAAACTTTATAACTAGTATGAATTTAAATTTAATTTAGATTTTCAATATAAAAGTCACAAATGTATTTTAAAAAATCAAAAGAGGTGGGGAAAGATAATATAATTTTGCTAAGTGAAATTTCAATCATGACAATAACTAATAGTCCATATTTAGTGAAAGAAACACAAATTTATAGATAATATGAGGCTTCTTGGCATGTCAGTCAGGGATATAAAGTCGTTGTACATAAATATGTAGCATCATTCACTTTTTATTACCTTAAACCTCCCTGTCCTGAGAAGTTATAACCAGTGGCAGAGCTAGGATTTTTGTCAAGACTGTTCATACTACCCAAGCCTTATCCCTAAGAATAAGGCTCATTGAAACATAAAACCACTAACCAAACAAAAATAGTTTCCATGGTAAAAGTTAACCCAACACAACATTCTACAACTAGCTCCCAATAAGAATATTTTATATAATTACTCACTTTCACAATTTCATAATTTTTGTTCCGAAACTTTTCTCAATCATTTGTAATCATTTAATCTTTCCTAGCTTAAATCGGATAATTTTTTACCTCATTGGACAAGAAACTTAATAATAAAATAGAACTTTGGCTCAAAAAATTTAAAATGAAATTTGTATATCTCCAGGTTATCCCAATATATGAAAGAGAACCCATACCAAAAGGAAAAAAAGTTCTCAAGACTTAGAATTCCTTGTGGACATACCTAACCTATTACATAACTAATAGATGGAAGAAGAGCTAAAGCAAAAAGTCCAACTAAATATTCCTTAGCACTCTGAGGCATTACCTTGAAGATGGTGACAAGATACAATAAAAATATACTAAAAGGAATAAATTAGCAATCTTCTCTTTTCTCCTAAATAGAAATATCAAAACATAAATATATGACAATCAACTTGATTAGTGGTTGAATAATAGAGTGAACAACCAAGAATCCTACATATTTAACTAACTTATAATTATAATTGTACTCGATGAGTCTTCAACTGATAACTTTAATTGTACTCGACGAGTCTTCAACTTTTAATGTGTTTATAATACTCTCACCAGAAACTTTTTTAAATAATTTGTTTAATCAACTAGAACTCATCATCCATTAATTCAGCAAGTCATTCTTGATTTTCTTCATTGTTAAAAAAATTCTTTCAACAGTTGTTGTGGCAACGGATTGAAGCAAAACAAAATTCACCAAAAGGAATACAAGAAAATAGTTTAAGTATTTCTTTGTCTCAACTAACTTACTTGAAAATTCCCCAAATCCACATAAATTAGAGAACCTTACATCAATATCATGAACATCAATAACATAATTAGCAAGTTGATTCTCAAGGACTGTCAATTTGAATGGATCAGAGTCATTAGGATATAATTCAACTATGGTCGTGATCTTTTTTATGTCGAAACAAAAAAATGAATCTATTGGAATCAAGCAAGAAACTTCATTAAGCAAATCATTCAACATCTTATTAAAATGACTATAAGTTCTTATAGCTACCAATCAATAATTTTATAAAATATATTCACATGATAATGGTGCAAAGTAGAATAATTAACTACTTTACATCGTGACATCCCAGATTTAGCATATGGATCATCATAATTAGGTAATGGAATCACATCCTTGATAAAAAACATATTTATCTTTAATTTAAGTGAATCTCATCCAATATTTTTCTTCAAGAGATGATCTCATTCATTATCTCTTTAATTCTGCAACCTTAACTTTGCTACCTTTATAAGAATCATGACATTTTCAATGTCCTGCTCTTTTTATATAATGACACATTAAGATTATTTGTGACTCCTAAAATAGTAGTCATCAAATAAAATAAAAAGACGATCTTAAGCATTTGACAATTTATGGGAAATTCTGATGCATTAGATTTTTCTTTCAAAGTATTTGCATTTTCAACAAGATAATCAAGTACATTAATAAAAAGGCAAAGTTACTAACAAAATTTTCAAATGAATTATAGTTATATACCCAATTAATATCATCAGTTTGGATAAGGTTGAGTTGATTCAGCCTCTACCTATTTCTAGTTCATCCATATATAATGCCCCTCAAAAATTTTCTTTTTAAGATTCTCAAAATTCATTAAAATAATTTAAAAGAAGCTATAAAAACATTAAAAATATTTGACACCAATAGCACAAGTTCTTCTACTTGAAAACACTTTTTAGAAATTGCGACAAAAGTCGATTGAAGGTGATCGGCAAAATAATGAACCGTATGAGCTTATCTCGTTTCACATCTAATAAATGTTTTAAGACTAAATAGAAAACCTTGCATATTACTTTGCCCATAATAACATTGTCCACATAAATAAGATAAAGTCAAAGAATGGTAAGCAAGTACATCCACAATCATTTTCTTTGATGATGAAGGACTAGTATCTTTAACATGAACGAGTCCAATAAATGCTTCTATCTCAAATTTCTTCTTATTAACATATCATAAGAAAATAGATATTTTCTCTTTGCAAGATACATCTCTAGATTCATCAAAAAAACAAAGAAAAGTAGTGATTATTTAAGTCCTCTCTTTATTACAACAAATTTTATTATCGATTACGAAATATTTTGTCACTTAAAAATAATATTTCATCACAAAAACCATTTCGTGGTGAAAAAAATATCTTCACCTTTTTGTCCCTATATCACAGGACACTAAATGTATACAAATACATTTTAGTTTTTCTTCGCTAAATAAAGTTAACTTAGCTACGAAAATTATTTTTTTCCCAAAATGTTAAATATTTGTGTAGAACTCGTTTGTCAAAAAAAAGAAACTATTTTTGTAGTTGATAGTTTATTTTATCACTAAAAATGTCAATAATAGTGACAAAACTACCTTGTCACTAATTTTTTAGTTTAATTAGTGTCGACATAAATCATCTCTAAAGTTATATGCAGTTCATAGCTGAACAAAAGTAATTTTATTACCAAAGATGATGTTTAATATACTCTTAAATATTTTGTCCCCAAATGAAATTTGTGACTATTTTTATTACAAAAAATGTGTTTATAATTTAGTAGTTTAAACCTATCATGTCGACACTCAAAAATATTGATTTTTATCAACACAACAATTTGGTCTCTATAAATTAACATGAATTCTGAATGTAATAATTGTAATAAAATATAATTCTAATTTGCAATAGCATGAATTGTATTTAATTATTAATAAGAAAGCATTAATAAGACAACTGTACTTTATTTTCTCGCAAAACATTTCTTCTAGCTTTCCATGAGATTTTTTTATTCTAATTGAATCTGCATCTATCTAAAAAGTAAAAAAAGAAAGTTCAAAATATCAGTGGACTGCACATGCGAACACACATATATTAGTAATTTCTAATTTACAACTAAAATCTTTATCATTGGAAGTTTAACGCGTAATAAATGTTTATGAACTTGGTATGCATTCAAAAACTACTACTCAGCAACATAAATTTCATCAATATATTCATAAAAATTACTAACTATTAAAATATGAGGAAATCTATGTAGAATCTAACATTAGAATCAATCATGGTGTGGATTAAATGAGAAATATGTGTATATCATCATTCATTCATCTCACTAATAGAAATAATATGATAGTATTTCCAAAAATATATTTATATATAGTTGTCATAACAAAGCAACTAACAGTGACCTACTCTTTAACTATTTGTTAAAATTGCATCCACAAAATCTACTTTGATTAAGGTTTAAGAGATGCTATCGTCGGTTCTCTAGAGAGTGATATGGATTCCCCCCCCCTTTTCAAATCCATCATTTGAATATTTCTACCCCCTATTTTATTCATTTGACAATTAAAAGTAGAAAATAGAATAAAAGAAGCATATTTAAAGAATATAGAAATAAAAATCAAAATTCTAGTAGAAAATAAAGTTAAATATCTTTATTGTGGTATCTGATTTATCAGCAAAGTTGTTTATCAATGTACAAGCTTACTGCAGCAAGCCTAAAACTCCTTATAAGAGAAAAGAAAATTAAAATACTATTTACTTCGAGAAGAATGCTTAATCTTCTGAAGATGTTTACCTACATTAGAAATTTCTCAAAGTTACTACATTTGGTATCTCAAAGAAGATAGTTGGCAACATACATTAACACGACTAAAGATTTTTTAAGCTGATTCAAAGTCTAGGAAAAACTCATATGGTGATTTAACACCTCCACTAACTGAAATCCATTTATTATTGCTTCAACGAATCTTTTTTTGCGAATTATCAAACTATGGAAAGACACTTTTAACTATAACTTCCTTCATCAAGTAGAACACAACTCAAATTATGTTTTTATCTAAGCTATTTGATTATGTACGAATCTTAAAGTTGCAATTGAGTTCTTATACAACAATAATGTACCTGGTATAATTCCACAAAGGGGGTCTGACAGGGTAGAATGTAATCCTAACTTATGTTATGACCCGAACCAAGTCCTGGTTGTGATAGTTATCTCAAATCTAACGAGAATCGAAGACCACCCTTTGCACCTAACCAATAGAACACAACACCTCAATGTCGGATGAATTCCAAACATATAACAAGATTTTATAAGATAAACTTAAAGACTTAGGATAAGTCAATGGTTGAAAACCGGCTAAAGCAACCAAGAAACAACACAACCCAAGTCCATAGTAATCCAACAAAACCTTCTAAACAAATCAGAATCAATAAAGTATTGGAAGATGCCCCCGACCCTGATAATGACAATGTTAATAATAATGTAAATTCTCAATTCTAGTTTATGAATGGAACTATTGAAATGTCTAAGTCTTTAAAGGAATGGAAGCTCACCACTTCACCACAACGAACCGAGCTAATCCACCTAACTTTATGCAGAAAAAGTACAAGTATTTTTGGTTCTTACATTTTATGGGATAAAACATTCAGAGATGGTTAGTTGGGTGAACCACCCAATTATATACCCCTATGTTGGAAAATATGTATAATACCCTAAGTTCTTATGTTGTAAACCTCTCAAAAGATATCCCATGAAGTTAGCTTTCTAGCGCTACAGGTCTCACCTCAATCAGATATCATGGAAAGAAGTTAAGCAATATTCCTTTTAAGAGTCATTTAGCTTCCAGTGGCTATGGATCATGTGACTACCCATAATCATACCTTATGAGTCGTTATAAGGGACTCGTAGTCACAAAAATACTCAACCAAGAATCCGTTCCAATAGTTATGATTCCAGCACACTACTCATAGTAAAAAATTATCAGTCATTGTGTTGAATTGTATACTGACTATTAAAGGATCCAAGAATCAAGCATCATGTTTTGATAGTTTTATAAATTATTTGGAAATATATTAAGTCCTCAAATCTCTCCTAGCTTATGGAAAATTCAAAATATCCCTTAACAATTAAATTCTTGTGAAGTATATAACTATAGTCATCTTCAATCATGCATAACTTTTAGTCTATCAATAATATTTTAGCTAAATACCCACCAATAGATAGGTAATTGAATTAGCTTTCCAAATATACCAATTTTTCCTTAATCTGATAACGGGGTGAAAAGGTATGGAAAAAATACTGAAGCACTATCAAAGTTGCCCAAACTATGACTCATAATGTCTCATTACGGGTCCTTAGGAAGGAGTCATATTCTGGGCAGTAATGGCTAAATTTTCTTTTCTGACTTCAACTTAAGTTACGACTCATGGAAAAAAGTCATGACCTAAGTTTTCGGGACTATTTCCAGGTGACTTCCAGACAGTTTCTATGGGGATTTTGGACTTTTTCCACTCTTTTAATCCCAAAACTAGGTCGTTTCACCCTCCAAACAGCAGTTATCAAGCGTAAATATCACCCTAAACTATCATAACTCAGAAATCATTCATCACAGATCATAGAAAGGTGATTTCTTTTCCCTCCAAAGCCATCTAAGATTCTTCAAGATAAAGTTTAATCCAAAGAAATTTATCCAAGGCTTCTACATTAAGGTATGTGGGGTTTTGAATAAGTATAACCTTTCACACTTGTTCATGAAAAGATTGATTTTAAAGTTGAATTTACGTATTTTAATTAGGGTTTATGTAAGACGCTGCAAAATTCTTAGCTTAACTTAGTCCATTAAAGCTTGAAAAGAGGTCCAAGATTTAGAAATTTTTTTAGCTAAGTGTTTATACTTAGGAATATTTTATCCTTCGTAAGTTGGAGATCTTATTTAACGACCCTTATGACCTTAAAGTATCGATTTTTAGGTTTATTCATGATCAGGATTGTCAGTAGGTCACTTCGAACGAGTTTTGGATTTTATAAACATCGTTTGAGGCACATTTGGAAATCCAAAAAATTAGATCAACGCGATCTCGATGCGCTGCATCGCCTATCATGTCGATAAATATTTTCCTCAGATCCCAGTGCCAAATTCCAGTGAGTCGATGCAAACTCGATGCGTCGCATCGCCCATTGCATCGATAGTTAATTTTCTCCAGTTTTTAGTGCAATTCCAGTGAACAAGCATGAATTCAACACGATGCGTTGGTCATTATGTTGATGCCATCAATGCGGCGTGTCGGTATACACTTCACTAGACATATTTTTAGTCATTAAAAAGATGCATCCAGAGGGGTATTTGGGTCATTATCATACCCATTTTCAGCCCCAAAACATAAAATTAGATGACTTTAGAGGCTAAATTACTCACTTTCTTCTAAATTCTCTAAAAGCTACTCAAGAACAAACCCAGGGGATTTTAATTTCAAGAGAAAATCTCTAAGAACAACCCATCAGTTTTCACGAATTCAAGCATCCAGGTATGTGAAGTGTTTATCCAAGGGTTTCCTTCCACCCTTGGAGTTCAAGAAACTCTTTTAAACTACAAGATAATTGATTTCAGGAATTCCATGAGGGATTTAAGTGTATTCATGATTATGATATTAATTGTGTTCTAATCCATGGTTTATTCCAAGTTTCATGTGAAATTATTTATCATGTGTGTAGTATCATGTGAATTCATGTTAAAGGCCCTTGATTTTCAAATCGGGATTTGAAATTGATGCATACATGTTGTTTAGTATTATGTACATAGATTATGTTCCCCAAGTGCTTGATAAATTGCTCATGTGAACTAAATGTGAAAATTATGACATACTAGCATATGTATAAGCTTATATCTTACAAGTGTTTGATAGAATTCCTCTATGAACAAGTTGTGAAAATGTGAACATTGTTATGCTTTTCAAGTTTATGCTAGGCTTTACTTTCCATGCTATCAAGTCCTAGGGGTATTCAATACTCAAAAATATAGATTCTTACCTAGAGTTACAGTAGTTATAGAATAGTCTTAGTAGTGTCATAATCGGTAGTATTAGTCTAGTTCCCCTCAGTATAATCAGTTAAGTGTCTATTCAGTTCGGAGCTAGATTCAACATCGAGTTAACCCAAGGATGGGGGCTCACCTGCCAGTACAGGGTGTGATCCTTAGAAGCTTTCCTTGCATTCCCAAACTACGTAGCCAGCATAGGTTGAGACATTAGCCTGCCAGTTGAGGTTTGATGAGGTGTTCTACCTACTAGTTGAGGGTACAACCATTCTAGTTCATAGTACCTTCCAGATGAGGGTGACTCTTCAGCTTGTCTTTACCCTTGGCACGGTACTGACACCCTTCCAACTGGGGTTACTGGTTGGACCCCAATTAGTTTAGAGAGGGGCATGTCGATTAGATAATTATCTCTCACATTTTCAGGTTCAGCCTCAGTATAGAACTCTGTTTAGTTCTACAGAATTAGGACTCTCAGACATAGTCACCCAGCTTAGTATAAAACTTAGTTCAGTTTTACAGAATCAGGACTATAAAAAATAGTCACCCAACTATCAGTAATACAGTTATCAATAAACTCAGATATCAGTTATTGAGTTATCATAACTCAATAACTAGTGTGACTATGATCTCAGATACTATATATGTAGATACGTGCACAGTATTGCATAATCAATGTTTCATCAATTTTAGTTATACATTTACTCTCATTCATTTATATTTATGTGACTCTGCTAGTTTAAAGTACTTACATACCTTTTTTATGCCCTTTGATATCTTACATCATAGGTACAAACACACGGGCTCTTAACCGCTCTTAGCAGCCCGGACTATCAGCATCATATTTTGTAGTGAGTCCTCATCTATTGGGGGCATTCTTTTATTTTAGTTATTAATTTATCAGTAGTTTAGTAGTTTGAGTTTATTGGGGACTTGTCCCATCAACTCCATATTCAGAAAGTTCAGCTAGATGCTTTCAGACTAGAGTGTTTCAGACAGATATTCAATTTTTTAGTATTTATTTATTAGTATTCAATATTTTATTTTGAGTTGTGAACCTTCAGGAAACTTCATCTTAATTTCTGCATTTATCTCAGTATTATTATTATTACTATGTTATTATTTAGTGCCTACAATAGATATCAGTCATGGGTTAGCTTGTGTTCCTTTGAGATCGTAAGCATCGTGTAGCATCTGCAGTGAAGACTCGGGGCGATAAAAACTTGGTATCATAGTCTAAGGTTTAACAGAGTCCTAGGAAGTCAAAAAGATGTGTCAAGTAGAGTCTTTTACATGGGTGTATAGCTTGCCAGACTTATGGACAAGAGGCTATGAGGTATTTTTAGGAAAAGTTTCCCTTCTTTCAGTATTCATATCGTGCGAATGAGCATGAGTTTCAGTGATAATCTCAGTCTAATCCTTTTCTTACTTCCATTTGCAGAACATGCTTTCCAAATACAACAATAGAAGGAGAACCGACAATTATCCAATACCTCAACCCATTCCGAAAGATCCCCTTGATGAGCATGTCTCCCATGCTAAATTCAGATCTGTTTTAAATACCCCAGCCAATTCCGTTGCTGCTTAGAATGAATGGCCAAATATTGTTTAGTCAACCCAATGGCCAATACTATTGTAGTTAGAATTTGGTACTTCACCGAAATAAACCCTCCAGCTTTTAATGGGTCTAAATCAGAGGAGAAACCATAAGAATTTCTTGATCAGGTGCAGAAAGTCACGATATTATAATGGTGATAGCTAGTGAGAGTGCTGAGTTGGACACATATTAGTTGCAGGATATACCTCACTCATGGTTTAAGAAGTAGAAGGTAGAGTGGGCCGATGATGCAGGCCCATATAATGGGAAAAGTTTACCACTACTTTTCTGGATAGGTTCTTACCACTAGAGTTAAGGGAAGTGAAGGTGTTAGAGTTTATTAATATGAAGCATGGAAATATGATAGTGAAAGAGTATTCTCTCAAGTTTACTCAATTATCCAAATACGCTCCTTATGTGTTAGCCGATAGCAGATCCAAGATGAGTAAGTTTGTGTTGGGTGTGTCTAATAGTATAGACAAGAAGTGTTGGACCACAATGCTAATTAACGATATGGACATATCCAGGCTCATGGTCTATGCTCAAAAGATAGAGGAGGCTAAGAATAGGGAAAAGGAGAGGGAGAATAAGTGAGCTAGAATAGGTTACTTCAACTTTGGCCAACCTAAGTCAGAAGGTGGAAATCGTTCTCAGTTTCGCCCGAAATCCTTAGTTCTAGCTTCATCCTCAGCTAGTACTCCAGTTTTTAAAGTTAGAGATGGGAATAAGGGTAAGGCACCAGGCCATAAATCTCAGGGTAGTGTTAGCATTGCCTGAACAAACCCTCTTTGCATGAAATATGGCAGAAACCTCCAAGGTGTC
Source organism: Capsicum pubescens (assembly GCA_030864215.1). Taxonomy (NCBI): domain Eukaryota; kingdom Viridiplantae; phylum Streptophyta; class Magnoliopsida; order Solanales; family Solanaceae; genus Capsicum; species Capsicum pubescens. Next base: position 194,425,586 of record CM061544.1, on the reverse strand, counting down.
TACAGGGCTGGAAGTGATATTTGTTTCAGATGTGACAAGCCAGGCCACGGGGTAAAATATTGTCCTCAGTTAAGTTCTTAGGGTCAGTATCGTCATTCAGCTAAGTCCAGTCACCCGAATCAATAGGGTGCCGCTTCCAGTTCCACCAATAGGCAGCGCCCAAACAAACTTTATGCTCTTTAGTCCCGACATAATCAAGAAAGTTCTCCTGATATGGTCACTGGTATGTTACAAGTTTATCATTTATATGTTTATATTTTGCTAGATCTACAAGATTTCTTATCCTTTGTAACTCTTTATATAGATGTTAACTTTGGAGTCAGTCCTGAAATCCTAGAAGAGCCTTTCTTAGTCTCTACCCCAGTGGGTAAATCTATCATAGCCTGATGGGTATACATAAACTGTTTGGTTATGGTATATTAGATAGTCACTTCAGCAGACTTAGTAGAATTAGAGATGACATATTTTAATGTTATTCTCGACATAGATTGTCTTCATTCATGTTATGCTTCAGTTGGCTACAGAAAGAGAATTGTCCACTTTCAGTTTCTGAATGAACCTGTCCTTGAGTTGAGGGGTAGTACTTCAGCACTTAGGGGTCAACTTGTTTCTTACCTTAGGGTGAGAAAAATGATATCTAAGGGATGTGTCTATCATCTCATTCAAGTTCAAGACTCTACTTAAGAGACCCCTAATCTTGAATCAGTATCAATAGCATGTGAATTTTCTGATGTGTTTCCCGAAGATCATCTCGGAGTTTCTCCCAAAAGGAAAATTGACATTGGAGTCGACCTTCTTCTAGATACTTATCCCATCTCTATCCCACTTTACAGAATGGAACCTGTAGATCTCAAAGAGTTAAAATAATAGCTAAAGGATCTCCTAGATTAGGTATTCATCAGACCCAACGTTTCCCTATGAGGCACAACAGTTCTATTCGTGCGTAAGAAAGATGATTCTCTCAGGATGTGTATAGACTACCATCGGCTAAATAAAGTCATGGTCAAGAACAAGTATCTATTTCCTAGAATCGATAACTTATTTGACCAAATTTAGGGTACCAACTACTTTTCTAAGATAGACTTCAGATCAGTCTATCATCAGCTTAGAGTTAGAGAATGTGACATTTCAAAGACAACCTTCAAAACTCGATATAGTAACTTTAAATTCCTAGTCATGTCATTTGTTCTTACCAATGACCCAACAACTTTCATGGACTTGATAAGCCATGTGTTCTGAACCGTGTGTTCAAGTAGTACTTGAACATGTTCTTCATATTCTTCATAGATGACATTTTTATCTACTCCCGCAGTGAACATGATCATGCAGACCATCTCAAAATAGTATTACAGACTCTCAGAAACCCTCAGCTATTTACCAAATTCAGTAAGTGTGAATTTTGGCTAAGGTCAGTAGCTTTTCTCGGCTATATAGTTTCCGGTGATTTCATTATGATTGATCCACAAAAGACCAAAGTAATAAGAAACTAGCCCAGACCTATCTCTCCATCACATATCAGGAGCTTCTTGGGCTTGGCCGGCTATTACCGATTGTTTGTTAAGCAATTTTCGTCTATTGTATTCCCTATGTCTAGATTGACACAGAATAAAGTCAAATTTCAGTGGTCAAATACTTGTTAGAAAAGTTTTTAAGAGTTAAAGACTTAACTCACTACAGCCCTAGTTTTGACTCTACCAGATGGTTCAGACGGGTTTGTGGTATATTGCAATTCTTCCAGAGTTGGTTTGGGGTGTGTTTTGATGCAAAGAGGTAAGGTCATAGCCTATTACTCTAGATAGTTTAATCTCCATAAAAAGAATTACCCCACTCATGATCTTGAGTTAGTAGCTATGGTGTTTGCCTTAAATATTTGGAGATGTTATTTGTATGGGGTACATGTGGATGTGTTCATAGACCACAGGAGCCTGTAGTATATGTTTTCTCAAAAAAATCTGAGCCTGCATCAGAGAAGGTGGTTGGAGTTGTTGAATGACTATGACATGAGCATCCTGTATCATTCGGACAAGGCCAATGTAGTGGATTATGCTCTCAGTAGGATGTCTATGGGTAGTATTGATCACGTTGAGGATAATAATAAGAAGATGGTTTAGCAAGTTCATAATCTTGCCAGACTAGGTGTCTGCTTAGTAGATTCAGTAGAGGGAAGTCTGTAGGTAAAGAACAATTCTGAATAATCTCTGGTTTCCAAAGTAAAGGAAAAGAAGGACAGAGATCCCAGTTTAGTCAAGTTGAAAGTGTCAGTCAAAGAATAGAAAGTAGAGGTTTTCTCCCAAAGGGGAGATAGTGTGTTTCATTACCAGGGTCGGTTATACATGTCAGGTGTAGATTGCTTGAGGCAACTAATTCTTACAGAAGTGCATGGTGTGCGTTACTCTATTCACCCATGGGCCAATAAGATGTATCGCAACTTGAGTGAGATCTACTGGTGGAGTGGGATAAAGAGAGACGTTGCAGAGTTTCTAGTAAAGTGCTCGACATATCAGCAGACTAATATTGAGCACCAGAAAGCTATTGGTTCCATGCAAAAGTTCAATATTCCCACATAGAAGTAGGAGGAAGTGAACATGGACTTTGTGATGGGTTTTCCCCATACTCATTATCAGCATGATTCAATTTCGGTCATTGTGGATAGGATGAACAAATCAGCTCATTTCCTACAAGTTCATACCTCTTATTCAACCGAGGATTATGCCAAGCTCTATGTTAGAGAGTTGGTCAGATTGCACGGAGTTCCTTTGTCTATCATCTCAGATAGAGGTACCCAATTTACCTCTCATTTCTGGAAAGCCTTCCAAAAGGGTCTAAGTACACAAGTTCACCTCAGTACAATCTTTCACCCTCAGAAAGATTGTCAAGAAGAGAGGACCATTCAAAATTTGGAAGATATGTTAAGGGAGTGTACCATTTACTTTAAGGATAGTTGGGATGACCATTTTCCCTTGATTGAGTTTACGTATAACAATTGTTACCATTCCAGCATTCAGATGGCTCTGTTTGAGGCGCTCTATGAGAGGAGATGTAGATCTCCCATTGGTTGGTTTAAACTGGGTGAGGGGTAATGGTAGGGCCTGACTTGGTATTTGATACCTTAGAAAAAGTTTAGTTGATCAGGGAAAAGCTTAAGATAGATCAGAGCAAATAGAAATCGTATGCAAATATGTTAAGAAAGGATCTCGAGTTCAAGATTGGAGACTATGTATATTTGAAAATATCTCCTATGAAGGGAGTGAAAAGGTTTGTCAAGAAAGGGAAGCTCAGTCCTTGGTATATCAGTCCTTACCGAATTCTAAGCCATTTCGAAAAAGTAACTTACGAGCTTGAGCTGCCTTCAGATTTAGCTTCAGTACATCCAGTGTTTCATGTCTCCTTTCTAAAGAAATACATCGGTGACAAGGCAGTTGTTGTCCCTATAGAGGGTGTAGATGTTCAGAATAGTCTCTCTTACGAACAGGTTCTAGTCAAAATACTTAATTATTACATTTGCAAACTGAGGTACAAAGTTCCGCTAGTCAAAGTTCTTTGGTGGAATCAGTCCATTGAGGGAGCTACTTGGGAACCTGAACTAGATATGCGGACCATGTACCCTCACCTCTTTTCCACAAACTTAGACTCAGCTGAAGGTACCAGTTTTTCTTGAATTTACTTAGTTCCATGCTCTGATTACCTTTAAAACTCTATATCGGTTCAACTGCATAGCATTCTCATATCATGCATAACTTTATTAAATAACTCAGTCATGTGTATTGTTTTTAGAACCCATTCATACCTAAGTTATGCATGTCAGTATGATAACTCAGTAAATCAGTACTTTCAATTATGTAATTACGCTTCAGGTGTGCGTGTTTAGTACATATATTTCAGTCTATCAATATTATCAACTTAGTCAGTCTCATTCAAGGATGAATATTCCCAAGAGGGAGATATTGTAAGACCCCGCAAAATTCTAAGCTTAACTCAGTCCGTTAAAGCTTGAAAAGAGGTCCCTAACTTATAAAAATTTTCAGCTAAGTTTTTATACTTAGGAGTATTTTAGCCTTTGTAAGTTGGAGATCCTATTCTAGGACCCTTATGACCTTAAAGTATCGATTTTTGGGTTTATTCATAATCAAGAATGTCAGTAGGTTACTTCGGGTGAGGTTTGGATTTTTCGAACATCATTTGAGGAATGTTTAGAAATCCAAAATATTTGATCGATGCGATCTTGACGCGCCGCGTTGCCTATCGCGTCGATAAATATTTTCCTCAGCTCCTAGTTCAAAATTCTAGTGAGTCGACACAAACTTGACGTGTCGTGTCGCCCATCACGTTGATAGTTAATTTCCCCCCCAGCTTTTAGTACAATTCTAGCAAACTAACACTAACCCAACGTGGCACATTGGTCATCGAGTTGATACCATCGATATGGAGCGTCGGTATGCACATCACTAGACACTTTTTCAATCATTAAAATGCCATATCCAGAGGGGTATTTGGGTAACTATCCCACCCATTTTCATCCCCAAAACATAAAATCAAATGACCCTAGAGACTAAATTACTCCCTTTCTTCCAAATTCTCTCAAAGCTACTCAAGAACAAACCCTAGGGATTTTAATTACAAGAGAAAATCTTCTAGAAAAATCCATCAGACATCACCAATTCAATCATCCAAGTATGTGAAGTGTTCATCCAAGGGTTCCCTTTCTACCCTTGGAGTTCAAGAAACTCTTTTAAACTACAAGATAATTGATTTCAGGAATTCCATGTGGGATTTGAGTATTTTCATGAATATGATGTTAATTGTGTTGTAATCCATGATTTATTCCAAGTTTCATGCAAAATTATTTATGATGTGTGTAGTATCATGTGAATTCATGTTAAAGGCCCTTGATTTTCGAATTGGGATTTGAAATTATGATGCCTACATGTTGTTTAGTATTATGTGCATAAATTATGTTCCCCAAGTGCTTGATAAATTGCTCATGTGAACTAAATGTGAAAATCATGACATATTATCATGTGTGCAAGCTTCTAACTTATAAGTGTTTGATAGAATGCCACTACGAACGAGTTGTGAGCAAGTGAACATTGTTATACTTTCCAAGTTTATGCTAAGCTTTACTTTTCTTGCTATTGAGTCCTGGGGGTATTCAGTACCCGAAAATCTAGCTGCTTGCCTAGAGTTACAGTAGTTATAGAAAAGTCTCAGTAGTGTCATGATCTATAGTATCTGTTTAGTTCAACTCAGTATAATCAGTTCAGTATCTATTCAGTTGGGAGTAGGATTCAGTACTGAGTGAACCCAAGGATAGAGTCTCACCTTCCAGTATATGGTGTGATCCTTAGAAGCAGTCCTTGCATTCCCGAACAACGTAGCCAGCATAGGTTGAGACATTAACCTGCCATTAGATGGTTGATGAGGTATTCTACCTTCCAGTTGAGGTTAGCACTATTATTTTTCATAGGACCTGCCAGATGAGGGTGACTCTTTAGCTTGTCTTTACCCTTTGCACAGTACTGACACCCTTCCAGCTGGGGTTATAGGTTGGACCCCAATCAGTTCATAGAGGGGAATTTCAGTTAGATGATTATCTCCCATAGTTTTAGTTTCACTCTCAGTGTAGAACTCAGTTTATTTCTATAGAATCAGGATTGTCAGACACAGTCACCCAGCTTAGTATATAACTTTGTTTAATTCTACTGAATTAGGACTGACAGAAATAGTCACCCATCTGTCAGTAATACATTTATCAGTAAACTCAGGTTTTAATTATTCAGTTATCAAAACTCAGTATCCAGTGTAACTATAATCTCAAATACAGTATATGTAGATATGTGCACAGTACTGCATAATCAGTGTTACATTATTTTCAGTTATACATGTACTCTCATTCAGTTATATTTATGTTACTCAGCCAGTTATTATTTATGCATATGAACCCATGCATTTAGCCTTACCTCACTTAGCATACCAGTACATTTAAAGTACTAATGCATACCATTATTTTTTTGCAATTATGTCTCATATCATAGGTTCAAACGCACAAGCTCCTGGCCGCACTTAGTAGCCCAGATTATCAATAACAAATTTAGTAGTGAGTCCTCATCTAATGAGGGCTTACTTTTGTTTTATTTATTAGTTTATCAGTAGTTCAGAAGTTGGAGTTAGTTGGGGTCTTGTCCCATCAACTCTACATTTAGACAGTTCAGCTAGAAGCTTTCAGACTAGAGTTTTTTTAGATAGATATTCAGTTTTCAGTTTTCAGTTTTCATTTATCAGTATTTGGTATTTTGTTTTCAGTTGTGAACCTTATGGAGACTTCAGCTTAATTTCCATATTTATCTCAGTATTATTATTATTATTATTACTGTGTGATTATTCAATGCTCATAGCAGATATCAATCATGGGTTAGCTTGTCATCCTTTGGGGTTGTAAGCATTGTGTAGCATTCGGGGTGCAGACTCGGGGCGTTACAGTTTATACATAAATTTCCATGTTTTAAGAGTATGGCTTTATCATGTGATTTGAAGTTCAGTTGCACACAAATTTATCTACATTCATGTTTTCACTTACATGATTGTTACCATGAGACTAATTTAAGTACATTGACATAAGTTTTCATGAGTTGATAAGTATGCATAATTTTCAATATGATTCAATCAATTACCAATAATATCAATTTGAATTTATCATGATTCTTAGTTTATAAGAAGTTCATATTTATTATTTCAAATTACTACAGTTTGATTCAGATTTCAATTTGATCTTACGATCTCAGACTTGATATAAAATTCACACAGATATTCATAAGTATGATTTATTTACAGAAGCATGATTTGTTTTCAGATTTATAAACCTTTTTCTCTCTTTATGAAATTTCAATGTCAAGTATGAATTTACTAAATTTTCTTTTAATAGTTTTGAATACAAACCATGATAACGTGTTTTCCCATGTGAATTATGTCCTTACATGCTCTATAATGTCATTAACCCAGAGTGTGTTCAGTTGACAACATGTCAATCTATCAAATTATGAATTGTACCATGTGAGCATGTTGTACTCATAAATTTTCCACATTCCCATATCATAATCATGGATTTCATCAGTCTAGTGCAATATACTATGTCTTTGGTTTGAGAATCATGAATTCCCTTACAGTATTATGATCATACAATCATATTAAAAGTTTACTCAGTGGTGGAGCGTAATGAACACCCGATACCTATATGTTTACTCATGTCTCATATTTTTAAGTCAGTCAGATCATGATTTTATCATCATATTTAGATTATTATATTCTTGTTGAGTAATTATCAGTTACCAATCTAGTTAACTTAAATTAGTACCGGTGTTGGTTCGGTTGGAAGTAGGATTTACCACTGAGTGAACCTAGTGATAAAGGCTCACCCACTAGTAGAGGATTGAGAACTTTAGTAGCAGTCCCTAAGTTCCAAAATTACATTGCCAGTGTAGGTTATGAGATGTCACCTTCCAGTAGAGGACTGACACTCTCTTAGGGGTCACCCGCCACTAGAGGACTGACGCCCTAGTCCTTCGAGACACTAGTTTAGTAGATCCACATAGCCAGTGTCAGTACCTGTGGTAAGGTAATGAAACCCTTCCAACTAGAGTTATAGGTTGGACCTCGATTAGATCAGATTGGGGCATGTATATTACATGATAGCTCCCACAGTTTCAGTTAAATATTCAGATTATATTAGTTCAGGTTTACATGACCAAGTTTCCCTATAACAGTTATTCAATTATTCATTTATTCAGATCATTTCAATACATGTTTATGTTTGGTATTTCATTCATTTTACATAATTCATGCATTCATCTCAGTATTCATACATGATCCTCTGTATGCTTTTATAACATATTCGGCTTTAACTTGAGAGTCGCATATAGTAGTCATGTCTCTACCACTCCCTATTTTATAGTCATGTTTTTAGATAATAATTTAGAAATATCACTATGTCTTACATCTTTCATGTACAACCATGATTTAAATGCATATTTCAGCAAATAGTTTATGTCCTCAGTTTTAAAGCATACATTAAGTATTTCCATGACTTAGTACATGTCTCACATACTTAGTATATTCAAAAGTATTGATCATATATATGGATTTTTGGCTATATTTATTCATGATGTAGGTACCAAAATTAGTCCCACATATCAGGGTCAGATAGTTCATAACATTCAGTTACCAGGTAATGACTTCTCTTATTCTGAGGACTCCAGTCAATTGTAGTTCTTGTATTGTATGTTCCTTACTCGTATATATTGATTAGAGATAGTTAGAGGCATGTCCCAAGTACCTATAGTTAGTATAGTACATGCTTCATGGATAGTCAGTCAGAGTGTTGTATGTAATTCAAGTTTATTCTTCAAATTTCAGTATTGTAGACTTTGAATAGTAATGTTTTGAAATAGATCATTACATGATTATGCTTCCGCTAAGTTTTTTAGCGTTCAAATCTATTTTAAATCAGTTGCTCAAGTAGTATGCCAGTATATGGGTTAGCTTAGGATAACTTATGGTTCTAAGAACCGTGTTGCGACTAGGGGTAATCTCAAGTCGTGACACTGCGGTTTTCAGTATTGGTCCCTCTGGACCACCACATTCATGATATAGCAACACAACCCTCATTAAAGCCCAATTAAATCATTTATCGTACATTCCCATTCATTTAACCATGATACATATTTAAGAATACATTTTCTGTATCGTCATACCAACTACACTTACAAGGTAACATCAACATGAAAAAATAATTTCATTACTTGGGGAAATTCATAGCCCCTTAGGTTCAATTGTGCATTAGCTTGGGGAATTACACAACCCTATATGGTTTAATTCCTAATCATTATACTTCATTGACTTTTCACATTATGCAATAGTTCAAAAGTATTTCAATATGCATACTTTTCAAAGTCAAAACCAATTTCACAATATGAGGTTGGAGTCATTATCACTTCAAAAGTCACAAGTTGGGGGAAATCACAATCCCATCATTTATTCACCATACCCATGCACCCCACAAGTTTGAAACCATAATCAAAGCATGAATAATCATAGGCAAACCATAAGAATCATTGTTCAATAACAAACATTCAAACAATCAAGCCATTTTTCAAAACCAAAACCAAAACCAAAACCATATGAATAATACTTTCAAAAACATTATTTTTAACAAAAAACAATTAGGAAAGAATTCAACCCCTGATCCCTTGGATGACCATCTTCTTGGAAACCCTAAGTATCTTAATTGAGATGATCTGAGAGAGTTCTGAGAGTATTTAATTATGTCATGAATAAGAAATAACCCCCTCAATAGCTTTATGAACGTGGGTTGTTTATTAGGTAAGAAGGAAATTATCCAAAGTGCCATCAAATTAACAGCTAAAATTTAGTCGTCACTGTCTATTGGTCCACTATACCACTCGTAGGGTTCCGTTACAACTCGTCACCAATAGTCATAGCCAAGACAGTTTCAAGGGAACACACACACTATTGACCCTATGACTCATCTAATACGCCTCATAATAGGACCCTTCGACTAGTAGGGTCCAGTCATAGTCAATGCAGAAACCTTTAAGGTAAACACTAGACATTCTATGATTTGCACAGAATGACTCGTAAGGCGCACTTATGAAGTGAGACACACACACTCATAATAGAACTTAGACACATACCCACTATTTAGGATATGATTTTAGTCCAATGACTCATCAAGACTTCCTACGACTCATAGGGTAAGTCGTAGTCAAGACATTAAGGATAAGATTTTAGCAATTCTTAGAGATCAACACCTGGGGTGTTTTATTCTCTCCCCTTAGGATAATTAGTCCTTGAATGATGGGTCAAGGCATCCTTATCATGATTAAACACTGAAATGCACCCACACATTCCTTTAACAATGATAGAAAACAAAGATGTTAAGAGTAACACACACCATAAGCACTATTTTCCAGAATAGGGAATAGGAACAAATACTTGGACTTCATGTACTCCTTGGATTCCTAAGTAGCTTCCTTAAACTTTTGGTTTCTCCAAAAAACCATTACAGAAGCCACATCCTTCCTCTGCAACTGGTGGAATTTCCAATCCAAGATCTCTACCAAAACATCCTCATAATATAAAGAATTCAAAATGCCCACACCTTCCAAAAGAACAACCAACGAAGGATCACCCTCGTACTTTCTTAACATCAGGACATAGAACACAGGATGGATGTAGCACAAGATATAAGGAAAGTAAAATTCATAAGCAACATTACCAACCCTCTTCAATACCAAATATAAATTAACATAATAAGGACTAAGCTTTTTCTTCTTCCCAAACTGCATCATGCTCTTCATGGGAGACACCTTTAAGAACACCCAGTCACGAACCTTAATCTCCAACTCCATTAACCTCTCATCTATGTAAGACTTTTGGTGAATTTAGGTGATCTTAAGCCTATCCTGAATCACCTTCACCTTCTCCATAGCTTGGTGAACTAAATTAGGGTCAAATAACATATTTTTACCAGCCTCAAACTACCCAATAGGGGACCTACACCTCATAATATACAAGGCCTAAATGGATACATACCAATGCTTGAGTGATAATATAATACCCAGTAGGATTCTAGCTCAATTCAGCTCATGATTGCATATTAAAGGGGCCCAAGACTTAGAAATTTCACTAAGTGTTGGGACTTAGTCATTTCAAAGGCCCCTAAACTTTGATAATTTTAGTTTTAATCTTCAAGACCTTAGAACATCTATTTTTAAGTTGACTCATGTTTGGGGTTGTTCAAAGTACGTCTCGGGTGAGTTTTAGAATTTTTGGACTAGCGTAAGGGCATGTTTTCTGAAGCAACATAGTAGAAGTGCCGGGATGAGCCCGTGGTTCCTCCTCCAATGCAATGCATTGGATCCCATGGAGCACCCTCAATTTCACAGCACTAGAGCTCGCAGCGCTCCCTTTCTCACCCATCTAACTTTTTTTTATTCCTAAATAATTAAGGGCATTTTCATTATTTCTTTTACTAATCAGTATATAACAGGAAATTTAGCTCCCCAAAGGGAATTATTTTCTATTTCAATAACAAATTTACTCAAAAAATACCCTCTTTCCTCAAGAACAAACCCTAACCCATTCTTAAGAAATCTAGGAATGCAAGCTTCAAACCGCAAGAAATTCTCAAGAATCTTCATAAATCATCTAGTGAGGTATGTGTGATGTTCATTCATGTGGAGACTTCCCTGTTAGTAAGGTAGAGTCATTAGCAGCGTTCTTTTCATTCTATAACTACATCGCCAGCATAGGATATGAGGAGTCACCAGTCAGTTTAGGTTTGTCGTTCTCTCATAGGTCACCCATCTTTTTAAGCTTGACACCTTGGTTATTTGGGACCACTAGTTTAGTGGATCCACATAGATAGTGTTAGTAACAATGGCATTGTATTTATCCCCTTCCAACTGGGGCTACATGTTTTAACCCAAATAGCTCAGATTGGGGAATGTCTGTTATATGATACCTCCCAAGTCTAAATGCAATATTTAGAATAGTTTCAATTTAAGTTTTCTTGACCAAGTGTACAGGTTTTCAATTATTCAGTTATACAGTTTACCATCTTTTAGATTTCAAACTTATTTCTGATTACAAATTTAAGCTTGTTCTTGTATTCTCATATGTTATAGTTTTCATGCATTCTTTTTTAGACATTTCATGCTATTCAGTTAGTCCTTATTTCATATGCATAGTACCCCATGTATACTATCCTAACCTCATCTCATACATCAATACATTCAAAGTACTAATTACGTACTCTTCTTTGCGCTATGACGTCTTATATCATAGGTTTGAATGCACAGTTTCCCGACAACAGTTGCACAACTCATTATAATCCATCCGCTGTAGTGGTGAGTCTTCATCCATCAATAATATATCATTTTATTAAGTTATTTTAGTATTTCACTTTATTTAGTCAGTTGGAGTTAATTAGGGGTCTGTCCTATCAACTCCTCAGTCTGTTTAGAGGCTTTCAGATGTTCAAACAAAATAGTTAGACAGTTAGTTAGTTACTTTCTGTTCTTATCAGTTGTTTTAGATATTTAGTATTTTGTATCTTAGTATTTAAATTTATATTTACCTTCTTAGCTTATCTTCTGCACATGTGTTATGTTTATATTTTATTTAGTCCTCACAGTAGGTACTATTTCATAGGTTAGCTTATGGTCACTTGTGATCATAATCACCATTTTCATGACTGGGAGTAGCCTCGGTTCATGACAAAACTTTGTATTAGAGCTTGGTTTTAAATCATCTTAGGGATATTCAAAGTCGCATTAAGTAGAGTCTTGTGCATGTGTGTGAAGCCCGCCACACTTATGGACAAGAGGCTATGAAATATGTTAGGAAAAGTTTCCTTTCTTTTAGTATTCCTGTCGTGCGAATGAGAATTAACTATATTTAAACCCTATTTATAACTCATTCTTCATTTCATTTACAGACAATACCTCCTAAAAGAAACAACGAACTAAGAAATGGGAACTAGCCTGCATCACCACCTATTTAGGAAGATATCCTGAATAAGCATGTATCTCACGCCGAGTTCAAAGATTCTTTAACTATCTTAGCTAACTCAGTAACTGAACAATCAATAGGTTGTTTCCCCAACTAGTCTAGTGAAAAATTCAGCTCCAGCTAGGAATCAGGACATTACCCGAATGAATCCCCCTTTGTTTTTGAGATCTATGTCTAAGAAGGATCCGCTGGAGTTTCTTGATATGGTTCAGAAAATGACAGATATCATGGGTGTCACTTCGAGTGAGAGTGTAGAGTTGACTATATACCAGTTGCAGGATGTGGCTCACACTTACTATAAGTAGTGAAAGGAGGATAGGGATGTTTAGGCAGGGCCTATAGTATAGGAAAAGTTTGACTTGGATTTCTTAGATAGGTTCTTTCCTCTTGAGTAAAGGGAAGATAAAGTGTAGGAGTTCATCAATTTGAAACAAGGCAATATGACTATGATGGAATACTTGCTTAAGTTCACTAATTTGGCGAGTTATGCTCCTTTGATTGTGGTTGATAATATGTCTAGAATGAGTAAGTTTGTATCTTTTGTATCTAATAGTATGGTTAAGGAGTATCAGGATACTATATTGATTAAATAAATGGACCTATCAAGGCTTATGTTCTATGCTCAGCAGATTGAGGAAAAGAAGATTAAGGGGAAAGAGAGAGAGAGTAAGAGGGCCAGAATTGGGAATTCTTACTTTTCTCATTTGAGGTCAGAGGGTGAAAATCGTTCTCAATTCTATCAGAAATTCTCATCTCCTTCTCCTTCTTTATCTAGTGTACTAATGCCAAAGTTCAGGAATGACAGTCGGGATAGATAACTAGGCTCTAAGTCATAGGGTAGCATGAATAGTGGTCGTACCAATTTTCTTTGTAGAAAATGTGGCAAGAATCATCAGGGTATGTCTAAGGCTGGTAGTGACGTGTGTTTTGGATGTGTCAAGCCAGACCATAGGATTTAAGAGTTTATGGTGGTGGAACAGAAGGGTAGAAATGATCGCCAACAAGGCCAGAATACTTCTTCAGCAGCACTAGCAGGTCGTCTAACCCAATAGGAAACCACTTCTAGTGCCACCAGTGGTTAGCGCTAGAATAGATTATCTGCACTCCAGTTCTCATAGGAATAGGAAAGTTCTCCTAATATGATTATGCATACGTTAAAAGTCTTTCATCTCCATGTATATGCTTTATTAGACCCCGAAGCTTCACTCTCTTTTGTGCCCCATAGCAGTGGATTTTAGTTTTAGTCCTAAATCTTTAACTGAACCTTTTTCAATATCCACTCTAGTAAGTAACTCCATTATAGCCAGGCGGGTATACAAGAACTGCCTAGTTACAGTGTCTTAGAGAGTTACTTCAGTAGACCTCGTGCAGTTAGAGATTACTGATTTTTTGATGTCATTCTAGGAATGGATTGGCTCCACTGATGTTATGCCTTAGTTGATAGTAAAAATAGAGTTTTTCATTTTTAGTTTCCCAATGAACCAGTTGTTGAATGGAGTGGTAGTACTTTGGTGCTTAGGGTTCAAATTATTTCTTATCTTAAGGCAAGAAAAATGATATCTAAGGGTTGCATGTACCATCTTGGTCGAGTCAAAGACTCTAGTTCCAAGGCTCCCAATTTCTAGTCAGTTTAAGAAGTTAGGGAATTTCCAGATGTGTTCCCTGAAGACATTCCTTGAGTTTCTCCCAAAAGTGAAATTTACTTCAGAATAGATCTTCTTCCAGATACCCAGCCCATCTCTATTCCAATATACAAAATGGCTCTAGTTGAGCTTAAGGAGTTGAAAGAACATTTGAAAGATATTTTAGACAAGGTTATTATCATGCTGAGTAATTCCCCATGGGGTGCACCAGTCCTTTTTGTGCGTAAGAAAGATAGTTCTCTAATAATGTGAATCTATTACCACTAGTTGAATAACGTGACAATGAAGAATGTGTATCCCTTCCCCAGGATAGATGACTTGTTCGACCAACTTCAGGGTGAGAGTTATTTCTCTAAGATAGACCTTAGATCCGCATATCATCAACATAGAGTCGAAGAATGTGATATTTGAAAGATAGACTTCAGAACGCGGTATGGTCACTTTGAGTTCTTAGTCATGTTCTTTGGACTAATGAATACCTCTACAACTTTCATGGAATTGATGAATAAAGTGTTCAAGCAGTACTTAGACATGTTCATCATAGTCTTTATTGATGGTATTCTTGACTATTCCCATAGTAAGAATGATCATGCAAACCATCTGGGAATTATGTTGCAAACTCTTATAGCCTATCAGTTTTTTTCCAAGTTCAATAAGTGCGAGTCTTGGGTAAGATCAGTAGCTTTCCTTTTCCATATTGTTTTCGGTGATGGGATTAGACTCGAGCCTCAGAAGATTGAAGCATTGAGAAACTGGCCTTGACCCATCTCTCCATTAATATTAGGAGTTTCTTGGGTTTGACTGACTATTACAGATGGTTTGATGAATGGTTTTCTTCTATTGCATCCCCCATGTCTCGATTGACTTAAAAAAAGTAAAGTTTTAGTGGTCAAATTCTTGTGATAATAGTTTTCATGAGTTGAAGACTTGACTCTCTTCCGCTCCAGTATTTACATTGTCAGATGGTTCAGATGGGTTTGTAGTTTACTATGATGCCTCTAGAGTTGGTTTTGGTTGTGTGTTGATGTAGAGAGTTAAGGTCATAGCCTATCAACCACTATTGGAATGTATAGGCTATGACCCAAAACCTGATGTCAATAGTATAAGAACGTATCTAGTATAACTCAAATCCAAAATGAATACATAAGAAATCCAATAGATATAACTCTATATCTAGAAACTAGTAAAGACATAGTCTAAAGTAGAGAAGATAGTAGAAGACATCTGGCTTCCTAAAAATCATCCACTACCTAGAAATCTCCAATAATCTCCTAAATTACGCAATATGGGATGCACCCAAACCTGATCTACACCAGAAAGGTATAGTAGGATTAAGTACGGTCCACTTGTACTCAATAAGTATCATAGGACAACCGAGAAAAGTAAATAATAAAATGTTCAAAATACACACTAAGGGCACGTCACCTCCAATCATTAAATATCCCAAAATAGTAGGTCACACCACTTGCACTAATAGTTCTAACATAGATATCTTATATCTTGCAATAATACAACCAAGTAGACAATAAATATACATAATATCACATACACATAGGGACAAGGAAGGATAATAGACATACAAGATCAGTGAGCACAAGTATAAAAAGATAGAATAATTTAATAAGTATTAAGTCAAAGCAGAAGTAAATCACATCAAAACTATAATGAATTAAACATAATAAGAATGTTGATGATGATGAAAATAATTATAATGATAATGAGGGTGAAACATGAGGTTGTCGTACAACATTTCTATACACCTATGAAGGCAAGCCTATCAATGTAGGACACATGGAGGGTTCATCAACGTGTATACAACCAATATCCATGTCTCTTCTCTAGCATATCCTTTGGAGAAGGTCTATCAAACTCTGATATTCCTAGTGTTTCCAGTATTTCCAATTTTTCTAATATTTCTGGTGTTTCCAGTATTTTTTGTATTTTAGTACAACCAATATTCATGAATCATCTACAGTACATCCCTCCAAAAAGGTCTATAAAATCTAATATTCTCAGCATTTTAAAAATTTCAAGAGCACATACATAATATAAGACATAAATCAAATACAACATACAACAACAGCATGTATATAAATAAACCATTCAACAAACAAGTGAATTATGGGTATGACGCCATGAGGATGTTGATACAACATTACAACCAACCATAAAGAGTATTTCCATAACAAACCAATACACCAATCATGTAGGCCAATTATCCACTAATTATTTCCAACTATTCATGATCTCCACATGTATCATATACCAACAAGTATGAATATATCATAACTCTCTATTGGTACCTAATTGGGCATCTTAAAAATCCCTATACAATTATTCATATGTATACAAGACTATCCACATCACATAGGACCCCACACAGTCACACATATCACGTAATACCTCAAATTCAATAATTACATCACATATAGTCCCCCACATGGGCACAATAATACAGATAGCCATTTTTATGATAAGTTCCCACCTTTTACATGCATTTTGTATACAAATTAATGACCCATCCTAGTATGATAAAGTTAATCCATAACATACCTCGAAGTCTGAAATTGGTCTGCTACGCTTCAGCCCACGACCATAGCTCTCACAAATGATTTCAAAATTAACTAAAACCAAGAAATATAGAATATATGCATCAAAACAAAGCCAACAATACCCATATTTCCTACTTTTAGTTCGGGGTCAAAATGGATCCCTAAAATGGATTTTTAAAATAGAAGGGCAAAACCATAACTTTATTTAAAATATGTGTTCCCATACTTTTATGAATCTATGACTGGAAACCCAAGTCAAAACAAGTTGAAAATGAGGTTTAACTCAAATAAAAACCATTTTAAAATTTTTAGAGGTAAAACCTTTGAAATCTATTTTAAAATAAAGAATCGAAGTTGTTTTGAAAATGGAATTGAGGAAAAATAAGTAATTTTAAGATAAGGTATATTATTCAAGTAAGAAGAGGGAAAATTAGGGTTTAAAATCAAGCCCTAAGATTTTGGTGCTTTGAGAAATTAATCTAGAAATTCACAAAGAGAAGAGTGAATTCTAACCTTAAATTCGTAAGAGAATTAAGAAATAGATGATAATATAGCTTCCCAAGCACACAAAAGCTCCACTTTTAAGATCTCACATTATTTTAGGGGTTTTTCCTCTAAAAATGAGTGAGAAGTGGCTAATTAGCGACCTAATGGGCCTATTTATACCCATACCAGGTTCTCAGATACTGTAATCGCACAACCAGGTATGCGATCACACTATATAGATATGACGATCGCAATAGGGCAAGGTGTGATTGCACTACTCTTTTCCATGACAGATGATAATTAGAACTTCTTAAATTTCCAAGTTTACGCTAAGGCTTTGGGATTCAGTCAAAATCCGATAAACACTAACAAACTATGTAATCATACTAAATTCAATTCTCTAGACTTTATAGAGATATATGATTTTTGAAAAGACATGATTTTCATACTGTTGACCTTCGATACTTAGAATCTCAAATTTTCCAAACTGAGGATTGTAATGAGATTTAAAAGCCAAAAACTAGACCAAACATGTTACCACCCTAAAATTTACATTATGGATCTTTTGGAATCAACCGCTCAAGCTTCCATCATACAAATCAAAAGATATCCACATAAGTCTATAGTAAGGCTCTCGAAGCCTCCAAAAACCATAATATCACCCAAATAGAGCCAAAATGCATCGAGAATCATGACAAATCACCACAACACCCTAAAAATACCATACAACAACTATGGGGTGGGATAAAATAAACAAATTACACCAAAACATATATTTTCCATATTTCATCAAATTTTTAGGTCGTTATAATTAATAGCATGATGTATTAGAGTATAAATATCAATCTTGGTAGAAAATGCACTCTTAAATGGATGTCTATTGAATTAATCTTTGAGCATGGTTTGATTGATGATTGGATTTAATAATGCTTAATTGACAAAGTGTTGATTGCTTCTTAGGTCATATTTGTGATTATTAGTTGTGCTATTACTTGGTTTTCCTAACTATAATTTTTGTTTCAATGGTTGTTACTTTTATCTAATTTTAGTTAGGTGTTTGTGATTTGGTTTAATTCATTACTTTTAATTATTGACTGCATTTACATATTCATACACATTTTTTATGATATTTGCAATGGAGGATTGGGTACCATATAGGTACAAATATCATATGTTGGTTATGATGGATCAGGTACCATGATGGTACAAATATCATATATTTTTTATGATTAATTGGTACCATGATGGTACAAATATGATGATACTGAAGAGTGGAGAAGAGAAGAGAAATTATGCATAATTGGATACATACATTCAGCCGTATACATTGAATGCACATTATATTTTTATTTTATTTGTTGTTCCTTGCATGAACCAAGGTATATTGATGAGATATGGTGGTTTCTTAAGTTGAATAGGTATTTGACACGACATTATAGTCCCTTGAGTGGATAAATTATGTTGATGGTTGTTATTGGGCATTGTATCCAAGTGTGAATAAAAGGTACATCCTGAATTATGTATAACTCATGTTTCCCTATGTATACAGTTACATATATTATGTTTATTGTGATGCCTTTTTTGTAAAGTTGTTGATACTATCAATTGTCTTAGTTGTTGCAATTTCGATAGTTAATTGTCAGATTAAAACCCATAGATCTATCGCTACTAGTATTGAAATAGGGTTAAATAAGCTGAAAGAACATTGTAAGATAGAATGAATTATCCAAGAATAAGGGTATTAAAAAGTAATAAATGTTAGTTGGTTCATAAAAAGACTAAGTGTAAGTAGTACTACTTGTATGAATGTGCTATAGAAATCAAAGTTAAAGTTGAATCATATTTCTTTCTTATATGTTGTCATTATTTATTTATTTCTAACCCTAGTCCGCCAATGATACTTATTAGTACTTGTGGTGTGTACTAATGCTATACTTACTATACCTCCAATAGTACAATAAACATAGTTCATGTTAGTTGGAGTTTTTTTAGCCATGACAACACCACTCTATAGCAGGTCCTGCCCTCTCCATTCTATATAGATGTTTCTACTCTTTGTCTGGTTGTCTTATACTGGCTTAGGCTAGGTTCTGAAGAGTCTCTTATAGTTATTTTCTGCATTTATTTTATGTATTAGATGTATTATACTAATTTTAGAACTAATATTATTAGGTATTATATTTGAAACTATTGATTAGTTATTCATATGGCAGACATAAATTGATTATGTGAATTTCATAGTAACTTTTGAATTGAATGAATAGTAGGTTGTTAAGGATTTTTCAATCTAAGGTAGGTGTTGGTAGGTTACCGGCATGATCTAGTGGGTTAGGTTGTGACATTAAGAATGTATTTAAGGTTATGATGGTCGGTGAGTACTCATTGTCCACTCCATACATGTAATGCCCCTTAATCTTAAGCATGAAAAATACCCTTGCCAACTTTATGCCATAGGTGGGATAGTTGCATTCATGAATCTTTAATTATCTAGAAGCTTATGGTATCACTAAGATCTATTATATCAAAACACAACACACACCACCACAAAAATAATCATAATAAACTACAAATCCCTCTTCCTCATCTAAAAATGTCATGAATGAGAGCTAAAGTGAGTAAGGACTTTAGCTTTAAAAATCTCACCTTAGACTCGTCAAACTAGTAAAATATGATATCTTTCCTGAACAATCTAGTTAATGGTATTGTGATGAAAAAAATCCGTCCACAAACAATCTATAATAACCTATTAAGCTAAAAAGACTATGAACCTCCATAATCGGTGAGGCTTAGACCAATAAAAAGATACCTCAATCTTTGTTGGGTCATCTATAGTCTTATTATTAGACACCACATGCCCTAAGAATGCTACAAACTTGATCCAAAACTTACACTTTCAGAATTTAGCATAAAGTTGATGATCTCTTAAAGTATGAAACACAATCTTCAAATGTTGTTCATTCTCCTTCTTGGTTCTCTAGTACATAAAGATTTCATCAATAAATATTATCATAAATGAGTCTAAATATTTCCTAACCAATTGGTTTATCATGTCCATCTATATGCAGGGGAATTTTCCAACCTAAACAACATCACCAAGAATATTTAATGGTTATTGTAGGTCCTGAAAGTTGTCTTAGGGATGTATGACACCCTAATCCTTAACTAATAGTAGCCAAATATGTAGACAACCTTATAAAATGTTGCTTCATCCTAAAGCTGATCAAATAGGTCATCAATATGTGACATCGGATACTTATTCTTTATAGTCACTTTATTTAGTTGTTGGTAACCAATATTCATACATATAGAACATTTTTCTTCACAAATAGGATAGGATGCCCTCATAGTGAAACACTTGGCCTTGTAAAAACCTTACCTTGAAGATCTTTAAATTACATCCTAAGCTTTTTTAACTCAATCGAAGCCACATGGTCCAGTGAATAGAAATGGGTTGGGTGCCTGGATAAACATCGATAGAAAAGTCAATATCACACTTAGACGAGAGACAAAACAAGTCAGTAGAAAAGACATTAGCAAAATCATGAACTACAGGAATAGAATCAAGTAAAGGAGTGTCTGCACTAGTATCACGAACATAAGAAAGATAGGACAAGCACCCCTTTAACGCTAACCTCCTAACTTGAATATAAGAAATAATACTTGCCATTATAAGACTATCAAAACTTTTCCACACATGCAGCGAATTCCGATCATGGCTAAGGTAACGGTTTTCGCAAGTAATCCAAAAATGCATTATAAGGGAATAACCAGTCTATACGAAAATAACATTGAAATCAACAATATCAAGAACAATAAGTTGTCTAAGTATTATACACCAGAAGGGTATCAAAAAGTCTTATGAAATACCCTGGTTTCTGGAACTTAGAGAAGTTCATAGAGTTCTGATCTCTAGACCCAATACGACTCATGGACATGAGCTATATATAGGGGTATGAATAGTATGGTCCAGTCATATACTGACCTGTGTTGGTTGGTGTGATGGATTCTAGTAATTGGAATGGGTATGACTTTAATGATACGCATCATATGGTTTGATATGGATCATTTAGTTTGGGTTTTCCTTAGCTTAATATTAGACGTGGTAACTTAAGTTTGATTTGAGTATGAGTGGCTCACCATGAACTGTAATCTAGGGTATGATTCGTACCATGGACTCGTATAGTGGTCAGTATTTAAACCTCTTATGGATTTTATTCAGTCAGAGATACCGGTGAAGGGTACGGATCGTATGCTATCAATAAGACTTGGGTAGGATAAGTCATACATGATATAGTGTTGGGTCCACAGGTTGAGAATTTGGATATGAGTGGTGGGAACCACTCGTATCGAAGGGTATGACTCGTGATGGTCAGTCGTACCCCTATGATGGAAATTTTATGGAACATAAGTTGGGGTAATCTGGACATTTCCCCTCTTACCCTAATAAGATCCCATGACATCTAACTTACTTGGGAGGTTATTTACCCTATTAATCTATTCATGAACACTTAGAAACTCTTCCTAAACACTCTATAATTCTCTCAAGAGCTTTTGGGCCAGGAAGTTAGGGTTTCAACTAGAGTACTAAATTGGGGATCTTGTTGGTGGTTTGTCTTTGTCTAATTTATCAATCAAGGCATGTTCTCTTCCTTCACTAATAGTTTTAACTAAGGCATAATTTTTATGAATGGTTTTCATGATTTAGTTGTTGTATGATTTTGTTTTTTCAACTATGATTTGGGGGTTTTGATTATAAATGATTTGTTATGGTTTACCATGGTTTTAATTATGTATTTACATGCTTAATTGAAGTTTTTGGATAATTGGATTGCATGGAAATGGTTAAATAATAATTGGAAGTGATTTTGGTTATATTATGCCCCCAATGTGTTTGACAAAATGCCTATAAGGATGTTTTTATTTCATTGATCATTTTTAATGGAACTCTTGCTTGTTTTAAACTTAGTACAGGAATTATGCATGGTTTAAATGGTTTTGAAAGGTAAAAAGTCTAAATGGTTATTCTTGTGGGGTATATAGGAATCCCCCAAATAGTTTAATATTGTTAATGAAATATTATAAGGAATCCCTTACACCTATATATAGTTGGATATGGACAAAAATTATAAGTATAGTCGATACGATGATACCACTCCTAATGGCCTTGGTTACTAAATGGTTAATGGATTGGCTGGTTGCTTAATAGTGGATCTAATTGTGCAATAATGGTGGGATGCATAGCAAAGCCATGGAAGGTGGAGGTCCTAAAGGGATCAAAACTGGAAAATCATATTTTCCATTGTGAGGTTTGGTCCAAGTGACCGTTTGCATGATGTCATACATTATATTTGGAGGATATACTAGTCATCCCAAGTTTTCTTCCCTGGTCATGCGGCTTCACATGCTGGATCCTTTCAGTAGAGGGAGCTAAACCCATATAGCCTGTGGGTGGTTTAGGACGACAAAGCTACACATCCTTGGTAAAGATTTTAAAGGCATGCTAAACCCGATTCTCTTTCCCAACAAAGATATATATATATATGGCTTGTATGTATTATGGATGGTTTTACTTGGTTATATAGATGACATTATTTAATCCATATCTTGAGTTCATGTTAGCGTTCACCTACTAACCCATCTTTGGGTGGCTGTATACCCACGCTATGCAAGAACTGGTCGTTCTACTCCTCCTACATAGTGATTGACTTAGGGACAACTATTTGATTAAAGTGTTGATCTTCCATCTTTCCACAAGGTTCCATTTCATGTTATTTATATTTTTAGACATTTTGATTTATTTTTGGATGTTGGTTTTGGCTATGGTTAGGGGCATGTCCCAATCGAATATTCTTACTTTTTTGGTTAGAGCCTTTGTGGTACTACTATGAGTTGGTATGGGTGGGATCAATATTGGTGTTGGCCTTAATATTGGCATTAATATTGGGGATGACATCATTGGACATAATTTCTCACTACTCCATCATATTTTATTTTGGGAATAATCATATTATGTCTTGGATCTTATTTGGTTATGGCCTAGTTTAAGGCCCTTGGTTCGGTATTGGGTTGGCTTGGTGGTTTGGTTTTGTATGGTTTGGTGGATAGGATGACTAGGTAGGGTTGGTCTAAGAATAGACCTATCCCAAAATTAATCTTTCTCTAATTATGCTATTTTGTTATACGTTTGTAATTGATCCAACTCAGGGAAGGTGGATGGAGGTTGGGTTAGGTAACGGGGGTGGTCTCTGGTCGCAGTCATACTTGGAATGCCCATTATGATACGGCCTTGGGCCAGGTCATGTCAAGTTAGTATAAGAGATTTAGGTTCATGGTCAATTGAGAGACAACAAAGCCATGTCTGGTGGAGTCTCTTTTAGGGGTGTGTAGCATGCCACACTCATAAGAGAGAGGCTACAAGGGATTTAGGAATGTTTTACTATCTCAGTATGCTATTTTAAATCTTGAAGTCTATGTCCTAGAGTTCTTCAGTCCTATCTGGGGACAATGTTGACGGAGTACTCCTACATCTGGAGTTCATCATTAATCTTAGGGTCCTATCCTTGATTGTTCTGGAGTTTCTCCAATTGCTACTAGTTCTATCCTGGGTGAGGTGACTAATGCAGAATTTCACCAGTCTATTCATACTATTTCTTATTTGGTTACTGTTCGTGTTGAGAGGGATGTATCTGGTAGGTTTTCTGCTAAGACCACAGAGGTTGGTCAATTTATGAAACTGAATCCTCCTACTTTTACTGGAGTGAAGGTGGAGGAGGGTCCTCAAGGTTTCTTGGATGAAATGGAGAAGATATTCAGGGTAATGCAGGACACAAATGTGGAAGGTGTAAACTCTTTTGCTTATCAACTCAAAGATATTGCGTATCAATGGTAAGAAGAGTAGGATAGGGATAAAGGTGATGTCAAGGAGTCATCCTTATAGGATGCTTTTTCTAGTTCTTTTCTGGATCATTTCTTTTCTCAAGAGCTGATGTAAGAGAAGATAGAGGAGTTTGTGAATTTTAAGCAAGGAAGAATGTTTGTCAAGGAATATACCTTTAAATTTCATCATTTGTCAAGGTATGCACCTAATTCGACGGCTAGCATGAGAGTGAGGATGAGAAAGTTCGCTTCTGGGTTGAATTGGGATTTGATCTTGGAATGAAAGACTGCGTTGTTGATTAAACTATGGACATTTCTAGTTTGATTATTCATATGCATTAGGTGGAGGATGAGAAGAGAAAACAGCCAAAGTTTTTAGATTGATAGTGTAAGAGGAGTAGGTTTTCTTATCAGGGAGGTGCGCAGTCTCTGGGTGGTCAGGATCGAGGCAAAAAATAGGTAAACAAGTAGGGGATTTCTGGTTCCTTCTCTACTACTAGCACTCCTTTCCCAAGGTAGTCAAGTGATAGGCTTCAACAAGGTGGTGATAATTTCCAGTCACAAGGTGCCTAATCTCAGATGAGTGGGGGTCAGTCGTCTTCTTCATTCCCTTCTTGTCTATTTTGTGGTCATCCTCATCAAGGTTATTGTTATAAAGAGATGGACGAATTCTTTAAGTATGGCTAGGCAGAACCTTATCTCAAGGATTGTTAATTAATAAGATTTCTATAGAGCAAATAAGGTACCAGTGGCTTCATCTTCTTCTCCTACAGCTGGTGGTATCATATATACTTCTATTACTGCTCCTAGTTCTAGTGTTGGTCAGAATAAGTTGTATGCTTTTGCATCTTGAAGGAAGTAGAGGCACTACCTAATATTGTTACTAGTACATTACAACTCTTTTCTCGTGACATGTAATGTCAACTTGATCTAGGTCCCACTCTTTCCTATGTGACCCCATATGTGGTTGTATGTATTGGTTTTGATCTTGAGGTTGTTTCAAATTTATTTTTTGTTTCTACCTGAGTAGGTGACTCATTATTACTAAGAGAGTCTATAGGGGTATGGGGTATATATTGGTGGTAGGCATACCTTGGTGGATTTGTTTGAACTTGATAGGGTGGATTTTAATGATATTTTGGGGATAGATTGGTTACACTCAGATTATCCTTTCTTAGATTGTCAGACCCATAACGTTGTTTTTAGGTTCCTTGGTAAACCATTCATATAGTGGGAGGGTGGTTCCCTAGCTCCTAGGGGGAGTTTTATTTCTTATCTTAGAGCTCGAAGGCTAATCTCTAAAGGTTATCTTTATTACTTGATCTGGGTTAAAGATTCTATTTTGGAATGTCCTTCTTTATAGTCAATCCCGGTGGTAAATGAGTTTCCTGAGGCCTTTTTGTATGACCTTCCTAGTGTTCCTCCAGATGGAGAAATAGAGTTTGATCTTTATATGGTTTCGGAAACTTACCCAATATCTATTTCTTCTTATAGAATGGCTTCGACTAAGTTGAGGATAGTTAAGGAACAACTTAAGGATCTTTTGGATAAAGGGTTTATTTATCCTTTTTATCTCTATGCGGTGCACCAGTGTTGTTCGTGAGCAAGAAGGATGGTCCCTTTGGATGTGCATTGACTATCGACAATTATATAAGGTAACGGTCAAGAACAAGTATTCTCTCCCAAGGATAGATGACTTGTTTTATCAGTTCCAAGGTGCCAAGTTCTTTTCTAAGATAGATCTTGGTTTGGGTATCATCATCTTAAGATTAGGGAGGAGGATATCCTTAAGATAATTTTTCGTACTCGGTATAGGAACTTTGAATTCTTGGTGATGTCATTTGGTTTGACTAATGCCCCGGTGGTATTTATGGATCAGATATATAGGATTTTCAGGAAGTTCTTAGATCTCTTCATTATTGTGTTTATTAATGACATCTGGTTTATTACAAAAGTGAGTTGGATCATACTAATGATCTATGTGTGGTATTGCAGACCTTGATAGAAAAAAAGTTGTATGCCAAGTTATCCAAGTGTGATTTTTGGTTTAACGTTGTGACTTTTCGTAGTCATATTATTTCTAGTGAGGAGATCATAGTGGACCCACAAAAGGTGGGTGTGGTTAAAAAGTGGCCTAGACGCATGATTCAAGTCGATATTCGGAGCTTCTTGGGTTTGGATGGGTATTATCGGCAGTTTGTGAAGAGCTTTTCAATTTTAGCTGCTCCTTTGACTAAGTTGATCGGTGGTTGGTGGAGAACTTTTCAATGTTCAAGTGATGATTTGCATGTGTTGATACCTTATGTTATATTGTTATTCCATAGTAATTACTTATTATGAACAATGATGTTGGTGTTGATTCAGGTTCATTTCTGTACCTTGACTTAGTTTATCATTATCTTGCATTTTATCATACCTATATCATAATTTATCTCAGTTGGTTGATGATTCCTACTAAGTACCCATTGTTAAGGTACTCATACTATACTTTTATATCTTTATGGTGCAGATCCAAGTACTAGTTGTGTCCATTGATTGTTGTTCGTGCGGTGATTATTTTTCGAGATAGTGTGAGCTATGAAAGTTCGAGTTTTCCATTATCCCTCTATCTTTATTTTTCATCTTTTGTTTTAAGATAGATGTAATGAAAATTCTAGACTTTTAAGTTGTATTGATACTATTAGATGCTCTTGTATTGGCTCTACCAGGTCGTGGGATTAGTATCATGTATTGATTATTTTATTTACCTAGAACCCTTTTCGTATTTCTGAATTGTGTTCTTGAATTTCCCCTATGATGGCCATTTTCTGCCGAATTAACCCATTGTGTTAGCTCCGGTTAATGGTTTTGGCTTGCGTACTGGTGGGATTCGGTAGGTACCAGCATGACTCAAAAATTGGGTCGTGACACTAAGTGACCAGTTTGATTCCAAACTTGTTTTGAACACACCTTAAACATTATTGTAAAGTAGTTTGACACATTGATTCTCAATTATATGAATATCAATTCATTATGCATAAAAGAAGTCCTAAAAAAAGGCTAATTATGCGTATATAATGAAACTTACGTGCATAAATCGACCTAAGATCAATATGTATAGATTTCCTTTGAATATACAATCCGAAGGTTAGTGCAAAAGCAAAGGGAGATGGAATAATTCTAGGCAACAGAAGCGTGCCCCAAGTCTCTGATCAAAATGCTATGCATAGGTAAGCATCAACAATAAGTTTGTACCACGGTCTTTAGTAGGAAAAAAGATGAAAAAGTATATTATGAGTACCTAAACACGCAGTACTAGTAGGTATCATAGCCAGCCAGGCACAAATAAAATATAAATACATTGAAGTGTGAATATAAGTGAAATCTAATGATAGTATGATTTAAGGAGAATAAGAGGGTAATATAAATACATGAGAGGAAACTAAGTAAATAGGTTGCCAAAACTAAGAAATAGTAATCTTGTTGCAACCTAATCTGGCCCTATAAGCTCAAAAGGCACAAAAAATATGTAATATAACTTGGTCGGCCTCTATAAGCACGGTATATATTATCAGTTATCATACTTCTATATGTAGTGTGTAGAGAACAAATAAGTGCAAATATTTAGTGCAAGATGCAGGAGATCTCCATATAATAAAAATGTCACGACCCGACCACGGGCCTAGTTGCGACGGGTATCTTAAGACAACCAGTGGCTGGACACCAACCTCTTTTCCTTGTCACCTGGGCACAATAAATATAATAGTAGAAGCAACCCAAATATAATGTGAAAGATAGATAGACAACTTAATAGGAATTAAGAGTCAATAAACAACAACCACCCGCACTTTTTCCATAAAAGCCTCTAAACTGAGATATCAAGTTTGGTCGCGACATGACCCCGACCATGAAAAAAAAAGAATCAAAAATATAAAAGAAATCTATGGGATTTCGATACTCATAAAGAAAGTAGTGAGATGTTTGGTGTTCCAAAAGATGGAGCCTCACCATATTAATGCAGACCAACCGACGAACCAGAATCACCTACCTTTGCACAAGGTATTCGAAGAACCCCTAGGACCCTATATCGTGAAATGATGTAGCCTCCGAGGAAAGTTAGAGGGGTAAGAGCTAGCATGTAACTTGGGGAAGGGATAAAATAATGTCATAATTAAATCAATCTAAACCCATTCAAAGACGATATGCACTCATTCATGTATTCATATACATAAGATGTCGGGATAGGGAACAAGGTTTTGTATGAGATTTTAAAAACCATTAACCTAGACTATATATCTTTAACCATCCTAAGGGAACCCATGGGCTATTAGGATTTATCTCCCCCTGCTTAAAGAGTCCCAGCATCTGTTAACCACACGGTAACGCCCCAAATCTAGTACCCGAATGTTATACGATGCTCATGACCCCGAAGGACCACAAGCTAACCAATGACTGATATCTATAACTAAGCACTGAATAATATACTGTAAATAAGAGGAATATAAACTATAAGGCCTTAAGTGAAAAACTGAACTAATACTGCACATACAACAATGTCTGTAATAGGGTATAACAATACCAAAAATTGAAATAAACTATCTGAAACATGTTATAGTCTGAAAGACTCTAAACTGTCTGAAATCTTTAGAGTTGATGGGACATGTCCCCAACTAAATCTGAACTACTGAAATAATATAGTAATAAAATAATTATGCTATCCTTGAATAATGAGGACTCACTGCTAATCTGGCTGTTGAATGTCTGATCTACTAAGGATGCTCGGGAGCTCGTTCTTGTAAACCTATGGTATAAAACACCATAGCACAAATGTGTCAGTATGATTGAATGTACTGGTATGCAAGTAAGGTAGGCTGAATACAAAGGGTTCATATGCACGAACAATACTAACTGACTGTAGACATAAGCGTGAGAATACATGCATGAATAAGTAACTGTAACTGAGGTCAAGATAGGACTGAATACTGAGTTCTTACTACTAAGTCTACTGACTACATGAATTTACTGATATCTGAGTGTACTAGTAACTGATAATTGAAAGACTATTTTTCACAGTCTTAATTATAAATAACTTATCTAAGTGCTATACGGAGCTGGATGACTGTATCTGAATGTCTTGAAATCTGATGGAACTAGATGAGTTATGTACTAAGCTGAGTGACTGTGTCTGATATTCCTAAAATCTAATGGAAATAGATGATTTCTGCAATGAGTTGAGTGACATTGTCTAAAAGTCCTGATTTCTATAGAACTGGACTGAGTTCTATTCTGAAGACTGAATCTGAAACTAAAACTGTGGGAGGTAATCATCTAATCGACATGCCCCGAATCTGAATTGGTGGGGTCCAACCTATAACCCTAGCTGTAAGAGTGTCAGTACCGTGTTACGGGTAAAGACATGCTGTGAGTAAACCCTCTCTGACAGGGAGCTCTTTCGTCAACCCTTCCTATAAGGAAAACTCAAATAAGATGTATAACCCCTAGACTCATAGGGGTACATCTCCACCTATGCTGACTACAGAGTTCTGGAATACAGGGATTGCTACTAAGGATCACACACTCTACTGCTGACAGTGCGTTTCCTCATCCCTGGGTTCACTCGATGTTGAATCCTACTCCCAACTGAATAGACCAAGAACCGATTTCCTAGTTCATACTAGGCTGGACTGATCTGTTACTGTTTTTACTGATTTAACTAGATTGAACTGAGTTCACTGGATTTTCGTTAACTAACAAAATTCTACTGTATTCTGTTACTGACTAAATGCTACTGAGTTCTGCTAGCTAACTGAGTTTACTAAGGTCCAAACTAAAAACTACTAAGACATAATGACTGACTGAGATCATTGAGATTCCTGAGATTATTGAGATTACTGAATGGGACTAGACTGATATTGAATTTTCCTGCATCACATGAATGACTGATTTCTACTGATAATAACTTAACTGAGAGTATCGCGAAAACATGATACTGGCTCTAGGCACATATCTAAATTATCGGGTATTTAATACCTCCAGGACTCAATAGTATAAAAGTAAATCATGGCACAAGCTTGAAAGCTCAACAAAGGCTACATATATCCATAATTCATAGACTAAGACATTTCATCAAAAACTTTACATGCACTAACTTGTACATGAATGAGGATTTCATAATAACATGCTATGAAGGCACTATTTTCTTCACATAGGCATTTTATCAAACATATGGGGAGTATGTTTTGGTTATACAATAATCAATAAATAAAAATATCATGGAAACATAATTAATCTTGCAAATTGAAGGGTTTATCAAGAATACCACATAAATCATTACACACTAAGATCAATTCTTGAAATTAATAGTCTATAACATGGATCAAAACCCAACAACAACATAAACATGAATTCCAATTCAAATAAACCACGAATATTCTTAAATATACAATCTTTTAATTGAAAAGGTATCCTTGACCTTCATGGGTGAAAGGGGCCCATGTATCAACACTTGACATACCTTGATTGTGAGTTTCTTGAAGTTCTTGGTGGGATTCTTAAGATTTTCTTTTAAAACTTGGAGCTAGGGTTTTCTATCTATGAGAGAGAGTAATTTATTTCTATAGAGATGTGGGTAACCAATGAGATATTAGGCCTTTTTAGGGTTTACTGTCGTGTATAGGCTGATTTGGGGTTTTTGGAATTTACCAAACAGCCCCTAAAATTAAATGACGGAACCTGAAAAATCCCAATTTTACATGCTAGCATGACGCGGTGAAATCGCGCCAGCTCACTAGGAACTAGACAATTGGGAAACTTGTTGGTGGCACGACGCAGTGGAAATTGCGTTGCCACCTTGGTTACGAACTGGAATCTCACCGCGATGCAGTGGTATCGCGTTGGAACACTAGAAAAGGACAATTGTGAACTGGGTCTATGGTGCGACATTCCATTATTGTGGAGCAACACTGAAAATTGACAATTGCCATTTAAGCTAGCTCCGTGATGCGCTGATGGCTCAGGTGATACAATGTCTCACTAAAAAGGCTCTAACTCTTCTCCCGGGCGTCGAATTTGGGCGAATTGGGTATCGATGGAAAGCTTATAGAATTTCCCACACAACAAAAAGTGAAAATATTAAAAATTCCACATATATAAGGGTGTATCCATCTTCAATGCATTTCTTTGACGTCTTTGGGATGAATTTAAGCTAGGTGAAAGTACAGGGTATTACACACACGAATAAGGAAAATCCAAGGAAAGGCAAAAGAAATCAAGGCTCATACCATTCAAATATATATATATATATATATATACCTATATGTATACACACACACACACACATATATATATAATGTGTGAACTATGCACACGATCACCAAGACCCCTACGTCGGCAAATGTGGTTTCTAGTATTGGTCCCCCTGGGACCTCCACCTTCCACAGCAAGCTACACAAACCCCTTTACGCCCATATTAACATTCCTATCCATTAACCAAGGAGTTTTTTAACTAGTCAATACTACTGGTAATATCATACCATATTAATTATGCTTGCAAGCCAATTCCATTAGGTCATTCCAAACCAATTAGCCAAATAGACTCCAAAGTTTTAGTTTAGAAATTAATCTATGGCTACTAAGGCCTTCCAAAACCATTTAAACAAAACCACGACCATCAAGGCCCTCCAAAACCATTTTATCTGTTTATCCATTGATGCAATGCAATAGTTTAGTAAAGTAAGCAAAACAATGTAATTGTCCATATATCAAAACCAATTATGTAACTCGGTTTATGCTAATATCAATTCCAAATAAAAAAGCATAAAATACAAGACCTCCTTCCCATTCTCTATTCCCATTTATCTAATTAGTTCTAAAATAAGTTTATTCATGAATAACAATATAAAAACCATAAGGAAACCAACTAAGTAACAACTATTCAATACCTTCAACCCATCATTCCAAAACCATAATTTAAAATCATATGAACAATGATTAAATACACGAATTTATAAGAAAACAAGTTAGGGAAGAGATACATTCCTGAAGACACCAAGAAATTTGCAGATAAAACTATGAATTTGATCCCTAGGTGTTTAATCCTTTGAAACACTAACTTGTTCTTGACTGGGGATTTAGAGAGGAGAAGTAGTATTTATGTTATGTTAAATGATAAAAATATTGACCCTTAGGGTGTTTCAATTTGTGAAAAGGTAATGGGATGGAAGTTAAAGACCATAATTCCCTTAATAAAATTGGGTAGGAAATATAGCGCCCAGTCGTTATGGGTCAGCTAATGACTCATAGTGACTGGTAATTAGTCGTCCCGCTAGACTCGTAACCCGAGTAGAACCCTGGGACTTCATACTGGTTTGGTCATGAGTCCCATCTTATGACTCGTGAACTCAACCTATGACTCGTGGGTCCAAGTCATAACTAGCATTGAACTCTGGACTCCCTTACTGGTTGGACTATAAAAATGGACCCTATGTCTCATGACGAGTGGGTACAACTCATCACGTGAGTTGTTGCCCAGGAAGTGAAGGAAATATCAAGAAATTTTCATTGGCCAAATCCTGGGGTATTATAGAAAAGCCTAGAATCTACTCAAGCCGCCTGATATCTACCCCAAACATATCAAATAAACTAAGTACAATTTCTTATGGATTCTTACATCAGGTCTAACCATAAAATAAAGAGTAAAAGAAACAAAATCATCCTCGGATCGAGCTTTAAGAAATGGAAAAATCATTATAGAATGATCGTTAATGAAAGAGTAATAATATAAAAGTGGTACAACTTATTCATCCCAAAATAATGTGATAAAGCCCATGATAAGGCCAGTAGAAACTCAAGTGAAAAAAGGTCCCTCCTTACCATTTCAAATCCAGAGTACAAGAATGGATAAATGTGCATTCTACTTAAATGTACATATGCATGTACAAATATAAATAGAATATGGTAGATAAGGGGTGAGATGGTAGAAGAGCGACCAAAGGTATACTACCCAAAAGGATCCAGTAACATAGTGAAAGTTTTCCCGAAGAACCAACCAAAGGCAAGTTGACTACCCAAACCTACAATAAGTCTTCCAATAATAATTCTTAAGCTATTTTGCATCTTATACTATGTTTGAAAAGTGGAGTGATTACTTAAACTAAGGATGTATGGTTAAATTCTAGCCTAAGGCTTCTAAATAATATAGTTGATTAAGAACCGGCCAGACAACTATATCTTCAAGACCCTATAACCCACCAGTAATTATCAAATCAACATATGTATACATTATTCAATCCAAGTCTGAGAGTAGATAAGTTGTAAACTATGTGGATGCCGAACAGTGAACACTTGATAAGCTATACTAAAGATTTTTCTTTTTGAGAACCCTCTAAGTACTACTACACTAGAAAAATAACAATACATATGCCAATACTCGCCTAAGGCTTCTAAATAATCTAGTTGATTAAGAACCACCCAGACAACTATATCTCCAAGACCCTATAACCCACCAGTAATTATCAAATCAATATATGTATACCTTATTCATTCCAAGTCTGAGAGTAGATAAATTGTAAACTATGTGGATGCCGAACAGTGAACCCTTGATATGCTATACTAAAGTTTTTCCTTTTTGAGAACCCTCTAACTACTACTATACTAGCAAAATAACAATACATATGCTAACACTAGCAAAACTTTTCTCATATGGAAATTTTATACTTCGGGCATAAATCTATATCAAAAATCAATGTATGGGACCTGTTAATGCAATTTGAAAATTGAACCTTCACTAGGTCCCTTAAAGAACAAGGACCACATGCTCAGAATTTGAACATGATCGTGGCTTAAATAAGAACCCAAATAAGTCCATCAAGTTCAAGAACTAAAAAATCCAAAACTAGATTTCAAGGAACATAGGCTAGGATTTAACAAGAAAATAAAAGAAAAGTGACCAAGGATGGTAAAACAACACACTTGAGCTCAAACTAGTGACCCCTCCACAAGTTCATAACCCTAAGGTCCAATTGTAGAGAAAAATTATAAGAAATATGGTAATGGATATGAAGTGGAAGACTTATATAAAACTACCTCTACATAAGTAGTGGTTTCACTATAAAGGCAGTTTTTCTTAAGTGATACACCTTTTGCAAAAGCAGAGGTCACTTCTCATGCATGCCTCTACGAATATTGAGGTTTGTTTGCTTAAGCGACTCCAAAAAAGTGGAGGACGTTTTGGTTAACTAAAAAGGCGATGAAATCAACATTCTCCACTAAAGTGGATCCACAAAATTAGCCTCTATACCTTAAAATCAGTTCCCCCAACACCAACAACCCCAAGGAAGATTCTAAGTTGGAATTCATTTCAAACTCGTCCTTGAGATTCATTTGGAACCCCATAAATACAAATGAGATATGATACCTATTGGAAATGGCATACTAGACTCAATGGGATTTCCAATATATCTTGTAAAGGTCATTTCAATGAAAAGTGGGCTCTATTCCCATTTTATTCATTGAGCGAAAATCCATCTAATAACACAAAATGAGCTTGAAAGCATTGTAACCCAAACCAAAGGCCCCGATAGGGTAAAGTCCATATTCCTAAACAAAAGAACAATTAGATTTTTCATCTGAGGCTATTTATAAGAAGTTTTTTTCAAAGACCAATACCTCAAGTTTAAAGCTCCAAATAGGGAAATTAACTTAAAACTGAAATGAGTTGCCCGAGAATTGAACCATAGGTATTAATAAATCATAAATGACCTAGGATAGCTATATGAAATACCAAAAACTATAAAATACATAAAGATAAGGAAAATAACCTAGAGGGTATTTACACCAGGCCCTTGAGAAGACATATTTGTGTTTTTGGTTTTCCTGAATTGGGTTTCACAAAGTAGTCTAGAATAAAATGAATTTAGGAATATAGTTGTAATGAAGTAGGATATAGATATGATAGATGTTCACAATTTAATGCCATTATCATCTCAGTTATCAATTTTATAGAAATATTCAGCAATCTGATCTTGGCTAAGCCGCATGAATAAGTGAATGCAGCAAAACCAATTTATCCTTGGTGTGAAACTTGTGAAGATAATCATTCTTCAAAGTTGTTTGATCTAATTTGGACTTGGTAAATTTTGTGGGCAATATACATAGTTGAGGAGGAAGTCAAACTTATGGAAGCAAATTTAATCTAGGCTGGTGCAATCACTTTTACTTTTCATCGATAGATATAAGGGTCAAAACATTAGCCATAATCAGTACAGACTAAGGGATTAGAATAAAAAAAATTATAAGTCTAATGCTCAGCGAAGCACATTAGAATATTATAGATGTTGAAAAATATTGTAGCTGCCAAAACAAAGAGAACTACAGGCATGAATAATCAATAACTTGTGGTAAGTAATCTTGAGAAACATATGAAACAGATAGTTAACGCTTAAAATACAAGTCTCGAAGGGGGATTGGCAAGTGATACAAATCCATATCCTAAAAAGTTACATGCAATCAGTACTAGTAGTGGCAAGTATCTAAGGAGCTTATCCCACAAAAGGTAGTATGCAAGTCTTTCAATACTAGGAAAAAAGGAAATTAAGCAAGAGAAGGAGGCAAAAGTTTATGAATCATCTTTTAGTGTACATCCACCACCTATTTTTCCACAAGGATTGAAGAAACAAAAAAAAAAGAAGCAGGGTTCAAACTATTTCTTGATCTGTGAGAAAGGTGAATATTCATCTTTCTTTTATTGATGTTCTACAAGGGGTCCCCAAATATAATATGTATTAAAGATATTATGGTAAAATACTATTTGATTGAAAGAGTATACAATATCAAGAACTATCAAGAAGTGCACATCAAGAATTCAACTTACTAATCTTAAGGATCGTAGCAATTTCATTTAAAAATACAATTGGGCATTATTTATATCTTATGATTTTGGTGATCTTTAGGATAGAACTAATTTAATTTTATATTTTATTTTACAGAAGATCGGCTAGGTAGCCCAAATCTAAATACTTCTATTCTTAATTTAGTAAATAAATAGGATGAGATTATTAAGGTTATCTTAATATAGGTTGATTTACTTATTTTCCTGACAGATTTAATTATCTTAGACTTTAAGCCAGATCCAAAATTCACATCATATTGGTACATCCATTTTCTACCATGATATGAGCTTTGATTGATATGGCTATTGGGAAGCTTACTACGAGAGAGTATGATGTAGAGGTATATAGTTTGTATTAAGATATTAAACTACTTTGTATTGTACAAGGAGTTTTCTACCATCACTATGGTAGATATTGAGTCTGAGACTCCATGTATTTTATCTAGGGATCTTCTAGATAGAACTTATGAGAACTGACTTTTTAAAGACCCATCTACTAAAGATATGGTATAGTTTTAAGATGAGAAAAGTTTGTTTATGGAAAGAGGCAATTTCGATAGACCCGTTGGACCTCTTAACAAGCCATAGATCATAGCTAGAGGTAAATTCACATCTAAATTACCTCAATTATTAATTCTTGGACGAACATGATACATTATCGATTTTTCTTACGAAAGGTTTATTTCATGTTTGAGTTATGGAGGCCATAGATATTTTGAAGAAGTGCAAGTAGGGTTTAGGTTAGTAAATGTCTAATATTCATAGGATCAACCCCATATTTATATGCATAAGATCTTTATGGAAGAAGGGTGAAATCCCAACATTCAACATCAAAAGAAGATAAATCTAATTATGATGGATGTGGTTAGAAAAGAGATAATTAAGTGGCTTAATTGAAGTATAATTTATATATATTTAATGGTAAATGGGTTTTCTCTAAGCAATGTAACCCGAATAAATAAGAGATAACGCTGATTAATAATGACTAGAACAAGATAATTCCAAATCAGTCAATCACTAGTTGGATAATGTGCATAGACTATCTAAAGCTGAGTTAGGCCACCAGAAAGACCATTATCATATTCATTGACCAGATATTTGTATGACTATAAGTCCAACAATATTATTATTTCTTCGATGGTTATTAGAGGTACAATTAGATATCCTTTTTACTAAAGACCAGGAGATGGTGACTTTTATTTATAGATATGGCACATAGATACTTAAATGTGTCATACCCTCTAGTACAGGTAAGCCTATTCAAAACCAAAGACAATATTCAAAGTAAAACAAAAGCAGAGAAAGTAAGAAATAAAAATAATCCCCTAAATGAAATATAAAGAAGTACAATATAAACATAATAGCCTAGGTCTAGTTGTCATTAGTACAAGCCTCCAATATCAAATAAAATAAAATAACAAAAAATATCTTAAATGTGAATAAGAATAATATAAAATAAAAATATATTCGGGTAAGGTCTTTGATCCATCAGCCATTACCTCGATCTTTAAGAAACCAAAACCAAAAATAAATAATCAATTCTCAGATACACACACATTGCCTTCACATAGTGCTAAAAAAGAAAATAAAATCAAAGGATGAGTACTAAACATGTGTACTCATCAAGTATCATCCCCAACCAACCCTTATCCAAAGTGATGGTGAGAACCACCATACCAACCATGTAACACCCTGTATTTCTCTAGGATAATCTAAGTCCTAATACATGAGTATTCATATATATAATTTTCGAAATACTCATTATTTCTTTCATTTTAGAGCCTGCCATTTGTAGGAAATTAAATTTGCTTTTCAACAATATAAAATTTTCCCTAATCTGATAACCGGGTAAGAAGTTATGGTGATTTTAATTTTCAGCTGTTAAACACCATTATTTTAACCCTTAGCGCATTGCGGAGACAGTCCAGCTGAAAATTGTTAATTTCTAGTGTGACTCCACAACCATGGTGCATCACGGAGCAAGCTAATTTCCCATTTGGCAATTTCCAATGGGCCTCAGCAATGTTGGCGCGTCGCGGAGGTGGCTAAATTGGCATCCAAAGCTTTACCATGACAGCTCTGCATCATGGTGTTTTTTTAGTTCGTAATTGTCATATTCTAGTTGCCTGCCGCGATAGTGGCGTGTCGCGCCAGTGGTCCAGATCGGGAAAATGTCATGAAAAATTAAAGTTGTGCCCAGGGTTAAAACAAACCTTTTTCGTGATTTTATTTCACCCAGATGTGGGATTTAAGCCCTAAAAATGTTTAAATCCTTCATTAGTCACTTTTCCCCAAAATCAAAAGGTAATTCTCTCTCAAGAAATCAAGAACCCTACTTTCAAGTTCAAGGTCAATCCTCACAAACTCACCAAAAACTTCAAGAAATTCATTATCCCAGGTATATTAGATGTTCGTCCATGGATTCCTTTCATCCATGGATCCTAAGTAGCCCATTTTAATCACCAAGTTATAATCTTTTCAAGTTATTATATTTTAAACTATGATTTCATCCATAAATCTCCATGCACTATTGATTTTATACCATGTTACCATGAAATTATTGTTATTACCAATTTTAGTATCTACAAATTCCATGCTCTCTATTTAGTACTCCATGCTTTACATGCATATCCAGTTAATTATTAGTTATGTTCATGAAACTATTCTTACTAGCCTACCTCATTTAGCATACCAGTACATTCAAAGTACTGATCGCATACCTTTTATTTTGCGCTATAATATATTATATAATAGGTTCTAGAACTCAGTTCCCGTCTCTTGATTAGACTTATCAGATCCTCAGCAGTACAGTAGCAGTAGTGAGTCATCATCATTCGAGGATAGATTATTTTACTTCATATCTCTATTTCAGTAGTTTGTAGAGTTAGTTGTGGGCCTATACCATCAACTCATATTCAGTCAGTTAGTTTTAGAGGCTTTTCAGACATTAGAGTCAGTTATTCAGTATTCAGACATTACAGTTAGTTATCAAGTTTATCATTATTTTATAAAATTTAGTTAGTTATTTCTACAAACTCATATTTTAATTTTAAATCCAGTTATTAAAAACTTATGGCATGTTAGTATTCTTCCATATTTATGATCATGTTATCTAGTGCTCAGAGCAGGTACCAGTTCATGGGTTAGCTTGTGGTCCCTCGGGACTATAAGCACCGTGTGATGACTAGAGGGTAGTCCCGGGTCATTACAAACATAGTATTAGAGACTAAGGTTTTAAAGTGTCCTAGAAAGTCTGAAAGCTGCATCAAGTAGAGTCTCCTGCATGGGTGTGTAGCGCGCCACACTTATGGATGAGAGTCTACAAGGATTTTAGGAAAAAGTTTCCCTTCTTTTAGTATTTATGTCGTGTGAGTGAGCATGAGCTCAAGTTAAACTCTCTGTCTAATCTATTTCTTCCTTCCATTTACAGAATATGCCTCCCAAGAAGAACAGAAAAATAACAGAAAATCAACCAGCCCCTCAGCCCATCCAGGCAGATCCTTTGGATGAGCACAACTCTTACACAAA
Source organism: Capsicum pubescens (assembly GCA_030864215.1). Lineage (NCBI taxonomy): Eukaryota > Viridiplantae > Streptophyta > Magnoliopsida > Solanales > Solanaceae > Capsicum > Capsicum pubescens. Next base: position 194,386,050 of record CM061544.1, on the reverse strand, counting down.
ATTTAGGGCAGCGTTCACTACTTTAGCCAATTCTATAGCAGCTCAAAGTAAATAGTTGTTGTTGTTCTAGACAATCCAGTGTTCAATTTTGATGTGACTAAAATTTGGGATTTCACCCGGATGAATTTTTCTTCTTTCATGGGATCCACGTCTGAAGAGGATCCACGAGAATTCTTAGATATGGTGCAAAAGGTAATAGATTCTATGGGGGTGACATCTAGTTAGAGTGCAGAGTTTTCTACGTACCAGTAGCAGGATGTAGCCCATACTTGGTTTAAGCAGTGAAAGGTTGATAGGGGTGTAGATGCAGGGCCTGTAGAATAGGAAGAGTTTGCCCAGCTTTCTTAGATAGATTTTTCCCATTGGAGTTGAGGGAGGCCAAAGTGTTAGAGTTCATTAATTTGAGGAAGGGCAGTATGAGCGTGAGGGAGTATTCCCTTAAGATTACTTAGTTAGCTAGGTATGCTCCTAATATGGTAGCGGACAATAGGTCCAAGTTGAGTAAGTTTGTGTCTACCGTATCTGATAGTTTGGTCAAGGAAGGCAGGACTACAATGCTTATTTGTGAGATGGACTTATCAAAGATGATGGTCCATGATCAATATATAGAGGAGAAAAATAATAAGGAGAGGGAAAGAGGAAACAACAGAGCTAAGATGGGTAGTTTTAATTTTAATCAGCCAAAGTCAGAAGGTGGTAACCTTCCTCACTATCATCAGAGGTCTACAACTCCAGCACCCTCATCATCCAGTTCCCCATTATCAAAATTCAGAAATAATAATATGGATAGGTCACCAAGATCTAAGTCCCAGTTCAGTGTTAGCAGTGCTCGTACAAATCCTCTATGTTAGATATGCGGCACATACTATCAGGGTGAGCGTAGAGCGGGTAGTGATGTGTGCTTTGAGTGTGGAAAGCCAGGACATTTGATTTGGGAGTGTTGGGTATTTTTTTATAAAGGTAGGAATGTGAGCCAACAGGGCTAGTTCCATCAGTCATTAGTTCTATTCGGTCTCCCGACTCAGCAGGGTACCGCTTCCAGTGCTACCAGTGGTCAGCGTCTGAACAAATTATATGATCTTCAGTCCCGACAAGATAAGGAAAATTCTCCTGACATAGTTACTGGTATGTTGACAGTCTTTCACTTACATGTTTATGCTTTGCTAGACCCTAGAGATTTTCTTTCTTTTGTAACTCCATAAATGGATGTCAACTTCAAAGTTAGTCCCAAAACTCTAATAGATCCCTTTTTAGTGTCTACCTCATTAGGTATTTCCATTGTATCTAGACAGGTATACAGGAACTGTATGGTCATAATATCTCAAAAAGTAACCTCAGTTGATCTTGTGGAGTTAGAGATGATGGATTTTGACGTCATTCTCTGTATGGATTGGCTCCACTCATGCTATGCCTCAGTTGATTATAGAAATAGAATAGTTCATTTTTATTTTCCAAATGAACCAGTCCTTGAATTGAGGGATAGTAACGCAGCTCTTAAGGGTCAGTTAATTTCGTATCTTAGAGCGAGAAAAATGATATCAAAGGGGTGTATTTACCTTTTTGTGTGAGTCAAAGACTCTAACTCATAAACTCCAACTCTTGAGTAAGTTCCAGTAGTAAATTAATTCTCAAATGTATTTTCTAAAGATCTGCTCGAAGTTTCTCCCGAAAGGGAAATCATTTTTGGAATAGACCTTCTCTAAGATACTCATCCGATCTCTATTCTGCCATACAAAATGGCTCCAGCAGAACTCAAAGAGTTACAAGAAAAGTTAAAGGATCTCCTAGATAAAGGATTCATCAGACCCAATGTCTCCCCATGGGGCACGCCTATTCTATTCATGCATAAGAAAGACGGTTCTCTCAGAATGTTCTTAGACTACTATCAATTGAACAAAGTCACAATCAAGAATAAATATCCACTTCCTAGAATCAATGACTTATTTGATCAACTTCAGGGTGCCAGCTATTTTTTAAGGATTGATCTCAAATTAGGCTATCATCAGCTCAGGGTCAGGGAATGTGACATTCAAAAAACAGCTTTCCAAACCCAGTATGGTCACTTTGAATTTCTAGTGATGTTCTTTAGTCTTACCAATTCCCCTGCAGCCTTCATGGACTTGATGAAGTGAGTGTTCAAGCAATACTGGGATATGTTTTTCAAAGTCTTCATTGATGACATTCTTGTTTACTCTTGTAGCGAAATTAAATATGCAGACCACCTTAGAATAGTATTTCAGACTCTTAGAGCTCATCAGTTGTTCGCTAAATTCAGTAAGTGTGGATTTTGGAAAAGATCAGTGGCTTTTCTTGGCCATATCATTTCCAGTGATGGCATTAGTGTTGATCCTCAAAAGATCGAAGCGATGAGAAACCGTCCTAAACCCATCACTCCATCAGACATCATTAGTTTCTTGTGTTTAGCTGGCTATTACCGTTGATTTGTTGAAAGGTTTTCTTCTATTGCATCCCAAATATCCAAATTGACTTATAAGAAAGTTAAGTTTCAGTGGTTAGATTCATATGAGAAGAGTTTTTAGGAGTTGAAGACTCAACTCACCTCAGTCTTGACCCTACCAGATGGTTCAGATGGTTTTGTTGTGTATTGTGATGTATCCAAGGTAGTTATAGGTTGGGTCCTCATGCAGATAGTTAAGGTCATAGCCTACGCCTCTAGACAACATAAACCCCATAAGAAAAATTACCCTACTCATGATCTTGAGTTAGTAGTTGTACTGTTTACCTTAAAGATTTGGAGGAATTACTTGTATGGGGTGCATTTAGATGTGTTTATAGTTCACAAAAGCCTTTAGTATGTGTTCTTTCAAAAAAATTTGAATCTTCATAAGAGAAGGTGGTTAGAGTTATTGAAGGATTATGACATAAGTGTTTTGTATCATGCAGGCAAGGCCAATGTAGTGGATTATGCTCTCAGTGGATTGTCTATAGGTAGTGTTGCTCATATTGAGGATGGTAAGAAGAAATTAGCTCAGGAAGTTCATCAGCTAGACCGACTAGGTGTCCGCTTAGTAGACTCAGCAGAGGGTAGTGTGTGGGTGCAAAGTAGCGCTGAATCATCTCTAATTTCTAAGGTGAAAGAGAAGTAGGATAGATATCCCAGTCTAGTTATGTTAAAACAATCATTAAGAGACCAAAAAGTAGAGGTTTTCTCCCATGGGAGATGGTGTTTTGTGCTGTCAGGGTAGATTGTGTGTGCCTGGTGTAGATGATTTAAGGCATCAAATTCTTACAGAAGCGCATGATGCGCATTACTCTATTCGTCTAAGGGCCACTAAGATGTACCACAATTTGTGGGAGATCTATTAGTGGAACGGGATGAAGAGATATATTGCAGATGGCCAAGCAAAAAGGATTATTTAGACTCTAGAAGATAGACTGAGAGCATGCGTTGTTGATTTTAAGGGTAGTTGGGATGACCATTTGCCTTTGATTGAATTCGCATACAATAACAACTATCATTTCAGTATATGTATGGCTCCGTTTAAGTCTCTCAATGGTAGGAGATTTATATCTCTAATTGGTTGGTTTGAATTAGGTGAGGCCACAGTAGTAGGGCTTGACTTGGTGTTTGATATGTTAGAGAAGGTTCTATTGAACAGAAAAAGGCTTAGGGCTTCCCAGAGCCGACAGAAATCATATATACTGATGTGAGGAGAAAGGATCTCGAGTTTAAGGTCGGCAAGTTTATGTACTTGAAAATCTCTCCCATGAAAGGAGTGAAGAGATTTGGAAAGAAAGGGAAACTCAGTCCCTGATAAGTCGGTCCCTTCAGAATTCTCAGCCGTTTAGGAAAGGTAGCTTAGGATCTTGAGTTTGCTTCATATTTAGACGCAGTACACCCAGTGTTCCATGTATCGTTACTGAAAAAGTGTATTGGTGATCCTGTGGTAGTTGTTCCCTCAGAAAGTGTAGAGATTTAGAACAATCTTACCTTTGAGGAAGTTCCAGTCGAAATTCTTGATCATTAAGTTCGTAGACTAAGGAACAAAGAATTCCACTAGTCAAAGTTCTTTGGAAGAATCAGTCTGTTGACAGACCCACTTAGGAAGTAGAGACGGATATGCAGACCAAGTACCCTCATCTTTACTCCGCAAATCCATATTCAGTATAAGGTACTAATATTCTTAAGATTTCTCTTTATTCTACTCAGATTCAATTGCACATTATGTTCATGTCAATTGTGCATTTACAAATCAGTTCAGTCATACATTCCATGCATCCGATATGCATGTTCAGTGTGTAAGCTCAGCCCAGTAGCTTTCCTTAGATAACCAGTTTTATTCGAGGAAGAATGATCCCAAGGGGGCGATATTACAACACCCTGTATTTCCCTAGCATAATCTAAGTCCTAATACGTGAGTATTCATAAATTTAATTTTCGAAATACTCATTATTTCTTTCATATTAGAGCCTACCATTGTCTAGGAAATTCAATTAGATTTCCAACGATATAAAATTCACCCAAATACGATAACCGGGTAAGAAATTATGGCGATTTTAAGTTCCAGCTGTTAAAACCATTATCTTAACCCTTAGCACATCACAGAGATAGTCCAAATGACAATTGTCAATTTTTGGTGTGACATCGCAATCATGGCGCATAGTGGAGCAGGCTAATTTCCCATTTTTCAATTTCCAGTGGACCTCCGTGATGTTGGAGTATTGTGGTGGTGGCCAAATTGGCATCCAAAGTTTTACCGTGACAGATCCGCATTGCAGTGTTTGTCTAGGTCCCAGATGTCATTTTCCAGTGGCTTGGCGCGATAGTGGCGCATCGCACTAGTGGTCCAGATCCGAAAAATTTCATGAAAAATTAAAGTTGCGCCCAGGGTTAAACTAATCATTTTCCATGATTTTATTTCACCCAGATATGGGATTTAAGTCCTAAAAACATTTAAACCCTTAATTATTGACTTTTCCCCAAAATCAAAAGTTAATTCTCTCTCAATAAATCAAGAACTCTAGTTTTTAAGTTCAAGGTCAATACTTATGAACTCACCAAGAACTTCAAAAATTCACTATCCTAGGTATATTAGATATTCATCCATGGAACCTAAGTAACCCATTTTAATAACAAAGTTATAATATTTTTAAGTTATTATTTTTTAAATTATGATTTCATCCATGAATCTCCATGCACTATTGATATTATACCTTGCTAGCTTGAAATTATTGTTGTTATTCAATCCTCCATGTTATAACATTTTTACTTATTGAATTAAACCATGAATTAATGCTATTATGATGAATTCATGCTATTACTACAAGTTCCATGACATTCCTATGATTGTTTTAAACACATGAACTACAAGTGTTTGATAAAATGCCTACAAGAGTGATTGATTTAAATAAAAGGCCTTCATGTTTTGTCCTTCAAGCTTTAGTGTCATTTTTATATTATTGTTTTGAGTCCTGGGGGTATTGAATACCCAAAATCCATAGTTTTTTACTTAGTATAGTATAAGTACATTACATAATAGTCTTTAAAAGGTACTATAAGCATTATCAGAACAGCTAGTTACCAGTTAGATAAACTCAAAACAGTCTAGTATTTCAGCGTCTTTCAGTTGGAAGTAGGATTTAGCACCGAGTAAGTGAAGGGATGGCGTCTTCCCAATCAGATAGACAGAGTCATTAGTAGCAGTACCTATACTCCAGAACTACGTAGACAACATAGGATATGAGTAGTCACCCATCAGACTAGGCATGACTATCTCGCAGGGGTCACCCGTTAATTAAAGCTTAACACCCTTTGTCCTTTGGACATTATATCAATTTAGAGGATCCAAAAAGCCATCGATAGTACCCGTGACATGGTATTAACACCCTTCCAACTGGGGTTACAGGTTGGATCCTGATTAGCTCAAATTAGGGAATGTCAGTTAGATGATACCTCCCACAGTCTCAGATATAGTCTCAGTTACACTCCCAGCTTAGTTATTCAGTCTTAGTGTTGTTTGACCCAATCATACAGATTTCAGTAATTTCAGTATTTCAATTTACAGATTTTGCTTAGTTCATGTTATATGCTTGGTCATGCATCCTCAGTATTATAGATTTTCATGCATTTTCTGTATCTATAGGTTCTATGCTCTCTATTCAGTACTCCATTCTTTACATGCATATCCAGTTAATTATTAGTTCTGTTCATGAAATAATGCATACCAGCCTACCTCATTTAGCATACCAGTACATTTGAAGTACTAATCGCATACCTTTTTTTTACACTATGATGTATTATATCATAGGTTCTAACTCTTAGTTCCTAGATTATGATTAGGAATACCAGATCCTCAGTAGTATAGTAGCAGTGGCGAGTCCTTATCATTTGAGGACAGATTATTTTACTTCATATCTCGATTTTAGTAGTTAGCAGAGTTAGTTGGGGGCCTGTCCCATCAATTCATATACAGTCAATCAATTTTAGAGGCTTTTCAGACCTTAGAGTCAGTTATTCAGTATTCTGACATTACAGTTAGTTATCCAGTATATCATTATTTTATCAGATTCAGTCAGTTATTTCTATAGACTCATATTTCAGTTTTAAATTCAATTATTAAAACCTTATGGCATGTCAGTATTCTTCTGCATTTATGATCATGTTATCTAGTGCTCACAGCAGGTACGATCTCATGGGTTAGATTATGGTCCATAGGGACTGTAAGCACCGTGTGACGACAAGGAGGTAGTCCCAGGTCGTTACAAAACATAAAAGATTTCCCCAAATAAACATGCACCCAAAAAAGTCCCAGCCTAGTCTAGTAGATAGAAATGATTAACAAGATAGCCAAATATGTTCAATTAATGTAAAAATGTAAAAGTTCAAGATCAACAACAATAATGATAAGTCACATCAAGACAGAATTTCACCAACACAATATATTATATACACTCAGCATGCTAAGCTAATAATATTGGATAAGGAAAAGAAGTTCCATACAAACAGAAAAAATAGATATGCTACAATAGTCTCAATAGATCAAGATAAAATCTATACACAATAAATAATAATATCTCGACCAAAATATCACCCAGGAGAAAGTGTAATTAATTAAAATTTGGTGATATAAAATGAAATAAAATTACCAAAGTACAAACTATATAAAACTTTTGAGACTAATATCTAGAAGAGGTCTAATGTGGGGTTTGAAATTCATGTACTAATCAAATCTCATCAATCAACCTTATTGGTACTTACCTCAGATAAAACAATAATAAAATAGTTCACTTTTTTCTGCAAAGAATCTAAGTTCCCTCATAGTACCAATTTCATGAAAAATGTATGATGAATAATTATACATTAGTATTGAAAAATCCAAAATGCATAATAATAATTTCAACAATGGTATAAATGAATCTAAGTCATACAAATCTAAATAAATTATGATACCAACCCCTGCACTATGTAATAACCCTTCAAGTCATTTTCTATATCTCTACTAATTTTCACCATTAGGGCTTCTCTATAGCTTCCCTAAGTTATTTATGACTTGCTGGAACTGACAGTTTGGTTACCAAGTAGTTCGTTTGTTTTTTAGAGCCAAGTCTTTGTTTAGAAGTCTTCTCTGGTTCCAAATGGCCACAAGGAAAACAATTATTCAAATGACCTCGAATAAAAATGCTAACTATTTAAAAATCTAAAAAATATTGATTTTAGACTAGGTGGACCTTTGTTTAGGGTCCCGAAGAACCCGTCTCTTTTTGACCTATTGGTCGAAAAATTTAAAAAATGGAAATTAGGTATGGGGCCCATATTTTGTAGAAATGACCTTGGATGGAAATTTCAACTACGCCATTAAGTTTAGAACATCAAATTTGGTATGGGTACATTATTTATTTTTGATTACAAGATTCCGAATGAATCCAGAGGGCTTGGCTGCAAGTTGGAAAATTTCATGTCTACTATTGTTATTTGGTGCATCGCCATCATGAGCTAAGGATTTAGATTGTGATACCCATAGAAGGACTCAAGTGACACAATTGCAATGTATTATCACAATCATGATTCTGTGATGTAGCACTAATATACCGCAATTGTAAAGATGGGGTGGCAATTGCGGGACCCGAATACTTGGGCCAGATATAAATGTTATTTTATCCTGATTTATCTCATCTTCACCCATTTTCTTGAGAGATAAAATCCTAAATGGAGAGATAGATTAATATTGAGTTATGTGAGTTATCTAGGATCTTAGTTAAAATAATTTTTCATGATTTCTCTTTGATTTGTGGTAAGATTTCACCCATTTCACTATAAAAAATTTCCCATTTCTTGTTCTAAAATCACAAAACCTTGGGGTCTTGATTTTATCCCTAAAATAGCTTATAATACACCTATTCTTGAGGGTAATTAGTCCTTGGGTTTATGATAAGGTTGGGTTGATTTTGAAAATGTAAGTTTTGTGAGTAGGACCCATATGAGCTTTCGATGTGATTTTTGGATCCAAAGAACAATAGTGCCACATGGGTATTATTATTCTTGTATTAATGAGTATAATATGATTTTGATAGCTTGGAATCTTGCGGAAGCTTCTAGGATGGAAAAAATAGTGATTTAGCGAATCTTGTGTGCTTTTCTCAACATCCAGGTAGGCTAGTTTTACCCATTGTTAGTTTGAGCTAATTCATAGAATGTTTTTGGTATTATGTTAGATTTGGGATGGGTTTTAGGTGTTGGTATGATCAATTGAAATACTTGGGTTAGTTGGACCATCAAGTCTCTCTGAAAAACCATAATTTAGGCATAATCAACCTAGTTACTTATATTTTAGGTGAATTCTCTTGTCTTAGGGATATTTAAGGCTTGTTTAACATCTAAAAGTGGATTTATCTACCTTAATCCTAGTTCGGGTAGAATTTTCCTAAAATATAACTTTGGGAATTAGAAAGGGACCTTAACCCACCTTAGGCAAAGATACATTTTAGCCTGTGTAGACTTTTATATACTTGTTAGACTCTTGTAAATGCATATTGAGGTAATATTGAGAAACATTAACACTTGATAGATATGTTTATTGATTAGAGGTTTGATGCCTATTGATCATGCTATTATTTTTTCTATTGATGATACTATTGATTATGTTCATATATATATATATATATACAATTACTTATTTGAGTTTGGAAGATGCATATGATATTAATATATTTACCGGTTCAAATCTATCTATTAATGATAAATTTAACAGTTCATGTCTAACTATTGATGATATATTTATCAGTTTATGTCCAATAATAGATAATATATTTACTGATTTATGTTTGACTATTGATTATATTTATCAATTTGAGTACGAATAGAATTGTTATGCTGTAATATACCTATTATGATATGATGATGTCGGGGTGTGAGATTTACAATAACAATTTGGATAAGTCTAAAAATTAGGAAATGGTTATAATATGGTATGATATAAATGAATCTTAGTGAAATAATGACTAGTTAATAAGTGATGTGTAGTTGATAAAGGATGATCTATTGATACATAAGGATTAGTTATCACATGATGGTTAGTTCATAAGTGTTGACTAATTGGCAAATAATGAATATGGACAAGTAATGATTATAGTGTTCCATGACTTGGATGAATTCCAATTGGATTATGAGAGTCGATAAATAACAGTGGTGGACATGCTATCTTATTTGTATCTTCTTAGCTTATGGGGGCTTGCGATGGGTTATTTTCCTTTTCTTCATTAATTGGTGTATGGGCGCCAATTTTGTACTTTTGTTTGAATGTGTTGATGCTTTATGTTATGCCATCATGACTCATAAATCGGGTCATGAAAAATTGGTATTAGAACCTAGGCTATACAATTATTGTTGGTACAAGAGAAAATGTCTAGTAGAGACCTGCGAATTCGAACAATGATATCCATTTCATATCTTTGCAAGGATATGGGACAATCTTTGGGAATTTTCACTTCTTTCAATCATTTTATACTATGTTTTGAGTTGGTTTGTAGAACATTCCTTTGACTTCGCTCTTTTGCAGATATCTAGGATACTTTTTATCGCTACATGCAGCGAGGTTCCCAAGATCGAGCCAAGGGATCCTACTCCTATACTTGTATAACATAGAGGTTGTGCAAAACTATGAGATGTTTCCCTAGATAAGGATCCTTCACCAAACCGTATTCCCGCTCCTAAGCCATAGATTCTATTACACTAGCCAACTATGGGACAGGGACCATTTCAGGCTCCACTAGGGTTTATTTTATCTAGAGTGCTCAAATATTCTTTGGTTTAGCTTTTGAGGTTAGATGGTGGTGCACCATATGATGGTGCACAGGATACATATCAAAGTAGTACTGAGGCGTGGGCACAACCTAATCTGCGGCTTCCACCATTGATATTCCTCTTATGATAATGATTGTTCAGGTGGTAGTTTCTCAGCCGGTGGATGCCCAGCCAGTGTTTTCCCAGCCTACTATGTTCGCCGAAGAGTAGAAGATATTGGGTAGATTCTTAAGACTAGCTCCGCCTAGATTTTTTGGTGCTCCGAGTGGGGATGCATATGAGTTTTTGATTGCTTATGAGAATAGACTCTGTAATTTGGGTCTTATTAATAATCATGGTGTGGATTACACAATATTTCAGTTTTACTTAGATGCTCAACAGTGGTGGAGAGGTTGTATAGATTTTAGACCTAAAATCTTTTCCTTTGATATGGACTCAGTTCTTTGAGATATTCTTGGAGAAGTACATGACTCATAGTCTTTCGGATCATTTGAAGGATCAATTCTCTAGACTAGAGAAGGGCTCCATGTTGCTTGTAGAGTATAAGGCTCATTTTTATGAGTTGGCTTTGTACGCAACTTTTATTCTAGACACTTAGTATAAGAGAGTTTGTTGCTTTGTCTGAGGATTGAGACTTCCTCTTCTCACATCCACTCAAATTTTTATTGCTATGAGTAGGTCTTTTGCTGAGGTTTCAAATAATGCTCGGGTGATAGGGGATATGAATCATGAGGACTAAAGAGGCAACATAAGAGGCCTAGACATTAGGGAAATTTCAGTGAGAGTCATAGTAGTTCCCAATTCATAGGTAGCCATTTTTATGATAAATATTTTTCGCATTTATTATATCACTCTAAGAGTTAGCCTAGTCGACCTGATTAGGTAGCGATTCAGATTACTGACGGAGGTCATCCTAGTGCTAGTGATTGCCCTAGTAAGTGTAGTGGTCTGTATTTGATTGGTTCATAATTTGGTAATTTTAGACATTGTGGTTATTTTGGATTAGCTAGATCTTGTTCAATTTAGTGTCATGTTATAGTTGTGGAGCTCCTAATCACTATTTGCAAGATTGCCTGAGTCGTAGGGCGATTGCTGCTTTTTCTTTAGGTATTCCCTTATTAGATAAGTTCATCCCTCAGTTAGAGGTGGTTCTCAAGGCTATAGGTGTGGATTACATAGTAATCAAGGGGTGCTAAAAAAGTAGGATAAAAGGTCAGTTAGGAGCCCAACTAGGTTGTGGGAATGGTCAGTTGTATGCAGTACCTACTAGATCAAGGTTAAGTCTTTGGATGTTGTTGTTATAGCTATGATTTTGGTGTGACGTCAGTCGTCCCTTGATTTATTTGATCTTTTATCTACTTATTCTTATGTTTCTGCTTATTATGCATCACAAATAGAGTTTTCTTAGGATCTACTATCTATGCCCTTGTGTGTATCTACTCTCATGGGTGATTCTTTAGCAGTAGATCGGGTGTTCATATTGTTACGACTGTTAGTAATGTTTATACTCATGTTGATCTTATTGTTCTGGATGTGGTGGATTTTGATGTGATTTTGTGCACGGACCGATTATCTCACTATCATGCAATCCTGGATTTTTTTCCAAAACCGTTTCATTAGGCATGCCTGATCTACCCCTAGTCGTGTGGTAGGGAGCAATTATCCTCAAGGCGATGGGGATTATTTCTTAAGTTTGTGCTAGAGTCTTATTTTGAGGGGTTGCGAGTCTTATCTCACTTATATTTATGATACAAGTGTGGAGAGTCTATCTCTTGACTTTGTTCTTATAGTTCGTTAGTTTCTTGATGTGTTCCCTATGGACTTGCCTGGTATTCCCCCAATCTATGAGATTTAGTTTTCTATTGATATAGAGACTGACACCCAACCTATTTATATGAAACCTTACTATATGGCTCCTATCGATCTTAAGAAGCTAAATTCTCAGCTTAAGGATCTTCTTTGTAAGGATTTTATTAGATCGAGTATGCCTCTTTGGGTAACCCCTATGTTCTTTGCTAAGAAGAAATATGGCTCCATGAGTATGTGTGTTAATTATAGGCACCTTAATAAGGTGATAGTGAAGAACTATTATCCTATTCTTTGGATTGATGGTTCATTTGACCAACTTCAAGGAGCGGCAATGTTCTCTAAGATTAATTTGACATCTGATTACCATTAATTCTGGATTTTAGCTAAGGATATCCTGAAGATAACTTTTACGACTCGTTATGGTCATTATGAATTCTTGTGATGTTATTTGGCTTAACTAATGCCCCAACTAGATTTATGAATTTGATGGATCGAGTATTCATACCTTATTTTGATTCCATTGTAATTGTGTCATCGATGATATCCTTGTGTATTCGAGGCATAGAGAGAAGCATGTACAACATTAGAGTATTGTGCTACAGACTTTAAAAGATCATGTACTTCTTACCAAGTTCTCTAAGCGCAAGTTTTGGATTGAGTCAGTGAAACTCGACATGAAGTGTATAATGACGGGATTTTGGTAGACCCGAGTAAGATCAATTTGATTCGTGATTGGACTAAACCTATATCTCTTACTGAGGTTAATAGCTTTATTGGGTTGGCCGGTTGTTATAGATGATTCATCGAGGGTTTTGCTACTATTTTAGTGACTATGACTAGATTGACTTAAAAGGAGGTACCTTTTTCATGGTCTAAGAAGTGTGATTCGAGCTTTAGAAAGATCAACGAGTTCCTTACTTCAGCTCCTATTTAATCTTTTCCTATTGACATATAGGGATTAACCATGTTTTGTCTAGTGTTGGTGTAGGTTGTGTTTTGATGTAACAGTGTCATTTTTTTATGCTTTGAGACAACTTAAGGTTCACGAGTGCAACTTCCCTACTCATGATTTGGAGTTGGCAATGGTAGTTTTTGCGCTTATGATTTGGAGACATTATCTTTATTGTGTGCATTGTGAGATTTTCACCAATCATCGCAGTCTTTAGCATCTTATGACCTAGCGAGAGCATAATGGTAGGCAACATAGATGGATAGAGTTGATTAAGGATTATGATATTTTTATTTTTTATTATCCGATTAAGGCGAATGTGGTAGCAGATGCCTTGAGTTGAAAGGCAGTAAGTATAGGTAGCTTGAATTGTATTTTGTTTTTTTAGAGGCTATTGGCACGAGATATTTAATCATTAGCCAACATGATAGTTCGCCTTTATATTTTAGACCCTAGGAGGATTCTTTCAAGTTTTAAGGTGAGTCCTTTTTTTTTTAGCAAATTCGGGATCATCAGTTTGAGGATATTAAGCTTTACTTCCTTTGTGATTAGGCGTAAGGTGGTGAGTCTGAGAGGAACACTATAGATTTTGAGGATGTGTTAAGATTTAATGGTCATATTTGTGTTCCAAGGATGGATAGCTTGATTCATTTATGCTGCACGAGGATCATAGCTCTAGATATTCTATTCATTCGAGAACAACAAAAATGTATAAAGATTTGAGACAACATTATTGGTGGAGTGGAATAAAGAGAGATATGGATGATTTTGTTGCTCGTTTCCTATGTTGTTAGCAGGTAATGATCGAGTATCAGCTTTCAGGTAGTTTAATTCAGAGATTTCCTATACTCGAGTAGAAATGGGAGTGGATTACCATGGATATTGTTAGTGGTTTACCTCATACTTCCTGTGGTTCCGATATTATTTAGGTCATCATGGATCAAGTGACTTAGTCAACACATTATTTCCTATTCAGATGTCTTTCAGTGTTTAGAGGTTAGTTTGCATCTATGTGCATGAGATATTCTATTTGCAAGGTGTTCCTATATCTATTATTTTGGACCAGGGTTTCATTTTAACTACTAGATTTTAGAGAGATTTTTAGGAGGAGTTAGGTACTCAGGTAAATCTTAGTATAACCTTCCATCTGTAGACCGATGGCCAATCCAAGCTAACTATTCAAGTGTTTGAGGATATGCTCCGAACTTATGTTATGGATTTTAGAGGCTAGTGGGAGGATCACTTAGCCTTGGTAGAGTTTTCTTATAATAATAGTTATCATTCGAGTATTGAGATGTTGATTTTTAAGGCATTGCATGGTCGGATATATCGTTCTCCAATTGGATGGTTTAAGATTTTTGAGATTTGGCCTCATGGTATTGATTTTCTTCAAGAGTCATTGGATAGATTTAAGGTGATACAGGATAGGTTTAAATAGCTTAGACTAGGCAAAAAACTTATACACACTGTAGTCTATGTGCCTTGATGTTTGGAGTTGGTGATCGAGTATTCCTTCGAGTATTGCCTATGAAAGGTGTGATGAGGTTTGGGAGGAAGGGCATGCTCAGTCCCAGATATATTGGGCCTTTTGAGATTCTTTGTATAGTTGGCGAGGTGGCTTATGAATTAGCTGTATCTCTTGATTTTGAGGTTGTCCATCCAGTTTTCCATGAATCTATGTTGCGGAGATATATTCCTAATCTGTCTTATGTTCTTAGATGGGACTCAATCTAGTTGGATGAGTGCTTAACCTTCATAGAGGAGTCAGTGCTTATTTTGGCTAGTGATGTTAGGCGATTCTGCACCAGGGAGATTCCTATTATTAAGGCTCAGTAGAGGCACATCTTAGTAAAGGAGGCCACTTGGGAGATCGAGAGTGAGTTCCAAACTCGGTATCCTCACTTGTTTGAGGCTTCAGGTACATCCTAATCCTTAACTTTGACGGACAAAAGTTTCATAACTAGTGGATATTGTAATGAACCTTCAGGTAATTTTCTATATTTCCACTAATTTTCGTCGTTATAGCTTCTGAATAGCTTCCCCAAGTAAGTTATGACTTGCTTGAACTGACAATTTATTTACAGGATAGTCGTTTCATTTTTAGAGACAATTCCCTATTTTGAAGTCATTGCTAGTTCTAAATGTCCACTGAGAAGAAACATCAGTCAAACAACCTCGAATGCAAATTCTTATTGTTTCAAAAACTATGAAGTATCAATTTTAGGATATGTGTACCTTTGGTTTGATTCCCAAAGCACCCGAGCTCATTTCGACCTATTGGTCGGAAAGTTAAGAAAATGGAAATTATTTGTGGGACCCACATTTTGTGGAGACAACCTTGAATAAAAATTTTGACTGCTCCATTGGCTCCAAAACATCAAATTTAGTGTGGTTACATATTTTTTTGCATATACGGGATTCCGGATGAATCCCGAGGGCTTGGCGGAGACGTTGAAAATTCCAAGTCTACTATTCTTATTTGGTGCATCACATTCGCGAGCAAAGAGTTGCGATCACGATTACCCTGGCAGGCCTCAAGTACCACTATTGCAGTGGCTTCTTGCAATCATAATTCAGTGCTGCAACCCTAATATACTGCTATTGCGAAGGTAAGGTTGCGGAACTTGGATACTTGGGACATGTACAAATAGGTCATTTTAGCCCGATTTAATTCATTCTTCATCCATTTTCTTGAGATCTAAAAACTTAAGCAGAGATATAGACTAATGTTGATGCTTGTGGCTGATCTTAGAGCTCCACTAGTATCTATTTTCGTGATTTCTCTTTGATTTGTGGAAAGATTTCAACCTTTTCATGGTAAAGTTTCCTATTTCTTGTTCTAAAATCCCAAAATCTAAGGGACTTGATTTATCCTCAAATTAGCTCAGAATTCACCCATTCTTAAGGGTAATGATTCCTTGGGCATGTGAGAATGTTGGATTTGTTTCAAAATTTAGATTTCCATGAGTGGTACCCACATGGCGTTTTGATGTGATTTTTGGACCCGAAGCACAATAATGCAATATGGGTATCATTATTCTCATATTAATGAGTAGAATATGATTTTGATAGCTTGGCATCTTACGGAAGTTTCTCCAAAGGGAAAAGTAGTGATTAAGCAGATCTTGTAAGCTTCCTTCAGCGTCAAGGTAGGCTAGGTTTTACCCCTCATTAGATTGAGATAATTCATAGTATGTTTATGGTATTTTGTTGAATTTGGTATAGGTTTTAGGTGTTAAAATGAGTGGGTTAGTTGGCCCATTTAGGCTATATGAAAATTGTAATTTTTGCATAATCGACCTAGTTGCTTAAATTGTAGGTGAATTTTATTTCTTAGGGATAATTAAGGCTTGTTTAACCTCTAAAAGTGGATTTAGATACCTTAATCCTAATTCGGATAGAATTTGCCTAAAATGTAACTTCATGGATTAGAAGTAGGCCCTTAATCCACCGTAGGCTAAGACACATGTTAACTTATGTAGACCTTTATATGCTTGTTAGACTCTTGGAAATTCTT
The DNA here is from genome assembly GCA_030864215.1 of Capsicum pubescens. Classification (NCBI taxonomy): domain Eukaryota; kingdom Viridiplantae; phylum Streptophyta; class Magnoliopsida; order Solanales; family Solanaceae; genus Capsicum; species Capsicum pubescens. The sequence goes on along the minus strand of CM061544.1, from coordinate 194,369,514 downwards.
ATTAAGGTAATATTGAAAAATCATGAAACATGATGGATATGTTGGTTGATGCAGGGTTGGTGCCTATTGATTATGCTATTACTTATGTTATTGATGATACTATTGATTATGTTGATATATATATAAATATAATAACCAGTTCGAGTTCAGATGATGAATATTATATTGCTATATTTACCGGTTAAAGTCCAGCTATTGATGATATATCTACCTGTTCAAGTACAGTTATTGATGATATATTTACCAGTTCAAGTTCGGCTATTATCATATATTTACCAGTTCAAGTTCGTCTATTAATTATATTTACCAGTTTAAGTCCGGATATACATATTATGCTATGATGATGTACTTATTATGATATGATGATATCGATGGGTAAGATTTAAAATAGCAATTTGGCTAAGTCTAAAAATGAGAAAATGGTTATAATGTGGTATGATATAAATGGATTCTAGTGAAACAATGGTTAGTTGATAAGAGATGTTTAGTTGATAAAGGATGATTTATTGATATATGAGGAATAGTAATCAAATGATGGTGAGTTTATAAGTGTTAATTAATTGGCAAATGATTATTATGGAAAATTAATGATTATAGTGTGCCATGACTTTGATGAATTCCAATTGGATTATCAGAGTTGATAAATGACAATGGTGGTATATGCTATCTTGTTTTTACCTTCCAGGCTTATAGGGGCTTGCAACGGGTTATTTATGTTTCCACACTAATTGGTGTATTAGTGCCAATTTTGTAGTTATGCTTGTGTGTGTTAATGCTTTATGTTATGTTATGCAATTATTTCAAATTATTTACTTTTGTATGCATAATGATGTTGGAGTTGATTCAGATTTGTTTCCTTACCTTGACTTAGTTATGTTATGTCGCATTCTATCATAATTGTATCATGATTTAACCTAGTCGGCCGATGATGTCTACTGAGTACCCATTGTTTTGGTACTCGTACCACACTTCTGCCCTTTTTGTCCAGATCTGAGTACTAATTATCGTCGTTGATAGATGTTCGTACTGTTTTGATATCCATAGATATAGTGAGCTCTTGGAGTTGGAGTCACCTATTTCCTTCTATCTTTCATGTCTACTCTTTAGTTTCAAAACAGGAATATGTTGATTGTTTTAATATTTGGCTAGTATTATTATTGCTAGAGGCTCTTGTATTGGCTCTACCAGGTCGTGGGATGGTATCTTTGTTGACAATCTTATCTATTTCAAATACTATGCTTATTTATAAGTTGTGTTGTTGATTTTCGCCTATTTTAGGGATTTTCCACAAAATTAAGCCATTGTGTTTAGCTCCGGGTTACGGTTTAGCTTACCTATTTGTGGGATATCGAAGGTGCCATCATGACTCGTAATCGGGTCATGATATACGGGCATCACAAAAATAATAAGGAATTATTAATTATAAAATAAGACCAACACTAGTCCTCAAACAAGCATCATAACAAACAAAAGAAGCTATCAATATTAAAACAAGACCAAAAGCATCCCCCACTCGGGCATCACAATAATAATCTATCAATTCAAAATTAAGAGTTACACAGCCTCTACGTGGGCATCACAATAATGATAATCAATAAAGTCAATAATAAGATTCACACAATTCCCCAAACAAAAATGACAATAACAACAATCAACCCAAATAATGCAAACATAGAGAATTCACCCAAACCACCACCAATTATACATGATAAGTTTCCAACTTTCCCATTTATGACACAAGTATACTTAAATACTCAAAGGGAGATAAACTTGTTGGAAAGCATGAAGAGAAGTTCACTTTCATTCACAATAAATAGTATTAACACAAAGACTCCCTGTTTTAACTTCTTATTTGTAACTACAGTCTATTATACTCGAAGTGATTACTAAAATTCAATCATTCTATAAATTTTTCCTAAACATAATTCAAGATCCTAAGTAGATACTTACTATCAATTATTCATGATTAATAAGCTATTTATCCTACATTTAACATAAATATATCAACAAGTAGAGAACATTAAAGAGGTCCGTCCATTTACTTACTTTAACCCAGCAATATACTCTTGTATCCAGAGAGACGCTTTCCATCTCATCTAGGAAAAACCCTCCCAAACCTTTAGTAATTCACAAAACATAAGAAATAAGAACATATCATATAAACAACTTAGAATAGTGTCCAGGTAAATCCAAATTTTCCTTAAAGAAGACCTACATAGCGAAACCATAGTTTGAGGAGTCAAGAAGAAGTTATAATCCATCAAATCAGCACTAAATGCATCCAATCTAATCAAATATGACGTCTATATGTAAATATGAGACCAATGATAGCCATATTAACATACTCTATTTTAGGGTTCAAAATTACCTCGACAATCAACCTAAAGAAAGAAGGGTAAAATTAAAATTTTTATATAAAATGACATTCCCAATACTTTAAGAATTCTAAATTTGAAATCCAATCAAAAATCAATTTAAAATTGGGTTAGAAATCATGAAAATACTCATTTTATTTTATTGGGTAAAACCCAAATTCTCAAGTTTAAAAGCAATGATTTGTAGATGATTTTGCAATATAATCAATGTGTAATTATGAAAACAAAATTTAGAAACTCACCCAAGGTATGGATCTCAAAAACAAATTAGTGAAAATAAAATTTTGGCAACGAAAAGTTTTGTCCAACTATAATTTCCTCCTTTGAATGCAAAGTTATATCCATGAACGCAGGGAACCAACCCAGTACAACCCTCACAAATATGGTCAACCTTTCACTAATGTGATGCATAACATAAAATGTACCCAGATTATTAACTCTCCGTAAATGTGGCCACAACCTTTCATTTGCGATACCCAAAAGAATCCTTCTCCGTGAATGCAAAGGAACCCTCAATGCAAAAAAGAAGTTGGTCTGCACTAGCAGAAAATGACTCAATAGAAAACACAAGTCAATACAATCCCCAATGGTCCCTCGAAATTCATTTAGAACCCTATAAAAGTAAACCAATATGCTACTAGGCTAATTTTGACGTTCCAAACTCAATGGAACCATAAGATTCACTAATGGAGTTTGTTATCAACAAGGTATCCTAAAAACCAAGTTTAGCCTAATAAAATTAGTATTCCAACCAAACTCGCAAAAAATATCAAAGGGTCTCAGAACCTAAACAAACTACGCTACTAAACCCAAAATGGGTGTTTCGGATCTGATGGAACTAACAAAAATCTCACTCAATGCTTAGATCATAATATATTGACCATAGTCAACTATATCACCTTAAATGTATCACAAACATACCTAAGACACTCCCAATTGCTTCAGGGACTATATCATCCACACCCACAACTCATAAATAATATAAATCAACAACAATGAAGATAAAAATGGTCAAAACATAGAAAAATATACAAATCACTATGAGGATTGTTACATTATCCACCTCTAAAACACATGTGCATCCTTGAATGCAAAGGTAAATAAAATCACTAAAACTAATAAGTAATTAAAAAAAGAACCATAAACTTCATGTAAGCATTCTCAAGTGGAGTCACATCAGCAAAACCACTAGTTCACTATTAACTGAACATCTTTTCATATTTTAACTCTTAAGCCACAACTCTAATATTTGAAACCAAATTTATTAATGTATTTGATTTTCATAATTTTTGAATTTTATTTATACCCAATAATAGATTTGAACCATAATAGAAGTTTTGAAAATACCCATTTACTTGAATTTGTCATCAACACCTCAATCCACTAACTATACCATAAAACCTATATGATCATTGTACCAATAAAATATGAAAGAAACATGGAACCATATTGTCATTATCCACAGTAGGAATAATTCCTCACTTTATTTTAAAAGAAATTTCCCCTATTTTCAATCCCATTGAACATTTTTTTGAGTGAATTGTACTTACCCAAGTCTAGTACTATAAATGTAACATTGAATAGTACTATTCCCTCAATTTAAAACAACAAAGTCTGAAATAAATTTCAACTCCACACAATCTCTCAAATATTAAACCTTGATCATTATTTAAAAATTCATATCATCATGCTCAACCCTTGGAGAACACTGTGAACCGCCATAAAGTTTTTCATACCACTATCGGTAAACTGTATACAATGCCAAATTAATATGTAAAAACATTCATGATAGCCTGTTTACTGTGTTCAACCACACACACATGTGGTAGTGCAAGTAATAAAGTGACTCTTTCAAGATAAATATCGATCCCACATGGACTTGACATTTAGAATCAAATCCAATTAAAATATTACTATTAGAGTTGAGCAGGTGCAATTTGTAACCAAAAGTGAATTTATGTTTTTAATAAACTAAAAGGAATAATGAGCAATAACAGGAATTTAAAAAAGTTGTGAATAATAATTCGTAGAGTTCCAGGGTCAAGGCATCTTGGACATTCATTCAAAGCTAAACAATCTCATTGGCTAAGTTATTTTGTCTTAGTTCTTGATTCATGGCTTAATATAAACATTATGGTATTCTGAGACTCTAATCGTGTGTCGATATTAGCCTCACGACTATATTATTGAGCAGAGATATGGAAAATAATTCAAATGCATTTATATTTCATCTCGTATTTTATACAAAAGTAAAATATGGTATATTACTATCCTAACCATGAATCGTATCTTTAATTCATCTAAAGATAAGAACCTATTCCTTATGATCTGCGATCTAATCTAGTGTTACTCCTTTCGTGCTCACAAAAGAAATATAGATGTATTATAAAAATTGTGAATCAATAGAATAGTGAGTAAAAGAGCATAACAACCACTAAATATGCTAATTACATTAACCAAATTAAATGTACATTAAGCTATCATGTTCGTAGCCTCAATCCTAGAAGAAGTGGTTTTGGCCACTCATAATCTACTTTTATATCACCAAATTAATGTAGTTCATAAAATAATCAAGAAATACTATATAATCAATACTTAAACTAACACACTCAATCTAAAACTACAATGACAAATAAAATGGCAAGTTCTACATTTGGCATGGTATATTACAATTGCCAAACTCGTGAATACTACTTTAAGACTTCCTATCTTCAAGAATAGACTCAACCAAGTTGGAAAAGTCATGCATATTAATCAATAGAGAGTTCATATAAGTCACCTATCCATCATTAAACATGTTCTCTCACCACAAAAGAGTCACCCATATTCACTCATAGATATGCAATTTAACTCAAAAATGTATGTAAGAATCAAATTCTGCTCAATCACATAAATAATTCACATGTCACATAAGATAAACCATAAGTTTTCCGTTAGTGTAGTACTCAACTCATATTAGATTGTTAATGTAATGATCCTCTAGTTTATTTTCCATAATTTCCACTTATTTTCACCATTAAACCTTATCCATAACTGCCCCCAGTCATTCATGACTTTCTGGAACTAATAGTTCAGTTACCTGGTGGTTTGTTTAGTTTTTAAAAGCCAATTCCTGCTTTAGAAGTCTTCGTTATTTCCAAATAGCCACAGAGAAAAAAATTATGCAAAATAGTCGTAAATAAAAATGATGACTATGCCAGCAGCTCTGGAATATCGATTTTAGGCTAGGTAGACCTTTGGTTTTGGTACCAACACACTCGAGCTCATTTCAACCTATTGGTCAAAAAGTTTAAAAATTTAAAGATTGGGTGTAGGACCCATATTTTGTCAAAATGACCACTAATGGAAAATTGAACTTCATCATTGCATCCAGAGCATCAAAATTAGTGTGGTTACATAGTTCATTTGCTCATATCAAATTTTGAATAAATCCTGAGGTATTGTTGGAAAACTTGGAAAATTTCTAAGTTTTTGGTACTGAGGTTGTAAGATCGCCTTGCAAGTGGCCGCAATTTGTCTTGTACGACTGCCACGTAAGTTTCCTTGATCACCATTGCATGATAGCCATGAATGGACAGTGATCTCTATAGTTGAAGGCCTGGTGAGGGTATTTAATAACCCTTAAGGCTGCATTTGGGGTATTTTTCCCTCATTCTTGAAACCTAGAAGCCCTAATATGGTATGCTAAACTTAAATTGAATCTTGGGAGTGTCTTGGAAGCTTTATTTCATATATTTTCATGATTAACATTGGGTTTAAGCTATGAATCCTTCCCTTTCATGTTTAAATTTCTTGACTTCTTGACCAAAACTCCAAATAGATTAAGTGCTTAATTTTGTCCTAAATAATCTTATATTTCACTTATTTCTTAAGGGGTATGATTTTCTAATTATGTATGAACATTGGGTTGTTCACGTACATGTGTTTTCCATACATAGGACTCACTTAGGGTTTTTGGTGTCGATTTTTGGACCCAAAGAACAATGGTGTGATATGGGCATTTATGATCCCATAATGATGTGTAATTGTGTTATTTATAGTTGGGAAACTTGAAGAAGATTCCCAAAAGGAAAAGGCAAAAGTTTAGTGGATGGTTGAACATTCTTTGAATTTGATGTAGGTTAGGCTTACTCCCTGTTAGATTGAGCTATGTTATAGTATAATTATGATATCTTGTTAGATTAGGATGGTTTTAAGTATTAGACGGATTAGGCTATGTGAATCTTAGAGTGGCAAAGCTTGACCTTTTTCCCTTTGACTTAAGTGGACTAGATGTCATTACTCATGTTTAGCATGAGAATGCCTTAGAATACTTAATATTAGCTGAAATGCTCTGGTTGTTCATACTTAGAGTAAGTTGGCCTTAGTTTCTAGTACTAGTAAAGGTTTCCTTAGTTCCATTGGGCTTAGTAAATATGCTTGAGTAGACTATCTGCCTTAGGGCATATGGTGTCTTGCTATACATCTAATATTTTATTTAGATATGATAGCCTAGTCTGGGTAGAATTGACTTAGAATGCTTTCAGGGATTTAGATGTGAACGTGTTGACCCACCTTAAGGAAAGACTTTTTATTAGATCCCTTGAACCCCTTACACTTAGTAATCGACAAGAGAGTGCCCTTTTGAGGCAATATTGATGATTCTTAGTGTTTGTTGGTTATGTGGAATGACATCGATAATGATGCCCAAGTGATTATGCCTTTGTATGTTGTATTGTCTAGAGCCTATGCCAAGTTATTAACTATGTTATTGTGATTAGCTATTGTTTGGGCTAATAAACGTTCCATTGAATGAGCCCTTGACTACCAGGTGATTTAAGCCATAAATGATTTTACTGACCATGCTATGAATAAGCTATAGATTACGACATGCTTTAGCTATTGCTCATGCTAATAATAAATTATTGTTAGTACAATAGTAGGTCAATGAATATACTACTAATCGACCATTATTAACGATATCACTTATGGTTATACTCATGGTCTAAATGACTAGATTATGGATTATGTAAGGATAAGCCCTTGATTATACTCTTGAATTAGCCATTGATTAGGCTAGTGTTTGGACCATTAGTTATGCTATTTCCTTTGATATGATAATGCTTAATAATTACGCTAATAATCATGTTGGAAATCTTCCTTAATGTTTATATCAAAGATGATGATGTTAATGGTGCTAGAAGGCATGCTATTCACTATATGTAAAGATTCTATAGATTATGCTTGGACTCGTGATACTTCCTTATAAGATTCTTTATGGTAATGCTTTTGCCACTTCTCATACATATATATATACCCATATCTATGGTATGAGACAAAGGGAAGATGTTTATATTAAGGATATAACTCCAAGGGAAAAACACTATGATAATTTATATTAATCATGATAAATATACTTGTTTATATTAATCATGACAAATATACCTATATCTACTAACAAAGTGACATTGATGATTAATGTTGGATTATTGAGGTATACACATATTGGATTCTCCTTTATAACCATGACACGACCTAAATTGGGGCCTTGTCATAATGGACATCTCATTTCCAACCTAGACCGGAGAAAACCACAACACCTAACCCTGCCAACCAGCATAAACCTTGTGTTGGATAAATTCCAAACATATAACAAGATAACATATTTGTATTAACCCATTCTCTAGGATAGGTATATAACTGTGACAAACCCATGCAGGTCCAACCATCCAAAACCTAACCAATAACCATACCAAAACCAAAACAATAACCAAGTTCCTATCCATAACATAACATAAGAGGATGGAATAATATTAAATTTAGTCAAATGGAATCAACCCAATTACCAATTCCAATAGTAAGGTTGATACCACTACCGACAACTCCCATTCGAACCCATAGTAGTTCCGCAAAGCCTCTAATCAAAAGAAAAACAATATACGATTGGGACATTCCCCTAACCATATCCAAAACCAATTTTCATGAAATAACAAAAGTATGAAAAGACATCCATGATATGAAATGGAGATTTCCAAATTAAGAATCTCACTACTTCAATCCAATAGCTAATCCCAAATCCAATAACAAAGCAGTAGGAGTAGATTGACTAGTTCCTGCATTGCGTGGGGATTCAGTCGCCCGAACATGGTTAACGGGTGAACTCTAGTAAGTACTCCGGATAAGGATAAAATAATGCCAACCTGTAAAACTAAGTAAACCAACCATATGCATTCATAACCATATATAAATAAATATAACCATGTGAGGAAAGGGAACCGGTCTTAGCATGCCTTTAAAACCATTAACCTGGATATGTAGCATAACCATTGTAGAACCACCCATGGGCTATATGGGTGCAGTGTAACCCCTTGAATGGCCCCAATACGTGTAGTTGCACTAATCAGAGATACTATAGGAGTAGGGGATTCCCAAGTACCCTTCACTCTGTATGATACATATGTACAAGTGTACTTAGAGGATTCCCGTGTAGCCCATAAGTATCATATATGGCCACCAAGACCAATCCTTATATTAGCAAATATGAGTTTCCAGTGTCCGTCCATTGGACTCACAACTTCACGGTTAGCTATCATACCTCACCATTATTGCCCAATTAAAACCATTACCACACAACCAAACCACTATTTCATTTATTATTAACCAAGGCTATAAGTAGATATATCATCATACCGACTATAGCTTGCAAGAAATGTACTTAGCCATTCTTTTTAAGAAGAAAGGATTCCCACGTACCCATAAATTGCATTATTAAGTTGACTTGGGGAATCCCATGTACCGCAGAAGTGATCATTATTATGTTTGCTTAGGGGATTACCTTATACCCTACAAGGGTTCCAATTAGACCAACCATAACCACCAAGACCTTACCATTTAACCATTCCAATTCATTTAGAGCATTTATACTGTTTAGGGTTCAATTACCTAGTTATACCATGCATAGTTCCATTAAAAGTCAAACAATATAGTAAAAGAATTATCATGGGCATTTTATCAAACACATTGGGGAATAGTGCTTCCAAAACCAAAACCAAGAACCAATTACCCATTCCCATGCAACCAAATGTCCAAACCACCGTTAAAACATGCAAATCTATAAGTAAAATATGGTAAAATCATAACCAAGTATTTATAACAAAAATCCCCAACATATAATTGAAAACCCAAAACCATACAACATTTCTCCCATGAAAACAATTCATAAAACATGCCTTTAGTTGGAACTAACAATGAGGGAGGAGTAACATGCCTTAGATTACAAAGAAGATGAGAATATATTACCCCTAAGAGCATCAATTGACCACTTTAGAGGAAACTCTAGCTTTTTCTTAACCCAGGAGCCTTGAGAGATTTTGAGAGAGTTTAGAGTGTTTGATTGACTATAAATAGGTTAATGAATCCCCAAAAAGATGTTTTAAGTCATGGGGTCCCAAGGAGTTCTAAGGGGAAATGTGCAGATTACCCTCAACTTAAACTATATTAATTTCTTGCAGGAGTGTACGACCACCCCCACCCCATCCATACCCTAGGGTATGAGTGGTACCCACCAATCCTACCCTAAAATAAATCTCAAGCCCCATACTCACCAACCTATGACACCAAAGTCCCACTCATACCCAATCATATGATTGGTACCCATAATTTGTACCTTAGACAGAATGGAATCACCTAAGTTAAGACATAGGACATCATCGAATTGGATCATACAACTCGCACCCCATCATATGACCCTCATAGAGAAGACGTACCTTGGACAAAAGCCAACCCAACCACAATTATCAACATATGAGTGAGGACCCCTAAATTGTACCCGAACATACGACTAGTACCCCTTGTCGTATGGTGTCCAGAGATTTCAAAACTCAAGAAATTTCTAAGGACCAGAATACATGGTGGTTCAGTCTCCCCCAATAGTATCATTCATTCCCGAATGACAGACAAGGTAGGACAAGCATGTGTTACACCCCAAAATAACCATTCCAACCTTTAACTAAGTTAGCAAACAAAAAGGTAAGGAAATAAACCTTCACCTTACAAAGTTAGAAAACAAAGGTGTGATCATGAACATATCCCTTCTGCACAAATATCTGGAGCAAAAAACATATGCATACACTTGAACTTTATGTCCTCTTCTACTTTCCAAGTAGCTTCTTCCACCTTGTGGTTGCGCAATAGAACTTTAAGAAAAGCATCATCCTTGGTCCGCAACCGTTGAACTTACCAATCAAAAATCTCAACTGGGATCTATTCATAAGATAAAGAATCTGAGATACCTAATCCTTCCATAGGAACAATTGATGAAGGATCACATATACCCTTTCTCAACATAGAGACATGTAATACTAGATGAATGGATCTCAAACTAAAAGACAACTCCAATTCATATGCAACATTACCAACTCTCCTTAAAACCACATAAGGACCAATATACCAGGGACTGAACTTCCACTTTTTCCCAAACCACATTACTCCCTTCATAGGAGATACCTTTAGGAACATCATATCCCTAACCTTGAACTCTAAGTCCCAATGCCTTACATCTGCATAGGACTTTTGGTGACTTTGGGCAGCCTTAAGACTATCCCAAATTACCTATACCTTCTCCATAGCCTGACAAACCAAATTCGAGCCAAACATATTCGCCTCATCAAGCTCGAACCAACCAATAAGAGATCTACACCTGCTACCATACAATGCCTTAAAAGGGGTCATCCCAATGCTAGAATGATAGCTATTATTTTAAGAAAACACTAAAAGAGGTAGATGGTAAATCCAACTACCACCATAGTCAATCAGACATGCACAAAGTATATTTTCCATTATCTAAAGAATCCATTCAGCTTGTACATCTGTCCGTGGGTCAAAAGCAGTACTCAGACTAAACTTAGCACCCAACCCCCTAAAAATGACCGCTAAAAGTGAGGTGAAAACTGCATAACAAGATAAGAGATAATCAAAACAGGTACACCATGTATCTTCACAATCTCTTGAAGATACAACCTCGCATAATCCTCATCCATAAAGTTAGTCCTCACTGGTAAAAAGTGAGCCGACTTTGTCATCCTGTCCATGATGACTGAAATCTAATACAATTGGTTCCAAGACCGAGGAAGACCGATAATGAAATCCATGTTGATTTGTTCCCATTTCCATTCTGGTAATTCAATTCCTGATATAAGCCACCAGACTTTATGTTCTCAACTTTCACTTATCGGCACACCAAATATTTTTACACAAAATCACCCATATTCTTCTTCATTCCTTTCCACCAATACATCTCCTTGAAATCATGATATATTTTTTTGAGTTAGGATGAATAATATAGCATGATTCATGCGTATCAACTAATACCCTTTCTCGCAAATCATCGATGTTAGGAATATATAACATCACCAATGATCTCAAATACCATTAACTTTTTCCCACCTATATCGCCATTGGTTTTCATCAAGACAAGATCTAGCATTTTGTTCTCCTTAAACTCTACACCAAGAGAGGACCGAACTATTTCCTATACCAGTACACCACCATTCTCGAAGTACAAAAGGCAAACTCTATGATTAGCCAAATGGTGAATATCTTTCACCAACTCCCATCTCTCTTTATCCCCATGTGCTAAAGTCCCTATGGAAAACCTGCTAAGAGCATTAGCAAAAACATTAGCCTTACCTAGATGGTAGTGAAGACTCATGTAATCGTCCTTTAGAAGCTCAAGTCATCTCCTCTGTCTGAGGTTAAGCTCCTTCTGAGTAAATGCATATTGTAGACTCTTATGATCAGAAAAAATGTCCACATACACTCCATCTAAATAGCATTGCTAGATTTTCAAAGCAAACACCACAACCAATAGATCCAAATCATGAGTATGATAGTTCCTCTCATGTGCCTTCAACTGCCTAGAAGCATAGGCAATTGCTTACCATACTGCATCATAATGCAACTAAGTTCCACTCAAGAAGTATCACAATAAACCACAAACCCCTTATTGCCTCTGTCAAAGTCAATATAGGAGATGAAGTTTGCTTATCTATCAGCTTCTCAAAACTACCCTCAAAAGCATTCGACCAAGAGAACTTTATCTTCATTTGAGTCAACTTAGTCAATGGGGTATCTATCTTGTAAAAACTCTCCACAAACTTCCTATAGTACCTATCCGAACACAAAAAGCTCCGAATATTGATTGGCGTCATGGGTCTCGGCCACCTCTTAACCACCACCACCTTTTGTGGATCCTCCATTATCCCCTCAATAGAAATAATATGACCCATGAAAGTGATAGAGTTCAACAATAATTCAGCTTTAGAGAATTTGACATACAATTGCTACTCTTTAAAGATTTGAAATACCACACAGAGGTGATTGGCATGATCCAACTCACTATTAGAATATACCAAAAAGTCATCAATGAACACAGTGACAAAAAGATCCAGAAACTGACAGAATACTCTATTCATCAAATCCTTGAATTCCACCAGGGCATTAATCAAATCAAATGACATAACCAAGAACTTAAAGTGTCCACACCGAGTACAAAAAGTTGTCTTAGGGATATCTACCTCCCTAATCATAAGTTGATGATACACAGATTGAAGACGTATCTTAGAAAATAATTTGGCACCTTGCTCTTGATCAAACAAGTCATCTATCCTTGGAAGAGGATACTTGTTCTTAACCATCACCTTATTCACTTCCTATAGTCAATACACATCTGAAGGGAACCATCCTTCTTATACACATATATCACTGGTGCACCCCATGGGGACACAATAGAATGGATGAAACCCTTATCCAAAAGATTCTTAAGTTGTTGTTTGAGTTCTCTCAACTCAGCCGAAGCCATTCTATAAAGAGGAATACATATTGGACGAGTGTCAAAAAACAAATTAATAACAAACTCAATCTCCCTATCCATAGAAACACCAGGAAGATCATCCAAAAAGAACTCAGGAAATTCATTCACCATCAGAACTGAATGGAAAAACTAGACCTTCTAAGTTAGAGTCTTTTATCTAGACCAAATAATAGAGACACCCTTTAGAGATTAACCCCTGATATCTAAGATACTATATAAACCTCCCCTTAGGAGCTAAGGATTCACCCTCTTATTCAATAACCGATTCACCAGGGAACATACAGGAAACCTTACAATTTTGCCAATGTAAGGAGGCATAGAATAAGTGTAACCAATCCATCCTCGGAATGGCATCAAAATCCACCATATATAATTTGAACACTTCTCCTTAGGAGCTAAGGAACAACCCTCCCATTCAGAACTCCCCTACTTTTTCTCTAGCCACTTACCACTATCCCAACCACTTTGTTGTTGACTACCCTTCTCAAAGAACCTAAACTTCTTACCCTTCCTTTCACCTACCTCAGCCTGCTTTCTCTTTTACTTCCCACCTATGTATATTAAAAACAAACCTAGATCAATGTCTTTGATTAGCAATACAATATAGCTCTCAAGGATCAAATACCCAGAGAGTCTAGAAATAACTTTTCCTATCCTGGCCATCATATCAGACACCAACTCTAGAGCAATCCTAGACACCTGGTTAAATTTCAATGCGTACTCCTTGACTGACATCTTCCCCTATTTAAGATCAACAAATTTCTCCACTTTTACTTCCCTTATCTCCTGAGAAAAGAAAAGGTCCAAAAATACATTGGATAAAGTCTATCAAAGAGATAATGTATCAACCTCACCCTTCGCCTAATCCCATTCTTCGTACCATTAGTATACCACATCCTTAAGCTGATAACCTACAAACTCCACCCCTTCCATATTTGTGACATGCATAATCTTGAATATCTTTTATAGCTCATCCTGAAAACCCTGAGAATCCTCCAGTACCTTAATACTAATAAAGGTTGGTGGACTCAACTTCATAAACTAGCCAACCCTTGTGGCCTTAAAAGATGGTATAACAGATACACCATGCTCTGGTTGAGATGCCACCAACTGAGAAATCATATGTATCGATTGATGAAACTCAACATTCATTATGTTTGCCTGATAAGGACTAGAAAGAACAGGTGGACCTCTAGAATAATTAGGGACTAGACCTCTAGACCACATATGGATCCCCTGAGTAGAGCATGTCCCATAAATGTTATCCTTGGTTGGGATAGAGGAGTTTCCATGAACTTTAGATTGTTGAGGCGTGATTTGAAAGGCTAACAAATAGGAATTAGAGAAAAATTTTAGGACTTAGACTCCAAACTAGAAAATAAAATAAAAAAAAGAGAAACATTTCCTGATGCCTTGTAGCCTCACTCTTATGAGTATGGTGCACTACATTCCCTTAAAAGAGACTCTACTCGACATGGCTTTGTGGACTCCAAATTGACCATGAACCTAAATCTATGATACCAACTTTACACAACCCAAATTGGGGCCTTATCGTAATGGGCATCTGAAGTCTAATCGGGATAGGATACCACCTCCAATACCCAACCCAGCCAACCAGTATAAACCCTCTGTCGAATGAATTTAAAAAAAATAACAAGATAGAATATTTGTATCAACCCAGACTCTGGGATAGGTTTATAATTGTGACCAACCCATGTAAGTGTTGCCTTCTAAACGCCAACCAATAACTGTACTAAAACTAAAAAAATTACAAAGTTCCTATCTATAACATAACATAAGATGATGGATCAATTATAAATTATGTTAAATGGTATTATCCTTAATACCAATTCCAATACTAAGGCTAACACCACTACAGACACTGCCCATTCCAACCCATGGTAGTTCTATAAACCCTTTAACCAAAAGAAAAATAATATTAGTTGGTACATGCCCCAAACCATAGCCAAAGACAATATCCATGAATTGACCAAAGTATGAAAAGACATCCATTATATGAAATTGATCCTTTTAAAGAATGAAATCTCACTACTTCTATCTAATAGTTGATCTCGAATCCAATTACTAAGTAGGAGGAGTAGAATGGTGAATTTCTGCATCGAGTAGGGATACAACTGCCTGAAGATGGGTTAGCGGGAAAATGCTAGCAAGTACTAAGGATAAGAATAAAATAATGCCACCCTTTAAAACCAAGTAAACAAACATTATGCATTCACAACCATACATATACATAACCATAATGGGAAAGGGAATCGGGTTTAGCATGCCTTTAAAACCATTAACCTGGGTATGTGTAGATTAACCATTCTAGAACTAACCATGGGCTATATGCATGTAGTGTAACTGCCTAAATGGGCCCTGATATTTAAGGCCGCGTGAACAAGAGATGCCATAAGAGTAGGGAATTCCCGAGTACCATTCACTCTCTGTGATACATATATATAAGAGTACTTAAGGAATTCCTTTGTACCTCATAAGTATCATATATGGACTCCATGAACTATTCTCAAATCAACAAACATGAGTTTCTCATGTCTATCCATTGGACTCACACCTTCACAGTTAGCTATCATACCCTTCTATTATTGCCCAATTTAAACCATTACCACATAACCAAACCACCATTTCATTTATTATTAACTAAGGCTATAAGTAGTAGTATTATCATACTAATAATAGATAACAAGCAATGTCTGTATCCATTTTTTTTAAGAAGAAGGGATTCTCATGTACCCATATATTACATTATTAAGTTGACTTAGGAGAATCCCATGTACCCCCCAAGTTATCATTATTATGTTTACTTGGGGTATTCTCTTGTACCCCAAAAAGATTCCAATTAGACCAACTATAACCACCATGACCTTTCTATTTGACCATTCCAATTCATTTAAACCATTTATACTATTTAGGGTTCTATTACCAAGTTATACCATGCATAGTTCTATTAAAAGTCCTACAATATAGTAAAAGAATTCTCATTGGCATTTTATCAAACACATTAGGGGCATAGTTCTTCAAAGTACCAATTAATCATTCCCATGCAACCAAGTGTCCAAACCACCATTAAAATTTATAAATCCATAATTAAAACATTGGAAAACCATAACCATGAATTTATAACCAAAACCCCCAATATATATATTTGAAAACCCATAACTATACAATATTTATGCAAAGAAATCAATTTATAAAACATGACTTTAGTTGGAACCAATAATAAGGGAGGAGTAACATGCCTTAGATTACGAAGAAGATGAGAAGATATCACCTCTAAGAGCCTCAATCGACCACCATAGAAGAAACCCAAGCATTTCTTAACCTAAGATACTTGAGAGATTTTGAGAGAGTTTAGAGTGTTTGATTGATTGCATATAGGTTAATAAAGCCCTAAAAGATATTTTAAGTTGTGGGGTCCTAAGGAGTTATAAGGGGAAATGTCCAGATTACCCCTAACTTAAACTGCATTAATTTCCCGTAGAAGGGTATGACCATCCCCTATCTGTACCCTAGGTACGAGTGGAACCTACCATTCATACCCTAAGAAGAATCTTAACCCCTACATTGACTAACCTAATACGACTCTAAAGTCCTACTCGTACCCAAACATATGATTGGTACCCAAAACCTGTACCCTAGGCAAAATGGAATCACCTAGGTTAAGACATAGGATGTCATACGAGTTGCATCATATGAATCACACCCAATCATATGATCCTTATATAGAAATCTTACCTTAGACCATATCCAACCCAACTACACTGATCAATATATGGGTGATGACACCAATACCGTACCCCAACATATGACTAGTCCCCCTAGGAATATAATGTCCAGAGACTTCAAACCTTGATAAATTTCTATGGACCAGAACCTAGGGTGTTTCAATCTATTTACTTTATCCCTCATAGGGCTTATCATTTTCTTAAACCTCTTGTGGCTTGTCATTTACTTTAGCCCTCATAGGGATTGTCATTACTTTCGCCCTTGTGGGGCTTGTTCTTTGATATTGATATAAACTTATGTATTATGGTATTATATGATGCTCGATAAGGCCAGAAGATATAATAATGTTATGATAATACCTAACAAGGCTGGAGGATGTGATAATGTTATAATGATACCCGGTAAGACTGGAAGATATGATGATGATATGCTTATAACCAACAAGGTCAAAGGATATTATGATGATATGATGATACCCGACAAGTCCATACGATATGATAATACCCAGCACAGACGGATGATATTGTAATGTTATATCGATACCCAATAAGGTTGGAAGATAATATAATAATATGATGGTGCCAGACTAGGCCAAAGGATGATTATTGATGTGTCTATGTCTATATCTACCAATTCAAATCTGACTAGCCCTATGTATGGAAATAATATATTTATTTATTCTCTTGTGTAGTTAAGTATTATATGGATATTAGAGATGTCAGTTATAGTCTTCTAATGAGTTAAGGTATAAAGTGGTATAGTTGTTTATTTAAGGATGAAAGATTCTTAGTGGTGGATATTTCTTAAGTGTCTAATAATGACTAATGGGTTAGTGAACCTTAGTGATAAAAAGAACTAGTGGCATTAATGGATAATAGTGGAGAGGATTATATTATTATGGAGATTAGTGAAAATAGGATTAGCAAAGGTGATGAGTAGTTGTTATTGATGACTAAGTTTATTATGTTGATTAGTTGTTAAGCGTGGATTTAGAGATTAATGATGCTAGTAAATAAAGGATGTTAGTTGATAGATGGATAATGAATAAATAGTGGTTGGTGGACTTTTTTAGGTGGTATTTAGAAGAAATAAGAAGGCCATATATAAATATTGGTTAATGAGAGAATATGGTCTAGTGGAGACTCTTGACTAGATGCTAGATATTAGCTAGATACCGAGCAATGGTTAGACATCGAACCATAAATAGTTATTATGTGATGAATAATGGATAGATTAGAATTAGAGGTTATATAATGGCTAGTGAGAAATTAGTTTTGGAATAAGAATTGGCTAGCTAATAATGCATGGATAGGGTGTATTAATGAGATAGATGCCTATGTGATGGTACATTTATAGTTCTGAGTATATTGGTATGTGTTATTCAATTACGATTATTGATGATGATTATGCATGGTGTCAAATGGCCATTTGAAGGAAATTATAGGAAATTATGGGTAATGAGAAAGTTTGGGTACATCGATGATTTAATTCTTTTATGTTTCTCTTGGGTGTACTCTCTGGTGGTATGGGACACCGTGATGAGTTCTTTACTTTATGCACTAGTTGGTGTATGGGAGGAAACTTTATAGTTATATTTGCTTGTGATTGCACTTGTGTTATTTTATGATTTTGAATTATTTATTTCTTAAGTAGGATGGTATTGGCATGCGTTGATGCCTTATGTTATATTGTCAATTCGATATTAAATATTTGTTATGTACGATAATATTGGCAAATGTTAAGGCCTTATATTTTATTTTCATTGCGATATTTCATACTTTTATGTACAACAATATTGGCATGTGTTAATGCCTTATGTTATATTGTTATTCTGAATCGCTTACTTATTATATATAGTTATGATGGAGATAATTCAGGTTTGATTTTGTACCTTGACTTAATATATGACTATCTTGCATTTTATCATCCTCATATCATGATTTAGCTTAGTCGGTTGATGATGCCTACTGAGTACCTATTATTTGGTACTCATACTACACTTCTGTGCCTTTTTGGTTTAGATTTGAGTATTAGCTATCATCGTTGATCGTGGTTCATATGGTGATTGATTTCCAAAGATAGGGTGATATCTTGGAGTTTGATTAACCCGATTTCCTTCTATTTCTTGTATTCATTCTTTAGTATTTGTGACAAATGTATTTACTATTCTAGACTTGGAGTTGTATTGATACTATTTAGAGATATTGTACTAACTCTACTAGGCTTTTGGATTGTGATCTTGTTTGACTATTTACTCAATCTAGAACACTTATGTTTATAATATTGTTCTTGTATTTTTCCTATGTTAGGCCTTTCTTATCGGATTAACCTATTGCTTTTGCTCTGGGTTATGGTATTAGCTTACCTAATGGTGGAAATTTGTATGTTACATCATGACTCGTAAAATAGGTCATGAAAAATTGGTATTAGAGCCTAGGTTTTGTTGGTATTGTTGGTATAAGAGCAACTGTCTAGTATAGTCCTGCGGATTGGAATGTTGACATTCATTTCCTATCTTCGGGAGGCTGTTGGACATTCTTAGAAGTTCTTCACTTTTATTATTTGTATCATGTCAATAGCCTGGGTTGGGTTGTATAATATTCTCTTAACCTTACTCTTTCATAGAAGGACAGGACACGTGCTACTGCTATATGAGATGAGGGTCCCAAGTTAGAGCTCAGGGATCCTACTCCTATTGTTGAATGTGGATGACCTAGAGTTCGTGGATAGTTATGAGATGTGTCCCATGTTAGAGCCCAGGGATCCTACTCTACTGAGATATTTTGGTGCTCCTGGAGAGTATGCATATGAGTTCCTAACTACTTGTTAGTTTAGGATTTGTTGTTTAGGATTTATTGAGACTCGTGGAATGGATTACACCATATTTTATTTGGACTTGTCTGCTCATCAATGGTAGAGTGGTTTTATGAATTCTAGACTAGCTAGATTTTGTCCTTTGTCATGGACTCAGTTCTTTAAGATATTCTTGGAGAAGTATATGTCATTCAGCCTTAGTGATTAATAAAGAGATTGTTTTCCTAGATTAAAGCCGGGCTCTATGACAATTGCTGAGTATGTGATAGTTCTTTGCATTGTTAGAGGGTTGAGGCTTTCTAGTTATATGTTTTCTAAGAATAGGTATCCTCCGTATTCATCCTTTCACCCTTAGTGTCAACTTAGTCGACTTATTCAAGAAGCTCTATATATTTATAATAGAGGTTAGTCTAGTTCTAGAGATCAACCTAGTAAGGGCATTGGTAAGTCCTCGAGGGGTTCATTTTCGAGCTAATTTAGACATGGTGGTCATTTTGGGCCAGCCAAATATGTTGGTTCTAGTTCTACTTATATTTTCAATTTTACTTGTGGACTTTTTGGTCACTAATGGTGGGACTTCCCTAGTCGTGGGGCAATGGTTGGTTTAGCTTTGAGTGTTTCCCCTATTATAGCATTTTACCCCTCAGTTATATGTGGTTCTTATGGTTGCAGGGGTAGTTTCCAAGGTATTCAAGGAGGTTCTTAAAAAGGTAGAATAGGGGGTCGATTAGGTACCCATCCAAATGGCGGGCATGGTCAGTTATGCATAGTACATGCTAGTCTCGAGGCTTAGACTTTGGATACTATAGTTATAAGTATGGTTTTTATAATGCTGATAGTCGTCCCTTACTTTGTTTGATTTGGGATCCACTTATTCTTATATATCTTCATATTATACACCTCAAATTAAGTTATCTATTGATTTATTATCCATTCCATTGAGTGTATTCACTCCCGTAAGTGATTCTTTAGTAGTGGATCAAGTATTCAAATTATGTGTTATGATTGTCAGTGATATTGATGCTTATGATAATTTTATTATTCAGGATATAGTAGTTTGATGTAATTTTAGGCATGGATTGATTATACCACTATCAAGCAGTCATGGTCTATTTTGCCTATATCTTTACCTTAGACATGCCTGGCGTACCTTAGTCATGTCGAAGAGGGCAGTTAGTTATGAGCCAATGGGGATTATAACCTATGTTCGTGCTAGGAGACTTATCTCTAGGGATTGCAAGTCTTATCTTACTTATGTTTGTGATGCTAGTGTTGAGAGTCCGTCGTATGACTCTCTTCTTATTAATTGTGAGTTTCCTAATGTCTTCCCTATTGACCTTCTCGATATTCCCCTAAACTATAAGACTGAGTTTGATATTAACCTCGATCCTAGAACCTGAACTATTTCTATGGAACCTTATCGTATGGCTCCTATCGAACTTAAGGAGCTAAATTCTCAGTTTCAGAGTCTACTTGGTAAGGGATTTATTAAATCGAGTGTGTCCCCTGTGGCTGCCCCTATATTGTTCATGAAGAAGAAGAATGGATCTTTCCATATGTTTTTTGATTATAGGAATCTTAGTAAGGTGATAATGAAGAATTGTCATCCTATCCCTCATATTAATGATTTATTTGACCAGCTTCAGGGTGCAGCCATATTTTCTAAGATTGATTTGAGGTTTTGTACGGTAGGAAAGGTCATTATCCTATTGGATGGGTTGAAACATTCAAGGTTAGACTCCCGTGGTGCGGATATGCTTTAGTAGTTATTGGATAGTGTCAGGGTGAATCAGGATAGACTGAGAGTGGCTCAGAGTAGGAACAGGGCCTATGTAGATTGTCAGCTCCGTTCCTTGAGATTTAGAGTTGGTGGTCATATATTCCTCTATGTATCACCCTTAAAGGGTGTGATGACGTTTGAGAGGAAGGGTAAGCTAAGTTCGAGATATATTGGAAACTTAGAGATTCTCTGCGCACTTAGTGAGGTAGCTTATGAGTTAGCTTTACCTCTAAATTTTTCTACTATTCATTATTTTTTCCATGTCTTTATGTTGCAGTAATTTATTCTTGATCCTTTCCTTGTGCTTAGATGAGACTTAGTCTAGTTGGATGAGCATTTGACCTTTGTTAAGAATCTTGTGCGTATTGTCGCTAGTTATATGAGATGATTGTGCCTAGAGAAATTATAGTGGTTAAGGTTCAATGGAGGAACCACCTAGTGGAGGATGCCACTTAGGAGATTGAGAGCGAGATGTGGGCCTAGTATCCTTTCCTACTCGAGACTTCAGGAAAATCCTAGTTCTTAACTTCGGGGCCAAAAGTTCCTTAGTAGTGGATATTGTAATGACCCTCCAGGTCATTTTCTATAATTTCTACTAATTTTTTCCATTAGATTTTATCCATATCTGCCCTAAGTCATTCATGACTTGTTGGAACTGATAGTTCAGTTACCAAGTGGTTTGTTTATTTTTTAAAAGCCAATTCCTGGTTTAGAAGTATTCATTAGTTCCAAATAGCCACTAGGCAAAAACTTCAACAAAACAATCTCAGATGCAAATTCCAATTGTGCAAGTAGCTCTGGAATATCAATTTTAGGACCTTTGGTTTGGGTCCCAGTACACCTGAGCTCATTTCGACATATGGGTCGAAAAGTTAAAAAAATAAAATTAGGTATGGGACCCACATTTGGTTAAAATAATCTCAGATGAAAAATCTAACTTCACCATTGCCTCTGGAAGATCAAAATTATTGAGGTTACATAGTTCATTTGCTCATATAGAATTTCGAATTAATCCTGGGGTATCATTGGAAATCTTGGAAAAAAATTTAATTTTTTCTGCTGAGGCGGAGCGATCGCCATGCAAATGGCCACAATCGTCCTTGTACGATCTCCATGTAAGTGGTCGCAATTGTTATTAGTGGATGGCGATCGTTGTAGCTGAGGGCCAGGTGGGGTATTTAATAGCCCATATGGTCGTGTTTTGGGCATTTCTCCTTCATTCTTGAGACCTAGAAGCCCTAATATGGTGTGCTAAACTCAAATTGAGTCATGGGAGTGTCTTGGAAGCTTAATTTACATATATTTTCATGATGAACATCAGATTTGAGGTATGAATCCTTTCATTTAATTTTTAAATATCTTGAATTCTTGACCAAAACCCCCAATTAGCTTAAGGGCTTATTTTAGCCAAAATATTCATAGATTTCACCTATTTCTTGAGGGTTATGATTCCCTAATGATGTATGAACATTGGGTTGGTCTTGGAAATATGTTTTCAATATATGGGACCCACTTGAGGTTTTTGGTGTCGTTTTTGGACCCAAAGCACAATAGTGTTATATAGGCATCGATACTCTTGTAATGATGTGTAGTTTGGGTTCTTGATATCATGACACCTTTAAGAATCTTCTCGGAATGACTATTCAAAGGTTTAGTAGATGGTTGAGCATTCTTCGGATATGAGGTAGGCTAGGCTTAATCCATGTTAGAATGAGCTATGTTTTAGAATAATTATGATACCCTATATCCTTGTTAGATTGATCTTTGTTATAGAATAATTATGATATCTTGTAAGATTGGGATGGTTTTTAAGTATTGGCTTGATGAAATACAAGACTTGGGTTAGTTGGACCGATTAGGCTATGTGAATCTTAGAGTGGGAAAGCATGACTTGTTTCCCTTTCACTTATGTGGAATAGACTTCATTACTTATGTTTAGCATGAGAATGCCTTATAAATCACAATATTAGGTGAAATGCTCTAGTTGTTCATACTTCGAGTAAGTTGGCCTTAGATTTTAGTACTAGTAAAGGTTGCCTTAGTTCCATTGGGCTTAGTAAAGATTCTTGAGTAGAATACATTAAGCTTATGATGGCTTACTATACTTCTAAGAGTTGATTAAGATACCATATCCTAGTATGGGGGTAGAAATTAAATTAGAATGCATTCAGGGATTTAGATGTGGGCGTGTTGACCCAGCTTAAGTCAAGACTTATGATTAGTTCCCTTGAACCCCTTACATTTAGTAGTCAACTAGAGAGTACCTTTTTGAGGCAATATTGATGATTATTGGTGTTTGTTGGTTATGTGGAATGACATTGAGAATGATGCCCAAGTGATAAAGCATGTGTATACTGTATTGGCTAAAGATTATGTCAAGTTATTAATTATGTTATTGTGATTAGCTATTGTTTGGGCTAATGAACTTTCTATTGGATAAGCCCTTGACTACAAAATGGCCTAAGCCATAAATGATGTTATTGACCATGCTATAAATAAGATATAGATAACGACATGCTTTAGCTATTGCTCATGCTAATGATAATTTATATTTATGCCAATAGTAGTCCATTGAATATGCTACTAATGGGTGATAATTCAATATATCACTTATGATTATGCTCATGGTCTAAACGACTAGATTATAGATTATGTAAGGATAAGCCCTTGATTATACTCTTAAATAAGCCATTGATTAGGCTACTATTTGGGACATTAACTATGCTATTGCCCTTGTTAGATCATGCTTAATAACTATGCTAATAATCATGTTGGAAATCTTCCTTAATATCCTTACCTTTAATCTAATCTGAATCTGATTCTGTGGAAAGTCTTTCAAGTTCGAATACGATCACCCAATATAACCCTCCTTAATTGCCCTAGCTTCTTTCCCATAGAGTGGTTCTACCAGTAAGAAGCCATATACATTTTATTGTAACATCTGCTGATGTACCTCATAGTTGGGTTGTACCTTCCTTAGGTGTCAAATGTGATGCTATATTAAGATGATGATGTTAATGGTGCTAGAAGGCACACTTATTGACTATATGTAAATATATTCTATAGATTATGATTGGACTCATGATACTTCCTTATATGATTACTTATGCTAATGCTTTTGCTACTTCTTGTACATATCCATATACCTATCTCTCCAGTATGGAATAGAGGAAAGATGTTTTTATTAAAGATATAAGTTTCAGGAAAAAAATCCATGATAGTTTATATAATTTATGTTAAATATACATATATCTACTAATAAAGTGACATTGATGATGAACGTTGGATTATTGATGTATGCTCAGATTTGCTTCTTCTTTATATCTATTTACTTTAGCCCTCACGGGGCTTGTCATTTGCTTTAGCCATCGTGGGGCTTGTTATAGACTTCTCCCTCGTGGGCCTTATTTTTTGTTAATGATATAAACTTATGTAGTATTATGTTTTGATGATGCCCGACAAGGACGGAGGATATGATGATGTTATAATGATACCTGGTAAGGTCGAAGGATGTGATGGTGTTATAATAATACCTGGCAAGGCCGGGGGATATGATGATGATATATTGATACCCGATAAGGAGGGAGGATATTATGATGATATGATGATACCCAGCAACACTGGAGTATATTGTGATGACATGAGGATACCCAGAGCGATCAGATGATGTTGTGATGTTATTTTGATACCCGATAAGTTCAGAGGATACTATGATGGTATAATGATTCCCGGTATGGATAGAAGATGATTATTGATTTGTCTGTGTGTACATCTATTTGTTCAAATCAGGCTAGCACTATGTATGACAATTATATATTTATTTATGCTCTTGTGTAGTTGGGTATTATGTTGATATTAAGGATATTTGCTATAGTCTTCTAATGAGTTAAGGTATAAAGTTGTATAGTTAGTGGTTTAAGGATGAAAGATCCTTAGTGGTCGAATTTCTTAAGTGGCTAATAGTGACTAATGGATTAGTGAACCTTAGTGATAAAGTGAACTAGTGGCATTAATGGCTAATAGTAGTGATGATTATTTTATCATGGAGATTAGTGATAATAGGATTAGTGATGGTGCTAATTAGCTGCTATTGATGACCAAGTTTATGATGTTGATTAGTTGTTAAACATTGATTTGGGGATTAATAATTCTAGTTAATAAAGGATGGTAGTTAATAGATGGATAATGAATAAATGGTGATTGGTGGTCTTTATTTAGATGGTGTCTAGTAGAGTTATGAAGGCTAGATATAAATATTTATTAATGGGAAACTATGGTCTAGTGGTGACTCTTGACTACATGCTATATATTTGCTATATAATGAGCAATGGTTAGATGTTGAACCATAAATAGTGATTAGTGATGAATAGTGGATAGATAATAATTAGACGTTATATGAAGGTTATTGAGTAATTGGTTTCAGAATGAGTGTTGGCTAGATAATAATGTCTCGATAGGGTGTATTGATGAGATGGATGCCTATAATATGATACGTTTATGGTTTTGAGTAAATTGGTATGTGTTATTCAATTACAATTTTTGTTCATACTTACACAAGTTAGCAAATGGCCGTTTGATGGAAATTATTGGTAATGAGAAAGTTTGGGTATATCAATGATTTGATTCTTTTATGTTTCTCTTGGGTTTACTCTCCAGTGGTATGGGACGCCGTGGTGAGTTCTTTACTTTATGCACTAGTTGGTGTATGGGCACCAACTTTGTAGTTGTGTTTGTTTGTGGTTGCTTGTGTTGTTTTATGTTTTTGAATTATTTATTTATTTTACACGACGATACTGGATTTATTTATGCCTTATGCTATATTGTCATTCTGGTATTTAATACTTGTTATGTATGACAATATTGGCATGCGCTAATGCCTTATGTTATATTGTGATTCCAATATTTCATGCTTGTTATGTACATCGATATTTGTATGTGTTGATGCTTTATGTTATACTGTTATTCTGAATTGCGTACTTATTATGTACAGTGATAATGGAGATGATTCGGTTTTGATTATGTACGTTGACTTAGTTTACGATTATCTTGTATTTTATTATTTTTATATCATGATTTAGCTTAGTCTCCCGAAGATGCCTACTGAGTACCCATTGTTTTGGTACTCATTCTACACTTCTGTACCTTTTTTGTGATGATCTGAGTAATAGTTGTCGCTGCAAATCATAGTTCATGCAGTGATTGATTCCTAAAGATAGGGTGAGCTTTTGGAGTTTGAGTCACACAGTTTCCTTCTATCTCTTATTTTCAGTCAGTAGTATTAGAGATAGATGTATTGGCTATTCTAGACTTGGTGTTCTATTGATACTATTAGTTGCTCTTATACTAACTCTACCTAGTTTTTAGATCGGTATCTTGTTTGACTATTTACTCAATCTAGAACTCTTTTGTTTATAATTGATGTTCTTGAAGTTCAACTATGTTGGGCCTTTATTTATGGATTAACCCATTGTGTTATCTTCGGGTTATGGTATTGTGTTACCTACTAGTAAAAATTTGTAGGTTCCATCATGACTCATAAATTAGGTCGTGACAGCTAAACCTTATGATCAAGTAGGACTTTTAAGGGTTGTAATGTAGACTAAGGGATGGGTAAGAACTATTTTCTAGCCTGTAATAGTGACTATATTTCCTAAGTTCTTTACTATACTACACTTTACATTAAACTCATCCCCAACAAACCATTCGTCACCATTTTTCTCTTCCTAACTCTCTTTTGTGTTTCCCAATCTATGTAAGATAGTTCATACAACTTTAATAGGGAGAATTTTCCATCAACACATGATTTATTAATCAATTTTTTTCTTTTTATTACATTACTCCCAACCACAACATAATCTTTTTCAACACAACAATAGCTATTATTTTGGGGCATCACTTTCACCTTTTTCCTTGTTCAATTTTACACTCCTTAATATTGTAACTTCTAAACTAAAGATCTTAGGAGTTTTGGATTAGATTAAGATCAATTGAAAGAAATGGATAAGATACATATAAGGCTACAAGCGAATAGGTTAAAGGCTCAACAGGGCCAGCTAAAGTCATGCAGAAAGGGTAGATAAAGAAAGTATAAAACATGGATACAAAAGAAATGTCTATATCATCTCCTAAACTTAACATTCTTTATTTCTCTTTGCAAACACACCAGCCAAGTTCTTGACATCAATTGTTCAATCATGGAATATAACAAAAACCTCAACCAATATGGAACAAGTTCAAATCAAGACGGATCCCGATTGACTCTCGACCAAGAAATTTCACAAATTCAATTGTAATATAAAATCAAATGCAAGATAAAAGAGCCTAGGTGTCTCACAATAGTCTTTCAATTTTCATATCATGCCATGCAATTCAACACCACTTGCAATAAGTAATCATGTGTAATGTGTAGCTAGAGCATCTCTATTTATTCCTAAGGATAAAATTTTAAAATTACTCTTAAAAATAAAATGGGATACTAGATTCAAAGGGCCCCTCTTGGAAAAGAATCAAAAAGAAAAATTAAGGGGTGGGAAAAGTGTGTTTCTACTAAATAGATACCTACAAAAACTAAAATAACAACACAAAATCTTTTTTATTTTTTTTTTAAAATTTAGTCAAAATTATAAAATAAATCAAAATAAAAATCATATAGTACACTTCAACCTAACCCACCTCACACTTAAAATCATACTTTGTCTCCAACGTATAAATCAAGGAATGAATAATAGGAATACTCCCTAAGGACTCAAGGCTTGGTTAGCAGTATCTCACTTATCAATGAGGTCCAAAGTACCCCACATTTTGTTTTTGTCATTCTCCATAGCTAAGATCTCAGGTACTCAGATTTCCATTTGACACGTCAAAACAAATCATAAACAAAGCCAAAGGTGACACTAAAGAAAAAAAATGAAAATAACTTTATTAACTTTGTGTTGCCTCCTAAACAACACCAAATTTATTATCGCAATACAACGTATACAAAAATTATCAACCACATCCTCTCAAACTTTTCCTCCTTTAAGGGACCCATCTTCTTTTTTTTTTCTAACCTCTTGAGTGCTCACCATCAAGGTCTGCAACTTTTCATACACTTACCTTTTTGTAATTTCCTTCAAGATTTTAAAGATCATGCTTATCTGTGAATTTGTCCAAATCCATGAGACAGTCCGAAGAGAAAATTGGAAGTTTGCTATCCTTAAACCCACAGTCATACACTTACATCATTGTGATCATTCATATATCTCTATAGTATGAGAGTGTGTCGATGCTTTGTACACTTTGAAGACTTTCTCTTTATCATTCAGTCTCATCTCGAGTATTCCCTCTCTCACATCTATCAATTCTCCCTAGTAGACAAGAATGGACATCCTAATATGATTAGTACCCTATCATATTATCATAATAAAGAATAATAAAATAAGTAATAATAATGCACATATCAAAAATTATGAAAACATCCTCTATGATTCCTTTAGGGAAAACTCTAGTTCTGTCCACCATCTATAGCACAATTGAGAAGATCCTAGTCTTCCCCAAATAGTTGTGCCATGATTTCATAGAACTTTTGATGCTTAAAATTAAGAAATATGATAATACTTAGGAGTGTTTTGTTGGATATGATGTTTTTTTAGTTGAATTTGCAGGAAACTAGGTTTTGGGAGCTAACCAAAAGAAAACATTTTAAGCGGAAACTTTCTTTAACCTACTTTGGCACCTACAGGCCATATGTACCACATACTAGCCATAGGTGATAGACTGTATTGCTAGAAGCTGAAGTTTGAAAGAGTTTGAAGTTGCAGAAGATGTTTGCTACCTCGGTGGGGCCATCTATGACCTGTAAGTGGCATAATAGGTGGTCATAGACTCAAGTTTTCTGCTTTTGTTTTGGGTTTGATTTCTAGAATTTTCATGTGATCTACTAATACTCTTTTGACATTTTTAGTTAGTTTATACTAATATATTCCCTTGGGGGAAAGTTACTCACTATTATCATTCCTAAACATATATTTTGATTCTAAGATCCGAGTTTGATCTTGGGATTGTGTTCTTAGATTTTTGTTTGATATTCACTTTGGGACTTTGGGTTTTCATCGTCAATCATTGTGAGATTGATTTAATGCTTTTAATTATAAATTTCATTGATTGTTTCACAATAATGAGCGGTTAAATCCCATAGATATATTTGTGGGAGCCCTAGCTAGATAACAAAGTAGAGGAAGTGCAAGATTGATCCCAACTGATATTCTTGCTTGTATTGTGATCATCTTTAGTTTAATAGATTTCTTATAGGTTGCAAATATTAATATCCCTCCTACATTTACTAGTTACTTCAAAAGAGAGGTAGAGTGTAGGAAAAGAAGATCACAATAGTAATTTGGAGTTAATTATCGATGTAAGCTTATGCGCCTCATCTACTTAAGATAATTTTGTCTATCTAATTAACTAGAAACTCAAAATGTAATAGTTAATTTGGGATCCAAGATAAGGGTTAGTAAGGTGACACTTAGAGACTCAAAAGGTAAAAAATAAAATTCACCAAAGAGTTCATAAGATGATTAGCGATACACAACTTATCATAATTTGCATGCTAGATATTAGGATAGCTCAACAGAGGATGATAAACATACAGAGTTAGAAAGATAGGGGGAACACAGTCCTAGTGTTCATTTTTAATTGTATACAACCCCAACCATTTAAGTTTTGTTATATCTTACTATTCAAAGAAAAATCTCCCATTTACTTTCCTTAATGCATAGTGATTTCAGAATGTCTGAGAGATAGTTCCACATATTCCCTATGGTTTTGACCCCAACCTAATTGGGTTACTATATTTTTATAGAAATCACATTATCTTTATAAGGAGGAGTGGATTGGAAAATTTTCATGAACGCCCAATCTACACATCCTTACGAAGATAAAACAGTCACTGTCAAAATATAGTAACCCAACTAGGTTGGGGTCAAACTCACAGGGAATACGTTGAACTATCTCTCAAACTTGTTGAAATTATCTACTAGTATTGAAAGTAAATGGGGGTATTTTCCCTTTAATAGTAAGACGTACAAAATCTTGAATTCTTGGTGTTGTAAATAATAAAAAATGAACATTGGGACTGTGTTCCTTTGGATTTCTAATTCCGTAGGTTTATCGTTATTCGTTGAACATCCCAATATCTTGCATGCAGAATTTGATAAGTTATGTATCACTAACCGTCTTGTGAATGCCTTGGTGAATTTTACTCTTTACCTTTTGAGTCTCAGAGTGTTGCCTTACTAACCCTTATCCTGGATACTAGATTAACTATTACCTTTTGAGTCTATAGTTATTAGATGAAGATAATTAGCTTAAGTAGATGAGGTTGATTATCTTATATCAATAATTAACTAAAATTACTGTTTTGGTATTCTATTCCTACTCTCTACCTCTCTTTTGAAGTAAGTAGTGAATATAAGTAGGAACTTAACGTTTTCAACCGCTAATAAATCTATTAAATTGTAGATGATCACAATACATGCAATAATATCTTTTGGGAACAATGTTGCACTTCCCTACATTTATATCAAACATGGTTTCCTATAACTCTAGCTAAGGGATTTAGCTTCTTATCTTTTTGAAACAATCAATGTAATTCATAATCGAATCTTAGAATCAAAATATATGTTTTTGAATGATAATAGTGTGTAACTTTCCCCCAAAGGCATAAATTAGCATAAACTAACTAAAACTGTCAAAAGAGTATTTATAGATTACATGGAAACCCTAGGAATCAAACCATAAACAAAAGAGGAAAATTTGAGTCGGTTACCACCTATGGTGCTACTTCGGGTCATAGGTGGAACCTACGGGATGTAGGTGGCCCCACATAGGTAGCAGACATCTTGTGCAACTTTCATCTCTCTGAAACTTTAGCTTCTGGCTACTACGATCTATCACCTAAGGCTAGTAGGTGGTACTTACAACCAGTAGGTGTCAAAGTACGTAGAGAAAAAATTTAGCTTTCAACTTTTTCTTTTGATTAGCTCCCAGAACCTATTTTCATGAAAAATCAACTCCAAAACACATCATATCAAATAAAACACAACTAAGTACTTGTATCTTATTAGTTTTAAGAATCTAAAGTGCTATGAAATCATGGCACATCACAAATCAATATTATTAAACTCTAAGAGGGGCCTCAAGTTGATGCTTAAACATAAATATCTTAGAACTTGTACAAAACCACTTTCATCAATTTGTATAGGAAGGGTAAAACTCCTAGGGTCCTTAAGCTTTTTGGGCATCATGATCATAACCTCAGAACTGCATTCTTCAGTAGGTGCTACAGTCTCGACATCCCCTAGTCTCATTTTATTTGTCATCACATCCTTCAAGTACTTAGCATACTTAGAAATTCCCTACAAAACATCTAACAAAGGAAGTTTAATATGAAGTTCTCTGAATGAGTCAAAGAACTTCTTAAAACAAACATCATTTTCACTTTTTCATATTCTGAGGGAACGGTGGTGGTGGTCTCTCTTGAGATTTCTCAACTAAATTTACATTTGGGTACTCAGACTTCCACTTCTTATCAGCTTCTACAAATTCAACTTTCTTCTTTTGCTACTTAGGTGTGCTAAATTCTGCTTGCACATTATTATTTATCCTTGATGATGCATCAACTCAGTATATACAATGTTCAAGGTGAGTTTCATCACTTAGTTGAATTTTCTGCATCACAAAGAAAAACCCCTCTTTGTGCCAGGGCTAACTAGACCATTTATATCTCTAGATTCTTTTGAGCCAACTACTGATTTTTGATCTCTGTAACCATTTGTTCTTGGTTTTCCAAAGTTATTTTCAAAGTCTATTTATATTGTTGGACTAAATGTTGTTCTGAATACTTTACTACTACTGCAATTATCAAGGTTGAGCCTGGTTATTGCCATGAATAGTTGGGATGACTCTTCCAGTTCCGGTTGTAAGCATTACCATAGTTTTTTGAGTAACTCTTAGCACATTGGAAAAAAAATTATAGACTCTAAATTTGCTCCATATAAATTTGTAGAGTAACCACTACCACCACACATTTCACACTATGTCTTACCCTGTTAAATTGCATTAACCTGGGCATGAGGTCGAGCCAAACCTAATATATTGAATTATGTCATCATCTATTTCTGAAAGGTGGCCAACTATGTATTCAATGGTGTGATACAATCTACCTCAATTATCTCTGCATGTTGTTATCTCACACTTTTGGACAAATAACCCTGCCACTCTAGATTACCTTGTACAATTTAGTTTAGGAGAGTACACAACTCATCATAGGTTTTCTCTAAAGCCAGACCCCCTGTCACTGAATCTAGCAAAATTTTTGTATTATGGTAAAGATTTTCAATAAAAGTATGAACTAATACCTCATTTGTCTATTGGTGATGTGATCAATCTCTTACAAGGGATTTGAATCTCTCCCATGCATGATATAGATTTTCATCTAGCTTCTGCTTGAAATCTAGGATCTCACTCCTCAACCTTGTTGTTTTGCTAGAAGAAAAAAATCAGATGAGGAATTTCTTTTCCAAATTGTCCCAAGTTGTGATTGAGTTTAAAGGTTCTACCATCAACAATTTCTTACTTTCCCTGATAATAAGAAAGGGAAAAGAAAGAGCCTCACGTAGTCTGTGGAGATTCCAGCGCAAATGAACGTGTCACTGATCTCCAAAAAATTCTATAATTGAACATATGGATCCTCATGTAACAAGCCTAAAAACGGCCTTCTGCTATGCAATAATTACACCATGTAATGATTAATATCAAATTGATTCCCTAAAGTCAATTTTTGAATGTTCAAGGTCACATTAGTTATGAGGTGTATCGCCACTTTGCGTACTATCCTACAGGCTGGTTGTTCATCACCCACGGCTACAAAATGGTCTTGCCTCGTTGAACTTGTGGGATTGGATAGAGAAGTGTTTATTTTCTCCATAATTGGTGCTAGAGTCACTCAGGTTCAGGATGCCATCTATACCATTCCCTCTTGCTTGCCAGACTGCTTTGATTCTAACATGTACCTACAAGTTCATTAGCTAAGATCAAGTTTTTAGCACTTATAAAACAAAATAGTAAAACAAAAAATTTGAAGGTAGATAATTTTTTAAGTCCCCAACAACGACACAAAAAAACTTAACTGTGTCTATCCATACACGCAAGTGTACGTTGTCGTGCAACTAATAAAATGGTTCTTTCTAACCAAATGTCGATCCCATGAGACTTGACATTTAGCAAGCAATCCAATTCAAGTTCTACTATTAAATTTGAGTAGGTTCAATTTTTAACCAAAAGAGAGTCTTAAATTTTCAATAAGCTATGAGGAACAATGAATAATAATGAGAATTTAAAAGAGTTGTGAATTATAATGAAGAGATTTCTAGGGTTAAGACATACTGAACTTTCATGAAAAGATATACAATCTTATTGGTAAAGTTATTTATCTTGGTTTTTGACTCATGGGGTAAATATCATGATTATGGTTTTTCGGGACTTTAATTGTCTATCTATATTAGCCTCACAACTATATCATTGATCAGGGATGTCGAAACTAATTCAAATGCATTTATATCCCAATGACATGAACAATCACCACCTTTCCGAGCTTAACATGAGTATCAACAAGTCAATTATAAGTCATGGATATGCCTTCTAGAATGCTTCTTTAAACCACATGGTTCACATTGCTAGTGCAAGAGATTCTTTTGCACAAACATTAGCTTAGTCATTAAGCTTGAATCATAATAAGAGTTGTAACATAATCCAAGGCTTACATAGTAAACTAGACAACAAGTTAAGTGATAGCATAACCATAAATTCAATTCACAAGACTTTCCAATGATATCTATATCATGACACCAAGATACTCAATCAAGTATACACATTATCCGAACATCGACAACATGCATAAACACTTTACAGGGTTTAGCTATCATATCACTAAAAGCATAATCTTGGCGCTCATCACGTATCTAGGTCACGAAACAAGTTACATTGTTCAAGCTTAAGGTCGGTCAAGTTCCACTTCTAATAGTCCCAAAAGTTCTCTTTTACAAGTCTAACTTCTACCCAGAATTAGACTAAGTTATCTAAATTATTCCCTAAGGGCTTACCAATCCACCCAAGTTTTATAGGACAATTCTTCTTCAAGTATTCCTTCTAAGTCACCCCGAGCATCTAAAGTTATTCCATAACTAAGCATATCTAGGTCAACATACCTTTAAGGTGCGTGAACAAGGTCACTCTCATCTACTAGAGAATCTAGAGTATCCTCATGCTATTCATGAGATTACAAATCCAACCAACCAAGGTTCTAGGCTATAGGTCAACTATACCTCTTAATACGTTTCAAGACCTAAGTGATCCGACTAATCCCAGACATTTCCATCTACCAATTCATCAACAAAAACCCCACCCAATCTTATCAAGATATCATAATTATACTATAATAAATCTCAATCTAACACAAGTCTAACCTACCTTAAGTACAAAATAACTCATGAACCAACAATATTCACTTTTCCTTTCCTCGAAGCTTCATCCACGAGCCAAGCTATCAACAACATAATCTATACATTATTATGAGACTAAAAACAACCATATTGCACCATTGTGCTTCGGGTCCAAAATGACACTAAAACTCCCAAGTGGGTCCCATATATGAAAAACGAGTTTCCAAGACTAACCCATTATTCAAATACCATTACGGAGTTAAAGCCCTCAAGAAATTTGGGCAAAACAACCATATTTGAGACTAAAATAAGCTTTAAGACATTTGGGGTTTTGGTTATAATAAACAAGAATTTAACATCAAAATTTAAAGGATTCATATTAAAACACAATTACACAGGCTACTCAAGATCCAAATCAACCCACAAGATTCACTTTAACGGTTTTACACTCTATTAGGGTTTAGGGACTCAAAGCAATGGAGGAAATGACCAAATTTTAGCCAAAAGAGGACAATTAAATGGATCATTCCAAGCCTCAGGAGGCACGATCGCACACACATGCAAGACCATTATCACGGCCATCGTGATCACACCACTCTTCATGTGATTGCGACACTTTGGGAAGTACACGATAGCTTAAACTTAGAATTTTGACCAAGCCCTCGGGATGAATTTGGAGTCCAATATGTGAAAATGAGATACGTAACCATATAGATTTCAACGCTCCGGATGTATTGGTAAAGTGGATTTTCCATCAGATATCATTTTACTGGAGTTTTTTCTTGGTGCCCATTTGGAACCAGCGCGAGGACTTCTAAACGGGGAAATGGTTCTATCTCACAAACCACCTCTACCAGATGGATAAAATACCCTAATAGAAGTAGCACCCTAGGCTGCAAAAACTATTTCCCCATGACTATGGCAATTTTTTGAGAAATGATTGGGAAGCCCAATAGTAAAACAAGAATCACAAGCAAAACTAGGACTCACAGATCAAACTGAATGGGAGTAACCACCACCCCTAGCATGGCCTCCAGATAAACCTCTCAAAGACTGATCACTACTCTTTCTAAGGTGACCATTAGTACCAAACTGACCTCCGTTTGTAGCCTGAAGAACTACCTAAAATGGTCTACTAGTCTGACTCTGAGGCTGAAAATGGGATGTGGAGGGTACCTAACATAAGAATTACCATACCTAAATCGGGAGATACTACGGCTCCCAAAAAATCTGACCTGATACTTGGGCCTCTTATCACGGCCCTCACGATGCATGTCCTCTATCACTTTAGTATGATCAGAAACCTTAGTAAAAGTCCTACTGGCACCAACTAAACTCTAAGTAGCCACCCGAATAGAAAGTCTCAATCCTCTCACAAAGCAACAAACTCTCATAACGAGCCTCATACTCACCGATTGTCATAGAACCCTGCTCCAATTTAGAGAAAGGACCTCTTAATTAATCCTTAAGGCTACGCGAGATATACCTCTCCAAGAACATCTAAGAGAACTGAGTCTATAAAAGGAGAGAAGATCCAAATGGCCTAGAACTCATAAAACCTCTCCACCAGTGTCGAGTAGACAAATTCTACTGAAATATGGTGTAATCCACACCATGAGTCTCAACAAGGACTAATCCACAAAGCCTATCCTCATAAGCAGTCAAAAACACAAATATATCCTCTCTAGGGGCACCAGAAAATCTGGGTGGAGCCAGTCTCAGGAACCTACCCAATATCTTCTTCTCCTCAGCAGACATAGTAGGCT
Source organism: Capsicum pubescens (assembly GCA_030864215.1). Taxonomy (NCBI): domain Eukaryota; kingdom Viridiplantae; phylum Streptophyta; class Magnoliopsida; order Solanales; family Solanaceae; genus Capsicum; species Capsicum pubescens. The sequence continues at coordinate 194,332,705 of CM061544.1, read as the reverse complement.
GGGTCATAATTAGTTAAGCGACCATCGGCTGAAAAACTGTCGGCATAGAAGGAACCTCTACTCCAGGAGTTGCAGCTATAGGCTGTACTCCTACCAAAGTAGTTGCTAACAATAAACAATAGCCAACAACTAAACCAAAGTATCTCTAAGAAAAGAAAAGGGAATAAAAACTGGTGGAGCATGGGTTGGTCCCTGGCCCACTGCTAGCTAAGGTAGAGGAATCTCTGGCTTAGGTGCAGGAATAGGGTTTTGGGGAGGCCCATCCTGATCCCTAATCGAGGACATTCTCAAGGATGTCCTCGAATAGGAGAAAGATCCCTAGGATAGGTCCCAGGACCCTCATCACGCATAGCTGCAACATGAGTCCTGGGCATCTTTGAAAGAGTAAAGTTAAGATAATGTCCTACAAACCAACTCAGACTTTTAGAAAGATATGAGTGAAAGAAGTGAAGGACTCCTAAGAATGTCCCATAGCCTCCTAAAGAAAGGAAACAAACATCAATATTTCTATCTGTAGGACTGTATTAGACAATTACTCTTATACCAATATTACCGGTGAAACCTAGGATCTGATACCAATTTTTCATGACTCAATTCATAAGTCATGATGATGCCTACTAAAAACCACAGTAGGTAAGCCAACACCGTAACCCGGAGCTAAGGCAATGGTTTACTTTGTTAGAAACACCTGACATGGGCCACAACAGATGAACACAACAACACCAACAATGTTCAACAATAAACAAAAACCTACAGATACTAATTCCCATGACATGGTAATATCAATACAAGAGCATATAAGTTCGATAATAGGAAATATAACTCAAAGTCTAAATAGTCTTATACATTCGTCTCAAATACAAAAGATTGAAAAAAGATAGAAGGGAAAGACGACTCAAACTCCAAGAGCTCACTTTATCTTCATAAGATCAACACAGTACGATCTCAACTCAGCGCCAGCAACTAGTACTTGGGTCTGCACAAAAAGGGTACAGAAGTGTAGTATAAGTACCAAAACAATGGGTACTAAGTAGGCATCATCGACCGACCGAGCTAAATTATGATATAAAGTAAGACAACAACTATAAGTCAAGGTACAAAATCGAACCTGAATCATCTAAAATATTAATGTACAAAATAACTAACCGACTAGAACCATAATACGACATCTCATATCAATACATACCACAACCTTTATACATAATAAATAACCGATCTAAAAGCGTAAAATAATATATATATATATATATATAGTTACCATTGAATAAATACCAAGTTTGAAATGCATACATTCATTAGATCAGAAAGCAATAGAAATTACCACGGCGTCCCATACCACTGGGAAGTACACCAAAAAGAACACAAGTAGAGAATACATCACGGCGTCCCATACCACCTGAGAGTGCACCAATAGATCAATACATCAACATACCATGAATATATATATACACAACCAACTTACATTTACCATGATTTCCATTAACGGTCATTTGCCAAGTCCCATATTAATCAATTACCACAAATTGAACAATATATACCAATGTAATTGTAACCATAGTTATCTAGTCATTTAGATCTCTAACTCATTAATATACTTTATCTAGTCTATCTTAAATTACCACCATTTATTATTAAGCTACTAGTTTGCAAGTCATCATAAGGCCTCCAACCATTAGCCTAATCGATACCTCATAATCTTTCATCTTGAAATCGCAAATAATTATCATTCATTAGATCGACAACATCCAAACCTAGCCAAGAGCAACCCTAAACCATAATCACCATTTAACCAATTCACACCTAGTTATCATAAGTATACTAGTAATTTTATCGTGAGAAGCTACATACAACCAAAACACATATCTATCTATATTTGAACACCATATTCTAGTTAGCACTATAATTATCTAAGTCCTCATTAAGTAACCAACGACATTACATGCTAGACATAAATATTACTAATCATCGACAATGCTAAGTCTATTATTATCATTAGCCATTTTACAACCATAATTACTAGTTACCACATTTTAACTAAACAAGGTCCACCAACTAGTGTTCTAAGCTTCTAGCGATCAAGTAATATAACCACCTTATATAGACAACTAGTTATCCCATAACCCATTTTACTAGGAAAAAATAAATAACATAACCATTTGTACACGCCAAATATATTCACTAGGTGAATCCTTAGTTCTACACATGATTTCTCTTACAAATTAGTCTTAACTCATTAAACAACATATTCTAGTTCTATTTACTATTTAGTCTTAACAAAAGCCTCGCCACTTAACTAGTGATTAATGGTAGAGAATTATTGACAAGTTCCCAAGAAAATAACCATTCAATGACATAACCACATATATACCAATATATTCATATATACTTACCATATGTAACATCACCATAACATTAGTATATCCTTCGAGTTTACCCAGTACTATAATACATCAACACCTCTTGCAAATTTACCAGGCATTATCACGTCATAAATATATCCTCTGGATTCACCGGACATCATCATAACATTAATACCTCTGCGAAATATACGGGGCATCATCACATTATCAATATATCATTGAGATTCACCGAGCATCATCATAATATTAATACCTCTTGCAACTTTATCGGTATTATCACATCATTAATATATTCTCCGAATTCATCGAGCAACATCATACCACCAAAACTTATCACGAAAATAATAAATACATACATATAATCGAAGTAAAAACAAGTACAATCCACGATCAATAGAGTGTAAGAGAGGTAAGAAAATACATATCAAGGTACTTTTCCATTAATCATCACCACATTATATGAGTAGATGCATAGGCATGTATATTCCAATGACATGAACAATCACCACCTTCCCGAGCTTAACATGATTATTAACAAGTCAATTATAAGTCATGGGTAAGCTTTCTAGAATGATTCTTTTACCCACGTGGTTTACATTGCTAGTACAAGAGAGTCTTTTACACAAACATCAGATTAGTCATTAAGCTTGAGTCATACTAATAGTTGTAACATAATTCAATGCTCACATAGTAAACTAGGAAATAAATTGAGTGATAGCATAACCATAGATTCAATTCACAAGACATTCCAATGCTATTAAAATCATGAAACCAAGATAATCAATCAAGTATGCACTTTATCCTAACATCGACAACATGTATATACCCTTTATCGGGTTTAGCCACCATATCATCAAAAGCATAATATAGGCGTTCATTATGTATCTAGGTCACTAAAGAAGTTACACTATTCAAGCTTAAGGCAGATCAAGTTCCACTTTTAATAATCCCTAAAGTTCTTATTTTCAAGTCTAAATTCTACCCAAAATTAGACTAAGTTATCTAAATCGTTCCTTAAGGGCTTACCATCTACCATAGTTCTATAGGACAATTCTTCTTCAAGTATTCCTCCTAACTCACCCCAAGCACCTAAAGTCATTCCACAACTAAGCATATCTAGGTCAACATACCTTTTAGGTGAGTGAATAAGGTTACTCTCATCTACTAGAACAACTAAAGTATCCTCAAGATATTCATGAGATTACAAATCCAACCAACTAAGGTTCTATGCTATGGGTCAACTATCCCTCTTAATGTGTTTCAAGACCTATGTGATACGACAAGTCTCAGACATTTACATCTTATAATTCAACACCTAAAATATTTCCCACTCATATTAACGTATCACAAATATACTACAATAAATCTCAATCTAACAAAAGTAAGCCTAACTTACCTTGAGTACCAACTAGGTCATGAACCAACAATCTTTACTTTCCTTGTCCTCGAAGCTTGTTCCACGAGCCAAGCTATCAACAACATAATCTATGCATTATTATGAGAATAACAACACCCATATTTTACCATTGTAATTCGGGTCCAAAACAACACAAAAACACCTTAAGTGGGTCCCACATATGGAAAACTAGTTTCCGAGACTAACCCATTGTTCAAATACCACTAGGGAGATGATGACCTTAAAATATTTGTGCAGGACAACCATATTAGAGGATAAAATCAAGACTCAATCCATTTGGGATTTTAGGTCTAATAAACTAGAATTTAACACCAAAATTTATAGGATTCATATCTTAGATTCATAGTAAAAAACGATTACACAAGCTACTCAAGCTCCTAATCAATCAACAAGATTCACTTTAAGGTCTTACACTATATTAGGTTTGGTGATTCAAAGCAATGGAGGAATTGACCAAATATCGGCCAAATGGGTGCTTTTAAATGGACAATTTTAGGCCTTAGGAGGCATTATCATGCATTCGTGCTAGACCGCGATCGCGGCCATAGTGATGGCATCACTCCTTACACAATCGCGATACTTTGGGCACTAGATAATGGCTGAAACTTTGAATTTGATTCCAAGTTTAGGTCAAGACCTCGCGATGCATTCGGAGTTCAATATGCGAAAACGAGATATGTAACCTTATAGATTTAGATGCTCCAGCTATGTTGGCAAAGTCAGATTCTCTATCCGATATCATTTTACTGAAGTTTGTGCTCAGTGTCCATTTAGAACAAACGAAGACTTCTAAGTGAGGAAATAGTTCTAACAACCAAATGAACCAACTAGTAACCAAACTACCGATTCTAGAAAGTCATAAATGACTAGGGGCATCTATGGGAAAGCTCTATGAGTAAAAATAAGCAGGAACATAGAAATTAACACAAAGGGTCATTACAATTTCCATCCACCATTTCCATGAATCCCAATTCATTTACCAACCATAAATGTAAACATAATAGTTTCATAAATATAATGGAAGAAACATATAAACAATTTATATTAAAAAATCTCAACCCATAGTTTAAAACCCAACATCAACATTCCATGAATAATACTTTAAATCACATGCTTTGATAAAATTGACAATAAGGGAGGAGTAACATGCCTTAACACCAAGAAGTACGAAGAAAAATCACCCTTGGAAGCCTCAATTGTTTAATCTCTTGAAAACCCTAAGTGTTCTTGACCTTGAGGATTTGAGAGTACTTGAGAGTCTATTTGATAGGTTTATGAGGGCCAAGGATAACCAATAAAGGTTATAAGACATGGTTTTCAAGTTGGGCAAAAAGAGAAATATCCAGAATGCCCTTAACTTAAAAGCTGGAAAAATGTCGCCTTTGACTATGAGTAACCATTGACTCATAACCACTCCTTACAACTTGTCACCATGAGTTGTAACTAGGACAGTCTTACCAATCTCACAAGCTACTATACTTATGATTCAACCAACTAACTCGTAATGAGATCCTATGACTCGTAAGGTCTAGTCGTAGTCAACATAGAACTCAAATGGGTTAAGCACTGGACTTTTTACGATTTCATCCCATGACTAGTAACATATCCCTACAGCTCTTAGAGAGCCACTCATACTCAGAGAAGAATCAATCCACAAACTTCATGATTTGGCTATGACTCCTCCTAACGACTCGTAATGAGTCTTTATGACTCGTTCCCTCAAATCATACCTAGGACAAAAATTCAACACCATACACTGGTCACCCTATGAGTAGGGTCACCTTTCCCATCAAGAGACCCTACGACTTGTGGGGTCAAGTCATAACCAAGGAATTGAGCTCAAAGCTCAAAAAAATTTTGAAAGGACAAGAATCTGGAGTGTTTCAATTCTCCTCCACATTGATCATTCATCCTCGAATGATGGTACAAAGCATTTACCTGCTCGATTAAATCCCTAACATCAGTACTCTTACCTTTAAAACAGAAATCAAGAATACCAAGGAATTTACAATTTCCCATTAACAAAGACAAAAAGCAAGGATGCTAAGACAACACATACCTTGAGCTGGATATTTCAGAACAGGGAATAGGAATAAATACTTTGACTTTAAGTCCTCTTTGGCATCCCAAGTAGCCTCTTCAACCTTGTGGTTCCTCCTTAGAATCTTTACCGAAACTACGTCCTGTGTCCGCAACCGATGAACTTGCTGATCCAAGATTTCATCTAGGTATTTCTCATAAGACAAGGAATCCGAAATACCAGTATCCTTTATAGGCACAATCAGTGAATTATCACCCACACAATTCCTCAAATATGACATATCGAACACTAGGTGAATGGAACTCAACCTAGAGGGTAACCTCTAATTCATACCCAACACTACCGACCCTCTTCAAAACCCAGTACGGGCTAACATACCGAAGACTGAGCTTCTGATTCTTCTTAAACCACATCACTTCTTTCATGGGTGATACCTACAAGAACACCAAATCGCCAACCTCAAACTCTAACTCCCTATGCCTCAAACTCTAACACCAAAGCCTATCTCGAATCACCTTCACCTTATCCATAGCTTGGTGAACCAAATTTGAGCCAAACATCTTAGCCTCACCAACCTGGAACCAGCTAATAGGAAACCTACACCTCCTATCGTACAAGGCTTTAAACAGAGCCATCCCAATACTAGAGTGGCAGTTATTATACGCAAACTCTATAAGAGGCAACTGATCAACCCAACTATAACAAAAGTCAATCATGCAAGCTTAAAGAATATCTTCTAATGTCTGAATAGTCCTTTTCGCTTACCTATCCGACTGCAAGTGGAATGATGTACTAAGGTTTACTTAGACCCCAAACCTCTCTGAAATAAGCACAAAAACTGTAATGAGAATTGAGCACCCCGATTTTAGGTACCCCATGCAACTTCACAATTTCCTCAAAGAACAATTTTGCATAATCTTCTATTAAAAAATTAGTTCTCAGTGGAAAGAAGTGAAAAAACTTAGTCATCCTATCCACGATGACCCAAATCGAATCAAAATAATTCTGAGACTAAGGAAGACTGGTAAGAAAATTCATATTAAACACTTCCCACTTCAACATGGGAAACTCAATTTATTTATACAACCCTCCAGGCTGCAAATGTTTAACCTTCACTTGTTAGCACACCATGCATTTAGCCACAAAATTGACCACATATCGCTTCATATTGTTCCACAAATAAATCTCCTTGAGATTATGATATATCTTGGTCAAACCAAGATAAATTGCGTAACGTGATTCACGAGCCTCATCTAAGATCATTCCTGGCAACCCATCTACATCAAGAACACACAACCTCCCATGGTACCATAAGGTACCATCACCACTAACATCAAATGCCATCACTTTCTGCCCACCAACATTCCCCTTAATTTGCATCAAGATAGGATCTAACACTTGATTCTCTTTCACCTTAGCACCAATAGATGACTTTTCCACCTCTTGAACAAACACCCCACCATCCTTAAAGTCTAAGAGGCGAACTCCAATGTTAGCAAAATAGTGAACATCTTTCACCAACTCCCGCTTATCCACATCCACATAATCTAGAATTCCCGAGGATAACCTACTAAGAGTATTAGAAACCACATTAGCTTTACCTGGAGGGTAGTGTAGACTTATGTCATAGTCTTCCAATAATTCAAGCCACCTATTTTGTCTGAGATTTAGCTCCTTCTGAGTGAACACATATTCCAGGATCTTATGATTAGAAAAGATATCTACATGCACTCTGTACTAATAGTGAAGTAATATTTTCCATGCGAACAGCATAACCAATAACTCCATGTCATGAGTCAGATAATTCTTCTTATGTATCTTCAACTGTCTAGAGGCATAAGCTACCACCTTGTCATGATGCATCAAAATGCAATCAAGCCCTACATAGGATGCATAACAATATACCATAAGACCATCAATGCCTTTAGGCAAAGTCAAGATCGAATCCAAAGTCAGCTTGTCCTTCAGCTTCTCAAAACTACCCTAACAAGCATCCGACCAAAAACTTCTACTTCTTCTGAGTTAACTTAGTCAATGGGGCAGTTATAGAAAAGAAACTTTCCATAAATCTCATGTAGTAATCGGCTAAACCCAAGAAGCTCCGAATATCGGTGGGAGTCATGGGTCTAGGCCATTTTAACTATTGCAACTCTTTATGGATCCACCATGACCCCTTCACTAGATATGACCAAGAAAAGTAATAACGTTCAACCAGAATTGAAATTTTGAAAATTTGGAATACAATTGTTGACCTTCAAGGCCCGCAACACAATGCAAAGGTGATCGGCATGATCCTCTTCACTCTTACAGTATACCAAAATATCATCTATGAATACAATGATGAACAAATCCAGAAACTGATGAAAGACCCTATCATCAAGTCCATGAATATTGTTGGGACATTAGTCAGAGCAAATGACATGACAAAGAACCTGAAATGTCCATATGGGGTACAGAAGGCAGTCTTATGGATATCCACCTTTATAACCTTTAATTGATGATACACGGATCAAAGATCGACCTTGGAGAAAAATTTAGCACCCTAAAAAGGATACTTATTCTGTACTGTCACTTTGTTTAATTGCCAGTAATCAATACACATTTGAAGGGAACCATCCTACTTAGGTACGAACAATATTGGTGCACCCCATGGGGACACACTAGGACGGATGAAACACTTATCTAAAAGATTATTTAATTTCTCCTTAAGATCCTTCAACTCCACTGGATCCATTTTATATAGGGGAATAGATATAAGATAAGTGTCCAAAACAAGATCAATCTAAAAATCAATCTCGCTATCAGAAGCAGCACCAGGAATAACATCAGGGAAAACCTCAGGGAATTCACATAGCATCGGAACTGAATATAAAGAAGGTCCCTCCAAGTTATAATCCTTAACCCGGACCAAATGATAGAGACACCCCTTGGAAATTATGTTATGGTCTCTAAGATACGATATGAACCATTCCTTAGAAACTAGAAAGTCCTCTTCCCACTCAATAATTTACTCATTAGGGAAATTAAAAATGACCTTACGGGTCCGACAATGTAAAGTTACATTGCACAAGTGCAACCATTCCATCACAAATATGATATCAAAATTATCAATGTCTAATTCAAACAGATCCACTATAGTCTACCTACCACCCACAGATACCACACAACCCCTATAGACTCTTCTGGCCACCACAGAGTCACCCATCGAGGTAGAAATAGAAAAGGGGCCCACAATACACTCGGGACATAAACCAAAATACAGACCCACAAAAGGGGTCACATAAGAAAGAGTGGACCCGGATCAAGAAAACAGTACACATCACGGGAAAAGAGTTTCAACTTACTAGGAATGACACCTGGAGATACCTCAAACTTCTAGCGAGTAGTGAGAGCATAGAGATGGTTTCGACCAGTTTTGAAGCCAGAAGGTGCACCCTTTAGTACAGGAGATGATGAAGAGGCAATAGAAACCTTGTTTTCCCAAGAAGCAACCTTACCCACGGGACAGTTTCTAAGCATATTCCCTAGCTAACCACATTGAAACACTTGTCTCTTCCCTCATCACAAAAACCTCAATACAATTGACCAAAAATCTGTAGGGAGGATATAAAAATATGCCCTAGAACCATGGCCACCCTGAAAACGTCGGTCACCAGACGACTTCGAGCAAGGACAACTAGCCTTTGAGTAAGAACTAGAATTGCCCCACTTCCTCTTGTGCCTTTTCCACAACCCTTACAACTTTAATACTGACCTCCACTCTAATAAAAAAATCCAAAGTTTTTATAATTTCTTTCCCCTATCTCCACCTTCTTCTTTTTTCTCTTACTTAATATTTTGTATATACATAACAAGTCTAGAAATATCGATATCCTTGTTTAACAAGGTAGCCTTACTTTCTTGAATCAAATCATGGGAAAACCCAAAAGAAAATTTTCTCATTCTAACCCTCATGCTAGACACAAACTCAGGAGCATACTGGGACAATTGATGAAACTTCAACGCATACTCCTTAACTGTCATTCTGCCTTGCCTCAAATTCATGAATTCTTTGGCCTTCGTCGTCCTCAACTCCTAAGGAAAAAAGCTATTTAGAAAAGCTCTAGAAAAATCCTGCCATAAGGCGGACTCAACATCCACGCCCCTTAGCTTCTCCTACTCTTATTGTATTGATGAGCTACATCTTTTAAATAATGGGATGCAAACTCCATACCATCCACCTCAGTAATATGCATAATATGAAATATCTTTTTTATTTCATCAATGAAATATTAGGGATCTTTCTTAACTTTCTTACCATTGAAAACATGAGGGTTCAACCTCATAAATTGGCCAGCTATTGTGGCATCAGATGATGGAGCAACAAAATCCATACGCTAAGTCTGAGAGTCAACCAACTGAGTGAGCAAATGGATTGACTAGCGAAACTAAGCATTAGACACGTTAGCTTAAGGTGTGTAAGGAGGGATAGGAGGAACCTATAAAGCTCCATTAGGACCATTAGAGATAGTGTTCCTAGACCTAGTCTAAGACCCTAGAGTAGGATGAGGTCTATTCCATTATCATTAGATGGGACAGAAGGGTTCCCACGGACATTAGATCTTCTCGGAGGCATGATCTAAAAGGCGAACAAACTAAAATTAGATATATCCAAAATCTTAGACTCTACAACCCGAATACAGAACACAAGAAAGAGAAATATTCCTAAATGCCTCGTAGCCTCTCCCTTATAAGTGTGGCGCGCTACACAACCATAAAAGATACCTTACTTGACATGACTTTGTGGACACCCAATTGACCATGAACCTAGGCGCTCTGATACCAATTTAACCTGACCCAAACCTAGGCTTGTCCATGTTGGGTATTTCAAATCAAACAAGGACTGGAGACAACCCCAATACCCAAACCATTGACCCCTCTTACACCCTTTTGGATGAATTCTGAACATATAAAAAGATAGCATAATATCATTTTTAAGAAATTATAATAAGTTTATAACCAAAACCATCTATTCACAACCAGACATCCAACCAATACAAATACCAATACCAATGCCAATGTTAACACTAATACTGACACCACCCAAGCCCACAGTAGTTCGACAAAGCCTCTAATTAAAACCAAAGAATATCCAGTAGGGACATACCCCCGACCATAGCCTAAACCAAGATCAAAGAAATAATATAGAAATAAATAAATCCATAGATTCAAATGGGGTCTTCCAAAGTATAAAAGCTCACCACTTCAGTCTGACTCAAATATTGTCCCCGAATTACCTAGTCACTGAGAAGGAGAAGTGGAAGTATGGCCAGTTCCTGCATCACATGGGGATACAACATCCGAAGATGCTTTGTGGGGTAAATGATAGCATGTAACTCAAGGATAAAAATAAAATCATGCCATCAATCCAAAACAAAGTCAAACCAATACACAAACCATATGTGAATACACATACACATATATACGATATCGGGATAGGGAATAAGGTATAGCATGATATTCAAATCCTTAACCAGGGATGTGTAGATTTACCATCATAAGTCCACCCATTAGCTATATAGGTACAGTGTTACCCCCTGAAAGGGCCTCAGTGCGTGTTAGTTGCACGAACCTGACATATCATAAATGGCCAAGGATTCCCTTGTACCCTTCACCCTTAATGATGCATATATACATGTATAGACTTGGGGGATTACCTTGTACCCTGCAAGCATACGATCATCAAGACCAACTCTCATGTCGACAATCATGAATATCTAGTGTCCTTCCTTCAGACTTAAACCTTCACGGCTAGCTATCACACCGTCATTTTTGCCCAATTAAAATATTTAACACATAAGCAAACCACCAATTCTAGGAGTAAATTATTAAGGCATTATTAAGTGGTATCGTCATACCGACTATACCTTGCTAGCAATATCATTAAGCCAAGACTTAGGGAAATCTTATGTCCCTCGCAGACTCCATTATTAAAATAACTTTGGGGATTCTCGTGTACCCCCACAAAGGTTTCATAAATCATTCACTTAAGGGATTCCATTTTACCCCATAAGGTTTTTAAAATCATCCATAACTATTTAACAATTTACACCATTCATTAGTTTCTACAAACAAGCCAAGCCAAGTGGTAATGCATAAATCAAAATCAATTATGCATGTGGGTTGAGTATATAACCAATTTCTATACCAAAACAATCAATTTGGGGATTCTATTGTACCCCAATTTTCATCCACCATTCCCATGCACTCCAATGCTTTTACCAACCATCAATTTAAACATAATTGTTTTATAAATATCATGGAAGAAGCATTTAAACAATTTATATTAAAAGCCCTCAACCATAGTTCAAAAACCAACATCAATTTTCCATGAATAATACTTTAAATCACATGGTTTTACAAAATTGACAATGAGGGAGGCATAACATGCCTTAAACACCAAGAAGTGTAGAGTGAAAGCATTGTTAGAAGCCTCAGTTAATTAATCTTTTGAAAACCCTAAGCGTTCTTGACCTTGAGGATTTGAGAGTGTTTGAGAGTCTATTTGATATGTTTATGAGGGCCAAGGATAACCTAAAGTAGTTATAAGATATGGGTTTCAAGTTGGGCCAAAATGAAAATGTTCAAAATGCCCCTAACTTAAGAGTTGGAAAAATGTGGCTTTTGACTATGAGTTAACCATTCACTCGTAACTACTCCTAACGAATCATTAGCAAGAGTCGTAGCGAGGATAGTCTTACCAAGCACACAATCTGCTATACTTATGAATCAACCAACCAACCCATATAGAGACCCCGTGACTCGTATGGTCCAGTCGCAGTCAACATAAAATTCAAATGCGTTAATTATTGTAATTTCGATAATTTCATCCCATGACTCATAACATATCCCTACGACTCTTAGTAAGCCACTCGTACTCAAAGAAGAATCAAGCCACAAACTTACATGATTTGGTTTTTACTCCTCCTAACAACTCGTATGAGTCTTTATGACTCGTTCCCTAAAATCATACACAGGATAGAATCTAAACACTACATACTGGTCACAAAAAAATTAGGGTGACCTGACCCATAAAGATACCCTACAACTCACGGGGTCAAGTCGTAACCAACGCAATAAACTCAAAGCTCTAGAAATTTTCAAGAGCCAAAATCCAGGGTGTTAGAATTCCCTTTTTGCACCAGATATTACCAAAGTCAAAAACTAGTTTTTGACCTTCAAAACTCTTTTGGACCCCTATGAACTTGATCTAATAGTGAAATTTGAGTGTAAAACACATTTCAAATCTAATGGAATCATCAAATTTTCATCCAAGATTGTTTCAACAAAAAGTGGGGACCATACCTATAGTTTTGTTTTTCATAAAATTTGCTCAATATCTCAAAATAAGTCCAGAAACCTTGGGACCTGAACCATGGGTCTCCCTAACCTAAAATTGATGTTCCAAAGGTGATGGCGAAGACAGATTTTCCATTCGGGGTTGTTTCAACCAAATGTGGTTCCCACACCCATATTCCTAATTTTCTAATATTCCAATCAATAGGTCATAATGAGTTTGGGTGCATTGAACCTGAACCAAAGGTCTGCCTAGCTTAAATTCGATATTTCAGAGTTGCTGGCACAGTTGGAATTTGCATCCAAGATTTATTTATTGATGTTTTTACCCGGTGACCATTTGGAACCAACGAAGACTTCTAAATAGGGAATTAGCTCTAAAAACTAAAACAAATTACCCAGTAACCGAACTGTCAGTCCCAGCAAGTCATATGGCTTGGGAAGCTATAGAGAAGCTCTAACGGTGGAAACAAGATGAAATAAGAAAAATGATCTAAAGGGTCATAACAATATCCACTATTAAATGAAATTTTGTCATCGAAAGTCAACGGATAGGAAGAATCCAAAAAGCTTGAAAGGTTGAGGTACTGGGCACGTATGCTCCGAGCATGACTTCCTAAATAACCTCCCCCAAGAGGGGACACTTGCAAGGGGTTTTGCCACGGGTATCCCCTTTTTAACCAACATTCTTATTTCACTTACAAACATCGAAAACTCAATCTTAACCACTAAATGGACTCCAACTAAATCGAAAAGACTGGTGCATGAAAATCTGAACCACAACATACTTATACCATCTGGATATCCATACAAATCAACAAAGGACTAACCGAGACAAAACCAACCCACGACATGAGTCATACCACCGACTCTAAATCCAAATTTAACCTTTATTTACCATTTCACACCATCAATCCTTTCCAAACTAGGAGGAAAATCACTTAAGTCCTTTCTTTGCAATCTAATAATAGAGAACTTGAAGAACCCAATCTAATCCGCTAAAAGTCCAAATGACAAATATGAGAATAGGCCCATAACGCTGGGTCTAGGCATACAAATTGAGATAATTAAGGAATACAATCTATGCCAATACTACAACTAGTTCGGATGGTAATGAAAAATGGTATCTAGAAAATTAATCCATAACTATTCATCACTAAACGATCCGCTCCAGGATGTCCAATAAATAGAGAATGAAATCATATTGAATCCAACTCAAGCATGCTACTCCTACTGAGTATATCATCCAAAATTCTCAAAGTAGACTGAAGACCTAAGGTCAAAATTGAAGGTACCGATACCAGGCCCAGGGGCTATTATTTGAGCACTTATCAACAATAATCCAACCAAAGTTGAGAAATCAAATTGGAAAACATGGAGTAGGCTTATCTAGCCGATACATGAAATCCGAATTGAGACAATTCAAAAATAGAGGATGCACTCAAGCTCAACAACTTCAAGATGAATTCCCAACATCAAGGTTGAACTTCTCGGTCTCAACTACCTAAACCAAACCTGAAAAGGGGTAGGACTTAATACTCCAAATCTGTTATAACCACCAAACTTCCGTACCAACACATCAAATCTAAAATTGAGCCATAAGTTCCAACCAAGGTTAGATACTCACATCGACCATACTATCTGAATCAAGAATATTTATACCATATTATAGAGAGATAACATCAAACATAGTTGAAGAAAAAAATAGCAATAAACGATAAAACATTAACAAAAAACATAAGAAATCACTCCATATCGATTGGAGGGAATGAATCACCAAAACATACTAAAGAACTCCCCAAGGCTACAAACTACAATAGTAACGACAAAACTTTAGCAACTCGAATAAATAAAACTCAATCCAGACACTAACTAATCCAACACTCTATTTAGACAAAGAATATCCATAGGCTCATATCATTGAGTACAAATACATCACCAAGCCTTAATAGGCTGAATAAACTTTGAAATGGGGATTTCCTGAGTCCACCCAAGTAGGGCAATCATCACATGATCCATCCATAAATTGCATCATCTAAGAAGAAGAATAGTAATCTCGAAACCTAGGTCAAAGTTAAGACCACCACCAGAAAATCTAACAACTTAAGATAAAGAATTTCCAGTTTTCCAACTTAAGAAGCGGTCATAGGAAATGCCACCTAGATCTATGTCCCTAACTTTACGAAAGACAAGAATCACATTATGGTAAGAATTGAGCATCCAATATCCACATAAATAATCAAGGGAAAACCATCACAAGGATATGAGTCCAATAAATCTAAGAGATAAACTCAGGACATCTAAATATCAAAATCAAACCACTATCGGGAAATAAACTAGCCACAAACAATGAATGAATCCCTAATTGGTTAATCTAAAAAATAGGCTATATAGAAAAAATAGGCATATCAAAAAACTTCACAACAAAGGGGACAAGTCTAAGAATCTCTAACTCAAGATCTGGCAATATAGCTAAATTGCCAACACTAGAACTATATAGAACCATAGATGATTAACTTACCTTCGTTATCACAATACTTGACCAAATCAATCTAACATAGCTACCAAGAGGGAAAATAATCATCCTCACCTTGCTATGGGAAAGAAATCATCAAATCGGGCTATAGCTGCTCAAGCCACCAAAAGAATCTCTAGAAATAAAATTCTAACTAGATAACTCTAGTCTATACAGCTACTCAGTTGAGGCTAAATTACATCAAGTAATAATATCAAATAATATCAATAACCTTTAGTAATGAAAGCAATAGAAACAACAATATCACTATTAATATAATAAATAGGCAGTACCAAAATAAACATCAATAACTTGTACCTCTCAGGGGCCACAATAAGGCTAATATGCCAAGATAAAGGGGACTTAAACACAAATGCTACACCCTTAGGAAGAAAATATCAATAAAGATTCACTCCACTCAATACTAAAAGAAATAAACCATGGAGTAATCACATAATCATGAATTCAATGAAAAGGCATATAATAACCAACATGAACTCATCAAGGCATATAATCATCAATGGGTATGAAAAATCCTAATACACATAATAAAAAGATAAAAGCAGGAAATAAAAGTACACCTATCATGGTGCAATCCATAATCACATGCCGAACATGCATAGAGAGAATAAATTTGAATGGTCCTAACTCGAACTGACAGACTAAATCATTGACTGAAGTTCAAAGTGCACAATCTCTAACTGCAGATGCCACAACAATAAAAGGATGATCTGAATGAGATAAAATAACTAGAAACCTCCTATCGGGATACTCTCTAGACCAATAGTCGATCTCTCCACAGTCATAGAAAAATTACAAACCTCTAATCCTGGTGAGAAACACAAACTATGCCTAAATGGCTGGAAAACTGATACAAAGAGCAACTCTAATATAATGTCCATCTCTCCCACAATCATATCCTGACTCGGGAACTCAAGGATGACAAGGAATACATATTACTGTCCAATCACTAACTCACATCTAGGGTGCACTCCAACCCAATATCTTATCTTGCCATACATAAAATAAGCTCTCAGACAAAACATTAATAGTACCATAATGATGGCATGGCCTCTTCACACCACCTCTAGAAGTCTCGATGCACATTTTCACTATGGCCTTTGCATAATCAACAATTTGAGAGAAAAGGTCCAAACTGCTATCATATGCTCTGATGCCAAGCGGAGTAGTAATAATAAACCTCTAATAACTCCAACCACCCTGTCCTTCTCAAAAGTATATAGCATAGAAAAATGCATAGCCCAATCTAGAAACACAATCTCATACAAAAAAATTAGAAAATAACCCCGTTGAACACCAATAGACCAAATTCTAGTCTAAGAACTACTCAATAAATCAAATGTCATCCATGGTTATGAGGTTTCTACAAAATCTCTTAGATACCCAATGCTGAGTATTATTATCATGCTTAATAATTAAAATAACAAATCATATTGGAAATATTCCTTATTATCGATATTAGATATGCTTGAAGTCAAACTTATTGACTATGTACAAAAATGTTGTATAAATTATGTTTGGATTCATGTTATGCTTTTGTATGGTAATCAAACTAGTGATTATACTAGAAAGTATTTGTGTTGCTAATATTATGAGTCATGACACTAAGTGCTCGAGAAGGTATATTTATTTACTACATGAGAAGCTATGCTACTAACCATGTTGAACCTGTTAATGCCTTTTAATATTCATGCTATATGTATTCATATATTTTTTGATAAATTTTCTTTGGCAAAAAATGATGAGATGTAAAGGTATGCTTCTCCTTACTTCTCTTTTACTTTAGCCCTTGTGGGGCTTGTACTTTAGTTTAGCCCTCGTGGGGCTTGTCATTTACTTACTTTTTATTTACTTTATCCCTTATGGGGCTTGTCATTTACTTTAGTGCTCGTGGGGCTTATCATTTACTTTATCCCTTGTGAGGTTTGTTTTATATTATCGATATTGATTGCCTATTATGGTAATGTTATGATAATACCCAAAAAGTTTGGAGGATATGATATAATATTGATACCCAGTTTAAGTCCGGAGGATATAATTATGATATTAATACCTAGTTCCAGTCTGGTGGATATGATTATGATATTAATACCCAGTTTGAGTCTAGAGGATATACTTATGATATTGATACCCGATTTAAGACTGAAGGATATGATTGTGATATTGATACAAGATTCGAGTCTGGAGGATATGATTATGATATTGATACCCGATATAAGTCTGGAGGATATGATTATGATATTGATACCCTGTTTGAGGCCAGAGCATATGATTATGATATTTATACCCAGTTTGAGTACAGAGGATATGCTTATTACATTGATTCGAGTTTAGTATGTAGGTTATAATTATTATATTAATACCTAATTTGATTCTAGAGAATATGATAATGATATTGATGCCTGGTTCGAATCTGGAGGATATGATCATAATATAATAATGCCCGACAAGGCTGGAGGATATGATTATTGGTGTTCCTATGTGTACACCTACCGATTAAATCTAGCTAGCCCAATGTATGACAATTATATGTTTATTTATGTTCTTAGGTAGTTGGATGTAATGTTGATGTTAGGGGTGTTGGTTATAGTCTTCTAATGAGTTGTGGTATAAAGTGATATAGTTTTTTATTTAAGGATAAAAGTTTCTTAGTGGTGAATATTAAATAAGTGGCTATAGTAACTAGTGGATTTATAATTCTTAGTGATAATAAGGACTAGTGACATCAATGACTATTAATAGTGATGATCACCTTATTAAGGAGATAGGAGGTAATGAGTTTAGTAAATAATGATGATTAGGTGTTATTGACGACTAAGTCTATGATTTTGATTAATTGATAGATAAGGATTTTGGATTAATGATGCTAGTTAATAAGAGATGTTAGTTGAGAGATGAATAAATGTATAAATGGTGATTAGTGGTTGTATGATAAATTTTGACTAGTAGAATATTGGTTAATTAGCGAATATGGTCTAGTTGTGAATCTTGACTAGATGATACATTTGGCTAGTGAGTAAATAATGGTTAGTCGTTGATCCATGAATAGTGGCTAAGTGATGAATAGTGGATGGTTATTAATTAGAGGTTATATGATGACTAATGAGTTAGTGATTTAGTAATAAGCATTATCTATCTAATGATGAGTAATTAGGGTGTATTTATGAGATAGATTCCTATGTGGTGGTATGGTTACGGTTATGAGTGTATTGGTATATATTATTCAATTATGTATTGGTGTCTATATATATATTGGTGGTCTGATTCTTTTACGATTCTTGTGTGTGATCTCTAATTGTATGGGATGTCGTTATGGGTTCTTTACTCTATACTCTCTTAGGTGTCTTCTCTGGTGGTGTGGGATGTAGTGATGAGTTCTTTACTTTATGCACTAGTTGGTGTAAGGGTGCCAACATTTTACTTGTGTTTTCTCATGATTTCACTTGTGTTGATTTACAATTTCCATTCATTTATTCCTTATGCGTGAAAATATAGATATCCGTTGATGCCTTATGTTATATTGTGATTATGATATTTCATGCTTGTTATATACAACAATATTGGCATATGTTGATGCCTTATATTATACTGTTATTTTGAATTTTTTACTTATATATAATGATGAAGGAGATGATTTAGGTTTGAGTTTGTACCTTGACCTATTAAGATTATCTTGCACTATATCATTCTTATATCATGATCTAGCTCAGTGGCCCAATGATACCTACTAACTGCATGTTGTTTTGGTACTCATCTACATTTTTAGTGCAGATTAAAGTATTAGTTGTCACCATTGATCGTGATTCATGCAATGATAAATTTTTGGAGATCGGTAAACTCTTGGAGATCGAATAATCCAATTTCCTTCCATCTTTGGTATTCAGTATTTAGCATTCAAGGCAGATGTATTGACTATTCTACACTTGGATTTACATTGAAACTATTAGTTTTTCTTGTACTTGATTTACCAAGTTTTGGGATTGGTATCCTGTATGATTTCTATTCTATCTAGAACCTTTATGTTTTCAATTGTGTTCTTGAATTTCTCCTATGTTGGGCCTTGTTACCAGATTAACCTATTGCACTAGCTCTAGGTTATGGTATTGGCTTACCTGCAGGTGGAAATTTGTAGGTTCTATCATGATAAGTAAATCGGGTGTAACGCCCCAAAATTTCCATCCCGAGACATCACACGGTGCTTAAGGCTACACGTAGACCCAAGCTAACCCTAGAAGCCAGACACTACCTCAAGGAACTCAATTCAACAATAGTCATGCATAATAAAGAGATATATCACATTGGGTTCAAGAGAGATACTGGAAAATACTAAACTGTACAACCAAAATATATATTGAATGTCTGTACATACTATCCCTCTAGCCTGACAAAGCCTCTATACATCAAAATCAAGGAACCTTTGGGACAAACCCCCAACTGACTCAGCAGTACTGAAAGTCATAACAACAAAATGATATCACAAAAATATAGACATGGTCCTCAAACCATGAGGACTCACCACTGAATAAATGTAGTGAGGCACCCGAATATCGCTAACGCGGTTGCGGCTGAGTACCTGAACCTACATTACGAGAAAACGTAGCCCATAGGAAAATATTTGGGTCAACGCTTTGGAATGTACTGAGTATGTGGGGATGCATGCAACAATGTAAATATCATCATCAATTTCATGAAAAGATGCATATGTACAATGATGGCTCACTTGGCTTGAGTTTGATTGAAACATACTTTTCATGCAGTCCAACATTTTTCCCTCCTAAGGAGAGACCCCACATTGGAGGGAGCGTCATACTCTTGCCAGGGAGTACAACCTCAATTTAGTGATCACAATCTCATACTCATCCTCTGGCCCACAAATATCAATACCATTCCTATGGTGGCACGTAGTTTTGGGGGAAATACCACATTTCCTGCTCGGTGCTAAATACTACTCCCAGACACAAGCTCAGAACGCGTTAGGAAATCCACCACAAACATCACAAGGTTCTATCATGAAGATCAAATCAAATCTCTTTCTCATTTTTCAAATCATAATCAATTTGTGGATTCCTAACTCAACTCAAATCAAATCAATCTTTCTCAATATCAAAATGTATCAATTCATTAAATCATGGCAACATCAATAACTTTGAGTAAATATCAAGACTCATTGTAACAACTCAATCTCATGAATCAATATACTCAATAATCCAATTTGTCATAAGGAAGCTTAAAGCTTGACACATATCTTGAAAGCACTTGAAATATCAACTCATGGTAGAAATATGAAATTTACAATATTAAATATTAAGTCATAATTTGGGAATAGTAAAATAATCATGTATAACACAGCTTGAACAATTTATATTCTCATAGTCTCATGATGAAGTAATTTTTGTATAAACCCACTTGCAAAATCATATAAATCCATAATAGAAATCAAAACTTTGGCCACAAGAACGAAAGGATTGCTCTTGTTCAAAACCCCACATACCTTAATATTTGAAATTTGATTAATTTTAGTGGTTAAGACTCTATCTGCACTTGTAATAAATGATTCTCGAAGCCCACACTATGAGGAACTTGGTTCTTTAAGAAATCTTAAAGATTTATGGATGATTTTTTGAAGATTAATGTTATTGAATGAAACCCTAGATATATTTTCTTAAGAGAATTGGAAGAGAAAATGAAGAAATTAGGGTTTGGATGGTGATTCTCATATATATAGGGGCCACCAAAATATGGGAAAAGACCAAAATACCCTTGCAAAAATGTCTTTTAATTGCTGAAAAAAATAGCTGACGACATTTGTGATAAGTCGTCAGACTTGTGACAAGTCATCATGAAATGTCATCACAAAAGGGTGGAATTTATGAATTTCTACTTAAGGTGACAACATTTTGTGCCCAGCCGTCAGACTTGTGACAAGTCGTCACAAAATGTCGTCACACAGTTTCCAGGCTGACATGCTGGAGTAAAATAGGCATAACGTTTCGCTCCGATACCAGATTTGGGTAAAATTGGTACCGTTGGAAAGATAATTCAATTATATATCTGTCGGTGTATCATGAGCTCAAAATTTCTTAGTGTAACAAGAGATATGCTCATTGGAAGTTGACTATGCCAAAATCCTTCTCAAGAATTCAATCGATAAGGGATGTTTTGATTCACCTAATCGCTAGGACATCTTAGAGGACTTAATATACATCACCCTTGATCAGAAAACAACCAAAGCACTATAATTTATTTCTCATAATCTTGAGTCATGGTGGAACTATTGGTTAGAGTTCTCGGGGTATTACACCGGGTTAGGACACCAACATGGTATCAAGCTCATGGAATGAAAACCCTAAAAATGCATAAAAACAAAAGAAAATATTTGGGCTAAAAACAAGCCCTATGTGAATTTCGGGTTTTTGGTCAAAATCCAAGAAATTTATCAGGAAGCTGATGAAATCTTACCTTAATTCTGGTGATAATCACGATAATAGATGTTTAGCAAGATCCCAAGTTACCTGCAAGACTCAATTTTGAGTTACCCACACCCTTCTAGGGTATCTGGGTCTCAAAGATAAGAGAAAAAGACCAAAATAAAGCCAAATGGGTCATTTTATACCCATACCAGGTATGGTGATGCTGCTATCACAATCTGTAACGCCCCAAAATTTCATTTTGAGACATCACACGGTGCTTAAGGCTACAAGTAGCCCTAAGCTAACCCTTTTTGCCTGTTACAACTTCTAACTCTTACTTTTAAGATGGATAAACGAAAACAAATGGCACTATCATAACATAGCTAACCTGAAATAACAAAATAATATTGTCTAAATAGCAACATGTTAAAAAGTGTAAAATACCACTGATAGTCTAGTCTGACAAAGCCTCTTCTACTCAAGAACTAGAGAGCCAGTGGGACAGATCCCCAACTGAATCAAACTCAACTGAAAAGAAATAACCCAACTACTATGAAGACTGAAATCAAGGAAAAACAGGTCCTCAAACCATGAGGACTCACCAACTATGAAGGAGTAGATCAAGGTACTTATAGATCACTGATGCTGCAGAGACTGAGCACCTGAACCTACATTATGAGACAATGTAGCACACAGACGTATATGTGGATCAGTACTTTGAGGATGTACTGAGTATATGGGGGTGTATGCGATGCTTGCTAATATAACTAACTCATATAGCTTGAATAATCTCAAAATACAAATCTCATAAATTATGAATAATGGAACACATAGTATAAATCTCATCTCAAGGAACATACTTTACTTTAGAAACTTATTACTTGCTCTTACTAATAGGGAAAACTACTTTCTTCTTGGGAAAATTGTATTTTAAGAAACTGCTCTGAAAAATCATGCTATTAGGGAGGTTCTCTTAACCGACGTACACCATGCGAGTTACATAGAGTCCAACGTCTTGTACTCCCAAGGAAGAAACCTCATGTTGCGGAAAGGCATCATACTCTTTCCAGGGAGTATAACCTCAACTCAGTGATCACTATCTCAGCCTCGGGCTCAGAAATCTCAATCCTACGGTGGCATGCAATTCTAGGATATGAAACTGTAGTAACTTACCCAACACGGTGCTAAATACTACTCCCTTTAGTTAGCTACACTCATCACATGGAAATTAACTTTAAAATAATCTTGTGGTTCATAATGAACACAACTATAAAATCTGTAATCTCATTTAGAAAAGTGGATTTCAAAGATATTATGACCGTCAAGGTCAAAACTTTCTCAATAATCTCAAAATACTCAAATCATGGGTGCCTATAGCACAAAAGTTCTTAAAATTACAATATCAAATAGGGCTTAATGACCCATTTATCAATCTCACGTTACGACGTATCAAAATTCATACTCGATATGATAAAGATTCATAAATCATATAGAAATCTGGAAATATGTAGCAATATCTTTCTAATCTCAACATACTCATGTACTTCAATTTATAAAACATTGAAACCATCATAATCTCAAGAAATAATAACATAGGGTATAGACCCATACTTCAATCTCATAATAAAACATGTAAAACCATATATCTTTGTAATTAAAACAAATTTTGGGCACAATGACGAAAAAAGTGTCCTTGTCCAAACCCCACATACCTTAGATTATGACTTGTAGATGAACAAGCTAGATTGAGGCTCTTTTCCGTACTCTTGAGTGAGGGTTCTTGAAGCTCTTAACTTGGGAACCTTGAATCCTAACTCAATTTGGAGTAACTATGGTGGAATCTTAAGGTTGTCTGAGAAAGATTTGGATTTTCTCTTGAGGGTTAATCTTGAGAGAAAACCCTAGTTCTTGATGCTTTGGATTATTCTGAAGTTCTATGCTTCGTTTTGATATATCTTGGTGTTAAAAAAGATGGAAAAACACCAAAAAGCCCTTTTAAAAATGGCTTTAAAATGCTGAACGGGATCTACGATGGCTCCTACGATGGTCCGTTCCTGGCTCGACGGTTTGTCGGTCCAACCCTGGCACCTTGACCAAAAAAGGGGCTCACTTCCTTAGTAGCGCCGGCTTGGGCGACGGTCCATCACACTTGGACAGTGGATGGGTTTACTTCCTTGGTTTCTATGGCTCAAGCGACGGGCCATCGTAATCTCGACGGTTCTTCAACCTATCCGTCACACCTTGGCGATTCTGACAGCTCTCAGTAAAACGGCCATATACCGGATTTGGACGAAATTGGTATGGTTGGAAAGATAATTCTATTTCACACATGATAAAAAGTCAAAATTTGGAAAACTCTATCTGATTTAAACACTACTCACTTTGGAACTCATTCCTAAATCTTTTAGAGATGGAAAAAGGCTTCACTTGACATGCTCTAAAGGCTTAGACTACGAGGGAACTTTATGGGGTCTTAAAATATCTCCCCCTTGGAAACATCATCCTTGAATATCACTAGTTAGATTAAGATACTGGGGAACTAAGGATGTACAGCTGGAACAAATGGCTAAACCAGTTTTAAATCTTTCTAAACCTTTGAATACTCCAGGAAGTGCAAGAGCTTTCACAGGAATAAATACATAGCTGAATTTGATTAGAAAGGGACTGAATTAAGGATGAATAATACCTTCAGCTTGATCTGAACTAGCGGAAAAAAGGTTCGGGTACTTGGCTCGCATATCTGCTTTCGCTTCCCAAGTAGTGCCCTCAACTGAATGATTCCTCCATAAAACTTTGACCAAGGGAACTTCTTTGTTCCTTAGTCTACGGACCTGGTAATCTAGGATCTCAACCGAAATCTCATCAAACGAAAGACTAGTCTGGATATTTGAGCGCTCTGAAGGATCTACTACAACAGAATCACTAATGTGCTTCTTAAGCATAGAGACATGAAAGATATGATGAATAGCTAACAACTCTGTGGGCAAATCCACCTCATAGTCTACTTTCCTAACACGGCATAAAACTCTATAAGGGCCAAAAAAACAGGAACTAAGCTTCTTATATTTCACAAACCTTTTCAACCCTTTCATGGGTGAAATCTTCAAGTACACCAAATTACCCACCTAAAACTCAAGATCACTTCTTCTCACATCAGCATCTGACTTCTGACTACTTTGGGCTATCTTCAACCTTTCTCTAATCAACTTAACTTTCTCCATAGCCTCAAACGCTGCATCAGGTCCAATCATATCTGCTTCACCCACTTCGAACCAACCTATGGGTGATCCACATCTTCTACCAAACAAAGCCTCAAATGGAGCCATCCGGATGCTAGAGTGCTAACTATTGTTATATGAAAACTCAATCAGTGGAAAATGCTCATCCCAACTACCTTTGAAATCAAGCGTACAGTCCCTCAATATATCTTCTAAAGTATGAATGGTCCTCTCAGCTTGACCATTTGTCTGCGGATGAAAAGCAGAACTCAAATGAACTTGGGTACCAAGACCTTTCTGGAAAGCTTACCAAAACTGCGAAGTGTACTGAGTACCACTATCCGAGATAATTGACAAGGGAACTCTATACAACCTGAATAACTCCCAGATATATAATCTAGCATAATCCTCAACTGTATAAGATGTATGCACTGGCAGGAAATGCAAGGACTTAGTCAACTTGTCTACAACAACCCAAATAGAATCATGATGACGAAACAAAAGAGGTAAACCAGTCATAAAATCCATATTCACCTCTTCCCACTTCCAAGTGGGTATACCAAACTCTTGCAACTTACCGCCAGGTCTTTGGTGCTCTACATTAACCTGTTGGCACGTTGTAAACTTTGCCACAAATGCTGCTATATCCTTCTTCATGCCACTCCACCAATAGATTCCCCGCAAGTCATTATACATATTGGTAGTACCGGGATGAATGGAATACCGCACACCATGCGCCTCAGCAATAATTATCTACTTTAAATCACCAACACATAGGACACACAATCTATTCTGATATTTCAACACACTATTTCCCCCTTGGGATAAAACCTCTACCTTTTGGTCCTTGACTGACTCCTTCAGTTTGACAAAACTAGCATCCATGTCTTGTTTCTCCTTTACTTCCGAAACTAAAGAGGATTCAGAACCACTCTGAACCCAAACAGTCCCCTCAGCTGAATCAAGCAACCTGACACCTAGTTTAGCCAAATGATGCACTTCCCGAGCTAACTCTTTTTTATCTTTCTCCATATGATAAACACTGCCCATAGAAAATCTACTAAGGGTGTTTGCCACTACGTTGGCCTTTCCCGGATGATACAACACGCTCATATCATAATCTTTTAGCAACTCTAACCATCTTTTCTGACGAAGATTCAACTACCTCTGAGAAAACATATACTGCAAGCTTTTGTGGTCCGTAAATACATCAACATAAACACCATACAGATAGTGTCTCCAAATTTTCAAAGTAAAAACAACAACAGCTAATTCAAGATCATGGGTTAGGTAATTCTTTTCATGTGGCTTCAACTGTATAGAGGCATAGGCTATAACCTTACCTCGCTTCATCAACACACAACCCAAAACAACTCTTGACGCATCACAATACACAATAAAACCATCCGTACCATCAGGCAAAGTCAAAACAGAGGCTGAGGTAGGTCGAGTCTTCAACTCTTGAAAACTTTTCTCACAGGAATCTGACCAAAGGAACTTAACTTTCTTTTGGGTCATCCGGGTCATGGGCGACACAATAGAAGAGAAACCTTTAATAAAACTACAGTAGTAGCTAGCTAGACCCAAGAAACTTATAATTTCTGATAGAGAGATAGGTCTAGGATAATTTCTTATAGCTTTTGTCTTTTGGGGATCAATTCTAATGCCTTCGGCTGAAATAATATGACCGAGAAAGGCTACTAACCTTTGACAAAATTTGCACTTGCTGAATTTGGCGAACAACTGATGATCTCTATGAGTTTGCAAGAAAATTCTAAGATGATCCACATGTTCATTCTCAGAACGGGAGTACACAAGGATATCATCTATGAACACTATGAAAAACATATCAAGATACTGTCTGAACACTCGATTCATGAGTTCCATGAAAGTTGCTGGAGCATTGGTTAGCCCGAAAGACATGACTAGAAATTCAAAGTGACTATAGCGGGTTCGGAAGGCTGTCACTGGAATATCACATTCCCTCACTTTAAGCTGATGATAGACGGATCTAAGGTCTATCTTGGAGAAATAACTTACACATTTCAATTGATCAAACAGGTCATCAATTCTAGGATGAGGGTACTTATTCTTGACTGTGACATTATTAAGATGACGATAGTCAATGCACATATGCAAAGAACCATCTTTCTTCCACATGAATAGGACAGGTGTGCCCCAAGGAGAAATACTGGGCCTTATGAAATCTTTGTCTAGAAGATCTTTGAGTTTCTCTTTCAACTCCTTAAGCTCTAAAGGTGCCATACAGTATGGAGGAATAGAAATAGGCTATGTATTGGGAAGAAGGTCAATCTCAAATTCTATCTCTCTATCAGGAGGTACCCCTTAGAGATCTTCTGGAAAGACATCAGGAAACTCATTAACTATTCTGACTGACTGAATGGTCGAGATCTCAGACTTAGTGTCCTTAACTCTAACTAGATGGTAGATGCAACCATTGGATATCAACTTTCTAGCTTTGAGATAGGATATAAAGTGACTCTTGGTAGATACTGAACTTCCAGACAACTCAAAGACTGGCTCATCAGGAAACAGAAACTTAACCACGTGGGTACGACAGTCTATAGATGCATAATAAGAGTGAAGCCAATCTATACCCAGAATTATATCAAAATCCACCATCTCCAACTCTATCAAATCAATAAATATGACTCTATGAAGGACACTGACAGGACACTTTTCATACACTTGCTTAGCAATAACTGACTCACCTACTGGAGTAGAAACCAAGAAAGGCTTGGGAATCTTTGCGGGACACATTTCAAAGTTCACAGCAACTAATGGGGTCACATAAGAGAAACTTGACCCAGGGACCAACAACACATAAACATCAAAATAAAAGACATGGAGCATACCAGTAACAACATCTGGAGAATCCTCATGTTCCTGACGAGATGGTAAGGCATAGAATCTATTATGGCACTGACCACCAAATGTACTGGATAAAGCGCCCTGAGGAGGGGCTGTACGGGATAAAGAAGCTAGTGCACTGGTAGTCTGAGTCTGAGGTCGAACATCTCTGCTCCCCTTCGTAGTATGTGGGAACTTTCTAAGTCTATGGCCTATCTTGCCATAACCAAATCAAACCCTCTAATTGGCTAAGCACTAACCAGGATGGTCCCTACCACACTTAGTACATGGAGGATAACGAGGTTTGTTACTTACACTGTTCTGGGACCTGGACATAGAAGGCCTATTCCCCTGATCCTGCCTATTGCTGAGCTCGGGAGCACTATCTAATGAAGGAGCTGGCATAGATGAACTATCCTAAAACTAGGGTTGGTTCCCTCCATGGGATCTAGTCTGGCCATGCTCAAACTGCTGCGATCTATCCCTCTTATTTCCCCTTGCTCTGTCTCTCTCCCTTATCTTATCTACCTTAATCTGATGAGCATGCATCATCAGCCTGGATAGATCCATATCCCTATTGAGCATAGCAGTCCAGTACTTTTTTAGCACTAAACCAGACACACCTGTCACGAACTTACTCATACTAGATTGAGTGTCATCTAGCAAGTCAGGAGCATACTTGGCTAACTGGTAGAACTTGAGGCAGTACTCCTTAACAGTCATAGAGCCTAGCCTCGGGTTCATAAACTCCTCTATATTTGCTTCCCTCATCTCAAGTGGGAAGAACTTATCCAAGAATGCATCCTGGAACACCTGCCAAGTCATAGGAGCAGCATCTTCCCCTCTATTCTTCCTCCATGCAACAACCCAGTCATAAGCAATGTCTTTTAGATGATAAAATGCCATATCTACACTCTCTTCCTTAGAAATATGAATGACTTGGGTGATCTTCCTCACCTTTTCAAGATATCACTACGGGTCCTCACCAGCCTTAGACCCATAGAACTCTGGCGGATTCATCTGCATAAAAGCATAGATCCTAGCAGCAACTAAGTCACCTTCCTGCTGATGCAAATCTGCGGCCTAGTTATTGGCCTGGACATTTGCGATGACTACTTGGGCTAACGCCTGAAAGGCCTCCCGAAACACAGCAAGAGACACAATCTCATTCAAGGGATCAACAGGTTGAGGTTTCTCGTTAAAATTTCAAAGGGAATTAGCTCTTCGGGGAGGCATTTTCTGAAATAAGAGATCATGAATTAATAGTTGAGGGAGACAACTGTAAGTACGTTAGATTCTGAATGATAGGGATGACTTTTTTCCTAAAACGTCTTATAGCATCTTGTTTATAGATATGGCGCACTACACACCGATGATCAAGACTCTACTTAATGTGGCTTGTCAGACTTTCTAGGACTCCTTAAACCTAAGGCTCTGATACCAAGTTTGTAACGCCCCAAAATTTCATTTCGAGATGTCACACAGTGCTTAAAGCTACAAGTAGCTCTAAGCTAACCCTTTGAGCCTGTTACTACTTCTAACACTTACTTTTAAGATGGATAAAGAAAAATAAATGGAACTATCATAACATATCTCAACTGAAATAACAAAAGAATACTGTCTGAATAGCAATATTCTAAAAAGTCTAAAATACCTCTGATAATCTAGTTTGACAAAGTCTCTACTACTCAAGAACTAGAGAGCTATTGGGACAGATCCCCAACTGTCTCATTCTCAACTGAAAAGAAATAACCCAACTACTATGAAGACTGAAATTAGGGAAAAACAGGTCCTCGAACCATGAGGACTCACCAACTATGGAGGTGTAGATCGAGGTACACGGAGATCACTGATGCTGCTGATACTGAGAACCTGAACCTACATTATGAGACAATATATCACGCAGACGTACATATGGATCAGTATTTGAGGATGTACTAAGTATATGGGGGTGTATGCGATACTTAAGATAATAATATCATCAATCTTTACAGAAATCATGCATGCTAATACAACTGACTCACATAGCTCGAATAATCTTCATAGTATAAATCTCATCTCAATGAACATACTTTACTTTAGAAACTAATTACTTACTCTTACTAATAGGGAAAACTACTTTCTTCTTGGGAAAATTTTACTTTAAGAAACTGCTCTGAAAAAATCTTGCTATTAGGGAGGTTCTCTTAACTGACATACAACATGCGAGTTACATGGAGTCCAATGTCTTGTCCTCGTAAGGAAGAAACCTCAGATTGGGGAGAGGCATCATACTCTTGCCAGGGAGTATAACCTCAACTCAGTGATCACTATCTCGGCCTCGGGCCCATAAATCTCAATCCTACGGTGGCACGCAATTCTGGGGTATGAAACTGTAGTAACTTACCCAACTCAGTGCTAAATACTACTACCTTTAGTTAGCTACCCTCATCACATGGAAATCCACTTTAAAATAATCTCGTGGTTCATAAAGAACACAACTATAAAATCTGTAATCTCATTTAGAAAAGTGGATTTCAAAGATACTATGACCGTCAAGGTCAAAACTTTCTCAATAATCTCAAAATACCCAAATCATGGGTGCTTATAGCACAAAATTTCTTAAAATTACAATCTCAAATAGGGATTAATGACCCATATATCAATCTCACTTTAAGAAGTATCAAAATTCATACTCGATATCATAAAGATTCATAAATCATATAGAAATCTGGAAATTTTCAGCAATATGCATTATTATCTCAACATACTCATGTCCTTCAATTTCTAAAACATTGAAACCATCATAATCTTAAGAAATAATAACATAGGGTATAAACTCATACTTCAATTTTATAAGAAAACATGTAAAATCATATATCTTTGTAATTAAAACAACTTTTGGGCACAAGGACTAAAAGGAGTGTCCTTGTTCAAACCCCACATACCTTAGATTATGACTTGTAGATGAACAAGATTGCTTGAGGCTCTTTTTCATACTCTTCAGTGAGGGTTCTTGAAGATTTTGACTTGGGAACCTTGAATCCTAACTCAATTTGTAGAAACGATGGTGGAATCTTAAGGTTATTGGAGAATGATTTGGATTCGCTCTTGAGGGTTAATCTTAAGAGAAAACCCTAGTTCTTGATGCTTTGGATTATTCTGAAGTTCTATGCTTCGTTTTGATATATCTAGGTATTAAAAATGGTGTAAAAAGACCAAAAAGCCATTTTAAAAATGGCTTTAAAATGTTGAACGGGATCTACGATGGCTCGATCGATGGTCCGTCGCTGTTGTGGCGGTCTGTCACTGGCTCGACGGTCCATCGGTCCCACCGTCGCACTTAGACCAGAAGAGGGGCTCACTATCTTAGTAGCAACGGTTTGGACGACGATCCGTCGTAGGCTCGATGGTCCATCATCCTGACCATCGTACTTGTCCAGTGGATGGGTTTACTGCTTGGTTGTGATAGCTCAAGCGACGGTCCATCGCAAGCTCGACGGTCTATCAACCTGTCCATCGCACCTGGGCCTTTCTGATAGCTCTCAGTAAAACGGCCATAACTTCTCACTCCGATACCAGATTTAGAAAAAATTGGTATTGTTGAAAAGCTAATTCAATTTCCCGCATGATAAAAATTCAAAATTTGGAAAATCCTATTTGTTTAAAACACTACTTGCTTTGGAAGTCATTCCTAAATCTTTTAGAGACGGAAAAAGGCTTCACTTGACATGATCTAAAGGTTTAGACTATGAGGTAACTTTATGGGGTCTTACACAATCCAAGGATTTATATCGCAATTATATGATCACCATTGTGAGATCGCGGTATCCCTACTGTGCACCAGATATCAGCACTAAACCAACTGAACCAAAAAGGTTGATGCACACAAATATGAAACACGAAACTCTAATACAATCTCGATATCCTCACAAATCAAAAAAGACTTATTCGAGCCAAAACCAACCGAAGACATGCGTCATACCACCAAGTCCAAATCCAAATATAACCTTTATTTACCATTTAACACCTACTATCCTCTTCATACCAGGAGAAAAATTACCTGAGTTATGTTTGCACAATCTCATAATATAAAACTCGAAGAACCAAAGCAAATCCATTAAAAGTCCATACGACAAACATGAGAATATGAACATAAGGTGTTTTCTGAGCACACAAATAGAGTTAATCAAGGAATTCAATCTATGTCAATGCTACAACAAGTCCAGATTGTTTATTAAAAACTAGAATCCAAATGATCAATGCATAACCACTCATCACAAAATGATTCTCTCCTGGATGACCAATCAAGAAAAACTAAAATCATACTGATTCCAACTCAAGCAGATATTATCTAATAACTTATCAACGTCTACTTACCAACCAAAGTAGACTAAAGACCCGAGGTCAAAACTAAGGAACCAATACTTGGCCCAGGAGATATTATCTAATAACTTATCAACAATAATCCAACCAAAGTCGAGAAGTCGAATAGGCAACCATGGAGTAGGCTCATCTAGCCTATACATGAAATCCAAACTGTGGCAATATAAAAATAGACACTGCACTCAAGATCTACAACTCCAAGCTGAAATCTCAACATTAAGGCTAAACTGCTTGGTCTTAACTACCCAAACCAAACCTGAAAATGGGTAGCCACTAATACTCTACATTTATTATAACTTCTAAATCAACATCCCAAGGAGTAAAATCCAAAACTGAGCTAAGTCCAAACCAATGTCAGATACTCACATCGGTCATACTATCTGAATCAGGCATATTTGTACCATATTATGTCGAGCTAAAATTGAAACATAGTTGAAGAACGAAATTGCAATAGAGGATAAATCATCGACTGAAAACATAATAAACCAACTCCATATTCACTGGAGGGAACGAATCACCACAACATACTCAAGAACTCTCCAAGGCGGCAAACCATACCAGTAATGGAAAAACTCTAGCAACTCGGAGAAATGAAACTCAAGCCAGAAAAAAACCAATCCAACACTCCATCTCGACAAAGAATAGAAATCTGCTCATATCATTGAGGAAAAATACTCCACCGAGACACATTACGCCGAACAAACACTAAAATGGGAATTTCTTGAATCCACCCATGTAGGAAAATCATCACTTGATCCATCCATGAATCACATCATCAAATAAGAAAAATACAAATCTTGAAACCAATGTGAAAGTCAATACTACCACTGGAAAAAAATCAAACAACTCAAGATAAAGAATTTCCAATTTGCGAACTTAAGAGGTGATCATAAGAAAGGCCATTTGCCTCTATCTCCCTAACTCCACATAAGATAAAAATCACATTATGGTGAGAATAGAGGACCCAATCTCCACACCATTAATCAAGGGAAAACCATCACAAGGGTATGAATCCAACATATCTAAGATATGAACTCAAGACATCTCAATATCCATATCAAACCACTATCGGTCAATGAAATGGTCACAAGCAAAGAACGAATCCAAAACTGGTCAAGATAAAAAATAGGCAATATAGAAAAGAATAGCAAGCAAAAACCTTCGCAACCCAGGGAGAAGTCTAAGAATCTCCAACTCAAGATTTGGCAATATAGGTAAATTGCCAACTCTAAAACTATACTTAACCATAGATGATCCCCTTACCTTTGTTATCACAATACTTGACAAAATCAATCTAACACAGCTACCAAGAGGGAAAATAATCAACCTCACCACACTATGGAAAAGAAATTATCAAATCGGGATGTAGGTACTCAAGCCACCAAAAGAACTATAATAAATAAAATTCAAACTAGATAACTCTAGTTTATACAGCTACCCATTGAGGATTAGTTACGTCAAGTAATAATATCAAATAATATCAAAATAAACATCAATATCATGGCCACTCAAGGGCCATAATAAGGCTGATGTGAAAAGATAAATAAGACTCAAACCCAAATGTTACTCTCATAGGGAGAAAATATCAATACAGATCTACTCCATCCTCTACTAAACTAAATAAACCATAGAGTAATCACATAATTATGAATTCAATAACAAGGCACACAATAACCAATATGAACTCATCAAGACATATAATCATCAATGGGTATGAAAATTCCTAATGCACATAATAAAAAGATAAATGCAGAAAATACAAGCACACCTATCATGGTAAATTCCACAATCACATGCCGGATGACAAGAGGGAGAATAAATCTAAATGGGTCCAAACTCCGACCGAATGACTAAATCATCAACTGAGGTGCCAAGCACACTATATCTAACTGCAAATACCACTATAACATGAGGTTGATCTTAATGAGATGAAATGAATAAAAAACCCACATCGCACACAATCTCTAGATCAATAGTTAATCTCTCCACAGTGGTAGAAAATTCAGGAAGCTCTAATCCTAGCGAGCAATATGAACTATAAAAAAATAGCTGGCCAACTAATACTGAGAACAACCTTAATATAATGTCAATCCTTCCCATAATCATAGCATAACTCAAGAACTCAAGGTTGGCGGGGAATATATGCTAACTCTGTTCGATCACTAACTCACATCTGGGGCACTATCAAACCTAATATATCATCTTTCCACACCTAAAACAAGATCATAGATGAAATATCAATAGCACCATAATGATGGCATGGCCACTATCCCCCACCTCCGTAAGTCCCGATACATGATCTCTCTATAGCCCTTACATAATTAACAATCTGAGAGAAAAAGGGCCCAACTGTTATCATATGCTTCGACTCCTAGCAGAGTGGAAATAATAAACCCCTAAAAACTCCATGCACCCTATCCAACTCAAAAGAATATAGCATATAAAAATTATTGTCCTTATCTAGAAACCCAATCTTGAACTCAGAAACTGGAAAAGAACCATGATGAACACCAATATATCCAACTCTGGCCTGAGAAATGCTCGATGAATTGAATATCTTCCATGGCTGTGAGAGTTCTATAATATGACATGGATTCCCAATGTTGAACCTCAAAGGGGTGAAGTAGTCACAAACTCAACTGAAGTCTAAGCTGAACCAAATTCTTTTAGCTAATGCTGAATATCTTTGATATCCATCTATGACTCTCTAGTCTGAAGTTGTGCTGAAACTCTGGAAATGCGTGTCGAGGTCTTATCTGCATCTTTTGACCATCATAGATCCTTCATCAGGGATATAATATAGTCAATGAATATGTTTGAGGTTCATAGGAATGCAAACATACAATAACGAGTCAAGAAGTGAATTTCATAAAATTTCCCTATAGCCTCCCAAAAATAGGTTACGAACATCTGCTTCGATTCACAAGACTCTACTAAATACTTAGCTTATATACTATGACATTGGTAAGGCCTAGTATATGATACCAATTAATCACAAACCAATTTCTTAGATTCTGATGGCACTACTATGACCCACCAGTAGGCAAGCCAAAGTCATAGTCCCAAACATCTAGTAACAGACTACCCAAAGAGATAAAGAAAAGAATGTGGAAAAGATATAATAAGAGATCAATTACATGATAAAATCCCAAAACCTAGTGGTATAAAATAAGAGCTTCTAATGTAATAAGAGTGCAAAAGTGGAATAGATAAAATAGATTACATTGATACAACTTATCTATAAATAGAACATAGAGAAAAATCTAGTACATAAGAGAAAGGTAAGTAATTCTCCAAATGGCAGGTTCTCAATTTAAGTCTTCAATCCATGTATGCTCTGCATGATGCACACATCAACAACGATAACTCGTACTATGACCTACAGTCTACAAAAGTATACTATGAGTACCAAACACGTGGTACTTAGAAGGCAACTGCTGATTGAGCTCTAAAGATCAAATAAATATATACAACATATAAACAGAATGAAAAATTACACCCAAATGTGCACCCACAATATAATATAGTAAGTGAGATAATAAAGATAAATTATCCTATTCTGTCTAAGACACTAACATTTTAAGGATAAGGAAGTAATAAGGATGCACTATCTTATTCTAGCCACTCTTAGGAATCTCAATACTATACCGTATATCACTGCCCAATATGCAAGTAAGAGTAGAAAGAATATATATATATATATAAGTATATCAGCCTAAGGAATGAGTATATAAATGGAGAAAAGGAAGGAATGAAGAGATATATAGTAATACCATAGCTACATATATCTTAGTGTGAATATATATATACATATATATATAGGTATATAACCATGATCTACTTGAAGCACAACCTATGTCATAAGACTAGATATTTAAGACCTCATAATCATAGCAGGAGCTAGTGGGTTGTATTCCACATCAAGTCATCATTTGGTCATGTATAATAATATAATCATAAGAAAAAATGGTCAGAATCATACCTCAAGTCTAGATACCGAATCAATGACCAATCTGTCATAAACTAGCCATAACAATAATTATAACAATGATAATAACAATGTTAATAACAACGCAAGTAATTGGCTAGTCCACAAAGCCAAATACCTAACTAAGCCTATACGTACCCCCACCTTCCTAGGATTGGAAGATTCAATCATTTTATAATAATACAAGGCATAGTCATCAACCATATCTATGCAACTCTCCCATACGATCTGATAGATTTAAGCACATAGTGGTGATAGGTGATACGCATGCACGTATGAATGAAGTAGAATTCACAATACCATAAACATAATCATCATCATAACCATTATCATCCTCATAACTATCATCATCATCAATATTATTTTTATCATCATAATCATCCTTCGGTGTTGTTGGGTATATATATAGATATATGTATTTGCCTTACATAGGGCTAGCTGGACTCGAAACGGTAGATGTACACATAGGCATATCAATATAATCATCCTCCGACCTTGTCGGGTATCATCACATCATCATAATATCCCCTGGCCTTGTTGGGTATCATCATATCATCATAATATCCTCCATACTTATCTGGTATCATCATATCACCATAATATCCTCTAGCAATGTAGGGCATCATCATACCATCATAATATCCAAAAAATATCAAATAATAAAGTGCGAGTCCCAAGAGGTCTAAAGTAAAGTGCAAGACCCACGAGATCTAAAGTAAATAAACAAAAACAGAGAAGAAAGGTTGAGTATACTTCAATAACTCATCGCTTATCATTGATAACGCTCAACTTACACGTTAATTAAAGTGAAATACGGTCATCGTCAATATAATTACCCAAATTTAGAGTCTGGGTCAAATCCATGAGGAACAATGTGAGTGGCAATCAAGTTAATTTGAAATAATAGATAAAAGTTAAATTCAAAACAATGGTACAGAAAGATAAAAATAAGGGTTACAAGTATCAACATTAATGTTTTTTTTTTTAGAATTTTTCTAGTATAAATTTAGAGATATGAATAATTAGAGTGTTAAGAATTAGGCACGAATCTTGGGATTATGCATTACTAAGAGAATGACATATGGGTGCTACTAATCAACATCAATTTAGTAAATCAAATATGGGTAGGTTCAGTTATAGATTTGAGGCAAGTCTGTAAACAAAACACCAAACTTTCACCCATTGATTCTTTCAAATACCTAACGGGTGTGTTTAACATTTGGTACACAAACCTCAATTTAGGCATCCTTATTTCTAGGATAATACCCATGGTATAGTTAACTTCACAGTCACCCTTACGTCTAAGATAGTAGAAATTTAGCAAACTACACACATAATTGTCTATCATTGCTTTGGTACATCCCTCTTTCAAAGATGATGTGGATTCCTAAAGTTCATCCAAAACCCTTTTTTCAAAGATGGCCTTGAGCTTTATAGAATTTGGAGCTTTCATTAATCAAACCCATGTGGGTATTTGGGGTTTTCACCCATAAATCCCAACAAAGTTAGCATAGCAATGATAAAACCCATAAGTATGAACTACCAAATAGAGGCTAATAATAACAACCCTCACACACTTTAACCCCTATTCACACATAAACCCAAGAGGGAGATCTAGCTATACATAAGATAAATAAGTAAATAAATATCCATAATGTCCACTAAAATAATTTATTGAAGCTTAAGTGAATGTTACATAAAACTTTGCATTCCTACAAATCAACAATGGAAATGAGCTAATCCTCAACTTAGAAAGTCTCCAATGTATTCTTCACCAAAAATTTATACAATATTTTCTTCTCCAAAAATGGAGGCAATGAACTCAAGACCTAAACCTCAAATTGGGGAAGATGGAATTATCATGATGCTAGGGTTTGAGTCTTTTTGTCAAAATTAGGATCAACCACGCGCATTTATAGTTTTTCTCTTGGGTTTCTTTGTTCCACTAAGTTGAGATTGTGTGGGTATGGGTATGGCTACGACCACATCTACGCGACCGTAATTATCTTTTGTGATTGTGGTTTATTGGATTTCGCTTGACTTCAGCGACTGCGGTTACTAGACCGCGACCACGGTAACTGAGGCCAGTTTTTTCTCCAAGTCTTCGACTGGACTTTTTTTCTTCCTTTTGATCATTTTCAGCTCCAATCAACATCGTTCTACTCCCTCAACTCTATGCCTGCAAAGAGTGGATATTAGTGCATTTAATCATAATTATGTTTCATTTATTCATTCAAAACGAAGTAATGTAAACAAATATTTAGAGAAAATGAGTGGTGAAATCACCACTCATCCACACCCCCAGCTTAAATCTTTTACTTGTTTTCAAGCAACACTACCTCTTACCATGAGACACATTTATTGATGCCCAAACTTTATTACTTAAAGATCATAATGACTTCAACCTTAGTCATGACCACAAGTATCTCATTGTACATAGGCTAAGTTAATTTTCACTACTCCCCTCATCATAAGTTGCACTATCAAAGGATACACAAGAATTCAATGAGCAATCAAGCAACAATAGCTAATGCTCCAGAAGTGACTCACTCTTTTACAAAAACTAAGCTATACTATATTCGTCTTATTGTTTGGGAGGTGACACAATCACACGCCTCAACTTGTTCATATGCCAACCTCACAAAAAGGAGAATTCCATATATCAAATTATGCAAGAAGGAATTTTAAGTGCAAAAACTCTCTTCTTTATAAATGAAATCTCTATACAACAAGTGCCATACCATAGGGTTACTCCTATTTTTAATCGCCACTACAAAAAGAGTAAATGGTTGGAGATCTCGAAGGACTTTCTAAGCTTGTAACATAAGTTCGGGTTAGGGTAGGATATCATTCAGGAACAACATGGTTGCACCCTTCCTTGAACATCTACATCACACTTTTCAATCCTCTTTTTTGACTATGGGCCACTCTACTTTGTTTCCTCTCTTTTCGTATGACTCTATTTTTCTTTCTTTGTTCATCACTTTTCTTTTATTTCTTTTTCTTGTAAACTCATTTCTTTATCGAATCCTCTCTTTTTCTATTTATATGGTTTCAATGCTAAGAAAACTAGCCATTTCACTTACAACTTCGTGGACCCAAACTTACTTCTGTCTATCTTTACCATCCCCAACTTAGCCTTTAGCCTCAAATTGCATTTTCAAGTTCAAGAAGGGTATGGTTCAAAAGCGGGATAAAAAGAATGGTTCACGATTTGTAATGAGTTTGCCAACAAAAGGATTCAAAGGCTCAAAATGGGTGACTAGAGATTACAATTATGCATGGTTAGGCTTTTTAGGCTAGAGTGGATTCCAAAATCACAAAGATGGACTAAGATCATTTCTCCAACCAAATACAATCAAAATTTGATTTGAAAGACTAACGGGGTAAGTTCTAGTAACACAGGTATACAAGAGATAAATTCAAAGAGCTCACCATACATAGCATTCAAAAACTCACAAAGGGGGATCAACTATCCCCCCTGCTAGAGACAATTTTGGAGTATCTATTTCTATTCAGAAGTAAAAAATTTATGTTGCCACAAAAAGAGAAAAAGTTTTGTTACAAAATTACTCTCGTCCATGCCCTTGATTTTGTTTTGAAAATTTTTGGATGGAGGGGGTTGTGCATTTTAAATTAGCACCACACATAATTTTCTAAATTATGGAAACAACCAAAGCCTTAGCCTCACATTTTGGCTCAAAACAGGCGCACTAACCATATAGCTACTCAGACTTCACTAATGGCATAGAATGTGATCCAAAATTTGCACTTTACAATTCTATAGATACTCAAACCTTCCTTGCATTCATGACATTTATTCTACGGGTACTCAAAATTCCCCTGCACCTATGCCTCAAAACCTAATCATTATGCTTTACCCTTAAGAATGTCATCACTCAATCTATCTAAGGCAAAGCTTGTCATGTACTATCAAAATCAAAATAAAAGCTAAAGGGAAAAGATAAAAACTAATACATAGAAGAAAAATATGCTAATCCATAAAATATGGGCACCAATCGGGTACCCAAAAAGTAGCATTTTAAAGCAAAATAAAAATAGTATCCAAAATATCATCCCAAAACATCATCAATAGAAATAGTCGACACATAACACCAAAATAGTACAAATCCGGGGGAAATCCTAACTAAAAAAATGCAGTGTCCTCACTGCATGTGCAAGCAAGCAAGAGTAAAAGGGGTCTCCCTAAAAATGCATAAAGAGTTATCCTCTTTTGCTGACTCTGCACCATTACCCTCAGCATCATCAACAGGCTAATCAGCAGGGGCCTCATCCTCATTGTCCATCCTAGGTAAAGGTAGTTGATGGTTGGGCTTGAGAACATTGAAGATTCCCTTCACCCCTGTCCATAGCTTCTTGAAGAATTTATCTTACTTCTTTTCTCTCTTCACTATTTTCTCATATAAATCCCTGAGGTCCCTGTGTGATACAGCTAAGGATGAATAAAGTCTCTCCAAATAGGCAATAGTGGCTCCCTTCTTCTTTTGCTCATCCCTGTATTTTTCGTAGTCTAACTAAGTTACATATGAGTGAAGAGTGGTGGAGGACTCTCATAGTCACTAAGGCAGTCTGGATAGTAGTTTTCTCAACTCCTGTATCTTACCAGAGATGTGATCGAAGGTTGTGGATGATGAGGTTCTTCAAGAGTCTGTATCCTCTTGGGAAGATTTTCTTGAGTCCATCTTCATCTTTTTGCTTTGACCTTGGGAACCCTCGCCTCTAAATTTGAGTGGAAAGATGCAGGGGTCTAGGGGCACCTAGGTATCTATAGCATAATTCTCCACCTGTGCTCTCCTGTATAGCTCTGTGATAAGGGAAGAAAAAAGAATATGTGTACCTCCATGATTTCTAAAGTACCTCCATTCTGAATGCACAATTTCTCCCACCTTTAGGGTGATACCAGAGAGAAGATAGGCCACTATCCGAGCTCACATGTCTATGATAATTGTGTCTATGATAATGTTCAAGTGAATGCACAATAATACTTGTCTACAGATGATATTCATCCAAAGCCTAGCCTCAACTATGAAATGAAATCATTCATTAGAATGTCTCTCTTGGTGGTGGCCCAAGAAACCCCTTTTCCAGTATATAAAATATTTGCCATACAGGTCCCTGGCGCACATGCTTTTTCATGAAACTGCTCCATGTCAGCATTCCGGAGCCCATATACCTCATTG
Source organism: Capsicum pubescens (assembly GCA_030864215.1). Classification (NCBI taxonomy): domain Eukaryota; kingdom Viridiplantae; phylum Streptophyta; class Magnoliopsida; order Solanales; family Solanaceae; genus Capsicum; species Capsicum pubescens. Next base: position 194,290,963 of record CM061544.1, on the reverse strand, counting down.
ATCTTCTCTTTTCTAAAGTTCACTTGCCTTGCCCTAATAGTCATTATCGAGTTTGTGAAAGAAGCTATTCTTAGTTTAGCATAGAATTCACAAATCTAGTGCTCATTAGTAATAGAGGGGTCTAGGGAAAAACACATCGACCCGGTTTGCTCAAGTATGGCATGAAAATTTGGGAACTTTTCCTCCACTTTATCTAAGTCGATACCCCTTTCAGTGAGCAACTTAGTTCTATGTAAGTCTGCATTGTAGTAGTTCTGGCATTGTGGGGTCATGAATCTATTGTTCTTAAATTCTTCCATGTCTGAGGTGGATTAGTACCTGTAAACAATACATTCCCGACCATCATTATCATTATCATACTTTAAAACATGGTAGATTTATCAAAAAGGCTCATATGGTAGTGTGTAAGAAGGTTCTGGGGAATGAAATATTTGTGCAGAAATTTTGGTTTCCGCAGACACTGCCCTCAGGTATGGCGATCATAGGTCAGTGGGAAAGACCATAGTTGATAGTTCTGCACTTTTCACCAAAACCACAATTTTATCCCCAAATTTGTATTCAACTAGGCACCTAAACATGATGATTAAGAACTTAAACCTAGGCTTCATGATTATAACCCCAACCTTGAAAAATTCAACATGGAATTCATAAGGGCATTCAATTGAACACATGGGGTACATGTTGTTTTCAACCGTTTAAGTCCTAAATTTGGGTACTTAAGACTTCCCATCAATGTTTCTACTAACTACAACAGCTAACTATAGCCACAATTTCAAACAAGCATACATTTTGTATTGAAAATGATCTTTCAGGCTTTTCCCTAATCTGTAAGTTCTAAACTAATATTTACAATAAGAAAAAGAGAATAGGGACAACATACCAAGTTTTATGATGCAAATGGAATGAACTGACACTTAGATAAGCAATGCAATGCCAAAAATTGGAGAGAATTTTGAGAGAAATTGAGATAGGAGCGTGGGAATAATTGGCTTTTGGATGGTTACTTAAGCTGATTTGACCGTGATTGTGGTCCTAGTTACGTGATTGCGTTCATGAAGTCTCCTAGATCAAGGTGACACAGACCATGATTGCGGTAACTGAGACCAATCAACCAATTTTCCTGCACTTCTTGTTCTATTCAAATTGCTAATTTCCCAAGTTCCTTTTTCAAATTCAATCAAAAGTCCTCTTAGCACATACATTCCATGGATTATGTATGCATAAAAACAAAAATGAAATCTACTCTACATGCACAAATCAAAAAGATATTTGGCACTTTTTGTGGCGTAATAGGTTGTCTCCCATCGAGCACTTAGTTTAACATTATGACACGACGCCTCCGTTGCTTCTTTTTATGTTTCCACTTAGATGATTCGAATATCTGTCCCAGCTTTTGTTCAATATGCAATGAGCGGCAGGGGGGCAAAAGATTCAAATCTTCCAAGGTGAAACTTGGAAAATGTGAGGACATAGCGAGCAAGCTTCGATCTCACCATTTTGAGGACTTAAAACTTTTACCCAATTAGCTATCAAATTTTTAAATTGGTTCTTTGGGCAAAGGTAAGGACATTAATGGGCCAATTGTTGTGCATCAGAAATTTTGTCCCTTGGCCTTTGATGGATGGGGTTCTATATGCTACTTTGGAATAACAAATTCCAAAATATAGGGATGGTCATTTTTCTCCCCACAATCCATCATTTGCCTATGTAGATGGATTCTCATCACATCCTCTAAGCACAATGTTGAGAAGCGGATTGAGTGAGGTCCAACCCCCAATTTTGGAATAGCCTCCTCCAAAGCATCTCCACCCTGAAATGAGCTAGAGTCACTATAAGAGATTTGATTTGATTCTTATTTTGACTCTAGTATCATTTCCTCTAATCTGGCCTCTTCTTCCTCATATGACTTGGTAGATTGTGAAGTTACTGAGGAGTCTTCACAGCCAAGCTCATCATCATTGCTTGTCTTAGTTTCTAAATGAACCTCCTATTGGAAAATGGTCACGATTGTGATGTTTGCAAGAATTATTATTTTGACCAATTCCTTTGCCTTGATATTTTCCCTTTCAAACATCGCATAGGATTTATGCAATCCTTGTGCATTCTGCCCAGTTGTAGTTACCCGATCCAAAAAGTTTGAAGCATTGCTTCAAGACAAATGGATATGGTTTGTTTCTCTTTCTTCTTCTCATAATAAGACCTATCAATATCATAAGAAGAACTAGCAATTCAGTTAGTATAATGGGTGGAGGGTCATTTGGACAATCATCTCAAGGTCCATCTTGACTACCACAAGAGGTACAACCATACTCCCCATAGGGTCGAGATGGTGATTCCGTCCCTTTCTAGAAAGAGTCATGGAAAATATTCTTAAAGCATTCATTCATGTGACATGGAGTGAAGAAATTTCAACCTTTCACCTTACCAATTCTGGAACCTTAAACTTGTCCATTACATTACTCAAGGGGATCCAAACCTCAAACCAACTCAACTAATTTAGCTAATTCAACCGACTTATTAGCAAAGGGACTCGAACAACAAGCCATTTCCTTGGACTAGGGGCACAAACCACTATTCATTTTATTGGGTAAGAGACTCAAACCAAAAGACATTTCATTAGGAGAGGGAATCCAACCACAAGTCATTCCATTGGGTGAGGGACTCCAACCAAAATATATTTCATTAGGTGAGGGACTCCAAATATATCCATTTCATTAGGCGAGGGACTCCAACCACAAGCCATTTCATTGGGTGAGGGACTCCAACCACAAGCCATTTCCTTGGACTAGGGACTCGAACACTAGTCATTTTATTGCCATTGCTAGTCGATATTTGAGATCTTAACCCCTTTAGTGCATGCCTTAACATACATACAGTTAATTTCAACTATTAAGGACTTGGACCATTTATCCAAAACACAACCACATTAGACCATAAAGCCCTTATGGGAACATTTATCGACTATGCACCTTATTAGGAATATGCCTTAACTCAAATCATCATTCAATTCAAATTATAGTCATCAAGACCCATACAAGCCATTCAAGCTTCCTTATTCTTTCTATACCATATTTTAGTTTCACACATAATTCAAGTTCATGTTTAGGAAAATGAACCCCTTTCTTAGTCATCAACCAACATCATCGTAATTTAACTAATTACACAGCTAACAATATCATTACAATACTATTTATTAACCATTCATACTTATCGGGCCATCACACCATCTAAAGTCATAAATTAATCCATTACATAATTAATAAGGTTCTTACCAACCATATTCCAAGCATTAATATTCATTATGACGCAATACATGGCCAACAATGCCTCTACCAACCAATTACCGATTATTCACATTCATTATAACAATATACTATTTCAAGCATATTCACTAGACCAACACCATAGTTTGATACATATTAACATGTGACTAGATAATTCATTTAGACATTTTCACAATGCCTTATATGTATACCTTTAGCAAGACAAATTTTATGGTAGAACTCATTAATATTTGGGTTAATAAAGACCCATATTTTAACCCACATACAATAAAAACCCACATATACAAACCACCACAAAATCATATATAATCACAATTCTAAGAAAGAGCAACCGTTATTCATTATTTGACCACAAAAACCCTTTTTCATTATATTTCAAAGACACCATGTACACTTACTAATACAATTGTGAAATACATGGTTTTAGATTTATTTAACAAGGGATAGAGATACATGCCTTATAGAAGTTGATTCAATAAATAACTTGACACCTCTCTTGCCTCTAGATGAACCATCTTCAAGACTCTAAATCTTCCAAAATATTTTAGAGAGTGTTTTTGGATGTTGATACACTCAAAATGTGTTTTAGGACTCTATATACACTTATATATTGAGTTGAATTAGGGTTTTGGGGTTAGGAAATAACCATAGGGACCTTCGTTAAAAGTTGAAAAATAATCCCATCCTTGGGTACGACTCACTTAAGGAATTGTACCCTAGGGTACGAGTGGTACCCTAACTCGTACCCTAGGTTCCACCTAGGTCATCTACACTGATTATGGTACAACTTCACACCCTAGTGTTATATCTACAGAGTAAGACTCATTCCCTCAACCATACACAATAATCGTACCAAAAATAGTTTACTCTACACCAAGTGCCAAGCATCATACGACTTACCTAGGTACGATTCATACCTTAGTGTACGATTGAGGGGAGCCTAAATCATATAATGAATAGAATGCTACCCTCCTAGGATGCTCAAGGTATGAGAGGGGTGGGAAGAGTGGATATGACTTGTACACAAGGGTACAAATAGGTTGCCCAATAGTATCTTTAACAGTATGCTCAAAAACCAAAAAAAATTGCAATCCCCAGATCTTGGGTATTTCATTCTCCCCCTCTTAGGATCATTCGTCCTCAAATAATGGGTAAGGCACACATATTCATAAGTTAACACATTACCACACATCAAACAAAACTTTTACCATGTTTACAACACAAGGCATACAACAAGGATACAACACACATCATAATCATCATCGATCGACTATTCATTTCATAGGCTTTGGGACTCAAACCCATTATTTATCAAAAACACCTTATCAATTCGAAGCTTAGGGACTTGAAAACATTGTCTACCAAAGACATACATCAAATCAACAATATTAACACATACCTCAATCACGAGTTTCTGGAACAGGAAATGAATGCGGATACTTGGACTTTATGTCCTCCTCTTAGGGATAGCAATGGGGTGGTGCTGGTGTAGGGAGGTGTGGGTTTTAAGCTATGTGAGGCAGTGCGGGTTTTAAGATATGCAGTGTTGTGTAGGTGCGGGGCTGGTTAAAGTAATTTTTTAAATAGTGTGGTGTTGTGCGGGTTGCGGGTATATGCGATTTTAAATTAAAAAATGCTAAAAATTAGTATTATTCTTGTGAATATACCTAAAATTATATGTATTCTTTACTTAAAATTTTATGATACTTAAAACGACATGTATAAAACTACAAATAAATAATTTTATAGTTTTTTTAATATCTCTATTTATTTTAATAAAAATATGATATTTGATCATTACGTTTAAACATGATACTTTTTGACGATTTCTTAGTGAAAAATTATATAACATAAATTAGTATTATTTCCTAGTTGTAGATTTGGAAATATCATGATTTTCAATGGAGTTCCGAATTTTTCAATAAAAGGAAAAAATAAAAACAGGGGGTGAGGCGGGGCGGGTATGCGTAGGTATGAATGTGGGGCGGGTTTATGCGGGTTTAAAGGTGATGAGGTGCGGTGTAGTTTTTAAACTTGCGGGTTTAGGAAAAACCCACACTACACCTGCACCGCACTGTACCATTTCCATCCCTACCTCTTCTACCTCCCAAGTAGCTTCCTAGGACTATTGGTTCCTCCATAGAACCTTCACCGAAGCCACCTCTTTCTTTCTCAACCGGCAAACTTGTTGATCCAAGATCCTCATCGGGATCTCCTCATAGGACAAAGAGTCCAAAATGCCAACATCCTCTAAGGGAAAAACCAAGGAAGGGTCACCCACAGATCTTTGCAACATAGACATATGGAAAACCAGGAAAATGGAGTTCAATCTAGAAGGCAACTCTAACTCGTAGGCAACATGTCCAATTCTTTTTAAATAAAACAGGGACTAACATAACGGGGAATAAGCTTCCCTTTTTACTGAATTGCATCACTCCTTTCATGGGACATACCTTCAAGAATACGCAATCGCCAACACTAAACTCAAAATTGCTTTGCCTCACGTCCGTATAGTACTTTTGGAAACTTTGAGCAGTTTTCAACCTCTCACAAATAACTTTCACCTTTTCTATGTTGTGGTAAACTAAATTGGGGTTGAGAAACTTACCCTCAAAATCTTCCTACCACCTAATAAGAGGTCGACACTTCCTACCCTACACGCCTCAAAAGGCGCCATGCCAATGCTAGAGAGCAAGTTTTGTTCAACTTATAGCTTCCTAGAGACATACCACTACGAGTGATTGAGTCTAGCAATGCACCACCCACTTCCATGTTCAAGCCTATTCAAAGCTAAAGGGAACTAACATAAGCCACTAGGTTGTATTCCTTACATACATCCCGAACACTACTTTGCTCCATTACCATTATCATATGCAAATCACAAGTAGATGACATAGGAAAACTATAACTAACTATTATAGCCAAAATTATAAAAATATGATTGAAAATTCAAAACCACAACACAACTACGCTATAAAATAATTCAAACACATGCCTTCCCAAACCTCTTAAACACCCAACACGACTATTTGTATATCTACCAACCACATCATTCACGACTACTGGTTTTATACCCGTGGTGAGATCTATCCTTTCTAAGATCTAGCACCCTCTATCATTTCCATGAAGGTTTTCATCATCCACTCCTTTTTAAAACATTAGTCCAAGAAGTCTCCCTGGAATCTCCCTCACTTAGGGACTTCTATATTTCCCCATTTCAAAATATCACCAAGTTCTTCAAGCCACTACCATCCTAGCAGAAGAAAATCATTAAGGAACCAAAGAACAAGAATAATCCATGACACTCAAGGCAAGACAAAGATCCTTCAACAATACACGACACCATAGGCACGGAGGGTTTTATAGCAACCACCTAGGTCATAAGTGAGACCCATCCTAACACAATATGCCAAAAAAATAGTCCTGAGGACTGGACACCAAATGATACAACACCACATATAACATTGTTAAGGCAATATAAGGTCAAGACTCACATTCGGGGAACAAAACATATGAAATATATGAACCTTAGGCATAAGTACTAATATAATGCATTCCACACTAGTATAGCGCCCTCCCAACCGAGATAGGATAGAATTACTAGAGTACACAATATGACCTTCCCTTGGGGACCAACGCTAAAAGAAAATTTAAGATCAACCTTCGACCTTTTTCCCATTGCGCCAACGATCCCAACACTCTACTCTAATAGATATCACCGAAAAGGTACACTAGGGACACTTGGTCTTTCTCTACCTAAAACCATTCTATAAAGTAGGGATAAGATTTGGATAAGCATCCAAAATAATACCAATCCCACACTCAACCTCTCTATTCATCAAATCAAAGAATTCCACGAGGGCATTGGTCAACCCAAAGGGCATGACTAAGAACTCATAGTGACCATATCGAGTTCTAAAGGCGACCTTAGGGATATCTATTTCCCCAACCTTAAGTTGATGATAACCCAACCTAAGATCAACGTTTAAAGGATTTGGACGAGTATACAAAACAAGATCAACCCAAAAATCAATTTCCCTATCGGATGAAATACCGAAAAGATCACCAGGGAAAATATCGGGAAACTTATTAACCATAGGAATAGGCTCTAGGAAAGAAACTTTCAAGTTAGAACCTTTAACTCAAAACAAATGATACAAATGCCCTTTTGAGATTAACTTATAGACTCTAATATATGAATGGAATATCCCTTTAGGTACCAAAGAACCACCTTCCCGTATAATGACCAACTTATTATGGAATATGGAAATAACCCTATGGGTCTGAAAATCTAAGGAAGCATAACACAAATAAAACCAATCTATCCCCAGGACTTAAAGAACTATTGGGACTTCATTTACCTTAGTATTCTCAATCAAAACACTCTCAAATCTCTCTAAGGCTCTTGGTTCAAGAAAGGCTAAGTTTTTCTCAACACAATCAATTTGGGGCTTACAAAGGTAGTTTCTCTTCGTAAATTTTAGTATATAAGGGATGTTACTCCTCCCTCATTGTTTTTTCCAATAAATTCATGTTTTAATGAATGGTTTTCATGGTTTAATTGTAGGTATTATTTGGTTTTAAACTATATGTTGGGGGTTTTTGTTGTTAAGGGATGAATATTTTTTCCCATGTTTTTTTGTTATGGTTTTCATATTAAAATTATGGAATTGAGCATGTAGTTTTATGGGAATGGTCAATTGGTTCTTGGTTTTTTTTTTGGAAACTATATGCCCTCAACATGTTTGTTAAAATGCCTATAAGAAAGGTTTTGTCATATAGTTTGACTTTTATTGATACTATTGCATTCCATAATATAGTTGTAGAATCTAAATTTGTTTAAATGGTTTTAAATAATTTGGAAAGGCCTTGGTGGCCATGGTTTTGGTTTAATTGTTAATCATGTGGGGTACATGGGAATCCCCTTAGTGTTGGCTAGTGACATTGTTTGCAAGATATAGTACGGTATAACCATACCACTTTTGAATGCCTTGGTAAACAACTTTTGGAATTAATTGGTTGATTATGTGCTAATGGTTTTGATTGGGCAATAATAGTGGGTTGTAATATCTTACCATGAAGGAGTGAGTCAAATGGATGAACACTAGAAACTTATGTTGGCTGACATGAGGTTGGTTATGGAGACCTTGTACTTTTGGGGTACAGGGGAATCCCCGGCCCCTGTGACATCTACAGTTTGTTTGGCTACATGCACTAGGGCCCGTTCAGGGGTAACACTGGACCCATATAGCCCGTGGGTGGATTATGATAATAAATCTCCACAAATACAAGTAGTGTTTTTAAATGCATGTTAAACCTGGTTCTCATTCCCGGTATGGATTATATATATGGTTATTTACTTGGTTTTAAATGTTGACATTATTTTATCTTTATTCTTGAGTACATGATAGCATTCACCCACTAACCCGTATTTGGGCGCTGTATCCCCACAAGATGCAGGAATCAACCATATTACCCCTTCTTCTCAATAATTGGAATCGAGAACAACATTTGTGTCAAACTAAAATATTGAGCTTCCATACTCTGAAAGACTCCATTTCATGCTATGGATATCTTTTCATAGTTTTTATTATTTCTTGGACTTTGATTTTGGATATGGTCAGGGAAATGTCCATCCTGGAAGTTCTTTATGTTCAGTTAGAATCTTTGTGAGACTACTTTGGGTTGGCATGGGAGGTGTCGATATTGGTGTCAGCCTTGGTGTTGGTATTGGTATTGGGGATGACACCTCTTGACTGTATTTGATTTATGATTGTTCCATCTTATTAGGTTATATAATTAGATTTCATCTGACATCGTGTGTAGGGTGGTTGTGGTTGGTTATTGGGGGTGGTCTCCAATCCCGATTGGTATTAAGGCACCCGACATGACTAAGCCCTAGTTTGGATTGTTTCATGCTCTCTTCTACATGATCAGAGGTATGTCGGGCATGGCAAAGGTAACCATCTTGGAAAAATAATCCTGGACCGCATAATAATGGATAACCAGTCCATGTGCAAAATCACATCAAAATATACTATGTATAATATAATAAGATTAACATGTGTATCAAGCTCTCAAACAGTCACAACACATGATCTAAAAACTCAATCAACTATTAAAGAATCACCAACAGGAGTAAATACTCATGATGGCATATATAATGAATCCCAAGTTAACTCTAACCATAGGGCATAATAAGAAGACACATAAGAATAAGTGGATCTCAGATCAAATAAAGCAAAAGTTGACTGACGGCACACCAAGATCATACATGTGATAAGAGTATCCGATGAATCAACCTCAGGCCTAGCAAGTAGTGCGTACAACTGGCCATGCATGCCACCTGGATGAGCTCCTAACTAATCTCGCGTCCTACCTTTCCAATAACCTCTACAAGCACCCTAGGTACCATCCGTACAACCATGCATACCACATCATTGGAGCACTCTAAACTGAAGGAACCATTTCTTTGGGAGTGGGGCCCTCTCTTAAGAAATGACCAAAAGGTCCACAACCATAATATGCCCCAGGCACAGTAACAAAACTAAATGATTTGACTTACCCAAATCAATCATCATGACTAGAATAACAAGAAGATTAACCTCTCAAAGACTAACCACTACCCTAGATAAGACAATCACCAAAACTAGACTGGTCTCCATCAATAATCTAAAGAGATGTCTTAACGGGCCTTCTAGACTAACCCTGATGCTAATACAATTAATATAAAGGGTACTTACCGTGAGAAACACTTCCTCTGAACCACAGCAACTGTGACTCCCTCTAAAACTACCTTAATAATAGGGCCTCTTATCGTTGCCCCCTTGTGCTTTGCTATGCATCTCCTCTCTAACATGAGAAGTATCACATACCTTATTAAAAGATCTACTCGCAATAGTGTAGACATATAAATAGGAAGTCTCAATCCCCAAAAAAAGTGATGAACTATCTCATACACTATAGTCAAAACAAAAGTAGAATGCCTAGAAAACTTATGAAATTGAGCCTTATACTCCGCAACAATCATGAAGACTTTCTCCATCCTTGAGATTTGATCCCTCAAATAATCCTAAAAACTTTGAGGTATGTACTTCTCAAATAAGATCTTGAAGAATTGAGTCCACGTCAACGAGGAAAATACAGTTGGCCTGGAATCAAAATGATCTCTCCAACAGTGTCGAGCTACCAATTCCTACTACAAAGTAGTGTAATCCATACAACGAGTCTTAACTAGGCCTAAATTATGGAGTCTATCCTTAGAATCAATCAAGAAAGCATACACATTCTCGGCAAGTACTCTAAAATACCTGGGCATAGCAAATATCCTGAACCTACCCAACATCTTCTTATTTTCAATAGCCATAGCAAGTTGGGAAACTATCAGCTGAGAAACTACCTATTGGGCAACTACCAGTGCAGGAGGGACCTCAACTCTAGGAGCTACAGGTATAATAGGTTTCACCTCTGCCTCAACACTTGATTGATTTATAGATTGTGCACCATCAGAAAATGCACCCTCAACCAATCCAAAAAATAACCAAAGCATCCCTGAGTACCGAAGAAGAAATAAACACCAATAGAGCCCTAGTCCCTGGCCCACTATTGGCAAGGGCGAAAGAATATCTGGCTCAAGAGTAGGAATACGGTTTGGTGAAAGCCCCCTATCCCGGACACTAGATGGGGACATGTCCCTAGGCTTACCATGACCCTTATATCCTCCACAAATAATGACAGAATCCCTAGGCTTAGTCTCAGAACCCTAGTCTTATGTAGCGGTAGCACATGTCCTAGCCATCTGTGAATGAGTGAAACCAAAGGAATGCTTTAGAAACCAATACAAACTCTTAGAACAAAATGAGTAAAAGAAGTGAATAAATCCTAAGAATGTCTTATATCCTTCCACAAATAAGAAATAAACATTATTGTTCTGATATACGGGACTCTACTAGACACTTGCTTTTGTACCAATATATCGGTGAAACCTAGGCTCTAATACCAATTTGTCATGACACACTTTATGAGTTATGATGGAACCTATTTAATCACACCAGTAGGTAAGACAAACCACAACGTAGAGCTATAAATAATTGGCTAACTTGCTGGAAAATGGCCCTAAAACTCGAAAATCAACACTTAAAGAGTTAAAATAGCAATAAAATAGTCATAACCATCTAAATAATAGATAAAGGAGCAACAACCATTCCAAGACTCATTAATGTTGGTAGAAGAGCTACTACAAACGATCCATAAGTACTGAATAGGCAAAAACAATCTGTCCCAAAAGTGAATGACTAGACATGGATAAATAAAAGAAAAAAAGAGAAACTCAAACTCCGAGAGCTCACCATATCTATGAAATCAACTGAACACAATCTTCAAATCAACAATTTCTACTTGTACTCGGATCTATACTGAAAAAGGTTGAAAAGTCTAGTATGAGCACAAAAACCATGGATACTCAGTAAGAATCATCGGTCAACTAAGATAAATCATGATATAAATATGATAAGTAACAGTTAAAATAACAAAGCCAAGGTAAAAGGGAAAACTGGGAAATAATCTCCAACGCCATTGTGCATATGTAAATAGATAAATATAGAAAGTAAAGCAAAGATCACATCATTATAACTACTAAAATGACCCTCATAAGACATTAAGTGCGGAAAAGTAAATAACCCAATGCAGGACCCCAAAATCCTGGAGGGTACAATCAAGGAAAGTAAATAATCCAATAACCATAAATTACCACCTATCATTCCATAACCAAGAATCCATCCAAACAATATCATATCATAAATAACTCCTAGAATGTTGGACTTAAATCGAAATTCAAAAGTATCCTCATAGTTACCATTTTGTTCCAAGACTTAAATCAGAATTTTTATTATCAACATCATCAATAAATGTCATACTTAAACCAAAACTCATGTATCATTATCATCATCAATCGTCGTACCCAAATAGAAACTCAGATTATAAATTTCATTATTCAATGTCAAAATTGAGCAGGAACTCATATATCATTAGACCATATCAATACACCATGTAAATAAACTGTAATCATAAGACATATCACTAAAACATAATAACTATCCACTGAAACTTACCCAAAAGTATCCCTAACTCTCAACTACCAAACTACCATAATCAGTAAGCATCTAATATTTTCAAGTCCTAAGTTTTTCATAAGTCTACAATAGCTAACACAAGTCTAGACCTAATGTAGGCCAAAGGGGTCCCATTTCTAATCCCTGAAATCCATTGTAGGCAAATTCTACCCTGAACAAGGATAAGGTATCTAAACTAATTTCTAGATGTTAATTAATCCATAATTATCCCTAAGATAGCAATTTATCCTAAAATATGAGAAACTAATTCAATTATTCCAAAATTGTGATTTCAAGATAGCTTAAACAGTACAATTTACTGAAATATTTTAAATCATAAATCCAACACTTAAATTTCCTTACATATCTATCATATTACCATGATCATACTACAAAATAGCTCAATCTAGGAAGAGGGTATACCTAGCCGACCTGGACGTCAAAGAGAAGCCTAAAAAATCCACTAAGCCACCAATTTCCCATTTTGAAAAGTTGTCACATAATGCCACTCATTAAAAATCAAAGTATACTTGTCAAAAAGAGAAAAATGATACCCATATTTCACTATTGTTCTTTAGGTTCAAAATTGCACAAGAATCTCATATAGGGCTCGTTTGCGGAAGCGCACTTTCAAAACCAACACAACATTCCTCTATGCTCAAATGATTCTCTAAAGTTTTTCCACTATTTAGGGTTTAATATTCTAGAGAATGGTTGAAGAATGGTGAAAAATTGTGTTAAGTAGGGTATTTATACCCTTCACAGGCCCATAATGTTGCTTAAGCAGACATCGGGTCCCTTAATAAAGCATCATTTAAGTGACCAAGTGTCTCTTAAGAAACACTCGTTATCTTAACATAAGTCGGTTAAGCAATGTTGGTATCACTTAAGCAAAATTCACTTACATGACATGTCCTTTGCTTATGTGATACTAGTGGGCCAAGCTAGGTCCCTTAAGAGACAAGTTGGTCGTGTATGCATTGCGCCAGACACCAGCTAAAACATAGAATTTTTCCATGCATCTGGCAATCGTTCAGGATCAATCCAGAGTCCTGTATATGCAAACGAACTGTGCTGACCTATAAAATTTGATGTTCTAGACTAAATAGAACAGTTAAAATATATATTCAAGGTTATTTCATCGAAAATTAGGTCCTACAACCACTTATCATTTTTCTTCACTTCCATCTAATTGCCTGAAATAAGTCTGAGAGCCTTGATACCCGAACCAAGGGTCCTCCTAACCTAGAATAGATGTTTGGAGCTATTTGAATAGTTAGAATTGTCATATGAGGTCGTTTGACTAAAGTTTTTCCTCGATATCTAATTTGAGCCAACGAATGCTTCCAAATAGGGAACTGGCTCTAAAAAATAAATAAATTGCCTAGCAATTAAACTGTTAGTTCCAACAAGCCATAAATGACTTAGGGCAGCTATAGGGAATTTCTAAACTATGAAATAAAGTGGAAATATAGAAAATGACTAGGATAGTCATTACAGGGCACCACCTCTAACTTTGAAGTATTTTAAAAAGGACTTTAAATCCATATATCAAAGGTGAGAACTAATACTATGATCTAGTCATTGTAGAAGTATAGTATGAATACCAAACATGAGGTACTTAGAAGGCATTGACGGACTAGGATCTAAGTATAATACAAGTATAAATAACACTTATAGCAGGACTACAAACTACTAACAACTACTCAGGCAATAAAAAATAATATTACTAATATAAAGGTAAAGATAAACTATCAAATACTAACTTTAATTAGGGACGAGCCTCAGTTCCTTAAGTTGTTTGTCCATAAATGATCATATAGTAAAGAAAGGAATATACAATATACAATACCAAAAAGGAGAAAATAAATAATCTAATAGTAGCCAAGGAAGAATATAGATATATATATATATATATATAGATAGATAGATAGATAGATATATACGAATAACAAAATATGATAGTACTACTCCAATGAAGCTTGTATTAACATAACGAGGATACCTTAGCATATTCACGATCTAAAATTGAAATATGGATAATCAAAACATAAACTAACAATAATAAATATTACTATAATAATGAAACACCTTGGGATTTGGCCCTTGGAAAAATTCTAAGCTTTGAGCTTATTGTCCTTGTAGCGAGTCACCATATAAGTCGTATGATATGGGTATGGGTCTAGGGACCCTAATCATATGTTGGTCAATGTGTTGCTGGGCAAGTTCTGTCCAAGCTATGAGACACTCCATACGAGTCATATGGTCTTGTGAATAAAGTATTAGGGTCCAATCATATGTTGACCAGTTTCTATCCTTTGATGTTCATCTTAGTATACGACTTGAGGGTACTAGTCGCATGGTATGATGACAAGTTGGGCAAGGGATTCATATGTTGAAAGAATATGGTGTACAACTTTCTGACCTAGTGACAACTTATGGGTACCACTCATATGATATGGTGATGAGTTAGAGGGTCCACTCGTACCGACCTGAGGTAATTTTATAATTTTAAGTTAGGAGTATTCTGGTTAACTCCTTTATACCCCATGAAATAAATTATTTTTTGTGGTTTTATTAACCTATTATTCTCGATCAAACACTCTTAAAATCTCTCACAAGCCCTTGGTTCTAGAAAAGGCTAGGGTTTCAATAAGGTAATCAATTAGGGGCTTTCAAGAATGAATATCTCCGTCTTCCTTGGTGTCTAAGGCATGTTACTCCTCCCTCATTGTTAGTTCAACCAAAATCATATTTTAATGAATGGTTTTCATGGTATTATTGTGGTATTATTTTGGTTTTGAAATAGATGTCGGGGGTTTTGGTTGATTATAGTTGGATAATGTTTTCACATATTTTAATTATGGTTTTTCATATTATAATTATGGTTTTAAGATGTGGTTGCACCTTGGTTATATTTTTGGAAATTATATGCCCTCAACATGTTTGTTAAAATGCCAATGAGAATGATTTTGTCACATAGTTTGACTATTCTTGAAATCTTTGCATTGCATAAAAGGTAATGGAACTTAAATTGGTTTGGTTGGTTTTTAATTGTTTGTAAAGGCCTTAATGGCCATGGTTTTTGTTTAATTGAAAACTTTTTAGTCAACTTGGTTTAATGGTTTTGGTAACGCATAAATGGATAGACTTGTAAGCTCTAATTTTTGTATGACGATACCAATGGCAATGCCTAATTAAAAAGACTCCTTGGTAAATGGTTTGTTATGTATGAATGGTTTTAATATGGGATTAAAGGGGTTTGTGTTAGCAAGTCCATGGAAGGTGGTGGTCCCGGGTGGACCAATACTGGAAACTCATGTTTGTCGATGTGAGGTTTTGTTATGGTGATAGTGTGCATGATTTCACACTTATATTTTGGGAGATGTACTAGTCATCTTAGGTTTCATCCTCCGGTTCATGTAGCTAACAAGTATCGAGGCCCTTTCAGGGGAGCTGAACCCATATAGCCCATGGGTGGTTTTAGGATGTCAAAGCTACATAGCCCATGTAAATATTTTAAATTCATGGTAAACTCGATTCCATTTCCCGGCATGATATATATGTGATTGTGGGATTGAATATATTTATTTGACTTTCTTTTGAATTAGTGGCATTATTTTATCTTATACCCAGTACATGCTAACATTGATTCTTTTAACCGTCTTCAAGTGTTGTATCCCTACGCAATGCAGGAATTGATCATACTACTCTTTCTTCTATTCAGTGACTTAGATTTAGGGACAACTTTGAGTCAGACTGAGGTGGTGAGATACCATACTCCGTAAAGCTCCATTTTATGCTATGGACTTCTCTTATTTTTGTTATTTCTTTCATTTAGCTTTGTCCATGGTCAGGGAAATATGTCGATTGGATGTTATTAATTCTGGATAGAGGCTTTCCTAGACAACTATAGGCATGGGCGGTGTCGATTTGGTGTCACCCTTGATATTGCTATTAGAATTAGGGTTGGCAGCGGATGGATATTTGATTATGGTTGCTGGATTATTATTATTGATTTTGTTTAATGTCTTAAAAATAATTTTTTGGTAAATAAACATTGTATTTATATACCAAGTAAGAAGTTACAGCTCTACTGTTAAGTGAGCAATAAACTGATACATCTAGTTGCACTCAATCTACTTATATCCACTAAATCATTAAGATATCTATGTATCAGGAAGCACCCTGGTGGATAAGGATAAAAATTAAGGCTCTGCATATAGTTATCTAGGTTAGGATATGCCGTATCTCTAATATGAACCTCCTGAATAATAATTCTTATCAGTATATCGGTAACTTTATGTTACGATTGAAAAATTCTGGAATTCCTCTCCATCCACAAGTTATATATAGTCACTGATAGCACCATTCTATATATACTTGCACCTATACTTTTCCTATTCCCAAACCGATCCCCCTATTTCAGTTCTTCCTCCCATCTCATAGCCCTCCACTGAATTCCTTGCCAGCTCAACAGAGATTGACACACCTGCTTAGCTATTAGGCATTAAAAAAAGAGATGATTTGGAGACTCCTCTATTTGGTTACATAATCCACATAATTTAGCAACATTAATTCCCCATTTTGCCAGCCTATCCTTTGTCACCAACCTACCCATTATGGCTAGACGTAACATAAATATCCATTTTGTGCATCCTATATTGTTTTATACCATTTTTCTCTAGTTCACCTTTGGGAATACACCATGGAATATGCTATACATCGTACGAGGTAAGAAAATAGGTGCCTAGTGGAGCTCCTCCAATCTACAACCCACATTAACTAAGTAATTTTTAGCCTTGAAGATCTTCTGCACCACCCAGGAAGTAATTTTATCATTTGTATCCCATATTGAATTATATTTAATGTAATAGGTATGGACCCATCTCACCCATAGTTGT
The DNA here is from genome assembly GCA_030864215.1 of Capsicum pubescens. Lineage (NCBI taxonomy): Eukaryota > Viridiplantae > Streptophyta > Magnoliopsida > Solanales > Solanaceae > Capsicum > Capsicum pubescens. The sequence goes on along the minus strand of CM061544.1, from coordinate 194,273,665 downwards.
TCCTTATCCATACATAAATTCCACAACAACTTACAGATAGCTACCTTGTTCTAGATCTTTATATTAATCAAGTTAATTCCACCTGCCACTTTAGGATAACAAAGTTTTTCCCATGCAATCGAGCTATTTTGTGAGAATTCTGTTATACTCTTCCATAAGTATCGACTGCATATTGCCTCAATAAGTTGCATGATCTTTTTTTGTAAGATAAAAATCTGAGCGTAGTATGTTTGAATTAAAAATAATATATTATTGACTAGTATAGATCTTCTAGCAAATGAATGGAATCGAGAAGTCCAACTGTTAATCCTTCCTCATATTCTCTCAGGTAGAGTTTGCATTGAACGGTATTTAATTGCTTCGTACTTAGAGGAACACCTATTTACCAAAATGGTAACTCCCCCTTTTAGTACCCTAACAAATCTTTAATTTGTTGCTGAATAGGGATGGGTACTTCACCAAAGTATACTGCACTCTTCTGGAGGTTTTCCTTAAGGATAGAGCCAAGTGAGAACTTTTGAAATTGATCCTTTAATGCAGTCACTGACCTCATATCACCTCTCTAAAATAAGAAGAGATCATCTACAAAACCCAAATGTATGATCCCAACCTTCAAACATCTAGGATGAAAGCTAAAACTGGGGTATTATTTAAGTTCTTTCAACAACCTACTTAGATATTCCATTGCTAAAATAAATAGGAAAGGAGATATAGTATCCCCTTGTCAAAGCCCTTTCTTGGAAGGGAATGGAATAGTGTATTTACCATTTAGGATTATGGAGTAGCTAATAGTATTCAAATAATTCATTATCTAGTTGACAAATACTTCAGGAAATCCCAATAGCCTCAAATCTTGCTTTATAAAGGGATACTCAAATGAGTCGTAGGCCTTATGGATGTCCACTTTCACCATGCATCAAGGAATGATGTTTTTTCTACATACCCTTTCACTAGCTTGTGGCTCATCACAATATTATCCATAATCAATCTATGAGGAACAAAGGAAGTCCGACAGTTGTCCAATAGTCATTCATCACTGGTTGCATTCTATGAGTTAAGACCTTTGAAATAATCTTATAAAGGACTATACAACATGAAATAGGTATATATTCTAGAATAGTAGAAGGATTCATGACTTTTGAAATTAATTTAATGGATGCACAATTTATAGCAGGGCACATCTACCAGATTTGAAAAAGTCCAATACAACATTAGTAATCTCATGTCCTATAGTTGGCTATGATTTTTTGAAAAATTGTGCATTGAATCAATTACTCCCCGGTGCTTTACTATCATGAATACTTTGTAAATCGTCATACACTTTATCTTTATTAACTGTCTTAATTAATTTAAGTTGTTGAGCCTTGTCCAAGGAAGGACCATCTGCCACAATTTCAACATTGACCATTGGAAGTTGTTGGGCTGAAGTTCCTAGTAACTCCTTTTAAAATTGCACCACCTCATTTTCAATCTACTGTTCAGTTGAATTACGTGTCCCTCTAAGGAAATGAGTCTTATTATTTGATTTTGAGATTGTCGACTTCTCAAGAAAGCATAAAAATATCTAGTATTAGCATCTCCTAACATTATCCAGGAGACCCTGGACTTCTTCCTCATAATTCTTTCCTCCACTAGTATACACTTTTCTAATTGCTTCTTTTCCATTATTTCATCTAGGATAAGTTCTGTAAATCTTGTATCATCTCTTATTTCATATTGATTTATCTTGTTATATTTTTGGAATTCATCCGACATAGGGTATAGGGCAATTTTTGTTGGGTACTAGGATTGTCTTCTAACCTGAATAGACTTAAGATGCCTGACATGACTAGGTCCTAGTTTAGGTCATATCAGATTGGCATCAGAACCCTACATTCATGGTTAATTAGGTGTCTAACAAATCTGTGTTGAGTAGAGTCTCTTTTAAGGGTGTGTAGTGCGCCACACTTATAAGGGAGAGGCTACGAGTCTATCATCTTAAGTCTATCATCTCTTATTTCATATTGATTTATCTTGTTATATTTTTAGAATTCATCCGACATAGGGTATAGGGCAATTTTTGTTGGGTACTAGGATCGTCTTCTAACCTGAATAGACTTAAGATGCCTAACATGACTAGGTCCTAGTTTAGTTCATATCAGATTGGTATCAGAACCCTACATACATGGTTAATTAGGTGTCTAACAAATCTGTGTTGAGTAGAGTCTCTTTTAAGGGTGTGTAGCGAGCCACACTTATAAGGGAGAGGCTACGAGGCATTTAGGAATGTTTCACTTTATTGTGTTCTATTTTCAAGTTGTAGAGTCTAAAGTCCTAAAATCTTCACTAATTCCCATTTGTTCACTTTTTAGATCATGCCTCCATAAATATTAAAAGCTCATGGAAACTCCTCTGTCCTACTCGAGGACAATATTGATGGGACCCGTTCAACTTATAAGGTCCAGACTCAGTCTAGGGATCCAATTCCTAATTATCCTCTTAGAGTTCCAATGGTTCCCTTCAGTCTTTCTCGAACTCCTCAGGATGATGTGACGAATATTGAGTTTGTTCAATCTATTCATATGTTGTCCCAGTTGGTAACGACTCGGGCTGAGTGTGGTGCATCTATTACTCCATCTTCTAAGGTAACAAAGGTTTGCCAATTTATGAGGTTGAACCCTTCTGTGTTCACTAGTGTTAAGGTTGAGGAGGATCCTCATCCTTTTATTGATGAGATAGAAAAGATCTTCCATGTAATGCATGCTACCAATATGGAGGGTGTGGAATTTGTTTCCTACAAACTGAAAGATATAGCATACCAATGGTATGAGGCATGGGAACGGACTAGGGGTGATAATGCTGAGTCATCCCTATGGGATGATTTCTCTAGTGCTTTTATGGACCACTTCTTTCCTCAAGAGTTTATGAAATCAAAGGAAGAAGAGTTTGTTAACCTAAAGAAAGGGAAGATGTCAGTCAATAAGTATGCCTTAAAGTTTCACCAGTTATCTCGGTATGCTCTGGAGTTAGTTTCTAGCGTGAGGACTAGAATGAGCAAGTTTTCTTTTAGGTTTTCTTGAGATTTGATATTGGAAAGTAAGACTTCCCTATTGAACAAGGATATGGATATTTCCAAGTTGGTTATGTACACGCAATAGGTAGAGAAAAAGAAAAAGAAGTAGGTTGAGACAGTACAGAGGTAGAGCAAGAAGTTCAAATTTTTTGAGTAGGGTGGTGGCCAATTGTAGAGTGGCAGGGATGGTGGGAAGTGACCTATCAAAAAGTAGGGAAATTTTGGGTCTTACTCGATAGCTAGTTCTACCTACCCAAGGCTGTCGGGTGACCGACAATTTTAGAGTGGTGACAACTATAGGTAACAGGGTGTCTAATCTCAGGCTAGTAAGGCCTAGTCAGCTCTGACATATCCTCCCTATATATTCTGTAGTCAGTTGCATCATGGTAACTATGATGAAGTATAGGACAAGTTCTTCAATTGTAGTCAGCCAAGGTACATAGTTAGAAACTGTCCTGTATGCAAGGTTTCTTCTAAGGTAAACAAAGTTCTTGTTGCCTCTTCTTTATCTCTAACACCAAAGGGTGCACCATATAGTTTTGGTACTAGTTGAAATTATCTCTTTGCACTCACTACTCTTCAATATTCTGAAGCATCGCCAGATGTCATAACTGTTATGTTAAAACTCTTTTCCCATGATATGTATTGTTTACTTAATTTAGGGTCCACTTTTTCTTATGTGACCCCATTTATGGATGTGCATTTTGGTTTTGGTCCCAAGTGTGTTTTAGACCCTTTTATATTTCTACACTGATGGGTGACTCTGTGGTGTCTATAAGAGTCTATAAGAGTTGTGTGGTATCTGTGGGTTGTCAAGAGACTTTGGAGATGTGTTTAAATTAGACATGATTGATTTTGATGTCATATTGGGGTTAGATTGGTTGTTCTCGTTCTATATTTCTCTAGATTGTCAGACACGTAAAGTTGCCTTTAAATTCCTTAATGAGTTGATAATTGAATAGGATGGTGGTTTCCTAGCTCTTAAAGGGAAGTTCATATCGTATATTTGAGCTCGGTGATTAATCTCCAAGTGGTATCTCTATGACCTGATCCGACTTAAGGATTCTAACTCGGAGGGTCCTTCTTTGCATTTCATCCCAATGGTGAATGAATTTCTTGAGTTCTTCCCTAATGACCTTCCTGGTGTTCCACCCGATTGGGATATTATTTTTGGGATAGATATTATTCTAAACACTCGTCCTATTTTTATTCCCCCATGTAGAATGGCTCCAGTTGAGTTAAAGGAGCTTAAGGTTCAACTAAAGGAGCTTTTAGACAAGAGTTTCATCCATCCTAGTGTGTCTCCATGGGTGCACGGATTTTATTCAGGTGTAAGAAGGATGGCTCACTTCAGATATGTATTGATTACTGACAGTTGAATAAGGTGACGCTAAAGAATAAGTACCTCCTTCCAAGGAAAGATGATTTGTTTAATCAACTTCCGCGGGGGTCTAAGTTTTCTCCAAAATTAATCTTTAATCTAGGTATTATCAATTAAACATTAGGGAGATGGATATCCCTAAGACTTCTTTCCATACCCAGTATGGGCATTTATTGTTCTTGGTTATGTCTTTTCAGTTGACCAGTGCCCCAAGGGTATTCATGGATTTGATGAATAGGGTCTTCTGTCAGTTTTTGGACTTATTTGTCATTGTGTTCATAGATGATATTCTAGTGTACTCAAAGAGTAAGATGGATCATGCTAATTGCCTCCATATAGTATTACGAGATCTAAAAGATCAGTAGTTATATACCAAATTTTCAAAATGTGAGTTCTGGTTGAATGTTGTCACTTCTTTGAGTCATGTCATTTCTAGTGAAGGGATCATGGTGGATCCACAGAAAATTATAGTGGTTAAAAAGTGTTCTATACCCTTGACTCTACTGATATTTAGAGCTTCTTGGGTTTAGCTGGTTACTATAGGAGATTTGTGGAGAGTTTTTCTTCTATAGTTTCCCCATTGAATAAGTTGACTCAGAAATAGGTGAAGTTCTTGTGGTTTGATGCTTGTGAGCATAGTTTTGAGAAGCTGAAGGATAAGCTGACTTCGGCTCCAATTTTGACCTTGCCTAAAAGCACGAAGGGATTTTTGGTATATTATGATGCATCCCGTATGGGGCTTGGTTGTATTTTGATGTAGCATGGCAAGGTGATAGCTTATGCTTATAGGCAGTTGAAGGTGCATAAGAAGAAATATCCAATCGATGACTTGGAGTTATTGGTTGTGGTGTTTGCATTGAAAATATGGCATCACTATCGATATAGTATGCATGTAGATATCTTTTTCAATCATAAGATCCTGCAATATATGTTTACTCAGAAAGATCTTAACCTAAGACAAAAGAGATGACTTGAGTTGCTCAAAGACTATGACATCAGTCTTTACTACCATTTAGGTAAATCTAACATGGTTACTGATGTAGGTTATCCGTGAGAAGTCTGGCTTATGTGTATGAAGGGAAGCGGGATTTGGTGAAAGATATTAACCATCTGGCTAACCATAAAGTTCGCCTCTTGGACTCTGAGGATGGTGGCGTGTTTGTACAGGAGGTGGCGCAGTCATTTCTTGGTGCTGAAATCAAGGAAAAGCAGATGTTAGATCTTATCTTGATAAGGATCAAAGATGATGTAGGTTGGCATAAGATGATGGCCTTCAAGATTAAGGGTGATGGTACATTACGGTACCAAGAGAGGTTCTGTGTTCCCGATATAGATGATTTGTGAGAGAGGATCTTGGCTGAGGAACATGAGTCGCGCTTTGTTATTCATCCTAGTTCAACAAAAATATATCATGACCTTAATGATATGTATTAGTGGAACAATATGAAATGGGATGTGGTTAGTTTTGTGGCTAAGTTCATGATGTGCCAACAAATGAAAGTTGAGCACATGAGGCTCGGAGGATTATATCAATAAATTGAGTTGCTAGAGTGTAAATGGGAAGTAATCAACATGGATTTCATTATTGGTCTTCCTTGGTCTCGGAACCAGTTTGATTCAATTTGGGTCATCGTTGATAAGATGACAAAGTATTCTCATTTCTTGTCTGTGAGGACAATTTTCTCGTCTAAGTACTATGTGAGGTTGTACCTTCAAGAGATTTTGAAGTTGCATGGGGTACCTATTTCGATCATCTCCGATCGTGGTACACAATTTTATCTCATTTTTTGTAGTCATTTCAAAAAAGGTTGGGGACTAAGGTGAGTCTTAGTACTACTTTCCACCCGCAGTAGGATGGGCAAGTGGATAGGACTATCTAGACATTGGAGGACATGCTTTGAGCTTGTGTGATTGACTATGGTAGTACATAGATTGAGAACTTACCTATTGTAGAATTGCATATAATAATAGTTACAACTCTAGCATTGCAATGGCTCTGTTTGAGGCCTTGTATTGTAGGAGGAGTAGATCTTCAATTGGGTGGTTTGAGGTTAGTAAGGAAGAGATGTTTTGTCCGGACATGGTTCGCCAAGCTTTAAGGAAGGTGAAGGTGATTTGGTTAGGCTCAAGGCCACGCAAAGTCGCCAAAAGTCCTAGAAGATGTAAGGAATAGAAAGTTAGAGTTTAAGGTTGGGGATAGGGTGTTCTTGAAGTTATATCCAATGAAGAGAGTGATATGGTTTGGTAAGAAGGGGAAGCTCAGTCCCCGGTATGTTGGTTTGTACTTGATTTTGAGAAGGGTTGGCAATGTTGCATATGAGTTGGAGTTTCCTTCTATTTTGTGCTCCATTCACCCGGTATTCTATTTTTCTATGTTGAGGAAATGTATAGGTGATCTGTCACAAATTATGCCCTATCAAGGATATTGTTATTTTGGATTTCATATCTTATGAAGAGGTCCTATGGAGATTTTAGAGAAGCAAGTTCATCGGTTGCGGACCAATGATGTAGCTTCGGTAAAGCTTCTATCGTGGAATGATAAGCTAGAAGAGGCTACTTGGGAAGCAGAAGAGGACAGTAATTCCAAGTATCCATTCCTATTTTCTGCTCCAAAAATTCGTGAGTAAGGTATGTGTTGTTTTACCATCTTTGTTTTCTTACTTTGTTAAAGAAAAGATTGATTTCCTTGGTATCTTTGTTTTCTAACTTAGTTAAAGATGAGAGTAAAGACGTGTGGAGTCCAAATTGTGCTTGTACTTCTGTAAGAGCCCGCAAAGTTCTCTCGTAGTCTGAGCTTTAGAGTGTTTCAAGTGAAGTATAATTCGTACCTTAAAAGATCAAGGAGTGACTTCCAAAGTGAGAAATATTTTAAACCATGTAGAATTTCCCTAATATATCCACCTGGCAGTTTAGCGCGTCGCGGAGCCAGCCAAAATAGCAATTGTCAAATTCCAGTGAGTCTCCGCGATTCTACCGCGTCATCGTGTCTTTCCAATTCATAACCAAGGTGTCAACGTGATTTCCACCGCGGCGCAGCAAGGCTCAGTTTACCAATAGTCTAATTTCCAGTAAGCTGGCGTGATTATGGCGCGTTGCGCCAGCACGTAAAATTAGGATTTTTTTCTAGTTCCATATTTTAATTCGTAGGGCAAAAAGGGTCTTTTACCAACCCCTATATATACTCCTTAACACGGTATTTGGCCTCATTTAACCTAAAAATAGTAGTTTTCTCTAAAGATTGTTCAAGAACAAGAGCTAGGGTTCCTAAATCAAGATCCCAACCATCAAGATTCCTTCGTTAACTTTTCAAGCATCAAGAAACTAAGGTATGCAGATGTTGATTCTTGGGTCCCTTCCACCCAAGAAGTTCAAGAATCCTTTTTCTAAATTCAAATATCTTATATTTATAAGTTTTCATGATTCATGTGAATTGAAATTAAAGTTCATGTTATTATTGAGTTAAATTCATGTTTTCTTTATAAAATCTCAAGAGTTGATTCTAATATGTGATGGATTGTATGATGTTCATGATAAACCCTCTTCAAGTTGCATGTTAAGTAATGTGTTTATGTCAATTGAGTGTAGAAATTGTTGAATAATCAATCATGCTCCCCATATGTTTGATAAATTCTTATGTCAAGGAATTAGAGCCATTATAGCATGTTGACTAGAGATCCCCAATTGTGTGCAAGCTCATGCATGCCAGGTGTTTGTTGAAAATCCTTAATGAATGAATTGTGACATGTTAGCATGAAATTCACCAATTATATGCTCTTCAATGCATGTTAAATGTTTGTTGCAAAACCTTGTTGAATGAAGCAAGATCCAATAGCATGTCTCCCTATACTATCACATGTTTATGAGTTCCAAGTGCTTTAAGAGATGCTTTAATAATTGTAATGGTGAATGAATGTCCATGGTCATGATTATTCAAGAATGTTTATGTTTTACTTTTATGTTATCGAGTCATGAGGGTATTTATACCCGACAAATTAACTGCAAGTCTATAGCTAGTGTCAGTTTTCATGATAATCTCAATCAAGCCACGATTCTTAGAACTCAGTGAGTTACAGAACTCAGTTCTCTGAGACAATTATAGAACTTAAGAAATCTATGTAATCTAAGTATTATTAGCATCCCAGTTTCAGTTCAGTACTCAGCTCAGATCTTAGTAGTATTCAAGTGTTTATTTCAGACCTCAGTAACATTCAAGTAATCAATTCAGAACTCAGTATCATTCAGTCAGATAATGAGATTCAGTAGTATTCCGTCAGATAATGGAACCAAGTGAACTCAGCTTAACTCAGTTAATTAGTATGATTAGTAACAAATTCAACTCAGTCTAAGTTCAGTTAAGAATCAGTTCAGAGTCCTTCAGTTGGGAGTAGCAACTAGCACCGAGCGAGTGCAGGGATGATCGTTTCCCCATTAGAGAGTTAGAGTCATTACTAATAGTCCCTGAACTCCAAAACTACGTAGCCAGTGCAGGACCAAGAGTCACCCGTTAGATTAAGGCTTGACTATCATATTTCCTTAGGCTTGACTTTCTATTCAGGGTCACCCGATAGAGAGGTTTGACCATAGCAGAGGTCTTTACCTGTGTCACGGTATTGACACCATTCCAGCTGGGGTTACAGGTTGGACCCCACAAGATCAGATTCGGGGCATGTCAGTTAACTGAGAACTCCCACAGTTGCAGTCTCAGTATCAGTCTTCAGAGTAGAACTCAGAAATTAGGACTGTCAGGTACAGTCACCCATCTTAGTAAAGAACTTAGATAGTTCCATAGATTCATAGACCACCCACTAGATAGGCATTTTATCTCATAAAGTTAATCAGTATCAGTACTAATAGATCCAAAGATCACCCATTAGATAGGTCTGATCTCAGATTCATTTAATCATTCTTATTATCAGATCCAGAGATCACCAGTTAGATATGTCTGATCTCAGATTCAGTTAATCATTCTCATTATCATATCCAAAGATCATCTGCTAGATAGGCCTGATCTTATATTCAGTAACTATTCTCATTTTCAAATTCTGAGATCTTCCGCTAGATAGGTCTGATCTACGACATAATCATTTCTTATCATTAGTAGTAGATTCAGAGATCATTAGTTATTGATATGAGTAGATTCAGTTAATTAGCTTCAGTATCATCAATTTTAGAGATCACTCACTAGATAGGACTGATATCAACTTCAGTACTCAGTTATCAATATCAGAAGATTCAGTTATTCAGTTTCTCAATATTAGTAGTGAGTTCAGACGTCAGTAAAGCAGTATTCGACTCTCAGTATTCAGAGTCACGATGATTTCAGTTATGGTTATCCATTCATGCATATGTCCTCATACAGTTCTCTCATGACTATTCAGTTGAGCTATGTTTATGCATAAGCCTTTATATTTAGCCTTACCTCATCTAGCATACCAGTACATTCATAGGACTGACGCATACTTTTCTCTTGCGCTATGGTGTCTTACACTATAAGTTTTGAAGCACGAGATCCAGAGCACCCTTAACAGTCCAGACTCATTCAGCAGTAGTAGATGTAGTAGTGAGTCCTTTTCATTCTAGGATGATCCTTATTTCAGTAGACGGAGTTATTTGGGGACATGTCCCATTAACTCCACAGTTCAGACAGTTAGAGGCTTTTCAGACATATGTATTAGTATTCAGTTTTCAGTATTGATTATTTTAGATGTTTTGAACCTTATGGAAAGTTTTCCGCTAGTTTTTTGCATTATTCAGTATTTTTATACAGTTATTGCACCAGGTACTAGATAAGGGTTAGCTTATGTTCCTTCGAGATTATGAGCACCGTGTGGCATTTCGGTTCTAGAAAATTGGGGCGTTACAACTTCCTTGTTCCATCATTTAGGGATGAATGATCCAAGCGGGGGAGAATCGACACTCCCTAGGTTTAGTCCCTTTAAAAATTTCTGAGCATTGATCTCACTGTCCTTGTAACGACTAACCATACGATTTATATGGTATGGGTAAGGGTCCAGGGACCCTATTCATATATTGATCAGTGTATTTTTGACTAAGTTCTTTCCTAGCTATGAGAGACTGCATACGAGTCATATGGTCTTGTGATGAGAGGTTTAGGGTCAACTTGTATATTGACTAGTGTCTATCCCTTGATGTTCTTCTTAGGATACAACTTGAGGGTACTAGTCATATGGTATGGTGATGGGCAAGGGAGTCGTATGTTGGAAAGAATATGGTATCCAACGTTTGGACCGAGTGATAACTTGAGGATACCACTCATATGTTTGGTGACACGTTGGAAGGTCCACTCGTACCCACCTACGGTGATTTTGCATAGTTAAGATGGGGGTACTCTGGATATTCCCCCACTTAACTCTTTTTGACCCCACAACATAATGCATCTTTTAGGGTTTCACTAACCTATTATTCTAAATCAATCACTCTTTAAATCTCTCTCAATCTCTTAGTTCCAGAAAAGGCTAGGTTTTCTACAAGGCAATCAATTGGGGTCTTTCAAGTGTGAATCTCTTTGTCTTCCTTGGTGTTAAAGGCATGTTACTGATCCCTCATTCTTAGTTCAACTAAAATTATGTTTTAATGAATGGTTTTCATTGTATTATTGTTGTATTATTTTGGTTTTGAAATAGATGTTGGTGGTTTTGGTTGTTTATGGTTGGATAATGTTTTCCCATGTTTTACTTATGATTTTTTAACACCATGTATTTTTTATCTAGAAATCAAACTGTTTTTCCTACGTGTGTAAGCTATAATCCCTTGATTATATTTAAATTCATATGTCATGATCATTATCATAGTGTGTGAAGTGCTTTCGAGGTGAAAAATGTCTGTAGGAATCACATAGAACAAAGTTGAGCTAAAAGCATTTGATTCATCCGAAGTTTGGTAGTCGATTCAACAAGAGACTACTTTGAATGTGTATAACTTTTGATATACGTGGAATTTTTCATCTCAAGATCCACCAAATTGTAGATAATTGAGTCATTTTCCAACGATACCAATTTCGCCTAAATTCGAGCCCCGCGCAAAATATTATAGCCATTTTTTGTGAAAGAAAGTAAGAGAGTGAAATTAACACACGCCGTAGGGGTTAGACCTCCGAGATAAGGCGGGTGTCTTGGGGTCTATCACCCCGGACTGAATATCACACCATCTGGTCCATTCCTTCATGTTTTCAATTCCTTAAGGTTCAAGGGGAACTTTTGTCCTTTCACCTCAACCCCAAACGTCCAAGGGACGATTTATAGCATCCAAAAGGGTATTATTTGCCCATCTTCCCCAAAATTTCTCACGTAAAACCCCTCCCCTTTCCCATATGAATAATTTTCAAGTTTCTCATCTCAAGAACACAAAGAATTCAAGATTTCCAAGATTCAAGTTTTCTTACCCAAGAAATTCAACATCTCAAGTTTCAATTTCAAGTTTCTTCATGAATTCTTCAATTAAGGTATGTGGGTGTTCATCCATGGGTCCCCTTTCACCTATGGAGCCCAAGAACCCTTTTTAAATTTAAATTTATGAGTTTTACATGTTTCAAGTTGAAGAATCCCCATGAATCTCTTGTTGATTTTAAATATGAGTTATGGCTTTATGTGTTTTCAAGTAGAATGAATCATATAATGTTTGAGAATTAAAATTACCATATCATGTTCAATTAATTTAAAGATGAGCCCCCAAGTTGCGAATTTTTTCAAGTAAATCTATTATTCTCTCATGTTTAAGATATTCTTATGTTCAAGCTATGTTCTTTACATGTTTTGATGAAACGCACATGTCCTATTTCAAGTGAATTCCATGTAAATCCCCAATTTATGATTTTAGTCATGTAATCATGTTATTTCCTCATGTCTAAAGCATTCCCATGTTCAATTTCATGATTCTCATATGTTTGATGAGCTGTCTATGTTTTTAGTTTTTTGAAAAATAATTCCCATACTATAGTTTTAAGTGTTGATATCGTGCTTTATGGTCATTCAGTGATGGAGTCTTATGAACACCCGATACCTATATGTTTTACATGATTTTTAGATTTTCAAGTATGATTTAGTTAAAGCATGATTATTCCTATTTAATCAGTTATTATGATCATAATAAGTACTATCAGTCGTGAAATCATGTTCAGTTAAACTCAATTCAATTTAAGTTCTAGTATCAGTTTATACGGCAATAATTACCTCAGAATCCATATGCACTAATATTTTCAGAATACCATAACCTGAACTTATCAGTTATTAGTTATCAGTGCATGCACCAGTTAGTATTTCAGTGTTTTTTAGTTAGGAGTAGGATTTTGCACCGAGAAAATGCAGGGATGGCGGCTTCCCCGTCAGTTAGGAAGAGTCGTTAGTAACAGTCCCTATATTCCAAAATTACGTAGCCAGCATAGGATATGAAGGATCACCCATCAGTTTAGGCTTGACTTCCTCTCAAAGGTCAACCGTTAGTCAAGGCTTGACTCCCTGGTCCTTCGGGATGTCAGCTTAGTGATCACTACAGTTCAAGTTCTATTCTGATGGAAAGAATAGAGCAGCCCTCCTCAATATGGGTCAAGAATTGGACTTCATTCTAGCTCACATAATTTATGTCGGTTAAATGATAGCTCCCATAGTCTTAGTTCAGTATTAAGTACAGAATTCACTTCAAGTTTGCATTCACCATAGCATACAGTTTATCAGTTATTCAGTTATCAGATTTTAGTATTTTAGTTTTATAGATTATTTAAGAAATATGTTTATGCTTGTTCTTGCATTCTCAGATATCATAGTTTTCAAGCGCTCATTCTCAATATATTTGTGTATTCAAATCCTTGAGTTATGTTGGTTTCCACCCTGTAGTTTCATACCCAATATTCATATAGTACCCATGTTTTTACTATCTTTCATCTTCAGTTTTACGTATATTATAAAAGTACAATTTTAAGAAACTAAGTATAGTGATTCATCAGCTTATCAGATTATGTTGTTACTCATGTTTTTAAGATATTTCATCTTTTATTCTCTTGGTGAGTCTACTTACACTTAGTAGGCATGCTTTAAGATTTCATAGAAAATAAATTTTACTTATTGCATTCACTCCCGCTTACTCAGTACTTTCCATAGGCACTGATCCATATATACATTTGTGTGGCTACATTATATCATAATGTAGGTACCAGTTGTAGTCCACACATCATGACCAGACAGTTGCAATTTCCATCTAGCAGGTTATGAGTTCTCCTATTTTAGGGACTTCAGTCAGATCTTGTTCATGTACTTTACTTTATTACTCATATGTATTGATTAGTGGTAGTTAAAGTCATTTCCCATCTATCTATAGTCAGTATAGTAGAGGCTTCATAGATGTCAGTCAGTCATGTAAATTCAGTTCTCTCTTAAGTTTTATCAGATTGTAAATTGTATCAGTATTATAATTCTTCCCTGATTTTGTCATGACTATATTTCCGCATAGAAAAACCTATTATTTAATATATTATAAATTAGTTGCTTAACAGAATGCCAGTAATGGGTTTTCTTGGGATCACTTGTGTTTCCAAGAACCGTGTACGACTAGGGGTCGTCTTAGGTCATGACAAACATGGTATCAGAGCACAGAGTTCAAATGTCGTAGGGTGTCTATGAAGCTTCATCTAGTAGAGTCTTACTGAATAGTACGGAAACATCTATACTTTTCTTCAAGAGACTACAAGGCATTTAAGAAATGTTTCCCTTCTTTCATGTATCAGATCATGCAGTAGAAATATTCTCTAAGGAGCTTATGTAGAATCTCATCTTGCTCCATTCATGACATCTCTGCCTTGTTTTTGATGTAACAGAAATAGTGATGCTTAAATTCTTCTACATAGAGTTTTCTCAGAGAGTTCCCACAGATAGTTATGGGATTACATGCAGACTAGAAAGTATCCTGGTAGTTCTTTTAAGTTCCAAAGTTTGAAATACTTCATTCATGTCATGAAAATCGTGCACTTAGCAAAAATTAGATGCGCTTTCAGAACCCTTCTCAAAATTCTTTGATAGCATATGATCTAGAGTTAGAAACATGAACCCAGAAGTTTAGCAGTAGTAGAGTTGGGATAGTGTTATCTAGATTAGTCATATTATGTATTCATAGGGCTAGTTATATTAAAAGTGAATTAGTAGGCATGAAAAAGTGTATGCAAGAATTTATGTACGTTGATTCGAAATTATATGTTGTTGATGTTGGGTATGTTGGTGTGATGGTAATTTTCATGGTTTAGAGAGAAATATAAGTTTAGAGATGTGATACTGGTAGTCTATAATGGAATTCAGTGTGGTTCATTAAACGTTTGAGGTTAAGTGTTAGAATCTAAGTGTGAATTTTGGATGATTGAGCTAATTGAAAGAAGAGCTGAAATTTCAGATAGTGTGAGCTCAATGTTTGGTGTTACCCCTGAAAATTCTAAGTTAATCAATGTTTAAGCTATTGTATGATGATTGTTGGTACTATTGTTGAGTTTAAATGCACATGTAAGTGCACGTGATTGTACAAGTAATATAGTGACTTAGACTGTCGGATATCGTACCCACGAGGACTATGCAACTAGTAACATTCAACCAACTTTAGTTATAGACAAGGAGGTATTAAGTGTTGTCAAATATCAAGATGATTTTGAACTTTCAAATAAAAATGTAAATAAATTAGAAATAACAATCTATGACAACAGCAAAGCAAGCAACGGCTGTAAGCAGTAATGATGAGAATTCAAGGATTGAGGCTCTTCTAACAATCTTACAATTTTCTATTCTTATCGCAATCTAGTTAGTTATCAGGTTGTTGATTCGTAGGGTTTATAACACGATCATGGTCTCCCGACCTCTAATCTTTTACCTACATGAACTTTGCAACTACATCGTTGAGAAGAGATGCAATAATTCATTTAGATGTGTATGGCTATCTTCCTGTAATTGAACCAAACAAGGCTTCTAGGTATATCACTATCCTAAATGCTAATTCAAACCCTCTATTTTAGAAAAGGATGAGAACCTTACTCCTCAATCTCTTCGTTCAATCCTATGATTCTCCTCCCAGATTCATATAGAAATATAGATTTATTCTAATGGTGGCCACTCATCAAAATAGTAAGCACAAGAAATTAAGAACAACCCATATGATAATTCAACAACAAACTACGATAAAAAATTTCAAAGTGTAATCATGTCTTTGGCCTCAACCCTAGAACAAGGGTGTTTAACCACTCTTGATCAAATTCAACATCCAAAATGAGTAATTAAACATACCACAAAGTAATTTTGGAATGATGAAGTTCAAATAACCCTAAGAGAAATATTGAGAGTGTTTTTGCCTCTCTTGTGCGTTTCAGAAGTAGTCTAATTAAGTTAAAATGTTGTCTTTTATACTTGGAGTAATTCTGCTTATGTTGAAATGCCCTCGTGTCGTGAGGGTCAGTCCACCATAGTAGATCCTACATTGTATGCCATATCTCACTGAATTGGAGACTGTGCTACCCGTATTGATTCGTCGTTGTGCAGCTCACGTCACAGGCATATCACGTTCTCTCTTTGGAATTTTCCTCAATATATTTCACTAAGGCATTGGTGTACTGCAGTGAGGCCCATGTCGCAAGCATGTCGCCTGGGCTTACTAGAATTTTACTTCAAAATTCACACCAAGGCAATAAAGCACCATTGTGGAGACCGTGTCGCAGGCTTATCGTATGCCTCTATTGGAAATGGTCTTCAACTATTTTTCTAAGGTACATCACTTTTTTCTTCCATTTCATTGCTCCGCTACCTGATCCCTTACAAGCTTGCTTTCCAAATCCTTCCAGTGTCCGCGATACTCCATATAATCAACTCATAGCATTTATCGTCGCTTGCTTCCAATTGTGCATCCACTTTAGCCAAAACGAATCAACAATCCATCCTGCATTACTAATCATATCCATAAGCTCACATCATGCAATTACACACCAAACACAATAAAAATACATATTTTATCTCGTATAACTAGGACTATTGTGGATGAATATTGGTGCTCGGACATATAAATACGCCCAAGATCCCAACCCACACTTAGACCCTTGTTCATCCTCAAACAAATTCAATCAACATCAATCTCAATCAAGCTTAATATCACAACCTATGTGATATGCTTATGCTGGGTACTTACAGTTTTAACAATGACTTTCCAGCTCAAAATATGTAAAAATACTTTCATTCATATGAGACAATTCCTATCAAATCCTTTATCTCAACAGTGAACTTCCACTTTGTTGGTAAACATAATCAAATCACTCAATCTATAAACACAGTAAGTAACCTGGTTGTTATCCACATGCACCTTCTCAACAAAAACGTTTCCCCTATTGACTCACAATCTTTTAATGTACAACATCAGGGGAATATCAAAATCAAATCACTTGCTCTCAACAAAGAATTAATACATGATAGATAATGAACCATAAGTTTGCCCATAGTGTACTACTTCACTAATAGTCGGATGTTGGGATGAATGATCAATTAGTTCTTTCATGGTTGCAAAGGACGCTAAGGGATGAGTAGGAACTATTTAGGATATAGTGACTAATATTCCTAAGAGTTTTAATGTCTCTCATTATACAATTAAGATCCTTCTCTCTCAACCCAACTTCACCTTTTTCTTACCTTCACATACATTTGTTTCACCCGAATCTTATTAAGCATAATAACATGCACTATGGTGGGAGTATTTTTTTCTTTTACATCATAATTCAATTTTTATCCCTTCTTCACACCCATTTAATGTTACGCACCCCTATGATATCCACCCTCAACTAACGTTATTTGCTTTGATTGAGATGCAAGATATCTAAGTCAGACCAGGGCCAAAATAGGTTCATTATAACACAACTGGGCTAAAAAATAATGAGCACTTCTTTAGAAAAATTTCTTGAACTCCCAACCACAACAATTGTACACCACTAATTACTTTGGGGCATCACTTTCACCTTTTTCCTACTTCAACTTCACACTCCTTATTCAATTAGTATTTTTTACTAAAGTGCTTAGGAAATTTAGATCAAATAAAGGTCTATCAAGGAAGACATTAGGCTACATATGAGGCTACCAAAGAAATTAGGCTTTAGGCTGAATAGGGATAACTAGGGATATGCACAAGGGTAGGTAAATAAGGTCTCAAAATTTCATCTATCAAAGAAATCCCTACATCATTTCCTATACCTAACACCCTTTATTTCTCGTTGTAAACTCACCGGGCAAGTCTAGCCATTCCTATACATGTAGAATACAAACAAAAACTCTTACACTCTTAGTGTATGCTAGGAATCAAGTTGGATCCTTACGGTTCCCGATCTTGTTCTTTGTTAAATTCAACTTTAAGTCAACAAACTGCACTACACCTATTGAGATTAAGAATTTAAAATTAACTCCTTTTTAGTTTAAGACATGATTTTTTAAAAAACCAATTTGTTCAAAGTCATTGTAAAAATGGCCCAACACAAAGCACTTCTCCAAAAGTCGTCATTGGGTTCTCATTAATTTTGAGCTCCTAAAGACTACATCTCTTTAAGACGGCAGTCATCGATCTATCATAGGGTAGGGAAACTAACTATGATGATTTATTTTATATTACCTTGAGGGGGAAAATGCATATTGCCTTGAGGGAAACAACAAATACTTTAAACTAAAAAGTAAACCCTTACTAAATCATTACTAACTATTACAGACCATAATGTTCCAAATAAGAAGAATGGCTAAGTTTAAAAACCCAAAAAGAGAAACTAAGAACATCCATAGCAGAAATTAAAAATAGACATATCCAGTAAAAAAGTGAAAGAAATGAGAATGAGTCATAGAAACCACCACCCCACACTTAAAATAAAACATTGTCCCAGTGCTTACAAATAAGCTCAAGTATGAGGTGGGGAGAAACTCCCTGGTCATATTCCGGTCATATCACAATCCATATTTAGACCATAAGACTCAGTTCCCAAGTCAGGATCGTCTGCATCCACCTCCTCTAACTCTAAATCTAAATCTCGTAATCGACACTCCTTATCAGAAGGTACATCATCATCAACAAGCTCCATAAAATTAGGTCCAATCCTTAGCATGGTTTGTGTATGATGACCCAGAGGGTAGTCCAACTCTATAGCTCTAATATCCTATTGAGTAGCTGTACACCCACCAATCTACAATTGCAGCATTTAAAGCCCATATATTTAGGCAATGATCTCATCGGTCCTAGCCTTTCGATCGGGCATAGTCAATACAAAACCATAAGCTACACTCATCTTAGTACGGGATACGTCAACAGGGTAAGTTTCCACTAGAATCCAATAGTCTAGGTCCTCCTCATCTACCCTCTCACCTTATAGGAAGCTTGTCGGTAAGCCTCTGAAGCGAAACCTGTGCTCCAGATAAATGCATACCTTTTTCATAGCTGAGAAAATCACTGCACCTATATTCACATCAACATCCTCACGTATTAGGCATAAATAAGACATACCATATTGTGTGTCATATCACACAGGTAAGTCGCTGATATCAGATAAGTGTAGATAATTTTTGCCCAAATGCGAGCCTCTCGATTCATATGTCTGAAAGAGAATGTTAGGTGAATGTTGTTTTCCTTATGGCGGTTCCATCTTGCTGTCGAGTGGTTGTCACACAATAAATGGCAGATGTCAGCATGTGGTGGTTCAATAATCATCATCTTTTGGGGTTCAGTATCAACTTTAGGTGTACCAAGCAGGGCATTCAACAAGTGAGCAGTGAAAGTGACAAGTAGTCCTCGGATGTTGACGTATGAATCCTTATCCCTTGGGTCCCAATTAGCATAAAATTCATGAACAAGGCTTAAATTGCACTCGTGAGGCTGCTCAAATAAGAAGTGCATCTGCAGCTGCTCTATTCGGGGCACAATGTTAGGAAACTCCCTCAATAGGTTTTCTCTGTTAATGAATTGCTCAATAGAATACCTAGACTCATTGTACGTTGCGTGCCACTTACGTCCAGTCTTAATGACCCAGCTAGTACCATACATTCTCGTTTGCCCATATTGGAGAACCAAAGACTGAGATGCACTACCACTTTTTCTATTCCTTTTTATACTGGCTCAGAAGGTCCTACCATGCCCTTGCCCTTTTATTGTTGACCAAGCATATTACCTACAAAATCAAAACTTGTAGAAACCACATCAAATAGGGCATCTATGTTGATCTAGCAAACACTAAATTTAGTGATTAGGATACCCCACACTTAGTTGCTAGTACTGGTGCGTGGGTATGAATGCCGGGGTACTCAGACGTCCCCCAATTATCAATCCACATAAGCATAATTTCCCCCATATCATAACAAATTAAACTCATTTTTTTGCAATACATAATGCATACAGCAATCCTCACTTCATCAAACACAACTTAAAATATATATAATTTGATATTGCTTGAGGATTTCACCAACATGTACTCACATACATACCAATTCAACATTTGTGCATGATTTCACATGAAGTCAGTCCAAAGGCACACATATATAACAGTATAACAAGAACTAACTGAATGGAGAGTGGTTGAGGCACCGCACACTTAACTAATATCATGGTTGTGCAACTAAATCACCTCAAGGTACTCATACTTCCCTTGTTATCAAAGTACACAAGATATACTAATTCAGACGCCATACCCAACCTATATTTTCAAACATAAAATACCCATACATGCAAAATACTGCAAAAAATCATGGAATAGAAGATTCTTACATCAACGAATAATCACTAACTCAAAATATTTTTATAATTTATATAGAGCAACATCATATCTCCATGGCACAAATCAACTATTAACTCCAAGTATGGCTAACATTTGGTCATTTATTCCACCTTATCAAGTAAAAAAATTAAGAGTGGAGTACTTAACATAGAATTGTTGAAGAAGATGAAAGAGAAGCACATCTTTTCTTGAGAAAAGAAAAGTATTTAGAAGAGAGAATTTTGGTAAGGGAATGAAGGGGCAGCGCATGCTAGGGTTTATGAATGAATGGAAGTTGAAAAATATAGGAGCGTTTAAAGGCATTAAGGAGTGGAGTATGAAAATTGTGAGAATTTTGCATGGGTCGGGTATGCCCACGCATCGCGGGCTACATATCGGCGCTCTAAACTAGGTGCCATGGGATTTAGTTCCCCACTTTAGGCCAAATGTTGTAGGCTTCAGTCCCCTACTTTGGACCCCACATCACGGGCATATTTCCCAATCTCACTGGAAATCTAATTTTTTGTGTTGATTTAAGTCTTCTGGGGAAATATTTCACACCCCCTTTCTTTTTAATTCTTATACCTCTTTGTAGTGAGTATTTACTTACCTGAATGCTTTAATTCAAATTGTTTCATTCACTTCATGTTTTACCCTCATGCTGTCAAGTTTCTCATTCCTACAAACTAAACAAAAACAATAAAACATCATAAGAGAAAGTTGGTTGTCTCCCACTCACCACCTTAGTTTTGGCCGTGGCAAGACTCATTTTTTTGTATATTTGATTTCTTTTTCTTTTCTATCAACTAAAAATGGAAAGAAACTATGCTATTACATTACATTTGTGGGTTTCCTCACATGTAGCTCCTTATTTTATGTCATGGCACAACTCAGCTCAGTCTCACTCATTCACAAAAGTGACAGACACATTATGCAAATCTCTATGATTTGCCAAATAATGCTACACATATTGTCCATTCACCAAGAACTTTTCATTCTTTTCCTTATTCCACAGCTCCACTACACTATGAGATGTCATACGTACTACCTCAAAAGTCCCATACCACTTAGACCACAACTTACCCAAAAATAATTTCAACCTCGTATTGAATAACAAAATAAGCTATCCAGGTTCAAAAACTCTGTCATGGATATGCTTGTCGTACCATTTATTAGTCTTCTCTTTGTACAATTTGGAATTCTTGTAAGCATGGACATGAAACTCATCAAGTTCAACAAGCTTCAATAATCATTTCTCACCCGCAGCCTTCATATTAAGATTTAGCTTTTTTAATACCCAATAAGCTTGATGTTCCAGCTCTACAGGCAAATGGCATGCTTTCCCAAAAACCAAACGATATGGAAACATATATATGGGTGTCTTATAAGTTGTCCTATATTCCCATAGGGCATCATCTAGCTTTTCAGCTTAATCCTTCCGCTGACCATTAATAATCTTCTGTAGAATCGACTTTATCTCCCAGTTGGATACCTCTACTTGACAACATATTTGTGGATAGTACGCAGTGGCCACCTTATACCTAACACCATATTTAGTAAAAAGATTTTTAAACCAAGTGTTAATAAAATACGTTCCTCTATCATAGATTATAGCTTTAGGAGAGCCAAACCGTGAGAATATGTGCTTCTTCACAAATTTCAATACCACTCTGGCATCATTAGTGGGAAAAGATGTAGCTTCCACCCACTTGGATATGTAATCAACTTCCACTAGGGTATATAAGTTGCCATTGGATAGTGAGAATGGTCCCATAAAATCTATCCCCCAAACATCAAATAACTCAACTTCAAGAATGTTGTTCAAGGGCATCTCATGACACCTTAAAATTGTACCTAACCACTGACACTGATCACACCCCTTTACAAAAGCCACTGCATCCTTGAACAATGTTGGACAAAAGAATCCTGATTGTAACACCTTTTTAGCTGTTCGTTCACCCCCATGATGGCCACCGTAAGGAGATGAATGGCATTTTTACAACACTTTGAGATTCTTCTTCAAACACACATCCATGCACAATCCTCTCTGGGCCCTATTTGAAGAAATAAGGCTCATCCCATACGTATGCGTAAGAATCATGTAGCAGCTTTTTTCTCTGTTAAATGATGCTTCAGGAGGGTAAACCCCACACACCAATAAATTCACAACGTTTGCATACCACGGTAACTTATACACATCAAGAGCCAATAATTGTTCATCTAGAAATTTTTCCTGAATGCAAAGTGTATCATCAACAATATGGACATGGTTCTCTAACCTGGACAAATGACCTGCAACTTGATTCTCTACTCCTTTTCGGTCATGCACTTCTAAGTAAAATTCTTAAAGCAGTAGAATCCACCTAATCAACGGTGGCTTTGCACTATTTTTTGTTGAACAAGTACTTGATGGCAGCATGATCTATGTGAACAATTACCTTAGTGTCTACCAAGTACTATCTAAATTTGTCGAATGCATAAACCAGTGATAATATTTCTTTTTCTGTGACTGTGTAATTCCTCTAGGCACCATTTAAAACTTTGCGTGCATAATAAATAAAATGAAATACCTTGACTTTTTGCTTCCCCAGTACTGCTTCCACAACCACCTCAATGGGATCACACATTAGCTCAAACTGTAACACCCAATCCAGAGAATCAATATGGGTGCTTCTGTCAGTTTCTTCTTTAGCCTCTCAAAAACTTCTTGACAATCAACTCCAAAATAAAACTTAGCTTTTTTTTCTAGAAGTTTACACATAGGACTTGCAATCTTCAAAAAATCTTTGATAAACCTCCTGTAAAATCTTACATGCCCTAGAAAACTTCTCACTCCTTTCACAGTTACTGAATATGGCAGTTTTTTAATCACTTCAACCTTGGCTCTATCCACTTCAAGTCCTATACATGACACCTTATAACCAAGGACTATTCCTTTCTTGACCAGAAAGTGATACTTTTCCCAGTTCAGTACAAGATTTGTCTCCTCATAATGAGCTAGAACTCAATCTATATTTTGTAAGCATACATCAAAAGAGTTACCATAAATAAAGAAGTCATCATTGAATACCTCAACAAATTATTCAACCATGTCATAGAAAATTATCGTCATGCCTCTCTGAAATATTGTGGGTGTATTGCAAAGTCCAAAAGACATGCGTCTGAATATATAAGTGCCATATGGTCAATTAACGGTGGTTTTTTCCTGATCGTCTAGTGGAATGTTGATTTGATTATATCTTGAGTAACATTCTAGAAAGTAATAGTATTCTTGCCCTACCAACCTATCCAACATATGATCAATCAATGGAATGGGATAATGAACCTTTCTAGTTGCTTTATTAAATATCAGTAGTCAATATAGATTCTCCAACCTGTTACCATGCAAGTGGGAATCAGCTCATTGTATTTATTGTTCACTACGGTCATCCCGTCTTTCTTTGGGATGCAATGCATAGGATTGACCGACTTGCCGTCGAAAATGGGGTAGACAATCCCAACATCAAGCCACTTGATAACTTCTTTTTGTACCACTTTCTTTAGCACCATATTTAATCATTGTTATTGATATACTTTTGACTTGTAACCTTATTACATGTATATATTGTGCATACAAAAAATTAGATTGATCCCTCTGATGTTTGACATCTACCAGCCAATTGCCTTCTTCTTTTTTTACAAAACTGCCATAGCTTTCCTTACCTGTAAGTCAGATAAACCTACAAATAAAATAAAAGGAAAGGTATCACTATCACTAAGGTAAACATATTTCAAATAAGGAAGAAGAACCTTAAGCTCCAATTTTGGAGTTTCATCAATTAAAGCTTTGGGCAATGGGCCAATTGGCCTATTTAACATCTCAAAAGGTAGCTTTCTCATTTCAACAACTTCCAAATTCATGACATGAACCAATTCAAGTGTCTCTACATCTCCATAAAGATCATGACCCATCAAATCTCTCTCTAATGGATCATCTAACAACAACAACCTAAGATCGTACTCAAAGTCAATAACTGATATGGAAGACAATTCTTCATATATAGCAGGAAATTTTAGCGCCTTATATAGATCAAAACCCTCCACTTTTCCATGCTCTCTCACAGTCATCTTTTTTGTTGATACATCAATAAGTGACTGCCCTATTGCTAGGAATGGGTGTCCCAAAATAAATGAAAATTGGATCATCTTCAAAGATAATAATAACAAAGTCTACTAGAAAAATCAATGATCCCATTTGCACTAACACATCTTCAATGATTCCATTCGGCCTAGAAAGGGACCTATCAGCTAATTAAAAAATAATGGTCATGGGTTTGGGACTCCCAAGACCCATCTTTCAAAACCAAGATATGGGCATAAGATTTATGCTCTCCGTTAAGTCAGACAATCCACGGGCATTGATGTTCTACCTAAAAGTGATCTGCAATGTAAAACTACATGGATCCTTCATCTTTGTGGGAAATTTGTTCTATATCTTAGATGTACACTCCTCAGTAAGTGCAACTATAGCATACTCTATTAACCGGTTCTTATTTGTCACTATGTCATTTAGATACTTTGCATACTTTGAAACACTCTATAGAATATCGACAAGAGAAAGATTTACGTGAACCTACTTTAGAAGATCCAAAAACTTCTTGTAACTTGTCTCCTCTTGGTGCTTTTGCGGCCTTTGAGACATGGGTAAAGGTATAGTCTTCTTCTCCACTTTAATTTTATCACTTGTATCTTTTTTCTTAACCTTTTTCTCCTTATTCTTTTTAAGATCATCATCATCAGTAGTTGTAGGACTAATCTTCTCAGGTACCGTCTCTTTTAACTGCAACCCACTACTCATCGTGACTACATTTACCTTCTTTGGATTTGTCTCTGTATCGCTAGGTAAGCCTCCTTGAGTTATAGTGTTTTGCGCTCTCATAATCTGACTGAGTTGCAACTCTAAATTCCTAGTAAGCCTCCTATTGAGTCTCTGTATCACTAGATAAGCCTCCTATTGAGTCTTCATATCTTCCTATTGACTTTTTATATCCGCTTCCATCTGTGCCTATGAAGCTAGAAGTTGCTTCAATATCTCCAATATATTGCTCGCCTGAGTAGTGGTTTGATAATTCTAAACATATTGTTGATTCTACTACATTGGACCCTTATACTGATTAATGTTCTTTCTCTAATTTCCACCCTATGAGAACTTGGGATAATTCCTCCAGTTGGGATTATAGGGATTACTAAAGTTCTGTTGTCCTGGATGATTCACATTCCCCACATAATTAATAGAATCTGGATTAACTACACAAGCATTTGTTGCATGCTCTCTACTTTCACAAACCTCACACCAATAATTTACCTGTTGGATTGCATTCATTATTTCTGCCAGATGCGCAAACCCCAACTTTATGTTGCTGAACTGATTAGTAATTTGATTTTGGAGTACTATAAGTTTAGCTGATAATGTAGTGAACTGATCTACTTTGAATACTTCTACAACCTTCTTAGGGTCACTCTTCGAGTTAGCATTCCATTTAGGGTCCCCTTGCGAGATTCAATTCAGCAGTGTGTACAATTCATTATAAGTCTTATCAAGTGCTTGCCCAGCTGCTGCTGAATCCAAGAGAATCTTGGTATTTAGATCTATCCCCTCAATGAAAGTATGAACAAGAACATCATTAGACTGATGATGGTAAGGGAAATTTCTGAGCATACTTTTAAATCTCTCTCAAGCTTGGTAGAGATTCTCTCCTTCTTTATGTCTGAAACTCAAAATCTCGCATCTCAAATGTGCAGTCTCCCCTGATAGAAAGAATCAAATAAGGAAATTCCGAGCTAGATCTTCTCAAGAAGTAATAGAGAGTGGTGGTTCAGCATGTAACCACCTCTTTGCTTCACCGATTAAAGAAAAGGGGGAGAGAGTCAATCTGACATAAAAGTATTCACCCTTGAAGGAATGTAAGTTTTGCTTATTTCCAAGAAGGTTTGTATGTGATGTTGTGGGTCTTCATGTGAAAATTTGGCAAACTGCCTAGCCGAATTCAGCAACTATACTATATAGCCGAATTCAGTAACTATACTATATTCTGCTTTAATTCAAATCAACCACCCAGCTCAGGCTTACGAATACTGTTAGTCATAGGATTCTAAAGTGAGATTTCCACCTCATGAATAGGTCTAGAAGCTACTTGAGCAGGAGCAACTGGAATAACCAGAGCTGGGATACGTCCGGCATTTGGATCAACTGGATCATTTAGGTCAACAAGATTTGGATTTCTTTGTTAAGCCACTTAAACCTATTGAATTTGATAATGAGCTCTTCGCCTCTATTGAAATACCAGTTCTTGTTTTGAAAAAGGCTCTACCAACTCTTTATCTCTCGCCAGTCCTGTATTCAGCTAAACCTACAAAAAGTCAACCGCTAAGATCAAGTCTTTAACACTTAAACTTACTATCAAAAACAAAAAATTTAGTAAATTACTAATTGTACTAGTCCCCGACAATGGTGCTAAATACTTTATGCATTCAAATACACACGCAAGTGCACGTGATCATACCAGTAATATAGTGACTTAGAAAGTCAGATATCATACCTACGAGGACTATGCAACTAGAAATATTCAACAAACTTTAGTTTTAGACAAGGAGGTATTAAGTGTTATCAAATATCAAGATGATTTTGAACTTTTTAATAAAAATGTAAATAATTAAGAAATAACAATTTTTGATAATAGCAAATAAAGCAACGATTGTAAACAGTAATGATGAGAAGTCCACGGTTGAGGCTCTTCTATCAATCTTACAATTCTTTATTCTCATCACAGTCTAGTTGGTTATCAATTTGTTGATTCGCAGGGTTTATAACACGATCATGGTCTCTGGACCTCTAATCTTCAACCTACATGAACTTTGTAACTACATCATTGAGCGGAGATAAAATAATTCATTTAGATGTGTATGGGTATCTTCCTGCAATTGAACCAAACAAGGTTTCTAGGTATATCCCTATCCTAGATGTTAATTCAAACCCTCTATTTTATAAAAGGATGATAACCTTGCTCCTTAATATCTTTGTTCTATTCTACGATTTTCCTCCCGAATTCACATTGAAATATAGATTTATTCTAATGATGGACACTCATCAAAATAGTAAGCACAAGAAATTAAGAACAACCTATATGATAATTCAACAAGAAACTACAATAAAGAATATCAAATTGTAATCATATCTTTCGCCGTAACCCTAAAACAACGGTGTTTAGCTACTCATGTTTGAACTCAACATCCAAAATGAGTAATTAAACATACCATAAGGTAATTTTGGAATATTGAAGTTCAAAGAACCCTAAGAGAAATATTGAGAGTGTTTTTCCCTCTCCTATATGTTTGAGAAGTATTCCAATTCAATTTAAGTGTTGGCTTTTATACTTGGAGTAATTCTACCTCTATTGAAATGTTCCCTCATCACAAGAGTCATTCCACCGTAGTAAAGCCTTCATCATATGCCATATCCCACCGGATTGGAGCCCACGCCACTTATATTTATCCACCGCTGTGAGGCCCGCATCACGGGTATATCTTGTGCTATCTCTAGAATCAGCCTCAAATTATTTCACTAAGGCATTGGTGCACTGTAGTAACACCCGCATCGCAGGCATATCGCTTGGGATTACTGGAATTAGTCTTCAAAATTCTCACTAAAACAAGAGGGCACCATAGTGGATCCCTCATTGTGGGATTATCACACGCCTCTATTTGAAATGGTCTTCAACTATTTTTCTAAGGCACAACAATTTTTCCATTCATCTCGTTACTCATCTACCTGATCTAACCATTCAATCCTTCTTTCCAAATCCTTCCACAAACCATGATACTCCATATAATCAACTCATAGCATCGATCATCACTTGTTTCCCATTGTTCATCCACTTTAGCCAAAATATATCAACAATCCATCCTACATTACTAATCACATCCATTAGCTCACATCATGTAATTACACACCAAACACAATAAAATATACAAATTTTAGATCATAGAACTAGGACTATTGTTGATGATTATCGGTGCTCGTACATATAAATACACCCAAGATCAACTATAAAAAGTTAAGAATTTTATCTCAGAAGAAAGTATTAGCATTGGGTTTTACATTGCCAGGCGTAGTCCTTCGGGGTGAGATTATTATCTATATATGTTATTATATCTTAGACTCTTGAGTAAAATGGTTACAATTTAGTTTAGAATTTATTAAGTGGTCCACAGACTTGGAATGATAGATTAAAGCTAAGGGGGGAGATTATAGAACAAGCAACCAAGTTAGGCTCTTAGATTTTAGTAGTGATACCAGTTTGTTGTAGAATAGTAGTAAGGGAGGAACATACCCGACCCATTCTTGTCTCAGTGAAAATTATTATGTTTCAGTTATCACGACATCAACTCATGCCTTACAAGTCATCCTATGATCATAGCTCATATTCATGCACTTTCCATTGAATTATGTACGCTTCCAGATCTTTGTATGAGGATTTCCAGTTCACTCAGCAGTAAGAATCCTATTCCATGAAATTATGAACTCCAAACTCAGGTCATGCAACCCATGACTCATGTACTCATGCTTTATAAAATATTTAGCTCTAGGTACTCATGGTACAGTCTTAATGATCAGCAAAATTTAGATTATGTCATGTATGTCCTCAGTTTAGATCTCTTCGATGAATTTATATTCTTGATACTCTATTCCTCAATCCTCGGTTAATTCTCTAAGTTATGCATAGTATCTCTTCATGTTTTAGGTCCCCATGTTCTAACCTTTTAGTGACCTTTCCTTATGTAATGATAGTAATGATGAGTAATTGTTTATATGGGAGAGAGTAAATGTTCCTTGTTAAAGAAAATATTATAGTATGCTTGTTTTATATAAGGCTATAAGTTTGAAGGAAGATTGAGATTAAGCTTTTTTTATATGTCATGGTTGGATGAGAATTTCATGTGTGTCTTCTTAAGAATAGTGAAAGAAAGTTGTTATTGATAGAGGTTTAGAGAATTTGAGAAAGATGCTTTTGTGGTTGTTAGCCTAGAAGTCCATGTGTGGTTATGAATATAGGCTTGAATGTCATATTGGTGTATAAGTGGATGAATGCATTGTGCGTTAGTGAATTCCTAGTAAGGGGTTGAATTTAGTTGTTGAAGTGGTAAGAAGAATTTTTCTTGATATAAAAAGTGGTGAAAATACATGAGGTATTGAATTCATGGTTCAAACTAGTATCACAGTGTTGTGTGTGCACTTTGTAGATTCTAGTAGGCTTGATCATAGTGAAAGAATTCAGTTCAGCTCAGACTTTAGTAGATAGAGTTACCAGTTCCCATGTGAATATTTTTAAGTAGCCTCAAGTGAAGTGCTATTTTGAAGTGGAATGTATAGTTGAGTATAAGCTTTCTGTAAGATTCAGTCCGTATAGCCTGCAATCCAGCTTGTAGTCAAACAGATAAGTTCCTATGATTTTCCATCTTTCTACCTAATATTATTATCTGAAACCTCATGAATATGGCTATTGTAAGAGGTAATTTTGTTTGCATCTAGGTAATTTGTGAATTCAGCTCAGTTCATGGATCATGCATCAGTTTTAGATTCTAGATATGTCATGATTCAGTCCATAAGTGCCCCATGCATCATCTCAGTCTTTCCTTAGTATTTCAGCCAAGTCAGTATCATTCAGAGGATGAAATATCCCAAGGGGGAGATATATTGTAATAACTTAAGTTTCCATGTCCTAAATCTCTCATCTTATCTTTACAAAACCAGACCTAACATGAGGTAATGATTACTAATAAGTTGACTCTCTAATTTTTATCTCAGCCTTATAATCATTCTCATATCATTGCTTGTAATTATGAAATCAGTTCAGTTCATGTATCATGCTTAGAATCAATTATGCAATCATGCTCCAAGTCATGCATGTTTAGTAAATGATCTCATCTACCTTAGTAAAGTACTCTCAGTCTAACAAGTCTTATTCAAGGATGAATGATTCCAAGGGGGGATATGTTACACTCAATATTTTTTAGCTAGAAATTAAACTGTTGTTCCTACGTGTGTAAGATATAATCCCATTATTATATGTAAATTTATGTGTCATGATCATTATCATAGTGTGTGAAGTGCTTTCTAGGTGAAAAATGACCATAGGAATCACTTAGATCAAAGTTAAGCTAAGAGTCAATAATTAGTCCAAAGTTTGGTATTCAATGCTACAAGGGTCAACTTTGAACATGAATAACTTTTAATATATGTGGAATTTTTTATCTCAAGACCCACCAAATTGTAGATAATTGAGTCATCTTTCCAACAATACAAATTTCTCCTAAGTCTGATACCCAAGCAAAAAGTTATAGTCATTTTTGTGAGAGGAAGTAAGGGTGCGCGATAAGCCTGCACCGCGGGTTAGACCACCGGGATTAGGCGGGTATCGTTGGGTCTATTTCCCTGGAATGAATATCATTCCATCTCTTCCATTCCTTCATATTTTCAATTCCTTAAGCGTCAAGGGTCATTTTGATCCTTTCCCCTCAACCCCAAACGCCCAAAGGACGATTTATAGCATCCAAAAGGACATTATTTACTCATCTTCCCCAAAATTTCTCACAATAAAACCCTCACCTTTCCCCTATGAACAAAGTTCAAGTTTTTTCTCTAAATAACACAAAGAATTCAAGATTCCTAAGATTCAAGCTTTCTTCCCTAATAAATTCAAGAACTCAAGTTTCAATTTCAAGTTTTTTCACAAATTCTTCAATTAAGGTATGTGGGAGTTCATCCATGATCCCCTTTCACCCATGAAGCCCAAGAACTCTTTTTTAAATTATATTTATAAGTTTTACATGTTTCAAGTTGAAGTATCCCTATGAATCTCTTGTTGAATTTTAATAAGGAGTTATGGTTTCATGTGTTTTCAAGTAGAATGAGTCATACCTTGTTTGAGAATTCCCATATCATGTTCAATTAATTTCAAGATGATTCCCCAAGTTGTGAATTTTTCTATGTAAATCTATTGTTACCTCATTTTTAAGATATTCTTATGTTCAAGTTATGATCTTTACATGTTTTGATGAAACGGCCATATCCTATTTCAAGTGAATTCCATGTAAATCCTCAATTTATGATTTTAGTCATGTAATCATGCTATTTTCTCATGTTTAAAGCATTCATGTGCTAAAGTTTATGATTCCCATGTGTTTGATGAAGTGTCTATGCTTTTGGATTTTTGAACCATGATTCTCATACTGCAGTTTTAAGTGTTGATATCATGCTTTATGGTCATTCTGTGTTGGCGGGTTATGAACACTCGATACCTATGTATTTTACATGATTTTTAGATTTTCAAGTATGATTCAGTTAAACCAGGATTTATTCCTATTTAATAAGTTATTATGATCATAATGAGCACTATCAAATATGAAATCATGTTCAGTTAAACTCAGTATAGTTTCAGTTCCAGTATCAATTTATACGTTAATAATTACCTCAGAATCTATATGCACTGTTATTTTTAGAATACCATGACCTGAACTTATCAGTTATTAGTTATCAGTGCAAGCTCCAGTTAGTATTTCAGTGTCTTTGAGTTGGGAGTAGGATTTAGCACCGAGCAAATGCAGAGATGGCGACTTCCCTGTCAGTTAGGCAAAGTCGCTAATAGCAGTCCCTATATTCTAGAACTATGAATTCAATGTAGGGTATGAGGGGTCACCCGTTAATTTAGGCTTGACTTCCTCTCAGGGTTCACCCGTCAGTTTAGGCTTAACTCTCTGGTCCTTCGAGAGGTCAGTTTAGTGATTACTATAGTTCAGGTTCTATTCTGATGGCAAGGATAGAATAGCCCTCCTCAACGTGGGTCAGACATTGGACTCCATGATAGCTCACATGGTTTATGTTAGTTAAATGATTGCTCCCATAGTCTCAGTTCACTATTCAGTGTAGAATTTAGTTCAAGTTTGCATTGACCATACTATAAATTTTATCAGTTATTCAGCTATCATATTTTAGTTTTACAAATTATTTTATAAATATGTATATGCTTATTGTTGCATTCTCAGATATCATAGTTTTATCATAGTTTTCATGCAATCATGCTGAACATATTGGTGTTTTCAGATCCTTGAGTTATACCGGTTTCCACCCCATAGTTTTAGACCCAGTATTCATACAGTACCCATGTTTTTACTATCTTCTAGCTTCAATTCTACTTATATTATAAAAGTAAAGTTGTAAGAAACTAACTGTAGTGATTCTCAACTTATCAGATTAGGTTGTTACTCATGTTTTTAAGATATTTCATCTTTTAGTCTATTTCAGTCTCTTGGTGAGTCTTCTTACACTTAGCATGCATGCTTTAAGATTTCATATAAAATCAGTTTTACTTATTGCATGCACCCCCGCTTATTCAGTACATTCCAGAGGTACTGATCCACATAAACGTCTGTGTGGCTATATTGTTTAATAATGTAGGTACCAGTTGTAGTCCATATATCATGACCAGACAGATGCAGTTTTCAGCCAACAGGTGATGAGGTCTCCTATTTTGGGGGCTTCAGTCAGATGTTGTTCATGTACTTTTCTTTAATGATCATATGTATTGATTAGTGGTAGTTGGATGCATGTCCCAACTATCTATAGTCAGTATAGTAGAGGCTTCATAGATGTCTGTCGGAGTCAGTCATGTAAAAGCAGTTCTCTCTTAAATTTTATCAAATTGTATATTTCATATTTTGTCATGATTATATTTCTGCACAGTAGAACCAGTTATTTAATATATTATAAATTAGTTGCTTAACAGAGAACCAGTTCATGAGTTATATTGGGATCACTTATGTTTCCAAGCATCGTGTTACGACTAGGTGTAGTTTCAGGTCGTGACAGGTTTTTAATGTTAGAATAATAGTTTAAACATATGGTTTCTTGGGAATGGTATGTTGCTACTAGGTTTAGGTTTTGGAAATTATATGCCCTCAACATATTTGTTAAAATGTCAATAAGAATGATTTTGTCACATAGTTTGACTATTCTTGAAATCTTTGCATTGCATAAAAAGTAATGGAACTTAAATTAGTTTTGTTGGTTTTAAATGGTTTGGAAAGGCCTTAATCGCCATGATTTTAATTTAATTGGAATCTTTGGAGTCAACATGTCTTAATGGTTCTGGTATGGCATAAATGTATAGACTTGCAAACTCTAATTTTTGTATGACGATACCAATGGTAATGCCTAATTCAAAAGTCTCTATGGTAAATGGTTGGTTGTGAGTGAATGGTTTTAATATGGGCTTAAAGGGGGTTATGTTAGCAAAGTTGTGGAAGATGGAGGTTCTGTGTGGGGCTAATACTGGAAACTCAAGTTTGCCGATGTGAGGTTTGATCAAGGTAACCATGTGCATGATTTCACACATATTGTGAGGTTTGATCATGGTAACCGTGTGCATGATTTCACACATATTGTGGGAGATTTACTAGTCATCTCAGGTTTTATACTCCGGTTCGTGCAACTAACATGCACTGGAGCCCTTTTAGTAGGGGCAGCTGAACCCATATAGCTCGTGGGTGGTTTTAGGATGCAAAGCTACACAACCCAAGTAAAGGTTTTAAATGCATGCTAAACCCGGTTCCCTTTCCCGGCATGATATATATGTATGTGTGTGATTACATATGGTTATTTCCCTTGGTTTTGAATTACCGACATTATTTTATCTTATCCCTAAGTACATGTTAGAGTTTGCTTAGCTAATCGTCTTCGGGTGCTATATCCTCGCGCGATGCTGGAACTGGCCATACTACCATTCCTCCTACTCAGTGACTTGGATTCAGGGACATATTTGAGTCAGACTAAAGTAGTGATCTTCCATATTCTAGAAGGCTCCATTTCATGATATGGACTTCTCTTGTTTTTGTTATTTATTTGGTTTGATTTTATCTTGGGTCAGGGGCATGTCCCAACTGGATGTTATTGATTCTAGATAGTTGATTGGGGTTAGCCTTGGTATTGGTATTCGAATTGGGGTTAGCACCGGTTGGATATTTGATAGAGGTTGTTGGATTATAATTATAGATTTTATTTAATGTCTTTGAAATATCATTGTTTTATCTGGTTATATGTTTAGAATTCATCTGACATAAGGTATAGGGCAATTTCGGTTGGGTATTGGGGTGGTCTCCGGTCTTGGTTGGACTTGAGATGCCTGACACGACTAGGCCCTAGTTCGCTTCGTGTCAAATAATAACAAGAAAACTAATTAGAAATGTACTGGCAACCTTGGGTATCTATCTATAACTAGCATGCCATGAAACATAGAATATTATCCAATAATAATATAACCGACAGAAAACCAGTAACCCTAACTAGGCCTCCTTGAGCTCGTAAAGGTACAAGTTAGAAATTAGCAATCAACAACAAAAATGTATATCTATACATCCCCCATAAGATTGATAGATACAAGCACCAAACAACTATACTGGTGAAAGGTAGTACACATTAATGAACGAATGCAAGAATAATCCAGCACCATTAACTAGTAAAGTGGCATAAAGTACCATGTGTATATACATCCTCCAGTTCAGTATCTTGAAATGATAGGACCCACTATGACCATCCTTCTCTGATCCCTTTGCTCATCAGATAAAGGGGCCCATAGAGAAGTCAAAAAATCCATATACACTACTTGGTCCTGAACCAGGACTTTCAGTAACAATCATAACCAATCTAATCCATCCATTACCATACACATATATATATATATACATATATACATATATATATGTATATATATATATATATTTAACCACGGTAAATGGATAACCAAATACGATAGTACTACTCTGATGAAGCTAGTATTAACATCACCGGGATCACAAATAATAAGGGAGCTAACACTAGAATAATCACGGTCTTTAATTTAAATATGGATAGTAAAAACATGAACTAACAAGAATAAATATTATTATAATAATAACAGCAAAGGGGATTAAAAATATACCGCCAACCTCGAGAATTGGTCTATAACAAGCATTCCATGAACCATATAATAATATCCAATAATAATGTAACTGATTGACAACCAGTAACCCAAACTAGGACTCCATGAGCTCATAGAGGTACAACATTAAAATTATCAAGAAATAACCATAACTTTTATCCATACATCCCCCTAAAAGACTGATAGATACAGGCACCAAATATTTATACTGTGAAAGGTAGTGCACATTAATGAACAAATAAAAGCATAATCCAGTACCATAAACTATTGAAGTTTCATAAAGTACCATTATATATACATCCTACAGCTCAATAGCTCACAATAACAGGACCCATGATGACCATCCTTCTTCGTACCGTAGCTCATTAGATAAAGGGGCCCAAAAAGGACTCAAAATATCCATATACACTGCTCGGTCCAGAATCAGAACTTTCAGTAACTAACCAATCTACTCCATCAAGTACCACATACATATAGCATCATAAGGATTGTCAGACTTGAACCGAAACTGAATGAGAGTATATCTGTAAATTTATTACTCGAGATTGAATTCGAGAATAAAATAATATGATAATGTAGAAATGACCAGAATCTTCATCGACATTAGTAAAAATATTAGTAATAAAGTAAGTAGATCAATAATGGGCTGGAATCATCCTCGACAAATTTCTTAGTACTAAGTTTAATTTACAATGCAATAATTCATTAATACGAGTAGTATGACTTCAATTTTCAAAGAATTTATTTTAGCTTAAGAATAGTGGGAACAAACCCTTTTTTAGATAGCAGCAGTAACACCAAGATTTTAACCAAAATCACACCACTTAATAAGTTAAGTGCATCTAAATGCATACATGCCATCACAAGTATTCAAGGAATACAACTGTAAGTGTCTACGAATCCATAACTATAATCACATCCTTTATAGGGATTGAATACTAACCTGGTGTCCAACTTGTATCTTAATCATGACCTCGGGCTCAGAAAAATATATAACTCAAGATAATATTAACGCAATTATTAAAAAACTAAGATAAATAAGGGCATAAAGCTACTAAAAGAATCTAATTAGGGAATGCCATCCAATTCACTAACTAACATTGTAATTTTTTTTCTAAAGGGTCTTTCATGTAAATCTATAGTCAAACAATTCCATAATCCAATGTAATAGAATCCTACAATCGTAACGAGTATTCTAGGCTTAGGTTTGGGCCACTTTTTTATTCTAAATTCTCCAAAATAAGTTAAGTCATGATTAACTATGTATAAACCTATCCTATAATCTTTACCTAGCATACAATCAATCCAATACACAATATCAAAAAAAAAGTAAACTGAAGCCTACTTCTTAGCCGAACTTCAATGTCAAACCATCCATAACTCACTCATCTTAATTCCACAATCTTAAAAATGATGTCTCCCTCTCAAAATTATAATCTGCATTTTAATAGTAGTAAAAGGACATATTTTGGGCTTATGTTGGCTCGGTTAGGTTATTGTTTTTTGGACTAGATGGTTAAATTATTATTGGCTATTATAGTTAGTTCACGAAAGGGTGACTATGGACAGGTACACTAGATTATTAACACACTTATATCTACCTTTTTATTTTATGATAAGATGTATTTTCTTTAATTTTCATCATGATTAGTCACATTTTGGTTAGAGGCTTAGATTATGCTAGGATTAGTTTTCTTACTTGGCTATGATCTTCGAGATGTTAGGTTGGCTTACTCAGGTTATTACTTGATTATGCTAGGATTAGTTTTCTTACTTGGCTATGATCTTCGAGATGTTAGGTTTGCTTGACTGAGAGCATCTTGAAAAATGACACTTGCTCTAGGAACATAGCTAAATTATCGGGTACAAGTATCCCCAAGACTCGATAGCATGAAACTGATAAGACATGACACTTCTTGAACACATGACCATAGTAAACAATTCATAGTACAACCGTTGGGGTTTTTCATAAAGTATTAGCATTTCATAAGGTTACACATAAATAGGAATACATAAAAACATGTCATACTTTTGTATGTATAATCTCATGATCATTCCACAATACCATAACAATAACATGGAGGTCATTGTGAACATAAGGTTAAAGCATGGATTCATAAATTTTTTCACAATTGAGTCATAATACATAATTCTTATTCTTTTAGGCATTTTAGCAAACACTTTGCATGCATAACTTGAGGCTTAGGCATGAACATTAAAATAATACATCATGGTAACATTTTTCACTTCAAATACAAGAATTCCAACCACATGCTAACATAATTTCATTATATGTATTAAAGACTTCAACTTGGTAATCATACAACAACATAAACATAGACTTGATTAAATTCATAACATGGAATTCACAATTTATATTTTTGAAAGGGTTTCTTGAGATTAATGGGTGAAAGGAACCCATGAATCAACACTTTACATACCATAGAATGTAAATCCTTAAGGGTTCTTGATGGAATCCTTGAGCCTTGTCCTAAAATTTTGAAACTAGGGTTTTTTGCTTTTGAGAGAGAATGATGAACTTTGGGGAAACTTGAGTGAATAATGAAATATTTAGGTTATTTAAGGATTAATTTCATTTTTAGGGCTGAATAGTGTGGGAGAAATGACCATTTTACCCCGAAAACCCTTGATAAAATTTCTGCAAAATAGGATTGACCTCGCGGCGCGACCCACAGAAACATGAACTGGCCCTCGTGACGCGACATCTAGAAATGGGACTAGACCTCGCAACACGGGGCTATCGTTGGCCAACCAAACTTGACCTTACGCTATCTGAAAAATCTCAAAACTAACTCGAGATGTACTATTGACTTTTACCATCATGAATCAACTTGAAAATCAATAAACGGAGGTCAGGAAGGTCATGAATAAATCCTCAAAGCTTGAAGGCTTAAAATAAGACTAAGTCCTTAACACTTGGCCTAAATTTTCTAAGGGTTGGATATTTTATAGAGCTTTAAGGAGATTAATTTGATTTAGATTTTTACAGGGTCTTACAATATCTCCCCGTTGGGAACATTCATCCTCGAATGAGACTAACTAAGAGGGGAGAAATGATAATTGAAGTACCCGCTGAATATGAACAACTGAAACATGATTACATGACTGACATGACTGATTTATCGAAAATCATACCAAACATGCATATCTGATGCATGGTTTCATGGCTAAACTAATTCATGAATGCATGACTAGTATTTTTGATAAACTGAGTTTCTCACAAAGAGAATGCATATCTGATACATGAATACATGATTGATCTGATGCATGAACATATGACTGAATATGCAATAGTATTTGATACCAAGTTTATGATGGGAATCTGAGCGTGAAACTGGTTTGTAACTAAAATTTGAACATGAAACCGAATAAGCTTGACGAAAGCTATTACCTTGGGTTGAGTCTGAGTTTGCGGAGAAGAGGTGAGGATACTTGGTCCGCATATCAGCTTTTACTTCCCAAGTAGCTCCCTCAACGGACTATTTCTGCCAAAGAACTTTGACTAGAGGGACTTCTTTATTTCTCAGTCTGCGAGTCCGATAGTCACGGATTTCGACTGGAATCTCCTCGAAAGAGGGTCTATTTTGAATATCTATGCCCTCTATAGGGACTAAAACTGTTGGGTTCCCTATGCACTTGTTACGCAAGGAGACATGAAAGACTTGATACACTAAAGCTAGATCTGAAGGAAACTCGAGCTCATAGGCTACTTTGCCAAAGAGACTGAGAATTTTGAAGGGACCGACATATCGGGGACTGAGCTTTACCTTCTTACTGAATCTCTTTAATCCCTTCATGGAATAGATTTTTAAGTACACATGATCACAAATCTCAAACTCGAGATCCTTTCTACGCACATCTGCATACGATTTGTGTCGGCTCTGATCTGTCTTGAGCCATTCTCTGATCAACTGAACTTTCTTTAAGGTGTCAAATACCAAGTCAGGCCCTACCATAGTTACCTCACCAATTTCAAACCAATTAATTGGAGATCTACATCTTCTTCCGTAGAGAGCTTCGAATGGAGCCATCTGAATACTGGAATGATAGTTGTTGTTGTATGCAAACTCAATCAAAGGCAAGTGGTCATCCCAACTACCTTTGAAATAAATTGTACACGTCCTTAGAATATATTTCAAGGTATGAATGGTCATTTCTGCTTGACCATCTATCTGAGAATGACAGGTTGTACTGAGATGAACTCGGGTACCAAGACCCTTTTGGAATGCTTTCCAGAAGTAAGAGGTGAACCGGGTACCTCTATCTGAGATAATGGATAATAGAACACCATGAAATCTGACCAACTTCATAATATAGAGTTTTACATAATCCTTGGCTAAATAAGAGGTATGGACTGGAAGAAAATGAGCTAATTTGGTCATCCTTTCTGCAATGACCAAAATTGAATCATGTTGATAAAGAGTACGAGGCAAACCTATCACAAAGTCCATGTTCACTTCTTCCCACTTCCAAGTGGAAATATTGAACTCCTATATGGACCTACTAGGCTTCTGATGCTCAACCTTAACCTGCTGACATGTAGAGCACTTAGCCACAAACTCTGCAATATCTCTTTTCATCCCACTCCACCAATAGATCTCCCGCAAATTACGGTATATCTTAGTGGCCCCTAGATGAATCGAGTAACGTGCACAATGCGCTTGTATAAGAATTCACTGCCTTAAGTCATCAACACATGGCACACACAGACAACTCAGACAATGCAATACACCATCTTTCCCTTGGCAGAAAACCTCAACCTTCTGATCCTTGAATGATTCTTTCAACTTGACTAGACCGGGATCTCTATCTTGATTTTCCTTAACTCCAGAAACTAGAGATGATTCTGAACTGTTCTGAACCCATATACTACCTTCTGCTTAATCGACTAAGTGAATACCTAGTTGAGCAAGATGATGGACTTCCTGAGCTAATTTCTTCTTACTATCCTTAACATGCGTAACACTACCCATACACAATCTACTGAGATCGTCGACCACTACTTGGCCTTGCTCGGATGGTAAAGGACACACATATCATCATCTTTCAAAAGCTCTGACCACCTTCTTTGACGGAGATTAAGATATTTCTGAGAGAATATATACTGGAGGATTTTGTGATCTATGAACACATCTACATGCACCCCATATAATAATGCCTCAAAATCTTTAAGGAAAAAACTATGGCTGCTAACTCAAGATCATGAGTCGGATAATTCTTCTCATGGGGTTTAAGTTGTCTGGAGGTGTAGGTTATGACCTTACCATGCTGCATGAGGACAAAACCCAAACCCACTATGTACGTATCACAGTACACTATGAACCCATCTGAACCATCTGGAAGAGACAAAACTGGAGCTGACGTGAGTCGAGCCTTCAATGCCTGAAAACTCTTCTCGCAAGGATCTGACCACTGAAACATGACTTTATTCTAAGTCAATCTGGACATAGGGGATGCAATAGATGAAAATACCTCAACAAACAATCTGTAATAGCCATCCAGACCCAAGAAACTCCTGATATTTGATGGAGTGATAGGGCGAGGCCAGTTTCTTAATGCTTTAATCTTTTGAGGATCAAACCTAATTCCATCATCGGAAATGATATGACCATGGAATTCTAATAACCTTAGCCAAAATTTGCACTTAATGAATTTGGCGAACAACTGATGATTTTTGAGAGTCTGCAATATGATTCTGAGTTTATCTGCATGATCATGCTCACTGCGGGAATAGATAAGAATGTCATCTATGAAAACTATGATGACCATGTCCAAGTAATACTTGAACATACGGTTCATCAGACTATTTTTAGAATGTCACATTCTCTGACTCTGAGCTAATGATAGCCTGATCTGAGGTTTATCTTGGAGAAGTAACTGGCCCCCTGAAGTTGGTCAAATAATTCATTGATTATGGGAAGTGGATACTTGTTCTTGACCATAACTTTGTTGAGCTAACGGTAATCTATACGCATTCTGAGAGAACCATCTTTCTTGCGCAAGAATAAGGATGGTCCACCCCACGGGGACAAAGTAGTTCTGATGAATCCCTTGTCTAGGAGATACTTTAACTATTCTTTCAATTCTCTGAGTTCTATTGGTGCCATTCTGTATGGCAGAATAAATATAGGTTGAGTATATAGAAGAAGGTCAATGCCGAAGTCCATTTCCTTTTCGAGAGGAATTCCTGGAAGATCTTCGGGAAAGACATCTGAATATTAGCTCACTACTAGGACTGATTAATGACTGGGAGTTTTGAAACTAGTGTCCTTAACTCGAATAAGATGATAGACACATCCCTTAGATGTCATTTTCCTATCCCATAGGTAAGAAACAAGCTGACCCCTGAATGTTGAAGTACTACCCTTCCACTCTAGGATAGGTTCATTCGAAAACTGAAATTGGACCACTCTATTTCTGTAGTCGACTGTGGCATAGCAGGAATGAATCCAATCCATGGCGAGAATGACATCAAAATCAGTCATCTCTAATTTGACTAACTCTGCTGAAGTGACTTTCTGGGATATCATAATCGGACAGTTCCAGTATACCCGTCGGGCTATGATGGTTTTACCCACTAGGGTAGAGACTGAGAAAGGCTCTGCTAGAATTTTGAGACTGACTCCAAAATCAACTGCTATATAAGGAGTAACAAAAGACAAAGAAGCTCCTTGATCTATCAAAGAATAAACATGTACATGAAAGATCTATAACATACCAGTGACCACATCAGGAGAATTTTCCTAATCCTGTCAGGACTGAAGAGTGTAGAGTCTGTTTGGGCGCAGCCCACTGGTTGTACTGTAAGTGGCACCCTGCTGATTTGGGCGATTGGACTATGCTGAGGAAAATCTTTGACTCTGTGGCCTGGCTTTCCATATCTGAAACTCACATCACTTCCATCTTTGCAAATACCCTTATGGTTCTTACCACAAGTCTGACAAAGAGGATTGATTTGGGCACTGCTAATGCTGCCCTGAGATTTAGAGCCTGGAGCCCTATCTTGGTTACCATTCCTGAACTTAGAAACTGGAGCACTATCTGAGGAAGGATATGGAACAGATGACTTTGGGTGGAATTGAGAACGATTTCCACCCTCTGACTTAGGCTGACTGAAATTGAAGCTACCTGTTCTATCTCTCTTATTCTGATTGTCTCTCTCCTTAATCTTCTGCTCCTCTATCTGTTGAACATAGATCATAATCTTGGCTATGTCTATCTTACTAATTAATATAGCGGTCCTGCACTCCTTTACCACACTATCACTTACCCCAGAAAAAAACTTACTCATCTTCACCCTGTTATCTATCACCACATGAGGAGCATATCTAGTTAATTGAGCAAACTTAAGAGAATACTCTTTCACCATCATGTTTTCCTGCCTGAGGTTGATAAACTTTAACACCTTAGCTTCTCTCAGCTCTAGGGGAAAGAATCTATCTAAGAAGGAAATGGCAAACTTCTCCCACTCAATAGGCCCTACATCTATATCCTTCTCTGCTTTCCACTTCTTGAACTATGTGTGAGCCACAACCTGCAACTGATATGCAGCTAGCTCAGAACTCTCACTAGCGATAACCCCCATGATATCTGTAACCTTATAGACTTGATCAAAGAATTCCTGGGGGTCCTCATCTAACTTAGAACTGGAAAATGATGGAGGATTCATCCGGGTGAAGTCCCAAATCCTAGCTGCAGTAATGTTGGCCACTGGGTTGGCCAGAACAGCAGCTGGTCATTCATTCTGAGCAACAACTGAATTACCAAGAGTGGTAAATACAGCTCTGAACTCTGCATGAGAAACATGTTCATCCAGGGGATCTGCTTGGACGGGATGAGGGGCTGACTAATTTCTTTTTTTCTTTTGGGAGGCATATTCTGTAAATGAAAAGGGAGAAATGGATTAGACTGAGAGTTAAGTTTAAGCTCATGCTTAATGGGACAACATGAATACTAAAAGAAGGGAAACTATTCCTAATACATCTTATAGACTCTTGTACATAAATGTGGCACGCAACACACCCATGCACAAGACTCTACTAGATGCGGCTTTTAGACTTCCTAGGACTTCGTTGAACCTTAGGCTCTGATACTAAACTTGTAACGTACCAAATTCTAAACCCCAGATGCTACAAGGTGCTTATAATCTTAAAGGACCACAAGCTAACACATGACTTGTACCTGTAGCAA
The DNA here is from genome assembly GCA_030864215.1 of Capsicum pubescens. Classification (NCBI taxonomy): domain Eukaryota; kingdom Viridiplantae; phylum Streptophyta; class Magnoliopsida; order Solanales; family Solanaceae; genus Capsicum; species Capsicum pubescens. The sequence goes on along the minus strand of CM061544.1, from coordinate 194,230,268 downwards.
TATTTATACATTAACACTATAATCATATGAAGAATAATGGGTTGAACTTCCATAAGGTTCAAATAACTGAAATAATACGTAAGTATGTGGTATAACAATACCAAAACAAACTGAAATATAAATACTGAACATACTGAAGTCTGAATATCTAGTCTGAAATCCTCTAAACTATCTAAATAAGAAGTTGATTGGACATGTCCCCAACTAACTCTAACAGCTGAAAAAAATAAATACTGAAATACTGAAATGATAAAGTATCCTAGCATGATGAGGACTCACTGCTAGTCTACTGCTGCTGACAAAAACATGAAGCTGCCTATGCACGATCGGGAACCTGAGTGTCCGAACCTATGGTATAAAACAGCGTAGCGTAAAAGAAAAGTATGTGTCAGTACGTATGAATGTACTGGTACGCAAAGTGAGGTAAGGCTGAATGCATGGGGTTCATATGCATAAACTATAACTGTCTTATAACATGAATATGACTGTGTGAGAGTACATGTATGAATACATAACTGTAACTAAGAACGTGAGGATTCTGAATATTAAATATACAGATAATATGCATACCGATTACTAATATGCTATTTACTAAGTGACTGTATTTGATAGTCTTAATTCTGATGATCTAGCTGAGTTCCGTACTGAGCTGAGTGACTGTATCTGACAGTCCTGAAATCTGTAGAACTATTTAAGTTTTATTCTAAAGAATAAGATTGAGACTTTGGGAGGTAGTCATCTAAGAGACATGCCCCGAAGAAAGCAATATAGCTGAGTTGGGGTCCAATCTGTAACCCCAATTGAAAAGGTATCAATACCGCACCACTGGTAAGGACAAACTATAAATGACCCTTATCTGGCAGGTACTCTAAGGAGAATGGTGGGACCCTCATTTGACAGCTTAATCCACCTCATCAACCCTCATCTGACGGGTTTTTGATGTCTCAACCTATGCTGGATACGTAGTTCTAGAATGCAAGGACTTCTTTTAAGAATCATACCCTCTGCTGGAAGGTGAATTCCCATCCTTAGGTTCACTCGGTGATGGATCTTGCTCCCAACTGAATAGACATTGAACTGATTATACTGAGCAGAACTAGATTGAGTTCACTAAATTCCATTGACTGATGGAATAGTACTGAGTTCTGTTAACTAACTGAGATTACTGAGTAGGACTGGACTGGTACTGAATTTACTGAGTTTTCCTAAGTCATGTGACTAATTGAATTCTACTGATCATGGCTTGACTGAGACCATCTTGAAAACTAACATAGACTCTAGGAACATAGCTAAATTATCAGGTACAAGTACCCCCAGGACTCGATAGCATAAAACTAATAAGACATGACACTTCTTGAACACATGACCATAGTGAACAATTCATAGTACAACTGCTAGGGATATTTATAAAGTATTTGCATGTCATAAGGTTACACATGAATAGGAATACATATAAATATGTCATAATTTCTAAAGTCTAATATCATGAGCATTCCACCAAACCATTACAATGAATAAAAATAACATGGAGGTCATTGTGAACATAAGGGTAAAGCACGGATTCATCAATTTGGTCACAATTGAGTCATAAAGTATAATTCTTATTATTTTAGGCATCTTAGCAAACACCTTGCATGCATAACTTGAGGCTTAGGCATGAACATTAAAATAATACATCATAGCAATATTTTTCACTTCAAATACAAGAATTCTAACCATATGCTAACATAATTTCATTATATGTATTAAAGATTTCAACTTTGTAATCATACAAAAACATAAACTTGGATAAGATTCAATTCATAACATGGAATTTAAAATTTATATTTTTGAAAGGATTTATTGAGCTTCATGGGTGAAAGGAACCCATGAATAAATACTTTACATAACTTAGAACGTAAATCGTCAAGGGTTCTTGAAGGAATCCTTGAGCCTTGTCCTAAAATTTTGTAACTAGGGTTTCTTGCTTTTGAGAGAGAATGATAAACTTTGGGGAAACTTGAGTGAATAATGAAATATTTAGGTTATTTAGGAATTAATTTCATGTTTTAGGGTTGAATAGGGTGGAGGAAATAATCCCTTTACCCCCAAAACCCGTAATAAATTTTTTGCAAAACGGGATTGGCCTCGCGACGTGACCCATAGAAACATGAACTGGCCCTCGAAATGCGACATCTAGAAACGAAACTAGACCTCACGACACGAGTCTATCATGAGAACACTATATTTGGCAACCAAACTTTCCCTTATGCTATTCGAAAAATCCCAAAACTAACCCGAGATATACTATTGACTTGCCCTATCATGAATTAACTTGAAAATTGACAAACATAGGACGAGAAGGCCATGAAATAAATCCTCAAAGTTCGAAGGCTTAAAATGAGACTAAGTCCTTAACACTTGGCCAAAATTTTCTAAGTGTTGGATCTTTTATAGAGCTTTAAGGAGCTTAATTTGACTTAGACTTTTACAAGGTCTTACAATATACATCCTCCAGCTCAGTAGTTTGCAAAGGTAAGACCCACAATGACCATCCTTCTTTGATACCAAGGATTATCACATGAAGAGGCCTATAAACGACTCAAAATATCCATATACACCACCTGGTCCTGAACCAGGACTAACTATCATAACCAATCTACTCCATTAAGTACCATTTATATATATATATTAAGGAATGTTAAACTTGAACTGAAACTAAATGAGAGTATATCTGTAAATCTATTATCTGAGATTGAATTTGGGACTAAAACAGCATGGTAATATAGAAACTGACAGAATCTCCCTTAACCATAGTAAAATAATTAGTAGTAAAATGAGTGGATCAATAATAGGCTGGAATTAGCTCCATCTAATTTCTATATAATATGTTTAATTTAAATTCAATTATTCAATAATATGGGTGTTACGACTTCCATTTTCAAAAAATTCATTTTATGTTTAGAATGGAGGGAACCAACTATTTTTTAGAAAGAGGTAGTAACACCAAGATTTTAACTAGAATCTCATAACTAAATAGGTTAATGCTTCTAAATGTATGCATGTCATCACAAGTATTCAAACAATACAATTATGTAAGTGTCTACGAGTTCATGACTATAACATATTCTTTCTAAGGATAGAATACCAACCTGGTGTCCAACTTGTATCATAACCACGGCCTTGGGCCCACAATATGTATAACTCAACATAATATTAACACAATAATAAAAAAACTAAGGTAAAAGAGGGCGTAAAGCTACTAAAACACTCTAATCAGGGAATACCATCTAGTTCACTAAGTAATATAGTAATTTTTATACTAAAGAGTTTTTCATGTCAATCTATAGTCAAACCAGTCCATAATTTGATGTAATAGTATCCTTCAATCGTAACATATCTAGGCTAAGGTTTGGGTCACTTTTTTATTATAAATCCCCTTAAATATGTTAAGTCATGATATAACTAGGTATAAATATATCCTACAATCTCTACCTAGCATGCAATCTATACAATACATAATATCTTAGAGAAAAGTTGACTAAAATCTACTTTATAATCAAACTAAAAATCTCAAACCATCCATAACTTGCTCATATTTGTCCCAAAATCTCGAAAATGACATCTCTCTATCAAAATCATAATCTACACTTTAATAGGAGTAAAATGACACCCATAGTATGATATATAACTTCAGACCTAAAATCAAGTCCAAATTAGGCTCATGGGGCATGCCAACTGAATCTTAAAATTGAGTCCATCACGAAGTATCTCTGAGGTCAAGAAATTCATGAAAAAATTTAAGCACAGATGCAGCACAAATCAGGCTTAAATCATCCCCGAGAGATAATAAAAAAAGGGAAAACACAAGAACTAATCGAAGGAATTAAACTGAAAACTTACAAAAAATTTAGCAAAAAATGATCACCTCAATTTTCTCTATATATTCCCAAGTCCAGTTAATCTTTTCCCACACTTTGTTGAGCTCCTAAGAACAAATATGGAGGAAATGGATTAGAGAATGATGGAATGAGGTTTTTGAATCTTGAATTTGCAAAGAAATCTTAAAAATCAGAATTTACATTCTTGAAAAATGTGAAATATAAAGCTATAATCATATAGACAATGATTATATGGAAAACGTATTGAGAATCAATAAAATTAGAGCTTCTTAGCTCCGAAAATCTTAAAAATATGAAATGAGTTTGGTTTAGTCTTACACTCAATGATGGTTGCTAAAGTGGCACTTTGTCTGCTAAAGAGGCATGGTCAAAAGGGTCAACGTACCACTAAAGCGGTCAAATGATCGCTTTAGCGGCTCGGTAAAAAAGTTAACAACTGCTAAAGTAGCCACACTAGTAACAAGTTCTAAATTTTACCTTTAACCCTCGAAACATATCTGGAACCCTATGAAAAAGGACCAATAGTGAAATTGATTATAAAAGACATTACATATTAAATGAAATCATTAGATTTATGATAAAAGAACATTTACAATAAATTAATCCTTGGGACCCCTATTAGGGTAATCTAGCTAATTTTCATCTAAACACTCAAAATAAATAAAGGTGCGAAATCCAAACTAACTATGTTACTAATCCAAAATTGATATTTCAAATTCAATGGCATCATCAAACTTTTTATCCAAGGTTGTTTCAATAAAAAGTGAGCCCCGCACCTAATGAGCCATTGTTACCAATTTCTGCCCAGTAGTCCAACTCGAGTCTAGAAGCCTCGGGACCCAGACCAAGGGTACCTCTAGCCTAAAACCCATGTTTTAGAGATAAAGGCATTGTTGGAATTTCCATCAGAGATCATTTACTAGGAGTTTTGGTTCGAGATCAATTTCTCAAATTTAAAGCTCCAAAATAGAGAAATGAGCTTAAACCCAAAGAGAACTGTCCAAAAACCGAATCGACGATCTCGGAATGTCATAAATGACCTATAGCCACTATGAGAAGACATGAAATGCCAAAGATGTGTGGAAATCTAGAAAATGACCCAGAGGATCATTACAATAGGTTAAGGAAATCAGAGTTTCTATCTATTCATTAATCACTTAATATAACATTGAATCTGGAGAAAAAGAGAAACTTATATTGATTTATATGTCAACCTTAATATAGTACATTGAAAGTGAGGGAAAAGCCTTGAGAGGAACTAATTAGGAACTCAAAAGTTAAAAGCAACTTATAACGTAAGATAAAGAGGAAGTTTTTTTCTTTTGTTCTAGTTAATATTTTGTACACTCATGAGGTCCCTACTTTATTATATATGATTGGTCGTTACTTTTAGGGAATCATATCATTGAATAGTTTCTCTACACTGCTAAAAAACTTGTATCCCATAGTTTTCCTTTAAAATTAATTAAAAGAAATTTTATAACAAGAAATAAGTGGTTAAATGTTATTTTTCCTCTTCTTGTTTTAATTCTTAATAATATAGTAACATTTATTCTTAGATAACGGCCATACTTTAACCAAGTACCTGCAAGTTTCATGTGGTGGGTATATTTTTGTTTTGTGTACACACACGTAACACACACGTGCGTGAGCGCACACACATATACATATGTATATGTATATATATATTATATTTAGAAATATTTTGGCTTAAGCTTTTACTTTATTGTGTTTAAAGGTATTGATGCCAATGCACATCATATTTGCTTTGTTGAGTAAAATTGGAGATTCCTATAAGATTATTCTTTCTCTTGATAAGGGATGTATAAATTTTGTATATATTCACCTAAAATGTTTCATGAACAGAACACTCCCTTTGTACTTACTTCCCTTCTCAGGAAAAATTCCAACATTTTGTTTGGATTGGAATATTTTGCGCTACATGAACTGTTACTAGGTGCTTGGTGGGGAGGTTGGTACAATAGACACTTTCAAAACTTATTTTAGCATTTAGACACAAGTCTTGGAAAATTAGGTGTTTAGACACTAAAATGGCATCATTATTTCTTTCATACAGACCTAGCACACAAGTTTTAAATTTTACACTTTAGTCCTCCACCTCATCTATTTAATATTTAATATTTTTCACCCTTTTTTATATTTCCATCAATTTTTCATATTTCCTTAATTTAATTAAAAAAATTATCCAAGAAGTCACCAATAGAAGCTCCCTTTTTCACCAATAATTTCTGATTTCGATGACTTTTTCGGCCACTTTTTTGATGAAAAGTTGCCCATCACAACTGAAAATCTTCATTCCTCATCATTGCCTCCATTTTTTTTCCATCCTTTTAGAAAAAAAATACAAAAAAAAAATTCACCATTTTTACTAGCTTGAAAAGCTTTCCAAATCCTCTCAATACCTCGTAATTAGATATATTTCAGTAGTTTAGAAGTCCTACACATACATTTGTCTATCCCAGAGCTAGGAGGTCATTGATTATATGTGAAATCAATCCATTTGCGTCTTTGCACGAACGTTTTCATACCAGTGATCGACCAGTCCTCGACCTACTCTAGATCGATACCTTAATCTATTATCGATTAGTGTGGTCTATTATGGTAGTAGCTGAGGAAATTGTCGTGGGTGGTAATTATATGAGTGTGTGGGAGGAGGGTCCCAACTATTGGAAGTGGAAATCATCTAGCGCTGCCTCGCAATGATTTGTACGACGACATGGTTCGAACCATAATTGAGAGTAGAAAATTGGATTGCGAGACAAAGAACATTATGATTAGCTATGTAATGAATGGACGGGGTAGAATATATCCCATGTTCATAAAGAATGATCGGCATGTGTCATTATACATGTTGAATGTCGCTGCCGATGGCTCTAGGCCATTATTGAAGATAAATATCGTCCTAGGGTCTCCGACAATCCCGCCACCACAGACGACAATCGACAAACATGATTAATTTAAAGATGAGAGTTTGGATGCTCATTTAATAGATTCAGAAGATCATTCAATGGAATTGGAAGATCAAATTTTCTTTTAAGAAAGTGGGAGAAGAGTGCGGATTGGGAGCACAAACCAACCACACCTTCTCCGAAAATAATTCTTAGCTAAATCAAATATTCAGCAGCAAAAATTAGCTGAAATTATTGGTAGACGTACCAGCTGTGAGAAATTCTTTTGATTATGCTACGTTGAAGAGATGCGGCAAATTCCTCGAGGTGAAATGTGTTGGCCCTAATTGCGCGTGGATGTTGCGGGCGAAGAAATATCAATGCACAAATAGATTTGTCATTTACAAATGCCTCAGAGATCACAGTTACAGCATCGAATACGCCATCCACAGCCATAGGAGAATCACATCTAAAGTCATTGCATTGCTCTGTGTGAACCTGTATCATGAAGGAAAGGGTCCGGACACTAGTGAGATTTGGAGGATCATTATCAATAACTTGAGAAGTAGAACAACCTATTGGAAATATTGGTTGGGGATGTGATTTCCAAGGAAATTGTTTAAGGGTCAGCGGAGCATGGGTATTCCTGTTTGATGGCTTTTTCGTACATGATCGATGCTCTTAATATTGGTACTACCTATTCCATCATGGTGAACAAGGTTAATTGTAGGTTTATGTACTATTTTTTAGTGTTGGTCCCTTGCATTAGGGGATTCAACCACATGAGGAAGGTTATTATGGTCAACGACACTGATTTATACAGCAAGTACGAAGGTGTGTTGCTAAGCGAGGTTGCACAGGATACGAAGAACCATATTTATCCCATTGAATTTTTCATTGTTGACAAGGAGAACGATGCATCTTGGACGTTCTTCTTTGAGAAGCTGAAGTCTATTGTGGTTGATGGACCAGATTTATGCTTTATCTCCGATAGACACAAGAGCATCGTCAAAGGCATCATGAGGGCTTACAACCATGCTCATCACGAGTACTGCATGAGGCACCTATGTGAAAATCTATGAGTAAATAACCATTGTGGAGAACACCTCTATCTATTCTAAAATACGTAAAAGGCATATTCTCCCAAAGAGTTTAGCAACCATTTTGAGGAATTCAAGAACTACTATCCCGAGGTAGCCTTTTTTCTCGAGCATGAGCTTGGTTTTGAGAAATAGAGTAGAAAATATTCCCCAGCAACAGGTTTGATGTGATGGCCTCAAATATTCTCGAGTCGATGAACGATATGTCGATTGCCGAAAGGGAGTACCCCGTGGCATCCATATTCAATTAGATTGAGGTTTTGTGATATATTCAGAGAGAGGCGTGCGTATGTCCTCAAATATAAGGATAAAAAAAAATTGCAGCCACCGAAAAGATCTTAAGGGACAATATGAGCGAGGGGATGAAACATAAGTGGCTGTACATATGTGAAGAACATAAATGGGGATGAAACATAATTCACAGTCTTTAGCAGTGGCTGTACTGCCAAAGTCGACCTACTAGAAAGGTCGTGTTCTTGTAGGAAGTTTGAGCTGGTCAAAATACCATGCGCTCACGCGATGGCCACTTTACGAGTGAAGTACAGTGATGATTATGGTTTGAGAGTCTATGATTACTCTTTGCCCGTGTATAAAGTGGAAGAGTACCTCCTTACGTATTCGGAATCAATTAATGTTGTCCCTTTGGAGTCCGAATGGCTCATGCCATAAGAATTGCTAGATATGAACATTATTCTACCTCTTATGGTCACCAAGATCGAAAGAAAGAAAAGAAAACGTGTTAAGGGTGTGGGCGAGACTTTCAAGTCGAAGAGGAGGAACAAGTATTCAGGATGAAAGAGACCCGGGCACAAGAGAACCACTTGTAACAACAACAAATTGTAGTTAGACTTGTATGAATTTGTGTTTTTGTAAGTCATGGCAGTGTATGCATTTGGACAACCCTTCAGTGGTCTGATTAATGCCAGTCTTATCGATTTTACTATGTTTCTATTATCATCCTTTTAAGGTATTGCATATATTGTGTGTCAGGTCTATTGCTAGTATTCTTCATATACCATATAGTTTGTTATCGATCCCATATAAAGTCTATTAAAAACCCTAAAATATTCAAAGGGATAAATGAACAATTGAGCATTTATTAGACATCAAAAAAGTTATTGCACATCCACTCACACCTCAGGTCGATTGGGTATACGCTACCTCTTCGATTTCCATCGATCCAAGCATCTACCTACCACTGGATGGGAAGACCAAAGGGTTCTATTTTGTTCTATATAAACACCCATCTACTATACCCAAAATTTATCTTCATCAACACATAAAATAGATTAAATCAATAAGATGTCAGGCATTTCTTTGAGACGAAGAAGGAGGATCTAGTGCAACTATGACTTTTTCGCCCTCCGTAATGACCTAAATCATCTCTTCTATGGTCTAGGATAGGACAGGAATCACTTCCATCATGAACTCTAGTGTATCACCCATTTTTTATGGGCGATTGTGGAGTGACTCATCATGGAACCGGAGGAGACGATCACCCCCCACCCCCCATCCCCTTAGTTTAGGTTTTAATTTCTATTTTTTTTTTTGTTTTAAGTTCATTGTAATGGGAACTTTTCATGGTTAGGAATATGTTAGATGAAAGCTTCTTTATTTTTCTATTTTTGATTTTTTTTTTTGTATATATGGTTCTACACCATTGCAATGAAGTATGAATGAAGTATTTAGTTTCTCCTATATTTGTCTCCTCTTTAATTTTTGCAATTTAGTTCTTGTTTGAATTTTTGCAATTTTCCCTGTTACAAGCTTAATCAAACGGTTGTGAGATCTGAAATATAATTCATATATGATAATAGAAAATAAATCTGGTCTATCTGGGGTTATTTTTCTATAAATATGGTGTTAAACCATTGCAATGAACTTATGAATGAAGTATTTTCATGTTTACTGCATTTGTCTCCACTTTAATTTTATAATTTTCTTATTTTCTAAATTTTTTCAATTTACCATGTTAGAAGAGGAATGAAACAGTTGTCAGATGTTAAAATTAATTCATATATGCTAATGGAAAATGAATCTGGTCTATCTGCAATTATGTTGCTTTCTACAAAATAAAATGCAAAGTTGGTGTAGTTTATTATTGATGGAGCTCAATATCTATGCTCGACCATCAACGTAATTGATTTATTCCACTATGAGGTCTATCGATTGTGTCCAATGTATATCATAGACTGTAAGCCTTGACAATAATATACCGTATTGGTTTATTTCCCTTAGTATCATATTTGGCAAACAAAGGAATAATTAGTTAATCAAAAAATAATTAATTCTATTTTATGCTATTAAATGATCTTAAACACGGCATGTGATCGTAAGAGAGTCCACGTTAATTGTAGAAGGCAATCAAGGATTTGTGAGGATGGTCTAAGGATGACAAATGAATTCCTCACAACATACTTGTGCTTTGGCAAACATTTCCCTAAGGATGTTGGTAGTTCAACCACAACTCATCACCTAACACATCTTTGATCAGCACTTTCAATTTATGTGGACTATCATACGATCACATGACTTGTTTAGGCTCATTGGATTGCATAAAATTCAATTACTTATTATTTTATTAATTAAATAATCCTTTTAAATATATGTGATTGTCATGGTCTATAAATATGTGTCCTAGTATAGTACATTTATTAATGAAGTTGTACACCATATATGCTAGGCTATGCTTGTTTTGTACTCGACCTAATATAGTCTAGCATAGACTGTAAACTACTTCCACAATTAATTAACTACACTATGATATTTAATCATAGACCATGACTAGCACATATTTTGAGAAGGATTATTTAATTAATAAAATAATAATTAATTAGATATTATGCAATTAAATGGTCCTAAACAAGTCATGTGATCGTATGAGAGTTCACATAATTTAAAAGTGGTGATCAAAGATGTGAGGTAATGAGTTATGGTTGAACAAATGAATTCTCCACAACATACTTGTGCTTTGGGTATACATTTCCCCAAACATCACCTTATCCAATTTACATGGACTCTCATACAATCACATGACTTGTTCAAGCTTCTTTAATTGCATAAATCTGATTATTTATTATTTCATTGATTAAATTAGATAAGGTAATGTTAGGGGAAATATTTACCCAAAGAACAAGTATGTTGTGGAGAATTCATTTGTTCAACCACAAATCATCACCTCGCATCTTTGATCACAACTTTCAATTTATGGGGACTCTCATATGATCACATGACTTGTTTAGGATCATTTAATTTCATAATATCCAATTACTTATTATTTTATTAATTAAATAATACTTCTCAAAATATGTTCTAGTCATGGTCTATGAATATGTAACATCGTCTAGTGCGATTATGATGGAATTAGCTCTTAGTTTATGCTAGACGGTCTATCTATGTGGTGCATCATCTACCAAAGGCATGAAAAGGCATCGATTAAATAAGGTCTATGAAACTAGTCCAGCAGTAACAAAAATCTAAATATCAATTTTTTACAATGGTAACAAAGAACACACCAAATCACACCTAATGGTAATATCTCACTTTTTTCTTCTATAAAAGAAAGGTTATTTTTGTGTTAACACTCTCATTCTTTTTGGCTTTAATTTTTGTTAACAACTACAATGTCTCAAGCATCCCAAAAAATCAAATGCAAAAGTGTCTTACACATGTCATTATGGCAATCTAGCTGTTTTTAGGACGTCACACACCGATTGGAATCCAGGTCGAAAATTCTTTAACTGTGCGGTTGGAAAGGATAAGGGTGGATGCTCTTTTTTTAAGTAGCTTGATGAAGACTCACCGATGAGCATCCCATCGACATTAAATTTTCAAGACGCTTCAAAGTTCATATACTCCAAAGACTTCAAAAATTCGAAGAAAATAGAGATCTACTTATGACATTGCTAAAAGAAGCCGAAAAGCAAAGGGTTACTTGAAAGGATCACTAAAAAAAGCCGAAATAGAAAGGGATCAAGTAATCAAAGAATGATTTTGGCAGAGGAAAAAGAGAAATGCCTAAAAATATTATTGTATGGTTTGTTATTGTTGTTGGCTATCTGGAAAGGTGTAATAGAGATGTAGGAAACTGAATAAATAGATGTATAGATTCTTAAACGTGGGTGTAATCTATAATTAATAGTGAATTATGTCTATGTCATTAACTGTCGACCTCTATAAACTATGATAATTACTGTAAATATATGATTTACTGAAATGGTAGTCTGTTAAGTCTATAAATTATAGAGAACAACTTCTACAAAGTTTTCAATCAACCACTATAAATTAGGACAATAGCTGAACTAGTAACGTAATGTAGTCAACTGTTTAATCTAATGAGATAATGAAATAACTGAACATAATTTCATTAGTAATTTTCATCATTGACATGCCAAATATATCCATACAAAAATCACTATAAATAAAAAAATCATTAAGAAAATTGTTTGTTACAAATCCAACAAACTACTTCTTTTCTTGATTGAGTTCCGCAACAATGCCCATCACATCCACTTTTTTTCTTCATGTTTTTCTCCTTTTTTTCAACTTATTTCTTCTTATTTTCCTTCTCTTCTTATACTGATGATTTCTACTCTTCTTCAATATTTTCAACCTCCTATTCAACCACTACTTCTTTATCAACTTTTTTTCTCATTTTTGTCTTTTTCTTCTTGTTTCTTTTTATCATCTTATTTTGTTTTCTCCTCATTTTCTTCTTCTGATTTAGTTGTCATCTCCTTGTCTTTTTCTTTTTCTTCTTCTTCTTCTTTTGCATCTTCTTTATCTGCTGCATTCTCTTCTTCCGTTTCTTCTTCTTTCTTTTCTTCTTCACGTTTTTCATTTGCTGCAGCAATGTGCATCACTGCGACTGCAAGTTCTTCAAGGTTTACTTAATGTCAGCTACAAGGGGGACTATAGAGGAGCACTGTATTGTTTTAAAAGGATTTCAAAAAATATGCAAAAAAATTAAATTAAAAGAGCAAAAAATAAATTAATTTACCTGCATCTTATTGCTTTTTCTTTTTCTTCTCGATTCTCCTCATCTTCTTATCTCTAACAAAAGAAGCAATATCCAGTAGACTTTTGTTGAGCAATGCAATGCACTCATGCAGGTCATCGTCATTAGAAGCATCTGGTGCAGTTTTGAGTCCACTTGAACCAGCATGATCATAAGCGCATGGTGGACTTGGAACATAATGGTGGCCACCCAAATTTTTGTTTTTGTCCGCGACCTCCACTGATGAAGTCAGGACAATCACACCTTTTAGCTGTACCTTAAATGCATCGATGGATGTATCCTTAACTTCGTCCGTGTATGGCTTAAATATTTTCATAAATATCTACTCCATTTCACAGACATTAGGGGTAAGGTACGGGTGGATAATCTACAAAAAAATAAAAATAAATTACACGATATTTGCTAATATAATATTATTATTATCGTATCATAATAAGTATAATTTTACCTTTGTGATGTTTCCCTTGTACTTAAACGGGTCGCCTTTCATTATGTTGTCGTACTTTGACGTGTTCCATCGAAGAAGATGGGGAATGGGCAGAGGAGAATCCAACGACTTGATGGTGTACCTTCCCAGATGAGGAAAGGCCTCATATTTCCAAACCTCCAATCAATAGAAGCATAAGTAAGTCTATAGTGTCTATGTATTATTGCATAAATATGTAGGAGTCTCTAATAAATCCAAAAGATAGTAGATTATAAGTACCAGAAATGCCCAGGGAAAGCCGAATAACGCGTATGATGTGTTATTCCTCTTGACAAAAGCTTCTTTCTTCTTCGTCAGTGTAAGTCCCTGCAAAATTCTATGCTTAACTCAGTCCATTAAAGCTTGAAAAGAGGTCCCAAGCTTAGAAATTTTAGCTAAGTGTTTATACTTAGAAGTATTTTAGCCTTTATAAGTTGGAGATCCTATTTCACGACCCTTATGACCTTAAAGTATCGATTTTTAGGTTTATTCATAATCAGAAATGTCAGTAGGTAACTTTGGGTGAATTTCAGAATTTTTGAACCTCGTTTAAACCATGTTCAGGTGATCAAAATAGTGGGTCGATGCGATCTCGATGCATCGCATCGAAAGATAATTTTTCCTATCTTTCAGTGCAATTCCAGTGAACCAACACGAACTCAACACGGCGCATTGGTCATCGAATTAATGCAATTGACACGGAGCATCGGTCTATGCATCACTGGACACATTTTGTCATTAAAAGCCCGCATCTAGAGGGGTATTTGGGTCATTATCCCACCCGTTTTAAGCCTTAAAACATGAAATCAAATGATTCTAGAGGCTAAATTTCTCAATTTCTTTAAAATTCTCTCAAATTTATTCAAGAACAAACTCTAGGGCTTTTAATTTCAAGAGCAAATCTTCAAGAACAAACCATAAGTCTTCACGAATTCAAGCATCAAGGTATGTGAAGTGTTCATCTAATAGTTTCCTTCCACCCTTGGAGTTCAAGAAACTATTTTAAACTACAAGTTAATTGATTTTATGAATTCCACGTGGGATTTTAGTGTACTCATGATTATGATGTTATTTGCATTCTAATCCATGGTTTATTTCAAGTTTCATGTGAAATTATTTATCATGTGTGTAGTATCATGTGAATTCATGTTAAAACCCTTGATTTTTGAATTGGGATTTGAAATTATGATGCCTACATGATATTTAGTATCATGTGCATAGATTATGTTCCCCAAGTGCTTGATAAATTGCTCATATGAATTAAATGTGAAAATCATTACATGCTAGCATATACGCAATTTTATATCTTACAAGTGTTTGATAAAATGCCTCTATGAACGAGTTGTGAGCAAGTGAATATTGTTATGCTTTTCAAGTTTATCCTATGCATTACTTTTCATGCTATCGAGTCCTGGGGGTATTCAATACCTAAAAATCTAGTTGCTTACCTAGAGTTACAGTAGTTACAGAACAGTCTTAGTAGCATCATGAACAGTAGTACTCAGTAATCAGTCACAGTCTCAGTTTAGAACTTAGTAGTATTTCGTAAGTCAGCGGGACCCCATAAACTTAGTTCAGTTCAAATAGACAACATGATCAGTAATAATTCAGTCCAGCCTAGTATAGTGTAGAAATCAGTTCAATGTCCATTCAGTTGGGAGTAGGATTCAGCACCGAGTGAACCCAAGGATGGGGACCCACCTGCCAGTAGAGGGTGTGATCCTTAGAAGCAGTCCTTGCATTCCAGAACTACGTAGCCAGAATAGGTTGAGACATCAACCTGCTAGTTGAGGGTTGATGAGGTGTTCTACTTGCCAATTAAGTGTACCACATTCTCATTCAAAGCACCTGCCAGATGAGGGTGACTCAGTACTTGTCTTTACCCGTGGTGCGGTACTAACACCCTTCTAGCTAGGATTATAGTTTAGGTAATAAATCAGTTTACAGAGAGGTATGTCTGTTAGATAATTACCTCCCATAATTTCAGTTTCAGTCTCAGTATAGAATTTAGTTCAGTTCTACAAAATTAGGACTATCAGACACAGTCACCCAGCTCAGTATAGCTTTCAGATCAGTTCTACAGAATCAGGACTATCAGAAACAGTCACCCATCTATCAGTAATACAGTTATCAAAAAACTCAGATATCAGTCTTTCAGTTATTAGAGCTTAGTATCCAGTGTTACTATAATCTCAGACACAATATATATAGATATGTACACAGTATTGCATAATCAGTGTTTCATTAGTTTCAGTTATACATATACTCTCATTCAATTGTATTCATGTTATTTTGTCATTTATTATTCATGCATATGAACCCATGCATTCAGCCTTACCTCACTTATCATACCAGTACATTTAAAGTACTGACGTACACATTTCTTTTGTGCTATGATTTTTTATATCATAGGTTCAGACGCAGGGTCTCCTGACCGTACCTAGAAGTCTAGATTATCAGCAGCAGATTTAGTAGTGAGTCCTCATATTTCAAGGATAGAGTTGTTAATTTCACCATTTTTAGTATATTATCAGTAGTTGAAGTTAGTTGGGGACTTGTCCCATCAACTCCATTTTCAGACAGTACAGTTAGTGGCTTTTCAGACTAGACTATTTTAGATAGTTATTTAGTTTTCAGATATGATTATCAGATATTCAGTATTCAATATTTACGTATCAGTAGATGATTCAGTTTTGGACCATATGTCAATTTTCACCTAATTTCCATATTATAAATTACTATTATTCAGTGATTACAATAGGTAACAGTCATGGGTTACCTTATGGTCCTTTGGGATTATGAGTATCGTGTAGCATCTGGGGTACAGACTCGGGGTGTTACAAACTTGGTATCAAAGTCTAAGGTTCAACAGAGTCCTAGGAAATCTAAAAGCCGAGTCTAGTAGAGTCTTGTGTATGGGTGTGTAACGCGCCACACTTATGGACAAGAGGTTACGAGGCATTTTAGGAAATGTTTCCCTTCTTTCAGTATTCATATCATGTGAGTGAGCATGAGCTCAATTTACAGTCTCAGTGTAATCTTTTTCTTACTTTCATTTATAGAATTTTCCTCCCAAAAAGAACAACGGAAGAAAAATAGGAAATCAGCCAGCACCTCCACCCGTTCAGGCAGATCCCCTGGATGAGAATGTCTCCCATGCTGAATTTAGGGTTGCTTTCACTACCCTAGCCAATTCTATTGCAGTTCAAAATGAACGTCCAGCTATTGTTCAGGCCAACCCAGTGGCCAATACTGATGTAGCTAGAATTTAGGACTTTACCCGGATGAACCCTCCAGCTTTTATCGGGTCTAAGTCAGATGAGGACCCATAGAAATTCCTTGACCATGTGCAGAAAGTCACAGATATTATGGGGGTGACAGCTAGTGAGGGTGTTGAGTTAGACGCATATCAGTTGCAGGATGTGTCTCACTCATAGTTTAAGCAGTGAAAGGCAGAGAGGGCCAATGATGTGGGGCCCATAGAATGGGAGAAGTTTGCCACTACTTTTCTGCATAGGTTCTTCCCACTGGAGTTAACAGAAGTAAAGGTTTTGGAGTTTATTAATTTGAAGTAGGGAATATGACAGTGAAAAAGTATTCTCTCAAGTTTACTCAGCTATCCAGATATGCTCCTCATGTGGTGGCAGATAGCATATCTAAGAAGAGTAAGTTTGTGTCTAGCGTGTCTAACAGTATGGTCAAAGAGTGTAGGACCACAATGCTTATTAAGGAGATGGACATATCCAGGCTCATGGTCCATGCTCAGTAGATAGAGGAGGCTAAGAATAGGGAAAAGGAAAAGGAGAATAAGAGATCTAGAATAGGTAGCCTCAACTTCATTCAGCCTAAGTCAGAAGGTGAAAATCATTCTCAGTTCTTCCTAAAATCTTCAGTTCCAGCTCCATCATCATCCAGTAGTCCAGTGTTGAAATTCATAGATGGAAATAAATATAGGGCACCAGTCCCTAAACCTCAGGATAGTATTAGTAGTGCCCGAACAAACCCTTTTTGCCAAAAATATGGTAGAAACAACTAGGGTGTCTGCAGGGCTAGCAGTGATGTATATTTTGGATGTGGCTAGCCAGGACATAGAGTCAGAGATTGTCCTTAGTCAGGATCTCAGGGTCAGTATAATTGTCCTTCAGCTGATTCAGGTCGCTCGAATCAGTAGGGTGCCGCTTCTAGTTCCACCAGTTGGCAGCTCCTAAATAGACTCTATTTACTTCTATCCAAATCGAATGAGGAAAGTTCTCCTGATGTGGTCACTGGCACGTTACAAGTTTATCATTTACATATTTTTTCTTTGCTAGACCCAGGAGCTTTTTTGTCTTTTGTAACTCCTTATATAGCTGTTAACTTCAGCGTCGATCCCAAAATCCAAGTAGATCCTTTCTCAGTCTCTACCACAGTGGGTAAATCTATCATAGCCCGATGGGTATACAGGAACTGTCTGGTTATTGTATCTCAGAAAGTTACTTCAGCAGACTTAGTAGAATTAGAGATGACGTATTTTGATATCATTCTCAGCATGGATTGGATTCATACATGTTATTCTTTAGTTGACTACAGAAACCAAATTGTCCATTTTCAGTTTCCGAATGAACCTGTCCTTGAACTGAGGGGTAGTACTTTAGCACTTAGGAGTCAGCTTATTTCTTGCCTTAAGGCAAGAAAAATACTATCTATGGTATGTGTCTATCATCTCGTTTGAGTCCAAAACTCTAGTTCAGAAACCCCTAATCTTGAGTCAGTATCAATAGCATGTGAATTCCCATATGTGTTTCCCGAAGATCTTCCTGGAGTCCCTCTAGAGCGGGAAATTGACTTCGGGATAGACCTTCTTCTAGATACTCAGCCTATCTCTATTCTTCCATACAAAATAGCTCTAGCAGAACTCAAAGAATAGTTGAAGAATCTCCTAAATAAGGGATTCATCAGACCCAGTGTATCCCTGTCGGGTGCACCAGTTCTATTCGTGCATATGAAAGACGGTTTTCTTAGAATATGTATAAACTACCATCAGTTAAATAAAGTCACGGTCAAGAAAAAGTATCCACTTCCCTGAATCGATGACTTGTTTGACCAACTTCAGGGTGCCATCCACTTTTCTTAGATAGACCTTAGATCAGGCTATCATTATCTTAGGGTCAGAGAATGTGATATTCCAAAAATAGCTTTCATAACTCGGTAAGGCCACTTCAAATTCTTAGTCATGTCATTTGGTCTTACTAATGCTCCATCAGCCTTCATGGACTTGATGAACTACGTGTTCAAGCAGTACTTAGCATGTTCATTATAGTCTTCATTGATGACATTCTTGTCTACTCCCGCAGTGAACATGATCATGCAGATCATCTTAGAATAGTGTTACAGACCCTCAGAGCCTATCAGTTGTTCGCCAAATTCAATATATGCAAATTTTGGCTAAGGTCAGTAGCTTTCCTTGGCTATACAATTTCCAGTGATGGCATTACAGTGGATTCTCAAAAGACCAAAGCAGTGAGAAACTAGCCCTGACTTATCTCTCTGTCAGATATCAGGAGTTTCTTTGGTTTGACTGGCTATTACCGATGGTTTTTCAAGGGGTTCTCATCTATTGCATCCTCCATGTCTAAACTAAATCAGAAGAAAGTCAAATTCCAGTGGTCAGATTCTTGTGAGAAGAGCTTTCTGGAGTTAAAGACTCGACCCACTACAGCCCCAGTTTTGATTCTAGCAGATGGTTCAGACGGGTTTGTGGTATATTACAATACTTACAGAGTTGGTTTGGCGTGTGTTTTAATGCAGAGAGGCAAGGTCATAGCCTATGCCTCTAGACAGCTTAAGCCCCATGAAAAGAATTATCTAACTCATGATCTTGAGTTAGCAATTGTGGTGTTTACCTTAAATATTTAGAGGTATTATTTATATGGTGTACATGTGGATGTGTTCACAGACCACAAGATCCTACAGTATGTGTTTTCTCAGAAAGATCTGAACCTACGTCCGAGGAGGTGGCTAGGGTTGTTGAAAGACTACGACATGAGCATCTTGTATCATCCGAGCAAGGCGAATATAGTGGTTGATGATCTAAGTAGTATGTCTATGGGTAGTGTTGCTCATGTGGAGGATAGTAAGAAGAAGTTAGTTCAGGAAGTACATCAGCTTACCTGACTATGTGTCTTCTTAGTCGATTCAGCAGAGGGAAGTGTGTGGGTTCAGAATAGTTCAGAATCATCTCAGGTTTCCAAAGTAAAGGAAAAGTAGGATACAGATCCCAGTTTAGTCAAGTTGAAAGAGTCAGTCAGAGATCAGAAAGTAGAGGTTTTCTCCCAAAGGGGAGATGGTGTGTTGCGTTTCCAGGGTCGGTTATGCGTGTCAGGTGTAGACGACTCGAGGTAACGAATTCTTGCAGAAGCATATGGTACACATTACTCCATTCATCCAGGTGACACTAAGATGTACCATAATTAACGGGAGGTCTATTAGTGGAGTGGGATGAAAAGAGACATTGTAGAGTTTATAGCTAAGTGCTCAAATGTTAGCAGGTTAAGATTGAGCACCAAAAACCTTGTGGTTCCATACAAGAGTTCAGTATTCCTACATGGAAGTGGGAGGAAGTGAATATGGACTTTGTGATGGGTTTGCCCCGTACTCATCATCAGCATGATTCAATTTGGGTCATTGTAGATAGGATAACCAAATCAGCTTATTTTCTACCAGTTCATACCTCTTATTTAGCTGAGGACTATGCCAATCTCTATGTTAGAGAGTTAGTCAGATTTCACGGAGTTCTGTTGTCTATCATCTCAGATAGAGGTACGCAGTTCCCCTCTCACTTTAGGAAATCCTTCCAAAAGGGTCTTGGTACCCAAGTTCACCTTAGTACAACCTTCCACCCTTAAATAGATGGTCAAGTAGAGAGGACCATTCAGACTTTAGAAGATATGCTAAGGGCATGTTCCATTGACTTTAAAGGTAGTTAGAATGACCACTTGCCTTTGATTGAGTTCACATATAATAACAGTTACCATTCCAGTATTTAGGTGGCTCTATTTGAGGCGCTCTATGGTAGGAGATGTAGATCTCCAATTGGTTGGTTTGAAGTGGGTGAGTCCATAATGGTAGGGCTTTACTTGGTATTTGATACCTTAGAAAAGGTTCAGTTGATCAGGGAAGGGCTTAAGATAGCTCAGAGCTTACAGAAATCATATGCAAAAGTGCGAAGAAAGGATCTCAAGTTTGAGATTGGCGACTTTGTGTATTTGAAAATATCTCCTATGAAAGGGGTGAAGATTTTTGGCAAGAATGGGAAACTCAGTCCCCGATATGTCGGTCCTTACCGAATTCTCAACCACTTTGAAAAGGTAGATTACGAGCTTGAGTTGCCTTCAGACTTAGCTTCAGTACATCCAGTGTTTCATGTCTCCTTACTAAAGAAATGCATAGGAGACCCAACAGTTGTAGTCCCTTTAGAGGGTATAGATGTTCAGAACAGTCTCTCTTATGAGGAGGTCCCAATCGAAATTCTTGATTATCAGGTTCGCAGACTGAGGAACAAAAAAGTTTTGTTAGTCAAAGTTCTTTGGAGGAATCAATCCATTGAGGGAGCTACTTGGGAAATAGAAGTAGATATGCGGACCAAGTATCCTCACTTCTTCTCCGCAAACTTAGATTTAGTTCAAGGTAAGAGTTTTCCTTGAATTTATTCAATTTCATGCTTAGATTACCTTTACAACTCTGTATCAGTTTAGTTGCATAGAATTTTCATATCATGCATACCTTTATGAAACAGCTCAGTCATGTGTCATGTTTTCAGAACTCAATCATGTTTCAGTTATGCATGTTCAGTATAAATCTCAGTATATCAGTACTTTCAGTCAGGTAATTATGCTTTAATTGTGCATGTTCAGCATTTAAGTTTAGTCTATCAGTATTTCTCAACTTAGTCGGTCTCATTCAAGGATGAATGCTCCCAAGGGGGAGATATTGTAAGACCCCACAAAATTCTATGCGTAACTCAGTCCGTTAAAGCTTGAAAAGAGGTCCCAGACTTACAAATTTTAGCTAAGTGTTTATACTTAGAAGTATTTTTTCCTTCATAAGTTGGAGATCCTATTTCACGACCCTTAACACCTTAAACTATCATTTTTTAGGTTTATTTGTGATCAAGAATGTCAGTAGGTCACTTTGGGTGAATTTTGTATTTTTCAAACCTCGTTTAAACCATGTTCAGGTGACCAAAATAGTGGGTCGACGTGTTGCGTTGTCCATCGTGTCGACAGATAATTTTTCCCAGTTTTCAGTGTAATTCTAGTGAACCAATGCAAACTCGACGCAATGCGTTGGTCATCGTGTTGATGTCATCGACGCAGAACGTCGGTCTACGCATCATTAGACATGTTTTTAGTCATTAAAAGCCCACGTCCAGAGGAGTATTTGGGTCATTATCCCACCTATTTCAGACCCAAAACATAAAATCAAATGACCCTAGAGGCTAAATTTCTCACTTTCTTTCAAATTTACTCAAGAACAAACCCTAGGGCTTTTAATTTCAAGAGAAAATCTTCACGAACAACCCATCAATTTTCATGAATTCAAGCATCAAGATAAGTGAAGTGTTCATCCAAGGATTTCCTTCCACCCTTGGAGTTCAAGAAACTCTTTTAAACTACAAGTAAATTGATTTTATGAATTCCATGTGAGATTTGAGTGTACTCATGATTATGATGTTAATTGTGTTTTAATCTATGTTTTATTTCAAGTTTCATGTGAAATTATTTATCATGCATGTAGTATCATGTGAATTCATGTTAAAAGCCCTTGATTTTTGAATTGGGATTAGAAATTATGATTCCTACATGTTGATTAGTACCATGTGCATAGATTATGTTCCCCAAGTGCTTGATAAATTGCTCATGTGAATTAAAAGTGAAAATCATGACATGCTAGCATATGCGCAAGATTATATCTTACAAATGTTTGATAAAATGCCTCTATGAACTAGTAGTGAGGAAGTGAACATTGCTATGCTTTTCAAGTTTATGCTATGCTTTACTTTTCATGCTATCAAGTCCTGGGGGTATTCAATACCCAAAAATCTAGCTACTTACCTAGAGTTAAAGTAGTTACAGAACAGTCTTAGTTGCATCACGAACAGTAGTACTCAGTAATCAGTCACAGTCTCAGTTCAGTATTTAGTTCAGAACTTAGTAGTATTCTGTCAGTCAGCAGGACCTAGTAAACTCAGTTCAATTCAGATAGACAACATGATCAGTAATAGTTCAGTCCATCCTAGTATAGTTTAGAAATCAATTACGTGTTTATTCAGTTGGGAGTAGGATTCAGCACTGAGTGAACCCAAGGATGGGGACTCACCTGTCAATAGAGGGTGTGATCCTTAGAAGAAGTCCTTGCATTCCAGAACTACATAGATAGCGTAGGTTGAGACATCAACCTGCCAGTTGAGGGTTGATGAGGTGTTCTTCCTGCCAGTTGAGGGTACCACCTTTCTCATTTAGAGAACCTACCAGATGAGGGTGACTCAACCTTTGTCTTTATTCGTGGCATGGTCTAACACTCTTTCAGCTGGGGTTATAGGTCGGACCCCAAATAAGTTCAGAGAGGGGCATGTCGGTTAGGTGATTACCTCCCACAGTTTTAGTTTCAGTCTCAGTATAGAACTCAATTCAATTCTACAGAATCAGAACTTTCATACACAGTCATCCAGCTCAGTATAAAACTTATATCAGTTCTACAGAATCAGGACTGTCAGAACCAGTCACCTAGCTATCAGTAATACAGTTATCAGTAAACTTAGATATTAGTCATTCAGTTATCAGAACTCAGTATCCAGTGTTACTATGATCTCAGACACAGTATATGTAGATATGTGCATAGTATTGCATAATCAGTGTTTTATCAGTTTCAAGTATATGTGTACTCTCATTCAGGTGTATTCATGCTATTCAGTCAGTTATTGTTCATGCATACGAGCCCATGCATTCATCCTTACCTCACTTAGCATACCAGTACATTCAAAGTACTGACGCATAACTTTCTTTTGTGCTATGATGTTTTATATCATAGGTTCAGATGCACGGGCTCCTGATCGTACCTAGAAGCCCAGATTATCAATAGCAGATTCAGTGGTGATTCCTTATAGTTTGAGGATAAAGTTATTAATTTTAGCATTTTCAGTATATTATCAGTAGTAAGAGTTAGTTGGGGACTTATCCCATCAATTCCATTTTCAGACAGTTCTATTAGAGGCTTTTCAGACTAGACTATTTCAGACAGTTATTCAGTTTTCAGATAGGATTGTCAGATATTCAGTATTTACGTATCAGTATATGATTCAGTATTGAACCTTATGTCAATTTCCACCTAATTTCCGCATTATACAGTATTATTATTCAGTGATTATAGTAGGTACCAATCATGGGTTACCTTGTGGTCCTTCGGGTTTATGAGCACCTTATAGCGTCCAGGGTACAGACTTGAGGCATTACAGTTAGATCTGTCTTCTTTTTCTGATAGCTCAAGGTCATCCCAAAGGACTATTTTCCCAATGGATACTCCCTGAAAAATTCTAAATCAGTCGTCATCTAGATATGGTCCGAATCCACCATATTTGATGGGTCCTTTGACAATAGCATCGCATGCACAAACCAAACTAAAGCACACTTCAACTTTTGTTGATTATTCAGCCTATTACCTTTTATCAGGCTAATCAACTTTCTAGCAGTAATGCTCTTATTCTTCGTCACCTTAAAAATAAAGTTTTCTCCATTTTAAAGGACATTGTTCATTTTGATTCATGGGGATATGATGAACAATTCAGCCACGTAATCAAAGAAAATTCCTTTAAGCCGAAACAAGTGACTTACCATTCACACAAAACCAAATTTCATGCAGTTTTTTCTAATATTTTATACGTTGCAGCAACATATAATGGACCATCTATCCATTAAACTTAAAATGTTCCGACATATGCCTCAAGTGTTTGAAACATGTCTTCTTAAAATCAGAATACAACTTTTGTTCAACAAGAACTTGTCTAAACTCTCGATACACCACCATTCTTGCTCTCACAAACATCTTTCCAGGAAAAGATCCTAGATCATCCATCCAGGTTGTTAGGCCATACGACTCAAGGGAGATATCTCTCGAACAAATTGGCAAGGATAGGGGATCCTCCTCCCCATCTCCGCTACCTCTACTATCCTCACCTTCCCCACTATCACTTTCACTTTTTTCTTCACTTTCCCCCTCATTTCTACTTTCACTATTCTCAGCATCCTCACTCTCTTGTGCACTACTTTCATCATATTCAAAAATATCGACAAGGATTTTTTATTTGGTTTTCGACTCTGATTCATCGCCTATGGGTTTTTTCCTCTTGGAAGTTTTCAAAACTTCTTTAGCTTTTCACTTCCTACTTCTAGAAGCAGTGGAAGAAGGCCTTTTAACTGCTCTATGAACTCTTCTCGCCATTTATGATCTACAGCAAAAAACAAATCTGTAGTGGTCGATTTATCGACCACTAATCTATTAAAAAAAATGGGAAAACACCTCACATCAAACATAGAAATCAAGTTTCAACTTCACCAGATATTGGCACTGCAATTCACAACAATAATAACACCATTAAAAGGGTCCAATTCAATAAAAAAAATCAAAATCAATACGCAATATAAGTACAAAAATTTTAAAAATTTCTACTCATTATCCAAAGCAAAACACGATTAAACATAGGGAATCGACAATGTTAACTAAAAACACTCAAATATTGACTAATACAACGAAGAACAGTGAAATTTTTGTCAAAATCGAAGAACTCAACACAAAGCGTCATTGAAAAAATTACTAAAATGGATCTAAAACTGATCGGGAAAGAAAATTAGACCTGCCTGAGCAAGAGAAACTAATAAACTTTCTTGAGGAAGCAAGAATCGAGCAAAAATTGTTTCGAAAAAATAGGAACTAAAATCGGTAGAAGGAAGGTTTTGAGGAGAGAGAAATGTAGTTGAAACTATTAAATAATTTTAATAAATGTTTTGAAAATGAATAAATATAAAAAGGGGTCATGTTGTATTTTTTAAAAAGTTATATTTTTTCTCCAAATTTTTAAAATGTTAAAGAAACCCATGACCCCACAACCCTGGCCTACTTTTTACCTTTTTCAAAATCTAACCCTAAAAAATAAATCAAAAAGAAATTTTGTGTGTAGCCCTTAAAATAAGTTTTGAAAGTGGGTAGCATTTAAAATATTCTCTACTCTTTTTCTATTCTTTTTGCATATTTACCCTTTAGCAATCATTAACTTTAAATTTTTCAAGCCGAAAGTACTCAGTTGATGCTATTATCAGTTGAGATCACTTATGGGCGTGAACATATCCTTATATTACATCAGATTAATTTTTCTTGCTGAGATCACTTTTAGGCTTGTTATTTCTCATCATATGATTTATTTCTTTCCTCTTTTCTTATCCATACAAATCATGAGGTTCATTGTGTACATTCTGCATTCTCTTCAGACTAGGGGAAAAGACATTAGTTTTCTGTTTTACTCTTTTATACTAGAATCTCCAACATGATCTCTTTATTTACTATGGTCTTCTTAGGTAGTAAAAAAAAACGTCTTATAGGAGGTTATCACTACCCATATATTGGTTGGAATATGAAAAGGATAAATTAGCAACATTTCCTTTCTGGTTCTTCAACATTTTGCTAGCTATTATGACTCATTATTACTTATCGATCTGCAGGTGTTGATGATTTAAAAAGATTTCAGTAGTAGATTGGCATTATATATGGAGAGCTTTTTCTGAAAAATGATTACATAAACTAATTCAGCCGAAAAACTTTCTCATTCCCTTTTATTGATTGCCTTACTATTAGATAAATAATTTGCTTGATATGCGAAAAATGTTAAATCTTCCTTTTCTCAAGGTTCAAACTATCTTGTATATTTCTACAATTTATTCTTCCTTTTCTTGTCATTGAGCATAAATATGCCTTTATGTACCAATTTTTAACTATATAAGATAATGAAACTTGTATTGTTTATAATGTAAAAATAATAAAAGGAAAAACAGTAGTTGTAGATAGGAAAAAGTAGTTGTAGATAGATAATGCATAGCATATGGTAAAACCCAAAGTCTATAGACCTTTTTGTTTGTCATTTAATCAAATCAGACTGTTTGCAAAGATTTTGCTATTTCCAACATAATTTGGAAGTTTTGAATTATCTGTATTATCAAAAATTTAGGAGCATTTATCAAAAATAAATTAAAATAAAATTAGGAGAACGTGTGCTTGTTAAATCTGTCATTTTTAGGAAAGTGATTCTAATTCAAGCTTCTATTTCTTAGAAAGATGATAAGGGTGTATTATTTGGAGCATGCCAGTGTTGACCATATACAAAAGCATTTTAATCCTTTTGAAGCAGAAGCTCGTCGTTTGCTTGATCTAGGCCTTGCAATGCTTGTGTATGTACTTATATCTTAACACTATTTTTTCTTCATGAAATAGTAATAAGAATTAATTCTTTGTTAAATTTACATCGATTAACATTATTTCCTGCACTATGCAAGGTAAGATCAGCTTTTGATGACTTATGCTTCAATGTTTTAGACCCGAGAGGCTTTGTTGAGGTGATAGAAAGTGCTTGTTATTGGTAGTCATTTGTATCACTTCTATTGATTTCTTTTCTTTCCAGATAATTTGTTGGGTTTTCTTTAAATTTGATTGATGATTAACAAACCTTACCTTTTTGGGCACATGTCTAAATTTTCTCCCGCAAGTTCCAAATGCTATTAGCATGCTCAATATATATTCCATCTGTTTCATTTGATATTACACTCATTCTAATTAGTTTTCTCTATAAAGAATTACACCTTTCTATGGTTAGTAACTTTTTAACTGTATACCTCTTATTTACTTCTAATTAGTTGCTCATGAAACCATAGAAAAGACATGTTTAGCACCACAAATTCTAAGAGTACTTTTGATAGGTTCCAAAAGACTTTCATTTTTTCCCCTTACCTTAGTGCCTATCCTAACACTGCCATGTAAAATGTGATGGGGGAGTAAATCCTTATTAATATAGAAAGAAGTTAGATATATTATAGCCAATCCTTTTTACTCCAGAGGAGTTTGAAAGTCTCAAGTTTGAAATTTTTTATTTTTATCTACTTTTGGCCTCCCCCTACAATTTAGCTCGTACAAAATACTACTTTGGCTGAGTATATTGGCTATCCTCAGGTGCTTTTTCTCATAGTGACCATCTTCTTATTCAAAGAGAAGTCTTGGAGGAGACAGTATAAAGGAATTTTTTTTCTATTAAGACATTCATAGAGAAAACATGAATATTTTATAAGTTTAGTTTTCTATAAGCATGACCTTGAAGTGAATTAAAGGAAATAATGTAAGATATATGATTGTATATTTCTGGACAACTATATCGTTGAATAGGTTCTCTACTATTCTAAAAGACATGTATCCCATAGTTTTCCGAGGGCATTTAGTTAAAAGTGACAAAAAAGTTTGAAAATGAGGTGTAGGTGACTCAAGTTTTAATATTTGAGTGGAGGTGACAATTACTTTATTATGAATTATGAAAGTTGGGAAATTAGAAAAATAGCCCACAAGTTCTTAAATTTACACTTTGATCCAAATATTAAACTAACATAATAGGAAATAGAGGGAAAAAAAAGATGTGTTTTTGTCTCTTCTCATCCGTTGTTGTTTTCTCTCTCTTCTTAATTTTTCTTGTTCATTGTTGTTGTTGTTTTATTCATTATCTTCTATTTCATTATAACCATCTTCTACTTCATTATCATCTTCATCTTCTTCTTTTCGACCATTGTTGTTGTTTTTACCGCTACTACTGCTACTTGACCAATTTTTTTGGTCAAATGTTTCGTACATCACTTTCCACTTTGGAAATACTTCATAGGTGACTTTGGTATGTAAAATTATGATTTTTAGTTGAATACGTCATCTGGGTAACTGTTATTATGATTTTTCTTCAACAATAGATAGCATGCAAACATGAATGCAATATAAGAGTCATCTGTTTAAATAGATAACTCATCTGTTGCGAAAGATGGGCCATCTATTGCAATGGAAGACTCATATGTTGTATTCATGATTATGGTTCTATAGTGCTATAACATGAATTGAACAAATGGGCCATCTGTTTTGACAGCTGACTCCTCTGTTAGAACAGATTATTCATCTATTGGAACAAAGTATTTATCTGTTGCAACAGATTAGTTTCCGGTTGTAACAGAATCTGAACTCAATTCAAACAGATGCGTCATCTACTGCAATAGGAAAGTCATCTGTCGTAACAGGTTAGTTATCTGTTGCAACATATCACTCATCTATTGGAATCAGCTTTAAAGGTTCTTTAGTACTATAACATCTATCCCAACACGCGCTCCATCTATTGTAATAGATAGATCATCTGTTGCAATATATGATTCACTTGTTATAAGAGATGACTCACCTGTTGGAATCAGCTTCAGGAACGTAACATGAATCCCAATAGGTGAGTAATTTGTTGCAACTGATCACTGACCTGTTGTAATATATTTTTCACATGTTGCAATAGATTTCACATATGTTGGGGTTCTTGTTATAGAACTATGAATCACTTTTAATTTTATTATGATATCATTATTAACTTTTTTAACAAATGACTTTATTTAGGTACCACTAATAGAGGGATCAATAAAAATAGGGGTGAATTATCATGGTCAATGGATCGAGAAGACTAATCGATGTGTATGGCATTAGAAGGGGAGTGAAATGCTAGAGACGATAGCTATGACAGTCTAGAGTGATGTTTTGTCTGATGATTTTGTGAACTTAATCATCAGCTAGTATGGACTGAATTGTCAACCGAAAGAACTCACCATCAGCAACATGCACAGCTACTTTGAAAATCAGAGGGTGCTACCTTTCAAGATAACCGATCAGGTTTGGTTTCGTGCTTATCTTAGTGATTCATCTAGGCCAGTGTTAAGGGTCTATGTGGTTGAAAAGATGAGAGAGAATGAGAACCAGAATGTAGAAGAAGAACAACAATAAGAAATCTTTGATGAAAAGTTAAATGATATGGACATGAATATTCCAGATGATAATCGAACACCTACGCCCGTTGCTGAGAGAAATACGGTGGGCAGTTCTTCTCAATCGACACAGTATGGCAATCGTCAAAAAGACGAGACCGGATTTTACATGGGAATGTCATTTAAGTAAAAGAAAGAACTTTCTACTTATTTGTTTATTACTTGCCTGAAAAAAAATTAGAGTAAAGAAGGTGATTAATTCGAGCAAAGTCTTTTCCTACAAATATGCTAATGCGAACTGCAATGGTGGTTGAGGTCTATGAAGTACTTAAGTTCTGACAGATTCATCATTCATGTTTATGAAAAGCATCACACATGTGGTTCAGTTATGGGGAAAAATCCTCATGCCACGACAGAGGTCCTCGGTCAATATTTCAAGAATAAATTCCCCAAAGGCAAAGAGGCCCTTCTACAAGGGATATGGCAAATCAACTCCTTATGGAATAGAGTTTCATGGTCAGTTCTTGTAACATATATATGGCCAAGGGAATTGCCAAGCACTTTGTTAGGGGGACACACATGCATGGGTATTCAGTCCTCGATGCTTACCGGTACATGCTTGAGTCCACAAATTTTGAGAGTAAGACGACATTGCATGTTGATGAAAACGGAATGTTCAAGTACTATTTTGTATCCTATTTTTCTTGGATTCAAGGTTTTCAATATTTTAGAAATGTCATAGCCATCGATGGGACCTTCTTGAGGGGCAGGTACAATGGAGTTTTGCTAGCAGCGGTGGCATAGGATACAAAGAGTCATATCTTTCTTGTCTCTTTTTATGTAGTGGACAAGGAATGTGATGCCTCGTATGAATATTTTTTTGAACAAATGCAAATCTGCGTCAAAGATACCGAAGAGTTGGGTTTTATTTTTGATAGGCATCCAAATATTCCAAAGATGGGTTCAATTTTCTACACTTCAGCTCACTTTGGTTGTTGCATGAGGCATTTGGGAGATAATATTCGGAATAACTTTCACAATGAAAGGGTCGTGAACCTTTTTATAGAGCATCTAAAGCATATAATAGAGAGGATTTTTAGACCATTTCAATCAAATAATGGATATGCATCCCAAGGCAGCAGAACATCTCGTATGTGTCTGTTTTGAGAGATGGAGTTGAGCATTTTGTCTAGCAAATAGGTATATTATTGTGGATTTAATGTCTTGTTTGAGTTACAAGTTTAGTATGATGTCGTACTAAGTGATTCTTTTATATTGGTACAATATTATGACGTTAAACATAGTTGAATCGATGAATTCATTGTTTGGTGTTGAAAGAGAATTTCCCATAGTGTCTCTATTTGATGAAATAAACAAGAAGTATGGAAATTTTTTTCATAAAAGGCATATGAAGTTCGAGAATGGAAGAACCAAATTTGTTCTAGAAGCAAAAAAAAATATCAACGAACGTTAGTCAGGGGAATAGGTTATTTACTCATCAAATAGGAGATTATAAGTTCAGTATCGACGGTCATGGTGATGTTGCCACGGTCAATCTTCAAACAAGATTTTGTACATGCAGATTTTTTTAATTTGACAAAAATACCATGTCCACATGCTATGGCAGCGCTTCGAGCTTAATACGGTACATAATATGGAATAAAAATTTAAGAGTGATCCTCTCCATATTATTCGGTGAAAAAATATATAATGGCATATAGTGAGAATATTAATCTGGTGACTTCCGAAGAATCTTGGGTTGTTCCTGTAGAGCTTTGGGGGAGATTAATACCTCCTCTATATATTGACCCAAGTACTTTTAAACTGGGAAGAAATCCATATAAGAGGAGGCGTAGAGTTGGAGAATCATTTCCATCAAGAAAAAACAAGTTCTCCATATGTAAGAACGTTGGCCACAAGAGAACTACATTCCCAGATCGTAATCCACCATGATCGTTGTAAAAGCAAAAACTTGTGTTGTTGTTTGTTAACTTGTTTGTTGAGAACTACATGTACTTTTATATATTTAACTCATTGTTGTGAACATAAATTTATCATTTATTATATAAAATATCTTTTTAATAACATGTGCATCAATAAAAAAAGGAAAAATAGGAGCTAAATACAATAGACCACAAAAAAATTTTCAACAGATGGACATTTGCTGGAAAAACACAATACAATTAATAAAACTAGAATGTGTTCTTACAATAGATGATAAATCCATTGCAACATATGGATAATCTACTGACACAAACCCAACCGATGACCAATCTGTTTTAACAGATGGTCCATCTGTTGAAAGAACTCAATACTCTTGCTATTGCTACTGGATTTAAAATCTCTCCTTACATCCAACCATTGACATATTTGTTGAGAAAAAGAAATAGACATAATGAAAATTAAATAAAAATTAAAAAGTCAAAGTCAACCAAAAATAAAATTTTCATTAAACAAAAACAAAATACATTAGGTATACATCTAATATAGAAAAATTAAAATACATACGCTAAAGGAAAAATCATCATCTAATTATTATTATAATCATTATTATTATTATTGTCATCCGACCAATCATCAACCAGCAGCAGCAGGGTCCTCCTCAGCCTGTGCATCTCTCCGAACATCCTTACTCTCACGGCAACCAACTCTCACTACAGGCCATTAACCTACCTTTGAAGTTCCCGCACAGTATCACACAGAATAGCAATGTCCCAAACAGGATCAACAATATCTAGAACGCGCAGGAAATGACAAAAAACATAAACACAAAAGTAAAGAAAAGAGTCTGAATATAATTCAATGTATACTACCAACTGGTAGATTTACACATTAAAAAACTTACCTCAACGAGAAAGAAATATGCTCTTTGAAGAGAAGTGGTTAAAGATGTAATACGAAAAGACAAAATGCAAGAAATAAATAATGTGGAGTAGAATGAAGATTAGGGAGGGACCTATTTATAGAGGATTGAATCTGAATGTGTTAGGCAAAAAGGAACAACTGTTCAATTCTATTGTATTAATTAAATTCAAACTGCTGAATTTTTGTTTTCTATGAAAAGTCATGACTTTTTGTTTTACATTCAAACTTTTCACCTTTTTAAAATAGTTCTTCTCTTAATAATAATTGTTGCTAATGAATTGTTACAATAGATGAACCATCTATCGCAACATATTTACTATGTGTTGTAACAAATGGTTTACATGTGCAACAGATGAGACATCTGTTGCAACCTATGGATTATCTGTTGTGACAGATGGAACATCTATTAGAGGAGATGTTTTGATTTCTTCTAACAGCTAATTCATTAGTTGCAACAGATGGGGAATTTGATTCATCGGCTGTTTTAAATATGTTAGACAAAAAGTCACGGATCTTCACCTTTTTTTAATAATCATCGCATACCTTAATTAATCCAAATTAATGAGTGTTTTATTACATAAAATAAAAAAGGTGAAAAGTCACGACTTGTAGCTCTTGTTTTTTCTTGACGGGCATGTAGTCCTCTGACGTTGAAGATGGTTACCCTTTGAGTCTCTGTAGTCTTGTACACTACTTAACGATGGGAAGTGAAGAATAAACACTGTTTAACATCGATGGGGTAGAAAGAATTAGGTGCGTGCATATGGATGGATCTACTTTCATGCATTGGAGTTATGTATTATTGATCAAGCTATCGTGATAGATCCATATAAAGTACAATGATTTTGTGAATGTAGCTTTTTACCAATTAGACATTGATTCTTCAAACAGGATCCTACATTTTACAGTTTAGTTTGATAGGTGCAAAATGATAAGACCAAAGGGTTCTAATAAGGTGGTGTCGATACACTGTTATAATTTAATGATAGTTTTGCTCATGTTTATGCATCAAGTTCTGAGAAGGGATCAATATTTGATGGTATTATAGACAATAAATAGTGATTAGACTGATTTTAATAGTGCAATGGGCTTTGAGATGGCCTTCAAAGCAGTTTATTTCAGCAAACAGGAATGGAAAGCCAATAGAAATTTCCCTGGTCAAAACTTATATGGATGGTTTTCTCGAGGAGACTATTATACAGCAGTAGGAGTTTGGGAGAATACCTATACGGGAAAGGGGAGGTAGAGAAGTCCATATATCATCTCAGACCTTGTTTAAGAGGAAACACGAGTAAGCAAGCAAAGAACTTCTAGCCAATCTGGCCAATGAAATTGACTTGAAAGATAAAAAACTGAATGAGCTGCAAATGTGAAAGTGTATCCAAATATTAAAATCTATCAGTCATCCTTGAAAAGAAAAATGCTAAAGAGGACTTGAGTTGGAAACTTTGCTAGGGACTCTGACTAGCTAGCGTGGCCTGAATGAAGACCCATAAAATGCAGGATCAAAACTCTATGAAATCATCTTGGCAAGCATAGAATATTGGTAAGATTTTCAGTCAAGAATGAAACCTAAACCAACAACTCCTAAAGAAAAAATAAGGAAAGCCAAGGCGTCAATTTCTGAAGTCCAACTTGAATCCTATGCCTTTTATTTGTGGTTCTGATTTGGTCAATGGAAGTAGAAATAAAAAGGTCTAAAGTTGGCTAGATATCCCATGCCTTATTGTTTCCATGGCTTTGACCAGACCAAAACCACAAACAGAAGGCGTGGGATCAAGTTTAACTTCAGAAATTTCCACCTTAGCTTGATCCCTTATTTTTACTTCAGGAGTTGTTGGTTCAGGTTTTGTTCCTGACCGGGAATCTTACCACCATCGATACTTGCAAAGCTGCAACCTTAGAGTTCTAATCTTGCACTTTGTGGGTCATCACTCAGCCCATGCTAGCTAGTCACAATTCTATAGAAAAGTGCACATCTCTAGATCACTTTAGCATTTTTCTTTTCAAAATGGACTGATGGGTTTTAATTTTGGATACACTTTCATATTTGCACCTCATTTAATTTTTTCATTTTTTATGTCAATTTCATTAGCCAGATTCACTACACATTCCTTCCTACCCTGTATTTCTTCTTTAATAAGGTCTGAGTTGATATATGGTCCTCTTAACCTCCCTTTTCCCGCACAGGTATTCTCCCAAGAACCTTCTACTAAATAATAGTCTCCTTGAGCAACCCATCCATATAAATTTGGACCAGGGCAGTAACTATATTCATTTCAATTCTTGGTTGAAGTAGTGCGAGGCTTCAGAGGCCTTTCAAAGTCCATTGAACCCTTGAAATGGGTCCAATCACTATTGAATGTTTACACTGCCACCAAAAACTTGAACCCTTCTCTAAACTTGATGCATAAACATTAGAAAAATCTTAATTAAACCATAACAGGGTATCGACACCACCTACTTGGTCCCTCGGCTTTATCAGTTCAAACCTAACAATCTTAACTACAAAATACAATATCTTGTTTGAATGATTAATCCCTAATAGGTTTACCAACATTCATAAAATTAGTGTAATGTATGTATGTTTTCACGATAGGTTGATAAGTAATACATACCTCCTACATATGTAGTGGTTCCATCTGCAAGCAGTTTATTCCTCCAAACCCATCTTTACTCTTGCCTTTAATATGGGTCAGGCAAAAGTTGATCCACTTTAACTTCTTTTTATCTGCAAATAAGAGAAAAACATTTGATGTCAAACTAGAGAAGAACAGATGGCCCATATGTTGCAATAAGAGAAGAACACAAAATTGAATGATACAACATATTACAATAAGATGTAAAACAAATTCCCCATTTGTTGTAACAGATTCCCCTTCTATTCAACAGATGAGTCATCTGTTGCAACAGGCAATGCATCTATGACAACAGATGGTTGACATATTTCAACAAATGGGTTATCTGTGGAAAACAATCAAACTAGTCTTGCTACTGGTTTGATTTCTTTCAACAATTGCTCTTCTGTTCCAACAGTTGATTCATCGATTGCAACAGTTGGGGAATCTCTGACAACACCACCAATAACATCAACAATAGCATTAACAATAAAGATAAAACACCATATGTTCCAACATTATCAACAATAAAAATACCACATATTCCAACAACACCAACAACAGCAGCACCACCAACAAAGAAACAAAAAAAAGACAAAAAAATGATAATGACAATAGGGCTTTTTAAATTCTCCCAATAGATGACTTTTTTGTATATTTTAATAAAAATAATGGTTCATCCATTCAAGACCTAAAAGTCACCTTTCCTTTAATTTTCTCAATAAATAGAATACTGGTAATGGGTAAATAAATAAAAATAATAGATGTAAATATCTGATTTAAATAACATACAAAGAAGAAGACGAGAAGGAAAGAGCAATTGTGAACCATACCTGGAATGTCAAAAAAGAAAAGGGATCAGAACACCCATTTCATTCAAGAAAAGATATAGATTGGTTGATATTCAAAAGGATTATCATGCAAAAGAAGAGAGAGAAAAAGGAGTCGGTTGAGATTATCATAAAGAGGAGAGAAAGAGAATTTTGATTTTGAAAGAAAGAAGAGAGATGAATTAATTTATGGCTTAAAGAGAGAGAATACTAGAGATGGGTTTTAAATATTCATTAATAACTTTTGAATGCCACAAGGAGACGGTGACATTGAAAAGACAAGATAAGACTACTCAAGGAGGAGATTTTTTAGTTATCCAAGTAATATTTTTTACCACCTTAGTATTTTATCTTTTTTATCTCAAACAAAAAATTTCCTTAAAATAAAAAAAATCTTAAAACATATAAGTCATCTATTGTAACAGATGTCAATTTCTATTTGAAAATTTTCAACAACTCAATCATCTGTCGCAATACATGGCAATGTCTATTTGATAATTTTCAGTAGATATGTAATTTGTTGTAACAAAATCATTTATCTATTTGATAAATTCTATTCCAATAAGTTGAACATTTATTTTAATACAATTTCAATTGAGTCCATATGTGCAACTACAACTTCAATTGATTTAGCTACAACTAGGGATGAGTTGATAGGGTCAACTATATTGCATGATATTGGTATTGCATTCCTCCTAAACTGAGTCATCAATCTACCAATTTGAGTTGAAACAATTCATATTAGCTTATTATTTAAAATACCTAAATTGATTTTTCTATAACTAAGGATGAGTTGATAGGGTCAACTATATTGCAAGATATTGGTATTGTGTTGCTCCTGACATGAGTCATCAATCGACCAATCTGAGTTGAAATAATTTATATTAGCTTATTATTTGAAATACCTAAATATATTTAGCTACAACTAGGGATAAGTTGATAGGGTCAACTATATTACATGATGTTGGTATTGCATTCCTCCTGACCTAGGTCGTCAATCGACCAATCTGAGTTGAAATAATTCATATTAGCTTATTATTTAAAATACCTAAATTAATTTAGCTACAATTAGGGATGAGTTGATAGGCTCAACTATATTGCATGATGTTGTTATCGCGTTTCTCCTGACTTGAGTCATCAATCGACCAATTTGAGTTTAAATAATTCATATTAGCTTATTATTTGAAATACCTAAATTTATTTAGCTACAACTAAGGATGACCAAATTATTCTGATCAAATTAACATTTTTAAAAATTGTCATTCTTTTTTCAAAATACAAATCAACCCATACAAATCACCCATTTATAGGAAAAATACTTCATCATTTCAATTCTTGAGTTCTCTCTCTTTTCTATCTCTCTCAACAATACAAATAACAACTACTCAACATATTGTTCGACCCTTAACAACAAATTCATTTTCTTTCCATTTTTGACCACATAGTTGTTATTTTTTACTTTATTTTTGCTTGTATATGTTATTTTCTCTATCTTCACCGGTAACAGAGTTCAAGATGAGTTCTAAATTTTTTATTTTTATTAAAAATTATGGATTTTTAGTTAATGATAAAAAAAGAAGACTTTTAGTTGTATTATCTTTGAGAATGGGTTACCAATTTTGAGTTTTGATGCTAAAATCATAGAAAGAACCTGAAAAATCCTAGGTTTTATCATAGTATTTTGTTGACTGTCATGGTATTATTGGATGGTATTTATGTTATTGGTAGTGGTTGGTGGTGGTGATGTTGGTATTGGTGGTGTTGGTGGTGGTATTGGTGGTCGTCGTGGTGGCATTGGTGGTGGTACTGGTGGTCTTGGTATTGATATTACTGGCATTAGAGGTGGTGTTTGTATTGGTCGTTTGGTGGTGGTTTGGTGGTGTTGGTGGCATTGGTGGTGGTATTGGTGGTCTTGGTGGTAGTGTTGGTGGTCGTCGTGGTGGCATTGGTAGATTTGGTGGTCTTGGTATTCTTATTGATGGCATTGGTGCTGGTGGTAGTATTGGTATTACTGGTTTGGTGGTGGTGGTGGTATTGATGGTGGTGGTGGTCGCATTGGTAGTGGTGTTGGTGGCATTGGTAGTGTTTGTGGTAGCTATTGGCAGTGGTGTTGGTGTTGGTGGCATTGGTGACATCAATTGTAATGTATTTTTGTTTTTCTATTGTTTGTCGGTAAAAAAAATGTCTCCCAAAAAAGAAAAAAGTGAAAGTGGATTAATTTTTGACCACCTAACAAAAAAGGCTAGAGTACAGATGGATTCGAAGGATCTTACTGAACAATCTCAGTCAGGGAAAAGTAAATCTGATGAAATATATAAAAACGACATTGAGGGAAATGGAGAAGGGTTTGTAGAGGGTGATGAGGAAAATAAAAGTGAGGATGGTGAAGAAGAAAATAAACAAGAAGAGGAGGAAGAAGAAAGTGAGAAAGAGGATGATGATCAACATGATTATAATGCATCACCAATAGGGCATGAATCAAGATTTAAATCCCTGCATGATCCTATCAGAACTATTAGTATTGACAGGTTTCAAGTTGCGATGCCGATAGATAACCCTACAGAACTAACAGGTAATTTTGTACTTAAATCGCAGTTGGGGAAACCTTTTGATGAATTTTGGAATACTATGAAGAATGAAAACATAGATGAACTTTTTAAGAAGAGTTCCGTCAGACACTTTCTTGAGCTACCTGAGGAAAACTACTTATTTCCAAATAAGCATGGTATATGGTCTTCTCAAGCGCAAGATCAATTACGTGGGGGGTGATTCGAAGGGGGGCAAAAAGATAGATGAAATCTGGATCAACTACTGTGGCATGCCGATTTGTTTTGGCATGAAAGCGTTTGTCATAGTGATAGGCTTGACATGCAATCTTCCAAAAGAACCTCTCATCAAGGAAACACCCCATAAAAGGTCCAAGGCAAGTAGGATAGCCAAACTACCAGCATCAAATAGAAGGAAGGCATTGTCCAAGCGACCACCCACCAAAACCAACAAACACAAGAAAAAAATAAATGGGTTGTTGGACATTGCTGGACGCGGGTATAGAGCCAATATGTTTTTAAAATATCTCAAGGATAAAACCATATCAAAGAAGTACTAGGAGTAATCGTTCTTAGTTTAGTTTGCCCATTCCATTATATAGGCAAAAGACGTCAACAAAGTCATAAAAGATGATTAGTTTAAGCTTGCCGAGGATTTTGAGAAATTCAACAATTATCCCTGGGGATATGACAGCTATAATTTGACTGTCAAATATTTACTGTCAAAGTTGTCCCCAAAGACAATCACATTATAAGTTTTCTTTAGGCTTTCAAGGTAAATTTAATCACTATTTGCTTACACTTCTATTAATTTATATTGAATAATTATTATGACTTTTTTTGCTTGCTTCCTGTTTAAATTTTTTAGGATTGATCATTTGAAGTCATTTCTCCCCTTTGAAAGAAGGTCAAGGATTACCCGAACAAGGTTTCTCATCCAAAGACTCTTAGATGGTTGGCTGCAAAGAGCAACACAAGAATTAAGGAGGTTGATCTCTTTAACCCTCCAGATGATATGGTAAGTCTTCTTTCAAGTAAAATAATTTGACTTAAAGAAATATATTGAAATTGATATGCCATCTATTGCTATAGATGGTTTATCTGTTGTAATAGATTACCTATATACTACAACTAGTGCAATAAATGGGTAATCTGTTACGACAGATAATTCATATTTTGCAACAGATTACCCATCTGTTACTTTAGTTCTATGAACCCGACTCAACATATTACCCATCTATGGCAAATTATGCAACAGATGGGTAATTCGGTGCAATATATATTTAATCTGTTGACACATATGAATCATCTGTTGCAACAGAAAGATCATAAGTTGTAAAATTTATCTCTGTTAACATGTAACCCAACTGACTATAAATTATTATATGATTTAAAATTTTTTATATATATATAGGTTTTACATCCATGAATCGTGCCTACTAAGCAAGAGTTGGGGATGATTTTTTTTATTACTCTAGGTCTTGTTGATACAATAGCAGACCCAATGGTGGAGTTAATAAATAAGGAATTGGCTGGAGCAACATCCATAAGAAGAGCAGTTAGGCAAGGTCAACCTAATGTTGATTCTCTTCATGACCAAACTGCTGCAACAAATTCGGGTGCTGCTTCTAGGGGTGTTGCTGGTGGAGTTGTTGATGTTGGTGGCAGCCCTACTGATGTTGATGCTATGGCTAGTCGTGATGATGAGTATGTTATTTCTCAAAAAAATATGTTTGAGAACACCCTTTTCACAGGTCCCTCTCACCCTTACACAGGTCCCTCCTACCTATACAATGGTCTCTCTTACCCCTCTTCGCCCACATGTTCTCATTAAAAATTAAAAAAGTGCAAGGACGGACAAGATAAACTCTTTGAAAAATTAGAGGCTATCACTAAAGATGTTGAGGAATTCAAATCCAAAGGGATTTCATACCATCCAAGAAGGTGATAGGTCCATACACTCGTACAATGGCATTTAGGAAGAAGAAAAGAGCAATTAGACAAATACTCTCCAATCGAAAACCAAAAACAATTACAACTCCTCCATCTCCAAAATTTGTTGACATTCAGGGGCCATTGAATAAGGTGAACATATACGCCAAACTTAAAAAATATGATAGATATGTGTAATTGGTACTTGGACAAGGTAAGTTTACTTTCCCTAACCTAGCCTTCTAATCTACTCCATAAAGAAGAAGCTACGTAACAGATGTGTCATCTGTTGCAATAGCTAGATTTTTTGATACAATTGTTGTGGTTTTGTTATAATAAATTACTTATCTATTTCATAATATACGTTAGATAGGTAATTTGTGAATAGATTCAGAGAACCCTCTGCAATAAATGGGTCATCTGTTGCATCTTTCCACTTTGTTTTTCTTCTTTACAATTACTAACATATTTAAGAATTGTCTTCTTATATCACAGTATATTGATGAAATTATCCACCTTATAACTAGTAGGTAATTAGTGTACCCGGATGCTTATGATAATGTCGATAGGATAGATAATTGATCTCAACTTCTACAAGAATTTCAATGATAGGTACGATTAGCTCATTAAGCAAGCCTAAACTCCTGGTGGCCTGGGATTTGATTTGTTAGTTTCTGGGTTCTAATGGGATGAAGAAATGATTAAATATGTTAGAGAAAAGAGGTCATATCCATACGACAAAAGCTGGAAGAAGGCATAGAGAATTCTTTCAATCATAAATGTGGACGTCAAATATTTTCTGGCTCTTGAGATACTACTCGAGGAGGCAAAGATAAAGTTTTATGACTGTAACTTACATGTTTTCAATGAGGTTGTTGTTTTACCTAAATGCAACCACAGTTGGAGTTGTTCCCAACTTGTTGAGGCAGAGTAAACTGATAGATTATTTATCAGTAGAAGTGTTGATGAAGCAAACATGGGATTTTTAAGGTCAAAACAAGGACATGGACCATTTAAAAACCCAACCGCATGCGAGTCATATGCACTTACACACATCGAATGTTTGCTTACCGATAAAGAATTGGCCGAGCCAATAAACTGTCTGTGCGACAACGCTATGGAAAACATGCAAGAGGTTTGAACTTATGGGGTACTAACTGAATACTTAAAGCTTGTGGATAAAGAAAAAGGTGTAGAAACACAAACACCATTAAAAAAAATTATTTCAAGTCACTTCACTTTACATGTAGTGGCAATTTTTTATGTCTAATGAAAGTTGAATTTTTTATTATGCAACAGATTGTCTATCTGTTGTAATAGATATTCTATCTGTTTTAACAAATAGTTTATTTGTTGTAACAGGTTGGTCATCTATTGCATTATGTCGATGTTTTTATCTGGTTTATCTGTTGCAATAGTGGGAAGACCTGTTTGATAATTTCTAATAGATGACCTACATGTTGCAACATATGTCTTAATTTGTTTGATGTTTTCCAATAGATATGTCATCTGTTGCAACAAATACCTTATCTATTGCAATATTTGAATCTAGTACTCTATTTCAATTAATAAGTTCCAAACTAAGGATAAAATAAAATTCATAGACAACATAAAATAAATTAGAGCCTTCAGAAATTACATGAAATAAGTTAACAAATGGATGAAATGTAAAAAAAATTGTTATGGGTATAGATCTCAAGAAATAAATCAACAATTTAAGTTTTGATGCCAGCAATTCCTAAGGAGGGGTGAGGTTATTACTTTGACAGTCTCAAGCTCTAAAGATCTACTCAATATGGACAAGTTGTTCTTCATCCGGTGTTATGGAATTCGGCTTTGGTCATCGTGGATCCTTAATGTCGCTTGCATAAGATTTCTACACTTTCGCTTCTCCATATTTCCATACAAGAGTAGCATATTGTCAATGTTGTTCAGCAGTAGATTCTACTGTGACATCCACCTGGAAATCTAGAATTGTCAATGCTAATCATAGAGATACAAAAAATGGAAACAGATAATTCATCTGTTTTAGAAAATAGATTATCTTTCTGTTGCAACTGATGGACCATCTATTAGGATAAATTAAAACATGAGGAAGACTTGTATTATAATTTCCAACGGATAAAACTTGTGTTGCAACATATGACTCGTCTATTTGGAAAAACTAAAACAGTAGGAAGTCTTGATTTAATTTGTCCCAACAGATGACCCATCTATTGCAATAGATCGGTCATCTATCGGTACAAATAAAAATAGTACGAAGATGTCCCAACACTACATTTGATGCAATAGGTTAGTCAACTGTTTCAACATATGTATATATTTGTTTGATAATTTTCAGCAGATGTGTCATCTATTGAAATAGATATATATGTGTTTGTTTGTTAGTTGGAATAGATGATATATACTAACCTTCTTCATCTTATGCTACTCTACTATGGCCCTTATACATTGCTCAATAGTGCAACACAATGATGGAGGAATTGTAATTTTGCTTTTTTGGATGCTTGATAATGCCTTGGAAATTACTTTCCTTCTCGTCTTAGATTTAATCTCTAATCGAGTGGATAGATATAAAATCCTCTTTGATTGAATGACACCCCTCTTAGATGTCAATTTCTTTATATAAAAAATTAATACATTAATAGTATTAATCACTACATCATGTTTTGCCTTGCAGTCTTAACATTTGCATGCAGAACATTCACTAGGAGAGGCAAAATTATATAACCAGTATGATCATACTTATAATGGTTTGTTTTAAAAACTGTAAGAGGAGCATTATTATCCCTAACAACAACACAACTACCACCACCAGCACTTCATCACCACTAACACCATCAACAATAATATTCTTACCCTCTAAAATTATTTTTCTTTTGATGGTTGTTTCTCCAAATAATTCTATTTTTATTTGGTCAATGACCTTAGGGTACGATAAAGTTTGCACAGGTCATAAAGTAAGAAAAAATGACATCTTCAACTCTCGATTGATCGAAATAAGTGATAGATGCACAATCTAACATAAATCAGTATATTAAAATGATGATTAGATCATTCAAAAAAATCATTAATTAAAACAAAAACATAATTAGAATTATACTTAGTGCATCTTTTGTGGGGTGAAAAGATCAAGAAATTTAGTATTTTTAAAATGGCTTCAAATGCCC
The DNA here is from genome assembly GCA_030864215.1 of Capsicum pubescens. Classification (NCBI taxonomy): domain Eukaryota; kingdom Viridiplantae; phylum Streptophyta; class Magnoliopsida; order Solanales; family Solanaceae; genus Capsicum; species Capsicum pubescens. The sequence continues at coordinate 194,186,873 of CM061544.1, read as the reverse complement.
AAGCCTATAACATAGCGCCAATAAATTAAAAGTATTATTGAATAAAAAATGAATCATATCATAATAAAAGAAATATTTAACATGAAAGTCCATGGAAAGCCATATAAGTTGATTGTCTTTGGCATTAACAGGGTCAATAAATATTTGATAGTCATTTTGAAGCTTTCATAACCCTAAGGATAGTTGTTAAATTCCTCAATGTCCTTGGAGAGTTTCCTCATCCATATTATCTTTGTTTTCATACATAAAATGACGCTATAGAAGATGATATACCATTTTCATTTGGAAACGAGTATTGTTGTCCTTCGGCAAATCAAGATATTGCCCAAAGAAGTTGTCCCAAAAATAAGCATACAAATTTTATTTTCAAAGTATTTTCTGAAGGTATCAAAATATTTTTCCATGCCTGACTTAACCATGAAATCAATCGTTAAATCTGTAGCACCATCGAACTGCATTCTCACCAGATAACTATCAATGTTGAAGGTTTTGACCAACTCTTTGGTGGAAGGGCTATTAGGATTTGGATCATCTTTTTTAAAATATTCCTCCTCCTCATGTTCATTATCTTCTACTTTTATTGAGATAACGCTTGTAAAGCAAGATCATAGAGTGGTAGATGTAGCCTAGTTGCTTCACTTATTCCTTTACTTGAACTTGATTCAGTTTCTTTTCTTTTAGGAGCCATATAATCTAAAAATAACATGAACATAAAATATATTATAATTGATTAATACATCATTAAAAAGGATAACAGTATATCTAACATATACAACTATGAAATAACAGTTCCAACAGATCACACATCTGTTGCACCAAGTAGGTTATCTGTTTCAACATATACCTAACCTGTTTCACTGAATGAGTAATCTGTTGCAGCAATAAAAATAGATCACTCATATATTGAAAAGATGAATTTTCTATGCAACAGATCACACATCAATTGCGACATATGAGTGATCTATTGGAATTGTTAGCAACGATCAATATTATTTAGATTTCTTCAAGCAGAATCATCGTCTATCACAACAGATGAATGATTGGTTCGAAAAATCAAGTATCGAACATTTCCTATTGGAATAGTTGATAGGATTTTATCCAACAGAAGGTTTATATATTACATCAGATGATTAATATGTTGCATTAAATTATTAATCCAATGGTTCCTCCATTGAATCGGATTGTTAATCTGTTACATCAGATGGTTAATATGTTGCATAATATTTTTAATCGGATGGTTCCTCTATTATATTTTATGGTAAATCTATTACATCAGATGGTTAATCCATTGCATCATATGGTTAATATGTTGTATCAGATTTTTAATCCGATGGTAAATCTATTACGTCAGATAGTTAATTTGTTGCATCGGATGGTAAATTAGTTATATCAGATAGTAAATTTGTTGCATCAGATGGTTAATATGTTGCATCATAAGGTTAATATGTTGCAGAAAAAAAATAGTAGCTTTATTTTGTTCAATAGAATAATAACAATATCACTATTTTTACAAAGAATAAGAACAAATCAACCCAGCAATAGGTGCTACACCAAAAACACCAACATTGTTGTTTTGTTTGTACAAACATAGAAAAAAATCAAACTTAAAAAAATGCAACAAACAACAAAAAATCATATTTCACTTCGAAAAGAGATGAGAAAAAATACCAGAAATTAGGGTTTTATTCAGACCGCATTTCAAATTACAGCAACAAATATTGGAATTGTTAACCAATACTAGAAGAGAAGTTAGCTCAAGTTCCTTTTTTTCTTCAAAACTAAAAGGCCATAATTTTTTACCTGTGAAAGAAGAAAAGGAACGATGAAGAACTCGAAGTTGTTATGGCCAGAGAGCAAGGCTATCACATAGAATCACAGTTGAGAGTGGAAAATGAAATTGAATTCCAACTATTTATCATTGGAGGTTGAAGTATTCGGGGATTAAAGGGTGAAATTTGCAGAACTGTTGGTCGGGAGAAACTGTCGAGAGAGAGGAGAGAGAGATGGTTGATTTGGAGAGGAGAGAGGTGTGGTTGATTTGTATTTTTAAAATATTAATCAAGTTCACAATTAACCTAATCAAGTTTCTTAATTATGTTTGACCTTTTAAGTTGTTCAATGTCACCAATCCTTCATTCAAGACTTAAATGACACCTTTCCTTCAATTTTCTCCACTTTTCCTTCCTAATTAATTAAAGGACTCTTTGTAATGAAAAGAAGTGTTTGTATTCTTCTTGTTCTTATTCTTGAAGAATATAATATTTTGTGTTGCCCAATTGAGTAGCTTTTGATTCTATATCAAGTGTTGGAAATGTAATGGCCCTTCAGATTATTTTCTTGATTTCCATGCAATTTTTGCATTTCAAGACTTCCTATAGTGTCTACGGGTCATTTATAACTTTTCAGAACTTTCAGTTTAGTTATCGAACAACTTATTTGAATTTTAGGCTCAATACCCTATTATTAAGCTTTCACTGTTAAAGAATTGATCTTGGATCAAAAGGCCTATTAAACAATCTCATATGAGAATTCCAACTGAGCTATCAACTCTGGAACATTGATTTTAGGCTGTGGGGCTTTTGTTTGGGTCCTAAGGCTTCCTGACTCATTTTGGGTCTTTATGTGGATTTAATGAAAAATGGAATTATGTGTGGGACCCAGATTTAATCAAAATAATATCGAATGAAGGTTTTGATGGTTTCATTGAGTTTGGAGTGTTGAATATGGTATGGTAGCATGTTTGTTTGCACACATGGTATCCCAAAAAAATCCTAAGCACCTAGTTGGAATTTGTCAGAGCTTAGCATTTTTACTGGTTTCTAGCACATGGTGCAACCTTCAGTTGTTCTTCATGATCCTGGGGTTTGGGCAACGTTCGATAAGGTACAAACTCTTGTCCATCCCAATCGCGGGCCTACCCCTCGATTTGCGATGAATGGTTGAGCAGACGCGATTCCTCTCCTTTTTTATATTCGTGACACCTCATGTCGCATTCACAATAGTCCACCAAGCTAAGTCTTTTCTCTAGAGACAAGTTCTTCATTTTGGTGATGAACAATCCTTCTACTCATTGCGATTAGCAAGGTGTCGTGCGATCGCGATGAGTAACCCCTGATTCAATGTATTTCAGGATTTTCAATTTTTCCCTTATTTATTGACCCTAAATTCACTATTAATGGTACTTTGAACTCATAAACTTATGGTAAATAATTTATTATAGCTAGGTATGTGTAGAGGATAATGAAGTGGCCATTTTTTACTATTCTTTTTGTGCATTTTTGACTTAAATCCTTCGTTTATTTCTTCTTTTTCCCTTTTTTTCATTCTCATTAGGGGATGATTTGAGCCTCGATTACACTCCATTTGTTCTTAACTTTTGAACATGTATTCCTTTTCCTTTTAAGTATCTTGCGATGGTTTCAATTATAGGATTCAATTAGCCGATCCCACGGGCCCATTTGTGACCTGATTTTGGGCTTGATGTTTTATATTGCAATATGTACATAATTTTACTCCTATTAGTGTATAAATTATTATATTTATAGTGTAGTGTCATTTTTAGGAATATGATTCATAGAAATTGAAGACTAAAATTTGGCAACGAGGTTGACTTTGATTTACTTTCCTTCATGAGATGGTGTAATGTATAGATTCCATGGTTGGAGGGGATTATAGGAGGGTATTATGACTAGTATATCATGACATAACTAATTTAGGGAATTTGGGATAGAAATGTAACCCAAACCTTAGCCTAGAATACTTGATGTGACCTTAAAATCCTATTATCCTTGTTTGTGGACTTGTTTAAGCATAGATTAACATTAAGGATTCTTTAATATAGGACTTACTATATGACTTAGTGATTTGATCGGTATTTCCTCGATTAGTGCTTTGTAGTGATTTCATGCACTTAATTATTATAGTTTCCCAAGTTATGGGGCTTTATTATTCTAAATCATATATTGTTGGGACCGAGGCGATAGTTTTGATAACAATTGGATTCAGTTGACTATTCCATCCTTAAAAGGATGTGATTCTAGTTTATAGTTGCTTAGGAACTTATGGTTGTATTGTTTGGGTACTGTTGATGGCATGCATACTTTTAGGCATATTTATAATCACTTAGTGGTACGATTCCAACCAAACCCTTGATTTTACAAATATTTTATAAAAATGAATTTATTTCCACTTTTTATTTTACAATGGATTATGTTACAATGGGGATCGTACCACCTTATTTAATAATTTATGAACTTTTGGGACTAAATGTGCTATTTTGGGAATTATACTAGGGATGATTTTTGTCCTTTATTAATCTACCCTTTTGCCACTACTGTTTATTTTGATCGAATAAGATTTTAATACTTTCTATGCTATTATCTCAATTCAGTCCCAAACTTGATCTCTAATAATGAATTTATAGATTTACAATTTTTTAGTCTCGATTTGAGTTTGGTCATATATTATCTTTATATCTCTTCAGTATTGGATGAAGTAGATCGATTATGATGATTATTAAAAGTCCTGGTTAGAGATCAGGAAATGTATATGGATATTTTGAGTCACATATTGCCCCTTTGCCTATGAGCCATAGTGTCTAAGAAGGATGGTTGTTGTACATCCTTCTTTTGTGAGCTACTGATTTGGAAGAGGTGTATACACTTTATACATTATGACACTTAGATTGGATATGGCATTTCATTTTATGTTGGATTCATTCATTCATGTCCACCACCTATCAATATTATAATTGTTTGGTGCTTATATATATCGTCCTTTTATGGGTTTTAATAGGTAAAATCTATGACTAATACTTGCGGAGTGCTTGGTTGAACTTTTTGGGCTTATGAGGCCCGATTAGTTTAGTGTTTGTTCGGACTGGTCGATTACTTTATTATTGGTTATTATGGTTAGTTCGTGGCAAAATTGCTATGGACTGGTAATCGAGATTATCGGTATACTTATAATTTCTCATTTTCTATTACGATAAGATGCACTATTGTTAGGTTCCCTCATAATTAGTCACACTTTGGTTAGAGGCTTTTATTATGCTAGCATTAACTCCCTTTCTTGGGTATGATCTTAGAGATGTTAGGTTGTCTTCCCCAGGTTATTATCATTGAGTTTAGTCATATATATATATATAGCAATACTATATATACCTCTCTTTCCTTATCAATTTATATTGTATATGTATTTGTTGACCTTGTACTACTACTATATATCTTTCTTTCACTTTTTATTTGTATAATGACTAATGATATATGGTATAGTACTTCAGTTTCTTAATACTGCTAAAATCAGATAGTTTATCCTTATTACTCCATTAGTATCATTATGTTTAGTTTTGGATATTTTTGTGTATGTTATATTCCTTCTTTACATATTATTTAGGCTAACATTATCTTTTGAGCTTAGTCGACCGATGCCTACAAAGTACCATGTGTTTGGTACTCATAATGCACTTTCGCAGCCTGTAGATCATAGTATGAGTTATGTCCATTGAGGTGTGCATCATGTGAAGCAGCTATAGATCATAGATTTGGGGTGATCTCCTGATGTTTGGTGTATTTTTGCTCGCCCTTGTATTAATTAGACATATATCTATTTTATATTTTTGAGATGGTTTTTACTTGTTGACCTTGTACTACAACTATATATCCTTCTTTCACTCTTTATTTGTATAATAGCTAGTGATATATGGTATTGTACTTTAGTCTCTTAATAATGCTATAATAGGATAGTTTATCATTATTGCTCCATTAGTATTATTATGTTTAGTTTTTGGATAATTTTGTGTAGCTTATATTCCTGGTTTACAAGTTATTTAGGCTAACATTATCTTTTGAGATTAGTCGACCTATGTATACAAAGTACCACGTGTTTGGTACTCATATTGTACTTTTGTAGCCTGTAGATCATAGTATGAGTTCTCTCCATTAATGTGTACATCATCTAATGCAGCTATGGATCAGAAATTTAGAGTAATCTCCTGACATTTGGCATATTCTTGCTTGCCCTCGTATTGATAAGGCATATCCCTATTTTGTATTTTGGAGATGGTTTGTACATATATATTTATTTGTATTTTTTTTGTATTCTGATTGTATTAAAAGTTCTTGTATTGACTTTGTCAGGTTTTGGGGATTTTATTTTTATATTTGTCTCTTTATTGGACTCATTTTGTTTGTTTTCTTTATTTCTCTTGATAGTCCATTACTAATGGTTTTAGACTATAGGTTGACTTACCTACTAGTAGGTTATAGTAGGTTCCATAATGACCTGAGAAATTAGATTTCTCATGTCATGAAAAATTGGTATTAGAGACAGGTTTACTAGTGTGTGGGTAGAAAAGTTAAGTTTCTAGTAGAGTCCGACAGATCATATCGAGACATGTGTATCCTATATTTGGTAGGCTACGGGACATTCTTAGAAAATCTGATTCTTTATTTCTTCTCATGTATTCGTACTTTTATATACCTCTTAGTCCTTATTTTGACTCTATTTTTCTTAGATGGAGGGCACGGGGTCATGGATAATTGTGGACAAGACTTTTACATGTGTTTCCAGAGTTTTAGCTCAGCATCATGCTAGGAAGTTAGAGATTAATGCCGAAAATCTTTAGTTTTAGATAGAGAATCTGGGGCTAGCCCAAACTCCAACAAAGTTAGTGATCGACTAAGCTTTTCAAGATACTTTGTTAGGATCCCAAGACTTTTCATGGGTACTCACAGCTAAAGGTGACATCCCATATATTTAGTGGTTCTCATACCAGAGTTGGGTTTGTTGGTGTTCAGTGATATGTCATGGTTTTATGGCACTTTTGATGCTTAAAACCAGAAATTATGCATGTACTTAGGTCTTTTTTGTTAGATGTAATATGTTTTTATGTTGGTTTTGTAGAAAATAGGTTTTGGTGTAGAAGAGGAAAAAAAGATGATGACATGTAGTAAAAGGCTATTTACGGGCCATATGTATTACTTATACCCTCCATATTTCAGTGGTTTCTCATTCCTGAGAGAAAATGGGAGGGGATTACCATGGACTTTGTTAGTGGTTTGCCTCCTACTTCCTATGGTTATGATGGTATTTGGGTATTTTTGGATAGTTTGACAAAGTCGGCATCTTTTATTTCTATTAATATGGCCTTTAGTGCTGAGAGGTTAGCTCATATATATGTTAGTGAGATAGTATATTTGTATGGTATGCCTATATCTATCAGTTCAGACTGGGTTCAGTGCTTGCTTCTAGATTTTGGAGTGCTTTTTAGGAGGATTAAGGTACTCAGGTGGATCTTAATATAGCCTTCTATCCTCTAACCAATGTACAGTCAGAGCTAACTATTCAGGTTCTTGAGGATATGCTTCGAGTATATGTTATGGATTTTAAGGGACAGTGGAGCAGTACTTGGCTTTAGCGGAATTTTCATATAATAATAGCTACCATTAGAGTATTGAGATGGCACCTTTTAAGGATTTATATGGTAAGTGATGTTGTTCCCTGATTGGATGCTTTGAGACTTTTGAGATTAGACCCCGTGGTACTAACTTGCTTCAGGAGTCATTTGATAGAGTCTAGTTGATTCAGGATTGGTTGAGGGCAACTCAGAGTAGACAGAAGGCTTATGTAGACTGTAGACTTTAGGCCTTGATATTTGGAGTTAGTGACCGATTATTCCTCTATGTATCATCCATGAAGGGTATGATATGGTTCTGGAGGAAAGGAAGGCTCAGCCCTAGATATAATCAACCTTTTTAGATTTTGCACACAGTTGGGGAGGTGGCTTATGAGTTAGACTTATGCCCAGATTTTCTTGTCATCCATTTGGTTTTCCATTATTTCTATGTTGTAACAACATATTCCTGACCCTTCTCACATTCTTAGATACGACTTGGTTAAGATGGATGAGCAGTTGACCCGCATGGAAGAGCCGACGCTCATATTGGCTAGTGATGCCAGGAAGTTACACACTAAAGAGATTCCAGTAGTTAAGGTTTAGTAGAGGCACCGCCCAGTAGAGAACACTACTTGGGAGATCAAAAGCAAGATGCATACCCAGTATCCTCACCTGTTCAAGGCATCAGGTACATCCTAACCCTTTACTTTTGCGGACGAAAGTTCTTATAGTAGTGGATATTGTAATGACTCACCAGAACATTTTCTATATTTCTACTCATTTTCACCATTTAGAGATTTCCAATAGCTTCCCCAAATCATTTATGACCCACTAGAAATGACAGTTTAGTTACCAGATAGTTCAATTGATCTTTAGAGTCAAATCCTTATTTTGAAACCTTCATTGGTTAAAATTGGATACTTGGCAAAATATTTAGTCAAACAACCTCTTATGCTAATTTTGACTATTCCAACATCTCTGGAATGTCAATTTTCTATTAGAAGGACCCTTGGTTTGGGTCTCATGGCTCTCAGACTCATTTCAGGCTACTGGCCGAAAGTTAAGAAAAATAGTAAATGGGAGTGGACCCACTTTTAATTGAAACAACCACGGATGGAAATTTTTATTACGCCATTGAGTCTGTAACATCTAATTTGATAGGGTAGCATAGTTTATTTGCGTATACTAGATTTCGATTTGATCTTAAGGAGTTATAGATGCTTGGAAAAATTCTAAGTCTCAGCTGGTGTCTCATGCATCACGTACGTGACCAAAAGGTCACTTAAGTGACCTGTCTAGTCCCACTGGTATTGCATAAGCAAAGAACCTGTTGCATAATCAAAGCATATGTCATGTAAGTGAAGCGTGTGTCACATAAGCAAGCGTCACTTACGCAAATTTTTTTGAGACAACGAGTATCGCTTAAGCTTCATCTAGTTACTTAAGAAATATATGGTTAAGCAAAATGTATGGTCCTTGAAAGGGTATAATACCCCACTTAACCTATTTTTCACCTTTATTCAACCAATCCCTCGAATATTGAACCCTAAAAAGTGGGAAAACTTGGGAGAATCATTTGTGGGTGATTTTGGAGCTTGGATAAAGTTTATTTAGGCATTTCCTCTTTGAATTTGTGCTCAACTACCATTAATTTCAGGGTTAAATTCTCCATCTTTTCGTTAAAATACCTAAAATCTTTGGGTCTTAATTGTAGCATAATTATATCCCAGAATTCATTCAGTTTTTAGGATATGTTGGTTTTGAAAGTGTGATACTCTAAATGGGCCCCTCATGGTATTTTTATGCAATTTAGGACCCGAAGCACAATAGTGAAATATGGGTATCATTGTTATCATTTTGACAAGTAGGTTGTGATTTTAATAGTGTGACATTATGCAGAAGCTTATAGGAAGGGGAAATCAATGGTTTAGCGGATTCTTTGAGCTTTGCTTCGGTATCCAGGTAGGCTACATTTACCTTATTCATAGATTGAGCTAATTCATAGTATAATTATGATATTATGCTAGATATGGGATGTTATTTGTTATTGGAAGCATGATTCGTGTGATTATTCTTATTTGAATTGTTTATGCTATCTTGGAACCGTAATTTAGGTGAAATCGACCTAGTTTCTCACTTTTTAGTTGAAATTGACTTAGTTGCTATTTTTTGAGGAAGAATTTCTATCCTAGGGCTAATTATAGCTTATTTAAGATCTATAAATGAACTTAGATACCTTAGCCTTGTCTGAGGAAGAATTTGACTTAATGGATTTCGGGGATTAGAAGTGGGGCGGGCCCTCTGTCCTAGATTAGGCCAAGACTTGTGTTAGCCTTCAAAGTCATATTTACGCATGTTGAACCCTTATTAAAGATTATTTTGGGACTTTGAGGAGATTGAATACTTCTTGAGTATGCTAGTTTGGTATCAGAAGTTAATGTTAATTTCGAGCAGAATCCGGTGGTTTATTTGATAAAGTTTACATATATTGTACTTTGATATGGCTAATGGATATTGTTTATTGGTATGGTCAATGGATAAGGTTTATTTGTATGAGTTCTAGTTCAAATGTGATAATTAATGCTGATATTTATAATATTAGTTTTGATTCAAGTTCGATAATTGGTGATGACATTAATACTTTAAGTTTTAGCATGAGTTCGTCAATAGATGTTATGATGTTGATACTATTGAGGATGATATGATAATGATGATATAAGTTTTGGTTAGAGTACGGCATTGAGAGTTGGGTATGAGCTGATACGATATGGATGGTTTGATTGTTATAAGTGATATTCGATAGAATTATGGATATCCGGTTATTTATTTCCTTTAATTGTACCCTCCGGGGTTATGAGGGCCCTCATTAGGTTATTTATTTTTTCGTACTTAAAGACTTATGGGGGATAATTTAGAAGTTATAATTGTTTGATCTTTAAGTTACTTTATTGGATATATTTTATATATTTATGCACAACAGTGTTGGAGCTTATTTCTAGGTATTCCTTATTACCTTGACTTAGTTTATTATTTCTTCTATCTTATCGCATTTATATCATGAATTAGCTCAGTTGGTCGATAATGCCTACTAATTTCCCACAGTTTTTGTACTCATACTACACTTTTGTACCTTTTTGGTGCAAATCTAAGTACTATTTGTCGTTGTTGACATGCAAGGTTAATTTCAGAGATCTGGTGAGATCTTAGAGTTAGAGTTTCCCTTTTTTATTCTATTATCCATATCTAGTCTTTTATTTTCTAAGACAAATTGTATTTGATAGTTTCAGTACTTATGTTTTATTTATAATGGCTCTGTACCGACATTACTAGGTCTTTGGAAGATTATTGATCATTTGTATGTCAAATACACTATTATGACTGTTTTATTATTGTTTTAAGTCTTTAAATGTTAATTTTTGGCTTTTAGGTCATTTTCCACCAATTTGGCCTATTGTTTACAGCTTTGAGCTACGGTTTGTCTTACCTATTGACAGGATAAAGCAGGTGCCATCATGACTCGTAAATCAGGTCATGACAAATTAGAATCATAGCCTAGGTTTCACCAGTATTGTTGGTTCAAGAGCAAGTGTCTAGTAGAGTCCCATAGATCAGAATAATGACGTCCATTTCTTATATTTGGGATGTTATAGGACCTTCATAAGAGTTCTTCATTTCTTTCACTCATGTCGTGTTATGATTTAGAGTTATTTTCTAAAGCATTCCTCTGGTTTCACTCTTTTTCAGATGGATACGATACGTGTTACCGCTACATAATATGAGGGTCTCAAAATCTAGCTTTGGGATCATGTTACTATTTATGGAAGAACTAAAGGTCATGGATAACCTAGGTATTTATCCCAAACTAGGGGCTAGGATAGGGTTCTTTCACCAAACCTTACTCCTACCTTTGAGGCAAAGATTCTTCTGCCATATTCCGAAATAAGACAAGGACCAGTCTAGGCTCCATCAGGGTTTATTTCTTCTTTTGGCCTTGGGGATGCTTTGGTTTATCTTTTGTATTGGCTGGTGGTGCACCATCTGATAGTGCACAGTCTACGGAGCAGAGTGGTACCAAGGCAGGGACACAGCCTATCACTGCAGTTCCCACAGTTGAGGTCCCTCCTGCAATGGCAGTTTTCCTGCCTGTAGTTTCTCAGCTGGTAGTTTCCAAACCTGATCTGTGTGGTGAGGAGTAGAAGATATTGGGTAGATTCTTGAGATTAGCTCCGCCTAGGTTTTCTAGTGCACCAAGTAAGGATGCTTATGAGTTCTTGATTGCTTGTGAGGATAGGCTTTGTAATCTGGGCCTAGTTGAGACTCATGGTATAGATGACACTACTTTTTAGTTTGAATTGGCATCTCGACATTGGTGGAGAGGTCATCCTAATTCCAGTCCAGATTATCTCCCTTATTGAAATTGACTCAATTCTCTGAGATATTTTTGGAGAAATATATGCCTCCCAGCCTTTGGGATTATCTGAGAGATTAGTTCTTAAGGTTAGAGTAGGACTCCATGACTGTTATAGAGTATGATGCTCGATTTCATAACTTATCTAGGTCTGTTACTTTAATTCTGAATACTAAGTATGAGAGAGTTTTTTACTCTATTTAGGGATTGGGAATTCCTTTTCATATGTCTACTCAAAGTTTGGTTGTTGTGTCTGGGTCTTTTGTGGAGGGTTTTGATAATTCTTGGGTTATGGAGAAGATATATCACAAGGCCCAGGGGGTAGTGATAAGATGCCGTATTATTAGGGTAGTTTAAGTGGGATCCATAGAAGCTCATGATTTAGAGGTTGTGGTTCTTAGGGTATATACCATCCACGTCATTCGTGTTACCATTAGGGTCAATCTAGTAGACAAGTTCAGGCCACACCTCTGATTACCTATGGAGGCTAGTCTAGTTTCAGTAATCATCTTGTCCAAGGTAACGGTCATTCTTTGAGAGGTTTGTCTTTATATTTTTCTAGTTGTGATGATTATTTTGAGTTAACTGGATCTTTTAGTTTCAGTACAACACTCGGGGCATGCTATGGTTATAAAGTTTTTGGTCATTTCTTGAGGAAGTGTCTCAATCATGGAACTATGGTTCCTTCAATTCAGTGTATTCCTCCAACTCAGGTAGTTTTTCCCCAGGTAGAGGTGGTATGCATGGTCATATGAGTGGTATCTAAGGTGCTCATAGAGGTTTTCAACTAGGTAGGATATTAGATCAGTTACGAGACCAGCCAGCAGTAAGCGTGGTCAGTGTATGCCATATCTACTGAACCCGAGTCTAAGTCTTTGGATTAGGTTATCACAGGAATGATAGTGGTTCATCAGTTGACTTTTTCTTTATTTGATCTGGGATCAATTTATTCGTATGTATCTATTTATTATGTCCCATAGTTAGAGTTTTCTTCGGATTCATTATCTGTGTTATTATGTGTATCTACTCTCGTGGGTGATTCTTTATTAGTGTATTGGATTTATAGATCACGTGTTGTGACTGTTCGAAAGCTTAATACTCATGCTAATATTATTGTGTTAGCTATGGTGGAGTTTGATGTGATTCTGGGAATGGACTAGTTATCCCTCTATCATGCAGTCCTAAATTGATCCTGACCCGAGCACCCATCCTATTTCTATGGAACCTTACTGTATGGATCTTGCTGAGATTTAGAAGCTAAATTCTTGGATTCAGGATCTTCTTAGTAAGGGTTTTATTAGATCGAGTGTGTCTCTTTGGGGAGCTCCTATTTTTTGTGAATAAAAATGATGGCTCCATCCATATGTGTGTTGATTATAGGCAGCTTAATAATCTGACGATGATGAACCGGTATCATATGCCTTGCATTGATGATTTATTTGACCACTTCATGGAACAGTGGTATTCTCTAAGATTGATTAGAGGTCCGATTACCATCAGTTGAGGATTCATCTGAGGATATCCCAACTATAGCCTTTAGGACCTGTTATGGTTATTATGAGCTTTTAGTGATGTCTTTAGGGTTGACTAACACCGCAGTCGCATTTATGGATTTGATGAACCATGTGCTTAGAACCTATTTGGATTCTTTTGCAATTGTGTTCATTGATGACATCTGTGTGTTTGTAAGGATTAAAGAGGAGCATATGCAACACTTGAGGATTATGCTCCAGACTTTGAGAGATCATATGTTTTTTGCTAAATTCATAAAGTTTAAGTTTTGTCTTGAGTTAGTGACATTTCTTAGGAATATGGTGTCTAAGGATGGGATTATGGTAGACTTAGTAAATATTGAGGCTATTCGTGATTGGGCCAGGCCTACATCTCCGACTGAGGTTCGTAGCTTTATTGGTTTGGCTGGTTACTATAGACAGTTTGTTGAGAGTTTTGCTACCATTACAGCGCCAAAGATCAGATTGACTCAAAAAGAGGTTTTGTTCCTATGGTCAGCTTTAGAAAGCTCAAGGGATTTCTTACTTCATCTCCTTTCTTGTCTCTTCCTATTAAGATTTTGGGATTCACCATGTATTGTGATGCTTCTGGTGTTGGTTTTGGTTGTATGTTGATAAAACAGGGTCAAGTTATTTCTTATGCATCGAGACAAATAATGTTGCACTAGCGTAACTACCCCATCATTGATTTGGAGTTGGCAGCGGTGATTTTTGTGCTTAATATTTTGAGGCATTATATTTATAGTTTGCATTGTGAGATATTTAGGGATCATCGTAGTCTTCAGCATCTTATGACCTAAAGAGAGCTTAATTTTAGGCAACGTAAATGGATGGCGTTTCTTAAGGATTACATATTTTTAACTTGTATCATTCAGGAAAGGCGAACATAGTAGTTAATGCCTTGAATATGAAGGTGGTAAGTATGGGTAGCTTGGTTTGTATCTCAATTTCTTAGAGGTCATTATAGGACATTTAGTCCATAGTCAACTTGATGGTGCGACTTGATAATTCAGACCCTTGGAAGATTCTTGCTAGTGTTGAGGCAAGGTCTTTGCATCATCGGTGATCAATTGTAGAGTGGTGTGTCCAAGAGGGATACCATAGATTCTGAGGGTGTTTTGAGATTTTATAGCCGTATTTAGGTTTTAAAGTTGACGACTTGTCTCAGTCAATTTTTTATGAGGCTCACATCTCTAAATATTCTATTCATCTAGGTACAAATAAGATGTATATAGATTTGAGACAGTATTATTGATGGAGTGGTATGAATAGAGATGTGGCAGACTCTGTATCTCATTTCCTATATTGTCAAAAGGTGAAGGTCGAGAATCAGAGACCTGGTGGCTTAATCCAAAGGTTGCCCATTCCTGAGTGGAAATGGGAGCAGATTACTATGGACTTTGTTAGTAGTTTGCCTCGTATTTCCTGTGGCTCTAATGGTATTTGGATCATTGTTGATTGATTGACCAAGTTGACATATTTCATTCCTATTTAGATGTCCTTCGACACCGAGAGGTTAGCCCATATCTATATTAGTGAGAAAGTATATTTGTATGGTATTCCTATAAGTATCATTTTAGACTGGGGTTCAGTGTTCCCTTCTAGATTTTAGAGAGTTTTTTAGAAGGAGTTGGGTACTCAGGAGGATCTTAGTATGGCCTTCCATCCTCAGATTGACGTGCAATAGGAGTAGACTATTTAGGTTTTGAGGAAAATCTTGGAGCCTGTGTTATGGATTTTAGAGCTCAGTGGGAGCAACACTTAGCTTTGGAAGAGTTTGTATATAAAAATAGCTGCCAAACGACTATTGATATGGAGCTTTTGATTCTTTGTACAGTAGGCAATGTCATTCACCAATTGGGTGTTTTGAGATTTTTAAGATTAGACCTCGTGGTGCTGACTTGCTTCAGGAGTCGTTGGATAGAGTCAGGGTTAACCAGGATAGTTGATGGCAGCTCAGAGTAGGAAGAAGGCTTATGTAGATCATAGACTTCAAGCCTTGAGATTTGGAGTTGGTGACCTATATTCCTTCAAGTGTCTCCCATAAATGGTGTGATGAGGTTTGGGAGGAATGGCAAAATCAACCCCAGATATATTAGACCCTTTGAGATTCTTCACACAGTTGGTAAGGTGGCTTATAAGTTAGCCTTATCCAAAGATTTTACTGTGTCCATCCGATTTTCCATTTTTCTATATTGAGGTGATACATTCTTGATCCATCATGTGCTTAGGCTATCTTGGAGCTATAATTTAGTTGAAATTGACCTAGTTGCTCATATTTTAGGTGGAAATTGACTTAGCTGCTCATGTTTTAGGAAGAATTGCTATCCTCGGGCTAATTATGGATTATTTAAGATCTAGAAAAGAACTTACATACCTTAGTCTAGTCTAGGATAGAATTTGACTAAATGGATTTTGGGGATTAGAAGTAGGCCCCTCCAGCATACCTTAGGCCAAGACTTGTGTTATCCTTCGAAGACTTATTTACATAAGTTGAACCCTTATTAATGATTCTTTTGGGACTTTGAGGAGTGATGAGTAGTGATTTTACCACTCATTAGCACTCATTATCCGTGCATATTACCTTGTTTTGAATAATTAAATGAGATAAATTTAGGGTTAGATGCACTAATATCCACTCTTTGCAGGCATAAAGTTGAGGAGATCAAAAGATGTGGATTGGAGCCTAAAATGATCAAAATGGATCAAGAAAAGTGCAGCTAAGACTTGGAGCAGAAGAGCCTCAGGTACCGCGGTCGCAGCCTGTCGACCGCGATCTCAGCGGTCAAGAAAAAGTCATCCAACCATGGCCACTGATGTTAACGGTGGAAGCAGCCAGACTTGCGCGATCGTGGCATGGCAGAGGAAATCAGCCTAAGGGCAAATCTGTAATTACGAGTATTGATCCCAAATTGAACAAAATGACCCAAACCCTTGATTGAAAGTGAATTCCATCCTCCCCAATTTTTTAGGTTTTAGGTCTAGACTTCATAGCCTCCATTTTTTGGAGAACAAAATATTGTATAAATTTTGGGTGAAGAATATATTGGAGACTTTCTAAATGGAAGATTTGCTCACTTCCATTGTTGATATTGTGGGAGAGCCAAGTTTGAAGTAACATTCGTTCTTCAACAAGTTATTTTAATGGAGATTATGGGTATATCTATGCTTATTTATCTAATGTGTAGCTAAATATTCCTCTTGGGGTTATGTGTGAAATGGGGCTTAAGTGTGTGTGGGTTGTTATTGTTAGCATCTATTTGGTAGTTAATGTTTATGGGTTTTATCATTGCTATGCTATTTTGGTTAGGATATGATGGGTGAAAGACTCAAATACCCACATGGGTTTGATTAGTGAAAGCTCCATGCTCTAGAACGTTCAAGGCCATCTTCAAAAAAAGGGTTTTGGGTGAAGTGTAGGAATCCTTATCATTCTCGAAAGAGGGATGTGGACACCAAAGCAAAGATAGACAATTATGTGTGTAGTTTGCTAAATTTTCACTATCTTAGACATAAGGGTGAATATAAGGTTGACTATGCCATGGGTATCATCCTAGAAATAGGGATGCCTAGATTGAGTTTGTGGTTACCAATTGTTGGACACACCTATTAGGTATTCAAAAGAAATAATTGGTGAAAGTTTGGTGTTTTTTCGAAAGACTAGCATCTAAATCTATAACCAAGACTACCCATATTTCACTTACTAAATTGATGTTGATTACTAACTCCCACATGTCACTCCCTTAGTAATGCATAATCCCGAGATCCATGCACAATTGTTAAAACTCTAATTATTCGTAGCCCTGAATTTATACTAGAAAAATCCAAAAAAAAACACTAGTGTAGGAACCTATCTCCCCTATTTTATCTTTTTGAACTATTTGTTTGAATTTAACTTGTATCTATCATTGCAAATTAATTTGATCGCTACTCACATTATTCCTCGTGGATTCGATCCCGACTCCAAAGTTGAGTAAATATATTGATCAAAACCGCCTTGCACTTAAATTAACGTGTAAGTGGAGCGTTATCAAAAATTTCACCGCTACCGGGGAACAATTTTGCGTATTAAGTTAGTTTCAAATTTTAGCTACTTGCTTGAATTCAAGCTTGTAAATATTTTTTTATGGTTTCTTTTATAGGTAGCTTTTTATTTTATTTTACCTTTCTCTATTGCATCTTTCGACAAATATGATGTTGGTAGTTGGAAGTCCTATCTTGATGATCCATGTCCATACTATGACGTACCACACTTTATGAGAGATTGTGACTATGGTCCCTGGATAGAGATGGATTCACCATCTCGATCCCATAGGAAGTGTAGGTGTTCTTTATGTAGTAGTTGAGATGGACATTGGAGTGATTGCCCAAATGCCCCTGATGTTCCGGCTTTTTACAAAATATTTTGTATTTTTTTCTCTGGAAAATTGTGAGTTTCCAAGCAACTAAAGTTGTATTTAATAGTGGATTTGAGTGATTTCAGGATGAGGAGGAAGCTGAAGGAGAAAACTCAGGAAAACAGCAGAAAAAGGTCAATGACGGTCCAAATGGCAGAGCGTCAGTTATACGACGGACTGCCAGGAGGACCGTCAGAGCTAAACAGAAGGTTCCAAATGGAAGACCCATGCGACGGTCCATGTGGCTGACCGTCAAGTTTACGGTGGACCGCCAACGTGGCCGTCGGGCTTAAACAAAATGCAAGGTTTCACAGAACTGATCAACGAACTGTGCGACGGAACGTCATGGAAATTGTCTTAAAAAGGATTAACCTACATGAGAAAATTGTTGAATAATCAATATATTCTTTAAGTTTGAGAAATTTAAAGGATAAGCTATCCATTAAGGTTGAGAAACTAATGGGTAAACAATAGAATTCAGTTGCTCTTGCAATTGAAGTTATTGAGCGAAACTCAAAAGTGATTCCCGACCCAAACTATTTAAACATCTTGGTAACCATAACTCTAGTTTGTTTAATATCGTTGAATTGTAACTAGCATAAAGAATCTTTAGTTGGAACAACTCTGTTACAATTACTTAGAATACAATTTATAAATCAAAACCCCTCTTATTCAGGAACCTTTGATCAATAGTCTAATAATAATCACAATACTTTGTAAACATAGTATTCCCTATGGGATTCGACACCCAACCTAGTTAGGTTCTATATTTGATAGTGACCGCTTACTCTCTCGTAAGAGAGGTGTAATTTGGGCATATCAAATTTTGGCGCCGTTGTCGGGGAATACGGTTGTCAATTAAGTTTGTGTTTGTTAATTTACCTTTGGTCAAGTTTCCCAAATTTTACTTTTGTTTATTATTTTCTTTCTATGCATGGTTGTTAGTGTGTATGCCATGTACATGGATATAGGGTGCACCATTATTACTAATACATTCAGAACCGCAGTAAATTGGCAGAATGGCAGAACCCCAAGACGCTGAAAGACTAGCCGCTCTGGCTAGAGCTCAACTTAATCAGCAGAATGATGGCCAGCTGGCGAGTCATCCTAATATTGATGATGATGATTTGGGTGATGGTGATTTGTTAGATCCTGTTAACCCAAGGTGTGTAGAGAATATGGTTGCATCAGTGAATCGGAATGTAAATAGGAATCGACCCTTCAGGCGAGGCATGAGCGACAACCTGTGTAGTTTGATTTGAATAATGACTAAGATGGAATGGATGGAGAAGGTGCAACTGGAGCTATCATTCCTCTACCTTTATCACCTAGAGCTAAATTTAACATTACCAGTACGATGATTCAAATCTGTCATCTTAAGGGGTTGTTCGATGGTCATCCTGGAGATGATCCAAACATGTATTTGGTGAACTTTGTCTCCATTTTCAAGTCTTTTGATAATCCAAGAATGGGTAAGAATGCTATCCGTCTGTGCTTATTTTTGTTGTCTCTGTCTGGGGAGGCGACATTATGGCTCAATGGACTAACTCCCGACTCTTTAACCAACTGGAGGCAGTTGAAAGAGGCTTTCCTAGAAAGGTTCTTTCACCCTCCAGGAGGGTACAGTTGAGGGATGAAATAAGTAACTTCTGACAGCTTCCCACTGAAGCACTTCATTAGACCTGGGAGAGGTTTAAAAAGAAGTTGATTCAATTCCCGAACCATAACATGATAGATATTCATTTGATGGAGACTCTTTATCGGGCTTTGAACTCTATTATGAAGCCAGTCGTGGATAATGCTTCAGGAGGATCGTTTGTTGACATTACTTTTCCAGAGGCTTCGGAGATGCTTGATCGAATGACCAAACAGTGTAGAGCTTGGCATACCAGGGATTCTGTGGTACCAAGCCCTCATGTGTATGGTAGTATGACTGGAGAGAAATTCAAGAAGGAGGAAGAATGTGACCAACACTTGGCACACTTGAAGACACAGATAAATTTGCTAACTAAGCATCTATTATCTAGAAAAATAGAGAAGGTGAAAGTTGTTGCATCCCAGGAAAGAGTTGACTCTTATTCGGAAGAAGAGGTAAACTATCTAAATAATCGGGGGGGTTCCGAGGAAATAGCCAAGGAAATCAAGGTCAGAACTATTATGAAAAAGTTGGTTACAAGGATAGAGATCAAGGAAACTAGAAGACCAAGAATGATAGGAGTGGACTATATGTACCTCCTAGAAGTAGAGATAATAATGGAACTAACTCTGGAAAGATGTTCATAGAGGACATAATTGAGAAATTATTAAAGGGAGCTGAGACCACCAACTCTGGGGTGACTACTATGAAAGTGATTTGTATTTCATGAGTCAGTTGGTAAACTCATACTCTACTTATATAAACTAGTTGGAGCAAATAAGCCAACTCTTAACAGCATTGAATTAGAGGAAGAGCGGAACTTTGCCAAGTGATATAGTTCAGAACCCTCAAAATGATAGCTCTTGCATGGAAATTACCACACGGTGTGGTAAGGTATTACCAGGCCCTTCTGTGGGAAAAGTTTTTATTAAAGTGGTGATCAACGAAGATGTTGAGCTTTAAAAAAGTAATCATGTGGACTCTGAGAAGCAGGATGACATTGATGTTCCTTCTAATCATCAGTTAGTTGATGGATAGGTAAAAAGGAAAGACAAAGAAAAGTAAGAAGTGGTGACTTCTCTACCAAAACCACCGTCTCCCTTTCCTTATAGATTAAAGAAGAAGGCCGACGACATAAAGTTTGGAAAATTTACGGCCATACTTAAGTAGTTGATGATTAATTTGCCATTGGTGGAGGGATTAGAACAAATGCCCGGGTATGCAAAATTCATGAAAGACCTTGTCACGAAAAAGCGGATGGTTAGCTATAAGATGGTGGACAATCTTCATCATTGTGGTGCTATCTCCACAAGGTCGTTGGTGCAGAAAAAGGTTGACCCAGGAGCATTTACCATCCCTTGCACTATTGGATCTCTTGATTTTGCAAAAACTCTATGTGATTTGGGAGCTAGTATAAACTTGATGTCGCTTGTTTTTTATAAGAAATTCGGTTTGGGGATCCTACTCCCAAAAATATGAGACTAATTATGGAAGACAAGTCTATGAAGCAGCCCATGGGGATTCTATATGACGTATTAGTAAAGGTGGACAGTTTCATATTTTTGGTTGATTTTGTCATTCTCGATTGCAAGGTGGATTTTGAGGTGCCCATAATCTTGGGTTGACCTTTCCTCACAACTGAGAGTGTACTTATTGATTTAAGGGTAAACGAGCTACTATTCAGGATTAATGATGAGATAGTTCGATTCAATGTATGCTAGTCCATGAAATAGTTTAAAGATATGAGTTTATTCTCTATTGTGGATGTCTATTATGAGGAGGAGCAGGAAGTGCCTATAGAAGAAAAAATTGTTGTGGAGACTTTAGCCACTGTATTGATGAATTTTGATCATGACGGTATCGAAGATTATAAGGAGACAATGTTTTCCTTAACGGGCATGGTGTCTTATTCATATGCACCCAAGAAGTCTGATTTGGACTTGAAAAATCATCCAAGTCCACCTGTTAAGACTTCTATAGAAGAGCCACCTACCTTGGTAATGAAAGAGATGCCCGGTCATTAGTGGTATGTGTTCCTGGGCAGGGGGAATACACTACCTGTTATTATTGAGGTTGATCTGGGTGAGCAATAGGTAGAAGCCCTCACCTCTGTTCTTAAGAGATACAAGAGGGCTATTGGTTGGACGATTGCAGATATCATCGGCATTCCTTTCGATATATGTACACATAAGATTCAGCTAGAGGAGGATTGTGTCCCGACTATTGAGTACCAGCATTGTCTAAACCGACCTATGCAAGAGGTGGTAAAGAAAGAAATCATCAAGTGGCTACACGCAGGGGTGGTATACACTATTTCAGAAAGTAAGTGGGTGAGTCCCGTTCAGTGCGTTCCCAAAAAAGCGGGCATGACAGTTGTGGCTAATAAGAAAAATGAGTTGATCCCACTCAGGCCTATTTCTGGGTGAAGGGTGTGCATGGATTACAAAAAACTCAACTCGTGGATAGTGAAAGACCACTTCTCAATGCCTTTCATGGATCAGATGCTTGATCGGCTAGCGGGAAGGGGTTTGTACTATTTCTTAGACGGGTACTCTAGTTACAACCAGATTTCTATTGCTCCTAAAGATTAGGAAAAAATGACATTCATATTCCCATATTGTACATTTGCTTTTAAGTGGATGCCTTTCGGTTTGTGTAATGCACCCGCCACTTTTCAGCGGTGCATAATGTCAATATTTTATGATATGGTTGAAGACACCTTGGAGGTGTTTATGGATGACTTCTCGGTGGTCGGTGATTCTTTTGAGCTCTGCTTGCTGAATCTTAGTTGGGCATTGCAGAGTTGTGAAGAGTTAAAACTAGTCCTTAACTGGGAAAAATGTCACTTCATGGTGAAGGAGGGCATTGTTCTTGGTCACAAAATTTTTGCTAAAGGCATTGAGGTAGATAAGTAAAAGGTTTAAGTGATTGAGAAACTAGCTCCCCCTATCTCTGTTAAAGGGATACGTAGTTTTCTCGGTCATGCAGGGTTCTACCATAGATTTATAAAGGACTTCTTAAATATTGGAAACCCATTTTGCAAACTTTTAGAGAAGGAGGCTAAGTTCACTTTTGATGATGACTACAGTAAGGCTTTTGAATGCCTTAAGCTGAAACTAGTGGAGGATCCAATTATTGTTGCTCCTGATTGGACGAAGTCGTTCGAGATTATGTGTGATGCCAGTTGAGTAGCACTTGGAGCTGTTCTTGGACAAAAGAAAGAAAAGTTGTTCCATCCGATATATTATGCAAACAAGTCCCTAAATGGGGATCAAAAGAATTATATTGTGAATGAACAGGAACTTCTAGCAGTTGTGTATGCTTTTGAGAAGTTCCAAGCCTATTTGGTAGGAACCAAGGTGGTAGTCCACACTGACCACGCAGTCTTGAGATATTTGATAGCGAAAAAGGATGCAAAACCAAGCTTAATTAGATGGGTGCTGCTAGTTCAAGAATTTGACTTTGAAGTCAAAGATAGGAAGGGTTGAAAAAACCAAGTTATGGATCATCTGTCTAGGATAGAAGGTGAGCAAGCAGTTAGAGATGAAATTGAGATCAATGATGCATTTCCATATGAGGAAATCTTGGTTGTTGTTATGGATAAAATACCTTGGTACGCTGATTTCGCAAACTATATGGTGAGTCAGGTGATTTCAGAAAATCTTTCTTTTTATCAAAGAAAGAAATTTCTTTATGATGTGACATATTATTTATGGGATGAGCTGTATCTATTTCGGTGATGTTCTGACAATATCACAAGGAGATGTGTTCCAGAAGTGGATATGTTGAGTATATTGGAAGCATTTCATGCCTCCCTAGTTGGAGGTCATCATGCGTCTTCGTACTATTAGAAAGGTATTTCAAAGCAGCTACTATTGGCCGACTTTATTAAAAGATGCTTATGAGTTCATGAGAAGATGTGACCAATGTCAGAGACAGGGGTCAATCTCTAAGAGCCATGAAATGCCTTGGACAAGAATGATAGAGATAGAATTATTCGACGTATGGGGCATCGACTTCATGGGGACCTTCGTGAGATCATATGGGATGAAATACATTGTAGTTGTTGATTATGTATTAAAATGGGTTGAAGACATTGTTTTGGCTGACAACGAAGGGGAGAGAGTAGTTGCATTCCTTAAAAGGAACATTTTCTCTCGATTTGGGGTGCCACACACCATTATAAGTGATGGTGGATCTCACTTTTGCAATCATGTGTTTCGAGCTGCCTTAGCAAAGTATGGCATTAAGCAATACAAAGTAGAGACTCCCTACCACCCATAAATTAGTGGGCAAGTGGAGATTTTGAATAGATAGATCAAAGCCATACTTTCTAAAATAGTGAATGCTGGTAGACAAGACTGGTCTAGGAAGCTTGATGACGCCTTATGGGCATACAAAATAGCTTTCGAGACACCAATCGGCATGTCACCATACCAGTTAGTTAATGGCAAGGCATGTCATTTACCAATAGAATTAGAGCATAAGGTGTTGTGTGCACTTAGGAGGCTGAACTTGAACTGGAATGAAGCAGTGGAGTTGTGATTGGAGTATCTAAATGAGATGGATGAGTTCCGTCTCTGGGCATATAAAAGATTAGATCTTTACAAGGAGAAGATGAAGAAGTACCATGATCGGAGGATTGTAAAAAGAGATTTTCATAAGGGTGATTGGGTGCTTCTTTTCAACTCCAGATAGAAGTTTTTCTCAAGTAAGTTAAAATCAAAATGGGCTGGTCCATTTCAAGTTAATCAAGTCTATCATCTGGAGCAGTTGAACTTGCAAACAAAGATGGAAGTGTCTTCAAAGTGAATGGGCAACGACTGAAGTTGTATATTGGTCCAATGGAATTCATAAAGTGCATAGCTACTATATATCTCAATGAAGTCTGAGTAATCAAAATAACTGCATTATACCGCGACATTAAATCAGGCGCTAGTGGGAGGCAACCTACCAAGTGTTGTTGTAATTGTAATCAAAGTTTATTTGTTGTTTTTGTGCAATCTGATGTGTTTATAGAGTGTGCAGGACTAAAATTGATGAAAGAAAAGAGTTTTTACAGTTGATGGGTGGTCAATGGGATAACCAACGGACCATCAAAGTGCTGATGGACTGCCACTCTATCCATCACAATCAATGTGAAAAGTTGATCATTCTGGATGAGGCTTGACAGTTGAGCTGGAGGACCGTCAACAAACTGATGGATTGTTGCAGGTACCGTCAAACTGAAGCTAATATACTGAGTTTCTGGAAAGGTCCAATGGACTACTTGATGGACTGTCACATCATTGATGGACCGTCAGAGTGACTGTCGCAATAAAGCAGAGTTGCCAATTTTTGGTAATCTTTGATAACCAACCTGGCGGATCGTCAAATACCTGATGGACATTCAAGTCAACCATCGTTGTAACCCTAATACTGGGTTGGGTTGGGTTAAAGATGATGTATATTTAAATGACCCGTACTTGACCCAAACGTTTTTTAAGAGATAAAATAAGGCGGTTACATACGTTGTAACCTCTTCAAATTCTAAAACTGTCCAACTCCCTCTGGATTCCAAATATCTAAAAGAAGTTACACTCTTTAGGACTCTCCATCTTATTTCTCCTCCCCTATTTAAACTAGTCCTTTCCCCTCTTTTCTCCTCATCACAACAAAAGAAGACATCACAGGCTAAAGTTTTAAGTAGTTTTTTTCTAAAGTGCAAGCAACTGGAGTGAAACTTTTTCATTATCAAGGTATGATTTTAACCCATTTTCTTGCTTCTCCAAAGTGCAAAACATGATTGAAATGGTTGTGGTCTATAAATTTTCATGTTGCTTCTTTCGGTGGTGTGAATTGTTGATTTCTGAGTTTTGAACTTTGGTATACACTGTTGGGTGAAGTTTGAGTAACCCAAGTGTTTAGAGTAGAAAATTGTGTGCATAACCATCAAATTATTGTCGTTGTGTGCTGAAAATCGAATAAGGTAGACCAACCGTTCGATAAAATGTCAAAAAGAAGTCCAAAATTGGAAATGGGGACTGACAGTCACTTTGTCGGACTATCAAATTTATGATGGGCCGTCAGGTTGACCATCGCAAATGTCTAAAGAAAGTTGCTTAATGGATAAGCTGAGACGGGAAACTTCACGGACCGTCAATATTAGAGTACGTGCCCTACTGATCAGTGACTTTAACGTAAGAGTTGCCTATGGATGGAACGGGTTACCTAACGTGTTCCAAGAAAGTAGTAAAATAGGAAGTAAAGAACACAATAATTTTAACGTAGAAAACACCCAGCTCAAGAAGGTGTTTAAAACCACAACCTATACCTCTACATGATTTAACCTCAACTTCACTAAATAACTCTGAGCCTCAACAACGACTGATTACAAAACTATTGTAACCAACAACTAGGAATTATAAACTATAATTCCTATACCTCAATAACTGGAATTATAAACTCTAATTCCTATAACTCAATAACTAGAAAATTATAAACTCTAATTCCTATAGCTCAACAATCACCCTTGACCGTTGAACCCACTTCGAGTTATCCCAAACTTAAAGTTGACTCAGCTCAATACTGTTCCCAAATAATCAATCTAGGAAAGCAATAAATTACAACTCAATAAAAACAATATATTTAAACTGACTCATGAATTGTAAAGCTTAATCCTGTGAAACAGATTTGTCAACTTGTTCCTTTGTACTAGCAGCACTTGAATCTTCAATGAAACCTGAAACTTGTCTTTCTATGCTTGGACCAGCTCAAGTAACATGGTCCATTCATGTGTCAGTCATCAAAAACTTTATTAAAGAGTCTATCAACTAGTATGTTTTCTATCTTGCATAGACTTCTTCAATCTGTAGAATCTTTCTCCTTCTACACATAAGACTCTTCACGATATGCTAAGAAGTGAAACTCCTTCTTTCCATAGGACTTCTTTTTCAACTCAACTTGTTTTCCCTTATCATCAAATTCAACTTCTTCAAATTAATACATATTTATTTCCTTGAGTTTATCAGAATTAACCACTCATCTGGCTCTTGATTTCTTCCACTCTTGTCTTTAATCATTAATGATTTTGCTACCAGTCTCAGCTATATGAGACATTGTGTCTATGAACCAGCTTGACTGACATGTGTCATATCACTTTGTCAGTTTGTCAATCATCAAAACTACATCGTACCCAACAAATTCCCCCTTTTTTATAATAACAAACCTCTTGTCTTTGGGCATTCAAACATCTTCACCTGTAGGCACTAAAGTATAAAACACTAGAATAAAACAAGTTAGTCAATAGGTTATAAATATTGCAAACCTTCTTGTCTTCCCTCTTTTGGCATCATCAAAAAACCATTCCAATACAATAATATACTAGTCAAAGTGATTTGTTATGCTACTCATGGCCACTAGGTCTATCACCAAAATAATCAGACAAAGACTTTATCAAACATAGTAACGTATTAGAGAGAGCAAAAATATGAGTCAATATATCAAAGATAACCATTCCATTTAACTGTCAGAGCATATTCCACATTAAACCTAAGCTAGTACTGAACAAAGAAAAACAACTGAGCATTAATCAAAAAAAATATGATATAAAAGTGGGACAAGGCTAAGGATACAAATAGTGAGGAGCTGATGAGAAAGGTTGAATAGGTGATATCAACTGTGTCAATTGACGATGACTTCAACATTTTCATCCTTCTATCAATCAAGGTCAAGATTCAAAGTCATGATCCTAGCATTAAAAATCTCTTATTTCACTTCATGACTGTCTTGTGTATCTTATAGATCAGATTTTTTTTAGCTAAATTATTTTTTTTATCATCAAATTTTTCAAATGAGTGTTAGCCCTCCTTATTAAAATAGGTAGAGCAGCATGATTCATTTGTTCAAGAACATCCATTATTGTTTTATAAGTCAAACCTGAAATAAGACTGAGAAGTCCCCAAAAAAATAGCCAATTAGGAACTAAAAGGGAGAGCATGTCCCTTTTCATTATTCAGAAACATGTGTTGCATGTGATTGATGATCAAGTTTGGCAAATTCATGATACAAAAACTAATATTTTGGTTGAGAGATAAGAAAGTATTTTTGATGTAGAATTAACCTATTTGTGCACAACCATTTAGAGAGAATCAAAGAAAATTTGGTCAACCAATTCATCAGCATTATAGGAAAAGGAGAGGATGAAGTGTGAGGAATGGAACAGGTGTGCTCAACTATTTCAACTTAAACAACCTATACTTATGTCAGTGTAGAGCATACCTAATAAGAAGAACTTTGTGGTCACAATTACTTGCTCTAATACAAAATTAGGTTAGAAAAGTCAGAAATCTGGAATTGGGACACACAACTAAATATGCAAGACTGAATCGAATAACATTTTAGCTATGAAGATTAAAAATAAAACTGTTATTCTAGTCAATAATTGAGAGGAGTTTATGCAATTTTAATCATCCCCAAGTCTAACATATTCCTTTCAAAATGCTTTCTACTTAATGCCTTTGATATTTCTCTAGTTAATTAAGTAACCCACATAGTCAACATCTTTATATCCCACAAGAGTGAATTTGCTTTCCTTTGGATACCATTGTCTCAAGTCATTGATTCCCATGAGATATCTCAAGATTCTTTTGACAACACTAATTCTTATGAACTACTGAAAAATTTACCAACATCTTGTATTGGTGCTATTTATGAATCAATTTCTTGATTTGTTGTTCCCCCTATCAATATGCCCTCAGTCTGTACAATAGTTGGACCAGGTAGTACAACGTGTTCCTATGCATGCTCATCAGTTTCATTGCCATTCTCTTACCTTCTCTGTTTCTTACATTAGTCCATAAAGATTCATACGAACCAAGTCCAGGCACTGGATCGTGTTTTTTTAAAGAGGATCTCCCTTGCTTCCCCCTTACATGAACACTACAAATCTGATAATCTTTCAAAGGCTTTTATTTTAGTTATCCCAATTTTTTCAGCTCTTTTTGCCATCTCCAAAAGATCCATTCCACCTTTAAATGTGGTGAGTGAAAGAGATTTTATTTGCTTCTAGTATTATGCCTTGAGCAAGCTTTATCCATGTACAAGTTTTGCTTGCCCCCTTTCACTCTCACCTACAAAACAAATCAGGGGTTAACTTTAGGCACCCAGACAAGCTTGGATCCTTTCTTATGAGAAAAAGGATGTATGTGGTTCCTTCTAGCCCATTGAGGCAACAGGTTATGTGACTTGTTTCTCTGACCAGATTTGACCTTTTTGTTAGCTTGTGCTAACATGGAATCAGATTTTTTTTCTAGGCTTATGCTTCTTGATTTGATTTTTGATGCAACTGGACATTCAGTGGTTGGATTCCCCTGGTTGTCACAAATATAACATAGATCTTTAATAGCATTGAAACTTTTATAAAAGCCTAACCCATCCTTTTCATTGTGAGTTCTTTGACCTAACTTATGAACAATTCTTGAAGAATGTGTCCATCTATTAGCTCTTTCAAGATCAAGTTTTAATTTAGAAACTTTTTGACTCAGTTGACTAACCTTTTCTTTTTCACAAAAGTATTCATGTTTAATCTTAGTCAATTCTGACTCAATTTTTTCTTGTTCCCCACATTTGATCTTTTTTCCTTTTTCAGAAAGATTTTAGAATCAGATTTGAAGAACCAAGTTGACCAACTTATTCCTTAAGAGTGCAATTTTCCTTTTCAACAGTATTCTTACAAGTTTCTAGATCAATAAGATCAAACTTTAGACTTGCAAGACTGTTGAATAACTCATCCCTATCAGAAGTTAATTCTTATAAATCATCAATTAGAGCACTCGTTAAGGAAACAAGTTTCTTCTTAGAAAATAAATGCAACTTCTCTTTGAGTTCAAGAATACTTACCTTAGAGGTTCCATCATCTTCTTCCATGTCTGAATCTCCAATGGCCATGAGAGCAGTTTCATCATCTTTTTTATCATCTGATTCATCACTTTCAGATGCCTTATTTAGATCATTCATGTTCATCTCATAGGTCTTTAAATTACCAACTAACTCATCAAGGGACATTCTAGTGAGATCCTTATCTTCTCTTATGGTTGTAACTTTGACATCCCACTTAGACTTTTCTAGGACTCTTAAGACCATCTCTATTTGTTCCTCAGTAGATAAAACCTTTCATAAAGATGATAACTCATTTACCAATAAAGTTAACCTAGTTATTATTTCTTGTGGTGACTCATTTTTCTCTATTTTAAAAGCCTAATATTCAGTGAAAAAGTAATGCAATTTTGAATTTTCTCACGTTTCTATTGCCTTCATGTGCATTCACCAATGTATCCCAGATTTGTTTAGCAGTATTGCAATTAGACACTCTATTGTACTCGGTAGGACCAAGACCACAAACAAGAATATTTTTGGATTTTGCATTCTTTTTAAGTGCAATAAGATCTTTCGGGGTGAATTCACTACTTACCTTTTTCACTTGTTCTCCATCCACTGTCTTCATGGGAATTATTGGTCCATCAATAATTATGTCCCATAATTCATAATCTACACTTTGAAAAAACATTTCCATCCTAGCTTTCCACCAAATAAAGTGAGAACCATCAAAGAGTGGAGGTCTAATAGTGGATTGACCTTTACTGTGACCAGTAGGTGGTGCGGAATTCATCATAGGGATCTTTGTCTTAGGTGTTAACCCTTTTTAAGACAACCTTTCTTTGTTACCACTTGTTAGAGTATGTACCCTACTGATCAGTGACTTTAAAGTAAGAGTTGCCTATGGATGGAACGGGTTGCCTAACGTGTTCCAAGGAAGCAGTAAAATAGAATGTAAAGAACACAATGATATTTACGTAGAAAACACCCGGCTCAAAAAGGTGTAAAAAATTATGACCTGTACCTCTACACGATTTAACTTAAACTTCACTAAATAACTCTGAGCCTCAAAAATGACTGATTACAAAACTCTTGTAACCAACAACTAGGAATTATAAACTCTAATTCCTATACCTCAATAACTGGAATTATAAACTCTAATTCCTATAACTTAATAACTGGAATTATAAACTCTAATTCCTATAACTCAACAATCACCCTTGACCATTGAACCCACTTCGAGTTATCCCAAACTTGAATTTGACTCAGCTCAATATTATTCCTAAATAATCAATCTAGGAAAGCAATAAATTACAACTCAATAAGAACAATACATTTAAACTGACTCATGAACTGTAAAGCTTAATCCTATGAAATAGGTTTTTCAACTTGTTTCTTTGTACTGGCAGCACTTGAATCTTCAGTCAGAATTCTCTCAATTATGAACTTTCTAAATTTGATCGTATTTAGCCTTTTCTCTCTCTGTAAGTGCACAAGTTACTCTGACTAATACATCTTCTATTTAAGCATATCTCTCCAAAGAGTCATTCTTTATTTCAAACTCCTCCTTTAATCAGAACTCTCATTGCATAGAGTTTTACATCAAGTGAGACACCTTCTTCAATTCCAACTCTTGTCTCCTTAGTGTTGTAGTCAAACTCCAACACTTTAAATCATCTTATCTTCAAATATTTTACTCAACCAAAACTTCTTCAATTTCTCACGTGATCAGTAACTTCAATATATCAGAATTAGGCTTGCTCATTTATTCCTAACTTTAGGCAATCTTTGTCTGCATCTTTCAGTGAAACCAAAAACCTCTCTTTCTATGCTTGGACCAGCTCAAGTAACATGGTCCATTCATGTGTCAGTCATCAAAAACTTTATTAAAGAGTCCATCAACTAGTATGTTTCCTATCTTGTGTAGACTTTTTTAATCTACAGAATCTTTCTCCTTCTACACATAAGACTCTTCAGGATATGCTAAGAAGTGAAACTCCTTCTTTCCATAGGACTCCTTTTTTAACTCAACTTGCTTTCCCTTATCATCAAGTGTTTGAATCAAATTCAATTTTTTCAAATTAGCATATGTTTATTTCCTTGAGTTTATCAGAATTAACCACTCATCTGGCTTTTGATTTCTTCCACCCTTGTCTTTAATCATTGATGATTTTGCTATAAGTTTTAGCTACATGAGACAGTGTGTTTGTGAACCAGCTTGACTGACATATTTCATATCATTTTCTCTATTTGTCAATCATCAGAACTACATTGTACCCAATAGTCAGTAACCTGATGGACCGCCAGTTTAATCTTCATAGGTATCTATAAATTAGATCTCACTGGATAAGGTTTGATGTCCCATCCGGTAGATAGTCGCATCATCGATGGCCCGTCAGTGTGACCACCAACCCAAGTTTTGTTACTGTCTTTGTAGATTTTTATTTTTGTAACTGAATCTGTACTTCTTTCCAGGCACCATGGCATAAAAACTCCCATTGACTAGAGGTGGTGGTCGAGCAAGAGGTGGAGGCAAACCTTATAGGAGCGAGGAGGAACCAGCCTTCAATACTCGCTAAAGGACCATATACTTCTAACACTCTCCTTGTCTAAAGAGGAGAGTGATGGAAGCTCCAGCAGCTCTAGCAGTTCTAGCTCGAGTCCCGACAAGGCAAGGGTAGTCATATCTTGCCCCAACCCAGTTGAGGCTGAAGCTGAGGCTACCAATGTATAGGTACAAACTAAAGTATCCAAGGCTGAGTCTGAGACTGAGGATGTAACTTGATCAGGTAAAAGGATCCTCAAATTAGAAATATCGTCAGATAGCAGCTAGATGGAGCAAGGGATAAATTTTCTGATGGGTTAGAACCAATAGCAAATAGGCCAATCAAAAGTCCATTTACTAAGGAGTATCAGATTGTAATGATGGAATTACATGAATATCTTGAGAAAGAGCATCATTTCAATGAATACAAACTGGCATGGATGAGCAAACCCCTAGTATCATATCACCCAAATCTGGTAAGGGAATTCTTTGCTAACTATTTGGTATTGGTAAAAAAGGATATTCCAAAGGGATCAAAGGTTTTTGATCTATCAAACAAGGAATCTGTGCCAATCCGTAGAGTTACCTTTGACATATCAGCTCAAACCATCTACAGGATGCTGTTTGGGCCAGATTGTGAATCTTTACCTACTATTTTGAAACTTGAGTACCGACTGCGTAATAAATCTGCATAAATATCCTGGTTGGGTGGAGTATTGACAGATGATGGTAATCCTTCGTAGGCTACAAACCTACGTGAGCGCATAGCAAAGTCATACCTTAGCTTCCGGGCTAAATTCTGGTAGGTTGTAATTCGATTTAGACTTATGACAATAGGAGGTGATGCTAATCTGGATATTAACCGGGCAGTACTTATTGCCAGTTTGTTGTCAGGACTAAAGATTGATTTTGATTAGATTATTACCGATGAGATGTTTATGAGAGCACATAAGATGGCCAGCGCTCTACCATTTTCGTACTTAATCACTGAATTATGCAGGTAAGTAGGTGTGCCTATGATTTATGGGGTGGATAATGAGGTCCATCGAACACACAGGCAGGACATTGAGAAGTCCAAGGATGACTCAAAGTTTGAAATAAGGGTCACCAAATCACCAGCCTATTGAACTCAGACAGCACTAGCCCCAGATACTTCTGAGATTCTAATAGGTATGTCGTTGCCAATTACCACTTATGTACCACCTAATTATGTTCCATCAAGTGCATCTGTAGGGTTAGAATCTGCACCACCAATGGGTGGGGAATAATTTGCAAAATATAAGTTGATACAGAAAAACTTCGCCAAGTCTGTGAAATTACAAAAGAAATTCAAAAGGCAGCATAACACTTGGGCTGCAGAAGTTAAGCCTTTTGTTGATAGAATTATAGAAGAGGTAATTCGCCCTTTCTAATACATTCAGAGGAGGATGGATCACATGGAGGAGAGAATCAACAAAAGGTTGGATTCACTGTCTATTCCAAACATGGCAAGGTTCCTAGCAGAGTTTAAGAAAGCATAGGCTGACATCAAAAAGTTGAAGAGCAGGCAGCCACAACAGCCAACTTTTGATCCATCCTTGGTTATAAGTGATGATCATGAGATAATAGTCGATCTGATAGGGAGACTAGTGAATGATAACGGAAAGACACAGGTAGGTGAGCGTGCTGAAAGAAAAGCTGACAAGAGAAAAAGAAGGAAAGTTATGACTCCGGAGGAGCGAGAGCATCATGACATGAAGAAATCCAAGAAAGGTCTAGGAAATATGAAGAGAAAATAAGGAAGAAAGTAGAAGACAAAGCGGCCAGAGTGTCTACCTGTTCTGCTCCAGTTAGGGGGTAAACTTCAGACCCAGTCTGGGATGTTATACCTCTAATTCCGGAGAGAGAGTTTTTTAGTACCCCCGCCACCATGGGGGTCAACATTGCATTAGGTGAGGATACATGTTCCTTACAACACTTCACAGATGCCTCAAATGAATAAGAGGCAATACAAGTATACCCACTCCTTTGTACTTTTATTTTATGCTTTGAGGATAATGCATATATTTTTCTACGGGAGGTGGTGTACTTGTACCATGGGGGGTGGGGGTTTTTCCGCTATTCTTTTCCTCCCATGTGCTATCTAGGAGAATCGGCATATCTAGGGTTATGTTTAAGTTATTTTTTTCTTTTGTAGGTTTACCTTTAGGCTTGCATTTTTCCTTACTTAAATCTTGTTCTGTTGTTAATGTTGGTCCATGAAATAAAAGTGTCATTTCTGTTAGCACCTTGTTGTGAATATGGATGATGAATGTTGTTGGTATCAAGCTATTGCTATGTTCATATGACGGTTTACTTTTGTCTTCTAGTATCTGTGATCAACTGTTAGTGAATCTATAGTTGGCATAACTTGTAAAATATGCATGACATGTGATGTAAATCTTAGGAATAGTAGAATGAGTTTAACTAAGTTGCCTGTGTGTGCGAGTATTTGTATTAGTTCTTAATTAGTCTAGTACCTAGAACTTGACTAGTTCAATTGATATTGTGTTGTATTTGATGAAATAAGAAATGATAGTAGGATGCCTTGTGATTTTAGTCCACTTAGCCTATATAATTAACCTCACCAAAAAAAATTCCACTTTTGAACCCTTCTTTGAGCCTATGTTAATTTCTTTTCTTTATCACCAATCACTTTAGTTAACTCTCTTTAAGTTGTTAACAATTAGCTTTGGCCCTAGCCCAATAGTGGGCTTAGTAAACCTAAACTTAGGCAAAACACCTAAGTTGAGGGTGGCTATTGTCAAGTTGTTAGGTGTCTAAGGAAAAGTTGGGTTAGAGCATGGTTTAGAGCATCTGCCCCTGGTCTACTCAAGACACTGTGCACCTTGACTGATTGCATCAGCATAAATTGAGGGTGGCTGATGCTTATATGTATTTCTAAAAAAAATAAAAAATAAAAAGAGGGTTATTATGGTAAAGTGTAAATGAATGAGAAAAGGGTGGGTGAGTTCAAAAATGGCCTTGGTAGGTAGAACTTGAGCGAAAAAAAAGAGTTAAATCCTAGTGTTGAGTCACTTTTTCCCAAAAGTCCTTCCTCACCTAGCCCCAAAGACTCATTACAAGCCTAAGAAAGACCTGCTTGATCTTGGCGAGTTAACTATAAGGGAGCATTGAATGATAAGGGCAAGCCTATAGATATGTTTACTATGTTTGTAACTTCTTTGACGAGTGTGAGAGTTCTGATTTGTATCCACCAAATATACTGAGTGGTGGATTTTCTTAACTGTGAGGGAAACCAAAGTGACATTTAATTTTGCTGATCTCTGTAGATTTTTGTATCCATGTTTGTGTATATGTATTGATTTTGAAATAATTCCACTTATGGACTCTAATATGTTGAGCCATACAATTAGGATGACAAGTGAATGGTTGTGTAAAAACTGGTTCATCAAGTTGAATGTTTGTCATTGTATTACTCATATTTGTAATCTAGTGCTGACTTGCTTGAGGACAAGCAATTATCTTAAGTTGAGGGTGTTGATGTTCCGGCTTTTGAAGAAATATTTTGCATCTTTTTCTCAGGAAAATTGTGAGTTTTCAAGTAACTAAAGATTTATTTAATAATGGATTTGAGTGATTTCAGGCTAAGGAGTCAGCTGAAGGAGAAAACTCAGGAAAACAGCAGAAAAAGGTCAATGACGGCCCAAATAGAGGACCGTCAGTTATGCAATGAACTGCCAGGTGGACTGTTTTAGCTAAACAGAAGGTTCCAGATGGAAGACCCATGTGAAGGTCCAGGTGGCAGACCGTCAAGTTTGCGGCGGACCACCAACGTACTAGTCGGGCTTAAAAAGAATGCAAGGTTTTAGAGAACTGATCGACAGACTGTGCAATGGACCATCGGAACCTCAACGGACCGTCGGACCCTCGACAGTCTGCCAAAGTGGCCATCGGGACTAAATAAAACCTAACATCTTGGAGCACTTAGCGATGGACTATGTGACAGACTGTCAGTGGCCCGACGGGCCGTCAGCTGAACCGTCAATTAGGATGCGGCATTTTCTAAATTTAAATTTTAAATATTCTAAACCTAGGAGCATATAAATACCCAGTTAGGGTTTTATTGAGGGATATTCTAAATCTTGGATATTGTTTTAGCTTAGTTTTCCATCTTTGAAACTCTCTGTAACGTAAATATTTGTGAATCAAACTACATTTGTTGATTTAATCATTCCATTGCTATTGAAGATTCAATAATTAATTCTTGTAACCTTTGTAAGTGAACTTTGAATTTGTTTATGAATAATACAAGTATTCTTTCTCTTTCTTCTATGGAGATGAGTGGCTAAGCTCTCATAACTAGGGTTATGGGAGCCTTGATATAAACAGTTGATATGGGTTGTGATTCCAATTAAGTTCTGTAGGTAATTGATGTTGCATAAACGTTTCTTCACTCTAATGACTTTTCTTGGTTGCAAACTTGAAAGGTGAGCCCAAGAATAATCACTTGTTCAAATAGAAAAGTGTTTGTTGGGAAAAAAAGGGTTTACATAAAATCTAGAGACGTAAATCTTTAGATTAATGGAAAATGCCTTAAAAAGGATTAACCTACATGAGAAAATGGTTGAATAATTAATATATTCTTTAAGTTTGAGAAAGTTAAAGGATAAGCTATCCATTAAGGTTGTGAAACTAATGGGTAAACAATGGAATTCAGCTGCTCTTGCAATTGAAGTTATTGAGTGGAACTCAAAAGTGATTCACAACCCTAACTATTTAAACATCTTGGTAACCATAACTCTAGTTTGTTTAATATCATTAAATTGTTACTAGCAGAAAGAATCATTAGCTGGAACAAATCTGTTACAATTACTTAGAATACAATTATAAATCAAACCCTCTCTTATTCAGGAACCTTTTATCAATAGTCTAATAATAATCACAATACTTAGTGAACACAATATTCCCTGTGGGATTCGTAACCCAACCTAGTTGGGTTCTATATTGGACAGCGACCGCTTACTCTCTCGTAAGAGAGGTATAATTTGTCCGTATCAGCTCCCTCCCCCCATTATACTAACCAAATTTTTAATTCTTCTCATGAGATTGTTAGGTCTTATGAAGAGAAGAAGGAGGAGCAACAAACCGGACCCACTGGCATTGAAGCAATGCATCAAACCATTTTGGATCGGGTAACTACAATCGGGGGGAATACATAAGATTTTTCATAAATCTTACGACGTGTTTAAAAGGTCAAATGTTAAGGAAATGGAATTGGGAAAGGACATAATTCTTGCAAACATCACAACTATGACCATTCCTCAGGAGGAGATTTATCAAGAAAAGAAACCAAGCTATGGTGATGAGCTTGGTAGCGAAGACTCCTCGATGAATTCCCAATATACCGATCCATATTAGGAAGAAGAATCAAAAATAAAAGAAATGATAGTTGAGTCTGGAGAAGAAACAAAGCAACTCTCTTATAATGACTCTAGTTTATTTTGGGGTAAAGATTCTTTAGAAGAGGCTGACCCGAAATTAGGTGTTACACTTTATTCAACCCATTTTTCAGTCTTGTTCTTAGAGGATATGATGAGGATCCATCCCTTTGTCCAAAGGGAGGATTGTGGAGCGGAGGAGTCCGACTCTTATATTTTAGGATTTGGCATTCCAAAGGAGCATATGGAACCCCATCTATCAAAGGCCAAGGATTTCAATTTCTGATGTAAAAGGAATGGTCTATTGACGTACAAGCTTTTACCCATAGAGCCAATTCATAAGATTGATATAAAGTTGGGTAAGAGGTTCAAGTTTTCAAAATGGCGAGATTGAGGCTTGCTCGCCATTCCCTCATATTTTCCAAGTTTTATCTTGGAAAATTTGAATCTTCTATCCCTCTATCGCTCATTGCATATTGAAAGAAAGCTGGGATAGAGATTCAAATTTTCTAAGTGGAAACAAAAAAGGAAGGAGCGGAGGCGTCGTGCTACAACGTTAAACTAAGCGCTTAATGGGATGCAACCCATCACGCTACGAAAAGTGGCATATATCCTTTTATTTATGCATGCTAGGGTAGATTTTGGTTTTTATTTTTGAGCATGCATAATCCCTAAAAATATGGTTCTATGAGGCATTTTGATCGAAGTTGAGAAAGAAACATGTGGAATTAACAAGTTTGTACGGAGCAGAAAATGCAGAAAACTCAGTTGTTTGGTCTCAGTTATCGCGACCGCAATTTGTGTCACTGTGATTACGGAGGTCGGCTGTCCACGATCCTGGAACTATGATCGTGATCGCGATCTAATCAGTTTAAAAAAGACCATTTGATTGCCCATTCCCCCCCTCACCCACTATCCTCTCTTATTTTCTCTCAAAATCCTCTCTAATTTTTGGCATTCTATAGCATAACCAAGCACAAATTCATCGGTTTGCATCCTCTTAATTGGTAAGTTGTTGAACTTCCTTTGGTTTTTATATGAAATTTCATGTTTAGAAATTATAGTATAGAAAAAGGCCTTAAGTGGTGTTTTCAATGCTAGATACATACTTAATTGTAGCAATTTTTTAGTTGTTGTAGTTGATGTACATGATAATGTGGAAGACTTGAGTACCCAAACTTACGCTTTAAACGGTTATGGAAATCATGTGCACCATGTGTTCAATTTAAGGCCCTAAAGATTCCAATTCTAATTCTTTCAAGTTTAGGGGTTGTGATCACATTCTAGGCTTTAATAAAATTTTTAGAATGTTGTTATGCCTAGTTGAAACAAGGGATTGGGGGGTTAAAATTGCATTCTGAAGTAATGTGCACAAACTCTCAACTCAGTCTCAAGTACCACGATCGCGGTCCCAATAACCATGGTCGCGTCATAACGATTGCAGTCAAAGCCCCGCGATCACCATACCTGAGAGCAGGTTCTGGCAGACATCAAAATTTTTGTCGAACCTTAACTGCCCCTGAAACCTTCTATAACACTACCTCATAAACTTATATGTTTATTTTAGCATATTTTTGTAGTAATAATACTAATATTCGCCTAAGTTGCGTTGGTTACAGGTTCTCACACTCAATAATGGGAGATTTTAACGATACTTAATTCATGGTCGCCTAATGCCAACACTCCTACTATGAAGATTTCCAAAGGACAAAGCTACTCCCTGAAAGGGGTATAAACTTGGATAAGGTAGATGAGAAATGCCTAGATTTCCATGTCAATCTCACTTCTACCTGGTGAATGTGTTTTTCCCCAGACTCATGTTATACTAATGAACAATGGGAGCATGAGTCCTATGCAAACCTCGGCGTAGTTTCACTCCCAAACCCAGTGATGACAATTCAGGGTAAATAGGCAAACTTCGGAGCTAAATAGATTAATGCAGTGTATGGGATCCCAAATCCTGACATGGGGAAATTTCATGCTAAGGGATGCGATCCAAGGTCCTGGATGGCTAATATCCTATGTCTGGGAAAAACAGTCCCCTGGGCCACCACTAAAACAGATATTCCAATGAATGACTTCAAGGCTGAAGCAAGACTGTGGTTGAACATCATCTGTAGCAGGGTTTCTCCTTGCACTCATTGACCATTCTTACAAACACCTAAGCTCGGATAGAGGCATGTATTATATCTAGCATAGATCTAAATATAGGAGAGCTTGTGAGTTCAGAATGGCAGTACTTCCAAACCCATGGAGGTATTTTTCTTATTTTTCTTCTCTTATAATTGAGCTGTGTAAAAGAGCAGAAGTGGAAGAGTATGTTGTACACACTTGGGTGCACCCTAGCTTCCTCATCTACCCACTCAAATTCAGAGGCGAGGGCGCCCTAGGTCAAATTAAGAAGAGAAAGATGGACTCGGGAAATCAGTTCAAGAGGACACAGACTCTTGTAGACCCTCATCAACCAATGCTTTCGATGATATCTCTGTTCAGATGCAGGGGGTGAGGGAACTATTGTCCAGACTGCCTCAAGGACTAAGAGAGCCCTCTACTTCCCATCATTCATATATAGCACAGACAGATTATAAGAAGTATATAGCAGAGTAGCAAAAGCAAGGTGCCATAGTAGCCAGTCTGGAGAAAGACTTAGCTACTTCCTATAGGGACCTCAAGGAGTCACATAAGAAGATGGTGAAAAGAGAAAAGAAAAGAGACAAAATCTTCAAGAAGCTGCGAAAAGGTGCTCAAACCTAACCAACCAGTACCTTCTCCAAGACTGGAGAGCGAAGATGAGAGCCCTGCAGAGTGGCCAGCTGATGATGCTGGTGGTGGGTATTCCGGTCAGTAGGAGATGATAACTCCTAATACATATTTAGGGAGATCCTTTTTACCCTTACTTTTTTGCACATGCAGTGGACACTCCATTCTTTTAGTTAGGGGTGCCCCCAAATATGTACTTTGTTGATGATTGATTGTTTTTAGGATAATGTTCTGGATATTATTTTAATTTGTGTTTTGGGTACCCGAGTGGGGCCCACACTTTAATTGATTATCATGTTTTCCTGATAGTTTTTAGTTATCCTTTTAATACTTTAGATTTTATTATGGATTTTAGTAATGCTTGACTAGCGTTGTATTTGAGTTTTGAGACATAAGTGCAGGGGAATTCTGAGTACCTATAGCATAAGTGTCAGGAATGCAAGGGAAGTCTGAGTACCTGTGGCATTTTATTTTGTAAAAGTTGGGGTCACTTTGTACACCATTGGTGAATTCTGAGTAGCCATATGGGTAGTTAGCCTGTTTTGAGCAAAAATGTGAGACTAAGGCATTGGTTTTTTCCATGATTAACAAATTGAGCGTGGTCCAGATACAAAACAAATGACCCCCTCCGTCCAAAAATTTAAAAAAAAAAATCAAGGGCATGGACGTGAGCAATGTTGCAACAAATCTTTTTATCTTTTTGTGGTTTCACAAATTATTAACTTTTAAATAATGATAAATGCTCCACTTTTGTCTCTCATAGAAGGGACATTTTTACTCCCTTTATGAATTTTGCGTGCCACGTGTGGTGAGATTTTGGCATTCATCTCTTGTACACTTGGTGTTATCTAGAACTTGCTCCATTAGTTTTTCAAAACTAATTTTGATTGTATGTGGTTGGAGAAATGACCTTAGGCTATCCTTGTGATTTTAGAACCCACTGTAGCCTAAAAAGCCTACCCATGCATAATTGAAATCCTTAGTTACCCACTTTGAGCCTTTAGACCTTTTTTTGGAAAACTCAATACAAGTTGTGTTCCATTCTTTTCATCCCTCTTTTGAGTCATACCCTTCTTGAACTTTAAAATACAACTTGAGGATTAAAGCTTAAGTTGGGGGTGGTGAAAGTGATGGAAGGAAGTTTGGAGCCATGAAGTGTTAGTGAAATGCCCTATATGCCTAAGTGATGAAATCAAATGTTTATAAAAAAGAAAGGATCCAATAAAGAAATGAATTGCACTTAAGTTGCAAGAAAAAAAAATGAAAGAAAAGTGGTGAAAAAAGGAAGTAATTTATAAGCATAAGAAAAGAAAGAAAGCAAAGAAGAGTGGCCCTTAGTCGAAAAAGGAATAATTATAAAGGGTGGTGTAGAAGTTCAAGGAAGGGTATAGCCATGTTGTTCCTAAATGGTATCCGACCCTAACCCAAACCTACTTTACAAGCTTAGAAAGTCCTTTGAGATCTCCGATCATTTACTTTCTTTGTAGTGGCGATTGAAAATAAGGGTAAGCCTATGGTATGACACTTGTTGCATAGAGATTTCTTTTATGAGGGAGAGAGTTGGACACTTAAAACTTCGTGTCACATGTCTTGTAGCTCGGTGTGTAAAATTCTTTTTCTTGAAAGGATGGCATATGAAATAAGTTGAGGTGGTGGTTTTTTCACCTTCCTAGCAACGAGACAAATGGAGCATGACTTAGTTTTGGTCAAAAGGTGAGTCACTTCTAGAGCATTAGTGGTTGTTACTTGATTTCACTTTAAAGTCTTGTGCATCTTTTGATAATGCATCTTATGATGAGGGGTGCAGTGAAACTAGCTTAGCACATGTGCAATGAGCTACTTGTGGTTGCGATTAAAGTCGAGGTCATTATGATCTTTAAGGCATAAAAG
Organism: Capsicum pubescens; assembly: GCA_030864215.1. Lineage (NCBI taxonomy): Eukaryota > Viridiplantae > Streptophyta > Magnoliopsida > Solanales > Solanaceae > Capsicum > Capsicum pubescens. The sequence goes on along the minus strand of CM061544.1, from coordinate 194,145,055 downwards.
TTGGGCTTAAATGATTGTGTCTCATAATAAGAGGTAATGATGCTTGAGGACAAGCAAATGTTTTAAGTTGGGGGCGTTGATGAGTGGTGATTTTACCACTCATTCGCACTCATTATTCGTGCATATTACCTTGTTTTGAACGATTAAATGAGACAATTTTATGGTTAGATGCACTAATATCCACTCTTTGAATGCATAAAGTTGAGGAGATGAAAAGATGTGGATTGGAGCGTAAAATGATCTAAAGGTAAAAAGAAAAGTGCAGCTAAAGACTTGGAGTAGAACAGCCTCAAGTATCGTGGTCGCGGTTTGTTGACCGCGATCGCAACAGTCAATCAAAAGTCTTCCAACCGTAGCCACTGATGTTAACCGCAGTTGTGTGTTTGCGGTTGCAACCAGACTTACACGATCGTAGCCTAGCAGAGGAAATAAGCCCAAGGGAAAATCTGTAACTACACGTGTTGATCCCAAATTGAACAAAATGACCCAAACCATTGATTGAAAGAGAATTAGATCTTCCCCAATTTTTTAGGTTTTAGCTCTAGACTTCATAGCCTCTGTTTTTTGGAAAAGAGAATATTGTATAAATTTTGGGTGAAGAATATATTGGAGACTTTCTAAGTGGAAGATTTGCTCACTTCCATTATTGATATTGTGAGAGAGACAAGTTTAAAGTAACATTCACTTAATTCTTCAATAAGTTATCTCAAGGGAGATTATGGGTATATCTATGCTTATTTATCTTATATGTAGCTAAATCTCTCTCTCGAGATTATTTATGAATAGGGATTTAAGTATGTGTGGTTTGTTATTATTAGAATCTTTTGGTCGTTTATGTTTATGGGTTTTATCATTGCTATGCTAATTTTGTTGGGACTTGATGGGTGAAAGCCCCAAATACCCACATGGGTTTGATAAGTGAAATCTCCAAGCTCTAGAAAGTTCAAGGCCATCTTCGAAAGCAGGGCTTTGGGTGAACTTTAGGAATCCATATCATCCTCAAAAGAGAAATATGGAGACCAAATCAATGAAAGACAATTATGTGTGTAGTTTGATAAATTATCATTGTCTTAGACATAAGGGTGAATGTGAGTGATGTTGAGTGTATTTATGCACTCTAGCACAACTATTCTAGCCTATGTAGCCTTATTTTGAGGATGATTAATCTGATTAATGGGTTTCTAATGATATTAATGAGCATTTATGTGTCCAGGTATGTGTTTACAATTTTAATGGTAGTTTCACAAGAGTTTTGATTCAAATTGATCATTTAGAAGTTAATCGAGGAAACTAGTGTTACTAACTTGAGCTAGGTATTTTTCTAGTCTATTGTGTTGGGTTCTAATGTATTTTAATGAGTTTCTAAGGTTTTTATTATGTATTTATATGTGAAACAACTTAGTTATAATGTTCAAGGGTCAATTGGATCAAGAAAAGAGTCAAAATAATAAGCTTAAGCTCAATGTAAATTTAGCCTATGCTTAGCTCGTGTTTCTAGTTCACCATTAAAGATGTTGTATTATTTTGAGCTCTAAATTATTGTGTTTAATGCTATAGTGTGCTTTTTTGAATGGATTATTATGATATATTAAGGATATACAAGCTTCAAATCAAGTGGAAACAACTCAAATAGGCTTGGAAATGACCATAGAAGCACAAAACGCAGGTTGGACGCAATTTGGACCCCTAAAATATATGGGGCGCATGTGGAATGTAGTAGTGGCCAATAGATTCATGCAAAATACCAATAGATTTAGAAGGTGCCCAACCTTTTTACTAATAGGCGCGTGTATCTTATAATGGGGTTTAAGGTGGCTCCGGGATGCGATGAAACCGTGATGAGACACTGGATTTTGGCAGATTTTTTGACAATTGTGAACTGGCATGTCACTGCAATGCGGTGATGCCCAAAATTGGGATAATTCTGCCCAGCTGAAGGAAAACAATGTGGAAACCTAATCCAAGTGGGATTATGACTTATATACTATAAATACAACGTCTTAAAACACGTTTTGACATCTTGGAACACCCTAAATCACTTGGGACATCATTGGAGACTACAACAAATTCTTTTTAGGTTTTATCATTCTTTAGTTTAATTTTTTGTATGGTTTGTATCATCACTCCAAGGTATTGGATGATGAATATTTTCATTTAAGGCTAAACTCTCTTTCCGGGGTTAAGGCCAAGATCATGAATACTTTCATTTTGAATTAATTTCGTTTAATTTTCTTATCATTATTGGTTATTTGTTTATTCTTAATTTAACTATTTTAAGGATTATCTACCTTTAGAATACATCAATTATCATCCTTTTGATCTCGGGGGAGGGAATAGGGAGATAGAACATGGGAATAAAGAAAGTATGATTTTTATTCTTTTATTAAATAAAGAATTTGAATTTGAACAGGGATGTACTTAGATGCCTTACTTGATTCAACATAGGATAATAGATTTAAAACAATTAATTGGATTATTACATCCCCGTCCAATGATGTAGTTGTAATGTCCATATTAGGTAAATGATTAGAGGTTGGGAGACCATGATCATGCAATTAACCCTATGAATCAACAACCAAGATAAGTGAATTAACGAATGAAGTTCAATAGCTTAGTATGATTGTTCTTAAGCTTTAACCCTGGGTTTCTATCCATTGATTGTCCTACGTCATTACTTTTCCGAATTAGTTTAGCTTATTTATAAATTACAATTCTAAAAGTCTATTTTCTACTTTCCTCAATTGGTTAAACTAGAATTGGATAGTCGGCGAACACAAGTCCCTGAGAGATCGATACTTGGGATTTCTTGAAGGCCACTTTACTACTTGATAAGACCACCTACACTTGCGTGTGCACTTGGACGCTGTCAAATTTTTGGTGCCGTTGTCGGAAACTTGTAACTAGGCAACTATATTATTTTTAGTTTTTCTATATTGAGTTGTAAATAGTTTTTATTTTTTTTAGTTTCTTTTTATTTTCCCTTATTTCTATTTTTCCCACACTCTTTTTGAGATGTCATTCTTGGATAGATGGTTTTCGAGGGATGATGATTCTTGTCATTATTATGGAGGACCCCACCATGAGGCTTTTTGTCTAGATTTTAATCTAACTATTTAGAGGGGACCTGCTTGTTTTCGACCTGTGCAGGAGACTACATGTTGGTGTTTGACTTGGGGAAATTTATATCACTCTTCAGATATGTGTCTTTTTAATCCTAATTCAGCCATTTTTATGGGTAATGCTCAACAAACAACTAAGGAGGTTCACAAAATACCATCACCACCATCTCCATAGAGGCAGAGAAAAACACAAGAATCAAAGCCACTCAGTTGTCATCATTATCTTGAGACTGAAATTGAGAAGGTGAATGAGAGTGAGTGTGTAGTAGATTGTGTAAATTTAGAAGTAGGATTTGTTGGGCCTCACTCAAAGCACTTTTATACATTATGATTAGATGATGTCTTGTTTGTGGAATTATTTTAAATAGTGGAAAATTGTGAAGATGAGGAATAAGAATCCTATATTCTTTATTTTGCACCGGTTAAGAAATATAAAAACACACCCCACTTTAAGGCCGAGTGGTTTACCATGCATCATCCATTACTCGGTTCTTTATTCTTTGTACCACCTCCCTATGATCGAGGCAAGAAGATGGATGCGATGTTGGGGGTGAAATTTATATCCTCATGATGGTGGAAAAAGTTGATATGGGTCATGCCGCGACACTAAATTTGGTGCTTCTTGAGAGGCAACCCAAGCTAAGGTATGTTTTATTTTTAGTTTTTTTTAGTTTTTATTTCACATAGTTTTTGTTTTTGGTTGAGTCACAGGTTGATGGAAAGTCTGAGTAACGGAAACCTGTGCTAAGGAGCATGGAAATAACTAAGTGTGGGGTTCCATGGATCCCATATATGCAAAAACAAATACTACTAGTTAGGCCTAGAGGCCTCAGAGAGTATTTCTATAACTTAATTTAAAAGATCACTTCAGGGACAAAGTAGATTTTTAAGTGTGGGGTGGGGGAATTCCAAAATTTTGGTTCAATTTAAATTTTTTTATGCGAGATAGTCTTGTTGGTGGCGTTTTTATTACATAATGCAAGTGGGTTTGTTTGTAAAAGAATATTGATCGACTGAATTGCTACCTTATGAGACTCTTAGGCTCATGATTATGACTCTTGTATTTGTGGCTTAAATTTTAATTCACGCAATTGTTGGTTGGGAGTTTATGATGATTTTATTGAGTTGAGCATGTGCCATGTGCATGTAAGGTTTTTTGTATATTCCTTGTTGCATGTGATGTATAGAACTTTCCCGGTGTGTGTGTAAAGCAAAATAAAGAGTGTGGGTTTAGGAGATGATTTAGACATTTCTTTGATAGCCTTGTTTTATACCTTCTATTTATCCTACCCTTTGTGCATTATCCTAGTTAATCCCCATTGAGCCTTTAGCCTTTTCTTTGGTAGCCACATAAGTAGACTAATACCTTCTTTGATAGACCATAATTTGATCCAAAAAGGCTCCTAAGTGCTTTAATGAAAAATCAATTGAGTTAGGAGAGTGAAATTAAAGAACAAAGAAGTGAAATTGATGCCCCAAGGTAAGAGTTATTGGTGTTTATATTTGATGTGTGGTGGTTGGGAGTAATATATATGGTGTTATAAATATTTCCATGGTTGTGAAAAAGAAAAAAAATGAATCTTGAAGGAATAAACGATACGCCCACCATGTGTTTGTGAAAATGCTTAAAAGAGATGGGGCAAAAACAAAAGATATGGGTGGATGAAAAAGGTGTAAATTAGTTATTGGAGAGTATTTTTAAATAGATAATGTAGTGTATTAAAGTGCTTAGAGAGGTGTAACGCTCCGTACATCCCAAACATAGACCAACTTAGCATAGATGAAAGTATTTAAACTCGAGATAGGTATTTGAGCTTAAAGTTAAAGGTAAGTGTTAAGTTAAGAAGAGGGATCAATATTTTGGAAAAATTAAGAGAAAATAAGTGAGGTGCTTTCTTGACTTAATTAAGCTAATAGGTGACTAGTAGGTGCGTCACCTACTTATACTATTGGACTAAATTGAGGCCTATATTATTGGACATATTAAAGGCCCAAATTAAGTAAAAGAAAAAAAGAAAGATGAACAGCCCAATACCTATTCTATTTAAGGCCTAAATGAGCAGCCCAATACCTATTCTATTTAAGGCCCAAATGTCCAGCCCAATACCTATTCTATTTAAGGCCTAATATGGTGTGATCCAATTAGAAATAAACCAAGTAGGTGCATCACCTACTTGGACTTTTTGAGCAGCTTAAATATCCAAGTAGGTGCATCACCTACTTTGACTAAGCTTGACCAATATGTGGCTAGAAATGAGAAAAAATGAGGCGGTCAAGTGGAAGGATTTATAAGGTCCATTTAGTTCATTTTCTCTTCATTCTTGCAAAAAAAAATCAGATTATAATTAGCTCCCTCTCTCTTTTCTTTCAAGCCTAAAATAGCTGTCTCTTTTCTCTCCTAGGGTTCTTAAAGAAACCCTCCTTATTTCCAACCAAGGTAAGTGAAAATAACTATGGTTTATATTTAATCATGTCATGGGAACTTATGGAAATCAAGTTATTGTTTTGTTTGAAGTATAGGGCAGACCTTTTTTTCCAAGCTTGGCAGTCCACTTCTCTTTAATATCCAAAATATTTCCCAATAGTATTTGGTTCAACTTGAAGGGAAACTTAGCGTCTTGATGGAGTGCACTTTAAGAAAGCAAATTTCATAAATAAAGGTAAGGTTATTGCCCCGATTTACCCCTCCTTTTGTATAGGCCTTGATGGAGGATTTTATATATGCTGTTGCTAAGAACTCACGGGACGGTGATCGGAAGCCGTGAGTTCAATATCTTATATTGTGTTGAAGGATTTTGGTACTGTTTAGGTGATGTCTATAGGTGTTGTTGGAGGCAGTGGATAACCTTATGGAATGGTAAAGTGGAGTTGTATTAAAGTATAGAAGGAGGGTGTGGTGATACAACAACTGTTTGAGGGGATGAATAGTCTTACTGCCTGTCAAGTGTTTAGCTACTATTTTACAAGGGTTACATTGTGATTAGTTGCTAATATTAGCTCCTTTATGTGCTTATATTGTAGATTAACACCTTAAAGGAAAGAAGTCTAATTCATTGTAATAATCAGGTTGCACAACGAGGTATGTAAGGTTATTCTAGTTCATATTCTTTGGCATGGTGTCATATACTCGTGTACCAATAAAGTGAGCTTCGTAGATGATCTTTCATGTTAAAAGATACATTGTGATGGTGTACCAACCCCACTATAGTTAATCGACCTTTTATGTACTGCCCATGGTCTAAAAGTATGTCAAAGTGTCACATGTTTCTCTTATATGAGTCAATAAGATCCAAGATTATACATGTTAAAGAGTGTCACATGTTGGATTACAATCTGTCCAAAATTGCTTTAATTGATTGTATACTTCTTTTGGCTACACATATTCTTTTTTTGAATATCATTCCCATCATGTTTGGGCATAAGGTGACCTTATAGAGTCTTTACCTGTTTAGTGTATAGTTAATATGTCCTTATGTGGGATATACATTTTTTCCTAATTAGAATCGACCCATATGCTTCAATAGTACCCATTCTCACGTACCCTTCTATTTGTTATTACCTAATAAGTATTTATTGTACAGTCCAAACCTCTTTAGTCGAGGAGTTACGTATCTTAACTTGCTATGCACGTATTCCCTCATTTGAAATGTCTAAATTTCTACACTTGAATCTGCACTAATTGTTATATGCTAGGTAAGATCACTAGAATCTGCCACAACCCATATATGCTATGTAATGTCACTTGCTTACTAGTTATACACCTTACTAGCTTATTTGTTACGGGTCATCACCTCCTCGCTTGTCACATACCTTCTTGGATTATTTATTAGTGGATATTTTTTATGCCCAGTAAGGCTCATGGTGTCATATAAGTTCCAATGTATTACCCTTATTTCCTATATCATTGTTCTTGTCTCGATCGCATGCTTTCTTCTATTGGTTCATAGCTCTAAAGCTCAATAATGTTATGACCACCAAAATAACAATCTAAAAGATTAAAGAAGTGATGTAAAGTAAATATACTTATGTGTGAGAGGTAGCTCAGGGGCGAGACCTAGCATGGGTCGATCTCAATTTATTGATTTATGGGTGGTATCCCAGGGGTGGAAGGAACACCTAGCATGGGTCGATCCTATTATCGGGTGGTATCCCAGGGGTGAAAGGTAAGCCTAGCATGGGTCAATCCCGATCTATGTATTAATGAGGAACGTATCCCAGGGGTATAATACCTAGCATGGGTCATCCTCTTTTACCACTGATCAGCTGGTCATATGTATCACATGGCTTACAAATATTATAAAGCAAAGAAGAGTAAAGTAAAGAAAAACATGTAATATACAGTCTTTCACAAGTGTAAGTAAAGGTGGTTCGTTCATCCTTATCTATATGTTTATATATATTGACCCCGAGTTTTATTAATTTCTTATTTCACTTATGGTTATCTCATGCCTTACATATTCAGTACATTACTTCGTACTGACGTCCCTCACGGGGACCAGTGTCCTATGTTGCAGGCACAGGTCTTTAGCGAGTAGATTTCCCCAATAGAACACAGGATACTCAGCAGTTGTTGTTGATCTCCAAGTTTATTCGGGGCCATACCGAGTCTTTATCATATATATTTTGATGGTTTTATAGTCATGGATTCCATTAGAGGCTTTGTAGATATTGTAAAGCAGTCATATGTATTCATAGGTTCACATGTCATCTGTATCGATTTGGCTAATTGGTTGGTATTATATCTATAGCTTTTTATCAGTGATTCCATTTGTTTAGTTATTCATTTTCTCATCTAGTTTGTTTTTATAGTATGTGTTCCTATAGTTGTTGTCCACCTTATCTAGTATGGGGTGTGACAAATGTGGTATCAGAGCAGTTCATCCTAGGAGTCTACAAAGCCGTGTCTAGTAGAGCCTTACTTATAAATGTGTTGCGCGCTATATTTATAATTAGGGGGCTACTTGGAAATTCAGGAAATGTCACTTTCTTTCATAATCTAGATTGTACGACAGAGCAATGTTAAGAAGTCCATTCCTGCTCGTATTATAATTTCTTATATTCATACTATACCTACTATAGCTAAGGTCAATGGTGGAAAAAAAAACTCCAGCACAACTAATGTCCAAGAGGCAACGTACAATGAAGGGTCTTAAGATATCAAAATTCAGATTAAGGTGAACCAATTTAGTTCAACCCTCACGGCCCATAATGGAGAACATCATAAAGGTTTTTGTGTTACTTGCACATAAGGCTGTATTTGTACTATTTGTATTGCCTTGGTTTATTTGAGCAAGATATAATAAGGTTATTAATATTTTTGTATGATAAATGGTTAACTAGTCGTAAAGATGGATTGAAAATATTTCTTAGTGCACTTCTTAAGAGGACATGAATGGTTCTTAGGTTTGAGATTTCCTTCATATGACTCCTTCAATATATGGGAATTAATACCGCGGAGGACATTTAGTACTTCGTTAGTAAGTATATAGGGTTTTAGAGTTACACATATTTTTAAAATAGAATCTGCTAAACTAGTTTGTATTAGTTGAAAGAGGCTAGTAGCATGGTCTGAAGGGTGAACCTTTCAATGTGATAGCGCATATACCCTAGTTAGAAGATAAGGACCAAACACCTACTAGATATCATTCTCTATTTTATTAATTACCTTTTTATAAGGTATGTGTATGACACCCTAACTAGGTAACAATAACATGCAATCCCTTTTGTGGTTAGAAAACTCTAGGATGAGTATTTCCAATTGCTCTATATAAGAGTATATGTAAACTTGATTCCTATGGTGAACTATGTTTTGGCTATAGAAGGTTAGTATATGACTACAACTTATGGTTGAAAAAGGTATATTGACTGGTTTCTACAATGTGGTGATTATCTAGACTATTTTTGCGCATTAGAATACATGAAGTGAGCCATTTTGGTTAAAAAGGGTATTTGTTAGACATGAAGCAGGTAAGAGTGACACGCAACTGACAATATGAATGCATGTTTGGATGCCTAGTCTTATTAAATGCAGGAATAGAGAGACGATCAGAAGATATACACTTGGACTAACCTAATGCATTTGTATTATCCTTATTAAAATAAGAGGTAGTTTGTTATGTATATGTATAGAGCTTTAATGGCTTATCAAAATTGTCGTGAAGTATAAGGTACCTTTTTTTTTCACTTGAGTCCTTGATATGGAAATTCCCTTGATGCGTAGCTTATCTAAATTTCTTGACTAAAGGTATTGGATTGCCATCACTTATTGTGTACATATATATTATAGTTCCTATATTATATACACATATCCTATAATAATTCTCATCCTTTTATCACATGAATTAGTTATTCTTGGTTGTTGTACATACATATTTGAGCATGTTGAAGAAAGGTTTGGGGGGGGGGGGGGAATATTCTTGACTATATGTCTAATCACCGATAGAAAATCTATTATCTACATCAAGTTGTTCGAGCTCATGTTCTAAGTATGTCAAGGCTACCTTGTTACGAAAAATAGTTAGCATGGATAGACCTATCTAGTTAAGCCCGGAGTGACTAACCATCAGATGTTTTTGAATCATAATATAATTTTGCATGTACTTGACATTTGTGTGTGAGTTGTTGTAAATAAGAGTTTATGTGTTATAGTGCCTTTAAGTTTTATTTGTAATTTGTTTATTTGAACTTTTATATGGTACCAAACATTGATTGTAATGACATCCTAGGTTAGTAGAAAAGATAAGGTTGATCTTGACCTCCTACTCCTACAAATGAACTGTTAAGGATTTCTTTTCTATTATGGCCCCGAAACACTGATAAGGAGAATTCATAGGAGCTTAAAAGATAATATAGGGAAACTAATTGCATATGTTTTTAGTTAAGTGACAAACACGAGAAGAACTATCCCGCCAGTGATTTAGCACTAGCGGTAGTATGCTCAAAATTAATAGGGCAGAGTGAACCCATAAGATGTCTCCTAGCTTCCAAAGAATCTGGTCTGTTACATAATTATACATGCTACAAGTTCTATAGCTTGTTTGTTTATAGGTCGTATGTCTTTTGTGGATTATTTTCTCACTTATAACATATGTCACGGAATACTTGCATGTAGATGTTATCTACTTCATTGAACCCTCATTCATTGCTATATATGTTCATAGGAATTTGCCGTATATGTAATTATGCTAATTATTTACCATAGATCACTTGTCCGTATTTTTGTTGTATCATAGATTAACTTGACTGTGTTATAGGCATTGGAATTAGTTCTCATGAGTTAAAGTATCACCTATAACTTGCTTACATGTTATACCTTTTATAGACCATTTGCCTATATGCTACACTTTTCATAGCCTACATGCTTTGTATGATTATTCATGTGTTAGTCTAGTTATTCATGCTCTAATCCACTTGCTCAATGTGATTTGTGTTTCATAGTTCACTTTATTATCATGTTCATTCTTTTAGCCCACTTATTTATATATTGGATAAATTGTCATAACCTAGACCTCTGGATTATGTGCTCATCTAGCCCAATATTTTATTTCACTTGCTCACATACTATAAGTCTTTCAATTCACCTGCCTATATGTTACAAGTCTCATAGTTCATTTTATCACATTTTTTAACGGTTCATATGCTCATTTGCTACATTCTTTAATATTTTTCTTTTACATAAATCCCATATTTCTGTAACTTAATTGTCTATATGTCACAAGCTTATTAGGTTCATATATTTGTATGGTAAGTGCTCTTTTGTGTTGATCTGTGCATGTGTCATAGATTCAATGCGACTTATCTACATATTATACTCCCCTCTATGCTTATTGATGTGAGTATTAATGTAGTTGGATAAAGCTTTCTCATATTAGGATATAATGAGAATGGTGTGTAGAACAGGATAGGCATATGAATGACTTCCAGTATGATTACTCATAGGTGGGTAGCTTAGTCTAATAACCTATTCTAAGATGCGACTCAAAATGTTAGTTTTATGTTGACAACTATTGATCTTAAGAGATTCTCCTCTGAGATCAAATATGGAATGAAAGGAGAGTTGAGCCCAATATGTTAGACTAAAAAGCCTATGATTCCATGTATCCATTTTACAGAAATTTGTGGGAGATCCATTCTTCATTGTGCTCCCTTAACTATAGTAAATGACCCCACCTATCATGAAAATAAGTCCCCATAACCATTCTCAATTGCTAAGGTAGGAAGTTAGGTACAAAAGGTTTACCTCCATTGAAGTATTGTGGAAAAACTAGGATATAGAATAGGCCACTTGGAAATAGAAGATGGTAGAAATTCTAAATCCCCTCCTCATTCCAAGCATCAATGAGAGGATCTTAGATCATGTGCTCCCCTATATGATCCTAAGTTCTACTAGCATTTGTTCATTTGATATATCATTTACAAGTCATGTGTTCATAATTCTATGTGTTCTACTTGTTTATACAGAAAATGAGGGAAATCACGCTATACTAAAATAGTTTTCATTAAGTTACATGGTCAGGAGAGGGGTTTTACTTATCATATTTTCATTTCATGTGTTATATCTATTGATATGCCATGTGAGTTTTGTATACATTATTTTAGTTACCCCACAGATTTAGTGTAGTCTTATTTGCAAAGAAAACTCTAGAAAAAAAAATTTATGGGGAAAATTCTAGGGTTAGTCAAGTCATTAGCTATACCTCTCATTTGAGGACGAATGATCCAAAGGGGGAGATGATGTAACGCTCCGTACATCCCAAACATAGACCAACTTAGCATAGATGAAAGTATTTAAACTCGAGATAGTTATTTGAGCTTAAAGTTAAAGGTAAGTGTTAAGTTCAGTAGAGCGATCAATATTTTGGAAAAATTAGGAGAAAATAAGTGAGGTGCTTGCTTGACTTAATTAATCTAATAGGTAACTAGAAGGTGCGTCACCTACTTATACTAATGGACTAAATTGAGGCCTATATTATTGGACATATTAAAGTCCCAAATTAAGTAAAAGAAAAAAAAGAAAGATGAGCAGCCTAATACCTATTCTATTTAAGGCCTAAATGAGCAGCCCAATACCTATTCTATTTAAGGCCCAAATGTCCAGCCCAATACCTATTCTATTTAAGGCCCAATATGGTCTGATCCAATTAGAAATAAACCAAGTAGGTGCATCACCTACTTGAACTTTTTTAACAGCTTAAATATCCAAGTAGGTGCATCACCTACTTAGACTAATTTTGACCAATATGTGGCTGGAAATGAGAAAAAAAGAGATGGTCAAGTGGAAGGATTTATAAGGTCCATTTAGTTCATTTTCTCTTCATTCTTACAAAAAAAATCAAATTATAATTAGCTCTCTCTCTCTTTTCTTTCAAGCCTAAAACAGTCGCCTCTTTTCTCTCCTAGGGTTCTTGAAGAAACCCTCCTTATTTCCAGCCAAGGTAAGTGAAAATAACTATGGTTTATATTTAATCATGTCATGGGAAGTTATGGAAATCAAGTTATTGTTTTGTTTGAAGTATAGGGCAGACCTTTTTTTCCCAGCTTAGCAGTCCGCTTCTCTTTCATATCAAAAATATTTCCCAATAGTATTTAGTTCAACTTGAAGGGAAACTTAGCGTCTTGATGGAGTGCACTTTAAGAAAGCAAATTTTAGAAATAAAGGTAAGGTTACTGCCCCAATTTACCCCTCCTTTTGTATAGGCCTTGATGGAGGATTTTATATATGTTGTTGCTGAGAACTCATGGGATGGTGATCGGAATCCGTGAGTTCAATATCTTATATTGTGTTGAAGGATTTTGGGATTGTTTAGGTGATGTCTATAGGTGTTGTTGGAGGCAGTGGATAACCTTATGGAATGGTGAAGTGGAGTTGTATTAAAGTATAGAAGGAGGGTGTGGTGATAAACCAAGTGTTTGAGGGGATGAAAAGTCTTACTTCCCGTCAAGTGTTTAGCTACTGTTTTACAAGGGTTACATTGTGATTAGTTGCTAATATTAGCTCCTTTATGTGCTTATATTGTAGATTAACACCTTAAAGGAAAGAAGTCTAATTCATTGTAATAATCAGGTTGCACAACGAGATATGTAAGGTTATTCTAGTTCATATTCTTTGGCATGGTGTCATATACTCGTGTACCAATAAAGTGAACTTCGTAGATGATTTTTCCTATTAAAAGATACATTGTGATGGTGTACCAACCCCACTATAGTTAATCGACCTTTTATGTACTGCCCATGGTCTAAAAGTGTGTCAAAGTGTCACATGTTTCTCTTATATGAGTCAATAAGATCCAAGATTATACAAGTTAAAGAGTATCACATGTTGGATTACAATCTGTCCAAAATTGCTTTAATTGATTGTATACTTCTTTTGGCTACACATATTCTTTTTTTGAATATCATTCCCATCATGTTTGGGCATAAGGTGACCTTATAGAGTCTTTACCTGTTTAGTGTATAGTTTATATGTCCTTATGTGGGATATACATTTGTTCCTAATTAGAATTTTCCCACATGCTTCAATAGTACCCATTCTCACGTACCCTTCTATTTGTTATTACCTAATAAGTATTTATTGTACAGTCCAAACCTCTTTAGTCGAGGAGTTACGTATCTCTACTTGCTATGCACATATTCCCCCATTTTAAATGTCTAAATTTCTACACTTGAATCTGCCCCAATTGCTATATGCTAGGTAAGATCACTAGAATCTGCCACCACCCATATATGTTATGTAATGTCACTTGCTTACTAGTTATACACCTTACTAGCTTATTTGTTATGGGTTATCACCTCCTCGTTTGTCGCATACCTTCTTGGCTTATTTATTAGTGGATATGTTTTATGCCCAGTAAGGCTCATAGTGTCATATAAGTTCCAAAGTATTACCCTTATTTCCTATATCTTTGTTTTTGTCTCGATTGCATGCCTTCTTCTATTGGTTCATAGCTCTAAAGCTCAATAATGTTATGACCACCAAAATAACAATCTAAAAGATTAAAGAAGTGATGTAAAGTAAATATACTTATGTGTGAGTGGTAGCTCAGGAGAGAGAGCCTAGCATGGGTCGATCACAATTTATTGATTTATGGGTGGTATCCCAGGGGTGGAAGGAACACCTAGCATGGGTCGATCCCATTATCGGGTGGTATCCCAGGGGTGAAAGGTAAGCCTAGCATGGGTCAATCCCGATCTATGTAGTGATGGGGAACGTATCCCAGGGGTATAATACCTAGCATGGGTCATCCTCTTTTACCACTGATCAGCTGGTCATATGTATCCCATGGCTTACAAATATTATAAAGCAAAGAAGAGTAAAGTAAAGAAGCATGTAATATACAGTCTTCCACAAGTGTAGGGAAAGGTGGTTCGTTCATCCTTATCTATATGTTTATATATATTGACCCCGAGTTTCATTAATTTCTTATTTCACTTATGGTTATATCATGCCTTACATATTCAGTACATTACTTCGTACTGACGTCCCTCACGGGGGCCAGCGTCCTATGTTGCAGGCACAGGTCTTTAGCGAGTAGATTTCCCCAATAGAATACAGGATACTCAGCGGCTGTTGGTGATCTCCAAGTTAATTCGGGGCCTTACCGAGTCTTTATCATATATATTTTGATGGTTTTATAGTCATGGATTCCATTAGAGGCTGTGTAGACATTGTAAAGCAGTCATATGTATTCATAGGTTCACATGTCATCTGAATCGATTTGGCTAATTGGTTGGTATTATATCTATAGCTTTTTATCAGTGATTCCATTTGTTTAGTGATTCATTTTCTCATCTAGTTTGTTTTTATAGTATATGTTCCTATAGTTGTTGTCCACCTCATCTAGTATGGGGTGTGACAAGAGGTTAGTCATTATTCTTGGTCAAAATAGGTCCTACCCTCCCCTTAGCCTATATTAGAATTCGGAAAAGTCCTAATTGATACTAAGCTTTACATTATGATATTAGTGGAGCATTACACTAAGGGAAATCCTATGGTTCATTGTGTGTAACTTGTGAATTCTTTGTTAGAGTGAATGTAATTTGATTCTTGTACCCATCATATTATGAATTGCTTAATTGTGAATGATAATGGGTAACTCTCTTGTTGTGAGGGGCATAAATTTGATAAATGTGGGTGATTTGTATGATGTCTGTGATTGAATGATAAGCATGAGTTAGCCAACTAGGTGAGTCAATTCTTGAGGCTAGGATGTTTTGTTGTAGTGTTCATGAGGTTTAAATTATGTATAACATACTTAGTGTTGTAAACTTGCATTCCGTGTAGTCATTGTAGTGCTAGATTGAATTTATTGCAGTTACTAGAAGTGTGGAGTCTCTTTATCTTATGATGCTTATAGTTAAGCATTGTTCGAGGACGAACAAGGCTTAAAGTGCGGGGTGGTGATGTTGGATGTATTTATACACTCTAGTGCTACTATTCTAGCCTATCTAGCCTTGTTTTGAGAATAATTCATGTGATTAACGGATTGCTAATGATATTAATAAGCATTTATGTGTCCAAGTATGTGTTTACAATGTTTAATGGTGGTTTCACATGAGTTTTGATTCAAATTGATCATTTAGAAGTCAACGGAGAAAACTAGTGTTACTAGCTTGAGCTAGGTGTTTTCTAGTCTATTGTGTTGGGTTCTAATGTGTTTTAATGAGTTACTAAGGTTTTTATCATGTATTTATATGTGAAAAAACTTAGTTATAATGTTCAAGGGTCAATTGGATCAAGAAAAGAGTCAAAACAATAAGCTTAAGCTCAATGTGAATTTCGCCTATGCTTAGCTCGTGTTTCTAGTTCACCGTTTAAGATGTTGTGTTGTTTTGAGATCTATATTGTTGTGTTTAATTATATATTATTCTTTTTTAATGGAGTATTAGTATATATGAAGTATATCCAAGCTTCAAATCAAGTGGAAACAACTCAAATAGGCTCGGAAATGACCACGGAAGCACAAGTCGCAGGCTGGACGCAATTTGGCCCCCTGAAATATATATGGTGCGTGTGGACTGTAGTTTTGGCAATATATTCATTCAATATACCACTAGATTCAGAAGAGTCCCACGTTTTGACAAATAGGCATGTGTAGCTTACAATCGGGTTTAAGAAGGAACAGTTACGCGGTAAAATCGCGAAGAGACATTTGATTTTGACAGATTTTTTTATAATTGTGAACTGGTATGTCACCATGACGCGGTGATGCCCAAAATCGGGATAATTCTTCCTATCTGAAGGAAAACAACGTGGAAACCTAATCCAAGTAGGGTTATGACTTATATACTATAAATACAACGTCTTAAAACAGGTTTTGACATCTTGGAACACCCTAGATTACTTGGGACATCATTGGAGGCTACCACAAATTCTTTTCAGCTTTTATCATTCCTTAATTTAGATTTTTGTATGGTTTGTATCATCACTCCAAGGGATTGGATGATGAATATTTTCATTCAAAGCTAAACTCCCTTTCTGGGGTTAAGGCCAAGATCATTAATACTTTCGCTTTGAATTAATTTAGTTTAATTTGCTTATCATTAGTGGTTGTTTGTTTATTCTTTATTAAACTATTTTAGGGATTAGATACCCTAATAATACATCAATTGTCAACCTTTTGATATTGGGAGAGGGAATAGGGAGATAGAATATGGGAATAAACAACGTATGATTTTTATTCCTTTATTAAATAAAGAATTTGAATTAGCGTCTAGGACAGGGATATACTTAGATGCCTTACTCGATTCAACGTAGGATGATAGATTTAAAACACATAATTGGATTATTATATCCCCGCTCAATGATGTAGTTGTAATGTCCATATAAGGTAAATAATTAGAGGTCGGGAGACCATGATCATGCAATTAACCCTACGAATCAACAACCAAGATAAGCAAATTGATGAATGAAGTTCAATAGCGTAGTATGATTGTTCTTAAGTTTTAACCCTGGGTTTCTATCCATTGATTGTCCTACGTCATTACTTTTCCGCATTAGTTTAGCTTATTTTTAAATTACAATTCTAAAAGTCTATTTGCTACTTTCCTCAATTAGTTAAACTAGAATTGGATAGTCGGCGAACACAAGTCCCTGAGAGATCAATACTTGGGCTTTCTTGAAGGCCACTTTACTACTTGATAAGACCACATACACTTGCGTGTGCGCTTGGGCGCTGTCAAATATTTGGCGCCGTTGCCGGAGACTTGTAACTAGGCATCTATCTTATTTTTAGTTTTTCTATATTGAGTTGTAAATAGTTTTTATTTTTTTTAGTTTCTTTTTATTTTCCCTTATTTCTATTTTTCTCACACTCTTCTTGAGATGTCTTTCTTGGATAGATGGTTTTCGAGGGATGATGATTCTTGTCATTATTATGGAGAACCCCACCATGAGGCTTTTTGTCCAGATTTTAATCCAAGCATTTGGAGAGGATCTGCTTGTTTTCGACCTGTGCGGGAGACTACATGTTGTTGTTTGACTTGGGGAAATTTATATCACTCTTCATATATGTGTCTTTTTAATCCTGATTCAGTCATTTTTATGGGTAGCTCAACAAACAACTAAGAAGGTTCACAAAATACCATCACCACCATCTCCATAAATGTCATACCCCAAATCCCATTGGAGCGGACTAGCACCCGTAGCCGAGGAGGCCCGGGAGAACCCGTTCATAACCTATACTTTCACATTTACATTACTTATGAAAATTAGAAATTTGGGCAGCACTTCGTTGTAAATAGAAGAAAACAGTACCTGTATCAGCCCAACAGACACGCATATATATATATATAAACAGTAATTGGCCGTCAGAGCCATCACGTCTATCAACCAAACACTCCTATGGTTGTACAATATGTCTACAAAAGCCTCTACATAGATACACAACTGAGTTAGGGTCGGGACAAACTCCCGCCCACAAAAGACTTTTATACAAATACCAAAAATACATATAGAAACGACTTGGGATGCCCCGAAACAACTGGAGCTCACCACTATCAACAGAATGTCCTGGCTCTTACTGCGGAGGTGTACGACCTGAAGTACCTGTTCCAACAGGCATGAATACAGGTCCCCCGTGAGGGACGTCAGTACGGAAATATGTACTGAGTATGTAAGGCAGTGAGTATCAAGATGAGATACAAAAGATCAACAAAACCCAGATACCAGTGAATAAACAGTATGAGTAGACCACACTTAAAAGAGCTGATGGGATACCTGCACATTACTTTCATATCATTACTTCCCGTATTCCTTATCAATACATAACATATGTCATACAATGGCCAACTGATCAGTGGTACTAATACAATACATCAGGGACCACCCCTGGAATAGCATATATACATAATCTTTATAATACAATGGCCAACTGATCAGTGGTACTAATACAATACATCATATCATCAATTTAAAATAAAGACATTCCATTTCTTAATTCAATTAATCTTTGAGATTGGTTACTTTGTGGCCACACCTTATGGAACTTGAAACCATGATACCTCAATAGGAAAAATATGTAAATAGGTAATCAATATCATGAAAATGAAGTAGAGAATCATGGATACCTCATTAAACCATTTCGGAGTCAACAATAGTATATGGACATTTTTTTTACTAGCCGGACATCTTAAAAGTGAAAACAAGTTCAATTGGTAGTGTCGAAGATCATATGATGTTATTATGTGTCATGTGTCGTAGGACAATGTTGGAAGCTTACTTGAGAGTGCCATGGGTCATTATTCATGCCAAAGATTAGATAGAGTATGTCTTACATACCTTGATATAACCACTTCAATACAAGTCCAACTTGACTTCCCGTACTCTTCGAACACTTATCTACAATAAGTCATTTGTGGCAAACTAGTATTAGCAACCAAACCTTACCATTTAGGTATTAACTTCACCAAATAATGTCTAGGAAGTAATCCTTTAACTCATCAATAAGAGTGCTACATACATCCTCTTATACTCTTATTACATTCACATATCATGCATTTTCATGCAATATCCCTCAACATCACTCTTAGCCTTTATTTCCCTTCTTAATCACCATCCAATACCAACATGATCACTAGGCATACATAACCACTAATATAATGATATATCACCACAATTCATCCTCCATAATCCAATACAACAACTTCCATAATTTACTACTAACAATTTATACAAAACAATTCATAACTATGTTTCTAGTTATCTTCCAACATCAAGACAATACTCATAATCCTTTATCAATACTTATTCATGGATAAGAATCAAGAATAAACAATATTCATACCTTAACAATGAACTCTTGTATTTAGAATCCTCCTTACATAACCATGGGGTGCTTCTCGAAGCTTTCGAGATGGTGAACACAACTACGGAACCAATTCGAATTTTCTACGGTTGAATCACAAAATATTTGAAGTTGAAATTAGGCTAGGGTTTCACCTTCTCTTAATAATTGGATGATATATGATATATATGAGGCTAAGTGTATGTTTATAAAGACCAATTTTCGTCCAAGAGGTAATAGAAAATGACCATTTTGCCCTAAAAATTTAAATAAAATCCGAATCTGTCCCCAGTGGACAGTTTTGACAGGCTGAAGTAAATCGATCATAACTCTTTGCTCCGGTATCGGATTTGGGTGAAACAAATTGCATTGGAAATATAATTCAAAGGTATTTCATTTTCATATAAAGTATACCACTCAGTTCTTCCTGTACAAGGAGTTATGGTCATTTAAAGTTGACCCAAAAATCTGTCCGAAAATTCTGGTTTTTTTTTATAGGCTGTAGTAAAACGGGTATAGCTCCTTACTCAGACATTGGATTTGGATGAAACCAATTTCATCGGAAATAAGACTCTCGGAGATTTTCTTCGATATATAGCAGCTCACACAGTTGTTTTTGTACAAGGAGTTATGATCGTCTAAAGTTGATCCAAAAAAAAAATTGCCTAGCTGCAGTAATTTTCCAGCAGATTTACTGTTCACAGGCTTCCCGGCCACCGTTTTGAAATTTCGAATGTGCTCTCTTATATGAAATACTCCTCTGTTTTGGGCAAACTTTATATCGTTGGAAAGCTTATTCCAATACCTACACATACAACTATTGACGGGATACTTCCGAACACCATAAACTTAATTTAACCCATACGCAAGCCTTTAGGACTCCATATAATCGCGATAAGTGTACGAAAAAAATTTACGGGGTGTTACAATAAAGGCAGAGAAAAACACAAGAATCACAGCCACTCAGTTGTCATCTTTATCTTGAGACTGAAATTGAGAAGGTGAATGAGAGTGAGTGTGTAGTAGATTGTGTAAATTTAGAAGTAGGATTTGTTGGGCCTTACTCAAAGCATTTTTCTACATTATGTTTTGATGATGTCTTGTTTATGGAATTATTTCAAATAGTGGAAGAGTTTGAAGATGAGGAATAAGAATCCTATATTTTTTATTTTGCACCGGTTAAGAAATATAAAACACACCCCACTTTAGGGCCGAGTGGTTTACCATGCATGATTCATTACTCGGTTCTTTAATCTTTGTACCACCTCCCTATGATCGAGGCAAAAAGATGGATACGATGTTAGGGGTGATATTTATATCCTCATGGTGGAGAAAAAAGTTGATATGGGTCGTGCCACAACACCAAATTAGGTGCTTCTTGGGAGGCAACCCAAGCTAAGTATGTTTTATTTTTAGTTTTTTTTAGTTTTTGTTTCACCCAAGCTAACAATTTTAGGAATTATCTACCCCAATAATACTTTAATTGTCAACCTTTTGATCTCGGGAGAGGGAATAGAGAGATAGAAAATGGGAATAAATAAAGTATGATTTTTATTCTTTTATTAAATAAAGAATTTTAATTAGCGTCTAGGACAGTGGTGTACTTAGATGCCTTACTTGATTCAACGTAGGATGATAGCTTTAAAATACTTAATTGGATTATTACATCCCCGCTCAATGATGTAGTTGTAATGTCCATATTAGGTAAATGATTAGAGGTCAGGAGACCATGATCATGCAATTAACCCTAAGAATCAACAACCAAGATAAGCGAATTAACGAATGAAGTTCAATAGTGTAGTATGATTATTCTTAAGCTTTAACCCTGGGTTTGTATCCATTGATTGTCTTAAGTCATTACTTTTCTGCATTAGTTTAGTTTATTTTTAAATTACAATTATAAAAGTCTATTTTCTACTCTCCTCAATTGGTTAAACTAGAATTGGATAGTCAGCGAACGCAAGTCCCTGAGAGATCGATACTTGGGCTTTCTTGAAGGCCACTTTACTACTTGATAAGACCACATACACTTGTGTGTGCTCTTGTACATTGTCAGTGAGGTTGATTATGCCTTGGGTATTATCCTAGAAATA
The DNA here is from genome assembly GCA_030864215.1 of Capsicum pubescens. NCBI lineage: Eukaryota > Viridiplantae > Streptophyta > Magnoliopsida > Solanales > Solanaceae > Capsicum > Capsicum pubescens. The sequence goes on along the minus strand of CM061544.1, from coordinate 194,123,563 downwards.
GGGATGCCTAGATTGAGGTTTTGGTTACCAATTGTTGGACACACCTATTAGGTATTTGAAAGAATCAACGGGTGAAAGTTTGGTGTTTAGTCGAAAGACTAGCATCAAAATTTATAACCAAGCCTACCCATACTTCACTTACTAAATTGATGTTGATTACTAACTCCCATGTGTCACTCCCTTAGTAATGCATAATCCCGAGATCCATGCATAATTGTTAAAACTCTAATTATTCGTAGCCCTAAATTTATACTAGAAAACCCCCAAAAAAACACTAGTGTAGTAATCTATCTCCCTTATTTTATCTTTTTGTACTATTTGTTTGAAATTAACTTTTATCTATTATTGCGAATTAATTTGATCGCCATTCACATAGTTCCTCATGGATTCAACCCCGACTCCAAAGTTGGGTAAATATTTTGACGACGACCGCCTTGCACTTAAATTGATATGTAAGTTAAGAGTTATCAAGGAGATTGAATACTTATCAACTATACTAGTTTGGTATTAGGGGTTGTGATATTTTTGGGTAGAATCTGGTGGTTTATCAATGTAGTTTACTTCTATGGTGTATTGATATGGCTTATGGATATGATTTATTGGCATAGTCTATGGATTTGGTCTATTTATATGAGATTTGGTTCAAGTCCGGCAAGTAATGATGATATTGATAATCTGAGTTCCAGTTTAAGTTTGGCGATTGATGATAACATTGAGAGTTGTGTGTGATATGGTATGGATGGTATGATGGTTATAACTAATTTCGGTAGAGTTGTGGATATTCGATTATTTATTTCCCTTGATTATACCCTCTGGGCTTATGGGGCCCGTATTGGATTATTTATTTTTCCATACTTATTTGCTTATGGGGGCTAATTTAATAGTTATAATATCTTTACATTACTTTTTAGGATTTATTTTATTTATTTTTGCACTGCAGTGCTGGAGCTTATTTCTATGTTTGCCCTATTACCTTGACTTAGTTTATTTTATCTTGTATCTTATCATATTTATATCATGAATTAGCTCAATCGGCAGATGATGCATACTGAGCACTTATGGTTTTGGTACACATACTTTACTTTTGTACCTTTTTGGTTCATATTCGAGTACTAGGTGTCGTCATTGATGTTCCACTCATGCTCAGATGATTTTGAAGATTGTGTGAGCTCTTGGAGTCGAAGTTGCTCTTTTTCCTTCTACTATCCTTATATAGTCTTTCATTTTCTGAATTAGATTGTATTTGACAGTTTCAGTACTTAGGTTTCATGTATAGTAGCTCTGTACCGACATTACTAGGTCTTGGAAGATTGTTGATCTTTATCTATCATTAGACTATTATAACTATTTTATTGTTGTATTAAGTCATTAAATATTAATTTTTGGCTTTAGGTTCCACCATGTTAGCCCATTGTTTGAGCTTCGAGCAACGATTTGGCTAACCTATTAGTAGGACAAAGTAGTTTCCATCATTACTTGTAAATTGGGTCGGGACAACTTACAAATTGATAAAAAGAATACAGCTTCTATAAGAGTTCTAGACTTTACTCAGATGAACTGTCCAAGTTTTATGGTTTGAATATAGATGAGGATCCACAGGATTTTATAGATGAGGTTCAGAAGATCACTTAGATCATGGGTATTACTCTAGTTAAGAGTGTACACTTGGTCTTCTATCTGTTCATATGGGTGGCTCAACTATGGTTTAAGCAGTAGAGATTGTTCATAGGGGTGGCTCTACCATTGTTTAAGCAGTGGAAGGATGGCTAGCATATAGATGTAGATTTAGTCGATTGGGATGAGTTTGTGACTGCATTTTTAGACAGATTCCTTCACTATAAGTTGGGGAAGCTAAGTTTAAGGAGTTCATTAACCTGGAGGAGGGTAACATGCCCGTGAAGAAGTATTCTCAAAAGTTTACCAAGCTCTCCAGGTATGGTCTAAAGATAGTTGTTAAGTTGAAGGCTCGAATGAGTAAGTTTGTTTCTGGTGCCCCATAATTAGTAGTCAAGAAGTGCAGTAAGATTATTGCAATGACTGGATCAACCAATTCTTATTATAGTTATATTTATCCTTATATTAGTAGTATTTTTTTCTTGTATCCACCGTGCTTATGGGGGTCGATTCGTTATATTGACTGTTGTTGTGCCTTCTGGACTTATGGGGTTCCGATTAGGTTTAGATAGACTATTATTTTGTACTTTGTTGTACCTTACATATATTTATCTTATTCATTTAGGTTAGACCTGTTATTGTCCTTTCAATACTTAACATTAGCTCATATTCACATTTTATTATACTTATATTTTTTCTGAGCTTAGTTGGCCTATGATTCCTACTGCTTGTTTTGTTACTCATACTACACTTATGCATCTCTTTTCTGGTGTAAATACTAGAATGATTTATTATCGTTGACGTCTTCCTCGTATGGAACATTTAAAGACGTAGGGTGAGCTCTTGATGATCAGAGTTAATCCACCCCCTTCTAATTTTGGACTAGTATTTTTTGTATATTCGGATATAGTGTTTCATATATTGTACCTTTTCAATACTCCTTGTGTATATAGTGTCTATTGCACCAACTGATACCATATCTTGGGGTTTATTTTATATATTTTATTCCTTATCTCCCTATGTATATATGTATGAGTCTTATTACTTGAGTTTAGTCTCTTTTTTTTTATCTTCATATGTTGTGTATTCCCTTTTCACTTATTATCCTGTTATTTTTCGTTTCAAGCTATGATTGTGGTTTACCTACTGGTGGGTGATAGTAGGTTACATCATGACCAGAACAATTAGATTGTTTGTTTGGATTGACATATGTTTGTATGAATAAGCTTATGATTATTAAATTATATTTTTAATAACTTGTGAGATTGTTGTACACTAGTTATAATTGTATACCTAATGTATTATTCTAATAGACAGTTGATTATGATAACATACTGAGATATGTTGATGGTTTGAGAATATTCATACTATTTTGGTTTGTTAAGTGACTCGAGTCCGATGTGAGGTTATAGACAAATGATAATAATATGGGGAAGGTATCACGCTAATACGGTCTATGGAGCCTAGGTTGTGCCCCTGCAGGTCATGACTAGTTGGTTAAAAATATTACCCTTTATCACGTGTGTACAAATTCATATTTGTTGTGAGTTTTGATTTGATATGGAGTGATATTGACGAGATACAAAATTCATATGGCTCAATGGGGCTGCATATATTTGCAGTGTTAGAATGGCTTTATATGTCTCATTTGATGACTTATATATCTTTTATTGTTAAAATTGACTTGTATATTTATGAATATACGTCCTTTATGATGTTAGCATTGATAAGTATGGAAATTGGGTAACTTCATTAGTTTATGCAATTATTGACTATGTGTTGATGTATCGGCCTACTTGTTTTATTGGTTCATGAGATATACTTACTACTATTTTGAGTTGGCCAATGATGCCTACATTACCTTGTGTTTGTAGTGATATTACTCCAATACTCTTTTCTTAAGTGTATACTAGTCACGATCTGAGACTACCCCCTTGTCGCAACACAGTTCTTAGAGTCATAAGTGACCCAAAGCTAATCCATGTCTGGCTTAACACTATGAATACTGAAATAACTGATGTAAAAACACTATATGAAAGCTAAACTGAATGATGAAATAATAAATCAACCAATAAATTATATGAGTTTAAAACCACAAAAGTTGAACATCTAATTGTATGTCTGAAAGCCTATAATAAAACGAACTGCTGGGATAATTCCCCAACTAACTCTAACTATCTGAAACTATAAGAAAATAAAATAAAGTACTGATACTAGTCCTCGAATGATGAGGACTCACAAAAGTATTGTTGCTGATATAGTAGGAGATCATATTATGCGCGATCCGAATGTTGAATGTCATAATCTATAGTATGAGACAATATAGCGCAAGAAAAGTGTGTAATCAGTATTTTGAATATACTGAGTATGTGATATAGGAAATAATTAATACTATGCAAGATAGAAAATTACTAATATAAGCTGATCAAGATGCAAATGACATGGTAAACTGTGCAAGACTAAGAAATAAACATGTACTATATGATAAGTTGAACAACTGAATACAAGGTCATGCAAGTATCTAATGTTGAACCATGAATATGAACTATGAGCTATGTACTCCGGGAGCTACTAATAATCGACATATCCCAATTTGAGCTAATTAGGGTCCAATCTGTAACCGAAGTTGGAAGGATGTTTTGTACCTTGCAAAGGGTATGAAAACTGACTAATATGGACCTACGAAAATGGTGTTCAAAAGGACTAAGGTTTCTAACTTGTTCTGAAGAGTGACCCTTTAGAACCTACTATGGCATCATAGTTCTGGGATTTTGGGACTTCTACTAAAGGTCTCAACCTAACTGGCGGGTAAGCCTTCATCCCTAGATTCGCTCGGTGCTAAGTACTACTCCTAACTAAATGACACTGATAATTTCAATACTCAATAATAGTAGTATTCTAAAGACTAAAAACAAATGCATTATCAGATAACATTCAAAACATGTAAACTAGAAGATATGATACTCATAAGTATATCTCTGAAATCCTAGGTTGTTGGTGTTCATAACCCACCATCTCTGAAGAATGCAACTATTATGACAATTTTATAGACTATTGAATTAAGGAATTTAATAACTCAAGTACAACAATCATGTATTTCTCAATATAATCAAGGTTTATAGTTTTGAACATATAATGGTACTGAAATTCATGTTAAAACATTGGTTTATAACTTAATGAGATAAAGGAATAGGAATATTAATAAATTCACAACATTCATGAGATCTGGTCCCTAAGGAAGGAATTAAACTGAGAATTGAGTTAACTATGGGAATCAATAGGTGAGAGGAGATCCATTGATGAAATCCTACATACCTGGATATGAAAACCTTGATGAAATCTTTGAAATTGGAAGCTTGAAAAAGATGAACCGTAGTTTCCCTACAGAGGAGAAATTGCCTCTTTATTTTTCTATGATGCTATATGTTGAGTGTTTTATGAGTTATGATGTCTTAGGGTATTATTAATATTAATACTCAGCTTTAGTGTGGCTTACAAAACGTAGTTTTGGTGTTAAAAGACTGGGAAAAGACTATAAATACCCTCATAAAACGTAACTAAAAATCTGCAGAATTGAGTTGTATGGACCATCCCACAATTATGATGTAAGTGGTTCTTAAGGTTTCGAGGCCTAATTGGGTCTCTTTGAAACCCACTGGAAGAGCCTTTGTCCAATCGTGTTTACCGCTTTCGAGGGTGGACTTATAACATGCTTTGTCAATAGTTCAAGTTGGGTCATCATTTTTTCCATGTTCTCCTCCTTTTCTTCATTCCGCTTTCTTTGTTCATTATAGATCATGGAAGTAGTAGAAGGGATCTTGGGATCTTCGGTTTCTATTGTATGCCAACCCCAATTTTTCTTTGACACATCTCCAATCAATAGAAAGGTCGTGTGGTGGTGCAACTTCACTAGGGAACCGCCCGCCGCATTATGCACCACCATTTTGTTTATTGGATCAAGGGCACAGTAGAAGATCTCGAGAAGAATATTCTCCGGGACTTCATGACTTGGGAATTGAGCTAGCTTACCATTAAGCCTCTCCCAAGCTTCAAACAACGGCTCTCCATTCATTTATCAAAAATTCACAATCCCATCCCGCTTTTGAAGCATTTTTTATGGTGGGAAATATATATTAATAAACACCATAGTAAGTTTGTCCCAAGATGTAATTGAGCCAGGTGGAAGTGAGCGGAGCCATGAAACCGCCTCTCCCGTTAGTGAGAACTAGAAGAGGCAAATTCGAATGGATTCTTGAGTAATGTGTGCTATACTGAACGACACACACTTCCATGAAATTCTTCAAATAGACAGTTGGGCCCTCAAAGGCTTGACCCCCATACAATCCTTTCATTTACAACATGTGAAGCATGATGCTAGTCACATGGAAGACTTCGTTCCCATTAGTTGGTGGGATACGGATTGCACTTATTTGTACCGCTTCATTAGTGGGCCATTATCATCTAGAGGGGCATCAAAGAGGCCCATATTACTTGCGTTATTACTCATTGCTCCATTAACACTTTGATTGTCTACAAAAGATCAAAAATAATAAATAAAGTAAATTACACCACCCCTGGTATCCCCCAAGTATGAATCACACCGCACAAGTGAAATCTATATTCTACTCCTCGGCAACAGTGTTATTTTGATAATGCTCAACTCACTCCCATGATTGAAGGGTGAGGCAGTCGTTAACAATAACCCAACTAGAGTTGGGATCGAATCCAAAAGGATCGAATTATAAATTTCAAGTCTTATGGGTGCTCTAATTACTAAAAGGTTACCCAGAATGATAGTAAACGAGACATGTAAAATAAAATGGGGGGATTGGTTTGTAATGATTTTCGACTACCAATGCACGAATATGACACTTTTGATTTAAAATTAAATTAAAGGGGGATCTTAGGATTATGTCTACCTAAAGGTAAAGCATGTGGGTTGATGATTGTTTAGCATGAAGCTTAGTTATTGACCAAAGAATAGGCTAGGTCGAAAGTCATTTTAGTCAATCTTTCAATAAAACTACAACGATTTCACCCATTGGCTATTTCGAGCACCTAACAAGTGTGCAATTCATAATCACCCAAAACCTTAATCAAGCATCCCTATCTCTAGGATGATTCTCTTGACATGATTTACGCTCCAAATAGGCTTATTTCTAAGATTGCAAAAGGTAGTAAACCACAGGCTCAATTGTCAACCATTACCTTATCCCACTATAACCCACTTTTATGGATGTTATAGGTTGCCTCAAGTTCACCTTCATCTCTTTTTCAAGGATGATGAAGGCTTTTTAGATATTGGGGATTTTACCCATCAAACTCATTTGGAGATTTGGGATTTTCACCTATCAAATTCCAACTCATTAACCCAAGTAATGGTGGAATCCATACTCAACAACTAAAAATCATGCAAACACAACAACACCCACACACAATTATACTTTAGTTCAACCTAATCCTAAGACTAAATTACTTAGCTACTCATGAATAAAGTAAAGAGAGATATACTATAAGGATTATCAAAAACATTCATTCTTCACATAATTACTAAGAAATTAAGCCTCCAAGAGTAGTACACACTTGCCCTTCTTCCTTTCAATTCAAAAATATCTATGTGGTAAGCAATATCCAAAGAATAAAGGGTTTTTGCCTATATATTATTTGGGATTCTTCTATGCAATTTTACAAAACTACCCTGGGTCACATTCCCGTTGAACCGCGATCGCATAGGTTTACCGCGATTGCGGTTACGCAACCGCAGTTGTGCTCCGTATTCGCATTATGATAACTATATTAACTGACTGTGACCAAGGCCTGAGGACCGCAGTCGTGGTAACTAAGGCTGAACTGCTCCAAGTCTCCAACTATACTCCTTTTACTTCCATTTGACCCCTTTTTAGCTCTGATCCACATCTTTTTACCTTCTTAACTATAAACCTGCAAAATGTGGTTATTAGTGCATTTAAATCATGATAATGTCTCATTTTATTATACAAAGCATAGTAGTGTGCACAAATATTTGGTGCAAATGAGTGGTAAAATCACCACTTATCAGCTAGTAGGTTCTTACTGCTGGATAGTGCTTCACTAAAATAGCCATAAAGTTTTTCTATGATGTCAGACTAAGGAGATGGATGAGTTGGAAAGACTATTCAAATATATATCATTGGATGGGTTTGGAGAGAAAAAAAACTACATAATCTGGGAGTTATGATCATTTTAAGTTAACTATAGAAAGAATTTTCACAAGGATTCTATTGGTATGAAATGTTTCCACTTGGCTATGAGCTAAGAGTTATTTGTGGATTTAATATATGTCTAAATCACTTCTAATTTAAATCAAACATGATATTTTATTTTACATATACTTGAAGCATGGTTCTAATCTTAGCTTAGATTTTTGGGGTGTTACAATACTTTGTTCCAGAGACTTCAATGAGACCTAATATCTAGCGATTCTAGTTGATCAATCCAAGGGAAAGTTTCTCCTATACAGGATGCCATGGGTATTCATAGTTATATTTGTTCTTTTTTGGGGACAAAGTATTGATAAGATATCTTTTGATTATTCTAGACTTGTTTTATTTAGTCCTTTTAACGATGACTTTTGAATTTTGCCATATTTTTAACTATTAATTTTGAGATTGTTATTATTTTTTTCTGCATTGTGTTAAAAGAATTTGTTAAGTCTTGGTTTGGAGGGTTCATCCACCTGATGGTTAGTATGGGCACCACTCATATCCATTTGGATTGTGACAAACTTAGTATTAGAGCTTTAGATTAGTCGATCTCATCTTACAAATTCATGTCTAGTAGAGACATGCAAAATGGTATTGAGACATCTATACTTTTCTTAGAGAGGCTATAGGATGCGAGGAAAACTCAATTCATTCTTTATTCCATGCTAATACTAAAGTTCAGTTGGTATTTAGTGATCTAAACTAGAATCTGAGATCTTTCATTCTTTTCTCTCAAAGACAATGAAGACACATGTAGCAAAGGTAAGAAAGAGGCACCCAAGCAGGTATCTAGGGTTACGGCTCATGGTAGAGAACATGCAAGAGAATCAGCACCCTTTAAGGGTAGTGGACAAATACCAACACCCTCTAGAGGTAGGGCTCGAGGTGCTTAACTAACTCGCAAGAGATTAGAATCCCCTCCCCATCAGAGTATATCCCCAATATATATACAGGGAAGTAGTAGCATAAAACCAGGTAGATATTAAGCCTTATTTGGATACTTCAGATGTGTTTCACCTGGATTGGTCATTATTGAGTAGTTTGGCAAGGACAGGGGTGGCACCCACATCTCCCGCTTATAAGTATCCAAGAGTTTAATATGTTGATATTGTGGCTCCCAAGATTGATGAGGCTTCAGAAATTGGGATCTTCTCGAGGTAGGTGGAAGGGATAGTGATGATCGGAGAGGAACATAATCTATTTCTGAGGTTTTCTAGGATGAAGCCTCTGGTCTTCTATGGTACTAAGGCAAAGGATGAATATGAGTTCATTATTGACTATTGTGAAAGGCTCTATAAGATAGGAGTAGTTGAGTGGTACATGGTGGAATTTTTTTACCTTTCTATTGCATAGGGATGCTAAGTTGTGGTGGAAAGATTTTGTTGAGTGTCCAGTTGGGTCGACTTCATTGATATGTAAATAAGTAACATAAATAAAAATATAGATATACTACTTAAAATATTTATTCAAATTATTATTTTAATAAAAAATTAAAAATGAAAATATAGATTTTTAGAGATGTTTGTCTCAGTTTGCTTGTTAACATACTCCTAGGTCAAAGGGGGTCTCTGCTTATTATGAATTTGGTGTAGTTGAATTATAGGTGAGCCAAGATCATGCATTACAATTTATCCTTATTTTAGGTCTTATTTACAAATATTTTGATTACTACCACAATAAAGGGAATCAAAAAGATATAATGTAAATGAGATTAAGAAAAATAAAGCAAATAAATACAAATAATCCCAATACGAAGCTAGCGTATCTGAGATATAATCTAAAATATTGAGGGAGGTAGATAAAAAATATATTGATGAAAAATGCATAGTACGGAAAATTTTTGGAGACCAAGTAAAACTATTGTATTGAGCAAGAAAATGTCTGATCCTTCTAGAAGTATGAAAAAAGAACTATATATAGGATACGTCACTAGGATATGACCAATCAAAATTCTAAAGTTGAAATCTAAAATACTAAGACCTATGAAAGAACGCCATGTGGTTGCCTTGTTAGGGAGCTAGCTAATATTCCTCGATGCTCAGTTCTATATGAGTTAGTTCGCACACCAGATTAGTTTGACATACTTATGTCACATATGTCCTTTATGCCATGTTAACTAGGGTAACTAACAGCTAATTCTTAATCCTTTATGAAGAGATTCATCCACTATTGTTAGCTTAATAGAGACTTTTCACGGCCTCTACTCATGTTGTTGCATCAATTCTTACAGTTTTTACTGCTAATTGAGTCATATGTCCTTAGACAGACTTTACCCCATGCAAAAAATTACTCCATCCTTTGGGATGATGTACATGGAAATTCTTGGGAGACAAAGAGTAATGAATATCATCATCCAGCTTACCATCAAAGAGTAGTAAAGATCATCATCCAGCTCACCATGTCATTCTTTCTACTTTAGAGATTAAAATACCGCCTTTTTTCGTGAATCACCATTTTGATGCATGGGTGGTCATAACGGCGACACTCTTACTTAGGAACGTTTTAGGGTAACTTATAATTTCTTGTATATACTCTTTGCTCTCCTGCCCTTCTTCTGATTCTGCTATTATTTTCTTAAGCTCTTTTTTCCATCCATGTGTTATGATCCATCACACCTGGTTTTTTCTTAAAACTGTCCTCCCTTTCCTTATTCCCTTGATGTTCTATGAAGGTCAGAAGCAAAGAGTCTCACTTTTTTTAGCTATCCATCAATGAAACTATTTCCAATTTCTACTCCTTCGACAAAGACTTAAAGGTTATAGCCTATAAGGATCAAAGTCAAAGAGATAGACTAATGAATGAATCAGTCTCCCTCGTGGAGAAGGTCAACCTACCTATAATCTGGGGGGATTGTGGGTTGCCTCGAGAGGAATTCCTAGTTGAATCTCCCAATCTATTCTAAAGTGGTACTTTATCGAGGTATATCCTCACTTTTCCTATACCTACCCATTCAGTATAGGATTTGTAAATTCTGTAGGTGAAGTGATCACATCGTACTGCAACACTAGGTGTGCTTAGGCCAACTTTTCCTAGAAGTGTAGATAATTATCGCAAGTTTTCATGGATTGGCCACTTTCATCATTGAAGAGTTTAGCTGATCCATTTACTCTTTTTATACTCCCCATGATTGGCCCAGGGAGGATAGTTTAGTTGTCTAGTCATAGGGAATAGTCTCTTCTAGGTAATCTGGATAACCCCAGAGACTGAGGTTGGGTGCATTGCGTTATTGTTGTGGTCCCCAAGAACCAATCCAAATTTATTCATTTGGCATCTTGATACTCTTGTCATAAGAATCTCTAGCTAGATCCCCTTTTATCTTTTATTTCTTTTAAATATTTCCCATTAACGTCTTATCATTTGTAAAATTTGTACAACGCCTCAATGGCACCCTCTATGGGGATTTTCTTTCTTTATTTGATAGGAAAATTCTACTTATGGGTTGAGTAAATTTTCAGTGCCTCCACATCTACCAATTATTTTGGGGGTGCAACTACCAGACTTATTTGGCTGGTAATCCATGAACCATGGTGATTTTTCTACTTTGCTTTAGCTGATACATTTTGGACCCATTTTCTGTTAGAATCTCATTTAATTTGGTTTGGTGATTTTACCACCCTATATTGTTGCTCTCAACTTGATGGGTTGATATTCTTACAATGAACTCCATACCTTTTGTTAATGCCACTATAAAGTTCTCCTGAGGTTGACTCTCATCCCATTAAAGAAAAAAAGGAAACGATTGGGCTTATTCAAGAGAGGATCTGCTTTGAGGCTTTCCACTCAGCTGAATGCTTTAAGAAGTCTAGCAAGTGACATTAGTCTAAAGAGTAGAGACTCGTTCAGACATTGTATGTCTATTCCAGGAGCTGTAAAGCACTGAGAAAGAAGTAATGAATCTTGGTTCCCTATGTATGATTCTTATAGAGGTGGAGTCCTATATCATTGATGGGACAAGTTGGGTCATTTCTCTCTAATATTCCTTGAGAGTGTAAAACCCGTAAATTTTTTCGTACACTTATCGCGATTATATGGAGTCCTAAAGGCTTGCGTATGGGTTAAATTAAGTTTATGGTGTTCGGAAGTATCCCGTCAATAGTTGTATGTGTATGTATTGGAATAAGCTTTCCAACGATATAAATTTTGCCCAAAACAGAGGAGTATTTCATATAAGCGAGCACATTCGAAATTTCAAAACGGTGGCCGGGAAGCCTGTGAACAGTAAATCTGCAGGAAAATTACTGCATCTAGGCAATTTTTTTTTGGATCAACTTTAGACGATCATAACTCCTTGTACAAAAAGAACTGTGTGAGCTTCTATATATCGACGAAAATCTACGAGAGTCTTCTTTCCGATGAAATTGGTTTCATCCAAATCCAATGTCTGAGTAAGGAGCTATACCCGTTTTACTACAGCCTATCAAAAACAAAACAGAATTTTGGGACAGATTTTTGGGTCAAATTTATACGACCATAACTACTTGTACAGGAAGAACTGGGTGGTATACTTTATATGAAAATGAAAGCCCTTTGAATTATCTTTCCAATGCAATTGGTTTCACCCAAATCCAAAACCGGAGCAAAGAGTTATGATCGATTTACTTCAGCCTGACAAAACTGTCCACTGGGGACAGATTCGGATTTATTTAAATTTTTAGGGCAAAATGGTCATTTTCTATTACCGCTTGGACGAAAATTGGTCTTTATAAACATAAACTTAGCCTCATATATATCATATATCATCCAATTATTAAGAGAAGGTGAAACCCTAGCCTAATTTCAACTTCAAATATTTTGTGATTCAACCGTAGAAAATTCGAATTGGTTCCGTAGTTGTGTTCACCATCTCGAAAGCTTCGAGAAGCACCCCATGGTTATGTAAGGAGGATTCTAAATACAGGATTTCATTGTTAAGGTATGAATATTGTTTATTCTTGATTCTTATCCATGAATAAGTATTGATAAAGGATTATGAGTATTGTCTTGATGTTGGAAGATAACTAGAAACATAGTTATGAATTGTTTTGTATAAATTGTTAGTAGTAAATTATGGAAGTTGTTGTATTGGATTATGGAGGATGAATTGTGGTGATATATCATTATATTAGTGGTTATGTATGCCTAGTGATCATGTTGGTATTGGATGGTGATTAAGAGGGGAAATAAAGGCTAAGAGTGATGTTGAGGGATATTGCATGAAAATGCATGATATGTGAATGTAATAAGAATATAAGAGGATGTATGTAGCACTCTTATTGATGAGTTAAAGGATTACTTCCTAGACATTATTTGGTGAAGTTAATACCTAAATGGTAAGGTTTGGTTGCTAATACTAGTTTGCCACAAATGACTTATTGTAGATAAGTGTTCGAAGAGTACGGGAAGTCAAGTTGGACTTGTATTGAAGTGGTTATATCAAGGTATGTAAGACATACTCTATCTAATCTTTGGCATGAATAATGACCCATGGCACTCTCAAGTAAGCTTCCAACATTGTCCTACGACACATGACACATAATAACATCATATGATCTTCGACACTACCAATTGAACTTGTTTTCACTTTTAAGATGTCCGGCTAGTCAAAAAAAATGTCCATATACTATGGTTGACTCCGAAATGGTTTAATGAGGTATCCATGATTATCTACTTCATTTTCATGATATTTATTTCCTATTTACATGTTTTTCCTATTGAGGTATCATGGTTTCAAGTTCCATAAGGTGTGACCACAAAGTAACCAATCTCAAAGATTAATTGAATTAAGAAATGGAATGTCTTTATTTTAAATTGATGATATGATGTATTGTATTAGTACCACTGATCAGTTGGCCATTGTATTATAAAGATTATGTATATATGTTATTCCAGGGGTGGTCCCTGATGTATTGTATTAGTACCACTGATCAGTTGGCCATTGTATGACATATGTTATGCATTGATAAGGAATACGGAAAGTAATGATATGAAAGTAATGTGCAGGTATCCCATCAGCTCTTTTAAGTGTGGTCTACTCATACTGTTTATTCACTGGTATCTGGGTTCTGTTGATCTTTTGTATCTCATCCTGATACTCACTGCCTTACATACTCAGTACATATTTCCGTACTGACGTCCCTCACGGGGGACCTGTATTCATGCCTGTTGGAACAGGTACTTCAGGTCGTACACCTCCGCAGTAAGAGCCAGGACATTCTGTTGATAGTGGTGAGCTCCAGTTGTTTCGGGGCATCCCAAGTCGTTTCTATATGTATTTTTGGTATTTGCATAAAAGTCTATTGTGGGTGGGAGTTTGTCCCGACCCTAACTCAGTTGTGTATCTGTGTAGAGGCTTTTGTAGACATATTTTACAGCCATAGGAGTGTTTGGTTGATAGACGTGATGGCTCTGACGGCCAATTACTGTTTATATATATATATATGCGTGTCTGCTGGGCTGATACAGGTACTGTTTTCTTCTATTTACAACGAAGTGCTGCCCAAATTTCTAATTTTCATAAGTAATGTAAATGTGAAAGTATAGGTTATGAACGGGTTCTCCCGGGCCTCCTCGGCTACGGGTGCCAGTCCGCTCTATTGGGATTTGGGGCGTGACAGAAGTGGTATCAGAGAAGTTCGTCCTAGTGAGTCTACAAAGCCGTGTCTACGTAGAATCTCTTTTATCGGTGTGTTGTGCACCACATCTATAAACAGGAGGCTATTGGACATTTAGGGATTGTTTCCATTCTCCATTTCTTAGATCGTGCAATAGAGCCCATATTAGAGATAAAGTCATAATCGATCGCTTAATCCAATTGTTTTTTTATTTATTATAGTGTAACGATGCCAGTTACAAGGAGAAAGAATAAGTGGAAGCGAGTAGATGTAGTGGCCGGGGAAGGTACTAGTAAGTCACCACCGGCACAAGCTGAACAAAGTGAGTCTCAAGCTGAGCATATATCAGGAGCTTCTTCTCCTCCGGAAGGGCCATCTATTAATGCTGTTGATCGAGATTTGAGGGAGGCAGTACAACTTCTGACGCGTATAGTTGTCGGTCAAGTTCAAGGGCAAGCTATTCCTACCACGGGTTTTAGTGGTACGGATAGAGCAGCTAGCCTTCGGACATAAGATTTTCTGAAACTGGATCCTCCTACTTTTACCGGATCAGATATTAACGAAGACCGCAGGACTTTGTCGATCAAACCCAAAGGGCTCTAGATGTTATGCACATATCCGGTAAAGAGATGGTTGAGCTAGCAGCATATAGACTGAAAGGAGAGGCTATATTGTGGTACGAGGATTGGAAACGATCTAGGGGTATTGATGCACCTCCAACTACGTGGGGAGAGTTCAAAGATGCATTTATTGATCATTATCTTCCATTTGAGACTCGTCAGGCCCGTGCAAATCAATTCTTAAATCTTTGTCAGGGTAATATGAGTGTAAGGGAGTATAGTCTTTGATTTAACTCCTTGTCTCGATATGCTTCTAATGTGGTAGCTACTATGGATGACAGAGTTCATCACTATGTGGATAGATTGGAACCATACTTGGTTAGAGATTATACCATTGCTGCTTTGAACAAGGACATGGATATAGCAAGGATACAAGCTTTCGCTCAGAAAATGGAAGATCAGAGGCAAAGAAGAAGAACCCAGGAATCAGAAAAAGGATATTCTAAGCGGGCCAGAGCTATAGGGCAGTTTATGGCATCTCAGGGAGGTTTTAGGCCTTCGTTCTCTCATAGATTGCCTAGCCCGTTATCTTCTTATCCTGCAATTAGTGCTCCACCGCAATTTCAAAGGTTCAGAGGTAATCAGTTTGGGCAAAGCAGTGAAAATCAGAGTTCGCGAATAGTGGGGTATCAAGGGCAAGGGAGTATGAGTCAATTGAGACCTCCACGACACCCGTGCCCCATATGTAGAAGATTTCACTTTGGCGAATGTCGGCTTGGAACGAACAATTGCTTTTGGTGCGGTAAGCCGGGGCATATGGCTAGAGATTGCCCACGCAGGACCACAGGTGGTATAACACGACCTACCGGATCAGCTGTTGCGTCATCATCGGTGCCTCCTTTGAGTAGGGGTACACAACCTATGGGTCACGGTAGAGGTGATAGAGGAGCAGCTAGTTCTAGCGGAGCTCAGAACTGTGTGTATGCCCTAGCAGATCGGCAGATTTTAGAGGTTTCTCCAGACGTGGTTACAGGTACGTTGTCTATCTTTGCATTTGATGTGTATGCCTTAATTGATCCTGGTTCTACATTATCGTATGCTACTCCTTTGGTTGCGGGAAGGTTCGGAAGAACACCCGAATTATTAGCCAAGCCATTTGAAGTATCAACGCTAGTGGGGGAATCTCTTATAGCTAGGAATGTTTATCGAAATTGTGTTGTGAATATTTTTTGTCGTGATACGATGGCCGATCTTGTTGAGTTAGAAATGGTAGATTTTGATGTTATTATG
Organism: Capsicum pubescens; assembly: GCA_030864215.1. Lineage (NCBI taxonomy): Eukaryota > Viridiplantae > Streptophyta > Magnoliopsida > Solanales > Solanaceae > Capsicum > Capsicum pubescens. Next base: position 194,107,267 of record CM061544.1, on the reverse strand, counting down.
GGCATGGATTGGTTAGCGTCTTGTTATGCTATAGTAGATTGCTGTTCTAAGAAGGTATATTTCTATTTCCCAAATGAGGCAGTCCTTGAATGGAAGGGTAATGTTGTCGCGCCGAGAGGCAGATTTATTTCTTACTTTAAGGCAAGAAAAATGATTTCCAAGGGGTACATATACCATTTGGTTAGAGTAAGGGATACAGAGGCAGAGCCTCCAACTTTTCAGACCGTTCCGGTTGTGAATGAATTTCCTGATGTATTTCCTGAAGGACTACCAGGTTTACCTCCTGAACGAGAAGTGGAGTTTGGTATTGATATGTTGCCAGACACACAGCCAATCTCAATTCCTCCTTATAGAATGGCACCAGCAGAGTTGCGAGAATTGAAAGAGCAACTGAAAGACTTGCTAGAGAAGGGATTCATCAGGCCTAGTATGTCCCCTTGGGGAGCACCAGTATTGTTTGTGCGTAAGAAAGATGGTTCGCTGAGGATGTGTATTGACTATCGGCAATTGAATAAGGTGACTATCAAGAATAAATACCCTCTTCCCCGAATTGATGATTTATTTGACCCGTTGCAGGGTGCCCAGTGTTTTTCCAAGATTGACTTGAGATCAGGCTATCATCAAGTGAGAGTCAAGGATAAAGATATACCCAAGACAGCTTTCCGAACACGGTATGGTCATTATGAATTCCTGGTTATGTCATTTGGGCTGACAAATGCACCCGCAGTTTTTATGGATCTGATGAATAGGCTGTTTAAGTCATTTCTAGATGTGTTCGTGATAGTTTTCATAGATGATATTCTGGTCTACTCTAGATCAGAAGAGGATCATGTTAATCACTTAAGGCAGGCGTTGCAGATTCTTCGTGATCGTAAGTTGTATGCGAAGTTGTATATTAAGGAGATCGTTCGGTTACATGGAGTTCCAATTTCCATTATATCCGATCGAGGATCCCAATTTACCGCAAATTTCTGGAAGTCTTTTCAAAGGAGTTTGGGGACACAAGTAAATCTAAGTACGGCTTTTCATCCTCAAACGGACGGACAAGCGGAACGTACCATCCAGACACTTGAAGATATGCTACGAGCATGTGTATTAGATTTCAAAGGCAACTAGGATGATCACCTACCTCTTATCGAGTTTGCCTACAATAATAGCTATCATTCAAGTATCAAAATGGCACCATATGAAGCATTGTATGGAAGAAAGTGTAGATCGCCAATAGGATGGTTTGAAGCAGGTGATGCGGTCTTGTTTGGACTGGATCTTGTTTATCAAGCAATGGAGAAGGTTAAAGTGATCCAACAACGGCTTGAAACAGCTCAAAGTCGACACAAATCTTATGCCGATGTTAGAAGAAGAGGACTTGAGTTTTCTATCGACGATTGGGTATTCTTGAAAGTATCACCAATGAAAAGAGTGATGAGGTTTGGCAAGAAAGGAAAGTTAAGTCCACGATACATAGGTCCGTACAAGATCATTCAAAGATTTGGACAAGTTGCTTATGAGTTAGAGCTACCTCAAGAGCTCTCAGCAGTTCATCCCATATTTCATGTTTCAATGCTTCGCAAGTACATCGGAGATCCATCGCACATCACTACTACGGAAGATGTACAAGTTACAGAAGATCTCACTTTTGAAGAAATGCCTATTGCTATTCTTGATCGCCAAATTAAAAAGATAAGGAATAAAGAGATAGCATCGGTAAAAGTACTTTGGAGGAATCAACAAGTTGAGGAGATCACATGGGAAGCCGAGGAAGCGATGAAGATTAAGTACCCTTACCTATTCAACGATGAGGAGGAAGTTCATGAGACGGAAGAAGAACAATAACAAGTAAGTGTTTATTTTTATGCAAGTATGTTATGATGATGAATATGTTAATTGTAAGCTTGGACATGTCTTAATTGAGTAACTATGCTAACATTCGAGGACGAATGTTCTTAAGGGGGGGAGAATGTAACACCCCGTAAATTTTTTCGTACACTTATCGCGATTATATGGAGTCCTAAAGGCTTGCGTATGGGTTAAATTAAGTTTATGGTGTTCGGAAGTATCCCGTCAATAGTTGTATGTGTAGGTATTGTAATAAGCTTTCCAACGATATAAAATTTGTCCAAAACAGAGGAGTATTTCATATAAGCGAGCACATTCGAAATTTCAAAACGGTGGTCGGGAAGCCTGTGAACAGTAAATCTGCAGGAAAATTACTGCAGCTAGGCAATTTTTTTTTGGATCAACTTTAGACGATCATAAATCCTTGTAAAAAAAAGAACTGTGTGAGCTTCTATATATCGACGAAAATCTACGAGAGTCTTCTTTCCGATGAAATTGGTTTCATCCAAATCCAATGTCTGAGTAAGGAGCTATACCCGTTTTACTACAGCCTATCAAAAAAAAAACAGAATTTTGGGACAGTTTTTTGGGTCAACTTTAAACGACCATAACTCCTTGTACATGAAGAACTGGGTGGTATAATTTATATGAAAATGAAATCTCTTTGAATTATCTTTCCAATGCAATTGGTTTCACCCAAATCCGAAACCGGAGCAAAGAGTTATGATCGATTTACTTCAGCCTGTCAAAACTGTCCACTGGGGACAGATTCGGATTTATTTAAATTTTTAGGGCAAAATGGTCATTTTCTATTACCTCTTGGACGAAAATTGGTCTTTATAAACATACACTTAGCCTCATATATATCATATATCATCCAATTATTAAGAGAAGGTGAAACCCTAGCCTAATTTCAACTTCAAATATTTTGTGATTCAACCGTAGAAAATTCGAATTGGTTCCGTAGTTGTGTTCACCATCTCGAAAGCTTCGAGAAGCACCCCATGGTTATGTAAGGAGGATTCTAAATACAAGAGTTCATTGTTAAGGTATGAATATTGTTTATTCTTGATTCTTATCCATGAATAAGTATTGATAAAGGATTATGAGTATTGTCTTGATGTTGGAAGATAACTAGAAACATAGTTATGAATTGTTTTGTATAAATTGTTAGTAGTAAATTATGGAAGTTGTTGTATTGGATTATGGAGGATGAATTGTGGTGATATATCATTATATTAGTGGTTATGTATGCCTAGTGATCATGTTGGTATTGGATGGTGATTAAGAGGGGAAATAAAGGCTAAGAGTGATGTTGAGGGATATTGCATGAAAATGCATGATATGTGAATGTAATAAGAGTATAAGAGGATATATGTAGCACTCTTATTGATGAGTTAAAGGATTACTTCCTAGACATTATTTGGTGAAGTTAATACCTAAATGGTAAGGTTTGGTTGCTAATACTAGTTTGCCACAAATGACTTATTGTAGATAAGTGTTCGAAGAGTACGGGAAGTCAAGTTGGACTTGTATTGAAGTGGTTATATCAAGGTATGTAAGACATACTCTATCTAATCTTTGGCATGAATAATGACCCATGGCACTCTCAAGTAAGCTTCCAACATTGTCCTACGACACATGACACATAATAACATCATATGATCTTCGACACTACCAATTGAACTTGTTTTCACTTTTAAGATGTCCGGCTAGTCAAAAAAATGTCCATATACTATGGTTGACTCCGAAATGGTTTAATGAGGTATCCATGATTCTCTACTTCATTTTCATGATATTGATTACCTATTTACATGTTTTTCCTATTGAGGTATCATGGTTTCAAGTTCCATAAGGTGTGACCACAAAGTAACCAATCTCAAAGATTAATTGAATTAAGAAATGGAATGTCTTTATTTTAAATTGATGATATGATGTATTGTATTAGTACCACTGATCAGTTGGTCATTGTATTATAAAGATTATGTATATATGCTATTCCAGGGGTGGTCCCTGATGTATTGTATTAGTACCACTGATCAGTTGGCCATTGTATGACATATGTTATGCATTGATAAGGAATACGGGAAGTAATGATATGAAAGTAATGTGCAGGTATCCCATCAGCTCTTTTAAGTGTGGTCTACTCATACTGTTTATTCACTGGTATCTGGGTTTTGTTGATCTTTTGTATCTCATCCTGATACTCACTGCCTTACATACTCAGTACATATTTCCGTGCTGACGTCCCTCACGGGGGACCTGTATTCATGCCTGCAGGAACAGGTACTTCAGGTCGTACACCTCCGCAGTAAGAGCCAGGAAATTCTGTTGATAGTGGTGAGCTCCAGTTGTTTCGGGGCATCCCAAGTCGTTTCTATATGTATTTTTGGTATTTGCATAAAAGTCTATTGTGGGCGGGAGTTTGTCCCGACCCTAACTCAGTTGTGTATCTATGTAGAGGCTTTTGTAGACATATTGTACAGCCATAGGAGTGTTTGGTTGATAGACGTGATGGCTCTGACGGCCAATTACTGTTTATATATATATATATGCGTGTCTGCTGGGCTGATACAGGTACTGTTTTCTTCTATTTACAACGAAGTGCTGCCCAAATTTCTAATTTTCATAAGTAATGTAAATGTGAAAGTATAGGTTATGAGCGGGTTCTCCCGGGCCTCCTCGGCTACGGGTGCCAGTCCGCTCCAATGGGATTTGGGGCGTGACAGAGAGTCCCATTCACTCACTAGGCTTCAAAACCTGGTAACTTGATGCCCTTTCGGCATTACCTACCAAAAGCTTCTACAGGCCTTGATGCCTTATTTTCCCCTTCTCGTTATGAGAGAATTCTATACAATTTTAACCAGTAGTACTGCAAATTCCTAATAAAGTTAGCTTTATGTCGAGGATATCATGGGGAGTTAATTAATTAAATGTCATCGCCTTTGCCAAGGACCTCCACAATATGGATGAGATATCCTCAGAGTTTTTGAATATTGAATGTGTTTATGCTGCTACAAGGGTTAGTAAATTATACATCCTAGGTCTTTTTATCTTGATCTAAACTTTTTTGTTTATTTTGACAAAAAATACATATAATTTGCTATAATCCATCTACCGAGGTTGAAGTTTATGTTGAGTGTGTGGACGCAACCAGGGATAAACTAGACACCCAAACGGGCGGAGATGGATGTAGTCGGGTGGATGATTGTAGAGACGGGCATATGGAGTGGAGTTGGAGAGAGTGTGAGTGGGCATGCGATTTATGAGGTAGTTGGCGGTAGCAAGGGCATCAACCCAAAAGGAAACAGGTAAGGTGGAATCATGGAGGAGCGCAACAACTGTTTCTATTAGGTGACGGTGTTTGCGCTCAGCAACGCCATTTTGTTCAGGGGTATATGGACATGAAGTGTGATGAAGAGCCCCTAGATTTTGAAGAAAAACACCAAATGCATTGTTGACAAATTCTTTGCCATTGTCACTTCGAAAAATTTTGATTTTGGCATTAAATTGATTTTGAACCATTCGGTCAAAGTTGACAAAAATAGTATAAGCTTCGGATTTAAATTTCAGAGGATAAAGCCAAGTGAATTTACTGTAATCATCAACAAAACAGATATAATAACGAAAACCTTGAACAGAAGGAACTGAGGTTGGACCCCAAACATCAGAATGAATTAATTGAAATGGCGCAGTGGCCTTGTGTTCAGACAGTGAAAAAGGTAAACGACAAGATTTAGACACTGAACAGGACTCGCAATGTAATTTTTCTGAAAAATTAAAACCTAAGGAAGATAAAATGGATTTGGTGATGGCGGATGATGGGTGCCCAAGCCGGCGATGCCAGGTTGACGAGAGAATGGCTTGACTCACAACAGACGGAGACCTGGATGGAAGAGTGTATAGCCCATGCTCACAGCGGCCCGTGTACCACACCCGGTTCGTGGTATTGTCCACTATCTGGAAATTGGTGTCATTAAAAATGAGGGTGCAGTTATTTTCTTTAGTAAAGCGATAAACAGATAAAAGATTGGATGTGAGGGAAGGGACGTGGTGAAGGGTTGAGAGATGAAATTTACCATTTGGAGTATAGACATACCCAGAGCCGGTGTTTGTGATGGGAAGGGATTGACCATTGCCTACTGTAATAGTTTCTGAGCCATGATACGGATGAGGAGCTTGAAGTTGTGAATAATCCGACGTCACATGGGTGTTAGCACCTGTGTCTAGATACCAATCGCCAGATTGAGCGTTTGTGGACGCATGCATCGCCCTTGATCCTCCGGACTGGCTATTTACATTCTGCGAGTCATCATAACGATACCAGCAATTAGCCGCAGAATGGCCCCGTTTAGCACAAATTTGGCACGTCGGAAGATCTCGTGTGGGCCTCCGCTGGTTTCCTCGTCCCTGTCCGCGGCCTGACTGGAAACCGTCCCTCGGTGGAGGCCCGCCTCTGCCTTGCTGGCCGGTGTTTCGACGGTCACCGCCGCTGCTGCCTCGCCCTTGGTTACGGCGATCGTCACCGCGACCCCTGGCCGAGCCTCCGCTGCCAGCCGAGTAAAGAGCCGTGACGCCAGGGGTGGAACTGGCTTCTCCGAGCAGTAATTTGTGTTCCATGTCTAGATTCAATTCTTCTGCATTAAGCCATCCAGACAGTTGATTCAGAGTGATTTCGACAGGCGAGAGGCGAATATGCTGTTTGAGAGAGGAATAGCCAGCCGGAAGACCACGTATCACGGCATTCACCACGTCTCGTTCAGGAATAATCTCGTTCACAGCATCTAGGTCAGACAGAATAGAGGCCACATCATCAAGGTATTGATTCATCGTCTTCGTTCCCTTCCGAAGAGTATGCAATCTGTCACGCAACTGAAAAATATGAGCCGTGGACACAGAGTTGTACCTTGTGGCTAGTGCGTCCCAAAGTGAAGCCGATGTGAGAAAACCCCGGGCGTGTTTGTGCACAGAGGGGCTAATAACTGCGAGAAGACAGGCTCGGATCTGAGTGTCTATGATCATCCACGGAAGGTAGTCGGGATTTGGGAGCTTGACGCCGTCCTTCTCGGCTGTCTCGGGCTGCGGCTTCTCCGCACCGTCAATCCATCCGAGCAGCAAGTTGGCTGCGAGGGCGGTGCGGACGTTAAGTGCCCAGGCCGGGTAGTTGTTGTCAGATAATTTTTCGGGGATGAGATTGTGGAGATTCCTGAGCAGTAATTTTACTCCAGACGGTAATTTTGACAGAGGATCAATAACCTTGTCCATGGCGCCGACCTACGGCGGAGGAGGGAGGCCGTGCGGCGTGGTGTAGACGGTGGCGGCGGCGCACACACGTCGGAAAAGAGGAGAGATTAGGGTTTGGGCGGAAGAAGAAACCCTAGCTTTGATACCATGATATAATTTAATAATAATTGATCTTATTAATATTGAAGGGGTTACAGCTGTATATATAGAGAACTGAAGAATAACTAATTACAGAATAACCCAGATGTATTTAATAATTATATATGTAGTCTATTAGTCTTTAATGAATCTTGAAGGAAAGAGAAAGCCTTCATTTGAGGTATGCCTGACTTGAGAAGACTTTAGTCATTATGTGAGACCATCATGTCCCTATCCAAGCCCTTGCTTAGAAAGTTTCTAAAGTGAAAGGATTATTAATCAAGAGATGAGTGGTTCTAAAAGAGAAAGAAGAACACCATTGGGATGACTTTCATTGGTTCAAAGATAAAGATAAGTTATTTCATCAGAATGCTATGCAGGATGTCATAATCTAGGAACTTATAAAAAGGTAATCTGAGCTAGAGGAGAATATTTTTTCAATAAATTCAAGGTTACACCCTTAAATGAACACTTTTCTTTCTCTAGAATCATTCCTGACTGATGTCCATAATTTGAATGAGAAAATTACCATTCTTACTAAGAAATCAAAAATTAGAAAAAAAGTGTCTCAATTTGAGAAAGGCTCGAGACACCTAAAACATTTGACATGGGGTTCTCAAAAAATCTCATGCAAAAGGATTCGGCATCGATAAAAAGATTGTCGAGCTGTAAGCCAAGGTCAGTCTTGCTTGTCATCTAACCTTCAATGATAAGAAGCATTTGCTCCTCTATTAGAGGCTGGTGTATCAAAAGATAAGGCTTCTAATAGTAGGCTAGCTTAGGCTCTCGAGGGTTAAAGCATAGTAGGATGTTTGGGAATATTATTTTGTGTAAACTTCATTTGTTTTTTTGTACTTCTAAGGTTTCATATTTGAGGCCTCAAGAGTGGAGACTCTAGATTTTAAAATGATTTGATAATAAGGAATTTTGATTTCTTAGCCCTATATCTTCCTTTTTTGATACGAAAGTAATGTTGGAAAGACTTTTTTGGGACTAAAATTGTCATGCTATGGTTAGATAAACTATCCTAGGTGTCTTTCTATCAAGGAATTGTCTCTTTGTGATCTAAACAATTAATTTGTAATTTTGACATGGGGATCATCCATAGCTCCTTACCTTTTATGAATTAAATAAAGTTTGTACTATAAATCTCAACCTTACTGGCCTGAGTTCTTCATTCTGCATAGAAACTTCTCTTCTTTAGTAAAGGAAAATCACCCCTTTATGGAGTCACATTCTTGCCTTCTTTGGCATTCAAGCTTTGTTCTTTGCCACTCATAAATTTTTTATCTTATCCTTATTTTTTATCCCGACTTGATGTCTGAGGTAGCATTTCTAATGTTGTCATCAACGATAAGGTAAAAAGTGTTAGTGAGGCCAGGGGATAAAGTGGTGAAAGATGGCTTGCTATACCACTTTTTTCCTTTAGTAATTCTTAGTTTTAGACTCCAACAACCTTAAGTATTTCACCAATGTCTTGAGGCTTTATATCAAAGCTTCCCAAGATCTTATAGAGGGTGCCTAGTAGTTTTGGGTTGTCCTATCTAGTTCTTGACTGAACTTAATGTAGAAACCCTATCCATGAAAACCTTGTTCATATTTTCTATTCTTGAGGCTCTTTCATTAATGGTTCTTTCTCGAGGTTTTACTCATAAGACCCTGCTTATTCTAAGAAGTGTGCGTTTTCTAGGGAAAGCCTTTCCATAAGTTGGCATAAAGACGTGCCAATGTAGCTTGCTTATTGAAAATTTTCTCCATATAGGACTTAGAGTTATTCACAGATGAAACTAGTTGACCCCAACCAAGGGATATCTTCAAGTCAGTATATAGACCCATTCGAGCCTATACACTTTATAGATTGTAGCTTATCGCAAGCTTTTATAGTATGTAACCTACTCAGTGTAACCCAATTAGGTGTAATAAGAAGGAGATTAATCCTTTTATGGCTTTTCTACATATGTAACCCCGTATGAACTGTTGAGCATAGCTTATCAAAGATGAATTCCATAATCTTAATCTATTTTTAACTACAGACTTCTTAGTTAGGACTTATGTTTTCATAATATTTTGAGGGACTCTTATGCATAAGTTTACCTCTAGGTCATCTCAACGTGACCATAATTTTTTGCTATTGGATGATTAGTCCATGTATTTTGAATGAATTTTAGACTTCCAATGAGGAACGAAGTGGCGTCGTCTTCATTGGATATCATGTACCAAGTTTGTTAATTTTTTAAAGCTATTTACCAACCTCTGCAATAAAGAAGGAGATTAATTCCTTTATGGTTTTTCTACATTTGTAACCCCGTAGGAACTATAGAGCATAACTTATCAAATATGAATTCCATAATCTTAATCTATCTTTAACTACAAACTTCTTAGTTAGGACTTACATTTTCATAATATTTTGAGGGATCCTATGCATGAGTTTACCTCGAGGTCATCACGATGTGACCATAATTTTTTACTATTGGATGATCGGTCCATGCATTTTGAATGAATTTTGAACTTCCAATGGGGTACAAAGTTAGGTTGTCATGATTGGATATCATGTACCAAGTTTGTTAATTTTTAAAAAGCAATTTTCCAACCTCAACAATAGTCCTTAGAGTATTTTACTGCTACGATAAGTTTCAGGTTTTGGCTTACCCTTTCTAATAAGGGTTCAAGGGAGTTGTCAAATTGAGTAAGAGTTCCTGACTCGAGATCATTTTTTGCTCATCCGTTCCAGAGGGAGACCATTTTTTTAGTTTAGGATACGGATTTGGAGTTCTCGTGGAAAGGCATGTGTGAATGTGAGGGCTTGTCTTCCAAAGTAAGGGATTTGAAGATCTCCACTTTGTAGATGAGAAACCAGCAAACTTTCTCGAAATACATTTTATTCATGACATTACTTTTGTCAGACCGTACGATCGATTACATAAATTTAGAATAAAATCCTAAATTTCTCCCAAAAGTCCCAACTGCTACCTTATTGAAAAATTTTCCACTAAAAGCCCTTGGAGGGAAATAAGATAGGAAAAGGGAAAAAAAGGTGCATCTCATCCCTTTGGGACTTCGTGCTTGTCTCCTAGCTGTTGGGCTCTTTCTCACTTGACAAGCCTGAAGAGGCTCTCTATCATGGATTGCATGCGTTAGATTTGGCTTTGTATATTCTCCTTATTGATGGTGAGAAGACCAATTTTTAAAACCTTCAATACCTCTAAAGGAAAATACAATGAAGTTAAGAAAAATAAAGAGAAATTAAAACATACCTAGCACTTCACTTGAGGGCGCTCAGTTTGTTGTATTTTTAGGTGCGGCACCATTGACTGGTTACTTGCTTCGCTCAGTATATTTTATTTTTGGGTGAGGTACCATTGACTGGTTACTTTCTTTCCTCACCACCTCTTTTGTAGTTTCCTTTGGCACAGTTATTTACGAACCTCCTCAGGTGACCATTTTTAAGCAATTCCACCACTACTTCCCTAAAGTATCATAGTCCCAGTCTCATAGCCATGAGACATGCAGAACTCGCATTACAAGTTCCTATTTATGGAATCAGGTCTAGAATGAACAGGCATAGGCAACTTAGTCCCCTTAATATTTGGATAGGCACTACAAGTTCCCCTTGACTAATGCATAAAATTTTTTCTAAAAGTGGGGGAACAATGTCAATGGCGTATATCAAGGTGCTTCATTTATATGTAGACCCATCCATTGAGAATCTCCTCTCTCAAAATGAGAATGGTTTAGATAATGAGGGCATATATTAGCTCATGCCAGTTCTTGAGTCTGGCATGTAAGGAACATATCTACCTGGGGGTGAGGATTTTGATCCCCCCTCCAAACGTGAAACATTTTTTGTCGACATATACCCCTAGTGCTAGAGATTCTTCTCTGTGTTTGCCTTATTTCATGCTTGAGGAGTGTTACCTACAACCCTTTTGTAGTTTACCTCAATTTGGATCTTAGATTCATATTGACTGTTAATAATGACCCATGTAGTGAATTTAAACTCTATCAGGAATTTTTACAACTTGAAAAGGTGACTGGGCTCATGGGATTTACTCCATTGGTAAAAGCTTCAACACCCCATTCATCTGGAACCGCCAAAAGCAACATCTTTTCTTTCTGGAATATTACAAAAAACAATCGAAGTAACTTTGTGTCTCTTTATTCTATCTTAAAACTATTCCTTCTATGGGGTTGAACTTTCATGGCTCCGAAGTGAGCCTTAAGAAAACTATCTACCAACATGTAAAATGAATTAATAAAATTCTCGAGTAAGAGAGATTACAAGAAGTAGGCCCCATGACGTGCTATAGAAATATTGCACTTTCAATGCTTAAAACTATGAAAATATTCAAGTTTCTTAGGTTGTTTTGTTAGATATGATGCGTTTTGGGTATTTTTTGCAGGAAATTAAGTTATGGATCCAAATCTCAAGAAAAAGATGAAAATGGAGTTTTTTGATACTAAATTGGTCATTTTGGGTGTTCGTGCAACTTTCCAGGTGTACGTGATCAAAGCATGTGTTGAAACTTAAAGTTTGGAAGCTTGGTCACAGAAGTTGGAAGGCCTGGCACTTACCTATGTCTACATGTAGACCACATGTCTATATGGGACCAGGGGTGTCAAATGGGCCGGCGGTTAAGGGCCGATTTGGACGCTATCCAGGTCGGGCCGGGTCGGGCCAAACAGTAAAAAAATTAAAACCCACCCCAACCCGGCCCACTTAACCCAACCCGGTCAAACCCACCAAAACCCGGTCAAACCCGGTTAAAAACCGATCAAACCCGTTTAAAAAATAAATAAAAAATCCAATATACACTCCAATATACACTATATACACTCCAATATACAATATATATTTTTAAAACAATATATAAACAATTACACATATATACGTACCATTCAATATATAATTATATATGACTATACGTACTACTTTAAATAAAACATATGCTATAATAGTATAATATATATATATACACTACAATATATATATATATATATATATATATATATATATATATATATATATATATATATATATATTTATATACTAATTTATAAAACATATACACATATATACGTTAAATATATACTACTTTAGAAGATATATACACATATATATGCACCATTCAATATATATGTACTACTTTAAATAAAATATATACTAAAATATACATATATATATATACAACAATATGTATATATATATAGTTACATACTAATTTATAAAACATATACACTTGTATACATTAAAGATATACGTCTATAGAAGATATATACACATATATACGCACCATTCAATATATATGTACTACTTTAAATAAAGTATATACTACAATATATATATATATATATATATATATATATATACACATATATATACTTACATACTAATTTATAAAACATATACACTTGTATACGTTAAATGTATACTACTTTATAAGATATATACACATATATACGCACCATTCAATATATATGTACTGCTTTAAATAAAATATATACTACAATATACATATATATATATACAACAATATATATATATATATATATATAGTTACATACTAATTTATACTTTATAGAACATATACACATGTATACGTTAAAGATATACATCTATAGAAGATATATACACATATATACACACCATTCAATATATATGTACTATTTTAAATAAAATATATACTACAATATACATATATATATACTACAATATGTATATATATATAGTTATATACTTATTTTTAAAACATATACACTTGGATACATTAAATATATACATCTGTAGAAGATATATACACATATATACACACCTTTCAAAATATATGTACTACTTCAAATAAAATATATACTACAATATACATATATATATACTACAATATGTATATATAAATAGTTATATACTTATTTGTAAAACATATACACTTGGATACGTTAAATATATACATCTGTAGAAGATATATACACATATATACACACCTTTCAAAATATATGTACTACTTCAAATAAAATATATACTACAATATACATATATATATACTACAATATGTATATATAAATAGTTATATACTAATTTGTAAAACATATACACTTGTATACGTTAAATATATACGTCTAGAGAAGATATATACACATATATACACACCATTCAATATATATGTACTACTTCAAATAAAATATATACTACAATATACATATATATATACTACAATATGTATATATATATATAGTTATATACTAATTTGTAAAACATTTACACTTGTATATGAAGATATATACACACCATTCAATATATATGTACTATTTTAAATAAAATATATACTACAATATACATATATATATACTACAATATGTATATATATATATAGTTATATACTAATTTGTAAAACATATACACTTGTATACATTAAATATATACATCTGTAGAAGATATATACACATATATACACTTCTATAGAAGTTATCCAATTTATAAAACATATACACATGTATACGTTAAATATACACTTCTATAGAAGATATATACACGTGTATACGCACCATTCAATGTATATATACTACTACTTATAAAATATACTACATTATATATACATTACAATATATATAGATATACTTATATACTAATTTATAAAACATATACACATGTATACGTTAAATATACACTTCTATAGAAGATATATACACGTGTATACGCACCATTCAATGTATATATACTGCTACTTATAAAATATACTACATTATATATACATTACAATATATATAGATATACTTATATACTAATTTATAAAACATATACACATGTATACGTTAAATATACACTTCTATAGAAGATATATACACAAATATACAAAACATATGCTACTTAATATAATAAATTAATAATATTTGGTAGTAAATTAATAACATATCAGAAGTAAGTTTTTAATTTAAAGTAGAAAACTAGAAATTCAATTTAAAATTTTAAATCGTTAAATGAAAAAATATAAAAAGCAAGGACTAAGGAGTGAATGAATTTGGAGAATTTTATTGATTGCAAAATGATCCAAAATTTATAATTTACATGAATGAAAAATCTATAAATTATGCATCATTTTTTTCAACTCATTCATGTTAATATTAATGGGAACTTACATAGGATAGTCGAAGTCAACGGGGGCAAAACCATGCATTGGACTTGATTCTGCTCAGTTCTCCCGTGAAGTCATAATTTCTTCAAGTTTCAGCTCGTCGCTCGGCTCTGGTTCAATTCCTTGGTTTCTTCTTTCCGCTCTAATCCAATCTCTGAGGCAAACTAGAACATTCATTGAATTGCTTCCCAATGAGTGTCGGTTGTCTCCAAGCTGTTGTCGTCCCTGACTAAAGGCGCTCTCTGATGCAACGGTTGACATTGGAACATTCAAGATATCTCTAGCTAATCTTGAAAGCACAGGATATTGTGTTTCATTACTCCTCCACCAATCCAACGTGTTGATCCGTCGGCTGCGATCCTCTGGTGCCGTCCGAAGATAATATTTCAGCTATTCCCGATAAGTTGATGTGTAAGTTCTCTCATCAACACTGTTCCAACAATTTAAATCATAAAACGAATCAGAAAAATCACTATGTGCCGGCCTTTTAGAAGATGATGGCTCCTCGGGAGGATGAGGAGCGACAGTTGAAGTGATATTTGTAGGTACGGCTAAATCAAATAAATCAGCATAGTGATTATATAATTTTTCTATGTACTCCTTTGCATCAGTCGTAGCCGTCCACAAATCAGGTTGTACTTGTTCAGAATCATGGTTAGTATTTATTTCTAAGTTAGTATAAATAAGAGTACTAAAATGACACATATTATTATATTTCATGCACGGATTTAGCATAGCACCAACCAAGTAAATAGGGGGAATCGGGAAAAAAAAAAATTTAAATTTCGTAAACATGGCGCCAACAGCTTCTTTATAACCTTCTTTATTTTTATATTCTTTGAGTAAACCAGAAATATCAGCTATATATGCCAAAATATTACAAACAGTAGGATAATAAGCACCGGAAAATTCAACCGTAGCTACATAAAATTTTTATAAAAACTTAACAAGATCATTAATTACAACCCAATCAGAATTATGTAGCATGCAATCAGCAGAATCAACAAATGAACCGCAATGTTGGTTAAAAGCTAGTGTAATAGGAATTCTATATTTATAACAAGTTTTTAAAAATTCATACGTAAAATTCCATCTAGTATCAATTTCCTCAGGCATCAAAATCGGTGTAAGTCCATTTTCTTGACATTTAACTTTAAATTCTCTAATTCTTGGTCTACGATTATTTCCTTGAATAAAACCAACAGCAAGGCGAATTTTTTCAATATAAAACTCAAAAAACTCAAGACCATCTTTTACAATTAAATTATATATATGACATGCACACTTAATAAGAAAAATTTCAGTCAAGGGCAGAGATAGCGTAGATTTTAATTTTTTTATAGCAGTGTTGTTGTTAGAAGCATTATCAAAAGCAATACATAAAATTTTATTTTCGATACCATAATATCTGGTAATTTTAACAATAGAATCAGCAATAAATTGTCCAGTATGTTTACGATCTTCATCATATAAAAAAGCAAGAATACGTTTTTGCATCACGAAATTACTATCCATCCAATGACAAGTAACGGTTAAATAATCATTTTTATTTACAGCACGACCAAGATCAGAAGTTAGGGACAATCTACATTGAATATTTTTTAACAATGTTGATAAATAAAAACAATATTGTGAATGAAGTCTAAAAATATCAGACCGACAAGTAGTTCTAGGAATACCGTTAAACATAGGATTATAAATTGCTTGTATATAACGAATAAAGGCATCAGAAGAAGGAAAATTAAAAGGCAAACAACTCACAGCTACCATTTTAGCAATTTCTTCCCGGTCCCTCAATTTATTATACTTCTTTGCTACGTGACCGGTTGCTGGGTCCATTCTAGTTTGCGTTGGCCAACTAACATCCCCACCACCTTTTGCAATATTTAACTCTCTTTTGTGATCTTCAGCTACATGTCTCATTAACGTACTCGTACCCCCTTGCTTGCCTCCACTTCTATGCTTATATATTTGTTGACAAATATTGCATTGCACCTCAATATCTGATATACGTTCAAAAAATTGCCATGCAATACTAGTTTTTTATAAGGTTTTGGGGCACTGGGAGGACGGGAAGGGAGATTAACTGATTCAGATCTAACGTTAGCATCTCCTACTGCGAGTGTCTCAGCAATATTTTCATTATCTTCGTCTAAATTAACCGCATCTACTTCATTTTCTTCTTCTATACCGTAATTTTCCTGAGCTTCTACATAATCCATATAGTGAGCACCTACACCTATTTCTTCCTCAAAAGGTGTACGAAGCGGTACCGTAGGCGAAGGCACACAGTTATATCTACTACTTGAACTACCTCTACCGCTAGTAATTTGCTTTTTACTACCACTACCGCTTCCGGGACAAAAAATTTTAACACCTTTAGTGGCGAGGTTTCTTAATTTATCCATAATATAAATTAAATTAAACTAAAAATATTCAAAATACACAAATATAATAAAATTAAATATTAAACAATTAATACAATAAATAAAAATTAAACGTAAGAGATGGAACGATAATACCAAATTTTGGAAGTATCCGAAGGTTGCGACTTTAGAAACTTCCGCTCGTACTTTGTAAACGAAAAATTAAAAAATTAAAGTGAACACTTTAAGAAATTAAATATATTGAATATTTGAGAATTGAGATTTGAGAGAGAATGAGATTTGAGAGAGTGGAAAATTGTGTGAAAAATGATTTGAAGTTGTAGGGTATTTATAGATTTTTTTTTAGGATTAAAAAATATTTTTTAAAGTTTTTTTTTTTTTTTTAATAAATGGGCCCAAACTAGCCGTTTGGACCCAAAAACGGCTAAATAGCCGTTGAGCCAACGGCTAGTTTGGCCCAAAAGCCAAAATCTATTTTTTTTTTTAAAAGTTATCCGGGTCGGGCCGGTTAACCGGCGGGCCTGGACCGGGCTTGGTTCGGGCCGGGTTAGCCGGGCCCATTTTAAAAAAATAACCGGCCCGGGACCCGGAACCCTAAAGCCCTAGGGCTTATCGGGTCGGGTCGGGCCGGGTCGGGCCGGCCCACTTGACACCCATATATGGGACTAAGGTAAGTACAAGAATTAAAGATCAGGAGAGTGAAAAGGCTGAAAACAAACTGCTGACACTTACCTATGTCAATATGTGGACCGCATGTAGCACATGTGGAGCACATGTGGCTAAGGTAAGTGCCAGAAGTCCAAAATCTAGAGAGCAGAAGGTGCAAGAATCTTTTTTGGCACTTATATGTGTCTACATGCGCCCAGTCTCAGGCCGCATGTGGAACATGCACCCAAGGCCAGGCCACATGTAGACACAGGTAAGTAGTCATCGACCCTATTTTATCCTTTTTCATCTGGGGTTTGATTTTAGTTTTTTTTTTCATGTACTATAAATACTCTATATGTATTTTTTTAGTAGAAGAAACACACTATTGATACTTACAAACATATCTTAATTTTGAGATTCGATTTTAGTATTAGAATTCTCTTGTATTGATCTTGGTTTTTTAATTTAGTTCAAGTTTTGGGTTTTCAGTTGTGATTATTGTGATTACAACTTATGCTTTCAATTATGAATGTTGTTGATTCTTTCAAAAGCATGAGCAACTAAAAATCCCTTAGCTAGAGTTGTGGAAATCCTGGGGAATTGATGAAGTAGGAAAAGTATTATGTTGTTTTGAACTGATAACCATTCATGCATTGCATTATCTTTACTTTAATAGTTATCTTAGCAATTGCAAATACTGGTATCCGCCTAGATTATTACTACTTACTCAAAAAAAGGAGTAGTGACTAGGAAAAAATAATTGCAATAGTAATTTGAAATTTAACTGTCAATCCACGCTACTAGGTATATTATAAGTAAGATGGTTAGCTATTATCTAACAACTAGAGACTCTAAAGGTAATAGTTAACTAGGATCTAGGATAAGAGTTAGTAAGGCAACATCCTGAGACTCAAAAGGTAAAGGGTGAAATCTATCAGCTAGTCCAAAAGATGGTTGGTCGTACATAACTTATCAGATTATGCATGCAAGATATCGATTTGGTTCAATAAAGAACGTTAAGCCTACGGAGTTAAGAAGCCAGGGGTAGCACAATCCTAGTGTTCACCGACGATTGATTAAAACTAAAGTTAACTTTCGCTATTTGTTCGATATTGATACTACAAACCCCCTATTCACTTTTCCAGTTTTGCCCATTGATTTCTACAGCTAAAAGACTCAATTCCACATATTTTCTTGGGATTCGACCCCAACCTTTGTTGGGTTACTATATTTTACAGCGACCGTATAATCTTCATATTGAAGGTGTAGCTTGGGCATTATCAAAATTTGGCGTTGTTTCTAGGGTTATGGTGTTGAGTTGTGAATAGAGGTTGTTGTAGTTTTTGGGTCTTTTTATTCTTCTTTTAGTTGGGTATACACCGATGTATTCCTAGAACATGGAGTAGACGCCATCCCTTTCTCCTAGTGAATACGAATCCAAAGAGGATCCCACAAACACCTAGTAGGATTACGAAACCAAAAAGAGATGATATTCCTAAATGGGTTCATGGTGATGTTCCTCCCCATCCTCCTAAAAGAATACAGGACATTATTGACCAGTAGACTAAGGTGTTATTAGTACAAGCTTCTAATCATATGAGAGTAGAAGATGCTCAACGGATAGATCAGGAGGCAGAGTTAGCTGTTCAGAGGCAGGAAGTAGACCGTCAAGCAGTACTCGGTGGAATCAAAATAGAGCTAGAGGTGGTTGTGCTCAAGTGATCCCAACATACCAATATTTATAGCCATATGAGGATGATGAAAAGGATCTGGGGTATGTTGCACTGGCAGAGACTGGAGCCATTATTCCTCATGTCTTCCTCCTGATGTCAAATTTAATATCTCTAGTGCTATGATCCATCTCTTATGCTTGAATGTGTGTTTGTGGGACTTCCTACAGATGATGGAAATATGCATCTGACCAATTTTACTAGAATTTGCTCTTCTTATACAAATCCAGGGGTTAATTAGAAAGCACTTAGACTGAGATTGTTCCCCTTCTCACTTACAGGAGAAGCATCTTTATGGCTAGTGGAACTACCAAGAGGATCTATCACTGCATAGAATCAGTTACGTAGGCATTTCTTAAAGCGATTCTTTCCTCCATCTAGAGTGTTGTAGTTGAAGGACAAGATTTATAATTTTAGGCAGATACAATCAGAATACATGTACGAGGCTTGGTTCATGTTCAAGAAGAAGCTGAGTATGGTGCCCAACCATCGGATTTTAGGGACGAACTTATTAGAGATATTCTATATAGCCATGAACATTAGTTCTAGAGCTATGTTAGACATTATTTCCGGAGGAGCCTTTATGAAATTATGATGTGATAAAGATTCTACTATTATAGATCAGAGCTCATTAACTAACTGAGGGTGGCAAACTCGGGAGGTTGAGAGAGGTTCTAACATTTATACCATTAGATCTTTCGGTGAGCATAGAATAACTGAGGATGTTGTACCTTGGGAGATTTCACTATTAAGGACTGATATTGGTGCATTGGCCAAGCAGTTTGCGATAATGAATTCAGAAAAGGTCAATACAGTAGAAGCACAAGGTGCAACATCTAGAGTTTATGAGACAAAATTATAAGAGGATGCAAATTATCTGGATCACTAAATGGTGGGTTTTAGAGCTCAAGGGAAAGGAAATCAAGGTTGAAATATTATGATGATAAATACATAGGTAATGAATGGAGATGGAGAGATGATTATAAGTTGATTATAAGGACAAAGGAGACAAATATATTCCACCTGGTAGATGAGATGAGGAATCAAGAATAGAAAAAATGTCGACTAAGCTGGTAAAGGGTCAATAAATCAGGAGAAAAATCTTAAGGAGATGAAGGGTGATATTTCAGGATTGACCCAAAAAGTTGAGTCAAAAGCAACTGCTATCATGCAGTTGGAGCAGCAGTACGGGCAGATCTTTGCCACCTTAGCTCAAAGACAGCCTGGTACTCTCCCTATTGATAAAGTGCAGAATCATCCAACACTTGTTCACTGTCTAGTTATTAACACTAGGAGTGGCACCTTATCTGATAATTACTATATGTTTACTACTAATAAGGCAAAGAAGGATAATATTATTGCTGACGATCCACCTGAAGCAGAATTTAAGAAGCTAACTTATAGTGATCAATATTATAAGAGAGAGGACAGTGACAACTGGGTCGCAGATGAGCCTAAAAATAAGGTGCAACATTGTAACATGGTTTTTCCGGCACCATTAGTAGCAAAGAAGGGGGACCTAGGGGTAGTTACCATCCTATGTTTTATTGGGAGTTTTGACATCAATTAGGCTCTATGTGATTTGGGAGCAAGCATAAATTTAATGCCACTAGTGATATACAAAGTGTTGGGATTAGGAGAATTAAATCCTACATCTGTAAGACTACTGATGGCCGACTCGTCTATAAAGGAGCTAGTGGGTATTTTGCGTGATGTAAAAGTAAGTGTGGCATCCTTCACATACCTAGCAGATTTCATAATTCTAGACTGTGAAGTGGACTCCCAAGATCCGATTATCTTGGGTGGACCCTTCTTATCCACTGGTCAAGTGTTGAATGATATGGACTTAAAGGAGATTACTTTCAAACTAAATAATGAGCAAATAGTTTTTAATGTGTGCATGACAGTGAAGCATTCAGATAATATGAGAGTGATGGCAGTGATAGATGTTATGGATGATGATGTGGTTGCAACAGATGTGCCTATTGAGGAAATATTAGAGGTAGGAGTATTAACAATAGTGATCATGAATTTTGAGAGTAATGGGATAGGGGAATATAACAAACTGGTTAAACATTAAATAGCGTAGCTTCTTATAAATATGACCCTGAAAAGCTAGATCTTGATTTAAAAAATAGAACCACACCTCCTGCAAAACCATCCATTGAGGAGCCACCAGTATTGGAATTGAATTCCCTCTCATCACATTTGTAGTATATGTTCTTGGGGGCAAGCAATACATAACCGGTGATTATTTTAACAGATTTTTTAGGATCACAGGTGGAAGTTTTGATATCGGTGTTGCAAAAATTCAAGATAGTTATTGGGTGGACCATTGCAGACATTGTGGGGATTTCACCTGGTATATGCACACATAAGATACAATTGAACCGAATAGCATTCCCAATATTGAGCATCAGAGGCGACTGCACCCTCTGATGCAGGAGGTAGTAAAAAAGAAAATAATTAAGTAGTTAGATGTTGGAGTGGTTTTCCCTATTGCATACAACATGTGGGAAGCCTGGTTCAATGTGTGCCATAAAAAGAGGGAATCACAGTGATTCCAAATAAAATAAATGAATTAGTACCCATGAGTCCAGTGATCGATTGGAGAGTATGCATGGATTACAGAAAGTTGAACTCTTGGATGTAGAACGACCATTTCCCTATGCCTTTCATGGATCAGATGCTGGCTATACTAGAAGATAGGGGTGGTTTTTATTCTTGATGGGTACTCGGGTTACAATTAAATCTTTATTTCTCCCGAGGACTAAGAGAAGACTACTTCCACTTGTCCTTATTGGACCTTTGCATTCAAGAAAATGCCATTCGGGTTATGCAACGCCCCTGCCACTTTTCGGATATGCATGATATCCATATTCTTTAACATGGTAGACGACACAATCTAAGTATTCATGGATGACTTTTCAGTGGTTGGGGACTCATCGGTGATTGTTTGGCCTATTTGGCCAATGCATTGTAGAGATACGAAGAGTGCAATTTGGTGCATCACTTTATGGTGAAATAAGGTATAGTACTAAGAAAAATTTCCACTGCCAGTGTCAGTTAAATGCATACGAAGCTCTCTGGGCCATGCAGTCTTTTATAGGAGGTTCATTAAGGACTTCTATAAAATTACAAGTCCTCTATTCAAACTTTTAGAGAAAGAGGTGAAATTTATGTTTGATGATGTCTGTATCAAGGATTTTAAATGCCTAGAAGAATGGTTGATCGTGGAACCTATTATTGTGTCTCTTGACTAATTTGAACCTTTTAAGGTCATGTGTGATGCAAGTGGACTGGCCTTGGGTGTTGTCCTAGGTCGAAGAATAGAAAAGATGTTGCATCCCATTTATTATGCTAGCAAGCTTTTGTAATGCCCCGAATCTGGTACCCGAAATGCTACACGGTGCTCATGACTCCGAAGAACCACAAGCTAACCCATGACTGATATTTGTACCTGTATACTGCATAATATACTGTATAATGTGGAAATATGAACTGAAAGGCCATACGGTTCAAAACTATAATATAGGATATAATAACTCATAACATTTGGATGGGGGTATGAAATACCCAAAACAACTAAAATAACTAACTGAACATGATAGTCTGAAAAGCCTCTAACTGACTGAACGGTCTGAATAAGGAGTTGATGGGACATGTCCCCAACTAACTCCAACTAATAAATAAATTAATGATATAATAAAGTAATGATTATGTCCTCGAAAGATGAGGACTCACTTTTAGCTCTGACTGCTGAGACTGGAATCTACTGATGCTCTGGATCTCGTGTCTCTGAACCTATGGAATAAGACACCATAGCGCAAATACGTTAGTACTTTAAATATACTGGTATACATGTGAGGTAGGTTGAATGCATGGGGTTCATATGCATGACAAATACTGGCTAACTGATTAATATGAACATGAGAATACATGCATGCATACATAGTAACTATATCTAAAATCATGATAACATGAGTTTACTGATAACTAACATTACTAATGACTGAGTTCTGATAACTGATAACATAAGTGATTGTATCTGACAGTCCTAAATATGATGGAACTAGCTGAGTTTCATACTGCATCTGAGTTGACTATATCTGACAGTACTAAATTCTGTAGAACTATCTGAGTTCTATTATTGAGACTGATTGACTGTATCTGACAGTCCAGATTCAGTAACATAAAACTGTGGGAAGTAGTCATCTAATCGACATGCCCCAAATAATGCATTATAGCTGAATTGGGGTCCAATCTATGCCCTGATTGGAAGGGTGTCAATACCGTACCACTGCTAAAAATAAACCTGTGAGTGACCCTCGACTAGTAGGTTACTCTAAGGAGAATGGTGGGGACCCTCAACTAGCAGGTTAAGACACCTCATCTACCCTCAACTAGAAGGTATGATGTCTCAACCTACGTTGGTTACGTAGTTCTGGAATGCAAGGATTGCTTCTAAGAATCACACTGTCTACTGGAAGGTGAGTTCCCATTCGTGGGTTCACTCGGTGCTAATTTCTACTCCCATCTGAATAGAAACTGAACATGATTAACTAATCTGAACATGGACTGAGTTTACTGAATTCTGTTAACTGATAGAATACTACTGATATCTGATAACTAACTGAGTTTGTGAGATTACTGAGGTTACTGAATTACTGAGCTTTCCAAAGTTACATGACTAACTGAGTTTTATGGATCATGTCTTGACTAAGGATATCGTGAAAACATGACACCGGCTCTAGGCGTACAGCTAAATTATCGGGTACAAGTACCCCCAGGACTCGATGGAAAGAAACTGACAAAGCATTAATTTCTTGAATACATGACCAACATCGCAATCCATAATTCATTTATTGAGGCAATTCATCAAACATGTGATATGAATAAGCTTGTACATAAATGGGAATTTCATAAGATCATACTAGTTGGGCATTTTTTCCCTTCACATAGGCATTTAATTAAACACATGGTAGGCATAGTATATGTAGACAACATTATATAACAAATAAACATCATGATTCAACTCTAATTTTATAATCCCAGGGTTTAATCATAGGTCCACATGAATCTACCTTTATACTAATCAATTCCACATAAAATTGATCACCCAACATGAATTAGAATTCAATTGGTCATTATCAACATGAACAAAAGAAACCCAACATGAAATTCATACAGAAATCCATACAATTGAGCTTTGAATAGAGATTCTTGGGATTCATGGACGAAAGGAGTCCATGAATGAACACTACACATACCTGGGTTGAGTTTCTTGAAGTTCTTGAACTTGAAGAATTTGAATCTCTTAGTTTTTGAAGAAGATTTGGATTTTGTTCTTGGGGATTAATCTTAGATAGAAAACCCTAATTTTGCTGTTGTAGATGGATAATGAATTTCTGATCTTTGGTCGGATATAACTAGGAATATAAACGGGTGGTAAAAGACCAAAAATCCCCTTTAAAATAACTGAATGGAATATGCGACGGTGGGTGCGATGGTGCGTTGCTAAGTCGACGGTCCATCGAATTGACCATTGCACTGGGACCAGAACTGGAACTTACTTCTTTGGTACGATGGTGGGGTGCGACGGTCCGTCGTTGGGTCGACGGTCCGTCGGTCCTGACCGTCGCTTCTAGGCAGAATAGGGCCTCACTATTCCCTTGCGACGGTCCGTCACTACTTCAACGGTCCATTGGCCTGGGCCATCGATCCAGGACAGAAGGTAGTCACACTGCCTCACTACAATGGTCATGGGTGACGGTCCGTCGCTAGTCCGATGGTCTGTTGGCCTCACTATCGCACCTGCGCAGTTTTACTGCCTTCTGTATTTCAGCCGTAACTTTCTCTTTCGATGTCGGATTTTGATGAAATTGGTATCGATGGAAAGATTATTTAATTTCCCACATGACAAAAAATGAAAATATTAAAAATACCACGTGTACAAAAGTAGATTTATCTTTCAAATAAAGATTCTAACATTCTTGGGACAATTTAAAGCTAGGAAAAAGTATGGGGTATTACAATATCTCCCCCTTGAGAACATTCATCCTCGAATAAGACTGAGTGAGGGGGAAAGAATATAAACTGACGTACATATTGAACATGGATGGAATATGATTTCATGACTGACATGACTGATAACTAAATATATCATACTGAACATGCATATCTGATGCATGTGTAACTGATTCATGAATGTATGACTGGGTGTTCTGATGAACTAAGTTTCTCACAATGAGAATGCATGTCTAAATATGCAATGGTACTTGGTACCAAGTTTGTGATGAACACTGAACATGAAACTGAGTAAGCTTAAGGAGAACTATTACCTTGATCTTGATCTGAGTTGGTGGAGAGGAGGTGAGGATACTTGGTATGCATGTCTGCTTTTGCTTCCCAAGTATCTCCCTCGATAGACTGATTTCACCAAAGAACATTAACTAGAGGGACTTCTTTGTTCCTCAATCTACGAGTCTGATAGTCTAGGATTTCGACCAGAATCTCTTCATAAGAGAGGCTGTTCTGAACATCTATGCTCCAGATAGGGACTACAACTGTTAGGTCACCTATGCACTTCTTGAGCAAGGAGACATGGAAGACTCGATGAACTGAAGCTAGATCTGAAGGCAATTTGAGCTTATAATCTACCTTGCCAAAGCGATTGAGAATCTTGAAGGGACCGACATATCGGGGACTGAGCTTTCCCTTCTTGTCGATCCTCTTCACTCCCTTCATGGGAGAAATCTTTAGATAGACATGATCACCAATCTCAAACTCGAGATCCTTTCTACGAACATCTGCATAAGACTTTTGTCGGCTCTGAGCAGCCCGAAGTCTTTTTCTGATCAACTGGACTTTCTCTAAGGCCTCAAATACCAAGTCAGGCCCTATAACTGAGGCCTCACTAACTTCGAACCAACCAATTGGAGTTCTATATCTCCTACCGTAGAGAGCTTCGAATGGAGCCATATGAATACTGGAATGATAGATATAGTTTTATGCAAATTCAACCAAAGTCAAGTGGTCATCCCAACTTCCCTTGACTTCAATTGTACACGCACGCAGCATATGTTCTAAAGTTTGAATGGCCCTTTCTACTTAACCATCTGTTTGAGGATAAAAGGTTATAATGAGATGAACTTGGGTACCAAGACCCTTTTGGAATGCTTTCTAGAAATGAGAGGTGAACTGGGTACCTCTATCTGAGATAATAGATAACGGAACACCGTGCAATCTGACCAACTATCTGATGTAGAGTTTGGCATAATCCTCGGCTGAATAAGAGGTATGAACTGGAAGGAAATGAGCTAATTTCGTTATCCTATCTACAATGACCCAAATCGAATCATGCTGACAACTAGTTCGAGGTAAACCCATCACAAAGTCCATGTTCACTTCTTCCCACTTCCAAGTAGGATTACTAAACTCCTGAATGGACCCACTAGGCTTTTGATGCTCTATCTTAACCTGTTTACATGTAGAGCAGTTAGCTACAAACTCTGCAACGTCTCTCTTCATCCCACTCCACCAATAGATTTCCCGTAAATCACGGTACATCTTTGTGTCCCCTGGATGAATAGAGTAGAGCGCACCATGCACTTCTGTTTGAATTCGCTACCTTAAGTCATCTACAGCTGGAACACATAGACGACCCTGACAATGCAGAACACCATCTCTCTCTTGGGATAAAACCCCTACTTTTTTATCCTTGACTGACTCTTTTAACTTGACAAGTCTAGGATCCCTATCTTGATTTTCTTTCACCTCGGAAACTAGAGATAATTCTTAACTACTCTAAACCATATATCACTCTCCTCTGTATTGACTAAGCGAACGCCTAGTATGGAAAACTGATGGACTTCCTAGGCTATCTTCTTCTTACTGTCCTCGACATGAGCAACACTACCCATAGACAGTCTACTAAGAGCATCGGCAACTACGTTGGCTATGCTCGAATGATAAAGGACATTTTTGTCGTAATCTTTCAAGAGATCTAACCACCTTCTCTGACAAATATTGAGATCTTTTTGAGAAAAGACATACTGAAGGCTCTTATGATCTGTGAACACCGTATAGATAATGCCTCCAAATCTTCAAGGCAAATACTATGGTGGCTAACTCAAAATAATAAGTAGGATAATTCTTCTCATGAGGTTTAAGTTGTCTGGAGGCGTAGGCTATGACCTTACCATGGTGCATGAGGACACAACCCAAACCTACTCTGGATGCATCACAATACACTACGAACCCATCTAAACCATCTGGAAGAGCTAGAACTGAAGCTGAGGTGAGTCGAGTCTTCAACTCCTGAAAACTCTTCTCGCAAAGATCTAACCACTGAAACTTGACCTTCTTCTGAGTCAATCTGGACATAGGGGATTCAATAGAAGAAAATCCCTCAACAAACCATCTATAATAGCCAGCCAAACCCAAGAAACTCCTGATATCTGATGAAGAGACAAGGCGAGGCTAGTTTCTTACTTCTTCGATCTTTTGAGAATCTACTCTAATGCCATCACTGGAAATGATATGGCTAAGGAATGCTACTGAACTTAGACAAAATTCACCTTACTGAATTTGGTGAATAGTTGATGATCTCTGAGAGTATGAAGTACTATTCTGAGATGGTCTGCATGATCTCGCTCACTATGGGAATAGACCAGAATATCATCTATGAAGACTATGATGAACATGTCCAAGTACTGCTTAAACACACGGTTCATCAAGTCCATGAAAGCTACTGGGGCATTGGTGAGACCAAAGGACATAACTAGGAATTCGAAGTGACCATATCAAGTACGCAAAGCTATTTTTGGAATATCACATTCTCTAACTCTGAGTTAATAATAGCCGAATCTAAGATCTATCTTGGATAAATAGCTAGCAACCTGAAGTTTTTCAAACAAGTCATCGATTCTAGGAAGAGGTTACTTGTTCTTGACCGTGACCTTATTAAGTTGACAATAGTCTATACACATTCTGAGAGAACCATTTTTCTTGCGCATGAATAATACTGGAGCACCCCATGGGGAAATATTGGGTCTGATGAATCCCTTATCTAAGAGATCCTTTAACTTCTCCTTCAATTTTTTGAGTTCTGTTGGTGCCATTCTGTATGGTAGAATAGATATAGGCTGAGTATCTGGAAGAAGATCAATACCGAAGTTTATTTCCCTTTTGGGAGAAATTCCTGGTAGATCTTTAGGAAAGACATCTAAATATTCGTTCATGACTAGGAATGATTCAAGACTGGGAGTTTCGAAACTAGTGTCCTTAACACGAACAAGATGATAGACACATCCCTTAGATATCATTTTCCATGCCCGAAGGTATGAAACAAGTTGACCTCTGAAAGCGGATACACTACCCTTCCACTCTAGGACGGGTTCATTCAGAAACTGGAACTGGACTATTCTATTTCTACAGTCGACTGTGGCATAGTAGGAATGAAGCCAATCCATGTCGAGAATGATATCAAAATCAGTCAACTCTAATTCGACTAAGTCTGCTGAAGTGACTTTCTGAGATATCATAACCGGGAAGTTCTTGTATACCTTCTGAGCTATAATGGTTTTACCCACTGAGGTAGAAACTAAAAAAGGTTCTGCTAGAATTTTGGGACTGACTCTAAAATCAACTGCTATAGAGGGAGTAACAAAAGACAAAGAAGCACCTGGATCTAGTAAAGCATAAACATGCACATAAAAGATCTGTAACGTACCAGTAACCATATCAAGAGAATTTTCTTGATCTTGCCAGGACTAAAGAGCATAGAGTCTGTTTGGGTGTAGCCCACTAGTAGCACTGGAGGTGGTGCCCTCCTGATTCGAGCGACCGGGCTGAGCTGTAGAATGGTTCTGTTGACCCTGTGGACAATCTCTAACTCTGTGGCCTGGATTTCCACACCCGAAATAGGTATCACTGCTAGCTCTGCAAGTACCCTGATGGTTTTTGCCACAAATCTGACAAAGAGGATAGGTGCGGGTACTGCTAACACTGCCCTGAGACTTATAGTCTGGCGCTCTATCTCTGAACTTAGGCACAGGAGTACTATCTAAAGAAGGAGATAAAATTGAGGACTTAGGATGAAACTGAGAAAGGTTTTCTCCTTCTAATTTAGGCTGAGAAAAGTTAAAACTACCTGTCCTTGCTCTCTTATTCTGCTTCTCTCTCATCTTAATCTTCTGCTCTTCTATCTGCTGAGAATGAGTCATAAGCCTGGCTTAAGTCATGTCACTATTCATCATGGCATATCTTCACTCATTAACCACGCTATCATTTACCCCTAAAACAAACTTACTCATCCTGGCCCTGCTATCTGCAACCACATGAGGGGCATATTTGGCTAATTGAGTAAACTTAAGAGAATACTCTTTCACCGTCATGTTACCCAGCCTGAGGTTGATGAATTCTAACACCTTAGATTCTCTAAGCTCTAGGGGAAAGAATCTATCAAGGAAAGAAGAAGAAAACTCCTCCCACTCAACTGACCCTACATCAACTGCCCTCTTTGACTTCCACTGCTTGAACCAAGTATGAGCAACATCCTACAGCTGATATACAACTAACTCAGCACTCTCACTAGAAGTAACCCCCATGATTTCTGTAATCTTCTAAACCTGATCGATAAATTCTTGAGGGTTCTCATTTGACTTAGACCCGAGAAAGGATGGAGGATTCATTCGGGTGAAGTCTCAAATCCTGGCTGCAGCTGAATTGGCTATTGGGTTGGTCGAAATGACAGTTGGTCGTTCATTCTGAGCAATAACTGACTGAGCAAGAGTAGTGAATGCAGCTCTGAACTCTGCATGAGAAACATGTTCATCCAAGGGATCTTCTTGGATAAGCTGTATTCTTCTCTTGGGAGGCTTGTTCTGAAATAAAGAGAAGAAATGGATTAGACTTAGAGATTAACTTGAGATTATGCTCACTGATACGACATGAATACTGAAAGAAGAGAAACTATTCCTAAAACATCTTATAGCCTCCTGCATATAAATGTGGTGCGCAACACACCCATGAACAAGACTCTACTAAATGTGCTTTTCAGACTTCCTAGGACTCTATCGAACCTTATGCTCTGATACCAAGCTTGTAACACCCCGAATCTGGTACCCAGAATGCTACATGGTGCTCATGACCCTGAAGGACCACAATATAAGCCATGACTGATATTTGTACCTGTATACTGCATAATAAACTGTATAATGTGGAAACGTGAACTGAAAGGCCATAAGGTTCAAAACTGTAACATAGGATCTAATAAATCATAACATATGGATGGGATATGAAATACCCAAAACAACTAAAATAACTAACTGAATATGTCAGTCTGGAAAGCCTCTAACTGACTGAACGGTCTGAATAAGGAGTTGATGGCACATGTCCCCAACTAACTCCAACTAATAAATAATTTAATGAGATAATAAAGTAATGATCATGTCCTCGAAAGATGAGGACTCACTCCTAGCTCTGAATGCTGAGACTGGAATCTACTTATGCTCTAGAGCTCGTGTCTCTGAACCTAGGTATAAGATACTATAGCACAAATGCATCAGTACTTTGAATGTACTGGTATGCATGTGAGGTAGGCTGAATGCATGGGGTTCATATGCATGAACAATACTAGCTAACTGACTAATATGAACGTGAGAATACATGCATGCATATATAGTAACTATATCTAAAATCATGATAACTTGAGTTTACTGATAACTAACATAACTAATGATTGAGTTTTGATAACTGATAACATGAGTGATTGTATCTGACAGTCCTAAATCTGATGGAACTAGCTGAGTTCCATATTGTATCTGAGTTGACTATATCTGACAGTCTTGAATTCTGTAGAACTATCTGAGTTCTATTACTGAGACTGATTGACTGTATCTGACAGTCCAAATTCTATAACATGAAATTATGGGAAGTAATCATCTAACCGACATGCCCCAAATGATGCATTATAGTTGAATTGGGGTCCAATCTGTGCCCTGATTGGAAGGGTTTTAATACTGCGCCACTGGTAAGAACAACCTGTGAGTGACCCTCGACTAGCAAGTTACTCTAATGAGAATGGTGGGGACCCTCAACTAGCAGGTTAATCCACCTCATCTACCCTCAACTAGCAGGTACGATGTCTCAACCTACGCTGGTTACGTAGTTCTGGAATGGAAGGATTGCTTCTAAGAATCACACCCTCTACTGGCAAATGAGTTCCTATCCTTGGGTTCACTCGGTGATAATTTATACTCCTATATGAATAGACACTGAACATGATTAACTGATCTGAACATGGACTGAGTTTACTGAATTCCGTTAATTGACTGAATACTACTGATATCTGACAACTGACTGAGTTTGTGAGATTACTGAGGTTACTAAATTACTGAGCTTTCCTGAGTCACATGACTGACTGAGTTCAATGGATCATGGCTTGACTGAGGATATCATGAAAACATGACACTGACTCTAGGCATACAGCTAAATTGTCGGGTACAAGTACCTCCAGGACTCGATGGAAAGAAACTGACAAAGCATGACTTTTTTGAATACATGACCAATATCGCAATCCATAATTCATTTATTGAGGCAATTCATCAAATATGTGATATGCATAAGCTTGTACATAAATGGGAATTTCATAAGATCATACTAGTTGGCCATTTTTTCCTTCACATAGGCATTTAATTAAACACATGGTAGGCATAGTATATATAGACAACATTATATAACAAATAAACATCATGATTCAACTCTAATTTCATCATCCAAGGGTTTAATCATAGGTCCACATGAATCTACCTTTATACTAATCAATTCCACATAAAATTGATCACCCAACATGAATTAGAATTTAATTGGTCATTATCAACATGAACAAAAGCAACCCAACATGAAATTCATAAAAAAATCCATACAATTGAGCTTTGTAAAGAGATTCTTGGGACTTATGGATGAAAGGAGTCCATGAATGAACACTACGCATACCTGGGTTGAGTTTCTTGAAGTTCTTGAACTTGAAAAATTTAAATCTCTTAGTTCTTGAAGAAGATTTAGATTTTGTTATTGGGGATTAATCTTAGAGAGAAAACCCTAATTTTATTGTTGTAGATGGATAATGAATTTTTGAGCTTTGGTCAGATATAACTAGGTATATAAACGGGTGGTAAAATACTAAAAAGCCCCTTTAAAATGGCTTTAAAATAACTGATCAGAACATGCGACGGTGGGTGCGATGGTCCATCGCTGAGTCGACGGTCCATCGGACTGTCCGTCGCACTGGAACCAGAACTGGAACTTACTACCTTGGTATGATGGTGGGGTGAGATTTTCTATCACTGGGTCGACGGTCCGTCGGTCTTGACTGTCGCTTCTAAGCAGAATAGGGCCTCACTGTTTCCCTTGCGACGGCCTGAGCGATGGTCTGTTGCTAGTTAGATGCTCCATTGGCCTGGGCCATCGATTTAAGGCAGAAGGTAGTCACACTGACTGACTATGATGGTCGTGGGCGATGGTCCATCGCTAGTCTGATGGTCCATCAGCCTCACCGTCGCACTTGGGTGGTTTTACTGCCTTCTGTATTTTGGCCATAACTTTCTCTTTCGATGTCAGATTTTGATGAAATTGGTATAGATGGAAAGCTTATTCAATTTTCCACATGAAAAAAGTGAAAATCTTAAAAAGACCATGTGTACAAAAGTGGATTCATCTTTCAAAGAAAACTTCTAATATTCTTGGGATAATTTCAAGCTAGGAAAAAGTATAGGGTATTACAGCTTCAAACCCCACACAGAAAAATTATACAGTTATAGAGAAAGAGCTAATTGCGGTGTTTTTTTCCTTTGAAAAATTTTAATCTTCTTTCATTGGGACTTAGGTCATAGTTTACATAGACCATGCATCCTTGAGGTACTTGATGTTTAAAGAAGATGCCAAACTATGACTTATTCGTTGGGTTCTCTTGCTGAAAGAGTTTGATTTTGAAATAAAAGACCAAAAAAGAAAAGAAAATCAGGTTACAGATCACTTGTCCAGGCTTAAGAATGAGGCAATGAAGAAACTAGGGGATAATCTTGAGATAGATTATTCTTTTCTAGATGAGCAGGTCTTAGCGGTATCTCAAGACTTAATCCTCTAGTTTGTTGATTTGTCCAACTATTTGGCAAGCGATCTTGTCCTAGAAGATCTATCCTTCTAGTAGCAAAGAAGATTTATTCATGTGGTGAGGAAGTTTTTTTGGGATGAGTCATATCTATTTAGGATTTATGTTGATGGTGTAATTCGAAGATGTATCTCAGAGGTGGAGATGATGAGCATTCCGGAAGCTTATCATTCATCACCCGTTGGGGGTCACCATAGTGGTATTTGTACAGCCCATAAAATTCTGCAGTGTGGGTTTAACTGGCCTATAATTTACAAGGATGCTCATGATTTTGCACAAGCCTATGACCAATGTCAGCATCAAGGTAATATTTTATAGCGCCATGAACTCCCCATAACACATATTCTAGAGTTGGAGTTGTTCGATGTATGGCGGATTGATTTCATGGGTCTGTTCGTGAGCTCCTATGGCATGAATATATTTTGATAGAGGTTGACTATGTGTTGAAATGGGTGGAGGCAGTTGTGCTTCCAGATAACGAAGGTAGAAGTGTCACCGCCTTTTTGAAAAAAAAAATATTTTCTTGATTTGGCACTCCATATGCAATTATCATTGATGGTGGGTCTCACTTTTGTAACATCCTATTTAAAGACCTATGTGATAGATATGGTGTAAGAAATAAGGTGGCAACACCTTACCATCCTCATACAAGTAGACAAGTTGAGGTCTCCAATAGAGAGATAACGTCCATATTGGTGAAAATTTATGAATGCCAACACGACTGACTGGTCTAGAAAACTAGATAATGCATGGTGGCCCACCTAAAAGTCTATAAAACCCCCATTAATGCCTCCCCATTTCAGATCGTATATGGAAAGACATGCCATTTATCTATTAATCTTAAGCATAAGGCACTATAGGCGTTGAAAAGGGTAAATTTTGAGTGGCGTGATGTAGCAAACGTGAGGTTGTACAAGGTGAATGAGTTATATGAATTTTAAATCTATGATTATGAGAGCTCGGCTATATACAAAGTAAGAATGAAGATGGATCGTGATAGAAATATTGAGAAAAGACTATTTAAACTCGGTGATTTGGACTTGTTCTATAATTCAAGACTCCATTTGTTTCCAGGGAAGTTGAAGTCTAGGTAGACTATACCATTCACTGTGGTTAGGGTATTCCCATAGGGTGCTATATAAATAAAGAGTGAAGTTAAAATTCAATTCAAGGTGAATGGGCAGCGAGTAAAGCATTACATGGGAAACTTGGAATAAGTAAAAGTTTATGTTGATATAGACCTTGGCAAAGTCTGAGTAGCCAAGGGTACTGACTAATGCTGCGACAATATATCAGGCATTGCATGGGAGGCAACCCAAGGTACACGGACTCTTAGTGCGTCCCAGGTATGTCCTCATTTCCTTTGTTTTATTATTTCAGTGTATTAAGGACAGTGCGTAATTTTTAATTAGGGTGAGGTATACCATAGACGTCGTGGGATTTTTTTTGTCTTGCTTCTTTTCCTGTCGGTTGTGGTATGATTTTAGAACTGGCACGTCTAGGTTAATTTGTATCGCATTGTGTTTTGTTTCATATTGTGTTGAGTTTTTACGTAATTAGGAGATTTTTAAGTATTTAGGGCAGTTGTCATGTTTTTTTAAATTGATTTTTTAGAAAAATACCCCTCAAAAATTTTAGAACAATGTGAATGTATATATGTTTGAACATTATGGATCTTGTTATGGCCTTAGGATTAGGGACATGATAATCACTTGCTAACAATCTCATGAACCAGATAAGTAGTAGCTTGTAATATTACCTCTATGCCATATGTGTGCGAGATGCTAAGTTCCCTTTGTGTGTTGAATTCAGAACTTGGTTGGTTATTCTTTCCTAGGTTGTAGGATAGTTGGTTAGGAAAGGATCATAGGCTATTTTTTATTTTAGTCCGCTTTTAGCCTAAATGACCTTCCCAAGCTAAAATAGTATCCCTTGATCCCTATTTAAGAATTACTTGTTGCACCTTTCACCTTTCCATTTATGTTGTTATAACCTGTTTTGGCCCGTTCCTCCTTAGGAATTGTGCATCTCAACTCAGACAAATCGCCTAAATTAAGGGTGGCTATCATAGGGATATGTGATATAAAGTGGGTATGTAGAAGGTAAAATGAGAGAAAAAATTAGTAGGGCTGGGTATGGTGGCAAAAGAAAATAAAAATAGAAAGAAAAAAGAAAAAATTATGAAAAAGTGAAAAGAAAGAATAAAAGACCACACCCAAAAGAAAGAATAAAAGACCACACCCAATTTGAATGTGCAATAAAGAATAGAAGGGAGAAATAATGGGGGAATAAAAAAGAAAAGGGGGTTAATAAGTGGATCCTAAAGGTAGTGTAGTGCCAAGGAGGCTTAGTTACTTTATATGTCCATATGTACCATACCATCCCCCCAAGCCTACATTACAATCCTAGAAAAGTCCTATAGTGATCCTAATTTGACTGTCTGAATGCTAAGGTAAAGAAAAAAAAAGAAAGCCTATGGTATTTGATGCACATTGATTGAAACTTCTCTTCTTAGTGTGAGTATCTCTTGGTTGTCCCTGCATTGAAATGCATTATTTCATATTAGTGAGTGGGACTTCTTTGTTATGAGGGAAAACGAGTCATATTGTTAGCTGCTTACGTGTTTGAGTAGTTTAATTTGTACATATGCATGGTTATCTGTTGCTAATATAATTCCATACTTTGATCCCATTGTGGCATATTGTTGTACTCATGTTTATGTGCAGTTGGTTTTGAAAAGTTGAGATAGGATAGGGTATTGTGATTTGAACTTAAAGTATTGATTGACTGTCTTGAATAGCTTAGATTCTCCTAGTTAAGCGTCGTGTTTTATTTTATTGGGTTGTGTTTCTTGAGGACATGCAGACGTTCTAAGTTGAGGGTGTTGATGTGTTATAGAAACATAGGACTTTCGGCACTTAAAACTATGAAAATATGCAAGTTCCTTAGGTTGTTTTGGTAGATGTGATGCGTTTTGGGTATGTTTTGTAGGAAACTAGGTTTTGGGTGCAAAGTTCAAGAAAAAGATGAAAATAGAGCTTTTGGCTACTTTCCTTGTCATTTTTGGGTGTTCATGAAACTTTTTGGATGTGCATGATCAAAGAAGGTATTGAAACTTGAAGTTTGGAAGCTTGGTCACAAGAGTTGGAAGGCCTGGCACTTACCTATGTCTACATGTGGACTACATGTAGCACATGTGGTCTGTATGAGACTAAGGTAAGTACCAGAATTAAAGATCCAAAGGGTGAAAAATTTGAAAACGAACTTCCAGCACTTAGCTATGTCAGCACGTGGACCGCATATAGCACATGTTGACCGCATCTTGGTAAGGTAAGTGCCAGAAGTCCAAAATCTAAAGCGCAGAAGGTGCAAGAATTTTTTTCTGGTACTTATTTGTGTCTACATGCTCCCAACCTCAGGCCCCATGTGGCACATGTGCCCAAGGCCAGTTAGACACGGGTAAGTGGTCACTAACCCTTTTTTGTCCTCTTTTATCTGAGCTTTGATTTTAGGGTTTCCTCATGTACTATAAATACCCTTTATATATTTTTTAGTATAAGAAACACACGTTTGATACTTACAAACATATTATGATTCTGAGATTCAATTTTAGTCTTGGAATGCTCTTGTATGAATTTTGGTTGATGAATTCAGTTAAAGTTTTGGGTTTTCAGTTGTGATTATTGTGATTACCTCTTATTCTTTCAATTATGAATGTTTTTTATTCTTTCACAAGCATGAGCAGTTAAAAAACCCTTAGCTAAGGTTGTGGAAATCCTAGCTGATTGACGAAGTGCTAAGTTGTTCTAAACCAATACCTATGTATACATTGTATTATCTTCACTTTAATAGTTATCTTAGCAGTTGCAAATGCTAGGATCCCATCTAGATTATTGCTACTTACTCCAAAAGAGGAGTAGTGACTAGGAAAATATAATTACAACAGTAATTTGAAGTTTAACTGTCGATCCATGCTACTAGGTATTATCTAAGTAAGATGGATAGTTGTCCTCTAATAACTAGAGACTCAAAAGGTAATAGTTAACTGGGATTTAGGATAAGGTCTAGTAAGGAGATATTTTGAGACTCAAAAGGTAAAGGGTGAAATTTGTAAGCTAGTCCAAAAGACGGTTTGTGGTACATAACTTATCAAATTTTGCTTGCAAGGTATCCGGTTGGTTCAATAATGCACGAAAAGCCTACGAAGTTAAGAAGACAGGGGGAACACAATCCTTATGTTCACTGAAAACTGATTACAACCAAAGTTAATATTCGCTACTTATTTGATATTGATACTACAAACCCCCCATTTACTTTTCCAGTTTTTCCCATTATTACTACAGTTGAAAGCCATAATTCCACATATTCCCTTGTGATTCGACCCCAACCTTTGTTGGGTTACTATATTTGACAGCGACCACATAATCTTCAGATTTAAGGTGTAGCTTGGGCATTATCACTCCACTAAATAGGTTTTTGCCGAAAGTTTTCACCATTATGAATTTGGTCTCCTCCATAGTTACACTGTTACTATTCACAACCTTTCTAAAGAACATTGGGTGTTCTTAAGGGTTCAAAGTCTCATCGTATTTGGAGATGTCTAGCATCTTGAACTTCTTTGGAGCAGTTCTTATCACTGTGATTGCCTTGTGAGTCACCTTGGCATAGCTTTTTGTGCAACTCCTAGAATGCAACTCATGTGAGACTGAAGCTTCGCACCTTGCGCCTTTATCTCCCCTTCAGCAACTTTACAACAGATGCTATCAAAGGGCATGCAGTTTCATGTCCATCTTCTATGCTCCTATCTTTGTGCCCTTCACATCTGTCAACTAGTTCCTCGTTGTCGTCCTTATTTTCTTTGGATGAGTTTGAAGTCCCTAAGGTTGGAAAGTTCTTAAGTTCATCAATCCTCTTATCTACATCCTCTATTCTCGCCAACAACTCCTTTGGGCGTCATCAATGTTTTTAAGGGTCCCTTGGAGACCTTCTAGGTCAGCCACTCCCCCTCCCCCCGCACGTAATTATTTTCTACTCAAATAATGGGTTTGCGGTCTATTTTATTAGTATTCACACTTTTTAGATCTATATTAAAGCGTGAACTCCCATCATCCTGGTGAGTTGTCTACCCGATAGAGTCGATCAATCCCAGAGGTTGAGTCCTTGTTGACTCCTCAGTCGCGACACATCCTCAGTCTATTCTCCATCATTGGCCATGTCTGACTATTTGGAAAATAAAACATAAACAAGCTATCAAATAACAACTAAGATTAAACCCACATAGTTGCATTAGCCTCATAGTGGGTGTTAATTATTTATCGTGGATTTGATACATTTGAATTTATAGGTGAGGTAAGAGCACGTGTCACGATTTATCCCTATTTTTTATTTGATTTACTAACAGGTTGATACTAAATGGTAAATAAAATCAACCAGATAAGTAAATGAAATAATTCAAGTAAAGAAAACAAATCTATATGAGCTCGATGCGAAAGATAGCTCATCTTGGAGGGAGTGCAGATTAGGTGCGATAACTTTACTAGATAATAAATACCGTAGGTATTTATTTTTATATAATGTATTTTATGAATATTATTGATTGGAATAATTTTCATTTTTATCTTCTTGACTTAAGATGTTTTATTAATTCATATTCTAGATTAGATATTATCGTAATTAAATTATCTAGTATTTTAGGATCTTCGTTAGTATCATGTAACCTTTTGTATTCTAGGTATAAACTATATAGTTGAGTTTCTATTTCTTTTAATGATTTATTCTTTTCGTAAGATGTATTCATTAATTTGTGTAGTTTATTATTTTATCCTATTGAAATTTTAGCAATTTCTGTGTAGTATTTTATTCTAACTTTGCTATATTCAATGCGTAGGTTTATGTTCTTTATCTGACTAACTAGTATTTGTTGTTCATGTATAGGTAATTTTCCATCTGTATTAAATAATTTTTCGTATGTATTAAATAAATTATTACCTGTATCTTCTTTTTCTAAGGTTAATTTTATTTTAAGTAATTTTTCTTCTAGTTGACTTTTTTCTATTTCAAGTTGATCCAATCTAAATAATTCAAACATGTATGCTACTTCTGTATTTCTTAAATAACTGGGCTCTGATACCATTTGGAGGGGGTGTGGATTAGGTGCGATAACTTTACTAGATAATAAATACCGTGGGGGTGCGGATTAGGTGCGATAACTTTACTAGATAATAAATACTGTAGGTATTTATTTTTATATAATGTATTTTATGAATATTATTGATTGGAATAATTTTCATTTTTATCTTCTTGACTTAAGATGTTTTATTAATTCATATTCTAGATTAGATATTATCGTAATTAAATTATCTAGTATTTTAGGATCCTCGTTAGTATCATGTAACCTTTTGTATTCTAGGTATAAACTATATAGTTGAGTTTCTATTTCTTTTAATGATTTATTCTTTTCGTAAGATGTATTCATTAATTTGTGTAGTTTATTATTTTATCCTATTGAAATTTTAGCAATTTTTGTGTAGTATTTTATTCTAACTTTGCTATATTCAATGCGTAGGTTTATGTTCTTTATCTGACTAACTAGTATTTGTTGTTCATGTATAGGTAATTTTCCATTTTTATTAAATAATTTTTCGTATGTATTAAATAAATTATTACTTGTATCTTCTTTTTCTAAGGTTAATTTTATTTTAAGTAATTTTTCTTCTAGTTGTCTTTTTTCTATTTCAAGTTGATTTCTGTAATTAACTTCTTCATATATCCAATTTTGCCTTTCTCTAATTTTTTTTATATATTCTAACATTTATTTATTCTGAATAATATCCATCTGAATCTAAGTAATATTGATGTTCATAATATATGCGTAAGTTTTCTATACTGTTTAATAATTCTTCCTCTTCATAATCTTGTAATTTTTCCCATATTATTTTCTTTATGTCTATAATTTCTATATCTCTAAGTATATATATAAAACAAGTATTTTAATATCATCTGTCATGCTTTTTCATAATATTTTCTAGTTGTTTGTTTTAGTCTAAGTAATTCTTGCATATTTTCATTAAGAAATTCTATATATTTTATATCTTTAGTTTCCATGTATTTGTCTAAATTTATTTTCATTTGTTTTTCTACTAATTGTATATTTTTTATATCTTTTTTCCAAAATTTTAGATATATGCGATTTATCATAGTTGATGTGTATGTAGGTATTTATAAGACTAATTAGGTAAGTGTGGTATGTAATTTATTCTAGCTATATAATCTTTACCGAATATTTTTTCTAATATGATTTTCCTTATATCTATTATTCCTATATCGTTAATCACATACAAAATAAGTATTTTAAATTTATCTACCATTACATCAGACAAATAATTATTCATTATCATATAATTGATATTTTCAAAATATTCCCTTCAATCATATACATAACAAAATATGGTCATCTTAGATTACTATATACTAGATTATTCTTAAATAACATGTTCTTCGGTCACTATTAGCATGGTAATCTGGATACTTTTCCCTTAAACAGCGCCTCTACTCTGGTTACTCCCCACCACGGCTTCTTGCCTCATTGGTTTCACCTTTAGTATTGCATAGTTCTTAGGAATTTTTCTCCTTTTCCACTTTGCTAATAAACTTCTTAACATATTATTCTTTGAATAATTCTACTATAAAGTAACTAACATGAATTTATTTTATTATACCATGATTGTTGGAAATTATGAATTTAGCTATTCATAATCATAAATAAATATACCTGTTCGGGTAGGTGTGATATTTCTAAGCTTTGTTCCTCCATAGATTTTTCTATTGAAATATACCTGTTTTTAATAACTAAGCAAAATATTTGTTGTGGACAAGAGAAAGTATTTGTGCTTCAACGCATGAAGGCTTGGCCTCTCTGTTGCCTTCTATGCCTCTATTTATAATGACAGAATGAATAATTTACAAGGTTCTAATGTTACAAAAGAAAAAAGGTTATCCTAAAGGCTATCCTAATATGTCTTTACACGTTTCCTCTATACATTTGTCTTAAAAAGCCAATAATTGTAAAGGCTAATAAATGAAACAAGAAAAAGTCAAAAAGGCTATAGTAAACCTAACCTATTTAGATGATTCACGTATTTCTTACTTAAATTTAGCCTTTTCTTTTCTTCATATGTCGCTTTCTTCCTTTAATGCTTTGTCTTTTTCTATTTTTGCTCCATCTTCTTATTTTCTTTTTGTCGTATCTGTTGATTTTTTTATCTTCTTTCCAGCTGGTATGCTTATCTTCTTGATTCTTTTATTCTAGGCGGACTTCTGGGATAATATTATCTTCTCCATTACATCTCGAACATTGATGGTCTGGATATTTGTGTCTAATTATCTTGCAATATCTTGTCAATAATCCGTCTGAAATAAATCCTCTCTTAATTGCTCTTGCAGTAGATTGTTTTTCTGGGTTAAGTAATGTCATTATCCATTGTCTAACATCTTCCATATCTGTTTGTCGTAGTTCTTTTGAATTTGAATAAATCATCTGATGATCACTTGAATAATAGCTCCATATTAGGTTTCCATTGGTATAATTATTTGCTAATTCTTGAATAATTGTAGCTAGTCCAATGAGTCGTTTATTTGCGTAGAAATCAGGTATCTCAATTCTGGATATCTCTGGCTGCTGCACAATATCTTCTGGTATAATCATATCTCTGGTTAATCCTATTTTTACAACTTGTATAACTGGTTTTATTTCGTCGTATAATATCTCTGCTGGTGCAGTATAACATTTTATATAAAATAGATTTCCTTTGATTATTCTTTTATAGGTGGTGAATATTTTATGTAATTCTTCCATAGCTGTTAGTTCTTCTCCGTTTTGGGTATATATGGTATTTAATAATCCATAGCCAAATCAAGTTTTTATTAAGCTTGGGTTGGTTTTGGGTAGTGCAATTAGCTTGTTGTAACCTTGTAATTTTTGGGTTATATAGTTTGTGTTTGGTTCTTTGATATCTGTGGCTCTGGGGTTAAGGTTTAGGAAAGTTTGTACTCTGTAGATATTTTCTATGTATGTTTGGGTTGTATAGTTGTAAACTTTTTTATCTTGGTTCAGACTATCTCGGTATGTGGTAATTTGTGGGGGTATAAACAAGGGGTCCTTTTGTGTTTTTGGTATAAATGGTTTCTCAAATATCTTATTCATATTCATATTCTGATATCTTTGTCTACTAACTCCTCTGCTTGTACCTGCAATTGTAGATTGATAAACATTATGGGTTTTATGGAGTGTCGTAACGTCTCCTTCTAGATCTGGAATTGTAATGTCTTCCGATCGACATAGCTCTGCACACTGTTGAGTTAGCTGATTTGCAGCTTTAGACTTCAGTTTAACTTCATTAGTCTTTATCTTTTCTATTTCATTACCCATACTGTCCACTTTCATTGAAAGCGTAGTTAGGGTTTTGAGTATCTTTTCTAAAGCATTGTCTTCTATTATATCAGTCTGTGTAGCTTTGTCTTGATATGTAATCTGCAATAACGTTTTTGTTAGTACTAATTACTTCAATTGTAAATGTAAAATTTAATATATTCAAGACTAGTCTCCGAATTTCTTTTGTTGTAACTGAATTTTGTATTTTCTTTGTTAGCCACCAACGTACCTGTGTATTATTTGTTCGTACAATAAACTTGTTATATACAATATATGGCTCAAATGCTAATAAAC
Organism: Capsicum pubescens; assembly: GCA_030864215.1. Lineage (NCBI taxonomy): Eukaryota > Viridiplantae > Streptophyta > Magnoliopsida > Solanales > Solanaceae > Capsicum > Capsicum pubescens. The sequence continues at coordinate 194,064,263 of CM061544.1, read as the reverse complement.
ATTTATATAGTGAGTATAATTCTTTTCTATTTATTTCTGTTTCATTAAACGTACCGGAGTAGTATCTACAATGGTGTTCTAATTTTTCTTCTTCATATCTATATTTAAGTACTCCTCCATAACTACATTCACTAGCATCTGCTTCTACTATATATATAAATTTTCTATTTTCATCTGGGAATTGTAATTTTGGAAATTCTTTACAAAGTATTTTTATTTTTTGAACTTGTTTTTTATCTTCTTCGTTTTAATTATATTCTACATCCTTTTTTAATTTTTTCTGTAAGGGCTTTAGATTCTCTGCTAATTTTGGTATATATTCTCTTACTTGGTTTACTAATCCTAAAAATGATTGTAATTTCTTTTTTGTATGTAATTCTTCTTTTGAATTTATTATTTTTTGTACTATATGTTGTTGCATTTTTACTCCACTTTTATCTATTTGTATTCCTAAAAATTCTATCTGATTTTTCATAATTTCAGCTTTCTTTTCACTTAAACTTATTCCCGATTTTTCTATTATATCCATAAATTGTTCCAATAATTTTAAATGTTCTTCTTTGGTCTTTGTATATAATAGTATATCGTCTATGTATACTATACAATTAGGTAGTTGTTTAAAATAACTATCCATAAAATGTTGATATCTACCTGGTGCATTTTTATATCCAAATGGTAGTACATTCCATTCATAAAATCCTTGTGGTACCGTAAATGCGGTTAATTCCTTAGATTCTTCTTCTAACTTTAGATGGTAAAATCCTGATTTACAATCAAATTTACTAAAATAATTATATCCTTGTATTTGTCTTATTTTTAATATCTTATTTGGTATTGGGTAATTATAAGTCATTGTTTTTGCATTTAAATTTCTATAAACAATAACCATCCTACTTTTTCCTCTTTTTTGTTCACTATGTTTATTTACTATAAATGCTGGGCTATTATGTTTACTATTACTTTTTTGTATATATTGTTTTTCTAATAATTCTTCTATATGCATTTTAAATTCTTTTAAATCATCAAAATTATATGTCAATGGTTTCTGGGTTATTATGCTATTTTTATCTATTAATTCAATTTTTATAGTGGTTTTATATTTTTCCCATCCTTTTAATGGATCTTCACTATATAATTGTTCTAATTTTTTCTTAATTATTCCTATCTTATTTATTGAAAATATAGTTATTTCCTTTTTATTTATCGAAAATACGACCAGTTCTATTGTATCTTCGGTATTTTTTATATTTTCTAATTTTTGTGTAATTTTTTCATTTCCTTTTATCCAATCAGTTTTCTTTCTTATTTTATTAATAACTATTTTTGCTCTTACTTTCTGTTTACATGGTGTTGTAAACCACCAATCTGTTCTAGTTATTATATGTGGGTATAATTTATCTAAAAACGGCATTCCTAAAAGTATATCTTTTGATGTTAGCTCATAATTATAGATTTCTTCTATTGTTAATATTTTATCCCATACTTGTGTTTTTTACATTTTTAGCTTTATAAGCAATTAAGCTTCCTTCGTTATTAAATCCTTTAACTATTATTGGTGTTTTTAATTTATCCTATTTACTTTCTGGTAAACAATTATATCTACATAAATTAGCTTTTGCTCCTGTATCTATCATAGGCGTATAATATCTACTGTAATATCCTTCTACTACTATCTTCATTAATACAAATATTTTCATTTCATGTTAAAGCTCTTCTTAAGAATAATTTCTCTCTGTTATATGTTATGGTTAATTGTGTATGTTCTATATTATATGGTTTTACTTGTTCTAGCCATTTTACTCCTAATATTATGTCTGTTTTTTGCATCTCTTCTTTTACTTCAAATTCTATTTTTATTTTTCTAATTCCTATTATTATTTCTTTTTCTGCTATATTTTTAGTATTTATTAAACTTCTTGGTAGATCTGAGCATATATTATTCTCAGTTTTTATTTCCTCATTTTTTACTAGATATTTTGCTAGATAATTTTCTTCTTGTCCAGTATTTAAGAGTATTAAATATTCTTTTTCATTTACCTTTCCTGTTATGTAATATTGGTTTAAATTATCCGTTGAACTTGTTTCATAACTTGTTCTTTTTTATGAGGTTGATGATTCCGGTTTATCATAAGCTATTCTTTTTGTTGTACTTATTCTATCATTTATTATTTCTAGATCTTCTTCTATGTCTATATTTCTGTAACTATAATCATTATTATCAATTGTTTTTACGAATTGTTCAAAAGGGCTTTCTATTTGTATTTTATTAATTTTATGTTTTTCCATTATTTTATGTTTTTTTATTAATACATATAGATTTTTACATCTTGCTGTAAATATTTTACTTCCTGGGGTTAATTCTATTCCTGATATTGTCCAATATAATACTAATAATTTTTCTATATTTTTATCTGTTACTACTACTGAATAATTCGCACTTATTATAAATTTAAATTTTTGGTATATTAAATTTCCTTTTATGGCAGTTATTATACTTCTTTCTATAGGTTTTATAATTCTATCATCTGCTACATATAATTCTATTGGTATATCTATTCCTTCTCTAAAACATGCTTTTATTAATATTTCTGTACCTCCAAGGTGTACATATTTTATTGGGTCTCTACTTTTTATATCGTTTATCTCTTTATTAATTATTCTTTTTGTTACTAGTGGTATACTAGCTTTACATTTTGCATATCTACAGTCTATTACATGTTCCTTTTGGCTTACTACATAATATTCTTCTTTTTTCCTAGTAAATATATTTTTTATTGTTGGTATTTTAAATATTTTTTCTACACTTAAGTCTAACTCTTTTCCTTTTATTTCATCAAATACATTGTTATCAAATATTATTTTTTGATCTGTTCCTTCGTCATTTAAATATTATTCTTTTGTTATTATTTTTATATCTTCTTCAGTCATTTAATTCATCTAATTCACTATCTATTTCATTATCTCCTATTTCATTATCTGTTTCATTCTCTGAAATTTCATATATACTGTCTTCACTTTCTAATTCGTAATCTATATAATCTATCTGCATATATTCTGTATTTTCTATTTTTATTTCGGATAATTGTTTATTTTTTGGGTTTTTAGGTAATTTACAATCTCTAGCTAAATGTCCTAATTTTCCGCAATTATAAAAAGTACATTCCTTTATAGATTTCTTTTTCCTTTATGGTCTTTTATGTTTATAATTTTTTACATAATATCTTTTTCTTGGTTTCTTATACTTGTATTTTGATTTTTTGTATTTCTTATAATTCTTATGTCTTTTTCTTTTCTTATAATATCTTTCTTTTCATCCAAATTGAGGTGTTATTTTATCTTTGCAACATGCTAAATTTCTTATTAATGTTTTTTCCATTTTTATTTCTTCTCTACATTTTTCACATAGGCTTTTATACCATTGTTGTAAAAATTTTATTCTTGCTCCTAGAGTATCTACTATTTTTATTTCATCCCAACTTTTTATTATTTTTGAACTAAATGGTTCAGGTAATTTACTAAAATATAATTTTCTTATTTCTTTACTTTCTTCTGTATTATATGCTCCTTTATAATAATATTCTTTAAATGCGCAAGTATATTCATCTATGTAGCACATATTACATATTGCTAATTTTAACATTAAATTTCTATTTGTATCTTTCTCTTCATTTTGTTCTTCTTCTGTTGTTGTCATGCTACTAAATTCGTCTTTTATAGTTGTTTCATATTTTTTTAATAATTCTATAGGTGTTAGTTTAGTTATGGTTGTTGATGATGTTTCTTCTGTGGGTTTGTCAGTTCTTAATATTCTTTTACTATTTTCAGTTAGATTTAAAAACCATAATTTCACTGTTCCTATTAGTGTTCTTTCTATATATTCTGGTGCATCTATTACATTTATATTATTATCTAATAATTGTTTTGTCATATATCCTATCCATAATTGTATTATTTTTTCTGTATCTATTACGCAATCTAAGTCTAAAAAGTTATAATTTTTATTAACTATTTGTTTTGGTGTCCATTTGTCATATTCATTCTTTAGATTATATCTTTTAGACTTATTCTTATAATATGTAGGTTTTCTTATTTTTGATGTACTAGGTATTATATTTTGGTCTTCTTTTTTATCAAGAGTATTTATTTCTGTGTTGATATTTTCTAAGTTTTCTTCATTAATATCTTCTTGTTTTTCATTGATTTCTAATTTTTTTGTATTTGTTAATATTTCTGTATATGTTTCACTATCTTCCGAATCATAATTATCTGTTTCTTCAACATCTATATTATTTATTTCTAATTTTTCCTTAAATTGATTTATTTCGTTTAGTAATTTTTGTTCTTTATCATTTTCTTCTTTTTCTTTCTGTCTTTTTTCATACAGATCTTTTAACATTTGTAGTTCTTTTTCTAATTCAGCAATCCTACTATTTTTGGTTTCTTCTATTTTTCGTATTTCTTCTGTAGTTTGTTGTTTTATTTTTTCTATTTCCTTTTTTCTATCTATTTCTTCGTTTTCCCTTTCTATTCTTACCATAGCTGTCAATTTTTCTTCTAATTTTAATTCTTCTTTTTCTAACATTAAATATAAATGTTCACATATTTTCTTATATCTTCTTCCTAGATTAGAAAATACTATTTTTATTTTTAATCCTTCGTGGTTTTCATATATTTTTTCATCTATTATAAATTCTTCTTTGTTCATTTTATTGTAAATAGTTCATGTTGATATATATATTCTAAACTATCTATTTGTGATTCTAAATATGATATTTCATCTTTTTGTGCATTTATTGAGTTTTTACTAACTCCAGCAAATATATTATAACTTAATTTTTCTATCCTTATTTTTAATTCTTTACGTTTTTCAGAAATAATTTGTTTCAATTCTTTGTATTTTGGTACTTTATTCATTTAAACCATATTTATAGTATTTTGGTGGATATCTAAATATGATTTTATCATAATTAGGTGGTATGTGTCTCATTCTTCTAGATTTTAAATGGATTATTAATTTTGCTTCAATACTAGATATTAAGGTAATTAGGTAGGCTAATCTTTGTGGGTTTTCTTTTGTTTTATTTAGACTTATATATTCTGAATAATTACTAATTAAAGATTCTTTATTTTTTCTAAAAGTTTCTCTATTTTTAAATGGTCTTCTCATAATTAATCAATATAAATTAATCTCAAGTAAATCCAATCTAAATAATTCAAACATGTATGCTACTTCTGTATTTCTTAAATAACTGGGCTCTGATACCATTTGGAGGGGGTGTGGATTAGGTGCGATAACTTTACTAGATAATAAATACCGTGGGGGTGCAGATTAGGTGCGATAACTTTACTAGATAATAAATACCTATGGTATTTATTTTTATATAATGTATTTTATGAATATTATTGATTGGAATAATTTTTATTTTTATCTTCTTGACTTAAGATGTTTTATTAATTCATATTCAAGATTAGATATTATCGTAATTAAATTATCTAGTGTTTTAGGATCCTCGTTAGTACCATGTAGCCTTTTGTATTCTAGGTATAAACTATATAGTTGAGTTTCTATTTCTTTTAATGATTTATTCGTTTCGTAAGATGTATTCATTAATTTGTGTAGTTTATAATTTTATCCTATTGAAATTTTAGCAATTTTTGTGTAGTATTTTATTCTAACTTTGCTATATTCAATGCGTAGGTTTATGTTCTTTATCTGACTAACTAGTATTTGTTGTTCATGTATAGGTAATTTTCCATCTGTATTAAATAATTTTTCATATGTATTAAATAAATTATTACCTGTATCTTCTTTTTCTAAGGTTAATTTTATTTTAAGTAATTTTTCTTCTAGTTGTCTTTTTTCTATTTCAAGTTGATTTCTGTAATTCACTTCTTCATATATCCAATTTTGCCTTTCTCTATTTTTTTTTTATAGATTCTAACATTTATTTATTCTGAATAATATCCATCTGAATCTAAGTAATATTGATGTTCATAATATATGCGTAAGTTTTCTATACTGTTTAATAATTCTTCCTCTTCATAATCTTGTAATTTTTCCCATATTATTTTCTTTATGTCTATAATTTCTATATCTCTAAGTATATATAAAACAAATATTTTAATATCATCTGTCATGCTTTTTCATAATATTTTCTAGTTATTTGTTTTAGTCTAAGTAATTCTTGCATATTTTCATTAAGAAATTCTATATATTTTATATCTTTAGTTTTCATGTATTTGTCTAAATTTATTTTCATTTGTTTTTCTACTAATTGTATATTTTTCATATCTTTTTTCCAAAATTTTAGATATATGCGATTTATCATAGTTGATGTGTACGTAGGTATTTATAAGACTAATTAGGTAAGTGTGGTATGTAATTTATTCTAGCTATATAATCTTTACCGAATATTTTTTCTAATATGATTTTCCTTCTATCTATTATTCCTATATCTTTAATCACATACAAAATAAGTATTTTAAATTTATCTACCACTACATCAGACAAATAATTATTCATTATCATATAATTGCTATTTTCAAAATATTCCCTTCGATCATATACATAACAAAATATGGTCATCTTAGATTATTATATACTAAATTATTCTTAAATAACATGTTCTTCGGTCACTATTAGCATGGTAATCTGGATATTTTTCCCTTAAACAGCGCCTCTACTCTGGTTACTCCCCACCACGGCTTCTTGCCTCATTGGTTTCACCTTTAGGATGGCATAGTTCTTAGGGATTTTTCTCCTTTTCCACTTTGCTAATAAACTTCTTAACATATTATTCTTCGAATAATTCTACTATAAAGTAACTAACATGAATTTATTTTATTATACCATGATTGTTGGAAATTATGAATTTAGCTATTCATAATCATAAATAAATATACCTGTTCGGGTAGGTTTGATATTTCTAAGCTTTGTTCCTCCATAGATTTTTCTATTGAAATATACCTGTTTTTAATAACTAAGCAAAATATTTGTTGTGGACAAGAGAAAGTATTTGTGCTTCAACGCATGAAGGCTTGGCCTCTCTGCTGCCTTCTATGCCTCTATTTATAATGAGAGAATGAATAATTTACATGGTTCTAATGTTATAAAAGAAAAAAGGTTATCCTAAAGGCTATCCTAATATGTCTTTACACGTTTCCTTTATACATTTGTCTTAAAAAGCCAATAATTGTAAAAGCTAATAAATGAAACAAGAAAAAGTCAAAAAGGCTATAGTAAACCTAACCTATTTACATGATTCACGTATTTCTTACTTAAAGTTAGCCTTTTCTTTTCTTCATATGTCGCTTTCTTCCTTTAATGCTTTGTCTTTTTCTATTTTTGCTCCGTCTTCTTTTTATCTTTTTGTCGTAGCTGTTGATTTTTTTATCTTCTTTCCAGCTGGCATGCTTATCTTCTTGATTCTTTTATTCTAGGAGGACTTCTGGGATAATATTATCTTCTCCATTACATCTCGAACATTGATGGTCTGGATATTTGTGTCCAATTATCTTGTAATATCTTGTCAATAATCCTTCTGAAATAAATCCTCTCTTAATTGCTCTTGTAGTAGATTGTTTTTCTGGGTTAAGTAATGTCATTATCCATTGTCTAACATCTTCCATATCTGCTTGTCGTAGTTCTTTTGAATTTGAATAAATCATCTGATGATCTCTTGAATAATAGCTCCATATTAGGTTTCCATTGGTATAATTATTTGCTAATTCTTGAATAATTGTAGCTAGTCCAATGAGTCGTTTATTTGCGTAGAAATCAGGTATCTCAATTCTGGATATCTCTGGCTGCTGCACAATATCTTCTGGTATAATCATATCTCTGGTTAATCCTATTTTTACAACTTGTATAACTGGTTTTATTTCTTCGTTTAATATCTCTGCTGGTGCAGTATAACATTTTATATAAAATAGATTTCCTTTGGTTATTCTTTTATAGGTGGTGAATATTTTATGTAATTCTTCCATAGCTGTTAGTTCTTCTCCGTTTTGGGTATATATGGTATTTAATAATCCATAGCCAAACCAAGTTTTTATTAAGCTTGGGTTGGTTTTGGGTAGTGCTATTAGCTTGTTGTAACCTTGTAATTTTTGGGTTATATAGTTTGTGTTTGGTTCTTTGATATCTGTGGCTCTAGGGTTAAGGTTTAGGAAAGTTTGTACTCTGTAGATATTTTCTATGTATGTTTGGGCTGTATAGTTGTAAACTTTTTTATCTTGGTTCAGACTATCTCGGTATGTGGTAATTTGTGGGGGTATAAACAAGGGGTCTTTTTGTGTTTTTGGTATAAATGGTTTCTCAAATATCGCATTCATATTCATATTCTGATATCTTTGTCTACTAACTCCTCTGTTTGTACCTGCAATTGTAGATTGATAAATATTATGGGTTTTATGGAGTGTCCCAACGTCTCCTTCTAGATCTGGAATTGTAATGTCTTCCGATCGACATAGCTCTGCATACTGCTGAGTTAGCTGATTTGTAGCTTTAGACTTCAGTTTAACTTCATTATTCTGTAGCTTTTCTATTTCATTACCCATACTGTCCACTTTCATTGAAAGCGTAGTTAGGGTATTGAGTATCTTTTCTAAAGCATTGTCTTCTATTATATTAGTTTGTGTAGCTTTGTCTTGATATGTAATCTGCAATAACGTTTTTGTTAGTACTAATTACTTCAATTGTAAATGTACAGTTTAATATATTCAAGACTAGTCTCCGAATTTCTTTTGTTGTAACTGAATTTTGTATTTTCTTTGTTAGCCACCAACGTACCTGTGTATTATCTGTTCGTACAATAAACTTGTTATATACAATATATGGCTCAAATGCTAATAAACATTTATATAATGAGCATAATTCTTTCCTATTTATTTCCCATTTTTCTTCTGTTTCATTAAACGTACCTGAGTAGTATCTACAATGGTGTTCTAATTTTTCTTCTTCATATCTATATTTAAGTACTCCTCCATAACTACATTCACTAGCATCTGCTTCTACTATATATATAAATTTTCTATTTTCATCTGGGAATTGTAATTTTGGTAATTCTTTACAAAGTATTTTTATTTTTTGAACTTGTTTTTTATCTTCTTCGTTATAATTATATTCTACATCCTTTTTTAATTTTTTCTGTAAGGGCTTTAGATTCTCTGCTAATTTTGGTATATATTCTCTTACTTGGTTTACTAATCCTAAAAATGATTGTAATTTCTTTTTTGTATCTAATTCTTCTTTTGAATTTATTATTTTTTGTACTATATGTTGTTGCATTTTTACTCCACTTTTATCTATTTGTATTCCTAAAAATTCTATCTGATTTTTCATAATTTCAGCTTTCTTTTCACTTAAACTTATTCCCGATTTTTCTATTATATCCATAAATTGTTCCAATAATTTTAAATGTTTTCTTTGGTCTTTGTATATAATAGTATATCGTTTATGTATACTATACAATTAGGTAGTTGTTTAAAATAACTATTCATAAAATGTTGATATCTACCTGGTGCATTTTTATATCCAAATGGTAGTACATTCCATTCATAAAATCCTTGTGGTACCGTAAATGCGGTTAATTCCTTAGATTTTTCTTCTAACTTTAGATGGTAAAATCCTGATTTACAATCAAATTTACTAAAATAATTATATCCTTGTATTTGTCTTATTTTTAATATCTTATTTGGTATTGGGTAATTATAAGTCATTGTTTTTGCATTTAAATTTCTATAATCAATAACCATCCTACTTTTTCCTCTTTTTTGTTCACTATGTTTATTTACTATAAATGCTGGGCTATTATGTTTACTATTACTTTTTTGTATATATTGTTTTTCTAATAATTCTTCTATATGCATTTTATATTCTTTTAAATCATCAAAATTATATGTTAATGGTTTCTGGGTTATTATGCTATTTTTATCTATTAATTCAATTTTTATAGTGGTTTTATATTTTTCCCATCCTTTTAATGGATCTTCACTATATAATAGTTCTAATTTTTTCTTAATTATTCCTATCTTATTTATTGAAAATATAGTTATTTCCTTTTTATTTATCGAAAATACGACCAGTTCTATTGTATCTTCGGTATTTTTTATATTTTCTAATTTTTGTGTAATTTTTTCATTTCCTTTTATCCAATCAGTTTTCTTTCTTATTTTATTAATAACTCTTTTTGCTCTTACTTTCTGTTTACATGGTGTTGTAAACCACCAATCTGTTATAGTTATTATATGTGGGTATAATTTATCTAAAAACGGCATTCCTAAAAGTATATCTTTTAATGTTAGCTCATAATTATAGATTTCTTCTATTGTTAATATTTTATCCCATACTTGTGTTTTTACATTCTTAGCTTTATAAGTAATTAAGCTTCCTTCGTTATTAAATCCTTTAACTATTATTGGTGTTTTTAATTTATCCTATTTACTTTATGGTAAACAATTATATCTACATAAATTAGCTTCTGCTCCTGTATCTATCATAGGTGTATAATATCTACTGTAATATCCTTCTACTACTATCTTCATTAATACATATATTTTCATTTCATGTTAAAGCTCTTCTTAAGAATAATTTCTCTCTGTTATATGTTATGGTTAATTGTGTATGTTCTATATTATATGGTTTTACTTGTTCTAGCCATTTTACTCCTAATATTATGTCTGTTTTTTGCATCTCTTCTTTTACTTCAAATTCTATTTTTATTTTTCTAATTCCTATTATTATTTTTTTTTCTGCTATATTTTTAGTATTTATTAAACTTCTTGGTAGATCTGGGCATATATTATTGTCAGTTTTTATTTCCTCATTTTTTACTAGATATTTTGCTATATAATTTTCTTCTTGTCCAGTATTTAAGAGTATTAAATATTCTTTTTCATTTACCTTTCCTGTTATGTAATATTGGTTTAAATTATCCGTTGAACTTGTTTCATAACTTGTTCTTTTTGATGAGCTTGATGAATCCAGTTTATCATAAGCTATTCTTTTTGTTGTACTTATTCTATCATTTATTATTTCTAGATCTTCTTCTATGTCTATATTTCTGTAACTATAATCATTATTATCAATTGTTTTTACGAATTGTTCAAAAGGACTTTCTATTTGTATTTTATTAATTTTATTTTTTCCCGTTATTTTATGTTTTATTGTTAATACATATAGATTCTTACATCTTGCTGTAAATATTTTACTTCCTGGGGTTAATTCTATTCCTGATATTTTCCAATATAATACTAATGATTTGTCTATATTTTTATCTGTTACTGCTACTGAATAATTCGCACTTATTATAAATTTAAATTTTTTGTGTATTAAATTTCCTTTTATGACAGTTATTATACTTTTTTCCATAAGTTTTATAATTCTATCATCTGCTAAATATAATTCTATTGGTGTATCTATTCCTTCTCTAAAACATGCTTTTATTAATATTTCTGTATCTCCAAGGTGTACATATATTATTGGGTCTCTACTTTTTATATCGTTTATCTCTTTATTAATTATTTTTTTTGTTACTAGTGGTATACTAGCTTTACCTTTTGCATATCTACAGTCTATTACATGTTCCTTTTGGCTTACTACATAATATTCTTCTTTTTTCCTAGTAAGTATATTTTTTATTGTTGGTATTTTAAATATTTTTTCTACACTTAAGTCTAACTCTTTTCCTTTTATTTCATCAAATACATTGTTATCAAATATTATTTTTTGATCTGTTTTTCGTCATTTAAATATTCTTCTTTTGTTATTATTTTTATATCTTCTTCAGTCATTTAATTTGTCTAATTCACTATCTATTTCATTATCTTCTATTTCATTATCTGTTTCATTCTCTGAAATTTCATATATACTGTCTTCACTTTCTAATTCGTAATCTATATAATCTATCTGCATATATTCTGTATTTTCTATTTTTTTTTCTGATATTTGTTTATTTTTTGGGTTTTTATGTAATTTACAATCTCTAGCTAAATGTCCTAATTTTCCGCAATTATAACAAGTACATTCCTTTATAGATTTCTTTTTCCTATATGGTCTTTTATGTTTATAATTTTTTACATAATATCTTTTTCTTGGTTTCTTATACTTGTATTTTGATTTTTTGTATTTCTTATGTCTTTTTCTTTTCTTATAATATCTTTCTTCGCATCCAAATTGAGGTGCTATTTTATCTTTGCAACATGCTAAATTTCTTATTAATGTTTTTTCCATTTTTATTTCTTCTCTATATTTTTCACATAGGTTTCTATACCATTGTTGTAAAAATTTTATTCTTGCTCCTAGAGTATCTACTATTTTTGTTTCATCCCAACTTTTTATTATTTTTGAACTAAATGGTTCAGGTAATTTACTAAAATATAATTTTCTTATTTCTTTACTTTCTTCTGTATTATATGCTCCTTTATAATAATATTCTTTAAATGCGCAAGTATATTCATCTATGTAGCACATATTATATACTGCTAATTTTAACATTAAATATCTATTTGTATCTTTCTCTTCATTTTGTTCTTCTTCTGTTGTTGTCATGCTACTAAATTCGTCTTTTATAGCTGTTTCATATTTTTTTAATAATTCTATAGGTGTTAGTTTAGTTATGGTTGATGATGATGTTTCTTCTGTGGGTTTGTCAGTTCTTAATATTCTTTTACTATTTTCAGTTAGATTTAAAAACCATAATTTCACTGTTCCTATTAGTGTTCTTTCTATATATTCTGGTGCATCCATTACATTTATATTATTATCTAATAATTGTTTTGTCATATATCCTATCCATAATGTAAAAAGATATTATGTAAAAAATTACGCAATCTAAGTCTAAAAAGTTATAATTTTTATTAACTATCTGTTTTGGTGTCCATTTGTCATATTCATTCTTTAGATTATATCTTTTAAACTTATTCTTATAATATGTAGGTTTCTTTATTTCTGATGTACTAGGTATTATATTTTGGTCTTCTTTTTTATCAAGAGTATTTATTTCTGTGTTGATATTTTCTAAGTTTTCTTCTTTAATACCTTCTTGTTTTTCATTGATTTCTAAATTTTTTGTATTTGTTAATATTTCTGTATATGTTTCACTATCTTCCGAATCATAATTATCTGTTTCTTCAACATCTATATTATTTATTTCTAATTTTTCCTTAAATTGATTTATTTTGTTTAGTAATTTTTGTTCTTTATCATTTTCTTCTTTTTCTTTCTGTCTTTTTTCATACAGATCTTTTAACATTTGTAGTTCTTTTTCTAATTCAGCAATCCTACTATTTTTAGTTTCTTCTATTTTTCGTATTTCTTCTGTAGTTTGTTGTTTTATTTTTTCTATTTCCTTTTTTCTATCTATTTCTTCGTTTTCCCTTTCTATTCTTACCATAACTGTCAATTTATCTTCTAATTTTAATTCTTCTTTTTCTAAGATTAAATATAAATGTTCACCTATTTTCTTATATCTTCTTCCTAGATTAAAAAATATTATTTTTATTTTTAATCCTTCGTGATTTTCATATATTTTTTCATCTATTATAAATTCTTCTTTGTTCATTTTATTGTAAATAGTTCATGTTGATATATATATTCTAAACTATCTATTTGTGATTCTAATTTGATATTTTATCTTTTTGTGCATTTATTGAGTTTTTACTAACTCCGGCAAATATATTATAACTTAATCTTTCTATCCTTATTTTTAATTATTTACGTTTTTTAGAAATAATTTGTTTCAATTCTTTGTATTTTGGTACTTTATTCATTTAAACCATATTTATAGTATTTTGGTGGATATCTAAATCTGATTTTATCATAATTAGGTGGTATGTGTCTCATTCTTCTAGATTTTAAATGGATTATTAATTTTGCTTCAATACTAGATATTAAGGTACTTAGGTAGGCTAATCTTTGTGGGTTTTCTTTTATTTTATTTAGACTTATATATTCTGAATAATTACTAATTAAAGATTCTTTAATTTTTCTAAAAGCTTCTCTGTTTTTAAATGGTCTTCTCATTATTAATCAATATAAATTAATCTCAAGTAAATCCAATCTAAATAATTCAAACATGTATGCTACTTCTGTATTTCTTAAATAACTAAGCTTTGATACCATTTGGAGGGGATGCGGATTAGGTACGATAACTTTACTAGATAATAAATACCCAATGATGATAATCAAAATTTAAAATATTTTAGACATGATAAACATTGACACATTATAAAATCATATTTTTCATATTTGTTGAACCCAGTTAATGTTTTAAGAAAAATACTTTTATGATAAACTTTAGAATGAAAGGACTTTTATATAATAAATAAATAAATAAACTTCTGTGATAAATTCAAAATTTAGATAACCACCGATGACCTTTATCCAAAATTATTTTGAAAAATTATGATCAATATATAATAAAATTAGTTTTAAATTTCGATAAAAAACAACTAAAGAGAAATTGAGGGAGAAGGACGAAAAGGGAGAGTGTGATTGAATAGAAGGTGAAATTAAGGTGGGTCTCCCATTTTAAAGTTAAATAAATATTCCCCTTTCATATTTAATGATAATCATAATTTATTCAACATAAATTTTAGTTACGTTTAACTTCTTGAATTTAGAAGATAGTAAAGATTTATTTATTTTCTTAAAGGAAATGTTAGTATAGTCTTTATACATTTATGGCCATTTTTGGGCCAAAAAATTATGGCAAAAGATATGTACTCTAATTAAATAATTTTATTAATTATTATATTTAAATATATTTAAATTATAATTAAATAAAATTTTAATTTTTTAAGTCCAATTTAAAAATATTTCAATATTAGCAATCAAAATTCAAAATCCTTTAAATATAATAAACACGACACATTATAAAATTTATATCGTTCATATTTATCAACCCTAGCTAATGTCTTAAAAAAATGTGATAAACATTAGAATTGAATGACTTTTATATAATAATAAATTTATTATTGTGATAAGTTCAAAATTAGTTAATCATAGATGAACTTTTTCTAAAAATATTTTAAAGGTTAAATTTTGATTAAAAAAAAAAACTAAATTGAAGATTGAGGAAGAAGGATGAAAATGCAACGGATGAAGTTACGTGGGCCCACATACTAAAGTTAATTTAATAATTTTTCATCACATTTAATGATAGTAATAACTACTTATTCCACATAAATTTTAGTTACATTTAATAATAAAAATTTACTTCTTTTTTATTTAAGAAAAAAATTTCTATGATCTTTGTACATTTATGACCAAAAAATTATGACCATTTAGCGGTTCTCAAAATCACTTATCAAATTCTTATACACTAACCATTCAACCCCATAAAGTATGTTAATCATGAAAACTTTATTGAAATAATAAAAACACAAGGACATTAATTAGTCCCCATAGCCATCGTCCGAATGCTGTTGGGGACACTTCCTAATTCCACTGGCATTTGTAGCTTAGAAAAAGGAATAATTGTCATTTTCCAAGCTCTTCTCTCTCTCCTCCCTCAATCCCATTCTAATTTTATGTTTTAAACTTTAAAGAAAGACCCTAGACTCAAGTCCTTTCTTCACCACATCCCCCTATTTTTCTTAGGATGAAACCCTACATCGAATTGTTGCGGTAGCAGAAAATAGAAATGCCACCTCTAATGTCTTAGCATCAACACTTGGGTGTCAATTGATTATTGTAAAAATTAATAATCAATGTATTAGTTATTTGATCTTCAATTTTGTATAAAATAATATATAAAATGACTCACACATATTTTAGTTATGTGGGACTGCAAAATGACAACCAAACGTTGTATTTGGTGCATGTGCTGAATTTTATACTCCCTCCTCCCATTTTTCCTTGTCGGCTATATAAAAATTAAATATTCATTTTTACTTGTATTCCTAAAAAATCAAGAGATAATTTATCACTTAATTTATAATTTATCCTTATTATTAACTTCATCCATTTCAGAATAAGATATTTTTAGCTTGGACAGACCCCTTAAGAAAACTACTCATTCATAGATAGTAAGTTGTATTTTTACCAACTTATCCTTCATAAATGACTTGAAAAGGGCGTAACTCTTTGGTAAATAGTCCTTCAACTAACACTCTCTTTAGGTATACCCTTCATCGCCAAAATCCTAATTAACCCTTATTTCACCTATTTTTGGGCATTCAATAAGCATTCCGGCTACTGGACAATCTCCAAAGAAGTTGTTCAGCCACATCTCACATCACACGCCATTACTACAACTCTTTTACAAATCATGTTATGTATCAACCCTACAACCCATTAAATCCACCAATAATATAATACCGCTTGCGCTAAAATTCATTACTTATCTATATGGAGAATCAAAAAATATTTTAAAAATATGGAGAAATTGATCAGATAATATTACGAAAAAATTTACAGCATGCAGGCATTAAAAAATTCTCATATGATTGGCCAGATATCAAGAAGTTGAGGAAAATTGATCCCCAAACATTGTGAGTTAAAGAGTGAATGTAATATAAGCTTACTATGTAATAGCTATATTTTGATAAGAGTTACTCCATTAGAAGATCATATTAATGTTTTATCCAAGCCAGACTTTAATATTGTGCATCAAAATTGGTATCATCTCATTGAACCTTAAAGTGGGAATGTTTAATTCAGAAAAAGAAATTGCTGCCATCATATCATGGATATCTTTTTCATATCTCCAGCTATAGCTAAAATCGCAACAAGGAACCAAACAAGGCTAAGTGATACAAGCGTAAAAGTAGAAGTTGATCTTTTGAGTGAAAGCAAAGATCAAGAGAGATTGTGGATAAATGGATTAATAGCAAATATGATTATGTACTTAAGTATTGTAAGAGATGAAATTATAAGGTCATAATGAAAAGAAATACTTCGGTAATCCACCCTCAACTGTAACCAAAAAAGAGGAAAACAATAATGAGGAAAGAAATCATCACCACAGAAAAACAATATGATGGATCAAAAACAGGGCAAGCATCCAAAGCATAAAGAAGAAACAACAAAATAGCTTGATGATAATCCTAGAGGCAAATAAATAGAGGAAAATATTTACATAGAAATAAAGCAAAAAAGAAGGAACCGGAAGAGGTAAAAATCGACAAAGTGGTTGGAAAGAAGAGCAAGCCTAGAGTCCAAACAATTTCAATCGCTGAATGAACAAAAAAAATAAAACAGTTAATAAATTTAATGTGTTCAATAATAATAATAAAAAAGCACAATGAAACACAGCGAGAAGAATCAGATACCATAAACATCCACCAAAGTCTAATTAGTGATAGATACATGAAGTAATATAAAACATCAACAAAGATAAGACAAAAAATGATTAAAAAAAAGAGAGAAACAACCAAGCCATGGGTGGAGAGTGTATTTGGCAAAATAAATAGGTCAAAATGCAACATAATGAAATTTACATTGACATTATAGTATGAATGAGATCAGACTGTGGGGAGAATTCACAGGATAAACAAATTAGTCAGTCATAGATGGTAAATAAAGAGAGAAAAATTGACGGAGATCTCAAAAAGGTGTTGTAGATCCCCAAAGAGGATGTAAATAAGGAGAAAAGAGTTATTAATGTCAATATTAAGGACACAAACTTGATAGGAAAAGCCTATAACATATTCCATTCAAGTAAATGAGTAGTTAATCTAGTTACAAGTGACCATTTAGAGAAATTGGCACTAGGTGAAGAAGCATGTGAAAAACCCGCTCAATCAGGAATACAAAGAGAAACTTGCGAACACTTAGAAAGATCATACAATGGAACAGAACATACAACATATACCAAGAGAAGGTAATTCATCACTTAGAAAAGAGTAATAACTTAATAAGTGCAAGTAAGAAAAAGATTATACTATCATTGCATGTCACTATAAGAATTGGTAAAGATCTTACCCTAAAAATCTCTCCGTGATAGACAAGTTACCTTTCTAAAATATAAGTTTAGTTAAAAATCAGAGTTCTTTTGAGAGGTTAACTAAAAATTATATCATTATACGTACATAGCACTCTTTGATCCTTTTCAAGGCCCCTAGAGATATAACAGTATAGAAAAATGTTAGGTCATCAACATGCTATGGAGAATATATCT
Source organism: Capsicum pubescens (assembly GCA_030864215.1). Lineage (NCBI taxonomy): Eukaryota > Viridiplantae > Streptophyta > Magnoliopsida > Solanales > Solanaceae > Capsicum > Capsicum pubescens. The sequence continues at coordinate 194,046,141 of CM061544.1, read as the reverse complement.
AGCAAAATTAGATTTTTGTAAGATATGTGAAATGAATAGGTGATTTCAACCACTATACCACACTTGATCATGAAACAGATAAATAACATGATGAATCAGGATACTACAGTTACTGCTGCATATGTAAATTGTATTATACGTGAAAGGTTGGAATTATGGGACTTAGTAAAGCAACATGCCCCAGCAATTTTGGTTTCTTATATTATTAAAGGTGATTTTAATATTATTCTATTTTCTAAAGAAAAATCAGGAGGTCTTTTAGTGAATCATTATAAGATAGCTGATTTTTTTATAAATAATTGTTCTCTAGATAAATTGAAGCATTCAAGTAACAAGTATACGTGGTGTGGGAGAATTGGATAGGAATCTAATTTAAAAAGACTTGATAGAGTCTTTATATATTAGGAATTTTTTATATTCTACTATCAATTAAGGTTCAACGTATAATTAGGCTTGCTCATACCATTCTTCACTTCATGCGATATGTAATATAGCAGAGGACCCCAATACAAATTCTTTTAAATTCTAAATTTTTTGCATTGAACACTTGCAGTATTAGGAGGAGTTTAGTAACAATGGAAGATTGACTTTGGAACAGGGGGTAATCATCAAATGTAGGAGTTCTTTCGACTACTGAATTATTTGAGCATATCTTTGACACCTGCCACATTTATTAATAAATACCTTCGATTCTTGCTTTACTTAGGGCTAAAATATCTTACATTTATTATTTTAAGGACTAAGAAATCAATCTTGGAATGATTGTCATATACTTTTTATGCACTTGTCTCATCACATAGGCAATATCACCCATTCCTAAACATCTTGCCAATGGTCCCAAATAAGTTCTTCCATATTAATTTTCATCTATCAGCAATTTTTGTTAGCATTCATTCTAAATTATCTAGAAGTTATGGAGTTCTTTTGACAAATCTCCATCTCTCAAGTATCTGATGAAATCAAAATTATTGAGTTAACATTTCCATAGCCATATGCATCTGATTTTAAATATAGAAAGAGTACAGTTAAACCATCAATGGAATCATCTACTTTGGTCGACAATATGAGGTTTGAAAGCATCTAGCTTAATGTTATATTCCCTTGGTATATGTACCATCATCCACTTCTTGAATAGAGAGAGAAGTGCCTGAAATTTATTTAAATATTTTTACATCCTCGCATTTTGCACTTTGTAAATCTCGTAAACTCAATTTACCTCTAATTGATATTCACAGAAGATATCGATAATATCAGAGCCTAATTCATGAGAAAACTTGATTCCTACGAGAACAACATCATATTTGGCCTCATTGTTATTAAGTGATACGTAGTTTATATCTTCTCTTAATTCTTTTCTCATTTATGGTGATCAATATTACCCCGAGTCTGGTTTCTTTTATATTTGAAATTCCATTGTATAAGGAGTCTCGATACTTAATGTATTTTTAGAAATCAAAACGACATTTTCTCTACTTAGAGAATCATTCTCGGGTTAAAATTAGCAATGAAGTCAGCTAAGAGTTGATACTTGATGATAGTTTGAGGTTTATTACATATATCAAATTCCCTTATCTCCATAATCAATTTTTTTGTTCTCTTTAATAGTTTAAATTTATGAAGGACATTCCAGAAAAGAAACGACTATGGGGTGGAATTATGGACTTAGCTTTTGAGCGGCTTTCGGAAGGGCTAGTGCCAATTTTTCAAATGCTAATATTGGGTTTCAACACTCATCAACATTTTACTGATAAAACAAATTAGAAATTGTATACCCTTTGATTCTCTCGCAAGTATGACCCTCACTATTACCTCAACCATAACTTATTGAAGAAGTAACTATTCCCCATGCTAAAGTTTCTCCAGCAACGATAGACTTGAAAATTATGACTCAAGTCCATGAATACTGTCTTGATATTCCTCTTTAGTAATTATAAAAATTGATAGAACCTTTTTTTACTATCTCTAGATGAATCTACTAATATAAGTTATCCTTTTGGTAAGTGGTTGTTCTTTCTTCACACCATCAAGCGCATTTGGGATATTTTTGATAACTTTGATCTTATTTTCCCTTACCTCGATTGCTCTATTTTATATGAGAAATTCTAAAAATTACCATATCTAATTTTGAAAGCATATTTCTCCAAAGTTAACTTCATATTGTACTTTCCTATATGTCAATGGTCTCTTATAGATAGATCCAATGATCTTCTACATCCAAATATTTGATGAGCATATCATCAAGGTAAACTTTCATGGTCTTGCCAATTTTTTTTTCTTGAACATCCTATTCACAAGTCTTTGGTAAGTTTCACCTACATTCTTTATACCAAAAGATATCACATTGTAACAATATATGCTGAAGTTAGTGATGAAAAAGGTTTTCTCATGGTCTTTTAAATCCATCCATATTTCATTGTGTTCAGAGTATATATTAATAAAACTAATTAATTCATACTAGTCTATAGAATCAATCAACTAATCGATGTTTGGTATGGGAAACTTTTCCTTCAAACAATCTTTGTTCATATACTTCAAAATAACATATATCTTGAATTTATTTTGGTTCTTTGGTATGATGTAAAATCCAATAGGGGGAGGGGGGTGAATTGAAATTTTCTTCTGTGAGTTGACTACTAACTTCTCACAGTCGACTTGCCTGCAGATCAGTGCACTTCACAAATAGATTAGATTTAAACAATTCAGAACACAAATAATAAAACATAAAGTAATAACACAAAGATTTATCCTGGTTCGAAACACCAATATGGTGCCTGCTTCCAATCCCCTTAGTTTTTAAAGTTTTCTTAGATCGTTAAATGTTGGGTAAGACTATAATGATAGCAAATAAGTTTTGAAGACATATTTTGCTCTTCAGATCTTGTGACACAGCTTCAGTTGATGTTACAAAGGTGACTCGATCCTACTCTTTATATAACAATTGTAAACTACAAGTTACAGAGCATTGTAAGACTAAGAATGAGACACTTTGAATTTTCTCCTTAAAGTTGTGTGAGAAAGTGTCTGTCTTTATTCTTCATCTTTTATAGTCTTTGGATTCTACTCTTTATAAGGAAATCCAAGAGATTTCTTCTCAATCAAGGACGTAAATTGATTCCTTGATTGAGAAATATAGCCGTATGATATATCCATATATGGATTTGAATTAGTCCATATCATATATGTCCGTGATCTACTTTTCTTTTTAGTTTTGTAGAGATTGATCCCTTTCCAAATGTGCTTGTGATATTCTCTTCTTGATTGATTTGGTCTATCATGATTTTGGAATTGTGATTCTTTTTCCATTTCTGTGATATTTAATTGATCCGCTTGCCGTACTGTTTGAATACCGTGATCCTCCATACCTTTGGCGAGATACTCTTTTATCTTTCAAAATTTTGATTCATTTTTCCGTAATATTAGGGGCTAAGATTTACCTTCCATTTGTTCTTATTGTGATTGATGGTACTTGTATACCGTGGATGTTCTTCCATTCCTGATGTCCTTCTATTCCTAAAGCCGACTTTCTTTGTCCTTTCAATATTAGAAGTCTTTAGTGTCCTGCAAAGATACACTTGTGAGTTTGTCATTATTAAAGCGTAGACTTAAGAGGCTAACAATCTCTCCCTTTTTTATAATAACAATAAGAGTAAACATCAGTTAACTTCCCTGTCTATCAGTTTGCTCCCCCTGACTTATATAAGTATTAACTGACATGTAAATTTGTACATTGCTCCCCCTGAATGGTAGGCTACTCTGATGTTCCTGGCTTCTCCCCCTTTGACATAATTAAAAAGAAATAATGCGCTAGCAATATGCAGATAAAGAAATTCACCAGTAGAGAGAAAGAGAAATGAAACAATGATAGAAGAGGTGTGTTTAGACAAATGCATGATTTTTATGTAGTAAAATTTTTGGAAAATTCTAAATAAGTCTTAAAGATCATTAATGCTAAGAATACCAAGCCTTTTTCAAAGGAAGCAAAATATTTCTTCTAGTAGAGGTTTTGTAAAAATATCTTCTAGTTGGTTCTCGGAGTCAACAATTTTTAGAGAAAAATCACCGTTCTCTACATGGTCTCGAATAAAATGATGCTTGATATCAATATGTTTAGCCCTAGAGTAATTCACAATATACTTAGATAAACTAATGGCACTAGTGTTATCACACATAATAGGAACAGATTCAAAAGCTAAGTCAAAGTTAAGAAGTGGATGCATAATCTATAAGATTTGAGTACCATAACTTTCGATAGCTATGTATTCAGCTTCAGTGTTTAAAAGAGTAATGGAAGTTTGTTTCTTACTATGCCACGAATGAGAGCATCACCAAGAATTTGACATGGTCCACTAGTGCTCTTTCTATCACTTTTGTCTCCTGTAAAATCAACTTCTGAGTAACCAATTAAATCAAAGTGTGAGGAGCGGGGATACCATAGACCAAAGTCTTGAGTTCCTATTAGATATCAGATGACTCATTTTATGGCAGTGAGATGAGACTCCTTGGGAGTTGACTGGAATTTGGCATATTTATACACACTGAACATAATATCTGGCCGACTTGCAGTCAAGTAAAGTAGAGATCCGATTATCTCCCAATACATCTTTTCATCAATGTCTTTTCTAGATGAGTTTGAATCAATGCTTGTGGATGGGCTCATGGGTGTTCCATAGGCCTATCTTTTTTCCATAGAGAACTTTTTGATGAGTTATTTTATGTATTTTTCTTGACTAATGAAGGTACCTTTGGGAGTTTGTTTAATTTTTAATATGAGAAAGAATGTGAGCTCACCCATAAGACTCATTTTGAATTCTCCCTTCATCAAATTAACAAAATTTTCTCATAAAGAGATGTTAGAACTACCAAAAATAATATCATCAATGTAAATTTGCACAATGAGAAGATTTGAATCAAGCTTTTGAATGAACAGAGTTGTGTCAATTTTACCCTTTTGAAAATTATTGTTTAGTAGAAAAGTACTCAATCTTTCATACCAAGCTTTTGGAGCTTTTTTGAGGCCGTAGAGTGCTTTTTATAATTTGAAAACATGATTCAAAAATGAAGGATCTTCAAATTTGGGGGGTTATTTTACAAAAACTTCCTCATGAATAAATCCATTTAAGAAAGCACTTTTTACGTCCATTTGATACAACTTAAAATATTTGAATGCGGCAAAAGCTAATAAAATTCATATTGACTCTAACCTTTCTGCGAGGGCAAAGGTCTCATCATAATCAATACCTTCCTGTTGAAAGTAGCCTTAAGCTACAAGTCTGGAATTATTTCTGATGACTTTACCTTCTTCATCTAATTTATTTCTGCAGACCTATCTGGTTCCAATTACTGAGCAGTTTTTTGGTCTTTCAACTAGAGTCCAAACTTAATTTTGTTCAAATTGGTCCATTTTTTCCTTTATAGCTTCAACCCATGATTCATCGTTGAGAGCTTTATCTGTTTTCTTTAGTTTGATTTAGGACAAAAGGGCAATCGATGCTTGTCTCCTCAATGATGCTCTAGTTTGCACTCTATCTTTTAGATTTCTAATGATAAGTTTATTTGGATGTCTATCATCATGCTTCTATTCTTTTGAAACATTTGATTTCACTATTTCTGCTGTGGGAGTTGACTCTGTAGGGGTGTAGTCGACTTGTCCTGCGAAGGTTCTGAGGTTGTGCTGTGATTTTCTCCAGTCTGTATATTACTTACCTGCTCTTCATCAATACTCAAACTTATAGAGAGTTGGTTAGATACATCAAAAATAATATGCATAGACTCATCAACACAGAGTTCTTTTATTAAAAGCCCTGTAAGCACGACTAGTAGGAGAGTACCCAAGAAAAATACCTTCATCACTTAATGGATCAATTTTTCCTAAGGTATTCTTACCATTATTATGAATAAAATATTTATATCCAAAGGGATGGAAGTATCCGATGTTGGGCTTCATTCCTCTCCAGAGTTCATAAGGTGTTTTCTTTAAAATAGGTATGATAAGGCTCTTGTTGATGATGTGACACGCTGTGCTAACCGCTTCTGCCTAAAAGTGATCTGGGAGATTATGTTCTAACAATATTGTCTTGGTAGTTTCCTGGAGGGACCGATTATTTCACTCCACTACACCATTTTGTTGAGGAGACCATGGTGAAGAGAAGTTCTTAGAGTATCTATTCCGAGCACAATACTCCTCAAACGCCTTATTTTTAAATTCTCCTCCTTGTTCACTGTGGACGTAAGTGATGTGGTGTCCAACTTCTCTCTGTACTTTTCTACAAAAAATCTCAAAGTTTGTGAAAGCCTCATGTTTATGTGTAAGAAATATAACCCAAGTAAATTGTGAGTAATCATCAACTGTGATAAAAATATATCTCTTTCCACCAATGTTTGCGGTCTTAGTAAGGCCAAATAGATCCATGTGGATCATTTGAAGAGGCTTGGTAGTAGAGACAATGTCTTTGAATTTGAAAAATATTCGGGCCTGTTTACCCAATTCGCAGGTGTCATAGATGTGTTCCTTTTCAAACTTGAGTTTTGGCAGCCGAGCTTCCTGTTCCATAACTAAGTATCATTGGTTTGCACAGTAAGGCAAGTTAAGGTAGAAAAATTAGGACTATTTAATACATAAATATTATCAACGCGTTCACCGATAAGAGAGATATCCCTTTTGTCGTGTTTGATAAAGCAGTTTTTAGCTTTTAAGATGATTCCAAATCTAGCGTCACATAATCATCTACTATGTATACTTAAGTGAATTCACATAATGAGATGAGTCCCACTGAGCCGACTCCAATGATGTTACCTCTGGCATTGTCACCGAATCTGACTGATCCTTTATCTTGTTTCTGTATGGAGGAGAAGTTCTCCTTCTTTTTGGTTATGTGTCTCGAACATCCGGTGTCAATGACCCATATTTCCTTTTTTATCTCTTGCAGACCTATTCCTGCAAAACAAAAAATTAATTTTATTTAGGTACCCAAATGGTCTTGAGTCCTTGTGGGTTATATGTGCTTTCTTTGGGCTTCCAAATCCACACACTTTTTGGCTTATACCTGAAGCTATAGATTTTGTGCGCTCTCTACCCACAGTTAAAGTAGATGGGTCCTCAAGAAAAAAAAGGGAGTCTTAGATGATTTAAACGACCCTGATAAGGAACTTGGATTCTTTTTGAAGGAGTTTGGTCCTATGAAACCGTGGCTTTGGGATTTCTTAAACGGTTTAATTTTATTTTTGCATCACCAAGATCTTCATGAAGTTAGTCAATTTCAATTTGACATGCTTCAATTTCTATTTGCCAGTTTTGTCGTTCATTTTTACGTTTTTGTTTAAATCGTGCTTCACAACTTTTCTTCTCTTGAGCGAGCTTATTATACTAGTCTATAATTTTTGGAGCTCATTGATTATCATATCCAAATTATATTCAAGAGTGTTATAGTTGTGACAGTCGTGTGGTCTTACCTCGCTAGGTTCTCTTATTACCATAAAACACATATTGTAAGCCTCTACTTTTTCTTTAGTTTCATCTTCATCGCTCTAGGCTTCAAAGTTTTGATTCTTTTTAGATGATTGTGTCTCAATTTTGGAAAATTTTGCTTGGAATAACCAGGCCTTCCACATTAGTAATAGAGATCATCACTTCTGGTGGAGTCATTATTTTTGCCTCTTTTGGATCTTTGTTGTCTGTGTCTCATGATCTGCCTTAACCCACAATTTATGAGGGCCATTGCTTTGCTATTAACATCTTCGAGAATGTCCTTCTCTCTGGTTATAGTAGTGTTGAAGGCTACTGATTTCTTCTTTTCATCTTTGTGGTACCTATTGATATAATTTCTTTCATATGAAATAAGGTTACCTCATAGTTTGTCATATGTCATATTGTGTAGGTCTCCATCCTCCAGAATGGCAGATTTGGTTACCTATGTCATTGGAAGACTCCGGACCAACTTTTGGACTTGCATTCTGTGTGGATAGATCATCCCCAATGATTTCAACTTGCTCATGATTTTACTGAATTTGGCAAACATTGTTTTAATGTCCTCATTTTCTATCATTTTGAACAACTCATATTTATTGACCAGAGTAGCAATTTTTGACTTCTTGACCTTAGAGGTTCCTTCATAGGTTACCTCTAATTTTTCCCATATTTTCTTTGTAGCTTCATAAGTTGATATCTTTTCGTATTCTTCTCCACTAACTGCACACAAAATAAAACTTATAGCACGTTCATTAGTTTGAATTGCCTCTTGTTGTTCTTTGGTGACTTCAAAATTTCAAGGTCTTCTATGTCAATGCTGTTGGATTCTTGATCCTTGTCTTTTTGCTTTTTCTTGAGTCCTAGAATTGGCTTGGGACCTTTCTTGATGAGAATCCAAGCTTGGAAGTCGTTTGACTAGATAAAGATTCTGAACCTGTTCTCCTAGTAAGAGTAATGTTGTCCATTAAAGTATGATGGTCTTGTAGAGGAGTGGCCATCCTGAAGAAGAGCACTGGGAATTTGACACTGGGCCATCTGATCTTTGTTCACTTGTGGTTAAGCAATGCAGTTGGTGAAACCTGCTCTAATACCAATTGAAATTCAAGATGAAGGGGGGTGAGTTGAAATTTTCTTCTGTAAGTTAACTACTGACTCCTCACAGCCGACTTGCCTGCAGATCTGTGCACTTCACAATAGACTAGATTTAAAATATTAAGCACATAAATGATAGAACATAAAGAAATAACACAAAGATTTATCCTGGTTAGGAACACCAATGTTGTTCCTACTTCCAGTCCCCATGGGTTTGAAAGTTTTCTTAGATCGTTGAATGTTAGGTACAAGTACAATGATATAAAACAAGTTTTGAAGACTTATTTTGCTCTTCAGATCTTGTGACACAACTTCTATTGATGTTACAAAGCTGAATTGATCCTACTCTTTATATAACAATTGTAAACTAAAAGTTACAGAGCCTTGTAAGACTAAGAATAAGACACTTTGAATTTTCTCCTTCAAGTTACGTGAGAAAGTGTCACTCTTCATTCTTCATCATTCATAGTCTTTGGCTACTACACTTCATAAGGAAACCCAAGAGATTTCTTCTCAATCAAGGACGTAAATTGATTCCTTGGTTGAGGAATATAGCTGTATGATATGTCCATATATGGTTTTGGATCATGTCCATATCAGATATGTCTGTGATCTACTTTTTTTATTCTGGTTTTGTAGAGATTGATCCCTCTCTAAATGTTCTAGTGATCTTCTCTTCTTGATTGACTTGGTCTTCCATGATTTTGGGATTGTGATCCTTTTTCTATTTTTGGGATATTTGATTGATCTTCTTGCCATACTGTTTGAATGCCATGGTCCTCCATATCTTTGGCGAGATACTCTTTTATCTTCCAAAATCTTGATTTGATTTTTCGTAACATTAGGGGCTGAGTTTTCCATCCATTTGTTCTTATTGTGTTGATGATACTTGGATACCAGTGATATTCTTCCATTCTTGATATCCTTCTATTCCTGGAGCCGGATTCCTTCGTCTTTCCAATATTAGAAGTCTTTAGTGTCCTGCAAAGATACACTTGTTAGTTTGTCATTATTATAACATAGACTTAGGAGGCTAACATGATGACCATATTGCCTAACCATTCTGGGTATTTTACCTCTTTAATAGACATTATGTTAAGCAGTTGGTTTACCTTTTCCTTATCAAACCTATTCTTTTCCACAGATAAAAAGCATTTTTTTCTCTCATTGGGGGGAAAACTTGAGTCCATCCCATTTTATGGACTGCTATTTCTGGTGTTATACCTAATATATCAAGGTGGAACCAAGAAAAACAACTGGTGTGAGCTTTAAGAAAACTAATGAGTTTACTTTTGAGCTTTTCCCTTAATCCTGTGTTCCTTCCTTTCTGAAAAAATCAATAAGTAGAATGATATGTTCGAGCTCCTTTGTCTAAGCAAGAAAAGATCTTTGTATGTGATACTGGTCATGAAGGTTGAATGTAATTTTTGTAATTTTTATTTGTCATTGCACTGGTCATCACCTGGTTATTCCTTGGCTAGTGAAATTGTGAATATCTTATTTGTTTCTAGAAAGTCTCCCTTGGTTTGCTTTACTCCCTTCAACATCAGGAATTTCATTCTTGATGGTATGTAGAGGGCATAACTTTCATGACATGGACACGACTCCTCAATTAAAACTGTATCATATTTATCCATCAATGATTTTGAATTAGGTTTGTTTGATTATTCATTCAGCATCCATTGGAATACGTATTTATTTTGGATCATTTTGCTAGATATATTAAATTTTTTGCCAAAATCTTTATCATTGGGATTAATTTATCCACTAGCTTTAATTTCTCGAGGACTCTCATGGATGATACTTGCAAATCTACCTAGATCAATCAACACATATTTAAACATAAAGTTAGAAATATCTAAAGAAATTAATAGAGCACTATTGTGCAGTACTCCAAGTTATATTAATCTTATTCGTTAGAAAACATTTTTATTGAGTTTGGATCCCCACAATACATTTTTGTAGCTAACTGTCACAATCCAAAAACTAGGTCATAATGGCACTTGTTGCGTCCTAGCCTTGATAATTAAGTCAATCATCCAAACTCATTAGATAATACAGATATCAACAAAAACAATACTAAGGTGAGCTTCTCGAAGGAAGTTAGACCAATATCAGAATAATAATATCAAAAAACTAAAATTAATGTCATCACAAACCCAAGAAGTGATGCCATAATTCAAGAGCATCTCATACAACCCAGAAGAATATTAAAACTAGATCTCTATCTCCAAAAGTAAGTAAAGAGATAAAGAAAATAAGATGAAGTTTGAAAGTCATCCTCAAACTCTGGAGCAAATTAGTACTCAAAGATCAACCCAATCTTGTATGAACTCAAGCACTGTGTGTCGTACTTGGACTTAGATTTTTACCAAAAATGCACAGTAGGGATAAGTATGGGTGCACTTATACTCAATAGGTATCACAGGCTGATTGAGAAAAGTAGGAAATAAAATATGTAAAATATACTATGAGCATGTCACCTGCAAGCGACACGTCCTAAACAGTAGCTCACATTGTCTTCAATAACATTTCTAATATATATAAGTAAACAAAATTAGCAATAAACAGATATAAAGGAGAAATACATGGAAGCAAACACAAGTCAAGAAAACTAATAAAATCTGACAAGATCTGAATGTATATGTAATACAATGCAATATGGATGGGATAAATGATAAAATCAATCATATGACTTTCTGTATGCCCCACCGAGCTTGCAACTACCGAGCAGGACCCATGGGGGGGATCACATATCATATATTGTATTTCATATCTCAATTTTCTTCTCTTGCTCATGCTCACGGAGATGATTTTTATAAAAGTGTCTCATTTTCTTTCAAAAATAGTGTTTTCCAGTGGTACTAGTATCTCATGAATGTATATGTATGGAATTAGGATGTAATGCTCACAATCAACTCAAATGATGATATCTAATCCATCTAACACAGAATATATATACAAGCAAGCCTAGAAATTGACTCAAGATGTCTATAATTTAGGATTATCAATTCCAATTAGGCATCATCTAAATAAATATGTATACAAGATATCATTAATATCATATCAACCTCTAACTCAGGTATTTAATCAAGATAAAAGATACCAATACTCAATTAAGGCCTAAATTAGCAAAATAAGCCTCTTCATGGCCATCATATCTAGAATAAAGGTATTTAGATGCACAAATAAGACCAATAATGTCAAATAAAGCCCTCATATGGGCAACACACAATATCAGGTATCGTAAATCAACCACAATAGGATGTAAGTCCCCACACAGGCACACAACATTAAAAATAATCTTAAATTATAAACCCCATAGTTTTTCCCTAACTCATAGCATATTGTACTTATTCATTAACTAATCAGCTCAATCTGAAAGAAGTTAAGTCATAACATACCTCAAAATGATGAAATTCTAGTCTAAAGGCCTCAACACTGAGTCTTTCTATCATGGATAGCTTCAAAATCAACTACAATATTCAAATATCGCATCTACGCATTAAAACAAAACCAACAATACCTATTTTGCCCATATTTAGCTAAGTACAAAATAGGTTTGAAAAACTGATTCGAAAACAAAAAGGGGTAAAATTAAAATTCTATTTCAAACACACATTCCTCGAGTTTGTAGGAGTTTACAGGAGAAAAACCATGTGAAAATTGGTTAAAATCGAGGTCCAAAATAAAGAAAAACCCTTTTTAAATATTACTAGTACAACCTCAAATTTCCACTTTGAAATCATGATTTAAAGGTGTTTTGAGGATAAAATCAATGGAAAATAGTGGAATTATGAGTTTAGAAGTTATCCACATGAAAATCAATTTTAAAATCCTTGAAATCGCCTTTTCTAAATCCTGGAGGTCCAAAAAATAGAGTAATATCGTGAAAATGGCCTTATATTATGTTTAGTGAATGATACCTCACGGTCGTGGACCCTACCTAGCCATCGTGAGGGTCAGAGTTTGACCATCCAAATTATTGCCTTCAAGTTCTCAACCAAGTCTTTACATTTGAAAAGGTCCACGAATTTGGACCATCACATTTGTTGCAACCTTGTCGCATTCGTGAAGCAGACTCGACCTGACCCGAACCACTTAAACCTTCACAATTGCCCTACTCACGATTACGTTGAGTAAAAACTCCTCCTTCGCATTCACAGCTAGAGTCCTACGTTCACGAAAAAGTATCTAGATTGCACCAGATATCAACATTTTGATGAGTTTTCTACGTTTTTAAACACTCTGAATGGACCCTCGAGATTCGTTCAGGACTCTATAGAAATAATCCATATATACTACTAGGTTATTTTTTAATGTTCCAAAATCAATGGGAATGTTGAATTCTAAAAGAAGGTCTTTATCAATAAATTAAACCTAGAGATCCTATTTCACTATTTTCCAAATGAAGGGTCAAAATGAGATATGAAGTCCTAAAATCAAACCAATCCTACTGATAACTCAAATTGACATTTTGAATCTTCTAGAATAGTCTGTCTTTCCACTTTATACTTAAAATAATAAATGTCGACAGAAGTCAACTATATGACTTCTCAAGCCTCTAAAAATCACATTCTCGCAAAATTTATTCCCAATCACATCGAAAAACATGTCAACCATCCTCGAACCTCAAACTCAATATGTAGAAACTATAGGGAAAGAAAAAATGGTTAAAATACAAGAATGAAAAATTCACAAATTCAGGTAGTAACTACATCCAGCACTAAAAATCTAGTTCGTCCTCAAACTAAAGATAAAAAAAAAGTACATGAATTGGTAATGAGCTAAGGGTAACTACTATGCATATTTGACTCAATCTCCTATATAAGCTCTTCAATAGGACACTGTCTCCACTAAACCTTAACCATAGGAATATCTCTTGAATGCAGACATCTCACATCCCTGACTAAAATGGATTATCTCCTCAATGAAGGTCAGCCTCTCATCCAACTTAAAAGAGTCCCAACGAAGGACATGAGACTCTTCTAAAATAAAGCATCGAAGTATAGAAACATGAAAAACTAGATGAACGGTTGAAAAGTCTAGAGGTAAGTTCAACTTATACGTAACCTCCCCAACTGTCTAAAGAATATCATAAAGTCCAATACACTTAGGTCTAAGCTTGCTCTTCTTTCCAAACCTTATCACGCCTTACATGGGTGACACATAAAGAAAGATTTTATCACTAATCTCAAGCTTTAAGTCATGAAGCTTACGGTCGATATATCTCTTTTGCCTACTCTGGGCTGCCTGGAGCCGATCTTAAATCATCCAAACTCTATTTAAATACTCACAAAGTAAGTCGGTACCACGGGGTCTAACCTTTGAAGTCTCCTGTCATGCCTTGTTTTTTCAAAGGTTAAACAAAACATTATTTATGGACTCTAAAGGAATTGAATTTTGCAAAGAGTAGCCCCCTAATTTTAAAGAAAAATAAGGAAAGCTATATAATTATTAACGCGTATGACTTATGTTCTAGCTTGTGAAAACTGATTTAGATTCTAGGTAAGGTGATAGCATTCAGGCTAGCCCATTTGCATTAAAATTAATAGGATTCAATGTGAATAAAAAAGATATTTATGATAGAATAAAAACCCAAGAATGAGACAAAGAATTATGGAGAAGCAAGGGCTAAGTGCTATACATATTTCACGATTCAAGTCCAAACGGAAGAAGATTGGGCTATATGAGTTTTAGTTAAATTTGGGAACTTTTCCTTGTTTAGTTAGATGTTTATTTTTGATATTATTTTCCTAGTTTAAAGTTTCCATAAAAGTAGGATTCAAGTCCCATGCTATTTGGTATAGGTTTTTCCCTATCTATAGGGATGGATTTTGTTAATTTAAATACAACATTATTATTAATTGAGAATTTCTCTTATTTACACCTTTGTGTGTGACTACTTGAGATTTATCTTACAACCTTATAAACATGATTCTTTAGGAGGTAAGATTAATTCTTAACTTGATATTTTTAGTTTCTATTAAAGTTAATTAAAGAAGATGATTAGTCCTTTACTATTTGTTGTCTTTAATTTTTTCGAAATAGGGGTCTAGATCACTCTTGATCTACGTTCTTAAATTGAATCTGTTAGTATCATAATTAGTGTTAATCCACTAATTTTGAATACTAAGATCAATTAGGGTTCTTAGCACTTAATCTCAAAATTGGGGATTTATTCTCAAAATTTATCTATCTTTAATTTCTCGTCTTTAATCTTAGGGTTTTTTTCTTTCGCATTATTTTCTGATTTATTAAAGTAACCTGATTCTTATCAAGTGGTATAAGAGCGGTTCTGTTCTTTATAATTCTTGAGAGTTTTGTAGCCAAAAATAATATTGCTTGCATATCAAGAAATTTCAAATTATTGTGTTTCTTGTTTTCCAACACTAAGAAGGAAATCTGATAAAAGGGGAAATTTAGAATTTTTTAATTGGTCTTTTTTCTTGTCTCACCAAACCCAATCTATTTGGGAGTTAGTAATTTCTTTTTTCTCTCTAGATCTTACTTCTAAAGGAATTTCTACTAATAGAGTTAATATATAAATTCTAAGGGAATCAACCAAAGATTGTAATTTGAGTGGAAAAGGGCAAAAGAGTGAGATCAATAGAACAAAAAAGTCAAAATCGAGAGATCTTTGTTTTCTTTGATATTATTTTGATATGTATCAAACCAAAAAAGATATTGATGCTGGGACTCAAAACAATGGCATATCCAAGGAACTTAGAAGGATTTTTGTTCGACTCCTGTTAGAGGTCACCCAAAATCTGTTTGTGAACATTGCTGATTTAAGGAGGAGAAGTATTTTTCCTACAAGGCGTGGGAAAAGAATAATATTTTCTTTATCATTATTGATTTTAAAAGTGGTGCTGATGGGATAAGTTCATACGTGGTGGAGAAGTTTGAACTTACATGTATCAAACATAATAATTTTGGTGAACTTAAGGCGACTAAGCAAAGCATGATTTCTTTATCCATTTGGAGGTACTCTGATAATGTTCTTTGCAATGTAATTTCAATGCAAGATTGTCGTACCATGCTTGGGCGTCCATGGCGGTTTGATAGGAATAAAATTAATGATAGGGGAAATAATAGAGTTTCTCTTGAGCTAAACAAAAGAAAATATAAACTTATTCCTTTAACTCCATCCCAAGTTTATGAAGATAAAAAACGTGTTAAATAAACAATAAAAAATTTTGAGAGAGAAAAGAACGGGAGGAGTAAGGGAGTATATGTTGACTTCCAGAGAGAGAGAAAAAGGAAGAGTTTGTGATATGTAGAGAGAATGAAATACCAAATGAGATCAAAATAAAATAAAAGAGAGACAATCATGAGAGTAAAAAGGAGAGAAATGATCATGAGAAAGAGAGAGAAAAACAAGTGAGTTTGAGTAAGGGTGTTTCATATTCTAACTCTAACCTTCCTACTTCTTCTTCTAGTCGCTTTGATTGTCTTGTAGATACTCATGTGAAAGTTTTCATTGAAAAGCCTTCATTGGATGAGCTTAATACTAAGGTGGTTGAAAATAAATGTCTCCTTAAGTAAGTTTTTGTTCATGAGAAGGATATAGGTAAAGAGAATTATTTTGGATTTGTCCAAGATGAGATTTATAATAAGAAGTCTAACAAGGCAGATGTAGATCTAATGCCAATGATCAAGGAAACACGAGGTGATATTATTTCTTTGCTACATAAGAACAAGTACGGTATGTATGATTGGTTTATCCACATTCTTGGAATGCCTAAAATGCTGAAGGTCTTTTTGAAGGAGATGAATTACAGAGTTAATTCTTCTGTTGGTGACTTTATTAAGTTTGAGGATGATGATATCTTTCTATATAATACGTCATTAACTATAAACGCTGAATTCACTAAGACTAAGTCATTGTCCTCTAAAATTAAGCATGACATCATTGAATATGAATTTCCACTTGTTAAAACAAGGCCTAATGTCTGTGGCCGAAGAATATGGATTATGAATGAGTTAGATAATTTTCTTCTCTTATTCTAGTGTTGAAACAGTTTTTGTGTGATGACTTATTGAAATATGATTCTTTCTATGAGTTAAGACATAATTCTTCAAGTCTTGGTGATTGTAAGATAAAAAAAAGTTTGCTACTAGTTATGATGAAATACACAAATATGATGATACTCGTGATCAAATACCCTTTGTTGAACCTAATCATGATTTATTATTGAGGAATTTGAGCAATTACTTGGAATTTGGGGGATATTCTATTTTGAGATGGAAAGGTTCTTCTAATCTTCTTGAAAATTCCTATGCTTATGTGGAAAAGTCTTTGAGAAGTATAATTGATGATGCTTGGCTATATTATAAAAGTGTTAAATTTGATACATATTTTATGGAGCTTTACGACGTCTTTGACAAGCCCAGTGGAGTACTTTATTGATAGAGCTAAACTAGAGAGGCACATATTATTTCCTATGTCATCTATACATGAATATTGTTGTGCTCATACAAGGAAGACAATTTTCTATTGGCATAATGATGTCCACATATTTTATAAAGGTGTATTTATACATGCAAGGATTAATTAGGTTAAGTGAACACACGGTCACTATCTTGTTTTGTTCCTACTGTTGTTGCTTTCAAGTAACGGATGTTGTTTACTATTTTTTGTCTTCTTGATTTTGAGAGATTCCAATTCGAGGATGAATTATTTTCAATAAGAGCGGAATGATAGCATCTAGGATAGCCTACTTGCATTAAAATTGACGGTCTTTAATGTGAATCAAGAAGATGTTTATGATGGAAGAAATACCCAAGTACGAGCCTAAAAATTATGGAGAAGCATAGACTAAGTGCTATACATATTTCACGATTCAAGTCCAAGTCCAAACGGAAGAAGATTGGGCCATATGAGTTTTGGTTAAATTTGTGAAGTTTTCCTTTTTAGTTAGGAATTTATTTTTGATATTATTTTCCTAGTTTAAAAGTTTCCTAGTTTAAATTTTTCAAGTTTAAAGTTTCCTAGTTTTAAAGTTTCCTAGTTTAAAGTTTTCTAGATTTATTATTTTCATAACAAATTTCATGCTATTTGGGATAGGTTTTTCCTATATATAGGGATGAATTTTGTTATTTTCAAGACAACATTATAATTAATTGAGAGTTTCTATTGTTTACACCTTTGTATATGATTACTTGGGATTTATCTTGAAACCTTATAAGCACGATTCTCTAGGAGGTAAGATTAAATCTTAACCTGATATTTTTGGTTTCAATTAAAGTTAATTAAAGAAGGTGATTATTCCTATACTAATTGTTGTCTTTATTTTCTTTGAAATAGGGGTCTAGATCACTTTTGATCTAAGTTCTTGAATTGAATCTATTAGTATCATAATTTGTGTTATTTCACTAATTTTGAATGCTAAGATCAATTAGAATTCTTAGCACTTAATCTAGAAATTGAGGATTTATTCTCAAATTTCATCTATCTTTAATTTCTCGTCTTTAATCTTAGGGTTTTTTTGCTTCCATGTTATTTTCTTGTTTAGTTAAGTAACCTGATTCTTATCATAAGAGTTCAAATTATTTCAAAAGAAAGGAATTGGTCACCCTTCGGAATTCACAAATGTGGTAATCGGCTAGACTAAATTTATCACAGAGGAGGAGGTAAAAATTATTCTTTTGAAAAATATAAATATTTAAAATAATGTGAAATATGTATGTATATTAAGTACATAAATAAAACCTATTGTTATAAAAATATTTAAAATATGTATAAAAATGTACAAAATACGTGTGGGGAAAAAGTACTTTTAACGTATGAAAAGGAAAAGTATCTTTTATGTATTACAAAAGGAAAAAAATAATTTTAAATTGCACCTTTTACTTGACCCAAATTTTGGGGAGAAAAATAAGGATTCATTTGAGAATAAAAGACTACGCTATATTTATAATGCAAATGTATGAATTAATTGATCAAATGTCTAAATCAATTTAGTTTATTTATGTAAATATTAATGGCCCAAGTTTTGCCTAAATGTGCGTTAATGAATATGCAAGTATAGGATGTACTTGCCTGACGCCCCAAAAATTAAAATTTTTACTATACTTTTATCTTTATGTACAATTATACAAATAAGAAATAAAAATACAAACATAGGGCTTGAAACACCCTATAAAATACCACTTTCGAGTGTGTTACTGAGAATATATATAAACACTTAAAAAAATTAAGAATGAACAAATAATTATTAAAATAAATGAAAATTATATGTGCACATACGTATATGTAGATGCATATATAAAAATAGAATTTTGTTATAAAGTGGGCTCAAATTAAGTTTTAGATATTCCATGGCTACGGAGTGGTTGCTCGATTTATCAATCGTCCTAAATCGTCTTGCCAAGATACGAACGTAAAACCTTTTGTGTTATCGTGATATTATAAAGATTTCATTATTTTGGTTACGTATTTGTATACATAATGCTTGTCTTTTATTTGGGGAGGCCTCAAAACCGATGAAAGTTTCTTCATTGGCCAGGTATTGATACTTGATATAAAATAAGCAAACTTGAGAAAATAAAATTCGGCTTTTGTTATGGGGCAGGCTCGAAATCCGACGGAGAGATATTGTCATTTGTCAACATCATGTAGTAGCTTATTCATTATCATTGTAATAAAAATGTAAAGAGTTAAAAGGATAAAACATTCGAAAATAACACCAAGATGGTGAGCAAATGTAATGGCAGTGAACAAATTTCTAGCAAATAGTTCAACAAATATATGAAGAAAAATGTAAAAGTCCCACCTGATTTGTAAGCCCAAGAGAAAATAAGTGATAGTCCTATGGATAAAACCAACATGATTTTGCCAGAATCCATGGAGTTCATCGTAGAATTTACTACTCCAGACAAATCTGTATCAGTAAAATAAAAACCATTTTAACATGCAAAACAAGACAAAACAATGATGGCCCTGACGTTGCTTCAATGGCTTTCATTGAAATAATGCCCGAGATGTCGCGAATCCAACCGGATCTGGTCATTTTTGAATGACACAGTGGAAAAAAAAATAGAGAAATAGAGGTTGGCCAAGTCATTGGTGGTGTTCAGTGGTTATCGATCGTCTGGTGGTCAAACCCATACGGCAGTAGATAAAAAATATAGAGATCAGTGAGATAGAAAAAAATTCCTAAGGTTGTGGTAGTAGTATGGTGGCGTTGATGTACATTAACGATGCCTCGCTGGAGAAAGAACTGCACCAGTAAAGAGAAAAAGAGTAGAGAAAGGGAGAGAAAATGAGATGAGGGGTATGCGAATGTGTTTGTTTGTGTGTGTTTTGTGTTTTTGGGATGAAAAAGAATTTACCCCCAGCCGTCTATTTATAATAAAAAATGGCACTCCTTATTTACCAAAGGATAAAAGAATGTCCCCTTTTTTTTATTTTAGAATATCTTTTATTCCTTAAGTTATTAACCTAAGGATTTTCATCCTTTTAACCAACATAGAATTATTATTCAAAGGACAATGCCATTGTATAGTCCTTGTCAGATGTGACAAGATATTATTGTGTTGTTCTTGTCAGATGTGACAGACCTAGTTTTGTAGTCTTATCAGATGTGACAAAACATTGAACTATTATGCAATATATTAAAATAATTGATCCATCTTTGTATTTGAGGACCGTATTAAATAAAGTACAAAGTGTAGGTATCGTTATGTAATTAAAAAAGTATAAGCAAAATTAAAAATGCAATTATCTTGAAAATATAAAGAATTGTCTATTATAAGAAATATGATATCATGTTGTGTGAGGAGCGACGGATTTAACAATCATTTGCACTCAATATTTGTGCACATTACCATGATTTGAATGCATAAGTGAGATAAATTTGTGATTAAAGGCGCTAATTTCCATATTTTGCAGGCAGATAGGTCATGAGACAGAAAGATGTGGATTTAAGATAAAAAGGAGAAAAAAAGTGCAGTTGGAAAACCTAAAGCAGAAATAAGCCAAACTTACCATGATAGAGGTTTGAGGACCATGATAGCGGTCAGTCAAGACAGGTCAAAGCACCACGATTTCAAGATCCTGACCACGGTCGTGGTATCCGTGATCGCGGATAAGCTCCTGCGATCGCGGCCTGGTTTTAATACAGCCCAGGGGCAGAGATATAAATGCATATAGTCGTCCCCAAATTCTATTAAGAATCTCAAATCCTATCTCATGGGGAGAATATCCTATTGGTATGGAATTTTTTCCACCATCTAGTTTCCAATTTGAAGAGAACATTTGGTTGTACAAATTTTGGAGTGAAGAATACTTTAGAGTAGCTTTCAAGTGAAGGATTAGCAATTTTCATTGAAGATTTATTGAAGCTTAAAGTTTGGATTTGTATCTTCTTTATCTTTCATAAATTAAATTGATGGATATTTTGGGTATATCTTTGTTTATTATTCTTTTGTATAGTTAGTTCTTCCTCTTGGAGTTATGTTAGAATAGGGTGAAACTGTGTGTGGGTTGCGACTGTCAGCTTCAATTGTTAGTTCATGTTGTTGGATTTTACAAATTATTAATTATAAATTAGAATTTATTAGTGAAAGTCTCACACTTCCTCAGTCCCCACATCATCCTTGATGAAGGGATGTGGAAAGTCTAGATCCTACAATTATCCTTGAAAGAGGGTTGTAGGTGACATGAGCTTTTGTGAATAATAAATTAGATAATAGTTATTCCCTTATGGTTATCTTAGAAATAAGCATAAATTATGGAATTACTATGTCTTAAGCATCATCCTAGAAATAGGGATGCCTAGTTAAGGTTTGGTTGCAAATAGTTAAGCACACCTACTTGGTATTCAAAAGAATCAGTGGGTGATAGTTTGGTACTTTATTGAAAGGCTAGTATCGAAACCACTAATCGAGCCTACCCACACATGCTTTAAATAAGAATTGAAGTTGATCGTCATGCACCCACATACTAGTTGCCCCTAGTAAAATATATCCCCAAGATCCATTTCTAACTAATTATACTCTAATTATTTGTAGCCTCGAGTTAGTCCTTTAGAAGTCAAAAAGTAATCATATCTTGGAAACGTTTAAAATCCCCCAATTACTTGTATCATAAGTTTGAGTTTAGCAAGTAACTTCAATTTTCAATCTTATTTATTCATCACTCACATTGTTCCTCATGGATTTGATCCCGACTCAAAGTTGGGTAATTGTATTGACGATGCCCATCTTGCACTTAAATTGACGTGTGAGCTGAGCGTTATAAAAAATGGCTCCGTTGCTAGGGAACACTTTGGCGTATGGAGTTAGTTTGGAATTTTAGCTTACTTGCTTGGTTTCAAACTTGTAAATAGTTGTTTGTGATTTTCTTTTGTTTCTTATGTTAGGTAGTTTTTTATTCTTGTTTACTTGTCACTATGGCATCTTGGGAAAAATATGATTTTGGTAATTAGAAGTCCTATCTTTATGGTCCATGTCCATATTGTGACGAGCCCACTTTTGGCAAGATTATAGATATGCTTCCGGGAGAGAGATGGAGGCACCATCTCGATCCTATTGTGAGTATGATTGTTCTTTATGTGGTGGTCGAGATGGACATTGGAGTGATTGTCCAAATGCCCCCTTTCTTAATTATGCTAACAAAAATGTAGTTTTTCTTATGAGTTTTATAGGTCGCATGATGTGGAAAAGGAAGAACAACGTGCCTGATATAATGGTGTTGAAGTAACGCTTCAAACTCTTTTGGATAGGGTAACTACAATATAGGCGGACATGCACCACATGCATTAATCCAATCAGGCATTTGGAAGGGGGATTATCAAGACAGAGGAATGGACAAGGAAACAAATCTTTCAAATATCATTGCATTGCCCACTTTTCAAGATGAAACAGATCAAGAAGAAAGACCAAGATATGTGGTTAATGACGAGCTTAGTAGTGAAGAGTCCTGGTGATTTCAAAACCAATCAAACCTAACATAGTTAAAGATGCCAAAATCGAGGAAATGGTGCTAAAGTTAAAAAAAGAATCCAAGAAAATCTCTTATGAAGACTCTAGTGCATTTCGGAATAAGGATGCTAATAGGGATGCAATTCCGGAATTAAGGGATAGACATCATTCGAACCATTTTTCAACATTGTGCTTAGTGGATGTGATGAGAGTCCACCCACCTAAGCAAATGATGGATTTTGGGGAGAAGGAGAACCATCCCTATATTTTGGAGTTTGACATTCCAAAAGCGCACATGAGAACCCCACACTCAAAGGCTAAGGAGCTCAACTTCTGATGTTCAACTAGTGACCTATTGATGTTCCCACCATTACCCAAGGAGCCGAATAAAAAATTTGATGTGAAATTGGGTAAAAGGTTCAAGTCTTCAAAGTGGAGAGATAGAAGATGCATCGCTATGTCCTCCTTTCTATCACGTTTCATCCTGGAAGATTTGAATCTTCTGTCCCTCTGCCGCTCAATTCATAGTAAGAGAAAGTTGGGATGGAGATTCAAATTTTCTAAGTAAAAACACAAGTTGTAGTTGAAACGGCTTCGTGCCACGATGTTAAACTAAGCACTTGATGGGAGGCACCTTATCATGCCAAGAAAAGTGGCCTGTATCCTCTCTTTTTAAATTTGATAGTGTAGATTTTAATTTTTTCATTGATTAATCCATGCATTTACGACACTTTGAAGTGTATATAATGAATTGACAAAGGAAAATATGGGATGTTTGCATGGTAGACTGAACATGGGAAAACAACGATGCAGAAATGCCCTCTGTTACCACAATCGCGGGCTCTGAGCCATGATCATGGTCATCCATGTGTCTGCGATTGTAGACTCCTGACCGCAATCTCGGTTAAACGATTTTTAAAAGACCTTCGGTCTTCTATTTCTCCCATTCTTCCCCTCTAATTTTTCTCTCAAATTGCAACCATTTCTGGATGTATTTTGAAATTTGAAAGGCATTTTCGTATCCACTCTGCATCACTAGTCCGGTAAGTGTTTCAAAGTCATGTTTTTATTTGTTATGGGTAGGCCTTAGGGTGTATGAACTCGGTAGGGATTAATACTGAGTTTTGCATTGCTAAATGATTGATGAATCATGTTTGTGTGGTAATTAGCTATTAGATATGGTGTGTACACATATGGGGAAGTCTTGAGTACCCAAAATTATGTGATATTTAGTAAAATATATGGTGCACACTAAGTGTCCGATCAATTTCCCAAATGAACCAATAACTAATTACTTTCACATTGTGGGGGAATGAGTGAGCACTTAGAACGCATGTTTCATGTTATTAGAAATTGATTTTTATTTTGAACATATTTTGGCCCTAAAAATGGAATTTTGAATAGAGTAGTTAGGTCTCAGGTGCCGCGATCGCGGCCATCGGGACCGCGATCCTGGAACCAGCAATCGCGATCTTGTAGTTACGATCATGACAGTCGCGATTGTGGACAAGCTTCTACAATCGCTATAATCGAGACTGAATCTTAGCCTGGGCCAAAATTCCTGCAGTTCAAATTTTTGCTCAGACACCACCAAGTACCCATCCCTTGAACTTTAGTGGACAACATAGTATAGTTTAATCTTGAAAATGTTGATGATGAATGTTTTTGTGTTGTCCTCATGTTTTACAGGTTTACATCATGGACAACTATGACAAAATCCAGTTCATGAACCCCGAGTGCCATAACTAGTACTATGATGAGCATCTAAGGACTAAGCTGATCCTGAAAAGGGGTGTATACTAGGAAAAAGTGTCGAAAAAACTTTCACCATTTTATGCTAGGATTGTGGCCACCGGATGGAGTTGTTTTTCCATGAATCCTTGTCGGGAAAATGAGCAGTGGGTGCAAGAGTTCTTCTCTAATCTTAGGGTAGAATCTTTTGCAAACCCAGTTATCAGGATCCGAAGGATGAATGTACATTTTGGAGCGGAGAAAATCAATGATTTATATGGTCTACCGGATGCAGACATGGATGATTTTTAGATGGATGGTAGAGAAGCTACGCCCGGGAAAGGAGGTTTTGTGGGCAGCAAAAAAAGGGTTATCTCCATGAATGACTTCACAGACGAGGCATGGAGATGGCTGAATATCACTTGCAGCGGGATATCTCCTTACACACACATGACTGCTTACCCGACCCGGCCCTGGGCCTTGTCATAATGGGCATCCCATGTCCAACCAGGACCAGGGACCTCCCCTTGTTACCTAACCCAACCAACTATGTCCAACCTTAGATGGGCTAAATTTCAAACATATAACAAGATGGCATTATTGTTCTCATTAATACTCTGGGATAGGGTCACAATCATGACCGACCCACCTTACCAACCGCCCGTCCATACCAAACCAAATCATAGACCATAAACCTAAAGGGAATACCAAAATATAATATGAATATCAATCCCAAAATGTAATAGGATAGAACAACCAACAATATCGTCCAATGATGTCAGCCCACCGGCTTATTCCAATGCCAAGGCCGACATCAATACCGATCCCGCCCATACCTACCTCCAGAAGTACCACAAAGCCTCTATCCAAAAGAGTAAATAAATTCGGTTGGGACATGCCCCCAATAATGGCTTAAACCAATATCCAAAATAAAAGAAAAGTGTCTAAAGAGAATCCACAACATAAAATGATGCCTTCCAAAAGGATAGAAGATCACCACTTTAGTCCAAATACAGATACCGAATCCGCATGATAAAAAGGAGGAGTAGAATGTCTAGTTCCTGTATATCATAGGTATACGACCGTTAACAGACGGGGTTAGCGAATGATTGCTAGCATGGATATCAAGATAAGGATAAAATAATACTAGTCATAAAACCAAGTAAAACCACCCATAATGCATACAAACCTACATATATATGTGTTAGAAAAAGGGACCAGGTTTAGCATGCACTTAAAACCTTTACCTGGGATATGTAGCTTTACCTTCGTAACCACCTATGGGCGATATGGGTTTAGCTCCCCCTGCTGAAAGGGTCCTAGTGCGTATAGCCATACGAACGGGCAATATCCCATAGGATGACTAGTACATGCCTTCAATATAAAATATGACACTAGTACATAGACATCAAGGACCCCTCATTTAGTTAAAGTTTTTGATTTTCGTCCCCCAGGACCGCCACCTTCCATGACTTAGCTACACACTCTGTCATTAATGCCAAATTAAAACTATGTCCAAACAATTCTTTTACCATTTATTAACCAAGGCCAATATTGTAGGTATCGTCATACCATCCCATTACTTGCAAGTAATATCAATAGCCAAACCATTTAGGTTAAGGGGACATTAGTGCCCTTTCCTTATACAATATTAAATCCACTTGGGGGACTTCCATGTTCTCTACAAGCATAACCATTTAGCCTTTTCAAACCATCTAACCCATGCATAAATCCTTTACCAAGTTTAAAACATACAAGAGTTCCATTAAAAGAAGTCAATGCAATGAACATATCTTTATAAGTATTTTATCAAACACCTTGCAAGCACTATATAACAAAACCAATTACGATGAACACTAACCCATTACCATGCAATCCAATTGTCCAAAACAACCATTAATGCATATAAAATCATAATTAAAACTAAAGGAAACCATAACCAAACATTCAATATCAAAACCCCCAAAAATAGTTGAAAAACCATAATCATGAAATAGTAAAACCACAAAATCAATCATATAAACCATGCGTTTAGTTGAAATTATAATAGGGAGAGAGAATCATTCCTTAAACCAAAGAATTGATGGGAAGAAAACACCAAAGTAAGCCCCAAACCAACCCCTTAGTTAAAACCCTAGATTTTTTGCCCCAAAAGCTCTTGAGAGAATTATTGGATGTTTAAGAGTTTCTAAGTGTTAATTAATAGAATAATAGGGTAAATAACCTTCAAAATGTAATAGAAGTCATGGGTCCTAATTAGGGTAAGTAGGGAAATGTCCAGAATACTGTAACACCCCGAGTCTAGTACCTCGAATGCTACACGGTGCTCATAATCCTGAAGGACCACAAGGTAACCCTTAACTGATACTTGTAACTGAGCACTGCATAATATACTGAAAAATGCAAAAAACTGGCGGAAACTTGCCATAAGGTTCAATACTAAAATAAAACTAAATAAATCTTAACAATATCAAAACTAAAATAACTGTCTGAACAACTAGTCTGAAAGCCTCTAAATTGTCTGAACTATGGAGTTAATGGGACAATCCCCCAACTAACTTCATCTACTGAAGAATACTGAATCTAATGCGATTTAATGAAATAATAGAACCATCCTCGAATGATGAGGACTCACCGCTAAGTCTACTGCTGTTGACTGAGTTTGAACTGCTAAGGGTGCTCGAGATCTCGTGATTCTGAACCTATGGTATAAGACACCATAGCGCAAGAGAAAAGTATGTGTCAGTACGTGAGAATATACTGGTATGCTAGATGGGGTAAGGCTGAATGCAAGGTCTAATATGCATAAACTATACAGACTAAATAATTTGAGTATGCTGAATGAGGATACATGCATGAATGCATAAACTATAACTAAAATTGTAGTGACACTGAATATTGAGTCCCAAATATTGATTTACTGAAATTTGAGTTTACTAATGCCGGGATACTGAATAATTGATTCTACTGATATTGATATCTGAGGTTACTAAAATTGATTAACTATATCTGAGACCAGTTATATCTAATGGGTGATTTTTGAATCCACTGATAATGTTGATGAGTGATTGTATCCAACAACCCTGAATCTGAGCTACTGAGCTGAGTTCTTTTACTGAGACTGATTCTAAAACTGAGACTATGAGAGGTAGTCATCTAACCGACATACCCTAAATATGAACTAGTGAGGTCCAACCTGTCACCCCAGATGGAAGGGTGTTAGTATTGTGCCATGGGTAAAGACAACTGCTATGGGGTCAGTCCTAATCTAGCGGGTGACCCGTGAGATTAGTCCTGTACTAGCGGGTGATCTCGGAATATGTCAGTCCTACCTAATGGGTGACATCTCATGCCTATGCTGGCTATGTAGTTCTGGAACTTAGGGATTGCTTCTAGGGATCTGTCCTATCTAGCGGGTGAGCCCCCATCCCTAGGTTCGCTTGGTGTTGAATCCTACTCCCAACTGAATGACACTGAACTTTTGTACTCCATACTAGGCTTGACTGAGCTGTTACTGATCGTACGACTTAACTGAACTAAACTGAGTTACTGAGTTTTCCTAAGTTTTGTAACCGACTGAGTTCTACTGATTGTGTCACGACTGAGATTATCTTGAAAACTGACACTGACTCTAGGTAGCAGCTAAATTGTCGGGTATTAAATACCCCCAGGACTCGATAGCATAAACAAGAATAAAACATGGCAAATCTTGAATAACATGACTATATTCTATTATTCACAATACAATCAATGAGGCATCTCTCTAAGAACTTGAAAGTCATAAACTTATGCATGGATAGGAATGCATACAAATGTCTCATAATTCATTCACTAAAGCTTTTCAACAAACACTTAGCTTGCATTATCTTGTACATAAATGGGGACTACATGTTTACATGCTATAATGGCACTACTTCATTCATATAGGCATTTAATCGAACATATGGGAAGCATGATTTGGTTATACAACAATTACCACATCTAAGTATCGTGGCTATATCAATAAACTTGCAACTTGAAGGGTTTATTCAAATCTTGAAACTCATAATATAAAATGTGAATCAACCCCCAAAAACAACACTAATGAATTTCAATTCACATAAATCATGAAGACTCATAAAAATATAATCTTTGAATTTAGAAAAGGATTTTTGAACTTCATGGGTGGAAGGGGCCCTTGAATAAACATCTAACATACCTTAGTTCTTGATTCTACAAAGATTGATGATGGAATTTCTTGAATTTGGATCTTCAATTGAAAACCCTAAGCGTGTTCTTGAGGAAAAGTGAGAGAAAACTAGTATATGTAGGTAAACAATGGTTAAATCTCATGTTATAGGGTTATATAGGAGTGGGAAAAAGATTGAAATAACCATGGGGTCGCAGCTGTTTTAATGATTGATAACTGGGTACTGACGCCTTGGTATATGAGGTGCGTCGATGGCATCAATGCGATACCCGACGCATCACGCAATGATCGTATTGAGCCTCAGTACTTTTGACTGGCAGTCCTGGAAAATATTGGCCAACGCGATACGCAACGCAGCACGCCAATATCACGTTTGTCCACTTTTGGGCACTGGAACTTGGTCTAAACGAGGTCCGAAAATTCCAAACTTATTCGGGAACCCCTATTGATATTCTTGAGCATGGATTAACTTAAATATCAAACCTTTATGGATGTAAAGGTCACAAAATAAGAACTCCAACTTTCGAAGGCTAAAACAGACTAAGTCTTAATACTTAGCCAGAGTTTTCTAAGTTTTGGAGCTTCTCTTGACATGTTTTAAAGAGTTTTAACGACTAGGAAAATTTGCGAGGTCTTACAATATCTCCCCCTTGGGAACATTCATCCTCGAATGGGACTTATAAAGCTTAAAATACTGGCAGGCTAAACTTACTTACTGGATATGAACATTTGAAACATGACTATATGACTGGAACCACTGATATACTGAAATCTCATACTGAACATACATATCTGATGCATGGATATCTGACTGAGTTGATTCTCATGAAAGCATGACTGAATATGTAATGATAACAGATACTATGTTTGTAAGAGGAATCTGAGCATGAAACTGAATGGATTTATGGACATGAAAACATCGGGGAATTCTAGGATATATCCCCCTTTGGGACACTATGTACCCCCTAAGAATGCTTACTTTATTGAGATATTGGGAAAACTGAGGCGATGTACAAGGCACCCACGAACTGGATCATAACTAAACCTCGGGAGTCTGAAACTAATGCATGACTCATGAACTGAACTGAACTTGCAACTACTAGGACATTCTATCTTGGAATAGTTACCTTTTTAAGATTTCTGATAGCATGACTAGATGAAAAGATGGGAAACAAACTATACGAATCTGACTGCCTGACTGCTAAACTGACTTGCTAGCTTTACTAACTAACTCATGCTAAAAACTTAAGCTCAAATGGGAGCAAAGGATCTAACAATACATATCATAAAGATAAATGACTTATAATGTACCCAAATCTATATTAGGGGAACCTTATGGATTGTGATGAGTCTGGAGTGCATAAAATATGTTATGACGTTGACCACTAGTGGTACTGGTAGTGATTCCCTACTGACGTAAATCTTTATCCCTCTGAGCCAATACTCTACACTCCCGAAGCCTGTGGCCTGGCTTACCACATCTAAAACATACCTCGTTGTTCGCTCTACATACACCTAGGTGATTCTTGCCACACTCTTTACAAAGAGGATAGGTACGCTTACTTCCCACACTACCCTGGGCTTTGGAGCCTGGCGTCCCATCATGACTAACATTCTTGAATTTTAGTGTGGGTACACTAGCTGAGGATGGAGCTGGGACTGAAAACTTCTAACTATGTTGAGAATGATCACCACCCTGTGACCCTGGCTGAGAATAACTAAAACTACCTGTTCTGGCCTTCTTACTTACTCTCGCTCTTTCCTTTGCTTTCTCTGCCTCAATCTGCTGAGCATGCATCATCAATCTAGAAATGTACATGTCTCTATTGAGCATAGAAGTCCTACACTCCTTAACCACTACCCCAGAAACACCGGTCACAAACTTACTCATGCTTGCTCTAGGGTCAGCCATCTGATCAGGGACATACTTAGCCAATTGATTAAACTTGAGACAATACTCCTTCACTATCATGGAGCCTTACCTCAGGTTTATGAACTCTTCTATCATAGACTCTCTTATCTCTAGTGGGAAAAACATATCTAAGAATGCATCTTGAAATATCTGCCAAGCCATGAGAGCTGTATCCTTCCCTCTACCCTTCCTTCACACAACTACCCAATCATAAGAAACATCCTTCAGCCTATAGGATGCCAATTCTACACTTTCCTATTTAGAAAAATGCATGACCTGGGTGATCTTCTTTACCTTATCGAGATAAAGCTGTGGGTCCTCATCTGCCTTAGACCTAAAAAATTCTGGCGGGTTTATTCTCTTAAAGTCTCTAATTTTGGCTGTGACTAGACCCCCATCTTGCTGAGGTGGGGCTGCAGCCTGATGGTTACCTTGAACATTAGTCATCACAGCTTGGGCTAGTGCCTGAAAATCTGCTTGAAACTCCGCATGTGACACATTCTCATTCAAAAGATCTACGGGATAAGGTGGCTGGCTATCATTTCTTTGGGCATTAGCTTTGCGAGGAGGTATACTCTATAAATAAAAGAAAGAGGTGGATTAGACTGAGAATTATCTCGAGATCATGCTCACTCACATGACAAGAACACAGAAAGAAAGGAAACTGTTCCTAAAACATCTTATAGCCTCTTGTATATAAATGTGGCGTGCAACACACCCATGTACAAGACTCTACTAGATGAGACTTTCAGACTTCCTAGGACACTATTGAACCTTAGGCTCTGATACCAAGTTTGTAACACCCCGATTCTAGTACCCCGGATGCTACACGATGCTCTTAATCTCGAAGGACCTCAAGCTAACCCTTAACTGATACTTGTAACTGAGCACAACATAATATACTAAAAATGCGAAAAACTGGCGAAAACTTGCCATAAGGTTCAATACTAAAATAAAACTGAATAAAGTTTAACAATATCAAAACTAAAACAACTTTCAAAACAACTAGTATGAAAGCCTCTAAACGGTCTAAACTGTGAAGTTGATGGGACAATCCCCCAACTAACTCCATCTATTGAAGAATACTGAATCTAATGAAATAATAGAACCATCCTCGAATGATAAGGGCTCATTGATAAGTCTACTACTCCTGAATGAGTCTGAACTGCTAAGGGTGCTCGAGATCCCATGCTTCTGAACCTATGGTATAAGACACCATAGCGCAAAAGAAAGGTATGCGTCAGTATGTGTACTAATATACTAGATGGGGTAAGGTTTAATGCAAGGGCTCATATGTATGAAATATACTGACTAAATAATCTGAGTATGCTGAATGAGGATACATGCATAAATACATAAACTATAACTGAAATTGTAGTGACACTGAATACTGAGTCGCGAATGCTGATTTATTGACATCTGAGTTTACTAATGCTGGGATACTAAATAACTAAATCTATTGATATTGATATCTGAGGTTATTGAAACTGATTAACTATATCTGAGATCAGTTCTATCTAATGGGTGATTTCTAAATCCACTGTTAATGCTGATGAGTGACTGTATCCAAAAACCCTGAATCTGAGCTACTGAGCTGAGTTCTTTTACTGAGACTGATTCTAAAACTGAGACTGTGGGAGGTAGTCATCTAACCGACATGCCCCAAATTTGAACTAGTGGGGTCTAACCTGTAACCCCAGCTGGAAGGGTGTTAGTATTGTGCCATGGGTAAAGACAACTGCTATGGGGTCAGTCCTAATCTAGCGGGTGACCCCTGAGATCAGTCCTGTACTATTGGGCGATCTCGGAGTATGTCAGTCCTATCTAATGGGTGATATCTCATAACTACGCTGGCTACGTAGTTCTGGAACTTAGGGATTTCTTCTAGGGATCTCAGTCCTATCTAGCGGGTGAGCCCCCATCCCTAGGTTCACTCGGTGTTGAATCCTACTCCCAACTGAATGACACTAAACTTTCCTACTCCATACTAGGCTTGACTGAGCTGTTACTGATCGTACGGCTTAACTGAACTAAACTGAGTTACTGAGTCTTCCTAAGTTTTGTAACTGACTGAGTTCTACTGATTGTGGCACGACTAAGATTATCTTAAAAACTGACACTAGCTCTAGGTAGCAGCTAAATTGTCGGGTATTAAATACCCCCAGGACTCGATAGCATAAACAAGAATAAAACATGGCAAGTCTTGAATAACATGACAATATTCTATCATTCACAATACAATCAATGAGGCATCTCTTCAAGAACTTGAAAGTCATAAACTTATGCACGGATAGGAATGCATACAAATGTCTCATAATTCATTCACTAAAGCCTTTCAACAAACACTTAGCATGCATTATCTTGTACATAAATGGGGACTACATGTTTACATGCTATAATGGCACTACTTCATTCATATAGGCATTTAATCGAACATATAGGAAGCATGCTTTGGTTATACAACAGTTACCATATCTAAGTATCATGGCTATATCAATAACCTTGCAACTTGAAGGGTTTATCATGAACATTTTGCAATTGATCACATACTAGGTTCAAATCTTGAAACTCATAATCTAAAACGTGATTCAACCCCCAAAAACAACATGAACATGACTCTAAATTCATGGAAGGGACCCATGAATAAACATCTAACATACCTTAGTTCTTGATTCTACAAAGATTGACGGTGGAATTTCTTGAATTTGGATCTTCAATTGAAAACTCTAAGCGTGTTCTTGAGGAAAATTTAGAGAAAACTAATATATGTGGGTAAACAATGGTTGAATCTTGTGTTATCGGGTTATATAAGAGTGATAAAAAGATTGAAATAACCCTGAGGTCACGACTGTTGTAATTATTGATAACTGGGTGCTAACACACTGGTCGATGCGGCGCATCTATGGCATCGATGTGATACCCAACGCGTCGCGCCATGATCGCATTGAGCCTCAGTAATTTTGACTGGTAGTCCTTGAAAAATATTGGCCAACGCAATAGGCGACACGGCGCGCCAAGATCGCATTGGTCCACTATTTTGGGCACTGGAACTTGGTCTAAACGAGGTTCAAAAAATCTGAAACTCATTCGGGAACCCCTATTAACATTCATGACCATGGATTAACTTAAATATCAAACCTTTATGGACGTAAATGTCACGAAATAAGAACGCCAACTTTCGAAGGCTAAAATAGACTAAGTCTTAACACTTAGCCAAAATTTTCTAAGTGTTGGAGCTTTTCTTGGTATGCTTTAAAGAGTTTTAATGACTAGGAAAATTTGTGGGGTCTTACAAATACCCCCACTTAAATCCCTTAAAAACCCATCAAAGGGATACGATTGACCCTCTTACGAGTCGTACCTTTCCTTACGGTTGGTTTCTACCAGTTGTACCCAGGACATAACCTTTGGATTAGACATTGTCCAGTATACAACTCATCCAAAAGAGTTGTAACCTCAGCATACCATCCATACCCATGATCTGTATCCCTAGCAGAATGAATTTCCAAGAGAATCAAACACTGGCCACCATATGAGTCCCTGATATGACTCGTACCCCTACGTAGTGACCATTCTAGTGACCAAAATCATCCCACCAACTAATACTAGTCAGCATACGACAGGACCATACCATCCATACCCCAACATACGACTCGTATCCATGAGTCATATTGGGTCTGGAGAACGGATTTCCAAGAAATTTTCTAAGGGTCAAAGCCCAGGATGTTTCCGTCTCCCCCACTAGGATTATTTGTACCCGAATGACGGACAAGGTAGGGGTAACCACACACAGAGTCATTTGCATTATCAAACATCCCTTTAAGAAAGTTTGAAAATAAAGAGGCAAAGTTGTAAATCTTTCCTTTAACAAACCCCATTAATAAATATGTATTCAAGAACACATACCTTCGGCGCGAATCCCAGGAGAAGAAAATAGATGCAAATAC
Organism: Capsicum pubescens; assembly: GCA_030864215.1. Lineage (NCBI taxonomy): Eukaryota > Viridiplantae > Streptophyta > Magnoliopsida > Solanales > Solanaceae > Capsicum > Capsicum pubescens. The sequence goes on along the minus strand of CM061544.1, from coordinate 194,011,876 downwards.
TTGGACTTCATGTCCTCTTATTCTTCCCAAGTAGATTCTTTCACCTTATGGTTTTGACATAGAACCTTAACCGAAGCCACATCCTTGGTCCACAACCGACGAACTTTCCTATCTAATATCTCAACCAGGACCTCTTCATAAGATAGAGAATTCGAAATACCCAATCATTCCAATGGAACAACCGAAGAAGGATCACCAAGAAACTTACTCAACATAGAAATATGAAAGACCGGATGAACTAAACTTAAGATAGATGGCAACTCCAACTCATAAGCAACATTGTCAACTCTCCACAAAATCACATTAGGGCCAATGAACCGAGGACTGAGTTTTCCCTTTTTGCCAAATCGTACCACTCCCTTCATTGGAGATACCTTGAGGAACACCCTATCCCCTACCTCAAACTCCAAGTCTCTACGCCTAACATCTGCATAGGACTTTTGCCGAATTTGGCCAGCTTTAAACCTATCCAGAATCACCTTCACCTTCTCCATCACCTGATAAACCAAATTAGTACCAAACATATCCGCTTCTCCAGGCTCAAACCACCCAATAGGAGATATACACCTCTTACCATACAATGCCTCAAAAGGAGCCATATTAATACTAGAATAATAGATATTATCGTAAGCAAACTCTACCAAAGGCTGATGCTCAACCCAGTTGCCACCATAGTCAATCACACTGGATCGAAACATATATTCAATTATCTGAATAGTTCTCTCTACTTGCCTATCCAACTGTGGATGAAAATCAGTACTCAGACTAACTATAGTCCCCAACCCTTTTTGGAAAGACTGCTAGAAATGAGACATAAACTATGTACCACGATCAGAGATAACCAAAACAGGTACTCCATGCAGCTTCATAATCTCCTAATGATACAATCGCGCATAATCTTCCATCGAAAAGGTAGTCCGCACCGGTATGAAATGTCCAAACTTAGTCATCCTATCCACGATCACCCAAATCAAATCGTACTGGTTTTGAGACCGAGGAAGACCGGTAAAGAAGTACTTATTGATCACTTCCCACTTCCATTCAGGAAAATCAATTTCTTGATACAACCCTCCTGGCCTCATGTGCTCAACCTTAACCTGTTGACACCCCAAGAACTTATCCATGAAATCAGCCACATCCCTCTTCATGCCATTCCACCAATAGATCTCCTTGAGATCGTGATACATCTTAGTCGAGCCGAGATAAACTATATAGCGCGACTTATGCACCTCAGCCAAAACCCTTTGCCGCAACCCGTCGACATCTGGAACACACAACCTCCCTTGGTACCATAAAGTACCATTATCACTGATCTCAAACACAACTACCTTTTTCTCACTAACACTACTCTTGATTTTCATCAAGACAAGACCTAACACTTTTTCTCCTTAATATCCGCACCAAGAGATAGCCAAATGGTTTCTTGCACCATCACACCACTATCTTTAGAGTCCAAGAGATGAACTCCAAGATTAGCCAAGTGGTGAATAGCCTTCACCAATTCCCGCCTGCCTTTCTTCATATGAGACAAACTCCTTATGGATAACCTGCTAAGAGCATCAACAACCATATTAGCCTTACCTGGATGGTAGTGAAGACTCATATCATAATCCTTGCACCTTCTATGTTTGAGATTAATATCTTTATGAGTGAAAATGTACTGAAGACTCTTATGATAAAAAAATATATCCACGTGAACACCATACAAATAACGACTCCATATTTTCAAAGCAAACACAACTGCCACCAACTCCAAATCATGAGTAGGATAATTCCTCTCATTTGCCTTCAACTGCCTGGAAGCATAGGTGATCACCTTCCTATGCTGTATCAGAATACAACTGAGCCCTACCCAAGGTGCATCACAAAAAACCACAAACCCATCATTGCCCTCCAGCAAGGTCAGGATTGGAGTCGAGGTTAACTTATCCTTTAACTTCTCAAAATTCCCTTCACAAGTATCCAACCAAGAAAACTTAACCATCTTCTGAGTCAACTTAGTCAAAAGAGCAGCTATCGTAGAAAAGCTTTCCACAAATCACCTATAATGTTTGGTCAAACCTAAGAAGCTCCGAATATCAGATGAAGTCATGGGCCTAGGCCACCTTTTCACCTCAGCAACCTTCTATGGATCCACCATGATCCCTTCACTAGAAATAACATGACCCAAGAAAGTCACAACGTTCAACCAAAACTCACACTTACAGAACTTGGCAAACAACTAGTGTTCTTTTAGGGTCTGTAACACCACACAGAGGTAATTAGCATAATCTACCTCACTCTTCAAATTAACCAAAATGTCAATAAACATAATGATGAAGAAATCCAAATACAGCCAGAACACTCTGTTCATCAGATCCATAAATATTGTCAAAGCATTAGTTAGCCCAAACGACATCTCCAAGAACTCAAAATGCCCATACCGAATATGAAAACTCATCGTAGGGATATACACCTCCATAATCCTAAATTGATGGTACCCAAACCGAAGATCAATCTTAGAGAAGAACTTGGCACCCTGTAACTGATCAAACAAATTATCTATTCGAGGAAGAGGATACTTGTTCTTAACTGTCGGTATTCAATGCACATCCGAATAGAACCATCCTTTTTGCGTACAAACAACACCAGCGTACCCCATGGAGAAATACTGGGATGAATAAACCCCTTATCTAGAAGATCCTTAAGTTGCTCTTTGAGTTCTCTCAACTCATCCGGAGCCATTCTATATGGAGGAATAGAAATGGATGAGTGTCCGAAAGAAAATTGATACCAAACTCTATTTCCCTATCCAGAGGAACACCAGGGATATCATCTGGCAAAAGATCTGGAAATGCATTAACCACAGGGACAGAATACAATGAAGGACCTTTTGAGTTAGGATCATTAACCCAGACCAAGTAATAAAGACAACCCTTAGAGATTAAACTTCAAGCTCTAAGATAAGAAATAAAGCTCCCCCTAGGAGATAAGGAACTACCTACCCACTCTATAACTAGTCCACCAAGGAAATTAAAAATGACCCTATGGGTCCAACAATCCTTAGATATATAATAAGAATGCATCCAATCCATACCTAAGATTACATCAAAATCTACTATATCCAACTCAAACAGATCCGCCAAGGTCTACTTGCTACCAATAGATACCCCCTATAGACTCTCTTAGCAATAACCGAGTCACCTACTGAGGCAGAAACAAAAAAAAGATTCAAAATAACTTCTTGATCGAAACCAAAAGACACAAACATATATGAAGTCACATAAGAAAGAGTGGACTTCAGATCAAGAAAACAATACACATCATGAGAAAAAGTTGTAACATACTAGTAACGACATCAGGTGATACCTCAAATTCTTGTCAGGATGCCAAAACATAAAATCTATTCCGACCAAAACTAAAACCAGGAGCAGTAACAGAAGCAGATGCCACACCACCAGGGGCAAGAGTAGAAGATGAAGCCATAGAAATCTTATTCACCCCCGTAGCAATCTTATTAACTGGATAATCCCTGAGCCTATGGCCTACCTGGCCACCCTTTAAGAAATTATCCTTTCCTTCCTCGGAATAACCCTGATGAGGACGACCACAAAATCAACAAGGAGGACACAAAAAAACTGACTGACCTCCACTCTCCTGTGATTGGGAAACCTATGCTCGAGAATTGTCACCACCTTGATGACGCTTGTCTCCCAACTGATAAGGAGCACTAGCAAAAAAGAAGCCTAAACTACCCCACTTCTTTTTCTGCCACTTGCCACCATCTCTACCATCCTGAGACTAAGCACCTCCCTGATCAGAAAACCTACTCCACTTTCCCTACCTATCCTCCACATATTCCTTTTTCCCATCCTCAACCTGCTGCATATGAACAATTAACATCGAAATATCCATATCTTTAATCAGCAAGGCAGTCTTGCTCTCCAAAATCAAATCTCTATTGAACCCAAAAGTGAACTTCCTCGTTATCGACCTCATATCAGCCACCAAATTAGGAACATACCTTGATATATGAACAATTAACATCAAAATGTCCATATCTTTAATCAGCAAGGCAGTTTTGCACTCCAAAATCAAATCTCTATTCAACCCAGAAGTGAACTTCCTCATTATCGACCTCATATCAGCCACCAAATTAGGAACATACCTTGATATCTAATGGAACTTCAAATCATATTCCTTTCTAAATATCTTCCCCTACCTGAGCTTTACAAACACTTCTATCTTTGCTTCCCTCTGCTCTTAAGGAAAGAATCGATCCATGAAGGCATTAGAAAAATCCTCCCATAACCCTTCTAATTCCATATCACCTCTATCCCTATCACACTCCTCATACCACTGATAAGTAATATCCTTGAGATGATAAGCTGTAAAGTTAACCCCCTCTACGTTATTCACCTGCATCACCTAAAAGATATTTTCCATATCATCCAAGAATCCATATGGATCCTCCTCCACCTTCATCCAATAAAGGTTGGAGGACCCATTTTCATAAATTAACCAACCCTTATGGCCTCAGCAGACAAAGCACCTGTTGTACCCTACTCAGCCTGAGTAGCAACCAATTGGGCAATGACATGAATGGACTGACAAAATTATGTGTTTGTCATATTGCCTTGAGGGACCTGAGTAGAGCTAGACAGAATATGAGAAACTCTAGTACCATCAGGAATAGGACTATGAGATCAAAGATGTACTCTAGACGTAGGACGTACTCTTCCAGCCTTATCCCCAGATGAGATAGAAGAATTTTCTTGTGTTCCAGATCTAGGAGGCATGATCTAAAAGATTAACAAACAAGGATTAGAGGAGATTCCAAGATTGAGAACTCAAGCTTAAAGATAAAATACCAAGAAAGTGAAACATTCCTAAATGTCTTGCATCCTCTATCTTATGAGTGTGGCGTACTTCACATCCCTAAAAGAGACTTTACTCGACACGACTTTGTGAACTTCCCAGTTGACCATGAACCTAAAGCTCTGATACCAACTTGACATGACCTAACCCTAGGCCTTATCATAATAGGAATCCCAACTCTAACCAAAACTGGGGACTACCTCCTGTTACCTAACCCAACCACCTATGTCCAACCTTAGATGGCCTGAATTTAAAACATATAATAAGATAGCATTATTGTTATCATTAATACTCTATGATATAATCACAACCGTGACTAACCCAACTAATTTCAATCGTATCGCACCAACTGCCAAACCATACCAAACAAATCCATAGTCCATAAACCCAAAGAAAATACCAAAACATAACATGAAAATCAATCCCAAAATGTAATAAGATGGAATAACCAACAATATCATCCAATAATGTCAGCCCATTTTTCTTATTCCAATTCCAAGGCCAACACCAATATCAATCTCGCCTATACCAACCCCCAGAAGTACTACAAAGTCTCTATCCAAAAGAGTAAATAAATTCAGTTGGGACATGCCCCCAACCATGGACAAAACCAATATCCAAAATAAAAGAAAAGTGTCTAAACAGAATCTACAACATGAAATGATGCCTTCTGAAAAGATGGAAGATCACCACTTCAGTCCAAGTGCTGATACTGAATCTGCATGCTAAATAAGAGGAGGAGAATATCCAGTTCCTGCATAGCGTGGGTATATAACTGCCAGTAGATTAGGTTTGTGAATGACCGCTAGAATGAATCTCAAGATATGGATAAAATAATGCAAGTCATAAAACCCAGTAAAACCATCCATAATGCATACAACCATACATATATAAGTGTCGGGAAAAGGGGCTGGGTTTAGCATGCACTTAAAAACTTTACCTGGGCTGTGTAGCTTTAGAGTACTAACTACCCATGAGTGATATGGGTTCAACTCCCCCTGCTGAAAGGGTCCCAGTGCGTATAGCCGTTTGATCAAGCAATATTTCATGTGATAACTAGTATATCCCTCCAATATATAACATGAAATTCACACGTGGTCATCAAGGACTCCTCATATCAGTAAATATGAGTTTTCGGTTTTGGTCCCCCCGGGACTGCCACCTTCCATGGCTTAGCTACACACCCCTCCATTAATGTTCAATTAAAACCATGTACAAATAATCCATTTACCATTTATTAATCAAGGCCAATATTGGAGGTATCGTCATACCATCCCATTACTTTCAAGTAATATCCTTAGCCAAACCATTTAGGTTAACGAGAACTTAGGTGCCCTTTCCATATACCATATTAAATCCACTTGAGAGACTTCCATATTCTCCATTAGCATTACCATTTATCCTTTTCAAACCATTTAAACTATGCATAAATCCTTTACCAAGTTTAAAACAAGCAAGAGTTCCATTAAAAGAAGTCAATGCAGTGAACATATCTTTATAAACATTTTATCAACCACCTTGTTGGCACAATATAACCAAATCCAATTTCAAAGACCATTAAACCATTACCATGCAATCCAATTTTCCAAAACCACCATTAATGCATATAAAAGTATAATTAAAATCATAGGAAACCATAACCAAGCATTCAATATAAAAACCTCCAATAATAGTTGAGAAACCATAATTATTATATAGTAAAACCATGAAATCAATCATATAAACCATGCCTTTAGTTTAAATTACAATGAGGGAAGAGAATCATGTCTTAAACCATAGAATTGATGGAAAGAAATCACCAAAACAAGACCCAAAGCAATTACTTTGTTGAAACCCTAGCTTCATTGCCCCAAAAGCTCTTGAGAGAATTATTGGATGTTTAGGATTAGTTTCTTAGGGAGAATTAATAGAATAATTGGTCAAATAACCTTCTAAGTATATTATAAGTCGTGGATACTAATTAGGGTAAGTAGGGAAATATCCTTTAAACATTAGCCACCATACGAGTCACCGATACGATTCATACCAAGCCTTACGACTCGCACCAAGCCTTACGACTCGTACCCCTAAGTCATGACTATTCCAGTGATCAAAAACATCCCACCAACTAACATTGTTCAGCATACAAAAGGACCATACTATCCATACCCCAGTAGATGGCTCGTACCCATGAGTCGTATTGGGTCCAAAAAATAGATTTCCAAGAAATTTTCTAAGGGTCAAACCCTAGGATATTTCAAGTGCAGTTTTAGATATGTATGCCCGTATGATTTCTTGCATACTTAATAATGTTCCTTTGAATATTGGTCATCTTGTGATATCTTATATGAAGATCTACAAGAACCATGGTGGTACACATCTCTTATTTCCTTCTTTTATTATTAAGCTACGCAGGAGAGAAGGGATGGTGGTATACACGAATGACACTTGGATATATCCTAGAACCCAGATTTACCCTCTAAAGATTTGGGGTAAGGGTGCACCCGGCAAGAGCAAAAAGAGAAAGATCGATTTCAGCAAGTCGACAATTGAGGAGTCAATGTCATGTAGACCACCTACCGCCGGACCTCTAGATGATATTGGTGATGATATTAGTATCATCAAGGATCTTGTGTCAGGATTACCTTAGGGGACAGGAGAGTCCTTGACCAGGCATCATTCTTAGGTGTCCTGCTCAGATTATGAGAAGGATTAGGAGGAGCATCAGACAGAGGGAGCTACTATTTCTAGGCTCGAGAGGGCATACTCTATATTGGCAGAGTCTCACAGGGAGCTTTAAGACTCCCACGAGATGATGAAGAATAGAAGAAAGAAGAGAGATAATTTTTCAGTAAGATGTAGAAGGGGGTCAAGGCCCCGTGGAAGGTCCTAAAACTCTGTGACAAACTACCTTCTCCCAGAGTAGAGAGTGATGATGAGGCCCCTAATAAGTGGTCTGGTGATGATGCTGGTGGAGATGATACAGAGTCTACATAGGGAGAAAAGCTCTTGATGGATTCTCAAGAAGCACCTATTTCTCTTACTTTATTATTTATGCTGTGAGGACACTACGATCTTTTCAGTTGGGGGTGACAGTTCTTAGATTTGTATTATATAGATATTTTATAGATGATTTGATGACATTTTGGATATTTTTTTTGGGTTTGCATTATTTGGGCACTTTAATGGTGCCTATATTTCATGGATTAATTGTTTGGCCTGTGTTTACATTTTTACTTTATCTTTATTTTTGTTGTGGTGATATTGGAAGAGATTTTACCTAAGATAGATTGAATGATGACATTCTAAAGGGAAAAGTGTCGTGATTGGGTTTTAAGTCATGGATGCAGGGGAAGTCTGCGTTCCCATGGCATCGAGGTTATAAATGCAAGAAAAATCTGAGTTCCTATGGTATTTTGAATTTTTGATCGCACTTATACCTATGGCAAAGTCTGAGTTGCCTTATGGCTTGCTCGTATGAAAGCCAAAATATGAGACAAAGGATTGAGTGGATGTCATAGTTAGCAAATTTTGCATGGTACAAATGCAAAGAAAACACCCCCTCCGTCCAAAAATTTTCAAAAATCAAGGGCATGGATGTGAGCAACCTTGTAATAATTCTTTTTCTCTTTTTGTGACTCCAAAAATTTTGTCTTGTGAAAATAGGTAGATACTCCATTTTTGTCTCTAGCGGGAGGAGAAATTAAGCCTCCTTAGAGAATTTGCATACCATGTGTGGTGAGCTTATTTGTCCAAATCTCATGTGTACTTGTAGCATTAATAACTTGACCCATTAGTCTCTAAAGGCTAATTATGATTGTATTTGGTTGGTGAGATAATCTTAGGACTTCTTTGTGACATTGGAAGCCCGCTTTAGCCTAAAAAGCCTACCTTTGCATAGATGTTATCTCCAGTCACCCACTTTGAGCCTTTAAATTTTTCTTTGGCAAACATATTGCAAGTCGTGAGCCTTTCAATTCCTAATTATCTTTTGAACCCTATCCTCCTTGAACTTAAAAATGCAAATTAAAACTAAAAGCTTAAGTTGGGGGTGGTAATTATTGGAATGGGTAGCTTTAGGCCACAAAGTTGTAAGTGAGTGCGTAAGATCTTAAGCATTGTGAACAATTGAGTAAGGAAAAGAAATGACCTAACAAAGAAAAAAATGCATGAAATATACAAGAAAAAAAATAAAAAGAAAATAGGTAAACCAAGGAAATAAAAGTAGGCACATTTGTAAAGAAAAGAAGTGTCCCATGGTCATAAGATGGAAGGAATTGTGGGATGTGGATATTCAAGGAGGGTATAGCCATGTTGTTCCAAATAATATCCTACCGTACCCCAAACCTACATTATAAGCTCAAAAAGTCCTTCGTGATTTCCAACCAAGTATACTCATTGTAAGGGCTATTGAAAATAGATACAAGCATATGGCATGGTACTTGTTAGCATCGAGAGTTCTTTAGAGAGAGAGAGAGTATTGCATATTTGATAAATTGGTGTGTGGAAATTTCCTTCTTGTGAGGAGGCATGTAACCAAGTTGAGTTGGGTGATTTTGTCATCTCCCAAAAAATGAGGCAAAAGGAGTATATTGTGGTTGAGGTCAAATTTGAGTCACTTATAGAGTATTAGAGTTTGTTGCAGGGTAGCTTTTTGAAGACTTTTGCACCTTTGAACATTGAATTTTATGTAAAGGGAGGTGGTAAGAATAACTTTGCCTATGTTTGAAGAGCTACTTGTGGTAGTAATTAAGATTGAAGTCATTGTGATCATTAGGTCATCTAGTTTTGGCATAAATGTGCATTGTCTCAAGGTAAGAGGTTGTGTTTCTTGAGGAAAAGCAAAGTTTTAAGGTAGGGGTGTTGATGAATAGTGAATTTACCACTCATTTGCATTCAACATTCGTGCACATTACCATGATTTGAATGTATGAGTGAGACAAAATTTTTATTAAAGGCACTAATTTCCATATTTTGCAGGCATACAGGTCATAAGATAAAAAGATGTGGATTTGAGCTAAAAAGAATCAAAAGTAGAAAAAAAGTGCAGCAAGAAAACCTGGAGCAGAAACAAGCCTCAGTCACCGCGATCGCAGTCAGTTAAGCCAGGTCGAAGAACCGCGATCGTGTATAAGATCCTGCATCGCGTCCTAGTGGGAATATAGACCAAGGACAGATATGTAAATGCATACAGTTGTTTCCAAATTCCCTTAAGAAGCTCAAACCCTTTTTCATGGGGGGATCTCGGATTGGTATGGAATTGTTTCCACCATCTAGTTTCTAATTTGAAGAGAACATTTGGTTGTACTAATTTTGGGGTGAAGAATACTTTAGAGTAGCTTCCATGTGAAGGATTAGCAATTTCCATTGAAGCTTTATTGAAGCTTAAAGTTTGGATAGAGTGAAACTGTGTATGGGTTGCGATTGTTAGCTTCATTTGTTAATTCATGTTGTTGGATTTTACAACTGCTTAATTGTAAATTGGAATTTGTTGGTGGAAGTCTCAAACTTCCTAAACCCCCACATCATCCTTGACGAAGGGATGTGGATCCTACAATTATCCTTAAAAAAGGGTTGTAGGTGACATGAGCATTTGTGAACAATAAATTAGATAATAGTTATTTCATTTTTGTTATCTTAGAAATAAGTATAAATTGTAGAATTACTATGTATTATGCATCATCCTAGAAATAGGGATGCCTAATTAAGGTTTGGTTGCAAATGGTTGAGCACACCTACTTGGTACTTAAAAGAATCAGTGGGTGATAGTTTGGTACTTTGTTGAAAGGCTAGTATCGAAACCCTAACCGAGCCTACCCACACATGCTATAAATAAGATTTGAGGTTGATTGTCATGCATCCACATACTAGTTTCCCCTAGTAAAACATAGCCCCAAGATCCATTTCTAACTGATTATACTCTAATTATCTGTTGCCCCGAGTTAGTCCTTTATAAGTCAAAAAGTAATCATATCTTTGGAACGTTTAAAATCCCCCAATTACTTGTATCATAAGATTGAGTTTAGCCAGTAACTTCAATTTTCAATCTTATTTAATCACCACTCACATTATTCCTCATGGATTTGATCCCGACTCAAAGTTGGGTAATTGTATTGACGATGACCGCCTTGCACTTAAATTGACGTATGAGTTGAGTGTTATCATCGTGTTCAAGTGTAGATAATTGTGAAAATATTTAAAATAATAAATTGATAAAAATCTTAAAAAGGAGAAGTATTAATAAATTATGAAAAGTAAAAATATGACAATAATTGATAAAATTATAAAGTAAGAATAATTATCAATAATATGTTAACAATTGTAAAAAGTATGTGAAAATTATATTTGTTTCCCTTTAACAATTAGAAATCCTGAAGGCATTAATTTAAGCATGGAGAGCCAAAATTTGGTGTCAACAGCTGCCCCTTTTCCTTTGAGGATGATGTAGAAGTCTCTAGACGAGAATGTCAACGTGCAGACAATTTTGCTCGACAAAAAAATATTTTTGATAAAAATTTTGATCGAACTCTAATTTAGAGTTGCCTACATAGCTGGAGTTGCATAAGGTTTAGGTCAGATATAGTTAAGAAGAACAAGCAAATTACCTCTTGCCACGTTATTAAGGGTGGACGACTATGTAGAATGATTATTGAGAGAAGGACTATTTGAGAACAAAAATGTTCACATATTTTGTATGCTTCTTTCAAAATTATCCCAGTATCGAGCTGTGAGATGATGGGGATGTAAGATTGTGTACTTGCTGGGGAGAAAGAATGATTATGAGGTTGGGAAAACCAAACTCTACATAGAGCTTCCTACATATCTCGAGTGTCATGAGAATCAAGTCAATATAGTTCAAAATAGAGAAATGGGGAAAATTCTGAGGCAATTTTCAAAAATTGCCCCAATGTATGATTTATGGGTAACACTGGACTCTTTGAAAGGAACTTTAAAAATGTCTTGCTATTAAGAATTATATTTTTGATTTAACAGATGCATGATCTGTCTGATTATCTACAGAGACTTGAGGATGAATGATGTCTCCGATTATTTTTGGGGACTTGAGGATGAATGACGTCTTTGATTGTCTCTGGGGACTTGATGCACGACATCTCTAATTGTCTATGGAGATGGATATTAATTGCCGTCTTCGATTGACTGTAAAGACTGATATTGATTATCTTCTCCAATTGTAATGAAGACTTTGTTGGTTGTTATCTCCAATTGTATATGGAGAGTGTGAGGTTTATGTAAGATCGACCATTGTTTTTGGGGACTTAATGCATGATATATCCGATTATTTGCGAACACTATTTTCCAATTATATTTTAGAACTTAATTTATGACATCTCAGATTGTCTATGGTGATGATAAATGACACCTATGATTGTCTACAGAAACTATGCGATGAATGGCATCTTCAATTATCTATAATGACTTGATTCATGGCATCTTCAATTGTCTATGAAGACTAATTTTGATTGTGGTAAGGTCTCCCGATTGTCTTTGGGGATATAATGCATGATATCTCCAATTGTCCACAGAGACTTATGTTGATGGTCGTCTCAATTATCTATGAAGACCATGTGATGAATGATTTCTTCGATTGTGTATGAAAACTATACATGACATCCCCAATTGTCTATAGAGACTTACTAAAACACGACGCCTCCGAATGTTTACAAACATTATGTGATGAATGATGTCTTAGATTGTCTATGAAGACTATGTTGATTATTGCATGATATCTCTGATTGCTTATGAAGACTAATGTTGGTCAGGGTAAAGTGCTCTAGTTTTCTTTGACAACTTAATGCATGATATCTCCAATTGTCCATGGAGACTTGATGACAAATGGTGCCTCCGATTGTCTACAGAGACTATGTGATGAATGATGTTTTCGATTTTCTATAAAGGCTTGATGCATGATATCTCCTATGGTCTATGGAGCTTGATGTTTATGGTAATCCTCAATTGTCTGTGAAGACTAAGGCCCTCAACTATGGAGGTGATTGAATTCTAATAGCCTCTTGATTAGAGGAACAACTAATAAGTAATAGCCTCTAATTAGTGGGCTATCAAAATAAAAAAGCTCTTAACTGAAGGAGTAATTGAAAGGTAAAGGCCTCTCCATTGGAGGGGTTATAGGAATATAAGAGCTCTCTACTGGCGAAGCTATTGAAAGATAATAGCCTCTCGACTAGCATGGCTATTAGAACCTAAGATCTCTCGACTGGCGGAGGAATTGAAAGGCAATAACCTCTCGAATAGTGAGGCTATTGAAATCTAAGAGCTCTTGACTAGAGGAGAAATTGATAGGTAATAGCCTCTCAACTAGAGAGGATAAAGGGATCTTAACTAGCAGAGCAATTAAAATATAATATCCTCTAGACTAGCAGGGATATTGAAATATTAGATATCCGACTGGCGTAGCATTTGACAGGTAATATCATTTTTACTGGTGGGACTTTGGAAATCTAAGAGCTTTTGACTGGCGAACTATTTGATAGCTAATAGCCTCTTGACTGGCAAGGCTACAGAAGCCTAAGAGCTCTCAATTGGCGGAACTATTTGAATGGTAATGGTCTCTTAACTGGTGGGGCTATGGAAATGTAAAATACCTAAATGTGAAGAAAGACACCTAATATAAAAGAAAAATATTCTTGTTTAAAGGTGAGAGATTGAAAAGAAAACTCAATTGTCTGTTTCTGGAGGTGGTGCCTTGAATGAAAAGTATAATGCATTTATTTGAAGGTCATCCATGAATAAGAAAGAAAAATATTTTTTAACTTTTTTGTAAGAAATGTTGAAAGGTCAAGAAGGCATAATCGTGTCTTGACTACAGTTAGTACCCAAAATTAGTAGTGTGTAAAGAATTCGCCCATCTCCTTCCTAGCTAACTGAGATCGACATCAGGGTAACTCCTATAGTTTCAAATGGTACCTTAAACATACCTAAGTATAGACAAAGTTCATTCATCATGCTTCAAATGAAGATTTTGAACTGAGCCTGCTCTTATGTTTCAAGCGTCTTCTATAGAAAGAAAGTCTCGTTTTCACACTTATTTGAGTATTTTTCTTTTTGAATTTAGGGATGTCTAGAGAAATACACACACACTCAAAAAAAAATTCAGTGCATGTAATTGTGATACCATAGGCTTGCCTTCATGTGAGTACCCACTAATGTGAGAACACTTTGAATAAGATCATGTAGGGCTGGTTACCAGCTTGTAATGTAGGCTTGGGGATGGGTAGAATTATATTTGGAATGAAAGTGACTAATTCCTCAATAAGAGTTACATTGTATCCGTGCTTTTAATATTTGTTGTGCTTTGACACTTAATCTTCTTGATTGTGCTTCTTTGCCCCTTGTTTTGTATTTACTTCGACTTCTTTTGAATCATATGCTGGATTATTTTCTCTTTCATTTCAATAAATATATTTTCATTTTCTTCTCGATGATACTCCACCTTTGTTGGAGTTATGTTTTTATTATATGTGTGTAGGGGTTATTTCTTTTTCTTTGAAGTCGTCTTTTCATTTTTGTTCTTTGGTACTATATATCCTTTTCCTTTGGTAGCTTCAATCTTGAATATTCATCCACAACTTTCACGTATTTAGTGCACTTTGAAGGTGGGTAAAGAGAGGGATAGTGCATTTAAGAACTCAATAAGGTATAGACTCAAATATGGCTGTCCAAAGAAAAGTTTTTAGCCTCAAAGGGTGGAATGCTAGGGATTAATGTCATTTGGTAGGCTATGGAAGGCACAATTGGGTCAAAGAAGGCCTACAAACCTTTCCTAAACCAAGCAAGGCTCAGAATTTTGCCTCAACAGACATTTAGGCCAAGTTCAAGATCAACAATGCAATGCAATAAATTAATCTAAAACTCACCGCACAATGCACATGAAACAATGAGGCTGGCTTTATTCTTTCCTTAGATGTATGCAAGATAATTTTTTAAGTGTCACTCAGGTATGATTAAAAGGTGTCAAAAGAATCTACGGTTTACCACGAAGTCGGTCCCGTCCATCATACCAATTGGTTCTTACTCATGCACACTTCTAACTGTGATGGTACTAACCAAGTCAAAATTTTAATTTTTTTGGTAGAAAAAAGAATAGGACCAAACCCAAATGAGAATTGCCTAAATATCTTGTGAAAACAAGAATTGGGTTTGCATAGTTCAGGCGAATATGTGAGTTTGTATGCCTAATTGTCATGAAGTGGTGGTCATCCTTGAAAATGATGAGAAAAATGATTAGGAAGGAACTGTTTGTACCATCAAAATTAGTATGATCAGACGATCGAGAGGATAGATGTTAATCATGAGCAGAGCTTTGACACAACTTCAGTATGTTGACAAGATTGAGAAAGTCGGACATTGAAGAAGTTATGGCACTATTTTTCCCCAGTTGGCAGGATTGTAGTGACTAAAAGAGTGTTGAACTCCTGCTTTTGAAAGTGAGGATTGATACATCATAAATTTAATGGTTTATGACATTCGAAAGAAGAAGCGAGGTATTCTCGAACCAAAATCGAGTGAGGATTTGGAGGTAAGCTAGTTAGGCACTAATGTGACCTCATTGGCAAGAAGTGAGCAGACTTAGTCATTTTATCCATGATGACCCAAATAGAATCAAACTGATGACGGGACCGCGGAAGACCAGTAATGAAATACATATTAATCACTTCCTATTTCAACACGGGCAACTCAATCTCTTAAGACAAACCACTAGGCCTTAAGTGTTCAACCTTCACTTACTGACAAACCAAACACTTAGCCACAAAATTGGCCACACCCTATTCAAGTTACTCCACCAATAGATTTACTTTAAGTCATGATACATATTCATCGAACTAGGATGAACAATATACCTCGACTCATGAGATTCAACCAAGATTCTCTCTTGCCGTCTATCGACATCGGGAACACATAACATGCCTTGGTACCTCAAGATACTATCACCCCCAATCTCAAAAGTCATCACCTTCTGGTGACCCACATCATCCTTGATCCACATCAAGATAGGATCCAAAACTTGTTTCTCCTTCACATCCGTACTAAGATATGACTTTACGACCACTTTCACAATCACACCAACATCCTCAAAGTCCAGGGGATGAGCTCCAAGATTAACCAAATGGTGAATATCCTTCACCAGTCCTTGCTTATCCTCATATACATGAGATAAACTTCCTATGGATAACCTACTAAGAGTATCAGCAACCACATTAGATTTACATAGATGATAATGGAGACTCAAGTCGAAGTCCTTGAGCAACTCAAGCCATCTCTTTTGCCTGAGATTCAAATTCTTCTGGGTGTACACATCCTGCAAACTCTTATGGTCTGAGAAGATATCAAAATAGACTCCATAAAAATAGTGACTCCAAATCTTCAAAGCAAAGACCACATCCTAAAACTCCAAATCATGCATCAGATAGTTCTTTTAATGTACCTTTGTCTGCCTAGAAGCATATGTAACCACCTTACTATGTTGCATCAATACACAAGCCAGTCCCACCCAGGATGCATCGCAATAAACAACAAAACCATTGGTACCCTCGAGGAGAGTCAAAATTAGAGCGAAAATTAACTTATCCTTCAACTTCTTAAAACTGCCCTCACAAGCATCCGACCATAAGAACTCACCCTTTTCTTAGTCAACTTAGTTAATAGGGCTGCAATAGAAGAGACGATTTCCACAAACCTCCTATAATAACCCGCTAAATAATAGAAGCATTGAATATCGATTGGAGTTGTGGGTCTAGGCCACTTCTTAACATCAAAACTTTCTGTGGATCCACCATGATCCCTTTACTAGAAACAGCATGACCAACCAAAACTCATATTTAGTGAACTTCGCATACAACCGCTGATCTTTTAAGGTTTGAAACACAAGGCGGAAGTGATTGTCATAGTCCTCCTTACTCTTAGAATATACCAAAATATCATCAATAAACATAATTACGAACAATTCCAAGAACTAATAAAAGACCCAGTTCATAAGATCCATAAATGTTGTGGGGGCATTAGTCAAACCAAAGTACATTACCAAAAAACTCAAAATGACCATATCAGGTTCGAAAATCAATCTTAGGGATATCCACCTCCCTAATCTTAAACTGATAGTAACCCGACCGAAGATCAATATTAAAAAAGTACTTAGCACATTGAAGCTGATCAAAGAGATCATCATCTAAGGAAGTGGATACTTATTCTTCCCAGTCACCTCATTTAACTGGCGGTAATATATACACATCCAAAAGGACCTATCTTTCTTACGCAAAAAAAGCATGGGAGAACTACACAGATACACGCTAGGGAGAACATCTATAAACTGCTCCTTGAGTTATTTCAACTCAGCCGGATCTATTCTATAAGGAGGGATAGAAATAGGATGAGTGTGCGAAAGAAGATAAATCTCAAAAATCAATTTCCCAATTGGGAGGAATACTAGGAAGATCATCAGGTAACACCTCGGGAAATTCATAGACCACCGGGATAGATTAAAATGAAGGACTTTCGGATCTAATCCTTAGCATACACTAGATGGTAGAGACATCCCTTGGAAATCAATTTTCGTGATTTAAGATATGAAATAAACTTCCCCTTAGGCACAAGGGAACTACATTCCCATTCAATCACTGATTTATTAGGTAATTGGAAATTAATCCTTCAAGTTCGACAATCAAGAGAGGCATAGCACAAATGTAACCAAGCTATCCCCAAGATCACATCAAAATCTAACATGTCCAACTCTATCAGATCTACCAAGATATCCCTACCATAAACCAAAATTACACAACCCCTATAGACCATCTAGCCATAATTGAGTCACCCACCAGGGTAAACACAGATAAGGAATTCGAAATATACACAGGATGAAAACCAAAATAAATAGCTTCATAAGGGGTCACATAAGAGAGGGTAGACCTGGGATCAAGTAGAAAATATACATCACAAAGGAAAAGTTTGAACATACCAGTAAGAATATCAAGGACGACCCAGTATAATGGCGGGGGACAAGAGCATATAGACGATTTTGACCAGTGTCGGAGCTAGAAGTAGAAGTAACACCCTTTGGCGCCAGAGCTCACGAAGTAACTATAGGGATCTTATTGGCCCCAGAAGCAACCCTAGAAGGACAATCCCTATAGATGTGACCAATCTGACCACATTTAAAGCACTTGTTGTTCTCTTCTTGACAAACCCCACGGTGCACTTGACCATAAAATCTATAAGGAGGATATGATAGAGCTGACTGGGCCCTACTAACCTGAGACTGGGCACCCTGTTCCCTGGGACCAATACTATTCTAAAAATAATGATCACTCAACGACTTCAGATAAGGTGCATTAGGCATAGAGTAGGAACCATAATTACCCCACTTTTTCTTAAACCATTTCCCACCATTTCTGCCATTTTGCTGCTGACCTCTACCCTGATCCAAATATTAAAACTTCTTATTCTGCCTTTCACTAATATCTACTTTCTTCTTCATTTCCTCTTTTACTTATTGTATATACACCACAAGTCTAGAGATGTATATATCCATATTCAACAAGGCAAACTTGCTTTCCAAGATCAAATCACAAAATAAACCGAAAGCAAACTTCCTTATTCTAGCCCTCAGACACTAATTTTGGAGCATAACGTGATAGTTGATGAAACATTGAGGCATATTCCTTTACTATGATCTTTCCTTGCTTCAAATTCATGACTTCCTTAGCCTCTACCTCCCTAACTCTTGTGGAAAGAAGTGATCAAGAAAAATATTAAAGAAGTTATCTCACAAAGCGGACTCAACATTATCACTCCTAGACTGATCCTATTCCTCATACTACTAATACTCCATATCCTTCAACTGATAAGCAACGAACTCCACACCTTCCACATTAGTAGCATGCATCACACAAAAAATATTTTTTATCTCATCCATGAAATTTTATGGATCTTCCTCAACTTTAGAACCAGTGAAGGTCAGAGGACTCAACCTCATAAATTGTCCAACTCTAGTGACCCCAGAGGATGCAGCAATAGAAGCAACAAGATCAGTCTAAGCGACCACTAACTAGGTAAGAAAATGGATCAATTGGCAAAACCTAGCATTAGACACACCAATCTAAGGTATTCGAGGAGGTCTAGAGGAACCAGTAGAACTCTACTAGGGCAATCAAATGTAGCGATACAAGACTGGGTCTAAAATCCTTGAGTAGGTTGGGATCCATCCACATTGTCCTCAGAGGGGATAAAAGAGTTTCCACGAGCATCATATCTTCTGGGAGGCATGATTTGAAAAGCAAACATACGAGAATTAGAGAAAATTTCAAGATCTTAGACTCTACAGCCCAATATAGAAAACAAAAAAGGGAAACATTCCTAAATGCCTCGTAGCCTCTCCCTTATAAGTGTGGCGTGCTACACACCCATAAAAGAGACTCTAGATACAGATTTGTGGACACCCAATGACTCCAAACCTAGGCTCTGATACCAACTTTGTCATGATCCTAACTACGGACTGCCCATGACGGGTATCTTAAGTCCAATGAGGAATGAAGACCATCCCCTGCACCTAACCAAATAGAACATAATACCTCCAATATTGGATGAATTTCAAATATTTACAAGATAGCATAAGATAATCTAAAGGAATTTAAGATGCGTCTATACCCGATAACAGACAAAAGATGGCCATCTAACATCTCCCAAGTCAACGATAATCCACAAACCCTTCTAAACAAAACCAAATTCAATAAAGTGTCAGGACATGTCCCCAACCCTGACAATGACTTTATCAATGTTTCTGATAATATAAACTCTCAATTCTAATCAAAGAATGGAAACTAATAAAATGTCCAAGTCTTTTGAAAAATTAAAACTCACTACTTCTGCACCAATGACCGATAAACCGAGCTAATTCACTTAACATTGGGCAGAAAAAGCTCCGATACCTACATCATGTGGGGATACAATGTCCAAAAACTGTTAGTGGTTAAGCACTAGCATGTAACTCAAGAATACGAATAACATAATGACATGATCAATTGTTTAAAATCATTAAAATCCAATATACATAATCATATGTACATATATATATATATGTATATCACATATCGGGATAAGGTACAAGGCTTAACATACATTTTAAAACTTTAGCCTCAATTGTGTAGCTCAACCGTCATAATATAAAAAGGCAGCCATGTTATATATGGGCCTAGTTCTCCCCTATATAGAATCCCCCCTCCCCAATGCATGTAGCCGCATGAACCAGAAGATATATATATACACCATGGGGGACTCGAACCTCCCAACATACAATGGTGACTTAAGTACCCAAACATATGATATAATGTTGGGGACTCGAACATGTCAATCATATAATAATAATAATAATAATAATAAGGGGGACTCAAACTACCCGGTCATTTAGACCACTGCGCAGCAATCGTGGTTTACATTATTAGTACCTTGGGACCTCCACTTTCACGACTCAGTTACACAACCCTATTCTAAGCCCCATTAAAGCATTTTTCATACATTTCCATTCATTGGACCATATTACACATAATGCATACAATGTTTGTATCATCATACCAACTACACTTGCAAGGTAACATCAACATGCCATCATAATTCCATTATCTTAGGAAAACAACTACCTTTGTTCATTAAATCAAACCATCCTATTTCAATAACCTCTTAAAATCATGAAATCATTCTAAAAATAGTTCAATGCAATTTCACTCATACTCAAAACACTTTCACAAAATTGGGTTGGGGTTATTACCAATTCAATTGTCAATATTCACAAAATATGGGGAAATCATAATCATTCTCCATACCCATGCATCAAATTGATTTCAAAACCATTATTTAATCATAACCAATGCATATATAGACATGAAACTCACATAAACAATGATCATTCAAAACCCCTCAACCCATGTGGAAAGCTCAGTTTCAAAACCATCCAATTAAACCATTCAAATATATGTTTTTCATAAATAGATATTGAGGAAAAAGGAACAGGCCTAAAATACCAAGTTTTATGGAAAGAATTTAACCTTTGAGCCCTTAGATGACCTACTTTTGGAAACCCTAAGTATCTTGCTTGCAGGAATCTAGAGAGAATAAAGAGAGTCTTTGATGTGTTAAAGAGTGGAAAGAATGCCCCAAGGGTGTTTTATGGATGTGAGTCTAAGGGGAAAAAGAGGAAAATGTCCAATGTTCCCTCAACTTAAAAGCTGAAAAAAGTATCGCTAGTAACTACGGGTCACGCTGCTACTTGTAATGACATGTTACAACTCGTATCATATACTATTGACCCTAAGACTTGTATAATATGACTCGTTAGGTGTACCTATGACTCTCTAGGTCCTAGTTATCACCAGGATAACAACACTAGGAACATACACTGGTTTAACTACAGTTGGGACATTACGACTCGTAATGAGTCCATATGACTCGTTGTGAACTACTCGTACTTAGAGTAGAAAACTTATCCACACACACTGATCATGCTATGATTTGGGTCCTTATGACTCGTCGAGACTCCCTATGACTCGTAAGGGAATCGTAGTCAGGACAATAAGGATAAATTTTAGAAATTTCAAGGACCAAAAATCAAGGGTGTTACAGTAGGCCTTGTCAGATGTGACATGACCTTATTATGTAGTTCTTGTTAGATGTTACAAGACATTGAACTATTATATAGTATATTAAAATAATTGATCCAACTTAGTGTTTGAGGACTGTATTAAATAATTTACAAAATGTAGTTATCATTATGTAATTACCAAAAATAAAATGAAAATTAAAAATGTAATTAACTTGAAAATATGACGCATTATAAATTATAAAAATATGATATCATGTCGAGTACATGTGTTGATGATTGTGAAAATGTCAAAAATAATAAATTGATAAAAATTCTAATATAAGGAGAATTATCAATAAATTATGAAAAGTAAAATATGACAATAAATTGATAAAATACAAAAGTAAGAATGATTATCAATAATTTGTTAACAATTGCAAAAAATATGTGATAATTATATTCCATGATGATACAAGCACAAGGAGCATCAAAAGCACAAAGTATGGTCTAAGGGTCAAGTCTTTGGAATAAGCAAGCAATTGAAGACTTTTCGGAGTATTTTGAAGCCTTGGTCAAGAGAAGGAAGGAAGGGAACTTATACACTCAACAGGAAACCCAAGTGAAGGGAATTGAAGTCATTATGCACTCCAAAACAATACTCAAGAGGCACCCCAAATTCCCTCCCTCATTAAGGGCATTTTTGTACATTAAATGTAATAGTATAAATAGACCATTTTACTTCTCTTTTCATTAGACTTTGATGAATTGAAATTGAGTTTACTCATATTTTGTATATTTAGTATTGTAGTTGAAGCTCTTAGAACCAATACTTGGTCCATGAACATTTGAAAGTTAGGGTTTTCACTTGTCTTGGATGATATGGCAAGAAAGGTGTGCTTGAGGAATGTGAGTCCTTTGGGTCACCTAAGAGGAAGGTTTGAACTCTTATTTATGAGGTGTGTTTGAAGATTTGAAACATCTTCTAGTGCTAATCATTGAATAGGAGTAAGGGTTTTTCTATCTATCCTTTAATTTCAAGCATTCTTCTTGTTTATCTCCTTCTAGTGTGTTGATTTTCCCTTTGTTTACTTGCTGATTTTTGCGTTCTTGTGTCAATTTCGTGTGTTCATAGCCATTTAGGCTATCAGATGCCCTTTAATGATCAGGAAGCCTGAAGGTGATAGTTTAAGCACGGAGAGCTAAAATTGGGTATCAATATCTCAAACCAACTAATACGGGATCGACAACTCCTACCATACAATGCCTCAAAAGGGGACATCTCGATACTCGAATATAGCTATTGTTACAAGTGAACTCCCTGCGGACAAATGTTTCTCCCACTAATCCCCCAAAACCATAACATAAACATGTAGTATATCCACCAAAACTAGAATATTCCGCTCGGTCTGACCATCAGTATGGGACAGAAAGTTATGCTAAGGTCAACTCGAGTACCTAACCTCTCCTGAAAAGTCCTCCAGAAGCTAGAATTGAGCACTGTGCCTCTGTCTAAAATAATAGATATAGGTACCCTATGAAGATAAAATATATGATGAACATATATAAGGGCCAATCTCTCAGGACAAAGGAAATCTAAATAGATATGAAATGGTTTGATTTGGTCAATCGATCCACAATGACCCAAGCACTATCGAACCAGAAGAAGTTTGAGGAAACCCAACCATGAAGTCCATAGTGATCCACTTCCACTAAGAAATTGTTAATGTATAAATCAAACCACCTTGTCTCTGATACTAGGCTTTCACCCGTCGACAACATAAGCAACAAGCTACAAAATCAACCACATCTTTTTTCACCCCACCCCAATAGTAAAGTTGATTCAAATATGATACATCTTGGTCATACTCTAATTGATAGAATATCTAGATCAATAAGCCTTCTCTAAAATCAATCTCACATAATATCCAAATCTCGGTACACAAACTCAGACACCAATCTCAACACGCAATCAGAATCAAGAGAGGGTTATTTAGCCTCACCACTTAACACCTTATCCCGAATTACCCTCAATTTATCATCATCCAATTGCTGAGCTCAAATCTGCTTCATTAAGAAATATATAGCATCAATAAAGGCTAAAACAAGCCTAGATATCAAAATATCAAGCCTAACCATTTGGTTACCCAAAGACTGAACCTCCAAGGCTAAAGGCCAGTCCTGTGTCAATAGATGAGATAAACTCCCCATACTATTCGACTTCCGACTCAAGGCATCCACAACTATGTGAGCCTTTCTTGAATGGTACAAAATAGTTATGTCATAATCCTTAAGAAACTCAAGCCAACATCGTTTAATGATAATCCATACAAGGCTCATAATTCTTAAGCAACTAAAGGCTACAATGGTCAGAGAAAATCTCACAAAGTAGTCCATACAAGTAATGACGCTACAACTTCAACATAATTACTATGACTACCAACTCCATATCATGGGTAAGGTAATTTTTCCCATGAGGCTTCAACTGATGAGAGGCATAATAAATCACCTTACCCTCCTACATAAAAAAACCACACCCAAACCAATATTTAAAGCATCACAAACACGATAAAAGCCCCACTCTACTTATAAAAAGGCAAGATAGGAGCCAAAGTCAACAACTCTTTGAGCTTTTGAATGCCTTTATCACATGAATCCAACCACTAAAAACCTATTTTTTTCTAAGTCAACTTAGTAAGAAGTGCCACAATAAATGAAAAACCCTATACAAATACCAAAAATAGCCTTCCAAAGCAACAAAACTCCATATCTCAAATGGAGAAATAGGCCTACATCAATCACGAATCATCATAATCTTGGTAGGATAAGGTATAATACCATCCTTAGTCATCACATAACCCATGAAGAGATAGAATCCAACCAAAATTCACACTTTGAAAACTTAGCATACAAATTTTCATCGCACAACCTCTGAAGCATAATCCTTAAATGCTTCACATGGTCGGTATCACTCTGAGAATAAACCAAGATTTTGTCCATAAATGCATTCCTAAAGGAGTTGAGATGCGATCAAAATACCCAGTTCATCAAATCAAAGAACATTGCAAGAGAATTGGCCAATTCAAAAGATATGACTAAGAACTCATAATGGTCGTATCAAGTTAGAAAAGTTGACTTTGAAATATTCGAAGCTCGAATCTTTACCTGATGGTACTAGAACCTCAAATTAATCTTGGAAAATATTTTATCACCCTTAAGTTGGTCAAATATATCATCAATACGAGGAAAAGGATACTTGTTTTTAACTATCACTTTGCTCAACTGTCTATATTCAATACACATCAGAACAAAATAATCTTTTCTCTTCACAAACAAGACAGGCATACCCTAAGTAAATACACTAGTTCTAATAAACTCCTTAGTCAAAAAATCTTGTAACTACTCCTTTAACTCCTTTACTCAATCGGATCCATCTTACATGGAGGAATAGATATAAGCCATAAAATAGCAAAATTGAAATCATTGTCTGGAAGCATACTAGGCAAATATGAAGGAAACACATGAATGAACTCATGAACAACTTAAATAGAATCAATTAGAGGATGTGAGGCAGTACTAATATCATAGATGTAAGCTAGATAAGGCAGACACTATCTCTCTATCTTATGGCAAGTACACAAAAATGATATAATACCCTTTGGACCTAAATTAAACATACCCTTCTAAGATAACCTCAACACCTGGCATAGCTAAGGTTATTATCTTGGTATAATAGCATTAAATAGCATAAGAAACTAATCAACCCATACCCAACATAACATCAAAATCAACCATATCTAAGAAAATCAAGTATACCTAAGTCTAACGGCCCACAAAGGTAAGCATACAAGATCAGTACACCTAATCCACCACTACAAAATCTCCTATGAGTGGTAAAAACATGTTTAGTGTAATGACCCTCTAGGTTATTTTTTTATTTTTTCTAGTTTTTTCCAATTAGAGCTTTCCAATAAACTCCCCAAGTCACTTATGAAAAAATGGAACTGACAGTTTGGTTATCAGGCAATTTGTTTGGGTTTTAAAGCCAATTTCCTATATTGAAGTCTTCGCAGGTTTAAATTGGATATCGAGCAATAACTTTAGTTAAACGACCTCATACATTGATTCAAATTGTTCCAAAAGTAGCAAAATATTAGTTTTAGGTTAGGTAGACAATTATTTTGGGTCCCGAGGTTATCGGACTTATTTCGAGCTATTGGCCAAAAGTTGAGAAAATGGTAAGTGGGTGTGGGACCTACTTTTTGTTGAAACAACCTTAGATGGAAACTTTGACTACACCATTGAGTCTGAAATGTCGAATTTGATAGGGTATTATAGTTCATTTGCATATACATGATTGGTAGAGACTTAGAATATTCTAAGTCTCCAGTTGATGCAAAAAAACTTATGCAATCGCTAAAGTAACCTTTTGGGTGCTTTAGAGAAGGTGATTTAATGGCTCTTTGAGTGCTTTAGCATCCCTGACCAAATCAAAATTTCCAATTTAGCGGGTAATTGGAAGATAAAGCACTAGTCTCTTTAGAGCCAATCGACTGCATTAGCAACCTGCCATGTCAACAGGAAAATGCTCTAGCGGTCAGATGGGTGCTTTAGCATCGAAAGTTAAAGATATCCAGTGTCCTCTTTAGCGATATTTACATACCTGGGAAGGGTATAAATACACCACTTAGCCTAATTTTCACCATACTTTAGAATATTGAAACCTAAAAAGTAATTCTTGAGAAAACCAATTATGGGGATTTTGGTCCTTGGGTAACATTAATTTATGTGTTCCTTATTTGAACTTTTGGTAAGTTGAAATTATTTTCATGATTTAATCCTCCATTCTTATCTAAAATCTGTAAAAGCTTAGTGGCTTAATTGTAGCACTATTATAGCTCAGAATTCACTCACTTTTAGGTTAAAGGTTCTTTGATCATGGAGAGATATTGTGTTGGTTTCAAAAGTATGATTCTTCAAGCAAGCCCTATATGAGATTTTTAAGTAATTTTGGACCCAAATTACCATAGTATAGTATAGGTATAATTGTTATCATTGTGACGACTAGATTGTGATTTTGATAGCATGGCACCTTGCGAAAGCTTATCAAAAACAAAAATCAGTGGTTTAGTAGATTCTTCAAGCTTTTCTTTGGCGTCTAAGTAGGTTAGGTTTACCCTCTTCATAAAGTGAGCTATTTCACAATATGATTATGATAATATACTAGATATGGGATGGGATTTAGGTGTTGAAGGTAAGTTTGTCAATATTTAGGTTAGTTATACTATTAAGTCTATCTTGAAATCTCTAATTAGGAGTAATTATCTTAGTTACTCATGTCTTAGGAGAAGTTATCTTTGTGGTTCATGTTTAGGATGAAAATACCTTAGTTTCTCATCCCAGGAGAAATTACCTTAGTCACTCGTGTTTAGGGTAGAGTTTTCCTTAGTTGTTCAAGTTAGGTGAAATTGACTCAGTTTCTATTACTTTAGGTAGGATTGACATAGATTCTCACGATTGGGAGGAATTTTTACCTTTGGGATAATTATGGCTTATACAATATCTATAAATGAACTTAGATACCTTAGCCCATTTAGGGGTAGAATTTTACTACAAAAATAGAATTTGAGGATTAAAAGTGATTCTCTCTGGCCCACCTTAGGCCAACACTTGTGATAGCTTGTTAGATTTATTTACACATGTTATACCCTTATTAATGGTTGGTTTGGGACCTGAGTAGATTGAATAGTTAATGAGTTTGTTGTTGAATATTTAAGGGGTTATTCTAATTCCAAGATGACTAATGATAATATATATATATATATAAAGAATTATTGACATGGCTTCCGAATATGATTATTGATATGACGTTTATATATGATTAATGATATGGCTCATAAATATGATTAGTGATATGGCTTAGAGATACAATTAATGATATATCCTATAGATATGATTAATGTCTTAGATATGGTTAGTGATTTGACTTATGAATATGGTTATTGACATGGTGTATAGACATGGCTATTGGCATAACTTAATAGATACAATATTGGTATAGTTTATGGGCACGGGTACCGATATGACTTATGATTATGATTCTTGGTTCAGTGTATAGATATGCATAAAGGGATGGTTCATAGTTATATTTTATTAGTATAGTCTATTGAGCTAGTTTTTTTATATGGTTTGTTGATACGGTCTATGAACATGAGTTTCGATTCAAGTCTAGCAATTAATGATGATACTGACAATATGAGTTCTAGTTCAAGTGCGAAAAATAATGATAATGATGATAATATTATTAAGTTTTGGCTCAAGTCCGATGTTGGCAATTATGTATAAGATGATACGGTTCGTATGGATTCCTGGTTATGGTTTGACAATTTGGTTATAATGACTATTTTGTTGCTTAGCGTCCTTGATTTGTACCCTCTAGGCTTATGGGGGGCTGCATTGGGTTATTTAATTTTTTGTACTTATTGTCTTATGTGGTCCAATCTTATAGTTGTAGTTGTGTCACCTTTATATGGTTACTTCATATTTATTTATTTATTTATTTATGTACAACAGTGTTGGAGCTTAATTCCAAGTTTTCCCCTTTTTACCTTGACTTAATTTATTTTATATTATATCTTATCATATTTATATCATGATTTAACTCCGTCGAATGATGATGCCTATTGAGTACCCATAGTTTTTGTACTCATACTACACTTATGTCCCTTTTGGTATAGATCCGAGTATTAGCTGCCACTGCTAATTCGATGCTCGTGTAGGATTGATTTTAGAGATTAGGTGAGCTTTTGGAGTCGGAGTTACCATTTTTCCTTCTATTTATCTACGTCGAGTCTTTTATTTTTGAGACATTTTATTTGACTATTTAGTACTTATAATTCAGTTGTAGTAGCTCTTGTGCCAACATTATTGATTCTTGGGATAGTTGTTAATAATTTATCTATCTATTAGACAATCATGATTATCCAGTACTATTTTAAGTCCTTAATTGTTGATTTTTGGCTTTTAGCCTAGTTTTCACTAAGTTATCCCATTGCTTATAGCTCTGGACATGGTATGGCTTACCTATTTGCGGGATATGGTAGGTGCCATCATAAATCATAAATCGGGTTGTGACATTGAGGCATAGCAAAAGGCTCACACACAACATCAAAACCAAAAGAAAAATATGTAGGCATATGGTAAAATGTAGACCCAGGGTCAAATAATATGAAAGAAAATATTATAGCAAATCAGGACGATACTTGTAATAAAAGCATCAGAGGAATCTGCCTCGAGCTTAGTAGGTATAGCATACCACTGACCACATCCACTCTCGAACTAAGTTACTCATCGAAAACCACCACTAGAACCTCTACCTCTACCTCCAGCATCCCTAGCTACACCTCTACTACTCTGTGAACCACGTTTCACTATTGATGTAAAAGTAGGTATAAATAAACATCAAGGAGAATTCTTGGACACATGGCCGAACTCATTACATACAAATATCCTTTATGTTCTAACTCAATCTAAGGTGGTGCGGCTTAACTAGAATGACCACCCTGACTAGATGTCTGACTACTCAAAGTCGCTGAACCTAAATACCTATCACCTGATCCCTACAAGGCGGCGTAAACTGGCTTACCATGATAACCATGAAAACCTCTACCAAAAAAGTATCTATCTTAGGAGGTGTATCCACTAAACTCAAAATAATGACACACCTTCTATGTGCCTCCCTAAGTATATTGGATAATTAACTCGGTCATCTTGGCATGCTCAATAATACTTTGAAAAAAAGCCCTATGACTACCATCTGAGTTGTGTCCAACTAATAAGTACCATATAATCCCGTCACGAACTTCTAAGTCTTCTTAGACTCGGTGGATGAATACCTGGAAATGTGTGAAAATGATCCTCAAACTCAGTAATAGTCATGGAGCCATGCTCCAAATAATTAAAATCTTCATCAATTTCGTCCCTTAAATTATATTGTACAAACCTCTCCAGGAAAGCCTTAGAAAATTGAGTCCAAGTCATACCAGGTGAACCCAAAGGTGTACAACTCTTGCAGGACCTCCTCCAATCCCTAGCCACGTCCGTCAATTGATAGGTAGTATAATCAACTCCATGAGACTTAAGGGATCTAAGATTATTTAATTCTCCTAGCAATTAAATAAAACTAACAGAAATTCTCGGAAATAGCAGGACTAAAATTGGGTAGACCTAAGAAAATAAACCTCTTAAAGCTCTTTTGATCATTAGAAGATATAACTATACTCGAAGTAATTGGAGATATAGTTAGCCTGACCGCTTGAGAATCCATATATAGGGGTAATATAAATTAATTTTGTACATTTGAACTAGGAATGTCGTGATCAAATTCTAGCAAAGAAGGTGGAACACCACAAGAAGTCTAAGGAATATCATAAGCAGATGCCAATACAGATGATGGAACCACACTTAATATTGGAGGAATAACATAAGCAGACATCAATACTAATGGTGGTACCAAACTCAAAACTGAAGCAACACTAGGTGAACTCAAGGGAACACCATCTAAATGAGTCAAAAACCGAATTAACAAACCCTCTAGAACTGGGTAATAACTAAACCCCGTGGAGTTAAATCTAGCCCCATATTTCTTGCATGCCTTACCTCGATCTCAAGGAGGTACCTCTAGAACTACCTCTAACAAGAGCAGCTCTTCATGCCTGTCCTCTACCTTTGGGCCATCCATGACCCCTATCTCCCCCTCTTTTTTGGGATTTATCCTTAGATGCTGGCTCGACATCCCTAGCATCTCAATATCTAGTCCTTAACATCTGTACAAAAAGGAGTACAACTCAACTTACAACATAGGGTATGAATAACCTACATGATAAGGAATAAAAACATAGGAGTTTTTCCTAAAGAAACCTTATAGCCTCACTAAGATAGATATAGACATCTATATACTGATCTGTGAAACTCTATTAAACATCCTACTCTTACACTTAATGAGACTGGTGAACCTGGCTGCTCTAATACTAATTTGTCATAACCCAAAACTAGGTCATGATGTCACTTATCATAGCCTTGCCTTGATAAGTAAGTCGATCACCCAAAATGATAAGATAATATAAATATCAATAAGAACAAGCCTAAGCCGAGACTTCTCAAAGAAAGTTAGACTAATACTCGTATAATAATAGAGGAAAACTAAAATAAATGTCATAAGAAACCCAAAAAGTGATGCAAAAAGTCAAGAGCATCTAATACAACCTATAAGAGTACTTAAAATACATCTCTGTCTCCCAAAGTAAGTAAAGACATAAAGAAAATAAGATAAGGTAAAAAATTCAGCCTATAACGACTTGATATTGGTGATTTATGTGAAATATTTATTTTTTTGTAATTTGAAAATTTTACCCTACCACATGGTTACTTTGTGATATTTCTGGGTATGGGTATAATTGGCATAGTTCTCGGTGCATTTAAATGTGATTTATGTGATATTGTAGTTTTTGGTGGCTTGAGAAGCCTTATAGTTGACTTCGCTTAATATTTAGTAATCTACGCATCAGATGGCAGACTGCATTAGTAGATCTAAAATGTTGATTCTAGGGTGGTAATAGGGTTTTTGTGGTTTTTTACGAATCTTAAATCTCAATTCAATCCTCAGTTTAGAAAATTGTTAAATTGGGTTTTGGGGGTAAACTTAGTGAAAATGACATTGTATCAAAAATCTGATATCGCCACTAAGTTTGGAGCATTGAATTTGATAAGATAGCATAGTTAATTTAAGTTCACAAGATTTTGGATGAGTCTCGAAGGGTCCATGAAGAAATGGAATTTAAAATCTATATAATTGGTGCACCTTCAATGATGCAATAGCTAAAGCACCACTTTGGCCAATTCAGAGGCTAGCGCTAAAATGCCATAAGGTCTCTTTAGTGGCCAGCTACCCTGGGAGCAAGGGCTCTTTAGCGATCCTTGTTTGCTTTAGTGGAGGGAGATAAAACGACCCTTGTCCACTTTAGAAGACTGTCCCTTTTTGCGAATACCACTAAAGAAATAATAGATCGTTAAGTGGTGACCACTAAAGCGGCCAGTTGATTGCTTTAGTGCACCTCTGGCCCAAAGTATAAATATTTCCTTTCTCATCTTTTTAATCATTTTTGGGACTTGGTGCTTAGGGTTTCATGAGTTTGTGAAACTCCTTCTATTTCTAAGCTTGGGTAAGCCCTAAAACACCCAGTTTATTACTTTTCTCCAATTTTATCAGTTAATTCTTATTTAAATGCGGATTTAAAAGTGGAAAATTAAGGATTTTAGCCCGGAGTGCCTAAAAGTTATATTTCTTTGATTGAAACCTCGATTTCAATCCGTTTAACTTGGGTGAGTTTATAATCTTACAATTATCACTTTTCTCCTAATTTCACCTATAAAACAATGTCAATTTGTATTTTTTAAAATGAATTTTGGAGGTTTTTGAGGTAAAGCTTAAAAATATTTTTTTGTTCATTTGGACCTCATTTCTAGCTTGTTTTGGCTTGGTTTTCAACTATAGACTCCTAAAAGTATGGGGAACATGTTTCAAAAATAAATTTACAATTTTACCCTTCTTTTTTAAAAAACTCATTTTGGGGGTCTATTTTGACCCCGATTAAAAATTAGGCAATATGGGTATAATTGGCTTTCTTTTGATACATAGATTTTATATTTTTATGTCTTAGTTGATTTCAAGTATATTCATAGGAGTAAGACTTCAGATTGAAGGCTTGCAGACTTATTTTCGACATTAGAGGTAGGTTATGGCTTAACTTTCTTCAAACTGAGTTCGGTAGTTAACATTGGTACAAAATTATACTAAGGGCATGTGAACCAATCATGAAAATGGTTATATTATTGCATTTTGAATATGTGGGGCCCTATTTGTATGAATAATATTTTATGGTTTCGAGATATTATTTGCTATGTGTGACCGTGTGGGGTCTTGTATGATATTATTAGCCTTGTGTATGTGGAAATCAGTTGTAATCTTGTTTGATGAAAAATACTAATATGGTATCAATGGTGACTTATTAATGTATCTTATTCTATTGGCATGTGGATTATGTTGGATTCATGGATGTTTGGATAAATGGGTAGATTTTTGGCTTACTTGATTGGTATATTGGTTGGATATGGAAATTTCTCATTTTAGTTGGTGGTGAGCATTACATCCTTATATCATTTTCATTCATAAAACATTGGTACCACCATGAAAGTATTGGAAACACTGACTTTTTTCTGATAGAAAATTTGACATCTTTAAAACTCTCTACCAATGGATGTGCTGAAGAGGAGTTATAGACATTGGTATTGGATATTGGTTGTCTAGGGGTTGATGAACTCCCTATGGATCCTATGTTGGGAAGCTTTAACTCTATAGGTACATACAGAGGCAGTGTGACAACCTCGAGCATCATCATCATTATCATCATCACCATCATTATCATCATCATCTTCATTGCAATGTATTTACTTTATACATTTCTATGATTTATTATTTTCCTTGATATTATACTTGTCTATGTGTATTTTTTTTGCATATTAATATGTGTGATATTTATATACTTGTCTTTCTCTTTCATATTGCCTTGGTGTGTGTGAATTTTATAAAACTGCTAGTGAAGACGATGTGGGATACTATTTAAGATATTTTTTAGTTGCAGGTGATATGCCTTTAGTGTGTTTTGTATGCTTTATTTTCTATTTTAATCAATCAGCCTATGATACCTACTAAGTACAAGTGGACCATACTCACCCCTACTACACCCTTTCGGTGCAGATCTAGGTTTGATTGCTCCTCACGGTGGTAGATTCATGCAACATTTAGAGCTTTACAAGGTAGTGGTTAATTTCATGCAACTAGAGTTGACTACTGTCTTTTCTTATTTAGACTGTCTTTATTTGTATTCAGAGATAAAGTTGTTCCTATTTAGATACCTTATGTATTTTTATCTTGAGTTGTACTAGTTATATTTTTACACACTAGGTTTAGAGTTTTATTTTGGTATCATTGACTATATATTTTTTGCTTTTACGATATATACATGTGAATTGAATCCACTGTAGGAGTCTTTCGATAGGTTTTGATATCATTTTTCTCTATTCATATCAATTTGGATGATAGGCTTACTTGTTAAGTCTTGCCGTGATAAGTGCCATCATGTCCTTTGGCTTTTGGGTCATGAAAAATTGGTATCAGAGTATCCAGGTTAAATGGTCTCTATAGTGTAAGAATGAGATATCTAATAGAGTCTCGCAGATCGGTATGTTGACGTCCGTATCTATCTTTGACAGGATATAAGATGTCTTTAGGAAATTTTCCTTATTTTGTTCATTAACATGTAGATTTCCTTCATACCTTGTATTTTATGTCTTACTTCACTCTTTTCTATGCAGATGGTGATGACTAATCTCATGAGGTTAGACATATGGAACCTTCATCCATGGAGAGAGCCTAGTGTAGAGGGTGAGATGCGAGTCATGGAAGAGCTTAAGGTAGTGGACATGCATGAGGATCTAACCCATCTAGGAGTAGTGCTATGGGACTCTCTCTTGATCCTTAGGTTGAGCATATTAGGGATATGGGTCATACTTCAGTTTAATCGAGTTCTTTTGCCCCAGTCTTAGAAGAGTTATTGATTTGCTTGTTGAACCATTTAGTGGGTGATCCTAGTGTTCCTCCAGTTTTGAGTATTGTGCCTTTTTCTTTCCCATAGTCTACTTATGGTGTTCCTCTAGTTTCAAGAAGGGGCCCTCCAGTAGTACCTACTTCTGCTTTTGGTACTCCACAGACCCCGAGTATTGTCCCTCCTTCATCACTTGCATTTGAATATAGTATTCCAAGGTCGGGAGTTCATCCTTCATTCATGTTGCCTCCTCAAGTGGTATCTCATCCTATAGGATTCACCATGTCTCTTTTTATTGTGAGTACAGTTAATTCTTCTATAGATCAGAAGAGGTTTGAGAGGTTTACTCATTGGGTCCTCCTAGGTTCCGTGGTGTTGTGGGCGAGGATGCCTATGAGTTCTTGATTGATTATTGTAAGAATTTGCATAACTTGGGTTTGCTTGAGTCCCATGGTATTGCGTATACTAATTATCAGTCGAAGGATGCCCTTAGAGATTGGTGGAGGTCCATTACATCTTTCTATATAATATTGTAGAAAGATTGTAACCTCTATACATATCATTGTAAAAAGTAGTAAATTACGAAGATTAAGACTGCAATTTATGAAGGTTTAAAACCTTAACTATTTGTTGACAATATGGAGCTTATACCCTTATCCTAGGATAGTTGTTATGGTTGTAGAAACCTATTACACTAATTTATTGACTTAACCATATATTGATATAAAGAACTATTCACAATAAGACTTACCTTATCACTTAGTAAATTGGATGATATTTCCCAATTTGATCCTCCTAATAGATTGGTTGTAGACCTCTCGATTCTCCTATGATGATTTGGTATTAGTTTGCGGAGGCCTTATTGGAGAGGTTTGTGCCTCATAGTCTGAGAGATTGAATGAGGGATGAGTTTGATCGCCTACAGTAGGGCTCCATGATTATTGCAGAGTATGAGGCACAATTTCATGCCTTGTCTAGGTATTCCTATGCCATCATTACCACCAAATCTGAAAAGATTCAATAGTTTTTAAAGGATTCAGATGTTTCTCTTCGGCTAGATAAATCTCAAATGGTAGTGTATGGATCTTCATTTCAGAGTATAGTGGATGATGCTAAGATGACTGAGGGTATGGTTCGATTATCTCAGGAAGACGCTAAAAAGGTGTGTCATCTGAGAGAGTGCAGAGGTCACACTTCTTGAGGTAGGGATTCTAGAGGTTTTGTGGATATCATGGTAGACCAGTGTAGGAAACCTTGTGGAGTTCAGGAAGTAGGTCTTCTGGTTCAACAGTTTTGAGTGTCATTATGGTCCAGTCATACCTCTT
Organism: Capsicum pubescens; assembly: GCA_030864215.1. Taxonomy (NCBI): domain Eukaryota; kingdom Viridiplantae; phylum Streptophyta; class Magnoliopsida; order Solanales; family Solanaceae; genus Capsicum; species Capsicum pubescens. The sequence goes on along the minus strand of CM061544.1, from coordinate 193,976,453 downwards.
CCTACTGAATCGTGCTATAGAGGTTGTTATATGTGTGATGAGACTTATCATCTAGCCAATGACTGTCCCCGCCGTGTGTTCAGGGATACTCCTATTTCAGCTGTGAGAGGTAGGGGTTCTACCAAGGGTGCATGAGTTAGAGGTAGTGTAGACTTTAGTATTTGTCGCAGGGCTATTCAGCTAGTTGGTTGTCGTGAATAGTGTTATGTTATGCCCGCCAGACCAAAGCCAGAGGATTTCGACTCTATTATGACAGGTATCATCCCCATTTGTTTTAGATTTGCATTTGTGTTATTTGATCCGAGATCGACTTTCTCCTATGTGTCTGCATATTTTGCTTCAGGTTTGGTTTCTATATGTAAGCCTCCTGCCATGACTATTTTTGTATCTACCCCTATAGGAGATTCTATAGTGATGGATCGGGTGTATTGATCCTGTATTGTCACTTTTGTTGGGAGTGAGACATGGGTAGATTTACTTTTCTTAGATATAGTTGACTTCGACGTCATTTTGAGTATGGATTTGTTGGCTCTGTACCATGCTTTCAGAGATTATTATGCTAAGACCATGACTTTAGCGCCGTTGGGTGTTCCAAGGATAGGTTAGAAGGGTGCACTTCATTCAGGTCCCAAGAGGATTATATCTTATGTTTAGGATTGTCGCTTAGTTAAGAGAGAATGTTTGTTTTAATTGGCTCATATTTGTGACACTAGTGTTGTTTCACCTCCTTTTTTGGATTCTATTCATGTTGTCTGTGAGTTCATGGATGTGTTACCTAAGGATTTGCCTGCTATTCCTCTAGATCGTGATATTAACTTTACAATTGACGTTGAGCTGGGAACCAAGCCCATTTATTTTCCTCTGTCATGACCCAAACTAGGGCCTCACAGTGACGGGTATCTCACGTCCCACATGGACTGGAGACCACCCCAGTGCACCTAACCAAACAAGACAAAATCCCCAATGCTGGATGAATTTCGAACATATAACAAGATAAGTTTAAAGAATAAAGGGTATGTCTATAACCAATAACCATCAACCGACTAAAACAATCGACTAATATCGCCCAAGTCCACAGTAATACAACAAAACCTTATAACACAATAACTGAAACCAGTCTTGGTCGGGACATGTCCCCGGCTCTAAAAGATGACTATGACAATGAAAATGATAATATTAATGACACTGAAAACAATCAACTCAATTCTAATAATCAAAACTAATGAAATGTCTAAGCCTTCTGAAGAATGGAATCTCACCACTTCACCACAATGAACCGACGACTAGAGTCGTTCCACCTAACTTTGTACAGGAAAAGTAGAGGTATCTCCGGTGCCTGCATCGTGTGAGGATACAGTGTCTGGAGATGGTTAATGGGGTGAATACTAGCATATAACTCAGGGATAAGGAGAACATAATTTCTTGAACAACAGTTCAAATTAAGTCAAAACCAATGCACATAATCAAATGCATAAACATATATATATATCACATGCCGGGATTGGGAACAAGGCTTAACATGCACTTTAAAACTTTAGCCTGGATTGTATATCTCAACCGTCATAACATAAGAAGGAACCTATAGGATATATGGGACCAGCTCTCCCCCATCTAGTAGGGCCCTAGTGTGTATGATCGCACTAGCCAGAAGGTATACATATACACTATGGGGGACTCGAACCTCCCAGCATATCAAGATGACACGAGTACCAAATCATATAATGCAATGTGGGGGACTCAAACCTCCCAATCAAATGATATTAATAATGGGGACTTAAACCATCCGGTCATATAGACTCTCGCGTCGGCAACTGCAGTTTCCAGTATTGGTCCTTCAAGACCTGAACTTTCACGACACAACAACACAACTCTTATTAAAGCCCAATTAAAACAATCAGCATATACATCATTATTTATTGAACCATGATATATATTAGGCATACATTGTTGGTATCATCATACCAACTAAACTTGCATGGTAACTTTAATATGCCACACCATTTACCATAATTTGGGGAAATCACAATCCCCTTTGGTTCAACTACATATTAGATTGGGGAATTACACAACCCCTTAAGGGTCAATACAAAACTCATTATGCTTCATTGAATTTTCACATTATGCAATAGTTCATGAATAGTTCAATATTCATATCTTTTATATTCAAAACCAATTTCATAATGTAGGGTTAGGGTCATAACCACTTCAAAAGTCACAAGCTTGGGGAATCACAATCCCTAGTTCATTCACCATTCCCATGCATCAATCTGATTTTAAAACCACCATTTAAATGTAACCTGTATGGGGACAAATATGAAACATCACATAAACTACAATTGTTCAAGACCCTCAACCCATGTTTTGAAAACCAACATAAATATCTCATGTGAACAATACTTTAAAACTCATGCTTTTAGCAAATTAATAATTAGGGAAGAGTAACGAGCCTGAAATAGCAAGTTTTACGAAAAGAGTTCAACCCTTTAGCCTTTGGATGACCTACTTCTTGGAAACCCTAAGCATGGCTTCTTGAGAGAATTAAAAAGAGATTTGGTAGTGTTTGAGTATGTTATGAATCAGAAATAACCCCTCTTAAGTGCCTTGTGATATGGGTTTTTAATTGGGTATGAAAGGAATTGTCCAAAGTGCCCTCAATTTAAAACTGAAATGTCACGACCCAAAACAGGGACTGCCCATGATGGGTATCTAAAGTCCCACATGGATTGGAGAGCACCCCTTGTGCCTAAACAAACCAGACATAACATTCCCCATTGTCGAATGAATTCCTAACATATAATAAGATAGCATTAAACAGGCTTAAAGACATTCAAAACATGCCTATCACCAATGACCGGCGACAGGCCAAATAACTGACCAACATCGCCCAATATTCATAGTAATCCAAACAAATACTTCTACACAAAGAACCAAAACAGTGTTGGTCGGGATATGTCCCCGACTCAGACAGAAGAATGAAAATAATAATGTTAATGATAATAAAAAAAAATGTCAACTCAAATCTAAGAATGAAAGCTAGTGAAATGCCTAAGTATTCTAGGGAATGGAAGCTCACCATTATACCAAAAAATAACGAACCAACGGACTAAGCTGAATGACTTAACTCAGAGCCGGAAAAGTAGAAGAACCTCTGGTACCTGTATCGCATGGGGATACAACGTTTGGAGATAGTTAGTGGGGTGAATACTAGCATGTAGCTCAGGGATAATGATAACATAATTTCATGATCAATAGTTTAAAATCATTCAAAACCAAAACACATAATCAAATGCATATACATATAGATACATCTTATGCTGGGATAGGGAACAAAGCTTAACATGCACTTTAAAACTTTAGCTTAGGTTGTGTAGCTCAATTGTCATAACATATAAAGGCACCCATGGTCTATATGCGCCCAACTCTACCCCAAATGGTAGGGCCCTAGTGCGTATGGCCGCACGAACCATGGGGTATATACCTATTCACTATGGGAACTCAAACCTCCCTATTTCTCAAGGTAACACGAGCACCAAATCATGTAATAAGATGTGGGGGACTCGAACCTGCCAATAAAAAGATAGTACTAAAGGGGACTCAAGCCACCTGATTATTTATACCTCCACATCAGCAACTGTGGTTTCCAGTATGGGTCCCTCGGGACCACCACTTTCACGACTCAAATACACAGCCCTCATTAAAGCCCAATTAAAACATTTATCACACAATCCCATTCATTAAACCACAATACACATTTAGGCATACATTGTTGGTATCGTCATACCAACTATAATTGCAAGGTAACATAAATATGCCAAAATAATTATCATCACTTGGGGAAATTCACGATCCCCCCATTGGTTCAATTTTACAAATTCTTACATTTCTCATAATTAAAAAACAATTTCACAATATGGGGTTGGGGTCATATCCACTTCAAAAGTCATATGTTTGGGAAAATCACAATTCCGTTCAAAACATCAATTATTAATCACATGTAAACCATGAGAAACATTGTTCAATCCAAAAACATTCAAAACCCTCAACCCTTATTTCAAACTAATCATCAATATCTCATGAACAACACTTGAACATATGCTTTTTACAAATTAACAATGAGGGAAGAGTAAAATATTTGAAATAACAAGCTTCACGGAAGGGATTCAACCCTTAAGCCCTTGGATGGCCTACTTTTTGAAAACCTTAAGTATGGCTGTTTTTTAGAATTTAAGAGAGCCTTTTGAATGTGTTTTAGTGAGTTAACAATGCTAATGGTGTCCCCAATAGGGCTTTAGGTCGTGGGTTATAAATGGAGTAGAGAGGAAATGTCCAAAGTGCCCTTAATGAAAAGACTAAAAGTTATCGCAAGTGACTATGGGTCACTATACGACTCGTATATACACATTACGACTCATCACAAGGAGCTGTAGTCAAGACAAAACCACCAAGACCCCATACTGATTTGTCCATGATTCACACCACCAACTCGTAACCATACTTGACAACTTGTAACCAGTTTTCGTACTCAAGACAGTAACAATTTGAGATGACACACTGGATACCCTATGATTGTGAAAAATTGACTCATCCTGAGTTTTTATGACTCGTGGTCTTAAGTCATAATGAAGACAATATCTTGGGTCAAACTTTCCGGACACCTTACGACTTTGTACTTACGACTTGTAAGAAGTCCTGATGACTAGTTGAGAGCGACTCGTACTCAGAGAAGAATACTAAGCCACTTGTTCTGATTAAATTACAGCCAAGTCCCTACAAGCCATCATGACTCCCTATGACTCATCAGGGTAGTCGTAGTTGGGACATTGAGGATAAAATTTTAGAATTTTTCAAGGACCAAAAAACTGAGGCATTACATACTTCCCCCCTTAGGATCATTCGTACTCGAATGACAGGACAAGGCATTTATTAGCACAATTTGACTCTACACCACTACTCTTACCTTTAACAAAGAAAAAAACAAAAATACTAAGGAAATCACCATTTCTTTTAACAAAGTCAGAAAACAAAGATGTTAAGGAATACACATACCTCAAGCACGATTATCCAGAATGGGAAATAAGAACAAATACTTGGACTTCATGTCCTCTTCGGCCTCCCAAGTATCTTTCCAAACCGTTTGGTTCCTCCAAGGAACCTTTACCAAAGCCACATCCTTTGTCCGCAACCGACGCACTTGCCAATCCAAAATCTCAATCGGGACTTCCTCATAGGCAAGGAATCTAAAATACCTTCCTCCTCAAACAGAATAACCATTGAAGGATCACCCACACACTTACTTAAGATTGAAACATGAAAAATCGTATGAATAGAGCTAAAACTAAAAGGAAACTCAAATTATAAGCGACATTACCAACCCCCTTTCAAACCAAGTATAGACCAAAATAACAGGTACTGAGTTTTCCCTTCTTGCAAGATAGAATCACTTCTTTCATGGGAGACACCTTTAAGAACACTCAATCACCAACACTGAACTTCAACTCCCTTTGCCTCACATCTGCATAGGACTTTTGGTGACTTTGGGCTGCCTTAAGTCTATCCCGAATCACCTTCACCTTTGCCATGGCTTGGTGAATCAGATCCGAACCAAATAACTTATTTTCACCAAGCTCAAAAACCCCAATAGTAGATCTACACCTCCTACCATACGAGGCCTCAAAAAGAGCCATACCAATGCTAGAGTGATAACTGTTATTGTAGGAAAATTCTATGAAAGACAACTGGTTAACCGAACTACCACCAAACTCAAAAGCACAAACCCGAAGCATATCTTCTAAGCCCTGAATTGTCCTTTCTACTTGCCCATTCTTCTATGGATGGAAAACAGTGTTAAGGGTTACCTTCGTCCCATAGCCTCGCTGGAACGATCTCAAAAAGTAAAACAAGAAGTGAGTACCCCAATCAGATATGATAGAAACTGGAGTACCATGCAACCTCACGATCTCTTCAATGAACAACTTGGCATAATCCTAAGAAGAGAAACTAGTCCTCACTGGAAAGAAGTGAGCAAACTTAGACATCCGATCTATGATGACCCAAATAGAATCAAATTGCTGGCGAGACCGTGGAAGACGCATAACAAAATCCATATTAATTATATCCCATTTCCACAGTGGTAGTTCAATGTCCTAAGCCAACCCACCAGGCATCAAGTGCTCTACTTTCAGTTGCTGACACACCATACACTTATCCACAAAATTGGACACATCCTGCTTCATATTATTCCACCAATAATCTTCTTAAGATCATGATACATTTTCATTGAACTAGGATGAATAACATATCACGACTCATGAGTTTCGGCCAAAATTCTTCCTCGCAACCCATCAACATTGGGAACACATAATTATCCTTGGTACCTCAAGATACCATCACCACCAATGTCAAAATCCATCACTTTATGCCTACATATATCATTCTTGATCCAAAACTTTCTTTTCCTTTACTTCAGTACCACGAAATGACCTTGCCACCTCTTGAACAATCACACCACCATTCTTCAAATCTTAGAGACGAACTCTGAGATTAGACAAATGGTGAATATCCTTTACCAAATTCCATTTCTCCTCATCCACATGATATAAACTCTTCATGGATAACCTACGAAGAGCACCAGCAACCACGTTAACTTTACCTAGATGATATTGAAGACTCATGTCATAGTCCTTGAGCAACTCAAGCCATCTCCTTTTCCTGAGATTTAATTCTTTCTGGATGAACACATATTGCAGGCTCTTATGATTAGAATAAATATCAACATGGACCCTATACAAATAATGCGACCAAATCTTCAATGAAAATACCACAGCTAACATTTCTAAATCATGAGTCAGATAATTCTTCTAATAAACTTTAAACTTTCTAGAAGCATAAGCAACCACCTTGCCATGTTGTATCAACGCACAACCTAGTCCCTCCCGAGATGTATCACAATAGACAACAAAATCATCAGTACCCTCAGGTAGAGTCAAAACCATAGCCGAAGTCAACTTCTCCTTTATCTTCTTGAAACTAGCCTCGCAAGCATCAGACCACAAGAATTTCACCTTCTTCTGAGTCAACTTAGTCAACGAGGCAGTAATAAAGAGAAACTTTCCACAAACCTCCTAAAATAACCTGCTAAACCTAAGAAGCTCCGAATGTCGGATGGAGTCGTAGGTCTAGGCCACTTCTTAACCATCACAACCTTCGGTGGAACCACCATGATCCCTTTACTAGAAACAACATGATCCAGATAAGTCACAGTATTTAACCAGAACTCACACTTAGAGAACTTTACATACAAATCCTAATCCTTTAGGGTCTGCAACATAATGTGAAGGCGATCAGCATAATTCACCTTGCTATTAGAATACACCAAAATATCATCAATTAAGACAATTACGAACAAATCCAAGAAGTAATGGAAAACCTAATTCATAAGGTCCACAAATGCTGCCAGGGCATTTGTCAAATCAAAGGACATCACCAAAAACTCAAAATGACCATACCGAGTTTTGAAAGCAATCTTAGGGATATTTACCTCCCTAATTTTTAACTAATGGTAACCCAATCGAAGATCAATCTTAGAAAAGAACTTAGCACACTAAGTCTAATTGAACAAATCATTAATCCTTGAAAGCGGATACTTATTCTTCACGGTCACTTTATTCAATTAGTGGTAATCAATACACATTCAAAGGAAACCATCCTTCTTATGCACAAAAAAATAGAAGCACCCCATGGAGACATAGTAGGGAAGATAAAACCCTTGTCAAGAAGGTCTTTCAACTGCTCCTTAAGTTCCTTCAATTTGACCAGAGCCATCTTATAAGGATGGATAGAAATAGGATGAGTGTCCGAAAGAAATCAATCCCATGATCAATTTTCCTATCGTGAGGAACACTAGGAAGATCATCAAGGAGTACCTTGGGAAATTCACAGACCACAGGGACAATCTACAAAGAAGGACCTTTGGATCTAGAATCCTTAACATGCACTAACTGATAGAGGCACCTTTTAGAAACCAATTTTTGGGCTCTAAGATACGAAAAAACTTTCCCTTAGGAACTAGGGAACTACGTTCTCATTCAATTACTGGCTTATTTGGGAAATAGAGATGCATAGCACGAATGCAACCAATCCATACCTAAAACCACATAAAAGTCTAACTTGTCCAACACTATTAGATACACCAAGGTCACCCTACCATGAACCAACATCGCACAACTCCTATAGACCCATTTAGCCACAACGGAGTCACCCACCGGGGTGGACACAAGAAAGGGATCCAAAATACACTCAGAATCAAAACCAAAATAAATAGCCACATAAGGGGTCACATAAGTTAGAGTATACCCGAGATCAAGTAGTCGACATACATCATGAGAAAAGAGTTTGAGCGTACCAATAACAACATCGGGGGATGACTCTAAATTCTGGTGGGTGGTAAAAGTGTACAAACGGTTTCGTCCAGCGCCAGAGACAGAAGCAGAAGTAGCACCCTCTAATGTAGGAGCAGATGAAGTGGCAATAGGAATCTTATTTTCCCCAAAACCAATCTTAGAAGGACAATCCCTCCGCATATGACCAATCTAACCATATTTAAAACACTTGTTCCTCCCTTATTCACAAACACCATGGTGCATCTGACCATAGAATCTACAAGAAAGATATGATAGAGCTGACTGAGCCTTACTAGCCTGAGGCTGGGCTCCTGGGGATCTAAATCCACTATTATACTGAGAGCGGCGATCACTCAATGGCTTTGGATAAGGAGAACTAGTCATACAGTAGGAACCAAAATTACCCCACTTCTTCTTAAGCTACTTCCTACCATCTCTTCCACTTTGCAGCTGAGCTCCACCTTAATCCGAATTGCAAAACTTCTTACACTGTCTTTCACTCATCTCCACTTGCTTTATCTTTTCTTCTTCCATATGTTGCATATGCACCACAAGTCTAGAGATGTCCATATCTTTGTTCAACAAGGTAGCCTTAATCTCCAAGACCAACTCAAGAAACTACCTAGAGGCAAATTTCCTTATTCTAGCCCTCATGCTAGGAACCAACTCTAGAGCACAATGCGACAACTGATGAAACTTCAAGGCATACTCATTTACGAACATCATGCCTTACTTCAGATTCACAAATTCCTCGATCCTTGCCTCTTTTATCTCATGAGGAAAAAAGCAATCAAGAAAAATACTAGAGAAATCATCCTACAAAGTGGACTTAGCATTGTCACCCCTAGACTGGTCCCACTCCTCCATTGCATGCATCATACAGAAGATATTGTCCATCTCATCAATGATATTTTAAGGATCTTCTTTAACTTTAGAACCAATGAAAATGGGAAGACTCAACCTCATAAATTGGCCAACTCTATTGGCCTCCGGGGATAAAGCAACAAAAGAAATATGCTCAGTTTAGGAGGCCACTAACTAGTTAAGCAAATAAATTGACTGGGGAAACTCAGCATTAGACACGCCAGCCTGGGATGCCTGAGGAAGGATAAGGGGAACCGTTGGAGTTCCCCTAGAGAAATCAAAAGCAGCGACCCTAGATAGGGTCGGAACTCCTTGAGTAGGATAAGCTCTATCCATATTATTTTCAAATAGGACAAAAGATTTTTAATAAATATCAGATCTTCTAGGAGGCATGATCTGAAAAGCAAACCTACCAAAATTAGAGGAGATTCAAGACCTTAGACTCTATAGAAACACTTCTAAATGCCTTACAACATCTCCCTTATAAGTATGGCACGCTACACACCCATAAATAAGACTCTACTTGACATGGATTTATTTAACACCAAACCTAGGCTCTAATACCATCTTTGTCATGACCCAAACCAAGGCCATTCCATGATGAGTTATCATGATTCGAGGCTACCCTCTAACCATGACAATGGTGCTTACAGTCACAAGTAACCACAAGCTAAACCATGAGTTGGTTCCTATTGTGAGCACTGAATAAAATAGCACAGATATAACAAGGGTGGAAGATAAGTTGATAAACAACTGAAAACTAAAATACTAAAATACGTAATACCGTTGTGTCTGAGATAATAGAGAAAAGATAAAAGTAACAGTCTAACTGTTTGTATGAAAAGCCTCTAACTGAATAAGGATTTGATGGGACAAGACCCCAACTAACTCCATCTGACAAATATAAAACACTACCAAAATAACTGAAATAAGCAATCATATCCTCGATGGCTGAAGAATCACTGCTACTGCTGCTGAGTAACACTGGCTGTCTAACTGCGATAGGGAAACTGAGCCTCCGAACATATAATATAAGACATCATAGCTCAAAGAAGAGCATCCAGTCAGTACTTTAAATATACTGGTATATGAGATAAGGTCTGGCTGAAATACATGGGGTACTATGCACATGAGATCAGGACTAACTAAACAACATGAAATAACTAAGCATGAATGCATGAAAACTAAAATATCTAAGAATGCAAGACCAAGCATATACATATTTCTAAAATAATCTGTACACTGAGAGACTAAAATCTGGATAACTGAATAACTATAAATTTGTATGCTTTGGTCAAGCAAACCTGAACTGAATATACACTGAATACTATACTGAGACTGTTGGAGGTATCATGTAACCAACATGCCCCAATCTGAGCTAATTGGGGTCCAACCTATAACCCCAGTTGAAAGGGTGTCAGTACCGTGCCATGAATACTAACACTGGTTGTGTTGATCCACTAAACTGGTGTCCCGAAGGACTAATGAGTCACCTGAATTGGCAGGTAAACACTTTGTAAACCCTTAACTGGCAGGTAGAATTCTTTAACCTACGCTGGCTTTATAGTTCTGGAACTCGAGGATTTCTACTAAGGGTCACACCCTCTACTGGCAGGTGAGCCCACATCCCTAGGTTCGCTCAGTTCTAAATTCTACTCCTAATTGAACTGACACTGGAACTAAAATTGGACTGAGTTTAACTGAACATGATTTCTTGACTGATAGTGCTCATTATGACCATAATAACTGAATAGATAGGAATAATCATGGCTTAACTGAATCCTACTTAAAAATCTGAAAATCATGTAAAACACGTAAATATTGGGTATTCATAACCCACAAGCACTGAATGATCACTGAATGTAATAACAAGATTTAAAATTGTAGTAAAGGATTATGGTTCGAAACCCATAAGCATAGAAATTCCATCTAACACGTGGGGATCATGGATTTAAACATGGGAATGCTTTAAATGAGGGAAAATAATATGATTACATGTCTGAAATCATACAGTTGCAGATATAACATGGAATTCACTTGAATAAATCATGGGAAACTCAAATTCATAGCATGAGGAATTCAAAATCTTGCATGGAATCATACATAGACTGAATTGCATTCAAATTACCATGGAAACATGAACTAAACCCATCTTAAGCAATATAAAATACAATAATGATAGAAAAATCCATTCTTCAATTGAAAAGAGGGTTCTTGGGCTCCATGGGTGAAAAAACCCATGATGAACATCCCACATACCTTAAGCTTTTAACTTGAAAGAGAAACACCAATCTTGATGTTTTCTTGAATGTTCTTAAACTTGGGAAACTTGAATTCTTGATTTCTGGGGGATGAAGAAATTGAATTTGAGTTCTTGGAAAAAGGGAATGGCTTTCTTGGGAGGAAAATTGTAGAAGAAGGGCAAAATTATGTCCTAACTAATGCCCGTAGTGATATGAACGATTGGGTTGAGGGGGAAAGGACAAAATTTCCCCTCAACTATTTCAATAAAAAACTGGACGCAACTTATTTACCTCGATGCGGTCCTATCACGGTCGTTTATTTCCCTCACCACGATGTGGTCTACATGAGAACGGGAATAGAGCCGCGATGCAGGCTTATCACGAAGACCCTCAGGTTTCATGATCCACACATGCCCCAAACCTTGTCTGAAAAATTCAAAACTTCTCAGAGACATACTTCTTACATCCCTAAATATGACTTAACTCAAAAACCAACATCTCGGGGTCGGGAAGACCAAATTAAAAATCCTCAAACTTTAGAGTTCATGAAAATTATTAAGTCCCCAACACTTAGTGAAATTTTTAGGCCTTAAGGCCTTTATGCTTGCAACTAGAAGCTGGACTGAGCTAAGAATAATATGGGGTATTACACGGGTATCTCAAGTCCTATGTGGACCAGAGATCACCCCGTGCACCTAACCAAACCAAACACATTATTCCCCATTGTCGGATGAATTTCGAACATATAACAAGATAGCATCAAACAGGCTTAAAGAAATTCAAAACATGTCAATCACCAACAACCGGTGACCAGACAAACAATCGTCCAACATCTCCCAATATCCACAGTAATCCAAAATAAACCTTCTACATAAAGGAACAAAACCACTATTTTTCAGTATATGTCCCCGACTCTGATAGTTAACAATGAGAATGTAAATGATAATGTTAATGATAGAGAAAATGACTATCAACTCAAATCTAAGAATGAAAGCTAGTGAAATTCCTAAGCCTTCTAGGGAATGGAATATCACCACTTCACCACGAGACAACAAACCAATCCGACTGACCTAACTCTGCACAGGAGAAGTAGAAGAAACTCCAGTGCCTGCATAATATGGGGATGCAGTATCCAGAGATGGTTAGTAGGGTGAACACTAGCATGTAACTCAGGGATAAGTATAAAATAATGTCAAGATCATTAGTTAAAAATTATTCAAAACCAATGCAAATAATCAAATGCATATACATATAGATATACCACATACCGAGATAGGGAACATGGCTTTACATGTACATTAAAACTTTAGCCTGGGTTGTGTAGCACAGCCATCATAACATACAATGGCACCCACGAGCTATATGGGCGGCCTAACTCTCCCCCTAGCTGGTAGGGCCCCAGTATATGTGGCTGCACGAACTAGAGTGTATATACATATGCTCTATGGGGTACTCGAACCTCTCTGCATAACAAGGTGATAGAGCACCGAATCTTGTAATAAGATTTGGGGGACTTGAACCTGCCAATCGAATGATAGTAATAAGGGGGACTCAAACCACCCGATCATATAGACCTCTGCATCAGCAACCATGTTTTCCAATGTTGGTCCCTCGGGACTACCACTTCCATAACTCAGATACGTAGCCCTCATTAAAGCCCAATTAAAACAATAATCACACAATCCCATTCATTGAACCACAATACACATTTAGTCATACATTGTTCATAGCGTCATACCAACTACACTTGCAAGGTAACATCAATATGCCAAAACAATTATCATCACTGGGGGAAATTCATGAGCACCCCTTGGTTCAATTTTACAAATTCCCACATTTCTCATGTTTAAAAACTAATTTCATAATATGGGGTTGGGGTCATAACCACTTCAAAAGTCACAAGTTTGGGAAAATCACAATTCCCTAATTCATCCACCATACCTATGTACCCACAAATAATAAACCTTAATTAAATCATGTTTAAGCACGTGTAAACCATGAAAAACATTGTTCAATCCATAAATATTCAAAACCCTCAGCTCTTATTTCAAACCAATCATCAATATCTCATGAAAAATAATTTAAACATATGTTTTTTACAAATTAACAATAAGGGAAGAGTAGCATGCCTGAAATAACCAGTTTCACGAAAGGAATTCAACCCTTAATCCCTTAGATGACCTACTTCTTGGAAACCCTAAGTATGGCTGCTTGAGAGAATTTAAGAAAGTCTTTTGAAAGTGTTTTGGTGATTTAACAATGCTAATGGGGCCCCTAATAGGGTTTTAGATCATGGGTTACAATTGGGGTAGAGGGGAAATATCCAAAGTGCCCTTAATGAAAAGACTGAAAATTGTCACAAGTGACTACGAGTCACTATATGACTCGTATAGACAAATTACCATTTGTCACAAGGAGTCATAGTCGAGATAGAACCACCAAGACACCATATTGGCCTGACTACAATTCATACCACCAACTTGTAACCACTTCTCATACTCAAGACAATAATAATTTGTGGTGACGCACTGGACACCCTATGATTAGGACACAATGACTCATCATGAGTGCTTATGACTCGTGGTCTCAAGTTGTAATGAAGACAGCATATTGGGCCAATCATTCTGGACACCTTACGAGTTGGTCCTTATGACCCGTAAGAAGTCCTGATGACTAGTTGAGAGCCACTCATACCCAGAGTAATTAACTAAGCCATTTGTTTGATTAAGTAATGACTAAGTCCCTATGAACCATCATGACTCCCTACGACTTCTCAGGGGAGTCGTAGTCAGGACAGTGAGGATTAAATTTTAGAATTTTTCAAGGACCAAAAACCTGAGGCGTCACATGAAATTTAGTCATCAATGACTACGGGTCCTTATACGACTCATATAGATTCATTAGGATTGGTCACCATAAGTCATAGAAAACATAGTCTCCAAGGCACCCCCAATCTATTAATCGTATGACTCAATCTATATGACTCGTAATGGGACCCTACGACTCATAGGGTCTAATAATAGTCAACCCTGCAACCATTTGGGGTATACATTAGACCCCCTATGATTTATACCTAATGACTCATAACGAGTCCTTACGACTCATGGTTAGCCACTCATACTAATAGTAAAACTCAACCACACACTCACTGATTTGGTTATGATTTTGTCCAACAATTTGTCAAGACTCCTTACGACCCGTAAGGGGAGTTGTAGTCTAGGCAGTGAGGATAAAATTTTAAAAAAAATTCAAGGACCAAAAACTCAGGGCATTACATACTACTCCCCTCGGATCATTTGGCCTTGAATGACAGGACAAGACAAAGAATCTAAAATACCCACCTTCTCTAAAAGAACAACTATCGAAGGATCGCCCATGCACTTTCTCAACATCGAAACATGAAACACTAGATAAATAGAGATCAAACTAGAAGGCAACTCCAATTCATATACAACATTACCAACCCTCTTCAAGAACAAGTACGGACCAACATAACGGCGACTGAGTTTACCTATCTTACCAAACCATAGCACCCTCTTCATGGGAGACTCCTTTAAGAACACCCAATCACCAACACTGAACTCCAACTCCCTTTGCCTCACATTTGCATTGAACTTTTGGAAACTTTGGGTGGCCTTAATTCTATCCCAAATAACCTTCACCTTCTCCATGGCTTGGTGAACCAAATCAGGTCGAATAACTTATTTTCACCAACCTCAATCCACCTAATAGGAAACTTATAACTCTTGATATATAAAGCCTCAAACAGAGTGATATGAATGCTAGTGATAACTGTTGTTGTAGGAAAATTCTATGAGAGGGAAGTGGTTAACCCAACTACCACCAACATTAAAAACACAAGCATGAAGCATATCGTCCAAAGCCTGAATCATCCTTTCTGCTTGCCCATCCATCTGCGGGTGGACGGTGGTACTAAGGGTTATATTAGTACCCAAACCTCTCTTAGAAAATCTCTAAAAGTGAAATGAGAATTGAGTACCCTGATCAGATTAGATGGAAACTAGACTAACATGCAACTTTACTATCTTTGCAATGAACAACTTGGCATAATCCTCAGATGAGAAATTAGTACTCACTGGAAAGAAGTGAGCAGACTTTGTCGTCCAATCCATGATAACCCAAATTGAATAAAATTTCTAACAAGACCGCGAAAAATAGATGACAAAATTCATATTAATTATCTTCTATTTTCATATCGATAGCTCAATCTCCTGAGTTAACCCACCGGGCCTCAAGTGCTCTACCTTCACTTGCTGACACACCATGCACTTAGCCAAAAAATTAGCCACATCCCTCTTCATATTATTTCACCAATAAATCTCTTTCAGATCATAATACATTTTCTTTATACTAGGATGAATAGTGTAACATGATTCATGAGATTCTGCCAAAATACTTTCCCGCAACCCATCAACATTGAGAACACATAATATACCTTGATACCTCAAGATACCATCACCACTAATCTCGAAAACCATCAATCTCTGCCTACCGACATCATTCTTGATTTGCATCAAGATAGGATCCAA
Organism: Capsicum pubescens; assembly: GCA_030864215.1. Classification (NCBI taxonomy): domain Eukaryota; kingdom Viridiplantae; phylum Streptophyta; class Magnoliopsida; order Solanales; family Solanaceae; genus Capsicum; species Capsicum pubescens. The sequence continues at coordinate 193,960,397 of CM061544.1, read as the reverse complement.
CATCAGCTTCTCCTTCACCTCATCACCAAGAGATGACTTCACCACATCTTGAACAATCACACTGCCATTCTTAGAATCTAAGCAATGGATTCCTAGATTAGAAAAATGGTGAATATCCTTCACCAAATCCCGTTTCTCCTCATCCACATGAGATAAGATTTCCATGGAGAACCAACTAAGAGCATCAACAACCACATTAGATTTACCTGGATGATAGTAAAAACTCATGTCATAGTCCTTGAGAACTTCAAGCCATCTCCTTTTCCTGAGATTTAGCTCCTTATGAGTTAACATATATTGTAGCCTATTATGATCAGAATAGATATCGAAATGAAGCCCATACAAATAATGTTACTAGATATTTAATGCAAACACCACAGCTAGCAATTCTAAATCATTGGTCGGGTAATTCTTCTCATGAACTTTTAGTTATCTAGAAGCATAAGAAATCACCTTACCATGCTACATTAACACACAACCCAGTCACACCCGAGACACATCATAATAGACAGCAATACCATTAGTGCCTTTAGGTAGAGTTACCAAAAGAAATGCCACCATCTTCTGAGTCAAGTAAGTCAATGGGGTAGCGATAGAAAAGAAACACTCCACAAACCTTCTATAATAGCCGGCTAAACCTAAGAAGCTTCGAATGTCATATGGAGTTGTGGGTCTACCATGATCCCTTCACTAGAAACAATATGACCCAGATAGGTCACAATATTTAACAAAAACTAGCACTTAGATAATTTAGCATATAATTGTTGCTCCTTAAGGGTCTGCAACACAAGGCGGAGGTGATCAGCATGATCTGCCTTACTCTTCGAATACATCAAAATATCATCGATAAAGTCAATCATGAATAAATCCATAAAATAATCGAAAACCGAATTCATAAGATCCATAAATATTATTGGGGCATTGGTCAAACCAAAAGATATCACCAAAAACTCAAAGTGACCATACCGTATTCTAAAAGCAGTCTTAGGGATATCCACATCCCTAATCTTCAACTGACGATAACCCGACTGATGATTAATCATAAAAAAGAACATAGCACCCTGAAGCTGATCGAATAGATCATCAATTCTAGGAAGGGGATACTTATTCTTCATAATCACCTTATTCAGTTGGCAAAAATCAATACACATCCGATGGGACCCATCCTTCTTACGCACAAAAAGAACTGGAGGACCCCATAGAGAAATACTAGGGTGGATAAAACCATTGTCAAGAAGATCTTTCAATTGCTCCTTGAGTTCTTTCAACTCAATCAGATCCATTCTATAAAGATGGACAGAAATAGGATGAGTGTCTGAAAGAATATCAATCAAAAAGTTAATTTTCCTATCAAGAGGTACACCAGGAAGATCATCAGGGAAAACCTCAGAAAATTTACAAACCACAGGGACAATCTGCAAAGAAGTACCTTCGGATCTAGAATACTTAACATGCACTAAGTGATAGAGGAACCTTTTAGAAACCAAAATTCAGGCTCTAAGATACGAAATGAACCTTCCCTTAGGTACTAAGGAACCACCTTCCAATTCAATCACAAGCTCAGTAGGGAAATGGAAACTGACCCTTTGAGTATGAAAATCAAGAGATGCATTCCACGAATACAACCAATCCATCCTTAAAATCATATCAAAGTATAAGATGTCCAACTCTTTTAGATCCACCAGGGTCTTCTTATCATAAGTCAACATCACACAACCCCTATAGACCCTTCTAGCCATAATGGAGTTATTTTACGGAGAAATTTGACTTTCAAAGAGTCGCCACTTAATTTTGAAAAGGAATTAAGAAACCTTTATAAAGTACTTTGAACGATCCAAAACAAAAAAATCGTTCAAGTTTTGAAGATTTTGAGTAAGCGGTTCCTATTAACGTTTTAGGAAGGTGTTAGGCACCTAAAATGTCCCCTACCTTGCGGTTATCCGGACTGTTTGAAAGTCATCTTTGATTAACCTTGAAAAACTTGATTGTTGAAAAGAAAAGCAATTTTAGGAATATTTTGGTGTTTATGCAAAACCAGTTTTTACCGACTTGACTAAGGATTTAACTAGGTTCAGAAAACACATAAGGCAAACAAGCATAAAGAAAAAAGGGGAAGAGGAGAAAGTAAGGGATTTAGGACATTGGGCCCAAATCCATGAGACCTGTCCTAGTCTAATTGGACTTTCGACGCATTTCACCTGTCCTAATCTAATTTTCGAGCCTTTGGCTCGAATTTTGCTCCACCTGTATTAAATACAACTTTGGCTTTGAGGCCCAAATAAATAATGAGCTAAAAAATGAATAAATAAACAAATAAAGGAAACAATAAATCAATAAGTAAATAAATAGAGATTTTCTAGTCTCTTTTACGCTTCAAAAATGGGATCTTAATCCATTCTTCTTCTTTCGAATCCTTTCATTCGCACACTATGCAACCTTAGACTCTGTTCCAGGCTTGACTCAACGGATGGGCCTGATTGGCCCATTAGGGAATGCAAAGAGTCCATTTGGAATCTAACAAATTCACATGCAAAGTAAGAAAAATAAAAGACATTAATACATGACTAACAAAGGGAAAGAGATATAAAAATAACACATAGGCAATCAAAGGAAGGAAATTGAGTTAGTTAACACATGATCCATAGATAAAAAGAAAAATTGTTGTAATTTTGAAATAACATAGTAAGCAGTAAGTCAAGATGTAGAAAGTCAAAGAAAAAGGGCATGCTCAATATGGTGAAGTTATGCGACCTTGACTATCATCAGTACATAAATAAACGTATATATACTGAAGAAAATTTAAGACTAAATTGGTGAGGATTCCCCTAAGAAAGAACAAGTAAACAATGAGAGTACATTAGGGTCGGGAGTTGAAATAAACCTCATAAACAACTCATATGTAATATCGAATAACAAAAGAACCCCTCTTTTCAAGGAAATAAAACAGAGCTCTTCGCTGTACTATTTATTTAAAAAAGACACAATTTATTGGCATACCTTACTTAAAATTAGCAGATTGGAAAACAAATACTAACATACAATGACAACTTAAGCAAGAATGAGTGAAACTTGACATAAGAACTTATTTAGACAACTAAAAAAAAATCATAACTTTTCAAGAGGATAAGTTTGTAATTTAATAGTATGCTTATACTACAGAATTTGAGAACCGGACTAGAAATGGTGCAACACAAAGTGCTTCTATCAAATGAGGACAAAACACAAGGTGCTTCTATCAAATGAGGACAACTTTAATCACGAATCCCTTGGTGCTATCACTGCAAATAGTACTAGATTACTAATAATAATTAATCCTGCTTAACATGGGAGCATACTACTAGGGAATCAAATATTTTATTTCGTTCTCATCATCTCCTTAACGAATCCGCAAGGATTTTCATCAAGCTAGTCATGGAAGAATTTAAAGATGAGACATTTTCTATAAACCAACCACTTAAATGTTCAGCGAAGGCCTTAAACAGGAAACACACACTTATAATCATTCAAGCAAAGAGATAATTCTACTAGTGGCACCACAAAAACTAAACAGTGACCTAACGAGGCAATGTTGAGCTAAAACGGCGAAGTGAACACTGAGATATGAATTTAGCTGAGAACAGCAAGCCAAATTGCAAGCAGCAACGCGAGATGAGGAAAGTAGGTAAATGATTAACTAATGATATCAAGTTTCAAACAAATAGATTATAAAACAAAAAGGAGCAAGATGAAGCTAAATCACGGATCAATCGATTATGACAATAGTTATCCTAATGCAACAAGAAACACTAACTCTAAAGGGGAAACTAGAAATAAAAGATGAAATCTTGATGGTGCATGTACCGATTCATGTCATAAACTCCTAGATAACCAGCAACATCAATTAAAAGGCAGTATATTCGACATAATCACCTTGAAAATTATGACATGAGCACTGCTTTAGCGAAATGGCATAACAATAATCACAAAACAATCCCTAAGGCCATCACAGCCATCTACAGCAGACAAAACCCAGCATTATTCATAATTACCAATAAAATATTAACTAGTTCTATAGAGAAAAAGGGGTATGAAGCAGAAAGTAATGAAATTAAAAGAACAAGAGTATATTCACCTCTTCTGGGGAAGCAAAAGAGAACGACGAGTTGATGATAGGATTCCAACCACCACCGAGAAAATAGAAACCTCATGGCAGCTTCTTTCGAATCAATCTTTCAGAACCAAAAAATTTTCTCTACCCTTCAACTCCCAGTTTTTCTGAAAACCCCAAATTTTCTAATTCGAGAATTTTTTTCCAACCCCTAAAATTTCCTCAGAAAAAATGTTCAAACCCCCAAAGAAATTTTTCCTCCCAACTTTCTCAGACAATTTTCGGACCTCAAAAGAAAGGAAAAACCCCCCTTTTCCAAACCCTAACTTTTCAACCTAGCTTTCTCTATCCCCTCTCTCTTCTAAATAGAGAACCAATGGCTTCTTATATAGAAGACCTAATTGGGGTATTTTAGGGATTCTAAAATAGAAACATTTGAAAATTTTCAAATTCCCCTCCGCCTCTCCTTCGGTTTTCATCCGTAATCTATACGAATTTGTTGTTCTCAATGAAAAATTCAACAATGGCTAGGCAATAGCAAAATGGGACCATGGAATCATCTCTTGGACCAATGAAATTCATCAACCTCTGTACGAATTCGTATAAATTAACCCAAAAATCTCAGGATCAAACCGTTGGGGAGACAACTCATCCAATTTTAGAAACTTCTTTGCTTTTCTCGCACAGATTCGTGTGGTGGGGTGCGTGAGCCACGGGTTGAGGTCGGTTCGGTCGTGAGTTGACAAATTTGGGTCGAAAAAGTGGAGAAACGGGTTGATTTGGATGGGTTCCAGGTTTTGGCTTGTTGAAATCATATGTTATTAATTGTCGATGTTGTACGCAGCTGGTTGTTGCTGTTGTTTATTTTATGGATTTGGCTGAATGAAGCTTGTGTGTTGAAGGAAATGGGAGAGTGGGCCGGGTTAAGGCTAATTTTGGCTAATTATTAGGCCATTGGGTTGCTGGATTGATTAGTTCAATTGGGGTTATTTAAGATAACCCTGATTAAATTAGGGATTATGAATTTAGGCTAATTGTTAAATTAGCCTAATCATTAGAATTTATCCAATCGAACTTAAATTTTAGCCTAATTAAAAATTAATTGACCAATTACATTGTAATTATGGTCAAATCATTTTCAATTAAGGTTAAATTTAATAAATTGACCAAATCTAATTAAAAATTAAAACAAATCAATCACTATTTTAATCCTGAGTTTCTCAATTTAATAAAATCGACACATATTTATCTGAATAAATTATTTTTGAGAATAAATTATATTAAAATTGATATTTTAATCATTTGAATTTGTTTCAAGATAAACCTTGATTAAAAATCAATTTTTGTAGATTAAATATTTAAGTAGCAAAGCTATAAAATTTCGTGTAATTAAATATGATAATATATAATCATTACTTAAAATGACCAATTTACCCAAATAAATACTTTGAAAATCCTTTATTCGGATAAAGTAAATGTTATTATTTTATTTTAAAATTGAAGAAACTCAGAATTAAATTGGGTTGTGGAGGGTAAAAATTAGATGTCTACACATGCCCCCTCCCTTTGGGTAGGATGGATGCAAGTAATCCTGGGCAAAGGGAGGTTGACGTTCCTAATTTTTGTCCGACCATAAATTTGAATCTGAAAGATGTTGGTTTCTTGCACGATTTTTGTGGAGTTATGGCCTGACCTCGGTATCAGGTTTCCTACATATCTCAGGTTACATGAGAATTCAGGCCACTTGTAGTTCATAAAGCTTGATTTTAAGCTTAATTTTTAAGAGAATTCACCAGCTATCTTGGTTTTGGAGTTTTTGGTTAAACCGAGAAGCTGCAGAATTAAGGGATTTGGGGGAGTTTGGAATGCAATCGAGTTTTCTACATAGATCCCGGCCTACATATCCTCAAGATTTCAAGGAATTAGACTGCTTGTAGTTTGACTCGATTGGTAGAAAAGATAGTCTTCTATTTCAGACGATCTTTGGCTCGGGATGAGTGACAAGTTAATGAGTTGCGGAAAAGAAGCTTGTAATCTCTTAACCATGAATATGGGATCATTCACATCCATAGGCAAGAACTTACCTGGACATAATTTCCAAAACTCTAGGTGTCATATCACATAAATTTGAAAGAAAGAGAAGACTACCCTCGATGTAAGTTTAGAAGTATCTAGAAGGCGAAGTTGAAACAGGAATATCCTGGAATACCCACATGCCTTATAATAGGGGTATGGTTAGATGGTGGTGGTGATCATTCTTTAGCTCAAATCCAGAGAGTTTGATGTCCCTCTCTAGACTATGTCCCATTTTGCTGCTAAGAAAGAGTTCCACATTGTACTGCATCCTATCTGAAGTCGTCCACACCTGTGGTTTTGATTTGAGATTTTTATCCACTCAGATTCTCTAGACAATGCTTCTAGCTTAAGGTGTTAGTGTTAAACATAATTCATGAAAGAGGTATATAGTCTTTTACCATATCTCCACGTGAGTTGTGGACTGAAAAGCAAAGTCATCTCTTCATGTACCTGTTTGGAATGAAATAATTGGAAAAAACAAACACAACAACCCTCTTGGTTGTTGTATAATTATGACATTTTTTGGTTGAATATGTCTTCAAAGTGGGTTGGCCCTTTTGGACACAGACGATACTTTATGTAGAACGGTCCCTACAACCGTGTAATCTTGTGCTGGTGTGGCAACCCTTTTGGTTTACTATAGCACTTGTTGTATGTGGAATGATAACCTCTCCGGTATAGCCGATGATCAATTTATAAATTTCCCTTAAATTATCAATCTTTGGATAATTTTGCGCATTATTTGATATTGGATACGAGGTGACTTACTGATAACGCTCAAACTACACCTCTCAATGAGAATGTAAGCGATCGTTGTCAATATAAATCCCAACTAGATTGGGGTCGAATCCCACAGGAAATATGGTGTGAACGTAAGTCATTTGCAAATCAATCAACTGATAGTTGGATGTTCCTAGAAATGGGGGGTTTTTAGTTTAACAAGTAATTGTCGGTTGCTTTAATCAGTGTTCGTAATCAAGAGTTTCTGAAAAACCAGAATAATGTTCACTAGGGCTTCCGGTACTTGACAGATACTTACGGTGGTTCAAGATTCTCACAGTAGGTAGCACAACAAGTTATCTTTATCGACGTTATGCTTAAATGTCTCTCAACCTACTTAAGTATTTAATTACCTAATCCTCTCGGACTTAGGGAAGTTATATTCACTGCCCAGATTTTACCTCAGGTTAACCAACCTTGTTACAGCGCTGATTATTAAACGGAGTATTTCCAAGTCCCTGTCGATAACTCACTTCCCACTATATTTGATTTCTTTCTCAAGCAAACCAAAGAAGGTGTTATCTATTGTTTGCAACCAACAGACGTTAATTAAAACCTCATAATTATCAAGAAATCCTACCACCTTTTGAATCTTGAACACTTAGAACCTTATCAAGACCTAACCCTAGATCCCATAATTCAGGTTAAAGGAATTTAGCCACTCATAATGCTAAAATCAAAACAACAATCTGTATTCATGCTTGGAAGGTTAAACTTACCACAAGAATAATAATAACTAGTGAATCGCAAATTAGATCACAAAGGAAAATCCCAGAATAATGATAATAGTCTCTTCAAAGTATTTTCTTTTTCAAGCCAAGAAATTAGAGAGAGAAAAAGATCAAAAAGTATTGTCAAAACTCAATGTGCGGATCTCCTCAGAAAACCCTAAAACAACGCTTTAAATAGTTCACCCTAATTATGGAAACAAAATAATAGAATTCAAAAATCCCTCGGATTAGGTGACGACATTTGTGATAGCCTATCAGGAGGCTGACGACTTATCAGAAATGTCGGCAGCTCCTTCTTCAGCTTTGGCTCTTCCTGTTTAAGGCTGATGACAAACATGACAACTTATCAGCTTCGTGACGGTCTATCACAAAATTTCATCAACTCTGCTTCAGTTATCGTGTGCTGCCTCAAGATGACGATATTCTTGACAGCTTATCAGACCCTTGATGACTTATCATAAAATGTCGTCACATCTTTCAACTAAGGCCAATTCTCTGTTTACTGCTGCTGACGACTTTGATAACTTATCAGAGGGCTAACGACTTATAACAAATGTCATCAGCCATACTTGTCGTCAGATTTCAACTTGTTTGCTTCTATTCTTGTTGGTTCTCTATCATATCAGCTTAAACTGCAAAATCAAACATAAACCAATCAAAAACGACAAAAGTTGCTTAATACTTCACAATTATTCTTAGTTAAAAGCCTCAAATATGTTATCATTAGCTCACACATCAACACCCTCAACTTAAAACAATTGTTTGTCCTCAAGCAACTCAACACAACTAAGAGAATACAAGGTACATTTGGCAGTCAATCATCCACATTATCTCAAAACACTTTTACCATCTCCAAGGTCACTCAATTTAAGAACAATGAAGAACACCAATCCAACATACAGGAATCAAGATACAACATCAATTCAATTATAAAAACCATACATAGACCATTATTACACTCCCTGAATAAGTCAGTAACTAGCAATGTAACCAGTGTGCCCTCACAACAAAGACATCCCTCTCATCTCATATCAGGAATTATATATGTAACTATGGGGACGATTAAACACTCACTCTCAAAACGAAGTTCCAATTAGTGTATGCCAAGTACCATAAGCTTGCCCTTATATTCATTACCCAGATCTTCAGATAGGTCATCTAGGATCACTATAGGACTTTTCTTAGGCTTGTAATGTAGGATAAAGGCTGGTATGATACTCGATGGTATTTAAAGTGACTAAGCCTCCTTGACACTACAATAGCTTTTTGGGGTTTCACTTATTATCCTTTTCCACTCTTCTCTTTTCTTGATCACACTTATTTAGGATGGGTGCAGTCTTTTCTCAATTACTTAATCATTTTCACAATTTTCTTTTTCTTTTTCTTTTCCTCTGCACCTAGCTTTTTATTCTTTTCTTATGCTACCTTTTTTCATACTCATTCTATATCATGCACCCCTATGATAGCCACCCTCAACTTAGGCCATTTGCCTAAGTCAAGGTGCACAGTGGAGGACTAGGGCCAAAACAGGTTCATTGTGATTTAAATAGGAAGGTGACAGGTGTCATACAAGGAAATAGGCTAATTAGGCTCAAAACAGGGATCAAGGGATATTATACACATAGGGAAGGTCATTTAGGCTTAAAGTGAGCTAAAATCAAAATGGCCTATGATTTTTTCCTAACCCCTATCCTTCAACCTAGGTAAAACTAACCGGGCAAGTTCTGGCTTCAGCATTCAAAGGGAACTAAGTAGTTGCTCACACATACATAGCACACACGTATATCAGAAGCTACGACCCATTCAGTTCATACAGCTGTTTAGCAACGATTATTATGTTAGTAGAACTAATGCCATACAAAGATGCACAATGGTCACACTTGAATGTGAATCACACGGTTAAAGGAGTAGACCACTTGAATAGGTGTACAAAAATCACAAAACAATTCAACTGCCTCAAGTATAAGTATTTCTCCTAATCGGCTACAAAATTTTACAACAACAATTTACTTTACACCCTCAACTTAAAATCAAAGAAAATCTAAACTAAAGGTTAGAGTATACCTAGAATGGATCAATCCCGGGGGTTATGGGTTGCCTCCCATGCAGCGCCTAATTTAACGTCGTGGCATGACTCAGGTATCTCGATTACTTCAGACTTCACTGAGACAGATAGAAGAGATACTTTTTATCAATTCTTTTGGACCAATGTAAACCTTGACTCGTTGCCCATTCACCTTGAAGGTGCTGCCATCTTCATTTTCAAGTTCTACTACTCCAGATGAGTAGACTTGACTAACTCTAAATGGGCCTGACCACTTGGATTTAAGCTTGCCTGGGAACAGTTTAAGTCTAGAATTGAACAGAAGCACCAAGTCACCCTTTTGGAAGTCTCATTTCTCTATCCTCATATCATGGTACTTTTTTATATTTTCTTTATATAGATCCGCTCGTTCATATGCCCTAAGACAGAATTTATCCATCTCATTTAGTTGTTCCAGTCTCAGCTTTGTTGCCTCCTTCCAACTCAAATTCAACCTTTTGAGTGCCCACAAGGCCTTGTGCTCCAGATCTATTGGTAGGTGGCAAGCTTTTCCATAGACCAGCTAAAATGGTGACATACCAATGGATGTCTTGAAAGTAGTACGATGTGCCCACAAGGCATCATCGAGCTTTCGAGACCAATCTTTTCGACTAGCATTCACCGTTTTGGCTAGGATGTATTTAATCTCTAGATTTGACACTTCCACTTGCCCATAAGTTTGTGGGTGATATGGAGTGGATACCCTATGCTATTTTACCCCATATATTGCTAAAGCTGCTCGAAACACTTTGTTGCAAAAATGAGATCCTCCATCGCTTATAATAGTGTGTGGTACTCCAAAGCGAGAGAAGATATTATTTTTGAGAAAAGAAACGACTCCTTTTCCTTTATTATCATACAAAGCAACAGCTTCAACCCATTTTGATACATAGTCAATGGAAACTAAAATATACTTCATCCTATATGAGCTTACAAAAGGGCCCGTGAAATCGATGCCCCATACATCAAATAATTTCACTTCAAGCATCTTAGTCAAATGAATCTCATGTCTTTTGGAGATTGACCATTGCCTTTGACATTGGTCATATTTTAGAACAAACTCATGGGTATCCTTGAACAATGTTGGCTAATAGTAACTACTCTGCAACACCTTCCTAGCCGTTCGATCACCTGTATGGTAACCTCCAACTGGGGAAGCATGACATACTTCCAATATGCACAATACATCCACTTTCAACACACATCTCCTTATAATATTGTCCGTACATCGCCGAAAAAAATATGTCTCATACCAGAAGTAATGTATCACATCTTGCAGGAATTTCTTTCTTTGATAGAAAGAAAGATTTTCTAGGATAACCTCACTCATAACATAATTTGCATAATCAGCATACCAAGACAATTGTTCCACAGCAGCCACCAAGATCTCCTCATTAGGGAATGCATCATTTATTTCCATTTCATTACTAATTGCCTGCTCACCTTCCATTCTAGACAAATGATCTGCAACCTAGTTTTCATAACTTTTTTTATCTTTGACCTCAAAGTCAAATTCTTGTAGCAGCAACACCCATCTAATCAGCCTTGGTTTTGTATCCTTCTTCTCCCTCAAGTACCTCAAGGCTACATGGTCAGTGTGGACCACCACTTTGGTCCCAAACAGATAAGACCTAAACTTCTCAAAAGCATACACTACATCCAGAAGTTCCTGCTAAGTGATGGTGTAATTATTTTGCACTCCATTCAGTGCTTTGCTAGCATAATATATCGGATGAAATAGTTTGTCCCTATTTTGTCCCAATACAACTCCAATGGCAACACCTCTTGCATCACACATGATCTCAAATGGTTTTGACCAATATGGTGCAACAACAATAGGGGCCTCAACCAGCTTCTTTTTAAGGCATTCAAATGCCTTCAAGAAATTATCATCAAAGGAAAACTTTACTTCTTTCTCCAAAATTTTGCAAAGTGGACTTGCAACCTTTGAGAAGTCTTTTATAAACCTCCGATAAAAACCAGCATATCTAAGAAAACTATGCAATCCCTTCAGTGAAATAGGAGGTAGTAGTTTCTCAATAACTTCCATTTTTTCTCGATCAACTTCTATCCCTTTTTCTGAAATTTTGTGGCCGAGAACGATGCCCTCATTTACCATAAAATGGCATTTTTTCCAGTTAAGAACCAAATTAAATTCAACACATCGTTGCAAGGCTATACACAGGTTCGCCAAACATATCTCAAATGAATCTCCCACCACAGAAAAATCATCCATGAATACCTCTATAGTTTTCTCCACCATATCTGAGAAGATAGACATCATACACCATTGAAAAGTGGCGGGTACATTGCATAGCCCAAACGGCATCCTCTAAAATGCAAAGGTGCCATATGGACATGTGAATGTCATTTTATCCTGATCTTCAGGAGCAATACAGATTTGGTTGTATCTGGAATAACCATCCAAAAAACAATACCACCCCCTTCCAGCCAATCGATCAAGCATTTGGTCCATAAAGGGCATCGGGAAGTGGTCTTTCATAGTCTATGAATTCAGCTTGCAGTAGTTCATAGAAACTCTCCACCCAGTCACAGGCCTGAGTGGAATAAACTCATTCCTTTCATTTGCAACCACAGTCATCCCCCTTTTTTCGGCATGCAATAAACTGGGTTTACCCATTTGCTGTCAGAAATAGGGTAAACCACTCCTGCATCTAACCACTTAATAATCTCCTTCTTAACCACCTCTTGCATTGGTGGGTTAAGACGATACTGATGCTCTATGGTTTGAATACAATCATCCTCAAGTTAAATTTTATACGTGCAGATGCTAGGGGAAATGCCAATAATATCTGCGATGGTCCATCCTATATCTCTCTTGTGCCTCTGAAGTAATGAAATAAGTGATTTTACTTGTTGCTCACCCAAATCATCCGCAATAATAATAGGTAGTGTGTTCCTGTTGCCCAAAAACACGTATCGTAAGTGCCCAAGCAGTTCTTTTAATTCTAACATCGGTGGCTCCTCAATAGATGGCTTGGCTGGTGGTGTTGGTCGATTAGCAAGGTCAAGGTCTAGCTTTTTAGGAGCATAAGGATATGAACCCCTTCCATCCAAAGCACAAATAGTCTCTTCATACTCCCCGATGCCTTCACTATTAAAATTCATCATAATCATGGCCAAAGGTTCGACAATAAGTTGCTCAGCTATTGACATCTCCTGTTCGTCCTCATAATACACATCAACTACTGAGAACACACTTATTTCTTAATGATGCTTCATTTATATACACATATCGAACCGTACCACTTCATCATTCATTCTGAATAAGAGCTCATTTGCTCTCAAATCAATCAACACATTTTCGATTGCGAGGAAAGGTCGACCCAAGATTATGGGCACCTTGAAATCCACCTCGCAATCCAAAATAATGAAGTCTGTAGGGAATGTAAAGTTGGACACCTTCACCAACACATCATACAAAATGCCAACAGGTCATTTTACTGACCTATCCACCATCACGAGTCGCATGTTGGTGGGTGTAGGATTTTCTAGACCCAAATTTCTATAAACAACCAGCGGCATCAAATTTATGCTTGCTCCCAGATCACATAATTCCTTGGCAAAGTACATAGTCCCAATTGTGCAGGGAATAGTGAATACGCCTGGGTCTAGTTTCTTCTGCACCAAGGTCCTTGTTAAAATAGCACTACAATGATGAATATTACCCTCCAATTCATAGCTTACCACTCTTTTCTTAGTCACAAGGTCCTTCATGGTGTTCACACCAGAGTTGGTTGCCTCCACTCCTTTCAACAACTTAGCCATCATGTCCTCCATGGACATCTTTTCAGAACTTGTTGAAGCAGCCTCACAATTTCCGGGAGGAACATATAGCCCGCTCCTGTCATTGTTATAACTCAAATTTCCTTGCTCTCTATCTTTATAACCAAGCTTATCATAAAAGTTCCGACCTTAATTTCCTTGGCTATTGCCTCAGAAACCCTCTTATTATTAACATAGTTCGCCTCTTCATCTGCATCAGCATCACTTCTATCCTGAGATCCCACAACTTTTACCTTTTCAACCTTGCCTGATAGCAAATGCTTGGTCAGCAAGTCCATCTGCATTTTAAGGTGATCCATGTCTTGGTCACGCTCCTCTTCTTTTCTGCATTATTCCATAGTAATACCCATAGAAGCAGTGGGGCTACCTACCACAGAGTCTCTGGTATGCTATGCCCGACTTTGTTTGGTTATTTTATCCAGCATCTCTGAAGCCTCTGGGAATGTAAGATCAACAAATAAACCACCACTAGCATTATCTATAATTGGCTTCATAACAGAGTTAAAATCCATGTACAAAGTATCCATCAAGTGTATGTCCGTCATGTTGTGGTTCAGACACTGTGTCAACTTCTTCTTGAATATTTCCCATGTTTCATGCAAGGCTTCAGTTGGGAGCTTCCTAATGTTTCTAATCTCGTCCCTCAACTGTACCCTCCTGGAAGGTAGAAAGAACCTTTCTAGGAAAGCTCCTTTCAACTGCCTCCAGTTGGTTATAGAATTGGGCATCAGCTCATTTAGCCACAAAGTTTCCTCCCCAAACAGACAACGGGAACAATCTCAATTGGATAGCATTTTGGCCCACTCCTGGGTTATCAAAATATTTATAAATGGTGAAAAATTCACCAGATGCAGGTTCGGGTCATCCCTAGGAAGGCTACCAAACAACCCCTTCAGATTAAGGATTTGGATCATAGCACTCGTAATGTTGAACTTGGCCCCAGGATCCAACGGTGGAGGAATGATTACAGACGTTTCACCTGGTCTGTCTATTCTATCATCATCATCATTGAGATCATACTAGACCGACTGGTACTCTTGTCTTTCTCGGAATGGACGGTTCCTATTAATATTACGTCGTACTTGTGCAGCTATCTGCTCTACATGCGTTGGGTTACCAGGATTCATCAACTACTCATATCCAAAATCTTTGTTCTCAGGGTTTGGATGTCGTGCTTGTTTCCCAAAATTTTGCATATTCACCTGAGCTCGAGCTAAGGCTGCCAGTCTGTCAGCCTCTTGTTGTTCTGCCATTCTTCCAATTTGTTGTGGTTTCGGATTAGGTGGTAATAATGGTTCAATGGAACTTTTTGTTCTTGGCATACACTATAAAGATCCAGCAAATAAACAAAAACAACAAATAAACATAAAACTATAAAACTTAACTAACAGTCAATTTGTGCACACAAACTTCAGTTTACAACAGTATTCCCCGGCAATGGAGCCATTTTTGACAACGCTCAAACTACACCTCTCAATGAGAATGTAAATGATCGTTGTCAATATAAAACCCAACTTGGTTGGGGTTGAATCCCACAGGAAATATGGTGTGAACGTAAGTCATTTGCAAATCAATCAACTGATAGTTGGATGTTCCCATAAATGGGGGTTTTTTAGTTTAACAAGTAATTGTCAGTTTCTTTAATCAGTGTTCATAATCAAGAGTTTCTGCAAAAATAGAATTATGTTCACTAGGTCTTTCGGTACTTGACAGATGCTAATGGTGGTTCAAGATTCTCACGGTAGGTAGGACAACTAGTTATCTTTATCTACGTTATGCTTAAATGTCTCTCGACCTACTTAAGCATTTAATTCTCGGACTTAGGGAATTTATATTCACTGCCCAGATTTTATCTTAGGTTAACTAACCTTGTTACAACGCTGATTATTAAACGGAGTATTTCCAAGTCCCTGTCGATAACTCACTTCCCACTATATTTGATTTCTTTCTCAAGCAAACCAAAGAAGGTGTTATCTATTATTTGCAACCAACAGACGTTAATTAAAACCCTAGAATTATTAAGAAATCCTACCACCTTTTGAATCTTGAACACTTAGAACCTTATCAAGACCTAACCCTAGATCCCATAATTCAGGTTAAAGAAATTTATCCACTCATAATGCTAAAATCAAAACAACAAGTTGTATTCATCTTAGAAGGTTAAACTTACCACAAGAAGAATAATAACTAGTGAATCACAGATTAGATCACAAAGGAAAATCCCAGAATAATGATAATAATCTCTTCAAAGTATTTTCTTTTTCAAGCCAAGAAATTAGAGAGAGAAAAAGATCAAAAAGTATTGTCAAAACTCAATGTACGGATCTCCTCAGAAAACCCTAAAACAAAGCTTTAAATAGTTTGCCCTAATTATGGAAACAAAATAATAGAATTCAGAAATCCCTCGAATTAGGTGATGACATTTGTGATAGCCTATCAGGAGGATGATGACTTATCACAAATGTCGTCAGCTTCTTTTTTAGCTATGGCTCTTCCTGTTTAAGGCTGACGACAAACTTGACAACTTATCAGCTTCTTGACGGCCTTTCACAAAATGTCATCAACTCTTCTTCAGTTCTCCTGTGCTGCCTTAGGATGACGAAATACTTGAAAGATTATCAGACCCTTGACGACTTATCACAAAATGTCATCATATCTTTCAACTTAGGCCAATTCTCTATTTACCGCTGACGACGACTTTGATAACTTATCACAGGACTGACGACTTATCAAATGTCATCAGCCACACTTGTCTTCAGATTTCTTTGGATTTCAACTTCTTTGCTTCCATTATTGTTGGTTCTCTATCATATCAGCTTAAACTGCAAAATCAAACATAAATTAATCAAAAATGACAAAAGTTGCTTAAGATTTCGCAATTATTCTTAGTTAAAAGCCTCAAATATATTAGCATTATCTCACACATCACTTACAGATATCCTTTGAATTGCTAGCTTTTAGGTAATCCTACACATTATCCGACCTTGGATAAGATATGGCTTACAGATATCCCTTCAATCACTAGCTTTTAGGTGTTCCTGCATATCATCCGACCTTGGATACAATACGACTTATAGATATCACTCAAATTTCTAGTCCTTGGGTAATCCTGCACATAATCGATCTTAGATATAACGTGGCTTATAGAGAACCCTTGGACGTATCAATTTGATAATCTCACATATTCTCCGGTAAGGATTTAGTTACGACTTATGGATAACCTCCAGACCATCAATTTTTTGGTGATCTTTCATACTATCCGGTTAGGATGTTGTTGTCTCTTACGGATGACCTACGGGCTATCAACTCATAGGTGATCTTTCACACTATCCTATTTTAAATAATATGACTTATAGATGACCCTTACATTGTTAATTTCTAGGAAATCTCATTTATCATCCATCTTTTGATACCGACTTAAAGGCGTTCCTTCAAATCATGTGTTCTTGATGTATTCAGATGCTGATTCATAAAATAATGAGATGTCCTCGACACCAGAGTTTATGTATCGCTTGTCAACAAATATTAAATGCTGATGATATTCTCGATGCCAACATTTATGTCTCGCGTGTTAATAGATATTAAATTCTAATGATATCCTCGGTGCCAATGTTTATGTCTTACATATCAACAGATATGAAATACTGATGATATAAAATGGCCCTCTCGATGATGATATGAATGGCCCTCTTGGCAATGATATGAATGGCCTTCTTAGTGATGATATGAAATATCCCTCTCGGCGATGATATGAAATATACCTCTTGTAAATGATATAAATGGCCCTCTTGGCAATGATATGAATGGCCCTCTCGGCAATAATATGAAATGGCCCTCTCGGTAATGCCATGAAATGGCCCTCTTGGAAATGATATGAATGGCCCTCTTGGCAATTTGAAAATAGTTTCACCTGAGTTTGTTTGTCTACTTCTTGCTTTCTACATGTACCTGTACTTGAAGTAGACAATTAGTAGACACAAAGTTGTTCTCACCCTATTTGGCTTAAGGAGAATTTTGAGGGCGGTTTTCTGCTCTTCCTTCTATTGAGTGATCTTTTGATTATTGTATTTATTATGCTAACTCCCTTGAATATACCTGCACTCAAAATATTTAGTAGGCACAAAGTTGCTTTTGCTAGCGACTATTTTTTAGAAATATTCTAAATACAATATTCATAAAGAAAATAAGACGCCTTTGTTTGTCCTTTATGATCTCAAGAAATGAGATGGACAATTCAAAAGGTCGTTGATAAATGGGTATTAAACCCATTTTTGGGGCTACCCCAAAATACCGTTCCTAATCATCGTTTGCTCTGGCATGGCTCCCAACTTGCTTGGGAATTTTGAAAGAAACGCTCATTTTTGTATATCGATCCCTACATCCACAGAAAAATGATTAGTTTGAATGAAACTACTCTGTGTTGTCCTTGATTTGCTCCTCGCCATATTTCAGGTGCCCCGTCATATTGGCACCTCTACCCTGGGTCCTTGCTCCCATCTTTCAGGTGCCCCGTCATGTACTAGCTCAACGAACGTCTTTCTCATGGTTTTGACTATATCCGATGGATGGTTTCCAAAACTCATGATCGTTGTTAAAGGGTTATTCAAATAGTTCTGTCATAGCCAGAAATTGAGTCTACCTAGACTTTGTCACAGTTGGTGGCTTCAAAAGCTTGGATTTAACCTCTGGTGCCGGGGAATTTGAAATATATTCCAGAATTTGGTGGAAATTTTGAGGCCTCTCTCAAAATTTCTGCCACAGTTTAAAGTAGTCTAAGATGATATCATCTCGAGTGGATCTGAAGTTTTTGCTGATCTTCATTCTCTTTGTTGGATGTTGATCTTCTCTTGTGAATTTTTGAGATTCCTTCTCAAAAATTCTGCCCCAGTTTCCATTTCCTGGGGTTATATGACCAAGCCGTTGGGGCTCCTACGTATCCCGTTGAAGAAGAAATCAGGTCAAACATAGTTCAAGACTACACTAAGGATATATAGAAAAATCTAATGGGTTGACCGAAACCGACATAGGCCGCCTACATATCCCTATTGTTGGGAATTCAGGTCATCACATAGTTCATACATAAAAGGAAAGGATAAATTTTCCTAGGGGGTGACCGAAGCCGACATAGGCTGCCTATGTATCCCTTTTTGGGAATTCAGGTCAAATGTAGTTTGTACATAAAAGGAAAGGGATTCTAGAAAGTTACACACTAGAAAAAAACATTATTACAAAGGAGATTACAAGTAAGCTAAGAGAACACAAAAACTAGAACGTCTTTCAAACATAGTATCTCTTTACCACATCAGAATTGATTGGTTTGGTCCATTCTTGGCCATCCATCTCAGACAAAATCAGAGACCCTCAAGATAGTACTTTGCGAGCTATGTATGGCCCTTGCCAATTTGGAGAGAACTTGCCTTTGTACTCTTCTTGGTGAGGGAATATGCGTTTAAGAACCAATTGCCTAACTTCGAATGTTTGAGCTCTTACTTTCTTATTAAAGGCACGAACCATCCTGTGCTGGTATAACAAACCATGACACACGGCAGCCATTTTCTTTTCATCAATCAACATGAGTTGTTCATAGTGAGTGCGAACCCATTCTTCATTACTTAGTCAAGATTCCTGAATAAATCCTCAGGGAAGGTATTTCAACCTCAGCAGGTATCACAACTTCATTCCCATAAACCAATAGATAATAGTTACCCCAGTGGAGGTTTGAACTGTTGTACAATACCCTAGCAAAGCGTAAGGCATCATCTCATGCCATAATCTATCATTTTTTATCATTTTTCTCAAGATCTTCTTGATGTTCTTATTGGCAGCTTCCACAAATCCCTTCATCTGTGGACGATATGAGGTCGAGTTGTGATGCACTATTTTAAATTGATCACAAATTTCATTCATCAAGTGACTGTTCAAGTTTTCCCCATTATCAGTAATGATCGATTCTGGAACTCCAAATCAGCAAATCAAGTTATTCCTGACGAAATCTGCAACCACTTTCTTAGTGAAGGCTCTATATAAAGTATCTTCGACCCACTTAGTAATATAGTCAATAGCAACCAAAATAAATCTATGCCTATTCGATGCCGGTGGATCTATTGGTCCGATAATATCCATGCCCCAAGCTACAAAAGGCCAAGGTGAATTCATCGCATGAAGCTTATGTGGAGGCATTCAAATCAAATCTTCGTGTTTCTAACATTTTGGACACTTCTGCACATACCTGCTACAATCATTTTCCATAGTCATCCAGAAGTAACCGGTTCTCAGGATCTTTCTAGCAAAGGAAAACCCGTTCATGTGGGGCCCACAAACTCCAGTGTGTACTTCTTTTATCAATTTATTGGCTTCCGCAGTGTCGACGTATCTTAAGAATCCATAATCTGTAGTCCTCCTAAAAAGGATTTCCCCACTTGGAAAATAGTTCTTCGCCAAACGCTGGATTGTCTTCTTTTAGTTGTTACTGGCCTCTTCAGGATATATTCCAGATTCTAAATACCTTTTGATATCATAGTACCATGGCTTTCCATCAGGATCCTCTTCAACATGTGCACAATGCGTGGGTTGCTCCTTCAAGCTTATTTCTAAAAAATCAATATAACTCTAATCTGGGTGTTGAATCATGGAGGATATAGTGGCCAAAGCCTCAGTAAACTCATTTTGTATCCTTGGGATATGTCTGAAATCAACTTTTTTTAAATTTCCACATAATTACTGCGCCAGCTCCACAAAGGAGTAATCTTGGAGTTTTTTACCACCCATTCTCCCCGTACCTAGTGAATCAGCAAATCTGAATCCCCGATGACTAGCAATTCATGAACACCCATATCAAGTGCCAATTTGAGACCTAGGATGCAAGCCTTAAATTCGTCCATGTTATTAGTGCATGGGAAACGCAACTTAGCAGTTACCGGATAGTGTTGACCCATTTCTGACACTAAAACTGCTCTGATTCCTGAACCTTTGAAGTTGACCGCCCCATCAAAGAATAGCCTCCATTTGGGGTAAATTTCTATAATTTCTTCTCCTACGAATAAAATTTCCTCATCTAGGAAATAAGTTTTAAGTGGCTCATATTCATCATCAATCGGATTCTCTGCCAAATGATCTGCTAAGGCTTGCCCCTTGATTGCCTTTTGAGTTACATACACAATGTCAAACTCGCTCAGCAATATTTTCCACTTGGCTAGCTTTCCTGTAGACATTACTTTCTGGAATATATACTTCAATAAATCAATTCTCTAGATGAGGTATGTTGTGTATGATGACAGATAATGCCTCAAATTTTGCGCGGTCCAAGTCAAAGAACAACATGTCATTTTTACAAGAGTGTAACGGGCTTCATATGACGGAAACTTTTTACTCAAGTAGTAGATGGCTTTCTCTTTCCTACCGGTCTCATCATGCTACCCGAGGACATATTCGAAAGCACTTTTTGAGACTGACAGGTAAAGCAACAACGAAATTCCTTCTCTTGGTAGAACCAAAACTGGCGGTGCAGACAAATATTCCTTGATGCGGTCGAAAGCTCTCTGACATTCTTCTGTCCACTTATTCAATGTATTTTTCTTCAACATCTTGAGAATTGGCTCGCATATTACTATTGACTGAGCAATGAACCTGCTAATGTAATTCAAATAACCCAGGAAACTCATAACCTCCTTCTTGGTCCTCGGCGGTGGTAAATCCTGAATTGTCTTGATTTTGGATGGGTCTAGCTCGATGCCTCTTCTGCTGACTATGAATCCCAGTAACTTCCCTGCTAGCACACCAAAAGCACACTTAACAAGATTTAACTTAAAATTATACTTTCTTAATCTATTGAAGAATTTCTCCAGATGGGTCAAATGATCTGAACTCTCGCGGGATTTGATAATTACATCATCCATGTACACCTCAATCTCTTTATGAATCATTTTATGGAAAATCATCGTCATAGCCCTCATAAATATTGCACCCGCATTCTTAAGACCAAACGACATTACCCTATAATGATAAACACCCCAGGGCATAATAAAAGCTGTCTTTTCTGCATCTTTCTCATCCATCAATATCTAATGATACCCAGTGAAACAATCCACAAAAGACTACATTTCATGCTTTTCACAATTATCAAAGAGGATGTGGATGTTGGACAGTGAAAAAATTTCTTTAGGACTTGCTCAATTCAAGTCTCTATAGTCAACAAAAATTTGAATCTTGCCGTTCTTCATCGGCACTGGGACAATATTGGCTAACCATGTCGGATATTTGTGACCTCCATAACCTTAGATTGGATTTGTTTTGTAACTTTTTCCTTGATTTTTAGACTTAAATCTGTCTTGAATTTCTGTATTTTTTGCTTGACTGGATCAAACTCAGGATTTATCGGTAACTTTTGCGACACGATGCTGGTGCTCAATACGGTATACCATCATAGGACCAAGCAAACATGTTAATGTATTCCCACAACAGGTGAATGAGCTCTCTCTTTTGTGTTTTCGACAGGTGGACACTAACACTTGTTTCTTTGATTTCATCATGATTTCCCAGGTTGACTATTTTAGTTTTCTCTAGGTTGGGCTTCTCCCGGTTCTCAAACTCCTCTATATCCTCAACTAATCGTTCCTCATCACCTTTCTTCCAATCATCATTATTCCCCTCATTTTGTTCGTCTAATCTTTGACATGACATGACATTAGTAGGTTTTTAGTTACTGTTACTGTAATAAACAAACGAACCAGGTTAGATAATAATAAGATAATAATAAAATATACAAATAGTGGTGTTTCAAAAACTAATTTTTAAAATAAAGGAAGGCCTTTTCATTGAAATTTGAGAGATAATTACAAAACTATGGCTCATGACCCGCGCAAATACAAGCCCATTCCATTTTTTTAAAGCAGTAAAAATATGAAAAGAAAGTTTAAGATGTAAAGGGTGGATCACGGGGCCTCCCTCGGATCATCACCAATTTTAAAAATTATTTGTAATTTCCCTTTCATCTACCACGATGGGTGAAGGGTTATGAGTGAAATGTAGGTCCTGTTTTCCAAGGCCTCCCGTGGTGCAATCTTCTTCACCCTACTGAACTTTGGGAAATCTTCTGGTACAGCATTGCATCCCTCGAATAGATTTCCTATCCCATCTCCAAGACCATCATCTTTTAACAACTCACGCGCGGGAAATGACAGGTATAGAAGCGGTAAGTGCCTAAACAGACTCGCCTCTAACTTATTCTCAATCTCATCCTCCTCGGTAGGCCGATATACTAACCCATACTTAGAGGCTTTCTATGGGATCATAACAGGCTCAATAATTCCTTACAAATTCTTACCCAAACCGCAACCAGGCTCGAACCCATTTTTCAACATAACAGTCGCAATTATTTTATAGACAGAAGGCATTGGAGCTCTGGGCGTCAGATCCTTTTCCACAGTATTTACAATTTCCACTGTATAGAAACTACTACCCTTTGGAATGTCTTCAATCACCGGCACATAACCATTGGGATGATTCGCTCGACTTCCTTCCCCTTGGATGACTATTTCATGATCATCCCAAATGAACTTTAATAACTGATGAAGGGGTGATGAAACTGCCTTTACAGCATGTATCCATGGTCTTACCAAGAGCAGGTTGTAACTAGGATGAATATCCATAACATAAAACTTAGTCTTGAATTCAGCAGGTCCCATTTAGATGTACAAATCAATTTCACCTATGGTATCTCTCTTCCCTCCATCAAATGCTTACGTGGCTTTGGAAAAATTTCCCCAAATCATAGCCCATTTAAACGAACATAGAGAGAGGAAAAATGTTCACACCAGATCCGTTATCTATCAATACCTGATTAATCACATAGTCTCGACAAGTGATAGTGATTTGCAAGGTTTTGTTATGCATCGCTCCCTCAAACGGCAACTCTTCATCACTGAATGATATGCGATGACTTCCTACAATATTTCCTATCATCGCATCCAGGTTCTCAACACTCGTTCCTGTGGGAACATACATTTCATCCAAGACCTTCATAAAGGCTATCGGTGGTATTGTGAACTCATTAATAGTGACAAAACAAAAATTTGGGCTGGAGTCTTCTCTAAATATTTGACAATTGAATAGTCTTTTGGTTGCATACGCCTCCAAAATTCCTCAGCCTCCCCTTCAGTGATTGGCCTTTTCTGTGAACCCTTTCTATTGGTCAATTTTTCAAGAATGTAGTATCGTCCAGATTGCGTCATACCTTGGGCAGCAGCGGTCTGTGCAATAAATTTATTCCTTAGCGAGGGAGTGTATACTTGAGTTGGGGCCGTCATCACTATAAATGGGGGTTTCTCATCGACATTTAATGTAGCCACATCTCTCTCTATCTTCTCCACCTCTTCTGTTTATTTGAGCCTTTTTGAATTTACCTTAGTGATGGCCTTGCTAGACGCCCATTCACCTTCTATTTTAATCATATTAACTGTAGGTCCCCCGTGATTAGGCAATGGATTACTGTTAATATTTGGTGTAGGCGACTGGAGCGTGATGACTTTCTAATCGATCAAATCTTGGATCTTATGTTTCAAGTTAATACAATCCTCGGTAATATGCCCCGCTGCTCCTGAATAATAGGCACAATTTTGATCAACCTGATAAAATTGGGAGTTGGGATTGATAGGATTTGGCTGGATCGGTTGTAAATGACCGGCATTCTTCAATATTTAAAATAGTTAGGTGCGACTTTCAGCTAGCGGCGTGAAGTTTTGGGAAGGTTTCTTTTCATAGTTTAGACGTGGAGGGTTATAATGGTTCTGATTTACAGGAGGAGGTACTTGATGATAATTTGGAGGTGCTTGGGCGTTTGTTCGGTTATCTGGAAGAGTGGATTAGGCATGAGGCTGATAATTTGGTGGTGTAACTTGGTATTGAGGAAAAATATTCAGCTGTGGTGCTTGGTATTAGGATTGGGATTATATATTTGGCAGTGGAGCTTGGTACTAGGGTTAGACATTTGGGAGCGGAGCTTGATATTGGGGTTGGGTAAAGAATACATGTTGAAAGCTTGGTGATGGTAGAAGGGAGAAAATATTCCTAGGGTTGAACCTCTTTTTCATTTTTGCAATAGAATCAGCAGAGACCAAACCTACATCCTCCTTTTTCTTTTTCGAGAACATTGCAGTCCCGGACGATGTTGGGGTCTTGGTAATTTTTCCTGTCTGAATACCTTCTTCTAGTGATTCTTCAATTTTTACCAAATCTGCAAAAGTTGCCTTGACAGCGGACACAATCCTGGTATAATATTCTCCCTCTTGAGTGCAAGAGAACACAAACACCATCTCTTCCTCAGACATGGGGGGTTGTACTTTAGCAGCTTCTTTTCTTCAACGAAAGGCGTAAGATCAAAAACACTTATTATTCTTTTATTTGATCCGATCTAGTGAGTATTGGTCAGGGACTATCTCAATATTAAACGTGAACCTGTCAAGAAAACCCTTGGCCAATGCTCTCCAACCAGTCCATCTTTTCAGTTCTTGAGACATGAACCATTTTAAGGCTTCGCCACTTAAACTCCATCTAAACAAACACATCAATAATGCTTCATTTTTCCCTACCCCCACCATTTGATCACAATACCTTGTCATATGGTCCATTGGATTTCCGGTGCCATCGAACACTTTAAATTTAGGGACCTTATACCCTTCTGGTAGATCTATTCCAGGGTGAACACATAAATCATCGTACCCTATACCATCATGGTCCCTCGCTCAATGAGATTATTTGATCCTCATGATCTCTTCATTCATAGATAGAAACTTTATTTCATGCTTGATCCTCTACTCTTTCTCCTTCTCCTTGTAATGGTCCATCTCAGGATTAGGAAGGGGGTTATAGATGTCAGGGGATATGATGGCATGAGGAGGATTTGAAAGGGAGGCTTGATTTTGCGAATGAAAGGAAGTTGGTTGGTAGATGGGGAGGACGTTTTGAAAATTAGAAAGGTTTTGTGGAATTTGAGAGTAGTTTGGTCTGAGAAGGATTTTGCAAATTTGGAAACGAATTTGGTGGATTCGGGGATAAATTTAATGAAAGATTTGGGGAGGAATTTTGTAGATTTGGGAGTGAATCTTGCGGATTTGGGAACGAATTTTGTTGATTTGCAGATGGATTCTGGGGATTTGGGAATGGATTCGAAGATGGATTTTGTGGGGTTAGAGATGGATTTTGTGGATGGTAGATAACTGGGTTATTTTCGCGATTGGTGTTTTGGACAATTTGAGGAGTGGAGACGGACGATACGTTATTTGGCTGATTCCTGAGGATAGGCATACTGGGGGGAGGAATTTGGAGTGGAGTCCCATGTCCTCCTGGAGAGGGAGTATTGACAGTAATGGCCAGGTTAGCCAAATCTCGAGTTCCGCAATCATCTCACTCTGTTCCGGTATTACATTGTCCCTGATGGTCAATGCGTTTTCTTCGTTATTTCCAATCATTATTGAATGATGGTCAGAGGATGGGATTTTATGCACTTTTGACCGGGTGAAGTAGGGATGTTCTGCCAGCTTATTTCAACACAGAGTAGTTTTCTATTATCTGTAAAGTAAAACAACTCAAAGGAAAATGTGTTAGTTTCCACATGTCATAAGCAATTCAAAATACTTGACAAGAAATAGCCACGTAGAGCTTTTTGTGTCATAGCCAAATTCATCCATAGGAGCATAGCGGATAAACTTTCCTTTGATCCAAAAAAATGCACATAAACACATAAGGCAGTTATATCACATAAAAATATTATAATAATGTGTATCCTAACTGGGGTGACCCTTTTGAGCCAAGGGTTTGGGCCTAACGATTTTTGAAAAATATATGCTTGCTTAAGGTCAATCCATTATCCCCAAACTTTTATAGACACTAAAAGGGCATAAATGCCTACAAAAGATAACAAAGGAGGGATACAATCTTTAGGGAAAAGGAAATAACATGAAAGAAGACACGTTCCCACACAGGGGATAGAAAATACCAATTTCTGATTGCTTCTTCTATTAGCCTTCGCCTTCTTAGCATCGTCCATTTCTTATATTGGTGACATCCGTTGATGTTCAAACTTTTCCTTAGATGCAACCTCCCAAATCGGTCAATTTCTTGCTTAACTTGCTTCAATTTTTCTCACAAAAGTAAGCAAATCAAGCTTTTTTCCGACCCCTAAGGATAATGGATTGAATTAGACAGGCATACATTTTCTTCAACATATAAATATGGTTCGTCTATAATTGACTAGGGGTCAATAGACGCAGGGTAGGTTTTCTAATGGGCCCAATACCCCGCTCGGGTATTGGGTCATCCTAGGCTCATGCCTAAAATAGGGTTTTGGTTTCGTTCTATCCTAGGTGTTTAGAGTGGGTTTGAACACTGGTTCTCAAGCAGACAACTTGAGTTTGAAAATATGAACAACCATCAGACGACTCACGTGCTAATAAGCCATTCGTATTTCCAACACATTATTGGAATTGATCAACAGGGGTTGGGGCATCCACGAAACCCCAAAACAATTTATAAATAAATGCAGGAATATGCTATGAGATGCAATAATTAAATATCGCAAAATCGAAACATATAAACACATAAACAATTAATCAAAAGATGAAATCAAACATTTGGTTAGAACCTAGTTAAAATGTTCCCAGCAGAGTCGCCATTTCTGTTTTACGGAGAAATTTTAACTTTCGAAGAGTCGCCACTTAATTTTGAAAAGGAATTAGGAAACCTCTATAAAGTACTTTGAACGATCCAAAACAAAAAAATCGTTCAAGTTTTGAAGATTCTGAGTAAGCGGTTCCTATTAACGTTTTAGGAAGGTGTTAGGCACCTAAAATGTCTGCTAACTTGCGGGTAGCCGGACTGTTTGAAAATCGTCTTTGATTAACCTTGAAAAAGTTGATTTTTGAAAAGAAAAGAGATTTTAGGAATATTTTGGTGTTTATGCAAAACCAGTTTTTAGCAACTTGACTAAGGATTTAACTAGGTTCACAAAACACTTAAGGCAAAACACTTAAGGCAAACAAGCATAAAAAAAAGGGGGAAGGGGAGAAGGTAATGGATTTAGTCCATTGGGCCCAAATCCATGAGACCTATCCTAGTCTAATTGGGCTTTCGACCCATTTCACCTGTCATAATCTAATTTTCGAGCCTTTGGCTCGAATTTTGCTCCACCTGTATTAAATACAACTTTGGCTTCAAGGGCTAAATAAATAATGAACTAAAAAATAAATAAATAAACAAATAAAGGCAATAATAAATCAATAAGAAAATAAATAGAGACTTTCTAGTCTCTTTTCTGCTTCAAAAATGGGATCTTAATCAATTCTTCTTCTTTTGACTCCTTGCATTCGCACACTATGCAACCTTAGACTCTCTTCCGGACCTGACTCAATGGATGGGCCTGATTGGCCCATTAGGGAATGCAAAGAGTCCGTTGGACAACAACGAATTCACATGCAAAGAAAGAAAAATAAAGGACATTAATACATGACTAACGAAGGGAAAGAGATATAAAAAACACACATAGGAAATCAAAGGAAGGAAATTGAGTTAGTTAACACATGATCCATAGATAAAAAGAAAAATTGTTGTAATTTGGAAATAACATAGTAATCAGTAAGTCAAGATGTAGAAAGTCAAAGAAAAAGGGCATGCTCAATATGGTGAAGTTATGCGACCATGAAAATCATCATTACATAAATAAACATATATATACTAAAGAAAATTTAAGACTAAACTGGTGAGGATTCCCTTCAGCAAGAACAAGTAAACAATGAGAGTACATTAGGGAAGGGAGTTGAAATAAACCTCATAAACGACTCATACATAACATCGCATAAGAAAAGAACCCCTCTTTTCAAGGAAATAAAACAGAGCTCTTCGTTGTACCATTTCTTTAAAAAAGACACAATTTATTGACATACCTTACTTAAAATTAGCAGCTTGGAAAACAAATACTAACATACAATGACAACTTAAGCAAGAATGAGCGAAACTTGGCATAAGAACTTATTTAAACAACAAAAAAAAAATCAAAACTTTTCAAGAGGATAAGTTTGTAATTTAATAGTATGCTTATACTACAGACTTTGAGAACCGGACTAGAAATGGTGCAACACAAGGTGCTTCTATCAAATGAGGACAACTTTAATCATGAATCCCTTGGAGCTATCACTATAAATAGTACTAGATTACTACTAATAATTAATCCTTCTTAACATGGGAACATACTACAGAGGAAACAAATATTTTATTTTGTTCTTATCATCTCCTTAACGAATCCGCAAGGATTTTCATCAAGCTAGTCATGGAAGAATTTAAAGATGAGACATTTTCTATAAACCAACCACTCAAATGTTCAGCGAAGGCCTTAAACAGGGAACACACCTCATATTCATTCAAGCAAAGAGATAATTCTACTAGTGGCACCACAAGAACTAATAACCTACCCAACGAGGCAATGTCGAGCTAAAACGGTGAAGTGAAAACTGAGGCATGAATTTAGCCGAGAACAGCAAGCCAAATTACAAGAAGCAACGCGAGATAAGGACAATAGGTAAATGATTAACTAATGATATCAAGTTTCAAACAAATAGATTATAAAAAAAAAAGGAGCAAGAAGAAGCTAAATCACGGATCAATTAATAATGACAATAGTTATCCTAATGCAACAAGAAACTCTAACTCTAAAGGGGAAACTAGAAACAAAAGGTGAAATCTTGATGATGCATATACCGATTCATGTCATAAACTCCTAGATAACTAGCAACATCAATTAAAAGGAAGTATATTCGAAATAATCGCCTTGAAAATTACGACATGAACACTACTTCAGCGAAATAGCATAACAATAATCACAAAACAACCACTAAGGCCATCACAGCCATCTACAGCAGACAAAATCCAGCCTCATTCATATTACCAATAAAATATTAACTAGTTCTATGGAGAAAAAGGGGGATTAAGCAGAAAGTGACGAAATTAAAAGAACAAGAGTATATTCACCTCTTCTGGGGCAGGAAAATAGGATGACGAGTTGATGATAGGATTCCAACCTCCACCGAGAAAATAGAAACCTCGTAGCAGCATCTTTTGAATCAATCTTTCAGAACCAAAAACTTCTCTCTACCCTTCAACTCTCAGTTTTTCTGAAAACCCCAAATTTTCTAATCTGAGAATTTTTTTCCGACCCCAAAAATTTCAAAAAAAAAAATGTTCGAACCCCTAAAGAAATTTTTCCTCCCAGCTTTCTCAGATAATTTTTGAACCTCAAAAGAAAGGGAAAAACCCCTTTTTCCAAACCCCAATTTTTCAACCTAGCTTTTTCCATCACCTCTCCCTTCTAAATAGAGAACCAATGGTTTCTTATATAGAAGACCTAATCAGGGTATTTTAGGGATTCTAAAATAGGAATTTTTGAAAATTTTCAAATTCCCCTCTGCCTCCCCTTCGGTTTTTATTCGTAATCTGTACAAATTTTTTATTCTCGATGAAAAAACCAACAACAGCTAGCCAATAGAAAAATGGGACCATGGAATCATTTCCTGGACCAATGAAATTCATCCACCTCTGTACAAATTCGTACAAATTAACCCAAAAATCTCGGGATCAAACCGTTGGGGAGACAACTCATCCAATTTAGAAACTTCTTTGCTTTTCTCGCACAGATTTGTGTGGTGAGGCTTGTGAGCCACGGGTCGAGGTCGGGTCAGTCGTAGGTTGACAAATTGTGGTTGAGAAAGAGGAGAATCGAGTTGATTTAGATGGGTTTTGGATTTTGGCTGGTTGAAATCGTATGTTGTTGATTGTCGATGTTGTACGTAGCTGGTTGTTGCTATCGTTTATTTTGGGGATTTGGCTGAATGAAGGTTGTGTGTTGAAGGAAATGGGAGAGTGGACCGAGTTAAGTCTAATTTGGGCTAATTTTTGGGCCATTGGGTTGCTGGATTGATTAGTTCAATTGGGGTTATTTAAGATAACCCCAATTAGATTAGGGATTATGAATTTAGTCTAATTGTTAAATTATCCTAATCATTAGAATTTAGCCAATCGAATTTAAATTTTAGCCTAATTAAAAATTAATTGACCAATTACATTGTAATTATGGTCAAATCCTTTTCAATTAAGGTTAAATTTAATAAATTGACCAAATCTAATTAAAAATTAAAACAAATCAATCACTATTTTAATCTTGAGTTTCTCAATTTAATAAAATCGACACATATTTATCCGAATAAATTATTTTTGAGAATAAATTATATTAAAATTGAGATTTTAATCATTTGAATTTGTTTCAAGATAATCCTTGATTAAAAATCGATTTTTGTAAATTAAATAATTAAGTAGAAAAGTTATAAATTTCGTGTAATTAAATACGATAATATATAATCATTACTTAAAATGACCAATTTACCCAAATAAATACTTTGAAAATCCTTTATTCGGATAAAGTAAATGTTGTTGTTTTATCTTAAAAATTGAAGAAACTCAAAATTAAATTGGGTTGTGGAGGGTAAAAATTAGGTGTCAACGGGAGTCACCCACTGGGGTGGACATAAAGAAAGAGTCTGAAATACATTCAGGATTAAAACCAAAATGGATAGCCACATAAGGGGTCACATAAGAGAGGGCAGACCCGGGATTAAGTAAATAATATACATCAAGAGAAAAGAGTTTGAGCGTACCACTAACGACATTGAGGAATGCCTCAAAATCTTGGTGGGTTGCAAGAGAATATAGATGGTTCCGACCAGTGTCGAAGCCCAAAGTAGACACAACACCTTTTAGTGTAAGAGCTGAGGAAGTGGCAATAGAAATCTTATTTGCCCCAAAAGCAACCTTAGATGGACAATGCCTCTATATATGACCAATCTAACTATTTTTAAAGCACTTGTTACTCCCCTCTTCAGTAACACCATGGTGCATCTGACCACAAAATCTATAGGTAGGGTACGATAGAGCTGACTAAGCCACACTAGCCAGAGGCTCGGCTCCTAGTGCTCTAAACTCATTATTATTTTGAGAAGGACGATCACTCAACGACTTTGGATAAAGAGCCCTAGCTGTAGTGCAAGATCCAAAATTTACCCACTTCTTCTTTGACCATTTTCCATTGTCTCTACCACTTTGCTGGTGACCTCCACCCTGATCCAAATAGCAAAACTTCTTATTCTACCTTTTACTCATCTCTGCTTTCTTCTTCTTTTCCTCTTCCACTTATTTCATGTACACTACAAGTCTAGAGATATTCATATATTTTTTAATAAGGCAACCTTGCTCTCTAAAATTAACTCATGGGACAACCCATAGGTAAAATTCCTCATTTTAGGCCTCATGCTAGACACTAATTCAGGAGCATAATGTGATAGCTGATGAAACTTCAAGGCATACTCCTTAACTGTCATCCTGTCTTGATTTAAATTCACGAATTCCACAGCCTTAGCCTCCGTCATCTCCTGTGGAAAGAAGCAATCAAGGAAAGAACTCGATAAATCATCTCAAAAAGTGGACTCAGCATCATCTCCCTTAGACTAGTCCCACTCCTCCTACCACTGATACACCACATCCTTTGGCTAATAAGCTATGAACTATACACTCTCCAGATCAGAATCATGCATCATATGGAGGATCTATTCCATCTCATAAATGAAATTTTGAGGATCTTCCTCAACTTTAGTATCAGAGAAAGTAGAAGGACTTAACCTCATAAATTGGTCAACTTTAGTAGCCTTAGATGATGGAGCAAAAAAAGCAATACACTCAGTTTGGGGGGGCCACCAACTTGGTAACCAAATGAAATGACTGGCAAAACTCAGCATTAGATACACTAGCCTGGGGTTCCTAAGGAGGCATAAGGGAAACCGATGGAGTTCCCTCAGGGAAATCAGAAGCAGCGACCCTCAATGGGGTCTGAACTTCTCGAGTAGGATGAGCTCTGTCCACATTGTCCTCAGATGGAAAGTAGAGTTTCAACAAATATCAGATCTTTTAGAAGGCATGATCTGAAAGGCAAACATACGAAAATTAGAGGAGATTCAAGACCTTAGACTCTATATCTTGAAATAGAACAACAAGAAAGAGAAATATTCCCAAATGCCTCATAGCCTCTTTCTTATAAGTTTGGTGGTCTACACACCCATAAATGAGAATCTAGTTAACACAGCTTTGTTGGACACCTAATGACACCAAACCTAGGATCTGATACCATTTTTGTCATGATATAAACCAAGGCCTGGTGGTGACGGGTATCTCAAGTCCCACGTGGTCTGGAGAACATCCCTATACACCAAACCAAATAACACAATATCCCTAATAACGGATAAATTCCAAATATATAACAAGATAAGTTTAAATAATAAAGGGTATGTCTATAACCGATAACCATCGACCGACCAAAACAACCAACATACACGCCCAAGCCACAGTAATCCAAAAAATCCTTCTAACATAAAAACCAAAAACAGTCTTTGCTGGGACATGTCCCTGACTCAGATAGATGACAATGACAATGAAAATGATAATGTTAATGATAATCTAAACAATCAACTCAATTCACAGAATGAAAATTGATTAAATATATAAGCCTTCCAAAGAATTGAAGCTCACCACTTCACCACAACAAACCAAGCCGATCTACCTTACTCTGCACAGGAAAAGTAGAGGTATATTTGATGCTTGTATCTTATGTGGATATAACCTTCAGAGATGGTTAGTGGGGTGAACACTACATGTAACTCAGGGATAAGGATAACATAATGCTATGATCAATGAATCAAAATCATTCAAAACCAATGCATATACATAGATATCATATGTAGGGAAAGGGAGAAAGACTTAACATACACTTTAAAACTTTATCCAGGATTTTATAGATCAACCATCATAACATAAGAAGGTACCCACAGGCTATATAGGCCTAACTCTCACCTAGATGGTAGGGCCCTAGTTCGTGTGGCCGCATGAACCAGAAGGTATACATATGCACTATGGAAGACTCAAACCTCCTGGAATATCAAGGTGACACAAGAAGCAAATCATATAATATGATGTGGGGGACTCAAACCTCTCAATCAAATGATATTACTATAGGGGACTTGAACCACCCGGTAATATAAACCCCTACATCGGTAACCGCGATTTCTAGTATTGGTCCTTTAGGACCTCCACTTTCATGACTAAGCTACATAACCCTCATAAATCCCAATCAAAATAATTAGGACATAAATTATCATTTATTGAACCATGATATACGTTTGGACATACATTGTTAGTATCATCATACCAACTACACTCGTAAGGTAACTTTAACAAGCCACACCATTTACCATCATTTGGGGGAAATCACAGTCCCCTTTGGTTCAATTACACATTAGCTTGGGGATTATGCAATCCCTTAAGGTTCAATTCAAAAATAATTATGCTTCATTGACTTTTCACATTATGCAATAGTTCATGAGTAGTTCAATATGCATATCTTTCATATTCAAAACCAATTTCACAATGTGGGGTTGGGGTCATAACCACTTAAAAAGTCACAAGTTTGGGGAATCACAATCGCTAGTTCATTCACCATTCCCATGCATCAACTTGATTTTAAAACTACTATATAAACGTAACCCATGAAGGGACAACCATGAAACATCATATAAACAATAATTTTTTAATATACTCAACCCATATTTTCAAAACCAACATAAATATCTCATATGAACAACACTTTTAAAAATTATCGTTTTAGCAAATTAATAATTAGGGAAGAGTAACATGCCTGAAATACCAAGTTTTATGAAAAGAATTCAACCCTTGAGCCCTTAGATGGCCTACTTCTTAGAAACCTTAAGTATGGCTTCTTGAGAGAATTTAAGAGAGCTTTGGAAGTGTTTGAGTATGTTATGAATGAGAAATAACCCCTCTTAAATGTCTTATGAACGTGGGATTTTAATTAGGTGAGAAGAAAATTGTCCAAAGTACCCTCAATTTAAAACTAAGATCTAGTAGTCAGTGACTAGGGGTCATTATACGACTTGTATAGACTCATTACCAATGGTCACCATAAGTTGTATCCAAGACTGTCTCTAAGACACCCACAATTTATAGACCTTATGACTAAACCTCTATGACTCATCATGGGACCCTACGACTTATAGAGTCTAGTCGTAGTGAACACAATAACTATTTAGGGTATTGTAATGCCCCGAGCTTGAGTTATGATCTTTTAACGCTATCAATGATTCATCTGAGGAGTCATAATATGTCTTGATGGGCCAGGTGACCCAAGTCATAAGGTGTAGAGTGAATGATACTTGAGTTGTTGTATTGGGTAAGACTTGGTGACACGAGCCGTAAGGACTTATTACGAGTCATTGGGTGCAAATCATAAGATGCCCAGTGTTTACCCAATTGGGTTCTTGTTGACTATGAATAGACCCTATGAGTAGTAGGGTCTCATTACGAGTGGTATCAGTTGAGTTGTAGGGTCAACAGTAGGTGAGGGTCCTTGAAACTGTCTTAGTTATGACTCATGGTGATGAGTTGTAAATAGTGGCTACGAGCTACTGGTTGACCGTAGTCAATGGCGGTACTTTTTTAGCATTAAGTTAAGGGCATTCTGGATATTTTCCCTTCTACCCAAATTAAAATTCATGTCTTATAACCCCTTTAGGGTGTTATTAGCACAATAAAACAAATCTAAGTAACTTCTTAAACACTTCAAAAGTCTCTATAAATTCCCTCAAGAAAGTCAAGCTAAGGTTTTATCAAGCTAGTCATCTAAGAGCTTAAGGGTTGATTTCTCTCCAAATTTCTTGGTGTTTAAAGCATGTTACTTTTCCCTCAATGTTAATTTGTTAAAAGCACATGTTTTAAAGTATTGTTCAAGAGATATTCATGTTGGTTTTATAACAAGGTTTGAGGGTTTTGAATGCTTGTTGTTGAACAATGTTTTTTCATGGTTTACATATGAATTTTTATGCTTTAATTATGGTTTTGAACTTGTGGGTGCATGGGTATGGTGAATGAACTAGAGAATTGTGATTGTCCCAAATTTGTGACTTTTGAAATAGTTAATACACCAATTCCATAATGTGAAATTTGTTTTTAATAATGAGAAATGTGGGAATTTGTAAAATTGAAAGCGGTCATTTGACCGCTTAAGTAGCACCTGTGGCCTTGAGTATAAATATTTTCTTTTCTAGTCATTTTAACCATTTTTGGGACTTGGAGCTTAGGGTTTTGTGATTTTGGGCTAGTCCTTCTATTTCTAAACTTGGGTAAGCTCTAAAACACATATCTCAATTACTTTTCTCCGATTATATCATTTAATTGTTTTTTAAATACCGATTAAAAAGTGAGGAATTGGGGGTTTTGTCTTGGAGGGCCTAAAACTTGTATTTCTTAGATTTAAACCTTGATTTCAATTTGTTTTAACTTGGGTGAGTTTCTAATCTTACTGTAACGCCTCAAAATCGAGTTTTGAGAGGTCACATGGTGCTTAGGGGCACAAGTGACCCCAAGCTAACCCTCCAACTGGC
Organism: Capsicum pubescens; assembly: GCA_030864215.1. Lineage (NCBI taxonomy): Eukaryota > Viridiplantae > Streptophyta > Magnoliopsida > Solanales > Solanaceae > Capsicum > Capsicum pubescens. Next base: position 193,924,295 of record CM061544.1, on the reverse strand, counting down.
ATAACTCATAAGCGACTGAATAATATGCTTAAATCTATATAAAATCAGTAAAAACATAGCACTTCTCTAAACTTGATTAATACAATGATGAATTTTACGAGATTACAACTCTGCTTTTACAAAATGAAACTAAATACATCAAATTCTACTGGCTGAATATGAAGCCTCTACTGGTAGTGACTTTAGATAGCCGGGTTATGACTCCCAACTATCCAAGCTCAATACGACTAAAATAAGAAAATGCAAACTTCTTGAACTGTAAAACTAACTCAAGCCCTTGAATCAAAAGGACTTATCTTCTGTTGACAGGAAGCTGCAAAATGAGTGAAACTGGCATAATGACTCTCTTTGCTCGAATTAAACTATAATATAGTTTCTGATAAATCATCAATAGTAACACATTCTTGATAAATCTCATAAATCATTGGACTCAACTCAAACTCTTTGACTCATGACTTAGAGTGACTCGGTAACTCAAGAAACTTAGACTATTATGGACTTGGGAGTTTCTTATAACCGACATAAACCATGTGAGCCGCATGGAGTCCAACGTTCTGCCCTCCTAAGGAAGGAACCCCACATTGGTGGGAGTGTTATACTCTTGCCAAGGAGTACAACCTCAAGCTCATCTCTGTGATCACAAACTTGGCACTTTGGCCCTCAAATCTCAATCCTAAGGTGGCACGTAGTTCTGGGAAAGTAGGATGCGCTGAACCCACACTTCCTGCTCGGTGCTAAATACTCCTCCCGGACTTAGCTCAGAACGCATTAGGAAATCCACCACAATCAACTCAAGTGTCTATCATAGAGAACAAAATCATAATACATCTCATTTGTAAATCATTAACAATTTGAGGATTCCTAACTTGACTAAAACTCAAAACAATCTTTCTCAACATCAAGTACACTTGCTTATCAAATCGTATCAAGTATCAAGGCTTCAAGAAAATATCATAGAACTCATTCTTGACTCTCAAGCTCAATATCAATATATATATTCAATAATCAAACTTTACATGAAAAAGCATAAATAATGACACTTATCTTAAATCACTTAGAAATCATCATCTCATGATAACAATATACAACTCATGGCATAAATTCTCAATTTAAAAAATAAAACAATGAAATAGTCATATATATCAAACTTGAATAGATCAATTCTCATAAATCATTGATAAAGTAATTTGGGTGTAAACCCACTTTGCAAAAATTAAGAAATTCAATAGTAGAAATTAAATTATTGGGCACAAGAATGAAAGAAGTGTCCTTGTACAAACCCCACATACCTTGATTATGATTTTGAGATGAAGAAACTTGATTGGAACTTCTTTCTCGCACTCTTGAGCTAAATTTCTTGATGCCTTTACTTAGATATCTTAAATCTTGAACCACTTGAAGGTATTTATGGAAGGTTCTTGAATTTTCTTGGAGAAGATTGGATATTTGGGTTAAGAGAAAACCCTAGCTTCTTGAATGTTCTTGGAAAGAAATTGGAGAGAAATGAATTTCTCTTCTCTACTTGGATATATATAGAGAGAGAGGGTAAGAACGGGTGGAAAGGACCAAAATACCCTTGAGCAAATTCTAGAACTGGAGCCCAATTTTTGGCCCTGACGCGATGCGCCATGATCGCGTTCCTTCACTGGAATTGGACAATTGGGAAACTGCTCAGTGGTGCGACGCGGTGAAATCACGTTGTCACCTTGGTTGTGACTTGGAAAGGCACCACGATGTGGTGGAATCGCGTTGGTGCACTGGACTTTGACAATCCTAATATTGAGCCTTGGCGCGACGCGTAATTATCGCGGAGGCTCACTAAAAAATGACAATTGTCATTTTGGTTGGCTCCACAACGCGCTAAAGTGCTAGGTGGCATACTGTCTCACTAAAATGACTCTAACTCTTCACCCGAGTGTCGGATTTGGTCAAATTTGGTATCGATGGAAAGCTTATTCAATGATCTACAGGACAAAAAGTCGAAATTAGGGAAATTCTACATAGTTCAATCATCATTCACTTTGGAAGTCATTTTCATATACTCAAAAGACGGATTTAGAATTAAGGAACGATCGAGGTATTATAATATCTCCCTTTTGGAAACATTTGTCCTCGAATATTGCTAGTTTGGCCAAGAATACAGAGAAAACTGAAGATACACTTCTGGAACAACTTGCTAATCTGAATCTATATCTTTCTAAACTTTGGAGTACTTCTTTGAATGTATAAAATCGTGATAAGAATAGCTATACCGCTGGATCCGAGACTGGAAAAAAATAGAATAGAGGATTTAACACCATAAACTTATCAAAGAAATACGGCTCGAGGACATGCACGATATAAATCTGAATGTTTTTGTTGATCATTATAAGAATTACTTGAGTACTTGAACTGAACATACCACAAGGCTTGATTACATGAGTCATGAGCCGCATGACCTAAATTTGGAACTCGCAACTTATGGAATGTAATTCCAACTGCTGAAAGATCTGAAGCTCTGCATTTTGGGAACTAAGAGAGGGAATGATTCTTTATGATATGAACGAGTTATGATCATAGAACTGAAACATAAAGCATGAGTAATTATTGGGATAACTGAAAAATACCAAAATAAGAATGGGTCGAGCATCATTCTTTCTCACCGCTACCTTACAACTTATTGGTACATCTCCTAAAATATGAAAGCTTAACTTGGTTACTCATCCTATCATCTCCCCCTTAGACTTAAGCCATCACTCTGAGTAGGTAAACTACTATATACACGCTAGTCTAAACTGAAATCATTTTACTCTAGAGTCCGGGATATAATCAATACACAAGAACAATAGAATTTAATCTGAATGACTACACCTAAAAACACACAACCACTTCCTTACACCACCGTCTGAGTTACATCCTATCCTTCTATACCTCCAGTAGTCATCATATAATACTTCCATGCTCACTAACATCAAATTTGCATGAGCATACCCATAGTCAGAGTATACACCATCTAATGTTTCAGCCCTTATTTCTATTAAGTCAACTTCGAAATTTCAAATCTTAGATTCTAACGCTCAACTTGAATACTTCCCAACCTTTGACGGACCATACTTCTACTGTCATAGCCTACTAATATCACACTTGTAAACTTATATTTCTAAACAATGAGAATCAAAATCACATAAAAAGGCTTAACATTTTCAATCTAAACTCCTTAACTTAACCATCAAGAATATCGTTCATTACCTGACTAGTCTTTTCTCCACCTAGTAGCTCCACGGTGCCACTATCTACACCACATGTAATGATCCTCAAAAATAATGCAGCCTCATAGCACCTTCGGAAAACTTCCTTATCATAAATACAATCTCAAACTTGACTACAAATCAACCAAACTTAAGCTCTTGCATACACTGTTTAAGCATATTAGGTCACTTCCCTATAACTGGTGCCATTAACCAAGAAATCGTCACATCCACCTTCATAGCCACCAATTATTCAAGCTTAATGCCTAGCGCTCAACATAACTTACAACTCCACCTCACACACAAAAATTTTCACTTGGAAACTATAAAACAAAACATCAATAAACACTAGCCCACTTAAACCTCATAACAACAATAATTGGTAATAATCATATGGCCTATCTCATTTACAATCCATCAACACGTCCTTATTCTACCCATCATTACTATCTATCCTTCATACACAACTTAACTTAGTTCATAGCTCTCTAAGCCTCAACTTAACTTCCTCTTGTAATCTCAGGAGCACCTAAGTTATCAACACTCATCCACTAAGTATCTTCATCCATAACCTATACTTGTCTTGTGCAACACACACCATCAACAACTTTCTTTATACTTCAAGAAAACTATATTTACCTTAATAAGTAACTCCAAACTATATTTACCTTAATAAGTAACTCCTTCTCTTTCTTCCACGAGCTGACGCACAAGGACATATCACTTCATCACTAACTCGATCACATGTAAAAAGGCCTGGATATACATACTTTCAATAAATCACACTTACCACCCTTCTTGCCACTACACCTCTAAACTTAGTACCAACCAGCACGAGGAAACAAGATGAACAACGAGTCGCTAGTGAATCAAAATAGGCATCACCCAACTTCACTAGTCTTTGATTTTGTATTTTGAAAAAAAATTGAGGTGGATAACAAAGCAATTATGCTAGTGAATCAAAAGGTCCCTACACGGCTTCACTAGACTTTCAGTTTTAACAATATAATGATGACAATATTACTAGAGGTAGAAACTTGACATACAATATTCGATGATTTAAGAATACACATCTCACTCTGTCTTAACTGAATGACTCATAAAGGTGAGGACATAACATTAAGCTTGGGGGAACTTATAACATGCTGGAAGGCTCCGCACAAGCCACTTTATGAAACTTTTGGAACTCGCTGATCATGTTACCTCAAGAATAGTACATAAATAAAGAAGTATAGATTACCGTTAAGGATTCTGAGAAGGAATCTGGAAGCACAACTGACTTGGTCTTATTGCATGATTTATAAGCAAGGCATGATAAGGCACTAATAGGATACTTTCTAGCTCATTTACAACTCCATAACTATCTGTGAAGACTGTTTAAGAAAGTACTATCTGCAAAGAGTTGATCTTGACTATCTCTAATACCTTGAAAATAAGGGGGGATGCCCTGAATAGAGTAAGATGAGAATCCATATAAGTTTCTCAAAGAACCTTTCTATAACACGATCTAAGACTTGAAAGAATGGAAACCTTTTCTAAATGACTTGTAGCCTCTCAAATAAAAGTACAGACGTCTCTATACCATTCCACAAGACTCTTCTAGACCAGTCTTCACAGACACCCTAGGACACTTGAACTCTGTGCTCTGATAGCAAGTTTGTAATGCCCAAAAATTGGGTCACAAGACGTCACACGGTTCTTAGGGGCACAAGTGACCCCAAGCTAACCCTCCAGCTGGTATAACTCATAAGCGACTGAATAATATTCTTAAATCTATATAAAATCAGTGAAAACATAGCACTTTTCTGAACTTGATTAATACAATTTTGAACTATACGAGATTACAACTCTGCTTTTACAAAATGAAACTGAAACTGAATACATCAACTTCTACTGATTGAATATGAAGCCTCTACTGGTAGTGACTTTAGATAGCCGGGTTATGACTACCAACTATACAAGCTCAATACGACTAAAATAAGAAAATACATACTTCTCGAACTGTAAAACTAAATCAAGCCCTTGAATCAAAAGGACTTATCTCCTGCTGACTGAAAGCTTCAAACTGAGTGAATATGGTATGTGCTCTACCACTTGTACCTACATTATGAGAAAATGTAGCACATAGACATATATATATATGGGTCAGTACTTTGGGAATGTACTGAGTATGTGGGGGTGTTTGCAACATTTTTAAATAATATCATAAGTGTAAAATAAAATCATGCATGCTGACAATAATGACTCTCTTCGCTCGAATTAAAATATAATATAGTTTCTCATAAATCATCAACAGTAACACATGCTTGATAAATCTCATAAATCATTGGACTCAACTCAAACTCTTTGACTCATGACTTATAGTGACTACGTAACTCAAGAAACTTAGACTATTATGAACCTGGGAGTTTCTTATAACCGACATAAACCATATGAGCCGCATGGAGTCCAATGTTCTGCCCTCCTAAGGAAGGAACCCCACATTGGTGGGAGCGTTATACTCTTGCCAGGAAGTATAACCACAAACTCATCTCTGTGATCACAAACTCGGCACTTTGGCCCTCAAATCTCAATCCTACGATGGCACGTAGTTTTAGGGATGTAGGATACGCTGAAACCACACTTCCTGCTCAGTGCTAAATACTCCTCCCGTACTTAGCTCAGAACGCATTAGGAAATCCACCATAATTAACTCAAGGGTCTATCATAGAGACCAAAATCATAATATATCTCATTTGTAAATCATTAACAATTTAAGGATTCCTAACTCGGCTTAAACTCAAAATAATCTTTGTCAACATCAAGTACACTTGCTTATAAAATCGTATCAAGTATCAAGGCTTCAATAAAATATCATAGAACTCATTCTTGGCTCTCAAGCTCAATATCAATATATATATTCAATAATCAAACTTCACATGGAAAAGCATAAATCATGACACTTATCTTAAATCACTTAGAAATCATCATCTCATGATAACAATATACAACTCATGGTATAAATTCTCAATTTAAGAAATAAAACAATGAAATAGTCATATATATCAATCTTGAATAGATCAATTCTCATAAATCATTGATAGAGTAATTTGGGTGTAAACCCACATTGCAAAAATCAAGAAATTCAATAGTAGAAATTAAATTATTGGGTACAAGAATGAAAGAAGTGTCCTTGTACAAACCCCACATACCTTGATTATGATTTTGAGATGAAGAAACTTGATTGGAACTTCTTGCTCACACTCTTGAGCTAAATTTCTTGATGCCTTTACTTAGATATCTTAAATCTTGAACCACTTGAAGGTATTTATGGAAGGTTCTTGAATTTTCTTGGAAAAGATTGGATATTTGGGTTAAGAGAAAACCCTAGCTTCTTGAATGTTCTTGGAAAGAAATTGGAGAGAAATGAATTTCTCTTCTCCACTTGGATATAGATATAGAGGGTAAGAACGGATGGAAGAACCAAAATACCTTTGAGCAAATTCTAGAACTGGAGCTCGATTTTTGACCCTGGTGCAACGTGCCAGGATTGCGGTCCTTCACTGTATTTGGATAATTGGGAAACTGCTCAGTGGCGCGATGCTGTGAAATCACGTTGTCACCTTGGTTGTGACCTGGAAGGGCACTGCGACGCGGTGGAATCTCGTTGGTGCACTGGAATTCAACAATTCTAATATTGAGCCTTGGCGTGACACGTCAATATCACAGAGGCTCGCTGAAAAATGACATTTTCCATTTTGGTTGGCTCCGCAACGCGCTAAAGAGCTAGGTGGCACACTATCTCACTAAAATGACTCTAACTCTTCACCCGAGTGTTGGATTTGGGAGAATTTGGTATCGATGGAAAGCTTATTCGATGCTCTACAGGAAAAAAAGTTGAAATTAGGTAAATTCTACATGGTTCAATCATCATTCACTTTTGAAGTCATTTTTGTATATTCAAAAGATGAATTTAGACTTAAGGAACTATTGGGGTATTACACTTACAATTATCACTTTTCTCTCAATTTCAACTTCAAAACAATGTCAAATTTTTAATTTTTCAAATGGATTTTAGAGGTTTTGCTGGTAAAGCTTTAAAATGGTTTTTCATCGATTTGGACCTCATTTCTAGGTCATTTTTTCTTGGGGTTTCAGTTGTAGACTCCTACGAGTAAGGGAAACATGTTTCATAAATAAGATTATAATTTTACCCTTCTTTTGCAAAAATATAGTTTGGCGGTCTATTTTGACTCCGACTCAAAATAGGCAATAAGGATATCATTGGTTTTATTTTGGTGCATAGAGTCTATAATTCTATGTATTAGTTGATTAAGAGTCTGTTCGTAGGAGTAAGGCTTCAGATTGAGGGCTTGTGGACTAATTTTTGACATTAGCGGTAGGTTATGGCTTAACTTTCTTCAGACTATATTGGATAGTTAATATTGTTACAAAATTATATTAAGGGAGTTGAAACTAATCATGAAAATAGATATAATACTGTGGTATGCCCGTGTGGAGCCCTATATATGTTAACAATAATTGGTGGTTTCGAGACATTATTTTTTATGTGTGACCGTGTGAGGTCCTATATGATATTTTGGCCTTGTGTATGTGGAAATTAGTTATAATCTTGTTAGATGAATACCTAATGTGGTAGCAGTGGTGACTTTTTAATGTATCTCATTCTGTTGGCATATGGATTATGTTTGATTCATGAATGGTTGGATTAATGGATGGATTTTTGGCTCACTTGGTTGGTATATTTGTTGGATATGAAAATTTCTTATTCTAGTTGACTATGAGCATTACATTCTCATATCATATTCATTCATGAAACATTTGTACTACCATAGAAATATTGAAAATACTGGCTACTTTGAACATAAAATGTGACATTTTTAAAACCCTCTACCGATGGATGTGCAGGAGAGGAGTTATGGATATTGGTATTGGATATTGGATGTATACGGATTGACAAACCCCCATGGGTCATTCTTCGAGAAACTTTAGCTCTATTGGTGTATACGAAAGTTGTGTGACAACCTCAGGCATCATCATTATTATCATTATCATCATCATCTCCATTCCATTGTATTTACTTTGTATATTTGTATTATTTTGCTTGATATGCTACCTGTCTGTGTGTATTTCTTCCATCGTATTCATATATATCATATTTGTATACTTGTATTTCTCTTTCGTACTACTTTAGTATATGTGAATATTATAGAACTGTTAATGGAGACAGTGTGGGCTACCATTTAGGATATTTTCTAGTTGTAGGTGATGTTCCATTAGTATGTTGTTTGTATACTTTATTTTCTACTTTGCTCAATCAGCCTATGATACGTACTAAGTACAAGTGGACTGTACAGACCCCTATTTTTCCCTTTGGGTGCATACCTAAGTTTGAGTATGCCTCACGGTGGTTGATTTAAGTGATATTTGGAGACTTTTTGAAGTAGCGATTGATTTCATGTGTCTGGAGTTGACTACATCCTTTGTTTTTTTACACCATATCGTTATTTGTATTTAGATACAAAGTTGTTCCTGTTGGTTTACCTTATGTATTTTGATCTCGAGTTGCACTACTTATGTTCTTATGCTGTGACACCGGGTTTTGGATTTTGGTTTGGTATCATTGACTATGTATTACCACTTTTACTATATATGTGTGTGGTTCAACTCCGCTCCAGGAGTCTTGTCGTGGGTTTTGTTATCATTTTTCTCCATTCATATCAATTTGGATGATAGGCTTACTTGTGAAGGCTTGCCGTGACAAGTTCCATTATGATCCTTGATTTTTGGGTCGTGACACAGCTCCAAACTCTAAAGCACATCAGTACCTCAAAAATCCACCCAATCTCGCATGAACTAAAATGTCATGGGTCAAACTCGACCTGGATATGCACTGAAAGAGCACAAAAGGGATGAGTACATCTCCTCTTATACTCAGTAGGTATCGTAGGTCGACTGAGCAAAGTAAGATAAGTAAAATATACTATGAGAACATCACGTACAAGTAGAAAAGTCCAAAATGGTGGCTCACACTATCTCCACTAATAGTTCTAATATATGTAAGTATATAGAAATGATAAAAACATAGATAAAAAGAAGAAATACACAGGACAAATTACAAGTCAAGGAAACTAAAGAAAATAGACAAGATGCGAATGTAGATGCAATATATTGCAATGTGGATAGGATGAATAATGAAATCCATCGTATGACTTTTCATATATATCCATTGAGGGGTTCACAACCCATATAGAGTATCTTATATCTGAATAGTAATATCAATCTCAACTCTCATCTTCAGCTCATGTTCATAGAGAGGGTTTTCATAAAGGTGTCTCATTTATTTTCAAAAATAGTGTTTCACAGTGGTACCTACATCTCATGACTATGTATGTAAGGATGAGGATGTAATGCTTACAATCAACTCAAATTATAATATCTGATCCATCCAACATGAAATATATATGCAAGTGAGCTTAGAAATCAACTCAATATGTTAATTCATGATTATCAACTCCAATTAGGCACCATCAAAATAAATATGAACACAAGACATCATTAATATCATATAAACCCCTAACTCGGGTATTTTATCAAGATAAAAGCAACCAATGCTTAATTAAGTCCTAAATTAGAAAAATAAGCCCTCGTACGGGCATCATATCAAGAATAAAGGCATTTAGATGAACAAATAAGACCAGTGATGTCAAATAAAGCCCAGACATGGGCAACACACAATATCAGATATCGAAAATTAACCAAATAGGATATAAGCCCCCATATGGGCACACAATAGGGAAAATAATCTCAAAACATAAACCATATAGTTATTTTTCACAACCCATAACATGTTTTAGTTATTCATCAATTACCCAGAACAATCTAAAGGAAGGTAAGCCATAACCTACCTCGAAATAATGAAATCTCAATCTAAAGTGCTTCAACACGGATCATTTTCCTCACGAACGGCCTCAAAATCAACTACAACATTCAAATATAGCTTTTATGTGTTAAAAAGGCTAAGATGCCCATATTATTCATACTCGGGTCGGGTTTAAAATGGGTTTGAAAAATAGGATCAAAAATAAAATGGGTAAAATCAAAATTTTATTTCAAAAACACATTTCCCAAGTTTATAAGAGTTTATAGGAGAAAACTCATGTGAAAATGAGTTAAAATTGGGGTCCAAAATGAAAGTAAAAACTCCAATTTTTTACTTTGAAATCATAATTTAAAGGTGTTTTTAAAGATAAAAATCAATGAAAAATGGTGGGATTATGAGTTTAGAAGTTACCCACACGAAAATCAATGCTGAAACCCTTAAAAATTACATTTTTCAAAGCTTGGAGGTCCAAAAACGAACATTATATACTGTTAGTAAATAGGACCTCACGATTGCAGATCCACCTCACAATCGTGAAGGTCAAAGTTTGACCGATCAAATTATTAGCTTTGAGTTAGCGGTCAAGGCTTTGCATTTGTGAAGGTCTACAAATTTGGAACTTTGCATTCTCAAAGCATACTTGATCTGCCGCGGACCCCTTAACCTCTTGCGATCATCGTACCTTTCTCGTAATCGTGACAAGGAAAAACTTTCTCCATCACGTTCATAATCAGAGGCCCGCATTCGCGAAGTAGTATCTGGTTTGCACCAGATATCAATATTTTGATAATTTTTCCAATTTTTTGAATACTCCTAATGGACCCTCAAGATTCATTTGGGACCCAACAAAAATAACCCATATATGCTTTTAGGCTATTTTTTATATTCCTAACTCAATGTCGATATTGGATTTCTAACAGAAAGGTCTTTATCGATAAATTAACCTTCGAGACTCTATTTTACTATTTTCCAAATGAATAGTAAAAATAACATATAAAAGTTTTGAAATCAAACAAACCCCGTTACAAATCAAACTTTGACATTTCGAATCTACTGGCGCAGTCCGTTCTGTCATCCGATACTTAGAACAACAAATGTGGCCGAAGTAAACTATATTGGTTCTTAAGCCTCTATAAACATCAAGCTCACACACCTCATTCCCGATCGCATCAGAAATCATGCCAACCATCTCGAAACCTCAATCTCAGTATGTATCAACTACAGAGAAGTGATCAAAACACAGAATAGAAAATTCAAAAATTTAAATTATGACACTAACTGACACCATAGACTTTTTTGTTATTATCATGATTATCCCACAAACATCCTCCTCCTTGATTACCATGTTTATTGCATGTCGAAGTGTGATACTTGCTTTTAGTTCTCTCCCATACTTGATCTTGGCTTGGTAACTAAAGAACTCTCTTAGATGGTTGTTTTTTGGAAGTATGACTATTTGTTCTCAGAGATGCCTGCAGTCCTCTGTCTTATGTCCATGTGTTCTATGAATTCACACTTAAAATTTGGATCTTTGATTCGAGATCAGATCTGGTGGACATGAAATTTGTTTTTCTAAGCATAAGAATTTTAGTACATTGATTTAGTATTGTCTAGAATTCAACCCTTTAGAAGTCTGTAAGACTACTATTCATAGGCATCTATGTAACTAATAGTAAAGTTCCACTTGATCTCTAAAGTACTATGTCAAATAGAAAAGCTTCATCTAGAAATATTCTTATGTCTACTAGCTAATAGTCCTCTATAAAACTCTAGATCTCATACGAATATATCTAGTGTGTCTGTCTTTTACTCCCTTTATTCTATCTTTGGGGCAATTTATTGACTTCAGGGCATGATTGTTCTCTTTTTCTTCAATCTAGCAATGCCGATGATGAGCTAAAATCAAGATGACTTGTTGCTCTTTGATTTGGACACTCGATAATGGTAACATTATGGATACCTCTTTTTGTTAAGTATCCCACATCGAAAAAGGGATGGGTAATTGATCTCCTTATATAAACTTGGTAAATCCTCCCCTCATGAGCTAGCTTTTGAGGTTGAGTTAGGCCCAAGATCCATTTTTCACATGGTATCAAAGCCAGGATCATCCCAAATCTTTGTATACCGATGTTGTGCCCCTATATTATGTTGTCCACTCTTCAGTTAACAAGACCTGGACGTGTGGGGGAGTGTTAAGTATCCCACATTAGAAAAGGGATGGGTAATTGGTCTCCTTATATGAACTTGGGGGATCCTTGCCTCATGAGCTAGCTTTTGAGATTGAGTTAGGCCCAAGATCCATTCTTCACACTTCCCAATCCCAAGATCAAGCTCCTCTCCATTTCCACTCTCTCCATTTTTGCCAAGTCCTTATTTTAATTGATGACACATGGACTAATTAAATTGAATGGCTAAGATTTAATCTATTCTAAAGTAAATCCCTAACCATGATTAATATGATAAATATATTATATCAACTAAAATAGGTTGCTTATCCAATATTTCCTCCCAATTATTGCTTTTAATTTTCTCCATTCCCTCCAAATTTATCAATTTTAATTTGGCAACACCTAAAATAATGAATGCAAATAAAATGTTTTATATTTTTAAGACGAAAATCATTTTTGTAACTGAAATGGACAATTTTAAAATGTTCTAGTGTTTGGATTGAGGTAACAGATTCTCTGAAATGGATAATTTTTTCAAACACTTCTTTCCACTTTCTGATTTTGTTATTTGCTTTACATACATGCGTACACACAATAATTTTAAAAACTCATTGATCACTCAAAAAACCTACCATTACAATTTTACAAAGTTAAAATGCATCAACTAAAAGTTGATTACTCAATTATCACTACTTATATCACAGTCCACAACTTTTATGATAAAAGATAAACAACATATGCTTCACATACTAGTTAAGTACATTACTTCATAATTAATGTGTTGCCAAATTAAAATTGATAAATTTTGAGGGAATGAGAGAAAGTTCAAAGCAATAATCAGGAGAGAATATTGGATAAACAGTCTATTTTAGTTGATATAATATATTTATTATATTAACCATGGTTAAGAATTTAGTTTGGAATAAATTAAATCTTAGTCATTCAATTTAATTAGTTCATGTGTCATCGATCAAAATAAAAACTTGGAGAGAGTGGAAATGGAGAGGAGTCAGATCCCGAATCCTAAATACCACGTGTTGGTTCCAAACGTACGGTTTCCATGTAAACAAACTACTTTTTATCCATACAACTTGTAACGTTTAAAGTGGATATGTAAAAGTTCAGGGGGAGTAAAGTACAATGCTAAAGCTTAGGGAAACTCTAACCCGCCTCTATTTTACCCTCTATACTCTATATTTGAAGGGGAAATATAGAGGGAGATAGAAGGTGCAACTCCAATTACCCTTCAAATTCTCCTCTAAACTCTATACATAGAGGGGGTGAATAGTAATTCTCCAAATATAGAGAGTTATTATTCATACCCTCTATTTTACTTTTTGATTATAATATTAATATTTATATTATATAATATTTTTTATTTAACATATTATAAATTATATTTGATAATTAATTAAGTCCCTAATATTTGTAATTATTTTCTAATGTAATATTTTTATTATATTAATTTTAGGTTTTATTAATTCAATTTTCGTATAAATGGTGGTAGATGAAAATTATTGATCTTAATAACTTTTAGCTAAACATTAAAAAAAATTAAAGACAAAAATCCTCATTTTGAACTTCGTAATACATTAATAGAGCATTTATGGGAGAAACGTTTAATCTTATAAGTTGAATACTTATGTAGAAATAAATAAACTTTGCCATGATGTGATATATATTTAATTGTATTTCATCAATTATTCACTTTTATTTGAATTGTTCATTAATATGAATATACAATATTTGCTTGCAATTTATGTTATTTAAAAATTTGAGATAAAAAATAATTATGAAATAAAAATAATAAGAAAGATTTAAGTTACGAGTAAGAAATATAAATGAAATAAAAATAATAATATAATATTAAAGAGAGAGAAGAAGATTTTTTTTTTAGAGTGTAAAATAGAATTGTGGGTTGGAATTGGTGTTTTCTAAATATGGAAAATCTCTATATTTAAAATGTAAAATAGAGTGTGATTGGGAATGGTCTTGTATAGATAGGTGGCCTTTCAACAATAAATATGGAATTGGAGGGCTTCTAAATGACGTTTTTAACGCAAAAAATTAAACTATGACAACATTTCCACAGGTATGAAATTACGAATGATTGGAGCACTAGAGATTCCACAACCTTTTTTGGTCAGGATGGATAACTGTTATGAACTAGGCGACATGCATATAATAACCCCTTTGAAGTACTTTAAGAAAAAAAATTGGCCATAAGTCATGACCTTTGAGGTACTACTTTGTAAAGGTAAATTTTAGTTTTTCATAAGATGATGGAAATACTTTTTAAGGAAAGCGCCGAAAGAGGTGCATGAAACACTAGAGCACCGACTTGTTAACGTTAAGATTTCAAATCTAAGAAAAAGTGTAAATCTTCCAAGGGAGAAACAAAGTTGAGAAAATTGAATAAAAGATGTCATCCAAGTTTGTTTTTAAATTTTGGTGATACTTGACCAAGCTTAAGGGTCAAAGCCACTTAAAAAATTAATTATGTTAATTAGATACTCAATTAATATTTTTAAAACTTCTTAATTTTTTTAAAAATACAAAATAAGCCACAACTATATTTTTAATAAAATTGGTTTTTCAAAAATCAAAACTCCACTCTCTCTCCTCTCAAACGTTTTGCTCTCTTTCTCTCAAAAGAAATGATCCAAAGTTGCTGCAAACCATCGACAATATATTGACACGATCTTCAATCTTTGACGACTTTAAATATCTGGCGATAATAGTTTCGAGTTTTCATCATTTCTTTTCGACTTTCAACCGCCAATTTCCTCCACAACAGATCGATATGATAGCATTCTCCGGCGAATTAAAACCTTTAGTGACAACAACTTTGAGTACTTCATCATTCCTTTTCGACCTTCATAGGTAAGAAATTAGGGATTTTTAGGTATACAGAAATAGAGGAACTTAAGTTAGTTTCTCCTTCTAGTATGGGTTAATAATTTTAATACTTGTTGCTTAAAAGTAAAATGGGGACTTAAGAAAATACTAATTTGTGGTATTTCTTCTCTTAATATGGCGATTGATGTAAATATGGTATCTTTTTAGAGTGAAATATGATTTTTTGTTGTTACTATAATTTTTTTTTTCTATCATTATTGTAAAAATAGTGAAACTTAAATTTTAAATTTTTTTGAAGACATTTATTGTGACCAAATCTAACAATTGTTGATTTTGTTGGTTTAAGTGAACACTTACTTAAACAAATGTTGATCTGTTGGTGTTTATTGTGTTTTTTAGAGTTTTTTGTTGTTTGTGTTTGTTGGTGTTGTTAGGTGTGTGTCGGTGGTATTGTATTTATAAATGTTAATAACTTTTTTGGTGTTGGTGTTGGTGTTGTTGATTTTATTTGTGTTGTTATATTTGTAAATGTTAGTAAATATTGACGTTGTTGGTGTTGATGTATTAGTAAATATTGGTGTTATTGTTATGTGTTGGTATTGGTAGTGTTGATTTGGTTGCGTTGTTAGTGGTGCTGATTTATTTATGTTATTGTTGGTATTGGTGTCTTGGTAAATGTTTGTGTTATTGGTGTTGTTGTATAAGTAAATATGCCGTATTGATAAATGGTGACATTATTGTTGGTGTTCTAGTTGATAATTGTATGTATGTATGTATGTATGTATGTGATAAAAATGTTGTTACTATTGATAAATCTTGCTACCGATCTTTTTTTACGGATGAGCCATCTGTTGCAACAGATGGTTCATCTGTCAGAAAAAGTGTACCAATTATTCCAACAAATGTCTAATCTGTTGCTACAGATGAGTCATCTGTTGAATGAAATCATAACAGTTATTCCAACATATGACCGTCAAGACTATTTTAATTTCTTTCAATAAATAGGTAATCTATTGCAACAGATGACCGTCAAAAATATTTTTATTTTTTTCAACAAATGGGTAATATGTTGCAACAGATGGGTCATCTGTTTAAATAAAACAAAAAAGTATTAGGTATACTTATTTGATTTCATCCAATAGATTATCCACCTGTTGTAATAGATGAGCGATTTGTTGGGAGAAATAAAAACAGTTTCAATACTATTTTAATTTTGTCCATTGATGACCCATCTATTGCAATAGATGATTCATCTATTGCAACAAATTATCCATCTGTTGGAAGAAATCAAAATAGTATTAAAACTGTTTTTATATCTTCCAACAGATCACTCAATTTTAGCAACAGATGGGTAATCTGTTGGATAAAATTAAAATAATATACCTTACTGTTTTGATTTCTTCAAATAGATGACCCATATGTTGCAAAAGATTACCCATCTGTTGTGATTTCTTCAAACAGATGACCCACATGTTACAAAAGATTACCCATCTGTAGGAAGAAATCAAAATTGTATTGAAACTTTTTTATTTCTTTCAACAGATCACTCATCTGCTGCAACAGATCACTCATCTGTTGGAACTAATATATTATTGTGTTGTACTTGTTAGATTACTGTTATTCCTCTTTAGTGATGCATACATCAATTATAGTTTTTTTTATTTTTTTCTTATTTGTAGATAAAATGGCGTTCAAAAGAAAAAAAGTGAATCAACTCTAGGAAAATGAAGAAGTAAAGTAGCTAGGCTACATTCACCACTATATGAGCTAGTTGTACAAAAAAATATCATAATCTAAAGTAGAAGGAAATGAATATGAGGAAGAGGAAATCCTCACAAGAGATGTTGAATTTAGATGAAAAGGTCAACATGATCTAAATGCTAATATTGATCCTAATAGCCCTTTCACAGAAGAGTTTGTCAAAACCTTAAGTACTAAAATAGTTTTCCTGTGAGAATGCAGTGTGATGGTGCCACAGATTTAAGTGGTGATTGCGTGGTAAATTCATCCATGAAAAATCTTTCGATACCTTTAGAAAAATACTCCGAGAACGAAAATTGAATGCTTATTTTAGGGATAGCTGCTTTGAGCAATATCTTATTTTGTCGGAGGACAATAATGCTCGTTTCCAAATGACCATGATGTATGGTCTTATCAAATGTATTTATGTATAAAAATAAATATAAGATGGATGAGGTGTGGCTAAATTACTGTGGCATGCCACTTTGTTTTGGTTGGAAGGAGTTTTCCATAGTTACTAGACTAAAATGTTATCCTCTTTCTCAACCTATATCTATTGGAACACCAAAAATCACCCTGCACATCAAAAACAACAACAAATAAAGAATTTAAGACTGTAAAAAAACCCCAAAAGACAAGTCAAGTGATGGTGATGACTTGGTGCCCCTTGTTGGTCCAAGCTTTAAAAACACAAATTTGATAGAAGAGTTGAAAGGTAAAAGACTTTCAAAGAAGCACAAGCAATCACTGTGCTTGATTTGGTTTGTACGTAATATTCTTTAGGCAAAAGATGTTAAAAATAATATGACACTTGGTTTAATAAAGCTCTTCGAGGATCTTGAGGCATTTAACAACTATCTTTGGGGCGATGAAAGCTTCAAAATGACAGTCAAATATTTGTTGACTCCGTTAATGCCAAAGACAGTCAACTTATATGGCTTTTTATGGTATTTCATGATAAATATTTCTTTATTATTTTTTATTTATTTTTTATTGAGTAATGCTTTTGATTTATTGGCAAAAATTTTATAAGATTGGGCATTTCAAGCCATTCTTTATCTCAGACTATAAATGAACTACCAAGAAAAAGTTTCATGTCCAAGAATCCTGGGATGATTGTTGGCCAAAAATGATTAAAAAAATAATTATTTTTGTCTTTTTGACCCTCCTGAGGAAGCAGTAAGTCTAATTTTAATTAAGTTTTTATTTTAATTAATAATTTATTTTGATAATTTAATCATTATTCTAATATATTTACTTATTTATTTTTTATTTTGTATCTGTGGCTTGTCTTGACAATTTGAGAGTTGAAGACGCCATTACTTTACAATCTATACAAACTTTATCTGACCCCAAGATTTGATAGAATAAAAACAAAATTGATTGGAGCGACAACTATCAAAAGAAAAGCACTTGGGAAGGGTAGATTTATTCTTGGTGATGTTGTTGTTGATGGTGTTTCTGTTGATGTTGTTGATAGTGCTACTGGTGGTAATGGTGGTTGTAATGTTACTGTTATTGATGATAATGGTGGTTCTAGAGTTGTTAGTGATAGTGGTGGTGATGGAGTTGATGTTAGTGGTGGTAGTGATGATGGTATTGTTGTTAGGGTTGATGGTGTTGATAAGCTGGTTGATGATCCTCTTATAGTTTTTTGGAACAATAAATGATCATGATTATGATCATACTGATTTTGGTGGTAGCTATATCCCTTTAAGTTTGCATACTACAGATTTCTTACAAAGAATGGGTAGACAATCATTTGGAGGTGTTTCCCCACCTAGCTTATGTTCTGCATTCAAATATTAAGAGTGCAAGAAAAAATATGATGGAGTGATTAATTCTCTAAATGCATTAACTGTTATTGTAAAGAAATTGTCATCTAAAAGGAGTGTCATTCAATCAAAGAGGATTTTATATCTATTCATTCTGTTAGAGGTTAAAGGAGAAAAAAGCTATTTCCAAGGTCTTATAAAATGTCAAACAAAGAAAAAATAAAACTTCTCTTTCTTGCATTTTTGAGCAATGTATAAGGTCCATAAGAGAGCATCATGCGTTGAAAAAGGTAAATATTTATCATCTGTTGCAACAGATTACTCATCTATTGCAAAACTTGCAGTAGCTGGGTAATATGTTCACAAGTTCAGATATAAGTGCAACAAATATCTCATTTGATGCAATAGATTACATATTTGTTGCATAACTTACAGTAGTTGGGTAATATGTTAACAAGTACAGAGATAAGTCCAATAAATATCTCATATGTTGTAACAGATTCCATATCTGTTGTAACAGATGGGTCATTTGTTGCAACAAATTACCCATCTGCTGTATAACCTACAGTAACTGGATAATATATAAACAGGTATAAAGACAAGTGCAACAGATATCCCATCTGTTGAAATAGATTAACCATCTACTGTATAACTTTATGTATCTTTTTTGTTTTATTTTGTATATTTGTGATAACCATTGACAATTCTGAATTTTTAGTTGGATGTCACAGTACATGCTACTGATAAACAACATACTATCATAGTTGATAATCCATCAACTACTTCCAAAGAGGAAGAGAAAGTGAAGTCTGTGTTTGGTTTATCTTTTAAAAATATTGAGGATGAAAGTTTGAATCTTCGTCGGAATTATTCGTTAGAAGGGTTTAACATCTCGGACGAAGCTCCAACACAACTGATCAATATTTATTTAGAATGGATTGTAGATGAGCTATTAAATTATCATGTCAATAGGTAACATAAATCATTTTTAAAAATTATGATTCATACAATATTTCTTATACAAACATGATATTAACAAATGTAAATTATGCAGAAAATAAAAGGATGGCCACCATAAATTGAAACAATTGAGTTTTGAATTTGATATGGTCAACTTTATTGTTTACATCCCAAAATAAAGAATTTGTTCTTTTTGATGTCACAATCAAAAACTTTCTGGAATGATAAGGCTTAAATGCCATATATCATACTATTAATAATATATTTTCGACAAACGCACTAAACTGTGAAATTCTCACTGTTAATACTATACATTAATTACTATTCTATTTTTGTTTAGTTGTATCTTTTTAATAATTTTATCATTACTTAATTGTAATATTTGATAATATGTGTAGTACATCAATGTCATATTTTACTACCTCCCAAAGAAGGCCAAGTTATAAATATAACAACGATACAAATACACAATAATTAATTATTTGTTCTAAGTATACATCGATAAGACCTACAAAAGGTATTATCCACAACACGGGGCTGAAGTTCTGTCATCGTAGGAGGATTACCAAAAATATCAGCAAGTTGCTCAAAATGAGGAATATTTAAGGAACATCATCAAAGGTTTTAGCATTACAGCTGGTCTACCTTGGCACTTGATTGATGAAGTGTACATCCCAATCAATTATGGCGGTGAGTTTCATTGGGTATTGTCTATCGTTGTACTAAATGAGCGGCACATCCTAATATATGACTCAATGTTCGCAAAGAGACGTAGACGTTCTGAGCCGTCATCTGAGATACACAAGTTAACCATAATGTTGTCTACTTACCTTCATATAAGTGACTTTTTGGATCAAAAACTTCATACTGATTTATCGACAATTAAAGCATACCATGATTAAACAAGTGATAGTCATTCTCTATAGCGCAATCCATTTGATATAGAATATGTTGAAGGAATTGCTTAACAATGCAGTGGTATCTTGTTAGTATAATTATTTTCTTTCATAAATTTCATAACTCTTGCATTAATTAGATATGTATTATCTGATTTTTACAAATGCAGGGATTACAGTATTTTTGCTGCTGCTTACGTTGAGTATTTGAGATATGGATTACAAGTATCAAATGATGGACTTGATGCCGAATTACTCCACAACAGATATGCTACACTTTTATGAAGTTATGGAATTGTGAAGGATCGAAAATGATAAGTAAGCGACGGTGAAGATCCACCACGAGTAAAGCTGAATTTCATACTACTAGATGAAGTACAATTGGTCAAAATCGAGTAGATCTTTATCTCTTGATTCTGTCAAAGTAAACTTAGGAAGTTGTCTTTAAAACTTGTAAATATTTATCATTTTTCCAACAAATTACATATCTGTTGCAACAAATATGTCATCTATTGCAATAGATTACCCATAACAATTTTAAATTTCGTGTTTTGTTGAATTATTTAATGTAATTTGTGATGGCTTGGACCTATTTTTTGTTATGAATTTTATTTTAATTAATGATCAGTCATTTTGTCAGGAAAACTATTTTATCCTTAGATTTGAAAAATATTAGTTTGAAAAAGATGGACTACTAAAGTCAAATATTGCAAAAGGTGCATTATCTGTTCAACAGATGACTCAGGTGTTGAAAAATAAAAGATATAGACATATGTTGCAACAAATGACTAACATGTTGCAATAGATGACCTATCTATTCAAAATTATCAAACATATATATGCATCTATTGCAATAGATAACTAACATATTTTAACGGATAACACATCTATTTAAAATTATCAAAAAGATATCGACATATGTTGCAATAGATATGTCACGACCCAAATCGAGTCCCTAGCCGCAATGGCCTCCTGAACCATGAAGGTCTGAGAGACCTCTTAGCTTGTCATCATAAGCATAACTCATCTATTGTCATATGCGGAAGTAAACTAGAGACATAGTAGTTCTATTACTTCAACTTAACAATACGGGAAAGAAGTTCATAAGAAACCCAACGCCATCTATAACAAGTCTACGAAGTCTCTACTAAACTGAAAACAATAATCTGCCTAAAATAGGGACAAGGCCCCCAATCGAACCATGAACTAAAAATCAAATGAAATCAACACATGGATAAAGGCCTTCCGAAACAAGAGAGGCTCACCAACTCCAAATGTCTGACAACGATCTACTGATTAGCGGGACTATAGGACTAGATCTCAGTACCTGAAATATTAGGGGTCAATACACAAAGGTACTAGTATGTGAAATAATCCAAATAACATATTTTTATACAACATAGGTGAGACCATTTCATAAAAATATTCAACATAAGGTAAATGAAAACGCATGGGCATAGCTTAGAATCTTCGAAACACTTTCTTGTAATCATGACTTAACTATTTATTTTACTTCTGAGCTAGATGGTACACCCTAGCAGTCTAGTACCCACGGGCTATATGGGTCCTCTATTAAATCATCGGCCAAGCCCCCGATTCCAAGTTTGCCGCAAGGATAGAGGTCCTACATACTAGTCTAGTATACTAGTGCTTAGAGGCAAGTATACATTGGCCATAGCCAATCATGTCTCCCGAATCGGCAAAACTTGGTTCCCATAAATGAGACCTTACATTCAAATGCCTTCTTTGGGTAATCATATAACTCTCTTTAAGCCCAATTTTAGTCCTTTAAAACATGTATCTTTCTCAAAATATGGTCTGAAGTCTAAAATATCTGTCATCTATTCTAATCTGAGTCTATTATGGCATGTGTCTGAATTGGTATTGTCATACCAAGACTTACAAGTCATATAAGCCGTATAATATCATGTCATAGTCTTTCCATCCAAAACATGTTATTGGACCACCAAAATATTTAAACATTATAAAAGAGTTCTTGTTTCAAAACATGTGGAAACTTATGCACATACTCTCTCTTTTCAATACTTTAACATATTGTGGTTAATTACTTTAGTAAAACTCTTGCGATACTTTCAATTATGACATTGAACATTTAGAAATAAGAAAACACCCTCTCTTTAATTCATAACCACCATCAAATCCGTAAATGATAAAAAAGCATTTGGCTTATACTTTAAAACATGAAATTGAATAACCCATAACATGCTAAGTCGAACAAATTCCAAGTTGACAGGGAAATTTCATGAATCATGCTCTCATATTAATTCTCAAAATCATATAACATCTAAACACATAAATATAATTCAATCTATGGAAAAATTTATGATAGTTTCTTCAAAATAGGTTCACAATGCATATTCTTTAAAATGTTCTCAAAACCATTCATAAATACATGATTCCATAACTTTAAAAATTGTTAAAAATAATATACCATGCCCACGAGGTTTTAAGATAGTCCCACATACCTTAACAATGACTAGAACATGAAGAAATTGTCTCTTGAGGCATACAAGTTCAAACCCTAAGTTATTTTTTCCCTCTTATGCTTAAGGAAGATGAACTAGGGATTTCTGGGCGTTAAAATATGAATAATGACCCTAATTTTGTCGATAGATGTTTAGGGACGATTATGGAAGATGAAAGGACCCTATTCCCTTAAAATAATACAAGAACGGAGCCTCTACACTGTGGTGCATTGGTCGTGCGGTGCCCAGCCCATAGCCTAACCACAAAGTGGGCAACTCCTTGTCCAAGGCATGGCCATAACGTGGGTCGCGCCTTGACCATCACCTATCTCCCAGGTAGGAGGTGCCTAGACTTTCCAGTGGCGGTAGGCGATTGCAATATGATGCACAACCATCACATAGGTCTCATCTTGCGATGCACACTAAGTTTTGAGGTCCTAAAACACACCTAACACCTCTCACATGGTCTACCATCACAATGGGAGTACTAAAGGTCATTTTAAATGCCTTAATAGAGAGTTACAACTACGGGGTGTTACATTATCTCCCTCTTAGGGTCATTCATCCCCGAATAATGGGTAGGAACTTATTGAAGCCCTAAAATTATAGAATAAAGAATGTAACATCGCATTGAACATTCCTCCTCAACCAAGTATGCAAAGGCATCAAAAGAGCTTCATGATAACCCCTAGTAAAACATGTAAGCCAAAGCATGAGATAATAAGAATTGACATAGAGATGACCTTGCACATAAGTTCCAGGGATCATAATTATCACAACATAAGGCATGAGTGTATTTAGTGATAATAGGCATAATTAACATCAGTACTATTCATGAAATAAGGTTTCGCAGAAGATAGGAATAGAAACATTCTCCACTGTACAATCTAAAATAATTAGACCTTACACTTAGAGACACTACACGACTATGCCCCAAATAATAAATAAATAACATACTTCATTATTTCCAACCTACAATTTTCCCATAACACATCTAACTATAAGAGATTGAGTCCCACTACATAGTGCTTTTATGTTAAAGCCTAACTTGAGGTAAAAGGGTACTAGCTTAAGTTATGGGACCCCATACTCTACATCTCTTTAAGAATCTTACTTCACCTTATTACTACAATCAAACACCCTCAAGTTTTTTTATTCAGGGAGTACTAGCCACATAGTGCATTGGTTTGTGTTTTCATCTATCACAAAATTCAAGCCTATCATTACTACACCTCCTTCATGGATCTCTCCACTAAGACCAGCAAATTCAATCACTCTCACAAAGATTTTTGTCACATCTCTCCTTCCTAAATATTTCACATGATAAGAGTTCATCTCCTTCTTCCCCCTTCTCCAACAACCTTAGCTCAAAAAAATCACATCAAAATTTTCACTTTCAAGAACATCTACTCCCCTGCCTAAAACATTACTATGCTTCCACAACCACCATCATTCTAACATTTGAAGGGTCATTAAGGGACCCGAGCATAAGCATCATGAATGGGTATAACACTATTTAATTATAACTTATACTTATTGAACTACTCAAGGTGGGACATGAGTTGCAAATACGATACAATAGGCATGAAATGCTTCATACATCAAATGTCTAGATCATAAATAGAGAGTTGTTCGGATGCAACATACACAACATGAGTTCTTAGGAAAGACCATAGTGAGGAACATGAGTGCTTACATAAGGTCAGAATACACGAAGTCAATGATTGATACAAGGATTTCTACTTGAAGCTATTATATCTCATTTTATTTGCATAAACCTGGTCTCTTTGGTCTAGACCCAACACAAAATCGGTAACATATAAGAAGCATAGTTTCTTAGAATCAAGCATAACATGTAACATGGATTTTACAGATCATGAGCAACATAACACAGATCTTGGATACTTGGAATATTTGATCCATGAGGGACATTATTGCTTCTACTTTAGAGGTTGAAACACGGACATAAGTTACATAGAGAACTCGAACCTTAGGCATAGGTATGACTCGAATACATAAGTGATTAATAGATGTCCCCTTAAATTAAAGGAGGAGTTGGCTTGAGTAGAAATAGATTTATCATGACTCTTCCCTGAAACTTGACACCTCAAGAAAATTTGGGAACTACCATAATTCACCATCTCTTCCTTAGACCAAAGTCACAAGCCTAGACTTGAGGACATAGCTTCTTATTAAATCTACAAGCACAACACTCAACACAATGCGGTATCACCATACACATAAATGCTAAACTTCCCTGATAAACTATACTTTTAAGGCATTGGTTTTGGGGAATGCTACTCTTTAACTTTTGCTAGTCTCTATAGCCATCACCCTATAACTCACACTCTCATGAGCATACCTATCCGCACTTCCTATCATATAATGATCTGTTCTTCACTACTCAACATACTAACGTTGGACCTCTAATCATATAACTTACAACTTAACAAAATTTGTAAAACCATCTCAATGGCGCATATTGCCTACCTATTTTTTTCTCAATTCACCTCTAAAACACACCATACAATAACTCCCCATACTTTTCCATACTAAAAAATTCAAGAACGTGAACTAGGTACACATGACACTTCTACACATAAAACCTTATCTAACAATATTCTACCTGAAGGGTTCAACTTATCCTTATATATTAACACCCTTACCTATTTAATGACTCAACCATAATTCATTGTTTTTCCCTAGTCCTCATGTATATATATCATAATTATCCACTCATTTTCCACAGGTTTCTAACCTAAGCTATATCACACCTCACATCAAGCCTACTATTTCATTCCCACAAAACATGCATCATTAGTCTTAAGATACTATTCTTACCACCACAATCTACATCTAAAGTTCAAGCCTATTTTCTAACACTAATCATGTACCATCGATAAAGCATGCCATATATTATACTAGTCCATCAAATGGGGAAAATCAACTCACATTCCTCAATCAAAGGTTATACAACTAAAACTAGATTCTTTATGCAAAAGTCACCCTCACTCTGACTTTTAGATTTGTGACTCTATATCACCAACTTTTGGACCATCTTACTACCAATAGGTCATGACACTTTAACATATACTACTACTCAAGTGAAAACATTTTTCCAATATTCTGCTATATCTCATTACCCTTAAAAATGATATCTGCAACAAGAATTCTGAAAGGAATGAATACACTTTGGACATTAGGATAAAAAGCATGATTGCATTAAGTTAGAGGTATACACTCAAATCAATACACTTTGAAGAACTAATGGACTACTCTCAAGTCCTTATGCTATCTAATAACTTTATGGATAACTCAATCAGAAGGGACAACATTGTTTAAACTCTAAGCCTTTGTACTTGAATCACCTCGACAATGAGACATATCTCATAATATTAGAGTAAGGAAAAAATTTGGATAACCTTTGTATGGATGATGCTACAGCACGAACTAGAGTATGAAAGAATAAGAAACAACTTCTAAATACCCGGTAGCCTCCTGATTATAAATGTGGTGCAAAACACACCCATAGGAAAAAATCTACTAGATAAAACTTCGTAGAAACCTTGGGATCCTGAAGCGTGCTCTAATACCAAGTTTGTCACGACCCGAACTGAGGTCGTGGTCGTGATGGGCCTCCCGAACTATGAAGATCTGAGAGACCTTTTAGCTTGTAATCCTAAGAATAACTCATCTATTATCATAATGTTGAAGTAAACTAGAGACATAGTAGTACTATTATTTCAACTTAACAATATGAGACATAAGTTCATAAAAAACCCAACACTATCTATAATAATTCTATGAAGTCTCTAATAAACTAAAAATAATAATGTGCCCTTAACTGGGACAAGGCCCCCGGTCGAACCATGTACTATAAATCAAATGAAATTAATACATGGATGAAGGCCTTCTAAAATAAGGGAGTCTCACCAACTCTAAATATCTGAAAATGATCTACTGATTAGCAGGACCACCAAACTGTATCTCAGAACCTAAAATATAGAGGGTCAATGCACAAAGGTACAGGTATGTGAAACAATCCAAAATAACATATTTTTAAACAACATATGTGAGAGCATTTCATAAAAACATTTAACATAAGGTAAATAAAAACATTTAACATAAGTTAAATAAAAAAACATGGGCATAGCTTAGAAGCTTCGAAACACATTTCTGTAATCATGACTCAACTTCTTATCTAACTTTTGAGCAAGATGGTACACCCTACAATTCTAGTACCCATGAGATATATGGGTCCGCCATTAAATCTTCAGCCAAGCCTCTAAATCTAAGTTTGTCATAAGGATAAAGGTCCTACATACAAGTGAAACATCCTGGGTTTTGACCCTTTGAAAATTTCCAAATATTCCATTCTATGGAATCAATATGACTTATGGGTAAGAGTTTTATACTAGGGTACAAGTGGTAAGGTCCTGTCATATGCTAACCAATGTTAGTTGGTGGGATGGTTTTGGTCACTGGAATGGGTATGACTTAGGGATATGAGTTGTAGGGATTGGTACAAGTTGTATCAAGGACTCGTATGGTGGATAGTGTTTGATGCTTCTATTATTTCATTCTTCCAAAGATACGAGTTATGGGTACGAATTGTATGATGTGGTTACAACTTCTTTGGTTGAGTCGTATACTGGATAGTGTTTGATCTAAGGGTTGAGTCTTGGATACGAATGGTGGGTACTAATCATACAAAAGGGTATGACTCGTATGGGGAAGTCATATCCCTGCGATGAGTTTTTAAGGGATTTAAGGGGGAATATTCTGGACATTTCCCTACTTACCCTAACTAGGACCCACGACTTCTAATACACCTTAGAGGATATTTACCCTATTATTCTATTCATTAAAACTTAGAAACTATTCTAAAATACTTCATAATTCTCTGAAGAGCTTTTGGGGTAAGAGGGCTAGGGTTTCATCTTGTGGATTGACTTGAGGCTTATCTTGGTGATTTCTCTTCATAAATTATTTGGTATAAGGCATGATTCTCTTCCCTCATTGTAATTTCAAGTAAAGGCATAGTTTTTATGATTAATTTTATGGTTTTATTATTTCATGATTATGGTTTTCATCTAATATTTAGGGGTTTTGATATTGAACGCTTAGTTATGGTGTCCTATGATTTTAATTATGCTTTCATATACATTAATGGTGGTTTTGGATAATTGTATTGCATGGTAATCATTTAATGGTCTTTGGAATTAGTTTTGGTTATATTATTCCCCCAAGGTGTTTGATAAAATGCTTATAAAGGTGTATTCGTTTCATTGGCTTTTTTTAATGGAACTTTTGCTTGTTTTTAGCTTATGTAATAAAGCTTTAAATGGTTTGAAAAGGATAAAGGATAAATGTTTATGCTTGTGGAGAACATGGAAGTCTCCCAAGTGGTTTAATATGGTATATAAAAGGGCACTTGAAAGTCCCTTTAACCTTAATGGTTTGGCTATGGATATTTGTTACAAGTTATGGGGTAGTATGACGCTTCCACTAACATTGGCTTTGGATAAATAAAATGGTAAATGGTTTGGTTATTTAGAAATGGTTTAATTTAGGCATTAATGGTGGGATGTGTAGCTAAGCCATAGAAGGTGGAGGTTTCGGATGGACCAAAACTAGAAATTCATATTGTCGATGTGAGGGGTCTTGATAACCATATACGTGTGTCATATTTTATATTGTGGAATGTACTAGTTATCCTATGGGATACTTTCCTGGTCGTACGGCTACATGCACTAGGTCTCTTTCAGTAGGAAAGCTGAACCCATATCGCCCATGGGTAGCGTAGACGGCCAAGCTACACAGCCCAGGTAAAGGTTTTAAAGGCATGTTAAACTCGGTTCCCTTTCCCAGCACTTATATATGTATATGGTTGTATGCATTATGGATGGTTTTACTTGGTTTTATAACTGGCATTATTTTATCCTTATCCTGAGATTTATGCTAGCGGTCACTCGCTAACCCCATCTACTAGTGGATGTATACCTATGTTATGCAGGAACCAATTATTTTACTCCTCATATTTAGTATACAGATTTAGTATCAGTATTTGGAAGGATGTGGTGAGATTCCATCCTTTTTAAAGGGATCATTTTATTTTATGGATTACTTTAGACACTTTTCTTTAAATTTGGATATTGGTTTTGGCCATAATTATGGGCATGTCCCAACCGAATTTGTTTTTTGTTTTGGATAGAGGCTTTAGGGTACTTTTAGGGGTTGGTATGGGCATGATCGGTATTGGTGTTTGCCTTGGAATCGATATTGGTGTTGGGGCTTACACCCTTGGATGATATTGTTGGTTGTTCCATCTTATTATATTTTGGGATTAATCATATTATGTTTTGGTATTCTCTATGCTTTTTGGCCTATGGTTAGGTGTGGTATGGTTGGGCGGTTGGTATGTTATGATTGAACTCAGTTGGGTTGGTAATGGTTGTGACCCTATCCTCGAGTCTTAATGAAAACAAAAATGCTATCTTGTTATATGTTCGAGATTCAGTCTACCTAAGGCTGGATATAGGTGGTTGGGTTGGGTTACAGGGGGTGGTCCCCGGTCTTGGTTGGATTTAGGATGTCCATTACGATAAGGCCCGGGTTCAAGTCGGGTCATTTCAAGTTGGTATTGAAGCCTTGGTTCATGGTCAACTGGGAAATCCATAAAGTTATGTCGAGTAGAGTCTCTTTTTAGGGTGTGAAGCGTGCCACACTCATAAGAGAGAGGCTACAAGACATTTAGGAATGTTTTACTTTCTTGGTATTCTATCTTCAAATTTGAGTTCTTAATCCTGGAATCTCCTCTAATCCTTTTTTGTTCGTCTTTCAGATCATGCCTTCTATATCTGAAACACCAGGAAATTTTTCCATTCTATCTGGGGATAATGTTGAAGGGGTACATCCTACGTCTAAAGTATGTCTTAGATCTCATAGTCATATTCCAGATAGTGTGGGAGTTCCTCCTATTCGAGCTAGTTCTCTTTAAGTCCATCAGGGCAACATGACGAACGTAGAATTTCATCAGTCTATTCATGTTATAGCCTAACTGGTTGTTGCTCA
Source organism: Capsicum pubescens (assembly GCA_030864215.1). Lineage (NCBI taxonomy): Eukaryota > Viridiplantae > Streptophyta > Magnoliopsida > Solanales > Solanaceae > Capsicum > Capsicum pubescens. Next base: position 193,894,227 of record CM061544.1, on the reverse strand, counting down.
GGCAAAGCATAATATGTCTAATGCTTCATTTGCTGAGTCCATAAGGGTTGGTCAATTCATAAAGATGGGTCCTCTAATATTTACTGGGGTGAAGTTGGATAAGGATCCACAGGGCTTCTTGGATGAGATGGAAAAGATCTTTTGGGTGATGCAGGCTACTAATGTAGAGAGGGATAATTTTGTAGCTTATCAGCTCAATAATATTTCTTATCACTGGTATGTGGAGTAGGACAGGGATAGAGGTGATATAGAATAGGAAGGGTTGTGGGAGGCCATTTTTAATGCCTTCTTGGATCAGTTCTTTTCTCAAGAGTTGAGAGAAGCTAAGATGGAGTAGTTTGTGAACCTCGGGCAGGGGGATGTCAGTAAAGGAATATACTTTGAAGTTCCATCAACTATCAAGGTATGCTCCTAATTTAGCGGGTGATATTAGGTCGAGAATGAGGAAGTTAGCTTTTGGGTTGAATAGATATTTTATTTTGGATAGTAAGATTGCCTTGCTGATTAAGGATATGGATATCTTGAGGTTGAATATTCATATGTAGCAGGTCGACAATGAGCAGAGAAGACAATCAGAGTTTGGGGATAGGCAGGAAAAGAGGGGTATGTTCTCTGATCAGAGAGAAGCTTAGTCTCAAGGTAGTAGAGATGGTGGTAAATGAAAGAAATAGAAGTGAGGGAGTCCTTACCATTCGGTATACAGGCATCATCAAGGTGGTGACAATTTTCGAGCACAAGTTGCCCAATCACAGGTAAGCAAAGGTCAGCCAATTTTTTCATGTCCTCCTTATCGATTCTGTAATCGTCCTTATCAGGGTTATTGCAAGGAAGGAAGGGAAAATGCTTTAAGTATGTCCAGGTAGTCCATCGGCTCAGGGATTGTCCAATCAATTAGGTTGTAATGGGGGCGAATAAGATTCTTGTGGCTTTATATTATATTCTAGTGTGGCATCTGCTTCTGTTACTGCTCCTGGTTCTAGTGTTTGTCGGAATAGGTTGTTTGCTTTGGCATCACTACAGGAATCTGAGGCATCACCTGATGTCGTTACTGATATGTTACAGCTTTTCTCTCATAATGTATATTGTTTGTTTGATCTGGGATCCACTCTTTCTTATGTGACTCTATATGTGGTTGTGTCTTTTGGTTTTGATCCAAAAGTTATTTTGGATCTTTTTTCTATTTCTACCCTGATAGGTGACTCGATTATTGCTAATAGAGTCTATAGGGGGTGTGGGTTATCTATTGGTAGCAAGCAGACCTTGGCAGATCTATGTGATTTAGATATAGTAGACTTTGATGATTTTGGGTAGGGATTGGTTATATTTTTACTACGCATCTTTGGATTGTCAGACCCATAGGATTATCTTTAAGTTCCCTGGTGAATTGGTTATAGAATGGGAAAAAAGTTCCTTAGCTTCTAGGGGGAGGTTTATTTCCTATCTTAGAGCTCGAAGGTTAATCTCCAAGGGTTTTCTTTATCACTTGGTCGGGGCTAAAGATTCTAACTCGGAAGGTCCCTTTTTGTCTTTGATCACAGTGGTTAATGTGTTTCTAGAGGTCTTTCCAGAGGATCTTCCTAGTGTTCTGCCAAATAGGGAAATAAAGGTTGGTATTGAGTTGCTTTCGAACACTCGTCCAATATTTATTTCTCCGTATAGAATGGCTCTGTCTAAGTTGAGAAAACTCAAGGAGCAACTTAAAGATCTTCTAGATAAAGGGTTTATTCTTCCTAGCGTTTCTCCGTGGGGTGAAACAGTGTTGTTTGTGCGCAAGAAGGATGGTTCCCTTCGAATTTGCATTGACTACAGGCAGTCGAAAAAGGTGATGATTAAGAACAAGTATCCTCTCCCAAGGATAGATGATCTATTTGATCAGTGTCATGTTGCCAAGTTCTTTTCTAAGATAGATCTTCGGTCTGGGTACCATCAACTTAAGATTAGGGAGGTGAATATCCCTAAGACAGCCTTTTGTACTTGGTATGGGCATTTTGAGTTCTTGGTGATGTCATTTGGAGTGACTAACACTCTGGCAGCATTTATGAACTTGATAAAAAGGATGTTCAGGCAGTATTTAGATTTCTCGGTCATTGTGTTTATTGATGAAATTTTGGTTTATTCGAAGAGTGAGGTGGATCATGCTAATCACCTCTGTGTGGTATTGCAAACCTTAAAGAAACAATAGTTGTATGCCAAGTTCTCTAAGTATGAGTTTTGGTTGAACGCTATGACTTTCTTGGGTAATATTATTTCTAGTGAAGCGATTATGGTGGATTCACAGAAGGTTGTTATGGTGATGAGGTGGCCTAGGCCCTCAACTCCATCCAATATTTAGAGCTTCTTGGTTTTAGCCGGGTATAATAGGTGGTTTGTGGAAAGATTTTCTTCAATTGATGCTCCTTTGCTAAGTTGACTCAGAAGAAGGTTAAGTTTACTTAGTCGGGTGGTTGGAAAGGAGTTTTGAGAAGTTAAAGGATAAGTTGACTTTAGCTCTAATCCTGACTTTGTCGGAAGGCAATGATGGGTTTGTGGTTTATTATGATACATCTCGGGGAGGTCTTGGTTGTGTGTTGATGCAGCATGAAAAGGTAATTGCCTATTCTTCCAGGCAGTTAAAGGTGTATGAGATAAATTATCTTACTCACAATTTGGAGTTGTTGGAGGTTATGTTTGCATTGAAAATATGGCAGCATTATTTGTATGGAGTTCACGTGGATATCTTTTCCGATCATAAGAGTCCATAGCATTATTTTCAGATTATGATATAAGTCTTCACATGCAGGTAAGGCTAATATGGTTGTTGATGCTCTTAGCAGGTTATCAATGGGGATTTTGGCTCATGTAGAGAAGGGAAAGCAAGAATTAATGAAGGATATTACCTCCTGGCTAATCTTAGAGTTTGTCTCTTGAAAGAGGTGGTTCGATCATCTCTTGGTGTGGAGATTAAGGACAAGCAAGTGATGGATCTTATCTTGATGAAAATCAAGAGTGACATTAGTGCGCAAAAGGTAGTGGTGTTTGAGATCAGTGGTGATGGTACTTTACAGTACCAAGGGAGTTGTGTGTTCCAGATGTCGATGGGAGGCAACAAAGGGTTTTGGCTGAGGCGCATGAGTCGCGCTATATTGTTCATCCCGACTCGACTAAGATGTATCATGATCTTAAGTAGATCTACTGGTGGAATAGCATGAAGAGAGATATGGCAGATTTCATGGCCAAGTGTATGGTGTGTCAACAGTTTAAGGTTGAGCACATGAGGCCAAAAGGGTTGTATAAAGAAATTGATTTGTCTGAATAGAAGTGGTAAGTGATCAATATGGACTTTGTTACCAGTCTTCCTCAATCTCGAAATTAGTATGATTTTATTTGGGTCATCGTGGATAGGATGACCAAGTCTGCGCATTTCTTGCCAGTACAGACTACCTTTTCAGCGAAGGAATATACAAGCTTATATCTTTAGGATATGATGAAGATGCATGGGGTGCCTGTTTCGATTATCTCTGATCATGGTACACAGTTTACATCTCATTTCTGGCAGTCTTTCCAGAAAGAGTTGGGGACTAAGGTTAGTCTGAGCACTGCTTTTCATCCATAGTTGGATGGACAAGCAAAGAGAACTATTCAGACATTGGAGGATATGCTTCGGGCCTGTGTGATTAACTATGGTGGAAATTGGGCTGAGCATTTACCTTTGGTGGAGTTTTCTTACAAAAATAGTTATCATTCGAGCACTTTTCAAGGAATTGTATGGTAGAAGGTGTATATCTCCTATTGGGTGGTTTGATCTTAGAGAGGCAGACACATTTGGTCCGGATTTGGTCTATCAGGCGATAGAGAAGGTCAAGGTGATTTGGAATAGCATAATGCTTTCCAAAGTTGCAAAAATTCCTATGCAGATGTTAGGAGTAGAGACTTGGAGTTTGAGGTTGAGGATAGAGTGTTTCTCAAAGTGTCTCCCATGAAAGAAGTGGTGCAGTGTGGTAAAAAGGGTAAACTCAGTTCTAAGTTTATTGGTCCTTATGTGATTTTGTGGAGATTTGGTAATGTTGCTTACGAGTTGAAGTTTCCATCTAGCTTAAGTTTGGTTCATCTAGTCTTTCATGTTTCTATGTTGAGGAAGTGTCTTGGTGATCCTTCTTTGGTTGTTCCATTAGAATGATTAGGTATTTTGAATTTTCTATCTTATGAAGAGGTCCTGGTTGAGATATTAGAATAGGCAAGTTCGTCGGTTGCGGACCAGGAATGTGGCTTTGGTTAAGGTTTTATGTCGAAACCATAAGGTGGAAGAAGCTACTTAGGAAGTAGAAGAGGACACGAAGTCTAAGTATCCGCATCTATTTTCTCCTCCTGGGATTCATGCGGAAGGTATGTGTTCTTGAACACATCTTTACTTACGGGGTTTGTTAAAAAAAAGATTTACAACTTTGCCTCTTTGTTTTCAAACTTTGTTAAAGGGATGTTTGATAATGCAAATGACTCTGTGTGTAGCCACCCCTACCTTGTCCGTTATTTGGGGACGAATGTTCCTAGTAGGGGAGACTGAAACATCCTGGGTTTTGACCCTTAGAAAAATTCTTGGAATTCCGTTCTCCGGACCCAATACGACTCATGGGTACGAGCCGTATGTTGGCGTACGAGTGGTATGGTCTTGTCGTATATTGACCAATGTTAGTTGCTGGAATAGTTTTGGTTACTGGAATGGGTACGACTTAGGGGTATAAGTCATAGGGATTGGCACGAGTCGTATCAAGGACTCGTATGGTGGGCGGTATTTGATCCTTTTGGTATTTTATTCTGCCAAAGATACGGGTTATGGGTACGAATCGTATGTTGTGGTTACAACTTGGTTGGTGAGTCGTATACTAGACAATGTTTGATCTAAGGGTTGAGGCTTGGATACGAATGGTAGGTACCAGTCGTATAGAAGGGTACGATTTATATTGGGCAGTCGTATCCCTGCGATGGGTTTTTAAGGGATTTAAGTAGAGATATTCTGGATATTTCCCTACTTACCGTAACTAGGACACATGACTTCTAATACACTTTGGAGGCTATTTACCTTATTATTCTGTTCATTAACACTTAAAAACTATTCCAAAACACTCAATAATTCTCTCAAGAGATTTTGGGGTAAGAAGGCTAGGGTTTCATCTTGCAGATTGCTTTGGGGCTTATCTTGGTGATATCCTTCCATCAATTCTTCAGTAAAAGGCATGATTCTTGTCCCTAATTGTAATTTCAACTAAAGGCATGGTTTATATGGTTGATTTCATGGTTTTACTATTTCATGATTATGGTTTTCATCTATTATTTGGGGGTTTTGTTATTGAATGTTTGGTTATGGTTTCCTATGGTTATGCTTTTATATGCATTAATGGTGGTTTTAGATAATTGGATTGCATGGTAATGGTTTAATGGTCTTTGGAATTGGTTTTGGTTATATTATGCCCCCAAGGTGTTTGATAAAATACTTATAAAGGTATATTCATTGCATTGGCTTCTTTTAATGGAACTTTTGCTTGTTTTCAGCTTATGTAATAAAGCTTTAAATGGTTTGAAAAGGCTAAAGGCCAAATGGTTATGCTTGTGGGGAACATAGATGTCTCGAAAGTGGTTTAATATGGTATATGGAAGGGTATTTGAAAGTCCCCTTAACTTTAAAATGGTTTGGCTATGGATATTGCTTGCAAGTACTGGGGTAGTATGACGATACCACTAACATTGGCCTTGGATAAATAAAATAGTAAATTGCTTGGTTATTTGGAACCTGTTTTAATTTGGGCATTAATAGCGGGATGTGTAGCTAAGCCGTGGAAGGTGGAGGTTCCGGGGGAACCACAACTGGAAACTCATATTTGTCGATATGAGGGGTCTTGATGACCATGTGCGTGTGTCACATTTTATATTGGGAGATGTACTAGTCATCCTATGGGATACTTCTTTGGTCGTGTGGCTACACGCATTGGGTCCCTTTCAGCAGGGGGAGCTGAACTCATATCGCTCGTAGATGGTTTAGGACGGCCAAGCTACACAACCCAAGTAAAGGTATTAAAGGCACGCTAAACCCGGTTCCCTTTCCCGACACTTATATATGTATGGTTGTAGTCATTATGGATGATTTTACTTGGTTTTATAACTGGTATTATTTTATCCTTATCTTGAGATTCATGCAAGCGGTCACTCGCTAACCTTGTCTATTGGTGGTTGTATACCTACGCTATGTAAGAACAGGCCATTCAACTCCTCTTGTTTAGTACGCGGATTTGGTATAAGCATTTGGACTGAAATGGTGAGCTTCGATCCTTTCGGGAGGTATCATTTCAGGTTATGGATTGCTTTAGACACTTTTCTATTAATTTGGATATTGGTTTTGTCCTTGGTTGAGGGCATGTCCCAATCGGATTTGTTTACTCTTTTGGATGGAGGCTTTATGATACTTCTGGGGGTTGGTATGGGAGGGATCTGTAGTGGTTTTTTCCTTGGCATTGGTATTGGTGTTGGGACTTACACCCTTGGACGATATTATAGGTTGTTCCATCATATTATATTTTGTGATTGATCATATTATGTTTTGGTATTCTTTATGGTTTATAACCTATGGTTTAGTGTGGTATGGTTGGTCGGTTGGTGTAGTACGATTGGGTCGGTCACGATAGTGACCCTATCCCAGAATCTTAATGAGATCAATAACGCTATCTTGTTATATGTTCGAGATTCAGCCCACCTAAGGCTGGATATAGGTGGTTGGGTTGGGTAATAGGGGGAGGTCCCCGATCCTGGTTGGACTTGGGATTCCCATTACGACAATGCCTGGGGTTGGGTCGTGTCAGCTAGTCTAGTATACCAGTGCTCAGAGGCAAGTATACATTATCCATAGCCAATCATGTCTCCCGAATTGACAAAACTCGGTTCCCAGCAATGAGCCCTTACACTCAAATGCCTTCTCTGAGTAACCATCTAACTTTTTTTTAGCCCAATTTTAGTCCTTTAAAACATGCATCTTTCTCAAAATATGGGTAGTATATTAGAGGTTGGGAAATCATAATCGCGTAATTAACCCTACAGATTGGTATGAGGTATGCAAAAATAGTAGACATGCAGCGACCATGTGTGCTTCAAATCCGAAATCTATGATGTATGTAGGTAATGCTCAAAGGTCGAATTATAGTAATACCTACAATATGAAGTAGAAAACTCAGCCACCAAATCAGCCATGGAACGCCCACAGCCGCAGGCCCAATCAAATTAGTCAACGAGCAATATGGAAGAGATGATGAAACAACTCTTAGCTGGTTAAGCACAATTGTTTGTGGATCTGAAAAGTTAAATGGGAGAATTACAGAATCAGCAAGCGGCCACAAGAACTTTAGAGTTGGAAGTAGGCCAATTATCACAGATACTAAATACAAGACCACATGGTGGGTTGCCAGTAGATGCTGAGGTGGTGACCCAACAGGTTCCCAAAATAGTTATTGATAATTTAAGGAAGTCTGAGTACTTGAAATCAAAAATTATTGCACCAGAAGTGAAGAAAACACTGGCATTACCCTTCCCTCAGAAGTACATAAAAGCGAAGGAGGATGCCCTGTTCAAAAAGTTCATTGATACATTCAAAGAGCTTCATATTAACTTACCTTTGCTAGATGTTTTGCAGAGTATGCCTAAGTATGAAAAGTACTTGAGGGATGTGGTGGCAAAGAAGGTGAAATTGCAAGATGTGGGAGCAATAACACTCACTGGAGAGTGTAGTGGGGTAATGACACAGAAAATCCCCAAGAAATTAAAAGATCAGGGGAAGTTTGTTGTCCCTATTCAAATTGGGAGTAAAGAGGTCCATGCACTGAGTGACTTAGGGGCGAGCATTAATTTAATGCCTCTATCATTATCCAAAACATTAGGCTTGGGAGAGCCTAGATTTAGACCTGTGGTTATGTAGCTCGCAGACGGATCCATAACACATCCGAAGGGAATAATTGAGGACGTCCTCATAAAGGTTGGTAAATTTGTGATTCCTGTTGATTTTTTCGTTCTTGATTTTATGGCAGACAAATAGGTACCAATCATCTTGGGGCGTCCATTCTTAGCAACCGGTGGTCCTTAATTGATATTAGAGAAGGCACGCTCAAAATAAGGGTAGATAATGAAGAGGTGATATTTGATGTTTAGAAAGCACCCATTGAAAATTCCCAATACAAAGATTTGTGTGTGATAAATGTTATTAAAGGGGAAAAGTGTGGGGTGGCTAGTCCACAAAGACCTCTTCAAACTACCTGATTGAGCATCCTAAGACTCTTATCTCCTAAGCCTGAAATAATGTAAGTTGATAAGCCTGAAAGGGATAAAGTTGAGAAACTTGTTGCTCTTGAGAATTCACACCCAAAAGGGGTGAAAAGGATAAGAAGATGGACTCCAAGTGTGAGGAAAAAAATGAAGTTGATATGTGTCGTGCCGCGACACTAAATCAGGTGCTGCTTGGGAGGCAACCCAAGATAATTAGGTATGTTTTATTTTTAGTTTTTAGTTTTTTTATTTCACGTAGTTTTTGTTTTTGGTTGAGTCACAGGTTAATGGGAAGTCTGAGTACCATAAACTTGAGCTAAGGAGTATGGCAAAGATTGAGTATGGGGTCCCATGGATCTCCTTTATGCAAAAAGATATTACTAGCTAGGCCTAGAGGCCTCAGGGAGTATTTTTGTCCCTTTCTTTTAAAAATTTACTTTGGAGACAAAGTAGATTTTTAATTATAGGGTGGGAAATTCTCAAATTTTAGCTCAATTTAAAAAAATTTAGGTTAAGAATAAGTGAGATATTCTTGTTGGTGCTATTTTTGATTGTATGTTGCGAGTGTTTTGGTTGGTAAAAGCATGTTGAATGAGTGAATTGCTATTTTTTGAGACTCGTAGGCTCAAGTTTTTTACTCTTGTACTTTTTGGCTTAAATTTGAATTCATGCTATTGTTTGGTTGAGAGTCTATGATGATCCTATTGAGTTAAGCATGCACCATGTGCGTGTGAGGATTTTGTATATTCCATGTTGCATGTAATGTCTAGAACTTGCCCGGTGTATGTGTAAAGTAAAATAAAGAGTGTGAGTTTAGGAGATGATTTAGGTATTTCTTGGATAGCCTTATTTTATGCCTTCTATTTGTCCTACCCATTGTGTACTATCCTAGTTAACCCCCATTGAGCCTTTAGCCTTATCTTTGGTAGCTTCATATGTAGCCTAATCCCCTTCTTTGATAGTCCATAATTTGATCCAAAAAGCTCATAAGTGCTTTAATAAAAAAATGACTGAGAAAGGAGTTGATAAATTAAAGAAGAAAAAGGTAAAATTGATGCCCCAAGGTAAGAGTTATTGGTGTTTATAATTGATGTGCGGTGGTTGGGATTAATAGAAATAGTGTTAAAAATATTTCGATGATTGTAGAGAATGAAAAAAAATTGAATCATGAAGGAACAAGCAATACGCCCACCATGTGTTTATGAAAATGCTTGAAAGAGATGGGGCAAAAATAAAAGATATGGGTGATGAAAAAGTGTACTTTGGTTGTTGGAGAGTGATTTTAAATGTATAATGTAGTGTATTAAAGCGCTTAGAGAGGTTAGTAACTATTTCCAAATAGTTCTTACCCATCCCTTAGCCTACATTACAACCTGAAAAAGACCTATTTGATCTTAAATTCATCATTCTAATATTAGTGGAGCATTACACTAAGGGAAAGCCTATGGTTCATTGTGTGTAACTTGTGAATTCTTTATGAGAGTGAGAGTAATTTGATTCTTGTACCCATCATGTTCTAAATTGCTTAATTATGAGTGATTATGGGTAACTCTCTTATTGTGAGGGTACATGTTTGATGAATATGAGTGACTTTTATGATGTCCTTGATTGAATGATATGCATGATTTTTCCAACTTGGTAAGTCAATTCTTGAGGCTAAGATGTTTTGGAGTAGTGTTCATAAGCTTTCAATTGTGTTTCTAATATGCTTAGTATAGTAACTTGCATTTTGTGTAGTCATTGTAGTACTAGCTTGAGTGTCTTGCATGTAATAGAAGTATAGAATCTCTAGCTCATGAGGTTTCCAGTAAAGAGTTGTTCGAGGATGAACAAGGCTTTAAGTGTGGGGTGGTGATGTTGGTTGTATTTATGCATTCGAGTGTCACTATTCTAGCCTTTTTAATCTTATTTTAAGGATATTTCATGTGATATATGGGTGGATACTGATATAAATTTGTATCATAGTGTTAAAGCATGTGTTATGATGTTCAAAGTGAGTTTCAAACAAGTTTGTACCTAAAATATTCATTTAGAGTTCAACCCGGAAAACTAGCGTTACTAGCTGGAGCTAGGTGCTTGTCTAGTTGATTCCGGTGGATTCTATTGTGTTTAAAGTGTTCCAAATGATTTTTATGTGTAATTATATGTGAAACAACTTTTTTATAATGCTCAAGGGTCAACTGGATCAAGCCAAGGGTCAAAACAATGAGTTAAAGATCAAAGTGAAATTAGCCTATGCTTAGCTTGTGTTTCTAGTTCGTCGTGTTGGATGTTGTGTTGTTTTGAGCTTTAAATTGTTGTGTTTAATTCTATAGGATTCTTGGTTAATGTATTATGATGATATATGAAGGATATACAAGCTTCAAATCAAGAGGGAACAACTCAAAAAGGCTTGGAATGGCTCGACGAAGGCACAATACACAGATTGACGTACTTTTGGACCCCTGGAATGTCTTGGGCGTGTGTGGACTGTAGGAGTGGCCAATGTATGCGTGAAAAACACCAATGGATCCAGAAGAGGCCCAAAATAGTTTCCATCTGGTGTGTGGTGGTCCTAAAGGAGATTAGCCCGCGACGCAGGCTCATTTCGTTGCTCCCTTGCCTTAGAAAAAATTCTGAGAGCGAATTCCAGTAGCTTAGGGAGATTTAGAGGTGAAGCCTCACCTGGAGTGGGCCTCTACCCAGGGCGCCAACGCACCTAGTCTGGGGCTCAATAACTGAAGGTTTTCTTGTCCAACACGGAAAGGGCTTGCTCATATACTATAAATACATGTTGTATCACGTTTTTACACATCTTTTAGAATATTTTGGAGAGAGAAGGGCTACTACAACTTCTTCATTAGGGTTTTATTATTTTTATTTAGTTCATTCATGTTTTATTCGTTAATTATAATTTTGTGATTACGATTATGACTATACGTGGCTGAACGCTCTTTTCCGGGGTTAAAGCCAAGAACATGATTATTATTTCTATGGATTAAGTTTGTTTGCTTTACTTATCAATATTGGTTGTTTGTTTATTCTTATTATAACTATTTTAAGGATTCGTACCCTTAGAATACATCCATTGTCAACCTTGTAAACTCGGGAGAGGGAATAGGGAGATAGAACAGGGGAATAAATAGGGTATGGTTCTTGATTCTTTATAAAATAAGAAACTTGAATTAGTATCTAGGACAGGGATGTACTTAGATACCTTACTTGATTCATATGTAGGATGATATTTGTTAAGAACTTAAGTGAATTATTACATCTCTGCTCAACGATGTAAGTGTAAGGTTCACCTTAGGTAATAGATTAGAGGTTGGAAAACCATAATCATGCAATTAACCCTACGAATCAACAACCAAGATAAGCAAGTTAACGAATGAAATCTAAAAGCATAATATGATTGTTCAGAGTGCTTGAATCCTGGGTTTTATCTTATTGGTTGTCTCAAGACCTTTACTTTCCGCATTGTTTAATTTTTATTTACAATTTTCAAACTCTTTATTTGGTTACTCTCGCATCAATTGAATCTAAAGTGTGAACTGAAATCAAATTGTTGCTAAATCTAGTCTCTGTGGGATCAATAACTCGGCTTTTTTGAAGGCCACTATATTACTTGGTAGACCACATACACTTGCGTGTGCGCTTGAGCACTGTCAATGACGAAGTAAATCTCTACACTTAAAAGATTCTCCAACAACATTCAACACATTAGTAACATGATCAAAAAAGTCTTCAACTTCCATATATTTTTTAACAATAGCTACAAGTGTTAGTTGCAATTGATGTGCAAAACAATGAATATAATACGCCGAAGGACTATCTTTCATAATTAAAATTTTGAGACCATTTATCTCTCCTTTCATATTACTAACTCCATCATAACCTTGTCCGCGTATTTTTTATGGACTTAGTGAGTGATCAAAAACAAAAGAATAAATTTCTTTTTTCAACGAGCATGCCGATGTATCACAAACATGGACAATACTGTAAATCATTCCACTACTTCACCATTTTTATCAATATACCTCAAAACAAGAGTCATTTGTTTTTTGTGTGAGATGTCTTTAGATTCATCAACTAATGTACCAAAATAATCTCCATTCAAGTCCCCAATTATAACTTTCAATGTTTCTTTTACACAAGCACTGACAATATCCTTTTGGATCATAGGACAAGCTAAAGTATCATTTTGTGGAGATTTTTCTAATACCACTTTTCCCACATTCGGATGGTTGTCTCCATGCCACCGCAAAAATCCTAAAAGTAGCCTTGATTACTTGAAGATTCACTTTCGTCATGACCTCAAAAAGACAATCCATAATACAAAAGAAGTCTTGCCATATTAATTGAAGCTTCCAAATGCATTAAATACTCACTTTTTGACTTTTCAGAATATTTGTCAAGAATAACTTGAATTGATTGACGATGATTTGACAAATCTAGCATCTTATTGTAACATTTGTGGTAAACACTATTAACCTTACCGACATGCAAATAAAATCTTTCAAGAGCCTTATTCCAACCCCTACAACCCTTTAATGCATAAAAATCGCCCTTAGTTTCATGAACAAATTCATTTTTGAATAAATAACAACAAAGACAATATGGGGCATCTTTCTCCACACTTTAATCCAACCAACTAGAATGTGAACCTTTGAACCAATTTGAAGCAAATTGATGCATTCTACCTCCTATTTCACTTGAAGGATATGGTTTCAAAATAGGTTGACAAGGACCTTTTTCAATATAATATTTCCTCACTCCATCTTGTATCCGAGGATCATAATCATAAATTGGTCTTCTTTCTTCTGGATCGACTTTAAGTGAACCTAAATCGAGATCAGTTATAAGACAAGAAGGGTTAGCATTGGCATTACTAGAACTTGACTAAGAATAATTAACCTTCTTGAAAAAGTTCTCCATCTAAATTCACAAAAAATAAAACACTTTCTGAATTATAAACCAAGATAATTTGAATATATCAAAACAGAAAAAATACAAAATGGGGAGGTCAATTAGCACACTAATCTTTGTCCTTACCTACATTTTTATATTAAGTGTTAATCTTTTTGGCCAAAGTTTAGAATCGATAGATGATATGTGTATGAATATATTACCAAAGTTTAGAATATATAATATATTCTCTACATTGATGCTATTATATTTTTGCACTGATAGAAGACATCACAATTCAACAAGCATATGCAAACTATAGTTATATTAACAGAAAGGTTTGGACAATCACTTCAAATGAAAAAAATTCAGAATTTAAGCAACTTTATAGAAAGTGTCTTCATGAGTATAATCTTATGAAACCAATTTTTGATGATTTGAGAACTACCTTAGTCTTCAAAGATGAGACTTTTGCGATTTTGCCAGCGACGATAAAATCCGACCGGCGGCAGTAGTGAACTAGAGTCCAGTAGTCGAGAAATAGAGAGAGGTCGTGAAATCATGCTTTGGAAATTGAGAGGAATAGCGATAGAATTTTTTTAATTTGGATGAGAGAGATTAAATTATTTTTTAACAACTAATGAAATTAAAAAAAGTGAAAAACAATAATTAATTGTATAATTAAGTAAACTGTAATTAGCAGCAAAACATAAGTTACGCCTATAGCCTACTAAGTAGCAGGAATTGTTTTAAAAAAATTTAAAAAGTTATGCTGCCAACAAAGGTTGAACCCGCGACCTCTGGGCCACTAAAAATGCATCTCTACCACTTGCACTATATATTACTTTGGTATTGTAGGTGGCAAGTTTATTATTTGAATATATCAGTGTATACATACCTATATATAGAGAGTTTCCATCAAAGTTTGCGGTTGGCGTGCCACCCTCAGATTCGCCCCTACTTTCCACTAGTGTTAATGTAAGTGTTCTTCATTCTGTAATTCTATATATGCCAACTTTGAGTTTTGCATTAAAGAAAACAATACTTCTTTGTTTGATCTCAAGCTAATCCATCTCTCAACTGCAGGTACATGAAAATGCTAACTGTAATGTAGGGGATAGTTCATCAATGAAGCTCCATGGCGATGTTTCTAGTAGTGGAAGTGAGAGATCGGAGATATCATCACTTTGTTTTTCTCACAATTCCCTTCTTTTCTCTGTCATTTGGAAGTTGTTGTGTTCTTTGTTGTTGTTGTATTTTGATGTTATTTCTGGAAAATGGGAGGAGAGTAATAAGGATGGAATGTTTTGAGCGGCAATAATCTCATTTATCAAGTTAATAGATGTGTTTAGAAGTTTGGCATTACTAATACATTGAAAATGGTGTGTATTACTAATACACACTTCAATACATAATAGAGTGTAGAACTAATGAAAGTATTAGTTATACATAGGCTAAAAAAGATACCAAACAAGGCACTAATAATACACATTAATTAATGCATGCGTTATTTTATTCAATACTCTACCAAACGACCCCTAAAAGTACTTCTAAAAAAATCACATTTCAAAATAAATTGATTTTAGAAGTTTAATCAAACACACTAAAAAGGGCTCATTTTCAATAATAATAATTTTATGAATTGATTTTTTAAATTAATTTGAGTATTTTAAAGTAAAAAGACTGTAGTTTTTTAATAGGAAAAGAAAAACAACTTTGATTTGCTATTGAAGCACATCATAGATATTTAAATAATTTTTTATTTTCTGTTTTGTAGGAAATAATTGATATCACTCGTTGAAAAAAAACTAAACAAATATTGCCTTAACCTCGATTAAAAATATAATAGATACTCGAAAATCGATAGTTTTAGATTTATTTTTCAAACTAAACATGTCAAAGGAAATATTACTAGTAGAAGTAATACTCCAATCCATATAATCAATCAGATAACAATATTTGATGCTTAGCTAGGCATTTCACTATATCAGCTTGATTTTTTTCGAAAATCGATTCTTATCTTATATTATACTTCTCTATAATAATATTCTATCTATAACAACAATGACATTTATTATAATGGTACACTTTTGATAAAATTACCTCTCTATAACAGAATACTCAAATATTATATAATAATATTTTTTAAGAAATATAGTATATGCAAAATAAAATACCAAAATATTTATGGTAATTATCATTAATGTCATGCACTCCCAGACCGAAGAAGGGCTTATAATGCTAGCCTTTGTTTGATATGTTCATTCAAATTTCAAGTGAGAATATCTAATTTAAATAAAAATTATATTTAAATGGTGAACATCAGTTATATCATAATTTTACGAGAAAATTGCTATTAATATTTGTCTTTTTTTATATTCATGTTCTTTCTAATCTTGCATATTTTTATTTATAATAGGTAAATGAGATTTGAACGTCAAATGCAAGTATACATAGAACAACACCTCTTTATAGTAGGCATGAAATTTTCAGACAAACGTTGTCACTATAGAGAGGTTTGACTGTATTTGCGGAAATAATCTTTTCTAAATTAAATTTGATAACATCTTACCTAGGATCAATATCGTATGAAGAAAAATTCAATGGATTGACAATATTATTAATCAAAAATAGATTAAAGTAATTATAATTTTGACTATATATTAAATGAATTGACTATATTATTAATTAAAAATAGATTAAATCAGTTATATTTTTCTTAAAATAACTTTACATTTCAATATGGTTAGGAAAATAGATTTCAAATAAAAATATATGAAAGTTGATTGTTTTTTTTAAAAAAAAAGTTTAAACGTCACTTATTAAGATTTGACTTTAGGTCACTAACAATGTTAAGCTACCAATTACCTTTTATCTATATAGATAAAGGTGAGTTTAAATTTAAACTATATGCGTTTAACTTTTAAAAAAATTTAGCAGTGAACTTATTATATTTGAGAAAATTTGAAATTTAAACTATTATTTACTGAAAATTTGTGGATTCCACGTGTATATTTATGCTCTATATCAAAAATATTATGTTCAGATAAAATCGTGACTTAAGCTACATTTGCACCTTAGCACAAACACTGAGTAACTCTATCTACTAAAAATTACAATAATTACATACCAATGTAATTCCACAAACGCAGTCTAGAGAGATGGTGTGTGTGCAACCTTACCTCTACCTTGTAAAGATAATGAGACTATTTTCAATAGACCATCAGCACAAATAAATTATAACAAAAATAAGTATGAAAAGGGAGATGCAATAATGAAGTAGTTATTCTCAACATAACGGTGAAGAAAATAGTAGCAAATAGCAACAACACATAATACAATAACCGTAGCAAGAAATTAATAAGTAATAATAGATTGAAGAACAACAACAAGAAATTAATAAGTAATGATAGATTGAAAAACAACATAATAAGTGAGTAATATAATAATAGTATTGATACGAAAAACTAGACAATATTTGACTGCTTATTAATCTTCTACCATAATCTTTTATTTGCACTCTTTCTATTTACGATCATGTCCTTGTAAGTGGCAAGTTGTCATGTTCTGTATAATTGCCTATTCCCGATACTTGTTTGCCTACCTCTATATACATCTTTTTTTATACTCACTATAGCCAACCTTCTGTACCTCCTCATAGGGTATCTGTACATCTCTTCTTCACAAACTTAAATTATCTCAGTCTTGCCTCCCTTATCTTATCAACCACTGGAGTCGTTCCCACCTTGAATCCTCTCGTATTCAGGATCTGTCTCCAAACCTCTAGTCTATCAAAAACTCCATCGTAAGTCTCATGAATTAATACTATGTCATATGCAAATAGTACTAATTCATGGAGTTTAGGGAAGTATGTTTGTAATCTTCATCTAATGTGTTTTTTCCATCAATACTTTGTATCCTTCATCTTTGAGGTTCTCACTTGGTCCAGGTCTCAAACCTTCTTTCTATATTACCTTGGCGAGTCTATATAATTTTATGACTCCGGATTTGTCATGTAGGTGTTCAAACACTGCTTTAACCGCTAACATCGCTTCCTTCTTCGCCTCCTAATATGTCTCCCGATTTGTCCCTTTTTCTCCTCATCTTTACTCTCCATCAACTCTTTATAAGCAACTTGGCCAAGAAAAAAAACTCTCCAACATCTCCACTAGTTTTCAAGCCCTCTACCATCATCAACTTCTTTCCCATTTTGTGAGCTCCAACAAAGATAAGACCATCCCATTTGATCCTTGGTAGGTCATGCCAAGCCTTTTTTTTCTCTTCCTCCTAATCTCTAAAAAAAAGTAAATAAGAAATTTTAACTTTTTATTTTTTGTATTTGCCTAAATTTAAACTCCAATCTCACATGATTTTAACCCACATTATTAATTACTTTGGTTGTTGAACCCCTTTAAGCCAAACATTCTACTGTGTGAGAGTGTTATTGCAAACGTTGAAATATGAAGGGGCAGGGAAAAAAGTGAAGAGGGGACATAGACCCCTAAGGGTGTCCTTTTCTTCATGTTTAGTAGTACTTGATTTAAAGGCATTCTTTTGTATTTTTCATGTTTATAAAGTTTCAAAACTTCAACCATTACAGCCACGCTCTAACAAAAAATATTCTTCTCTGTAATACGTATTTCCTTCCGTGAATTAGGGCTCCCTCTAACTAACTGTTTGCCATCTACCTTCTATTATGACAGGGGAAATAGAAATTATACAAAAAAATAAGTTCTTTACTCTTCTTTCTTTCATTGGAATTTAGTTTAGTGTAGATGGGAAAGGACCTTAGGTAGATGCTGCATTCTTAAACAGATTATCAAGTAACCTACCATATATTTAAAAGCAACGATCTTTCTGTTGGGTTTAATTGGTGTGGATGGAAAATGGAGGGACACAACCTTTGAGAAAAAGATATATTATTTTGGAAAAGGTGTGACTGTTCAGATAGTTGTGTCTGTTCAGAAAAAGACACAGTGTTTTGAATGAATAGACATGACTCTTCCAAAGGATACACCTTTTAAGTGAACCATTGCCACCTTTCAGAAGAGGCATCTGATGGCTATATAAACCTGCTTTCATCCACAGGTTTAAAAATAAATGAAAAAATTTCTGGAATAAAAACTCTTCTTGTCTTTAAAACATTCTTAGTGATCAATCAAATCATTGAGTGAGTTCGACGAATCCAATTATTTGAGGTACCACTATAGTTGGATTGAAAGCCATTTTATCCTGGGAGGAAGATTCCAAAACCTCGGGTACAGTGAGGGGAATTATTTTTTAAGGACACTCCGTGAATTCGGAGGACTTGGCTTTATATTTCTGTTTCATCTTAATTTCTGAAAAAATAAAACACACTTCTTAAAAATATCACTTTGATCTTGTGTTGAGGGTGTTTTTGTACTTCATAGTGTTCTTGTTTTAAACTTGAACTAGTGTTGAAGTTGTTGTGCCTAAATACAAATTCTTGTACCCGAAAATATCATAAAATAACAATCTTAAGGAATAATCCTTGCAGAATCTGTATTGCTTGTTTTTGGAGATTAAAGCTTTAAGCTTTCTACTCTATTTGAACTTAACTAGTGATTCGAAGACATAAAATCTTTATAACAAGTTAAAGATTATTCGGTTGATGATTGGAAGTCATAAAAACTTCATCGTTAACTAGAAACAAGAAGAAGAGTTTAAAGTTGCTTAACTTTATAAATAGTATTCTGAAAATACTAAATTTTATTATCTTGTGGTGATAGGAAAAATGACTAACGAAAGTCAAATGCAAGATGTGGCTATGACTGTGGGGGCGACTAGTATTACCTCAATAAATCGAGCAAATGCTCCGCAACTAATGGCACCTACGGAGAAGCCCAGAAAATTTGTGGGCATTGACTTTAAGCGATGGTAGAAAAAGATATTCTTTTACCTCACCACTCTATGCCTTCAAAGGTTCACTAGTGAGGATGCTCCTGAGGTACCCGAGGAAGCCTCGGACAAAGAGCATTTCATGATTGTAGAGACTTGGAAGCACTCAGACTTTCTTTGGAGGAATTATATCTTGAGTGGTCTCCAAGATGACCTCTACAATGTTTACAGTGGAACTAAGACATCGAAGAAATTGTGGGGGCCACTAGAACAAAAATATAAGACAAAGGATGCGGGAATTAAGAAATTCTTTGTTGCAAGGTTTCTGTACTTTAAAATGATAGATAGCAAATCGGTTGTCTCTCAAGTTCAAGAATTGCAAGTAATCATCCATGATCTCTTAGAAGAAGGTATATCTTTGAAAAATACCTTAGTTGAACAAATTGAAAATGTTCTTAGTAATCACATAAACTGTTTTGTAGGTTTGATGGTGAATGATGCATTTCAAGTAGTAGCGATCATTGAGAAGCTACCACCTATGTGGAAAGACTTCAAAAACTACTTGAAGTACAAACATAAAAGATGACTGTCGAAGATCTTATTGTCCGACTGTGTATTGAAGAGGATAATAAGGCAGCCGAGAGAAGGTCAAGAGGGAATTCTACAATTAATGGAGCACATATTGTAGAAGATGACCAAAACAATTCTAAGAAAAGAAAGAAATTTGAACAAGGAAGCAATCAACCCAAGAAGAAACTCAAGGGAAAGTGCTTCAACTGTGTAAAATTGGCCATAAGTCCACGGATTGTCATGCCCCTAAGAAAGGCAAGAAAAGGGACCAAGCTAATATGGATGAGTCTAATAAAGAATATGATGATCTATGTGCTATGTTCTCAGAATGCAACTTGGTGGGGAATCCTCGCGAATGGTGGATGGATTCTGGTGCCACCCGCCATGTGTATGCCAACAAAGAGTTATTTTCGTCATTCTCTCCGGCTCAAATAAAAGAAATGATCTACATGGCTAACCCCGCTACGGCTAAGGTAGAAGGAACAGGAAAAGTGGTCTTGAAAATTACTTCAGGAAAGGTCTTGACACCTAACAATGTCTTGTACATTCCGGAGTTACGTAGGAACTTGATTTCTGTTTTACTTCTAGACAAGAACGGATTCAAATATGTATTTGTTTCTGGAAAAATTATAATTAGCAAAGAAGAAGTGTATGTAGGTAAAGGCTATCTCATCGAGGGCCTTTATAAGATGAATGTAAGGAATGTTGAAATAAATAAAAGTTCAAATTCTTCTTACTTGCTTGAGTCTTATAATTTATGGCCTGAACGTTTAGGCCATGTTAATTATAAAACTTTACAAAAATTGATGAACTTAGAAGTTTAGCTAAACTTTAAGTGCAATAAATAAAAGTGTCAAACGTGTGTGGAACCAAAGTATGCAAAGCATCCTTATAAGTCTGTTGAAAGAAATTCCAATCCTTTAGACTTAGTACACACCGACATTTGTGATATGAAGTCAACACCATCACGTGGTGGGAAAAAGTATTTCATAACTTTTATTGATGATTGCACTAGATATTGTTATGTCTACTTGCTAAATAGTAAGGATGAAGCAATAGGTGTGTTTAGGCAATACAAAACTGAAGTAGAAAATTAGTTAAAGAAAAAGATAAAAATGATAAGAAGTGATAGGGGCAAAAAATATGAATCTCCCTTCACCAAAATATGTGTAGAAAATGGAATTGTCCATCAAACTACGGCTCCGTATTCACCTCAATCTAACGGAATTGCAAAAAGGAAAAAACAAACTTTGAAGGAAATGATGAATGCCTTTCTTATAAGTTCTAGTTTACCGTAAAACTTGTGGGGGAAGGCTATCCTTACAGCCAATGAAATACTCAATAGAGTTTCCCATAGTAAGACACAATCAATTCCTTATGAAAAATGGAAAGGAAGGAAACCCAACTTGAAATATTTCAATGTGTGGGGGTGTCTATCAAAGGTCCAAGTTCCTATGCCTAAGAGGGTTAAGATAGGACCTAAGACTGTGGATTGCGTGTTCATAGGATATACTAAAAGAGTAGGGTATGTCGGTTTTTGGTTCATAAATTTGAACATCTGGATATAAATAAAAATACGGTAATTAAATCAGATAATGTTGAATTCTTTGAAAACATTTACCCATATAAAGTTAGACATGAACAGTCTAGTCGAGGATCTAAACGACCTCGAGATGGACCAAGTGAGAATGTACATAATGAAGAGAATCCAAGATGTAGTACACATCAAAGAACGTCAACTTCGTTTCGATCAGATTTTGAAATATTTCTCTTAGAAAATGAGCCTCAAACGTTTAAAGAAGCGATGTCGTCGTCAGACTCATCCTTTTGGAGAGAGGTAGTTGATAGTGAGATTGATTCAATCTTAAGCAACTATACGTGGGAATTGGTTGATCTTCCTCCAGGAAATAAACCATTAGGATTTAAATGGATCTTTAAAAGGAAAATGAAAGCGAATGGTACTATTGACAAATACAAGGCAAGACTTATAGTAAAAGGCTTTAAACAAAAATAAAACCTTGATTACTTTGATACAAACTCGCTCGTAACAAGGATAACATCGATTCGAATGTTAATTGCCTTGGCAGTGGTATATGGTATTGAAATCCATCAAATGGATATGAAAACCGCATTCCTAAATAGAGAATTAGAGGAAGAAATTTACACGGAACAACCTGAGGGTTTTGTGGTTCCAGGAAAAGAAAATAAGGTGTGTAAACTTGTTAAGTCACTTTATGGACTAAAACAAGCACCTAAGCAATGGAATGCAAAGTTTGACCAAACCATGTTGGCAAACGAATTCAAAATTAATAAATGTGATAAATGTGTTTATATTAAAGACACTCCAAATCACCAAGTCATTATGCGTTTATATGTGGATGATATGTTGATCATCAGTAGAGACATTTCAGACATAAATGCAACAAAATGAATGCTCAAGAGAAAGTTTGATATGAAAGACCTTGGAGTTGCAGATGTGATCTTAGGGATAAGAATCCATAAAACTCCACAAGGGTTGGCATCGTCACAGTCTCATTACATCGAAAAGGTACTTGAAAAATTCAAGTATATGGAATTTGGTATTGCCAAGACTCCATTGGATGTGAGCTTTGCACTTCGAAAGAATGAAGGTGAAAGTGACTCATAATTGGAGTACGCAAGAGTATTGGGATGGTTAATGTATATAATGAACTGTACATGACCAGACATAGCATGCGTTATTAGTAAGTTGAGTCGGTACACGAGTAATCCTAATAAAACTCATTGGATGGCAATGAAAATAGTTTTGGGTAATCTTAAATACACTCAAGACTATGCCTTGCATTATAAAAATATCCTGCGGTACTTGAAAGATATAGTGGTACAAATTGGATCACTGAATCGAACGAAGTAAAATCCATAAGTGGATATGTATTTACTAGCGGTGGAGGAGCAGTCTCTTGGAAATCATTCAAACAGACTTGTATTGCTCGCTCTACAATAGAATCTGAATTTATCGCATTGGATAAAGTCAGTGAAGAAGAAGAATGGCTCCGGAATTTCTTGGAAGATATTCCTTATTGGACCAAACCCGTGGCACCAGTGTGTATACACTGTGATAGCCAAGCGGAAATATATAGGGCAGGGAGCATGATGTACAATGGTAAATGTCATCACATACGATGGAGACATAATACCGTTAGAGAACTTCTTTCTAGTGGAATTATCACTGTTGACTATGTAAAGTCAAAAGATAATGTGTCGGATCCACTTACAAAAGGCCTATCTAGAGAAGGAGTGAAAAGGACATCCAAGGAAATGGGTTTAAGGCCTAGGACAAGTCAGCATGGCGGTAACTCTACCTAGCAGACTGGAGATCCCAAGAGTGAGGTTCAAGGAGATCAAATAAAGTTGTGTCTGACAGGTTCAACATTGTCAATTACCCAACCCATTCTCATGATGTAAACAATGTTTTATAAACAAAGGTAAGACTTAAGGTGAAAAGTCTTTTAATGATTATCTAAATTTAGCAGATTTGACCAAATAGTTTAATCTATTGGATTGAACGTTTAGAAATCACCTTTGTGAGGGCGAAGTGGAAGCCGCTTCAAGGAGAATGTTAGTAAAGGCCTATTCTCTAAGCTCTCATAAAACCGGGACGTGTTCATGGCTGAAAAGAACAAAACCGTGAGAACCATAAACGGTAAAAAGTTGGTTGTGTGACATGTGTTGTCTAGGTGTACATTAAAGATCGACGGTTCGAAGATATCAAATCTACCTATTGACTGAGTACATCCGATGCATGTTCACTACGAAAAGTTCAAAGGGAAACCTACTTATCCATATGCAATCAGTCTTTGCTTGATGATCACATACTTGTCCATAAAGTTTTACAAAGAATAGCCATTCCCCATTCATGTGGGGGATTGTTGGGTTTAATTGGTGTGAATGGAAAATGGAGGGACACAACCTTTGAGAAAAAGATATATTATTTTGCAAAAGGTGTGACTGTTCAGATAGTTGTGTCTGTTCAGAAAAAGACACAGTGTTTTGAATGAATAGACATGACTCTTCCAAAGGCTACACCTTTTAAGTGAACCATTGCCACCTTTCAGAAGAGGCATCTGATGGCTATATAAACCTGTTTTCATCCACAGGTTTAAAAATGAATGAAAAATTTTCTGGAATAAAAACTCTTCTTGTCTTCAAAACATTCTTTGTGATCAATCAAATCATTGAGTGAGTTCGACGAATCCAATTATT
The DNA here is from genome assembly GCA_030864215.1 of Capsicum pubescens. Taxonomy (NCBI): domain Eukaryota; kingdom Viridiplantae; phylum Streptophyta; class Magnoliopsida; order Solanales; family Solanaceae; genus Capsicum; species Capsicum pubescens. Next base: position 193,870,395 of record CM061544.1, on the reverse strand, counting down.
TGAGGTACCACTATAGTTGTATTAAAAGCCATTTTATCCTGGGAGGAAGATTCCAAAACCTCGGGTACAGTAAGGGGAATTATTTCTTAAGGACACTCCGTGAATTCGGAAGACTTGGCTTTATATTTCTATTTCATCTTAATTTCTGAAAAACTAAAACACACTTCTTAGAAAGATCACTTTGATCTTGTGTTGAGGGTGTTTTTGTACTTCATAGTGTTCTTGTTTTAAACTTGAACTAGTGTTAAAGTTGTTGTGCCTAAATACAGATTTGTGTACCCGAAAACACCATAAAATAACACTTTCAACATATGGAATCACAATTTTCTTTTTTTTTCTTTTTCTATGAAAGGATTAAACCCAAATGCTCCACCAAATTTCCTTCAAAATTATGGATCATTTGTTAAAAACCAGTGTTTCCAACATAATTTAATTTATGGAAAATAAACTTCAACCAAAAATAAAAATATAAAGAAACAACAATTTTATTAATCAAGAATTCCTCCCTTGATTCTTCTCTCTTGATTTTCTCCGTAATTCGAGGGTTGTCAGTAGAGTATTTCTCGAACGTGGGATTTGATATAGATTTCTCCGTAATTCGAGGGTCGTTAGTGACGTATTTCTCGAAAGTAAGAATATTTAGATTTGATCTTCATGAAAGGATTCGAGGGCCGTCAGTGACGCATTTCTCGAAAGTAGGAATATTTGAATTTGATCTCCATGAAAGGAGGTTTTGTGATTCTTCTTGATATATTTGATTATCAAGAAGAAGAGGTTTTGATCTATAAATATCCCATGTATTTATTGCGACTTTGAAGATCGTTGATCTCTTTGTAAATATCTCGTGAATTTGTGGGATACTGGAGATCTTGGAGATAATCTTGGAGATGCCTCTTTAAAGGATATTTGTCCCCATTTAGGGTTTAGGTAGAGTAGCCATCAAGCTACACTTACGGTAAAGTAGCCCCCAAGAACTCTCACAAAAATTGAACTCTTTTTGTAGAGTTCACAAAATTTCAATGTTACAAATGCCCCCTACTTCAAGACTTGTCGGAGTGTAGACTTGATGAAACTCAAAGACGGGTCTTAAAGTACCACTTCCATCTTTATGTGGCTACAGATTTCAGATTTGATTTATGAGAGAAGAGATGAAGCTTTATGTGGCTACAGATTTCAGATTTGATTTATGAGAGAAGAGATGAAGGGCAGATTTAGTCCCACTGGGCGTGCCAATTTGTTTCTAATATAACTTAATTCATGGAAAATAAACTTCAACCATAAATAAAAATATGAAGAAACAACAAGATTAAGAATATGGGTACAAATCTGTTCTTCCCTTGATTCTTCTCTCTGGATTTTCTCTGTAATTCGAGGGTTGTCGGCAGCGTATTTCTCAAACGTAGAATTTTATATGGATTTCTTCGTAATTCGAGGGCCGTTAGTGGCGTATTTCTCGAATGCAAAAATATTTGGATTTGATCTCCATGAAAGGATTCGAGGGCAGTCCACAGCGTATTTCTCGAACGTAGGAATATTTGGATTTGATCTCCATAAAAGTAGATTTTGTGAATCTTCTTAATATATTTGATTATCAAGAAGAAGAGGTTTTGATCTATAAATATCCCATGAATTTATTGGGACTTTGAAGATCGTTGATCTCTTTGTGAATATCCCGTGAATTTATGGGATACAGGAGATCTTGGAGATGCCTCTTTGAAGGATATTTGCCCTCTTTATATAGTAATTGAGGGTTTAGGTAGAGTAGCCATCAAGCTAGAGTTAGGGTAAAGTAGCTCCCAAGAACTCTAACAAAAATTGAACTCTTTATAGAGTCCACAAAATTTCAATGTCTACAACCAGATGGCCATTATTTTAACTACTTGCATACTTGTATTGGTTTGTTGTATAATATTTTGATCATCAACATCATCTAAATATACTTTGTTGTTGTGTGGCAAAATTTTATTTTCAAGTTCAGTTAATTATATGTGCTCACAATTCTTGATCAGAATAGAAATTTAATGAATTGGTGCAACTTTTATACTAAAGAGAAAAACAAATTTAGTTGGTATGCCATTTATTAATATAAATTTAAGTACTACTATGCCTAGAGAGTACAACTTAACTTCTTCAAATATTTGCAAATATTGAAATTCAAGCAAATTGAAATATTAACGAAAGATTTATAAAAGTAATTTTGAAACACTCGTAGGGGAATTAGAGGTGAAAAAGTAAGAGGGCGCACGCTAACAAGGGCGCACATTTAGCGAAGTCAGCTAACGTACGCCATCATCGGAAATAGCCCAGAAACGACAGACGAAGACGAGGATTACTACCACTACGAAACCTAAAGAACCATCGAAAGTAGGGGCACAACAAATAACATCAAATAGGAAGTCAGTAACTCCAGCTCAGGGAGCTTCACAACACAGTACAGGTCAGCTAGCTAAAAGAGAAAAGGAGACTAACAGGGGTTCGGAAGCAAGAATAGTCACGCCGAAAACAGGGCTTCCTCAGCCACTACCTACAGTTCAACTAGCTGAATGGGTATTTGGATCTAGCAGTGGTTCAAAAGGCTTGACAAATGATCCGATACAAAAACCCCAAATTGCCCACACCACCAACTCACCACCTGAAAATGCTATTGATGGAGAAGGCTTAACACAGGTGATGAGGAAGCTAACTTTCTCGGCAAGCTCCAAACCACCTGAGGCACCACAAAGCAAGCTTCCATTGATGGGTAAGCAACTTCAATACTTTCCTCCTGTAATGAAGAATAGGGTGAAAATGGTTAAACTGAATCTAAATGAAGTAGAAAAGCAATAAAGGAAATGGGATTGTGCGTTAATAGGGTATGTTGTGGGGAAGAATCCATCTTTTAAACAGATGTTGCACTTTGTGTACACATTTTGGAAATTTGTGATAACACCTAGAGTGTTCCTACATGATGATGGATACTTTATATTTCGGTTTGAGAATGAAGATGATAGAGCAAAAGTCCTCAACAATGGGCCATACACATACGACTATAGAGCATTTGTGCTGAAACCATGGATGTCAAACTTTATGAGGAGTAAAGAGTCTCTGAAACAAGTACCACTATGGGTTGTCCTCCCCAATCTTCCAATTCAGTACTGGGCTATTGAAAACCTAAGCAGAATAGCAAGCTACGTAGGTAAACCAGTATGTACTGATGGCCTCACTGCTGGAGAGGACAGAATTTCTTATGCCAGAATGCTAATAGAAATGGATGTAACACAACCTCTACCTGAGCACTTGCTGATTGAAGAGCCTGATGGAAATGTTAGGAAGCAGGACTTGGATTACGATTGGTGGCCGGAATACTGCCAAGATTGTATGGCTCTAGGACATGAGACACATAAATGCCCCTTAATGAAAGCAATACAACAACCCTCTGCACCTGCTAGACCAGCACCAACACTGGAAAAGACTAAGGGGCCTACACAATGGTTACAAAAGGCTAATCCAACAACTACACAAAACAAGGGCCCTCTAGCGATAACACTGATAAAGTTGTTGCTAGGAGGACCAAGGGGAAAAAGCAAGCACAAGTCATGCAGGATGAAAGGGCAGATCAAGATTGCAGAAGCAGACAGGAGGGTAGAGATATAAAGGAGGCTTGTAGGATCAGTTTGTTGGGAATCAATGAGGGTCCTGGGCAGCCCTCTAATACCCCAACATAATCTTTTGCTCCTGGAATATAAGAGGGCTGAATTAGCCCTTTAAGAAGGAGGAGTTAAAACTCTTTCTGAACCACAATAAAATTGACTTATTAGGTTGTTTAAAAACAAAAATAAAGAGTAGTAAGAAGGATACTATTACAAAACTGTTGGGTAAGGAATGGATATGCACTACTGATTATAATGTGGATCAGACAGGAAGAATATGGCTATGCTGGAAACATCAACAGGTGAAGGTCATAATTGAATTAGCTACTTCACAAGTGGTGCACTACTATGTGGAAAACAAAGGCTCCAGGTCATGACTTTTATCTATGGTTACAACACCTGTGGAGGCAGGAAAGAAATGTGGGAACAACTAAGAGAAATTCATCAGAATATGAATGAACCCTGGGTCATACTAGGTGACTTCAACACAGGTCTCCCTGTGATTGACAGACTCAATGGGGTCCCTATCCAACAAACTGAACTACAGGACTTTCAAGACTATATAGAGTAGTTAGGATTGGGCTTGTTACCTAAACGTGGGTGTGACTATACTTGGTGTAATAGAAGGGAAGCAACTGATAGAATATACAGCAGGATAGATTGGATACTAGGCAATGCAGCCTGGTTTATGCAGTATGGGGACCTAGAGGCTGTGTTCAGACAACCAGGATGCTCAGATCACTCACCAATCACTGTCAACTCAGAAGTCCTGATACAGATTACTAAAAGACCCTTCAGACTGCTGAATGTCCTATTACACCAAGAAAACTTCCAGAACATAGTGAAAGAAGTCTGGGGTCAAAATATTGAGGGGCATACAATGTACTCAGTGTGGCAGAAATTATTGAGGATTGTAATTAAGACTAAGACCCCCAATGCACAGATGTCCTCATTGGAGAAAAAAAATACAAGAGATGAGATCAAAATTAGAGCAAGTGCAAGCTGAATTGAGTACTAATCTATTTGATATAGACTTGATCCAATAAGAGAGATCAGTTCTTGCTCAACTCCAAAAGTGAGACTGGATAAACGAAAAGGTTTTGAGACAAAAGTCCAGGGCAACTTGGATAGCACATGGAGATTCCAACTCAAAATTCTTTCATGCTCACTTAAAACAAAGACAAGCAAGAAACAGGATTGGCTCTGTATGTAATAAGCAAGGAAGGAGAATTACAAAACCACCCCAAATCCAACAGGAATTCACTCAGTTCTTTCAGCAACTCCTAGGGACTGCAGCAAATAAAATGTCTTGCATCAATATCGACATAGCAAGATATGAACCTTGCTTGAACATGGAGCAACAACAACAACAATTAGTGCAAACAGTGACAGAACAAGAGATCTGGCAGATAGTTCAACATCTACCCTGTGACAAAGCACCAGGTATTGATGGATTCCCACTATAATTTTTTAAAGTCAGTGGTCAGTAGTAGGACAAGAGATTACTAAAGCAGTGCTATAATTTTTTGAAAATGGAAGGCTGTTAAAGAGTATAAATTGTGCAACTATTACACTTGTCCCTAAGGTAGATAACCCTAATTTTGTAAAGGAGTATAGGCCAATAGCATGTTGCACTACTTTGTATAAGATCATTGCAAAAATTCCTACTACCAAATTGAAGCCTATGGTAGAGGTTTTAGTGGGCCATTCACAGTCTGCATTCATTGAAGGAAGAAGTAACCTGGATAATGTGATAGTGGCACATGAATTGATCAGGGGATATGGCCAAAAACATGTTTCTCCAAGGTGTTTCATGAAAATAGACATCAGGAAGGCTTATGATTCAGTTGAATGGGGGTTTCTACAGATGATAGGTTAGCAACAGTTGAGAGGCTTGAGAAATGGGGCATAAATGTAGCTGTTGGTTGTGTCCTATGCTATTCAGGGACCAAAGAAACTTTTCCGCATCTATAGTTTGAATGTAATTATTCTGGGAACACCTGGAGAACTCTGTTGAAGTGGATGAATATACATAGACAGGTGCACACATGGGCAGATGAAATCAAATTGCTGATTAATAGAACACACATCTCAAAGGCAAGATCACATATTCTAATATGTATGTTTGCTGCTACGGTTTACCAACTCTGGATTGAAAGAAATGCACGCAAATTCAAGGGCCAATACAAGAACAATGCCAAGTTAATCAAAGATATTTGTCTTCAAGTACACATCACAGGCCAGCAACAGAGAAGATGGCAGGATGAACTAGCAAAATTGAACTATTACCCTTAGCTGATGTAATGTAGTTGACATTGTAATAGTTAGAAAGGATAGAAAATTGTATTCAAAGTGTTCTGGTTGGAATAAAAAAAATTCTTTCGACCAAAAAATAAAACTTCTTCATTTCGTTGTATATTCAAACAATTGAAATCACCCAAAACTCATTTTACCTATTGGCATATTTGGATAAATGAGAATCAGGCTAATGATTGTTGGAAAATATTAGGAGGCTCTAAACACTTTTGTACACACAACACAACCAAGATTTTAAGTGAAATTAGTTAATAAAAATACAATATAGTTTTATTTATTTATTTTACATTTCTGTTTAAGTTGTTTTTAAATATTAGTCTTTGCTTTTTTGGCATTTCTTTTAACTCTAATTTTTCTAACAAAATTAAAGAACATTTAATGCATTCAGTATACTTTTAATTTAAAATCATAAAGCTTAAAAGTATTCGTGTTTTTTTTTTTAACAAATCAAAATCAAACCAACAAATTGAATTAGATGAATTACTGCTTTAGCTAAATCCCAAAACATTTTTATATATCCTAGGATAATTTTCATAGATAGTCACTCATGTTTTGATAATTGCCTATAAATATTATTTTTATTTCTTTTAGGACAAGAATATCACCGAACTATCCCTATTTTCCTCAAAATACTTAACACTTTAAAAATCTTCTTCTCTCCTACTTGGCATGCCATGTTGTTAAAATTTTATTTTCTTAAAGATAAACCTATTTAATTCTTCAAATTCATTTATTCAAACTACATCTTATAAACTACAAGAAAAATCTAAATTACGTAAAAAAAAATGTGTTTATTGAAAATTTGCAAAAGAATTTACCAGTAACCTAATTCTCTATAAGTTTTTCAATCAAACTAATTCGATGAAAAACCTATAAATTTTTCTATCACACAAAATTTGAAGGAGAAAATCTAAGTTTTTTTTTGTCAAACAATCGATCGAAAACTCTTAAAGGTAATTATCAGTTGAAAATTTTAATCACTTGCAAAATTTTAAACAATCATTACTAGTGAAGGCCACCGTCTCCCTCCCAAAAGCTTTAAAAGTTTTCTCCTTTGTCCCCCATAAAGTCTAAACGAGACACATAACCCTTTAGCACTCCATGGAGCTGGATGGAGACTTTCCACCTATATGGTCCCAACCCACCACTACACTCCTCCGTCAACGCCGCCGTCAACCACCCTCTCCTCCTATCATCAACCCCGTTATTCTCATTCTACTCCTACCCATACTTGCTTTCCTGATCTTGTTCTTTTTAGTTCCCCCTTTCCTTACACATGCTACTCAAATTCTTCGACCTAATTCTGTGAGAAGGGGCTGGGATTCCTTTAATATCTTGCTTGTAGTGTTTGCTATTCTTTGTGGCATTTTTGCGCGCAAGAATGATGACACATCACCTGTTGAAAGAAGAAATAGAAATGTTTCAAAAAGTGATTCTTCTAATTTCAATGATGGATCAGCTGATGATACGCGGCAGCCTGTGTCTAATGATCGATGGTTTGAGCCTACCGATGACAAAGCATATAATTTTGCTGTATCTGAAACTGGTCTAAACCATCTGAGAAGAAGCAGCAGCTCCTATCCTGATCTGAGACAAGTGACGCAGTGGGAAACCAGTGAGAATCAGTCTCGGTTTTTTGATGATTTTGGTGTCAATTTGTACCGTTCGGATAGTCACCGTCAATGGCAGAGCGAGAAGCAGAGGGAAGAACCTGATGTTAAGGTGATTCCGGAGGATACATTTGAAAATAGTTTTTCTCCACCTGAAACTCCATCACTGGAAAAGCCTCGGATTACCTCATCGAAGCCACCTCAGGTGAATTTGAAACAGAGAACATCCTTTCACAGTGTTCCGTGTAAAGACAAGGCTGAAATGCAAAGAAATGATGCTGAAGTCGAGCTCAATAAAACACAAGAACCTCCACCACCATCACCTCCGCCCCCGCCACTGTCGCTGCCAGCGGAGCTATCACCTCTGGTGGAAAAGCCTCAAAAGCTTCAGCGAAGAAAGAGTGGTACGAAGGAATTAGCCACAGCTATTGACTCATTGTACAAGCAGAGGAAACGAAACAGGAGAACAAAGAAGAGAGATATTTTTGAGAGTGTGTCCGATTCTCCACCATCTGCAGAACAAATCCTACCACCAGCAACGCCGCCGCCGCCACCACCACCACCTCCGTCTAAGTCTTTCCAGAACCTGTTCAAGAAGAATAGGAAAAGTAAGCGTGTACATTCCGACCCTTCCAATGTACCATCAGCTCCTCCTCCACCACAACCGCCCCCTCCAAATTCAACTTTCAACAATTTGTTCAAAACAGGCAGCAAAAGCAAACGATTCCAGCAAACAGCATCATCAACTCCTACACCTCCACCACCTCCACCTTCTTCAATTCTCAATAATTTGTTCAAACATGGAACAAAAAGCAGGAGATTCAAATCATCAATTTCAATGCCGACACCACCTCCTCCACCCCCACCTCCGCCACAAGCAAACGTGTCAAGACGGAGAAAAAGTTCAACACATTCTCAACCACCAATTCAACCACCTGAACCTCCACGTCGACGTCCATCGAGTTGGAGCAAACCTCCACTGCCAACCAAACCAGTCGCCAGTTACTACGACGATGAATTGAACAGTGGCTCGCAATCGCCGTTGATATCAATGCCGCCTCCGCCTCCTATGCCGCCGTTCAAAATGAGGGAGATGAATTTCGTTCCCTCCGGTGATTTCGTCAGGATACGGAGCGCGCACAGTTCTCGATGCAGCTCGCCGGACCTTGAAGACGTTGAGGTTGATGATATGTCCGTCAGATCGTCTTCGGAGGCAATGGACGGTGATGATTTAACTGGGCTGTCTGTTTCTTGCCCGAGCCCGGATGTGAACGTGAAAGCAGACACTTTTATTGCTCGGCTCCGAGATGAGTGGCGATTAGAGAAAATGAATTCATTGCGTGAAAAGAGCACGTTGGGCTGAGGCCCAGGCCCAATGTCAAGACGGCCTACTTGTGGCTCGTCCGCTTTTTTTCTACATATATTTACTTAACTATGTGCATATTCATACAAATTAATCAAAATTAGTACAAACGTAAGAGTAAGAAGAGATATGATAGCGGTAAATATGATTTGAGAGTTGGCTCTGATTGTTTTTTGTTTTCAGTTGGAGCCTTGAAAACATAATATAAGGATGTGAAGCACTATTTTAATTTTTATACGATCCATTAGTTAAATAATTGACATGACTGCAATTATACTTGCCATTTATGCTATATTAGTACTTGACCGAAATGGTCTTTTTTATACCCATGACAACTTGTTTCGTGTGAAATAAATTAGCTCTATCTATCTATCAATCATAAGATACATTTTTTCTCATCAAGGTTCAAGTTAAGGTGGTGATAACTTTCAATTGTAGAGATCAACTTGTAGGATTGGCAAATATGCTAATCTTCCACGAAACTCTCACTGAAATAATTGAGGCAAGAAAATAAAGACCAGACAATGGCAATGAAGAAATATTTTTTTATCGTTGCTGTGCGTGTTGGAAGAAGGTATTAACTACGTACTCTATTAGCTTTACTCATCACAGTGATAAATAAAGAGAATTGCACCATTAAGATGTTCGATTGCATGTCATTTTGCACTAAGGTATTTGAACTGCTCAAACTACTTAGGTTTTAATGAAATACTCTCTACTGTCCCTTTTAATTTGTCAAAAGACCCTTAAGAAATATATAAATTAAGAAGATAATTTGAGTAAATATCATTATTTGATCTCAGTTTATTACTATTCTTTGATTCACTATATTAATTAATCTTTCTCTCCATTTTTTAATATGAAAATAAAATGAAAAAAATTAATTAGTTTTTTCTTAAATTTTTCATAATAACAAGTATTTTGAATCAACTATTTTTACTAATCATGACGATAACAAAGGACTAGAGGGAGTAGTGTGCAAAGTACCAAATGAATCTATGTTAAGGTAAAATCTCGATGAAATTTGCAAATGAACAATTGTAAACCCTGGAATATTCGAGAAGGTCAAGAAAGAGAGACCTTTGTCGAATGTGGAAAATATCTGAATATCCAACTACCTCCACTAATACTTACACTTATATATAAATTATATGTGGGTCGGGTTAGTCACTGTAATGTGGAACAAAACAATGCGGAATGTAAATCTGTTATAAAATGTAGGCCCAATGAACTTGTATACATGCTATTAAAATGTATAGAATGTATACACTATACATGCTATGTAATAAGTCCAACACCCCTCCCCCCCTCCCCAAGCTGGAGGGTGTAACACACCAAGCTTGCCAATTTTGCGATGATGAGCAAGTTCAGGAAGAGGCTTCGCAAAAATATCAGCAAGTTGACCAGCAGAAGAGACAAAGTGAAGTGAAATGAGATCAGACTTGAGACATTCACGAATGCAATGGAAATCAATATCAATGTGCTTTGTGCGTTCATAGTATACAGGATTTCTGGCAATGTGTAAAGCAGCCAGGCTGTCACAATAAACAGAGACAGGCTGAGATACAGGGCAACCAAAATCAGAAAGCAAGTGTACCAACCATGATATTTCAGCCAACACTTTATGAAGGGGCTCGATACTCAGCCTCAACTGAAGAGAGAGAAACAATAGGTTGTTTCTTACTCTTCCAAGAGATAGGAGAACCACCCAGAGAATGAAGTAACCAGTGACAGAGCGACGAGAATGAGCACATGCAGCCCAATCAGAATCAGATAATACCAACATAGTCAAATCAGAAGATTTGGATTGTAACAGCTCTTAATCAGGAGCATTCAATAGGTATCTTAATACAAGAAGCCCAACTAAAAGATGAGGCACTGTGGAGCCTGGAGAAACTGACTCAAGTGTTGGATAAAATAGGAAATATCAGGCCAAGTGTGTTAAAGAATATTCAATTTCTCAATAAGTCGATAAAAAGTAGAGGGATCGGTGAGAGGACCTCTCATATCAGCCATAAGTTTAATAGATGGGTCATGTGGAGCAGTAATAGATGTGAAATGGTCATACTAAAACTTATATAAAAGCTCATAAGTGAACTTCTTCTAAGTCACGAGATAGACTGGGGATAGGTAGTGATCTCTAGTCCCAGAAAATAGTGAATTAATCTAAGGTCTTTGATCCTGAATTGAGAATCCAAGAAGTGTTTTAGGGCATCCAACTCTGTAATATCATCCCAACAAGAAGGATGTAATCTACATAGACAGCCAACATAGTGAAGGATCCACCAACTGATTTGGTGAACAAGGAATAATCATTCCTGCTAGAGGAATACCCTCTGAGAGATAAAGCTTCTAAAAGATTAGAAAATCACTGCCTTGATGCATGTTTCAACCCATAAAGTGACTATTTTAACTTGCATACCAAAGGTGAAGAAGAAGGAATGAGGGAAGACACTTCCAACCCAGGAGGAGGTTTCATATAAACCTATTTATGAAGGTCCTCATGAAGGAAACGTTATTGACATCTAATTGGTAAACAGTCCAATTTCATTTAACAGCTATAGATAAGTGAACTTTGATGGTAGTAAATTTGACAACAAGTGAGAAAGTTTTAGTGTAATATATTCCTTTATTTTGAGTATCTCCTCTAATGACCAACCTAGCTTTATACCTTTCAATATAGCCATCAGATTTATGCTTAATCTTGTACATGCATTTACAAAAAATTAACTTTTTGTTAGGAGGTAAAGGGACAAGATCCCAAATGTTGTTAGCTTCAAGAGCTTGAAACTCCTTAAGCATAGCATCCTACCAGATAGAATGAAAAACAACTTGTTGATACGACTGAGGCTCATGTACAGTAGCTTCAAGAGAGTTATCCTTGAAAATAGAATGGTAAACATAGTTAGATAGATAGGTGGGAATAAAAGTAGGCCTTGTGGATCTTCTGAGAAGGACAAAAAAAGATAGTACAACTAGTGGGGATGAAGATGTAGTGATGGGTGAGTTTGGAAGAGAAATGTCTGGAGATGAAAGATTGATAGGTGAGTGTGGAATAGGGATGACTGAGGTATAGTAGAAGAGGAAAAAGGGAATAGAATAGAAAAATGGAGGTAGAAGGAAATCCATAGAAGCTGAAACAGGATGAGAAAAATGGAAAGGGGAAGGTGCATAAGGAATTATTTGCTAATGAAAAACCACATCCCTGGAAAAGAAGATGGATTTATTAGATAGAAGGAGAAATTTGTAGCCTTTCTTACCACATGGGTATCTAATGAAAACACAAGGGATAGTTCTTGACTGGAATTTATCTCTCCCAGCTGTAGGGATAGTTGCATAGCAGAGACATCCAAAAGATATTAAGTAGTCATAGGTAGGAGAGGAGCCATGTAATTTTCATAAGGAGGTAGTTAAAGCAAGATAAATAAAGGGAGTCTATTTATGAGGTAGGTAGAAGTGAGTACACACTTACCTCAATACATGGTGGGGATTTTAGATTGGAATAGTAAGGCTTTAGAAGTTTCTAAAAGGTTCTTATGTTTTCTTTCCACAACACCATTTTATTGTGGTGTGTGTGGAATAGAAGTTTGATGAAGAAAGCCATTTCAGCAAACAAAAAGAGGATGCCTCAAGGCTGCTACCTAGTTTATAAGCATTGTCAAATCTAAATGATTGAACAAAAGTGTGGAATGGACTTTAACCATAGAAATAAAAGTCGTAAGAATGGATAGATCATTACTTTTGCAAGTAAAAAGGTGAGTCCATGTACCCCTAGTGAAATCATCTACTAAGGTAAGGAAATATTTGTAACCATTAGATGTTCTGGTATAATATGGACCCAAATATCAATATGAACTAGTTGAAAGGGTAGGGTGGAATGAATAGTGCTATGGGGGGCCAATGAACTTGTACATATGCTATTAAAATGTATACATTATACATGCTATGTAATAACTCCAACAATCTAAAGCCAAATATCTTAAGACTATTCATCAGCCAACACCAAATGGTGTGATATAGCCCTTTTAACATAATTGAATTGACTAATGATCATGAATTTTAAGTTAATATAGATAATGTGCATCACATTTTGAAAAAATAATAGATCGAGAGCTTTTAATATGTAGTGGGCATGCAACAATTAATGATTATGCCCAAAACCATCTAACTTTAAAAAAGTACCATATGGTCGTATAAATATATACTTTAATTTAGAATGTGACTATTGATAACGCTCAATCTACAGCTCTCGTTTGAGTGTAAAGCGGTCGTTAGCAAATATAGAACCCAACCTGGGTTGGGTGTCGATCCCACAGGGAATAGCTTGGCCAACAAGTAAGTAAAATTACTAAACTTTTGGTGCAAGTCTCGTAAGAAGGGGGGATTCTTGTTTTGCAAGTAATGTAAACAAAAGCTGAAAATAATAAAGTAAAAAGAGAGAGATTGTTACGTTGGTTGTAAACAATGAGAATTGAAGCGTTGGGGTTATGTCCACCTTCTGAGGTATACGTCTCTATTGGCTATGAGTGTGTAGAATTCTGTCATGCAATTGCTTATAGAGGATTGTAGTCGATGGTAAATCCAAGCGTCTCTCGACCTAAACAAGGACTATTTCACTTTAACTCTCTCGAGCTTAAAGCGTATCTAACGGTACGAATTCTCCAAGAGGTTATTCCAGTTACGGCACTAGCTTTTTAATAGGAAAGGGTGTCCTACTACCTTGACATTATCTCTTTTCCAGACAAATAACTTTTCTCTCGAACAAGTTAAATGTTAGACTGGCGTATTCTTGCGTTTGCAACCGCAAAGAATGTAGATTAAGATGAAGAGAATAATGATATAAGCAATATACGTGCCTCGAACTCACAAACTCACAGCAATAGATAGTAACTCATTCGGCTTCCATAACCCCAACAGAGAAGTTTAGTTACCCATGAATGCGAAGGAAATCACGATTGACATTGTTATTATATCACGATATTGAGTAATGGCGTGTAGATCAAGTGATAGGCGTGAGGCGTGATTTCCTAGGCAAAGTAACGATTCTCTTGTTGTGGAATTTAAGAATAGAAGAGTAGAAGAAGAAAAATAGAATTGAATTGTAAGATGAGATGTTAGACGAGAAGTTGTAAGAAGATGTAAGAAGATGTTAGAAGATGTTTTAAAATCTCTAGCATGATAGGGTATTTATAATACCCATATCCTAATCCTACTAAGCTAATGAAATAAATAACCAAATCCTACTAGACTAATGAAATCCTTAACCCAAATGTACTAGGTTAAGGTAACATTATCATAATCCACATAAAATAATGAAATACATAACCTAATTGTACTAGGTTAATGTATCATTGTCAAAATCCAGCTTTGTGTCTGTAAGTCCCCAAAGTCTTTAGAATTGTTGTTTTAGCCCGGGACAGATTCTCCATACATCACTTTTGGTCCTTTAGGCGTCCAAACTCCCTTTCCTTCCTTCGTGAGCTTTCTTTAGCGTCAAGTAAGCCATAAAATGCTGAATTATGCATCATTTATACCTGAAACTTTACTAATTATGTTCGTTAGCTCATTTACAGGAAAAAGGACTAAAAGTGCATGAAATATATAATTTGTTCTCAAAACTAGGCTAAAATATGGGCAAAATATATTGATATAGGCGCGTAAATTCGCCTTTCATCAACACCCCACACTTAGAGCTTTGTTCGTCCTCGAACAAACTATCATGTCCTTCTAAACATCAACTTAGGGTTTTACAGCAACAACACAAAATATTCGTCAAGACAAGCACAACAATTATCAACAAAGAGTAGCTTTTCGATTATAGGTAGAAACAATTTAACCTCTAGCATAGACTCGTGATGGTGATCAACTCGCATGCAAACGTTAAAGTACAAGGAATCATATATAACTACCCAAAACTCATCAACCATGTGTGTCTCACACTATAGTACCCATAATCACTCACAAGTATAGCATATTTTTCAAACATGGGTATCAAAATGTCCTTGCTCTCACTCTCACAAAGAATTCATATGTAGCAACTGATGACCATAGGTTTGCCCTTAGTGTAATGCTCCACTAAATGTCAGAATGCTAAGCTTAGAATCAAATAGGTCTTTTGATGGTTGTAATGTAGGCTAAGGGACGGGTAGGACTATTTTGGCCAGGAATAGTGACTAAGTTCCTAAGCGCTTTAATACATCACTTTGTATCATTGACACTTTGTTTTTTTTTCTTTCAACCTTTCTTTCTTTTATTCTACCACCCTTGTTCTCCTCTTTTGTTTTTCAATTTTAAGCACAACTCGCTTTTCAGCTTTCTTTTCCTTTTTTTTTTCACAACATACCTCTTATGATAGCACTTTTTTTTTCATAACACATTCAAGCACCATTACAATTTATAGCATCATACTCACCCAATTTCCTCTTATGTTGTCACATGACTTTTTCACTTTAAAGCACTTAGGAGTTTGGATCAAATTACGATCTTGAAAAAAATGGATTAGGCTTACATACAAGGTTGTCAAAGAAAATAGGCTAAAGGCTCAAAAGGGTTTAACTAGGATGATGTCCATGGGTAGGTAAAACTGAAGGTAAACAAATATAGGTTGCCAAAGAAATGCCTAAATCATATCCTAAACTTACACTCCTTATTTTCGCTTTGCATACATACCAGGCAAGTTCTAGCATCAGCCACACACATAGAATATACGATTATCTCACACACACAAGGCACATGGTCGACTTGCTTGGAAGTAATATAGACTCTCGACCCAACAAGTAAAGGAATTGAACCACATAATATCATATAATGAGTCATAACTAGAGCCTAAACGTCTCAATAGTCACAATTGTAGCACATACTCTTGTTATAATCTCATGTTGCCTATCAAAATAATTTCATGCGAAGCTAGAAAAAATTTACTACTAAAAAAATGAAACAAAAACAAAGCAAACAAACATAGATGCGAGTAGAGAAGTATAGCATGCAATACCACCACCCCACACTTAGTCGGGACACTGTCCTCAGTGGAGAATAAATACGAAGAACCTGGTCAGTCGGACTCGTCCTCAATGTCGGGGGTCATACCCTTTGCATCGGAATCATCATCAGAGTCGTCATTCTCAGAATTTCCTCATAAGTATCCCACTTAATTCCAAGAGTGAGTCGAGGTATTTGCAGTGAGGAGGGTTCTCCTTGCTCTTTTCGGCCTCTTTTCTTGCCTTTTTGTGAAGTGGTCTTGCTTTGGGTGCCATTGTACCTGAGACTTAAAAAATTGTTCATGTTAGCATCATCTCGATGGATACAATCTATAAACAAGCAGTAGTGGCACCACCCCACACTTAGTTTGTTGGTACAGACTAGTGAAGTGAAAGTGGTCGATTACTCAGACTTCATCGACATACGTTTTAGGGGCTATATTCCAACAAGAAATTCAGATATGTAACACTTCTTGCAATCTTTGCAATACTTTCATGTTAGGTATATCAAGACTTCTTCATAGGGATTACATCATGGTATAGTTTCTATCAATAATCACAATCTCCTATGTCGGTAGGCAACTATAAGTCTTATTCCGATGAGCGAGACATCCCAACATGTAAGTATTCAAGTGACAAGAGCATGCAATGTTCATGACTATAGCAATTCCGCAAGTAGTATAACAATGCATCAAAATCAATTTCTAGTTGGAAACAAGTTAAGAGTATCCTAACGTTCATGTTCACTCACTTGGTTTTGTATCAACAATTCAAACACATTAACATCACCAATATTTCTTCAAGATGTAGCAATTCGTAATAGACATAGCAACGTAGCACTTACGAAAAATAGATGAAGAACAAAAGGGTACTTACGTGATTGAAGCCTTTGGAGATGTTCTTGTGAAGTGGGAGAGCAAAAAGAAAAGTTTTGAGATGATTTGGAGAGTATATGCGGCGCCTAGGTCAAGTTTTCAATGTGTTTGTGTTTCAAGACTAAGTCTCCTTTATATAGGAAGAGAATGGGTCGGGTTTTGACCCATTTACAATCGGTTTTGGAGACAAAAATGCTACATATGCGGCGCATAATGCTTGGCATAGTCATGGTATATGCGGCGCATTGTCTATGGCATAATGGGACATATGCGCCGCATAGTCTATGGCATTTGCAGATATATGCGCCGCATAGTCTATGGCATATGAGATACTGAGACCAAATACCATAGCATAGGCGGCGCATAGTCAAAAGCATACCTAGGAATAGGCGGCGCATAGTGTATAGCACACTAGATTTCGAGACCTTAGGCTATAGGATAGGTTGTGCATCGTTCGTGGCCTAGTTTTACCTAGGCCTAGCCTTCCTCGATGCCTAGTTTGGCATGAGCAATGCTCAATCCATAGCCTTATGCATCACTATTCCTAACTTACCAACTTTACCATACAATGCGTCCAAATCGTCAATTGAAATCAATCTCCTCGTTGAATACCTCTTGCACCTACATTTGCTCAAAAACAATAAAAACGATTAGAACGATGGGTTGCCTCCCATCAAGCGCCTTAGTTTTGGTCGTGGCACGACTCTTATTTTTGGATTTTTATTTATCAAAAGCAAAACACATACAAGAACGAAATGAAAAATGAAAAACGATAAACGATAAATGAAAAATGATAAACGATGGGTTGCCTCCCATCTAGCGCCTTATTTATTGTCATAGCACGACATGGTTACCTCGAGTACTCATACTTCGTCGAGGTAAATGGAGGATCGTTTTCTAAAAGGATTTAGACGACAATAAGGCTTACCTGTGGGTATGCGATCTTCTTCGAGATGGCTCATACATTTCCCCGGAGAGTCACCAATTATATCATCAATATTCCAACCCATAGCTCTCTTGTATCTCTTCAGAGCAGAGATGAGAGCTTCTACGTGCTGTTCACTTAAATCATCTGCACTCTCCGGAAGTATATTTCTGCTTTCCAAGAACACATACCTTAGATAATCGGGGAGCTCTTGCGATTCTAGTGTTGGTGTCTCGTCAATGGGAGTCTTCGCTGTTGGTTGATTCTTGGGATCACAATCCGGTTGCTTAGGAGTATAAGACTCTATTTCTGTTAGAGCACCCATAAGTTCTTCATAATCTTCATTATCCTCATGCTCAACTTTCAGTGGCGCAGCAGACAATGGCTCAACAGTAGGCTGTTTCTCTATAGATAATGCTTTCATATCCTCATGATGAACATCAGCTACAGATAACTCATTCATATCGCTGGGCTGCTTCATGGCTTTGCATATATCAAAGCGGACCACTTCGTCATTAATTCGAAACAAAAGCTCATTATCTTTCATGTCAATAAGCACACTTCCAGTTGCGAGGAAGGGGCGTCCCAAGATTATGGGAACGTCAGAATCCACCTCACAATCCAGAATAACGAAGTCTGCAGGAAAGATAAATGAAGATACCTTCACCAACACATCATTCAAGATACCCACAGGTCGTTTTATCGTCCTATCAGCCATCACGAGCCTCATATTGGTTGGTGTTGGATCTCCTAGCCCCAACTTCTTGTAGACGGATAGTGGCATCAAATTGATGCTAGCACCCAGATCGCACAATGCCTTAGCAAAATTCATAGATCCAACCGTGCAAGGAATAGTGAAAGCACCAGGGTCTGCCTTCTTCTGTACTAAGGACCTTGTGGCAATTGCACTGCAATGATGAATATTATCTGCCGGCTCATAGCTTACTGCCCTCTTCTTTGTCAACAGGTCCTTCATGAATTTAGTGTACCCAGGCATTTTTTCTAGCGCCTCTACCAACGGAACATTAATGGTCAGCTGCTTCAACATGGTCATGAATTTGCTGAACTTTGTATCATCCGCCACCTTCTTCAATCTTTGAGGAAAAGGTGGTGGTGGGTATGTAATTGTTCTTTCCACGGCTTTCTTCTCCTCTTGCTTCTGTTTTTCAGCTTTTTCAGGTTGCAAATCGTGAGGGGTGACGTTATGGACGTCAGGATCAGCTGCTGCGGCATCTTCCCCTTTCGCCGTATCATCAATGTCCACTACTTCGTCAACCACTTGCTTGCCCTTAGATGAGGTTTCCAGCACCTTACCACTTCGGGTAGTAATAGCCATGCATGACCCATCATTCCTTGGGTTTTGCACGGTGTTGCTAGGTAAAGTGCCAGCCTTTCTTTGATTGAGTGCTGCTGAGAGTTGGCTCACTTGCTGCTCTATTTGCTTGATTGAAGTGGAATGAGAATCAACTAGTTGTTTCATGGAGGACAAATCATTAATTACCTCAGTAACTCCCGCGCTCGTTGCTTCCACTCCTTTCAATAATTTAGCCATCATGTCTTCCATACTTCCAGAATTAGATGTGGTGGTATTACGTCTACCAGGGGGAACGTACAAACCACTCTTTTCATTGTTTTTTCTCCAACTACCTTGGTCCTTGTTTCCAGAATTATCATAATAGTTCCGACCTTGGTTTCCTTGGGTATTACCTCGGAAACCCCCCTGATTGTTCAAGTAGTTGGCCTCCTCTTCTGAATCAGATTCGTCTCTTCCTTTTAGCGCCACAGCTTTCACTTTTTCGGTCTTCCCTGATAATAAATTCTTTGTCAGAAGATCCACTTGCGTTTTCATGTGCGCTAAATCTTGATCACGTTCTTCTTGTCTTCTTCTTTGGTCTGCAGTCATGCCTATAGATAAAGTGGGGTTTGCTACCTCAGAATCCCTGGTATGCCAAGCTCTACTTTGTTTCATCATACGATCTAACATATTGCTTGCTTGACCAAAGGTGAGGTCCATAAAAGATCCTCCAGCTGCGTTATCCACCACTGGCTTAGTTATTGAATTCAAGGCTCTATACAATATCTCCATGAGGTGAACATTAGTCATGTGATGGTTTGGGCATCTCGCTAGCTTTGTCTTGAACCTCTCCCATGTTTCATGAAGAGCTTCAGTTGGAAGCTGACGAAAGTTGCTGATTTCATCTCTCAATTGTGCCCTTTTGGAAGGTGGAAAGAATCTTTCTAGGAAAACGTCTCTCAATTGCCTCCAATTTGTAATTGAATCAGGAGTCAGCCCATTCAACCATAGTGTTGCCTCCCCAGACAGAGACAATGGAAATAGACGTAATCGAATTGCATTCTGACCAACACCAGGATTGTCAAAAGACTTGCATGTAGAAATAAAGTTGATGAGATGCATATTCGGATCATCGCCTGCTAGTCGACCAAATAATCCCTTGAGTTGCAATAACTGAATCATGGTGATTGTGATGTTGAACTTGGCTCCGGGAGCTAATGGTGGAAGAATAATGGCTCCTGTGGCTCCGGCTCCATCAAGATCATCATCATCATCATCGAACGGTATCTCACGTTGTGCATCCATTGATGCACTGAACAAAAACCTGCAGTAAACAAAAACAAAAACTAAAAGTAAAAGTACGAGAGTCTTCGACCAAAGGGTCTAGTAATTATTACGAACTTAATTGACACTTGTATTCCCCGGCAACGGCGCCAATTTTTGATAACGCTCAATCTACAGCTCTCGTTTGAGTGTAAAGCGGTCGTTAGCAAATATAGAACCCAACCTGGGTTGGGTGTCGATCCCACAGGGAATAGCTTGGCCAACAAGTAAGTAAAATTACTAAACTTTTGGTGCAAGTCTCGTAAGAAGGGGGGATTCTTGTTTTGCAAGTAATGTAAACAAAAGCTGAAAATAATAAAGTAAAAAGAGAGAGATTGTTACGTTGGTTGTAAACAATGAGAATTGAAGCGTTGGGGTTATGTCCACCTTCTGAGGTATACGTCTCTATTGGCTATGAGTGTGTAGAATTCTGTCATGCAATTGCTTATAGAGGATTGTAGTCGATGGTAAATCCAAGCGTCTCTCGACCTAAACAAGGACTATTTCACTTTAACTCTCTCGAGCTTAAAGCGTATCTAACGGTACGAATTCTCCAAGAGGTTATTCCAGTTACGGCACTAGCTTTTTAATAGGAAAGGGTGTCCTACTACCTTGACATTATCTCTTTTCCAGACAAATAACTTTTCTCTCGAACAAGTTAAATGTTAGACTGGCGTATTCTTGCGTTTGCAACCGCAAAGAATGTAGATTAAGATGAAGAGAATAATGATATAAGCAATATACGTGCCTCGAACTCACAAACTCACAGCAATAGATAGTAACTCATTCGGCTTCCATAACCCCAACAGAGAAGTTTAGTTACCCATGAATGCGAAGGAAATCACGATTGACATTGTTATTATATCACGATATTGAGTAATGGCGTGTAGATCAAGTGATAGGCGTGAGGCGTGATTTCCTAGGCAAAGTAACGATTCTCTTGTTGTGGAATTTAAGAATAGAAGAGTAGAAGAAGAAAAATAGAATTGAATTGTAAGATGAGATGTTAGATGAGAAGTTGTAAGAAGATGTAAGAAGATGTTAGAAGATGTTTTAAAATCTCTAGCATGATAGGGTATTTATAATACCCATATCCTAATCCTACTAAGCTAATGAAATAAATAACCAAATCCTACTAGACTAATGAAATCCTTAACCCAAATGTACTAGGTTAAGGTAACATTATCATAATCCACATAAAATAATGAAATACATAACCTAATTGTACTAGGTTAATGTATCATTGTCAAAATCCAGCTTTGTGTCTGTAAGTCCCCAAAGTCTTTAGAATTGCTGTTTTAGCCCGGGACAGATTCTCCATACATCACTTTTGGTCCTTTAGGCGTCCAAACTCCCTTTCCTTCCTTCGTGAGCTTTCTTTAGCGTCAAGTAAGCCATAAAATGCTGAATTATGCATCATTTATACCTGAAACTTTACTAATCATGTTCGTTAGCTCATTTACAGGAAAAAGGACTAAAAGTGCATGAAATATATAATTTGTTCTCAAAACTAGGCTAAAATATGGGCAAAATATATTGATATAGGCGCGTAAATTCGCCTATCATCAACTATTTGTATATTCATATCTACTTTAAAGTGGTTTCTAACAGAAGTTCTCATAGGATAATGAAAGTTGAAAAATATATTATAAAATGAAATGAAAGGTGGATCAAAATAACCTAACACACACATAAATATACACACACAAACAATTAGGAGCAAATATATATGTTTATTTTGAGCATTCAACTTTAAAAAATTTGTCTCTTACCTCTTAATGGACCTGACTTTCAAAAGATATGGCTTTTTTACTTTCACAACTCCAAAGAAATGAGCTTTTAAGTTAAACTAATTTAAAGAAGAAAAAAGGCACTTGAGTGGCAGCCCATTTTAAAGAAAACTAGCCACTTCTCAAAGCTAGGACATCCAAAAAGCATCCCACAAGTGAATAGAAGCATTTACTTGTTTCATCCCCCCCTCCCCCCCCCCCCCCGAAAAAAAAACCATTTACATGTGTGCCAGGCAGCTAAAAGTAGAGATGGGCATTCGATTTGTTCGGTTTGATTGTTGAATATCGGTTCGATTTTTGGATTTTCGGATTGACGAAAATGAAAATCATAACCAAACCAAAATTATTTCGGTTTGGTTCGGTTTTTACAAATTCGGTTCGGTTATTTCGGTTTTAAAGATTAAAGTAGTGAACATTTAAAATTGGTGATTTTTCTAGAAAAATAATCTTTTTTTCAAACCTATTTTTCATTTCCAAATATAATTAATTCAACATGCATGAAATAACCATAAATTTCGACCTCGCTGAGTCATCGCCGCTGGCGTGACGATAGTGGCCGCACTTGGCAGCAACTGCCGACGGCAGTGATGAACTGAGCAAACGACTGTCGTTGGCGATGTTGAAATTTCAAATGAATTGACGAACTGAGGATGGTTGAGCGCTGTTGCAGCCTTCACGTTAATGTTAGGGTCTAAAGCAAAACAGTATCTTAGGATTTAGGGTTACTAAATGATTATGATTTATATATTTATATGTTATATCAGATTATTTAATATATTTTTAGTATATTTACATATATATTAAATTATATATATATATATATATTATAATATATTATTTATATAATTTCGATTTTTCGGTTTATCCGAATTCTTTTTTTGTAAATTCAAAAATCAAACTGTTTAACCAAATTTCTAAAATTTGAAATCGAAACCAATCCGAGAAACCAAAAAAACAAATCAAAATTAAATTTCGGTTCGATTTTTCAATTTTTTCGGTTTAAACCAAAATATGTCCAGCCCTAGCTAAAAGGATTATGTGCAGAATTGTTAAAAACCCATTTTAACTATTCTTATTATTAATGGTACTAGAGGAGCATTACTCATGTGGATCCAATATTAAGATATTTATTTATCTTTTTAATTTTGATATATTTAAATAGTTTTTTTTTAATAAAAGGATTGCATATGTTTTCTAAGATTCATCCGGAATCTCGCATGAGTTCAACATATGTTATTTTAATATGTATTTAGATAATTTAAATTGTTAACTATTGTAATTTATAATATTTTTATGTAATTTTTAAATTAATATACGTTACTTTTCCTGTCCAAATTTTTGTGGCATTGATAGTAAATTATATTTTAAAAATAATTTAAGTTTTTAATTATTGTGATTTATAATACTTTTCTTCTATTCCAATTTTAGTGACACTAATATAATTTTAAGAGTCGGCCAAATATTTTATATTTTTAAATTTTTTAAGTTGTTAATTATTGTGATTTCTAGTATTTTTCATGTAATTTTTTTGAAATATATAACATATTAAATTATTTTTAGATATTTTAAGTTGTTAACTATTGTAATTTATAATATTTTTTATATAATTTTTAAATAATATATGCTACTCTCCTTGTCCAGAGCTTTGTGTTGACGATAGCCAATTATATATTTTTAAATAATTTAAATTCTTGATCATTGTGATTTATAATATTTTTTCTATTTCAACTTATGTGGAACAATGCTTAAATGACCATAATAATTAATTAGGGGTGATATAGTAAAATGTAATTATTATTATTTATTATTTATTATTTTTATTATGTGTATGTGTTGATTCAAGAAGAATTTGGAAACATTTAGAAATGTGTTGAATGTTACAAATGTTAATAATCCATTTGGTGCTTGTTGATTTTTCTACATTTATCTCTTGTGTGTTTTTACTCTTTTGCCCTTTGAGTATATATAGTAATTTTTATTTTTTTAAAAACAATATCATGAAAATTTTTATTCATAGTATATATATATATATTATATATATATATATATATATATATATATATAGAAAAATCGTGGATTCAATATTATTAATTTTTCAATACATAAGTGACTTATAATAATTAATTGCGGGTGATACATTAAAATCACGATTGAAGCATCAGAAATCAGTCAATTTTTTTTTTTTTTTTTGTTAATTATTGTTATTTACCGTACTTTTTATTTCATTTTCAAATAATATATGTTGCTTTATATCTTCTTCTGTCCCGTCTCAATTTATGTGGCACTAATATAATTTTGATAGTCAATCAAATATTTTATGTTGACATATCATTTTGTTATTCTTATTTTTATAATACATAAATGACTTATAATAAGGAGTGATATAGTAAAATAATCGTTCGAAAGACGAAAATTTAATTTAAAATATTAAGAGTTAATTTCGTATTTTATGTCTATTTTATTTTTTATTAAATATTATTTATTTTCTTAATACCTAGATGACCCATAATAATTAATTAAGAGCGATTGATTATGTTATTACTATAAAAATAATATAATTATATCATATCCAATAGTAATCATCGATAATTCACCGAAATAGTATATTAATTAAATACAGGATGCTATTTTTGGATATGCAAAATATGATATTATTAAATATTATTGGATAGTGCATTATATTTATCTTTCATAATAATAAAATTTTAGTACATATTTTTCTTTATTTCTTTTCAACTTGATACATATAGACCAAACACAAATTCTAAGAAAATATTCATTAGACATTTATTTTATTAAATTAAATTTATTAATTTTGTACTTTAAAAATTTAAAGTTAAGTTTAAATATTAGTATTTCTATATAAGAAAAAAATAATTTTAAAATTTAAATTTACTAAAATAAATAAAAATATTAATTTTCTATATAAAAGTCAATTAAAATAATAAAATTGATTTACTTTAAATATTTAGTTGCAATTAATTAAGATAATTTTTTATTTTATCATGATTTATGGTGCACCGATAAAATTTTGAGAGTTGAATAGAACTTTTATCTATTTTTCAAAAAGTATTTTAACTTGTTAATTATTGTGATTTATAATAATTTTTACGTAATTATCAAATAATATATTTACTCCTTGTGTCCCAATTTATGTGGCTTCGATACAATTTTGAGAATCAACTAAATTTTTTATATATCTTTTAAATATTTTAAGTTGTTAATTATTATGATTTGCAGTACTTTTTCTTTTATCTCAATTTATGTGGTATTGCTAAAATAATGAGAGTCAATAAAATTTCTATATGTCTTTTTAAATATTTTAAGTTATCAATTATTGTGATTCGTGGTAACAAATTAGTTTTGAACATGATAGCCAATTAAATAAATAATTTTTTTTTACTTCCAATATGTAGTTATAGTTAATTAATATAAATTAATAGAATATATTAAATATTTAAACCATTATGATGAAACAATAGAATTATTATATATTAGGACATGATATATAATTAAGTGGGAGTGAAGGGATTTTTCGCTAATTGCATGAGAGGTGGTCTCTTCTATATAATAGAAAAAAAGAAATGTAATATATTCAATTCTTTAAATGTCATTTGTTAAAGAATGAATTTCGGTAAATGGATTCAAGCGAGTAAATATATTATTCTGGCTGAGTAATTATGAAAAAATCCTAAAAGAATATAATAAAAAAATGATGCAGTTATAGGGTCCAAGGGGATCTAGTGTTTTTGTTAGGATGAGAATCATTCTAAACAAAACATTTGATCTTGAATTTGCCTGGTGAGAGCTAGCAGTGGACATGTTACTGTAGATATTAAATTATTATATCAAAATTAAAATTTGCGTACCCCGATTTATTATGACATTTGGTATGTATTATACAATTTTCTGATATTCGATATAGTATTTCGTATTTATAAAAAATATGTTAAAGTATCAAATACCATATCAAAATTTATAGGTACATATATAATTCATGTATATTATTAATATTATACTAGAAAATGTATAAAATAATATTATTATAAAATTAATTGTTTAGATATTGGAATGTTGACTACTTTATCTTGAATGAGATATATTTTTTGTGTTGTTGATTAATGAAAGGGAATTGTTTGCACTCTACATTGAATATTTTTATATGTGTAAGATGTTTGTATGATATAATTGAAGCATTTTTTTAAAAGTTTAACTCATAATTCTCTATTATATGAATATATGTAATTCATTACTAAAAAAGCCGTAAAAAGCAATAAAAAAAAAGAGACTTCAAAAATAGGTCGAAAATAAGAAACCTTATGTGGTCGCTTATCCCTTCAAGTTATTTTTTAATTTTTTTTAAATAAAGAGACCTCATGAAATCAGTAAATACTAAAAAAATTCAGCGACACAATATTAGAGACTTCGAAAAGTCGAAAATGAAATGCGAAAAAAGTTAGCGCCAAAAGAAAATTATAAAATGTAAAGCGGGCCAATAAAATTTTAAACATTGCGATCTTGTGAGGTCGCTATGATTTTAGTAAATTAATATTTATCATTAAAATTAATTATATGTCACTATTTTATTTAAGTGTGTAGTCAAAATATATATTTATTTAGTTCTTTTAATATTTATTATAATAATTAGAAAAATAAAAACCCCAAAACTAAAGTCAAGTCTCTCAAATCCGCCCCCTCTCAAAATCGACTAAAACTCTGATCAACACCATAAATTTCACTCCGAATCATTCTCATCCTCCACGGATTTCCTCTGCAGATTAACACTCTCACTACCGCTTTTCGGCATTGGATCAACTCGGCTGTGACACTTGTACTCCGCCGTACCACTACTGCCGGCGTCGGTGGCTCTCAAACTCGGCTGCGACGGCTCTCAAACTCGGCATCTTATGAACCGCTTTATGGTAATTGATATTTCTGTATTTTGCATTTTTTGTATTTTGTGCATTCTGTGTTCTGGTTCTGGGACGGCGGCTGTGACGACGGCTGAACAAAATTGAACCGTTTTATGTATTTTGTGTTTTTTGCATTTTGGTTCTAAAATTTGTTATCTTTTGTTTGTATAGTTGCTTTTTATTAACATTTTAGCTAACCTATTTTGGAATATGTGAAAAGTCTTCTTGGAGTCTATTCTTTTTCTTGATACTAGGTGAGGGTTTATTTTTTGTGTGAGTTGTATTTTATTCCATGCTTCAGTTGAGACAATTGTTATATTCCGGAGATTGCAACCCTAATCAAAACAACATTCAATGCGAAAACTTGTATTAGATTTATGCAACAATTTTTCCATTTATAAATACGAATATAATGCTCTAGAGACCTTCAAACTTGTTGATTATGCAAATATCGACTCTACTTGTCTTAGTTGATCATCTGTTTCCATATCATCTTGATAATTTGAACTAAGCAAACTGCTATTACGATTTCATATGGCAATAGTAGAAAATGAATGATATAAGTTAAGGAAGAATGAGAGAAGAGTTTTCGAATGCATTAGACACATATGGTTATACTATATTCTGATGAGATGAGAAAGGTGGAAATCGATTAATGTTTTATTTATTTAGTAAAACCTGAAATTTCATGAAGGTAAGAGAAAGTTCTCATTCAATGAACAAGTTGAGATGCAATGTGATCAAGAGGCTATAGGATATCAATCTCATGAACTCAACTGGTCATATCTTATCTCTATGTTAAGGAAAATAGGGTCTGGTGGATAGGTGTATCAGATAGATCAAGTTTAGCATCTCCACAATCAAGCTTTCTGTGTTGGTTAACAGATCTCTAGTGGGATTAAAAGATTCTTAGATAGGAAACTTTCTCACCATTCCTCTTCATCTTTGCTATGGATGGACTTAACAAAATGTTAGGATGAAGTAATCCAAATGAATTGGTTGAAAGGTTTGAGGTTGGTAGGTTTGTTTATTATGAAAAGTGTGGTACCATTATTTGTATCCCAATAATGGCAAGATTAGTTGAATTCTCACCATTTACCAATCCAGGTGGTAGAGTTACCACATACCCGAGCAGGGTCGGAGGAAGTAGGTGCTTGAGGATTAGTTGAGGTTGTTGGCCTGGATAGTAAGTTTACAGGATAACTTAGCTACTGCATAAAGCATGGCCTTTTATGCACTTATGAAGAAGCCTTTAAAGTCCTGGGACCTAATTAAAGACATAGGATAGATGGTTAAAAAAAAATCTTTAAGGAAAAGTTGTGATCTCTGAAATAGAAAATATAACGATAGATCTTCTCACATCTTCTCTCATGGACCTTCTTATTTTACTTTCTAAGCTACTAGATAACCAAACAACCAAATGTTTGTTTTGATGTTCTTTTTACTTATACATGTCCTAGAAATGTTCAAAGAAAATTTATCCAGTGGCCTATCCACAAACAATTTGGTGGGAAGAGTATATCCCTTGAGATCTTCAAAAATGTCATCTCCTTTTCTCATCTTATCAACTAAAAACGAAGATTCATTTTCTTTTATAAGATAAGTTAAACTGATATGATTTATTTTCTTCCGTAAGATAAGGCAAACTGATATTATCACTTCTGTTATTGTTATCTTTCATAGTCTCACGCATTTTCTTGACTAACTTTGGTTTCTAGAGAAAAAGCTGTTGATGGTCACTCCGGCATAGCAACTAGTGATTTAAGTGATGGATGACCTCTTTATATGGCTTGAACAATCGTCACCTAGTGATTTAGCTTTTTGAGGTTGAGTTAGGCTCAAGTGTCATTTATAGTTGGTGAAAAAAAAGTGTACATGTAGTATAATAATGAGATGTGCAAGTAAAAGAGTGTTATCTCTTTTATTTGTAGTAATCTTTTGAGATTATCAAGTGTTAAATATCTCACTATATAGTGTGTTGGAGTTTTGTTATTCTCTTGCTCTTGTTATTTATTTTCTATAGTGTTCCTGGGTGGAGTATTATTTTTCAACAATGTGGATTAGAATCATGGAGAACAATGGTCCACTGGTATTTTACACTCGTCTCACAAAAGTTAAAATTATAAGAAATGGAGTGACATCTGAAAAAATTAATAAAACTCACTTAATTTGTTAAAATTGTTAAGTAAATAAAAAATCTATTTATAGTATATGGATTGAGTAAAATTTAATGGAGTAAAAAAACTAAAGAAAAAGATAAACAAACATGTTCATGATATGTAATAAAGTGAGACAATTACCTGCATTAGACCCTTGACAGAATCAGTGGTGAGTTGGACCTCAAGATTGAGATCCTCTGCTTGTTGCAACAATACATCCACCATGTCTCTAGGTAAAAAATTCTTGTCAGCTTCCTTTTTAGCCTTGTGATCATCTAGCACAAAATTATGAAATTTGTCGAAGTTCCTATGCAACTCTTTCATTTTCTTGACATAACCCTGCAAAGCCAAGAAATCTAGCCAAGGTATCCAATCCCCAATATTGATCACACCATTGAGTAAAAACCACTTATCAAGCATATCCTGCAATTTTTTCAAAGTTATAACTGCATTTTTATTGTTAGTTAAATCGCTAAAATATTTGCCACTCAACACTTCTACTTATACTTGTAAGAGTGTAACGAGGTAAATGGTCTCTAAGACAAATTAGCTTCCCCGAGAGAGCAAAAAATCATGGACAAGCTTCCCCGAGAGTGTAACGAGGTCCATGAAAAAGCTTTAAGAAAAGAACTAAGGTAATTAGAAGGCCTGTTTAAGGCTAGAATTATTATGGAATTCTCCATCTTAATTTACAGGACATATGATAGGTGTGGTTGACATTAATGTCTTTACTTGCCATTAGAAAGAGTCTTATAGTTAGCTAATATTCACTTGGGACTACAGACTTGTCTTGTCTGGCCTTTTTTTTTCCTTTTCAGTTTGTAATTCTAAAACTGAGATTTCCGGTAAAGGAATTTTAATATTGCAGTTATAATTAGTCACTTCTGCCTGTGCCAGTAGTTGATTACTACCGTGAGGTTCATTGTGGTTATTTATATGGCTAACGACTTGTCATGATAGGAAAAAGAGAACTTTTGATTGTGTCAGGTTATGCAGGTTAACATGGTATTGTGCTTCTGTTCTTCCAAAATATGTCTGATGTTCAGAGATTAACAAGTAGTATATATATTCCGTTACATGTTACCACCATTAGTTCTTCGTTCATGATCGCCATATCAGTTCTCCAAGTTGACACATTGTTGTGACATGTAATTAACTAAGTAGAGTCGATCAATCACTTGTTGCTCCAGTGTGCAGTTGCAAATGACATTTGAAATATGTTTTATTCTATTTGGGACTTAGATGGTTGCTGCCAAAAGGGTTAAGCTTTTACATAATTAATATTTTATAATTAATTAATTTGATAAACGTTCATGTTGTTTTGTTGCATTAGCAAATTAATTTACCTTAATTTATCTTGTCATTACCGAGAAAGTGTTTTTGGTGTCCAAAGCATGAAGCTCAGACTACAATAAAATTCAAGTTAAAAGCTGCGCACATACTTGTTGGCTTGCTATCAAAAGCTCGTGCAAATAACAAGAGGCCTAGGTGGATTCTTCCTGAAAATTGGCAAAAGTTCATTGACCATCGGGGTGACCGATTTGAGGTTCAAGCAAATGAAAGAGATTGGCAAGAAAGCTAGATAATCTAAATTATGTACTTTATGATGGTTTATTTGAGTTATTGAGTGTTTTTGAATGCATGAGAGCTTTGAAGTAGTCTAATTAATAGTACTATTGTATAAATAACTTGACTACTATGTTTTTTCATTCATTTTCAAGGTACTTTAAGTTGATTTTCATTTAGTGTTCATTGAATGAGATATTTAGTACTTGGGTTTGTTGTTTGATTGATTGGTGTGAGTTCTTGGAGCTCGATTTAGTTGATTAGATTGTATATATTATTGAATTGAATTAAAATGACAGATATCTATAAAAGCTGTTATTGTCATCTATTTTTTTTTTTCATTTTCCATCAAATGAACAAAAGCGACCTAAGGAGGTCTCTTTTTTGCAACTTTATTTTCTAGGCACTCAAATAAGAGACTGCAAGAGGTCACTTATATTTTAAATAAACTGTTTATGATAAAAATAAATAAATAATAGTCACCTGATGATGTATTTTTTAATTAAAAATAAAATAAAATTAAATCAAATAGAGAACTTATGAGGTCTCTTTTAATAAAATAATAATAGTTATAAAAAATAATTTAGAGACCTCACGAGATCTCTTTTTGGAAAATTTAAAAAATAACCTAGTGACCTCATGAGGTCTCTTACAAAAAGCGACCTATGTTTTAGAGACCATCTATTAAGGTCGTTTTTGAAGTCTCTTTTTAAGAAAAAGAGATCTCATGAGGTCTCTTTTTACAGCTTTTTAAGATAAGTGGAAACCGAATAAACTATGATTATCAATTATCACAAAAAATCAAAATCAAACTTTAAAATATCAAACCATAATAAACTAATTTGAGACAATAATAATACAATATTTTAAAAAATTAAAACTAAAATTATTAAATTGAAGTCTCCAATCGTACCAGTATCATGGTCACCGGTTTGAGAGGCCTCCCATCGTAATCGATGCATATGTTGCATGTACAGTCATGCTAATTTTATAGCCTCTATGTATCTTTTGTTAAGTGGAATTCCAAAGGAAATTAAGCTTTGTGTTTCAACTTTAATTGAACTTACAAATAAATATTCAAACCCATGCTAATCTACCAAAATCTGGTTTGAAGTTAGAAAAAATATTCCTTATATTTTAAAAACTCAATAGGGAAAGTTTGGATCCTTTAATATCCATTTCTTCCCTTTTAGGATTGGTTTGTATAAATTTGGATTCAATGGGTGCATGAGTTAAGTGGAGACACGAGGCGGATGAGACAAATTAGACATGTGTCAGAGACCAGTACCACAAAGTGTGCACATCTAGCTGAGGAGGCGCGCCACCAGGTACGAGAAACAAATTGGACAAGATAAGATTCGAAGTTCATCCGTTACAAAAAATCTGCGATTGTCTTCCGTTGTTACTCATCCGCAAAAAACACAGTTGATAGATTTCATGAGAGCTTGATTTGTGAATCTTATTCCCTGTAATTAAGTTATAGATAGTGTCTTACCTTTTAGTTGGAGGGAATCTGATATCGACTCACTCACGAAGCATTACACTTGTACTCCATTTTAAATAACTTAACTATTCAAAAGTTCCATTAGTTCGTGATATATTTATTACGCTTTCCAACGATATTGCCAGTCATCAGGGTTGGAATTCAAGCCATATTTATTTATTTGTCATATTAATTCATATATATGTTATTTAGCTTTTCAGCATATTATTACTATCATGATTCAATCGGTCATGATTGACACCCGTCCTAGCCTATTGTTGGGAGAATCATACTACACTCACTTTTACTCAAGTGTCATTTCTACATTCACATTAGTATTAGCTTACGTGTTTTTCAACGATTACTAAAGATGTCTCATTTCATCACTACTAATTATTCAACATTATCATTCCTAAAACGTAAGCATGGAAATCTCTATCTATTACAATTCTTCGGGACCTGAAATGAAGTCACCGTACAAGAACATCTAAAAAAAACAAATAAGTCTTAAACCAACACATCATTCAAAACATAAACAAAGAGGAATTCGTCGTAGTCCCGATCCAAAGGATCTAAACATCATAGAAAGATCTCAAAATTGCCCGGATATGATGGTCATCCTTAAAACCAAATAAAGATCACTATCTAGAGTCGGAGTCCTGTGTCGACAACTGGGATATATTCCGCACTCAACAAAAAAGTTTTCAGGTAGCATTAGCACATCAACAAGTACTGGCAAGCATCATATTGACTAACTTAACAATGTACAAGTATAACGAGTTAAACAATTACAAATACGATCATAACAAAATTCATAATCAATAATATCAGTCAAAAAACACATCATAATTCATCATATAATTACATTCTCAAGATTACTTTGCATGCTTTCATACTTAATCATTTTCATCAATCATTCTTCATCAAATATATTCATCAAATGGCACTCAATGGATGTAAATAAGTACATGTATGCAAGATGTGCATACCATCTTTTACCATTCTCATCTTCCTCATCATATCATGACGTACCGGTGTGGTACTCGACCCATTATCATATCATATCAGATTGTACCGCGTGGTACGCGATCCATCACTTCAACACCTAATCAAACGCAATGAAAATATAATACAGTCATCAAAATACAATCCATGCTAGAAGGAAATCATAGATGTTCAAATCACACACAAGCACAAAGCCAAGAAAGTCAAAGTGCTACACAAAATATACCCTACCTCAACTCCTTTGCTCAAAGTTACCTTTAAACCACAATTTTTCTTTTTCATTCTCGTTTAACTCGTTCTTGATCTGTACAACCACTAAATATACACACATTTTAATAATTCATCCCTTTTTAACAACTAGGGATTGAAAATCACTGATTTTAATCATAATTTACCCTATTTCACCATTTTACGATTTTCTTACTATTTTAACTTCGTGGCCACCACTAAATTTAACATATTTAGTCATAATTTAGTTCCATTAGTGTTTTATAACAACCTAGAAATGTTATATACCGATTTATATGCAATTCCATCATTTACATCAATTTTTATAAACTTGGGTTTAACCCCAAAACCCACAATTAATATGTTCTCTAGTGATTTTCTAAGGTTAAATAAAGTGAATTCAAGTCTAGAACATTATTACTGACCTCTAAAGATGAATAACCTCAAATTTTCTTTGAAAATCGCCTATTCATAGTGCCTTATTGTGTTTTTCAAAAAGTGGAAAATGAAAACGTTTTTTGAGTTTTAAAAATTGATATTTCACTGTACATTACTGTTGCAGTGGATAATTATCACTGCACTGACGTCATTGCTGTTATTTTTATGATCGCAACCGTGGTATCGCTATAGCAGTTTGAGATAGAAACTCGAGACTCCTTATCATTTTTTCTATTTTTACAACACACACCATAAATCTCGACAATGCAAACCAATTCCTCCATAATAGATGCTATAATCAGAGTTCTATAGCTTCATTTTATGTGCCGAAAGTTGCTATAGCTCCTATACATGTTGGTTATCCAACCGTTATATCAAAACCTGCTATTATTAATTATACCAATACTAAATTTCATTTAACTACTACAACCTCAATTTTGAGTCAAAACTACACTAACTCTGAATTCCTCAAATTTTAGCTAAGGAGAGTGCAGGTGAAACCTTTACCTCCTAATTCAGCATAATGACAGTTTTTATCATTACATTATATATCAATTCAATAATCATTCATCCTCGAACAATGGCTAGACAAAATAATAATAACTAGAGTAGGTTGTACCTGAATTAGTGAACAAGTGCGGATCCCACTTCTGCATGTCTGTTTTTATCTCCTATGTAGCTTTCTCGATGGTACTTGAGTCATAAACTTTCTCACATCTTTTTCTAGAATAGAAATTGGTTCCTCTTCATAGGATAGTTCCTTATCAAACAACTCCGAGTCCCAATGGATAATGTAGTCACCATCTACATGATATTTCTTTAGCATAAATGCATGAAATACAGGGTGAACTCCAAACATACTAGGGGGTAAGACCAACCTATATTCTACTAACCCACTTACTTTAACACCGTGAAATATCCTACATACCTAGGGATCAACTTTCATTTCTTGCCAAATCACATCACACCCTTCATGGGCAGCTCTTTCAAAAGTATTTTCTCCTTCTTCTCAAACTTCACGTCTCTTACATTTTCCGCATACTCCTTCAATTGAGTTTGATACCCTATGAGATTCTCTTGTACAAATCTTATTTTTTCCATAGATTCTTTGAGTAAATCAATGCACCAAGGTCTTACTTCGAACGCGTCAAACCACCCGATTGGGACCCTACACCATGTATCATATAAGAGCTTAAAAAGAGCCATGCCAATACTAGAGTAGTAGCAATAGATGTAGGTAAACTCATATATTAATAGGTATTCATCCCATTGACCATCAAAATCCATGACACAATCCAGGAGCATATCTGCAAGCACTTTGATAGTCTACTGTAATTTGCCTTTCGTCTATGAGTGGAAAGATGTGCTCAAGTCCAATCTAAACCCACTCAAACTGAAACCTTTCCCAAAATATGGAGAATTATTGAGTACCCTATCAAAAACAATAGACACCGGTACCACATGCTATTTTAAAATTTTCTTCACATAAATTTTGTCCAACTTAGTCATATTATAATGAACCCTTACTGGAATAAAGTGAGCCGATTTAGTCTATTGATAAAAATGACCCAAATGGAGTTTTATTTCCTTAAGATTTTTGGAAGACCAACCAAAAAATCTATTGTTATTCGTTCCCACTTCCACTCTAGAATAGGCATCCACTGAAAAGTACCACCAGGTTTTTGATGTTCGTATTTGACTTGCTGGTAGTTTTGACCCTCAACCATAAAATCTATGATGTCAAGCTTCATCCTTCACCACCAATAATGTTTCCTCAAGTCCCTATACATATTGTTGGCACCTGGATGTATGGTGTACTTGGAATTGTGATACTCAGTCAAAATAGTGGAAATCAAGTTACTCACCCTAGGTACACACAATCGACCCTTGATTCTTAAGACCTCTTAGACTTGTAGAATGGCCTCTGTCATTTTCCTTGTAACACTTTTTCCTTGAGATTTATCAATTTATTAACTATTGTCTCTTAAATTGATACTACAAAATGGGCCTAAAATCCACATATGCCAACACCTTGACTTCACTAGTTTCCAGCATTATTTGAAAATTGTTAGCCAATGACTGTACCTCTCTAGCTAATGGGTGCCTGGACGCCTTTAGAAATGCTAGGCTCTCTATACACATTAATTTTTGACTTAGTGCATCGGACACCATATTAGTCTTACTCAGGTGATATCAGATTGAGATATCATAATCTTTAATCAACTCCACCCATCTGCTCTATCTTAGATTCAAATTGTTCTGAGTGAACACATGTTGCAAGCTATGATAGTTGGTAATATTTCATATTTCATCCCCCTCATAGAGATAATATGTTTAAATTTTCCAAGTGAACACTATTGCTGCTAGCTCCAAGTCATGTATGAGGTAGCTTTTCTCATAAGGGTTTAGTTGCCTTGAAGCAAAAGAAATTACATTTGGCTCCTGCATCAACACAACATCTAAACCCAAACATAAAACATTAAAAATTATAATAAAATCTTTACCCTCGATAAGCTGGGCCAATATTTGAGCCAAAGTCAACACAATTTTGAGGTTTCAAAAACTCTCTTCATACTTGTCATCCCATTCAAAAGGAACTTCTTTCTAAGTCAAACGGATCAGGTGTAGAGTAATGGAAGTAAACCCTTTAACAAACCAATGATAGTAACAGGCCATCCAATACAACTTTGTATTTCTATTACATTTGTCGGTCTAGCCCAATCCTTAACAACCTCAACTTTTTGTGGGTACACCATCACACCTTCTTTAGAAACTATCATCCCCAAGAAGGGCACCGAATAAAGCCAAAATTTACACCTAGAGTAGCAGTTACTTCTCTTTCAACAATTTTAACACAATATGCAAGTGAACTTTTGCTCTTACTCACTTTTAGAATAAATTAGTTTATCATCAATAAACACAATGATGAATGAATTCAAAAAGGACTTTAACACTCAATTATCAATCTTATGAAAACAGCTGGGGCATTGGACAAGTCAAAAGACATAACTAAAAATTCATAGTGTTTGTAACAAGTTTGGAAAACAGTCTTTGGGATGTCCTCTGCCCTGATTTGAACTTATGATAACCTAACCTCGAATCAATCTTAGAGAACACTGCAACTTCTTGTAATTGGTCAAACAAATCATCTATTCTAGGCAAGGGATATTTCTTATGAATGGTTACCTTATTTAACTAGCGGTAGTCTATGCACATCCTCATAGTACCATTTTTTCATAAGAAACACTGGTGCACCCTAAAGAGAGATACTTGGGTGAACGAAACCCTTCTCTACCACTCTTGAAATTGGGATTTCAACTCTCTTAACTCGGAAGGTGCCATACGATATGGAGAAATAGAAAAAAGGTCTAGTGTCTAGCTCTAAGTCTATACAAAAATCACCTTTTAATCTGGAGGCATAGTCAAAAGATCATCTAGAAACACTTCTAAGAATTCACACACAACTCGAACAAATACTATAAGAGGGGCTATAGATTTATCCTTCCAAAGATGGGCCAAAAATGCCCTAAATCCCCTCTTTACTAGTTTTAGGCATGAATCACAAACACTACCCTCAAGATACTAGTCTTAAAGGTACCCTCCCACTCTAGCTTCTCTCTCAGGCATTGCCATAAAAACTATTTAAGTAAAACATTGAAGAATAACATGATAAGGGGACAACTAACTCATCCCCAAGATAAGGTTAAACTCTTCCCTGTCTAAAATAACTAAGTCTAGTAGGGTCTTAAACCCTATGAATATCAAAGGACACACATGATATACCTGATCAATATATGAAACACCTTACCAGTATAGACACATACATAGGAGTATCAAGATATTCATAGTCCAAGTCCCAACTAAAAGAAAATTTCATAGACACATAACAAAAGGTGGAAACAAGATTAAATAATACAGAAGCCATAGGATCACAGATAATAATAGTACCTGTGATTATCGCATCAAAAGTTTCTTCCTCGGGATGAGCCAGAATTGTAATGATGACCCTTATCACCACCTTTACTGCCACCTCTACCACCATGTGCTCTATTTCTACCTACTTGTCCTCCTCACTGATTGGCTTGGTTTCTACCCTTAGCCTGACCACTGCACTAACCTTGCAAGTAACCCTACCATTTTCTCTACCACTTTGAACTGCTGGAAATAGAGCAATAAAAGTTGGTTATTGAGTCACCTGGCTTAGAGACGAGAAAGTAGAAAATTTCTCCTTACATGCCCCATACCCCACATTCAAAGTATTTGGACAAAATAGGCCTCTAAATTAAAGGAAAAGAGGGTGTGTAGCTGCTAGCTCGGGAAGGCTGATAACTGACCCCAGAAAAGCCCCCAGCTGATACTAGCATAATTGAATAATAGGGCTTAGAAGAACATGCCCCTTCGAGAAAGTACCACTAAATTGGTCCGAGGTCTGAACCTTTTTCTCTTCTTATTTTACCTCGCCTTGTACCTCCAATGCTTCAGCCTTTTTGGAAAATTCAATTTCTTAAAAAGACTTGCCAACACGACTATACATAAGGTAGCCAACTGAATTCCTGAGTTCAGACCCTTCACAAAATATATGATTTTCTCCTCTTTTAAGGTAATCAACTATAGGTCATAACGAGATAGAGGATGAAACTTGGCCTCTTATGATGCCATAGACATGTCACCCTACTTCAACCTCAAAAACTCATTAGTCATTATAAGTGTAAGGAACATATTTCTTGAGGAATACATTCTGAAACTGGGCCTAAGTAAGTGGAGGTAAGGTAGTTCTACACTCTATAAATAACCTCCACCATTGCTTTGCTTCTTTCAACAACCAAAAAGAAATAATGTCAAAACCCAAACCATTCAACAATACCCATCTTGTGCAAACATTCATGATAATCTATCAGGAACTAAAATGCATCCTTAAACTCTATTCCCTAGAATACTGGGGGTTTCATTTTCATGAACTTGTAAAATAATCCATGCTTATTATCTGTCATTACCAGTCCAAGTACCTTTTAGAGATACACCTCTATTTCAAAACCTACATCTATCCTCAGTGCTATAATAATGACATATTAGAAGGCTGTAGGAAGAATGATCGAGACAACTGAAGTGTAACTAATTCCAACCAAGCTACCTAATAATTCTAGAAACTATTGAATCACCTATGTAGATAAGGGAACCTGAGCTGCACTATATGGTGCTGGTACCACATTCTCCGAAGCTACCATCTTTTCTTACTTAACCACTTTTTTGTCATCCTGAGCATAGTATGGGGAATCCTATGGTGGGTGAAGGGATGGTGATATATGCCTTGCTAGTCTCCCAGCTACCTATGCTCCATCTCTAATAGGTTTTACTCTCTCTCCTTCCCCTTCTCGCTTTGCCTCTAGCCCAAGGCCTACCCCAGATTATGGGCTCAAAAATGGGTATAGGTGTTGTTGCTCCTGCTCTGGTAGAATGAGTATTAGCCATCCGCGAACAAGAGTGAAAGGATTAGATACAAATTTTGATCACCAGATACCAATTTGAATCAAGTTATTGTAATAAAGAAAGAAAGAAAAGAGTTCATTCATAAAGTCACATAGACTCCCAAAGAGAAGTACATATGTCTCTGTACCTTTCAATAAGACTCTATTAGACCTGTTCTTATGATGATATCTACGAGTCCATTGCTCTAACACTATCTCTGTCATGACCCTAATGGTCATGATTAGTATCCGTCCTAACCTATGGCAGGATAAACATACTACACTTACTTTTACTCACTTAAGTGTCATTTCTACATTCATATTAGTATTAGCTTACATGTTTTTTCAATGATTACAAAAGATGTCTCATTCCATCACTAATAATTATTCAACATTATCATATATAAAATGTAACAAAGTACAGAAAACTCTATCTGTTACAATTTCCCGTGACCTGAATTCACCATATAAGAATATTTAAATAGAACATATAAGTCTTAAACCAACACATCATTTAAAACATAAACTAACAGGAATTCATCTTAGTCCTGAAAAAAGGACCTAAACAACATAAAAACATCTGGAGGTTGCCCAACATAGTGCTCACCCATAAAACTAAGTCTGGATCACTATCTAGAGTTGGGGTCGTGTGTCAACCACTGAAATATGTTTTGCACTCAACAAAAGAATGGTACAGGTAGGATTAGTACATCAACAAGTATTGGTAAGCATTATATCAACTAACTTAAAAATGTACAAGTATAGCAAGTCAAATAAGTTTAACTATAATCACAATAATATTGATAATCAGTAATATCCATCAAACAACACATGATAATTCATCATATAATTACATTCTCAAGATTACTTTTAATGCTTTCATACTTAATCATTTTCATCAATCATTCTTCATCAAATATATTTATCAAATGGCACTTAGTGGATGTAAATGAGTACATGTATGCAAGATATGCGTACCATCTCTTACCATTCTCATCCTCCTCATCACGTCATGACAAACCAGTAGTGGTACCTGACCTATTATTATATCATGTCATATAGTACCAATGTGGTACTCGATCTATTACTTCAACACCTCATTAAGCGCAATGAAAATTAAATGCAGTCATCACAATATAAACCATGCTAAAAGGCAATCATAGATGTTCCAATCATACACAAGCACAACACCAAGAAAGTCTAAGTGCTACACAAAATCATATCCTACCTTAACTCTTTTACTAAAAGTCACCTTTAATCCATACTTTTCTCTTTATTTCTCGTTCAACTCGTACGTAAAGTATACAACCATCAAATATTCACATATTTCAATAATTCATCCTTTTTAATTAATAAGGATAAAAAATCACTGATTTTAATCATAATTTACCTATATGATGATCTTAAGGGTTCCTTACATTTTAATTGCATAAAAACCACTCAATTTAAAATATATAGTCATAATTCTAGTCTCATTAGTGTTTTATAACACCCTTGGATTGTTATAATATCGAGTTCATAAGAAATCCCCTTATTTACATTAATTTTTGTGAACTAGGGTTTAACCTTTAAAACCACCATTAATCCATTTATAGTGATTTTATAAGGTTAAAAAAAGTGAATTCAAGTGTAGAATACTTAGTCACCTCCAAAAATGAACAACCTCAAATTTCCCCTAAAAATTGCCTATCTGCAATGCCCTATCACATTTTTCAAAAAGTGAGAAATGAAAACATTTTTTGGCCTTTAAAAACTAATATTTCATTGTATGTTAATGCTGTAGGGGATTATCACCAGTGTAGAGGTACTTCTGCAACGGTTGAGTTTTTGTCGCAACAGTTCAAGCCCATTTCATTAGAGGCTGCCACTGTGGTTTCCCTGACGTGACCGCAGTACCGCTGTAGCTGTCCAAGGTAGAAATTGGGACCCTTTCTTAGCTTTCCTCATTTTACAGTACACACTATGAATCTTGACTATGCAAATCAACCCCTCCACAATAAATGCTATAATTAGGATTTTATAAGTTTATTTTAGGTGTCAAAAGTTGCTATCGCTTCCTATACATGTTGGTTATCCAACTATTATAAAAAAACCAACTATTAATAGTGATATCAATACCATATTTCATTCAACTATCACACCCTCAATTTTGAGCCAAAACTAGACTAGCCTTGAATTCCTAAAAATTTAGATAAGGGGTGTCTAGGTGCAAATTTTCTCCTAATTGAATGTAACAACTTTTGGGTTGTTAGAATATCATTATAGTTCACATGATCATATTAGTATACTCAATTGGAGAATTTTAATTTATATGTCCTTTAAACAACCTCTACAAATTAAATGTACCATTTTAAGTATAAAATAATTTAATGTCCCTTATAGAGATTGGATGATTGTGGGTTGTTTCATATTCCACATTACCTTTTTTCCTAACTTATTTGAGTTTATTTTATAAAGGATAAGACTAATCACATTTATGGCCTATAGTAGAGACACGAACAATTCAACGTAAATCAAGGCAATGACTTACCCTTAATAATGAACAAATGCCTCTTGGCCCTCAGATTGACTGATCAAATAGGGTACGGGCCCTATGTAGTGAAGGGAGAAAAACTCCCCATAAAGAGTATAACCAAAGATTCACGAGAAGCTGAACTTCTAATGATTTGGCTGATGAGAACATTGATGGTTGGGTGAATGATGCGAGTTTAGAGGAAATAATACGAATTCTTAAGGATGAACATGGCTAATTGCAAGGCACCTCTCATGATAAGACTAAATCATAGTTTATATACAATAAACTATAATGACATTATCCAATAATGTGAGTCCAAGAACCTTGGCACCATCTACTGGGGGTTCTAGTTTGGGGTTCCATTTTCTCCCAAAATGCTTTTGAAGTTGAGAACTAATAAAGAATGACAATGTTAGTGGTTTTAAAAGTGGTTCTAGAAGAATAAGAATGCCTGCAGATACTTTTAGGGCCGACTTCATGAATTATGTGAAATAAATCCACTCTGTAATGGATTATATCCCAGTGGTACTCCCAATATTCAAAGGACCAAATTTAAAATAATATACCCAGTTGCCATACAAATTGGGTGTGACGCCAATGTTGATTCCTAAAGTGTTCAACATGATGTATATTCCTAAATTTGATGGGATAATGGACCATAGGATCATATGACAACATACACTATTGCCATTAAGGGGAAAAACTTGGCACACGATTAATACAGTTAGTTTTAATAAAAATAGTTCGTGAAGTGTTAACCAAGAGAGCCTTGATTTGGTATTTCTCTTACCTAAGTTTTTTATTGATTAATTTATGATTATTGTAGATGCCTTTATTACATATAATACTAGATATTCATAAGTACAAAGAGTGGTAGAGGTGGTTCCTATGTTACCAGGGGTGGATCTCAGGCATTTCACAGAGATGGTCATGGAGGAACACAGATTGAAGGTAGATAAGGCCATTGTTATGTTTTCTTAGGTAGACAAGAGGTCGAAGCTTCTGATACAGTTATTACAATTACTATTTTAGTTTTTCATTTACTGGCTTTAATTTTATTTGATCTAGGGTTTACTTCTTATTATGTGTTTACCTAATTTACTACACATCCAGATATAATATTATTCTCTAGTGGTACCTATATGTTTTTCTACCATAACATGTGATTAATTAGTTGTGATCAAGTGTATCACTCCAGTATTGAGACTTTATTAGGGTATGATATATGGGTGGATCTCACTGTCTAGATATGGTGGACTTCGATCGATTTTAGGTTTGTATTAGTATCTTCTTATTTTCTATCTTGGATTATCACACCAAGACTATTTTATTAGTTCTAGCTGGTGTTTCTCATTTACTATTGAAGGCTACCATTATACATTCACCAAAGGAGGTGATATTATTTTTGAGAGTAAAAAAGATGGCAGAAAAAAGGTTTTTGGCTTACTTAGCACATATTTGAGATATATTAGTGTTGACACTTCCTCACTTGAGTTAGATTTTGTTGTGAGTGAGTTTGCTGAGGTCTTTCTAATAGTCTAT
Source organism: Capsicum pubescens (assembly GCA_030864215.1). Taxonomy (NCBI): domain Eukaryota; kingdom Viridiplantae; phylum Streptophyta; class Magnoliopsida; order Solanales; family Solanaceae; genus Capsicum; species Capsicum pubescens. The sequence goes on along the minus strand of CM061544.1, from coordinate 193,826,979 downwards.
ATAGGTATTGTGAGTATCAAACTTAGATTTAGAGCATCAGTTATGCAATCACTATTAGTTTAAATTTTTGTAGACCCTTTGATAGCTTCTTGGATTACATTGTCTAACTTGAGGTGAATTTTGGTAACATCATACCATTTTATTTTGTTACATCACAAGCATGCTCCACCTAAAACTGAGTTGAGAGAAGAATATCTTTGAAGTTTTCAAGTGTAAATTGATGGAAGAGAACTTGTCAAGGGCTTCTAAAAGATTAGTAGAGGAAGGAGTAGCAATATAGGAGAAGGATGGAACAAAATTAGGTTGAATAGGAGAAGAATGATTAGCATAAGATTTGAGAACCCAAGTATCTCCAATGAGGGTATATCCTATACTTATAAATGCTTTCGAGTTGTAGCATTGGCAAGCAAAAGATAAGAAACTTACATTAAATTTTGATAACTAGATTTAAAAATATGAGATATGACCATGCCATAAGGGAGACTTATAAGATCAAAAGAAACTTCAATCATATTATTGAGAATGAGAAAGGATAACTTGAACTGATGTTTAGATAAAATACAGTAAGTGGGAAAAGTATCCCACAGAATAATTGTTAACAAAGAGCCCGTATGTGGAATTAAGGAAGTGAGAACAATGTGTGCAGTTAATCTTGCCTCAAAAGAAATATCTTTTGGGCCCAACTTTGTGGACAGTGAATTCGGTCTACACAACGTAATTATACTCTTTGCATGTTCAAGAGTGTCTTCATAATTAGACAATCAAACACACTAAGAGGGAATAGGAATACCGAACTTTGAATGAAAAAGATATGATCACAGATTGCACAGTCAATACATATTCTTTTTCCCATAACCAGTGTCTTAAGATCGTTGGGTTTTAAGGAGTGAAGATTGGAATAACAAGAGAATGGGGGGTTCATATACAATCTGAGAGGAAGTATAGAATAAATTAGCCCAACCTTTAGATTTAAAGAGGCCCATGATATCACAATGAAGAGAAGACAATAGGTCAAGATCAACAATGCTTCAATGAACTAGGATTTTTTATTTTACAGAGTGAAAAAAGTTTCATGAGAGGATCCCCAAAAATTAGTTTTGACATCCAAAGTACTTTCAAATCAAACCTGTATTTTTTTTAGGATGTAAGAGTTTTTTTTATCATTGAGTGATCATTTGAAAGAGGGCTTAGGGGAGGATTAGTGAGAGGACATGGAGTGGATTGATATATTAGAGTCAAGATGAACTAGAGCATAACCCTTCCATTTTCCCTTGTTCCTAGAATTTTTTCAAGTAGGGCAAGGAAATGTTTTATGAGATTTTCCATACCGACGGAGAGATAGATGAAAAAAGAGATGATTTGAACAAAAAGAGGAAAAGTTTTAACGTAGGGTCAAAAGTTTAAAAGATGGAAGAGAGATAAATGAATGGAAAAGGAAAGGGTGTAATAATGAATATAAGAAGAAGAAAATAGTTGGAAAGATTTGACAAGTAATTAGTAAGAAAATTTAATGAACATAGAGTAAATAAGGAAAAGTTTTGACAAAAAGATTTTTCACATACTAAGCAGATTTTAAAGGATTTTTAAAATTCCAAGATCTTATCTAAGGACAAGGAATCATTCCTCAAGAAGAGGTTTTGTAAAAAATCATCCAATTGAGAATCATTGCTAATAAATGCTAATTCAATATTATCTTTTTGAACATGATCACGAATAAAATTATGCTTAATATCTATATTTTTATCTCCAGAATGATGAATAGAATTCTTTGTTAAGCAAACAACTCTAGAATTATCATAAATTTTTTCGCTGGTTTAGAAGATAAATCATAATTATTTATTTTATAAACCATACATAGGATTTGAGCACAACATTGACCAACAATAATGTATTCTGCTTTATTAGTTAAAAGAGAAACAAATACTTTTTTTTTTATTATTTCATGAAATCAATGATTTTCCTAGTAGTTGGCAGGTGCCACTTATGCTTTTTATGTCCTTTTTTCTCACCTGTATAATCTGCATCATAAAATCCCTCAAGTGTAAAATCTTTTCCTTTTTCATATAATAATTCAATGTAAGTAGTACTCACAAGATATCTGATGATCCTTTTTATAGCAGTAAGATGAGATTCTTTAGGATTGAATTGAAATCGAGCATACATACAAACATTAAAGATAATGTTCGATCAGCTGGAAGCTAAATAAAGTAGTGTCCCAATCATTTTGAGATACCTTATTTCATCAATGCTTTTACCTATATCATCTTAGTCAAAAGAGTATTTGTAGATCATGAGTGTTAGTAGAGCTTTGGCTTTACTCATTTCATGTTTTTGAATGAATTATTTTATACTTACTTTGACATATGAATATTCCTCCATTTGATTGCATAATTTGCATTTCTAGGAACAAAATTAACCCTACATCATACTTATTTCAAATTCCCTTTGCATAAGCTGAGATAATTCCTTGCATAGAAGAGTGTTTGTTCTAGAAACTTTAATATCATTTAGATAAATATTAAAGATCAAGCTTTCAAATATAACCTTTTTGATGAAAAGAGTAGTATGAATTTTTCCTTTTAAAAGACCGTGATCAATTAAAAGGTACTTAGTTGATCGTATGTTGCATCCAAGTGCACACACAAGTGTACATGGTCTCACCAAGTAGTAAAGTGACCCTTTAGAAGCAAAGTATAGAAACCACATGGATTAGTTTTAACAACTATATAATTCAAGTTTAACGATGGAGATTAAAATAGTGCAAACGTGACTAAAAGAGTTTGAGAATTATGATTTAAAAGTAAAGTAAACAATGAAAAAAAGTAAAAGTCTTGGACAATCAATGAAGAGAAACCCAGGGTTAAGGCACTGCAAATAATCATACTAAAATGTTGAATTTCATTGGTTAGATTACTTATCTTGGTTGTTGATTCGCAGGGTTTATAGTATGATCATGGTCTCTTGATCATATTCTACCTAATTGGACATTACAACTGCATCATTGAGTGGGGATGTAATAATCCATTTAGATGCATTAAGATATAATCCTGCATGTGAACCAAACAAGGATTTTAGGTATATCCCCATCCTAGATGCTAATTCAAATCCCTTATTTTATAAAAGAACAAAAACCTTGCTCTATTTACCCCCAGGTTCTATTATTTTATTCCCCCTCCTGAGCTCACAAAGCCAATAATGGATGTATTCTAAGGGTGGATAATCCTTAAAATTGTTGTAACAAGGATAAATAAACAACCAAATATGATAAGCAATCAAAACCAAATCAATTCAAAGCAATAGTAATCATGTTCTTGCCCTTAACCCAGAAAAAAGGATTTTAGCCACTCATGGACATAACTGTAATCTAGATAAATGAATACATGATAAAATCCATTATAAAACTAAAGTAAAGAGATAAAAACCTTATTTGAAGTGTTTTCCATCCCCTTTCCAAGTTTCAAAATCGTCCTAGGTCTCTAACATAAGTGCAAGTGTCCGATTTATAGGAGGATAATTTCGCCGTACTAGGACTAAGGTGTGCGTCACCCCTTTTATTCCATGGGACTAGGGTGTTCACCGCGGCCTCATCATGGTGACACACTAGAAAGTCATCTTGTAAGCCATATCTATGTCCTTCCATCCCAAGCCTTATGGTATTGTTTCCACTTGATTTCCAATTTGTGTTTCATCCGTATATCATCAAAATCAAATCCCTAAGCACCATATAGCATAAAAAATCATGTATTAGAGCTCAAAACAACATATTATCAAGGACAATGAACTAGAAACTTAAGCTAAGAACTAATTTTGCCCCTTTTGATCTTTAACTTCTTGTTCGATTCTAGGCTTGATCCAATTGAATCTTGAAAACTATAAACACGTTGTTCCACACATAATTATACAATAATAACCTTAGGAACTCATTACACTAACTAAAATCCATAGAGATCAACTAGACAAACACCTATCTCAAGCTAGTAACACTAGTTTTCTCATTTGAACTTTAAGTGACCAAATTGCATAGAAACTTGTTTGAAAGACACCTTAAACATTGTAATCAAGTACTTAAACACTTATATGATCAATTATAGAATTATTAACACATTAAGTACATAATAAGTCCTCATAACAAAGCTAAATAAGCTCGGATAACAACACTGAGGTACATAAATCCACCTCGAATCACCACCCCACACTTAAATCCTTGTTTGCCCCAAAAAACTCTTTAATCTTAGAATCATAAGATTAGGAGACTCCACACATCTACTATAAGCAAGACACCTAAGCTTGAACTACAATGACTATACAGAATTCAAGTCCTTACATTAAGCATGTTGCAAACACAATTAACAGTTCAAGAACACTACTCCAAAATATCCTAGCCTCAAAAACTAAGTCACCTAGTTGAAAAACTCATACATATTGTTCAATCAAATACATCATACAAATCACCAAACTATTATCAATTATGTTCCCTCACAACAAGAGAGTTACCCATAACTACTCACATAGATGTAATTTGTCACTAAATGGGTACAAGAATCAAATTACTCTCACTCTCTAAAAGAATTCATAAGTTACACAAAATAAACCATAAGCTTGCCCTTAGTATAGTACTCCACTAATATCAGAATGATAAAGCTTAGGATCAAGTAGGTCTTTAAGGGTTTCCATTTAGGCTAAGGGATGGGTAGGAACTAGTTGGATCAGGACTTGTGACTATCTTCCCTAAGCCCTTTAATACATCACACTTTTCATTCAATTCACCTTTAACAACCAATTTTCACCACTTTCGTCTACCCTTATTTTTTGTTTTTCTCCATCTCATTAAGCTTATTCACATTCACTATGGTAGGAGTATTTTCTATTAATTCATAATTCAATTTGGCCCATATTCACACCTACTTTACGTTACGCACCTTTATGATAGACACCCTCAACTTAAGTGATTTTCCTTAGCTGAGGTGCACAATGCCCATGGAGGACCAGGGCCAAAACAGGTTCATTACACACAACTGGGCTAAAAATAGGAATTTCTTAAGCATAAATTTCTCTAACTCCCAACTACAACAAGTTAATTGTGAACACTAACAACTATTACTCTAGAGTTTCACGTTCACCTTAATCCCACTTGAATCTCAAAATCCTTAACCCAATTAATTTTTACACTAAAACGCTTAAGAGCTCTGGATTAAATTATGGTCTATCAAAGAAAGGGATACAGACTACATATGAAGCTGCCAAGGAAAATAAGCTAAAGGATCAATGGGGTTAACTAGGATTATGCATAAGGGTAGGTAACAAAGCGTATGAACATGGCTATCAAAGAAATGCCTATATCATCTCCTAAATCCACACTCTTTATTTTTCTTTGCACACACACTAGACACGTTCTAGCATCAAATGCAACAAAGAATACACAAACACCTCACACGCACATGGTCAACTCAAGTAGGATCATTATAGACTGTCAACCAAACATTCACATGAATTCAACGTTAAGCCAATAAGTACACGAGTCATAATCATAAACCTAGGAGTCACAAAAGTAGTAATTCACACAATTAACATTCTTTTACAACCAAAGTACTTGCATCATGCAATCATACATAGCACCAACAAGAATATCCCATATTTTTTTATTTAGAATTACTCCTAAAAATGAGAATTTCCCCACCCCACACCTAAAAATCTACTTTGTCCTAAAGTATACTTAAAACTAGAGATAGAAATACTCTCTGAGGTGTCTAGTCCTAGCTAGTAGTATCTTTATACATCAAGGGGGTCTGGGGACCCCATAATTAGTTTTTACCATGCTCTTTAGCTCAAGTTTTCTAGTACTCAAACTTCCCATCAACCTGTGACTCAACAAAACAAAAAGACTAGTGAAGTAAGAATTAAAATACTAAAAGTAAAACATACCTTAACTTGGGTTGCCTCCCAAGCAACACTTGATTTAGTGTCGCGGCACGACCTAATCTTCGACTTATCCATTTTTTCTTCATCCTCTTCCTCCTACTTGGAGGCCATCTTCTTATTTGCCTATTGAGTGCGAACTCTCAAGGTCAATAAATCTCTCAATAATAGGATTTTCAAGCTCATCAATATGCATCATATTAGGTTGGGGTGGTTGTGTCTTGGGCCACTCAATGAGGAAGTCTGAAGAGGTCTTTAATAGACTAAACTCCACCACCCCACACTTATCCCCATCAATTACTATAATCATACACAAATCTTTGTAGTGGGATAGTGTGTTCAACAGTCTCACATCTATTAATGCCCCTCTTTGCCAAGAATATATGTCCCAAAATGACTGGCACTCTTTTATCTGCCTAAAAATCTAAAATAATAAAATCAACAGGAATAATAAACTTACCAACCTTGATAAGAACATCTTCTATTATTCTTTCAGGATGGTTTAGGGTTCAGTCTGCCAATTGTAGTATTATAAAGCTTAGTCTCTTCTTTCCTAAACCAAAAGTGTTCAACAAGGAAAGGGGCATCAAATTGATGCTTGCCCCTAAATCACTAAGTGCATTGACCACCTCACTTCTGCTAATTTGAACAGGAAACGTGAAACTCCCAGGGTCTTTGAGATTTTTGGGCATCTTCTGCATCACCACAGAACTACACTCCTCAGTGAGTGCTGCTATCTCAACATCCTACAACTTAACCTTGTTAGTGACCACATCCCTCAAGTACTTAGCGTACTTAGGCATTTTCTGCATAATATCTAAAAGAGGGAGGTTAATGTGAAGCTCTCTGAACTTGTCAAAGAACTTCTTGAAGGATGTATCCTCTTTTGATTTTCTAAGCCTCTGTGGGAAAGGTGGTCTTTATCTCTCCTTCACCTATTCAACATCTTTTGATTTCAGGTACTTAGACTTCCTTGAATTTTCAGCAACTTTGTCATCTACCCATTGTGGAACCAACTCCGCATCTACCTCCTTAGTTTTCTTTGGAGGTTTTTCATTAAGCTCTTTACCATTCCTCATAGTGATTGCCATTACTTTTTTAGGATATTTAGTATCACTTGGAAAACCACCTTGAGGCCTGGTAGTTTGCGCTCCTACCATTTGACGTATCTGTAGCTTAAAGTTCTTTGTAATAATCTGATGACTCTTCATATCTTCTACCAACTGTGCTTGAGTACCCATAATATTTTTCTACATCTCTTCAATACTTCTAGTTTGAGTCATGGCCTGATTTCCACCTCATGAGAAATTGGGATGATTTCGCCAGTTTGAATTGTACGTGTTACCAAAGTTCTACTATCCTTGATGATTACCATTCCTCACATACATCACTAACTCAGGATTTGCACCACACATAGCTGAAGAATAACCACTGTTGCCACAAACCTCACACTAAGTATTTGTCTGATGAATTGCATTAGCTGTTGTTGTAGGCTGTGTAACCCCCAACTTCATACTGCTGAATTGAGTAATTATCTAATTTTATAGTGCAAAAATCTGAGCTGATAAGGCTATAAACTAGTCCACCTCCAACACACCTGCAACCTTCTTTGGAGAACTTCTTGAGTTAGCGTGCCACTCAGGATTACCTTGTGCAATCTAATTCAACAAGGTGTATAGCTTCTCATACGTCAATTCCAACACTTGACCACCTACAACCAATCTAGAAAATTTTTTGTGCTGTGATCAAGTGCCTAAAAAAAGTGAGCTAGTACCATATTAGACTACTGATGATGTGGATATTCCCAAAGAAAAGCTTTGAACCTCTCCCACGTATGATATAAGTTCTCATCTTGCCTCTATTTGAAGCTTACAATCTCATTGCACAGTCTCATAGTCTTGCCAGATAGATTGAATCAGAAGAGGAATTTCTTGGCTAAGTTATCCCATGTTGTTATTGAACTTGTCGGCTCAACGTTTAACCACTTCTTCACTTCCCCCAATAGTGAAAAGGGGAATGTGTCATCCTAACATAGTCAGTTGACACACCCGTTGGGATGGATATGTCACTGATCTCTAAGAAGTTCCGCAGGTGGATTTGTGGATCTTCATGTGAAAGCCCCATAAACTATCTACTGCTAATAAAAAACTGCACCATGTTCTATTTGATCTCAAAGTTATCTCCACCAGCAAGTTTTTTAAAAAGATAGGTCAAATTTTTTGGAATTGGGATTGCCACTTTGCGAACTGTCCCGCAAGTTGGTGGATCGTCATCCATGAGAGTAGGATTGTCATGTTCCTCTTGAATTTGTGGGATATGGTAGAGAAGGAATGCTTCTCTCCTCATTTGGTGTAAGTATTTCTCGGGTTTGAGGCTTGGTTCAACCAATTCCCTATCCCTTGCCAGCTTACTAGTTTGTAAATCTAATTCATGCAAATTCAATACTGAGACCAAGCGTAAAGCAGCAAAGAAATTTAAAAGTAAAACTAAAACTAAAATTGTTGCTAATTTAAAAATCCCCGGCAACGGAGCCATATAGTTGATACACCCAAGTGCACACACAAGTGTACGTGGTCTCACCAAGTAGTAAAGTGGCCCTTTAAAAGCCAAGTATCGATCCCACAGGTACTTGTTTTAACGACTATAGAATTCAAAATTAATGATTGAGATTAAAATAGTGCAAATATGATAAAAAGAGTTTGAGAATTATGATTTAAAAGTAAAGTAAACAATGCAGAAAAGTAAAAGTCTTGGACAATCAATGAAGAGAACCTCGGGGTTAAAGAACTGCGAATAATCACACTAAGATATTAAATTTCATTGGGTAGATTACTTATCTTGGTTGTTGATTTGCAGGGTTTATAGTATGATCATGGTCTCCCGATCCTCTAATCTTCTACCTAACTGGACATTACAACTACATTGTTTAGCGGGGATATAATAATCCATTAAGATGCATTAAGATATCATCTTGCATATGAACCAAATAAGGATTCTAGGTATATCCCTCCTAGATGCTAATTCAAATCCCTTATTTTATAAAAGAATAAGAACCTTGCTCTATTTACCCCCATGTTATATCATCTTATTCCCTTTACTGAGCTCACAAAGATGACAATGGATTTATTCTAATGGTAGATAATTATTAAAATAGTTATAACAAGGATAAATAAACAACCAAATATGATAAGCAATCATAACCAAATCAATTCAAAGCAATAGTAATCATGTTCTTGGCCTTAACTTTGAAAAGAATTTTTAGACACTCATGGACATGAAAATAATTGAGATAAATGAATACATGATAAAATCCATTAGAAAACTGAAGTAAAGAGATAAAAACACTAATAGAAGTGTTTTCTAGCCATCTTAAGTTTCAAAGTCGTCCCAGGTCTCTAACATCAAGTTCAGTGTCCTATTTATAAGAGGAAAATTTGGCTGTATTGGGACTAGGGTACACATAACCCCTCTTATTCCATGGTACTGGGGTGTGCACCACGGACTCATCGCGCCGACACACTGGAAAGTCATCTTGTAAGCCATATCTATGTCCTTCCATCCCAAGCCTTGTGGTGTTTTTTCCACTTGATTTTCAGCTTATGTATCATCCATATATCATCATAATCAACTCCATAAGCATACTATAGAATCAAACACCGTGGATTATTGTCCAAAACAACATAATATCAAGGGCAATGAACTAGAAACTTAAGCTAAGAACTAGTTTTGCCCTTTTTGATCATTAACTTCTTGTTCGACTATAGGCTTGATCCAATTGAATATTGAACACTATAAACATGTTGTTCCACACATAATTATACAATAATAACCTTAGGAACTCATTACACTCACTAGAATCCCTAGATATTAACTAGACAAACACCTAGCTCAAGCTAGTAACACTAGTTTTCTCATTTGAACTCTAAGTGACCAAATTGCGTACAAACTTGTTTGAAAGACAACTTAAACATTTTAATCAAGTACTTAAACACTTTTCTTCTCTATTATATCATTATTAACACATTAATCACATAAGAAGTCCTCATAACAAAGCTAAATAAGCCCGAATAACAACACTGAGGTACATAAATCCACCTTAGATCATCATATCAATCCTTTAGAGCTTGTTTGAGATTGTAAAGTTCCTTAGAGAGTTTGTGAATGTGAATAAAGAATTTTTAATGTGCGAAACCTAGTTTTTCTTTCAAAAAGACTTCTTCAATATAAAAATTTAAGAAGGAACTTCTAACATCCATTTGAAATAGTTTAAAATATTTAAAGTAAACAGAAGAAACTTGGATACAATTGATTCTAATTAAGATAATGGTGTGAAAGTTTCATAATAACCTACTCTTTATTATGAGTATCCTTGTGCAACTAGATGAACTTTGTTTCTCATAGTTTCTCTAGATGTATTCATTTTGTTTCTAAATACCCATTTTGTTCCAATGGTTAATGTATTTTTTGGATTTAGAACCAAGTACCATACTTGATTTTTATCAAATTGATCAAGTTTCTCTTAGATTTTTTTAACCTAACTGCCACCTTTTAGAGCTCCATCCACTTTATTTGGTTCAAGTTGGGATATGAGACAAGTCCCTTGAACTTTTCTTGATACCTCTTTTATCATCCTTTCTTAAAATATCTAATGATAAATTTCTTTGGGTAATTTGGTTTGCTTTTCCATTTATTTGGAATACTTCCTTCTTGACTAGTTGACTATTTTGTTATTTTGGTTGACTGGTTATGCTCTATTTTAGTAGTTGTGATTGCTTGATAACTTTGATATTCATGATCGTCTGAGCCTATACCTTTATCGACCAAGTGATTAGTAATTAATAAACAACATGAATAAATTCTTCAGTGTAGAAATTCTTATCACAACCCAATCTCTGAGTCATGATGGCACCTACTTTATCCCGTTAGTAGGTAAGCCAACCCGTAGCCCAAAGCTATAAGCAATGGGCTAATTTGTTGGAAAATGTCTTTTTTTAGGTTTAATTTATGCTTTTGTTAATAATCAAAAACCAAAAAAACAAAATTATACAAAATACAAACTTCAAATCGGGCTAAACACCGACCCAGTCCATAATAACAAAGACGTATATAAAAGGGGTAGGGTTTCTAAATTGAGCTAAGTTAGTTCTTTTACTCTTCTTAGATCTCTACCTCTATCTCCATGGCTAACTACTTAAATTCTTAAATGTTTCTGCTCCTTTTTTGGGTGATAAACTCCGTTCCCTGGATTTGTTGCTTCGCATCCTTGTCTAGATTGCAATAGTAAGGTCTTATCTCTTTTTCTTCTTCTTTGTTCAACACTAATGGTATTTTCTCCATTTTATATCATATCTCCAGTGTAAGGGTGTATGTAATGTTTTTTTGGTACTAAAAACATGGGTCTAGTCCACTGATATTTTATATTTCATTTTCGTAAGTGCCTTCTCATGTACTTGATTCTGCCTCCTGTTTGATGATGTAACCCTTTTTTTCTTGCACAATTAGTGAAGGGAGGGAGATTGTAAGAAGCTCAGACCCATGGACAACCGAATGGTGTCAAGTACCTCAACTGCTTATATTAAAGATCTGACCTCTGGACTCCTCAATCTACTGAGAGGCCCTTTGTGTTTGTTGGTGTAGTTAGGATAAGTAGCATTTTCCTCTTTTTTGTTTGTCTTCCAAAGGCTGTAAATATAATGCATGTGAAAACATTTGCTCTAGTCTTCCAGTTTGTCTATCCCTTTAGTACTACTAGCCTCAAGTATGAAGTTTGGTACTTGTCACTATTTAGAGTCTTTCTGCCCATGCTTGGTAACTGATGGAATGCTGTGTATATAAACTGTTCATTCTGCTTATTTTTTGATTGTGTTGTTATCTATTCTACTTCATCCCCTTGATTAATCTCCTCTTTACCTTTATTGCTAGTTTGAATTTCTTTTGCTGGTGATGTACCTGAGTTGTCAAAGCTCTTATTCACCCATTATTTGGGGCTTTCCTTCTCATTTGTAATACCAGGCTGGTTATCTTCTTCCTTCTCTTAATTTAACACATCAAATACATTTGATGTTTCAATTTCTAGCTTCTTCTCATTAACTTCCCCCAATATATGTCCATATTGATCTTTCTTGTATTTGTTTCTTCTTAGTATCCATTGATTCTTGCTATTCTCTGCATTGGTAGTCTTTTTCTATTCATCCTATTCAGCAACCTCCTTTTTGTATTTGATATTTTATTCTTTTTGATTCTGAATCTATTGGAATAATTCAGGATGGATATTTCAGCAAGAATCCTCATCGTGTCCTTTGAAACATCATTCTCTGCAATACTTTGGTTTGTAGTCATACTGGCTATGAATCCATTTAGACAACTTTACCTGTGATATCATCCTCCTTATTGATCTTCACTCTTTGAGGTAGTTTAGCTACTAAGTTTACTTTTACCTTAACCCTTGCACAACTTGGTCTTGTAAGGTTTTTAGTAGATAAATCTAATACTAAAGGTTTGCCCACTGCTGATGCAACTAAAAAAATGGCATCTTTGGCAAAAAATTTAGTTGGTAGATCTGGTAATGGGATCAAAGCCACTCCAATCGTAGTTTCCACATTTGGTTCAAACCAGGGATCCTATTTGAGAGTCCTCATTTGCCAATACAACTCCTTTGCTTTGATATAGTACGCACTAGTAGACCACAACTGAACATAATTCTCTAGTTGATTCAATTAAATCAATATATGTCTAGTATCAAGAACTCCTATTGTACAGTCTCTTTTTATCCCACACTATTTAGGGATTACTCTTTTGAGTTCATTGATATTCAGTTTACCATAAGAGAATTTGCCAATGATTGCATATTACAAATTTTCTTAAAGTATCAAGCTTTTTACTTCAGATGATTTGCACATAACTGTTGGTTCTCCATGCACCATAATGATGGGTTTTAACGAAACCCTACTATTTTCATGCACGTAAGGTTTAGCCTTCAAAAAATCTGCATATTTTGGTGGTGCGACATGATTTTCCCTTTTTCCATCCGTAATGTGCTTTTGAGGTTCATCATTATGCTTCTGAGATTTATCCGGTGGGCTCATCCCACCGGATGTAGTTGCCATTGTGATCGAAAAACTAGTCAAAAAAGGAAATTGTGATCGCTATTTTTAGGGTTTTAAAAATAATGGAAGAACTTTTTTGGTTAGAGTCTTTTAAAATATGCAAGTATAAGACTTACAAGAAATAAATTATAGAATAATAATAATAGTAATAGAAGGTAAATAGTAGGAATGACAATATCCCATGACCTAGTAGTGCCAATACAAGAGCAACTGATCCAAACACAATATAAGTACTAGTTGCCATTGTTGATGCTACGATCGTGCGAGCTAGAGTTCGGAGGTGAGCTCTCAAAACCACAGTTGATATTTTCTCCATATTCTAAATTTTGCTTAGTTATTCTATTTTTAAGACAGATGTACATTTGACTGATACAGTACTCGTAGTGTCTCTTGTACTAACACTACTAGGTCATGGGATATTATTATTTATACTATTTACCATCTGTTATTATTACAATTCTATGATTTATTTCTTGTAAGTCTTATACTTGCATATTCTTGGTATTTATGCCATTTTACATCAAATTAGCCCATTGCTACAGTTCTAGGCTACAGGTTGGCTTACCTACTGGTGGGATAAAGTAGGTGCCATCATGACTTCACAAATCGAGTTGTGACAAATTGGTATCAGAGCACTAGGATCACCAGTATTGTTGGCATAAAAGCAAGTCTAGTAGAGTCTCCCAGATCAAAACAATGATGTTCGTTTCTTATCTTCAGAAGGCTATAGGACATTTTTTAGAGATCTTTACTCCTTTCACTCATTTTTTGCTAATAGTATGAGTTGTTTCTAAGGATTTCTTTGGTTTTAATCTTTTGAAAATGTCTAGGATGCGTGCTACCGCTACATAAGATGAGGACCACGAGTTCTCTACTAGGAATCCTCCTATTGTAGTTTGTGAATAACCCAAAGGTCGAGGATAGCTGAGAGATGCAACCCAAATCATAGACCCGGATAGAGGGCCTTCACTAGACCCTATTTAGGCTCCCGCACTAGAGATTCCTCCACCCTATGCTGTAGTGGGCTCGGGATTAGCCCAGGCTCTACTGGGGTTTATTTCTTTGTTGCTTCTTAGAGATGCCTTAGTTTATCTTTTGGGGTTAGTTGGTGGTGTTTATCTTTTGGGGTTAGTTGGTGGTGCACCATTTGATGGTGCTTAGTCTGCCGATCAGTTGGTAGTAACTCATCCAGTAGTCTCCCATCTTGCTATGTATGCGGAGGAGTAAAAGATGTTGGGTAGATTGTTATGATTGACTATGCCTAGTTTTTTTGGTGCATCGAGTAAGGATGCTTATAAGTTCTTGGTTGCTTGTGAGGATAGGATCCATAATTTGAGCCTAGTTGAGACTTGTGGTGTGTAATACACTACTTTCTAATTGTATCTAGTAGCTTAACAGTGTTAAAGAGGTTATCCTGATTCCTAGCTAGATGGATCTTTCTCTTTGACATGGACTCAATTCTATGAAGTTTTCTTGGTGAAGTATATTCCTCGTAGCCTAGAGAATGTTTGAGGGACCAATTCTCGGTGTTGGATCAGGGCTCTATTATTGTTATAGAGTATGAGGCTTAATTTTATGAGTTGGATACACATGCCACATATATCTTGATGATTGAGTATGAGCAGGTTCAGTGTTTTATTCGAGGATTGAGACTTCCTCTCAGCATGGCTACATAAAGTTTTATTGCTGTGGGTAGATCTCTTATTGAGGTTTCTGATCATGATTAGGTTATGAAGGAGATGCATCGGGATGCCTAAAAAGAAAATGACAAAAGGCCACGATTAATGGCTCACAATTCAGCAGCAGTGGTTCTTTGGACAGGTATCCTCTACGTCAACCCTATTAGCATCAGGGTTAGCCTAGTAGGCCCATTCATACCAAACTTTAGACTATCGATAGATGACAGTCTAGGATGGAAGATCCATGGTTATGATTTCATGATACAATTAATTAGTATAATTTTGGCTATTAATTCTCTTTGATTGCACCCATTAGGCTTATAGAGGCCCGTATTAGGTTATTTACTTTTCATACTTACTGGCTTATAAGGGACAATTTTGTAGTTATAGTTATGTGTCCTTTAATGTTATTATTCTAGATTATTTACTTATTTGCAATATTTGGAGCATTATTCCTGGTTCGCCCTCTTACCTTGACTTAGCTTATTTATCTCACATTTTTATTATATTTATATTATAATTTAGATCAGTTGGACAATGACACCTAGTGAGTACCCATGGCTTTGGTACTCATACTATACTTCTGTACCTTTTTTGGTGCAGATCCAAGTAATAGTTGTCACTATTGATGCTGTGATTATGTGAGCTGGAGTTCGGAGATAGGGTGAGCTCTTGGAGATGGAGTTGACCTTTTCTCCTTCTTCTATATTTTGATTAGTTTTTCCATTATTGAGACTGATGTACATTTAGCTATTATAGTACTCGTATTATTTTTAGATTAGTGGCTTTTGTACAGAGACTACTAGGTCATATGATATTGTCATTTCTACTATTTACCTTTCATTATTATTATTATTATTATTATTTTTATGGTTTATTGCTTGTAAGTTTTATACTTGCATATTTCTGGCATTTATGCCATTTTCCACCAACTTAGCCCATTGCTTATAGTTTCTGGCTATGGGTTGGCTTACCTATTGGTGGGATAAAGTAGGTGCCACCATGACTTGAAAATCGGGCCATGACAGTTTTTTTATTAAAGACTCTATAGGATTTACTAGAGTTAGAATATCTAAGAAAGATACCTTCATTGCTTCTTGGATCAAACATATCAATGCTATCTTTCCTATTACTATGCATAAATCATTTACATCCAAAGGGATGGAACTACTAGATGTTTGGTTTCTTACCATTCCATAAATCATATGGAGTTTTCTTGAGAATTGGCCTGATGAGATGCCTGGTTTGAACATAACAAGCTATACTTACAACTTCTACCTAAAAGTGATAATGTAAGTAATGCTCCAGAATTATGGTTTTGTCCATATCTTGGAGAGTTTGATTTTTTCATTCCATGACACCATTTTGTTGAGGAGATCTTGGTGATGAAAAATTATAAGTATAGCCTTGTTAATTATTGAATTTTACATAGGCTTTACTTTTAAATTCTCCTCCATGATCCCTCCTAATAGCAATGTATAACCTTTTCCACTTTAGACTTTCTATAAAAACCCCCAAAATTGTTTAAAGTATCATCCTTATTATATAAAAACATAACCCAAATAAATTAAGAATAATCATCATCGATTACAAAAATGTATAGTTTTCCTCCAATGCTTGCTATTCTTAGGACTAAAAAGATCCATATGTGGAAGCTTTAGAGCTTTGGTAGAAGATGCCATTTCTTTGGGCTTAAAAGAACTTCAAATTTTCTTACCCAATCGACAAACGTCTCATATATGATCCTTAGTATAGTCTAACTTTGTCAATCCAAGAACTAGTTTATACTTTGAGAGTTTCTAAATAAAATGCATACTTGCACGACCTAACTTTTTGTACCAAATCCAGGGATCTTCAAAGATGGAAGTTAAGCATATATATTCTTCAAATTTCCTTACAGGATCTAGTACATATACTTTTTTGTATCTGCTTCCAGGAAATAGAACTTTTTCTAATGTATCTTCCCTAACATAACCATTCTTTCTAAAGTGAACTGAAAGATTTGCATCATAGAATTGATTAATGCTCATAAGGTTGAACTATAGTCCCTTAACAAGATAAACATTACTAATATCACACGATTCATTAAAATTAATTTTTCATAGACCAATCACCATTCAATTAGAGTTATCCCCAAAATAAATAACACCTCCATCATAGTTAGCAACAGATTTAAACATGTATTTATTTCCAATCATATAATTGGACCATGAACTATCAAGATACCACTTTTCTTTTGACTTTTTATTGTGTTGTTCCTTCAAGGAAAAAATATTTCTTACTCTCGAGTCCCAAAGAATCCTTAGGTCTTTTAGTGTTAGTCTTATTTGTTTTATCTATGGGTCTCCAAATCCAATTTTAAGATTGTGAGTAATGAAATTTGTAATCAGTATTTATGACCTGACTTTCCATGATAGTGACATGAATAAGAGAAAGTCTTTCGATCGATGATCTAAATACTTCTAGCTGAAGATTTGCTATTGCAAGAGTTTATTTAAGTTAATTTCCATGACGAGGTCATCTTAATAGAACTATCAGTAACATAATGAGCTTTGCTAGATTCAGGAATATCATTGATATGTCTCTTCCTAGTTGACTCATTTGACTTAGTCAACTGGTTAGATTTTACAAATCCTTGTCTAGAAGATCATTTTAGAGAATTAATTTTATCTTTTAGTTCAAGAGTTTCCTCTTCATAAAGATCTTATTCAACTTCATTAACCTCCAAATTATTCTTCAAATTTTTCTTTTCAATTTAGATTTTTTTGAAATCATTAAATAAATTGTTTTAAATCATTTATAGCCAAATCTAAAAGACTTTTGAAATGATCATAATTGATACAAGTTTCAGTAGTTCTCTCTTGTATCTCAAAATGTCCATGAAATATATATTTGATGGATCTCCCTGATCATATTTAGAGTTTTTTTCATCCCTTCAACTGTTGAAAACTTTGTTCTTTTGAGGTACTATTGATTGCTTTCATCTTGTTTTAGGATATCCACAGGAAATGTGTTCATACTTTTCACATCCATAGCATTTTCCTTCATTTCTCATTTTAGTAATATATTTACCTTTAGAAAATTTTTTGCTTACCTTTCTATTAAATTTGGTCTTCCTGAGAGTTTCAACAATTGCTCTGGTGATGAGAGCCACTTTATCTTCTCCAAACTTACTTTCATATTCCCGAGTTTCTTTGAAAGCAACTACTTTCTTCTTGTGGTCATATTGACCATGTTTGTTGAGATGAGACCTTTTGAATGTGATTATATCTTCTCTTAGTTCATCATAGGTGAGCTTGTCTATGTTTATGGTTTCAATGGCAACCATTTTTGTGTGCCATTGATAAGGAAGACTTCTGATAATTTTTGTGATATGATTAGGTACATGATAGCCTTTTCTTGTAACCTTGTTTTAACCCAAAAGTTTTTCTAAAGTGAGCAAACATGATTTTGATGAATTCTCCTTCCTTCATTAAGAATAACTCATATTCACAAACAAGCAAACTCATGATAGTTTTTTTTCTTTATTAGTCCCTTCATGAGTTACTTCCAGCTTGCCCTATATTTCTATGGAGGTTTTATAATTGGATATCTTCTCATATTCTTCTACGCTGATTACGTTGTAACAACCTATCCAGTCGTGATATTGTCCTGTAACACCCCGTATTTTGGATGCAGTTGTTCTATTTATATGGAACTTGGTATAGACTTGTGGTATAGGTAATAAACGAGATTGATTATGTGAGTATCGATAGTGTATATGGATTTCTAGATACTTTCCATACGTTTTAATATGATGCGATCAAGTTACCATCGATACAATTATTTAACTTGGAATCGAAAGCCGGTATTTAAATCTAAAGTTTATAGTGACCAAGTGTGTACAAGTTGAAGGTTAGATCAAAAGAATTAGGAGCTCGAAATGGAATAAAATATTGAGGTGGTTGCTTGACTTAATTAAGCTAGTAGGTGAGTCACCTACTTAAGCTATTTGGACCAAATTAATGGACCCATGGCTATGGACCAACTTTTGGACTATACTAATGTACTCATTTGGGCCCAAAATGAATAAAAGAAGAAGAAAAATGGAGAAAATGACCAACACACAAATCTTCCAA
Organism: Capsicum pubescens; assembly: GCA_030864215.1. Taxonomy (NCBI): domain Eukaryota; kingdom Viridiplantae; phylum Streptophyta; class Magnoliopsida; order Solanales; family Solanaceae; genus Capsicum; species Capsicum pubescens. The sequence goes on along the minus strand of CM061544.1, from coordinate 193,808,160 downwards.
AGCCCAAATATAGTTGATCCCAACTAAGAAATTAAGCAAGTAGGTGCATCACCTACTTTGACCCTTTTGACCAGCTTAATCTCTTTAAGTCGGTGCATTACCTGCTTGGACCAATTTGACCAAATTTGAAGCCCAAAAGGCAGCTAAGTGGATGTCCAAAAATAGGGCCTTTATAACAACAAGTTGTTGGTGATTTTCCCTCGTTCTTAAGTCACAAAAAAGGTTATACTTCACAAATTCTCTCTAGTTTCTTTTAAGCAACTAGGAGCTGCCCTATTTTACTTTCTAGTGTTCTTGAAGATACCCCAACCTTTGAAAGACAAGATAAGTGAAAACACTTATGGTTTAGCTTTATTAACTCATGGAAGATTAGGAAAACATGCTATAAGTGCTTAATTATTAATTAATGGTAGAATATAGAACATGCTACTTGCTCACATTTTCTTTGTTATTAAGAGATTTATTTTCTTCTTTGGTTTAAAGTGTGAAGGAAAGTGAAAGTTGAAGTTCTTGAGGAGTTCAAATTTAAAGGATAAATTACAGAATTGAGGTAAGGTGACAACCCCATTTTTTTCTCCTTATATATGAATTTGAGAGAGAATTATGGATGTTTTTTTATTGAGAACTCAAGCCATAATGAGTTCAATAATTGATTGCTACAATAAAAGGGATTTGGGACTATTTTGTGGACTGTTTTGTATGTATATGTTATGGGCTACCAGGTTCATGTTGGAGAAAGGTGTGACTAGTTAGAATTGAAATATAGAAGAAAGGTATGGCGGTACACCACCGAACTAATTATTGTATATGTTTACTGCCCAATCTATTTTACGTATTATTTGGAGGGTGTAATGAAGCCAAGGTAGTTTTAGTGAATATTATAAGAACATGTATGGTATGTGGGTACAATTGGAGGAGAAAAAGGTTAAAATAACACACTTGATTGATAGATTATGGGCATACTTCCTGGTTACTGTTTGGTGAAGTTAAATAGCCCAAATGTGTTGGTTAGTTGCTAATATTAGTTTACCATATATTCTATTGTAGATAAATAATCTAAAATGCAGGAAGTCAAGTTGGGTTAGTTTCAGAGTTATATAACCAGGTATGTAAGGCATACTCTATTTTGTACTCTTTGGCATGAAATCAGACGTTTGTTTCATCAAGTAAGCTTCCAAGGTTATCCTATATCAAGTGATAAATAATAGCAGCGTATTATATACTATGTATCCAATGAACTTGTTCCCACTCTCTAACATGTTAAAACACTTCAATACATTCTTATTATTAAGCCTGCATATCTATTTTCATTAGAAAACTTCAGGAGTTCTCCATTTACTCAAATAAGACCCATGTGTTATTTTCAGTTCTTAAACACTTTATTTGTGTTCCAACATCTCCCCACATCATTATTATTGAATTATGTACCCATTCACATGTCTCTTATTGGTAGATTATTGTTTCAAGTTACCATAATGTTATGACCACCAAAGTAACAATCTTAAAGGCTAAATAAAATAAGTAACACAAATCTATAAAATGAGTGGTAGCTCAGGTGCATAAGTCTAGCATGGGCCGATCTTGATACCTTTATATGTGGGTGGTAGCTCGGGGGAATAATCCTAGCATGGTCCGATCCCAATGTTCATATGTGGGTGGCAGCTTAGGGGTGTAAGCCTAGCATGGGCCGATCCCGATTTATCTATTTACCACTGATCAGCTTGTCATTTGCATTATATGGCTTACAAAGATTATGAAGTAAGAAAGGTAAAAATGAAAAGAAAAAGTAATGTATGTAGTCCCACAAGTATATATAAAGGTGTTCTACTAGTACTACTAATAGACTTGTATCTTATTTCTATTGAGCTCTTGTATCATGTATTGTTACCTTCAGCCTTACATATTCAGTACATATTTTTTTACTGACATCCCTCATGGGGGACCTGTATTTCATGCTGCAGGAACATGGGCTTCAACTAATACAACTCACTAGTAGGAGCACAGGCTATTAAATGACTATTGGTGAGCTCCAGGTTAATTTGGGGCTTTCCGTGTCTATTCCATATATTTTGGTATTGTGCAGTAGTCAAGAGTAGGGAGGGTGTTTGTACCGACCCTAACTAAGTCTATGTATTTTTTAGAGGCTTTGTAGACTAATGTTAAGTTAAACATGATAGTGTCTTGTCTTTTAGATATTGTGGCCCCAACGGCCAAGTTTTGTATATATAATTTTGTGCTTTCCTACGTATTTATTATCATTGAAGTGTTGATCCATAATGAGTATTAGATTGAAGTTCTCTTAAAGAAGACCGCCATGTTTGTCACAACCTTTGGCTGTCATAGTTACAAGCATCAGAAGTACAAGGTTATGGATTAGTTATCTGGGGCCTTTATGGCTATGGGTGCCTGTCCTCCCCAATAGGATTTGAGGCATGACATGTCCGCTCTCGGCCTATACCCGCACGACTTTAAAATGAGTCACTAGAGAGTAAGGCTTATTTACTTATATACCTAACATCTATCCTATGTTTTGCTGATGTGGGACTTTTAATCCTAATCTTAGGTTGTACATACACCCTTCTTATGGATTCAACGTCCATGCTGAGGTTTGCCTCTGTAATACCCCGTATTTTTTCAAGCCTCATTTAGATTCTAGTGTGTCAAGGGATAACCTTAAAAATGTAAAACTTTTGATACATATGTAATTTTCCATCTATATACCCACCAGTATTTGGATAATTGAATTAACTTTCCAACGATACCAATTTCTTCTTAATTTGATACTCGATTGAGAAGTTATGGCGATTTTAGTGAAAAAAGTAGAGCACCACATTTCGGTGAGGTGAAGAATCGCAATTGTCCAATTTCTAGTGAGGCACCATGATTATCTTGCGTCGCAGTGAAGCCCAAATTCCTATTCGTCCCTTTCCAGTAGCTCACCGTGTTTTTTTGGTATTGCGCCCGAAATCTCAAAGGGATATACTCTGCGTTGTGGTGGAGTGAGAAATGGCACTCGAGCTTATTTAGTGAGGAACCATGATTTTGCTGCATCGCTCCAGAGGCCAAAATGGCACCTGTCCTTTTCCAGTAAGCCACAACGATAAGCACCGCATCGCGATGAGGCCCAAAATTGGGATTCATGTTCCAAGTTAATTCTTCCAAAGTCCAACCTGGTCATTTCCCAAGCCTCCAAATCATGAAAAACACTAGATTTAGCCTATTGTAATCAATATACACTCACTTTCATCAAAATTACTCTCCAAGAAAACCCTAGAACTCAAATCTTAAACCTCAAGAAATCCAAATTCCACCATTCTTTTTCTAAGATAACCCAAAATTCAAGATATTCAAGAAATCATCTTCAAAAGCACAAATAGGAATTCAAGTTCAAGCTTCCTTATCAATTTCATCAATTAAGGTATGTGGGATTTTGAACAAGGATGATTCTTTCATCCTTGTGCCCAACATTAGTTTTAAAGTTGAATTTTATATGAAATTATATGAATTTCAATCTAGGGTTTATACCCACTCTTTACTATTTGAAGATTTTGAGATTACAATTGATCTAGATGTTGAACTGCATGTCTACATTCGTATTTTTATGCGTACGATATTAGTTCCCAGATTTAGAATTGAATTATCAAGATTTTCATTATTTAGCATGAAATTTATGATGATTTGACATGAAATAGATGCATGGGTTATTAGCTGTAGTTTGAATATTGTTATTTCAAGAAGATTATTGTTTTAAGCATCCCATGATTTGTTATATTCAGATTTTAAACAAAGATTTGATCTTTTGATCTCAGCTTAGATATGGAATCCACTTTACAGATTTAACTACCATTTACAATAAATAGATTCACAAGAGGTTTTCATTATAAACCCTTATACTAGTTTTAAAAGTGGATTTCCTATAAAATGAGCATACAGATTAAAGAGAGTAGTATTTAGCACCAAGTTGGGTATGTATACATGCCCCAGAACTATGAGCCAACATAGGTACAGATTACCAGATTATTCCCATTTCTATATGGATGATAGTTACAGATGTAATCACTTACATTAGGTCATACTCAATGGCAAGAGTATGACACCTCTCCCTAACGTGAAGTTTTCCCATAAGGGAACTAGACGTTAGACTCCATATTAGCTTACATTGTTTATGTCGGTTAAAAGAGCCTCTCTATAGCCTACAGAAAAGAGTAAAGAATAACATAAAAATTTTAAGAAACTAAGTGTAAAGGCTCACAACTTTATTTAGATATTACTTTACATAAGACATTAGCTACTAGATTTTAGCTTTCAGTTTATAGATATAAAAGTGAGTCCTTTCTACACTTAGGCCGCATGATTTAAAGATAGAACACCATTACAACTTTCACAACTAAGAGTTATGACTCACAATATTTATACAGTATGCTTTATCACTCCTAATTTATGATTTTTAGCTTTCAGTTATTCCAGCCAATGTGAGCCATTTATACTTAGCTTGCATTATTTTACAAGTTTATTCGAACATTGAGATATTGTTTAACTTATGTATTCACCCCCATATACTCAGTATATTCCAGAAGTACTGATCCACATATACGTCTATATGCCACATTATCTCATAATGTAGGTTCAGGTGCTCAGTTTCAGTAGTGTGAGTGACTTCGAGCATCTTCATCAACATCCCGACAGTTGGTGAGTCCTCATAGTTTGGGGACCCAGTCATTTAGATTTTCTATTATAATACAGTAGTTGATTCAGTATTTTCAGTCAGTTTGATTCAGTTAGGGTCTTGTCCCAGTGACTCTCTAGTTATTAGTAGTAGAGACTTGTCATACTTCTAGTTATGATTCAGATTTCTAGTGTTGATTGTTCGGACTTTAAGTCTAATATTTTTAAATATCATGTTCAGATAATTTCAGCATAGCTTAGATAGAATTCTCTAATTTAGATTTGATTTTATAGCTATATTTCCTCTATTATGAGCTTCAGATTTTGTAGAAGGCTGACAGGGTTAGCTTAAGTCTACTTGTAGTCTTGAGCATCATGTGATATATCGGGACCCATTTTTAGGGCGTTACAAACTTGGTATTAGAGCTTAAGGTTATAAAAGTCCTAGGGAGTCAAAAATATCACATTCTGTAGAGTCTTGGTCATGCATGTAAAACACGCCATATTTATGAGCAAGAGGCTACAGGACGTTTTTAGGAAATTATCCTTTTCTTTTTTGATATTTTATGCTTATAGTGTCTCTATCTGCTTTTAACTCGTGCTTTTATATGACAGTTGAATATCCCTCCTCGCTGGGCTAATGCACGCAAAAATAATTACCAGTTACCCTAGTCTACTGACCCTCTGAATGAGAATGTATCCCATGCTAAATTTCAGGCTACCTTTCATGCATTAGCCCAAATTGTGACTACTAATGTTCAGGGCAACCATCAGGAAACAGTCCCAATTTAGCAGAATAGGGATTTAACAGCAACCAAAATTCATGAATTCAAAAGAATGAATCAGCCTGAGTTCTTTGGGTCAAAAGTAGGTGAGGATCCATAACTTTACTTAGATGAGATAAGAAAGATCACCCAGATTATGCATGTTACTAAGGAGGAGAGTTTAGAGTTGGCATCCTATAGGCTGAATGATATGGCATATGATTGGGTTGTTATGTGGAAGAATGGTAGAGGTGAGAATGCAACTTCTATGAGTTAGCAGGTGTTTAGGATGTATTTATAGACAGGTTCTTTCCGTGTGAAATAAGATAAGCTAAGGTAGAGGAGTTTGTGAACCTGAGGTAGGGCTCAGTGATAGTCAAAGAGTACTACCTTAAGTTCAACCAGTTGTCTAAGTATGCCACTGATACAATGGCTGACCCCAGGGCGAGTATGAGTAAGTTTATTACTGGAGTATCTGGTTTGGTAGTCAAGGAGTATAGGACTTCCATGCTTATTAGTGACATGGATCTTGCTAGGCTAATGATTCATGCTCAATAGATTGAGGCAGAAAAGTTGAAAGGGAAAGAAAGGGGAAATAAAAAGGCTAGAATCGGGCGATTTGAGTACGACCAGACAAGGTTTTGATGGGGAAATCATTCGCAGTTTCAGAGTCACTCATCCATGCTAGTACCATCTTCAGCTAGTGCTCCCGCCCCCAGAGCTAGGTAGGAGTAGTGGGGTAATACTTTTATATCCACATCTTAGAATAGTGTAGTGGAAAACCTAGTTATCCTTCATGTGCTTAGTGTGGTAAGATTCATCTTGGTGAGTGTTTGTTAGGAAAGAAAGGTTGTTATGGTTGTGGTTAGTTGGGTCATAGAATCAAAGCGTGTCTGCATGCTAAGTAGGGAAATAGGGATGTTCATCCCCAGACTTAGGCTACTAGCACACTAGCTCCTCTAGGTCGCCCAGTCCCTCCTCAAGGCGCATCATCCAGTACCGGTGGCTGTCAGCGCCAAGATTGGTCTTATGCTATACCATCCCATCAGGAGTAGGAGAGTTCACCAGATGTTGTTACTAGTATGCTTCATTTCTTTTATCTTGATTTTTATGTGTTGTTAGACCCTGGGTCAAATTTCTCTTATGTGACCCTACTAGTTGCAGTAAATTTTGAAGTTGGTCCTGAAAAGCTTCCTCAGACCTTCTTGGTTTCTACCCCAGTGGGTGAGTCAGTTGTTGCTAAATGAGTCTAGAGAAAATGTCCTATCACTGTCCTTCATAGGATCATATTAGCAGACTTAATAGTGTTAGATATGATAGACTTTGACTTTATTCTGGGCATGGATTGGCTCCATTCCTTTTATGTATCTATAGATTATCGCATCGAGTGGTGAAGTTTTAGTTTCCAGATGAGCCAGTCTTTGAGTGGGAAGGTAATTCAGTGTCTCCCAAGAGTCATTTCATATCCTATCTTAAAGCCAGAAAGTTGATATCAAAATGGTGTATCTATCATCAAGTCCGAGTCAAAGACACTAAGTCTGAGGCTACAACTGTTCAGTCAGTTCATGTAGTCAATGAGTTCCTGATGTTTTTCTTGAAGATTTGCCAGGGGTACCTCTCAATAGGTAAATAGAATTTGGTATTGACCTTTTTTCAGATACTAAGCCCATCTCTATTCCACCATATTGTATGGCTCCAGCTGAGCATAAAGAGTTAAAATAGCAGCTTAAAGACCTCTTAGATAAAGGTTTCATAAGGCCATTGTCTCTCCATGGGGCACTCCCATCCTATTCGTGAAAAAGAAAGATAGTTCTTTGCAAAGGTGCATTGACTATCGTCAGCTACATAAAGTCACAATAAAAAACAAATATCCTCTTCCTAGGATAGATGACTTATTCGTCCAACTCCAAGGTGTAAGTGACTTCTCCAAGATAGACCTTATATATGGCTATCATCAACTTAGAGTAAGGGAATATAATATTCAAAAGTCAGCTTTCAGAACCTGTTACAACATTTCGAATTTCTAATCATGTTCTTCAGGCTGAAAATATCCTAGCAGCCTTCATGGACTTGAAGAATAGAGTGTTCAAATAGTATTTGGTCATGTTTGTCATAGTATTTATCGATGATATTCTTTTCTATTCTCGTACTGAGGATGATCATGCAGACCATCTTATAATAGTGTTGCAAACTCTTAGAGATCACCAGTTGTTCGCCAAAAATTCAGCAAATGTGAATTTTGGCTAAGATCAGTAGATTTTCTTGGTCATATTATTTCCAGTGATGGCATTAGAGTTGATCCCCAAAATACAGAAGCAATAAGAAACTGGCCTAGACCTATCTCTTCATCAGACATTAGAAGTTTCTTTGGTTTAGCTTGCTATTATAGACGTTTTGTTGAAGTTTTTTCTTCTATTTCATCCCCTATGTTTAGATTAACCCAAAATAAAGTTATGTTTCACTGGTCAGATTCTTGTGAGAAGAGTTTTCATGAGTTGAAGACTCGACTTACTTCAACCCTACTTTTAGCGCTACCTGATGGTACAAATGGATTCGTTGTCTATTGTGATGCGATGCTTCTAGAATCGGTTTGGGTTGTGTTTTAATGCAGAGAGTTAAGGTTATAGCCTATGACTCTAGATAGCTTAACCCTCATGAAAAGAACTACCCTACCCATGATTTTGAGTTAGCTGTTGTTGTTTTTGCATTAAAAATTTGAAGCCACTATCTTTATGGTGTGCATGTTGATGTGTTCACGAATCACAAAATCTTGAAATAGGTGTTAACTTAGAGGGAGTTAAATATTCATCAAATAAGTTGGTTAGAATTGTTGAAGGATTATGATATGAGTGTGTTGTATTATCCAGGCAAGGCCAATATAGTGGCAGATTCCCTTAGTAGATTGTCTATGGGCAGTGTTGCTTATGTAGAGAATGATAAAAGAGAATTAGTTCAGGAAGTTCACTGGTTAGATAGATTAGGTGTGAGGTCGGTTGACTCAGCTGAGGGGAATGTTTGGGCTCAGAGTAGCTCAGAATCTTCTCTAGTTTCTTAAGTGAAAGAGAAGCAGGATAAGGATCCTAGTTTGGTCAAACTGAAGGGTTCAGTTAAAGACCAAAAGGTAGAAGTATTCTCCTAAGGGGGAGATAGTGTGTTGAGATACCAATTATATTGTGTGTGCCATGGTTGACGATTTGAGGCAGTGAATTATGGCAAAAGTGCACGGTGCACGTTACTCCATTCATCTAGGATCCACCAAGATGTACCGCGATTTTTGGGGAAGTCTATTAGTGGAATGGTATGAAGAAAGATATCGCAAAATTTGTATCTAAGTGTGCTACTTGTCAACAGGTCAAGGTAGAGCATCGAAGACCTGGTGGCATATTAAAGGAGTTTGGTATTCCCACCTGGAAGTGGGAAGAGGTGAACATAGACATTTTGGCAGGATTACCCCATTCGCGTCGACAACATGATTCAATTTGGGTTATTGTAGACAGATTGACCAAATCAGCCCATTTCTTGCCAGTCCACACATCCTACATAGATGAAGATTATGCTAAGCTGTATACCAGAAAGTTGGTTAGATTGCATGGAGTTCCCTTTTCCATCATCTCAGATAGGGGTACTCAGTTTACCTCTTAGTTTTTGAAATCCTTTTAGAAGGGTCTTGGTACCCAAGTACATCTCAGTTTATCTTTTTACCCACAGACAGATGGCCAAGCAGAGAGAACCATTCAGACCTTAGAGGATATGTTGAGGGCATGTGTTCTTGACTTCAACGGTAGTTGGGATGACCACTTGCCATTGATCGAGTTTGCCTATAATAACAATTATCTTTCTAGTATCCAGATGGCCCCGTTTGAGGCTCTTTATGGGTGGAGATGTAGATCACCCATTGGTTGGTTCGAAGTTGGTGAGGCAACTTTGATTGGGCTAGATATGATATTTTAATCCATGGAGAAAGTTTAGTTGTTTCAAGAGAGATTGAAAGTAGCTCAGAGTCATTAGAAATCTTATGCATACGTAAGAAGGAGAGATCTTGAGTTTGGAGTAGATGATCTTGTGTATTTGAAGGTTTCACCTATAAAAGGGGTGAAAAGATTTGGCAAAAAGGAGGAAGCTCAGTCCCCGATATGTGGGTCCCTACAGGATTTTGAATCCTGCAGAGAAGGTAGCGTATGATCTTGAAGTACCTGCAGACTTGTCTTCAGTTCACCCAGTGTTCCATGTATCCTTATTGAAGAAGTGTATGGTCAATTTAGCTATTGTAGTCCCTCTAGAAAGCACAGACATTCAGAATAGCCATTCATACGAAGAAGTTCCAGTAGAGATTCTTGATCATCAGACCCGTTGACTAAGGAACAAAGAAGTTCCCTTGGTTAAAGTTTTGTGGCAAAATCAGTCCGTTGAGGGTGCTACTTGGGAAGCAGAACCAGACATTCATACCAAGTATCCTCACCTCTTCTTTACAAAATCAGATTCAAACTAAGGTAACAGTCTTCCTAAATTCAGATCTTTTCCAGTCTCAAATTCAGCCATATAGTTATCTTTATGTAAATTCATGCATTCACAAATTAGTTTAGTCACCCAGTATTCTTTAGATTCGGTTGTGCATGCTAGCATATAGCCTCAGTCTTTCAGTATCTTCAGTTTAACTAGTCTCATTTGAGGACGAATGTTCCCAAGGGGGAGATATTGAAATACCCTATATTTTTCCTAGTCCCATTTAGCTCCTAGTGTGTCAAGGGACAACTTTAAAAATGTATAACTCTTGATACATGTGAAATTTTCCAGCTCTAGACCCACCAGTGTGTAGATAGTTGAATTAGCTTTCCAACAATACTAATTTTTCCTTAATTCGATATTTGATTGAGAAGTTATGTCAATTTTAGTAAAAAATAGTAGAGCACCGCAATAGCACCGCGTCGCGGTGAGGGTTAGAATCATAATTGTCAGATTTCCAGTGAGGCACTACGATTAGCCCGCATTGCATTGAAGTCCAAATTCCCATTCATCTCTTTCCAGTAGCTCACCGCAATTTACCGATATTACGCTAGAAATCTCAATGGGACAGACTTCGTGTCACGATGGAGTGCAAAATGACACTCATTCTTTTTCCAGTGAGGCACCGTTATTTAACCACATCGCGTCAGAGGCCAAAATGGCACCCGTCCTTTTCCAGTAAGCCACCGTGATAAGCACTGCATCGCGGTGTGGCCCAAAATCGAGTTTCCAGTTTTGAGTTAATTTTTCCAAAGGGAAACCTGGTCATTTCCTAAGCCCCGAAATCATGAAAAACACTAGATTAAACCTATACTAAGAATTGTACGCTCACTTTCATCAAAATTGCTCTCAAGGAAAACCCTAGAACTCAAATATTAGACCTCAAGAAATCCAAATTCCACCATTCTCTTTTCAAGATAACCCAAAATTAAAAATTTCCAATTCAAGATATTATCTTCAAAAGCACAAATAGGAATTCAAGTTCAAGCTTCATTATCAATTTCATCAATTAAGGTATGTGGGGTTATGAACAAGGATAATTCTTTCATCCTTGTGCTCAACATTAGTTTTAAAGTTGAATTTTATATGGAATTATATGAATTTCAGTCTAAGGTTTATACCCACTCTTTACTATTTGAAGATTTTGAGATTACAATTAATTTAGATGTTGAATTGCATGTGTTCTTTCGTATTTTTATGTGTATGGTATTTATTCCCAGATTTATAATTGAATTATCAAGATTTTAATTATTTATCATTAACTTTATGAAGATTTGACATGAAATAGATGCATGGGTTATTAGCCTTAGTTTGAATGTTGTTATTTCAAGAAGATTATATTTTTAAGCATCCCATGATTTGTTATATTTAGATTTTGAACAAAGATTTAATCTTTTGATATCAGCTTAGATATGGAATCTAGTTTACAGATTTAACTATCATTTACAGTAAACAGATTCACAAGAGGTTTTCATTGTAAACCCTTGTACTAGTTTTAAAAGTGGATTTCCTACAGAATGAGCATACAGATTAACGAGAGTAGCATTTAGCACCGAGTTGGGTATGTTTACATGCCCCATAACTTTAAACCAATGTAGGTACAGATTATCAGATTATTCCCATTTCTATATGGATGAAAATTATAGGTGTGATCACTTATATTAGGTCATATTCTGTGTCAAGATTATGACACCTCTCCGCAACGTAGATTTTTTCCATAAGGGAACTAGACATTGGATTCCATGTTAGCTCACATGGTTTATGTTGGTTAGAAGAACCTCCTTACATCGTACAGAAAAGAGTAAAGAATTACAAAAAATCTTTCAAAAACTAAGTGTAAAGGCTCTCAGCTTTATTCAGATATTACTTTACATAAGACATTAGCTAATAGATTTCAGCTTTCAGTTTACAGATATAAAAGTGAGTCCTTTGTACACTTAAACCGTATGATTTAAAGATAGAACACCATTACAACTTTCACAACTAAGAGTTATGACTCACAATATTTATACAGTATGTTTTATCACTCATGATTCTTGTTTTTTAGCTTTCAGTTATTCCAGCTAATGTGAGTCATTTATACTTAGTATGTATTATTATACAAGTTTATACGAACATTGAGATATTGTTTTACTTATGCATTCATCCCTATATACTCAGTACATTCCAGAAGTACTGATCCACATAAATATCTATGTGCTACATTATCTCATAATGTAGGTTTAGGTGCTCAGTTTTAGCTGCGTGAGGGTAATTAGGTACTCAGTTTGACAGAATATTTTAGGCCTTTTCCTTAGGATAATAGTGTGTTTTCAAGAAACCATGGTTGTATTTAACATGCTATTTTAGTTTTTTCAGGGTAAGAACTAAGTGTGAAGGATAACTTGGACAATCTGAGCAAAACAAAGGCAAATTGAGCAGCGACGGCTCATGCGACGGACCGTCGAACTTGCAATGATCCATCTGTCTAAACCGTCGATAAAAAGAAGAAGACATAGACTCTGGGCGGCCTGCAATGGTCTAAGAAACGGACCGTCGGCCCTGAGATAAACCTTCAGTGGGAACCGTTGCCATAATATAGAAGGCACAATCATTCAAAGTCCTGCGATGATGCAGGCGAAAAATCATCGACCTTGCGACATGCCATCGTACTACCCGTCATCTAAAAGCAGAACATGGAGTCACTGGACACCCTGCAACAATGCAGGCGATGGAACTTCGAACATGCGATGGAACATCGCTTGACCCATTGCCCAAAAACAGAATATAGAGTCACTGGACACTCTGTAATGATGCAATCAATGAACCGTTGGACCTGCGATACACCGTTGCTTGACCCGTCGACCAAAATGCGGAGAATCTAAGCTTGAATTTTAAAACCGCAGCTCTGGAATCATATAAATACCAAGTATTAGGGTTTATTCCATATCTTTTGTCTTCAGTTTCATACTTTATCCTCTATTGAGAGCTTTATACTACTTTTCTTTGAGATTTGAGCCTAGATATTGAGAGGTGATTATTAGTTTTCATATTTTTCCATCAAAGATTGTGAAGATCAATATTGTGACTTTTGTAAGTACTCTTCTGAAGTTATTTATGAACATCAATATAACTTTGATTTCTGACATGGAGATGAGTAGCTAAACTCCCATAACTAGGGTTATGGTAGCCTTGATGTAGAGAACTACTTTGGGGTTGTGAATGGGTTTGTTTTCTAACATATATCAAAATTGCATGAATCTTTTTTCATTTTAATGATATCTCTTGGTTTCAAACTTGAGAAGTGAGCCCATGGACTCCACTTGTCTGACAAGAAAGTGAAGTTGGGAAAAAGAGTGATTCACATAAACTTTATAGGTTTACCCTTTGGGATTAACGGATTGATTCCTTAACAGGATCAACCCTCATGAGAGTTTTATTCAATAATGAATTAACCCTTTAAGTTTGAGAGAAGTAAATAGTGAAATACTTATTAGGTTGAGAAGCACGTGGGTGATCTTTAGAATTCCAAAATTCTTGTAAATTAGATACACAAGTTAGAATTCGAACATAACCTCATAACCCTAATTGTTTGAACATCTTGGTAAGCATAACTCTAGTTAATTCATTATTATTGGAATTACATATATATTCACTCTCAGTTGCTAGACTTTTGTGTAACACAAATACAAAAGAGCACGGTTAACATTTCCAAACCCCTTTGTTATTTCAGATCCTTAGATCAACAATCTAATAACAATCACAATATTTAGTGAACACGGTATTCCCTATGGTATTCGACACTCAACCCAGTTGGGTTTCTATATTTGATAGATAACGCTTACTCTCTCGTCAGAGAGTTGTAATTTAGGCGTATCAAATTTTTGCGTCGTTGCCATGGAATATGGTTGTCAATTAAGTTTGTGTTTGTTAGTTGACCTTTGGTCAGGTTTCCCAAATTTTACTTTTATTTGTTGTTTTTGTTTGTGCAGGGGAATTGTTGTGTATGCCAAGTACATGGAGATTGGGTGCACCCTTATTACCAATATATCCAAAACCACAACTTATTGGCAGAATGACAAAACCCCAAGATGCTGAGAGACTAGCCGCATTGGCCAGAGCTCAACTAAATCTGTAGAATGATGGACAATAGTTACGTCATCCAAACCCTAAAAATGATGATTTAGGGGATGATGACTTGTTAGATCCTGCTAATCGAAGGCATGCAGAGAATGTAGCTACACCAGTGAACAAAAATCATCCTTTCAGGGTGAGACCTAATTGTCAAGTTGTTCAATTTGATCTTAATGATAATGAAGATGGAATGGATGGAGCTGGGGCCACTGGAGCTATTATTCCTCCACCTCTAGCACCAGGAGCAAAGTTCAATATCACCAGTATAATGATCCAACTCCTTCACCTGAAGGGGTTGTTTGGTGGACTCCTGAGAGATGATCCCAATATGTATTTAGTGAATTTTGTCACTATTTGCAAGTCCTTTGATAACCCCAGAGTGGGACAAAATACCATCTAGCTGCATTTATTTCCATTGTCTTAATCTGGGGAGGCAACATTATGGATTAATGAGATGGCGCTCGATTCCATAACCAATTGAAGGTAATTAAAAGAGGCTTTCCTAGAAAGGTTCTTTCTGTCTTCCAGAAGGGTACAGTTAAGGGACGATATCAACAACTTTAGGCAGCTCCCAACTGAAACCCTTTATGAGACATGGAAGAGGTTAAAAAAGAAGATGACACAGTGTTCGAACCATAATATGATAGATATTCATCTGATGGAGTCTGTTTATCAGGCTTTGAACTCTATTATGAACCCAGTTGTTGATAATGCTATAGGGGGATCATTTGTGGATCTTACTTTTTAGGATGCTTTGGAGATTCTTGATCGGATGACCAAACAAAGTAGAGCTTGGCATACCAGGGATTTTATGGTAGCAAGCCCTACTGTGTCTATTGGCATGACTACAGAACAACGTAAGAAAGAGGAAGAATGTGATCAAGATATGGCACACTTAGAGACGCAGATGGATCTGTTGACCAAACATCTATTATCTGCAAAGACTGAAAAAGTGAAGGTTGTTGCAGCTAAAGGTAGAAATGATTCTAATTTGGAAGAAAAGGCTAACTATTTGAATAATTAGAGGTGTTTTCGAGGAAATAGCTAGGGAAATCAAGGTTGAAACTACTACAACAAGGCTGGTTATAAGGATAGGGATCAAGGAAATTGGAAAGGTAAGAATGATAGAAGTGGACTATATATACCTCCTGAAAATAGAGATAGTGTTGCTACTAGCTCTGGCAAGATGTCCATGGAGGACATGATGGAGAAATTATTAAAGAGAGTTAAATATACCAACTCTGGAGTGACTACTATGAAGAGCAATTTATCTTCTATGAGTTAGTTGGTGAACTCGTACTCTACCTTTATCAAGAAGTTGGAGCAATAAATAAGCCATCTCTCTGCAACTTTGAATCTGAGGAAGATTGGAACATTTCCAAGTGACACTATTCAGAACCCATGAAATGATGGCTCTTACATGGCTATCACTACTAGAAGTGCTAAGGTATTGGCAGGCCCTCCTGTGGGTAAGCCTGTGGTTGATATTATAGCCGATGATATTGAAGAAGCAGAGATTTATCATCCGGTGGAGTCTGGGAAATTAGATGAGGTTATTGATGACACACCATCCAATAGTCAACAAGTTGATGAGTTAAAGAAGAATAAGGGAAAAGAGAATGAAGTAGTGGTTACCACTCTTCCAAAGCAACCTTCTCTATTTCCTTATCGATTGAAGAAGAAAGCCGATGACACCAAGTTCAGCAAATTTATGGCTATGCTAAAGCAGTTGATGATTAATCTACCACTAGTGGAGACATTAAAGAAAATGCCCAGGTTGCAAAGTTTATGAAAGACCTTGTCACAAAGAAACGATCGATTAGTTTTGAGCCAATGGATAATTTATATCATTGTGGTGCTATTTCCATAAGGTATCTGGAGCAGAAAAAGGTAGATCCAAGAGAATTTACTATATCATGCACTATTGGACCTCTAGACTTTGCAAAAACTCTATGCGACCTGGGAGCTAGCATTAATCTGATGCTGCTAGCTGTTTATAAAAAGTTAGGTTTGGGAGATCCCATACCCACTAACATGTGACTTGTGATGGCGGATAGGTCAGTCAAATGACCTATTTGTATTTTGTATGATGTGTTGGTGAAGGTTTCTAGTTTTATATTTCCAGCGGATTTTGTTATTCTAGATTGCAAGGTGGATTTTGATGTGCCCATAATCTTGGGTCGGCCTTTTCTCACAACCAGAAGTGTGATTTGATGTGTGCCAATCAATGAAGTAGAAGAAAGAAATGAGTGTGTTTTCCATTGTAGATATCTATTATGAGGAGGAGCAGGAAGTGCCGATAGAAGAGAAATTTGTTGTTGAAACATTGGCTGCAGTGTTGATGAATTTTGATCAGGATGGTATAGAAGATTATGTGGAGACTGTTTGTGACTTAACGGGCATGGGGTCTTACTCATATGCCCCCAAGAAGTTGGACTCGGACTTAGAAAATCATCCTAGTCCACCTGCTAAGCCCTCTGTAGAAGAACCACCTATCTTGGAGCTGAAAGAATTACCCAGTCATTTGAGGCATGTGTTCCTGGGCAGTGGGAATACACTACCTGTTATTATTGACGCTGACCTGGGTGAGCAGCAGGTGGAAGCACTTATTTCAGTACGTTAAAGATACAAAGGAGCAATAGGCTGGACTATTGCTGATATTATTGGCATTCCTCCTCACATCTGTACTCATACGATACAACTTGAGGAATAATGTACTCCTACCATTGAGCATCAACGCCGACTTAACCCACCAATGCAAGAGGTGGTTAAGAAGGAAATTATTAAGTGGCTAGATGCAGGAGTGGTTTATCCTATTTTTGATAGTAAATGGGTGAGCCTGGTTCAATGTGTGCCCAAAAAAGGGGGCATGACTATTGTTGCAAATAAAAAGAATGAGTTTATTCCTCTCAAGCCTGTGACTGGGTGGAGAGTTTGCATGGACTACCATAATCTAAACTCATGGACTTTAAAGGACAACTTCTCAATGCCCTTCATAGATTAAATGCTTGATCGGTTGGCGGGAAGGGGGTGATATTGCTTCTTGGATGGATATTCTGGATACAATCAAATTTGTATTTCTCTTAAAGATCAGGAGAAGACAACGTTCACATGTCCGTATGGAAATTTTACATTCAAGCAGATGCCGTTTGGGTTATGTAATGCACCAGCTACCTTTCAAAGGTGTATGATGCCTATTTTCTCGGATATGGTTTAGGACACCTTGGAGGTGTTCATGGATGATTTTTCTGTGGTTGGAGATTCATTTGGGCTGTTTCTGGAGAACTTGAGTAAGGCTTTGCAGAGGTTTGTGGAATTCAATCATGTGCTTAATTGGGAGAAATGCCACCTCATGGTGAAGGAGGGCATTGTTCTCAGATACAAAATTTCAGCAAAAAGGATAGAGGTCGATCGAGCCAAGGAAGAGGTTATTGAGAAGCTACCTCCTCCTTTATCAGTAAAAAGGGTGCATAGTTTCCTTGGACATGCTGGCTTTTACCGGATGTTTATACAAGACTTCTCTAAAATTGCAAATCCATTTTGCAAAATTTTAGAGAAGTAAACTAAGTTCTTCATTAACGCTTATTTCATTAAGGAATTTGAATACCTTAAGAGGAAGCTTGTTGAGGCCCCTATCATTGTTGCACCAGACTGGTCAAAACCATTTGAGATAATGTGTGATGCAAACGGTGTTGCCCTCGGAGCTGTGTTGGGGGTAAAAGAAGGACAAATTATTTCATCCAATTTATTATGCCAGCAAAGCAATAAATGGAGCTCAGAAAAACTACACCGTCATTGAGCAGGAACTTCTGGCAGTGTTGTATGCTTTTGAGACATTTCGAGCATATTTTCTAGGTACCAAGGTAGTGGTACACACTGATCACACTGCCTTGAGGTACATAATGGCGAAGAAGGATGCTAAACCAAGGTTGATCCAATGGGTATTTCTACTTTAGGAATTTAACATCGAGGTTAAGGATCATAAGGGATGTGAGAATCAAGTGGCTGATTACTTATCCAGACTCGAAGGCGAGAAAGCAGTAAAAGATAGGCTTGAGATTAATGATTCCTTTCCTGATGAGAAAGTATTGGCTACAGTGTTTGAAAAAGTCCTTTGGTATGCTGACTTTGCGAATTATGTGGTAAGTGAGGTGGTACCAGAAAATCTTTCCTTTCACCAAAGGAAAAAGTTTCTTCATGATGTGACCTATTACTTCTGGGATGAGCCGTATCTTTTTTGGTGATGTGCAGATGGTACTATTAGATGGTGCATCCCAGAAGTAGAAATGCTGATTGTATTGGAAACAATCCATGCTTCCCCAGATGGAGGTCACCACGCAGGTGATCGGACTGCAAGAAAAGTACTTCAGAGTGGCTACTATTAGCCCTCTTTGTTCAAGTATATTTATGAGTTCGTGAAAAGATGTGACCAATGTCAAAGGCAAGGGTCCATCTCAAAGCACCATGAGATGCCAATGTCTAAAATGCTGGAGTAGAATTATTTGATGTGTGGGGCATAGATTTCATGGGGCTTTTCATGAGCTCATTTGGAATGAAGTACATACTTTTTGCTTTTGACTACGTGTCAAAATGGGTTGAGGCTGTAGCTCTGGCAAATAATAAAGAAAAGTGGGTTGTTGCATTTTTAAAGAAAAATATCTTCTCTCGGTTTAGGATACCACGTACCATCATAAGCGATGGAGTATCGCACTTCTGCAACAAGATATTTAGAGCTGCCTTGGAAAAATATAAAGTTAAGTAGCATAAGGTAGATATGCCATATCACCCACAAACAAATGGGCAAGTGGAAATCTCCAATCGGGAAATAAAGGCTATCCTTGCCAAGACTGTGAATGCTAGCAGGAAGGATTGGTCTAGGAAGCTGGACGATGCATTATGGGCATGTCAAACAGTATTTAAGACACCTATTGGCATGTCACCCTACCAATTGGTTTACTGCAAGGCATGCCATTTGCCGATTAAGCTAGAGCATAAAGCACTGTGAGCGCTGAAGTGTCTGAATCTGAACTGGAATGAGGTAGCAAATATGAGACTAGGGCAACTTACTGAGATGGATGAGTTTCATCTCAGAGCGTATGAGAGAGCTGACCTATACATGAAATGAATTCAGAAATACCATGATCGCAGAATTGAAAAGAGAGAATTTTAGAAAGGTGACTTGATGCTTCTATTCAACTCTAGGATCAAACTGTTCCCAGGTAAACTTAAGTCCAAGTGGTCAGGCCCATTTAACGTTAGTTAAGTTTACTCATCTGGAGTAGTTGAACTTGAAAATAAAGATGGAAGTGTCTTCAAAGTTCACAGGCAACGAGTCAAACCCATATTGAGTTGTTGTATAACATTTTTTAAAGTTATTTAGTTGTTTGTTTTGTTGATTTATGCAAGCTGAAGGGTTGTGGAAGTGTGTAGGTACAACAATTCAAACTAAACAGAAGCTAAAGGAGTTTTGCGTGACCAATGGATCAACCAATGAACTATCGCAAGCTCGATGGAATGTCGTGGGCAATTGTCGAAGCCATGTACATAAACCAAGAATCTGGAAAAGTAGTGATAGAATTATCCGACGGACCATCATACACTCGAAGAACCGTTATTGAACCATCGTAGGTTGGATCCAAGGTTATTTCACTGGACAGTGGCGATGGGATGACCAATGGACCATCGTATAGTCGACGGACCATCGATTTCACCATCGCACTTAACCCTAGTTATGCGGGTCGAGTCAGATAAGTTTAAATAGCCAATTTTTTTATTCTTATCTGATCCGAATGGTTTGAGATTGATAATTTAAAGAGTTAAGTAACTCCCACCTGTTCAACATAACTGTGCCTTTTCATTCTCCCTTCTAACTTCTCAACTCCCTTTTTCCCCTTTCTATTTAAACACTACTCCCTCATTTTTCATTTTCTTATCACAAGTCATAAGCTCACTTCACTTAATCAAATCTTTATCCGACTGTTCAAAGTGTCTTGTGCAAGACCAAGTAGTAATTCAATACTGTATCAATCAGGTACCATGGCTCCCAAATTACCACAAATCCGAGGCTGAGGTAGAGGCCAAGCAGCCCGATCTGACGCACCAGCCCATAACACTCGACAAAGTCAACAAGTGGTTTCTTCATCCTCCTCGTCTGATGAGGTGGTGGAAAGTAGTAGCAGAAGTACCTCTATTTTAGTTCCACTTAAGGTGGGGGTTGAAACTTCTAATCCCAATCAAGAAAAGGTCCTAGAACAAGAGGATCCAAATGTGATTCGATGCGAGGATCAGCAACTAAGGGAAGCCATGAGATGGCAAGTAGCGGGTGCCCATGACATTTTCAACAAAGGGATGGCACCAATGGATAGGTTTCCTATCAAAAGGATAATTTTTTAGGAGCACCAGATCATCACAACAATCCTGCATGAGTATCCAGAACTTGAGCGCCGTTTCAATGCATATGAGTTGGACTGGATGAGCAAGCCACTTGGAACTTACAAACCAAACTTGGTTCGTGAATTTTTCGCCAACTATTTGGCATTGCTAGAGAAGGACTGGACTAAAGGTACATCAGCTGCCGATATGAACAAGCTTGATACGGTTCCTGTGAGAGGAGTTGACATTGACATTTCAGAGAGAACTTTGAACAGATTTCTATTTAGGCTTAACTATCAGATACCAGGGGCTATTCCGGAGTTGGTGCATTGGATATTTTCACGGGCTGAACAAAGGCCATGGTTAGCCAGGATACTGACAGACGGGGGTGAGCCTGCATTGTTGCTTGACTTCCATGAAAAAATATCTAAGAAATCACTAAGTTTCAGGGCCAAGTTCTGGTGGGAGATTGTGCGATTGAGGCTTATGCCAACAGGTGGTGATGATCATTTAGAGAGCACTAGAGCTATGATTATTGCTTCTTTGATAGAAGGGTTGACCGTAGATTTTGGGCATATTATTTCCGATGATTTTTTTTTCCGTGCTCACAAGACTCACACTGCACTGTCCTTTCCAAGCCTTATCACTGAGTTATGCATAAAGGCCAAAGTTCCATTGATCAGTGGAGTAGAAAATGAGGTCCCAGCACTGCACAAGTAGGATATTGAAAAGACGAAGGATGACTTAAGATTTGATTTGTGAATCAACAGACCTCCAGCCCAATAAACTCAGTCAGCACCGATACCCGAAACATTAGATTTTCCTGCAGGTATGCCGTTGCCTTTGACTATGTATGTGCATTTTACCACCTCTATAGGTTCAATTTCTATGCCAACAGGTGGGACCCCAAACTCTGCGTCTGTCCCACCCCAAACTTATGAGTATAGGCTGAACCCTGGTAACTTTGCAAAGACTATGTGAATTGTAAAAAAGGTCGAAAAATAGATAGCAATTTGGGGGAAAGATTGCAAACCCTTTGTGGAGAAAATTGTGGAGGATGCATTGCGCCCCTTCAGAAATATCCAGCTATGCATGGACAACATGGAATAGTGCATAAATAAAAAGTTGGATGAAATGTCCATTCCTGATTTTGCTAATGTAATCAAGGAGGTTAGACACCTCCGGGAAGATGTCGATAAGATAAGACAGCAGCCATAGCAGAACACATTCGATCCAGTATAGGTTGCTAGTGATGAGGAAGAAGGTCTTATGGACTTATTTGGGCATCCGATCAAGGACAAAGGTAAGAAGGTAGCAGAATCAGACAAGAAGACTAAAAAATCTACTAAGAAAAAAGAGAAGAAGCGAAGACTGGAAACCATGTCACCTGAATAATTTGAAGATTACCAGATGTGGCGGGCAGTAAGAAAGTTAAGGAAAGAGGCATAGATGCAGCAGAAAAGGCTTCAAGATGAAGCAGCCGGAGTATCCACTAGTTTGGCCCCAGTCAGGGGGCAAATTTTAGACCCTGCCAGAGATGTGCTACCTCTGACTCTAGAAGGAGAGATTTTGAGTACTGCCATTACCATGGGAGTCAACATTGCACCTGGTGAGGACACTGATGCCTCCCCACACTTCACTAACACCTCGAATTGAATAAGAGGTGTGACATGTATTTTCTCATTCTTTGTACTTAAAATTTTATGCATTTAAGGACAAAGCATTTTTGTGTGAGGTGGGTAATGTGTTTGTTGGGGGGATGTGTTGCCGATATTATCGGGATGTCTAAGTGTTATTTTTTTTACTATCATGTTCTATTTGTTGAATTTTCAGTTTCATGTTTGGTTGGTAATGTGGTTGCATGAAATAAAAGCTCCATTCCTGTTGGCACCATATTGTACATATGTGAATGACAACTGTTAGTGGCGAAAATTGTGTTTTTCATTTTTTATATAATTAATTCCTCTTACCAAGTGGTAAAGTGGTGTGCAACCATGTGTGAATTTGCTAATGACATTCGAAGATAGTAATAAAGCAAGGCCTAGCTATGTGAACGGGATCCCAAAAATTAATAGGATAGAAATTAACTCAGTGCCTGTGTGGGTGAGTATTTGTGTAGTTATGACATAAGTGTTACACCTAGAACTTTCTCGTTTAATTAGATGTTGTCATTTGTTTTGACTCAATAAGAGAGAATAGTAGGCCTTCTTGTATTGTTAGTCCACTTAGCCAAATAATTGACCCACTAAAAACATTGTGTTCCCTTTGTCAACCCTATTGAGCTGTGGTAGTGTTTTTCTATCCAAATAGGTTTTATTCACTCTCTATAAGGTGTTAAGCATTTAGCTTTGGCCCAAGTCCAATTGTGGACATTGTGCACTTTAACTTAGGCAAATCGGCTAAGTTCAGGGTGGCTACTGCTGGATTGTTAGTAACCTAGGAGGTTGAGTTGAAGTAATGTTAAGAGTAGCATTCGGCCCTGGTATAGTTAGTAATCTAAATAGATATTGTGCACCTCAATATTCTGCATTAGCATAAGTTGAGGGTGGCTGATGCTGTTTAAAAATTTTTTGGGTTATGACAAGAGCGTTGAAGAATAACTGTGATTGAATGACTGGGTTCTTAATTCTGGTAAGTAACTACCAAATAGGGTAAAGAGAGTGAAATTTTTGTTTTTTTAAGTCACTTACCCAAATGAATAACCTTCACCGAGCCTAAAACCTCATTACTACCCTTAGCAAGTCCTACTTAACCTTAGCGAGTCAATCATAAGAGAACATTAGATGATAAGGGCAAGTTTATAGTTGTACACTATGTTGACAACTTCTTTTCAGAGAGTGAGAAGCATAGTTTTGTCAACGATTTAATTGTGTGATGTGAGGTCGACTTCTTTGGCTGTGAGGGCATGTTGAGTTATATATATTCTATTTAGTTCTTTGGGGGATTGTATCTGTAGCTATAAATATGCTGATTAGTAGTTAATGCCAATAGTGAATCCATGTGTGTTAAAATGGCATAACCAAATGGGTAGTGGAATGATTGTATGATTGTGTTGGTTTTACTGTGAACTACCCATCATGATGTTATTCATATATGTATCCCGATATTGAGTTGCTTGAGGACAAGAAATTACCTTAAGTTGAGGGTGTTTGATGTTTTGACATTTGACAGAACATTTTAGGCCTTTTCCTTAGGATAATTGTGAGTTTTCAAGCAACCATGGTTGTATTTAACATAGTATTTTAGTGTTTTCAGGGTAAGGACCGAGTGTGAAGGATAACTTGGACAATCTGAGCAAAACAAAGTCAAATTGAGCAGCGACGGCTTATACGATGGACCGTTGACCTTGCGACGATCCGTCGGTCTAAACCATCGACAAAAAGCAGAAGGCATAGACTCTGGACAGCCTGCAGAGATCCAAGCGATAGACCTTTGTCCCTGTGACAACCCGTTGGTGGGAACCATCGCCATAATATAGAAGGCACAATCATTCAAAGTCCTGCGATGATGCAGGCAACAAACCGTCGACCTTGAGACGTGCCGTCACACTACCCATCGTCTAGAAGAAGAACATGGAGACATTGGACACCCTGTGACACTGTAGGTGATGTCGCCCAAAATTAGAACATGGAGTCACTGGACACCCTGCAATGATGCAGGCGATGAATCATCGGACCTGTAATGGACCATTGCTTGACACGTTGACCAAAACACGGAGAATCTAAGTTTGAATTTTAAAACCCAGCTCTGGAATCATATAAATACCAAGTATTAGGGTTTATTCTGTATCTTTTGTCTTTAATTTCATACTTTATCCTCTATTGAGAGCTTTGTACTACTTTTCTTTGAGATTTGAGCCTAGAGATTGAGAGGTGATTATTAGTTTTCATATTTTTCCATCAAAGATTGAGAAGATCAATATTGTGACTTTTGTAAGTACTCTTCTGAAGTTATTTATGAACATTAATATAACTTTGATTTCTGACATGGAGATGAGTAGCTAAACTCCCATAACTAGGATTATGGGAGCCTTGATGTAGAGAACTACTTTGGGGTTGTGAATGGGTTTGTTTTCTAACTTCTATCAAAATTGCATGAATCTTTCTTCATTTTAATGTCATCTCTTGGTTGCAAACTTGAGAAGTGAGCCCATGGACTCCACTTGTCTGACAAGAAAGTGGCTATTAGGAAAAGAAGTGATTCACATGAACTCCATAGGTTTACCCTTTGGGATTAACGGATTGATGCCTTAACAGGATCAACCCTCATGAGAGTTTTATTGAATAATGCATGAACCCTTTAAGTTTGAGATAAGTAAAGGGTGAAATACTCATTAGGTTGAGAAACTCGGGGGTAATCTTTAGAATTCAAAAATTCTTGCAAATTGGATACATAAGTTAGAATTCAAACACAACCTGACAACCCTAATTGTTTGAAAATCTTGGTGAGCATAACTCTAGTTAATTCATTCTCATTGGAATTACATCTACATTAACTCTCAGTAGCTGGACTTTTGTGTAACACAAATACAAAAGAGCACTGTTAACATTTCCAAACCTCTTTGTTATTTCAGAGCCTTAGATCAACAGTTTAATAACAATCACAATACTTAGTGAACACGGTATTCCCTATGAGATTTGACACCCAACCCAGTTGTGTTTCTATATCTGACAGCGACCGCTTACTCTCTCGTAAGAGAGTTGTAATTTGGACGTATCACCTAGTCATTCAGATTTTCTAGTTTATTACAGTAGTTGATTCAGTATTTTCAGTCAGTTCAAGTTAACTCGAGGCTTGTCCCAATTACTCTCTAGTTATTAGTAGTAGAGGCTTGTCAGATAGAATTCCGTAATTTATCTTTGATTTTATATCGATATTTCCTTTATTATGAGCTTCAGATTTAGTAGAAGGCTGACAAGGTTAGCTTAAGGCTACTCATAGTCTTGATCACCGTGTGACATCTCGGGACCCATTTTTGGGGCGTACAGCCTTACCACATGATATTTTCCTAGACTCAAAACTGAGGTTTTCCCTTACCTGGATTTTCCTAAATAAAGTTTGTACTCTAGCCCACACCAACAAGGATAATACATGAGTGACTTTATACCATTTATAACAACCCAACCCACTAGTGATATTGTTTTCTCTGGGCCTAGTCTCGCACGAATTTAAAATATGTCGCTTGGGAGTAAGTCCTACTTACTTATAAACTCTGTTTCTCTCCTGTATTTTGCCACTTTGGGACTTTTAAACCTATTCTGGGGTGTTATAGCTGTATAGATCAATTTTGTATTTTGAATTAATTTTAATTATTTCTATTTATTCTTTAGTATAGTTCTCTAAGGATGGAACTTCTTCATTAGAGGCTTCACCTTTGTCATATTTTTTGGTTAGAGGGATTGGAATATCACACAATTTGATCACCTTCCAAGCCTTCACAATGTAAGACTTGATAAATATTTCAATTCTAATCTTCCAGTGAGAAAATGCTTATCATTAAAGTAGGAAGGTTTGGTCTGAGTAGTACCCTTTTAAAATTGTGCATCATAGCTAATTGTTGAGCCATGATATTTTTGTCATTTGCTGTTAGGGAATAATGTGAGACCTTGCTCATATACCAATTGAAAGTGCAAGAGTGTGTGTATGTGTGTGTGTGTGGGGGGGGTGAATTGCTTATTTTTCTAATGTTTAAATTGCTCAGTTGACTGTTCGATTCAGTAGTCGACTAGAGTTAAGATAATCTGAATTTGTAGAAATGAAAGTGCTAAAAAAGTAAATTGACACAATGCGTTTTATGTTGGTTGGGATCTCTAATGGATTTTACTCTCATCCTTGCAAGGGTGTTTTACAAGTATTTTCCAATATTAGGGTGGTACAATGGTTGATTTTAAGAGCAACACCTAAGTCTACTCTCTATTTCTTTTCCTCTCAAATCTTTGTATATTACAACCTCACAACCAATCTTTTTCTCAATTTTTGTTACACTGTAAATCTCACAGATATACAATACTTGTTAATAAGTAGAGCAAAGAATTGTAGATGTTTAAGACTATAAGTATATTATCCGTCTTCCATCAAGGTCCTTAAATAGTTAATGAAAATGACCATTGAAGAAGGTATAATCCAAGAGATTTAATCCATGGAAAAAGGAAATGGGATAACCTTTTTCCAAGAATAAGAGAGAGTCATCAATGACTCTTATTTTTAGCCACTCTTGAGATTTCATTGATTATCTTCTTTCCATATAAGAGCTGATTTGATTTTCTCATATCTCAAGATGCAAATCTCTTCTTTTTGTGTACTGTTAGGTAATTAATTAAAGGACTGTTGGGTAATTAATTATCTTCCTTGATTCTTGGACTTGATATGTTGCTTTCCTTAAGCTCTAAAAGATCTTCAAGGTTGTTTTTCTTGTCTTGTAGCTGTCTGGAGTTTTCCATACTTGTACTCCTTATTTTCCTGCAAAAATAGTTGTCAATTGCATAGACAACCGCCTTTAAGCCATACTACTTTAAGATTTTTGAGGCAACAAAAGTGTGAGTAGCACCGGTATAAACTATTCTCACTACACTTCTGTCCTTAATTTTATTGTCAATATATATTAAAGTACCATAGGAATCTGATAGATCATCAACCTTTCCAGTAGTATTTATGTGGGCAACCTTCCCATCAACATTATCTTTCTCTATTTCCACCACATGCATGCTAGATAAAATATTTAGCAACCACAGTAGGTTTAAATAGGCAATAATTTCTTTTCTTTCCTTGCTTCTCCTCTTCAATAAGAAGAACATTGATTTTCCCTTACTTTAGACAATTTCTTGGCCGATGCTCTGGTTTTGGCATACTATTTCACCACAGTGCATGCTTTGTTTAAACAAATCATTATCCATCTTTCCCTTTCCTTTGTTATTTTTTTCTTGTCTTTAATTCTCCTTGTTCTAGTCTTTTCCATTTACTTCATCTTTCTCTTAGAAGTAGCATAATGAGGGACATCATTATTAGAAGAAAAATCTATTAGGGCATCTGTCGCTGCAAAGGAACTAAGAAGATCTTGAACTTTTTGCTGACATAGTTCATGCTGCATTATGCCTTACATTCCAGATATGAAGTTCTACAACTTATCTTTATCATATATGTTCTTAATATTAAGCATCAAAGATGACAACTCCTTCGCATATTCCCGAATGGAGCCAACTTGCATCAACTGTTTTAATTTGTTTCTAGCAACCCAAGATGAATTTTTTGGTAGAAACTTCTTATGAAGTACATCCCTTAATCTTTCCCACATATCACACTTGGGTTTGCCAGTACTTTGTCAATAACATTCTTTGTATGCCACCGCAACACTGCATTATTACTAAAATAGTAAAATGACATTGTTAAGTTGTTAGTTGTAGGCATATGAGCAGTAGCAAAATAGTTCTCCTAGTCTCAAAAATGTTTTCTAGTTCCTTAGCACCATGAAAATCATCAAAGTACTTTGGTTTTGGGATCTTAATTTTGGCACGTTCTTTCATGCCAAGGGAGGAACTTGTAATATCCTAATGAAGGACTACCACCTTCACACTAAGATCTTTATTTTCCTTTAATATGCCCTCAATTCTTGTACCGACACTCTCACTAAAAATGAAAAGTCAAGCAAATCAAATATAAACAAAAGCACGATAACTCTCTAGTTCTATATTAATTCTATGAATTTTAGTATATACATCGAGCAGTTTGTCCAACCTTGAAACTTTCTTAAATTACTCATTATATTTACTATCGCTAGTCATTGCAACACAAAGCTCTAATGGAAATTGTAATAGGGTCAACTATTTCTGGTTAGACACCACTTGGTATCCAGGCACCTATGGCTTTAATCCTCACTTTTTTCCTTACACTAGTTTATGAAATGAACAAAACACTAGAATTGTCATGAGTCGATACTACACCCTGGTTGTAACATGATATTTAGAGCCATAAGTGACCCCAACCTAACCCATGTCCTGAAATAATTAATGAGAAATTGGATGTAAAAATAAATATGAGAAAAAATGACTAAGTGAAAGCATAATCATGAAATAAATTAGTTCAATACATTACTAAAAAAGTTTACAACAACTATAATCTAGATGGAAATGAAACTGGAACTAGACAAAATAACTTTGACTAACTATTTATGAAGTTTCCACCAACTATCCTAAATTATATACATACGAACATAAATAAAATACTAGAGCTACAAACTAACTCGAGTCCTTGAAACAATAGATCTCATCACCTATTTGTTTGAAACTATGATCTGCCTTACTACGATCCTGATCATAAGCACCTGAATCTACATCACATGAAAAATATAGGCAGAAGAGGTATGCAATTAGTACTTTTAAATGTAATGAGTACATGAGATATGCACTATGAATAACTAAACATAAAATTGATATGAATGACAATATGTGAAATGTTACCAGATGATACGCATGAATGTAGGAACAATATGATATTCTAAAACTATAACGTGATATACAACTGGGTATGTTGATGATAAAGTTTTTATGTCAAATGTATTATTGAGGTATACTAAGATACAAGGACCTATCTGGATAAGAATAAATACTAAATGCATAAATATTTTGAGATAACTGAAATACTGTGAACTACACTGAACTGAGGATCATGCAAATCCTGAATTCTAAAACTGTGGGAGGTACTTTCAACCAACATATAATAAGGTGAGCTTAATATGGAGTTTGATGTACAATCCTTATAAAAAGGGCCTAATATACCTTGCTAGGGTATAAAGGTTGATTTGATATGATATCCAAAAGGACTAAGGTATCAAGCCTATTGAATAGGTGAGCCTCCATCCCCTCATCCACTCAGTGCTAAGTACTACTTCCACCTAAACATTATTGATGGCTCTTGAGAATACTGATGATGACATATATAGATGTCAACTTTCCATAATCATGGATTCTATATCTGAATGCCATACTACTAGTGAGCTTTGTTTTTATAAGAAAAAGGATCCACGATCATTGATGGAATTCTGGATACCACACCAATCAGGAACTTTCTTTGGGGAAAGAGTGTCCAAGAAAATTGATGCCATATCTTGATTTCATGAATATCATATATCTTACTGTTATGAGCCAAAGATCTTGATTATGATATGAGAATATATATATATATATATATATAACTCATGTATGCATGAATACTTTAACTTGTATATTTATGAGGACCGGAGATGGCCGGAATAAAATGCATAAGAGAAACATATAAGGGCTAAGCTTTAGAATGACTCTAAGGCTGGAACTAAATCCTAATTATCGACTTATAAGAATGATAATAGTATAATGGTATGTATTATACTAAAATAATGTTTAGAATATACTTTATTGGAAGACACTCCAATAGTCTGCAAAGTTGATCTTACTGGAGTTCACAGGTTTTGATGTCTGAGAATGAGTGAGAGAAACTTTATCTAAAAGCATCATAAAACATATAAACTGAAGGGGTGAGTATTTACTTATCAATTCATAAAATTCTAAGTCATCGGGTGTTTATATCCTATCACCTCTGAAGAATGCAATTATTTATGACCATTTCTATAATCTAAATAAAATATGAAATTACCTAATACAAGTCCAAAATCATGGAATATCATCATACTTAGGGTTCATGCATATTATACTATCAAGGTATTGAATTTCATTGAGAATTATATATTTATACTAGTTATAAGTAATTGAAATACAAGAAGAATCATGATTGTAATGAAAACCCCAATTCTAAAATTATGAATTTACTAAGGAATTGAGTGAATTTTGAGACTCAATGGGTGAAAATATACCCATTAATGAAATCTCACATACCTAATTATGAACCTTTTAGATTTTAAGCTTTGGAGACGTGACTTTTCCTGATCCTGAGGAAAAAACTCCATTTTCTTGACTTGAGAGAATTTTGATAGAGTTCAGAAGATTTGATCATTTTTATGTGGGAGAAAACTGAATAATTATATGATATAACCCCTCCAAAATACCCTAAAACAACTTGGTATAGGGTTTAAAAGCTTGGAAAAAGATAAAAATAACCTTATTAAACATATAGTAAAGTTGCTAAAAAATTGGAGTAGGAGTTGTGGGTTGGACTGTATGACTCGTGGCCTAGATGTACGGGTTGCATGATGACTCATGGGTTTTAACAACCTAACAATGCTTTACTAAAATGTCCATAACCTTTTACTCTGATACCAGATTTATACATGATCGGTGAAATTGAAAAGATAATTCAAATGCCATTAATTTGGTGGGTATTAGGCCATCTAAATCTTCAAATACTAGAGATTTTTTTTCAAAGTTGACTGAAGAAGATTCTTTCACTATAAATTAGCCAAAAAAGGAGTTTTTAACTCAACTATGGGTTAGAGTCTCCTTATGATCTTAAATATCATCTAATACTCATGTAATGCTTATGTAATAGTTCTATAAATGCTTGAAATTTGGTTTTGATCTTAACTTGGATTTTTAGGGTGTTACAAGAATATACAGGATATCAATTTTCCCACTTGGTCTAAAACTTGTTCGCCAAAGAAGTACACAAAATTATCCTTATAAAATTTAGATAACATAGCCAAATCTAGATTGAAACAGTTTTCTTGTGCCTATTTGTAGGCAAAAACCTAGTCAAGTTCCAAGCATATGCGCAACACATGCCAAGTATATAACTTTATCTATAACCAGTTAACATCCCCAACTTATAGGAATAATTCAAATTCAAATTAAAATATAAACTAAGACTTCCCATGTGGTCAAAATAGTTATAGCTACCCAACTAACAACATTTGTACTAAACATGCCTAGTACTAGCACAATCTTTACAACAATTATGATAATTTTGCACTTGGTCCCTAAGAATCCTTTGTATGTACCCATGCCACTGCCTTGTCATTTTCCAACTACCTTGAGTTGCTATGGTAAAATAGCTTGCCTTGTTTAGCGATATTGTGACAACATGACTTGCCTTATCCTTGATCTACTTTAGCTTTTCCAACTATTTTCATGCCTTAGAGATACCTTTCTTGGCATGTCTTATCCACGTGTAAAACCCTAGAAATTCAAGGTAAAGTTTGAACCATGCTTCAAGTACACTTAGAACACAAATGCAGTAATTTAACCATGGGATTTGGACTTTTTGGTGAAGAACTGCACAACAATAGAAACCTATGATACCTTCCCACAATCATAGAAAGGACCAATGATTATGGAAAGTGCTTATCGACTAAAAGAACCTCAAAATCCTAAAAGTTAACGGGACCATCTCCTAGTCACAATAAGGAACCATGAATAAGGGAGGATTTTATGGTCATACTATCCCTTTGTATGCATTAAACAAACCTAAGTCCAGAAAGTTAGAAAATTATACCTTTCAACCATGGAAGAAACACATGATGAATTAGGATTTCATGCATTATTTGTTGAACTCAGTCCTTTAGTTTTTATGATTTGAAATGATTTTAAGATGAAGTATTTTTCTTTAAAATTTAGAATATCAAGATTATTGAGCATTTCAGTATACCAGTTTATTTTAGTGGGAGTAGTACTTAGCACCGAGAGGACATGGGTTTGGATAACCTAAGTCCCAAACTGCGTGCCACTATAGGTTAAATGGGTACTCGCCTATTGAGAGTGTCTCCCTGTACCATAATGATCTCATGAGTGAATTCACGTCCATTAGGGTTTTCACACTTGACAAGATATAGAATACCCTCCCAACTTGGGTTATAGGTTAGATTCAATGTTGCTCACATGGTCTATGTTGGTTACAATTTCTCTCATAGTTTAGTCTTATACCTTTCATGACCTCGCATCAATTTATTAAGTACTTTATAAGTTTATATGTTCATTTCTCCGTCATTGCACCAGTTTACAATTTTAATCCTCTTTAGCTTATCTTATCATTTTTAGCATATTTAGTATGTATAGTGTTGTGCATCTCTCATATGCTCTTTACATTTAAAGTACTAACCACATACTTTCCTTTATGCTATATTGTCTTATAATATAGGTTTGGATGTTCAGCATCCCGATCACGGTTAGCACAATTCAAGATTAATTCAGTAGTAGTATTTTACTGAGTCATATTCATTTTAGGACTAGTTATAAGTATTTCTTATCAGTAATATTTTACTTCTAGATAGTTAGAGTTTAGCCGAGGACTTTTTCCAACAACTCATTTTAGTAGAGGCTTTTCAGACATATAGTAAAGTTTCAGCTCAATGTTTATATAAAATAGTGTTTATTTTACATGTCTGTATTGATAATGGTTTGACTATTATTACCTCATTTTAGTATAGATTTCATTTAGTATTCATTAGTTATTTACAGTATTCTTAGTGTCATGCCAGACCATAGGTTAGCTTGGGGCCACTTATGACTTTAAGCACTATGTTATAACTAAGGGGTAATCTCGAGATATGGAAAACTTGGTATCAGAGCATTAAGTTTAAAGTGTCCTAGGGTGTTTGAAATTTGCCTTAAGTAGAGTATTATTCCATGATATAAAGCACACCATACTTATGAGTGAGAGGCTATGAAATATTTTAGGAAACGTTTCACTTTTTAAAGTTCATATTATACGAGGGAGTATATATTCTATTTATAATCTCCTTCTAATTCATGATCTATACATTTGTAGAAAATTACCCCAGGTGAACTAACAAAAGAAGAAATATAAACAGCAATGAAAACAGACATGGGAACCCACAAGCACCACCAGCATCAGTAGACCCTTTGAGTGAGTATATCTCTTATGTTATGTTCTGGGGTTCTTTCATGGTGCAAGCTCAAGCCACCAACACTCTGGCAAATCAATAAGTAATAGTACAAGTTAATCTGATAGCTAGTTTAGTATCGTCTAATGTCTGAGATTTCACTCGTATGAATCCTTTTAAGTTATATGATTCTAAGATAAGAAGATTCATAGTATTTTCTTAATGACATTATAAAGGTTACTAAGATCATGGGTGGTACTCTAGGTGAGAGTTTTGATTTGATTGCTTATCAGTTGAAGGAAGTCGCTCACACTTGGTGCAAGCAGTGGAAATAGGTATAAAGGTGCAACTATAGGTCCAGTAGAGTAGGGTGAGTTTGTCACTATTTTTCTAGACATGTTATTCTCACTTGACTAAAGGAAGCCAAGTTTATGAATTTATTAATCTAAGATAGGTCAATATGAGTGTAAAATAGTATTCTCTAAGTTTACTCATCTTGCAAAGAATGCTCCGACAATGGTTGCTAACTCCAAAGCTTACATGAGTAAGTTCATAACAAGTGTTTTTGAGGTTGTGGTTAAGGAGTGTAGAACTTTGATATTGGTCTAGGACATGGACATATCTAGGTTGATAGTTTATGCCCAACAAATTATGGAGGAAAATATTATGAAAAAGGAATTGGAGAATATGAATAAAAGAACTAGGACGTGGAACTTTGATTATTATCATAAGAAGTTTGGTGGTGGTAATCTCTCTTAGTTTTAGAAAAGATATTCATCCCCAATATCGTTGTTTGATAGTGTCCCATCTCCTAAACCCAGGAAAGATTAGAAAGGTAGAGAACCAGGGTCTAAGTCTCATTTTAGTATTTCTAGTGGTCGTACTTTCCTAACATATAAAACATGGGTAAAACTATCCTAAAGAATGTTTTATAGGTAAGGATAGATGTTTTGGTCATGGGAATCTAGGTCACATACTTGAGATTATCTCTCAATCAAGAGAGATGATATTGGTGGGCATACTCAAGCTGCCTCTTTAGCAGCTTTAGTAGTTCTCCTGACTCAACAAGGTTCCTTATCTAGTATAGTGAGCGAGCAACATTAGAACAGGTTCAATGACCTTCAAACCCAATAGGACTAGAAGGGTTCTCCTGATATAGTCCCTGGTACATTATAAGTTTATATTTTTATGTCTATGAATTATTAGATCCTAGAGCCACACATTCTTTTGTGATTCCCTGTATAGTAGTATACTTTGGTGTCACTCTCAAAATCCTCTTAGAATTCTTCATAGTCTCTACTTTAGCTTTTGATTTAATCATTGCTAGACGTGTATATAGAAATTATCCTATCACAATCTCTCATAAAGTCACCTTAGTAGATCTTGTAGAGATAAACATAATAGATTTTAATGTCAAATTAGGCATGGATGGGCTACACTCTTTCTATGCCTCAAATGATTGTAGAATGAAATTAGTCAAGTTTTAGTTCCAAATGAGTCAGTTCTAGAGTGGAAGGGTAGTATTTCAGTGCCTGTAGGTCAATTTACCTCTTACCTTAAGTCTAGAAGAATAATTTTCGGGGGACACATCTATCATCTTATTTGATTTAAAGGTTTAAAGTTTAAGACTCCAACTCCATATTCAGTTCTACTTTTAATGAATTCCTAGAAGTGTCTTTTTGTAAATATTCCTAGAGCTCCTCTCGAGAAATAAGTTTACTTTGAAATAGATCTCCTTCCAGATACCCATACTAGTTTAATTTTGCCCTATAGAATGGCTCCGACTGAGCTGAAGGAACTGAAGAAACAATTGCAAGATCTTTTAGACAAGGGTTTTTTAGATCTATCATCTTTCTATAGGATGCTCCTCTTTTGATGCATTGGAAAAATAGTTCTCTCAATATGCATCAACTACTACTAGTTGAACAAAGTCAAATCAAGAATAAGTATCCCATTTCTAGGATCAATGACTTATTTGACCAATTTTATGGTGCAAATTGCTTCTCTAACATAGACCTTAGATACAGCTATCACAAGCTTAGAGTTAGAGAGCGTAGCATTCTAAAGATAACCTTTAGAACTTGGTATGGCCACTTTGAATTTGTTGTTATAGCTTTTGGACTAGTGAATGATTTTACTACTTTTATGGACTTAATGAATTGGATATTCAAGAAATACTTGGGCCTGTTTGTTAAAATGTTCATTGATGCTCGTTATTGTCTTCATACATGACATCCTTATTTATTCTCAGAGTGAGGATGGTTATACATACATTTGAGAATTGTCATGGGGACTCTCAAAAACCACCAGTTATCTGTTAAGTTTAGCACATGCGAATTCTAGCTAAAATTAGTAGCATTTCTTGGTCATATCATTTTTGAAAATGGAATTCAGATTGATCCTCAAAAGACTAAGGCAATTAGGAATTGTCCTTAATCCATTTCTCCATAAGATATATGAAGTTTATTAGGTTTAGCTGGTTACTATAGATGGTTTGTTAAAGATTTTGCTCTATTATTTGTCTTATGTCCCGATCGATTCAAAATAAAATCAAGTTTCAGTAGTCTAATTCTTATGCAAAAATTTTTTAGGAGCTGAAGATTCGACTCACCTTATCTCTTATTTGACTCTACTAGAGGATTCAAATAGGTTGTGGTTTATTGGGATACTTCCAGAGTTGGCCTTAGTTGTGCATAGATACAACATAGCATGGTTATAACATATGAATCTAGACAACTCAAGCATCATGATAAGAATTATCCAACTCATGATCTTGAGTTAGTCATGTAGATGAGTTCGCGAATCATAAGAGACTTCAGTATGTGTTCAGTCTGAAGGATCCCAATCTTTACTAGAGGAGATGGATAGAGTTGTTGAAAGATTATGACATGAGTGCCTTGTACCATCCGAGAAAGCTGATATTGTGGCTCACACTTTTAGTAGGTTGTCTATGGGAAGTGTTTCCATAAAGAGTATAAGAAGAAAAGGTTAGTTCACGAGGTTCACTATCTTTCTAGATTGGGAATTCAGTTGGCTGATTTAGACAAAGGCAATATCTTGGTTTAGAATAGTTCAAAATCCTCATTGATATTTAAGATGAAAGAAAAGCAAAGTAGTGATCCTATTTTTCTTATGTTAAAAAAAGTTGTGTAGAGTCAGAATGTTGTGGTTTTCTCCCAAGGAGGAGATAGTGTTCTTAGTTTTTAGGGCATGCTATGTGTTCCAGATATGGATGACTTGAGATAATAGATTCTAACAAAAGCTCACAGTTTTTAGTATTCTATTCACCTAGGATCCACTAAGATTCACCATTATCGATGCAAAATCTGTTAGTGGAATGACATGAAGAAAGATATCACAAAATTTATGGCTAAATGTCCAAATTGCCAATAGGTTAAGGTTGAGCACCAAAGACCTAGTGTTATGATTTAGGATATATGTATTCCTATTTATAAATAGAAAGCGGTTATGGGGTTTCCTCATACTCATAGACAACATAATTCTATTTGGTTTATCATGGACCAAATGACTAAGTCAGTCCATTTCCTACTAGTTAACACTTTGGATTTAATTGAGGATTATTATAGAATCTATCTTAGAGAGTTGGTTAAATTGCATATAGTCCCTTAGATTATTATCTTAGAAGGGGTACTCAATTTACCTCTCAGTATTGGAAGACAATTTAAAAGGGTCTTGGTAGCCAAGTTCATCTCTGTACAACTTTTCATCTGAAGACTGATGGTCAGGTAGAGTGGACCATTCAAACTTTAGAGGACATGTTTAGAGCATGCGTGATTTACTTTAAGAGTAAGTGGGATGATCATTTTCCTTTGATTGAGTTTGACTATAATAATAGTTATCACTCTAGTATTCAGATGGACTAATTTGAAGAGCTTTATCATAGGTGTAGATTTCCTATTGGTTGCTTTGAAGTTGTTCAAGATACCTTAATAGGGAAAAATTCAGTTCATAAGGCTATGGTGAAAATTCATCTTATTAGAGGAAGGTTGAAAATAGATTAGAGTCAACAAAAGTCCTATGCGGATGTAAGGAGAAGGAACTCTAGTTTGTTATTGGTGATTTGGTTTACTTGAAAGTTTCACCCATGAAAGGGGTAAGGAGGTTCATCAAGAAAGGAAAGCTCAGTCCCTGCTATGTTCATCCTTATAAACTGTGGGGCACTTTGGCAATGTAGCTTATGAGTTGGATTTTCCTGTAGACTTTTTAGCAATGCATCTGGTTTTCATGTGTCTTTGTTAAGAAAATGAGTTAGTGATCCTACATCGATTGTTCCTTTAGATAGTGAGGGTGTGAAAGTCTCTCTTATGAGGAGGTCTAGTTGACATACTTGACTATCAGGTTCTTAATTTGAGAAATACAAAAATCACTTCTGTAAAGTTTCTTTAGCGAAATCAACTAGTTTAGGGAGATGCTTGGGGAGCAGTGTTTCACCCAAGTGTACACGCAGGTGTATATGGTCACCCAAGTAATAAAGTGGAATTTAAAATCCAAGTATTGATACCACAGGGAGTTGTGCTTAAAAAATATCCGATTCTAGTTCACTACAAAATTTAAACAAGGGCTAGAGTAACCAAAAGTATTTGAAGGTTAAAAACTAAGAGTAAACTTAAACAATGCGGTATTGTAATGTACTTGGACAATAATAGGGAGAAACCCATGGTTAAGGCACTATGAACAACCTACTTTTCCATATAACTTCATTGGTTTAGTCAATTATATTGGTTATTGTTTAACAGGGTCGATAATATGATTACGGCTTTTCGAACCTTTAATCAACTATCTAACTTAGCGTTAAAAATACATCATTGAGCAGGGATGCAAAAACTAAGATAAACATCATTGTATTTCTTCCCGTTATGAACCAAATAAGGCTTATTAGGTATATTCCTATCCTAAACGCAAATCATAACTTTAATTCATTGAATGATTACGATCCTATTCAATATATCCCATATTCTATGCTATCATTCCTTCTTTTGGGCTCATGATAAAGTTATGCATTTATCCCAAGGGTTACGAATCAGTAGAATAGTTAAAATAAGTATACATGAATAATCAATAATGATAATAAACACAAACCTGCTTAATTATAAGCAAAAATAGTCATGTTCTTGTCCTTAACCCTGGATGAGGGTGTTTAGCCACTCATGGAATTACAAAGAGTCATAGTTAATTAATTCATGTAACAAACCAAAAGTAAACTAAGAGAAAGGAATAAAAACCCTAAGAGAAGCCTCCTTAAACGTATTCAAAGCCCCCAAGTCATCTAAGGTGTTTACAAAAGAATTGGAATGATCTACTTATAGTAGGCCACAATCGGCCGATTTTGACACACAAGCTTTCCACGCTATGACATTGGCGCAATTAGGGCGTGGCATTCCCTTATCGTGGATGATCAATGGAAATTTCATGTTGTGGATTGTGTCTAAGGTTGTGGAACACCTTTAATAAGGACATCCAAATACGTGGCACACCTTTGTGCTCGAATTTTCCAGATTTCGTTCATGCTTGGTCCATGCGTTTGGCCTTTGGTTCCTTGCTTTGTAGTACATTTACCTCTTCAATTCCAGCTTGTATATCATCCAATTATCAAGTTCATCATCGAATGAAGTTTCCATATACCATATGTCACAACTTGATTTACAGGTCATGATGGCACCTACTAAATCTCGCTAGCAAGTAAGCCAATACCATAACCCGGAGCTAATGCAATGGGCTAATTCAGTAAGAAATGTCATCTTAGGCCAAATTCAATGAACACAAGATAAAATATAAACAAAGAGTTCTAAAATAGGTAAGCAATCATTATAAGATACTAATCCCACGAACTGGTAGATCCAGTAGAAGAGAATCTAATGTAAAGAATATAAACCAAAAGACATACAATATAGTCAATACATCTGTCTCAAATACTAAAGTCTGAATATAAAAGATAGAGGGATAAAGGTCAACTCAAACTCCATGAGCTCAACCTATCTCCGAAAAGCAATCAGTGCACGAGCAATAATCAACGACGATAACTAGCACTCGGATCAGCACCAAAAAGGTACATAAGTGTATATGAGTACAAAAACAATAGGTACTCAGTAGGCATCATCAGCCGACTGAGCTAAGTGATAATATAAAGATGATATAATGCAAGATAATCCTAAGTAATTCAAGGTACAAAATCGAATCTGAATCATCTCCATCATTGTATATAATAAGTATTTAAACCAAAATAACAATATAACATATGGCATCAACACATACCATTATTGTCGTGCATAAGAAATAGACAATTCGGAACCATAACACATCACAAGTCATTTACACAAGCAAGCATAAGTAACAAGTTGGCTTCCATATGCCAACTAGTGCATATAGTAAAAAACTCATCACCGCAACCCATACTACGGGAGGGTAATCCCAAGCAAGATAATAATCAGGAATTTAACCAACATATCCAAATCTCATCATTATTCCACCTTATTCCACATTTATCATAAATCATATATTTTATCGAACTTTCATAGATACCATCATTGACCATACAATCATACCCCATATTATTACCATCACTAGCTACTTATAATTAATACCAGTAGCACCTATTTATTAGCTAAACAAAGATTATTAACTAGTCCATTGGACTCCTAGCCATTATAGTCATCCTTTGGGCAACTATTCATCACATAGCCATTAAATAGCCAACATCTCTTAACTAACCATTATTTGTCACTAACATTACTCTCTAAGTAAATCCTTATTTTGCAACTAGTTTTCCGCGCTTACCAACTATTCCTGATTAATCATGTAAGCCATATCCATCACTAATCCTTAATTATCATTAATCATTAACTACACCTCTTTATATGTATTAAACACTAGTGGGATACAACCGGTAACCAAATGTCAACAACCTACCCACTTTACATATAAACAAGTACATATACATATGAGCATATAGTTTCTATACGTAGGGATACCAGACTCGAATCGGTAGATGTCCTCATAGGCACATCAACAACCATCCTCCATCCTTGCCGGGTATATTATCATAGTCACCCTCGGTCCTTGCCGGGCATCATTATCATCAGAATATCCCCCGGCCTTACTAGGTATCAATATCATCAACATAACATCCTTCGGCCTTGTCGGGTATCAACATCATCATAACCTCCTCCGACCTTGGCGGGTATCAATATCATTACGATAGGCAAAATAATATCAATAATAAATAAAAAGACCCACAAGGGCTAAAGTTAATGACAAGCCCCACGAGGGATAAAGTAAATAACAGGAGCAATGAGGTCTAAAGTAAATGAACAAAAAGGAGAAGAAAGGAAGAGCATACCTCCATAACTCATCATTCATCATCGATGACAATTTATCAATAGATATATGGATATAGAACATGATCATTACAAACTATCATCGTGTTTCAATCATAATTCAGAGCTACTCATAACATTTACAATAATTTAGCCAACAAACCATATACATCACCTCCAATGCCATCACCATAATCCATTTACTCTGATTTGCGCAAATTCTTCCAAGGGAGGATTTCCTAGGCCTTTAGTAAGCATCTAAGGTCATTAAAAGAACTACTTCAATCCAAACTTAAGGTGGGTCAAGAAACCCCTTTAACTCTCCAAATACATTCTAAGTCCAACTTCCACCCGAGACTAGGCTAAGGTATCTAAATCAACTCTTAGCTGTATAACAATCCACCAATAGTCCTAAGGTAAAGGTCTCTTCCATGCTCTCTACCTAATTCAACCATAATATCTAAAGCACTTCCATTAATGTAAGAAACTAGAGTTAACTTACCTATAACATGACTGACAAGGTCACTCACATCCAACTAGAGTAACTAAGGCACCCTCATGCTAGCCATGGGACATAAAGTCCAAATTCCCAAGGTTCAAGCCTATAAGTCAATCATTCCAAACTATTAGTTAAAACGTCCTTAATGATGCAACTAATCCCAAGTCTTACCATTTATCTATCTAACACCTATAATACCTCCCAAATCTAAAAAAAATTCATAATTTTACTATAACATAGATGATTCTAACAAGGAACAAGTGTAACCTACCTCAAATCCAAAAAGCTCATGAACCACTAAACCTTCACTTTTCCCCTTTGAGAAGCTTCTTCAAGGTACCAAGCTATAAAAAACACAATCCATACACTACAAAAAGAACATTGATACCCATATTGTACCAATGTGCTTCGGGTCCAAAAATTACACCAAAACCCTCAAGTGAGTCCTACTCATGGAAAACACATTTTTGAGGTCAACCAAATATTCATACAATACCAAGGAATTATAATACTTTAGAAATAGGTAAAAAACAAGCTTATTTGGGGCTACATAATGAACTCCAGCTATTTGAGGTTTTGGTAAAAAAATCAAGAAATTCAAGCATGAAATAGAAGTATACATACCTCAAATCCATTTTTAATCATGAAAATATATGTTCACTAAGATCCTAAGACACTCCCAAGACTCAATTTGAGTTTAGCACACCATTCTAGGGTTTTTTGGTCTCTATAAAGAGAGAAAAATGCCCAAAACATGGCCTAAAGGGCCTTTAAATACCCATCCCAGGCAAAAAGATTCCACTATCGCGTATCATGGACTGTAATTGCCATTGTGCGATCTTCATGGCCCTTTCCTCAATAGCCATAGTGAAATCATGGTGATCCTTTCACGATCGCCATTGCACCAGAAACTTGGTAATTTTCCAAGTTTCCAATGATGCCTCAGGATTCATTCAAAATCCGATATGTGCAAATGAACTAAGTAACCACACTAAATTTGATGTTTCGAATGTGTTGGTAAATTCAGATTTCCTAACTGAGGTTATTTCAACCAAATGTGGTTACCACACCCAATCATTCAATTTTTCGACTTTCTGACCAATAGGTCAAAATAAGCTCGGGTGCATTGGAACCCGAACCAAAGGTCTACCTATCCTAAAATCAATATTACAAAGCTACTAACATAGTCGGAATTTGCATACAAGATCATTTTACTAAAGTTTTCTCCCGGTGGTTATTTGGAACTAGCGAAGACTTCTAAATAGGGAATTGACTTTAAAAACTAAATGAATTGCCTTCTAACTGAGCTATTAGTTCCATCAAGTCATAAATGACTTGGGGAAGCTATGAGAAATATCTAATAGTGAAAATAAGCAAAAATATACAAAATAACTTGAAGGGTCATTACACCATAAACATCATGAATTAGCACTCATAACATAATAGAGTCAAACAAGATCAACTAGAATAACAAATAACTCAAGCTAAGAATGCTAGAGTTCTCGTTTAAACTTTAAGTGTAAATTATACTTCCAAACGTGATTTGAACACCTTAAAATTTATAAACATAACCTTAAAATTTATAAACATACATTTCAACACTTAGATGTCAAATTATATGAATATTAACTCAATACGCATATGAGAATTCCTCAAATCTAAGCTAATTAAGGATAGATAACAACACTTAGGTGCCTAAATCCATCTAAGATTAACACCCCACACTTAAATTCTTGTTCATCCTTGAACAACTCTTAACCTTAAGCATCATCTAAGGAAGACTTAACATTACTACTACAACAAGCATGACACTCAAGACAGACTACAATGACTATA
This sequence comes from Capsicum pubescens, assembly GCA_030864215.1. Classification (NCBI taxonomy): domain Eukaryota; kingdom Viridiplantae; phylum Streptophyta; class Magnoliopsida; order Solanales; family Solanaceae; genus Capsicum; species Capsicum pubescens. The sequence continues at coordinate 193,765,311 of CM061544.1, read as the reverse complement.
CGTATTGCAAGTCCTGCACTAAGCATGTATTATACAATTGAAAATCATGAATACTACTTCAAAACATCCTAACCTCATGAATTGACTCAACCATGTTGGCAAAATCATGCATATTACTTTAATTAATGAGATTTATAAGTTACATAACTATCATCAAACATGTGTCCTTACCATAAGAGAGTCACCCATCTTAACTCACAGAATGGGTACAAGAATCAAATTATACTCACTCTCACAAAGAACTCACATACCACATAAGATGAACCATAGTCTTACCCTTAGTGTAGCACTCTAATAATATTAGAATGTTATGACTCAAGTTTAAATAGTACTTTACGAGTTGTAATGTATCCTAAGCGATGGGTAAGAACTATTCTGGCTAGTTATAGTGACTATTTTCTCTAATGTAATACCCCGATCATTTCTTCAACCTATCCGCCTTTTGAGTGGATATGTATGACTTCCAAGGTGATTCATGTTTACACCATATTGTATTTCTCTAATTTCTACTTTTTTTCAAGTAGATCATTGAATAAGATTTCCATCAATACCAATTCATCAAAATCCGACATCGGATGAGAGAGTTATTATCGTTTTACTAAACTATATCGGATTGCCCAGGTCTGACGGTCGACCTGACGGACCATCAGGTCCTTGGTGGACCGTCAAGTGCCCTGTCAAGCCAAGACAGTGACTCCTTTATCAGGACATCATGCGACGGCCAAGTTGATGGACCGTCAAAAAGTTGACGGACCGTAAAAAAGTTGACGTACCGTCAAGGGGTCTGTTAGGTCGAGATAAAATATCTTATTTCTGGCCCTCGAGTGATGGACGACTTGGTGGACCATCACGTCGAGGAATAATGTTCCAGTTTTGGCACTCAAGTGACGGACGATCTGGTGGACCGTCAGGAGACTTGACGGACCGTCAGATCGACCGTCACAGGCCCCGATCAGAGAATTTTAGCTTTTTTTCAAAAAGGGTATTTTGGTCATTTCTGCCCCATAAGGTCTTATATATAGATCCTAGTAGAGAATAACCCTTCATTTTCTCCTTTCCTCTTCCAAGAAATATCTAGAAATTAGGGTTTCTTCCAAAACCCAAAAATTCAATCTTCTTCCAAGAAATTCAAGGAACTTTCATGGATTTCTCCAAGTTGTTCGAGAATTAAGTTCCCCAAGTCAAGGGCATCAAGAATATTGGTCTAAAAGTGTGAGAAAGAAGTTACAAACAAGTTTCTACATCTCCAAAATCATAATCCAAGGTATGTGGGGCTTGAACAAGAACACTCCTTTCGCTCTTGTGCATAAAGATTTACTTTCCATTACTGATTTACATGATTTTGCAAGTGGATTTACACCCAAATTTCTTTATGTATGGTTTTTGAGATTTTAGTTGAATAAGTTTGATATTTATGATTATTTCATCACCATGTTTCTTAAATTGACAATTTATTCCATGAGTTGTATATTGTCATTGCGTATCAATAATTTCTAAGCGATTTAAGACAAGTGTCATGAGTTATGCCGTTCCATGAGAAATTTGACTATTGAATATATATCGATATTTGAGATTGAAAGTCAAGAATGAGTCCTATGATGTTTCCTTGAAGCTTTTGATATTTGAAAATGATTCGAAAAGCAAATGTACTTGATGTTGAGAAAAATTGTTTTGATTTTCAGTCGAGTTAGGAATCCACAGTTGTTCATGATTTATAGATGAGATATATTTATGTTTTGGTCTCCATGATAGACCCATGAGCTGATATTGATTAAGGTGGATTTCCTAACGTGTTCTGAGCTGAGTCTGGGAGGAGCATTTAGCACCGAGTGAGAAATGTGGTATTTCCCTAAAACTACGTGCCACCACATGATTGATTTTGATAATTATGGGCCAGAGGCTGAGTATGGGATTCTAATAACGATATTGAAGTTGTACTCCCTGGTAAGAGTACAACACCCCTACCAATGTGGGGTTCTCTCCTTAGGAGGGCAAAACATTGTACTCCATGCGGCTCACATGGTGTAGTTATATCGGTTATAAGAAACTCCCACATCTATAATGATCTAAGTACCATGAGTTACCGAGTCACTCTAAGTCATGAGTCAAAGAGTTTGAGTTGAGTTAAATGATTTATGATATTTATGAAGCATCTGTTATTACTAATAACTTGCGAAAATAATGTTTTAAATAATCGAGCGAAGAGAGTTATTATTGTTAGCATGCATGATTTTCTTATACATTTATGATATTTTTTAAAATGTTGCATCCACCCCCACATACTCAGTACATTACCAAGTACTGACTCCCATACTCTTTTGTACTCTATATTTCCTCATGATATAGGTTCAGGTGCTCAGTCTCAGCAACAACAGTGATCTTTGAGTACCTTTATCTATATTTCTGTGATTGGTGAGTCCTCATGGTTCAAGGACCTGTGTCTCTAATTTTGTCTTGTTAATAGATGGTTGTTTACTTTCAGTTCAGTACAAGTCAGTTGGAGATCTGTCCCAATGGCTCCTCAGTCCTATGTAGTAGAGGCTTTGTTAGACTAGTGTACCAACGTGTACAGAGATTTCAGTATTTTATTTGTACAGGGAAATATTACTTCATGTTTCAGTATGTTCATGACATGGTTATTCCTCTTTATCTTAACATGATTTGCGCTATAATGAGTTCTGAAAGTGATGACAATCTTAGAGGGTTAGCTTGAGGCCACATGTGGTCTTAAGCTCCATGTGACATCTCGGGATAGATTCTTGGAGAGTTACAAGCTTGGTATCAGAGCCTAAGGTTCAAGGAGTCCTAGGGAGTCTAACAAGACGCATTACGTAGAGTCTTGATCATCGGTGTGTAGCGCACCACATCTATGAGAAAGAGGCTATGGGACGTATTAGGTAAAGTTGTTTCTTTCTATCAAGTGTCTATCGTGCCTATGACTATTTCTCACTTCTGTTAATTCATGCCCTCTTATGACAGAAAATGCCTCCTCATAGAGCTCGTAGAAATAGCGAACGAACTTAACCCGTTGATCCTTTAGGTGAGACGATGTCCCATACCGAATTTTGGGTAGCTTTCTAAGCGCTAGCCCAGGCGGTCACTGCCAATGCCCAAGCCAATACCCAGGATACTGTTCCACCTTCTCAAGGGAATAATTATACTGCATCCCGGGTTCGTGACTTTATGCGAATGAATCCACCTGAGTTTTATGGGTCGAAAGTAGGTGAGGACCCACAAATGTATTTAGATGAAGTAAGAAAGATCACTCAAATTATGCACGTGACTGAGGAGGAGAGTGTTTAATTGGCTGCCTATCGAATGAAAGATGTTGCTTATGATTGGGTAGAGATGTGGAGGAAGAGTAGAGAGGAGAATGATACTCTTGTGACTTGGCAATTATTCCAAGATTCTTTCTTAGACAGATTCTTTCCCCTAGAGCTGAGGGAAGCAAAATTAGAAGAATTTATGAACTTGAGACAGGGCCCCATAATAGTTAAGGAGTGTTTTCATAAGTTTAACCAGTTATCTAAGTATTCTCCCGGTGTGATGGCTGATTCTAGAACTAGTATGGGTAAGTTCTTGGTCGGTGTATCAGGTTATGTTATGAAAGAGTATAGATCCGCTATGCTTAATAGGGACATGGACCTTTCAAGACTAATAATTCATCCTCAGTAGATTGAAGCAGACAAAGTGAACGAGAGAGTGAGAGTGAGAGGGAATAAGATAATTAGATCAGAGCAATAGGGTTATAGTCAGACTAGATTTTCTGGAGGGATCCACCCTTAGTTCCAGAGCCGTTCTCTTATGCCAGCGCCTTCATTAGCCAGTACTTCTGCATTCAGAATTAGGTCGGAGTAGGGTAATAAGCCTACTATGTCCATGTCCCAGGATAGTGTGAGTAATAGAGCTCATCCTCCACCATGTCCAAAGTGCGGTAGATACCATCTCAGTGAGTGCTTAGTCAGTCAGAGGGGTTGTTTTGGCTACAGTAAGTTGGGCCACAAGTTCAGGGATTGCCTTTATGCTAGACAGGGGAGCCACGATGTTCGTCCCCAGAGTCAGGCTATTAGTGCTCCAGCCCCTGAAGTCCGTACTACCCCTCTTCAGGGTGCCTCATCTAGTACTGCACATGGTCAGCGCCAGAATTGCTTTTATGCTATACCACCCCACCAGGAGCAGGAGGATTCACTAGATGTTATTACTGGTACGCTCTGTGTATTTCATTTTGATGTGTATGTGTGTCTGGACCCTAGGTCAAGTCTTTCTTATGTGACCCCGTTGATGGCTGTGAATTTTGAAATCAGTGCTGAAAAGATTTCTGAGCCTTTTCTAGTCTCTACACCAATGGGTGAATCTGTTGTTGCTAAGCAAGTATATAAGAAGTGTCCTATCACTGTCCTTCACAGAGTCATGTTTACAAATTTGATTAAGCTAGACATGGTTAATTTTGATATTATTCTGGGTATGGATTGGCTTCACTCTTGTTATGTGTCTATAGACTGCCGTACCTGTGTAGTTAAGTTTCAGTTTCCCAATAAGCTAGTCTTTGACTGGTCCAGAAATTTTGTATCTCCCAAAAGTCATTTCATATCCTATCTTAAAGATAGGAAATTGATATCCAAGGGTTGTATCTATCATTTAGTTCGAGTTAAGGACACTAAGTCTGAGACTCCGACTATTCAATCTATTAGTGTTGTCAATGAGTTTCCTGATGTTTTCCCAGAAGATCTCCCAAGGGTACCTCCCTATAGAGAGATAGAATTTTGAATTGATCTTCTCCCTTATAATAAGCCTATTTCTATTCCTCCGTATCATATGGCCCCCACAGAACTTAAGGAGTTTAAAAAGCAACTCAAAGATCTTCTTAATAAGGGTTTTATAAGGCCCAGTGTATCTCCCTGGGGTCCACCCATTCTATTTGTGCAAAAAAAATATGGTTCATTGTGCATGTGCATTGACTATCGTCAGCTTAACAAGGTCACAGTCAAGAACAAGTACCCTTTTCCTAGAATTGATGACCTATTTGATCAGCTGCAAGGTGCCAGCTACTTCTCAAAAATAAATTTGAGATCCAACTATCACCAACTTAAAGTCAGAGAGTGTGATATTCTAAAGACGGCTTTCCGCACTCGTTATGGTCATTTTGAATTCTCGGTCATGTCCTTCGGGCTAACGAATGCCCCGGCATCTTTTATGGACCTCATGAATTGGGTGTTTAAACCATACCTAGATATGTTCGTTATTGTGTTTATAGATGATATCCTTGTATATTTCCAGAGTGAAAACGACTATGTAGATCATCTTTGAATTGTTTTACAGACCCTTAGGGATCAACAGTTATTTGCTAAATTTAGCAAGTGTGAATTAAGGCTAAGGTTAGTTGCTTTTCTGGGTCATATTGTTTCTTCTAATGGTATTTGAGTTGATCCTCAAAAGGTAGAAGCTGTGAAGAATTGGCCTAGACCTATTTCCCCGTCTGATATTAGGAGTTTCTCGAGTCTAGCTGGCTACTACCATTATTTTGTCAAAGGTTTCTCTTCCATTGCTGCTCCTTTAGCCCGGTTGACCCAAAAGAAGGTTAAATTCCAGTGGTCAGATTCTTGTGAGAAGAGTTTTCAGGAGTTGAAGACTCGACTCACTTCAGCCCCTGTGATGACCCTGCCTAATGGTGTAGATGATTTTTTGGTATATTGTGATGCTTCCAGAATTAGTTTGGGTTGCGTGTTGATGCAGAAGGGTAAGGTTATAGCCTATGCCACCAGGCAGTTAAAACCTCACGAGAGGAATTATCCGACCCATGACCTCGAGTTAGCTGCAGTGGTTTTTGCTTTGAAAATCTGGAGACACTATTTGTATAGTGTTCATGTTAATGTCTTTACGAATCACAAGAGTTTACAGTATGTGTTCACTCAGAGAGAGTTGAATCTTCGGTAGAAGCGATGGTTAGAATTACTGAAGAACTATGATATGAGTGTATTGTATCACCCGAGCAAGGCCAATGTAGTGGCGGATTCCCTTAACAGATCGTCCATGGGTATTCTAGCACATGTAGAGGAAGATAAGAAGGAGTTAGCTCATGAAGTGCACCATTTAGCTAGGTTGGGTGTTAGATTGCTCGACTCAGTTGAGGGTAATGTTTGGGTCCAAAGTAGTTCCAAATCTTCCTTAGTTTATGATGTGAAGGAGAAGAAGTATACATATTCTCGTTTGGTCGAACTGAAAGAATCTGTTAAAGACCAAAACGTGGAGGTTTTCTTCCAAGGGGGAGATGGTGTATTGAGATTTCAGAACAGATTGTGTTTACCTAATGTTGATGATCTGAGGCATAGAATTATGGCTGAGTGCATGGCGTGCGGTATTCTATTCATCTCGGTGCTACCAAAATGTACCACGATTTGCGGGAAATTTATTGGTGGAATGGTATGAAAAAGGATATAGCAAAGTTAGTAGAAAAGTGTGCAACTTTCCAGCAGGTAAAGATAGAGCACCAGAGACCCAGTGGCGTGATGCAAGAATTTAGCATTCCATATTGGAAGTAGGAAGTTGTGAACATGGATTTCATGACCGGTTTATCTCTCTCTCATCGTCATCATGATTCTATTTGCGTCGTTGTAGACAGGTTGACTAAGTCAACACATTTTCTACCAGTACATACATCTTTCACCATGGAGGACTATGCTAAGTTGTATATTCGGGAGTTAGTTAGGTTGCATGGAGTTTTGTTGTCTATCATCTTCGATAGAGGTACTCAATTTACTTCTTAGTTTTGGAGAGCCTTTCAGAAGGGCCTCGGCACCCAAGTTCATCTTAGCTCCGATTTTCATGCGCAGACAGATGGTCAGGCTGAGAGGACTATCCATACTTTGGAGGATATATTGAGGGCTTGTGTTCTTGATTTCAAAGAAAGTTGGGATGAACATTTGCCGTTGATTGAGTTTGCCTACAACAATAGTTTTCATGCTAGCATTGGAATGGCTCAATTTGAAGATTTGTATGGAAGAAGATGTAGATCACCCATAGGTTGGTTCAAAGTTGGTGAAGCTGGTGTGATTGGACCTGATGCTGTATTTGAGGCTATGGAGAAAGTTAAGTTGATTCAGGAGAGGTTGAAGACAACCCAGAGTCGTCAGAAGTCGTATGCAGATGTGAGAAGAAGAGCTCTTGAGTTTGAAGTTGGTGATATGGTGTACTTGAAAATTTCACCCATGAAAGAGGTGAAAAGATTTGGAAAGAAAGAAAAGCTGAATCCCAGATATGTTGGCCCTTATAGAGTTTTGAATTATGTTGGGAAAATAGCTTATAAGGTTGAGTTGCCTGCAGAATTATCAGCTGTCCATCCTATGTTTCATGTTTCTATGCTCAAGAAGCACATTGGAGACATTGTTGTTGTTGATCTGTCAGAAAGTTGTGATGTTCAGAATAGCCTTTTGTATGATTAAGTCCTAGTTGAAATCCTAGATTATCAAGTTCGTAGATTAAGGAACAAAGAAGTTCCCTTGGTTAAAGTTCTGTGGAAAAATCAATCAGTAGAGGGTGCCACTTGGGAAGCAGAAGCAGACATGTGAGCTAGTTACCCTCATGTTTTCTCCACGAGTTTTAATTAAGATGAAGGTGCTATTCCCTTAATTTAGTTTTCTCCTAATATAATGTATTCAGCTATATGGTTATTCCATCTATGATTCGTGCATTTGGTGAAGTACTCAAAAGTTGAGGGTATAGTGAGCCCTTTAATGTGAGTCATTCCAGCTGGGCGTCCTCATTCTATATTGTTCTTGGACTATCTAGCAACATTCGAGGACGAATGTATCCAAGGGGGAGATATTGTAATACCCCGATCGTTTCTTAAGCCTAAATCGTTCTTTTGAGTGGATATGTATGACTTACAAAGTGATTGATATTTAAACCATGTTGTATTTCACTAATTTATACTTTTTTCATGTATATCATTGAATAAGCTTTCCATCGATACCAATTTTATCAAAATCCGACATCGAACGAGGGAGTTATGGCCGTTTTACTAAACTGTAACGGATCGCCCAGGTCTAATGGTCGACCTGGTGGACCGTCAGGTCCTTGGTGGACCGTCAAGTGCCCCGTCAAGTCAAGGCAGTGACTCTTTTTTCAGGCCATCGTGCAACAGCCAAGTTGGTGCATCGTCAAAAAGTTAACGGACCATCAAGAGGTCTGTCAGGTCGAGACAGAACGTTCCAGTTTTGGCACTTTAGTGACGGACAATATGGTGGACCATTAGGAGACTTGACGAACCGTCAGATCGACCGTCACAGGCCCCGATCAGCGAATTTCAGCTTTTTTTTAAAAAGGGCATTTTGGTCATTTCTTCACCATAAGGTCTTATATATATATATCCTAGTAGAGAATAGCCCTTCATTTCTCTTTTACTCTTCCAAGAAACTTCTAGAAATTAGGGTTTCTTCCAAAACCCAAAAATTCAATCTTCTTCCAAGAAATTCAAGGATCTTCCATGGATTTCTCCAAGTTGTTCGAGAATTAAGTTCCCCAAGTCAAGGGCATCGAGAATATTGATCTAAAAGTGTGAGAAAGAAGTTCCAAACAAGTTTCTACATCTCCAAAATCATAATCCAAGGTATGTGGGGCTTGAACAAGAACACTCTTTTCGTTCTTGTGCCTAAAGATTTACTTTCTATTGCTGATTTACATGATTTTGCAAGTGGGTTTACACCCAAATTTCTTTATGTATGATTTATGAGATTTGAGTTGAATAAGTTTGATATTTATGATTATTTCATCACCATGTTTCTTAAATTGACAATTTATTCCATGAGTTGTATATTGTCATTACGTATCGATGATTTCTAAGTGATTTAATACAAGTGTCATGAGTTATGCCTTTCCATGAGAAATTTGACTATTTAATATATATCAATATTTGAGATTGAAAGTCAAGAATGAGTCCTATGATGTTTCCTTGAAGCTTTTGATATTTGAAAATGATTCGAAAAGTAAATGTACTTGATGTTGAGAAAAAATGTTTTGATTTTGAGTCGAGTTAGGAATCCACAGTTGTTCATGATTTACAGATGAGATATATTTATGTTTTGCTCTCTATGATAGACCCATGAGCTGATATTGATTAAGGTGAATTTCCTAACGCGTTCTGAGCTGAGTCAGGGAGGAGTATTTAGCACCGAGTGGGAAATGTGGTATTTTCCCGAAACTATGTGCCACCGTAGGATTGATGTTGATAATTGTGGGCCATAGGCCGAGTATGGGATTGTGATAATGAGATTGAGGTTGTACTCCCTGGTAAGAGTACAACACCCCCACCAATGTGGGGTTCTCTCCTTAGGAGGGCAAAATATTGGACTCTATGTGGCTCACATGGTGTAGTTATGTCGGTTGTAAGAAACTCCCACGTCCATAATGATCTAAGTACTATGAGTTACCGAGTCACTCTAAGTCATGAGTCGAAGAGTTTGAGTTGCGTTAAATGATTTATGATATTTATGAAGCATATGTTATTACTAATGACTTGCGGAAATAATGTTTTAAATAATTCAAGCGAAGAGAGTTATTATTGTCAGAATGCATGATTTTCTTATACATTTATGATATTATTTAAAATGTTGCATCCACCCCCACATACTCAGTACATTCCCAAGTACTGACTCCCATACTCTTTTGTACTCTATATTTCCTCATGATATAGGTTCAGGTGCTCAGTCTCAACAGCGACAATGATCTTTGAGTACCTTCATCTACATTTCTGCGGTTGGTGATTCCTCATGGTTCGAGGACCTGTGTCTTCAATTTTGTCTTGTTAATACATGGTTGTTTACTTTCAGTTCAGTACGAGTCAGTTGGGGACCTGTTCCAATGGCTCCTCAGTCCTATGTAGTAGAGGCTTTGTCAGACTAGTGTACCAGCGTGTACAGACATTTCAATATTTTGTTTGTACAAGGCAATATTACTTTATGTTTCAGTATGTTCATGACATGGTTATTCCTCTTTATCTTAGAATGATTTGCGCTATAATGAGTTCAGAAAGTGATAACAAGATTAGAGGGTTAGCTTGAGACCACGTGTGGCCTTGAGCACCATGTGACGTCTCAGGATAGGTTCTTGGGGAGTTACACCTAAGCACTTTAATACATCACATTAGACATTAGATTTCTCTAATCAAATAAAATTCCCCACATCTACCTTCACACATCTCTTTTGTTTTCCTCATCTCTTTAAGCTAGTTCATACATATTAAGGAGGGAGTATTCTCACATGATTCAATTTTGCATAATTTTATTTTATTTTATTACATCACTCACTACCATACATCAACATTTTTAACACCACTAACTACTACTTAGGGGCTTCACTTTCACCTTCTTTTTCTTCCATTTTGCACTCCAAAACCTTATTAATTTGTAAGCTAAAGTTCTTAGGAGCTTTGGATAATATTATGATCAATAAATAAGGGGAATAGGATACATATGAGACTACCAAAGAACTAGGATAAGGATCAATAGGGCTAACTAAGATTATGCACAAGGATAGATAAAAGAGGGTATGAAACATGACTATCAAAGAGATGCCTATATCATCTCCTAAACCCATTCTTTATTTTGATTTGGACACATATAAGTCAAGTTTGAGACATCAATATTCTACAAGAATTATACAACAAGGATCACACCACACATGGCACATGCTTATATCAAGTAGGATCCCTATAGACTAAAAACCAAATAATAGAATAAATTCCCGACTAAGCCAACATTGCACAAGAGTCACAAACATGAGCCTAGGTGTCTCTAAAGTAGTCATTAAACACAATCAATATGCTTTCACATGTACAACCAACTTGCATCATGAAATCACACATAGTAAATAGCAAGAACATCTCAGTTATTCCTAACACAAAAATCTTATAATTGACTCCAAAAAATGAAAAAGGAATTCTGGGTTCAAAGGGAACCCCCTTGGAAAAATACCAAAGTGAACAACCAAGGGGTGGGTGAAGTGTGCACCTACTATACTAACGCCAACAACTAGAACTAGAAATTAACAAAGAGAAAATCTTTTTGTGATATTTTAAATGAACCAAAATTATAAAACAACTAAGAATTAAAATCCTATGACAACACTTTACCCAAAACCATGGGAATTTTCTCCACATCACACTTAAAAACATACTTTGTCCCTAAAGTATACTCTAAATTAACCCGAGGGCCTAGATAGTAACATCTTTAATCATTAGTGAAGTTGGGTGGGGCCCATATTTAGTATTTACCATTCTACTTATCGTGGTTCTCCCAGTACTCAGACTTTCCTTCAACTGATGACACAACAAAAACAAAAACCTACGTGAAATAAAACTAAATTACAAAAATAAAATACCTATCTTAACTTGGGTTGCCTTCCAAGCAGTGCCTGATTTAATGTCATGGCACAGACTTCATCCCTACATCACATCTATATTCCTTCATCCTATTTCTCCTACTCAGAGGCCATAGTGTCACTCATTTATAACCTTTTGAGTTTGTACTCTTTAGGTCTATATTTTTGTCAACAATAGCCTTTTCAGACTTTTCTTTTAGCTTCACCCTTTGGTGCATGATTGGTGGATTAGGAAACTCTATGGGATTGCTTGCATAAGGTCATTTGTGGTTTAGACTCCACCACCCCACACTCATCCACTTCCATGTATATGATCATGCATAATTTCTTATAATGGAAAGGTGGAGTGAGTTTTTTGTAAAATTTGAAGACCCTCTCTTGATCATCCAATCTCATCTTAAGGGTGTTCTCTCTAACATCAATTAGTTCTTCTCTCACCACTAAGAATGGACGTTCTAATATTATTGGCACCTTATCATATACATCATAATCAATAACAATAAAGTCATTAGGGATAATAAGCTTACCAACCTTAATAAGTACATCCTCAGTGATTCCTTCAGGATGAACTCTTGTTCAATTCGCCATTTGGAGAGCCACAAAACATGACCTCGATTTCCCTAAATCAAGAGTATTGAAAACTGATAGCGGCATCAAATTTATACTTGCCCCAAAATCATTCAAGAATTAGACCACATCATTATCACCAATTTGTATGGGGAGGGCAAAACTCCCTGGGTCCTTCAACTTTTTGAGCACCTTCCTCTTCACTACCTAACTGCACTCCTCAATAAGTAACACTATATCAATGTCTTGCATCTTTGTGTTAATAGTCACGAAATTATTCAAGTACTTAGCGTACTTAGACATACCCTATAAAATATCTAACAAAGAAAGATTAATGTGAAATTCTCTAAACTTAAAAAGAACTTCTTAAAATATGCATCCTCCTTAGCCCTTTTGACCCTTTAAGGGAATGGAGGTAGTGGTCTTTCAGTTATATACTCATCAACCTTTGATTTTGGGTACTCAAACTTTTTCAACTTTCTAGCATCCTCAACTTCAACGTGCTTCTTCTCTACATTCTATGGTATTAGATCTACTTATCCTCCTTATTTTTCTTAGGAGTCCTATCAATGAGATCTCTACCACTCCTCAAGGTGATTTTGATTACTTTCTTTGGATTCTCTGTGTCACTTTGCAATGCACCTTGGGGCCTGGTGTTCTTCACCTAAGCTAGTTTCCCCAACTATGCCTCTAAATATTTTTGAGCAAGTTATTAATTCATTATCTCAACAACTATTTTCTCTTGACTGACTAGGATCTTCTTCAATGTCTCCATAATATTACGTACATGTGTTTTCTACTGCTAAAACTACTGCGCCTAATTGTTTCCCCATGAATAGTTTGGCTGATTCTACTACTTGTGGTTGTAGGCATTTTTATAAGTTGGCTTCTACATATTGACCATAAAGTTTATAAGAATTAGATTTTCTCCACACAAGTCTTTAGAGTAACCATTGTTTCCATAAATCTCACACCAAGATGAGGCCTGTTGAACTGCATTCACCTAAGCCTGAGATTGACTCACACGCAATTTTCCAAACTATGTCATCATCTAATTCTGAAGAGCTAACAACTGGGCCACTAAGGCTATAACACTATCTAATTCTATCATACCCGTATTCTTTTCCACTACACCTCTGGATATATCACCATGCCAATCAGTATTACCTTGTTCAATTTGGTTAAACAAGGTATATAACTCATTATAAGTTTTCTCCAGTGCTTGACCACCTGCAGCTAAATCTAATAGATCTTCATACTATGGTCAAGATCTTTTACCAAATGTGAGATAATACCTCATTGGACTATAAGTGATGTGAATAGTCACTAAGAAGAGATTTTAACCTCTTCAAATCATGATACAAGTCCTCATCTGACTTCTGGTTAAAGCTTAAAATTTCATTGTACAACCTTTCAGTCTTGTCGAATGGGAAGAAACAAATGAGGAACTTCTGACATGATCCAAACCAGGGCCTTCAAGCCCGACTAAGACTGGAGAACACCCCCAAAACCCAACCATAACCTCACTATACCCCATGCAGGATTAATTTCAAATATATATATAACACAACAAAGTAGAATAATCATAAATAAAATACAGTCCAATATTGTCATCCCCAATACCACTACAAATGCCAAGGCAAGGCACCCATACCGACAGTGCCCGTACCAACCCATAGTAGCAACACAAATCCTCTATCCAAAAGTAAAATGATATCCGACCGGGACATGCCCCCGACCATATCCAAAACCAAAGTCAATGAAATGAAAAAAGTATGTAGATAAATCCTTAACATGAAATGGGGCCTTCTGAAGTATGGAAGCCCACCACTTCAATCCAACACAAGATTTCCTCAAATCCGATCACTGAGCAAGAGGAGTATGGCCGGTTCCTGCATTGTGTGGGGATGTAGCACCCAAAGATGGGTTAGTGGATGAATGCTAGCATGCACTTAGGATAAGAATAAAACAATGTCAATATGTAAAAATAAAGTAAGTAACCATATGCATCCACATCATTACTTTTACATACAAATAATCCATGCTAATAAAGGGAGACGGGTTTAGCATGTGTTCAAAACCATAAACCTGGGTTTGTGTACCTTATATATCCTAGAACCACCCACGAGTTATATGGGTCTGGTGTTACCCCCTGAACCGAGCCTCGATGAATGTAGCTACATGAACCAGAGATATCATAGGGGAAGGGGATTCCCATGTTCCCTTCACCCTCCATGATTCATATATACAAGTATAAATTAGGGGATTTCCATGTATCCCACAAGTATATAGTTGCCATGACCAATACTCATGTCGGCAAACATGAGTTTTCAGTGTTCGTCCATTGGACTCATACCTTCACGGCTAACTAACATAACCCTCCATTATTACCCAATTAAAAACATTTGAACACAACTAAACCACCAATTTCATGTACTATTAACCAAGGCTTTATGAAGTGGTATCATCATACCGACTATAGCTTGGAAGAAATGCCATTAGCCAACCTTTTAAGAGATCCTATGTGCCCCGTAGATTCAGTTATTAAATTTTCTCGAGGGATTCCCATGTACCCCATAAATATTCTAATTAATCCAAACCATAGCCACCAAAGCCTTACTATTTAACCATTTAAAACTATTTAGGTTCCATTACCATATTATACCATGCAAAATTAATCAATGAAAGTCCAACTATGTACAAAAGCATTCTCATAGGCATTTTAACAAACATGTTGAGGGCAATAGTTTTCAAAACCAAAACAAAGTACCAATTGACCATCCACATGAAGCCATATGTTAAAACCACCATTACAACATGAAAAGCATAAGTAAAACGTGGGAAAACATTATCCAACCATTAATAACCAAAACCCCCAACATATATTTCAAAACCTAAAATATTATATTAATTATGCCATGAAAAACATTCATAAAACATGCCTTTAGTTGGAACTAACAATGAGGGAGGAGTAATATGCCTTATTTACGAAGATTCATGGAAAGAACTTGACCCTTGATCCTCTAGATGAATACCTTGTAGAAACCCTATCCTAATATTTAAGAGAGTATTTAGAGAGAGTTTTTGGAGTGTTTTGATCTTTCAAAGTGTGTTATGAAAGCCCACAATGTGTTTTAAGACGTAGGTACTTAAAGGTTTTGGGGTATGAAATATCAAGAATACCCTTAGCTTAAAAGCTGAAAATTGTGCACAGGAGGGTACGACTCCCCTATCTTGTACCCACAACATACCAATGATACCCACCACTCGTACCCAAAATAGAATATTGGGCTCCAATCTGTACAACATACGAGTTCATAGCCTAACTCATATCCTACCATACAATTGGTACCAATAATTCGTACCCTAGGTAGCCTATCAAGGGCTTGACATACTGAGAATCATATGAGTCTATAACCCATCTCGTACCATCATTATACGACCAGTATGATATCCATTCGTACCTTGTATAGAATGTAACCCAAAATCACACTGATCATCAAATGACCAAGACCCCTTAAACTGTACCCACATCATAAAAAAGGTAAACCTCAAGTAGCATGATGTCCAGAAGCTCAAACTCAAGAATTTTTTTTCTAAGGGTAATAACCTAGGGTGTTTTAAATTCCTTGACAAGTCATCCCATATAGTGATAAAACCTGCCGACTCAGCATTCGCCCACCTCTTTTCTTCCACTAAAACTGAGAAGGGGATGAGTGTTAATCTTACAAAATCTGTAGGGACTCTAATAAGGATGAATATGTCACAAATGTCCATGAAATTCTTCACTTACAAATACTCATATGATAGACTAGTAAACTATCCACTACTATGCAAAAGTTACACCATGTTCAGTTTTAACTTAAATCTACCTTCAGGTGTTAGTCTGCGAATGACGGAGGTAACATTAGTTGTGAGTGGGGTTGCCACTTTACATACTGTCTTGCAAGCTAGTGGATGTTCTGCCTTGGGTACAATAATATCTCTCTGTTGCTAAATTTAGGGTATCCAGTTGAGAAGTACTTCTTCTTTCCTCAATTGGTATAAGCATCACTCAAGTTTAGGATATAGATCAACCAACTACCTTTACCTAAGCTTACTTACTTTTCTGACTTGAAATTGCAAACTCAGAAGCTAAGATAAAGTTATTAACACCTGTAAAATAAAATAGCAAAACTATAAGTACAACAATTGGCAATTTATAAGTCCCTAGCAACGAAACCAAAAACTCGTTGCACCCAAGCACACACGCAAGTGTACATGGTTACCCAAGTAGTAAAGTGGCCTTTAAAAGACAAGTATAGATACAATTGGTACGTGTGCTCAATAACTATCCAATTCTAGTTCATTATAAAGTTTAAGCAAGTGGTAAACTAACCAAAAGTATTTAAATGTTACAAACTAAAAGTAAAATTAAACAATCTGGTAATGTAAAGTACTTGGACAATAATGGGGAGAAACCCAAGGTTAAGGCACTACAAACAATCCAACTTATCTTATACTTCATTGGTTTAGTCAATTATCTTGGTTGTTTATTCATGGGGTTGATAACATGATTATGGTCCTCTGAATCTTTAATCAACTATCTAACTTAGCCTTACAAATACATCATTGAGCGGGGATACAAGAAAAAAGCTAAATGTTTTTGTATATTTTCTCATTTATGAACCAAATAGGGAAAATTAGGTATATTCCCATCCTAAACACAAATCATAACTTTAATTCATTGAATGATTACGATCTTGTTCCATATATCCCACATTTTATTCTATCATTCCTCCTTTCAGTTCATGATAGAATCATGCATTTATCTTAAGGGCTGCGAATTAGTAGAATAGTTAAAACAATGATACATGAACAACCAATAATGATAATAAAAACAAAACAACTTAATAATAAAAAAAGTACTCATGTTCTGGGCTTTAACTTTGGATGAGGGTGTTTAGCCACTCATGGAACTACAAAGAATCATAGTTAATGAATTCATGTAAAAATCGAAAAGTAAACAAAGAGACAGGAATAAAAATCATAAAAGAAGCCTCCTCAAGTGTATTCCAAGCCCCCAAGTTGTCTAAGGTGTTTACAAAAGAATTGTATTGCCCTATTTATAGTAGTCCATAATTGGTAGATTTTGAAACACTAGCGTGCCACGCTATTACATTGGCTAATTAAGGGTGTGTCATTCTATTTTAGTAGATTCTCTCTGGAATTTACATGTTGTAGATTGCGTCTAAAGGCATGTAACTCCCTTAACATGGATATCCAAGGGTGTGGAACACCCTTGTGCTCAAATTTTCCAAATTTTGTTCATGCTTTCTCCATACATTTGTACTTTATGTGGTGGTCGAGATAGACATTGGAGTGACTTTCCAAATGTATTCTCCCCTATTATGCTAATCGGGTTGCTAGTTTTTCTTATGAGTTTGATTGGTCTTATGATGAGCAGAAGTAAGAGTGACATACCGGGTCTAATAGCTTTTACCCAAGTCTACTAGCTATTTTGGATCGAGTAAATACAATGGGGGAGAATATGGAATACATGCATCAAGAGGCATTAGGATGGAAAAGTGTCAAGATGGAGGAAATGGGAAAAGAAGAAAAGATTGAAACTATCACTACCTTGCCCATTTCCCAAGAGGAGGTTTATCAAGAAGATAAACCAAGCTATGATGAGATTGGTACCGAAGAATCCTCACTAAATTTCCAGTCAACAGAGTTATATGAGGAAGAAGAAGTCAAAATAAAGGAAATGGCACTAGAGTCAAAAGATGAAACAAGTCGAATCTCTTATGATGCCTCTAGTTTATTTTGAGGTGCAGATGCTTTGAAGCAGGCGATTTTGGAGTTAGGGGTTAGACCTCATTCAAACCACTTCTCAACATTGTGCTTAGAGGATGTGATGAGAATCCATCCACCTAGGCAAATAGTGGATTATGAGAAGGAGCACAATCCCTATATTTTGGAATTTGACATTCCAAAGAAGCATATGGAACCCTGTCCATCAATGGAGAAAGAACTCAATGCATAATGTGTAACTAATGACCTATTGATATGCTCACTTTTACCCAATAAGACAAACTGCAAATTCAATGTGAAATTTGGTAAAAGGTTCAAATCTTCAAAATGGAGAGATCGAAGCTTGATTTCCATTACCTCACATATTCCAAGTTTCATCTTGGAAGATTTGAATCTTCTGTCCCTCTACCACTCATTGCATGTTGAACGAAATCTGGGACATATATTCAAATCTTCTAAGTGGAAACATAAAAGGAAATGGTGAAGGAGTCATGCCGCGATGTTAAACTAAGTGCTCTATGGGAGAAAACCCATCACGCAAAAAAAAGTGGCATATTTGTTTTTATCTATACATGATAAAGTAGATTTTATTTGTATTTTTGTGCATGCATAATTCATGAAAAGTTAGCACTAGGAGGAATGTTGAGTGAACTTGAAAAGAGAAATGTGGAAATTAGCAAGTTTGGACTGAACCAGAAGTGCAGGAGACCCGATTATCTGGTCTCAATTACTACAACCGTGGTCTATGCCACTACGATCGTAGATTCCATATGACCGCAATCACAGAACTAGGACTGCGATCGCGATCAATTCAGTTTAAAAGACCATCCAAATGTCCTTTCTTTCTTACACATCTCCAAGTGTCATTTCATTTCATTTGCATCTCCAAGTGTCATTTCATTTCATTTGCATCTTTAACTTGGTAATTTGTCTCAACATCCTTGATTTTAATATTAATTGCATGCATAGAACTTGTAGTTTAGGGAAAGGCCTAAGATAATATTTTAATTACTAAATGGATGTTAGTTTATCATTATTGTTGTGGTTAGTTGTTGAAATTGGTGTACATGCTAATGGTGAAGTCTTGTGTACCCATATTTAGGCCTAAAATGATTGAAGCAAACATGTACACCATATGTTTGATTCAATGCCCCAATGATATTAATGTTAAGTTGTTTGAGTTTAGGGCTATAATCACACATTATAGGATCAAATTCTCTGATTATACTGCTGATATGCCTAGTAGGAACAAAAAGTTAGGGTTAAAATTGTGTATTTAGATAGAAGTACAGAAACTATCAAATCTAGTCTCTGGTACCACAATCGCGGTCCCGATGATCGCGATTGCAGTTAATGCTCTGAGATTGCCTTACCTAAGGATAGTTTTTTCTGAAACTAAAATTTTTGCACATCCATTCCCACCCCAAAACCTTCTATAATACTACTGCATGAGCTTACCTATTTGATTTAGCTTATTTTTGGTATCATAATGCTAATGATGGCTTGATTTACATTGTTTATAGGTTCAAAGCCTCAAAGATGGAAGATCTTGACAACACCAGATTTATGGATGCACAATTCTAGAACCTCTACTATACAGACTTGCCAAGAACTAAGTTACTCCCTAAAAGGGGTATCAACTTAGATAAAGTAGAGGAAAAGTTCCCTAGTTTTCATGCCTGACTTAATCAAACCAGGTAGATGTATTTTGCCCCAGATTCCTGTGTTGCTAATGAGCATTGGGTATGTTAATTCTACACTAACCTAATCATAGACTCTTTAATAAACCCAGTTAAGAATAATAGGAGAAGGCAAGTAAACTTCAGGACAAAGTAGATCAATGAGGTATATGGGCTCCTGAATGCTGACATGGAGTAGTTTCATGCGAAGGCATATAAGCCAGGGACCTGGATGGTGGATATTTTATCTACTGGAAAAGAGGTTCCTTAGTCCACCACTAAGAGAAATAGTCTGATGAATAACTTCACAAATGAGGCCAGGATTTGGTTAAATATCATCCATAGCCGAGTATCACCTTGCACTCACATGACCATTGTCACAGATATATAAGCTCAGATGGTGGCTTGTCTCCTATCTGCATCACCCTGAATATGTATGAGATTGTGCATTTAGAGTGGAGGTACTTCAGAAATCATGGAAGTACATATTTTCTCCTCACTTCCCTTATCAGCGAGCTATGCAGAAGGACATAAATAGAGGAATATGATACATATACTTGGGTGATATCGTATCTTCCCACTCAAATTTAGAGGTGAGGGTACCCCAGGTTAAAATAATAAGAGTAAGATGGATTCGAGCAAATCAGCCCAAGAGGATATAGAGTTTTGCAAACCCTTATCAGCCACCACCTTTGATGATATCTCTGGTCAGATACAGGTGGTGAGGGAACTATTGTCCAGACTATCTCAAGGATTGAGAGAGTCCTCTACTGCTCATCACTCGTGCGTAGCTCAGTTAGACTATGAGAAATATAGAGAGGAGTAGAATAAGAAAGGAGTCATAGTCACTATCTTGGAGAGAGCCTACTTAGCCTTAGATGTATCACATAGGGACCTCAGGGATTCGCATTAAAAAATGGTAGAGGGAAAAGAAGAGAGATAATTTCTTTAGGAAGTTGTGGAAGGGGATAAAGATCATATTCAAGGTGCTCAAGCCCAACCATCGACTACCTTCACTGAGGTTGGAAAGTGAAGATGAGGCCTCTGCAAATTGGTCTACTGATGATGCTGATGGTGATGATACAGAGTCAGCGAGAGAGAGGAGATCTTAATGCAGATTCAGGGAGGCACATCTTACTCTTGCTTGATTGCATATATAGTGAAAACACTGCATTTCTTTTAGTTGAGGGTGCCCCTGGAGTTGTATTATTTTAATA
The DNA here is from genome assembly GCA_030864215.1 of Capsicum pubescens. Taxonomy (NCBI): domain Eukaryota; kingdom Viridiplantae; phylum Streptophyta; class Magnoliopsida; order Solanales; family Solanaceae; genus Capsicum; species Capsicum pubescens. Next base: position 193,744,679 of record CM061544.1, on the reverse strand, counting down.
TTATGCTGTTGGATATTTCTTTTTATGATTGTTTGGGATGAAACCTTGGATGTTTTGGTTTTATTTTGGGATGCAACATATTTGGGCACTCTGATGGTTCCCACATTTTATAGATTATCACGTGGTTTTTAGTTTTAGTTTTTCTTTTACTTTAATTTTATTTTGATTTTGGTGATGCATGACTAGATTTGCCCTATGATAAATTGAGTGACGATAGTCTTAAGGTTAAAGCATAGTGTTTGGGTTTTGAGACGGAGATGAAGGGGAAGTTTGACTGCCCAAAACATAAATGTCATAGATGTTGGGGAATTCTGAGTACCCATGGAATTGTTGATTTGAGTTCACGATGTACACCATTGGTGAAGTCTGAGTAGGTATATGGTTGGTTTGCCTGTTTTAAGCCAAAATGTGAGGCTAAGTCTTTGGTTGTTGCCATGATTTAGCAAATTGTGCGTGGTGCTAATGCAAAACAAACAACCCCCTCCGTACAGATTTTTCAAAAATCAAGGACATGGACGTGAGCAATTTTGTAACAAAACACTTTTTTTTGTGGCTTCGTAAATTTTTGACTTGTGAATAGAAATAGATACTCTAATTTTTTCTCTAGCAGGAGGGAAATTTGAGATTCCTTGGGAAATTTTTCATGCTATGTGTTGTGAGCTATTTGTATTTATCTCTTATATACTTATGTTATCTAGAACTTGTCCCATTAGCCTTTCAAAGGTAAGGTTGATTGTATTTGGTTGAAGAAATGATCTTATGCCATCTTTTGACATTGTAAACCCACTCTAGCCTAAAAAGTCTACCCATGCATTAAATTAATCCCTAGTTACCCATTTTGAGCCTTTAGACCTTTCTTTGAAAAACTCATTACAAACCTTGAACCATTCTTTTTATCCCTCTTTTGAACCATACCCTTCTTGAAATTAAAAGTGTAACTTGAGGCTAAAATCCTAAGTTGGGGGTGGTAAAGATTGATGTAAGAGAGTTTGAGGCTACAAAGTTGTTAGTGAAATACCTAATGTGCCTAAGCTTTGAAAACAAATAAATAGAAAAAGAAAGAGTTCAACAAAGGAAAGAAGTGCATGAGAGTTGCAAGAAAATATAATGAAAGAAAAGTGGTGAACAAAGAAAGCAAAAAGCAGGCATATGAAAAGAGGGAAAACAAATAGGAGTATCCCATAGTCAACAAAGAGGATTAAATAGTATGATGTTTATGTTCAATAAAGGGCGTAGACATATTATCCCAAATGATATCCTACCCTAGCCCGAACCTACGTTACAAGCTTAGAAAGTCCTTTGAGATCTCTGACCATTTACTTTCTTTGTAGTGGCGATTGAAAATAGTGGAAAGCCTATGATATAACACTTGTTGCATAGAGATTTCTTTGTGAGAGAGAGAGTTTGTGCAGTTAAAATTCCTTGTTGCATACTTGGTAGCTTGATATGTGGAATTCTCTTTCTTGTGAGGTTGGCATGTGAACAAGTTAAAGTGGGTGATTTTGTCACCTTTCGAGCAATGAGGCAATTAGAGTATATCTCAATTTTAATAAAAAACGAGTCACTTCTAGAGTGTTGGTTGTTGTTGCTATATATCTCATTGAAGTCCTATGTATCCTTGAATATTGCATCTTATGATAAGGAGTGTAGTGGAAATGAGCTTAGACCATATGCAATGAGCTACTTGTGGTAATGACTAATGTTGAAGTCATTGTGATCTTAAAGGCATGAAGTTTGGGCATATATAATTATGTCTCATGGTAAGAGATAGTGTTTCTTGAGGAAAAGAAAAAGATTTAAGTTGGGGATGTTGATGAGTGGTGATTTCACCACTAATTTTTACTCATTATTCATGCACATTAACTTGTTTTGAATGAAGAAAAGAGCAATAATTGTGATTAAATTCACTAATATCCACAGTTTGCAAGAATTGAGTTGATAAGACCAAAAGATATGGATTGGAGCTTAAAATGAATAAAATGAAGCAGGAGAAGTATAGCTGGAAAACTGGAGTAGAATGGCCTCAGTTACCGTGGTAACGGCTTATTGACCGCGATCGCAACAGTCAAGCATAGTCACTCAACCATGGTTGCTAAGCTAATTGCATTAGCAGTAGTCGCGGTCCCGGCCAAGTTGGTGTGATCACGTCTTAGCAGAAGATTGCAGCCCAAGGGAAAAAATGGAAATACACATGGGTGATCTCAATTTTGACAAAAAAAGACTTAAACACTAGAAAAAGTTATCATATTCCATCTTCCCCAATAGTTATTTAGGTTTTGTTCTTGAGTTCATAGCCTCCATTCATGGAGAAGATAATATTGTATAAATTTTGGGTGAAGAATATATTGGAGTAGACTCTAAGTGGAGGAATATCTCACTTCCATTGGAGATTTATGGGAGTCCAAAGTTTGAAATAACATTCACTTAAGATTCAATAAATCATTTCAATGGAGATTATGGGTTTATGTATGCTTATTTATCTTATGTGTAGCTAGATCTCCCTCTTTGGGTTATGTGTGAATATGGGTTAAAATATGTATGGGTTGTCATTATTATCTTTTATTTAGTAGTTCATGTTGATGGGTTTTATTATTGCTTGACCAATTTGATTGGGATTTATGGGTGAAAGCCCCAAATACCTATATGAGTTTGATGGGTAAAAGCTCAAAACTCTAGAAACCTTAAGGCTATCTTCGAAAGAAGGGTATTGGGTGAACTTTAGGAATCCATATCATCCTTGAAAGAGGTATTTGGAGACCAAAGTAATGGTATACAATTATGTGTGTAGTTAGTAAAATCTATCACTTTCTTAGACATAAAGGTGGTTGTGAAATTGACTATACCATGGTTGTCATCCTAGAAATAGGGATGCCTAAATTATGGTTTGGTTACCAATTGTTGAACAAACTCATTAGGTATTCAAAAGAATCAATGGGTTAAAGTTTGGTGTTTTGTTGAAAAACTAGCATCAAAACCTATAACCGAACCTACGCACACTTGATCTATTAAAATGATGTTGACTATTACCATCCACATGTCACTTCCCTAGTAACACATAATCCCAAGATCCGTTCCTAATTGTTTAAAACTCTATTTATTTAAAAACCCAAAAAGAAACACTAGTGTAGATACCTATCTCCTCCATTTTTATCTTCTTATGCTATTAGTTTTAATTTAACTAGTATCTATTATTTCTAATTAACTTAATTCCTCGTGGATTCGACACCGACTCCAAAGTTGGGTAAATATATTTATGATGACCGCCTTTCACTTAAATTGATGTGTAAGTTGAGAGTTATCATTTATTTCATAGAATGTTAGTTTAAATATGCCAGTATTGATATTGCTTTGACTATTATTACATCATTTCTATTTAGATTTGGATCAGTATTCATTATTTACTTATAGTATTCTTAGTGTCATTCCAGGACATCGGTTAGCTTGAGATCACTTGTGATTTTAAACACCGTGTTACCACTAGGGGTAATCTCGGGTCATGAAAAACTTGGTATTAGAGAATCCAGTTTAAAGTGTCCTGGGATGTCTGAAAGCTACAATAAGTTGTGTCTTGTTCATGGATGTGAAGTTCGCCACACTTTTGAGCGAGAGGATATGAAATGTTTTATAAAAAGTTTCACTACTTTCATGTTTATATTGTGTGATGGGGTTTAAAGTCTATTTAAAATATCTTTCTAATTCATGGTCTACATGTTTATAGAAAATAGCCCCAAGAGAACTTACAGAAGGAGAAAAAAAATAGGAATGGAACCTGCAAAAACAAATAGATCAAGAAGACCTTTTGAGCAAGAAAGTTTCTTATTCTGAGTTCAAGGATGTTTTTATAGTGATAGCTCTAGACATGACCATTCAAGCAAATCAGCAAGCAATAGCAACAATCAATATGAGATAGTATAGTAATGGTTAGAGATCAAGATTTCACTCGAATAAATCCTCCTGAGTTCTATGGTTCAAAGAATGAGGAAGATCAATAAGAGTTTCTTGATGATATTCTGGAGGTTATTGAGATCATGGGTGTCATTCCAATCGATAGTGCAGGTTTAACTGCTTATTAGTTGAACAAAGTATCCTAAACTTGGTGTAAGTAGTGAAAGGGGGATAGAGGTGCAGATCTAAGTCCATTAGAGTGGGATAATTTTTTATATTTTTCTAGATAGATTCTTCTCGGTTGATCAAAGGGAAGCCAAGGTTTATTATTTTATGAATTCGAGAGACATGGTAATATGACTTTGTAGGAGTAGTCTCTTAAGTTTACTCAATATACAAAGTATGATTCGACAATGTTTACTGACTCTGGAGCCTGTATGAGTAAGTTTGTAACATGTGTTTCCAAGGATGTGATTAAGGAGTGTAGAACTATATATTGGTCAAAGGGATGGACATATCTAGGTTGATTGCTCATGTCCAATAGATCGAGGAGGAAAAGATTAAGGAAAGGTAAATGGAAAATATGAATTAGAGATATAAGAAATGTCACTTTGGCTATTCTTAGTAGAAGTCAAGTGGTGGTAATCGTTCTCAGTTTTAGTAGAGATCTTTATACCCAACACCATCATATGCCAATATCCCATCTCATAGGCCCAAGCAAGATAAAAAAGGTCGAGTTCCAGGCTCTAAGTCTAATTTTAGTACTTCTAGTGGTTGTTCTTTTCCAACTTGTAAGAGGTGTGGAAAATCATCCCGGAGAATATTTGATAGGTAAGGATAGATGTTATGGTTGTGGGAAGCTAGTTACAGACTTCGATATTTTTCATCAACCAAGAAGGGTAATATTGGCGGGAGTACTCAAGCTACCTCTTTAATAGATCCAGCAAGGCACCTATCTGAGTAGCATCCCTCATATAGTGCAACGGGTGGGAAGTTCTAGTACATGTTTAATGCCCTTTAGGCTTTATTAAATCAAGAGGTTTCTCTAGATGTTGTCACTGGTATGTTATAGGTATTTTATATTCACGTATATGTATTATTTGATACTATATCCACACTTTCCTTTGTGACTCCCTATATTGCTAGACTTTGGTGTCATACTGAATCCTCTCAAAACACTTCACAATCTCTAATTCTATTGGTGATTCAATAATAGCTAGATAGGTAATAAAAATTATTCTGTCATAGTTTCTTAGAAAGTCACCTCAGTAGATCTTGTAGAGTTAGACATGATAGATTTTGATGTCATTCTATGCATGGATTATCTAGACTCTTTCTACACCTCAATTAAATATATTAAGAGAGTAGTCTAGTTTCAGTTTAAAAATAAGCTAGTTCTAGAGTGGAAGGGTAGTACTTAAGTGCCTATAGGTCGGTTGTGTCTTATCTTAAGGCTAAAAAATAATTTCTAACAGATATATCTACTTATCTTGTTTGGTTTAAGGATTCAAAGTCTAAGACCCTAACTCTTTAGCTAGTTTCAGTGGTTAATGTATTCCCAGAAGTTTTTCCCAAAGATGTACCCTGTGTTCCTCTTGAGCGGGAAATTGACTTTGGAATAAATCTCCTTACAAATACCCAACCTATTTAAATTCTACGCAATAGAATATATTTAACCGACTTAAGGAACTAAAGAAATAATTGAAATATATTTAAGATAAGGGTTTTATCATTTCTAGAATCTCTCCATGGGGAACTCCACTTATTTTCGTGCTCAAGAAAGATGGTTCTCTTAGAATGTGCATCGACTATCATCAGTCGAAGAAAGTCATAATCAAGAATGTGCATTAACTACCCTAATTTTGAATTATGCTACAATTCGTGAGATCTAGCTTCATTGTCCACTCATGTTGGCATCTACATTAGAAGGATGCATAAAAGTAGGAGTGAGTATGAACTACTTGCACTCAGTAGGCATCTTAGGATGACTGAGCCTAAGAAAAATATTATATAGAATAAATAATACTAAAGTAACCCTTGAGGAACAAAAGTACCAATAGTTTAATGTCAAGTAATATAACTATTATGTCTATAATGACCACAACCACAGTCTATAATGTAATGCAATGCAATGATATGGGATAATCTGTAATGGTCAATGGTTAGCGATATATACCCTTACAACATTTTTTCTTGCAAGACGAGACCCATAGAAGATTCATGATATCCATTTATCAAACTAACTTCAACAAATATATCAATAATCTTAACTCAAATTAGAATTAAAATCAATATCAATTCCCAGACTCAAAATAGCTATGAAATGCATCAATATGCATGAATATGAAACAAATGAACTCAGATACAACATTTATATCCAAATATCTTAGATTCATAATAGATCTATCAACACAAGCTACAAGCCTCAACATCAACCTAGGAATCCAAGATCCATATCGTTACAGTAGTATACACCACGATTTGGACATCACAATATTAATGCATCTCATATGGTACCAAATTCGCAAATTCACCCAACCCATAGCTTGCTTTACAAGATAAGTCTCTATTCAAGTTAGTATGACCTACCTCGAAGCCAATGAAATGTGCCAAAAACCACCATAAAAATAGATTTTCTTTCAAAATAGCTTAAATCACCTTAATATTTTCAAGAACAAGTTCTACATATGAATACGAGTCCATTGACACTCATTTTGCTATACCTCTATTTGGAGTTTAAAAATTTAGCCAAAAAATCAACCGAAAGGAAAAATAGAAATTTTATTTAAGAGTTACATTACCCATAACTTAAAAACCCAATTATGTCATAAAAAATGGAGTTAAAATTGATGGTGAAGTCATCAAAATATCAATACTTAACTTTACCCAAAATTTTTATGTTTAAACATGGTATAAAATGAGAAATGGTTAATAGATCAGTAGATTTTCTTCAAAATTAGTTTACCCATACTACGAGGACCTTAAATTCAAAAATTAACAACATCCATCAGAAATTTACCCTTAAGTAAAGAACTTTTGATTTCTTAATCGTGGGGTTTCAAATCTAAACATTATGATGAATCAAAATCATGTAAAAGACAATAGGTAAACTTAGTAAATATGTAAAATGAAGGTAGAAAAATATACCCAACATTTCTATGACAAATTAATAGAGTCTTTTACCCTAAAAAACTCTATTATGAAATATCTAATAAAAAAGTATCACCTTAATCGGAGATTCCTAGCTCCCAAAATATAAAAAATATGAAATCCTCAAACTTTACCTTTAAAATTGCTGGCACCTTTAGTGATGACCCTGCATGGTCATGAATTAAGGATCATGGTGGTGAAGACCTTTAGTGGTGACTCTTTGTGCTCGTGACCTCTGCTAAACCCTGAAACAACTATTCGCGCTAAAATAGTTATATCTTCATCATATAAACACAAAATATGTCAATTCTTGTTGCGTTATTTCTAAAATGTTAGTATGGAACTAATGGTACCATACAAACACCCAAAATATCTCAATTTATTCAGTTGATAGTACTAAATCTCAATGATGAAAAAGTCTAAATTCCTAATAAGAACCCAAAACTCAAATTACACCTCCTGAACACAAATCAATAGTTCAAACCATTCTTAAAACATATTTTGGGACCTGATAGAATCATTAGAATACCCAGATGAGGTTATCTTAATCAAATATTTACTAAATCAATCTCTTAACTAAAAATAATGTAGCCTCAAGACATGTTCAAGCCATATACCACAATCATAAGGCTATTACTAATCACTAATAACGAATAAGTCACAAAAGTTGGACATTAGCTAATAGAGGATGTGTAGAATCTGACTAAGAGTTTATGAATAATAATAACAAGCTTCTATGGCTAAATAAAGAATACTTCATCAAAATCCCATTCAAGAACAAAATAAATCTCAACCCTATAAAGGCAAACCAGTAAGGCATAAGCCTAAAACATCATCATCTCACAAAGAAGGAATGTGAAGAGCTTTTAGAGTTTGGACTAATCAAGACATCAGATTAGTAATGGGATTGTAAAGAATTTTATGTTTACAAACAAGCTAAACAATTAAGAGGTAAACTTTGATTAATCATCAATTACCAACCCCTTAACCATTTCGTTCTAGATGATAAATTTTTCATATTAAATTGGCTGACCTTATTCTCATCCTTTGCCAAAGTCAGTTACTTTTCCAAATTTGATCTTACATTAGCTTTCGGCAATAGGACATACACCTAGAAAAAAGAGCCAAAATGATTTTTTACATACCTAATCGTAATTATCAATGAAAAGTTATGTTGTTTTGGCTTAAACCTGATTTCTCTATCTTCTAAAAATCCATGATTAGGATTTTTCAATCCATCCTCCATACTTCATTTGTTTATATTGATGTCATATTACTGTTCGGTGATACTTTAGGGAGCACTTTGTCCCGCTTTACCAATTTCATGACATAGAAAAGAATTATGGTATTATGATCGTAGAAAAAATGATTATTCTTGTAAAAGATTAGATTGACTATTTGGAAATGCATTTTTCTCAAGGGGGAAATAATCTAGGGCCCTATATCTACGACGAGTTAGTCAAGTTTCCTAATACTCACTTCACAATTAACAAACTCTAGTAATTTTTTGGTGTGATTAATTATGTTAAATATTTTATTTCTAATGTCTTCACATTATTTTCAAAAATTACAATGATTCTAAAAAGAATACTAAAGTTTGGGGAGAATAACAAGATGATGCAGTTTGTAAAATCAAAGAAATGTCCAAAGAATCCAAGACTCTCCATATTACCTTAGATGGAATAATAATATTATAGATAGATTCCATCACTGACTATTAGAGAGCAGTCCTTTTAGAAAAAAAAGATGTCCAACAAAAAAATATTCTGATATGCTAGCAAAAGGTTCAAAGATGCAAAACAACATTATCATTCCCTATTTAGGGATATTCTATTTTAAAGAATGGGATGAAGAAGTTTAACTTCTTCCTGATTTGTCCAGTGTTTCTGGTCAAGATAGCTATCAAATATTTCCTATAAATTATTAAAACAAATTCAAAAATTATCCTGAATCTATAGAATCTATGATGGGTGTAATGGTTCTCTCCTTACAACTTTTAGGTAAAACTTATCAAGGGAAAAAATAACATCATGGAGGATTTCTTATCGAGGCCTGAGAAATTGTCCAAAGAATTTTCAAAAGGATCAAGACAAATAAATGAAACCTGTTATCAACTTTCTTAGACAACATACAAAACATGGCATCGACTAGTCGATGAAGGAAGGATATATAAGCTCACCATCAACACCTTTAAATATTTTACATTTGAACGATGCCTCATGACTTATGCAAGAAATTACCATTTTGTACAACCTCTACAAATTACCACTTACCTAAATGATCTACCAATATTCACCACAAATCATTCTAGTTGAGCTTGCACACCCATCTTCCTACCAGCTTCTTAGCCACCTACTCATAAAATGCCTATAAATAGTTTACTCACTTGCTTACAAGACACCTACAAGTAGCGTACCCACCTTATTGAAAGATACCTATAAGTAGCTTACCCACCTGTATGTAAGATATCTATAAGTACCTTTCCCACCTTCTTGAAATTTCCTACAAGCTACTCTCCTACCTATTTATATATGCTTTCTTATGATAATAACATGTTTAGTTTTAAATGTGTTTTAATTTGTTAAGTTCATTCACATGTTATGTGGGGATGGTTTAATAAAGTGTGCTATGCATTTTATTTTTATTAGGATAGAATAGAGTGCCTAGATAGGAATCTACTAATTTTAGATAGGATAGGGCTTTAGTATTTTTAGAATGGTGGGACATGTAAGATAATGTGATTTATAACTAGGTTTGTTTATATTATGCTTTCCAGTCCTATACAAAGGAAGTGCTATATGTAGTTTTCCTGATGAGTAGCTAAAGTACAAAGGACTAGGTCCGTGGATATACAAGGTACAGTATAGCTGACACGTGTTGTCTGCACAATTCTGTTCTCTTGTGTAAAAAACTTATAGGTGCTATTTTGTACTAATGAGGACAGTTGGTCCAATAATATTTTAGCCCTAATCATCACTCAACTATAAAAGAAAAGAGATGCCTCTTCATCAAATATTTTTTTGCAATTACAAAGAGTGAAGAGAGGCAGCAAAAACCCTATTTCAATAATGCTCAAGTTCTTAGTTGATTATGTGTGCTTAAATAGAAATTGTTCTTAAGTGAGTACTGATTTGTAACTGAACTACTCATGCTATAAGAGTAGTGTTTTTATTTATTGAGTGAAGTGCTTAGGTAGAGTTGCCTATTCTTGTTTCTGGTTAGAGTTAACCATTTTTTGAGGGAAACTTAGCAGAGGTGTCAAGGTGTGCTTGCAATAGATGTATTGCAAGTAGGAGGAACCTAGAGTTAGGTTCACAATTGAGTCTATAATCAAGAGTTTGGTATAGTTGACTATTTTGGTGCTTGTGAAGGCGAGCTATGTTTTTTCTTTCCTTGAGGAAGGAGGTTTCCACATTAAATTTTTGTGTTATTTATTTCCGGTAAAGCCTTTAGTTTTCTACCACTTCACAATTGCTTTACTGCGCCTTTGGCTGAGATTGACTTTGAGGGACCTGGTTCCTCATTGTGTTGTACAACCCCTAAGGGTTTTAACAATTGGCAACAGAGTAGGTTCACTCTATTATGTTCAAACCTAGATTGTTTTGGTCATTATGGCTAGTATGACTGAACTAGGGGTGGACAGAAAGGAAGCAAATAGGAAAAGATTCCTAACTTTAAAGGTTTCAGAATATGAATCTGGTAAAAAAGACACTGATATTGCACTTTTGGAAACAAGGATTGTTAAATCTATGGTAAAAGGTGGTAGCTCTGAAGAAATCATAAGAAACTACCCAATGCAAAAGAAGAATCAAAATCCTGAAGCAACAAGAAGAAAATATGCATCTAGCTGTATAGTAAAAAAGGTGTTGGCTTTATGGGAAGACTTGTCCACCAAATTTGAGAAAGACAAAAGAGTATGGAGATTATTTTATGCTAAAAAAGGATCATATAGAAATAACCTCAGGTTCCTGGTGTTCTCAAATGGCAGCATGGGGAGACTCCTCCAATGATTCAAGTCAAAATGAGAAGACCGGAGATGTTTCTATACTTGCAATGGAAGATAGTCCAGTTGTCTATGATTCCATATTTTCATTCTTGGCAAACATAAATGATGAAGAAAAAAAGTAGGTAAAACTCTTTGATCATAGGGAAAACCTAGATAAATACACTGCTATGAAGGTAAAAAATCATGCTAGTATGTTTATATACTCTGTATATGAATTAACTACTGAGTAGAATTAATTAGAGAATCAATAATATGAGTTGATTGTCTTAACTCTTCATATATATGAGACTGAAGAAGTGGTCACTAAATGGTACTCTAAAAATCCTAATTGCATGAGTCAATTGAAAAAGGTAAATGATTTAGATGGTAAAGGGAAGAAAGAAGCCTCACTCATTAAGATTGATCTTGAAGGGAAATTGAAGGATTCATAAAAACACCTTATGTATGCATTTCACAAGAATGAAGAGTTAGAAAGGGACTTGGTTCATTTGAGAGAAAAGCTCAACAAGTCACTTAAATAGGTTGCTTTTTCACAAATCCTTTCTATTTTTACTAGTCAAGTTGTTAAAAATGGTAGAGTCCTAGGATATAAAAGAGAATTACAACACAATGTTCCTCAAAGAAAGAGTGTCAATAATGTTAGAAGCAAAGAAAGTAAACTCCTATGCACTCACTGTGAAAGAAATGGACATTCGAAAGAAAGATGTCAGTACTGACTTAAGGCTAAATTGAGGAATACTAAATATATGAAGCAGAATAAAGCACATCCTAAGGGATTCAAGTCTCTGAAAAAGGTGAAGGGGAAGCCATCATTGCTAAGATATGCCAAAAAGGATTTGATCACACCATTATCCTCCTACTGGAACTTAAATTTAAGTGGGTTCCTAAACCAAACTCATGATCATGATCCTAGACATGAGAAAGAGGATTGGAGTCAGGAATCGTTAGTTAATAGTATGTGCTCTAAGCTCAATATTGGAAGACCTGACTAGATTATCTCTCAAGACACTTCAAGGTAAAAGTGTCACATTGTAAAAGAGATGATTTCAAGGGACCTGGTACCAAATGAATTCATCTTAGAAGAATAAACTTGAGGCAATATAAGTGAAGTTATGTTTGGGACCTGGCCCTCAGACCTATTCTAAAAGAGAATATTAAAACTGAGAATTGATCATTATACCCTGACCTAACATTTGAGTCAGTGTCACTCCTAAAAATTAGCTATGTCATGGTGATAGGTATCTATGTTAGAGGAGGTGCATACTAATCTAACTCATTATTATATATTTACAGGTATATATACATGGGGATAGATTAAGTGGAAAATAGGTAAAGCAACTATAATTTGAAAATTCACTCAAGTAAGAGAGGACCTGGTCCTATCTCTCAGGTGAGTACCAAACTAATGTGCCTTACAATTTATATAAAATTTCTATTCAAAAAGGCATCATGACTAATCCCATATAAAAAAGCTATCAATTTGATTCAAATGTGAAGAGTCACACCATTGTTATCGAACACATATATTCCAAAAGGGTATCTCTTAAATGTCACACAATCATCTCTTCAATAATAAATTCAAATCCTCTTATTCTTTTCTCAATTAAATCCAAACATTATTCTTTTCCTAAACTAAATTGGTCCTTTTCTTTCGCTTTTCTAAAGTTTAAAATGGATGAAATTCCATCTTCTTCATACCCCATAATAGAATCATCCACTAATCATCCTCAAGAGTCACAAAGTATTTTACCCATCAGTCCTACACTTGAAATCCCCAAAATCCTAAGTGAAAAAATTCCTATTGATAATCCTGCATCTATTAAGTTCTAGTTGAGTTAGTCCTAGAAGATTTGAATCAAAACCTCAACTCTCCTGTTGAACAAGTGCTTTCTCAACAGAAATTCCCTTGTTCTCAAAAGAACGAGAGTCCTTTAATGACCCACAAATTCCCATTCATCTTGAAGAATTGGTAGGTTTTGAAAATCAGAAAACCTGCTTGTACTTGGTTCCTATAGTGGATCTGACTCAAAATCTATATTTTCTCATCCATGTGATTATAAAATTCCTATAAAGATATTTGATCCTCTTAGAAGCATAAACTTAGGAGCTAAGAATCTACTTTTACTTTCTGGTGATCCAAACGAAAGCTTTGTAAGTATTGAGGAGCAATCTGTAAGGGAAAAAATAAAGAGACTAGGAATAAAGAAGTGGTATTATCTCCAAATGAGGACGATGAAGAGGATGAGGATGAATAACCTCTAATTTTGAAAATAAATAGACTGAAGGATAGTAAAACAAAAGGAAAAATGATTGACACTGGTGTACAAGGTACTAGATCCTATTCCTCTAGGGGATCTAAACAAAAATTACTAGTAGATGCCATGAAGAAAAGTAAGTCTTCTACCACCAAAAGAAAACTACTCAAGAAAGCTGTCATAGTAGAGGAGGAAAATATTGAAGTAGTGGAGGTTGGAGAAGATGAGGATAATGGCACTGATATTGTTATTGCATCTAAGAAGAAAAGACTAGAAGTTCATGGTGATGAAATAACTAGGTCCTCTAATTCAAAGTCTGGGAGTCATGGTGTAAGAAGAAAGAAACATATAGCATTGAAAAGAAAGAAAGTCTCTAAGGGACCTGATCCCACAAAGAGAAAAGTTGATGAAGAGGAAGAACTAAGTAGTGAATCAAAGAGAAGAAGAAAATAAAGTTGTCCCTTGAGAAGTAAGGAATGCAGTCTTGGAAACTCAAAAAGTACTGACTGTGAGAGTGTTTGATCAAAAATCTATGAAAAACCAGGGATGGTAGAATAGGTGGAGTATGTAAGGAATTAGGGTTGGCTTTACCTACTTAAATAATCAGCTCTCATGGTGTTTGGAAATGAAGTTACAGAGTTTTAATATACCATGGAATTATCAGAAGATGGGATAATCTTAAATTCCTAGTTCTAAGAAAGTCTATTCATCTAGTGAAGAAGCATAGGGAAATTTTTTGTATTTCTTGTTATGGGAGTAAAATCTATTGTGAAGGAGAAACCTACCACTGAATTTATGGTTGAAGTATCAAAAGTGGGTGGAACTTCAATAACTATTGTGAAAAAAGTTCTTAATTAGTGAATTTCAGCTAGTATTTGAGTTCATCAACAAATTTTTGTTGCTAAGATCAGAAAAAAGGATCACTGCCTCTAGTGTTGACCTATTCTTGAAAGAAAGTTTGAGTAAGTTTGAGTTGATAAGATTACTTTCTCTTATGATAGAACACATGAAGAAAGTAATCTATGAGAATGAGGGGAAACATGGGATGCCTTATGGGTACTTCCTTAACAAAGTGTTTGATCACCAAGGAATAATTGGGACAAAGGGAATCCCAGGAACAGTAAAACAAAAGTGTAATTTGACAACTCCGGTGGAGAATGAGTGCTTTAAAATGAAAGTGGAAACTGTATCCCAAGTACTGTTGGCTGCTCAAGCAAGCCTGAACAAAGAAATGGAGAAGTTGAGGATAATTTTAGCAATAAAGGACACTGAAATAGTGCACCTGAAATACAATATCAGAAGTTGTCCTCAGAAGGACCTGGTTTCACTGAATTTCTTGCCACAGAAAATAAAAAACTAAAGTCCAAAATTATAGATTTAACTGGTGAGGTACAAAGATTGAATGCTAAAGTAAAAACTCTTACCAAACGATTGCTGGATACCCATGCTACTAAAAATGTAAGACTAGAAATGTTAATCAAATCCTACTCCCCTATACCTCCTTCTACCTGAATCCTATTGTGTCAGTTTCTTGAGTATGTTTCTAGTTTTTATTACAATAGTGGCATTTGTAAATAGTTGTTTTATATATTTTTTGGTGCATTGTACTGATACTGATCTTACTGGATAATGAATAAATTTCTGCTTGTGTGCCTCATCTATTTTCTTTACTTTAAGCTGCTCTTCATGTTATTTTTGGCCCAGTGGTCATGAGTTAATTAGCTTGTACTTATGTTTTCTCTTGGTTTTCATTTAATCCTATTTAATGATGCCCAAAGGGGTAATGCTGAACTGTGGTGTAAGGATTGTGGTGCATGCTGACGGGTGAAACAAATATGGGAGCAACAATGCATGCTGATAGGGGGAAACAAACATGGTGCTCATGTTTTTTTTCTGCAAATGACAACAAGGGACTAGGTTTTTGCATGATGATGATGAAGAAAGCATGATAATATGGGGAACATTCATCTTTAAGTGCTAATCACACTGATTAAATATGATGAATGTGCATTGATGCTCAAAATGGTATGGATGGCTTGTCATAATAAAAAGGAGGGAAAATTTCTATATGAAATTTTGATGATGAGCAGCTAAATTGCAAAGGACCAGGTCCTTAGATGTTCAAGGTACAGTATGACTGACACGCATTGTCTACACAATTTTATCCTCTTGTTGACAAATTTGCAGGTGCTATTTTGTACTGATTAGGATACCTGGTCCATTGATCTTTCATCCCTAATCATCACTCATCTATAAAAGGAAAGAGATACCTCTTCATCAGATGGTTTTTTGCAATTACAAAGAGTGAAGAGAGGCATCAAAAACCCTATTTCAACACTTCTTAAGTTCTTAGCTGATTGTGTGTGCTTAAATGGAAATTGTTCTTGAGTGAGTACTGATTTGTAACTGAACTACTCATGCTATATGAGTAATTATTTTTTATTGAGAGAAGTTCTTAGGTAGAGTTCCCTAAGATTATTGCTGGTTAGAGTTAATCAATTTTTGAGGGAAACTTAGCAGACGTGTCAGGGTGTACTTACAATAAAGGTGTTGCAAGTAGGAGGAACCTAGAGTTAGGTTCACAGTCGAGTCTATAATCAAGAGTTTGGTTATAGTGGATTGTTTTGGTTCTTGTGAGGGAAAGCTGTGGTTTTTCCTTCATTGAGAAAAGGGGTTTCCATGTTAAATCTTTGTGTTGTTTATTTCTTGCAAAACCTTTAGTTTTCCATCACTTCACAATTGC
The DNA here is from genome assembly GCA_030864215.1 of Capsicum pubescens. Classification (NCBI taxonomy): domain Eukaryota; kingdom Viridiplantae; phylum Streptophyta; class Magnoliopsida; order Solanales; family Solanaceae; genus Capsicum; species Capsicum pubescens. The sequence goes on along the minus strand of CM061544.1, from coordinate 193,728,640 downwards.
TTTACTGTGCCTTTGGCTGAGATTGACTTTGTGGGACTTGGTCCTTTATTATGTGGTGCAACCCCTAAGGGGTCGTTTGGTGTGAGGTATAAGGGATAAGTAATCCTGGGATGAAATGAAAGATCATTTTATCCCATGTTTGGTTGAAGGGATCAGTTAATACCAGCATAACTTATCCCACTATTTACACCACAGTGATGGGATAACTTATCCCATATGCATGGTGGGATAAGTTATCCTGGATGCATATGGGATAAGTTATCATGGGTAATCTCAGGATAACTAATCTCGGAATTAATTATCCTAGGATAACTATTTCCCAACCAAACGACCCGTAAGGGTTTTAATAGAAAGCATAGGTCATCGTTGAAAGACATCTTAGTCCTAGAATTACGCTTCCATTAAACTTCTTTTTAGATATTTTCATATGACTAAATTTTTTTGGCTATAACCTCTCTCTTGAACTTATCTATTGAAGAAATGAAAATTTTGGTCCATAAGTTGGAGTAGTTGGGTGAGCAAATAATAGGAAAGTGCTTGTTTTAATTTTAATGGCTTTATAAGTTAATCAAATTAGCTTGTCATAGCTATGATTGTTTTCTAATGCTTCTTACTTAGACAAAGCATGCAAATATGTTAGTAGGGTAAGACTTTTTCCCAAATTTGAATGACAAATAGACCAGGGAGTTCCGCCAGAGCCCATGTTTGTCTGGAAAAATTATGTCGCTATGATTTGATTTATTATTTTAAGACTGACTTTGGCAAGCCATTTATGTCTGGGTTGAGAAGCCTTTGTTTGTGTCTAGTAATCTATTATGGATGAGATGCCCAATCGTAAAAAAGATATTATGGTTCTGATCTCTTGAAGTTATTCTAGGCATTTGACCTTTATAGATGTGAATGTCTGCGTGATTAAAAAGTTATTAATCTTGTAAGCTTGTTATACCTACTTGTTTGTTCTCCCATACCCCTCCACCCCTTGTATAATTAATACCCTTGGAAATTGAACCAAACATTTAACTAAACTAATGTAACCCTTCTAACCTAGTGGAATGATCAAAACTTAAAAATTACCTTTCTAACCTTGAATATTACGTAACTCTCTTAAGTTTTTAACTATTAAAATATAAAAACTCTTTCAAAACTCATTTGAATTCCTTGAGACTCAAACTAGTAGTCCTACTAACCTAAACAACATGTTTCAATATTTTGGCAGTGAAGGAATTCTGATATGAGCTTAACTGCTATAGATGTTAACAAAAGTCAACTATATCAACTTTCTAACCTTCTAAAATGAAAAAATCACATAATACTCAACCAACCATCTCAGAAATCATGCCATTTATCCTCACAGACCACAAATATAGTAAGGCAACTATGGACAAGGATTAAATAGTAAAAATATAAAAAAATAAAAAAAATCTATGATGGTTGTTACATGAAATTCAAAATCATAATCTATTCTTGAAAATCCACATCTATGTTTAATTTTGAATGTAATCTGGATATACATCTTCATCATCCTTTAAATAAAGCTAAATATCTCATCTCACCCATAACAAGATTTATAGAGAAGCCAAATATGTATCCACGTTTATGTAAATTTGACTCTGTCTCATCAAAGAAAAATTGTTAGTTTAAAGGTTAAATGTACTTGAAGTTCAAAGTAACAAGATAAATAAATCTAAAATTCTTTACTTAAGACACATGATTCAAATGCTTGGGGAGCTCACTTTTTATGCTATTTCAAAGAAACTGGCCCAATTTCAAGTTTTCAAGATACTTGATTAGATGCAAAAATCAAAGAAAGCTTTCCAAAATTAAAGGTAAAGGTGACTCAAGAAAATTTACCCCTATTTCTCGTCCTGGACACACTTGGTTCAAAACATATGAAAAAATATAGATTATGAAAAAAATATTGTGAAAGATGCTTGAGTAATTTCAAAAGATGCCCTAGTTTTCAATACTATGTCATGTGAATTCGAACAATGGAAACAAAATAGTCAGACAAATCAATGATATTGAGATTTTAAAAATATGGGTCAAACCCTTCTCGGGTTGCCTATGTATCCATAAGAATCTTGCCAGCCGTATTTCATGAAATGCAAAATAAGGAATTTTGAAATTCTTAAAATAATGGACCAAACAGGATGTGGATGTCTACGTATCCAAAAGAAAATTAGGCCATATGTAACTCATGTATATAAAAAACATAATAGGGTCAAACACCATGTATGTTGCCTACATATCCATTAGGAAATTAAGTCAGCCATCTTCCATTACACGAATGAAAAGCTTTAAGAATAATGGTTGAGACAAATACAGAGGCAACATGCAAAAAAAAGGTTCTGTCTTATGCTCTGGCCTATTACAGAAAAAGAGTTAACTTAAACTAGTTAACTGGCAAATGGGGATTAAGATTAAGTCCTATTCTTCAACATAAATCTACATTCGACAACACATATAGTCGATGTTGCTGTTAGCCTCCTAAATTTATGTTTTAATAATGACTAACTAGCGAGTGAATCTTTACAAGATACAAGTAAATCCTTGAAGGATATTGGAATATCACTAGTGATAGAAGGATAAAAGAAGCAAATAAGAAGGACAACTATAGGAATGGAAGGACATCAAATCATGATCAGAGGCATCTAAGAAAATCAATAAAAATAAGAAAAATGGAAGAAGAATCTCAGTCTCAATAATCACAACAAATCAAATCAATCACAAAGATCTCAGTCTTGAGAATCGCTGAAAGTTAGGTCAATCACAATAATGTAAACAGAAGAAAAGATCACAAACATATTTGATATGGATGTGAGTAAAAGTAGTATATCAAAATATCTGATATGGACATATCATACAACTACATTCCTCAATCAAGGAATCAATTAAAATCCTTGATTGAGAAGAAATCTCTTGGGTTTTCTTATGAAGAGTAGAAACCGAAGACTATAAAATAAAAAGACTGGAGATGGATACGAGTTACACAACTTCAAATAAGAATATCAAAGTGTCTCAATCTTAGTCTCACAAGGCTTTGTAACTTTTAGTTTACAAATATTATATAAAGAGTAGGATCGAGTCAACTTTGTAACATCAACTGAAGCTCTATCACAAGATCTGAAGAAGAAAATAAATCTTCAAAACTTGTTTCTCATCATTGTACTCGAGCCAACATTGAACGATCTAAGAGAACTTTGAAACCAAAGGGGACTGGAAGTAGGCACCACATTGGTGTTTCGAACCAGGATAAATCTCGATGTTTTTTACTTTATGATTGATTATTTATTTGCTTAATTGTTTTAAATCTAAACTATCTAGTGAAGTGTACTGATCTGCAGGTGAGTCGACTATGATGAGTCAGTTGTCGACTCACAAAAAATTTTCAATTCACCCCTTCTGAAATTTCAATTAGTATCAGAGCAGGTCTCACCAATAGTATTGCTTAACCGGAAGTGAGCAAAGATCAAATGGAAAATTATCAAAGTCCTGGTGCTCTTCTTCAAGATGGTCACTCCTCCACAATACCACCATACTTCAATGGACAACACTACTCATACTGGAAAAATAGATTCCGAATCTTTGTCAAATCAAATGACTTCAAAGTCTGGGTTGTCCTCAAGAAAGGTCCAAGCCAATTCCAGGACTTAAAGACAAGCTAAAGGATATAAAAATCTAGTATTGTTGACATAGAAGACCTTGAATGTTCTGAGGTCACCAAGAAACAACATGAGGTAATCCAAACTAATACACGTGCTATATGTTTAACACTGTGTGTAGTTAGTGGAGAATAATACGACAAGATATCAACTTGTGAAACCGCAAAAGAAATATGGGAAAAATTAGAGGTAACCTAAAAGGAACCACCAAAGTCAAAAAGTCAAAGATCGCTACCCTGGTCAATGAATACGAGCTGTTCAAAATGAAAGATAATGAGAACATTAAAACAACATTTGCCAGATTCAGTAAGATCACATGCAAACTAAAATCAATGGGGATTATCTATCCACATAGCTTGCAAGTCTAGAAGTTGGTCTGAAGTCTTCCAAAGATTTGGGAAAGCGAGGCTGCCATTTTGGAATACGAAGATCTACACAACATGACATATTATGAACTATGCGGTAAACTTATTTCTTATGAAAGAAATTATATCAATAGGTACCACAAGGAGGAAAAGAAGAAACCAGTAGCCTTAAACTTTGCTCCAACTAATTAAGAGGATACTCTGGAAGATGCTAATAGCAAATAAATATCCCTAATTAACTATGGAGTAAGGTATATCATGAGACAGAGACAATAAATATCTTAAGGAGCAAAAAATAATGACTCCACTAGAAATAATAATCGCTGCTAAGACTGTGGAAAGCCTAGCCACTTCAAACAAAACAGCCCTGAACAAAAAAGAAGAACGTCTAGGAATAATCAAAATCTTAGAGCCTGGAGTGATGAAAATGAAATTGAATAAGAAGTAGAGGATGCCAATATGTTCTTCACAGCAATAGGTGAGTCAATCGAGGTAAGACCACACGGCTGTCATAACTGTAATATTCTTGAATCTAATTCGGATATGATAACTGGCGAGCTTCAAAAAGTCATATATAAATATAATAAACTCACTCAAGAGAAGAAAAGTTATGAAGTATGATTTAAACAAAAACTCAAAGAGGAACGAAGAAACTATCAAATAGAAATCCGAGCATGTCAAACTAAAATTGACTTGCTTTAAGAAGAGCTTGATGACATAAAAATAAAGCTAAACAATTTTAAAAATTCCCCAAGCCATAGTTTCATATGAACAAATTCCTTTAAAAACCACTCAATTTCCTCATCAGGATTGTTTAAATTAGCTAAGACCTCGTTCTCCTCTCAAGGACCTATCTATTTGTCTGCCAAAAAAAGGTCACAAATTCTACAGCTGCAGGCACAAGCTTGGCAGCACGTGGCTTTGGAAGCCTAAAGAAAGCACCTCTAATCCACAAGGACCCAAGAATACTTGGGTACCTAAGAAGAATTAATCTTCTTGTTTTGCAGGAATATGTCCGTAAAAACCATAAAAAGGAAATAAGGTTCCTTGATGGAGGATGTTCTAGATACATGACCGGACAGAAAGAAAGTTCTTCTACTTTAATAAATGTAGGTGGAGGATTAGTCAAATTCAGTGACAATTCCAGAGACAACATCACCAGAGTTGACTCAGTAAAGCTCAGCTTCTCATATGAATCTATTAAATATATGGTAGACAGAATCAAGTACAACTTACTCAGCATCAGTCAGCTGTATCACGACGGGTTTAGAATTACCTTCAAACTGAAAACTGGTCCATCAAACATGAAAACAAGTTATCTCTCTCATCGATGAACGCCAAGAATGGTGTAGTAAAGTGAAAGAATAAGTCTTTTCCGGAAACTACCAGGACCTTGGTGTTAAAACAAAATTGCTTGGATCATTTTTTGGTAGAAGTAGTAAGCACCACATGTCACGTCATCAATTGGTACATGATCAAACCTATTATATAGAAAATATCTTAAGAACTCTTAAGAGAAAAGAAGCCTAACATTAGCTATTTCCATCCTTTTGGCTGCAAATGTTTTATTCAAAACAATAGTAAGAATAACTTGGGAAAATCTGATCCATGAAGTTACAAAAGTGAATAATCTATGATATGATTAAAGTAACAGCACAATCTCTGAGTCATCACAAGACAAGTCAACTACACCTCCCCAAAGTCGACTTCCACAGTTTGGAATAGATGGGTCTACAAAAATAAGTTGAATGAATAAGGCAAGGTTATCATAAATAAAGCCAGGCTTGTAGCTTAGTACTACTCCCATACCGAAGGTATTGATTATGATGATACCTTTTCCCTCATGGAAAGGTTGGAGTCAATACAGATTTTATTAGCTTTTGCGACTTCAAATGTTTTGATTTGTATCAAATAGATGTAAAAAGTGCCTTTCTTAATGGCTTTATCTATGAGGAAGTTTTTGTAAAATAACCCCTCAAATTTGAAAATTCATCATATCAAAATCATGTTTTTATGTTACCAAAAGCACTCAACGGCCTCAAACAAGCTAATAAAGCTTGGTATGAGAGATTGAATACTTTCTTACTAAATGAAAATTTTCAAAAAGGTAAAATTGATACAATTTTGATCTTACAAAAATTGATTCAAATCTTCTTCTTGTACAATTTAATGTTGATAATATTATTCCGGATAGTTCTAATATATTTTTGTGAGAATTTTGCTATTCTAATGAAAGTTTTTGTCGTATGGGTGAGGCCCTAAGTTAATGACTCTGCAAGAAGCAAACCTTAGTTGACTCACTAAGAAACTGAAGTTGAATACATAGCCAATGGGAGTTGCTGTGATTTATGTGTCATCTACTTGTTCTTAATGTGTCTTCTGAATCCATGCTAGTAATATGTAACAACTCCAGTGATCTTAGTCTTTTCATATATACTAAAGCATTATTTTATTTGAAATCTGGTAGTAAAGGGTGATTTTATTTTACTGACTCTGAAAATTAGCCTATAGATTTTTTTTAATGTTTTTATCTTTATTAGGAAAAAAATTGTCTTCTAAAAGAAAATTTTCGTATAATATTTTTTGAAAGATTTTTTTAAGAAACTTGGTACTACATATTTTACCAAATCTCCACGGATTTCAAAAACTCTTATTTTTGGAACAAAAATCATCAACTACTCTCCGACTCTCCGTCCTTTTCTTTTAAATCTCCCTCTTTATTCTACCTTTTTCTCTTACATAATCATTACCATCTCTATACCCTCTCAGTTCCCAACACTTCCCTCCATTTCATCTCCAATCCTAACCCCTATACTTTATTTCTCAACTCTATCTTTTCACCTTCCTTTCCACCCCTTTTATGCTCATCCATCCCCATTTTCTCTACCATGAAAAAACCCCGTTCAATGGATAATCTTACCAAAATCTCTCCAAACCAAAGTTCCTCCAACTTTGACCCTGTCATTCTCTCTGAATCCTCAGAAGAAGTCTTTTCTCACTCTCACCAGTCAACTGTGTCCAAAAAATAAACCGTTTCAAGCCTTATGTCTTCCTTTAACAAATGACAGTCCTATCCTTTGGATTCTCTTCTTCATGTAGACATGCATAAGTTATGGTCTCTTGTTCATAGGGAAAAGTTTCTCACCTTCAAGAATGGCTCTATTATTTCTAGTCAAGTTATCAATCTCTCTCATCTAAAGGAATCCCACCACAATATTGGCCACTTTATCAAATCCCAAGACTTGTCGATGGTGTTTCACTTATGTGTCTTAGAAGTATTTGAAGACCCCATTCGTATGTTCTATGCCAACCTTCATCATTCCCCTGATAGCGGAGAGCTGGAAACCCACATTCTGGGTACACATATAATTTTCAATGACTTTCAATTTGAGTAAGTATTTGATAACAAATTCTCAAGTATTATCCTTTTTATGAAAAACACTTGTCCAGAGAATTTTGAAGTTAGTTTTGACGAAGCAAAGAAGGCCGTCTTAGATCCCGACTCATATAGCCCCTTCTTTGATCCTTTATCTCTCATCTTTTGAAATAAAATCTTGGCCCACATCATTGAAACCACCTTGATTCCTCGTAAGTGATCTCTCAGTAATGTGACATGCAGAGATGTGTTTGTTCTATACTTCCTGATTAAGAAATAAAAAATCAATTAGAGTTCCTGGATTCATGAATATATGATAGAAAGTACCACTGACTCCCATCCCTTAGCCAATTTGCCCTACGATCTGCTAATCACTCGAATTATTCTTCACTTTGGAATTGACCTCTCAGCATTCGTGGTAGAATTCTTGCCACCTATGAATCAAATAACTTCTCAAGCATGGGATGTGTTTTGATAAAAAAATAATGGTGTAAAAAAGATTCTGTCAAATACCAACCTGACACTTACAGGGTAAGTTAATCTGTGTCTAATTCCTTATTCTATATAGATAAGGAGATTGAAGAACTCAAGGAAAGACTCAACACCATTGAGGAAGGAATATCTAGCATGAAGGAGTCGACTACAAAAATTCTATAGCTGAGCAAGGAGACCGGTACCGACATAGGCAAAGTACGACTCTCTCCTGATAATTTCAAATAGGAAGAGGTAAAACTGTTTAACAGAATGTTATCCCGGGTTGATTCCATCAATATTGAATCTCTCTCTTTCTCCAATAAGCTTGGAATCTCCATTCAAAGATATTACTCCAACTTCACCAAGAGTGTTGAGAAATCCTATGACCACTTCTGCTCAAACATGTGCAACACCCTTACCTATTTCCTAGACAAACAACTCTGAACTCTTTTATCTTATTCAAAAGGGTTTTATCTCTTCTCATACTCTGGGTTGTATTAAGACACTTCTTACTCCTACTTCAATAAGTTTTTTATTCTACTTCCTAGTGTAAATTTGTATATCCCATACTTTTCGTTTTGTCTTTGATTAGTTTTGCTCCTTATTTTTGTGTTTGGTTTCTTATTTGTTTTGTATTTGTTTGGTATTTTTGAATATGTCAAAAGGAGAAGAAGATGATCTCACATCAGTCAATAATATAGGGGGAGATAGTCGTCTACCAAATCACGTGAGTAGATTATAACCACAAAAGTAGAAAGATAGGGGAGCAAGTTGGGCATCTTAACAGGGAAGTTAACTAATGTTTAATGTTTGTCATTATTAAAAAAGGGGAGATTGTTATCTTCCTAAATTTACATTTTAATAATGACAAACTAACGAGTGAATCTTTGTAGGGTATTAGTAAATCCTTGAAGGATATTGGCATACTGGTAGTGATGGAAGGATAAAAGAAGTAAGTAAGGAAGCCGACTATAGGAATGGAAGGACATCAAATCATGATTAGCGACTTCCAACCAAATCAATCAAAATAAGAAAAAATGGAAGAAGAATCTTAGTCTCGATAATCATAGAAAATAAGATCAGTCATGAAGATCTCAGTCCCAAGAATCACCACAAATCAGGTCAAACACAATAGATCACGGCCATATCTGATATGGACGTGAGTAAAATCTGTATATGGACATATCATACGAATACATTCCTCAATCAAGGAATCAATTCAAATCCTTAATTGGGAAAACATCTCTTGGGTTTCCGTATGAAGAGTAGTAGTCGAAGACTATAAAAGACAAAGATTGAAGATGGACACGGGTTACACAACTTCAAAGAAGAATATCAAAGTGTCTCAATCTTAGTCTCACAAGGCTTTGTAACTTTTAGTTTACAATTTTTATATAAAGAGTAGGATCGAGTAAAATTTATAACATCAACTAAAGCAGTGTCACAAGATCTGACAAACAAAATAAGTCTTAAGAACTTATTTCTCATCATTGTAATCGAGCCGGTATTGAACGATCTAAGGGAACTTGAAAACCCAAGTGGACTGGAAGTAGGCAACATATTGTTGTTCTAAACCAGGATAAATCTTAGTGTCTTTACTTTATTTTTGATTATTTATTTTCTTAATTGTTTTAAATCTAATCTGTCTTGTGAAGTGTACCGATCTGTAGGCGAGCTCACTGTGAAGAGTCATCAGTTGACTCACAGTAAATTTTTAATTCACCCCCTGTTGAATTTCAGCTGTTTCAGGTAAACAATTTGTATGTTTACATAATACACTTCAATCTAAGTTCAAGACTGTTTCAAGGACAACAATGAAGTTTTAACACTTTCAACACAAGTTCAAATGACTAATCAAAATGAACTATCAAAGAAGTATGTTATCTGAAAGAAATAAGATAAAGTAGAAAGAGAACCAAGTCCTCCAATTTCATGGAGTTTCCTTAAGGAACTAATTTCCTTCAAGAACCCAAGGTTACAGAATTTTTACTCCCAGGATAAAATAACTCATAATTTGAATGTAGAGGTACTTCAAACATTAATATTCCTTGAACACACTTAATTACTGATGATCACAAAGAGTTTTTGGAAGTATAAGAGTTTTTTTTAGTACTTAAAATTATGTTCATACCTGAAGAAAAGTTTAGGTATTTATAGCCATCAAGTGTCCCTTTGGAAAGAAATCAATGGTTCATGAAAAGGTGTATCATTTCGGAATAGTCATGTCTATCCCTTTCGTAATAGTGTATCTTTTTTGAACAGTCATATATGACCAAACATTCACCCCTTTTTCAAAATAGTGTGTCATTTTCTCGTAGGGTTGTGTCCCTTACGAGTTGTATTTTTGCATGTATTTGCATAGCATATATGGCGAAAATATTTTCATTGGATATTTGGATTAAAATTTTCACTTGTTTTTCTAAGTTTCAAATAAAATTTGTCTAAAAAATTAATCTCTCAATCGATCATTTGACAAATCCTAATCCGAAATCGAGCGACAACGACAATAATGATGACAGTGCTAGGCACCTCTTAGTTCTTGTTCGTTGGATTTTTTGATTAAAATTTTCACTTGTTTTTCCAAGTTTCAAATAAACTTTATCTAAAAAATTAATCTCTCAATCGATCATTGGACAAATCCAAATCTGAATCCGAAGTCGAGCGAACAACGATGATGCGAGGCACCTCTTGGTTCTTGCCTCACTATCCACTTGAAGGTGTGTTTCTTAATCAAAACACATGAAAATTTCTTTCTTAATCAAAACACATGAAAATTTCTTTCTCCCACCAATATAGGAGACGTAGACTTTTCCTTAAGTGAGTACACTTTTCTTTTAAGTGAGATCTCACTTTCCCTCCAAGAATTCTCTCTATTGTCTATTCACACATCTAATTGAACCCAACAGGTGTTTCAGCAATGTCTTCAATTACCAAGAAATGGTCATCTTCGTGTACTATAAACAGGGTATTGATGTCATTGGTAACATCATCATAAGAAATTTTAACTGACATATATGAAGTATTTGAGAAGACAACTTTTGAGATAGTTTAGTCAATGGTCAAAATGGGTATTTCAAAGAAAAACCTTTTCTATTTTTTCTTATGGTTCTTTAACCCCTTACTTAGTTAGTCAATATTGTAAAATAACTATTAGTTAATATTCATAAAGGACCACATGCATGACCTATCCATTTAATGGCTTTTCTTGCCCAAATCTTGGTTGGTACCAATTTCTCAACTTCTCCTTTGGAATTATAATTGCGGCACATAAAGTTTGAGATAAAGAAAGAAACACCTTATATAGATGGTCCAGAGCTTAAAGAAGGCCTCTATTTGTAACATATATTGAATGTACAAAAATGTCTATTCCATCAAAACTAAAAAGGGCCTACTTTGTTTTGCAAGCCTTTGTCATCGTCAGTCTAGTTCGACACTACTATCGTAGGTGTTGCTAATGGAGATCCTATCCTACAGAGGTATTTTAGTGATTGGTTCTATTACATCTTGATATTGGATCCTCTCTTCTGGTTTGGCTCTTGGGTCTGATTCTTTTCACCCCAACCAATAATATTTGTAATTTCCCATGCATGGTATGTCGTTCCATCAAACCCTCATGTTGCCTCAATGTATTTTATTAATTACTCTTAATAGTTAGATATGTCAACTTCTCCATATGCATATGAGTTGTTGATCTCACTTAAATTTGACACATATGATGCAAACTAGGTGGCACATATCCATCTAGATGGATCTAAGGTTATCCTAAAAGCATGTTGTATGTCATGGAGTTATCAAGTACATGAAAAAACATAATGAGATCGACTGGTTTAATTAGCACACCCAATCTATTTCTCAATATGACTTCTTTTGGCCCTATCAAACACTTGAATATTCATAACTTGTCAGCTAGCTGACATTGTATCCTATTTTTTGTAGTGTTGTTACTACACAAATGTTTTGTTCGGAGCTTCCATCAATTCATACTTTATATGCGAACATGTTGCACACTTAATAGTTATTTGAAGTTATTTGTTATGATCACATCCCTCTAGTGGTAGTTCTTTATTATCAAAGCTTATATGATTACTATCAAGTATGCACCCATACATTCCTTCTAATGTCTTACCCTTTTTTTAAATTGGAACATATGTTTGACTCAAAATCGTTAAGAGTGCTTTTCTATGTACATCATAACTTATCAACTAAGAAAGAATAAAAATCAAGGCATTAATCTTCTTCAATTGATCCACAATTGGTATTCACTCGCCTTATTCTTTCTCAAAAATTCATTTGCCTCGACGTCTATCACAACCCTTTTGTGAAGTACCTTCCTTTTATTGTCTTGCCTAAGTCTAGATAGATCATCTTGTGTATAGCACCTTTTAGACCTCATTATTCCTAATTTCTTATTTAATTGATAATCATCATTTTTCCTCTATATTCCATCACAAATTATTATAATTCCATGGTATGGCCTTGGTATATGATAAATCATTAATTTGACGACATAATAACACCTTTTAAGCTTAAATTATCATGCCTTTTCACTGACTTGATGTTAAGCCCATACTTAATGATTATTTGTGTAGGTAAAGGTTGAAAAAGGAAGATGAGCAAGCCGTTCAAGTCAATGAGATGTCAAATATGAAAGAAAATAGCACTAAAGACTACATAGGTATGTCGGGAAGCCACCCACACAAGTTAATGGCCAAAATGACCAAAACCCCCCTCTGCTATGAATTTGCTTTGTAGCTTCTATGCATGCACTCTCTGTCTGCTCTCTATCTTCTCAAGTAGATCAAGAGCAAGGTGGCATTTTTATAATATTTTGCAAATATAGAATTAAGGCTTAAATAGGGGTAGTTAGCTCATTTTCATGATCTTTAAACATTATTGGATTACCCTTGAGTGAAGTATACAAGAGAGTGATTCCCAAGTAAAGAATTATTTCTTTTTATTGGAGATTTAAATCTTAAATTTTTATTTTCTTTATTTTTCATGAATCAATTTAATGAAATTTTTTTATATCCTTACTTTCTCTCTCTAGGAGTAGCTTATTATTCATTCTTGGGGTTATGCTTAAACAGGTTGTGATTATTTCATGGGTGTTGTTTATTTTTCTTCCTAATTAGCTATTGTCATGGTTTTTTCATTTATTCCATAATTTAACTATGAATTAGGTATAGCAAACTCCAATTACCTTTAAACCCATATCATCCTTGAAAAAGAGGGTATGCATGAGGAATAAATGTAAACAATAACTTAAATTATTTTATGTAATATCATCTCTTAGACATAAGGATGTTAATTGAGGTAATAAATTGGTGAAATTGTTACACTTCTGAGGTTTTAGAAAGAACCCATTTGTGACATTTGGTATTTTATTGAAAGATGGACACTAATGCCTCTAAATCTAGCCTACCCATGACTCCTAGCTAAATTTGGATAAATTCCTAATTACCCATGAATATGTTCACACCTAGAATGGCATAACCACAAGGTCTATTCAAATTTTATTACACTTGAAGTATTTTCGACCTCGAGAGAGTATTCTGAAAAAAAAATGTTACTTTGAAAACATTCCAACTAATCTCCCCATTTTACATTTAAGTTGTTTTATACCTATTACGTGTCAACTCCTAGTTGACTTCAAACACTTTTAAGCCTTGAATTCCTTGTCTTCACTCCCTATGGATTAACTCCAACTCTTTGTTGGGTAAAATATATAGTGACAACTTCCGCTATACCTATTCAAGAGTGTAATTTGTGCGTTATAAAAAATAGCACTGTTACTAGGGAGTGAAACATGGTTTTCATTCTTGCAGTGTTTTTAGTCACTTTGGGTATGACATATTATTTTATTTTGTATTGTTTTTTGTTAGTGTTATTTATTAGGTGAGTATAATAGAATACATGAAATATGAGCCAACACGATATTAATGCCGATACTTTTGTTGGGTATCTCTAGGATAAGGACCACCTTAGAGATGTGGGTCGATCTAGTGTCGTTTGTATTCCATCGATGAAAGGAAATGGAATATTTCATGTTACTAGCATAATGGTTTATTTTCTTTAAATGAAGGGGTTGTTTGGAGGTCAAGCACATGAGGATGCTAATCTACACTTGTAGAATCTTATTGATGTGTGTTCTCTATTTGACATAGCCTAATTTCTCAATAATTAATCCATTTGCATATTTTCCTATTATTTTTGATGGGAGAAGTGGTCTTATGGTTTTGGCCTTTGCCCGCAGGATCTATTACTTCATGGGTTGAGCTCACAGAAGTATTCTTGGATAGATAATTCCCTCTTTCTCGAATGTTGTAACTAATAGATGAAATCATTATCTTATGCTAACTTAATGGTGAACCATTATGTGGGGTTTGAAATGATTCAACAATAAGATAATGCAATGCCCAAATTATGAGGTTACGGATATAATACATCTTTAGATTTTCTATCAGGTAGATGATCAATTGAACAAGACGGTAGCCGATAATGCAGCCGGTGGATTTATTGTCAAACAATCTTATGGTGTTGCAGTGGTTTTGTTAGATCAAGTGATCAAGAAAAATAGAGTTTGGAACATAAGAAATATCAAGCTGGCCATGGGGGCTCCCTCCACATCTTTTGTAAGCCAAGAGCAAAGGAAAAAAGTATGAAGAAAGAGATGAGAACATGGCTAAACTAAAGACTCAACTTGATCTTCTCACCAAGCATGTTATGGGAGATCCTTCTAAGGAAGTAAACGTCATTGCTTCTAAGAGTGTTAAATCTAATGGTGATGAGGAAGTAGAGTCTCTATATAAAGAAATTCGATTCTTGTCAAACCAATCGGGGGATTTTCGCCCTACTGATCTGAGGTGGTTTTATACACTTTTGTATCATTATTCTAGCTTATTTAGCCATATTTTGAGAGAAATTTGTGTGCTTAACATGTTCATATTAATATAAATAATAATTTAAGTGTCCAAGTGTGAGATTACAATGTTCAAATTATTTTTCAAACAAGTTTGTACTTAATTGAGTCATTTAGAGTTCAACCTGGAAAACTAGTTTAACTAGTTTGAGCTAGGTGTGTGTCTAGTTGGTTTCGTTGGATTCTAATGTGTTTAATTTGTTCCAAATAATTTAAATGTGTAATTATGAATGGAATAAATTATTTGTAATGTGCAAAGTTCAGTTTGATTAAGTCAAGAGTCAGAATAATAAGTAGAAGATCATTATGAATATGCCTTATCTTAGCTCTTGTTTTGACTTGTCGTTGAGAATATTGTATTGTTTTGATCTTTAATATGATGTGTGTAATATTGTAGGAGGCTTTGTGAGCTAAATATGGTGATATATTGATGACTTAAAGGCCAAAAATTCATTGGAAATACACCACAAAAGGCATGGGCAAAGGATAGGACGTTCAACACTTGATCAAAATTTTGAAAGCAAATTCCAGTGAGTCGATACAAAGTCGACGCGTCGCATCGAAATTTCCAGTGCTAACCAGTCCAGCAACATGAAGTCGGTGCATCGCTTCGATGATCCATGCAAGGCCAATTTCAAGTTCGCCGACACAGTGTGGTTTTGTCCTAATTTTAATCGAATTGGCACAATTAAAGAGGCGGCTGTAGGGCACTTGGTGGGAATATTTTCTTGGGAACTCATGCAAGACTTGTACTCCCACTAGGATTGGTATATTATAATATATATACACATCAATTTGCTGGACAACTTTGGGAATTCTTGGACAAAAGTAATTTGCTGAACACGTGAGAGGAGAACAAAAAGTTGTGGCTGCAGTATTATTAGGTTTTAATTATTTTATTTAGTCATCATGTATTCAATAATTTAGATCGTGATTATAAATATTATTGGGTAAAATCCCTCTTTCCTGGGTTAAAGCTAAGAACATGAGTACTATTGTTTTGAATTAAATTCGTTTAAATTGCTTATCATTGTTGTTTGTT
The DNA here is from genome assembly GCA_030864215.1 of Capsicum pubescens. NCBI lineage: Eukaryota > Viridiplantae > Streptophyta > Magnoliopsida > Solanales > Solanaceae > Capsicum > Capsicum pubescens. The sequence goes on along the minus strand of CM061544.1, from coordinate 193,712,802 downwards.
TGTTTATTCTTGTTTTAATTATTTTAAGGATTCACGACACTTAGAATACATAAATTGTCAACCTTTTGATCTCGGGAGAGAGAATAGGGAGATAGAACATGGGAATAAACAATGTTTGGGTTTTTATTCTTTTATAATATAAAGAATTAAACTTAGCGTCTAGGACAGAGATATACTTAGATGCCTTACTTGATTCAAATGTATGATGATAGCTTTAATTCACTAAATAGGATTATTACATCCCCGCTCAACGATGTAGTTGTAATGTCCATATTAGGTAAATGATTAGAGGTTGGAGAACCATGATCATGCAATTAACCCTACGAATCAACAACCAAGATAAGCAAGTTAACGAATGAAATTCAATAACATAGTATGATTGTTCGGAGTGATTTAACCCTGGGTTTTACTCCATTGATTGTTCCAACTATTTTTATTCACGCCTTGTTACTTTAATTTTAATTTGAAAACTCTCTTTTTGGTTACACTTTCACCAATTAAATCTAAATTGTGAACTAGAATTAAATCATTCTTAAATCAAGTCTCTGTAAGATTGATACTTGGCTTTTTGAAGGCCACTTTACTACTTGATAAGACCACGTACACTTGCGTGTGCGCTGTCAAGTTTTTGGCGCCGTTGTCGGGGACTTGTATTTTGGAAATTGTTTATTTTAGTTTTACTTTTAGGTTTATTTGGTGTTTTTTTATTCTTGGTCTTGGTTTTGTCATTGCAGGAAATAGGTTGTAGGATCATAAGCTTCCAAGGGATACAAATTTAGTTGAACCAAGCCCGAAACCTGAACAACTTTTCCATCAAAGCAGGAGAGAAGCAATCTTTCTCCCCCGAATTCCGCAAATCCAAGAGGGCCAAGAGTATACTGTTCTAATGGATGAACAACAAGCAGCCAGCATTCCCACTTCCGGCAAACTTAACTTCCCTAATTCAACGACCGTAAGATGGGGGAATTTTGAGTTGAAACACAATATGGTGCAGCTTCTTATCCGTAGTGGACAGTTTGCAGGGCTTTCACACGCGGATCCATAAGTACACTAGAAGACCTTCATTGAGCTTACTGATATATTCACTCCGACTGGGGTGAGTCCAGATTATGTAAGACTAACATTGTTTCCCCCATTTACTTTTGGGGGAAGCTAAAAGGTAGTTTTATGCGGAGCCAGCCAATTCAATTACATCATGGGATGACTTAGACAAAAAGTTCCTCATTAGATTCTTTTCATCATGCAAGACTGTGAGACTTCGGAGTAAGATAGTGAGCTTCAAATAAAAGCCTGATGAAAACTTCTATCATGCTTGGGAACTCTTCGAGGCTCTTCTTTGGGATTGTACATACCACCAATATTCCAATGAGGTACTTGATCATACTTTTGTTAAATCTCTTGATCACAATACAAAGATTTTTTTAGATTCAACCCAGGTGGTCAAGTGCTGGAATTGACCTATGATGAGCTGTACATATTACTGAACTGCATAGCATAATGAAATCCAGAGTGGCATTATGATTCTAAAAGTGCTATGAAAAGAATTACTGGTTTATTAGAGGTGGATCCATTCACAGCCCTTTCAGCACAGGTTTCTGCCTTACAAAATTTGATCAACATATCGTTCAACAGCATAAAATTGGGAGCAGCACAACCTGCAGCCATAATCAATACCTTTCAACAAGCTGCAGGTTGGTGTGAGATATGCGAAAATAGTGGTCATGCAGTGTCCATGTGTGCTACAAATCCAAAATATGTGATGTATGCAGGTAATGCTTAAAGGATAAATTATGGTAATGCTTACAACATGAAGTGGCAGACTCAGCCACCAAATCAACCATCGAACGCCCCACAGCCAGAGGCCTAATCAAATCAGTCACAAAGCAGTATGGAGTAGATGATGAAATAGATCTTGGTTAATCAGACACAGTTTGCTGCAGACTTAAAAAATTTGCATGCGGCTACAAGACTTTTAGAGTTACAAGTAGGGCAGAATTAGAATGCATTGAATACTAGACAACAAGGTGGGTTGCCAACAGATACAGAAAATCGAAAGAAAGTTATGACAATCACTTTAAGGAGTGGTAAGGAGCTACAAGGAGAACTTCCAAATTCAACAAAGGAGGTAAATGTTGATATGATGACCCAACAGATTCCTGAAGAAGTTTCTAAAAATTCAAGGAAGTATGAGTACTTGAAATCAAAAGTTGTTGAACCAGAAGTGAAGAAGACACTGCTATTTCCCTTTCCTCAAAGGAAAATAAAAGTGAAGGATGATTCAATGTTCAAAAAGTTCTTTGACACATTCAAAGAGCTTCATATTAATTTACTTCTTTTAGATGTTTTGCAGAGTATGCCCAAGTATGCAAAGTACTTGAGGAATATGGTGGAAAAGAAGGTGAAATTGCAAGATGTAGGAGCAATAACACTCACTGAAGAGTGTAGCACTGTGATAACACAAAAAATCCTCAAGAAATTGAGAGATCAGGTGAGGTTTACTATACATATTCAAATTGGGTGCAAAGAGGTCCATGCATTGAGTGACTTAGGGGTAAGCATAAATTTGATGCCCCTATCACTGTTCAAAACATTGGGCTTGGGGTAACTAAAACTAACGATTGTAGTGTTGCAACTGGCATATGGGGCATTTATACATCCAGATGGAAAATTGAGGATGTCCTCATAAAGGTTGACAAATTCATTATACCTGCTGACTTTATTGTTCTTGATTTTGAGGTAGATGAACTGGTACCAATCATCTTGGGGAGTTCATTCTTAGTAACTGGAGGGGCCTTGATTGATGTTAGAGAAGGCAAACTCAAGATGAGGGTAGATGATAAGGAGGTGGTATTTGAGGTTTACTAAGAACCCAATGTAATGTTCTAAGTTAAAGATTTGTGTGTGATCAATATTATTGAAAGGGACAAGTATGGGGTGTTTAATCCACCAAAGACCTCTTCAGATTACCTGATTGAGCAGCCCAAGTTAAATCCACTATTTCCAAACATGATGAAGATTGAAATTAAAAGAGGTGTTGACCTTGAGAGTGTAAACTCAAGGTCAGAAACGAATAAAAAATTGGCTCCCAAAAAGGAGTAAAAGGGTGAAGGAATATGGTTGAGTTGAGTTGGGTCGTGCCGTGACACTAAATCAGGCGCTGCTTGGGAGGCAACCTAAGTTAATTAGGTATGTTTTCTTTTCAATTTTTTAGTTTTTATTTCACGTAGTTTTTATTTTTGGTTGAGTCACAGGTTAATGGAAAGATTGAGTACCATAAACTTGAGCTAAGAAGCATGAAAAAAATAGAGTGTGGGGTCCTTTGGATATCCTTTATGTGAAGATACTACTAGCTAGGCCTAGAGGCCTCATAGAGTATTTATATCTCTTAATTTTAAGTTTACTTTGGGGATAAAGTAGATTTTTATGTGTGGGAAGGGGAAATTCCCAAATTTTGGCATAATCTAAATTTTTTTTGAGTAAGATATTCTTGTTGGTGCTATTTTTGATTACCTGATGCAAGTGGGTTTGTTGGTAAAAGAATGTTGATTGAGTGAATTACAATTTTTGAGACTCCTAGGCTCATGTTTGTGACTAGTACATTTTGGCTTAAATTTGAATTCATGTTATTGTTTGATTGAGAGTCTATGATGATCCTATGTGAGTTGAGCATGTTCCATGTGCGTGTGAGATTTTTGTATATTCTTTGTTGCACGTGATCTTTATAACTTGCCCGGTGTGTGTGTGAAGCAAAATAAAGAATGTGAGTTTAGGAGATGATATAGGCATTTCTTTGATAGCCATGTTTTATACCTTCTATTTTTCTACCCTTGTGCATTATCCTAGTTAACTCCCATTGAGCCTTTTGATTTTTCTTTGGAAACCTCATAAGAAGCCTAATCCCTTCTTTGATAGACCATAATTTGATCCAAAAATCTCCTAAGTGCTTTAATGAAAAATTGAATTAGTAAGGGCTTTGTGAAATTGAAGAAGAAAAAGGTAAAATTGATGCCCCAAGGTAATAGTTATTGGTGTTTATATTTGATTTGTGGTGGATGTGAGTGATATAAATGGTGTTAGAAATATTTCCATAATTGAAGAAAATGAGAAAAATTGAATCTTGAAGGAATAAATAATACGCCCACCATGTGTTTGTGAAAGAGATGGGGCAAAACAAAAAGGTATGGGTGGATAAATAAGTGTAATTTAGTTGTTGAAGATTGGTTTTAAGTGCGTAACATAGTGTGTTAAAGTTCTTAGAGAGGTTAGTCACTATTCCCAAATAGTTCCTACCCGTCCCTTAGACTACATTACAACCTAAAAAGGATCTAATCGATCTTAAGTTCATCATTCTGATATTAGTGGAGCATTACACTAAGGGCAAGCCTATGGTTCATTGTGTGTAACTTGTGAATTATTTGTGAGTGTGAGCGTAATTTGATTCTTGTACCCATTACGTTATAAATTACATTATTATGAGTGATTGTGGGTAACTCTCTTGCTGTGAGAGGAACATATTTGACGAATGAGGGTGATTTGTATTACGTCCTTGATTGAATTATATGCATGAGTTTACCTCTTAGGTGAGTCAATTCTTAAGGCTAGGATGTTTTGGAGTAGTGTTCATGAGCTATAGATTGTGTTTCTACACGGAATGCTTTGTGTAGAAACTTGCATTCCGTGTAGTCATTATAGTACTAGCTTGAGTGTCTTTGTTTTAGTAGAAGTGTATTATCACCTCAGATTTTTATGCTTAGAGTGAAGAGTTGTTCGAGGACGAACAAGAGGGGTGATGATCTTAGGTGGTTTTATACACTTTTGTATCATTATTCTAGCTTATTTCTCTTTTTTTGAGATCAATTCATGTGCTTAACATATTCATATTAATATAAATAAGCAGTTAAGTGTCAAAGTGTGAGATTACAATGTGCAAAGTATTTTTCAAAGAAGTTTGTACTTAATTGAGTCATTTAGAGTTCAACCTGGAAAACTAGTTTTAGTAGCTTGAGCTAGGTGTGTGTCTAGTTGGTTTCGTTGGATACTAATGTGTTTGATATGTTACAAATGTTTTAAATGTGTAATTATGAGTGGAATAACTTATTTGTAATGCACAAAGTTCAATTTGATTAAGTCAAGAGTCAAAATAATTAGTGGAAGATCATTATGAATTTGCCATATCTTAGCTCTTGTTTTGACTTGTCGTTGAGAATATTGTGTTGTTTTGATCATTAATATGTGGTGTGTAATATTATAGAATTCTTTGTGCGCTAAATATGGTGATATATTGATGATTTAAAGGCCAAAAATTTATTGGAAATACACCACAAAATGCATGGGAAAAGGATAGGACGTTCAACACTTAACCTAAATTTTGAAAGCAAATTCTCGTGAGTCGATGCAAAGTCGACACGTCACATTGACATTTCCAGTTCTAATCAGTCCAGTGACACGAAGTCGATGCGTCGCATTGATGATCCATGCAAGGACAATTTCAAGTTCGCCCACACAGTGTGATTTTGTCCTAATTTTAATTGAATTGGCACAATTAAAGAGGCGGCTGCAGGGCACTTGGTGGGAATCTTTTCTTGAGAACTCGTTCAAGCCTTCTAATCCCACTAGGATTGGTATATTATAATATATATACACACATCAATTTGCTGGAAAACTTTGGGAATTCTTGGACAAAATTAATTTGCTAAACACGTGAGTGGAGAACAAAAAGCTGTGGTTGCACTATTATTAGGTTTTAATAATTTTATTTAGCTTTTAATTTTTCTTCATCATGTCTCCAATAATTTGGATGGTGATTATGACTATTATCGGCTAAATCCCCCTTTTCTTGGGTTAAAGACGAGAATATGAGTACTATTGTTTTGGATTAAATTCGTTTAAATTGCTTATCATTGTTGGTTATTTGTTTATTCTTGTTTTAATTATTTTAAGGATTCGAGACCCTTAGATTACATATATTGTCGACCTTTTGATCTTGGGAGAGGGAATAGGAAGATAGAACATGGAAATAAATAAGGTTTGGGTTTTTATTCTTTAATAAAATAAAGAATTAAACTTAGCGTCTAGGACAAGGATGTACTTAGATGCCTTACTTGATTCAAACGTAGGATGGTAGCTTTAATTCACTTAATAGGATTATTGCATCCCCGCTCAACGATGTAGTTGTAATATCCATATTAGGTAAAGATTAAAGGTTGGGAAACCATTATCATGCAATTAACCCTATGAATCAACAACCAAGATTAGCAAGTTAACGGATGAAATTCAAATACATAGTGTGATTGTTCGTAGTGCTGTAACCCTAGATTTTACTCCATTGATTTTTCCAAGTATTTTTATTCACGACTTGCTATTTTAATTTTAATTTCCAAACTATCTTTTTGGTTACACTTTCATCAATTAAATCTTAACTGTGAACTAGAATTAAATTATTGTTAAATCAAGTCTCTGTGGGATCGATACTTGACTTTTTGAAGGCCACTTTACTACTTGATAAGACCATGTACACTTGCGTGTGCACTTTGGAACTATCACCTACCTATCAAAGGCAAGGTGGAAATTAAGGTTGGAAGAAATGGGATCGCAATAGAGACTGGAGTGATAGAGATCGTGATAGAGACCGAGATTGGACTGATAAAGATAGATACTATAATCGGTACATACCTCCACATGATAGGGCTAAGGGTAAATAGTCAAGCTCCATTTACCTAGAGATGTTCAAAACTGAAACCCGGAATAGTGCTCCAAATATTTAAAGTAAACAACTAAGTAAATAATATTGTGAATAACATGACTATCTATTGCCAAACTGGTCCCCCATAAGGCAAGAAGTTGAAAGTAAACATAAATAATCCATTCAAGCACCCATAAACTTAATTGATGCAATCAATAAGGAAATACCGACCAAAGTACTCATAAAATATCCGAACCTCAAAATTATAATTGTGGATATTTCCATGCAATAAAAACTAGAATCGAACTGGTGCCATAACCAACATAAGTATCCCTCAATATCCGACTTGAACAAAAAATAATATCCCACATATCGGACTTGAACCAGAATTTGTATCATGAATACCAAACACAAATCCAAAGTAATATAATCATAGTTGTTGGACTCGAACTGGTATTAATATCCTAATTACTGAAATCATGTCGATCTTTACAATTCCAAGGTACAAGCCTAGAGCAAGTCATAATATGTCTAAATACTACTCGGTCTCAAGATCATGGATAAGATGATGGGAGAAGGCCTATCGAGTCTATAAGAAACTAGTAGTAATCTTGGCCTAAAGTGGGTCGGAGAAGCTCAGTTCTTACCACATAAGTCAATTTATATCCCAATCTTGGCTAAGGTTCCAAAATCCCACTATAAAGAGCTTAATAACTCTCATTAATTCCTAAGATAGCAAGTTAAACTAAGAAATGGGTAGTCGGGTCAAATCCACCAAAATATGGCTCACTAACTGGCTAAATAATCTAGATTTTTCTAACTATGCAATCAAGTCATAATTCCTAACCCTAGACCAATATAATATCACACCTATACCATGATGAAGCTCAATATTATAGGAGACTAGGCTTAGCTTACCTGGACGCTAAAGAATGCCCTATAAAGTTTGCTAAATTGGAGATTTTCCATTTCGAGAAGCCTTCCCATGATGCCACACTATCATAATGATGACTTATAAATTAATATGAGTGAAACAATAACCATATTGAAATTTTATTCCTTGACTCCCAAATCGAGTCAAAATCCCATGTAGGGCCAACCTACAAAATCACAATTTGGAAACTGTCAACACGTCCTTCTTGCTCAAGGATCATTTACCCTTAAGAATGAGTAATATTTGAGCTCAAACAACATGTAATTCAACCCATCAAAAATCTAAGGATTTATGACTTAATTGGGAAATTAAATCAAGAATTAGATGGAAACATACAAGGATTACAGTGAGGGAATGACTTTTCTATGCTCACCAACACCCTATAATGACCCAAGGATAAATATCCAAATATCCTAAGAACTCTAGGGTTTTAATGCTCTAGGGACTTGTTGAAAAAGAGAGAATTGGGTGAGGGATGAAATAAATTCCCATGAACTTACAACTTAAGCAGTCACTTGACTACTCAAATAGTCATTGGGTCGCTTATGGTTCCCACAATCCTAGCTATGATGTTTAGCTACTCATAATTGTGAGCACTTAAGAATAATCCATAGATGAATACATAATTATGAACTTACAATAATCATAAGAAATCTCCAAAATCTCAAGATGAGTTAAGTCCCTAAAATTAATGTTCGTGAAAAATCCCAAAAATATGCCTTAGAATCTCACAATATAATGTTGAAAAATATAAAGTAGTGTGTAACGTCATAAAATCTTTCTATAAGAATACATTAAAAAAATAAATCCAAACTTAAGCCAAATAAGAAATCTGGTTCGGTGGCATCGGATGATAGAAAAGTATGATTATGGCTAGAACACAATATCATCCTTTGGTGCTTTCGGTTTGGCTCGAGGATTTTCATCTTTAGATCTTCAGTTATATGATTCTCCGTACATATTAGTTCTATCAACCTATGACCATACTATGATGTCATCTGATTATCATACACCTCAACCATTTATAGCCTTTATATCTGGACCTTATTCTTATGAACTCAAGTTATGGTCATATGTTCATTCCATGTTCATACTTAGCCCTTGTCTAATGTTTCTCACTCTTTGTTACTACAACTTTGTTTTTAGTCCTTCATTCTCGCTAACAAAAGGTATGCTCATATAATCAATAAAAGGTCCTAGGATCTGCATGACTGATCACCTCCTAAGGACCCCTTCTCTAATTCAACTCACGACAACCTTTGTATGACTGTGGTCAGATCCCACAGTCGTGCCTTCATTCGTCTGATCCTTTTTAAGTCCTATTTTCAGAACTTTCCTTCTCCAAGACTTTTTATCCTAGAAACACCAGAAAACTCATCACATCCATACAAAAAATACCCTGGTGCTTGCAATTATTCATAGTTTTAAGCGTCTTAAGTGTCATAAATTCAGGACACATCAACACCCTCAACTTAGAACTTTTTCATGTCCTCAAGCAAGAAAAACACTTTAGACTCACTATAGCTCTTAACCTAGAGAAAAATAAAGATCACTACGGCGGTCACTTTTACAAAACCATTTTTCACATAAGCAACCCACATAATTAACTTTCACACCCTCCTTTGTAATAAAAATCAATCGATGAAGTGTTTAATCAAACCAAGTACTCTAACCTATAGGGATCAAGACATTGCATCACATTCTAAATAGAAAACCTATCACGTAGAGCAATACACTACCAAAACAAACAACAACTAGACTACAACCCCTACACCCTCACGTAAAAGAAGTCCCCTAATCACTTTTTAAATATGTTTCATTTTTTAACTGGGACTAAATCAAACCTCTCTCTTTCTCAAAGAAGTCAAGTAATATGCGTTTTATACCATAGGCTTGCCTTTAGTTCTATGCTTTCAAATTTTGGACAATCAAGTTAAGACACTATAGGTTTTTTCTAGGCTTGTAATCTAGGCTTGGGGATAGGTATGGTACATTTGGGTATACTGACTTAATCCTCCTTAGCACTGCACTACTTTTGGCTCTACTTTCCTACTTTCTTGCATTATTCTCCCCTTTTCACATTTGCTTTTCTTTTAAATTCTTGTGTGTAGTTCTATCGATAACTCACTATACATATATTCTATTTTTTTTATCATTTATTCTTTCATTTCATTATTTTTTAAAAAGCTTTTTGTATTTTTTTCTTTTATGCACACCGTACCTGAGTCCTTTTTCCTTTTACTATTAATCCTTCATACCTACTTTCTATGCAACCCTACACAACAACCACCCTTAACTTAAGTTTTTTTTCTAAGTTGAGGTACACCATGACCAAGAAGAGACCAGGGCTAAAAAAGGTTCATTGTGAAAAATTTGTAAGGTGAATCAGGTAATTAAAAGAAAAGGTCTATATAGGGTCAAAGTTTGAGTTCAAGGGATGCATGATCAATTGGTATGTCATTTAGGATATATTGAAATTTTTCAAACATGGCCTATGACCCTTTCCTAAGCTCCTATCCTATAACTTTTAGCGTGACTAACTGGGCATGTTCTAGATCGTGCACACACACCGGCTAGGTAGAAACCTTACTCTCTTATGGCTTAGAGCTTTTTTCTATGTTACTAACTACTTAGTTTATACAATGCCAACCAAATTATCCTATTGAAAATACTAATTTCATATCTAGATCCTAACACTGGTTACATCCCACTACATGCAAACACACAAAATCACAAAATAAATTTTTGAAGAGGTATCATTTGAAGTAACATTAAAAAATAGGATCTCCTGCATTATTAAATATGACTGCACCATGTTTTCTCAACTTACTCTAAGTTACATAAAAAATAACAAAATAATAATAAAAATAGTTAAAACACCTAAACATGCCGATTCTAACTATGATTACAACCAATAGAAAAGAAAAATGACAACAAAACCCTCAATCATGGTACTTCCTATAACACCCCAAAATCTGATTCCCGGTACGCCACATGGTGCTCTGAACTACAAGTAGTCCTGAGCTAACCCTGGCTGCCTTTTATTGAATCTAAATCCAAAAATAGCAGAATATGAATGCAAAATCATAATAAATGTGAAAAACTGTCTGGATTATCTAAGTATATCTGAATATACTAATCTCAACAACCCGATAAAGCAAATATTGAAAATCTGAATATTGCAACTAGAATCTAAAACTAAATCTGGTAGTCCGACAAGCCTCTACTAACTGAATCTATAGTCACTGGGACAGGCCCCAACTGACTCAAACTATCTTAAATGAATGCTAAGCTATCTACTAAAAACTGGAAATCTGAATAGCTAGGTCCCCAAACTATGAGGACTTCCAACTGCAGGGATGTAGATGAGATGCTCGAAAATCACTCACGCTGTTGAGATTGAGAACCTAAACCTACATTATGAGACAATGTAGCACATAAATGTATATGCGGATCAGTACTTTGGGAATGTACTGAGTATATAGGGGTGAATTCAATAAGTATGCAATATGAGCACAATTTATAAAATCATGCATGCTGAATGTAAATAACTCACATAGTCTTAAGTAATCTGAAAGCTGAAGATCATAAATCGTAAATAGTAAAGTATATAGTGTAAATCTTGTGAGTCATAACACTTAGTTCTAAAATCTATATTCTGTTCTCATTATCAAACCATATAGGTTAAGTGAAATCTGTAAGTCTGTATCAGAAGGCTTATGTAAAACAATATTCTAAACTCAAGAACTTCAAAGCTATAGAGAAAATACTATATTCTAGGGGTTTATAAATCTGAAAACTTATTATACATGGGAAAAATACTTTATCTAAAGGGAGGTTCTTCTAACTGACATAAACCATGTGAGCATTCATGGAATCCAACGTTCTTGTCCCCCTAAGGAGGAATTCTCACATTGGGGAGAGAAGTCATACTCTTGCTAGGGAGTATAACCTATCTAAGTGATCACATATCTTAATCTACGTAGAAATGGGAACAATCTAAATCCTACATTGGCACGTAGTTCTAGGGTATGAAACCATAGTAGCGTACTTATCTCGGTGCTAAATACTACTCCTATTAAATTTATATGCTCATTCTGAGGGAAATCCACTTTTAAAATAGTATAATGGGTTATAATCAAAACCAACTGTATATATGTAAAGCTAAATGTGTAATCTAAATCTGAAAAGTAGATTTCATATCTAGTCTAAGACCAAAAGGTCAAATCTTTATATATAATCTGAGAGGAATCTAGTCATAGGGTGCTTATAGCACAACAAAATATCAAAATAGCAATCTTTGATTAGGGCTTAATGACCCATGTATAAAACTCATGTCAAAACATCTAAATCTTCATGCTTGATAGTGTAAATATTGATAAATCAACTTAAAATCTAGAAATTTCTGCAATATGCATGAAAATATGAACATAATCATATACTTCAACGTCTAAATCATTGAAAATCTCATAAGCTTGTAAATAACAATAATGGGTATAAACCCTAACTTGAATTTCATGGGAAATCATATAAGATTCAGTAAAAATTGGAATTTGAAATAGGTTTTGGGCACAAGGACAAAAGGATTGTCCTTGTTCATAACCCCATATACCTTGATTGATGACTAAATGGAGAAACTTGAATTTGGATTCCTATTTGAATTCTTGAAGATGGATTCTTGATTGTCTTGATTTGGGAATCCTCAATTTAGAGCTTTTTTGAAGAAACAATGGTGGAATTTAGGGGATTCTTGAAGTTGAATATTGAAGCCTAGGGTTTTCTTTAAGAAAGACATGATGAATAATGAGTATTTTGTGATCAATAATATACTTAATCATCTATTTTCATGATTTGGGGATGTGGGCAAAAGACTAAACTGCCCTTGGGATTTAAAATTCATAACTGAGTTGACGATTGAGGCCTTACCATGACATGGTGAGTGGATCATCATGATACCCACCGTGACACGATGAAATCATGGTGACACACTGGATTGTGACAATTGCTATTTTGGGATTCACCACGACGCGGTGAAATTGCGGTGACCCTTTGGAAAGTGACAAATGTTGAATTGGCCTCCACCACGATGGGATGAGGCTTCCATCACTATTTCCACCGTGATGCGTTGGATCGTGGTGGATTGCTGGAATGAAGGTCCAAACACAATCAACACTAAAAACGCCATAACTTCTCAATCGAGTGTCAGATTTGGGCGAATTTGGTATTGATGGAAATCTTATTCAATTTCCCACACCACACAAGGTCCAAATCTGGATAATTTCACTTTAAATAAATATTATTCCTTTTAAAGATAATCTTTGGCATTCTAGGAATGAATTTGAGCTAGAAAAAAAGATGAAGTATTACATGTCTCCAGCCCTAACTTTGAAATAATGAAATATCCCTATTGCATGAAATCATAGTAATAAAATAACTAGAGTAAAGGACATCCATATGGTTGTCTAGATACTTATAAAAATTTGATCACATAGGGTTGTATGTGGGTCCCAAATGGTCTTCTTAGCTCTGGTAGCCTTGGCTATGGCTGTGGCACTCATAGATAAGTTGGTACTAATAGCAGTCAGTTCACCTAGTGTACTCACATCAAGGGCTATCTCTATACCCCTTGAGTCTGTGCAACCACCTCTGTGGTAGGTAGTGTCTCATCGCTATTTGGAATTACTGCCTTGAAGGTTTGACCAATGGTCTTTTCCTTTCATCGCTTCTTCTTCTTGTCTGACTTTCTATTTTCACTCTATCACTCTCAAAACTTCTCTTCCTCTTTTTAGGTTCTAAATATCCCACCATATCGTTAATATATAGGGAGGAAGTGTAATAATTACGAACTAAGGAATACACATCCACCGTAAGAGCTTCCAGTAAAGGCATAGGTAATGGTGGAGAATTTTCAACATCAACCTTTCAATAAATACCTCGACTGCTTCCTTAAGTTTTGTTAGGCCTAACCTAATATTCATCAAATCTGGTGCCTAGATTGCATCTATCGTAGCTGTCATCCAACTCTTAAATCTATCTACTTAATTTTGCACTATCCTATCTGCACCCTGAATCTCATCACCAACATAGGGCTTAACCCCTTTGTTCGACAAATGGTCTACTGTGAGCAAATGCCGATAGTGCAGCTGAGAAAGAGTCACCTCAGACATCGATAAGTCACTAGCTAGGGTACCCTAACTAGGATCGGTATCTCAAGACCTCTTTTTGGGGTAGCCAAGTTGTAGATATTCTTTATCAATGACATATCAGCAACCTTAGTCAGTTGAATCACCCATTTCACTATACCAATTATTGAGACCTATTCAATACTTATTAATTGAGTAACAAGACAGAGAAAATATAGTGTGGTGTAAAACTAGAGCACGCTATCTCATACTTCCTCAGCAATGATCTGCGAGATGTTCAACTCCTATCTAGACAGAAACATAGCTACCAAGAATGCATTGGTCACTGCTAATATATTTTTATTGGTAATGGGTGTGATCTACTACCTTGCCATTGACCACCAGAGTATTACAATAAACTTTAGTCTATGTTTATAGATTGTGGCCTTTTTGATCTATGGGGCATTTTCATCTGCTTTAGCAATATAGCCCTCTAACCGCCTATATTACATTACTTTATCATCTATACACATCTTCTTTACCCTATTTAGATAATCAATGTATCTTGTTTTGATGATTAGTAGATGACTATAAGGGACCAGGTCCCTGGATGTCCAAAGGTACAATACAACTGGCACACATCTGTACAGTTTTTCCTCTTATATAACAAACTATAAAGGTACTGATTATACTATTGAGGAAACCTGGTCCAATTATATTTCAACCCTATTCATCACTAATCTATAAAATAAAAAGGATACTTCTTTATCAAGTGGTTTTTGAAAATCTAAAAAATTGAAGAGTGAAAGAAAGGCAAAAACTTAATTTCAACATTGCTCAAGCTCTTAGCTATATGTGTGTGCTTAAATAGAAAGTGTTTTTGAGTGAACCTTTATTTGTAACAAAATTACTAATTCTATAAGAGTAATGCTCTTTTTTTTTCCTTGTTTAGAGAGTGATTCGATAGAGTTGCCTAAGTTTGATATATTAGAGTTTATCAGTTTTGAGAGATTCTTGGTAGAGTCATCTAGGTTAGGCTTTAGTAGAGTTACTATAAGAAGAAGAATCCTAGATTTACGCTTAAATCAAGTCTGTAATTAAGAGGTTGACTATAGTTGATTTTTGAGGATCTTATAAGGGAAAGCCATGATTTTTCCTCTCTTGAGCAAGGGGGTTTCCATGTTAAAACTTTGTGTTGTTAATTTCCTGCAAAGCCTATAGTTTTTCTAGCTAGTTGCTTTATTGTTCTATTGCCTATGACTGATTTTGAGGGACTAGGTCCCTTACTGTGTGGTGCAACCCCCAAGGGTTCCAACAATTTGTATCAGAGTCGGTTCACTCTAAAAGGTTCATACCTAGAGTGTTTTGGTCATTATGGCTACTTTACTGAATCTGTAAATAGGTGAAAAGGTTTCCTTATACAAAGAGGTAAGAAAATTGTTGGGAGTTATTCCAAAATCCTGGGAAAGTAAAGCATATGCTATAATTAAACTAAAGGTGGAGAAAAAAGACGCGAAAAAAGAGAGATGCCAGACTCTAAAGTCTTTAGAGTTTGACGTAAGTAAGGAAGATACTGATATTTCTTATCTGGCAACAAGGATTGTTAGAACAATAAAGAAAAGTGGTCAGCTTAGCAAAAGGAATGGAAAAATTAAAGTTTGCCATAAAGGTGGTTGTTTTGAAGATTTTATTAGGAATTTACCAATGCAAAAGAAGGATTAGAATCCTAAAAAGTTAAGAAGAAAGGATGCAACTAGATATATATTAAAAAAAGTGTTGGCTATATGGATAGACTCCTCCAGTAAATATGAGAAAGATAAAGAGTATGAAGATTGTTTGATGCTAAAAAATATGATTAGAAAATCATCTTAGGTTCCTTGTTTTCCCTAATGGAAACTACTAAAGATAAAGAAGAAATGGGGTAGAATAAGGGGACTTCAACTAGAAAAAGTTTATGAATAATGGTTGTTCAATATACATGACTGGAAGGATTGATTGTTTTCTCTTTCGCAAGACACTTGAAGTGGGAGATGTGACTTTTGGAAATGTTATAAAGGGGTATATCCAAGCTGTTGGAAGGAGTAGAAAATCACCTCATCATGCAATAGAAGATGCATATTATGTGAATGTCCTTGACTACAGTCTTCTAATGGATGTAGTGTATCAAACATTAAATCTGGAAGAATTATTCGCAAAGACAAAAGGATAAAAAACATGCATGTAGCTGATCTGGAGTCTGTGGATGATGGGGAACTAACTTGTTTAAGTGTTCAAAGTGAAGGTGATAATTTATGGCCCAGAAGACTGGGACATGTAAGTTCCTCTTTGTTAAACAAGTTAATTTCAAGGGACCTAGTTTGGGGTTTGCCAAAGCTGAAATTTCTAGACAATAAAGTTTGTGATACTTGAGTTAATGGTAAACAGACCAGATCCTCCTTCAAACTGAAGAAATAGGTGAGTACTTCCAGTCCTATTAAAATACTACACATGGATTTATGTGGACCTATTAAAGTCCAAAGTAGAGAAGGGAAGAAATATGTTCTTGTTATTGTAGATGAATACTACAGGTTCACTTGGACAATGTTTATAAGAAACACGGGTGAAACATATGAGGTTCTTGTGGCCTTTTCCAAGCGAATTCAAATGAAGCTAAATTGTAAAATTGTTGAATTTAGATCTGATCATGGAACTGAATTTGAAAATTCTTAAGTTGTTGAATTTTGTGTTGAGCATGGAATAAGTCACAACTTTTCTACTCCTTAAACTCCAAAGCAAAATAGAGTTGTTAAAAGAAAGAATAGAACACTCATAGAGATTGTTAGGACCATGTTAATTGGTAGTGATCTTTCAAAGAATTCTGGGCTAAAGTAGTAAATACTGCTTTCTATGTGACTAATAGGTGCTTGATCAGATTACTTTTGAATAAGACATCATATAAGCTGGTATTCAACAGAAAGCCTAGAATAGACTGCTTCAGACCATTTGGGTGCAAGTGTTTTGTGCTGAACAATGGCAAGAATGAATTGGGAAAATTTGACTCCAAAAGTGATGAAACAGTGTTTATAGGCTATTTCTCAACAAGCAAAGCTTATAGAGTTTTTAATAAAAGAAATTTGTGTATTGAAGAAAATGTTTATATGATTTTTGATGAGTCAAGAAATTAATTGAACTTAGAAGATGATAAAGATTCAGAAGTTGAAGAACTTATTCCTATTCAAAGGGATGATATTGATGAAGATGATGAACAAGGGTTAAATGATTCAGATCAGAATGGTGAAAGTAACAGTGATCCATAAAATCAGGCACAGATCCCAGCTCCAGTATAAGAAAAACCAAAGAAAACTAGACAAAATTCATAGGGACTTGGTCCCCGTGGAATCAATCTCATAAAGCAAAACTAGAGGCACAAATCCTTCCATCCAATTGAGAATCTGACTACACCTTTGGAAATAGGAGTCCAAATAAGAGCTCAAGCTAGAAATTATATGGTATTTTTAGCCTTTTTATTCCAATTTGATCAAAAGAATGTGAAAGAAGCTCTGAAATATGATGATTGGATCAATGCAAAGTTAGAAGAACTCTAGCAATTTAAAAGAAGCAAAGTCTGGCATTTGGTCCCCAAGCCTATTGATAGAACAATTACTTGGTCAATGAGTTACATCTTTGACATTTTATTGAAGAACTAGCCTCAAGGACCTTAAACCTATCCTACCATATCATCACGATTAGAATTTACATTGAATCATCACGTGCCCATGTATAACTTGCCCCTAGGATAACGTAATCCCAAGATCCGTGCCTAATTAATTACACTTTAATTATTCTTAGTCTCAAATTAGTTCCTTAGAAGCCCAAGAATTACTTTCATATTTGAAAACATTTCAAACCCTGAAACTATTTTGTATTATAGGTTTGATCCTAGAAAATAACTTTTATTTTGAATTAACTTAAACATCACTCACATTGTTCGTCGTGGATTCGACCCCAACTCTTAGTTGGGTAAATTTATAGACAACCACCTCCTAGCACTTATATTGACGTGTAAGTTAAGCGTTATAAGGAATGGAATCCTTGCCAGGGTACAATTTGTCCTATTGAGTTAGTTTGAAATTTTAGCTTACTTGCTTTGGTTCAAACTTGTAAATATTTATTTGTGATTTTCTTTTATTTATTGTGTTAGATAGATTTTTTTTTGGATTAATTATTATGATGGAATCTTGGAATGAATATAAGTTTGGTGTTTGGAGATCTTATCTTGATGATCCATGTCCATATTATGGCGGACCCCACTTTTGGCTAGATTATAGATATGATTCCTAGAGAGAGATTTGTGAACTATCTCCATCTTATAAGGAGAATTGTTGTTCTCTATGAGGTGACGAGATGGACATTGGAGTGATTGTCCAAATGCCCTACCCCCATTATGCTAACCCAATTGCTAGTTCTTCTTATAATGTTGATAGGTATTTTGGTAAAGAAAAGGAAGAACGAAGCACCAGAAAGAGTGGTGTTCAAGAAATGTTTCACCTTTTCTTGGATCGGGTGGAATCAATAGGGGATAACATACACCTCATGCATCAAGATGCGAGGGCATGTAGAGAAGAGATAAAAAAGATAGAAGAAGTGGGTGTGAAGGCTAACCTCTCAAATACCATGGGTGTGTCCACTCTTCAAAATGATCTTAATGTTGATGAATTCTTGGTGATTTTCCAACCAACTGAACCAACCATGAGAAAAGATGCTAAAGTCAAGGAAATGGTGCTTGAGTCAAAAGAAGAAACCTAGCCAATCTCTTTTGACAACTCTAGTCCATTTCGGGGTGACGACACTAGTAGGAATGCAATTCCAAAATTAAGGGATAGACCTCATTCAAACCATTTTTCAACATTATTCTTGGTGGATTTAGTTAAAGTAAATCTACCCAAGCAAATGATGGATTTTGGGGAGAAGGAACTCCATCCAGACATTTTAGAGTTTGACATTCCTAAAAAGTACATGGAAGCCCCACACTCAAATGCTAAGGAGATCAACATCTAAAGTTCAACTAGTGACCTATTGATGTTCCTACCAATACCCAACGAGCCTACTTGGAAATTTGATGTAATATTGGGAAAAAGGTTCAAGTCCTCAAAGAGGCAGGATAGAACATATTTCTTCGTGCCCTTTTATTTCCCCAATGCACTTCAAAGATGTATTGATCCAAAATTGGGAAGGAAATTCAAATCCTCTAAGTGGAGACATAAATGAAAATAGAAAGAGACATCGTGACACGATGTTAAATCAAGCGCTTGATGGGAGGAAACCCATCATTTTATGTTTGCTTCATATTCTTTTGAATAAGTCACATAATTTTGATGTTTGTAGGTGCTTTGGACAGGATTGGAAGCCAAAAACATTGGAAAATAAAGTTTGAGAAGTGTGGAAGCCCTGCAGAAAATAGGGGAAAATAGGTGAGCAAAACACCTCAAATATTGTGATTGCAACCTGAGGATCGTAATTGCAATACCACGATCAAGTCAACTATCCCGTGATTGTGGTATCTTCTCTCGCATGCACCTTGGTTATAACTACAGTTTTAGGGAGTCCTTTAACCTTTCTTATGCTTTTGTGTTATGTAGTGAGGTCACTATATTTCTTATAGTTGAGGGTGCGGCCCTACCCTTGTGTGAATACACATTGGATTGAAACACTTGAATTTGTCTATTTCTTTTAATAATGATATTGGGCGAGCCTTTCCCTATGATAGATTGATTGACGACATTGTTAAGGAAAACTCGTTGTTATTGGGTCTTGAGCCACAGATGCAGGGGAAGTCTGAGTACCTGTGGCATTATAGATTTGGGATTGTACTCATACCATTGGCAAAGTCTTAGTATCCATATGGTTGTTTGCCCATATGAAGCCAAAATATGAGATCAAGACTTAGGTTATTGCCATGGTTAGCTAATTGTACATAGTGCAAATACAAACCAAACACCCCCTCCATCCAAACTTTTTCAAAATTCAAGGGCATGTATGTGAGCATCATTATAACAATTCTATTACTTTTTGTGACTCCCACTATTTGACCTGTGAAAATTTGCAAATACTCTATTTTTGTCTCTAGCGGGATGGTAAATGGAGCCTCCTTGGTGAATATGCATGCCATGTGTGGTGAGCTTATTTTTTTGAATATCATGTATACTTGTACCATTTAGAACTTGCCACATTAGTCTCTCAAAACTAATTTTGATTGTGTTTAGTTGGGGAGATAATCTTAGGCCATATTTGCAACATTAGAAGTCCAATTTAGCCTAAAAAACCTACCCTTGCACAGATATTATCCATAGTCACCCATTTTGAGCCTTTATACCTTTCTACGGCAATCACATTACAGGCCGTGAGCCTTTCAATTCTTATCCCTCTTTTGAACCCTATTCTCCTTGGACTTAAAAATATAAATTGAGGCTAAAATCCTTAGTTGAAGGTGGTAAAGATTGGAAGAGGTAACTTTATGCCATGAGAATATAAGTTAGTGCCTAAGAGCTAAATTTTGAGAACAAATGAATAGGAAAAAGAAGGCACCCAAGAAAGGAAAGAAAAACATGAAATGTACAAGGCAAAGAGGTAAAAATAAGTTGCTTTCCAAAATATGGGTGAATCAAGGTAGTAAAAGTAGGCACATGCTTAAAGAATGAAAACAAAAGAAGTAGCCCATGGTCAAAAGTTTGATGAAAAAGTATAATGTTTGTTCCCAAATAATATCCTACCCTACCCCGAACCTACATTACAAGCTCAAAAAGCCTTTTGAGATCTCCAACCAAGTTCATTCATTGTAGTGGCGATTGAAAATGAGGGAAGCCTATGGCATGGTACTTATTAACATCGAGAGTTCTTGAAAGAGAGAGAGAGTTGCATACTTAAATTCCTTGTTGCATATTTGATAACTTAGTGTGTGAAACTTTCTTTCTTGTGAGAATGCATGCAAACAAGTTGAGGTGGGTGATTTTTTCATCTCCTAAAAAATGAGGCAAAAGGAGTATAATGTAGTTGAGGTCAAAGAGGAGTCATTTATTGAGTATAAGTGATTGTTGCATGATTTCTCTTTGAAGTCCTTTGCATCCTTGAAAATTATGTGTTATGTTGATTGGTGTCGTGAAAATAGTCTTGCCCATGTTTGAAGAGCTATTTGTGGTAGTAATCAAGTTGAAGTCATCATGATCATTTGGATCATCTAATTTAACCATAAAAGTTCATTTTCCAATGGTAAAAGGTAGTGTTGCTTGAGGACTAGCAAATCTTTAAGTTGGGGGCATTGATTAGTGATGAATTTACCACTCATTTGCACTCAATATTCCTGCACACTGCTTTAATTTAAATGTCTAAGTGAGACATATTTTTGGTTAAATGCACTAATTGCCATATTTTGCAGGTATACAAGTTCTGAAAAGAAAAGAAATAACTTTGAGCTAAAAAGAATCAAAAAGGTAATAAAAGTACAAGAGTTGGACAAGTTGAAAAAAGGAGCAGGATCTGTCCCTCAGTTACCGCGATTGCTGTATGAGGGAGGCAATCGTAATCAGTAAAGCTAGTCAACTAACAACGATTGAGATCTATCCCCTACGATTGCTATAGGTGCAATCACGATCAAGCCTTTACAATCGTGTGAGGGAAGAAAATCACCCCGGGGCAAAAATTTAAGAGTTAATATCCATTCATTCTAGGGATTATCTATCATTATACAACCCTACATCCCATCCTTAGTTAAGTGTGTTTGCAATTTCTTAGAGCTTGGAGCTAAATTTGTACTAATCTTGAGCTATGAAGACATTAGAGTGACTTCTAAGTGGAGAATTGACAAATCCCATTGAGGATTCGTGAAACTTAAAGTGTGGTTGCATTCTATTTATTTTTTATGAATCAATTTAATGGAGATTTTGGTTTATTTTTATTTATTATCATTATGAGTAGCTAGTTCTTCCTCTTTTGATTATGTTAGAATAGGGTGCAATTGTGTATGGGTTGTGATTTATATGTGCATATGCTACTTTATTGGTGATGGGTTCTTCTATTGCTTGACTAAATTTGTTGGGATTTATGGGTGAAATCCCCTAATACCCAAATGGGTTTGATGGGTGAAAATCCTAAACTCTTAAAAGCTCAAACCATCTTTGAAAGAGAGGCTTAAGTGAACTTTCAGAACCTATATCTTTCTTTTAAAGGGATGTGGGAACCAAGGCAATAGTAGACAATTATGGGCATAGTTTGATAATTTTCACCATCTTATACATAAGGGTGATTATGAGGTTGTCTATACCTTAGGTATCCTCCTAGAAATAGGGATACGCAATTGATGTGTTGGGTGACTTTAATTATCACACTTGTTAGGTACTCAAAAGGGTCAATGAGTGACATTTTTAAGTTTTTGTTGAAGAACTAGCCTCAAGGACCATAAACCTATCCTACCACATCATCAACGATTAGAATATGCACCGAATCATCATGTACCCATGCATAACTTGCCCCTAAGATAGCGTAATCCCAAGATTCGTGCATAATTAGTTGCACTTTAATTATTCTTAGTCTCAAATTAGTTCCTTAGAAGCCCAAGAATTACTTTCACATTTGAAAACATCTAAAACCCCCAAACTATTTTATATTGTAGGATTAACCCTAGCAAGCAACTTTTATTTCAAATTTACTCAATCATCAGTCACATTGTTCCCCGTGGATTCAACCCTTACTCTTAGATGGGTAGATATATTGACAACTACCGTCTTGCACTTAAATTGACGGGCAAGTTAAGCGTTATTAGAGACCACCGCTAACACCCTAACAATAACCACCTTACTCCCCTTGTAGGAAGAATTCCTAGCATATAACAAGATATAATAATAATAATTTAAGGACAATAAGATAAGTTTATAACCGTATCCAAACAACCATAAACAAATATTCCACCAATACCATTACCAATGCCAATACCAATACCAATGCTAACACTAATACCAATATTGTCCATGCCCATATAGTTTGACAAAGCCTCTAACCAGAATCAAATAACATCTGGTCGGTACATGCCCACAACCATAGCCAAAACCAAAATCCAAGAAATAAAAATAATAAAAAAAAATCCATAGCATGACATGGAGACTTCCGGAGTATGGAAGCTCACCACTTCAATATGACTTTAAGGTATCCCCAAATCCATGTCATTGAGTAGGAGGAATGGTAGTATGGTCGGTTCCTACATCGTGTGGGAATACAACTCCCGAAGGAAGTTAGCGGATTGAAGGCTATCATGTAATCAACAATAAAGATAAAATAATTCCATTATTCAAAACCAATTAAAATAACCATATGTAATTACACACATACTTATATATCGTGCTGAGATAGGGAACTGAGTTTTTCATGCATTTAAAACCTTAGACTGTGCTGTGTAGCTTTGCCATCCTATATGTCCACCCACGGGCTATATGGGTTCAGTTTCCCTTGTTGAAAAGCCTCAGTGCATATTAGCCGTGCAAACTGAAGAAAAACTTGAGATGACTAGTACATCTCCTCAAATATAAGTGTGACATCATGCACACAGTCACCATGACCAAACCTCATATCGACAAACATGATTTTCCAGTATTGGCCCCTCGATACCTTCACCTTCCATGGCTTTTCTAACACAACCCTCTTTAAGCCCATATTAAAATTAATTACATATTTCAACCATTTACCAAGGAGTCTTTTATTTGGAATTAACCGTTAGTATCATCATACCAAAAGTAGATCTTGCAAGTCTATCCTTTAGGCCATACTAACATAATTAAACCAAGTTGACTCCACAATTTCCAATTAAACCAAAACCATGACCACCAAAGCCTTTACAAACTATTTAAAATCAACTAGACCAATTCAGGTTCTATTACCATTTATGCAATGCAAAGTTATCAAGAGTAATCAAATGATGTGAGAAAATCCTTCCCATTGGCATTTTGATAAATAGGTTAAGGGAACATAAATTTCAAAACCATAACCAAGTAATTTGGGGAATCCATAATACCCCAAAATCCATTTACCATTAACATACATCCTAAAATGTCAAAATCACACTAGAAAGATAAAAAAACATGATAAAACCATGCGAAACATTATCCAACCATGAACATCCAAAACCCCCAATCATTATTTCAAACCATAACAAATTCTTGAAAATCATATATTAAAACACAAACTCTTTGTAAAACAACAATGAGGGAGGAGTAACATGCCTTAGACACCAAGGAAGATAGAGAGAAACCAACCTTGAGAGCCTTAATTGATTATCTTGGTGAAACCCTAGCCTTTTACTTGAGAGAGAATTTGAGATTGATTTTAAGAGTGCTTGATTTGGAATAATAGGTTAATGATGTCCCAAAAGGTGTTTTATCTCATGGTATCAAAGGGAGTTAAAATGGGGAAACATCCCAAATGTGCTCAACTTAAAAGTACACCAGGAATGGCAACTTTTCTTGGCTCATCCTTAATTTCCTGGGGATCTAAAAAGCAAAACTTAATTGCCCTATTTATCGCTGAAGCTGAATAAGTGGCTGCAACTTCTTGTTGTGCTTAATTTCTATGGATCAAGAAGTAATTGAAATACTTTGGTATTTTTATAGATCAAGAGATCTAAACATGGCCAAGAATCCAATGCAATACAAGAGGACTAAGCATACTGATGTAAGAAATCACTTCCTAAGAGACAATATTGAGAAATGGTCTATCTGTATGAAGTTTTACAAGGTTGAGGATCAGATAGCAGATATATTTACTAAGGAACTTCACAAGGAACAATTTGTGAAGAACATATTGAATCTAGGTCTTATAAAAATGACCTGACCTACCATATAAATTAGTATTTCTCCATAAAAATTGGCTATGATCTGGAGACAGGTATCCTTGGTGATACATGTATTTTTAGTATAACTCAATCTCATACCTTTGCTGGTATATACCCATGGGAACAACTTTGGAAGAAAATAGATGAAGTATGAACAAACTTGAGAATTCACTCAAAGAAAGAGAGGGACTTGGTCCCCTTCCTTAGGTTAGTAGCATGAATGTGGATGTTTTTCCTCTTGTTCTATTAGAAAAGGCCACATATTCTCTCTCATTGTCCTAAAATTTATCTTATGCAAAACTAAAATCAAATTCATCTTTTCATTACTCCATGGACCCTGCCTAACTCAGCTATTCTAACCATTCAAATCCAAACCCTTCGTCACTTACTTTTCTAACAAAGATTTTATGTGAAAACACATTATCTCTCTAATAGTGTGATTACTTATGATCCTTGGGTTGCTAAAAGTTTCATTCTTCTATCATATAAACTAGAAGGAAGTTATGATGGTTCTTAGAAACAAAATGACAGCTTGAAAACAAAAGTCTCCAAAGTGGAATATGGAAATCCTACCAAAAAACACTAAATATCTGAAGGACTTAGTCCCAATAAAAGGAAAATAACTAATGACGCACTTTGTAGGGACTTTAAAAAAAGGGAAAACAAAAGCCTAATGCTAAAAAGACAGAAAATAGGAGTTTATAGGTTCAGATTCCACAATGTTTCATAAAAATAGTAGGGTACAAGGGTCTTTACATAACATAGGAATGGGAAATAATCAACTCAATAAGAAGGTTAGAATTCTAACCAATAAGGCCTCTGAACTTGAATACAGATTTTAAGTTGCTAACCAAAGAATTGTTTCACTGATAGCCTTACTTCTCCAAATCTTCTCCCTGAATCCTCCATTTTTTAATTCCTCCAACTTTTGTCGCTTATTCTATGGAATTGGAAATGTAAATATTGCACTGCAATGATACCTAGGCTGTTAAATATGAATGAGCTCTTATTTATGTGCTCTTAATCTGTATCTTCTTTATTTTAATGGTCAGTATTCATGTTAGTGTTGCCTCAGTGGCCATGAGTTAACTAAATTGTGCTTATCTTTTCTCTTAGTTTACTGTTATTTCTTTTCAATGATGCAGAAATGGGGAATATTGATTTCATTGTGTTAAGAACTAGGTACCAAGTTGAATTTACAAGTACTGATTTCATTGTGATAGAGAAAAGTATGTAATAGATGGTATGAAGGCATAGTGACAGGGGAAAGTATACAAATAACTTAATGATCAATGGTACATGATGACAATGGGAAGATATCAAAGATGGATAGAAATTGACAACAAGGGATGAGGTCCCTATGTTGCATGGTGGTGGAAGTATGATGTTGCTTGATAGGGTGAACATTCATCTTTAGTAGTGGTAATCACAATGATTAAATATTATGAATAAAGTAAGAGCATTGATTCTCTAAACTCTATAGTTTGTTTGTCATCATCAAAAAATGGGAAATTATTGTATCATATTTTAATGATGAGAAGATGACTATAAAAGACTAGGTCCTTAGATGTCAAAAGGTACAGTATAGCTGGTATGCGTCTACATAGTTTGTCCTCTTGCGTAACAAACTGTGTAGGTGCTGCTTGTACTACTAAGGATACCTGGTCCAATTATATTTCAACCCTATTCATCACTCATCTATAAAAAGAAAATAATTATTCTTCATTATGTGGTTTTTTGCAAATCTAAAAATAGAAGAGATATCGACCTCAGTGTCCCAAACCCATATAGTGTTGAGTCTGGGCTACTTCTTAATGTCCTTCTCCTTTCCTGAAGGAGTCATATTCTTCATCATGGTCATGTATTTTGCATAAAACTTACACACCAACTCTAGCAAATAGTTTTATAGGGTTCATGTCATCTACCCCTAGGGTTTTTATTGAATGCTCCTCTTCTAGTTCCCCCAATCTATCACTGAAACCCCATTAATGTAATAGTTTCTAGAGTTTAGGACTATCCAACATCTCATATTCATGCCTCTTTGAGGTGGGGCAACAAAAATAATGTTGGAGGATTCGATGTTGGACTCATACTTTTCCACTAAGGAACTCTCTTCCTTAGCCTCATCATTGTGAAACCCTTGCTCCCTTTCCTCTTCAGACTGGGAAAAGTTTATTGGGGTTACATCCTTGACCAAGGCCATAGATATTGTGGCCTTGGCTTGCTCTCTTATTTTTTCCTTAGTCCTCATGGACTGATGGAGTTTTGTTCTTCTAAGAAACTAGTTGTAAAGTCCACCTCAGTCTCACTTGATGTATTGACTCACTCTCTAAGGTCGTAGGTATGTTCTTTGGTGGCCAATTCTTGGAGATCTCCTTTAATAGCTTTATTTGTGCCTATGGTGCCATTGTACCTTAATGAGTGATGAGTTTACCACTCATTTACGCTCGACATTCATGCACATTACCATGTTTTGAATGAATAAAAAAGACCTATGTATGATTAAATGCACTAATATCCCTATTTTGTAGCTATATAGGTGATGAGAGAGAAAGATGTGAACTTGAGCTGAAAAAGATCAAAGGAAGACAAAAAAAGTGCAATTGGAAGACCTAGAGCAGAAACATGCCATAGCTGCCACAATCGTGGACCTCAGGCGACAACTGGGGCCAGTCAATATGGTTAGCAACCGCGATCGCATTGATCTACACATAGTCGACGTAGCTGCAATCGCGGAAAATCTAGTGCAATCGAGATCACGCGGGATTTAGCTGAGAGGAAGTTTATAATTTTCAGTAGCCGACCCCAAATCCTTTAAAAGCTTCAAACCCTTGCACATTTTGGGTATTATTGAGACTAGTAATACTTTGAATTTGAAATTAAAACCCTAATTTAGGAAAGAATTGTAAAGTTAATTTGGAGACTTTATTTTGATATTTGTGAGAATGGATGCTTTGAACAATCCATTTGGTATATGTTTCTCTCTTTTCTTAATGAGTAGCTAAATCTTTTTGTCTTGGGATTATGTTGAACTAAGGTACAAATTAGTTGTAGGTTGTGATGTATTTATGTACATGCTAGTTAGATGATAATGGATTATACTATTGTTCGATTAAATTGGTTTGGATTTCTGGGTGAAAATGAAACATCCTGGGTTTTGAACCTTTGAAAATTTCCTGGGATTTCTTTTCTCTAGACAAAAATGACTCATGGGTGCGAGTCGTACATTAGGGTATGAGTGGTATGGTCCTGTCGTATGCTGACCAGTGTTAGTTGGTGGGATGGTTTTGGTCATTAGAATAGGTATGTCTTAGGGATATGAGTCATAGGGGTTGGTACGAGTCATACCAGGGACTCGTATAGAGGGAAATGTTTGATCCTCATGGTATTTTATTTATGCCAGGGATACGGGTTATTGATACGGATTGTATGTTGTGGTTACGACTTGGTTGGATGAGTCGTATACTGGATAGTATTTGATCCAAGGGTTGAGTTTTGGATACGAGTGGTGGTTACTAATCGTATTAGGAGGGTATGACTCGTATGGGTCAGTCGTATCCTTGTGATGAGATATTGTACAACTTAAGTGGGGTTATTCTAGATATTTCTCTACTTACCCTAATTAGGACCCATGACTTCTAATACACTTAGGAGGTTATTTACCCTATTATTCTATTCATTAACACTTAAAAACTATTCCAAAACCCTCAATAATTCTCTCAAGAGCTTTTAGGGCAAGAGAGCTAGGGTTTCAACTAAAGGATTGCTTTGGGGCTTATATTGGTGATTTCTTTCCATCAATTCTTTGTTATAAGGAATGATTCTCTTACCTCATTGTAATTTCAACCAACGACATGGTTTATCTGATTGATTTCATGGTTTTACTATTTCATGATTATATTGTCAACTATTATTTGGGGTTTTTGATATTAAATGCTTGGTTATGGTTTCCTATAGTTTTAATTATTCTTTTATATGCATTGATGGTGGATTTGGACAATTGGATTGCATGGTAATGGTTTGATGGTCTTTGGAATTTGTTTTGGTTATATTATGCCCCCAATGTGTTTGACAAAAATGCTTATAAAGATATGATCATTGCATTAGCTTCTTTTAATGGAACTCTTTCATGGTTTAAACTTGGTAAAAGAATCATACATGGTTTAAATGTTTTGAAAAGGCTAAAGGCTAAATGGTTATTCTTATGGGGAATATGGAAGTCTCCCAAGTGGTTTAAAATAGGACATGGAATGGCCCTTGAAAGTCTCCTTAACCTAAAAGTTTGGCAATAGATATTATTTGCAAGTAAGGGGTGGTATGATGATACAACTAATATTAGCCTTGGTTAAATAATGGTAAGTGGATTGGTTCATCATTTTGAAGTGGAATTAATTGGGCACTAATGGCGGGGTGTAAAGTAAAGTTGTGAAAGGTGGCGGTCTCGGGGGGACCAAAACTAGAAACTCGTATTTGCCGATATGAGTAGTGTGCATGATGTGACAATATTAGGGGATGTACTAGTCATCCCAAGATATACTTCCCTAGTCATATGGCTACACGCACTAGGGCCCTTTAGCAGGGGGAGATGAACCCATATAGCCCGTGGGAGGTTTAGGACGGCCAAGCTTCACACCCCAGGTAAAGGTTTTAAATGCATATTAAACCCGGATTCCCTTTCCCTGCACTTATATATGTATGGTTGTATGCATTATCGATGGTTTTACTTGGTTTTATAACAAGCATTATTTTATCCTTATCCTTAGATTCATGCTAGCGGTCACTCGCTAACCCATTTACTGGCGGTTGTATACCCACACTATGCAGGAACTGGCCGTTCGACTCCTCCTACATAGTGATTGATTCGTGGATAACATTTGGACTAAAATGGTGAGCTTCCATACTTTCTAAAGGTATCATTTCATGTTATGGATACTTTTAGAAGTTTTTACTTTATTTTGATTATTGGTTTTGGCCATTATTGGGGGTATGTCTCAACTGGATTTATTTACTCTTTTGGATAGAGACTTTGTGGTACTTCTGGGGGTTAGAATGGGTGGGATCGATATTTGTGTTGTGGCTTACACCCTTAGGCAATATTATTGGTTGTTCCATTGTATTATATTTTGGGATTGATTATCATATTATGTTTTGGTATTCTCTTTTGTTAAGGCCTGGATTATTGCCTATGGTTTGGTTAGTATGATTGGGAGGTTGGTGTGGTATGGGTGGACTCGGTTGGGTCAGTCATGGTTGTGACCCTATCCCTGAGTCTACATGAAAGCATTTACTCTATTTTGTTATATGCTCGAAACTCATCCTATCTAAGGCTGGATATAGGTGGTTGGGTTAGGTAACAGGGGGGAAATCCCTGGTCTTTGTTGGATTTGGGATGCCCATTAAGATAAGGTCCGGGGGTCGGGTCGTGTAAGAAAACCCTAAATACCAACATAAGTTTGTGAGTGAAAACTCCATGCTCTTGAAAGCCTAAACCATCCTTGAATGATGGGTTTAGGTGATCTATAGGAACCCTCATCATCTTTGATAAAGGGATGCGGGAACAAAGGAAATAGTTTATAATTATTGGGTTTAATCTATTTATTGTCACTATCTTAGACATAAGGGTGATTTTATGGGTGATTTTTTCCTTGGGTATCACCTAGAAATAGGGATGCCCTAATTTAGGTGGTGGGTGAATATGATTGTCACACTTGTTAGGTACTCGTAAGGGTCAACAATTGAAATCCTTAAGGTTTTATTGAGAAATTATCCTCAAGGGATCTAGACCTAGCCTACCACATTAGAAGTTTACTAGCATGTACATCAAATCTCACACATGCACACCTAAGTTGGCCTTAGGTAGACACGATCCAAGATCCTTCAAATATTGTATTTAAATCAAAGTTTGTTGCTTATTTTGTGAAATTAAGGTACCAATGATATATACTCTCCCTTAATTAAGACCCCCACCCCCCAAAAAAAATTCAATGAAGTCATTTACTTTACTAATACTTTGGGTATTATCTTAGTAGGACTTAAATTACCCACACTACTAGAACTCTATCTTTCACTCCTTATGGATTCGACCTCAACGCGAGTTGGTATATTGACAACAACCATCCTCTACCACTTTACATGTTATAGGTGAGCATT
Organism: Capsicum pubescens; assembly: GCA_030864215.1. Taxonomy (NCBI): domain Eukaryota; kingdom Viridiplantae; phylum Streptophyta; class Magnoliopsida; order Solanales; family Solanaceae; genus Capsicum; species Capsicum pubescens. The sequence continues at coordinate 193,682,062 of CM061544.1, read as the reverse complement.
ACTAAATGGAACCATTGTTGGGGAGCAAAATTTAGTTTTCATTTATGCGATGATGTTTCTTACTTCGGATATACTCGTAGTGGTGTGTATTTATTTTGGATGTTGTTTTTGCTTTTTGTTTTAGGTGATTTACGTAGCATACACGAAACCATAAGTGACAATGATAGTTAAGTCAGGTCTTTTTATGAAGCTCTTGATGATGAGGGGAAACTTAATGACGTTGGGCATTCAAGTGCCATTTGAATCCCACCAACTCAGGGGAACGATGTCTTTCATATCACAAGTGTCATGTTGCATATATTGAAAATAAAGGCACTTTTTGGGGGGCAAGCTTACGAGGACCCGACCATTATTTGAAGAATTTTGTAGAGGTGTGTGCACCCTTTGATATCACAACATAACCCAAGAGTCCATCCGACTTTGCTCTTTTTCCATTTTCTCTAATTGGAGTGGTGGTATTATGGCTCCGATCTCTTCAAGCTGGGTCTATCACTTTATGGGAGGAACTCACCATGGCCTTTCTTGATCAGTATTTCCCACCGTCCTAAATGCTTTAATTGAGGGATAAAATCAACTTTAGGAAATTCAATAGAGATCCTTTATGTGAAGTATGATAGAGATTCAATGGAAAACTAATGCAATGTCCAAACTACGAGGTCCCATATTAGATGCTTCTACAAATTTTTTACCGTGCTCTTGACCCACTCAATAAATCCGTGGTGGAAAATGTGGTGGGGGGGGTCTCTTGTGAAGTTGCATTATCATGACGCAATGAAGTTACTTGAGGAGGTTACCAAGCAAAATCGAGGATGTAATACCCGAGATGCTGAGGTTTCTAAGAGTTCTCCCACTACATCCTTGGTTGACAAGGAACAAATAAAATGAGATAAAGAGAGAGATGGGAACATGGCTAAGATTATGACGCAACTTAAGCTTTTGGCAAAACATGTGATGGGTGCACCTGCAAAACCAGTGAATGTCATGACATAAAAATCCTATAAAGATGATGAAGAGGCTAAAAATCTTGATGAGGAGATTCGGTACTTGGCAAACTATTCGGTGGGTTCCCGCCCTGCTTATTAAAGGAAAGGCGGGAATCAAGGTTGGACGGACCGTAAATGTGATCGTGATGGAAAAGATAAAGACCATGAGTATGAGCGTTATGTACCTCCCCATGATCGCGTAAAGAATAAAAAGCCAAGTTTCGAGGTCTAAGTACAAATCCAAAGATGTTTTGGCAAAAATTTTGTTGAAGGTGGACAGAATGGACAAGATGATCCATGAAATGAAAGGAGAATTCTCACAACTCTCCTTAATTGTTGTGTCTCACTCCGCCTCCATCAAATAATTGGAAACCCAAATTAAAAAAATTTCCACTCAAATAAATGCCAGGCCAATGGGCGCTCTTCCTAGTTACATTATTGTAAACCCAAAGAATGAAGCTCAAGTTTTATCAATATTAACTAAAAGTGGAAAGTCCCTTGGTGATCACTTGATAAAAGATTTAGGTGAAAAAGTGCCTAAGGTTAAGACAAAAGATACACCCCCATAATCTCATGAAGAAGAAGGCAATGAAAATAAATCAGTGGAAGTTGATGATGAGGTAGTTGAAAATGAGAAGCCACAAAAATAATGTGATGCCCACAGTTCAAGTCCCTCCCCTATTTCCGCAAAGGTTGCATAGAAAAGAAGAGGGTGACAAACTCAAGAAATTTATGACCAAGCCTAGCAATCTTTCCATAAATAGCCCATTATTTGAAGAGATCCAAGATATTCTGAGATATTCTAAGCTCATGAATAAGTCGATGTCAACGAAGAAGCTCATCGAAGGTGACACAATTGATGGTTTTAGTGAATTATTGTGAGTATCAAGGTTAAAGAAAAGAAGAAAGACCCCAGAGCTTTCACCATCCCTTCTACCAACATAATACATGTGTTTGCGAAAGCTCTATGCGACCTTGGTGCGAGTATCAACCTCATGCCTTTTTCCATTTATAAGAAGTTGTGATTGGATGGCCTGACTCCAACATCTATGAGACTCTTAATTGCGGATTGGTCGATCAAGAGAATGATCAGAATCTTTTTTGATGTTTTAGTTAAGATGGAAAAATTTATAATTTCAGTAGACTCTGTCGTTCTGTAATGTGAAATGGACCAATAGGTACCAATAATCCTTGGGAAACCTTTCTTAGCCACCGAAAGAGCCAATGTTGTCTTATAAATGGGGTAGATAAAGTTTAGAGTGCATGAGGATGAGGTTTTCTTTAAGGTTTGCAAGATAAGGAAACAACCCGCAGAACTTCAAGTGATATCTGTGGTTGATGTTGAAATTGAAGAGGTGAATGAAGGGGGATTTGAGGACCCACCTTGAGAAAGAAAAAAGAAAGACTTTGTGCCACAATGATAACGAAGGTGCAATGTGGGAGGCAACCCACAAATGCCACGCAAGTGGCTCATATCCTTTGCATTTACTTTCGTAGTATAGATTTTAATTTTGAAAATTTAATAAACCATGAATTTATGGAACTATTGAATGCGTTGGAGGAGCATAAAAAGGAAAAAGTGTGAAATTTTAGCATTATGAATTGAATAGGGGAAAATGTATGCCTCAAAGTTTTTCTTAGCTAAATTTTATGACAAAAATATCAAGCATTGTCTTCTAGAATAATTTATACTTTTTTCCCGGTGGAATCCCTTATATTTCAACTTTTCATTTCGTAGATGATTGAAAAAGTTTTCCATCGACATAAGATGCGTCTAAAATGGACACTCGGTGAAGGAGTTATGGTTAATTAAAGTCCTAGTCATAAAAAACCGTCATTCCTGTCCTTGGCGCATCGCAGAGAGGTTGTAAATGATGATGGTCAATTTCCAGTGGGACTCCGCGATGGTGGAGCATCGGGGAGTGGGACAAATTCCCATTCGTCAATTTCCAGTGATCCACTGCAATAGTGGCGCGTCGCGGTGGCCCATGAAATTGGGCTCCCAGTTATATTTTAATACCGGTCTCATTAAGGGTATATTGGGTATTTTTCCACACCTTTATTAGTCCAAACATGAGATTTCAACCCCAATTGAGCATATTAGTCATACATTCACTAAAAATATTCAAGAACACTTTCGAGGGTTCCATATTGATAATCAAAATAAATCAAGATTTAATCGTGGGTTTTCAAAACAAATTGAAGATTTGGAATCCCCAAGCTGTGGGAATCAAGAAACATCCTTTAAATTTCTAGATAGAGGTACGCGAGGTTTATCTTAAAAACTACATGGTCGTAAAACCATTAGAGCATGATTTTAAGATTTTTATGCATGAATTTCAAAGGGGTTTTGGAATCTATGTTCTAAATTACGTACTCCGAATGTTTTAATTTTACTATAGTTTTGACTTTGTGGTCCTATCCCTTAAATTGATTTACATGTATACGTATATGTATGGAATTTGAGATTTAATATCGTTGAGAGCATAAATTATGAGCTCCCTCTCGTGTAATGAATTAAAGACTATGGTTTTGTGTTTTGAAAGATATTTCGGCAATATTATAGCATTTGGGCATGATTTGATATTGTTGAGAGGGTGTTTCTTGATATAAATGTGTTCTTGTGTTTAAGAGAAAGAATTGCATGTGAAATGAGAACTTTGACATGACCACCTTGTACTGTACTACTTAAATTCTTGACACAGATGAGTTCCTTGCATGTGTTTACATGAGGTTTGAGAAAGAGTTTCTTTGAATTGAATTATTAAAATGGTGGCCCCAAAACTTGTGTTTTGAAAACAAAGATTTACGATAGACTAATAATGGCTCAGAGATGTGACTTGCAAGTCAATGGTATAATGATACCATATGTATTTATGCCATAACAGATTATGTTTTCAGAGCATGTTTTCAAAGTATGTTTTCAAAGACTATATGTTTTGATAGAGTTTTAAAAAGAGGCTTAAAGAGGGTTAGGCGGTTACCTGAAGAAGGCCCGAGTTCAAGAAACTCTTAGCCTGAAACCGTATTTGCCGATACGGGTAGATTATTATTGTACGCTGGTGACAGCCGTGTGGAGTAGTAGATTCAGAGACTCCGACCCTTGTCGCACACTTGGGTTGAGGGCTTCACTGCCGAGTTAATGGCAGTTTACATATAGCTCATGAAATTTTTCAGAGTTGTAGGGTATACCACCTAGTGTAGAAGTAATACAGATTTCTCAAAGTTGAGATGATTTTTACAGAGTCTTTAAAATGCACATGTGAATTCTTACTATATGATATACTTATGAACTGTTTTAAATTGCTCTCATATATGTTGAATAATAAATAATGTTTTTGGATATGCTCTGCATACCAGTACATCTATATTGACCCCCCTACCTCTCAGGTTCTGAGACTCAGTCTAGGGGTCCAGATATGTAGTAGATAATTCAGACAGCTAATCAGATTATGCAGTGGTGAGCCTTCTTTATTCCAGAAGGCCTGTCTTTTCAGATTATGTCACTTATTTCAGTTTTTGTGTACTGGGGGCCTTGTCCCAGTTTTAGACAGTGGTCAGATTTTCATGTAGTAGAGATTTTGTAGACTGAGTCAGATGTTATTTAGATGTAATTGTTTTATAGTCTCCATACTTGTGTTGAATTCAGAATTGACCATGTTTCCATAGCAGATTAAGTTTCTGCATATTCTTTTATTATATGAATGTTGTGCATGATTACTAGATAGAGAAGGGTATTCCGGGCCTTCTTGGTTTGGGATGTCCGTCACGTCTAGGCCCTCATTCAGGTCATGACAAACTTGGTATCAGAGCATGGTTCATGGTCCCAGGGGATCTACAAAATCACATCGGGTAGAGTCTTTTTTATGGGTGTGTAGCACGGCACACTTATAAGCAGGAGGATACTAGGCGTTTAAGAATGTTTCTCTTCTTTATGATTTAGTTTGTGCTTCAGAGTGTAATCTATCCCCAAATTAATGACCTCTTGCTTTTCAGAAAACCAGCGATGCCTCCCCGTCGCACCAATATTAATACTCAGGATGATGAAGTCCGTCCCACCCATGGGATGCGGACCCATTATAGATCTCATAACCCAGAACCTTTTCCTACTCCGAGAGTACCTCCTGTACTGACCAGTTCTCCCAGAGATCCTCGGACGGGGGGCAATCGCACTCATCCTCATAAAGGAGAGGTTTCTAATGCTGAATTTAGACAATCTATTCACATGCTGGCATAACTGGTAGCCACACAGACTCATAGGTCGGAGGATACTGGGTTTGCGTCTATTACTTCTGAAGTTACTAGAGTGGGCCAGTTCATGAGAATGAACCCACGCAAGTTCTCTGGCTCTAAGGTAGAAGAGGACCCGCAGGAGTTTGTAGACGAAATATAGATCATTTTAAAAGTAATACATGTTGATTAGGTGGAGGGTGTTAAGATAGAGAATACAATCTAAAGGATATAGCAAACCAATGGTACAATGAGTGGGAAGATGCGAAGGGTGACAGTGCTGAACCCACAGTTTGGGACGAGTTTGTGGAAGCTTTTTTTGACCGATTCTTTCCTTTGGAGTTGAGTGAAGCTAAAGCAGAGGAGTTCATAAAACTTAAGCAATGTAAGATGAGTGTTCAGGAGTATACTTTAAAGTTTAACCAACTGTCCTGTTATGCTCCTGAGATGACGAGTAGTATGAGGGCCCGAATGAAGAAGTTTGCTTCCGGCCTTTTAGATGATCTGGTGCTTGAGTGTCAGGGAGCTATGCTGAACAAGGATATGAACTTTGCTAGATTGTCAGTCCACATACAGCAAGTTAAGGAGAATAAGAAGATAACCAAATCTAGGGAAAAAAACAGGCAGGCAAAGAGTGAGTGTTCAGGAGTATACTTTAAAGTTTAACCAACTGTCCTGTTATGCTCCTGAGATGACGAGTAGTATGAGGGCCCGAATGAAGAAGTTTGCTTCCGGCCTTTTAGATGATCTGGTGCTTGAGTGTCAGGGAGCTATGCTGAACAAGGATATGGACTTTGCTAGATTGTCAGTCCACATACAGCAAGTTAAGGAGAATAAGAAGATAACCAAATCTAGGGAAAAAAACAGGCAGGCAAAGAGAGCTAGAGAGACACACCAGAGTCATAGTCAGTAGCAGAGCGGTAATTAGGGTGGCAAATAACAAAAGAAAAATAATTGGGGTAATGCACAGTCAACAGCTAGTGCTCCAGTGTCCATACCTATAACTGAGCAGTGCACCCAAAATTTTTAGTCTAGTTAGGGGCCGAGGATGCAGGGTACGCAGTCGCAGGGAAGTGTAGCCCAGACCTCTCAATCCTATTTGCACTGTGGGAGATGCGGGGGGAATCATCCAGGGAGATATCAGTTTAGTGCTTTAGTGTGTTATTCATGTGGCCAGCCAGGCCATATTTAGAGAGACTATCCGTCAACAAAGAATAAGGTTGAAGGAGCCAACTCGCAGGCAAATTCATTTGCACCACCACCTCAGAAGGGTGCCACTTCATCCTTCGGAAACGATCGGAACCGGTTGTATTCTTTGACCAACCGCCAAGAGGCAGAGGCCTTACCAGATGTAGTCACCGGTATGTTACAAATCTTTTCTCGTGATGTGTATGTATTACTTAATCTCGGGTCTACCTTGTCTTATGTGACCCAATACGTGGCTGTTGGTTTTGGGTTTGAGCTTGATGTGATATTGAACCTTTTTCGGTTTCCACCCCAATGGGAGATTCTGTTGTGGCTAGGAGGGTGTATAGAAATTGTGTTGTGTCTATTTTCAGCCTGGATACTGAGGAAGATCTCATAGAACTTGATATGGTTGATTTTGATGCCATCTTAGGGATGGACTAGCTCCATTCGCGCTATGCCACCTTGAATTGTAGGACCCAAAGAGTCACCTTTTCTTTTCTGAATGGGCTTGTGATAGAATGGGAGAGATATTCTCTAGCACCTAGAGGGAACTTTATATCTTATCTCAGGGCCCATAAACCTATTTCCAAAGGTTGCATGTATCATCTTATTTTGGTTAAAGATTCTAGTGCCGAAAGTCTCTCTCTTCAGTCTGTCCCCATAGTGAATAAATTTCTAGAAGTCTTTCCAGATGATCTCCCAGGAATACCACCTGATAGGGAGATATATTTTGGTATGAATTTATTGCCAGATACCCGTCCTATTTCTATTTCCTCCATATAGGATGGCTCCTGCAGAGCTAAAAGAGTTGAAAGAACAACTAACAGATCATCTAGATAAAGGTTTTATCCGCCCCAGTGTGTCTTCCTGGGGTGCACCTGTACTTTTTATGCGAAAGAAAGACGGTTCCCTTCGTATGTGCATAGATTATCGTCAGTTAAATAAGGTCACAATTAAAAATAAATATTCCCTTCCTAGGATTGATGATATTTTTGATCAACTTCAGGGTGCTAAATGTTTTTCAAATATAAACCTTCGTTCGGGATATCCTCAGTTGAAAATTAAAGAGTCAGATATTACAGCTTTACGAACCAGATACAACCATTATGAATTCTTAGTCATGTCCTTCGGGTTGACTAACTCCCCTGCAACTTTCATGGATCTAATGAATAGGGTTTTCTATCAGTTTCTGGATCTGTTTATCATTGTATTGATTGATGAAATTTTGGTATATTGTAAGAGCGAGGAGGACCATGCGAATCACCTCTGAATCATTCTTCAAACCCTTAAGGATCATAAGTTTTATGCAAAATTTTCCAAGTGTGAATTCTGGTTGAATGCTATTGCATTCTTAGGGCATATTATGTCTAGTGAAGGGATTAAAGTTGATACCCAAAAGATTGAGGCAGTGAGAAAATGGCCCAGACCCACGACTCCAACCGATATTTGGAGCTTCTTGGGTTTGGCAGGTTATTACAGAAGATTAGTCGAGAGTTTTTCTTCAATAGTTGCACCACTTACTAAGTTGACTCAAAAAAAGGTAAAGTTTTTGTGGTCTGACTCTTGTGAGAATAGTTTTGAGAAGTTGAAAGACAAGTTGACTACTGCTCCTGTTCTAACTCTTTCGGAGGGTACAAAAGGTTTAGTTGTATACTATCATGCATCCCGAGTAGGACTTGGGTGTGTTCTTATGCAGCACAGTAAGGTAGTGGCTTATGCCTCTAGGCAGTTGAAGGTCCATGAGCGGAACTACCCTACTCATGACTTGGAGTTAGTGGCTGTGGTTTTTGCACTTAAGATCTGGCGACACTCTTTGTATGGGGTACACATTGATATATTTACTTACCACAAGAGTTTACAGTATGTTTTCTCACAGAAAGAATTAAATCTCAGGCAGAGGCGGTTGTTGGAACTTTTAAAAAATGATGACATGAGCCTGTACTATCATTTGGGCAAGGTGAATGTGGTAGCCGACGCCCTAAGCAGGTTATCTGTGGGAAGTCTTTCTCATGTGGGGAAATAAAAGAGGGAGATAGTAAAGAATATTCACTAACTTGCAAATCTAGGAATGCGACTTTTGGATTTCGAGGATGGAGGAGTGGTTGTTCATGAGATAGCTAAATCTTTCCTTTGTGCAGAAGTCAAAGAGAAGCAGGTTGAAGATCCTATCTTGATGCAGATCAAGAAAGATGTGGGTAAACAAAAGGTATTGTCTTTTGAAATTGGTGGTGATGGTGTTTTGAGATATCAGGGTAGATTATGCATGCCAGATGTAGATTGTCTGAGGAATATTATCCTTGACGAAGATCACACGCCGAGGTATGTTGTTCACCCTGGCTCTACTAAGATGTATCCGGATTTGAGAACCATTTATAGGTGGAATAATATGAATCATGATGTGGCTAACTATGTTGCCAAGTTTTTTAATTGTCAACATGTTAAAGTGGAACATTTGAGGCCAGTTTATTCTTTTCAAGAGATAGCTTTGCCTTTGTGGAAGTGAGAGATGATTAATATGGACTTCATTACATGGCTTCCGAGGTCCCAAAACTAGTATGATTCCATTTGGGTGATTGTAGATAGGTTGACCAAGTCAGCTCACTTTTTACCTGTCAGGACAAATTATTCGAGAGAGGATTATGCCAAGATGATTATTGCAGAAATAGTTCATTTGCATGGGGCACCTGTGTCCATCATATCTGATAAAGGTACATAATTTTCTTCACATTTTTGGAGATCGTTTCAAAAGGGTTTAGGTACCCAAGTGAATTTGATCACGGCTTTCCACCCTCAGACAGATGGTCAAGCTGAGCACACCATCTAGACCTTTGATGATATGTTGAGGGCATGTGTGATTGATTTTAAAGGTAGTTGGGTAGAGCACTTTCCATTGATAGAGTTTGCATATAATAATAGTTTCTATTCCAATATTAAGATGACATATTTTAAGGCATTGTATGGGAGAAGATGTAGGTCCCCGATAGGATGGTATAAAGTAGGTAAGACATAGATATTTGGGCCTGATCTTGTTCATCAGGCAATAGAGGATGTGAAAGTCATTAGAGAACAACTTAAGACAGCTCAGATTCGTCAAAAGTCCTACACCAATGTTAGGAGAAGAGATCTAGAGTTTGAGGTTGGAGATTGGGTGTTTCTCAAGGTTTCTCCCATGAAGGGAGTCATGCAATTCAGGAAGAAAGGTAAGCTGAGTCCTCGCTATATAGGACCATATAAGATTGTGAGAAGGATAGGTGGAGTTGCGTATGAGTTAGAATTTCCAACAAGTTTGGGTTCGGTTCATCCGGTATTTCATATATCTATGTTGAAGAAGTGTATTGGAGACTATTCTTTAGTATTACCTGTCGAAGGAATCAAAGTGATAGACTCCTTATCCTATTAAGAAGAGACTGTAGAGATTTTGGATCGCCAAGTTAGACGATTGAGGAATAAAGAGATAGCCTCAGTTAAAGTGTTGTAGAGAAACCTGAAAATTGATGAAGCGACTTGGGAATCAGAAGTTGACATGAGAGCTAGATTCCCAAACCTTTGTGATCCAATGGATTACAAAATAGAAGGTGAAATCCTTCTCTTATTCTTTCTATGACTTAGTATGCTTGAAATTATACTTGTTTGTATCCAGCGTTAACATTCGAGGATGAATGTTCCCAAGGGGGGATATTGTAACGCCCCAAAGTTTTTCTTAGCTAAATGTTATCCCTAAAATATCAAGCATTGACTTCTAGAATGATTTATACTCTTTTTCTCGGTGGAATTCCTTAGATTTCAACTTTTTATTTTTTATATGATTGAATAAGTTTTCCGTCGACATAACATGCGTCCAAAACGGACACTCGGTGAAGGAGTTATGGTTAATTTAAGTCCTAGTCATAAGACACCATCATTCCTGTCCTTGGTACATTGTGGAGAGGGCGTAAATGACGATGGTCAATTTCCAGTAGGACTCCGTGATGGTGGCGCATCGCAGAGTGGGCCAAATTCCCATTCATCAATTTCCAGTGAGCCACCTCGATAGTGGCGCATCGTGGTGGCCTATGAAATTGGGCTCCCAATTATATTTTAATACCGGTCTCATTAAGGGTATAGTGGGTATTTTCCCACACCCTTATCAGTCTAAACATGAGATTTCAACCCCAATTGAGCATATTACTCATATGTTTACAAAAAATATTCAAGAATACTCTCTAGGATTCCATATTAATAATCCAAATAAATCAAGATTCAACCGTGGGTTTTCAAAACAAATTAGAGATTTGGAATCCCCAAGCCGTGGGCATCAGGAAGAATCCTTTAAATTTCTAGATAGAGGTACGTGGAGTTTATCCTAAAAACTACATGGTCTTAAAACCATTAGGGCATGATTTTAAGATTTTTATGCATGAATTTCAAAGGGGTTTTGGAATCAATGTTCTAAATTACATACTCCGAATGTTTTAATGTTACTATTATTTTGACCTTATGTTCCTATCCCCTAAATCAATTTACATGTATATGTATGGAATTTGAGATTTAAGATCGTTGAGAGCATAAATTATGAACTCCCTCTCGTGTATTGAATTAAAGATTATGGTTTTGTGATTTGAAAGATGTTTTTGCAATATTATAGCATTTGAGCATGATTTGAAATTGTTGAGAGGGTGTTTCTTGATATAAATATGTTCTTGTGTTTAAGAGAAAGGATTGCATGTGAATTGAGAACTTTGACATAACCACCTTGTACTGTACTACTGAAATGCTTGACAAAGATGAGTTCCTTGCATGTGTTTACATGAGGGTTGAGAGAGTTTCTTTGAATTGAATTATTGAAATGGTGGTCCCAAAACTTGTGTTTTAAAAATAGAGATTTATGATAGACTAATAATGGCTCTGAGATGTGACTTGCAAGTCAATGGTATGATGATACCATATGTATTTATTCCATAACAGATTATGTTTTCAGAGCATGTTTTCAAAATATGTTTTCAGAGATTGTGTGTTTTGATAGAGTTTTAAGATGGGGCTTAAAGAGGGTTAGGTGGTTACCCGAAGAAGGCGCGAGTTCAAGTAACTCTTAGCCTGGAACTGTATTTGTCGATGCAGGTTGATTATTATTGTACACTGGCGATGGTCTTATGGCGTAGTAGATTCTGAGACTCCGACCCTTGTAGCACACTTGGGGTTGGGCCTTCGCTGCCGAGTTAATGACAGTTTCTATATAGTCTATGAAATTTTTTAGAGTTGTAGGGTATACCACCTAGCGCAGAAGTAACACAAATTTCTCCGAGTTAAGATGATTTTTACAGAGTCTTTAAAATTTCCAAGTGAATTCTTACTATATGATATACTTATGAACTATTTTAAATTTGTATCATGTATGTTGAATAATAAATGATTATTTTGGATATGCTCTGTGTACCAGTACATCTGTATTGACCCCTCCTCCCCTCTACCTCTGAGGTTCTGAGACTCAGTCTAGGGGTCCAGATAAGCAGTAGATAATTTAGATAGCTGATCAGATTGTGCAGTGGTGAGCCTTCTCTATTCTAGAAGGCCTGTCTTTTCAGATTATGTCACTTATTTTAGTTTTGGTCTACAGGGGGCCTTGTCCCCATTTTAGACAGTTGTCAAATTTTCATGTAGTTGAGATTTCGCAGACTGAGTCAGTTGTTATTTAGATGTATTTAATTTATAGTTTCCATACTTGTGTTGAATTTAGAATTGACCATGTTTCCATAGGAGATTATGTTTCCGGTTCTTCTTTTATTATATGAATGTTGTGCATGATTACCATATAGATAAGGGCATTCTGGGCCTTCATGGTTCGGGATGTCCGTCACGGCCAGACCCTTATTTGGGTCATGACAGAAAATCTGTCAAATTGTGAAATAAGTTGAACAAGGAAAAAAAGGTGCAGAAATTCCCTCAGTTACTGCGATTGCAGGATCTAGGCCACGATTGCAATCACCCACATGTCCACGATCGCAAAAACTTGACTGTGATCGCGGTTTTATCTATATAGCCATCTAATTCCCTAATTTCCTCACGCTCTATTTCAACTTTACTCTCTGATTGGACCTATTTCTGGCCAAGATTGTGATCTATCCAACAATATCCTTGCATCCCTTTTGCATCACATACCCAGAAGGTGTCATGAATCTATGCTTTAATTTTTGAATATAGGCCATAGAATGCATGTTGTAAAGAGGGCCTCAATCTTTTATTTTCATGCTTAATTGTTTCATAAATTGTGCTTGTATGGTGTTTAGATGCTGTATTCTGGTGTGCACATAAGTGGGGAAGTCTTGAGTACCCAAAATATGTGTGGAAGTAGAGATAAATAAAGAGTACACACCAAATGATCGATATAATGCCCAAATGAATGCTCACTAATGGTTTTGAATTTTAAAGGAATAATCGAGTACCTAGTAGGCCTGGTCCGCGCTATTATTGTGGAGTCTACTTGTATAGCATGCTTGTGCCCTTAAAGTTGAACATTTGGGACATGGAAAATTGGTCAGAAACTTGTCTCAATTACCGTAATCATGGTCTGAGGGATTTTTTTGAGGCCACACGATAACAACTTCATGCTCCGCGATCGCGGTAACTGAGTATAATTTGCTGCCTTGCACAAAAATCCTGCAGTTTAAATTTTTGCATGAACACCACCAAGAAACTATCTAATAGGCTTTGGTGAGAAATATAGCATACTTGTACATAAAAACGATAATGATGGTTGTGTGTTTTATGCTTCTTTTTAGGATAAACTATTTGACAAATACGAACACATCTGAATTATGGCATTTGAGTGCTGCACTCACTACTATAGTGATCTTCCGAGGAAAAAACTACTCCCCGAGAGAGGAATATGTTTGGATAATTTTCCAAAAAAGCTTCCGGCATTTCATGATAGGCTTGATGCCACAAGGTGGTGGCGTTTTGCCCCAGATTCGTGTAAGGCAAATGAGCAATGAATCCGTGAATTCTACGCCAACCTTAGTGTAGTGTCTTTCTCGGATCCATCAAACATGACTATCAAGATCTAGGGGAAAATGGTGAACTTTGGGGTGGAGCAAATTAATGATATTTACAGGATCCCAAATGAAAACATAGGTGAGTTCGATGAAAAAAGGTATGAACTGAGAAGCTGGTTGGTAGAAAAATTCCCAGAAAGGAGGTCTCATGGAAGGAAAGCAAGAGTAACATCCACACGAATGACTTCACTTTTGAGGCATGTATTTGGTTGAACATAATATTTAGCCGAGTCTCCCTTTGCACCCACATGAAATCAATTCCCGACTTACAGCCTTGGATGATTGTTTGTATTCTAGATAATATTTCTTTGAATGTTGGCCAGCTTGTGATTTCTAATATGAAGTTCCTCTAGAACCAATGTGGTTCATATCTTTTCTTCACCTCTTTTATTAATGAGATTTATAGGAAATCTGGGGTTTAAGAATACTCCGGAGACAATTGGGTGCGCCTTGGTACCCTCATCTATCCTCTGATAATTCAAGTCGAGGGCACACCAGGTAAAAGGAAGATGAGAAAGATAGACTTGGGAAAGTGAACATGCGAGGATCTTGAGTCTTGTAGGACATCTACCGCTGGACCTCTTGAGGACATTGGAGTTGATATTACGGCCATTAAGGAACTCGTGTTAGGATTACCCTGGGGACTGGGAGAACCCTCCATAACTTGACATTCATATGTGTCATAGGCCGACAATTCAAAGTATAAAGAGAAATAGAAGACACAGGGAGCTACCATTTCTAGGCTTAAGAAAGCCTAATCATCCTTACTGGCATCATATCATGATCTTCGAGTTTCATATGAAAAGATGGTTATAAGGGATAAGAAGAGAGATAGTTTCTTTAATAAGATGTGAAGTGAAGGGCCTTTGAAAGGTCCTGAAACCCCGTCATCGACTTCCTTCATCCCGAGTGGAGAGTGATGATGAGGCCCCAACCAAGTGGTCTGATCCTGAGGAGGCTGATAATGATGCAGAGTCTGACAGTGACATCATCTCTTGATGTGGTTTCAGGGAGCACCCTTATCTCTCTTTATGATTTATTAGTTATGTAGTGAGGACACTGTTACCTCTTTGGTTGGGGGCTTCTATCTCCGTTTCTTTTGATCCAGGCCTTTATTATTGATATTTCTGGTTATTTTTCTTTTATTTCTTTTTTGCGACTTGGGTTGTAATATACTGTCACTCTGATGGTTCCCACATTTGCATGGATTAATTATTTTGTTCTTAGATTTCTACTTTTTCTTTAGATTACTTATTTGACAAGATTTTCCCAATGATAGATTGAGTGATGACATTCTTATGGGGAAAGTATCATGTTTGAGTTTGGAGCCATGGATGCAGGGAAAGTCTGAGTACCTGTGGCATCAAAGTAATAAATGCAAGGGAAGTCTGAATAACTGTAGCACTTTGGATTTTGGGATCACATTTATACCTATGGTAAATATCGAATAACCATATGGTTAGTTGGCCCATACGAAAACTAGAATATGATATTAAGGCTTGGGTTGGTGCCATAATTAGCAAATCATGGGTCGTACCCATGTAAAGTGAACATGCCCCTTTGTGTTTTTCAAAAAGATCGAGGGAATGGACATGATCAACCTTGTAACAAATCTTTTTCCCTTATAGTGACTCCAAAATTTTGACTGTGAAAATTGGAAAATACTCCACTTTTTGTCGCTAGTAGAAGAGGTAATTGAACCTCCTTGGAAAATTTGACTTGCCGTGTGTGGTGATCTTGTTTGTCCAAATCTCATGTGTACTTGTTCCATCTAGAACTTGCCCCATTAGTCTCTCAAGACTAATTTTGATTCTACTTGGTTGGGATGATGATCTTAGGCCATCTTTGCGATACTGGAAGTCCACTTTAGCCTTAAATTCCTACCCATGCATAGTTTTATCCCTAGTCACCATTGTGAGCCTTTAAACCTTCCCTTGGTAAACACATTACAAGCCGTGAGCCTTTCAATCTTTATCCTTCTTTTGAAACCTACCCTCATTGAACATAAAATTATAACTTGAGGCTAAAACCCAAAGTTGGGGATGATGATGATTGAAATAGGAAACCTTGGGACACAAAGTGTTAAGTGAATGACTCTGTGCTTAATCATTGAAATAAATGAATGATTAAAAAAAAGGACCCAACAAAGGACCAAATTGCATGAAAATTGCAAGAAAAAGAAATGAAAGAAAATGGGTGAATTTGAAGAGTGAAAACAAAAGAAGTGGACTATGTGATGTAGATGTTCAAGGATGGTTTAGCCATGTTGTTCCTAAAATATATCCTACCCTACCCTGAACCTACATTACAAGGACAAAAAGCCTTCGTGATTCCAAACCTAGTATTTTTATTGCAGTGGAAATTGATAATAGGGGCAATCATATGGCATGGTACTTGTTAGCATTGAGAGTTCTTGGAAGAGAGGGAAAGTGTTCTAGACATAAATTCCTTGTTTCATAATTGATGACTTCGTGTGTGAAATTTTATTTCTATTGAGGAGGCATGTAAATAATCCGAGGTGGGTAATTTTGTCATCTCCCCAAAAATACGCAAAAAAGAGTATAATGTAGTTAGGGTAAAAAACCAGTCAATTTTAGAGTTTTAGTAGTAGTTGTTGTATAGTAGCTTTTTACAACCTCTTGCATCCTTGAAAAATCACATTTTATGTTGAGGGGTGTTGTGCAAATAGTTTTGTCCATGTTTGAAGATCTAAATTATGGTATTAACTAGGCTTGAAGTCATGATGATCATTCGGGTCATTCAATGTGATCATAAATGTGCATAGTCGCATGGCAATGGGTAATATTGTTTGAGGACAAACAAAGCTTTAAGTTGGGGGTGTTGATAAGCGGTGGATTTACCACTTATTTACTCCTGACATGTATGATTAAATGCACTAATATCCAGTTATCATGAGGATAATAGAAAGAGATAGAAAGTGCAGCTAGAAGACTTGGAGCAAAAACGGGCCTCAGTTATCATGATCGTGGCTATTGAAGATGGTCAAAAATTGTGATTGCATTGATCTATATGCAATCGCGGTAGCCATGATCGCACTGAATCTAGTGCGATCGCGGTCATGCGGGATATAGCTCAGGAGAAGTTTCATAATTTTTAGCAGCCGACCCCAAATCCTATAAAAGCTTCAAACCCTTGCCCATTTTGGGTATTCTTGAGAGTAGCAATAATTAGAATTTGAAATTGAAACCCTAAATTGGGCAAGAATTGTAAAGTTGATTGGAAGACTTTGATTTTGATATTTGTGAAGAATGGATGCTTTGAACAACACATTTGGTATATGTTTCTCTCTTTTCTTCATGAGTAGCTAAATCTTTTAGTCTTGGGATTATGTTGAACTAAGGTGAAAATTAGTTGTGGGTTGGGATGTATTTGTGTACATGCTAGTTAGATGATTATGGGTTATACTATTGCTTGATTAAATTGGTTAGGATTTGTGGGTGAAAACCCCAAATACCAACATGGGTTTGTGAGTGAAATATCCATGCCCTTGAAAGCCTAAACCATCATTGAAAAGGGGGTTTGGGTGAAATATAGGAACCCTCATCATCCTCAAAAGAGGGATTTGGGAACTAAGGAAATAGAATACAATTATTGGGTTTAATCTACTCATTTTTACTATCTTAGACATAAGGGTGATTTTTTCCTTGGGTATCATCCTAGAAATAAGGATGCCCTAATTGAGGTAGTGGGTGAATATGATTGTCACACTTGTTAGGTACTCGAAAGGGTTAATAATTGAAATCCTTAAGGTTTTATTAAGAAATTTGCCTCAAGTTCCCACTACCTAGCCTACCATATTAGAAGTTTACTAGCATATGCATCAAATCTCACACACCCATACCTAAGTTTCCCTTAGGTAGACATGATCCCAAGATCATTAAAATTACGTATTTTAATCAAAGTTTGTTGCTTAGTTTGTGAAACTAAGTTACTAGAGATATGCACTCTCCATTAATTAAGACCCCCCTCCCCCAAATTTTCAATAATGTCATTTACTTTACTAATACTAGTAGGACTTAATTACCCACACTACTAGAACTCTATCTTTCACTCCTTTTGGATTCGTCTCAAATCGAGTTGGGATATTGACAACGACCATCCTCTACCCCTTGACATGGTATAGGTGAACGATATCATTCCTGCATCGAAAAAAGTTAATATCCATTTTGAAAAAATTTGAGCATGTTCAGCAATTGTATCAGATGATCCTTCACACGACTGTGTAATAAAGGTATGATCATACCTCTTTGTCAAAGGAAAAGTTCCCCAAAAATACTGGAAAAACAATCCCTCAAATAAAATGATTCTATGATCATGCAATGAAGGTATGATCGTACCTTTTGATCATAAGATCATCACTAAGGTACTGGGGGTATGTCACTTCATATGAGAAAATATCATGATCGTACCTAGATAGGATGATCGTGGAATGTGCTCGTCGGATCAGTACTTATAGGATCTGAGCTGTCACCTCACAATGTACCCAACTTATGACCGTATATAGATACCACGATAGTAGGTTGTGTCCTGGAGTTAAATAACAATTAACATATTTCAAACTTATAAGTCGACCATAATTTTTCTAATTCAAACCTTGTTGACCAAAATTTAACCAACAGAACTCAAGACTTCTCCATTGGTTATCACTCACTCACAAACAAGTATACATAATTAATTATAATTTAGGCAAAAAAGTTTACACGCAAAAATGGGTAAGAAGAGAAAGTTGACAAAGTTTAATGGAACTTACAAAGCTTGGTAATTCTCTCATTAAATTTTAATTAAATCTAGAATTTGATTTAAATGTGTATAAAAGATGTATATTTAGCCGTAAATGTAATCAAAATTGAGAGAAATTTTAATTCTGTGTAATTTGAGATGCATCTCGGGTCTTTGGGTTGTCGAATCAAGTTGGGTTGTGTCGGGTCGCAATTTTATTTAACTAAAGGGCCAAATAGATGTCACAATTTTACCATCATCATAATAACAACAATCATGTATTTCTCTCGTATAATGGGCATTTAAGAAAACTTACTTGATAACCTACAAAACTTAAGGACAATTATGATATCGGACCACGATTGTTCATTAAAATCGTAGGTTAAATTCCCATATTGATTACTTATAGGAATTCATTCAGATGATCGACACCACAATCATGATATTATATGTTTGATTGTGATGACCCATCATTGGATAACTCTTAATTTAGAAATACACAGGAATTTCATCCATGTTGCTTAAATGCCTGAACCCTCGATCATGGAATCTTTCCATGATCGTACAATTCTCTTGTGGGTTTAGTCCAAAGACCAATTTAATATTTTCTCTCTCCTATATATTCCCTACACCAACAAAAAATATTACCTAATAATGTATAAAGTACAAAACATGGGTTGCCTCCCAAGAAGCACTTGATGAAATGTCGCATCATGACATGGCTAAGTTGGTTACTAAGGATTCACTAAATAACCCATGGTTCGCCTCCCCTTAAGTGTCTGATTTAACATCATGACATGGCTCAATTTAACTTGATAACCGAAGCCTCCTTTAAATTTACTACACTTACCAATCTTGATTCCTTATTTTCACCCAAGTATTGCTTCATCCTTTGGCCGTTAACCTTAAGTTTTATCCCCTCTTTGTTTTCAAGTTTGACTGTACAATAGGGAAATAGAGTAACCACTCTATATATGTCTTTCCATTTTGAGTTCAACTACCTAGTTAATAGCTTTAGCTATGAGTCAAACAAGAGTACCATATCGTCCATATCAAATTCTCTTAATTTAATATTGTGACCATGATAGAATTTTCTTTTTTCCTTATATAAGGTCGAGATGTCATAAGAACATAGATGAAATTCATCCATCTCATTAATCTGTTGTAATCTCATCTTTTCCGCATCACTCAATTCAAAATTAAGCCTCTTCAATGCCTACAATTCTTTATGCTCATATTCGATAGGCAAGCGACATGTTTTGCAATATATGAACTAATATGGGGATGCACCAATGGGGTTTTTGAATGTTGTCCGATATGACAACAATTCATCATATAATTTTCTAGTCCAATCCATCCTATTGGCACATAAAATCTTTGCCAAAATAGACTTTATCTCCCGATTGGAGACCTCAACTTGCCCAATTTTTTGAGGAAGGTAATGTGTCTCCACCTTGTTTTTCACTTTGTATTTTTTAAGTAGGGCCTTAAATAGATGATTTTAAAAATAGGATCCTCCAGCACTAGGGATAACTCTAGATGTCTTAAATTTGGAGAATATGTTATTGTTAAGAGAGTTATGACACTTTTTCCTTCATTATTGGGAAGCATAGCTGCCTCCAGCCACTTAAAAACATAGTTGACAACACAAATATATACTTCATACCACATGAGCTTACAAATAGCCCCATAAAGTCAATACCCTAAACATCAAATAGTTTGAGCTCAAGGATAACAATCATAAGAAGTTTATATCATTATGAGATGTTCCCTCTCCTTTCACATTGGTCACATGTCCTAGCCCAATCATCGCTATTTTTTTCAATGGTGGGCTAATAATATATATATTACAAGATCATATTTGAAACTTGTGCACCTTTATGATGACTCCCAACGGGAATGTAGTGACATTCCTCTAAGAAACACATCATTTCAATCTCTAAAACACATCTCAATATTACCCCATCCGCACAAACCAAAAACTAGTATAACTCCTCACTAAAGAACTTCTTCACCTTATGCATGAACCACTTTTACTATTGTAATGACATATCATTTGGGACTAGATCACTTTTCAAATAGTTGGAAAAATCTACAAACCAAAGGATTAAGTTATGTGATGTTTCCAAGAACTTCTCATCTAGAAAAGTATCATAAATTTCAAGCGCATCCCCAAGTTTTAGCATTGCCTCCTTCTCAAGGCGTGACAAGTGGCCGGCCACCTGATTTTTAATCCCTTTTTGATCCTTGACCTTAAAGTTGGACTCCTGCAATGGAAGTACATATCTAATCAACATTGGCTTCACATATTTCTTAGTTCTTATTTGATCCTCGACCTCAAAGTTGAATTCCTTTAATAAAAGTACCCATTTAATCAACCTTTACTTTGTATATTTCTTCACCATAAGTTATCTAAAGAGCTGTATGGTTAGTATGCATAATGAATTTTGTGCTAACCTAGTAAGATCCAAATTTCATGAATGTAAGAACAACAACAAATAACTCTTGTTCAGTCATAATGTAATTCTTCTGAGCAGGATTAAGTGCTTTACTAGCATAGTAGATGCGATGTAAGATCTTATCTCACCTTTGGCTTAGGAATTCTCCCAGTGATACACCACTAGCATCACATATTACCTCAAATGGAAAAAACCCATCTGAAGAAACAATTATTGGGGATTAAATAAACTTCTTATTCAGACATTCAAATTCCTTTTAGACATGTTTCATCAAGCACAAATTTTATATCTATCTCTAATAACATGGATGAATCATTTATAAAAACCTGCGTGTCTTAAAATTATGAACGTTTGCATTCCCTTCTTAGAAACCATATGAACAAGTGCTATTCATTCTTTAACCATGAAATGATACTTTTCCCAGTTTAGCACCATCCTACATTCCTCACATCTCCTCAAAATATTAGTAAAATACACCAAGCAATTATTAATGAGTCAACCATAACTAAAAGTAATCCATGAAAACCTCACTAGTGTCCTCTACTATGTCAGAAAATATAGATATTAGACAATGCTAACATGTTGTGGGGGTGTTACATAGGCCAAAAAATATTTCCCTAAATAAAAATATCTCATATGGACATGTGAAAGTGGTCTTATATTGGTCTTCAGGGGTAATAGATATTTGATTATACCCTGAATAACCATCTAGAAAATAATACCATCCCTTACCAATAAGAAAGTATAGGATTTGGTCCATAAAGGGAATAAGAAAATAAGCCTTCTCGGTCTATGATTTCAACTTCCTGTATCCCATACAAACTTACCACTTGGTGATTGGCCTCATAGGAATTAGCTCATATTTTTTATTAGTAACCACAATTATTCAACCCTTCTTTAGCAAACATTGATTTGGGCACACCCACTGGTTGTCATCAATTGGATAAACCACTCCTGCATCTAACCACTTAATGATATTTTTCTTCATAACCTTTTACATGGGTGGATTTAATCCATGTTGGTGCACAATTATAGGTATGCAATCTAGCTCGAGTAGATCTTCTGAGTACAAATCCTAGGTAGAATTCCAATAATGTCGACAATGGACCAACCAATGGCCCTTTTAAACCTTTACAAAATAGATATTAAGGCCTCAAACTGACATTCTAATAAATCAACTACAATGATAACTGACAAGGTATTGTCACCCTTAAAAATATATATCACAAATAAGAATGAAGGGAATTAATCTCTAAAATAAGTGGTTCCTTAATTAATGGTTTAGCTGGTGCAATTACTCTATTCTTCAAATCAAGATCTATCTTCTTTGATGAAAAAGTGTATGAGCCACTAGCAATACGTGTACTCACTATCTCATCATACTCGTTAATACCATCATTATAAAAATTCATTATTACTACTACAAGTGCCTCAACACTGATCCTTTCTTTAATAAGGTCTACCAACTCATCTTCATTTATCGTATTTATAAAAGAGATCATACATATATCATTGGTTGATTTATGTATTGATATACATTAAAAATCATGGTCATTATTTAACCAAAATTTATTTATCTCATATCCATGTCAACTAATGCCCGAACAGTCAAGAGGAAAGGTCTTCTTCTCCAAGTCAACCTCACAATCATTAATGACATAGTTATCTAGAAATATAAAAGATGCTACCTTTACCAATACATAACACTTGATTCCCACAAGCTCGTAATGAACTAATTTTTGGTGAGTTTAGTGTAAAATATTTATTTCTATGTAATTTGACCATTTTACCCCTTTCCATGGTTGCAGTGTAGTATTTTTGAGGTGTGGGGATGATTGACATGGTTCCTAATGCATTTTAGTGCATTTTATGCAAGATTATGAATTTTGATGGTCTAAAAGGCAAATTAGTTAACTTCGAACAACGTATTTTGATCTATGATTTATATGGAAAAAAGAATGCACCAGTAGATCTAAAATATTGATTTTAGGTTGGTAACATGGTTGGTGTGATTTTATGACTTTAATATCTCATTTTGATCCTCGATTTAGAAAGTTGCAAAATAGGTCTCGAGGGTCAATTTTGTGAAAATGAATTTTTTTCTAAAATCTGAAATTGCCATTGATTTTGGAGAATCAAACTTAGTAGGGGGCATATTTACTTTGTGTACTTGAGATTCCAGATGAATCTACGGAGACTTGGAATTTTCTAAGTTTCCAACTGGTGCACCGCTCAACTGGTGCACTCGCTTAAGTGATGCTTTGGTTACTTAAGCAACTTGAACTAACATCTAAAGTGTTACATAAGTGACACCAGACTCGCTCAAGAAGTTGCCACTTAAGCGATAACTTGGTCACTTAAGAAACACTAGTATGCCAGACAGTTGTCGCTAAAGCAACAGCCAAGTCGCTTACACAATAAGGCGTTCTTCACTTATGTGATGCTTGGTTTCTTAAGAAATAGTCTCTTAGTGACACGATTGTTGCTTAGGTGATGTGTGGGTGGATTACACCCCATTTTAAAGATTCGTTCACTATTTTAAAAACTTAGAGCTTGGGGTTGGAGTTTTTCTATTTTTAAGCTTGACTAAGCTCCAAATTCCTATTTCAATTATTTTCCTTTGATTTTTACCATTTATATCTTAGTTAAACTCGAATTTAAAGTTGGAATTTAGGGATTTTGTCCTGGAAGGCCTAAGTTAGTATTTTCTTTGATTCAAACCCTAATTTCAACCCATTTTCATATGGGGTTTCTCCAATGGTTTCCTTTAATCTTGGCAAATATGTTTTTGAAAAAAATATCAGTTTTATCCTTTATTTTTTAATACCCATTTCGGGGTCCATTTTGATTGTGACTTTGAAGTGGGTATAATGGGTATCATTGGCTTCTTTTTGATGTGTAGATTCAATATTTGAGTGTTTTAGCTGATTCCAAGTCCGTACGTGTGGTGAAATCTTAGTGATAAAGGCTTATTTATTTTGGTTTTGGCATTTGAGGTAGGTTATGTCTTAACTTCTTTAGACTGGATTAGGTAGCTAATAATAATGTAAAATTATGCTATGGGTATGGGGTTATATCATGGTAAATGTGTTTAGGTGATTTATGTACCCATATGGGGCCTACGTGGAAAACATTTGGTGGTTTTGAGACATTATTTTCTATGTGTGACTGTGTGAGGTCTTTTATGATGTTGTTTGTTTGGTATTGATACATTTATGCTTGACTGCATTCTTTCTAGTGGGAAAATACCTAGATTTTGGGATATATGTGATATCAATCACATTTTCTTGTATGTTTTCCATGATGGTTTATGGATTATATTGGGTCATTGATGGTTGGTTAAGTTTGCTAGATTTTGGCTCACATGGTTGGTATCTTAGTTAGATATTAGATATTGTCATTTTAGTTGGTTGGGAGAATTACATCCTCATATCATATTCATTCATGAAACATTGGTGCCACTACAAAAATATTGGAAATACTAAAATGTTAATTCTTTACAAACCTTCAATCGATGTATGTGCTAAAAAAAGTTATGGATATTGGTATTAGATATTGGTTACATACTGGTTGACGAACCCCCATAGGTCCTACCTTGGGAGCACAACTCTATAGGTGTATATGGAGGTTGTGTGATGACCTCGTGTAGCATCATCATCATCATCATTATATTTATTGTATTCCATATATATTATGCTTATTCTACGTTGTATTTCTATTCTTGATGTGGTATCTATATATTTGAATTCCTTTCTCCTAATTGTACCTGCTATATGAGTAAATCTATGTTTTTTTTATTGTACTATTTTTTTTTATATGTGTATATAGTAGAATTATTAGTGAAGACGTTATGTGCTACCATTTGGGATATTTTTGATTGTATGTGATGTACCCATTGTTTGTGTTTATATGCTTTATTTTGTACTATACTGAGTTGGCCTACGATACCTATTGAGTATAAGTAGATCATACTTATCCCTACAGTGGCCTTTTTGTGCAGATCTAGGTATGAGTACACTGTATGAATAGCAGATTCATGCACGTTCTATGCTTCAGCAGTTAGTCTACTACCTCTTCCTCTCTATTTTCATTTCTTATTTAATACTTAAACATAGATTTTATCCTTTTTAGACTATTATTGTATATTTGACATTAGAGTTGTATTTAGTAGTTCTTACACTGTGACAATAGGTTTTGGGATTTGGTTAGTTATGTTGATTATATTCTTGCTACTATTGTGTTTGTATGGTTCGACTTAACTCTAGAAGCTTTGCCTTGGGTTTTTAGTAGTAATTTCCTTTTTAATATTAATTTTGGTGATGGGCTTACTTTTCAAGGCTTGTTGGGACAAATGCCATCATGACCTTGGTTTTTGGGTTATGAAAAATTTGTATCAAAGCTGTCAGGTTCATTAGTCTCAACAATGTAAGAATGGGGTGTCTAATAGAGTCTCATAGATCGGTACGTAGGCATTCGTATCTATCTTTCAGAGGCTATAAGATTTCTTTAAGAAACTTTCCTTATTTTGTTCCTCGTTGTGCGGATCTTCCATACCTTGTGTTCTAAATAATGTTTTAATATTTTTGGTGCCTGTATTTGAGTATGGTATTTCGAGATTAGGAGTTCAACCTTTGTCTGTGTTACCTCCTTAGGTGGGGTCTCAGTTAAATAGATTCACTATGCCTCCTCTTATTGTGAGTATTTTAATGTAATACGAGGATCAAAAGAGTTTTACACTCGCTTAGGTCCTCCTATGTTCAGCGGAGATGTAGGTAAGAAAGCTTATAGGTTCTTGATTGACTGTAGCGAGAAGTCGTATAACCTTGGTTCGCTTAAGTTGCATGGGATTTCTTATGCTACTTATAAGTTGAGTGATGGAATTAAAGATTATTGGAGGTTGCTTTTAGGTTGCAGACCTCTCAATTCTCCTGAGATGACTTAGAATCAATTTACGGAGGCCTCTTTGGATAGGTTTATGCCATTTAATTTGAGGGATCTGATAAGAGATGGTATTTAATCGCTTTGAGAAGGGCTCCATGATGTTGTAGAGTATGAGGCATATTTCTATGCCTTGCCTAGTTATTCTTATGCTATCATTACCACTGAGTTTGTGAAGATTCAAAAGTTTGTGAAGGGGTTTGATATTTTTCTTCAACTTTCTATGACTCATATGGTAGTGTATGGAGCATCATTTCAGATCATTGTGGATTATGCTAAGATGACTAAGTCTATTCTTCAAGTGTCTTAGGGAGGTACCAAGAAGTACATTATTAGGGCGAGTTCTGAGTTCACACTTCTTGAGGTAGAGATTCTATAGGCTTCTGCGGGTATCATGGTAATTAGTGTAGACATAATTAAAGAATTAGGTAGTGGGTCTTCTATTTTTGTAGCGTTGGGTGGTCATCCTAGTTTAGCTAGACCTTTTTTCATTGAGTCGGGTCGCAGGGTTTGCTATGTGTCTGATGAGATTGTCTATTAGGTTAAGGACTGTCCCCACCGAGTTTTCAAAGCTACTCCTATATCGACTGTGAGATGTAGAGGTTCTATTAGGAGCATGTGAGAAAGAGGTAGTGGTGGTAGTCGTGTCCAGTGCTATGCTATACCTGCTAGGCTAGAGGTAGAGGCTTCCGATTCTTTCATCAGAGGCATCATCTCTATTTATTTTAGATCTGTATTAATGTTATTTGATTCAGGATCAACTTTCTCCTATGTATCTGAATATTTTACTTTGGGTTTTGATTCTACTTTTGATCCTCTTGATGCGCCTATCCGTGTATCTACCCCTATAGGAGAACCTTTGGTGGTTGATCAGGTGTACAAATCCTGAGTTGTGACTTTTTTTGGGCGTGAAACTTAGGTTGACCTGATTGTCCTTGATATGGTAAATTTTGATTTCTTGTTAGGTATGGATTGGTTAGCTCCTTATCATGCTAGCCTAGATTCTTATCCTAAAACCATGACTTTACCTTGGTCGGGTGTGCCATAGATAACTTATAAGGGTGTGCTTCATTCGAATCCCAAGAGAATCATATCTTTCCTTCGGGCTACTCATTTGGTAGAGAGGGGATGTTTTTCATATTTGGCATATATTTATGATACTAGTATTCTTTCCTCTCCTTCTTTAGATTCTGCTTATGTTGTCTTTGAGTTCATGGATATTTTCTCTATGGATTTGCCTGGTATGCCTCTGAATTGTGATATTGAATTTTTTGTTGATGTTGAGTTATACTAAGCCCATTTCTATTCCTTCTTATAGGATAGCCCAGTAAAGTTGAAGAAATTAACAGATTAGTTGCAGGAGTTGTTGGATAAGGGATTTATCCAACCTAGTGTATCGCCTTAGGGTGAGCCTATCTTATTTATGAAGAAAAAGAATGGGTCTATGCATATATGTATTAATTATTAATAGTTGAACAAGGTTACGATTAAGAATAAGTATCCTCTTTCTTATATTAATTATTTATTTGTCCATCTTCAGTTTTCAAAGATTGGTTTGAGGTTTGGGTACACTAGTTAAGGATTAGATCTTCAGATATTCAAAAGACAACTTTTTGAATTTGATACAGTCATCATGAGTTTTTCTCCATGTCCTTTGATTTAACCAATGCCCCAGGCATATTCATGGAGTTGATGAACTAGGTTTTTGATAGTATATTAACTCTTTTATCATTGTATTTTAGATGATATCTTGGATTATTCCAAGAGAGAGGCCAATCATGAGGATCATTTGAGCCTGGTGCTTCAGAGATTGAGTGGTGAGAAGTTATATACTAAGTTCTCCAAGTCTGAGTTTTGGTTGGAAATCATTTCTTTCTTGGTTCATGTGGTAACAAATGATGGTATTATGATCGATCCATACGATATTGCAGTGGTTCGTGAATGGGATAGACCTACTTCTCGTATCAAGATTCAGAGTTTTACTGGTTTAACAAGCTACAATCTGTGCTTTGCTAATGGTTTTTATCTGAGGTGGATTTATGCTCCTTAGTGTTGTTATCATAGCTTATTTAACCTTTTTTGAGGACTTATTTTGTGATTAATGAGTGAATGATGATATAATTGAGAATCTAAGTGTCTAAGTATTTGATTACAATGTTCATGGTGTCTTCCAAACAAGTTTGTACTTAAATTGGTCACTTAGAGTTCAAATGTAAAAACTAGTATTACTAGCTTGAGCTAGGTGTTTGTCTAATTGATCTCGATGGAATCTATTGTGTTTAACGAGTTCATAATGGTATTATTGTGTAATTTTTTGTGGAAACACTTGTTTATAATGTTCAAGGGTCAATTGAATCAAGCCAAGAGTCAAAACAATAAGTTAAAGATCAACGTGGGAAAGCCTGGTCTTAGCTAGAGTTTCTAGTTCACCATTCTTGATATTGTATTATTTTGATCTCTAATATGTGGTGTTAGATGATATAGGATTCTTGGTATGTTGATTATGATGATATATGAATGATATACAATCTAGGAATCAAGTGGAAACAACACCACAAGGATAGGAATGGATCAACGGAAGCACAAGATATAACTTGATGTAAAATGGATAATTTTGATGTCACCAGTGTGTATAGGATCTTATCAAGGGTAGTGGGGTACGTTATATTCATAGGAAGATTACTAAGGGACCCAAAATTGTGTTCCCTCATGATGAACGTGCGGCGCAACCCCCATACCGGTGGAATGACCCCCGCGACGTGCCCCTTGTTCCACAATGACAAAAAGCCTTGTCCTATAAATAGGACACATGAACTTATTGTTATTCACCTTTGACATCGTAGTTATTTTTAGAGGGGTACATTTCTTTTAGGATTTATATCTCTTTACATTAGCTTTTTAATGGATTATATCATGTATTTATGAATCTTGATTGCGGTTATGTCTATTAGTGGGTAAATGCCCCCTTTCAGGGGTTAAGGCCTAGAACTTGTTTACTTTCTCTTTGAATGGAGTTTTTTTGGATTACTTCTCATATTTGGTTGTTTTTTTTAATCTTGTTTTAACTATTTTAAGGAGTATCTAACTTTAGAATACATATATTTTTGACCTTGTGATCTTGGGGAGGGGGAATAGGAAGATAGAACGTGGGGATAGATAGAGTAAGGTTTTTATTCTTTTATGAAATAATAATTTTGAATTAGCGACTATGATAGGGATATACCTAGAAGCCTTGCGTGGTTCACATAAATGATGATATCTTAATGCATCTATTTGGATTATTGCATCCTCGCTGAATGATGTAGTTGTAATGTCCTAGTTAGTTAGACGTTTAGAGGTCGGGAGGCTATAATAATACATAAACACTGCAAATCAATATCACGATAATCAACTAAACTACAATAAGAATAGAGATTTGTAGGATTCTTGAAAGTGTCTCAATTATACTACAAACATTGCAAATCCATATTCGGATAATCAACTAAACTATAGTAAGAATAGACATTTGTAGGATTGTTTAAAGTGTCTCAACCATGGAATTCTAACTATTATTGTTTACAACCGTGCTTACGTTGCTATTGTCCCATTTTTTTATTTCGTTATCAATTATATTTTTACTTGAAACTTCAAAATCATCTTGATACTTTGAACACTTAATACATTCTTGTCAAAAACTAAAGTTTGTTGAATTGCTAGTTACATAGTTCTTGTGGGTACGTTATCCGACTATTCTAGTCACTATATTACTTGTACGATTACATACACTTGCATGTGCGTTAGTTTAGTAACAAGTTTTTGGCGCCGTTGCCGGGGACTTGTAAGTATACAACTATCTTGAATTAGTTTAGCTATATTGAGTTGTACATAATTTAGTAATTCTTCTTTTTAGTTTCTTTTACTTTTTTTTCTCACACTTCTTGATATGTCAACCTAGGATAGATGGTTTTCAAGTGATGTTAATTCTTATTATTTTTGTGGGAATCGCATTGAGAAGCTTTTTGTCCAGCTTTTGATGGAAACGCGTGGACAGGACCTTCACAATATGAGGTGGATACTTTCCTATATGTAAAGCAGACCATAAGTTGGTGTATGGTTTGTGGTAACAGTGGTCATTCTGAAGCTATGTGTTCTATCAATCCCGATTCAAAAATGTTTGTAGGGTATGCTCAATGGCCATATTATGTAAACACCTACAATCAAACGTGGTAAACTCATTCACTAATTCAATCATAGAACAACCGGTAACAACAGTTCAGCAACAACAGGTTCAAGGAAATTAGGCCACGACTCAAACTAGCAATATAAAAGATATGCTAAATCAAATTTTTGCATCTTACACATAGTTGGCAGCAAATATGAAGAACCAGCAGGTGACTATAAAGCTGTTGGAGAATCAGCTAGGGCAGATGCAACAGGCAAAACATACTAGGACTCAAGGTGGTTTGCCAAGTGACACTGAATTTTCTAACCAAGTAGTAGCAATATCTTTGAGGAATGATAAAGATCTTAATGAAGAACCTCCAAAGACAACTAAGGAGGTAGATGTAGAGTTGATTCTCCAACCAAATGCAGACAAAGTTGCTGATAATTCATGGAAGTCTGAGTACTCAAAAACTAAAATTGCAAAATAGGTTAAGGAGATACAACCACTACCATCTCCATAGAGAATGAGTAAAGAAAAAGAGAATACTAGCAAATGTGTGGAATGAACAGAAGAATCACAACCATTCGATTATCTTCTTTCTCTTAAGTTTTAAATTGAGAAAGTGAATAATAGTGAGGGGGTTGTGGATTATGTAAATTTTGAAGTTGGATTAGTTTGGCATAACTCAAAGCATTTTTCTATGTTATGTTCAGATGATTTCTTATCTGTGGAGTCATCTAAAATAGTGGGAAAAAGTGATGAGGAGGAACAAGAATCCTATATTCTTGATTTTGCACCAAATAAGAAACATAAAAACACACCTCACTTTAAGGTCGAGTGGTTTACCATGAAGCATCCATTACTTGATTCCATAATCTTTGTACCATCATCCTATGAGCGAAGCACAAAGATGGATGTGAAGTTGGGGGTGAAATTCATATCCTCAGGGTGGAGAAAAATGTTGATTGTGTCATGCCGAGATACTAAATTAGGCATTGCTTGGGAGGCAACCCAAATTAAGGTATGTTTTGTTTTTAGAATTTTAGTTTATACTTCACTAGATTTAATTTTTGTTGAGGTACAGGTTGATGGGATGTTTGAGTATCGGAAAACTTGAGCTAAGGAGCATGGTGAAGACTAAGTGTGGGGTCCCTGGACCCCTTTGATGTGTAATGATGCTACTAGCTAAGCCTAGAGGCCTCAATAAATATTTTCTGTCTCTACTTTGAAGTATACTTTAGGGACAAAGTAGATTTTTAAGTGAGGGGTGGAGAAATTTCCATTCTTAGTGTAAATCTAAATTTTTTTGTGCTAGGAATATGTGAGTTATTCTTGTTGGTTCTATATTTGATTTCATGATGCAAGTGTTTTGATGGTATAAAGCATGTTCATTGTGTTAACTGCTACCGTTAAGACTCCCAGGCTGATGTTTATGACTCTTGTACTTGTTGGCTAAATTAAAATTCATGCTATTGTTTGGTTGAGTATCTATGATGATCCTACTAGTGTTGAGCATGTGAGATGTGTGATGTAAGGTTGTAGTTTATTTCTTATTGCATGCGATGTCTAAAACTTTTCTGGTGTGTGTGAAAAGAAAAATAAAAAGTGTGGGTTTAGGAGATGATATAGGCATTTCTTTGATAGCCAAGTTTATTCCTTTTTATACCTATCCTTGTGCATTATCCTAGTTAACTCCATTGAGTCTTTAGATTATTGTTTCGCAGCTTATATGTAGCCCAATCCCTATTATTGATTGACCTTAATTTGAATCTAAAGCTCCTAAGCGCTTTAGGGTAAAATTAATTGAGTGAGGAGTTGGAATTTCAAGTAGGAGAAAAGTGAAATTGAATCCCCAAAGTGATAGTTATTGATGTGTAAAAATGTTATGTGTTATGGTTGGGAGTTGAGTAATGTAAAGAATTTTTTTTTCAAATTGAATAAGTTGTGAATAAAGAATACTCCCACCATATTATATGTGAATGAACTTAATAAGATGGGATAAAAAAAAAGATGTGTGAAGGTAGTAGAGATGAAAGTTGGTTTTGGAGATTGGTTTTTAATTGTATATGTTGATGTATTGAAGCACTTAGGGAAGATATTCACTATTACCGGCCATAATAGTAAATACCCATCCCTTAGCCTGCATTACCACCCATATAGACCTATTTGATCCTAAGCTTAGCAATCTGATATTAGTGGAGCACCACACTAAGGGAAAGCATATGGTTCATCATTTGTAACTTGAGAATTCTTTGTGAGAGTGAGCGCAATTTGATTTTTGTACCCATTTTGTTATGGATTGCATGATTGTGAGTTATTATGGGTAACTCTCTTATTGTTAGGACTCATGTTTGATGAATGTTGGGTGAATTATATGATGTTTTGATTGAACAATATGCATGAGTTTGCTAACTAGGTGGTCAATTCTGTAGGCTAGGATGTTTTGAGTTAGTATACTTGAACTGCCAATTGTGTATGTAACATGCATAGTGTAGAAACTTGAATTATATGTTATCATTTTAGTATTATATTGAGTGTCTTGCGTGTAGTAGAAGTTTAGGGTCACCTCATTATATGATGCTTAGAGTAAAGAGTTTTTTGAGGACGAACAAGGTTTTAAGTGTGGGGTGGTGATCTGAGGTGGATTTATACACCTTAGTGTTGTTATCATAGCTTATGTATTATTTTTTTGAGGACTTATTTTGTTCTTAATGAGTGAATGATGATCTAATTGATCATCTAAGTGTCTAAGTATTTGATTACAATGTTCATGGTGTCATTCAAACAAGTTTGTACTTAAATTGGTTAGTCAAAGTTCAAATGTGAAAACTAGTGTTACTAGCTTGATCTAGGTGTTTGTCTAGTTGATCACGATGGATTCTATTATGTTTAATGAGTTACTAATGGTATTATTGTGTAATTATGTGTGTAAAAACTTTTTTATAACATTCAAGGGTCAATTTAATAAATCCAAGAGTCAAAACAATAAGTTAAAGATCAACGTGGGAAAGCCTAGTCTTAGCTCGAGTTTCTAGTTCACCGTTCTTGATATTGTGTTGTTTTGAGCTCTAATACGTGGTATTATATGATAGGATGCTTGGTAAGTTGATTATGATGATATATATATGATATAAAAGATGGAAATCAAGTGGAAACAAAACGAGGAGTCTGGGAATGGATCAACGGAAGCACAAGACACAACTTGATGTAAAATGGAAACTTTGTTTGTCACCAGTGAGTATAGTATTTTAGCAAGGTCTGTGGGGTGAGTGATATGCATAGGAAGCTTCCTAAGGGACCCAAAACAGTTTTCCCTTGCGATGATCCCACGACGCTGATGAGTGGTGAATTTACCACTTATTCTCACTCAACATTCGTGTACATTACCTTTTTTTGAATAAATAAATGAGACATATTCATGAGAAAATGCACTAATATCCACTCTTTGTAAGAATAGAGTTGAGGATATAAAACGATGTGGGCTAGAGCTGAAAATTATAAAAAGGAAGCAAAGAAGAGTGCAACTGAAGACCTGGACTACATCCGCCTCAGTTACCACGACTGCGGTCCTTAATCCGCGGTCACAGTTTGTCAAGACGGTCAGCACAATGTGGTCGAGGAACACATTCATAGTCGCGTGGATGCGGTCACAGATAGACATGTGTGATCGCTGTCGCTTAGGTATATGACCAAGGGCATATCGGCAAAAGCACTTAGACGAATCCTAAACCATATATAAGCAAAACCCTTTCTTCATTGGGCATTGCTTACCTCATAAGATATCTTTGAATTCTAGACTTGAAACCATAATTGGGAAAGTGTGTAATTATGTTTGGAGACTAAGTTTCTTACAATTTTTGTGAAGAATGAATGATTTGGATAATTCGTATGGTATATCTCTCTTTACATTCTTCATGAGTAGCTAAGTAATTTAGTCTTAGGATTATGTTAAACTAGAGTGTAATTTGTTTGTGGGTATTGTTGTGTTTGTATAATTATTAGTTATTGAGTATTATTTTCACCATTGCTTGAGCTTATGAGATGGAATTTGATGGGTGAAATCCCCAAATCTCTAAATGGGTTTGATGGATGAAAACACCAAACTCTAGAAACCCTTTATCATCCTTAAAAGAGGGATGAAGTTGAATATGAGGTAACCCATAACATTCTTGAAAGAGGGTTATAGGGGGATAAGGCTATGGTGGACAATTAAGCTTATGTTTTGCTCCCTTTTTCAATATTAAAAATAAGTATACTAGAAGTGCAAATCATGTCAAGAGCATCATCCTAGAATTAAGGATGCTTGATTGAGGTTTTGGGTGATTACAATTTCACACTTGTTAGGTGCTCGATAGAGCCAACGGGTGAAATCATTGTGGTTTTATCAAAAGATTGACCACAATGACCTTCGATCTAGCCTATTCTTTAGTTAACAACTAGATTTCATAATAAACCATCATTAAACCACATGCGTTTACATTTAGGTTGACATAATCCCATGATTTCCCCCAACATCATTGCTTAAAACAAAAGTGTTATCTCTTGATAATTTTCTAAATATCGTACAAAAAGTTCCCAAACAAATCCCCCATTTTATTTTACATGTTGTTTTTTGTTAGCTTTGGTTAATCTCCTAGTAATTTGAGCACACATAGTGTTTGAGGTCTATAATTGGATCCTTGAGATTTGACCCCAATTCGAATTGGTTTACTTGAAAATGACTGCCTCACCCCTCAATCATGGGAGTGAGTTGAGCATTATCAAAATAGCGCCGGTTCCGGGGAGTGAAATATAGATTTTTCTTGTGTGGTATTATTCTTACTTAGGAATACTTAGAGTAGTGTTCTTTATTCTGGTTTATGTTTTTGGATCTTTTGTAGGTAATCCTAGTATGAACAAAATTATGAGTGAAGGAACTATTCACACGGAGACATTGGATGTTCCCCTTTTTGGGTAGATCAAACTAAATAGAGAGGGTCAAACGGGTGAAAACCGCATCCCATCTCATGATGGAAATGGGACATTCCATGTGACTAGTATAATGCTTCATTTGTAGAAAGTAAATGGGATATACAGAGTTCAAGCTCATGAGGACCCATATACTCACCTAAAGAATTTTTTAGAGGTGTGTACACCATTTAACATTTCTCATATCACTCAAGAGTCCTTTTGGCTCCGTCTCTTCCCGTTCTCACTAATGGGCGAAGCATTGTTGCGGTTTGCACACTCCCTAAGGCTTCACTCACATCATAGAATGATCTCACAAGGATGTTTTTAGATCAACACTACCCTCTGTCCAAGGTGTGCCACCCGAGAGATGAAATCATGAATTTAGACAAAGGAATGGGGAGCCACTTCATGAAGTATATGAGAGATTTCATAGAAAGTTGGCCAAATGACCATACCATGAGATTCTGGGTAAGGCACTTCTCTAAATATTCTATCGGGCACTAGATCCTATGAACTGAATGGTGGTAAACAACGCGGCGGAAGGTTCTCTCTTACACTTTCACTTCCATATGGCTACAAAATTGTTAAGAGAGGTAATTGAATATAATCGAGAATGTCATAGCTAAGATATCAATATTTCAAATAGCCCTCTACCCAAGCCCATGGCTAGTAGAGAAACAAGATAGCAAGATGAGGATCAAGACCAAACCATGGCAAAGATCTTGACCCAATATGAGCTCCTAACCAAGTATGTTATTGGTGCACCCATAAAAATGGCAAACTCAGTGACACCAAGAGTCCATTATGAAGAAGAAACATCTAGGAGAATAGAGGATGAAATTTGGTTCCTAGATAACCACTGGGGGGTTCTCATCCGGCCTATCGTAGGCAAGGTAGGAATAAAGGATGGATAAACCAATGTGGCAGTCGAGTTTTGAGACATCAGGAACATAAGCATTCCCATTTCATGCCTCACCATGATAGGGATTCTAACAAAGAGGCAAGATCCACTGATGTCGACAGAGGTAGAACGGAGGATATCCTTGCTAGAGTTTCGAACAGATTTGATGGAACGGACAGAGTGGTCAGTGAATTAAAAGAGGAATTCATTTCACTCTCTAAAATTATGGTCTCCCACTCAACCTATATCAAAGAATTTGAGATCTAAATAGGACAAATCTTCACACGACTGAATGCTAAACCGAGGG
Organism: Capsicum pubescens; assembly: GCA_030864215.1. Classification (NCBI taxonomy): domain Eukaryota; kingdom Viridiplantae; phylum Streptophyta; class Magnoliopsida; order Solanales; family Solanaceae; genus Capsicum; species Capsicum pubescens. Next base: position 193,646,194 of record CM061544.1, on the reverse strand, counting down.
GAACTCCTACTAGTGACAAAATTACTAAGCCCCAAAATAAAGACCAAATTTTGGCATTACGTGTGGGGAGTGCAAAAGAAAAAGAAGAGCACTTGATAGAGGACTCGGAAAGAAAAATTCCCAACACTCAGTCAAAAGAGAGGTTGTCCCAAAGTCTAATCAACAAAGAGAAGAAAGTGGTGAAAAGCATTGTTGGAAGGTTAATTGATGAAGGGGAGTTTGATAAGTGGGGAACTATGGACCTTCCTTGACAAATTGATGCATGCCAATGTTGTGCCATGACAATAAGTAAGGGGTTCTATGGGAGGCAACCCAAATATTCCATGAGGATGGCTCGTATCCTTTTTACCATATTCTTATAGCATTGATATTAGTTTTGCATATGAATAACTCATGCATGTGTGACACTATAGAGTGATTTGCATAAGTTTAGAAAAGGGAGAAGTGTGCCAATTTGAGTTGAAAACCGATCAGAGAATAAATAGGCACCAAGTGAGCAGAAAATCCGGATAGGGGAAAAACAGGGGAGCACAAATACCCAAGGTTACTGCGACCACAGCCGTCAAGTGCGATCACAGTTACTGCCTGTCCGCAGTCGCAGTCAGCCAACTGCGGTCACGAACACAGAAGCTAGTTGGTTCACTAAGTACCTCCCTAATTCCCTTACAATCTCGCTTAAGTTTTTGCATACTGGAATGGCCTGACCCCAAGGGAAATGGTGATTGTAAAATATCTGAAAATTATAGTGGTCTTTGATGGAGTTTCAGGGAGATCTCATTATTATCCTTGGTTATTTACACAATTCATACACTGCTACTTTTTCAGTTGGGGTTGTTTACTTATTCACTGGAACTGGGCTTGTAGTATTGATATTTCTACATACTCTTCTGCTTTTCTAGATGATCCTTATTCTTATTCGAGTTGTAAGATTCGGTCACTCTGACTGTTCCCACACTTGCATGTATTAAATACCTTGTCTGTGAGTTATTACTATATTTTAATTCTAATAGATGAGTCGTGATTGGGTTTCTAACCATATGTGTAGGGGAAATTTTGAATACTCATAGCACCGAGGCCATAAAATCCTAGGGAAATCTGAGTACCTGTAGCATTGATCATTTGGGATTGTATTATTATCCATTGGTGAAGTCAGAGTAACCATATGGTGGATCTCCCATACTATGATTTGCAATGTGAGATGATATCTTTGGTGATTTCTATGATTAATAAATTATGTTTGGTCTGAATACAAAACAAAACAACTACTCCATCCAAAACTTTTATGAAATTCGAAGGCATGGACGTGAGCAACTTTATGACAAAATTTTTCCTCTTTCTATGACTCCAAAAGTAACTTTTAAAAATAGTGAATACTTCATTTTTGTCTCTAGATGGTAGAACAATTGAACCCCCTGACAATGTTCACATGCCATGTGTGTGAGGTTAATTGTCATCATCTCATGAGTACTTGTACCATCTAGAACTTGCCATATTAATCTTTCAAAGCTAAATTTTGATTGTTCTTGGTTGGTAAAATTATCATAGGCCATCTTGTGATTTTGGAAGCCCACTGTAACCTAAAAATCCTACCCATGCATAATTATCCTTACTACCCACTTTGAGCCATGGGACCTTTCTTTGGCAAACTGATTACAACCCATGGCCCTTCCTTTTTATCTTTCTTATGACCCAACCCTTCATTGAATATGAAAATGTAACTTGAGTCTAAAAGCCTAGTTGGGGTGGTAAAGGTTGATGGAAGAAAGTGTAAAGCCACAAGGTTGTTAGTGAAATATCTCATGAGCTTGAACCGTGAAAATAAATAAATAGAAAAATGAATGAGTCTATCAAAGGAATGAAGTTTGCATAAGTTGCAAGAAAAATTAACTAATGAAAAGTGGTATACAAAGAAAGCTTTTAGTAGGCGTAAGAAAAGAAAGAAATTAAAGAAGAGTGGCCCTTATCCAAAAAGGAGGATTGAAAAAGTGTGTTGTTAATGTTCAAGGATGGGTGTAGCATGTTATTCCCAAATGATATCCCACCCCAACCCTAAAACTACATTACAAGCACGAAAAACCCTTTGTGATTCCTAACCAAGTGTGGTCATTGTAGCGGTGATTGAAAATAGGGGCAAGATTATGACATGGTACTTGTCAATATGGAAAATTTCTTAAAAGAGTAAGAGTTTGCACTTAAAATTCCTTGTTACATGCTTGCTGACTAGGTGTGTGAATTTTATCTTTCTTGAGAGGAGGCATATGAACAAGTTGTGGTGGGTGATTTTGTCATCTTCTGCACAATGAGATGATCGGAAGTATTACATAATTGTAGTCAACATGTGAGTCATTTTTAGAGTGTTAGTAGTTGTTACATGGTTTCTCCACAAAGTATATGAATTTCTTAGGATTTTTGTGAAGAATGAATGCCTTGGATAATCCTTATGGTATATCTCTCTTTACTTTCTTCATGAGTACCTATGTAATTTAGACTTGGGATTATGTTAAACTAGAGTGTTATTTGTTTATGGTTATTGTTGTGTTGCATGATTATTGTTTGTTGAGTAACAATTTCACCATTGCTTGAGCTTATGAGATGGAATTTGATTGGTTAAAGCCCCAAATCTCTAAATAGGTTCGATGGGTGAAAACCTTAAAATCTAGAAACCCTTTATCATTGTCGAAAGAGGGATGAAGGTGAATATGAGGTAACCCATAACATCCTTGAAAGAGGGTTATAGAGGTACAAGGCAGTGGTGGAAAATTAAGCGTATGGTTTGCTCCCTTTTGCAATCTTAGAAATAAGTGTATTAGGAGTGCAAATCATGTCAAGAGCATCATCCTAGAAATAGGGATGCGGGATTGAGGTTTTGGGTGATTACGAATTTCATAATTATTAGGTGCTCGAAAGATCCAATAGGTGAAATCATTGTGGTTTTATCAAAAGATGGACCACGATGACTTTCGACCTAGACTATCCTTTAGTTAACAAATAAATTTTGTGCTAAATCATCATTAACCTACATGTTTTTACCTTTAGGTAGACATAATCCCAAGATTTCCCCCAACATCGTTTCTTAAAATAAAAGTGTTATCTCTTGATCATTTGCTAAATATCGTACAAAAAGTCCCTAAAAAAATCCCCCCATTTTATTTTACATGTAGTTTTTATTACTATTTAAGGTAATCTCATAGTAATTTGAGCACCTATAGTGTTTGAGGTCTATAATTTGCTCTTTGAGATTCACCCCTGTTTCAAATTGGTTTCTTGATAATGACCGCCTCACCTCTCAATCATGGGAGTGAGTTGAACGTTATCAGGTGCGACCCCCATCCAGACGGAATGACCCCCATGACGCATTCCTTGTTCCACCGATGGCAAAAAGCCCTGTTCTATAAATAGGACACTTGAACTTATTTTTATTCACCTAGGACGTCTTGGTTATTTGGAGAGGGGTTGTTCAATACTTGTTTTAGGGTTATATCTCTTTACTTTAGATTTTTAATGGATTATATCATATATTCAAGAATCTTGATTATGATTATGTCTATTAGTTGCTAAACACCCCCTTTCTGAGGTTAAGGACAAGAACATGCTTACTGTCACTTTGAATTGAGATTATTTGGATTTCTTATCATATTTGTTTTTTTGTTTATCATTTTTTAAAACTATTTTAAGAAGTATCTATCCTTAGAATACATATATTGTTAACCTTGTGATCTCGGGAGGGGGATTATGAAGATAGAATGTGGGATAGATAGAGTAAGTTCTTGTTCTTTTATGAAATAAGGAATTTGAATTAGCGACTAGGATAGGGATATATGTAGAAGCCTTGAATGGTTCACATGTTGGTTGATATCTTAATACATCTAATGGGATTATTGCATCCCCGCTCAATGATGTAGTTGTAATGTCCAAGTTAGGTAGACGATTAGAAGCCGGGAAACCATGATGATGTGATAAACTCTACGAATCATCAACAAATATAAGTAATCTAATGAATAAAGTTCAATAGAGTAGGATGATTGTTTGTAGTGCTTTAACCCTGGGTTTTCATCCATTGATTGACCAAAGTCTTTACTTGTCCGCATTACTTTAGTTTACTTTTAATTATAACTTTCAAAACACTTTTGGTTACGATTGAACTAGTTAATCTCAATTGTTAAAGTAGAATTGGATAGTTTCTTAAAAAAAGTCTTTGAGGGATCAATATTCGACTTTATTTGAGGCTATTGTATTACTTGGTGAGACCATATACACTTGCATGTGTGATTGGCTGCAGTTTTTTATCTATTACAGTTCCATTGACCAAGTTCACTTAAAAGAAGATTTCGTTTTAGTGGTTTGATGCTTTTGAGATGAGCTTTCAAATTCTTAAAGATTTGTTGACTTCAGCTTCTCTCTTGACTTTATCCAAGGATGGAGTGGGTTTTACTTTCTTCTATTATGCTTTAGGTGTGAGATTAGGTTTTGATTAATGTTAGAGGGTAAAGTGATTACGTTTTCTTCCCATCAGTTGAAGCCCTATGAGAGAATTTACCCTAAATAGGTTTTAAAGTTGTGCGTGGTAGTAATTTGTTTGAAGTTGTGGAGACACTACTTTTCTGGAGTCCATTGTGAGATTTTCTTGGATCATCATTGCCTTCAGTAATTCTTCACTAACAAGATCTTAATATGAGACAGTGTCATTGGCTTGAGTTGCTTAAGGATTATGACTTGACTATTCTTTATCATCTTAGCACGTCTAATATGGTTGAGGATGCCTTGAGCCAAAAGTCAACTATAATGGGTAGCTTGGTGTATATTTTGACTCAGGAGAGACCTTTGGCCTTAAAGGTTTATTGTTTGGCCAAAAAGATGATTAGGCTTTCTATTTCAACACCTAGGTGTGGTTTGGTATTTTTTCGGCTATGTCTTCCTTGAGTGAGTAGATTCGTGCTCATCAGTTTAATGATTTTGGGTTGAGAGAAATTCAGCATAAGATATTATGTGATAACACTAAGGAACCCTTGCTTGATCCATATGATTTCTTTAGGATTGGTGGCCGAGTTTGTGTATCGACAGTGGGTGATTGGATTAGATTATTTTGCAGGAGGATTATTGTTCTAGGTATTCTATCTATTCAGGAGTGACTAAGATGTATAGTGACTTAAGGCAATATTACTAGTAGGGTTTTATGAGGAATGATATAGTGGATTTTGTAGCATGTTTCCAATATTACCAATAAGTGAATGCTAAGCATCTAAGATCTACAATTTTTTTTTTGATTCAGGTTTTCTTAGTGCTGAGAGGTTATCCCGTATCTATATTTATGAGGTAGTCCATCTCCAAGGTGTACCAGTGTCTATCATCTCAGATTAAGGTTCAATGTTCACATCTTACTTTTGGAAGGTATTTCAAGAGGAGTTGGACAGTGGGTGATTGGATTAGATTATTTTGCAGGAGGCTTATTGTTCCAGGTATTCTATCCATTCGGGAGTGACTAAGACGTATAGTGACTTAAGGCAATATTACTAGTAGGGTTTTATGAGGAATGATATAGTGGATTTTGTAGCATGTTGCCAATATTACCAATAAGTGAATGCTAAGCATCTAAGATCTAGTGGTTTACTTCAGAGGTTACCCATTCTGGAGTTGAAATAGGAATGTATCACCATGGACTTTGTGACTAGGTTGCCTTATACTTCTCGTGGTTGTGATTGTGTTTGGGTTATCGTGAATCGATTAACCAAGTCTACTAATTTCTTTTTGATTCAGGTTTTCTCAGTGCTGAGAGGTTATCCCGTATCTATATTTATGAGGTAGTCCATCTCCAAGGTGTACCAGTGTCTATCATCTCAGATTAAGGTTCAATGTTCACATCTTACTTTTGGAAGGTATTTCAAGAGGAGTTGGATACTCGTGTTTATCATAGAATAACTTTTAACATTTAGATTGACGATTAGTTGGAGTGAACTATTTAGGGTTTTTGAGAAAATGATCTGCATTTAAGTTATGGATTTTAGAGGTTAGTGGGAGAAATATCTAACTGTGGCAGAGTTTGTGTATAATAATAGCTACTATTCTAGTATTATTATTGCTAGGCATTATCGCTCTCCAGTTGGTCTATTTGAGGTTTTTCATATTAGACCTCGAGGTACAGACTTTATTTGTGAGTCCTTGGATAGAGTTTGGTTTATTTAAGATAGACTTCAAGCGGCACAGAGTACAAAGAAGTGCTATGTGGATCATGGACTTCGTACCTTGAGATTCAGTGTTTCTAATCATGTCTTTTTTCATAACTCACCCATGAAGAGCGTGATGAAATTTTGAAAGTGGGGAAAGTTTAGCCCCTGGTATATTGGATCTTTTGAGATTCTCTGGAATATTGGGGACGTGCCTTATTAGTTATTATTTCCCCAAGAGTTATAAGTTGTTCATCTAATTTTTCGTGATTTTATTCTACGATATTACATTCTTGATGAGTCTTATGTCATTAATTTGGATTCAATTTAGTTAAATGAGTGATTGTCTTTTTTTTTAGGATCCTATCTTTATTTTAGCTAGGGATATGAGACAATTGCGTTCTAGAGTTATTCTAGTGGTTAAGGTCCAGTGAAGACATTGACATATAGATGAGTCTATTTGGGAGGTTGAGTCTGATATCCATTGTAGTTATCCCTAGTTTTTCACCTATTTAGGTATTTCTATTGCCATTAGTTTGAGGTCGAACTAGATTCTTAGAAGTAGATGATGTAATGACCTAATTTTTGGTGATTTGTGTGAAATATTTATTTCTGTATAGTTTGACCATTTTACCTCCCCATGGTTGCATTATGGTATTTTTGGGGCATAGGGATGATTGTCATGATTCCTAATGTATTTTAATGCAATTTATGCAAGATTATGGTATTTGATGGTCTTAAAGGCATATTAGTTAACTTCGATACACATATTTTGATCTGTGTATTGGATGGAAAAAAAGACGGCAACAGTAGATCTGGAGCATTAGTTCTAGGATGGTGACGTGGTTTATATAGTTTTACGGCTTTAATATCTCATTTTGACCCATGATTCAGAAAGTTATGAAATTGGGTATCGGGGGTCAATTTTTTGAAAATGATGTTTTTTCTAAATTCTGATATAGCATTGAGTCTGGAGTGTTAAATTTTGTCGGGTAGCATAGTTAATTTGCGTACTCGAGATTCTGGATGAATCTCGAGGGGTTCACGAAGACTTGGAATTCTCCAAGTCTCTAGCTGGTGTACTCACTTAAGTAATGCTTTGGTCACTTAAGCGACTTGACCTAATTTCCAAAGTGTCTCCTAAGTGACACCAGGCTTGCTTAAGCAATGGCCTGTTCGCTTAAGTAACACTAGTGTGCCAGATTCTTGTTGCTGAAGCGATAGCCAAATCGATTATGTAATAAGGCGGGCTTTGCTTAAGCGACTCCTGGTCACTTAAATGATAGCCGCTTAAGCGACTTGGTGGTCTCTTAGGCAATGTCTAGGTGGGTTGATGAACCCCCATGGGTCCTACCTCAGGATCACAACTCGGTAGGTGTATATAGAGGTTGTGAGATGAACTGGTGCATCATCATCATTATCACCATCTTCGTTGCATTCCGTACATATTGTGCTTATTCTGTTTTGTATTTCTGTTCTTGATGAAGTATTTTTCTGTTTGTATTTCTTTCCCCTATTTGTATTAGGTATTTGTGTATATCTGCATTTTCTTTTTGTATTAGTATTTGTTATATATCTATATAGTAGATTATTAGTGGAGACAATGTGGGCTACCGTTTGGTATATGTTCTGATTGCAGGTGACGTGCCTATAGTTTGTGTTTATATGCTTTATTTTCTACTTTAGTTAGTCAGCCTATGATACCTACTAAGTATAAGTGGACCATACTCATCCTAAATATGCCCTTTGGGTGCAGATCCAGGTACTATTGCATAGAAAAAATAGCTAATTTTGGCGATAGAGTGAGTATATTTGAGGCAGCGGACGTCCTATGCTCCTTGAGTAGGCCTACTAGCTCTTCCTGCCTATTTTCATGTCTTATTTAGTACCCAGAGATAGATTTTGATCCTTTTTTACTATTATTGAATCTTTGACATTCGATATTTATTTAGTAGTTTTTACACTTGACACTAAGTTTTGGGATTTGGTTTGGTATCTTGATTGTTTTTTTGATACTATTATTTTTGTGTGGTTTGGCTTTGCTTTTGAAGACTTGACTTGGGTTTTTAGTATTGATTTCCATTTTTATATTCATTTAAGTGATAGGCTTACTTATCAAGGCTTGTCGCGATAATTGCCATCATAACCTTGGTTTTTGGGTCGTGACAGGCTTCTTCATAGTGTGATACGCCATCAGAAGTCTCATCGAGGTCGGTTTAGGCGACCCTAACCCCAACTACTTGTATACAACCAATGGCATCAAGTTATTACTAGCACCCAAGTCAGATAAGGCCCTTGCAAAATTCGATGACCCGATAGTACGAGGAATCGTGTAGGCTCTTGGATCTTCCTACTTCATAACTAGAGTGGAAAAATCAATTGCACTATAATGTTGCACATTATCCAAAGGCTCAAAACTCATTATCCTCTTCTTTGTCACCAAGTCCTTCATAAACATTCCAGAGGCTGACATTTTTTCTAGAGCCTTTATAAGAGGGATGCTTACCGGCAACTCCTTCAGCATAAAAATAAAATCTTGATATTTTCCCTCTTCGGCTTTCTTCTTCATTATTGGGGGAAAAGAGGAGGAGGTCGTAGAATTGGATTTAATACTGGTGTGACCTCCTTATCCTTCCCTTTGTCAAAAATAGCCCCCTATTTAGTAGCTAGAGGCTTTTGAGATGCATTTTCAGTCACAACCGAATTCTCTGCTTCATTCTAATCCATATCATCAATGATCATAGGGTCATTCCTCTTTTCATCAACTATAAGAATAGGTGGATCAGTAGTAGCCTTACTAATGAGAAGTGATGGACAATCAATTTCTCATTCTCAGGATTTTAGATGGTGTTTCTCAAAAGTGTTCTCGGTTGGCTCTGGTTCAGTGCGGTAGACATTTGCCCAAATTATTGCTCAAGCTTCTTAATGGCGATCATATGAGACTCCAATTTTTGTCTCATCCCAAAAATGTCTGCCCTAATCTCTGTAAGGCAATTCTCTTGACTCTCTGCCCCCTTAACAAGTTTTGCCAGCAAAGGTTCCATCCTTGAATTTCCACTCCCAGCATCACAGTTCCCTGGTGGAACTTATAGACTAATCATGTCCTTATAATCATATTTCTATGTCCCTACTCCTATCTCTATACCCAGGCTTATTATACTTGTCTCCATAATTATTTCGACCTTGATTCCTTTTCCTAGATTCCAACTGTCTTTATTAGACTCTTGACCCTTGGCTCAGAAATCCATCACCACTTTGTCAAGATATTTAGGTTCTTCCTTAGAATCAAAATCTATATCTATAAGTCTTACCTAGTGCACCCACTGCATTGACCTTTTTTTCTTTAGTTTCCATAAATTGCTTAGTAAGAAACCTAATCTCAGTCCCCAGTTAGCCACCTCTTAAGCCACTATCTTATATAGTGCTTGCTACTTAGTCGATCCTCCAATCGCAGAACTACCAGTTGATCTATCTACCTCCTGAGTATGCCACCCTTAATTGGTTTTGTTAGTTTTATCCAGTATCTTAGAAGCAAGCTCCCATCATAGACTCATGAAGTCCCCAACAATAATAGTGTTTGACAGAACCTTAGTGTTTGTATTCAAGGCTCTGTAGGAGATCTCTAACAAGTTTCTACCAATATTCTTGTGATTTGGCACACTCTGTATCTTCTTCTTGAACCTCAACCATGTCTCATATAGCGACTATAAATGCAACTATTGGAAGTTATATATCACATCTTTCAATTGTAGCATTTTGAAGGGTTGGAAAATCAGTCCAAGAACTGAGTCCTCTCTCATTCCAAGTCATAATAGATCCACGGGGAAACTATCCTAACCATATAGTAGCTTCTCTTTTCATATAGATCCAAATAACCGCAGTCAAATAGCATTCTGATTTAGGAAGTTCATATCTACATAAAGTTCATGAGATACAAGTCTGCATCATCTGTAGGTAGGCTAGTAAATACCCCTTTCAAATTCAGTAGCTGGATCATTGCATTTGTGATGTCGAACTTAGTGCCTTGAGGTAATCCTGGTGGAATTATTGCACCTGTCTAATTGGCTCTACATACCCCAAATCTTTCTCTAAATCATAACAGGTAGATACTATTGGATGGGTATTTTCCCCTTTTTCTTTTCAATCTGTTCCTCTCTTTAAGTGCAACTAGTCGATCTACCTCATCTTGTCTAGCCCTCTCTTCCTTACTACTAATCCAGTTGCTACTTGCTTAACATTTTTCTCAGCCATTAACTGAGCCCTAACTTGTTCCATGGTTTTTAAAGAATCATGATGAAGTGGTAGATTCAGAGTAAATGGGTCATCATGAACCCCCTCAAGCAGGGCTCTTTAGTAATGAACTCCTTCCCTATCCAAACTTCAATTTGTCTTAGAGTTCCCTCAAGTTTAGGATCAAATGGAATCAGAGGATTTCCTTAACTCCGAGTATGGGGGAATACATTGATGGGTTCCCTAGAAATGGTAGAAATGTGAAATGAAAAAACAAAAACCAACAGCCTGACAAGCACAATCAATCAACTCAGTAACCGTATTCCTAGGCAATGGCACCAAAATCTGATGTCTCCCAAATTGCACCTTGTAGAAAGTATTAACCGATTGTTAAATCACATATAAACAACAATAATATGGGGGTTGAATCCATATAGAGTAATGCACAATTTGTTCAAGTATTTGTCTAAGTAACTGGCAAGTAATTAAAAGAGGAGGATTTTGTGAAACAAAAGAGCAATAATAATGAGTGTTGGTTTTGTTGACTCATTACCAAAATGAAAAAGGCACTAGTACTATGTTATCCAATAATATCATAACTCCATAGGTTTTCCATACATTAGTGATCTCTTATGATAGCTGGTATGTAGAATTGATAGGCTATGTATCATCTAACTGACTAGATTATGCCCCTTATAAGTGACTATCCACAAGTACAAAGATTCATGTGTTATGTATTTTGCATTACTAACCATTATCTATTATCCCAATATAGTCTTTCTCATTTGTTAGATCAAGGGTAATTAAATGATGATAACTCCGAATTTGTTAGATCAAGGGTAATTAAATGATGATAACTCCGAGTTTCATTATTGATTTACTATTCATATCTAATTACCCTAGCTAAAGTCTATGGTAGACTTAAAAATCTCCAACATGTGCACTCATGAGAAAGCAACCAAAGTTAAAGAAACAACAATAGATCTCTAACTACCTTATGAGAATCACTAGTTTTGGTGTTTAGCTAATCATATTAGCAATCACACAAGATGAATAGATGAAGACATAATGATGAACTTACAAAAATAATAAGAGAACTCCAAAATCTCAACTTGAGTTAAAACCCTAAAATCAATGTTCATGAAAAATCCCAAAAATATGCCTTAGAATATCACAATATAATGATGTAAGAATATAAATTAGTGTGTAACCTCATAAAAATAACCCTATAAGAGTATTAACAGACAAAATAAATCCTATCCTAGAGAAAATAGGGGGTCTGGGTCGCTGCCATCGGACGACAGAAAGGTACAATTGTGGTTAGAATGCATATAATCCTTTTGTGATCATGGTTTGGCTCATGATTTTCATCATTAGATCTTCACTTGTACAGTTATAAGTACGACTCAATGGTATGAACCTACGACAATAGTATTCTATCATCTAATCATCATACACTTCAACTATCTGCAACCTTCATATCTAGGCATTCTTCCTATGACCTCGAGGTATGGTCGTATGTTCAATCAATGATTGTGCTTAGCGTTCATTTGATAATTCTAACACATAGTTCATATAGCTTTAAATTTAGGTCCTTCTTTCCACAACCAAAAGTTATGATCGTAAGATCAATATACGAGCATGAGATCTTCTCGTCTGATCACTTTCCAGGGGAACCTTCTCTAATTCAACTCAAGAAAACCTTTGTACTACCGTGGTTATATTCCACGACCGTGCCTTCATTAGTCAGAACTTCTTTAATTCCTATTTTTTTCACTTTTCTTCTTCGAGCCTTTTTATCCCACAAGAACTAGAAAACCCATTATATCCAAAGAAAAATACTTCCATATTTGCAATTATTTATAGTTTGAAGCATCTTAAGCTCCATAAATTCACGACACATCAGATCTATCATTAAATTAAATAATCAAGTCATTGGTTACTCTTTACCCTTATACCCTCTATAAAGGATTATAAAGGATCTACATTCAAATTAGAGTTTTCAACCTCCAATTTTAGGTTGGTACATGAATCATTGGAAAAAACCTTAACAATAATTAATTAGGAATACAACCCATACAATAATCACTACTCAATCAAGACACAACCCCAACTTGGGGAAACTATCCAAATGTAGTAAGAGAAAGATAAATTATACCAATGTGCTTATTGAAATCCTCCATCAGATCCAAATATTCAAAATTAAAAATCAAAATCCAATGTAGATAACTACAAAATAGATTAATCCCAATCTTAGGAGATCTATCACATGTTTCTAGATCTCTATTTCAATTCAAGATAGTGTTGAAAGCTGCAAAAATCCTTTATCGCTGATGCAAAAATAGGGACACAAAATTTCAAAAAATGCCACCAATCTCACTTTGGTGATAGGTAGAGTGCATTGTTGCAGTACACTACACATGAAATTTTACATGATCATAGCAAGTAATATAAATCTCTTTCAATATGAATGTCTAACCCACAGGACCTATCTACTTAGAAATTCACTTAGTTCAATTTTTAATAATATTTTGAGCAAGTGATGAGAGTTATCACAAAGATTTATGAGCTTATACAATTCTAGTTATTGCAAAAATAATAAAGTAAAACAATGAAAACTTTAGAAAATGAGGTACTTAATATGGAGGGGAATTCCAGGGTCAAGGCATTTGTTGCAATCATGTATATCATTACTCTCTCATTGGTAATGTTGTTTATTTGGTTGTAGGTTATTTGGGCTTAATAATATAACTACGGTCTTCTAAGCCTCTAAACTTCTACCCAAAAGGATATCACAATTACATTGTTGAGCAGGATGCAATAGTACAATTTAGATGCAGTACATTATCTTTTCATATTTGAACCAAACAAGGCATTAAAAGTATTTTCCAATCCAATACGTGAATCCAATCTTTAATTTATTAAAGATGAGAATTCGTCCCCTAAACTTCTCATTCTATCCTAATAATTCTCCTTCTAGGTTCACAACAGGATTATAGATGTATCTTAATATTGGCCGAGCATGAAATTGTAGAATCAAAAGTTCAAGAACAACTGATGCGATAGATTCAAAGTTAAACCAAGTCGAGAGTACGACATACAATCTTATGTTCATCCTCAACCACAGAACATAGGTTTCCAACTACTCATAATTGGAATTAAAATTATTAAGATAATTTTATTCATACTAAAGAGAATGAGTAAGACATTTAAGCAAGATGAGCCATAATGACAACCCATAGCCCCTCTAATAAACTCCAAATTAATGCATAATCTCTCTGAAGGACGTTTCTAGGGTATTTGTAGATGTATGGTGAAATTAACCTGAAGACCCTAAACACTTATTAAATTAAAAAAAATAAATGTTACTTTGTAGACCCTTGAGCTATAAGTCCCATCGCGTAGCACCAAGGGGTATAATACATGGTCGATCGCATAGCCCCAAGGAGTGAGAACTATGTCTCATCTAAATGCTCGTGCTTATTCAACTCTCTGCTAGTTTACCTTGTATGTTGTAATTTTTTGTTATCTTGATTCTCCACATGCCTCATTTGCTCCTAAAATAGTAGTAATCATGTATTGGAGCATTTACATAAAGAAATATATCACAAACACAGACACACGATGATTAGTTCTCAAAACATAGTTAAAGTATGGGTAAAAAATGGCAGTTGGGTGTATAAATACACCCAAGATCACCACCCCAAATTTAAAACCTTGTTCATACTCAAACATCTCTTTATAATCATGTTTATAGAAAGAGTCTCTAACATCATTATATTAATGACGACACTCAAGCTAGAACCACACAACAAATATGAATAACAAGTTCTTACAAGCATGTCAACTTGAACTTTGAACACAGAAATGACTACTCAAAACCTCATAGCCTAAAAAATTGAATCTACAAAATTAGAAAACATATGCATACTACTCAATAGAGAAACTATATAAGTAACCTGCCCATTATTAAACATGCACCCTCACAATTAGAGAGTCACCCATAATTACTCAACGATATGCCATGTAGCACAACAAAAGGTGTAAGAAAAGAATAAAATTATGTTACTCTCTTAAAGAAATCACATGCAACATAAGATGAACCATAGTATTGCCCTTAATGTAATAATCCACTATTATAAGAATGCCAAAGCTCAATATCAAGTAGGATTTTCGTGGTTGTATTGTAATCTAAGGGACAAGTAGGAAGTATTTTGAATAAAAAGTGACTATCTTTCCCATGTGATTTAATACATTACAATTTTTATTAAGTTCATTCCTCAACCACTTCTTTTTCTCTTCCAAAACTCTCTTTGTTTTGTCCCTGTCTTTAATCTAGGTCACATATTCTTTAAGTAGGAAGTGTTTTATTAGCTTATCAAAACACTTTAGTTCTTTACTTGCCTTTACTCCTTACCACCAATATATAAACATTTATACACCAATAGTAATTATTTTTTGGGCCTCAATTTTACTTTTTTTTCCAATCTTACTTTCCTTATTGACTTTATTTCTCAATGAAAGCGCTTGGGAGTTTTGGGTCAAATTATGGTATATTGAAAGAATGTAAATAAGCTAAATATAATGCTACTAAGAATAGTCTAAAGGCTCAATGAGGGTCACTAAGATCATAAACTATAGGTAGATAAAGAAAGCAACCAAAAAAGTGCCTATATCATCTCTTACCCTCATTATTCTTTATTTCTATTTGCACACACATCGGGAAATTTATAGACATCAATATGTATAAATAGAATAAAAAAAACCTCAAACTCATAAGACACATGTTCAAATCAATAAGGCTTTCTATAGATTCTCAACCGAGAAAGAGCAAAAATTCAATTTAATCTAAAATCATACATGAGTAACATAAATAAGCCTAAGTGTTTCAAAAGTAATTGTTTAAATCATCACAACATGCTTTCAGTTCAAACCACACTTATATCACATTGTTATGTGGATTACAAGAGCACTCAATATCAAACTAGTGAAAGGGTTCTGCTTTCTATCCTCTACCTATGACTAATTTTATTTTAAGAAAATCGTGATCCATCCATCATAGATAAAAGTACTTAACTATGACTTTTATGCACAACCTATTACTAAAAAAATTACTCTGAAAAAAGTCTTACTCTGTTCAAAAGAACTATGCTTTAGAAAAGAACCAATAACAAAAACTAAGGAATCCAAAAGAAAAACAACTAATACCTAAATAATTAATTCAACCAAATCATAGAGGTTGATAAGGTATGAATTACTACTTATTATGAACCATAATAATTCAACGAGTAGTAAATCCACAAAAAACATCAAAATAAGATACCAAATAGCTAACAAACACATATCCTATAAAAATTAAACACAAAACTAACCAAAGGAATACTTTTCCTCTCACCCCTCACTTAAAATAAGCACTGTCCTCAGTGTAAAATAAAAAAAAACATAAATAAAAAATGTGAAAAATGAACTTCCTAGGTCTAGTCATCACCCTAATCCACATTGGGATAAGATATATCACCACAGAGTCCTCTTGATCACAATAAATCTAAATGTTAGAATCATCTAACAAGTACTCATTATTTGTAAGGACAACATAATCTATAGGCTTTCTATAAGTTGGCCCTACTTAGCATATAGCTTTTGTATGATCATTTATAGGATAGTCGGTATCTAGTATCTCAGCTTATCTGTAGTGTGTGGGCATTCACAACATATCATCATCAGCTTAGTCATGCCATAAAGGTTGAAAAAAAAGTTCTAGTGCATTTGTATCAACAATGGTTAGAATCAAACCATGGATGTAATTGGGCTCTTTCATATGGGATATATCCACCCTCCCTTATATCTAGGAGTCGTGTAATCCATAAGCTTTTCCTTAGCCCCATTATCCTCTAAATATTTTGTCATAAGGCTACCAAAAGAATGGATATAGCCCTTGAGAACTTGATCTTTCCTTATTTCTAATCTAATCACTGCACCAATATTAATAGAACATCGGTCATCAAAGTAAAAACTAAACTTACCCAGTCACACATGACATTGGTAAAGTGGGTCCCTAGAATTAAACAATCACCAATAATTTGCATCCAAATTTGATCTTTTTATTAAAATAAGCATAAAGGTATGTTTTATGATTTACCATATCTCTCCAGTGTTCCTATATAGCAGTTGATCTAGGCCCATAAAGTGTGTGATGGATAGATTGAAATGGTGGTCTAATTTAAAATTCCTTCTGTTTAGTATAATCAACATCTAGTACACGATTGAAAGGATTCAGTTTTGCTCCATTTAGTTTGGCAATTTTTCCATGAACTTTGATATTATTGCCTTGAGTACTTGGAAAATAATTCGCAAAGAAATCCCTGACCAAATCCAGGTTATATTCAACCATATCATTATAGATAATCTCCAATTTTAGCTGTCATATCCTTACTAGGAACCCTGTATAATTAGTTTCCAAGCTATCCTTATCAATATGCTCTATCGATTGGTAATTGTTCTCTCTCTTGTCTTTGTATGATTGCACCTCTTTCTTATCAGCCTATTTGATAGCAAACCTTCGATTATACTTTGGTGGGATACTAGGGAAACTTGATCTATAGGTAATACTGCTCCGTATGACTTTGTTTTTATCCTTATCAAATAAGGAAAAGACAACTCTATTTCCCTTTCTTAGTTTGGGTTCCATGAGTCTTGTTATAAATACATCAGCAAAAAACATTAGTTCGGCCCTAAATTGATAACCATAATTAATTTAAAAGGTCATTGGAACCACCCCACACTTTATTTTTAGCATATCAAAACTAGTCTCTTTGTTAGTATATCAAAACTTATCTCCATTGTTGGGTAATCAGACTTCCCATACTTGCGTTTCCTAGACTAGTGTTATCAAATAGCCATCATAACCCAAGGTATTCATATTTAATGATACCTATAAAAAATCAAGTTAATAAGCCACAATCCATTATACCAAAGCTAAAATTTATACGACAAAGTATCATAGAAACAACCCTTAACTACATCACAAACTTTTTTTTTCACAAATTAGGCAAAGTCATGAACATTACCTTCATCGTCCCTCAAGTTTTAGTCAAGATATTATTAATTTTACACCACTAAATCAACTATAATCCTAGCACCTCCATTAGTTAAACATGGTTTAAAATAACAATCAAGTACAAACATAAAACTAGGAACTTATAAAGGGCAACTTTAATGTTAATCAATACTCCCAAATTCAGTTTCCTCTAGAAATTACAATACCCATATGCACTACAATGAATTAATAAATGTGTTCATCATCAAAATTTCAAAGCATCATGAATTATAAAATTTTACTTTACTTGTAGCAAAATTAGCATCAAAGAGTACACACTTGTTCATAACCGCCAACTTAACAAGAGAACATTTTATGGCTTTATGTAATCTTACTTGAATGGAAGTATCTGTGAAAGAAAGGGGCAAATTCACATAAAAATGGTGTGTTGTATATTAGGTTTAAGTAATAGGGATTGTGTATCCACTTAGGGTGAAATAAAGGCTGAAAACAAGGTGTAGCTATGGTGCAAACAAAATTGTATGGCTGAAAGGCCTGAAATGCTGAAATACCCTAGATTTTGACTTTTTAAAATTCCTTGATCTTTGAGCTCACTGCCTTGTTTATAACTGGACCCCAGAGTTGTAGGGTGTTTTGATATCTCATCGAGATGGGTCTTAACCTTATCATGTAAGTTTGTGGCATGATTCTTATTTGAGTATGAGTGGCTCACTATGATGCATAAGAATTTGTTACGAGCCGTGGGGTGTAAATCATAGGGTATCTAGTGTATGCCTCAAATGGTTCTGTGTTGATTACAACTGGGACCTATGAGTTGTAAGGTCCCATTGCAAGCTGATTGGTTGATTCATAAGGCCAGTAGTGGGTGACGTCCTAGAGACTATCCTGGTTACGACTCATGGTGACGAGTGGTAAGGAGTGTTTTTGAGTTGATGATTTACTCATAATCAAAGACGATCCTTTTACAAATTTTAAGTTAAGGGCATTCTAGATATTTTCCCTCTTATTTAAATTAAAATCCATGTCTTATAACCCCTTTAGGGTATCATTATAATTCAGAACACATCATATTATCTTCTTAAATACACAAGGTAAAGAACACTTAGGGTTTTCAAAGGTTGATCAATTAGTGCTTTCAAGGGTAATCTCTCTTTATACATCTTACTATTTTGGGCATGTGACTCTTCCCTTATTATCAATTTCTTAAAAAACATATGTATTAAAGTGTTATTCACAAGTAATTATTTTGATTTTGAAAACAAGGGTTGTGGGTTTTGAATGCTTATTATTGAACAATATTTTCCCGTAATAATTGATGCTTTAAATATGGTTTTGAACTTGCGGGTGCATGGGTATGTTGGATGAATTAAAGAATGGTTAATTTTTAAAACTTATGACTTTTGAAGTGGTTATGACCCCAACCTCAAAATGTGAAATTGGTTTTAATAATGAGAAAGGTGAGAATTTCTATAATAAAACTAGTCTTGAACTATTGCATGATATAAAGAGGCATTTAAAACACGATGGTCTGATTTAATGAAAAAAAGGAGTCGGTGTTCTCCACTTGTATTAATAAACAAATGGAGTTACTTTTCCCAAGTCTTGGCATGTTGTTGTTAATTTGCAAGTGTAATTGGTATGACGATACCAACAATGTATCCCTTAATGTTGAATGTGGTTCATGGATAGGATTGTGTTCTAAATTCTTTAACTAGGCTATAAATAGGGTGGTATAGCTGAGTCGTGAATGTGGAGGTTCGAGTTATAGATACTGGAAGTCACATTTGACGACAAGGGGGTCAAAGTGACTAGGGAGTTTTGAGTACCCCTTATTATTATTATTTCATGATTAGGAAGGTTCAATCCCCCATAAATCATAACATGATCGGGTACTTAAGTCTCCTTAGTATATGTTGGGAGATTCAAGTCTCTCGTGTGCTTATATATAACATTATTCTACAATTTTTATGCCTACACATACTGGGGACCAACCAGGGGGTGAGTGTTGGAGTCCATATTACCCGTGGGTATTATGTCAAAATGGTTTATCTACACAATCCAGGTTAAGGTTTTAAAAGTGCATGTCAATTTTTATTCCCTATCCCGACATGTGATATATATATATATATATAGATAGATAGATAGATGTTTATGTATTTAATTTTGTGTATTGATTTTTGGAATGATTTTGAACTGTAAATAATGTCATTATGTGATCCCTTACCCCAGAGTTATATGCTAGCACTTCAACCGCTAACCGTCTACGTACGATATATCCTCACACGATACAAGATTTGGACATACTTCTACTTTTACTTCTCCTGTTCAGTTATTGTAAATTGGTCAAGAGTCGACTTGAAATGGTGAGCGTCCATGCTTTGAAAGGTTCAATTTCAAGATTGTGTTTTCTTTTGAGTTCTGGAATATTGGATACTATTTTTGGCTATAGTCAGGAGCATGTCCCAATAATTTATTGATATATAGTTTTGGACCATTTCTTAAAAGGCTTTATTTGGAATACTCTGGTTATTGAGTGGTGTCAGTTGGTCGTGTTGCTGATCGGCAGTGGTTGGTCATGGACATGCATTTAAAATTTGTTAAGCTATTGCATGCTATCTTGTTATTTGTTTGAAATTCATTTGATTTTAGGTCTGTTATGTTTTGTTTTGTCAGGTGCAGGGGGTGAAATATGATCCACATAGGACTTGAGATACCCAACATAGCCAAGACCTGGTTTGGGTCCTGTCAGATACAAGGCCGATTGCAAGATACAACTAGTTAAACCTTGTGCTGTGACGTGTGGTGTGGTTCCCATTGCATATTTATGAACATGCGGTGTAGGACCATTGCATGGAATTGGTCATGTATTGAAGGGAACGTTTTCATGTTTTATTGCATACCTTGATACCTTTCTATTATTATCTTGGCTTCACCTAGCTACCTTTTGCCTCGTAGCACATAAAACCCCTACAAAATAATTTAAAAATAAATTAGAAGGGTTGGTTCCGTCCCACTATTTATCATAGTTTTAGTCGTGGCTCGATATTCTTTTTTGAATTTTTGTATTTCTCATTTGTTTTGTTTTTTTCAAATAAAAGTCCTATGATAGTACTTTTTATTCATGAATTGGCTCTCATGTAACGCATAATTTAATTTTGCAGCACAATACAACTCACTATCATTCATTTGTAAATGTGATAGACGTCTTCTATCTATCCTCATGCTCGACCTAGTAATGCCTAACTCTTTGCCTATTTACAAGAAAATTCACTCTCCTATCCTCACATAATAACCCTATATCTGCATGAGGGGTCATTTGAACAACCTTAAATAGTTCAGATCTCTTTTACATCAACTTTCCTAAGAAAAGTTTTAACCTCAAACTATACAATAACACTTTTTGGCAAGCTCAGAGACTGGGGACACGATATGCTTGGCATGCCATCCTTTCAATTTCTTGTAGATTTTTATATTCTCATAAGCATGCATGAAAAACACATAAATTTCATGTAACTGAAACAATTATTTTTCCCTTCAATCTCATGAATGAGATTTAACATTTTCACTACCTAATAAGCTTAATGCTCTTGCTCAATAGATAAATGACTAGCTTTATCGTATACCAATCAATGCAGTGAGGTTCCAATGGACATTTTGCAACCAGTTTTATAAGCCTATAATGCATCATCTAATTTGATGGCAAAGTCCTTACATTGAGAATTCACAGTCTTCAAGAGAATTTGCTTGATTTCATAGTTTAACACTTCATCCTGATCACTCGTTTGGGGATGGTATGCTATAGTAACTCTAGGTCTCACCCCCTACTTCTCTAGCATATTAACCAATTATTCAAAAAATAGGATCCTCCATTACTAATTATTTCTCTCGATCTTTTTAATTTAGAAAAATGTTCTTATTTACAAATTTCACTACCATTGCATCATCAGTAGGGAGAATTGTCGCTTCTATCTACTTAGATATGTAGGAAATCATGACCAAAATGTATTGATTACTAAACAATAGTGTAAATAGACCCATGAAATCTATTCGTAAACATAAAATATTTCCACTTCTAAGATATAGTTCAATGGAATTTCATGTCCTCTAGACATAGTTCCTATTTGCTGACATTGGTCACACTCCTTAACAAAACTAAAGATATCTTTAAATAAAGTTATCCAAAAGAATCTTAATTGTAACACCTTAAGCATTGTGCGTTCTCCTCTTTGATGACCTTCATATGGTGATAAGTATAACTCTTAAGTATTTATTTATCTTGAAACCATGGAATACATATTCTAATAAATTGATGTGTGCCTTGCTTAAATAAGTATGACTCGTGCAATATATATGAGGGAGAATTAAAGTGTCATTTCTTCTTCTCTGACTTTTTAATTCAGGTGGATACACATGACTCACTAATAAATTAACTATGTTGGCGCACCATGGTAGCTTAGCTATGCTCAGTGCTAAGAGTTGTTTGTCTATAAACCCTTCCCTACTATGCCCATTTTCAACTACATGTGACCAATCTTCTAGCCTTGATAAATAATCTACCAAAAAATTATTTTTCACTTTTCTATCTCAGACCTCAATATAAAATTATTTGAACAAAAAATTTATTTGATATGCCTGGGTTTTTCTTCTTTCTTATTAAATAAACATATGATTACAACATGGTGCTTATGGACTACTACTTTCATCCACATCAGATATGATCTGAACTTGACAAAACCATAATCTAGAGCCAATAACTCCTTCTCAGTCATCATGTAGTTATTTGGGGTAACATCTAGAGTTTTGTTGGCATAGTATATAGAAGGAAAAACCTTTTCTCTCCACTGACCCAACACTATTCCCACTACTATGTCATTGCCATTATTGATTAACTTAAAAGGGAGCTTCCAATTAGGAGCTATCAAGAAAGAAACTTCTATAAACCTTTTCTTCAACTCCTCGAATGATTTAATACAATCAACCACAAGTTAAAACTTAACTTTCTTTTAAGAAAGTTACTGAAATAATATGGGTTATAGTACTTTCAAATTTCCTAGGTTCTGAGCCTACTGTTGACCATATGACTCATTATACTGGTCGTATGATGAGGGTATGGGTCAGGTGAACCTACTCGTAAGGTGTTCAATTTTGGTTGGTTGAGTTTTTAGTGTAGTTACAATTTGTTGGGTACGAGTCATATGGTTGGAGAAGGGTCTTTCAGGGTTGGTCCTTTACTTAATCTGAAACTTAGTAACTTGACTTGGCTTTGAGTATTAGTGGATTAGAAAGAGCCATTGGGATAAGGTATGATCCGTGGTGATGAGTCGTATGTTTTCCAATATTGATTTCTTTGGATTCTATCTTGGGTACAGTTAGGACCATATGAGTCGTATGGTCAAGGTACGACTTGGGGTGATGAGTCTTATGTTGGACAGAATATGGTGTCTAATATTCTGTTCTGGGTATAATTGGATTTGATGGTACCACTCGTATGATGTGAGCATGAGAGAGGTGTCCAAACAATACCCACCTGTGGGAATTTTTACAACATAAGCTGGGGATATTCTGTACATTTCCCTTGATAACTTCTTTTGACCCCATGGTTTAAAAAACTATAGGGACTTCATTCACCCTATTATTATCAATTAAAAAAAATTTAAACACTCTCAAATCTCTATCAAGCTTTTGGTTCGAGAAAGAGGCTAGTGTTTTCTTTGAGTAATCAATTAAGGCTCTAAAGGGTGGTTTCTCTGTGTATTCTTCGTTATCTAAGGCATGTTACTCCTCCCTCGATGTTTGTTCAAACTAAAATCACATTTTCATGGATGGTTTTCATGGTTTTATTTTTGCATTATTTGGGTTTTGAAATATGTGTTGTTGTTTTTTTAGTTTTTTATGGGTGGATAATGTTTTCCCATAGTTTTACTTATGGTTTTTATGTTGTAATAGTGGTTTGGACATGTGGTTTCACGAGAATGGCAATTGGTACTTGGTTTTTGTTTTGAAAATCTTATGCCCTCATCATGTTTGTTAAAATGACTATGAAAATAATTTTATCACATAGATTGACTATTGTTGAAATCCTTGAATTGCATAAATGGTAATAGGAACCTAATTTTTTTAAATGGATTAGAACGGCCTTGGTGGCCATGGTATTGACTTAAATGGAAAGTTTGAAGTCAAACTGGTTTAATGGTTTAGGTATGGCATAAATGGATGGACTCTCAAGCTCTAGTATTGGTATGATGATGCCAGTGTTAATGCCTAATAAATAAGACTCCTTGACAATTGGTTGGTTTTGTATGAATTGTTTAATACGAGCTTAAGGGGGGATGTTTTAGTAAAGCTATGAAAGGTGGCGGTCCTAGGGATAGCAAAACTGGAATTTCATATTGGCCGATGTGACGTGGGTCTTGGTGACCATGGGTATTATGTAATACATATATTTTGAGAGATGTACTAGTCATCTAAGGTTTTTCTACGGTTTTTGCAGCTAACACGCTCTAGGGCCCTTTCAGCAGGGGGAGCTAAACCTATATAGCCCATGGGCGGCTTTTTGACGACCAAGCTACATAATCTCATGTTAAAGGTTTTAAATGCATTTTAAACCCTGTTCTCTTTACCGGCATGATATATATATGTATGAATGTGATTACATTTGGATATTTACTTGGTTTTAAATGTTGGCATAATTTTATCCTTACTGCTGAGTACATGCTAGATTTCATGCGTTAACCCATCTTTTGGTGCTATGTCCGTACACATGTAGGAAATGACCATACTACTCCTCCTACACGTTGACTGGATTTGGGGACAACATGTGTTAGATTAAAGTGGTAATCTTTCATACTCTGGAAGTTTCCATTTTATGTTATGGATTTCTTTACATACTTTTTTTATTTCTTGGATATTGGTTTTGGCTAGGGTCGGGGGCATGTCCCAGTCATATACTATTTTAGTTTTGGATAGAGGTTTTATGTGAATACTTTGTGTTGGCATGGGTGGTGTCGGTATTGGTGTCAGCATTGGCATTGGTATTGGTATTTGGGCTGACACCATTGGGATGTATTTGATTTATGATTGTTCTATTCTATCTTGTTATATATATATATATATATTCTTATTCATCCTACATATGGTGTAGGGCGGTAATGTTTAGGGGTTGGGGGTGGTCTTCGATCCTGAGTGAGGCTTGAGATACCCGTCATAACTAGGCCAGTGTTCGGGTCATTGCAAATTTGTATTAGATCCTAGGTTCATCATCACATGGGAGTCCATAAAGTCATGATGAGTGGATTCTCTTTTAAGGGTGTATAGTGCGCCACACTCATAAGGGAGAGGCTACGAGAAATTTAGGAATATTTCTTTTTTACGTGTTCTATTTTCAAGATATAGAGTTTAAGTTCCTAAATTCTCCTTAAATTCTTGTTTGTTCGCTTTTCAGATCATGCCTCGATGATCTGATGCTCACAAAAACTCATATATCCCAACTAGGGATAATGTTAATGGGACACGCTTTACTCTTGGGATCCATAACCGGTCTAGGGGTCCATATCCTGATTGTCATCCTGGAGTTCCACTGGTTCCCCCTTGTCTATCTCAAACTCCTCAGGATAAAGTGAAGAATGCTGAGTTTCGTCAGTCCATTCACATATCTATACAATTGGTAGCTAGTCAGTCTGAGTGTGGTGTTCCTTCTGCTCTTTCTTCTGAGACCTCAAGTATTGGACAATTTAAGAGGTTTATTCCTCCAACCTTTACTGGTGTTAAGGTAAGGAGGCTCCTTAAGGTTTTCAAGATGTGATGGAAAAGATCTTCTGAATTATACATGCCACTAATGTGGAAGCCGTGGATTTTGCATTCTATCAGTTGAAGGATGTGGCATACCAATGGTATAAAGAATGAGATCAGGAGAGGGGTGATGGATATGAGTCATCTCTTTAGGAATATTTCTTGAATGCTTTCCTAGACCACTATTTTCCTCATGAGTTGAGGTAAGCAAAAATGAAAGAGTTTGTAAATCTGAAGCAAGGTAAGATGTCTGTTAAGAAGTATGCCCTGAAGTTTCATCAGTTATCTTGGTATGCTCTAGAGATGGTTTCTAATTACAGGATAAAATGAGGAAGTTTTCTTTCGAATTATCCAAAAATTTGATATTAGAGAGTAAGGCTACCTTTTTGATCAAGGAAATAGATATCTTAAGGTTGGTTGTGTACATTAAGCAAGTGGATGATGAGAACAAAAAGCAAACTGAGATATGAGAAGGCAGGGCAAGAAGTTTAGGTTCTCTAGTAGGGTGGTGGGCAATAGCAGAGTGGAAGGGATTGGGGAAAGTGGACCAAGAAAAAGTTGGGCAATCTTGGGTTTTACTCGACGGCTAGTGCTCCCTACCCAAAACCATCGGGTGATAGAAATTTCTAAGGTGGAGACAACTTCAGGGCACAGGTGCACAATCTTTGAAAGTGGGGCCTAGTCAGTTCCATTATAACTTCCCTACAAGCTCTATGGTAGACTGTATTAGTGTTATTGTGAGGTAGGAAGGGATAAGTACTTCAGCTGTGGTTAGCCAGGGCATATGATTAAGAACTGTATGATGGCCAAGGTTTTTTTGGGGGCGAACAAGGGTCCAGTTGCTTTATCATCAGCTCCAACACTAAAGGGTGAACTATCTAGTTTCAACAATGGTTGAAACCATCTTTATGCCATCACTACCCGAATGAAGTCTGAAGCATCAGGTGATGTCGAGACTGGTACGTTGAAACTCTATTCCCATGATGTGTTCTATTTACTTGATCTGTGGTCCACTCTCTCTTATGTGACCCCATTTATGGCTATGGATTTTGGTTTTGTTCCTAAGGTTTTTTTAGACCCTTTTTCTATATCTAACCTAGTAGGTGACTCTATTATTACTAAAAGAGTCTATAGGAGTTGTGTGGTATTTTTTGGTAGTAAAGATACAAATAAGGATATGTTTAAATTAAATATGGTTGATTTTGATGTTATACTGGGGATAGGTTGGTTGCACTCGTGCTATACATCTCTAGATAATTGAACTCGGAAGGTCATCTTTAAATTCCCTAATGAGCCAATAATTGAGTGGGAGGGTGGTTCCCTAGCTCCTAAGGGGAAGTTCATATCTTATCTTAGAGCTCTAATATTAATCTCCAAGTGGTGTCCCTATCATCTAGTCTGAGTTAAAGATTTTACTTGAAGGGTCCTTCTTTGCATTCAATCTCGGTGGTGAATGAATTTCCTAAGGTCTTCCCTTATGACCTTCCTGGTGTTTCTCCTGATAGGGCGATTGATTTTGGGATTGATCTTATTTTGGACACGCATCCAATTTTTATTCCCCCATATAGAATAGCTCCCCCTGAGTTGAAGGATCTTAAAGAGAAACTCAAAGATCTTTTAGATAAGGGTTTCATCTATCCTAGTGTGTCCCCGTGGGGTACACCAGTGTTATTCATGCGTAAGAAAGATAGTTACCTTTGGATGTGCATTGATTACCAATAATTGAGTATGGTGGCAGTTAAGAACAAGTATCCTCTTCTAAGGATATATTACTTATTTGATCAGTTGCAAGGTGCCAAATTTATTTCTAAGATTGATCTTCGATCCGGGTATCATTAACTTAAGATTAGGGAGGTGGAAATCCCTAAGAATGCTTTTCGTACCCGGTATGGGAACTTTGAATTCTTGGTGATATCTTTTGGGTTGACCAACGCCCCAACAACATTAAGGGATATGATGAATAGGGTCTTCTATCAGTTTCTGGTTCTGTTTGTCATTGTGTTCATTGATGACATCCTTGTTTACTCTAAGAGTGAGGTAGATCATGCCTATCACCCACGTATTATGTCGTAGAGCTTGAAGAAGAAACAATTGTATGCCAAGTTCTCAAAGTGTGAGTTCTGGTTGAACGCTGTCATTTTTTAGGTCATATTATTTCTAGTGAAGAGATCGTAGTGGATATGCGGAAAGTTGTCATGGTGAAGAAGTGGCCTAGACCAATGACTCCAACCAATATTCGAAGCTTCTTGGGTTTAGTTAGATACTATAGGAGGTTTGTAGAGTGCTTTTTTACTATAGTTTCCCCTTTGACTAAGTTGACTCAAAAGAAAGTAGTTCTTCTGGTCAGATGCGTGTGAAGGTAGTTTAGAAAAGATGAAGGATAAGGTAACTTTGGCTCTGTTTTTGACTTTTCCTAAAGTCATTGATGAGTTTGTGGTCTACTGTGATGCATCCCATATGGGACTTGGTTGTATTCTAATGCAGTGTGGGAAGGTGATAGCTTATGCTTCCAAACAATTGAAAGTGCACGAGAGGAACTATCCTACTCTTGACTTGGAACTGTTAACTATTGTGTTTGCGTTAAAAATCTGGCGGCACTATCTATATGGAGTGCATATGGATATCTTCTCAGATTATAAAATCCTGCAGTATGTTTTTACTCAGAAAGATCTTAATTTCAGGTAAAAGAGATGGCTTGAGCTTCTCAAGGACTAGGACTTAAGTCTTTACTACCACCTAGGTAGAGATAATGTGGTTGTTGATGCTCTTAGCAAGTTATCCATGGGGAGTCTAGGTCATGTATATAAAGATAAATGGGTGTTGGTGAAGGACATTCACCATTTGGCTAACCCTTGAGTTTGACTTTTGAACTCTGAGAATGGTGGGGTATTTCAGCATGAAGTGGCGTGGTCACCTCTTAGTGGTGAGATCAAGGTAAAGAAAATGTTTGATCTTGTCTTGAATAGTATTAAGGGTGATGTTGGTTAGAAAATAGAGATAGTTTTTAAACTTAGTGGTGATGGTACCTATCGGTACCAAAAGAGTTATGTGTTCCTAATATTGATGGTTTACGGGAGAAGATCTTTCCTTAGGCACATGAGTCATGCTATGTTGTTCATCCCGTCTTAACAAAAATGTATCAAGATCTCAAGGAGATGTAATGGTGGACCAATATGAAGAGAGATATGGCTAATTTTGTGGCCAAGTGCATGGTGTGCCAACAAGTGAAGGTTGAGAACATGAGGCTTAGAGGATTGTATCAAGAAATTGAACTTCTTGAATGAAAGTGGGAAGTGATCAACATGGATTTTGTTACCGGTTTTCTTCGGTCTCAGAATTAATTTGATTTTGTTTGGGTCATCATGGAAAGGATGACCAAGTCGGTTCACTTTTTACCAGTAAGGACTAACTTCTCTGCTGAGGATTATGTAAGGTTGTACCTCCAAGAGATTGTGAAGTTGTATAGAGTACCCGTTTCTATCATTTCAGATCATGGTACATAGTTTTCATCTAATTTTTGGGTTGTTTAAGAAAGGGTTAGCGACTAAGGTTAGTTTGAGTACTGCATTTCACCCACAGTCAGATGGGTAATCAGATAGAACTATTTAGACATCGGAGGATATGTTTCAGGCTTGAGTTTTTGACTATGGTGTTAGTTTGGTCGAGGACTTACCTCTTGTAGAGTTTGCTTACAACAATGGCTATCACTTTTGAATTGGTATGGCTCCATTTGAAGCATTTTATAGTGGGAGGTATACGTCTTAGATTGGGTAATTCGAAGTTGGTGAGGCGGATATGTTTGGCCCATATTTGGTTCACCGAGCTATAAAGTAGGTGAAAGTGATTTGGAATAGGCTTAAGGCTGCCCAAAGTCACTAAAATTCCTAAGAGATATGAGGAGAAGGGACTTGGAGTTTGAGATAAGAGATAGGGTGTTCCTGAAGATGTCTTCCATAAAGGGACTGATGTAGTTTGGGACAAAGGGAAAGCTCAGTCCCCAGTATGTTGGTTCTGATGTGATTTTAAGAAGTGTTGGCAATGTCGCATATGGGTTGGAGTTTCCTTCTAGTTTGACCTCCATTGACTCGGTATTCCACATTTCTATGTTAAGAAAGTGTACTGATGATCCTTCGCAAGTCATGTATATCAAGGATGTTGGTATTTAAGATTTTCTATATTATGAGGAGATCTCGATTGAGATCTTGGATCATTATGTTCGTCGGTTGCGGATCAAGGATGTAGCCTCAGTAATTATTCTATGGAGAAACGACAAGGTAGAAGAGGCTACTTGGGAAGCGGAAGAGAACATGAAGTCCAAGTATCCGCTCCTATTTTTTGCTTTGGAAATTTTTACGGAAGGTATGTGTTCTTTGTAACAACTTTGTTTTCAAATTTAGTTAAGGAAAGGATTGATTTCCTTGCATCTTTGTTTTCTGTCTTAAATCTAAGAATAGAGACATATAGGGAAGTAAATCGTGCTTATACTTCTTTGTTCCATCTTTCAGGGGCGAATGTTCCAATTGGGGGAGAATTAAAACACCTTAGATTCTGGTCCTTGAAAATTTCCTGAGTTTTGAGCCTACTGTTGATCATACGACTCATCATACTGGTCGTATGATTAGGGTAAGGGTCAGATGACCCAGCTCGCAAGGTGTTCAATATTTGGTGGTTGAGTTTCTAGTATGGTTAAACATTGTGGGTCTGAGTCGTATGGTTTGTGATGGGTCATTGGGTTGGTCCTTCACTTAATCTGAAACTTAGTAACCTAACTAGTTCTAAGTAAGAGTGGCTCACTAAGAGCCTTGCGGATAGCATATGAGTCATGGTGAGGAGTCGTATGTTTTCCAATGTTGATTCTTTTAGATTCTGACTTTTGTACGATTGGGTCCATAATAGTCATATGGTCAAGGTATGACTTGGGGCGATGAGTCATATATTGGATAAAATGTGGTGTCCAACTTTTTGTTCTGGATATGATTAGATGGTACCACTCGTATGATACGGGTATGAGAGAGGGGTCCAAACCGTACCCACCTGCGATTATTTTTACAACTTAAGTTGGGGGTATTCTGGATATTTCCCCTAATAACTTTTTTTAACCCCACGGCTTAAAACACTATTTGGACTTAATTTACCCTATCATTCTTAATCAGAAACACATTAAACAATCTCAAATCTCTCTCAAGCTTTTGGTTCAAGAAAGAGGCTAGGGTTTTAATGTGTGGTGATTTTACCACTTATTCACACTCATTATTCATGCACATTATCTTTTTTTAATCAATAAATTAGACAAATTTGTTGTTAGATGCAATAATATCCACTCTTTGCAGGCATAAAGTTGAGGAGATCAAAAGATGGGGATTGAAGCATAAAATCATCAAAATGGAGCAAGAAAAGTGCAGCTAAAGACTTGGAGAATAAGATCCTCAGGTACCCGATCGTAGTCTATCAACCTCAATTGCGGCGGTCAAGCAACAGTCTTTCAACCGCAATAGCTGATGTTATATGCGGTCGCATAGTCGCGGTTGCAGCCAGACCTACAATATCACGGCTTAGCGAAGGAGTTCACCCCAAGGGAAAAATTGGAAATGCACATGGTTGATCCCAATTTTGACTAAATGACTCAAACCCTATCCTCAAGAAGACATTCCATCTTCCCTATTTTTTTAGGTTCTTAGCTCTAAACTTTATAGCCTACATTTTCGGAGAAGAAAATATTGTATAAATTTTTTGGTGAAGAATACATTGGAGACTTTCTAAATGAAAGATTTTCTCACTACAATTGTTGATATTGTGGGAGAACCAAGTTTGAAGTAACATTCGCTTAAATATTCAACAATTCATTTCAATGGAGATTATGGGTATATCTATGCTTATTTATCTTATGTGTACCTAAATATCCCTCTTCGGGTTATGTGTGAATAGGGGTTAATGTGTGTGTGGGTTGTTACTGTTAGAGTCTATTTGGTAATTCATGTTTATGGGTTTTATCATTGTTATGCTAATTTGATTAGGATTTGATGGGTTAAAGCCCCAATAATCACATGGGTTTGATAAGTGAAAGCTCCAATCTTTAGAAAGTTCAAGGCTATCATCAAAAGAAGGAATCTGGGTGAGCATTAGGAATCCATATCATCCTCAAAAGAGGGATGTGGAGACCAAAACAATGATAAACGATTACGTATGTAGTTTGCTAAATTTTTACTATCTTAGACATTAGGGTGAATATGAGATTGACTATGCCATGGGTATTAACCTAGAAATAGGGATTCCTAGATTGAGGTTGTGGTTACAAATTGTTGAACAAACCTATTAGTTATTCGAAAGAATCAATGGGTGAAAGTTTGGTATTTTGTTGAAAGACTAGCATCAAAATCTATAACCAAGCCTTCCCATATTTGACTTACTAAATTGATGTTGATTACTAACTCCCACTTGTCACTCCTTTAGTAATGCATAATCCCCATATTCGTGCATACTTGTTAAACCTCTTATTATTCATAGCCCCAAATTTATACTAGAAAAATCCAAAAAGACATATTTGTGTAGGAACCTATTTCCCCATTTTTTCTTTTTATACCATTTGTTTGAATTTAACTTGTATATATCATTTCAAATTAATTTGATCGCCACTCAGATTGTTCCTCGTGGATTCGACCCCATCTTTAAAGTTGGTTAAATATATTTATGATGATTACCTTGTACTTAAATTGACGTGTAAGTTGAGCGTTATAAAAAATGGCGCCGTTGCCAGGAAAAATTTGGCATATTAAGTTAGTTTGGAATTTTAGTTACTTACTTGAATTCAAGCTTGTAAATATTTATTTGTAATTTTCTTTGTTGTAGGTACATTTTCTTTTATTTCTACTTTCTTCTATGGCATCTTCCAAAAAATAGGAATTTGGTGGTTGGAACGCCTAGATTGACGACCTATATCTATATTGTGATGGACCACACTTCACAAGAGATTGTAACTATGTTCCCCAGAAAGAGACAGGATCACTTTCTCGATCTTCTAGGGAGTATGGTTGTACCTCATGTGGAAGTCAAGATGGACATAGGGATTATTTCCCAAATTCTCCCTCCCCTTTTATACTAACTGAATTGCTAGTTCTTCTTATGAGATTGATAGGTTTATGATGAGAAGAAAGAGGAGTGACAAACCGAACCCATTGGTTTTTGAGCGATTCTTCAAACTATTTTGGATTGGGTGATAATAACCGGAGAGAATGCACAAGTCCTTCATAAAGTTTATAGGGTGTTCGATTGTGCAGGATATCAACGCAAGGGAATTGGGAAAGAACATTATTTTAGAAAATCTCACAACTAGCCCATTTCCCAAGAAAACGCTCATCAAGAAGAGAAACCAAGCTACGATGATGATGTTGGTAGCAAACACTCCTCGATGGATTCCAAATCATCCAACTCAGTGAGAATGAAGAGGACAAATTAAAAAAAATGGTACTAGAATCAAAAGAAGAATAAATGCATATCTATTGTAATGACTCAAGTTCATTTCGAGGTGAAGATGCTTCTGAGGAGGCTAACCCAAAATTTGGTGTTGGACCTCATTCAACCAACTTTTCAACCTTATGCTTAGAGGATGTGATGAGGATCCATACCTTTGTACAAAGGGAGGATTATGGGGAGGCAGAGTCCAACTCTTATATTTTGGAATTTGGCATTCCAAAGGATCATATGGAACCCCATCCGTCAATGGACATAAAATTCAACTTCCAATGTGCAAGGAATGGTCAATTGATGTGCTCACTTTTTCCCAAAGAACCAATTCGAAAAGTTGATATCAAATTGGGTAAAAGGTTCAAGTCTTCCAAATGGCAAGATCGAAACTTGTTTGCCATGTCATTACCTATTTCAAGCCTCATATTGGAAGATCTGAATCTTCTAGCCCTCTGCCGCTCATTGTATTTTGAAAGAAAGTTAGGGAAGATATTCAACTCTTCTAGGCGGAGACACAAAAGAAGAGGTGGAGTCATCTTTCCCCAACATTAAATGAAGCGCTCAATAGGAGGCAACCCATCACAGCACGAAAAGTGGAAAGTGTCATTTTTTTCCATGAATGATAAATTAGAATTAATCTTTATTTTTGTGCATGCATAATCCATGAGATGTTAGTGCTAAAGGAAATTTTAATCGAATTTGAAAGAGAAACGCATGAAATTGGCAAGTTTGGACCGAGTAGGAAATGCAAAAAACTTGATTTTTTGGTCTTAGTTACCGCGATTGCGGTCCGTGCCACTACGATCGCGGAGGCCGCAGGATCACAATCACGAAACTAGTCCAACTACCCATTTTCCCAACACTCCTCCTTCAATTTCTCTAAAAAATTCTCTCCAATTTGTGGTATTACATAGCATATTCAAGCATCAACTCTCTCCCTTGCGTCATCAGATCTAGTAAGTTGTCTTAACTTCCTCGATTTGGATATGATTATATGCTAAGAACTTGTAATATATAAAAAGGTCTAAAATAGTGTTTTCATTACTAACTACATGCTTAATTGTAGTCATTGCTATGATTAGCTGTTGTAGTTGGTGTACAGGATAATGGGGAAGAGTTGAATACCCAAACTTACGCATTAAATGTTTAAAGCAATCGTGTGCACCATGTGTTCGATTGAAGGCCACAAAGAGTCCAATCCTAATTCTTTCAAGTTTAGGGGATTTAGTCACACATTCTAGTCTTTATTAAATTGTTTATAATGTTGTCATTCCTAGTTGAAAGCTGGGATTAGGGGCTAAAATTGCATTTTAAAGTAATGGGCAAAAATTGTCAACCCATTCTCAGGTATTGTGATCACGGTCCCAATGAGAGTTTTTGACAGACTTTAAAACATCTTCACATCCATCACTGGCCCCAAAAACTTCATAACTCTACCACATGAGCTAACCTATTTAATTTAGCATGTTTTCAGTATGATAATACTAACGTTTGCCTAAGTTGCATTGTCTATAGGTTCTTAACTTCAAAATGAGAGATTTTGATAATACATGATTCATGACTGCACAATGCTAGCACACCTAGTACGGTGATTATCATAGGACTAAGTTACTCCCTGAAAGGGGTATTAGTTTAGATAAGGTGGAGGAGAAGCTCCTAGAATTGCATGCCAGACTCACTGTGGCCTGGTGGATTTTGTTTGCCTCAAAACCCTGCTATGCTAATGAGCAGTGGGTACATTACGTCTTCGCAAAACTCAGCATAGTTTCTCTCAAAAACCCAATTCTAATAATTAAGGGCAAACAGGTTAAGTTTGGGGAAGAGCTGGTTAATGCAGTGTATGGACTCTTAGATGCTGACATGGGGCAGTTCCAGTCAAAAGCATATGATCCGGGGACTTGGATGACAAATATTTTATGTCTTGAAAAAGTAGTTCTCTTGTCCATCTAGAAGAGAGATATTTTATTAAAGGACATCATAGAAAAATCTAGGCTATGATTGAAAATCATATGCAGTCAAGTATCGCCATGCACCCATATGACCATTGTCACAAATTTGAGAGCTCGGATGGTGGCTTGCATCCTATCTGGTATCCCGATCAATATAGGTGAGATTATTCTTTCAAAGTGGAAGTATTTCAAGACTTATGGTGGTATGCACCTTCTCTTCCATTACTTTATCACTAAGCTTTGCTAGAGGGTAGGAGTAGATGAGTATGTTGCAGATACTTAGGTTCACCCAGGCTCCCTTATCCGTCCACTCAAATTTAGAGGCAAGGGTGCCCCAGGCAAGAGTAATAAGAAGAAAGTGGACATGGGAAAATCAGTCCAAGAGGGAACAGTTTCTTGTAGACGTTCGTCAGCCAACCCCCTCGATGATATCTCAGGTCAAATGAGAGAGGTTAGAGAGATAGTATCCAGATTGCCTCAGGGACAAGGAGATCCATCCACCACTCATCACTTATATATAACATGGTTAGATTATGACATATATCGTGAGGAGTAGAAGAAGAAGGGATCCACTGTTGCTAATTTAGAGAGAGCCTACTCAGCCTTGGTGGGATCACATAGGGACCTCAAGGAGTCACATCAGAAAATGGTGAAAAGAGAAAATAAAAAAGACAAATTCTTCAAGAAGATATGGAAGGGGTTAAAGGGAATTTTTAAGGTGCTCAAACCCAATGAGAGACTACCTTCCCTGAGGTTGGATAGTTATGACTAGGCCCCTACTAATTAGTCAGTTCATGATAAAGATGGTGATGGTGCAGAGTCAGTAGGAGAGAGCAGCTCTTGATGTAGATTCAGGGAGACCTCTCTTACTCTTCTTATTGCACATGCAATGAGGACACTACATTCTTTTTAGTTGGGGGTGCCCCTAGATTTGTAGAATTTTGATGTTATGATGCTTGATATTTCTTTGTGTGATTGTTTTGAAATGATGTCTTGGATATTATTTGAATTTGGTTTCGAGATGTCATATTTTAAGGTACCCTGATTGTACCCACATTTTATGGATTATCATGCTTTACTTTTATTGTTAGTGTTCTTTTAATTTTATTTTATTTTGATCTTTGTGATGCATGACCAACTTTTCCCTATAACGGATTGATTGATGACATTCATAAGGGTGAAGTGTTGTATTTGGGTTTTGATACATAGGTTCTAGGGAGTTCTGAGTATTCGTAGCATGAGTGTCAGGAATACAAGGGAATCCTGAGTACCCTTGGCATTTTATTTTATAAAAGTTGGGGTCACTTTGTACGCGATTGGTGATGTCTGAGTAGCCATATCGGTAGTTTTAAGCCAAGATGTGAGACTAAGTCTTTGGTTGTATCCATAGTTTAGAAAATTATGCTAAGAAACCCCCTCCATCCAAAATCTTTGAAAAATCAAGGGCATGGACTTGAGTAAAGTTGCAAAAAATCTTTTTCTCTTTTTGTGGCTCCGCAAATTGTTGACTTGAAAATAGTGATAAACACCTTACTTTTGTCTCTTGCGGGAGGGACATTTTAACTCCCTTGGCGAATTTTGCATACCACGTGTGGTGAGATTTTGGTATTCATCTCTTGTACACTTGTGTTATCTAGAACTTGCCCCATTAGTCTTTTAAATCTAGTTTTGATTGTATATGGTTGGATAAATGAACTTAGGCCATCCTTGTTACATTGGAACCTACTCTAGCTTAAAAAGCCTTCCTATGCATGATTGTAATCCCTAGTACCCACTTCAAGCCTTTATACCTTTCTTTGACAAACTCATTACAAGCTTCTATTCTTTTCATCCCTCTTTTGAACTGTACCCTCCTTGAACTTGAAAATGAAATGGCTTAAAGCTTAAGTTAGGGGTGGTGAAAGTGATGAAAGGAAATTTGAGGCCACAAAGTGTTAGTAAAATGCCCAATGTGCCTAAGTGATAAAAACAAATGTTTACAAAAAAAAAAGGATCCAACAAAGGAATGAATTGCACGTAAGTTGCAAGAAAAAAGAAATGAAAGAAAATTTGTGAACAAAGGAAGAAAATTGTAAGCATAAGAAAAGAAACTAAAAAAAGAAGAGTGTCCCTTAGTAGAAAAAAGAAGAATCGTAAAGGGTGATGTAGATTTTCATGGAAGGGTGTAGCCATGTTGTTCCTAAATAGTATCCTACACTAACCCAAATCTACATTCAAGCTTAAAAAGTCCTTTAAGATCTCCAACCATTTACTTTTTTTGTAGTGGCGATTTAAAATAGGGGCAAGCCTATGGTATGGCACTTGTTGCATTGAGATTTCTTTTGTGAGGGAGAGAGTTGGACACTTAAAACTTCGTGTTGCATATCTTGTAGATCAGTGTGAAATTATTTTTCTTGTGTGGATGACATGTTAAACAAGTTGAGGTGAGTGATTTTTTCACCTTCCGAGCGATGAGGCAAATAGAGTATGACTTACATTCAGTCTAAAGTTGAGTCACTTTAGAGCATTAGTGGTTGTTGCTTGATTGCTCTTTGAAGTCATGTACATCTTTTGATAGTGCATCTTATGATGAGGGCTTTAGTGAAACTAGCTTAGCACATGTGCAATGAGCTACTTGTGGTTGCAATTAAAGTTGAGGTCATTGTGATCTTTAAGGAATAAAGGTTGGGCTTAAACGATTGTGTCTCATGGTAAGAGGTAATGATGCATGAGGTCAAGCAAATGTTTTAAGTTAGGGGTGTTTATGAGTGGTGATTTTACCACTCATTCGCACTCATTATTCATGCACATTACCTTGTTTTGAACGGATAAATGAGACAAATTTGTGGTTAGATGCATTAATATCCATTCTTTGTAGGCATAAAGTTGAGTAGATAAAAATATGTGGATTGGAGCGTATAATCATCAAAAGGGAGCAAGAAAAGTGCAGGTGAAGACTTGGAGAAGTAAAACCTCAGGTACCGCGGTCGTGGTTTGTCGACTATGATCGCGACGGTCAAGCAACATTCTTACAACCGCAGTTGCTGATGTTAACTGTGGCCGCAGCCAAACCTGTGGGATCGCGGCTTAGCATAGGAATTCAGCCCAATGGTAAAATTTGAAATGCACATGACTGATCCCAATTTTGACAAAAAGACACAAACCCTATCCTCAAAAAGACATTCCATATTCTCCAATTTTTTTAGGTTTTTAGCTCTAGACTTCATTGCCTCCATTTTCGTAGAATAAAATATTGTATAAATTTTGGGGTGAAGAATACATTGGAGACTTTCTAAATGGAAGATTTGATCACAACCGTTGTTGATATTATGGGAGAGCTAAGTTTGAAGTAAGATTCACTTAAATCTTCAATAATTTATTTCAATGGAGATTATGGGTATATCTATGCTTATTTATCTTATATGTAGCTAAATCTCCCTATTAGGTTTATGTGTAAATAGGGGTTAAAGTTTGTGTGGGTTGTTATTGTTAGCATCTATTTGGTAATTCAAGTTTATGGGTTTTATCATTGCTATGCTAATTTTGTTGGGATTTGATGGGTGAAAGCCCCAAATACCAACATAGGTTTGATGAGTGAAAGCTCCA
Organism: Capsicum pubescens; assembly: GCA_030864215.1. Lineage (NCBI taxonomy): Eukaryota > Viridiplantae > Streptophyta > Magnoliopsida > Solanales > Solanaceae > Capsicum > Capsicum pubescens. Next base: position 193,607,963 of record CM061544.1, on the reverse strand, counting down.
AGCTCTATAAAGTTCAAGGCCATCTTCAAAAGAAGGGCTTGGGTGAACTTTAGGAATCCATATCATCCTCGAAAGAGGAATGTCGAGACCAAAGCAATGATAGACAATTATGTGTGTAGTTTGCTAAATTTTCACTATCTTAGACATAAGGGTGAATGTAAGGTTGACTATGCTATGGGAGGTATCATCCTAGTAATAGGGATGCCTAGATTGAGGTTGTGGTTACAAATTGTTGAACGCACCTATTAGGTATTCAAAAGAATAAATAGGTAAAAATTTGGTGTTTTGTCGAAAGACTACCATTAAAATCTATAACCAAGACTTCTCATAGTTGACTTGCTAAATTGATGTAGATTACAAACTCCCGCATGTCACTCCCTTAGTAATGCATAATCTTGAGATCTATGCATAATTTTTAAAACTCTAATTATTCGTAGCCTCGAATTTATACTAGAAAAACCCAAAAATACACATTAGTGTAGGAACCTATCTCCCCCATCTTATCTTTTTGTACCATTTGTTTGAATTCAACTTATATCTATCATTTAGTTTGATTTCTATTCACATTGTTCCTCATGGATTTGACCCCAACTCCAAAGTTGGGTATATATATTGACGATGACCGCCTTGCACTTAAATTGACGTAAAAGTTGCATGTTATCAAGTTTTTCTCAAGAAATCAATTAAGGCTCTAAGGGGTGTTTTCTCACCATCTTCTGTGTTATCTAAGGCATGTTACTCCTCCCTCATTGTTAGTTTAAACTAAAATCATGTTTTAATGATTTTATTATTGTATTGTATGGGTTTTTCAATATGTGTTGGGGTTTTGGTTATTAAATGTGGGATAATGTTTTTCCATGTTTTTACTTATGGTTTTCATGTTTTAATGGTGTTTTGAACATATGGTTTCTTGGGAATGGTAAATTGGTACATGGTTTTGGTTTTGGAAATCATATACCCTCATTATGTTTGTTAAAATGCCTATCAGAATGTTTGTATCACATAGTTTGACTCTTGTTGAAATCCTTGCATTGGATAAATGGTATTTGGAACCTAATTTGGTTTAAATGGTTTTAAATGGATTGGAAAGGCCTTGGTGGGCATGGTATTGGTTTAAATGGAAACTTTGGAGTTATATTTGTTTAATGGTTTTGGTATGGCATATATGGATGGACTTGCAAGTTCTAGTGTTGGTATGATGTTACCGATGATTAATGCCTAATAAATAAGACTCCTTGGCAATTTTTTGGTTATGTGTTAATGGTTTAATATGGGATTAAGGGTGATATTTTAGCAAACCCATGGAAGGTAGCGGTCTCGGAGGGACCAAAACTGGAAACTCACGTTTGCTGATGTGAGGTTAGTCTTGGCGAACATGTGCATTATGTCACACATATATTTTTGGAGATGTTCTAGTCATCTCAGATTTTTCTTTTGTTAGTGGGTCTAACACACACTGAGGCCCTTTCAGTAGGGGAGATAAACCCATATAGCCCCATGGGTGGTTTTAGTATAGTCAAGCTACACAATCCCAAGTTGATGGTTTTAAATGCATGCTAAACATGATTTTCTTTCCCAACATGATATATAAATATATATTTATGAATGTGATTGCATTTGGATATTTACTTAGTTTTAAATGTCGTCATTATTTTATCCTTACTCCTAAGTACATGCTATCATTCACCCGCTAACCCGTCTTTGGGTGATGTATCACCCAGCAAAGCAGAAACCAGCCATACTACTATTCCAACACATTAACTGGATTCTGGGATAGCTTGTGTCAGATTGAAGTGCTGAGCTTCCATACTCAAGAAGGCTCCATTTTATGTTATGGATTTCTCTACATACTTTTGTAATTTCTTGGATATTGGTTTTTACTATGGTCGGGGGCATGTACCGATCGGATACTATTTTACTTTTGGATAGAGATTTTGTGTGACTACTTTGGGTTGGTATGGGTGGCCTCGGTATCGGTGTCAGCCTTGGCATTAGTATTGGTATTGGGGATGATACCGTTGGGATGTATTTTATTTATGATTGTTCCACTCTATCTTGTTATATATATATATTCAGGATTCGTCTGACATAAGGTGTCGGGAGGTAATGGTTAGGGGTTGGGGTGGTCTCCGATCTCGGGTGGGGCTTGAGGCACCCGAAATGACTAGGACTTAGTTTGGGTTGTATCACTTACACATAGGTCTTGGAACCTTTGAGAAATCCATAATGAATCTCTATTAAAATTTGGCATGTCTGAAAAATTACATACACTTATGACAGACACTGGTGGTGGCACCTTTTCTATAACTCCTAATTTAGCTCGATATACCTCCAATCCTCTCTGTGACATTTTATGGCCTAGGATGATGCCTTTCTTGACTAAAAACTTACACTTCTCCTAGTTTAAATAAGATTAATCTCACCTCTCACAAATACTTTATCAATATTATATAAATATGTTACCAAAATCAAAGAAATCATCTATAAATACCTCAAACATCTATTCCACCATGTCATAAAATATGTTGATCATGTATTGTTATAATGTGGTTGGTGCATCCCACAATCCAAAGTGCATACGCTTGAAGGCTTACATCCCATAGGGACAGGTGAACATATTAATTTTTTTATCTTCTAAAGCTATGGCTATCTGATTATAGTTTGAATATCCATCCAAAAAGCAATAAAAATCCTATCCTGAAAGTCTATCCAACATCTGGTTAATGAACAAAAATGGGTAATGATCATTGCGGGTGACATCCTTAAGCATCCTATAGACGATACAAATTCTCTATTTGGTTACTGAGAGATTCGGTATCAACTTGTCCTTATCATTAGTCACCACTATTCCTACCTTCACTTGAACACACTGGATGGATCTAACCTATATGTTGTTTGAAATAGGTACACGATGCCTGAATCAAGCCACCTGATCACTTTCTTTCTGTCTACTTCTTTGCATTATTGTATTTAATCATCTTTAGTGCTTCATACTTAGTTTATACTCTCATTCCTTGAATATGTTATGCATGTAAAAGGCGTGTATTATTCCGTGAATGTCTGGCAGCTGCCACCCAATAGCTTTCTTTCTCCTTTTAAGCACTAATAATGCCTCTTTAACCTATACATTAGATAATTCTACAGATAGAATACAAGGTAAGGTATCATAATCCCGTACGAAAGCATACATGAGGTGTGGAGGCAATGCCTTCCACTCTAGATTAGGAGCTTCATAAATAGACGACTTATGAGGAGGTCCAAGGGGTCAATTTAAAGGCTCAAATTCACCCCTGTGAATCAAAATGCTAGCCACATCTAGAATTTGGACAATTTAATTAGTGTTTACATACAAAAAGATATCATACCTCACCAAATCTCTTTCGAAGGGATCCTTGGAAGTAATAAATTAGAGTTTTGACTAAATAAAAATCACCATATTAGTATATAAATCATTCTAAATAGTTGGTAACTTTATTTCATTATACATATCAAACACCTCAATTTTATCATGATCTTATATAGTTATCTACCTAACTGCTACATCTATCAAAGAATGCCCAGTTGCAAAAAATAGATATCCAAAAGTAAATGGGACCTCTAGATATACATCTAAGTCCAATACAATGGTAAAATAAGTAATCCCACTTGCACCGACACATCTTCAACTATTCCATTACACTTGTCAAGTGAACAATCAGCCAACTAAAAAATTATTATGCTGGGTTGTGAACTACCCAACCCCACCTTCTTGAACAAAGAGTTAGTTGTTAGATTTATTTGAGATCTAACACCTTACCAACCTCAATCGTTTATGGATTTCCCAATGATGATCTAGATGGTGAAGCTCTTTGGATCCTTGAGCTTTGTTGTGAGTCTATTCAGAATTCGTGAGGTGCACTCTTCAGTAAGTGCAATGGTAGCATGCTCTATCAACTTGTTCTTATTTACCAAAATGTCCTTGATGTACTTTGAATACTTAGGAATTTACTATAAAACATCATCAAGAGGAATATTAAGGTGCATCTCTTTTAACAAGTCAATAAATTTTGAAAACATGTTTTCTCCTTTTGCTTATTAGCCTTTATTGTAGAAGGGAAGGTTTCTTAGCACTTTTTACATTATTACCACTCTTCACTTTTTTCTTAGTCTCTAGTTTCTTTTGATCTCTCACCACTACATTGATTTCCTGGGCTATAACTCCTCTAATTGCCTACCACTTTGAGTTGAAACAACCTAAACCTACTTAGGATTTGGATCAGTATCACTTGGATAACATTTTTGTGGTTTGGTGTTTTGTTCCTTAGCAAGTTTTCCCATTTGAACCTTTAGAGTCTTTTTGGATAACTACTAATTTTTTATGTTAACAACTATTTGTGCTTGGTTAGCCATGATCTGCTTCAACATCTTCTCTATTTTGCTAGACTATATTAGAATAACCATCTTGAGCCTGTTATTAAAGATTTTGATTTCCAACTTGGTTTCTATATTGATTAACATTCTGTCCTTGATTTCCACCTAATGAGAGATTAGGTTGATTTTGCCAAATTAGGTTATAAGTTTTCCCAAAATTTTAATTACCATGGAATGAGCATTACCCACAAAGTTCACTGATTCTAGATTCGCTACACATGCCTCTATTGAGTGATAACCATTACCACATACCTCACACTAATTCTATTTTTTTGGTACCATGTTCACAGAGCTTTCTAATGTCTAAAATTTAGATTACTATACTGAATGTTAATCTAATTCTGAAAGGATGCATTTTCTACTGCTATGGCTGTTAATTGATATGCTTCTAATAGGCTTGTTGCTTTTTTGGTGCTTCTCAAAACATTTGCATTCCCTTATGAATTTCCCTGTAAAATATAATTTATAAATGTATACAACTCATCATATGTCCTTTCTAAGGCTTTCCTACCAGCTGCTGAATCCAACACAATCTTTGTGTTAGGTTCAGGCCTTTCTATAAGAGTATGCTCCAAAACTTTATTAATTTGATGATGGTGAGCACAATCACTAAGTGAGAACTTGAACCACCTTTTTGCTTCCCTTAATAGAGAAAAAGGGAAAAGTTTAAGTATCACTAGGTCTGATGAGACTTCTAGGGAAATATAGGTTTTACTAATCTAATGAAATATCTGCAAGAGCTGTTGTGGATCCTTATGAGATAACCTTGTCAATTATTCATAGGTGTACAATATTTGCACTATAATTTGTTTAATCTTGAATAAACCTCCTTCTTTTAGTCTTCAAATTCTAAACATGAAATTATTGGTAAGTGAATTACCACCTCTCAAATTGGCCTAGTTCCTACCAACTCTGCATGATTAATTTCTACTGGATCATCCAGCTAAAGTTGTTGAATTAGATATTAAAGATCCACTACTCTTTGCTAAAAAGCTCGTTCGAGCTCCATATATGGTTCTACCAACTGTGTTTCTTTGGCAAGCTTGAAGCACAAATTAGACCTAAAAAATCAACTACTAAAATCAAGTTTTAAATAGTTGTATAATATTGATATTGATAACAAAATGAGCAAGTGGACGTAATAATTGAGAGGCTCTTTCATTTTTAGTGTCAACCCCGCAGGGACTATGTATTTAGAAATTTACTTAATTCAGTTTCTAATAATATTTTAAGCAAGTTTTGAGAGTTATCAGAAGGATTTTGAACTTCTACAATTCTAATTATTGAAAAAATAATGAAGTTAAGTAATGACAATTTTATCAAATGTTTACTCAATATGGATGGGAATTCTAGGATCGTGTCACTTGTTGCAATCATAAATATGATTAATTTTTCATTGGTTATGTTGCTTATTCGGTTGTTTGTTCTTAACAAAATGACTATAGTCTTTTGAGCCTCTAACCTTCTACCTAAAAGGATTTTTTAGCTACATCATTAAGAGGGGATGCAATGCTCTAGTTTAGATTCATTATCTTTTTGTATTTGAACCAAAAAGGTATTCTAAATATATTCCTATCCTTGATTGGAATCTAATGTTCAATTAATTGAAAATGAGAATTCATCCCCTAATCTTCAATTTATTGAAGATGAGAATTCATCCCCTAATCTACTCATTCTATCCTAATGATTCACCTTCCAGGTTCAAAAAGGATTATAATTGTATCTTAATGTTGGCCAAGCAATAAAATAGTAAAATCAAAAGTTTAAGAACAACCAATGTAATAAATTCAATGTTAAATCAAGTCAAGAGTATGGCACAATGATGCATTCGGCCTCAACACTATAACAATGGTATTCAACCACTCATAGTTGGAAATAAAATTTCAAAAGATAATGTTATTCATGCCAAAGAAAATGAGAAGAAGATTTTATGGAATATGAACCCTAATGAAAACCCTATCTCTCTAACCTGCTATAAAATAATGCATGTCTCCCTGAATGATGTTTTGGGGCTATGTATAGATGTATGGTAAAATTACCCCCAAGCCCCTAGTTACTTCTTAGGTTGAAATAAAAATTATTTCTTGGTAGACAATTGGTCCACATGTCGTATTACGTATCCCCAAGAGGTTCATGGCCAATTGCACAATTTGAAGGGGTGCAATGCATGGCCCATATAAATGCCCATGCATTCTCAAATCTCACATATTTTACCTTGTATATTGTAATCTTTAGTCATCTTGATTCTTTGCATTCCACATTCCTGAAATTGTACAAATTATGTATATTAACACATTTACATCAAAAGTATTGCAAAAGACACACGCACAAGATAATTTAATCTGAAAACATGGCTAAAATATAGGTAAAATATAGTGGTTGGTTGTATGAATACGCCCAAGATCATGAATCACCAAACTCATTGGCAATGCAACAAATTAAGACTACATCACCAAGCTATATTAAACTTAAGCTTTAGTGTTTGGTAATTGTCAACTTCAGCGATGGATTTCTATGATCACAAATATTTGTGGTTGTATGCCAAACTCTTTTTCCTCATTGTTGAACTGCTTTCTTGGGAACTTGAATGAACAGTTATATTTTGTGATGGATCCTTCACTTTGGTGATATGTCATATGGTTTTACAATGCACCAAACTCTTTCATCATTCCACCTTCACTTTTTAGCTTGATTTATCCATCTTTTTCTTTCTTATGCATTGTTGTCCACTTATTATCTTTAACCCTAAAAAACAAATTGACTAACACTAAAAGTGACTTAAATGGCATTGAGGACATGATTTTTTTATTGAATTTAGGCCAAATGGGTCATATATTGATGACTCGTCAAGTATAGATTTATCTAGGGTATATATTCGATGGTTGGATAGTACTTTATGCCATCACCTTGGATTAGGGTTAGTTATTGATTATACTTGTTGTATACTCGTATTCCATACTCACCCTTTCTTTTTTGTTTCTTTTTTTGTACTTCGTGAATGTATTGAGCTAGTAGTTAAGCATTTATTACGCTCTCCTAGTGTTGGTTTAACAAATATCTAGGTAGTGCTATAGGATCGCAGAGCTTAGAAAATCTTTCCTTATATTATCTTTTGCTTTATTTGTATTTAAGATACTTTGGATTAGTTAATCATATTTTATATTAAAGGCTTTTATAAGTGACAACTTAAAGTAGGATGTATCATTGAGATTATGTTTCTTTGTATCATTTGGGATTTACTTTTGATTATTGGATTTGGATAGGCTTAGATTTGTTTGAGGGTGTTATAAGTGCCATCACAGTCCTTATTATGGATCATGATAACTAGTATCCTAGCCCACGGTTTGTTGGTATCATCAGTACAAGTCAAGTATTGCAGATTGATATGGAGATATTTATTATCTATCTCTAAGAGGCTACATGTACTTATGAGAAATCCTTTTCTTTATTCTGTATCATCCGTTCATATCTTAATGTGACTCAAAAAGATCTCTTATTCCATTTATCACTAATGGTGAGAACCTATTTTTCTCTTGCTGGAGATTTAGAGCTTATTCCCTTAGTACACTGTTCAAACAAAGGATATTAGAGTGGTCATACAAGAGAATTTATACTAGTTAGAGGCCATGATAAGGTTACCACCTCATGTTCATGAGTTTCTCATTTTGATGGGTTTGTTGAGATAGTGGGGGTTAAGCCCAATATAGATGCCACCTATTTTATTTTATATCTATACTTGAGAGTTTCATTGTACAATTGGTGGGTTTCATATAGGGGATGGATTAGACTTTCATTAAATATATTATTTTGGGTCTTCAATATCTGTATCCATAGGTTCCTACTATTATAGATTCTCCTACTATTAATATGATATTACTAGGTATGTCTGTATATCGGGTGACTTTACCAGTTATGTCTATGAAGGGACATAGTAGGTTGGTGGATTTCACGAGGATAGATCCCTTAGAGTTTAATGGGGATCCCAGTATTGATGCTTATGATTATTTGGTTGGTTACCAGATGTTGAATAAGTTAGGCATGGTAGACTCAAATGGAGTACATTTTGCTATTTTTCAATAAATAGCTAGCTAGCTAGTAGTGAGGTAATGTTGTTGAGAGTAGGATAATTGGGTCGTTTTTATATCTTTTAGGATTAGTTACTCAACTCTTACTAGTGGATTTGTATGGATGCACGAGGAGCATGGAAGCAAGAAGCCTCATATACTTGAAAGTGGTAGCGACATTTAGGGTAGAGGTTAGACTTTTCAAGCTTATTTCAAAGGTAGTTAAGTCGTAGTAACCATTTGAGTTCTTTAGATTTAAATCATCAAACACCTTTTCACACAGGATGCTTGATGTTCCTAGGAAACATTGCACATTCGATGCTTAAAACAAGGAATTTATGACTGGACATAGGTTATTTTTGTAGACATAATGTGGTTTTGTATTTTGTGCAGGTAAAATAGGCTAACATTGGTCTTGGAATGAAAAATGGAAAAAGAAGTGCTGAAAATAGAGAATACTAACCATATTATGAGTCTGGAATATGAGTCATCAAGTTATCATATGACTCATAGCCTTATCCATAAGTATGACAGCTATATAAGGCACCCTGAAGAAGCTATGTAAAGAATGGCCACGACTCGTTAGGAGTGATTTTGAGTCATGAGTAGTAGTCATAAATATAGCTGAAGCCAAAGAAAAGATTTTGAGGTAAAGTTCTAAAAGACTATGAGTTGTAAGGCGTGAGTATGACTCACGAGGATAAGTACTGAAAAGACTAGTGTCCAAAGCCCTGAAAGACTAAGCCTCAAGTGATGATGAGTGAAGGCCACAAGTCGTAAGGACTGAATATGACTTGTGGTAATGAATCGTAAGGATAATAGAAGCATGAAGCCCTAAAGATCTATTACTGGAATGCTTACAACTAGAATTGTACAACTCGTACGAATACCTTACGAGTGGACTACACGAGTCGTAACGAGGGCTGACATATTTTTTGTATCCCATTTTTATTAGGACCTCTTTATTATTTTGAGACACTATAAATACCTTAAGGTTAATCCTTTATTAGGTTAGAGCCTTATACATTCCTTTACATACTTTTAGCATACTTTGATCATTGAGATTTTGTTCTTGATATTTAGGGTTTTTATTCAATAGGAGACTTTGGATTTTATTTCTCTCATTATTGTGCAACTAATTACATGTGTTCTTTATTGATTATCATGGATTGTTGCATATAAATAACTGGCTAATTTCCTTGACTAGGGTTGTGGGAACCCTAGCAGAGTAGCTCTATAGAGGAAGTGGGAGATTCATTTATTATATTGTAGTTGTGTGTATCTTAATCTTCTAAATATTAATTGACCTCAGAGCTATTGCAGAAGCTTGAGGATTGCCTATATTTGTGAATGTCCTCACAAGGGAGTTTGAGATTAGGAAAAAGGTATTAAAATAGTAATTTGAGATTCACGTCCATCTTATAATTTTTCCATCTCATCTAATCTTACTCTATACTCAAAATGTGACAGTTGAACTGAGGTCATAGGCATGGGGCAATAAGGCGACACTCTAAGAATCACAAGGTAAAGGGTGAGATTTGTCAAAACTTTCACAAGACGGTTGATAATACATAGCTTGTCGACTTTATATGCAGAGAAAGAAAATAGGTGAGTTGAACATGAGAAGTTTACGGAGTTGAGAAGACATACTGTGCTAGTATTCGTCTTCTACTATTTACATACCCAAGAATTCAAGTTTTGTTACAATTCACTTTTGACTTCAAATTCCCCCCATTTACTTTTCTGCCTTGCTCGCAAATTTTATCAAGTTTGAGATATTGTTCAGCGTTTTACCTTTGGGTTCGACCCCAACCTGGTTTGGGTTAATATATTCAACATTATCTGCAACATACTTCTTAGTAGTTTAGTTTTGGGTGACATTAAATTTTGGCATCATTGCAAAGGAAGACGACGTGAATTATGGATTTAAGGTTTTTAAGATCATGGGTTTTATTTTTAATTCTTGTTTTTGTATTTGCTAGTGTATGCCAAGCACTATGTGTCGAGGAAATCCCTTTCTCCCATTATATCTAGAGGCTAAAAGAATCTTTCAAACACCAAGAAGGATGGTAGAAAGAGAATGAGATCTTCCACCTGAAGATATTCAAAATGATCCCAATGCAGTACCCTCTCATGTCTAGGTGACCCATAAAATGTTTCTAATAGATAGAAGGAGAACTTATTAGCAGAAGCAGATGAAGAGGCCCAGTTAGCTAAAGAGTCTACGATATCTCAGTAGGCAGAACTAGCCAGGCCAAGGCAGGTGGGTCGAGATACAGTTCAAAGAGGAAAAGCTCAAACTAACCCTGCATATCAACATCTACAACCATATGATGAAGATGGATACATAGAAGATGTTGATCTTACTGAGATAGGGTCCATAATTCCTCCTGCTTTACCCCATCCCCCCAAATGTTAAATTTGACATTACTAGTGTAATGATCCAATAGCTAAACTTGAAAGATGTGTTTTCGAGATTAGCTACAGATGATTCGAACATGTATTTTTCCAGTTTCATTGGGATATGTATGTCAGATACTATTTCGGGGGTGAACCAGGAAGCTTTAAGGTTGAGATTGTTACTATTTTTGCTAACTAAAGAAACATCATTAAGGTTAGGGGAACTTTTGAGAGGTTCAATCACTACTTGGTATGAGTTGCATAGACATTTTTTGAATAAAGTCTTCCCTTATACAAAGATGCTACAGTCAAAAGATGAAATTTACAATTTTAGACAACTACTTACTGAATCTATGTATGAGGCATGGTTTAAATTCAAAAAGAAGTTGGTCATGGTACCTAATCATAGATTCATAAGATCTAGTTTATTGGAAATCTTCTATAGATCACTAAATATCAGTTCTTGAGCAATGGCAGAGATGATTTTTGGAGTTGCATTTATGCATCTTCAGTAGGATGTTGCACAAGAAATACTAGATGATATTTCTATAACTAATTGAGTTTGACACACTAGAGATGCTGAGTGAGGTGAAGGTACATATTCTATCAGAACAGAAAATGACTATGGAGTTGGTCATGATTTGATAGAACAAGAGGTTGCACAACTTTGGACAAACATTGGGCTTCTTATAAAACAATTCACAACAATGAGTGCTGAGAAAGTGAATGCAGTGGAGGTGTAGAGTTCTACTTCTAGAACTTATGAGATCGAGTCTGAAGAGGAAACAAAGTATAGAGATCGAGATGGTTATTGGAGATTAAAGAATGATTACAAAGAGAAGAGTGATAGATACTTCCCACCAGGTAGCTGGGATACCAAGTCTAGAATAAAGGCAATGTTGTTGAAACTAGTTAAAGTCCAACAAAGTTGAGGAAGAACTATCTGGGCTAAATTACAAAGTTAAATCACATGCTACCATAATCAAACAGCTAGAGCAGCAGTATGGCCAAATGTCGGCCACATTGAATCAAAGAAAGCCTGGCACTCTCCCAAGTAATACGGTGTAGAACTCAAAAAAAATAGTAATTACCATGCCATTACCACTAAGAGTGGTAAAATCACCATGGATCCGCCCATATCAACTATGAACGATTCAAAGATTGATGATGATCTTTTTGATGTTGAGAGAAGTATCAAGAAAAATAAAGGATAAGATAAGATTAAGGAGCCTATTTTGAAGACTATCCCAAGACCTCTCCCTCTTTTTTCTCAAAGGTTGAAAAAGAAGTAAGAAGATGGTAAATATAAGATAGTTTTATTTATGGTAAAGGAGTTGTCTATTAACATTCAACTTATAGAGGAATTGGAACAAATGCTTGGCTATGCAAAGTTCATGAAGGATTTAGTCACCAAAAAGCGGACAGTCAGTTATGAGATGATTTAAAATATTTATTACTATAGTTCTGTTGCTACTAGATCATTGGTAGAGAATAAGGAGGATCCTGGTGCTTTCACCTTCCCTTGCACCATTGGATCTTTTAACTTTGCTGAGGCACTATGTGATCTAGGAGCTAGTATCAATCTCATGCTGCTAGTAGTGTTTTAGTATTTGGGGTTGGGAGTATCCAAGCCCACATATTTGAAACTAGTGATGGTAGACTGAATAATGAAAAATACAGTGGGCATTTTATGTGATGCATTGGTAAAAGAGGCTTCTTTCATATTTTCTACTAATTTTGTTATATTGGATTGCGAAGTATACTTTCAAGTTTTAATTATTTTAGGTAGGCCACTCCTAGCTATAGTAAGGACTTTGATGGATATGAAGTTAGTATATTTGATGTTCAGACTCAACGATGAGAAGGTAATACTCAATGTATGCAAGTCATCCAACAACTGGATGAGTTAAAGGTAGTATTTATGATTGATTTTTCTGATGAGGAGATGGTCTCATACCATGATCTTGATGCGGTAACTAATTGGGATGACACTTTTATGGTTGTCCCTTTTGAAGAAAGGCTTGGGGTTGAAGCCTTATCAACAACGATTATGAACTTTAACAGAGATAGTATTGATGACAATGATGAGATGGTATGTGCACTTTATAGGAATGGTTCTTATAATTTTGTACCAAATAAACTTGATTTTTATCTAAAGAATAAAACCACTTTACCTGCTCGTCCATCTATTGAGGAGACACCCATCTTAGAGTTGAAGGCCCTCCGTTCATATTAGATGGAGACACCCATCTTAGAGTTGAAGGCCCTCCGTTCATATTTACGATATGCATTTTGGGGGATAACAACATTTTTCTAGTAATTATTGCAGCTGACTTAATGAAGGCAACAACAAAAACTTTTTTATCAGTTCTACAAATATTCAAGAGGTCCATTGGTTGGTCCATTACATATATTTTTCTTATTCCACTGGATTTTTTTACTCACAAAATTAAACTTAAACCGAATTGTGTTCCAAGTATAGAACATCAGAGTTGGTTTAATCCTCCTATGTAGTAGGTGGAGATGAAAGAGATAATCAAGTGGCTAGATGCTGGTTATAGTATATTATATTACTAATAGTAAGTGGGTCAGTCTTGTACAATGTGTTCCGAGGAAGGGCGATTTTATTATTGTGCCTAGTGAGAAAAATAAGCTAGTAATAATGTGACCAGTCACAGGATGGAGAGTGTGAATGGATTACAGGAAACTGAATACATGGACACAAAAGGACCACTTTCCTATGCCATTTACAGACTAAATTCTTAATAGACTTGCGGGCAGAGGGTGTATTATTTTCTGGATGGTTATTCAGGCTATAACCAAATCACTATTTCTCTTAAAGACCAAGTAAAGACAACCTTCACTTATCCTTATGGGACCTTTTCATTTAGAAGTATGCCATTTAGGTTGTGTAACACTCCAACAATATTTCAGAGATTTATGATGAAACACCTAGGTTTTGGACCCTTAGAAAAATTCCCTTAATTGATGCTTCTGGACTAGGTACGACTTAGGGTACTAGTCGTACACTTATATATGACTTAGTGACCCTCTCCCGTATCCTAGGCAGTGTGTGGGGGTTACACACTATTAAAGGTATGACTTAGACTCTACATGGTCATAGGTTAGTGTACGAGTTATACAAAGTTAAGTCGTATGATGTTTGGCACTTGGCCTAGTTTACACTATTTTAGGTACAGTTTATGGGTACAAATATGGGTACAATTATGGGTACCATTTATACCCTTGAGTATGAGTCAAGGGTATGTGGTCATACCTTGGTTAGTGTAGGGGTCCATGGTTAGGTCTAGGGTATAATTTAGGGTACGACTCGTACCCTAGGATAGGGTTGAGCTAAGTAAGTCCTACCCACCTGGGAAGTCACTTTTCAGCTTTTAAGTTAAGGGCTCTATGGATATTTCCCCAACCTAAAATCCTTAAAATCATCAGTATCTAATATCTTTAGGCCCTTTATTCTTCACAATTACAAGATCAAAATGCATAAAAAAAATCCTTTCAAAGATTTCTCCCTCAAGATTAAAGCTAGGGTTCCAAGGGTTGTTCATCTAGAGGCAAAAAAGAGTCAAGTTTCTTTGGTGAATCATCTTGTTTAAGGAATGTGACCTTTCCCTTTTTATTAACTCAAAAACCATCTATTTTAAACATGGATTAATATTTGTATATAATGATATTGAAATCAAATGAAAAGGGTTTTGTTGCCTAATGATGAGAAATATTTGTTCTTACTTAGACTTGTATTTTTATATGATAGTGGTGGTTATTTTCATATGTGGGAACTATTTGTTGCAGTTTAATGAATGGGTCATGTGAAACCCTAATAATGATGATTTCTACATTGATTTTGGCCTTGGTAAAGGCATGCACACAAGGTGTTTGCAAAAATGTCTAGTCACATATTGTTAATGTTTTGAACTAGGGAAATGGACCAATAAGTGTGAATGGTTTGTAAATGGTATTGAAAAGGATTTATAATCCATGTATTCAGTTAATTTATGACCTTGTTCGTTTGATGGATAAAAGGGGGTTAAAGTCCATAAATATGAAATTGATGTATGTTGAACTAAAGTGTGGTATAAGATTCATAATGATGAATGAATGGTTTTTAAGGGGCTTGATGATCATAAATTGAATTGAATGTTGAATTGAATTAAGGCATTGGCTTATTAAAGTGTTTGTTTGATAAATTATTCCATAATGACCTCGTGGTCATATATGGTGATGAATTTGTTAAATGAGATAGAGTCCCTAAGTGTGAAAGTGAATAAATATGGATGTATGGACAAAGGGTTAGAGTCCTAATGTAGACTAATGATAGTTGTGATGGCTTGTGGTTAAATTCCCTTGCTTAATAAAGTGTCTTATGGTTTAAGTCCCTTCCTTAGTGAAATTTTTTGAGGTTAGAGTCCCTTACCTAAATACGTCGGCTTATGGGTAGAGTCCCTTGCTAAATACGCAGGCTTATGGTTAGAGTCCCTTATCTAATATGGCTTGTGGTTAGAGTCCCTTACCCAACAAAATGGATTGTGGTTAAAGTCCCTTGCCTAATAAAAATGTTTGTGGTTGAAGTCCCTTGCCTACTAAGAAATGTTTGAATCTATAAGTATGGAAGGTCTGAGTTCTCCATTTCATGACTCGTGATTGAATGCATCAAGAATGCTTGTTAAATCTTGTCTCCTTTAGCACGTTATGAAAATATAATATATATATATATATATATATTATATATCTACATGCATGTCCATGGATATGAATGTGGTTAAGAATGATGATTTGACTTTATTTTTAATGATGACTCTATTTTATCCTTATCCTTGACTTATATGCTAGCGCTCCAACCACTAACCATCTCCGGACGCTATGTCCCCATGCGACATAGGGGTCAGAGCTTCTTCTTCTCTTCTTCTTCAGTCATTAGATGATCGAAGTAGATCGTGTGTTAACTTAAAGTGGTGAGCTTTCCTACCTCAAAAGTCATATATTTCATAGTCTTTTATCTTTGGTGATAGACTTATTTAGATTTGGTTTGGATATTTTTGGGGGATTGTCCTGACATATTTAGATATCGAATTTGTGTAGAGGCATTATGAATTACTATGGACTTGTGTATGTTTGTTAGTATGTTGATGTAAATGAAATATTTAGACATTGTCTAAGTTATGATTTCTAGTTTTGTTCTTGATATATAGTTGGAGTTCCTCTGATACTTATGGATTGATGTGATGGTTAAGATAGGTTGACGAGGCGATCTCTAACTTATGTTAGGCTTGAGATGCCCATATTACAAGGCCCAATTTTGGGTCGTGTCATATGATGTCAATCTTCTCTGACATGGTAGAAGACTTCATTAAAGTATTCATGGATGATTTCTTTTGGTAGTTGGTGATTGTTTTTATCGGTGCCTGATACATTTGGCAAATCCTCTTCATAGATGTAAGGAATGCAACTTAGTACTTAATTGAGAAAAGTACCATTTTATGATTAAAGAAGGTATTGTGCTTGGGCATACGATTTTGAAAAGGGGTATAGACGTAGATAGATAAAAAATTAAAGTGATTGAGAAATTACCTCTACCAATTTATATGAAGGCTATTCAAAGATTTTTAGGACATTCAGGTTTCTACAGGCAATTCATCAAGGATTTCTTGAAGATTACCAATCCTATTTGCAAGATTCTATATAAAGATGTGAAGTTTGATTTCAATGAAGCATGCTTCAAGGATTTTGGATGAATAAAAGTGAAGTTGATGATGGCTCCTATCATCGTGTCCCCTAATTAGTCCTTGACTTTTGAGATCTTGTGTAAAGCGAGTGGAGTATCCTTAGGTGTTGTCCTAGGCCAAAGAAAATAAAAGATTCTCCATCTCATCTACTATGACAACAAGGCATTAAACCCTTCTCAAAATAATTACACAGTTACTGAACAAGTATTATTAGTACTGGTTTTTTCTTTTGAGAAATTTTGATCTTATCTGATTGGGACAAAGTTAATAGTACACACTTATCATGCAACATTGAGATATTTGATGGAAACAAAAATGCAAAGCCTATATTGATTATGTGGGTTCTCTTGCTGCAAGAGTTTGATTTTGAGGTCAAGGATAGATAAGGCATTGAGAATCAAGTTGCAGATCACTTATCTAGACTTAAGGAGAAAGCTAGGCAGAAGATAGAAGATTGGATCAAGATTGGTGATAGTTTTCCAGTCGAGCAGGTATTGGATGCTTCTCAAGACTAATTCCATGGTTTGCTTACTATGCAAATTATCTAGAAAGTGATCTATCCTAAAAGATCTCTTATTCCAATAGAGGAAGAAATTTATGCATAAGTTAAGTATGTTTTTCTGGGATGAGCCTTACTTATTCTAAATCTATGCGGATGGGGTTATTCTTAGATGCCTCACTGATGAGTATACTTGAGGCTTGCCATTATTCACTAGTTGGGGGTCACTATAGAGGATCCCACACAACCCACAAGATCTTACAATATGGGTACTATTGGCCTACAATATACAAGGATGCTCATGACTTTTCTGTAGCATGGGACCAATGTCAATGTCAAGGTAACATCTCTAGATGCCATGAACTCCCCATTATACCCATTCAGGAGTTAGAATTGTTTGACTAATGGGGGATTGATTTCATAGGTCCATTTGTGAGCTCCTTTGGTATGATTTACATTCTTATGGCGGTGGATTATGTGCTGAAATAGGTGGAAACGGTTGCGCTCCCCAATAATTAAGGAAGAAGTGACACCTCCTTCTTAAGCAAATATGTTTTTTCTCGATTTGCCACATCATGCACAATCATTAGTGATGGTGGGTTGAATTTCTACAATCGTCTATTTAAGATTCTGCTTGAGAAGTATGGAGTGAAGCACAAGGTGGCAAGACCTTATATCCATAGAATAGTGGACAGGTTGAGGTGTAAGATTAAGAAATTAAGTCCATCTTGTTTAAGACTATGAATGCCAATATGATTTATTTGTCAAGAAAGTTAGATGATGCATTATGGGCCTACCTAGCAACTTTCAAGACTCCCATAGGCGCTTCTCCGTATCAGTTGATGTATGGCAAGACATGTCACTTACCTGTTGAACTTGAGCACAAAGCACTATGGGTGCTGAAAAAGTTAATTTTAGAGTGGCAAGATGCAACAATGTCAAGGATGAATAAGATGAATGAGTTTGATTAATTCTAACTCGGGGCTTATGAGAGTTATGTACTTTACAAGCAGAAGATAAAGTTGCAACATGATCGTAAAATGAAGAAAAAAATATTTGAGTAAGGTTACCAGGTATTGCTACATAACTCAAGACTTCGTTTATTTCCAGGTAAGTTGAAGTCTAGGTGGTATGGTCTATTTATGTGACAAGATGTTTCCATATGGTTCTTTGGAATTGAAAAGTCCTGGTGAAGCTTTGTTCAAAGTAAATGGGCAAAGAGTAAAACATTAAATGGGTAACAATAAGGAAATTAAAATGATTGTTGATATGGACTTTGTATAGTCTAAATAACCAAGGAATTTGCATCATGTCACGATGTAAAATCAAGTGCTACATGTGAGGCAACATACGAGGCTCGTTGGTAAAGTCTGAGTATCCAACTTATCCCAATCATGCCACGATGTTAAATCAATCACCTGTGGGAGGCAAACCATGGTTTGTACATAATAATTTATAGGGTAATATATGTGTTAAGTGATCATGATTGAGTATTACAGGATTTAACAATAAACAATATAAACAAGGTCATATGGACTCTTCACAAGTCATAACCAAACATTACGACTGGTGAGCAAGAGTCGTAAGGACCTGGAACTTAGATCACATTAGGGTAAGTGGCTACTGTAGTCCATACGACTCTCATAACCTCTAGTTATGATCCGTAACCTTTAATCATAAGGACTCCAGACCCAAGTGAGGTTCCAAGTCTTTATGGGTGGAATTTGATACCCATAAGCATTGGTTATGAGTCGTATACATGACTCATAACCAAACTTACCATCTCAGGGGTCGCGATCAACCCGACCCAAATAAACTTTTAAACAAAATAAGGAACCAAAATCGGGTACCCAACATTCCAAAAGGCTACTTTATCCATTGTTGATCGAGTTTCAAACTCTAAAATCTACAAAATTACTCTAAAACACAAATTAATCAAGTAGTTTGTCTCGATATTTGAAAACTCATCAGGAATTAGGGCCCAAAACATGGGTAAACTCAAGAAATCAGAATCTCTTAAAGTGAAGTAAGTTGTATTACTTAAATGTTATATGTATCAAGTTAAATTCGAAAAATAATTCATGGTTTAGGATTTTCTTAGTTGAATATGTGTGTGCATGAAGGACAAAACCCTATTTCTTAAAATTTTTACTTTGTAATATGATATTGGGAGTTAGCTCAAACTTTGTGCCCTTAATATGTGTTTTTGGATGAATGTAGTGGTAGTTAATTTTATTGTGTTATGGGATTTAGTATTGGAACTAATTGATCTAAATCCAAATTATGTAATGAATACGAGACTCCTATCGACTCATAAGATCACTTAAAAAGTGTTTACTGAAACACCTTATGTTTTTGCCCTTTGAATGATCCTGAGCTATCAACTATTATCCTTGTAACGACTTACCATACGAGTCATATAATGTGGGTATGGGTCAGCTGACCCAAATTGTAAGGTGTTTATTTATTGGTTGTTAGGTTTATGTTGTGGTTATGACATGGTGGTACGGGATATTAGCTGTGGTGATGAGTTGATAGGGTGATCCTTTACTTAATAAAAAACATAGATACTTGACTTTGCTCTGAGTACGAGTGGATCACTAAGAGCTGTGAGGAGAGTTTACAAGTCGTTGTGACAGGTCGTATGTCTTCCAGTATCAATCCCTTTGGATTTGTCTTGGGTACGACTGGACCATATGAGTTGTATAGTGTTGTCATGAGTTAGAGTCATGGATTCATATGGTGGACAGTGTATGGGTGTCCAACTCACTGACTTGGTGATGACTCCATGGTACGAGTCGTATGTTGTGGTCACGCATCAAGAGGTCGACTCGTAATCACTTGTGCCATTATTTTAGTTTAAGATGGGGGTATTCTGGAGATTTCCTCCTTTGTAAGTCCTTTTGATACCAAGACATAAAACACCTTTTGGGACTTCATTAACCTATTATTATCAATCAAACACTCTTAAAATCTCTCTCAAACTCTCTTTCAAGCAAGTGGCTAGGGTTTCTTCAAGATAATCAATTAGGGGCTTCTAATAGTGATTCTCTCCATCTTCCTTGGTGTCTAAGGCATGTTAATCCACCATTATTGTTATTATAAAAAGAGAATGTGCTTTAATGTATAATTTTCATGATATTATTGTTTGAAATAATGGTTGGGGTTTTTGGATGTTCATGGTTGAATAATGATTCTCATGGTTTAATTATGTTTTCTTTTATTCTTATAGTATGATTTTCACATTGTGGGATGCATGTTAATGGTAAATGGATTTTGGGGTATTATGGATTCCCCAAACTACTTGGTTATGGTTTTAAAAGTTATGTGTCCTCAACCTTATTGTTAAAATGCTAATGTGAATGATTTTGTCACATTATTTAACTACTCACTATATACTTGCATTGCATTAATGGTAATGGAATATAAATTGGTGTGGTTGGTTTTAAATGGTTTGGAAATACCTAGTAACCATGGTGGCCATGGTTTAGGTTTAATTTGAAACTTTTGAGTCGACTTGGTTTAATGGTTTTTGTATGGTATATAAAGATAGACTTGCAAGCTCTAGTTTTTGTATGATGATACCAATGGTTAATGCATAATAAAAGACTCTTTGGTAAATAGTTTTAATATGGGCTTAATAGGGTATGTGTAGAAAATTCGTGGAAGGTAGAGGTTCTGAGGGATCAATACTGGAAACTCATGTTTTCCGATGTGAGGTTTGGTCATGGTGATTATGTGCATGATGTCACACTTTATATTTTGGGATATGTACTAGCCATCTCAGTTATTTTTCTCTGTTCATGCATCTAATACGTATTGGGGCCCTTTCAGCGAGGGGAGATAAATCCATATAAATTGGGTAAAGGTTTTAAATTCATGCTAAACCCAGTTCTCTGTCCCGACATGTTTTATATATATCTATGTGATGGCATATTTTTATTTACTAGCCTTATTTTATCTTATCCCTGAGTAGATGCTAGTGTTATCTCTGCTAACCATCTTTGAGTGTTGTATCCTCACGCGATCTAGGAATCAACCATACTACTATTCCTCATACTGAGTGACTTGGATTCAGGGATAGATTTAATTTAGACTAAAGTGATGATCTTCCATACTTTGGAATGCTTCATTTCATGCTATGGACTTTATTTGTTTTGGTTATTTCTTTAGTTTGGTTTTGGCTATGGTTGGGGTCAAGTCCCGATCGGTTGTTATTGACTCTGAATAGTGGCTTTGTCAGACTACTATGGGCATGGGCAGTGTTGGTATTAGTGTCATCCTTGGTATTGGTATTGACATTGGGGTTGACATCGATTGGATAATTTGTTGATGTATTTGGATTTTGATCATAGACTTTATTTAATGTCTTTAAACTATTATTGTTTTGTCTTGTTATATGTTCATAATTTATCAAACATAGGGTGCAAGGTAGTTATGGTTGAGGATTGGGGGTATCTCTGGTCTTAGTTTGATTTTAGATTTTCCACACAACTAGTCCCTAGTTTAGGTCATGCCAGATTGGTGTCAGAGCCTTAGGTTCATGGTCAATTGGGTGTCCCACATAGTCATACCGAGTAGATTCTATTTTAAGGGTATGTAGAATGCCACACATATAAAGGAGAGGCTATAAGGCATTTAGGAATGTTTTTCTCTCTTGTGTTCCGTTTTTGAGCTGTAGAGCCTAAGGTCCTAAAATTTTCTCTAATTCCCCTTTGTTTGCTTTGTAAATCATGCCTCCTCAAAGATCTAAAGCTCACAAAAACTCCTTTGGCCCACCTGAGGACAATATTGATGGGACCTTCTCTACTTATGTGGTCTACTCTCAGTCTAGGGGCCTAGTTGTTGATTGCCCTCCTGGAGTTCCACAGGTTCCCTCTAGTACTTCTCGAGCTTCTCTTTATGATATGATGAATGTTGAGTTTCATCAGTCTATCGATATGTTGGCACAGTTGGTAGATTCCCAGGGTGAGCATGGTACTCCTGTTACTCCATCTTCTGAGGCCATAAGGGTTGGCCAGTTCATGAGGTTGAATCCTCCATCTTTAACCGGTGTTATGGTAGAGGAGGATCATTAAGTTTTTTATGATGAGATAGAAAAGATCTTCCATGTTATGCATGCCACTAATATGGAGGGCATGGAGTTTTTTACCTACTAGCTGAAGGATATGTAGTACTAGTGGTACGAGGAAGGGGATCAGTCTAGGGGTGACGATGTTGAGTTAGATATGCGAGATGATTTTTCTAATGCTTTCTTAGAATGCTTCTTTCCTCAAGAGTTAAAAAAAGCGAAGGCAAAAGAGCTTGTTAATCTGAAGCAAGGCAAGATATCGCTCAAGTAGTATCCTTGAAGTTTCACCAGTTATGTCAATATGCTTAAGAGTTAGTTTCTAGCATGAGGGCTAGAATGAGGAAGTTCACTTCTAGGTTGTCCTAAGACTTGATATTGAAGAGTAAGGCTGCCTTGTTAAACGAGGACATGGATATCTCCAGGTTGATTGTGCATATGTAGCAGATAGAGAAAGAGAACAAGAAGTAGGTTGAGATAGTATAAAGGCAGAGAAATAATTTTAAATTTTTTGAGTAGGGTAGTGGCTAGCAGCAAAATGGTAGGTATGGTGGGAAGTAGCCCAAAAAGAAGAGGGGCAATTTTGGGTCTTACTCGACGACAAGTGTTACCTTCCCAAAGTCATCGGGAGATAGGCATTTCCATGGTGGTGACAACTATAGGGCATAGGGTGCCTAATCTCAAGCTAGCTGGCCCAGTCAGCTCCATAATATCCTCCTTGTAGGTTTTATAGATGATTGCATCAGGATTAGTGTGAAGAAGGAATGGACAATTGCTTTAACTATGGTTAGTCAGGGCACATGATTAAGAACTGTCCCATGTCTAAGTTTTCTTCAGGTCCAGAGACCTTTTCTTCAGCTCTGACACCAAAGGGTGCACCATTTAGTTTTTGCAGTGGTCAGAATTATCCATATGCTCTCACTACCCGCTAGGAGTCTAAGGCATCGCCTGACGTCATGACTGCTATGTTAAAACTCTTTTCCCTTGATATGTACAATTTACGTAATCTGGGCTCCACTCTCTCTTATGTTACCCAATTAGTGGCTATGCATTTTGGTTTTAGTCCCGAGTGTATTTTGATCCATTTTATTTTTAAACCCTAGTGGGTGACTCTATGGTGGCTAAAAAAGTCTATAGGGGTTATGTGGTATCTGTGGGTTGTCGGGAGACTTTGGTGGATCCGTTTGAATTAGATATAATTTATTTTAATATTATATTAGGTATGGATTGGTTGCACTTATTCTAAGCTTCTCTAGACTGTTTGACCCATAAGGTTTTCTTTAAATTCCCTTATTAGCCGATTATTGAGTGGGAGGGTGGTTCACTAGCGCCTAAAGGGAATTTAATATCATATCTTAAAGCTCAAAGATTAATATATAAAGGGTGTATCTCTTATCTAGTCTGGTTTAAGGATTCTAACTCGGATGGTCTTTCTTTGTATTCAATTTCGGTGGTGAATGAATTTCCTGAGGTCTTCCCTAATGACCTTTCTGGTGTCCTTCTTTATTGGGAGATTGATTTTTTGATTGATCTTGTTTTGGACACTTGTCTTATTTCTATTCCTCCGTATAGAATAGCCCCAACTAAGTTGAAGGAGCTTAAGCAGAAACTAAAGGATCTCTTAGATAAGGCTTTCATCTATCCTAGTATGTCCCTGTGGGGTGCACTGATTTTACTTATGCATAAGAAAGAGGGTTCTTTTTGAATATGTATTTACTAACAACAACTAAATAAGGTGAATGTAACTAATAAGTACCCTCTTCAAAGGAAAAATTATTTGTTTGATCAGTTGCAAGGTGATAAATTTTTCTCCAAGATTGATCTTCGGTTCGGGTATCATTAGTTAAAAATTAGGGAGGTAGACATCCCTAAGAATGCTTTTCAGACCTGGTATGGGCATTTTGAGTTTCTGCTTATGTCTTTTGGGTTGACCAATGCCCCGATGGCATTCATAGATATGATGAATAGAGTCTTCCATTATTTTATGAATTTATTTGTCATTATGTTCATAGAAAATATTTTGGTATAATCAAAGAGTGAGGTGGATCTTGCCAATCACCTCCGTATTGAATTACATACCCTAAAAGAGAAACAATTGTATGCCAAATTTTTGAAATATGAATTTTTGTTGAACGTTATCACTTTTCTGGTTCATATCATTTCTTGTGAAGGGATCATAGTTGATCTGCAGAAAGTTGCAGAGGTAAAGAAGTTATCTTGAACCATGATTCCAACCTATATTCAGAGCTTCTTGTGTTTAGCTGGTTAATACATGAGGTTCTTGGAATATTTTTCGACTATAGCTACCTCATTGACTCAAAAGAAGGTAAAGTTATTATGGTCTAATTCTTGTGAGAGTAGTTTTGAGAAGTTAAAGGGTAAGATAACTTCGACTCTTGTCTTGACTTTGCCTGAAGGAACTGATGGGTTTGTGTTATATTATGATACATCTCATGTGGGTCTTGGTTTTTTTATGATGCAACATAGCAATGTGATAGTTTACGACTCAAGATTGTTAAAGGTGCATGAGAAGAATTATTCGACGCATGACTTGGAATTGTTGGTTTTGGTATAAGCATTGAAAATCTGGTATCACTATCTATATGGCATGCATGTGGACATTTTTTTTTATCATAAGAGCCTGCAATATGTGTTTACTCCCAAAGAGCTTAACCTCAAGCAATGGAGATGGCTTGAGATGCTGAAGGATTATGACATGAGTCTTTACTACCATCAAGGTAAAGGAAATATAGTTACTGATGCTCTTAGCAAGTTATCCATAGAAAGTTTGGCTTGGGTGGGTGAAGGAAAGTTGGAGTTGGTGAAAGATATTCACCGTGTGGCTATCCTTGGAGTTCATCTCTTGGACTCTGATGATGGTAATGTGTTTGTACAAAAGGTGGCGCAGTCATCTCTTGGTGCTAAAATATAGGAGAAACAAATATTAGATCCTGTCTTGATGAGGATCAAGTGTGACGTAGGTGGGAATAAGGTTATGGACTTTGAGATTAGAAGTAATGGTACCTTATGGTACTAAGAGAGGTTTTGTGTAACCAACATAGATGGATTAGGAGAGAGGATCTTAGCTAATTCGCATAAGTCGCGTTATGCTATCCATCTCGGGTCGACGAAAATGTATAATGACCTTAAAGAGATGTATTGGTGGAACAATATGAAGTGGCATGGGGCTAGTTTGGTTGTTAACTGTATAATGTGCCAATTAGTGAAAGTTGAGGAGATGAGGCCCAAAGGATTGTATCAAGAGATTGAGTTCCCGTGTAGAAATAGGAATTGATCAACATGGATTTCGTTATTGGTCTTCTTCGTTCTCAGAATTAGTTTGATTTAGTTTGGATCATCGTGGATAGGATAACAAAGTATTCTTATTTCTTGCCTGCGGGGACAAAGTTTTCGATAGAGGATTTTGCAAGGTTTTACCTCCAAGAGATTGTAAAGTTGCATGAGGTACCTGTTTCTATCATCTCGGATCGCAGTGCACAACTTTTATCTCATTTTTTGCAGTCATTTTAGAAAGGTTTGGGGATAAAAGTTAGTTTTAGTAATTCTTTCCCCCCACAGTTGTATGGGCAAGCACAAAGGACTCTCTAAATATTAAAGGATATGCTTAGAGCTAGCATGATTGACTGTGGTAGTAGTGGGTTGAGCATTTGCCTCTTATAGAGTTTGCCAATAATAATAGCTATGACGCTAGCATTAGAATGGCTCCGTTTGAGGCATTGTATGGTAGGTCGAGTTGATCTCCTATTGGGTGGTTTGAGGTTGGTGAGATGGAGATATTTGGCCCAAATTTGGTTCACCAAGCCATGGAGAAGGTAAAGGTGATTCGGGATCAACTTAAGGATTCCCAAAGTTGCCAAAAGTTCAATATGAATGTGAGGCGAAGGAAATTAGAGTTTGAGGTTGGGGATAGGGTGTTCTTTAAAGTGTCACCCATGAAGGATGTAATGTGGTTTGTGAAGAAAGGGAAGCTCAAGCCTTGGTATATTGGTCCATACGTGATTTTGAAGAGTGTTGACAATATTGCGTATGATTTGGATTTTCCTTCTAGTTTGAGCTCCATTCACTTGGTATTTCATGTTTCTATCTTGAGAAAGTGTATGGGTGATTCGTCGCAAATTTTACCTATCAAGGATATTAGTATTTCGGATTCCCTGTCTTATGAGCAGATCAAAGTTGAGATATTGGATTGGCAGGATCGCCGGTTGTGGACCAAGGACGTGGCCATGGTAAAGGGTCTATGGAGGAACCACAAGGTTGAAGAGGCTACATGGGAAGAAGAAGAGGACAATAAGTCAAAGTATCCATTCCTATTTTTTGCTTCAAAAATTCGTGAGTAAGTTATGTGTTCTTCTTTAACATCTTTATTTTCTAACTTAGTTAAAGGTAAGAGTAGAGTCATGTGTAGTTTAAATCGTGCTTGTAATGCCTTGTCCCATCATTCGAGGATGAATGATCTAAGTGGGGGAGAATTGAACACCTTGGGTTTTGGCCCTTGGAAAATTCCTGATCTTTGAGCTCATGTCCTTATATGACTTACCACATGAGTCGTATGCTGATTGTATGGGTCAAGTGACCCAACTCATAAGGTGTTCAGTGATTGGTGGTTGGGTTACTATTGTGGTTACGATTTGGTGGTACGGATCCTTAGGTGTGGTGATGAGTCGATAAGATGATCCTTCACTTAATCAAAAACTTAGTGTCTTAGCTTGGATCTAAGTACGAGTGGCTAACTAAGAGACGTAAAGGCAAGTTACGAGTCATTGTGACAAGTCGTATGTTTTCCAGTGTCAATCCCTTTGGATTCTATCTTGGGTACGACTGGACCATTCAAGTCGTATTTCTGGACATGAGTAGGGGACAGAGAGTCATATGGTGGACAGTGTATGGGTGTCCAACTTAATGACTTGGTGACGACTTCATAGTATAGTCGTATGTTGTGATCACGAGTCAAGAGGTCGAATCATCACCACCTCATTGTTTTCCTTGGTTTCTAAGGCATGTTACTCGTAGCTCCTTTTGACTCGTAACAATGAGGGTGCAGTAATATGCCTTTGAAACAAAAGGAGTTTCTAAGGCATATTACTGCACCCTCATTATCAAGAGTGAAACAATGAGGTGCATTCGTAACTCCTTTTGACTCGGAACAATGAGGGTGCAGTAACATGCCTTAGAAATAAAAATCTCTCTCAAACTCTCTCTTAAGAAAGAGGCTAGTGTTCCTTCAAGATAATCAATTAGGTACTTTCAAGAGTGATTCTCTCTATCTTTCTTGGTTTCTAAGGCATGCTACTGCACCCTCATTATTACTTTACAAAGAGCATGCATTTTAATGTATGATTTTCGTGATATTGTTATGGTTTGAAATAATGGTTGGGGGTTTTGGATCTTCATGGTTAAATAATGTGTTCTCATGGTTTAATTATGCTTTCTTTCTTTCTTTTAGTATAATTTTGACATTGTGGAATGCATGTTAATGGTAAATAGATTTTGGGGTATTATGGATTCCCCAAACTACTTGGTGATGGTTTTGAAACTTATGTGCCCTCAACCTGTTTGTTAATATGCGAATGAGAATGATTTTGTCACATTGTTTGAATACTCTTGATATACTTGCATTGTATAAATGGTAATGGAACTTAAAATGGTTTGGTTGGTTTTAAATGGTTTGGAAAGTCCTTGGTGGCCATGGTTTTTGTGTAATTTGAAACTTTGGAGTAGACTTGGTTACATGGTTTTGGTATTGTATAAAAGGATAGACTTACAAGCTCAAGTTTTGGTATGATGATATCAATGGTTAAGGCCTAATAAAATACTCCTCGGTAAATGGTTAGAATGTGTAAATGGTTTTAATATAGGCTTAAAAGGGGGTGTGTAGCAAAGTCGTGGAAGGTGGAGGCCCTAGGGGGACCAATACTGGAAACTCATGTTTGCCGATGTGAGGTTGGGTCATGGTGATTGTGTGCATGATGTCGCACTTTATATTTTGGGAGATGTACTAAACATCTTAGATTTTTTTCTTCGGTCGTGCGGCTAATACAAACTGGTGCCCTTTCATGAAAGCAACTTAATCCGTATAGTTCGTGGGTGATTTTAGGACGGAAAATCTACATAGCCTGGGTAAAGGTTTTAAATTAATTCTAAACCCAGTTCTATCTCCCGGCATAGTATAAATGTATCTATGTGATAACATATGTTTATTTACTTTGGTTTTGAATTACTAGCATTATTTTATCTTATCCTTGAGTACACACTCACCATCATCTTCTGAGGATGATGTTAATGATTAGGAAGTCGAATCTAATGGCGATGTTGGTACTGAGGACTTAAGTTCCTATTTGGTAGAATAAAAAAATAAGAGTGAGACTGAGGAGGACCTAACTACTATTGACATGTAGGACCCACCCCAACTCCCTCTATCCATTGAACCTTCTTTGTGTACCTATTGTTAAATGGTAGGGGTACCCCAACATGTCGGTTACCTATAATGATGGGATCAATATAAACCCTTATATGGGAAAAATAAAGAGAGAAATCTATCTAGAAAGATGATTAACCATAGCAGGCATGTCTAAGATACCTGAGTTGCTAGATTTTAGCAGTACAGATTTCAGTGTGTGACCTCACAACTAGGAAAATTTTGTCCGGCATTGATGTAAAATTCTACGCTGCCTACAAGAAAGAGATGAAAAGATGGTATACATAGGAAAATTTGTGGAAATGTAGGAATAAAATCACATCATTGATGATTCAAGTAGTGCAGGTGAACTTCTCCCCACTGACTATTTTGAGGTTCTTGAACGATCCAGATTTCTAGCCACCAGTGAACACAACTGAGATAGAGTACTATATGGAGAAAATTTGAAAAGTTACAAAGAAGAAAATAGGGTTGGAGGATAAGTTGAGGAACTTCAGATGGATAGAAGGTTTGATTGTTATAAATGGGGAAGAAGTTAGTTGGTTAGTTGGTTGCTCAGAGTGACATCACAAAAGATTGCAAAGTAGACTATGAGTTTTAACGCCAAAGTGCGGTAGACGTTGGATTGACATAGATTGAGTCCCACTACTGGTGTGCTCAGTCATGAAATATTAATAGCAGGACTCATGGCGGTTATGAGTTCGACGTGGGTCAGTTCATATCTAGGGAGATACGGGACAGAGCAGTGGGTGGAGAAAAACTTATTATGGCATTCACATGTTTGATAACTTAGATCTTCTTGGGAGCAGGGGTGAAGGAACTTCCCAAGTTCGGCCAGTTTATTTAGCTAAAGAATACCGCATACTTGGAGCTTATTCGTGATGTAGCTAATCGCATGAAAATACAGGCCAATCAAGCACAACATTTCTAGCTCAAACGATGCAGAGAAAAGGACAAAGTATAGATGCTGCTAGAGTACATAAGGTCCTACTTGAGGGTGGACAGTCTGAGACAGAACAATCTAACATAATAGGCCCATCCAGCACACTGGTTTCACCACCTATTGCAACGCCCCGACCAACATCATCCAGATCTGTACCACCAGGGTATGTGATTCTTTCCTAGGCTAGTTTAAATGATATTATGAAAAGGTTGGGAACTGTCAAAGTAAAGGTAAAATTGTTGGAGAATGGTGTGCAAGCTTTGGTTGAAAATAACCTGGAAGAACAAAGCAGGAGAATATAGTGAAGACTAGATTCTCTTGAGTAGAGAATCACATGTTAGTTGGCAAGTTGCCAAATCCTTAACATGAAAGAGAGAAAAGATGAGGTAGATGATTTACAAAAGCTGGTTGGTGATTTGTATTAAGGACTATTTGTCCCAGCATATGTTATAATGGAGGTTGAGTCTGAGGTAGAAGTTGAAAACATTTGGAGAATTCTAGTAGAAACATATACAGAGAGAAATAAAATATAAACACAAATAAATGAAAAATAAAATAAAAAATATGAAGAACGCAAGTATACAGAGTGAGAAGAACAGGCAAATGAGGGTCAAAGAGATGGCAAAAAGTGTCGGTAGCTCGAAACTAGAAAGTGAAAATAGTGAGAGGGGCAGTGATGTATCCCTGATAATAGACATACCATTGAGTGTACTATCCCAAACCGATGCCACTACTGAAATGGTCCTAACAGCTTATGGGACCAATACTGAAGAGTGTGGGGCCCAGTCTGAGGGTCCCCAAGATGATATTATTTGAGAAGGCGCCTAGGGTACCCAGGTATGTCTTATTACCCTTGTATTTTATTGCTAAATGAACTGAGGATAGTGCATAGGTTTTAGTTGGGGGTGACGGGTGTACAACAGTAACCATGGGTTACTCTTGTCGTGTTTCAAAACTTGTAGGCCACAATCTGAAAAAGTTTGTGAACTAGCATGTTTTTGTTATTCTTGTATGTCTTGTTTAATGCTTAACTGAGAAGAATTATATGTTTAGGCAGTTGAGAACATATGAAAAATTTGGGAAAAAATGGTTGCATAACTTTGTGAGCTATTTGTGTATGTGAGGTTGAGAATCCCTTAATGGCATTAGAATTAGGAATGAAACTAACTGTGGCATGTAGTTGCAAGATTTGGATAGGTAGTGACTGACATTATGACCCTATACCACATGAGTGTGAGTCATTAGTTAGTCCCTAGTATGCACAAAATCGAGAACATGCCTAGTTGCTTTTACCTAAAAGTAAGGATGGTCGTTAGGAGATGTTCATAGGTCATTTTTCAAAACACATCCACTTAAGGCTAAATGCCAAACAAAATTATATATGAATTAATCAATAAGATGAGCCTAATAAGCAAATTTTTTTGTTTACACTAATTTCACCTTCTCATTTCACTACAATGAACCTGTTTTTAACCCTAGTTCTCCTTGGATACTATGCACCTCAACTCAAGCAAATCACCTAAGTTGATCGTGGTTATTATAAGGGTGCATAGGGAAAGAGGAGAATAAAGAAAGAAGTGTAGAAAGATAAATGAATAAAGGAGGGTGAAGTGAAAAGAAAAGAAAAGAAAAAATAAAGAAAATTTACACGAAAAAGAAAATGAGAAAAAAAAGTCGTACCCTACCGAAAAGTAGGCATGAAAAAGAAAAAAATATAGAAATAAGGGTGAAGTCAATCAAGAGATGGTAGAAAAACATGGAACCCAAAGAAAACATAGTGCCAAGAAGGTCAAATCACTTAACATATCCATAATATATAATAACTAGTCCCAAGACTATGTTACAATCCAAACAAAGTCCTTTAATGATCCTAGTCTAACTGTCTGAAAATTTTGGTAGAGAGCATATGGTCAAGCCTATGGAATTTCGTGTACACTTATTTGGAACTTCTTTGAGAGTGTGAGTGTCTCTAGACCGTCCTAAAAATAATAAAATAAATCAAGCTGAGGGATATGGACTTCTGTGAATGTGAGGGTGTTCAATTGGAGACCTTGGATTTTCTTTCTCTCATTATTGTGCAACTAATGACATGTTTTCTTTATTAATCATCATGGATTGTTCCATACTCATGAGCAACGAATTTTCTTGACTACGGTTGTGGGAACCATGGTTGATTAGCTTCGTAAAGGAAGTGAGAGATTCATATATTCTATTGTAGTTGCGTATATCTTAATGTTCTTCGTATTAATTGACCTCAGAGCTACTACAGAAGCTTGAGGATTGCCCATATTTTAAACATCTTCACAAGGGAGTTTGAGATTAGGAAAAAGAGATTAAAATAATAATTTGAGATTGGCGTCCATCTTATAATTTTTCTATATTATCTAATCAACCCTAGAATCAAAAGGTGATAGTTGAATTGATGTCATAGGCAAGTGAAAATAAGGAGACACCTTCAGACTCACAAGTTAAAGAGTGAGATTTATCAACACATTCACAAGGCAGTTAATAATACATAGCTTGTCGACTTTATATTTAGAGCAAGAAAATAGGTGAGTTGAACACGAGAAATTTATAGAGTAGAGAAGCCAGCGGAACATATTACTCGTGTTCATCTTATACTATTTACATACCCAAGTATTTAAGTTCTGTTACAATTTACTTTTGATTTTAAAATTGCCCCATTTATTTTTTTGCATTGCTTGTGAAATTTGTCATGTTTGAGACACTGTTCAATATTTTCTCTGTGAGTTCGACCCCAACCTACTTTGGGTTACTATATTTGACATTAACCGTATCATACCTTTTAGGAGGTTAGTTTTGGGTGACATTATTGCTTCATGTGTAGGGGTCTTAGATACTATATAAGAGATTGTCCATGGTATAGATAAAAAGATGCATTTTTAATGGAAAAAGGAGATGACATAACTTATTATTATGTTCCTCAGGGTGGATCCAAGGAATGAACTTTTGGTACAGTGGTTACACTATGGTTTCAGTGCATGTTTTATTTGACTTGGTAGTGGTTAACTATGGTTCTACATTCTCCTATATGCTTACCTATTTTGCATTGGGTCATGATATGTTTCATAAGTTTCTTATTGTGTCTATTAAGATTACTACCCCATTACGTAATTCCTTAGTAGTGGATCACCTTTCATGTATTATGACTCATTTAGAGTATATCTCTGGGTAAGATTTGATTTCCTTAGATTTATAGATTTTGGTGTTATTTGGATATGATCTTCTCTATGGTTATGTTGTGGAATAGTTGTAGATCAATGGTATTTATTAGTGTGTGCAAATAATGGGATGTATTTTAGGTGTTTTACATTAGAGTCATAATATCGATTAGGATTGATAAAGTAATGTGATATTAGGATGATTTGGTATGAATATAGAATTCTTCCTACTAGTGCACTTATGTGAAATTATATAAAACTGTCATTAGAAATATACATGAGTGGATTAATTATCTTATAGGGTAAAATCAGTTTATCTATGGTTTGGGTTGGCATATTGATGACGAGATTGATCATGTAGTACGGGAATGGATACTAATTATAGTACACAAGAAGATGTTGTGATGGATTAGACTTGTCATATGAATAACTTAGAAAGATTGAAATTAAAAGATTCTAGTTAACCAAGGGAAGGTTTTTTGGCATTTGAGTCTTGCAATTTGTTACTACCTTGGTTATTAGATTTGCTTGCCTATAAAAATGCTCAGGGTTTTTGAAACACTCATTAGGTAGACTTGAAGGAATTCAACTTATAAGGGAACTTTCTTTTGATTTTAAAGTTATGGGTTTGTCTTCAAGGACCATCATTTGTATTTTGAGCATCGTGGTTACTTGGGTCTAGTTCAGATTATGATTGTACTTCTTCATGTTATGACTGAGTTGTTATTGGTCAATAAAGAATGTTGTCTACATGGATTGAGTTTAGAATTTGAGTTTACAAGGTAATGCTACATTTAGTAGTGGATTATGTTTATAGTATGTATTGGAAAGATTAAGCACGACAATTTGATTGTAAATAAGAAATCTTGAGGTATTAAATATTATGTTATGGGTACGAGTTGGAAATGTGAATATCTAACAACATGGTTTGAGAGTGACTTATTAAGAGATTAGTGATGACTCTTCAAAGATTTGATTCTAGATTCAGGCAACAATCAGTGATATGTGGTAGTCTTGTACTTCTAGTTGAATGGTTCATGATATGATGGGCTGCTACATGTTTATGACTAACAAAACTTTCCATTATACTAGGTTATTAAGGACTTGATGTTGATTAACACTACATAGGTTATAAGAACAACCAATGTTATTATGATGTGTTGAGTAAGAGTTGACTGATGTATAATGGGTACTTTCTATGGTATGGTGAGTTTTGTGAAGATTTGCGATTTTTTCCAAGGGTTGAGCATGAAAATATGACTATTTGAATGATGATCGAGGTATAACATTTGATAAATTATGTGGAATTGATATTGAGTTCTGACATAGTTTTACTTTAAGGAGATAATACCATCTGGTTTGATATTTACAATAATAATGATACACCCAAACTAGAACTCACTTTAATGTTGTTGTCATATCTATAATGCAACAAAGGTTGGGGTCAAATTCCATAGGGAATAGGGTGCTAATTTAGTTGTATGTAAATTAATACCGTTTATCATTAGTTTCCACAAAATAGTGGGTTTTGTTCACCCTACTTTCAAGAAAGAGCAAACTAGGATTATGTTCACCTTTGATTTTAATCACTTCTTCTTCTAGGGTATGTGAGTTTATACCAATGCATGTAATTATAGGGAAATTGAGATCCATTTTCCACTTAAGTGTTTCCCAACCTTTAAAAATGGTTTTCACTTCAATCTTTCAAACATATGGTTATGAAAGAACAATTCACTATAATCCCCAAGAGATTTATCTTGGTTAAAGCATTAGTCTTTATTTAGAGGTTGAAAATTCTAAATTCTTGTTACTAATCTTTTTTTCCAACATTATTTCTTATTCAAGAAAGCTATGTTTTAGGGTATGTTCTAAAATTTGCAACCACTAGAACCCCTTAAACTGAAGAGAAAAGCAATATAATCACAAGCATAGTACAAATTCAATGACCCATAAACCCATAAGTGAAATTCTATGAAGGATCCTATGAACCTTGTCATGGAGTTTTAGTAATTCATGATCAAAAATAGATGAAAAAGACTGATTTTATGAATTAAAGATGTCATGACAAAACCAAGGTCCTTGTCGTGATGGGTATCTCAAGCCCTCCATAGACCAGAGACC
Source organism: Capsicum pubescens (assembly GCA_030864215.1). Classification (NCBI taxonomy): domain Eukaryota; kingdom Viridiplantae; phylum Streptophyta; class Magnoliopsida; order Solanales; family Solanaceae; genus Capsicum; species Capsicum pubescens. Next base: position 193,573,099 of record CM061544.1, on the reverse strand, counting down.
ACCCCTTTAGTCTAACATCAAGAGCACAATCATCATGAAAATAAAGGGGAAGCCAATAACACCAACGATAATAGTAATACAAATAGATGAACAAAATGATCATTCAAAGAATTCAAATAAAAATTAATCCACACTTGTCCATAGAAGCGTCTAAAACCAAATAACATCGATGTCGGGATATCCCCCTTACTATGGAAAAAAAGAATCCAAAAGTACTATGATAATAAAGAAAGAATAATGAAATGACAAGCTCTGCTGAAGGACGGAGGATCACCACTTTGCATTAACTCAACAGACGTTCTCAACGACCTAACACTGCACAAGAAAAATATAAAAACCTCTAGACCCTACATCATAAAATGATGAAGTATTTAGGTATAATAAGTGGAATAAGCACTGGAATGTAACTCGGAAAACAAGGATAAAGTAATGAAATTACAAAAATCCAGTCACAAACCAAATCACCACATTCATTTACATATATATAGGATGTCGGGTAGATACAAGGGTCATGAAGATGAGAGTTTATGGATTTAACCTAAAAAGTGTAGCTCGATCCATCCTAAAGGCACCCATGGGCTATATAGGTTTAAATCCCCCTGCTGAATGGATCGAGTGTGTGATAGCTGGACAAACTGAGGGAAATATAAGGCCATAAAGGCAATAGCCTACCCTATATATATATATATATATATATATAGAGAGAGAGAGAGAGATAGATAGATAGATAGATAGATAGATATCAAGTGTGTATCAAGAATGTGGTCAAATAGACTTCCAACACCAAAAAATGTGGTTTCCGGTATTCGTCATTCTGAGAATTACACCTTCATAGTGACATACACAATTCCCTTTAATCCCAAGTTATAATATTTTGCATATAACCCAATCATTAATCGAATAGTGATACATTAAGGCATTTACAAATCGGTATCATCATACCAATATACTAGCATGCTAAATTAATTATGCCAATCCTAATCCACATAACCAAATTGGACTCCCAAGTTCAATTTAAAATCCAAAACGAAGGCCATAAAAAGTCAGTTTCATTCATTTATCCCTTAATCCACTGCATTAGGTTCAAAAACAAGTTAAACCATGCAATTTTCCATATCAAAAATCAAGTTTACAAAGTGGGTTGAGGTTAATGCAATTATCAAGCCAAAATTTCAACAACTTCGGGAAACCCACACCCCCATTCCAACTTTTTATACCATGCACCAATTTAGTCCTAAAAACATCAATTTAAAGCATGAATAATCAATTTAGAACAAGCAATAAATAATTCAATCAGTAACAACATGAATAATCAATTTATAACATTAGATAAGTAATTCAATCAGTAACAACCAAAAGCAGTCAAGCCAATATTAAAACTCAGAATTAAATCAAATGAAAATCCACTCAATTATCACATAATATAAAACTAAAGTTAGTGAAAGTGAAATATGCCTAAATTACACAAGAAGTTGAAATCAATTTGGAATTCAGAGATTTAATAGTGAATACCTTCGGAAACCCTTGGATTTTCATGGTTGACGTGTTAAAGAGAAAGATAATGGTCCTTGATCCTTTAAACTAATTGAAAAAGGTGTATTTTTTGTTTAAAGGTCGTAAAAGTGGTAAAAAGACCAAAAAACCCTCACTCTAGCTGAAAAAACAAAAGTTGGATGAATTTGAAACAACAACGTGGCACGTCTATATCACAGAGGTTAGACTTTGAGCCGCGCTAATATCTTGTAGGTTAGCCTTCGTGACACGTCCATATCGTAGAGGATTACTTCCCCAGGGTCCCAAAATGACCCCGAACCCCTTTAAAAAATTTTGGAACTCTCCCAAACTACCTTTTAACATTCCTAAAACTAATTCAAGACAAAAATCAACATTACGTACGAGGAAGGGTAAAAAATAAGATGATCAAAATTTTAAGCGGTCTTATATTATGCCCCCTAGGATCATTTGTCCTCGAATAATGAGTTAGGGAACTTTTAACATGAGAATTGCAAGAATAAATCAGAATAAAATGACAAATTCTAATAATTATACAAAGGAAATGAAATTAATAACTTAAGCATTCTTATCCAACACGAGGAATAAGAATGGATACTTAGCCTTAATATCTTCCTCAGCTTCCTATGTAGCCTATTCTACCTTTTGATTTCTCCATAGAACCTTCACCGAGGCTATATCCTTGGTCATCAACCTTAGAGCTTGCATATCCAATATTTCAATCAGGACTTCCTTATGCGACAAAAAATCTATAACACTAACATACTCAACAGACACTATAAAAAAGAACACGTACACACTTTTTCAACACGGACATATGAAAAATAGGATGAATAAAAGCTAAACTTGCCAAAAAATCTAAATCATACACGACCTGCCCAATCCTCTTCAAAATTTGATATGGAACAATGTAACAGACACTGAGATTACCTTTCTTACCAAACCTCATTATTTATTTCATAGGATACACCTTCAAAAATACCCAATCACTTACTTCAAACTCTAACTCCCTTTGTCTAACGTCTGCATAAGACTTTTGGTAATGTTGAGTAGTCTTAAATCTTTCTATAATAAACTTTAACTTCTCCATGGCTTGGTAAATCAAGTTAGGACCAAACAACCTAGTCTCATCTACCTCAAACATCACAACTAGAGACCTATACCCTCTACCATAATGAGCCTTAAAAGGAGCAATCTAAATGCTAGAGTGATAACTATTATTGTAAGCAACTCCGTCAGAGGTAAGTTGTCAACCATCAACCATTAAAAACAATCAAACAGGCCCTTATCATATCCTTTAATATTTGAAAACAATGTTCCATTTATCCAACCATATAGGGGTGGAAAGTGGTTCTAAGGTTCACCTGAGTACCTTAACCTTTCTAAAACTGAACACCAAAAGTGAGAAGAAAATTATGTACCTTGGTCTGAAATAATGGAGACTGGCAACCATGAAACTTCATAATCTCCTAAATTAACAACTTATCAAAATCCTCTCCTAAGTAGATAGCTCTCACAGGCAAGAAGTGAGTAAACTTAATCATCCTATCCATAATGACTCAAATAGAATCATACTGATTGCAAGACCGTGGAAGACCCATAATGAAATCCCATATTAATCATCTTTCACTTCTATATGGGAAACTCTTATCTCTTAAGACATGCCACTAGGCCTGAAATGCTCAACCTTAACTTGATGACAAGCATATATTTGGCAACAAAATTTTCCACATCTTTTTTCATATTATTCCACCAATAGATTTCCTTCAAGTCATGATACATATTAGTTAAACTCGGATGAACTGTATATCTGGGCTCATGAGCCTCAGTCAAAATCCTTTCCCGCAGCCCATCAATATTAGGAACACATAACCTACCTTGATACCTCAAGATTCCATCTCCGTCAAAATTGAAGGCCATAAACTTTTGCTGACCCATATCATCCTTAATATGCATAAGTATGGGATCCAAAGCATGTTTCCCCTTCAGCTCAACACTAAGAGATGATTTGACCACTTCATGAAAAATCAATCATCTATTCTCAGAATCCAAAAGATGAACTCCCAAGTTAGCCAATCTATAAATGTCCTTTAACAATCCACTTTTATCCTCATCAACTTGGTATAAGCTCCTCATAGACAACCTTCTTAGAGCATGAAAAATAATATTGACTTTACCTGGTTGGTAGTGAAGGATGATTTCATAATCCTTAAGTAGCTGAAGCCACTCCTCTACCTAAGATTCAATTCCTTCTGCGTAAACACATACTTCAAGATCTTATGATCTAAATTGATGCCTATATGCATTCCATACAAATAATTACAACAAATATTTCAGGCAAAAATCACAGTCTTTAACTCTTGATCATTAGTCGGGTAATTCCTCTCATAAACCTTATCCTGCCTAGAAGCTTAGGTAATGACCTTACTATGTTACATCAAAACACAACCTAGTCCAACACAAGATGCATCACAGAACACAACAAAACCATAGGTACCTTTGGGTAGGGTCAAAACTAGAGCATAGGTAAGCTTATCCTTCAACTTCTCAAATTTACCCTCAAAAGCATTGGACCGCAAAAAATTAACCTTTTTCTGAGTTAATTTCTTCAATGGAGCAGCAATTGATGTGAAACTATCTATGAATCTCATATAATACCCAGACAAGCCCATGAAAATCCTAACATCGATTGGAGTCATGGGTCTAGGATATTTTTTAACTTTCTCAACATTTTGTGGATCAACCTTGATCTATTTACTAGAAACAAAATGCCCCAAAAATATTACAACACTTAGCAAAAATTACAACTTAGAAAATTTCACAAACAACCTCTGGTCTTTAAGAGCCTGCACTATAATTCGGAGGTGATTGGCATGATTCTCTTCACTTTTAAAGTACAACAAGATGTTGTCAATGAAGACTATAACAAACAAAGCTAAATATGATGCAAACACCCAATTCATAAGATCCATAAATGTAGTCGAAGCATTAGTCAACTAAAATGACATAACCAAAAACTAATAGTGACTTTATGGGGTTTGGAAAGTAGTCTTGGGAATATCAACCTCCTTAATTTTCAACTGATGATAACCCAAACAATGATAAATCTTAGAGAAACATCTAGAACCCTAAAGCCGATAAAAATGGTTGTCAATCCTAGAAAGAGGGTACTTATTTTTCACTGTTACCTTATTCAGTTGATGATAGTCTATAAACATCTACAGAGACCCATTTTTCTATCACATGAAAAGCATAAGAGCACCCCATGAAGAGACACTAGGATGAATGAACCCTTTATTATTAAGATCATTCAATTTCTTCTTTAACTATTTTAATTTAGCCAGAGCCATTCTATAAGTAGGAATAAAAATAGGACATGTATCCTATAAACGATCAATCCCAAAATTTATTTCTCTATCGAGAGGATTTACAGAAAGGTCATTGTGAAACACTGCCAGAAATTCATTAACCATAGGGATAGATAGCCAAGAAGGCCTTTCAAGGTCTGAATTCATAACCCGAGCTCTAAGATAGGAAGTAAACCTTCCTTTGGGCACTAAGGATCTCCCCTATAATTCTAATATTGGCTTATTCGGAAAGTTAAAACTTACCCATAGGGTCCTACAATATTGAGAAGCATAGCACGAATAAAGCCAATCCATCCCCAAGATAACATCAAAATCCACCATATCAAGATCTATAAATTCCACCAATGTGTCCCTATGAAAGATGGACATAATTCAACCCTAATAGATTTTTCTAAGAACTACAGAATCACCGACTCGAGTAGAAACATAAAAGGGCTCAAAAATATTTTTAGGACCAAAACAAAAATCCACAGCCATATAAAAGGGTCATATAAGATAGGGTAGAACCCAAATCAAGCAAATAATAATTATCACGGGAAATGAGTTTTAATATACCGATAAGAATAACTATGAATGCCTCAGATTCCTGATGAGCATCAAGTTCATAGAGACGATTCTAGCTAGAGCCGGTACCATAAGTAGCGCCCTTTGGCACAGGAGCTAAAGATATGGTGACGGAAACCTTATTAGCTCTAGTGGCCACCCTGGTTGATGGATAATCTCACTGCATATGACAAAGATGATCACAATTATAGCACCAATTTCTTCCCTCCTCGTAATATCCATAGTGAAGCTACCCATAAAATTAACAAAGCAGTTAAGGTGGGGTTGACTGAGCTCCACTAGCCTGAGACTGGGCACCCTTGTGCCCTAGGACCACTTTTATCCTAAAAATGATGATCACCTAAAGGATTAGGATAAGGAGCACTAGCAAACGAATATGAATTTACCTAATTGTTCTTCTTACTATACTGTCTACCATTACTTCCACTCTTCTACAAAACTGTACCCTACTCTAAATATCTAAAATTCTTATTTGGCCTCTCTCCTATATCTACCACTTTTTTTCTCACCCTCCACCTGCTGCATATAAACCACCATCCTAGAGATATCTATATCACTATTCAACATCGTAGCCTTAAACTCCAACATTAAATTATGGGATAACCTAAAAACAAACTTCCTTATTTTGGTTCACATGTTATCCACTAACTCCGGAGTATGACGGGATAATTGCTGAAACTTTAGAGCATACTTCTTCACACTCATCTTCCATTACTTCAAGTTCACAAACTCTTCAGCCTTAGCTTCCCATAACTCTTGAGGAAAGAAGTGATCATGAAAGACCTCTAAAAACTAATCCCATACTACTTGCTCAGAATTATCAGCCCTCATAGCTTCCCACTCCTTAAACTTCTGATAATCTACATCTTTTAATTGATACACAACAAACTCTACACTTTTAAAATAAAAAGCATGCATCTCCATAAAAATTATTTCCATCTTATTGATAAACCCCTAGGGATCCTTCTCAACCTTAGAGACTACAAAGGTTGGGATATTCAACCTCATAAACTGGCGAACTTGAGTGACTTCAACTGAATGAGTAATAAAACTATCACGATCATAGTGACGCGACTATGATGCCACAAACTAAGTAAGCATGCAAAAAGACTGACGAAACACCATACTAGAGAATCCTCTTTAAGGTGACTAGGTATGACTATCACCAGCTTGAGAAGCCTAAGGAGGAATAGTAGTAATAGATAAAACTCTACGTAGGGAGGCACATTCAGGAGTAGGGACCCTAGGCCGGGTCTACACTTCATAAACAGGGTGAGTCCTCTCCATATTCTCCTCAGGTTGGACAGAGTTTCCAATAGAGTTTCTACGAGCGTCAGATCTTTGAGAAGGTATGATCTAAAATATGGTGAAGCTAGGATTTAGAGAAGTTTCATAATACTAGACTCTATAGCCCAAAATAGAATACAAGAAAGGGAAATATTCCTTAATAAATTGTAGTCTCCCCCTTATAAGTGTGATGCATTACATACCCATAAAAAGACTCTACTCGACACGATTTTATTGACACCCAATGGCCTTGAATCATTGTCTGATATCAAGATGGTCATAACATAAGCCAAGGCCTAGTTATGATGGTTATCAAAAGTCCAACATAGACCAAAGGCCCCCCCTAGCCTAACCTCAAGAGCATGATAATTATAAAAATAAAGTGGAAGCCAGTCAAACCAATGATAATAATAATAGGAATAAATGAGTCAAATGAAGGTTCAAAGAATTCAAATAACAATCCACCCACACGTATCCATAAAAGCCTCTAAAACTAGAATATCATCTACGTCAGGACATGCCCCCGACTATGGCCAAAAAGAATCCAAAAGTTCTATGAAAATAAATAAAGAATAATGAAATGACATGGCTTTCCAAGGAATGGAGGCTAACCACTTTACATTAAATCAACAAATGTGCTCAACCACCTAACACTTAACAAGAGTAATAGAAAACTCTTCGAACCCTACATCATGAAATAATATAGAATTTAAGGACGGTCAGTGCGTAAACATTGGCATATTACTCAACGAAAAATGATAAAATAGTGCAATAACCAAAATCTAGTCATAAACCAAATCACCACATTCAAGTGCATATATATAGAATGCCAGGATAGGGAAAAGGGTCATGAACATGAGTGATTAAGGATTTAACTTGATATATATAGCTCGATCCTTCCTAAAGGTATCCATGGGCTATATGAGTTCAACTCTCCCTTCTTAAGCAACCCCAATATGTGTTAGCCGCACTAATCAAGGAAAAACTGAGGGAAAGCTAAATAAACTAAGGCAATAGCCATCCCATAATATATAAATATACATCAAGTGTGCACAAAATACATAACATATAGAACCACAATGCTGGAAATTATGGTTTCTAGTGTTTATCCCCCCGGGATTAACACCTTCACGGTGAGGTACATAATCCCCTTAATTCCAAATTAAAACAATATGTAAACAAACCAACCATTAACCCAGGAGTCATTCATTAACGAATTTACCACTTAGATACAACATTCTAATATGCTCATAAGATAAATTAATTAAGTCAAACCAAATCCCCATAACCAACTTGGACTCCTAAGTTCCATTAAAAATTCAAAAACAGGGCCACCAAGGCCATCCAAAACCATTATCATTCATTTTTCCTTTTATTTAATGCATTGAGTTCAAAAACAAGTTAAACCATCTAATTTTCAATATTCAAAATCAAGTTTGCATAGTGGGTAAAGGTTAAATAAATTATCAAGTAAAAATTCTATCAACTTGGGGATACCCATATCCCCTATTTTGATAATTTATACCATGCACCAATTTAGTCCTAAAAATATCAATTTAAAGCATGAACAATCAATTTAGAATATGGGACAAGTAATTCAATCAATAACAACAAAAACCCCTCAACCCAATTTCAAATCTCGCAATTAAATCATAAGAAAATCTATTCACTTAATGTCACAATGTATAAGTAATTTAAGATAAAGAGAAACATGCCTGAAATACGTAAGAAATTGAAAACAATTTGGAGTCCAGAGCTTGAAAGGTTAATCCCTTTAGTAACCCTTGAAGTTTCTTGGTTTAAGTGTTAATGGGGAAGAAAATAGTCTTTGATCCTTAAAACTGATGAAAAAAGTGTATTTTATGGTTAAAGGTCATTCAAGGAGTAAAACTACCAAAAGCCCTACACATCAAAGGAAAAAAACAAAACTAGATTAATTTAAAATAGTTTTGTAGCAAACCAATATCACAAAGGTTAGACTCCATGCCACACTAATATGGTAGAGTTTAACCCCCATGACATGACCTTATCATTAAGGCTTACCCCTTGGGGTCCTAAAATGGCCTCGAACCCCTTCTAAAAGTTACAGAACTTTCTAAATTACCCTTTTAACATACCTAAACCTAATTCAACTATGAAATCAACAATACACATGTAGAAGGGTCAAACATAAATGATCAAAATTTTAAGGAGTCTTATAGAAGACTAGAACTTACAATATAGAAATTCAGGATTTAAAATCTAAGTTCAAACAAAGAATATTGTACATTGGAAACACTATGCCCCTAACATGTTTGATAAAATGCCTATGAGAATGCTTTGTTACATAATTAGATTTTTAGTGAATCTATTGCGTGGTATAATGCTTTATTACATAATTAGATTTTTAGTGAATCTATTGCATAGTATAACATGGTAATGGAAACCTAGTTGGTTTGGATGGTTTTAAATGGTTAAATGGCAAGGTATTGGTCTTCATGGTTGTGGTTTAATTAAAAGCCTTGTGGGGTACAGGGGAGTCCCCCAAGAAAACCAAGTAATGAATATACTTGTGGGGTACATGGGAATCCCCCATGTAAACTTAATAATGTAATTTATGAATACATGGAAATACTTTCTTTAAAAAAGTTGGATAAGATCATATCTTGCAAGCTATAGTCGTTATGATGATACCACTACTAATAGCCTTGGTTAATAATATATAGAATGGTAGTTTCGTTGTGTGTTAATAGTTTTAATTAGGGAATAATTATGGGTTGTGATAGCTTACTGTGAAGGTGTGAGTCCAATAGACGGATACTGAAAACACATATTTTCCGACATAAGGATTGGTCATGATGACCATATACTGGCGGGGTATATGAAAATCCCATAATTTAAACTTGTATATATGTATCATGGAGAGAAAAGGGTACATCAGAATTTCCTACTCTTATTGTATCTATTGTTTATGTTGGTACATGCATCGGGTCTAGTCCAGGGGGTAACACTAGAACCATATAGCCTGTGGGTGGTTCTAAGATGGTTAAGCTTTATACCTAAGTTAACTATTTTAAAGGTATGCTAAACTCGGTTCATTTTCTCGACATGGATTTTTTATATATATATGTTATATATATATTGATGGATGTGTATGCTCAAGTTGTTACTTGGTTTTAAACATTGTCATTATTTTATCCTTATCCAGAGTGCATGCTAGCGTTTACTCTCTAATCTATTGTTGGGTCTAGTATCTTATACAATGCAGGAATCAACTATTCTAATCCTCCTACTTAGTAATCTAATTTTGGATCAGTTTGTGTTAGATTTATGTGGTGAGTTTCCATACTCTGAAATGCTAAATTTTATGTTATGGCTTTCTTTACACACTTTGGTCATTTCATAGACTTTGGTTTTAGCCATAGTCGAGTCATGTCTTGATCAGATATTGTTTTACTTACAAATAGAGGCTTACTGGGAGTACTATAGGTTGATATGGGCGGTGTCAGTATTGGTATCAACCTAGGCCTTGGTATTGGTATTATAGACGATTTTAATTGACTATATTTGATTTGTGATTGTTCCATCTTATTATGTTATGGTTTTTAGTTCAGTATTGGATAGTTTGACTTATTTGGGTTGGTCGTGGTCATGGACCAATCCCAGAGTCTTGGGTGGTAAATAACTCTATATTTTTATATTCTCAGAATTTATTTGACTCAGTATTTATGTTTGGAGGTTAGTTGGCTATCGAGGGAGATCCTTGGTCCTTGTTGGACTTGGGATTCCGATTATGATAAGACCCTGGTTTGGGTTGTGTCAAGTTGGTATCAGAGCCCTAGGTTCATGGTCAATTTGGAGTCCACAAAGTCGTGTGGAGTAGAGTCTCTTTTAAGAGAGTGTATCGCGCCACACTCATAAGGGAGAGTCTATATGACACTTAGTAATGTTTCTCTTTCTTATGTTCTGAATTCAAGCTATAAATTCTAAGGTCCTAAAATCCTCTATAATCCTGGTTTGTTCAGTTTTCCGATCATGTCTCGATAATCTTATACGCACGAAAACTCATCTATCCCAACTGGGGGTGATATTTATTGGACATGCTCTACTCATGCAATCTATACTCGGTCAAGGGGTCCCATCCCTGATTGTTCTAGAGTTCCACCAGTTCTCTCTTTTTCGTCTCAAGCTCCTCATGCAGATGTGTGAATATGGAGTTTCATTAGTTGATTTATATGATTGCTCAGTTGGTAGTCTCTCAGGCTTAACATGGTGCGTCTTCTACTCCATCTTCTTAGGCCACGAGGATTGGTCAGTTTATGAGGTTGAGTCCTCAAATTTTCACTAGTGTTAAGGTAGAGGAGGATCCTCTAGGATTTTTGGATGTGATAGAATATTTTTTCAGGGTTATGCATGCTGTAACTATTGAAGGGGTAGAGTTTGTTGCCTACCAGCTGAAAGATGTGGCGAACCAATAGTACAAGGAATTGGATAGGGAAAGGGGTGAGGTTGGGGAGTCATATTTATGGGAGACTTTTTCTAATTCTTTTCTAAACTGCTTCTTTTCTCAGGAGTTAAGGGATACGAAAGCGATGGAATTTGTTAATCTGAAAGAAGGAAATATGTCAGTCAAGGAGTATGCCTTGATGTTTCACCAATTTTCCAGATATGCTCAAGAGATGGTGTCAAGTTTGCTTCACGAATGTCTCATGAGTTGATCCTTAAAAGTAAGATTGCCTTGCTGATCAATGATATGGATATTTCTAGGTTGGTTGTTTATATACAATAGGTGAAAGAGGAAAAACAAAGTAGATGAAAATAAACGAAAGGTGGGGAAAGAAGTGTAGGTTTTTTGAGTAGGGTAGTGAGCAACAACAAAGTGGTGGGGATGGTGGTAAATTGCAAAAGAAAAAGTGGGGGAGTTCTGGTTCTTTCTCCACACCTAGTGCTCCCTACCTGAAGTAGTTGGGTGATAGGCCTTAATAGGGTGGCAATAAATTTAGGGCATAGGGTGCCCAATCATAGGCTGGTGGGGCTCAATCAACTTTATCATGTCCTTTTTGTAGGTTTTATTGTTGGTTGCATCGGGGTTTTTATAAGGAAGGGAGGGATAGGTATTTCAAATATGGTCATCCAGGCCATATGCTCAGAAAATATCCAGGTGATAAGGTTACTTCGAGAGTGAAAAGGATTCCAGTTTCCTCTTCTTCTGCTCCTGCACCAAAGAGTGCTACTTCTGCATCTGTTTCTACTTCAGGTACCGACACAGGCTAAAATTGGTTATATGTTTTTATGTCTTAACAGTAGTCTGAGGCATCACTTGATGTCATGAATGGTATGTTAAAACTTTTTTCTCGCGACATGTATTGCTTACTTGATTTGGGGTCTCACTCTCTCATATGACCCTATATGTGGCTATGTATTTTTTTGATCCCGAGGTTATTTTGGGTTTTTTTTTGTGTCTACCCTTGTAGGTGACTCTGTTATTGCTAAGAATATCTATAGAAGGTGTCTGGTATCTATTGGTTGTAAGGATATTTTGGTGGATTTGTATAAACTTAATATGGTTGATTTTGATGTTATTCTGAGAATGGATTAGTTACACTCGTGTTATACATCATTAGATTGTTAGAGCCGTATGATTGTCTATATGTTCTCGATAAATTGGTTACTGAATGGGAGGGTGGTTCCCTAGCTCTTAAGCGAAAGTTTATATCATATCTTAGAGCTCGAAGATTAATATCCAAGGGGTTTCTCTATCACTTCATCTGGGGTAAAAATTCTAACTTAAAAGGTCCATTTTCCATTCTATTTTGGTGGTGAATGAATTTCCTGAGGTCATCCATGATTATGTTCCTTGTGTTCCTCCTGATAGGGAGATTGAGTTTGGGATTAATCTAGTTCTGGACACTTGTCCACTTTCTATTCTACCTTATAGAATGACTCCAGCTAAGATAAAGATGCTTAAGAAGGATCTTAAGGATCTTTTGGATAAGGGTTTCATCCATCCTAGTGTGTCATCGTGGGGAACACTAGTGTTATTCATGTGTAAGAAGAATGATTTTCTTAGGATGTGTATTGACTATCGACAGTTGGATAATGTGATGGTTAAGAACAAGTATCCTTTTCAAAGGATAAATAATTTTTTTGATTAATTGTAGGGTGACATATTCTTTTCTAAGATTGATCTTCAGTCTAGTATCTTTAACTTAAGATTAGGGAGGTGGATATCCCTAAGACTACTTTTTGTACCCGGTATAGGAACTATTAGTTTCTAGTCATGTTGTTTGTTTTGACCAATGCCCCGACGACATTTATGGATTTGATGAACAAAATCTTTCATTAGTTTCTTGATCTGTTTGTCATTATGTTCATAGTTTACATCTTTGTTTATTCTATGAGTGAGGTTAATTATACGAATCACCTGTGTATTGTGTTACAGACCTTAAAGAAGCTGCAGTTGTATGCCAAATTCTTTAAATGTAAATTTTGGTTGAACGTTGTCACTTTTCTGCGTCATATTATATCTAGTGAGAGGATCATGGTGGATCCACAAAAGTTCATAGTGGTTAAGAAGTGGCGTAGACCCATGACTCCAACAGACATTCAGATTTTCTTGGGTTGGTTAGCTACTACATGAGGTTCGTAGACAGTTTCTCTTTGATATCTATCCTGTTGACTAAGAAAAAGGTAAAGTTCTCTTGGTTAGATGCTTGTGAGGTAAATTTTGAAAAGCTAAATGATAAGCCAACTTTGGCTCTGGTTTTGACTTTGCCAGAAGGTACGAATGAGTTTGTGGTTTACTGTGATGCATCCCGAGTGGGGCTTAGTTGTGTTTTTATGTAGTATGGAAAGGTTATAGCGTATGCTTTTAGGTAGTTGAATGTTCATGCGAGGAACTATCCTACTTATAAATTGGAACTGTTGTTGTGGTGTTTGGATTGAAAATTTGGTTGAACTATTTGTATGGGATACATGTGGATATCTTCTCAGATGATAAGAACATGCCATATGTGATTACTCAGAAAGAGTTTTATCTCTGGAAAAGGATATGGCTTAAGATTCTCAAGCACTATGACATGAGTCTTTATTACCATCCAGGTAAAGCTAATGTAATTATTGATTCTCTTAGTAGGTTATCCATGAGGATAGGGATAAGTGGGAGTTGGTGAAGGATATTCACTATTTATCTAACCTTAGAGTTTTCTACTTGTACTTTGAGAAAGGTGGTGTGTTCATTTAGAAGGTGGCACAGTCGTCTCTTGGTGCTGAGATCAAGGAGAAGTAAATTTTAGATCCTGTCTTATTAAGGATCAAGGGTGATGTTTTTGGGCTGAAGGTGATGGACTTTGAGATTAGTGGCGATGGTACCTTGCGATACCAAGAGAAGTTATGTGTTCCAGACGTTGATAGTTTGCGAGCAAGGATATTTGCTAAGGAACATGAATCACACTATGTTGTTCATCTAGGTTTGACGTAAATGTATCACAAATTCAAGGAGATGTGTTGGTGGAATTGTATGAAGAGGGATGTTTCTGATTTTATGGCCAAGTGCATGGTGTGTCAATAAGTGAATGTTGAGCACATGAGGACCAAAGGGTTTTATCAAGAAATTGAGTTACATGAATGGAAATAGAAAGTGATCCACATTGACTTTGTTACCTGTCTTCCTCGGTCTCAAAATTAGTTTTATTTGATTTGGGTCATCGTGGATAGGATGGCAAAGTTAGCTAACTTTTTACCAATGAGGACTAGCTATTTGTCTGAGGATTATGCAAGGTTGTATCTTCATGATATCATAAAGTTTTATATGGTACCGATTTCTATCATCTCTGATCATGGTATGCAGTTTTTATCTCACTTTTGGCGGTCATTTCAAAAAAGATAGGGGACTAAGGTTAATCTAAGTACTACTTTCCACTGGCAGACGGATGGACAAGCAGAGAGGACAATTTAGATATTGGAGAATATGTTTTATGCATGTGTGATTGACTATGATAGTAGCTGGGTTGAGCATCTACCTCTTATAGAATTTGCTTACAATAATAGTTACCATTCTAGTATTGGGATGGCCTCTTTTGAGGCATTTTATGGTAGGAGGTGTAGATCTTCTATTGGGTGGTATGATCTTTGTGAGACAGATATGTTTGGCTCGTATTTGGTTTACCAGGCAATAGAGAAAGTGAAGTAAATTCGAGATAGGCTTAAGGCTGACCAAAGTTGCTAAAATTCCTACACAGATGTAAGGCGAATGTACTTGGAATTTGAGGTTGGGGATAAGTTGTTCCTAAAAGTGTCTCCTATGATGGGAGTAATGTAGTTTGGGAAGAACGGGAAGTTTAGACCCCGGTATGTTATTTCTTATGCAATTTTAAGAAGGGTTGGTAATGTTGCATATGAATTGGAGTTGACTTCTAGTTTGAGCTCCATTTATCCGATGTTCCACGTATCTATGTTGAGAAAATATGTAGCTGATCCTTTATCGATTGTTACTTAGGAAGGATTAGGTATGTCAAATTCCTTATCTTACGGGGAGGTCCCAATTGAATTATTAGATCGACAGGTTTGTCAGTTGCAGACCAAAGATGTAGCTTAGGTTAAGGTTCTATAGAGGAACCAAAAGGTAGAAGAGGCTACTTATAAAGTGAAATAGGTCATGAACTCCTAATATCCACTCCTGTTTTCTACCCTGGGAATTTATGCGGATGGTATGTGTTCTTCATTATACTTTTATTTTCAAACTTTGTTAAAGGAAAGATTTATTCCTTGCATATTTGTTTTCTAACTTAGTTTAAGGTTAGGATGGAGGATTTGGGGTGTAAATCCTACCTGGGGTGAATGATCCAAAGGGTGGGGGGGGGGGGGGGAATTGAAACACACTGGGTTTCGACCCTTAGAAAATTTCTCAGTTTTTGACTTCTGGACATTATATGACTTTGGGTACTTCTCGTATAATGTGGTACAATTTTTTTGGCCTTGGTCATATGGTAATCAATATGGTTTGGGTGGTTTCTATCCAAGGTACGATTGGGTAATACTAGTCGTATCTTAGGGTACTAGTAGTATGTTGCCTTATGTTTAACGTAGAGGATTCTATTCTGCCTAAGGTACGATTGTTGGGTATTGGTTGTATGGTTAGGTACAATTTAGCTATGGCGTTCCTATGTTGGACAATGTTGGGGTCCAAAAAGAGGCCTAGGGTATGATATAAGGGTACCAGAAGTAGCTTAGGGTATGATTTGGGAGAGGGTGGTCGTACCTTCCTGCAGGAATTTTATTCAGTTTAAGTTGGACATTTCCCCTCTTAACCTCTTAAGGCCCCATGACTTATAACACTATTGGGGGTTATTTTACCTATTATTATAATCTTAAACACTTAGAACACTCTCTTAAATTCTCTCAAGGTTGTTGGGTCAAAGAAGGCTAGGGTTTCATCAATAGGATAAATTTTAGTCTTGCAAAGGGTGGTTTCTCTCCATCTTATTTGAAATCTAAGGAATTTTACTCCTCCCTCGTTGTCAGTTCCAACTAAAGGAACATTTAATGTATGGTTTTCATGGAATGATTGTGGTATGGTTTTGGTTTTGGAATATATGCTTGGGGTTTTGATTGTATATGGTTTAGGTATGGTTTTCCCATGTTTTTACTTATGGTTATCATATTATAATGGTGGTTTGAATGTTTAGATGCATGGGAATGGTTAATTGGTACTTTGTTTTGTCTTTGGAAACACTACGCCCCCAAGATGTTCGATAAAATGCCTATTAGAATGCTTTGTTACATAATTGGACTTTTAATGAAACTATTGTGTGGTATAATTTGGAATAGAACCATAATTAGTTTAATTTGAATGGTTTTAAATGGTTAAATTCTATGTTCTTGGTGGTTATGGTTATGGTTTAATTGAAAGCCTTATGGGGTATAAGGGAATCCCCCAAGCAAACTAAATAATTAATACACTTGCAGGGTAGGTGGGAATCCCCCAAGAAAATTTAATAATGTAATCTATGGGTTCATGGGAACCCCTTCTTTAAAAGGGTTGGCTAAGGACATTGCTTGCAAGGTATAGTCGGTATGAAAATACCCTTACTTATAGCCTTGGTTAATAATAAATGGAATGGTTATTTGGTTTTGTGCTAATGGTTTTAATTAGGCAATAAAGACAGGTTTTAATAGCTAACCGTGAAGGTGTGAGTCCAAAGGACAGACATTGGAAACTCATGTTTGTCAACATGAACATTGGTCATGATGAACATATACTTGCGGGGGTACATGAGAATCCCCAAAGTTACACTTGTATATATATAGCATAGAGAGCGAAGGGTGCATGGGAATCTCCTACTCCTATGGTATCTCCGTTTCGTGCAGTTATATGCATCAGGGCCTGTTTAGGGGGTAACACAGGACCCACATAGCCCGTGGCTGGTTCTAGTATGGTTAAGCTTCATATACCCAGGCTAACAGTTTTAAAGGCATGCTAAACCCTATTCCCTTACCCAACATGGATTATATATCTATATATGTATGGATGTGTATGCATATTGTTGTTACTTGGTTTTAAAGGTTGGCATTATTTTATCTTGATCTTGAGTGGATGCTAGAGTTCATCCGCTAACCTGTCTTTGGGCACTGTATCCCCACGCAATACAGGAATTGGCCCTTCTACTCCTCCTGTTCAGTTATAGAATTCAGGTTAAACTTGTGTTCAATTAAAGTGGTGAGCTTCTAAACTCTAGAAGGCTTTATTTCATGTTATGTTTTTCTTTACACACTTTGGTCATTTCATGGACTTTGGTTTTGGATAAGGTCGGGGGCTTGTCCTGATTGGGTATTGTTTTACTTTTGGATAGAGGCTTTGTGGGACTACTATGGGCTGGTATGGACAGTGTTGGTATTGGTGTCAGCCTTGGCATTGGTATTGGTATTATGGCTAATACCAATTTATTGTATTTGATTTTTGATTGTTCCATCTTATTATGTTATGGTTAATGGTTCAGTATTGGATGTTTTTACTTGCTTGGCTTATTCATGGTCATGGACCTATCCCAGAGTGTTGGGTGGTACATAACACTACCTTGTTATATGTTCGAAATTTATCTAATTTAAGGTATGTGTTTGGAGGTTTGGCTAGGTATTGGGGGTGGTCCTCAGTCCTTGTTGGACTTGGGATGCCTATTACAAGAAGGCCCTGGTTCGAGTCGTGTTAGATTGCTCGTCCTCAAGCAACTTAACACAATATTATTATCATATCTAGATCAAGAAATTACAAGTATTTGTTGGAAATAGCATGGACCCAAACTTATATTGACTATATGCACAAGTTATTCACACCTAACTAGTAGGGATCTACGCTTGGCATTACACCCTAGTTAAGTCACATACATACACATAAGACGCCTAATCTAAAAATCAGCAACCACAAGTATCATTCACATGCTCTCATCACAAAATAAGTCCTTTGCACAAAAATTTATTTAATTCAAGGTCATTCGTTCAAATCTCTTACTCTTACAACAAATGTCAAACAATGCATACAAAAAACCATAAATTGGCCCTTACTATCCAAGATGTACAGCTGGTTGACAAGGATCACTGCAAAAATTTATTTGTCTAGTAATGAAGGCTTGGGTGTAAGTGAGGTATAATTTTGGAAGAGTAACTCAACCCTTATTTCCATCTTTACCACTTATTCGACTTAATTTACAACTCAAACCTTCTTCCCCTTATCTACTAACCAATTCATTCTAGATGAGTGTACTATAATCATTTATGAAAAAATGCAACTATTTTGTAGAGAATATATCTGGGCACACTACTAATGTTTTTGATTCAACTTATTACACTCATTAAACCTTTCTATAGTATCCCACTTCAACTTAGGCAATTTGCCTGAGTTGAAGTGTACATGTCCAAAGAAGGACTAAGGAAAGATAGGGGTTTAAAACTAAAGACTCTCTTGATACCTTTATTCATTTATTAAAACTAAAGGATCACTTGTCTAGACTAGAGGAGGAAGCTATGAAGTAAGTTGCTAAGGGATTAGAGATTGATAACAGTTTTCCAGATGAACAAATATTGGCAACTTCCCAAGATCTAATTCTATGGTTTACAAATTATGTAAATTACATAGCAAGTGATCTATTCCCAAAAGATCTTTTATATCATTAAAGGAAGAAGTTCATGCATGAGGTAAGAAATACTTTTTGGAATGAACCTTATATTTTTAAAATTTGTGTATATGGAATCATTCGTAGATGTCTAACTAAAAGAGAGATGATGAGCATACTTGAAGCGTGTCATTCATCGCCAGTTGGGGGTCATCATGGAAGTTCCCACACAGCTTATAATATCCTGTAATGCAGCTACTATTGGCCGACTATATACAAAGATGATCATGACTATGCTGCCGCGTATGATCAATGTCAATGACAAGGTAGTATTTCTAGAAGACATGGATTACCTATGACCCCTATGTTAGAATTTGAAGTGTTTGATGTATGGGGCATAGATTTCATAGGACCTTTTGTGAGTTCGTATGGAATGAAGTACATACTTTTTTCTATTGACTATGTGTTAAAGTATGTGGAAACAATTGTGCTCCTTAACAATTAAGCAAGGAGTGTCACTGTATTTTTGAGGAAGAATATCTTTTCTCGATTCGGTATGCCATGTTCTATTATTAGTAATGGAGGGTCACATTTTTACAATCATCTATTCAAGATCCTTCTTGAAAAATATGGTGTGAATCACAAGGTATCAACACCTTATAATCCGTAGACTAGTGGACAAGTTGAATTGTCCCATAGAGAAATAAAGTCCATATTGTTGAAGACTAAGAATGCCAATAGGACTGAGTTGGAAAGGAAGTTAGATAATTCATTAGGGGCTTACCGTATAGATTAAAAAAACCCATAGGTGCTTCACCCTATCAGCTGGTGTATGGCTAGGCATGCCATTTACCGATTGATTTTGAGCATAAGGCACTATAGGCATTGAAAAAGCTAAATTTAGAGTGCAAGGATGAAGCCAAGTCAAGGTTGAATAACATCAATGAGTTTGATGGATTTCGGCTCCAGGCATATGAAAGTTAAGCACTCTACAAGGAAAAGATGAAGTTGTATCATGACCGGAAGATTGAGAAGAGGGTTTTTTAAAAAGGAGACCAAGTTCTACTGTACAATTCAAGGCTTCATTTGTTTCCAGGTTAGCTAAAGTCAAGATGGTATGGACCTTTCACAGTGACAAAGATTTACCCCTATGGTGCTTTAGAACTAAAGAAGGATGGTTCACACACATTCAATGTAACCGGGAACAGAGTAAAGCATTATATGGGAAATATAGAAGAGGTGAAAGAATTAACTAACATTGACCTTGATGAAGTCTGAGTAATCAAGGCAATTGTGTCGTGTCGCGATGTTAAATCAAGCACTGAATGACAGGTAACCCATGAGGATAGTTGGTGAAATATGAGTATCAAACTTAGCTACATGATGCCGTGATATTAAATCAAGAACTAAGTAGGAGGCAACCCATGTTATTGAACTTATTACAATTATAGGGTAATGCGTTTGTTCAATGTGCAGGGCTAAAGAATGCAGACAAAATCTAGAGAAGTAGAAAAGGTATCATTCTGACTCTATACGAGTTATATCTATATGGTACGACTCGTGAGTAGGAGGTATATTGGACTGGGAGAATAATCAGTCTCAGATAGTAGTTTTTGGAATGAATAAGACTCCCAGTATGAGTCGTACCCTTTGGGTAGGGTTTATTACCAAGAATTGTACCCCTTCCAGAACCCAGGTAAGATCCCAGGACCATACAAGTCAAAGAAATGACCCGTAAGTCTAGGTACGAGTCATATAGACAACTCGTACCATGACTTATTTAGTCAGTTCTCGGGTAGACCAAACCCAAATATTTAAATATTTGAGGAAATTGAGACCCGATAGATCACCCAATATTTTTAACTCATATGTGCATAAGCTTATACCCAATTTTGAACTTCGATCCTCAAAATTAAATTATTTTCAACTCGATCCACTTACCAACTACTTCAAACTGTTCAATTGGTGTGATTTTAACTTCAATTCGAGGCCTTTAAGATCCCAACATCAAAATAAGCTACTCAGCACTTAACGAGTATGTTTCCCAATTTATTTTGGTTATATTGGTTTAACTAGAATTTATTTATTTCTTGGATTGTTGATACATTATTTATGCTATTTGAGTTGAAAATAGAGAATGAGGGTAGAATTAAAGTTTGGAAATAGTTTTTGCATATGATTTTGTGTTTAAATTGGTTGAAATAGTTGTTAGTAGTAGTGGGTTCTTTGGGAATTTCCATCGGAGTCAAAGTTTGATGTTGAACTTCTTTGTTACAGTGGTTATGAGACTCTTTACAACTCATACCCACTAGTACGAGAGAGGTAATAGGACTCGTACCCACTGACAACATGGAAATCTAACAAATTCAAGGTTCTGAAATGGATACGACTAAGCCATACGAGTCTTATTGAGACTATATGACTTGTACACATTTATCGTACCTACCTGGGAAGAATAATAATAGTATAACATTTCTGACTAGCTAGCAACTATTAGTCACGAGTCGTACCTAGTCAGTACGAATGGTAAGGAGGAGTCGTAAGCTAGCTTGTGAACAAAGTTTATGCTATGTCTAAGATACAACTTGGAAATACGAGTCATACCTATTGTGTACGACTAGTACCTTCCACTCATACCCAACTAAAACCAAGCTATTGAATTTTAATTTTTAATTTTTTTTTATTTTCTTTTCTTCTTTACTAATATTAGTGTACTTATAGTAAAATGCCTCAAAAGAACCCTTTGTCTACCAAAATAGTTGCTAAAAAGAGGAACAAACAAGCACCATTCGAGAGTGAGAAAACCATTATTTTTGGGTTAGATTCCACATCTGTCAGCAGTAGAGAAGAGTATGATTGAACCTCATCAAAGAAAGTTGTAAAAAAAGGAAAGATACCTACTTAGTCAAAGGGAAAAAAAGAAGTGCCACAAGAATCTGAATCACCACCACAAAGGGGGCCAAGAAGAAAGAATTCAATTGTCTCTCCTCCACACACCCAGTGCTAGTTGACTATAATGACCATGAGGCTGAGTCTAGTTTAGATTAGGAGAGTGCAGATGATGCTCAAGGCCCTAAAATAGATACGACCCCTATATATACAAAGGACCCCTTACTTATATTGACTACTGCTCTGATGACCATCATTGAATGATGGGGTACCCCAACATGCAGGAGACATTTAACTTGGGACTATATCATCGTTGTGGTAGTAAGATAAAAAGAGTGCTATATCTGTAGAGGAGGATGACAACTACAGGGATGGATAAAGTACCCAAGTTGGAAGAGTGATTCAGGGCCTATGGTTTTGACTGGATGAGAAGAGCACCGGGTAGATACAACAAGGTTCTTGTTCATGATTTTTATGTGGTATACAAAAGAGAAATTTAGTAGCAATATTTATAGGGTATGTTATGAAAAGGAGGTGACCCTATTATCTCTCTCATGATTCATGGCATGCATGTTAATATCTCTCTCTGTACTATCGAGATATTTCTACTTGGGTTGGAATATTAGACCCCGATCATCACCAAAGAGATAGAGTATGGAATGGATAAGATGAGAAAGATCACAAATCGAACATTGGGTACTTATGAGAAAATGGCGATGTTTAGGTGGATAGAAGTGTGGATAGATATACATGGTGAGCATGCACTTGGGTTGTAGGTGGTTTCGGAGAGTCACAGTAAATCAAGAAGGGTACCCTCAACTTTGAGGGTAAAGCTTGGTGGACACTAGCCCAGCACAGGCTGTGTCCGACTACAAGAGATGATGTCTTGAGCTTTGTGCGAGAAACTATAATAGCTAGTTTTACAGCTGGCTATGCATTTTTCATTGGCGAGTTCCTGGCCCAAGAGATAAAATAAAAAAGATTGTTGGGGGTCAAAAGGCCCTGCTAGCCTACCCTTGCATGATCACTTAGATATACTTAACTGTAGGAGTGTTAGAGATACCCTTCATTAATGAGATAATTGAGACCCAGGGGACCTTTGACATTAGGATGATTCGAAATGCGGTCAACCCTCTGGCCAGGCTTATATGGAAGGTTATGGATTCTATTTCAAGATTATTCCCACAAGATGACTAGACAAATGCCCTTACCCCAGATGAGACGACTGAGGCAGGTGCACAGACTGAGGCTGCACCCACATAAGCAGTAGGTACTTCTAGTGTCGTACCGTTAGTCCATTCTATGCCACCTAGGCCATGGGGTTTGCCTCTTGGTTTGATGTTGATATGTCAGATTTCTTGGACTGAAGTCGTGACCCAGTTGTCTACTCTCACTATGAAGGTAGGTCAGATGGAGGGTGGAGTTAGATCTTAGATTGGCAGGCAAATTGAGGCACAAAATAAGTAAGTCCAAGGGAGCCTAGATGCATTTTAATTGAGGATTACTCAGCATTTAGGTACTGGACATGCACCCAATATTGCTGATCCCAATAAAAATTACGGAGATAAAGAAGATGGTCACTGAGCTATATAAGAGGCCAGTTGTTACTGATCCGGTTATAGAGACTGTGATTCCCACAGGTGAAATGCCTAATATTTGGGTTGTCCTGGAAGATGTGCAAGCTGAGGAGACCAAGGAAAAAAGAAGAGAAAATAATTTTAAAAAAAAAGCTACTAGGAAGAAAGATAGACTTGATAGCATACAAGATGAGCAGGACTATCAGACACGAGTCCTAGAGATGGTTGGGGGGATGGTGGGTTAAGAGCTCTAGTTCCTAATACTAAGGGGGTTGTTGTTATTCCCTCAGCTACTATTGAGTCAATCCCGGTTGATGGGATGATTGTTGATGAGAGTAGAACCCAACTTGAGGGCCCACAACTAATGTTGATGCTCCGATGACTTGAGCGCCTAGGTATGACTCTGATCTTTACACTATTTTATTTTTTTTGTACTAAGGACAATGCAATATTCTTAAGTTAGGGGTGGGGGTACCAAAAATTTTAGGAGCAGTTTGAAAAATTTCAGCTATAGCTACAACTGAAAGTCTGTTATGAATTGCATGTTTATACGAGTAGCTGAGATAGAGAATAGATCACCGTGTCTGTGGCAACATAGATTTTTTATTTTTTATTATGATTGATGGATTTTGATTAAATTTTTTATTTCTGATGTAATGAAAGATTTTGATTTTATTTTGAGTTTTACTTTGTGATAAAGGAAACAACATTGTTGATTTATTTAAATGCCATTGTAAAAAGTGGCGTTAAGAAAAGAATAAAATATGATCGAAAATGTTGAACCCTCTCAAAAATTTTATTTAAGAACTTGCATGATTTACATATTTGTGTGAGACTATTGAGTATATTTTAATGGCATTAGGATTAGGGGTAGTACAGTTTAGGACAAAACAATTGCATAGTTGGATAACTAGTATTTAGTAGTGTAGCCTTATGCAAGTGTGCGTGTAAGGATTATTGAGTTCCAAGTTATGTGGGAATCTAGAACTTTCCAGGTTTTTTTTTCCTAGGTCTAGGATGGTTTTGTATGAAGTGATCATAGGCCCTATTTTTATGATTCCACTTAATCCTAAAATTTCCAAACAAAGGGAATAAATCCCCTTGATCAAAATATTTGAGCCTTTATAGACAAATTTTTCTTGTTATGCTTATCACTTTTCCGTTTGACTTATAATGGACCAGTTTTGGACCTGGTCCTCCTATGGAAACTGTGCACCTCAACTCAGTAAATTCACCTAAGTTGAGGGTGGCTATTATACGGGTACATAATAGACAAGCTAGAGTGAAGAAAAGTGTGTACAAGGGAAATAGTTCAAACATGGGCAGGCGTGATGTAAAGAAAATAAGGAAATGTATAAGGCATAGAAAAAGAAAAAGAATAATAAAGTTAAGTGATAGAAAGAAACACCATACCCAAGTATAATGTGCTTAGAAGAAAAAGGGAGATATAAAGGTGGAAATAAATAAAGTCAAAAGTAGTTGACCTCGAGATGAGCGTAGTTTCTAGGAGGCTTAGTCTCTTTCAATAGACGTACGTATTATACCATCTCCAAGACAATGTTACAAGACAAATAAATTCCTATATTAATCCAACAATGACTGTCTGACAACATAGGAAAAGAGCATAAGGGCAAGATTATGGTATTTTGTGCACACCAGTGATACATCTTTTAGTGTGTGAGAGAGAGTCATTTGTATACCCCTAAATAGAGTAGTCTATCCATGAAGAGTGAATGTGATTTCTTTCACTGTGAGTGCACATGGGCTATATTACTAGATTTCTAGATTGTTTGATGAATGTAAAGCACGTCTATGACCAAGTGTCTATTTCTAATGTGATGCCATCATCTTATTACTTCATTTTTCTAGATGTGTTAAATTGTTATACGCAAGTTGGATTTTAAAAGTTGAAAAAATTAAGAGGGAAACAACAAGATTGAAATTTAACTCAAAGTCACTGCAATGGGTTTGCTTGAGATGTTTCTTTTTAAGCATTGGCTCTGTGCTAGAAACTAGTAATTTGGTTTTGTTTGCCTGAGGACATGCAAAAGTTTAAGTTGAGGGTGTTGATGTGGCGTGGAAACATTACACTTTCGATGCTTAAAACCATGAATTTATTTGTGAACTTAAGGTATTTAGTTGGATATGATTCACTTTGGTGTTAATTGCAACCAAAACAGGTCTACAACAGTTCTAGAACAAAAAGAGAAGAAAAAGACCAACTTCGATCAGTATACGAGTCAACACATAAGTAGTAACCAAACGATTTGACTCATATACTAAATCATATGAATGATAGAACCAAAAGCCAAAATAAGTATCCAAGTATGAGGAAGATACAAATTCAGTACCCAAGTCGTAAGCTAGGGTACAAGTTGTATGCAGAAGTGATGAACATAATAGAACCTGAGCTACTAGTCAGGAGTTGAAGTGTAAAAGGTATGTGAGTAGAAAGTCTGAGTATGACTCATATTGGGATTTTATATACAAATCATTGTTCAAGACCTGAAAAGACTTATGTCTCGGGTGAAGATGGAGTTGAACAAAGAGTTGAAGCCTTGGGCAGATCAGTCACTGGAACGGATATGACAAGGTAAGGTATGACTCATAAGCTGATGATACGAGTGAAGACAGAGTCATATTGACTATTGACTTAACCTTACATTTCCTATTTTTAGTAGGATTTTTATGTTATTTTTAGATTCTATAAATACCAAAAGGTTTATATTTTATTAGTTACGTGTTATGATGGTTTTTAGGCATTATTACACATAATTACATTCTTTTACAATTGTTCTTCAGATTTTAGGATTTATTCAATTAAAGACTTTGGAGTTTATTCATTTTATTCTTGTGCAATTGATTTTATGTGTTCTTCATTGATAATCATGGTTTCCTGCACAAACATGAGAAATTAATATCCTTAGCTAGGGTTGTAGGAACCCTAACGAATTAGCTACGTAGAGGAAGTGTGAGACACAATTATTCTAAGGTTTCTACATGTATCTAATTCTTCCTCACAATAATTAGCCTCAAGTAGTTGCAGTATCTTTAGATTGCCTATATTAGCATCCATTCGATAAATAAGAAGCTTATGATTGGGAAAAGAAAATTAAGAAAGCGATACGATAACCAAGTATACCTGAAGTCATATCAAGGACCAACAAGGAAACACCCTGGGACGATAACCAAGCCAAAAGTTGAAATTTATCTTCTTCATATTAGATAATACCTATCTTGTAGGATTTACAAACAGAACAGTAGAATAATTGGATTTATCCCAAGAAATTTACAAAGTAGAGAAGCCAGGGGGAACACACACCTAGCATTCGTCTCATATTAATTTCATCTCAAAAACACTTAAGAATTGATTACTATTTTCAATTGATAACAAAATCCCCATATTTAATTTTCTTTAATGCTCATGGATTACATCAAGGAAAGAAAATATTCATGTTTTCCCTCGTGGGATCGACCCCTACTTTTTTGGGTTACTATATTTACATTTGGCTGCATTATACTTCTAGCTGAGGTGTATTTTTGGGTGACATCATTGATCACTTCCCATTTCTATTTAGGAAATTCAATTTCTTGATACAATCCTCCAGGCCTCATGTGCTCAACCTTCACTTGTTGACACACTAAACACTTGGCCACAAAATCAGCCACATCCTTCTTTAGACCATTCCAACAATACATCTCCTGAGATCATGATACATTTTTGTCGAACTGAGATGAAAAACTTCACGTGATTCATGTGCCTCATACAATAATCTTTCTCACAAACCCTCAACGTAAAGAACATATAACCTCCCTTGGTACCACAAAGTCCCACGTAACACCCCAACTCTAGTATCCAGAATGCTACACGGTGCTCATGACTGATATTTGTAACTGAGCACTAAATAATACATTGTAAATATGTGGAATATAAATGTAAGGCCTTAAGGTTCAAAAATGAACTAATATTGACTATAATACAATGTATGTAATGGGGTATGACAATACCCTAATCTGAGATAAACTGTCTGAAAACATGCTGTAGTCTGAAAGCCTCTAAACTGTCAGAAAACTATGGAGTTGATGGGAAATGTCCCCAAATAACTTTGAACTACTGAAATAAATTAAAAACTAAAATAATAATGTAATAGTCAAGTCCTCGAAGGATGAGAACTCATTGCTGACTCTGACTGCTGAACCAGGATGCTACTGATGCTCTGGCACTCATGCTTCTAAACCTATGGTATAAGACACCATAACACAAATGCATCAGTACTTTGAATGTACTGGTATGCAAGTGAGGTAGGATGAATGCAAGGGGTTTCGTATGCATGAACAATACTAACTGTCTAACTAACACCAACGTGAGAATACATGCATGCATACGTAACTTTATCTGACATCGTGATAGGACTGAGTATTGAGTTCTGACTACTTATCTTACCAATAACATGAATTTTCTGACATATGAGTTGATGAATACTGAGATACTGAATAATTAGGGGACTGATACTATGTTACTGATACATGAATAACTGTGTCTGATAATTCTGATTATGAATAACTAGTCTAGTTGACTGTATCTAACAGTCCTGAAGCTGAATACTGATAATATGAGTTCTGATAAGTGATATAACAAACAACATAAGTGACTGTATCTGACAATCCTGAATCTGATGGAACTAGTTGAGTTTCGTACTATATCTAAGTGATTGTATCTAACTGTCCAAAAATCTGTTGAACTATCTGAGTTATATTACTGAGACTAGAATTTGAGACTGTGGGAAGTAGTCATCTAACCGACATGCCCCAAATATTCAATAATAGCTGAGCTAGGGTCCAATCTACGCCCTGATTGGAAGGGGGTCAATACCTAGCCACTGGTAAGGACAAACTCTGAGTGACCCTAATATAATAGGTAACTATAATGAGAATGGTGGGAACTCTTATATAGTAGGTTAATCCACCTTATCTACCCTCATATAGCAGGCTATGATGTCTCAACCTATGCTGGCTACATAGTTCCAGAACGTAAGGATTGATTCTAAGAATCACACCCTCATATAACAGGTGAGTTCCTATCCTTGGGTTCACTCGGTGCTAATTTCTACTCCCATCTGAATAGACACTGAACATGATTTACAGAACTGAACATGGACTAAGTTATTAAATTTTATTGATTGATGAAATACTACTGATATCTGACAACTGACTGAGATCATGAGATCATGGAGATTTCCTGAGTCATAAAATTGTCTGAAGTCTAAGGATCATATCTTGACTGAGAGTATCGTGAAAACATGACATGACTCTAGGTGCACAGCTAATGTTTTTGGTACGAGTACCCCCAGGACTCGAACGAAGGAAATTGACCAAGCATAACTTACTTGAACATATAACTAACATCATAATCCATAATATATTTATAGAAGAATTTCATCAAAACTTGTGATAGGCATAACTTGTACACACATGGGGATTTCATGGTATTATGCTAGTTAGGCATTTTTCCTTTATCTAGTCCTTTAATCAAATATATTGTAGGCATGTTACATGTAAACTTCATTGTACAATAATTAGACATCATAGTTTAATTCTAATTTCATCATTCAAGGGTTTAGTCATAGGTTTGCATGAATCTATATCTATAATAATTTAACCCACATAGAATTTATCACCCAACATGGAGTAGAATTAAATTTCTCATTATCCACATGAACAATAGCAAACCAATCATGAAATACATAAGAAAATCCATAAACTTGAATTTAGAAAAGGGATTCTTAGGCGTCATGGATGAAAGGTGTCCATGAATGAACACTATGCATACCTTGGTTCGTAAATACACAAAGATTGATGGAGGAAATTCTTGAACTTGAATCTGATATGAAAAACCCTAATGTGTTCTTGAGAGGATTTTAAGAGAATAGAGTATATTTTGGTGTAATAGAGGCTTAAATCCATCTTTTTAAGCTTATATAGGGTAGGGAAATTGATCCTTTTAAACCTAGGACACGTATTTTAATTCTTGTGAAAATTTCCCAATTTCTATCCCTGGCGCGACGTGCCACTATTGCGCCAAGTCACTGGAACTGGACAATTGGGAATTTGTATGTTGGCGCGACACAGAGATATAGTGTTGCCACCTTTTTTGAGACCTAAAAGTTTTGCACGATGTGCCACTATCATAGAGAAATAATGGAAATTAGCAATTGTCATTTAAGTTGGATCTGAAATGCGCTGATAGTTCAGGTGATACACTGTCTCACTAAAAAGTCTCTAACTCTTCACCCAGGTGTCGGATTTAGGCGAATTTGGTATCGATGGAAATCTTATTAAATTTCCCTCATGTAAAAAAGTGAAAAAACTTTAAAATATCATATGTATAAAAGTGGATTCATTATTCAAACTAGTCTTTGACATTCTTGGGATTGATTTAAGCTGGTAGAAGTATAGGGTATTACAATATCTCCCTCATGGGAACATTCATCCTAGAATGAGACTGATTGAGATGGGAGAAACAATAAGCTAGAGTACATACAGAATATGAACAACTGAAACTTGACTACCTGACTGATATTACTGCGATTCATACTAAGCATGCATATCTGATGCATGATTTTATGACTGAGCTGACATATGACTGCATGACTGAGAGTAATGATAAGTTGATCACGCATATATGATGCGTGAATACATGACTGAAATGACTCATGAACATGCGATTGAACATGTAAAGGTAAAGATACCAAGTTTGAAATGAAAACTAAGCATGGAACTGAATACCATATTTGTAACTGAAATCTGAACATAAAACTTGATAAGCTTAAGAACAAATACTACCTTAGGTTGAGTCTGAGCTTAATTACTAAATATGCATCATCAGAAACATAAGAGTATAATTGGGTGTGGAACGTGATACATGAGCTGAATATTATGATCTGAACTGAAAACATTAAATACGTGGCTTACATGAGAGCCTTGAGGAATAATGGGGTATATCCCTCTTGGGACACTACGTCCCTCTAAGAACGTTCACCTTACTGAGATACTAGGTCGATGTACAGGGAATCAATCGGCTGATTCATGACTGAATACCTGGGGTTTGAAACTGACATATGACACTGAAATTAAGATAAATTCACAATCACCAAGATGTATTACCTTGAACCGGTCTTATTCACGAAACTTAGGATATTATGAGTAAATTGAAAGTTCGAAAACAAACCATAGGAAATTGACTGTCTGACTACCAAAAGTTATTGCTAGTTTTACTGACTATGCCAAAATAAGAGCAAGAGGTCTAAAAATATATATTATTAGTATGATGGACCTATAACGTACCCTAATATACGTTGGGGGAATTTCCTTTATCATGGCGAGTCTGAACAACATAAAACTTATTCTGACGTTGACCACAAGTGGTATTGGAAGTGACGCGCTGTTGGCGCAAATCTTTTCACATCTGAGCCCTTACTCTAATTCCCGTAGCCTGTGGCCTAGCTTACCACATCCATAACTGACCTTACTTCCTTCTCTACATGCACCTAGGTGATTCTTACGATACTCTTTGCAAAGCGGATAGGTAAGACTCTTGTTCTCACTTCCTTGGGCCTCAAAGCCTGGTGACCCATCACGACTGTCATTCCTGAACTTGGGTACTGGTGCACTAGCTGAAGATGGGGATGGGATTGAAAACTTATTACTATATTGAGAACGGCTACCACCCTCTGACTTAGGCTAAGTAAAGCTAAAACTACCTGTCCTTACCCTCTTATTCTATTTTTCCTTTACCTTAATCTTTTGCTCTTCTATCTGCTGAGCATGGGTCATAAGTCTAGCTAAAGTCATGTAACTCTTTAGCATGGTAGATCTGCACTCATTTACCACACTATCATTCACCCCTGAAACAAACTTACTCATTTATACCCTACACTCTACTACCACACCAGGGGAATATCTGGCTAAATATGTAAAATTAAGACAATACTCTTTCATCGTCATGTTACCCTACCTGAGGTTGATGAATTCTAACACTTTAGCTTCTCTAAGCTTTAGGGGAAAGAACCTCTCTAAGAATGCAGTGACTAATTCATCCCATTCTATAGGTCTTGCATCATCTCCCCTTTTTGTCTTCCACTACTTGAACTAAGTATGAGTCATATCCTGCAACTGTAATGCAGTTAGCTTAGCACCCTTAATAGTAGTCAACCCCATGATATCAGTCACGTTCTAAACCTGATCTAGGAATTCCTGAGGGTCCTCATCTGACTTAGACCCAAGAAAGGATGGGGTGTTCATTCGAGTAAAGTCCCGAATCCTGGCTGTAGCTGAATTGGCCACTGGGTTGGCCAGAACTACAGTTGGTCATTCATTCTGAGAAGCAACTAACTGACCAAAAGTAGTGAATGCAGCACTGAAATCTGCATGAGAAATATGTTCTCCCAAATCTTCTTTGGGTTGAGGGGCTGACTGATTCCCATTTTTTCATTTAGGAGGCATGTTCTGTAGAAGAAAGGGAGAAACAGATTAGAATGAGAGTTTAACTTTGAACCTATGCTCACTGGCATGACATGAGTACAAAAAAAAGGGAATCGGTTCCTAAAACATCTCGTAGCCTCCTCCACATAAGTGTGGTACACAACACATCCATGTACAAGACTCTACGAGATGCGGCTTTTAGACTTCCTAAGACACTGTGGAACCTAGAAATTTGATACCAAGTTTATAATCCCCCGAATCTGGTACTCGGAATGCTTCACGGTGCTCATGACCCTAAAGGACCATAAGTTAACCAATGACTGATTTCTGTAACCGAGCACTAAATAATACATTATAAATATACAGAATATAAGTTGTAAGACCATAAGGTTCAAAACTGAACTAATACTGACTATTATACAATGTCTGTAATGGGGTATGACAATACCCAAAACTGAGATAAACTATATGAAAACATGTCTAGTCTAAAAGCCTCTAAACTGTCTGAAAATTGTGTAGTTGATGGGACAAGTCCCTAACTAACTTTGAACTATTGAAATAAACTGAAAACTGAAATAATAATGTAATCGACATATCCTCGAAGGATGAGGACTCACAGGTGAGTCTGACTGCTGAACATGGATGCTACTAATGCTCTGGCGCTCATGCTTCTAAACCTATGGTATAAGACACCATAGTGCAAATGTGTCAGTACTTTGAATGTAATGGTATGCAAGTGAGGTAGGTTTAATGCAAGGGGTTTGATATGCATGAACAATACTAACTGACTGACTAACATGAATGTGAGAATACATGCATACATACATAATTGTATCTGGCATCGCGATAGGACTGAATATTGAATTTTGACTACTGAGTTTACTAATAACATGGATTTACTGACATCTGAGTTGGCAAATACTAAGATACTGAATAATTGGGAGACTAATACTATGTTACTGATACATGAATAACTGTGTCTGATAGTTCTGATTTTGAAGAACTGGTCTGGTTGACTGATTCTGACAGATCTAAAGCTGAATATTGATATAATGAGTTCTGATAATTGATATAACTAATAACATGAGTTACTGTATCTAACAGTCCTGAATCTGATGGAACTAACTAAGTTTTGTACTATATCTGAGTGACTGTATCTGACAATCTAGAAATAGGTAGAACTATCTGAGTTCTATTACTGAAACTGAGACTGAGACGGAGACTAAATACTAAGACTGTGGGAAGTAGTCATCTAACCGATATGCCCCAAATGTGCCGTAATAGCTGAGCTGGGGTCCAATCTGTTCCCTAATTGGAAGGGTGTCAATACCGCGCCACTGGTAAGTACAAACTGTGAGTGACCTTAATATAATAGGTAAATCTAATGAGAATGGTGGGAACCCTCATATAGAAGGTTAATCTACCTCATCTACCCTCCTATAGTAGGCTATGATATCTTTACCTTTGCTGGCTATATAGTTTTGGAACGCAAGTATTGCATCGTAGAATCACATCCTCATATAACAGGTTAGTTCCCATCCTTGGGTTCACTCTGTGCTAATTTCTACTCCCATCTAAATAGACACTGAACATGATTTACTAAACTGAACATGGACTGAGTTACTGAATTCCATTGACTGATGGAATACTACTGATATCTGACAACTGATTGAGTTCATGAGATCATGGAGATTTCATGAGTCATAAGACTTTCTGAAGTCTAAGGATCATATCTTGACTGAGAGTATCCTGAAAACATGACATGGCCCTTGGCACACAGATAATGTTTTGGGTATGAGTACCCCCAAGACTCGATGGAAGGAAAATGACCAAGCATAACTTACTTGAAAATATAGCTAACATCTTAATCCATTATACATTTATAGAAGTATTTCATCAAAACATGTGATAGTCATAACATGTACATACATGGGATTTCATGGTATCATGCTAGTTAGGCACTTTTTCTTTGTCTAGGCGTTTAATCAAACATATTGTAGGCATGGTACATGTAAACATCATTGTACAATAATTAAACATCATGGTTCAATTCTAATTTCATAATTCAAGGGTTTAGTCATAGGTTTACATGAATCTATATATATAATAATTTAACCCACATAGAATTTATCACCCAATATAGAGTAGAATTCAATTTCTCATTATCCACATGAACAAGAGCAGTCTAATCATGAAATTCATAAGAAAATCCATAAACTTGAGTTTGGAAAAGGGATTCTTGAGCTTCATGGACAAAAAGAGTCCATGAATGAACACTATGCATACCTTGGTTCATAAATACACGAAGATTGGAGGAAGAAATTATTGAAATTGAATCTTCTATGAAAAACCCTAATGTATTCTTGGGAGGATTTTGAGAGAATAAAGTATATTTTGGTGTAATAGAAGCTCAAATCCATGTTTTGAGCTTATATTGGGTAGGAAAATAGACCTTTTTAACTCTAGGACACGTATTTTAATTCTTATGAAAATTTCCCAATTTCCATCACTGGCGCGATGTACCACTATCGCGCCAAGTCACTGGAACTGGACAATTGGGAATCTGCATGGTGGCGCGATTCAGAGCAATCGCGTTGCCACCTTGAATAATGCCTGAAAGTTTGTTGCCACGAGCCACAATCATGAAGAAACACTGGAAATTGACAATTGACTTTTAAACTGGCTCCGCAACATGCTGATGGCTCAGGTGATACATTGTCTCACTAAAAAGTCTCTAACTCTTCGCTTGGGTGTCGGATTATGGTGAATTTAGTATCGATGGAAAGCTTATTGAATTTCCCACAAAATACGACATGTATAAAAGTGGATTCATCTTTCAAACAATTCTTTGACATTCTTGGGATGGATTTAAGCTTGTAGAAATATGGGGTATTACAATATCCCCCTCTTGAGAACAATGTCCTAGAATGAGACTAATTGAAATGGAGAAATGATAAGCTAGAGTACATACTGAATATGAACAACTGAAAGATGACTACCTGACTGATATTATTAAGATTCAAACTGAGCAAGCATATTTGATGCATGATTTTATGACTGAGGTGACATATGACTGCATGACGGAGAGTACTGATATGCTGATCACGCATATTTGATGTATGAAAAAATAACTGAGCTGACTCATGAACATACGACTGAACATGTAAGGGTAAAGATACCATGTTTGAAATAAAAATTGAGTATGGAACTGAATACCATATTTGTAAATGAAATTTGAACATGAAACTGGATAAGCTAAAGAACCGATACTTCCTTGGGATGAGTCTGAGCTTAATTACCAAATATGCATGAGCGGAAACATAAGAGTATAATTGGGTCTGGAGCATGATAAATGAGCTGAATATTGTGATGTGAACTGAATACCTTGAATATATGTCTTACTACTGAGATCGGAGTCTAGGGGTCAACTAATGGGAACCCACTTGGGACACTACGTCCCTCTAAGAATGCTCACCTTACTGATATAATGGGGTGATGCATAAGGCATGAACTGACTAATTCATGACTTAATACCTAGGGTTCAAAACTGATACATGACACCGGAATTAAACTAAATTCACAATACCCAGGATGTATTACCTTGAATCGGTCTTATTTACAAAACTTCAGATAGGATGACTTGGAAAACAAACCATAGGAATTTGGCTGTCTGACTGCTAAATGAAATTTCTTGTTTTACTGACTATGCCAAAATGAGAGCAAGAGGTCTAACAATGCATATCATGAGTATGAAGGACCTATAACGTACCCAAATCTTTGCTGGGGGAATTTCTTTGATCATGGCGAGTCTGAAAAGCATAAAACCTATTCTGACGCGGACCACTAGTGGTACTGGAAGTGACTCCCTATTGGCACAAATCTTTTCCCCACTAAGCCCTTACTCCACATTTTTGCATCCTATGGCCTGGCTTACCGCATCCATAATTGACCTCACTGCCTGCTCTAAGTACACCTAGGTGATTCTTACCACACTCTTCGCAAAGCAGATAGGTAAGACTCTTATTCTCACAACCTTGGGCCTCAGAGCCGGCGACCCATCATGACTGTAATTCTTGAACTTGGGTACTGGTGCACTAACTAAAGATGGGGCTGGGACTTAAACTTATGAATATACTGAGAAAGGCTATCACCCTCTAACTTAGGCTGAGCAAAGCTAAAACTACCTGTCCTTGCCCTCTTATTCTATTTTTTCATTACCTTAATATTTTGCTCTTCTATCTGCTGAGCATGGGTCATAAGTTTGGCTAATGTCATGTCACTATTCAGCATGGTGGATCAACACTCATTTACCATGCTATCATTCACCCCTAAAACAAAGTTACTCATCTTGGCCCTATTGTCTGCAACCACATGAGGGGAATATCTGGCTAATTGAGTAAACTTAAGAGAATACTCTTTAACCGTCATGTTGCCCTGCCTGAGGTTGATGAATTCTAACACTTTAGCTTCTCTAAGCTCTAGGGGAAGGAACCTCTCTAAGAATGCAGTGACAAGTTTATCCCATTCTATAGGCCCTACATCATCTCTCATTTCTGACTTCCACTACTTGAACCAAGTATGAACCACATCCTGCAACTGATATGCAGCTAGATCAGCACCCTCAACAGTAGTCACTGCCATGATATCAGTCACCTTCTAAACTTGATCAAGGAATTCCTGAGGGTCCTCATCTGACTTTGACCTAAGAAAGGATGGAGGGTTCATTCGGGTGAAGATGCTGGTTGTAGCTGAATTGGCCATTGGGTTGGTCATAACGATATCTGGTCATTGATTTTATGCAGAAACTGATTGAGCAAGAGTAGTGAATACAATCCTAAACTCTACATGAGAAACATGTTCGCCCAAAGGTTCTTCGGGTTGAGGGGCTGACTGATTCCCGTTTCTTCGTAGAAGAGGCATGTTCTGTAGAAGAAAAGGAGAAATGGATTAGACTGAGAATTTAACTTTTAGCCTATGCTCACTGTCATGACATGAATACTGAAAGATGAGAAACTATTCCTAAAACATCTCATAGCCTCTTTCACATAAGTGTGGTGCACAACACGCCCATGTACAAGACTCTACTAGATGCCACTTTCATACTTCCTAGGACATTATTGAACCTAATTCTTTGATACTATATTTGTAACGCCCTGAATCTAGTACCCGGAATGCTACATGGTGCTCATGACCCCGAAGGACCACAAGTTAACCCATGAATGATATATGTAACCGAGAACTAAATAATACATTATAAATATGCGGAATATAAGTTGTAAGTCCATAAGGTTCAAAACTGAACTAATACGGACTATAATACAATCTTTGTAATAGGGTACGAAAATACACAAAAATGAGATAAACTATCTGAAAACATGTCTTGTTAGAAAGCCTCTAAACTGTCTGGAAACTGTAGAGTTGATGGGATATGTTCCCAATTAACTATGAACTATTGAAATAAACTTAAAACTGAAATAATAATGTAATCGACATGTCCTCGAAGGATGAGGACTCATATCTGACTCCTACTGCTGAACCGAGATGATACGATGCTCTGGCACTCGTGCTTCTAAACCTATGGTTTAAGACACCATAGTGCAAATGGGTCAGTACTTTGAATATACTGGTATGCAAGTGAGGTAGGCTGAAAGCAAGGGGTTTTATATGTTTGAACAATACTAACTGACTAATTAACATGAATGTGTGAATACATGCATGCATACATAATTGTATCTAACATCGTGATAGGACTAAATATTGAGTTCTGACTATTGAGTTTATTAATAACATGGATTTACTGACATCATAGTTGACGAATACTGAGATACTGAATAATTGGGGGACTAATACTATGCTATGATGTCTCAACCTATGTTGGCTACATAGTTTTGGAATGCAAGGATTGCTTCTAATATTCACACCCTCATATAACAGGTGAGTTCCCATCATTGAGTTCACTCGGTGCTAATTTCCACTCTCATATGAATAGACACTGAACATGACTTACTGAACTGAACATGGACTGAGTTACGGAATTCCGTTGACTGATGGAATACTACTGATATCTGACAACTGACTGAGTTCTTGAGATCATAGAGATTTCATGAGTCATAAGACTGTCTGATGTCTAAGGATCATAGCTTGACTGAGAGTATCGTAAAAAGATAATATGGCTCTTGGCACACAGCTAATGTCTTGGGTACAA
The DNA here is from genome assembly GCA_030864215.1 of Capsicum pubescens. Classification (NCBI taxonomy): domain Eukaryota; kingdom Viridiplantae; phylum Streptophyta; class Magnoliopsida; order Solanales; family Solanaceae; genus Capsicum; species Capsicum pubescens. The sequence goes on along the minus strand of CM061544.1, from coordinate 193,535,130 downwards.
GTACCCCTAGGACTCGATGGAAGAAAACTGACCAAGCGTAACTTACTTGAACATATAACTAACATCATAATCCATTATACATTTATAGAATCATTTCATCAAAACATGTGATAGTCATAACTTGTAAATACATGGGGATTTCATGGTATCATGATAGTTAGGCACTTTTCCTTCATCTACATATTTTATCAAACATATTGTAGGCATGGTACATGTAAACATCATTGTATAATAATTAAAGATCATGGTTCAATTCTAATTTCATCATTCAAGGGTTTAGTCATAGGTTTGCATAAATCTATATCTATAATAATTTAAGCAACATAGAATTTATCACCCAATATGGAGTAGAATTCAATTTTTCACTATCCACATAAACAAGAGCAGCCTAATCATGAAATTCATAAGAAAATCCATAAACTTGAATTTAGAAAAGGAATTCTTGGGCTTCATGGACAAAAAGAGTCCTTGAATGAACACTATGCATACCTTGGTTCATAAATACATGAAGATTGACAGAGGAAATTCTTGAACTTCAATCTTCTATGAAAAACTCTAATATGTTCTTGAGAGGATTTTTAGAGAATAAAGTATATTTTGGTGTAATAGAAGCTCAAATTTGTGTTTTTGAGCTTATATAGGGTAGGGAAATTGATCCTTTTAACCATAGGAGGCATATTTTAATTGTTATGAAAATTTCCTGATTTCCACCCCTGGCGCAACGCGCCACTATCGCGCCAAGTCACTGGAACTAGAAAATTGGGAATTTGCATGGTGGCGCGATGCAGAGCTATCGTGTTACCACCTTGTTTGAGACCTGAAAGTTTAAAGCGACATGGAACTATCATGGAGAAACACTGAAAATTGACAATAGCCATTTAAGCTGGCTCCGTGATGCGATGATGGCTCAGGTGATACACTGTCTCACTAAAAAAGTTTTAACTCTTCACCCGGGTGTCGGATTTGGGTGAATTTGATATCGATGGAAAGCTTACTAAAGTTACCACATGAAAAAAGTGAATATATTGAAAATACCATATGTATAAAAGTGGATTCTTCTTTTAAAAAAGTATTTAACATTCTTGGAATGGATTTAAGCTGGTAGAAGTATAGGGTATTACAATATCTCCCCCTTGGGAATATTCATCCTCGAATGAGACTGATTGAGATGGTAGACTTATTGATATGGTAGAAGATAATATTGAGTACATACTAAATATGAACAACTGAAACATGACTACCTGATTGATATTACTGAGATTCATACTAAGAAAGCATATTTGATGCAAGATTTTAAGACTGAGCTGACGTATGACTGCATGAGTGAGAGTATTGATAAGATGATCACGCATATCTTATGGGTGAATGAGCAGAAACATAAGAGCGTAACTGGGTCTGGAACGTGATACATGAGCTGAATATCGTGACATGAACTAAATACCTTGAATACGTGGGTTACTGCTGAGATCGGAGTTTTGGAGTCAACCTATGGGTCCCCACTACTCCAAATTGGTTTTGTTATGCGAAAAAAACTGAATTTAAGATATGAGAGAATTGAGGAATAATGGGGTATCTCTTCCTTGGGACACTACGTCCCTATAAAAACACTTACCTTACTGAGATACTGGGGTGATGAACAAGGCATCAATCGACTGATTCGTGACTGAATACCCGGGTTTCGAAACTAAGACATGACATCGAAATTGAGCTAAATTCACAATTACCAGGATATATTACCTTGAACCGATCATATTCACGACACTTAGAATAGTATGACTTAATGGAAAGTTGGAATACAAACCATAGGAATTTGACTGTCTGACTGCGAAATGAAATTACTAGTTTTACTGACTATGCCAAAATAAGAGAAAGACATCTAACAATGCATATCCTGAGTATGAAGGACTTATAACGTAATCCAATCTATGCTCGGGGAATTTTCTTGATCATGGCGAGTCTAAAGAGCATAAAACCTGTTCTGATGCTGACCACTAGTGGTACTGGAAGTGACGCCCTGCTGGTGCAAATCTTTTATCCTCTAAGTGATCTTTGGGGTATTTATACGCCTAAGCTCCATAACTTATCCATATTTTATCTAAGTTTAGAGAACCAAGTGCCTAGTTTCGTATGTTTTGCTCTACTTCTATGTAATTGATAAACCCGATGTGATTTGCGTAATTTCACTAATTAATGAAGTAGATGAAGACATAATGGGACTATGGAATGTGGATGGCATATGACACAAGAGAGAGTAGCAGTCTTGACCAAATGTGGGGCCTAGAAAATATGTCAAAGACTAGTTGGTCATTTATAATTAGTTCAGGGACTTAGAAGACAATTATGAGAGAAAAGATTATTAAAAGTCTTAATGCTGAATTTTTATTCATTATTCATTATTCTGTATTATTTTGAGAGAGAAGAGAGGCGGCTTACACTAAGGGAGAAATGCTATTCATCTTCTCTAACAAGATCGTCTTCTACTTTTTGCTATGATGAATATTTCTATTGTGATTTCCATTTTACCCATGAGTAGCTATGTTTATTAGTTAAGGTTATGGAAGCCCTGTAGCATACAATATATCACTTTAGGTTTTGAATTCATTGTGCATTGATTTGTTTACATCATACTCTCTTCTTTTATCTTGAATTCTCGTGGTTGCAAACATAAAGGATATGCCTTAAAATATAACTTGTTCGAAAGAAAGCTTGATGTTCAGAAAAGAGAGTAGTGACAAGAAAATAGGATTTCCAACCCCTATTTCATACGTTAATGCCTTAACGGGATTAACTACTTGGAGATTTTATATTGTTTTTGGTAAACGCTTTTGATTCGACAGAACTAAAGTGAATTAGTCCTTTATGGTTGAGAAACACTAGGATTGTGTTATTAAATACAATACGTTTCTCTATAAACACGATGCATGAATGAATTCGTAAATCCCATAGTTAGAAAGTATTGAAAACTACAAGGTAGATATAATCCTAGCTTTCTATTTCTCTGAATTTAAATACAACAAAACGTATTTCATCTTGTTAAACTGAAACCATTAATTTATGAACTGAATCAAATCCCCTATTTATTTTACGAAAACGAACAATTAAAAGTCAACTAATCTTCATACAACTTAATAAGTACCATATTCCCTGTGGGATTCGACCCCAGCCTAGTTGGGTTATATATTTGACAACGACTGCTTACTCTCTCTTAAGAGAGGTGTAATTTGGGTGTATCAACTTTTGGCGCCGTTGCCAGGGAATATAGTTGTCGATTAAGTTTATATGTGTTAATTGACTGTTAGTAAAGTTTCCTTATTTTACATTTATTTTTTATTTTTGTTCATTACAGGCTCATTGTTGTTTATGCCACGAGCTAGAAGTTCAGGAGAACGATTATTACCCTTCAACCCTGAACCTTATGTCATTGAAAGAATGGCTAACCAACAGGAAGCTGAAAGATTAGCCGCTTTGGATAATGCTCAATTAAATCAACCAAATACAGATAACCCAGGTCGAGTACCTAATCTAGATGAAGAGGACCTAATAGATGATACTTTAATTGACCCATATAATAGGAGGTGTGCAGTAGAGGAAGGCTAGACCGCCAAGATGCACAGTTTGATATTGACAATAATGAGGATGATTTAGATGGAATTAAATCTACAGGGGCACTCATTCTACCACCACTAGCTCCTGGGGTAAAATTAGACATCACCAGCACTATGATCCAACTACTGAATCTGAAAGGACTCTTTGGTGAATTATCTGGTGACGATCCAAATCCACATTTGGTGAATTTCATCAGTATTTCTAAGTCATTTGATAATCCTGGAGTGGGACAAAATGCTATTCGTTTAAGATTGTTCCCACTGTCTCTTTCTGGAGAGGCAACTATATGGTTGAATGAGATGACTCCTGATTCTATAACAAACTAGAGGCAATTGAAAGGAGCTTTCCTAGAAAGGTTCTTTCCGCCTTCCATAATGTTACAGTTGAGGGATGAGATCAACAACTTTAGGAAATTGGATAATAAAGCTTTGCATGAGACTTGGAAGAGATTTAAAAAGAAGTTGACTCAATGCCCAAACCATAAGATAACAGATAAACACTTGATGGAAATATTTTATAGAGCTTTGAACTCACTTACAAAGCCAATAGTGGATAATGCTGCAGGAGGAGTTTTTATGGAGCTCACCTTTACTGAGGTTGCGGGTATGTTAGAAAGGATGACTAAGACAAGTAGAGCTTGGTATACCAGAGATTTTGTGGTAGCAAGCAATACTAGGTCTAGTGTAATACCAGCAGAGCAACATAGGAGACAAGAGAAACGTGATCAGGATATAGCTCACATAAAAACCCAAATGGATTTGCTCGTGAAATATTTGCTGTCAGGGAATGTAGAAAAGGTAAAAGCTATGGGGTCCTACGATAAGGGAGCTAAATCAAACACTAAGGAAGAGGCTAACTATTTTCATAACTAGGGGGGTTATCGTAGCGGTGGTCAAGGAAACCAATGTTAGAACCATCAAGGAGATTGGAAGAATAAAAGTGAAAGGAGTGGATTGTATGTACCTCCTGGAAGCCGTGATAATGCTGCCACTAGTTTAGGCAAAATGTCCATGAAGGACATGATGAAGAAACTATTAAAGAGAGTTGAGGCAACCAATTCTGGGGTGACTACTATAAAGAGTGACATATCTTCCATGAGTCAACTAGTAAACTCGCACTCAATTTCTCTTAAACAACTGGAGAAGCAGATAAGACAATTATCCACCGCATTCAACCAAAGATAAAATAGGACTCTACCAAGTAATACAACTCAAAATCTAAGGAATGATGGATCTTGTATGGCCATTACCACTAGGATCGGTAAGATGTTATCTAGTCCAACATTGGAAGCATTTACTCATACTGATGCAGTTACAATGGATTGGGAGATGGTTGATGTATCTTCAGTGGTACCTGTGGAGTTGGAAAGTTCAAAAAAGAGAAGTGCGGAAGTGGAACAACCACCTAAGCCAAAGCATGTTAGTTATATGGAGAAAGGCATAAGAAAGGAGGTAAAAGTTACTCCTTCTAAAATCCCAAGGCCACCACCCCCATTTCTACAATGATTAAAGAAAAAATAAGATGATGACAAGTTTAGCAAGTTCATGGCTATGTTAAAGCATTTGACAGTGAATGTGCCCTTAGTTGAAGCACTAGAACAGATGCCTGGATATGCTAAGTTTATGAAAGACCTGTTGATAAAGAAAAGGACTGTGAGATATGAAATAATAGATAATATTTATCATTGTAGTGCTATTGCTACAAGATCTATTATCCAGAAGAAAGATGATCCGGAAGCATTTACTGTTCCATGTACGATTAGATTGCTAAAGTTTGAAAAAACCCTTTGTGATCTTGGGGCAAGTATAAATCTTATGCCATTGATGGTTTTCAAGAAACTAGGTTTGGGAGATCCTACGACCACCAATATGAGACTTTTAATGGCGGATAGATCAGTAAAAAGGCTGATTAGGATTCTACATGATGTACTTGTAAATGTTGCAGATTTTATATTTCCTGCCAACTTTGTAATTCTTGATTGTGAAGTTGACTTTGAAGTACCCATAATTTTGGGTAGGCCATTCTTAGAAACTGGGAGAGTGTTAGTTGACATGGAGCTGAATGAGCTGAAAGTTAGGCTCAGTAAGAAAGCAGTGAGTTTTGAAGTATGTCGATCTATGAAACAACAAAAGAAGATGAGTGTCTTCTCGATTGTTTATTTATTCTACGAAGATGAGCGAGATATACCATTTAATGATAGGTATGTTGAGGAGACCATAGCTAGTTTGGTTGAACTTGGAAGAAAGGATGTAAGTGACTTCAAAGTGGTTGGACTAGGAATGAAGAATTTTCTTTATCCAGCAAATGAGGTACAAATGGTATCATAGATGTATCTTGATGAAGTATGAGTAGTCAATATAATTGAGTCATGCTGCAATGTTAAATCAGGCACTGCATGAGAGGTAACCCACAATTTTATTTTCATTTTATCATGTTAAACAAAAATGCAAAAATAAGAGTCGAGCCACGATCGAAACTACGACGCTTGGTGGGAGGCAACCCATCCTTCTAATCATTTTTGTTGTTTTTGATTAAGTGTAGATGCATGAAGTATTAAGGAGGAGATTAGCACAAAATTTGGTTTGGAATTGAGCCATGTCAATAGTGGTAAGTTTAGGAGTGATGAGAATATTGCAGGTAAGTTGGAGTGGTCAAATGTGTAAGGCTTAAGTATGATTCATGTTAGAGTCATGCCTCGATTTAAGTTAATCCGACCCAAAAAGTTTTGTGGTGTGACTTTATTTTGTGAATTTCAATGAGGTCTATAGTGGTACCATAGGGATCAGGCCGACAGGCCCGATCCCAAAGCCCACCATTGACCTCGATGGGGGTGCAGGGGAGAAATCCCCACGGTATGGACATTTGTCAATACTTTATATGAAGAATAGGGTGTTTTACATCCATGTTTAAGTGTACTACAGGGTATGTGGTGCCCAAGAACACATAGTCCATGGAAAAGGCGTCGCCTAAGACATAGCCTAAGATCACCCTCAGGTATGCTATAACTTATGCGTCGCACACCTTAACTTTGACGATGTATTATGCGTCATATACCCAATAGCACACCCTCACTATTTCATTTATGCGATAACCAATGTGGTGCATAACCTAATCTATTCGATACCTTGTGCGACACACACTTACCCTTGTACAATAATATATGCGATGTACACTTAAACGAACATGCGTACTACCTCACCTGTGCGATGCCCAATGCGCCGCACACCTTAATGTGTGCGATACCTTGTGTGGTGCATACTTAAACATTTTCCTTCCCTTGTGCATCGCATACCCTTCCCAATTTAGCTTAGTACCCGACTTCTAATTAGGTCAATCCGATCTGGATTTCACCTTTTAATAGAATCCACACCCTAAATGCCAAAATTCATCCTTATTTTACCCTTAATCCATAAAATATTGAGCTCCCACTATTCTCTTTGTCCTTCACTAATCTTCTATCTTTAAGGTAAGTTTTACTTTCTTAATCCTTATTTATTGTGACTCTACGTTATAGCTAATTGATTTCTTAAGGGTTACAAATTAAATTCTTGCCATGGCGATTTTATGAAAGTGATTGTGTTTTGTATATTTTGATATGGTTGAAAGTGTAGAGAATAATTCTATTCAAAAAGTTCTTTATTGAAATAGAATTAGGGGAATTAAAGTGAGTGAATTGTATTGTGACTAATGTTGATGCACCATGTCATAGTTTATGTCAGCAAAGTCTGAGTACCCAACAACAACACTTAATAGGTTGATACTAACAAATTAAGTGTGGGGTGGTGACTTTACCACCCTCATCTTAATTATAGTTAGTTTCATTATGTGTGGCTGACGTGGATGATATGATGAACACAGGAAATATGGCTCTGATAATGATCTCAATGCAGGTGGAATGACTCCTAATGTGGATGAGGAGTACTACTACCTAGGTTCTTTACCTTGTTATTTGTACTGGGGACAGTGCTTAGCCTAAGTGTCGGGTGGATGGTCACTTAGTTATTTGTTTTTTAAGAAAATATTACCTTCTTCTTAGCATTCTTTGGTGATAGGATTAGTTATTTTGTTTATTTTGGTTTTTGTAATATATTTATTCTATTTAGTCATAATTAGGTGTTTTTCTCTATGATAGATGGATGATGACCGTCTTAAGAGAAAATTAGTCATTTAATTGCATGAAACTGATCTTGTGGATCAGATAACATTATAACATAACTATGTGATGGATCATTACGTTTGAAACACCTAGGCTCTAGTTGTGACTCTTGTTGTGATTGTTGGTTTTATTTGAATTCATGTAATTATTGGTCAAGAATATATAATGCTCCTAATTGAGTTGGTCATGTGCCATGAGTGTTTAAGACTGTTGTATATTCCTTATTGTAATTGATGCTAGAACTTGCCTGGTGTGTGTACAAAGAGAAATAAAGATTGTGAGTTTAGGAGATGATTTAGGCATTTCTTTGATAGCCATTGTTCATACCTTCTTTAGACCTACCTTTGTACATTATCGTAGCTAGCCCCGTTGAGCCTTTAGCTTGTTGTTTTGTTAGCCTCATATATAGCCTAATCCGTTCTTTAATAGACCTAATTTGATCCAAAAGCTCCTAAGCGCTTTAATGAAAAATCAATGTCAGTTAGGAGTTTGACAATAAGAGAAAAAAAGTGAAATTGATGCCCCAAAGACTAGTTATTGGCGTGAGCAATTGATGTGGTAGGGAGTATCAAAAATTGTTGAAAAAGTTCCAAATTTTATCCCAAACATGTTACAATGAACCTGTTTTGGCCCTGGTCCTTCTTGGATATTATGCACCTCAACTAATGCAAATCGCTTAACTTAAGGGTGGTTACCATAGGGGTGTGTAACATGAAATGGGTGCAAAAAAAAATAAAAAAATATATATATTTGAAAGAATTGCATACTCCCACCATAGTGTTATTAATTGAGCTTAACGAGTTGGGGTGAAAAACAAATATGTGAAGATAGAAGAAGTGGAAATTAGTTGTTAGAGATTGGTCTTAATTGCATAATGTAGTGTATTAAAGTGCTTAGTTCCTACCCATCCTTTAGCCTGCATTACAACCCGTAAAAGACCTATTTGATCCTAATCTTAGTATTTTGATATTAGTAGAGTACTACGCTAAGGGCAAGCATATGGTCATCAGTTATAATTTGAGAATTCTTTGTGAGAGTGAATGCAACTTGATTCTTATGCCCATTTTGTTAGAAATTGCATGATTGTGAGTATTTATGGGTAACTTTCTTGTTTTGAGGGAACATGGTTGATAAAGGTTAGGTAATTTATATGCTTTCTTTGTTTAAATGGTATGCATGAATTTTCCATCTTAATGAGTCTATTCTTGAGGGTAGGTTGTCTCTAGTAATTATTCCTGAATCTACTTCTTGTTCATAATTGTTGTGTGAGCCTATTTGAGCATCTTGATTTTCTTTGTGGATGATAAGGCATGTGTAGTATGAATAGACAGATATGTTGTTTGAGGAAGAACAAAGATTTACTGTTGGGGTGGTGACCTTAGGTGTATTTATATGCCTAAGAAGCATAACTTATCCATATTTTAGCTAAGTTTACAGAACAAAGTGCCTAGTTTCTTATGTTTTGCTCTACTTCTATGTAATTGAGCTAACCGATGTCATTAGCATGATTTCAGGTATTAATAAAGTAGATGAATACATAATGTGACTATGCAATGTGAATGGCATATGGCACAAGAGAGAGTAGCATTCAGGACCAAATGTGGATCCTAGAAACTATGTCCAAGACTAGTTGGTCATTTATAATTAGTTAAGGGACTTAGAAGGCAATTATAAGAGAAAGGATTATTAAAAGGATTTATTCTGAATTTTTATTCATTATTCATTATTCTGTATTATTTTGAGAGAGGAGAGAGGCGGCTTACACTAAGGGAGAAATGTTATTCAGCTTCTCTACCAAGATCATCTTCTAGTTTTTGGTCTGATGAATATTTCTATTGTGATTTATGTTTTACCCATGAGTAGCTAAGTTTATTAGTTAGGGTTATGGAAGACTTGTACCATACAATATATCACTTTGGGTTTTGAATTCATTATGCATTGATTTGTTTACATCGTACACTCTTCGGTTATCTTGAAATCTCGTAGATGCAAACATAGAGGATGTGCCTTAAAACACAACTTGTTTGAAATAAAGGTTGATGATCGAAAAAGAGAGTAGTGACAAGAAAATAGGATTTCCAACCCCTATTTCATACTTTAATGCCTTAACGTGATTAACTACTTGGAGATTTCATATTGTTTTTGGTAAACGCTTTTGATTCGAGAGAACTAAAATGAATTAGTCCTTAATGGTTGAGAAACACTAGGATTATGTTATTAAATTCAATAAATTTCTCTGTAATTATGATGCATGTATCAATTTGTAAAGCCCATAGTTAGAAAGTATTGAAAACTACAAGGTGGACATAACCCTAGCTTTCTATTTCTCTGAAATTGAATACTACTACACATATTTCATCTTGTTAAACTGAAATAATTAATTTGTGAATTGAATCAAATCCTCCCTATTTATTTTACCGAAACAAATGATTAAAAGTCAACTAATCTGTATATAACATAATTATCACCATATTCCTTATGGGATTCGACCCCAACCTTGTTGGGTTATATATTTGACAATGACCGCTTACTCTCTCGTAAGAGAGGTGTAATTTGGGCGAATCACTGAGCCCTTACTCTACATTACCACAGCCTGTGGCCTGGCTTACCACATCCATAACCGACCTCAGTACCTACTCTACATACATCTAGGAGGTAAAACTCCTGTTCTCACTACCCTGGGCCTCGGAGCCTGGCGACCCATCACGACTGTCATTCCTGAACTTGGGTACTGGTGCACTAGCTGAAGATGGGGATGGGACTGAAAACTTTATGACTATACTGAGAACGGAAACCACCCTCTGAATTAGGCTGAGCAAAGCTGAAACTACCTGTCCTTGCCCTCTTATTCTGCTTTTCCTTTACCTTAATTTTTTGCTCTTCTATCTGCTGAGCATGGGTCATAAGTTCTGCTAAAGTCATGTCACTATTAAGTATTGCGGATCTTCACTCATTTACCATGCTATCATTCACCCCTGAAACAATCTTAATCATCTTGGCCCTACTGTCTGCAACCACATAAGGGGCATATCTGGCTAATTAAGTAAACTTAAGGGAATACTCTTTCACCGTCATATTTCCCTGCCAGAGGTTGATGAATTCTAACACTTTAGCTTCTCTATGCTCTAGGGGAAAGAACCTCTCTAAGAATACAGTGACAAATTCATCCAATTCTATAGGACCTGCATTAGCTCCCATTTGTTACTTTCACTGCTTGAACTAAGTACGAGCCACATCCTGTAACTGATATACAACTAGCTCAGCACCCTCAACACTAGTCACCCCCATGATATCAGTCACCTTCTGAACCTAATCTAGGAATTCCTAAGGGTCTTGTTCTAACTTAGACACAAGAAAGGATGGAGGGTTCATTCGGGTGAAGTATCAAATCCTAGATATAGCTGAATTGGCCACTGGATTAGCCAAAACGACAGCTGGTCGCTCATTCTTAGAAGCAACTAACTGAACAAGAGTAGTGAATGCAACTCTGAACTCTACATGAGAAATATTTTCTCCCAAAGGTTCTTCGGTCTGAGGGGCTGACTGATTCCAGTTTCTTCTTTTAGGAGGCATGTTCTGTAGAAGAAATGGAGAAATGGATTAGACTGAGAGTTTAACTTTGATCCTATGCTTATTGGCACGAATTGAATACTAAAATAAGGGAAACTGTTCTGAAAACATCTCATATCCTCCTGCACATAAGTGTGGTGCACAATACATCCATGTACAAGACTACTAGATGCGGCTTTTAGACTTCCTAGGACACTATTGAACCTGGCGCTTTGATACCAAGTTTGTAATTCCCTGAATCTTGTACCCAAAATGCTACACAACGTTCATGACCCTGAAGGACCACAAGCTAACCCATAACAGATATCTGTAATCGAGCACTAAATAATACATTGTAAATATGTGGAAAATAATCTGTAAGGCCATAAGGTTCAAAACTGAACTAATACTGACTATAATACAATGTCTGTAATAGGGTATGACAATACCTAAAATTAAGATAAATTGCCTCAAAATATGCTCTAGTCTGAAAACCTCTAAACTGTGGAGTTGATAGGACTTGTCCCCAACTAACTCAGAAATATTAAAATAAACAGAAAACTAAAATAATAATGTAATCAAGATGTCCTTAAAGGATGAGGACTCGTAGATGACTCTGACTGCTGAACCGAGATGCTACTGATGCTCTGGCACTCGTGCTTCTAAACCAATGAAATAAGACATGATAGCACAAATCTGTCAGTACTTTGAATGTACTGGTATGCGAGTGAGGTAAGCTGAATGCAAGGGGTTTCATATGCATGAAAAATACTAACTGACTGACTAAAATGAATGTGATAATTCATGCATACATATGTAATTATATCTGACATCGTGATAGGACTGAATATTGAGTTCTGACTGCTGAGTTTACTAATAACATGGATTTACTGAAAACTGAGTTGATGAATACTAAGATACTGAATAATTGGGCGACAGATACTATGTTACTGATACATGAATAACTGTGTTTGACAGTTATGACTATAAAAAACTTGTCTGGTTGACTACGTCTGATAGTCCTGAAGCTGAATATTGATAACATGAGTTCTGATAACTAATATAACTAATAACATGAGTGACTGTATCTGACAGTGCTGATTCTGAGGGAACTAGCTGAGTTTCATAGTGTATCTGAGTGACTGTATCTGACAGTCTTGAAATCTGTAGAACTATCTGAGTTCTATTACAGAGACTGAGACTGAGACTGAAAACTAAGACTGTGGGAAGTAGTTATCTAACCAACATGCCCCAAATGTGCCATAATAAATAAGCTGGGGTCCAATCTATTTCCTAATTGGAAGGGTGTTAATACCGTGCCACTGGTAAGGACAAACTGTCAGTGACCCTAATATAATAGGTAACTCTAATGATAACGGTGGGAACCCTCATATAGCAGGTTAAGCCACCTCATCTACCCTCATATAGTTGGCTATGATGTCTCAACCTATGCTGGCTACATAGTTCTAGAATGCATGGATTGTTTCTAAGAATCACACCCTCATATAACAGGTGAGTTCCCATCCTTGAGTTCACTCGGTGCTAATTTCTACTCCCATCTGAATAGACACAGAACATAATTTACTAAACTGAACTTGGACTAAGTTACTGAATTTCGTTGACTGGCGGAATACTACTGATAGCTGACAACTGACTGAGTTCATGAGATCATGGAGATTTCTTATGTCATAAGAATGTCTGAATTCTAAGGATCATTGCTTGACTGAGCGTATCATGAAAACATGATATGGCTCTAGGCACACAGCTAATGTTTCGGGTACGAGTACCCTCAGGACACGATGAAGGGAAACTGACCAAGCATAACTTACTTGAACATATAACTAACATCATAATCCATAATACATTTATAGAAGCATTTCATCAAAACATGTGATAGGCATAACTTCTACATATATGGGGATTTGATGGTATCACGCTAGTTAGGCACTTTTCCTTCATCTAGGCATTTAATCAAACATATTGTAGGCATGGTACATGTAAACATCATTGTACAATAATTAAACATGATGGTTGAATTCTAATTTCATCATTCAAGGGTTTAGTCATAGGTTTGTATGAATCTATATCTATAATAATTTAACCCACATAGAATTTATCACCCAACATAGAGTAGAATTCAATTTCTCATTATCCATATGAACAAGAGCAGCCCAATCATTAAATTCATAAGAAAAACCATAAACTTGAATTAAGAAAAAGGATTCTTGGGCTTCATGGAGGAAAGGAGTCCATGAATGAACACTATGCATACCTTGGTTTGTAAATACATGAAGATTGATGGAGGAAATTCTTGAACTTTAATCTTCTATGAAAAAACATAACGTGTTCTTGAGTGGATTTTGACAGAATAGAGTATATTTTGGTGTAGTAGAGGCTCAAATCTATGTTTTTGATATTATATAGGGTAGGGAAATTTACCCTTTTTATCCTAGAACACGCATTTTAATTCTTGTGAAAATTTCCAGATTTCCATCCTTGGTGTGAGGCTCCACTATCGCGCCAAGTCACTGGAACTAGACAATTAGGAATCTGCATGGTGGCGCGATGCGGATCTATCGCGTTGCCACCCTTTTTGAGACCTGGAAGTTTGGCACCACGTGCCACTATCACGGAGAAACACTAAAAATTGACAATTGCCAATTAAGCTGGCTCCGCGACGCACTGATGGCTCAGGTGATACACTGTCTCACTAAAAAGGCTCTGACTCTTCGCCCAGGTGTTGGATTTGAGAGAATTTTGTATTGATGGAAAGCTTATTGAATTTCACACATGAAAAAAGTGAATATCTTGAAAATACCACATGTATAAAAGTGGATTCATCTTTCAAACAACTCTTTGGCATTCTTGGGATGGATAAAAGCTGGTAGAAGTACAGGGTATTACAATATCTCCCCCTTGGGAACATTCATCCTTGAATGAGACCGATTGAGATGGAGAAATGATAAGCTGGATTACATACTGAATATGAACAACTGAAACATGACTACCGGACTGATATTACTGAGATTCATACTGAACATGCATATCTGATGCATAATTTTATACATGAGCGGAAACATAAGAGCATAAATAGGTCTGGAATGTGATACATGAGCTGAATATCATGATCTGAATTGAATACCTTGAATATGTGGCTTACTGCTGTGATCGGAGTTTGGGGGTCAACCTATGGGTACCCACTACTCCAAACTGGATTCGTTATGCGAAGAGAAACTGAATTTAAGACATAAGAGCATTGAGGAATATTGGGGTATCTCCCCCTTGGGAAACTACGTCTCTCTAAGAATGCTCACCTTACTGAGATACTGGGGCGATGCACAGGGCATCAACCGACTGATTCATGACTGAATACCTAGGGTTCGAAACTGAGACATGATACCAAAATTGAGCTAAATTCACCATCACCAGGATGTATTACCTTCTACCGTTCTTATTCATGAAACTTAGGATAATATGACTAAATGGAAAGTTGGAAAACAAACTATAGGAATTTGACTGTCTGACTTCTAAACAAAATTATTAGTTTTACTGACTATGCCAAAATGAGAGCAGGCAGTCTAACAATCCATATAATGAGTATGAAGGACCTATAACATACTTGAATCTATTCTGGGGGAATTTTATTGATCATGGAGAGTATGAAGAGAATAAAACCTGTTCTGACACTGACCACTAGTGGTACTGGAAGTGACGCCCTACTAGCACAAATCTTTTCCCCCATGAGCCCTTACTCTACATTCCCGCAGCCTGTGGCCTGGCTTTCCACATACATAACCGACCTCACTACCTGCTCTATATACACCTAGGTAATTCTTACCATACTCTTCGCAAAGCGGATAAGTAAGACTCCTGTTCTCACTACCCTGGGCCTCGGAGCCTGGCGACCCATCACTATTATCATTCCTGAACTTGGGTACTGGTGCACTAGCTAAAGATAGGGTTAAGAATAAAAACTAATGACTATACTAGGAATGGATACCACCCACTGACTTAGGCTGACAAAAGTTGAAACTACCAGTCCTTGCCCTCTTATTCTGCTTTTCCTTTACCTTAATCTTTTGCTCTTATATCAACTGAGCATGGGTCATAAGTCTGGCTAAAGTCATGTCACTATTCAGCATGGTAGATCTGCACTCATTTACCATGGTATCATTCACCCCTGAAATAAACTTACTTATCTTGGCCCTACTATCTGCAACCACATGAGGGGCATATCAGGCTAATTGAGTAAACTGAAGAGAATACTCTTTCACCTTCATGTTGCCCTGCCTGAGGGTTATGAATTCTAACATTTTAGCTTCTCTAAGATCTATGGGAAATAACCTCTCTAACAATACAGTGACAAATTCATCAAATTCAATAGGCCCTGCATCATCTCCCCTTTCTGACTTTCACTGCTTGAACAAAGTATGAGCCATATCCTGCAACTGATATGTTGTTAGCTCATCACCCTTAACAGTAGTCACCCCCATGATATCAGTCACCTTCTAAAGCAGATCTAGGAATCCCTGAGGGTCCTCATCTGACTTAGAACCAAGAAAGGATGGAGGGTTCATTCGGGTGAAGTCCCGAATCCTGAGCAGCAACTGACTGAGTAACAGTAGTGAATGCAGCCCTGAACTCTGCATGAGAAACATGTTCGCCCAAAGGTTCTTCGAGCTGAGGGGCTAACTGATTCCCGTTTCTTTTTTTAGAGGCATGTTCTGTAGAAGAAAGGATAAAACAGATTATTTTGAGAGTTTAACTTTGAGCCTATGCTCATTGGCAGGACTTAAATAATGAAAGAAAGGAATTTTTTCCTAAAATATCTCATATACTTCTTCACATAAGTGTGGTGCACAATACACCCATGTATAAGACTCTACTAGATGCGACTTTAAGACTTCCTAAGATACTTTTGAACTTGGCACTTTGATTCCAAGTTTGTAACGCCCCTATTCTGGTACCCGGAATGCTACATAGTGCTCATGACCCTGAAGGACCACATGCTAACCCATGAATAATTTGTACAACCGAGCACTAAATAATATATTGTAAATATGGAGAATATAATCTATAAGGTGATACGGTTCAAAACTGAGCTAATACTGACTATAATATAATGTCTATAATAGGGTATGACAATACCCAAAACTGAGATAAACTGTCTGAAAACATGCTCTAGTCTGAAAGCCTCTAAACTATCTAAAAACTGTGTAGTTGATGGGACATGTCCCCAACTAACTCTGAACTATTGAAATAAACTAAAAACTAAAATAATAATGTAATCGACATATCCTCTAAGGATGAGGAATCATAACTGACTCTGATTGTTGAACCGGGATGCTACTGATGCGATAGCGCTCATGCTTCTAAACCTATGGTATAAGACACCATAGTGCAAATATGTCAGTACTTTGAATGTACTGGTATGCAAGTGAGGTAGGCTGAATGCAAGGGGTTTCATATGCATAAACAATACTAACTGACTAACTAACATGAATGTGAGAATACATGCATGTATACGTAATTGTATTTGGCATCGTGATAGGACTAAATTAAGAGTTTTGACTACTAAGTTTACTAATAACATGGATTTACTGACATCTGAGTTGATGAATACTGATATACTGAATAATTGGGGGATACATACTATTTTACTGATACATGAATAACTGTGTCTGACAGTTCTGATTATGATAAATTGGTCGTGTTGAATGTATCTAACAGTTCTGAAGCTGAATATTGATAACATGAGTTCTGATAAATCATATAACTGATAACATGAGTGACTGTATCTGACAGTCCTAAATTTGATGGAACTAGCTGAGTTCCATAATGTATCTGAGTGACTGTATCTAACAGTCCTAAAATCAGTAGAACTCTCTTAGTTCTATTACTGAGACTGAGACTGAGACTGAAAACTGAGACTGTGGGAAGTAGTCATCTAACCGACATGCCCCAAATGTGCCATTATAGCTGAGTTGGGGTCCAATCTGTGTCCTGATTGGAAGGGTGTCAATACCGTGCCACTGCTAAGGACAAACTTTGAGTGACCCTAATATAATAGGTAACTCAAATAAGAATGGTTGGAACCCTCATATTGCATGTTAATATACCTCATCTGCCCTCATTTAGTAGGCTATGATGTCTCAACCTATGCTGGCTATATCGTTATGGATTGCAAAGATTGCTTCCAAGAATCACACCCTCATATAACAGGTGAGTTCCTATCCTTGGGTTTACTCGGTGATAATTTCTACTCCCATCTGAATAGACATTGAACATGATTTACTGAACTGAACATGGACTGAGTTACTGAATTCTCTTGACTGAGAAGATAATACTAATATCTGACAACTGATTGAGTGTATGAGATCATAGATATTTCCTGAGTCATCAGACTGTCTGAAGTCTAAGAATCATAGCTTGAGTGAGAGTATCATGAAAACATGACATGGCTCTAGGCAAACAGCTAATATTTCGGGTACGAGTACCCCCAAGACTAGATGGAATGAAACTTACCAAGTATAACTTACTTGAACATATAACTAACATCATAATCCATAATACATTTATAGATGCATTTCATCAAAACATGTGATAGGCATAACTTGTACATACATGGGGATTTCATGGTATCATGCTAGTTAGGAACTTTTCCTTCATCTAGGCATTTAATCAAACATATTGTATGCATGGTACATGTAAACATCAATGTACAATAATTAAACATCATGGTTGAATTCTAATTTCATCATTCAAGGGTTTAGTCATAGGTTTGTATTAAACTATATCTATAATAATTTAACCTACATAGAATTTATCACCAAACATGGAGTAGAATTCAATTTCTCATTATCCACATAAACAAGAGCAACCAAATCATGAAATTTATAAGAAAATCCTTATGATTGAATTTAGGAAAGGGATTCTTGGGCTTCATGGACGAAAGGAGTCCATGAATGAACACTATGCATACCTTGGTTCATAAATACACGAAGATTGACAGAGGAAATTCTTAAACTTGAATCTTCTATGAAAAACCCTCGAATGAGACTAATTGAGATGGGAGAAATGATAATACGTAGTACATACTGAACATGAACAACTGAAATATGACTACCTGACTGATATTACTGAGATTCATACTTAGCATGCATATCTGATACATGATTTTATGACTAAACTGACGTATGACTGAATGACTAAAAGTACTGATAAGTTGATCACGCATATTTGATACGTGAATACTTGACTTAACAGACTCATAAACATGCAACTGAATATTTAAGGGTAAAGATACCAAGTTTGAAATAAAAACTTAGCATGGAATTGAATACCACATTTGTAACTGAAATCTTAACATGAAACTGGATATGCTTAAGAACAGATACTTCCTTGGGCTGAGTCTGAACTTAATTACTAAATATGTATGAGCAGAAACATAAGAGCATAACTAGGTCTGGAATGTGATACATGAGCTGAATATCATGATCTGAACTAAATACCTTGAAAAATAATGGGGTATCTCCCCCTTGGGACACTATATCCCTCTTAGAACACTCACATTACTGAGATACTGAGGCGATGCACTGGGCATCAACCGACTGATTTATGACTGAATACCTGGGGTTCAAAACTAAGACATGACACAGGAATTGAGCTAAATTCATAATCACCAGGATGAATTACCTTGAACCGGTCTTATTTACAAAACTTAGGATAGTATGACTAAATGAAAAGTTGGAAAAAAACCCACAGAAATTTGACTGTCTGACTGCTAAATGAAATTATGAGTTTTACTCACTAAGTCTAAATGAGAGCAAGAGGTCTTACAATGCATATCATGAGTATGAAGAACCTATAATGTACCTGAATCTATGTTGGGGTAATTTCCTTGATCATGGAGAGTTTGAAGAGCATAAAACCTGTTCTGACGCTAGCCACTAGTGGTATTGGAAGTGAAGCCCTGCTGGCACAAATTTTTTAACCTCTGAGCCCTTACTCTATATTCCTGCAACCTTTGGCATGGCTTAGTGTATCCATAACATACCTCACTGCCTGGTCTACATACCCCTAGGTGATTCTTACCATACTTTTTGCAAAGCGGATAGGTAAGACTCCTGTTCTCACTACCCTAGGCCTCGGAGCCTGGCGACCCATCATGAAAGTCATTCCTAAACTTGGGTACTGGTGCACTAGATGAATATGGGGCTGGGACTAAAAACTTATGACTATACTAAGAACGGCTACCACCCTCTGACTTAGGCTGAGCAAAGATGAAACTACTTATCATTGTCCTCTTATTCTACTTTTCCTTCACTTTAATCATTTGTTCTTCTTTCTGCTAAGCATGGGTCATAAGTTTGGCTAAATTCATGTGTCTATTTAGCATGGTGGATCTGCACTCATTTACCATACTATCATTCTCGCCTGAACAAACTTACTTATCTTGGCCCTATAGCCTACAACCATATTAGGGGCATATCTGGATAATTGAGAAAACTTAATAGAATACTCTTTCATCATCATGTTGCCCTTCCTGAGGTTGATGAATTCTAATACTTTAGCTTCTCTAAGATCTAGGGGAATGAACCTCTCTAAGAATGCAGTGACAAATACATCCCATTCTATAGGCCCTGCATCACCTCCCCTTTCTGACTTCCATTGCTTGAATCAAGTAAGAGACACATCCTGCAACTGATATGGATTTATCTCAGCACTCTTAATAGTAGTCACCCTCATGATATTAGTCATATTCTAAACCTGATCTAGGAAATCTTGATGGTCCTCATCTGACTTAGACCCAAGAAAGGTTGGAGGGTTCATTCGGGTAAAGTCCGGAATCCTGGCTACAGCTTAATTATCCATTGGCTTGGCTGGAATGACAGTTGGTCATTCATTATGAGCATCAACTGATTGAGCAAGAGTAATGAATACAACCCTAATATCTTTATAATAAACATGTTCTCCCAAAGGTTCTTCGGGCTGAGGGGCTGACTGATTTCTATTTTATCTTTTAGGAGGCATATTCTGTAGAAGAAAGGGAGAAACAGATTAGACTGAGAATTTAACTTTGAGCCTATTCTCACTGGCACGACATGAATACTGAAAGAATGGAAAATGTTCCTAAAACATCTCATAGCCTCCTGCACATAAGTGTGGTGCACAACACACCCATGTACAAGACTATATTACATGCGGCTTTCAGACTTCCTACGACACTGTTGAACCTAGAGATTTGATACCAAGTTTTTAACGCCCCAAATCTGGTACCCAGAATGTTACATGGTGCTCATGACCCCGAAGGACCATAAGATAATCCATGACTGATATCTATAACTGAGCACTAAATAATTTATTGTAGTATGTGGACTATAAGCTGTAAGCCCATAAGGTTCAAAACTGAACTAATACTGACTATAATACAATGTCTGTAATGGGGTATGAAAATACCCAAAACTGAGATAAACTGTCTGAAAACATGATCTTGTCTAAAAGCCTCTAAACTATCTGAAAACTATAGAGTTGATGGGACATGTCCCAAACTAACTCTATATTATTGAAATAAACTAAAAACTGAAATAATAATGTGATCTACATGTACTGAATAATGAGGACTCATAACTGACTCTGACTGCTTAACCAGAATGCTAATAATGCTCTGGAGCTCGTGCTTCTAAACCTATGGTATAATACATCATAGCGCAAATGCATCAGTACTTTGAATATATTGGTATACAAGTGAGGTAGGCTGAATACAACGGGTTTCATATGCATGAACAATACTAACTGACTGACTAACATGAATGTGAGAATACATGCATGCATAAGTAACTGTATCTGACATCGTGATAGGATTGAATATTGAGTTCTGACTACTGAGTTTACTAATAACATAGATTTACTGACATCTGAGTTGATGAATACTGAGTTACTGAATAATTAGGGGTCTGATGACTGTGTTTAACAGTTTTAATTATGAAGAACTTGTCTGGTTGACTGTATCTGACAGTTCTGAAGATGAATACTTATAACATAAGTTCTGGTAACTAATATAACCCATAACATAAGTGACTGTATCTGACAGTCCTTAATCTGATGGAAATAGCTGATTCTGTACTATATCTGATTGACTGCATCTGACAGTCCTCAAATTTGTAGAACTATCTTAGTTTTACTACTAAGACTGAGACTGAGACTGAAAATTGAGACTGTAGGAAGTAGTCATCTAACCGACATGCCCCAAGTGTGCCATAATAGCAGAGCTGGGGTATAATTTGCTCCCTGATTGGAAAGGTGTCAATACTGCGCCACTGGTAAGGACAAACTGTGAGTTACCCTAATATAATAGGTAACTTTAATGAGAATGGTGGTACCCTCATATAGAAGGTTAAGCCACCTCATCGACCCTCATATAGAAGGCTATAATGTCTCAACCTATGCTGGCTATATAGTTTTGGAATGCAAGGATTGCTTCTAAGAATCACACCCTCATATAACAAGTGAGTTCCCATCCTTGGGTTCACCCGGTGCTTATTTCTACTCCCATCTGAATATACACTGAACATGATTTAATAAACTAAACATGGACTGAGTTACTGAATTCTGTTAATAGACGGAATACTACTGATATCTGACAACGGACTGAGTTTATGGGATTATGGATATTTCCTGAGTCATAAGACTATCTGAAGTGTAAAGATCATAGCTTGACTGAGAGTATCATGAAAACATGACATGGCTATAGGCAAATAGCTAATGTTTCAGGTATGAGTACCCCTAAGACTCTATTGAAGGAAACTGACAAAGCATAACTTACTTCAATATATAACTAACATCATAATCCATAATACATTAATAGAAGTATTTCGTGAAAACATGTGATAGGAATAACTAGTACATACATGGGGATTTCATGGTAACATGCTAGTTAGGCACTTTTCCTTAATCTAGGCATTTAATCAAACATATTGTAGGCATGGTACATGTAAACATCATTGTACAATAATTAAACATCATGGTTCAATTCTAATTTAATCATTCAAGGGTTTATTCATTGGTTTACATGAATCTATATCTATAATAATTAAACCCACATAGAATATATCATCTAACATCGACTAGAATTCAATTTCTCATTATCCACACAAAAAAAGAGCAACCCAATCATGAAATTCATAAGAAAATCCATAAACTTGAAATTAGAAAATGGATTCTTGGGCTTCATGGACGAAAGGAGTCCATGAATGAACACTATTCATACCTTGGTTCGTAAATACACAAATATAGACGGAGAAAATTCTTGAACTTGAATCTTCTATGAAAAACCCTAATGTGTTCTTGAGCTGATTTTGAGAGAATAGAGTATATTTTGGTCTAATAGAGGCTCAAATTCTTGTTTTTTGAGCATATATAGGGTAGAAAAATTTACCCTTTTAACCCTAGGACACATATTTTAATTCTTGTGAAAATTTCCCAATTTCCATCACTGGCGTGATGCACCACTATCGCACCAAGTCACTAGAACTAGACAATTGGGAATCTGCATGGTGGCGTGACGCGGAGCTATCGTATTGCTACCTTGTTTGAGACCTAGAAGTTTTACGCAACGTGTGACTATTGCCGAGCAACGCTGGAAATTGACAAATACCATTTAAGATGGTACCGCGACGCGCTGATGGCTCAAGTGATACACTGTCTCACTAAAATGGCTCTAACTCTTCGCCCGTGTATCGAATTTGGATGAATTTAGTATAGATGGAAAGCTTATTAAATTTCTCATATTAAAAAAAGTGAATATATTGAAAATACCATATTTATAAAAGTGGAATAATCATTGAAACCATTCTTTGACATTTTTAGGATTGATTTAAGATGGTAGAAGTACGGAGTATTATAATAACTCCCCCTTAGGAAAATTCATCCTAGAATTAGACTGATTGAGATGGTAGAAACGATGAGATGTAGTGCATACTGAACATGAACAACTGAAACATGACTACCTGACTGATATTACTGAGATTCATACTGAGCATGCATATCTGATGCATGATTTTATGACTAAATTGACATATGACTGCATGACTGAGAGTACTAATAAGCTGATCAAGCATATATGATGCGTGAATACATGAATTAACCGACTCATAAACATGTAACTGAACATGTAAGGGTAAAGATAACAAGTTTAAAATGAAAATTGAGCATGGAACTGAATACCTTGGGCTGAGTCTGAGCTTAATTACTAAATATGCATGACCGAAAACATAAGAGCAAAACTGGGTCTGGAACGTGATACATGAGCTGAATATCGTAATCTAAACTGAATACCTTGAATACATGGCTTACTGCAGATATTTGAGTCTGGGGGTCAATCTATGGCTACTCACTACTCCAAATTGGATTTTTTATACGAATAAAAACTGAATTTAAGACATAAGAGCATTGAAAAATAATGGGTTATCTCCCCCTTGGGACACTACGCTAGTTTAAGAATGCTCACCTTATTGAGATACTGGAGCGATGCACAGGGCATCAACCGACTGATTCATGAATGAATACCTGGGGTTTGAAACTTAGACATGACACCGGAATTGAGATAAATTCACAATCACCAGGATGTATTACCTTGAACCGGTCTTATTCACGGAACTTAGGATAGTATGACTAAATGGAAAGTTGGAATACAAACCATAGGAATTTGACTTTCTGAATGCTAAACAAAATTATGAGTTTTACTGACTAAGCCTAAATGAGAGCAAGAGGTCTTACAATGCATATCATGAGTATAAAGGACCTATAACATACCCAAACCTATGATGGGGTAATTTCCTTGATCATGGCAAGTCTGAAAAGCCTAAAACCTGTTCTGACACTGCCTAATAGTTGTACTGGAAGTGACGCCCTGCTAGCACAAATCTTTTCACCTCTGAGCCCTTAATTTACATTCCCGTAGCCTGTGGCCTGAATTACCTCATCCATAACAGACTTCACTGCCTAGTCTACATAACCCTAGGTGATTCTTACCACACTTTTTGCAGAGCGGATAGTTCAGACTCCTGTTCTAATTACCCTGGGCCTCAGAGCCTGGCGACCCATCATGACTGTCATTCCTAAACTTGGGTACTGGTGCACTAGCTGAAGATGGGGCTAGGACTGAAAACTTATGACTATACTGAGAACGGCTACGACCTTCTAACTTAGGCTGAACAAAGTTGAAACTACGTATCTTTGCCCTCTTATTCTTCTTTTCCTTCACTTTAATCTTTTGCTCTTTCAACTGTTGAGCATGGGCCATAAGTCTGGCTAAAGTTATTTCACTATTTAGCATGGTGGATCTGCACTCATTTACCATGCTATCATTCACCCCTGAAAAAAAACTTACTCATCTTGGCCCTACTGTCTGCAACAACATGATTGGCATAGCTAGCTTATTGAGTAAGCTTAAGAGAATTCTGTTTTATCAATATGTTGCCCTGCCTGAGGTTGATGAATTCTAACACTTTAGCTTTTCTAAGCTGTAGGGGAAAAAACCTCTCTAAGAATACAGTGATAAATACATCCCATTCTATAGGCCCTGCATCATCTTCCCTTTCTGACTTCCATTGCTTGAACCAAGTATGATCCACATCCTGCAACTGATATGGATTTAGCTCAGCACTATCAATAGTGGTCACCCCCATGATATCAGTCACCTTCTGAACCTGATCTAGGAATTCCCGAGGGTTCTCATATAACTTAATATCCAAGAAAGAATGGAGGGTTAATTCGGGTAAATCCGAATCCTGGCTGCAGCTTAATTGGCCATTGGGTTGGCCAAAACAATAGCTGGTCATTCATTATGAGCATCAACTAACTGAGCAAGAGTAGTGAATGTAGCCCTAATCTCTACATGAGAAACATGTTGGCCTACAGGTTCTTTGGGATGAGGGGCTGACTGATTGTTGTTTCATCTTTTAGGAGCATGTTTTGTAGAAGAAAGGGAGAAATGGATTAGACTGATAGTTTAACTTTGATCCTATGCTCACTAGCACGACATGACTACTGAAAGAAGGTAAATTGTTCCTAAAACATCTCATAGCCTCCTGCACATAAGTGTGGTGCACAACATACCTATGTACAAGACTATGTTAGATGTGGCTTTCAGACTTCCTAGGATACTCTTGAACCTGGCACTTTGATACTAAGTTTTTAACGCCCTGAATCTGGTACCTGGAATGTTACATGGTGCTCATGATCCCAAAAGACTACAAGCTAACCCATGACTGATATTTGTAGATGAGCACTAAATAATATATTGTAAATATTCGGAATATAAGTTGTAAGGCCATAAGGTTTAAAACTTAACTAATACTGATTATAATACAATGTCTGTAACGGGTATGATAATACCTAAAACTGAGATAAACTATCTGAAAACATGCTCTAGTCTGAAAGCCTCTAAACTATTTGAAAACTATAGAGTTGATGGGACATGTCTCCAACTAACTCCGAACTATTGAAATAAACTAAAAACTAAAATAATAATATAATCAACATGTCCTCGGAGGATGAGGACTCATAACTGACTGTGACTGCTGAACCAGGATGCTAATAATGCTTTTGTTCTCGTGCTTCTAAGCCTATGGTATAATAAACCATAGCGCAAATGCGTCAGTACATTGAATGAACTGGTATGCAAGTGAGGTAGTCTTAATGCAAGAAGTTTTATATGCATGAACTATACTAACTTATTGACTAACATGAATGTGAGAATACATGTATGGATACATAACTGTATCTGACATCGTGATAGCATAGAATATTGAGTTCTGACTACTGAGTTTACTAATAACATGGATTTACTAATATCTAAGTTGACGAATACTGAGATACTGAATAATTAGGGGACTAATACTATGTTACTGATACATGAATGACTGTGTCTGACAGTTTTAATTATGAAGAACTTGTCTGGTTGACTGTATCTGACAGTCCTAAAGCTGAATACTTATAACATGAGTACTTATAACTGATATAACCAATAACAAAAGTGACTATATCTGACAGTTTTGAATCTGATAGAACTAGCTGAGTTTTATACTATATCTGAGTGACTGTATCTGATAGTCCTGAAATTTGTAAAACTATCTTAGTTCTATTACTGAGATTGAGACTGAGACTGAAAATAGAGACTATGGGATGTAGTCATCTAACCTACATTCCCAAAATATGACGTAATATCTAAGCTGGGCCTAATCTGCGCTCTAATTTGAAGGGTGTCAATATCGTGCCACTGGTAAGGACAAACTGTGAGTTTCCCTAATATAATAGGTAACTCTAATTAGAACGGTGAGAACCCTCATATAGAAGGTTAAGACACCTCATCTACCCTCATATAGCAGGCTATGATGTCTCAACCTATGCTGGCTAGATAGTTCTGGAACGCAAGGATTGCTTCTAAGAATCACACCCTCATATAACAGGTGATTTCTCATCTTTGGGTTCACTCGGTGCTAATTTATACTCACATCTGAATAGATACTGAACATGATTTACTGAACTAAACATGGAATGAGTTATCGAATTCCGTTGACAAATGAAATACTACTGATATCTGACAAAGAGCTGAGTTCATGAGATCATGGATATTTCCTGAGTCATAAGACTGTCTGAAGTCTAAGGATCATAGCTTGACTGAGAATATCATGAAAACATGACATGGCTCTAGGAACACAACTAATGTTTCGGGTACGAGTACTCCTAGGACTCAATGGAAGGAAACTGACAAAGCATAACTTACTTCAACATATATCTAACATCATAATCCATAATACATTTATAGAAGCATTTCATGAAAACATATGATAGGCATAACTTGTACATACATGGGTGTTTCTTGGTAACATGCTAGTTAGGCACTTTTCCTTTATCTAGGCATTTAATCAAACATATTGTAGGCATGGTACATGTAAACATCATTGTAAAATAATTAAACATCATGGTTCAATTCTAATTTCATCATTCAAGGGTTTTGTCATAGTTTTGCATGAATCTATATCTATAATAATTAAACCCACATAGTATATATCACCCAACATGGAGTAGAATTCAAATTCTCATTATCCACACGAACAAAAGCAGCCCAATCATGAAATTCATAAGAAAATCCATAAACTTAAATTTAGAAGAGGGAGACCTGGGATTCATGGATGAAAGCAGTCCATGAATAAACAATATTCGTACCTTGGCTCGTAAATACACAAAGATTGACGGAGGAAATTATTGAACTTGAATCTTCTATGAAAAACCCTAATGTGTTCTTGAGCGGATTTTGAGAGAATAGAGTATATTTTGGTCTAATTGAGGCTCAATCCATGTTTTTGAGCTCATATAGGGTAGGGAAATTAACCCTTTTAACCATAGGACACGTATTTTAATTCCTTTGAAAATTTCCCAATTTTCATCCTTGGCGCGACGCCCCTCTATTACGCCAAGTCACTGGAACTGGACAATTGGGAATCTGCATGGTGGCGCGACATGGAGCTATCACATTGCCACCTTGTTTTAGACCTAAAAGTTTGGCACGATGTGCGACTATCGTAGAGAAACACTGGAAATTGATAATTGCCATTTAAGATGGTTCCGCGATGCGCTGATGGATCAGGTGATACACTGTCTCACTAAAATTGCTCTAACTCGTCACCCGTGTATCGGATTTAGGAAAATTTAGTATTGATGGAAATCTTATTGAATTTTCCACATTGAAGAAAATGAATATATTGAAAATACCACATATATAAAAGTGGAATCATCATTGAAACCAGTCTTTGACATTCATAGGATTGATTTAAGATGTTAGAAGTATGGGGTATTACAATATCTCCCCCTTAGGAACATTCATCCTAGAATTAGACTGATTGCGATGGGATAAATGATAAGATGTAGTGCATACTAAACATGAACAACTGAAACATGACTACCTAACTGATATTACAGAGAGTCATACTGAGCATGCATATCTGATGCATGATTTTATGACTAAACGACGTATGACTGCATGACTGAGAGTACTGATAAACTGATCAAGCATATATGATGCGTGAATACATGACTTAACCGACTCATAAACATGCAACTAAATATGTAAGGGTAAAGATACCAAGTTTGAAATGAAAATTGAGCATGGAACTGAATACCACATTTGTAACTGAAATTTGAACATGAAACCTTATAAGCTTAAGAACATATACTACCTTGGGCTGAGTCTGAGCTTAATTACTAAATATGCATGATCAGAAACATAAGAGTGTAACTAGATCTGGAACGTGATACATAAGATGAATATCGTGATCTGAATTGAATACATTGAATATGTGGCTTACTGTTGATATTGGAGTCTGGGGGTCAATCTATGGGTACTCACTACTCTAAATTGGATTTGTTATACGAAGAAAAAATTAATTTAAGACATGAGAGCATTGAAAAATAATGGGGTATCTCCCCCTTGGGACACTACGCCCGTCTAAAAATGCTCACCATACTGAGATATTGGGGCGATACATAGGGAATCAACCAACCGATTCATGACTGAATACCTGGGGTTTGAAACTGAGACATGACACCAAAATTGAGCTAAATTCACAATCACCAGGATTTATTACCTTGAACCGGTCTTATTCACGAAACTTAGGATAGTATGACTAAATGGAAAGCAGGAAAACAAACCATAGAAATTTGACTGTCTGACTGCCAAACGAAATTATGAGTTTTACTGACTAAGCCTAAATGAGAGCAAGAGGTCTTACATTGCATATCATGAGTATGAAGGACTTATAACGTACCCGAATCTATGCTGGGGTAATTTCCTTAATCATGGCGAATATGAAGAGCATAAAATCTATTCTGAAGCTGGTCTTTAGTGGTACTAGAAGTGATGCCCTGCTGGCGCAAATCATTTCCCCTTTTAGCCCTTACTCTACATTCCCGCAGCCTATGGCCTAGCTTACCACATCCATAACAGACCTCACTTCCAGCTCTACATACCCTTAGGTAATTCTTACCACACTCTTCATAAAAGTGGATAGGTAAGACTCTTGTTCTCACTACCCTGGGTCTCGGAGCCTAGAGACCCATCATGACTGTCATTCCTAATCTTGGGAACTGGTGCACTAGCTGAAGATGGGGATGGGACTAAAAACTTATGACTATACTGAGAACGGCTACCACCTTCTGACTTAGGCTGAGTAAAGCTAAAACTACCTGTCCTTGCCCTCTTATTCTGCTTTTCCTTCACTTTAATCTTTTCTTCTTCTATCTGTTGAGCATGGGTCATAAGTCTGGCTAAAGTAATGTCACTATTTATCTTGGTGGATCTGCACTCATTTACCATGCTATCACTCTCCCCTAAAACAAACTTACTCATCTTGGACCTACTGTCTGCAACCACATGAGGGTCATATCTTGCTTATTCAGTAGACTTCAGAGAATACTCTTTCACAGTCATGTTTCCCTTCCTGAGGTTGATGAATTTTGAAACTTTATCTTCTCTAACCTCTAGGGGAAAGAACCTCTGTAAGAATGCAGTGAAAAATTCATCCTATTCTATAGGACCTGCATCATCTTCTCTTTTTGACTTCCATTGATGGAACAAAGTATGAGCCACATCCTGTAACTGATATGGATCTAGATCAGCACTCTCAATAGTAGTCACCCCCATGATATCAGTCACCTTCTAAACCTGATCTAGGAATTTCTGAGGGTCCTCATCTGACTTAGACCCAAGAAAGGATGAAGGGTTTATTCGGGTAAAGTCCCGAATCCTAGCTACAACTTAATTGGACACTGGATTGGACAGAATGATAGTTGTTTGTTCATTCAGAGCATCAAATAACTGAGCAAGAGTAGTGTATGCATCCCTAATCTCTGCATGAGAAACATGTTCGCCCAAAGGTTCTTCGGGCTGAGGGGTTAACTGATTCCCGTTTAATATTTTAGGATGCATGTTCTGTAGAAGAAAAGGAGAAAAGGATTAGACTGAGATTTTAAATTTGAGCCTATGCTCACTAGCACGACAAAAATACTGAAAGAAGGGAAACTGTTCCTAAAACATCTCATAGATTCCTGCACATAAGTGTGGTGCACAACATACCCATAGACAAGACTATATTATATGCAGCTTTCAGACTTCCTAGGACACTGTTGAACCTGGCGCTTTGATACTAAGTTTTTAACGCCCCTAATCTGGTACCCAGAATGCTAAACGATGCTTATGACCCGAAAGGACCACAAGCTAACCCATGACTAATATCTATAACTAAAAACTAAAAAATACATTGTAAATATGCGGAATATAAGTTGTAAGGTCATTAGGTTCAAAACTAAACTAATACTTAATATAATACAATGTCCGTAATGGGGTATGAAAATACCCTAAAATGAGATAAACTGTCTGAAAACATGCTCTAGTCTGAAAGCCTCTAAACTGTCTGAAAAACTATAGAGTTGATAGGACATATCCCCAACTAACTCCGAACAATTGAAATAGACTTAAAACTGAAATAATAATGTAATAGACATGCCCTCAAAGGATGAGGACTCACAACTGACTTTGACTGCTGAACTAAGATTCTACCGATGCTCTGGCGCTAGTGCTTCTAAACCTATGGTATAATAAACCATAGAGCAAATGTGTCAGTAATTTGAATGCACTGGTATGCAAGTGTGGCAGGATGAATGCAAGGGGTTTCATAGGCATGAAAAATACTAACTGACTGACTAACATAAATGTGAGAATACATGCCTTCAACTTGAACCTATACTAACTGACTGACTAACATGAATGTGAGAATGTGAGAACCTCTCTAAGAATAAAGTGACAAATTCATCCCACTCTATAGGCCCTGCATCATCTCCCCTTTCTAATTTCCACTACTTGAACCAAGTATGAGCCACATCCTACAACTGATATGCAGCTAGCTCAGCAATCTCAATAGTAGTCACCCCCATGATATCAGTCACCTTCTGAACCTGATCTAGGAGTTCATGAGGGTGTTCATCTTACTTAGACCTAAGAAAGGATAAAGGGTTCATTCGGGTAATGTCCCAAATCCTGGCGCCAACTTAATTAGCCACTGGGTTGGCCGGAATAACAGTTGGTCATTCATACTAACTGACTGACTAACATAAATATGAGAATGTGAGAACCTTTCTAAGATGCAGTTACAAATTCAACCTATTCTATAGGCACTGCATCATCTCCCCTTTTAGACTTTCACTGCTTGAACCAAGTATGAGCCATATCCTGTAACTGATATGCAGCTAGCTCATGACTCTCAACAGTAGTCATCCCCATGATATCAGTCACCTTTTGAACCTGATCTAGGAGTTCCTAAGGTTCCTCATTTGAGTTAGACCCAAGAAATAATGGTGGGTTTATTCAGGTAAAGTCCCAAATCTTGGCTGCAGCTTAATTGGCAACTGGGTTGGCCGAAACAACAGTTGGTCATTCATTATGCGTATCAACTGACTGAGCAGGAGTAGTGAATGCAGCCTTAATCTCTTCATGAGAAACATGATCTCTCAAAGGTTTTTTGGATTGAGGGGTTGACTGATTCTTATTTCATCTTTTAGGAGGCATGTTCTGTATAAGAAAGGGAGAAATAAATTAGACTAAGAGTTTAACTTTGAGCCTATGCTCACTGGCATGACATGAATACGGAAATAAGGGAAAATATTCCTAAAACATCTCATAGCCTCCTACACAATAGTGTGGTGCACAACACACCCACGTACAAGACTCTATTAGATGCGGCTTTCAGACTTCCTAAGAAACTGTTGAACCTGGATCTTTGATAATAAATTCTTAACGCCCCGAATTTGGTACTCAGAATACTATACATAGCTCATGACCACTAAGGACCACAAGTTAACCCATGACTGATATCTATAATCGAGCACTAAATAATACATTGTAAATATGCGAAATATAAGTTGTATGACCATAAGGTTCAAAATTTAACTAATACTGACTATAATACAATATCTGTAATGGGGTATGACAATACCCAAAACTAAAATAAACTGTCTGAAAACATACTCTAGTCTGAAAGCCTCTAGACTGTATGAAAATTATAGAGTTGATGGGACATGTCCTCAACTAACTCCAAACTATTGAAATAAACTGAAAACTGAAATAATAATGTAATCGACATGTCCTCGAAGGATGAGGTCTCACAGCTGACTCTGACTGCTGAACCAGGATATTACTGATGCTCTGGCGCTTGTGCTTCTAAACGTATGGTATACTACATTATAGCACAAATGCGTCAGTACTTTAAATATACTGGTACGCAAGTGAGATGGGGCTGGGACTAAAAACTTTTGACTATACTAAAAATGGCAACCACTTTCCTTGCCCTCCTATTCTTCTTTTTCTTCACATTAATCTTTTTCTCTTCTATCTGCTAAGCATGGGTCATAAGTCTGGCTAAAGTCATGTTACTATTTAGCATGGTAGATCTGCACTCATTTACCATGCTATCATTTACCCCTGAAACAAACTTACTCATCTTGGCCCTACTGTCTGCAACCACATGAAGGGCATATCTGGCTAATTGAGTAAACTTAAGAGAATACTCTTTCACTAGATGGTGCACTATCTGAAGATGAGGCTGGGACTGAAAACTTATGACTATACTAAGAACGACTACCACCCTCTAACTTGGGCTGAGCAAGGCTAAAACTACCTGTCCTTGCGCTCTTATTCTACTTTTCCTTCACCTTAAACTTTTTCTCTTCTATCCGCTGAGCATGGGTCATAAGTCTGGTTAAATTCATGTCACAATTTATCATGGTGAATATGAACTCATTTACCATGATATCATTCACCCTCGAAACAAACTTACTCATCTTGGCCCTACTGTCTGCAACCACATGAGGGGCATATCTGGATAATTGAGTAAACTTAAGAGAATACTCTTTCACCGTCATGTTGCCATGCCTGAGGATGATGGATTCTAACACTGTAGCTTCTCTAAGATGTAGTGAAAAGAATCTCTCTAGGAATTTAGTGACAAATTCAACCCATTCTATAGGCCCTGCATCATCTCTCCTTTCTAACTTCCAATACTTGAACCAAGTATGAGCCACATCCTACAACTGATATGGATCTAGCTCATCAGTCGTAATAGTAGTCACCCCCAGGATATCAGTCACCTTTTGAACCTGATCTAGGAATTCCTGAGGGTCCTAATCTGACTTAGACCCAAGAAAGGATGGACGGTTCATTCGGGTAAAGTCCTGAATCCTGGCTGCAACTTAATTGTCCACTGGGTTGGATGGGACTACAACTGGTCATTCATTTTGAGCATCAACTAACTGAGCAAGAGTAGTGAATGCAGACATTATCTCTGTATGAGAAAACTGTTCACCCAAAGGTCCTTCGGGATGAGGGGCTGACTTATTCCCGTTTCATCTTTTAGGAGGCATATTCTGTAGAAGAAAGGGAAAAATGAATTAGACTGAGAGTTTAACTTTGTACCTATACTCACTGGCACGACATGAATACTAAAAGAAGGGAAACTGCTCCTAAAACATCTCATAGCCTCCTTCACATAAGTGTGGTGCACAACACACCCATGTACAAGCCTATATTAGATGTGGATTTCAAACTTCCTAGGACACTATTGAACCTGACACTTTGATACTAAATTTTTAATGCCCTAAATCTGGTACCCGGAATGCTACACGGTGCTCATAACCCTGAAGGACCATAAGCTAACCCATGACTGATACCAGTAATTGAGCACTAAATAATACATTGTAATTATGCAGAATATAAGCTGTAAGGCCATAAGGTTCAAAACTTAACTAATACTTACTATAATACAGTGTCAGTAATGGGGTATG
This sequence comes from Capsicum pubescens, assembly GCA_030864215.1. Classification (NCBI taxonomy): domain Eukaryota; kingdom Viridiplantae; phylum Streptophyta; class Magnoliopsida; order Solanales; family Solanaceae; genus Capsicum; species Capsicum pubescens. The sequence goes on along the minus strand of CM061544.1, from coordinate 193,500,926 downwards.
ACAATACCCCTAATTGAGATAAACTGTTTGAAAACATGCTCTAGTCTTAAAGTCTCTAAGCTTTATGAAAACTATAGAGTTGATGGGACATGTCCCCAACTAACTCTGAACTATTGAAATAATCTGAAAACTAAAATAATAATGTAATCGACATATCCTTGAAGGATGAGGACTCACAGCTGACTCTGACTGCTGAACCGGGATGCTAATGTTGCTCTGGTGCTCATTTTTCTAAACCTATGCTATAATACACCATAGCACAAATGCATAAATACTTTAAATGTACTGGTATGTAAGTGAGGTAGGCTGAATTCAAGGGGTTTCATATGCTTGAACAATACTAACTGACTAACTAACATGCACATAAGAATACATGCATGCATATGTAACTGTATCTGACATTATGATAGGACAGAATATTGAGTTTTGACTACTGAGTTTACTAATAACAAGGATTTACTGACATCTGAGTTGAGGAATACATAGATACTGAATAATTGGGGGACTGAAACTATGTTACTGATACATGAATAACTGTGTCTGACAATTTTGATTATGAAGAACTTATCTGGTTGACTGTATCTGATAGTCCTAAAGTTGAATACTGATAAAATGAGTTATGATAACTGATATAATTAATAACATAACTGACTATATCTGACAGTACTGAATATGATGGAACTAGCTGAGTTTCGTACTATATCTGAGTGACTGTATCTGACAGTCCTGAAATTTGTAGAACTATCTTAATTCTATTACTGAGGATGACAATGAAACAGAAAATTAAGACTGTAGGAAGTAGTCATCTAACCGACATGCCCTAAATGTGCCATAATAGCTGAGCTAGGGTCCAATATGTGTCTTGATTGGAAGGGTTACACTGTCGCACCATTGGTAAGGACAAACTGTGAGTGACCCAAATATAACATGTAACTTTAATGATAATGGTGGGAACCCTCATATAGCAGGTTAAGACACCTCATCTACCCTCATATAGCAGGCTATGATGTCTCAACCTATGTTGGCTACATAGTTCTAGAATGCAAGGATTGCTTCTAAGAATCACAACCTCATATAACAGGTGATTCCCATCCTTAGGTTCACTTGGTGCTAATTTCTACTCCCATCAGAATAGACATTGATCATGATTTACTGAACTGAACATAAACTAAGATACTGAATTCCGTTGACAGATAGAATACTATTGATATCTGTCAATGGACTGAGTTCATGAGATCATAGAGATTTCCTGAGTCATAAGACTATCTGAAGTCTAAGGATCATAGCTTGACTGAGAGTATCATGAAAACATGACATGGCTCCAGGCACACAGCTAATGTTTCGGGTACGAGTACCCCTAGGACTCGATGGAAGGAAACTGACCAAGGATAACTTACTTGAACATATAACTAACATCATAATCCATAATACATTTATAGAAGAATTTCATCAAAACATGTGATAGGCATAACTTTTACATACATGTTGATTTCATGGTAACATGCTAGTTAGGATCTTTTACTAAATCTAGGCATTTAATCAAACATATTGTAGGCATGGTATATGTAAACATCATTGTACAATAATCAAACATCATGGTTCAATTCTAATTTCATCATTCAAGGGTTTAGTCATAGGTTTGTATGAATCTATATCTATAATAATTAAACTTACATAGAATTTATCACCCAAATGGAGTAGAATTCAATTTCTAATTATCTACACAAATAAGAGCAGCCCAATCATGAAATTCATAAGAAATTCCATAAATGTGAATTTAGAAAAGGGATTTTTGGGCTTCATGGATGAAAGGAGTCCATGAATGAACACTATGCATACCTTGGTTCGTAAATACACAAAGATTGACGGAGGAAATTCTTGAACTTGAATCTTCTGTGAAAAACCCTAAAGTGTTCTTGAGAGGATTTTCAGAGAATAGAGTATATTTTTGTCAAGTAGAGGATAAAATCCGTGGTTTCGAGCTTATATAGGGTAGGGAAATTGACCCTTTTAACCCTAGGACTCACATTTTAATTCTTGTTAAAATTTCACAATTTTCATCCCTGGCGCGATACGCCACTATCACGACAAGTCACTGGAACTAGACAATTGGGAATCTGCATGGTGGGGCGATGTGGAGTTGTCGCATTGCCACCTTGTTTGAGACCTGGAAGTTTGGCGTGATGCGCCACTATCGCAGAGCAACACAGGAAACTGACAATTGCCATTTAAAATGACTCCACGATACGCTGATGGCTCAGGTGATACACTATCTAACTAAAAAGGCTTTAACTCTTCGCCCAGGTGTCGGATTTGGGAGAATTTGGTATCAATTGAAATATTATTGAGTTTCGCAGATGCGAAAAAGTTAAAAACTTGAAAATACCACATGTATAAAAGTGTATTCATCTTTGAAACCAGTCTTAGACATTTTTGGGATGGATTAAAGCTGGTAGAAGTATGGGGTATTACAATATCTCCCCCTTGGGAACATTCATCCTAGAATGAGACTGATTAAAATGGGAGAAACGATAAGATGTAGTGCATACTAAACATAAACAACTGAAACATGACTACATGATTGATATTACTAAGATTCATTTGAGCATGCATATCTGATGCATGATTTTATGACTAAACAGACGTATGACTGCATGACTGAGAGTACTGATAAGAAGATCACACATATCTGATGCGTGAATGCATAACTTAACCAACTTATGAACATACAACTGAACATGTATGGGTAAGAACATATACTACCTTGGGCTGAGTCTGAGCTTAATTACTAAATATGCATGAGCGAAAACATAAAAGCGTAACTGGGTCTGGAACGTGATACATGAGTTGAATATCATGATCTAAACTAAATACCTTGAATATGTAGTTTACTGCTGAGATCGGAATCAGGGGGACAACCTATGGGTACCCACTACTCCAAACTGGATTCGTTATGTGAAGAGAAACTGAATTTAAGACCTGGGAGCATTGAGAAATAATGGGGTATCTCCCCCTTGGGAAACTACGTCTCCCTAAAAATGCTCACCTTACTGAGATATTGGGGCGATTCACAGGGTATCAACCGACTGATTCATGACTGAATACCTAGGGTTCAAAATTGAGACATGACACCAGAATTGAGCTAAATTCACAATCACCAGGATGTATTACCATAAACCGGTCTTATTTAAAAAACTTAGGATAGTATGACTAAATGGAATGTTTGAAAACAAACCATAAGAATTTGACTGTATGACTACTAAATGAAATTGCTAGTTTTACTGAGTAAGCCTAAATGAGAGCAAGAGCTCTTACAATGCATATCATGAGTATGAAGGACCTATAACGAACCCGAATCTATGTTGGGGGAATTTCCTTGATTATGGAGAATCTGACGAACATAAAACCTTTTCTGAGGCTGACCACTAGTGGTACTGGAAGTGACGCCCTTCTAGCGCAAATATTTTCCCCTCTGAGCCCTTACTCTACATTCCCGCAGCCTATGGCCTGGCTTACCAAATCCATAACAGACCTCATTTCCTGTTCTACATACACCTAGGTGATTCTTACCATATTCTTCATAAAGTGGATAGGTAAGACTCATGTTCTCACTACCCTGGGCCTCGGAGCCTGGCGACCCATCATGACTCTCATCCCTAAACTTGGGTACTGGTTCACTAGATGAAGATGGGGCTGGGACTGAAAACTTATGACTGTACTGAGAACGGATACCACTCTCTGACATAGGCTGAGCAAAGCTGAACCTAACTGTCCTAGCCTTTTTATTCTTATTTTTATTCACCTTAATATTTTGCTCTTTTATCACTGAGCATGGGTCATAAGTCTTGTTAAATTCATGTCACTATTCAGCATGGCGGATCTGCACTCCTTTACCATGGTATCATTATCAAACTTACTCATCTTGGCCCTACTGTCTGCAACCACATGAGGGGCATATCTGGCTAATTGAGTAAACTTAAAAGAATACTCTTTCACCGTCATGTTGCCCTGCTTGAGGGTGATGAATTCTAACACTTTAGATTCTCTAACTTCTAGGGGAAAGAACCTCTCTAAGAATGCAGTGACAAATTCATCCCATTCTATAGGCCTTGTGTCATATCCCATTTCTAACTTCCATTGCTTGAACCATGTTTGAGCCATATCCTGTAACTGATATGCATCTAGCTCAGCACTCTCAAAAGTAGTTACCCCCATGATATCAGTCACCTTCTGAGCCCGATCTAGGAATTCCTGAGGTTCCTCATCTGACTTAGATCTAAGAAAGGATAGATGGCTCATTCAGGTGAAGTCCCGAATCCTAACTGCAGCTTAATTAGCCACTCGGTTGGTCGAAACGACAGCTGGTCGTTAATTATGAGCATAAACTGACTGAGCAAGAGTAGTGAATAGATCCCTAAACTCTATATGAGAAACATGTTCGCCCAAAGGTTCTTCGGGCTGAGGGGCTAACTGATTCCCATTTCATCTTTTAGGAGGCATGTTCTCTAGAAAAAAGGGAGAAACGGATCATACTGAGAGTTTAACTTTTAGCCTATGCTCACTGGCATGACATGAATACAGAAAGAAGGGAAACTATTCCTAAAACATCTCATATCCTCCTGCACATAAGGGTGGTGCACAACACACCAATGTACAAGACTCTATTAGATGCGGCTTTCAGAGTTCCTAGGACACAGTTGAACCTGGCACTTTGATACCATGTTTGTAACGCCCTGAATCTAGTACCTGGAATGCTACATTGTGTTCATGACCCCAAAAGTCTACAACCTAACCCATGACTGATATCTGTAACTGAGCACTAAATAATACATTATAAATATATAAAATATAAGTTTGAAGGCAATAAGGTTCAAAACTAAACTAATACTGACTATAATACAATGTCTGTAATAGGGTATGACAATACCCAAAATTGAGATAAATTTTCTAAAAACATGCTCTAGTCTGAAAGCCTCTAAGCTGTCTAAAAACTATGGAGTTGATGGGACATATCCCCAACCAACTTCAAACTATTGAAATAAACTAAAAACTGAAATAATAATATAATCGACATATCCTCGAAGAATGAGGACTCACAGCTGACTCTGATTGCTGAACTGGGATGCTACTGATGCCCTGGCGCTCGTTCTTCTAAACCTATGGTATAAGACACCATAGCGCAAATGCATCAGTACTTTGAATTTACTGGTATGCAAGTGAGGTAGGCTAAATGGAAGGGGTTTCATATGCATGAAAAATACTAACTGACTGACTAACATGAACGTAAGAATACATGCATGTAAACGTAACTATATCTGACATCGTGATAGGACTAAATATTGAGTTCTCACTACTGAGTTTACTGAAAACATGGATTTACTAACATTTGAGTTGACGAATACTGAGATACTAACTACTTAGGGGACTGATACTATGTTACTAATACATGAATAACCATGTCTAACAGTTATGATTATGAAGAACTTGTCTGGTTGGCTGTATCTGACAATCTTGAAGCTAAATATTGATAAATAATATAACTGATAACTTAAGTGATTGTAACTGACAATCTAGAATATGATGAAACTAGCTGAGTTCCGTACTCTATCTAAGTGACTATATCTGATAGTCCTAAAATCGGTAGAACTATCTGAGTTCTATTATTGAGAATGAGTCTGAGACTGTGGGAAGTAGTCAGAATGAGTCTGAGACTGTGGGAAGAAGTCATCTAATCAATATGCCCCAAATGTTCCATAATAGTTGAGATGGGGTCCAATCTGTGCCCTGCTTGGAAAGGTGTCAATACCGCGCCACTGTTAAGGACAAACTTTGAGTGGTCCTAATATAATAGGTAACTCTAATAAGAACAGTAGGAACCCTCATATCGCAGGTTAAGCCACCTCATCTACCCTTCTATAGAAGGCTATGATGTCTCAACCTACGTTGGCTACATAGTTTTGGAATGCAAGGATTGCTTCTAAGAATCACACCCTCATATATTAGGTGAGTTCCCATCCTTGGGTTCACTCGGTGCTAATTTTTACTCCCATCTGAATAGATACTGAACATGATTTACAAAACGGAACATGGACTGAGTTACTGAATTCCATTGACTGACGGAATACTACTAATATCTGAAAACAGACTGAGTTCATGAGATCATGGAGAATTCCTGAGTCATAAGACTATCTGAAGTCTAGAGATCATAGCTTGACTGAGAGTATCGTTAAAACATGACATGGCTCTAGGCATACAGTAATGTTTTGGGTACGAGTACCCCCAAGATTCGATGGAAGGAAACTGACCAAGCATAACTGACTTGAACATTTAACTAACCTCATAATCCATAATACATTTATAGAAGCATTTAATTAGAACATGTGATAGACATAACTTGTACATACTTGGGGATTTCATGGTACCTTTCTAGTTAGGAACTTTTCCTTTATCTAGGCATTTAACCAAACATATTGTAGGCATGTTACATGTAGACATCATTGTACAATAATTAAACATCATGGTTGAATTCTAATTTCATCATTCAAGGGTTTAGTAATAAGTTTTCATGAATCTATATCTATAATAATTTAACCCACATAGAATTTATCGCCCAACATGGAGTAGAATTCAATTTCTCATTATCCACATGAACAAGAGTAACCCAATCATGAAATTCATAAGAAAATCCATGAACTTGAATTTAGAAAAGGGATTCTTGGGCTTCATGGACGAAAGGAGTCCATGAATGAACATTATGCATAACTTGGTTCGTATATACCCGAAGATTGATAAAGGAAATTCTTGAACTTGAATCTTCAATGAAAAACTTTAATGTGTTCTTGTGAGGATTTTGAGAGAATAAAGTATATTTTTGTCTAATGAAGGCTCAAATCCATGATTTTGATCTTATATAGGGTAGGGAAATTGACCCTTTTATCCCTAGGACATGTATTGTAATTCTTGTGAAAATTTCCCGATTTTCATCCCTAGCGCGACGTGTCACTATCGCGCCAAGTCACTAGAACTGGACGATTGGGAATCCTCATAGTTGGGCGACGCGGAACTATCGCGTTGCCACCTTGTTTGAGACCTAGAAGTTTGGCACGACGTGCCACTATCGTGGAACAATAATGGAAATTGAGAATTGTCATTTAAGCTAGCTCCGCGATGCGCTGATGGATCAGGTGATACATTGTCTCACTAAAAAGGCACTAACTCTTCGCCTGGGTGTCGTATTTGGGTGAATTTGGTATTGATGGAAAGCTTATTGAATATCTTGAAAATACCACATGTATAAAAGTGGATTTATCTTTGAAACAAGTCTTTGACATTCTTGGGATGGATTTAAGTTGGTAGAAGTATGGGGTATTACATACCATCACCACTAATCTCACATACCATTACCTTTTTACCACCTACATCACCCTTGATTTTCATCAAGACAAAATCTATCATTTGGTTCTCCTTGATAGTTGCACTAAGAGATGACCGAACCACTTCTTGTACCAATATATCACCATTCTTGAAGTCCAAAATGGGAACTCCAAGATTAGCAAAGGGATGAATATCCTTCACCAACTCCCATTTCTCCTTATCCACATAAGCTAAACTCCCTATGGACAACCTAATGAGAGCATCAAACATTAGCCTTACCTAGATGGTAGAAAAGAGTCATTTCATAATCCTTGAGAAGCTTAAGAAATATCCTCTGCCTGAGGTTAAGCTCCTTCTGAGTGAACACATATTATAGACTCAGATGATAAGAAAAGATGTCCACGTGCACTCCATACAAGTTGTGCCTCCAGATTTTCAATACAAACACCACCACTAGTAGCTACAAATTATTATTAAGATAATTCCTCTCATATACCTTCAACTTCCTAAAAGGATAGGCAATCACATTCCTATGCTACATCAGAACACAACCAAGTCCCACCCGAGATTCATAGTAAACCACAAACCCTTCATCGCCTTCAGGCAAAGTTAAAACAATAACAAAAGTTTTCTTATCCTTCATCTTCTTAGTACTACCCTCAGAAGCATCTAACTAAGAGAACTTTACCTTCTTCTTAGTCAATGGGGAAACTATTGTTGAAAAACTCTCTTCAAAGCTCCTATAGGACTCGGCCAAACCCAAGAAGCTCTGAATATCGGTTGGAGTCTTGGGTCTAGGCCATTTCTTGACCACCGCCACCTTTTATGGATCAACCATGACCCTCTCACTAGAAATAATATGACCCAAAAAGTTACAGTGCTCAACCAGAACTCATGTTTTGAGAATTTGGCAAACAACTGTTGTTGTTTTAAGGTCTGCAACACCACATGGAGGTGATTGGCATGATCCACCTTACTATGGGAGTACACCAAAATGTCATCAATGAATATAAAGACAAACAAACCTAGAAACTGAAGGAATGCCTTATTCATCAAATCCATGAATGTCATTAGGGAATTAGTCAAACCAAATAACACAACCAAGAACTCAAAGTGCCCTTACAGGGTACAGAAAGTTGTCTTAGGGATATTCACCTCCCTAATCTTAAGAAAATGATAACCAGAATGAAGATCTATCTTTGAAAAGAATTTGGCACCTTCCAAATGATCAAATAAGTAATCTATTCTAGGATGAGGATACTTGTTCTTAACCATTACCTTATTCAACTGTCGATGGTCAATACACATCCTAAGGGAACCATTCTTTTAATGCATGACTAACACCTTAAGGATTGTTTGAGATATTATTTCTTAAGGTTGTAGTAGGGATCCATGACTAGGGTGGAGTATGTGGATTAATTTTATGAGTTGGCTAGGCATGCTACTTCTATTCTGACTACTGAGGATTAAAGGGTTCATTGCTTTATTCGAGGATTGAGACTTTCTTTTTGAATATCTACTCAGAGTTTGGCTACTGTGGGTAGGTCTTTTGTTGAGGTTTCTAATAATGCTCAGCTTATAAATGATATGACTCCCAAGGACCAAGGAGGTAGTGATAAGAGGTCGTGATATGAGGGTAGATACAATGGGAGCCTTAATAGCTCCCAGTTTAGGTGCAGTGGTTCAAAAGCTAAGTACCTTTTACGCTAGCCTTTTCAGCATCAGGGTCATTCTAGTAGAATCATTCAGGCTGCATTTCAGATTACCAAAAGAGGCCAGTCAATCTCTTGTGATCATCCTAGCTTGTGTCGTGATCAGTCTTTGAGCGGTCTTTTTCTTGCTATTCTTGTCATAGTAGTTATTTTGGGCCAGCTAAACATTTTACTTTCATTCCAAAACTTGAGGTATGTTATGGATTTGGAGCTTTTGGTTAATTCTTGAGGGAGTACCCTAGTCGTGGAGAAATTTTTCCTGCATCACAGAGTGTTCCAGCTATTAGCGCAGTTAATTCCTCAGCTAAAGGTGGTGTCCATAGTCATAAGGATGGTCCCTAAAGTTCTCCTAGAGGTTCTTAGGTAGGTAGGAAAGAATGTCACTAATGAGCCTAGCAAGGTGGCAGGCATGGTCAGTTATATATTAAACCTGCTAGTCCTAAGGCTGAGTCTTTGGGTGTTGTTATTATAGCTATGATTTTAGTGTGCCATCAGTTACCGTTTTTTATTTTATGTAGGATCAACTTATTCTTATGTGTCTTCTTATTATGCTCCACGGTTATAGTTATCTTGATGTTGATTATTGATTAACACCCAAACTACACCTCTAATTGAGGATAAAGTACTCATTGTCAAGTAAAATAATCCAACTAAGTTGTGGTTGAACCCATAAGGAAGACGTGGATTTGTAACTCTAGTATGGTTGACTCAATGAGTTGAATAGTAAGTAAATGGATGGGATGTTGTTGTAATCTTGAACAAGTAAAAAATATCACCTTTGGTTATAACCAGTCAGTGACAAACACTTGGATTTTGATCCATGGCTTCTGAACTTAGTATGTTTATCATGCTTTATTGAACCAACCCAGTACCTTGTATGTTGAATAGGTTTAGGCACCATCAACTGTCTCGTGGACTCATAGACATATTGCATCCTTTATCTATTGAGTATTAGGATGTCATATTAACCCTTATCCTAGATTCCAGTTAACTATTACCTATTGAGTATTACGTTATTAGATGATAGATAACTATCTTACATAAATGATATTGATTAGCCTAGATCGATAGTTAATCTCCATATTATTGTTGTAATTATGTTTTCACAGTCACTAATTCTTTTGTGGAGTAATTAGTGATATTTTGAGTGGGTTCTTACCATTTACAACCGTGAAGAAATTTATAAAAATGAAGATAATACTATATATGCAATGATACTAGTTTAGAACAACTTAGCACTTCCCCTACTTCGTCATTCTTCAAGGGTTCCCACGATCATAGATAAGTACTTTAGATACTCATGCTTGTGAAATGATCAATGAAGTTTAAAATGAAAAGTATCAAACAATATCATAATGATCAACAAGTAAAACCCAAAGCCAACAACTTAATTATAAACCAAAATCAAGAACAAAGTAATCCAAAGATCAAATTCTAAATATTGGAACAAATATAAGTTTGTAAGTGTTAAGAGTGTGTACTCTAACTACAAAAAATTGTAAGGGTATTTACAGAATACAAGGAAACCCTAAAATCAACACAAATGGAAAAGTAAAATTGAGGTCGGAGGAAACTTACTTATGACACCTACGAACTATATGTACTACACATGGACTAAATGTGGTCCTAAGTAAGTGCCAGACCTCCTACACAACTCTTGAAACTCTCTAGACTTGGACCTCTATCAGTTACTTTGATCATATACGGACTGTATGTACTATATACACCCGGTAAGTGGCACATAAGCCCAGAATTGCCTATGTAAGTCGCCAAAAACTTCAATTTTCATCCTTTTCTTTAGTTTAGCATCCAAAACCTTATTTCTTGCAAAACATACCCAAAAACATCATATCTCACAAAACAACCAAAGAAACTTGCATATTTTCATAATTTTTAGTGTAAAAAATTCTATAAATCTATAGCACATCAACACCCTAAACTTAGAATATTTGCATGTCCTCGGGAAACACAACAAAACAAAACAAAAACACGATATTTAACTAGGAGAATCTAAGTTTTCTAAGGTAGTCAATCATCACTTTAAGATCAAACACATAAGCCTCCTCCAATGTAAATAATTCAAAACCAATTGTGTGTAAACATGAAGCAAAAAAATGTGACACAAAGGAATCAAGGTATGGCAATTATATTAGCAACAAACAAATATACATATATACAAGTTACACTACCCAGAAAAGTAAATAGCTAGCAATAGAACCCATATGCCCTCACAAAAAATAAGTTTCACTCAGTCACATGAAATAAGAATGCCAATGTAGGGATTGTCAAGAGAATCTCACACTCAAAAGAGAAGTTCCACTAATGCACATCAAAAACCAAAGGCTTGCCCTTATTTTCTTTACCTTAGTTTTCGTATAGTCAAGTTGGGATCACTATAGGACCTTTTTCAGCTTGTGATGTAGGATTGGGGTCTGGCATAGTACATATGGGTATATCAAGTGAATAAACCTCCGTAGCACTACACTAACTCTGGAGGCCACACTTTAACTATTTCCTTTTATTCTACCACTATTTCTCACTTTTATTCTTTTATGCACATTCAGGTTGGGTGTGGTTTCTTTTATTCATTTTTTTCTATTATTCTTTTTCATATTTTTTTATTTTATTTTTATTTTTTCTACCAAACCCAACCCTACTTACTTTTCTCTAATCTTATCATTTTGCATACCCATTTTACATTATGCACCCCTATGTTAGCAACCCTCAACTTATACGATTTGCTTGAATTGAGGTGCATAATGTCTAAGGAGGACCAGGTGCAAAAAAGGTTCATTAGTTCATAAATGGGAAAGTGAAAGGTGAAAAAAAGAAATAGTCTATAAGGCTCAAAAATTGAGATCAAGGGCTACTATTTCACATGAGAGGTCATTTAGGCTAAAAGTGGAATAACATCAAAAACTGCCTATTATCCTTCCCTAAACGACTATCCTATAATCTAGGAAAGACTAATCGGTCAAGTTCTAGATTTAACATACAAAGTGACTAAGTAGCATCTCACACACACATGGTACAAAATGTATCACAAGCTACTACCTATTTAGTTCATGCACAAGTTAGTTGTGATTGTCATGTGCTTAATATAATTTCATAATAAGATCCACAATTGTAACACATATATATTGTCACACAGTTCTAAAAGAAAATTTTTTTATGGGCATTATTATTTCTCTAAAAATATCACAACTTCCCTAAATACTTACAAATCTCTAAATTGCACCAAAACAAACACAATATGAAACAAAACACAAACGACACAAATTTTAAAGTCTAGACATGTCTTTTCAACAACCATACCATGGCCGACAGGAAAAAAAACATGGCAATAAATAACTATAGCGAATATGGTATGCGCTACCCCAACTAAAAATTATGCACTACCCCCAGTTCATTTAAACAATACAAAGTAAAGAAATGAGGACATACGTGGGATGAACTAGGAGTCTGTGTCATGATCGTACCTAGGTTAGAGTATCTGGAGTGGTGGAGAGAGTGGTGGTAGAGGTCCACTACTGAAAGATGCATGCATTGCTATCTTAAAAGCCTCTACTTATCAATGATTGCAGTCTCTTGTGAATCAGGTCTAGCCCATTTTAAGGCCTGATCAAATGGAATATTGGGATCCTGTAGGTCCCTCTCTCCGCTTTTCTTGGTCCTAACTTCAGGGAGCATCTCATCTTTATCAACAAATATGTCATATCATCTGGGCCCAAGCAGAGATGCCCGCTAAATAAATAGGGGCACAACTAAAGGAATGGCTGATATTTGGCTCTAATTGAGATAGCATACTCTACTCCAAGTACATCAACCACCTCCCTAATATCACCTAGATATGGCATCTCAATCCTTATGAATTAGGAAGATACGGGACCCTCAAAAGCATCAATGTGTGAATGTACCTCAGCCCGTAGTTCTGACATTGCATCCCAGTGCGCAGATTCTAATCTAGCCTTAACTATCTCTAGTATAGTCCAGACATATAGTCCTATCAATCTATACAATGTCTCCACCTCGGCCATAATATTCTGTAGTTGAGTATTGGTGATGCTTAGATTTTCCACCAAGCTCTACAAAAACTTACGAGATGCTAATAACATCATACCTGAAGTACCAACTGAAGTGGATGGGGGGGGACTAAAGATGCACCCATTGGCTCTGAAGTAAAATCTAAGGTTGATGTAGATGTAGCTGGGGTACCCTCACCTACGTTATCAACTCGGGGGCCTCTCTCTTCTCCGTTATCTCAAACTCTATACTAATAACCTTGTCACCTCTATATGTATCAATAGGCTATGTAGGAACTGATGGGGCCTTAAATAAGGTCAGAGGCACTATAATGGGCATACGGGGTCTCCTAAAAAGGTCTTGGTGTGATGAATCCTTCATCATCTTAGTCTATTCAACATCTATCGCTACTACTCTCTCATTTACACCGAACTCATATGGAATATCGGCCTTATCACATAACCTCTAGATAAAACATAGGAATGGCAAAGTTTTAGTCTCACCAAAAGCTCTCTCATGAAGATCATGCCAGATAATAGTTGCAAAGTCAATATCATATCTAGCCATAATGCTCACAATAAATGAACCTCCATCCCAAGTCAATACATTGTCCACAACTGCCAGAAAATATTTATATCAAACAAGAAGCCTCCAAAATATCATGTTAAAAGTCAATATCGCCTTCTTAATCATATCTTGACCCTTGATCCAAGGGGTACTATCAACCAGAGGTGAAATATAGCTGGCGATCTATCTTATCATCTTAACTCTCTCTCTCTTCTATGCTCACCATCACATATAATATGTATATTTCATACAACTCTAAATCTATAATCACACTCTATTATGGATATTAGAGTAACATAATTTAGCCCTAAGAGAACTCGGTGAATTTCTTATATTGAAATGTCTACCATAACCCCTCTCATAAGTATCTGCTCAAGCTGAGGTTGTACAATATGCCTCAAAAGACCCCTACATTTGGGCAGAGTAAGAGCTACTATGGCATGATATGAGGCATAGAATTCCTACACCAAGGCAGACTTATAAAACCCTATGGGTCTGGTCATCCACCTCAATTGATAAATCTCAAAATTGGCCAGCATTTGCGGTGCTCTACTCAACCCTGATAGGTCAATAAATCTCTTCTCATAAATGGGTCTATTGGGTAGCTCAGTCTTGATAATAACATTGCCTTTCCTATACAACATCTAAATCCCCTCCACACACCATCTCGGGTTCACGTGATTAATAGGTTCCTCTGATACATGTGTAGGGTTGAAAGTATTACCATGCTAAGTTGGTGCCTCTAAATTAGAAGCTGACACCGGGTTTGCAGCATTATCTGTACCCTCTTTAGAATTGGGTACAGCTAACGACTGCTCCTGAATTATTATTCCCTCATCAAAATGAGGTACTACTAATAAATACTCCTTATCTGTTGCATCAGACTTATCCTAGGACACTACTTCAAATAGGGGGTCCTATGTAACTGCTACAAAATGTGACTCATACTATGACTCTTCCTCTTCATCACCATCATGATTACCCTCATCAGGCTAGGAAGAGTGAGGTGGTGATCTTCAAGCCAACTTTATCCTCACCTTAGATATGAACTAGATAGCCTCATTCTGGGTTCTAAGACAAGTAAAGGTTAGCTGTTTGACCCTCTATGATTTCTCTATAAGTTGTACAATTATTTTTCTTTAATAATTTCTTCAACTGTAGCATGATTCTAGACCTTAGCTACTATCCCTGTCACTCTAGTTGGGACTTCTCTGGATCCGGTAGATGGGTACTCCATCTCTATGCTACTAAATTTAGAAGAGTCATCCCATCGCCGAGAAGGTACAAACTTTTTCTTAGGTTCCATGTGTACATAAAAAACCAAGCATAGCATTCAACAAAAAATCAAAGATTGAAAAATTCAAAGAAAAACTAAAAATAAAAAACTTTAGATTTCTCCTCAATTTTTGTATCCCTATAACTTATACTCAGTGCCAACAAGCTTAGTATGCACACATTCAACTAGAATCAACTTTTTAATACAAACTAACATTCAAAAATTTTTGTATTCCTATACCTTTTCAAATTCAACTTCCATTTTAGGGTATGATCTTAAGGTTTAATTGGGGAACAATGCAAGTTTTTATGCTAATTCAAGGCTCCTATAAACAATCATGATGGTTTCTACATTTTTTTCATGAAAATAAACTACCAACTTACTTATTTCATGTTTAGCACAAGATACTACTATTAGGAGCCAAGGATATTACCTTTTTATTTGAAGAATCAGAACAAAACTATGAAAAAGTGAAGTGAAATTGAAGTTTTAATGCGCACTTAGTGTTTTTGGGCAAGCTGGTAGCAAGAGTAAGTATCCTTTTAGCCTTTACTCAAGTTTAGGGAAGTGGGGTAATTTAAATTTTAAGAGGGAAGAGGGATTTTGAGGATTTATACGTTAAAATGGATTATGAGGGCTTAAATAGTGATGCAGTCAGTTTAGGGTTAATAAAAGTTGTGGTAGGCCCAAAATTTTTAAACAAAATTGGGCCAAAATGTGCTCACTTACAAAATCCACATATGGGCCGTATATGGTACATATGGTTTGGATGTGCCCACCGTAAGTGGGACTAAATTTTTGGCTAAATTTCCTACTCTATGGAATGTGTATCGTAATACTTACTTTTCTGCTTACAAAGTCATAAGTTGTATTTACGTCTCTGTAAGTAAGTTCGTAGGTTACAGTCCAAAAATTCCCCAAAAAATCCTCCAATTTTTTTCTTTTCAGTTAATACACAACTTAGCTTGACCACGTGGGACTTATGACCTTTGTGAGTTGGTCAAAAAGTCCACTTACCTAGAGGGTCATGAACCAAGAAATTTTTACTGTATTCCAGGCCATTCCTTATTCTATTTTACCTATAAAAAAAAGAACTTTGAACCCTAAAATAGTGGGTTTTTCCCCACCCAACACTTGATTTAATATCGCGGCATGATATGGCTATGTTGGTTACTCAGAATTCACAAATAAGCCCATGGTTGGATTCTATGCAACATATGATTTAACATCATGACATGATGCGGGTACCTTGACTACTTAAAATTGATAAAGGTACCCAAAAGAATACCCTCATGGGTTATCAATACAGTGGATCACCGATACTATCCTCATGTCGGTAGGATGGTTCATAGTTCATCACACATTGAAGGTGACGTCTTTGTTATTAACTCTGAACATGATCCCCCCTTTCCATATCAACCATCGCTCTACCCGTGGTCTTTAATAATCTTTCTAATATGATAGGCATTTTGAAGTCAACCTCACAATCTAGAATGAAAAAATCAGCCAGAAAAATAAAGTTATAAACTTTTACCAACGCTTCAAATAAAATTCCCACAGGTTTCTTTACTGTGAAATCTTCCATCAATAACCACATAGTAGTCGTCTTTAGAGGAATCAAGACATAATACTTGAATACAGGTGCGACATCAAATTTATGTTAGCTCCTAAGTCATATAACGCTTTAGCAAATCTGGATGTCCGTATAGTACTTGGGATTGTGAACACACCAAAAAAACCCTTTTTCTGAGCTAGAGACTTAGAAGTAACTGCACTGTAATGGTGCAATTCACCAATGTCCTCAAAACTAGTTGCTCACTTTTTGGTCACCAATTCTTATATGAACTTGGTATATCCAGGTATCTTCTCTAATGCCTCAAGGAGAGGGATGTCCAAACTCTAATTTTTTAGCATCTAGAAGGATCGCTTGAACTTTTCTTACTCTTTCTTCTATTTTTATATTTGAGAAAAAGATGGGGTGGTCGTGGAATTTAATTCAATCTAGGCTCATCAACTTTTCCGTTATCTTTATCCTCACCAATACTAGCATCGACACATGTCACCTTGTCTGACTCCACAACAGGTGTCTTATCAACTATATTACTATTATTCTTCAACACCTCATCAATAGGTAATAGGGGATCAATAGTAGATAAACCACTCCAGGTGGTGATAGCGAAACAGTGACCATAATTCTATGGATTTTAAACCATGTTACTCAGAAAGGTACCTGAATGTCTTTGATTAAAAGTAGCTGACATCTGCCAGAACAGGTTCTCTATTTTCTTGATAGCAGTTGCAAGAGACTCAATATTTTGGGTCTAACCTGAGATATCAGTGTTGATCTCTATAAGGCTAGCCTCCAAACTCTCTTTCCCCTTCACCAGTTCAGTCAACATTGCCTCAATTCTCAATTTGATATCATGACTTCCTGGTGGATTGTACTTGTCTCTATTCTCCTTATATCTATCAATCTTTCTCTAGTCACCATCACAGTCCATACTGCGATCTCTGTATCAATCTGTGCAATAGTTTATGACCATGATTTCCTTGCACTTTGGATCGAAAACCTACCAAATCATGATCAAGATACATAGCCTCCTCCTCTAAGTAAAACTCATAACCTCTGGAGGATGAACCCATACGAACCTATTGCATTTACCTTCTTGGAGTTCACTATTACAAACTTCTTAGCAAGTAACCTAATATTAGTCCTAAGCTGTGCAATCTCTTATGCCAAAATATCATCCATTACTCAATGGTTTTGAAAGCTTCAATGTTGTAAGTATAATCCCCACTTCTCACCCTCCTATGTATGCCACCCTTGGTTATTGAGGGAAATCTAGTCTAAAACCTCAGAAGTTGCTTCCCAACTGAATCTCATGATTAATCCTCTTGTGATTGTGTTGCCATGGCTCGAGAATTGATATTTAGGGCTCAATATAATAGCTCCAATAAGCTCATCGCTGAAATATGATGATTGGGCACCATGATCATCTTATTTTTAAACTAGAACCAACCCTCATATATAACACCAATTGAAGTTGTTTGAAATTATATATCTCATCTTTATGATACAACATCCTAGCCGAAAGAAAAAAATAGTTAAACAATTACTTGAGAAACTCATTCCAAGTTGTAATAGATCCTCTCAGAAGTTCCCTCAACAACAAATAAGGTTCTCCAGTCAACAAGAAGGGGAACAACCTAAATTTGAGTGACTCTTTGTCTACCCCTTAAATAGTATAAGAAGTGAAGATCCAAATAAAATTAGCAAGATGTATATTTGCATCATTGTAACCAAACTTGAAAATATACCTTTCAACAATAAGAGATAGACCATGGCACCGGTTATGTTAGATTTCACATTGGGGTAGTGCAAGAAGAATGATAGATCTTGTTTCTACTGCCTTAACGTATCCCATATCCCCTTGATTATCATATGGATGAAAGTACTGGAATGATGGGATCACTTGAGACTGAGCACCTCAAACATTATCTCAATTACCATAAAGTGTTGCTCGGTGAACAACTATCGGTCATTGCCTGGCTAACTCTACCTGCTGAGCTATCTGAGCCTCCTCAGTCTCCCCTCTCTAGTTAGAAGCAACAGCTAACATCTTCTTTATCTGTCTATCAGCAATGTTCTATAAATCACTTGGAGCAGGGGGAGGTACAGTATAAGGATCATCCTGAACTCCTTCTAAATTTCCTACACATACTAGGTCTGTCATTGTACGATTAGGATATAACATTTGATATGGGTTAAGATTTAATGAAAGTAAGGGATTGCCTTGACTCTTGGTGTTAGGAATACATCGGCGTATGCCAAACTAAGAATATAAAAATAAAGACCCAAAAACTCCAAAAAAAATCAATCAACAACTACTCTATTTTCCCCGACAATGATGCCAAAATATTGATCAATGCCTAAACTATACCTCTAATAGAGGATAAAGCAGTCACTATTAAATAAAGTAGCCCAACTAGGTTAGGGTTGAATCCATATAGAAGAAACAGATTTGTATTTTTAGTCCTCTAAATTCAACAGGTTGATTAGTAAGTAAATGAGAGGTTATTGTTGTAATCTAAGAAAGTAGCAAATCTCAACTTTAGTTGCAACTAGTTGGTGATTAATACTAGAATTGTGTTCCCTCTTGCTTCTTAACTCAGTAGGCTTATCGTGATTTATTGAACCAACCCAAAACCTTGCATAAAGAATTTGATATGTTATGTACCATCAACTATCTTGCGGACATATTGACATATTTCATCATATACCCTTTGAGTCTTAAGTTATTAGATGATAGATAACCATCTTACATAGATGATACTAATTATCCTAGATAGACAGTTAATCTATAAAATTTTATTGTAATTATATTTTCCTAGTACTACTCATCTTGTGGAGTAAGTAGTGATATTGTAGGTAGGATATTACCATTTACAATTGGTAAGACATCTATAAAACCAAAGATAATACAATGCATGTAATTATACTAGTTAAGAATAACTTAGCACTTCCCCTACTTCATCAATATGTACGAGTTTCACAACCTTATCTAAGGGATTTAACCGTCCATACTTGTGAAATGATCAATAGAGTTCATAATGAAAATTATCAAAAAATATCACAATGATTAATAAGTAAATCCCAATGCCAATAATTGAATTATAAACAAAAATCAAGAAAAAAGTAATCCCAAAATTGAATTTCAAATCTTGGAATCAAATGTAATTTTTTAAGTGTTAAGAGTGTGTACTCTAATAATAAAATGTCATAAAGGTATTTATAGGATACAAGGAAACCATAAAAATCAAAACCCAAATGAAAAATAAAAATTGAGGTTTGAGGCCACATACATCGTATGTACTACATACAAACCATATATGGTCCTAAGTAAGTGCTAGCCTCATGCACTACTCCTGCAACTCTCTGGAATTGGACCTTTGTCACTTACTTTGGTCATATACGGACCATATGTACTACATATAGACTGTATGTTCCCTTAGTAAGTGACAAAATCTTCTTTTTCCTACTTCTGAGCCTCTGGACTTCAAGTTCTAACATATACTTTGATCACCAACACCCGGTAAGTAGCACATACATGCAGAATTTCTGATGTTAGTAGTCAAAAACTTTAATTTCCATTTTTTTCTTTAATTTAGCATCCAAAACATGATTTCCAACAAAACATACCTAAAATACATCATATCTCACAAACCAACCTAAGATACTTGGATATTTTTGTAGTTTTAAGCATTGAAAATGATATAAATACATAGCACATCAATTATCTATGCCATTATGTATGTACTCCCATAGATGATTCTTTAGTAGTGGCTCAGGTTTTTAGGTCATGTGTTATGATGGTTTGATACCTTGATACTCATGTTGATCATATTATTCTAGATATGGTGGATTTTGATGTGATTTTAGGCATGGACTAGTTATCCCACTATCATGAGATCCTGGATTATTTTACCAAGACCATTACCTTAGCAATACCCAACATACTCTCAAGCGTGTGGTAGGGTATTATTATCTACATGTCAATGAGTATTATTTCCTATATGTATTCTAGGAGGCTTTTTTGAGGGGTTGCAAGTCTTATCTTGCATATATTAATGATTTTAGTGTAGAGAGTCCATCACTTGACTCTATTTCTTTTGTTTATGAGTTTCTTGATGTTTAACCTATCGATCTACCTAGCCTTCCTCCTGACCATTGTATTGACTTGGTTATCTATCTTGAGTGGGTACCCAACCTATTTCTATGGAACCTTATCTTATGGCTTCTTCGTAGCTTACAAAGCTAAATTCTAAGCTTTAGAAATCTTCTTAGTAAGGGTTTTATTAGACCGAGTGTTTCTCCTTAGGGAGCTCCTATGTTGTTTGTGAAGAATAGAGATGGCTATATGTATATGTATATCATTTATAGGTATTTTAATAGGGTGATAGTAAAGAATCATTAATCTATACCACACGTTGATGACATTATTTACCATCTTTAGGGATTAAAAGTGTTATCTAAGATTGATTTGATGTTTAGTTACCATCAGTTGAGAATTCAGTCTAAGGATATCCCAAAGACAGACTTAAAAACCCCTTATGGTCATTATGAGTTCCTAGTGATGTCTTTTGGGTTGACTAATGTTTGAACCGTATTAGTGGAATTGAGGAACAACATTTTTAGGAATTATTTGGATTCTTTTAAGATTGTGTTCATTGACGACATCTTTGTGTATTCAAAGAGTATAGAAGAGCATATACAATATTTAAGGATTATGCTTTATACTTTGAGAGATCATGTACTTTTTGTCAAATTCTCTAAGTGTGAGTTTTGTCTTGATTAGGTGAAATTTATTGGGCATGTGGTATCTAAGGATGGGATTATGGTAGACCCGTCAAAGATTAATGTTATTCGTGATTGGGCCCAGCCTACATCTCCAACTGAGGTTCGTAGTTTCATTAGTTTTGTAGGTTATTATAGATCATTCATTAAGAGATTTCTTATTATTGAAATGTCAATGACTAGATAGACTTAGAAGGAGGTTTCTTTTTAATTATTCCAGGAGTGTAAGTCAAGCTTTAGAAAACTCAAGGGATTTCTCACTCTAGCTCCTATTTTGGATTTTTCCATTGAGGGTAAGGGAATCACCATGTATTATGATGCTTCTGGTGTTGGTTTAAGATGTGTGTTGATCTAGTAAGGTCATGTTACTATTTATGTGTAAGCCAGCTAAAGGTGCACGTGCACAACTACCCTACTCATGATTTATAGTTGGCGGTGGTAGTTTTCGGGATTAAGATTTAGAGGAATTATCTTTATGGTGTTCATTATGAGATCTTCATAGATAATCATAGTCTTCATTATCATATGACCTAAAAAGAGATTAATGCTAGTCAGTATAGATGAATGAAGTTTCTTGAGGTTTATGACATCTTTATCTTGTATTAACTTGGCAAGGCGAATGTGCTAGCAGATTCCTTAAGCTATAAAGAAATTAGTACGGGTATCTTGGCTTGTATTTCACTTTCTTAGAGGCTATTGGCATGGTACATTCAATCCTTAGCCAACTTAATGGTACAACTTGATATTTTAGACCCTAGGAGGGTCCTTACTAGTTTTGAGGTGAGATCCTCAATATTTGAGAAAAATTGGGATTTCTAGTTTGATTATAAGAGACTTTGCATCATCCGTGATCAGGTGTTGAGTGGAGAGTCCAAAAGGGATACCATACATTCTGAGGACATCTTGTGGTTTGATATCCATACCTGTATTTTGAGAGGTGGTGATATGATTCAATTGATTTTGCATGAGGCTCATAGCTCAATATACTTTATTTACTCGAGTACAACAATGATCTATAGATATTTGAGAAAAGATTATTAGTGTAGTGGTATGAAGAAAGATATGACAAATTTTGTAGCTCATTGCCTATTTTTTCAATAGGTGAAGGTCGAGTATCGACAACCTAGATATTTGATTTAGAGATTGTCCATTCTCGAGTAGAAATGTGAGTGATTGCCATGGACTTTGTTAGTTGGTTGCCTTATACTTCTCATGATTCTGATAGTAAATGGGTCATTATGGATCGATTGGCGAAGTCAGTACTTTTCATTCCTATTTATATGTCCTTCAGCGCTGTGAGGTTAGCTTATATTTGTGTTAGTAAGATAGTCAGTTTGCATGGTATGCCTATATCTATCATTTTAGATTGGGGTTCAGTGTTTATTTTTATATTTTGAAGAGGTTTCCAGGAGGAGTTGGATACTCAGTTCGATCTTAATACAATCTCTTATCCGCAGATTGGTGTCTAATCAGAGTGGACTATTTAGGTTCTCAATGATATGCTCGGAGCTAGCGTTATGGATTTTGGAGTTTAGGGGGAGCAAAACTTAGCATCGGGAGAGTTTGTATATAATAAAAGTAACCATTCGAGTATTGAGATGACATCTTTTGATGATTTATATGGTAGGAGATGTTGTTCTCTGATTGGATGGTTTTAGACATCTAAGATTTGACCCCATAATACTAAATTGCTTTAGGAGTGATTAGATAGAGTAAGGGTGATTTAAGATAGGTTGAGAGAAGTATAGAGTAGGCAAAAGGCTTATGCAGATCATAGACTTTGGGCCTTGAGATTTGGAGATGGTGACCAGGTATTCCTCTATCTATAGCCTATGAAGGGTGTGATGAGGTTCAGAAGGAAAGACAATCTTAGTCCTAGATATATAAAACCCTTTGAGATTCTCCATACAGTTGGTGAGGCAGCCATGAGTGAATCTAACCCCTAGATATTGCAGATGTCTATTTAATTTTCCATGTTCCTATGTTTCTGAGGTACATTTCTTGCCCATCTCATGAGCTTAGATGGGAATCAGTCTAGTTGGATAAGCTTTTGACCTTTATGGAGGAGCCTGTGCTCATTTTGGTTAATGATATCAGGTGATTTCGCACTAGAGAGATTCCAGTAGTTAAGTTTTAGTGGAGGCACCGTACAATAGAGGAGGCTACTTAGGAGGTTAAGAGAGAGATATAGACCTAGTATCCTCACCTGCTCAAGGCTTCAGGTACATCCTATTCCTTATCTCTTGCAGATGAAAGTTCTTTTAGTGGTGGATATTGTAATGAAATTGCAGGTTATTTCTAGTATTTTCTTTTTTTTTCTTTTTAGAGATTTTCTATAGCTGCCCCAAGTCATTTATGACTTGCTGGAACTGGCAGTATGGTTATCGGGTAGTTTATTTGATTTTTAGTGCCAATTCTTAATATGAAGCCTTCACTAGTTCAAATTGGCTACTGGTTGAAACTCCTATTAAATGACCTAATAAGCCAATTATGACTGTTCCAACAACTCTAGAACATAAATTTTAGGATATATGGACCTTTGGTTTGGGCCTCGAGGCTCCCGGATACATTTTGTGATATTGGCCGAAAGTGTCGAAAATGAAAAGTGGGTGTGGGACCTAATTACTATTGAAATGACCTTGCATGGAAATTTCAACTATGACATTGAGATCAGAATATCAAATTTTATAGGGTATCATAGTTCATTTGCATGTTTGGGATTCTGGATTCATCATGAGAGGTTGACGGAGACTTGGAATTTCCCTAAGTTCTAGTTGGTGCTTGATATTTGGTATGACCGCAAAAGTGGCCCCTTGGGCTCTTTAGTTGATGGAACTTTAGTTTCACTAGCTCAGCCAATAGGTATCACTTTAGCAGCACCTAGGCAATTTAGAAGCTAGCGTTAAAACGGCCCATGGTCCACTTTAGCGGCCAGGCTGTAGGGTCGAAAACCATATTAGCAGTACCAGGTGCTTTAGCGGTGATCACTAAACTGGAAAAGTGTGCAATTCAGAGGCACTTGTGTGCCTGGGAAGGGTATAAATACCCACATAGCCTTACTATTCACCATTTTTAATCCATTCTCTAAAATCTTAAACCGTCAAAAGTGGGAGTTCTTAGGAGAAATTATTTATGGGTAATTGTGGAGATTTAGCATCATTAATTTAAGTGATTTCCATCAAATTTGTGGAAAGATTTCCATTATTTTCATGATTGGTTTCTTCATTCTTATCTAAACTCCCTATAATCTTGGTGGCTTGATTATAGAAGCATTATATTTTTGAATTAATCCATTTTAAGATTAAATATTCCTTGAGCATAGTGGAAAGTTGAGTTGGTTTCGAGAATGTGATTTACACATATGGGCCCCATATGAGATTTTTACAAAACTTTGGACCCGACACACAAACTTCAATATGGGTATCACTGTTTTTATTTTTATGAGTCTATTGTAATTTTGATTGTGTGGCACCTTGCAAAAACTTCTCAAAAAAAAAAATTGATGATTTAGTGGGTTCTTTAATCTATTATTTGGCTCCCTGGTAGGATAGGCTTACCTTCTTTATCGATTAAGGTATTTCATAGTATAATTTTGATATTATTCTAGATATGTTGTAGGATTTAGGTGTTGGAAGTATGAATTATTACATTAGTATAGTTGAACGTTTAAGCCAAGTTGGGTTCGTAAACTTGGAGTAATAAGCATAGTTATTATTGCCTTAGGTTAATTGGGTTTCATAATTCATGTTTAGAATGGAAATTCCTTAATTACTCAAGCTAGGTGAAGTTGATTTAGTCATTCACGTTTAGAGTGGAATTGTCCTTATACCTAAGTTAAGGGAAAATTGTCTTAGTTTCTACGGTTTTAGGTAGGATTGTCTTAGTTCATGTCGGGGAAGGATTACTATATTAGTGTTATTTATGGATTACTTGACATCTAGAAATAAACTAGTTACCTTAGCCTTGTCCGATGTAGAAATTGCATAACTATAGATTTTTAAAATTTGAGTTGGCCCCTCCGACCCATCTTAGGTCAAGACTTATGATAGCCTTGTTGGATCATTTACGTATGATATACTCATTTTAATGGTTGTTTTGACACTTGAGGAGGTTAAATACATTTATTGAGTATGTTAGTTGAATATAGGAGGATTGGTACTAATTTCGGCTATCTCTAAGGATATTTCTCATACACATAACTGAGGATATATTTTATATGGATGTCTATAGATATGGCTTCTAGATATGATTAATAATATAGTCTATTGACATGCTTAATAGTATAGATACCGACGTGATTAAAAGTTAGCCCATTGCAATTAGCTCTGGGATAAGGTTTGGCTTACCTATTGTTGAGATAGAGTAGGTGCTATCATGACTTATAAATTGGGTTGTGACATCGCATCATGCCTAACGGAAGAAAGAAAGGTCCATCATATGGGTGACTATCTATCTTATGTAATCTTAACCGCCTTAGCAATGATCCATCGCTGGCCTGACAATAAGCCACCGAAGTCGTCACTTGTCTTTAATTTCTATTGATTCTATTTTGTTGTGACGACTGGGGTGACGTTTCCTCACAGAATTGATGGCCCGTCAACTGGACTATCACCCAACTTTTGCTTTTTTACTTTATTTAGTTCTTGAAGACAAATAGGTTGACGGGCCATCAAGGCAGTAACAACCCGTCAAGCAGCACGTTACAGGTCTCCTTATCTTAGGGTTATGATTTTTCTTACCATTGAGTTTGATTCATGAGTACAAGTATAAAACAAATTAATAGCACTAAAGATTGTTCAAAATATGCAATTATCCCTCTTTGAAGATATAGAATATACCGCCATGAGCTGGTATATCAATTAGCCTTGGGTAGTATGACTTGGTACGAATGTCTGTAAAGTGGGCTTAAAAATAGTGGAATGTTCTTTTGAGATAGAGGGAGGCGTAATTAATTACTATGGAGAGTAGCAATATGGTTCCATGGGTTCTTTGGTATTTTATTGGTATAGTAACGGTATTAGTTTTAGTGTAAAATAGTGGCTTGAGGTATTGAAAATAGGTTCTGGCAAAATTAGGTATGTTCATAACTTCTATTATGATCAACTCAATTATTAGGTAAAGATATAGTTCTAAAATAAAGAAAATTGGGTTCATTGAGAAATTTGGTTTTAGGTACTAGAATAGTGGCCTTAAGAGTTAAAATATGAAGAGGTTTTCATTACTATAGTAAAACTTATGGTACTATAGTTGTGACTCCGCTTGATATTACTTGCATGAGATTCCACGGTGATATTTTTGGTTGCTTGTCAATTTTTGGTATCTTCCTTATCTTGACATTCAAGGCCGAACATGTATTTTAGTGGTTGATAATGTAATAATTCTCGCACTAGTTTTTAGATTTTTCTATATTTTGACAAGTTCTCACTTCATAGTAGTTGCTTTGAGTCATTTATGTGTAGCTTTGAAGTGACATACTTGACTTTGATAAATATTTTATGATCCACATATCATAATTTGATTTAGTTAGATCCATTAGCTCTAAATAGTCAAAATTAAGTTGTTAGCATGGTTGGTCAGAGTCTCAAGGATTATTTTGAGCATTTTGACGAAGTTAGAAATCTATGCTTAATGTTGGCTTTGGTCAACATTTGTCAATAACAACCTACAATGGATATTTTAATAGCAACACTAAGTTTGGAATGTTATTTTCTGGATATTAAGATATTTGATTTATGTTTGGGAGGTTCCAGATGAGTTTTGGGTGAGTTTTTGAATATTTTGGGTGTTTTAATTATATTTAAGCAAAATCTGTCTATAAAAGATTCTTTATTAGTTTTCAAGATCAAAAAATTAGTTTGAGACTTGTGAAATGTCATGCATGAATTCTAGGACAGATTTGACAATGTTGGTGTAATTTTGATAAGTCCAGACTGAGTTTTTACTATGGAATATCAAATAATTTTTTACGAAGCAAGAAAATATCTAATAGGACAAACGAGTGTGAAATTGAGTTTTGATTGAACGAGTATGTAAGTATCATTGTTTATGAATTACAAAGAAAAAGAATTGGGGTATTTCACTATCATATTAGAATTTATAGACATTTTAGTAAGAAATAGTATTGTTTGTGCAAAATATCTAGTGCATAATATGCTAGTACAGATTGTTGAACAACATATTTAAATTTTAGATAGTTTTTATTGGATATTTTGAGCATATTATGATTCTAGATCTTAAATTTAAGTGATTTCTCATGAAATTATTTTTTATATATCAAGGGAGAAAGTATCTAATGCTTAGTTAGGTATTCTGTCATGATTTTTTCAGCTGGTTTCATTTTTTATTTGAATATTTATTGGAGAAAATTAAGGTTTTATTGATCCAAACTCAACTTTTTTTATAAAAGTATCATATATAGTATTCTTATGTTATGGTTAAAGGATTTTGATAGAAAATTATTGATGCATCAATTGTTTTCTCATTATTAACCACTTTTGAAAATGAAAATTTGAGGGTTTTCTAATAAAGTTAAATATTGATATTTTGATAATTTCTGACCCAATTTCAACACAATTTTAGTGGGATTTTAGAATTAGAACATTAAACTGTAGGTAAAGTTATTCTTTATTAAAAGTCTAGTTTTATCCTTTTATTTTTTAGGTTGATTTCTAGGTGATTTTTGACATAGGACTAAAGTGTGTCTATATAGGTGTTGTTGATCTTGTATTTATGTATAAATCTTATATTTGGTTAGATCGGGTATATTTTATGATAATTTGAAGGATTAAATCTTTCAATTGATTCATGGGTGTGTACTTTGGCTTTGTGGGTCTTCTGTAAGGCAAGTTGAGATGCACCTTGACATTTTTCTGAGGTATTTATGTGCTATGTAATAATTGTTTGCTTATTGTTAGTAACTGGGTATTTGTGGGTCTCACATAGACAAGATAATAATATCGATGTAGGTATCGATGTTTACTAAGGGGACAAAAGTTATAAAATGTACATCTTGATTGTTCCATACACTTGATGGCATTATTATGGTGAATAGTGATGATAATGAATTATAAATCATGAGTATTTTGATAATGGGTATTTATTAAAGAGTTTGTATCATGTTAAGATGATTTTGATGGAACGATTTAAGAATAACAATCAATTAGGGTATAAATAGGTTTGTAATTTTATGATGAAATGATTGAGGGTTAGTAATCACTTAAGGTAAAAATAGATTTATAGTTTTTTATGGTATGATTGGACTTTAATAGCCATTTAGGGCATAGTTAGATAATAGTTTCTTGATGGACTGATTAGGTCTTAGTGATCATCTAGGATATATATAGATTGTAGTATAGTGATGTAGTTAAAAGGAGGTTCCTTAGGGTAACTAGTAGGTAGTGTGAATAAAAGTGAACCTTTGAACAGGTTGGCAAAAAAAAATTTCTCTTTGCGAGCATTTGAGTCTAATTGTGGCATGATTAATAAAGGTAGGAGCTTATCATATTGTGATGGGTTGAGTGAAACTTCTATGCTTACACTATTTGGGTCGATTATCATTATTTTGATGCCTATGTGAACCTTATCATTTATTTGATTGGTTATTATTACTATGATACTTGTGTTCTGTCTTCGATGGATATTACTGATCTCTTACATGGCTTTTTACTACTATGTTGCCATGGGATGGCCGAAATCATTATCTATTGATGAGTTGAGTTCATATATACCATAGTTGAGATAATTTTATTTCATGTGTTTTAGTCAGTTATAAGTATGCATAGTCATTTATTTCACCCATATTCATGGAACTGTTATCACTAAGAAATAGTGATATTTAAGGGAAAATCAGACACTTTATAAATTGCCTTATCCAAGAAATGTACCTGCAAGGTTGATTGATGAGATTGTCATATGTATATGCATTCTGAGACCCTCGTCGGCCCTCTCCTAGAATCTTATAATCAAAATGTATATACGAGGTGACATTAGAGTTTTGCATTATTAACACTTCATTGTATTTCATCACTTGGATCTTTTTCATCTGATTGATATCAGGCAGTTTAGTCTTCCTTTTATGTATATTTGTTGTATTGTAATTTCTTACACAGTTATTTATGATGTTAGGATCTATATGGCTTGAGGAACCATTGGGAACTATTCTAACTGCAGGTTAGTTGGGGTAAATCTAGGATTGTTGAATGGTGGTTCTCCCTATTACCTTGAATTACGATCTGATTATCACTAATGCTTACTGTGTACATGTGTTCGATACAAACCCTTTCTTTTTCCTTCCTTTTTGTGCATCCCGTGCAAGTATTAAGTTATTGGTGGATCATTGATTGTGCTCTCCCTGTATTAGCATTATGAAGATTATGTTAGTGGTTGTTGGATCTAAGAGCTTTCTTAGATATTTTCTCAACTTATCTTCTTTTTTATTCACATTTAAAATACTTTGAATTATTTGATCATATTCTATATTATCGGCTTGTATTAGTGGCAACTAGACTTAGGATGTATCATTGAGATCATACTTTTTTTTTATTTAATTTTGAGTTTAGCTCTATGTCTTACTTTCCCAACTTTTGTTTTACTCTTGATTACCATTTGTGTTGGGATAGGGTTACCTATAGTTGAGGGTTTAAGAAGTGTCATCACAGTTCCTATTATGGATCATGGATACTTATATTACTTATATAATCTTTTTTTTCAAGTGTAAACCATGTTCATGATACTTTAATGTGCCTCATATCTTGCATTTCTATTTTATCAATTTGAGTGTGTGCTACTCCATTTCAAACTGCCAGGGATCATCACAATTTCATTCTTCCTTCTTTTATTAATGATTTATTGGATGATTCTAGACATTTTTTTATTTAGTGTCCTCTGTAAACTGACTTTCAAATTTGAGGATGGAATAATTAGACTTCCATATTTTATTCATTTAAGTTGAGATTATTTGTTTAATTACCATTATTTTAAATGAATTTATTAAGGCTTGGGTTAGAGGGTTCTTCCACCAAAGGATTAGTGTGGGTGACGCTCACAGCCATTAGGGTTGTGATAGCCACCTTCACTACAAAAATTACATTAGTTTAACCAAGTAAATTATTTTTCCACTTGTCAAACAATTCAAAATGCACCACTCCTCTAGCAGTTTACTCAAAATGCTCCTCTCTTATTCATAACTACTCCGTTAAAGGATCAGAACATACCATTGGCACATAATGCTACTAA
Organism: Capsicum pubescens; assembly: GCA_030864215.1. NCBI lineage: Eukaryota > Viridiplantae > Streptophyta > Magnoliopsida > Solanales > Solanaceae > Capsicum > Capsicum pubescens. The sequence continues at coordinate 193,470,385 of CM061544.1, read as the reverse complement.
TACACAACAAGCTCTCCTAGTATATACTTATGCCACAACTCCACCTATGACACAAGTTAAAGAACATCAGCCCAAAGGTTTATCATTATGCTTAAGTTGAAGTAGAGGCAATGACATTAAGTTATTAAATGATAAGTAGGAAAGTTCAGAAGTTTGGGAGCTGTTATGAGAAGTTGGTGCAAGGTTGATAGTTATCAAATTGTATGATAAAATAAGTTATGTGAATTTACAGATGTGAGTTATCACCAAGTTACAAGATTCCAAAATTTGAGAAGTTTGATGAATTTGGAAATCCTTTCTTTTATTTGAAAGTTTAGTGTGGAAAGTTATTAATGTTGAAAATAAAGAAAGTACTAAAATAAAATTATTCAATCAAATCTTTAGTAGAAAATATTTAGAGTGGGTTCTCTAAGCAAAATAAAACCAACGTACTTAAAATGATTTTGCAAATACTTTTGTGGTTCACTACAAGTTTCATGTTGAGACTGCTCCTGATATAATCTCAGTTGCAAAATTAAAGAAGAAATAAACCAAATCATTTTGATAATATATTATACAGTGGAGGAAAGAAGCATCTAGGGTACAACCACCTATGGAGGAAGCAAAAATGATCTTTATTATAATACAAGCACAAGAACTCAAATACTATGAATGAATGGTCCTAATGGTTGTAAATCTTTTATTGAGGTGATCATAGGCAAAGAAATGATTGAATATGGCATAAACATTAGAAGAATAACAAGACTAGAAGCATTAACGTCCACAAACAAGACCTTCCAAACTGCTGCCCTAAAAAATGGAAAGAAAAACTAGAAAGAAGTTACAACAATAATGTCTTTGGGAGGTACTTCATATCACTATCAACAACCTTTTACAACACAAACCAATTCTCCTCACCTCTATCATCTCCAATATTGTCATATCTATATTACCAAGATTTATCATATTTCCAATCTTATCCACTACAAACTTCATATCGTCTCTACAACATAAAACAAAGATATCAAGACCATGACTACCAGCATATCAAGCCTCACCACCACAATTCTATCATAAAAATAATACACTTTCACCTCATCAAAATAGATTTTACCATAGTTGTACAATATTAAAGGAGTAACTGAGTGTTTTTTAAAGGTTTCAAGCATATTGTAGCATGTGGGAGGTAGAATTCCCGACCCATTACAACGAAGTTTTGATCCTTCTAAAATATTTTCTTACCATTCAGGGGTTAAAGGACATTCAATTGGTCATTATTACCAATTAAAACACTAGGTTTAAGATGTCATTGAGATGAATCAAATAATAGTCAAATAACAATCTATTCCCAAACCATGATGAGGCCTCAGTAACTATGATCGAAGTAGATAATATTGATGATCCAAAAAGATTTATAGTACCTATAAGGAGGTTCTGTAATTATTATGATATTAGGATTTGTATCTAAACCTATAGAGGTCAGTCATTAACCAGTGTTTGATACTGATAATGCTCAAGTTAAACTTTTAAATAGGTGTAGCGGATGTTGTCAATATATATTTTTCCAACAAGTTGAGGTTGAACCATAGTGAGTGAAGACACAGAATTCAGCTTGAAAGTGTTAGAAGTAAACTAGGAGTTGACTCGTAATGGTATAAAAGAACATAAATGTAAAATGGGGGATTAGTTGGAATGTTTTTAAAGTAACAATTTCTTTGGTTTTAGAATACTATCTCGAGGTTCAAAATACTTAGAGTGTAATAAGTTTCGAATAGATCTCGAGGTTATGCCATTCTCAGTGTGAACTCATGCATAGATAATTGGGAATTTATCCAAATTAAGCTAGGAGCCATGGGTAGGCTAGATTTAGAGGTATTAGTGAAAATCTTTTCATAAAACACCAAATTTCACAAATAGGTTCATTTCAACACTCATAAGTGTAACAATTTCACCAATATATTTTCTAAATTAACATCCTTATATCTAGGAGATGCTATTAAATGAAATAATTCAAGTTATTGTTTATCTTTTTTCCTTACCCATACCCTCTCTTTCAAGGATGATATGGTTTCAAAGGTAATTGGGGTTTTTGCAACCCCCAGTTCTTAGTTAAATCGTGGAATAAATACAAAACCCACAATAAATATCTAATTATGAAGATAAATAAATAGCACCCATGCACTAATCACAACTTATTCAAGCATAACCCCAAGAATGAGCAATTAGCTGCTCATAGAGAGAGAAAGTAAAGATATCAAGTATGAGATAAATATCAAGTCAATGGAAAAGCATGATAGTTTAAGATTAAAAGATACTAGCAAGTAATCAAATTGATGACTTATCAACTCCTAAACTTAAAATATTGATTTTCCTCAAAAATTCGAATATAATTCAATGAGATTGGGTATTTACAATGCAAATCCACCAAAAAAAGCTATACTAAAGAACTAAGCTAACAAAGTTCTACAAAGACTTACCAAACATGTCATGGCAACAACTAAACAAAAGTTTTTCAATAAGCACATCACGATGAAGAAATCATGCAAGTTTACATCGAATGAACATTTCAAATCAACAAAGCATCTCAAGAGGAGACACAAAATCTCCAAGAGTTATCTCAATCTTCACAATGCAACTTACCTCGCCCCTTTACCAAACCAAGAGTAACACTTCACCTTCCACCCCAAAGTATCTATGTTGTTCCCATTTAAGAGTTGTCTCCATAACATGAAACGTTACTAATCTTAAAGGAGCTCAAATAATGAAAGAATTCACACTCACTCTTTTAACACCCCGATTTGCTGAATCGGAATGCTACACGGTGCACATGACCCCGAGGGACCACAAGCTAACCCATAACTGATATATGTACCTGTATACTGTAAATCATGATATAATAATAAGGAATACATAAAACTGTAAGGCCATAAGGTTAAACTAAATAAAACCATGTGGGTGAAAATACCCAAAACAACTCAATTTGAAAGCTAAGTCTGAACGTAAATCTGAAAGCCTCTAAACTATCTGAATAAGGAGTTGAAGAAACATGTCTCCAACTAACTCCGTAAAACTGAACTGAAGAAATAAATAAATGTATCAAATCATATTGTCCTCGAATCAATGAGGATTCACTGTGTCACTTCGACTGGAATGCTACCGCTACTGCTGGGCTGGAGCTCATGTCTCGGAACCTATGGTGTAACATGAAAAGAAAGCACCATAGCGCAAATGCGTCAGTACAACTGGAGTACTGAGTATCCGAGGAAGGTAGGCTGAACATAAAGGGTTTCATGCATAAACAACACTGACTGACTAATATGAACGTGGGAGTGTAAACACACATATATAGAAAATGGGACCGTGAATACGTGATAGCATGACCTGTAATCTAATACATGGTTTACTGATAACTGTCATGACTGATACTGCAACTGATAACATGGATGACTGTATCTGACAGTCCTGTATATACTGAAATTTGAAGAACGCCCTGAGTTCTTTTACTGAGCTGGATACAAAAATTGTGGGAGATAGTGTTTAACCAACATGCCCCATGTATGCCATTATGTCTAAGCTGGGATCCAATCTCTGCCCCGACTGGAGGGGTGTCAATACCGTGCCATGGGTAAGGACAACCTATGAGTGACCCTTATTTGGAAGGTACTCAATGAGATTGGTGGGAACCCTAAAATAATGGGTTAAGCCACCTCATCAACCCTAATCTGACGGGTTAAGATGTCTCAACCTACGCTGGCTACGTAGTTCTGGAATATAAGTATGACTACTAAGAATCACACCCTGAACTGGCGGGTGAGTTCCCATCCTTGGTTTCACTCGGTGCTAACCGCTACTCTCATCTGGAGGGACTGGACATGAATAATTAACTATACATGACTTAATCTTACTGAATTCCGTTGAATAGCAGAATGTTACAGATATCTGACAACTGACTAAGATCATGAGGTTTTCCTGAGTCACATGACTGACTGAAGTCTATGGAATCATAGCTTGAGTTCGAATATCGTGAAACATGACATGGATCTAGGCACACAACTATAGCTTTTAGGTACAAGTACCCCCTGACCTAGATAGGAGGAAATTGACACACATGACATGACTTGATCACAAGATTTGAGTCCACAATTCATAATTTCATAAGTAAGGATTTCATAATAAGAATGATTCTCAACAAACTATCACATAATCGGGAATGCACACAAGATGTATATACTTGCATGGCTTTAATAACATGGTCATTCCATATCACAACAATATCATGAGCATCTCATACAACTTCTTCAATTCAATACAATAGCATGGGGATCACGTTGAACATAAACTTAGAACATGGAATAGTCATTTAGGACTTATTATGTTATAAAAGCATGATTTCTATTCCCTTAGGTATTTTCACAAACACCTTACATGAATATCTTAGCCATAGTTGGATTCATCAAGATTACAAATATTCAACCACCAATTTCATATATTTATACATTAAATACCACCATATCCTCACACAAAACATAGAAAGATCCCATCTTAGGCATCATCAAACTCCAACCACATGAACATCAACCACCAACAACATAAACATCATAATACATAATTTAGAAGATGGTTCTTAAGCTTCATAGATGAAAGGAGTCCATGAATCAACTCACGCATACCTTAGAAGGAAGATTCTTGATGATTGACGGAGGAATTTCCATGAAATCGGATCTTCAAGCTTAATTATGCAACCCTAGTTGTTTTTAACTTTTAGTGCTCTTGGATGATGAGCTTTGAGATGTTAATAGGGTTGTAATATGTTTAGAAGCTATATATTTTGTAGGGTTAAGTTTAGGGACGTGTAAAGAGTGAAAAAGACTTAATTACCCTTAAAATAACTCAAAACAAAGTGTTTTTGGCACCTGGAACTGACTTAGGCGGCACCCAAGTAATTGCACAAGCTAGGTTGGGCGCCGCCTAACCAATTGCCTATGTTTGGTTGGACGGCGCCTAACCAATCGCCTATCCTTACTGTCTCTCACGAAAATGGGCATAACTTTTCGTTCGGGTATTGGATTAAGGAGAAATTGGTATCGTTGGAAAGCTAATTAGATTCTCTATAATTTGGTGGGTATAAATCAGCCTAAATACCTCATATCAATAATATTATTCTTTTTCAAAGATGTCCCTTGCAAAATTGAACACTAAAACTTGATGGATTCAAAAACTCTTAGCTTGTATTACCTTAAGTGACTCATATGAACATGCTTAGCATATCATAAGCTATCCTATCGCTAGGATATTCATTGTAATTCATGCACTAAAATTATACTCACATGATAGGAGGTTTCATATGTTGGAAAAATGGTTCATCTCCTAGCTTAGAAACATGCGGGGTATTACAATATCTCCCCCTTGGGAACATTCGTCCTCAAATGAGAATTTACTGAGAAGGGATACAAGACAACAGAAACTGAACTAAACATGAAGAACTGAAACTTGATCTCATGCTAAACATACTAAACTCGTGCATATCTGATGCACGGACAATTAATACATGAATGCATGACTGAGTATGCAACGGTTAATAGGTACCAAGTTTATAATGGAAACATGAACATAAAACTGAATAAGCTTAAGGAGAATTGTTACCTTGAGCTTGATCTGAATTGGCGGGGAAGAGGTGAGGATACTTGGTACGCATATCTGCTTCTGCTTCCCAAGTAGCGCCCTCATGATACTGATTTCGCCAAAGAACCTTGACTAGAGGGACTTCTTTGTTCCTCAATCTACGAGTCTGATAATCTAAGATTTAGACTGGAATCTCTTCATAAGAGATGCTGTTCTGAATGTCGATGCTCTGAATAGTGACAACAACTATTGGGTCACCTATGCACTTCTTGAGAAGAGAGATATGGAAGACTGGATGGACTGAAGCTAGATTTGAAGGCAACTCAAACTCATAAGCTACCTTGCCGAAGCGACAGAGAATTATGAAGGGACCGACATACCGGGGACTGAGTTTCCCTTTCTTGCCAAACCTCTTCACTCCCTTCATGGGAGAGATCTTAAGATAGACATAGTCATTGACCTCGAACTCGAGATCCTTTCTACGAAAATCTGCATAGGACTTCTGTCAGCTCTGAGAAGCCCGGAGTCTCTCTCTAATGAACTGAACTTTCTCTAAGGCGTCGAATACTAAGTCAGGACCTATGATTAAGGCCTCACTAACTTCGAACCAACCAATCAGAGATCTACATCTCCTACCATAGTGATCTTCGAATGGAGCCATCTGAATACTAGAATAATAGCTATTGTTGTATGCAAACTCAATCAAAGGAAAGTGGTCATCCCAACTTCCCTTAAAGTTAATTGCACACGAACTTAGCATATCTTCAAGAGTCTGAATGGTCCTCTCTGCTTGACCATCTATCTGAGGATGAAATATTGTGCTGAGATGGACTTGGGTACTGAGACCCCTTTGGAATGCTTTCCAAAAGTAAGAGGTGAACTATGTACCTCTGTCTAAGATAATAGATAGTGGAACACCATGTAACCTTACTAAATCCCTGATATAGAGCTCGGCATAATCCTCGGTGGAATAAGAAGTACGAACAGAAAGGAAATAAGCTGACTTGGTCATTCTATCTATAATGACCCAGACTGAATCATGCTGATGACGAGTTCTAGGCAAACCCGTCATGAAGTCCATGTTCATTTCTTCCCACTTCCAAGTTGGAATGGTGAACTTTTGCATGGAACCACTTGTTTTCTGATGCTCTATCTTAACCTGCTGACATGTAGAGCACTTAGCCACAAACTCTGCAATATCTCTCTTCATCCCACTCCACCAATAGATCTTCCGCATGTCGTGGTACATCTTAGTGGCCCCTGGATGAATAGAGTATCGCGCACCATGTGCTTCTACAAGATTTCACTACCTCAATTCATATACACCTGGAATACATAGACGACCCTAACAACGAAGAACACCATATTCCCAATGAGAGAAAACATCGACTTTCTAATTCTTGACTGACTCTTTGAGCTTGACAAGGATAGGATCCCTGTCTTTCTCCTCTTTGACCTCGGAAACTAGAGATGACTCTGAACTACTGTGAACATATACACCACCCTCTGAAGAATCGACTAAGCGAATGCCTAGTCTGGCAAGATGATGGATATCCTGAGCTATCTTTTTCTTGCTACGCTCAACGTGAGAAATACTACACATGGAGAGTCTACTGAGAGCGTCGGCCATAACATTGGACTTGCCCGAATGATAAAAAACACTCATGTCGTAATCCTTCAAGAGCTCTAACCACCTTCTATGCTGAAGATTGAGATCTTTCTGGGAAAAGACATACTGGAGGCTTTTATAGTCTGTGAAGACATCTACATGAACTCCATAGAGATAATCCTCCAAATCTTCAAGGCAAAAACTACCACTGCTAACTCAAGATCATGAGTAGGATAATTCTTTTCATGTGGCTTTAACTGTCTGGAGGCGTAGGCTATGAACTTACCATGCTGCATGAGGACACAACCTAAACCCATTCTGGATGCATCACAATAGACTACAAAACTGTCTGAACCATCTGGAAGAGTTAGAACTGGAGCTGAGGTAAGTCGATTCTTCAACTCTTGAAATCTCTTCTAGCATGAATTTGACCACTGAAACTTAATCTTCTTCTGAGTCAATCTGGACATGGGAGATGCCATAGAAGAAAATCCCTCTACAAACCACCTGTAATAGCCCACCAAACCAAAGAAAATCCTGATATCTGATGGAGATATGGGTCTGGGCCAGTTTCTTACTGCCTTGGTTTTCTGAGGATCTACTCTAATGCCATCACCGAAAATAATATGTCCAAGTAATGCTACTGATCTTAGCCAAAATTCACACTTGCTGAACTTAGTCAATAACTGGTGATCCCTGAGTGTCTGAATAACAATCCTGAGATGGTCTGCATGATCTCACTCTATGCGAGAATAGACCAGAATATCATCTATAAAGACTATAAAAAACATGTCCAAGTACTGCTTGAACACACGGTTCATCAAATCCATGAAAGCTGCAGGGGCATTGGTAAGACCAAATGACATGACTAAAAATTTGAAGTGACCATACCGAGTACGGAAAGCTTTTTTGGAATGTCACATTCTCTAACTCTGAGCTGATGATAGCCTGATCTGAGGTCTATCATGGAGAAGTAACTGGCAACCTGAAGTTTGTCGAATAGATCATCAATCCTGGGAAGAGGATATCTTTTCTTACCCGTGACCTTGTTGAGTTGATGATAATCAATACACATCCTGAGAGAATCGTCTTTCTTGCGCACGAATAATACTGGCGCACCCTATGGGGAAATGCTGGGTCTGATGAATCCCTTATCTAAGAGATCCTTCAACTGATCCTTCAGTTCCTTGAGTTCTGCTGGTGCCATTCTGTATGGAGGAATAGAAATAGGTTGAGTATCTGGAAGAAGGTCTATGCCAATGTCTATTTCCCTTTTGGGAGGAATGCCTGGAAGATATTCGGGAAAGATATCTGAGTATTCATTAACAACAGGGACTGTTTAGAGGCTGGGAGATTCAGAAATGGAATCTTTAACAAGAACGAGATGATACACACACCCCTTAGAAATCATTTTCCTTGCCTAAAGGTAGGAAAAAAGTTGACCCCTGAACGCTGAAGTGCTACCCTTCCACTCAAGGACGGGCTCATTCAGGAACTGAAACTAAACTATCCTGTTTCTACAGTCGACTGTGCCATAGCAGGAATGAAGCCAATCCATGCAGAGAATGACATCAAAATCAGTCATCTCTAACTCCACTAAATCTACTGACGTGGATTTTTGAGATATCATAACCGGGCAGTTCCTGTATACCCGCCGGGCTATGATGGTTTTACCCACTGGGGTAGAGACTGAAAAGGGCTCTGCTAGAATTTTAGGACTGATTCCAAAATCTCCTGCTATGTATGGAGTAACAAAAGACAAGGATGCACCTGGGTCTAGCAAAGCATAAATATGAACATGGAAAATCTATAACATACCAGTAACGACATCAAGAGAATTTTCCTGATCCTGCCGGGACTGAAGAGCATAGAGTCTGTTTGGGCGTTGCCCACTGGTAGCACTGGAAATGGAACCCTGCTGGTTCGGGCGACCGAACTGAGCTATAGAATGATTTTGCTGACCCTGAAGACTTGACTGCGGACACTCCCTAATCTTGTGGCCTAGATTACCACAACCAAAACAGGCATCACTACCGGATCTGCAGTTACCCTTTTGGTTCTTACCACAAGTCTGACAAAGGGGATTCGTTTGGGCACTGCTAACACTGCCCTGAGATTTAGAGCCTGGTGATTTATCTCTATTGCCATCTCTGAACTTCGGCACTGGAGCGTTGATAGAGGAAGGAGCTGGAACGACTAATTTGGAGTAAAGATGTGAACAGTTTCCTCCATCTAATTTGGGGTGAGCAAAGTTGATGTTACCTGACCTTGCTCTCTTGTCCTTCCTCTCCCTAGTCTTAAACTTCTTCTCTTCTACTTGCTGGCCATGGGTCATGAGTCTGGCTAAGTTCATGTCACCGATCAGTATCGTAGACCTACACTCATTTACCATGCTATCGTTGACCCCTAACACAAACTTGCTTATCTTAGCCCTATTGTCTGCAACCACATGAGGAGCATACCTAGTTAGCTGACTAAATTTGAGAGAATACTCCCTAACCGTCATATTCCCCTGCCTGAGGTTGATGAACTTAAGAACTTTGGCTTTCCTCATCTCTTGGGGAATGAATCTGTCTAAGAAGGTCGTGACAAATTCCTCCCACTCGATAGGGCCTGCATCATCTAAACTCTCAGACTTTCACTGTTTTTACCAATCATGAGCAACATACTATAACTGGTAGGCATCTAACTCGGTACTCTCAATAGAAGTAACACCCATGGTGTCAATGACCTTCTGGACTTGGTCAATGAACTCTTGAGGGTCCTCATCAAACTTAGACCCATGGAAAGATGAAGGGTTCATCCGGGTGAAGTCTCGAACCCTAGCTGCTTTGGGATTGGTCACTGGATTGGAAAGAATGACTGGTGGCCATTTATTCTGTGCAGCCACGAACTGAGCAAGTGTGGTAAATGGGGCTCTAAATTCCGCATGGGAATCATGTTCATCCAAAGGATCTTCGAGCTGAGGAGCTGGCTGGTTTTTTCTCTTTGGGGCCATGGTCTGGAATAAGAGAAGAATGGATTAGACTGAGAGTAGCATGACATGAATATTGAAGAAAGAGGACTGTTCCTAAAACATCTTATAGCCTCCCGCACATAAATGTGGCGTGCAACACACCCATGTACAAGACTCAACTAGATGCGGCTTTCAGACTTCCTAGGACTCTATTGAACCTTAGGCTCTGATACCAAGTTTGTAACACCCCAATTTGCTGAACCACAATGCTACACATTGCTTATGACACCGAGGGACCACAAGTTAACCCATGACTGATATTTGTACCTGTATACTGCAAATCATGATAAAATAATGCGGAACACATAAAACTATAAGGCCATAAGGTTCAACTGAATAAAACCATGTAAGTGAAAATACTCAAAACAACTTAATCTGAAAGCTAAGTCTAAACGTAAATCTGAAAGCCTCTAAACTATCTGAATAAGGAGTTGAAGGAACATGTCTCCAACTAACTCCGTAAAACTGAACTGAAGAAATAAATAAATGTATAAAATCATATTTTCCTCAAATCAATGAGGACTCACTGTGTCTCTACGAGTGGAATGCTATCGATACTGCTGGGCTAGAGCTCGTGTCTCGAAACCTATGGTGTAACATGAAAAGAAAGAACCATAGCGCAAATGCATTAGCACAACTGGAGTACTGAGTATGAAAGGAAGGTAGGCTGAACATAAAGGGATTCCTGCATGAACAACACTGACTGACTAATATGAACGTGGGAGTGCAAACACACATATATAGAAACTGGGACCATGAATACGTGATAGCATGACCTGTAAGCTAATACATGGTTTATTGATAACTGTCATGACTGATAATGCAACTGATAACATGGACGACTGTATCTAACAGTCTTGTATATACTAAAATCTGAAGAATGCCCTGATTTCTTCTACTGAGACTGATACTGAAAGTGTGGGAGGTAGTGTTTAACCGACATGCCCCATGTATGCTGTTATGGCTAAGCTGGGGTCCAATCTCTACCTCGACTGAAGGGGTGTCAATACCATACCACGGGTAAGGACAGCCTGTGAGTGACCCTTATCTGGCAAGTACTCAAAGAGAATGGTGAGAACCCTAAACTGACGGGTTAAGCCACCTCATCAACCCTAATCTGATGGGTTAAGATATCTTAACCTAAGCTAGCTATGTAGTTCTGGAACACAAGGATGATTACTAAGAATCACACCCTGAACTGGCGGGTGAGTTCCCATCCTTGGGTTCACTCGGTGCTAACCTCTACTCCCATATGGAGGGACTGGACATGAATAACTGACTATACATGACTTAATCTTACTGAATTTCGTTGAGTGGCAGAATTTTACTGATATCTAACAACTGACTAAGATCATGAGGTTTTCCTGAGTCACATGACTGACTGAAGTCTATGGAATCATAGCTTGAGTTCGGATATCGTGAAACATGATATAGCTCTAGGCACATAGCTATAGTTTTCGGGTACAAGTACCCCCAGGACTCGATAGGAGGAAACTGACACACATGACATGACTTGATCACAAGATTTGAGTCCACAATTCACAATATCATAAGTAAGGATTTCATAATAAGAATGATTCTCAACAAACTATCACATGATCGTAAATGCACACACTATGTATATACTTGCATGGCTTCAATAACATGGTCATTCCATATCACAACAGTATGATGAGCATCTCCTACAACTTCTTTAATTCAAGACAATAGCATGGGGATCACGTTGAACATAAACTTAGAACATGGAATAGTCATTTAGGACTTATTATGTCATAAAAGCATGATTTCTATTCCCTTAGGTATTTTCACAAACACCTTACATGCAATTCTTAGGCATAGGTGGATTCATCAAGATTATAAATATTCAACCACCAATTTCACATATTTATACATTAAATACCACCATATCCTCACACAAAGCATAGAAAGATCCCATATTAGGCATCATCAAACTCCAACTACATGAACATCAACCACCAACGACATAAACATCATAATACATAATTTAGAAGATGGTTCTTAAGCTTTATTGACGAAAGGAGTCCATGAATCAACTCAAAACGGAGTGTTTTTGGCACCAGGAACTGACTTAGGCGGCGCCCAAGTAATTTCACAAGCTAGGTTGGGCGGTGCCTAAGCAATCGCCTATCCTTACTGTCTCTCACGAAAATGGGCATAACTTTTCGCTCGGGTATTGGATTAAGGCAAAATTGGTATCGTTGGAAAGCTAATTTGATTCTCTATAATTTGGTGGGTCTAAATCAGCCAAAATATCACATATGTATCACGTTATTCTTGTTCAAAGATGACACTTACAAAATCGAACACTAAAACTTGATGTATTCAAAAACTCTTAGCTTGTATTACCTTAAGTGACTCATATGAATAGTCTTAGCGCATCATAAGCTATCCTATCACTAGGATATTAATTGTAAGTCATTCAATAAAATGCTACTCACAGGATAGGGGGTTTCATATGTAGGAAAAATGCTTCGTCTCTTAGCTTAGAAACATGCGGGGTATTACAACTCTCTTAATGAAAGTCAAGTACAATGAGTAGAACCATAGGATTTCCCTTTGTGTTTTTTCAAATAATGTAGACTTACCTAGTTTAGAATCAATGAGGTCTTGTGGGTCTAGATGAAGGTTTAAGGTATGGGAAGGAATATATGGATCAAGTGACTAAAATACCTTCTTCAATGCAATCACTTATCCTTTTCTACCCCAAAATTTTAAAATTATTAACCTTATGCATCCTTAAATCATTTCCTTTATTTCACTTAACCTTTAGCTTAGCATATACAAAACTAATTAAACCCATCATTTTATTTCTTGACCTCTTTAACTTTTTCAAGAGATTTTCTAACTTTAAGATCTTCTTAGCCCTTCTTTTTCTCATTTCTCCTCATGTTTATGGGCTAGGAAACTTTATCATCAAGAATATATCATCTCTTAAGTACATGATTTGACAACCTTACATACACCTTTCTTGGCTCATCTTAGCTTATCACATTCTTACCCCAAACTTGGAGTTTGAATTGTCCTTAAATTATTCTCCCAATTACACCACCAACCCAAACTTAAGATTTTACCTATATTTCATTATTTAGAATCTTGTGATACATCAAAGAAGGTTAAGTGATAAAAATGAATATTTTCAAAAGGGTTTAGATATTTTAGCCTAGTAATCATTACAGAAAGAAACAAAAATAGGATAAAGGCTCAAGGGGGTTAACTAGAGAACAACGTTATGGCAGGAATTTGGTTATCTGATAGGTCAAAAATATCCTTGGGTCATACTTCACACCAAGATTTCCTGGGGGTTTTCTTTGAATACAATCGAGGAAAGTTCTACGCTACACGCCGGTACAAGAATTATTCAAAAATCTCACCACACATGGCATCGTACTCATAGAGAAAAAAATTAGTCTCCCAACCAATTTTTGGAATTTGAGCTTAATAAGTTACTACGAGTGTCTCACTCAAAAGAATGCTCATAAAAATTCTTATCTTTTTCCAAAAGAAACTATTTTTTTGTTGTTCTCAAAATCATTTAATTTCTTGCCAATGAAATTTTAAAAGTGTTTTTGAACTTTTTCCTATTCAAATGACAAGATACTTCACCTAAGGGTGTCACCTTATCATCAATCTTGGGTGAAGTATCACTCATTTCAATAAATAAACTACACTAAAATAAAAATAAAGAGAAAACAATTTTTTTCTCCTTAGGAAAGAATCGAGTTTCGAAGAAAACCCTAGGAGTTTATTGGACACATATATCAAAAAGGCGACAAGAGAAATGCACACAAATTACGTATTCCACAAATATTAAGTATATGACATAAGCCCAAAAGATATCATCATTCAACATTATCATCAATATACCCAATAAAGGTCAATCCAAACCCATGTTGATAATGAGGAACAAGCCTCGCGAGGGCTAAAGTAAATATGCATTAAAGTGCAAACCCCGCGAGGAATAAAGTAAATAAACAATACAAATGTAAAATAAAAATAGAGTATGAGTACGTCTATACAATAAACCAATACCAATTCCATCAAATAAAATAATAGGTACAGACCATTAATTGAATAATAAGAATGTGCCACTTCCCTCCAAAAGCCTTGAATTTTCCTAATGGAAAATAGAAAGAGAGTAGAGAAATATAAACACTCTCTGGGGAATACTAGGCACTAAGGTCCATGTTAGTAAGAAGCCGTACTATCTCAGGAAGAGTCTCATAAAAATGGGCTCCTCTAAGTGACATGTTGTAAGAAGCAACTCATCTTGGTTTTCACTTTTGAGCCTTGTTGGATCACTTTAGAGGTTGTTTTTTTTTCTTTTTGGTTGTATCTTGTACCTTGTCCTTATCCAAAGTGGTGCCCTTCTTAGAATCCCGTGAAAAATTTATCCTTGGAGACATGCCTATGAAAAATGAAAAGACCAAAACCAAAACGAAAGAAAATGGGGAAAACATATTTTTGGGGTTTTCATATATTAGGAAACAAAATAAAACTAAATAAAATGACGGTGGATGCAAGGTAACTTCATCATTACGACTTATGGGGCTAGTTTATCATTACACTCAACTCTTTGAACTCAATATTGTTACACATTCTTTAAATATCTCCCATTTGGCTTATAAGAAACACAAATGACCCTATACCCTTAATAATGGTGTCACCTAATCTATAATAAGGAAAGGAAAGCATTCATGTCTCTCGTATTACTTGGACTTCACCTATGATTGCTATGATGAGTATATTTACCGAGTAAATCCATGAAAGCAACATTCATCTACAAAAAATCATCGATTTTCAAGCATTAAGGAGCAACTGCACTCATATATATACCTTAAGAATGAATACATTAATGACTAGTAACAACCAAGAAACTCGTTTCATGTTGTTGTTTTAACTAACATGTGGTGCACATGAAAGGTAAGAGCTTGAAAAATAGAACAAAAACACATGTGAGCAAGCTCAGTTAACCAATTCATCACTAAACACACTATTTATAATCTTACTAACCCAATTAGATAGCCCACTACTCAATTAAACAAACAAACTAAAAGTGGGTAATTCATTAAACATATAGTATGCACTAATGTATGGAAACAAAAGTTTGCAATTGAGAATGTAAAACAAGTCACACATTCAACAAAATTTCACCCCAACAATTATTTTCCACCAACTTAAGCTCAAATAAATTAAATTTAAACCAAAAGAAACCATGGAATGTGATCACCATTGATACTTTAAAGAGAATGCAAAAGAGAATTTTGCTAAAGATCATACCTTGTAACATTACTTAAGAGAGAAATATGATGGAAGAAAAGTCCAATGTATTTATATGGTGATCCATTTTTTAGATAAAAAAATTAGATACTTGAAATGGGGTTTAATGCATGTGAAATACTTCAACAATTTTACTCAAAACTAGTTCATTTATGCCCATATATACTAGACTTGAGCCTAGACTGTTCAAGAAGTTCCAACGCAAGTCAAATTAGTTTTGGCCAACTATTTTATGCTCTCCTTCACTTCATCTATACCTGGCCGGTGCCTGGACTGCTCCAGCATGTCCAGCATAGGTCCAGGAAGTGTTGTTGTCACCGGTTATATGCCATATGATCCTGGTCTATGCTAGGACTGTTGCAGCATGTACAGTATATGTACAGGAAGTATAGGTTGTTGCCAACTCCATTTAAGGGTTTCTTGACCTGTTCTTGTACTACTCATACATGTCCAACATAGGTCCAAAATGGGACGACCCAATTTGGTGTAAAATTTCAACTTAATATTGGCTCGGGGAATAGGTTTGAGCCACCAAACCTTCCTTCACCAATTTTGACTTTCCAAAATTTCCTAAAACAACCAAAAAAATCTAAAACTAGTGTCAAATACACTAGAAAACATCAACAAAAATCCTTCAGTTGCCTCCTAAGAAGTGTTTTAATTAAAGTCGTGGCACAACATCATTCAATTATTATTTTGGATTCTTGAATCGAAGTGACTCAATTGCAGTCACTTTTACTATACCCATGTGGTAAAGCATTAATCCTTGTCCATTGGTCTTTTATTTCAATTTTTCTATTTGAGTCCATATTTGAGACCAAGAATAGTCTCGGCCACTTGATTATAAGATTTTCTGCAAATCGCTCCAATCTATAATTAAAGAGGAGTACATTATCAACACTATGAAATTCGTGGTTCAATGTCTTAACATCATGATGCCTCATTCTTTTGTCTCTAATTGAACATCTCCTAGGAGAAATGACCTTTATGTCCACTACGGGTCATCCAATAGCACAAATGAAACTTTTTCACCATAAATTTTTAGGCTTCCATTGCCAAGGTGATGGATTATCCGCAGCAACGACTAGAAAAGTGTTGTTCTCATAAGAGATAAGACTTGTCATCAATTTAACCACCTCATCATTTTTATCAATCACCTTACTCTATAAGTTCCAAAATACACCAATCCAGGGGTCATCCACAAGACTCATCTTTATGGTGTTAGTCACCTCATCATCAACCATATTAATCACCAGAAAAACTTATATATCCTTAGGTTGTTTCATATACTTATGTAAATAGAAAGAGACCAATTCATTATACACTCAAAACATCATCTCACCATATTTAACATCCACTAAATCTATTCCGGTAGCAAAGAATAGCCTACCAAAAATTGTGGGGACCTCGTGATCTATCTCTTAATCAACAATAATATAGTCGGCCAAAAAGATGAATTTGTCCAATTTCACAAAAACATCACATAACACTCCCACGGACTTTTTGATACAACGATCAGCCATTAAAATCCTCATTGGGATTGGTAGAGGGACACCAAAACCTAAATTTCAAAACATAAAAAATAGCATCAAATTGATGCTTGCCTAAAATCATAGAATGCTTTCTCGAACTTATGCACCCAATAGTGCAACAAATAAAGAATGCACCGAAGTCATCCTTCTTTCCCACCATTGTGCTAGACATTATAGAACTACAATTGCGGGTTACCTATATATTTTCAACATACATGACTAATTTCTTTGAAACCAAGTCCTTCATGAATTTACAATACTAGGGCATCTCTTGTAAATCTTCTAACAATGGAATATTCACTGATAGGTTGCTAAATTTTGCAAGAAATTTCTTTAACTTGGTATCATATTTCTTCTTCTTGAGACTTTGTGGGAATGGGTGAGGAATTTTTATTTGAGACAAAGGAAAAACTAGAGTTTCATCTGGCTTTGGAGCATCACCATAAACCATTAAGGAGCTCCCTCACTTTCAAACCTCCTTTACTTTCCTTTGGGTTTTCAACAATTTTCTCATTGGTCTTTGGAACCACATTATTTGTCTTATCTAGTTGATCATTTTACTTATTTTTGAACCTTTTTCAGAATATGATAGTAATTTTTATCTACGATAAATGTATAACATGAGTTTCATCTATTTGGATGAATTACATCAACTGCTTCATTAGTCTTTTTAGCTGCTTTTTCTTTTTATTTGGTTGTTCATAACTTCCCCTTTTATTGGGGTAATCATCAATATTCAAAATATCAATATGAATAGTTCAACCATTTCTAGTGATGATGTCCATGACGTGAGCATCATTCTTAGGATTAGTAACCGTGTCACTAGGCAATCCACCCTTTGGCTTTGCATTGAGTTGAGCCAAGATTTGACCCACTTGATTTTCAAGTTACTTGATAAATTCTGAATGTGAAATCAACATTTTATTTAGTTGTGAGAAATCACTTTTTATCTATCTCACCATCTTATCGATTCCTACAACACGCATCAACATACAAGCAAGGACATCCTTTTCCCTGACTTAGTTTATTATCTCACATAGTATAATACTTATATTATGATTTATCTTAGTTGATCATTGATTCTTACTGAGTACCCATTGGTTTGGTATGCCTACTATACTTCTGCATCCTTTTCTGAAAGAGATTTGAATACTCGTTGCTGTCGTTGACGTGTACTAGTGTTGGTAAGAGTTCAGAGATTGGGTGTTCTTTTTAAGCCAAATTTGACTTTCTATCCTTCTTCTATTTGGATGGTATTTCAATTCGAGACTATTGTATATTTGATACTTATATTACTCTAATATTTTTTCTAGAGGCTCTTGTACCAACCTTACTAGGTCATAGGATATTTTACTCAATCTGCTTATTTATCTCTAGTTATGCTATCATTTTTACATTTTATTGCTTGAGATCTAGTTATTTCATAATTTAGGTATTTATTCTAGTTTTCACCTATTAGCCCATTACTTGACACTCCAAGCTCCGGTTTGGTTTACTTACTATTGGGTTAAAGTAGGTGCCATCATGATTCATAAAATTGCGTCAAGATAAATTAGTATCAGAGCTAAGGTTCATTGGTATTATTGGTACAAGAGCATGTTTCCAGTAAAGTCATATAAATCAAAACAATGACGTTCTTTTCTTATCTTTGGGAGGCTATAGGACATTCTTATGAGATCATCACTTCCTTTACTCATTTTATGGTAAGAGTTTGTGTTGGTTTCTATGATTCAATTGATTTTACTCTTTGACAAATGTCTAGGACGTGACCTACTACTTCTGGAGATAAGAAATCTAAGTGTGCACCTAGAGGTAGTGATCAACCTAAAGGTCAGGGGTAGGAAAGAGTTTCATCCCTAGTTAGAGGTCCAGATAAGGAGCCTTTTCTATATTCTAATCTTTCTCCCTAACTAAAGATTTATTCACCCCAACTAGTGGTGGGACAAGGGGAGCATTGGATCCACCAAGGTTTATTTCTTCTTTACTGCTCAGAGATACTATAGTTAATCTATTAGGTTTGTATTTGTGGTGCAATATCTAATGATGCCCATTCTTCAGATCAAAGTGGTATAGAGGCAGGGGCACATGTTGTAGATACCAATACAAGACTTAAGATCCCTCTAGTACTAGTAGTTACTCAGTCTGTAGTCACCCATCCTACTATGTATGTTGAGAAACAGAATATATTTGGCAAATTCTTGAGATTAACTCTACCTAGGTTTTCTGGGGAATTGGGAAAGGATGCATTTGAGTTCTTGACTTCTTGTGAGTATAGGCTCTATAATTTATGCCTAGTTGATTCTTGAAACATATACTAAACTACCATTTAATTTGACTTGGTACCTAGACATTTGTGGAGAGGTTATCTTGATTACCATCTAGTTGGATCTCCTCTATTTACATGGACTCAATTTACTGAGGTTTTATTAGAGAACTGTATGCCTTTTGGCCTTAGTGAGAATTGAGAGATCAATTCTTAAGATTGGAGTAGGGTTTTGTGACTGTCATAGTGTATGAGGGTCGGTTCTATGAGTTAGCCAAGAATGCTACAACTATTTTATCGACTGAGTATGAGAAGATTTTATGTTTTGTTAGAGGACTGGGGATTCCTCTATGCATTCTTACATAGAGTTTAGTTACCACTGGTTGGACTTTTTATTGAGGTCTCTAATTATGCTTAAACCATGAAGAAGATGCATCGCAAGTCCTAAAAGGTTAGCAAAAAAAGACCTGCATTACAAGGGTAGTTTTAGTTGAAGTCGAAGTGGCTCATAGTTTAAATAAATAGGTACTAATGTTAGGTACCCTCCATGATAGTCTTATTACCATCAAGGTTTCTCAGGTAGGCCGGCTATAGTTATCATTCTAGCCACACATTAGATTATTGATTGGGGTCAGCCTTGCTATAGTTATCATTCTGTCCAGAGTAGTTCTCAACTTCTAAGAGGTTCATATTCTAGATTTTTAGATGATATGGCTATTCTAGGTCCATCGGATATTCCGTATATAGTGAAGCTACCAGGGCATATTATGAGTGTGGGACCTTCATCTATTTCTCTAGAGAGTGTCCCCAATATAGGGTAGTTAATCCTACAGTGCAAAGTATTCCATCAATTAGGGTAATGCTGACCCAAGCTAGGGTGGTATACAGGGTTATCATTGTGGTTCCTAGGGTTCTCATAAAGGTTCTTAGGTAGGTATGATAGGTAATAGGTCAGGTGCCCAGACAGCTGGCAGTCGAGGTTATTTATATATTGTACCTAGTAGGCTAGAGGCAGAGTCTTAGGATGTTGTTATTACAGGTAAGATCTCAATATTCAGTTAGTCGACTTTTGCATTATTTGATCTAGGATCCATTTTTTCTTATGTGACTTCTTATTATGAACTACGATTAGAGTTGTCTTGTGATTTTTATATTCGCCATTATGTGTATCTACTTTTCTAGGTGACTTTTTAGTAGTAGATGGAATTTATAGATTATGTATTTTGATCGGTGAAGAGTTTGATACTTAGTTGATCTTATTGTATTATATATGATGGACTTAGATGTGATTCTGGGAATGGACTTATAATCCTCCAATCATACGGTCTTGAATAGTTTTTCCAAGAACGTTACCTAAGCCATACCCAGCATACCCTTGGTGGCGTGGTAGGGATCTATTAGCCATACGGTGATAGGTATTACTTCTTATGTTTGGGATAGAAGACTTATATCGAGAAGTTGCAAGTCTTATCTTTCTTATATTTGTATGGATAGTGTAATACCCTGTACCTTATCTAGCAAAAATTCATCCCTAGAACGTTAAAGAATAGCTTCCAAAATAGATGATAATTATTTCAGATGGAATTATCTAGATTTAGTCCTCCCATTATGCGAGAAATTTGATTAGTTTTCCAATGATATAAGATTTGCCTAAATCTGATAACCGAGTAAGAAGTTATGGATAACTTAAATTCCAGTCGTAAAACACCGAAATTTAGGTCATTAGTGCATCACGAAGAAGGTTTAAATGATGTTTGTCAATTTCCAGTGGCCCTCTGCGATATTGGCGCATCGCGGAGAGGGCCAAAACCCAAATTGTCCAATTCCAATGAGGGTCCGCGATATTGGCTCATCGCACCAAACTTCCCGGTCCCATCTATAGTGGCAACATGATACCACCGTATTGCGCCATTGTGTTTATTCCCAGTTGGCAATTTCCAGTGCCTTGACACGATAGTGGCACGTCGCGCCAAGGCCAAAAGTCGAGATTTTGGTCGATTTTCATTTTCATTTATAAGTTTAAGAGGGGCATTTTGTTAAATCTCCTTTCTCCTAATCTGTCCTAAACAATTAATTAAACCCCTCCAAAGCACTTTACAACTACTTTTCATCAAATATCTCTCAAACAAAACCCTAGTTCATCAAACTTCCTCCCCAAGAAATCCAAATTTCTCAATTAATTCTCCAAACCAATTCAAGATTGAGAAATACCAATTCAAAAACTCTAAGAAGTCATCTCCAAAACATCAATAAAGATCCATGATTCAAGATTTAGCATCTAGATCATCAATTGAGGTAAGAGGGGTATGAACAAGGATAATCCTTTCATCCTTGTGCCAAAAACGAGTTTTAAATTCAACTTTCACTGAAGTTTATGAGATTTCCCATAAAATTAAAGTTAGGACTTATGTCATTGCTAATTACAAGTTTATGATATATCCAATTATTTAGAAGTTGAATACCATGATTTTGTTCATATTTTCATGCATATTTCTGAAATTTTCAGATTTTGTGATGAATTATAAATGCTTATATGATCAAGCATGAATTTTAAGTTGTTTTAACATAAGATTGATGCATGGCTCACTATCCCTGTAGTTGGTGGGTCCTCGTAGTTTGGGGAATTAGTTATTCATACTTCCATTTTATCAGTAGATGTTTCTTTATTCATTTCAGACAGATTTGAGTCAACTGGGGCCTGTCCCAGTGACTTTCTAGATTTAGTTAGTAGAGGCTTGTCGGACTACTAGATTTAGTGTTTGACTTTTGATTCAGTATTTTGATTCTCAGTAATGTCTTACCAAGATTTATGATATTTCTATGTGTTAGATAAGACTTCCACATTTATTATGTTATCATATTCATATTTCCCTTATTTTGAGATTTATATTTAGTAAAAAGCAGCCAGTGTTAGCTCAGGACTACTTTTAGTTCGGAGCACGGTGTGGCATCTCGAGAATCAGATTTTGGGGCATTACAAACTTGGAATTAGAGCCTAAGGTTTAGAGATTCCTAGGGATTAAGATCAGTTGCATTATGTAGAGTCTTGATTATCAATGTGAAGTGTGCCATATCTATGAGCAAGAGGCTATGGAGCGTTTAGGAAATTATCTATTCTTTCATGATCTATTGTGCATTCAGTGTCTCTATCTTCTTCTAACTCATTATTTCATGTGATATAAAATGCCTCCTCATCGAGCTAACATACTCAGAAATGATAACCAGCCACCTCAGCCCGTAGATCCTTTGAATGAGAATGTGTCACATGTAGAGTCTTGGGTTGCCTTTTAAGCGCTAGGCCAAGCTATGACACCTAATGTTCAGGGCAACCATTTGGCTGCAGTTCCAATACAGCAAGATGGGGACTTAGCCGTAGCCAGAATTTGAGATTTTATGAGAATGAACCCGCCATAATTCTATGAGTCGAAGGCAGGTGAGGACCCACAGTTATATTTAGATGAAGTAAAGAAGATCACCCAAATTATGCATGTTTCTGAAGACAAAAATGTAGATTTGACATCCTATAGATTGAAGGATGTATCTTATTATTGGGTAGTGATGTGGAAGAAAAGTAAAGGAGAGAATACAGCTCCCATGAGTTGGCAGATTTTTTAGGTTGTGTTCTTAGACAAGTTCTTCCTACGTGAGATGAGGGAATCTAAGATAGAAGATTTCATGAACCAGAGGAAAGACTCAATGACAATGAAAGAGTATAACCTCAAGTTTAACTAGTTATCTAAGTATTCCCCTGATCAGATGGCTGAACCTAGGTCTAGCATGAGTAAGTTTTTGACCGGTGTGTCTAGATTAGTAGTTAAAGAATGTAGGGCTTCTATGTTCATTGGAGACTTGGATCTTCCAAGATTGATTATACTAGATCACCAGATTAAGACAGAGAAGTTAAAGAAAAGAGAGAGTAAATAAGAAGGCTAGAATCAAGCAGTTTAATTATGGTCAGAATAGGTCTTGAGGAGGAAATCGTTCCCAGTTTCAGAATCGATCATCTATGCCTGCACCTTTTTCATCTAGTGCTCTTGCACCCAAAAAAAGGCAGAAACAGTGAGGTAAGTCTTCTATGTCTAGGTCTCAGAATAGTGTGAGTAATAGGCCTAATCATCCCCAATGTACTAAGTGGTAAGAATCATGGAGGTGAATGTTTGTGGGGTTAGAAAGGTTGTTATAGTTGTGGCCAGGTGGGTCGTGGAATCAAAGAGTGCCGCATGCTAGATAGAGAAATAGAGATGCTCATCTACAGACTCAAGCTAATAGTGCACCAGCTCCTCTAGGTCGCCCAGCCCCTCCCCAGGGTGCCTTATCCAGTGTACAGAGGTCTGTAACGGAGTGAATTGATATGTAAGATTTCAGAGCTTTATGGCCCGAGTAATCGATAAAGAATGATTTCCGATATTACTGAGTTTTCCCCATATTTTGAAACTAACCGGGAGTTCATTGTTCATCGCTCGATTGAGATTACCGTAAAACTGACTCAGCTCTAGACCAGCAGACTATTTTAGGCATACGTACCCCCAACACACAATAGCATAAAGTAACACAAGATAGATAACTCATACACAACATGCCCATACGCCATCATACGCAACACATAATTGAGGACTTCACACTTAGCAAATCAAATGGACTTATTTCTTCATATAAGCATCCAATCGAACACGTGGGGAGCATGCTTTGGGTCCACAGCAAATACTACGCACAAAGATCATAGTTACCTCAACAATTCATCATGGAATTCCATCATATACCCACAACGCACCACAAATTCAAGGAAATCAACTATCCATAGGAACAAAGCATGAATTTATCTTTTAAGACCTAATGAACCACAATGCATAGTTTCCTATTCTCTTAAATATTTTGTCAAACATATGGTAGACATAGGTTAAGCATATGGATATGGCATGAAATCATAATTTGGATAACAAACATGTCAAATACTTAATTCTTCTTCACATAGGCATTTTAGCAATCACCTTACAAGCACCATTTAGGGCATAGGTTTAATGCTCAATTTCATGCACCACAACACCATCATCCTTCAACTTCAACATCCACATTTCTTAATTCACAATCCAACTCACATTTAGAAAATATTTGACATATCAATCAATAGTAGGGATATATAATTCCCAATAACAACTATCAAGTCATAACAAGGAAATAATGGAATAATAGTATAAATCAAGGCTTAACAATTTAAATCATCATATATTCATAATCAATTAATTTTGTACCTATTATGTTATAAAAACAAAATCTCTAGTCTCTTAGGTATTTTCACAAACACCTTACATGCACTTCTTAGGCATTGGTGGATTCATCAAGATTACAAGTATTCAATCACCCATTTCATATATTATACATCACACACCACCATAGTTTCCACAAACATACTAAGATCCCTTCTTGGATATTATCAACTTCAACAACATAATCACCAACCATCACACAAATACTACACACATATACTTCAACCAACACACACAATCATCCCACACATATATCTCAACCATCATGTGACTACTACACACATACATAATGAAAATTTAGAAAGTATAATCATATATATATATATACACACGTGTATCTTGAGCCTTTGAAAAAGGATTTGTGGGCTCTATGGACGAAAGAAGCCCATAGATAAACACTTGCATACCTGGAACAACGATCTTCAATGATTCCTTAAACTTGTTCTTGATTTCTTAAAGTAGAAATTGAATTTTTGAGGAAGGAAAATTGGAACCCTAGGATTCTTAATACTTTAGAGAGAAAGAGAAGGAAGAAATGAAAGAAAATAATGGTCCTTCATCCAAGGGGTATACATATATACACATCACACATATACATATATCATATATCATATATATATATATATATATAGAATGGGAAAATGGGAAAGGACCAAAATTCCCTTAAAAATAAAAAAAAATGTCAAATTTGTCCTTTGGTGGACTGTTTTGATAGCCTGAAGTAGATCGACCATAACTTTTTTCTTCGATGAGCAAATTGGATGAAACCAATTTCATTGGAAAGAGGACTCTCAGAAATTTCCGTTGATATATAGTATCTCAACTAGATCATTATGTACAAGGAGTTATGATCGTTTGAAGTTGATCCTAAAATTCGCCTGGCTACAGTATATTTTTCCTGCACGTTTTACTGTTCACTACTATTCATGGTTCGATCGAAATGTTCGTAACTCATCGCTCCGGTGTCCGTTTTGGGTGATCCACATATCGTTGGAAAGATTATTCGATTCTCTACGAAATGGTGGGTCGAAATCCAAGAAATGACACACAAAAAAATTATAAATCATTCTAGAAGATAGGACCCAATACGTTTACGCACAAAATTTCGACGAAAATTTTTCCGGGGTATTACACTTGTATACACTGTTCAAGCCTACTAGATCACTTCCATACAACTAATATTCCCAACTTATCAATCATTATACACACCTTGATCGCCATCTACTATTCAAACTTAGTGTCTAGTTCTAGCTATGATGAACCACAACTTCACACAATATTCTTACATGCCAAACATCTAAAAACACTAGTCTGCTAAAACTTCAAAACAATAATAATCGATCATAATCATATGGACTATCTTATTTAGAATCTATCAACACATCCTCCTCTACATATCATTACTATTCACCCATCTATACACCTAACTTCTTTTATAGCTCTATAAGTTTCAACTAAACATCCTTTTTGTAACTTCAAGGAAGCCTAAATTCACAACACTAATCCACCAAGTACCTTCATCAATAACCTATACTTTTCTTGCACAACAAACACCATCAACAACTCTTTTCTTTTCATAATAAATCCTCCTCTACCTTCTACTAAACTAACACACAAGAACATATCACTTCATTACTAACTCAATCTTATGCAAAAAGATTCAGCTATACATTATGCAATAAACAACCCTTACCACTTTTCTTGTCACAACACCTCTAAACCCCCAGTTCTAACCAATACAAGAACAATAAGATGAACAACAAGTTGCTAGTGAATCGAAATAGGCCTTACACAGCTTCACTAGACTTTGATTTTACGTTTTGAACAAGAAAATGAGATGAATAATAAAGCAACTATGTTAGTGAATCGAAAGAGCCCCACACGGTTTCACTAGACTTTGATTTTCTGTTTTTAACAAGAAAATAAAATGAATAACAAAGAAACTATGCTAGTGAATCGAAAGAGTCCCACAAGACTTCACTAGACTTTTAGTTTGAACCACACAATGATAACAAGATTACAAGAGATAGAAACTTAGCACACAATATTCGATGATCTAAGAATATATATCTTAGTCTATCTTAACTGAATGACTCATAAGAATGAAGACATAACTTTAAACTTGAAGGACTTATGACACACTAGAAGGCTTCTTTCAAGCCTCTTTGTGAAACTTTTGAAACTTCTTACTAGCAAGTCTGATAGCATTATCAGGGGAGAAAATTAGAACTTGTCGATTATGTTACCTCAAGAAAAGTACAAAAATAGAGAAATATAGATTATAATTATGGATTCAGAGGAGGAATCTGAAAGCACATTTGACTTTGGCTTAGTGCAGGATTTTTACAAACATAATAAAACACTTAAATCTTCAAAAATCAAAAGCACTGATGGGATGCTTTCTAGCCTTCTTATAACCCCCATAACTATCTATGGAGAATTACGATTGACTGTTTCTAGTACCTTAAAGATGAGGAAGATATGGCCTGAATAGAGTAAGATGGAAATCTGCATAAGATTCTTAAAGGACCTTTTTATGGCACGATCTAAGACTTGAAAGAATAGAGACATTTCCTAAATGTCTTGTAGCCTCTCGAAGAAAAGTACAAACATCTCTGTACCATTCTGGAAGACTCTACTAGACATGACTTTACAGACCCCCTATGACTCTTAAACTCTGTGATCTGATACAAAGTCTGTAACGCCCCAAAAATGGGTCCCGAAATAGTGCTTAGGGACACAAGTGATCCCAAGCTAATCCTTCTACTGGAATACTTATAAGCAACTGAGTAAAATATATAAATCTGAAGAAAAGCAGTGGAAACATAAAACTTTTCTGAACTAGATCAATACAAATCTTAATTTATAAGATTAGAACTCTGTTGTTAAAAACAAAATTGAAATTAAATACATTAACACTGCTGACTATCTATGAAGCCTGTACTAGTACTGACTATAGATAGCCGGGTCTTGACTCCCAACTATCCCAACTCAATACGACTGAATAAAGAAATTAGAATACTTCTCAAACTATCTAACTAACTTATGCCCCTAAATTAAAAGGACTCATCACCTGCTGACTGGAAGCTGCAAACTAATTGAATAAGGTATATACGCTACATTATGAAACAATGTAGCACATAGACAAATATGTGGATCAGTACTTTGAGGATGTACTGAGTATATGAGGGTGTATACAATAGTTAAACAATATTATCACTCTTTATAGAAATCATGCATGTTGATATAAATGACTCACATAGCTTGAATAAATCTAATATATAAATCTCATAAATCATGAATCATGAAACCTATAGTGTAAATCTCATCAGTCATTATATTTAGTTTCTAAAATCTGTATTCTCCTCTTATTCTCAATACTTACAAACTGAAGAGATCTCAAAACAATAACTCTCAAAACTCATGCTTTTATCCTGAGGGGAATAGAAGACTTTTTTTGAAACTTGAGGACTTAAAAGACTTGAGATTATGAAATTTTGGGACTTTAGAATTTTGTAACTTTGGGATTGGGAGTTTCTTCTAACCGACATAAACCATGTGAGCTGACATGGAGTCCAACATCTTACCCACGTTGGGAGAGATGTTCTACCCTTGCCATCAGAATAGAATCTTAACTTTTGTGATCAATATCTCAGCCTCGGGCTAATAAATCTCAATCCTACAGTTGCACATAGTTCTGGGGCATCAGACCTAGGAATCATACCCAACTCGGTACTAAATACTACTCCCATACTTAGGCTCAGAAATTTAAGGAAATCCACCTTAAAATAGCATAAGGATTTATAATAAAAACCAATTATTCTTTTCTTTGCTATAAATCATTAAGTATATGAATAATGTTGACTCTTTATCTTAGCTTAGGATCAAAAGATCAAATCTTGCTTATCAAAGCATGCTAAAACTATAAGTTTCTTGAAATATCAAAACTCAATCTTAGGGGTTAAAGCTCATGCTTAAAACTTATTTCAAAACATCTTAAAATTTATGCTTGATATCATAAACATTCGTAAATCATATTAAAATCTGAAAATTTTGGCAATGCTCATGAAAATATAAACAAGCTCATGAAATTTATCTTCAACAACTCTCAAAAACTACAAACTTGTAAATAGTGATAATAGGTATGAATCCCAATTGAGGACTCATATATAAACATTCAAATAAAAGAAAAATATCCAACTAAATATGCTTCTTGAAAATACTTCAACACCATCAAAATAATAAGATCAAGAATCTCAATATCATACTTAAACTCACTTTTAAAAATCTAGAAAAAATTGTGTTACGCTCATAAATAAATGAAAATAGTCATGCAATTCAATATTCAATCACTTGAAAACTCATAATCTTCAAACAATAAAAATTGGGTATAAACGCTAACTTCAATTTCATGGAAAATCACATAAATTTTAGTAATTTATAAGTTAAAATAAGTTTTGGGCACAAGGATGAAAGGATTGTCCTTGTTGAAACCCCACATACCTTAATTGGTGATCTTGGATGAAAAAGTTTCAATCTTGGATTTCCTAGGATGAATTGAATGTAAAAGCTTGAACTTCTGAATCTCTAATGGTGATCTTAAAGCTTGTTCTTAAGATTCTTGGATTAGTGAACCAAATTCATGATTTTTTCTTAAAGGTATTGTAATGAAAGCTTGAATTTCTTGAATGGGGATTAGGGTTTGTTCTTGAGGGAGGCTTGGAGAGAAATTATGAGTAAAGGGGAAAATAATACTCCCTAAGGCTTTAATTATTTATTATGGACGAGATTGGGTGTAGTAAAGGACTTTTTTGCCCTTAAAAATGCAAAAATAGAACCTGGAAATTGGGTGAGTGCGATAGGGCATGCGTCGTACGCTAATCGCACTATGCTACTGCCTCTCTCACAAAAATGGTCATGACTTTTAGCTCAGGTATCGAATTTTGGCGAAATTGGTATCGTTGAAAATATAATTCAATTATCTACAATTTAGTGGGTCTTGATATTAAAAATTCCATGTATATAAAATGTTATACACGTTTGAAGTAGATCCTTGTAGAATCGAATATCGAATTTTTGACAAATCAAAGGATCTTAGCTCAACTTGGCTCTAAATGATTTCTATGAATATTTTTAACCTCATGAGCATTCCACACACTAGTATAAAGATCATGAAACTTATATTCGCATGAGAATCACTTGGGTAATAACATATACACGTAAGAACGATGGTTCATAGACTATCCCAAAAATGCAGGGTATTGCAGATAAATAATCTAAACAATAATACTTTATTGTGTCAAATATAAACTGAATTAACTGTAAATAATGTCTGGATTACAACACTGATAATCTGGAACAAAACTTCAACTGATAGTCTAGTCTATCAAAGCCTCTACTACTCAAACTGGAGAGTCGTTGGGACAAACCCCCAACTAACTCGTAATGATCTGAAAGTGAAACTAACAACACTATGAAAGCGGGGAAAAATGAAAGATATAGGTCCTCGAACCATGAGGACTTACCAAGGATTTGGATGTAGATGAGGTGCTCGGATATCACTGTCACTGCTAAGACTGAGCAGCTGAACCTACATTATGAGACAATGTAGCACACAGATGAATATGTGGATCAGTACTCTGAGGATGTACTGAGTATATGGGGATGTATGCATTTAAGTAAAACAATATTATCAATCTTAATAGAAATCCTGCATGTAGCCATAAATGACTCACATAGCTTGAGTAAAACTGAAATCTGAATCTCATAAATCATGTAAATAAGGCATTAAGCATAAATCTCGTGAGTCATTATATTAGTTCTAAAACTTGTATTCTCCATCTTATTCTCAAAACTTAATAGCAAGAGAAATCGTAAAACCTTAGCTTTCAAAATTGGTACTTTTATCTTATGGAGAATAAAGAACTTCTTTAAAACTTAGATCTTTTAGAACTTTGGGACTTAGGAAAATTTTATCTTAATTAGAGTAGGGGACTACTTTGGGAGTTTCTTCTAACCGACATAAACCATGTGAGCTACATGGAGTCCAACGTCTTGCCCACGTTGGGGAGAGCTACTCTACCCTTGCTATCGGAATAGAACCTTAACTTTAGTGATCACAATATTAACCCACTTAGGGTAACTCAGAGACCTACGGGGGCATGAGACCTTAGAATCATACCCTACTCGATGCTAAATACTACTCCCATACTTAAGCACAGAACTTTTAGGAAATCTACCTTAAAATGTTTCAAGGGTCTCTAATAAAGACCAAATAAACTTCTCTTGACTTTAAGTCTTAATTAATGTGGATCCCTATCTTAGCTTAGACCCAAAAGGTCGAATCTTTAATTAAAATCTGAAAATAACTTAACTATGGGGTACTTATGACCTAGACAATCTTTAAAAAAAGAGGGGTCTATTGACCCAAATAGTAATTTCAAGTCAGATATCTCAAGTCAGATATCTCAAAATTCATGCTTGGTAATGCAATTACTCATAAAGTATCTTAAAATCTATAAATTTTATCAATAGGCATGGAAATATAAGTAAAATCATGTAATTCAACTTGTAGTCCATGGAAAATCTCATAATATGACAAATAATGAAAGTGGGTACAAACCCTAACTTAAATTCATGGAAAATCTCATAAATTGCAGAAATTTTGTACTTTAAAATAAGCCTTTGGGCACAAAGGTGAAAGGGTTACCCTTGTTCAAACCCCACATACCTTAGATTATGAATGTAGATGAACAAGCTTGCTTGATACTCTTTTTCGTACTCTGGAGGGAGGGTTCTTGAAGCTTTTAACTTGGGAACCTTGAATCTTAACTCAATTTGTAGAAACTATGGTGGAATCTTAAGTTTCTTGGAGAAAGATTTGGATTTGATCTTGAGGGTTAATCTTGAGAGAAATTCCTAGTTTTTGGATGCTATGGAGGAATATAACATTTGTACCTTGAATCTTATGTATTTAGATGTGAAAAGGTTGGAAAAGATCAAAAAGCCCCTTTAAAAATGACTTAAAAAATACTGAATAGGATTTGCAACAGCTCGTGCGATGTTCCGTCGCTGGGTCGATGATCCGACGACCTGACCGTCGCACCTGGGCCAAAATGGGACTTACTATCTTAGCAGCGACGGCTTGGGCGATGGTCCATCTCTAGCTTGATGGTCCGTCAGACATTTCTTCATGCCTGGCCAGAAGGCAGACTCACTGCCTCTACTGCGATGACTCATACAATGGTTCATCGCTGGGTAGACGGTCCGTCTACCCTTTCCATCACACTTGGGCTGTTCAGACTGTTTTCTGTAATTTGTCTATAACTTTCTACTTCGATATCGGATTATGATGAAATGGATATCGTTAGAAAGAAAA
Organism: Capsicum pubescens; assembly: GCA_030864215.1. Classification (NCBI taxonomy): domain Eukaryota; kingdom Viridiplantae; phylum Streptophyta; class Magnoliopsida; order Solanales; family Solanaceae; genus Capsicum; species Capsicum pubescens. The sequence continues at coordinate 193,438,424 of CM061544.1, read as the reverse complement.
CTCAATTTTTCACGTGATAAAAGGTCCAAATTAGGAAAATTCCATATAGTTTAAATACTAATCACTTTAAAAGTCATTCCTTAGTCTTTTAAGAGAAAACTTAGGCTTCACTTGATAGGCTCTAATGGCTTAGACTATGAGGGAACTTTACAAGGTCTCACAATATCTCCCTCTATGAAATATTCTTCCTCAAGTGTCGCTAGTTAGGCTAAAAGTACAGAGAAATCAGGGGATGCACAGCTAAAACAAATCTCTAAACTAACTCTATATCTTTCTAAACTTTTGAATACTTCGAGAAGTGCAAGATCTTACACAGGAATAGACACATAGCTGAACTTTGATTGGAAAGGAACTGAATTAAAGAAGAATAATACCTTCGTCTTGATCTGAACTCGCGAAGAAAAGGTGCGGGTACTTGGCTCGCATATCTTCTTCCGTTTCCCAAGTAGCGCCCTCAACTGACTGATTTCGCCACAAAACTTTGACTTAGGGAACTTCTTTGTTCCTTAGTCTATGGACTTGGTAATCTAGAATATCAACCGAAGTCTCATCAAACGAAAGACTAGTCTTGATATCTGAGCTCTGTAAAGGATCTACTAAAATAGAATCACCAATGTTTTTCTTAAGCATGGAGACATGAAAGATAAGATGAATAGCTGACAACTCTGTGGGAAACTCAACTTAATAGGCTACTTTCCCAACATGGATCAATAATCTATAAGGTCCAATATAACAGGGACTAAGCTTCCCTTTTTTGCCAAAACTTTTCACCCCTTTCATAGGTGAAATTTTCAAGTACACCAAATCACCCACCTAAAACTCAAGATCTCTTCTCCTCACATCAGTATCTGACATTTGATGACTCTGAGTTGTCTTTAACCTTTCCCTAATCAACTTAACTTTTTCCATAGCCTCAAACACTGCATCAAGGCCAATCACAGCAGCCTCACCCACTTCAAACCAACATATGGGTGATCTATATCTTCTACCATACAAAGCCTCAAATGGTGCCATCTTGATGCTAGGATGGTAACTATTATTATAGGCAAACTCAATCAATGGTAAGTGCTCATCCCAACTACCTTTGAAATCAAGGGCACATGCCCTCAACATATCATCTAAATTCTGGATGGTCCTCACAGCCTAACCATTTGTCTGCGGATTAAAATCAGAACTCAAATAAACTTGGGTACCAAAACCCTTCTAAAAAGCTTTCCAAAACTGCAAAGTAAAATGAGTACCCCTATCTGATAAGATGGACAAGGGAACTCCATATAACCTGACTAACTCCTGGATATACAATCTAGCATAATCCTCAGCTGTATCAGATGTATACACTGGTAGAAAATGCACGGACTTAGTCAACCTATCTATAACAACCAAAATATAATCATGATGATGATGCGAAAGAAGTAAACCAGTCACAAAATCCATATTCATCTCTTCCTACTTCCAAGTGGGTATACCAAACTCTTGCAACTTACCGCCAAGTCTTTAGTGCTCTACCTTAACCTGTTGGCACGTTTCATATTTTTCCATAAACCCTGCTATATCCCTCTTCATGCCACTCCACCAATAGATTTTCCATAAGTCGCGGAACAACTTGGTAGCACCAGGATGAATAGAATACCACACACCATGCGCTTCATCCATAATTCTCTGCCTCAAGTAACCAACACACGGAACACACAATCTATTCAGACATCCCAACACACCATCTCCCCCTTGGGAGAAAACCTTTACCTTTTGGTCTTTAACTGACTCCTTCAGTTTGACCAAACTATTATCTAAGTCTTGCTTCTCCTTCACTTCCGAAACTAAAGAGGATTCAGAACTACTCTGCACCAAAATAGTCCCTTCAACAGAATCAAGCAACCTAACACCCAATCTAGACAGATGATATACATCACGATCTAACTCTTTCTTATCTTTCTCCACATAAGCCACACTGCCCATAAATATCCTACTAAGGGAATTTTCCACTACATTGGCCTTGCCTGGATGATATAGCTCACTTATATCATAATTCTTTAGCAACTCTAACCACCTTCTTTGTCTAAGATTCAACTCCCTCTGAGTAAACATATATTGCAGGCTCTTGTGATCAGTAAAGACATCAACATGAAAACCATGCAGATAGTGTCTGTAAATTTTCAAAGAAAAAATAACAACAACTAACTCTAAATCATGTGTTGGGTAATTCTTTTCATGAGGTTTCAACTGCCTTGAAGCATAGGCTATAACCTTACCATTCTACATCAACACACAACCCAAGCCAACTCTAGAGGCATCACAAAACACCACAAAACCATCTGTACCATCAGGCAATGCTAACACTGGGGCTAAAATGAGTCAAGCCTTAAACTCCAAAAAACTCTTATCGCAAGAATATGACCAAAGTAACTTAACTTTGTTTTGGGTCAGTCTATACATAGGAGACATAATAGATGAGAACCATTCAACAAAGCGGAGGTAATAGCCTGCTAGACCCAAGAAACTTCTAATGTTTGATGGAGAGATAGGTCTAGGCCAATTTCTTACACCTTATGTGTTTTGGGGATCAACTCTAATGCCTTCGACTGAAATAATATGACCCAAAAAGTCTATTGACCTTAGCCAAATTTCACACATGCTAAATTTGTCGAACAACTTATGATCTTAAAGAGTTTATAGGATAATTCTAAGATGATATGCATGGTCATTCTTAGTACAGTAGTACACAAGGATATCATCTATGAATACTATGAAAAACATGTCAAGATACTATCTGAACACTCGATTCATGAGGTTCATGAAAGCCGTTGGAGCATTAGTTAGCTCGAAAGACATGACTAGAAACTCAAAGTGACCATAACAGATTTGGAAGGCTGTATTTGGAATATCACACTCTCTTACTTTGAGTTGATGATAGCCGGATCTAAGGTCTATCTTTGAGAAATAACTTGCACCTTGCAATTGATCAAACAGGTCATCGATTCTAGGAAGAGGGTACTTATTCTTGACTGTGACCTCATTAAGCTAATAATAGTCAATGCACATACGTAAAGAACCATCTTTATTCTGTACAAACAGGACAAGTGATCCCCAAAGAGAAACACTAGGCCTTATGAAACCATTATCTAACAGATCTTTGAGTTTCTCTTTCAACTCCTTAAGTTTTATGTGTGCCATACGTATGGAGGAATAGAAATAGGCCGTGTATCGGGAAGAAGGTCAATCCCAAACTCTATCTCTCTATCGGTAGATACCCCTGGTAGATCTTCTGGGAAAACATTCGGAAATTCGTTGACTATATTGACTGACTGAATGGTTGGAGCCTCAGACTTAGTGTCAGTAACTCGGACTAGATGATAGAAGTAATCTTTGGATATTATCTTTTGGGCTTTGAGATAGGATATAAAGTGACTCTTGGGAGATACTGAACTTTCGGACCACTTAAAAACTGGTGCATCAAGGAACTGAAACTTAACCACACGGGTACAACATTCTATAGATGCATAACAAGTATGAATCCAATCCATACCTAGAATAATATCAAAATCTTCCATATCTAACTCTATCAAATCAGCAAATATGACTCTATGAAGAACAGTGACAAGACACTTTTTATACACTTTCTTAGCAACAACTGACTCACCTACTGGAATAGAAACCAAGAAAGGCTCAGGGATCTTTTTGGGACTCATTTCAAAATTCACAGTAACTAATGGGGTCACATAAGAGAAACTTAACCCAGGGTCCAACAACACATAAACATCAAAGTAAAAAAAACACGGAGCATACCAGTAACAACATCCAGAGAATCCTCCTGCTCCTGGAAGGATAGAAAAGCATACAATCTATTCTGGCGCTGACCGCCAGAAGTACTGGATGAAGCGCCCTGAGGAGGGGATAGATGGGCTAAAAGAGATGGGGCGCTAGTAGCCTGAGTCTGAGGTCAGATATCTCTACTCCCATGCCTGGCATGCGGGTACTCTCTAAGTTTGTGGACCAACTTTTTATAACTAAAGAAACCCCTCTGTTCATCTAAACGCTCGTCGGGATGAGTCTTACCACACATAGTGCAAGAAGGATAACTGGGCCTGTTACTTACACTGTTCTATGACCTAGAAATAGAAGACTTATTCCCTTGCTCCTGCCTATTTCTAGGTGTGGGAGCACTAGATGATGAAGTTACTAGTATAGATGAATGGCTCTGGAACTGAGGGAGGTTCCCTCCATGGGAACTAGCCTGACCATACTCATGCTGCTTGAATCTAGCCTTATTGTTTACCCTCACTTTATCTCTTTCTCTTATCTTGTCTGCCTCAATCTATTATGCATGGATCATGAGTCTGGACAGATCTATATCCTTATTAAGCATCACAGTCCTACACTCTTTTAGCACCAACCCAGATACTCCTGTCATGAACTTACTCATACTAGTTTGGGTGTCAGCCATCAAATCAGGAGCATATTTGGCTAACTAGTTGAACTTCAAGCAGTACTCCTTAACAGTTACGGAGTCCTATCTTAATTAATAAACTGCTCTATTTTCACTTCCCTCATCTCAAACGGAAAGAACTTGTCCAAGAACGCATCCTGGAACACCTGCCAAGTAATAGGGGCAGCATCTTCCCCTCTATTCTTTATCCATGCAACAACCCCGTCATAAGCAATGTCTTTTAGATAATAAGATGCTAGCTCTTCACTCTCTTCCTCAGAAATATGCATGACTTAGGAGATCTTCCTCACCTCTTCAAGATATAATTATAGGTCCTCACCAGCCTTAGACCCATAGAACTCTGGCGGATTCATCCGCATGAAATCACAAACTCTAGCAGTTGCCAAGTCATCTCCCCGCTGATGTGGAACTGTGGCCTGGTTATTGGCCTGAACATTCACTGTGACTTCTTGATCTAATGCCTCAAAGGCCGCCCGAAACTCAGCATGAGACACAGTCTCATTCAAGGGATCAACAGGCTGAGGTTGATTATTGTTATTTTTGCGGGAATTTGCTCTCCGAGGACTCATTTTCAGAAATAAGAGAGCACAAATTATTGTATAAGAGGGACAACTATAGGCACGATTAAATCTGAAAGGAAGAAACAACTTTTTCTTAAAACATCTTGTAGCCTCTTGCTCATAGATGTGGCACGCTACACACTGATGATAAAGACTTTACTTAATGTGGATTGTCAGATTCCCTTGGACTCCTTAAACCTTAGGCTCTAATTCCAAGTTTGTAACACCCCAAAATCTCTTCCTGAAACATCACACGATGCTCAAGGATACAAGTAGCCTTAAGCTAACCCTTTGAGCCTGCTATTACTTCTAACTCCTTTTTTAAGATAAATAAGCTAAAAAATAATACTTTATTGTGTCAAATATTAATTGAAATAACTATAAACAATGTCTGGATGACAACACTGATAATCTGGAACAAAACTTCAACTAATAGTCTAGTCTGACAAAGCCTCTACTACTCAAACTGGAGAGCCATTAGGACAGACCCCTAACTGACTCGCAATGATGTGAAAGTAAAACTCAAAACACTATGAAAGCAGGAAAAACTTCAGATATAGGTCCTCGAACCATGAGACTCACCAAGGATAAGGATGTAGATGAGGTGCTTGGAGATCACTGTCACTACTGAGACTGAGCAACTGAACCTACATTATGAGATAATGTAGTGCACAAACGTATGTGTGGATTAGTACTTTGAGGATGTACTGAGTATATGAGGGTGTATGCATTTAAGTAGAACAATATTATCAATCTTAATAGAAATCATGCATGCAACAATAAATGACTCACATAGCTTGAGTAAAACTAAAATTTGAATCTCATAAATCATGTAAAATGGGGCCTAAAGCATAAATCTAATGAGTCATTATATTAGTTCTAAAACCTGTATTCTCCATCTTATTCTAAAAACTTACAAGCAAGAGGAATCTTAAAACTTTAGCTTTCAAAACTGGAACTTTTATCTTATGGAGAATAATGGACTTCTTTAAAACTTAGAGCTTTTAGAACTTTGGGACTTAGGAAACTTTTATCTTAATTGAAGTAGGGGACTGCATTGGGAGTTTCTTCTAACTGACATAAACCATGTGAGCTACATGGATTCCAACGTCTTGCCCACGTTGGGGAGAGTTGCTCTATCCTTACCATCAGAATAGAACCTTAACTTTAGTGATCACTTTATTAACCCACTTGGGGTAACTCAGAGACATACAGGGGAATGCAGTTCTTGGCCTGAGACCTTGGAATCATACCCAACTCAGTGATAACTACTACCCCCATACTTAAACTCGGAACTTTTAGGAAATTCACCTTAAAATAATTCAAGGGTATATAATAAAGACCAAATATACTTTTCTTGAGTTTAAGTCATAATTAATGTGGATCCCTATCTTATCTTAGACCCGAAAGGTCAAATCTTTAATTAAAAGTTGAAAATAGCTTAACTATGGGGTACTTATGACCTAGCCAATCATTAAAATAAAAGGGGGTCTATTGAACCCAACAGTAATCTCAAGTCAGATATCTCAAAATTCATGCTTAGTAATGCAATTACTCATAAAGTATGTTAAAATCTTTAAATTTCATCAATGGGCATAGAAATATAAGTAAAATCATGTAATTCAACTTTTAGTCCATGGGAAATCTCATAATCTGACAAATAATGAAAGTGGGTACAAACCTTAACTTAATTTCATGGAAAATCTCATAAATTGCAGAAATTTTATAGTTTAAAATAAGCCTTTGGGCACAAGGGTGAAAGGCTTACCCTTGTTCAAACTCCACATACCTTAGATTATGAATGTAGATGAACAAGCTTGCTTGAGACTCTTTTTCATACTCTGGAGGGAGGGTTCTTGAATCTTTTCACTTGGGAACCTTGAATCTTAACTCAATTTGTAGAAACTATGGTGGAATCTTAAGGTTCTTGGAGAAAGATTTGGATTTTCTCTTGTGGGTTAATCTTGAGAGAAAACCCTAGTTTTTGGATGCTATGGAAGAATATAACATTTTTGCCTTGAATATGATGTATTTAGATGTGAAAAGGGTGGAAAGGGTGGAAAAGACCAAAAAGCGCTTTTAAAAATGACTTAGAAAAAATACTGAATGGGATCTGCGATGGGTCATGCGACGGTCCTTCACTAGGTCGATGTCCCATCGACCTGACCATCGCACCAGGGCTAGAATGGGACTTACTGTCTTGGCAGTGACAGCTTGGGGGATGTTTAATCTCTAGCTCGATGGTCCATCGGCCATTCTATCATGCATGGATAGAAGGAAAACTCATTGTCTCCGCTGCAATGGCTCGTGCGATGATCCATCGCTGGGTCGATGGTCTATCGTCTCTTTCTGTCGCACCTGGGAGGTTCAGACTGCTTTCTGTAATTCATCCATAACTTTCTATTCCGACATCGGATTTTGACGAAATGGGTATTGTTAGAAAGATAACATAATTTCCTACGCGATAAGAGGTCAAAATTTGGAAAATTCCATATGGTTTAAACACTAATCACTTTGGAAGCCATTCTTTATTATTTTAAGAGTAAAATTAGGCTTTACTTGATAGGATCTAATATCTTAGAATATGAGGGAACTTTGCGGGATCTCATATTAAGGGTGATCCAGAATAGGCTGAGAGTATCTCATAGTAGGTAGAACAATTATGTAGATTGTAGACTTCAAGCCTAGAGATTTGCAGTTAGAGACCAAGTATTTCATTGAGTATCACCCATGAAGCACTTAATGAGTTTTAGGAGGAAGGGCAAGCTCAACCCCATATATATATTGGACCTTTTGATTTACTTTACATAGTTGGAGAGGTGTCTTATAAGTTGGCCTTACCCTCAAAATTTTCACAATTTATCTAGTTTTTCATGTTTTTATGTTGCAATGTTATATCCTTGATGAATCATATGTACTTCCATAGGACTCGGTTCATTGGGATGAGAAATTAATCTTCATAGAGGAGCCAGTTCTCATATTAGCCAGGGATGTAAGGCAGTTGTGCTCTAGGGAGATCCCAATAGTTAAGGTTCACTGTATACACCGGCTAGTAAAGAAGGCAACTTGGGAGATCCAAAGTAAGATGTGGGCCCAATATCCCCACTTGTTTGAGCCTTCAGGTATATCCTAACCCTTATTTTTTATGGATGAAAGTCTTTTTAGTAATGGATTTTGTAATGATCCTTGAGGTCATTTTCTATATTTCCACAATTTTTACGTCATTTAGAGGTTTCCAATAGCTACCCTAAGTCATTTGTGACTTGCTGGAGTTGATAGTTCAGTTACCGGGTGGTTCATTTGGTTTTTTGAGTCGATTCCCTATTTCAAAGTCTTCATTGGTAAGGATTGGATCTCATGCATAAACGTTATGTTAACAACCTCGTATAAAAATTCTGACAGTTCCATCAGCTCCAAAACATTTATTCTAGGATAAGGGGACCTTTGGTTACGGTCCCAAGGCTTTCGACTCATTTTAAGCTATGGGATGAATTTTGATAAAAGTGGCCCTTGTGTGTGGGTGACCTATATTTTATCAAAACAATTCCAAATGGAAATTTTGATGGAATCTTTGAGTCCAGAGTGTCAAATTTGACAGGGTAGCATAGTTTGTTTAGGTTCACGGTATTTCAAACGAATCCCAAAGGGTCAATGGAAACTTGTGAAAAACTAAGTTCAGCCAGTGCATGAACTAAGCTAGTGCAGCCACTTAAGCACACCTTTGGTTACTTAAGTAGTGGTTGCTTTAGCGGCCAAAGTATCCTTTTAGCGGCAAAGGTTGTTCCTGCCCTTATTTCTTTAGTGGAGGCCTGACCTCTTTATCAATGTCGCTTAAGCAATGAGTTATCCACTAAAGCAGAGGTCGTCTAGGTGTAGACATCATTAAAGCAACCCTATGCCGCTTAAGCATCGACCGCTCAACTGATCAATTAACTACTTAATTCGTAACCACAGGGGAATTTATTTAAGTCCTCACCCAATTTTCTCTCATTTTATCCAAGTCCCAAGAGCGTTAAAACCATAGAGTGTTTATAAAATTGGGAGATTTATTTTTGGATGATCGTGGGTTGTTGGTAAGCTCGGAAAAGTCATTTTCTCATCATAATCCTTGTAATTTTCCATATAATTCCCCAATTTAGTAATAAATCCCTAGCTTCTTCATGGGTTGAATTGAATGTCATTTGACTCAGAATTTACTCCTTCTTGAGGTTAAACGATCCTTGAGCTGACTTTGCAAGGCATTCTCTGGTGTTTAGTAGGATAGGTGAGAACGATCAATCTACGAAGTGCTAAAAAACATTCCACAACAAAATAAAAAATTGAGAGTAAGTTGAACAACTAGCTACAGCAAGAACAATACACAAAACCGAGACAAGAAGATAAGAGGCAAAACACAGCAAAATGCAATAACATAGAGATAGATAGTTTGAAAAAGGAGTATATAAAAAATAAGAACCCTAGAATGTTTTAAATTCAAGGACCCCTAAGGCTTACATAATTATCACCAAACTCTTGTGTAGACACAATAGGGACGTCAATCTCAACTAGTACCAATGTTTCTAATTCAAAATCAAAACACAAGTGAATCCACACTTGGATTGCCCTAGTTTCGGTTTTGATACTACCCTCACAAGAGAGAAATGTTTCAATGTTATCTTTCCATCATCAAAAATCTACTAACTAAATAAATGACCTAATAAGGAACAACTTATAGTCTATTACAAGTGAAGATAAAATGACCAAGATGCCTTTAAGGAGTGGATCTTCTATGGAGTGTAAAGGAATGGCATAAACTAACCAAAACACCTTTTCAAGAAGGGGTGGTTATAGAGTGTTTTAAAACTCCTCTTCACACTTCAACATAAGCAATCCCTTGTGTCATTTTGGCCTTCACAATTATTCCTTAATACTTGGGTATCTCATATGCCTCATCAAGAGAAGCTCCCAAGCAACCTTCCACACACGACATTGCTCCATTGAATGCACAAAATGGTCTCTCCGTGCATGCTATTGTGTCCTTGAGGTGACCAAAGATTGATTCATTATATATTTGCCTCCAAGGACGTCATCAAAATATATGATGGTTGTTTGACTCGTATAATCCTCCCCTTATTTAAAAGGATTCGATCAAATCCATACCTTGCAAGATCAAAGAGAAGACACACAAGCACAACATCCTCATGGCATGAGTGTTAGAGTTAGAACAACAAATAACTTCATCATGCCAAGGTGGTACACATTTGTAAAATAACCAAGGATCCTTCATATTAAACATTAGAAATCTATTCAATAATGTACAAAGGAATTGGTTAAGGAAATTCTCACACCCCTTTTTCAACTCGAAAAGATTAAATTTAGGTTCGAAAGGGTTTTTCTTAAGTGACAAAAAATTAGAAATTAGTTTTGAAAAGGACAATTTACATTTAACCTCAGAGTCGCCACTTGGTATAAACCGGTGTGCCAAGTCACCTTTGGAAAATTCTTTTCAAAATGATTTGACTCTTGAAACTGGTTTGCGAATAGAGATTTTGGTTAAGAAATTTTGTTGACCAAGGGGAAGGTGTTAGGCACCCCTCGATCCCGTGGTTTGACCACAATCACTTGGTAGAGTGAATCGGCTAATTTGGCACTACGATGTACAAACCACACCAAAAAACATAAAATAATCAAACAAACAAACAAAACAAAACGAATAAAAAATATAGTGTCCAGTCCGAGTTATACAGTCCCAAAAAGATAGAAAAATGCAAAAAATGTAAATCCTATTCTAGACTAATCTTAAACTACGCTCTATTCCTTTGTCCACCCGGCATTTCGGGCCTTGATCGTCGCCGTCTTCAAGTACATGATACTTCGGGGCATTCCCCGGTGAATAGATACAAGTACCTCAGGGCATTCCCCGGCCAAATGAGTACAATTGAATTAAATGCGATAAAACAAAACCATTCCAACACATATTTCAAACATGCCTAAATTTACCTACCTGAACCTCCATTTTCCTATTCATTCTCGACTAAAGACATAATTCTATCACGTTTTATATCAATAATGAATCGAAATTAATCCAAATCTATCCTTTTCGTCAATTTTTCAATTCCCAGCCCAACTTCCTTTTTATCAATCTCACCATCAAAATTACTCAAATTCGTTCTGCATATTAACGAAATCACATAGTCAAGCATATATTCAAAACATCAGCAAAGTCCAACAATCATAATCACAACATCAATATACCAAATTAAAATGAATTAAGAAGCAAGAGTCGTAGAAATGGACCTTTAGATAATAGGAATTAAAGAAGCCCGACCTTGAAATTTCGAATAGAAACTCAACTGCGATGACTCCGACTTTGATATCAACAAAATTAAAACCCCAATACTTATCTCGATGGACTGATCTATACGAATAGAAAACCTAATCCCCGAACCCAGAACAAAACTGATAAACCCGGGACCCAATTTCAAAAGGAATCACTGAGACAAACAAATCTAAAACCCCAACAAAATGACAGGACACCTTAACCCAGTGTAGACCAAACTCCGATGAGCTCCGGTGACAGCAGGAACAACGGGTCAAGATAAATTCCGATGCGTTTTGACTTTTTCAGGATTGATCTGCTCGAAAATAAAAGGGAAACGAAGAAATCTCAAGCTTTTGAGAGTTGGAATGGTCGACCAACGAATCAAAAGTCAATTCTGGTGAACGTTGCATCGGAAAAACTTTAAACGGGGACTTAATCTCACCAAAAAATTTGAAATAAAACCGAATCTCTTACCCGTTCACTAGTCCGATCATTCTCTTCCCTTTTCTAATCTATTTTTGATCTTTTCTCTTTTGTTTTTAGACTTCTCCGTCTCTTCTCTCCGATGTTCTCTAATCCAATCACCTCATCATTTTCTCTTCGACCTCACTATGTGCATGTACGTATGTTTTTTCCAGTGAAAAGGGTGTGCATCTATGTGTTAATGGTGTGAATCCCGTTGTTGTGTTTGATTGGAATTGTGTGTCCTTTTTTTGTGGAGAAGATGATTGTGTATATACTCCCTTTTTTCGTTCCTTCCCCCCTTTTTGTTTATACGTGGACCTCCTCTACCACTGTATTGTATTTGTGTGTATATACTATAAAAATGGGAAAATAGTCCAGTGCATCCCCTGGACCCCCCAATATGATTATGATGTTCCTGTATATATGCCTTTCTCTAATTCTATTAAGGGGTTAGGATGGTAGGGTGATGTGGCGTAGGTAGGTAGTGAGGTGAGGTATTTCCATTTGATAGGGTAGGTTGTTGGTTTGTTATTTTTTTGTCTTTTTGTGAAGGGATTATCATACGGGGTAGGTTCCGCAGTAGTATAAGGTAAAAAATGGTAAAAATGCTATCGGGGAGGGACCAAATTAGGTGTCTGCATCATGCCCCCTTTGAATGTAAACACAAAGTGTTTTCAGACAAAGAAGTAGACAACAAGATCAAATTTTGACCGATCCTTATTCATGGAAAGAAAGAGAAGAAAAAAGAGCAATCGAGACTTGACTTAGGATATCCTACCTACCCAAGTTACGAAGGAATGAATTGACACATATCTCAAAGGATTGGAAGAAAATGGACGATACCGAGTTGGAAAGTCGAGTGAGGTCCCATCGAGGTTCCGGTACGCGGCTCTGTTATTACATCATAAATGAAAATTACAAGTTAAAAAATAAATGAAATTACAAAAAATCCTATCTATGCAGGTTGCTTTTGAACTTCTGACTTGAGTTTGATCACCCTATTTTTCAGGTGGGCTCCTGACTTGCTATTTTTCAATTTGTTAACTTTTAATTTCTTCATCTTGTTTCTTGGCTTTCAAATTCTTCACCTTATTGCTTGACTTTCAATCTCTTAGACTTGTTACTTGACTTTCCATTTCATCACCCTATTCTTCAGGCGGGCTCCTGACTTGCCATTTTATCACCATATTCTTCAGGCGGGCTCCTAACTTTCAATTTCATCACCCTGTTTTTCAGGCGGGCTCCTGACTTGCTATTTTTCAATGTGTTTAACTTTCAATTTCTTCACCTTGTTGCTTGGTTTTCAATTTATTCGCCCTGTGCTTCGGGCATGATCCTGAAATCACATCAAAACTGAAAAGAAAATTATCCCAAACAAAGAAATGCATTTTCTATGAGTTAATTGGAATAGCTCGACTAAAAGGTACGTTTTATAGGAATCAAAGGAGATGACTCGACTAAAAGGTACATTTATAGTAATCAAAGGGAATGACTTGACTAAAAGGTACGTCTTATAGGGGTCAAGGGAAATGACTCGACGAAAAGGTACATATTATAGGAATCAAAGGAGCAACTCGACTAAAAGGTATGTCTTATAGGAATCAAAGGGAATGACTCGACTAAAAGGTACGTATTATAGGAATCAAAAGGGATAACTCAACTAAAAGGTACGTCTTATAGGAATCAAAGGGAATGAATTGACTAAAAAGGTACGTCTTATAGGAATCAAAGGGAATGACTCAACTAAAAGTTACGTCTTCTAGGAATCAAAGGGAATGACTCAACTAAAAGGTACGTCTTATAGGAATCAATAGGAATGACTCGACTAAAAGGTATGTCTTATAGGAATCAAAGGGGATAACTCGACTAAAAGGTATGTCTTATAGGAATCAAAGGGGATGACTCGACTAAAAGGTAGATTTTATAGTAATCAAAGAGAATGACTCGACTAAAAGGTACGGCTTATAGGAATAAATAGGAATGACTCAACTAAAAGGTACGTCTTATAGGAATCAAGGAAAATGACTCGACTAAAAGGTACATCTTCTAGGGGTCAAGGGAATGACTCGACTAAAAGGTACGTCTTATAGGAATCAAGGGAATGACTCGACTAAAAGGTATGTCTTATAGGAATCAAATGGAGATGACTCGACTAAAAGGTACGTCTTATAGGAATCAAAGGGAATGACTTGACTAAAAGGTACGTCTTATAGGGGTCAAGGGAAATGACTTGACTAAAAGGTACATATTATAGGAATCAAAGGAGCGACTCGACTAAAAGGTATGTCTTATAGGAATCAAAGGGAATGACTCGACTAAAAGGTACATCTTATAGGAATCAAAAGGGATAACTCAACTAAAAGGTACTTCTTATAGGAATCAAAGGGAATTACTTGACTAAAAAGGTACGTCTTATAGGAATCAAAAGGAGATGACTCAACTAAAAGGTACATCTTCTAGGAATCAAAGGGAATGACTCAACTAAAAGGTACGTCTTATAGGAATCAATAGGAATGACTCGACTAAAAGGTATGTCTTATAGGAATCAAAGGGGATAACTCGACTAAAAGGTATGTCTTATAGGAATCAAAGGGGATGACTTGACTAAAAGGTAAATTTTATAGTAATCAAAGAGAATGACTCGACTAAAAGGTACGTCTTATAGGAATAAATAGGAATGACTCAACTAAAAGGTACGTCTTATAGGAATCAAGGAAAATGACTCGACTAAAAGGTACATCTTCTAGGGGTCAAGGGAATGACTCGACTAAAAGGTACGTCTTATAGGAATCAAGGGAATGACTCGACTAAAAGGTATGTCTTATAGGAATCAAAAGGAGATGACTCGACTAAAAGGTACGTCTTATAGGAATCAAAGGGAATGACTCAACTAAAAGTTACATCTTATAGGAATCAAAGGGGATGAGTCAACTAAAAGGTACGTCTAATAGGAATCAAGGGAGATGACTCGACTAAAAGGTACGTCTTCTAGGGGTCAAGGAGATGACTCGACTAGAAGGTACGTCTTATAGGAATCAAAGAGAGTGACTCAACTAAAAGATACATCTTATAGGAATCAAAGGGAATAACTCGACTAAAAGGTAGTCTAATAGGAATCAAGGGAGATGACTCGACTAAAAGGTAAATCTTCTAGGGGTCAAGGGGATGGCTCAACTAAAAGGTACATCTTATAGGAATCAAAAGGAATGACTCTACTAAAAGGTACATCTTATAGGAATCAAAGGGAATGACTCGACTAAAAGGTACGTCTTATAAGAATCAATAGAAATGACTCGACTAAAAGGTACGTCTTATAGGAATCGAAGGGGATGACTCGAATAAAAGGTACATCTTCTAGGATTCAAGGTGAATGACTCGACTAAAAGGTACGTCTTCTAGGAATCAAGACTTAAGTTAGGAAGTGCATTACCTAAGAAGCAAAATTCGAATTACCCAATCAAGGAAGTGTGTTTCCTTACCAATGGTGTTTGAATTATCAAAACAATGAAGTGTGTATCCTTACCAAAGCTGCTTGAATTACCAAAACAAGGAAGTGTGTCTCCTAGAGATCTTGACTTATGAGTTTTACCATTTTTTTATTACCAAACCTGTACAGTAACCTTGCCTCTTGCATTTGTTGAGGCGAGAAATTACGGCCTTTGATGTTTAGGCTCTGAAATCCTTGATCTGAATACAACATGTATTCCTATTACATACAAAGAAAACTTGTGAGTTTAAAAAATATGGTGGCTAGTGTGTGGATTTGGATTTTGAGGCAATTGCTCCTTCCCCGGTCACTTTTAGCTTTGCTTCGAACCATTAACATATGTCATTGACTTGTTGTATCATTGATCCAAACTCAGCTTATTAAGAGTGACTCTGAAACAAACACAGTATTTCTGCTTTGTCATGTTTCTCAAATAAACCCTTTGAACCTTGGTATTTCCATGAGTTCCCCGACTTCTCTGTTGACAAAACTTTCTGCATTCCCTTTTTGGGCTCACAATCATGTCTCTTTCATGTTCTAGATTTTTTTTTCTTTGTCCAATTAAAGAAGCTGGTAGCCAGTTTTGAAATCTTTTCTCACTTGTTTTGACACGGACTTGACTCAAAGACCAGAAACAAAAAAAAAGAATGACAATTTTTGTTTTGATAACTGACTCAAGAAAGATAAAATAAAAATAAAGAGAAGAAAGAGAAGACAATGAATTTCCCCTTTTAAAATAAAGAAACGAAAAATTCATCTAAAAATGACAGTCAACACTAATGATTATGCCATGCATTTTAAATTAAGCAACTTGATCTTTTCATCCAAACTTTCTACCCATTGTTGTTGAGTTAATGGCCTTGAAACTGAGTTTCTTTCTTAGGTCAATTACATTTAAGACCCCATTCGGCTAGTGGCGCCTTGAAGGGCTTTCGCCAACAAGCTTCTTTCATTTTCTCTCGGCTCACTATCGCCTTATGATGCCCGTGAGGGTTTTCACCAATAAGACTCTCATTTTTATTTCTCTCAACTTAACATCGCCTTATGGTGTCCGTAAGGGTTTTTACCAATAATACTCTCTCATTTTTATTTCTCTCTTGATTCCCTATGCTGAGGAAGACAAATAGTTCCCAAATGCATCATCATACCCCTTGCATGCTCAGCCTTAACATCCTCAAAGATTGATCTGAAGGTCTTTCTTTGGTTGTAACTTGTCTTTTGGATAAGGTTAGAAAGAAAGGACGGCATGGGGCCCAAATGACACTTGAAGTGGGGTAGGACTTACAACTTTTGGAATCGACTCAAACAATGAGGATTAACGCATGCCCCAGTTTCTTTTGACTGGGTGACTCTAAATTGTTTATTTTGTTGGACCGAGCCCGGAGTAGGGTAGCCTACATATCTCACCCCCGAGAGAGGAGAATCAGGTCATACGTAGTTATGGCAGCTTGTGTTTTTTTTTCACTTGATTCAAAGTTTTTTTTGTTGTTGTTGACTCTTTTCTCTTTGGGAATTTTATGACTTTATTTTTCTCGACGCTCTTCTTTTCCTCCTTTTGGAAACATTTTTCTATTCTTTTTATTTTGAAACTTTTCTGACTCTACTGTTTTGCTCAACACCTTTTCTTTTGAGCTTTGTTGACTCTATATGATTCCAAAAGAGGGGTATGAAAGAAAATAGTACTAAAGCTCAAATGGGTTAACAAAGGATGACACGATGTTTGGATAGTAGAATGAAAGGCCTTCGTCATATCAATCCTTAAAAATGAAAGTACATATCATGCACTATGAAAATAAAAGATGAAGATCATTTGTGGCACTTTAACAACACTAACTTCAACTGAGCATGTATGTCACTTCTTTTTCTACACTTGTCAAACATACAACTTCATTTTCGTTGTACATTCCTCATACTGAAGGATTCATGACTTCGTGGAGCTGATTTTCTTTCTGTTCCTCTTGATATAGGATCACGCATCCACTGTTTGACCTAATCGAGACATGTATTTCAATTGATGACCAAGTTAGACTTTTAATCTCAAAATAATTGCCTTAATTTTCAAAGAAGACTTTAACTTGTCCCCAAATGCCCCAGCACTCTATCTATTTTCTCAGATACTTTATTTTCCTAATTTTAACTCTCTAATCCAATGCTTCCTGATCAAGTGGATTTTAAGATCTGGCTGAAAATTTTGCTAGCATTTCATATCACGAAGAATCAACATAAAATGTACTATGTAAAGAAAACAAATGAACAACACAAACTTAAAACACAAAGAAAAATGGGACACTTCATTTAGTTGAAACAAAAGATAGAAGGGTTTGAACATAAATAACAAAAGGACAAAACAAGATAGATCTTGAACTACAACCCTGAAATAATTTGGATAACAGAAAATAAAACAAAACAAACTACCAGACCTCTTCCTAAGAGAGAGAGGGGTGACTTCTCAATTGCTCAGCCTGAAATCTTAGCCACTGGTTTGTATATCAGCATGACTAGATCTTTCCTCACTATCAATGTTCTTCCCCATAATTTATCTATCTTGAATCATCTTTTCAATTTCTCTTTTCAAAGCCCGACAATCTTCAATACTATGACCATGAACATCAGAGTGATATGCACATCGTACACTAGGATCAAAATTTCTTGAATGTGGATCGGGTGTATACCTAAGGAGAGGAGTAATCATGACCCTATGTCTCAATCTCTGGAACAAACTTGCATAGGACTCCCCAATAGGAGTGAAATTATCCTTTTCTTTCATCCTCTTTGCGAACTCTGGCCTCGGATGAAACTGGAATTAAGAGGTCCCTTAGTAAATTTGTGGGGGTTGAGGAAGATGTTGAGGGACAGGTGCATGTCATTGTGGATAAGAAGACTGATGGGTACACAATTGTGCATTATTTAAAGGACATTGAGGAAGTGGAATGGAAATCCTTGGATTTTGAAAAGAGGAACCTTGTTGCAGATGAATAAGTGGATTTGATATGTAAGCTTGGGATTGAGGATGAAAGTATTAGTGAGTTGGACCTCTCAAACTATGCTTTAGCCATGGCACGACAATAGGGGCATTTTCTTTCTTCTTTCCTTCAGTTTCCCTTGATTGATTGTAATATCGTCCCAAATGTTTCACAGAATCATTCTGTCCACCAAGCTCCTCAAATTTTGATGTCTCAAATCTTGGAGGAAGGTTAACACTTGAAAACATGCCCCAGTTTTTATATGAAACATCTTCATAGCCCACAAGTCCTAAGGAACTTTGTACATCATTTTCTACACTCTTAACTTTCCCAACCATTTTCTCGGGCTCTTCTAGCATGCTAGGCTGCTTGGTAAGAAATTTTGGCGGTCCACTTAGATTAACTTTAGGATTAAGAGTACAACAATAATCATCAAGAGCCTTGAACATGGGTCCACTAATAGATTGGGACAGCACAACTATTGGATTGATAGCCCAGGTGGAAGCCTCAGTAGAAGGTTGAGCAACAAAAGCACAGACGGTATGTGGTGCTGTGAATGTGGTAGACTTATACTAAGGAGATAAAGAAAGAGTGGTGGAAGTATTGAGATGCATTTAACGTGGAAATGATTTTGAAGCATGATATGGTGCATCAACAATAATAGGAAACTGACTTTGCGATTTTGGTGGAAGACTCAAGGTATTTGCAGGGTCAAAAGTGGGGAACGGAGGTAGAGGCAGCCCACTGTCCCAAGCTTGGTACATTTCCATCATTTGTTGTCTCAATCTCAAATTCTCTTCCTTTAACCTCTCAATTTCCTGACTCTTTGTTTCATCCATGGTGCCACTCTCTATATCCTTATTGGACACAACTAAACCATCCTTGGGTTTGGTGTGATATGGAGGACTAGCCAGGAAGCCACAAACCAACTACCTTAAACTAACTGAACAAGAGGCAACAAATATGTTAGAGTTCAACATTTTTTCAAAACCTCTCTCTTCTTCTTTTTTTCTTAGAAAGATCACCGAACCCAAGAAGGGCGCCTACGTATCTCACTCCCGAGAGAGGAGAATCAGGTGTGCATAGTTCGTGAAGCTTTGCCAAAAGGTCCAATTAAACTCTTTCTCCTTTCTTTTTTTTTTGAAACTTTAAAAAGAAAAGGAAATAACAAATTGTTAAAAGAATTGGCGAAAATCTTTTTGCATTTTTTCAAGTTTAACTTCCCTATATAAAATGAAACCTATGATTACCAAAGAAAAATCTTTTTGGGTTTTAAATTTTGAATTTCATATGAAAATGAAGCTTAAACCTATTAAAGAAAATTCTTTTTGGAGTTTTGTTTTAAGGAAGTATATGAAACCTACTCTAATAAAGAGTCTAGAAAATCTTTTTGAATTTTTCAAATAAGATCCCCGAACCAACAATAGGCTTCCTACGTATCTCACATCCCGAAAGAGGAGAATCAGGGGTGCGTAGTTCGTCCAGATTGGAAAATTAATGATTAACTAATAGATTGACCCTAACTTAAGAGACCCAACCAAAAACAAACAAATAAAATCTTTTTTGGATTTTTAATTAGACACTTCAACTAAAACTGACACCAACAATTATGAAGGAAAATCTTTTTGGCATTTTCACTATATAAGAATGTACAAAGCTCCTATTGAAAGGAAAAAATATTTTTGGAGTTTTCGAATTATGAATGCTTACTCAAGAAATAAAAGGAAATTTTTTTAACATTTTTTATTTTTTGGGAAATGAGTGGAAAAAGAAAAAAAACATTTTATTATTTTTTAAAAAATTTTGAATTGTGAAAAATAAAAGCCATAAAGAACCCTAAAAACCACCAAATCTTTTTTTTTTCTTCACTCTTTTTTTCTTTTTTTTTTTTAACAATTTCTTGCCTACACACTTTGCTTCTAACTCATGTTTTTGCCTAAACCAGTAGGTCAAATAACCTCGTTACCCTAAAAAATGCAACATTTAGCACATAGGGATGTCTTAGAGGTGAGTCTCCTACAAAGGGCCAAGTGAGCCCCGCTAGGTCTTCAATATGATGCACATAAGCATGACCTAAAGGCTGACCTACGTTGGGGTTCACTAACAAGGTTGTTCGGGGGAGCGTATGGTCGATAGTGGCTGCTTTTCTTTCCACCTACTCCATAACACCGACGGATCCCCCCATAAAATAAGGGTGACTCAACTAGAGGTCGTGTACAACACGTGTACTACGGACTTATTGCAGAAAGAAGGCCTGGGGGTAGACACATGATGCCAGATATAAAAGCGGTAACACATAGGATAAATACTGTACACAAAGAGCATGAAAAAATTCCACAATAATAAAACAATAAGACAATACAACACAAATAAAATGTCTATACACCTATAGTGCCAAACAAAGTCGATACGACTCCAAAATAAGCTCGAATTCTGAACAAGTCCCCAGCAGAGTCGCCAGAGCTATCACACCCCTTTTTTACTCCAAAAGAATTGATTTTATTTTTTCAAAAGGGTTTTTATTAAGTGACAAAAAATTAAAAATTTATTTCGAAAAGGACAATTTACATTTAAACTCAGAGTCGCCACTTGGCATAAACCAGTGTGCCAAGACACCTTTGGAAAATCCTTTTCAAAATGATTTGACTCTTGAAACTGGTTTGCGAATAGAGATTCCGGTTAAGGAATTCTGTTGACAGAGGGGAAGGTGTTAGGCACCCCTCGATCCCGTGGTTCGACCACGGTGGCTTGGTAGAGTAAATCGGCTAATTTGGCCCTACGATGTACAAACCACACCAAAAACACGTAAAACAATCAAACAAACAAACAAAACAAAACGAATAAAAAATATAGTGTCCAGTCCGAGTTATACAGTCCCAAAAAGATAGAAAAATGCAAAAAATGTAAATCCTATTCTAGACTAATCCTAAACTACGCTTCATTCCTTTCTCCACCCGACGTTTCGGGCCTTGATCATCGCCGTCTTCATGTACATGATACTTCGTGGCATTCCCCGATGAACAAATACAAGTACCTCAGGGCATTCCCCGGACAAATGATTACAATTGAATTAAATGCGATAAAACAAAACCATTCCAACACATATTTCAAACATGCCATCAATCCACCATGCCTAAATTTGCCTACCCAAACCTACCATTTGCCTATTCATTCTTGACTAAAGACATAATTCTATCACGTTTTATATCAACAATGAATCGAAATTAATCCAAATCTATCCTTTTCGTCAATTTTTCAATTCCCAGCCCAACTTCCTTTTTATCAATCGCACCATCAAAATTACCCAAATTCGTTCCGCATATTAACGAAATCACATCGTCAACCACATAATCAAAACATTAGAAAAGTCCAACAATCATAATCGCAACATCAATATACCAAATTAAAATGAAATAAGAAGCAAGAGTCGTAGAGATGGACCTTCCGATAATCGACTTTCTTTGATAATAAGAATTAAAGAAGCCCGACCTTGAAATTTTGAATAGAACCTCAACTGCGACGACTTCTACTTCGATATCGACAAACTTAAAACCCCAAGATTGATCTCGATGGACTGATCAATACGAACAGAAAACCAAATCCCCAAACCCGGAACAAAACTGATAAACCCGAAACCCGATTTCGAAAGGAATCACTAAGACAAACAAATCTAAAACCCCAACAAAATGATAGGACACCGCAACCCAGTGTAGACCGAACTCTGGTGAGCTCCGACGACAGCAGGAACGATGGGTCAAGAGAAATTCCAACGCGTTTTGACGTTTCAGGACGGATCTCCTGAGAAATAAAAGGGAAACAGAGAAATATCAAGTTTTTAAGAGCTGGAATGGTCGACAAAAGAATCAAAAGTCAATTCTAACTCACATGCGTATATATTAAGCATGAATGCATAAACATGAATATAGAATATGATACCTAGTATAAACATGCACTGAAA
Source organism: Capsicum pubescens (assembly GCA_030864215.1). Classification (NCBI taxonomy): domain Eukaryota; kingdom Viridiplantae; phylum Streptophyta; class Magnoliopsida; order Solanales; family Solanaceae; genus Capsicum; species Capsicum pubescens. Next base: position 193,416,246 of record CM061544.1, on the reverse strand, counting down.
TAACATGATAACTAATACATGAATACTTGGTCATGAAAACCTGAATTGATATAGTCTGAACGCTGAACTGGAACTGTGGGAGGTAAAATTTAATCGACATAGCCCAATCTAAGCTAATAAGGGTCTAAATTGTAACCCCAACTGGAAGGGTGTCCGTACATTGCCATGGTTACCAACACTGACTTTGTGGATCCACTAACATGGTGTCCTGAAAGACTAGGGTGTCAGTCATCTACTGATGGGTAACCCCTAATAGAGAGTCAGTCCTCCACATGTGAGTAACCTCTCAAATCCTATGCTAGCTATGTAGTTAAAAAACTTAGGGACTTCTACTAAAGGCCTCAGTCCTTTACTAGCGGGTGAGCCTTCATCCCTAGGTTTGCTCGGTGCTAAGACCTACACCCAACTAAACTAATAGTGATACTGATAAAATGCTTAATATGACTAATACTGATATTTGCTCAACATGATGGTATTATTAATTTAATTATACAAGCATGCTTAGAATAACTTGTAACCTGGCATCTGTGACATACATGAATATCTAGGTATTGGGTGTTCATAACCCATCGGCACTGTCTATTTCAAATTGTTCTTGCTAAATAGAAAAAAAATTCATTGTATGGGAAAATTAAGTATAACACCCAATATTTAAATAACTAATCATGATATATACATTTGCATTATGAAACATATGGAAACACAATTATCAAGAGGGAATATATTTTCATGGTTTAGAATCAAAATAATTGAGAGATGATTCATAAAATTCATGGTTAACTTGGAATCCCATAAAAGATAAAATATTTTTATGGTTGAAAGTTTGGAAAGTTTTTGGGACTCAATGGGTGGAAGGGACCTACTAATAAATATCCCACATACATGAAGTAGAAGCCCTAAAGAAATCTTCTTGAAAATTGGACTTGCTTGAAGAACCCTAGTTTGCTCTTGAGAAAGAAAGAAATCACCTCTTTGATTTATTTTTTTTGGTTTTGTATTTTTATTAATAAAAATTAAGTCTAATACATGTAGCGCAAATCTATTATGAGACCATCACAAATTGGCCCAAATAAAAAATGACCCAAATAAAAATCAAATGGACTGGCCCACTATCTTGACCCGATCCTACATACTTATAAAAAAAGAGTAGGGTTTCCAAATCCATCAGTTGAGCTGAGCTTCCCTTTCTTTCGCCTCTTTTACAATGTTCTTCTTTACTAACCTGCAATTCGTTCTTCTGCAGTTGTGGGTGATAAATACTGTACCATTGTTGCTCCAGGTTAATGATTCTAGCTTGCATGAGTGAGTTCCTTTCTTTTATACTTAGTGTGATGTTCACCAGTTGACTGAGCTCCTGAATTAATTCCTTCTTCACTTCTATTCTAGGTGAAATCTTCAGTACATTCCCATGGTTTTTTGTGCTAACACGTTGGGTCTTGTCTTGAGACCCTTGATTACTACTTCTTGTAAGTGTTCTGCCTTTATAAGCTTGCTATTTGACTAGTATGTTGATGGTGTCCCTCTTCTTCTCCATATATAGATATAGCTAGGATGGAGATAATGGGATTCTCGAACCCATTGATAGTTGAAGAGGACCAAGGAGCTCAGTCAATTGAATCTAATCTAAATTCGTGACCCCCAACTTACTAAATATCCCTTTTTGTTGGCTAGTGTAAATAGGCACAATAGCATTTTCACTTTTTTGTTTATCTTTCCTTCTTGTAAATATGGTGAATATGAAAGTGCCTCTTAGCCTTTTGCTTAACTTAGTCTCAGATAGGGACATTATTACTTGTCATTTTTTAGTATCATTCTACCTGCACTTGGTAGATGGTTGAATGTTTTAAATATGAACTATTCATGCTCAAATTCTAAGTTAGCTAAGTAATCTGTAAGTTGGTTGCCTTCACTAAATATGTGAACTATTGGTACTTTCTTGTGTTGCAACAACTTCTTTATCCTTTTTACTGTATCTGCAATTTTCCATGGTATTTCCCATTCTTGATTTAAGAGTTTATGCATTGCTAGTGAATCTTTCTGAATAATGATCTTTTCTTGTACTGATTGACTTCAATGATATGTTGCTTGCATTATGGCTTCAACTTTTTCTACCATGTTATATGTGCCATCCATTGTTGCTCCTTCTGCATGAATCGGATCCCTCTTTATATCCCTTTAGTAAAAGACCCATGAGCTACTTCCTAGATTCCCTTTTGATGCACCATCTGTGTTATATTTACCCCAGCTCTACTCTGGTAGTTCCAATAAAACCACCTTAGCTATTACTCTAGGCTTTAGCTGACTTAGTTGATGCAATATAGTTGGCTAGTCTGTGGCAAATTCAAAAGCTAGTTTCCTCACCTTCAGTAGCATCGTTAACTTTCTTGTGACATTGAATATTATTCTGTGCATACTAATCTCCTTTCCCTCATTCTTCTTAGTATTCCTCCTCCTCTATAGTTTCGAAATAATGATTGTTAGTATTACTCTGAAGTAGGATTTCTCCCTTTGCTTGACATGAGTATTCCACTATGCATAGATTATCTCTCTTAGGATCCTTCCTTATATGTTTATTCCTACAAAATGAGAAAAGTAGGACCATGTCCTGTTAGCTGCAAATGATATCAATAGCACATGTGCTATGGTTTTTCTTGTGTTGGGTTTTGACAACACCAGAACTTTGAAGGACCATGTATCCCCCATCTTTTAACTGTGTCATCTATAGAAATCCACCCTCTCCATATTCTCCACATAAAAAAATACAATTTTAAAAGGAAGCTCTTTTATCCATAGCTTCTTACAAAAGTCATTAGTTTCCTCTCTCTACCTCACAAAGTGCCATACAGACTTTACTATGAAGTTTTCTCTTTCCTTCAAGATCCAAATTCGCTTATCTTGTTGTTTTATCTCCCCTACCCTTACTCTGGTCAGAACATGAGTCACAATATCATCTACAAAAAGACTCTTCAAAATATCCTCATTCCAGCTCCCATCAGTCATTATGTCCCTCACCCTCTGAAACCTTTCATCCCAATCATAACATTCTTTAATAACAAAATAAAAATCACCCAGTCAAATCCAGCTATCATACCATAAATGAGTATCCTCTCTTCTAACTTGCTAGAAAATAAGATGATCTATCAGATCTCTTACTTGCAACATTTTCTTCCAAACATGAGAGTGACATCCTACTTTTCATATGACCTCCTTAGGATGGAACTTCCTGCAATACTTGTTGAACATATAGTCACTCTAAATAGTTTTTTGTGTTCTAAAATTCCACCACAACTTGTAAAAGAGGGTTGTTGACACATCTTTCAACCTTTTGAACCCCATTCCACCTTCTACTTCTAGTAAACACATAGATAACCAAGAAACCTAATGTCTTCCTCTTTATCCTATAGTACTACTCCACAAGAATTTTGCAATTGAATTCTAAATAGTATTAATTACATTCTCAAGAGGATTCATCACTGATAAATAGTGTATTGGTATAATTTGTAGCACATGTTTAATAAGGACTGCTCTATGACCATATGATAGTAAGTTCCCTTTCCAAGCTTATAACTTAGAACTAATTCTATTCATGATATGCTGATAATAAACCTTCTTGTTTCTCATGTAGAATATAGGGCATCCCAAGTTGTTGAATGGGAACTTTTGCCTTAAAATACCTGTTTCAACTTCTTCTATCACTGCTACTCTATTAGAAATACTATGATGCAAATAAATGGAACTTTTTCCTCTATCAATCTTTGTCCTGAAACCCTTTCATATTTTTCCAATGTACTTGTCACTGTCTACAATGTACCTAATTCTACCTTACAAAGAATGATCATGTAATCTACAAAAGCCAGAAGGTTGATTTTAGGACTTCCTCTAGGCATCCCAAAAGTATGAACTCCTTTTTAAGAATGATTTTCTTCAACCTTCATGATAAGACCTCTACAGCAATGATAAAGAGTGTAGGTGAAAAGGGGTTACCTTATTTAAGACCTCTAGTGGATTTAATGAAACCTTTTGGATGTCTATGTAACAGAATGGAGTACAAGTTGTTTTCCAATAGCCTGAATACCATATCAATCAATTTTTTACAAAAATGTATTCTCCTCTGTACCTTGGTCATAAACAACTATCCAAACCTATCATATGCCTTCATCATAACCAGCTTTATCACCATGTTTGATGGTTTACCCCTCTTCCTTATCGCAGATACTATCTTTTGGACCACCAAAATATTTTTGGCTATACTTTTTCCTTGTATAAAACCAACTTATTCTTCAGATACTATTTGAGGAAGAATACCCTTAATCCTTTCATGAATAATTATTGAAAAGATTTTATCACAAAATTACTAAGAGATATTGGTCTAAGGTCTGAAAATATATTTACCACTAGCTTCTTTGTCAATAATTCCAAGTTGGTATAAGTGTTAAATCTTGGAAGATCATAACCAAAAAAAAGCTATTACTATCTTATGGATATCATGTGAAACAACAGTCCATGCATCTTTAACAAAGGCTCCTATCATGCCATCATGTCCACCTGCACTATTGTTATTTAAACCTATGACTGCATTATGTACTTCTTCCAATGTTAGTATTCTCTTTAATTCTTTATTCTGAGAGTCTGTGACCAACTATGGTAACTCATCTAGCATTGAAAAATCTTGTGCATCCTCCTGCTTCTCAAATTTCTTCTAAAAAAGGTTGTTACTACTTCAGCTATATCCTCTGGTTTGTCCAACAAATTCCCATCTGCATTCTGTATCCTTTGAATATTTAGCCTGGCCCTTCTCCTTTTGACAACAGTATGAAAGAATTTAGTATTCTTCTCTCAATCTTTAAACCATTCAAAACCAGCCTTCTGTCTCCAATACTCTTTCTCCCTTTTCAGCTGAATTGCTAGTTCTGCCTATGTCTCTGATAGCTTAGCTTTGTTAGCACCTGATGTCTCTTGCTCAAATTACTACTCTCTTACCTTAATTGTCGTCTCTAGAGTAGCAATCTCTTGGAATATATTTCCAAAGGTTTGCATTCTCCATTTAGTCAGTGTAGCCTTTATTTTCTTCAATTTTAGGTGAAATTTGATACAGGAGTTTCCTTCACATTCAGTATTCCATCTCTCTTTAATAACATCTAGGCATGACTCTTCCTTCAATGAAAATTAAGATATCTGAAAGGTTTGATTTGCTGCTCACTTGATTGGCAATATTGGGGCATGGTCAGGTCCATTCCTTACTAGATTTTCTAGTTCCATGACTGGAAACAAATCCTGCATTTTATCATTAAACAAAACCCTATCTATCCTTTTGAAAATAGAATCATCATCAATCCAGCCATTCCACCATGTAAATTTTCTTCCTTTGAAAGCATATTCCACAAGATTACACATGCTAATACAATGGTTAAAATCCTCAGTCTCATCCACTCTGACTTGCAATCCACCAAGTTTTTCCTCCCTACTTCAAATCACATTAAAGTCACCCCCACTATCCAAGGATGTTGCATATTATTTGTAAGTTCCCCCAGTGAATCCTACAAACTTAGCCTTTTATTCTGGCTATATTTTGCATAAACTAGAGTAACAAAAACCTCAACCCCCACATTCTGATTCTCCATTTTGAGAGTTATTATGTATTCTTCATCACTAATAATAGTGTATTCAATAAAATTATCCATGAAAGACTATATTTTTCCTGAATAGTTCACCACTGCATGTTGCATCCCTAATTTGCTTTTATATTTCTCTACATTATGACTCTCTTGAAAATATTTCATTAGACCAATGAAGCCAAAATGGAACCTTCTATGCATTGTAATCAATCTTGTGAATGCTTTTTGAGTGTTCACAAATATCATATTCTATATTAATGTATTCACTTTTATAGTGATTTTAGCATGTGACTCCTTGTCTGCATTGTTCTTTCACTAATCTTCTTATTATTCTTCTTTCTTGTTCTATGCTTCTGATTCAAAGACTAATCATGTTCTGGAGATAGATCCCCTACCACTGTAGCATTTTCAAAATTTTCAATCAGGTTCTCATCATCCAAATCTGCATTCTTACTATTTACCATCTCCATCACATTGCCTGTTTCCACTGCTATTGGTAGTACCCCCTCCATTATTTTTTCTTGCTTGTCTGAATTTTCATATTGTACCAATGCAAATTTTGTACTCTTACTATTCTCTACTTCTGCCTGATGTTGTACTTCCTCTTCCTTATAATTATGAATCTGACTTTGTTGAGCATCTTCTTTGTTGCTCTGAGCCACTGGTGTTACTTCCCCTTGCCCATCAGTTTCCTTGGTATTACTCTCTTCTTTTTCTTGATTACTTCCATTATTTATCTGCTCTACTGACTCTATTGTTTCTCATTTGCTAAAACTCCTCTTGACCAAATCTTTAGTGCTTTCATTGAGCTGCATATTAGAAACTTCCATTTTATTCTCCTGTTGTTCTTGAATTAAAGTATCAAATGCATTTGATGTCAGAATATTGTAACGCCTCAAAAATTGAGTCCCGAGACGCCACACGGTGCTTAGGATCACAAGTGACCCCAAGCTAATCCTTTTATAGGTATAACTCAAAAGCAGCTGATTTAAAACATAATTCTGAGAGAATTAAGCTGAAAATATCTCAATACAGAATCTGTTCAATACAATATTGGAATTACAAGATGACAATTCTACTAACACATATACATATACAAGAAGGAGACTGAATACATCAACCACTACTACTGTCTATGAAGCCTCTACTAGTATTGCAAGTACATAAATGGGTCATGACTTTTATGGACAGGGGAGTTTCCTATATCCGACAACCCCACATGAGCTACGTGGAATACCAACGTTTGAAACCCCCATTGGCGGGAGCGTCATACTCTTTGCCAGGGAGTACGACCTTAAAACTGCAATAATCACAATCGGGCTCTCTGGCCAATAATATCATCAAACAACCCTACGGTGGCACATAGGTTTGAGGAAATAACAAATTTCCCTCTCGGTGATAAGTACTACTCCCCGAAAAGCTCAGAACGCGTTAGGAAATCCACCATCATCATCACAAGGGTCTATCATAAAGACCAAATCAAATATCTCAATTTATAATTCATCAACAATTTGTGGATTCCTAATCCCAACTTCGACTTAAAACATATCAATTTTTTTCAACATCAACAAGGTATCAATGAATTGAACCATAACCGACTCGACATTTGGACAAGGATATGAAGACTCAATACGTAATATTTTCAAAAATTCAACTCATCAAAATCATTCAAAAAAAATACCAAAATTCATCTCAACATCTATATCAAAATCAATCTTTCTCATAGTCAAAATCATCTCGACTCTGCGAGTTCAAGGTCAATGTACTAAAATGATTATTCTTTCAATTCGACAATTAAATCATGACAACAACTTTTGAAAAGTACTTGAGACCTTCAATTCATAATAAGAATACATATCCCGTAGTACAACTCAAATCACGACTTTTATCTCGAAATCCTTTAGAAATATCAATTCATTGTAGTAGTATGCAATTCATAGCATAAATTCTCAATTTAAGAAGTAGAGTAATGAAGTAATCATGTATATCCATATTGGAAAAAAATTCAAAGTTTTATAAATCCTTCATAAAGTAATTTGAGTGTATACCCATTTTCGAATATCATGAAATTTCAATAATAGAACTCAACCTTTTTAAATGTCAAAATGTAATAATTTATCAAGTCATGACAACATCAATATTTTTGAGAAAATATCAAGACTCATGGTAACATCTCAAATGTTATATCTCAATATGCTCAATGATTCAATTTCGTCATAAAGAAGCTTTAAGCTTATCATAAATCTTAAAATCATTCCAAAATACAATTTCAACATATATCTCGAAATCATTCAAAATAAAAATATAAAATTTACAATTATAGATATCAGGACATCTCATGTCTCAAATATATATTCAATAATTCAAATCGTCATTGGGAAGCATAAAGCTTGACACATATCTCAAAATATTATTCCAAAATACCATCTCGACATACGTCCCAAAATCATTCAAAATACCACCTCGTGGTAAAAGTGTGTAATTCGCAATGATAATTATTAAATCATATCATGAAAACATTGAGATAATCATATAAATCAAAGTTTATTCATTCAATCATCATAATATCATAATTGAATTATTTAGACATAATCTCACTTGCAAAATCATGTAAAACCATAATAAAATTAAAGCTTTGAGCACAAGAACGGAAGATTGCTCTTGTTCAAAATCCCACATCCCTTGAAATTGACTTCTTGATTACAGAATCTTGTTCGGACAAATAATGGGTGCTCCTCGAAGGTCTTGAAATGAGGAGTTCGTTTATCGGATTAATTTTGGATTTCTACGGTGAAATTGAAAGATATTTGAAGGTGAAATTTTGCTAGGGTTTCATTATCCCAAATGTTTCATGGAGAAAATGAATTTTGAAGGTTCCATTATGGATTAAATGGACAAATTTTCAGCCAAGAGGGGTGTGAAATGACCAAATTGCCTTTAAAAAGACAAATAATGTCAAATCTGTCCTTTGTTGGACTATTTTGATAGGCTGAAGTAGATCGACCATAATGTTTTACTCCGACAGCCAAATTGGATGAAACCAATTTAATTAGAAAGAGGACTTTTAGAGATTTCCGTTGATATATATTATCTCACCCAGATCATTATGTACAAGGATTTATGGTCGTTTGAAGTTGACCCTGAAATTCGCCTGGCTGCAGTAATTTTAATTTCCTGCACGTTTTACTGTTCACAGTTCGATCGAAATGGTCGTAGTTCGATCGAAATGATCGTAACTCACCGCTCGAGTGTCCGTTTTTTATGATCTACATATCGTTGAAAAGATTATTCGATACTCTACGTAATGGTAGGTCAACGTCTTAGAAATACTACACAGAAAATTTATGGATCGCTCTAAAGCGTAGAACTCGATACGTTTCTCACGAAATCTTTATGAAGAAAATTTTCCGGGGTATTACAAATATCCTCTGCCTTGTTAGGTATTTATCCCACTATATGTCCATACCTATCCTTTTTGTATTTGTTTCTTCTCTATATCCATTGGTTCTTATTATTCTCCGGAACTATTGTTATGTGACCATGTTCCTTCTATTTTTCTTGTTCCTCACCTTATGTTTTTTCTTCCCTTTGCTCCTGAATCTTCACATCTCTGGGTGAATATTCCATCATGTGTCTTCATCATGACCCTGTAAGCAGCATCTTGATAGTATTTTGGCTTATAATCATATTAAATATTGATCCACTTTGACTTAATCTGTCCACTTACATCATTTTCTTCACTGACCTTCACCCTGTGAGGTATTTTATCCACAAGGTCCACTTCAATCTTCATTCTAAGACAACTAGTCCTTCTGTGGTTCATTGTAGCTATATCCACCATTAAAGGCATTCCAATTGTAGAAGCAATTAAAATAATTTCTTCTTTGGCAAAAAAATTGGTGGAAGGTCTGGCATGGAGATCCATGCGATGCCTACTGTTGTTTCACTATCTGGTTTGAACCAAGGGTCCCTTGAGGGTCCGCATTTGCTAATACATCTCATTAGCCTTAATATGATGAGCTACAGTTGATAACAAATTCACATAGTCTTCTAACTGATATAATCTTATCAAAATATGTCGTGAATCCATTACCCCAATTGTACATTCTCCTTTTATACCACACTATATAGGGATAATTTTTCGTATTGTATTAATTTTTGGTCTGCCATAAGAGAACTTACCAATGACTGCATACTGTAGGTTCTATTGTATTATCAATGCTTTCACCTCAGATGATTTCCATGTCATTGTTGGCTCCTCATGCACTATTATGACTGGTTTAGGAAGGACTTTATTGTTTTCATGAACGTAGGGTTTGTTCTTCAGAAGATTTGCATACTTTGTTGCCATATATTATTATTTCTCTCTTTCTACTTTCTTTTGTTTCATGGATTCATCAGGTGGATCATCTCCACCAGAGTTAGTAACCATTTTAACTGAGGATCAGAATACATATTGAGGTGTTTTCATGCCACCTCTTTGATTTCTCTTGGGTGGAATTAATGATTATGTTCTAAATTGGGGTTTTGGGTCTTTTATACCGTCCCTTAGAAACCCAAAATGACATGGGTTTGGTTTGTCTTTTAAGATAGTGGTAAAAGACATAAAAATCCCTAAAAATGTGCAGGAAAACACACTTCCAATCATTACAACTCACATTATTACTCAATACGACTGGCCATGAGTCATGATCCGAGACATGACCTGGGATCCTGGGTACATTTTGGTTTGACTACGACTGCCTCCTAACAACTAACTACAAGTCATTGGGTAAATTCATAGTATGAGGCTTGATTGTAAGATCCTTTACTAGTCAGGCTACGGGTCCACACTATGACTCGTAAGGTCTGACTACAGGTCGTGTGCTGGTCTCAAAACCACCGGAAGGTATTCTTGGTTGAACAGTGTTGTGACTACGAGTCCCACCCAATGACTCATGGTGTCTTATTTTGAATCGTAGAGTGGAGTCGTGGTTATTGGCAGTTGACATAATCCTAGAAGAAAATTTTCATTACTCTCTGCCATGATGTTTGATTCGGGAGAGACTTGTGGCATTGGAAAGCGAACTTCATGGGATATTTTTTGAGAGGTTTAGAACATGAAAACTTATGGTATTACAACATATCCTCCTTGGGATCATTCAAACCAAATTGAACACTATTTGAGCTGGGATACTAGGGATAAGTTGTCATCATGCACTGAACACTTATGAACTGAATCGTGACTAAATATCTAGGTCTAAAACGTGATGCATAGACTGAACTAAACTCATGAATGCAAGCTATGACAAGAAGATGGTTGAATAGCTGAGATAGAAAATGATAGGATTACTTTAGGAAAACCATTACCTCAATATGAACCTAAATTCATAGAGAAGAGATAGGATACTCAGATTGCATATTAGCTTCTTCTTCCCACGTAGCTCCCTCAACTGACTGATTTCTCCACAAGACTTTCAGTAAAGCAACTTCATTATTCCTCAGCCTATGAATCTGATTGTAAAGATCTCAACTGGACTTCTTAATAAGATAGGTTATCTTCCACCCCCACACTCTCTAAAGAAATGACAGAAGTTGGATCACCAATGAATTTACTTATAAAAGAGACATAAAATACTGGATGTACCGATGCTAACTCTACAGGAAACTCTAATTCATAGGCTACCATCCCAAAATAGCTCAAAATAATATATGGGTAGTTGTAGTGGGGACTGAGCTTTCCCTTCTTAAAAAAAATATTCACCCCCTTCATGGGTGAAATTATTTGGTAAATAAAATCTCCAACCTCAAACTAAAGCTACCTCATCCTAACATATGCATAGGATTTCTGACCACTCTGTGTTGTTTTTAATCTTTCTCTGATAAGCCGAACTTTCTTCATCATCTCATGCACTAAATATAGCCCTATCAAGGCAACCTCACCTACCTCAAACCAATAAATAGGAGATCTACAACTCCATCTATAAAGAGCCTCAAACAGAGCCATCTGAATACTAGATTGTTAACTGTTATTATGCGCAAACTCAATCAATTGTAAGTGATTATCCCAATTAATCTTTAAATCATATACACAAGGCCTCAACATATCCTCTAGAGTTTGAATGGTTCTTTCTTCCTAACCATCTATTTGTAGGTGAAAAGTTGTGCTAATATGAACTTGGATACCCAGACCTTTCTGAAAAGCATTCCAATAATGTGTGGTCAACTGAGTACCTCTATCTGAAATGATGGTCAGCTAAGAACCATACAACTTTAACAACTCCCTAAGATAAAGTCTAACATAATTGTCAATGGAATAAAAAGTATAGACTGGCAGGAAATGGGTTAACTTGGTCATTCTATCCACAAGGATCCAAATAGAATCGCACTAATGACGCGTACGAGGTAATCCTGTAACAATGTATATATTCACCACTTCCTGCTTCCAAGTGGGAATATTGAATTCCTGAAGCGTACCACTGGGCCTTTGGTGCTCAACCTTATCCTGCTGACAATTAGAGCACTTAGCCATGAATTCGACAATATCCTTCTTTATACCATTCCGCCAAAAGACTTCTTGCCAATCTCAGTATATCTTAGTGGCTCTTGGGTGAATCAAATATCGAAAATTATAAGCCTTTGATAGGATCCATTACCTCAAATAATCCATATTTGGAACACACAACCTGTCCTGATTGTGAAGAATACCACCTCCCCCTTGGGCTTTTTTGTCCTAAACTGCCTCCTTCAACTTAAGCTAAATAGGATCTCTATCTTACTTTTTCTTTAACTCAGAAACCAAGGAAGATTCCAAAGCATTCTGGACCCATACACTACCTTCATCCAAATCAACCAATCTAGTGAGCTAATGAAACTCACGAACTAAACCTTTCTTACCTTCCTCAATAAAGTTACACTTCCTGTAAACAATATGCTAAGGGCTTCGGCTACCACATTGTCCTTACCTGGGTGATATAAAACACTCATGTCATAATCCTTCAATATTTCCAACCATGTTCTCTATCAAAGATTTAGGTCCTTTTGAGTGAGAACATACTGCAACTTTTATAATCTATGAACACATCAACATGAACCCCATATAGATAATGCCTCTAAATATTTGAGGCAAAAACCATTGTTGCCAACTGAAGATCATGAGTCAGGTATTTCTTCTCATAGGGTTTAAGTTGCTTAGAGGCATAGGGTAACTCCTTACCTCACTGCATAAAATCACAACCAAGACAAACCTTGGAGGAATTATATTAAACCACAAAACCATCTAAACCCTCTAGTAGCATCAATACTTGGGAAAAAGTGAGTCGAGTCTTCAATTCATGAAAACTCTTCTGAAAAGAATCGGATAATTGAAATTTGACCTTCTTATAAGTCAATATTAACATAGAGGCAATAGAGGAATATCCTTCTACAAAAAATCTATAGTAATCGGCTAAACCCTGGAAACTGTTGATATCTAATGGAAAAATGGGTCTAGGCGAAATCCTTATTGCTTTGTTCCTTGGAGGATGAACTCGAATGTCTTCACTGTAAATAATGTGACCTAAGAAAGTTACTAATTTCAACCAAAATTTGCATTTCCTAAACTTAGTAAATAGTTGATGATTTTTAAGGAAAAACAACACAATCCTTAAATAGTTTACATGCTCGACTTCACTACGGGAATCGATGTGAATGTTATCTATAAAGACTATCATGAACATGCCTAAGTACTGCTTGAAAACTTTGTTCATCATGTCCATAAAAGTTACAGGGACATTCGTTAGCCCAAATGACATAGCGATAAATTCAAAGTGACCTTACTAAATTTTAAAAGATGTCTTCAGAATGTCATATTCTTTGACTATGAGCTGGTGATAGCCGAATCGTAGGTCTATCATATAGAATAATGCACTCCCTAAAGTTGGTCAAACAAGTCCTTAATCCTAGGTATGAGATACTTATTCTTGATTGTGACTTTTTTTAGATGACGGTAGTCGATGCACATTCTGAGAGAACAATATTTATTATGTGCGAATAGAGATAGAGTGCCCCGTAAAGATACACTAGGATTTATGAAATCTTTATCTAAGAGATCTTTGAACTGTTCATTCAATTCATTAAGCTTGGCTAGATACATTATGTAAGGCAAAATTGAAATAAGGTGGGTATCTAAAAGGAGATCTATTTCAAAATCCATTTCTCACTAAGGAGGAACTCTGGGAAGGTCTTTAGAAACAACTTTTGGGAACTCATTTACTACTGGAACTAACTCAAGATGCGTATTTTGGAACTTGAGTGCTTGAATGGAATGCGATGATAGATAAACCCTTTGGAAATCATTCTCCTCGCCTTGAGAAATAAGACAAACTGACTTATAAGGACTGAGGTACTACCCTTCCATTCTAGGACTGGCACATTAGGAAACAAAACCTAAACTATCCTATTTTTACAGTTAACTAAGGCATAGCAAGAGTGAAGTCAATCTATGCAAAGGATGAAATCAAAATTGGTCATCTCTAATTTTACAAGATCAACTTACGTGACTTTCTGAGATACTATGATTGGGAAATTTCTGTATACCCATCTTGCTATAGTGGAACTACCCACTAGAGTAGACACTTAGAAGGGCTCTACAAGAATTTTTGGGATGACACCTAAGTCTACTAGTATATAAGGATTCATGAATTAGAGTGTTGCTCTGGGGTCTAATAATGCATATACATGAATGTGGAAGACTTGTAAAGTACCAGTAACCACATTTAGAGATCCATCCTGATTTTGGCGAGTGTAAAGGGCATAGAGTCAATTCTGACGTTGTCCACTGGTGTCACTAGAAGAGGCGCCTTGCTGAACTAGGCGACCTGTTGGAATTGATAAGGAGTTAGCCTAACCCTGCTGACAAAGATCTTTACCCCTTTGGGCAACCACTAGGTAATCCATGATCATATGTCTTAGATTGCCACACCAAAAAAAGCATCACTTCTAGCCATGCACTCACCCTTGTGGTTCTTACCAGACCTCAGGAAAACTGGGTTAGTGCAGCTACTATTTACAATACCTTGGGAATTAGAGAATAGAGTTCTATCACGAGTATCCAACTGGAACTTTAGCACTGGACCACTGGCATAAGATGGGGATGGGGCTGAAGACTTCTGGCGAAACTGAGAATGATTTCCACCATCTGTCGTTTTCTAAAAGAAGTTGCAGTTATCAATTCTATCACTCTTATTTCTTTTTCCTTATGCTTCTCCTCGTCAAGTTGTTGAGCATGAACTATCAAGATAGAAAGGTCTATCTTATTAATCAACATCACATTTCTAAAATCCTTGACCACATCCTTAGAAACTCCAGACATGATCATACTCATTCTGGCTCTAGAATCGGCCACCATAGTCGGAGAATATCTTTCTAACTAGGTGAACTTGAGTGAATACTCCTTCACACTCGTGTTACGCTACTTCAAATTCATGAACTCTTGAAACTTAGCCTCTCTTAATTTAAGTGGGAAAAACTTGTCTAAGAAAGCATTAGCAAACTTTTCCCACTCTACAGGCCCTACATCGTGTCACATCTAAAATTAATAAGAACGAACAAGAACCGTATACACAGACACTGCAAGCAATATATGATGTACACGAGGTTATGGGATAATAACAAGTAGGATATTCAATAAGAGTAGCATATATACACGAGGGAGTTACATTAACAAAACTATACTATACCACACGATGTCTATGAAGCCTCTAATTAGTTTAACATGTTTTTCTACAAGTGACTATTTGACATAAGGCCCATCATGTACATATAATCAAAATACTAAGCATATACAGGATCCAGAGAGAGTTGGAGCTCACTAAAATATCAGCTAAAAATGGTAATAAGGCCTAACATGGACGTCATCTACCCTAAGGATCTTGGCTTACATTAACAAAACATGGTGGACCCAAGATGTCAGTACATAAACAACACGTACTGGTATGAAAGTAAATAGAATAATAGCTGGAAAAGTAAAGCAGCTCATATGACTCAAATGGTAAAGTGAAAAATGTATGAGCCAACAAATAACACATAAACGACATAAACTGATAACCTATGCATCGACAATATTAGCATCATATATAATATTTAGAAATGCATTCATTATAATATAGGGCCTATACTTTTCCTAAGTGATGCAAGATGGCCTTCCAAAGGTAATCAGAGGCAAGTATAAAGTAAATATTGCTCACATACTCATTGCTATGATCACATATGTGTAACTGTAATCATAGTCTGTATCCAGGTATGCCCATGGCTTACTATGAGGGTCTTCCCATAGGACATATATACCATACGTTGGCTCAAGTTAGGGGAAACCAATAAATAACAATTTAGCTGACTTCAAATACAAATGATGCCACAAAGACGGGTACGCCCAATGGTTGAGCTTACTATAGTGGTTTGGTCTCGATCCTGTGCACAGAATCACATCAAGAAATATTCCAAGACAAACCTATGTACCCTCCCATTAGTAATATTTATCAAATAATAACTTAAAAGTCCTATGACAACTGAGTAGTGGTAATGATCATTTCGCTATATTAGATACACCTACGATTTTGTATCATAATTTACTTTTTTTCTAACTTGTGACATATATAGCATAAGTCCTAAGATACTCTAAGTAAAGGGATATACAATAACATACAATATTATGAAGAATTGACACAAGAAGGGCAAGATGGATACATATAAGCTTGATGGTAGAATGAGGGAATGATTAGTGCAACAATATAAAGGTTCTATCTTTGTATTTCATGAGAATTATCTTAATATTAATAAGAAGGAACACATAATGTAGGGTGGTGCTTTAGGGGCGATAGAAGGTTTAGCTTTACATACCTTAATGTTTTACTAGCTATGATAGTATTCTGAACCTTTATTCTTCAAGTCGACTGATTAAGACATGTGATAGCCAATCTACTAACTACAAGAATAAAATATATATTCATTAATGACCCATATATGCATTAAAATTATTCCAATAATCTTCTATTATGCTTAAATCCAATTGATGTTGGGTGAATTTATGCATTCTAGCGCTACTATTCTAGCTTATTTAGCCTTATTTTGAGGATGATTATTATGCTATATGTGTTAATAATGATATAAATAAGAAATTATGTGTCCAAGTATGTGGTCACAATGTTTAATGGTGTTTCCACACAAGTTTTGATTCAATTCGATCATTTAGAGTTCAACCAAGAAAACTAGTGTGACTAGCTTGAGCTAGTTGTTGTCTAGTCTCTTGTGTTAGGTTATAATGTGTCCTAATGAGTTACCAAGGTTTTTATTATGTATTTACATGTGAAAAAACTTTTTTATAATGTTCAAGGGTCAATTGTATCAAACCAAGGGTCTAAACAATGAGTTAAAGCTTAATGAAAAATTAGCCTATGCTTAGATCGTGTTTCTAGTTCATCGTTGAGGATGTTGTGTTGTTTTGAGCTCTAAATTATTGTGTTTAATGATATATTATGCTTTATTAATGGATTATTATGATATATTAAGAATATAAAAGCTTCAAATCAGGTGTAAACAACTCAAGAAGGCTCGGAATGCTCAACAAAAGCACAAGACGCAAGTTGGACTCAATTTGGACCCCTGAAAAGTATTGGGCGAGAGTAGACTGTACCGATTGCAAATGGAGAATTTCAAAACATTAATGGATTTATAATAAGTCCAAATTTTTTGAAATATGGCGCGTGTAGGTTAATGTGGAGTTTAAGGAGGCCCTGAGACGCGTTGAAATCGCAAACAACTACTGGAATTTGTCAGATTTCTTTACAATTGTGAATTTGCATGTCTCCGCGTCGCGACTATGCCCAAAATTGGGATAATTCTTCCCAGCTGAAGTAAAATAGCGTGGAAACACAATCCAATTCAGTTTATGACTTGTATACTATAAATATAACGTCCTAAACTCTGTTTTAATCATCTTGGGACCTCTTGGAAACCCTAGATCAACTTGAAACATCATTGGAGGATACCACAACTTCTTTTTAGGTTTTATCATTCTTTAATTTAGTTAATTTTTATAGTTTGTATCATCATTTCAAGGGATTGGATGATGAATATTTCCATTAAAGGCTAAAACCCTCTTTCTGGGGTTGAGGCCAAGAACATGAATACTCTTTAATATTCTTTATTGTAGTTTAATTGTGGATTATCATATGGATTGTTCTTGATTTCTTGAGCTTACTATTTTGATGATTAGCTACCATTAGAATAAATCTATATTTCTATGTGAATCCGGGAGGAGAATCATAGGATAGAATGAAGAAATTAAGGAACAAGGTTCTTACTCTTTTATGAAATAAGGAGTTTGAATTAGCATCTAGGATAGGGATATACCTAGAAACCTTGTTTGTTTCAATTGCAAGAAGATAACTTATTGAATCTAGAAGAATTGTTGTATCTCTGCGGGAGTTGTAGTTGCAATGTTCAATAGATATAAGATTTGAGGTCGGGAGACTAAAATCATAGCATAAACCTTGCGAAATAACAATCCGATAATCAATTAGACTGCGATTGGAAAAAAGAATTGTAAGATTGTTCGAAATGCCTCAACCCTGGACTTTACTCTAATGATTGTCCAAGATTTTATCTTATGCATTAGTTTAGATTAGTTTTAATTTACAAAATTACAACCTTATTTGCTACTCTCCTCAATTAGTTAAACTAGAATAGGATAGACTGCGAATGCAAGTCCCTATGATATCGATACTTGGGCTTCTTTGAGGCCAATATATTACTTGATAACACCACGTACACCTGTGTGTACGCTTGGGCGCTATCACCAATTGAATTTCTTAAAAATAATTTAGAGTGAATTCTAACTTTTTCATCTTATTCAATTCAACATTAAATCCACCAATTGAGAGGAGTCCCTAAAACCTCTCTTTTATTACAATTTCCCCTTCTCAAGAACTCATTCCAAAGAGAGTGCAAGTGTTAAATTAAACATTAGTCAATGAAAAATATCATACCCCAACATATATTCAATAATTAAATCCAAGTACGGAGTGAGAAAATTACCCTTTTTGAAATTAACCTCAACTTGAAGTCTTGATAGAATTTAAGAAGTCCTTGGATAAAGACTAGCTTAGGGTCGTGGGGTGTAACGCCCCAATTTTATGAACCAGAATGCTACACGATGGTCATGACCCCGAAGGACCATAAGCTAACCCATGACTGATATCTGTACCTATATACTACATAAAATACTGGAAAATGTGAAAACATGAACTGAAAGGCCATAAGGTTCAAACTGGATAAACATCTAAATAATAATAACGTATGAATAAGGTGGTATCATAATACAAAAACAAAAATGAAAATACTGAAGTCTAAACCAAGTCTGATATCTAGTCTGCTCTAGTCTAAAATCCTCTACTGTCTGAGTAATCTGAATAAGGAGCTGATGGGACATGTCCCCAGCTAACTCCGTCTAATAAACTGACTAATAGGATAATAAAGAAATAATCATGTCCTCGAAGGATGAGGAGTCACTTCTAACTCTGACTGTTGAAATCTGCAATGCTACTGCTTCTTTGGAACTTGTGCCTCTAAACCTATGATGTAATATAAGAGAAAGCACCATAGCGCAAATGCGTCAGTACGACTTAATGTACTGAGTATACGAGTGAGGTAGGCTAAATGCAAAGGATTTATATGCATGAACAATGTTGACTGATATGAACGTGAGAATACATACATGCATAATTAACTATAACTGAACTCATGGTGATACTGACTACTGAGTCAAAATACTGACAACATGAGTTTACTGATACTGAGGTACTGAATAGATGAACAACTATTTCTGACAGTTCAAATTATGAAGAACTGGTCTGATTGACTGTGTATAATAGCCTTAAAACTGAATACTGATAACGTGAGTTATAATGACTAATATAACTGATATAACTGTGATGATCAGCCTAACCGATGTAACTGATACTAAGCAACTGTATCTGACAGTCTAAGTTCTGATGGAACTATCTGAGTTTTGTTTTGTATGGAGTAATTGAATCTGAGATCAGTCCTATCTAGTGGGTGATCTTTGAGAATATTATTAATAAAGATGAATAGACTTGTTCTGAGATCAGTCCTACCTAGAGGGTGATCTCTAAATCTGATGATACTGATTGACCATAGTTGAGATCAGTCCTATCTAGTGGAAAATCCTGAAGTCTATTTGTAATGATAAAGATTGACCGTATCTAACAGTCCTGAGTCTGATGGAACTATCTGAGCTCTTTACTGTAACTTAGTTGACTGTATCTAACAGTCCTGAAAATCTAAAAAATTATCTGAGTTCCTTTACTGAAACTGATACTGAAACTATGGGAGGTAGTTATTTACTCGACATGCCCCATATGTGCCAATATAGCAAAACTGGGGTCCAATCTCTTCCCTTACTGGAAGGGTGTCAATACCAAACTACTGATAAAAACAGGCTGTGAGAACCCTCTATTAGCAGGTGCTCAAAATGAGAACGGTGGGAACCCTCTACTGGAAAGTTAGACCACCTCATCTACCTTGAACTAGCAGGTATGATATCTCAACCTAAGCTAGATACATAATTCTGGAATGAAAAGATTGCTTCTAGGAATCACACCCTCTACTTGTAGGTAAGTTCCCATACTTGGGTTCACTCGGTGCTAACTTCTACTCCTAACTGAAGAGATTGAACATAATTAATTGAGCTGAACTGATTAACTAAACTGAACTTATTAGCTGAACTGAACTGATTAGCTGAACTGATACTAGTGGTATTGTTTAGCAGAGGTAAATTGAGTTTACAGAGTTTTGTTGACTGACAGAATGTACTGATGTCTCAGGACTGACTGAGAGTACTGTAGTTACTGAGATTTTTCTTGGAATACTAAAATCAATGAGATTACTGAACTACTGAGATTTCTGAGATTTCTCGAGTCACATGTTTGACTAAGTTCTATGGATCATGGCTTGACTGACAGTATCGCGAAACATGACATGTCTCTAGGCACACAACTAAATTGTTAGTTACAAGTACCCCCAGGACTCGATGGAAGGAAACTAACACACATGACACTTCTTGATCATAGGAATAACATCCATAATTCATAATATCATAAGTAGGGGATTTCATACTACACATGTTTCTCAACACCATATACATGAAAGGAATGCCTATAACATGTAAATACTTTCATAATTTCAATTTCATGAGCATTTCATATCACAACAACAATACACAACAATTAGCATGGAATTCATGTTGAGTCCTAAGGAATAGAGCATGGTCTTGTCATTTAATTTCTATTTAGCTATAATACATGATTTATAGTCTCTTCGGTATTTTATCAAACACCTTGCATACACACCTTGTGTCATAGGCATATTCATCACCTTAATGATTTAAACCACCCAAAATTCATATATTTCAATTTGCATGTCATCCTAGTTTAATAAAATCACATAAAGATTCTAATTTTGGAGTCGTATAACAATCAATCACACAAACATAATCAACCCACAACATAACTTCACGATTCATAGTTTAAAAGAGTGTTCTTGAAATCCACGGATAAAAGGAATCCGTGGATGAACACTACGCATACCTTAAAGCTTGATCTTGAAAGAGATCTAATGTTTCTTGAATGTTCTTGAAGAAATCCTTTGGGAGAGAAAGTTCTTGTTCTTGAGGAGCATGAGAAAATAATGGGATAATATCCTTCTTAGAGATTTAATAAAATGTTTAGAGTGAGGGGAAAAGATCAAAATACCCCTACGAAATTATCTCCCAGTTGCTGAAATTATTAACTAACGACATGTGCTGATAAGCCGTCAAATTTGTGATAGCCCATCTGCCCAGGTCGTCACCTGGGAGCTGAAAATTTTGAATTTCTACATAAGCCTGATGACATTGTTGATAAGTCATCAAAAATATCATCAGAAATGTGATAGGTTATCAAAAATGTCTTTATAATTATGATAAGTCGTCAGAAATGTCGTCACTCAGTTTTCAGGCTGACATGCTAGAGTAAAATTGGCATAACTTTTTGCTCCGATATCGGATTTAGGCAAAATTGGTATCATTGAAAATACAATTCAATTATATATATATTTTTGTACATCATGAGCTCAATAATTTGTAGTATAACGAGAGATATTCTTATTTGAAGTTGACTATAGCAATATCCTTCCCAAGAATTCAATCGATAAGGAATGTTTTGATTCGTCTGATAGCTGGGTGTTAATTGAAGAATTAATATACATCTAACTTACTCATAAAACTATAAAATAATCATGATGTACTATGCATGATCTTGAAACATGGCACTAATATTGGTTTGGAATTTTCTGGGTATTACAATATCTCCCCCTTGGGAACATTTGTCCTTGAATAAGATTGACTGAGATGTAAGAAAAGATCAACTGAAGTATGTACAGACATACACTACTGAAACATGGTTTTGGTACTGACATGACTGATAAGCTGAATACACCATACTGAACATGAATATCTGATGCATGAGTACTGATTCATGAATGCATGACTGAGTGTTCTGATGAACTGAGTTTCTCATAATAAGAATGCATATCTGATGCCTAATTTTATGAATGACATGATACATGAATGCATGACTGAAAGTATTGGTAAGCTGATCATGCATATCTGATGCGTGAATACATAACTGAACTAACTTATGAACATGCGACTGAACATGTAATGGTAAAGATACCAAGTTTGAACTAAAACTGAGCATGGAGCTAAATACAAAATTTTTTACTAAAATCTGAACATGAGAATGAGTAACTTCAAGGAAGACTGTTACCTTGAATTAAAAATACCGATGAATTTGAAACTAATTACTCAATATGCATAAGCGGAAACATGAGAATATAACTGAGTCTGGAGCGTGATACATGAACTGAACTGAGTCTGTAATATATGGCATACAACTGAGGTTGGAGATTAAGGGTCAACTTATGAGTATCCCTTACTCCATACTAGATTCATTACATAAAGAGAGAATGGAATACTTATGTTATGATTCGGGGAATCATAGTGTATCTCCCCCTTGGGACACTCTGTCCCTCACAGAATACTGACTTGGCTAAGCTACTGAGGGAAGCTGAGGCGATGAGCAAGGCACCTGGAAACTGAATCGCGACTGATTACATGAGATCTGAAACTGAGGCATGACACATAAACTGAGATGATTACTTAACTGAAGCATACATTATAACTAAGATTGTAACTCGGATGGAAACTGAGTTATGATAGTTGCATAATAAAGGTTATCATAAGTCAAGGATCTGAATGTACACTCACACTCTAAACTTTTCTTGATTTCTAAGTAAAACCTCTTTCTAGTCATTTATTTACATATTAGCATGACATTCAAACCTATACCCATAACTACACCCTTGTGTAAAACAGGTATGCAACAATCTTCTCTTAACATGTATCATTTACTCTCTCACTTATCTAAGCAACTGTTTATCACTACATTGTTCTCATAAAGAGAGCTCACTGAAGGGATTGAATCAAGAGGACCTGAAACATGAATGGACACTAGCTCAACTTGACACATGACTGAGGCCTGAGGAATAGGATATCAACAATATGGATTTACCCAAAAGGTCTAAACTGAGGATATACATGACACATCCTGGATTAACTGATCAATAGAAGTGTAACATGAGTCATCAAAGCTGAGTAATCTACAAAGCATGACATATGTACATGAGTCATTAGCTGTATGACCGAAGTTGGGAGCTTTCTGCATTCGTGGGACATGATTTGTATTACTGAGGGGAATAAAGTCGAACCCCTTATGCTGGGAAATAGAATCGTACATGATTCTATAGAAATCATGAATATAAGTTGTGTTCATGGAACTGAGACATAAAGCATACATAGGTATCATGCTGACTGGAGTGCGAAATTTTACAGTGTGATAAGGATGGATAGGGAATCATCTTTCCTAACTTCTTTTCTGTACATACTGGCACTACTACTGAAATCTGAGAGCCTGACTAAGGTACTTTATCTACCATCTCCCCCTTGTCTTTAAGCCATTATCTTAAGTCTGTGAACACTTTACTAAGCTCTGGACTGAACTGCAATTATCAGTATATACTTACACTATGTTCGACACATGCTTGCCTTACTAAACAAATTATCTGCTACTATTTCCTCATATACTACTAATATCACATTCCTAATTTACATCCATCTCTACACACTTAATTTCAAATCAATAGTCTTAATTTCTTGCTTGTACTTTTCAAGCCTACTGATTCACTTTGGTATAAATGTCCCCATGAATACATAATTTTTTCAATCTGGATGATATTATCCTAACTCTACTACTGCCAAACTCCTGGGTTTATGCTTCTAACTCTAAGTCTATGCTATTATAGGATTCTAAGAACGGAACTAGTGAAATATCTAAATTCGGGTTAAAGAATGAGTTCTCATATTCATGAATGAAATCCGTATAACTTTGGAACATAACGGAACTGAGGGATACTATTTGAGCATGTGGAAAATCCCATAACTTTCTGTAAAGACTTTCTGAGAAAGACTTATCTTTAGGACATGAGCTTCACTACTTCTTTTACCTTAAAAGTAAGATAGAGTTGACATGAGTGGAGCATGATGAGAATCTTCATGAGTTTCTTAGGAAACCTTTATATAGCACAATTGAAACATAAAAAAAGGGAAACTGTTCCTAAAACTTCTCATAGCCTCCTGCACATAAGTGTGGTGCACAATACACCTATGTACAAAACTCTACTAGATGCAGCTTTTAGACTTCCTAGGACTCTATTGAACCTTAGGCTCTGATACCAAGTTTGTAACGCCCCAATTTTCTGAACCGAAATGCTACACGGTGCTCATGACCCCGAAGGAGCACAAGCTAACCCATGACTAATATATGTACTTGTATACTATATAAAATACTGGAAAATACAAAAATATGAACTGAAAGACCATAAGGTTCAAACTGGATAAACATCTGAATAATAATAACGTTTGAATAAGGTGGTATCATAATTCCAAAACAAAACTGAAAATACTGAAGTCTAAGCCAAGTCTGATATCTAGTCTTCATCTAGTCTGAAAGCCTCTACTATTTGAGTAATCTGAATAAGGAGCTGATGGGACATGTGCCCAACTAACTTTGTCTAATAAACTGACTAATGGGATAATGAATAAATAATCATGTCCTCGAAGGATGAGGAATCACTTCTAACTCTGACTGCTGAAATCTACAATGCTACTACTACTCTGGAACTCGGGCCTCTGAACCTATGGTGTAACATAAGTGAAAGCACCATAGCGCAAATGCGCCACTATGAATGAATGTACTGAGTATACTAGTGAGGTAGGCTACATGCAAAGGGTTTATATACATGAACAATGCTGACTGATATGAACATAAGAATACATACACGCATAAGTAACTATAACTGAACTCGTGGTGATACTGACTACTGAGTCTGAATACTGACAATATGAGTTTACTGATATTGAGGTACTGAATAGATGAACAACTATTTCTGACAGTTCAAATTATGAAGAACTGGTCTGATTGACTGTGTCTAACAATCCTGAAACTGAATACTGATTACATGAGTTATGATGACTGATATAACTGTGATAATCGTCCTAACCAATTTAACTGATACTAAGTGATTGTATCTGACAGTCTAAGTTATGATGGAACTATCTGAGTTTCATTCTATATGGAGTAACTGAATCTGAGCTCAGTCCTATTTAGCAGGTGATCTTTGAGTATATTGTTAATAAAGATGAATTGACTTATTCTCAAATCAGTCCTACCTAGCGGGTGATCTCTAAATCTGATGATACTGATACTGATTGACCATAGTTGAGATCAGTCCTATCTAGTGGATGATCCTGATGTCTATTTCTAATGTTAAGGATTGACCGTATCTAATAGTCCTGAGTCTGATGGCACTATCTGAGATCCTTACTATAACTGAGTTAAATGTATCTAACAGTCTTGAAAATCTGAAGAACTATTTGAGTTCCTTTACTGAGACTAATACTGAAACTGCGGGAGGTAGTTATTTAACCGACATGCCCCATATATGCCAATATAGCTAAACTAGGGTCCAATATTTTCCCTGACTAAAAGCGTGTCAATACCACGCCACTGATAAAGATAGGCTGTGAGAACCCTCTACTGGTAGGTACTAAAAATAAGAATGGTAGGAACCCTCTACTGGCAGGTTTGGCCACTTCATCTACCCTCAACTAGCAGGTATGATGTCTCAACCTACGCTGGCTACATAGTTTTGGAATGTAAGGATTGCTTCTAGGAATCACACCCTCTACTGGCAGGTGAGTTCCCATCCTTGGGTTCTCTCGGTGTTAACTTCTACTCCCAACCGAAGAGACTGAACATAATTAATTGAGTTGAACTGATTAACTTAACTTAACTGATTAGCTAAACTGAATTGATTAGCTGAACTGATACTAGTGGTATTGTTTAGCAGAGCTAAACTGAGTTTACTGAATTCCGTTGACTGACAGAATGTACTGATGTGTGAGGACTGACTAAGAGTACTGTAGATACTGAGATTTTTCTTGGAATATTGAAGTAACTGAGATTACTAAACTACTGAGATTTCTGAGATTTCCTAAGTCACATGGTTAACTGAGTTCTATGGATAATGGCTTGACAGAGAGTATCGTGAAACATGACATGGCTCTAGGTACACAACTAAATTGTCGGGTATAAGTACCCCCAAGACTCGATGGAAGGAAACTGACACACATGACACTTCTTGATCATAGGAATAACATCCATAATTCATAATACCATAAGTAGGGGATTTCATACTACACATGTTTCTCAACACCATATACATTAAAGGGAATAAGTATAATATGTAAATACTTGCATAACTTCAATTTCATGAGCATTCCATATCACAACAACAATACACAACAATTAGCATTGAATTCATGTTGAGTCGTAAGGAATAGAGCATGGTTTTGTCATTTATGTTCTATTTAGCTATAATACATGATTTCTAGTTTCTTAGGTCTTTTTTCAAACACCTTGCATGCACACCTTATGGCATAGGCATATTCATCACCTTAATGATTTAAACCACCCAGAATTCATATATTTCAATTTGCATGTCATCCTAGTTTAATAAAACCACATAAAGATTCTAATTTTGGAGTTGTATAACAATCAATCACACAAACATAATCAATCCACAACATAACTTCATGATTCATAGTTTAAAAGAGGGTTCTTGAACTCCACGGATGAAAGGAATCTATGGATGAACACTACGCATACCTTAAAGCTTGCTCTTGAAAGAGATCTAATATTTCTTGAAGGTTCTTGAAGAAATCCTTAGCCTTGCTCTTGATTTTTCTTGACTAGGGTTTAACCTCTTTGGGAGAAAATGTTCTTGTTCTTGAGGAGAATGAGAAAATAATAGGATAATAGCCTTCTTAGGGCTTTAATACCGTGTTTAGAGTGAGGGAAAAAGACCAAACTACACCTATGAAATTACCTCCTAGTTGCTGAAATTATCAGCTGAGGACATGAGTTGATAAGCCGTCAGATCTGTAATAGCCCGTTAGCCCAGGTCATCACCTGGGAGCTGAAATTTTTGGATTTCTACCTAAGACTAACGAAATTACTACTAAGTCATCAGAAATGTCGTCAAAAATGTGATAGGTTATCAGAAATGTCATCAGAATTGTGATAAGTCGTAAGAAATATCGTCACTTAGTTTTCAGGCTGACATGCTGGAGTAAAATGGCCATAACTTTTTGTTCTGATATCGGATTTAGGCGCAATTGGTATCATTGAAAAACTAATTCAATTATATATATTTTTTTAGGTCATTATATCAATAATTTGTTGTATAACAAGAGATATACTCATTTGAAGTTGACTATAGCAATATCCTTCTCAAGAATTCAATCGATAAGGAATGTTTTGATTCGTCTGATAGCTGGGAGTTATTTGAATAATTAATATACATATAAATTGGTCATAAAAATATGAATGAATCATGATGTACTATGCATGATCTTGAAACATGGAGCTAATATTGGTTTGGACTTTTTGGGGTATTACATGGGGATATGTCTCTCCACGTAGACAAGCCTTCCTATCCCTTAGAGCCCAATGGATTCTTCAAAATAATTTATTTTTTTGGTGTAAAGTAGAGAAAGAGGGAACTAAGAAATCGAGATATAAGAAACAGGGAGGTATGCTAGTTCTGGAAATAAGAAAACACTTCCAGTGAAGTGTTAATTGTGCCCCACCCCTTTAAGACATTTGATACTAACATATATATATATATATATATATATATTAGTTTATTGGAAATAATTAAATATTTCCACCACTTTCTAAGAATGGTACTTTTTATAATTAAGGAGAAACCTTTAATTTATTTACCATCTTTTGACACATAACACTATACCATACATTATACTATTCCTTATCAAGTATGTACACCCCACTAATAATCCTTCATAGATCAAAGTTGTACTTGTTTTATGGTGTTAACTTAATTCAAAATTTTCCTAAGGTATCACAATCTCCACCACTTAGGAAAATTCATCCTCGAATGATACTTGAAGTTTACCTTGTGTTCCATAACTATCGAAGACATCTTTCAGATTGATTAATCAACTATGGTCTCGTGTTATACCGTCATAAGGCTTTAAAACTTGACTAACTCTTCAAATTTCCAAAGAATTTGCTAGAGTTTTCTTTGTAAATAAGCCTATCGGGTACCTGTCAGCTAGCTATAATACATCCAAATACGCTACACGGAGCATCACAATACATATAATACTCAACGAATAACATGCAAGGCTCCGCTTAGCCTTAAACTCGAGAAATAGTACACGAGGCTCCTCTTGGCCTTACACATAATTAAAAGTCATAACCAACCATGTAAATTACCTTATACTCTGTATCCACACGTTGTTTCCATGTAAATCTCAAGACTCATATGAACAAGTCATGTACCTAAACATATCAAGAATGAATCAGATGCCAATAGAACAAAATATAATAGAAATAATGATCACATAAAGAAATAAGTAGTTTAAGAACCTTCTAGTAGTTTTGGAATAAATATGGGTATTTAGCTTTCATATCCACTTCTTGTTCATAGGTGTCTTCTTCTACATTTTGGTCTCACCAAATCACCTTTATTGAAGCTATGTCTATAGTTCTCAACCTTCTGACCTGTCGATCCAATATGGCCACGAGGACTTCCTCAAATAATTAGTCTCTACAAAACTCAATACACTCTATAGGGATGAATCGAGATGGCTCTCCTAAGCATTTACGTACCATAGACACATGAAAGATAGGATGCACTGTAGCTAACTATGGAGGTAATTTTAGCTCATAGGCTACCTGGCTAATTTTACGAATAACTCTATAGGGCCCAATTTACCTGGGACTCAACTTACCCCTCTTACTAAATTGCATAACGCCTTTCATAGGTGATACCTTCAATAACACGAAATCATTAATTTGGAATTCTAAATCACTATGTCGCATATCTACATATAATTTTTGCCTACTTTGGGCAGTCTTCAACTGATCTCGTATCAACGTAACCTTTTTAACATCTTGATAGACTAGAACTAGACCCAATACCTGTGTCTCGGCTACTTCAAACTAAGTAATAGGTGATATATATCGTCTCCCATGTAGAGCTTCTAATGGAGCCATGTAAATTCTGGAGTGATAACTGTTATTATAGGAAAACTCTATTAAAGGCAAATGATTATCCTAATTACGTCTAAATTAAATCACATATACTCTCAACTTATCATCAAGCATCCGAATAGTACGATCGGCTTGGCCATCTGTCTGTGGGTAAAATATAGTACTAAGGTTCACCTGTGTACCCAAGCTCCAATGGAATAATTTCCAAAAATTAGCTTTAAACAGGGAACCTATATCTGATAAAATAGACATCAGAGTCCCATGTAGGTGAAAAAATTCTTTTACATATAGTTTGGCATAATCTTCAGCCAAACTGGTAGATTTAACAAGAAGAAAATGGGTTGATTTCATCAAGCGCTCAACTATTACCCAAAAGGAGTCATGATTTTGATAAGAAGAAGGTAATCCTACAATGAAATCCATATTAATAGTATCCCACTCCCATACCAGAATAATAAAAGTTTGATCTAGGACACCGGGTCTCTGATGTTCTACTTTTACTTACTGATAATTGAAGCACTGAGCCACATATCTTCCTATATCTTTCTTCATGTTGTTCCAACAGTAGATTTCTTTAAGATCGTGATACATATTTGTAGAACTAGTATGGATCGAATAATGAAAAAAATGGACCTTAGCCATAATCTGTTGTCGCAACCCATCTACATCAGGTAGACATAATTTACCTCAACACCTCAAAGAGATATATCATGCTAGTTCAAATGTCGTGATTCGATGTTGTAGAATTCCATCTTTGTACTGGAGCAATATGGGGTTATCATACTTCTTTTGTTTAAACAATGCTACAAGTAATGAATCGGTTGTATTGAGTAGTACAATGCCACCATCTATGAAATCCATAAGGCGAACGCCAAGATTGGCCAATTTGTGAACATCTCTTGCTACTTCCCATTGAAAAGTGACAGATATGCTAGACTACTCATGGATAGTAGACTAAGAGCATCAGCTATAATTTTACCTTTTCCCGAATGATAGAGAATATTGACATCATACTCCTTCAATAACTCTAGACACCTCCTCTGCCTCTAGATCAACTCCTTTTTCTTGAATAGATATTGAAAACTTTTATGATTAGTATATATATTAACATGCACTCTATCTAAATAATAGCGCCACATTTTAAGTGTGAATAGCACAGCTGCAAGTTTTAAGTCATAAGTGGGATAATTTTATTCATGCTTCTTTTATTGTCGAGAAGCATAAGCTATAACTCTTCCATACTACATTAGGATGTAACCCAAACCAACACCTGAGGCATCACAGTACACTACATATCCTTCTGTGCCCTCTGGTAAGGTTAACACTGGCGCAGTAGTCAGTCATTTTAGTTCTTGGAAACTTCTTTCTAAAGTATCTGGCCACTAGTACTTAACAGCTTTCTGTGTCAATTTCATCAATGGGACAGAAATAAAGGAAAATCCCTCCATAAATCTCCTATAGTATCTGACTAGCCCCAAGAAACTACGCACCTCAGTTGGAGTGGTTGGTCGAGTCCAATCCTTCACAACTTCTATCTTATAAAAATATGCTCTGATGCCTTCTCCATATACCACATGACCAAGAAAATCTACCAAGGTCAACCAAAACTCACACTTAGATAACTTAGCATATAACTGGTGCTTTCTAAACGTTTGAAATGCTAACCACAAATGATTTGCATGCTCAACTTCATTATGTGAATATATCAAAACATCATCTATAAATACAATCATGTACATATCAAGAAAAGGTTTGAAAATCCTATTCATCATGTCCATGAAGGCTGTCAGAACATTCGTTAGACCAAATGACATGACAAGAAACTCAAAGTGTCCATATCTTGTCCGAAAGGCTATTTTGGGAATATCTGTTTCACAAATTCTTAACTGGTGATAACCGGACCTCAAATCAATCTTTGAAAAACATTTTGCACCCTAAAATTGATTGAATAAATTATCTATTTAGGGGAGGGGGTACTTATTATTTTTTGTCACTTTGTTCAGCTATCTGTAATCTATACACATTCATAACATACCATCTTTTTTACATACAAAAAGCACTGGCGCATCCCAAGGTGATAGACTGGGTTGAATGAAACCTTTATCAAGTAAGTCATTTATCTATTCTTTTAGCTCTTTTAGTTCTACAAGTGCCATTCTTTAAGGAGGAATTGATATCGGTTGAGTATCGGGATCCACATCAAAACCAAAATTGATTTCTCTAACAAAAGGTAATCCAAGAAGTTCATCTGGAAACACATCTGAGTACTCGATCACCACTGGTACAAATTCTAGAGTTTGTGTCTGCTTTTTGACCTCAATATCTTTCACTTGGACTAGATAATACAAACATCCCTTTGCGATAAGATTTTGCGCCTTAAGAAATAAAATAAACCTCCATCCAGAAATTATAGAATCACCCCTCCACTCTAAGATTGAATCTTCTAGGAAGTGGAAATAGGCTATTTTGGCTTGACGATCAACCATAGAAAAACAACAGGATAACCAATCCATACCTATAATAACATCAAAGTCGACATTTTCAAGTTCAATCAGATTATCCAATGTAGCACGACCACATACTGTCACCATACAATCATAATAGACCCATTTAGCTATAATAGAATCTGTTACCGGAGTCGATACCACAAATGGTTTGCATAGCAACTCTGGCTCTATTCCAAACTTCTTAGCAACAAATGGGGTAACAAAGGACAAGGTAGATCCTAGGTCTATCAAGGCATATCTGTCATGTGAAAAAATAGCTAAAGTACCTACGACCATATCTGGAGATGCCTCTGAATCTTTCCGACTAGATAGTGCATACATATGATTTAGGCTTACGCTCAAACCTGGACCTCTGCCTCTACCAGATCATCTACCTTCTGGTGCCTGAGGACCACGAGAAGAAGAAAGCATTGATGAAGATGAAGTTAATGCAGATCCTATAGGCTGTGATCGATCACCTCTGCCTTTACTTCTGAGCTATGGACAATCACGTACCATATGGACCTCTATACCACACCAGTAACATGCACTTGAACCACACCAACACTTTTCTCCATGTGGTCGGCCACACTACCTGCATATATATTGAGGTGGTAACCCTCGACTAGCGCCCCTCTGAGGTTGTAAATATGATGCTCTAGAAGTCTGACTCTTCTTATACCTGTTCCTCAAGAACTGAGTTAGTGCATTAGATATGGAGTGCATAGTCGACTGGGATTGCCTAGGTGGCCTTCTACTAGTAGAAGCATTACTGTTTCCCTGTTACTGGTTGGCCATCCTAGCCCTCTTACTCTGCTCCCTCTAATTATCTACCTTTAAATTACGTTAATCCTTCTCCGACTGCTGAGCATACACCATGATTCTTGCTATAACCAAATTTTTATTCGTAGCAGCAATAGAAAAAAGGTCCTTCAAGGGACCCGCAAAGACATTCACAAAGTAATGAATACATTTTTCTTGTTTGCTAACCACCTCTGGAGTATATTTGGACAATTTTGTAAACCCCAAACAATACTCCTTGACACTAAGATTACACTACTTTAAGGATAGAAATTCATCTACCTTTGCCTCTCTGAACTTTAATGGCTTGAAATGATCCATGAAGGCATTTTGCAAAAATTTTCCAGATCGTTGTGGGAGCTACCTGACCTCTCAAGTAAACCGACATATCATACCAATCAACCACAATATCTTTTAGTTGATGGGAAACCAATTCAACTGCATCTATGTTTGATACCCGCAACACCTTATAAATTCTATAAGCTTTATCAATGAATTGTTGAGGGTCCTATGCAAGCTTAGAACCTATGAATTCTAGTGGATTCATATAGAGGAAATCTTTGATCCTAGATTTAGCTATCCCTCCCTGAGTAGCAATAGGTACATTCACACCTTGTCTCTAGGCCTGGGCGGCTACCAACAGTGTAAGTAACTGTATTGCTCATTTAATATCTAGGTCTGAGGCACCTGGCGGAGGGATAAGGACTATTTTGGTACCACTGGAGGTACTGATGCCCCTATAGGTCCTTCCATTCCCGGTATTTTAGAATTTGAAAGTATAGAACCCATCAAACTTTCCTGAGTCCTATTTATATCCACAAATACGGGAGATTTCCTTGTAGTGGTTTCCTCCTGAGTGGTGCTAGTAATGGCCTGTTGGGCTACTTTATCCTTCTCTATAGCAGACAAAGTCTGTATCACAAATAGATAGAATAGGAGTCAGAAGTAACTTCCTATGATTTAACTTTATTGCACGATCTACAATATAAATAAAGGTCAAATTCTGAAATGTCCATGTAGTTTCTTAATTATAAACGTGGTGCGCAACACATAGATAAGTAAGGTCTTACTAGACACGGCTTCATAAACTCCTTGGGACAAGTGAACCTAGGATCTAATACCAAGTTTGTCATGTCCCAAACTAATAATAACGAACAAGAACTGTATACACTTACTTTGCAAGCACTCTATGATGTACGTGAAGTTATGGAATAATAACGACCGAGATATTCAATAAGAATTGGATATATACACGAGGGAGTTACATTAACAAAACTATACAATACTACACGATGTCCATGAAGTCTCTAGTCAGTTTAACATGCTATACTACAAGTGTCTAGTTGGCATCAGGCTCTTCATGCCCAACCTAAAACCTATACATATAATCAAAATACTAGTCATAGATAGGCTCATAAGAGAGTTGGAGCTCACCAAAATATCAGGTGAAAATGGAAATAGGACCTAACATGGATGTATGCTATCCGGAGAATCTGAGCCTACATAAATAAAACATGGTAGGCCCAAGACATCAGTATATAAACAATACGTACTGGATTGAAAGAAGATAGAATAATAGTTGGACAAGTACAGAAGCTCATATGAGTCAAATGGTAAAGTGAAAAACGTATAAGCCAACAAATAACACATATACGACAAAAACTGATAACTTATGCACCGACCTTATTAGTATCAGATATAATATTTAGAAAAGAATTCATTATAATATACGGCCTATACTTTTCCTAGGTGATGCACTTATCCTATAAGTCGTATAAATGATCACAAAATGGCCTTCCGAAGGAAATCTAAGGCAAGTATAAATCATATATTGCTCACATACTCATTGATATGATCCCATATGTGTAATTGTAAACTGTATCCTGGTATGCCTTACCCAGGGGCTCACTATGAGGGTCTGCCCATAGGTCGTATATTCCATATGTTAGCTTGATTCAGGGGAAATCAATACATGACATTATAGCTGACTTTTAATAAAAATGATTCCACAAAGTCGGGTACGCCCAATGGTTGAGCTCACTATAGTGGTTTGGTCTTGATCTTGTGCACAGAATCACATCGAGCGATATGCAAATACAAACCTATGTACCCTCCCATCGGTAATATTTATTAAATAATGCCTTAAAAAGCCTATGACAAGTGAGCAATGGTAATAGTCATTTGTTTATATTACATACACATATAATTTTGTATCATTATTTACTTTTGTTCCTAACTTGCTACATATATAGCATAAGGCCTAAGAGAATCGAAGTAAAGGGATCTACAATAATATACAATATTATGAAGACTTGACACAAGGAGGGCAAGATGGATACGTATAAGCTTGATGGTAGAATGAGCGAACGATTAGTACGACAATATAAAGGTTCTATCTTTGTATTTCATGAGAATTATCTTAATATTAATAAGATGGAACACATGATGTTGGGTGGTGGTTTAGGGGAGACATAAGGTTTAGCTTTACATACCTTAATGTTTTGCTAGCTATGATAGTATTCTGAACCTTTATTCTTCCAGTCGACTGATTAAGATATCTGATAGCCAATCTACTAACTACAAAAAAAACATATATATTCATTAATGACCCGTAGATACATTTAACAAATTATTCCAATAATCTTCTATTATGCTTGAAACTAATCGAATTTCTTAACAACAAATTGGAGTGAATTCTAAATTTTTCAACTTATTCAATTCAACATTAAATACCTCAATTGATAGGAGTCCCTTGTACTATAATTTCCCCTTCTCAAGAATTCATCCCAAAGAGAGTGAAAGTGTTCAATTATATAATAGTCAATGACTTATATCACACCCCAACATATATTCTTTAATTAAATCCAAGTACGGAGTGAGAAAGTTACCCTTTTTGAAATAAACCCCTACTTAAAGTCTTGATAGAATTTAAGAAGTCCTTGGATAAAGACAAGCTTAGGGTTGTGATGATATGAATCTCCACGTAGAAAAGCCTTCCTATCCCTTAGAGCCCATTGGATTCTTCAAAATAATTTATGTTTTGGTGTAAAGTAGAGAAAGAGGGAATTAATAAATGGAGATGTAAGAAACAGGGAGGCATGCTAGTTCTGGAAATAAAAAACTCTTCCAGTGAAGTGTTAATACTGCCCCTCCCCTTTAAGATATTTGACACTAACATATATATATATTAGTTTATTGGAAATTATAAAATATTTTCACCACTTTCTAAGAATGGTACTTTGTATAATTAAGGAGCAACCTTTAATTTACTTACCATCTTTTGACTTATCACACTATACCACACAAAATACAATTCCTTACCAAGTATGTACGCCCCACTAATAATCCTTCATAGATCAAAGTTGTACCTATTTTAAGGTGTTAACTTAATTTAAAATTTTCTTGAGGTATCAAAATATCGGGTTCTCTATCATCTTTCTACTACTTGACCCAGGTGCGATCCACCTCTTGAAATTGGTAAGAAGTCAAGTCAGTGCTCTCAACTATGTTAGCGCTCTAACTTGGGTAACACCCATAATATCAGTCACCTTATGCACACAATCTAGAAAATCTTAGGGATCCTCCTAAAGCCTAGATCCAGAGAACACCAGGGATTCATCTGAGTGAAGTC
Source organism: Capsicum pubescens (assembly GCA_030864215.1). Classification (NCBI taxonomy): domain Eukaryota; kingdom Viridiplantae; phylum Streptophyta; class Magnoliopsida; order Solanales; family Solanaceae; genus Capsicum; species Capsicum pubescens. Next base: position 193,379,942 of record CM061544.1, on the reverse strand, counting down.
TTGTATCCTACTTGCTACCATATTCAATACTAGATTTATTGGGAAAACAACATGCTAATTATTTTTTACAGCCATGGATTGGGCTACAGCCGTGAAGGCAGCCCTAAATTCATTGAGTGAGGCCTGGTTATTTAGAGGGTCTTCCTAAATAGGTGCAGATGCGGGATGGTCCCTGTTCATTCTTCTGTTATTCCTTGTAGGAGGCATTTTTGTATAAAAAGATTAAGAAAGAGTTAGAAAAAGGAAATTTATAGTGCTCACACTCCATTCTGCGACATGAACAATGAAAGAAGAAAAACTTTCCTAAGACGTCTCATATACTCTTGCCCATAAGTGTGTAACTCCTCACACCCATGAACCAGACTCTAGTTACTGTGGTATTCAGACACCCTAGGACACTTTATACATGTGTTATTATACAAAGTTTTTTACGGCCCAAGGCTATGCCCTAGTATTAACATAGTGCTTAGAGACATAAGTGACCTCAAGCTAACCAATAGTCTGGTAACTACTATAACCATTGAAGAAAATAGCAAAGTAATATATAGAAGTTGAACTAAAAATCTAGATAATAAACAATACTGAGAGTACTACTAGATACATCTGATAAGTCTAAAAGTAATTTTGACTGTCTAACTACCTGACTATCTGAAATCCTCTAAATAGGATGAGTTATTGGCATAGGTCCCCAACTAACTTTGACTAACTAGAATAGCATGAAATGAAATACTGGGATAAATAAATGATAGTATAATTATTCCTTAACAGATAAGAACTCACCAATGTTGCAGCTATCGGGCATAGAAACGGACTACGTGCAATCTAGAAACTGAGCTTCCAAACCTATGTTAAAAGACAACATAGTGCAAAAGGGAGTATGCGATCAGTACTTTGAATTTACTAGTATGTGATCTGAAATCTAACTAACATGCATATATACTGACCATGAATTCATAAACATGACTATCGAATGTGAGAACAAGTATAAATGTGCGCTAAAATAACCTGAATAGCTTATACATGAATAATTGGTCATGCAAACCTAAATTAATATAGTTTGAGCACTGAGAACTGTAACTATTCGAGATAATAATTAACCAACATACCATAATCTGTGCTAATCAGGGTCCAACCTATAACCTAGTTGGAAAGGTGTCAGTACCTTGCCATGATTACTAACACTGGCTGTGTGGATCCACTAACATAATATCACGAAGTACTAGGGTGTCAGTCCTCTACTAGTGGGTGACCCTTAATAGAGTATCAATCCTTAATTGGTGGGTGACCTCTTATATCCTACACTTTCTATGTAGTTCTGGAACATAGGGACTTCTGCTAAAGGCCTCAGTCCTGTACTGGCGGGTAAACTTTCATCCCTAGGTCTGCTTGGTGCTAAGTCTTACTCTCAACTTAATTGACTCTTAAATTAATGAAAGGTTTAACATGATTGATACTGACATATTATGAACATGATGGTTTTCTAAATTTAATGATACAAGCATGCTATGAATGACTTATAACCTGATATATGTGACATAAATGAATATCTAGGCATCGAGTGTTCATGACCCACCTGCGTTGCCTATTGTAAACTAATATTTATGAATATTAAGCAATACATGGTATGGTAAAATCATGAATAAAACCCCATATTTCAATAACTAATCATGATGTAGACATTTGCATTATCAAATATATGGAAACATAATTATCATGAGGGAATATATTTTCATGGTTTAGAATCAAAATAATTGAGAGGTGATTCATAAAATTCATAGTTAAATTGAAACCCCATTAAAGAGAAAAGAGTTTTACACTTGAAAGTGTAGAGTGTTCTTAGGACTCAATGGGTGGAAGGGACCTACTGATGAATATCCCAAATACCTAAAGTAGAAGCCCTGAAGAAATCTTCTTGAAAAATTTCCTTTCTTGAAGAACCCTATTTTTCTCTTGAGAAATAAAGGAATCACCTTTTTGATTTCTCCTGGGTGGAATTGACGATTATGTTATGAATTGGGGCTTTGTGTTTTTATACCACCCTTTGGGAAGCCAAAAAGACATGGGCTTTGCTTGGATTTTAAGGGAGTGGGAAAAGATATTAAAGTCCCTGAAAAAACTTGTAGGAAAACATGTTCCCAGTTGTTACGACTCACCTCGTAACTCATTACAACTTGTCACAAGTCATTATCTGAGTTGTAATCTTGAGTATTGGGATCTAGGGTACATTCTGTTCTGACTATAAATGCCTCTTAATGACTCGTTATGACTGACTATAAGTCATTGGGTAATGTCGAAGTCTAATTCTTGATTCATAGATCCTTTACTTGTCAGAATATTGGTCCACACAATGACTTGTAAGGTCTGACTATGGGTCATGAGATGGAATCGTATCCACTAGAAGGGATTCTTGGTTGACCATTATTTTGGCAATGAGTCCCTCTAAATGATTCATAATTTTTTATTTTGAATCATGGAGTGGAGTAGTGGTCATTGGAAGCTGACAGACTCTTGGAAGAAAAATTTCATAACTTACTAGCATGATGTTGGAGTAGGGAGAGACTTGTGTCATTGGAAAGCTAACTTCATGGGCATTCATTTGAGAGTTTTAGCACATGAAAATTTGGGGTATTACACATAGTTATCAAAATCTATATTATTTAGACGATTAGTGAGCCGTGTTTAGATAAATTCAACCCAACTTCTCATTCCTTAGATTGAATTGCTATCTTAGTACTTAATGAGACTTATGAAGGATGTTGTCGTGGGATTTCGGAAGCTAAGACTAACTTGGGGTAGAAGTTTTGTTAGAATGGATTTTTGGGGTTAGAAGTGAGCCCTTCTAGCCCACTTTAGGTCAAGATTACTATTAGCTCCTTGTAGACTCAATAGTTCTTCTTTCGACATCCAATATGTACTCCTAATTCCGAAAAGGATTTAAAGATATTATGACTTGTTCTAGGATTGTACCTTGGACTAATAAAGACCTATTCAAGTTCAACAATTACGATGTCAAGACCAGTTTGAGTCAGGAAACTTGATATTACTCCCAATTTGAGTTTGGTTTTAATGATATTATTTCAAGTTCAAGTCTAATATGTGGGATAAATATGTGGGATACTATTTTTTATTCTTGTTCAGTACTAAGGAATACTTATAATGGTTATGGAACTAGTTTGTTTTTGATGTGTATGGTATGGAAGGATTCATAACTGCTGTTTGGAGGTTCAGATATGTTATAAGTGTTATGATTGATATTTCCTTATCAATTGCATCCATCGGGCTTATGCAGGCCTAGTTGGACTTTTTATGTTTGTTTATGCCTTCTGGCTTATGGGGGACCAGTTATCCTATAGATAGTTATGTTATTCTCAGTATTATTTACTCAGTTGTTTACTTTAAATTTTTTCCACACTATTTTAACTTTTCTCTTTCCCTAACATAGTTTATTATTGGTGACGTCCAAGATACACTTCTTCTCAAAAGATGATACGGTCGCTGCCAAATATAGTAACCCAAAAAAGCTTGGGGTCAAATTCCAAGTGAATACGTGAATTCACAGCTCTAAGTTATTGTAATCAACGGGCAGAACTGGAAAATTAAATATAGGGATTTAAGTATCAAATTTGATCTAGTAGTGAATATTAACTTTGATTTTAATTAGTTGTAAGGGAACACTAGGATTGTGTACCCCTAGCTTCTCAACTCCGTAAGCTTATCATGCTTTGATCAACCAACTCGATACTTTTCATGCGGAATTGAGAACTTATGTACCTTCTACAATCTTTTGTACAAGTAGAAGGATTTCACCCTTTACCTTTTTAGTCTCAAAATGTTACCTTACTAACCCTTATCTTAATCCCAGTCAACTATTACCTTTTGAGTATGTAGTTATTAAATTAAACCTAACCATCTTACTAAGACAAAACCTAGAAGCGTGGATCGACAATTAAACTCCAAATTACTATTGTTTTTATCTTTTCCTAGTCACTACTCCTCTTTTGGAGTAAGTAGCAATATCTAGGTGGGATCATAACGTGTGCACCCATTAAGAAAACTGTTATATTGAAGATAAAGAAATACATGCATGGGTATCGGTTCAGAACAACAATAGCGTTTTCCCTACATCATTGAATCCAATGGGGTTTCATAACCCTAGCTATAGGTTTCAAGTTTCTCATGCTTGTGAAGAGATCAACAACATTCATAATTGAAAGCATGGATGAAATCACAATAGTAAAAAGTAGAAAACCCACAACCGTAATTATACTAATGAACTAAAGTCAATACAAGAGAATCTCAAGATCAAAATCAAATCTTGAAATCAAAATATATTTGTGAATATCAAAAGTGTATAACTTCTACTAAAAACACTTAAAGGGTATTTATAGTACATAAGGAAACCCTAAAACCAAAATCCAAATGAAATAGGTGAAAACAGGGTAGATGGACGATTTTGGTCTGCACTTGTGCCCTGGCCCTGGCGCAGGTAGGACTTGGGGTCTGCAGGGAGGGCACAAGTACCAGGCGCAAGTGCCAGAATACAATTCCCTGCAAGTCATCTATTGGGATTTTGAACTTCTGGCACTTTCTTTGCCCACATGCGGTCCATAAGTGTTGTTTTCGGTCCACATGTTGACTTAGCAAGTGTCGGGAGTCATCTTTTCAGCTCTTTTTCGAGTCCCAAACATGCTTTTATGACAAACAAGGTGGATAGTGTCCTGAACATCTATAATTGCTCTAATAAGTAGCAAAAAACACTTTTTTCATGTTTTTCATGAACTTATCTTCCAAACCATGATTCTCTACAAAACATACCCAAAATGCATCATATCTAACAAAACAACGTCAAAAACATGCATATTTTCCTTGTTTTATGTGTTGAAAGTGCTATATTTCTATAGTTCATCAATACCCTAAACTTAGAATTTTTCCATGTCCTCAGGCAACCAAACACAATTAAAACAACACTTTACTAGGAGAATCTAAGCTATTCAAGGAAATCAGTCAACACTTTAAGCTCAAAATACAACATCCCCTCCAATCTCACTTTTCAAAATCATATGTGTATGAACATGAAGCACAACAATGTGACAAAATAGAATCAAGGTATGGAATTACATTAGAAATAGATAACCATGCATATGTACAAGTTACACAACCCGAAACAAGTAAATGGCTAGCAATATAACTCAAGTGAACTTACAACAAAGATGTCCCACTCACTTATATGAACTCGTGTATGTCAATGCAGGGACAGTCAAGAGACACTCATACTCAGAATAGAAGTTCCAATCAATGAGCATCAAATATCATAGGCTTGCTCTTATTTTCTTTACCTTAGTATTCAGATAGTCAAGTTAGGATCACTACAGGAATTTTCTCGGCTTGTAATGTACGCTTGGGGGCTGGTATGGTACATATGGATAGATCAAGTGACTAAGCCTCCTTAGCACTACACTAACCTTAGAGTCTTACTTATTAGACAATTACTTTTTTATTCCACCCTTATTTCTTCTTTTTTATTCTTTTATTGCACATTCAGGTTGGGTGTGGTCTTTTATTCTTTCTTTTTTACTTTTTCATAATCTTTTTCTTTTCTTTTTATTTTTTTCTTTTTCTTTTTCTACCACACCCAGCCCTACTAACTTTTTATCTTAGTTTACCCTTCTACATACCCATTTTACATTATGCACCCCTATGATAGCCATCCTCAACTTAAGTATTTTGCCTGAGTTGAGATGCATAATGTCCAAGGAGGAACAGGTCCAAAATAGGTTCATTATAATTGAAATGAGAAGTAGAATAGGTAAAAAAAGAAAAATAGGCTACAAGGCTCAAAATAGGGATCAAGTGATACAATCCACACATGGAAGGTCATTTAGGCTAAAAGTGAACTGAAATACAAAATGGCCTATGACCCTTTCCTAACTGACTATCTTTCAACCTTGGCAAGACTAACAAAACAAGTTTTGATTTCAACACCCAAAGGGAACTGAGTAGCATATGACACACACATAGCATAGAGTCAATAATACAAGCTACTACTTATCTGGTTCATGCAATTGATAGCAAGTGATTATCATGTCCCTAATCTAAAATACATAACAAGATCCACAATGTTCACACATATATGCATTCACACAGTTCTAAAACATAATTTTTGAGGGGTATCATTTTTTCTCAAAAATTAATGAAAAACATAACTATTATCCTAAATACATAAAGATATCCTAATTATTAAAAAATATAACACAATATGAAACAAAAAATAATACGACACAAATTATCCTAGACATGTTAGTTCGACAACCATACTGTACTACCCCAAACTTTCTTTAAGTCATATCTAGTCTGCAAAAGAGTTTGTCATGAATTCCTAAGTGAATAATGTTTAAATAATATAGAATTTTCTAAATTTCGACTTTTATCATATGGGAAATTAAATTAGATTTCCAACGATACCAATTTCATCCAAATCTGATATCGAAGTAAAAAGTTATGGACGTTCTACAGAGAACTGTCAAAACTGCCCAGAAGTGACGGTCAGGACCGATGGACCGTCGAGATAGAGACAAACCATCGCCCAAGACATCACGACTAAGGTAGTGAACCCATTTTCTGGCCAAGTGCGATGGTCAGGACCGATAGACCATCGAGCTAGCGATGGACCATCGCCCAAATTGTCACAGACGAGGCAGAAAGTTCAGTTTCTAGCCAAGTACAACGGGATAGACTGACAGACCATCAAGCCAGTGACAGACCATAACCCAAACCGTCGCCACTTTCGATCAGCAATTTTAAGTCATTTTTAAAAGGGTATTTGGGTCCTTTTCCACCCGTTTTAACCCCTAATTATACTAGACCAGAGCTCATAACTTCATTATTCATCTATAACACCAAATTAGGGTTTCTCTCAAAGATCAATCCCCAAGAACAAGAAACCCTAGGTGTCTAATCCCAAGTTAACAATTCAAGCTTTCCTCCACCAATCTTCAAGAAATCATCCACCTAGGTATGTTTAGTGTTGATTCATGGGTTCCTTACACCCATGAAGCTCAAGAATCCTATTTTAAAATCATGAATTGGGAAACCCATGTTGTGGATTAATTGTAATCATGTTTATGTTATTGTGTGACTTCCAAGATGGAAGCTTTAATATGTTTTCATGAAATTTGTTAATGTATGGATTGAAATCGATGAAATTGAGTTGATTGTAGGAACTTGTGTATTAAGTTGATGTTCATGCTTAAGCCCTAAGTTATGCATTCTAGATGTTTGATAAAATGCCTAAGAGAATAATATTTATGCTCAATAGGGCCTAAATAATGAATCCATGCTTTATCCTTATGTTTTAAAATGACTCTCATGCTATTGTGATGCATTGAAATTGTTTGATGGAATGCCCATGAGACTAGAATTGTGTAACCATGATAAATTTGAATGAATTCATACTCATGTACAAGAGTATGAGAACCAAGTGCTTCATGAAACTCCCAAGTGATTGTATTATGAATTATTAATTATGGTCATGTGTTCAAGAAATGTCATATCTTATTAATTTCATGTTATCGAGTCTTGGGGGTACTTGTACCCGTCAATTTAGCTGTGTGGCTAAAGATAGCGTCAGTTTCATGATAATCTCAATCATGCCATGATCAATAGTAATCTCAATTAGTTATCAGATCTCAGTAATATTCTGTCAGTCAATGGAATTCAGTGAACTTAGTCCAGCTTAGTCCAGTATATTCAGTTCAATGTCTATTCAGATGGGAGTAGGATTCAGCACCGAGTGAGCCCAAGGATGGTAACTCACTTTCAAGTAGAGGGTATGATTCTTAGAAGCAATACTTGTGCTCTAAAACTACGTAGCCAGTGTAGGTTGAGATATCAAACCTGCTAGATGAGGGTATATGAGGTGGCTTAACCTGTTAGATGAGGGTCCTTCCGTTCTCATTAAAGTACCTATTGAATAAGGGTCACTCATAGCTTGTCCTTACCAGTGGCACGGTATTGACAACCTTCCAATTGGGGTTACAAATTGGACCCCAACTCAGTTATAATAGCTTATTAGGGGCATGTCGATTAAAGGACTACTTCACACAGTTATAGTCTCAGTCTCAGTCTCTTTAATAGAACTCAGATTGTTCTACAAAATCTAAACTATCAGATACAGTCACCCAGTACAGTATGGAACTCAGCTAGTTCCATCAGAATCTAGACTGTCAGATACAGTCACTCAGTAGCAGTTACATCAGTTATTAGAAACTCATGATTCAGTGTTCTGACTCGGTAGTAAGTATTATCATGAATTCAGTTACAATTACTTATTCATGCATATATTCTCACGTTCATGTTATACAGTCAGTTAGTATTGTTTATGAATATGAACCATTTGCATCCAACATACCTCACTAGCATACTAGTACATTCAATCGTACTGACGCATTTTTGTTATGGTGTTTTATAACATAGGTTCAAAAGTATGAGCTCCAAAGAATCAGTAGCATTCCAGTTTTAGTAGTTATTGTCAGTAGTGAGTCCTCATCATTCGAGGATGTTATGATTTGATTACTTCACTTCTATAGTACCTAGTTTATTTCAGTAGTTGGAGTTAGTTGGGGATATTTCCCATCAACTTCTTATTCAGACAGTACAGTGTGAGAGGCTTTCAGACTATAGTATGTTCAGACAGTTATTTCAGTTGTTTTGGTATTGATATACCATATATTTAGATGTTGTGTTTTATTAGATATTTGAACCTTATGGTTTTTCATCCTTTTATTCCGCATTTATACAATATATTATGTCGTGTTCAGGTACAGATATCAGTCATAGGTTATCTTGTGGTCCTTCGAGGTCACGAGCATCATGTATCATTCCGGGTACCAAATTTGGGGCGTTACACATACGATAACCGATGGAAAAAAAAGAACGAAAACAAAAGCCCATGGAGATTATGGTATATCCTACATCCAACTAAAAAACTATGCACTATTCTCAATGCACTAAAATAAATAAAAATATGGAAGTAAGAACATACCTAGGATGTACTAGGCGTCTATGTCAGGAGCATCCCTAGATGGGGGCATCTCAACTGGCGGTGGTGGTAGAGGTTCTCTACTAGAGGATTCACCAGCTTCTATCTCTATACACCTCTTCTCAATCAATGAATTCAGAATCCATTGATGCATGTCTGACCCTTTTAACGGTTTGGTCATATAGCATATGAGGATCCTTCACGTCTCCTATATGACCTTTCTTGGACCTATCTACCTGAACCTCTTCATTATCCTTTGCAAAGAAATAAAACTATATTGGTGCACGAAAAGGTGATATCTAGAACACTTGAGGTATAACTAAGAGAGTGGCTACTACTTGTCTCTATGTGAGAAAGTGTATCTCTACTTATAGTATATCAAAGTCCTCCTTCATCTGGGCTAGATTCGGCAGATCTATCTCTATGAATTGGGTTGTAACCTACCTCTCAAACTTTACAATATATGCTTGGAAGTTGGAAAGTAGCTTAAAAAGTAAATCTCTCTGTGTAGCCTCCCATCTGGTCTGTACCTTCTCAAATCTTGTTTGAACCACTGATCTCAGCACTTATGGAGGGTAGTCATCTCGGTCTCGACAATCCTTAACCAAGCATACTTAACCCTCTAATTTTCCACTAAGCTCTATAAGAACTCTTTGGATATAGTGATCTTACCTGTAGAAGGAGATAAGTGGATATGTAAGCAGGCTCGGAAGATACGCCAATCAGCTTTAAGTTTGAAGTTATGGTAGATAAAGAAGTAGTTGGTATCCCCTCGCCCTGCATACTCAAATTTGGAGCCTTTATCTACTCCTCTATCTCTATATCAACAACAATAGCTACAGTGCCTCCATGTGCATCAATAGTCTCTGTGGAAGCTGTTGGGTCATCTGTTTGGGCCCTAGATACTACTATTGGATCTTTAGATCTCTTGGGTAGGTCTGGGGGTGCTAGAACCTTCATTCACTTAGTTTGTGCAGTAGTCGTAGCATAAACACTCTCATTTATGCCTTGTATCTCAGGTATAACTGCTTCATCGCATAGTCTCTGAATCATGTAGGGGAATATCAGATTAGTCAACTCCCCAAATGATCTGACATGGATCTTATGTAAAAGGATAGCTGCAAAATCAATTAAATATCCGGACATCATACAAGCGACCAAGGATTCTCCCTCTTAACTTAACAAATTATCTGAAGTAGTGGGGATCAATCAATACTGAATAAGCAACCACCAAAACTTGGCCTCAAAGGTTAATATGTGTTTCTTGATGACACTATTTCCCTCAATTGATGGGGTAGAGTCACCCAAAGGTGAAAGATAGTTTTCTATCCACCTAGCTATCTTAACTCTCTCTCATTTATGGTCTGCCTTTCTTAAAATATATCGATCACGTGTGACTCTCATTCTATAGTTGCACTCAGTTGTCGATGTGGGAGTGATGTAATCAGGATCAAAACTGACTCAATGGATAGTCTCTGTTGATAGATCAACTCTGACCTCTCTCACAAGTGTATAATCAAGTTGCGGCTATTGCATGTGCCTCATCATTCATGGAAATCTATGAATGGGAAGCTCTACAATAGCTTTCTATGTTGCATAAAACTCACACACCATAGCTTTATCGTAAGATCCGAGTGGTCTAGTCATCCACTCTAACTGATATCGACCTAATGAAGCTTGAAACTGTAGTAATCACCTCAGTCCAGATAAATCAACCCTATGCTCCCCATAAATAAGTCTTTTCATCTAGCTAATATCTGAGATATGATTGTCTACATTATAAAATGGTTGCATATCCTCTACACACCACCTTAAAGGTGCCTTCGTGGCATGTGCAGGTGCAGAACTCTGCCCTTACTATACAGATGCTTCGTGGGAAGCCTACTTTTTACCCTTCTCAGACTGTGGTACCTCTGACTATTGCACATGTGTGGTGGTACCCTCCTCAGATTGGGGTACCAATGATTACTCCTTCTACTCAACATCCTCAAATAAATAGAAGGACCCCTCCTCATATTGGGGTCCTGAGTAGGAACCTGTGGAGTAGACTCAGTATCTATCTCATCATAATCATTTTGTGGAAGAGTGTGTAGGGGTGACATCCACAATAACTTTATCCATGGATGGGATTCTACTATTTGAGTAGCCTGGTGCATCTACTCTCTAGTAACTCTGTGTGTCACCCCTACTGTAGGGTCTCTACGTCGTTTCCTTAGGTAATCCTCCATCGAACCACTAGGTTGGGAGACTGCCCATCTCCTCGAGGTATCAACCTTGTTCTTCTTCCTAGCATTAGGTTCCATATGTATTTTCAAAACTATTTGTAAGTTTCCAATAAAAGTGAGGGATAGCAAAAGTTGAAGAAAAACTTAAAATTCAAAATTTTCAAATTTTTCCTCAATTTTCACACCCCTTTTAACTTATTTAAAATCCCAACAAATCCAATGTACACTTATACATCAATAATAATGATTTTCATAACAAACTCAGTATGCTAAACTTGTGGTATTACTCTATTCCTTCAAGTTCAACTTCCAGATAGAGCCTAACCTAAGAATTCAATTTAAAACAAGGCGCTGCATTATAATTTTAGTCTACTTTAAGGCTCCTACATACAAGTATGAAAAAATCTATATATTTTTCATGGGAATACACATAAAAACTTGTTTAAACAATAAATAAATCTATACATAACCCTTTGGAGCTATGAAAGTTACCTCTTTTATAATGAACCGGAAGTGAACATTGAAGAACTCAAGCAAAATCAAAGTTGAAACATTTTTAGTGTACTGGGATAAGTTGGTAAATCAAAAAATTATCAATTTGTCCTTTACATAATTTTTGGGTTAGTTTATGTTTGAAGAGGGAAGTTTCAATTCAGAGAAAAAAGTGAAGTTTTGAGGATTTGAATGAGTTCGAAAGAGGTTAAGAATGCTTAAATAATGATGGGGGCAATATTAGGTCATATATAAGTATTGGTAGGTCCAAAGTTTAAATTAAAATGTAGTCCCACTTTTGACCTAGATACGGTAGCCACTTGCGCCTTCCACCTGCAGCCAGACCAGGAGCACAAGTGTCGCCTGCAGCCAGCAGGTGCAAGGTGCAAGTGCAGGGCAAAATATTTGGCCCAATTTCCTGTAATCCGAACTTGGATTTTTAATATTTTTCCAATTACGTATGGTCCAAAAACATAAAGTTACAGTCCCAAAAGTATGTGTAGGGGCCAAAAGTCCATAACTTTCCATTCTTATCCTCAAAATTTTAACTTTTTAACTTATTGTTTAACTTATCTGGTCCGTATGGGACTTATGACCATGATGGGTTGGTCACATAATCCCCTAACCTAGAAATTGATGGATGTATCATTCTTACCATATTTTCGGAAAGTCTATAAGCTCAAACCTACAAAAGAAAAATAACAATAATGTGAATACTAAAATAGTGGGTTACCTCCCACTCAACGCTTGATTTAACATCACAACACAACATTACTGTGTTGGTTACTCTGACTTCACCAACAAGCCCATAGGTTGTCGCCCATGCAGCTCTTGATTTAACATCGCGGTAGAACGTGACTGTTTTGGTTACTCAGACTTCACCAACAAGCCCATGGGTTTTGTAACGCCCCAATTTTTTTGATTCGAAACTCTACACGGTGCTTATGACCCCGAAGGACCACAAGCTAACCCATGACTGATATCTGTATATGTACACTATAATATATATCATAATAATGCGGAAAACATGAACATGTAGTCCATAAGGTTAAACAAAATAAAGAATCTGGTAAAATAACATCCATATAGGTGAAAGATACCCAAAACAACTGAAAACTGAATCAAATCTGAACTAAATCTAAAAGCGTCTAAACACTGTCTGAATAAGGAGTTGAAGGAACATGTCTCCAACTAACTCCCTAAACTAATAGCTAACTGAAATAATAAATAAATAAATCAAATCATATCGTCCTCAAATGAAGAGGACTCACTGTAACTCTGTATACTGGAATGTGACTGCTACTGCTGGTCTGGAACTCGTGTCTCTGAACCTATGGTGTAACATAAAGAGAAAGCACCATAGCGTAAATACGTCAGTACAACTGGAGTACTGAGTATACGAGTGAGGTAGGTTGAACATAAATAGGGTTACATGCATGAACAATGCTAACTAACTGACTAATATAAATGTGAGAGTGCAAATATGCATACATAGAAACTGAGATTGCGAATGCATGATAGCTAAATCTGTACACTAATACATAGTTTCCTGATAACTGATCATGACTAATACTGTAGTTCTAAATACATGGGCGACTGTGTTTGACAGTCCTACATCTGATAGAACTATCTAAGTTTCGTACTATAACTAAATTTGACTGTATCTGGCAGTCCTGGTATACTGATATCTGAAGAACTATCTGAGTTCTTTTACTGAGACTGATCCTGAAATTATAGGAGGTAGTTGTTTAACTGACATGCCCCAATAATGCATATAGCTAAGTTGGGGTCCAATCTCTACCCCGACTGGTGGGGTGTCAATACCGAGCCACTGGTTAGGACAGTTGTGAGTGACCCTCATCTGGAAGGTACTCAAATAAGAACGGTGGGAAAACTAAATTAACAGGTTAGGCCACCTCATCAACCCTAGTCTGACAGGTTAAGATGTCTCAACCTACGCTGGCTATGTAGTTCTGGAACACAAGGATGACTTCTAAGAATCACACCCTAAACTGGTAGGTGAGTTCCCATCCTTGGGTTCACTCGGTGCTAACTTCTACACCCATCTGAAGAGACTGAACATGATTTAACTAACTGTATATGGACTGAGTAACTGACTTCCGTTGACTGACAAAATAGCACTACTATCTAAGATTTTGCTGAGATCATGAGATTTTAGAGGTTTCCTGAGTCACATGACTGACTGAGTTCTATAAATCATGGCTTGACTGATATTATTGAGGTAACGTGACATGGCTCTAGGCACACAATTATATTTTTCGGGTACGAATACCTCCAGGACTCAATGGAAAGAAATTGACACACATGACATGACTTGATCACAAGATTTGAGTCCACAATTCATAATATCGTTCATAAAGGATTTCATTCTAAGCATAGTTATCAACAATGTATTGCATGGAAAGTATTTCATGTCGCATGGAAGTAGTTTCACAACCTTAATATCATGTTCATTGCATAATCATACTAGCAACACATATCAATAGCATGGAAGTTCATGTGGAATCATCTTAAGAGTTGACATAGCTTGTCATTTAATTACTATGGGGTCATGGGATCATGATTTTTAGAATTCTAGGCATTTTAACAAACACCTTGCATTCACACTTTGGGGCATAGGTTTTCTCAACAATTTTAATCATCTTGAACCACCCAAATTCATGGGTTTTAACTACAAGCATGCATACATCATGGTAGTCAACTTAAATTAATATCCTGAAGCTTAAACAATGATCATTAACATGAACAACATCACATAACAACAAGGAAATTAAAGTTTCTCATTTAAATGCATGGTTCTTGAACTCTATGAACGAAAGGGGTCCATAGATGAACACTACGCATACCTGACTCAAGGTTATTGATGTTTTTGAACTTGAAGGACTTGAAATCCTTTGATTCTTGAAGAATATTGGGTCTTGTTCTTAGATATTAAATTTAGATAAAAACCCTAGTTTTTGTTTGTGAAATAATAATGAGCATAATGGCTGAATTCGAACTTATCTAGGTATATATAGGCGAGTGGTAAGTGACCAAAATACCCCTGTTAAAATGACTTGGAAATAAACTGAACGTGGCGTGTAATGGTCTGAATGACGGTCCATCGGACACTTGATGGTCCGTCACTTAGCCCTTTAGACGTGGACCAGAAATGGAGTTCACTGGATAAGAGTTGACGGCCTAGATGACGGTCCGTCACAACTTTGACGGTCCGTCAACTCGTCCGTTAGTCCTTATCCAGTACGTGGCTTAACTGCATTGGCTGTGATGGTCAAAGTGGCGGTCCATCACTTATGTGGCGGTCCGTCAACTTGTTCATCATACCTGGGCGTTTCCGACAGTTCCAAGTAAAACGTCCATAACTTCCTCGTCTGATGTCGGATTTGGACAAAATTGGTACCGTTGGAAAGTTAACTCAATTTCTCACATGCTACATGAGGACACAACCTAAACCCACTTCAGTAATTTATGATCTTTTGACCAGTTTAAGTCTGGAAAATGATGATATAAGTTTTGGTTCAAGTACGACAAATAATGATATGAGTTCCAATTCATGTTTGGAAAATAATGATATGAGTTTTGATTCAAGTCAAAAAAATGATGATATGAGTTCAGTTTTGGAAAAAGATGATATGAGTTCTGGTTCAAGTTCAGCAAATGATAACGTTATTTTTTATTCATGTTTGGCGTGGAGAGGTTATTTATGATGGTTATAAAACCAGTTTGTGTCTGGTGTCTATACTATGGAAGGGTCCACGATTCGAGATATGGTTAACTAGTTAAATTTTGGTTGTTATTTCTTTTGATTGTACCATCCAAGCTTATGAGGCCCGTATTGGGTTATTTACCTTTTCGCACTTACAGGCTTATAACGGTCAGTTTTACAGTGATAGTCATGTGTCCTTTAATGTATTATTTTGGATTATTTATTTAATTATAGTATTTTGAGCATTATTTCAAGTTTACCCTCTTACCTTGACTTAGCTTATTTATCTTGTATTTTTATTATATTCATATTATAATTTACCTCAGTTGGTCGATGATTCCTACCGAGTACCTGTGGCTTTGGTACTCACACTACACTTCGATACCTTTTTAATGAAGATTTAAGTACTAGTTTCCACCTTTGATGTTGTGATTGTTTGAGCTAGAGTTTGAAGACAGGGTGATCTCTCGAAGCCAGAGTTGGCCTTTTCTCCATCTTTTATATTTTGTTTATTCTCTCCATATAGAAAATTAATTTATATTTGACTATTATAGTACTCGTATTCTTTTTGGATTAGTGACTCTTGTACTGACACTGCTAGGTCATGAGATATGTCATTTCTCTTAGTTATCTTTTGTTATTATTACTCTACGAGTTATTTCCTTGTAAGTCATTTACTTGCATATCTCCAGCATTTATGTCATTTTCTACCAAATTATCCCATTGTTTATAGCTCTGGACTACTATTTGGCTTACCGGCTGATGGGATAAAGTAGGTTCCATCATTACTCAAAAATTGGGTTGTGACATAGGGGTGGTTTATTGAGCATTATAAAATGATCATATCTATAAGTCCCACTTAATTTCTAACTTAATATCCCAATTATTCCTTATAGTTTGAGTTGTTTGGGACTGATTTTAGGATCAATGGAGCTCAAATTTAGCTAAATTTCATATGGCTAATGATCATTTATCTGTGTGGGGCATTGTGATGGATTCAATTTTGTGATTCCACTAGTGGGACCCACTGATCTTTAGTGGATTTATGCACCAAAGTCTCATTATCTACACATATTTAGCCCAGTTTTAAGGACTTCTTGTGTACTTAATCAGTTGTATTATGATATAATTGAGAATCTGGTTGTTTAGGTACATTTTTATTGTGTCTAAGGTATGTTCAAAGCAACTTAAGAATCAAATTGGTCATATTGAGCTTAGATGAGAAAACTAGTGTGACTAGCTTGAGCCATGTGTTGTTCTAGTGTATCTCAATGAATCCTATTATGTTGATGTGCACTTATTTGTGGTGTTTGATTTTATATGATACCATGTAAGATTTTAGAAGTAATTTTTGGGAGAATAATAAGGTCAAATGAGGTTGGAAAGACATCCACAAAATGTGAAACTTAAAGGCAAATAGAAGGAGTTAACGATGGAAAAATCTAGAATTTTTTAGCATATGGGCGTGCCACACCATCAAACCTCTGAGATAAGGGTGTACATTCCCCAAGACACAAAGGAGGAGGCTGTAAAAAGTGTGTATCTGCGATTATACCCCAATTCCGCCAAAACATGGGTGTGCGAGCCAAGAGCCAAAAATGGCCAACTTCTCTCAAATTATAAATAGGACACTTGGTTCTTGTTGTAAATGCCTTAGACAAAGTTTTGCATTGAAAACACACGAGGAAGGTTGCAATTAGTGTTCTTAATCTTTAATTTAGATTACTTTTGATTTTTAATTTATGAATTTCACTATTGTTATTCGTTGTAAGACTATGAGTGGCTAAACATCCTAATTCTAGGGTTGAGGCCAAAAAGATGAATACTTATGCTTTCAGTTGAGTTTGTTTAAGTTGATTATCACATTCGGTTGTTCATATATCCTTGTTATTACTATTCTACAGATTTGCAATCCACATAGTAAACTTGTAATTCTATTGTGATCCTAGAAGGAGGAGTAATAGATTAGATCATGGAATCCTATATTTAGAGAAATCAACATTATAATTTGCAATTCGGATAGGAATATACCTAATTCCCCCTATTTGGTTTATATGTGGTATGAAATATTAATGCTTTTAACTTTGTTCTTACAGACCTACCAACGATGTAGTTGTGAGTCTAAAATAGATTGACGATCAGAGGATGACCATTTACTAATTATGTTATCAACCCCATGAATCAACATCTAATATAATTAACAAGCCAATGAGATTTTATAGCTTAGTTGGATTGTTTAAGGTGCCTTGACCCCAGATTTCTTCCCATTATTATCTCCAACACTTTACATTGTCGTACTATTTGTTTTTTCTTCTAAGTCTCACATCTCAAACTCTCTTGGTTATAATTAGCACTTGTTTAATCCTTTTTAGTAATGCTAGAATTAGATTGTTGTTGAGCACAAGGCCTTGTGGGATCGATAATTGGATTTCAAAGTCCACATTATTACTTGCACGTCCATGCATATTTGCGTGTGTGCTAGGATGCAATAAGTTTTTGGTGTCATTACTGAGGACTTGAAAATTGGCAATTGTCTTAATTTTAGTCTTTCTATATTGTTGTATAAGTGCTAATACTTGATCTTAGCTTCTAAAATTGTAAGTATAAGTTTAACACTCAAGAAAGCTGGCAAGGGAAAGGGACTTGGTTAACCCATATCCTGAATGTGAGCAATGCTTACATAAGCTAAGGACAGAAGCGATACTTTTCTATTGCATACCTCAACTTTTGTAGGAAAAATATAATCCTACAGACATGGGTGATGAACAACCAGCTCATAGGATAGTATGCAAAGTGGAAATCCCACTCACAACCAACATTACCTCTACCACTTGTAAACAGGAACCTAGAGGTAGTTTGAGCTCAAACAGAAAATTGTGCAACTATTGCACAATAGAGGGCCATTCATAGGCCTATCACACAAGGATCCACAGGTTCATTTGCAAAAAAATTTAGAGATTAGAGAAAACTTTATATCCACTGGAGTCTCAACTAAATACGTGAGGCTTACTCTCTTCCCCTTCTCACTTTTGGAGAAAGCAAAGAAATTATTGAAGGCTGAATAAAACACCCTAGGTTTTGGAACCTTAGAAAATTTCCTGGATTTCTAGATTCTGGGTTACATAAAAATTATGGGTACTAGTCGTATGATGGGGTACGAGTGGTATACCTTTGTCATATGCTAACCAATGATGGCTGGTTTTCCTATGTTTTAATTATGTATTTACATACGTTAATGGTGGTTTGGACAATTGGTTTTATGGGAATGGTTAATTAGTAATTGGAATTGGTTCTGGAAATACTATGCCCCCAACATGTTTGATAAAATACCTTTGATAATGTTTTTACTATATTATTGGAGTTTTAATGGAACTACTGCATGGTATGGTTTGGTAATGGAACTCTAAATGGTTTGGAATGGTTGAATGGTAAGGTTTGGGGGTCATGTTTATGGTTAATTAAACTTCCTTGTGGGGTACAAGGTAATCCTCCAAGTAAACATGGTAATGAACATCTTGTGGGCTATATGAGATTCCCTTAAACAAACTTAATAATGGAACACCTGTCGGGTACACAGGATTCCACTAAGTTAACTTAATAATGTAGTCTATGGGTACATGAGAATCCCTTTACATCAAAAGGTTGGCTAAGGACATTATTTGCAAGCTATTATCGGTATGACAATACCACTACTTATAACATTGGTTAATAATAATAGAATTATGGTTTGGTTGGTTGGAAATGGTTTTAATTGGGAAATAATGGCGGGGTGTGATAGCTAACCGTGAAGGTGCGAGTCCAATGGGTAAACACTGGAAACTCATGTTTGCCGACATGAGGGTTAGTCATAGCGGCCATATATTATACTATGAGGTACATGGGAATCGTCCAAGTACATTGTATATATGTATCATGGAGAGGGAAGGGTACTTAAAAATCCCCTACTCTTATGGTATCTCTGATTTGTGTGGCTACATATATCAGGTCCCGTTCAGGTGGTTACACTAGACCCATATAGCCCATAGGTAGTTCTAGGACGGTTAAGCTACATATACCCAGGTTAAATATTTTAAATTCATGCTAAACCTAGCTCTCTTTCCCAACATAGTTATATATATATATAGTTGTGTGCATATGGTTGGTTTACTTAGTTTTACTAGGTGGAATTATCTTAACCTTATCCTAAGTTCATGCTAGCATTTACCCGCTAACCCATCTTTGGGCGGCTGTATCCCCACGTGATGTAGGAACTAGCCATTCTACTCCTCCTACTTAGTCATTAAATTTGGGATCAACTATTGGATGGAAGTAGTTAGCTTCCATATTCTGAAAGGCTCAATTTTGTATAATATATATCTTTACATAATTATTTTATTTTATGGATGATGGTTTAGGCTATGGTTAGGGGCATGTCCCAATCGAATATTGTTCTTCTTTTGGTTAGAGACTTGTGTGACTACTATCAGTTTGAATAGGCGGGATTTATATTACTGTCACCTTTAGTATTGGCATTGGTATTAGGGTTGATACCGTTGGACTAAATTTATGAGTGTTCCATCATCTTTTATTTTGGAATAAATAATTATATTGGAATTCAATTAGTTCACGATTTGGTTTGGTAATGGTTATTGGTTGGATAATTGATGGTTGGACTTTTTTTGGGTTGGTCATGGTTATAGATCCCAGAGTATTAGGTTATGGTTACACTCTATCTTGTTATACGTTTGAGATTTATTCGACTCAGGATTTGCATAGGTTGGTTGGGTTAGGTAATAGGGGTGGTCTCCAATCCTGGTCGGACTTGGGATGCCCATTACGATATGGCCCCGGGTCGGGTCGGGTCAAGTTGGTATCAGAGCTTTAGGTTCATAGTCAATTAGAGTCCACAGAGACATGTAGACTATAGTCTCTTTTAAGGGTTTTTGGTGCACCACACTCATAAGAGAGAGGCCTCAAGGCATTTAGGAATGTTTTACCTTTTTGGTATTCTATTTTCAAGCTTGGAGTCTAAGTCTTGAAATTTTTTCTAATTCTGGTTTGTTCTCTTTTCAGATTATGCCTCAATGATCTAAGACGCGAAGTAACTCTTCTGGCCTAACTAGGGATAATATTGAAGGGATACGATCTACTCAGGGGATCCATACTCGATCTAGGTGTCCAATCCCTGATATTTATGGAGTTCCACTGGTTGCTACTAGTCCTTCATAGGGTGAGGTAACTTATGCAGTATTTCTCCAATCGATTCATGTTATTGCTCAGTTGGTTGCTTCTTAGGATGAGCGAGATACATCTAGTATTTCATTTATTAAGGCTACAAGGGTTGGACAATTTATGATGAATCATCTTAATTTTACTAGTGTAGAGGTGGAGGAGGATCCTCAGGGTTTTCTTAATGAAATAGAGAAAATCTTTAGGGTGATGCAGGCCACGAATATGGAAGGGGTTAATTTTATTGCTTACCAGCTTAAGGATATGGAGTACCAATAGTACGAGGAGTGGGTTAGTGTTAGAGGTGATGTTGAGGAGTCAAATTTATGGTATACTTTCTCTAATGCTTTTTGGATTGCTTCAATTCTCAGGAGGTGAGGAAATCAAAGGCAAAGGAATTCGTCAATTTGAGGCAAAGGAAAATGTTTATCAAGGAATATGCCTTGAAATTTCATCAGCTGTCAAGGTATGTTATGGAATTAGTGCTGATATAAGGGTTAGGATGATAAAGTTCATTTCTGGACTATCTCGGGATTTGATCATTAAAAGCAAGACTGCATTATTGATCAAGGATATGGATATTTTAAGATTAGCGATTCACATACAATGGGTGGAGGAGGAAAAGAGGTAATAGGTTGAGTTTATGAAAGGCAGGGTAAGATATTTAGGTTATCTAAATAGGGTGGTGCTCAATATCAAGGTGATCAGGATGGCGGTAAGTGGACAAAGAAGAAGTTGAGGAGTTCTGGTTCTTTCTCTACAGCTAGTGCTCCTTACCCAAAATAATTAAGTGGTAGGCATCAGCAGGGTGGCAATAATTTCTGGGCACCGGGTGCCTAACTTCAAATGAGTGGGGCTCAGTCGGCCTCATAATTATCTTCTATTTGGTTTAGTAGTAGGTTGCATAGGGGTTTCTGTGATGAGGGAGGGACAGGTGTTTCAAATGTGGTTAGCCAGCCCATTTTCTTAGAAAATTTCCAGCTAGTAAGGGTTCTTCGGGAGCGAGTAAGGATCTGGTTGTTCCATCTTCTTCTTCTACACCAAAGGGTGGTGCTTCTACATCTGTTTCTGCTTCTATTATCGGTGCAAGTCTAAATAGGTTATATGCTCTTGCTACTCGGTAGAAATCTGAGGCATTATCTGATGTCATTACGGGTACGTTACAACTTTTCTATCATGACGTGTATTGTTTTATGTATTCGGGGTCCACTATCTTATGTGACCCCATTTATGGTTGTGTATTTTTGTTTTGATCCTAAGGTTATTTTGGATCCTTTTTCTGTTTCTACCCCGGTAGGTGACTCTATGGTTGCTAAAAGAGTGCATAGGGTACGTGTGGTATTTTTTGGTAATAGGCAGACCTTGGTGGATTTTTTAAAACTTGGTATGGTGGATTTTAATATTATTCTGGGGATGGATTGGTTACACTCTTGTTATGCGTCCTTAGATTATCAGACCCATAAGGTTGCCTTTAGGTTCCTTAGTTAATCGGTTATTGGGTGGAAGGGTGGTTCCCTAGCTCCTAGGGTGAAGTTTATTTCTTATCTTAGAGATCAGAGGTTAATATCTAATGGGTGTCTCATTCATTTGGTCTTGGTTAAAGATTTTAACTCAAAACGTCCTTCTTTACATTCGGTTCTAGTGTTAAATGAGTTTCTTGAGGTCTTTTCGAATGATCTTTCTGGTGTTCCTCCAGATAGAGAGATTGATTTTGGTATTGATATGGTTTTTGACACTCATCCAATATATATTCCTTCTTATAGAATAGTTCCAGCTGAGTTAAGAGAACTGAAGGAGCAACTTAAGGATCTTTTGGATAAGGGTTTTATCTGTCCTAGTGTATCCCTGTGGGGTGCACCGGTGTTATTCGTGTGAAAGAAGGATTGTTCCCTTCGAATATGCATTGACTATCTGCAATTAAATAAAGTAATGGTTAAGAACAAGTATCCTCTTCCAAGGATAGATGACTTTTTTGATCAGTTGCAATGTGCCAAATTCTTTTCTAAGATAGATCTTTGGTCTGGGTATCATCAGCTTAAGATTACGGAGGAGGATATCCCTATGGCGGCTTTTCATACTTGGTATGGGCACTTTGAGTTCCTGGTTATGTCATTTGGTTTGACTAATGCCCCGGTGACATTTATGGATTTGATGAATAGGGCTTTCAGGCAGTTTCTGGATTTTTTTTGTCATTGTGTTCATTGATAACTTCTTGGTGTATTCTAAAGATGAGGTGGATCATGCTAATAACCTCTGTGTGGTATTACAGAACTTGAAGGAGTAGCAATTATATGCCAAATTCTCCAAGTATGAGTTTTAGTTAAAGGTTATGACTTCTCTTGATCATATTATTTCTAGTGAGGGGATCATGGTGGATCCATAAAAAATGGTTGTGGTTAAGGGGTGGCCTAGCCCTATGACTCCAACTGGCATTCAGATTTTCTTGGGTTTGGATGATTATTATAGGTAGTTCGTGGAAGGTTTCTCGATGATAGCTACCCCATTGACTCAGTTGACGTAGAAGAAGGTAAAGTTTTCTTGGTTGGGTGCTTATGAGGGGAGTTTTGAGAAGCTGGAGGATAAGCTAACTTCGTCTTGACATTTCCTTAAGGTATTGAGGGGTTTGTGGTTTATTGTGATGCATCCCGGGTGGGACTTGGTTGCGTTTTAATGCAGCATGGGAAGGTGATTGCCTATGCTTCCAGGCAGTTGATGGGCATGAGAAGAATTTTCCTACTCATGATTTGGAGCTTTTAGCAGTTTTTTCTTGTTTGAAAATCTAGCATCATTAATTATATGGAGTGCACGTGGACATCTTTTCTGATCGTAAGAGTCTACAGCATGTGTTCACTCAGAAGTTTCTTGATCTTAAGCAGAGGAGATGGTTGGATCTTTTCAAGAACTATAATATAAGTCTTCACTACCACCAATGTAAAGCTAACGTGGTTGCTAATGTTCTTTGCCGGTTATCTATGGGGAGTTTAGCTCAACTAGATACGGAAAAGCGAGAATTGGTGAAGGATATTCACCGCTTGGCTAATCTTGGAGTTCATCTCTTGGACTCCAATGATGGTGGTTTGATGGTACAGGAAGTGGTTCGGTCATCTCATGGTGTAGAGATCAAGGAGGAGCAAATGCCAGATCCTATCTTGATTAAAATCATGAGTGATATTGGTGGACAAAGGGTGATGGTGTTTGAGATCAGTGGTGATAGTACCTTGAGCTACCAAGGGAGATTATGTGTTCCTAACATCGATGGTTTGTGATAAAATATTTTGGTTGAGGTGCATGAATCACTCTATGTTGTTCATCCTTGTTCAACAAAAAGAAAGGGATATGGTTTATTTTATGGCCAAATGCATGGTGAGACGGCAAGTCAAAGTTGAGCACATGAGGTCGAGGGCTTGTATTAGGAAATTAAATTGCCAAAATGGAAATGAGAAGTAATCGATATGGATTTCGTTACTGGCCTTCCTTGGTCTTGAAATCAATTTGATTCCATTTGGGACATCATAGATAGGATGACAAAGTACGCTCACTTTTTGCTGGTGCGGACTAACTTTTTACCAGAGATCTATGTGAGGTTGTATCTTCATAAGATTGTAAAGCTCCATGGGGTACATATTTCAATTATCTCTGATCATGGTATGCATTTTTCATCTCACTTTTGTCAGTATTTTCAGAAGGGGTTGGGTAATAAGGTTAGTCTGAGTACTTCTTTTTATCTGCAGAGGGATTGGCAAGAAGAGAGGACTATTCAAACATTGGAGAACATACTTTGGGCCTGTGTTATTAATTATGGTGGCAATTGTGTTGAGCATCTACCTTTGCTAAAGTTTGCTTATAACAATAGTTATTATTCTAGCTATAGGATGGCTCCTTTTGAGGCATTGTATGATAGGAGGTGTAGATCTCATATTGAGTTGTTGAGGCAGATATGTTTGTCCGAGACTTAGTTTATTAAGCAATGGAAAAGGTAAATGTAATTCAGGATAGGATTAAGGCTGCCTAAAGTTACCAAAAGTCCTATGCGGATATAAGGCGTACAGACTTGGAGTTTGAGTTTGGGGATAGGGTAATCCTAAAGGTATATCCTATGAAGCGATGATATAGTTGGGTAAAAATGGAAAGCTAATTCCTCGATATGTTGGTCCTTATGCGGTTTTATGGAGGGTTGGTAATATGGCATATGAGTTAGAGTTACCTTCTAGTTTGAGCTCCATTCATTCGATATTTTATGTCTTTATGTTGAGAAAGAGTCTTGGTGATCCTTATTTGGTAGTTCCTTTAGAAGGATTGGGTATTTCTGATTCTCTGTCTTATGAAGAAGTCCTAATTGAGATATTGGATTTGCAGGTTCATCTTTTATGGACCAAGGATGTGGCCTCGGTTAAGGTCCTATAGCGGAACCACAAGATAGAACAGGCTACATGGGAAGAAGAAGTGGATATGGAGTCCAAATATCCTCATTTGTTTTCCGCTCGAGATATTCGGGCGGATGGTATGTATTATTGATCACATCTTTGTTTTCTAACTTGTTTAAAGGTTGGATTGATATTTGATAATGCAAATTAATCGTGCTTATGTCTGACCTACCTTGTGCATCATTTGGGGATGAATGATCCTACTAGGGGAGACTAAAACACCCTGGGTTTTTGAACCTTAGAAAATTTCCTGGATTTTAGGATTTTTGGCTACATAGTAATTGTGGGTACCAATCGTATGATAGGGTATGAGTGGTATGCCTTGGTCTTATACTAATCAGTGATGGTTGGTGGGTTGGATTGGTTTCTGAAATGGGTACGAGTTGTATGGTTGGATACGGGTCTTTTGGTTTGGGTTTTTCTTTCACTTAATCTGAGACTTAGTAACTTAAGTTAGATCAGAGTACGAGTGTCTCACTATGAGTCGTAAGATAAGGTACGAGTTAGTCCATTGACTTGTATAGTAGACAATGTTTAAACTTTCTTTGATTTTATTCTGCTAGAGATACATTTTAAGGGTACTAGTCGTATGCTTGAATACAACCTGGTTTGGGTAAGTCATATGTTGGACAGTGTTAGGTCCAAGGGGGAGGACCACCACTCGTATTGGTGGATACGACCGATATGGGATGGTTGTACCCTATGGCGGAGATTTTATGCAGTTTAAGTGAGGGTAATCTGGACATTTCCCTACTTAACCTATTAAGTCCCCAAAACTCATATCACACTTGGGAGGTTATTTACCCTATTATTCTTATCTGAAACACTTAGAAACTCTCTCTAATTCTCTCCAAGGATAGGGTTTTATCTAGAGGAGCAATTTAGGGCTTGTTTGGGTGATTTCTCTCCATTATATTAATAATATGAGACATTTACTCCTCCTTCATTGTTAGTTCCAACTAAAGGCATGTTTTAACAATAGTTTCATGGCATGATTATTGTATGGTTTTGGGGTTTTCATATATATTATGGGGTTTTGGTATTAAATGATTGGTTATGATTTTCCCATATTTTAATTATGTATTTACATGTGTTAATGGTGATTTGGACAATTGGTTGCATGGGAATGATTAATTGGTAATTGGAATTAGTTTTGGAATCACTATCCCCCCAACATGTTTGATAAAATGCCTTTGGTAATGCTTTAACTATATTATTTGAATTTTAATGGAACTATTGCATGGTAGTGTTTGATAATGTAACCCTAAATGGTTTACATTATTTTGAATTGTTAAATGGTAAGGTTTGGTGGTCATGGTTATGGTTAATTAAACTTCCTTGTGGGGTACAAGGGAATCCTCCAAGTAAACATGGTAATGAATATCTTGTGGGGTACACGGGATTCCTCCAAGAAAACTTAAGAATGGAACACTTCTGGTGTACATGGGATTCCCCCAAGTTAACTTGATAATGTAATCTATGGGTACATAGGAATCCCTTTACATAAAAAGGTTGGATAAAGACATTTCTTGCAAGCTATAGTCGGTATGACGATACCACTACTTATAGACTTGGTTAATAATAAGGGAATAATGGTTTGGTTGGTTGGAAATAGTTTTAATTGGGCAATAATGGCGGGGTGTAATAGATAAACGTAAAGGTGCGAGTCCAATGGGCGGATACTGGAAACTCATGTTTGTCGACATGAGGGTTGGTAATAGCGGCGATATATGATACTATGAGGTATATGGGAATCCTCTAAGTAAATTATACCTATGTATCATAGAGAGCGAAGGGTACTTAGGAATCCCCTACTCTTATAGTTTCTCCGATTCATATGGCTACATATATCGGGGCCCATTTAGGGGGTTGCACTAGACCTATATAGCCCGTGGATGGTTCTACGATGGTTAAGCTACAAATACCCAGGTTA
This sequence comes from Capsicum pubescens, assembly GCA_030864215.1. Taxonomy (NCBI): domain Eukaryota; kingdom Viridiplantae; phylum Streptophyta; class Magnoliopsida; order Solanales; family Solanaceae; genus Capsicum; species Capsicum pubescens. The sequence continues at coordinate 193,352,896 of CM061544.1, read as the reverse complement.
ATGGTTTTAAATGCATGCTAAACTTGTCTCTCTTTCACGAAATATATATATATATATATATATATATATATACTCTATATATATATGGTTATGTGCATATGGTTGGTTTACTTGGTTTTACTAAATGGCATTATCTTAACCTTATCCTAATTTCATGCTAGCTTCCACCCGCTAACCCATCTTTGGGAAGCTGTATCACTATGTGATGCAGGAACCGTCTATTCTAATCATCCTGCTTAATTATTGAATTTGGGATCAGCTATTGGATTGAAGTGGTGAGCTTTCAAATTCTGGAAGGCTTCATTTCATATTGTGGATGTCTTTCTTACTTAGTTTATTTTTTGGATGTTGATTTTGGTTATGGTTGGGGGATGTCCCAACCAAATATTTTTTTCTTTTATAAGAGGCTTGTGTGACTACTATGGGTTGGAATAGGCGGGATCGGTATTGGTGTCAGCCTTAGTATTTGCATTGGTACTGGGGCTGATATCGTTAGACTGAATTTATGATTGTTCCATCCTTTTTTATTTTGGACTAATTATTTATATTAAAATTCAATTGGTTCACGATTTGGTTCGGTAATGGTTCTTTGTTGGATAATAGATGGTTGGACTTGTTTGGGTTGATCGTGGTTGTAGACCTATCCCAAAGTCTTACACGCTTTCTTTTAATATGTTCGGGATTCATCCAACTCAGGATATGCGTAGGTTAGTTGGATTGGGTAACGGGGGTGGTCTCTAGTCCTGGTTGGACTTGGGATAACCATTATGACAGGACCCCATGTCAGGTCGTGTCACAGAACCTTCAAACTCCATCATTACATGGGATAATCTAGAAAAAAAGTTTCTCATCCAATTCTTCCGGTCTGGAAAATCTACGAGGTTAAGAAGTGAGATCTTTAGTCTTAAGAAGAAGACAAATAAGAACCTATAATCATGCATGGGATAGATTAAAATCTTTTCTTAGGGACTGCCCGCGCTATTAACCAATGAATGAGATATTGGCTCATACCTTTGTTGAATCTTTTGATCACACCACAAAATATTTGTTAGATTCAGTTGTAGGGGGTCAAATTTGGAGAAAAGGCATGTTGAGCTATATACTTTGTTGAACTAAATTGCACAAGGTAATCCTGAATGGTAGGGTGATATGTCTAGAAGTAAAGCGAAGAAGCCCATTGGGATAATTGAAGTGGATAGAGTCACATCTTTGGCTGCTCAGTTGGAAGCTTTGAAAAAACAAATGATGAATTGTTCACCAAGTTGAGTGCGAATAAACCTTAGATCCAAGTAAATGCAGTTCAGTATGCCCCATTTTGGTGTGAGATTTTTTGAATTAGTGGTCACTCTGTAGACTCATGTGGAGCAAATTCTACGTTGGTAAACTTTGTGGTCAATGCATATTAGGTTAATTAGAATTATAAGAATGCATACAATCGTAATTGGCAGAGTGAGTCCAATTACTCATGGGGCAACAATCAAGCTCAGACTTAGTAATATCAGCAGCAGCAGAACACTTACTCTAGTAAATTAAAGATACCTTGAAAAGATCCTGGCAAACCAAGAACAAATGGTTGCAGAGATAAAAAAAAATAGCAACTTGCTCAATTAAATCTAGAGACACAGTTGGGGCAGTTATCTCAGGCTCAGAAAACCAGACCTCAAGAAAGTTTGACTAGTGATATAGAGAATCTAAAGCAGGTAATGACAATCACCTTCAGGTGTGGTAGAGACTTTATTTAAAGAACTCCGAATAAAACACAAGATGTATAGGCAAAATTAGTCCCACAATAGACAGAGAAGAAGCAAGTGACAGACAAAGATACTGAAAATTTAGGGAAGTCTGAGTACCCAAAAATAGAGGCAGTTGAGCGTATACAAGAAAAACCACCACCAACATTCCCTTAGAAGATTAGAAAAGCTAAGGAAGATGCATATCTTACTAAGTTCTTTGACACGTTTAGGGAACTTCACATTAACTTTCATTTGGTAGATATTTTGCAGGATATGTCTAAGTATGCTAAGTATTTAAAGGATGTAGTGACCAATAAGATAAAGTTAGGTGACATTGAGATGGTGGAACTTATCGATGAGTATAGCATATTGTAATAAGAAAGACACTTAAAAAAAAAACTTAAGGACACAGGGAGTATTACCTTCTCCATAAAAATCGGTGAAAGTGACATAGTTCATGCTCTGAGTGACTTAAAGCATAAATTTAATGCCTCTATTTCTATTCAATACTCTGGATTGGGGAAGCCGAGGCTAAGTTTTGTGGTGCTCCAAATGATGGACAAATAAAGATTGTTTCCTGAAGGGATCATTGAAGATGTACCCTTCAGCGTTGGTGATGTGCCATGGTTTCATGGAACTTTCGATGCATAAAGCGGTGAAAAAATGCAAATACTTAGGCCTTTTTGTTGGACATGATGTGTTTTTTTTTATGTTGTAGGTAAATTAAGTTAGTAGTGATATGGATTAGATATGAATGAAAAATCTTCGAAAAAATTCAAGTGTTGACTTGGAAATAAGTGATTTAGTCACCTAACGGCTCATGACCCAAGTCGTTATGTGAACAATAAGGGAGGCTGACCTCAGGAGCAAAGTAAAAACAGACTAAAACTCATTGTGAGTGACAATGAGTCATAGTGCAAATTGTTCTAATCACATTTTCCAAAATTCCTAAAGGTTGAGAAGTTGAGGATCCAATGGAAATGAGTGAAGAACACGAGTCGTGAGGACATACAATGACTCATGATGAGGAGTCATTCTAAGCATAGAGAGAAAGTACTAAATGCTAAAATTCACAAGATTCATAATAAGTCCTATCCAACGACTCATTACATCTCACAACAAGTTGGGACCACTGAGTTCAAAAGAGAGCAATGAAGACAAGCAATGAGTCATTATGAGTCCTAACGACTCAGTACCAGAGGCGTGACCACTGCCAATTTAGTTTTCCTATTTTTTTTGTTTAGGTTTCCTTTGTTATTTTGAGACCTTATAAATATCCTTGAGGTATTTATGTAATAGTTTACGTAATTTGACATATTTTTGCACACTTTATACTATTGTTCTTGGTTTTTGTTTTTTATTAAATTCGAGGCTTTGAGTTTTATTCTTTATTATTGTGAGATTAATTCTATGATTTCTTCATTGAAATCCATGGATTATTTTACAAATATGAGCAACTAATTCTCTTAACTAGGGTTTTTGAACCCTGGCGGATTAACGATGTAGGGGGAGTGTAAGATTTTGCTAGATCATCAATTACACATGTAGTGTGATTTCCTTTAAGCTAATTGCTTTCTTACCGGTGGACAACTCTAAGTACTATCCTGTATTTGAGATTATTTTCACAAGAGAGATTGTGATTGGGAATAGGGTATTACGACAATGATTCAAGGCTATCAATCCTCGTTTAATAACTTGAGGCCCATAAGGGGATCGTTAAACTCGGATCAAAGGCAAAAAATAGTAAGGCGAAACCCTGAGACTCACAGGGTAAACGGTGCGATTTACCTACGAGTCCACAAAATAGTTGTAATGCCTAGCGTGTTAGATTTTGCATGTGAGATGGTAAGATAGTTGGGTTCAGCACAAGAAACTTACAGAGTTAGGAAGCCATAGGGAACGCAATCCTAGTGTCCGTCCAGATACTTCAGCAAGTTTGAGATACGAGTTTGACCTATTCCCTATGGGATCAACCCCAACCTAGTTGGTTTACTATATTTGACTTAAACTTCATTGTATCTTCTTGGAGGTATAGTTTAAGCGATATCAAATTTTGGTACACTTGTCGGGGAATACAATTGCGGAATTATTGATTGAAATTATTGATGTTTTTGGGTTTTTGTTTTCTATTTCTTTACTTGTGTATATACCGGTGTATGTCTAGAATGAAAAGTCAAGGAAACACCTTAATCCCCATGAATCCTGAACCAGAAATAATCCTATAATTGAATCATATGATGATTGAACATGTACGATAAGGTGAGATTAAAACGGTTTAAAATAACCCAAATGGTATGTCTTTCCCTCTACCTTCTGGAGTTCAGGACATTGTTGATCAACAAATCAAACAATTACTAGTAGAAGTAGCTACAAAACAGAGGAGGGGAGAAGATGCCCAGAGTGTAGCGCAAGAGGTAGACCTAGCAAGCAGAGACAAGAATAAGATCTTTGAGCAGCACATAATGGGGACCGAGATAGAGGTAGAAGGAGTAGAGCTCAACTACTCCTAGCATATTAATACTTGCCACCGTATGATGATCCGAAGAAAAATTTAGGGTACATTGAGCCTACTGATATAGGATCTATATTTAGGGTACATTGAGTCTACTGATATAGGATCTATCATTCCTTATGTATTTCCACCAAATGTGAAGTTTGATATAACGAGTTTCATGATCCAGCTATTAAATCTAAAGGGTGTGTTTGTGGCTTGCCGACTCATGACGCAAATATGCATCTCACAAATTTTAATGGGATCTACACTTCATACACTATATCGAGGGTAGATCAAGAGGCTGTCAGACATAGTTTGTTCCTTTTCTCTCTAATTGGTAAAGTTATATTGTGGTTAGGGTAACTTTCATGAGAATCAATTACTACTTGGAATGAGTTGCGAAGAGAATTTTTAGATCATTTCCTCCCTCCATACAGAATATTGCAGTTGAAAGATGAGATATATAATTTTAGGCATTTATATTTTGAGTTGGTGTATGAGGCATAGTTTTGGTTTAATAAGAAGTTAATAATGGTACCCAATCATCGAATTTCAAGGAATAATTTGCTTGAAATATTTTATTGACCCATGAAATCCATTGTAAGAGCTATGGCAAATATTATTACCCATGAAGCATTCATGCACATGTGCTGGGAGGTAACATCAGATATTTTATATCAGATCTCACTCACCAACTGAGGGTGGCATACTTGGGAGGAAGAAAGGGGCGCTGACACTTATGCTATTTGTGCCTCCTATAAGCACAAAGTTATTGGTGACATAGTGGCGCAAGAGGTTGCTCAACTAAGGACTAAGATTGGGTTATACTAATAAATTTGCGACTATAAATTCTGAGAAGGTAAATGTAGTGTGTTCATGGGAAAAGGCTTCAAGATCATATGATTCTTATTTAGAAGAAGAGGCAAAATATCTAGATAGATAATTATCACGTTTGTGAGTGAATAGGCAAGGAAACCAAGGTTGGAACTACTATAGGGATAGGTACAAAGATGAAATTCGAGACAAAGATAGTGAATGGAGATGCAAGATTGATTATAAAGAGAAGGGTAGAGCATACGTTCCACCAGGAAGGTATGATAGGAAATTAAGGATGAAGGCTATGTTTCCCAAGCTGGTAAATGGTAAGGAAAGTTATAAAAGTTAACTTAAGAAGATTAAAGAAGACATCTCGAGTTTGACCTAAAAAGTTGAATCGCATGCTACTACGATCAAATAGTTGGAGCATCAATTCAGTCAAATGTTAGCAACCTTAAATCAACAACAGCCAGGAACTCTTCCAAACAATATAGTTCAAAATTATAAAAACAACAATCACTGTCTTTCCATCATTAATTAAAGTGGTAAGACAATTGTTGACCCCTTATGCTTGTAGTTGATGAGCCAAAAAATAATGGTGTTGATATTGATGATACACCTGGAGTGGAGATAGATAAATCCACAGGTGGTAGTAAAATGGTAGAGAAAGATAAAGAAAAATAAAAGAAAGTTGAGATGGAGTTGAAGATCAGTCCATGACCTCTCCCTCTTTTCCCCCATAGAATAAGGAAGAAACAAGTGGAAGAAAAGTATTAGAAGTTCTAGTCAATATTGAAAAACCTATCGGTTAATATTCCTCTTATAGAAGCTTTAGAGAAGATACCTAGCTATGCAAAGTTTATTAAGGACTTGGTCACTAAGAAGCATATGGTGATATTTGAGCCACAAATAATGTGCACCATAGTAGTGTTTTCGCTACCGATTGATAGTGGAGAAAAAGGAGAACCCTGGAGCATTTACTATTCCATGTACTATTGGGTCCATCAACTTCTCTTAAAAATGATGTGACTTAGGAATTAGCATGAGGGTGATGTCCAATAATTGAGACTATTGATGATGATAAAGTGATTGTGCCCATTGAAGGGAGACTCGGGGTTAAGGTATTAGTAGCAATCATCATGAATTTTAATAGCGATGGCATCGATGAGTATGATAATATTGTGAGCGCATTATATGGTAGAGGTTCTTATAATTATTCTCCAAAGAAACTTGATCTGGAACTAGAGAGTAGAACTACTCCTCCAGCTCAACCATTTATTGAAGAGCCACTAGTCTTGGATTTAAATGCCCTCCCATCATACATAAGCTATGTATTTTTAGGGGATGATAATACCTTACAGGTAATTATAGTAATTAATGGAGTCACATGTTGAAGCATTCCTTTCAGTCTTGTAGAGGTTTAATGGGGACATCGGATGGACCATTGTAGATACTGTAGGGATTCCACTTGGTATTTCCACTCATAAGATAAATCTTGAACCGGAGTGTATTCCTAGCACTGAGCTCCAGTGTAGGTTGAATCTTCCTATACAGGATGTAGTGAAAAAAGAAATTATGAAATGGTTAGATGTTGTAGTGGTTTAACACATTGAAGACAACAAGTGGGTCAGCTCGATTTAATGCGCTCCTTTTTAGGATGGGTCACCGTGGTCCCAAACGATAAGAATAAACTTATGCCCATGAGACCTATTATTGGGTGGAAAGTATGCATGGATTATAGAAAGCTAAACACTTAGACTCAATAGGACTATTTAACTATGCTTTTTATGGATCAAATGCTTAAAAGATTAGCAGGCAGGGGTTGGTATTATTTTTTTATGGCTACTCAGGTTACAAAAAGATTTTGATTGCTCTTGAAGACCAGGAAAAAACTACATTTACCCACCCTTATTGGACTTTTAAATTCAAGAAGATGTTATTTAAATTATGCAATGCACCTGTCACCTTTCTAAGATATATGATGTCTATATTTTCTATCATAGCGAATGACATGATAAAGGTATTCATGGATAACTCTTTAGTCGTTAGAGACTCTTTTGATGACTGTTTGGCCCATTTTTCCAATGCATTCTAGAGGTGTGAGGAGTTTTACCTAGTATTGAATTGGGAGAAATGTCACTTTATGATGAAGAAGGGTATTTTCCTTGGGCACAAAATCTCAAAATGGGGTATTGAGGTAGATAAATAAAGAATTGAGGTTATTGAAAAATTACCTCCACCAGTCTCAGTAAAAGGTATCCAAAGTTTTTGGGTCATGCTGGCTTCTATACAAGGTTCATCACGAACTTCTTTAAAATTGCTAATACTCTTTGCAAGCTTTTAGAGAAGGAGGTGAAATTTATTTTTGATGATACATGTTTCAAGGCCTTTGAGTGCCTTAACGAGTAGTTGATTTGGCTGTTATTATTGTATCCCTTAATGGGTCTTTATTTTTGGAAGTGATGTGCGATGTGAGAAGAGTAGCCATTGATGTTTTCCTTGGCTGGAGGCATAAGAAATTATTCATCCAATCTATTATGCCAGTAAGGTATTAATCCCCTCACAGAAGAACTACATAGTTACTGAGCAGGAGTTGTTTGCGGTGGTTTGTACCTTTGAAAAGTTTTGGTCTTACTTAATTGGGACCAAAGTCATAGTCCACACATATCATACAACATTGAGGTATCTTATTTTGAAAAAGGATACCTAGTCGAGATTGATACGTTGGGTCCTCTTGCTGCAAGAATTTGGCATTGAGGTAAATGATATAAAGGGCATGGTGTTCTTGGGTTCTGATTATTATCTCGACTTGAAGATGAGGAAATGCAAAAACTAGGGGATGAGCTTGACATAGATGATAATTTTCCATATGAGAGGGTCTTGGCAGAATCTCGAGACTTAATACCCTAGTTAGATGATTTTGCCGACTACTAGGCAAGTAATTTTGTTCTAAAAGACCTGTCTTTCCAACAACATAAGATATTTATGCAAGAGGTGAGGAAGTTCTTATGGGATGAACCCTACCTCTTTAGGATTTATATGAATGGTGTTATTTGGAGATGTATCCCTGAGGTGGAAATGATGATCATCCTTAAGGCTTGTCATTCATCACCAGTTGGGTTCATCATGCTAGAACCCATGTAGACTACAAAATTCTGCAACATGGGTATTATTTTTCTATGATTTTCAATGATGCTTATGACTATGCGTAAGCCTGTGACTAGTGTCATCATTAAGGTAATATTTTGCGACTCCGTGAACTCCCCGTGACACCTATTTTGGAATTGGAGATATTTGATATATGGGGGATTGATTTCATGGGTCCGTTTGTGAGCTCCTACAGTATAAAGTACATTCTAGTTGCAGTCAACTACATTTTGAAGTGCGAGGAAGTGGTAGCATTCCCCAATAATGAAGGCAGAAGTTTCACTGCCTTTATGAAGAAAAACATCTTTTCTCGATTTGGCACTCCATGTGAGATCATTAGTGATGGTGGGTCTTACTTCTACAACCATCTTTTTAAGGCCCTTCTTGAAAAAATAGTGTGAAGAATACAGTGACAACGCCTTAGCATTCTCAAATGAGTAGGCAGCTTGAGATCTTCTATAGATAGATTAAGTCCATATTGGCGAAGACTGTGAATGCCAATAGGATTCACTGGTCAAGAAAGTTGGACAGTGCATTCTAGGCCTATCAAATGATTTTTAAGACCCTCATAGGTGCCTCACCATATCAGCTTGTGTATGGAAAAGCATGTCACTTGCCATTCAAAATTGAGCATAAGGCACAATGGGCGTTGAAAAAGCTAAATTTAGAGTGGAATGATACAACTACATTAAGGTTAAGCAAGCTAAACTAGTTGGATAAATTCAAGCTCCATTCGTATGACAGTTCTTCTCTATACAAAGAGCGGATTAAGTTTTATCATGTCAAGAAAATTAGGAAAAGGGTGTTTGAGATCAGTGATTTGGTCTTATTGTATGATTCAAGACTTTTCTTGTTTCCTGGAAAACTAAAGTTTAGGTAGAATGGACCATTCACAGTGGTTTGGGTATTCCCACATGGTGTTATTAAGCTAGAGAATGATAGTGAAGGCCTATTTAAGGTGAATAGGTAGCGGGTAAAACACTATATGGGAAACCCAGATGAGGTGAAAGTATATGTTGATATGGACCTTGGTAAAGTTAGAGTAACTAATGATATTGTTTCGTGCCACGATGTTAAATTAGGTACTGCATGGGAGGCAACCCATGCTTTGTACTTATTTCATTATAGGGTAATTTGTGTTCAGTGTGCAGGGTTGGAGATTGTAAAAAAACACCAAAAAAATTTCTGGTGCCAGGTCCCAAAAACTCACCTAACGAGTCATTATCACTCCTAATAACTCATTACCAGAGTTGTGGGAAGATGGAGCTCAGGCAACTATCAGGTAATTGGTCTTTGGATTCATAACAACTCTCAGAATTAACCGTTGTAGTGACAACAACTTATCACATTAAGTCTTTATGACTAGAGATCCAGGTAAGGTTCCAGTCATCACGAAGGGACTCAAAGACTCATTACCATTGATAATGAGTCGTTATGATTGACTAGTTATCAGTCCTGACATCGTGGGCCTAACAGGTCAACCCAATTCAAAATCGACATTTTAAATGGGAAATTAACTCCCTTTATTGATCATCTTTTAATTTAAAACATCGCGACTCCCTCCACTTCCTTAACCTCTTCAAGTGCTTAAAAGACACTCTAAGAGTCATCCCCAATCATCATAATCTTTAAAAATTTCCACCTCCTAACAAGTGTATCTCTCAAGAACTAGGGATACTCCAAATTATTGTTCAAGGGATTAAAAGCACAAAATCAAGTGTGATGTTTTAATCTATTTATCTCATGAATGGGTACTCAATATGGCAAAAACTACTTTAATCCTTGATTAATTTGTGATCATTGAATGAAAATTTAACTTATTCTTGAGTTACATAATGTTTATAAATGAAAGTGAGAGTAAATGGAATTTGTGCTAAATAATGGCTTGTGGGGATAACTTAGGAGCATGATGAACTTTTTAAAAACCATGGGGAAGACTGAGTACCCATTGGGAATATAAGAGTTGAGACAAACTCCTCTATACATACATGATACAGTAGCTATGATACTTATAACGACTCATAAAGAAACCTAATGAGTCATTATGTGACTCGTAGCCACTGGTAATAAGGGTGTAAAGAGCAATGTAGGTTTTGTTGACATAACAACTGACACCACGAGACTTTGTTGCACTATACGATTGGTGGTGGAGAATCATGATAACTGGAAAAGGACAAGCACCAATGAAAATGTATTGCCATGAAATGAGTGTTGGTGACGAGTTGTTGTCTAACATAACAACTCATTAGGAGGACCCATTATCTTACTAGTTAAAATTTAACATAGACCTTCCACCCCATAAGTCTCATGATGACTCGTTACCAGTGGTAATATGTCGTACCCTGACTCGTAGGACACCTATACCCTGCAACACTAATATTGTTTTTCCTTACTTTTCTTTCCTTTCCTTAGAATTTACTAACGTGTGTGTTTCTTCCAGATACCAATGACACCAAAGAATAACTCCACAAATAAGCTTACTCCTAGGAATTAGGTCTCTGCCACTCGTCATCTCTGAAATGAACCCACTAAAGACGAAGAGTCAAGTGGGTCAGTTGAGGAATACCCACTCAGAGGGGAATTAGAGACAAGGGAAAAATTACCCATAGGTGCTAAAACTATTTCAGGCGAAGTCACACCACCCCGAGCTGGGCCAACAATGAAGAATCCTATCCAGTCACCACCCCACTCACTATTCCAATCTAAAGAGGATGGTAACTATGATGAAGATAAGGAGTCTAGACCTGAGAATACGAATAAAGAAGAAAAAAATGAATCTAAGAATAAATATTCCAAGAATGAGGGGTCTTAAGGTGAATAGGAGGAAGGGAGTTAGTCGAGTGAAACCCTAGTTGAAATCTCACCCCCTCCATCTCCTATCGTACCACTTCAGATAAAGTCTACCTAGTACCTATCGTTAATCGATGGGGGTACCCCAAAATATAGAACTTATATAACCAAGATAGTGCCCTCATACCTTTCACGAGAAAACCACAAAGAGGGATTTATTTGGATCCCAAGCTGAGTACTACAGGCTTATTTGAGATACCTGACTTTGATGCCTGGTTAAGATATACCACTTTGTGTGGATGACCAGAGCTATAGTATAGTATAGTCCTACATTAGTATAAGAGTTCTATGCAGCTTACCAGATGAAACTTAATAGGTTGTATCAACAGGGGCATTCGTGGAAGTTTAGTGACCCCTTGGTGACATCGATAATTAGAGGTGTTTTGGTGAATATCTCTATGCAGACTATTTCTAGATATCTTCATGGGTCGGAGCTCTAGTTACCGACCAACACAACTAAGATTGACCACCACATAGATCAAATGCAGAAGGTGAAAATAAAATAGATAGGTTCAGAGGATAAGCTTACTCACTTTCTGCGGATGGCTGGTATTATTGCTACAGAGTGGGAAGAGTCTCCTTGGATAGCTGGAGGTGTTGGATCTTCTTCCTGGATTATGAAGGGCAACTTAGATTTCTTGGAGAAGGCTTGGTTGATACTCGTACATCACAGGTTGAGTCCCATATATGAGAATAATGTTTTATGTCTTAACCAAGCTACCCTAATTGTGGGTATCAGGAAGTCTACGAGCTTGATGTAGCCAAGTGGATAGCGAGAGAGATACATGATTGGGCAATTTGCACTGGCACAGTACTAGTATTCCAATGCTTGCTTACATTGATATATTTAGATGAGGGAGTGCCAGAGTTTCCTGGAATTGATCAGTTTATCCATCCATGGAGTAATACGTACTTGGGGTTGATTTATGATGTTTCTAACCACATCTCTAAGGTTGTAAAGGTGGGATCCATATTTCTTATAGAGGTATTCTAGACTAGAGCACTGAGATGACCCAGTCTGAGCCTCAGACATCAGATGCAACAAGAACCTTCAAAACTCCAACACCACCTATTATTGAAACACTATTTACTTCTAGGCCAACACCCACTGGCTATGCTTTAGTCCCGCAGGCTTTCTAAGCTGAGGTTCTTCAGGGGTTGGGCACAGTTGAGAAGAAGGTGAAGAATATAGAGGATGGATTCCATCCATGGGTAAAGATATAGATTCATACCAACTTGAGAGGTATGCAGAACTAGTTTGATGGATTTGAGAGGTGGATCAGCCAGAAGCTAGAAAATGTACAGTCCCTTAATCTGAAGGGGATACATGAGGAGCTGTACATGCTCAGGTCTTCCATAGAGAACATATATGTCAGACCTTCCTTTCGATGTCCAATATTGAAGAGATCTACGAGATGAGGAGATATTAGATATATAAGAAGTTAGGAGGTCAGACACAGCTATTGGAGTTAATGATGGTGATAGGCCAAGGAAGAAAAGAAGTAAAAATATGTGAAGAGAGATATTGAGGCTACCAAGGAAACCAATATTCAATATGAGTAAAACTGTCAAACGAGGGTCCATGAGATGGCAATGGGAGCTAGTAGCTCCTGAGTTGCTGATGAGATAGTTGCAGATGCAGCCGAGTTGATTGGGAGCACTGCTCCTACCCCACAGGCACCATTTAGCACACTGGACACCATCAGTTCCACTATTGATTTGTGCATCCCGAACATCACAGGGACTATTGATGATGAGAGCAGGGCCCATTCTGAGTACCACCACATTAAAACTATATGAGCTGGCACCTTAAGAACTCAAGGATGTCTTAGTCCCTTTTTTTACATTATAAATGCATTGGGGCTAGTGCGTTATTTTTTTAGTTAGGGGTGGGGTTTACTATAGCCGTCGCGGGTTTTTGTTGCCATACTTCTTTTAGTATCATTTGGGGTATAGTTGTTTCATGTTATGTTTTGTTTGTTGTTGTTCTGTGTTTGTTTAACTAGGAAAAATAAGTTCCTAAGACAGTTAATCTATTTTTTTTAAGAAAAATGATAACCCTTCTAAATGTTTTGAACTATGTTTTATAGAGATATATAGGTGACAACTATGAATATCATTATTGCATTAGGATTAGGAACATGATAATCATAGCTAAACCAGCATGAACCGGATAGACAATAGTGTCTAATGTAACCCTGTGCCAAGTGTGCATGTGATACTACTTAGTTTCCTATGTGTGCGGAATCCATAACTTGCCTGGTTAGTGTTTCCTAGGTTGTAAGATAGCCAGTTAGGAAAGGGTCATAGGACATTTTTCAATATATTCCACCTTTAGCCTAAATGACAAACCAAATGTGAATTAGAATCCCTTGATCCTAATTTTGCGTCTTAAAGACCTATTCTCTTGTTTACACCCTTCACCTTCCTATTTTTTATAATGAACCTAGTTTGGCCCTAGTCTTCCTTAGATATTGTACACCTCAACTCAGGAAAATTGCCTAAGTTGAGGGTGGCTATTATAGGGGTTTATGATTTAAGGTGGGTATGAAAAAAGAGTGTGAAATAAGAGAAAAGAAAGTAGGGATGGGTGTTGTAGAAAAGAAAAAAATAGAAAATAAAAAAATAATAATATATATATATATAAATATATATAAACCACACCCAACCTGGAGGAACTATAAAGGAATAAAAAGGGAGAAATAAGGGTGGAATAAAAGAAAGTTGGTCAAGAAATGGACCCCAAAAATTAAGTGCCGTGTCAAGGAGACATATTCACTAAATTCCATATATATCATACTATCCCTAAGCATACATTACAAGCCTAGTAAAGTCCTATAGTAATCCTGACCTGATTGTCCGAAAACTAAGGTAAAGAAAATAAGGGCAATCCTATAGTATTTTGTACATATTATGGAAATTCTTTTTGAGTCTGAGTGTCTCGTGAATGTACCTACATTGGTATGCATACTTTATCTTATTGAGTGGGACTTATTTGCTTTGAGGGTGCATGGGTTGTGTTACTAATTGTTTGTTTATTTGGGTAATATAATTTGTATATATGTGTGGTTCTCTCTTGCTAGTGTAATGCTATAGCCTGATTCCTTTATGTCACATTATTTTTCTTTATGACTTCACATAGTATTAGTTTTAAAAAGTAAAAGTAGGAGGGGGTAATGTTTTTGAGCTTAAAAGTGAAATTGATTGTCGTAGGTATCTTAGGTTTTTCCTAGTTAAGCATCATGTTTGTGTTGTTTTGTTTTTGTTGCCTGAGGATATGTAAATGTTCTAAATTGAGGGTGTTGATGTGACACAGTTTCATGGAACTTTCGGTGCTAAAAATGGTGAAAACATATAAATACTTAGGCGTTTTTGTTGGATATAATATGTGTTTTGTGTATGTTGCATGTAAATTAGGTTGGTAGTGATATGGATCAGAAATGGATGAAAAATCTCCAAAAAATATCAATGTTGATTGGGCAACGAGTCGTTTAGTCACCTAACGACTTGTGACCTAAGTCGTTATGTAATAGTAAGAAAGGTTGACCTCAGGAGCAAAGTGGAGAATGACTATGACCTATTAAGAGTGGCAACGAGTCATAGTGTGAATTATTCAGAGCACATTAGCCAAAAGTACAGAAGGTTGACATATTGAGGTACCATTGGAAACAAGTGAAGCCCATATGTCATAATGACAAACAATGACTCGTGATGATGAGTCATTCTGATCATAAAGAAAAAGTACTGAAAGTTGAAATTCACAGGAGTCATAATGTGTCCCAACCAATAACTCTTTACCTCTCACAATGAGTAGTGACCACTAAGTTCAAAAGAGAGCAACTAAAACAGCCAACAAGTCGTTATGAGTCCTAACGACTCGTTACCAAAGGCATGACCACTGCCGACTTAGTTTTCCTATTTTGTTTTGGTTAGGCTTCCTTTGTTAATTTGAGACTCTATAAATACCTTTGAGGTCCTTATGTAAAAGTATACATACTTTGACATATTTTTACACACTTTATACTCTTATTCTTGATTTTTGATTTATTATTCAATTTGAGACTTTGAGTTTTATTCTTCATTATTATGAGATTAATTAAATGATTTCTTCATTGAACTCCATGGATTACTTTACAATTATGAGCGACTAATTCTCATAACTAGGGTCGTAGAAACCCTGGAGGATTAACAAAGTAGGGTAAGTGTGAGATTTGTCTAGATCATCATTTACATGTGTATTATGATTTTCTTCAAGTTAATTATTTTCTTAGTGGTGGCAAACTCTAAGAACTAGCTTGTAATTGAGATAATCTTCACAAGAGATATCGAGATTAGGAAAAAGGGATACGATAGTAATTCAAGGTTATAAATCCTCAACTAATAACTTGGGACCCACAAGGTGATAGTTAAATTGGGATCAAAGAAAAGGAATAGTAAGGTGACATCCTGAGTCTCACAAGGTAAATAGGGAGATTTACCTATGAGTCCATAAGATAGTTGGTAATACCTAGCTTGTCAGATTCTGCACGTGAGATAGTGAGATAGCTTAGTTAAGTACAAGAAACTTAGAGAGTTTAGAAAGCCAGGGTGAACACAGTCCTAGTGTTCGTTTAATATTGTCTACAACCAAAAGCATTCTGAATTAGTTACTTTTACTGATTACTGGAAATCCCTCATTTACTTTCTCGCATATCCGAATACTTCAGAAAGTTTGAGATATGATTTTGACCTATTCCCTGTGGAATCGATCCCAACCTAGTTAGGTTACTATATTTGACTTCATTATATCTTTATGGAGGTATACTTTGGGCGATATCAGTTGGTATATCAGTTGGTAAGTTCATTATTTTTGTTAATATTTTATCCTTGATTATGATGCAGATTACAGGATACCAAACATACTAGGATGTCCTTTATTGGTGACTTGAGAAAAACTTATTAATGTGAGAGAGGGTACTCTAATCGTGAGATTGAATGATGAAGAGGTAGTCTTCAAGTTATACCAAACACTCAATCCTCCTTTACACTATAAGAATTTATGCATGATCATGGTTATAGAAGTGGATGAGTGTGGGTGGTAGATTTCAAACCTCCAATGACTTCTTTAGACTTTCTCATAGCGTTACCCAAACCACCAACTAATCATGAAGTTAAGAAATTAAAAGAAGAGCCTAAAAAGAAATGTGTGGGGAAAGTTATAGACCTTGAGAGTATATACTCAAGAGGTTAGAAAAGAGTGAGAAGATGGGATCCGAGAAGAAGGAAGAGGCTGAAGGAATACGATTGAGAGCAATGATGGGAGTTGTGCCGCGATAATAAATTGAGTGTTGCTTGGGAGGCAACCCAAGTTAATGTAGGAATTTTATTTTCTAGTTTTTTCAGTATCACAATTTTTTTGTTTTTGTTTGAGTTGATGGAATGTCTAAGTACCAAAGATCTAAGCTAAGAAGCATGGAAAAGAGGGGGTGTGGGATCAACAAGACCTCTTTGATGATTAAGATGTTGCTAGCTATGCCTAGAGTCCTCAAGCAGTGTTTCTATCCTTGCTTTAAATTATACTTTGGGGGAAAAGTGTGATTTTAAGTGTGGGTGGGGAATATTCCGATGGTTTAGGGTGAAGTGCTACTATAGGATGTCTATTTTTAGTTGTTTTCTAGTTTTTGACTAAATTTGAAAAATTACAAAATGATTTTCTCTTTATTTTCCTTTAGTATTGGTTGGTGTCAGTCTAGTAAGGGCACACTTCACTTACCGCTTAATTTTTCTTTCCGGTTCTTTTCTGAGGGGGCGTCCTTTAAACCCAGTATTCCTTTTTTATTTTTAGGAGTAAATTTTAAAATTCTTTTGTTAGGAATAAGTGTTGTTCTTGCTAGTTGCTATGTGTGATTACATGATGCGAGTTGGTTTTATTTGTAAAAGCATACTCAATGACTATTTATGAGACACCTGGCTCATTGATATGACTCTTGTGCATTATTGTATTAATTCTGAATTATTTATATTTCTTGATTTAGAGTCTACAGGGATCCTATTTTATTTGCGCATTTGTCATGTGTGATGTGAGGTCTTTTATTATATTCCTTGTTTGCATAGTGATGTCTAGAGCTTTCCTGGTGTGTGTGCAAAACTAAATAAAGAATATTGAATTAAGGAGATGATATAGGCATTTCTTTGACATCCATGTTTCATACCTTCTTTGTCTGCCCTTGTTGCATGATTTTAGTTAGCCACGTTGAGCGTTTAGCCTATTCTTTGGTAGCCTCATATGTAGCATATTCATTGATTGACCGTAATTTATTCCTAAACTCTTGAGCGCTTTAGTTGAAAAATTATTATGGTTAAGAATTGTAAAATTAAGAAGGAAAGAGGTGAAAGTGAAGCCTCAAGAAATAGTAGTGAGAAAGTTATGGGAAAATTTATGGGAAAAAACTGAGAAGGATAAGAAAAATGAGAAAGGGAAGGAAGAGATTAATTTAGAGAAATAAGAACAAAATGATCATTAAAGGGATTTTTTAAAATTCTTCCCAATTTTGTTTTTAATAAAAGTTCCACGCAAATTCTATTGAAAAAAATAATTAAATAAGTTGACTGACTTTATGAGTAAAAATTTGATCGTTGAATGACTTTTGAAGTAATTAACAAAGTTGAGTGACTTTCTAGGATACAATTCCATAGTTGAGTGATTTGTGAAGTAAAAACCAAAGTTAAGTAACTTTCTGCAATAAAAATTCATAATTGAGTGACCATTTGAGTTATTAACTCCATAATAAGTGGAGTATATAGCTTTTGGTTCATGGGACAAGAACAAGTATGTCGTGTTGTTTATTTTCCAATATAAGATTTTTGGTAGGTTGCTTTTTAGATCATATGATTAATAAAGCTAACAAACAAGTAATCAAAAAAGTAACTACTTTAAAAGGTCAATTTGTAAAATTACTGAAATAATATCAAAAGAATTAGATATTTTTAACTAATTTACGTTAGAAATCATTTTTTACTGATTTGTGGAAAAAAAAGGTGATAATAACTCGGTAGTGGCAACCAGATCCAATCCGTGATTAGCTAGGTATTAGAGGAATGAGTAGTTAATTGATTTACTTTGCATCTATATAGCATTGCTATATGGAACCTGTGGTGAGAATTGAACGTAAACATGTAGTTTTAAGTGGAGGATGGAGTAGTTAATAGTTGAATGTTTTGCCATCTTCATTTTAGAATACCTGAAGAAGTCGATACAATTCCTTCATTTTCAGGTTCTTAGAATGGAAATAACTGCTTTTAAATGATAAGTTGATGAACCTTAGTGGTTGCAATATACATTCTAGCTGCCAATGCAATATTTTAGGATTAGTCATTTACATGGATGGAACTAATAAAACATCTTGGATAACTCTTACCTTATAAAAAAAGAAGAAGAAGAACCCAATAAGAACATCTTGGTTGCTATTCATAAAACAGTTAAATGTCTTCTCAGAATAGTGCTTTCCTAGTATGAAGTTTCTTCAGGTCCACTTGACATTGAAATGGAGAGTACACCTATTTGATGAACTTGTTAAATATGAAGAACATTCTTACCAAACAGTGGATATATTGTTTATGTCAGTATATTCCCGCAAAATGGGTCTGGAGATAAATGTACTAAGTGTACACCACTAACTCATGAGGTAGAGAGGCTATTTTTGATTAACCCCCACCCCCTCCCCCTTAAGACAAAAATAATTCATAAAAGAGATAATATAGGAACAATAGATATTAACACAACAAATAATAACAGAAACAAGACTACCACAAAGTAAGACTCCTATCGATCTATTCAAAATAACAAACATTATCAGAACTCCACAAACAAGACACGATAAATATACCACTATGATCACTAGCACAGATACCAAAACAAAGCACTCCTACCTACCAGAACAAGGATGCACTCCTTTCTACTAATTTTCTACCCTAATTCTTCTTCTCTACACCTTCCTATCTAGGATCATGTCCTCGATAAGCTGTGGCTGCTCCATGACATGTTTAATCACCTTCCTCCAATATTTCTTCAGTCTACCTCTACCTCACCTGAATCCATTCTTAGCCAATCTCACACCTCAGCACTAGGGCATTTGTGCACCACCTCATCAAATGTCCAAACTATCTCTATTTCATTTTCCACATCTTGATATCCACATAAATCACTCT
Organism: Capsicum pubescens; assembly: GCA_030864215.1. Taxonomy (NCBI): domain Eukaryota; kingdom Viridiplantae; phylum Streptophyta; class Magnoliopsida; order Solanales; family Solanaceae; genus Capsicum; species Capsicum pubescens. Next base: position 193,333,669 of record CM061544.1, on the reverse strand, counting down.
CATCTTATCTCTAATAACCTCACTTCTAATACCATATCTCCTACTAAACCCACACATCTATTGTAGTATCCTCATCTTTGCTACCTTCATCTTTTGGATGTGTGGATTCTTGAGTTGCTATTATTCCATCCCGTATAACATAGTAGGTCTAACCGCCACTCTATAAAACTTGTCTTTAAGTTAGGAAACACCTTGTTATCATACAAGACTCCGAATGTTGTTTATGTCATCAATTTATTTTAAAAATATCTTGGTAGTTTGGGATATCTAGTTTTGAAGTGCAGTGACGTGCCTTTGTTTTTGTTCATACTTGGAACAGTAATATATTATAATCATCATTTTGATTCATTTACGCAATTGGATAAGATATGTTTTAGAATTTGCTGACAGAGGAGGTAAGACTGGTGTAGCTTGTGGAATTATTTACCTCTCTTTATAATGATTTGTAGTGATCTTTGTTACTTGTTTAGTTGAAGTATGCTGAATTTGTTAGATTATGTTTTAGCATATTTTCTTGTACTGTAAGGTCTACAGTGATAATGGCGCTCCAAAATTTTCCTATTATTTGACTTTAGTTTCTTGTTCATCATATATCAGGATTTTCTCTCTCCTTGTGGTTGCTGACTCATTGTTATGCGGTGCTCAAAATCTATGCATCAAATGTTTTTTATGTCTACTTTTTCTACTTGCTTCTTTTTGATCGATTTTAGGATGCTCTGTTATGTTTCTCCACATTATTTTGAGATGGATATGTTTGCTCATATTTTCCAAGGTAGCAATTTGGCAGCAGCTGGAAGTGATAGTTCATCGAACAAGCTATGGTATATCACTCAGTGGCAACTCATTGCCACATTATCAATTCCGCGTCAAGGGGTCTTGCAACCATCCTATCAAAGCGGCATTAAAAAGTTTGTCCTCGCAGTTGCATGGAATCCTGATGGTAGACTTCTTGCCTGCGGTTTAATTGATGGAACTATCTTTATTTTTTATGAACCTGATGCAAAATTCCTCCACTTCTTAGAAGGCCATTGCATGCCGGTCCACATCTTGTGTTTTCGCCTTCACTCCATGATTCAAGGATACTTTTCTCAGCATCAAATGATGGTCATGTGCATCTGTATGATGCTGAGGAAAAAACGTTGCTCACATCTTTGTCCGGTCATGCGAGTTGAGTTTTGAGTATGGATGTTTCACCAGATAGGGAAGCCATTGCAACAATTTCAAGTGACAAGAGCATTAATCTGTGGTATCTTAAACTAAGAGCAGCTACACAGACATTAACTAACCACACAGACCAGGTGTGGTCTGTGACTTTTGGGCCACCATTATGGACTAATGTTAAGTCTTGTATGCTTTCCAGTGTATCTAATGACAAGAGTATATCTTTCTACCAGTACTCCTGATTGTTGTGCACTGGTAAAAGACCAAACTTTTGATTGTCATCACTTTCCCACATGGGCTGCATGGGAACCATGAATTTACAAGAAAGTCATTGGATTTTATTAGAATACGTACCCTACTGATTACATATTATAGACTAATAGTTTCCTATCAGTGGAACAGGTTACCTAATGTGTTCCTACCTAGCTAAACAATAAATAATTGCAGAGTAATGTTTACGAGGAAAACACCCGGCTCAAAGAGGTGAAAATACCACTACCTATACCTCGACAGGATTTAAACCCAACTCCACTAAAACAATTGATCCTCAAAAATCAACAAAATACAAGACTCTTGTAATCTAGGAATTAAACTCTAACTTCTAATTCTACAAAAACACAAACCTTCCCAAGGTAAGTATTCCCAAGTTTTCGTGTTCTCAAACTTGAAGATAATGCCAATAACTCAGTTCATACTTCACTGAGGTTGAAAAATAATACAACTCAAGAACCAACCTAATACATAAAGTCTAAGACTCCTTAACTCTAAGTAATAGGAACAGGTTCAACTCAGGCTGCTTCCAGCTTTGGAACTTCACACGTAATTTGTTGACATGTTTCTATCTTTTTAAGTGAGTGAGCAACCAAATGAGTTACTCCCCCAATATATAATGACTCTCCAAAGATTCCTTCACTATTTTTAGTCTTTTACCTCGCTTTGGACTCTTCAACTCAATAGAGTTTGTTGTTGAGTCAAAGCCCTTCTCCAAGTGAATCTCTTGCATTGGTAAGACTCCTTCTTGAATTTGATCTCCTTGTTTGAATGAAACTCTTTCTCTTAAGCTTATGAATATAGTGTTGTATCCAACAACAACGTCTTCTTTATCACACGTGTTCTATCAAGAGAGCATATCCATTCTCAAGAGAGCTTATCCATTCAAGCTTTGCCGACCCTCGTCCATTTCCCTAAGTGACTATCTTCATGTGATTGGACAAACTTGACCAACATGTTTTATCTATATTTCAATCATCAAAAATTCATTGATCTAACAAATTCCCCCTTTTTTATGATGACAAACTTTAATTCCTTGAAACGCTTAGTCAATGAAAAGCACAAAAAAATAAACCAGATTAGTCATTAGGTTATAAACAATGCACAACTCATCTTCCCCCTTTTGACATCATCAAAATGTTGTTCAAGATAAGCTAAGACAAACAGATCATTTAATAATTCATGGCCACTGGACTATCACTAAAGTAAGCAGAATATGAAAGAAAAATTACAAAATGTATTTAAATTATACAAAGACTGAATAGTAAGAACAGTAGTAGCTATTTCATTAAATTCCCATCATATAACATTATGTAATAACTTCAAACTGACATAAGGAAACAGCTACATCATTAAGAAAAGAACCTAAAGATCTAAGGGTTAGAAAAGAAAGAAGGAACAGATGGAAGAAACTGGATCAGCCATCAAACAGTTTCAATATTCTCAGCTCACTCACGAGTAAGTTCATCTTGAAGAGGATAATTTGAGCCTGAAGAAAAACTTTCTCAGCATCATGTTCATCTTGAGTTGTGATCATTACACCATTCTTCTCAGCCAGTGCATTTCTTGCACATTGAAGAGGGGTATCAGCACTCCTTATAGAACCTGGTAAGTCCATATGTTCCACTGTGCCAATGACATCCGTTGTGGTCTGCAAGGATCCTACTTATACAGGCACAGAGTAATACTCAAAAACTGGTGCCAACCAAAACTCATAAGGCAGAGCATGTCCCTTTTTATCTTTAACAAGGACCTTCTGCATGTTCTTGATCATGAGTCTGGGCAAATCAATTCTGACTTCAGTATCCAAGAGTTCCATGAGAGTCAGATCAAGAAAATTTTCCTCAGTGCATTTTCTTTTCTAGGGGGGAGCATCTAATGAACAATATCAAAATATAACTGATGCAGAGGAGACATCTCTATTTTAAAAACTCTACGATGGTGACCAAGATTTGGGTTACCTAAGAATTTTCTAAAGATTTCTAACAAAGAAGGTAGATTATCCAAAGAGGGGAATTAAAACTTCACATAATGACTCTAACCCCCCAGTCAAATATCTAAAATCTTAGCCAGATCATCTACAGCAAGGTTTATAGCCACCCCTCTCACAGATGAAGAGAACAAATCACCATATTTAATACCATTGGTGTAAAATTCATAATCCTCTGTTTTACCAAACTTCCTTTGAACATCACCTTGAAGGAACGGGTTAGTCCACCCCTAAGTAGCTAATTTTTTCAACAAAACTTCCATGGAAGGACCTCCATAACCAGTCACTACCCTACCCCTAGCAAGTTTTTTCTTTTGGAAGTGGAGAATATGATCTACTTTGGAATCAATACGCTCAGCAATCTCTTCAATATCAAAATCCTTATTAGACTCTTATGTGTCTGATAGAACAAGTACAGGAACGTATTTTCTAGTACTGGAGGGAGCTTTAGACTGGGAGAGCTTTGATGGAGGAGAGGATGTTAACTTTTTTGACTTGGGAGTGGAGGGAGGAGGTAAAAATGCAGATAATTTAGGAATACCGTGTTTTTTCTTTTTTTCTCATAGAACAAAGCAATACATCTTAGGAGAAGGAAAGAGAAGAAGGAACAAGTAGAGTAGAGCGAGTTTTTTTACTAGATCGAAGTATCTCAGACATAGAAGCCTCCCCTTGATGCTTTTTGTTTCATGTATGAGGATATCTAGGTGAAATAGAAAATGAGCATGGTTCATCAAGAACATCAAGCTCATGAACAATAATGGAGGTAGAAGACTGTTGTTATTTAGATTGAGATCTGGCTTTATGAGGGATACGATTTGCTACGGGAATATCATCAGTGTCAGTGATCTGAAGAGGGGAAACATCAGTAACTTTAGAAGTTAAGGTGGGTGGAACAGATAAACTTACAGAGAATTTTGAGAATGGATTTTGGAGATTTGTCCAAGCGGCAAAATCAGAGTATTTTATGGGGATGCTTAGAAGAATGTGAAGAGTGGTGTTGGAAGTATCATGACCCACTAATTGATTTAACGGCGATTCACTAGAAGGATTGGATTTTTCATGTCAGGGGAGGATGAAAAAGAATACATTGACACAAGAGAAAGGAACATCTTTGTAGAGGGAGAAAGAGTTGAGTGGATGATAAGATTTGGTTAGGCGGTTTTGGTTTAAATAGTGAAGTGACTTGGAATATGAAACTTAAAGAAGTAGGAGTAATAGTGATAGGTGCAGAGTTTTGATGTAAAAGAACCTGTTAGACAATGATGGGAAAGCTGAAGGCACTGGCAGTCTCTTTTTCAAAAGAGGAGCTCTTGAAGTTTTAGCAGTTAATGATACAATTAATATTGGGACCAAGTGAACTTAGTTGTTTCATCATGCTAATTTAGAAATAATAAAAATAATATTATACCTAGAAGGTTATAAATCATAGCCAATATATTTATAAGATCTAATATCTTTTGCACAATTCAATACATAATTTATCAGATCAGTCAAAATCCTGGAATTAGAACACACAAATTAATGTGCAAGACTGAATTATTCAACAATTTTATCTTAGGACAGATCAAGAGCAGATAATTCTAATCAATCATTGAAGGGAGTTCATTCAATATTAATCATACCTAATTCTAAACTATTCATTTCAACCGCTCATTACTAAGTACCTCATCAATTTGATTTTACAAGAGAATAGAAAATGATTGATACAAGACCTTCCCCAACATTATCTCTAAGAAAACAGTGTCTAATAACAATATGTTTCAGTTCTTATATGTATTACAGGATTCTTTGCAAAATGATGATACTTGTATTATCACTAAAGATAGAAACGTACCCTACATTCATACCAAAATCCATGAGTTATTGCTAGATCTATAACAATTAGGCACAACATGAATCATCTACAACACATTCAGCCTCATCAGTAGACAGGGATACTGAGTTTTGTTTCTTAGTGCACCAAGTTATTAGACATAATCCAATAAGATGTATAATTCCTCCAGTACTTTTCCTGTCTATAGAATATTATGTATAGTCAATATCGAGGTAACCTACCAAGTTGGAGTTTTACTCCCTTCAAGAATCTTTCCACTTTATTTGTAGATTTCTTGGGTGATGTTAATGAATCAATTTCTTGACTTGTTCCCTCTATAACTATGCCCTCTATCTGCACAATAGTTAGAACAGGTGGTACAACATTCTCCCTTTTCTTTTTCTATTTTTATCCTCAAATATTTATATGGATCAGTTCCAAGCACTTGGTCGTAGTTATATGATTTTTTTTAAAGAAGATCTCCACTGCTTCCCCCTTACATGAGCACTAGAAATCTGGCTATCTCTCAAGGCTTTTCATCTCCAATAAATATTCTCTCTTTAATATCTCCAAAGGATCTGTTCCCTCTTTTAAATATGGTGAGTGAAAGGAACCTTATTTTTTTCTAGTTTTATGCCTTGAGCATGCTTTATACATGTACTAATTTTGCTTACCTTATTTCACTCTCACGTGCAAAACAAATTAGGGGTTAACTTTGGTAACCCAGACAAACTTGGGTCCTTTCTTATGAGTAAAAGGGTGAATCAAAATTTTTTTAGCCCAATGAGGCAACAGGTTATGTAACCTGTTTCTCTGACTGGTTTTGTTATTTATTTTATTTCTCTGAGATCTTATGACATCTGATTTGTTTGCTAGATTTGTACTTCTGGATTTGCTATTATTAGTAATTGGACACTCAGTAATAGGATCTCCAAGATTGCCACAAATATAGCATAAATCATCAGAGATAGTTTAACTCTTGAAAAATCATAATCCAACATTTTCACTGTGTGTTCTTTCCCCAATTGATGAACAATTCTTGAGGAGTTTGTCTATCTATTGTCCTTTTCCAGATCAAGTTTCATCCTATAGATTTCTTCGCTTAACTAATCTACCTTTTCTTTTTCATTATTACATTCATTTTTAACCTTGGTTAACTTAAGCTCATCACTTTCTATTTTTTTACCTTTTTAAGAAAGAGTCAGTTTTCAGATCTCAGATTATAGATTTAAATTTGAAGAATCAGTTGACTAACTTGTTCTTTGATAGCATTGTTTTCTTTTACAACAATGTTCTTGAAAGTTTTCAGATCAATAAGATCAAACTTGAGACTTGAAAGACTGGTGAATAGTTCATCCCTATCAGAAGATAATTCTTGGAAATTTTCTATTAGGCTATTCATCAAGGAAACAAGTTTTTCTTTGGAAAATAGATGTAAATTCTTTTTAAGTTTAGGGATACTTACCTCAGCAGTGTTATCTTTATCTTCTATATATGAATCTCCAATTACCATAAGAGAAGTTTTATCGACCGCTTCCTTATCTGAACCTTCAGAGTCAGATCCCCAACAGCTATCATAGCAAAATCTTCCTTCTCTATTTTCTTAGCCTTTTATATTAATTTTTTCTCAACTCTTCCTTTTCTCCATTCAATTTCCCAAATAGGACAATCTCTGACGTGATGATCAGTTTTACCACACTTAACACCCAATGGGATTATTATTAGAACGCCTTTTGCTACCTATTCCATTCTTCTTTTTGAAGACTTTGCTGAAATTTTTTGTTATAAAGACCACCTGTTCTTCAGTCAGTTCCACTTCCTCGAGGACCAAAGTTTTTAGGATTGAAGCCTTTAGGACCAAAGTTTTCTCAGAAGATACCTTGTCATTCTTGGCTTCATCAATTTGTATCTCATAAGTCTTCAGGTTACCCACCAATTCATCCAAGGTCATACTAGTTATATATTTTGTCTCCTTAATCGTAGTGACCTTGACATCCCATTTAGATTTTGGTAAAACCTTCAACACTTTATCAACTTGTCTCTCAGTAGTGATGACTTTTCCCAACGAGGGCAATTCATTAATTTAAGCAGTGATTATTGACATTATCTGATGAAGGGAATCATTGTCTTTCATCTTAAAAGCTTCATATTCATTAAAGAGAAGAGCAACTCTGAATTTTCTTACTTGAGTGGTCCCCTCATGTGCATTCACTAAGGCATCCCAAATTTTCTTGGCAGTGGTACAAGTGGACACTCTGTTGTACTCAGTTGGACCTAGTCCACATACTAAGATGTTCTTACCCTTGTATTTTTCTTTAGTGCCAACAAATCATCAGCAGGAAATTCACTTCTCACCTTTTTAATTTGTTCTCCATCTTCCAACTTCATTGGGATGGTTGGAACATCAGTAATTCCGTCCCACAACTTAGTCTTCTCCTTGAATAAACATTTCCATTCTATCTTTCCACCAAGCTAAATGAGTACCATCAAAAAGAGTAGTCCTAGTAGTGGATTGTCCTTCACTATAACTAGTAGGAGGTGTGGAATTTATCATAGTGATCTTTTTTAAGGTACTAGCCTTATGTAAGATAACCCACCCTGATAACACTTGTTAGAGTACATACCCTACTGATTAATTATTTTAGCCTAACAGTTGTCTTTCAGTGGAACAGGTTGCCTAACGTGTTCCTACCTAGCTAAAACAGTAAGTAATTGCACAGTGATTTTTATGTGGAAAACACCCGGCTCAAAGAGACAAAAAAAACATGACCTGTACCTATACAGGATTTAACCCCAACTCTACTAAAATAATTGAGCCTCCACAATCAATAAATTACATAACTCTTGTAAGCTAGGAATTAAACTCTAACTCCTAATTCTACAAAAACACAAACCTTCCCAAGGTAAGTCTTCCCAAGTCTTCGAGTTCCAAAACTTGAAGACAATGCTCCTAACTCAGTTTATACTTCATTGAGATTGGAAAACAATACAACTTGAGAACCAACCTGATACCAAATGGTATCTACAATATCACAAAACAATCCACAAACTCACAAAAAATAGTCCACACGTACAAGATATCAAACAAGAACAATAAACACACTAACTTGAAAAATAAGAAGATAGATAACTAGACACAAAGAGAACCTATTAGGTAGCAAATAAAGAGTGTATCAAACTCTAAAACCTCTAAAAAACAAGTTAACAAGAACCAAGTTCTTACGGGAACACAAAAGGAACACAGTTCTCTCAAGCACTCTCGTTTCTAGCCGTTCCACAACATAATTAGAACCTTTCACTTCCGATCTTCAAATGTTTGGTGGTCTACTCTCTTCTTGAGAGGAAATATGATGTTCAATATTACAAGTGTTTTCAAGAATGAACTAACTAAGGAACCAATCTAAAGAAACACCTTAAATAGTCTTTACAAAAAGGATGGCAAAAGAACCTCTTTGCCCTTAATAAAGGGGTGGAGGGTGTGGGCTGTTTGGGGCAGCCTTGGGGTGTATTTTTGAGAACCTAAGGTCAGCCCCAACATTTCAAAAGTACACTCCCTTGGTAGAGTTCACAACAATCTCAACCGCGTCCATTTTCATAAACACGCCTTGAAGTCTTTGTAGTTCACGAGCTTGACTTCTAGTAAATGGTCTCAAGCTCGTGAAACCCGTATCATCCTCTCCATATTGAGAGGATTTTGAACTCAAACTCACGGTTTCCTCATCTTCAATGGTATCAATCCGTGAGAGATCACACATATTGAACATATTATACACTTGGTATTCTGGTGGCAAATAGATTTTGTAAGCATTATCATTGATTCGTTCAAGAAATTGGAATGGACCGTCACCTCTTGGCATAAACTTTCCCTTTCTTTGGTTGGGAAACTGATCTTTCCATAGGTGTACCTGCATACAATCTCCCAGCTCAAGCACAAGATGCCTTCTCCCTTTGTTGACTCGTTTGGCCACCTCTTTCTTCTTCTTCTCAAGATGCAACCTCACCATGGCATGCAAGATTTTCATGGATTCAGCCCTCTTGTTTCCATCTAAGCTAACAACATCACTTGACAATAGAGTTAGATCCAAGAGGGTTAGGGGATTGAAGCCGTAGACACATTCAAAGGGCATGATGCCCGTACTCGAATGGATCACCCTATTGTAAGCAAATTCTATGAGAGGTAGGTGATCTTCCCATGATGTCAACTTACCTTTAACCATGGAATATAGCATGGAACCCAAGATTTAATTTACTACTTACGTTTGGCCATTGTTTTGTGGGTGGCAAGACGTAGAAAACAATAATTTAGTTCCGAGCCTACCCCACATTGACTTCCAAAAGTGACTAAGGAACTTAGAATTCCTATCACTTACAATGGTCCTTAGGATGCCGTGTAACTTAACAATATTTTCAATAAACAAAGAAGCTACATTAGCCGTATCTTCACTATTTTTGCAAGGAATAAAGTGTACAATTTTGAAGAAATGATCAACGACAACAAAGATGTTATCCCTACCCCTTTGAGTTCATGGCATCCCCTACACAAAATGCATAGAAATATCAAGCCACGGGCGTAATGGAGTGGTAAGTGGGGTGTATAACCTGTGATGAAGGAGCCTAGACTTAGCACTCCTACAATCCATGCATTGGCCGTAAATTCTGCGCATCCTTGGACAATAGAATTGCTTCTCCAATATTCCGAGATTCTTATCAATTCCAAAATGACCCATGAGACCATCGTCGTGTGCCTCCCTCACAAACAACTCTCTCCAATAGATAGAAGGTACACACAACCGTCTCTCCCAAAACAAAAACCATCAAACTGGCATAAGGACTAGAATCCGAGGGCCTCCTTTCGCTACCCACGTCTTCACTTTCCCTAACGATAGAAGTGAAGTAAGGGTCCTGGGGATACAAAGTCTTGAGGTTCTCAAACCCCATTAGCTTGTATAATAAAGTGGACATAAGAACATATTTTATAGACAATGAACCGGCTACCCATTATCCTTCCCCTTTTTGTATTGAATCACATAGGGAAAGGTTTCAAGAAATTCAATCCATTTGGCATGCCATTTGTTAAGTTTATCTTATGACTGAAGGCGCTTTAAGGATTCATGATCCGTTTGGATAACTAATTCGTTGGGCCAAAGATAGTGTTGTCAATTTCCTAACGCTCTAACCAAGGCATACAACTCCAAATCATACGTAGAGTAGTTTAGAGTTGCTCCTTTGAGATTTTCATTAAATTAAGCAATGGGATTTAAATATTGCATCAAAATAGACCCTATTCCTACTTTACTAGAATCTCACTCAACTTTAAATATCTTATCAAAGTTAGCCAATTGCAGCAATGGTGCCGAAACGAGCATATCTTTCAAGGTCCTAAAGACCTTAGATTGCTCTTCACCCCACTTGAAAGGTTGGTCCTTCCGGATGATTTAGGTCAAGGGGGCAGCAAGGGTACTAAATCCTTTGACAAACCTCCTATAAAAACTTGCCAACCCATGGAAGCTTCGAACTTCCCCCACGGTTTTTGGGGTTGGCCAAGCTTTAATGGCGGTTATCTTGGATTCGTCTACCTCCACTCCCCTCGAGCTTACAACAAATCCTAAAAACACAACTATATCAACACCAAAGGAGAATTTTTCAATATTAGCATACAACTTTTCTTTCCGAAGAACATCAAACACACTCCTTAGATGTATAACAAGTTCATTAAGGGACTTACTATAAACTAAAACATCATCAAAGTACACAACCACAAACTTGCCAATAAACGGCTTCATCACATGATTCATTAGACGTATAAAGGTACTAGGAGTGTTGGTAAGACCGAATGGCATGACCATCCACTCATCTAGACAAAACTTAGTCTTGAATGAGGTCTTCCATTCATTACCCGATTACATACGGATTTGAGGATATTCGCTCCTAAGATCAACCTTAGAAAAAACACAAGAGTCATTGATTTCATCAAGCATATCATCTAGCCTAGGAATAAGATGATGATACTTTACCATAATTTTATTTATAGCTCAACAGTCCATGCACATTAGCCACGTCCCATCCTTCTTCTGTAAAAGCAACATCAGGACCGCGCACAGACTCATGCTTTCCTTGATGTATCATTTGTTAAGGAGGTCCTCAACTTGTCGTTGGAGTTTCTTTATATCCGTGAGGTTGCTCCTATAAGCTGTCTTGTTTGGTAATTGTGACCCTGGAACAAAGTCGATTTAGTGCTCAATTCCTCAAAGTCGAGAAGTCCTTGTGGCAACTCACTTGGAAATACATGATTAAATTCATCCAAAACATTAGAAATAAAAGACGGGATAGGGGAAATGGATGGGTTAGCATTTAAAACATTAGCCAAAAGTAGCATGAGAGTAGTATTATCATACTCTTTGAAGAGGTCGCACTTTTGAGCCAACATTACCATCGAATCCCTACACCTCAATGCGAAAAATCCCTCCTCACTCTCACCCTTGTCACTCTCACCCTCCCCCCTCTCGGGTTCCTTCTTCTTTTTTCCCTTTCCTTGCAAACTATTTATTTATCGATGTGCCTCACACACTTGTGATGGTGATAGTGGTCAGAGGTTGTACTTCTGAACCTTGAACTCAAAGGAATAGTAGTTGGTTCATCCATCATGCTTGGTCGACCTATCATATTGCCATGGATGACCCAACAAAATATTACAAGCTTGCATAGAAATAATGTCGCAAAGTACCTCGTCCTCATAATTTCCAACTTTGAACCGAATCACCACTTGACGGGTCCCCTTCAATTCTCCACAATCATTCAACCATTGGAGTCTATGTAGAATCGCATGTGGAGTAGTCGGAAATTTCAAGTGATCCACCATCGAGTCACAAGCTACATTAGCACAACTTCCGCTATCAATAATCAAGGAGCACACACTCCCCTTAATGAGGCACCTAGGGTGAAAGAGGTTTTCCCGTTGGCTAGGATCGTCCAATTCTTTGTGAATCATAACTCTCCATACCACATAATTAGGTACTTCAAGTTCACCTTCTTGAGTCCAAACCTCCTCTTCATCATCATCACTAGGCCTCTCGGCCTCTCCTCTCTCTCCATCTTGAGAGACTTACTCATTTTCAACTATTTCAAGTCCCAATTCTTCTCCCAAGAAATACAATTTCCCTTCCCTCAATATCATATTTCTCCAATTAGGATACTTACTAGCCTTGTGTCCCCATCCATGGCATTTGAAGCATTGGAATCCCTTGACATTGGAAGAAATATTTGGTTTTCCCTCAAATCGTGGAGGAGGTGGTTGAGCACTCTTGATCATGGGTGGATGGGTCTTGACTGGTTGTTGCTTGAATTTTTTCCACCCCAAAGATGATGGAACCACTTCTTTCCCCTTGTTCCAACCCGAGGACCCTTGGTAGTCTTTGGTTTTGTATACCGACCTTTCTTTGTTCTCTTGTTCAATCTCTAAAGCTTCTTGAAAAATCCCTTCAATAGTTTCAAACTTATGAAGTGTCATGTGCGTAGAGATTTCCTTATTTAAGGCGACCTTGAACCGGATGATGTCGTTGCTCACTTGCTCTCCTCTATTATCAAGTTTCAAGATGAGTTGTTGAAACTCGTCATAGTAGGCTGTCACATTTTTGTTTCCTTGCTTCAAGTTGTACAATTTTTCAAGGAGTTCATGTGATAGCTTTCAGGAAGGTACATTTTCCTCATAATATACCTTAACCGAAACCAAGGAGGGGGTTTCCCCTCAATCAATACATTACCAAAACGTTTGACATACTCCTACCACGTGGTAGCATATCCCTCAAGATGAGCAATGGCGTAGCAGCTTTTCTTCTCCTTCGTGAGATCTTTCACTTGATAGACTCTCTCTCATGTGGATTCCCATACGAGAAACTCTTCCAGATTACTTTCTCCCTTAAAGATCGAGAGCCCCATTTTTATGGTGTTGAGGCTAACATCCCTTTCCCGAGCACCTTGGTTGTCTCTACCTTCAATTCCCCGGTTCTCTCTTGGTTCTACCTTTCTACGTCTTATCCCATATTCCATAAAATAAGGATCATCATACATTCCATACCCTCCCCTTCGGTTCTCCCTCACAAATCCTTATTCTCGCATTGGTGGGTTTTGGACATTTGGAATTTGGTATGGCGGATTGGCATTTAATGGTGGAGGTCTTTGGATTGGCTGATTTTGGTTTGGAGGAGTCGGATTTAAGGGTGGAATTTGGGTTCCAAATCCATCATGTGGGACTTGGGGATGTGGAGAATGGATAGGTCCTTCAAGGCTTCGGCCTTGTGAATAATAGTTGACTTGAGGTATGGCATTTGGTGGGTATATTCTTTGGCGTATGTCTTCGGGGGTAATGGTTGGAGATGTGTTTTGGGGAGTTGAGGGTCTAGAACTCCATTGACTTTCTACCCTTTCCATTTGGATACTAATATAGGCCACTTCCACTCCCAACTTCTCAACCGTATCATTCACTCTAGCCACGTCCCGAGACAAGGACTCAAGACTAGCTACAAGGCCATTCATAACATTATGATCCACGGTTTGTGCATTGGACCTTTCAGGTTCCATGTGTGGTGGTTCAATTTGAAAATGTACCTACAAAATGAGAAAATGTTAGCTGAAAATACTCTCACACACTCTTTTCACTCGGCTCACCCACTTGGCCCTTCAAATGTTGTAAGTCGGCTATCAATCCTTGAGCGCTTAGGAATGCGTCTAATCTTGAGTTAGAATGGATTTCAATTTTGAAGACTCAAGGAAGTTTCATATTCACTTGAACCAAGAACAACTACGAATTTTAAATGAGCAAAGCACCACAAAGAACGTTGACACAAAAGACGACAACTACGAATTGTAAACGAGCAAAGCACCACAAAGAACGTTGACACGAAAGACGTACTCGAAAACTAGTTCACAACTTAGGAGGTTGTTACTTAGTTGTCAACTAGTATAGGAGACAAATAGAAAGAAACTAGTAGAGACAAGTAAAGAAACTTAGAAGGTCCTATGACTTAAGTTTTGTTGTTGATGTGGCCCACACTTTTTATTTTTGTCCGTTGGTGTTGTTGTTTTGTTGAAGTTTGATGTTGTCCAACTTGAATGATTCAATTTTGTTGATTTGGTGAGACTTTTTCATTTTTTGGAGTGAAAAGGAAAGACTTGGAACTCTCTTTCCAAAGTTCAAGGTGTCAATCAACTTTCCACCAACTTGCACAAAAATGGCAAAACACCTTTTTGGCTTTGGTTTGTTCCTTTCCTGTTTTGATTCTTTTTGAAAAAAGGTTTGACACCCTTTTGGTAAGTAAGCTTTTTGTGAGGTACCTTATCTATTTGCCTCTTTGGTGTTGTCTTGAAACTACTTTCAAGACAAACAAAAGACTTTCACCTCTCTCTTCCCCTTTCAAATCAAACACACCTTTTGTTGAACATTCACCTCAAGAACATCATAAGCAACAATAAGAACACTTAAGAACAACAACAATATTCAAGTCGTTTGACCTTCAACAACACTAAACAAAAGGCTCAAATCTTGGACATTAGACTCAAGTGTGCTAGGTAAACAACAAGCTAACACACGAAACTACTAAGACAAGCAAAATAACATCCAAATCTAGACACTTCTCGGCCAACACAAGTCACCAGATAACACCCATTTTTATTTTTTTTTATTTTTCAACTAGAAGAGCCCAAGATTGGTGGTGTAAGAACACAACCTGACTTTGATATGATATAAAATGATACCAAATGGTATCTACAAGAGCACAAAACAGTCCACAAACTCACAAAAAATAGTCCATACATACAAGACATCAAACGAGAACAACAAACACACTAACTTGAAAAATAAGGAGATAGATAACTTGACACAAAGATAACTTATTAGGTAGCAACTAAAGAGTGTATAAAACTCTAAAATCTCTACAAAACAAGTTAACAAGCACCAAGTTCTTACGGGAACACAAGAGGAACGATGTTCTCTCAAGCACTCTCGTTTCTAGCCGTTTCACAATACAAGTGGAACCTTTCACTTATGATCTTCAAATTTTTGGTGGTCTACTCTCTTCTTGAGAGGAAATATGATGTTCAATATTACAAGTGTTTTCAAGAATGAACTAACTAAGGAACCAATCTAAAGAAGCACCTTAAATAGTCTTTACAAAAAGGATGGCAAAAGGACCCTTTTGCCCTTAATGAATGGGTGGTGGGTGTGGGCTGTTTGGGGCAGCCTTGGGGTGTATTTTTTATAACCTAAGGTCAGCCCCCACATGTCAAGACGTACACTCTATTTTCATAAACACGCCTTGAAGTCTTTGTAGTTCACAAGCTTGACTTCTAGTAAATGGTCTCGAGATTGTGACACCTGTATCACAACCTAATACATAAATTCTAAGAATCCTTAACTCTAAGTAATAGGAATAGGTTCAACTCAGGCTGCTTCAAGATTTGGAACTTCACACGTAATTTGTCGATATGTTTCAATCTTTTTAAGTGTGTGAGTAACGAAATGAGTTACTCCCTTGATATATAATGGTTAGTTACTCCTTCACCATTTTTAGTCTTTTACCTCGCTTTGGAGTCAACAACTCAACAAAGTTTGTTGTTGAGTCAAAGTCCTTTTTCAAGTGAAACTCTTGCATTGGTAAGACTCCTTCTTGAACTTGATCTTCTTGTTTGAATGGAACTCTTTCTCTTTAGCTTATCAGTACAGTGTTGTATACAACTACAACTTCTTTATCACACGTGATCTATCAAGAGAGCATATCCGTTCTCAAGAGAGCTTATCCATTCAAGTTTTGACGTTCCTCGTCTATTTCCCTGAGTGACTGTCTTTGTGTGATTGGACCAACTTGAGTAGCATGTTTCATCTATATGTCAATCATCAAAACTTCATTGATCTAATAGATTTCTATTCCTTGGATCCAAATAGATATTCTAGATTCTATTTGAATATCATACATCGTCAGCTGGTGCTATTGTTTACTTGTCCGTGTAACTTTTAGTTCTGTTTGTAGTAGTTGGTGGCTTTTTGTGAAACAGATCGTGCTATAACATGTCAAGGTTATTTCTTATTGTAAAACTAGCATATATGCATTTGCTATCATTTCGGGAAGAAATTACAAATTTCTCTTTTTGGTGAATTCATTGAGTTATATAGCATAGCTAGCCATCTTTATTACTATTTATTGTGAGAAGTTTTAGAGCAGAACAACTAATAGCCGGTTTCGCCATGAAAACTTTTTACTTTTTTTCGGAAAATTATTTCACTTTAGTGAAAAAAGTGAAAAAATTATGTGTTTGGTCATAAGAATTTCAAATAGAATTCCGGAATTGTATTTGGAAATTCATATTTCTCTCACAAAACTTCAAAAACAACTTTAATTTATATTCATGGCCAAACACAACTCCAACTACAACTTAAACTCCAACCCCAACTCCAAAAAATTATAATTTTCATGGCCAAACTGGGCGTAAATTTGCTGGAAGCTGTCCTTGCTAAATAGATTTGTTGAATATCCTTATCTACAAATTTATCCAAATATGTTTCTGTCAAAGGTTGCATTAATGTGGAAATGAAAAAAGAATATTTCCATGCACATCAAGTAATCACCTACACAAGCCAGAGATGCTATGGTATAATACATAGTAAATGGAAAAGGCTCATATTTGTTTTTTTACTATCGAAAATAAGTTACAGTTACCTCTGTTTACCTTTTTAATACCTTTTTAATAAATATTAGTTTAGGTGTACGCGTCTTGCGCGTGTATCTCACTTTAATGAGATATTTGTTTAAATAATAAAGATGGATATAATAATTAAATTTAATAGTTTTTGAGTATGTAAACATGTAATACCAAAAATATTTTTAAAAGTCGATCGACATTCATTTACCATTTGTAAATTGCAACAAAATAATACAATGATAGAGACATCAAAATAATACAATTAAATCTAATC
Organism: Capsicum pubescens; assembly: GCA_030864215.1. Taxonomy (NCBI): domain Eukaryota; kingdom Viridiplantae; phylum Streptophyta; class Magnoliopsida; order Solanales; family Solanaceae; genus Capsicum; species Capsicum pubescens. The sequence continues at coordinate 193,316,470 of CM061544.1, read as the reverse complement.
TTTACATACAAAAATTTTCTCAAAGTGGTCTGACACTCATCTACTACCTGTAAATAAGAACAAAATAATATGATAATAGAGATATCAAAATAATATAACTAAACCTAACCTTTACATAAAGAATTCCTCAAAGCCGACCAACATTTATCTATCACTTGTAAACTACAACAAAATAATTCGATAAAAGTGAAATCAAAACAATACAATTAAACTTAAATTTTCACACAATTTTCTCAAACTCGATCGAGATTCATCTATGAACTGTAAACTATCACAAAATAACATACTAATAGAGATATTACGATAATACAATTAAACCTAACCTTTACCTAAAAAAAAATTCAAAGACGACCCACATTCATCTAGCATCTGTAAATTAAAATAAAACAATAAGATAATAAAGATATCAAAACAATACAATTAAACCTAACTTTTACACAAGAAATTCTTCAAAGCCAACCGACATTCATCTACGACCTGTAAACTATAAAGAAAAAATATAATAGTGATTACAAAGCTTCAATTTTGATCCAACTAATTCTTGTCTAAGCGAAAAATTTTACCCTAAAGAATGATTTAGATTGAAAACAAAGAAGATATATATATATATATATATATATATATATATATATATATATATACACACAAATGTTGAATTCTATTATGCTGACAAAAACAGTGAAGAAGTTGAGGGTTAGAAAATCAAGTATCCACCAATCTAGACATGCAATCGAATCAAATTAGATGAGCATCAATCATATTCTCCCAATAGGCAAACCAGTTTGTTCTCTAGTTTAACGTACATCTCAATATTTCTAGAATTATTTCCTTAATAGAGTCCTATTTTAGGAGTATTTTTCTAATTGAACAGTAGAAAGAAAAATATTAATTCATTCTCCTACCATATATTTTAGGAGTCCCACATATTTTAGGAAATCTAGCAGAAAGGAAAATATTAATTAATTCTCCTACCATATTTTTTAGGAGTCCCACATATATTAGGAAGTCTAGTTAATATAATAAAAAATAATTAAATAATCAATTAAAAAATAGTGAAAAGATAATTTTGTCTAAAAAAAATCTTTTAATGAAGGGTAAAAAGTTTAAATCACTTTTGTAAGGATCGTCATACCTTTAATATACTATAGATATAGATATTAATTATAGATATATCCCTACAATCATAATTTAAGGCTACATTTACCTATCACTCAATAAAATTAATGACATTTATCGTGCACTTGTCAAACTCCATGTTCAACCATAAAAAATATGTGTCATGCTCTTATTGATCCAAAAATCAGTTTTAACCCTAAGTTGGCCCAACCCACTTTTTTATCCAGATCAAATCATTCTCATTTATCTCTCTATCGGGATGATGTCGTTGAGCCTCCAAAATAAATTGTTGATCCAAAGCTTCCTAATCTTTTTTCTCCCCCAGACCTTCCTCTTTTTTCTTATGTAACAAAATCAAGATTTATTATATATTACTTACTAAACAAATACAATGTATGACTTATTGAATTATTTCTACTTATTAATGCCTTTCACTACAAGAAAGTACATATATAGCTATAGAAAAGCTAAATAAGAAAAGTTACAAGACTAAACACTATAGCCATCGCTGTTTTTATCATAGAATTCGTAGCAAGAAGTGGCGCTACTAAAGTTAGCTACAGACTTTATATAGTCTATGGGAGCATTTTGTTAAAAGTGACAAAAGAGTTTGAAAATGAGGTGTAGATGACTCAAGTCTTAATAATTGAGTGGAGGTGATAATTACTTTATTATAGATTAAGAAAGTTGTGGAAGTTTGAAAATAGCCCACAAGTTTTTAAATTTACACTTTGATCCAAATATTAGTTACTATAACATGAAATGAAGGAAAAAAAATGTGTTTCTCTCTCTTCTCATCGGTTGTTATTTTCTCTCTTTGCAATTTTTGTTGTTCATTGTTGTTGCTACTTTATTCATCATCTTATGCTTCATTTTCATTATCTTTAACTTTATTATCAACATCTTCTTCTTGTCGACTATTATTGTTGTTTTTATAGCTTTTGCTTCTACTTGAACAATTTTTTAGGTCAAATTTTATTTTGTGCATCACTTTGACATTACTTCATAGGTGACTTTGGTAACAAAAATTATGATTTTTAGTTAAATTTGTCATCTAGGTACACTACTACTGTTCAACAGTGGATTAAACTCGTTCATGAATCCAACATAAGAGCCATCTGTATTAAACAGATCACTCATCTGTTATGACAGATGAGTAATCTGTTGTAATGGAAGACTCATATGTTGGATTCATGTTTATGGTTCTATATAGTGCCCGTAACATGAATTGAATAGATGGGTCATCTGTTATAACAGAGGGTCATCTGTTGCTACGTACGGGTCATCTGTTGCTATATACGAGTCATATATTACAACAGATGGGTCAGCTATTACTATATACTGGTCATATATTTCAATATATGAGTTATCTTTTGCAAAAGATGATTTATCTATTGCAATAGAGGAGTAATCTGTTGCAACAGATGAGTAATCTGTTTGGAACAACACAAAACAACTCGTGCCACAAACCCAATAGATAACCAATATATTTCAAAACTCTTGCTATTGCTACTGGATTGAAAAATTTTCCTTACGTTTAATTGTCGACATGTTTGTTGAGAAGAAGAAATAGACGAAAACATAAATTTTCATTAATCAAAAATAAAATACATTAGGTAGATAGTTGGAATATAAATAAAAATAAAAATACACATGTGAAAAGAAAAAATATAACTTTATTATTATTATTATTATTATCATCATCATCATCATCACTATTATTATTGTCAACCGGCCAATCGTCAACTGGCAGCAGCAGGGCCCTCCTCAGCCTACGAATCTCTCGGAGCATCCTTGCGCTCATGGCATCCAACTCCCACTGCAGGTCATGAACCTGCCTCCGAAGTTCTCGCATGGTGTCTTGCAGAAAAGCAATGTCTCAAATAGGATCAGCTATATCTAGAACACATATGAATTGACAAAAAAACTCAAAACACACAAGTGAAGAAAATTGTCTGAATCTAATACAATGTATACTACCAATTGGGTATATTTACCCAAAAAGCAAGAAAAAAACTTACCTAAGAGAGGAAAAAGGTTTCTGGTATCTGATCTTTGAAAAGAAAGTGATTGAATGTGTAATATGAAAGAGAATATGCAAAAAATAAATAGAGTGTAGTAGTAGAATGAACGAGTAAGGAGGAACCTATTTATAGAGGATTGAATTTAAATAATTTAGGGAAAAAGGCGTGATTGTTCACCTCCATTTTATTAATTACATTCAAGCAAACTAGTGACTTTTTCATTACTGTGAAAAGTTGTGACTTAATTAAATGAAGTTGCTGACTTTTTTATTATTGTGTTAAGTCATGACTTTTCAGCTTATTATTATTAATTAGTTCTTAAATTTAAATAACTTTTTTCTCAATTAAATAATTGAAGACTTTTCACCTTTTCAATAACCATTTCTTTTAATAATAAAATAATAACTATTTTATTGAGTTGTGGCAACAGAATTATACATCTATTGCATCATATAACCCATCTATTACAACAGATATACTATTTGTTGCAACAAATCTATAATCTGTTGCAACAAATAATCTATTTGTTGTAATAGATAATCTATCTGTTGCAACATATAATCTATCTTTTAAAAAAATAATAATAATCATATGCTTTCATTAATCCAAACTGGTGACTTTTTTATTGTTAATTATATAAATTAAAAAGGAGATTTAAAAACAAAAATAGTGAAAAGTCACTACTTGTCACCTAATTAATATTAACATCAATTATTCAAATTACATAACCATTATATTACGGTTATAAATTGTGTTTATCATTTATTTCCTTATTGTTTTCTTTGAAAAGGAATGACTTAATTTAAATCAAGTTGGTGAGTTTTTTAATCATTGTGACAAGTCATGACTTTTCAGCTTATTATTATTAATTACTTTTAAAATTTAAATAACCTTTTTCTCAATTAAATAATCGAAGACTTCTCACCTTTTAAATAATCATTTCTTTTAATAAAATAATAACCACTTTTATTGAGTTGTGGCAACAGATTGTACGTCTGTTGCATTAGATAACCCATCTATTGCAACAGATATACCATTTATTGCAACAAATCGACCATCTGTTGAAAGAGATTTTTTATTTCTTCTAACAGCTGATTCATCAGTCGCAACAGATGGGGAATTTGATTCATCAGTTGTTTCAAATGTGTGAGGCCAAAAGTCATGCCTATTTAATATTAATGTCAGTTATTAAAATTGAATAACCATTTGTATGGTTATAAATTGTGTTTATCATTTATTTCCTTATTATTTATTTATGAACCATTTTTCATATTAAATAATCAAAAAGTCGTGACTTTTCACCCTCTCAATAACAATAACCATTTTTATTAATAACCGTATGTTGCAACATATGATCCATCTGTCACAATAGATTAACTATTCGTTGCCAAAAACGCTCAATTCCTACCTTCAACCATCGATATATTGAGAATAAGGAATAGACAGAATGATAATTAAATATTAAATAAGAATTAAAATTCAAAGTCGAGCAAATATAGATTTATGAATCCATTATATACAAATATACAATAAACAAAACATACATTAGGTTCCTTCCTTTGGTAGATCCAATATAATAAAAGAAAATTCATATGCTAAAAGAAAAAAACATAACCTAATTATTATTATTATTATTATTATTGTCAACCAGCCAATCGACATCCGGTAGAAGTAGGGACCTCCTCAACCTTGCTCTCATATCTCCCAACTCCCACTGGAGTTCATGAATCTGCCTTTCAATTTTTCGTAAGGAGTCGCACAAAATCACCTTGTCCAAATCCGGATCAGCCATATCTAGAAATGGAGTTATGTATAATTACATCCCTTAATTAAATAAAACTGGCGACTTTTCGAATATGTAAATTAAAAAAATAGATCTAAATATAATATTTTATTTTTATTGTATTTCGGAAAGAAAAGAAAATTATTTTAAAATAAATCTAATAGATGGGTAATCTGTTGCAAAATATATTCTGTCTGTTTGATAATTTACAACATATTGACAATCTGTTGCAACAGGTGCATATATCTTTTTGATTATTTCTAACAATAATCATATGTTGCAACAGATTAATAATCTGTCGTAATAGATGTTTATAATTGTTTGATAATTTTAACAGATGTGTCATCTATTGTAACAGATTAGTCATCTGTTTATTCTAATTAAGCCATAGATAGGCAAGGAAGAATAAGATGCGTGCAGATAGATGGATCCACTTTCATGTGTACGAGTTATGTATTACTGATAAAGTCATCGGGAAAACACATATAAAGTACAATAATTTTTTGTGAATGTAGTTCTTAATCGATTTGGCATTTATCATTCAAATAAAATTCTTTTTTGTATAGTTAAGTTTGATAGGTTCGAATAGATAAGGTCGAGGGGCCCATGAAAATGGTCCTGCTACCCTGTTATGAGTTAATGGCGGTTGTTGCTCATGTTTATGCATGTCAAGTTTTGAGAAGGGATCATGATTTGGTGTCATTATAGAGATCCAATAGAGATTGGACTTAACTTTAAGTGTGCATTAGACTCTGAGAAGGCCTTCGAAGCCTCGCACTGCATCAAACAAGAATGATAAACCAATAGAAATTCCCCTAGCCCAAATTTATATGGAAAGGTTGTTCAAGAAAATGATTTTATGCCAGAAAGAGTCATAGGAGAATACCTACAAGGAAAAGGGGAGTTGATGAAAGACTATATCATCTGAGAGCTAATTAAAGTGGAAACATAGGGTAGCAAGGAACTTCTAGCGAATCTGGTCGATGAAACTGAATTAAAACATGAGAAATCTAAATTAAGAGAAAATATGAAAGTGTATCCAGTAATGAAATTTTGTCGGTTGTCTCTCTCAGAGAAAAATAATATAGATGGAATCTTTACTAGGGAGTTGTGACTAGGTTGAGTGGTTGGGATGATCATCTATATAGAAAATAACAGAACACCAAGAAAGCTTGCGAACACCAAGGGTTGTAATGATGTACAGTAAGTCAAGAAAACTTGCGCCAAGAACAGCTACAGTTAAAACAAGGAATCTAAGCGAATGAGGCAATTTCTGAATTTTAAACTGCATCCCATGCCTTGTTGTTTGTGGTTCCGATTAGGTCTACTGCTATTGACCTGATCGGAACCACAAATAAGAATAAAAGTCTGATTAAGTATCATTACTTCCTTAGTCATATAGATATAGTTGATTGTGTTTTCTTTCCTTAGCATTCTATCAACATATCTTAGAGAAGATCAGAGGCTTCTTGTAGTATGTTAATCCCGATAATTTTCAAACTTGCCTCCAACTTGTTGATTCAGCATTCAAGTTTGTCGTTGTCGTCTTTGAGGTTAGTATAGAGTTCTTAGTCTTTTGTGTGATCGTCAATGAGAAACACTTTCTTCAAAGTTGTGGCATTGTAAAAGGCTTTCAAAAGGTTTCCAGAACAGTTTCTTCAGAAGGATTAAATGATACATGGAGGGTCGTTATGTTTGTTTTAGTTCAACGTGTTGATGCACACTCACGTAGTGGTCCTAAAAGTTGAACAGATCAGTTTCTCGAGTGTTGTTCAATGAATCTTGTTCAACCAACCTTCAAAGGATTTGATAGGTTAATGAGCTTGAAATAACGTAACATTTGATCTAAACTGATTCCACTAATCCTATAGCCTAAATGCTAGGAAATAACTTATTTGACTCTAACTAATAGTAACAAATAATTTAGATCAAATAAGGTGCTTGGTACTCTAATTTTATTTGCTATCTATTTATAATACCTATTTAGAGCCAAATAAGTTATTTCTTAGCATTTAGGCTATAGGATTAGTGAAATCAATTTAGATCAAACGTTACGTAATTTCTGGCTCATTAACCTATCAAATCCTATGAAGGTTGCATTGAACAAGCTGCATTGAACAATGCTCGAGAAAGTGAGTTGTTCAATTGTAGGGACCATTGCTTCAGTGTGCATCAACATGTTGACCTAAAATAAATATAGTGACCTTCTATGTATCATTTAAGCTTTCTAAAGAAAGTGTTTTGGAAGTCTTCTGAAGGCCTTTTACAATGCCACAACTTCGAAGGAAGTGTTTCTCATTGACGAGCTAACAAAATACCCAGAACTCTATACTAACCTCAAAGATGACAACAACAAGATTGAATACTGAATCAGGAAGCTGAAGGCAAGCTTGAAAATTATCGGAATTAAAATACTACAAGAAGCCTCTAATCTTCTCCAAAATATGTTAATAGAATGCTAAGGCAAGAAAAAACAATCAATTACATTCATATGGCTAAGGAAGTAATGGTACTTAATCTTCCTTTCATTCTTTTGTGGTTCCGATTAGGTCAATAGCAGTGGACCTAATCGGAACCACAAACAACAAGGCATGGGATGCAATTTAAAATTTGGAAATTATCGCCTTCCCTTAGATTCCTTATTTTAACTGCAGCTGTTCTTGGGGCAAGTTTTCTTGACTTAATGTACATCATTTCAACCCTCAGTTCCCGCAAAGTTGTTTTCTTAGTGTTCTATTAGTTTCTATATAGGTGATCATCCCTACCACGCTACCTAGTCGTAGCTCCATAGAAAAGTGCCCAGCTGTACTATTTTTCTTTAAGAGAGACGACAGACGAATTTTAATTTTTGGATACACTTTCATATTTTCACTTGATTCTGATTAGTCATGTTTTAAGTTAATTAATGGGCTAGATTCGCTATAAATTCCTCTTATCCTATGTTTACTCTTCAACTAGTTCTCATATGATATAATCTTCATCAATTCCCCTTTTTCCTCGCAGGTATTCTCCTATCACACCTTCTAGCGTATAATCATCACCCTGAGCAACCCAACCATAAAAACTTGGGCTAGGGCAATAACTATATTGATTTTCGTTCTTGGTTGCAGCAGGGAGAGGCTTCGAAGGCCTTCTCAGAGTCAATGCACCCTAAAAGTTAGTCCAATCACTATTGAATCTTCTAACAATGCCGCCAAAACTTAATCCCTTCACAAAGTTTGACACTTAAACATGAGCAACAACCGTTATTAAATCTTAACAGCGTATGGAACCATATTCATGGTCCCTCAGCCTTATCAGTTCCATATCAACCTTATGATATCCACTATCTAATAGAACAACCACCATTCCACTATGATCTACTTCGAACCTATCAAACTTAACTATAAAATTGCAGATATCTTGTTTGAATTATCAATGCCTAATCGGTAAAAAATAACATTCACAAAATCAGTGTACTCTATGTGTGTTTTTATGATAACATGATCAATAATACATACCTCCCACATATGAAGTGGTTCCATCTGTAAGCAGTTTATTCCTCCGAACCCATCTTTACTGTAGCCTTTTGTGTTGGTTAGGCAAAAGTTTATCAACTTTCATTTCTTTATATCTACAAACAAGAGAAAAATAATTGATGTCAAACAAGACAAGAACAAAAAAGAACATTACAACTGATGTCTGCATAATTTTAAAGGTAACATAAAATTGAATAAATACAACACATTTCAACATCTGTTCAACATCTTCCATATCTGTTAGAACAGATTGTCCATCTATTGCAATATATTACCTATCTATTGCAACAGATTACACATATATTATAACAGACTCCACATGAGCAACTGTTGGAATAAATCAAGCCACTAGAAAGGTTGGTTTTATGTATTCCAACAAATTACACATCTTTTGTAACAGTCTTCATATCTATTGCAACAGATTCTCGAACAACAGATACGGAGTCAGTTATAATAGTTGTGTAATCTGTTGGAATACATCAAACCAGCCTTGCTAGTTGTTTGATTTGTTCCAATAGTTGCTCATGTAGAGTCTGTTGCAACATCAACAACAACATCAATAACAAAGAAACAACACCATTTGTTCTAACACCACACAACACCACATATTCCAAAAACACCAACCCCACCAACAACATCAATACCACCATCAACAACAAAGAAATAAATAAAATACATACAAAAAATGATACTGCCAACATGACTTTTAAACTTAAAAGTCACCATTCCTTCAATTTTTTTTAAATGGATAGAATATGGGTATATGGTAATTAAATAAAAAAAACAGATGGAAATAACTAAGTTAAGTAACTTGCAAAAAAAAAGATGAGAATGAAAGAGCAATAGTGAACCATACCTGCAATGTCAAAAGCAAAGCGATCAGAACAATAATTTCAGTCGAGAAAAGATATAGAATGATTGAGATCCAAAAGGATCCTCATAAAAAAGAAGAGAGAAAGGAAAGAAAAAAGAGACAGTTGTGATAACCCTAAAGAGGAGAGAAAGAAAATGAAGAGAGGTCAATTAATATTCATTAATAACTTTGAGGGCCACGATGGGATGGGTGACATTAAAAAGACAAGATAAGACTATCCAAGGAGGAGATTTTTGAGTTATCCAAGAAATATTTTTTACCTCCTTAGTATTTTATCTATTTTATTTTGGATAAAAAATTATTTTAAAATAAAAAAAAATTCAAACAAATATTTAATTTGTTGCAACAGATATCAATAGTTGTTTGAAAATTTCCAACAGCTTAGTCATCTGTAGCAACAAATGCAAATGTCTATTTGATAATTAAAATAGATAGGTAATCTATTGCAATAGATCTCAATATCTATTTAAAAATTTCCAACAGCTCAGTCATCTGTTGGAACAGATTTATTTGCAATTGATTTAGCTAGAACTAGGGATGAGTAGATAGGGTCAACTACAACTTTAATTGAGTCTTTGCAATACCTAAATTATTATTAAGCTAATACCAAAATAGATTTAGCTATAACTAGGGATGAGCTGATAGGGTCGACTACAACTTTAATTGAGTCTTTGCAATTGCATGATATTGGTATTGTGTTCCTCCCGACCTCAGTCATCGATCAATCACTATGAGTTGAAACAATTCTTATTAACGTACTATTAAGATAATACCTAAATTTATTTAGCTACAACTAGGGATGAGTTGAAAGGATCAACTACAACTTTAATTGAGTGTTTGCAATTGCATGATGTTGGTATTGTGTTTCTCCCGAACCTAAGTCATCGAACGATCACTCTGAGTTGAAACAATTCCTATTAACTTATTATTAAGATAATACCTAAATTGAATTAGCTACAACTAGGGATGATTTGATAGAGTCAATTACAACTTCAATTGAGTCTTTGCAATTGCATGATGTTGGTACATCATTCCTCCCTACCTGAGTCATCAAACGATCACTCTAAGTTAAAATGATTCCTATTAACTTATTATTAAGCTAATAACGAAATTGATTTAGCCACAACTAGGAATAAGTTGGGAATAAGTTTAGAGTTTCAACTATACTTTCAATTAAGTCTTTGCAATTGTATGATGTTGGTATTGCGTTCCTCCCGACCTAAGTCGTCAAATGATCACTCTGAGATAAAACAATTCCTATTAACTTATTATTAAGCTAATACCTAAATTGATTTAGCTACAATTAGGGATGAGTTGACAGGGTCAACTACAACTTCAATTGAGTCTTTGCAATTGCATGATATTGGTATTGCATTTCTCCCGACCTGAGCCGTCAATCGATCACTCTGAGTTGAAATGATTCTTATTAACTTATTATTAAATTAATACCTAAATTGATTTATCTAGAACTAGGGATGAGTTGATAGGGTCAACTACAACTTTAATTGAGCCTTTGTAATTGCATGATGTTGGTATTACGTTCATCCCGACCCGAGTAGTCAATCATCACTCAGAGTCAAAATGATTCTTATTAACTTATTATTAAGGTAATACTATAATGCCCCGAGACTTCACCTTGGGCATCACACGGTGCTTATGATCCCAAAGGACCAAAAGCTAACCCATGATTGGTACCTGCTGTGAACACTGAATAATAATAATCATTAAAACATATGCATAAAAAATCTGAATGAATAATAATAATCATGAAAACATATGCAAAAAAATCTGAAAATGCCATAAGGAACTCAAAATACTAAAATAATAACTACGCTAGTTTTAAAACCTCTAACAGTCTGAATATGGAGTTGATGGGACAAGTCCCCAACTAACCCCGATTAGATTGACTACTGAACTGCTGAAATAATAAAATAATAACTCTGTCCTTGAAATATAAGGATTCACCACTATATCTGATGCTGATAGCCTGAGCTTCTAGGTACGGTCAGGAACCTGAATGTCCGAACCTATGATATGAGACATTAGAGTGCAAAGAAAGAGTATGCATTAGTACATGGAATATACTAGTATGATAAGTAAGGTAAGATGATGATACATGGGTTTATATGCATGAGATGATAACTAACTAAAAAAATCATGAAGTAACTAAATGTGTATACATGAAAACTGTAAGAGCTGAACATATTGAACATGTGATACTGCGCATGTAAAACTGTAACTGTTGAACATACTGAACATACGATACTGCACATATATTTATACATCATATATCTGAGATTTATACTAAAATTGATTACTAAATTTTGGTGGCTATATAATTGATAACTGATAACTGGTAGCCATTGCTCTATAGAACTATCTAAGTTCTTTACTAAATACTGAGACTGAAATTGTAACTGTAGGAGTGTCCATCTAAATGACATACCCCGATATATAGACTGATTTGGGGTCCAACCTGTGACCCCAGTTAGAAGGGTGTTAGCACCTTGCCATGGGATACTAACAAAGCTGAGCCAACCATAATATGGCAGGAAGACTTATGAAATATATATATATATATATGATTTTGACGACCCTAGTCTAGAAGGAGGACAACTTACCCTACACTGGCTACGTAGTTTTGTAATACAGGGACTGCTACTAAGGGTCAAACCTCCTGCTGGAAGGAATGCCCCCATCCCTGGGTTCGCTCGGTGCTAAATCCTACTCCCAACTGAATGGACTCTGAACTAATTACTAGACTGAACTAGGCTTCACTAAACTTATAGTGATCATGTTGAGTACTGGACTGAGTTTACTGATGTCTGTTAACTGACTGAGTACAACCGTTCTTGACATTTTCTGGGACTATTTTATAGCTATTGCAACTAAGTAAACAGCTAGATTTTGAGTAATAAATTCCCCCAGGACTCGATAGCATCAATAATAATAAGACATAGCAATTCTTGAGAACATAACAATAGTCAATTGTTCACAATGCAATCATTAAGACATTTCATCAAATACTTGGAAGTCATGAACTTGTACATGAATGAGAACACATGCTAACATGTCATAATTTCACTATTTAATTCACATGGATATTCTATCAAACACTTGAAAGGCATAGCTTTAACATGGAAGTAAAGTAAACTTATAGTAATAGCATGAGTTCAATACTAAGATCACCAAAGGATTACAATGCACAATTAATTCACTTAGGCATTTTATCAAACACTTAGGAGGAATAACCTTGTACATGGTCATGAACAACACGTTAATACATCATGACTACAAAAACTAATTCACAATTCAAGGGTTTTGACATAGAAATTACATCAATCACATATATGCCATCTTATATTCATGAAACTTATAATTAAATCTTGAATTGAAACCCATACAAATACACAAACGTGACTAAATATCATAATAATTGAAATACAAAACTTTGTACTGAGGTAAGGACAGGTCGGGCATCATCCTCTCCTATTGCTTTTCGACACATACTGATATTACTACTAAAATTTGTAAGCCTGACTTGGTTACATGTTCTGTCATCTCCCCCTTATCTTAAGGCCATCATTCTAAGTTTGTGAACCACTTAATCAACACCTCTAAAATGAACTGAAACCACTTTACTTTAGAATCTGGGGTATAATAATGCACATAATCACTAAACTCACCATAAAGGACTGCACCTGAAAGTGTAAAACCATACTATTGATACTTCCTTTTGAGATAGAAATCTTAACTTTCTATATCCCCAAATACATCATGTAACAACTTAAGAACTAACTAACTTAGAATTTTACACTCCTCTTTCTATTAGGTCAACTTTCAAAGATTCAAACTTAGATTCTAACACATAACAAGAATATCTGCAAACCTTTAATAACAATACTACTTTAATCATAGCCTTTAAATGTCACATATCAAAACATATATTTTCCCCCACACCATGGGAATTATCACTACACCAACATCAACAACACAGATAACTTTGAATTACCAGACTTAAATTTTTGCATACACTATTTTAAGCCTACTGATTCACCTTTCATACAGCTAGCCCATGAATGAAAAATCTACTGAATTCAGATACACTATCCCCGCTATACTACTGCTAAACTCTTGGGTTCATGCTTCTAACTCTAGGTCATATGCTATCATAGGATTTTGAGAAGGGATATGAGGTCACATTTGACTTTGTATTAGGGTATATGTTTTCATGATCATGAATGAAATCTTTAAAAATTTGGAACATAATAGAACTTATGGAATACTTTTGATCATGCGACAATCTCGTACTGTCTACGGGGACTATCTGAAAAAGCCCTATCTATAGGACTTTGAGCTTCTTTGTTTTTGTTACCTCAAAAGTAAGGTAGAGTTGACATAAGCGGAGCATGATCAAAATATACATAAGGTTCTTAGAGAACTAAGCTGTAGCATGATCTAAGACATGAAATAAAGGAAACTGTTCCTAATATGTCTTGTAGCCTCTTGTCCATAAGTGTGGCGTGCTTCATACCTATGTACAAGAATCTACTCCATGCGACTTTCAAACTCACTAGGATAGTTTAAAACTTTAGGCTCCAATACCAAGTTTGTAATGCCTCGAGACTACACCCTGGGCGTCACATGGTGTTTACGATCCTAAAGGACCACAAGCTAACCCATAACTGGTACCTACTGTGAACACTGAATAATAATAATCATGATAACATATGTGGAAGAAATCTGAAAAAAATGCCATAAGGTTCTCAAAATACTAAAATAATAACTGTGCTAGTCTGAAAACCTCCAACTGTCTGAATATGGAGTTTATGGGACAAGTCCCCACCAAACCCCGACTGAACTGACTACTAAACTGCTGAAATAATGAAATAATAACTCTATCTTTAAAATATGAGGACTCACCACTATACCTATTGCTGATAGCCTGAGTTGCTAGGTACAGTCTGGAACCTGAGTGTCCAAACCTATGATATGAGACACCATAGCACAAAAAAAAGTATGCATCAGTACATGGAATGTACTGGTATGCTAAGTGAGGTAGGCCGATAATACTTGAGTTTATATGCATGAGATAATAACTAACTAAAAGAACATCATGAAGTAACTGAATAAGTACACATGCAAACTGTAACTCTTGAACATACTGAACATGCGATACTACATATGTAAACCTGTAACTGTTGAACATACAGAACATGCGATACTGCGCATGTATTTATACACCATATATCTGAGATTTATACTGAAACTGAATACTAAATTTTGGTGGCTATATAACTGATAATTGATAATTGGTAGCCATTGCTCTAAAGAATTGTCTGAGTTCTTTACTGAATACTGAGTCTGAAACTGTAAATGTAAGAGTGTTCATCTAACTGACATACCCCGATATATAGACTGATTTGGGGTCCAACCTATGACCCCAGTTGGAAGGGTGTTAGCACCTTGCCACGGGATACTAACAAAGTTGGGTCAACCCTAATCTTGCAAGAAAAGTCATGAAATATATATATATAATTGCATCAACCCTAGTCTAGAAGGAGGATGATTTACCCTACGTTGTCTACGTAGTTCTGTATTATAGGGACTGATACTAAGGGTCAAACCCTCTACTGGTAAGAATACCCCATCCCTGGGTTCTCTCAATGCTGAATCCTACTCCCAACTAAATGGACACTGAACTAATTACTAGACTATACTAGGCTTAACTAAACCGATAATGATTGTGTTGACTAACTGTACTGGACTGAGTTCACTGAATTTTGTTAATTGACTGAGTACTACTGTTCTTGACATTTATTGGGTCTATTCTATAGCTACTGCAACTAAGTAAACAGCTAGATTTCGGGTAATAAAGTTTCCAGGACTCGATCGCAACAATAATAATAGTAAGACATAGCTATTCTTGAAAACATTACAATAGTCAATTATTCACAATCCAATCACTAAGACCTTTTATCAAATACTTAGAAGTAATGAACTTGTACATAAATAAGAACACATGCTAACATGTCATGATTTCAGTATTTAATTCTCATGGACATTCTATCAAACACTTGCAAGGCATACCTTTAACATGGAAGTAGTTTAAACATGTAGTAATAGCATGAGTTCAATACTAAGATCACCAAAGGATCACAATGTATAATTAATTCACTTAGGCATTTTATCAAACACTTAGGAGTCATAACCTTGTACTTGGGAATAAACAACATGCTAATACATCTTGACTAAAACAACCAATTTACAATTCAAGGATTTTGACATGGAAATTACATAAATCACATACATGCCATCTTATATTCATGAAACTTACAATTAAATCTTGAATTGAAACCCATAAAAATACACAAACATGAACATAATTCAACTCATAACATGGGAATCATAATTTAAGTTTTTGAAAAAGGATTCTTGAACTCCAAGGGTGGAAGGAAACCCAAGGATAAACACCTAACATACCTTAAGGCTTTTATCTTGAAAGAGAATTGACTTTTTTTTAACGTTCTTGGATTGGGAATTATAATTTATTGGTTCTCTTGAAGAAAAGCTTGAATCTTGTTCTTGGGAGATGATCTTGAGAGGAAACCCTAATTTACTTATTCTTTAGAGTGGAGAGGATTAAGAGTAGTTTTAAAACTTGTCTATGAAGGCTAAAGACGTGTTTTTGATGATTTAAGTCAGAGAGGTAAGGGAAAAGACCAAAATACCCCTTCAAATTCAAATAGGAATTGCCGAATTTTAAGGGTAGCGACCTTGGTTGAGAAGTCATCAACCAAGTGATGACTTATCACACCAACTCGTCACTCAGAAGCTGATTTTATGAGTTGCTGGTCTTGGGTGACGACTTGGGCTAATAGGTCATCACTTAGGTGATGGCCTATCAACTCAGGTCGTCACTTGGAAGCTGAAAAAAATGGCTCACTGGTTTGGGGTGACGACTTGGATGATAGGTCGTCACTTAGGTGATGGCCTATAAACTCAGGTCGTCACTTTATTGACAAACAATTATGCTGAAGTAAAATTAGTATAAGTTCACTCCGATATCGTATTAAGGTGAAACAAAATGCACTAGAAAGAAGATTCGAACACCTATTATTTGATATAAAGTAGGATGCGTAATTAATTATGAACAAGGAGTAATGGTCGTCTAAAGTTGACCCAAATTGATATGTTCACTAAAACTTAATCGATAGGAGTGTTCTCAACTCATCTTTGAGTTAGGATATTTTTATGACCTCAACTGGTATAAAAGAGCATTTTAACACTATAGAACTGATCATCATACATATATAGACATAGAATTATTGGGTTCCGATCTGTATACCTAATAATAATAGTTTGAATCCTAGTCCAAAAATAGGGGTTGTTACATTATCTCCCCCTTGGGAACATTAATCCTCGAATGAGGCTGGTTAAGCTGAGAATACTGAGGAATTGAGGTTACATTCTTAATATACATAATGAAAACATGACTACATAACTGAGTCTGAAACATGACACATGCTTGAACTGGTTCGTGAATACATGAATAATATGAGAATGTTATACAGCTGTAACTGAGCATGGAATATTGTAATGCAGGGGTGAATGACATAAGTAAAACTGATTTCATACATAATATTAAATCATGCATGCTTTGTGTATGTAGACTCACCAATAGGCTGGAATAAGCTGAAAACTGAACTATCCTAAAGCATGAGTGACAAACATACTCTGATAAGATGGTGAATCTCTACACTTAGTTTCTGTAAATCTATACTTTACGAGTATAAGTAGAACTGAAGCTGGGATGTGGTAAAACATTCATGCATATTAGGATGAAACAAAATACGTTGGAAAGAATATTCAAAGACCTTTCATTTGATATATAGTAGGATGCGTAATTTATTATGCATAAGGAGTAATGGTCATCTAAAGTTGACCCAAGCTGTGATGTTTACTAAAACTTAATCGATAGAAGCGTTCTCAACTCGTATTTGAGTTAGGAAATTTTTATGACCTAGACTGATATAAAAGAACATTTTAACACTATAGAACTTATCATCACACATATATAGACATAGAATCATTGGGTTCTGGTCTTTAAACCTAATAATAATGGTTTGAATCCTAGTACGAAAATAAGGGTTGTTACATAGACCCAAATTAATTTAACTAGAATTAGGGATGAGTTTATAGGGTCAACTACAACTTCAATTGAGTCTTTGTAATTGTATGATGTTGGTATTGCATTTCTCCCGACTCGAGTCATCGATCGATCACTCTAAGTTGAAACGATTCTTATTAACTTATTATTAAGGTAATACCTAAAATTCATCAGTGTTCCACTTAATACACTTAATTATGATGGGACGGTTAAAAATTATATCTTTTAAAATTTAGAAAAATAATTAAGATCAATTCGAACCAAATTAACAATTTAAAAACTTGTCATTCTTTTCCAAAAATATAAATCAACCCATACAAATCATCCATTTCTGAGAAAAATGTTTCATCATTTTAAATCTCGAGTTCTCACTCTTTTCTTTCTCTCTCAACAATACAGACAACAATTACTCAATATTTTGCTCAACCCTTCAAAACAGATTGATTTTCTTCCCATTTCTAACTATATAGTTGTTATTTTTGACTTTATTCTCGGTTGTATTCATTATTTTCTCCATCTTCATAGGTAACAGAGTTTGAAAAGAGTTCTACATATGTTCTTTATTCTAAAAATTAGGGCTTTTTAGTTAATGATGAAAAAGAAGACTTTTAGTTGTATTATCTTCGAGAATTGGTTAATAATTTTGAGCTTTGATGCTAAAAAATATAGGAAAAACCCGAGAATCCTAGTTTTTGTTACATATTTCATTGACTGTCGTGGTATTATTGGATATTATTTGTGGTGTTTTTGGTGGTGTCGATATTGGTGTTCTTGGTGGTGGTGTTAGTGGTTTTGGTGTTGGTATTGGTGGCATTAGTGGTGATGGTGGCGGTCTTGGTGGTCTTGGTGCGCGTATTGGTGGCATTAGTAGTGGTGTTGGTGGTTTTGGTAGTGGTATTGGTGGTGGTCTTAATGGCATTATTTGTGGTATTGGTGGCATTAGTGGTGGTGTTGGTGGCATTGGTGGTGGTCTTGGTATTAGTGTTGGTGGTCTATCCATTACGACAGGTGGAACATCTGTTGGGAGATATTAAATAGGTCTTCAAATAGATTCCCCATCTGTTCAAACTGATGGGTTATCTGTTGGATTTTTTCTGTAATGTGGCGTATAATAATTTAATGAAAATTTTCTAACCTTTTTTAAAAATTATGCAGACATCGAATGTAATGTATTTTTTGTTTTTCTATTATTTAAAGTTAAAAGATATCTCTCAAAAGACAAGAAACTAAAAGTGGATCAACTTCTGACCACCTAACAAAGAAGGCTAGAGTACAGATGGATTCGAAGGAACTTCCTGAACAATCTCAGTGAGGGATAAATGAAACTGAGGAAAGTTATGAAAAGAGAGGTGGGGAAGGGTATACAGAGGCTGGTGAGGAAAATAAAAGTGAGGAGGAAGAAGAAGATAAACAAGAAGAGGAAGAAGTAGAAAGTGAGAAAGAGTATTCTTATCAACATAATGATCAACATGATGATAATCCATCACCAATGGGGCATGAATTAAGATAAAAATCCCATCATGATCCTATCAAAACTATTCGTATTGATAGGTTTCAAGTTGCGATGACGATGATGACCCTGCAGAACTAACTGGTGATATTGTACTTAAATTTCAGTTGGGGAAACTTTTTGATAAATTTAGGAATATTTTGAAGAATGAAAACATAGAAGAACTTTTTAAGAATAGCTGCTTTGGATACTTTCTTGAGCTGCCTGAGGACCACACTGCTTATTTCTAAATGAGTATAGTATATGTTCTTCTCAAGCACAGGATCAAGTACATAGGGGATGATAAATATTCGACGGAGGGGGGCAAAAATATGGATAAAATATGGATCAACTACTGTGGCATGTCGATTTTTTTCTGGTTGAAAGAGTTTGCCATAGTGACAGGCTTGAGATGTGATCATACAGAAGAACCTCTCATCAAGGAAATACCCCACAAAAGTCAAATGCAAGCAGGACAGCCAAACTACCACCATCAAATAAAAGGAAGGCATTGTCCAAGCGACCACCCAACAAAACTAACAAACGCAATGAAAAAATAGATGGGTTGTTCGACATTAAGGGACATAGCTAAAAAGCGGCAGATTTGATAGAAGATCCCAAGGATTAAACCATACCAAAGAATTACAGGGAGAAATTATGTTTCGTTTGGTTTTCCCATTCCGTCATATTGACAAGAGACGTCAACAATGTCATAGAAGATAGTTTATTGGCGCTTACTGAGGATTTGGACAAATTCAACAATTATCCCCAGGGATATGACAACTATAACTTGACTATCAAATATTTACTGACAAAGTTATCCCCAAAGACAATAACATTATATGGATTTACTTAGGATTTCATGGTTAATTTAATCACTATTTATTTACTCATCCTTTAATTTATATTGAATAACTATTATGACTTTTTTTGCTTTCTTCTTGTTTACATATTTTAGTCTTGGGAATTTGAAGTTATTCCTCCCCTCCAAAAGTAGGCCAAGGATTACCCGAATGAGGTTTCTCATCCAAGGATCCTTAGGTGGTTGGCTACAAAGAGAAACACAAGAATTAAGGAGGCTGATCTCTTTAACCCTCTAGATGATGTAGTACATCTTCTTTCAAGTAAAATAATTTGACTCGGAAAGATATTGAAATAGATGTTCCATCCTTTTGGAAAAGATGGGCCATCTATTTAACGGATTACCCATCTACTGCAATTGGTGTAACAAATAGGTAATCTGTTGTGATAGACGATCCATCTTTCACAATAGATTAACCATTTGTTGCTCTGGTTCTCTGAACCCGACTCAACAAATTAACCATCTACTGTAAATTATGCAATAGATGGGTAATTTGTTGCATATATTATTAATCTGTTGGGACAAATAGATCAGCTGTTACGACATATAGATCATCTGTTACATAAGTTGTCTTTGTTAACATGTGACCAAACTGATTGCAAATTATTATTATATGATTTAAATATATCTATCTTTTTTATAGGTTGTGCATCCTTGGATCGTACCTACTGAGCAGGAGTTGGGGATGACTTCTTTTATTACTCTAAGTCTTGTTGATACAATAGTAGACCCAATGACGGAGTTAATAAAAAAGGAATTGGTTGGAGCAATGGTCATAAAAAGAGCAATTAGGAAAGGTCAGCCTAATGTTAAAGATCTTCATGACCAACCTACTATAATAGATCGGGTGCTTCTTTTAGGGGAGTTATTAATGTTGGTGGCAGCCATCCTGATGTTGATGTTGCTTCCAGTCATGATGATGAGCATGTTGATACTCAAGAAAAAATCAATATGTTTGAAATTACCCCTTACACGGGTCCCTCTCACCCTTATATCGGTCCCTCCTACCCTTATAGTGGTTCTTCTCACCCCTCTTTACCCTCATGTTCTTATTCAAATGCAAAGTATGCAAGAACAAATAGGATAAACTCCTTGAAAAACTAGAGGCTATTACTAAACTTGCCGAGAAATCAAAATCCATAAGGGATGTCATACTATCCAAGAAGGTGAGGGAGCCATACACTCCAACAATGGCGGTTAGGAACAAAAATAGAAAAATTATCCAAATACTCTTCAGTATGAAAATAAAAAATTGTAACTTCTCCCTCTCTAAAAGTTATTGAAGAAGTTTAGGGGCCATTGAAGAAGGTGGACATAGATGCGACACTTGGCGCCGAAAAGAAGAAGGAATAACGAAGGACCACGAATGCTAATAAGAAACCTGCACAAGAATACTCTATGCATATATTTGATGACCAAAACTTCAAGAGTATGAAAAATATGCATAAGTGGTATATGGATTGGGTAAGTTTACTTTTTCTAATCTAGCCTTCTAATCTACTCCATGAAGAAGAAGCTACTCAACGAATATGTCATCTGTTGTAACAACTAGATATTTTGGTGTAACTGGTGGTGGTTTTGTTGCAACAAATTACACATATGTTGCATAAGTTGTGTTAGCTAGGTAATCTGTGAACAGATTCAGAGAACCCTCTGCAACAGATAGATCATCCATTGCATCTTTCCAATAGTTTTTTCTTTTTTACAATTACTAACCTATTTAGAAATGGTCTTCTTCTATCATAGTATGTTAATGAAATTCTTTGCCTTATGAGGGGCAGACAATTAGCGTACCCGGATGCTAATGATATTGCTGATAGGATAATGGACCTCAACTTCTATAATAATTTCAAGGATAAGTGCAATGAGCTCATTAAGCTAGCGTCAACTCCTGGTGGCCCAGGATTTGATTCATTAGTTTCTAGGTTCCAATGGGATAAATATATGATTAACTATGTTAGAGGGAAGAGGCCATATCCACGCATCAATATATGGACCAAGGCAAAGAGAATTCTTGCAATCATGAACATGGAAGTCAAATATTTTCTCACTTTTGAGATACTTCTCGATGAGGGAAAGATTAAGGTTTATGACTACAACTTACCAGTCTTCGATGATTTTGATTTTTTACCCACATGCAACCACTGTTGGAGTTGTTCCCCAGCTTATTGAGGCAGAGTAAACTGATGGATCATTTGCTAGGGAAGTGTTGAAGAAGAAAGCATAGGATTTTGAAGGTCAAAACAAGGACATGGACCTTCAAAAAATTAAAATCGGTGTCACATGTGGGATGTACGTGCTTGCATACAACGAATGTTTGCTGACTGGCACAGAAATAATCGGTCCATACGA
The DNA here is from genome assembly GCA_030864215.1 of Capsicum pubescens. NCBI lineage: Eukaryota > Viridiplantae > Streptophyta > Magnoliopsida > Solanales > Solanaceae > Capsicum > Capsicum pubescens. The sequence continues at coordinate 193,294,282 of CM061544.1, read as the reverse complement.
TGATGTTGCGGAAAACATGCAAGAGGTCTGGCCATATAGGGTACTAACTAAATTCTTGGAGCCTGTGTATAAAGAAGAAGATGTTCAAAGACAAACACGATAACAATTTTTTATTTCAAGCCACTTCACTTTATATGTAGTGGTAATTTTTTATGTTTGACGAAAGTTGAATTTTTATTATGTAACAGATTGTCTATCTATTGTAATAGATAGTTTATCTTTTCTGACAGATTGATTATATGTTGCAATAGGTTGGTCATCTATTACATTATGCTGATATTTCTTAATTTATCTGTCACAACAGATATACAATCTGTTACAATATATAGTTTATCTATTGCAAATGATACGTAATCTATTTGAAAAATTAAAATAGTAGGAAGACCTATTTGATAATTTCCAATAGATGACCTATATATTGCAACATATGTCTAAATCTGTTTGATAATTTCAAACAGATATGTCATCTGTTGTAACAGATGTATTATCTGTTGCGATATTTGAATCTAGTATTCTATTTCAATTAATAAGTTCAAAACTAAGGATTGAATAATATTCATAGACAACATAAAATAAATTGAAGACTTCAGAAATTACATGAAATAACTCAACAAATAAATGAAATGTAAGAAAATTATTATGGGTACAAATGATCTACTCTATAAATAAATCAACAATTTAACCTTTGGTGCCAACAATTCCAAAGGAGAGGTTATTAAGTTTACAAAGTTAAGCTATACAGATCTACTCTATATGGACAAGTTGTTCTTCATCGGGTGTTATGGAATTCGGCTTTGATCGTCATAGATCTTTAATGTCGCCTGCATATGGTTTCTGTGCTTTTGCTTCTCTATATTTCCATAAAAGAAAATCATATCTTTTGTGGAATAATCTGGAATCAAATCCATCATTTGGTACTTGTAATCCATCGCTCAAATACTCGACGTAAGTGGCAACAAAAAGACCGTAATCCTTGTGTTTTAAAAAAAATAGATTGAAATTTATGAAATAAAACTAAATCATGATACTTACAGGCTATCAATGGGTTGTTGAGAAATTCTACATCAAATGGATTACCCATTTTCTCTCGATATGCTTCAATCGTCGACCAATCAGTACAAATCTTTTTGTCCAAAAATTTAATTATATCAAGGTAAATAGGCAATATTTTGGCCAGCTTTTGTATCTCAGATGACTGCTCGGGATGTCTCCTTCGCTACATCGAGTAATAAACTCGGATGCACATCTCTTTTAGAATGACGACATCATACACCCAATGGAATTCAACACCACAATTGATTGGGATGCACACTTTGTCGATCAAATGCCAAGGTAAGCCAGCTAGAATGTTAAAACCTTTGATAATGTTGATTAAGCATTCCTCATTTTGGGAAACTTCTGACTTTCATTGACAATACCTATCGTAGGCATTATTCATGTAAACTTTGTACAAATAATTGCATGTCATGTATCTGTGTTGTTCTTGTGTTTACAACTTAGCCTTCTTTCGGAGGTAGTAAAAAATGACATCGATGTGCTGCACATATTATCAAACATTTTGGATTACATTATAGTAAAATTAATACATAGATGCAATTAAATAAAGTATTAATTAATAGTAATATGTATGACATGTAAATGTTATCATTCCAGCAAGTTTGGGGTTGTGACATCAAATAGAACCAATCCTTCATTTCGGGATATGCATCAAGAAAGTCGGACATATCAAAACCAAGACTCGATTCGTTCACTTTGTAGTTTTTTTCATTTTGTTTTCTACATGATTTATATATGTTAATGTTGTGTTTTTACAACAAGAATTGTATAAATCAATATCTTTAAAAATTATTTATGTACCTGCCAGCATGATGCTTTAACAACCCATCGGCAATTTATTCTGAATAGTCGTTGATCAACTTTGTTAGTTTGTTTGGAGCCTCGTCCGAGATGTTGAACCCTTCAAATGGGTAATTCTTCCGTTCTTCCGAACTGATAGACTCTACTTTTTCTTCTTCCTTAGAAGTAGTTGATGTGTTATCAACTGTGATATTATGATGCTCAGTAGTAGATTCTACTGACATCTACCTGGAAAGTAAAAATTATCAATGCTAATCATAGATATACAACAGATTATCTATCTATTGCATCAGATAGATTATCTGTTGGGATAAATTCAAACAGGTAAAATAGAGTTGTACGATAATTTCGAATAGATGACCTATCGGTTGCAACATATGACTCATCTGTTGGTACAAAATTAAAAAGTATAAAGACCTGTTTGATTTGCTGAAACAGTTTGACATAGGCTGCAATAGATAACACATCTGATGCAACAGGTTAGACAACAGTTGCAGCAGATGCATATATCTGTTTGATAATTTTCAGCAGATGTATCATCGATTGAAATAGATATGTTTCTGTTTGTTTTTTTGAACGGATGATATACATTTATCTTCTTCAGCTCACGCTGCTCTTCTGTGGTCATTGTACATTGATCAAAGGTGCAAGGCAAAGATAGAGGAGTTGCAATTTTTCTTTTTTCGATGCTTGATGATACCTTGGAAATTTCTTTCCTTCTCCTCTTAGCCGCCTTGATCTCTAGTGGAGTGTATGGATATGAAATCCTCTTTGATGGAATGACAACCCTCTTAGATATCATTTCCCTTAGGTAATGCATCAATAGCATTAATTACTCTATCATGTTTTGCCTTACAGTCTTGATATTTGCATGTAGAACATTCGTTAGAAAGTGACAAAATTTGTATAACCAGTACGATTATAATCATAATGGTTTGTTTTTTCAAAAACTATAAGAGGAGCATCATTAGCCCCAATAGAAACACTACTACCACTACCACTGCCACTACCACTACCATCATCAACAACAACAAGTCCACCCTCCAAAATTGTTTTGCTTTTGATGGTTGTTTCTCTAAACAATTCTTTTTTTATTCTATCAATGACCTTAGGGTCTAATAAAGTTTACACAAACCGTAAACTAAGAAAAAATGGCAACTTCAAATTTTGATTGGTCGAAATAAGTCACGGATGGACAGTCTAAAATAAATTAGTACATATATTAGAATGATGATGAAAACATTTAAAAAATCACTAATTGAAATAAAAACTTAATTAGAATTAGACTTACTGCTTCCTTCGGAGGGTTGAAGAGATAAAAAAAATTGCATTTTTATTAGTTTTGGCCGACAAACCATCTTAGGATTCTTGGACTGGAAACTATTTCATGGTAGTTCACTTGTTATCTTAACTAATGAATGGCTTCAAATGCCCAAGTCTATAAAATAATACCAATAAATCAAAAACATTATTGAATATAAAAAATGAACCATGTCATAATAAAATAAATATTTACCATGAAAGCCTATGGAAAACCACATAAGTTGACTACCTTTGTCGTTAATAGAATCAACAAATATTTTACAGTTAATTTGAAGCTTTCATAACCCTAAGGATAGTTGTTAAATGTCTTAATATCCTCGAAGAGCTTTATTAAACCAAGTGGTATGTTGTTGTTAACATCTCCCACCCAAATAATATTATGCATAAACCAAACCAAACATAATGATTGCTTGTGCTTCGTTGAAAGCATTTTACCTTTTAACGCTTTTATTAAATTTATGATTTTGAAGCTTGGACCAATAAGGGACACAAGATCATTAAGATCACTCGACTTGTCTTTGCCTTTTTGGGGTGTGCAGGTGCTTTTTTGGGTTAGAATAGGTATAACTTGAGAAGGAGAAGGGGGATGGCATACTCCTTCCAACCAAAACAAACAAGCATGTCAAAGTAATTTATCCACACCTCATCCAACTTATCTTTGTTTTCATACATAAACCTACGCTTGAGAAGATCATATACCAATTTCATTTGAAACCAAGCATTTTTGTCCTCCAACAAATCAAGATATTGCCCAAAGCAGTTGTCTCTGAAATAAGCTTCCAAATATGTTCTTGAAGTATTTTTCTGAAGGCATCAAAATCTTTTTCAATGGCTGACCTAAACATAAAATCACCCATTAAATCTGTGGCACCATCGCACTACATTCTCATAGGATAACTATCAATGATGAAGGTTTTGAACAACTCTTCGGTGAAAGGAATATTAGCATTTGGATCATCTCTTTTGGATCATCTCTTTTGAAAAACTCCTGCTCCCCATGTTCATTATCTTCAGCTCCGGATTGAGATAACGCTTGTAAAGCAAGATCATAGAGTGGTGGATATAGCCTAGCTGCTTGACTTGTTCCTTTTACTTGAACTTGATTTAATTTTTTTTCTTTTGGGAGCCATATAATCTAAAAATAATAGGAACATAAAATAGATTATAATTGATTAATGCATCATTAAAAAAGGATAACAGTATATCTGACGTTTACAATAGTAAAATAATAGTTATAAAAGATCACACATTTGTTGCACCAGGTAGGTTATCTGTTGCAATATATAACTATCTTATTGCAATGGATGAGTAATTTGTTGGAACAATAAAAATAGATCACTCATCTGTTAAAACAGATGATTGGTTTGTTGCACTAGGTATGTTATCTATTGCAACATATAACCAACCTATTGCAACGGATGAGTAATCCGTTGGAAATAATAAAAAAAGATCACTCATCTATTAAAACAAATCACCCATCTATTGCTCCGAGTAATTTATTTGTTGCAACATATAACCAACCTATTGCAATGGATGAATAATCCGTTGGAAACAATAAAAATAGATTACTCATCTATTGTACCATGTAGGTAATCTGTTGCAACATATAACCAACATGTTGCAATGGATGAGTAATCCGTTGGAATCAATAAAAATAGATCACTCTTCTGTTGAAATAGATAACTCATATATTGCCAAATGAGTTATCTGTTGGAAGTGTTATCAACTGTCAATGTTGTTTATATTTCTTCCAAATAGAAGAGCCGTTTGTCGCAACATATGAATGATTTGTAAGATTGTTCATCTGTTGCATCAAATTTTCATATGTTGCATCAGATGGTTCATTTGTTGCATTAGATAGTTTATCTATTCATCAGATAGTTCATCTATTGCAAAAAAAAAAAATAGTACCAGGATTTTGTTCGATAGAACAACAACATTATCACCATTTAATATCAAATACACTATTTTTACCAAGAAAAATAACAAATCAACCCAGCAATACCAATACAACACACATATACTAAGAACATCAACGGTGACAAAATCACCAATATTGTCGTTTTGCGTTTGTACAACACAAACGACAAAAATTAAACTTCAAAAAATAGAACAGACAACAATAAATTGAATCAATAGTTTGACAACAAGAACTACAATAACTACAAAAAAATAAATTTCACACTAGAAAAAATAGAGAAGAAATGTCAAAAATTAGGGATTTCTTCAGTCCACATTTCAAAATTAAGCAAGAAATATTGAAATTGTTAAACAATACTAGAAGTGAAGTTGGATCAAGTTTTTTTTTTCTTCATAACTAAAAAGACATAATTTTTTGCCTGTGAAAGAAGAAATGGGACGATGAAGAACTCAAAGTTGTTGTCGTTGGAGAACACTGCTATCACGTTGATTGACGGTTAAAAGTGGAAAAGGAACTCTCCCAACTATTTATCGTCGGAGGTTGAAGTCACCAAGAAATGAGAAGGAAATTTTATAGAAATATTGGTTGGGAGAGAGTTGAGAGAAACTATCGAGAGAGAGGAGAAAGATGGTTGATTTGGAGAGAAAAGGGGTGTGGCTTGATTTATATTTTTTAAAAGATTAGAAAGTTTTAAGAATACTAACCAAGTACACAATTAACTTAATCAAGTTTACGAATTATGTTTGACCATTTAAGTTGGTCAATGTCATCAATCTTTCATTCAAGACTTAAATGACACCTTTCCTTCAATTTTCTCTAGTCTGTGGCTAAAGACAAATACTTACAGCTAGAAAAAAATTGTGTTGTAGTTGTGATGGTATAAACTTCTTTCTATGAATATATACTTTTAGCATATAATTTATTCTTTGTCACAATAAATCAAAATTGTAGCAATTTTTACATAATAGCCACAATGTATTCTATTGTGGCAAAAGACTCGATTTGCTTGTTATGAAAATTTAAAATTTGTGACTATTTTATCCTTTAGTCTTATAATAATAATACTTGTATTTAGCTACGAGTTAGAAAATTTATAACTATAAAATGAAATGTTTGCTACAAATTTTTTTGTACATGGCTAAGAATTCATTCTTTTTGCCAAAAAATACATAAATTTTAGTAGCCGATTTTTTAATTGTCTATGAAAAGCGAAAATATAAATTACACTTTCTTATGATTATATATGGTTTGACCAAAACTACTAAAATTCATTGATAGTAAGTGAAGAATATTATCATAAGCATTATTATCTATAATGTAGCTAAAATAAAAATAAATTTCAACAATTTCAATACTACAAATTATGGAATTCTCCACAAGCTTTGTATAGCAAGAAAAATTACATAATGTAGCTACGAATTCATTTTTGAGATTTCAAAATAACCGTCAAATTACATATAATTGCATTTTATAATGAGTCTAAAGCAACATAATTTTCTTGTATATCTGCTCCACGATCTTCAATTGTACCTCAAGTTGATCAACATTCATCCTAGTTCGTCATTTACGTGCTCTTATTCCATTAATATGTCAATCATTATGATAAAGTATTTTAGCACCAAATACACCACAACCAATTGATTATATAATTCTTTAGGAAAAAGGTCCAGAATATATCATTTGGTGTATTTTAAACTTTCAATCGGTAGATATAAAAAAGTAAACAAACTTGAAAGTTTTTTAAACTTCTTAAAACCGGTAGATATAAATTTCAAATTTTAATGTAACAATAATAACATACTCAACACAATTACACAAATAGAAGATCTAAATTTTCAATATAAATTTTAAATTCACAATGATAGACAATTTTTTTTTACATTAACAAATATATATATCCAATCAAATGCACATATTGTAAAATGTACCTCATATACTTGGAGAATTTTTCATATTGTAAAATCTAAAAAAAAATAATTAGCAAAACATCATAAAACTTTTCAATCAAATAAAAAAATTGAGATGAGAAAGGATGAGAGACGAAGGGGGAGGGGGGAGAAGGGGGTCTAGATGTTTAATATGTGGGAAGGGGCAGTTGGTTATTTAATTGTGTTTTAAAATTTTGGGAGAAAATTTTGGTTCTTTGCTATTTTTTTTTCATTTAATATTTAGGGGAGGTTTTAGAATTTGAATATAAATAGGGAAGGGTGGTGTGTGGCGTCTGGGAAATTAGTTTGGCCAATTGGCCTTTATTTTCCTTAGAGAAAATATATAAAGACCCCCTGATCTTATCTGAGTTTTTCAAAAAGACACTTAAACTTTAGATACGACCTATTACCCCACTATTCTTCTTTAATCTGTTGTAAATACACAATTTTGACTTAAATTTTTGCTCCACGTGTAGTCAGGCATGCCATACGTGTGAATGATTAAAATGTGACTTAGTTCACCAATTAAAATCCACCACGTGTCAATTAATTGTTAAAAAAAATTAAATTCCCTTCTTCTTCTCCACTTTAAAACATGAACCTCCCCTGCCATTAACATAGCCATTGGCTATTTTGAACAAAAGTTTTATGTCTCTTTCTTAATCCTTTCTCAACAAAATCAACCTTAAAAGGTAAGATGTTTCCATTTATATTGTAATTTCTAAAGAAAATCAGTCGTAAAAGCTTTAATTTCGTCTCAATTTTTTAAATTTTTTTGAAATCGTGCTAACTTTTGTGACTAGGTGTTTGCCAAAAATAGTTTTATAATATAAAATGCAATATTGAATCGAATTTGTAATGACGAGAACGATCCCATGCTGCATGTAAAAATGCGATGCAAACATGGAGACTTACTATCAATGCAAATGTCATGGTTGGAGGACAACCCAGCTAGAAGATTTTGATCTTATCCACGCTATCGTGTATGTACTATACATATTTTCTTATTTTTCGTCTTGTTTCTATTCAATTGATTTGCTTATTGCCATTTTTAGGAGAAATCATGCAACTTCTTCAGATGGAGGGACCCGGAAAAGACTGATTTACGATTGAAGACAATTATTCCGAGATTGGCAAAGAGAATCAAGGAGTTAGAAGAAGAATTGGCATTTGATGAAAGTAATGGAAAATGGGTGGTAAAGAAGGAGAAGAAGATCAAATGTTCTAATTGAAAGCTCATCTTCATGATTGTCGTAGTGTTTTTCTTTTTTTAATTTTGTACAAGCATTACCAAGAGAACAGATGATAAATGTAGTTGTGTGCAATTGAAATTGTCATAGTCATTCTCTTGTTCTACAAAATAATGTTGGTCTTTTCTCTTGTCGGAATAGTGGTTTCTTAACAAGATATAATTTTATTCCGTTGGGTAACACCTAAGTGTTTGTCTTTTCTCTTGTCAGAATAGTAGTTTCTTAATAAGATGTAATTTTGTTTGGTTGTGTAACACCTATGCAATCTATTTTGTATCAATATATTATGATATTGACGACATTTGTGAGCATTCAAAATGTAATGTACAGTTAATAGACTAATAAGGCAACCATAATGAAAGAAAATGAGGACTTCATTTCAATACATTCATTGTTTCAATTTGAACTACAAAACTTGTTTTGTTTGGTACCTAACAAAACATACCTTAATACCTAAAGGTGCCTAACAAAACAAACTGCCCAAAACATTGTTTGATTGCTACAAAATAAGATCAAAATGTTATCACCATCAATAAAACATACAAAACTAATTGTTTGTGACGATATCAACAATCTCCACCAAAATAGACACATCATATCAGCAAGATGTCCTACTTCCATGGCACATGAGTCTTCCTAGTTGAAATATTTTTTCCTTGAGTTTTGGTAACAGCTGCAGACCTCGTTTGAATAACCTTTTTAGCCCTCATTCTTTCAAGTTTGCTATTGGTAATGGCCGACTTCCCTTTCCATTTAAATCATTATCTTGGTGTGTACCCAATATCACCAGTCACAATATCAGACCTCTTTTTAACCTTTTCACCACTGTTAATGACTCTTCTACTTGGCTTTCCAGGCTGCACAAACAAAATACAGAAACTATAAGGCAATCTTCAGAAATTCCAGGCTGCACAAACAAAAATTCTAAAAACTACTTACATTAAGAATGGTAAAGACATCTTCTGCTTGGTATATTCCAATCCCCACCATCCTTGGCCTTTTAAAAGGTCTTGTATGTCATACACTGTTGTCCTCATGGTCTTTCCTTTAAGGAGGCATACCTTTTCCTATGCCCCTTCTACTGGCAGAACTGGTTTGACTCTCTTGAGTCATTTCTCTTTCTCCTACTACCCCTTCCTCAACCACTTATAAAAGCCTGTGTATAGATAGTCAAATCAAAATATATTCAAATTAAACAATAATTATTTGATTACATAAAATGACCTGTGTTTGCATAGAAGTTCCCTCCGATTAACTTGGAATAGTTGAGACATTTGGAACATTTGAACAACCTGAAACACTATTTTTTTCTCTACCTTTTTCTCTACTTCTTCTTCTAGTAGCACTTGCAATGTTTGTGGTGGCTTGATTATTAAGATATTAGTACATATACTTAAAAAAATTTGATACTAACAAATAAATAAATATACCTCTAGCTGGTAAGATATTCCAGATGTATGACTTGAACCACTTCCCCTTTCTCTCCCTCTTCCTCTACCAGTAGAAGCTCCAGCCTGTGTTTTAAGAGATTAGTCCTTGTACTTAACAGAATGTATATTAGATAATGATTATAAAAATACCTGTGACTAGAAGATGTTCCAGCTGATTGACTTTTACTAGGTTGATCTCTTGCAGGACATCTTCTTTTATTATGTCCTTGTGTACCACATTTGCTACAAGTAATTACAGTACCACATTTGATAAGTTTTCCAGTTTTTCTACTTTTATCAGTCCCCTTTCTTTTAATTTTATGTGGTCTTTCAAGTAGTTTCCTGATCTTTGGTGGCTTCACAGTAGGATTATTTGATGTTAGCCACATTTTCATATTATTTATTTGCTGAATAAAATGAGCATATGTGGTAAGGTAGGCATCCTTGTGATAGAAGGTGTCCACAAAATTAATGGGCTCATACTCCTTGTGGTGAAGGGAAGCAACACCATGAGGACAAGGAATTCCCCTAAGCTGCCAAGTTTTGCAATTGCAGATCCTACTAACAATGTCAACAGTATGAGTACAACCCCTGTCAACAATCTCAAAACTCATTTCCCCATTCCAAGATAAATTTTACTGCATTGACTTGTCAATATTTTTTGGTAAAATCTTCAATGCCATGGGAGAAATATCAGTGATTCAAGTATTTGAAAACTGTCTCAACTCACTAATTATTTTCATTATTTTCACCCTAATCTCCTCAAGCATTGTGATGATTGTTTTGAACCTTACAGGAAGTACGCATGCATTAAAAATCTCTACCATATTATTGTCCACAACATCATATTTGCAATGATCTTCAAAGTATCTTTTGCACCATGTATCCAAATTGTACCACAAAGATCATCCAAACAATCCCTCCCCAACATCTTCATTGTTTCTATATTCTCCTTCAATTCAACTTCAAATATGGATTTTGCAATCTTCCAAAACACTCTTCTTGTTTCTATACCTTTCCAGAGTTTAGACCAATTAGCAAGAACATGTTTTTCATATTTTCTATGTTCAACCAGTGGCAACAACTCTTTTACAGATATTTCTATTCCCTAACAAAACAAAATAGGTATATTAATCTACCAACAGTTGTTTAAAAAAAAAATAGTTGTTAAGAATAGAGTGATACCTTTTGCATATCTGATATGATGCTCAATTGATGACCTTCCCCAAGATCAAGTTCATTATTCAGTGGTTCAACAAACCACCTCCATGAAAATTGATTCAAAACCTCAGCAACTGCCCAGACAATAGGCAACATTTGGTTGTTTCCATCTCTGCAAACAACCACCAACATTTTACCTTTGCACATACCTTTGAGGAAACAACCATCCAAACCAATCAAACTTCTAGAACCTTCAAAGAATGCTTTTTTTAAAGCATGAAAGCACACATAAAAACCCTAAAAGATTAACTGTCCAGTCTCATCAGCATCTCCAACTTTGACAGCACAAGTGCTACCTGGATTAGTCCTTAAAATCTCATCCCTGTAATCAATAATCCTACCATAATCCACAATGTGATCACCCATAATCTCTTGTATCACTCTAGACCTAGCTCTTCTCATAGTTGTTGTACCAACATATATATCCAACCCCTTTCTAATAATCTCCTTAGCTGGACAACTCTAATGTTTGGTTGTTGACTAATTCTGTCTTTATACTTACTTGCCAGAAACTTTGAGTTGCAAAGATAGTTAAAAGTTGATCACAAACAAATATGAATAAGGTTGTATCTTGTCACAATAAAATCCCCACCACTCTTATCCTTGCCAGTACACAACAACCAAGGACAAGTGTCTTTGCAGCACCTCACTCTAACTCTACAAGGCTCATTCATATATTTTTCAATTTGAATCTTTTCTTGAATTGCATATCTGGTTACTGCCAGCCTAAACTCCTTTACACTTGGAAAAATCAACCCTAATTCCTGAATAATTTTTTCACAAGTTTCATAAAAAACAACTCTATTTTTGTGTTCTTTATTCTCACAGGTTATTGCACTACTTCATCACCATCTTAACTATCTCCCCAACCTACTTCATCACCTAATTCAAAGCTAGGAGCTTCATCACTTAAGTAGTAAGGTTCACCTCCTAGTTTACCAACTAGGCTATCCCTAGTGCCAATATTTGACTCATCATACCCTATATCTGGACTTTTTTCACCAACATTAACATGTACATCTGTTATGCCTCTACTACTTCTTTGTGACCTATTGAAATATCTTTTACTAGCCCTTATATCAATATACTCTTGATGGACATCACTGTTAACATCACTATCCCGACTAGTATTCCCTTCTAATTCTGAATCATCCACGAAATCATCATCACTTGGATTCTTATCTATTGTAGGGTCAAAAGACTTGGAAGGTATATTAGAAGGAGGAGTCTCATCAGGAGAGTTGGAAGAAAATTTTAGAGTAGAAGGCTGAAAATTAGGGCTAGAAGCATCACCCTCATTAATAGAGTTCAAATGTTCCTCACCTACCTCATTGTCACTTGCATTGGGGACATACTCTAATTGAAGTGGGGCTTGATCAGGTTGACTCACCCTATGTGAAACATACACCTTAAGTTCATCCTCATTTTTTAACATGTTGACAATGTTAAAAATAATCTTATCACATTTAATTTCTACCAAATAACTATCCAATTTAACAAAGAAATTATATTGGGTTGAATATCCTAGATATTTAATGTAGTATCTTAACTCAAAGTAGGACATCATATTAATATTTTTATCGAAAAACTCAATCACAGACCCACCAATATATTCAGGTGGGGAACCAAATTCTATGTCACCCCCATGATACAATCTTAAAGTTACAAGCATAAAAGCCACTGAAAGATACCTGAAAAAGCAACAATTCAACCACACAAACATATTGAAATCAGTAAACAAAGAGAAAAACCACTCTACCCCACCCCAACTGTCATGCCTCAAATGCTATTGGAGCGGACCGGGACCCATAACCAAAGAGGCCCGAGAGAACCAGCTCATAACCTTATACTTCCCATGCATACCTCTATGAAAACCCAAAATTCGGATAGCATCATGTTGCATATAAAAGAAAATAATCACCTGTATAAGCTTGAGCACACATATATATGTATATACAATACTTGGCCATTAGAGCCATCACGTCTATTAACAAAACACCACCTTGACTGTACATTAGGTCTACAAAGCCTCTAGACAATACACAGAGTTTAACTAAGGTTGGGACACACCCCACCATATAACTAACTTCTATACAATACCAAAAGTGACTGGATATGACACGGAAAGCCCCGAAGCAAACTGGAGCTCACCAAAAGCAGCTGGATATCCTGGCTCCTACTTGTGCGGTGTATGAGCTGAGGTACCTGTGCCTGCAGCATGAAATGCAGGTCCCCCGTGGAGGACGTCAGTACGAAATATATACTGAGTATGTAAAGTTGTAGATAATCACATATGATATAGGAGCTCAATAAAAATCAGAAACAAGTTAATAAATCATAATAGGAGTGGACCACACTTACTAGAACTCGTGACAACCTGTACATTGTATTTATTCAATCACTTTACCTTCGTTCTTATAATCTTTGTAATCATTATTGTACTGTAATGTGACCATTAGGATGCCTCTAGTACATATCAACTGGGATCGACCCATGATAGGCTTATTCCCCTGGGATACCACCCATAAACACATAAATAGGGATCGACCCATGATAGGCTTATGCCCCTGGGATACCACCCGATAAGAGAGAACTTCCATCACTTAGTTCAATTAATCTTTGAGATTGTTGTTTCGGTCGCCACCGCATTTTTGATACTTTGAAACAATGATACATTAATAAGAGACATACAAATAGACCATCAATGCAATAACAATGAAGTAAGAACTCATTGGCACATCAATAAAGTGTTTTGGAGTCATCAATGCCATAACAATGAAGTAGGAACTTATTGGTAGATCAATGAAATGTTTTGGAGTCATCAATGCCATAACAATGAAGTAGGAACTTATTGGTATATCAATGAATCATTTTGGAGTCATTAATAGCACATGGATCTTGTTTGAGTAACCGGATAACTTCTGACATTCATTAGTGCAATAAATATGTAAGATTTGGAAAACAAGTAAGTATTGGAATGTCTTGACATCTTGTAGGGTTGAAACAAGTTCATTGGAAACGTAAGACATCATACAAAACCATTATGGATCACATGTTATTGAATAACTTTGGAAACTTTCTTAATAGAACAATTGTTCATTTTCATGCCAAAGATATGGTATAGAGTATGATTTACATACCTGACTCTAAACCTTCAATACTAGTCCCAAATGGACTTCCCGTCTTTTCGAATTACTTATCTACAATGAACATATATAGCAATCTAGTATTAGCAACCAAACATCACAATTCAATTATTTGAATTCACCAAACTAGTGGTTAAGTAGTAAGCCTTAATTAGACCATAAAGGGTGTCACTTTAACCCTCTTATACTCCAATTACATTCACATGCCATGCATATTCATACAACATCCTCCAATATCAAGTTTGGATTCATTTATCCTTCCAACCAATCCATTAAACCAAATTGAGCCATAGATATAAATAATTATCAATTCAATAGTATATCACCATATCCACCTTCCATAACTCAATTACCATATCCACCTTCCACTATTCAATACAACCAAACCATGCAAAATAGTCCATAACCCTATTTCCATGACCTTTCAATAACAATCAATACATATAATCCTCTATCACACATATACATATGGAAAAGAACAAAGGAAAACAATATTCATACCTTAGATTTCACCTCTTGATTATGCAATCCTGTTTTCACAAATAATAGATACCTTTCAAAGCTCTCGAGATGACAAACGCAGTTATCGGATTACTTTGGAATTTCTACGGTTGAATTAAAAGTAATTTAAAGGTCAAATTTGGCTAGGGTTTGTTCTTTCTCAATGATTGATGATGAAAATGAGTTTTTGAACTCATATACATGTATATATACACATATTCCCGTCCATAATATAATAGGAAATGACCAAAATGCCTTCAAAATTTAAATAATGTCAAATTTGTCCTTTGGTGGAATGTTTTGCTAAGATAAAGTAGATCAATCATAAATATTTTCTCCGATATTGTATTTGGATGAAATTGGTATCGTTGGAAGGATAATTAAAAGGGCTTTCATTTCATATAAAGTAGTCCACCCAGTTCGTCCTGTACAAGGAGTTATGTTCATTTGAAGTTGACCCTAAAAATCTTTTTTGATAGGTTGAAGTAAAACGAGTATAACTCCTTACTCATACGTTGGATTTGAATAAAACCAATTGAATTGGAAATAAGACTCAAATATATTTCTTTTGATAGGTCGCAGCTTTCCCAGTTCATTATATTAAGGGAGTTATGATCGTTCGAAGTTGATCCAAAAATTTGGCTGGCCTTAGTAGTTTGTGTGCAGGAAATTTTCCTGCACATTTACTATTCCCAAATATCCCGGCCACCGTTTTATAGTTTCGAACGTTCTCGATTATATCCAAAACCTATCCGTTTTTGGAAATCTTTATATCGTTGGAAAACTTATTCAATAACCTTCGCATGGAACCATCGACGGGCAAATTCCAGTATAAATAAAATAAAAAATTACTTCCATATAAATAAGACCAATACACGTACTTGAATACGCCAATACACGTACTTGAATACGGGGTGTTACATCTTTCCCCCTTGAGGACATTCGTCCTCGAATGTTAGCGTAGTTATTCAACCGAAACAAGTTCAAGTCCATCATTAATATTCACATCATCACATAAATACTATGCATATATAAAAAAAACTTACTTGTTAATGTTCTAACTCCTTTTCTTGAACTTCCTCTTCATCTTTGAACAAATGAGGGTACTTAAATTTCATTGCTTCCTCATCTTCCCATGTAATCTCTTCCCTTGGACGATTTCTCCAACGTACTTTCACAGATGCTATCTCTTTATTTCTCATCTTCTTAACTTGGCAATCTAGAATAGCAATAGGCACTTCCTCATAGGTAAGATCTTCCGCAACTTACACATCCTCAGTAGAAGTGATATGTGATGGATCTCTGATGCACTTTCGAAGCATTGACACATGAAATACCGGATGTACTGATGAGAGCTCTTAGGGTAGCTTTAATTCATATGCAACTTGTCCAAACCTTCGAGTGATCTTATACGGGCCTATATAATGTGGACTTAACTTCCCTTTCTTGCCAAATCTCATTACCCCTTTCATTGGTGATACCTTCAAAAATATCCAATCACCTATAGAAAACTCTAGCCCTCTCCTTCTACTATCCGCATATGACTTGTGTTGACTTTGGGTTGTTTTCAGTCATTGTTGAATTACTTTAACCTTTTTTATGGCTTGATAAACAAGATCCGGTCCGAACAAAAAAGTTTCACCCACTTCGAACCATCCTATTGGTGATCTACACTTTCTTCCATATAAAGCTTCATATGGTGCCATTTTGATACTTGAATGATAGCTATTATTGTAGGCAAACTCAATAAGAGGTAAATGATCATCCCAGTTGCCCTTAAAATCTATTACACAAGCTCGTAGCATATCTTCAAGTGTTTGGATGGTACGTTCTGCTTGTCCATCTGTTTGAGGGTGAAAAGTTGTACTCAACTTCACATGTGTTCCCAAACACCTCTGAAAAGACTTCCAAAAGTTTGCGGTAAATTGGGTTCCCCGATCTGATATAATAAAGATTGGCACTCCATGTAATCAGACTATCTCTTTAATGTACAGCTTCGCATACTCTTCAACTGTGTAAGTGGTCCTAACTGGTAGGAAATGTGTGGATTTGGTAAGCCTATCAACAATCACCCATATAGAATCAAACTTCCGGGATGTACGAGGTAAACCAATAACGAAATCTATGTTGATCATGTCCCACTTCCAGCTTGGAAGATCAATGCATTGCATATAACCTCCGGGTTTTTGGTGCTCAACTTTAACTCTTTGACAATTTGGACATTCATCTACAAATTCTGCAATGCCCTTCTTCATGTCATTCCACCAATACATATCTTTCAAATCTTGATACATTTTGGTTGATCCTGGATGAATGGAATACGTTGAACAATGTGCCTCTATCATAATCTTCTTTCTTAGCCCGTCTACATCCGGCACACACCATCGGTTTTGGCACTGAAGTACTCCTTCTCGCGTAAGCTCAAATACCTTGGTCGTACCACTCTAAACGTTCTCCTTAAGCTGTAATAAAATTGGATCTGCATATTGCTTCTCTTTTACTTCAGCTACTAATGAAGATTCCGCAGCATTATGTACAATAAGCTCTTTATCCGGTGTTTCAAGAAGGCGAACTCCCAAACTAGCTAACTGGTGAAGATCTTTAATCATCCCTTGCCTTTCTATAGGCTCCATCATAGCCTTATGACTTAACGCATCAGCTACCACATTTGTTTTCCCTGGATGGTATAAGATATCAACATCGTAGTCCTTTAATAGTTCAAGCCATCTCCGCTGCCTTAAATTTAGATCCTTCTGATTAAAAATATATTGTAAGATCTTATGGTCAGTATATATATCAACATGAACCCCATATAAGTAGTGGCTCCATATCTTTAAAGCAAAAATAACTGCTGCCAGCTCAAGATCGTATGTAGGATAATTTTTCTCATGTGGCCGTAATTGTCTAGAAGCATATGCTATTACCTTACCATGCTGCATCAATACACATCCTAAACCAATTCTAGAAGCATCACAATACACTGTATACCCTTCGGTGCCTTCTGAAAGTACCAACACGGGTGTAGAAATCAAGTTGTTCTTTAAATCTTGAAAACTCTTCTCACAGGCATCATTTCATTGGAATTTGGATACTTTATGGGTTAGCTTGGTTAAGGGTGTTGAAATGGAAGAAAAGCCTTCAACAAACCTTTTATAATAACTGGCCAACCCGAGAAAACTATGAATCTCCGTAGGCGTTGTGGGCCTTGGCCAGTTCTTCACAGCTTCTATCTTTTGAGCATCAACCTTTATCCCTTCACTAGATACAATATGACCCAAAAATGCCACCGACTTTAACCAAAACTCACATTTAGATAACTTTACATAAAGCTTACAATCACGAAGAGTCTGCAATGCCTGTCATAAGTGATTGGAATGGTCCTCTTCTGATCTAGAATAAACTAGAATATCATCTATAAAAACTATCACAAATACATCCAGGAATGGCTTAAACACCCTATTCATCAAATCCATAAAAGTTGTGGGTGCATTTGTTAGCCCAAATGACATAACTAGAAACTCATAATGACCATACCATGTTTGAAAAGCTGTCTTAGGTATATCCTTCTCTTTGACCCTCACTTGGTGGTAACCTGACCTCAAATCAATCTTAGAAAAGCACTTGGCGCCCTGTAACTGATCAAATAAATCATCAATTCTTGGGAGAGGATATTTATTCTTAATAGTCACCTTATTCAATTGCCGATAATCAATACACATCCTCAGCGAGCCATCCTTTTTGCGCACAAATAACACTGGTGCTCCCCAGGGGGACATACTAGGCCTTATGAATCCCTTCTCTAGCAAATCTTTCAATTGCTCTTTCAATTCTCGTAATTCTGCTGGGGCCATTCTATAAGGAGGAATGTAGATTGGTTGGGTGCCTGGTATTACATCAATACCAAACTCTACTTCTTATTCAGGAGGTAAACCTGGAAGATCTTCAGGAAATACATCAAAAAATTCATTTACCACCGGAACAGCGTGAAGAGTTGGTGGCTCTGCTTCTGTATCCCTTACTCTAACTAAATGATATATGTATCCCTTGAAAATAATTCTTCTTGCCTTAAAATAAGAAATAAATCTACCTCTTGGAGCGCCAATTTCACCTTTCCATTCAAGGACTGATTTATTTGGAAGATGGAAATATACTTTTTTCGTCCAGCAATCAATTGTGGGATAACAAGATGCCAACCAGTCCATTCCCATTATAACATCAAAATCTACCATTTCTAACTCCACAAGATTAGCCATCGTATCACGACCACAAATAGTTACTATGCAGTTTCGGTAAACCATTCTAGCTATAATATATTCCCCAACCGGTGTGGACACTTCAAATGGCTTAACTAACAATTTGGGTATTCTTTCAAACTTTCCAATAACCAATGGAGTAACATAAGATAATGTAGAACCGGGATCAATTAAGGCATATACATTGAATGAAAAGATAGACAACGTACCCATAACCACATCTGGGGAAGCCTCTAAATTTTGTCGATCCGCTAGAGCATACGTATGATTTTGAGCCCCGCTAGAACTCGTGGCTCCTCTATCACCTCTAACATGACCTATTGGTTGTGCACCCCTTCCTGAATAAGGCATCGATGATGATGATGCAACAAATGACCCCGTAGGTCGTGCCATACCCCCTATTCCCCTTCATAGGCATTCTCTCATCATATGCCCCGACATACCGCACCAAAAGCAAACATTGGTCCCCAGCCGACATGCGCCCAAATGATACTTTCCATATTTATTGCATGGCTCTCGAGGAGGTCTCGATTGGCTCATATTCCCTTGCCCTTGGTACCCCACTGTCTGTGAACTCTGACTCTCACTTCTGTGCCCAAATTGATTTTCTCTGGACCCTTGGAACTGTGGTGGGGTACTAGCTACAGAATAAGAAGATAATGGACTAGGTGGTCTAGCAGAAAACTGTGGTCTGAACCCTCCTTGGGATGCCATGAACTGCCCTGTAGATCTGGCCCTCTTGGAATATCCTCTTTCTAATTCCTGTGTTCTTCTCCTCTTCTTCTAATCTTCCATTTTCTGTGCAAAAGCTTGGATCCTCTCTATGTCCGTATCTTTGTTCAAAGCGGCAATAGTACAATCTCTAACCAGATATGGATCCATCCTATCCACATATTGATGAACTCTGCCATCCATAGTAGCTACAACATTAGGAGCATATCTCGATAAGGAATTAAATCGGAGACTGTACTCCCTCACGCTCATATTCCCCTGACGAAGATTTAAAAACTGATCTGCACGGGCCTGACGAATCTCGAATGGAAGATAATGATCAAGAAATGCCTCTTTGAACTCTTTCCAAGTAGCTGGGGGTGCATCAATACCCCTAGATCATTTCCAGTCCTCGTACCAATATATAGCCTCCCCTTTGAATCTATACGCCGTTAACTCCACTGTCTCTCTACCCGTTACATGCATAATATCTAAGGCCCTTTGAATTTGATCAATAAAGTCCTGTGGGTCCTCGTGAAGATCTGATCTAGTAAAAGTGGGAGGATTCATCTTAAGAAAATCCTGTGTTTGAAGGCTAGCCGCCCTATCTGTACCACTAGGACCCGTGGTAGGAATGGCTTGCCCTTGAGCTTGCCCAGCAACTATACGAGTCAAAAGTTGCACTGCATTTCTAAGACCTTGATCAGCAGCATTAATAGGTGGCTCTGGGGATATAGTTCTTTTCCCCCTTATTTCTTCCGGAGTGGAAGAAGTTTCTGATGCATGCTCAGCTGGAGCCTCACTTTGATTAGCTGGTATAGTGGGTGACTTACTAGTCCCCTCTCCGGCAGCCACATCTACTTGCTTACCGGTATTCTTGCTTCTGGTAACCGGCATCATTACTATAATAAGAGAAACAAACGGATTCAGTGGTCAACTATGACTTCATATACAATATAGGCTCTATCGCACGATCTAAGACATGATGAAAAGAGACAATTCCAAAATGTCCTTAGCCTCCTGTTTATAGATGCGGTGCACGACATACCGATAAATAAGACTCTATGTAGACACGGCTTTGTAGACTGACTAGGACGAACTTCTCTGATACCACTTTTGTCACGCCTCAAATCCTATTGGGGCGGACAAGCACCCGTAACCGAGGAGGCCCGGGAGAACAAGCTCATAACCTTATACTTCCCATGCATACCTCTATGACAACCCGAAATTCGAACAACATCATGTCGCATATAAAAGGAAATAATCACTTGTATAAGCTCAAGCACACATATATATGTTTATACAATACTTGGCCGTTGGAGCCATCACGTCTATTAACAAAACACCACCTTGACTGTACATTAGGTCTACAAAGCCTCTAGACAATACACAGAGTTTAACTAAGGTCGGGACACACCCCGCCATATAACTAACTTCTATACAATACCAAAAGTGATTGGATATGACACGGAAAGCCCCGAAGCAAACTGGAGCTCACCAAAAGCAGCTGGATATCTTGGCTCCTAATTGTACGGTGTATGAGCTGAGGTACATGTGCCTGCAGCATGAAATACAGGTCCCCCGTGGGGGACGTCGGTACGAAATATGTACTAAGTACGTAAAGTTGTAGATAATCACATATGATATAGAAGCTCAATAGAAATCAGAAACAAGTGAATAAATCATAATAGGAGTGGACCACACTTACTAGAACTCGTGACAACCTGTACATTGTATTTATTCAATCACTTTACCTTCGTTCTTATCATCTTTGTAATCATTACTGTACTGTACTATGACCATTAGGCTGCCTCCAGTACATATCAACTGGGATCGACCTATGATAGGCTTATGCCCCTAGGATACCACCCATAAACACATAAATAGGGATTGACCCATGATAGGCTTATGCCCCTGGGATACCACCCGATAAGAGAGAACTTCCATCACTTAGTTCAATTAATCTTTGAGATTGTTATTTTGGTTGCCACCGCATTTTTGATACTTTGAAACAATGATACATCAATAAGAGACATATAAATAGACCATCAATGCAATAACAATGAAGTAAGAACTCATTGGCACATCAATGAAGTGTTTTGGAGTCATCAATTCTATAACAATGAAGTAGAAACTTATTGGTATATCAATGAAACATTTTGGAGTCATCAATGCCATAACAATGAAGTAGGAACTTATTGGTATATCAATGAATCATTTTGGAGTCATTAATAGCACATGGATCTTGTTTGAGTAACCGGATACCTTCTGATATTCATTAGTGCAATAAACATGTAAGATTTGGAAAACAAGTAAGTATTGGAATGTCTTGACATCTTGTAGGGTGGAAACAAGTTCATTGGTAACGTAGGACATCATACAAAACCATTATGGATCACATGTTATTGAATAACTTTGGAAACTTTCTTAATAGAACAAGTGTTCACTTTCATGCCAAAGATATGGTATAGAGTATGCTTTATATATCTGACTTTCAACCTTCAATACTAGTCCCAAATGGACTTCCCGTCTTTTCGGATTACTTATCTACAATGAACATATATAGCAATCTAGTATTAGCAACCAAACGTCACAATTCAATTATTTAAATTCACCAAACTAGTGGTTAAGTAGTAAGCCTTAATTAGACCATAAAGGGTGTCACTTTAACCCTCTTATACTCCAATTACATTCACATGCCATGCATATTCATACAACATCCTCCAATATCAAGTTTGGATTCATTTATCCTTCCAACCAATCCATTAAACCAAATTGAGCCATAGACATAAATAATCATCAATTCAATAGTATATCACCATATCCACCTTCCATAACTTAATTACCATATCCACCTTCCACAATTCAATACAACCAAACCATGCAAAATAGTCCATAACTCTATTTTCATCACCTTTCAATAACAACCAATACATATAATCCTCTATCACACATATACATATGGAAAAGAACAAAGGCAAACAATATTCATACCTTAGAATTCACCTCTTGATTATGCAATCCTGTTTGCACAAATAATAGGTGTCGTTCAAAGCTCTCGAGATGACAAACGCAGTTATCGGATTACTTTGGAATTTCTACGGTTGAATCAAAAGTAATTTAAAGGTCAAATTTGGCTAGGGTTTGTTCTTTCTCAATGATTGATGATGAAAATGAGTTTTTGAACTCATATACATGTATATATACACATATTCCTGTCCATAATATAATAGGAAATGACCAAAATGCCTTTAAAATTTAATTAATGTCAAAATTGTCTTTTGGTGGACTGTTTTGATAAGCTAAAGTAGATCGACCATAACTCTTTTCTCCAATATCGTATTTGGTTGAAATTGGTATCGTTGGAAGGATAATTCAAAGGGCTTTCATTTCATATAAAGTAGGCCACCCAGTTCGTCCTGTACAAGGAGTTATGTTAGTTTGAAGTTGACCCTAAAAATCTGTTTTGATAGGCTAAAGTAAAACGAGTATAACTCCTTACTCAGACGTTGGATTTTGATGAAACCAATTGCATTGGAAAGAAGACTCAAAGATCTTTCTTTTCATAGGTCGCAAATCTTCCATTTCATTATATTATGGGAGTTATGATCGTTTGAAGTTGACCCAAAAATTCGTCTGGCCTCAGTAGTTTGTGTGCAGGAAATTTTCCTGCACATTTACTATTCCCAAATATCCCGGCCACCGTTTTATTGTTTCGAACGTGCTCGATTATATTCAAAACCTATCCATTTTTGGAAATCTTTATATCGTTGGAAAACTTATTCAATAACCTTCGCATGGAACCATCGACGGGCAAATTCCGGTATAAATAAAATAAAAAATTAATTCCATATAAATAAGACCAATACACGTACTTGAATACGCCAATACACGTACTTGAATACGGGGTGTTACACCAACCCACCCCCACTTGACACACACCCAAAAAGAATTATGACTTGTACATGTTACTACAACACCGTAACAGTAGCAACAACATATGCAAAAAATCGGCAAATATCCAACAAACACATAGTACATGCATAAGTCAATATGTTTATATTTTCATCAATTTCACTAAATTATGACCTAAAAATATATTTTTCCCAGAAAAAACACAACTTCGAAAAAGCCATCAAATCGACAAAAAGTCAATGAAGATGTTGTACATGCATTAGTCAATATGTTCATATTTGCATCAATTTCATTAAATTATGACCTAAAAAAATACAACTTCGAAAAAACCATAAAATGTTAGAGACATCAAAACTAAAATGCACAAAATCCTAACCTGTAAAATCCTCTACTCTTAGGTTAATACGTATTTTCCCCAACAAATTTATCTCCCAAAGACCTTCAATCTCCTTCTAATGTGAGCTTAGAGTGTATGTCGTGAAAAGAAGGAAAGAAAAATCGAAGCAGCGAGAGAGAAATGGGAAATGAATGAGAATATGTGTTTGGGGATATTTTATTAGAATCCGGTCGGATTATTGGGTTAAACCCAACCTTTTAATAATTAAATTATTATTTAAAGAAAGAGTGTCAATCACACGCCTAAGGGTGGCTGAAGAATATGATCAAAATGGTGTATTTACAACGGATTAAAGAAGAATCATGGGGTAATAGGTCGAAAGTAAAGTTTAAGTGTCTTTTTGAAAAATTCGAACAAGATCAGGGGGGCCTTTATGTATTTTCTCTTTTCCTTATAACCTAATATAATACGTTTATCTTTTCTCTTTTTTTTTCTTTTTGTACAAATGCTAGTGTTAGTAATCTGTAACAATCAAATGTAACAATTGTACCCCCCCTCCCCCCAAAAAAAAAAAGAAATTAATATAACAAAGAGAATTATTGAATGAAGTTAATAATTTTACATTAAGTTAATGGAGAAAGTTAAATTATATGATTATTTTGAATTGCAGTTTATTAGTTTGAATTAAAAATATAAAAAAAATATGTATTTAAAATGAGTTTAAGTCTATGTATAATCTACTCTTTTTAAATTCCTCTTTGTAGTCGGATCCTTCCTCAGACTCTGCGTACAGCGGAAGCTTAAGTGCATCGAGCCGTTTTTTAACTTTATGACACACATTGTATGTTTGTTATTATCTATAAATTTAAAATAATTTATTTGGATTACAATGATAAATTTGAAAAAAGATAAAACTGTGAATATCAAAAATCTATTTAATACATTTATATTAATTTGGAGAAGCAAAAAAATATTTGTAATGACAAAGGCCAATTACCATAATATTTAAATTTAAAAATTATTTTAAGATAAAACTTCAAAAAGAAAATGCAATTCAATTTCTTTTAATATTAACAATTTGAATTCAAATTCATATTAAAGTACTTCATTATATTAGAATCATACTTTTAAAATATTCAATTATTTCAATTAATTTTAAGCAAGAATATGACTTTGGAATTACTACTAATTCAGTTTGAATTTATAATATAAAAATTATATGAAATAAAAATGAGATGTAGGAATTAAAATATCAAGTTTAAAATTATTTAAAAAAAAAACTGAAATTCAATATCAATTTTTTTAATTAGTATAAGTATATTAACTAAATTGACTACACAATCGACTTTTGTATTTCTAGACTAACTCATTTGTTTAGTAAAAGGTAAAACACTAAATTAAAAACACAGTTAAATATTATGTATGAAAAAATTATAGAGAGAGGAATAGAAAAGGTAAAGGTGTTATAATTTGAATTAATATATATATATATATATATATATATATATATATATATGTGTGTGTGTGTGTGTGTAACAGAGAAGTACGATTTTAAAAAATTGAACTATGTCGAGTCATGAACAAATCTAATTACACTAAAATGTTAAAAGTACGGTCTCTATAAATCATGTCCAAGTCAAATAATAATTTTGTAAACACCTAGTCAGGAAAAAAGGTTGTATGAGACTTGTTGAAATAAATCGAACAACTAATACTTTCAACTTTAGAGTGATACATATATAATTTTGCTGAAACAAGTATAAGTCAAATAACAATTTTGGAAGCACTTGATCATGATAAAGTGGTTTTAGTGAGACTTAGTGAAGTTACATTTAAGTTCGACATTACACTAAATTAGTATTGCTATGACAAATTTCAGTGGATAAAAATCAATTTCTAGCTACAAAATTTTGTAATAATATATTAAAATTTGTAGCTAAATTATTTCTTCGGGATAAATAATTATAACTATTATTAGGCTACCTATTGTCACAATTATTTAGTGCTTAATGCTAAAATATTTATACAATAATATTTTATTTTAAATAATATTTTCTTATTGCTAAAAGGTCGTTATTGCTAAGACAACTTACACATGACAATAATTAATGATTAACTACAGAATTTACGGCTATATAATTAACTAATGCGATATTTTTTTATAGGTTGAGCTAAAGTATTTGTTTAGCCACCATATTTAATTTTAAATAATTTATTGTGGCTAAAATTTTACTATTACTATAATAAGTTTTTAAAAAAATAATAATTAGCTATAAAATTTTATTATAGCAAAGAGACGTGATAGTATCATTTAATTATTGCTATAATTTTTTATAACTAGAAGCAGAAAAGAAAGGATATTTAGCTACAATATTTATTTCAAATAGTTTATGTGGCTAAAAATTTACTATAACTACGATAAATTTTAACTCGTGGAAAAATTAATTATTAACTACAAAATCATATTATAGCAAAAAAGACATGGTTGTATCTAGGGGTGTTCATGGGTTTGGTTAACTATTGCCACAAGTCACTTGTATCTTCTACTATTGCCACAAATTTTTATAGCTTGCAGCAACAAAATTTATTTTGCTACAATATTTTATTTTAAATACTTTATTGTAGCTAAAAGGTTATTATTGCTACTATAACTTTTATCGCGTGGCAAAAATCCTATAATTGGCAATAAAATTTCATTGTATCCAAAAGCCGTAGCTATTTACATAATTATTGTCTAGATAGCTAGTAATTGTAGCAAAAATGAGGAATCAGCATTGTCAGTTCGATTTTATGACTAAGAAATTTTATGAATTTGTAAAAAGTTACAAAACTCAAAATTTTGTGACTTTGCTAAGTAATAGGTACAATTTCTAAATTCATAGCTTCGACTTTGTAGCTATAGATACATTGTGTTGTAGTGTTTTGAGAATTGAATAGTACTAAAAAAACTACTTAAATGTTTGGTGTATGGTTGAAAATAATTTTCAACTTTAATCTTGAATTCCTAAAGTGACAATTAGTTTGAAACAGCTAGTCTAAGTTAAAATAAGAGCTAAAATGGATGGAGTTGAGCTTTGTATTTTTTTCAAAACGTGAAATAATAAAGTACATTAAAAAGATGGAAATTAAATCTTACATAATCCCGTAAGGAGATTTAATTAGACTGCCCCACACTAAATATAAATCTCCAAAAAAAATAAAGGGAGATTATTATCGGTACTTTTATCAAAGATATTTAGGCTAAAACCTTTTAGTTCCATGGAATGGAAATCAAAGGGTTATGTTGGGGAATTCTGGGAGAATTATGAGGAGGAAAGGAAAGGTTCTAGAGATGTGAGGGTTTGTAGGGTGATTTCACCGGATAGAGCTATTTTAGTCGATTTATTTTTTAAATATTTTTTCTTTACTTTTTGGCTTTAAATATCCATGTAGATGTCACATAATTAACACGTTAGCAAATAAGTTTAGCTTGACTACGACTGGACACACTTTGTTAGATATGACAAAACGAGGGTGTTTTAAAATTCATTTAGTTATGTGTGAGTGTTTTATTACTAGATATAGTCCAGGGACTAAAGCAATAATACATTCCAAGTTTAGGAGTGTCTTAACCACCATTTTTTTTTAACAAAAGTGTTTTAACCACTTCACTTTATAATAAATGAAATATTCTTAAAATTGTTGAAAATCTTATAGAAAATACTTGTCACGATTGTTGAAAATTCTTCAAAGCTTGAGGAGTGTCTATGACACTGTCCTTAAGGATATTTCATCTCAAGAGAATTCAACAAACTCTTCTAATATAAAAATAGGAGCACAAAATTAAGAAAGATTTTAACAAAAGAAGAAAATCCAACAGTAGAATACAGAAAGAAGAATATTTTCTTCAAGAATGTTCTCTCTTTTCTATTTTCAAGAGGAACAGTCTTCAACATATATTGATTAAAATCTTTCCTTAAATGGGTTTCAATGGATAAAAATCAATTAATGGTTGATACCATTTGTAGGGGGTGCGGATAACTTGGGTAAACAAATAGATAAAATAGATCTATTATTTTTATTTGTGCGTGGATATTTCTTAACTTCTCTAAACATTTTTATTTTTAGTGTATTTATTTTAATTTTATTAATGTTCATATCTTGGGGGGGTGATTAGATGGTATTTGATTAAATGTTTTACTGTAATATTCTTTAGTTTTTTCTCTTAGTCTTTGTAATTCTTGTATATTAGTTTGGAGGTATTCTAAATATTATATATCTTTTGTTCTAAAATATTCAATTAAATTCTCTTTCATAAGTATTTCTGTTAATCTTATTTCTTTCATATCTTGTCTCCAATATTTTAAATACTCATAGTCTATCATTTTATCCTAAAGTAGTTGTGATACTGCAAATTTCTTTGTAATAATTTATTCTAATTGTATTATATCAGATATTAAATTCTAGGTTATCTATTTCGTTAATTATCCTGTCTTTTTCGTCAATGAATAATTTCATGTCTAAATCATATTCTAAACTGTCTTTTAATTCTAGTTGTTTTATGGTTTTATTTATCCAAATTAATCTTTCTTTTAATTGCTCTCTTCCTTTTCTAAGATGGTTTCTATAATTAATTTATTCGTATAGCCAACTTTGTTTTTCTCTAACTCTTTGAATATAGTCTAGCATTTCTTAATCTGTATAATATCCATCTGAATAATTATCTAGGTAGTAATATTGATTGTCATCACTTAAGTATATTTCTCCTAACTCGTCTTCTATTTGATTTATATCTAACTCTTCATCTTCAATGTTAAATATTTTTTCCCATATTATTTTCTTTACGTCTATAATTTCTATATCTCTAAGTATGTATAAAACTAGTACTTCAAAATTATCTGTCATTTAGGTGGGTTAATTAAATGCTTTTTCATAATATTCTTTAGTTGTTTGTTTTAGTCTTATTAATTCCTCTATATTTTCATTAAGGTATTCTATATATTTTATATCTTTGGTTCTCATATATTCTTCTAAATTTTCAGTAGTTTTTCTATTAATAGTATATTTTTCATATCCATTTTCCAATATTCGTAATTTATCATGGTTGATGTATAGGTTTGGTATGTAAGTATTTATAAGAGTATTTAGGTAGGTGAGGTATGTAATTTATTCTAGTCATAAAATATTTATCAAATATTTTTTTCAATATGATTTTTCTTATATCTACAATTTATATATCCTTAAGTACATACAAAACAAGTATTTTAAATTTATCTACCATTTCGTCAGATAAATAAGTATTCATTTTTCATAGGATGCTTTTTCAAAATATTTCCTTCAATCATACACATAACAAAATACGATCATTTTATATTACTATATACTAGATTATTCTTAAATAACATGTTTTTCGGTCACTATTAGCATGGTAATCTGGATACTTTTCCCTTAAACAGCGCCTCTACTCTGGCTACTCCCCTATCACGACTTTCTTGCCTCACCGATTTCACCTTTAGGATGGCATAGTTCTTAGGGTTTTTTTTCCTTTTCCACTTTACTAATAAACTTCTTAACATGCTATTTTTCGAATAATTCTACTATAAAGTAACTAACATGAACTTATTTTATCATATTATGATTGTCAGGAATTTATGAATTTAGTTATTCATAATCATAAATAAATATACCTGTTCTGGTAGGTTTGATAATTCTGGGCTTTGTTCATCCATAGCTTTTCCTTAGAAATATATCTACTTTTTATTAAATATTCAAAAGTTTTTTGTTTTACAAAGGAAGAGGCTTGCTTTCAACACATGAAAGTCTTGCCTTTTAGCTGAGTCAAATGCTCTCTATTTATAATCCTAAGAAAGATAAAGAAAACGTGTATTCTATATTGTTCCTACTTTACACGTATCCTATCTAATTTACAAAAAGTCTTTACATTCTGAAAGGAAAAGACTTAAGGTTAACTAAAAAACAAAACCTAATAATAGTCTTTTATTCAAAAAGCCTATTAAATGAAAAAAAAAAAAGTCAAAAAAGGCTATTAAAGCTTTACAATAATTTACGTAGGAAGTTTAGTTTTTTCTCCGTATGTCATTTTCCTATCTTCAATGCTTTGTCTTCTTCTATTATTGCTCCATTGATTTTTATCTTCTAGCTGGCGTCCTTATCTTCTTAATTGATTTTTTTTTATTCTAGCTGGACTTCTGGGATAATATTATCTCCTCCATAAAATCTCGAACATTGATGGTCTGGATATTTGTGTCCAATTAGCTTGCAATATCTTGTTAATAATTCGTCTGAAATAAATCCTTTCCTAATTGCTCTTGCAGTAGATTATTTTTCTGGGTTAAGTAACGTTATTATCCATTGTCTAACATCTTCCATATCTGTTTGTCGTAGCTCTCTTGAATTTGAATAAATCATTTGATGGTCTCTTGAATAATAGCTCCATATTGGGTTTCCATTGATGTAATTATTTGCTAATTCTTGAATAATTGTAGCTAATCCAATAAGTCATTTATTTGCATAAAAATCAGGTATCTCGATTTTGGGTATCTCTGGCTGCTGCACAATATCTTCCGGTATAATCATATCTCTGGTTAATCCTATTTTTACAACTTGTATAACTGGTTTGATCTCGTCGTATAATATCTCTGCTGGTGCAGTATGAAACTTTATATAAAATAGATTTCCTTTGGTTACTCTTTTATAGGTGGTGAATACTTTATGTAATTCTTCTATAGCTATTAGTTCTTCTCCATTTTGGGTATATACTGTATTTAATAATTCATAGTCGAAACATATTTTTATTAAGCTTGGATTAGTTTTGGGTAGTGCGATTAGCTTGTTGTAACCTTGCAATTTTTGGGTTATATAGTTTGTGTTTGGTTCTTGGATATTTGTAACTCTGGGTTAAGGTTTAGAAAAGTTTGTACTTTGTAGATATTTTCTATATATCCTCGGTCTATATGGTTATAAGCTTTTTTATCTTGGTTCAACCTATCTCGATATGTGGTAATTTGTGGGGGTATGTACAAGGAGTCTTTTTGTGCTTTTGGTATAAATGGTTTTTCAAATATCTTATTCATGTTCATGTTCTGGTATCTTTGTCCACTAACTCCTTTGCTTGTACTTGCAATTCTAGATTGATAAAAGTTATGGTTTTTATGGAGTGTCCCAACGTCTCCTCTTTGCTCTGAAATTTTAATGTCTTCCGATCGACATAGCTCTGCACACTGCTGAGTTAGCTGATTCATAACTTTAGACTTCAATTTAACTTCATTAGTCTTTAGCTTTTCTATTTCATTACCCATACTGTCCACTTTCATTGAAAGCGTAGTTAGGGTTTTGAGTATCTTTTCTAAAGCATCATCTTCTATTATATCAGTCTATGTAGCTTTGTCTTGATATGTAATCTACAATAACATTTTGTTAGTACTAATTACTTCAATTGTAAATGTAAAATTTAATATATTTAATACTAGTCTCCGAATCTCTTTGTTGTAACTGAATTTAGTATTTTTTTTGTTAACCACCAACGTACCTGTGTATTATCTGTCCGTACAATAAATTTGTTATATACAATATATGGCCCAAATGCTAATAAACATTTATATAATGAACATAATTCTTTTCTATTTATTTCCCATTTTATTTCTATTTCATTAAACGTACCTGAGTAGTATCTACAATGATGTTCTAATTTATCTTCTTCATATCTATATTTAAGTACTCCTCCATAACTATATTCACTAGCATCTACTTCTACTATATATATAAATTTTTTATTTTCGTCTGGAAATTGTAATTTTGGTAACTCTTTACAAAGTATTTTTATTTTCTGGACTTGTTTTTTAGCTTCTTCGTTGTAATTATATTCTATATTCTTTTTTAATTTTTTCTGTAAAGGCTTTAGGTTTTCTGCTAATTTTGGTATATATTCTCTTACTTGGTTTACTAATCCTAAAAATGATTGTAATTTCTTTTTTGTATCTAATTCTTCTTTTGAATTAATTATTTTTTGTACTATATGTTGTTGCATTTTTCTTCACTTTTATCTATTTGTATTCCTAAAAACTCTATCTGGTTTTGCATAATTTCGGTTTTCTTTTCATTTAAACTTATTCCCGATTTTTCTATTATATCTGTAAATTGTTCTAATAATTTTAAATGTTCCTCTTTAGTTTTTGTATATAGTAGTATATCATCTATGTATACTATACAATTAGGTAATTGTTTAAAATAACTATCCATAAAATGTTGTTATCTACCTGGTGCACTTTTATATTCAAATGGTAATACGTTCCATTCATAAAATCCTTGTGGTACCGTAAATGCGGTTAATTCCTTAGAATTTCCATCTAACTTTAAGTGGTAAAATTCTGATTTACAATCAAATTTACTAAAATAATTATATCCTTATATTTGTCTTATTTTTAATATCTTATTTGGTATTGGATAATTATATGTCATAGTTTTTGCATTTAGGTTTCTATAATCAATAACCATTCTACTTTTTCCTCTTTTTTGTTCACTATGTTTATTTACTATAAATTCTGGACTATTGTGTTTACTATTGCTTTTTTGTATATACTGTTTTTCTAATAATTCATCTATATGCATTGTAAATTCTTTTAAATCGTCAAAATTATATGTTAATTGTTTTTGAGTTATTATGCTATTTTTATCTATTAATTCAATTTTTATAGTAGTTTTATGTTTTTCCCATCCTTTTAATGGATCTTCACTATATAATTGTCTTAATTTTTTCTTTATTATTTCTACCTTATCTATTGAAAATATAGTTATTTCTTTTTTATTTATCGAAAAGACAACTAGTTCTACTGTGTCTTCTGTATTTTTTATATTTTCTAACTTTTGTGTAATTTTTTCACTTTCTTTTATCCAATCAGTTTTCTTTCTTATTTTATTAATAACTCTTTTTGCTCTTAATTTTTGTTTACATGGTGTTGTAAACCACCAATCTATTTTAGTTATTATATGTGGGTATAATTTATCTAAAAATTGCATTCCTAAAAGCATATCTTTTGATGTTAGTTCATAATTATAGATTTCTTCTATTGTTATTATTTTATCCCATATCTGTATTTTTAGCTTTATATGTATTTAAGCTTCCCTCATTATTAAATCCTTTGACTACTATTGGCGTTTTTAATTTATCGCATTCACTTTCTGGTAAACAGTTGTATCTACATAAGTTTGCTTCTGCTCCAGTATCTATCATAGGTGTATAATACCTATTATAATATCCTTCTACTATTATTTTTATAAGTACATATATTTTCATATCATGTTAAAGCTCTTTTTATGAATAATCTTTCTTTATTATATGTTATAGATAATTGTGTATGTTCTATATTGTATGGTTTTTACTTGTTCTAACCATTTTATTCATAATATTATGTCTGCTTTTTGCATTCCTTCCTTTATTTCAAATTCTATTTTTATTTTTCTGACTCCTATTATTATTATTTTTTCTGTCGTATCTTTAATGTTTATTAGACTCATTGATAGATCTGGGCATATATTACTATTAGATTTTATTTCTTCACTTTTTACTAGATATTTTGCTATTTAATTTTCTTCTTGTCCTGTGTTTAAGAGTATTAAATATTCTTTTTCATTTATTGTTCCTGTTATATAATATTGATTTAAATTAATTGTTGAAGTTGTTTCATAACTTGTTCTTTTTTATGAGCTTGATGATTCTGGTTTTTCATGAGCTATTCTTTTTGTTGTACTTATTCTATCATTTATTATTTCTAAATATTCTTCTATATCTATGTCTTTGAAACTATAATCATTATTATCAATTATTTTTACAAATTGTTCGAAAGGACTTTCTATTTATATTTTATTAATTTTATTTTTCCCGTTATTTTATGTTTTGTTGTTAATACATATAGATTTTTATATCTTGCCGTAAATATTTTACTTCTTAGGGTTAGTTCTATTCCTGATATTTTCCAATATAATACTAATGATTTATCTATATTTTTATCTGTTATTGCTACTGAATAATTCACACGTATTATAAATTTAAATTTTTGGTATATTAAATTTCTTTTTATGGCTGTTATTATACTTTTTTGTATAGGTTTTATAATTCTATCATCTGCTAAATATAATTCTATTGGTGTATCTATTCCTACTCTAAAACATTCTTTTATTAATATCTCTGTTCCTCCAAGGTGTACATATTTTATTGGGTCTTTACTTTTTATATCGTTTATTTCTTTACAAATTATTCTTTTTGTTACTAGTGGTATACTAGCTCTACCTTTTGCATATCTACAGTCTATTACATGTTCTTTTTGGCTTACTACGTAGTATTCTTCCATTTTTCTACTAAATATATTTTTTATTGTTGGTATTTTAAATATTTTTTCTACACTTAAGTCTAACTCTTTTCCTTTTATTTCGTCAAATATATTAGTGTCAAATATTATTTTTTGATTTGTTCCTTCTTCATTTAAATATTCTTCCTTTGTTATTATTTTTATATCTTCTTCAGTTATTTGGTTCATTTTTATATCTTCTTCAGTCATTTGATTCATCTAATTCACTATCTATTTCATTCTCCGAAATTTCATATATACTATCTTCACTTTATAATTCATAATCTCTATAATCTATCTGCATATATTCTGTGTTTTCTATTTTTATTTTTGATATTTATTTCTTTTTTGGATTTCTAGGCATTTTACAATCTCTAGCTAAATGTCCTAGTTTTTCACAATTATAACAAGTACATTCTTTTATAGATTTCTTTTTTTTATATGGTCTTTTATGTTTATAATTTTTTACATAATATTTTTTTCTTGGTTTCTTATATTTATATTTTGATTTTTTGTATTTCTTATATTTTTTATGTCTTTTTCTTTTCTTATAATATCTTTCTTCACATCCAAATTGAGGTGCTATTTTATCTTTGCAACATGCTAAATTTCTTATTAATGTTTTTTTCATTTTTATTTCTTCTCTATATTTTTCACATAGATTTCTATACCATTATTTTAAAATTTTTATTCTTGCTCCTAGGGTATCTACTATTTTTGCTTCATCCCAACTTTTTATTATTTTTGAACTAAATGGTTCAGTTAATTTACTATAATATAATCTTCTTATTTCTTTAGTTTCTTCTATATTATATGTTCCTTTATAATAATATTCTTTAAATGCGCACGTATACTCATCTATATAACACATATTACATATTGCTAGTTTTAACATTAAATTTCTATTTATATCTTTTTCTTTATTTTGCTCTTCTTCTTCTGTTGTTACACTGCTAAATTCATCTCTTATAGTTATTTCATATTTTTTCAATATTTCTGTTGGTAGTATTTTAGTAGTTGTTGTTGATATCCCTTCTGTTTTATTATCAGATCTTAGTACTTTCTTACTTTCTTCGGCTAGGTTTAAAAACCATAATTTTACTGTTCCTATTAATGTCTTTTCTATATATTCTGGTGTATTTGTTGTATATATTTTATTATCTAATAATTGTTTTGACATTTATCCTACCCATAGTTGTATTGTTTTATTTGTGTCTATTACACAGTCTAAATGTAAAAAGTTATAATTAATTATTTTTTTTGGTGTCCATTTATTATATTCATCATTTGGATTATATCTTTTAAACTTACTTTTGTAATTATATGTTGGTTTTCTTATTTCTGATGTACTAAGTATTATATTTTTATCTAGAGTATTTACTTCTGTATTTATTAGTTCTAGATTTTCTTTATTAATTACTTTTTGTTTTTCATTAATTTCTAGTTTTCCTATGTTTTATAGAATTTCTGTATATGTTTCACTATCTTCTGAATCATAATTATCTGTTTCTTCTGCATCTATTGCATTTATTTCTAATTCACTGGTTTTCTGGTTCTTTATTTTTTATTTCTAATTTTTCTTTAAATTGATTTATCTCAATTAATAATTTTTGTTCTTTATCTTTTTCTTTTTTTTCTTTCTGTCTTTTTTCATACAAATCTTTTAGCATTTGTAGTTCTTTTTCTAATTCAGCAATCCTACTATTTTTAGTTTCTTCTATTTTTCGTATTTCTTCTGTGGTTTGTTGTTTTATTTTATCTATTTCTTTTTTTTCTGTCTATCTCTTCGTTTTCTCTTTCTATTCTTACCATGGCTGCCAACTTATCTTTTAATTTTAATTCTTCTTTTTCTAACATTAAATATAAATGTTCACCTATTTTCTTATATCTCCTTCCTAAATTAGAGATTACTATTTTTATTTTTAATCCTTCGTGATTTTCATATGTTTTTCATCTATTATAAATTCTTCTTCGTTCATTTTATTTAAATGTATATAGGTTATGTTGATATATATATTCTAGACTATCTATTATTGATTCTAAATTTGATATTTCTTCTTTTTGTGCCTTTATTGAGTTTTTACTAACTCCGGCAATTATGTTATACTGTAGTCTTTCTATCCTTATTTTTAATTCTTTACGTTTTTCAGATATTATTTGTTTTAATTCATTATATTGTTGTGGTTTTTGTACGTTATTCATCTAAACAATATTTATAATATTTTGGTGGATATCTAAATCCAATTTTATCATAATTAATAAATTAATCTAATTTGTAGGGAGGTGCAGATAACTTGGGTAAACAAATAGATAAATAGATCTATTATTTTTATTTGTACGTGGATATTTCTTAACTTCTCCAAACATTTTTACTTTTAGTGTATTTATTTTAATTTTATTAATGTTCATATCTTGGGGGTGATAACGCTCAATCTACAGCTCTCGTTTGAGTGTAAAACGGTCGTTAGCAAATATAGAACCCAACCTGGGTTGGGTGTCGATCCCACAGGGAATAGCTTGGCCAACAAGTAAGTAAAATTACTAAACTTTTGGTGCAAGTCTCGTAAGAAGGGGGGATTCTTGTTTTGCAAGTAATGTAAACAAAAGCTGAAAATAATAAAGTAAAAAGAGAGAGATTGTTACGTTGGTTGTAAACAATGAGAATTGAAGCGTTGGGGTTATGTCCACCTTCTGAGGTATACGTCTCTATTGGCTATGAGTGTGTAAAATTCTGACATGCAATTGCTTATAGAGGATTGTAGTCGATGGTAACTCCAAGCGTCTCTCGACCTAAACAAGGACTATTTCACTTTAACTCTCTCGAGCTTAAAGCGTGTCTAACGGTACGAATTCTCCAAGAGGTTAGTCCAGTTACGGCACTAGCTTTTTAGTAGGAAAGGGTGTCCTACTACCTTGACATTATCTCTTTTCCAGACAAATAACTTTTCTCTCGAACAAGTTAAATGTTAGACTGGCGTATTCTTGCGTTTGCAACCGCAAAGAATGTAGATTTAAGATGAAGAGAATAATGATATAAGCGATATACGTGCCTCGAACTCACAAACTCACAGCAATAGATAGTAACTCATTCGGCTTCCATAACTCCAACAGAGAAGTTTAGTTACCCATGAATGCGAAGGAAATCACGATTGACATTGTTATTATATCACGATATTGAGTAATGGTGTGTAGATCAAGTGATAGGCGTGAGGCGTGATTCCTTAGCAAGTAACGATTCTCTTGTTGTGGAGTTTAAGAATAGAAGAGTAGATTAGAAGTGTTTGTGGTGGAAGATGAGAGGGATGGAAGAAAATTAATTGTTGAATGATGAATGTAAGATTTGTTGTTTAGAAGATGTTAGAAGATGTTCTAAAATCTCTAGCATGATAGGGTATTTATAATACCCGTATCCTAATCCTACTAAGCTAATGAAATAAATAACCAAATCCTACTAGACTAATGAAATCCTTAACCCAAATGTACTAGGTTAAGGTAACATTATCATAATCCACATAAAATAATGAAATACATAACCTAATTGTACTAGGTTAATGTATCATTGTCAAAATCCAGCTTTGTGTCTGTAAGTCCCCAAAGTCTTCAGAATTGCAGTTTTAGCCCGGGACAGATTTTCCATGCAACAGTTTTGGTCCTTTAGGCGTCCCACTTCCTTCTCCTTCGTTTGTGAGCTTTCTTTTGCATCAAGTTAGCCATAAAATGCTGTATTTTGCATCATTTATACCTGGAACTTTCCTAGTCATGTTCGTTAGCTCATTTACGGGAAAAAGGACTAAAAGTGCATGAAATATATAATTTGTTCTCAAAACTAGGCTAAAATATGGGCAAAATATATTGATATAGGCGTGTAAATCCGCCTATCAGGGGGGTGATTCTATAGTATTTGATTAAATACTTTACTGTAATATTCTTTAGTTTTTTCTCTTAGTCTTTGTAATTCTTGTATATTAGTTTGGAGGTATTCTAAATATTCTATATCTTTTGTTCTAAAATATTTAATTAAATTTTCTTTCATAAGTATTTTTGTTATTCTTATTTCTTCCATATCTTGTCTCCAATATTTTAAATACTCATAGTCTATCATTTTATCCTAAAGTAGTTGTGATACTGCAAATTTCTTTGTAATAATTTATTCTAATTGTACTATATCTGATATTAAATTTTAGGTTATCTATTTCGTTAATTATCCTACCAAAATACTATATGACAAAAATTCTAGGTTATCTATTTCGTTAATTATCCTATCAAAATACTAAAATACTACCAATAGAAATATTGAAAAAATATGAAATAGCTATAAGAGATGAATTTAGCAGTGTAACAATAGAAGAAAAAGAGCAAAATAAAGAAAAAGATATAAATAGAAATTTAATGTTAAAACTAGCAATATGTAATATGTGTTATATAGATGAGTATACGTGCGCATTTAAAGAATATTATTATAAAGAAACATATAATATAGAAGAAAGTAAAAAAATAAGAAGATTATATTTTAGTAAATTACCTGAACCATTTAGTTCAAAAATAATAAAAAGTTGGGATGAAGCAAAAATAGTAGATACCCTAGGAGCAAGAATAAAATTTTTACAACAATGGTATAGAAATCTATATGAAAAATATAGAGAAGAAATAAAAATGGAAAAAACATTAATAAGAAATTAAGCATGTTGCAAAGATAAAATAACACCTCAATTTGGATGTGAAGAAAGATATTATAAGAAAAGAAAAAGACATAAAAAATATAAGAAATACAAAAAATCAAAATATAAATACAAGAAACCAAGAAAAAAATATTATGTAAAAAATTATAAACATAAAAGACCATATAGAAAAAAGAAATCTATAAAAGAATGTACTTGTTATAATTGTGGAAAACTAGGACATTTAGCTAGAGATTGTAAAATGCCTAAAAAAACAAAAACAAATATCAGAAATAAAAATAGAAAATATAGAATATATGCAGATAGATTATATAGATTATGAATTAGAAAGTGAAGATAATATATATGAAATTTTGGAGAATGAAACAGATAATGGAATAGATAGTGAATTAAATGAATCAAATGACTGAAGAAGATATAAAAATGAACCAAATAACTGAAGAAGATATAAAAATAATAACAAAGGAAGAATATTTAAATGAAGAAGGAACAGATCAAAAAATAATATTTGACACTAATATATTTGATGAAATAAAAGGAAAAGAGTTAGACTTAAGTGTAGAAAAAATATTTAAAATACCAACAATAAAAAATATATTTAGTAGAAAAAAAAAGAATACTACGTAGTAAGCCAAAAAGAACATGTAATAGACTGTAGATATGCAAAAGGTAGAGCTAGAAAACCACTAGTAACAAAAAGAATAATTAATAAAGAAATAAACTATATAAAAAGTAAAGACCCAATAAAATATGTACACCTTGGAGGAACAGAGATATTAATAAAAGCATGTTTTAGAGAAGGAATAGTTACACTAATAGAATTATATTTAGCAGATGATAGAATTATAAAACCTATACAAAAAAGTATAATAACAACCATAAAAGGAAATTTAATATACCAAAAACTTAAATTTATAATACGTGTGAATTATTCAGTAGCAATAACAGATAAAAATATAGATAAATCATTAGTATTATATTGGAAAATATTAGGAATAGAACTAACCCTAAAAAGTAAAATATTTACAGCAAGATGTAAAAATCTATATGTATTAACAACAAAACATAAAATAACGGGAAAAAATAAAATTAATAAAATACAAATAGAAAGTTCTTTCGAACAATTTGTAAAAACAATTGATAATAATGATTATAGTTACAAAGACATAGATATAGAAGAAGATTTAGAAATAATAAATGATAGAATAAGTACAACAAAAAGAATAGCTCATGAAAAATCAGAATCATCAAGCTCATAAAAAAGAACAAGTTATGAAACAACTTCAACAGTTAATTTAAATTAATATTATATAACAGGAACAATAAATGAAAAAAATATTTAATACTCTTAAACACAGGACAAGAAGAAAATTATATAGCAAAATATCTAGTAGAAAGTGAAGAAATAAAATCTAATAGTAATATATGCTCAGATCTACCAATGAGTTTAATAAACATTAAAGATACGACAGAAAAAATAATAATAATAGGACTCAGAAAAATAAAAATAGAATTTGAAATAAAGGAAGAAATGCAAAAAGCAGACATAATATTAGGAATAAAATGGTTAGAACAAGTAAAACCATACAATAAAGAACATACACAATTATCTATAACATATAATAAAGAAAGATTATTCATAAAAAGAGCTTTAACATGATATGAAAATATATGTACTTGTAAAAATAATAGTAGAAGGATATTATAATAGGTATTATACACCTATGATAGATACAGGAGCAGAAGCAAACTTATGTAGATACAACTGTTTACCAGAAAGTAAATGCGATAAATTAAAAACACCAATAGTAGTCAAAGGATTTAATAATGAAGGAAGCTTAATTACATATAAAGCTAAAAATGTAAAAATACAGATATGGGATAAAATAATAACAATAGAAGAAATCTATAATTATGAACTAACATCAAAATATATGTTTTTAGGAATGCCATTTTTAAATAAATTATACCCACATATAATAACTAAAACAGATTGGTGGTTTACAACACCATGTAAAAAAAAAGTAAGAGCAAAAAGAGTTATTAATAAAATAAGAAAGAAAACTGATTGGATAGAAGGAAGTGAAAAAATTACACAAAAGTTAGAAAATATAAAAAATACAGAAGACACAGTAGAACTAGTTGTATTTTTGATAAATAAAAAAGAAATAACTATATTTTCAATAGATAAGGTAGAAATAATAAAGAAAAAATTAAGACAATTATATAGTGAAGATCCATTAAAAGGATGGAAAAAACATAAAACTACTATAAAAATTGAATTAATAGATAAAAATAGCATAATAACTAAAAAAAAATTAACATATAATTTTGACGATTTAAAAGAATTTAAAATGCATATAGATGAATTATTAGAAAAACAGTATATACAAAAAAGCAATAGTAAACACAATAGTCCAGCATTTATAGTAAATAAACATAGTGAAGAAAAAAGAGGAAAAAGTAGAATGGTTATTGATTATAGAAACCTAAATGCAAAAACTCTAACATATAATTATCCAATACCAAATAAGATATTAAAAATAAGACAAATACAAGGATATAATTATTTTAGTAAATTTCATTGTAAATCAGGATTTTACCACTTAAAGTTAGATGAAAATTCTAAGGAATTAACCTCATTTACGGTACCACAAGGATTTTATGAATGGAACATATTACCATTTGAATATAAAAATGCACCAGGTAGATATCAACATTTTAAGGATAGTTATTTTAAACAATTACCTAATTGTATAGTATACATAGATGATATACTACTATATACAAAAACTAAAGAGGAACATTTGAAATTATTAGAATAATTTACAGATATAATAGAAAAATCGGAAATAAGTTTAAGTGAAAAGAAAGACGAAATTATGCAAAACCAGATAGAGTTTTTAGGAATACAAATAGATAAAAGTGGAGTAAAAATACAACAACATATAGTACAAAAAATAATAAATTCTAAAGAAGAATTAGATACAAAAAAGAAATAATAATCATTTTTAGGATTAGTAAACCAAGTAAGAGAATATATACCAAAATTAGCAGAAAACCTAAAACCTTTACAGAAAAAATTTAAAAAGGATATAGAATATGATTACAACGAAGAAGCTAAAAAACAAGTCCAGAAAATAAAAATACTTTGTAAAGAGTTACCAAAATTACAATTTCCAAATGAAAATAAATTTTTTATATATATAGTAGAAGCAGATGCTAGTGAATATAGTTATGGAGGAGTACTTAAATATAGATATGAAGAAGATAAATTAGAACATCATTGTAGATACTACTCAGGTACGTTTAATGAAATAGAAATAAAATGGGAAATAAATAGAAAAGAATTATGTTCATTATATAACTGTGTATTAGCATTTGAGCCATATATTGTATATAACAAATTTATTGTACGGATAGATTATACACAGGTACATTGGTGGTTAACAAAGAAAATACAAAATTCAGTTACAACGAAAGAGATTCGGAGACTAGCATTAAATATATTAAATTTTACATTTACAATTGAAGTGATTAGTACTAACAAAAATGTTATTGCAGATTACATATCAAGACAAAGCTATACAGTCTGATATAATAGAAGATGATGCTTTAGAAAAGATACTCAAAACCCTAACTACGCTTTCAGTGAAAGTGAACAGTATGGGTAATGAAATAGAAAAGCTAAAGACTAATGAAGTTAATCTGAAGTTTAAAGCTATAAATCAGCTAACTCAGCAGTGTGCAGAGCTATGTTGATCGGTAGACATTAAAATTTTAAAGCTAAAAGGAGACGTTGGGACACTCCATAAAACCCATAACGTTTATCAATCTACAATTGCAGGTACAAGCAAAGGAGTTAGTAGACAAAGATACCAGAACATGAACATGAATAAGATATTTGAAAAACCATTTATAGCAAAAGCACAAAAAAACCCCTTGTACATACCCCTACAAATTACCACATATCGAGATAGTTAGAACCAAGATAAAAAATCTTATAACCATATAGCCCGAGGATATATAGAAAATATCTACAAAGTACAAACTTTTCTAAACCTTAGCCCTAAAGCTACAAATATCTAAGAACCAAACACAAACTATATAACCCAAAAATTGCAAGGTTATAACAAGCTAATCACACTACTCAAAACCAATCCAATCTTAATAAAAACATATTTCGACTATGGATTATTAAATACCATATATACCCAAGATAGAGAAGAACTAACAGATATAGAAGAATTACATAAAGTATTCACCACCTATAAAAGAGTAACCAAAGAAAATCTATTTTATATAAAGTTTTATACTGCACCAGCAGAGATATTATACGACGAGATCAAACCAGTTATGCAAGTTGTAAAAATAGGATTAACCAGAGATATGATTATACCGAAAGATATTGTGCAGCAGCCAGAGATACCCAAAATTGAGATACTTGATTTTTATGCAAATAAATGACTTATTGGATCAGCTACAATTATTCAAGAATTAGCAAATAATTACATCAATGGAAACCCAATATGGAGCTATTATTCAAGAGACCATCAAATGATTTATTCAAATTCAACAGAGCTACGAAAAACAGATATGGAAGGTGTTAGACAATGGATAATGATGTTACCTAACCCAGTAAAACAATCTACTGCAAGAGCAATTAGGAAAGAATTTATTTTAGATGGATTATTAACAAGATATTGCAAGATAATTGGACACAAATATCCAGACCATAAATGTTCGAGATATAATGGAGGAGATAATATTATCCCAGAAGTCCAGCTAAAATAAAAAAAAAATCAACCAAGAAGATAAGGAAGCCAACTAGAAGATAAAAATCAACGGAGCAATAATAGAAGAAGACAAAGCATTGAAGATAGGAAAATGACATACGGAGAAAAAACTAAACTTCCTACGTAAATTATTGTAAAGCTTTAATAGCCTTTTTTGACTTTTCCTTTCATTTAATATGCTTTTTGACTTTTTGAACAAAAGACTATTATTAGGTTTTGTTTTTTAGTTAACTTTAAGTCTTTTCCTTTCAGAATGTAAAGACTTTTTGTAAATTAGATAGGATACGTGTAAAATAGGAACAATATAGAATACACATTTTCTTTATCTTTCTTAGGATTATAAATAGAGAGCATTTGGCTCAACTAAAAGGCAAGACTTTCATGTGTTGAAAGCAAGCCTCTTCCTTTGTAAAGCAATAAACTTTTAAATATTTAATAAAAAGCAGATATATTTCTAAGGAAAAACTATGGATGAACAAAGCCCAGAATTATCAAACCTACCAGAACAGGTATATTTATTTATGATTATGAATAACTAAATTCATAAATTCCTGACAATCATAATGTGATAAAATAAGTTCATGTTAGTTACTTTATAGTAGAATTATTCGAAAAATAACATGTTAAGAAGTTTATTAGCAAAGTGGAAAAGGAGAAAAATCCCTACGAACTATGCCATCCTAAAGGTGAAATTGGTGAGGCAAGAAAGCTGTGATAGGGGAGTAGCCAGAGTAGAGACGCTGTTTAAGGGAAAAGTATCCAGATTATCATGCTAATAGTGACCGAAGAACATGTTATTTAAGAATAATCTAGTATATAGTAATCTAAAATGATCATATTTTGTTATGTGTATGATTGAAGGGAATATTTTGAAAAAGCATCATATGAAAAATGAATACTTATTTATCTGACGAAATGGTAGATAAATTTAAAATACTTATTTTGTATGTACTTAAGGATATAGAAATTGTAGATATAAGAAAAATCATAT
Organism: Capsicum pubescens; assembly: GCA_030864215.1. Taxonomy (NCBI): domain Eukaryota; kingdom Viridiplantae; phylum Streptophyta; class Magnoliopsida; order Solanales; family Solanaceae; genus Capsicum; species Capsicum pubescens. Next base: position 193,249,680 of record CM061544.1, on the reverse strand, counting down.
TGGAAAAAATATTTGATAAATATTTTATAACTAGAATAAATTACATACCTCACCTACCTAACTACTCTTATAAATACTTACATACCAAACCTACACATCAACCGTGATAAATTACGACTATTGGAAAATGAATATGAAAAATATACAATTAATAGAAAAACTAATGAAAAATTTAGAAGAATATATGAGAACCAAAGATATAAAATATATAGAATACCTTAATGAAAATATAGAGGAATTAATAAGATTAAAACAAACAACTAAAGAATATTATGAAAAAGCATTTAATTAACCCACCTAAATGACAGATAATTTTGAAGTACGAGTTTTATACATACTTAGAGATATAGAAATTATAGACGTAAAGAAAATAATATGGAAAAAAATATTTAACATTGAAGATGATGAGTTAGATATAAATCAGATAGAAGACGAGTTAGGACAAATATACTTAAGTGATGACAATCACTATTACTACCTAGATAATTATTCAGATGGATATTATACAGATTAAGAAATGCTAGAATATATTCAAAGAGTTAGAGAAAAACAAAGTTGGCTATACGAAGAAATTAATTATAGAAACCAGCTTAGAAAAGGAAGAGAACAATTAAAAGAAAGATTAATTTGGATAAATAAAACCATAAAACAACTAGAATTAAAAGACAGTTTAGAATATGATTTAGACATGAAATTATTCATAGACGAAAAAGACAGGATAATTAACAAAATAGATAACCTAAAATTTAATATCAGATATAGTACAATTAGAATAAATTAATAGAAAATTGCATATGTATTTGTCGCCCTTTATTTGGATACATATACATTTAAATATTGCCCTTGATTTTTAGTTGTTTCTTAAAATAGTAAAGGAACTAAATCTGTTGTAATCACTAAAATCATGCCTAGCTATTAATTGAAGATACCATTTTCAAATTGGAAGTTTATTGAAAGAGATTTCCAGAAAAAATATAGTTTTCTTTTTTTATATTTAATATTTTCACATCTCTCTCTGTCTTTATATTTTTGTCACGATCCAAATCCACCGAAAGTGGCACCTATACTAACCCTTCGGTGGGAGAACCTACTGACCCAACATTAATCAATACTTAGACAAAAGTAAACAATAATCAATTCTATAAATTTAAAGACCATATTCAAGTCGAAATAAACATAAGTACAATAAATAATGTGGAAACTTGTGCTTATAAAAATCCATATAGCCTAAAATTCATTTGTACCAAAACTACTAAAGAATGACAAAAAGGAAATGCAACCCCAAAAACTAAGAATGTGCATAAGTCTAGAACCAAAGACTTAAAAACATCAATAGAACGATCCATGATAACCAAACAATGTAGATCACCCTTGAATTTTAATCAACTATTAAAATCAAACCCGAGGTCTCACAGTAGCCGCTGGAAGATGCTCTGCACTCAAAAAAAGTAAGGGCAAGTGTAATCCTAGCACACAAGAAAATCATAGTGTATTGGTAGAGTCAAGTGTTCAATACAAGATGAGATATGTGAACACATAACTATAACTGAGTAAAACAAGCCAACATATCACTACTTAGCAACCTCTATTTATTCTATAACACTTAACCATATCAAAAAGTCATATTAAAAAGCCATTATGAGGTAAACAAGAGTAACATGTCATGTTAAGTTAAGTCCACCGAAAAAAATCAAAGAAAACAATACATGACTCAAAATCATAACCAGTTCAACCATATATGACTCTAACACTAATTCCACCTTAATTCACAACATGAAAATAATGAACGATATGCCCTTTATCTTTATGAATTAGCCCGGATCGCTCAAAGATCTAAATAATCTCAATAAAACATTTATTATGCAATTTGATTTACACAAGAAACCACTTTAACCATTAGCATATAATTCCGGTCCACTAAAGAACCACAATAACAATTCAACATTTGCGTCGATTCACTCAAGGAACCAAGATAATAATAAAGCACATAATCTGATTCACTCATGGAACTATCACACTCACTTAAACCTGTACATACATAATAAAGGTTATACGGTTTCCCACTAGTCATGACCTGTGATCTCAGATGGATTTATGCATCATAGTTTTATAATCTACATGCGTGTAGCCTAGTTTTGATGACTTCTTGTGTGCCGAATGAATTGTTAATAATATAATTGAGAATCTATATATTAAAATACATGTTTATAATGTTTAAAGTGTGTTTAAAACAAGTTTAAATCAAATTGATCACTTAGAGTTTAGACTAGAAAACTAGTGTTAGCTTGAGCTATGTGTTGTTCTAGTGTATCTCGATGAATTCTATTGTGTTGTATGCACTAATTAGTGGTGTTTGATGATAACAGAGATAACCTGAGATGTTAGGATCTATTAGGAAACAAAAAAAGGTCTAAATATGTTGGAGAGATACCCACAAAGTGAGAAAAGGCAAAATGACAGAGTAAATGATGGCAAAATCTTAAAATTTTAAGTCCATGGGCGTGCCACGCCATCTAGCCTCCGAAAAAGGGTGTACCATGCCCCAATACACAATATAAAATTTCTAAAATAGTGTTCATTTGCGTCAAGGGAGTTCCATATCCCTAAACGTGGGGAAACATGAGCGTGACACGCCCAAGGGAAAAAATGGGCTACTTCCTTCCTAATATAAATAGAACACTTGTATCTTATTGTAAAAACTTTGAACAATTTTTGGGGCTGGAAATACACTTGAGGAGGCTGAAATTAGGGTTCTTTATCTTCTTTTTAGTTTACTTTTGGTTTTAATACATGAATTTCATTCATGTGATTCATTATATGACCATGAGTGGCTAAACACCCTCATTCTAGGTTTGAGGCTACAAACATGATTGTGTAGTTGTGGTTTATAGTTTGTTTGTGTTTTTATCAACTATTTGATTGTTCTTATGTTTTTTTTACTATTCTAAAATGTCATAAGCTTTAGGATAAATGATAGTTCCAAAATGAATTGACCATAGGAGTTGAGGAACAGAATAAAGAACGTAAGGGGTGTGGATCATGTTTTTAAACATTACAATCTAATTATTAAAGTCTAATTTGTGTTTAGGATATGGATATACCTACACGCCTTACTTGGTTAATGAAAGTGGTAGAAAGTTTAATGTGTCCAAGTAAAAGACTCGCATCCCCGCCCAACAATGTTGTTGTGAGATTAATTTGGGTAGATTACTTAGAGGATGACTATTCCCAAATTATAATATCAACCTCGTATATAAATAATCATGATAAACACCAACACCGACTATAAAACATTATTATACATGAATGTGAAGTAGAGGCCTCAACCCTAGAAGCTCTTCTTATATTGTTTATAATCCAAAGTTAGTACCGTTGTTTTTTTTTGAATTTAGTTCAGTTGTCTTTTTCAAATTTAGTTCATAGTTTAAAAACTTAAGTTCTTGCTTGATTATCATTACCACATGTTTAATCTCTTTAGTAATGCTAGAATTAGATTATCGCTGAGCACAAGTCTCTGTAAAATCAATACATAGCTTTTAAAGTCCAATTTACTACATGGGTGACATGTACACTTGAATATGTGCTAGGATGCAACAAATATTTGGCGCCGTTGTTAGGGACTTAAAAATTGGCAAAAGTATTATTTTTAGTTTTCCTATCTTTTTTTAATAAAGAGCTAACAAATTAATCATAGCTTCTAAATTTACAGGTACAGGTATAAAACTTAAGTAAGATGGAAAGGGAAAGAAATTTAGTTGACCCATATCTTTAACTTGAGCGACACTCACATCATATAAGGAGAGAAATAATACTTCTCTATCGCTTACCACAAGTTCCATAAAAAGAATCTATTCTTGAACCAATGTCTAAAGATCAACCATCTCACTGGACAGTATGCGAAGTGGAAATCCCACTCGCAACCAATGTTACCTCCGTCATCCGCAGACCAAAACCTAGAGGTAGATTTGAGCTCAAATAGAATATGGTGTTGTTACTACACAATAGTGTGTAGTTCAAAGGACTATCATATGAGGATCAACAAGTTCATCTCCAGAACTTCTTGGTGATTGGTGATACTTTTATCCCAATTGGAATCTCTACAAACTATGTGAGGCTCACTGTCTTTCCATTCTCACAATTATGGGAGGTGAATCATTGAAGATATAACCTTCAAACTCCATCAGTACATGGGATGGCAATGTTGGTTGTATTCATGCACTCTAGTGTTACTATTCTAGCTTATTTAGCCTTGTTTTGAGGATAATTCGTGTGCTTTATGTGCTAATATGATATAAATGAGAATATAAGTGTCCAAGTGTGTGTTTACAACGGTTCTAAGTGTTTTCAAATAAGTTTGTACTTAAATGAGTCATTTAGAGTTCAATCGTGGAAACTAGCATTACTAGCTTGAGCTAGGTGCTTGTCTAGTCGATTCAGCTAGGTTCTATTGTATTTAAAGGGTTCCAAATTATGTAAATGTGTAATTATGAGTGGAATAACTTATTTTTAATGTTAAAGGTTCAATTTAATTTAGTTAAGATCGGAATAATATGTGAAGATCATTGCAAATTTGCCTTATTTTAGCTCTTGTTTTGATTCATCGTTGAGGATATTGTGTTGTTTTGATCTTTAATATGTATTGTTTGATATTGTAGGAATCTTTGTGATCTATACATGGTAATATATTGATGATAAAAAGTTTGAAAATTCATTGGAAATACACTACAAAAGACATGGGCAAAGGATAGGACATTCAACACTTAGAATAAATTTTGGACGCAACTTCCAGTGAGTCGATGTGATATCAATGCATCATGTTGATACTACCAGTTAAGCCACAAACATTTCGCGTTTCTCTTGTAAAATAGATCATTGACGTATCGCGTTGCTCATTTTATATAAGGCAAAATATTGCACGGCACACACTAATCCTACATGGTTAGGTATTAAATATATTACCTGTCCTACATGGATTAGGTATTGTCCCACTACATATATAGTACATTTCACACATTTTAAGGGACTGGTGGGAATATCTTGGAAACCGTGTGATAAATTTTGTTATCATACTAGGATTAGGATTATAGTATTAAATATACACACGTTATTAAGATCAATAGGGGACGATTCTGAAATGGTTTGGAACGTAGTGGAATATTGTGGAGGATACTACTACTCTTTAGGTTTTTTATTCTTTATTTAGATTTTAACTATACCATAACATGTATTCAATTATTTGGATCATGATTATGAATATTAGTGGCTAAACGCTCTCTTTTCGGGGTAAATTCAAGAACATGAGTACTATTATTTTGGATTAAATTTGTTTAATTTACTTATCATTATTGGTAGTTTGTTTATTCTTGATTTAATTATTTGATATATTGATCACCCAGAATATACATCTATTGTTAACCTTGTGATCTCAGTAGAGGGAATAGGGAAATAGAACATGGGAATAAACAAAGTATGATTCTTATTTTCTTATAAAATAAGGAATTTGAGTTAGGGTCTAGGACAGGGATGTACTTAGATGCCTTACTTGATTCGTATGTAGGATGTTAGATTAAAGAACCTAATTGCATTATTACATCCCTGCTCAATAATGTAGTTGTAAGGTCAAAATTAGGTAAATGGTTAGAGGTTGTGAGACCATGATCATGCAATTAACCCTATGAATCAACAACAAAGATAAGAAAATTGACGAATAAAGTTCAATAACATAGTATGATTGTTCAACGTGATTTAACCCTAGGTTTTCTCCTATTGATTATTCCAAGATTTTATTTTATGCATTGTTACTTAATTTCAATTTACAATATTCCAAACTCTATTTTGGTTACTCTCACATCAATTGAATCTAAATTGTGAACTAAGACCGAATAGTAGTTAGATCAAGTCCATGTGGGTTCGATACTTGGTTTTCTTGAAGGCCATTTTACTACTTGGTAGACCACGTACACTTGACTGTACCCTTGAGAGCTGTCAAGTTTTTAGCACAGTTGCCAGGGACTTGAAATTTGGCAACTATTTTATTCTTATTTTTACTTTTAGATTTCGTTGGTATTTTTACGCTTGGTCTTGGTTTTGTTTTTTCAGGAAACAGGTCTTCAAAGTAGTAAGTTGGCAAGGGATCAGGAATTGGTTTAACCAAGCCCAGAAGCCGAGAAAATTTTCCATCAACGTAGGAGAGAAGCAAACCTTCTCCCCAAAATTCCATAAATCCAAGAAGACCAAAGAATCCCTCCATCATGGCTGATGAACAAGCAGCCCACAGGATAGTCAGATAAGTGGCAATACCACTTCTATCTAATTTGACCTTCATGTTTCAGAAGCCAGTAGCTCGAGGCAATTTTGAGCCCAAACAAAATATGGTATAACTTCTGATTAGCAGTGGATAATTCATAGGGCTTTCACATGAAGATCCATAGGTCCACTTGCAAAATTTTCTGGAAATCAATGACACATTTATTCCCACGGGTGTGAATGCGGATTATGTGAGGATGACATTGTTCCCCTTTTCACTAATTGGGGAAGAAAAAAAGTGGTTGAATATGAAACTGGAAAATTCAATCACATCATGGGATGACATAGCCGGAAAATTCCTTATTAGGTACTTCTCATCTGGTAAGACTGTGAGACTTCACAGTCAGATAGTATGCTTCAAACAGAAGCCAAACGATAATCTCTATCATGCTTGGGAGCACATTAAGGCACTTATTCGAGACTGTCCACACCATCAATAGTCCAATGAGAAACTTGCTCATACTTTTGTAGAGGCTCTTGATCACAATATAAAATTTTTATTAGATTCAGTTGCAGGTGGTCAAGCTCTTGAGATGACATATGATGAGTTGTACACTTTATTAAACCATATAGCGCAAGGAAACCCAGAATGGCATTTAGACTCGAGGAGTGCCATGAAAAGAATTGCAGGTGTATTAGAGGTGGACCAATTCATAGCGTTATCAGCTCAGGTTTATGCAGTACAAAATTTGATAAACACTCAGTTCAGCAGCATGAAATTGGGAGCAACACAACCTGCGTCCACAATTAATACAATCCAACAAGCTGCAGGTTAGTGTAAAGTTTATGGTAATAACGTCCAAGCAGTTGCTATGTGTGATTAAAATCTAGAATCAATAATGTATGTGGGCAATTCTCAAAGGATAATTTATGGTAATGCCTACAACATGAAGAGACTGATTAGCTTTGGAACACTCAACAACAATAAATTCAGCAACCACAGGCTCAACCAAATTAGTCAACTAGCAACTTGGAAGAGATGACGAGCAGGTTCTAGCTAATCAAACATAGTTGGCTGCATATGTAAAAAATCAACAAGTGGCACAGAGAATCTTAGAGTTACAGTTGGGGAAATTACAATAGGTGCTGAATACCAGGCCTCAAGGTGGGTTGCCGCGAGATACAAAAAATCCAAAATAAGTCATGACAATCACTTTGAGGAGTGCTAGAGAGCTTCAAAGAGAACCTCCCAAGGCAACAAAGGAGGTAGATATAGATTTGACTACCCCACAGGTAAATGACAAAGTTGATGAAAAGTTGAGAATGTCTGAGTATTCAAAAGAAAAAGCTGTTGAAAAAGTGAAGAAGATGTCGCCACTTCCTTTCCCTCAAAGACAAATAAAAGTGAAGGAGGATGCCATGTTTAAGAAGTTCTTTGACACGTTCAGAGAGCTTCACATTAACTTAACTTTGTTAGATGTTTTGCAGGGTATGCCCAAGTATGCTAAGTACTTGAAGGATATGGTTACAAATAAGGTAAAATTATAGGACGTGGACACGATAGCACGCACTGAAGAGTGTAGCACTGTAATGACATAAAATATGCCGAAAAAGCTTAAGGACCCTAGAAATTCTACTCTCCCCATCTATATTGGCAACAACGAGGTGGTTTAGCCACTTTGTGATTTAGGGGAAAGTATAAACTTGATGCCCCTATCTCTATTCAATACATTGGGTGAGCCCAGATCATGCACTGTGCATCTACAGCTGGCACACAAATCCATTTCCTATCCTAAAGGAATCATTGAGGATGTGCTCATAAAGGTTGGTAAATTTGTTATTCCGGCTTACTTTATTGTTCTAGACTTTCAAGAAGACAAACAAACACCAATCATCTTGGGGCATCCATTCTTAGAAATCAAATGAGCGTTGATTATTGTGAGGGAAGGAACACTCATGATAAGGTTGGAGGATGAAGAGATGGTATTTATAGTTTACAAAGCTCTCAACTGCATAACCCGAGACTACCCCCTAGTCGTCACACGGTGCTTGGAACCACAAGTGATCCCAAGCTAATCCATGAACTAGCATACTGTTAAGCAACTAAATTATAACATAATAAATAGCTATTCTGCTGTGGGAAAATACAATCATACTAAAAATCTAAAATAAATACAACACTAATAAATCTGAAGGAATAAACTGAGATTTACATGACTGACTTTGACTGGCATTTATGAAGCCTCTACTATACTGACGATGGATAGTTAGGACATACATCCAAATACCACTAATCAATACACATGGAAAATAAATAAACTGTACATGAACTAAAACTGTTTGGAGTTCCCGAAGTAGGAGAACTCATCACCTTTTGGATGGAATTTGCAACTATCTGACCGTGATGTGTGGGCTAAAATTAGTATCTATATTATGAAATAATTTATCCACACAGACGTATATGTGGATCAGTACTTCTGGAATATACTGAGTATGTAGGGGTGAATGCAATAAGTAAAGCTGATTTCATATGTAATTGTAAAACATGCATGTTAAGTGTAAGAAGACTCACCAATAGGCTGGAATAAACTAAAAACTAAAATATCTCAAAGCATGAGTGACAATATTTTCTGATAAGATGGTGAATCTCTACAGTTAATTTTTGTAAACTTTACTTTAATGATATAAGCATAACTGAAGCTAGGATATGATCAAACATGGATTCTGTATGAATACTGGGTCTGAAACTACGTGATGGAGACTGACATAAATTGAGGATCTGAATATACAATCACACTGAGCACGAATGCATAAACTTACTAACTTATCTGATTAATCGAATGACTGATAGATGAATACTGGGCATGTTAGATTGAACTATACTTAGTCTAAATAATTGGACTAAAATTGTAGAGTATTATGAATATGAGAAAGGGACTGATTGAGTAGCATGAGATAACTGAGCATGAATTCGTGAAAACTGTATTATCTGAGAAGGCAAGACCAAGTGTATAACAAGATTCTGAAATACTTAGTAATCTTAAATACTCAAATACTAATAATTGAATAACTGATAATTCTACGCTATGGTTAAGCAACCCTGAAACTGACCTGAGTTACTGCTCTAACTACTGGACAGAGACTGTAACTAAATAATAACTAATACTGTAACTAAGATTGTAACTGGGACTGTAGCTAGGACTGTAACTGAGACTATAACTAAGATTGTAACCAAGACTATAACTGAGCTCATTTTGGAACTAAATACTAAGTTCTGATAACTAAGTAACTGATAGTTGTGATTACTGATAACTGAGTTACTGATATCTGGGTGATTATTTCTAATAGTACTGATTCTATAGAACTGAACTGAGTTCTATACTGAGATTGAAGCAAAAACTGAAATTATAAGAGGTAATCATCTAACCGACATACCCTAAATCTAAGCTGATAGGGATCCAACCTGTGAACCAAGTTGGAAGGGTGATAATACCGTTCTACGAGTACTAACACTGGTAAACTAGAATGCCAAGACTAACTGACGGGACAAACTTGGGCAGAGTCAAGCCTAATCTGACGGGTGACCCCTGGGAGGTAGTTAAGACTAGTCTGACGGGTGACTTCTCATCCTGTGCTGGCTACACAGTTCTGGAGTGTAGGAATTGCTACTGATAACTCTATCTCTCTGAAGAGGAAGCTGTCATCTTTGCACTCGACCGGTGCTAAATTCTACTCCCAACTGAAAGACACTGATTAATAAACTGAACTAAATTGGACTGATACTGAGCTTTACTAAAGTCGGAAATTGACCGAGCTTACTGAATTCTGAACTAAATACTGAACAGAGACTATGACTGATTATTCAGTACTACTGTTTGTGACACTACTAAAACTATTCTGTAACAATTGTAGCTCTAGGTAAACAACTAGATTTTTAGGTATTGAATATCCCCAGGACTCGATAACTTGAAAATTAAAGCATAACATGATCTTGAAAAGCATAGCCATAGTCAATTGTTCACAATTCATTTACTGAGACATTTTATCAAACACTTGGGGGTTATGAACTTGTACGTGAATGAGAAAACATGGTAACGTGTCATGATTACCCTATTCAATTTACATGGGTATTCTATGAAGCACGTGGAGATTAATATTTTAATATGTAGAAATTCGCCAAACACATGGGGATCATGAATTTGGACATAGGAATATCCTAAACATGGGAGCATAGCATGATTACATAACTAAAATCATGAATTGGGGAATTCACATGTAATTCACTTGAAATAGGACATGGGTATTTCATCAAAACATGTAAAGTTCATAACTTGAACATAAGAATGTCTTAATCATGAGGGAATAATAGAGTTACATGGTAAAATTCATAACTTGGGGATTCATCTTGAATTTGACATAACATGATATGAGAACTTCATCAAACATGTGGAAGGCATGAATTTAAAACATGAGAATATTGCTAAACGTCATGAATTTAGGATCTATCAAAGAATTTACTGGAATAAAGCATGGGAAATTCAAATTCATAGCATGAGGAATTTAAAATCTTGCATGGAATCACACATGGGCTGATTTGAATTAAAAACCATCATGAAAACATGAAATTCAATCTTTCTTGAACATACATAATACCATAATAATGAAAAATTCATTCTTTAATTAAAAGAAAAGAGTTTTTGGGCTCCATGGGTGAAAGAGGACCCATGGATGAACTCCTACATACCTTAAAGCTTTAATCTTGAAGGATAAACACAATCTTGAAAGCATTATTGAATTACTAAACCTGAGTTCTTGCTTTTCTTGAAGAAATATTGATGACGTCCTTGGTGTTCTTGAGGAGGCTAGGGTTTTTCTTTGAGAGAATAGATGAATAATTAAGTGTATTTTGCTTTTGGGGGGCTGAAATTAAGTATTATGGGCTGATTTGGGTAAGGGGATGTGACCAAAGTTCCCCTAGACCATTTAAAAACTGAATTAGTGTGTGAAACAGTTCTGTAACGCGCATGCTGACGAGTCGTCTTACTAGCTCACACAGAAAATGCCCTAACTTTTCGCTTGAATATCAGATTTTGGAGAAATTGGTATCGTTGGAAATCTAATTCAATTATCTACAATTTGGTGGTTCTTGAGCTGCAAAATTCTATGTATATAAAAATTTATACATGTTTAAAGTAGATTCTTGTATGATCGAATGCCAAACTTTGGAAGAATCAAAGGCTCTAAGCTCAACGTGGTTCTAAGTGATTCTTATGGATATTTTTCACCTCAAAAGCAAGTAAAAAATGAGGATAAAGATCATGAAACTTATATTCACATGGTACTCATTTAGATCATAGCTTATACGCATAGGAACGACGGTTCAAAGATTAGCCTAAAAATGCGGAGTATTACATTATCTCCCCCTTGGGAACATTCATCCTCGAATGAGACTGGTTAGACTGAAGTACTGTACGAAGGTAACCGAGATCATATTCTGAACATGCCTAACTTGGAGCATGATTGCATAACTGATTTTGAAATATGACACATAAACTGAATATAATGAACTAAATTGATTTTTTGGATACATGCAATGACATGAGAATGATTATAAGGCTGAGATAGAAACGAAAGAGTCAACTGATGAGTAACCATTACTTCAAGCTGGGTCCTATTTCTTGAATAAAAATGAAAATTTTAGGACATGAATACTCGGGGTATTACATCTCTTCCTTGGGATACTTCATCCCCCAAATGATACAAGCTTGGCTGAAATACTAAGAAAAGACTGAGATGATGTACAGGAAACTTATGGACTGGATCATGACTGAATACCTTGAATCTAAAATTGATGCTTATGCATAAACGGATCTGAATTCTAAATTTGCATGAACGTGAATTACCTCATGAATCAGAAAGATGGAAAACCATAGGAACTTGTCTGTCTGACTACTAGACTGGATAGCAGGATATACAGACTGAATTATTCTAAAAGCTTATACTCAACTATACATTCAACTTGTACACCAACATGATATTCAATCCTATCTTCATAACCACACATGAACTTATAGGCAAACCACCCCAAAAGTATCTTTCTCATTTTCTCTAAACCTCTATCCTTAAAACTTTTATGCACTAGCCCAAGAAAACTTACACATAATTTTAACTAATCTTGACATAAGGAGAGGTCACTGAAAGTTAGAACATGAGGACCTAAAACATGAAAGAATAACTTTGACACTCAACTGAGGCTTGAGGAATAAAGTATCAATGACATGAATTCATCAGAGAGGTCTGAACTGAGGACATACATGGCATAAATTGAATTTCGCTGATCATTATGAGTGTAGCATGAGTATCTGGATCTGAACATACTGTAAAACATGAGTACATGATTCATGAGTTGCATGACCTGAGTTTGGAGTTCTTGATTTCATGGAACATGATTTATACTACTTAGTGAACTGGAACTCCTCATACTAGAAACTGAAAGCGTTTATGGTTTTTTTATGAAGTACATAAATATGAGCTGTGATGATGGAGCTGACATATAAGACATGAGTAGATGTTGTCATGGCTGAAAAACTTTGCACTGAGCCAAGAATAGGTCGGGAATCATGTTTCCTTACTACTTTTCTACACACACTAGCACTACTAATAGAATCTGAGAGCTTGATTGGGTCACTTGTTCTATCATCTCCCCCTTAGCTTAAAGCTATCATCTTAAGTCTGTGACCACTTTACTAAACTCTAAACTGAACTGAAATCACTTTACTCTAGAGACTGGGGTATAATAATACACATGAATGATAAACTCATCCACACCATCATACTTAATCTGGAATAAACAAACTTAAATTCTTGCATACACTCTTCAAGCCTACTAATTTACCTTTCGTACTACTAGCCCCATGAATATATAATCTACTCAATCTGGATAACGCTATCCCAGCTCAACTACTGCTAAACTTCTGGGTTCGTGATTCTAACTCTAAATCAAATGCTATTATAGGATTCTAAGAAAGAATCTGAAATCACATCTGACTTTAGCTTAACACACGATTTTCATGAACATGAATGAAATATTTCAAAACTTATGACATAAGGGCACTGATGGGATACTTTTTGAGCCAAGATGCAATCCCATAACTATCTATGGGTATTAGCTGAGGAAACACTATCTGTAGGGATTTAAGAAATACTATTTTTGTCACCTCAAAACTAAGGTTGAGTTAGCAAAAATAGTGTAAGATGAGGATCTATATAAATTTCTTAGATAACACTTCTACTGTATGATCTGAGCCTTGAAAGAAGGGAATCATTTCCTAAATGTCTTGAAGCCTCTCGAAGAAAAGTACAGACATCTCTGTACCATTTTGCAAAACTCTACAAGACGGCTTCATAGACACCCTAGGACACTTGAAATCTGTACTCTGATACCAAGTTTGTAACGACCCGAGACTACCCCCTAGTCGTCATACGATGCTTTGAACCATAAGTGATCCCAAGCTAACCCATGAACTGGCATACTGTTAAGCAACTGAATTATAACATAATAAATAACTATTCAGCTGTAAGGAAATATAATCATACTAAAAATATGAAATAAATACAATATAGTTAAAACTTTGCAAACTGATAAATCTGAAGGAAGAAACTAAAATTTACATGACTGACTCTGACTGACATCAATGAAGCCTTTACTATACTGGCTATAGATAGTTGGGACATGCCTCCCACTACCACTAATCAATATATATGGAAAGTAAATAAACTATACTTGAACTAAAACTGTCTAGAACTCAACACCTTCTGGCCGTAATATGTAACTGTCTGATCATAATGTGTGGGATACAATAGTACACATATTATGAAACAATGTATCCATAGAGATGTATATGTTGATCAGTACTTCTGAAATGTGCTGAGTATGCAGTGGTGAATGCAATAAGTAAAACTGATTTCATACATAATTGTAAAACATGCATGCTAAGTGTAAGTAGACTCACCAATAGGCTGGAATAAACTGAAAACTGAAATATCTTAAAGCATGAGTGACAAATATTTTCTAATAAGATGGTGAATATCTACACTTAGTTTCTATAAACTTTACTTTAATGATATAAGAATAACTGAAGCTGGGATATGATAAAACATGGATTCTGTAGAAATACTGGGTCTGAAACTACGTGATGGAGACTGACATAAATCGAGGATATGAATATACAATCACACTAAGCATGAATGCATAAACATACTAACTTATCTGATTAACTAAATGAATAATAGCTTAATACTAGGCATGTAAGACTGAACTATACTTAGTCTGAATACTAGATTAAAACTGTAGAGTATTATGCATATGACAAAGGGACTGACTGTGTAGCATGAAATAACTGAGCATGAATTCTTGAAAACTATATTATCTGAGAATACAAGACCAAGCGTATAATATGATTCTAAAATAGTTAGTAATCTGAAGTACTGAAATATTGATAACTGAATAACTAATAACTTTACACTATGGTCAAGCAACCCTGAAACTAAATTGAGTTACTGATCTAATTACAGGACTGAGACTGTGACACAGACTGTAACTAAGATGATAACTAAGACGATAATTAAAACTGTAACTGGGACTGTAACTGGGACTATAACTGAGACTATAACTAAAACTGTAACCGAGACTGTAACTGAGCTCATACTAGAACTGAATATAGAGTTCTGATAGCTGAGTAACTGATAGTTGCGATTACTGATAACTGAGTTACTGATAACTGAGAGACTATTTATGATAGTCCTGATTTTGTAAAACTAAACTGAGTTCTATACTGAGACTGAAGTTGAAACTAAAACTGTGAGAGGTAATTATCTAACCGACATGCCCCAAATCTGAGCTGATAGGGGTCCAACCTGTGATCCCAGTTGGAAGGGAACTAATACCGTGCCACGGGTACTAACACTGGTAAACCAAGATGCCAAGACTAACTGATGGGTGACACCTGGGCAGAGTCAAGCATAATTTGATGGGTGACCCCTGGGCGGTAGTCAAGCCTAGTCTAACGTGTGACTCCTTATCCTGTGCTGGCTACGCAGTTTTAGAGTACAGGGATTGCTACTAATGACTCTGACTCTATGACGGGGAAGCCGTCATCCCTGGACTCGCTCAGTGCAAAATCCTACTCCCAACTGATAGACACTGATTAATAAACTAAGCTGAATTGGACTATTACTGAGCTTTATTGAGTTCGAAAACTGACTGAGTTTACTGAATTCTGAACTGAATATAGAACAGAGACTGTGACTGATTACTGAGTACTACTATTTGTGAGACTACTGAGACTAATCTGTAACTACTGTCGCTCTAGGTAAATAACTAGATTTTTGGTTATTGAACACCCCCAAGACACGGTAGCATGGAAAGTAAAGCATAGCATGATCTTGAAAAGCATAGCCATAGTCAATTATTCACTGAGACATTTTATCAAACACTTGGGGGTTATGGACTTGTACATGAATTATAACACATGGTAACGTTACATGATTACCCTATTCAATTTACATGTACATTTTATCAAGCACGTGGAGATTAATACTTTAGTATGGGGAAATTCGCCAAACACATGGGGATCATGAATTTGGACATGGGAATATGTTAAATATGGGAGCATAGCATGATTACATAACTAAAGTCATGAATTAGGAAATTCACATGTAATTCACTTGAAATAGGACATGGGTATTTCATAAAAACATTTAAAGATCATAACTTGAATGTAATAATGTCTTAATCATAAGGGAATAATAGAGTTATATGGTAAAATTCAGAACTTGGGGATTCATCTGGAATTTAACTTAACATGATATAAGTATTTAATCAAACATGTGGAAGGAATAAATTTAAAACATGAGAATATTGCTAAAAATCATGAATTTAGGATCTATCATGGAATTTAGTGTAATAAAGCATGGGAAATTCAAATTCATAGATGAAGAATTTAAAATCTTCCATGGAATCACATGTGGGATGATTTGAATTAAAAACAAATACGAAAACATGAAATTCAATCTTTCTTTAACATACATAATACCATAATAATGAAAAATTCATTCTTTAATTAACAAAAAAGAGTTTTTGGGCTCCATGGGTGAATGAGGACCCATGGATGAACTCCCACATACTTTAAAGCTTTAATCTTGAAGGAGAAACACAATCTTGAAAGAATTTTTGAATTACTAAACTTGAGTTCTTGCTTTTCTTTAAGAAAGATTGATGAATTTCTTGGTGTTTCTGAGGAGGCTAGGGTTTTTCTTTGAGAGAATAGATGAATAAATGAGTGTATTTTGCTTTTTGGGGCCTGAAATTAAGTGTTACATGCAAATTTGTGTGAGGGGAAGTGACCAAAGTACCCCTAGACCCCTTAAAAACTGAATTAGTGTGTTAAACAGTTCTGTAACGCGCATGCCGACATGTCGCGTTGATATCGCGTTGGCTTACTGCCTCACACGAAAAATGCCATAACTTTTCGCTCGGGTATCAGATTTTGGTGAAATAGGTATTGTTGGAAAGTTAATTCAATTATCTATATTTTGGAGGGTTTTAATATTAAAAATTATATGTATATAAAAATTTATACATGTTTAAAGTAGACCCTTGTAGGATTGAAGGCTAAACTTTGGACGAATCAAAGGCTCTAAGCTCGACTTTGTTCTAAGTTATTCTTATGGACATTTTTCACCTCAAAAGAAAATAAAACATGAGGATAAAGATAATGAAACTTATATTCACATGGAAATCATTTAGATAATAACTTATACGCGTAGGAACGACGGTTCAATGACTAGCCTGAAAATGAGGGATATTACATTATCTTCCCCTTGGTAACAGTCATCCTCGAGTAAGACTGGTTATACTGAGAGTACTGTATGAAGGTAACTGAGATCATATTATGAACATACATGACTTTGAACATGATTACTTAACTGATTCTAAAATATGATACATGAACTTAATATCAAGAACTAAATTAATTTCTTGGATACATACAATGATATGAGAATGATTATAAGACTGAGATAGAAACGAAAGAGTCAAATGATGAGTAACCATTACTTCAAGATAGGTCCTATTTCATGAAGAAAAATGAAAGGATTAGGATATGAATACTCGGGGTATTACATCTCCCCCTTGGGATACTTTGTCCCCCGAATGATACTGGCTTGGCTGAAATACTAAGAAAAGACTGAGATGATGCTCGAAAAACTTATGGACTAGATCATGATTGAATACCTGAAATCTAAAATTGATCCATATGCATAAACTGATCTGAATTCTAAATTTGCATAAACGTGAATTTCCTCATGAATAGGAAAGATGAAAAACCATAGGAACTTGTTTGTCCGACTGCTAGATTGGATTACTGGCTATACGGACTAAATTATATTAAAATCTTATACTCAACTATACATTCCACTTGTACACCAACATGATATTCAAGCCTAACTTCATAACCACACATGAACTCGTAGGCAAACCACCCCAAAAGCCTCTTTCTCATTCTCTCTAAACCTCTATCCTTAAAACTTTCATGCACTAGCCCAAGAAAACACACACAAAATTTTAACTAATCGTGACATAATGAGAGGTCATTGAAAGTTAGAACATGAGGACTTGAAACATGGAAGAATAACTTTGACACTCATCTAAGGCTTGAGGAATAAAGTATCAATGATATGAATTCGTCAGAGAACACATCTAACTTTAGCTTAACACATGATTTTCATGAATATGATTGAAATATTTCAAACCTTATGACATACGGGCACTGATGGGAAACTTTCTGAGCCAAGATGCAATCCCATAACTATCTGTAGGGATTGGTTGAGGAAAGACTATCTGTAGGGATTTTAGAATCACTGCTTTTGTTGCCTCAAAACTAAGGTGAAGTTAGCATGAGTAGTGCAAGATGACGATCTGCATAAATTTCTTAGATAATACTTCTATTGCATGATCTGAGACTTGAAAGGAGGTAAACATTTCCTAAATGCCTTGTATCCTCTCCAAGAAAAGTACAAATATCTTTTTACCATTCCACAAGACTCGACTAGACACGGCTTTATAGACACCCTTGGACACTTGAACTCTGTGCTCTGATAATAAGTTTGTAATGACTCGAGACTACTCCCTAGTCATCATATGGTGATTTGAACCACAAGTGATCCCAAGATAACCTTTGAACTAGCATACTGTTACGTAACTAAATTATAACATAATAAATAGCTATTCTTCTATGCAGAAATATAATCATACTGAAAATCTAAAATAATACAATACTGATAAAGCTTTACAAACTGAGAAATCTAAAAGAAGAAACTGAGATTTACATGATTGACTCTGACGGACATCTATGAAGCCTCTACTACACTGACTATATATAGTTGGGACATGCCTCCAACTACCACGAATCAATACACATGGAATATAAATAAACTATACGTGAACTAAAACATTTTGGAGTTCCCAAAGTAGGAGAACTCAACACCTTCTGGATGGAATCTGCAACTGTCTGATTGTGATGTGCGGGCTATAATTAGTACCTACATTATGAAATAATGTATCCACACAGACGTATATATGGATCAGGACTTCTGGAATGTATTTAGTATGCAGGGGTGAATGCAATAAGTAAAACTGATTTCAAACATAATCATAAAACATACACACAAAGTGTAAGTAAACTCACCAATAGGATGGAATAAACTGAAAACTGAAATATATCAAAGCATGAGTGATAAACATTTTCTGATAAGATGGTAAATCTCTACACTTAGTTTTTGTAAACTTTACTTTAATGATATAAGCATAATTAAAGCTGGGATATGATAAAACATGGATTCTGCATGAATACTGCATTTGAAACTACATGATGGAGACTGACATAAATCGAGGATCTGAGTATACAATCACACTGAGCATAAATGCATAAACATACTAACTTATCTGACAACTGAATGACTGATAGCTGAATACTGGGCATGTAAGACTGAACTGTACTTAGTCTAAATAACTAGACTAAAACTGTAGAGTATTATCCATATGAGAAAGGGACTGACTGAGTAGCATGAAATAACTAAGCATAAATTTGTGAAAACTGTATTATCTTAGAATACAAGACCAACCGTATAACATAATTCTAAAATGTTAGTAATCTGAAGTACTAAAATACTGATAGTTGAATAATAAATAATTGTATGCTATGGTAAAGAAACCCTAAAACTGAACTAAGTTATTGATATAATTACTGGATTGAGACTGTAATAAAGACTATAACTATGATGATAACTAAAACTGTAACTAAGACTGTAACTGGGACTGTAATAGAGACTGTAACTAAGACTGTAACTGAGCTTATACTGGAACTGAATACTAAGTTCTAATAACTGAGTAACTGATAGTTGCGATTACTGATAATTGATTTACTGATAATTGGGTGACTATTTCTGACAGTCCTGATTCTGTAGAACTAAACTGAGTTCTATACTAAGACTAAAGCTGATACTGAAATTGTGGGAGATAATAATCTAACCAACATGCCCTATATTTGAGCTGATAAGGGTCAAACCTATGACTCCAGTTGGAAGGGTACTAATACCGTTCCACGAGTACTAACACTGGAAAACCAGGATGCCCATTCTAACTGATAAGTGAAACATAGACAGAGTCAATCCTAATCTGATGAGTGACCCCTGGGAGGTAGTCAATCCTAGTCTGATGGGTGACTCCTCATCCTGCACTAGCTACACAGTTATGGAGTATAGGGATTGCTACTAATGACTCTGCCAATCTGACTGGAAAGACGTCCTCCCTGTACTCGCTCAGTGCTAAATCCTACTCCCAACTGGAAGACACTGATTAATAAATTAAACTAAACTTGACTGATACTAAGCTTTACTGAGTTTAGAAACTGACTGAGTTTACTAAATTCTGAACTAAATACTGAATAGAGACTGCGACTGATTATTGAGTACTACTCTTCATGACACTACTGAGACTATTCTTTAACTACTGTAGCTCTAGATAAACAACTATATTTTCAGGTATTGAATACCCCCAGGACTCAATAGCATGGAAAGTAAAGGATAGCATGATCTTAAAAAGAATAGCCATAGTCAATTGTTCTCAATTCATTCACTGAGACATTTTATCAAACACTTGGGGGTTATGGACTTGTATATGGGTGAGAACACATGGTAACGTGTCATGATTACACTATTTAATTTACATGGGTATTCTATCAAGCACGTGGAGATTAATACTTTGATATGGGGAAATTTGCCAAACATATGAGGATCATGAATTTGGATATGAGAATATCTTAAACATGGGAGCATAACATAATTACATAACTAAAATAATGAATTGGGGAATTCACATATAATTTTCTTGAAATAAGACATAGGTATTTCATCAAAACATGTAAGATCATAACTTGAACATAAGAATGTCTTAATCATGAGGGAATAATAGAGTTACATGGAAAAATTCATAACTTGGGGATTCATCTTGAATTTGACTTAACATGATACGGGAATTTCATCAAACATGTGGACGGTATGAATTTAAAACATGAGAATATATCTAAACATCATGAATTTAGGATCTATTATGGAATTTACTAGAATAAAGCATGGAAAATTCAAATTCATAGACCTGAGGAATTTAACATCTTGCATGGAATCACACATGGGATGATTTGAATTAAAATCCACCATGAAAATATGAAATTCAATATTTCTTGAACATACATAATACCATAATAATGGAAAATTCATTCCTTAATTAAAATAAAAGAGTTTTTGGGCTCAATGGGTGAATGAGGACCCATGGATGAACTCCCACATACCTTAAAGTTTTAATATTGAAGGAGAAACACAATATTGAAAGCATTCTTGAATTACTAAACTTGAGTTCTTGCTTTTCTTGAAGAAAGATTGATGAAGTTCTTGGTGTTCTTGAGGAGGCAAGGGTTTTTCTTTGAGAGAATAGATGAATAATTGAGAGTATTTTGCTTGTGGGGGCTGAAATTAAGTGTTATGGGCGGATTTGGGTGAGGGGAAGTGACCCAAGAGCCCCTAGACCCTTTAAAAACTGAATTAGCATGTGAAACAGTTCCGTAATGCGTATGTCGATGCGTCGCATCGATATCACATCGGCTTACTACCTCACATAGAAAATGCCATAACTTTTTGCTCGGGTATCGGATTTTGGTAAAATTAGTATCGTTGGAAAGATAATTCAATTATCTACAATTTGGTTGGACTTGATATGCAAAATTCCATGAATATAAAAAGTTATAAATGTTTAAAGTAGACCTTTGAAGGATCAAATGCCAAACTTTGGATGAATCAAAGGCTCTAAGCTCAACTTTGTTCTAAGTGATTCTTACTGATATTTTTTACCTCAAAAGCATATCAAACATGAGGATAAAGATCATGAAACTCATATTCACATGGGAATCTTTTAGATCATATCTTATACGTGTAGGAACGCTGGTTCAAAGACTAGCCCAAAAATATGGGGTATTACATCAACATAATATCCCAATACAAAGAATTGCGTATGATCTTTGTAATTGAAAGGGATGAGTGTGGGGTGGTTAATCCATTAAGGTCCTCTTCAGACACCCTCATTGATATACCCAAGCCTCAAATACTACAACCTGACATGATACAAGTTAATGATCCTGAAAAGGCTAAAGTTGAGAAACCGATTACCCTTGGGAAGATACACCCGAGAGGGGTGAAAAGAATAAAAAATGGATAACAAGCGTGAGAAAGAGAATGAAAGAGAACGACTGAGTCGTTAGTTGGGTTGTGCCACGATACTAAATCAGGCGTTTCTTGGGAGGTAATCCAAGTTAAGTAGGTGTATTTTATTTTTAGTTTTTAGTTTTTATCTCATGTAGTTTTTGTTTTTGTTAAGTCACAGGTTGATGGGAAGTATGAGTATAAAAAACCTGAGCTAAGTAGCATGGAAAAGATTGAGTGTGGGGTCCCACAAACCTCTTTTATATGTAAAAATGCTACTAACTAGGCCACGAGACCTCAAGAAGTATTTATATCTATTACTTTTAAGTTTACTTTGGGGACAAAGTAGAATTTAAGTATGGGGTGGGGAAATTCCCATTTTTTTGCTCAATTTAAAATTTGTTTGTATAGGATATTCTTGTTAGTGCTATATGTGATTGCATGATGCAAGTGCTTTGTTTGTGTAAGCAAGTTGAATTGTGTGAACTACTATTTTTGAGACTTCTAGGCTCATGATTATGACTCTTGTATTTGTTGTCTTAAAAGTTAAATTCTTGCTATTGTTTGATTGGGAGTCTATGATGATCCTATGTGAGTTGAGCATGTACCATGTGTGCGTGAGGTGTTTTATATTCCCTGTTGCATGTGATGTCTAGAACTTTCCCGGCGTGTGTGCAAAATGAAATAAAGAATGTGGGTTTAGGAGAGGATTTAGGCATTTCTTTAATAGCCTAGTTTTATACCCTCTTTTTGACCTACCCTTTGTGCATAATCCTAGCAAGCCCCATTAAGCCTTTAGATTTTTCATTGACAGCCTCATAAGTAGCCTAATGCCTTTATTGATAGATCTTAATTTTATCCAAAGCTCCTAGGCGCTATAATAAAAAATTAATTAAGGATTTTAAAAATAAGAGAAGAAAAGGTGAAATTGAAGCCCCATAGTGATAGTTATTGGTGAATGAAAATTTTTTGTGTGGTAGGGAGTAGCAAAAAATGTTTGAAAAAGTTCCCAATTTTAGCCTGGATGTGTACAATGAACCTATTTTGGCCCTATTCCTTTTTGGACATTGTGCACCTCAACTAAGGCAAAACGCTTAAATTGATGGTGGCTATCATAGGGATGCATAGCATATTATGGGGGCAAAAAAGGAAAAATTGAAAGAGTGGCATACTCCCACCGCAGTGTATGTAAATTAGCTTAATAAGATGGGGTGAAAAACGAAAAAATAGGGTAGTAAAAAATGGTGTAATTTGATTGTTGGAGCTTGGTTTTAATTGTAAAAAGTGATGTATTAAAGAGCTCAGGAGAGATAGTCACTATTATTCCAAAATAGTTCCAACTAGTCCCTTATCCTATATTACAACCCGAAAAAGACCTAATTGATCATAAGTTCATCATTATGGTATTAGTGGAGCATACACTAAGGGAAATCCTATGGTTCATTATGTGTAACATGTGAATTCCTTGTGAGAGTAAGAGTAATTTGATTCTTGTACCCAATATGGTGTAAAATGCTTTTATGTGAGGATTATGGGTAGCTCTCTTGTTGTGAGGGGAACATGTTTGATGAATGTGGGTGATTCATATAATGTCCTTGATTGAGAAATATGCATAAGTTTGCAACTTGGTGAGTCAATTCTTGAAGCTAGGATGTTTCGGAGTACTGTTCATGAGCTTTCAATTTTGTAAATAACCAGCTGTGTGTAGAAACTTGCATTATGTGTAGTCATTATAGTACGAGTTTGAGTGTCTTGCATTTTGTATAAGTGTAGAGTCTCCACAAATTATAATGCTTAGAGTTAAATGTTTTTTGAGAACAAGGATTTAAGTGTGGGGTGGTGATGTTGGGTGTATTTATGCACTCTTGTATTATTATTCTAGATTATATAGACTTGTTTTAAGGATAATTCGTGTTCTTTATGTGTTAATATGATATAAATAAGTGTAAAAGTATCCAAGTTCTTGTTTACAATGGTTCAATGTGTTTTCAAAGAAGATTGTACTTAAATGAGTCATTTAGAGTTCAATCGTGGAAACTAGCGTTACTAGCTTGAGCTAGGTGCTTGTCTAGTCGATCCCGTTGGGTTCTATTGTTTTTAAAGGGTTAAAAATAGTTTAAATATGTAATTATGAGTGGAATAACTTGTTGGGAATGTGTAAGGTTCAATTTTATTTAGTTAAGAGCCGGAATAATAAGTGAAGATCATTGCGAATTAGCCTTATTTTAGCTCTTGTACTGATTCATCGTAGAGGATATTGTATGGTTTTGATCTTTAATATGTGGTGTTTGATATTGTAAGAAGTTTTTTGAGATGAATATGGTGATATATTGATGATAGAAAGTCTATAAATTCATTGGAAATACACTACAAAAGGCATGGACAAAGGATAGGACGTTCAACACTTAGAATAAATTTTGGATGCAACTCCCAGTGAGTTGACGCAATTTCAACGCGTCGCGTTGGTACTCCTATTTCATCCACCAATATGTTGTTCTGATCTTGTCAAAAAGATCATTGACGCGTCGTGTTGCTCATTTTATACATGGCAAAATATTGCATGGCACATATAATCCTACACAGTTAGGTATTAAATATATTACCTTGTCCTACATAGATTAGGTATTGTCCCACTACATATATAGTACATGTCACACATTTTAAGGGGATGGTGGGAATATCTTGGAAACCATGTGTAAAATTTTGTTATCCTACTAGGATTAGGATTATAGTATTATATATACACACGTTATTAAGATCAATTGGGGACAATTCTAAAACGGTTTGGAACATGGTGGAATATTGTGGAGGCTGCTACTACTCTTTAGTGTTTTTTATTCTTTCTTTAGGTTTTAATTATATCATAACATGTATTCAATTATTTGGATCATAATTATGAATATTAGTGGCTAAACGCCCTCTTTCCGGGGTTAAAGCAAAGAACATGAGTACTATTATTTTGGATTAAATTTGTTTAATTTGCTTATCATTATTGCTTGTTTTTTATTCTTGATTTAATTATTTGATGGATTGATCACCCAAAAAATATAACTATTGTCAACCTTGTGATCCCGGGAGACGGAATAGGGAGATAGAACATGGGAATAAACAAAGTATGGTTCTTATTTCTTTATAAAATCAGGAATTTGAGTTAGTGTCTAGGACTGGGATGTACTAGATGCCTTACTTGATTCGTACGTACGATGTTAGCTTAAAGAACTTAATTGGATTATTACATCCCTGCTCAACGATGTAGTTGTAAGGTTCAAATTAGGTAAATGGTTAGAGGTTGTGAGACCATGATCATGGAATTAACCGTATGAATCAACAACCAAGATAATCGAATTGATGAATAAAGTTCAATAACATAGTATGATTGTTCAAAGTGCTTTAACCCTGGGTTTTCTCCTATTGATTGTTCTAAAACTTTTATTTTACGCATTGTTTACTTACTTGCAATTTACAATATTCCAAACTCTATTTTGGTTAGTCTCGCATCAATTGAATATACATTGTGAACTAAGATTGAATAGTTGTTATATCAAGTCCCTGTGGGATTGATACTTGGCTTTCTTGAAGGACACTTTACTACTTGGTAGACCACGTACACTTGTGATTGTGCTTGGGCGTTGTCAGATGGCCTGACGAAGAAGTTCCTCATACGATTCTTCCCATTTGGAAAATTTGAAGGTTACGTAGGGAGATTATGAGTTTTAAGCGAAAGCCAAATGAGAACTTATTTCATGCAAGGAAGAGGTTCAAATCTCCCCTCAGGGACTGCCCACACCATCAATAGGTGAATAAATCACTAGCTCATATTTTTTTTAAAGCTCTTGACCATACCACAAAAATTTTGTTAGATTCAGCTATAGATGGTCAAGATTTGGAGAAAATATATAATAAGCTATCCACTTTGCTGAACTAAATTGCACAAGGTAATCATGACTGGAATGGGGATATGCCCAAAAATTCAGTGAAGAAGCCTTCCGAGATAATTGAAGTGGATAGTGTCACTACTCTAGACGCTTAGTTTTCAACCTTGTAAAATCAAATGATGACACAGTTTAGTAAGTTGAGTGTGAACTAACCATAGACACAAATAAATGCAGCCCAACAGACCCCGACATGGTATGGGATTTATGGTATTAGTTGCCACTTTGTAGACTTATCTAGAGCGAATCGGAGTCGGTCAACTGTGGGAAATTCACAGAAGGGAAATATGAAATATGGTAATGCCTATGCCCACAAATGGAAAAATTAAACCAACTACTCTTGAGGTAATAATCAGACTCAGACTCAGCAATTTCAGCTGCAATAGAACATACAAGCTAGCAATATTAAGTAGACATTGGAAAAGATCCTAACAAATCAAGGCCAAGATAAAAAACCAGCAACATGCTCAAAAGAATCTAGAGATGCAGTTGGGGCATTTAGCTTAAGCCCAGAATACAAGACCTCAAGGAGGTTTGCAAGTGACATAGAAAATCCAAAGCTAGTAATAGAAATAACCTTGTGGAGTGGTAGACACCTTATTGACAGACCTTCAAAGAAAAAGTAGGAGGTATAGGAAGAGCTAGTCCCACAACAGGCAGACGAGTAGCAAGTTGCAGCCAAAGATGCAGAAAATTTGGGGAAGTCTGAGTCCCAAAAAGAAGGTAGTTGAGCATATACAAGAGATACCACCACCACCATTCCCTCAGAGGCTTAAAAATTCTAATGAGTATGCATATTTTAAGAAGTTCTTTGACACATTCAGATAATTTCACATTAACCTCCCATTACTGGATGTTTGGCAGGGTATGCCTAAGTACTTGATGAATGTGATGACCAACAAGACCAATGTCACGACCCAAACCAGGGCCTGGCCGCGATGGGTATCTCAAGTCCACCGAGGACCAAAGATCACCCCTTTTGCTTAGCCAAATATAACATAATACAACTAGCAGTAGATGAATTCCAAACATATAACAAGATAAAATAATGTAAGATCAAAGGAGTCAGAGAATAACAACGATAATACCCTGTCCATAGTAATCAGCAAAGCCTCTAGCAAAACAAAATCAATCTAAGTCGGGACATGCCCCCGACGATAGCAAAAAATAAGTCCAAAGAAAATTCTGTGATAATAGATAAACCAAGAAACAATGACCTTCCTAAAGAAGGAGGCTCAACACTTCATGTTAACTGCTGACAACTAGGAAATTATATCACTACATAGGAAAAGTAGAAGTGTCTCTAGTTCCTGCATCTCATGGGGATACAACGTCCAAAGACAGTTAGCGGTTTGAGCGTTAGCATGTAACTTGGGTAGAGGATAACATAAAGCCAAGTCAAAACCACAGTAAAATTCCATATGCACACAATATACATACATACATACATAAATAACATGCTAGGGTAGGGCACAAGGTTTAGCATGCAACAAAAATATTAGCCTGGACTCTGTAGCTCAACCATTATAAACAGGCACCCACGGGGTATATGGGTTCAACTCTCCCTGCTGAAACGACTCCAGTTTATGTTTTCCACACGAACCGGAGGTATCAAGAAAGACCAGAGAATGCCCCAACCCCACGTCAATCTAGGTTATAAATCTCTCTCTCTCTCTCTCTATATATATATATATAATGTGTTACAAGCATATGATCATCAGGGACCAACCCTCATGATGGAAAACATGAGTTTCAAGTACAATACCTCAAGACTCATACCTTCACCACTTAGATACATAACCCCCTTTAAGCACATATTAAAATAAGTTTCACAGAACCCTTTCATTAAACCATAGAATTACACATTATGACATACCAAAGATATCGTCATACCCTTATTCTTGCAAGCTTACACTTATGCCATTATAATTACATTCCATCATCTTGGAGAATGCCTAGACCCACTTTGTTCATTAACTAAAATTTGGGGAATGCCTCGACCCTTTTCAGTTTATCAAATTAACTCTGGGGAATGTTTTTACCCCCAAAGTTTCAATTTTAGTTAAAACACGGTCAACAAGGCATTCAAAATCAATGTTCATTGTTTAACCATTTATGCAATGCACTGGTATAGGTGAGTAAGTCAAACCAAGTTAAAATTACATAATTCAAAGCCATTTACACAAGTGGGTTGAGGGAACAGAATTATTCAAAACCAATTCCAAGTTCAAAATATCAATTTAGGGAATGCCTCGACCCCCACTCTAATTCCCATATCCATGCAACCCATTAGTTTAAAAAGCATTCAATTCAAAGAAGAAACAACTCATACAAACCATGGAAAAACAATTCATGGATCAACCGTTCCAAAACCCTCAACCCATATCAAAACCCACGTTCAAATCAATATAAATAAACTATTTAAAACATATTCTTTTTATATAATAAGCTTTGGGGAAGAGTAACATGCCTGAAAGTACAAAGAATTATGGAGAGAAATCAACCCTTGAGCCCTTGGATGGCCAACTTTAAGGAACCCTAGCTTGTTCTTACCTTATGGATTGGAGAGAGTTTGAGAGAGTGTTTATGCTTGATAAGTGTTGAAAATAACTCCTAAAAGGTTCTTTATGGTGGCGGGTTTTAAGTTGATAAAGAGGGAAATATCCAGAGTGCCCTTCAATAAAAGTTAAAAATTTGTCGCCAGTGACTACGGGTCACTATACGACTCATAAGGACTCACTACAACTTGTCACCATGAGTCGTAGTCTAGACAGTAGCTGAGGGCCCCCACTTTGCTGGCCCTACAACTCATCAAGAGACCCTATGACTCATAAGGTCTTAGTCGTAACTAAGACAGAATAATTTAGGGTACACATTGGTCACCTTATGATTTGTACACTACGACTCGTATAGAGTCATTACGATTCCGAACCCCCAGTCGTAGTCACAATAAAAACTTTAGTTTACCACATTGGTCAGGCTATGATTGGGGTCTTAAGACATGTATAGATACCTTATGACTCATATGATAAGTCGTAGTCATAGCAGTAAGCTCAGAACTCAGGGAATTTTCCAAGGACCAAAATTTGTGGTGTTACATTCTCACCCCCAGGATCATTCGTCCCCGAATGATGAGACAAGGCATTCATTAGCATGATTCAACATAGAAAAAAACTACAAAATCTTCTCTCATTTTAGAATTCTTTCTCCCACACACCTTTTTGCCCTCTTTCGTCAAAGAAAGATGTACTGACTAGACTGCGCTACAACTCGTTAATTTTTTTAAACAAAACTAGAAAATAATGATATTAAGAAATACACATACCTTAAGCACAATTATCCAATGCGGAAAATAGGAATAGATATTTGGTCTTCATGTCCTCTTCAACTTCCCAAGTAGTTTCTTCAACCTTATCATTCCTCCAAAGAACCTTCACAGAAGCCACATCCTTAGTCTTGAAATAATGGACTTGCTTATCCAAAATATCCACAGGGACTTCCTCATAAGCAAAGGAATCCAAAACAACAACACTCTCTATAGGAATTACCACGGAAGGATTTCCCATGAACTTCTTCAATATTTAAACATGAAAACTTTGTGGATAGAACCCAAACTCAAAGGCAACTCCAACTCATAAGCTGCATTTCCCAATCTCCTCAAGATCAAGTAAGGGCCAACATAATGGAGATTGGGCTTTCCCTTCCTTATGAACCTCATCACTCCCTTCATGGGAGACAACTTCAAGAATACCCAATAACCAATATGAAACTCCAACTTCCTATGCCTCATATTCGCATAGGACTATTTGCGACTTTGATGTTAAGTCTAGCCCTAATCACCTTCATCATCTCAATGGCCTGATGAACTAAGTCAAGAACAAACAATCTAGTCTCGCCAACTTTGAACCACCTAATAGGAGACCTACACCTCCTACCAAACAAAGCCTCAAACGGGGCCATCTAAATACTCATGTGGTAAAAGTTTTTATATGCAAACTCTATGAGAGGAAAATGATCAACTCAACTATCACCAAAGTCAATCACACAAGCCTTTAGCATATCTTCCATAGTATGAATAGTTTTTTTCACTTTTCTATTACTCCGAGGGTGGAAAGCAGTGCTAAGGTTCACCTTAGTTCCTAAACCTCTCTAAAAAGAATGCCAAAAGTGAGAAGAGAACCGCGCACCTCGATTAGATATATTAGAAACAGCCGCGCCTTGCAATTTGATGATCTCTTGAATGAAAAGCTTAGCATAATCCTATACAGAATAATTAGTTCTTTCTAGTAAGAAGTGAGAAGACTTAGTCATCCTATCAATGATAACCAAATCAAATCAAACTAATTAGGAGATAGTAGGAGATTGGTAATGAAATCCATATTAATTACTTCCCATTTAAACACGAGCAACTCAATCTCTTTATATAGACTGTCAGGCCTCAAGTTCTCCACCCTCACTTGCTGGAATATCTGACGCAACACAGACCGGGGCACTGTCATAATGGGCATCCCAAGTCTACCTTGGACTGGAGAGCACCCCCTTAACCAAACCCAACCACTTTATACAGTCTTAGATGAGCTGAATTTTGAGCATATAATAAGATTGTGCAATGATCTAATGAATACTTTGGGATAGGGTGACAACCATGACCGACCTAACTAAGTCTATCCATACCAAACCAACTATCCATACAATACCAAACCAAAAAGAATATCAAAAAGTAATATGAAAGTCAAACGCAAAATGTAATGGGATAGAATAGTGAGAAATTATGTTCGACGATGCCAGCCTCCCAGCTTATTCCAATGCCAAGGCTAACATCAATAACGATCCCGCCCATTCCAACCCTCAGAAGTACCACAAATCCTCTATCCAACGAAGTACAAATATTCGGTTGGGACATGCTCCCAACCATAGCAAATACCAATATCCAAGAAGAGATAAAATGTCTAAGAATGTCCAATCAAAATATAATGCCTTTCGAAAGGTTAGAAGCTCACCACTTTAGTCCAATAAGTTGTCCCCGAATTAAGTACTATGACGGAGGAGTAGAATATCTGGTTCTTCCATAGCATGGGTATACAACTGCTAGTAGATAGGTTAGTGGTTGAACACTAGCATGAATCTTGGTATAAGAATAAAGTAATACCATTTATCAAAACCAAGTGAAAGCCATCCAATGCAAACAAACATACATATATATAAGTGCTGGTATAAGGGACTGGTTTAGCATGCCATTTAAAACTTTAACCTGGGTCGTGTATCTTAGCCGTCCTATCACTCATGGGCTATATGGGTTCAGCTCTCCCAGCTGAAAGAGTCCCGGTGCGTGTAGCCGCACGACGAGGCAATAACCCTGGGATGACTAGTACATCCCTCAAATATAAATGTGACACTCACACATGGCCATCGAAGACCCCTCATATCGGCAAATATGAGTTTCCGATTTTGATCTCACACATGGCCACCTTCCATGACTTAGCCTACAATTCCCTCCATTAATGCCCGATTAAAACCAAGTCCAAACAATCTAGTTATCCATTTATTAACAAAGGATATTTGATAAACCAGTGGTATCAACATACTACCATACTTGCAAGCATTATCCATAACTAAACCATTTAGATTGAGGGGACTCTCGGTGCCCTTTCTATTTACCGTATTAACCTCTTGGAAGACTACTATGTTCTACACAAGCATAACCAATTAGATTTTAACCTTTGTAAACCATTTGTAGTTTCATGCATAAGCTGAAAACAAGCAAGAGTTCCCTTTTAAAAGAGTCAATGCCATATATATCTTTATAAGTATTTAACCAAACACCTTGGGGGCATAGTAAACCAATACCAAATTCCATTACCATTAAAACATTACCATGCAATTCCATTATCCAAAACCACCATTAATGCATAGAAAGTATAATTGAAACCATAAGAAATCATAACCAAGCCTTTAACATCAAAACCCCAATCAATTATTGGAAACCAAAACCATACAAAAGTAAAACCATGAAATCAGCCATATAACCATGCCTTTAATTGAAATTACAAGTAGGAAAGAGAATCATGCCTTAAACAAAGAAGATTGATGGAAAGAATTCAATAAGACTAGCCCCAAAGTAACCCCTTAGCTGAAACACTAGCTCTTTGCCCCAAAAGCTCTTGAGAGAATTATGATATGTTTTGGAAGAGATTCTAAGTGCTTAATAATAAAGTAATAGGGTAAATAACCTCCTAAGTGTATTAGAAGTCGTGGGTCTTTGTTAGGGTAAGTAGAAAAATGTCCAAAATACCCTTACTTAAATCTCATAAAACCCGACATAGGGTTACGACCGCCCTACTTACAAGTCGCAACCTAGCTTACAGTTGATACCCACCCAATCATGACCAATCCTCAACTATGGATCGACACTGTCCAGTATACGACTCATCCAACCTAGTCATAACCTCAGCATACGATCCATACCCATGATCCGTATCCCTGGTAGAATGTAACACCAGGAGGATCAAACACTGACCACCTTATGGGTCACCTATACGAATCATACCCATGCCTTATGGTTCATACTCTCAAGTTGTATCCATTCTAGTGTCCAAGATAATCCCACCAAATAATACTAGCTAGATCACAACAGGTCTTCACCACTCATACCCCAGCTTATAGGTCATACAATGAGTGGTAATAGGTACGAAGAATGAGATTCCTAGAAATTTTCTAAGGGTCCAAAGATGGGATGGTTTAGTCTCCCCCATTAGGAAAATTCATCCCCAAATGACGGATAAGGTAGGGGTAACCACACACAAAGTCATTTGCATTATAAACATCCCTTTAACAAACTCAAAAAATAAAGATGTGTTCAAGAACACAAACCTTCCGCATGAATATCAGGAGCAAAAAACAAGAGAAGATACTTGGACTTCATGTCCTCTTCCGCTTCCCACGTGGCTATTTCCACCTTGTGGTTCCGCCATAAAACCTTAATTAAAGCCACATCCTTGGTCCACAACTGACGAACATGCCTATCCAATATCTCACCCGGGACCTCTTCATAAGACAAAAAATCCAAGATATTCAACCATTCCAAAGGA
Organism: Capsicum pubescens; assembly: GCA_030864215.1. NCBI lineage: Eukaryota > Viridiplantae > Streptophyta > Magnoliopsida > Solanales > Solanaceae > Capsicum > Capsicum pubescens. The sequence continues at coordinate 193,216,604 of CM061544.1, read as the reverse complement.
ACTATCGAAGATGAATCAACAACGCACTTTCTCAACATAGAAACATTAGATACCGGATGAACCAAACTCAAACTAGATGGTGACTCTAACTCATACACAATATTGGCCACTCTCTATAAAATCTCATAAGGACCAATATAATAAGGACTGAGCTTTTCCTTTTGCCAAACCGCACTACTCCATTCATAGGAGATACCTTAAAGAAAACCTTATCCCCAACTGTAAACTCCAAGTCTTTACGACTAACATTCGCATATGACTTTTGATGACTCTGGGAAGCCTTGAGCCTATCCTAAATCACCATCACCTTTTCCATAGCTTGACGAATGAAATTTGAACCAAAAAAATCAGCCTCGTCGAGCTCAAACTAATAAATAGGTGATTTACACCTCCTACCATACAATGCCTCAAAAGGAGCCATACTAATACTCTTATGATAGCTATTATTATAAGCAAACTCTACCAAAGGTAGATGCTCCACCCAACTTCCACCATAATCAATCACACAGGCTCGAACCATATCTTCCAATGTCTGAATAGTTCTTTCCACCTACCTATTCGACTGCGGGTGGAAAACTGTACTCACACTCAACTTTGTCCCCAACTCTTTCTAGAAAAACCACCAGAAGTGTGACGTAAACTACATACCATGATAAAAAATAATCGAAATAGGCACCTCTTAAAGTTTTACAATCTCTTGAAGATAAAGCTTTGCATAATCCTCTGACAAAAATCTAGTCCGCTGGCATGACATGTGCAGACTTCATTATCCTATCCATAATGACCCAAATAAAATCAAATTAGTTCTGAGACCGAGAGAGACCGGTAACAAAATCCATATTAATCTCCTCCCACTTCCATTCATGCAACTTAATCTCTTGATACAACCTTCTAGGCCTCACATGCTCAGCCTTAACTTGTTGACACACCAAACACTTGGACACTAAATTAACCACATCCCGCTTCATGCCACTCCATCATGGTACATCTTAGTAGAACTAGGATAGACAACATAGCGCGACTCGTACACCTCAAACAACATCCTTTGCCACAAACCGTCTACATTAGGAACACACAACCTTCTTTGTTACCGGAAAGTACCATCGCTGCTAATCTCAAAATTTACCACCTTTTGCTTATCAACACTACCCTTGATTTTCATCAAGGTAGAATGCCAACACTTGCTTCTCCTTAATCTCTACACTAAGAGATGATCTAACCACTTCTTAGTAGAACTAGGATAGACAACATAGCGCGACTCGTGCACCTTAGACAACATCCTTTGCCACAAACCGTCTACATTAGGAACACACAACCTTCTTTGTTACCTGAAAGTACCATCGCTGCTAATCTCAAAATTTACCACATTTTTCTTATCAACACTACCCTTGATTTTCATCAAGGTAGAATGCCAACACTTGCTTCTCCTTAATCTCTACACTAAGAGATGATCTAACCACTTCTTAGTAGAACTAGGATAGACAACATAGCGCGACTCGTGCACCTTAGACAATATCCTTTGCCACAAACCGTCTACATTAGGAACACACAACCTTTTTTGTTACCGGAAAGTACCATCGCTGCTAATCTCAAAATTTACCACCTTTTGCTTATCAACACTACCCTTGATTTTCATCAAGGTAGAATGCCAACACTTGCTTCTCCTTAATCTCTACACTAAGAGATGATCTAACCACTTATTACACCTTCACACCACCATCCTTGGATGAATCCAAGAGACGAACACCAAGATTTTCCAAAGAATGACTATTCTTCACCAATTCCCGCTTTCCTTATTCTATATGAGCCAAACTACCCATGGACAACCTATTAAGATCATCAATAACTACATTATCTTTACCTAGATGGTTGTAAAGACTCATAGTCCTTGAGAAGCTCAAGCCATCTCCTCTGCCTGAGATTATGCTCTTTCTATTAGAATATATACTACAAACTCTTATGATCAGAAACGATATCCACAAAGACCCTATACAAATAATGGCGCCATATCTTCAAAGCAACCACAACAACCAACAGCTCCAAATCATAAGTAGAATAGTTCATATCATTCACCTTCAAGTACCTAGAAGCATAGGCTATCACCTTCCTATGCCGCATCAACACGCAACCAATACCAACCCGAAATGCATCATAATAAACCACGAACCTATCATTGCCTTTAGAAAAAGTTAGAATTAGAGTTGAAGTCAACTTATCCTTCAACTTCTCAAAACTCCCATCACATGCATCCAACCAAGAAAACATAACCTTCTTCTAAGTCAACTTAGTAAAAAGAGTAGCTATCAACGAGAAGCTCTCCAAAAACAACCTAAAATACCCGGCTAAACTCAAGAAACTCCGAATATTAGATGTAGTCGTAGGTCTAGGCCACTTCTTCACCACAACCACCTTCTGCGAATCAACCATGATCCCTTCACTAGAAATGATGTGACCTAAGAAAGTCATAATATTAAACCAAAACCCGCTCTTAGAGAATTAGAAAACAACCGCTGTTTCCTTAAGGTTTGCAACACCATAAGGTGGTGATTAGCATGATCTATGTCACTCTTTGAATACACTAGAATATCATCAATAAACAAAATAATAAAAAGATCAAAATACTGCCGAAACACCCTATTCATTAGATCCATAAATGCTGTCGGGGCATTTGTCAATCCAAATGACATCAGCAAAAACTCATAATTCCCATACCTAGTGCAAAAAATAGTCTTAGGGATATCCATCTCCCTAATCATCAATTGATGGTACCTAGACCAAAGATCCATCTTAGAGAAGAACTTTGCACCTTGCAACTGGTCAAACCAATTATCTATCCGAGAGAGAGGATATTTGTTCTTGACCGTTACCTTATTTAACTGCCTGTAGTCAATGCACATATGAAGAGAACCATCCTTCTTCCGTACGAACAACACTAGTTCACCCCATGGAGAAACACAATGATAAATAAATCCTTTGTCTAGAAGATCCTTAATTTTCTCCTTGAGTTCCCTTAACTCAGCCGGAGCCATTCTATATGGAGTAATAAAAATTGGATGAGTGTTCAAAAGCAGATCCCAAACTGTATTTCCCTATATAGTGGAACACCTGGAAGATCATCCGAAAAGACCTCAGGAAACTCATTAACCACAGGGACCGAAGACAAATGAGGACCTTCCAAATTAGAATCTTTAACTCAAACCAAGTGATAAAGACAACCTTTAGAGATTAACCTTCGGGCTCTAAGATAAGAAATAAACTTCCCCCTAGGCGCTAAGGAACAACCTTCCTATTTTATTTCCTGCTCACCAGGGAACCTAAAGATAACCCTACGAGTTCAAAAATCCAAATTTTCATTACAAGAATGAAACTAATCCATGCCCAAGATTACATTAAAATCTACCATACCCAACTTAAATAGATCCGACAAAGTCTGCCTACTACTCACAGATACCACACACCCCCTATAGAGCCGTTCAGCAATGACCGGAGCTCTTATCCGGGTAGAAACATAAATTGGATCTGAAATAACTTCTGGATCGAAACCAAAAGACACAGCTACATAAGGAGTAACATAGGAAAGGGTAGAACCTGGATAAAGCAAACAATACATGTCACGAGAGAAAATCTATAACATACCAGTAACAACATTATGTGATACCTCTGATTCCTGACGTGACGCCAAAGCATACAACTTGTTCTAACCAACACTGGAACTAAGAGCAGTAATAGAAGTAGATGCCAGACCACCAGGTGTAGGACCAGAAGATGAAGCTATCAGAATCTTATTCACCCCTGTAGAAACTTTGTGAGATGGACATCCTTAAGCCGATGGACTACTTGGCCACACTTGAAGAACTTATCCCTACATTCCTCATAGAATCCCCAATGAGGACGACCGTAAAATTGACATGGAGGACAATGAAGAATATAACTGACCTCCACTTGCCTGAGACTGGGATCCCTACGCCCGAGAATCGTCACCACCATGATGACACCTCTTGACCAACTATTGAGGGTAAGTAGAACTGGAAGTAGAGAAGGAGCCAGAACTCATTCACTTTTTTTTCTGCCATTTCCTGCCATTTCCTGCCATCTCTATGACCTTGAGACTGGGCACATCCCTGATCAGAAAGACAACCCTGCTTACCCTGCCTGTCTTCATATTATACCTGCCTTCTCTTCTCATCCTCAACCTGCTACATATGAATAGTCAGCCTCGACATATCTATATCCCTCATAAGAAAAATAGTATTTCTCTCCAAAATTAGATCTCTATTCATTCCAGAAGCAAACTTCCTCATCCTCAACCTCATCTCAGCCACCAAATCAGGAGCATACCTCAAAAACTGATGAAACTTCAAAGCATACTCCTTCATAGACTTTTTTCTTTGCATGAGGTTCAAAAACTCCTCTATTGTGGATTCCCTTAACTCTTGAGGAAAGAATCGATCGATGAAGGCATCAGAAAAGGCCTCTAACAAACTATCCTCTTCTACATCACCTTTATCTCTGTCCCACTCCTCATACCACAGATAAGCAACCTCTTAGAGATGATAGGCTGCACAGTTTACTTCTTTCATATTAGTAGACCTCATTACCCAAAAGATCTTCTCTATCTCATTAAGAAAGACACATAGGTCTTCATCTATCTTTACTCCCATAAAAGTCGTAGGAACCATCTTCATAAACTGTCCTAGCCTAGAAACCTCAGCAAATACAACGCTTGTCGTACCTCACTCGACCTGAGCAACAACTAATTGGGAAATAACATGCTTATACCGATGAAACTCTGCATTCATCACATTGCCCTGAGGGACCTAAGAAGCAGTAGGAGGAATAGGAAGAACTCTGATAAAATCAGGAACAGGACCATGACATCAAAGATGTACTCCAGACGTAGGAGGTACTCCTTCAGCGTTCTCCCTAGAAGGGATGGAAGAATTTCCTTGTGTTCCTGATCTAGGAGGCATGATCTGAAAGATAGCCAAACAAAGATTAGAGGAGATTCCAGGACTGAGAAGTCAAGCTTGAAGAAAAAATACCAAGAAAATAAAACATTCCTAGATGTCTTCCAGCCTCTCCCTTATAAGTATGGCACACTAAACAACCCTAAAAGAGACTCTTCTCAACACAACTTTATAGATACCCAATCGCCAATGAACCTAGACTTTGATACTAACTTGATGTAGCCCTGACTGGGGCCTTGTCGTAATGGGCATCCCAAGCCCACCTAGGACTGGGGACCACTTACTTAACCCAACCTAACCACCTTATACAACCTTAGATGAGCTGAATTTTGAGCATATAGCCAAATTGTACAATGCTCTCATGAAGACTTTAGGATAGGGTCATAACCATGACCAGCACAACTAAGTCAGTCCATACCAAAACAACCATCCATACCATACAAAACAAAGAGAATATCAAAACATAATATGAAAGTCAAACCCAAAATGTAATGCAATGGAATAGAGAGAAATTATGTTTGATAATGCCAGCCTCCCATCTTATTCCAATGCCAAAGCTGAGACCAATATTGATCCCACCCATTCCAAACCCAGAAGAACCATAAATCCTCTATCCAAGGGAAAACAAATATCTGGTTAGGACATGTCCCCAACCTTGGCCAAAACCAATATTTAAAAAGAAAATAAAAGGTCTGTGAATGTCTAATCATGAAATGATGCCTTCCAAAAGGATGGAAGATCTCTACTATAGTCCAATAAGCTATCCCCAAATCAAATACTATAAAGGAGGTCGAACCTCCGGTTCCTGCATAGCTTGGGTATACAACCACCAGTAGATGGGTTAATGGGTGAACACTAGCATGAATCTAGGGATAAGGATAAAGTAATGCCATTTATAAAAACCAAGTGAAAATCATCCAATGCAAACAACCATACTTATTTACAATTGCTGGGATAAGTGATCGGGTTTAGAATTCTATTTAAAAGCTTAACCTGGGTCATGTAGCTTAGCTGTCCTATCACCCACGGGCCATATGGGTTTAACTCCACCTGCTAAAAGGTTTTTGATGCGTGTAGATCCATGACTAGGCAATAACCTTGGGATGAATAGTACATCCCTCCAATATAAACGTGATGCTCGTACATGAATATTAAAGAACCCTTATATCGGCAAATATGAGTTTCCGATTTTGATCCGCCCGGGATAGCCACTTTCCACAACTTAGCTTACACTTCTCACTATTAATGCCCAATTAAAACCAAGTCCAAACAATCCAGTTAACCATTTATTAACCAAGGCTATTTGATAAACTAGTGGTATCATCATACCACCATACTTGTAAGCATTACCCATAGCAAAACCATTTAGATTAAGGGGACTCTTGGTGCCTTTTCCGTTTATCGTATTAACCTCTTAGTAGACTACCATGTTCTCTACAAGCATAACCAATTAGTATTTAACCTTTATAAACCATTTAAACTATTTATAGTTTCATATATAAGCTGAAAACAAGCAAGAGTTCCCTTTTAAAAGAGTCAATGCCATAAATATATCTGCATAAACATTTATGAAACACCTTGGGGGTATAGTATAACCAAAATCAAATTCCATTGCCATTAAACCATTAACATGCAATTCCATTATCCAAAACCACCATTAATGTATAAAAAGCCTAATTAAAACCATAAGAAATCATAACTACGCCTTTAACATTAAAAGCCCCAAATTAATGATTGAAAACCAAAACCATGCAAAAGTAAAACCATGAAATCAATCATATAACCATAAATTTAATTGAAATTACAAGTAGGGAAGAGAATCATGCATTAAACCAAGAAGATTGATGGAAAGAATTCACCAAGACAAGCCCCAAAGTAATCCCTTAGCAGAAACCCTAGCTCTTTTCCCCAAAAGTTCTTGAGAGAATTATGATATGTTTTGGAAGAGATTCTAAGTGTTTAAGAATAAAATAATAGGGTAAATAACCTCCTAAGTTTATTAGAAGTCATGGGTATTTATTAGGAAAAGTAGGGAAATGTCCAGAATACCCCAACTTAAATCCCATAAAAACTCGACACAAGGTTACGATCGACCTTCTTATGAGTCAAAACCTAGATTACGATTTATATCCATCCAATTGTAACTAATTCTCAATCATGGATCAGACACTATCCAGTACACGACTTATCCAACCAAGTCGTAACCTCAACATACGATCCATACCCATGATCCATATCCCTAGAAGAATTAACACTGGGAGGATCAAACACAGACCACCTTATGAGTCACCTATATGACTCGTACCTATGCCTTACGACTAAAACCCTCAAGTCATATCCATTACAGTGTCCAAGACCATCCTACCAACTAACACTAGTCAGCTTACGACAGTTTTTCACCACTCGTACCTAAGCTTACGGCTCGTACCATCAGTTGTAATGGGTTCGAAGAACGAGATTCTGGGAAATTTTCTAAGGGTCCAAACTTGGGATGCTTCAATATTATACACTTAGCCATAAAATTGGCCACATCCCTCTTTATTTTATTCCACCAATAGATCTCTTTCCAGTTATGATACATCTTTGTTGAACCAGGATGAATAATGTATCTCAACTCATAAGCCTTATCTAAAATCCTTTCCTGTAATCCATCGACGCCAGGGACGCACAGTCTCCCTTGGTATCTTAGGATACCATCACTACTAATATCAAAAGCCAAGACTTTTTGCTGACCCATAGCTTCCTTAATATGCATCAAGGTAGGCTCCAAAACCCGTTTCTCCTTTACCTCAGTACCGAGAAAAGACCTCACCATCTTGTGAACGATCACCCCACCATCCTTAAAATAAAAAAGGTGAACTCTAAGATTCGCCAAATAATGAATATCCTTCACTAAACCTTACATTTCCTCATAAACATGAGAGAATATCCCCATGGATAACCTACTAAGAGAATCAACAACCACATTAGCTTTCCCTAGATGATAATAGAGAATCATATCATAATGCTTGAGTAACTAAAGCTATCTCCTTTGCCTGACATTCAACTCCTACTGGGTGAACACGTACGACAAGCTCTTATGATCTTAATATATATCAACATGAACTCCATACAAGTAATGGTGCCAAATCTTTAAAGCAAAAACATATCTATCAATTCTAAATCATGAGTCAAATATTTCTTTTATAGGCCTTCAATTGCTTAGAAGCATAAGACACTACCCTGCCATGCTACATCAACACATAACCCAGTCCCACATGGGATTTATCACAATACACAATAAAACCATCAGTATCCTTGGGTAGGGTCAAAACTAGACCCAAAGTCAACTTATCTTTATACTCCTCAAAGCTACCCTCATAAGCATTGGATAACAGAAACTTTACCTTCTTCTATGAAAACTTAGTCAATGGAGTAGCAATCGAAGAGAAATTCTCCACAAACCTTCTATAATAACTAGCCAAACCCTAGGAGCTTTGAATATCGATTGGAATTGTGGGTCTAACCACTTTTTACCGCCTCTACCTTTTATAGATCCACCATGATCCCCTTACTAGAAATAACATAACAAAGAAAGGTCATAGTATTCAACTAGAATTCACACTTAGAAAATTTAGCATACAACTGCTAATCTTTCAAAGTCTGCAACACTATACAAAGGTGATTGGCATAGTCCTCCTTACTCTTAGACTAAACTAGGATGCAATCAATAAACAAAATGATGAATAAGTCCACAAATAGATGGAATACCCGGTTCATAAGATTCATAAATACCGTCAGGATATTAATCAACCCAAGATACATAAACAAGAACTCATAATGTCCATATCAGTATGAAAAGTAGCCTTATGGATATCCACCTCCCTAATCTTCAAATAATGATAACCCAACCAAAGATCAATCTTAGAAAAGTACTTAGCACCTTGAAACTGGTAAAATAGGTTATCAATTCTCAAAAGAGGATACTTATTCTTCACCATCACCTTATTTAACTGGCGATAATCTATACACATTCGAAGGGAACCATCCTTCTTGCGCATGAAGTGAACATGAGCACCCCATGGAGAAATACTAGGGTTAATAAAACCCTTATTAAGAAGATCTTTCAACTATTTCTTATGTTTTTTAAACACAACCGAATCCATTCTATAAGGAGGGATAGAGATTGGATGAGTATCTGAGAAAAGATTAATCCCAAAGTCTATTTTTCTATCTAGAGGATTACTAGGAAGATCACAGGAAATTCATTAACCATAGGAACGGATTGCAAATGAGGTCCGTCCAAGTTAGAATCTTTAACCCACACCAAATGATAAAGACATTCTTTGGAAACTAACTTTCGGGCTCTAAGATAAGAAATGAACCTTCCCTTAGATATGAGGGAACTCCCTTCCTATTCTATAATAGACTCATTAAAAAATTTGGAATGACCTTATAGGCCTGACAATCTAGAGAGACATAACACAAATGAATCCCATCCATTCCAAAAATTACATCATTATTGACCATCTCAAACTTTACCAAGTCTACCCAAGTCTCCCTACAATAGATATATACCACACAACTCCTATAGACTTTTTTAGCCACAATAAAGTTACCAACCAGGGTAGACATAGAAAAAGGATCAGGAATACACTTGGGAATAAACCAAAATGAATAGACATATAAGGGGTCATAGAATAAAGAGAAGACCCCAGATCAAACAAGCAATACACGTCATGAGAGAAGAGTTGTAATGTACTAGTGACAATATAAGGAGATGCCTCAGATTCTTGATGGGTGGCTAGAGAATATAGAGGATTTTGGCCAATAATGGTTCTAAAAATAGCATCCTTTGGCGTAGGAGATAAAGAAGAAACAATCAAAACCTTATCATGCCCAGTAGAATCATCACCAGAAGGATGGTTCCTCTGAATTCAGCCCTGTTGGCAATATCTGAAACACTTATTCATCCCCTCATCACAAAAACTATGGTGCTACTTCCTACAAAATCTGCAATCAAGATATGATGGAGTCGACTTGTCCCTACTAGCTTGAGATTAGGCACCTTGTGCCTTAAACTCATTGTTGTAATAAAAATGATGATCGTCGAATGACTTAGATAAGGAGAACTTGTCATAGAATAAGAACCAAAATATCCCCACTTCTTTTTACACCATTACCTACCATCACTCCACTATTTTGATAAACTTTACTTTGCTCGAAATAAGGGGATAACATAATGCTAAGTAAAAATCCACATGCATGCATTGTACATACATACATACATAACATACTGGGTAGGGACCAAGGTTTATCATGCCAGTAAAACATTAGCCTGGACTATGTAGCTCAATCATCATAAACAGGAACCCATGGGCTATATGGGTTTAACTGTCCCAGCTGAAAAGGACCCAATGTATGTTTACCATACAAATTGGAGGTATCAAGGAAAACTAGGGAATTCCTCGACCACACATCAATCAAAGATACAAATATATATATATATATATATATATAAGTGTCATAAGCATATGATCATCAAGACCAACCCTCACCCTAGCAAATGTTAGTTTTTGGTACAAGTCCTTCAAGACTCAAACCTTCATGACTTAGCTACATAACCCCATTTAAGCCTATATTAAAAAAGTTTCATAGAACCCTCGTTAAACCATAAAAATACACATTATGGCATACCATAGGTATCATCATACCCTTACGCTTGTAAGATTACACTTATGCAAAATTAATTACATTCCATCATCTTGGGGGAATCCCCGACCTCTATTGTTCATTAAATTTTGGGGAATCCCTCGACCCTCAAAGTTTTAATTTTAGTTAAACCATGACTAAGAAGGCCTTAAAAATCCATGTTCATTGCTTAAACATTTATGCAATGCAATAGTAAAGATGAGTAAGTCAAACCAAGTGACAATTTCATAATGCAGAGCCATTTACACAAGTGGGTTGAGGGAACACAATTATTCAAAACCAATTCCATGTTTAAAACATCAATTTGGGGGAATGCCTTTAACACACTACAATAATTCCCATACCCATGCACCCCATTATTTTAAAAAGCATTCAATTTAAAACTTGTATAACTCATAAAAACTATGGGAAAATAATTTAAGGACCAACCATTCCAAAACCCTCAACCCATATCAAAACCCATATTCAAAACTATATTAATAAACTATTTAAAACATATACTTTTCATAAAATAAGATTAGGGGAGGAGTAACATGCCTAAAAGTATAGAGAGAAATCAAATCTTGAGCCCTTGGATGACCAACTTCGAGGAACCTTAGCTTATTCTTGCCTTAGGGGTCGAGAGAGTTTAAGAGCGTGTTTATGCCTAATAAGTGTTGAAAATAATGACCAAAGGTTCTTTATGGTTGTGGATCTTAAGTGGGGTAAAAATAGAAATGTCAAGAGTGCCCTTCATTAAAAGTTAAAAATTTGTTGCTAGTGACTACTGGTCTTTATACGGCCTGTAAGGAATCACTACAACTTATCACCATAAGTCATAGTCTAGACAGTAGCTGAGGTACCCTTCTATGTTGACCCTATGAACCCTTCTATATAACATGTTAATAGACCCTATGACTCATAAGGTCTTAGTCATAACCAAGACAAAAGAATTTAGGGTATACATTAGTCACCCTACGATTTGTATATTATGACTCGTATAGAGTCACTACAACTCAAAACCTCTAGTCATAGTCACAATAAAAACTTCAGGATAGCACACCAATTAGGCTATGATTGGGGTCTTAAACCCATATAGACACTTTACGACTCGTATGATGAGTCATAGTCATGGCAATAAGCTCAAAACTTAGGGAATTTTCAATGGGCCAGAATCTAGGGTTTTACAACCAAGCTGGGAGATATTAAGATGGTTGAACTAACAAAGAAATGTAGTTCTGTAATAATGATTAAGATGCTAAAAAACTTACGGACCCAGGGAGTTTCACCCACCCCATTAGAATTAGTGAAAGTGATGTGATCAAAACTTTAAGTAGCTTAGAGGAAAGCATAAATTTAATACCCCTTGATGTGTTCAACACTCTTGGATTGGAGAAGCCAAGGCTATGCTCTGTGGTGCTTTAAATGACAAATAGAACAAGAGTATAACCCAAAGGAATCATTGAAAATGTCTTTATTAATCTTGGTAAGTTCATTATTCCTACAGAATTTGTTATTCTTCATTATAGTGCAGATGATAGGGTGCTAATTATACTAGGACGTATATTGTTAGTGATGGAAAGAGCACTGATTTCTATTAGAAAGGGCACTCTAACAATGATACTGGATGATAAAGAGGTCATCTTCTAAGTTGACAAACCACTAAATCCACATTTTCCCTATAAGGATTTTTGCATGATCACAGGTATAGAAGTGGATGAGTGAAGGGTGGAGGAGTATAAATAAAATACCCCATAATATTCCAAGCTCGATTCATCTCTTAGTTGCATGCTTAAGGTGTCTAAGGCTTGAAAATTTAACTAAGTGATGAGGACTTAGTCATTTTCAAGACCCCTAACTTTGCAGATTTTTATTTTGGCCTTCCCAACAATGAAATGTTGGTTTTCAAGTTGGTTCATGTTTTGGGGGGTAAAAAGTATGTCTCAGGAGAGTTTTGGGACTTTAGGATGAGGTTTGAGATGTGTTTGAATAGCTTAAATAGTGAAGCCTTGCGATAGGCTCATGGCGTACGGGTGGATTCGCAGGTGGTGGTTTGCGGCGTGATAGTGGCTTGACCAAAGCAAGGGTCGCGACGCGCCAAGGGTAGCTCGCCCAAATTTTTGATTAAAGTGACCAAGGGGCATTTAAGTCATTTCTATCAGCCCAATTCATCCTTAACATGATTTGGGACTTCTAAAAGGGCATTATTTACCCCTTTAACTTTAAATTTCTCTCACAAAACCATCCTCTTTCCCAAAGAACAAAATCAAGCTTTTTTTCCACAATAATTCAAGAGTTCAAGCTTCCAATCCAAGAAATCTTCAAGAATTCAGTTATTAAGGTATGCGGGGTGTTCATCCATGGGACCCTTTCACCCATGGAGCCCAAAAACTTTATTCTAATTAAATTAAAGAGTTTTTCCTCTACTATGGAAATTTATATGGTCAAGATTGGTTAAATTCATGTGTTCCCTGGTAATTTGAACTCAATTCATGTCTATGCATGATCCTATGAAAATTTAGGTTGCTGCACTCTTTAAATTTCACTTTCCTTATATTCAAGTGAATTTCATATTAAATCCCCAATTAATGAATTTAGCCATTTAATCATGTTGTTTTCCTCATACTTAACATATTCCCATATTCCATTTCATGATTCTCACATGTTTGATGGAATGTTCATATTTTGGGTCTTTGAACCATGATTTCATACTATAGTATTAAACTTTGATATCATATTTTTGATCATTCAATGTTGGAACGTTATGAACATCAGATACCTATCTGTTTTACATGATTTCACATTTTCAAGTAATGATTTAGTTAAACCATGGGTATTAGTATTATTTTACTCAGTTAAAATAACCATGATGAGCACTATCAGAAGTAATGTTTATTTAAACTCAGTTCAGTTCAGTACCAGTATCAGTTCAGTTGGGAGTAGGATTTAGCTTTGAGAGAACCAAGGGATGGGGTATGAACCGGCAGTTAGGAATGGATCCATAGTTACAGTCCCTAAGATCTAGAACTACGTATCCAGTGTAGGATTATGAGATATCACCCACCAGTTTAAGATCGACACTTAGTGCTCACAGTAGGTACCAGGTCATGTGTTAGCTTGTGGTCACTTATGGGCGTTAGCACTATTGTCGCGACTAGGGGGTAGCCTCAGGTCGTGACCAAACTTGTTATTAGAGCCTAAGGTTTTAAAGTGTCTTAGAGAGTCTAAAATCCACGTTAAGTAGAGTCTTGTGCATCGGTGTAAAGAGAGCCACATTTATAGGCAAGAGGCTATGAGATATTTTAGGAAAGTTTTCCTTCTTTCTGTGTTTATGTTATGCAAAAGAGAATGAGATCTATTCAATTCATATTTATAGATCATCCCTAATTTTATTTACAGATAATGCCTCCTATAAGAAACAACAGAAAAAGGAACGGGGACCAGCCTGTACCACCTGATAAGAAAGATCCCTTAAATAAGCATGTCTCTCACGTCAAATTAAAGGGTGTTTTCACTATATTATCCCATTGTGTAGCTTCTCAAAATAACCAAAAGGCTATTATCCTATCCAATCTAGTGGAAAATATATCTTCAGTTAGGATTCAAGATTCTATTCGAATGAATCCCCCTCTATTTTTGTGATCCAAGTCTGAGGAGGATCCGCAGGAGTTTTTGGACATGGTGCAGATAGTGACAAATATCATGGACATAACTTCAAGTGAGAGTGTAGAGTTGTCTGCATACCAAATGTAGGATATATGTACTCTTGGTTTAAGTAGTGGAAGGAGGACCAAGGTGTTTATACAGGGCCTATAGAGTGGGAGGAGTTTTCCACAACTTTCTTAGACAAGTTCTTTCCCCTAGAGTTGAAGAAAGTGAAGGTTCAGGAGTTTATCAATTTTAAGTAGGGTAATATGAGTGTGATGGATTACTCACTTAAGTTCATCTAGTTAGTTAGGTGTACTCCTACTATGGTGACGGATAATAGGTCTAGAATGAGTAAGTTTGTATTTGGTATAGCTGATAGTGTGGTTAAGGAGAGTAGGACCACCCTATTAATATGGAGATGTACCTATCTAGACTCATGGTTTATACTCTTCAGATTGAGAAGGAGAAGCATAAAGAGAGGGAGAGAGAGAATAAAAGGGCCAGAACAGGTAGTTTTAACTTTTCTCAGCCAAGGTCAGAAGGCGGTGACCATTCTCAGTTCCATCAGAAGTTTTCATCCCTAACTCCAACTTTAACTAGTGCACCAGTGCCTATGTTTAGGTAAGACAGTCGAGATAGAGTGCCACGTTCTAAGTCCTAAGGCAGTGTGGGCAGTAGTCACACTAATCCTCTTTGCCAAAAATATGGTTGGAATCATCAGGGCGAGTGTAAGGATGGTAGTGATGTGTGTTTTGGATATGGAAATCCAGGCCACATGATTCGGGAATGCCCATTGGTTTCCCAAAAGGGGAGAGATTCGTACCAATAGGGCTAGTTTAATTTTTCATCAGCTCCAGTAGGTCGCCCGACTCAGTAGTGTTCCACATTCAGTGCCACCAGTGGGTAGCATCAGAACAGACTGTATGCTCTCCTGACTCATCATGATTATGAAATTTATCCTGATATGGTTACGAGTGTGTTACAAGTCTTCCACATTCATGTTTATGCATTGCTAGATACTAGAGCTTTATTTTTCTTTGTGACTTCTAACATAGTTGTGGACTTTAGTGTCAATCCAGAAATGTTAGTAGAGCATTTCTCATTATCTACCCTGGTGGGTAAGTCCATTTTAGCCAGACGGGTATACAAAAATTACCCTATCACAATGTCCCATAAAATTACCTCATTTAACCTCGTGATGTTAGAGATAAAGGATTTTGATGTCATTCTCGACATAGATTGACTCTACTCATATTATACCTGAATTGATTGTAGAAATAGTGTCGTTTAGTTTTAGTTTCCCAATGAACCATTCATTGAATGGAGGGATAGTGCTTCAGTGCATAAGGGTCAGATTATTTCATATCTTAAAGCCAAAAAGATGATATCTAAGGGGTGTATTTACCATCTTGTCCGATTCAAGGACATAAATTTATAGACCCTGATCCATGAATCATTCCAGTAGTAAGTGAATTTTCAGATGTGTTCCCAGAAGATATTATTGGAGTCCCCCCCGAGAGGGAAATTAACTTTGGAATAGATCTCCTTAAAGATACCCAACCTATTTCTATTCTACCCTATAAAATGGCTCCAGCTGAGCTTAAGGAATTGAAGGAACAGTTAAAAGATCTCTTAGATAAGGGTTTCATCAGGCCTAGTATTTCTCCATATGGTGTTTCAGTCCTATTCATGTGTAAGAAAGATGGTTCTCTCAGAATGTGCATCAATTACCGTTAGTTGAACAAATTCATAATCAAGAATAAGTATCCACTCCCCAGAATTGATGACTTGTTCGAACAACTTCAGGGTGCAAGTTATTTCTCTAAGATAGACCTCAGATCCATCTATCATCAGCTTAGAGTTAGAGAATGTGACATTAAAAAAATAGCCTTTAAAACTTGGTATGGTCACTTCGAATTCCTATTTATGTCTCTTGGACTAACAAATGCCCTATAACTTTCATTGACTTGATGAACAGGGTGTTCAAACAATACTTGGACATATTCCTCACAGTCTTCATTGATGATATTTTTGTCTATTCCCGTAATGAGAATGATCGCACAAATCATCTGAGGGTTATGTTGCATACCCTTAGAGATCATCAGTTATTCACTAAGATCAGTAACTATGAATTTTGGATAAGATTAGCATCTTTTCTTGGCCATATAGTTTCCTATGATGGCATCTGATTTGACCCTCAAAAGACTGAAGTAGTGAGAAACTAGCCGAGACACATCTCTCTATTAGATATTATAAGATTCTTGGGTTTGGCTAGCTACTATAAGCATTTTGTTGAAGGGTCTTATTCTATTGCATCCCACATATCCCGATTGATTTAGAAGAAGGTCAAATTTTAGTGGTCAAATTCTTGCAGAGTTTTCAGGGGTTGAAGACTCGACTCACTTCTGCCCTAGTTTTGACTCTGCCAAATGGCACAGATGGATTTTTTGTTTACTGTGATTCTTCCAGAGTTGGTCTTGGTTTTGTTTTGATATAGAGAGTCAAGTTCAAAGACTACGCCTCTAGACAACGTGAACCCCATGAAAAAAACTATCCTACCCATGATCTTGAGTTGGCAATTGTCATTTTCCCATGAAAATTTGGAGGCATTATCTTTATGGGGTTCATATTGCTGTGTTCACTGACTATAAGAGTCTATAGTACGTGTTCACATAGAAAGATCAAAATCTTTATCAGAGATGGTGGCTTGAGTTATTAAAATATTATGATATGAGTATGTTGTATCATCCAGGCAAGGCCAATGTAGTGACAGATGCCCTTAGTAGATTATTCATGGGTAGTGTTGCTCATGTTGAGGGAGATAAGAATAAGTTAGTTAGTAAGGTTCATCAACTTTTTAGATTAGGTGTTCGGTTGGTTGATTAAGATGAGGGTATTATATAGGTTCAGGATGGTTTGGAATCTTTATTGGTTGCCGAAGTGAAAGAAAAATAAGACAGGAATCCTATTTTGGTTAAGTTAAAAGAGGCAGTTATAGATTAGAAAGTAGAGGTTTTCTCCCAAAGGGGAGATGGTGTGCTTCATTATCAGGGAAGGTTATGTGTTCTGTGTGTTGATAGTTTGAGACAGAAAATACTTGTAGAAGTGCATAGTGCACGATACTCTATCCACCCAATAGCCACTAAGATGTACCGTGATTTGCGGAAAATCTACTGGTGGAATGGTATGAAAAAGAACATTGCAGAGTTTGTGGCTAAGTGTTCAAATTGTCAGTAGGTTAAAGTTAAGCACCAAAGGCCTAGTTGTATTCTTCAGGAGCTTAGCATCCCCACTTGGAAGTGGGAAGTGGTGAACATAGATTTTGTGACAGGAATACCTCGTACGCATCGTCATGATTCAATATGGGTCATTGTGGATAAAATGACCAAATCAACTAATTTCTTGTCGGTTAATACTTTCTACTCATCTGAAGATTATGCCAGGCTTTATTTTAGGGAGTTAATAAAGTTCAATGGGATTCTGTTGTCTATCATTTTGAATAGAGGTACTCCATTTACCCTTTACTTTTGGAGGGCTTTTCCGATGGGTCTTGGTACCCAAGTTCATCTCAGTACAACTTTTCATCCTCAGATAGATGGTCAGGCAGAATAGACTACTCAAACTTTAAAGGACATATTGAGGGCGTGTGTTATTGATGTTAAAGGTGGTTGGAATGATCACTTACCTTTGATTGAGTTTAACTACAATAATAGTTATCACTCCAGTATTCAGGTGGCTCTTTTTAAGGTTCTTTATGGAAGGAGATGTAGATCTCCTATTCATAAGTTTGAGGCAGGTGAGGCTACTTTTATAGGGCTAGATTCAGTGTTTGAGGCAATGAAAAAGGTTTATGTTCAGTTGATTTCAGAAAGGCTGAAGAAAACCCAAAGCCGTCAAAAATCCTTCGCAGACATAAAGAAAAGGGATTTTTAGTTTGAGGTTGGTGATATGGTCTATTTGAAGATTTCTCCTATAAAAGCGGTGAAGAGGTTTTGCAAGAATGGAAAATCAGTCCCCCCTACGTTGGCCCTTATAGAATCCTGCACCATTTTAGAAAGGTAGCTTATGATCTTAAGTTTCCTGCAGACTTGGCATCAGTACATTCGGTGTTCCATGTTTCCTTTTTAAGGAAATGCATTAGTGATTCATCTGCTATTATCCCTTTAGAAGGTATGGATTTTAGGATAACCTTTCGAAGAAGTACATTTGAGACACTTGATCATCAGATTCGTAGGCTTAGGAATAAAGAGCTTCCCTTGGTTAAAGTTCTTTGGCAAAATTAGTCCGTTGACGGAGCTACTTTGGAAGAAAAAGAAAATATGCGGACCAAGTACCCCCACCTCTTCTCCACAAACTCAGATTTATCTTGAGGTAATGACTTTCCTTAGATTTACTCACTTTCATTCTCAATTCAGCTATGTGGCCATTCTCATGTCATTGCATGCATTCACAAAATCCATTCAGTTCATGTACCATTCTTCATACCTAGGTATGTATTCATGTTCTAAGTTATGCATGTACAATATATAATCTCAGTTGCCTTAGTACTCTCAGTCTAACCAATCTTATTCAAGGACGAATGCTCCCAAGGGGGAGATATTGTAATTCCCAGTAATATTCCAAGCTCGATTCAGCTCTTAGTTCCATTCTTAAGGTGTCTAAGGCTTGAAAATTTCACTAAGTGTTCAGGAATTAGTCATTTTCAAGACCCCTAATTTTTGTGGATTTTTATTTTGGCATTCCCGACCCTGAAATGTTGTTTTTTGAGTTTATTCATGTTTAGGGAGGTTAAAAGTATGTCTCAGTAGAGTGTCAAGAATTTCAGAGGAGGTTGGAGATATGTTTGGAAGGCTAAAATAGTGAAGCCTCACGATAGCTTCGCAGCGCGAGGATGGCTCCACAGGTTGGGGGGTCGTGGCGATTGTGGCTTGACCCAAGCAAGGGTCGTGGTGCACCAAGGGTATCCTCCCAACTTTTTGATTCAAGTTCCCAAGGGTAATTTGAGTCATCTCCCTCTGCCCAGTTCTTCCTTAACAAGATTTGGGATTTCCAAAAGGGCATTATTTGCCCCCTTCATTATAAATTGCTCTCAAGAAACCCTCCTCTTTCCCCAAAAATAAAGTTAAGCTTTTTCCCCAAGAATTCAAGAGTTCAAGCTTCCAATCCAAGAAATCTTCAAGAATTCAGTTATAAAGGTATGTGGGGTGTTCATCCATGGGACCCTTTCACCCATAGATCCCAAAAACTTTCTTTTAATTAAATTAAAGATATTTCTTTCACTATGAAATTTCATATATTCAATATTGGTAAATTCATGTGTTCCCTAGTAATTTGAACTCAAGTCATGTCTATGTACGATCTTATGAAAAGTTAGGTTGCTTCATGCTTTAAATTTCAGTTTCCCATGTCATATTCAACTGAATTTCAAGTTAATTCCCCAATTTATGAATTTAGCCATGTAGTCTTGTTGTTTTCCTCATACTTTACACATTCCTATGTTCCAGTTCATGATTCTTACATATTTGATGGAATGTTCATGTTTTGGGTCTTTGAACCATGATTTCATACAATGGTTTTAAGCTTTGATATTGTATTTTTGATCATTTAATGTTGGAGGGTTATGAATGCCCGATACCTATCTGTTTTACATGATTCTAGATTTTTAAGTAATGATTCAGTTAAAATATGGATATTATTATTATTTTACTCACTTGATATAATCATAATGAGCACCATCTGAAGTAATGTTCTGTTAAAATTAGTTCAGTTTAGTAACAGTGTCAGTTCAGTTGGGAGATGGATTTAGCACTAAGAGAACCTAGGGATGGGGGCTCACCCACCAGTTAGGACTGGGTCCTTAGTAGCAGTCCCTAAGTTCCAAAACTAAGTAGCCAGCGTAGGATTATCAGATGTCATTCGCCAGTTTAGGACTGACACACTTTTTAGGGTCAACCTCCAATTTAAGATAGACTCCCTAGTCCTTTGGGACATCAAATTAGTGTATCCAAAAAGCCAGTGTTATTACCCGTGGAAAGGTACTGACACCCTTCCAACATGGGTTACAGGTTAGACTCTAATTAACTCAGATTTGGCCATATCGGTTATATGATACCTCACACAATGGTAGTCAGTATGTCAGTGTATCTCAGCTCAGGTTTGCTTGACCAAGTGTATAAATTTATCTGTTATTCAGATTTTAGAATAATTCAGTAACATGCTTATGCTTGGTCTTGCATTCTCATATAGTACATATTTATGCATTCATGGTCAGATATCTCATGCATTTCAGTCAGCCCTTATCTCACATACCAGTACATTCAAAGTACTGACCACATACTTTTCTTTGCGCTATGTTGTCTTATAACATAGGTTCAGATGCTCAGTTTCCCGACCGTTCTCAGATAGCTCAGTGTTGCTCAGCAGTAGCAGTAGTGAGTCCTCATTCATCCAGTACATGATTTTCTTATCTCAGTTATTTTGGTATTTCCATATTTTCAGTCAGTCAGAGTTGGTTGGGGGTTTGTCCCATCAACTCCTCATGCCATTTTGAAGCTTTCAGACTATCAGTTAGACAGTCAGTCATTTCTTTCAGTATTTTATTAGAAATTTCAGACATGTTGTTAACACGTGTTTCAGTATTTTGATTTACTGTACCTTATCAGTTTACATACTGCTAATGTGTTATATTACTATATTACTCAGTGTTCATAGCAGGTACCAACTCATGGATTAACTTGTGGTCACTTGTGGTCGTAAACACCATTGTTGCAACTGGGGGTAGCCTTGGGTGATGACAACAAACCTCTATTTACCTCTTTAAACTATCTCATAGAATTGCCCAAGCCACCAATTAAAAAAAAGATTGAGAAGCTAAAAGAGGAGCCTGAAAAGGCTAGTATTGAAAAAGATGCAGAACATTACATTAATCACTCAAAAGTTCATAAAAAAGTGAAAATATAGCCTTCGAGTAGGAGGAAAAAATTGATGAATTATGGTTGAATGTAGTGATGAGGGCTATACCGCGATTAGGCACTGCTTAGGAGGCAAGCCAGGTTAAGTTAGGTATTCGATTATTGTATTTTTATTTTTTATATCACGTTTGTTTTAGTTTTGAGTCATAGGTTGTGGTAAGTTTAATTATTGGAGACCCAAACTAAGAAGAATGGCAAAGACTAGGTGTGTGGTCCCCAAACCACATTAATAATTAAGATGTTGCTAGCAAGGCCTAGATGCCTCAGGGAGTATTACTATCCTTGCTTATAATTTATACTTTGTGGAAAAAGTGATTTTAAATGTGGGGTGGGTAATATTTCCATTGCTTAGGATGAAGTGATGCAATAAGATTTTTAGTTTTATTTTTTTCTACTTTTTGATTAAAATTGAAAAAATTACAAAAATAATTTCTCTTTGTTTGTTATTTTTTTTTGGTGTCACTCCACTAGGGGCACACTTAACCCACCCCTTTTTTTTTTCTTTTAGGTTCTTTTCTGAGGGGTGCCTTTTGAACCCAGTATTCCTTTTTTATTTTTTAGGAGTAAATTTCAAAAATTTTGTCTTAACAATAAGTAAGAGGTTCTTACTAGTGGCTATGTGAGATTACATGATACAAGTGGTGTTGAATTTAAAAGGCATGTTGAATGAGTTGAATGACTACTTAATCTCATGATACAAGTGGTGTTGAATTTAAAAGGCATGTTGAATTAGTTGAATGACTACTTTTGAGACGCCTAAGCTTATATTTATATCTCTTGTGTGATGTTGTCTTAATATGAGTTCTTACTATTGATTGGTTTAGAGTCTAATTGAATTCTTAAATTTGAATTCTTAAATTTAAGCATTTGCCTTATGTGAGTGAGGTCATTTGTGGTAGTCCTTGTTGCATATTGTTGTCTAGAACTAGCCTTGTGTGTGTGCAAAGAAAATAAAGAATTTTGGATTTAGGAGATGATATAGGCATTTCCTTGATAGCCATGTTTTTGACCATCTTTGTACATCTTTGTTGCATCACCTTAGTTAGCTCATTGAGCCTTTAGCCTATTCTTTGGTAGCCTCATATGTACCTTAATTCCTTTATTTGGTTTACCAGAATTTGACCTAAGTCTCCTAAGTGTTTTAGTTGTAAGTTAATATGGTTAAAGAGCATAAAATTAAAGAAAAAAGAGGTGAAAGAGAAGCCCCAAGAAAGTAGTAGCTATTGGTGTGAAAATTTTTATATGTTGTAGTTGGGAGTGGCGTAATGTAATACCCCATATTTTTCCTAGTCTCTAGATAACCTATGACTCATCCCTCAAATTGTGAAGACAATTACAAGTCGCATATATCAAGTCATACCCAGGTCAATGTGGGATGATTTCAGTCCTGTTCAACTTACAAGTTGACCTTAGAAGTCGTCAAGTAAGGTACTATTTATATGAAAATAATTCATATTGTCAGCAATATAGGTTTCCTAAGTTCTGTCCATCTTACGAGTAGTGGCTACAAGTCGTATAGACATGTTACAAGTCGTAAGATCTGACTCGTACCCTTACCAGTAGACAATCCAAGAATCAGGCCTCACATTTTTATAGTGTTATAAGTTACTTGGACATATATTAATTCCTCAAATAGCTCCTAGCTCATGAACAAGTCAAAAACCTCCCTTAGAGATTAAATTCTTGGGATGTACATAAATATAGTCATTTTCAAATGATCATAACATTTTTATACATAAGAATTTTTGAGCTCAAGACCCACCAAAAGATAGATAGTTGAATTGGATTTACAATGATTCCAATTTTGCCTTAATCCGATATCGGGGTGAAAAGTTATGGCAAAAAATACTGAAGCACTGTCAAAGTTGTATATCACACTGGTGAGCATTCTCTTTGCCAGTCTAACTCATACCCAAACCATCCGAGTCATATGGTAGACCCGTAAAGACTGCTGAGAATTATTTGTAGAGTTTAGTTTAAGGGTTTTTTGGTATTTTCCCCTCTTGTAACCCCCAACCACGACTTATAGTCCTCTAATAAGCATTATTTTCCTATATTTTTCAATAGATTAACAAAACTTGCCTCCTTCCATTATCAAGAACATCAAATTAGGGCTCCTCACCCAAAATTCATACTTCAAGTCCCAAGATTCAAATTCAAGAATATCAAGATTAGGGCCCCTCTCACTAATTCATCCTTTAAGTGTCAAGGTTTAAAATCTCTTCCCAATATCAAGAAATTCAAGCTTTCTTTCCCAAGAAATTCAAGAACTCAAGTTTCAATTTCAAGATTTCTTCAAGAAGTCATCTAATTAAGGTATGTGGGGTATTCATCAATGGGTCCCTTTTACCCATTGAGCCTAAAAACCCTATTTTTAATTTAAAGTGAGAATATATTCCTATTTTATGAAATCTTCCATGAAACTCAATAATTAATCCATGAGTTTCTTATTAAATCAGCTACAAGTCATGTCCACAAATGTTTACAAGTGAAGTATGCTATTTCATGTTTTAAATTCCAATTCCCATGTCATGTTAGTTGATTTTATGATAAATTCTCAAGTTGTGAATTAAACCATGTAAAGATGTTGTTTTCTCATATTTAACACATTCCTATGATCAAGTTCATACTTCTTACTTATTTGGTGAAATGTTTATTTTTTGGGTCTTTGAACCATGATTCCATACTAAAGTTTTAAGCTTTGATATCATATTTTATGATCATTCAGTGTTGGCCAGTTATGACTACCAGATATCTATGTGTTTTACATGATTTTAGATTTTCAAGTGATAAGTTAATTAAATCATGAATCTTATCAGTATACTCTAATATTAATAATCATGTTGAATACTATCAGAAATAATGTTTAGTTGAACTTAGTTCAGTTCAGTACCGGTGTCAGTTCCGTTGGAATTAGGATTTATCACCGAGTAAACCTAGGGATGGGGTTTCACCTGCCAGTAGAGGGTAGGGGTGTGCATCGGTCGGTTCAGTTTGGTTTTACATATTATCGGTTCGATTTATCGGTATTCAGTTTTTAAATATGCTAAACCAATAACCAAATCAATAAGATATTTTTATCGATTTTTGGTTTATCATTTTTTAGTCCTTAAAAATTTGATTTTTGGTTTAACCAATAAGAAAATACTCATAAAATAGAAATAGTAGTAACTAACATGAAAAAATCGAATCTTAGTTGCAAACAAAAATCCTACATAATGTGTTTTAATTTCCAAGAATCTTCAAGTTTGAACTAAATGTTGTTAGAAAAAAATAAGAGTTTATATAATTGAAATAATAGGTTTGTTAATTTGTAGAGATTAAAGAGAAATTAAGAGAAATATATAATAAGTCGTGTATATATATATATATTATTATGTAATTGGTTTACCCAATAACCCAATAATAAAAAACCAAAATAGAATCAATAACCCAATAATTTTTTTTCTATAAAACCATTAAAAAACCATTAACCTAATAACCCAATAATAATAAACCAATAACATTTTTATTGGTTCGATTTATCGGTCAGTTCGGTAATTACACACCCCTAGTACAGGGTGTAACCCTTAGTAGAAAACCCTGAGTTACAAAACTACATAGACAGCATAGGTTTGAGATGTCTTTATGCCAGTTACATATCTCATAAGAGCACCTGCCAATAGAGGGTGACTCCTTAGTCATTCAGGGCACCAGTTTAGTTAATCCACACAGCCAGTGTTAGTACCCGTGGCAAGGTACTGACTCTTTTCTAGCTGGGGTTACAGGTTAGACCCCAATTAGATCAGATTGAGGCATGCCGATTACATGATAGCTCCAATAGTTTGAGTCAGTATTCAGTGTATCCCATATCAAGTTTTCTTGACCGAGTGTAAAGATTTTAGTTGTTTAGTTACACAGATTTAAGTCTTTCAGATTACAAATTATTTTAGAAAAAACATTTATGCCTGGACTTGCATTCTTATATTCACATGTCTATGTTTTCATGCTCAGTAACTATACATGACCCTTAGTTCAATTTACAGCATGTTCAGCTTTACATGAGATTTACATATAGTATTCATGTTTTACTGCTTCCCAGCTTTCAAAAGTATTTTCAGTTCACGATTTATAAATCTCATTATGACTTACGGTTTTCCATGTATACCTAAGTTTTTAATGTATGTTTCAACAAATCACTCACATCCTCAGTTTTAGGGAATGTTCTAAATATTTTCAAGATTAAGTGCATTTCTCCATATACTTAGTACATTCCAAAGTACTGATCCACATATATGTCTATGTGCTACATTATCACATAATGTAGGTACCAGTTGTTGCCCACATATCATAATATGATAGTTTGCAGCTTCCAACCCGCACGCGATGAGTTTTATTGTTTCAGGGACTCAAGTCAGTTGTAGTTCATGTAATTTATTTTTATTAATCATAAGTATTGATTAGTGGTAGTTGGAGGCATATCCCAGCTATTTATAGTCAATATAGTAGAGGCTTCATAGACGGTCAGACAGAGTCATTCATGTTATTCAAGTTCTTCCTTCAGTTTTATTATGTTGTAAACCTTATCAATACTACATTTATTTAGACTCTCTCATGATCATGTTTCCGCTCAGTAAATGTAGTTTTTATACAATTTAAATTAGTTCCTCAAGTAGTATGCCAGATCATTAGTTAGCTTAGATCACTTGTCATTTTGAGCATCGTGTTACTACAAGCACCAGTCTCGGGTCATGACAAACTTAGTATCAGAGCATAGAGTTTAAGTGTCCTAGGGTTTCTATGCAGCCGTGTCTAGTAGATTCCTACGGAACAGTCTGGAGACATCAATACTTTTGTTCGAGAGGCTGTAGGACATTTAAGAAATGTTTCCTCTTCATTCATATCTTAGATCATGCACTAAAAATGTTCTCTAAGAAACTTATGTTGATTCTTATGTTACTCCATTAGTACCAACTCTACCTTATTCTTGAGGCAATAAAAATAGCCATTCTTAAATCCTTACAGATAGATTTTTCTCAAATAGTCCCCACAGACAAGTTATGGGTTTGCACGCAGACTTAAAAGTATCCCATCAGTGCTTTTAAGTTCTAAAGTTTTAAAGATTTAATTCATGTTCATGAAAATCGTGCATTAAGCTGAAGTCTGAGGTGCTTTTAAATCCCTACTCAGAATCTAATGATAGCATATGATGTATAGTTAGAAGCATGAACTCAGAAGTTTAGCAGTGGTATAGTGAGGATAGTATTGATCTAGATTTAGTAGATTATGTATCCTTGGGCTAGTTGTATGAAAGTTGAACCAGTAGGCTTAAAATAGTGTATGCAAGAATATAAGTTTATTTATTTGAAACTAAGTATGATGATGTGTGTATTACCTAGAGGTATAGCTAATGTGACATAGGATTGTATTATTTCTAAGTTTTAACAGTGTGTGTGCTTATACCATACCCTTCAGTTGTTAAGTTTGAATGAGGCTATGTATTATATGATGTTCTTACTAGCTAAGTTATGGGTTATAAATTTATTATTTTAGATATGATGATACTTATGAAGATTCTAAGTTAGTAAGTTATTATATGATGACTAGTGGTGCTACGGAAAGTTAAGAGATATATCTCAGAAGAAAGTACTAGCAACGGGTTTTACATTTTCAGGTGTAGTCTTTCAGGGTGAGTTCAGTATTTTTTTGTTTTGTTATATCTCAGACTCTAGAGTAAAGTGGTTGTAGTTTAGTTTATAGTTTACTAAAGGGGTCCACAGACTTAGAATGATGGCGTAAAGATAAGGGGGAGATGATAGAACAAGGAATCAAGTTAGGGTCTCTGACTCTAGTAGTGATGCTAGTGTATTGTAGAAGATCAATTGGGGAAGAAAATGCTCGAGCCATTCTTATCTCGGTACAAATTTTTGTACTTCAGTCATCATGACATATACTCATGCCTTACAAGTCAGCTTTATGATAATTTCTCATATTCATGCATCTCCCATAAATTCATGTATGCTCTTAGTTCCTAATATGAGGAGTTCCAATTCACTCAGAGGTACAAATCATATTCCATGATCTTATAGACTCTAAACTCAGGTCATACAACTCATGACTAATGTACTCATGCTTTATAGTATATTAACTTCCAGATACTCATGCTACACTCTTAATGATCAATAAAACTTCAGATTATGTCATGTATATCCTTAGTTTTTATCTCTTTAATGAATTGATGCCTTTGATATTCCCATTCCTAAGGCCGCAGCTAAGTGTTAAAGTTATACATAGTGCTCTTTTATGCTTCATGTCCTCATGTTCTAACCTTTCAGTGGCCTCTCCTTTGGTAAAAATAGTAGTGATGGTAACTGATTTAGATAGAAAAGAGTAAATGTGCCTTATTAAGGAAAAGATTATTGTATGCTTGTTTTATCAAAGGTTATAAGTGTGAAGAGAGAGTGAGGCAAAAGTTTTAGTATATGTCATAGTTAGTTGAGAATTCTAGGTTTGTATTGATGGGATAATGCATGGAAGTAGAGAATATGAAAAATTTCCTAGGAGGGTTGGTTCATTACAAGTTCATATGTGGTTATAACGATAGGCTTGAATGTTATGTTAGTGTATAAGTGGATGAATGCATTGTGTGCTAGTGAATTCATAGTAAGAGGTTGAAGTTAGTTATTGAAGTTGTAATGAGTATTAATCTTGAGATGAGAGCTATAAAAATACATAGGATATTGAATTCGTGGTTGAGACTAGTACTATGGTGTTATGTGTAGTACTTTGTGATTTCTTGTTAGTCTTGGACATGGTGAGAGTATGTATCTCAACTCAGACTTTGGCTGGAGTATATATATGTACACATGTGAGTATGTGAGAAGCATGGCTAAGATTGAAGCGGGAAGTTACTTTACCTAAGGCCTGATAATTCTATCCTAGTTTATGTTTTCTTGGTCTATGTTCCATGTTATAGAAGTTGTAGACATATTGAGATTCCTTATCAGATATCTCACTTAGACATGTCCACGAATTATTTTCTCACTAATGTTATTAGAACTTCTTAGAAAAGTGTTAGATAAATACTCCAGTTGAGTATGAACATTCAGTATGATTCAGTTCGTATAGACAACAATTCAGTTGAGCAATCAGAAAAGATAAGCTCCTATAGTTTTCCATCTTTCTATCTTGTCTCACTATCCAAAGTTTAATGAATATGCCTATTCTATGAAGTAATTTATTCATATTCATGCAAATTTTGAATTCAGTTGAGTCCGTACTTCTAGTCTAAATTAGTCTTAACCATAAAGATACCTATATTAAGAAATTTGTATCATTTTAGTTATCCAACTTCAGAATTCGGCCAAATAGTACTAGTGGGTTCCCAGATATTCAATTTATCACAGCATGCATTTATGAATTCATCTCAGTCCATGCATCATGCATTAGTTTCAGATTTTAGATATTAAGTCATGATACAACACGTAAGTGTCTCGTGCATCATTCAATCTTTCCTTAGTATTTCAGCCAAGTCAGTATCATTCGAGGGACGAATGATCCCAAGGGGGAGATATAGTAATGCCTTAAGTTTTCATGTTCTAAAACTCTTATCTTTTCTTTACAAAATTAGGTCCAGCTGGAGGTAATGGTTACTCATAAGTTAGATCTCTCATTTCTATCTCATCCTTATAACTATTCTCATGTTATTACATGTATTCACGAAGTCGGTTCAGTTCATGTATTATGTTTCAGACTTAGTTATTTAATCATGACCCCATTTCATCCATGTTCTGTATATGATCTTAGTTGCCTCAGTATTCTCAGTCTAACCAGTCTCATTCGAGGATGAATGTTCCCAAGGGGGAGATATTGTAATACCCCATATTTTCTGGGTCTTTGTACAACTTATGACTAATCCCTCAAGTTGTTAAAACTCTTACAAGTCGTATGTAGCAAGTCATACCCATGACAGTGTGGGATGATTTAAGTTTTATTCAAGTTATGAGTTAAAATTATAAGTCTTCAAGTAAGGTACGAGTCGTATGAAGATAAGTCATATAGTCAGCAATATAGGTTCTCAAAGATCTGTCCAGCTTACGAGTAGTGGCTACAAGTCGTACTGACATGTTACGAGTCATAAGATCTGACTTGTACCCAGACCATTAGACAATCCAAGAATGAAGACGCATGTTTTGATAGCTTTATAAGTTACTTGGACATATATTAAGTCCTCAAACAGATCATAGATCATGAACAACTCAAAACCTCCCTTAGCGATTAAATTCTTGGGATGTGCATAACTATAGTCATCTTTAAACAATCATATATTTTGGTATACTAAGAATTTTTGAGCTCA
This sequence comes from Capsicum pubescens, assembly GCA_030864215.1. NCBI lineage: Eukaryota > Viridiplantae > Streptophyta > Magnoliopsida > Solanales > Solanaceae > Capsicum > Capsicum pubescens. Next base: position 193,187,013 of record CM061544.1, on the reverse strand, counting down.
ATACCCACCAATAGATAGATAATTGAATTGTATTTCAAACTATACCAATTTTTCCTTTATCTGATATCGGGGTGAAAAGTTATGGCCAAAATACTGAAGCACTATCAAAGCGATATCACACACTGGTCAACATACGAGTTGCCAATCTAACTCATAACCATACCATACGAGTCTTATGGTAGACTCGTAAAGACTGCCAAGAATTGTCTGTAGAGTTTAGTTTAATGTTTTTTTGGTCTTTTCCCCTCTTGTAACCCCCAACCATGACTTATAGCCATCCAATAAGAATTATTTTCCGCTTCTTTTAAATAGATTAGCAACACTTGCCTCCTCCTATTATCAAGAACATCAAATTATGGTTCCTTACCAAAAATTCATCCTTCAAGTCCTATGATTGAAATTCAAGAATATCAAGATTAGGGTTCCTCTCACTAATTCATCCTTTAAGTCTTAAGATTTAAAATCTCTTCCTAAGATCAAGAAATTCAAGCTTTCTTCCTCAAGAAATTCAAGAACTCAAGTTTTAGTTTCCAGATTTCTCTAAGAAGTCATCTAATTAATGTATGTGGGGTATTCATCAATGTATACCTTTCACCCATTGAGCCCAAAAACCCTATATTTTTATTGAAAGTGAGAATATATTCATATTTTATGAAATCTTTCATGAAACTCATGAATTATTACATGAATTGCTTATTAAATCAACTACAAGTCATGTCTACAAGTGTTTCCAAGTGAAGTATGATATTTCATGTTTTAAATACCAATTCCCATGTTTTGTTTAATTGATTTCATGATAAATCCTCAAGCTGTGAATTAAACCATGTAAAGAAGTTGTTTTCTCATATTTAACACATTCCCATGATCAAGTTCATGCTTCTCACTTATTTGGTGAAATGTTTATCTCTTGGGTCTTTGAACCATGATTCCATACTAAAGTTTTAATCTTTGATATCGTATTTTATGATTATTTAGTGCTGGTGGGTATGAACACCCAATACCTATATGTTTTACATGATTTTATATTTTTAAGTAATAAGTCAGTTAAACCATGAATCTTATCAGTATCCTCAGATATTTATAACCATGTTGAGCACTATTAGAAATAATGTTCAGTTGAACTTAGTTCAGTTCAATAACAATGCCAGTTCAGTTTGGAGTTGGATTTAGCACTAAGCAAACCTAGGGATGGGGGCTCACCTTCCAGTAGAGGGTGTAACCTTTAGTAGAAATCCATGAGTTACAAAACTAGGTATACATCATAGGTTTGAGATGTCTTCCTGCTAGTTGAGGGTTGATACATATCTCATGAGAGAACTTTCTAGTAGAGGGTGACTACCTAGTCCTTTAGGACACCAGTTTAGTGGATCCATGCAACCAATGTTAGTACCCGTGGCAAGGTAATGACACCCTTCCAATTGGGGTTATAAGTTGGACCCAAATTACCATAGATTGGGGCAAGTCGGTTACATGATAGCTCCCACAATATCAGTCAGTATTCAGTGTATCCCAGATCAAGTTTTCTTGACCAAGTGTAAGGATTTCACTTGTTCAGTTGCACAGATTTTAGTCTTTTAGATTATAGTGTATTTTAGAAAACACGTTTATTCTTGGTCTTGCATTCTCAGTTTCACATGTTCATGTTTTCATGCTCAGTAACAATACAAGACCCTCAGTTTAATTTTACAGCATATTCAGTTTTACATGAGATTTATATACAATATTAATGTTTTACCTCTTCCCAACTTACAAAATTATTTTTAGTTCCTGATTTATAAATCTTATTATGAATTACACTTTTCCATATATACCCAAGTTTTTAATGTATGTTTCAGCAAATAACTCACAACCTCAGTTTTAAAGCAGTTTTTAAATATTTTCATGATTTAGTGCATGTCTCCATTTACTCAGTACATTCCAAAGTACTGATCAACATATTTCTATATGCTACATTCTCTCATAATGTAGGTACCTATTATAGTCCACGTATCATAATGAGATAGTTTGCAGGTTCCAGCCAACAGGTGATGAGTTCTCTTGTTTTGGGAACTCAAGTCGGTTGTAGTTCATGTACTTTATTTTTATTATTCATATGTATTGATTAGTGGTAGTTTGAGGTATGTACCATCTATCTATAGTCAATAAATAGAGGCTTCATAGATGGTCAGACAGATTCATTCATGTAATTCAAGTTCTTCCTTCAGTTTTATCATGTTGTAAACCTTATTAGTACTATGTTTATTCAGACTCTTATGATCATGTTTCTGCTCAGTAAATTTAGTTTTTATTCAATTTAAATAATATTCTCAAGAAGTATGTCAGATCATGAGTTAGCTACGTACAATACACACTTGTGGTGGGACCCTTCCTCGGACACCGCGCAAAGCGATAACTTTAGGGCATCGGGATTCCCATTTTTAAATAAGGATCCTAATGTATAATGTAATATATTAAAACACTTAGGGATGATAGTCACTATTACTGGTTAGAATAGTTCCTACCTACTTTTTAGCCTACATTACAACCCTTAAAGTCCTATTGGATCTTGAGCCTTGATATTATAATGTTAGTGGAGAACTATACTAAGGGTAAGCATATGGTTCATCTTATGTGGAATGATAAATTCTTTGTGAGAGTGAGCAAAATTTGATTCTTCTGATAAATTGCATCCCGATGAGTGAATTACCTTGTGGTTATGGAACATGTTTAATTATAGTTAGGTGAATTATATTATATCTTTGAATGAGTAATATGAATGAGTTTTCCAACTAGGTAGTGTCAACTCTTGAGGCTAGAGTGTTTTGAAGTAGTGTTCATGAGTTTCTATTGTATGTGACATGTTTAATATGGAACTTTCTATTTATGTAGTCATTATAGTGATAGATTTAGTGTCTTTCTTGTAGTAATAATGTTAAAGTATTCCTTATACTATGTTTCGTATAAAGAGTTGTATGAGGAAGGACAAGGGTTTATGTGTGGGGCGATGATCTTATATGGATTTATGCACCTACGTGTCATAATCTACATGCGTTTAGGCTAGTTTTGAGGATTTCTTATGTGATTAATGAGATTTTAATGATATAATTGAGCTTATATTTGTTAAACTTCATGTTTATAATGTTTAAGGTGTGTTTTCAATAAGATTAGAATCAAACTGGTCACTTAGAATTTAGATGAGAAAACTAGTGTTACTAGCTTGAGTTATTTGTTGTTCTAGTATATCTTGATGAATTCTATTGTTATATACAATAATTAATGGTGTCTTATGATATAGGAGTGATATTTTAGGAGAAATTTTTAGGATCAAAACAAGGTCTGTTGATGTTGGAAAGATACTCAAGAAGTGAGGAAAGTAAAGGCAAAAGGAGGAGTAAATGATGGCAAAATTTAGAAATATTGAGGCCATGGGCGTGCCACACCCTCTAGCCTCCACAAAAAGGGTGTTCCATTCCCTAAGACACAAAATAACATTTATGAAAAATATTTCATCTATGCTAAGGGCGTGCCATGCCTCTAAAGGTAGAGCAACATGAGTGTCATATGCCTAAGGGCCAAAAATGAGCTACTTGCTTCCTAGTATAAATAGAAAACTTGTATCTTGTTGTAAACACCATTGATAACTTTTTGGGTTGGAAATACACTCTAGGAAGATGAAATTAGGGTTCTCTTTAGTTTACTTTTGGTTTTTATTCATGAATTTCATTTTTGTGATTCATTGAAGACTATGAATGGATAAATACCCTCATTCTAGGGTTGAGGCTACAAACATGATTGTGTAATTGTAGTTTATAGTTTATTTGTGTGTTTATCAAGTATGTTATTGTTCTTATGCTTTTTTTTTCTATTCTAAAGTGTCATGAACTTTATGATAAATGATAGTTCTAAACCGAATTGACCATATGAGTTGAGGGACAAAATGAAGAACGTAAGGGGTATGGATCATGAATTTAATCATTACAATCTAATTGTTAAAGCATGATTTGTGTTTAGGATAGAGATATACCTAAACTCCCTACATGGTAAATGAAACAAGAAGATAGCTTAATGCATCCAAGTTAAAGAATCACATCCCCTCTCAACGATGTAGTTGAGAGATTAATTTGGGTAGATCACTTAGAAGATTACTATTCCAAAGTTTTAATATCAACGTCATAGATCAATAATACAAATAAACACTAACATCGACTAGAAAGCATTGTTATGCATGAATGTTAAGTAGAGGCCTGAACCTTAGAAACTCTTCTTATATTGTTTACAATCCAAAGTTCGTATCATCGTTATTTTTGAATTCAGTTCATAGTTTCAAAACTCAAGTTCTTTCTTGATTATCATTATCACTTGTTTAATCTATTTAGTAACACTAGAATTGGATTGTTGCTGAGCGCAAGTCCCTATGTGTAACGGCTTAACCCACTAGTGATATTGTTCGCATTGGGCCCAGGCCCACATAACTTTAAAATGTGTCACTAGGGAGTAACGATTTCTTACTTTTTCTGATATGGAACTTCTTATCCTAAGTTGAGGTGTTACATACACCCCCTCTTATGGACTCAGCGTCATCACTGAGGTTTGACCCTCCGAATGGGATTTTCCTATACTCAGGATAGAGGTTTGGCCAGCTTTATCAGGATTTTCCTAAACTCAATTTGAACTCTAGCCCACATCGACAAGGCTGGCACAGGAGTGGCTCTGATACCATTTATAATATCCCAAACCACTAGTGATATTGTACACATGGTCCTAGGCCTGCACGACTTAAAAATGTATCACTAGTGAGTAAGGCTTGCTTACTTATATACCTAGCATCACTCCTGTGTTTCGCCGATGTGGGACTCCTTATCCAAAGTTGGGGTGTTACACTATAGGATTGATAGTTGGCTTTGAAAGGTCTCTTTAAAACTTGGGTGACCACGGTCACTTGTGTGTGCACTAGGACACAATAAGTTTTTAGGGGATGACCTTTGTCCATGTGCCAAAATCCAAACATCAAGTGCCTACAAACCTTGTTCTACTAAATCCTGTGAAGATGTCTAAATACTTGTACATCCATAAATAAGAAATAAAATATCCCAACCATCACATAGAAAATGATAACAACCAACACTTTTAACAACCACAATCTTTGCATATAAGTTCACTAAATGTAATTACACTTAGAATATATCAACTCTTTCTAACTCTTTTTCATTCCTTAACATGATTCCTTAATAAGAATTCATTCCTGGACTTTAAAAGTTACAAGTTATCCCCATATGGAGTCAACCCAAGGGAGAAATCCAATCCAATGGGTCACTGGGGCTGGGCTAGACATCAAAGAAAGGCAAAAGAGTATGCATAAGAACAAAAATGGAAAATTGCCTGGGAAAACAATACTAAGGGAAACATCTTGCTAGTGCTTTTCCCCACCACTGAACATTGCATTGCTATGGTCAATAAACATCCTTAAAGTGGTTTAGAATGACCTTGAGTAGGCCCTAACGCAAAATCTTTCTCGACAAAAGGATCAGTTATTATGCACACATAACACAAATTGGTTTAAACGACAGTAATCATCACCTACCTCAATCTAATCTTGCACAACTGAATTAAGCCCGATCCTTGCCCTTTCATGTAATTTATGCTTGAATGTAGTCTTAAACATAAAAAAAATATATAATTAACAAAGTGACCTACCCTGTCAAGGATTAGAACCTAATCCTGAAACCACTGGCCAAAATCATGATCATTCAACTCATCCTAGGATTTTCCTATCATCAATTCACCTAAAAACTACCAAATTTCATGATTACTTTAGAAAATTAATGACCTGCAACACTAATTTAATGACTAATAACTAAATCTAAGGGTTTTTGCCTAATTCACCCCCTGCACAGGAAAATCTGCTAAAACAAGCTTTAACCCTCCCTAAAAACATATAAACTAGTGATTCTAAGGTTAATTTACTAAAATTGACCTTGAAATCATCAAAAAACCTCACATCAATAAAATCCTTCACTATTTTCCACCGGAATGGCTTCACAATGACCACTGTAACTTTTCTGGCCACCAGAATTGTCACAAAGTGTGTGCATAATTAGTGCAAATTGACCCCAAAAGGAATCACTCAAACAAACATTCCACAATTCCAAAAAATTGGAAAATATTAAAGAAATTCTTAGGGGTATGTCCAATGAACAATAGGACATTGAAAAAAATTATGGATCAAGAGGAATTTGAATCGATGGAGAGGAGACATGGATCTATTTCTAATCCTCAAATTTTTCCTAAGATAAAAAACTGAGCCATTGGAGTTGGCTGCTTGCAAAAATCGCTGGAATAAAATAATGATAATCGACCAAGATTTTGTGAGATTGGAGGTGGAAAAACCAGTGGGTTTTGTTTGCAAAACATGAATCTATCACCTCTAAATATTCCTGCTTAAAAAGAGTTTAAAATGGCCAATCAGTCATTCTTTCCCACCAGCACCGGAGCTCTAGCGAAGCTGAAGTGGCGAACCAAGTCCAGGAGAGGCGCCATTCCATCTTGAGTCTACCCTACTAAAAGGCCCCAAATTCCAGCAGGCCAATCGCCACAAATTTGATTTTAAATGCAGCGCCACTAGTAAAAATATTTGGCCACGACGACACCGCTTCTCCTGAATGCCAAATTCAAAATTCACAGCATAATTTGGTACGAAATGACAACAACAACAACAATTTATCAAAATCCCTAAATAAATCACAACAAAATTTGTCCAACTTTAAAATTAGGGTTTCAAATTTCCAAAATTCTAGCGACGGAGCTCCAATCGCTAAAAATCAAAATTGTCTAACTTTTTTAATTCAGAATGTTCATAGGAGTGATTTCTCTAAAAAATCCCCAATTAAAGTGTCCTTTAACTCCATTAATTCTTCTCTTAAGGCTGACAAGCAAATGAATTTGGTCGGAGAAGGTGTTAAAGCTTTAGATTAGTAAGGTACTTGCCATGCTTGTGACATTGATAACCATAACTTTGATGGTGATTCAGTGCAATAAATTGAGGATCCGAATGGTAAGTTTGTTTCTCGAAGTCTTCTAATAGTGTTGTGCATGATATTAATGGTGATATACATGGTGTTGGAGCTGTTAATGATGTGATCCATGTTAAGGGTACTTCTTGTGATATTCAACCCTAAAAATAGGCCAAAAAGAGCTTCCAATCCAAAAAATAACCAACCAAAACACTCATATGATCAGAACATATCCAAACAAAAAGCTTACACTACTAATTACAATCTAATGAAAGTTTCTTATATTTTTGATCCTCTTGAAACCCCTGCATCTATCCCTAGCCTTTCTATATATAAACCTAATGAAGCAAAAGAAAATAATCCAAAATTACCTCAAGATAAACTGAACCAGTCTTCTGTATGGCCTAAAATCCACAAAATTCCTACACCTCTCATACTAGTAGACTCCCATTCCATGATAACTAAGTTCAGAGCTTAAGAGGCCTTGAAATCTATCCCTATTGATATCAACTCACCCAAAATTACCAAAATAAGGATACCCAGATATTGTATTTAAAAAGATTTTTTTTTTTGGTAAAGCTAGATGAAAAGTTCAAATTTACACTCATTGGTAAATTTACAAACACCATGCCAAAAATGGAAGTAATAAGGAAAGAGTTTATGTTTCAAATTGAGCTTAGGGGCAATGTATAGCTTACTCATTCGAACTCAAGGCATTTGTATATTTACCTTGACAATGAGTATGACCATACCACTATATGGATCAATGGGAGAATGTACATAGAGGGTCAACTTATGAGGTTCCAAATTTGGATACCAACATTTTAACCTGATGAAGAAACTCCTTTGGTAATGGTGTGGGTTGTCCTATCAGAGTTACCTTGTAATTTCTATTGTATGGAAGTTTTAGCTTCTTTATTTTCTTCAATAGAGAAATCTTTGTTCTTGGATTTATCTACCTAGAAAAAGAAAAGAGGAAGTATGGCCAAGGTAAAAATTTAACTAGATCTTACTAAACATCGACCACATCATGTTTGGATGGTTTTGATGAAGATGAGAATGGTGATGATAGGTGGAAGATAGTGTAATATAAAGGAGTTTTAGAACTTTGTACTTATTACAAGTACTAGGGGAAAAACAACATGACCTGCACAATCAAGACAATGGATGATGAGTTTAAAAAGAAAAAAAGAACAAGAAGAGGCTGCAACAAATAGTGAAATTCATCATCAAAACAACAAACTCAACACGAAAAATCAACCACCATCTCAGGGAAAAACTCTAGCTCAAAAAAATCCAAAACACTAGGTAACAGTGACAAAATACAAATCAACCACCAATTAATGAAAAAGAAAATGCAAAAAATGTGAAGGACAAGAATCAGGAAAATGCAAACAATATAAACAAAGGTAAAGAACAATGCCATACACAGAAAAAAAAGAGGAAAAAAATACCAATTATCAGCAATAAGTAACTCAACAACACCACCAAAAAAATATGAATAGGCCAAAATCTCCAAAAAATATATAGGTTGATACAACTCAGAATCAACATGAGCAAAAGTTTTATAAAAATTCATTTGAGGTGCTTATATGTAGGACTCTTTAGGTATAGACTAAAATGCTCCCAATCTATGTATTCCCCCTATTATGGTTGATGTTAATATTTCTGGTGGATGTGAGAATGAGGTGCCGAGGTCTTGTCCTAACCCCTTGATTCCTATGATTTTATTGGTTCTAAACTTATTGGTGGTTTAGAGAGAATTAAGGGGTGTTCTGCAGATTTGCCTGAAAGAAATATTGGGCTTAAACATCATGTTTCTTATATTACAGATACTAGTTGTAAAAGTGTTGCTATTTCACCTTCTCCTAGTGATAAGTGGTTTGATATTATTGAAAATAAAAAAGAGGGAAGCGGAGAGGGATATGCAGGTTCTAGTAACCTCTCTCATGAATGTTGTTAAACCTGAAATTACTCTAGGAAGGGGAATAAAAGGGTGTTTACTCCTTCAGTTGTGGGGTCTAACCCTATGAGTAGAAATAAAGGGAAGAACTACAAAGAAAACAAGATAAACTTAAGAAAGTATAGGCTAAGAGAAAAGATAGATCCAGGAAAAGAGATAAACATCTCAAAGGTCCAAAAAAGTTTGGTCTGATTATTGAACAAACTGATGAGCACTATCCTGCTCTGTCAAATCCTATTTAAAGCATGCAAATTCTAAGAATAAGTTCAATGAGAATAAAGTTGCTTCTCCTATTGAGGAATATGAGTATATGATGATTCACTCGGAGGATGGTAACTCTAATGAGCATAAGGAAATATAAGAAGCTACAGAGAAAAATGGTTTGTCACCGGAGAATTTTTCAACAAAAGGGTCCTTACTACAAAGTTGCCACCAATTCCAATACTAATAGGCCTCTCACAAGGTCACAAAGCAGTAGGTGTAGATTATATGGTACTGTGCGAATCATACATATTTGTTGTGGTTTTGTCAGCAACGTAGGAACATGCTTCTTTGATTTACATAATCGGGAAGCTTGGTAAAGATTCAACAAAATCTAGTTTGATTATCTTACTTTATTTTCAACACATCACATTTGAGCTTGCATATTTTATATCTTTCTTCTAGTCTATGTTTAGCTAAGATATAACATTTTAGAAGAGCACTTTTTGATTAAGCATCAACATAAGACATTCTACGTAGGTCCTAGGATTATCTTATATTATAGAGTTAAGCTACTAGGTCATATGTTAGGTAGCTTAATTCCATCTTCAAGTTTTGGTTTGCATTTTTCTGGATGTTTTAGTCTAGTCCTCCTCCTTGTACATATTTTTTTTGATGAAATAAAAAGCTTATGGGGTGTTACTCAACCCCTGACCAACCATGGGTCATTTTAAAAAAAGGTTAATTTACTGAAATACTAGTTAAAGGGGATAATGTGCTTACCTTTGTGACGAAAAATAATAAAAAGCTGATGAAAATTTCTTAAATCTCCCTTGCCCTTGCCTAAAATATGTTTTGGAATAATGAAATATTTTTGGAATTTTTTTTAAATAAACAACGACTTATGTCATTATAGAGGCCCAATCCTGCTATAGCAACATCACTATAGCAAGAGTTTCCACATATCGTGGGTTTGACTATTGTTGGCCACTGCTGTGATGGGAATTATTCAATTATGGAGATAGTCGCTATAGTGATGTGCACATTACTATAGCGACATAAGTGAGGCAGAACTCAAAAATCCTCCTAGTTTTTACATAACGTGCCCTCAAACCACTACTTTTGGAAATAATACTCTTATGTCGAGCTCAATTCTGGGGGTTCTACTTGCCCAAAATTATTTTTGAAAAGTCCTATGGATTTATTATCATCTTAGTTAACATAAAATCAAGATAAACTTAATCCACTTTCACCCAATCTATCCATGGATATCCCTAGAACGCACCTCACTGATATTTCATCCGAGCATAACCAAGCCTAGCCTAAAATTTCTTAATCCAAATCTAGGGAAATATTAACACAATTTTTTATGAGAGACTAACTCTTAATGAAAAAGAGACCAAATAAAACAATCTTTAACCCTTCCCAAGAACACGTAAAATAGCTATTGTACGGTTAAATAACCAAATTACTATCTAAAGGGTATAATTTACTTACATTTGTAATGAAAACTAATAAAAAGATGATGAAAGTTTCCCATGCCTTTACCTAAACATGTTTTAGAATAATGAAATATTTTTGGAAATTTCTTTAATAATAGCAACTTATGTTATAGCGGCTCAATCTCGCTATAGTGACATCGTTGTAGTATGAGTCATTCGCTATAGCGGGTTGACTATATTTGACCACTACTATAGTAGGAATTATTTTTCTATAGTGACAACCGCTATAGTAATAAGCACATTGCCATAAAGCCATAGATGAGGCAGAACATAGAGAATCTTCCTAGTTTTGCCTTTTTCCCAACACACCCTCAAACCGCTATATTCCTGACTAACCTTTTATGTTGAGATCAATACTGGGAGTTCTACTTACATAAAATCACTTTCTAGAAGTCCTCAAGTTCCTTATCATCTCAGCTCACATAAAATCAAACTAAACTCCATAACATATCCCCAATCCATTCCCAAATTACCCTAGAATGTACCTCTCTCAGATTTCATTCTAGCCTAGCCTAGCCTAAAATTTTTGTCATGACCCAATAAATGAATCATGATGGCACCTACTTTATACCAGAAGTGGGTAAGCTGAACCATAGCATGGAGCTAGATACAATTGTCTAACTTCTTGGTAAAGCGCCTAAAAGTCAAAAATACATAAATAAAAAGCTTAAGTAGCAATAAAATAGTCGTCATAGTCTAATAGATAGATCGATAAGAGATCACCAACCATCCTATGACTCAGTAATGTTGGCACAAGAGCTACTACAAATGAACTATAAGTACTAAATAGTCAAATACAATCCCTCTCGAATAGAAAAGGCTAGACATAGATAAATAGAAGGAAAAAACGTAACTTTAACTCGAGAGCTCACCCACTCTCCAAAGTCAACCTTGTACGAGCGTCAAACCAGCAGTGACAACTAGTACTTGGATCTGCACCAAAAAGGTACAAAAATGTAGTATGCATAGAAAAACCATAGGTACTTAGTTGCATCATCGTCTGACTAAGCTAAATCATGATGTAAATATGATAAAATACAAAATAAAATAAGCTAAGTCAAGTAAAAAAGGGTAAACCTAGAATCAAGATCAAATACCACTGTATATAAATAAATAAATGCATATGAGGTAACAACATAAAGGTCACACAACTATCATTATAAGATTGGCCTCCATAAGCCAATAAGTATGGAAACGTAAATAACCCTACGCAAGCCCCCATTAGCCTAGAGGGTACAATCAAGGAAGCTAAGTAATCGAATAGCCATAAATTACCGAACTTGAACTATAACTCATATTTATAAAATGTATCAATGGACCATATCAACAACCTATATCGATAAACTAAATCAATAGACTATACAAATAAACCAATACCATGAACCATCCCTTTACGCATATATATACACTAGACTAAGAATCACAATTATAAGTCATATCGGTACCCACGCCCATGAACCATACCGATATCGTATCTATTAAGTCATGCCAATGGCCATGTCAATAGCCATATCCACATGTTATATCAATAGTCATATCTATAAACCATTAATCATATCTATTAGCCATATCATTAATCATATCTATAGGCCATATCATTATTCATATCTATACATCATATCATTAGTCATCCTCCATAATTAGTATCAATCTTTCAATATCCAACCAACATATTGTAATACCCCAAATCTGGTACTCGGAATGCTATACGGTGCTCATGACCCCAAAGGACCACAAGCTAACCCATGACTGATATCTGTACCTGAACACTGGACAATTACTGTATAAATACAGAAATAAAGGTTGTAAGACCATAAGGTTCGAAACTGATAAAATAATTTTTGAATGATATGGTATCACAATAACAAAACAAACCTGAAATAAACTGTCTGAATATGATAGTCTGAAAAGCCTCTAACTGACTGAACTGTTTGAATAAGGAGTTGATGGGACATGTCCCCAACTAACTCCAATTACTGAAATAAATTAATTAATGAGAAATAAAGTAATGGTCATGTCCTTAAAGGATGAGGATTCACTGCTAACTCTGACTGCTGAGACTGGAATGCTACTGATGCTCTGGAGCTCGTGCTTCTAAACCTATGGTATAAAACATCATAGCAGAAATCTGTCAGTACGTTTGAATGTACTAGTATGCATATGAGGTAGGCTAAATGCAAAAGGTTTCACATGCATGACCTATACTAACTGACTGCATAACATGAACGTGAGAATACATGCTTGACTACATAATAACTATAACTGAATTCGTGATAACATGATTACTGAGTCTGAGTACTGATAAAATAAAATACTGATATCTGTATAATTGAAATAACTGATACTGAGCGACTGTATCTAACATCCTAGGTTCTGATGAAACTAGCTAAGTTTCGTACTATTCTGAGTTAACTGTATCTGACAGTGCTAAATTCTGTAGAACTATCTGAGTTCTATTACTGAGACTAAATAACTGTATCTGACAGTCCTAATTCTGTACTAAAACTGTGGGAAATAGTCATCTAACTGACATGCCCCAAATAATGCATTATAGCTGCGTTGGGATCCAATCCGTAACCCCAATTGGAAGGGTATCAATACCGCGCCACTGGTAAGGACAAGCTGTGGGTGACCCTCATCTGACAGTGTCCCCAAAAAAGAATGGTGGGACCCTCATCTGACAGTGTTTATCCATATCATCAACCCTCATCTAAAAGTGTTTATCCACATCATCAACCCTCATCTGACAGTGTTGATGTCTTAACCTATGCTGGCTACATAGTTTTAGAATACAAGGATGACTTCTAAGAATCACACCCTCATCTGACAGTGTGTATTCCGATCCTTGGGTTCACTCGGTGCTAATTACTACTCCTATCTGAATAGAAACTGAACATGGATTACGGAATTAAACTGTACTGAATTAACTGAGTTCCGTTGACTGACGAAATTCTACTGAGATTACTAAATTTCTGAGATTTCTGAGAATACTGAGTTTACTGAGTTTTCTTGAGTCACATGACTGACTGAATTTCTATGAACATGGATCGACTGAGATTATCTTGAAAACATGACACTAGCCCTAGGCACACAGCTAATTGTCGGGTACAAGTACCCCAGGACTCGATAGTATGAAATTGACAAAGCATGACTTTCTTGAATACCCAACATCATAATCCATAATACAATAAGTTGGAGATTTCATAAAGTAGAAGTTCTAAAGCACCACAAGGGTTACACTTATATGCATAATTCATTGACTAAGGTATTTCATCAAATACTTGACATGCATAAACTTGTACATGATTGGGTATTTCATATTATCCTACTAGTATGGCACTTTTCCTTAACATAGGCATTTAATCGAACACATGGGGAGCATGCTTTGGTTATATAATCATCAACACATCTAATAATCATCGATACATCAATCAATATGTAAATTTAAGGGTTTATCATGATTATTATACAAATCACCACATACTAGGGTCAATCATTGAAATATGTAATTTAAAACATGAATCAAAACCCCACAACATCATGAACATGAACTTCAATTCAATTTAAATCATGAACATTCATATATACACAAATCTTGGATTTTGAAAAGAGATTCTTGAGATTCATGGGTGAAAGGGACCCATGAATCAACACATGACATACTTGGGTTATGATTTTCTTGAAATTCTTGGACTTGAAGAACTTGGAGTCTCTTAGTTTCTTGAAGAATGATTTGGATCTTGTTCTTGGGGATTATCTTTGAGAGAATTCTCTAATTTGATGTTGTAGATGGATAATGAACTCATGAGCCTTGATCTGATATTATTAGGGGTTAAAACAGGTGGACAAAGACCCAAATACCCTTTTAAAAATGACTTTAAAATAACTGAACGAACTATGCGACGGTGGGTGCGACGGTCCGTTGGTCCTGACCGTCGTACCTGGGCAGAATAGGGGTTCACTGCCTCTGCTGCGACGGCTTGGGCGATGGTCCATCTCTAGCTTAATGGTCCGTTGGCCTGAGCCATCACCCTTAGGAAGAAGGTGGTCTCACTACCTCCGCTGCGATGGTTTGGGCGACGGTCCGTCGGCCCTCATTGTCGCACCTGGGCAGTTTTGACTGCTTTCTGTAAAACGGCCATAACTTTCTACCCCGATATCAGATTTGGACAAAATTGATATCATTGGAAATCTAATTCAATTTCCCACATGAAAAAAATGAGAATCTTAAAAATTCCATGTTTATAAAAGTGGATTCATCTTTTAAATAAAGTTTCTAACATACTTGGGACGATTTCAATCTAGGTAGAAGTATGGGGTAGTACACATACTTATTAAATATTCAATCTCCTCAAGTCCCAAACCAAACACTTATAAGGGTATAATATGCATTATAAATCTAACAAGTTATCACCATTCTTGACCTAAGGTGGGCTAGAGGGCCTCACTTCTAATCCCCAAAATCCATTTTTTAGGAATATTCTAACTCGGACTAGGCTAAGGTTTCAAAGTTCATGAATAGATGTTTAACAAGCCCTAACTAGACCTAGGATAGCAATTTCTCCCAACTGTGAGAAACTAAGTCAATCGTACCTAAAGTAATATCAATTAAGGCAATTTCACCTAACTTGAGCAACAAAGGTAAATTCCACCCTAAACATGAGTTACCAAGGCATTTTCATCCTAAACATGAACCACGAAGCCAACTATACCTGACCTGAGTAAATAAGCTAGTTACACCTAATTTATTATTTCAAGATAGCCTAAGAAGTCCTACTAATCAAATTATTTCAATCATACCTCCAATACCTAAATCCACCTCATATCTAGAATAAGAAAATAATCATACTATGAAATAGCTAAATCTATGAAGAGGGTAATGTTACCTACCTGGACGCTAAATAAAAGCACAAAAAATCTGCTTAACCACCGATTTCCCTTTCTGAGAAGCTTTTACAAGGTGCCACACTATAAAAATCATAATTTACTCATCAAAATGAGAACGATGATACCCATAATGCACTATCATGCTTCATGTCCAAAATTGCGTAAAAATCCCATGTGGGGCCCACTTACGAAATTGCACATTCAAAATCAACCCAACGTTCCTCTATGCTCAAGGAAACTTTACCCCTCAAAAATAGGTAAATTCTGAGCTTTAATGGTGCTATAATCAAACCACAAATATTCTAGGCATTTAAGAAAAAGATAAAGGATTTAATCCTAAAATAGATGAAAGTTTACAATGAATTCAGAGGAGAAATGCATAGATAAACTTTAGCCAAGCTCCAAAACCACCCATAATTAATTATCCCAAGAGTTTCTAGTTTTAGGATTTAATATTATAGAGAATGGAAGAAGAATGGTGAAAATCGGGCTAAGTGGGGTATTTATATTATTCCCAGGTATATGGATGCCGCTAAAGCGGTCACTGGGTCACTTTAGCTATCGGTTCTAAAGTGCCCAGCTAACTGCTAAAGCGGTTCCCCGCAGACATGAAAGGTTTCTAAAATGGTCAATTAGCCCTAAAGCGACTAGCGGTTTAGCGGCTTATTAACCTCTAAAGTAGCACTCGACGAGTTGGTCAGGGATGCTAAAGATCCCAAAGGGCTGCTTAACCTCCCTCTACTAAAGCGCCTAAAAGGTCACTTTAGCGGTTGTACCATATTTTCTTGCATCGGCTAAAGGATTGGAATATTTTGAGTCACTGCCAACCGTCGAGATTCTTCCAAAATCTCGTATACGCAAATATACTATGCTACCTTATAAAATTTGATATTCTAGACTAAATGACGTAGTCAAAATTTCCATCTGAGGTTGTTTCAATAGAAAGTTCCCACACCCACTTGACATTTTTCTTAACTTCCGACCAATAGCTCAAAATGAGTCCAAGAGCCTCAGGACCCAAACTAAGGGTGTACCCAACCTAAAATTAATGTTCCAAACCTTTTGGAATAGTTAGAATTGGCATACGAGGTTGTTTAACTGAAGGTTTTTCCCGGTAGCCAATTTGAACCTGCGAAAACATTAAAATTGGGTTTTGGCTCTAAAAACCCAAATGGACTGCCTGGTAACTAAATTGTAAGTTCCAGCAAGTCATAAATGACTTAGGAAAGCTATAGGAAAGCTCTAAATAGTGAAAATGAGAGAAAAAGAAAATTTCCTGGTGGGTCATTACAATATCCACTACTAAAAGAACTTTTGTCTATGAAAGTATAGGATTCAAATTCAATTGAAACCTCAAGCAAGTGAGGATACTGGGTCCATATCTCGCTATCAATCACCTAAGTAGCCTCCGTACCTCCAAAAAACATTAACAAGTGAATCTGTCTAGTGCACAACCGCCAGACATCACTAGCCAGTATGAGTACAAACTCCTCTACAAAGGAGAAACACCCATCCAAATAAAATGAGTCCCATCTAAGCACATGAGATTTGTTAGGAATATATTACTGAAATGTAGAAACATGGAAAAGCTGATGGACAACATTAAAATCTATGGCACGACACGAACCAGGGCCTAATCATGTTGCCCATGTCAAGTCTAACAAAGACCGGAGACCACCCCTTATACCTAATCCAACCAACTAATATACAACCCATGTAGGATGAATTTCAAACACATAACAAGATAGAGTATTTAGAATCCAATGAATTTTGGATAAGTCTAAATCAAAGACTAACCCAATGAAGTCATACTATCCAACCCAAACCAAACAAACCATAATATGCCTAAGCCCATAGTTGTCCATGCAAAGCCTCTAAGCAATTCCAAGTAATTTTTGGTCGAGACATGCTCCTGACCATAGCCATAAACCAATGTCAAAGGAATAGTAATGATATAAGATACACCATAACATGAAATGGTCCTTAAAAAGAATGGAAACATACCACTTTAGTCTGACTCAAGCTGTCCCCAAATCACCAAATCACTGAATGAGAGAAATAGTAGTATGGCCAGTTCCTGCATCGCATGGGGATATAACGATCGAAGATGGTTAGTGTATGAATGCTAGAATGTACTCAGGAATAAGGACAAAATAATGCAATTATTTAAAACCAAAGTAAATAACCATATGCAACCACATACATACATATATACCATGACGAGAAAGGTGACCACGTTTAACATGCATTTAAAACTTTAACTTGGGTTGTGTATCTTTACCGTCATAATCCACCCATGGGCTATATGGGTCCAGTATTCCCCATGAACGGGCCCCATGCATATTTCAGCGTGAGCTGTAGATACCATAGATAGCCGAGGATTCCCTTATACCCTTCGCCCTCTATGATATTTATGTACGAGTTTATACTTGGGGGATTCCCTTGTACCCCACAAGTACGTGGTCATCAAGACCAATCCTCATGTCGGCAAACATGGTTTTCAGTGTCAACCTTTCAGACTCACACCTTCACGGCTAGCTATCACAACCACCATTATTTCCCATTTAAAACATGTAACATATAACCAAACCACCAATTCTAGGAGTCAATTATTAAGGAATTATAATGTGGTATCTTCATACCGACTATAGCTTCCAAGCAATGTCATTAGGTAACATTTAAGGGTTTCCCATGTACCCAAACTCCATTATTAAAATCACTTAGGGGATTCTTGTGTACCCCACAAGGTTTTCATAGATTACTTACATAGGGGATTCCATTGTACCCCATAAGGTTTTAAAAACCATCTTTAAATAAATCCATGGCAACCAAGGCCTTTACAAACCATTAAATATCAACCAAACCGATTTGAGTTCCATTACCATATTATGCAATGCAAAATTTTCAATAATAGTCAAACTATGTGACAAAAGCATTCTGATAGGCATTTTAACAAAAATGTTGAGGGCATACGATTTCCAAAACCAAAAGCCATGTATCAATCGACCATTCCCATGAAACCACATGTTCAAACCATAATTATAAAATGAAAACTATAAGAAAAACATGGGAAAACAATATCTAACCAAGAACAACCAAAACTCCAACATATATTTTAAAACCCAAACATTATCACAATAGTACTATGAGAATCATCCATTAAAATATACTTTTAGTTGAACTAACAATGAGGGAAGAGTAATATTCCCGAGTTATGAAGATTCATAGAGGGATTTTGATCCTTAAGCCTCTAGATGAGAACCTTGAAGAAACCCTAGCCAACCTTCTTAAGAGGTATTTAAAGAGTGTTTTTAATCTTCCAAGTGAAGAATAAATGACCAAATAGGGTTATAAGATGTGGGGTCTTAAGAGTTTTGTGTAGGCAAAATCCAAAATACCCTCATCTTAAAAGTTGTAGAAAGAATATAGGTGGGTAAGGTTGAACCCCTCAAGTCGTATCCAAATCATACGAGTGGTACCCTCAACTCGTCACTTGATCAAAAATTTGTACACAATATTCTATCCAACATACAAATCCGTTACCTAACTCATACCATCACCATATGACTAGTACCCCTAAATCGTATCCTAGGTAGAACATCAAAGGCTAGACACTAGACAACATACTATTCGACCCTGTACTTCTCATCACGTTAATATACGACTCGTATGGAGTCTTTTCGTGCCCTTTATTGAACTTGGCCAATATCATGCTGAACAATATATGACTAGGGTCCTAGACACATACCCACACCATACTAGTCATAATGTGAGTAGTATTATGATTAGAAGGTTCAAAATTGAGGAAATTTTCAAGGGCCAAAACCCGGGGTGTTTACATTCTCCCCCACTTGAATCATTCATCCTCAAATTATGGGACAAGGAAGTACAAGTACTATTAAACTTCCGAATGTCTCTACTGTTGCCTTTAACTAAGTTAGAAAACAAAGATGCCAAGGAATTCTTCAATCTACCTTTAACAAAGATAGAAAACAAAGAAGTTAAGAATGCATATACACCATAAGCATGATTATCTAAAATAGAGAGTAACAATGAACAATCAGACTCCATATCTCCTTCAGCTCCCTACAAAGCTCCTTTCTCCATAAGCAATACATTTAATATCCATTAAATGCAACCACACTCTCCACTAAGCTTCAAACATGACTAGAGGGACTGAGTATAACCATATATCCATGCCATGCTAAAGACTAACTAGTAGTTAAAGGTGATAGTGGGAGACACGAGGCCCTACACTTTACACCACTTTGGTAAAACTACCCAATCTATCACTATAATCAAGAAACAATCTTGATCAAGGAGCTATAGCCGTTTAACACGAAGGTTGGGTATTTATCACTCACCACGCTCCAACCTATTTCTACGACACCCACTTTGTGGATCTCCTCACCAAAACTAACACCCTTAACCACTATTGGAAAGTCTTTCACCACATCTCCCCTCCATAGCTATTTCATAAAAAAACATTCATTTCATTTCTCTACCTACACTTATAAAATTAGGTCAAGTAGTCACCCCTAAAATTTCACCACCCGGGACATCTACTTCCTCATCCAAAACATAACTACGCTTCCACAACCACAACCACCCTAACATAAGAAGGGTCATTGAGGATCTAAAGTATGAAAACTACTCGTACTACTAAAGGCGAGACCCGCAAAATGAGACATGGTACAATAGGAATGAGGTACTCCATAGCAACTACCTAGGTTATAAATGAAGGATTATCTCGACATAAACATAACATAGCACGTGTCCTTAGGACTGGGTATCAGAATAAATACGACTACATAAATCATGAGTAATGTATCATAAAACTGAGATTCATATCTGAGGAACAAGTTAATGATTGCTATTTGAGACTACTATTTCTTAGATTTTGGCATAAAGTGGGACATGAATATATGGTTTAGGAGTGTAATGACATAGAGCTTGAATGCTTGGAAGCTCAAATTTCTAAGAACCATTATTGCCTTTGGTTCTGGGGTTGGAATATGAACGTATGTGGTATCCAGTATGTGAACCTTATGCATAAGCACTATTAGAATGCATTTAGTGCTAGTAGAGTGCCCACCTAACCGAAATAGGAGGGAATTACTAGAATAGGAGTAAATTAACCCTGACAAAACCCCCAGAAGTCCACCTTTAGGAGAAAATTTAAGATTAGCCCTCGATCTCCATCTTACGACACCTATAAGCATAACACTCCTCTCTAAGGGTTATCATAATAGACTCGTACTAGGGACATTTGGCTCCC
Source organism: Capsicum pubescens (assembly GCA_030864215.1). Classification (NCBI taxonomy): domain Eukaryota; kingdom Viridiplantae; phylum Streptophyta; class Magnoliopsida; order Solanales; family Solanaceae; genus Capsicum; species Capsicum pubescens. The sequence goes on along the minus strand of CM061544.1, from coordinate 193,166,193 downwards.
GTATACTTAAAACCTCATATATCCAGATGCTACCTAGAGTTCAGCATAGTCTCACAAACTCCATGCCCTAACTCATTTGATGACTTAGCCCCTATCCATCAGTTCAACATAGACCTCTGACTTTTATATCATAACTTTTCCCACCGTTGTATTACCTAAGTTTCCTGACCACCCATAGATACCACACACTCCTATAGACTTCTCTAGCCACTACAGAGTCACCCATCACGGTAGAAACCAAAAGGTGCCTGAATTAATCTCAAGATTGCAACCAAAATGCACAGCCACAAATGGGGTCACCAGAGAAAGAGTGGACCCCAAATCAAGTAGATACTGCACATCATGGGAAAAGAGTTTTAACATACCAATAATGACATTAGGTGATGCCTCGGACTCCTGTCGAGTAGTGATATTATTAAGATGTTCCCAATTAGTACCGAAGCCAGAAAAGCAACCCTCGATGTAGGAGTAAGTTGTCACGACCCGAACTGGGGCCCTGGCCATGACAAGTATTCCGAACCATGAGGCCCGAAACACCCCTATCCGTCTGGTAATCATGCACACAATTCATATGATAAGAGAAATGTGAAAGATACACAATATAATAGAAACATGGTCAAGAATCATGCAAAAGTAATGATGGGGAATAATGTCCCAAAATCTCAACACAACATCTCTATAACATCTGCGGAATCTCTACTATATGACTAAAATAATTGCCTATCTGAAAACTGGGACAAGGCCCCCAGTAGACCCAAAACTAATAAATGATAAATTAAAATGCAGATATCAGGCCTTTCGAAGTATAGAAGGCTCACCACATGATTCTGCGATCTTTTGGAAGGAAATCTACTGGTTGTCTGGACCACTAGAATGTGCCTTCGAACCTGGGAGGAGAGGGGATCAATACAAAAGTACTGGTATGCGGAGAAATCAAAACAGAAATATAATAATTTTACACAATATAGGCGAGAGCCATTATAAAGCAGTTTCATATCAAATTATTTGAAAACACATGGGCATAACGTAATAGTTTTCAGTACCAATGTAATGCGATTGAGCTAGGTGGAATACCCTACAATTGTAATCCCATGGCTATGTAGAATCTGCCTCTGGTGCTCGGCGGCCAAGCCTCCAATCCAAGTAGCCGCTAGGATTTAGAGCCGGTATACCCCCCATATGAGTACACCACAGGGAATCCCCCCTATGTGAGATGTCTCAATTATTTTATTATCCTCCCATGTAGGATACAATATCATATGACCCACATCGGCAACTACGATTTCCAGCGATGAGCCCTTTCACTCAAATGCCTTCTTCGGGAATCCACCTTTCTTATGAAAATCAATGCATTCAAACTTTGTTCAAATCAATCATATGTCATACTCTGTAGGGTATCTTCATACCCGACTTGCAAGTCAATCAGTATCATATCATTCCGTTCATTCAATCATCATATGCAACATATTTCAACATGAACAAAACAACTCTCTCTTTGAAAGTAAAAAAAACATATCCAAATCATGACATTTTTAGACATTTCATGACATGCATTTCAAGATGATTTCAAACGATTCATATCACGTGAAAACTTAATATAATATCATATCAAGAGAGGGGTTCCATGTAAATCATGCTCTCAATTTATCATTATTATGAAACACATGCATATCCATATATATCAAATCACCTTGGAATTAGGCCTAAAGACCAAATCAATATCATAAAATATTTAAAACATATCATATTCGTAATTTCAAAACCCCCATTTTGAAAACATAAATTTTAAAGCCCATGAGATTTTTGAGACAACCCCACGTACCTCGATTGTTATGAATATTAGGTGCTTCTTGAAGCCTACATTGAGAGGATTCCAAATATATAATTAGTTTCTAAAACCCCCGATTGAATCTTGAGTTTCTTGGGTTTTTATTTGAAACCCTAAGGATAATCCTTGAGCACTTTTGATGAAACAAGGTGTATTTTGGGGTCCTTGGAATTGAATTTTGTGATTTAGGGCTGAGTAAGGGTGGAAAAGGACCATTTTGCCCCAAAAATGGAGTGTTTAAGTCACTTGAAATCTTCACATAGGCGCCGACCATTCCATCGCCTATGTTTACATAGGCGCCACCTAGGCTATCGCCTATGTTTACATTGGCGCCGCCTAGGCTATCGCCTATGCTTTCCAGTGGCCATGGGCAATTGGTTAGGCGACGCATATCACTTTGAAAGGCCATAACTTCTTGCTCAGGTATCGGATTTTAGGAAAATTGGTATCGTTGGAAGGCTAACTCAATGAACTATCATTTGACACATAGTAGGCTCTCTAATTCGACATATACAGAGAGTTATGGCTGATGGAAGCTGACACAAATTACTACGTCCACTAAAACTTAATCGATCGAAATAGTTTCAACTCGTCCTTGAGTTGAAGGACCTCTATGGTCTAAATTCAAGCTTGAATGGATTCACATACAATGAAAATAATTAACATGCCATATTGGCATAGGATTTATGGCTTCGGGATTATCAACGCATTGAAATCATGGTCCATATTATAGCCCAAAAATACGGGGTGTTACATTATCTCCCCTTTGGGATCATTCGTCCTCGAATTATGGGTAGGAACATATTGAAGCTTAGAGGTATGGAATAACGCGGACATGATAGGTTTCTCTAAGAAAGAATACATTGATCTGAAACATGACTATAAGACTGGAACTACTGATGTTCTAAACTCTTATACCGGATGTGCATATCTGATGCCTGGAATACACAACTGAAGTGAATCATAGGCTGAATTCTCATAATAAATCATGCATATCTGATGTATGGATTTGTTACTGAGTTGTTCTCATGAACGTTGAACTGAATACACTGATAAGCTGATCTTTTCTATTAAACATGCATTTCTAATGCATGCATATATGACTGAACTGATGTATGACGTATGACTGAATACACAATGATAACTGGTGCGAAGCTGTTAATAAGAATCTATGCATGCAACTGAATGGGGGTATCTCCCTCTTGGGACACTGTCCTTCTATGAATACTCAAATCACTAACATACTCGGAAAGATTGAGGCGATGCACTAGGCACCTACGAAGTGAGTCATAACTGAACATCTGGAGTCTGAATCTAGTACATGACGCATGAAATGGGTTATACTCGAAACTACTAGTATACTCTATCTTGGAATAGTAACATATCTGAGATTTTTGGGTATGAGTCACACAAGACATCTGACAATAGGATCCTAACATTGACATTACTCTGCAGTCTGGAACATAGGCATATAACTCCTGAATTAGGATAGAATTACCAGGCCTTTGGCATTAGAACTTCTTACTTTCAAGATTAGCACACTTCTAGAATATCACTTAACTATACTATTCTCCTTAAATATCATATTCATTCAACTCAACTTAAAATTTTCATATGGGCATTGACAAATCTTTCTACTAATGTAGGAAATAACTTAATCCCTTCGCCGTGATCAAGCCTAACTCTAAGTCACAAAAATACAACATGCCAGACCACACTATTATTCTAAACCATATGATGCAATCTTCTATATCTCCCTTAAAGATCACATCCTAAGTATAACACGCCTTACCACTTCAATGACTACTTTGAACTCTTAAAATGAAGTCGCTAATGCATATTGTGACCTTCCACTATAATCCTAAAACGTCATTCAAGCCTAATTTATAACCACATGTTAACTCTAAGGAAATCACCCATAAATACATACTTCACATGGTTTCTAAACTATTATCAATATAACTCCCACGCGCTATCCTAAAAATATACACACACCAACTATTCCACTAACCATTACATGTATCAAAGACTTGGCCCCAACTCTTACTTCATACTTATGGTCTTATCTAAGCAAGCATACTATGATCTTCCATCAACAAGAACATTTACATCATCACCACTATCATTGCATAGGGAGGGTCACTAAAAGGTTAAAACATAAGATCCTGAAGCACGAAAAGGTTTTTATATGGGACTGAGCACACTATAAAGAGTGAGTACATGCGTCATGAGTTGCATGACCTCAACTAGAGTTCATAACATAAGGAATGTGATTCCGACTACTTTAATGAACTAGAACTCATTATCTTGGAACTGGAAGAGTACGTGACTCTCTATCATATACCAGAATCATGAACTATGATCACGGAACTGAATCGTAAGGCATGAGTAAGCATCCGAATAACAAAAATAATACTGAGGTAGGAATGGGTTGAGATCCACCCTCACTTTCTGATGTTCTAAAACATACTGCATCACTACTAGAATCTGAGAGCCTTACTTGGTTATTCTTTCTATCATCTCCCCCTCAGCTTCACGTCATCATCTAGAGTTTGGGAGACCCTTTACTAGATTCTAACTGAACTACACTTACTGCACTCTAGGGTCTGAAAAAAATGACAATGCATGGATATCATAGAACTTAACCCGAAAGACTACCTTCTGGGATACATTAGTTTGCACACTTATTTCTATCGGTTCAACCTTCAAAACTCAAACCTAGATTCTAACACTTAACATGGCTATTTAGATCACCATATACCATCTAACTAGTCTTTCTCCACTTAACAATTCAATGGTACCACTAGCCACACAAATTATGTAATAGTCTTAGAAAAATATGCCGCAACCTCATATCACCTTAGCATACTTCTACACCATACCTACAACATTATACTTCATTATGAATCAATTTAAACTTAAGCCATTTCATACACCGTTCAAGCCTATTAGATCACTTTCATATAACTAACATCATTGATCAAGAAATCATCACATCTACCTTTATGAACTTCAACTGTTCAAACTTAATGTCTAGTGCTAAACATGATTTACAACCCAACCTTACATAAAATTTTCACTTGGAAACTATAAATAAACATCACGAAACACTAGTGCACTAGAACTTCATAACCACAATAATTGATCATGACCTAATGGTTTTCCTTTATCATAATCCATTAGCATGTACTATTTCACCACCTCAAGCCTACTAACTTAATCCCACAAAACATGCATCATCAAACTCTTGCCACTATTTACCACCACACTATTTAAATTCAAGCCTATAGTTTAGTATCAATCATCTACCACCAATGAAGAATGCAACCTAATATAAATATACTAAGCCATCAAATTGGGACATTCTACCCAAATATCTCAAAAATCTACTACATACCTTCTCACAAGTAGCACTAGTTTACAACTACCAATGAAAAGAGGGTCAAGGGGTTAAAGCCTCATAATAGACATAGTCAACCTTATCTTTATATTATAACACCATACAATCTTTTCTACTTATACGGATTTCTCACCTCATACTTACTTACCCAAACATACATTTAGACTACCTTCAAATTCCACAAACAACCATGAGTCTATACTTACAACTTACTGGCTAATATAGCCATTTTCACACTTCAAGCAACCGACAAATCACCCTAACTAACAAATCCTTCTCTACCTTCTACTAAACTAACACACAAGGATGAATCATCTCTTTACCAGCCCAATCTCATGCAACCAGATTCAGCTATGCATACATTAAACCTACACAAGAACAACAAGTTGGACAACAAGTTGCTAGTGAATCGAAATAGGCCTTACACGGCTTCACTAGACTTTGATTTTGTATTTTGAACAAGAAAATGGGATGAATGACAAGTCAACTATGCTAGTGAATCGAAAGAGCCCCACACGACTTCACTAGACTTTATTTTTCAACAACACTTTGATGACAATATTTCATGAGATAGAGATTTAATACGCAATATTTAATGAACTAAGAATACACATCTTACTCTGTAGAAATAAAATTGGAGTCAAACACTTCCTCCATGGACTACCATACTGTCCACACATATTGCAAGCTACCAAATTAGTTTATCACTATAAAGAGGTAAATCATCCTCACTCTGACTTCTAACTTTATGACATCACATCACCAACTTCTTGGTCTAATTTCATTACCAATAGGTCATGACAACAACACTTAATACTGTAGGCTGAAAAGCGCAATTTCATCAAAATCAAGGTTCACACTAGAACCAACACACCGTGAAGCACTAACGGACTCTTCTCAAGTCCTTGTAAAAATCTTCTATGATTCGATCAGAACGAACCATACCATTTAGACTCTAAACTTCTAAACTTGAATCCGCCCAATGATGAGACATGTCAGAGAATGTACGAGTAAGGAAAGAATTGGGATGACTGCTACTTTTGTATGGGTGACAACATAGCACAAATTTGAGTATGAAAGAGAAACATTCTGACTCTATTGCACGAACTAGAACATGAAGAAAAAGAGACATTCCTAAACGCCTAGTAGACTCCTACTTATAAGTGTGGCATGCTACACACCCATAAATAAGACTCTACCCTACGCAATTTCATAGACACCCTGGGACTATGAACCATGCTCTGATATAAAGTTTGTCACGACCCGAATCGGGGCCCTAGTCGTGACGAGTATTCCAAACCATGAGGCCTAAAACACCCCTATCTTTCTGGTAATCATGCACATAATTAATATGATAAGAGAAATGCGAAAGATACACAATAAAATAGAAACATGGTCAAGAATCATGCGAAAGTAATGATGGAGAATAATGTCCCAAAATCTCAACACAACATCTCAATAACGTCTGTGAAATCTCTACTACATCACTAAAATAATTTCCTATCTGAAAATTGGGACAAGGCCCCCAGTAGACCCAAAACTAATAAATGATAAATTAAACTGCAGACATCAGGCCTTCCGAAATATAGAAGGCTCACCACTTGATTCTGTGATCTGTCGGAAGGAAATCTACAAGTTGTCTGGACCCCTAGACTGTACCTCCGAACCTGGGAGGAGAGGGGGTCAATACAAAAGTACTGGTACACGGAGAAATCAAAACAGAAATATAATATTTTGAAACAATATAGGCGAGAGCCATTATAAAGCAGTTTCATATCAAATTATTTGAAAACACATGGGCATAACATAATAGTTTTCAATACCAATATAATGAGATTGAGCTAGATGGAATACCCTACAATTATAATCCCACGGCTATGTGGAATATGCCTCTGGTGCTTGGCGGCCAAGCCTCCAATCCAAGTAGCCGCCAGGATTTAGAGCCGGTATACCCCCCATGTGAGTACACCGCAGGGAATCCCCCCATGTGAGATGTCCTAATTATTTTATTATCCTCCTATGTAGGATACAATATCATATGACCCACATCGGCAACTACGGTTTCTAGCGATGAGCCCTTTCACTCAAACGCCTTTTTCGGGCATCCACCTTTCTCATGAAAATCAATGCATTCAAACTTTGTTCAAATCAATCACATGTCATACTCTGTAGGGTATCTTCATACCTGACTTGCAAGTCAATCAGTATCATATCATTCTCTTCATTCAATCATCATATGCAACATCTTTCAACATGAACAAAACAACCCTCTCTTTGAAAGTAAAAAAACATATCCAAATCATGACATTTTTAGACATTTCATGACATGCATTTCAAGATGATTTCAATGATTCATATCACGTGAAAACTTAATACAATATCATATCAAGAGAGGGGTTCCGTGTAAATCATGCTCTCAATTTATCATCATTATGAAACACATGCATATCCATATATAATATATCAAATCACCTTGGAATTAGGCCTAAAGACCAAATCAATATCATAAAACATTTAAAATATCATATTCATAATTTCAAAACCCCCATTTTGAAAACATGAATTTTAAAGCCCATGAGATTTTTGAGATAACCCCACGTACCTCGATTGCTATGAATATTAGGTGCTTCATGAAGCCTACATTGAGAGGATTCCAAATATGCAATTAGTTTCTAAAACCCCGGGTTGAATCTTGAGTTGCTTGGGTTTTTATTTTGAAACCCTAAGGAGAATCCTTGAGAACTTTTGATGAAAGAAGGTGTATTTTGGGGTCCTTGGAACTGAATTTTGTGTTTTAGGGCTGAGTAAGGGTGGAAAAGGACCATTTTCCCCCAAAACGGAGTGTTTAAGTCACTTGAAATCTTCACATAGGTGCCGCCCATTCCATCGCCTATGTTTACATGGGTGCCGCCTAGGCTATCGCCTATTTTTACATAGGCTCCGCCTAGGCTATGGCCTATGCTTTCCAGTGGCCATGGGCGATTGGTTAGGTGACGCATATCACTTTGAAAGGCCATAACTTCTTGCTCGGGTATCATATTTTAGCAAAATTGGTATCGTTGGAAAGCTAACTCAAAGATCTATCATTTGACACATAGTAGGCTCTCTAATTCGACATATAGAGAGAGTTATGGTCGATGGAAGCTGACAGAAATTACTACGTCTACTAAAACTTGATCAATCGAAATTGTTTCAACTCGTCCTTGAGTTGAAGGACCTCTATGGTCTAAATTTAAGCTTGAATGGATTCACATACTACACAAATAATTAACATGCCATATTGGCATAAGATTTATGGCTTCGGGATTATCAACGCATCAAAATCATGGTCTATATTGTAGCCCAAAAATACGGGGTGTTACATAAATGATAACTTATCACACATGAGAATTTGTTTTTATGATACCTATCGCCGTCCTATTTATATCATAATGAACCTATTTTGTCCCAGTCCTTCTTGGATATTAGTTGGCCCTGGTCCTCCTGGTCCTTCTGGGTGATAGGTTCATTTTTGATAATACTCAACTTACACGTCAATTTAGTGCAAAGAGGTCGTTGTCAATATATTTACCCAACTTTGGAGTCAGGATCGAATCCACAGGGAATAATGTAAGTGACGATTAAACTAATTTGAAACTAAAGCTACAAGTTAAATTCAAACAACTGACACGAAAGGATAAAATGGTTTTTTTTTAATGATTGAACAACTGTTAACTTTTAAACTTGCTTTAGAAACTCAAAACTTAAATTTCAATAAATCAAATCAATGATAAGAAAAACTAAGGTTGTGATCACTATGATTACTAATTCCCATTAAATAATAATTGTCGCATTGGGTTCTTATTCTTTGCGTAAGACACTAGAATATCAGTTTCAACAGTCCATCTAAGTTTTTCTCAACCTACCTAGATGTTGAACTCCCTAATTCTCTCAAACTTAGGAAATCATTCTTTTCATACTGATTTTATCTCAAGTTGATCAATTTTGTTAAAGCATTATTCATTAGATGAGAGCTTAACCTTCCCAAATCCTCATTGATAATTCGCTACCTTTAGTTAAATTCTCAGTACAAGCAAATCAACATAAGTCGAGATCTATTGTTTGCAACCAAAAGAAAATAATTAATACAAAAGAATTATCAAGATGTTCCTACAATCACTCGAACCCTAATAAACTATTAAATCCATAGAGGAATAATCATAGATCCCAATACCCTAGTTGTGGGTTTTAGTTCCACATGAGAAAGAAAGAGATAGCAACAATTATATTCATCGTTCAAAGTAATTAAAATTACAAAAGATGAAGTCTGAAGTTGACTCTCTTCCCAAATTCAAGAAGAATATCCCATAACTAAATCAAAAAATTAAAAATTGAATTTTAAGTTAAGAGCCCCCAAAGTGAGGTGTCTTTGCCTTTGGAATAAGTTTAAGATGTCCAAGATGATGAATAAAACCCTAAAAGCTGCTATTTAGATCCATAACTTAAGAAAAAATTCGAAATTAAAAATTCAGATTTTCCTTTTAGGTGACAACATATGTGATAACTTATCACAAATCTGATAAGTTATCAGACATGCCGTCAGAACTTCTGCTTCAATGTGATGACTTCTGTGATAACTTATCAGATTTGTGATAAGTTATCACACATGTCGTCAGACATGCTTCCAATTTTTGGTGTTCTGCCTCAGTGTGACGACATGTGTGATAAGTTATCACAAATCTGATAAGTTATCACACAAGTCGTCAGAAGTGCTATCTCAGTGTGATGACATATGTGATAACTTATCAGATTTGTGATAACTTATCATACATGTCGTAAGAAGTGCTTCCTGGTGAAGTTTTCAAAACTCAATTGTTTTCACCAAAAATCATCCTTCTTGATGTAGCTTTCATGTATTTCCATGCATCTTGACTTTCACAAAATCACATGAAATATAATAAAAAACAACAGTAGTTACTTATGAACTTACAATTAATTCAAGTAAAAAGTCTTAAATGTGCTAATAGAAAGCTAGTACATCAACACCCTCAACTTAAAACAATTGCTTGTCCTCAAGCAACTACATAACACGTACTACGATGCTTAACCAAAAGAAACATAAGATACCTATGGAAGTCAATCATCAATTTTAGCTTAAAACACATTAGCTTCTCCAAGTTCAATCACTTTAACCTCAACTTTATATATCAGTAAAGATCAACAATGTGACACAAAGGAATCAAGATATGGCATCAAATTAGCAACAGTAACCATGCATATATACAAGTTGCACTACCCAAACAAGTAAGCAGCTGGTAATGCAACCGATGTGCTCTTACAACAAAGAAGTCCCTCTTCATTCTTATGTGAAATCAAGCATGCCAATGCAGGGATGGTCATGAGACACAAGAAATTCCAATCAATGCATGTCAAATATCATATGCTTGCCTTTATTTACATTTCCTAAGCTTTCAAACAGTTAAGTTAGGATCACTATAGGTCTTTTCTTCATCTTTGTAACATAGGCTTGGGGTTGGTATGATACGAAAGGATATTAGAGTGACTAAGCCTCCTTGGCACTACACTATTATTGGGGTCTCACTTATTAACCCTTACCTTATTTCTCCCTTTCTTTATCAAAACATACACAAGATGGGTGTGGTTTTTTAGTCATTCATTTCTTATTTTTCTCATCTTTTCTTTCCTTGCTCTTTTTCTACAACACCCAACTTTTACTCTCTTTTCTCTTATTTTACCTTTATTTATTCTCATTCTACATGACGCACCCCTATGATAGCCACCCTCAACTTAGGCTATTTGCCTAAGTCAAAGTGCACAATGCCCAAGCAGGACCAGGGCCAAAATAGGTTCATTATGATACAAATGAGAAGGTGATAGGTATAATAAAAAATATAGGCATTCAGGCTCAAAATTGGGATCAAGGGATATTATTCACTCATGGAGGGTCATTTAGGCTAAAAATGGACTAACATAAAAAACGGCCGATAATACTTTCCTAACCACTCTCCTGCAACCAAGGCAAGACCAACTGAGCAAGTTCTGGATTTAACACGCAAAAAGAACTAGGTAGTATCTCACACACAAATGGCATAAAGGTGCATCACAAGCTACAACCTATCCGGTTCATGCAATTGTTAGCAAAGGTTATCATGTCCCTAGTACTAATGCCATAAAAAGATTCACAGTAGTCGCATGTAGATGTATACCACACAGTAACAAAATAGACCATTGGAGAGGTATTTTTAAAAATTAGCAAAACATGTCAACTGCCCTAGATACTTATTTTTCTCCCAGTTAACCACAATACATCACAAAATAAAATATGATTCACCTAAATATGCCAGCTCTACAATGAATAAGACTCTGAGGAAAAGAGGAACGGCAAAATCCCCCCAGGAGGACATCACACCCATAAGTAGCCTCACCCTCAACTTAAAATCATGGAATGTCCCTAATGTGTCAAACCAAAACAAGAGAGTCAGAAACATACCTGTGGCACCATGGGTGCGAAGATCTGATGTCAATCACATAATACGAATACAAACAACAAAATACCTTGAGTTTCCTCCCAAGAAGCGCCTAATTTAGTGGCGCGGCACGACCCAACTCAGCTTTTTCCTCTACCTTGAGGATATGAATTTCACCCCCAACTTAGAGTCCATCTTCTTACCTCAATCATAGGGAGGTTATACCAAAGTTAAGAAGTCAAGTAATGAATTGAGCATGGTAAACCACACGCCCTTAAAGTGAGGTGCATTTTTATGTTTCTTATCAAGTGTAAAATAAAAAATATAGGATTCTTGTTCCTCATCTTCACACTTTTCCACTATTTTAGATTATACCACAGACAAGATATCATCTAAACATAATATGAAAAAATGCTTCGAGCGAGGCCCAACTAATTCTACTTCAAAATTTACACTATCTACTACACACTCACTTTTATTCACCTTCTCAATGTCAGTCTCATGATCAAGATGACAATCGAGTGGTTGCGATTTTTTAGTTTTTTTCTCAAATTGGATAATGTCTTCCTCATATTGTTCTTTGTTTAGCCACTGTAAACATGGTGGGAGTGGTAACTCCTTTAGATCTGCCCACAGTTGTTCTTGATTCTCTAAGATTCGTTTTATCAATTTTTTTCTTGAATCGTGACAGCACACATATCCTCAGTATGATCACTTTGACCACAAGCCAAACACCAAGTTACAGTAAGTAGGACAGTATCCGCATCATATTGTGAAGGTCCCATCCATGCACTTACAGGTAAATCTAGATAGCATGCCTCAAAATATGGTCCCCCATAATAATAATAAGAATCGTCACAAGAATCGTCATCACTCAAAAAACCATCTATCCAGGATGACATCTCAAGAAAGGTGTGAGAAAAATAAAAATAAAAGAAAATAAAAAAAATAAACTAAACAAATATTTACAAGTTTGAATTCAAGCAAGTAAACTAAAATTCCAAACCAACTCAATATGCCAAATTGTTCCCCGACAATGGCACCATTTTTGATAACGCTCAAACTACACCACTCTAATGAGAATGTAAGCGATCGTTGTCAATATATAACCCAACTAGGTTGGGGTCAAATCCCACAGGGAATATGGTGTGAACTTAAGTTGTTTGCAATTTAATCAACTGATAGTTAGATGTTTCCTGAAATAGGGGTTTTGGAGACTAGCAAATAATTGTTGGTCATTTTAGTTTCAGTGTTTGAAATCAAGAGTTTATGGAAAACCAGAATTATGTTCACTATAGGCTTTAGTACTTGACAGATGCTAGTAGTGATTCAAGATTCTCACAGTAGGTAGGACAACAAATTATCTCTATCGAAGTTATGCCTAAATATCTCTCGACCTACTTAAGCATTTAATTACCTAATCCTCTCAAACTTAGGGAATTTATATTTACTAACCAGACTTTACCTCAGGTTAATCAACCTTGTTACAATGTTGATTATTAAATGGAAGTTTAGTGTTTCCAAGTCCCTGTCAATAATTCACTTCCTACTATATTTGATTTCTTATCTCAAGCAAATAAAAGCAGGGGCTATTTATCATTTGCAACCAATTGACAATAATTACAATCTCAAAATTATCAAGGAGTTCTATTACCTTTAGAATCAAAAACACATAGCATCTTACCAAGACTTAACCCGTAGATCCCATAATTCGGGTCAAAGGGATTTAGCCACTCATAATGTAATAAGCGAAACAACAATACGTATTCATAATTTGAAAGATAAAATTACCACAAGATGAATCATAACTAGTGATTCTCACATTAGATCACAATAGAAATCCCAAAATATTGATGAAAATATCTTCAAAGTTAATTATTTTTCAAGTCAAGAAACTAGACAGAAAAATAACAAAATATGTGTGTTCCAAAATTATGTTCAGAACTCCCTTAGAAAACCCTAAACAATACTTTTTATAGTTTAGCGTAAATAAGGAAACAAAATTACAGAGTTTAATAATTCCTCAAATTAGGCGACGACATTCGTGACACCTTATCAGGAGTCTAACAACTTATCACAAATGTCTTCAGCTCCCTCTTAAGTTTTAGCACTTCCTGTTTAAGGCTGATAATGAATCCTGATGACTTATCAAAAATGTGATGACATATCAGACAACGTCGTCACTTCTCCACCTCAGCTCAAATGTTCTACCTAAGGCTGACGACGACTCTGGCGACTTATCAACTCTTTGATGACTTATCAGGAAATGTCATCACAACTTTCAGCTGAGGTCCATTCTCTTTCTAAGGATGACGGTATATCTGATAACTTATCACAGGGCTGAAGACTTAGCAGGAATGCTGTCAACCACACTTCTCTTCTATTTTCTTAAGATTTCAACTCTTTTTTCCTCCATCCCTGTTGGTTCTCTTTCATCTTGGCTTCTATTGCAAAATCAAAGATAAAACAATCAAAAATAACAAAAGTTGCTTAAGATATTGCATATTATATTTAGTTAAAAGCCTCAAATATGTTAGCATTTTCTCACACATCAGCAAGAAAAGTGGAAACTAAAATTAACATGATCCAAAATTGAGCATTATCGTATGGGCATCTCGAGCCCAATAAGGACCAGAGATCGCCCCGTCAACCTAACCAAACCATCACATCAATCCACAAGTGTCGAATAAACTCAGAATATATTATCAAGATAGTGAAAACAAGATTAATAATCATAACTTAAGAATGTCTAATCATTAAATTAATGTCATCATACCAACAAACATACCTAAGTCCACAGTCATCCACAAAGACTATACAAATCTGATATCCAAATATGTCAGGACATGTCCCCAGCAATAGTTGGAAACCAAGTCTAAACAAGTCTATGCCATAAGATAGAAAGACCATGAAATATATGCCTTCCAAAGTATGAAAGATCACCACTTAAAAGTCAACACATGAATCGCTCGAACACCTGGTCACTGTGCAGAAAGAGAAGAAGAAGATTCAGCTACTGTGTTGCATGTGGACACATTGTTCAGAGATAGTTAGCTCTTGGAGCTCTAGCATGTAACTCAAGGGTAAGTATAAAGTAGTGCCATTATTCAAATCAAAGTCAAACCATCATAAGCAAACACAATTATATACATAGGCACGTATATAAATATATAGATACATAAAGTATCGGGAAAGCAAACAAGGCCTAAGAAAGCATCTCGAACACCCAATCATGAAACATGAAGTGGAGGACTCTAATCTTTCACTCGCGTAGCTTAGGCTGTTTGGACTTCCCGTGAACTTATATGTTGTGGTATTTTCCTGACTTGACTTTTCTTGACTTGACTTGACTGATTTGCATACTTGTAGATGTCTTTGACTTTATTTCTAGAAATCCTAAACCACTTAAATATTATGATATATTAAGAAAGATGACTATAACCTCAAGCCATCTTACGAAATATGTGGACTCTAACCACAAGCTATTTTATTAGGCAAGGGACTCTAACCTCAAGAAATTTCACTAGGCAAGGGACTCTAACCTCAAGACATTTCATTTGGCAAGGGACTCTAACCTCAAGCTATTTCATTGGGCAAAAGAATCTAACCTCAAGTCATGGTGACCATTACTAGTCGACATTGGGACTCTAACCCTTTGTCCATGCATTCACATCCATTCAATTTATCATTCGAAGATTCTAACCCACTTAGCCAATTCAAACCATCAAGGCTACAATTTAACGCCACACATGACTACAAGGTCTTCATGAACCATTTAACAATCAATAACTTTAATAGGCCAATACTTTAGTTAAAACTACCATTCAAGTCAAATTGTTATCATCTAGGCCCATACAAGTCAAATTGTTGTTATTAAGGCCCATATAACACTACTCATTCTTTATTAGCATTCTTGTACCAAACTTTAGTTCAAACACAATTCAAATTCAATTTTAGGGACTCTAAACCTGTTTAACAAATCAAACCACCAAGGTTACCAATTGAATTATTACATGTCCGACAAGGCATTTTCAAAGTCATTTACCAAGTATCTTTACTCATTAATCCATTTCCTTAGGTTCAAACGCTATTAACATATAACTAGTTATTTGTCTTAGACATTTTCACAAACATCTTGAGGGCATATCCTTAACATGAAAAAAACCCAAGTGACAACCATTAAGATTTGGGTTATTTATAACCCATTTGTTAAACCACAATCAAAAAGCACCCAAATGTGCAAACCATCACCAAAAACATGTGTAAAGACAAGTTTGAACAAGAGTAAACAATACCCATCACTATGCATCAAAACCCTTAACATTTGATTTCAAAACCCTCCATTCAACAATCAAATAATTTTTTAAAGAACATGACATTTGAGAAATAACAAATAGGGAAGAGTCACATGCCTTATACACAAGGATTCACGAAGAGATTCTTGGTCTCCAATTTCCTAGATGGCCTTCTTGATGAACCCTAGCCCCAATCTTGTTAGAGAAGTTTCAGAGAGTATTTTGGAATGTTTTGATCTTGTATATATGAATAATGAAAGTCAAAATAAGGTTATAAGTCATGTGTCATAAGGGTTTAGTGGTGGGAAATTTCTAAAATGCCCTCAGCATAAAAGCTGAATGTTGTACCTAGGAGGGTAAGATTCAACCCCTTGACACATACCCTAGGGTACAAGTGGTACCATATCTCGTACCCTAGGCTTCTCCATGGACATCTAATCTACCCAACATATGACCACACATGTATAACTCGTATCCTATGGTACAAGTAGTATCATAAAAACCATACCAAAGACAGTGTCCACTAGACCAAGCTTAACACATTCTTCGACTTAACATCTTATGAGTAGTACCCTATCATAAGACTTGGGAGAGGCTAAACCATACCATGGAAAAAATGTAACCCCAACTACATTGCCTAACATAAGAGTGAGAGGACACTAAACCATATCCTAGGGTATGAATAGTACCCATGAATCGTACCTTGCCCAAAAACTTCAACTAAAGGAATTTTTCTAAGGGTTGAAAGCCAAGGTGTTTCAGAGATCCTATTTGCCCAGTGGAAATACTTGTGGGACACTACCGCTGTATGTGACCCAACTGACCATAGCTAAAACACTGATTCCTCCCCTTATAGCAATAACCACAGTACAACAGACCATAAAACCGACAGGGCGAATAGGGTGGGGCTGACCAAGCTCCACCATCTCAAAAATGCTATTCACCTAAAGAATGAGGATAAGGGACACTGAAAACCACATAGGAACTCCTCGAATTACCTTGCTTAGATGACTGTCCACCACTTCTACCACTATTTCTCAGACCGCTCCACCAACCTATATATTAGGACTTCTTGCTCTTCCTATTTCTCGACCTCTTCTTGTTCTTTCTCACATAAATAGAATCAGACTGGGGTGAAAGAGATACCACTATCTGGGTTAACAGATGAATAGAACATCAAAACTCAGCATTGGTAACATATCCTTGAGGTGACTGAGTATGAGTGTCACCCTTCGAGGTAGGGTCAGTGGAGACCGGTGGAACTCCATTGGGGAAATAAGAAACTGCGACCCTTGATCAGGTCTGTACCCTTTGAGTTGGACGAGATCCATCCATGTCATTCTTGAGTGGGACCAGTAAGTTTCCACAAGCTTCTGATCATCAGAAGGACATGATCTGAAAGGTGAAAAAAAGAAAATTTAGGGGAGAGTTCAAGACCTTAGACTCAATAGCCCAAAAATAGAACAACAATAAAGTGTAACATTCCTAAATGTCTCATCGTCTCTCCCATATAAGTGTGATATTCTACATACCCACAAAAGAGACACTACTTTCCACGGCTTTGTGGACATCGTATGACACCTAAACCTAGGTTCTAATACCAAAATAATATGACCCAAACTAGGGCCTTGTCGTGTATAGCATCTCAAGTCCAACAAATACTAGAGACCACCCCCTATACATTATCCATCTAACCAATATATAACCCGTGTCGGGTGAATTCTGAACATATAAAAAAGATAGAGTATTTAGAATCCAATGACTTTGGGATAAGTCTAAACCCATGACCAACCTAACCAAGTCATACCATCCAATCCAAACCAAACAAACTGTAATATTCCCATGTCCACAGTTTTCCATGAAAAGCCTCTAAACAATGCCAAAGAATATCTAGTCAGGGCATGCCCCGTACCATAGCCAAAAACCAATGTCAAAGAAATAAAGAAATAAGATAAACCATAATATTAAATGGGCCTTCCGAAGAATGAAAGATCACCACTTCAGTCTTATTCAAGATGTCCTGAAATCACCAAATCACTGAGCAAAAGAAATAGTAGTATGGCTAATTTGTGTAGGGATATAGTGCCCAAAGATGGTTAGTTGATGAATGCTAGCATATAATCAGGAATAAGGATAAAATAATGTCATTATTAAAAACAAAAGTAAATAACCATATGCAACCACATACATACATATATACCATGACGAGAAAGGGGACCAGGTTTAACATACGTTTAGAACTTTAACTTGGGTTGTGTAGCTTTACCGTCATAATCCACCCATGGGATTTATGGGTCCACTATACCACCTAAATGCACCCCAGTGCGTGTAGCCACATGAAACGGAGATACCATAGATGGTCGGGGATTCCCTTAGACCCTTCACCCTCTATGATACATATGTACGAGAATATACTTGGGGGATTCCCTTGTACCCCACAAAGTATGTGGTCATCAAGACCAATCCTCGTGTTGTCAAACATGAGTTTCCAGTATCAACCTTTTGCAATCACATATTCATGGCTAGCTATCATAACCCCCATTATTTCCCAATTAAAACATTTAACACATACCCAAGCCACCAATTCTAGGAGTTAATTATTAAGGCATTATAATATTGTATCAACATACCGACTATAGCTTGCAAGCAATGTCATTATCCAACACTTAGGGGCTTCCTATGTACCCAAAACTCCATTATTAAAACCACTTGGAGGATTCCCCTGTACCCCACAAGGTTTACTAGGATTACTCACTTAGGGGATTCCATTATACCCCATAAGGTTTTCAAAACTATCTTTAACCAAAGCTATGGCCACCAAGGCCTTTACAAACCATTAAAAAATAACCAAACCAATTTGAGTTCCATTACTATATTATCTAATGCAAAATTTTCAATAATAGTCAAACTATATGACAAAAGCATTCTCATAGGAATTTTAACAAACACGTTGAGGGCATATGATTTCCAAAACCAACAACCATGTATCCATTGACCATTACCATGCAACCACATGTTCAAACTACAATTGTAACATAAAAAATATAAGAAAAACATGGGAAAACATTATCCAACCAGGAAAATTACCCCCCCTCCAACATATATTTCAAAACCCAAACAATATTACAATAGTACCAGGATAATCACCCATTAAAATATGCTTTTAGTTGAACTAACAATGAGGGAGGAGTAATATGCCTGAGTTACAAAGATTCACAAAGGGATATTGATCCTTAAGACTCTAGATAACGACCTTGAAGAAACCCTAGCCTATCTTCTTGAGAGGCTTTTAGAGAGTGTTTTTAATCTTCTAAGAGAAAAATAAATGACAAAATAGGGTTATAGACGTGGGTTCTTATGGTTTTTGGAGTGATAAATGTATAAAATGCCCTCATATTTAATGATATAGAAAGAAAGCAAGTGGGTACGGTTGAAACCCTCAACTCGTATCCTTTTCATACAATTAGTACTCTCAACTTGTCACTTGATCAAAAAGTTGGACACCACATTATGTCCAATGTATGACACCCTTACCTAAATTATATCATCACCATACGACTAGTACCCTAAAGTCGTACCCTAGGCAGAACATCAAAGGCCAAATACTAGACCTTATACTTCTCATCACTTCAATATATGACTCGTATGGATTTTTCTCATACCTTGGACAGAACTTGGCCAATATCACACTAACCAACATACGAGTAGGTTCCTAGATCCAAACCCACACCATATGAGTCATGGTGTGACTCTTATGATGATTATAAGGTTCAAAATCGAGGAAATTTTACTCAATTTTGAACATATTTTTGGGTACTCAACACTTCCCCACATATGTGCACACTATTTCTAGTAGCTAATCACCATACAAATATAATTGAACAAGTATAACTCATAATTTTAGGTCTTCCCTATAACATGCATTCTATGGCCTATTTTCAATAATTAAAGAATGAATTCGAGGCACTTACCGGATTAGTGATGTAAATTGGATCCAATGATGCTTTTGAATGTCCAAATTGTGGAAAGGAATGAGTGAAATTTTAAGAGAAGAGTTGAGAAATATGTGTGAGGGAAAGGAAGTTTGATGGTCTTCGTGAACATATATGACTGAAATCTTGCTAAAGTGTCCGTGATCGCGGACAAGCGGGTTCTGTGAACACGAAGGCACAAGGCCCACAATTGCAGTAACTGAGTGCATTTTTGCACCTCTATTTTCCCCTATTTTGCTTATCACTTATTTTTGACACACGTTCCCTTGTTCAGTCCACCATAAAAAAATTTCACAGTTTCCCCTACTCAAACTCATTCAACACACTCCACAGTGCCACAAATACATCGAGTAACCAAATGAAAAAATTTAAAATCTATACTACGAAATTAAAAACAAAGGATACGAGCCATTTTTCATGGCATGATTGGTTGCCTCCCATCAAGAGCCTCATTTAACATCGTGACATGATACCATATCAACTATCATATCTCTCTCTAATTGGAATATTTGAATTGACGTCCCATTTTGTGACCATTATGAATTGAGCGAAAGTCGGGCAGAAGATTTAAATCATCTAAAATGAGACTAAACAGAATTGAGAGGGCAATGATGTCGCCTCTATATAACCACTTTGAATACTTGAAACTTTTTCCTAACTTCACATGAAACATCCGAGTAGGCTCATTAGGTATTGGTGAGAACATTAAGAGATAACTAGTTAAACATTAGATTTTCAACTTCTTTGCCTTAATGTGAAGTATGCCACCTCACACTTTTGGAATGACAAGATCCAAAATATAAGGATTTTGTATCTCATCGACCAATTTTGTTATTTGCTAAGATGGTTCAGTTTTCATCATATTCACCAAGCATAATGTCAAAAAGTGGTTGGAATGAGGTTCTCTTCCCAATTTTGGGGCTGCATTCTTCTTGGAATTTTTACCCTGAAATGAACTAGAGCCTTTATAAAGGATTTGATTGGATTTTTCTTTCGACTCGAACCGTTTCCTTAATTTTAGCATCCATCACTAATTTTGGATTGGTTTGTTGGCAAATCACCAAGGGTTCTTCCACATAAAGCTCACCATTAACCATATGGCTTGATGTATTTTCTTTATCAATGTCATTTTGAAGATTGGGCAAATCCATGTTACTTGAAAAATTGGTATCCTTTCCCATTTCTTTTATCTTTTTAATCTCCCTTCTGAATGCCTTTTGGATTGATGCATGAGATATAATTCCTCCTCCATTGTAGTTACCCGATCCAAAAGATCTTGAAGCATTGCTTCGACACCATGGTATCCAGAACATTGTTCTTCCTTCCTTTCATTATGATACCTATTAAACTCATAAGAAGAGCAAACATTTTTATTAGCATAAAGAGGGGAGGAGGCATTTGGTCAATCACTCCAATGCCCATCCCAACAACCACATAAAGAAAAAATCATACTCCTAATTGGATCGAGATGTTACACACATCTATTCCCGAGGAGAATATCTACAATATCACTAAAAATAAGGTCCATTGTAACATGGACATGAATCATTAAGATAAGATTTCCAGCAAACAAACTCACATTCATTTAAATAAGCCATAGTGACAAGTAAACAATAACAAAAATCTACCTAACCCGACAAACAAAAGAAAACCACAAACAAATATTTACAAGTTAGAATCAAAGCAAGTAAGATAAAATTCCAAACTAACTGAATACGCCAAATTCCTCCCCAGTAATGGCGCCATTTTTTTGATAACGCTCAACTTACACGTCAAATTAAGTGCAAGGCAGTCATTTTCAATATAAAGCCAATTAGAGTCGGTGTCAAATCCATAAAAAACAATGTGAATGGAGATAGAGCAAGTTTAAAATAAAATTTGATTGCTATGTTAAGGCCTAAGGTACAAATATAGTAAGGGATTTAAATGTTTTCGAAAAGATAACAAATTAAGGAAACACTTGCGATTCAATATGAGAAGGATATTGGGATTATGTATATGTAAGGGTAAGTTATGTATAAGATCATGATGATTTGGTGAAAATTCTAGTTATTAATGATGGGTATGCAGGGTCGAAAGTCCTTGAGGCTAGTTTTTCAACAAAACCTCAAGAATATCATTTGTTGACCCTTTTGAGTACCAAACGAGTATGTTAATTTCATCCACCTAATACCTCAATTGGACATCCTATTTCTAGGAAGATACCCAAGACAAAAATAACTCTATATTCACCCTTATTTCAAAGATTGAAATAAGATAGAAAACTACATCTATTACTTTCCACTATTGCTTTGTCCCCCATAGCTCACTTTCATGGATGCCATGAGTTTTAAAAGTTCACCCACATCCCTCTTTCAAGGATAATATGAGATTTCATGATTTTGGTGTTTTCACCTACCAAACCGTTTTGGGCGTTTTAGGGTTTTCACTTACAAATCCCAACTAATTAAACCAAGTAATAATGAAACCCATCATCAACAAGCTACACTCTACACAAATACATCACAACCCACAAACAATTTCCCCTTAATTCAACATAAAATAAAAAAAATAAGTTTAGCTACTCATGAAGTAAAGAGAAAGAAATATACCCAACGATTTATTCAAAATATCCATCCTTCAATTTCACCAAATTCAAATTAAGAAATTTTAATACAATTATTTCCAAATTTAGGGTTTGTAAATTCAAATTCTATTTTAGTAAGACCCCAAAAAATTCTCTCGTAGTCTGAGCCTTAGAGCATGTTTAGTGAAGTGTTAATCTGGCCCTAAAATATTGAGAAGTGTCTTCCCTAGTGAGAAGTATTTTGAACCGTGAAGAATTTCCCCAATATTGAATTTTTTTCATGTAGAGAATTGAATAAGCTTTCCATCGATACCAAGTTCTCCCAAATCCAATACTCGGGCGAAGAGTTAGAGCCATTTTAGTGAGACACTTTGCCACCAGGCACTTTTGCGCGTTGCGGATCCAGCCAAAATGGCAATCATCAAAATTCGGTAAGCCTCTGTGATTATGGCTCATTTTACCAAGGCTTAATTTTATAATTGTCAATTTCCAGTGTACCAATGCGATTACACCATATCGCGGTGCCTTTCCAGTTCGCAACCAAGGTGGCAACGCGATTTTCACCGCGTCGTGCCATCAAGCCGTTTCCCGATTGTCTAATTTCCAGTGAGCTGGCGTAATTATGGCACATTGCACCGGCATGTAAAATCGAGATTCTTCAATTTAATTCCAAGGGGAAAAAGGGACTTTTACCAACCCCTATATATACTCCTTAAAATGGGATTTGTCCTCATTTCACCAAAAATATCATTATATTCTCTCAATTCTCTTTAAGAACAAGATCTAGGGTTTCTACCAAATCAAAATCCTTCCTTCTTCTTCAAGGGAAATCAATAATTTCTCTAAGGTCTTTCAATAAAGAGTTTCTATAAGGTATGTAGATGTTGATTCTTGGGTCCCTTTCATTCAAGAAGCTCAAGAGCCCTTTTTTTAAAAATTAAAAGATTTTATGTTTATGAGTTTCCATGATTCATGTGAGTTGAAATTCATGTTCATGATATTATTAAGTTTTGATTCATGGTTGTTTGTAAGGTTTTCAAGCTTAACCCTAGTATGTGATGTTCATGAAAAACCCTCTTCAAGTTGCTTGTTAAGTAATGTGTTCATGTCATTTAAGTGTAGAAATTGTTAAATAATCAAATCATGCTCCCCATATGCCTAATCAAATGCTTATGTGAATGAATTAGAGCCATTATATCATGTTGACTAGAAATCCCCAATTATGTGTAAGCCCATGCATGCCAAGTGTTTGTTGAAAAGCCTTAGTGAATGAATTGTGGCATGATAGCAAGAAATTCCCCAATTATTTTATCTTTGATACATGCTAAGACTTTAATACATGCTAAGTCTTTGATGAATAAATTGTAACATGATATCATGAAGTTCCTCAATTATGTGTTCTCCAGTACATGCCAAGACTTAAATATGTGTGAAGTACTTGATGCAAGTCCTTGTTGAATGGAGTATGATCCAATAGCCTGTCCCCCTATGTTATTACATGTTTAGGATTCCCAAATGCTTGAAGAGATGCTGTAGTGATAGTGATGGTGAACGAATGTCCATGGTCTTGATAATTCAAGAATGATTGTGCTTCACTTTTATGTTATCGAGTCCTGAGGGTATTTATACCCAACAATTTAGCTGCTGTCTAGAAGCCAAGTCAGTTTTCACGATAATTGCAGTTGATCCATGATACTCAGAACTCAGCAAGTTATAGAACTCTGTATTCTCAGAAAGATACAGAACTTAATAAATCTCAGTAATCTCTATAATCACCATAATCTCAGTATAGTTAGTAATCTAGCCTCAGTTCTATACTCAGCTCAGATCTAGTAGTATTCAAGTGTTCAGTTCAGTCCTCTATAGTGTTTGAGTTATTTATCCTGAGCTCAGTATTGTTCAGTCAGATAACGAGATTCAGTAGTATTCCCTCAGATACAAAATCGAGTAAATTCAGCTTAACTTAGTCAGATCATTTAAGAAACATGATTAGTATCAGATTCATCTTAGTTTGTGTTCAGTTAAGAATCAGATCAGAGTCTTTCAGTTGGGAGTAGGATCTAGCACCAAGCGAGGGAAGGGATGGAGGCTCCCCATCAGAGAGGCAAAGTCATCAGGAGTAATCCTTGAACTCTAAAATAGCGTAACCAGTGCAGGATGTAGGAGTCACCCATTATGAAAGGCTAGTCACCCGTTATGAAAGGCTAGTCACCCGTTAGATAGGCTTGACTATTATATTTCCTTAGGATTGACTTCCTATGAGTGTCACCCGTCAGATAGGCTTGACCAGAGAGATTTTTACCAGTGGCATAGTATTGACACCCTTCCAGGTAGGGTTACAGGTTGTACCCTACCAGTTGAGATTTGGAGCATGTCGGTTAAGTGACTACTTACCATAGTTACAGTTTCAGTAACAATCTTTAGAAATCAAGACTGTCAGATACATTCATCTATCCCAGTAAGGAACTCAGATATTTCCATTAATTCATAGACCACCCATCAGATAGGCTTGGTCCCATATAAAGTTATTCAGTATCAAATCATGAGATCACCAGTCAGATAGGTTTGATCTCAGTCTTATTTTCAGTTGAGTAATCTTATTATCAGATCTAGATATCACCCATCAGATAGTCTTGATCTCAGTCTCATATTTGGTTGAGTAATCTTGTTATCAGATCTAGTGATTACCCGTCAGATAGGTTTGATCTCAGTCTCAAATTCAGTTGAGTATTCTTGTTATCAGATCTAAAGATCACCCATCAGATAGGCTTGATCTTCATCTCAGATTCAGTTGAGTATTTTTGTTATCAAATTTTGACCTGATCATTTCTTATCATTGGTAGTAGACTCCGAAATCATCCGTTATAGGGGTTTGATCTCTGATACAGTCTTTCAAGAGTAGAAAGCTTTGAATTCAATCATTGATGCGAGTATATTCAGTTAATTAGCTTTAGTATCCTCAGATTCTGAGATCACTCTCTAGATAAGACTGATCTCACCTCAGCACTCATTTATTAGTATTAGATGATTCAGTTGTTCAGTATCTCAATATTATTAGTGAGTTCAGATATCAGTAATACAGTACCTGAGTTTCAGTACTCAGAGTCGTGATGATTGTGATTAATGTTTATGCATTCATGCATATGTTCTCATTCAGTACTCTCATGATTATTCACTTAAGTAATTTTTCATAGATAAGCCCTTGCATTTAGCCTTACCTCGTCTACATACTTAGTAAATTCCCATACTGACGCATTTGCGATATGGTGTTTTATTTGACACCATAGGTTTAGAGGCACGAGATCCAGAGTACCCTTAGCAGTTCAGTTCCATTCTGCAGCAGTAGACGTAGCAGTGAGTCTTCTTCATTCGAGGATGGTCCTTTTATCATTTTTATATCAGATTTGTTTATTTTTCATAGACGGAGTTAGTTAGGGGACATGTCCCATCAACTCCATAGTTCAGACTGTTTAGAGGCTTTTCGAATAGATGTATCAGTATTTAGTTTTCAATTTTAAGTATTTTTAGATGTTTTGAACCTTATGGCTAGTTTTCGCATTTATTATCTATGTTATGCAGTGTTCAGGTACAAATATTAGTAAAGGGTTGGCTTGTGGTCCTTTGGTATCATGAGCACCATGTGACATTTCGGTTCCAGAAAATTGGATCGTTACAAACTTGGTATCGGAGCTTAAGGTTCAATAGTTTCCTAGGGAGTATAAAAAACCGTATCTAGTAGAGTCTTGTGCATGAGTGTGTTGCGTGCCACATTTATATAGAAGAGGCTATAAGATATTTTTAGGGGTAGTTTCCCTTCTTTCAGTATTCATGTCGTGCGAGTGAGCATGAGATTGAGTTGATTCTCAGTCTAATACACCTCTTTCTTCCATATATAGAGTATACCTCCTTACAAAGATAATGTCCATATGGTTGATGATCATACTCCTCATCCAGTAGATCCTGACAATGAGAATGTGTCACATGCAGAGTTTTGAGAAGCTTTTCAGACGCTAGAACAAGCTATGACTAATGTTCAAGGTAACCGTCAGGTTGTGGCCCACCTTAGAAATATGGGGGTTCATTCACAAACCGAATTAAAGATTTCATGATAATGAGCCCGCCAAAATTCTTTGGGTCAGTAGCAGGTAAGGACCCATAGCTTTACCTTGAGGAAGTGGGGAAAATTACCTAGATTATGCATATTTCTAAGGAGGAGAGTGTAGAGGTAGCATCCTATAGGTTGAAGGATATCGCTCATAACTAGGTTGTAGTATGAAAGAAGGGTAGATGGGAGGATGTAGCACCCGTGACTTGGAAAGAGTTTTAGGGTGCCTTCTTAGATAAGTTTTTCCTGCTAGAGATAAGAGAGGCTAAGGTAGAGGAGTTCATAAACCTAAGGCAAGGCTCCATGACATTGAAAGAGTATTTTCTTAAGTTTGGCCAGTTATCTAAGTATGTTCCTGACTTGATAGCTGACCCTAGAGCTAGTATGAGTAAGTTTGTGACTGGTGTGTCCGAGTTAGTATTGAAAAATTGTAGAACCACTATGTTCAATAGAGATATGGACCTTGCTAGGCTGATGATGCATGCACAGTAGATTGTGGCAGATAAGATGAAAGAAAGAGAGAGAGTGAGTAAGAGAGTCAGGGCAGGTAGTTATGGTTTGTCTCAGGCAGGGTCCCAGGGTAGTAGCCGTTTTTAGCATTGTCAGAAGTTTTCAATCCTAGCTTCATTATCAGCTAGTGTAGCCGCACCAAAGTTTAGGGATGTCAGTTATGATGGGGCGCCAGGATCCAAAGCCCTGAGAAGTTCTTGGGGTGTTCATACAAATCCTCTTTGTAGAGAGTGTGGCAAGAGTCACGTAGTTTTTTATAGAGTAGGTAATGATGTGTTCTTTGGGTATGGTAAGCCAGGCCACAAAATGCAAGAGTTTAGAGTGCTAGCTTAGAGGGGTAGAGAGTTTCCTCAGTAGAGTGCCCCTTCCGGTGCCAATAGTGTCCAGCGTCAGAACAGTCTCTATGTATTTTAGGCTCTCCATGATCAGGAAAGGGTCCCTGATATAGATTCGGGTATGTTATAAGTCCTTCATCTTTCTGATATGCATTTCTAGAACCTTTGCTTCCATTTTGAGATTATATGTCAACATGAGTCATGCATTAGATTTAGATCTCAGTCGGTCAATCATGACCCGATTCATAGGTTCCCCGTGCACCGCCTCAGTATTTCAGCAAAGTGTGTTTAGAGGGACATAGAGTCCCAAGGGGGAGATACCCCATGATATTGCGATGGTCTAATTTTCTTAGACTCATTCATTTGTATGTTCAGACTCTCCTTATGAAGTTAACATCAATGACCATTTCATAGCCAGTCATGCTTTGAGAGTCAGTTCAGTCAGACATTTATGCATTAGATATATATGTTCAGTAGAAAGAGTTCAACTTTTCAATGTGTTCAGTCATGAATTCTTGAGATCAACTTAGTTGTGAGTCCATGCATCAGATATGGATGTCTATTATGAGAATTCAACTTATGAGTAGCTTCAGTCGAGTATTCCATGCATCAGATATGCATGTCCAGTATGAGAGTTTAGAATATCAGTAGTTTCAGTTGCATAGTCATGTTTCAGATGCTCCTATTCCTTGAGTAAGTTCAGTCGATCAATATTCTTAGCCTATCAAGCAACATTCGAGGATGAATGTTTCTAAGTGGGAGATATTGTAAGACCCCATAAAATTCTCTCATAGTCTGAGCCTTAGAGCGTGTTCAGTGAAGTGTTAATCTAGCCCTAAAATGTTGAGAAGTGTCTTCCCTAGTGAGAAGTATTTTGAACTGTGAAGAATTTCCCTAATATTGAATTTTTGTCATGTAGATAATTGAATAAACTTTCCGTCGATACCAAATTCTTCCAAATCCAACACTCGGGCGAAGAGTTAGAGCCATTTTAGTGAGACAGTTTGCCACCTGGCACTTTAGTGCATCACGGAGCCAGCCAAAATGGCCATCGTCAAAATTCAGTGAGGCTTCGTGATTATGGTGCGTCGTACCAAGGCTTAATTTCAGAATTATCAATTTTAAGTGCACCAACGCGATCCTACGGTGTCGCGGTGACTTTGCAGTTCACAACCAAGGTGGCAATGCAATTTCCATGCATTGCGCCATCAAGCAGTTTCCCGATTGTCCAATTTCTAGTGAGCTGACGCTATTATGGCGCGTCACTCTAGCATGTAAAATCGGGATTCTTCAGTCTAATTCCAAGGGCAAAAAATGTCTTTTTCCAACCCCTATATATACTCCTTAACACGGGATTTGGCCTCATATCACCCAAAGAATCATTGTTTTTCTCTAAATTCTCTTCAATAACAAGAGCTACAGTTTCTACCAAATCAAAATCCTTCCTTCTTCTTCAAGGGAAATCAAGAGTCTCTCCAAGGGCTTTCAATAAAGAGTTTCTCTAAGGTATGTAGATGTTGATTCTTGGGTCCCTTTCATCCAAGAAGCTCAAGAACCCTTATTACAAAAGTTCAAAGATTTTATGTTTATGAGTTTCAAAGATTTATGTTAGTTAAAATTGATGTTCATGCTATTATTAACTTTTGATTCATGGTTGTTTGTAAGGTTTTCAAGCTTTAACCCTAGTATGTGATACCCATGTGATGTTCATGAAAAACCCTCTTCAAGTTGCTTGTTAAGTGATGTGTTCATGTCATTTAAGTGTAGAAATTGTTGAATAATCAAATCATGCTCCCCATATGCCTAATCAAATGCTTATGTGAATGAATTAGAGCAATTATAGCATGTTGACTAGAAATCCCCAATTGTGTGTAAGCCCATGCATGCCAAGTGTTTGTTGAAAAGCCTTAGTGAATGAATTGTAGCATGATAGCAAGAAATTCCCCAATTATGTGCTCTTTGATAAATGCTAAGACTTTAATACATGCTAAGTCTTTGATGAATAAATTATAACATGATAACATAAAGTTCCCCAATTATGTGTTCTCCGGTATATGCCAAGACTTAAATATGTGCGAAGTACTTGATGCAAGTCCTTGTTGAATGGAGTATGATCCAATAGCATGTCCCCCTATGTTATTACATGTTTAGGATTCCTAAATGCTTGAAGAGATGCTGTAGTGATTGTGATGGTGAACGGATGTCTATGGGCTTGATAATTAACAAATGGTTGTGCTTTACTTTTATGTTATCGAGCCCTGGGGGTATTTATACCCAACAATTTAGCTGTTGTCTAGAGCCCAAGTCAGTTTTCACGATAATTGCAGTCGATTCATGATACTCAGAACCCTGCGAGTTATAGAACTCAGTATTATCAGACAGATAGTGAACTTAAGAAATCTCAGTAATCTCTGTAATCGCCATAATCTCAGTATCGCTAGTAATCTAGCCTCAGTTCTGTACTCAGCTCAGATATAGTAGTATTCAAGTGTTCAGTTCAGTACTCTGTAGTATTTGAGTTATTTATCCCGAGCTTAGTGTCGTTCAGTCAGATAACAAGATTCAGTAGTATTTCGTCAGATACGAAACCAAGTGAATTCAGCTTAACTTAGTCAGATCATGAGAGAAACATGATTAGTATCTGATTCAGCTTAGTTTAGATTCAGTTAAGAATCAGTTTAGAGTCTTTCAGTTGGGAGTAGGAGCTAGCATCAAGTGAGGGTAGGTATGGAGACTCCCCGTCAGAGAGGCAGAGTCGTCAGGAGCAATCCCTGAACTCAAAAACTGCGTAGCCAGCACAGGATGCAGGAGTCACTCTTCAGGAAAGGCTAGTCACCCGTCAGATAGGCTTGACTATTATACTGCCTTAGGCTTGACTTCCTGTGAGGGTCATCCATCAGATAGTCTAGACCATAGAGGTCTTTACCTGTGGCACAATATTGACACCCTTCCAGCTGGTGTTATATGTTGGACCCCACCAGTTGAGATTTAGGGCATGCTGATTAAGTAACTAGTTCCCATAGTTACAATTTTAGTATAAATCTTCAAAAATCATGACTGTCAGATATAGTCATCTATATCAGTGAGGAACTCAGATAGTTCCATTGATTCATGAACCACCCGTCA
The DNA here is from genome assembly GCA_030864215.1 of Capsicum pubescens. NCBI lineage: Eukaryota > Viridiplantae > Streptophyta > Magnoliopsida > Solanales > Solanaceae > Capsicum > Capsicum pubescens. The sequence continues at coordinate 193,135,569 of CM061544.1, read as the reverse complement.
GATACACTTGGTCCTATGTAAATTTATTCAGTATTAGATCCAGAGATCACCCATCAGATAGGCTTGATCTCAGTCTCATATTTCGTTGAGTAATCTTGTTATCAGATCTAGATATTACCCATCAGATAGGCTTGATATCAGAATCATATTTAGTTTAGTAATCTTGTTATCAGATCTAGAGATCACCCATCAGATAGGATTGATCTCAGTCTCATATTCAGTTGAGTAATCTTGTTATCAGATCTAGAGATCACCCGTCAGATAGGCTTGATATCAGAATCATATTCAGTTTAGTAATTTTGTCATCGGATAGGCTTGATCTCATTCTCAGATTTAGTTGACTATTGTTGTTATCAGATCTAGAGATCACCCATCAGATAGTCTTGATCTCAGTATCAGATTCAGTTGAGTATTCTTGTTGTTAGATTTGGATATGCTCATTTTTTATCATTGATAGTAGACTCCGGATACATCTATTAGAGAGGTTTGATCTCCTATGCAGTCAGTCGAGAGTAGAAAGCTCTGAATTTAGTCATTGATGTGAATATATTCAGTTAATCAGCTTCAGTATCCTTGAATTTTGAGATCACTCGCTAGATAAGACTGATCTTACCTCAGTACTCATTTATCAGTATCAGATAATTCAGTTGTTCATTAATTCAGTATTAGTAGTGAGTTTAGATATCAGTAATGCAGTACCTGAGTTTCAGTACTCAGAGTCGTGATGATTGTGATTATAGTTTGTCCATTCATGCATGTGTTCTAATTTAGTACTCTCATGATTATTCATTTAAGTAATTGTTCATGCATAAGACCTTACATTTACCCTTACCTCATCTGCATACTCGGTGTATTCCCCGTACTGACGAATATGTGCTACGGTGTTTTATTTGACACAATAGGTTCAAAGGCACGACATCCCAGTACCTTTAGTAGTTCAGTTCCATTCAACAGCAGCAGAGGTAGCAGAGAGTCCTCTTCATTTGAGGATGATTCTTTTATAATTTTTGTATTAGATTTTATTTATTTTCAGTAGACGGAGTTAGTTTGGGACATGTCCTATCAACTCCACAATTCAGACAGTTTAGAGGCTTTTTGGATAGATGTATAAGTGTTCAGTTTTCAATATTAAGTATTTTTAGATGTTTTGAACCTTATGGAAAGTTTCCTCATTTATTATCTATGTTATACATCATTCAGGTACAAATATCTGTAGAGGGTTAGCTTCTGGTCCTTTGGGATCATGAACACCGTGTGACGTTCTGGTTCCAAAAAATTAGGTCGTTACAAACTTGGTATCAGAGCCTAAGGTTCAATAGTGTCCTAGGGAGTCTGAAATGCTACATCTAGTAGAGACTTATGCATGGGTGTGTTGTGCGCCACATTTATGTACAAGAGGTTATAAGATATTTTTAGGAGAAGTTTCCCTACTTTAAGTATTCATATCGTGCGAGTGATCAAGAGCTCAAGTTGATCCTCAGTCTAATACACCTCTTTCTTCTATGTATAGAGTATGCCTCATTGCAAAGATAATGTCCATAGGGTTAATGATCAGCCCCCTCAGACAGTAGATCCTGAGAATGAGAATGTGTCATATATAGAGTTTCAGGCGCTAGCCCAAGCTGTGACTAATGTTCAGGGTAACCGTCAGGCTGTGGCCCCACCTCAGAAAGATGGGGGTTCTGCCGCAACTAAAATTAGAGATTTTATCAGAATGATCCCGCTAAAATTCTTTGGGTCAGTAGAAGGTGAGGACCCACAACTTAACCTTGAGGAGGTGGGGAAGATTACCCAGATTATGCATGTATTTAAGGAGGAGAGTATAGATTTAGCATCCTATAGGTTGAAGGATATCAATCATAACTAGGTTGTAGTGCGGAAGAAGGGTAGAGGGGAAGATCCAACTCCTATGACTTTGTAATAGTTTCAGGGTTCCTTCTTAGATAAGTTTTTCCCGCTAGAGATAAGAGAGGCTAAGGTAGAGGAGTTCATGAACCTAAGGCAAGTCTCCATGACATTGAAAGAGTGTTGTCTTAAGTTTAACCAGTTAGCTAAGTATGCTACCGACTTGATAGCTGACCCTAGAGAGAGTATGAGTAAGTTTGTGACTGCTGTGTCCAGGTAAGTATTGAAAGAGTGTAGAACCGCTATGCTCAATAGAGAAATGGACCTTGCTAGGTTGATGATGCATGCATAGCAAATTAATAAAGATAAGAAGAAAGAAAGAGAAAGTGTGAGTAAGAAAGCCAGGACAGGTAGTCATGGTTTCTCTCAGGAAGGGTCCCAGGGTGGTAGCCATTTTCAGCATAGTCAGAAATTTTTAGTGCTAGCTCCATCCTCAGCTAGTGTAACTGTAACGAAGTTCATGGATGTCAATTATGATGGGGCGCCAGGCTCTAAAGCCCTGAGTAGTGCTAGTGGTGTTTGTACCAATCTGCTTTGTGGAGAGTATGACAAGAGCCACCTAGGTGTGTGTAGAGCCGATAATGATGTGTGCTTTGGGTGTGTTTATCCAGGCCACAGAATGCAAGAGTGTAGAGCGCTAGCTCAGGGGGGTAAAAAGTTTCTTTAGCAGAGTCCCCCTTCCGGTGCCAATAGTGGCCAGCATTATAATATTATCTATGCATTCCAGGCTCTCCATGATTAGGATAGGTTCCCTGATATAGATTTGGGTATGTTATGAGTCCTTCATCTTTGTGATATGCATTGCTAGATCCTTTGCTTTCATTTTGAGCTTATATGTCAACATGAGTCATGCATTAGTTTCAGATCTCAGTCGGTCAATCATGAAATAATTCGTGGGTGCCTCGTACACCGCCTCAGTATTTCAATGAAGTGTGTTTAGAGGGACAACAAGTCCCAAGGGGGAGATTCCCCATGATATTGCGATGCTCTCATGTTGTTAGTCTCATTCATTTGCATGTTTTGACTCTCCTTATGAAGTTAACATCAGTGATCATTGCATAGCCAGTCATGTTTTCTAGAGTCAGATCAGTCAGACATTTATGCATTAGATATGCATGTTCAGTAGAAAGAGTTCAGATTTTCAGTGTGTTCAGTCATGCATTCTTGAGATCAACTCAGTTGTGAGTCCATGTATCAGATATGCATGTCTATTATGAGAATTCATCTTATGAGTAGCTTTAGTCGTGTATTCCATGCATCAGATATGAATGTCCAGTATGAGAGTTCAGTATATCTATAGTTTTAGTTGCATAGTCATGTTTCAGATGCTCCCATTCCTTGAGTAAGTTCAGTCGATCAGTATTCTTAGCCTATCAAGCAACATTCGAGGATGCATGTTTCCAAGTGGTAGATATTATAAGACCCCACAAAATTATATCATAGTCTGAGCCTTAGAGCGTGTTCAGTGAAGTGTTAATCTAGCCCTAAAATGTTGAGAAGTTTCATCCCTAGTGAGAAGTATTATGAACCATGAAGAATTTCCCCAATATTGACTTTTTGTCATGTAGAGAATTGAATAAGCTTTCCATCGATACAAAATTCTCTCAAATCCGACACTCGGGCGAAGAGTTACAACCATTTTAGTGAGAAAGTTTGCCACCTGGCACTTTAGCACATTGCGGAGCCAGCCACAATGGCAATCATCAAAATCCAGTGAGCCTCCATGATTATGGCACGTCGTGCCAAGGCTTAATTTTAGAATTGTCAATTTCCAGGGCACCAACGCGATTACACTGCGTTGCGGTGCCTTTCCAGTTCGCAACCAAGGTGGCAACGCGATTTCCACCGCATCGTGCCATCAAGTAGTTTCCCGATTGTCCAATTTCCAGTGAGCTGGTGCGATTATGGCGCATTGCGCCAGCATGTAAAATCGAGATTCTTTATTTTAATTCTAAGGGCGAAAAGGGTCTTTTCCCAACCCCTATATATACTCCTTAAAATGGGATTTGGCCTCATTTCACCAAAAATATCATTGTTTTCTCACAATTATCTTCAAGAACTATTGCTTGGGTTTCTACCAAATCAAAACCCTTCCTTCTTCTTCAAGGGAAATCAGCAATTTCTCCAAGGTCTTTCAAGAAAGAGTTTCTCTAAGGTATGTAGATGTTGATTCTTGGGTCCCTTTCATCTAATCAGTTTAAAAACCCTTTTTTCAAAAATTCAAAGATTTTATGTTTATTAGTTTCCTTGATTCACGTGAGTTGAAATTGTTTTTCATGCTATTATTAAGTTTTGATTCATTGTTGTTTGTAAGGTTTTCAAGCTTTAACCCTAGTATGTGATACCTATGTGATGTTCATGACAAACCCTCTTCAAGTTGCTTGTTAAGTGATGTGTTCATGTCAATTAAGTGTAGAAATTGTTGAATAAGCAAAGCATGCTCCCCATATGCTTGATAAAATGCTTATGTGAATGAATTCGAGCCATTATAGCATGTTGACTAGAAATTTCCATTTGTGTGTAAGCCCATGCATGCCAAGTGTTTGTTGAAAAGCCGTAGTGAATGAATTGTGGCATCATAGCATGAAATTTACCAATTATGTGCTCTTTGTTACATGTTAATACTTTAATACACGCTAAGTGTATGATGAATGAATTTTAACATGATAGTATGAAGTTCCTCAATTATGTGTTCTCAGGTATATGCCAAGACTTAAATATGTGTGAAGTGCTTGATGCAAGGCCTTGTTGAATATAGTATGATCCAATAGCATGTCCCCCTATGTTATTACATGTTTAGGATTCCCAAATGCTTGAAGAGATGCTGTAGTGATTGTGATGGTGAACGAATATCCATGGTCTTGATAATTCAAGAATGGTTGTGCTTTATTTTTATGTTATCGAGTCCTGGGGGTATTTATACCCGACAATTTAGCTGCTATCTAGAGCCCGTGTCAATTTTCATGATAATTCTAGTCAAGCCATGATTCTCAAAACTCAGCGAGTTATAGAACTCTATATTCTCAGACAGATACAGAACTTAAAAAATTTCAGTAATCTCTATAATTACCATAATCTCAGTATCGCTAGTAATCTAGCCTCAATTCTGTACTCAGCTCAGATCTAGTAGTATTTATGTGTTCAGTTCAGTACTTAGTAGTATTCGATTAATATATCCCAAGCTTAGTGTCATAGAGTCAAATAACGAGATTACGTAGTATTCCATCAGATACGGAACCAAGTGAATTCAGTTTAACTCAGTCAGATGATTCGATAAACATGACCAGTATCAGATTCAGCTTAGTTTGTGTTCAGTTAAGAATCAGTTCAGAGTCTTTCAATTGGGAGTAGGAGCTAACACTGAGCGAGGGCAGGTATGGAGGCTCCCCGTCAGATAGACCGAGTCATTAGGAGAAATCCCTGAACTCCAGAACTACGTAGCCAGTGCAGGATGCAGGAGTCACCCGTCAGGAAAGGCAAGTCAACCGTCTGATAGGCTTGACTATTATATTGCCTTAGGCTTGACTTTTTGCGAGGGCCACCCATTAGATAGGCTTGACTAGAGAGGTATTTACCCGTGGAATGGTATTTGTACCTTTCCAGCTGGGGTTATAGGTTAGACCCTACCAGTTAAGATTCGGGGCATGTCGGTTAAGTGACTACTTCCCACAGTTATAGTTTCAGTATCAATCTTTAGAAATTAGGACTGTCAGATACTGTCATCTATCGCTGTGAGGAACTTATAATGTTTTATTAATTTATGGACCACCCGTCAGATAGGCTTGGTCCCATATAAAGTTATTCTGTATCAGATCCCGAGATCACCCGTCAGATAAGCTTGATCTCAGTCTCATTTTCAGTTGAGTAATCTTGTTATCAGATTTTGAGATCATCCGTTAGATAGGCTTGATCTCAGTCTCATATTCATTTGAGTAATCTTGTTATCAGATCTATAGATCACTCGTCAGATAGGCTTGATGTCAGTCTCTGATTCAGTTGAGTATACTTGTTATCAGATCTAGAGATCACTCGCCAGATAGGCTTGATCTCAGTCTCAGATTCAGTTGAGTATTCTTGTTGTTAGATTTGCACATGATCATTTCTTATCATTGATAGTAGACTCCAGAATCATTCGTTAGAGAGGTTTGATCTCTGATACAGTCATTCGAGAGTAGAAGATCTGAATTCAGTCGTTGATATGAGTATATTCAGTTAATCAGCTTCAGTATCCTCAGATTCTGAGATCACTCGCTAGATAAGACTTATCTCACCTTAGTACTCATTTATCAGTATCATATGATTCATTTGTTTAGTATCTCAGTATTAGTAGTGAGTTCAGATGTCAGTAATGCATTACCCTAGTTTCAGTACTCAGAGTCGTGATGATTTTGATTATGGTTTCTGTATTTATGCATGTGTTCTCATTTAGTACTCTCATGATTATTCAGTTAAGTAATTGTTCATCCATAAGACCTTGCATTTAGCCTTAACTAATCTATATACTCGGTATATTCCCGTACTAATGCATTTACACTATGGTGTTTTATTTGGCACCATAGGTTCAGAGGCACGGGATCAAAGTACCCTTAGCAGTTCAGTTCCAGTCAGCAGCAGTAGACATTGCAGTGAGTCCTCTTAGTTCGAGGATGATCCTTTTATAATTTCTGTATCAAATTTTGTTTATTTTCAGTAGACAGAGTTAGTTGTGGACATGTACCATCAACTCCAAAGTTCAGACAATTTAGAGTCTTTACGGACAGATGTATCAGTATTCAATTTTTAATTTTGAGTATTTTTAGATGTTTTTAACCTTATGGCTAGTTTTTGCATTTATTATCTATGGTATGCAGTGTTCAGGTACAAATATCAGTAGAGGGTTAGCTTGTGGTCCTTTGGAATCATGAGCACCGTGTGATGTTCTGATTCTAGAAAATTGGGTCGTTAAAATTTCTCTCCACGAGTCTACAATTCCAAAATGGGAAAGGGTTTGAGACCTTTAAGGGATGTGGGGTCAGCAGTTGGAAATTACAAAACTACCCGTGGGCCTATTCATGCATTGTTGTGATTGCATCAGATTTGTCGCGATCACAGCTACTGCGATTAGATGCACGCGATCATGGTGGCTTAGTCATCTTGACTAGCCGCGATTGTAGCCCTCAAACTACGATCGCGATAAATGAGCCTAATTTGTGCAGGGTCATCTGCTGTGCACTTTTCCTCTCCTTTTGATCCCTTTTCAACTCAAATCCAAATTGTGCACTTTTCCTCCCCTTTTGATCCCTTTTTAGCTCAAATCCACATATTTCTATCTCATCACCTATGTGCCTGCAAAATATGGAAATTAGTGTATTCAAGTAACACATTTGTCTCATTCAACCCTTTAAATTGTAGTAGTGCCCACAAATTTAGGAAGTAAATTAGTGGTAAATTCACCACTCATCAACACCCCCAACTTAAACCTTTGCTTGTCCTCAAGCAGCAGTACCTCTTACTCAAGGAAACAATGCAAACTTTAATCCCATTTATTTTTCCCTAATGATCAAAATGACCTCAAACTTGGTTGCTGCCACAAGTGGCTCTTTAAACATGGGAAAAGCTATTCTCACAACACCCCTCAACATGATGTACAGTCTTAAAGATGCAAAGTAATTTAAAGAGCAACAATGCAACAATGCAACAATCACTAAAACTCTAAAAGTGCCTCTCTATTGACCACAACTAAACTCGACTCCTTTTGCATTATTTTTTAGAAGATGACAATGTCACCCACCTCAAATTGTTCAAATATATCCTTACAAGAAGTATGTACCACACACATCGAGATATCTAATATGAAATATCGGGGATTTAAGTGCTAGAATCTCTCTGTCCAATAAAGGTTCTTAATGCTAACAAGTACCATGCGATAAGATTGCTCTTATTTTCAATCGCCACTGCAATGAATACACTTGATTGGAGATCTCAAAGGGATTTTTGATCCTATAATATAAGTTCGGGGAAGGGTAGGATAACATTGAGGAACAAAGTGACTTAACCCTCTTTGAACATCTACATCACACTATTTTAACCATATTGTGACCATGGACCACTTCTTTTGTTTTCACACTTTACACATTCCAAATTTAGGATCCTTGATTTCCCAAAATTTTTTAGGGAATCATTCTTTCACTTATTTCTTTTGTAATCCATGATTCATTATTCTTTTGATGATTTCTTTCTTTTTCACTTTTTCATTTCTTGGCTCAAAGGAATCCACTTATACTACTCTGGTCAAAAGTCAACACTTTTAAACTTACCACCCCCAACTTTGACATTTAGCCTCAATTTCATTTTTCATGTTCAAGGAGGGCTGGGTTCAAGATAGAGATAAATTTTTGAATGGTATAAGGCTTGTACCATAGGTTCCAAAGAAAGGCTTGAAGGATCAAATTGGGGAACTAAGGGTCCTATTCTATGCATGGGTAGGCTATTTAGGCTTAGAGTAGGTTCCCATTTCATAAATATGGCCTAGGATCATTTCACCAACCAATTGTAATTCAAGATTAGTCTTGAGATACTAACGGGGAAAGTTTTTTATGGTACAAGTAATGCATAAGATTTAGACACAAATGCTCGCCGCACATGGCATGCAAATTCCTTAAAGAGTCTCAATTGGCCTTCCTACTAGAGCCAAAATGGAGTAATCAAAAAATTTAATCATGCCAAAATCTTGGAGTCACAAAGAGAGGTAAAGTATTTTTACAAGATTGCTTACATTCATGCCCTTGATTTTTGAATTTTTTTTGGACAGAAAAGGGTGTTTGCTTCATATTTACACCATGCACAATTTGCTTTTTATGGCACCAAACGAAGCTGATGTCTCACTTTTGTCATTTATAAGATCAAACCATATGGCTACTCAGACTTCATCATAGGTATAAGTGCGATCCCAAATCCAAAGTGCTATCGGTATTTAGATTTCCCCTGCATTTATAGCTTTGATTCTACGGGTACTCAGACTTTACCTGTATTCATGGCTTAAAACCTAATCACGATAATTTTCCCTTAATAATGTTGTTACTCAATCTATCATATAAAAATGCTCATCAGATATCATCACAAGCACAATAAAGATAAAGTAAAAACCTAGAAATAAAACAAAATGACCAATCCATGAAAATATGGGAACCAAAATCACCCATAACAAAAAAATAGAAATCATCAAAAATAATAGCTAAATATCTAGAAATATTAATAATACATGCCCAAATAAAATTAATGCGAAGACAGGCACCCCAACTAAAAAGCTAGCAGTGTCCTTACTGCATAAACAATCAAGCATAAAGAGAGATAAGGGTGATCCCTGAAACCGCATCAAGTGCTACTCTCTCATGTAGACTCTGCACCATCTCTATTATCATCAGAACCGGACCACTCAGCAAGTGCCTTATCATCGCTCTCCACTCTAAAATAAGGTAGCTTGTCTTGAGGTTTTAGGACCTTTCACAAGCCCTTTACCCCATTCCATATCTTGCAAAAGAATTTATCTCTCTTCTTCTTTCCTTTCTTTATTTTTTTATGGGATTCCTGAAGCTCCCTATGGGACTCTACCAATGATGAGTAGGCCCTCTCAAGCCTAGAAATGGTGGGTCCCTGCGTTCGCTGATCCTTAAACTAATTCTTATAAATTGATAGGGCCACATATAAATGGCGGGAGGTAGAGGGCTCTACTGGACCCTGAGGTAAACCTGACATAAGCTCCCAAATAGCCCTGAAATCACTACAAAACTCCTCAAAGGGCCTGACTACGAATGAACTTCAAGACTCTGGTTCCTCACATGTCTACCTTCCCAAATTGATATACATTTTATTGATCTTAACTAGTGCACCCTCACCCCGAATTCTCAGAGGGTAGATACGGGTGCCAGGGAACACCCTCACCACACATGGCATGCGAAATTTGCCAAGGAGGCTCAATTTCCCCTCCTGTTAGAGATAAAATTTGAGTATTTATCAATATTATCAAGTCAACCATTTGTGGAGTCACAAAAAGAGAAAGATTTTTGTTACAAGGTTGCTCACATCCATGCCCTTGATTCTTGATTTTTTTTCGGATGGAGGGGGTTGTTAGTTTGGCATTTGCACCACGCTCAATTTGGTAACTTAAGGCTACAACCAAAGCTTTAGCCTCACATTTTGGGTTAATATGAGCAAACCAACCATATGCCTACTTAGAGTTCACCAATGGTGCATAATGGGATCCAAATTTACAATGACGCAGGTACTCAGACTTTCCTTGCATGAATGACTTAGATGCCACAGGTAGTATGAATTCCCCTGCATCTATGGATCAAAACCCAAATACGACGCTTTACCCTTAAGAATAATGTCACTTAATCTATCACAGGTCAAGGCTTATCATGCATCATCATAATAAAAATAAAACAAAGGTCAAAAGAAAAATTTAAAATTAAACTACATGATAATCCATGAAAGCGTGGGCACCTGGGCAACATCAGGGTACCTAAATATAGCATCTAAAAAACATAAAAAACAATCTACAACGTTATCAAGACAACATAAAAATATCCCAAAACACATCAAAATAATAGAAATATAAGGAAAGGCATCCCCTACTGAAAGGAAAGCAGTGTCCTTACTGCATATGCAATAAAGTAAGAGTAAAAAGGGTCTCCATGAATTTGCATCAAGAGCTGTCCTCTAATGCTGACTCTGCATCATCACCACTAGCATTATCAATCTACTAATCCACAGGGGCCTCATCATCACTCTCTAACATAGGTGAATGTAGTAAATCATTTGGTTAGAGAACCTTGAAGATGCCCTTTACCCCTTTCCATAGTTTTCTGAAGAATTTATCTCTCTCTTCTTCTCTCTCTTTAGCATCTTCTCGTGTGACTCCCAAAGGTCCTTGTGTAATACAACCAAGACTGAATAAGCTCTTTACAGGCTGGCATCTATGGATCCTTGCTTTTTCTGCTTCTCCTGATATATCTTATAATCGGACTGAGCTATTTATGAATGGCGAGCGTTAAAAGGATCTCAAAGTCCTGGAGGCAGTCTTGACAATTGCTATATAACACCCGCATCTGACTTGAGATGTCATCGAAGGGGTTGGATAACGAAGGTCTACAAGAGTATGTCCTCTTGAGTTGACTTGCCTAAGTCCACCTTCTTTTTCTTTCTCTAACCAGGGGCACCCTCACCTCGGAATTTGAGTAGGAAGATGCGGCGGCCTGGGTTCACCCAGGTATCTGCAGTATACTTATCCACCTCTTCCCTTTTACAAACCTCAGTGATAAGGGAAGGAAAGAAAAGAAGTTTACCTTCATAGTTCTTAAAGTGCCGCCACTCTAATAGAACAATCTCTCCCACGTATAGAGTAATGTTAGAGATAATGCAAGCCATCATCCTCGCTTGCAATTTTATGACAATAGTCATATGAGTGTAGGTGATACTCTACTGAATATGATATTCATCCAAAGCCTAGCCTCAGTTGTGAAGTCATTCATTAAAATATCCATCTTTGTTGAAGACCAGAGAACTTCTTTTACTGTACATAATATGTTTTCCATCCAAGTCCCTGTCTCGTAGGCTATTTCTTGGAACTGCCCCATGTCAGCATTTGGAAACCCATATATCACATTAATCCGCTCTGCTCTAAAGTTCACTTGGTTACCCCAAATTGTCATCAAAGGGTATGTAAGAAAAACTATGCTAAGGTTCATATAGAACTCAAGTACCCAATGCTTATTTGCATAGTAGGGGTCCAGGGAAAATCACATCCACCCGGTCGCAGTTAGTCGGGCATGAAATACTGGGAGCTTCTCGTCTACTTTATCAAGGCTAATTCCCTACTCCGAGAGTAATTTCGTTCTTAGCAGGTCACTGTAGTAGAGGTTTTGACATTCGGCGTCCATGAACCTTGTGTTGTCAAAATCTCCCATCCTTGCAGCTTAGTACCTATAAGCATTAAAATCCAGACCATCATTAGCATTATAACACAAAAATCATGCTAGATTAATCAGATAAACTCATATGGTAGTGTTGTAGAAGGTTTCGCGGCGAGAAATGGGTGTGCAAAATTTTTTTCTACTGTAGATGTCTACCCTCAAGTATGGAAATCGTGGAGAAATGACTACGACCGCAATGCCAAAGACCATGGTTGACAGTTCTGCACATGCACATCACTCAAAACATAAGATTTAACACCAAATTTGTGTTCTAACTAGGCACATAAACATCATGATCAAAGAACTTAAGCCTAGAATGCATGCTTATAACCCTAAACCCAAATGAATTATCATTGAACTAATCGGGGAATTGAATCGAGCACATGACGTACATATTAATTTCAATTATTAAGGCCCAAATAAGGGTACTCAAGACTTCCCCCTTTTTGCGTAGACCAACTACAACTGCTAATCACCACTATACTAAAAAAAGCATAGATTTTGTGTCAAAAACACAATTTCAGGCCTTTCCCTAAATTACAAGTTCAAAGCATAAAATTACATTAAAAATAAGGGAGTATAAGACAACATACCAAGTATATGGTGCAAAGATATTGAAATAAACACTTGGATGCTCTACGCAATGCAAAAAAATAGAGAGAATTTGAATAAGGGTGCGTGTGAATAAATGGTAGTCGGTTGGTCATTTAAGCTGATTCAACAACGATTACGGTCTTTGTTCTAAGATCGTGGGCACGCAGCCACCGCGATCATAGAGGAACGGGCTGTGGTTATGGTAATTTAGACCAAATATTAGGTCTCCTGTAGACCTCTGTTCAGTCTAAACATGCCAATTTCACAGTTCCCTTTTTCAATTTTAATTAAAATTTCTCATAGCACTACCTTTTATGGATTATGCATAAAAAAATGCAAAAATAAAATCTACTCTATCATGCATAAAATAAAAGGATACGAGCCACTTTTGTGGCTTTATGGGGTGCCTCCCATTGAGCGCTTAGTTTAACGTCTTAGCACGACACCTCCTCCACTTTCTTTTTTGCTTCCACCTAGAAGATTTGAATCTCCATCCCACCATTCATACACTATGCAATGAGCGGTAGAGGGACAGAAGATTCATATATTCCAAGATGAAACTTGGATGATGTGAGAAAGTGATGAGGGAGTGTCTATCTTGCAATTTTGAGTACTTGAACATTTTACCCAATTTCATATCGAATTTGCGGTTTGTCTCCTTAGGTATAGGTGAGCACATCAATAGGTCACTAGTTGTACATCAGAAGTTGAATTTCTTAGCCATTGATGGTGGGGGTTCTATGTGCTCCATGGAATGTTAAATCCCAAAATATAGGAATCACACTCCTTCTCCCCACAATCCATCATTTGTCTAGGTGGATGGATTCTCATCACATCCCCTAGGCACAATGTTGAAAAGAAGTTTGAATGTGGTCTATCCCCAAATTTTGGAATCTTTTCCTCATTAGAACCTTCACCTCAAAATGCACTAGATTTATCATAAGAGATTTTCTTAGCTTCTTGTTTTGAATCTAGAACCATTTTCTTTATATTGGAATCTTCAACATCATTTGATTTTTTTGATTGGGGAATAACCGAGGATTCTTCGCTACCAAGGTCATCTTCATATCTTGGTTTCTCTTCTTGGTTGACCTCCTCTTGGAATGTAGGCAATGTAGTTGTATTTGCAAGGTTTATCTCCATGCCCACTTCCTCCAGCTTGAGAATCTCCCTTCCAAATGCCTCATTGTATTGGCGTATGTCTCGCACATTTTCCCTCATTGTAGTTACCCGATCCAAAATAGGTTGAATTATTGCTTCAAAACTATTAGACCCGGTATGTTACTCTTCCTCCTTCTCCACATAAGACCTATCAAACTCATAATAAGAACTAGCAATTCAGTTAGCATAATAAGGGGAGGGGGCATTTGGGCAATCACTCCAATGTCCATCTCAACCACCTCACAAAGAACAAGAATACTCCTAATAGGATCGAGATAGTGTTCACACCTCTCTCCAGGGAGAATATGTGCAATCTGTTCCAAAGTGTGGTCCGTCACAGTATGAACATGGATCGTTAAGATAGGACTTCCAACTATCAAAATCATATTTGTTGGAAGATGCCATAGAGAAAAGTAAAACAAAAGCAAACATCTACCTAACACAAGAAACAAAAGTAAATCTCAAACAAATATTTACAATCTCGAATTCAAGTAAGATAGATAAATTCCAAATTAACTTAATATGCCAAATTGTTCCTTAGTAATGACACCATTTTTTGATAACACTCAACTTACATGTTAATTTAAGTGTAAGGTGGTCGTCGTCAATATATTTACCCAACATTGGAGTCGGGGTCAAATCCACAAGGAAAAATATAAGTGACGACTAAATTAGTTTGGAATAATAGATACTAACTAAATTCAAACCAATATAATAAAAACATAAAAATGGGGGTTTTGAAAGATTTCACACTTAATATTTCTCTTTGGAATTTTCTAGTATTAATTCGGGGCTATGAATAATTAGAGTCTAGGAAATTAGGCGGAAATATTGGGATTATGCTTTCCTCGGGCGACATATGCATTAGCGTGTAATAACTTGATTCAACTTCTAAGTGTTGGTAATGTGGTAGAATAGGTTAGAAATCCTTGAGGCTAGTTTGTCAACAAAACCCAAAGGGTGTCACTCATTGACCCTTTCGAGTACCTAATAAGTGCTTCAATCAAAACCACCTAATACCTTAATTAGACACCCCTATTTTTAGGATGGTGCCCTACGGATAGTAAACTTCACAATCACCCTTATGTCTAAGATAGTGAAAATTAGTCAATCACACTCATAAATTGTCTATTATTGCCTTGGTTCCCACATCCCTCTTTCAAGGGTTATGTGGGTTCCTAAAGTTCACCCAAACCCCCCTTTCAAGGATGGTTTGAGCTTTCAAGAGCTTAGGATTTTCATCCATCAAAACCATTTGGGTATTTGGGACTTTCACCCATAAATCCCAACCAATTTACTCAAGCAACAATAAAATCCATCAGTCAACACATTAACATACACATAAATAAATCACAACCCACATACAATTACACCATATTCTAGTAAAGCTAAGTGAATGTTACTTCAAACTATGAGATCCAACAAACCTTCAATGGGAGTTCACTAATTCTTCACTTGAAAGTGAATACAAAATATTCTTCACCCAAAATTTATACAATATTTGATTCTAAAAAATTGGAGGCTACAAACCCTAGAACAATGTCTAAAAATAGGGGAGATGGAATATGATTGGTCTGCATTTTTCTGCTAGAACGCGATTGCATAGGCTTGGCTGCAACCGTGATTAGCTCACGCGAATGTGGTGGGTTGACCTTATTGACTGACTGTGATCGTAGTCCTCTGACCGTGACCACGGTAACTGAGGCTATGTCTGCTTTAGGTCTTCAGTTTTACTTTCTTGCTTCTTTTTGATCCATTATTAGCTCTAATATATATCCTTCTATATCATCAACATTATGCCTACAAATTATGAATATTAGTGAATTCAATCAAAATTATATCCCATTTATTCATTCTAACCATGGTAATATGCATGAATGTTAAGTGCAAATTAGTGGTAAAATTACGACTCATCAGAGACTGTGAGGCATATACATCTCTAAGAAGTTCTTAGAGAACTGGGTCTATGTAAAAGGGGAGATCCCCCTGGCCTAGAATCAAGATGACCTCTCCACCAATGTTGAGCTACCATGTCCAACTAAAATGTAATGTAATCCACACCACCAATCTCAACTAGGACCAAATTCTGAAGCCTATCCTCACAAGCAATAAACAACTCATATGCATCTTCACTAGGTGCACCAAAACACCAAGGCGGATCCAATCTCAAGAATCTACCCAACATCTTCTGCACCATTACATATATAGAAGTCTTAGAAAATAAAGGCGGAAAGACTACCAATGCAGGAGGGACCTCAACTCTGGGAGTTGTAGCCACAGGTTGTTCCCCTTCTCAATACCACTCTAATCTATAGACTGTGGACCATCAAACGATGCACCACCAACCAATCCTAAAATCACAACCAAAGAATCTTTAAGAACTAAAGAAGAAATAGATCTCGGTGGACCTGGGCTAGTCCTCGGCCCACTAATGGCTGGAGCAGAAAAATCTCTAGATCAGGAGTAGGAATAGGGTCTTGTAAAGGCCCCCTTCCAATCCCCTAGTTAGGGACACATATCTGGGATGTCAACAACCTCAAGGATGTAAATGAATAGCGACAGGATCCCTAGCCTTGATCTAGGGACCCTCATTTCACATTGAGGTAGACATGTCCTATCCATCTGCGAAAAAGCAAAACCAAAGAAATATTTCAGAAACCAACTCAGACTCTTAGCATAAAATAAGTGAAAGAAGTAAAAAACTCCTAAGAATGTCCTATAGCCTTCCCAAGAAAAGATATGAAAGTCATTGTTTTGATCTGCGGGACTCTACTTGATACTTGCTCTTGTACCAATAATATTGGTAAAACCTAGGATTTGATACTAACTTATCACGATCTGATTTATGAGTCGTGATGGCACCTATTTTATCTCTAAAGCAGGTAAGTCGAACCATAGATTAGTGATAGATGCAATTGTCCAAATTGGTGGAAAATGACCTAAAAGATGAAAATAAGTGATTAAAAACTTAAGTAGTATTAAAATAGTCATGATAGTCTAATAGATAGATAGATAAGAGATCAACAACCATCCCAAGACTCAATAATTTTGGCACAAGAGTTACTACAAAGGAACGATAAGTAATAAATAGTAAAATATAATACATATAAAAAATGAAAGACAAGACATAGATAAATAGAAGGAAAAAAGGTAACTTCAGCTCCAAGCGCTCATCGAATCTCCGAAATCAACCCTGCACGTGTGTTGAATCAGTGATGACAGCTAATACTAGGATATGCACCAAAAAAGGTATAGAAGTGTAGAATGAATAGTTAAACAACGAGTACTCAGTAGGCATCATCGACCTACTAAGCAAAATTATAATGTAAATACAATAAAATATAAGATAAAATAAGCTAAGTCAAGGAAAAAAGGGAAAACCTAGAATCAAGTTCCACCATCTCGGTATAAAAATAAATAAATAAATAAATAAATAAATGCATATAAAATAACAACTAAAGATCACACAATTGTAGCTACGAGATTGGCCCCATAAGCCACTAAGTGTGAAAAAGTAAATAACCCAGCGCAGGCTTCCATAGGCCTGGAGAGTACAATCAAGGAAGCTAAGAAGCTGAATATACATAAATTACCAAATTATCAAACCATAACAAAGAATCCATCCGAACTGTATCATCTTACATATAATTGCCAATGCCGGAGTTGAACCAAAACTTTATTGTATTATCATCATTATCATTATTTACCGGACTTGAATTGAAACTCATATTATTAGTATCATCATTAATTGTCAGACTTGAACCAAACCTCATATTTATAAATCATATTAATGGACCATATCAAGAAGTTATGTCAATAAACTAACTCAATAGACTATACTAATAATCTATAACTATGAAATATCTTTTTATGCATATAAATACACCAAACCAAGAATTATAATCATAAGTCATATCGCTACCCACACCCATAAACCATACCAATACTGTATCTAGTAAGTCATGGCAATCACCATATCCATTGGTCATGTTGATAGTCATATCTATAAATCATATGAATAGTCATATCTATAAGCCATTAATTGTATCTATAAGCCATATCATTAATCATATTTATAGTCTATATCATTAATCATATCTATACGTCATATCATTAGTCATCCCCGAAATTAGAATTAATCTTTCAATATCCAACCAACATACTCATTAAATATTCAATCTCCTCAAGTACCAAATAAATTTATTAAGAAGGGTATAACGTGCATAAATAAATCTAGCAAGTTATCACCAGTCTTGGCCTAAGGTGGGTTGAAGGGGAACACTTCTAATCCTCAAAATCTATTTTGTGAGCAAATTCTAACCTGGAGTAGGCTAAAGTATCTAAGTTTATTTATAGATATTTAATAAGCCCCAACTAGCTCTAGGATAAAAATTTCTCCCAACTATGAGCAACTAAGACAATACTTCCTAAAGTAATAGGAACTAAGGCAAGTTCTCTTAACTTGAGCAACTAAGATAAATTCAATCCTAAACATGAGTGACTAAGGTAATTTCGTCTAGGTTGATCAACTAAGGCATTTTCATCCTAAACACGAACCATGAAGCCAATTTCACTTAAGACATGAGTAACTAAGCTATTTATGCCTAATTTATGGTATTAAGATAGTCTAAATGGTCCAACTAACCTAACAATTACAATAACAAACCCAATACTAAAATCCCACCCCATATCTAAAATAATATCATAATGATACTATGAAATAGCTTAATCAATAAAGAGGGTAAACCTATTCTATCTGGATGCCGAAGAAATGCCTGAAGAACCTGCTAAACCACAAATTTTTCATTCTGAGAAGCTTTTGCAAGGTGACACACTATCAAAACCATGATCTACTCATCAAAATAAGAGCAATGATACCCATATTTCACTATTGTTCTTCGAATCCAAAATTACCTAAAAATCCTGTGTGGGGCCCACTTGCAAAATAACACTTTCAAAACCAACAAAACATCCATCTATGCTCAAGGAACCTTTACCCTAAAATGGGTAAATTCTAAGATTTAATTGTTTTATAATCAATACACCAAGATTCTAGGGATTTTAGTAAAAAGATAAAGGGTGTAACCCTGAAATAGATGGAAGCTTACCACAAATTAAAAGGAGAAATGCGTATATATACTTAATCCAAGCTCTAAAAGCATTGAAAATTGATTCTCTAAAGAATTCCCACTTTTTAGGATTTAATATTCTAGAGAGTCGAAGAAGAATGGTGATAATTGCACTATGTGGGGTATTTATACCCTTCCGAGGTACATGGATGCTGCTAAAGTGGATACTGAGCTGCTTTAGCAACTGGTCCTAAAGTACCCAGATGACCATTAAAGTGGTTCCTCACTGACATGCCAGGATGCTAAAGTAGTCGATTAGTGTAAAAATGACTAGAACTTTAGCAGATAATTCCCTACAAAAATGATATTTGTCAAGTTGGTTAGGGTTGGTAAAGGACCCTCTACTTAAACACCCAAAAGGTCACTTTAGTTGTTACACCTAATTTTCTTGCATCAACTGGAGACTTGGAATATTTTGATTCTTCGTCAATTCCTCATGATTAATCTTAAATCTCGTATTCCTAAAAAAACTAAGCTACCTTATCAAATTCAACATTCCATACTCAATGGAGTAGTAAAGTTTTCCATCCGAGGTTGTTTTAATGAAAAGTTGGTCCCACATGCAATTTTTCTTAACTTCCATCCAATAGCCCAAAATATTTTCGGGAGCTTGGAGACCCAAACCAAGGGTACACCCAACCTAAAATCGACGTTTCAAAGTTGTTGGAATATTTAGTATTGGTATACAAAGTCATTTAACTAAAACTTTTGCCCGGTATCTAATTTGAACTATCAAAGGCTTCAAAATAGAGAATTGGCTCTAAAATTCCAAATGAACTATCCGATAACAAAACTGTCAGTTCCAGCAAGTCATAAATGTCTTTGGTTAGCTATAGGAAAGATCAAAATAGAAAAAATGAGCAAAAATACAAAAAATTACCTGAAGGGTCATTATAATTTCTAACTCCCAATTCAGGAAAGATCCTAAAACAATTTTTTGTATGAGAGACTTACCCATAACAAAGAAGAGATTCACTAGAACGGATAACAATTTACCCATCATTCATCCCCTAATGATAAAATAAGAAAACTAGAACAAGTATGAAAAGAAAGAGTACCTATATCTTAAATCAATTGAGGGTACTTGTCCTGCATGTCCTTCTCATTTTACCAAGTGGTATCATCAACTGGACAATGCTTCTATTAAAATTTTTTCAAACAAATATCAGTTTTCCTCAACTTTTAGACATCCCAATCTAAGATAGCAATTAGTTCCTACTCATTGGACAAGTTCTTATCTAACAAAATAGAATCCGAATTAATAATGTAGACTCCATCCTATGATATCTTTTAAGCGTAGTTACATGAAACATAAAATGTACCCTAAAAAATGTGGAGGAAATATTAGACTGTACTTTACCAAATGTACACCCTCAAGAACTTGAATGGATTTATAATCAAGGGCTAAGATACCCTTTCTTACCGAACCTCATGAATTTCTTCATAATATACACTTTTAAGAAATCATGCTCACCAACTTAAAATGACATGTATCTCACCTTATGGTCGGCATATTCCTTCTGCCTACTCTAAGTAGCCAACAACTTTGTTTGAATAAATGTCACCTTTTCCTAATCTTCATTTATTAAATTATTTCCCAAATATTTTATATTACCAGCTTCAAACTACCCTATAGGTGACCTACACTTCATCCGCATAGTACCTCAAATGGTGCCATATCATTTATGAGCGATAGCTATTGTTATATGAGAATCCACAAAATGACAAAGATTGATCTGAATGCCTACTAAAATCAATCAGACAGGCCTTCAATATGTTCTTAAGAACTTGAATCATCCTATCCGAAACTCCATCTATCTTAGGATGAAATTTGTGCTAAAGTAAGCTTGGTAACCAACTCTTCATACAATCTATCCCAAAATTTAAAGTGTAGTTCATATCTCTATCTGAAATGATAGGACATGGCACCCCATGCATCATAATTATCTTCTTAACGTAGATCTGGATGAATAGCTTAGAGTTGTAGGGTGTATTTGTATTTATTAAGATCCAGACATCTGAATCTGAATGTATATCTAAATAATTAAGATGTTGTCTTCAGATCTAAAATCTTAATGATTAAGACTATTTATTTTTCAATATCTGAATATGCAAAATTAATTTTTTTGCATATATAATAAAAATATAATTCAAATAAAAAATAATTATATATTGAAAAATATTTGATTTAATACAATAAAATTATTATTTGATTGAAAAAAATATTCATACTAGTTAGTGATAATGGAGATGGTTTGTAACGATAGTGGTTGTGGTAATGATTGATATTAGTGATTAGTAATATTGGTGGTGATAGTTGTGATGATGCATATGTTTGCTATGGTATTCACTATTATGATGGTAGAGATTTATAGTGGTGGTGGTAATGATGTGAAGCTAGTTGATGTTAGTAGTTAGAGGTGTTGATTGTGATAGCTTAAAAATGAATGCATGAGAGTTGATGATGTGTTGATGGTAGTTGGAGATGTTGTTAACTGCGATGGTGGAGATGATTATAGTAGATATATATTATAGAAATGATGGTGGTTGTATTTTTGGTAGAGGTGGCAACAACGGTGACAATTATGGTGGCCGAAAATGTATGGATGCCAATAATGTGTTAGTGGTAGTTAGCGGTGGCACTAGTTGTGATAGATGATCTGGTTATTGGTTTGAGTTGTCCGATACTTATTGATGATTTGTGTTGGCATTGGTGTTAGCATTAACGATGATGATAGCGGTTGAAATAATTAAAATAATAGAGGTGGTAGATATGGTAGCGGCTGAAAATATTAGTTAGTAACAAATATGATTGTGAGCAGTGGTTGGTGGTGGTGATGGATGGTGGCAAGGTGGTTGTTGACAATGGTGGTGGTTGTAGAGGTGCTTAGTGGTGGTGACTGATGATTATGGATAGAGTGGTGGTGAATATTATCCAACAGAAGAATACCTCTTAATGATTAAGACTTAGTTCCAGATTTGAATGATTAGGACCTATTCAGACCTATTAAGACCCAAAATCTAAATGAAAAACAAATGCACTTAATTGTTTAATATGAATTATTCACATTCATACATCCATTAAGTGGAAACAAATGAGGCCATAGTCTAGTGTAACCAAAATGAAATGAACCGATTTTGTTAGCTTGTCTACTAAGGCCAAAATAGAGTCATGCTTCCCTAAGGTTTTAGGAAGACCCACCATCAAATGCATAGCAGTATTCTCTAACTTCCATTTAGGTATAGGCATTCTTTCGAGCAAACCTTCAGGCCTTTGATATTTATACCTCACCTGCTGACAATTGTGATATACGGATATATAATCCATTATGTTCTTTTTCATCCCAGGCCACTAATAAAGCTTCCGCAAGTCATGGTACATCTTGGTTGCACCTAGATGAAGGGGATATTGAAAATTATGAGCTTCAAAAAGTACAATCTGAATCAAATAGCTAACTCAAGGAAACCATACCTTCACTCTAAGCCACAACACCTACTTATATAAAGAGTGGTGTCTGATGCCTTACCACACAATATCTTGTTTTGGAGTTTGTTCAATTTTACATCCTTAAACTATTTGGTTTGATTTCATCAAAGAATGTTTACTTTACTAAACACTAGACAACACTCTATCCCTTTTTGAAACACCAAACTTCACGAACCGAGATGCTAGAGTTTAAAACTCCCTAGCCAAGGGTCGCTTTGACGCTCTCAAATAGTTGAAACAACCCAAACTTATTATATTTTAGCTCAATGAATATGCCACAACATTGGCCATACTCAAAAGATACTAGATGGTCATATCATTGTATTTTAACAACTCCATCCATCTCCCCTATCTCATAGTCAAATCCCTCTAAATGAAAACATATTGTAGACTATAACGACAATGAATATGTCACACTTAACACCATAGAGATAGTTTCTCCAAATTTTAAGTGAAAAAATTACCACAACCAACTCCAAGTATATGAGTTGGGTAACACTTTTCATGAATCTTTAGCTTCCTTAAAGAATAATTAGCGACATTCGTATCCTACATTAACATAAAACCTAAAAGCAAAAATAAAGAATCATAGAAAGCAACAAAATCCCTACCTTCAGCTGACAATGAAAGAATAAGAGCTATAGTTAATTATGTTTTGACCTTTTGTAAGATCTCCTCACACTTATCCAACCATATAAATTTCATTTCCTTGTAGGTCCACCTTCTCAAAGGAGTAATAATAGATGTGAAATTCTTTATACAACTGAGGTAATAATTGGGAAGACCCATAAAGCTCCTAACCTCAGTCACCGAGCTAAGTCGTGCGTAATTCTTAACTATCTCTATCTTCCAGGGATCCATGATCACACCCTTTTCTGAAATCACATGCGCTAGGAAAGAAACCAAAGACAACCATAACTCCAATTTTGAGAACTTTTCATACAACTACTTTTCCTTCAAAATTTTCAAAATGATATGAAGGTGACCTGTATGTTCCTCTCTACTTTTGGAGAAACAATAATGTCATTAATGAAAACTATGACAAAAAAATCCAAAAATGACTTGAATATATCGTTAATCAATCTCATAAATGTTGTTGTTGCATTTTTCAACCTAAAAGACATCACTAGGAACTTATAATGCCCATACCGAGTCCTGAAGGCTGTCTTAGGTATATCCTTAGGCTTGATTTTTTGTTGTTGTTAACCCGAGCTTAATTCAATCTTGGAGAATACCAAATAACCCTATAACTGGTCAAATAGATAATATATATGAAGAAAAAGGTACTTATTCTTTATGGTAAAATTTCTTAAATGCCTATAATCAATTCACATCCTTATGCTACCATCCCTTTCTAACAAAAAACACAGGAACACCCCAAGGAAAAATACTTGGAAGAATAAGTTCCTTATCCAGAATATCCTGTAACTGAGTTTTGAGTGCCCTCAACTTAGTCAGAGTCATTCTATAAGTAGGAGTAAAAATAGGGCAAGAGTAAAGATCCAAGTCAATGTAGAAATCAAGATCCCTAGATGGAGGTATACTTGTCAAATCCATAGGAAATATCACCTAAAATTTTAAATCACTAAAACTTAATCAATATAAGGATGCCTTGCACTTGCATCTCAAAAATGAGCCAAAAAGGTTGAATACCCCTTTCTCACTAGATCTATAGCAAGGAGTAAACATATGATTTTCACAAGTTTTGCCTTATCCATACCCTTCCACTGTATTTTATCCAACCCAAACTTGGCTACAATTATTGTTTTAGCATTACAGTTCAAGACCACATGATATGGAGCTAAATAGGTCATAAAAATAATATTAAAATCTAAAATTTCCAAAATGATAAAGTTTACCAAAGTCTGAAGCCCCATAACATGGGTTACCACCACAAACTCTCTAATCAGAGTAGACACATGCATAGGAGAATTAAGTACATCACAAACCAAGTTCAGACCCAAAGCAAACTTAATAGATAGATATTAAAAGGTAGACCTCAAATCAAATAAAATAAAACCATCCTATCACAAACTAGAATAATACTTGTAATAACTATATCAGAATCCTTAGCACTAAACTTACCTAGAAAAGAAAAACAATGAGCCCAGTAATTAATATGTTTTAACTCCCTTGATGGCTAAGAACTACCTTTGTAATGACCCGTCAGGTCATTTTCCATATTGTCCTCTTATTTTTGCCATTAGAGCTTTTCCATATCTACCACAATTCACTTAACTTGCTGGAATTGATAGTTTGGTTACCAAGCAGTTCGTTTGGTTTTAGGACCAATTCCCCTTTTAGAAGTTTTACTAGTACCAAATAGTAGCTAAGAAAAAGCTTTAGTTAAACGACCTTATATGCAAATTCTGACTATTACACTAGCTTTAAAATATATGTTTTAGTCTAGAAATACCCTTGATTTTTGATCCAAGATACCCGAGTTCATTTTGACCAATTAGTCGGAACGTGAGAAAATTGGTAGACATGGATGTGGGGCCTAAAATTGGTCTAAACAGCCTTGGATGGAAAATTCAACAACACCAATGTGTCCATAAAATCAAATTTAGTGGATTTACATAGTTTTTTTCTAAAAATAGAGTTTGAATGACTCTGTGAGGTCAGAATCAAGTTTTAACCTTGCAGACTCCATTTAACCGTGATGAAGATACTCTAAATAGCCCCCTTGGTTGTGAAATTGACCATTTTCACTCCCCTTTTAGCCCTACAATATGTATTAACGTCAAATTGATTACTCAGGGTGAGTTAGAAGATTGATTAACATATATTTATGTGATTAACAATAGATTAAAGTTATGAATCCATACTTTGTCAATCTTTAATTTCTTGAATTTCGACCAAAACTCCAAATTTCTTGAGGGATTGATTTTAGCTAAAATATTGTTGGTTTTCACATAATTCTTAAGGATTATGATTACTTAGTGGTTTATGAACATTTGGATGGTCTAAAAACGTGTTTATCATATGTGGGACCCACTTAGGATTTTTGGTGTCATATTTGGATCCAAAGTAAAATGGTGCAATATGGGTATCAAAATTCTTATAATGATATGTAGATTGTGTTTTTTTGATAGATTGGAACCTTGAAGAATCTTATCAATAAGTAAAAGCAAAGGTTTAGCAGTTCATGGGCTTTCTTTGGATTTGAGGTAAGTTAGTCTTACTCCTTGTTATATTGAGTTGTGTTTTGATATAATTGTGATATCTTGTTAGATTATGATGGATTTTATGTATTGGATTAATGAATTTCAAGACTTTTCTTAGTTTGATCAATTAAGCTATATGAATTTTAGAAGTTGAAAAGCTTGACTTGTTTCCCATTATATTAGGTGGAATAGACTTTATTACTCATGTTTAGCATGAAAATGCTTAGAATACTCAACCTTACATATAAAGCTATAGTTTCTCATACTTACAATAAATTATCCTTGGTTTCTTATACTAAGGAAGGCTTCTTTGGTTCCATTGGACTTAATAAAGATGCTTGAGAAGAATATCTGTCATAGGTCTTATGGTGGCTAGGTTTACATCTAAGAGTTGATCTAGATTTCTTAGTTGAGATCAGGATAGAAATTTAATTAGAATGCATTTCGGGGATTTATATGTGGTCTTGTTGACCCACCATAAGACATGACTTGTGATTAGTTCCCTTGAACCATTAAGCCTAATAATTAACTAAAGAGTGCCAATATAAAATCAAGATAATATTAATCACCTTCCCTCAATCCATTTTCGAAATTCCCTAAATCGTACCTTGCTCAGATTTCATTAGAGCCTAGCTTAGCTGAAATTTCTAGCAAGAAATCAGAGGAAGTTCTTAACACAAACCTTTGTAGCAGAGGCATAGCCGTAGTGTTGAAGAAACCAGCTAAGAAAATCTTTAAACCTCCCCAAAAGACACGTAAACTAGTGATTCTAAGATTAATTAATCTAAATATTAGTTAAAAAGGATAATTTACTTACCTTTGCAGTGAAAAATGTTGAAAAGCTAATGAAATTGCCTATATCACCATTGCCTTTATACAAAACGTGTTTCAGAATAATTAAATATTTTTTAGAATTTTTTTGAATAAACAACTTATTTCTGTATAGTGACCCAATCATGCTATAGTAACATCTCTTTTAAGAGGAGTCACCAACTATAGCGAGTTTAACTATTATTGACCACCACTATAGTGGAAATTATTCTGATATGGTGATAGTCTCGATAGCAACATGTACAATACTATAGCAGCATAGGCTAGGTAGAACATCGGAAATGCTCTCATTTTTGTCCTTTTCACATACATTCTCAAACAACTATATTTCGAACTAATCTCTTTAAGTCAAGATCAATACCAAAAGTTCTACTTATCCAAAATTACTTTTGAAAAGTCCTACGGATTTCTTATCATTTTAGATAACATAAAATCAAGCTAAAATTAATCACCTTCTTCCAATCATTTCTTGGATTTCCCTAGATTGTACCTCGCTCAGATTTCATTCAAGCCTAGCCTAGCCTTGGCAGAAATTTCTAACTCCAAATAAAGGGAAGATCTTAACCCATATTTTTATATGAGAGACTTATCCGTAACGACGAAGAGGGTAGTTACAATTTTATTTTCACCTTTCTCTCTTTAGTTTTCATTTTTTATTCTTTTATATTTAATATTTTCATATCTCCCCCATATTTTATATTTTCACCTATCTCGCCTTCTAATTTTTTTCTGTATTTTATATTTTTTATATTTTGTAGAAAATAATACATTTTAACATTTACCATTTATATTTTGATGCTTTAGCATTAATCTATACAATTTATCATTTTTATTTGGCTGATTTAGCCAGTAATATGTATAATTTATCATTTATATTTGTATACAAATAAATGTATGCAATATTTTGCATTTGCTTGAGTCTACCATATACAAATATGCAATGTATCATTTTATTAAAAAGTATCATTTTTTTTGTTTGTCAAATTTATCATTTGTTTATATAAAAATAAGAATCATTTGTATCTCTACGGTTCAAGTTATATAAACATGTATCATTTGATACAAATGTACCATTAATATTTGTATGGTTCAATTTGTATCAACAAATACAATTCATATAAGTGAATACAAATATAAATATTCATAAAAAGAAAATCAATAGTTTCTTTTCAATTATAAAAATAATAGTGATGTAGTCAACTGCAAAAATAAATACAAAATAATAAAATAATAAAAATACAAATGATGCAGTCCACTACAAATAATAAAAATACAAAAATAAATGAAATAAAAAAAAATGATACAGTGAACTACAAATAAATATATCAGACAGTTCTTTTTGAAAAATAAATAATGTATTCATCTACAAATACAAATATAAAAATAATTGTATCATTAAATAGAAAACTACAGGCATAAAAGAGACTTGATTTTGTTGATATACAAATTTTAGTTTGTATCAAAAATCTAATTTGTATCAAGTCATTAACTCAATTCTTCCACCATTGTCGAAACTCATCATAGGTGGCACAATATTCAAACTCAATTTCGATGAGATATGACCATGAAAATTTAACCAAAGTTGTGTTATGGGTCTATATAGTGGGGTTTGGTGCTGTGGTTCATTGATTGCTTTTGGTTTTTTATCAGATAGGGAAGGCAGCATAATAGTTGTGTAGTAGTTGGTTTGATTGAATGGTGGTGGTGGTGGCCGGCTTTAATAGCTGTTTGGCATAAAAAATGGTGGAAAGAGGGCTAGTTTGGAGCTGATGTTATTTTTGTTCACTGGTTTACTAGAGATGGATAGTCTGAATAATTATTAGTTGATTGGTTTGCAGTATTATTGTTGTTCGTCGGAGTCAGCCATTCACTAGTAAATCAAGTAAAATGATGTAATGGGAAAAAGGGTGTGGTTTGTTGTAACAATACAAAAAAATCTAAAAATTTGGAGAACAATTGGAAAGTAAGAGAGAGGTAAGGTTAAAAAAAGAAGTGGGATAAATGAAAATAGAGGAGTTACATTATTGGTAGTTGTCCTTGTGCTGCATTCAAAATAATGATATTTATCCTGAAATAATTTATTGAAAGTGTTGTTATGTGACCAATTTGTGATCTTAAGTTTGTTATTCTCCATACTTTCTCCTAGACTAATGGTAAGTTAAGGGTTTTATTGAATGGAAATATACTCTAGCCATTAAGTACATAAAATAACTTCTCTTTCAAATGTAAATGGGAGATAAAATAATTCTTTTTGAGGTATCAGATAATATTTTCGTAAAATATCCCACTAGTATACTGTCACGAACCCAAAAAAGAGTATATCATGACACCTGTTACACCCTTTAATACAAGTAAGCCTATCCCAATCCAAACTCGATATTAAAGTATATAAGAAGCGAAAGAAGATCATAATAATCTCCTAATATTTTGTAGATACAATAATGATTTCAAAATACATTCCAGGTCTAGTTTTCACTAGTACAAGACTCTAATAAAGAATAATATCAATTGATCTAAAATATTTAGATATGAGTAAAATAGAAGATAAAAGAGGAGAGATCCAGGAAAGATCTAAGGTCTGTCAGCCACTACCTTTATCTCTACAATGCCAATTGGAAGAATCACAACCAATAAATTATCACTCGGTCCAATATTTGCATGGGATGAAGAAAACAAGAAAAACAAAGAAAATCAAGGGTGAGTACAAAACACATATACTCAACAAGCATCATTGATAACCAACCCTACTCTAATGTGATGGAAAAAACTACCATACCAACTACATAAGGTTCCCTATTGGTCTACAACAAATAAAATACACCACTTCATTCTAACGGGGTATTTCAACACAGTAGTCATAGAAATATCAATGTATATGGTAGACAAAATAATCTAAGTAAGTCAATTACTAGTAATTTTGATGATCATCAAGTAAAAAGAAGTCATTTATTAGGGAGACTGACTAACATAGTATATCAAGCTCAATTATGATGTTTAATCAGTAATCTGAGATAAAGTAGTGAGAATGTATATTTGTGTGTACATCATACTACCAATAGGTACGATACTATATTTCTCACTAATCAAGACATATCCATATCCACGCCTCCTAAATATCTCAACTTACAGATCAACCAAGAGGTAGTACAATATGATGTAATATAGTGAAATGAATGCAGAATACACAATATCACAAATAAAGTTCAACTGCAGTAATTCAATATAGAAGTTAATATTCAAATAGAGTGTCAAACCATACCAAGGAATGCATTGTAATGTAATAATGATGGACAGATATTTTGTATGCACCTTCAAATACTCAATACTTAAGGACAGGACCCATGGGGGTTCACAACCAATATACTTTCACAATCTTAATCTCATATCTCAGTCACCTTGCTAGCACATGCCTCGATCAATGATTTTATAAAATGTTTTATTTTCTTTCAAAATCAGAATTTCTCATATCTCAATTACTTTACCAGTACGTCCCCCAGTCAAGGATTTTATAAAGTGTTTCATTTTCTTTTAAAATTGATATTTCTCACTGGCACCAAATATCATGAATACATATGGATGAAATGGGGATGTAATTCTTACAATCAATTAATAAAGAGATAATAATCAATTCAATACATGTATAAATGATATTAGAATCAACTCAATATGACAATAATTCATGATATAAGCTCTTGCATGATACCACTGGAATACATAGTCATGTAAGACATCAATTACATCATTTCCAATCCCTCACTCAACATCACTATAATGATAATGTAATTAATGCTCAAATATGGCCTATAATGTTAAGTCAAGCCCCTTCTCGGACATCAAAATAATAATAAGGTAATTAGAGAATAGATAAGGTTAATAATATCAATTCGAGCCTCCACTCATGTATCACGATAAAAAATAATCTCTAAAGTCAATAATAATATATGCATAATCCTCCGCAAAAGCAACACAAAAATAGTACACAATCTAAATAATAATATATCATGAAACTTACCCATACCTAGCTTATTCCATCTAATAAATGTCATCTTTTATCAAAGATAACATGTAATACCCCACAAGATCCTAGTAAAGTTTTCACTCTTACTTACATGCGTAAAGTGGTGTAAGTCATTATTTTACACTAAGTAAAAAAAGACTAAACCATTTTAAGACCCCAAGTATTAAATTTTTTTTATTTTAGGCTCTCCCAAGTCTGAAACATTGATTTTTGAGTTGGAACATATTTACGAATGTTAAAAGGATCCTCCAGGAGAGTTTCAAAATTCCAGAAGAGGTTTAGGATATTTTTAGATAATGGAAGTAGAATTCCTCTATGATTTCATCTGGTCACGAAGGCTATACCTCCTCAATACATGGCGTGTCATGAAGGCTAGTCTCCAAGATACATGACATGTCAGGGAGGTTAGTGTTTGTGATAACCTCCATTCCATGGAGGTGTGTATATTGGCTAAATTATAATAAATGAAGAGGTGTAATTTTAGTCCTTTCACCTTGCCCCAAACACCTAAATCACGAATTAAAACCTCAAAAGGGGCATTATTTCCCCCAATTCCTATCAATTTTCATACATAAAACCC
The DNA here is from genome assembly GCA_030864215.1 of Capsicum pubescens. Classification (NCBI taxonomy): domain Eukaryota; kingdom Viridiplantae; phylum Streptophyta; class Magnoliopsida; order Solanales; family Solanaceae; genus Capsicum; species Capsicum pubescens. The sequence continues at coordinate 193,104,744 of CM061544.1, read as the reverse complement.
ATCTCCATTTCTAAGAAAGTGAAATCAAGCCTCTTCTCAATGATACAAGGTTCCAATTATAAGCCTTTTCTCTAAGAATTTAGGTAATTAAGATATCTGGGATATTAATAAATGGGTTCCTTCTACCTATTGAGTCCCAAAATTGCCTTTTGTTCAAGGATGAACTCTTTATCCCCTTTTCATGTAATTTAAATATAACGTATGAATTTACTCTATGTTCTCTTACTAGTTTTGAATTTAAGCCATGCCAAGTGTTTCCCCCATGTGAATTATGTTGTTATATGTTTTGAAATTCAGTTACCCACATCATGTTTAGTTAGTATCATGTTAATTTCTCAAGTTATGAGTTAAACCACATGATCACATTATTCTCATAAGCTTATCATATCCATGTACTCATAATCATGAATTTCATAAGTTTAGTGAAAAATACTATGCTTTTGGTCTACAAATCATAAATTTCCTTACTGTATTATGATGATGTTATTGCATTTAATTTATTATTTATGGATGATAGGTGATGAAAACCCGATACCTATATATTTATACATGTTTTTTATTTCAAGCAATAAGTTAGCCAGATCATGATTTTATCATTATATTCAGATAATTATACTCATATTGAGCAATTATCAGTTACCAGTCTAGTTAACTTAAATCAATTCAACTGTCAATTTAGTTGGGAGTAGGGTTTAGCACTAAATATACCTAGGGATAAAGGCTAAACCACCAGTAGAACACTGAGACCTTTAGTACCTGTCCCTAAGTTCTAGAACTACATATCTTGCATAAGTTATTAGATGTCACACACCAGTAGAAGGTTGACGCTCTCTTAGGGGTCACCCGCCCGTAGATGACCGACTCCCTAGTTCTTTGGGACATAAGTTTAGTGGATCCATACAGCTAGTGTTGGTACCTATGGCAAGGTACTGACACCCTTCCGACTGGGGTTACAGGTTAGACACTGATTAGCTCATATTAGGGTATATTGGTTAGATGATACCTCTCACAATATCAGTTCAGTACTCATGTTATATCAGTTTAGGTTTTCATGACCGAGTATTTAGTTATCATCTATTTAGTCAGTCAGTTTTAAAAATTATATCAGTGCATACTTTACTTAGTCTTGCATTCTTTTATATAGTTATGCATTTATTTTCAGTACTCATATGTATTACAACTAGTCCCTATCTCACGTACCAATATATTTAATGTAATGACCGCATACTCTCTCTTGAGCATTGTTATCTTGTAATATAGGTTTGGATGCTCAGATCCCCGATCGCCCTTAATTAGTTTGGTATCTCACAACAGTAGTTGTGGTGAGTTCTCATCCATCAAGGAAAAGTTATTTACAGTTATTTTTAGTACCTCTCTTTACTTTTGTCAGTCAAAGTTAGTTGGGGGTCTTTACCATAAACTTCTTATGTTTTAGAGGCTTTCAGATAGTAAGCCTAGCTGTTTAGATATTCAACTATTTAGACTTATTCCGTGATTCATACATGTTGGTATTTTCTTTATATTTATATCTTAGCCAACTTTTATCAGTTTAACCTCCACACATAATGTTTCACTATTATATTATTTAGTGCTCATAGCAGGTACCAGATCTTGGGTTATCTTGGGGTCATTTATGGCCTTAAGAATCGTGTTATGTTGATAGGGTAGCCTTAGGTCATGAAAAAAATTAGTATTAGAGCCTAAGGTTTTAAAGTATACTGAGGTGTCTGAAAGCCACATTGAGTAGAGTCTTATGCATGGGTGTAAAGTACGCCACACTTATGTGCAAGGGGCAATGAGACTTTTTAGAAAAGTTTCCCTTCTTTCAATGTTCATGTCGTGCAAAAGAGAATGAGATCTATTAAATTCTTTTCTTTAACTCGTCCTTCATTAACTTACAGAAAATACCTCTCAGAAGAAATAACGAAAGAAGGAACAGGGATCAGCTGGCACTAATAATGACCCTTCAGGTCATTATCCATATTATTGCCTATTTCCCTGATAGAGCTTCTCTATAGTCGTTCCAAGTCATTTTTGACTTGTGGAGATCGATAGATTAATTACGTAATGGTTTGGTTGGTTCCTTAAACCACTTTCTCAATTTGATGTCTTCGTTCATCCTAATTGACCACTAAGCAAAAACTTTCAAAATCGACTTTAAATGAAAAATCTGACTTTGCTAATCTATCTGGAACATCGAAAACCATGTGAATACATATCTTGTTTGTTTGAAATGGACCCCGGATACATCTTGAGGCATTGGCCGAAGCTTGAAACCAAGTTCCAAGCTTCAGCTATGCCTTGTGTTGACCAAGATACTGCGACCCCAGAGGTTAGTGTGCGACCATGGTTCTGTAATTTCGGCTAAGTGGAGGGAGCAACAGTGCTACCCAAGGTTGGGTGGAACCTATTTAAAAGCTGCTTTATCTGAAATTTTGCCTATTTGTGCCTTCTTCTTGAACATTAAAACCCTAATGGAGTGTGAAATTTTGAAAGAAAGTCTTATGGGTTGAATTAGATCTTAAACAACTTGTGAAATTAAATCTTTCTACAATCTAAGGTAAAATCTCTTGTAGTTTTGTATTGATTACATGACTTTTTGACTCAAAATCCCTAAATCATTAAGTATCAAGTGTAGCCCCAAATTTGATTCATTGACTAAAATTCCTTGAGGCTTATGACTCCCTAAAGGTAATTGAACAATGGTTTGGTTTAGGAAACTCATCTTCCAAAGGTAAAACCTACTTAGGGTTTTGGTGTTATCTTGAACCCATGGTACAATAGTTCCATAATGGGTATTGTTAATCTTGTTGTAATGCTTAGATTGTATTGTCGATAGCTTTTCTTGTGGAGGAAAGAGCTTAAAAAAAAGAAAGAAAAAACTCTTTGGTTCATGAGTTACTTGGACTTAAGGTAGGTTAGGCTTACTTGTACTTAGACTGAGCTTGATTGTATTATAATTATTGATATCTTAGGAGATTGGGTGGGATTTAGATAGTAAATTATTGAATAGTGATAATTGGTATTAGTTGGTTGTTATAGGTTATTGAAATTGCAAGGTTATATGCTTGACCCTTAGACTAGAACCTTGGATAGTCTACTAGTAGTTTTATGAATAGTATGGTAATACTTTAGTTGCTCTAATAGATGAGAATGGTATTGATCTCGAACCTTAGTATTATGTTGTCCTTGCTAGGGTTTAGTTAGGAAATGGCCCTGGTATTGGATTGACATAGGAAGAATACTTGAAGAAGGTTTCCCCGATAGGCTTAGCAAGGATTGATAAGACCTTATGAGATGATATAGATAACTTAGCCTAATTTGGGTAGATATTAGACTTGTGATAGTAGACTTTGGCATTTATGGAATTTAGGAGTAGGCCTTTATCCTCCTTAAGATTGAAATTTGAAATCTCTTAGAGACCTAGATACTAGATGAGTTTCTAAATTGAATTATTGAGATTATTAATGGTTAAACCTTAGTTGTTGGGTTATACATGTCGATAATGGTTGGTTAATATGTATAGTTGATGGATTATCTAGTGGTCATGATATGAATAAACTTGGGAAAGTGATGATTGTATATATATAATATGGATACTCATGCTCATGTTTATGCTCATGTTATGTGGTAATGCTTGTTAGTAAAGTAGGATGATACTTGTTCCCTTACATCTTTATTACTCTATTATTGTTAGCTTGTATTTGCTTATTGTTTTATCTATGTACGTGTATGTATGCTAATTGCCCTGAGAAATATTAAATGGCATGATGATGTCAGGTGAACTATAAGGATGTGTTGATGTGATGATAATTCCCGATAAATCCAAAAAAGGTAATGATGTATTATGTTTCCCGATGAATTCAGAGGATATGTTGATATTATTATGTTTCCCAGTGAATTTGGAGGATATGTTTATGAGAAGTTGATAACTGATAAATTTGAAAGAACTAATGATGATATAATGATACCCAGTGAATTCAGAGGATATGTTAATGATATGATTGATACCCAGTGAATTCAGAGGATATATTGATGTTATATTGATACCCGATTAATTTGGAAGTGGTAAAGATGTTATGATTTCATGTGGGGAAAATTTACATAAAAGTACCAATACTTGTGAGGTTAAGCCGTGTGGGGGTAAACCGCTTATGTACTTGGGACATGATATCTTCTTTGGTAAATGGCTTTTTATTCCTTTTCCTTATTAACTAAATGTGTGGTCTGACCCTTGTTTACCCTAATTGGTAACTATAAGTAACTTATTCCTATTAATGGGTTAAGTCTAATAAGTATGTGTAATCTTTTGTAGAATTAAAAGCTTACCTAGAAAATCCATTCAACTTGGAATAATGGTTATGTTACAGAATTTTGCCTAATAAAGTGGATTATGTGATAACTAGTTATTTCTGATAAACTATTATTACTTGTAGGTTAGAAGCCTGGTGGAAAGTTAGTGGAACTTACTTGCTTCAAATAAGGGAGCTAGTCCTTACAATTTTAATATGCTTAATAACAATAGATTTAGTATTGTTTGATGAATCATTAGGTCAACTTTTAATATGTGATGTTGAAGTGTTTTAATTGGTGACTTATACCATGGAAATGCTAGTAAGAGAATGGCCTTGGGATAGATGAGTAACGAATAGTATGGGTAACTTGTAGTTGTTCCTTAATTGATGGCTAGTAATTATAAGAATCATAGTCTAGTGGCTTATGGAAGTGAAGGTTAACTTCAATAGAATAAAACTTGGAGTTTATCAATAAACTAATGAGTTAGTAATGATATAGATATGACATAAAAATATTGGTTTAGTTATGATTAAATTACGGTACGAATATTGGATATGGTTCTTGGTAATAAGTCATGGTGGGGTTGTGCTACCCGTGTCTTCAGAAAGTGTGGAGTAGTTGTACTTTATTTTATTATTGGTTGATCTTTTGGTGTACTCTCCGATAGTATGGGACGCCATAACGAGTTCTTAGTTATGTTCTTTTACGTGTACTTCCTGGAGGTATGGGATGTTGTGGTAAGTCTAATATTTTATACTTTAGTGATGTCTATGTATTGATTATAAAATAACATGAATGATATTGGGAATGTGACTTTACGCTTCCAAAATGATATTCATTCGATATGATGAGTATGAAGTCTATTGATATAGTATATCATGTTGTTGCCTTAGTAGTATAGATATTGTTACAGTGATATTGGAGAAGATTCAGGTTCATTCGTATACCTTGACTTTAAGTTATTGTCTTATTTTATATCATCTTTATATTATAATTTAGCTCAATCGGCCAATGATTCCTACTGAGTACCCATGCTTTGGTACTCATACTACACTTCTTTACCTTTTTGGTGCATACCCAAGTTCTAGTTGTGGTTGTTGAGATAATTCATGCTGTGTTGACTATCTGGAGATAGGGTGAGCTCTTAGAGTTTAAGTTTTCCTCTTTCCAGTCTATATTTAATTTTCTTTTATTTTTGAGGCAAATGTATAAGATTATTTAATACATTTGAGACGCGGAGTTGTAAATTCTATTGTTAAGTCTAGGCACTCTTTTACTAATACTATAAGTTCATGGGATTGGTATTGAATATTGGTTTTCTTTAGTTTTGAGATTCTATTATTTATATTGTATTCATATATAGGGTCCGTGTTTGATATTTCCACTAAGGTAACCCATTCCATTAGCTTTGAGTTATGGTATCAGCTTTCCTGTCGGGGGGTGTGGTAGGTTCCATCATGACTCAGAATTCGGGTTGTGAAAAACTTATATCAGAGCCTAGGTTTCACCGATATTATTGGTACAAGATCAAGTGTCTAACAGAGTCCTGCGGATCTGAACGTTGATGCATGTTTCCTATCTTCAGGAGGCTATGGGACATTCTTAGAAGTCCTTCACTTGTTTCATTTTTATTGTCTTAAGAGTCTGAGTTGGTTTGTTGGATAGTATGTTTACTTTACTCTTTCACAGATGCCCAGAACACGTGCTTCAGTGAAATATGAGGAGGGTTCTAATACCCAGACTCGTGATTTATCCTAGTTAGCGATCAGGGTGTACCTCCTCAAGATTAGATTCCTACACCCTAGACAGAGACTTCTCCCCCTCAGCCAGCGGTGGGCAAAGGACCAGCCCAAGCTCCACTATGATTCATCCATTCTTCTTTGTTTGGGGATACTTTGATTCAGCTTTAGGGTATTGTTGATAGTTCGCAGTCTACCAGAGCAGTAGTACAGCCTACAGCTGCAGCTCCTGGAGTTGAGGTTTCCTCTATTCCAGCTATTGTCAAGCAAATAGTTCTTCAGCTAGTTGTGACCCAGCATGCTATGTCTGCTGAGGAGCAGAAGACACTGGGTTGGTTCTTTAGGTTAGCTCCACCTAGATTTGCTAGTGCTCCTAGAGAGGATGAATTTGAGTTTCTGACTTTTAGTGAGGATAGGCTTCATCAGTTATGTCTTATGGAGACTTGTGGTGTGGACTACACCACATTTTTGTTGGACTTGTCTGCTAGACACTGGTTAAAGGATTTTATGAGTTCTAGACTAGTTTGATCTTCCCATCTCACTCGGACTTAGTTCTACTAGAGGTTCTTGGAGAAGTTCATATCGCGCAGCCCTAGATATCATTTGAGATTTCAGTTTTCTAGGTTAGAGCAGGGTTCTATGATAGTAGTTAAGTATGAGGCTCATTTCCATAATTTGGCTAGGCATGCGACTTCTATATTGGATACTGAGTATGAAGGAGTTTGCGGCTTTGTGAGAAGAATGAGAATTCATATTCGGATGGCTACTTAGAGTTTGGTTGCTGCATATAGGACCTTTGTTGAGGTTGCGGCTCATGCTAGTGTGATGAAGAACATGCAGCATGAGGGCTGTGATAAAAGGACCAAGTATAATGGTAGATTTGGTGGGAGTCGTAGTAGTTCCCAATTCATCAGTGGTATTTCTTATGCTGGACATCCTCTGCATCCTTCTCTCTAGCCTCAGAGTCCACCAGTTTAGGCATCTCTTTAGACTGGTGACGGGGATCAGTTTATTCCAAGTGGATGCCCTAGTAAGGGCGGTGATCAGTGTATGTGAGGTTGATCAGTGGGCCATTCTAGGCATTATAGGTATGCCGGATCAGATGGATATGTGTGTTCTAGTTCTTCCCATGAGTTTTCTTTTAGTTGTGAACTTCTTGTTCATTTCTCTAGAGAGTGCCCTTGTAACACCTCACATTTTTCCTAGATTAAAATCATCCCTAGAATGTTAATGATTTGCTTCAAATATGAATACATTTTTAATTTACGTTGTATTTTCCAGATTTAGACCTTTTATTGTGTGGGAAATTGAATAAGATTTCCATCGATACGAAATTCACCCAAATTCGATACTCGGTTGAGGAGTTAGAGTATTTTTAAGTTGATAGTGTCCCACCTGAGAAACCACCGCATTGAGGAGAAGGACAATTTCATAATTTTCAATTCCAGTGGACCTCTACAATATTGACATATCGTGGAGAGGTCTAAATTCCCAATTGTCGAAATCCAGTAGCCCAACACGATACTGGCGCATCGCGCCAGTGGCCAAAATGGCATTCAAAAGGGGCACCGCGATTGTGGCACATTTTGGAGTCCGCCCAGTTTCCACTCGTCCACTTTCCCGTAAGCCACTGCAATAGTGGCGCATCATGGTGGCCTTCTAGTTAGGAAAATATTGCTTTTTCCAGTTCCGCTTAGAAGTTTAAAAAGGGTGTTTTGGTCAATTCTCAAGGCCCCAATCCGTTCAAAACACAAGATTTATCATATTCAAAGCACTTTTGTGCTAATTATTCATCATTCTCTTTAAAAGCAAAACCCTAGAGCTCTAAAACCTCTACTCCAAGAAATCAAAATCCTCCATTGATTCTCCAAGAATGCTTAAAATTGAGGCTTCCTAAGGCAAGATAAGCAAGAATCCATCTTCAAAAACTCAAATAAGAATCAATAATTCAAGTTTCTCTATCTAATCATCTACCAAGGTATGTGGGGTTTATGAACAAGGATCTTCTTCCATCCTTGTGCCCAAAACCAAGCTTTTACATTAAATTCATATGATTTTGAATGATATTAGATGAGATTTGAATTAGGGTTTATACACATTATTTCTTTTTGCAAGATATTGAAATTTCAAGTGTTTTAGAAGTTGAATTACATGTCTATTTTCATATTTTCATGCCTATTGCAGTAAATTACAGATTTTAAGATGAAGTATCATTGTTTTCATTATCAAGCATGATTATTATGATGTGTTGACATGAAATTAAAGCATGGGTTGTTACCCCAAGATTGAATATTATTATTTCAAGAAAGATGATGCTTTAAGCATCCTATTTTCAGATTATTTATAGATTTTCAGTAAAACTTTGATTTTTCAATTTCCAGTTTAGTTTTGGAATCCACTTTACAGATTTATTATAGATTTCAGAAAGCAAAATAACTTCATTTAAGATTGATCCAGATAAGTGCATAACTGGTTTCATAATAAACCCTTATGCTTGTTTTAAAAGTGGATTTCTAACAAGATGACCATAGAAAATTAAATGGAGTAGTATTTAGCATCGAGTTGGGTATGATTCCAAGGTCTCATACCCCAGAACTACGTTCTACTATAGAATTGAGATTTGAGAGCCCATAGAGGGCTGAGATAGTGATCACTTAAGCTGAGGTTACACTCCTTGGCAAGAGTATTAAACCTCTCCCCAATGTGAGGTTTCTTCCTTAAGAGAACGAGACATTGGACTCCATGTAGCTTGCATGGTTTATGTTGGTTAAGAGAACCTCCCTTAAGATAAAGTATTTTACTTATAGATAAGTTTCAGATAAAGTATTTTTCCCTTGCAAAATAGTTTTTCCCTAATAGTAAAGACTTTTAAAAAAATATTAATAGAAAAAGCTTTTAGAAAACTAAGTGTGAAGGCTCACAAGTTTTACTCAGGTTATGCTTTACAGAAAAATATTAGCTACAAAATTCATCTTTTAGATTTCAGAATTTAAAGTGAGTCCTTTCTACACTTAGATAGTATAATTTAAAGAGAGAATACACACACAAATTTCAAAACTAAATGTTATGACTCACTAGATTTTCAAATATGATTTGTTATTCATGATTACAAATTTCAATATTTCAAATATTCCATCTTATGTAAGTCATTTACATTTAGCATGCATTGTTTTATAAATTAAGATGATGAGATGAAGTTTTACTTATGCATTTCACCCACATATTCTCAGTACATACTTAATGTACTTATACATATATATGTTTATGTGCTACACTATCTCATAATGTAGGTAACAGTTCAGTTGTAGGATGCATACTATATTCAGATAGTTTGCAACTTTCAGTCAGCAGGTGAAGAGTCCTCTTGATTTAAGGGCTCGAGACAGTCATATAGTTTGATCAATATTTTATTTTTATTTATTAAGTCATATTTATTTGGGATAGCTGGGGATCATGTCCCAGCTACCTAAAGTCAATACTAGTATAGGCTTCATAGACAGTGAGTAGAGTTAATGTATTTGATTCCAGTATTGTTTCGTAAAAGCAGATTTGTAATCATTTTAATTTAGTTTAGTGTTGATCAAATTCAGAAAAGAGTCATCTTCCGCTAATTTCATTCAGATTTATGTATTTTATTCAGTTGCTTATGAGTTATGCCAGTGGAAGGGTTAGCTTGGGATCACTTATATCCCTAAGCACTATGTAATATCTCTGGACATATTTTTGGGGCGTTACTTCCCTAGTCGTAGGGCGATGGTTGTTTCAGCCCAGGGAGCTACTCTTATTAGAGCGGTTTACCTCCTAAGTAGGGGTGGTGTATAAGGTTGTAGAGGTTGTTACTAGGGTGCTCGAGGTGGTACTCAGACAAGTAGGGCAAGTGGTTATTCGGGTACCCAGCCAGGTGACCAGTGTGGTCAGTTGTATGCAGTACCTGTTAGGCCCTAGGGTGAGACTTCATATGTCGTAGTCACAGGTGTGATTTTGGTATAGCGTAAGTCAGCTCTTGCTTTATTTGATCCTGGATCCACTTATTCTTATATATATCTATTTATTATGCACCACGGTTAGAGTTGACTAGTGATTTATTAGATGTGTCACTGCGTGTATCTACTCTCGTAGGTGATTCTTTAGTAGTGGATCGGGTATTCAGATCATGTGTTGTGATAGTTAGTAATGTAGATACTAATGTTGATCTTATTATTCTGGATATGTTGGATTTTGTTGTGATTTTTTGCATGGACTAGTTAACCCCTATCATACGGTCATGGATTATTTTGCCAAGACTGTTACCTTAGCCATGCCTAGCTTACACCCAGTCATTTACATTGAGTAATTAGTCATGAATTGATAAGGATTATTTCTTATGTTTGTGCTAGATGGCTTATATTGAGGGGTTGCGAGTATTATCTAGCCTATGTGTGTGTTACCCATGTAGAGAGTTTGACGCTTGACTCTGTTCCTATTGTGCATGGGTTTTCTGATGCATTTCTTAATGATCTTCCTGGTATCCCTCACCGTTAGATTGAATTTTCTATTGACCTTGAGCCTGGTTCCCAACCTATTTTTATGGAACCTTATCGTATCGCTCCTACAAAGTTTAATGAGTTGAACTCTCAGCTCTAGGATCTTCTAGGCAAAAGGTTCATTAGACCGAGTGTGTCCCCATACGGAGCCCCTATTTTGCTTGTAAAGAGGAAAAATGGCTCGATGTGGATGTGTATTGATTATAGGCAGCTTAATAAGGTGACAAAGAAGAATAGTTATCCTATTCCTCGCATTGATGATTCATTTGACAATCTTTAGGTTACATTTGTATTTTCTAAGATAGATTTGAGGTTCAGTTATTATCAGTTGAGGGTTCGGGCTGAGGATATCCCAAAGACAGCCTTCAGCACCCGTTATGGTCACTATGAGTTTTTGGTGATGTCTTTTGGGCTGAAAAATGCCTCAGCCATGTTTATCAACTTTATGAACCGTGTTTTCAAACCATATATAGACTCCTTTGTTATTGTGTTCATTGATAATATCCTTGTGTACTCGAGGAGTAGTGAGGAGCATGCGCATAGGGATGGTAATGGAGTGGTGCGGGTGTGGGGCGGTATGGGTTTTAAGCTATGTGGAGTGGTGCGGGTTTTAAGTTATGTGGTGTTGTGTGGGTATGGGGCGGGTTGAAATAAGCTTGTTTTAAATGATGTGGTGCAGTGCAGGTTCTGGGTAGTTATGGGTATAAACTAAAAAAAGCTAAAATATAGTATTATTCTCATTAATATACCTAAAATTTTATGTATTCTTCACGTAAAATTTTATGATACTTAAAACGACATGTATAACACTACAAATAAATAATTTTATAGCGTTTTTAATATCTCTATTCATTTTAATAAAAATATAATATTTGATCATTACTTGTACACATGATACTTTTTGACAATGTGAAAAGTGATATAATAGAAATCGATTATTATTTCCTTGATGTAGATTTGGAAATATTATGATTTTCAATGGAGTTATGAATTTTTTAGAAAAAAAGAAAAAAAGAAAAAAATAAAAACATGGGGCGGGGCGGGTTTGCGTGGGTATGAATATGGGGTAGGTTTACGCAGGTTTAAAGGTGATGCAGTGCGGTGCGGTGCAATTTTAAAAGTTGCAGATTTTTAATTTACGATGTTGCTCTAGGTTTTGCGATCACACCTAGAGCATTACCATCCCTACATGATCAATTTGAGGATTGTGCTCTAGGTTTTGTGAGAGCATGTGCTTTTCGCCAAGTTCTCCAAGTGTAAATTTTGGATTGAGTTAGTGTCTTTTCTCGGACACGTGGTGTTCAAGGCGGGTATTATGGTAGACCCCACTAAGATTTCGACAATTCTTTATTGGGCTAGGCCTACTTCTCCGACTGCAATTCACAGTTTTATTTGGTTAGTTGGTTATTACAGGCATTTTGTCGAGAGCTTTGCTACCTTATCACCTCTTATGACTAGATTGACCCAGAAAGAAGTACCCTTTTGATGGTCCAAGGAGTGTGACTTGATCTTTCAACAGCTCAAGGATTATCTCACCTCAGGCTCGGTGTTATCTCTTCCAGTTGAGGGTAAGGGATTTACCATGTTTTATGATACTTTGGGTATTGGTCTTGGGTGTTTTTTGATGCAGCAGGATCATATTATTGCCTATACATCTAGACAACTTAAGGTGAGTGCAACTACTCCACTCATGATTTGGAGTTAGCGGTGGTAGTTTTTGCATTCAAAATTTGGAATTACTTTTATGGTGTACGTTGTGATATTTTCACCAACCATCATAGTCTTCAGCATCCTATGAACCAATAAGAGCATAATGCTCACTAGCCTAGATGGATGGAGTTGCTGAAGGATTATAATCCAGGTAAGGCGAATATTGTGGCGGATGCCTCGAGTCGAAAGGCAGTGAGTATGGGTAGTTTGGTTTTCATTTTATTTTCTCAGCGGCCCTTGGCATGGGACATCTATTCCTTGGCCAATATAATGGTTCACTACAATATTTCAGATCCTGCAAGTGTTTTGGCTTGGGTAGAGGTGAGGTCCTCCCTATTTGAGCAAATTTGTGACCATTAGTTCGAGGATAGTAAATTATGCCTTCTCTATGATTGAGTAGTAAGTGGTTATTCTGGGAGACACACCATGTATTCTGAGGGTACCTTGAGATTTGAAGATCGTATTTGTATTCCCTAACTGGATGATTTAATTCTATCAATTATGCATGAGTTTAATAGTTCTAAATATTCTATTTATTCCTATACAACCAAGATTATAGAGAGTTAAGGTAGCTATACTGGTGGGATGGTATGAAGAAGCATATGGCAGACTTTGTGGCTCATTGCCTGTGTTGTCAGCAGGTTAAGGCCGAGCATCAACGTCCAGGCAAATTGACTTAGAGATTACCCATTCCCGAGTGAAATAGAAAAGGATCACCATAGACTTCATTAGTGGTTGCTTCGTACTTCTTGTGGTTGTGATAGTCTTTTTGGTTATTGTGGATCGCTTGACCAAGTTGGCGCACTTCATTCATATTTAGATTACCTTCAGTGCCGATAGATTAGCCCGTATTTATGTTCAGGAGATAGTTCATTTTCATGAGGTCCCTATGTCTATCATATCATATCGTCGTTCTGTGTTTATTTCAAAGGTTTAGATAGCATTTCAGGAGGAGTTGGGTACTTGAGTTGATTTGAGTACAGCCTTTCATCAGTAGATAGATGGTCAGTCCGAGAAAACTATTCAGGTGCTGTAGGATATGCTCTGAGATTATGTTATGGACTTTGGAGGTTTTAATGGTATCAGCACTTCGCATTGACGGAGTTAGCCTACAACAAGAGTTATCATTCGAGTATTGAGATGGCACCTTATGAGGAGTTGTATGGTAGCCTGTGTCATTCCCCCATATGATTGTGTGAGACTTCCAAGGTTAGACACTATAGTATAGACTTGCTTCAGGACTCGCTTAGTAGAGTCAGGGTAATTCGGGATTGGCTGGGAGAAACCCAGAGTAGGGAGAAGGCCTATGCCGACCGTAGACTCAATGCCTTGAGATTCAGATTTGGTGATCGTGTTTTCTTCGTGTTTCACCTATGAAAGGGGTGATGAGATTTTGGAGGAAGGGTAAGATGATCCCTCACAATATTAAACCTTTTGAGATTCTTCGAGTAGTTGGTGAGGTGGCCTATGAGTTTGCCTTACCTCTAACTTTGCCACTGTTTATTTGGTTTTCCATGTCTCTATCTTGTGGAAATTTATTCCTGATCTTTCTCATGTGCTTAGATGGGACTCAGTCCAATTGGACGAGCAGTTGACCTTTGTGAAGTAGCTCATGCTTATTTTGGCTAGTGATATGAGGAAACTGCATACCAGGAAGATTCCAGTAGTCAAGGTCTAATGGAGGCAAATCCTAGTAGAGGAAGCTACTTATTCAATACTTTGGGTACTTTCTTGACTTCAACTTTCAGGGAAGAAAGTTCCTTAGTAGTGGATATTGTAATGACCCTTCGGGGCATAATCTGTATTCTTGCCTATTCCCTAAATAGAGTTTCTCTATAACTGTCCCAAGTCGTTAGTGACTTGCGGGGACCAATAGCTCGGTTACCTAGCAGTTCATTTGGTTCCTCGAACCACTTTCTCAATTTGAAGTCTTCGTTGGTCCTAATTGACCACTAAGACAAAACTTTAGAAATCGACCTTGAGTGAAAAATTTGACTTCACCAATGCATCCGGAACGTTGAAAACTATGTGACTACATATCATGTTTGTTTAAAATGGACCTCAGATGGATCACGAGGCATTGGACGAAGCTTGGAACCAAGTTCCAAACATCATACAGGCATTTTTTTGACCGAGATACCGCAACCGCGGAGGCTAGGGTGCAACCACGGTGCCGCAACCACAGTTAGGCGGAGGTTGCGACCGCACTACCCTAGATTGGGTGGAACTTATTTATAGGCAGCTTTGTTCAAAATTTTGCCCATTTGTGCCTTCTTCTAGAACTTAAAAACCTTAATGGAGTGTGAAATCTTCTATTCAAGTCTTGTGTGTTGAATTGGATCTTAAACAACTTGTGAAATTACATTTTGCTACAATCTAAGGTAAAATTTCTTCTAGTTTTGTATTGACTACATGATTCCTTGACTCAAAACCCTTAAATCATTAAGACTCAAGTGCAACCTTAAATTTGATTGATTGACTCAAATTCCTTGATGGTTATGACTTCCTAAAGGTAGTTGAATAATGGGTTGGTTTTGGAAACTCATCTTCTAAAGGTGAAACCAACTTGATGTTTTGGTGTTATCTTAAACCTATGGCACAATGGTGCCATAATGGTTATTGTTAATCTTGTTATAATTCTTAGATTGTAGTGTTGATGGCTTTGCTTGTGGAGGAAGGAACTTCAACAAAAGGAAAGGAAAAGCTTGTTGGTTCATGAGTTACTTGGACTCAAGGTAGGTTAGGCTTACTTGTAGTTGTATTTCTCTTGATTATAGTATAATTGTTGATATCTTATGAGATTGGGTGGGGTTTAGATGGTAAGTTGTTGAATAGTGATAATTGGGATTAGTTGGTTCTTATAGGTTTTTGAAATTGCAATGTTATATGCTTGACCCTTAGGCTAGAACCTTGGATAGTCTATTTGTATTTTTATGAATAGTATGGTAATACACTAATTTCTCTAATAGATGAGAATGGGGTTGCTCCCTAACCTTAGGATTATATTGACCTTGCTAGTGCTTAGTTAGGAAATGACCCTGGTGTTGGATTGACTTAGGAGGAATACTTGAAGAAGGTCTCCCCGATAGGATTAGCAAGGATTGATAAGACCTTATGAAATGATATAGATAACTTAGACTTGTGATATTGGACTTTGGCATTCTTGGAATTTAGGAGTGGGACTTGACCCGCCTTAAGCTTAAACTTTGAAATCACTTAGAGACCTAGATACTATATGAATTTCTAAATTGCATTGTTAAGATTTTTAATGGTTAATCCTCGGTTGTTGGGTTATACATGTGGATAATGGTTGGTTAATATGAATACTTGATAGATTTTCTAGTGTTCATGATATGGATAGCCTTGGGAAAGTGATGATTGTATATATATCATATGTATACTCATGCTCATTTGAATGCTAATGTTATGCGGTAATGCTTATTAGAAAATTAGGATGATACATGTTCCCTTACATCTTTGTTACTCTATTATTGTGAGCTTGTATATGCTTATTATTTTGGCTATGTACGTGTATATATGTTGATATCCTTGAGAAATGTGAAATGCCATGATGATGTCCGGTGAATCCAAAAGATGTGTTGATGTGATGATAATGCCCGGTGAATTTGAAAGAGGTAATGACACATGATGTTGCCCGGTGAATCCAACGGATATGTTAATAAGATGTCGATACCCAGTAAATCCGGATGAGGTGATGATGTTATAATGATACCCGGTGAATTCGGAAGATATGTTTATGATATGATTGATACCCGGTGAATCCGGAGGATATGTTGATGTTATGTTGATACCCAGTGATCCGAAAGAGGTAAAAATGTTATGATGTTGTGTGGGGCAAATTTACATAAATGCACCAATACTTGTGAGGTTTGGCCGTGTAGAGCTGAACTGCTTATGTATTTAGGACATGATGTTTCCTTTGGTAAATAGTTATTCATTCCTTGTTCTTATTTACTAAATGAGAGGTGTGACCCTTGTTGACCGTAATTGGTAACTAGAAGTAACTTATGCCTTTTAATAGATTAAGGGTAATTGGTATGTGTAATCTTATGTAGAATCAAAGTCTTACCTAGCAAATCTATTTGACTTGGGATAATTGTTATGTTACGAAATTCTAAAAAAGTGGATTATGTGATTACTAGTTATTTCTAATAAATGATTATGACATGTAGGCTAGAAGCCTAGTGGACTAGTTGGTGGACCTTACTTGCTTAATATATGGGAGCTAGTCCTTAAAGTTGTAATATGCTTAATGATAATAGAATAAATATTGCATTATGAATCATTAGGTTGACTTCTAATATGTGATGTTGAGGTGGTTTAATTGGTGACTTATACTATGGAAATGCTAGTTAGAGAACGACCTTGGGATAGATGAGTAACGAATAGTATGGGAAACTTGTAGTTGTTCCTTAATTGATGACTAGTAACTATAAGACTCGTAGTCTAGTGGATTATGGAAGTGGAGGTTAACTTCAATATACTAAAACATGGAGTTCATCAGTGAACAAGAGAGTTAGTAACTATATAGCTATTCTATAACAATATTGGTTTCGTTGTGAGTAATTTATGGTACGAATATTGGATCTGATTCTTGGTAATGAGTCATGACGGGGTTGTGCTACCCGCGGCTTCATATAGCATGGAGTAGTTGTTCTTTATTATATTATTGGTTGATCTTTTGGTGTACACTTCGATGGTATGGGACGTCGTGATGAGTTCTTGGTTGTGTTCTTTTGTGTGTACTTCCCGGCGGCACGGGATGTCGTGTTAAGTCTTGTGTTTTATACTTTAGTGTTTTTTATGGGTTGATTATAAAAGGACATGATTGATATTAGGTATGTGACTTTAATCTTCAAAATTGATACTTATTTGATATGACGAGTATGAAGTCAATATATATAGTATGCCTTGCTATTACCTTAGTAGTATAGAAATTTTTATAGTGATATTAGAGAGGATTCAAGTTTTATCCTATAAATTGACTCTAAATTATTTCCTTATTTTATATCGTCTTTATATTACAATTTAGCTCAGTCGCCAGATGATGCCTACTGCATACCCATGTTTTGGTACTCATACTACATTTCAGTACCTTTTTGGTGCAGACCCAGGTTCTAGTTATCGTCGTTGAGCTAGTTTGTGCCGCATTGACTATTTAGAGATAGGATGAATTCTTGGAGTTTGAGTTTCCCTTTTTCCCCTCTATCTTTAATCGTCTTTTGTTTCCAAGGCAAATGTATGAGATTATTTTAGAAATTTGAGACTTGGAGTTGTAAATTCTATTCTTAAGTCTAGATGCTCATGTACTAATACTATCAGGTCATGGGATTGGTATTGAATATCTGTTGTCTTTAGTTATCAATGCTATTGTTTATATTGTATTCATATATAGGGTTTGATATTTCTTCCGAAGTAACCCATTGTATTAGCTTCGGGTTACGGTATCATCTTGCATACCAGGGGGATTTGGTTGGGGCCATCATGATTCAGAATTCGAGTTATGACACACCACCACTTATTCAGGAATATCTCCTGAGCGAACATGTTTCCCTCGCTGATTTTAAGGCTGCTTTAACAACTTTGGTCCATTCTGTGGCTACTCAAAATAATCAGTATGTTGATGCCCTAGCCAATCCAGTGATGAATATAGCTACAACTAGAATCTGAGACTTTACTAGAATGAATTCCCCTTTATTTTCAAAATCTAAGTATGAGGAGGACCTGTAGGAGTTTCTAGGTAGTATGTAGATGGTGACCGACATTATGGGTGTCACCTCTAGTAAGAGTGCTGGAAGGAGGACAGTGGTTTTAAGGCAGGGCCTGTAGAGTGGGAGGAGTTTGTCACAACAATTTTAGACAGGTTCTTATTGCTATAGTTTTGTGAGTCTAAGGTGGAGTAGTTTATTAATCTCAAACAAGGTAACATGAGTATGAGGGAGTACTCACTCAAATTTACTTAGTAGGCGAGGTATGCTCCGATGATGGTGGCTTACTCTAGGTCCAGGATGAGTAAGTTTGTATCGAGTTTGTCTGATAGTATGGTCAAGGAGTGTATAAGAACCATGTTGATTGAGGAGATCGACATTTCTAGGATGATGGTCTATGCTCAACAAATTATGAAGGAGAAGCTCAAAAAGAAGTAAAGAGAGAATAAGAGGGCCAAAATTGGTAGCTTCAACTTCTCACAGTAGAGGTCGTATGGTGGAAATTGCTCTCAGTTCTGCCAAAAATTTCCAATCTCATCCCCATCTTCAGCTAATGTTTAGTGCCTAAGTTCAGGAAGGATAATAAGGATAGGGCACTAAGCACTAATACCTGAGGTAACATGAACAGTGGTCATATCAACCCACTTTGCAGGAAATATGGTAAAAGTCATCAGGGGGTGCAGGGCAGGCAGTGATGGGTGTTTTGGATGTGGAAAGACAAGCCACAGGATCAGGTATTGCCAGTGTTTTCCTTGAAGGGAAAGGATCTTCGTCAACAAGGTATGTCAAACTTTTCATCAGCTCCAGTAGGTTGCCTGACTCAGCAAGGCAACACCTCCAGTGTCAACAGTGGGCATTGTCAGAACTGACTTTATGCTCTTCAGAATTGGCATGATTAAGAGAGTTCTCCTGATGTGATTACAGGTACGTTAAAAGTTTTTCATCTTCATGTTTATGCATTGTTAAACCCAGGAGTTTCACTTTCCTTTGTGACTCCTTATATAGCCATAGACTTTGGTGTCAATCATGACATATTAACAGAGCCTTTCTCCGTGTCTACTTTAGTGGGTAGTTCTATTATAGCTAGATGGGTGTACAGAACTTGCATGATCATAGTGTCCCAGAAGGTTACTTTAGTTGATCTTGTGGAGTTAGAGATGATTAATTTTGATGTCATTCTTGGCATGGATTGGCTTCACTCGTTCTATGCCTCAATTAATTATAGAAATAAAATATCCAGCTTCAGTTTTCTAAGAACTCATTATTGTATGGAGGGTTTGTACTTCAGTACCTAAGATTCAGTTTGTTTCCTATCTTAAGGTTAAAAAATGATATCCAAGGGATGTATATACCATCTCATCCAAGTCAAGGACTCAAATTCTTAGACTCCAAGTCTTGTCATTTTATGTAGTGAATGAGTTCCCAGAAGTATTCCTTGAAGATCTTCCTGTAGTCTCTCCCGAAAGGGAAATTGAATTTGAAATAGATCTCCTTCTAGATACCCAGCCTATCTCTATTCCACCTTAAAAAGGGCTATAGATGAGCTTAATAAACTGAAGGAACAGTTTAAAGATCTCTTAGATAAGGTTGGGATGCCCTATTTCTCTTCATGCACAAAAAATATAGTTCTCTCAGAATATGCATCGACTATCGTCAGTTGAACAAAGTTACAATTAAGAATAATTATCCTCTCCACAGGATTGATGACTTGTTTAACCAACTTTAGGTGCAAGCTACTTCTTTAAGATAGACCTTATATCCGACTATCATCTGCTTAGAATAAAATAATGTGACATCCCAAAGATGGTGTTCAAAACTAGGTATAGTCACTTCGAATTCTTAGTTATGTCTTTTTGAATAATGAATTCTCTAATAGCTTTTATGGACTTGATTAACAGGGTATTCAAAAAGTATTTGGATAGGTTTGTCATAGTCTACATAGATGATATTCTCATCTTTTTCCATAGTGATATTAATCATAGACTATTTGAGGGTTTTATTGCAACCCTTAAGAATTACCTGTTATTTCTTAAGTTCAGTAAGAGTGAGTTCTGGTTGAGATCAGTAGCTTTTCTTAGTCATATTATTTTTATGATGGAATTCGAGTTGACCCTCAAAAGACCAAAGCAGTAAGAAACTAGCCTAGAACCATCTCCTCATCAGGCATCAGGAGATTCTTATGTTTAGTTTTCCATTACAGATGATTTGTTGAAGGTTTTTATTCTACCGATTCTCCCATGTCTCGACTAAGCTAGATAAAAGTCAAATTTCAGTGGTCAGATTTCTGCAAGAAGAGTTTTCAAGAGTTGAAGACTTAACTCACTTCCACTTTAATCTTGACTTTACTAGACGACATAGTGGATTTGTAATTTATTATGATGTTTCTAGAGTTTGTCTTGATTGTGTATTTATGTTGACAATTAAGGTCATAGCCTATGCCTCTAGACATCTCAAACCATATGAGAAGAATTATCCAACCCATGACCTTGAGTTGGCAGTAGTTGTCTTTGCCTCAAAGATTTGGAGGCATTACCTTGAGGGAGTGTATGTTAATGTATTTACGGAACATAAAAGTTTATAGTATGTGTTCATGCATAAAGACCTGAATCTTCGTTAGAGAAGGTGGCTTGAATTTGTTAAAGATTATGACATAAGTGTGTTGTATCACCCGAGTAAAGCTAACGTAGTGGCTGATGCCCTTTATAAATTGTATATGGGAAGTGTTGTGCATGTTGAGGATGATAAGAAGGAGTTAGTTCGTGGAGTTCATCATCTTTCTAGGTTAGGTGTTTGGTTAGTTGACTCAGACGAAGGTAGTATATGGGTTTAGAATGGTTTGGAATCTTCCTTGGTTGTCGAAATAAAATAAAAGAAAAATAGGGATCCTATTTTTGTCAAGTTGAAGAAGGTAGGCAGGGATCAGAAGGTTGAGGTTTTCTCCCAAGGGGAGATGGTGTGCTTCATTGTCAAGTCAGGTCATGTATTTTATGTGTTGATGGTTAAAGTGCATGGTGCACAATATTTTATTCACCTAGGAGCATGTAAGATGTACCGTGATTTGTGGGAAATCTATTGGTGGAGTGGTATGAAAACAAATATTGCAGAATTTATGGCTAAGTGTTTGAATTATCAGCAGGTTAAAGATGAGCACCAGAGGCCTAGTGGTACACTTCAGGAGTTCCATATCCCCACTTTAAAGTGGGAGTTGGTGAACATAAAATTTATGACAAGGTTACCTCATACACACCGTTAGCATGATTTGATTTGGGTTATTATTTATAGAATGACCAAGTCAACTAATTTCTTACCAGTTCATACTTTGTATTTAGCAAAGGATTATGTGAGGCTCTATCTTAGGGAGTTGGTACAGATTTATGGGGTTCCTTTGACCATCATTTCAGATAGAGGTACCCATTTTACCTCTAAACTTTTGGAAGGCTTTCAAGAAGGCTCTTGGTGCCCAATTTTATACTTTAGAGAGCATGTTGAGAGATTATGTTATTGACTTTAAGGGTAGTTGGCATAACCACTTACCTTTGATCGAGTTTTCCTACAACAACAACAATTACTCTAGTATTTAGATGTCTCTGTTTGAGGCTCTTTATGAGAAGAGGTGTAGATCTCCTATTGGTTGGTATGAAGTAGGCGAGGCTACTTTGGTAGGGCCAGGTTCACTATTTGAGGCGATGGATAAAGTTTAGTTAATTCACAAAAGGTTGAAGACAACTCAAAGTCGTCAGAAATCTTATACAGATGTGAGGAGGAGATATCTTGAGTTTGATGTTTGTGACTTAATTTAATTACAAATTTCACCCCTGAAATCTCTGAAGAGATTTGGCATGAAGGGGAAGCTCAGTCCTCTCTATGTAAGCTCATTTAGAATTTTGAACTGTTTTGGAAAGGTAGCTTATGAGCTAGAGTTGCCTACAAATTTCGCGTGGGTGCATCTAGGGTTTTATGTCTCTTTATTAAAGAATTATATTAGTGACTCAACTTTTGTTATTCCTTTAGAGAGTGTGGATGTGAAAGATAGTCTCTCAAATGAAGAAGTCCCAGTTGAAATCCTTGACCATTAGATTCACAGGTAGACGGATAAAGAAGTTCCCTTGGTTAAGGTTCAATGGTGGAATTAGTCCGTTGAGGGAGCTACTTGGTAAGTAAATTAAATAAATGATCCAAGTATCCCGATTTTTTCTCTAAGAATCCATATCCTGTATGAGGTAACGGTTTCGCATAAGTGTTCCTCTTGTTTTCTAACTCAACTATATATAATAATCCTCATGTCATAGCATGCATTCATGAATTTAGTTCAGTCCATGTATCATAGTTTAGATTCATTTACTTAAATTTGATTCAGCTCATTGGTATGCAGAGTACGATCCCACTTTTCCAAGTATCTCATCTCGAATAGTTTCATTCAGGGACTAATAATCCTAAAGAGGAGACATTATAATACCCCACAAGATCCTAGTCAAGTTTTCATCTCTTACATACATGTGTAAAAGGGTCCATGTAATTATTTTACACTAAGTACAAAAATACTACAACATTTTAAGACCCTAAGAATGCAAACATATTATTTTTGGCTCTCTAAAATTTGAAACATTTATTTTTGAGTTGAAACATGTTTAGGGATGTTAAAAGGGTCATCCGGGAGAGTTTAGAAATTTTTTAAAGTGGTTCATGGTGTTTTTGGATCATGAAGGAAGAATACCTACGCAATTTGGGAATGTCACGGAGGCTAGACTTCTGCTATATATGGTATGTCACGGAGTTTAGTCTCCGTGATACACACCATGTCACGGAGGTTAGTCTCCGTGATAACCTCCGTACCACAAAGGTGTGTATCTCGGCAGAATTTTTATAAGTAAAGGGGGGAGTTTTAGTCTTTTTCTCTTACCCTAAACACCTAAATAATGAATTACAACCTAAAAAGGTATATTATTTACTCCACTTTCCATAAGTTTTCATACGTAAAACCCATCCCCTATCCCAAAAATGTAAAATCAAGCCTCTCTCAGGGATTCAATCATACAAGGTTCCAACTCAAATCTTTTTCTCCAAGAATTCAAGTAATCAAGGTATGTGGGATATTCATCAATAGGTTTATTTTACCCATTGAGTTCCAAAATCCTCTTTAGTTCAATTATGAACTCTTTATCCCCTTTTTATGAAATTTAAATGTTAAGTATAAATTTACAAGTGTTTATCCTTGTAACGAATGTAGTTGTAATTTATGTATATATTGACACTTTTGGCCCTCTTATTTGTATACTGGTTATGGCATGCAGAAATTTGATACATCATGATCATAAAATTTGTGTATGATGCGATTCTGGCTAAAATATGATCTTATTACTGATTTTCCTAAACAAGGGTTAAAGTCCACTTTTCACCTTAAAAATAGATTTTTTTCATAACAATAACTTCCTTTCTTAATAGTTAACTTATTTGATTAAAAGATATTAATAATGATATTTTAAAGATTTGATCGTGACAGATTCAGGTCTATCATTGGATACTACGAATTACTCTGGTCTCAAGCGATTTCGGCCCTTTTTACACTTTCATAATTATTTAGTCCCAAGGAACATTTTGGGCAATGTATTTATTGATTTACACTCTTTTTTCCATGGCTTGAGTCCATGCACCTCTTCTATCTATATACATATAACTTTTGTATGGGACAAAGAAAGATGCGGTATCGATGATATAATTTTAAGGTAGAAAACCCAATCACAGATTATAGTGTTGATGTTATATATATATGTATTGATGATATTGTTAATGATTGATGATATTGAGGGTATTGATTATATATTTATGACTTGTTCAATTTTGAGTTTTGATGATATTTATGATCGATTAATTTTTAAGTCTTGATGATACTTATCCAAAGTTTAATATAGGTTGGCTTACATATTCTCGTTCCATTCCAGAAGATGATTATGATAAAGATTATGGTTATGATGGTGATGTTATGAGGATGAGTTTCTGATATTGATTATATATCTTGCATTCATTCTTGCATGCACATTGCTTATCACCTATATGCACCTATATCTATCAGTCCATATAGAGGGGGGTGCATAGGTATAGGTGATGATTATTCTTTGTGGTATGTTGTATATTATATTAACCTTCTGATCCTAGGGTGGTGGGGGTACGTGATAGGCTCGGCTAGGTATTTGGTTATCCAAACTAGCCTGTTACTCGCGTTGTTATTGATATTTTTATTATCATTGTTATTATCATTATTATGGCTAGTTTATGACATATTGTTTAATGATTCAGTATCAAGATTTTAGGTATGATTTTGGATCTTCTACCCTATTATTATATTATCAAGCATGATTATCTTATGATTAGACGTATAGATTAGAAAACCTGTGTATACTAGAACTAGTTTTTTCTATGATTATGAGGTTTTAAAATGCTAGTTTGATGATGTAAGTTATACTTTAAGTTGACCTTATTTATATACATATATGTATATCTAGATAATGTAGCTATGGTATTACCGTATATCCCTTCCATCATTTATTTAGATTGTATATTCATTCATTGGCCTTGTATACTATTATATATCCTTCTTTCGCCCTTTATTCAAATATTTACCAGGGATATATGGTATAGTGTTGACATTCCTAAGTATGGATGAATTGGATAGCTCATCATTGATACTTTCTTAGCCTTATTATGTTAGTCTCTTGGACATGAACAAGATCATTTATCCTTCTAATCTAATTAGCTTTCTTATGTGTTGTTGGATATTTAGGTGTAGTTTTAAATTTTGTTTATATGTTGTATATATATCTACATTATCTTTGGAGCTCAGTTGGCAGTTACCTACTGAGTACCACATGTTTGGTACTCATACTACACTTTTGAAACCAGCAGATCACAGTATGGGTTATTATTATTGATGTGTACGTTGTGTAGAGTATCCATGGTTTGGCAACTCAGAGTGAGCTCCTTACATCTGGAGTATTTACGTTTATCCCTTATATGTACTAGACTAGTCTCTAAGTTGTATTCGGAGATAAGTTATATCAGTGTAATTGCCTTTGTATTTCATTTTTGTACTCTTATTTTATTAGAAGCTCGTATACTAATACCACCATAGTTTGGAACTATATTATGTTTTTTATCTTTTATTACATCTATTCCGCATTCTTTTCTTTATATCTTTGGGCATTTCATTAGTATATATTTTGGACTATGGGTTTGACTTGCCTACTGGTGGGTTATAGAAGGCACCATCACAACCTAAGAAATTGTATCCTGAAAAATTTGAATAACAGTCTATGTTCACTAGTGTATCAGTACATGAGTTAAGTGTTTAGTAGCGTCCTATGGATCAGTGCGGAGATGTCCATATCCTATCTTTGGGAGGCTACAGGGACATTCTTAGGAAATTCATTTGTTGACCCTTTGTCATGTGTCTGCATTGCTATGAGCCTCAAGCACATTCTTTCACGCTATTTTCCCCCAAATAAATGATGCAATATGGTCGATATATGTGTATGAGACCTCGACATATGATTCTAGACATTTCAGCATAGCAACAGTGTAGAGAGTCAGAAAAGGATATTAAAGATCATTAGCGTCAGTCAAAGAAATTTGGGGCCAGCTCAGGCTCCAGTTGAGCTAGTAACTACTTCATCCCTTTGAGGTTCAACACTGGGGATCAGATTTTTGTTGTAGACCCCTCCCAGCCATGTATAACTTTTGAGTCATGGAATTAATTTTAGGATAGAGTTAGATTCACTGGTGTTCATAAGGGTTTTTAACCACTTTCAGAGTATGAGATTAGGGTTTTTAAGTAGGATAGACATACTCCTATGCTATATCCTTCAAAGCAGGACTTGGTGTATGGATTTCTTAGAGGATCAATATTGCCACTCCATTTGGTGTTAAAGCACTTGATAATTGTTGGGTCTCCTTTCTCTCAAGTTTTTTATTATGTGATGGCCATAGAGAGAGTATGTATTAAGACTTGTAGGAGTGGAGAATAGAGGTCATGCCATTAATATAATGCAATTAGTAATTTATTAGGGAGTATGGATCCTTCTGGTAGAGATCAGCTTCACTTTTAATGCATAAATTCTATGCAGATAGCATTTCAGATTAAGGTGACTCTTAGGTCATCATGGGGATCATTCTGGACTACAGTGTGGAGGCACCTTAAAGTATTCCAAAAACTTGTTTTAGTTATGTTAAGATAGGACATTGGTCCAAAAGGTGCCCTAATGAGGGATTATTAGTTGGTCAGCTTATTCAGATCATCCTTGTAAGGATGCAACA
The DNA here is from genome assembly GCA_030864215.1 of Capsicum pubescens. Lineage (NCBI taxonomy): Eukaryota > Viridiplantae > Streptophyta > Magnoliopsida > Solanales > Solanaceae > Capsicum > Capsicum pubescens. The sequence continues at coordinate 193,078,440 of CM061544.1, read as the reverse complement.
CCTTTGGTTAGAGATTGTACGGTTGGCACCACAGTTGATGAGTCAGTCATTCTGAGTTTAGACTCGTTTAGATTTATTCTACCTTAGACTCGTCAACCATGTGATTTTGGATTTCACCATGACAAATATGCTTTTATTTTCCACATTTACCAATTTCATTATGTGTATTGGGGTCTTTATACTTATTGATGATTATATGCCTTGATTAGTTCATATTGGTTATTATGTGCCTTGTTATTGAATTTATGATTATATGACAACCTCTGTGGTTTATTTCTTTTAGTAGTTGATGGAGTTGATCTATATTGATATTTTCTCCATATGGGTGTAGCATTTGAGTTCTAGTCCTATATATCTTGGTACTTAGCCTTATTATAGCCCTTGAGTGGTACTTGCTATTGATTTTTATTTTGGTACCACCTATTCATTATACTGATATTGATATTGTTGTTGGTATTATTGTCATTGCATGATGTTATAGATCCTCGTTGGGCATCTATTTAAACTAGTGTTCTCTAGTTAAAATTCCATTCTTTGTGGTTCATATTTGGTGGCTTGAGCAGCTCTAGCCCTATAAAATGATATATTCCCTATAGCGAGGTGAGAATGATTGTCTTTTTTTACTGGTTATGTTAGACTAACTGTGGAGTCAATTATAGCATCAAAGTTTGGTTGACCTTCTATGGCTCTATATGGTTCTAGAGTTGGCAATTTAGTTATATTGTTCGTTCTTAAGTTTGAGATTCTTAGACTTCCCTCCTAGGTTGCGAGGGTTATTGTATTGGCTATCCATTATATATAGCATGTTTGTGAGGTTGACCAGTTTTGGGATGTATTCTTCGTTGTGGCTATTTAATTGCTCAATAATGGTTTTGATATAAATGTTGATATGTCTTGGATTTATCATTTATAATTGTTGGAGTCATTTCCTAATGATGGTATGCTCTTGGTATGAGTGTGGAGATTAGAGGCTCCTATCTTTCCTTGATATGGGTTTTTTTCTAAAGTAGAGTTAGATAGTTAAAGGCAGGTGGTCGTACCTATGATCGCTTCTTGAGTTGCTTGGTTAATTTCTTGGTCGGTGGCATTGGTGTTGATATTTCAAGATGATGTACTCAGCATGAGTAGCATGCTTGAGTTGGATTTAGTATGGTTTCATTCTTGGTTGATGGGACATCCTAGAGTTGATTATTCAGTGATAAATAGATGTGCTTCACAGACTTGGATTTTAAGTATCAATTATCATTTGGACCAGTTCTAGCATCGCCATAGAGTATTCTTTGATAATCTAGATTTATGTGCCTAGATAGTACCTTATGGGATTTTCTCATATTTGTGTTATGGAATTTCAGTGGATCAACTTCGATTCTTTGAGTTTTTGGTGATGAGATTGCGCGGACAGGACTTAGGTGATTTTCCTCTTGGTTTGGAGTAGTTTACAATATTGAATGGTAAAGGATAGTTATATTTAGATTTGGAGTCAGTGGTATGACTCAAGTCTTGCATTGCTTAGCATCAGAGCATTTGATAGTAGTTGGTTCGTCTCTTTATCAATTTATTAATAACTTAGAGACATCTAGAGAGAGCATTTCATCAGTACAGTTTGTTGGTAATTTTCCCAAGAGTGAGGGTCCTACCAACAGGGATCAATATCACTTACATCCTGTTAGTACTGTACTAATAGTATATCAATCTATAGGTGGATCTCAAATCTATAGCAGTGGACATAGTAGGTAAAGTTATCACCACACATCATACTGTATTCAATATAAAACTTTATTTCATGGAAGCCATTCTGGTCTAGCAAGTATAGTAGATCAGAGAGTCATACGACTATGTTTGAACTATGGAGAGGTTGGCCATCAATATAGAGTTCCCTAAGAAGGAGTTGGTTGTTCAAACAGGTTCAACATATGTACCTCACAAACCTAGAGATCCTAAGGTATGTTATGATTGCAAGGAGGATGATCATTATAATCGACAGTGTCCTAAGTGTTAGTTGGTTAACCAGTTGGGAATAGCTCATGCTTCTTGCAAAGTTTATGCTTCAGGGTTTGTTATAACTACAAAGAGAGCACGTATTAGCCTAGAGAGTGTCCCCATCACTGGATTACTTGTCATTTATTTCATACAGATTAGTCTCTCAATGTTGTGGAACATTCACTAAGGGTAGTGCACCTACTACCTCAGTTTGTGATTTAGATGCTCAATTCGGGTTTCGACATGCTCAGATTTGTACTCCTTCAAGCACGACAGGACTATGACTTTAGACTCCATTGATATAGCTACAATTTTACTTACTATCTTTCACTTTCTATTTGAATTTGTTTTAGCCTTTTTATACCCATCGATGACTATATGCCTTGAAGTTACTATATTGGTTGTTGTACCATCTAGACAAATTTTTATTCTTAAGTGACTACCCTTGTGGATGATTTATTTTAATAGTGGATCAGTATAATGTTTTACTTAGGTTGTGGTAATTAGGTTAAAGTCCCTTTCTCTGGAATTTTGGCCTTATTATGACCTTAGAGTAGTATTGGTTAGGTTTTAGAGTAGTATTGGTTATGTTTTTCATTTTTGGTGCCTTCTGCACCTTATGTTGTTGTTACTATTGTTATTATTTTGGTTTATATATATTCTTACATGATAGATGGCTAGACTACCGATGTCTAAATAGTGTTTCCATTCTTGCGATTCTTATCCATTTAGCTTAGAGCCTTGGTTTGTTAGTTTTCAATGATTGTTAGCGATGAAAGGTCGATTATTAGTGGATTGTGAAAGTGAAGATAGATTTGGACTTCTGTGGTCCTATTTTTATTCTAGCATTTACAACTCATTTCTTTAGCCCATTCTTGATATTTATCAGTTTGGATTGTGCCATTCTGATTTGGTGGATCCATTACCTTGTATTTGTACTGATATTGGTGCTTAGTTGAGAACTCCTTTCTTTGTATGATGTGATTCATGGATTAGTTAAGATTAGGTAGGTTTTCATGGGTTAATTTAAAAATTTTGCATCTTCGGTATTTAGTCAGCCTAATATAACTTCATGAGAGGTTTTTGTTTGTTGTATGTGCTTATGTATCATTGTTGATAACTGAAGTATATGTCTTTAGGAGTAAGTTTTCATCGTCGTGGATTGGTTATTAGTTGACCAGATTCCTACTAAAGTTGTATTTTTTTCTTAGTTTCTCGGGTTTTGGCTGTTATTGGTGTTCTTTGCAGCCTTAACATGCTTTTTATTATGACTTGATGCATTTTTCCCTTCAACAAATATGGACTTAATTGCTTTTGTATTTATTGTTTTGATTTATAGGTTATTTGGGTAGACTTGCTTGGAGCATGCGGGCCAAGAAACTCGTCCTTTTGAGCTTTTGGGCTCTTCCTATCCATTGAATTTCATGGACAAAAGTACTTTTAGTAGTAGATATTGTAAAGACCCTTTAGGTCATTTTCTCAATTTCAATGTATTTCTAGAATTTTGAGCCTTCCTATTGCGATAATAGGTCTTTTGTGACTTGTCGGAACTCTCAATTTGATTAGATATTTTGTTTTGATATTAGGCTCATTTCCTTATTTCTGAGATTTTGCTATTAAGAAATTAGTCTCGGACAAAAACTCCTAGTAAATTGCATTGAATGAGAAATTTGATAATACCATTAGCTTTGGAACATTGATTTTAGGTTAGGGAACCCTTGGTTCATGTCCCGAGGCTTCCGAAGTAATTTTGGGCTACTGGTGAATTTAATAAAAGATGAAACTAGGTGTAGGGCCTATATTCAATTGGAAGGATCTCATATGAAAGTTTTCTTTGAATCTAGAATGTTTAATTCAGTGTGGCAACATATATCATTTATGCGCACGGGGTTCAAGCAAATCTCAAGCACTAGATCAGAGTACATTATGACTTAGCATTATTACTGGTCTCTAGCATTTGGTGCAACCTTCTATAGTACTTCGCGATCGCAAGGTTTGGGCTACATGCTAAAAGATCAAATTCCCAACCGTCTAATTGCTAGTCTTCCCTATTGAGTTCCTGAGAAAGAGTCGAGCCAACCTGATTCCTCTCTCTTTTGCATTCTCAGCAACTTCAATCGCATTCATGACTTTCCATCTGGATAATCATTCGCATTGGAGATACGTTCCTCGCTGTTGTGATGAATAATTTTTCTCCATGTCGCTATCATGGCCAGTCTTGCGATCGCAATGAGTAACTTTTGGTCCTATATACTATTGTCTTCATAATTTCCCCCTATTTCTTAACCCTATATCTGGTATTAATGGTCCTTTGATCTTAGAAACTTATGGGAAATCCTTGATTGGAGCTAGTGATGTGTAGAGAATAATAAAGTGACCATTTCTCACTATGTTTTTGTGAGTTTTTAGCCTAAATCCTTCGTTTAATTCCCCCCCCCCCCCAACCGCATTTTCCATTATATTTTGGAGATGATTTTGTAATACCCCGCATTTCCTTGAGTAATTAAAGTCCCAATACAGGAGTATTCATATATAAAATTTTCAAAAAACTCATTATTTATCAGTTTAGAGCCCGCCATTCCATAGGAAATTGAATTAGCTTTCCAATGATATAAATTTTGCCCAAATCTGATAACCGGGTAAGAAGCTATGGTGATTTTAAGTTTCATTCATTAAACGCCATCATTTTAACCCTTAGCGCATCACAGAGCCAGTCTAAATGACGATTGCCGATTTCCAGTGAAGGTGCACTATCTTAGCGCATCGCGGCAAAGGCGAAATTGGCATTTGGAGTTTCCAGTGTCTCTCCGTGATTCCACCGCATCGCGGTGAGCTCCCAGGTCACAAACAAGTTACCAACGCGATTACGCCACATCGTACCACCATGCATTTTCCCAATTGTCCTTTTTCCATTGGCTTGGCGTGCTGGTGGCGCATCGCGCAAAGGGTGAAAATTGAGAATTTTTCTAGTTTTTCCTTTTTAAATTACATGGACCGTTTGGTTTTTTCCCATGGCTCCAAATCCATCTAAACATGGGATTTAACCCTAAGCGAGCATTATTTGCTAACTTTTTCATTATTCTCTCAAATTAAAATTATCTCTCTTCAAGAACAAGAACCTTAACTCTTAAATTCAAGGCCAAATCTCAAGAACTCTCCATCAATCCTCCTAAATTCATTATCCCGAGTATGTTAGATGTTCATCCATGGATTCCTTTCATCCATGGAGTCCAAGTATCCTTATTAAATTATAAAATTTTGATCTTTGCAAGTTAATTGATTTTAAATGGTGATTTCACCCATGAATCTCGGTGTACTATTGATTTTATACCATGATTCAATAAAATTATTATTTTTATTCAATCATCCATGTTTTAATATTATTATTTATTGAATTACACCATGATTTAATACTATTAAGTTGAATTCATGATATTTCTATAAGTTCCATGACATTCCTATGATTGTTTTAAACCATGAACTACAAGTGTTTGATAAAATGCCTACAAGAGTGATTGATTTAATAAAAGCCTTCATGCTTTTTCCCCCAAACTTTAGTGTCATTTCACCAGTGATGTTTCTGAGTCCTGGGGGGATTGAATACCCGAAAACCATAGCTGTTTATGTAGTCTAGTCTCAGTATATTATAGAATATTCTTCAGAACATACTATGAGCATTATTAGAATAGTCAAATATCAGTCAGTTAAACTCAGAACAGTCTAGTATTTCACTATCTTTCAGTTGGGAGTAGGATTTAGCACCGAGCGAGTGTAGGGATGGTGGCTTCCCCGTCATATAGGCAGAGTCGTTAGTAGTAGTCCCTATACTCCAGAACTATGTAGCCAGCATAGGATATGATAAGTCACCCATCAGATTAGGCTTGACTATCTCTCAAGGGTCACCCGTCAGTTCAGGTTTGACATCCTTAGTCCTTTGTACATTATATCAGTTTAGTGGATCCACACACCCAGTGTTAGTACCCATGGAACGGTATTAACACCCTTCCAACTGGGGTTACAGGTTGGACCTTAATTAGCTCATATTGGGGAATGTCGGTTAGATGATACCTCCCACAATCTTAGTTACAGTCTAGTTCAGGTATTCAGTCTTAGTGTTGTTTGACCAAATCATATACATTTCAATTATTTTAGTACTTTAATTTATAGATTTTACTTAGTTCATGTTATATGCTTGGTCATGCATCCTTAGTATCTACCAATTTTAACGTATCTTCAGTATTTACAGATTTTCATACATACTCAGTATTTACAGAGTTCCACATAGTCCCAGTACCTACAGATTTCATGCTCTCTATTTAGTACTACATGCTTTATATGCATATTCAGTTAATTATTAGTTCTGTTCATGAAACTATCCATATCAGCCTGTCTTATTTAGCATACCAGTACATTAAAAGTACTGATCGCATACCTTTTCTTTTGCTCTATGATGTATTATATCATAGGTTCTGACGCTGAGTTCCCATCTCGCGATTAGAGTAATCAAATCCTCAGTAGTAGCATTGATAAGTCCTCATACTTCGAGGATAGGCTTACCTTATTTCTTGTCTCAGTATAGTAGTTTGTTAGAGTTAGTTGGGCCTATCCCATTAACTCACAGTCATTCAGTTTTAGAGGCTTATCAGACATTAGAGTAAGTTATTCAGTAGTAAGATATTACAGTTAGATATCAAGTTTATTAGTATTTAATCAGATTCAGTCAGTTATTTCAATAGAATCATATTTTAGTTTTGAATTCAATTATTAAAATCTTATGGCATGCAAGTATTCTTCCACATTTATGATCATGTTATCCAGTTCTCACAGCAGGTACCAGCTCATGGGTTAGCTTGTTGTCCCTCAGGAGTGTAAGCACCGTGTGGTGCCTAGGGTGTACTCTCGGGCGTTATAAACTTAGTATCAGAGCCTAAGGTTATAAAGTATCCTAGGAAGTCTAGAAGTCCAGTCAAGTAGAGTCTTGTGCATGGGTGTATAGCGCGCCACACTTATGGACATGACGCTACAAGGCGTTTAGGAAAAAGTTTCCTTTATTTATGTATTCATGTCGTGCGAGTGAGCATGAGCTCAAGATAAACTCCCTGTATAATCCATTTCTTCCTTCCATTTACAAAGCATGCCTCTAAGAAAAATGGGAGAAGAACAGGAAACCAGCCAGCCCCTCAGCCCATCCAGGCAGATCCTCTGGACGTGCATGTCTCTCACGCAGAATTCAGAGTTGTGTTCACTACTCTAGCGAACTCCATAGCAGCACGAAATGAACGACCAGCTGATGTTCCTATCAACCCAGTGACTAATACTGCTTCAACTAAAATTAAAGATTTCACCTGGATGAATCCTCCTTTTACGAGATATAAGTCTGAAGAGGATCCACAAGAATTCATAGATATAGTTCAGAAGGTCACGGATGCTATGGGGGGACATTTAGTCAGACTGATAAGTTAGTTCCATACCAGTTACAGGATGTAGCCCATACTTGGTTTAAGCTGTGGAAGGATGATAGGGTATAGATAAAAGGCCTGTAGAATGAGAAGAGTTTACCATAGCTTTCTTAGATAGATTCTTCCTATTGGAGTTGAGGGAGGCCAGGGTGTTAGAGTTTATTATCTTAAGGCAGGGTAGCATGAGAGTGAGGGAGTATACCCTAAATTTTACTGAGTTAGCTAGATATGTTCCTCATATGGTACCTAATAATAGGTCCAAGAAGAGTAAGTTTGCGACTGGCATATCTGATAGTATGGTCAAGGAGTGCAGGACCACAATGCGGATTAGTGAGATGGACTTGTCTAGGCTGATTGTAATACCCCATACTTTTTCCTAGATTGAAATTGTCCCAAGAATGTTAGAATATTTCTTTGAAAGATGAATTCACTTTTTTACATGTGTAATTTTTAAGATTTTCACTTTTTATCATGTGGAAAATTTAATTAGCTTTCCAATGATACCAATTTTTTCCAAATCCGACATCGGAGTAAAAAGTTATGGACGTTTTACTAAGACCTGTCAGAATCGCCCAGGTGTGACGGCCAGGTTGACCGTTGATCTAGCGATGGAACGTTGCCTTGACCGTTGTAGCGAAGGCAATAAGGAAACCTTCTGGATAAGGTGCAACGGGCAGGTTGACGGACCGTCAAACTTACAATGGACCATCGGCCAAGCCATCACTACTTAGGCAGTGAAACTTTTCTTTGTCCATGTACGACGGTCAAAATGATGGACCATTGAGCCAGCGACAGACCGTCGCACGAGCCATCGCACATCCCATTCAGTTATTTTAAAGTTGTTTTAAAGGGGATTTTTGGTCTTTTACCACCCGTATGTATAACTAGTAATATCTGACCAAGGCTTCAAAAAAAATCATTATTCTTCTACAACATCAAAAATTAGGGTTTTCACCCTAAGAGCAATCCTTAAGCAACAAAATCCCAATCTTCTTCAAAAACTAAAAGATTCAAATTCTTCAAGTTCAAGAACTTCAAGAAACTCAGTACCAGGTATGCATAGTGTTCATTCATGGACTCCTTTCGTACATGAAGCCCAAGAATATCTTTTCAAAGTTCAAGTGTATGGATTTTTTTATGAATTTCATGTTGGGTTTGATTTTATTCATGTTGATAATTACCAATTGAATTCTAATCCATGTTGGGTGATCAATTTTATGTGGAATTGATTAGTATAGGTGTATTTTCATGTGAACCTATGATTAAACCCTGGGATGATGAAATTAGGGTTGAATCATGATGTTTATTTGTTGTATAATGTTGTCTACATATACTATGCTTACCATGTGTTTGATTAAATGCCTATTTAAAGGAAAAGTGCCCAATTAGTATGATATTATGCAATCCTCATGTATGTACAAGTTTAGGCATATCACATGCTTGTCAGTTTCTTTCCATCGAATCCTGGGGGTACTTGTACTCGACAATTTAGTTATGTGCCTAGAGCCAATGTCATGTTTTCACGATATCCTCACTCAAGCCATGTTCAGTAAAATTCAGTTAGTCATGTGATTAAGGAAAACTCAGTAAACTCAGAAATCTCAGAAAGCTCAGTAATACAGAATTCTCAATAATATTCGGTCTGTCAATGAAACTCTGTTAACTCAGTCCAGTTCAATTCAGTTATTCATATACAGTTTCTCTTCAGATGGGAGTAGAAATTAGCACTGAGTGAACCCAAGGATGGGAACACACACTATCAAATTAGTGGTGTGATTTTTTGAATTCATCCTTGCGTTCTAAAACTATGTAGCCAGTATAAGTTGAGACATCAACACTATCAGATGAGGGTTGATGAGGTGGATAAGAACTGTTACATAAGGGGACCATAATTCTTTTTTAGGGACACTGTCAGATGGGGGTCACTCACAGCTTGTCCTTACTGGTGGTGCGGTATTGACACCCTTCAAATTGGGGTTACAGATTGGACCCCAACTCAGTTATAATGCATTTTTTGGGGAATATCGGTTAGATAACATCTTCCCATAGTTTCAGTATAGAATCAGTTTTGTCAGATACAATCATTTAGTCTCAATAATAGATCTTAGATAGTTCTACAAAATTCAGGACAATTAGATACAGTCAACTTAGAATAGTACAGAACTCAGCTAGTTTTATCATAATCTATAGACTGTCAGTTATAGTTGCTCAGTATCAGTTTTTCAGTTGTACAGATATCAGTATCTCATGTTATCAGTACTCAAACTCAGTAATTATGTTATCACAAACTCAGTTACGATTATAATGTATTCATGCATGCATTCTCACATTCATATTATTCAGTCAAGTAGTATAGTTCATGCATGTGATCCCTATACATTCAGCCTACCTCACATGAATACAAGTACATTCAAAGTACTGACGCAGTTGCGCTATGGTGTCTTAAACTATAGGTTCAGAAGCATGAGCTCCAGAGCATCAATAGTATTCCAGTCTCTGCAGTCAGAGTTAGCATTGAGTCCTCATCCTTTGAGGACATGACCTTTACTTTATTATCTCATTAATTAATTTATTAGTTGGAGTTAGTTGGTGACATGTTCCATCAACTCTTTATTCAGACAGTTCAGTCAGTTAGAGGCTTTTCAGATTATAGTATGTTCAGATAGTTTATTTTAGTTTTTTTGGGTATTTTATACCCTACCCAGATGTTATATTTTTATCAGATATTATATCTCAGTATTGAACCTTATGGCCTTTCAATTCATGTTTCCGCATTATACAGTATATTATGTAGTATACAGGTACAAATATCAGTCATGGGTTAGCTTGTGGTCCTTCAGGGTCATGAGCACTATATAGCATTCTGGGTACCAAATTCGGGGCATTACAAACTTGGTATTAGAGCCAGGTTTAATAGAGTCTTAGGAAGTCTGAAATCCACATCTAGTAGAGTTATGTACATGGGTATGTTGCGCGCCATATTTATGTACAGGAGGATATAAGATATTTTAGGAACAGTTTCTCTTCAATCAGTATTCATCTCATGCTAGTGAGCATAGTATCAAGTTAATCTCTCAGTCTAATCCGTTACTCCTTTCCTTCTATAGAACATGCCTCCAAAAAAAGAATAAATGGGAATTAGTCAGCCCTTCATCCCGAAGTACCTTTAGGAGAACATGGTTCTTATGCAGAGTTCAGAGTTGTATTTACTAATCTTGCCTAGTCAGTTGCTGCTCAGAATGAACGACCATCAGTTATTCCGACCAACCCAGTGGCCAATTCATCTACAGCCAGGATTTGGGACTTCACCCTAATGAATTCTCCATCCTTTCTCGGGTCTAAGTTAGATGAGGACCCTCAAGAACTCATCGATCATGTTCAGAAGGTTACTGACATTATGGGGGTGTTAGTTATTGAGAGTTCTGATCTAGCTGCATATATCAGTGGCAGGATGTTGCTCACACATGGAATAAGTAGTGAAAGTTAGAAAGGCCAGATGATGTAGGGCCTATTGAGTGGGAGGAGTTTGTCACCGTATTAGCCAGATATTCCCCTCATGTGGCTGCAGATGGCATGGCCAAGATGAGTAAGTTTATTTTTGTAGTGAATGATAGTATGGTCAACGAGTGTAGTTTGATGATGTTGAATAGTGAAATAACTCTAGACAGGTTTTTGACTCATGCTCAGTAGATAGAGGATCAAAAGTTTAAGACGAGGGAGAAGAAGAATAAGAGAGCAAGGATAGGTAGTTTCAACTTTGCTCAGCCCACCGTTCTAAGTTTCGTCCTAAGTCATTTATTCAAAATCCTTCTTCAGCTAGTGCTCCATCTTTGAAATTCAGGGATGGTATTAGAGATAGGGTGCCAGGCTCAAAATCTTAGGTCAGTGTCAGCAATGCCCGAACTAATCCCCTTTTTTAGACTTATGGTAAGAACCACAAGGGTGCTTGCAGAGCTGGTACCGATGTCTGTTTAAAATGTGGCTAGCCAGGCCATAGAGTCAGAGACTGTCTCCAGTCAGATATTAGGGTCAGCAAAACCATTCCTCAGCTCTGTCTGGTCACCCAACACAGTAGGGTACCACTTTCAGTGCTACTAGTGGGTGACACCCAAATATACTCTATGCTCTCCAGTCTCGGCAAGATCAGGAAAATTCTCCTGATGTGGTTACTGGTACATTACAAATCTTTCATGTGTATGTTTATGATTTTCTAGATCCAGGAGCTTCTTTTCCTTTTGTTACTCCTTATATAGCAGTTGATTTTGGAGTCAGTCTAGAAATCTAGCATGCCCTTTTCCGTTTCTACCCCAGTGGGTAAAACCATCATAGCTTGGTGGGTATACATGAACTGCCTGGTTATGATATTTTAGTAATTCACTTCAGCAGACTTAGTCGAATTAGAGATGACTGATTTTGATGTCATTCTCGGCATGGATTGGCTTTATTCCTGCTATGCCACAGTCGACTGCAGAAATAGAATAGTTCAGTTTCAGTTTCTGAATGAACCCGTCCTAGAGTGGAAGGGCAGTGTATCCACTTTCAGAGGTCATCTTATTTCCTACCTTCGGGCATGGAAAATGATATCTAAAGGATAAGTCTATCATCTTATTCAAGTTAAGGACACTAGTTTCGAAACTACCAATCTTGAAACAGCCCTATTAGTGAATGAATATTTAGATGTCTTTCCCAAAGATCTTCCAGGAATTTCTCCCAAAAGGGAAATAGACTTCGACATTGATCTTCTTCCAAATACTCAACCTATATCTATTTCACCATACAGAATGGCACCAACAGAACTCAGAGAATTGAAAAAGCAGTTGAAAGATCTCTTAGATAAGGGATTCATCAGGCCCAGCATGTCCCCGTGGGGTGCACCAATTTTATTCATGCACAAGAAAGATGGTTCTCTCAGATTGATTACCGTCGGCTCAATAAAGTCATGGTCAAGAACAAGTATTCACTTCCCAGAATCGATGACTTGTTTGACCAACTTCAGGGTGCCAGTTATTTCTCTAAGATAGACCTCAGATCTGGCTATCATCAGCTAAGACTTACATAATGTGACATTCCAAAAATAGTTTTTTGTACTCGTTATGGTCACTTTGAGTTTCTGGTTATGTCCTTTGGTATTACTAATGACCCAGTCGATTTTATGGACCTGATGAACCATATGTTCAAGTAGTACTTGGACATGTTCATCATAGTCTTCATAGAAGATATTCTGGTCTATTCCTGCAGTGAGTGTGATCATGCAGACCATCTCAGAATCATACTTCAGACTTTCATAGATCATCAGTTGTTCGCCAAATTCAGTAAGTGTGAATTTTGGCTAAAGTCAGTAGCATTCCTTGGTCATATCATTTCTGGTGATGGCATTTGAGTAGATCCTCAAAAGACCAAAGCGGTAAGAAATTGGGCCAGACATGTCTCTCCATCATACATCAGGAGTTCTTGGGTTTGGATGGCTATTAAAGATGGTTTGTTGAGGAATTTTCTTCTATTACATCCCCTATGTACAGATTGACTCAGAAGAAATTCAAGATTCAGTGTTCAGATCCTTGCGAGAAGAGTTTTCAGGAGTTGAAGACTCGACTCACCTCAGCTCCAGTCTTTGCTCTTCCAAATGGTTCAGATGGTTTCGTAGTGTATTGTGATACATACAGAGTAGTTTTGGGTTGTGTCCTCATACATCATGGAAAGTTCATAGCCTACGCCTCCACACAACTTAAATCCCATAAGAAGAATTATCCTAATCATGATCTTGAGTTAGCAGCCGTAATTTTTGCCTTAAATATTTGGAGGCATTATCTATATGGAGTTCATGTAGATGTGTTCATAGATCATATGATCCTTTAGTATGTATTTTATCAGAAAGATCTCAATATTCATCAGATAAGGTGGTTAGAGCTCTTGAAAGATTATGAAATAAGCGTCCTTTATCATTCGGGAAAGGCCAACATCGAGGCCGACACTCTCATGTTGAGGACAGTAAGAAGAAGTTAGCTCAAGAAGTCCATCAGCTTGCCAGACTCGGCATTCACTTAGTTTATTTAGAAGAGGGTGATGTATGGGTTCAGAGTAGTTTAGAATCATCTCTAGTTTTTGAGGTGACAGAAAGGCAAGATAGAGATCCCATCCTTTTTAAGTTAAAAGAGTTAGTCAAGGATTAGAAAGTAGAGGTTTTCTCCCAAGGAGGAGATGGTGTATTGCGTTGTTAGGGTCGTCTGTGTGTTCCAGGTGTAGACGACTTAAGGTGTCAAATTCTTACAGAAGCACATGGTGCGCTTTACTCTATTCATCCAGGGGCCACAAAGATATACCACGACTTGCGAGAAATCTATTGGTGGAGTGGGATGAAGAGAGATATTGCAGAGTTTGTGGCTAAGTACTATGCATGTCAGTAGGTTAAGATAGAGCATCAGAAGCCTAGTGGGTCCATGCAGGAGTTCAGTATTCCTACTTGAAAGTGGGAAGAAGTGAACATGGACTTCTTGATGGGTTTTCCTCGTATTCGTTGCCATCATGATTCAATTTGGGTCATTGTAGATAGGATGGCCAAATCAGCTCATTTCCTTCCAGTTCATACCTCCTATTTAGTCGAGGATTATGCCAAACTCTACATCAGAGAGTTGGTCAGATTGCACAGTGTTCCATTATCTATTATCTCAGACAGAGGTACCCAGTTCACCTCTTATTTCTGGAAAGTATTCCAAAAGGGTCTTGGTACCCAAGTTCATCTCAGTATAGCCTTTCATCCTCAGACAGATTGTCAAACAGAAAGGTCCATTTAGACCCTAGAAGATATGCTAAGGGCGTGTACAATTGATTTTAAGGGTAGTTAGGATGACCACTTGCCTTTGATTGAGTTTGCATATAACAATAGCTATCATTCTAGTATTCGAATGGCTCCATTCGAAGTTCTCTATGGTAGGAGATACAGATCTCCAGATGGTTGGTTCAAAGTTAGTGAGGTCTCAATTATAGGTCCTGACTTAGTATTTGATGCCTTAGAAAAAGTCCAGTTGATCAAAGAAAGACTCCGGGCTACCCAGAGCCGACAAAAGTCTTATGCAGATATTCGTAAAAAGGATCTCGAGTTCATGATTGGTGACTATGTCTATCTCTCTCACGAAGGGAGTGAATAGGTTCAGAAATAAGGGAAAGCTTATTCCCTGATATATCGGTCTCTTCAAAATTCTCAGTTTCTTTGGCAAGGTAGCTTATGAGCTTGAATTGCCTTCAGATATAGCCTCAGTTCATTCAGTCTTCCATGTCTTTTTTCTAAAGAAGTGCATTGGTGATCCAGCAGTTGTAGTCCCTATTCAGAGCATAGATGTTCAGAATAGCCTCTCATATGAAGAGATTCCAGCCAAAATCCTAGACTATCAGACTCGTAGACTGAAGAACAAAGAAGTCCCGCTAGTGAAAGTTCTTTGGAGAAATCAGTCCGTTGAGGGAGATACTTGGGAAGAAGAAGAAGATATGTGAACCAAGTATCCTCACCTCTTCTCCGCCAACTTAGATCAAGCTTAAGGTAACAGTTCTCCTTTAGCTTTTCAGTTACATATTCAGACTTCAGTTACAAGCTTGGTATACAGTTCATGTTCAGAATTTCATCACAAACTTGGTATTAAATACCATTTCATATTGAGTGATACATTCATTTGTTAGTTCAGTTATATAATCATGCATCATACATGCATTCTCATTTTGAGAACCTTGGTTTATCAGAAATCTCAGCCATGCATTCATGAATTAATTACACAAGCATCATATATGCATGCTCAGTATGATATATTCAGTTATCAGTCATGTCAGTCATGAAATCATGTTTTAGTCATTCATGTTCAGTATGTAAATCGATATATCTTCTCCCCTCATTCTTAGTCTTATTCGAGGATAAATGTTCTCAAGGGAGAGATATTGTAATACCCCACATTTTTTCTTAGCTTGAACTTATCTCAAGAATGTTAAAATCTTTCTTTGAAAGCTGAATCCACTTTTGTACATGTGGAATTTTTATGATTTTCACTTTTTATCATGTAGATAATTGAATTAGATTTTCAACGATACCAATTTCATCTAAATCCGGTATCAGAGTAAAATGGTATGGACGTTTTACTAAGAGCTGTCAGAATCACCCAGGTGCGATGACTAGGTTGACGGATCGTCGCCTTTACCGTTGCAGCCAAGGCAGTGAGGCAACCTTTTGGATAAGGTGCTGCAGATAGGTTGATGGACCGTCGAACTTGCGATTGACCATCTTCCAATTCGTCGCTACTTAGGCAGTGAATCATTTCCTTGGTCCACGTACGAAGGTTGAAATGATGGACCGTCGAGCCAGAGAGGGACCGTCGAATGAGCTGTTGCATATCCCATTTAGTTATTTTTAAGTTATTTTTAAAAGGGATTTTTGGTATTTTACCACTTGTTTATATAACTAGTAATATTCGACCAAGGCTTAAAAAAGAATTCATTATTCTTCTACAACATCAAATATTAGGGTTTTCCCCCTAAGAGCAATCCTTAAGCAACAAAATCCAAATCTTCTTCAAGAACTAAGAGATTCAAATTCTTCAAGTTCAATAACTTCAAGAAAATCAGTACCAGGTATGCATAGTGTTCATTCATGGACTTCTTTCATCCATGAAGCCCAAGAATCTCTTTTTAAAGTTCAAGTGTATGGATTTCTTTATGAATTTCATGTTGGGTTTGCTTTTGTTCATGTTGATAATGACCAATTGAATTCTAATCCATGTTGGGTGATTAATTTTTTGTGGAATTGATTAGTATAGGTGTATTTTCATGTGAACCAAAGATTAAATCCTTGGATGATGAAATTAGGGTTGAATCATGGTGTTTATTTGTTGTATAATGTTGTCTACATATACTATTATTACCATGTGTTTGATTAAATACCTATGTGAAGGAAAATCCCAATTAGTATGATATTATGCAATCCTCATGTATGTACAAGTTTATACATATTACATGTTTGATGAAATGCCTCAATAAATGAATTATGGATTGTGATGTTAGTCATGTATTCAAGAAAGTCATGCTTGTCAGTTTCTTTCCATCGAGTCCTGGGGGTACTTGTACCCAATAATTTAGTTGTGTGCCTAGATCCAGTGGCATGTTTTCACAATATCTTCAGTCAAGCCATGTTTAGTAGAATTCATTTTTTCATGTGACTCATGAAAACTCAGTAAAACTCAGAAATCCAGGAAATCTCAGAAAGCTCAGTAATACAGAAATATCAGTAATATTCTGTCAGTCAATGGAACTCAGTTAACTCAATCTAGTTCAGTTCAGTAATTCATGTACAATGTCTATTCAGATTGGAGTAGAAGTTAGCACCGAGTGGATGCAAGGATGGGAACACACACTGTCAGATGAGGGGTGTGATTCTTAGAAGTCATCCTTGTATTCCAGAACTATGTAGACAACATAGGTTGAGACATCAACACTGGAAGATGAGGGTTGATGAGGTGGATAAGCAATGTGAAATAAAGGCCCCACCATTCTCTTTTGGGGACACTGACAGATGAGGGTCACTCACAGCTTATCCTTACCGGTGGTGCGGTATTGACCCCCTTCCAGTTGGGGTTACAGATTGGACCCCAACTCAGTTAAAATACGTTATTTGGGGAATATTAGTTATATAACTACTTCCCATAATTTTAGTGCAGAATTAGGACTATCAAATATAGTCATTCAGTCACAGTAATATAACTCAGATAGTTCTACAGAATTCAGGACTACCAAATACAGCCAACTCAGAATAGTATGGAACTCAGCTAGTTCCATCAGAATCTAGACTGTCAGTTACAGTCTCTAAGTATCAGTTATTTCAGTTATACAAATATCAGTATCTCATGTTATCAGTACTTAGACTCAGTAATCATGTTATCACGAACTTAGTTATGGTTATTAAGTATTCATGTTTTCATTCTCACGTTCATGTTATTCAGTCAGTTATTATAGTTTATATATGTGAACCCTATGCATTCAGCCTACCTCTCATGCATACCAGTACCTTCAAAGTACTGACGCATTTGCGCTATGGTGTCTTATACCATAGGTTCAGAATCATGAGCTCTAGAGTATCAGTAGCATTCCATTCTTCGCAGTCAGAGTTAGAAGTGAGTCCTCATCCTTCAAGGAAATGAACATTACTTTATTATCTCATTAATTAATTTATTAGTTGGAGTTAGATAGGAAAATGTTCCATCAACTCCTTATTCAGACTGTTCAGTCAGTTAGAGGCTTTTTCAGACTACAATATGTTCAGATAATTTATTTCAATTTTTTTGGGTATTTCATACCCCACCCAGATTCTATATTTTTATCAGATATTATATCTCAGTGTTGAACCTTCTGTCCTTTCAGTTCATGTTTCCGTATTATACAATATATTATGCAGTATACAGGTACAGATATCAATCATGGTCTAGCTTATGGTCCTTTGAGATCATGAGCATCGTGTAGAATTCCAAGTACCAGATTCAAAGTGTTACACTGATGGTCCATGCTCAACAGATAGAGGAGGAAAAAATTAAGGAGAGGGAGAGAGGAAATAAGAGGGCTAGGAAAGGTAATTTTAACTTTAGTCAACCAAAGTAAGAGGTTGGAAATCTTCCTTAGTTTCATCAGAGGTTTTTAGCCCCAGTACCCTCTTCGGACAGTGCTCCCGAACATAAATTTAGAAATGACAATAAGGATAGAGTACCAGGATCTAAGTCCTAGGTCATTGTTAGCAGTGCTCATACAAATCCACTATGTCAGAAATGTGGCAGACACCATCAGGATGAGTGTAGAGCGGGTAATGATGTGTGCTTCTGGTGTGTCATGCCTGGCCATCGGATTTGGAAGTGTCGGGTAGTTGCTCAGAAATTTAGGGATGTGCGCCAATATGGCCAGTCCTATCAGTTGTCAGTTCCATCCGATCACCCAACTCAACAGGGTACCGCTTCCAGTGCTACCAGTGGTCAGCGTCTGAATAGATTATATGCTCTTCAATCTTGCAAAGATCAGAAAAATTATCCTGACATAGTTGCTGGTATGTTGAATGTCTTTCACTATATGTTTATGCCTTACTAGACCCTAGAACTTTTCTTTCTTTTGTAACTCCATATATAGCTGTCAATTTCAAAGTAAGTCCCAAAACTCTAGTAGAGGCCTTTTCAGTGTCTACCCTAGTAGGTGTTTCCATTATAGCCAGATAGGTATACAGAAACTGTCCGGTCACAATATCTCAGAAAGTTACTTCAGTTGATCTTGTGAAGTTAGAGATGATGGATTTTGGCATTATTCTCTGCATGGATTGGCTCCACTCATTCTATGACTCAGTTGATTATAGAAACATAATAGTTCATTTTTAGTTCCCAAATGAACCAGTCCTTGAATGGAGGGGTAGTACAACAGCTCTTAGCGGTCAGTTGATTTCTTACCTTAGAGAGATAAAGATGATATCGAAGAGGTCTATTTACCATTTTGTGCGAGTCAAAGACTCTAAATCAGAAACTTCAACTCTTGAATTAGTTCCAGTAGTAAATGAATTCTTAGATGTATTTCCTGAAGATCTTTCCGGAGTTCCTCCCGAAAAGGAAATCGACTTTGGAATAGACCTTCTTCTAGATACTCAGCCTATATCTACTCTACCATACAGAATGGCTCCAGTTGAACTCAAAGAGTTAAAAGAACAATTAAAGGATCTTTTAGATAAGGGATTCATCTGACCCAGTGTCTCTCCGTGGGGCGTACCTATTCTATTCATGCGTAAGAAAGATGGTTCTCTCAGAATATGCATAGACTACTGTTAGTTGAAAAAATTTAAAGTCAAGAACAGATATCCACTTCCTAAAATCGATGACTTATTTGATCAACTTTAGGGTGCCATCTATTTTTCAAAGATAGACCTTTGATCAGGCTATTATCATCTTAGAGTCAGGGAATGTGACATTCCAAAAATAGTTTTCAAACCTGGTATGGTCACTTAGAGTTTCTAGTTATGTCCTTTGGTCTCATGAATTCCCCAACAACCTTCATGTACTTGATGAACCGACTGTTCAAGAAGTACTTGGACATGTTCGTCATAGTCTTCATTGATGACATTCTTGTTTACTCCCATAGAGAAACTGATCATGCAAACCATCTCAGAATAGTGTTACAAACTCTTAAAGCTTACCAGTTATTCACTAAATTCAGTAAGTGTGAACTATGGCTAAGAATACTAGCTTTCCTTGGCCATATTTTTTCTGGTGATAGCATTAGAGTTGATCCTCAAAAGACTGAAGCAGTGAGAAAATAGCTAAAACATATCTCTCCATCAGACATCAGGAGTTTCTTCGATTTAGCTAGCTATTGCCGTCTGTTTGTTGAACAATTTTTCTTCAATTGCATCCCCCATGTATAGATTGACTCAAAAAAAAGTTAAGTTACAGTGGTCAGATTCCTGCAAGAAGTGTTTTCAAAAGTTGAAGACTCAACTTACCTCAGCCGTAGTTATTACCTTGACAGATTGTTCAGATAGGTTTGTTATGTACTGTGATGTATCCATAGATTTTTTTGGTTTATGTCCTCATGTAGAGAGGTAAATCATAGCCTATGCCTTCAGACAACTTGAACCCCATGATAAGAATTATCCGACTCATGATCTTAAGTTAGCAGCAATAGTATTCACCTTAAAGATTTGGAGGCATTACTTGTATGAGGTGCATGTTGATGTGTTCACTGACTATAAAAGCCTGTAGTATGTATTCTCTTCGAAATATTTAAATCTAAATAAGATAAGGTGATTAAAGTTATTGAAAGATTATGACATAAGTGTTCTATATCATCCGGGCAAGGCCAATGTAGTGGATGATGCTCTCCGTAGGATGTCTATTGGTAGTGTTGCTCATGTTAAGGATGGTAAGAAGAAGTTAGCTCAAGAAATTCATCAGCTTATGTAACTAGGTATCCACTTATTTGATTCAGTAGAAGGTAGTGTATGGGTGCAGAGTAGCTCAGAATTATCTCTAGTTTATGAGGTATAAGAAAACCAAGATAGAGATCCCAGTCTAGTTATGTTGAAAGAATAAGTCAGAGATCAGAATGGGGAGGTTTTCTCCTAGGGGGAGATGGTGTGATGCTTTGTCTGGGTCGTCTATGTATGCCTGGTATAGATGACTTGAGGCAATGAATTCTTGCAAAAGTGCATGGTGCGCATTACTCTATTCATCCAGGGGCCACTAAGATGTACCATGATTTTTGGGAGATCTATTAGTGGAGCGGGATGAAGATAGATATTGGAAAGTTTGTTACTAAATGCTCTTCGTGCCAGCAAGTTAAGATTGAGCACCAGAAGCCTAGTAGGTCAATGTAGGAGTTCAGTATTCCCACTTAGAAATGGGAGTAAGTTATCATGGACTTTGTGATGGGTTTTCCTCGTACTTGTCATCAGTATGATTCTATTTGGGTTATCATAGATAGGATGACCAAATCAGCTCATTTCTTGCTAGCCCATACCTCTTATTTAGCCGAGGACTATGCCAAACTTTATCTCAGAGTGTTGGTCAGGTTGCAAGGTGTTCCCTTATCTATCATCTCAGATAGAGGTACCCAATTTACCTCTCACTTTTGAAAATTATTCCAAAAGGGTCTTGGTACCCAAGTCCATCTCAGTACAGGTTTCCACCCTCAGACAGATGGTCAAGAAGAATGGACCATTCAAACTCTAGAAGATATGCTGAGAGCATGCATAGTTGATTTTAAAGCTTGTTTGGATGACCACTTTCCTTTGATTGAATTCATAGATAATAACAGCTATCATTCCAGTATTTGTATGGATCCATTTGAGGCTCTCTATGGTAGGAGATGTAGATCTCTAATTTTTTTGTTTAAAATAGGTGAGACCACAGTAGTAGGACCTGATTTGGTGTTTGATGCATTAGATGAGGTTCAGTTGATTAGAGAAAGGCTTAGGGCTTCCTAGAGCCCACAGAAATAGTATGCTGATGTGAGGAGAAAGAATCTCGAGTTTAAGGATGGTGATTTTTTGTACTTGAAAATCTCTCCCATGAAGGGAGTGAAGTGATTCGGCAAGAAAGGGAAACTCAGTCCCCGATATATTGGTCCCTTGAAAATTCTTAGTCTTTTTGGAAAGGTATCTTACGAGCTTGAGTTTCCTTCAGATTTAGCCTCAGTACACCCAGTGTTCCATGTCTCATTGTTGAAAAAGTGTATTGGTGATCCAGTTGTAGTTGTTCCCTTAGAAAGCGTAGAAATTCAGAACAGTCTTTCCTTTAAGGAAGTTCCAGTCAAAATTTTTGATCATCAAGTTCGTAGACTAAGGAACAAAGAAGTTCCATTGTTCAAAGTTCTTTGGTAGAATTTTTCCGTTAAGGGAGCCACTTGGGAAGCAGAGGCATATATACGGACCAAGTACCCTCATCTTTTCTCCGCGATTCCAGATTCAGTAGAAGGTACTAATTTTTTTATGATTTATCTCTATCATGCTCAAGTTTTAGTTGCACATAATGTTCATGTCAATCGTGCATTCATGAGTCAGTTCAATCATGCATTCCATGCATCAGATATGCATGTTCAGTGTGTAATCTCAGTCTATCAGTTTTCCCTCAACTTAACCAGTCTCATTCGAGGAAAAATGATCCCAAAGGGGAGATATTATATTACCCCATATTTTTTTAGCTTAATCAAAGTCCAAATACATGAGTAATCATAATAAAATTTATGAAACACTTATTATTTTTTAGTTTAGAGCCTGCCATTGCGTAGGAAATTGAATTAGCTTTCCAATGATATAAAATTTGCCAAAATCCGATAATCGGGTAAGAATTAATGGTGATTTTAAGTTTTAGTCATTAAACAATGTTATTTTAACCCTTAACGCATTGCGGAGCCAGTATAAATGATGATTTGCACTTTCCAGTGAAGGTACGTGATCTTCGCGCATAGCGCCAGAGCCCAAATTAGTATTTGGCAGTGTACAATGTCTCTTCACAATTCCACCGCATCGTGGTGAGCTTCCAGGTCACAAATAAGGTGGCAATACGATTATGCTGCATCGCGCCACCATGCATTTTCCCAATTTTCCCTTTTCCAGTGGCTTGGCGCGATAGTGAAGCGTCGCACCAAGGGTGAAAATCATAAATTTTTCCAGTTTTGCGGTTGAAAATTACAGGGGTTTTCTGGTCTTTTACCATGGCCCCAAATCCTCCTAAACACGGGATTTAACCCTAAGAGATCATTATTTTCTCACTTTTGAATTATTCTCTCAAATTAAATTCAACTCTCTTCAAGAACAAGAACCCTAATTCTCAAATTCAAGGCCAAATCTCAAAAACTCTCCAACAATCCTCCTAAATTCATTATCCCAGGTATGTTAGATGTTCATCCGTGGATTTCTTTCATCCATTGAGTCCAAGTATCCTATTTAAATTATAAAATTTTGATCATTGCAAGTTAATTGATTTTAAATTGTGATTTCACCCATGAATCTCGATATAGTATTGATTTTATACCATGATTCAATGAAATTATTGTTGTTATTTAATCCTCCAGGTTTTAATATTATTATTTATTAAATTACACCATGATTTAATACTATCATGTCGAATTCATGTTATTTCTATAAGTTACATGGCATTCCTATGATTGTTTTAAACTATGAACTACAAGTGTTTGATAAAATGCCTAAAAGAGTGATTGATTTAATAAAAGCCTTTATGCTTTGTACCCCAAGATTTAGTGTCATTGTTCGATTTTTGTTTTTGAGTCCTGGGGTTTATAATGCCCGAAAATCATAGTTTTTTATGTAGTCTAGTCTTAGTACATTACAGAATAGTCTTCTGACATACTATGAGCATTATCAGAATAGTCAAATATCAGTCACTTAAACTAAAAATAGTCTAGTATTTCAGTGTCATTTAGTTGGGAGTAGGATTTATCACCGATCGAGTGTAGGTATGGTAGGTTCCCCATCATATATAAAGAGTCATTAGTAGTAGTCCCTATACTCCAGAACTACATAGCCAGCATAGGATATGAGAAGTCACTCTTCAGATTAGGCTTGACAATCTCGCAGGTGTCAGCCGTCAGTGCAGGCTTGATACCCTTAGTCCTTTGGACATTATATTAGTTTAGTGGATCTACACAGCTAGTGTTAGTACCTGGGGCATGGTATTAACACTCTCTCAATTGGGGTTACAGGTTGGACCCCAATAAGCTCAAATTAGGGAATGTCGATTAGATGATACCTCCCACAGTCCGAGTTATAGTCCCAGTTTAGTTATTTAGTCTTAGTGTTATTTGACAAAAGTATATAGGTTTTAGTTATTCCAGTATTTCTGTGTATAGATTTTACTCAGTTCATGTTATATGCTTAGTCATGCATCCTTAGTATTTACAGATTTTAATATATCTTCAATATTTACAGATTTTCATGCATACTCAATATTTATATATTTCCACATATTCCCATTACCTACAAATTTCATGATCTCTATTCAGTACTCCATATTTTACATGCATATTCAGTTAATTATTAGTTATGTTCATGAAACCATGCATATCAGCCTACATCATTTAGCATACCAGTATATTCAAAGTACTGATCGATCGCGTACCTTTTCTTTTGTTCTATGATGTATTATATCATAGGATCTAATGCTCAGTTCCTGGCTCACAATTAGACTTATCAGATCCTCAGTAGTAGCAGTGGTGAGTCTTTATACTTTGAGGACTTACCTTATTTCATGTCTTGGTTTAGTAGTTAGTTGGAGTTTGTTGGGGACTATCACATCAAATCACATTCATTCAGTTTTAGAGGCTTATCAGACATTAGAGTCAGTTACTCCGTATTCATACATTATAGTTAGTTATCCAGTTTATCAGTATTTTATCAGATTCAGTTACTTATTTCTATAGACTCATACTTTAGTTTTGAATTCAGTTATAAAACCTTATGGCATGTTAGTATTCTTCCGCATTTATGATCATGTTATCCAGTTATAACAGTAGGTACTAGATCATGGTTTATCTTATGGTCCCTCGGAATTGTAAGCACCATGTGATGCCCAGGGTGTACTCTTGAGGTGCTACAGATTTGAGCCCTAATTTGTGCGTAACTTTTGAGCACACATTCCTTGTTCCTCAAGGGACCTTATGACAAATTCAATTTTTAGATTCTGTTAGCAATCCATACGGGCCCAGTTTTTACATGATTTTGGGTCCAGAATTTTATATTACAATATGGGTATCATTTTATTCGTATTAACATCTAGATGATGATTGTGATAGTACAATATTATTTCAAGGTTGTAGATTGAGGACAAGTAATTTATGGTTATTTAAGATTGCAGTCACATCGAGATAGGCTTCATTCTACTTTTCTCTAAATGACTGTATATTGTATAGAATGCAAGCTAGGTAGGGACTTTAGGATAGAATTATGATTAGTATCATGACTTAACCTATTTAGAAAATTTGGCATAGAATTATGAATGAACCTTAGCCTAGGATAGTTGATATGACCTTAGAATCCTATTATCACTATTTATAGATTTGTTTAGGCATAGATTGACATTATAGATCCTTTATTGTAGGACTTACCATATGAATTAGGGATTGGGTGGTACTTTCCCAATTAGAGCTTTGTAGTGATTTTATGCCCTTGATTATCATAGTTTCCTGATTTATGATGCCTTCTTATGTCAATTACATATTGTTGAGCCTGAGGCTATTGTTACAATGCCACTTAGGCTCTAGGTGAGTATCATATCCTTAAAAAGATGTGATTCTAGTTTATATATGATTAGGTGCTTATGGTTAAATTATTTAGATACTGGTGATGGCAAGCAGAGTTTTAGGTGCATTCATGCTCACTCAGTGGTATGATTTCTACCTATCCTTGGTTTTTCTACTATTTTCTAAAAAATTATTTATTCCCACTTCTTACTTTTAGAATGGATTCTTTTACAATGCGAATCGTACCACCTTATTTAATGATTTATGAGCTATTGTAACTAAATGTACTAGTTTGAAAACTTGACCAAGGGTAATTTTGGTCCATTATTAATCTATTTTTTTGCCACTACTATTTACTTTTGTCAAAGAAAATATTGACCCTTTATATGCTACTATGCGGAGTTATTCCTAATCATAATCTTAGGCAATGTATTTACGGACTTACTCTCTTTTAGTCTCAGTTCGAGATTGATCCCCTTTATTATATATATAACTCCATTACTAGATTGAGTATATTAATTATGATGGTTATTAGAAGTTCTGGTATGGGATTAGGTAGTGTATACAGATATCTCAAGACTCCTCTATGGGCCCCTTCATCCGTGAGCCACAGTGCCAGAGAAGGTTGGTTTCCATAGGTACTTCTTTTAAGAGCTACTAATCTAGAAGAGGTGTATATATTTGGTACATTATGTCACTTGTTTTGGACATGGTATTATCTAATTATGTTGTATTCATTAATTTGTATGCATTGCTACCACCATTATAAATATTTGGTGCTTATGTCTATCAACCTTATGGGGGTTTGCATAGGTATAAGCTATGGTTGTTGTTTGTTGAGTGGTTGCTTACACCTTTCATTCTTATGGGGGCCCAGTTAGGTTATTGATTGTCCAGACTAACTAATCATTTTATCATTGGTTAATATGATTAGATTGTGTCAGGATGATTATGGATATGTTTCTAAGTTTGTAGGTACGTTTCTGAACCTTTACTCCTTTTAGGGTAAAATTTATCATTACGAGGTTACTTTATGATTATTCACTTTGGTTAGAGTCCATGAGTAATCTATTATTATCTCCCTTATCCTCGAGATTCTAAGTTGGTTCCTTTTGAGTTTAGCCTCATATATATATATATATATATGGTAACCTCGTACATCTCCATCTTTCCTTATCTATTCATTTTTTATATGTATCCTTTGGACTTGTATTAACACTAAATATCCTTCTATCATCCTTCATTTGTATATTGACTAGTGATATACGGTATTGTACTTTAGTTCTTCAACATTGTTTGAATAGGCTAGTTTATCCTTATTGTTCCATTAGTATTATTATATTTAGTTTTTTGGATAACTGCCTGTAGTTTATGTTCCTGCTTTTCCTGTTATTTATACTTTCATTATCTTTGGAGCTCATACAGTCGATGCCTATTGAGTACCTCATGTTCGGTACTCATACTACACTTCTGTAGCCTACCGATCATAGTACGAGTCTCACTGTTGATATGTGCACTATGTAGAGCAGCTATAGATTAGAGGGTTGGGGTGAGCTCCCAACCTTTGGACTATTCCTATTCTCCCTATTGATTAGACTTATCTTTATTTTGTATTTTGGATATGGTTTTTACATGTACATTTATTTTGTTATTTCACTTTATACCCTGATTGTATTAGAATCTCTTGTAGTTACTTAACCAGGCCTTGGGGATTTTATCTTTATATTATTCTCTTTATTAGACTCTTTTCCACTCCTTTCTTCATTTCTCTAGATAGTTCGTTACTAACTGTTTCGGAATATGTGTTGGCTTTTCTAGTAGTAGATAATAGTAGGTACTATAATGACTTGAGAAATTTGTCCATGACAATATCTATTTGGTATATGGGATGTATATAAACTACTTGTGCCAAAATGGTTGAAATTAAGAAAGGGTCATTAAGTGGAATTAAATTGGCTGATTAACCACACCATGTCAAATGGCCCAAACGTGGGCCAACTATTTTGAGATGGACTATACTATGTCATTTTCCCTTTTTCTTGTGTACAATTATTATGTCATCTTCTAAAAATAATGGTTCTAAAAAATACATTACAGAAGTAAAATCATATTATAATAGACCATACAACATCACCCTCGAGAGTATGAATAACTATATAGGCAGTTTAAATTTCAATGGGATAAAAAGATATTACTACTCCAGTCATTTAAAAGATAATTATAAACAAACCAACCTAAAGTATATACAAAAGTCGATGACACACTTAAACTATTGGGGTGATCTATTACACACCTCTATTATATAAAAGTGAATTTATTTACCCCCTGCGACACCCATGTCCAAGTTTAATGAGTGTAATGGAGGATACTCTCCCTATGGTCATGCCATATGTTTAATGAAAATTATTTTACTTTAGATTATTACCTAACCTAATAATTAAATCCATACCAATTTAAATTACCCCCAACCCAAAATGTTTCACACTAACCCGACCCCCAACCCAAAATATTTTACCATAATCAAATCCAACCCTATAGAATATCAATCAACAAACCACAAAATACAAAACCTTACTTTTATATCTCTAAGGAATGAAATTAAACTCATCATCTACCAATTAAAGAGATGTAGAACTAATGTTTTTAGTGTTTTATTATTCACAATAAAAAACCCAACCTCTATTGCTCCTAAAACCATAACCCTAAATCTATTTTTGTTCATAATAGGAAGTTAGGGTTATGTAACCTTCAAAGATTTACAATATTAGTTTCATTTAATGTCAAAGATAGGGTGAGAATTTAGGCTACTAATTTGAGGGGTTTTCATTGAAAAGGTTAGCTCTATCTCTCTCAGTATTTCAAATATTAGTTTTTTCCTTGAGATTTGAGTCAACATTTTTTCCATCTTTAATTTACTTTCAAAATTAATGTGTTATAGTTTAGATATATTCTTTAATATGTAATAAATGAAGTTGTAACAGTTAAAATTGTTGCATAATATGTTTTATTTGCTATTTGAGCTAGTATCTTTTCCTATCTTTATTATTTTTCAAAATTAATGTGTTAAAGTTTGTGTATATGCTTCTATATGTAATAAAATATGTTGAGACACATAAATTGTAGCATAATACATTTTTGTTCATCTGGTGTGTAATGTTGTTTTGGTCGATGAAAAGGATATTACGTTACTGTATTTTATCGTCAATGCTTTTAGGTTTCTAAAATGATATTTGAACTGATCACTTTGAGATTTTATCAAGGTGGGGTTCATAACAAAGCTGAAGGGAAAATTGAAGGGAGAAAAAGGGAAAAGATGTGTTGGTGGAAAATTATTGAGTTTTTAGATGTTGATGTAGATAGATTGTTTTATTTTGAACTTAGGAATTATGTGAAGTATTGAGGATATGACCCTGGACAGTGCTTACTATATGTGAGACTGCCTAAGAGTTCTATTTTATTCGAAATTAGGTTATAAGAGAACACAATTTAAATTTCATAATGTTTGTCTAATAGGGAAATTTTTGAAGCTTTTGTGTATCATATGGTTGCTGACCCTCTTTTGACCCCACTTTTATTGGAATACGTGAGTCATGTGGAGAGGGAAAGTTGTGTGTCTTCTGATAAAGACAATGGTCAAGACATTGGGAGTGTTGACAAGGAATTTAAAAATAATGAAGATGCCCTTCCTATTGTCCAACCTTCCGCATCCAACTACCAATTCAATTGTTTATCCTCCTCCCGGTCCTATCTTTCCTTCTAATGTTCATGTTCCTTCTCCTAATGCTTATGTATCTTCTTCTACTTTTTCTTCTATTTCTTCTTCTACTGCTCATGTATCTTCTCCTTATGTTTCTCCTACTACTCTACTACTCATGTACCTTCTCCTACTTATAATGACTTGGAAAATCCAAGCCAAGGTTGAAACCATAATTCATGTACATTTAGGATTAATACTAAGGTTTTAACAGTATGAGAACGGTTTTGGTTATGTACAAAGGCCACAAGAACCCGCTATTCCTTAACCTCGCCAAAACCTTCATTACCAATCCATTCCTCAAGAAATGATCAGATTCAAATGAGAATAACTTCCAAATATAGATGCAAATTTGAGATCCAAATCCAACAATGATAGGTATTTGGATTATCTTTCCAACACATCCAGTGATCTCATTTGATCGAGACAACCCCAAAATCCAAAATTTGAAAAAGTGTACCCTGATACCATGAGAGGTACCACTATCATGATTTCAAATCACGATCCTAGGCACGATATTAAGTCCCGCAGATGCTCATGATGTAACCATCAAACCTACAAACCAAGGTATGATTGTATGTAAATCCCATGATAGCAACAAGGATTGTTTGATCTATTTTAGATAACTATCATCCACCTCCCACTATGAGTACAACCCATAATCATAGGTTGGTCCCACGATCGTGGGAAGGTCTCATACATCCCTCCCAATAGTTTCAAGTTCTAATTTTTAAAGGGGAATATCAGTATTTTTCCACTCTTTTAAAACCAAAACCACATCATTTTGCGTAGCTCAAGTATAATTATTAGGGTTAATATTACCTTAATCCCTCATTACTTAGAATAACATCCAACACTTAGTTTTAAAAAGAAGAAAAGAGGGGATTTTTTCCCCAAGGCAGAGCTAAGGTTCTTATTTATCAGTCTTCCAATTAAAAAGAATTCTTCAAGATTCTCATGTCCAGGTATGTGAGATTTCAGCAATGGGTCCCCTTTTACCCATTAAGTACTAGAGTTAACCTAATTCTCTAATTCAATTTCTTTTACACAATTTATAGATTATGGATATTGGTAAATTCATTAATTACTCAGTTTGTTAGTGTCATTGAGTTATAATCCCTATTTCAACATGAATTTTAGTGTTATGACTTGACGATGATCACAAACCCTACCTGCATTATAAAATCCATTATAGTTAGATCTAAGCCATTGATTTATATAAAATCATTCTATTTGCAAAATTTACATAGTATTTACATTCTTCAAAGATGGCGGGATATGAACACCTGATGACCTATAATGTCATGCATATAATTTTGGATTCTATATTATGCAGTTTACATATTTTGAATGCTTTTAGATATTGTATTTTGTTTTCAATCATCAGATTATCATTAGCCTTGAGCATTGCAGTTTTCAGTTTAATTCAGTTGGGAGTAGTACTTAGAACCCAGCTGAAACAGAGATGAAGTCTCATCCGCCTACTAGGCTGAGACCTAATAGTAGAAGTTCCTGACTCCTAGAACTATGGATTGGCCATAGGTTTTAAAGAGTCATCCATGAGGAAAGGTTTGACACCTTATTCCTTTTAGACATCAGTTTAGTGGATCCACATTAGTTCGTGTTTGTACCCTTGGCAAGGTAATGAACACCCTTTGAGATGGGTTATAGGTTTGACCTCAGTTAGCTTAGAATGAGGTATGTTGGTTATTAGTAGCTCCCACAGTCTATAATTTAAAGTTTATATCCATATTCTTACCCGATGTTTTAGTCTATTTATTATGCAACATATGTTAATTGCTTGGTCTTGCATTAGTTTATCATAATATATGTACCATGTTCAGCTTATATCAGTTATTTTCCTATCTTACATACTCAGTAAATTCAAAGTACTGATCCCATACTTCCTTTGTACTATATTGTCTTATAATAAAAGTTTTGATGCTCAACATCCGAATAATGCCTAGTACGACCTCTTACTGTATTCGCAATATTATTTTTGTGAATCCTCATCATTCGAGGAACAGAGTCAGCATTTCATTTCATTTGATCTTTTATCGTTTGCAGTTTTCAGACAGTTGGAGTTAGATGGGGCTTGTCCCAGCAACTCATCTTATTTGAGGGTTTAGAGACATAAAGTTAGATGTTCAAATTTTGATCTCAAATGTAGTTATTAATGAGTGAATTTCTTCAAATATTTGTTTCATTATTTAGTTCATCATCCGTATAAGTGTATTGATTAGTTATTATCGATAAACATAGAGTTTTTCTATTCCATGGGTTATCTTAGGGTAACTTTTGATTCTAAGTATCGTGTTATGACTAGGGGTAGTCTCAGATTGTAACAAACTTGGTATCAAACAAACAATTTTAAAGTGTCCTAGAGTGTTTGAAAGTCGTATCAAATAGTATCTTATTCATGGGTGTGAAATGTGCCACATTTATATGTGAGAGGCTATGAGACATTTTAGGAAAAGTTTAAATTATTTCATGTTCTTATTGTGCGATAGGGTGTGAGATCTATTAAAATCTTATTCTACTACATTCTCTACATGTTTATATATTAAGCCTCCAAAGATAACTAATGAAAGGAGGAGTGGAAATAATAGCGGGATAGAGATTCAACAATCACTACCACCAGCTCCATAAAACCATATGAATAAACAAGTTTCCCATGCCAAATTTAGGGTTGCTTTTACATCCTTAACACAGTCCATCACCATCCAAAATAACAAGTCTAGTGTGGCACCAGCCAACTCGGTAGTGAATGTGGTAGCATCCAGAGTCTGAGACTTTACTCGGATGAATCCTCTAGTATTCATTTGTTCCAAGTTTGGGGAGGATCCACATAAGTCCATGGACAATATTCAAAAATTTATAGAGATTATAGGTGTTAACCTGACTGAAAGTGTCGACCTGGCCGCCTATCAGCTATAAGGAGTAGCTCATACCTAGTATAAATAATGCAAAGAGGATATGGGTCCAAATGTAGAATTAGTAAAATGGGATAAGTTTGTGGTTGTACTTATGGATAGGTTCTCACAGCGTGAGCTATGGGAGGCCATGGTGTAGGAATTAATAAAACTGAAGAAGGGTAGCATGATCGTGAAGGAGTATTACCATAAGTTTACTCAGTTGGCAAGGTATGCTCCAACTATGAATGTTGATTCTAAGGTCCACATAAGAAAGTTTGTGTATCGTGTTTTTGAGGATGTCTTCAATGAATATAGGACTGCTATGTTGGTAAAATGGCATGGAGTTCCCTTGACTATCATTTCAGATAGAGATACTATCACGACCAAAAATTTGGTCATGATGGCACCTATAATACCCCACAAGTAGGTATGCCAACCGACAGTATGGAACTGCTAGTAACGGACCATCAAGAGAAATTAATTAAGATAGCAGAATAAATATGATAAAAAAATTAATATATATAAGAAAATCCCAAAACATGGTGGGATTAGCACAAAAGATCCTAATATAATAAGGATACAAAAATTGAAGTACTAAATGAATATACAGGTCAACCCTTCTTTGAATACAACATAGAGATCAGTCTAATCCATAAGAGGGAGAGTAGTAATACTCCAGACACTAGGATCTCACCACAAGTAGCCGATCCATAGATTCTCCAAATGATGAACATAACAATGACAAGAACTCGTAATTTAATCTGTAGGCTGTGAAAGTTTAGTATGAGTACCAAGCACATGGCACTCAGTAGGCAACTATCGATTGAGCTTAATAGATAATGCAAATATAAATAACTTGCAGATCAAGAATACAAACTACAGTTAACTATTTATGAAGCTAACAAAATAAGGATAAACTATCCTAATCTATTTATAATCAGGAACTAAAGCACTATAAAATCTATCATTGGTCATTATACAAATAAAGAGTAGAAGAAAGATATATAGTAGTATATAAGGCCAAGGAATGCATATAAAATATGAAAAAATGGGGAAGAGAGGGTTATACAGTAATACCATATCTAGATATTTATGTATATATATATATAAGTACACAAGACTAACTTAAAGGTACCACCAGAGGTAGTCAATCCAATCTCTCCAGGAAATCCTAACAATGTAGGAAAGCTAATAGTTGCATGATCAGGCCCTATAGTCATGTGTCTAACCACAAATATTCTATCCATAATGTAAAATTCCAAACAGGAAAAGGATCAGAATCATACCTTAATTCTTAGTGCCAGCCCATAATCATCATTGCATGAACCAACCATAATAACAAAAATAAAGTAACCGATAGTCCAGACAAATAATACCTAATTGGGCGCTATAAACTAGATGGTTCAATCAACGTACAACAAACAACACTCATAACCTATATCTATGCAATACCCCATAAAGCTGATAGATATAGGAACCAAACAATATAATGGTGATAGGCAATTCGCATACACAAATAATCCAAAGTAAATACATAATACCATAACCGATCCAAGTGCCATAACGTACCAAGTGTATACATCTCCTCCATATTGGCGGCTTGCAAAGGAAGTACTTACGATGACCTCTATTCTCCGGTATGATGACTCACAAATGAAGGGTCCCCTAACGGGTTCGAGATTACCCGTATACAATAAGCTAGTCTTGATCTAGGATTTCCAATAATGATCATCATCAGTCTACTCGATCAAGTATTAAAGATATGTATATATAATAAATACACGACTAAAACCATGGATAAAAGAGTATAAGTCTGTTAATATGCTGCTTGAGGTTAACTACGAGGCTAAATATTCATAATATACTAAAAATGGTTAGAATCTCTCACGACCAAAATAATTAGTAGTGTTAAAACCATGAACCAAAATCTATCTCAGTTAGATTTCTAAAACATCATTTTTAGTTTTAAAATCTCATAAATTATCCATTAAGGTGGTAGAATTTCCATTATAAAAGAATACGTATTGAAAGTGAAAAGTAGGAATAAATCCCATTTTAGGAAAACAATAGTAAAACGATGTTTTTAGTTGGAATTGTACAACTAAGTAAGTATGAACGTACCAAACTCTATGAATTCCATCACATGTATCCAAAAAATACAATCATAAGCATCTAAGCATCCATAGAAAAAAACCACATCCTTTATAAAGATAAAATACTCACCTAGAGTCCAACTGGTATTATAACCATGACTTTGGGCCCAATATTATATAACTAGCATAATATCAATACCATAATGCGAGAAGCTATGATAATCCACCGAGTAAAGTACTGAACCTTATACTAAAGGATCCTCCTCAACTATGTTCAACATACTGATAACCTTTGGTGATATGATCCTATAGTCATAACAAGTATTTCATCTTAAGGGTCGATTCACCCCTCTATCCCCAATCTTCTAAATTAGACAAAGTTTTGGTGTTCTACCCATAATCATATCCAAACATCCATATCTAACATGAAATATATATCATACGTTGTCTCTTAAGAGGAGTAGACCGAAGCCTACCTTGATATCGAACCGCAAGTTTGTGAATCCCCCCTAAATTAACTGCCTTTGCCCCATGATTATAAAATACCGCCAGGCTACCAAAATAGTAATCTACACATCATTAAGAGTAAAATGAGACTCATATTTTTATATAAAGGGTTGGTCCAGAATTCACATCAAGAATAGGCCTGTGGGTGCTCTAAATGGAATTCAAAATTGAATTTTTCATGAGGTCCGTTGACAAACAAGGAATGTGTGCTCATAAGTTGAGCACAACTGGTGTATATATCAGAGTCCAAATCAGCCCCTAAGTTCTAGGGATTTAAAGATCTAATCTCTTAAAATTTACCATGAAATAAGATGGAAATTGATGGAAAAATTAATGGAAAATGACCAAGGAGTGTTAGGCTAGCCTACCTTATGTCACAACATGATTCCCTGAGTCATGATGGCACCTACTATATCCCACTAGTAAGTAATCCAAACCATAGCTCGAAACTCTATGTAATATGCTAATTTGTTAAAAATGGCATAAATTCCAGAAATAAGCAAGTAAAAGAGATACACGTCATAACATAAGAATAAGCATAAATAAAGAGAAGTACGAGAAGAGAAATGACATCCCACGAACAAGTAAAGTCGGTACAAGAGCCACTAATTAGAAGAATACGAGTATTATACAAGTAAACATACAATAGTCTCAAAAATAGAAAGACTAAGCAAAAATAAAAGTCAGAGAAATGGCCAACTCTGGCTTTGAGAGCTCACCCTATCTCCAAACTCTGATCAATATAATAGCGACATCAATGGCGGTGTCATGACCTGATTTCCTAGTCATGATGGCACCTACTTTATCCCACCGATATGTAAGCCGAATTGTAGCATAGAGCTATAAACAATGGGCTAATTTGGCATGGCTTAAATCCAAGAAATCTGTCAACAAAAGCTTACAACAATTAAAAAATAGTATAATAATAATATGAAAGATAAATAAGATAATAATAACATCCCACGACCTAGTAATATCAGTACAAGAACCACTAAACTAAACGAATATGATTACTATAATATTCAAATGTACAGCAGTCTCGAAATGGAAACACTGAGCAAAAATTCAAAAAGGACAAAAGGGCAATTTCGACTCTGAGAGCTGACCATATCTCCGAACTCTAGTCAGCATGACCGTAGCCATAACGATGATAATTAGTACTTAGATCTGTACTAAAAGGGTACAAAAGTGTAGTATGATTACCAAAGCCATAGGTTCTCAATAGGAATCATTGGCTGACTGAGCAATCATAACATAAATATAATAAGAATGTGAGGTAAATATGCCACATCAAGGAAGTAGGGAAAACTTGGAATAATTCTTCAATTACTATAAATAAATCATATGAAATAATAACATAAAAGAACACATAACTATCACTACGAAATTAACCCTCATAAGCCAGTAAGTGCAGAAAAGTAAATAACCCAACATGAGCCCTCATAAGCTCAAAGGGTGCCATCAACGAGAACAAGAAATAGAAAATATACTAATAAACGACATCTCAAAGACATACCTGTGAATCTTTTCATACCATAAACACTGGACTCAAATTGGTTCCATACCCATCATAAATGACCTATCATTGTTAGCCTTGAATAGGAACACATATAACCAGCTTCAGGACTTGAACCTGAACTCATATAATCAATTTCCATTCTTGAATCAAAACTCAAATTATTAATAATGTTGGAATCGAACCGGTCCTAAGATCATAAATCATGAGACTTGAACTGGAACAAGTTTCAAATCCCAAATGCCAATATAGAACTAGCCTCCAGAATATCAAAAGTATATATTTAGAAGATGTAACACGCCTATAAAGTCTACAATGGGATAATAATAGTCTTGGCCTAAAGTGGGCCGGAAGGGCCTACTTGTAATCTCCAAAATCAATTCTATGACAAATTCTACCCGTACAAGGCTAAGGTATCTAAATTCACTTCTAGATATTAATTAAGCCACATTTTTGCCCTAAGATAGAAATTCTATCTAAAGGGTGAGTAACTAAGTCAATTATGCCTCATTTACGGTTCCTTAATGGACTAAATAATTCAAATTATTCTAAATATACCTTTAAGACCCAATTTTCAACCCACATATAGCACATTATCACAAATATACTACAATTAAGAGCATTATAAAAGAAAGGTAAACCTAGCCTACTTGGATGCCAAAGATAACTCGGTGAAATTTGCTAAATCTGTGATTTTCCCTTTCAAGAAACTTTCACACATTGTCAAGCATTGAAAATGATAATCTACTCATCAATATGAGATTAATGTTATCCATATTGAATTTTTTTGTGATTCGGTCTAAAATTACCTAAAATTCCCATATAGGGTCTACTTGCGGAATTGCAATTTCAAAATCCTCAACACATTCCCCTATGATTAAGGAACATTTACCCTCAAGAATGGGTAAATTTTAAGTTCAAATGGTGCTAAAATCAACCCACCAATAATATAGGGATTTTGGATAATATTTGAGAAATTAACCATGAATTTAATGAAAACTTACCAAGAATTCAAAGAAGAAACGAGTAATCCAACCTCCCAAACACCCCAAAATCATCTACTAATGTTTCTCCTAAGTTTCCACACTTTATATAGTTTTCACTCTTGAACTTGTGTGAAAAATAGGAGAAAACTAGGTAAAGGGGCATTTAATGCCACTAGGCTCCACTTAAGTGTACACCGGACTACTTAAGCGGTCACCACTTTCGTAGCCAAGTGCCGCTTTCGTGGTACTTTCCCAATCTGCACATGCCACGTACGCGACCCATTAGCCTCTTAAGTGACACTTATTTAAGTGGACTGGGCTTGCATATGTGACATACCAACTGGCATCTTGGTCTCTTAAGCAACCGGTTGGTCGCGTAGGAGAGATCTGCTTAAATGACAAAAGTTGCTCTTAAACGGATGCACCAGTTGGGGACTTTAAAGCCTCTATCGACCCTTTGGGATTTATCTAGAATCCTGTAAATGCAAATGAACTATGATACCCTATCAGTTTCAACATTTCAGACTTAATGACGTAGTTAAAATTTTCGTTTGAGTTCGTTTCAATGAAAAGTTGGTCCCATACTCAAGTGCCTTTTTTGTCTGTTTTTTTCCAATAGCTCGAAATGAGTCTAAAATCCTTAGGACACAAACCAAAGGTCCATCTATCCTAAAATAAACATTCCAAAGCTAATGGAATAGTCAAAATTGGCATATGAGGTTTTCTGAATAATGCTATTACCCGGTGTCTAATTCTTACCAATGAAGACTTCAAACTAGGTAATTGCTTGTAAAAAACAAATGAACTGTCCAGTAACTGAACAGTCAGCTCCAACTAGTCATAAATGACTAGGGGTTAGCTATAGGAAATATCTATGTGTATAAATACGTGGAAATGAAGAAAATTACCTAGAGGGTCATTTTAATTTCTACTACTATACAAACTTTTGTCTGTAAAAGTAAAGGGTTAGGATGTACTTGAAGCCTCAAATAGGTGTTGATACTGGGCCCGAATCTTACTCTCGATCTCCTAGTAGCCTCCTATATTGGGTAGTGTCTCCACTGATCCTTTACTACTAGAATCTTTCTAGAGCGCAATCACCTGACATCCTTGGCCAATATAAACATCAACTCCACCACAAATATCAACCTCTCATCCAACTACACCACGTCCAACCAAAGCACATAAGACTCATTGGTAATGTACCGCAACAACATGTAAACATGGAAAATTAGATGATCAATAGAAAAATATGGGGGAGGCTAAGTCATATGCCACCTCTCCCACTATGTGCAGTATCTCAAAAGGTCAAATATATTTGTGAATGATCTTGCCTTTCATCCCAAACCTCATCATACCATTAATTGGTGATACACGAAGGAATATCTGATCACCAACTCCAAATATTAGTGAATGAAGTCTATGATCTGAACAAACATTCTCCTTACTCTAACCTGTCCTCAGTAAGAATTGGATCACCCTAACTCTATCCAATGACTCCTAAAGCAAACTAGTACCATGGGGTCTAGTCTTAAAGGTCTCAAACCATCTAATAGGTGAATGAAAATGCCTACCATATAAATCCTGAAATGGTTCCATCTTGATACTCGAATGGTAGCTATTATAATATGCAAACTCCACCAATGCCAAGTGTTGCTCGCACTAAACTATATATTCCATAAAAAAGGCTCAAAGCATATCCTCAAGAATCTCAGTAGTTTGCTCTAATTTCCCATCAGTCTGAGGTTGGAAAATTGTTCAATGATCTACTTGAGTACCTAACTTCTTTTGAAAATCTCTCAAAAATCTAGAATTAAACACTGAGCCCTGGTATGAGATGATAGAAATAGGCACTCCATGCAAACAAACTATCTTACGAACATAGATATGGGCCAACCTCTCGACGTTGAAGGAATTTTTAATAGGAATAAAATATGCCGATTAGGTCAATCGATGCATGAAAAAACCAAGTATCATTGGGATACGAGAAGTGGAAGGAAAACCACTAACAAAGTCTATAGTGATCCGCTCCCACTTCTGCTAGAGAATAGACAACCTCTGAATCAATCCATCTGGTCTCTAATGCTCAACCTTCACCTGCTGATAATATAGGCAATAAGCTACAAATTCCACCACATATCTCTTCATACCCCTCCACCAATAATACAACCTCAAATACCTATACATCTTAGTTGTACCAAGGTAAATAAAGTATCTAGAACTATGAGCCTCACACAATATTGATTGATTCAAGTTACCAACTCTTAGAACACAAATACGAATATTATATCTTAGAATACCCCAACAATCTACGGTAACACTCTTGGACTTTCCACTCAACACCTAATCATGGATGAAATCTTATATTCTCAAACTGATGACTTTGAATCTTCTCAAATAAGGTACACCATGCCTCAACACTATAATAAAAACTCCTGGGGTAAGAAATAGCAAGCCACACCATTTAGTTGGATAAGTAATGGATGTCCCATACCAATGACCTTTTAGAAATTATGATCGAAGCCAAGCTACCGATATTCACCATCTTCTAGCTCAAGGCATTCGCTATGACGTTTTCCTTGCGCAGATGATCTAAGATAGAGATGTCATAATACTTAAAAAACTTCATCCATCTACACTTCCAGGATTAAGCTTTATCTGGGTAATAAAATGCTAAAGACAGTGATGATCAGTATAGATCTCTCAATGCATGCCATAAAGATAATGCCTTTAAATATTAAATGCAAAAACTACTATCGCCAACTCAAAATAATGAGTTGAATAGCTGGGCTCGTACACTTTCAGTTGCCTCGATGCATAAGCAATAACTCAACCCTTATACATTAAGACAAAAAACAAGCCAACACTTAAAGAATCACAATATATGCTAAATCCATCACCCTTAATAGGAAGAGACAATACAGGAGTTAAAGTGAGAAATTCCTTGAGCTTCGAATAGCTAGAATTACACTCTTCAAACCACTGAAAGGAACATCCTTCCAGGTCAATCTGATCAATATCGCTGCAATAGTAGCAAAACCTTCAATGAACCACCTATAATAACTAGCCAAAGTATTGAAGCTATGAACCTTAGACGGGCATATAGGCCTAAAACAATCACAAATAGCCTTAATCTTCGCCAAGTCCACAACAATCATATCCTTAGACACCACATGACTAGGAATGTCACTAAATCAAGTACAAACTCACACTTTAAGAATTTGGAAAAAAAACTATGATCTTACAAAGTCTGGAGCATAATCCACAAATACTTAATATGTTTCTCCCTATGCCTTGAATATGCAAAGATGTAGTCGGTGAACACAATCACAAAGGAATCCAAATATGGCCTGAACATAATGTTCATACAATCCAATAAGGCAGTTGTGTCATTGGTAAACATAAAAGAAATTAATAAGAACTCATAATGACTGTAACGAGTCCTAAAGGTTGTCTTCGGGATGTCCTCAGCTTGAATCTTCAACTGATGGTAACCAGACCTTTAGTCAATTTTAGAGAACACCGCTGCTCCATTAAGCTGGCTAAATAAATCATTAATGCAAGGAATAGGATCCCTATTCATCATCATCACCTTATTAAGATGCCTATAGTCAAAAAACAAATTCAAGGAACCATCCTTCTTCTTAACAAAATGGACAAGACCACCCCAAGGATACATATTCAATCTAATAAAAACCTTACCAAAAAGATCCTAATGCTGAGAATTTAGCTCCTTAAGATCGATATGAGCCATATGATATGGTGTTATAGAAATAGGTTAGGTGCCTGAATCAAGATCAATAACAAACTCAATATCATGATCAAGAGAAAGAACAGGTAGATCGTTAGGGAAAACATCAAAAAACTCATAAACTATGGGAACAAAGTCAATTAAGGGACTCTCCATAATAACATCAAGAATATAAGTGATATAAGACACGTAAACCCTTGAAATTAGTCTCCTAGAATAAATATAAGAAATAATCCCTATCCGCTCATGACTAATTGATACCTGCCACACAACCAAGGGTATGCCAAGCATTTATAAGGTGACAGTCTTAGAAAACTAATTCAAGACCATATGATTGGGGGATAACCAGTCCATGCCTAGAATCACATCAAAATCCACCATATCTAACACAATAAGATTAGCCTGAGTATCAAACTCTTGAACAGTCATAACATATGATCTATAAACCTGATCCACTGCAAAAAGAATCACCCATGGGAGTAGATACACATAACGACATAGATAAAGCATCCTAAGATAACACTAACTGTAGGTCATAATAAGCAAATACATTAGATACGTGAATCTTGTATAAAAGGAAAAGTTGGTTAATGGCACACTGAATAGTACATATAATAAAAACATCAAAGACTTTACCTTGGGCCTAGAAGGTATGACATACAACTATCCACGCCTTATAGTTGGTTTGGCTCCTGATCAATCTCCTATCCTTTCTACCTAAGGACCTCTGCAGGAACCCTGGGAACTACCCTGACGACTATGCATACCACAGCTAGATGGGGGAGGTAGTGCCCTAATCGGCTGAATACTTTGAGATACTAGAATAATAACTCCACAATTAGGACACTCTCTTGAGAAATGACCAAAGTCCCCACAACTATAATACACCCCTAGCAATGTACTAAACCATAATATCCAGCTGACCCGAAGTATCTATCACGACTAGAGTACCTAGAAGATAAATTACTTAGAGGTTGACAACTACTCTTGAAAAGATGATAATTGTAACTAGACTGGTTTTCATCAGTTATCTGAACTGAGTATAAACGAGCTAATTATACTGATCATAATTCTGATAAGGCTGACGCGGAGGGTACCTACCTAGAGAACCACTGCCCTTGAACAGTGACTCGCTACCGATCTCACTAAAACTACCTTGATATCAAGGCATCTTAATGCTGCCCTTTGGGCCTCTTAATGCATCTTATCCATAACTTATGAACAATAAAAAGCCTCAGCAAAAGATCTACCATCAACATTAAAACTCTGGGTAGCCATGCAAAGATGAATTTTAAATCCCTAAAAAAAATAATGAACCTGCATATACTCGATCAATAAAATAGATTTTGCATGCCTAACCAACTCATGAAATTGAGCCTCATACTCCACAAGAGTCATAGAGCCCTTCTCTAACCATGAGAACTAATCTCTTAGATGATCTATAAGACTGTGAGGTGATGTAACCCAAAATTATACCTACAAGAAAGTACTATATGATCACTGTCAAATAAGGAACCCAATAATCGTTGGGGTCAAACCGACAAGGAATAGGTAGAATCTATATCACAAACTTATTGAAGTAGCTGGAAATTACAGAAAGTAAATGGGGGATTTTTCTAGAACAGTAAGAATAGTACCAAATCTTTATCACTTTAGATTGAAATCAATATGAGATGAATGCTAAAGTTATGTTCCCTCTAACTTCCAACCTCTGTTGACTTACCCTGCTTTATCAAACTATCTTAATGCCTTACATGCAGAATATGATAAGTTACATATCAGCGATCATCTTTGTAATGCAATTAGTGAATTTCACCTATCATCTTTTGAGTCTCAAAGTGTGTCCTTACTAACCCTTGTCCTGGATCACAGATTAATTATCGTATTTTTTATCTCAAGTTAATTAAATAAAGGTTGATTGCTTCAAATTACTGTTGTGATCTTATTTTTCTAATATCAACCTTCTTGTGGAGATGGTGTCGAATACAAGCAAGTTCTTAACTTCTGCAGTCGTTAAGAAAGCAAATAAATAGAGGAAAATCACAATACATTCCAGGATATTAATCAAGAATAATTTTACACTTCCTCTACTTTGTTATTCCATCAAGGTTCCCCACAACCCTAATTATGAGGTTTTTAGATTCTAATGCTTGTAATAACACTCGTAGAATTCATGAAATAAAGCATATGAATAAACTTACAATAGATTAAGAATGAAAACCAGAATCTCAAATTAATATCCAACCTTAAAAACTAAGAACAAGGATTCCAAGATCAAAAGTCAAATCTCAAAATCAATATAATGTTATAAGTATAAAGAGTTCGTAAACTAATAACAAAATTAGCAGGGTATTAATAGTATACATCAAAACCCTAAAAATCCTAACCATAACAAAATAGAAAAATCTAGGTCGGCACCTGCCTACCGACCCACTTATGAGCCATAGGTACTACCTACGGACCCTAGGTAGGTCCATAAGTCTCAGAGAAATCAGTAGCATTTAAATCTTCCTTTTATGGAGGTACCTTCGTGGGACATAGGTTCCACTTACGCCTCCATAAGTTCCTTCATAACTGTCAGAAAAACTTTAAACTTTCAAAACTTGGCTCCTGACACCTACGATGGGGCATACGATTGGAGTAAGTCCTACTTAAGGCCCGCAATAGGTTTCATAAGTGGGTCCCCTACAATAACTCATCATTTTTTCTCCTTTTTTATACCAAAACCTATTTCCTAACAAAACAAATGCAAGAAACATCATATCTAACAAAAAAAGACCTAAGTACTTGTAGAATTTCTGGTTTTAAGCATTAAAAGTTCCATGAAACCATGGCACATCACGAGGCATATACTTCTCAAAGAATACCTCAGAGAATTGAGCCCATATTAGTGGGGGAGATCCAGCTGGCCTAGAATCAAGATAACCACTCCACTAATGTTAAGCCTCCAAAATCAACTCGAAAGTACTATAATTTACACCACGAGTCTCTACTAGGCCGAAATTATAGATCTTATCTTTGCAAGACACCAATAACTCATAAGCACCCTTGTCTGGTATACAAGAAAATATAGTCAGAGTCAATCTTAAAAATCTACCCAGCATCATTTTCTCCTCGACATACATAGCATGTTGGGCAACCACCGGCTAAGAAGCTACCAGTTGAGAAACCATAGGTGCAGGAGGGATCTGAACTTGGGGGGCCACAACTACAAGTTATCCCTAATACCGCTCTGATCTAAAAAATATGCACTATAAAATGATGTACCACCAACTAATAAAAAGATCTAAACTATTGCATCCCAGAATAGTGTAGAAGAAATAAACCTAGTTGGAGCCTGGGCTGGTCCCTGGCCAACCATTGGCTGGTGTAGAGGAATCTCTGGAGCGGGAGCAGGATTAGGGTCTGGTGAAGGCCCCCTACCTAGTTATAACAAGGATGCATCTCTAGGTTGTCCTTGACCTCTAGGCCATGCATGACTATGATAGGATCCATAGTCAAAGAATCGGGGTCCTCATCTTGTGTAACGATAGCACGCATCCTAGCTATTTGCAAAAGAGTGAAACCAAAGAAATCTTTAAAATCCATCCCAACCTCTTAGCACAAAATGAGTGAAAAGAAGTGAAGATCTCCAAGGAATGT
The DNA here is from genome assembly GCA_030864215.1 of Capsicum pubescens. Taxonomy (NCBI): domain Eukaryota; kingdom Viridiplantae; phylum Streptophyta; class Magnoliopsida; order Solanales; family Solanaceae; genus Capsicum; species Capsicum pubescens. The sequence goes on along the minus strand of CM061544.1, from coordinate 193,034,086 downwards.
CCTATTGCCTCCCAAAGATAAAAAACGGATATCATTATTTTGATCCGCGAAACTCTAATAGACACTTGCTCTTGTACCAACAATATTGGTGAACTTAGTGGTTTGATACCAATTTGTCATGACTCCATTTTTTATTCATGATGGCACCAACTTTATCCCACCTGTAGGTAAGCTAAACTATTGCCCGGAGCCATAAAAAATTGGCTAATTTGGAGGAAGATGGCATAAATTAAATATGTAAATAAAAGCTTACAATAGTAACTCAAATAATAATAATATGGAAGAAAAAAAAGATAATAATACTCTCCCACGACCTAGTAGTATCGGTAAAAGACCTACTAAACTATAAGAATATGATTACTATAATAGTCAAATTTACATCAGTCTCAAAATGGAAAGACTAAGAAAAAATTAAAGAAGGAGAAAAGGGCATTTTTGACACTGAGAGCTCACCTTGTCTCCAAACTCATGTAAGCAGAATTGTAGCATTAACTATGGAAATTAGTCCTCGGATCTCCACCAAAAGGGTACAAAAGTGTACTATGAGTACCAAAGCCATGGTTACTCAGTAGGCATCATCGGCTGACTGAGTTAAATCATAATATAAATATAATAAGAATGCAGGGTAAATAATCTAAGTCAAGGTAGAAGGTAAAAACTGGAATAATGCTCAAAATACTATAATACATGAATGATCTGAAATAATAACATAAAAGAAGACATAACTAGAACTACAAAATTGTCCCCCATAAGCCAGTAAGTGCGAAAAGAAATAACCCAATTTGGGCCCCAGTAAGATCGAAAGGTACAATCAACAAGAAAAAATTAACCAAAATTCTACTAATGAAGAATATCTCAAAACCATAACTATGAATTCTTCGATACCATAAACATCAGAGTCAAATCGGTTCTAAAACAAACATAAATAACATATTATTGCATGCTCAAACCAAAACAAGTTTCAACTCCTAAATGCCAATATAGAATAAAGAATCATATATCTAGCCTTCTTAAGCTCAAAATTATACACTTAGAAGATGTTACACACTTATAAAGTCTATAAGGGGCTAATAATAGTCTAGGCGTAAGGTGCGCTAGAGGGGCTGACTTCTTATACCCAAAATCCTTTCTAAGGAAAATTCTACTCATACTAGGATAAGGTATTTAAATTCCCTTTTAAACATTAATTAAACCTCATTTTTGTCCAATGATTGAAATTTTACATAAAGGGTGAGTAACTAAGTCAATTATGCCTCATTTACGATTCCTTAATGGACTAAATAATCCCAATTATAATACATATACCTTGAAGACTTTCCAACCCATATCTAGCACATAATAATAAACACACTACAATAATCCCAATCTAAAAGAAAGGTAAACCTAGCCTACTTAGACGCCGAAGAAAGCCTGGTGAAATCCACTAAATTGGTGATTTTCCCTTCATTGAATCTTCCACGTGATGCCACACTATTAAGATGATAATATACACATAAATTCTAGAACAATAGGGCCCAAATTTAATTTTTGTGTTGTGGGTCAAAAATTATCTAAAAATCCTATTTAGGGCCTTTTGAAAACGTCAGTATATCCCTATATGATCAAGTTTGAGCTTAAATGGTGCTAAAATCAACTCACCAATAATCTAGGGATTTGGAAAATAATTGATAAACTAACAATGAATTTAGTGAAAACTTACCCTGAATTCGAAGAAGAAATGAGTAATCTAAGCTCTCAAACACCCCAAATTCAGCTATTAATATTTCTCCCAAGTTTCTACACTTTCTATGTTTTTCACTCTTCAACTTGTGCAAAAATTGGAGAAACTTAGGAAAAGGGCAATTTAATGCCACACAGGTGTCGCTTAAGCGGTCATCGCTTTCGTAGACAAGTGCCATTTTTGTGGTACCTACCTAATCTACACATGTTGTGTACGTGAACCACAAGCCGCTTAAGCAACACTCACTTAAGCAGACTAGGATTGCTTACACGACCCACCAGTTGGCATCCTGGTCGCTTATGTGACAGGCTAGTCGCATATGTGAAGTCCACTCAAGAGACCCAAGTGCCACTTAAGCGGATGCACTAGCTGAGTGGTGTACAAGGTGGGAACTTGGAAAATTCCAAGTCTCCACAACCCCTCGAGATACATCTGGAATCTCATAAATGCAAATGAAATATGATACTATATCAAATTTGACATTCTTGATTAAATGGCATAGTCTAACTTTCCATCTAAGATCATTTTGATGAAAAGTGGGTCCCATACCTAAGTGCTAATTTTTTACCAATAGTTTGGAATGAGTCTTAAAGCCTTGGGACCCAAAATGAAGGTCCACCTAGCCTTAAATCAATAATTCAAAGCTAAAGGAACTTTCAAAATTGGCACATAAGGTTGTTTGATTAATGTTTTTGGTCGGTAGCTAATTGTTACCAGCGAAGACTTCAAATTAGGGAATTGGCTCTAAAAATCAAACGAACTGCTCGTATCTAAAGTGTCAGCCTCAACATGTCATAAATGACTTAGGGAATCTATAAGAAAGATCTAAGTATTAAAAATACATGGAAATCTAGAAAATGACCTCGAGGGTCATTATAGGCAGCAACTAGCACTAAAATCTACACTAAATCTATTGGAGGGCATGAATCATCAAAGCATACTTAAGAACTCAACAAGGATGCAAGTAGTACTAATGATAGACAAAACTCTAGAAACTTGAAGAAATTCAACCTTAGCTAGAAACTAGTCAATCTAATACTTCATCTTAGAAATAAATACCTAATTTACCATCTTAAGAAGTGGTCACAGGAAAGATCACCTATCTCCATCTTTCTTAACAACACTAGAATAAATATCATGTCACAACAAGTACATAGTATCCAACTCCACACCAATACCAAGATTAAACCATCACCAGGAGATAGACCCTATAAATCAGATAAAAAAGCTGAGGACCTTTCAGTATCAATACTGACACAACCCAAAATAGAGCCTTGTAGCAATGGGTATCCCAAGTCTAACCAGGACCGGGGACCACCCCCATTACCCAACCCAACCTCCAAATATGCATACCCTAAGTCAAATGAATTCCAAACATATAACAAGATAACATTTATTATGATTCTTGACTCTGGGATAGGTCTATAGCTGCAACCAACCCAAGCAAGTCTATCTAGCCCATGCCAACCAACAACCATAATTAAAAAAACATAAAAAACCAAGTTCATGTCCATAACATAACATAAAAGGATGGAACAATCATAAATTTACTCCAATGGTATCATCCCCAATGCCAATGACAATACTAAGGTTGACACTAATACCGACACCGCCCATTCAAATCCATAGTAGTTCAACATAGCTTCTAACCAAAAGAAAGACAATATTCGATTGGGAAATTCCCCCAACCATAGCCAAAACCAATATCCAAAAAATAACCAAAGTATGTAAAGGCAACCATGATATGAAATGGAGCCTTTAAAAATATGGAAGCTCACCACTTCAACAAAATAGTTGATCCCAAATTTGATCACTAAGCAGGATGAGTAGAATGGTCGGTTCTTACATTGCATGGGGATACAACCGTCTGAAGATAGATTAGCAGGTAAATGCTATCATGAACACAGGATAAGGATAAAATAATGACATATAATAAAACCAAGTAAACAAATCATATGCATACAAACAATACATACAAATATATATAACCATGCCGGGAAAAGGAATCAGGGTTAGCATGCATTTAAAACCATTAACCTAGGTATGTGTAGTTTAACCATCCTAGAACCACCCACAGGCTATATGGGTCCAGTGTAACCCACTGAACGGGCCCTGATATGTGTACCGCATGAATCAAAGATACCATAAGAGTAGTGGATTCTGAAGTGCCTTTTTCTCTCTATGATACAAATAAACAATGTACTTAAATAATTCCCATGTACCTTATTGTATCATAGATGGTCGCTATGACCAACCCTCATGGCAGCAAACATGAGTTTCCAGTTTTCGTCAGTTTGACTATCACCTTCACGGTTAGTTATCACACCCCGCCATTATTGACCTGTTAAAACCATTACCATGCAACCAAAAAATTAATCCATTATTATTAACCAAGGCTATAAGTAGTGGTATCGTCATACCGACTATAGCTTGCAAGCAATGCCTTAGCCAATATTTTTTATGTAAACGGATTCCTATGTACCCATAGATTACATTATCATGTTAACTTGGGGAAATCCTGTGTACCCCACAAGTGTTCCATTGTTAAGTTTCCTTTGGGGAATCACGTGTACCCCACAAGATTTTCATTAACATGTTTACCTAGGGGATTCCCTTGTACCTTACAAGGATATTTACTTAACCATAACCCTGACAACCTTACCTTGACATTTAACCATTCAAAACCATTTAAACCCTTTATACCATTTAGGTTTTCTATTACTAAACCATACCATGCAATAGTTTATTTAAATGTCCAATAATACAGTAAATACATTATTATAGGTATTTTATCAAATATATTGAGGCCGTAGTGTTTCAAAAACCAAATCCAATTACAAATTTATCATTACCATGCCACCAATTATCCAAACAACCATTAAACATGTAAAAACATAATTAAAACATGGGAAAATCATAAGCAAGCATTTAATACAAAAACTCCAACATATGTTTGAAAACCCCAAAACCATATAATAATCATTCAATGAAATCTTTGTATAAAATATGCCTTTAACTGGAACTAACAATAAGGGATAAGTACATTCCTTAGATTACAAAGATGATAGAGAGAAATCACTCATACAAGCCCTAAATTATCCTCTAGATGAAACCCTAGCCTTCTTTTACCTAAGATCCTTAGAGAGAATTAGAGAAAGTTTTTAAGTATTTTAAATGATGTCCCAATAGTTATATAAATCATGCGCCTTAAGATGTTATGAAAGGAAATGTCTAGATTACCCCCAACTTAAATTGCATAAAATTACCGTCAGATGGTATGACTCCCCCATACAGTCGTACCCTTCCATACGAGTAGTATCCACCACTCGCACCCTATGCCAACCCTTTGGACCCAACACTAGTATCCCAAACCAAGTCTTACCCAACCATACGACCAGTACCCCAAAGCCGTGTCCCTAGTAGTATAAAATGAAAGGAAGTTTGAACACTGTCTACCATACAAGTTAAAGGTATGACTCGTACCCTATCTTATGGCTCATGGTGATCCACTCTTACTTAGATCCAAGTTAAGTTACTAGATCTTAGATTAAGTTAAGGAAAATCCCAAAATTTATGACCCATCACCAACTATATGACTCATACCCACCAAGTCGTACCTATTCCAAAAACCAACCCAACCCACCAACCAACATTGGTTAGCATACGACAAAGAGAATGTGAACCGTACCCCATCATACGACTGGTACCCATAAGTCATATGATGTCTAGAATCCAAAAATCCAGGAAATTTTCTTAAGGTCCAAACCCAGGGTGTTTCAGTCTCCCCCACTTGGATCATTTGTCCCCGAATGACTGACAAGGTAGGTGAAACACAAGCATGATTTATTTGCATTATCAAACATTAATCCAATATTTAACCAAGTTAGAAATTAAGGATGTGATTAAGAACACATACCTTCTGCACGAATATCTAGAGCCTAAAACAAATATGGATATTTGGACTTTATGCCAGCCTTCGCTTCCCATGTAGCCTCTTCCACCTTATGGTTTTGCTATAGAACCTTAACCGAGGCCACATCCTTAGTCTGTAACCAAAAAACATGCCGATGTAATATCTCAACTGGGACCTTTTTATAAGACAGAGAGTCTGAGATACCCAATCCTTCCAAAGGAACCACCAAAGAAGGATCACCAAGACATTTTCTCAACATAGAGACATGAAATATCGAATGAATGGAGCTTAAACTAGGAGTCAACTCCAATTCATAAGCCACATTACCAACCCACCGCAAAACCGCATAAGGACCAACATACCAGGAACTGAGCTTTCCTTTTTTACCAAACCGTATCACGCCTTTCATGGGAAATACCTTCAGGAATACCCTATCCCCGACCTCAAACTCTAAGTCTCTATTTCTTACATCCACATAAGACCTTTTGAGACTATGAGAAGCCTTAGGTCTATCCTAAATCACCTTTACCTTCTCCATAACCACATAAATCAAATTTGGACCAAACATATCCGCCTCACCGAGATCAAACCACCTAATAGGAGATCTACACCTCCTACCATACAATGCCTCAAAGGGGTCCATCCCAATGCTAAAATGATAGTTTTTATTATAGAAAAACTCAACCAAAAGTAAATGCTCAACCCTATTGACACCATAATCAATAAATTATGCATGAAGCATATTCTTCAATGTCTGAATAATCCCCTCTGCTTGCCCATCAATCTGCGGATGAAAAGCAATACTCAGACAAAACTTATTCCCCAACTCTTTCTAATAAGACTATCAAAATTAAGATGAAAATTGTGTACTACGATCAAAGATAATTGAAACAGGTACCCCATACAGCTTTAAAATCTCAAGAAGATACAACCTTACATAGTCCTCAGCTGAAAAGTTAGTCCACATTAGCAAGAAGTGTGTGGACTTTGTTATCTTATCCATAATAACCCAAATTCAATCAAACTTGTTTTGAGACCGAGGAAGACCGACAACAAAATCCATATTGATTACCTCCCATTTCCATTCTGCTAAGTGAATCTCTTTATACAAGCCCCCAGGCCTCATGTGCTGAACTTTTACATGTTGGCACACTAAACACTTAGCCACCAAATCTGCCATATCTCTTTTTATGCAATTCCACCAATACATCTCCTTGAGATCGTGATATATTTTTGTCAAATTGAGATATACAACATAGCACGATTTATATGCCTTAGCCAAAATCCTTTGTCGTAACCCATCGACGTCAGGAACACATAACCTCTCTTGGTACCTCAAGGTACTATCACTACTGATCTCAAATAACATAATATTTTGCCTACCAATATCACTCTTGATTTTTATCAAGATAGGATCTAGCATATGTTTCACCTTGATTTCTACAGCAAGAGATGCTCGGACCACTTTCTGTACCATTACACCACCTTTCTCAAAGGCCAGAAGGTGAACTCTAAGATTATCCAAGTAATGAATATCCTTCACCGATTCACATTTCTCCTTATCCGCATGAGATAAACACTCCATGGATAACCTGCTAAGAGCATCAGCAACCATGTTAGCTTTACCTGGGTGGTAGTGAAGACATAGATCATCGTCCTTAAGAAGCTCCAACTATCTTGTCTGCCTAAGATTTAGCTCCTTCTGAGTGATCACATACTATAGCCTCTTATGATCTGAAAAGATGTCCATGTACACTCCATACAAATAATACCACCATATTTCAATGCAAAAACCAGTGCTAAAAGCTCCAAATCATGAGTAATATAATTTCTCTTTTGCACCCTCAATTGCCTAGAAGCATAGGCAATTACCTTCCCATGCTGCATCAAAACACAACCAAGTCCCACCCAAGATGCATCACAATAAACCACAAACCCCTCATTACCTTTAGGAAATTTCAAAACCAGAGACAAAGTTAGCTTATCCTTTAGCTTTTTGATACTCCCCTAACAAGGATCCAACTAAGAGAACTTTACCTTCTTCCGAGTCAACTTAGTCAATGGGGAAGCTATCATTGAGAAACTTTCCATTAATCTCCTATAATACCCAGCCAAACCCAAGAAGCTCTAAATGTCGATTGGAGTCATGGTTTTAGGCCACCTCTTAACCACTGCAACCTTATGCGGATCCACCATGATCCTCTCACTAGAAATTATATGACCAAGAAAAGTTATAGCATTTAACTAAAACTCATACTTAAAGAATTTAGCATACAACTACTGCTCTTTCAGGTCTACAACACCACATGAAGGTGATTGGAATGATCCACCTGACTCTTAAAGTAAACTAAATGTCATCAATGAACACAATGACAAAAAGATCCTTAAACTGCCTAAAAACCCTATTCATCAAATCCATAAATACCACCGGGGTATTAGTCAAATCAAATGACATAATCAGGAATACAGAGTTCCAATATCGAGTATGAAAATCTATCTGAGGGATATTCGCCTCCCTAACCTTAAGATGATGAAACCCAGACTCAAGAACTATCTTAGAAAAGAATTTGGAACCTTGCAATTGATCAAACAAGTCATCTATCCTTGAGTGAGGATACTTGTTATTAACCGTTACCTTACTTAACTATTGATAGTCAATTCGCATCCAAAGGGAACCATCTTTTCTTTATATGAATAACATCGGTGCACCCCATGGGGACACACTAGAACGGATGAAACCTTTATCCAAAAGATCCTTAAGTTGCTCCTTGAGTTCCCTTAACTCAGTCGGAGCCATTCTATAAGGAGGAATAGATATCTGACTAGTGTCCGGAACCAAATCAATACCAAACTTAATATACCTATCTGAAGGAACACCAGGAAGATCATCCGAAAATACCTCAGGAAATTTATTCACCACCGAAATCAAATGTAAAGAAGGATCTTACTAGTTAGAATCTTTAACCCAGATCAAATGATAGAGACACCCTTTAGATATTAACCTTTGAGCTCTAAGATAAGAAATAAACCTCCCTCTTGCAGCTAGGGAACCACTCTCCCACTTGATAATCGGTTCACCAAGGAACCTAAAGACAACCTTTTGGGTCCGACAATATAAGGACGCGTAACAAGAGTATAACCAATTGATCCTCAGAATAACATCAAAATCCACCATATCAAGTTCAAAAAAATCTACCAAAGTCTGCTTACTATCAACTGATACTATATACCCCTATACACCCTTTTAGTAATCACAAAATCACCACGGGATCAAAACCAAAATACACAGGCACAAATAGGGTCACATAAGAGAGAGTGGAACCCAGATCAATTAAATAATACACCTCATATGAAAAGAGTTGTAATATCCCAGTCACGACATCAGATAATGCCTCATATTCCTACCGATTAGCAAGAATATATAACCTATTCTTACCTACTCTGGTACTAGAAGAAGAAATTGATGCAGAAGCAGCACCCTATGGTGTAAGAGCAGAAGATAAAGCAACCAGAGCCTTACTTGCTCCCAAAGCACCCTTACCAGCCAAAAAGTTTCTAAGAATATGGACTGGATGACCATATTTGAAGTACATGTCCCTTATATTATCAAATAAACCCCTATGCAACCTACAACACTACTGACGCTTATCACCCGACTATTTTTTATAAGGAGTACTAGCTGAAGAGAAGGAAAAAAACTTCTCCCACTTATTCTTTGGCCACTTATCGCCATCACGACCACCTTGTTGTTTTCCACCACCTTTTTTAGAAGACCTAAACTTCTTACCCCATCTTTCCCCAAACTCAACCTTCATCCTCTTTTCCTACTCCACCTGTTGCATATGAACTACTAACCTAGAAATATCAATATCTTTGATCAGCAATGCAGTCTTGCTTTCAAGGATCAAATCTCGAGACAGTACAGAAGTAAAATTTCTTATCCTTGCCCTCATATAAGATACCAATTTTGGAGCATATCATGACAGCTAATGAAATTTAAAGCCATATATTTAAGGTAATAAGCAGCAAAATTCTCCCCTTCCACATTTGTGGTCTGTATCACCCTGAAGATTTTCTCTATTTTCTCCTAAAAACCCTAAGGAACCTTCTCCACCTTCACACCAGTAAAAGTAGGAGGATTCATCTTCATAAACTGGCCATCCATTATGGCCTCAGCAGATGAAACACCAGATACACCCTACTCATCCTGAGCAGCAACCAACTTAGCAATAACATTAATTGTTTGACCAAATTCCGTATTTGTCACCTCACCCTAAGAAGGACTAGTAGCAACTAGTGGAACTCCAAAAATATCAGAGACTTTAAGTATGGATCCCATGAGTAGTATGTGTCCCCATTTGGGACAGAGTAGTTTCCTTAAACTTCAGACTGTCAAGGCATGATCTAAAAAGTGAATAAATCAAGATTAGAAAAGATTCCAAGAACTAGGCTCCAATCTTGAAAATAGAAAATCAAGAAAGTGAAACATTCCTTAATGCCCTGTAGCCTCTCCCTTATGAGTATGGCGCGCTACATACCATTAAAAGAGACTCTACCTGACACAGCTCTGTGGAATCCTAATTTAACATAAACCTAAAGCTCTGATACAAAGTTTACATGACCCGAACCAGGGCCTTGTTTTACTAGATATCCCAAGTCAAACCAGGACCAAGGACAACCCCTATTACCCAACCCAACTTCCAAATATGCATAACCTAAGTCAGATGAATTCCAAACGTATAACAAAATAACATTTATTATGATTCCCGACTCTAGGATAGGTCTATAACTGCGACCAATCAAAGTAATTCTAACCATCACATGTAAACCAATAACTATAACCAAACCAATATAAGAACTAAGTTCCAATACAAAAAAAAATATAAAAGTATGGAACAATCATAAATTCAGCCTAAGAGTATCAACCCCAGTACCAATGCTAATACTAAGGCTGACACCAATACCAACATTACCCATTCCAACCCATAGTAGTTCCACAAAGCCTCTAACCAAAAGAAAAATACTATCCGGTTGGGACATGTCCCCAACCATAGCCAAAACCAATATCCATAAAATAACCAAAGTATGTAAAGACATCTATGATATGAAATGGAGACATATAGAATATGGAAGCTCACCACTTCAATCCGTTAGCTGAAGATGGGTTAGTGGGTGAACGCTAACATGAGATCGGGATAAGGAAAAAATAATGCCATCTAATAAAACTAAGTAAACCAAACATATGCATACAAAACATATATATATTTAACCATGTTGGGAAAGGGAACTGGGTTTAGCATGCACTTAATACCACTAACATGGATATATGTAGTTTAACCATCCTAGAACAACCCACAGACTATATGGGTCCAGTGTGACCCCCTGAACGGAGCTCGATACATGTAGCTGCACAAACCTGAGATACCATAAGAGTAGGGAATTACCAAGTACCATTCACTCTCCATGATACATATGGACCATGTACTTAAAGGATTTTCATCACCTCATAGAATCATCTATGGTCACTATGACCAATCCTCATGTCAGTAAACATGAGTTTCCAGTGTCCATCCATTGGACTTGCACCTTTACGGTTAGCTATCGCACCCTAAAAATATTGCCTAATTAAAACGTTTACCATCCAACCAAACCATTAATCCATTATTATTAACCAAGGGCTAGAAGTAGTGGTATCGTCTTACCAACTATAGCTTTCAAGCAATGTCCTTAGCCAACATTTTTATGTAAAGGGATTCCCATGTACCCATTTATTACATTATCAAGTTAGCTTAGGGGAATCCCGAGAACCCCATTATTAAGTTGTCTCGGGGGAATCACATTTACCCTACAAGTTATTCATTAACATATTTACTTGGGGGATTCACTTGTACCCCACAAGGATGTTTAATTAACCATAACCATAACAACCACACCATTCTATTTAACCATTCCAAACCATTTAAACCATTTATCCCATTTAGAGTTTCCATTACCAAACCATAACATGCAATAGCTACATTAAAAGTTCAATAATATAGTAAAAGCATTATCATAGTCATTTTATCAAACATGTTGGGGGCGTAGTTTTTTCAAAACCAAATCCAGTTACTAGTTTACCATTCTAGTGAAACAAATTGTCCAAACCACCAATAAAGCATGTAAAAACATAATTAAAACATGGGAAAACCATAACCAAGAATTTAATACCAAGACCTCAACATATGTTTGAAAACCCCAAAACCATACAATAATTAGGCCATGAAAATATTGTATTAAACATGCCATTAGTTAGAACAAATAATATGGGAAGAGTACATGCCTTAGATTATGAAGATAATGGAGAAAAAACACTCGTACAAGCCCCAAATTGATCCTTTAGATGAAACCCTAGACTTTCTTAACCCAAGAGCCTTAGAGAGAGTTTCTATGTATTTAAGATAAGAATAATAGGGTAAATAATGTTCCAATAGTGATATAAGTCATGAGGCCTTAAGATGTTTAGTGGGAAAATGTCCAGATTACCCCCAACTAAAACTTTTTAAAATTCATGTCAGATGGTATGACTCCCACATACCAGTCATACCCTTCCATATGAGTCGTACCCACCACTCGTACCCTAAACCTCTCCCTTAGACCCAATACATCTAGCATACGACTTACCCTAACCAAGTCGTACCCAACCATATGACCAGTACCCCTAAACCATATCCTTGGCAGAATAGAACCAAAGAAAATTTAAATACTGTTAACCATATAAGTCAATGGTATGTCTAATACCTTATATTGCGGCTTATGGAGAGCCACTTGTACTCAGGTCCAAGTTAAGTTACTAAGTCTCAGATTAAGTGAAGGTAAAACCCAAACCATACGACCCGTCACCAACTATACAACTCATACTCACCAAGTCATACCCATTAAAAGAACTAATCTAACCCACCAAACAACATTGGTTAGCATACGACCAAGAGTATACCAATTGTACCCCATCATACGACTGTTACCCATGTCATATGATGTCAAGAATCAATAAATCAAGGAAATTTTATAAGTTTCCAAACCCAGGGAGTTTAAAATACCAAGACCACTACTAGGTGATGAACTAGTCGAATTGAAAAAATAGAACCCTAACTGGTAAATATTTGAAATGGTCTATAAAGAAAGGTACAACAGACTCAGAGGTAAGCCCCATGATAACAAACTCTAAAATGGGAAATAAAACAAAATTGCCAACTCTAGTGTCATGACCCGATTTATCAGTCCTGAATTCACCTACTCTATCCTGCTGGTAGGTAATCTCAAACCGTAACCTAGAGTTAAGAAAAATGGGTTAACATGGCTGAAAATGCCCAATGAAAGGCAAAAATGAACAACATACTTAAAAATAATCAAAGATTTCTAGATAGATATAACATTTAATGCAATATACCATCTTACAACCTAGTAGACCCAGTACAAGATCATCTAATAATACAACTCAAATGTCTAGAATAGTCAATAACATCTATATTGCAAACAAAAGACTGAATATCAAGAAGATAGAAGGAAATAGGTGACTCCAACTCTAAGAGCTCGCCTAATCTTCAGAAAATCAACAAAACACGGTCAATGATCAATGGTGATAGCTAGTACTTTTATCTATACCAAAGAGGTATAAATGTATAGTATGAGTACCAAAATAATGGATACTCAGTAGGAGTTATTGACTTACTAAGCTAAATTATGATTCAAGTATGATAAAATGCAAGATATCATAACTAGATCGAGGTACAGAAACAAATTTGAATCATCTCCAACATTGTTATACATAATAAGTAATTAAACCAGAATAACAGTATAACATAAGGCATCTAAACATTCCAATGATGTCGTTCTTAATAAGTAAATAATTTGGAATAATAATATATCATAAAACATCAACACAAGCAAACATAAATACAAAATTAACTCCCATACGCTAATTAGTGAAGAAAAGTAAATAACTCATCACAGGCTCCCATATGCCTTACAAGTACACTCAAGGGAAGAATAAAGAAATCAAACAACATGATAACTAACCTTCATCATTATTTAACCGTCATTCAACAATTATCATCAATTGGCCATTTACCAAATTTTAACAATGTACCCACATTCAATAATGTTACCATCATTTAACAACCTTATCATTGATACTCACTAATCACCATGTATTAGGCAACCATCTCTTATTAGGTAATCCATTTGATTATTAGTCATCATATAACCTCTAGTCACCATTTAATAACTATTCACCACATATCCGCTAATCACTATTTATTATACAACCATAATTTATCAAATAACTTCATTTAGTAACTAATATTTATTTACCATGTACTCCTCATTGTGCAACTAGTCAATATTTGTCACTTAAACAGTATCAACCACTAATCCTTACTTATCACTAATCATTAATCATACCACCTTAAAATTATTTAACACTTTTGGGCTATAACTGACATCCTTAATATTAATATCATGACTAACTACATATAAGTATGTAAATATATATATAATGTCCATACAAAGGGTATAGCCATACTCGAATTAGTAGATATACATTGAAGCATATCAACATAATCATCCTCTAGCCTTGTCGGGTATCATAATTATCCTACGCCATTTAGGGTATCAATATATTATCATAATCATCCTTTGACGTTGTTGGGTATCGATATATTATCAAAAATATCCTCGTCCATGTTAGGTGTCAATATAAATATAATCATAATATTCAGAATCGAACCGATAGCCACATCATCATAGTCGATTGCAAAATCTATATTATAAGTGATCATATAATCAAGCATCATGATTTTAAGTAAAATTAATAACATAAATTTCCATATAATCAATAAGCATGACTTTTAATATAATTCATAGCACAATTGCTAATATCACCAATAGGATTATTTTCTAGAATATTTACTAGCATAATTTCTTATCATGATCATAATCATAAGCAATATCATGAGAAATGACTTGCCAATATGAAATGCCCCAAGTGTTGATCTTGGAGGAATTTCTAAAATTTTATCCTCACTATCATGGAAATGACTTGCCCTGCGAGTCGTAGGAAGGCATGACCATTCATTAGACACAAATTATATCTTGGCTAGTGTATTTGTGGTTAATTCTTCAAATCTGACTATGAGTAGCTCACTGCGAGTCATAAGGACTCATTACAAGTCATTGTGTACAAATCGTAGAATGTTCCGTGTATACCCAAATGGTTTCTATGTCGACTACTACTGGACACTATAAGTCGAAGGATCTTATTACGAACAATTAAATATGAGTCATAAGGTCAATAGTAGATGTGTGCCATGAGAAACTATCTTGACAATGACTTATGGAGAAGAGTTATAACGAGTCGTGGTGAGTCATTATGAGACCCATAATGACTGACGATTTATTTTCCAACTTTTATTGAGGGTATTTTAGACATTTCCCTCTCATTCCAATAAAAACCCACGACCTATAAACTTACTTGGGGCCCTATTTACATCAATAACATACTTCAAACATTCTTTCTTCTCTCTTAAGTCAGACAAGTATCCATACTTAAGGTTTCCATGAAAAAGGTCAAGGAGAGCTTCAAAGGTTAAATTCTATCCATAATCTTGGGTATTTCAAGAATGTTACTCTTCCCCCACTTCCCCCATTATGATTTTGTTAAAATCATGTGTTCTAAAGTATTATTCATTTGGTTTTGATGTTGGTTTTTAAGCATGTGTTGATGGTTTTGAATGATTATTGTTTATGTGATGTTTCACATTTGTACATGCATTTATTATGTCTTAATAGTGGTTTTGAAACCAATTTGATGCATGGGTATGGTGAATAAACTAAGGGATTGTGATTTCCCTAAATATTTTAAATATTGACAATTAAAGTTGTAATAACCTCAACCCCCTATTGTGAAATTGGGTTTGAATACAAAAAGTATGCACATTAAACTACTCTTGAACTATTGAATAATGTTAAAAGCTAATGGAGCATACTGATTTAGAATTGAATGTTATGGGGTTGTGTAATTCCTCAAGCTAATGTATAATTAAACCAATGGGGTTAAGAATTCACCCAAGTAATGATAATTTGTTTGTCATGTTAATGCTATCTTACATGTGTAGTTGGTATGACAATACCAACAGTGTATGCCTAAACTGGTATCATTGCTCAATGAATGGGACTTTAAATGTTTTAATTAGGCTTTAATATGGGTTGTGTAGCTGATTCGTGAAAGTGGAGGTCCCGAGGGACCAATACAAGAAACCATAATTGTTGATGTTGTGGTCTACTTAACCCGAGTCCCTCTTGTTATTATTGTATGATTGGGAGGTTCGATTCTCCCACATTATATTAAATAATTGGTTGCTTAATTTACCTTGATATGTCAGGAAGTTTGAGTCTCTCATAGTGCGTAAGTACATTTTTTGGTTTGTGCAACTACCCAAACTGGGGCATTTCCAGCTAGGGGAGAGCTGGGACCATATAGTCCATGGGTACTTTCTTATGTTATGATGGTTGAACTACATGTTCCAGGCTAAAGTTTTAAAGTGTATGTTAAGACTTTCTTCCATTCCCGACATATTATTCATGTATGTATATGATGATATTCTCATTGTTTTGAATTGGATTTGACTTAACTTTATTTTATACCTTATCCTTAAGTTACATGCTAGTGCTCAACCTACTAACTATTTATGGATGTTGTATCCCCAAGCGATGTAGGTATCAGAGGTACCTCTACTTTTCCTGAACAGTGTTATGTAGATAGACTCGGTTCGTTAATTATTGTTGGTGAAGTGGTGAGCATCCATTCTTTGGAAGAGTTTGTCATTTCTTCAGTTTTTAGTCTTGGATTAGAATTGAGAGTTTACTTTATCATTAATATTCTCATTGTTAGAGTCAAGGTTGGGGGTATGTCTCGATGTTTTATTGATTTTTATTTCGTTATGAAGGCTTTATGGATTACTATGGACTTAGGTGATATTAGTTGGTTGGTTGTTGGCTATAAATATGTCTTAAATTTCTTAAGCTTATCTTATGATATCTTGTTTTATTTGGAATTTATCCGATATTGGGGGTATTATGTTCTGTTTAGTTAGGTGAAGTGGTGGTCTCTACTCCTCGTTGGACTTGAGATACCCCTCATGAACAGGCCCTAGTTCAGGTTGTGAAAAGTTGGTATCAGAGCCTAGGGTTGGTTTTATTGGGTGTCCACAAGGACTTGTCATGTAGAGTCTCTTTTATGGGTGTGTAGTGTGTCACAGTTATAAAGGAGAGGCTACGAGACATTTAGGAATGTTTTCCTTTCTTGTTGTTTTATTTCGATCTATATAGTCTAAGATCTTAAAATCTCCTTTAATTCCCATAAGATTTGCTTTTCAGATTATGCCTCCATGAAGATATGATGCTTATGGAAACTCTTCTATTTCATGTAAGGACAATATGGATGGAGCGCATCCTACTTAGGGGATTCAAAACCAATCTATGGTCGTTGCTTCTAATTGCCCTAGTTGAGTTCCACCGGTTCCCCCTATACCTCCTCAAATACCTCAAGCTAGTATGTCTAATACTGATTTTTGCTAGTTGATCTATTTGCTTACCCTATTGGTGGACTCTTAGACTGAGTGTGTTTCTTCTATTGTGCCATCTTCTCAGGTCTCTAGGGTTTGATAATTTCGGAGGTTGAGTCCCACGACTTTCACTGGTTATAAAGTTGAGAAAAATCTTTAAAATTTCATTGATGAGATCAAAATTTTTTTATGTGTGATGCATACTACTAATGTAAAAAGTATGGAGTTTGCTTCTTATCAGTTGAAGGATATGGCACATCAGTGGTAGGAGGAATAGGACTAGTCTTGGGATGATGATGTTGAATCTATTTTGTGGGATGACTTATCTAATGCTTTTCTTGATTTCTTCTTTCCTTAGGAATTGAGAGAGGCGAAGGCTGTGGAATTCGTGAACTTGAGGAAAGGTATAAGGATAGTAAGAGAGTATTCCCTAGAAGTTCCATCAGTTATCGCTATATGCTCAGGAATTAGTGTCTAGTATAAGGGCTAGAATAAGGAAATTTGCTTTTGGGTTGTCTCGTGATTTGATCTTGGAAAGCAAGGTTGTCTTATTGAACAAGGATATGGATATATCTAGACTTATGGTGTATATGAAACAAAGGGGAGATGGAAAAAAAATCAAGCAGATATGAGTGAAAGGAACAATAAATATTTTTTATACTCGGTCAAGGTAGAGATCAACAATAAAGTGGTGGGGACAGCGGAAAATGGTGTAACAAAATATGAGTCAACTTTGGTCCCTACTCTACGACCAATGATCCTTATCCGAAGCCGTCAGGTGATTGTCATTTTAAGAATAGTATGGGTCTAAGGGTGCAGGATGCCCAATCTTAGGCTAGTGGTACTTAGTCAGATCCATCATATCCTCCTTGTAGATTTTTTGGTCAGGTGCATCTTGGTGTTTGTGAAGAAGGGAGGAACAAGTTCTTTAAATGTAGTCAGATCTATCATATGCAGAGGGATTGTCCTTCTAGGGCTGCTTATGGGCAAATAAGATCCTTGTTTCTACTTTGTCAGCTCCTATACCAAAGGGTGATACTTCTTCTTCTGGCTCTGACACTGGTTAGAAACGTCTATACCCTTTTCCACCCTCCAAGATTCTTAGGAATCCCTTGTTGATGTGTAATACCCTGTACTTTTCCCTATCTTGAAATCATCTCAAGAATGTTAGAAACTTACTTTGAAAGATGAATCCACTTTTGTACATGTGGTATTTTTAAGATTTTCACTTTTTATCATGTGGGAAATTGAATTAGATTTCCAACGATACTAATTTCATCAAAATCCGACATCGAAAGAGAAAGTTATGGCCAAAATACAAAAAACAGTAAAACCGCCCAGGTGCAACGGTGAGGCCGACGGACCATCGGTCTAGCGACGGTCCTTCTCTCAGTCCATCGCAATGGAAGCAGTGAGGCCACCTTCTGGATAAAGTGCGATGGGCAGGTTGATGGACCGTCGAACTTACGACAGACCGTCGTCCAAGCCGTCGTAGCCAAGGCAGTGAGACCCTATTTAGATCTACGTGCGACGGTCTGAATGACAAACTATCGAGCCAGCGATGGACCGTTGCACGATCCGTCATAGGTACTGTTCAGATATTTTAAGTCATTTTTTAAGAAGCATTTTTGGTCTTTTACCACCCGTTTATATACCCAATTATATCCGACCTTAGCTTACTTTGTTCATTATTCTTTCACAACAACAAAACTAGGGTTTTCTCACTGACATTAATCTCCAAGAACAAAATCCAAATCTTCTTCAAAAACTAAGAGATTCAAATTCTTCAAGTTCAAGAACTTCAAGAAACTCAACCCAGGTATGCATAGTGTTCATTCATGGACTCCTTCCGTCCATGAAGCCTAAGAATCTCTTTTCACAGTTTAAGTTTATGGATTTCATTTATGAATTTCATGACTGGGTTGCTCTTGTTCATGTTGATAATGAGTAATTGAATTCTATTCCATGTTGGGGGATAAATTTTATGTGGATTGGATTAGTATAGATGTAGATTCATGTAAACCTATGATTAAACCCTTGAATGATGAAATTAGAATTGAATCATGATGTTTAATTGTTGTATAATGTTGTTTACACATACTACGCCTACCATGTGTTTGATTAAATGCCTATATAAAGAAAAATGCCCAACTAGAATAATATCATGAAATCCTCATGTATGTACAAGTTTATGCAGATAACGTGTTTGATGAAATGCTTCAATAAATATACTATGGATTATGATGTTAGTAATGTGTTCAAGTAGTTCATACTTTGTCATTTTCCTTCTATCGATTCCTGGGGTACTTGTACCCGAAATATTAGTTGTGTGCCTAGAGCCATGTCATGTTTTCCCGATACTCTCAGTCAAGCTATGATCCTTAGACTTCAGACTGTCTTATGACTCAGGAAATCTCCATGATCTCATGAACTCAGTCAGTTGTCAGATATCAGTAGTATTCCATCAGTCAATGAAAGTCAATAATTTCGTCCATGTTCAGTTTCAGAAAAATCATGTTCCGAGTCTATTCTGATGGGAGTTGAAATTAGCACCGAGTAAACCCAAGGATGGGAACATACACTGTCAAATGAGGGTATAATTCTTATAAGTAATCCTTGTGTTCCAAAACTATGTAGCCAGCATAGGTTGAGACATTATAGCCTACTATATGAGGGTAGATGAGGTGACTTAACCTGATATATGAGGGTTCCCATTATTCTCACTAGAGTTACCTGTTATATTAGGGTCACTCACATGTTGTCCTTACCAGTGGTATGGTGTTGACACCCTTCCAATCAGGAAACAAATTGGGCCCCAATTCAGCTATAATGCATCATTTGGGGCATGTCAATTAGATGACTACCTCCCACAGTCTCAGTAAAAGAATTCAGATAGTTCTTCAGAATTCAGGACTATCAGATACAGTCAACTCAGACACAGTATGGAACTTAGCTAGTTCCATCAGATTCAGGACTGTCAATTATAGTCACTTATGTTATTAGTTATAAGAATTCAGTCATTAAACATGTTAGTCATCAGCATACTCTTGTTATCATGATTTCAGATATAGTTACTATGTATGCATGCATGTATTCTCACGTTTATATTTTTTAGTTAACCAGTATTGTTCATGCATATGAACCCTGTGCATTTAAATTACCTCACATGAATACCAGTACATTCAAAGTACTGAAGCTTTTACGCTATGGTGTCTTATACCATAGGTTCAGAGACACGAGCTCCAGAGCATCAGTAGATTCCAAATATCAGCAGTCAGAGTTAGTAGTGAGTCCTCATCCTTCAAGTACATAATTATTTCTCTATTATCTCATAAATTAGTTTATTAGTTGGAGTTAGTTAGCGACATGTCCCATCAACTCCTTACTAAGACAGTTTAGTCAGTTAGAGGCTTTCCAGACTATTATGTTCAGATAGTTATTTCAGTTGTTTTGGGTATTTCATACCCCATTTAGACGTTATGTTTTACTTCAGTTATGTGAACCTTATGGCCTTTTAGTTTATGTTTCTACATTATTCAGTATTTTATGTAGCATACAGGTACAGATATCAGTCATGGGTTAGCTTGTGGTCCTTTGGGGTCATGAGCACCGTGTAACATTCTGGGTACCAGATTCGGGGCGTTACATGCTGTTACTGGTATGCTCAAAATTTTATCTTGTGATTTATATTATCTACTTGATCTCAAGTCTTCCCTCTCTTATGTAACCCCTTATATAGCTATTCTTTTTAGTTTTGATCTCAAGTGTATTTTGGATCCCTTCTCTATGTCCGCCCCGATGGGTGACTCTATTGTGGCTAGATATATAGGGTTTGTGTGGTGTCAGTTTGTGGTAGAGAGATCTTGGTGGGTCTAATAGTGTTTGACATGTTATACTTTGATGTTATTTTAGGGATGGATTGGTTGCATTCATGCTATGAGTCACTTGATTGTCAGACCCGAAGGGTCAGTTTTATTTTCCCTGATGAGCCAGTGATTGAGTGGGAATGTAGTTCCCTAGTGCAAAAGCAAAGGTTCATTTCATATCTTAGTTCCCAAAAATTGATTTCCAAGTGGTGCCTTTATCATCTAGTGCATGCTAAGCATTCTAGATCTGAAGATCCTTTTTTGCAGTCTTTTCCTGTGGTCTTTCATTTCCCCAAAGTGTTCCTTGATAATTTTCCTGGTATTTCTCCCATTAGGGAAATTGATCATCTTTTGGACACTCATCCTATTTTTATCCCTCCCATTTGAATGGCTCTGATAGAGTTGAAAGAACTCAAGGAGCAGTTGAAAGATCTTCAAGATAAGGGTTTTATTCGTCCTAGAGTGTCTTCGTAAGGTGCTCCCATGCTTTTCTTGCATAAGAATGATCGGTCCCTTCAGATGTGCATAGATTACCGCCAATTGAATAAGGCAACTTTACCTAATAAATATCCCCTTTAAAGGATTGATGATTCTTTGATCAGCTTCAGCGTGCTAAGTACATTTCTAAGATTGATCTTTGGTCTGGGTATCATCAATTAAAGATTGGGGAGGACGATATCCCTAAGACTACTTTTGGAACCTAGTATGGTCATTATGAGTTTTTGGTGATGCCATTTGGTTTGACTAATGCCCTGATGACATTCATAGATCTTATGAATTGGATAATTTTTTAGTTCTTGGATTTGTTAGAGATTGTATTTAATGATGATATTTTGGTGTTTTCTAAGAGTGAGGTGGATCATGATGATCACTTTCGTCTTATGTTTCAAACCATAAAAGTCAGTGGTTGTATGCAATGTTATCTAAGTGTGAGTTTTGGATGAATGTTGTGACTTATTTGGGTCACGTTGTTTCTAGTAAAGGGATCATGGTGGATCCACAGAAAGTTTCGGTGGTTAAGAAGTGGCCAAGACCCATGACTCCAACCTAAATTCAGAGCTTCTTGGGTTTAGTCGATCCCCATTGATTATGTTGACTTAGAAGAAAGTGAAGTTCTTGTGGTTTGATGCTTGTGAGGATAGTTTTGAGAAGTTGAAGGATAAGTTGACTTTGGTTCCAGTCTTGACTCTACTCAAGAGTACTGATGGGTTTGTTGTCTATTGTGATGCATCTTGGGTGGGATTGGATTGTGTGTTGATGCAGCGTGGTTGCATATTCATTTGAATAGTAGAAGGATCACGAGAGGAATTATCTGACTCATGATTTGGAGTTATTGGCTTTGGACTTTGCTTTAAAGATCTAGCGACATTATTTGTATGGGGTCTATGTGGATATTTATTTTTATCATAAGAGCCTGCAATACGTATTTACCCTTAAGGAGTTGAATATCAGGTAGAGGAGATGGCTTTAGTTGCTTAAGGATTACGATATGAGTCTCTATTAAGATCTAGGTAAGGCTAACATGGTTTATGATTTTCTTAGCAGGTTGTCCATGGGGAGATTATCTCATATGGATGAGGAGCAACAAGGATTTGAGAAGGATATTCACTATTTGGCTAACCTTGAAGTTCGTCTCTTAGATTTCAAGGTGGTCGAGTGATTGTGCAAGAGGTGGTGAAGTCATCTCTTGGTGCGGAGGTAAAGAAGAAACAAGTCGTGGACCCTATCTTGATGGAGATCAAGGATGACTTGGGTCACCATAAAGTGATGGCTTTTGAGATTGGGGGTAATGGTATCTTGAGGTACCAAGGTAGGTCATGTGTTCATGATGTTAATAGGACGCGAGAAAGAATTTTGGCTGAAGCACATGAGTCGCATTATACTGTTAATCCTAATTCATCAAAGATGTATCATGACTTAAAAAAAATTATTGTTAGAATAACTGGAAGAAGGATGCGGACAATTTTGTGGCCAAGTGCATGGTGTTTCAGCAAGTGAAGGTGGAGCACCTAAGGCCTGGTTGATTATTTCAAGAAATTGAGCTACCTGTGTGGAAATAGGAAATAATTAATATGGATTTTATTACTGGTCTTCCACGGTCTTCTATCTGTTTGATTCCATTTGGGTCTTCTCATTTCTTGCTAGTGAGAACTAACTATTTCTCTAAAGATTACACTAAACTTTTCATTGAGGAGATCATGAAATTTCATGGTGATCCATTTTCTATCATATCTGATCGAGGTACTCAGTTGTCATCTCACTTTTGTCGTTTCTTTAATTGAGGTTTGGGGACTAAGTGGAGCCTTAGTACTACTTTCGACCCACAGACGGATGGGTAAGCAGAGAGAACCATTAAGACATTGGAGGATATGCTCAAATCTTGTGTGATTGACTTTTGTGGTAGTTGGGTTGACCACTTGACTCTCATAGAATTTTCCTACAACAATATTTATCACTCTAGAATTGGTATGGCTTCGTTTGAAGCCTTATATGGTAAGAGATTCAGGTCTCCTATTAGGTGGCTTGAGGTTGGTGATAAAAGGTTATTTGGTTCTGATTTGGTTTACCGAACCATGAAGAAGGTGATGGTGATTTGGGATAGGATTAAGACTGCCTAAAGTCGCCAAAAGTGCTATGCAAAGTGAGATGAAAGGAGTTGGAGTTTAATGCTGGTGACTAGGTGTTCTTAAAAGTGTCTCAAATAAAGGTTGCGATGCAGTTTAGGAAGACGGTAAAGCTTAGTCCCCGTTATGTTTGTCCGTATTTGGTTTTGAGGAGAGTTGGCAGTATTGCATATGAATTGGAGTTGTCTTCTGGATTGAGCTCGATTCATCCGATCTTCCATGTTTAGATGTTGAGGAAGTTCGTGGGTGATCCTTTATTGGCTGTTCCTTTGGAAGGTGTGGGAATTTTAATTCCTTTTCATATGAAGATGTTCAAGTAGAGATCTTGGATTGGCAAGTTCGTTGATTAAGGATAAAGGATGTGGGTTCGGTAAAGGTTCTTTAGAGGAACCCAACATATGAGAAAGCTACTTGGGAAGCTGAGGAGGACATGAATTCCAAATATCCATTCCTATTCCCTACTCCGGGAAATCTAGCCTAAGGTATGTGTGATCTTAACATCTTTGTTTTCTAATTTTGTTAAAGGTAAGAGTGGGTGCATTTTAGTGTTAAATCATGCTAAGGGATGCCTTGACCCACCATTCGAGGACAAATGATCCTAGAGAGGGAGAGAATAAAACACCCTAGGTGTTGATCTCTGAGGAATTTCTGAAATCTTATCCTCACTGTCCTGACTATGATTTAGCCTATGAGCCGTAAGGAGTCTTGACGAGTCGTTGGAACCAAATTATAGCATGACCAGTGTGTGTGGCTAAGTCTTCTGCTCTGAGTACGAGTGGATTACTATAAGTCATGAGGAATCATTACGAGATGTTGTGTGCAAATCATAGGTGTCCAGTGTATACCCAAATGGTTTTTGTGTTGACTACGACTGGACCCTACAAGTCGTAGGGTCCCATTACAAGCCATTGTATATGAGTTGTAAGGTCAACAATCTGTGGAGATCAGAAAGATAGGCGAACGACTTGACGTTCCTGGAGATATAATCTTGACAATGACTCATGGAGATGAGTCGTAATGATTCGTGACGAGTTTTTATGAGACCCGTTACGGCTGGTGGTTTATTTCCCAGCTTTAAATGGGTGTATTTTAGACATTTCTCTCTTATTCCAATAATAACCCATGACCTATAAACATACTTGGTCCCTAGTTTCTTCATTAACACACTTAATACATTCTTTAATCTCTCTCAAGTCTCTCCAACATCCATATTTAGGGTTTCTAAGAAGAGGGTCAAGGAGAGCTTCAATGGTTGAATTCTCTTCATAATCTTGGGTATTTCGGGTAATTTACTATTTCTACCATTACTATTTTGTTAAAAACATGTGTTCTAAAGTATTATTCATACGGTTTTGATGTTTTTTTTTAAACATGGGTTGAGGATTTTGAATGATTGTTGTTTATGTGATGTTTCATATTTGTACATGCATTGGTTATGTCTTAAATGGTGGTTTTGACAAAAAATTGATGCATGGGTATGGTGGATAGACTAGGTGATAGTGATTTCCCCAAATTTTTGAATATTGACAATTGAAGTGGTAATGACCTCAACCCCCTATTGTGAAATTGATTTTGAATACGAAAAGTTTGCACATTGACTAGTCTCGAACTATTGCATAATATGAAAAGATAATGGAGCGTAATGATTTTAAATTGAACATTATGGGGTTCTGCAATTCCCCAAGAAAATTTATAATTAAACCAAGGGGGTTATGAATTCCCCCAAGTAATGATAATTGGTCTGGCATGTTAATGTTACCTTGCAAGTGTAGTTTGTATGGAAATACCAACAGTGTATACCCAAATGTGTATCATGTTTCAATGAATGGGAATGTGTGTTAAATATTTTTATTGGGCTTTAATAAGGGTTGTGTAGCTGAGTCATGAAAGTGGAGGTCCCATAGGACCAATACTGGAAACAGCGGTCGACAATACGGGGGTCTACATGACCGGGTGGTTTGAGTCACCCTTATTATTATTGTATGATTGGGAGGTTCGAGTCCCCCCATATTATATTAGATGATTGGGTGTTTAACTCACCTTAATATGTCGGGAGGCTCGAGTCCTCCGTGGTGCATGCGTGTATCCTCTGGTTCGTGCAGTTACATATACTGGGGCCCTTCTAACTAGGGTAGAACTGGGCCCATATATCCCGTGGATGCCTTCTTATGTTATGGCGGTTGAGCTGCATAATCTAGGCTAAAGTTTTAAAGTTCATGTTAAGCCATGCACCTTTTCCCAGCATATTATTTATGCATGTATATGATGATGTTCACATGGTTTTGAATTGAATTTTATTTGGCTTTATTTTATCCCCTATCCTTTAGTTACATGCAAGTGATCAACCTACTAACCGTCTTAGGATACTATATCCCCATGCAATATAGGTATCAGAGATACCTCTACTTTTCCTATGCAATGTTAGGTTGATTGGCTCGGTTCGTCAGTTGTTGTTGGTGAAGTGGTGAGCTCCATTCTTTGGAAGACTTAGTCATTTCATCAGTTTCTAGTCATAGATTAGAACTGAGAGTATACTTTATCATTAACATCGTCATTTTTAGTGTCAGGGTCGGGGGCATGTCCCGATAATTTATTGATTTTTGTTTTGTTTAGAAGGCTTTGTGGATTACTGTGGACTTGGATGATGTTTGTTGGTTGGTTGTCGGTATTAGACATGTCTTAAATTCCTTGATCTTATCTTATACTATCTTGTTATATGTTAAGAGTTCATCCGATGTTGGGGGTATTGTGTTTTATTTGGGTAGGTGCAGGGGGTGGTATCCGGTCCTCGTTGGACTTGAGATACCCATCACGGCCAGGCCCTGGTTCAGGTCGTGACACAATATTATATTTAATAGCTTCTCATTAGCATAAATGATAGTTTGTCATTTGAATCATCAATAGTTATCAAAGAATGATTTATAGCACCTTTATAGAGAAATCCATAGCATTTTCACTAACTTACCATAACATGATCCATAGCTAATATAGGATAACCACAATCTAATAAATTAGTCCACGATTATTACTTCTAATGTAATTATCACCACAATCAATTACCATGCCTCGCCAATATTGTCTCTAAAGGGCATTGTCTAGGTATTCAACAAGCGTATAAGGGTTTCAAGAGAACTAAGCATCAATCTTAACTTAAGGTGGGTCAAAGAGACCACTTCTAAATCCCCAAAATACATTCTAATTAAAATTCTAACTCGGACTAGGCTAAGGTAGATAAATAAACTCTTAGATGTAGAGCAAGCCACAATTTTAACTATGGTACAGATTCTTCTCAAGCACTTTAACTAAGTCCAAGGGAACTAAGGCAACTTTCATTAGCGTAATCAACTAAGGTGAAACTTACCCTACGCATGAGTTAAAAAGTCACTCCCATCTAGTTAGAGTAATTAAGAGCATTCTCATCCTAAACATGAGGCATAATGTCTAACTTACTAAGGTTCAAGGCAGTAAGCTAAGTATTTCATCTCTACGGTTTCAAATGACTTAAATGGTCCAAGTAACCCCAATTCTTGCATATCATCAATCCAACACCAAAAATCCATTTAAATTTAACAAGGTATCATAAACATATTATGACATATCTAAACCAAACAAGGGATAAACCTAGCCCACCTCAACACTGAAGAAAGCTTAACGAACTGTTAAACCACCGTTTTTCCCTTCTGAGAAGCCTCCCCCGGATGTCAACCTATCAATAACACATTCTACTCATCAAAATAAGAATAATGATACCCATATTGCACCATTATGCTTTGGGTCCAAATATCATACCAAAACCCCATGTGTGTTGTACTTATGGAAATCACATTTTTGAAACCAACCAAACATAATATAAAGCTTAAGGAATCATTACCCTAAAAAATGGGTGAAAACCAAGATAAATTTTTTCTTATATCAAGTCCTTAAGATTTTGGTGTTTTGATCATGAAATCAAGAAATTTCACCAAGAAAAGAGTGAATTCTTACCTTAAATAGGAAGATAATCCTGAAAATAAATATTAATCTAGCTTTCCAATCACCAACAAGCTTCAACTTTGAGCTTCACACTATTTAGGGTGTATTCTCTCAAGAAAGGTATGAGAAATGGCTAATTTCACAAAATTTGGGGTCTATTTAAACCCATTCCAGGTACTCGAGTCTTACTATCACGGACCTAGACCTGCGATCGTAACTCAAGGAATAAGAATTAGATGTTGCAATTGCAACACTCCTTTTATCTCACCACTTTCTCTGCCAAGTGTATCATGATCGTAACCCTTGGCTTACGATTGCAGCTGCACCAGATGACAACTAAAACTTGATAAATCTTCCAAGCTTCCGTCAAGCCCTTAAAATTTATCTGAAATCTGTAACCATACCAAATTTGATATTCTAGACTCAATGGCGTAATAAAATTTTCCAACCGAGGTTGTTTCGACCAAATATGGGTCCCACACCTAAATATCATTTTCTTTACTTTTCGACCAATAGGTTAAAATACGCCTGAGTGCCTCAGGACCCAAACCAAAGGTTTACCTAGTCTAAAATTAACATTTTAGAGCTGTTGGCTTAGTGAAAATTTGCATACGCGATCATTATACTAAAGTTTTTTCCTAGTGGCCATTTAGAACCAGCAAAAACATAAAAATAAGGAATTGGCTCTAAAAAAAACGAACTACCAAGTAACAGAGTTGTTAGTCCCAAAAGTCATAAATAACCTAGGGAAGCTATAGAGAAGCTCTAATAGCGAAAATAAGTAGCACTAGAAAAAATAACCTACAGGGTTATTAAATCTAGAACCATAACAGAACTAAGGAGAGCCAACCTACCTCACCAACTAAAGAGAAAAATGACCAACCTTACTTTTCCAGAAGAAAGAAACCATCCAAATAAACTAGATGCCTAGGACAACAAACAAGAATCACGAGGAAGAGAATTCTAACTAGGTAATGCAAGCCTAGTTATCTATCAAGAAAGGATGGATCAATGGAAAATAATTACAATAATATCAATAGTATTGGAAACATCATTTAGAGGAGTAGGTGGTACAAAAAATGAAAATTAATAACAACCAAAATGCTACACCCATAGGGAAATATCAATATTTATACACTCCAGCTACTTTCAATCTTGTTTGTACCCACGGGGCACATTGAACACCAACTCAACTAAAAAGAGAAAAAAGTTCTTAAGTAGGGGGGGGAGGAGGAGCACGTAGGAATGCCGACCACTGAAAGGCTCGTTTTATACTTGAAATTGTTTGTGATTTTCTTTATAATAATGCGCGCGGGTTTTCTCCTTTGGCACAACTTAAATCATATCCTTCTTTCTCCTTGTGGGATTCTTCCCTCGGAACTAAACCTTCTGGAGTTCTATCTGAAACAGTCGGACCCAGAATGGGTGGAATATGTACATCAAGTGCTAAAAACGACCCCGATACATTTAGCCACATATGAAGTAATGGTCTGATACTTCCTAAACACGGAGATGTGTTTTGTAACTCGCGACCAGATTTCCTCTCTCTGGCACAGCGCACTCCGGCTCGAGAAAAAACCTCCAAAACAAAGGATCCTTTCTTCTTTTTATTTGGCTAAGAATAAACCATCACCTAAGCAAGTCAGCTAATTTTCTCGTAAGAGACTTTAGCCGAGGGATTTTGAAATGAAACTAGACCTGACTATGGGTAATTAGTGAAATTTTTTCGAAATATTGGATATTTTGATAGCAAGGGAGTTCTTTCTTCTCAAAATCTGAACAAAACAAATCATCTATAGGGGTTGTCACATAATCATAACCTCTACACCAAGGCACAAAACAATTCATGTAAACCTAACAAGGTACATAATAATTGATGGATACGAAAACCCCAAAACAATCAAACAAAAAATTAAAGGCAAGACATTAAAGTTTCACATATCAAGGTAGAATCCAAAGTTACAAGCCTGATGTGCCAAAGGGAGTATGAATTTGAGTGGGTCAAAACTCGTACTGAGCGCTTGAACTACCAACTGAGGTACTAAATTCACCGCCTCTAACTGAAGGCACCACATCTAAATGAGACTGATGTGAATGGGATGAATGGCTAATAATACCACCCTGAGGACACTCTCTGGACCAATGACTAACTGCTCTATAGTTGTAGAAAATCCTGAAGTCCTAACCTGGAAATAAACATGGGTTGACCCCAACTAGCTGACCAACTAAAGCTGAGGGCACTCCCAACTAGATCTGCCATTCTCCCTGCAATCATAAAATATCTCATGAGATCTAAGCAGGAGAGGAATACATGATGGCTCAATCTGAGCAACCAACTCATATCTGGGGCACTCCCTAGACTAATAGCACACCTCTCCACACCCCAAAAAAGCTCCTAAAACACTGTGACATGATGCCCTCACTAATTTAGAATGAAAACTATGACCTAAAGATCCATGTCGAGTTTTATGCAATGTTCAACGAGAACTCTGTATGTAGTTATCGCCATAACTAATTTGAGATCCACCTATAGCTTATGATGCTATTTTAATATAATTGATAAGCTAAAAATAAAGTCAATCTTTACCAGGAAGATCCTCACTCCTAGGTAAAAAACCAATGGCACTATACTGATAACATGGCCTTTTACTGCCACCTCCATAGTCTCAATGCATGTTTTTTTATGTCCTTCGTGTGATAAATAACCTTGGAGAAGGACCCATCAGCTATCAAATGCTTTGATTCTAAATTGAGTGGCAAAGCTAAACATCCTATAAGCCCATGCACCCTCTCATGCTCTAAATAATATATCATAAGAATATGCGCCAATCTCATATTCTAAAACTGACAAGGAACCCTACTGAACACCAACAAACCTAACTTTAAGTTGAGAATCTCTTAATGTATTGGGCTTCATCTCCATTCTTGAGGTATGCGTAAAAAGGCTTAATATCCCTGTTGTTGAATCTTGAAAGACTAAAGTAGTCACAAACTGTATTGGAGTCTAGGCTGGCCCCAAATCATCTGACCGACGTTAAAGATACTAAATGTTAATCTCTAACTTCCTAGCTTTATGTTGTGTTGAAGCTCGAGAAATATTTGTCAAAGTCCTATCCACATCTATAAATAACCTCATATAATCAATCTAAGACAAAATAGAGTCACATAATGTACTTTAAGCTTATAGAAAGACAAACATACAACAAAGAGGCAATAATAGAATTTCCTAAGAATTCCTAGTAGCCTTTCGAAGATAGGACATGACATCTCCGCATTGATCCGTAGGACTCTACTAGATACTTTTCTATTTTACAAACACATCGATAAACCCAAGCTCTGATACCAATTTACCACGACCTAATTTCTAGGGTTATGATGGCACCTACTATAACCCACCAATGGGTAAGCCAACTCGTATTCTGAAACAACTAGTAACTAATTATCAAGAGAAATGAGTAAAGATCGTGAAATAAATATGATAAAAGACTTATACATATAAGACAGTCCAAAAACCTATCTGAATCCATACAAGAGTTTCTAATATAATAAGCATACAAAATAAAGTACTAAATGAATATACAGGTATAACCCATATCTGAATATAACATAGAGATCAATATAATCCATAAGAGGGAAAATAGTAATACTCAAGATGTCAGGAGCTCACCCCAAGTCTCCAGTCCATAGATTCTTTGCAGGATGCACAACAATGGAGAGACCTCATACTATGATCTTTAGGCTGCAGAAGTGTAGCCTGAGTATTAAACACGTGGTACTCGGTAGGAAACTGCTGAGAAAGAATATAAATTATAGACAACTATCTATGATGCTAACACAATAAGGATAAACTATCCTTATCTATCTGTAATCAGTAACTAAAGCACTATGAAATATATCAATGGCCATTAAGAAAATAAAAAGTAAAATAACGATATATAGTAGTATATAAGGCCAATAAATGCATACAAAATGTGAATAAATGAGAAAGGGAGGGATATACAGTAATACCACTATATATATATATACATATATATATATATATTATGTATATATATAGGTATACAAAACAAATTCAAAGTTACCACCAAAGATAGTTAATCTACCCTCTCTAGAAAAAGCTAACCAAGTAGGAAGGCTAATAGTAGCTTGATTAAGGGTCTATAGTCGTATGTATAAACATGAACACACTATTCATAATTTAAAATACAAGAATAAAAAAGGATCAGAATTATACCTCAATTCTCAATACCTGTCCATAATCAGCCTTCCATGAACCAACCATAATAACAATAATAAAGTAATCAGGCTAGTCCAGAAAAATAATACTTAACCAAGCATCATCTTTCTGGTTAGATTTTGGTAGGATGATTATGGACATTTTTCTAAGGTTGTAGGCACATTTTTGAAAATTTACTCCTTTTAGAGTGATATTTAGCATTTCTAGGATACTTTATTATTATTCACTTTGGGTAGAGACCTTAAGTATGCTAGTATTAGCTCCCTTACTTGGCTACAATCCTTGAGATGCTAGGTTTATTTCCTCAAGTTATTACCATTGAGTTTAGACTTATATATATATAGGGGTGTTTCCACAGTATAATTAGTCGGTGGAATCCTAGACATGAAGTTAACAGTCTTAATTCTAGAAGGAACTGAAGAATCTGAATTTTTAGCCATCTGTATCACGAGAAGAACTGACAGAGAGCTAGAGATCCTTTGGTTATGAGATATCTGGAAGGAGATAGAAATCATTTTTGTAGAGAACTGTCAGATGACCAATTTAAAAAGACTCTAGACAAGCCTTCTATGACTTCGTCTAAAGTATTTTACCATTCCCAAATTATAAATACTTACAACATCACTGACATTCTAAATCGGTTCCCATCTAGTAAACCATGGTCAGTAACCATTCAAGACCTCTAATATAAGATAGTACTCCTTAAAAAGGAAGTTAGGCAAATCAAATAAAGACAAGACTTAGATCATCTTATCCTCCAACAGTTCTATATGAAGGCTGAGCATTCTCAGTCGACAGATGTCACTGATCTAGTGGATCAAGAAATTAAAGAAGGTGATTTCCTTGTTCAATACATAAATTACCATCAGGAGATCTCAATATATATATATATATATATATATTAACCCCATGTATCTCTTTTTTTTCGTATCTATTCACATTGTATATGTATTTTTTGTACTTGTATGAAAGCAATATAAACTTCTTTCACCCTTAATTTGTATATTGTCTAGTGATATATAGTATTGTACTTTAATTCCTGAACATTGTTAGAAAAGGCTAGTTTATGCTTATTATTCAATTAGTATTATTATGTTTAGTTTCCTGGATAACTGCGTATAGTTCATACTCCAGCTTTACCTGTTATTTATAATTACATTAGCTCTGAATCTCAGACGGCCGATGCATAGTAAGTACCACGTGTTTGGTACACATACTACACTTTTACATCCTGCAAATCATAATACGAGTCTCACTATTGATGTTCGCACCATGTAGAGCATATATGGATTAGAGACTTTGGGTGAGATCCCAACGTTTGGAGTATTCCTTTTCTCTATTGTATTGATTAGACTTATCACTATTTTGTATTTTAGAGGTGTTTTTTACATGTACATTTATTATTATATTTCACTTTGTACCCTTATTGTATTAGAAGCTTTTGTACTTACTTAACCAAATGTTGGGGATTTGATATTTATATTAGATTCTTCATTAGACTCCTTTCCATTTCTTTCTTCATTTTTCTTGATAGTTCGTTACTAGCTATTTTGGACTCTGGGTTGGACTTTCTACTGGTGGGTTATAGTGGGTGACATAATGACTTGAGAAATTGGGTCATGACAGTATCTGTATGGTATATGAACTATATCTAAACTACTTTCTCCAAAATGACCCAAATTAAGAAAGGGTCATTTAGTGGAATTAAATTGGTTGATTGACTACACTATGTCAAATGTCCCAAATATGGGCCAATTATTTATAGATAGACCAATCTATGTCTTTTACCCTTTTTTTCTTGGTCATAATCATTGTGTCATCTTCTAAAAATAATGGTTCTAAAATATATTCTATAGAAGTAATGTTATATTATAAAAGACCATAGACCATCGGCCTAGAGAGTATGAATAACTATATGGGTAGTTTAAATTTCAATGGGATACGAAGATATTCCTAATCCAGTAATTTATAAGATAATTATAAACAAATTTTGTAAGATAGATATCACTCCAAATAATAACACAAAAAAATAGTGCCTAGCTTGATATTATATAGAGAGAGAGAGACACACACACATACACACATATATACACACATAAAGAAATATATATATATATATAAGTAAATATAGTAGTCGATGATATACTTAAACTATTGAGGTAACCGATTACTAACCTGCACTATAAAAAGTGAATTTATTTACCCCCCGCGATACCTATCCCTAAGTTTAATAAGTGTAGTACAAGATACTCGCCCTATAGTGATGCCACATTATCAAAATGATAATATACTTATCAATACGAGAACAACATTACCTACATTGCATTTTTTTTCTTCAATTCCAAAATTATATAAAAATATCCCATATGGGGCCTGCTTGGATAATCACACTTTTAAAATCATCAACATGTCCCTCTAAGATCAAGGAACACTTACCCTCAAAAATGGGTAAATTTCGAGCTAAAATGGTCCTAAAATCAACCCACCAATAATCTAGGGATTTTGGGAAATAATTGAGAAACTAACCGTGAATTTAGTGAAAACTTATCACAAATTCAAAAAATAAACGAGTAATTCAAGCTCTCAAACACCCCAAAATCAACTATTAATGTTTGTCCCAAGTTTTCACACTTTCTAAAGTTTTTCACTCTTGAACTTGTGTGAAAAATGGAAGAAAATCAGGCAAAGGGGCATTTAATGCCACCTAGGTGTTACATAAGCTGACAGTGGGCTGCTTAACTGGTCATCTCTTTTGCGGTACCAACCCAAGCTTCATATGTTGCATACGCGACCCATTAGCCACTTAAGTGGCACTCCCTTAAGAGGATTGGGCACGCTTGTATGAACCACTAGCTGGCAGACTATTCGTGTATGTGAGCTCCACTTAAGCGAATCAAGTTTTTCTTAAGTAGTTGCACCAGCTGCGGACTTGAAATTTTGGGACTTGAAAAGTTCCAGGTCTCCACCATCCCCTGGGGATACATACGAAATTTCATAAGTGAAAATGAAATATGCTACCCTATCAATTTCAATATTTTAGACTCAGTAGCGCAATTAAAATTTTTATTTGAGATTGTTTTGATAAAAGATAGGCCCCACACTCAAGTGCCATTTTCATCAATTTCTAGCCAATAGTTTAGAATGAATCTGAAAGCCTTGAGACCCAAACCAAAGTTCCACCTAGACTAAAATCGACATTTCAAAGATAATTAACTTTTTAGAATTGGCATATGATGTTGTTTGACTGAAGTTTTTACCCGGTAGCCAACTTTTACCAGTAAAGACTTCAAAATAGGGAATTGGCTCTACAAACAAAATAGACTGCCCAGTAACTAAAGTGTCGGCCAATCAAGTCATAAATTACTTAGGAAAGCTATAGGAAAGCGCTCTAAGTGTTAAAAATATGTGTAAATATACAAAATGACTTGGAGGGTCATTACTAGCAGAAACTAACACTACAAAAGTGTAGTATATGTACCAAAGCCATAGGTACTCATTAGGCATCATTAGCCAACTGAGCTAAATCATAATATAAATATAATAAAAGTACAAGATGCATAATCTATGCCAAGGGGAAAAGGTAAACCTGGGAGAATTCTCCAAATACTGAAGTAAATACCTGTATAATAATAGTAAAGAAAACACAACAATCACTACATTATTGTCCCCCATAAGCCAAAAGGCATAAATAAAGTAAATAACCCAATGCGGACACCCGTAAGCCTAGTGGGTGCATTTAAGTATATGTAGTAATCATATTTATGGTAATTAATCGTATCTTAAAATCACAACCATATATCCTCCTATATCATAAACACAACCACATCAAATTACCATTTAAATCCAGAATTAAATCGAAACTAATATCTCATATGCTGGACTTGAACAAAAACTAGTATCATCAATAATACCAAAATCAAACCTTTCTTAGTATCATTAATTTCCGGATTGGAACTGAAACTCATGTTTTCGATAATACCGAAATCGAATTGATCTTATCAGCCCCGAACATCAATCTAAAATGAACCATCTTGTGTCTAAAACCACTTTGGTATCAATAATTTAATAAGAATAATATGCAAGGCCTACGGGGTCTACCAGGAACTAATAACAATCTTTGCCTATGGTGGGCTAGAGGAACCCACTTTGAACCCCAATAATTCATTTTAAGGCAAATCCTACCCGAACTAGAACAGGATGTCAAATTTGACTACAATATACTGAATAAGTATCATTGGGTCCTAAGATAGAAATTCTACACCAAGAATGAGCGGCTAAGTCAATCACACCTAATTACGAATTCTAAATAGGCTAAATCAACAAATTCACACTAAATGTAACTCCAACTCCTTATTCCCAACCCCAATATAGAATAATATCATATAGATACTATAATTTAACCTTATATGGTATAAATATTAGCCCAGCCTACCTGGATGCTGAAGAAATCCTAGTAAAGACTGCTAAATTAATGATTTCTCCTCTCGAGAAGCTTCTTCATGATACCACGCTATCAAAATATTAATCTACTCATCAATTCGAGAAAATGGTACCCATAATGCATTATTATTTTTTGAGTTCAAAATCGAGCCAAAATCCTACATGGGCTTGCTTGCGAAAACATTCTTTTGAAATCATCAACATATCCCTTTAAGCTCAATGATCATTTATCTTTAAGAATGGGTAAATTTCAAGATCAAATGGTACTAAAATCAACCCAACAATAACCTAGGGATTTGGGTCTAAATAGGTGAAGTAAGCCAATAATTTGACAGAAACTTACCAAGATTTCGATGAGGGAATGATTAATCCGAGATCACAATTACCTCACAATCTCTCAATGAACACCCTCTCAATTTTCCACACTTCCAAGGGCTTTTTAGCTCTTGAACTTGTGAAAAATAGGGAGAAAATTAGGTAAAAGAGGCATTTAATGTCCTCGCAGGTGCCGCTTGAGCGACCACTTGACCACTTACACGGTCACCACTAAAGCGGTTAAGTATCGCTTTAGAGGTACCCTCTGGGTCTGCCCCTTTCACAAGAGTGGACAAACAGCCACTTAAGCGACCTGTACTTTAGCGAGATGGTATCCACTTTAGCAACCTAGTTGGTAAGCCCTGGTTTCTTAAGCGATCGGATATCCACTTAGGCGGCCTCTGCTAAAAAGACCAAAGTGCTGATTTAGCAGAAGCACTAACTGAAACTTGGGAAATTCAAATTTTCCACTGACCCCTTGTGGTTCATTTAGAATCTCATGAATTCAAACGAGCTACAGTAACCTATCAAATTGTACATTCTAGACTCAATGACAAGAACATACCCAATATATTTCTACCAAGTGGGATCTGGGGAGGGTAAGTGTATGCAGTCCATACCACTACCTCAAATGTAAGATAGAGAGGTTATTTTCGATAGACCCCCGGCTAAAAATAAAGCAATCTAAGATAAAATAAGAAATAGTAATAAATAGGATATAATAGAAATTAACATCTATCTATATATATTATAAAGTAGAGGACGAAGCACATGAGGAAGCCATGGGGCAAGCTATTGTTAAGCCACGTGGTAATTCTTAGGAAAAAACTATTAAGTGTTGTAATACAAATTTTTTATTAAACAATATTAAAAATTTAAATTTAAAATTAAAGGAGGAAAAAAAGAGTCCTAACTAAGCTATAAAAATTAGATGAATCTTTTCAACCCAAAAGATAGACGTAAAAAGAGACCTGAGTAACTTTAAGAAAGAAAGGAAAGAAAACAAAAGAAAAAGTAAAATTTTTAAAAATGTGAAAAAAGAAAGTAAAACTATCAAAAGATAATTAGACTAATAAATTATTAATTTAAAATTTAAAATAATTATAAAATAAAATTAAATATTAGAAATAGTTAGTTATCACGTTAGGGAGTTCTAATTGGACTCTTATCAAGTTTTGAATTTAAAGATTAATTATTTGAATTTGAAATAAATTATCCTTTTAATAAAAAAGTTTCATTATCTTAAAAATAGAAACCTATTATTGAAGAGTTCTAATAGATATTTGTTATTTCAAACTTATCTCTTTAAAATTTAAATGCTATAAAATATATTTAAATATAATTTATTTACATATTAATGAAAGATAAAAGTTTTATTAAAATATTAATAATAATATTTAATAGCATAGTAATAAGATTCTTATAATTATTTGAATTTGAAAATACATCATCCTTTAAAAAAATATTATTAATTTGTTTTCAAATAAAATCTCACAATGAAAGAGTTCTAAATGAACTCTTATATTTCATAAACTTATCTATATCAAGTATAATGATAAATATATTATTATTATTATTATTATTATTATTATTTTATTATTATTATTATTATTATTATTATTATTGATAAGTATAAATAATATATATTTGTGGTGTGTGTTTAAAACTTATATTTACTTTCTATTATTTTAAAATTTTAAATATAAATTAGAATTTAATAATTAAATTCAACGTATATAACTACTTGAAATACCTTTATATATCTAAGTTTTCAATTAGTTTTTACGAAAAAGGATTAACGAACAAACAAAAGAAAAACATAAAGTAGAGAAAGAAAAGAAAAAGTAAATAAAAAAACGAGGGAAAAAAGGAAAACTACTAAAAAAAAAAATAAGAGTAAAAAATTATTAATTTTAAATTAAAAATAATTATGAAATAAAATTACATATTAGAAATATTTAGTAATCATACTAGCGAGTTCTAATTAGACGATTATTGTTGGTTGTTGTCTTTCTATTTTTTATTTTTTTTTGAATTTCAATTGGAGATAAACTTAAATTTTTTTATTAAATAATATTAAATGTGTTTATTTCATATATAATCCATATATTCTATATTTATATCTATATCTTCTATATTAATATTAATAATGTGTTAAAACATTAGAAATATTTAAATTTGAAATATATATTATCCTTTAATAGAAAAACAATTTTCATTCACTTAAAATATAAACTCATGGATAAAGAGTTCTAAATGGACTTTTACTCTTTCATGTATTTATATTTTTAAAAATTCAAATGAATGTTATAAAAATATCTAACTATAATTTATTTAAATATTAAATAAAATATAAAACTTTAATAATAATACTAATAATAAATAAAATAATAACTGTAAAAGTAGTAGTGCGTAGTATGTGTAATAATAATAATAATAATAAATAGATAAGTAAATAAATAGTAGTAGTGATAGTAAGTAATAATAACAATAACACTAATAATAATAATAATAATAATAATAATAATAATAATAATAATAAATAAATAAATAAATAAATAAATAAAAATAACGACTGAATATATAGTAGAAGTAGTAATGGTTTAATTTAAATATAAAATAAAAATACCTCCAATTATTCCATTTGTAAAGATTATTATTAAATTTAAATTAAAAATCAGTTGTTTGGTTGTTAGTTCTGCTTTTTTATAGCAACTATAAAATTTAGCTCCTCTATTTCTTAAAATTTATATTTATCCTAATCAATATACTAATCAGATATCTTATTGAATATAAATGTAAATAAAATTCGAATTGAAATGAAGTTCTACTACTTAACTTTTCCTATATATACTTCTACAATTATTTATAATGTCAAGGTTTCTTTATTTTTTTATAATTTATTATTGATCGTTGAATTTATTCATGAATTTATTTACCGAATTCTTCATATTCTATAGTTTTAGTTGTTGTTTTCGTTTTAACAATTTTACTTTTTATATGCAGATGAATAATGGTGGTATTACATGCTAATCTATTTTTCTAGCTTGAATTTAGCTAAGTAATATTTTCTATTATGATTTTGTTCGTTTGATTTTTGACAAAAATAAATACAAAGAGATAAATTGTATTAATTATCCTCATCACTTTTTCTCTAATTTTAGTTGTTGGTGGTGAAATTTTTTTATGATGTTGATGTAGTATATTTGTTCTTGATGCTTATTTTTTTTCAAGAATTTTTTTATTTAACTCATCAATTTAATTTTTTTTAAAAAAATTCATTAATATTTTTCTCAGTAACACTAACACCAAAAATAATAGTGAGACTTCTTTATAAAATCTAGAAATGTAGAAGAAGTAATTAATTATTATTTTATTTATTTGCTTTATACAAAAATATAATTTGTTTAACAAATATAAATATTTGATTTGAAATGACCATTTTTAAAATTACGATAGGAAAAGTATGCAAATTGAAAAATAATCTATTTAATTGATTTGATTTGTTTTGTCTTTCCTTATCATCATAGCAATATTTAATATATATTCGAAATTAAGATCGAATTTTTTAGTAGTTGACATATAAATTATTCCTATATTAAGGTAAAACTATTCTTATTGGCATATTAGATTTTTGTATATGTGTTTGATTTCTATCTAAAATTGTTTTAATGTGTTTGTATAGATTAATTATATAAGTAATTATATACTAATAATACCTATAAAAATTAACTATTAAACTTCATATACTGATGATGTAACTGTGAAATTTAATATTTTTTTAAATAATATTAAATCAACATTTAATTTTTCAATAGAAAATTATATTCAAAATTAAGCAAGGTGATAAGTTAGTAAGATATTAATTAAAAATAGAAAACTTATGACCTATATACAAAAAGGAGGTGGGTAGATGTATGTTGAGGATATTAAAGTTTAATTTAAAAATAAAATAAAGTAAATAAATGTTATTCAAAAATATTATTAAAAAAATTTGAAATTTCAAGAATTGTGAAAATAAATAATAAAAAGGACATGTATAAGGAATAAGAATTTATGATGTATTAAAGAAAGGTAGTGGATAATTATATTATGTCAACTGACATGCTAAATAAAAGTTAAATATTAATATTATAATCGTTACATATCATTCAAAATTTATACTACTTTCCGTTTCTTAAAACAACTGGCATGTTTACGTGCGAAAGCAAGCCTGAAAATTACGATTATCAAAAGAAAACAGTTGACATCTTTACTAAAAATATTTGTCTCAAAATAGTTGTCAGTTTAAAAGATCAAAAAATAATTAACTATTGTTTCAACTCTGCCTTATCATTAACTAATCTAAAATTAATGAAGGTCAAAAAATTAATAAGAAATATATCAATCAAATCACATTTTTAATTAATTATTCTTTGAAAATTATGCAATCTTAATTCTGCTAATTATTCTAAAAAGGAGGAAATAATGTATAACAATTAATGATCACTATGGCTTTATCCGTTTGTTACAATATTTTTTGTTTTATAATAAACATAATATATATTGTTTTTACTCATATAGATTTAGTTAGAGGTGAGGAGAAGGGGAAGAGGGGGGGGGGGGATATAAACAACCTAATATTTTTTAGTTGTGATGGTATAATAAAGTGAAATATGAAAATTAAATTTTTTTGCAGTTACACAATTATTTTTTTCATATAATTTAGTTGGGGGTTTGGGTGGGGTGGAATTAGAATTTTTATCTTATTTTTTATTTTAAAAAATTAAGATTGGCGGGGGGATAGGGGGATAGAGGTTGAGGTGGGGGTATAATATTTTTTTTTTCAAATTTTATTTAAAAATAATATGATAGTTGAACTTTTTTTAAAGTAATGCGAGTAATATGATTTAACATGACCGAAGGAGACATTTCAATATGAAGCAATTAAAAATAATATTTTAATATTATCCGTGCATAGTGCGAGTACTTATACTAGTATTCAATAATACCCAAAGCAAGATACTTCAAGTATACACCAAAACATACAACATCCTAATTCAGACTAACCTTTAAGTACACAGTCCAGACTCAATGACATACTCAAAATTTCCATCGGGGATTATTTTTACGAAACGCTGGCGCCACAGCCAAGGGACATTTTTACCAAATTCTGATCACTAGCTCATAATGATTTTGGAAGCATTGTGAACCGAACCAAAGGCCCCCTAGCCTAAATTTGATGTTCCAGAGATGATGGAACTATCAAAATTGGGATACGAGGCCATTTACCTAAGGTTTTAACCTAGTAGACATTTTTTACCAGCAAAGACTTCAAAAAAGGTAACTGTCTTTAAAAACAATGCAAAGACTTCAAAATAGGGAATTGTCTTTAAAAAACAAACGAACTTGTCGATAAATGGACTATTAGCTCCAGCAAGTCACAAATGACTTTAGGCGGCGATA
This sequence comes from Capsicum pubescens, assembly GCA_030864215.1. Classification (NCBI taxonomy): domain Eukaryota; kingdom Viridiplantae; phylum Streptophyta; class Magnoliopsida; order Solanales; family Solanaceae; genus Capsicum; species Capsicum pubescens. The sequence goes on along the minus strand of CM061544.1, from coordinate 192,991,954 downwards.
GGAAAGCTTTAAATGGTGAAAATATGTTGAAATATGGAAAATTACATGGAGGGTTATTACAATATCCACTACTAAAGGAACTTTTATCTGGGAAATTAAAGGGTTTGGATGTTCTGAAGGCTCAAATAGGTTAGGATATTGAGCCCATACCTCGCACTCGAGCTCATAAGTAGCCTCCTATATTAGGTGGTCTCTTTATTGAACCTTAACTACTGGAATCTCCATAGAGCACAACCACCTGACATCTCTATCTAATATGAACACCAACATCTCCACGAACGTTAATCACACATTCAATTGAACTGACTCCCACTAAAGCACGTGAGACTTATCGGGAATGTAACGCCGCAACATAGAAACCTTGAAAACTTGACAAACAACGGCTTAACCTAGGGTTAAGTCTAACACATAAGATACCTCTCCAACTGTGTTAAGGATCTCAATAGGTTCAATAAATTTGGGGATGAGCTTTCCTTTCCTCCTAAAAATCATCACACCCTTCATGGGTTATACTCAAAGAAATACCCTGTGTCCAACTCCAAACCTCAAGGTACGAAGCCTACAATCTTCATAAGCCTTCTACCTCCTTTAAGACTCCCTCAGTCAATCCTGAATAACCCTGACTCTGTCCAACGACTCTTGAAGCAAGTTAGTACCATTAGGACTAACACCAAAGTTCTCGAATCTTACTATTAGAGAACGACAACGTCTACCAAATAGTTCCTAAAATAGTGCCATCTTAATACACTAATTATACCTATTATTATACGCAATCTCAACCAAAGATAAGTGTCTCTCCCACTGACCTCCAAAATCCATAACACATGCTCAGAGAACATCCTCAAGAACTTGAATAGTCCACTCAAACTGAATGTCGGTCTAAGGGTGAAAAGTTATGCTAAGATCCACCTGAGTACCAAATTTCTCCTAAAAACTCCCCAAAATCTGGAAGTGAATACTGAGCCCCGTTCTGAGATAATAGATATAGGCACTCCATGCAGCTAAACCATCTTACGGACATAGATACAGACTAACCTCTCGGCATTGAAGGACATCTTAATAGGAATGATATGTTCCAACTTGGTCAACTGATGTGCAATGACCCAAATACCATTAAAACCATGGGAGTTTCGAGGCAAACTTCTAATGCACTCCATGGTAATTCTCTCCCACTTTCACTCAAAATTGAGAAATCTCTGAATCAAGACACTATGCCTCTGGTGCTCAGCCTTCATGTTTTGACAACATAAGCAACAATCAACATAGTCCACCATATCTCTCTTCATTTCACTCCACCAGTAGTGCTGCCACAAATCTCAATACATATTGGTTGTACCATGGTTAATATAATATCTAAAGGTATGAGCCTCACGGAATATTGAATAAATTTTTTCTCTAACCTTCGAAATCCAAAGTAATCCATCATACCTCAAAATACCTTTAGAATCTATGGTAGCCCTCCTAGCCTCACTACTCAACACCTGATAACAAATGATAACATGTCTCAAATCCTTATACTGATGACTCTAGTTTAATCAACAAAGGTAGATCTCTCCTAAACTCTAGAAAGAATCCTCCTAGGGTCTAAAATATAAGGTTTCACCATCAAGTTTGCTAAAGACTGGATATCCTACACCAACAACCTCAGAGAAGCTGAGATAGCATCCAAACTACCCATACTCATCTCCTTCTAGATCAAGGCATTTGATACCAATATTCGCCTTGATCGAATGGTATAAAATAGAGATGTCATAGTTCTTCAGCTACTTCATCCATCTATACTGCCTAGAATTAAGATCTTTTTAGGTCATGCAATGCTAAATACTCTGATGATCGATGTAGATCTCATAATGCTCGTCATATAGATAATGCCTTCGATTCTTAAGTGCAAAAATTACTACTACTAACTCCAAATCATGAGTGTGGTAGTTGTGCTCATGCACTTTCAGCTGCCTTAATTCATACATAATAACTCATCCCTACAACATCAATACACAACAAAAAATAATACCTAAAAGATCATAATATACAATAAATCTCTCACCCTTAATAGGAAGAGCCAATATAGGTGTTGAAGTGAGAAATAACTTGAGCTTCGAAAAGCTTGACTCACACTCCTTGGACCACTATAAAGGAACCTCTTTCTGGATATATTTGGTCAACACTGCAATTGTAGAAAAACCGTCAATGAACTGTCCTTTGTAACAAACCAAACCAATAAAGCTATGCACATTAGATGAAGATATAGGCCTGGCCAAATCACAAATAGCCTTAATCTTTGTTATGTCTACTATAATCCTATCCTTAGACACCACATATCCTAGGAATGTCACTGACTCAAGTCAAAACTAACACTTTAAGAATTTGGCAAAATGCCTATGATCTACTAAGTCGGAAGCCTAATTCTCAAATGTTGCATATGCTTCTCCCTACCCCTTGAATACTTAAGGATGTCGTCGATGAACACAATAATGAAGGAATCCTAATAAAGGCTGAACATGTGGTTCATCAAATTCATAAATGTTGTTGGGGCATTGGTAAGATCAAAAGACATCACTGGGAACTTATAATGGCCATAGCAATCCCTGAACGCGATCTTTGGGATGTCCTCTGCTCAAAACCTTAACTGATGGCAACAAGACATCAATCCCTTAAAGAACATTACTGCACCCCAAAGATGGTCAAATAAATCATCAATATGAGGCATAGGATACCTATACTTCACCATCACCTTATTAAGATGCCTTTAGTCAATAAACATATGTAAGGAACTATCTTTCTTCTTCACAGAAAAGATAAGTGCACCCCAAAGGAGACACACTCAGCTAATAATAACTTTACCTAGAAGTATCTAAAGTTTAGAATTTAGCTTCTTAAACTCGACAGAAGTTGTATAGTAAGGTGCCAAAAATAGGTCGGGTTCCTGGATCAAGGTCAATAATAAACTTAATATTGTGCTTAGGAGGAAGAGCTATTAGGTCGATAGAAAAATACTAGGAAAATCATGAACTATAGGAACTGAGTCAAGATAAGTTCACTCCTTACTAACATCACGAATATAAGTGACATAAGACTAGCAACCCCTCAATATAAGTATCCTAGAACGATCCTAAGAAATAATCTCCGTTGACTCGCAGCTAATAAATCTCCGCCATACAACTAGGGGTATGACAAGTATGGATAAGGTAACAATCTTGGAAAAATAGTCCAAGACTGCACGATAGATAGATAACTAGTCCATACCTAAAATTATATCAAAATCCACCATATCCAATATAATAAGATTAACTTGAGTATCAAACATTTGAATTGTCACAACACATGATCTATAAACCTGGTCCACTACTAAAAAATCACCCATGGGAGTAGATACACATAACAACACAGATAAAGAATCCAAAGATAACTCTAATCACAATGCATAATAAGAAAATACATAAGAATAAGTGGATCTAGGTTCAAATAAAGCAAAAGATGGTTGATGGTACACTTATATTATACGTGTAATAATATCATCAAAAGACTCTACCTCGGTTCATCAGGTATGACATATCGCTGACCTCTCCCACCACATGGTTGGGTGCCTAATTGATCTCCTATCCTACATACCTTAGGAACTCCACAAGCACCCTAGGGATCACCCCGATGACACTATATACCATCCCTATTTGGAGGCAGTACTGCCCTAATCAGTGGACACTCTGTGCTGCAAGAAAAATAGCTCCACACCTGAGAAATTCTCTATAGAAATAGCATAAGTCTCCATAATAATAACATGCCCCAGGAGATATATTGAACCTAAAAGATCTGGCTAACCTAAAGTAACCACCTCTACTAGAATACGCTGAAGATGTTCTCTCAAAGGATGACCACAACTTTAGTCATGATGATCACCATATCTAGATTGTCCTCAACTGATAATTTGAGTGCAATATAAAAGGGCCTACTAGACTAAGATACTACTGATAAGACTGGTGTGGATGGTACTTTCCCTAAGAACCGCTACTTCTGAATCTTGAGCCACTTTGGCTCATACTAAAACCGCCATAGTATTGTGGCCTCTTATCGTTTCCCCTTTGTGACTCATGATGCATCTCCTTCATAATCTAAGAATGATAAAAAACCTCCATAAAAGACTTTTCAATAGTAAGCAAACCTTATGTGTCCATGCAAAGATGAAGTCTCTATCCCCAAAACAAATACCGAACTGAATCATACTCGGTAGAAAGGTAAATGTAGCATACATATCCAACTCATGAGATCGATCCTGATATTTTACAAAAATGATAGATATTTTCTTTAATCTTGAGAACTGGTCTCTCAGACAATCTCTAAGGTTACGAGGTATATACTTCTCCAAGAAACAATCAGAGAACTAAGTCTATGTCAATGAGGGAGATACAACTAACATACAATCAAGATAACCCCTCAACCAATATTGAGTAACCAAATCCAGCTTAAAGGTATTGTAATCAACACCACGAGTCTCAAATTGGCCCCAATTTCATCCTATCCTCACAAGTAACAAAGAACTCATAAGTATCCTCTTCCGATGCCCTAGAAAACTTAGGCTTAGTATGTCTCAAGAATCTACCCAACATTTTCTGCCCCTCAACCAACATAGTAGGTTTGGTGACTATTGACTGAGAAAATTTTCGTGTTGGAGGAATTTTAATTCTAGGAGCCGCAGCTATAGGTTGAGCTTCATCCTTAGTAATTCTATGATCTACAGAGTGTGCACCATCAGATGGTGCACCACCAACCAATACCAAGAGTTGAACCAATGTATTCTGGAGTAGTGATGAAGAAATAAACCGCGATGGATCCTAGGTTGGCCCCTTACCACTACTGGTTGGGTTGGAGGAATCTCTTGTACATGAGCAGGAATAGGGTTTGGTAAGGCTCCCTATATTGGTCTCTAGTTGGGGCTACATCTTTCAGTAGTCCTCAACCTCTAAGTTATCTAAATCTTTTAATAGGATCCCTAGAGATGAATTTGGGGTCCTTATCATGTAAGCGGTAGGATATGTCCTAGCCATCTGTGAAATAGTGAAACCAATTGAATCTTAGAAACCAACTCATATTCTTAACACAAAAATGTGAAGGAAGTGAAGATCTCCTAAACGAGTCCTCTCGTCTCCCAGATATAAGAAACAAACATCATCGTTCCGATTTGTGGGACTCTACTAGACACTTTCTTTCGTACTAACAATATAGGTGAACCTAGCATTCTGACACCAATTTTTCATGACATAATTTCTCTAGTCATGAGGTCACGTACTATATCCTACCAGGAGGTAATCCAAATCATATCTCCAAACGCTATGTAATGGGCTAATTGGTGGAAAATGGCATAAATGTTGAAAATAAACAAGTAAAAGAAATACATACCATAACATATGAATAAATATAAATAAGGAAAAGTAAGAGAAAAGAAATAAATCCCACAACCTTTTAAAGTCAGTACAAGAGCCACTAATAAAAAAAATACGATTACTATAAAAGTCAACATACAATAGCCTTAAAAATAGACAAACTAAGCAAAATCAAAAGATGGTTAAATGGTGAACATCGACTCCCAGAGCTCACCATGTGTTTGATCTCAGACCAAGACAATTGTGACGTTAACATTGGAAACTAGTACTCAAATCTACATCAAGGTAAAAAAATGTAGTATGACTACCAAAGCCTTGAGTACTCATTAGGTATCATCAGTCGACTGAGTTAAATCATATTATAAATAAAATAAAAGTATGAGATAATATGCTATGTCAAGGAAAGAAGACAAATCTGGGATAACGCTCCAAATAATGAAGTAAATAACTGGCATAATAATAGTAAAGAAAACACAACTATAACTATATAATTTTCCCTTGTAAACTAGACAGTGCAAATAAAGTAAATAACCAAATACGAGCCCTAATAATCCCAGAGGGTGTAATCAAGGAAAAGTAGTAATCATAACTATCCTAATTAACTATATATCAAAATCATAATTATAAATCCTTTGATATTGTAAATACAACTATAATAAATAACCTCTCAGGGAGGACTTCAACTAAAATTAGCATCTCGTATTCCAAACTAGAACTAGAACTGGTGTTATCGATAATGCTAAAATTGAATCAATCTTAGTATCATAAATTGCCGGACTCAAACTAGAACTCATATCTTCAATAATATCAAAATCGAACCAATCTTATCATCTCCCAACATGAATCTAGAATGAACTATCTTATGTCTAAAACCTCCTTGGTATCAATAATATAATTAGAATAATATGCAAGGCCTATTGAGTCTACTAGAAGCTAATAGAAATCTTTGCTTAAGGTGGGTTGGAGGAAAGCACTTCTAACCCTGATAACCCATTTTAAGGAAAATCCTACCCGAACTATACTAGGATATCAACTACACTACAAGATGATAAATAAGTCCCATTGGGTCCTAAGATAGTTACTCTACCCTAAGAATGAGCGCCTAAATCAATCACACCTAATTACGACTTTTAAATCAACTAAATCATCAAATTCACAGTAAATGTAACTCCAAGTCCTAATTCCAAACCCAAATCTATCACAAAATCATATAGATACTTAGTTTAACCCAATCAAGGAGAAATCTAAGCCTACCCTACTTTGACATCGAAGAAAGTCTAGTAAAGTATGCTAAATCGATGATTTCCCATTTTGAGAAGCTTTCTTATGATGCCACGCTATTAAAATTATAATCTACTCATCAATATGAGAAAAATGGTACCCATATTGCATTATTATTCTTTGGGTCAAAAATAAAGCCAAAATCCTATGTGGGGCCTGCTTGTGGAATTACACTTTTGAAATCATAAACATGTCCCTCTATGCTCAAGGATAGTTTACCCACAAGAATGGGAAAATTTCGAGCATAAATTATACTAAAATCAACCAAACAATTAACTAGAGATTTTGGTATAAATAGCAGAATTAAACAAATACTTTTACAAAAACTTGCTAAGATTTTGATAATGGAATGATTAATCCATGATCACAATTGCTCACAATCTCTCAATGAACACTCTCTTAATTTTCAACATTTTATAGGGATTTCTAGCTTTTAAACTTGTGGCAAATGGGGAGAATATTCGGCAAAAGAGGCATTTAATGGCCTCTCGAGTGCCTCTTAAGCGACCACTTGACGGCTTAAGATGTCACCACTAAAGCAGCTAAGTACCACCTATGTGGTACCTGCTAGGTATGCTTCTTTTGCTAAAGCAGAAAAGAAGCCGCTTAAGCAGCCTCTACTTTAGCGGACTAGGCTCTGCTTTAGTGACTCAGTTGGCAAGCCCTAGTTGCTTAAGCGATCGGATGGCCTCTTAAGTTGTCTCTGCTAAAGCGACCAAAGTGTCGCTTTAGTGGATGTACCACCTAAAACTTGGAAAATTCCAAGTTCCCATCGACCCCTCGAGATTCATTTGGTATCTCGCGAACACAAACAAACTATTCTACCCTATAAAATTCAATATTTCTGACTCAATGGCATACTCAAAATTTCTATCCAGGGTCATTTTGATGAATAGTGGTACCCACACCTAAGGGCCATTTTTATCAAATTTTGACTTATAGCTTGAAATGAGTCCGAAAGCCTTAAGAACCAAACCAAAGGTCCCCTAGCCTAAATTCGATGTTTCGGAGCTGATGGAATTGCCACAATTGATATACAAGATCGTTTACCTAATGTTTTAACCTAATAGGAAATTCTTACTAGTGAAGACTTCAAAACAGGGAATTGGCTCTAAATAACAAATGATCTACCTGATAACAGAACTCCCAGTCCCAACAAGTTGCAAATGACTAGGGAAAGCTATAAGAAGGATCTACATAGTTAAAAAATGTGGAAATGCAGAAAATAACCTAAAGGTTCATTACACCATAGAATCAACAAATGATTCCCCATGGTTTTCCCTCTTCAAGCTATCAAAATCGTAGGAAAATGAAGGAAAAAATCATTGAAAAATTTGGGTTAAGAAGGGGATTTAACAATCCCCAGGTGTCATTTTAGTGCCTCAATGATCTCTTAAGAGATTATTTCTTAATAAGTAAAATGATTGCTTATGTGATCCACCAAAAATATATGACCTTTACTTAAGCCATTGAGAATCGCTTAAGTGAACTCCACTTCAGAGGCAAGGCCATCTCTTAAGCATCTGGGCGAGGTCCAAGGGAGATTTCTAAAGCGATCTCCTAGTCTCGTAAACAACCACCACTTTAAAGAAAAAAGACCAGCATAAGAAATTGCACCAGATGTTGCTATGCACCAGATTTTGCTAAGTCTAAAATGGACTCCGATCGGGTGTCAAAATTTCCTTGGAACCCTGTGCGAACAAATGAACTATGCTACCATATAAAATTTGACATTCCAAATGCAATTTAACCATTGAAACTTTCATCTAAGTTCATTTTGACTAAATGTGAGGCCCACATATATAGTTTTATTTTCATAAAATCTACCCAATTGCCCGAAACAAGTTCAGAAGCTCTGAGCTGAACCAAGGGTCTCCCTAGACTAAAATCAATGTTCAAGAGCTGAAGATGCTATCAGAATTCATATATGATATCATCTTCTAGGAGTTTTGGTCCTAGACCAATTCCTTAACAAAAAACCTCCAAATTAGGAAATAATCCTAAAAGCCAAATGATATGTTCGATAACTAAAGTAATATTTTTGAAAGTCATAAATGGCTTATAGTAGCTGTGGGAAAGATCAAAATTCCAAAATTGCATGTAGATCGAGGGAATGACCTATAGCTGCATTACAATATCCACTGCTGAAAGGAGTTTTTTTTTAAAACTCAATGGATAGAAAGATCATGAAAGCTCTAAGGGACGAGGTACTAGCCCACCTGGTTCGAGCACAACTCCCTAGATAACCTCTAAGAAGAAACAATGCTCCCAAGGGATTTTGCAATGGGTATCCCTTTATCTACAAACTTTCATATTCACTCTCCCAATAACCAAAACTCAACCTCAACAACCAACTGGCCTCCAAATGAATCGAACGTGGTCGATGCACATAAATCTAAACTACTAGACACTGATACAAGCATAACCAAGGGAAAACTCATCCAGGCCATACGCAATCCTAGGTATGAATCATGTGACCACCTCTAATATCAAAATATAACATTTTTTGTCTTTCCAAACTTGCCATCAACTCTACACCACCCAAAATGTCACCTTATCCTTGTCCTTGAAGCTCCATCAAACTAACCTCGAAGAACTAAAGTTGATCCTCCGATAATCCATAATGGAAAGTATAACATAAGCCTATAAGGTTCTACTTGGACACTCCAATGGTGATGACCAACATTTTCAACCTACTGCTAATGCTATAGTTTGTCCAAATGACCCTCAAAATTGATGGTCGGGAGTCCAAAGCAAGAAAACTAAAAACCAAACTATCTTCTCTAGGACGTCCCACCAGCTGAGGATAAATCCATGATAAGGACGACTAAAGCACACTCCTTCTAAAAAGACAATCTATAATTCTGGTAAAAATGGAAAACCAAGATCAAGAGTGAAAGAAACCACCGTCAAGTGCCAATAAGCCACCATTGGAACATCTATCAACCAAAATTCTTCTAAATTGAAGAAGAAAGAATAGGTAGCTACATAGTAGGCTAAGAAAATCTATAGATGAAACCCCATTTGAGACAAATCTAATAACGAAGGTTGCACTAAAATCTATAACTCCCAACTGAAATATCATCACCAAGGTTGATTGGCTTGATCTCAACCATCCAAACAAAACTTATAGATGGGCAAGAATCCACACCCAAAATATAACATAATACTCCAGACACCATTCAAAGGTATCAAATCCAAAACTCAAGCCGACATGTCTGAATTAAAGTTAAATACCTAAATCAACCTTACTATCATGAATCAGGATATCACCACTGCTTTCTGCAAGAGCCAAAATCAAAATATAATCGAGAACCAAAATCACAACTGAGGATAAACCAAAGGTTAAAAGCACAATCAATCAACTTCATATTCGTTGGAGGGTATGAATCATCAAAGCATAGTTAAGGATTCAACAAGGATGAAAGTAGTACTAGTGACAACCAAAACTTTAGCAACTCAAAGAAATGCAACCTTAGCCAGAAACTGGTCAATACAATACTCCATCTTAGTAATGAATACCCAATTTACCAACATAATAAGTGTTCACAAGAAAGATCACCTATCTCCATCTTCTTTAACTTCAATGGAACAAGAACCATATTACGACACAAAAAAAGTATCCCACTTAACACCAATACTAAGATCAATCTACCACCAAGAGACAAACCTAATAAATTTGACAAGCAAGCCCAAGATCGCTCAACATCAATATCAAGACCACTATTGGACTATGAACTAGTCAAATAAAAAGAATAGATCCTCAACTGGTCAATCTAAAAAATGGGCTATAGAGAAGAGTAGCCAATGCTGAAAGCCCAGCAGACTCAAAGGTAAACCACATAATCTTGTACTACAAAATAGGAAATAAAACTAAATTGCTTACTATAGAAGAATAGTAGAACAAAGGAAAGCCAACCTACCTCCATCTTTATAGTCTACTCGATAACTGATATAACCTCACCAATAGAAGAGAAAAAACAACCAACCTTACCTTGCTATAAGAGAGAAACCATCGAAAGAGCTAGCTGCCTAGGCTAATGAACAAGAATTGCAAGAAAGGAAATTCTAACAAGGTAATGCTAGCCTAGTCATCTATTAATGAAGCATCGATCAATGCCAAATGATTACAATAGTATCTAAAAAAATGGAAACATCAATTTGAGAAGTAGGTGGTGCCAAAAATAATAAATCAATTACAAGTACCACTCTAGAGCCACAAGAAGTCTAATATGCCAATGTAAATGAGACTCAAACCCAAGTGCTACACCCCTAGGGAAATATGAATAATAATGTACTCTATCCAATAATAAAGGAAATTATTTCCAGAGGTAATCATATAATTATGAACTCTACACCAAGGCACACAATAATTAATATAAACCTACCAAGGCACATAGTCATTGATAGATACCAAAATCTAAATACAATCAAATAAAAAGGTAAAGGTAAGAAATAAAAGTTGTACCTATCAGAGTGTAATCAAAAGTCACAAGCCTATTGTGACTAAGGAAGTATGAATATGAGTAGGTCCAAACTTGGACTGAGCATTTGAACTACTAACTGAGGTATTAAGTGCACTGCTTCTAACTAAAGCCCCTAAAGCCCTAACATAGATATACACATAAGTCGACCCCAACTGGCTGACCAACTTAAGTCGACGGCACTCCCTACTAGAATGACCATTCTCCCCACAATCATAATATACCTCAAGAGTTCTAAGCTAGAAAAGAACGCATGTCAGCTCTATCTAAGAACCAGCTAGCATTTGCGGTAATCCTCAGACAAATGGACCATCTCGACACACCCAAATATAGCTTTTAGAACACTCCAAGGTACTAGCCCCACTAATCTAGAATGACCATCATAATCTAAAGATCTATTTCGAGTACTCCATAAGGTCCGTTGAGAACTTTGCATGATCTGATTGCCATAACTGATCTGAGAGCGATCTATAACTTTTAACACTATCTATGTGTAAGTAGTAGGCTGCAAGTAAGGTCGATCTCTGCTAGAAAGATCCTCACTCCTGGATAAAATGCCAATGACATTGTACTGATGACATGGCCTTTTACGGTCACCTTTATAAGTCTCAATACATACTCTCTCTATGGCCCTCGTGTGATCAACAACCTATGGGAAGAAAGACCAAGAAGATACCAAATATTTTGATGCTAAATGGAGCGTCAAAGCTAATTCTTTAATAAACACATACACCATCTCATACACTAAAAGATGTAGCATAGAAATATGCTTGACCCACTAAAAACCCAATCTTATATGCTAAAAATGAAAAAGAACCTTTTCGACCACCAAAAAACCTAACTCTGGCCTAAGAACTGCTCAATGAACGGAGCCTTATCTTTGGGTGCGACGTATCCATAAAAATGCTTAAAATCCCAGTGCTAAATCTTAAAAGGCTAAAGTAGTCACAAAATCTATCAGAGCCTAGGCTCGCCCCAAATCCTCAGACCGACATTTAAGATCTTCGATATTAACTTCTAACTTTGTAGTTTTAGCTATGTTGAAGCTCAAGAAATACGTGTTGAAGTTCCACTCGCATCTATCTATAACCTCGTATCATCCATCTAGGACAAAATAGAGTCAAAGAATATACTTGAGGCTCATAGAAATATAGACACACGGCAATAGGTCAAGAATAAAATTTCCTAAGAATGCCCAGTAGCCTTTTGAAGATAGGACATGAACGTCTTCTCACTGATCTGCAAGACTCTATTAGACACTTATCTCTCACTCCAACACACCAGTAAACCTAAGCTATGATACCAATATGTCACGACCTAATTTCTTGGGTCATGATTGCACCTACTATAACCCACTAATGGGTAAACCAACTTGTATTCCAAAATAGCTAGTAACAGACCATCAAGAAAAATGAGTGAAAATTGCAAAATAAATATGATAAAAGAATAATACATATAAGAAGTCCCAAAACATCATGGAATCAGTACAAGAGCTTCGAATATAATAAGAATACTAAATATATATACAGGTACAACCCATATCTAAATACAACATAGAGATTAGTCTAACCAACAAGAGTGAGAATAGTGATACTTCAAACGCTAGGAGCTCACTCTAAATCTCTGATCCATAGATGCTCCGTATAATGCATAAAAATAGTGAGAACTTGTAATATGATCTATAGGCTGAAAAAGTGAAGTACGAGTACCAAACATATGGTACTCAATAGAAAACTCCCAACTAAGCTCAAAAAAAATGAAAATATAAAGAATATGCATAACAGGAGTATAAACTACAAGAAACTATGTAGGAAGCTAACACAATAAGGATAAAGAGCCAATAAGGATAAACTATACTAATCTAGACATAATTAGGAACTAAAGCACTATATCATATATCACTGGCCATTATATAGATAAACTGTAAATGAAGTATACAATAGTAATCAAGGATAAAGAATGAAAATTCAATGTGAATAAATGGGGGAAGAGGAGGATATATCGTCATAACATAGCTAGATATATATATATATACATATATATTGGTATACAAGACTAAATAAAAAATTCAATCTAACTTCTCCAGGAAATCCTAACCAAGTAGGAAGGCTAATACTAGCATGATCAGGGACTATAATCGTGTGTCTAAACACGAATACACTATTCGTAATGTAAAAGACCAGAAAGAAAAGGATCAAAACTATACCTCAAATATCAATGCCAGTTCATAATCATCTTTCCACGAACCAACCATAATAGAAATAATAAAGTAATCCACTAGTTCAAATAATAAATACCTAACCAAGCCCCATAAATTAGAAGGTTCAATTAACACACAACAAACAACTCTCATAACCTATTCATATGCAATTTCCCATAAGGCTGGTAAATACATAATACCATAACTAATACAAGATCCATAATGCACCCAGGTATATACCTCCTCCAACTCGATGGCTTGTAAAGCAGTCCCTATGAAGGCCTCTCTTCTCTGGCACCTCTAGGCTAAATAATCATAAAGTAGTATAAAAGGTCAGAATCTCTCATGATCAAAGTAAATACTAATGGTAAAACCATGGACTAAAATCTATCTAAATTTGATTTCTGAAACATCATTTTTAGTTCCAAAAGTTCATAAATCATCAATTCAGGCAGTATGATTTCCTCTATGAAAGAATTTATTTTAAAAGTGAAAAGTGGGAATAAATCACTTTTTAGAAAAATAGTAGTAAAACCATGTAATTAGTTGGAATTGTACCACTAAGTAAGTAGGAATGTATCAAATTCTCTGCATGGCATGACCAATATTCAAACAATACAATCATAAGCATCTAAGCATACACAGACTAAAACCACATCCTTTATAAAGATAAAATACACCTGAAGTCCAACTGGTATCATAATTATGGCATCAGGCCCAATACAATTTAACTAGCATAATATCAATACCAGAATTTGGGAAACAATGATAATCCATTATTGTAAGTAGTAGACCTATACTAAAGGGTCCTTAGACTCAACTATGTTCAACGTACTAATAACCTAGGGTGATAGGATTCTATAGTTATAACATGTATTTCATCTTAAGGTTCGCTTCACCCCTCTATCACCAAACTACATAATTAGACTATGTCATAGTGTTCCACCCATAATCATACCCTAACATCCTTACCTAACTTGCAATGTATATCATACACTATCTTATGAAGAAGATTAGAGTAAAGCCTACCTCTTTGTACTCAAAAGTAGAGCAGAAATGGTGAATAACTCGCAGCCTAAATTAGTTGCTAAGGTTGACACGACTCAAACTAGGGCCTTGTTGTAATGGGTATCTCAAGTCCAACCAGGACTAGAGACTACCTCGGATACCCAACCCAACCAACCAATATGTACCCCAAGTTAGATGAATTCTGAACAAATAACAAGATAGAGTATTGAAGATATAATGACTTTAGGATAGGTATACTTACCAGACCTACCCAATAAAGTCAATATGTACAATAACCAACCAAACCTAAACAACAACCCAATTTTGTGTCATAATCATTCCATACCCAAGTCCACAATTGTCCATACAAAGCCTCTAAACCAAACCAAAGATTATCTAGTTGGGATATGCCCCCGACCATAGCGAAAAACCAAAGTCTATGAAAAGAAAAAATTATGTAAAGCAATCCAATATATGAAATTGAGTCTTTTGAAGTATGGAAGCTCACAACTTTAATCCATCACTGGATGTCCTCAAATCTGATCAATAAGTAGGAGGAGTAGTATGGTCGCTTTAAGCATCACATGGGTATACAATGCATAAAGATAGGTTAACGGGTGAATTCTAGCATGCACTCCGGATAAGGATATAATAATGACAACCTTTAAAACCAATTAAACAACCATATGCATTCACAACCAGACACACACACATATATATATCCATGCCAATAAAGAGAACCAGGTTTAGAATGCATTTAAAACCATTATCTTGGGTATGTGTAGCTTAACCATCCTAGAACCACCCACGAGCTATATGGGCCCAGTGTTAACCCATAGATGGGCCCTAGTAAGTATAGCTGCACGAACCAGAGATACCATAGGGGTATGGGATTACCGTTTACCCTTCTCTCTCCATGATACATATATACAAGTATAACTTGGAGGATTGTTCGTCCAATTGCCTCGCACCTTCATGATTAGCTATCACAACCCGCCAGTATTTCCCAATTACAACCAGTAACACACAACCAAACCACTATTCTATTTACTATTAACCAAGTCTATAAGTAGTGGTATCGTCATATCGACTATAGCTTGCAAGCAATATTGTTAGCCAATCTTTTAAGGGATTTCCATGTACCCGTATATTACATTATTGTGTTGACTTGGGGGATTCCCTTGTACCTCTAAAGGTTTTTAATTACACCATAACCGTGACCACCAAGACCTTACCATTTAACCATTCCAAACCACTCATACCATTCAAACTATTTAAAACATTCAAAACTATCCAAATCAAGTTAGGGTCCTATTGCCCCTTCGTACCATACAAAGTTTATAATGAAAGTTCAACAATATAGTAAAAACATTCTAATAGGCATTTTATAAAAATGTTGGGGGCATATAGTTTACAAAATAAAAACCAAGTACAGATTAACCATTCCCATGCAACCAAATGTTCAAACCACCATTACAATCGTGAAAACCATAAGTAAAATACATGGGAAAACCATAACCAACCATTATAACCAAAACCCCCAACTTATACTTCAAAAGCCAAATCCATAACCCAATTATGCCATGAAAACCATACATTAAATCATGATTTAGTTGATCTATCAATGGGGGAGGATAATATGCCTTATTTATGAAGATTCATGAAGAGAACTTTACTCTTGAGATTCTAGGTGACCATCTTGTTGAAAACCCTACCTAACCTTCTTGAGAGAGTTTAGAGAGGATTTTGAAGTTCTTTGATCTTTCCCAGGGGAGTTATGAGAGGCTACAAAGTTCTATATACTATAGGGACTTAACGGTTTTGGGGTGGGAAATATCCAGAATACCCTAAGCTTAAAAGCATAAAACTTAACCGTACGAGAGTACGACCCATCCTCATAAATTATACCCTAGGGTATGAGTGGTACCCTTATCTCATACCCTAGACCTCACCTTGTACCTCCATACTGACCAACATATAACCATATATTCTTAACTCATATCCTAACATATGATATGTACCTTAAAACCCGTACCTTGGTCAGAATCCACTAGTTTCAATATAGGGCATCATATAACCTAGAAACATACATCTCGTACCCTAACATACGAGAGGTAAGATGCTTACTCGTACCTTGAACAGAATGTAACCAAAACTCACTAACTAACATACAAAAGGAGGGACCCTAAGCCAATGCGACATGTATGCTCAAACTATATGTAGTCAAAAAACAAAAAATTAGTAAATTTTACAAAGGATAAAGTTTGAGGTGTTTCATTCTCCCCCACTTAGGATCATTTGTCCTCGAATGACAGGTAAAGAAAAGTACAAGCATGAGGTAACACATTAATACACATCAAACTTCCCTTTAACTAAGTTATAAAACAAAGATATGATGGTGAACACATACCTTAGACACGAGTTTCCAGAATGAAGAACTGACGTGGACACTTAGACTCTATGTGCTCTTCCGTTTCACAAATGACCTCCACAGAATTTTGGTCCCACCATAGAGCCTTTACCGAAGACAAGCCTTTTATTCGTAACCGGTAAACTAAATAACCCAACATCTTCAATAGGAACTCATTATAGGACAAAGAGTTTGAGATACCAATACCATTCAAGGGAAACAACTGATGAAGGATCACCCACACCTTTCCTTAACATAAACAAAAGGAATACCGGATGAACTAGACTCATGCTAGAGGGAAAGTACAATTCAACTTACTATTTCCCATCGAAACATCATCACGAGAGCCTAAATCTAGCTATATAGTACTTCTATATTCAAGCCTATTCAAAGCTAAAGGAAGTTAACTCAGGCCATAAGGCTCTATTTCTTACATCCATCCAAAACACTACTTTACCCTATCAGTATAGTCAAGCATCATGCCCGATAAAGATTCGTAGGTACCAAATACAACAATTTGATATAGCCATGATTACCATATTCGAGTTTACCTCTTCTATTCCTGTGGTACTGCCTATTCCCCCAAAGATTACGTAACCTCTATCTAAAAGATCCTTTAAATGCCCCTGAAGATCCTTTAACTCCAATGAAGTCATTCTATAAAGAAGGAATAGAAATTGGACAAGTGTTTGGAATAATATCAATCCCAACTCAATCTCCCCATTAGAAGGATGCCAGGAGGGTCATCAGGAAGGACCTCAGGAAATTCATTCACCACCGAAACTGAATGCAAATAAGGACTGTCTGAGTTAGAATCTTTAACCTGAGCTAGATAATAATAGAGATACCCCTGGAGATTAATTTTTGAGCTCTAAGATATGATATAAAACTCCTCTTAGGAGCTAAGGAACCACCCTTTCATCCAATAACTGGCTTACCATAGAGCTTAAAGACAACCTTACGGGTCTGACAGACGAATGATGCATCATATGAGTATAACCAATCCACCCCTAGAATAATGTCTAAATCCACCATATCTAATTCAAACAAATCCACCCGAGTCTCTTTAATACTAATAGATACCCCCATAGACTCTTTTGGTAATCACAGAGTCACCTATCGGGGTAGAATTAGAAAAAGAGTCCAAAATAACCTTAAGTCCAAAAAAAAAATACACAATCACAAATAGGGTCACATAAGAGGGAGTCGACCCCAAACCAAGTAAACAATGTACATCACGGGAGAAAATTTTCAACATACTAGTGTCAGCATCAGGAGATGACTTAGACTTCTAAAGGACAGTGAGGGCATTGAGATAGTACCGATAAGTGACAAAGCCAGAAGAAACACCCCACTATAAAAGAGCTAGAAAAGTGGTGATCGATGTCCCATTTTCTCTAGAGGAAATCCTCGTAGGACAATCCCGTTGCATGTGACAAAACTATCCATAATTAAAACACTGATTCCTCCCTTTGTAGCAATTATCGCGGTTCAACCGACCATAAAATCAGTAGGGATGATAGGGTGGGGCCGACCAAGCTCCACCAGCCCTGAAATGACATCCACCAAAAGCCTGAGGATAAGAGACACTGACAACCACATGGGAACTTCCTGAATTTCCCTGCCTAGACCACTTTCCACAATCCCTACCACTAATTCTGTGAGTACTCCCTAGTCTAAATATCGAGACTTCCTGCTCTCCCTATTTCCCAATGTTACCTTATTCTTTCCCATACCAATAGGATAGGATTGGCATGACAGAGTGTCCACTATCTGGGTCAATAGATTTATAGAGTGTTGAATCTAGGCATGGTAACATCTCCTTGAGGTAACTGAGCATGATTTCTATCTTTTAGAGTAGGGTCAGTGGAGACCGGTGGAACTCTATAGGGTAAATAAGAAACTGTGACCCTTGATCGGCTCTGTACCCTATGAGTTGGATGAGATCCATATATGTCATCCTCCAGTGGGATAAGTGAGTTCCTATGAACTTCAGATCATTGGGAGTGCATGATCTAAAAGGTGAACAAATGATGATTTATGGAAGAGTTCAAGACCTTAGACTCTATATCTTGAACATAGAACAATAAGAAAGTGAAAAAGTCCTAACTTCCTTGTAGCCTACTGATTATAATTTTGGTACACAATACAACTATTAGCAAGACTATACTTAATATGGCTTTGTGGATACCCATGACACCAAAACCTAGGATCTGATACCAACTTGACACGACCCAAGCCGGGGACTTATTATAATGGGCATCTCAAGTCCAACTAGGACTGTAGACCACCCCTAATAACCAACCCAACCAACCAACATGTACCCTGAGTCAGATGAATTCTAAACATATAACAAGATGGCGTATTTGTAGATATAATCACTTTGGGATAGGTCTACTTCCCAGCCCAACCCAATTAAGTGAATCTATCTAACAACCAACCAAACAAAAACAATAACACTATTTTATATCATAATCATTCCATACCCAAGAAGCAGTTGTCCATAGAAAGCCTCTAAAACAAACCAAAGATTATCTAGTCAAGACATGACCCCGACCATAGCCAAAAACCAAAGTCTATGAAAAGACAAATGTATGAAAGGTAATCAAAGACATAAAATAGTATCTTCCGAAGTATGGAAGATAACAACTTCAATCCAACACTGTCTGTCCACAAATCTCATTAATTAGCAGGATGAGTAATACAAAACTTTCTTGTATCAAGTGGGGATGCAACACGTAAAGATAGATTAGTAGGTGAATACTAGCATACACTTAAGATTAGGATAAAATAATTCCAACCTTTAAAACCAAGTAAATAACCATATGTATTTGCAACCATACATATATATATATATATCCATAATGGGAAAGAGAATTTGGTTTAGCATGCCTTTAAAACCATTAACCCGTGTATGTGTATATTAACCGTTCTAGAACCACCTATGGGCTATATGGGTCCAGTGTTATCCCCTGGATGGGCCCAAGTGTGTGTAGCCATATGAATAAAATATACAATAGAGGTAGGAGATTCTCGTGTATCCTTCTCCCTCTATGATACATATATACATGTTTAACTTGGGGTATTCTCGTGTACCCCGCAAGTATATTTTCTCCATGATCAATACTGATGTCGGTAAACATGAGTTTCTAGAGTAAGTCCATTAGACTTGCACCTTCACGGTTAGCTATCACAACCCGCCATTATTGTTGAATTAAAATCGTTAACACATAACCAAACCACCCCTTCTATTTATTATTAACTAAGGCTATAAGTAGTGGTATCATCATACCGACTATAGATTGCAAGTAATGTCCTTGGAAAAACTTTAAAGGATTCCCTTGTACCTGTATATTACATTATTAAGTTGACTTGGGGGATTCATATTTACCCTGAAAATGTTTCATTAATAAGCTTGCTTGGGGGATTCCTATGTATCACACAAGTAGTTCATTCTATTGCTTGGGTATTCCCATGTACCCCACAAAGTTTTTAATTAAACCATAACCATGACAACCAAGACCTTAACATTTAACAAGTCAAAACCAATCATACCATTCAAAACCATTTAAGCCATTCAAAATAATCCAAATCAAGTTAGGGTTCCATTGCCCATTTGTACCGTGCAAAGTTTTCAGTGAAAGTTCAACAATATAGTAAAAACATTCTCATAGGCATTTTATCAAACATCTTGGGGGCATATAATTTCCAATACCAAAACCAAGTACGAATTAACCTTTCCCATGCAACCAAAGGTCAAACCACCATTACAATCATGAAAACGATAATTAAAAGACATGGGAAAACCATAACAAACCATTATAAACAAAACCCCCAACTTATACTTTAAAACTCAAAACTATAACACAAATATGCCATGAAAACCATACATTAAATCATGACTTTAGTTGAACTAACAATGAGGAAGGAGTAATGATAACGCTCAAATTAAACTCTTGAATGGGTGTAAGTGATTGTTGTCAATATAATAACCCAACTTAGGTTGGGGTCGAATCCACAAGGAGTGAAAGCATAGAATTCCAAACTTAAGAGTATTAATAGTCTACTAAAAGATGACCCGTAGTGTGAATAAAACAAGAATAAATGTAAAATGGGGGATTTAGTTTGAATGTGTTTATAAATGACAACTACTTCAAGTTTAGTTCATTAGCTTGACGTTGAAAAATGCTAAAAGTGAATTCAATTGAGAATAAGCCTTGGGGTTATGCAATTATAGGTGTGGGACCATGCAGGGTTATTTGGAGATTTATTCAATTTTTAGCTAAAAGTCATGGGTAGGCTAGATGTTAAAGTATTGGTGTCAATCTTTCAATTACAACACCAAATTTCACAAATGGGTTCTTTCAAATACCTCACAAGTGTGACAATTTCCCACATCTATTGCCTCAATTGACATCCTTATGTCTAAGAGATATCATTAAATAAAATGAATCAAGTTATTGGTTGCATTTATTCTTTACCCATGTCCTCTCTTTCAAGAATGACATGGGTTCTAGGGTGGTTGGATTTTTCAACCTCCAACGCTTAATTAATTCATGATATAAATACAACACCTATCACAACTAACTAATTCAAAAAATAATTAGCTAAAACCCATGTACTACCACTACCTAAGCAAGCATAACCCCAAATTGAAAATTAGCTACTCAAAGATAAAAAGGATAAGAATATACCAAAGTTATCATTAACTTCATCCATGAGAAATAGAGACAATGTAGTTCCACACTTGGGGATTTAATAATTCTTCAATGGAAAATCACTAACATATATTTTTCATTCAAGCTTAGGACAAAATTCTCAAAAGATGAAAAAATGGATGCTAAAAGAGAAGAGAGAAGCTAAAATACTAAAAGAGAGGCTATATTCTGAAAGATAAAAACTAGGTCTTGAAAAAAAAGATAAAACCCTCCTTTTAAACTCCACTCTACACTTGATTGAAATTATAAAACTGCCATCTTATTCTTGATCTACTTGAGCGGATCCAAAGCGGATGAAGAGAAGACAGAGAGCAGATAGCTAGCAGCTCCAAAGCATATATGAAGCGGATGCAAAGCAGGTGCGAAGAGGATGACACATTTCCTTCACATTTGACCTCTTAATGACTTGAATGACTTGACCAATCTTTTTTTTTTACTTTTACCTACATAAATGGGCATTACATAAGAGAGTACCATTAAATCAATGGAAAAGCATGATAATTTAGGATTAAAAGGTGCTAGAAAGTTGTTAAATTGATGACTTATCAAGTAACATGCTGTATTTACAAAGATTCACGGAGAGAACTTGACTTTTGTGCTTCTAGATGATCACCTTGATGAAAAACCTAGTAAACTTTCTCGAGAGAGTTTAAAGAGGATTTTGAAGTATTTTGATCTTTCCCAGATAATTTATGAGAGGCCAAAAAGTGTTATATAATATGGGTACTTAAGGGTTTTGGGGTGGGAAATATCCAGAATATCCTCAGCTTAAAAGCTAAAAACTTAACCGTAGGAGGGTACGATCCATCCCCCTAAATCATACCCTAGGGTATGATTGGTACCCTTATCTCATACCCTAGACCTCACATTGTACCTCTATATTAACTATATATGACCACATATTCCTTACTCATGTCCTAACATACGAGAAGTACCCTACAACCCATACCTTGGTCGGAATCCACTCGTCCTATCTTAGGCATCATATGACCTAGCAATATAAACCCCGTACCCTAACACATGAGAGGTAATATGATTACCCATACCTTGGATAGAATGCAATCTAAACTCACTAAATAACATACAAAAAGAGAGACCCTAAACCTTGTCTTAACATACGATAAATATGCTCAAACACTATGTTGTCAAAAAACTAAAACTCAGGAAATTTTACAAGGGCCAAAGTTTGGGGTGTTTCAAAGGTCTAGGGATTTAAGGACCTCATTTATAAGATTTACCATAAAAAAGTATGGTTATTTATGAGAAAATTAATGATAAATTAACAATGAGTATTAGGATAGCTTATCTTAGCTTCAAAGGATGATTCCTTGCTCTTTCCTCTCTTCAAGCTCTCTAAATAGTGAAAGATAGAGGAGAAAATGAATAAGGCATTTGGGTGGATAAGGCTATTTAATAATCCCAGGTGTCATTTAAGCAATTCAATAATCGCTTAAGTGGTCCACAAAAAATATATGGCATTCACTTAAGCGGTCGAGTACAACTTAAGAGACCTTCGATAAAGTGGCAAGGACATTATTTAATAGTTTGGTTGGCGTCTAAGAAAGACCGTTAAAGAAATCAACTAGTTATGTAAGCAACAACTGCTTAAGCATACAAGGGTCTTCTTAAGTGGTTGCACCTGATCGTGGCATGTACCAGATTTTTCTAAGTTCCAATTATACTCCAATCGAGTGTCTGAGATTTGTTCAGAACATCGTGCATGCAAATAAACTATGGTACCATACAAAATTATACATTCTAGTATCAATTGAACCATCAAAACTTTCCTTAAAGATTTTTTCAAATAAATATGAGTCCCACACCTATAGTTCTATTTTCAAATAATCCACTCAATAGACCAAAATAAGTCCAGAAGTCTTGGGACTAGAACTAAGTGTCCCCTAGCCTAAATTAAACATTTTGGAGATGATGGCATTGTTGAAATTCTTATCCTATGTCGTCTATTAGGAGTTATTTTTCGAGACTAATTGCATAACAACAAAAGCTCCAAAATTAAAAAATGAGCATATAATCCAAGCAAACTGTTCAATAACTGAGTTGACAGTTCCAGCAAGTCTTGAATGACTTATACTAGTTGTGGGAAGGCTCAAAATACCAAAAATACATGTAGATCAAGGGAAAAACCTAGAAGGTCATTATAGGTACTTAGTTTACCTCAATTTTGGAAGGCATTCTTGAAGCATTTTGGTACCCATGTTTATCTCAATACAACTTTTCACCAGTAGACAAATTGGTAGGAAAAAAGGACCATTCAGACATTAAAGGACATATTAAGAGCCTGTTTTATTTGATTTCAAAGGTAGTTGGGATGGTCATCTACCTCTGCTCGAGTTTGCATTTAATAACAACTATTACTCTATTATTTAAATAACCCCATTTGAAGCACTTTATTGTAGGAGTTGTAGGTATCCTATTGGTTGGTTTGATGTTGGTAAAACTCAGTCTATGAGACTATAGAGAAAGTTTAGTTGATTAAAAAGAGGCTGAGAATGGATCTGAGTCATTAGAAGTCCTATACAAATATAAGAGAAGGGAACTTGAGTTTGCTGTTGGTGAGTTTGTCTGCTTGATATTTTACCTATGAAAAGAGTGAAGAGGTTAGGGAAGCTAACAAATACTCAGTCCCCACTTTATTGGTCCTTGTGATATTATTGGTCGTTTAGGCAATATTTCTTATAAGTAAGATTTGTTAGAAGACTTAGCTGTAGTGCATTTAGATTTTATATTTCCATGCTAAAGAAGTGCATTGGTGATCCTACATTACTTTTTCCCCTAGAAAATATTTGTATGAAAGATAATCTATCTTATGAAGAGGTTCCTGAAAGTACTTATTAGTCAGTTTAGTAGGTTGAGGAATAAAGATAGCACATTGGTAAAGGTTCTTTAACAAAATTAGTCAGTTGAGGGAGCTACTTGGGAAGCAGAGGCATATATAATGACCAAGTTTCTCCAAATATTCCTTTGAACTCCATCCCATATTGAGTAATAGTTTCCCCTTGATTAATTATTTCTATTTCATGTCACCTAACTATTCTCATGCCGTGGCATACATCCATAAGTCCAATTCAGTCAATGTTTTAGCTACCGGCTCAGTACCATGTTTGTTTTGAGCTCTTTGAAATTTCAAGTACAGATAGGATAAAAGGTTTCCAATAATATCAGGAGAAGTGGTGAAGAAAATGTGGGAATTTCAGCTCTTTTCCCTTGACCTTCCAAATTAGCCAGTTTCCATTTAGGGACTAATGACCCTAAGAGGGAGATATTATAATACCCCAAATACTCCAAGACAAAGCTACAACCATGATTCCAGTATGTGTAGGATTAAGCCTCGATTATTTATAGTATAAAAGGGTTTTATCCATGTACTAGGGCCACTAGAACCCCCTATCCCTTAATCGATCCAAAACCTCCCTTATCGATACATTCCTCAAGAAATGATCAACTTAAAACGAGCATAACTTCTAGATACAAATTCATATTTGAAGTTTATACCCACTAAATTATAAATATTTCAATTATATTTCCAACGCATCCAATTTTGCCTTAATTTGAAATCAGAGTAAAAAATTATGACCTTTTGGCGAAGCACTGCTCTACAATGTGATACCAGGAGCCAAACCACGACAGTGGTTAGATTATATGATCCTATACTTGTTTGAATGATACAACCCCAAAATCATAAAGTTAAAAAAGTGCACCCTCATACCATGTGAAGGAACCATGATCGTGCTTTGAAACCACATCCTAGGCATGATTGTAGGTCCCACAGATGTTCCTAATGTAACCATCAAACCTATGAACCAAGGTACGACCATAGGCAGTCTCATGATCATACCTAGTCTCATCTGATCATGTTCAGAAATTTAGAATCTACCTCCCAACCACGAGTGTAACCCATGATTGTTGGTTGGTCCTATGATCATGGAAATACCTCATGAATCCCTCCCAATAAATTTTAGTTATTATTTTAAAGGGGTATATTAGTATTTTTTCACTCTACTAACACTAAAACCATGTCGTTTAGGATAGTTCAAGGGTCATTTTGGGGTTAATATTACCCTAAACCCTTATTAATTCAAAAAATATCCAACACTTTGTTTTAAAAAGGAGAAAAGAGGAAATTCTTTCCCATGGGAAAGGTAGTGATCTACTTTCTCAGGCTTTTAATTATAAAGAATTCTATAGGGTTCTTATCTCTAGGTATGTGGGATTTCATCAATGGGTCCCCATTTACCCATTGAGTCCCAAAGTTAACACAATTCTCTAGTTTAATTTCTTTTTCACAATTTAAGATTTAGGGCTATTGGTAAATTCATTTATATCTATGTTTGTAGGTATCATTTAGTTATTATCCCTATTTTATCATAAATTTCAGTGTTATGACTTGATCCCTGATGGTAAACCCCAGCTATATTGTAAAATCTAAGATAGTTGGATCTGAACCATTAAATTCTATAAATTCATTCACTTTATAAAATTGGCATAATAGGTTCATTCATGAGAGATGGAGGGTTATAAAAACCCAATGACCTAGGATTTCATGCTTATATATTTTGATGCTATATTTCCCAGTTTACATGTTTTGAATACTTTTATATTTTGAATTTATTTCAGTCTTAAGAATATCATTATCCTTGAACATGCTATATGCTAGCTAATGATATTCTATATATATGCTAATGATATGCTAGCATATAGCATATCTAACATCAGCATTTGAATTGCTCCTAGTACGAACTCTTACCATATCTACATTAGAATTTTAGTGATTTCTCATCATGTAAGGACTAGAGTCAGCATTTAATTTTATTTTGTCTTTGTCATTCCCAGTTCTTTGATAGTTGGAGTTAGTTAAAGAATTATCCTAACAACTCAACATTGTAGAGGATTTTCATACTTATAGTTAGATGTTCAGCTTGTGATCTCAAATTTGATTATAGTTGAGAGGATTTCTTTGAATATTTAATTCATTATTTAGTTTCGTATCTACATAAATATTTTAATTAGTTATTTTAAATATTCTTAGTGTTTTATCGGTCCATGGGTTAGCTTGGTGTCATTTGTTAATCTAAGCACTATGTTACGAATAGGGGTAGTCTAGAATCATAACACTACTGGTCCTACCACTTCTAAATCTTCACAAATTAGTAGTGAGACTGAAAGGGTTGGATCTGATCTAAATTCAGATATTAAATTAGTTAATAAAGGTGTAAAGATTTGCAGTGGTGTAGATGAATATGTGGATGAAGAGTTTACAGGCCTTAGGGAAGAAAAGAGGAGTAGAAGGAGAAGGTAGAAGGGATAGAGGCCTATAATTCTTAATTATGTTAAGTTACGAACTGGAAGAAAGGGGCTAAATGCTGGCCATAATGAATCTGCATATTGTGATAGAAACAATTTATAGAGTATACTAGCAGGTGATGAACCTTATTATCTATCATATGAAACTTCCAAATTTGAAACTAATTCAAAAGAGTTCACTGATAAAGATGGATAGGTTGAACATATAGCTAAGTCTAGAAAAGGGAAAAGTTAAATAGAGTTGTGTATAATTTAGAGTGTTAGAAAGTTGTGTGGGAATTAGGAATAGCTTTTGTGAGTGTAATTAATTTAGAGTTGTTGTTACTAACTATGTTGTTGCTGAATATGCTACAATGGAAAAATGTGTTAATGAACGTACAAGGGTAAGGATTAGGTGTACAATTGGTTGTCCATGGCTTCTATATGCTAGCTTTGATTCAAGGACCATGAATTTTGTCGTAAAAACCTAAAATCTAGTTCACATGTGTGATTCTACTAATAGGAACACACTTTGGAATACTAATTTCTTAGCCAACCACTACAACAAAAGGATAAAGGAACAATCAAACATCAATTTTTTTGACTATGCATAAATTGAACACTCCCACAGTTTCAGTTTTAGACTATGCATAAAACCACAGTTTAGTTTCAAAATCAGGACTGTCAGACACGGTCACCCATCTCAGTATAAAACTCAGTTCAGTTCTACATAATTAGGACTATAAAAAATAGTCATTTAGTATATAGTAAGTCAGTATAAGTAATCTCAGTTATCAGTCATTCAGTTATTAGAACTCAGTATCTAGTGTTACTATGATCTCAGACACAGTGTATGTAGATCTAAGTATAGTATTGCATAATCAGTGCTTTATCAGTTTTAGTTATACATATACTCCCATTCAGTTGTATTCATGCAATTTAGTTAGTTATTGTTCATGCATATGAACCCTTGCATATCAGCCTACCTCACTTAGCATACCAGTACATTCAAAGTACTAATACATACCTTTTCTTTTGCGCTATAATGTTTTATATCATAGGCTTAGACGTACAGGCTCCTAACCATTCCTAGTAACCCAGCTTTATCAACAGCAGACCTAGTAGTATGTCCTCATAGTTCGAGTACAAAGTTATTATATCATTTCATTATGACAGTATTCAGTTTATTTTAGTAGTCGGGGTTAGTTGGGGACTTGTCCAATCAACTCCATCTTTTTAGAAAGTTCAGTTAGAGGCTTTTCAGTCTAAAGTATTTCAAATAGTTATTCAGTTTTCAAAAATATGGAAAAAATCACCAGGGTGTTTGTAGGGTTGGCAATGATGTATGTTTTGGATGTGGCAAGCCAGGCCATAGCGTCAGAGATTGTCCTCAGTCAGGTTCTCAGGATCAGTATAATCATTTTTCATCTCAGTCTGGTCACCCGAATCAGTAAGGTACTGCTTCCAGTGCCACCAGTGGGCAGCGCCCAAATAGACTCTATACACTTCAGTCCCAACAAGTTCAGAAAAGTTCTCCTAATGTGGTCACTGGTACATTACAAGTTTATCATATGCATGTTTATGATTTACTAGATCCAGGAGCTTTTTTGTCTTTTTTAACTCCTTATATAGATGTTGATATCGAAGTCAGTCCTAAAGTCCTAGAAGAGCCTTTCTCAGTCTCAACCATAGTGGGTAAATCTATCATAGCCCGACGGGTATACAGGAACTGTCTGGTTATTGTATCTCAGAATATTACTTCATCAGACTTAGTAGAATTAGAGATGACAGATTTTAATTCCATTCTCGGCATGGATTGGATTCATTAATGCTATGCTTCAGTTACCTGCAGAAACAGAATTGTCCACTTTTAGTTTTCGAATGAACCTGCCCTTGAATGGAGGGGTAGTACTTCAACACTTCGAGGTCAGCTTGATTCTTACCTTAGGGCAAGAAAAATGATATCTAAGGGATGTGTATATCATCTTGTTTGAGTTCAAGAATCTAGTTTATAAACACCTAATCTTGACTCATTATCAGTAGCAGATCTTCCTGGAGTTCCTCCCAAAAGGGAAATTAATTTCATAATCAACCTTCTTCCAGATACTCAGCCCAAATCCATTCCTCCATACAGAATGGAACCTGCTGAACTCAAATAGTTAAAAGAATAGTTGAAAGATTTCCTAGATAAAGGGGTTATCAGACCCAACATTTCTCTGTGGGGCACATCAATTTTATTCGTGCGTAAGAAAGATAATTATGTTAGAATGTGTATAGACTACCGTCGGTTAAATAAAGTCATGGTCAAGAACAAGTATCCACTCCCCAGAACCGATGACTTGTTTGACCAACTTCATGGTGCCAGTTGCTTTTCTAAGATAGACCTTAGATCAGACTATCACCAGCTCAGATTCAGAGTATAAGACATTCTGAAAGCCGCTTTCACAACTCAGTATGGTCACTTGTAATTTCTAGTCATGTCATTTAGTCTTACTAATTCTCCAACAACCTTCATAGACTTTATGAACCACGTGTTTAAGTAGTACTTGGACATGTTCATCATAGTCTTCATAGATGACACTCTTGTCTATTCCCGTAATGAGGATAAAACCATAGATCATCTCAGAATCATACTTCAGACTTCAAAACCCATCATTTATCATGGTATCTTATCTATTCATGCATTATATGTCAGATCTATGATAATAGCTCATATTTGTGCATGTTAGCAAAAATCATGTACGCTTACAGTTCTTAATGTAAGGAATTTTAGTTCACTCAGTATTATGAATCATGTTTCATGAATACAGAAACTCCAGACTCAGGTCATATAGCTCATGACTCATGTACTCATGTCATGCTATACAGTATACCCAATTCCCATGAATCATGCTATACTCCTAACGGTCGGCTAAATTCAGATTATGTCATGTATATCCTTAGTTTAGATCTCTTGATAAATCCATGGTGTTGATATTCTATTCCTCAAGACTCAGTTAGTGTCGAGTTTCGCATAGTATTTATTCACGCTTCAGGTCCTCATATTTTAACCCTTTTAGTGAACCCTCCTTATGAAATAATGTAGTGATAAACGATTGCTTAGATGGGAGAGAGTAAATATTTCATGGTAAGGAAAGATTTTTGCATTATTGTTCTACACGAGGATGTAGTTATTAAAATAGGCTTGAGTGTCAGGTTAGTGTTCTAAGTAAAAGGCTAGACGGAAGTTGTATTTAGTAGTTGAAGGGAGAAAAATAAAAAAATTTCATAAGATGAGGAGTTGAGAAAATGCCAAGTGTGAGTGCCTATGTATATCCTCGATTTATGTCAGTATCCATCACGTATTTATCAGAACCCTGTATTCAATTCCAGTTACAGTCATAGTTATAGTTTTAGTTACAGTCTTAGTCATGTCTCAGTCCACTAATCAGATTAATAACTCAGTTCAGTTTTAGGTTTGCTTGATCATAGCGTGCACTTATCAGTTATTCAATTATCAGTATTTCAGTACCTCAGTTTACAGACTATTTTAGAATAATGGTATATACTTGGTCTTTCATTCTCAAATAATACACTTTCACAAATTCATGCTCAGTTATCTTATGTTGCTCAGTCAGTCCTTACCTCATATGCGTAATACTCTACAGTTTCAGTCCAGACTAAGTGTATTTCAATATTACATGAACAGTATTAGCTATCAACCATTTAGTTAATCAGATAAGTTTGTATGCTTATGCATTCGTGCTCAAGGCCCATGTCAATATTTTCAGTAGTCTCAGGTGAAGTGTCGTACTAAGGTGAAGAATATAGTTGAGCAGGTATTCGAGGAGTATGTCTAATATTGAAAGTTAGTAGTTGCAGTGCCTAAGGATTAGTAACTCTATCTTAGATGATGTTTCGTAGGCCTTTCTCCATATTACAAAATTATAGCCACCTGGGGATTTCTTATTCAAATGTCTTATTCAGCCCATGCAATGATTTCCTTGCTCCCTAAAGTCAGTAGAATTTTATAGAAAGAGTGTTAAGAAATGCTCCAGTCGAGTATAAGTTTCCTGCATGAGTTAGTTTGCAAAGACAACAATTTAGTTTAGCAGTCAGGCGGACAAGTTCGTATGGTTTAGTTTCCCATCTTTCTATCTAATCACACTATCTAAAGTCTCATGAATGTAACTATTCTAGGATGGAGCAACCAGGTAGTTACGAGTTTAGCTCAGTTCATGTATCATGCCTCAATTTAGATCGTAGATATTTAGTCACGATACAATTCGTAGGTGCCCGGTGCATTGTCCCAATATTTCCTTAGTAGCTCAGTCAAGTTAGTATCCTTTAGGGGCCACATTATCCCAAATGGAAAATACACTATAATCCCCCGATCTTTTATGACCTAAAACTTCCACTTTCTCTTCAGGTAACAAATCCAGTTTGGAGTAGTGGGTACTCAAAGTGGACCCTCAAGTTCCAATATTAATCGTAAGACATGTATTTAAGGGCTTAGTTCAGTTCATGATATTCAATCCATCTATCACATTTCATGTTCTCATGTTCATGTTCCTGTTCATGCGTGTCAAGTAAATGATTTCGTGTTTGATATCGATGATTTTGTATTCTTGAAAATCTCTCCCATGAAGGGAGTGAAGAGATTTGTAAAGAAGGGAAAATCTTAGTCCTTGATATGTCGGTCCTTACAGAATTCTCAATCATTTTGAAAAGGTAGCTTATGAACTTTAGTTACCTTCAGACTTAGCTTCAGAACATCCAGTATTTCACGTCTCCTTGCTTAGAAAGTGTATAGGTGACCCAACAGTTGTAGTCCCTATAGGGAGTATAGTTGTTTAGAACAGTCTCTCTTATGAAGAGATCCCAGTTGAAATCCTCGATCATAAGGATTCGCAGACTGCGGAACAAAGAGGTTTCTCTAATCAAAGTTCTTCGGCGGAATCAGTCCATTGAGGGATCTACTTGGGAAGCAGAAGCAGATATGCAGACCAAGTATTCTCCCCTATTATATGCTAACTTAGATTCAGCTCAAGGTAATAGTTTTCCTTAAATTCATTCATTTCCATGCGCAGATTACCTTTACAACTCTGTATCGGTTCAGTTGCATAGCATTCTTATATCATGCATACCTTTATGAAAACGCTCATTCATGTGTCATGTTTTTAGAACTCAGTCCTTCTATAGTCATGAATGTTAGTATAATAACTCAGTATATCAGTACTTTCAGTCATGTAATCATGCTTCAATTGTGCATGTTCAGTATATACAAATTCAGTCTATCATTATTCTAAGCTTAGTCAGTCTTATTCGAGAATGAATGTTCCTAAGAGGGAGATATTGTAAGACCCCGCAAAATTCTAAGCTAAACTAATTCCGTTAAATCTTGAAAAGAGGTCACGGACTTAGAAATTTTAGCTAAATATTTATACTTAGAAGTATTTTAGCCTTCATAAGTTGGCGATCCTATTTCATGACCTTATGACCTTAAAGTATTGATTTTTATGTTGATTCATGATCAGGAATGTCAGTAGGCCACTTTGGGTGAGTTTCAGATTTTTCAAACCTCGTTTGGACTAATTTTAGGTGACCAAAATAGTGGGTCAACACGATCTCGATACATCGCGTCGCACATCACGTTGATAGATAATTTTCCCCAAGCTTTTACTGCAATTCTAGTGAACCATCATGAACTTGACGTGGCATGTTGGTCATCGCATTGATGCCATCGATGTAGTGAATCGTTTTGCACGTCACTGGGTGCAGTTTTTATTCTTTTAATTCCGTATTCAAAGGGGTATTTGGGTCAATTTCCCCACTCCTATTCAACCCAAAACACGTAATTAAGCCTTTCTAAAGGAAAATTTCATTCATTCTCTCTAAAATCCTCAAATGAACAAACCCTAGTGGATCTAATTTCAAATTCAAGATTCAAGAACACACCATCAGTCTTCACTAATTCAAGCACCAAGGTATGTTAGATGTTCATCCAAGGGTTTCCTAACACCCTTGGATTTCAAGAACCTCTTTAAAAATTTGAAGTTTATTGAATTCATGAATTCCATGTTGGGCTTGAATGTATTCATGATTATGATATTAGTTGGGTTTCTAATTCATGATTTATTACAATATTCATGTAAATTTATTTCATATATGCGTAGTATTATGTGAATTAATGTTAAAGCCCTTGACTTTGTAAGTTGGGATCGGAAATCATGATACCTACATGTTGAGTTTATTATGTGCATAGATTATGTTCCCTAAGTGTTTGATAAACTGCTCATGTGGATTAAATGGGGAAATCATGACATGCTAGCATATGTACAAGCTTATATCTTACAATTGTTTAAGAAAATATCTCTATGAATAAGTTAAGAACATTATAATGCTTTTCAAGATCATGCTATGCTTTACTTTTAATGTTATCGAGTCCTGGGGCTATCTAATACCCGACAATCTAGTTACTTTACCTAGAATTATAGTAGCTTCAATATAGTCTCAGTGATGTCATGTACAGTAGTGTTCAGCCAGTTAACAAAACTCAGTATATACTGCCAGCTAATAGAACTCAGTATACACAGCCAGCTAAAAGACCTCAGTTTACTCAGTCAGCTAGTAGAACTCAGTGAACTAAGTCTAGTTTAGTTATACAGTACAATCAGTATCAGTTCACTCAATCCTAGAATAGGTTAGAAATCAGTTTAGCCTAGGTCTATTAAGTTAGGAGTAGGAATGAACACTGAGCGAACTAGGGATGGGGACATTCATATCAGTAAAGGTTTTGACCCTTAGTAGCAATCCCTGTGTTACCAAACTATGTAGACAACGTAGGTTGAGATGCCTTCTTGCCAGCATAGGGTTAATACATCTTGTACAAGTTTTCCTGCCAGCGAGGATTGATGAAAGAGCTTCCTGCCAGAGAGGGTTAACTCATAGCCATTATTAGTATCCCTTGGCAAAGTGCTAACACCCTTTCAACTAGGGTCAAAGGTTAGACCCCAACTCAGTAATACTCAGGGTATGTCAGTTAGATGAACATTCCCACAATTTCAGTTTCATACTCAGTATAAAACCCCATTTCAGTTTCAGAATCAAGAATGTCATACACGATCACCCAGCTAAGTATAAAACTCAGTTCTGTTCTACAGAATCAGGACTGTCATAAATAGTCACTCAGTAAATAGCAATTTAGTAGCAGTAATCTCAGTTATCAGTCTTTTTGTTATCATAACTCAGTGTCTAGTGTTACTATAATCTAAGACACAGTGTATGTAGATATCTGCACAATATTGTATAATCAGTGCTTCATCAGTTTCAGTTATACATCTACTGTCATTCAGTTGTATTTATGCTATTCAGTCAGTTATTGTTCATGCATATGAACCCTTTGATATCAGTCCACCTCACTTAGTATACAAGTACATTAAAAGTACTGACGCATACTTTTTCTTTTGTGCTATAATGTTTTATATCATAGGTTCATACGCATGGGCTACTGCCACACCTAGAAGCCCAGCTTTATCAGCAGTAAAACTAGTGGTGAGTCCTCATAGTTTGAGGACAAAGCTATCATATCATTTTATTATGACAGTATTCAATTGATTTTAGTAGTCTGGGTTAGTTGGGGACTTGTTCCATCAACTCGTTTTTTTAGACTGTTCAGTTAGAGACTTTTCAGACTAGAGTATTTCAAATAGTTATTTAGTTTTCAGATATGTTTTTCAAATGTTCAGTATTCAGTGCTTACGTATAAGTATATAATTCAAGTTTTTAACCTTATTGCATTTCATCCTATTTTTCTGCATTTATTATAGTATTATTACTCATTTATCATAGAAGATATCTACCATGGGTTAGCTTATGGTCCTTCGGGGTTGTAAGAACCGTGTGACATCCGGGGTGCAGACTCGGGGCGTTACAGGAGAATGACCCAAGGCCATTTTTCACCTGTCACATAGCCAAATTACCACTATAACATCATTCCTTAGTTAGCCCCTTTGAGTTGTTTTAACCATTTTTCTTTCTTTTTTTAATGATAACCATGTTAAAACACCTAACCCCTTTTTAAATCTTGCTTTTGGCAATTAACCTCGTTTGATGAATTGAAAGATTAAAAGTAATGAATTTAGGTGAAAGCCTAAGTTTGGATATAATGTAAGGGTGGTTCAAACTCCAAGTTTGGGAGGGGGGTTAATGTGATGTGCAAATATAATCCAAGAAAGGTATATGTAAGGTAGTCAAATCATTTACTTAAGAGACAAGAGACATACTTTATGGTAAAGTTATATAGCCTAGCCCATAGAATATGAGGATAAAGGAGGCAAATGAGAGGGCTAAGAAGCTCTTAAAGATAGAAAATCTCTTGAAAAGGCCAAAGAAATGAACTAAGAAAATGGTGGTTGTGAATTCTTTTGTAAATACTAATAAAAAGGTTGGGAAATATGAAAAATGATTTGAAGGAGAACAAGGTGGATATTTTTAAAATTGTGTGGTAGAAGGGGTTGAGGAATTGGATTGAAGGAGGTATTTTAGTCACTTGATCCATATATATTCCTTCCCGCACCTTAAACATTCATCTTTAACCGCTAGACCTTGGTGATTCAAAACTAGGTAAATCTACATTAGTGGCGCAAAACACAAATGAAAGCCTATGGTTCTACTCATTGTAATTAAATTACTTTGCGAGAGTGAGCGTGAATTCTTTAATTATTTGAGTACCATTAGAAATTTAAATGTCTTGTGTGGATGAAGATAACTCTTGCATGTGAGTGGCATCAATACTTTAGGATAGAGGGTGAAGTCTTACTCTCGATTTGGGTAATTGGGATAAGTAAGTTACATTATGAAGACTGAGACAATCTTTGAAGATTTTGTGTCTTCACTTAAGATGCTTTGGTGATTTGGAAGGTTCATATGATACAAACTTTCATCCTTGCTTTATAAAGATATGCTTATTGAAAAAGTTTGGTTCACTTATTACAATGACATGTTTGAAAGTCTTTATAGAGCTTTGTTAGCTTGTTCCTTTACTGTAGCTTTCTTTTAGACAGATTTGAGTTGAATACTATATCTCAATTAATTGATCATAGTTTCTTGAGGGAAAACATTAGTTTAAGTTTGGGGGTGTTGATAAGTCATCAATTTGAGGATTTTCTAGCACCTTTTTATCCTGAATTACCATGCTTTTCCATTGATTTGGTGTTAATCTTTTACTTAATGCTCATTTGTGTAGGAAAAGTTGAAAAGGAAAGATGATCAAGTAATTCAAGTAAAAAAAAGGTTAAATGTGAAAGAAAAGAGAAAAATGCTTGAAATCAGGCTTTAAAATCGACACTCAATTACTGCGATCGCGGCCTGAGGGTCGCAATCGTGACTAGTCAACAAGTCAATCGAAAGGTGATCGTGATATGACTACCGCGATAGCGTGGTGTAGAGGTGGTGATCGCGGTAGAGCAGAAAAGTTTCAAGGGGAGTTTAGTAATATTTAGAAAATGTGGAATTAGGGCTCAAATGAGGGTTTTTAGCTCATTTTCACCATCATTATCCTATCTTGCATCATAAACTTAGCAAGTTGTAGGGTTTTGATTCTTTTGAACTTGGAGCCTAAATTTGTACTAATTTCAGACAAGAATCAATTAGAAGAACTGCAAAGTTTAGTTTTGGCATCACCCATTGAAGATTCATTGGGTTTTGAAGTGTGCTTTTCCCTCTCTTTATTTTTAATGAACAACTTTGATGAAAATATTGGTATATTTGTGTTTTTTATCTTTATGATTTGCTAGATCTACCTCTTGGGATAATGTCTGAGTAGGGTACAAGTGTGTGGATATTGATTTTTAGTTCTAATTTGTGGTTAATGTTGATGGGTTTCACAAATGTTTGAATGCAAAATGGAAATTGTCAGTGAAAACCTCAACTCCCCCTAAATTTATCACATCATCCTTGATAGAAGGATGTGGGTAGTCTAGATCCTACATCATCCTTGAAAAGGGATGTAGGTGACATAAACATTTGTGAACAATAATGTAGATAGTAGTTATTCCCATTTTGATGTCTTAGAAATAAGGATAAAATGTGGAATTGGTATCTCTTGAACCTAATCCTAGAAATAGGGATGTTAAATTGACACTTTTGGGTTGACTAGAATGTCAACACCCATGAGGTGTTCGATTGAATCCATGGGTGACATTTTGGTATTTTGTTGAAAGACTAACACCAAAACCCCGAACCTAGACTACCCACTCAAACATTTATTAAAATTGGATGCTATCTTTCATATATCCATTCACACTAGTTTTCTCCTAGAAAAACATAATACCAAGACCCATTCCTAATTTATTACACTCTAATTATTTTTAATCTTGAATTAGTCCTTTAGAAGCCCAAGAATTGTCTTATACTTTTGAAAACATACAAAATCCCCCAAAATATTTGTATAACATGTTTAAATTTAGCTAGTAACTTTAATTTCGAACTTATTTAATCGCTACTCACATTGTTCCTCGTGAATTCGACCCCGACACAAAGTTGGGTAATTATGTTAACTTCGACCACTTTGCACTCAAATTGACGTGTGAGTTGAAAGTTATCACATTATATTTTATATCATTCCATTATACAAAAATCAGTCACCATTCATTACAAAAGTACACAATTTCAATCTCTTACAACATGACAAAAATACCTACACAAAATTTTTATTGTAGCCTTATTGGATCCTCTTTAAATTATATGTATTGAAATAGAACACTAACATACAATACAAATATAAATGAGAGTAACCCAAAAATGTTTCACTTTTCTTGGATTTAGCAAACTTGATCTTACATTGCTTCTTAGTTGTCTTAATAATCTTCAAAATAAACATCGACAATGCAGGAAACGAGGAAAATGACTAGGAGGACATTTTAACATCCACTACTAAAAGGACTTTCGTCCATGAAAGTAAGGGATAAGAAAAGACCTAAATTCTTGAACAACTACGTATACTGGGTCCACACCACATGCTCGGTCTCCCATGTAGCCTCCTCAATTGGTCGGTGATACCACTAAACCTTAACTACTAGAAAGTCCCTATAGCACAACCATCTGACATCCCTGGCCAAAACGGACACTGACTTCTCTACAAATGCCAACCTCTCATCTAATTGAATCGAGTCCCATAAAATCACGTAGGACATATATGGAATATACTACCGCAACATAGTTACATGGAACACTAGATGAATGGATGACACCATAGAAGGTAATTAAAACATATATGCTACCTCCCCAACTGGCTACCAGATCTCAAATGGTCTAAAATACCTAAGGATTATCTTGCCCTCCTCTCAAACCTCGTCATGCCCTTCATGGGCGATATTTCCAAGAATACCCTATACCCAACTTTGAACCTCAATGGATGACGTTTAAGGTCAACATAACTCTCTACCTACTCTGAGTTGATCATAGCCTATCTTAAATCACCAAAACTCGGTGCAATGTCTTATAAAGAAAATCTATGACACAAGGCTAGACTTAGAAGTCTAGAACCAACCAATAAGAGTTCGACATCACCTACAATATAACACCTTTAATAGGGACATCTAAATCCTAAAATTGAAGCCATTATTATAGACAAACTTTGACAAAGGTAGAAACTAGTCAAACTGACCCCCAACATCAAACACAGAAGTGCGGGGTACATCCTCCAAGATCGGCATAGTCTGATCTGATTGCCATTCAGTGTGGGGATAAAAGGCAATGCTAAGTTTAGACAGGGTACCCAACTCCTCCTGATATATCCTCTAGATACTAAAAGTAAACTAAGAGCCTCAATCTAAAATAATAAATGTAGGTACCTTACGTAAGCAAACTACCTCCTGAGTATAAACACGAGCTAACCTCTCAGCACTATAGGAGACTGAAATAAGGATAAAGTATGTATACTTTGTAAATTAATCCACAATTACCCAGTTGGTATCAAAACCACAAAATGTATGAGGCAATCAACCTACAAAATACAACATAACTCACTTCTATTTCCACTTAAAAATGGGTAGCTACTAAATAAATCTACCAAGCCTCCGATGCTTTGCCTTTACCTGCTAACAATAAAGGCATCGAGCCAAGAGTTTTGCTATATCTCTTCCCATACATTCCACCAGTAGTGCTACCTTAAATCTCTATACATCTTAGTTGTCCTAGGGTAAATAACTCACCTGGAGTAATAAGCCTCATAAAGAATTAACTCAATCAAATTCAAGACCTTAAGGACTTACTTCTCAACAAATACCCTCAAATGCTACGAATCCTACTATCCTAAAACTGATCACCTAAAATCTACTTTAACAAGGTAGATTTGGCTTAACACTAGAACTAATCCTTTTGGGGTCAGAAATATCAAAACAAACCATAAAGTTATCTAAGGAATAGATTCCTAAAGCCAAGGACTTCTAAGAAACTTAAATTAAGGCTAAGCTACCCGTACTCACGACCTTTCAGCTCAAGTTATCTGCTACCACATTCGTCTAGATCGAATAGTATAGAATAGAGATATCGTAATCCTTAAGCAACTCAATCCATCTATATTTTCTTGAATTAAGCTATTTTTAGATCATAATATCCTAAATACTATGGTGGTATGTAAACATCTCAAATCAAACACCATATAGATAAAGCCTCCAAATCCTAAGCACAAATACTACTGCAACTAACTCTAAATTATGATTGAGGTAGTTGTGCTCATTCACCTTCAGCTGCCTCGATGCATATTCAATAAGACGACCCTAGTACATTATAACACATCCCACACCAATACCAGATGCATCACATTAGATAGTAAAACCCTCAACCTCAACTGCAAGAGTCAAAACAGGGGATGAAGTAAGAAAATTATTAAGCTTTAAAATTTTTACCTTAAAACTCCCAAAACACTGAAATGGAACCTCCTACCTGGTCAATCTAGTCATATAATCTACAATGGATGAGAAGACCTCGATCAAACGCATGTAGTAACCTGCCAACCTAATAAAATGGCAAACCTCAGTAGGCGACGAAGGCCTAGCCCAAATATGAATAGCCTAAATCTTTATTGGGTCC
The DNA here is from genome assembly GCA_030864215.1 of Capsicum pubescens. Classification (NCBI taxonomy): domain Eukaryota; kingdom Viridiplantae; phylum Streptophyta; class Magnoliopsida; order Solanales; family Solanaceae; genus Capsicum; species Capsicum pubescens. The sequence continues at coordinate 192,952,103 of CM061544.1, read as the reverse complement.
ACCATAATACCATCCTTGGACACTAGGTGCACCAAGAAAGAAATAAAATTAATCCAAAACACACTCTTTGAGAACTTGGTATAAATATAATGATCTCTAAAAATATGGAGCATAGTTCTCAAATATTGCTTCTTCTCCTTCCTACTCCTCGAATATACCAGAGTGTCATCAATCAACACTATTAAAAAGGTGTCAAATACGACCTAAACATAGGATTTATTATATCCATAAAAGTTTTTGGGGAATAAGTAAATCCATAAGACATCATCAAAAAGTTATAATGGTCATACCGAGTCCTAATGGATATCTTAGGGATGTTTGCAACCTAAAATCTCAACTGATGGTAACCAAACCTCATATCTATCATAGAAAATATTGCTTCACCCTGAAGTTGTTCAAACAAATCATCGATATGAGGCATAGGATATTTATTCTTCATGGTCACCTTATTAAACTACCTATAGTAGATAGACATACGCGTCAAGACATCCTTTTTATATCTCAAATAGAATGGGAGCACTCTAATATTGCCTATAACACCTCACAGAAAGTATAAAGTGGTCACTGAATCAAATATAGAACCCAACTAGGTTAGGGTTGATCCCATGAGAAATTGGCCGAAAATTTATCAAGAGCTTACTGATTTAATTGGAAATTGCATAAATAAAAAGGGGGATTTTATGACAGTTAGAGTAATAGTCCTGATTGTTAAGTAACTAGGGTTGTGATTATTATGAGATGAACACTATGATTGTGTTTCCCCTAACTTCATAACTCCATAGTTTTTTTGTGCTGGTCAAATATTATAATGACCCGAGACTACCCCTTAGTCTTCACACGGTGCTTGCGATCCTAAAGGACTACAAGCTAACCCATGACTGATATCTGTTGTGAGCACTGGATAATAATACTAAAATAAATATAAAATTAGGCTGAAATGCCATATGGTTTAAAATCTAAAATACTGATAAAATATAACATCTGAAAAAACAATCTATAAAACTGAATACTATCTAAAAAATCTTATCTAAAAGCATCTAATCAGAACTATCTAAAAGATAAGTTAATGCGACAAGCCCCCAACTAACTCCAACAATTGAAATACTGAAACTACTAAAATACTGAAATAAAAGTATGCCCTCGCTATATGAGGACTCACTACTAAATCTGCGACTACAGACTGGATCTTTCTAAGTACAGTCAGGAACCTGAGCGTCCAAACCTATGATATGAGAGATCATAACACAAAGAAAGAGTATGCGGTCAGTACATGGAATGTACTGGTATGGTAGATAAGGTAAGGCTGAATGCAAGGGTTCATATGCATGAACAATAACTGATTGGATGATATAGAGTAGCTAGACATAAGAGTACATGGATAACTAATACTTCTATAAATACTGAGTATGCACTACTGTGCATGTAAATAAATATTGTGACTAAGCTTATTTGAAGTTAAGTACTGAATTCTAATAACTGAGTAACTGATATCTGAGTTATTAATAACTAAATTACTGATACTGAGTGAATGTGTCTGACAGTCCTAATCCTGAAGAACTGAACTGAATTCTAAACTAAGACTGAAAATGAGGTTGTGGGAGGTAATTATCTAACCAACATGTCCCTCTCTGAACTGATAGGGGTCCAACCTATAACCCTAGATAGACGGGTGGTAATACCATACCATGGGTACTAACACTAGAAAACTAGGATGCCAAGCCTAACTGATGAGTGACACCTAGGCGAAACCAAGCCTAATCAAATGAGTGACCCTTGGGAGGTAGTCAAGCCTAGTCTGATGGGTGACTCCTCATCCTACGCTGGCTATGCATTTTTAGAGTACAGGGACTATTACTAATGACTCTATCTCTCTAATGGGGAAGCCTTCATCCCTATACTCGCTCGGTGCTAAATCTTACTCCCAACTGAAAGACAATGAACTAAGGTAATGGTAAATAATAAGTAGCCTCTTCCAAGGATAAATGATTTATTTGATCAGTTGCAAGGTTCTAAGCTTTTCTCCAAAATTGATCTTCGATCCGGGTATCACCTGTTAAATATTAGAGAGGTGGATATCCCTAAGACTACCTTACATACTTGGTCTAGGAATTTTGAGTTCCTAGTCATGTCTTTTAGATTGACCAATTCCCCTGCGATATTCATTCATTTGATTAATAGGGTCTTCTATTAGTTTCTGGATCTGTTTGTCATTGTTTTTAAAAATGATGTTTTGGTGTACTCTTAGAGTGAGGTAGATTATGCTGATCACCTCCATATTGTGTTGCAAAACTTGAAAGAGTAGTAGTTTTATGCCAAATATTTGAAATGTGAATTTTGGTTTAACGTTATTACTTTTCCTGGTCATATCATTTCTAGTGAAGGGATCATGGTGGATCTGCATAAAGTTGTAGTGGTGATAAAGTGACCTAGCCCTATGAATCCAACTGATATTTTGAGCTTCTTGGGTTTAGTTGGTTACTACAGGAGGTTTGTGGGAATTTTTTTGACTATAGCTACCTCTTTAACTAAGTTGTCTTAGAAGAAGGGAAAGATCTTATGATCTGATGCTTGTGAGAGGAGTTTTGAGAATCTAAAGTATAACTAACTTTAGCTCTAATTTTATCTTTTACTGAAGGCACTGATGGGTTTGTGGTCTACTGTGATGCATCCCGTGTGGAGCTTTGTTGCGTCCTGATACACTATGAAAAAGTGATAGCTTATGCCTCTAGGCAGTTGAAGGTGCATGAGATGAATTACCCGACTAATGACTTAGAATTGCTAGCTATGGTATTCATGTTAAAAATATGGCATCACTATTTATCTGGGGTGTACTTGGATATATTTTCTAATCATCAGAGCCTGCAGTAGGTATTTTCTCAGAAAGAGTTTAACCTCAGACAAAGAAGATAGCTTGAGCTTCTTCAGGACTATGATATAAGTCTTCACTACCACCCAAGTTAAGTTAACATGGTTGTTGATGCTTTTAGAAGGTTATCTATGGGGAGTTTGGCTTATGTGGATAAAAGGAAAGCGTTAGTTGGTGAAGGACATTCACTATTCTGCTAACTTTAGAGTTTTTCTCTTAGACTCTGAGGATGCTGATAGTTGGTACAGGGAGTGGCGTAGTCATCTCTTGGTACTGAAATCAAGGAGAAGCAAATGTTAGATCTTATCTTAATAAGGATCAAAGGTGATGTAGGTGGGCAAAAGGTGATGGTCTTTGATATTGGTGGTAATGTTAATTTATAGTGCTAATAGAGGTTATGTGTTCCTGATGTAGACGGTTTACAAGAGAGGATCTTTGCTAAGGCATATAATTCATTCTATGTTGTTCATCTTGGTTTCATTAAAATGTATCATTACCTCAAGTAGATGTATTGGTGTAACAATATGAAGATGGATAATGCTAATGTTTTGGCCAAGTGCATAGTGTGATAAAAAGTGACAGTTGAGCACATGAGGCCAGATAATTCTATTAAGAAATTGAGATGCTTGAATGAAAGTGGTAAGTGATCAATATGGATTATTTATCGATCTCCCTCAGTCTTAAAATCAATTTGATTAAGTTTGGGTCATCATGGATAGGATTACAAAGTTGGGTCACTTTTTGCCAGCAAGGACTAACTTCTCAGCTGAGGAATATGCAAGGTTGTACCTTCAAAAGATTGTAAAGTTGCATGGGGTTCCTATTTCTATCATCTCCAATTGTGGTATAAAGTTTTCATCTCACTTTTGGCAGTCATTTCAGAAAGTGTTGGGGACTAAGGTGAGTCTGAGTATAGCTTTTCAGCCGTACTCCGTATTTGTGTTGAGAACTTGACTCTATTAGAGTTTACATACAACAATAGCTACCATTCTAGAATTACTATGGGCCCCTTTCGAAGCATTGTAAGGTAGAAGTTATAGGTCTCTTATTAGGTGGTTCGAGCTTGGTGAGGCGGATATGTTTGGGATAATTTTTGTACACCAAGATATGGACAAGGTGAAGGTGATTCGATATAGTCTTAAGGCTACTCAAATTCATCAAAAGCTCTATACAAATGTTAGGTAAATGGAATTGAAGTTTGAGGTTGGAGATAGGGTATTCCTGAAGGTGTAATACCCCGCATACTTTTAATCTAGAAAATGAACCATTGTTCCTATGTATGAAACCTCTAATATTGTAATTCATATTTGAGTACATGGATTATAATGATTATCTTAGTGATAAGAGAGCTTATAATGTCCAAAACATGTTCATAAGAGTCACTTGGAGAAATGCAAGCAAAGAGCTTTTGAATCCATCAAGTTTTTTTTTTTATTTCTCCAGGGACATATTTTAATGACTATAACTTAATGTGTATATGGTACTTTTCATATTTATATCCACCAAGTTGTATATAATTGAAATAGCTTTCCAACTGTACAAATTTTGCCTTAATATGATAACCGAGAGAAAAGTTATGATCTTGCAAAGTAGAGTGCGTCGCTGAGCAATCGCCTAATGCTACTGGAATTGTTGTGCCATGGGAAATGTGTCTCCCAGCCTATTTTGGGAAATGGTCAACGCGACTTCCAGCCTATTTAAGGCTATAGGCAATGCGTCACATGCCTATGGCCCAAGGGCGTCAAAACATTGTTTTTAAGCTATTTTAAGGGCAACCAAGTCTTTTTACACTCCTTAAATGCCCCTAAACATAACCTTATGAAATTAATATCTTCTAATAACATTTTAACCATATTAACATCATAATTTCATTATCTAAGAACACAAGAGGAGAAAAACAACTAGGGCTGCACAATCAGGCTTGGAGGTCCAATCTTTCAACAATTTCATCACCATTAGGTATGTGGGGATTATGAACAAGGATACTCTTTCATCCTTGTGCCCAAAACATGATCTTTATTTACGATTTCATATTTTGTAAATTAGGGTTCATACCCAATTATCATTGTTTAAAGATTTTGATGTTACAAGTAAGTTAAATGTTGAACTACATGTCTAATTTCACATGTTCATACGTGTGATATAATTTTACAGATTTTCAATTGAGTTTTAAGCATGATATTGTTAGTTTGATTTCATTACTTTGATATTGTTGAAGTATTTCAAGAAGTGTATTGAGCATGACATCTTTCTATGAGTTTGCATGAGTTTAAAGAGCGGGTTTTAAAGCCTTAAGTTTGAAGTATTGATATATCAACGAGATTATGATTTTTAGCATCTCTTATGAAATTTTTACCTAGATTGAAGAAATATGCTTGATCTTTTGATCCTAACCTAAGATAAGGAATCCACATTGTTAATATATTTTGAGATTTAAATAAAAGAAGCATATTTGGTTTTCATTACAAACCTTTGTGCTATTTTACGGTGGATTTCCTAAATTTCTGATCAACAGGTTGGGAGTAGTCTTTAGCACCGAGTAAGGTATGTTTCCAAGGACGCATGCCCCAGAACTATGTGCCACCATAGGTTTTAACACCCCTAGTAGGTTTAGTATATTGATCACTCTAGCTAGGTTCAATTCCTATGCAAGCGTAGAACAACTCTACCAACGTGGGTATGAGACGTTGGACTCCATGATAGCTCACATGGTTTATATCGGTTAGAAGAAATTCCCACTAGAAAGAGTAAGGATACAACTTTTATAACTAAGTTCTATGACTCACAAAGATTACTTATGTTTTACATACTCATTCTCTAATATTTTGCAGTATATGTTTTATTTGAGCTAAGGTGAGTCATTTATGTTTTATTCGAGCTAAGGTGAGTCATTTACACATAACATACATTCTTTGTAAGATTTATTTAAATATTGCATTACTATTTAACTTATTCATTCACCCCGACATACTTAGTACATTCCAATAGTACTGATCCACATATACGTCTATTTTCTACATTATTAAATGACGTGGTTTAGGTGCTTAGTTCTAGCAGCATAGTTGACCGCGGACATATATATCTACATACCAACAGTTGGTTAGTCCTCATGGTTCGAGGAACCATTTATTAAGATTCTTAGCTTTTGCAGTACTTGATCAATTATTTTTAGTTTTAGTTGAGTCAGCTGGTGGTCTGCCTCAGCGACTCTCTAGTTATTAGAAGTAGAGGCTTGTCATACTGTTAGTAATGTTTTAGATTTTCAGTATTGGTTATTTAGATCTTTAAGACAAGCACTTTTAGACTTTATGTTTATCTAAACTCAGATCAGTTAAGACAATAAATGTCGTATTTTAGTATCTCGGTGGATTCACATGCCTATGTTACCTATATTATGAGTTTCTGAATCAGAAGAAGGCTCAAAGGGTTAGATTTAGGATACTTGTAGTCTTGAGCACCGTGTGACGTCTCGAGACATATTTTCAGGTCATTACAAACTTGGTATTAGAGCCTAAGGTTTAAAGAATCCTAGGGAGTCGGACAAGCCGCGTTACATAAAGTCTTGATCATGGATGTCAAGTGAGCCACATTTATGTGCAAGAGGCTATAGAACAATTTAGGAAATCATCCTTTTTCTTTCATGCTCTATCATGCTTTCAGTTCTCTCTATGTACTTTTAACCTGTGCTCTTACATGACAAAATATGCCTTCTCACTAAGCTAATGCATGCAGAAATAATAACTAGCTACCCCAACCCGCTGACCCTCTGAATGAGAACGTATCCCATGCAGAATTTTGAGCTGCTTTTCTGGCATTGTCCTAAGGTGTGACTGCCAATGTTCAGGGAAACCATAAGGCTACCATCCCACTTCAACAGAATTGTTATTTAGATATAGCCAGGGTTCATGACTTCATGAGAATGAATATGCCTGAATTCTTTAGGTCAAAAGTAAGTGAGGACGCACAACTCTATCTTGATGAGGAGAAAAAGATCATCCAAATTATGTATGTTACGGAGAAGAATAGTGTAGAATTGGTATCCTACAGGCTGAAGGATGTTGCTTATGATTGGGTGGTTATATGGAAGAATGGTAAAGGTAAGGATGCAACTCTCATAAGTTGGCAAGTATTTCAGGATGTGTTTCTAGACAGCTTATTTCCGCATGAGATGATGGAAGCTAAGATAGAGTAGTTTATAAACCAAAGGCAGGGATCGATGTCAATGAAGGATTACTACCTTAAGTTCATCCAGTTGTCTAAGTATGCTCTAGATTTGATAGCTGACCATAAATCTAGTATGAGTAAGTTTGTTACTGGAGTGTTTGGATTGGTAGTTAAGGAGAGTAGGACTGCCATACTTATTGGGGTTATAGATTTTGCTAGGCTGATGATTTATGCTCAATAGATTGAGGTAGAGAAATTAAAAGAGAGATAAAGGGGAAATAAAAAGGCTGGAATCAGACAGTTTGAGTTTGACCAAGTCAGGTCTGAAAGGGGGAATTGTTCACAGTTTTAGAGTCACTCATCTATGTCAGTGCCGTATTTAGCCAGCGCCCTATCACCCAGAACTAAGCAAGACAAGTTAGGTAGGACTTTTGTTTCTAGGTCTCAGAGTAGTGTAAGTTGAAGGACCAATTACCCGCCAAGTGCAAAGTATTGTAGGAACCATCTTGGTGAGTGTTTAAAGGGAACGAAGGGTTGTTACAGATGTGGTACATTGGGTTATGGAATCAAAGAGTGCCCGTATGGTAAGAAAATAAATTGGGATGTTCGTACCCAGACTCAGGCTTCTAGTGCACTAGCTCCTGTAGGTCACCCAACCCCTCTTCAGGGCGCATCTTTCAGTACCAGTGGCGGTTAGTGCCAGAATCAGTCCTATGCTTTACCATCCCGCTAGGATTAAGAGAGTTCACCAGATGTTGTTATTGGTACTCTTCTTGTCTTTTATTTTGATGTTTATTTTATAGTTAGACCCAAAGTTCCCCCATGTCTAAATTGACTCAAAAGAAATTTAAGTTTCAGTGGTCAAATTCCTGTGAGAGGAGCTTTTAGGAGTTGAAGGCTCAACTCACTTCAGCCTTAGTTTTGGCATTACGTGATGGTATAAATGGATTTATTGTGAATTGTGATTCTTCTAAAGCTGGTCTGGGTTTTGTTTTGATGCAGAGAGGTAAGGTCATAGTCTATGTCTCTAGACAGCTGAAGCCTGACTAGAAGAACTACCCTACCCATGATCTTTAGTTAGTTGTGGTTGTTTTTTCCTTTAAAATCTAGAGGCACTATCTATATAGAGTACATATTGATGTGTTCACGAACCAAAAAAGCTCGCAATATGTGTTTATGAATAAAGAGTTGAACCTCCGTGTAATGCCCCGAATCTAGTACTTGAAATGATACACGATGCTTATGACCCCGAAGGACCACAAGATAACCTATGAATGATATATGTATTTGTATGCTGCATAACATACTGTATAATCCAGAAACACAAAATGAAAGGCCATAAGGTTCAAAACTGAGACATAATATCTGATAAAATATAACATCTGGGTGGGGTATGAAATACCCAAAACTAATTTAAATAAACTATCTCCATATATTGTAGTCTGAAAAGCCTCTAAAATATGACTGTCTGAATAAGGAATTGATGGGACATATCCCCAACTAACTCCAACTAATAAATTAATTAATGAGATAATAAAGAAATGATCATCTCCTCAAAAGATGAGGACTCACTGCTAACTCTGACCACTGAGACTGGAATGTTATTGATGCTCTGGAGTGCGTGTCTCTGAACCAATGGTATAAGACACCATAGCACAAATGCGTCAGTACGTTTAATGTACTGGTATACATGTGAGGTAGGCTGAATACATGGGGTTCATATGCATGAACAATACTGACTAACTGACTAATATAAACATGAGAATGCATGCATGAATACATAGTAACTATAAATGAGATCATGATAACATGAATTTACTGCTAACTAACATGACTGGTAACTGAGTTTTGATGACTGATATAACTGATAGCATGAGTGACTATATCTGACAATCTTGAATCTGGTGGAACTAGCAGAGCTCCATACTGTATCTGAGTTGACTAAATCTGATAGTCCTAGATTTTCTAGAACTATCTGAGTTATTTTACTGATACTGATACTGAAACTGTGGGAAGTAGTTATCTAACTAACATATCCCTTATACGCCATTATGGCTGAGTTGGGGTCCAATCTGTAACCCCAATTGGAAGGGTGTCAATACTGCGCTACTGGTGAGGACAATCTGTGAGTAACCCTCATATAAAAGATAACTCTAGTGAGAAAGGTGGGAACCCTTATATAACAGGTTAAGCCACCTTATCTACCCTCATATAGAAGGCTATGATATCTCTACCTATGTTGGCTACATAGTTCTGGAATGCAAGGATTGCTTCTAAGAATCACACCCTCATATAACAGTTGAGTTTCCATCCTTGGGTTCACTCGGTGCTAATTTCTACTCCCATTTGGATATTGGATTCAGGAAAAATATTACATTGGAATAAAGTAGTGATCTTACATACCTCGAAAGACTACGTTTCATGATATGGACTTCTTTTCATACTTTTGTTTCTTTTTGGGACTTTTGTTTTGGATATGGTCGGGGGAATGAACCAACCAAATATTCTTGGATTTCAGTTAAAGGCTTTGTGTGACTACTATGTGGATGGTCAGTGAAACACCTTGGGTTTTTCCCCTTGAAAATTTCTTCAGTTTTGAACCCTCTAATCATCATAAGACTCACACCGTGACTCGTATGGTGTGGGTGCTGGTCTTGAATCCTAGTCGTATGTTGATCATTGTGATAATTGCCAAGTTCTATCCATGGTATTAGAAGACTCCATACGAGTAGTATATTGATGTGACAAGAAGTATAAGGTCCAATCGTATATTGTCTAGTGTGTAGCCTTTGATTATCTTCCTAGAGTATAACTTTATAGTACTAGTCATATGGTGATGATACGAGTTAGGTAAGGGAGCCGTAAGTTTGACAGAATATAGTATCCAACTTTCTGATCAAGTGAGGAGTTGAGGGTACCATTGGTATAATGTGGATACAAGTTGAGGGGTTCAGTCGTACCCATCTGCGTTCTTTAAACAACTTTTAAGTTGAGGGTATTTTGGACATTTCCCTCCTAAAATTCCTTAATACACCACGTCTTATAACCCTATTTGGTCATTCATTCTTCACTTAGAATATTAAAAACACTCTCTAAAAACCTCTTAAGAAGAATGGCTAGGGTTTCTTAAAGGTGGTCATCTAGAGGCTTAAGGATCAAAATAACTATGTAAATCTTTGTAACCCAGGAATGTTACACTTCCCACATTTTTAGTTCAACCAAAATCATGTCTTAATGGATGATTTTTATGTTACTATTGTGATAATGTTTGGGTTATGAAATATATGTTGGGGGTTTTTGGTTGTTCCTGATTGGATAATGTTTTCCCATGTTTTTCTTATGCTTTTCATGTTATAATTATTGTTTGAACATGTAGTTGCTTAGGAATGGTCAATTGATACATGTTTTTTTGGTTTTGGAAATCATATTCCCTCAACATGTTTGTTAAAATACATATGAGAAATTTTTTGTCATATAATTTGACTATTATTGAAAATTTTGCTTTGCATAATATGGTAATGGAACTCAAATTGGTTTGGTTGTTTTTTAATGGTTTGGAAAGGCCTTGATGGCCATGGAATTTAGTTGAAGATGGCTTTCAAAACTTATGGGGTATAATAGAATCCCCTAATTGAGTAATCTATAAAACCCCTATGGGGTACACGGGAATCCTCCAAGTGATTTTAATAATGGAGTTTTGGGTACATGGGAATATAATAAGTGTTGGCTAATGACATTGCTTGGAAGATATAGTTGGTAAAATGTTACCACATTATGGTATCTAAAGTTCGTGAGGCTACATGCAATGGTGCTCGTTCAAGGGGTAACAGTTGACCCATATAGCCCATGAGAGGCATATCTGTCTAATTGAGTGAAATTAAGAGAATACTCTTTCATCATCATATTTCCCTACCTGAGGGTGATGAATTGTAACACCTTGTCTTCTCTCAGCTCTAGGGGAAAGAACCTCTGTAAGAATACGGTGATAAACTCCTCTCACTCAATAGGCCATGCATCATCTGGACTTTCTAACTCCTACTGTTTAAACCAATTATGGGCAACATTCTGTAACTGATATATAGCTAGCTTATCACTCTCACTAGGTGTAACCCCCATGATGTCTATAACCTTTTGAACCCGGTCAATGAATTCCTGAGGATCCTCATCTGACTTAGACCCGAGAAAGGATGAAGGATTCATTCGAGTGAAGTACCGAATCCTGGCTGCAGTTGAATTAGACACTGGGTTAGCTGGAATAACAGTTGGTCATTCATTCTGACTGGAAAATAACTGAGTAAGAGTAGTGAATGTAGCTTTAAAATCTGCATGAAAAATATGTTCTCCCAAAGGTTCTTCGGGTTGAGGGGCTGACTGATTCCCGTTTCTTTTTTTAGGAGGCATGTTCTATAGAAGTAAGGGAGAAATGGATTAGACTGAGAGATTGACTTGAGAATATGCTCACTGGCATGACATGAATACTGAAAGATGGGAAACTGTTCCTAAAACATCCCATAGCCTCCTGTACATAAATATGGCGCACAACACACCCATGTACAGGACTCTACTAGATACAACTTTCAGACTTCCTAGGACTCTATTAAACCTTAGGCTTTGATACCAAGTTTGTAACGCCCAGAATTTGGTACCCGGAATGCAACACGGTGCTCATGAGCCCGAAGGACGACAATCTAATACATGACTGATATATGTACCTGTATACTGATAATATACTATATGATTGCGGAAATATTAACTGAAAGGCCATAAGGTTTAAGAATATTACATAACTGATAAAGATATAACATCTGAATGGGGTCTAAAATACCCAAAACAAAACTGAAATAACAAGATAGTCTAAACATGATAGTCTGGAAAGCCTCTAACTGACTGAACTGTCTGAATAAGGAGTTGATGGGACATGTCCCCAGCTAACTCCGACTACTGAAACGACTAAGTACTAAGATAAAAAAATAACAAATCATATCATCCTTGGAGGATGAGGACTCACTGTTGTCTAACTGTTGATATCTGGAATCTACTGATGCTCTAGAGCTCCGGACTCTGAACTTATGGTATAAGACACCATAGCGGAAATATGTCAGTACTTTAAATATACTGGTATGCATGGAAGGTAGGACGAATGCATGGGGTTTATACGCATGAACAATGCTGGCTAACTGACTAATATGAATGTGAGAATACATGCATGAATACATAGTAACTATATCTGAGATCGTGATAACATAAAATTACTGATAACTAATCATGACTGATAATTGAGTTCTGATGACTGATATAACTGATAACATGAGTGACTATATCTGACAGTCCTAAATTTGATAGAACTAGATGAGTTCTGAACTATTCTGAGTTGACTGTATCTGATAGTCTTGAATTGTGTAATTGAAACTGTAGGAACTTATTATCTAACCAACAAGCCCCTAATACGCCATTATGGCTGAGTTGGGGTCTAATTTGTAACCCCAATTGGAAGGGTGTCAATACCTTTCCATTGGTAAGGACAAGTTATGGGTGACCCTCATCTGATAGTGTCCCCTAAAAGATAACGGTGGTACCCTCATATGATAGTTTTTATCCACGTCATCAACCGTCATCTGACTGTGTTGATGTCTCAACCTATGTTGGCTACATAGTTCTAGAATGCAAGGATAATTTCTATGAATCACACCCTCATCTAATAGACAGTGTATGTTCCCATCCCTGGGTTCACTCAGTGCTAATTCCTACTCCCATCTGAATATACACTGAACATGGATTACTGAACTGAACTGAATTAACTGAATTAACTTAATTAGCTGAATTTTGTAGACTGATGGAATACTACTGAGATCTGATAACTGGCTGAGATTACTTAGTTTTTCCTGATTCATGAGACTAATCAAATTCTACTGAACCTAGCTTGACTGAGAGTATCTTGAAACATGACACTGATTCTAGGCACTCAACTATATTTTTCGGGTACAAGTACCCCTAGGACTCGATAGAAGGAAACTGACAAGGCATGACATTCTTGAATACATAACTAACATCAACAATCTATAATACAATAATTAAAGATATTTCATGGGAATTTGATTATCATAGATTGGTACGTGAATAGGATAGCATGTATACATAGCATAAGTTCATATGGCTAACTCATAAGCAATCAGACAAACAATTTTAATACATAAGAATAGCATGGAAGTCATTTTGGATCACAATTTAGCTATAGTGCATAATTTCTATCCTCCTAGGCATTTTCTCAAACACCTTACATGCACAACTTAAGGCATGGGTGAAATCATCAAATTTCACAAATCATAAATCACGAAATTCATGGATTTCAATTTATATGCTAATGTAGTTTTCATAATTTCACATAAGGATCCTAACATGGGAATCAAACAACAACCATCACATAACTTGAGCAACCCATAACATAATAATCATGATTCATAATTTAAAATAGGGTTCTTGAGCTTTATGGATGAAAGGAATCAAAAAATCAACACAACACATACCTTAGTTCTTGATTTAGTGAAGATTGATGAAGAGATTTTCTTTAAATTGAATCCCCAATTGAAATCGTAGCTTGTTCCCGAGAGAAAATTGAGAGAAACTAGTATATTTTGGGTGAATAATGGCTAAATCACGTGTTCTTGGGTTTAAATAGGTGTGGGAAATTAACCCTTTTAACCTTGGATGCATCTTTTAATTTCAGTGAAAGTTTCCCAAATTGGACCCCTGGCACGACGCAGCGCTATCGCGTCGTGTCATTGGAATTTGACAACTGGGAAATTGAGGGATGGCGCGACGCGGAGCCATCACGTTGCCACTTCATTTGTGACCTAGAAGTTTGGCGCGATGCGCCACTATCGTGTACCCCTACTGGTATTTGACAATCGCCATTTTATCCTGTGGCTCGGCGCACCACTGACTAATATGACACTATTTTACAATGAGAACTTGAAATAGTCATAAATTCTTACCCGATTATCGGATTTAGGTGAATGTTATATCAATGGAAAGATTATTGAATTTCCCACATGACAAAAAGTAAAAATATTTAAAAAATTCCTAATTAAATAAACATCATTCAATTTAGAAGATAATACTAGATATTCTTGGGACGAAATTAGCTAGAAAACTTTAAGGTATTACAATGGGTATCCCATAAGTGGTGGCTAATGACATTGATTTCAAGCTATAGTCATTATGATGATACCATATTATAATGCCTTAATAATTGGCTCCTGAAATTGGTGGTTTGGTTATGTGTTAAATGTTTTAATTGGTCAATAATAGGGGTTGTGGTAGTAGCCATGAAGGTGTTAGTCCAAAAGGTTAACATTGGAAATTTATGTATAACGACATGAGGATTGGTCTTGATGACCATGTAATTGTGGGGTACAAGTGAATCCCTCAAATTTATACTCGTATATATGTATCATAGAGGGAGAATGGTACAAGGGAATCCCTAGCCACCTATAGTATCTCCAGTTTGTGAGGCTACATATTTTGGGGCCCGCTCAGGGGGTAACACTTGACCCATATAGCCCATGTATGGATCGATAAATCTAAGCAACCGAGGTTAAAGTTTTAAACACCTGCTAAATTTGGTCCCCTTTCTCGATATGGTATATATGTATGTATGTGGTTTCATATGGTTATTTACTTTTTTTTAAATAGTGGAATTATTTTATCCTAATTCCTTATTATATGCTAGCATTCATCCACTAACCATTGTTTGGTGTTGTATCCCCACACGAAGTAGGAATTGACCATACTACTATTCCTCCTGCTCAGTGATTTGGTGATTCATGGACAGTCTGAGTCAGACTAAAGTTTTGTCCTTTCATTCTTCAGAATGCCTACTTCATGTTATGGTTTATCTTATGTCTTTACTATTCCTTTTCCATTTGTTTTTTGCTATGGTCGGGGGTATGTCCCGACTAGATATTCTTTGGCATTGTTTAGATTCTTTGCATGGACAAATGTGGACTTGGGCATATTAAGTTTTATTTGGTTTGGGATAGATGGTATGACTTGGTTGGGTTGGTCTCAGATTTTTACTTATCCCGATGTTATTGGATTCTAAATGCTCTATCTTGTTATATATTTGAAATTCATTCGACACGGGTTGTATATTGGTTGGTTGGATTGGGTATAGGGGGTGGTCTTCGGTCCTTGTTGGACTTGAGATGCACGACATGACTAGTCCATAGTTCGGGTTGTGTCAGGCGGTGTCGGTATTAGTCTTAGTCTTGTAATTTGTATTTGTATTGGTCTGACACTGATTGGATGTTTGGATGGTTATGGGTATGAACTCTAATAAATGTCATTCAATTTATCTTGTTATATGTTTGAAATTAATTCAACATAGGGTACATGGTAGTTATGGTTGGGTATTGGGGCGATCTTCGATCCGGGTCGAACTTGAGATGCCTGACACGACTAGGCCCTGGTTTGGGCCATGTCAATAACATCTTCAGAACTTAACTTACTACTGCTACTCAACGATTTATAGGTACTACCCATAAGTCATAGTTTTACTCATGGGTTTCCACTTCAACAACTCCTCATTCTTTCTTTTTAAATCTTTGCTTCAAACCTTGTTCTTCTGCAAAATCAACACAAACACAAATCATATATAAAAATAATACCTAAGTTTCTGAAAAATTTCCTTATTTTTCGCATAAAAAGCTCCATGAAACCATGACACATTAACACCCTCAACATAGAACATTTGTATATCCTCAGGCAACTAACACACACTAAGAAAATATGATGGTTAACTAAAAAAACCAAGGATACCTATGGCAGTCAATTTATTCATTTTAGTTCAAAGTGTGTCCATCCCCTCCTATGCACAATTTTCAGAACCACTATGTGTGTCTATGTTGCGTAATAGTATGACACCAAAGGAATCAAGTGATGGCATCAAATTAGTAACAAACAACCAAGAATGTGTGCAATTGTCACTACCCGAACAAATAAGTAGTTAACATATAGCCTATGTACCCTTACAATAAGGAAGTCCAAACTCTCACAGTATCATTATGTATCTCAATGCAGGGTCTATGTCAAAACACTCTTGGTCATAAGAAGGTGAAACAATATACATTAAATACCATAGGCTTGGCCTTATTTTCTATGACTTAGTTTTTACAAAAACTTGGACTAGATCACTATAGGAATTTTTTTCTCCTTGTAATGTACGATCAGGGAAGGTATGGTACATGTGGGAAGTAATGACTCACCCTTCATAAAACTACACTTATAATTTTTGGCTCCACTGCTTAACCATACTTTTTTTTTCTTTTTTTTCTTCATTTATTTTAAGAATGGGTGTGATTCTCTCCTATTATTTATTTTGTTTATTTATTTTTCCTTTATTTTTTTTCTTTTTCAAATCTTCTACCACACCCAACCCTACTTTATTTTCACTTCTTCAACACCTTTCTTCATACCCATCTTTAACTATGCACCCCTGTGATAGTAACCTCAACTTAGTAGATTTACCTGAGTTGAGTTACACAAGTTCAAGGAGGGACTAGGGACAAAAAAGTTTATTATAATTAAATGAGAAGGTGTAAAAGTTAAATTCAAAAATAGGTCACTCTAGGCTCAAATTAGGGATCAAGAGATACTTATTCACATTTGGTCAGTCTTTTAGGCTAAGAGTGGACTTATTCAAACATGGCCTATGATCATGTCCCATCTATCTATCCCACATCTGAGGAAAGACTGATTGGGTGTGTTTTCGATTAAACCCAAAAATTGAACTAAAAAAATACCTCACACACACATGAAACATTATTACATTATCAACTTCTACCAATTCTGCTCATGCAATGATCAGCTATGATTATTTTATCCCCAATACTAATGCCATAACAAGATTAAACAATGATCACAACATATCTTCTCAACACACAGTTCACAAAATTTTTTAGGAGAGGTGTCATTTAATAATTGTCAAAATACAAAAAATTGACTGCACCAAAGTTACATATTTTTCTTCTAGTTAAATAAAACAAAACATAACAGAAATTATAACAAGACAATAACCTAAATAATTTTTCTCTACTATGAAAGAACACATTAGAAAAAAACATGGCAAAAAAAAACACCAAGAGGCGGTACACCCCTTCCCTCAACTAAAATTTAATGCACTATCCCTAGTCCATACTGAGAAGATAAAGAATATATGGGTGTAGGTACATACCTAAGATACTCTGTGCATCGGTTCATCCTTATCCCCAGCTGGGGAATGAGGAGGAATAACAAGTGTAGTGCTAGGAGATGGTGGTGGTGCTGGTCTAGAGGAGGCACACAACTTGCATAGGGAATACTCAATCATGTCAATCTAGAATTTGATAACAAACTTCATGGTCGCCTTTTTTATGTTCTGCTCAAACTTTTTTGAACTATCACTCCATTCGGTACACGCTCATCACCTCTTGGCCCTAATAATTTGTGCCTCATCATCAATAGTAAATAAGTGAAAAATCAGTGGTGGTGGTATAAGCGGTAGCCTCAGAATGAATGGTATAACTGGAGGGATAATAGGATCATATCTCTCTACTAAAATATGAACCTCCGATCTCAATATAGCCACCTTCTTATGTAAGATCTATAAATCAGGCACTTGCGCCTCGTGGAGTTGCTCTTCCATCCGAATGTCAAAACTATCAATTTTCCCATACAACTCTTTAGTAAACTACTCTATAGAGGTTGTAATCTTCGACTCAACTCGCACCTTAGATTCCCCCAAAGTAGTCTGCATCAAAGGTTTGATCCTTGATGTCGGTGTGTGCCTATCAGTCTACTAACTATGGATACCTATCCATCAACTTGAAAGACTCTGGGTTCTGGTCCTTGGAAATTTCCTATGGTTTGAGTCTTCAAAATATATATGACTTGGGATACTTGTTGTATGATAGGGTACAATTTAGGGTCCTCATCTAGTATTTTCATTAGTTTCATTTGGTTGATTTTTGTCCAAGGTATGAGTGGATCATACAAGACGTATGTTGGGGTAATAGTGGTATGATGTCAATTGTATGATTCCCTATGTCTATCCTAGGTGATTCAATTCTGCCTTAGGTATGGTTCTAGGGTACTTTGCGTATGGTTAGTTACCAATTGGCCTTGTTGGTCAAATTTTGGATAGTGTTGGTGTCCAAGGTAAGGCCTAGGGTACAAGTGGTGGGTACCACTCGTATGGTATAGTACAGTTTGATGGGAAGGGGCCGTACCCTCCAATGGGAATTTTATACAGTTTAAGTTGCGGGTTTTGTGGATATTTCCCCTCTTAACCTCTTATAACCCCATGACTTAATACATCATTAGTACTTAATTTACCCTATTATTCTAATCTTAGGACTACTTAATAATGGCGGGTTGTGATAGCTAACTATGAAGGTGTGAGTCAAATGGATGGACACCGAAAACTCATGTTTGCCGACACGAGGGTTGGTAATGGCGACCATATACTTTTGGGGTACATAGGAATCCCCTAAATTTATACTTTTATATTTATATAATGGAGGGAGAAGGGTACACGGGAATCCCTTAACCCTATAGTATCTCCAGTTGGTGCGGTTACATGCACTGAGGCCTATCCAGGGGATAACATTAGACCTATGTATCTTATAGGTCATTCTAGTACAGTTAAGCTTCACATACCTAGGTTAATGGTTTTAAAGGCATGCTAAACCCGATGCTCTTTCCTGGAATGGATTATATATATATATTTATGGATGTGAATGCACATGGTTACTTACTTGGTTTTAAAGTTTGGAATTATTTTATCCTTATCTTGAGTGCATACTAGAATTGACCCACTAACTCATCTTTGAACGGTGTATCCCTATGTGATAAGGAACCGACTATACTACTCCTTCTACTCACTGATTAGATTCGGGATTAGATTGTGTTGTATTGAAGTGGTGATCTTTCATACTTTGGAAGAATCCATTTCATGTTATGGTTTTCTTTATATAGTTTAGTGCTATCATTGATTTGGGTTTTGGCTATGGTCGTGGGCATGTCTCGACAGTATATTGTTTTACTTT
Organism: Capsicum pubescens; assembly: GCA_030864215.1. Classification (NCBI taxonomy): domain Eukaryota; kingdom Viridiplantae; phylum Streptophyta; class Magnoliopsida; order Solanales; family Solanaceae; genus Capsicum; species Capsicum pubescens. The sequence continues at coordinate 192,932,990 of CM061544.1, read as the reverse complement.
TGGATAGAGGTTTTATGAGACTACTATGGGTTGGTATGGGTGGTGTCAGTATTGGTGTCAGCCTTGGCATTGTTATTGGTATTGGGGCTGAAACTGGTGGACTGTGTTTGATTTATGCTTTTTCTATTTTTTTATGTTATATATATGTTCAAAATTCATCAAACTTAAGGTGTAGGGCAGTTATGGTTAGGTATTAGGGGCGGTCTTCGGTCCTTGTTGGGCTTGAGCAACCCAACACAACTAGGTCATCATTCGGGGTATATCAGACTGGTATCAAAACCCTAGGTTCATGGTCAATTGGGAGTCTTCATAGCCGCATCGAGTAGAGTCTCTTTTAAGGGTGTGTAGCGCATCACACTGATAGGAGAGAGGCTATAAGACATTTAGGAATGTTTCTCTTTCTTGTGTTCTATTTTAAAGATATAGAGTCTAAGGTCCTGAGTTCTCCTTTCATCCCAGTTGTTTGCTTTTCAGATCATGCCTCGATGATTTGATACTCACAAAAACTCATTTTTCCTAACTGGGGATGATGTTTATGGTACACACTCTACTCATGAGATCCATACTCGGTCTAGTAGTATAGTTCCTGATTGTCCTGGAGTTCCACCAATTCCCTCAAGTACTCCTCATACTGTCATGATGAATTTTATGTTTCGTTAGTCGATTCATATGATTGCTCAGTTGGTGGCTTCTCAGGTTGAGTGTGGTGCAGATTCTACTCCATTTTCTAAGTCCAAAAGGGTTTGAAAGTTCATGAGAATGAGCCCTATGATTTTTATTGGTATTAAGGTTGAGGAGGATCCTTAGGGTTTTCTAGTAGATATGGAAAATTTTTTAAGGGTTAAGCATGTCACAAATGTTGAAAGGGTGGAGTTTGTATCCTAGCAGCTAAAGGATATGGTGTACCAATGGTATGATGAATGAGATAGGGCAAGGTGTGACGTCGACAAGTCATCTCTATAGAAGACTTTCTCTAGAGTAATTCTGGACCACTTCTTCCCTTAGGAGTTGAGGGAAGTAAAAGTAGAGGAATTATTATTCTGAAATAAAGGAAAATGTCAGTCAAGGAGTATGCCTTAAAATTTCACCAGTTGTCTCATTATTCATCAAAGATAACACCTGATATGAGAGCTTGAATGTGAAAAATCACTTCAGTACTATCTCGTAAGTTGATCCTTGAGAGTACGACTACCTTGCTAATCAAGGATATAGACCTCTCTAGGTTGGTAGTTCATATGCAATAGTTGAAAGAGGAGAAGAAAAATCAAGATGAAATAGGGTGCCTAATATCAGGCTAGTGGGGACACAATTGTCTTCATCATTTCTTCTTTGTAGGTTCTATAGTCGGTTGCATTAGGGTTTTTTTGATGAGGGAACGGATACATTCTTTAAGTGTGGTCAGCCAAGCCATATGCTAAAAAACTATCCTATTGGTAAGGTTACCTTTGGGGAAAACAAGGTTCTGGTTTCTTCGTCTTGAACTACAACATCAAAGGGTGAACCATCAAGTTCCAGCGCTGGTCGAAACTATCTTTATGCTCTCACTACCTGACAGGAATCTGAAGAATCTCCCTATATCATGGCTAGTATGTTGCACCTCATTTCTCGTGATGTATATTATTTTCTTGATCAAGGGTCCACTTTGTCTTATGTGATCCCTTTTGTGGCTATGCATTTTGGTTTTTGTCCCTAGTGTGTTACAGACCCTTTTTCCATTTCTACCCTAGTAGGTGACTCTGTGATTGCTTAAAAAGTCTATAGAGGGTGTGTGGTATCTATTTGTAGTAATGAAACTTTGGTGGATTTTTATGAATTAGATATTCTTGATTTTGATGTAATTCCAGGGATTGATTGGTTGCACCCAAGCTATACGTGTCTAGACTATCGAACGCTTAAGGTTGTCTTTAAGTCCCCTAGTGATCCAGTAATTGAGTGAGATGGTGGTTCCCTAGATCCTAAGGGGAAATTTATATGATATCTTAGAGCTTAGAGATTAATCTCCAAAGGGTGACTCTATCATCTGGTCCGGGTTAAAGATTCAAACTCAGACGGTCCTTCATTACATTCCATTCCAATGGTGAATGAATTTCCTGAGGTCTTCCCTAATGACCTTCGAGATGTTCCTCCTAATAGAGAGATAGAGTTTGGGATTGATCTTGTGTAACGCCCCAAGATCCCATCCCGAGACGTCACACGGTGCTTAAAGACACACGCGGCCTCAAGCTAACCCTTTAATCTTGTCATCACTTCTAGAACTCACTTTGACAATAGTCATGCTAAAATAAGAGAGAATGATATATCATGAACATACTGGAATAAGATAAGAAACTAGCCTGTACAATCAAAATACTGAAATTCGGTACATACTAACACTTAACTTTAATCTGACCAAGCCTCTACTATATAAGACTGAGGAGCCATTGGGACAGATCCCTAACTAACTCGTACTGAAATGAAAAGAAGTAATCATCTTCTAGTAAAATCAAAAGTCAGGGACATAGGTCCTCAAACCATGAGGACTCACCAACTGTAGGAGTGTAGATGGAGGTACTTGAAAATCACTATCATCGCTGAGACTGAGCACCTGAACCTACATCACGAGGGAGTATAGAATACAGAAGAGTATGTGAATCAATACTTGGGAATGTACTGAGTATGTGGGGGTGCAGGCAACATTATAAATAATATCATAATTGTATAAGAAAATCATGCATGCTGACACTAATGACTCTCTTCGCTTGAATTACATGAAACATAGTTTCCATAAATCATCAATAATAACACATGCTTCTTAAATATCATAAACCATTGGAATCAACTCAAACTCTTTGACTCGTGACTTAGAGTGACTCGGTAACTCATGAAACTTGGACTATCATGGACTTAGGAGTTTCTTATAACCGACATAAGCCATGTGAGCTTACATGGAGTCCAACGTCTTGCCCACGATGGGGAGAGTTGTTCTATCCTTTCCATTGGAGTAGAACCTTAACTTTAGTGATCACTGTCTTTGCCTTTGTCCCTTAATCTTAATCCTATGGTGGCACGTAGTTCTAGGGAAGTGGAATGCGCTGAACCCACACTTCCCGTTCGGTGCTAAATACTACTCCCAGACTTAAGCTTAGAACACATTAGGAAATCCACCTTAATCAACTCAAGGGTCTACCATAGAGACCAAATCAAAAATATTTCTCATCTTTAAACCAAAAAAATTGTGGATTCCTAACTCGACTCAAACTCAAACCATCTTTCTCAACATCAAGTGTACTTGCTCATTAACTAATATCAAATGTCAAAAACATCAAGAAAACATCAAAGAACTCATTCTTGACTCTCAAGCTCAAATATCAATATATATTCCATAATAAAAATTCTCATAGAAAAGCTTAAATCATGACTCTTATCTCAAATCATTCGGAAATCATCAATTCATAATAATAATATTCAACTCATGGCATAAGTTCTCAATTTAAGAAATAAAATGATGAAATAATCTTGTATATTAAACTTGAACAACTCAAATCTCTTAAATCATTAATAATGTAATTTATGTGTAAACCCACTTGTAAATTCATGAAATTCAATAGTAGAAATTAAATCTTTCGGCATAAGAACCAAAGAAGTGTTCTTGTTCAAACCCCACATACCTTAATATTTGAAATTGGATGAACTCTAGTGCTTGAGAATCTATCCGCACTTGTAATAATTAATTCTTGAAGACCACACTATGAGGAACTTGGTTCTAGAAGAAATTTTGAAGATTTATGGATGATTTTTGGAAGATTAATATTCTTGATTGAAACCCTAGATATATTTCTTAAGAGAATTGGAAGAGAAAATGGAGAAATTAGGGTTTGGATGAGGATTCTCATATTTATAGAGGCTTCCAAAAGATGGAAAAAGATCAAAATACCCTTGCAAAAATATCCCTTAATTGCTTAAAAAAATAGCTAACGACATTCGTGACAAGTCGTCAGACTGGTGATAAGTCGTCACGAAATGTCGTCACAAAAGGGTGAAATTTATGATTTTCTGGGTAAGGTTGACGACATTGGTGATAAGTCGTCATGAGAGAAAATTTCATCACTAGGGGTGGAAATCTACCTAAGGCTGACGACATTGGTGATAAACCGTCATGCTTGTGACAGCTTATCACGAATGTCGTCACTCAGTTTTCCAGCCTAACATGCTGGAGTAAAATGGGCATAACTCTTTGCTCCGATACCGGATTTTGGCGAAATTAGTATCGTTGGAAATCTAATTCGATTATCTATATTTTGGTAGGTGATGAGATCAATATTTCGTAGTATAAAAAGAGATATTCTCATTTGAAGTTGAATATGGAAATATCCTTCCCCAGAATTCAATCGGTAATGAATGTTTTGATTAACCTAATTGCTAGGATATATTTGAAGCCTTAATACACATTACCCTTGATCAGAAAACAACCAAAACACTATAATTTATTTCTCATGATCTTGAGTCATGGTTGCACTATTGGTTAGAATCTCGGGGTATTACAATATCTCCTCCTTGGAAACATTCGTCCTCAAATGTTGCCAGATAGGCTAAGAACAAGAGAAAAAAATGAGGACGTATAGCTGGAACGACTCATCAAAGGGATTACTTCACTTTATACCTTCGGATACCATACAAAATGCATGAATTCGTGATGGAAGTAGACACATAGCTGAATCTTTAATAAGAAAAGGGCGTAATTAAGAAAGAATGGTACCTTCTGCTCCCTCCGAACTCACAGAAAACCAGTGAGGGTACTTGGCTCGCATATCTGCTTCTGCTTCCCATGTATCATCCTCGACAGATTAATTTTGCCACAGAACCTTGACCAAGGGAAATTCTTTATTTCTTAGTCTATGAACTTGATAATCTAGGATTTCAACCAGAACTTTATCATATGAAAGGCTATCCTGAACATCAAAGTTTTCTAAGGGATCAACAACAACAGAGTCACCAATGTTCTTCTTAAGCATAGATACGTGAAAGACAAGATGGATAGCTGGCAACTCGACATGCAATTCAATCTCATAAGCTACTTTCCTAACACGATGCTGAACTTTATAAGGGCCAACGTATTGGGGACTAAGCTTCCTTTTCTTACCAAATCTTTTCACCCCTTTCATAGTTGAAATCTTTAGATAGAACAAATCATCAACTTTAAATTCAAGAGCTCTTTTTATCACATCTGCATATGACTATTGACGGCTTTGGTCTATTTTTAACCATTCTCGAATCATCTTAACTATCTCCATAGCCTCAAACATAGCATCAGGTCCAATTATAGTGGCTTCACCCACTTCAAACCAACCTATGGGCAACCTACATCTCCTCCCATACAAAGATTCAAACAGAGCCATTCCAATGCTAGCATGAAAACTATTGTTATAAGTGAATTCAATCAATGGAAAATGTTCATCCCAACTTCCTTTGAAATCAAGAACACATGCCCTCGACATATCCTCCAAGGTTTGGATGGTCCTCTCAGCCTAACCATCGGTCTGCAAATAAAAAGCGGAGCTAAGATGAACTTGGGTACCGAGACCCTTCTGAAAAGCCCTCAAGAAATAAGAAGTAAATTGAGTACCCCTGTCAGAGATAATAGACAAAGGAAGTCCATGCAACCTGACTAATTCTCGAATGTACAGCTTAGCATAGTCCTTAGCGGTGAAAGATATATGCACTGGCAAGAAATACGTGGACTTAGTCAACCTGCCTACAATGACCCGAATAAAATCATGATGACATCGAAAAGGAGGTAAACCAGTCACAAAATCCATATTCACTTACTCCCACTACCAAGTAGGAATACTTAATTCTTGCATCATTCCACAGGGTCTTTGATGCTTTATCTTAACTTGTTGACAAGTTATACACTTCTCTATGAACTTTGCTATATCCTTTTTCATACCATTCTACCAATAGATTTCCTGTAAATCACGGTACATCTTGGTAGCACCGGGATGAATAGAATATCGTGTGACATACACTTCAGCCATAATTCTCTACCTCAAATCATCAACATCAGGCACACACAATCTATTCTGAAATCTCAATACACCATCTCCCCCTTGGGAGAAAACCTCCACCTTTTGGTCTTTAACTGACTCTTTCAATTTGACCAAACAAGAATCCATATCTTGCTTCTCCTTTATTTCCAAAAGTAGAGAAGACTCAAAACTACTCTGGACCCAAACATTACCCTCAGCTGAATCAAGCAATATAACTCCCAATCTAGCCAGACAATTCACTTCACGAGCTAACTCCTTCTTATCTTCCTCGACATGTGCAACACTATCCATAGATGACATGCTAAGGGCATTTGCCACTATATTGGCCTTGCCCGGGTGATACAGCACACTCATATCATAGTCCTTTAGCAATTCTAACCATCGCCTCTAGTGAAGATTCAACTCTCTCTGAGTAAACACATACTGCAAAATCTTGTGATCCATAAATAAATCAACATAAACACCGTACAAATAGTGTCTCCAGATTTTTAAGGAAAAAACCATTGCAGCCAACTTAAGGTCATGGGTCGGGTAATTCTTCTCATGCGGCTTCAAATGCCTAGGGGCATAGGCTATAACCTTACCCTTATTCATTAACACGCAACCCAACCCAACTCTAGAAGCATCAGAGTACACCACAAAATCATCTACACCATTAGGAAGGGTCAACATAGGGGCCGAAGTAAGTCGAGTCTTTAACTCCTGAAAACTCTTCTCGCAAGAATCAGACCACAGGAATTTAACTTTCTTTTGGGTCAACCAAATCAAAAGAGACGCGATAGAAGAGAAACCCTCAATAAAATGATGGTAGTAACTAGCTAGACCCAAGGAACTCCTAATATCCGATGGACAAATAGGTCTAGGCTAATTTTTCACAACTTTTATCTTTTGACGATCAACTCGAATTCCTTCAGAAGAAACAATATGACCCAGAAAAGCAACTGACCTTAGCCAAAATTCACAGTTGCTAAATTTAGAAAATAGTTGATGATCTCTAAGGGTTTGCAAGACTACTCAGAGATTATCTGCATGGTCATTCTAACTTCGGGAGTATACAAGAATATCATCTATGAACACAATAACAAACATATCTAGGTACTGTCTGAAAACCTAATTCATGAGGTCCATAAAAGTTGTTGGGCATTTGTTAGCCCGAAGGACATGACCAGGAACTCAAAATAACCATAACGGATGCGAAATGCTATCTTTGGAATATCGCATGCCCTAACTTTAAGATGGTTATAACCGAATCTCAAGTCTATTTTTGAGAAATAACTGCCACCCTGTAGCTGATCAAACAGGTCTTTAATTCTAGAAAGAGGGTACTTGTTCTTGACTGTGACCTTGTTAAGCTGATGATAGTTGATGCACATTCGCAATGAACCATCTTTATTTCGCACGAATAGAACGGGTGCACCCCAAAGAGATACACAAGGACTTATGAAACCCTTATCTAGAAGTTTTTTGAGATACACTAGGCCTTATGAAACCCTTATCTAGAAGATATTTGAGTTGATCTTTCAACTTCTTAAGTTCTTCGGGGGCCATACGATATGGAGGAATAAAAATAGGTTGTGTCTCTGGAAGAAGAGCAATCCCAAATTCTATCTCTCTAATGGGAGGTACCCCTGGGAGATCTTCCAAAATAACATCGAGAAACTCATTAAGAACGCTGATTGACTGAACGGTCGGAGTCTCGGACTTAGTATCTTTAACTCAAACCAAATGATAGATGCAACCCTTGGATATCAATTTCCTAGCTTTAAGATAGGATATGAAATGACTCTTGGGAGATATAGAATTTTTGAACCACTCAAAGGATGGCTCATTGGGAAACTGAAACTTGACTACAGTAGTACAACAGTCTATAGATGCATAACAAGAGTGAAGCCGATCCATACCCAGAATAATGTCAAAATCAACCATGTCTAACTCAATCAAGTCTGCGAATAAGACTCTGTGAAGAATAGTGATAGGACACTTCTTATATACTTGTTTAGCAATAACAAATTCACCTACTGGGGTAGAAACTAGGATAGGCTCAGGAACCTTTTCAGCACTGATCTCAAAATTCACAGCCACCAACTGAGTCACATAAGAAAAACTTGACCCAGGGTCCATCAACACATACACATCAAAATAAAATACACTGAACGTACCAGTAACAATATCTGGGGAATCCTCCTGCTCCTGGCGGGGTGGTATACATAAAAGCAATTCTGGCGTAGACCACTTGCAGTACTCGATGAGTCACCCTCCCTGAGGAGGATTTGGATGAGATAATGGGACTGGGGAACTGATAGCCTGACTCTGGGGACGAATATCACGGCTCCCCTATCTAGCATGCAGGCAATCTCTGAGTCTATGGCCCAACTTACCATAACTAAAACAACCTTTCTGTTCATCCAAACACTCTTCGAGATGCGTTCCACCGTATTTAGGACATGGGGAATAGTTAGGTCTATTACTCACACTGTCCTGGGACTGGACTTAGTAGGCCTATTACCCTGATCCCACCTGATTATGGATGCGGAGGCACTAGTTGATAAAGGTGCTGGCACGAATGAACACCTCTGAAACTGAGGGAGAATCCCTTTAGAAATCTAGTCTGACTATTCCCCTGCTACTCTGATCTAAATCTCTTATTTCCTCTTATTCTCTCTTTGTCCTTCACCTTGTCTGCTTCAATCTGCTGAGCATGTATCATTAATCTAGAAAGATCCATGTCCTAATTGATCATAGTGGATCTACACTATTTTATATTATAACTCAATACGCCAGTCAAAAACTTACTCATACTGGTCCTGGAATCAACTATCATACCGGGAGCATACTTAGACAACTGGTTGAATTTAAGAAAATACTCTTTAACTATCATGGAGCCTTGTCTTAAGTTCATAAATTCTTCTAGTTTCGCTTCCCTTATCTCTGAGGGAAAGAATCTATCCAAGAAGGCGTCCTGGAACAATTGCCAAGTCATGGGAGTGGCATTCTCCCCTCTATTTTCTTCCACACCTCTACCCAGTCATAAGCAACATCTTTCTAGCAATACGAAGCTAGCTCCACACTTTCTTCCTCTGTTACATAGATAATTTGGGTAATTTTTTTCACCTCATCAAGATACATCTGTGGATCCTCACCTGCCTTTGACCCATAAAACACTGGCGGATTCATCTGCATAAAATCATGAACACGAGATGCCGCCTAATTACTTTCTTGTGGAGGTGGAATGGTAACCTGAGCATGGGACTAAGCATTGGCGGTAATCACCTGGGCTAGCGCCTAAAAGGCTGCCCGAAATTCATCGTGTGACATCGTCTCACCTAAAGGATCAATGGGTTGAGGTCGTTAATTGTTTTTGCGTGATCTATGAACAGGAATTTTATGTCATAAGAGAGCACGAATTAATAGCAGAGAGAAACGGTCATAGGAACGATAGACTTTTGAAAGAAAGAAATGACTTTTCCTAAAATGTCCCTTACTCTCTTGCTCATAGATGTGGCACGCTACACACCGATGATCAATACTCTAACTAACATGGCTTGTCAGACACCTTAGGACTTTTCAAACCTTAGGCTCTGATACCAAGCATGTAACGCCCCAAGATCCTATCCCGAGACGTCACACGGTGCTTAAGGCCACACGCGGCCTCAAGCTAACCCTCTAAGCCTGTCATCACTTCTAGAACTCACTTTGACAATAGTCATGCTAAAATAATAGAGAATGACATATCATGAACATACTGGAATAAGATAAGAAACTAGCCTGTACAATCAAAATACTAAAATTTTGTACATACTGACACTTTACTTTAGTTTGACCAAGTCTCTACTATATAAGAATGAGGCGCCATTAGGATAGATCCACAACTGACTCATACAGAACTGAAAAAGAGTAATCATATGCTAGTAAAATCAAAAGTCAGGTACATAGGTCTTCGAACGTTGAGGACTCACCAACTGTAGGAGTGTAGATGGAAGTACTCGAAAATCACTTTCGGTGCTGAGACTGAGCACCTGAACCTATATAACGAGGGAGCATAGAACATAGAAAAATATGTGAATCAGTACTTGGGAATGTACTGAGTATGTGGGGGTACAGGAAATATTTTAAATAATATCAAAATTGTATAAGAAAATCATGCATGCTGACACTAATGACTCTCTTCGCTTGAATTACCTGAAACATAGTTTCCATAAATCATTAGTAATAACACATGCTTCTTAAATCTCATAAACCATTGGACTCAACTCAAACTCTTTGAATGATGACTTAGAGTGACTCGGTAACTCATGAAACTTGGACTATTATGGACTTGGGAGTTTCTTATAGCCGACATAAGCCATGTGATCTTACATGGAGTCTAACATCTTACCCACATTGGGGAGAGATTTTCTATCCTTTCCATCGGAGTAGAACCTTAACTTTAGTGATCATTGTCTTGGCCTTTGTCCCTTAATCTTAATACTATGGTGGCACATAGTTCTGGGGAAGTAGGATGTGCTAACACACACTTCCCGCTCGATGCTAAATACTACTCCCAGACTTAAGCTCAGAATGCATTAAGAAATCCACCTTTATCAACTCAAGGGTCTACCATAGAGACCAAATCATAAATATTTATCATCTTTAAATCAAAACAATTGTGGATTCCTAACTCGACTAAAAATCAAAAAATCTTTCTCAACATCAAGTGTACTTGCTCATTAACTCATATCAAACATCAAAAACTTCAAGAAAACATCAAAGAACTCATTCTTGACTCTCAAGATAAAATATCAATATATATTCAATAATCAAACTTCTCATAGAAAAACTTAAATCATGACACTTATCTCAAATCATTCAGAAATCATCAATTCATAATAATAATAATATTTAACTCATGGCATAAGTTCTCAATTTAAGAAATAAAATGATGAAATAATCTTGTATATTAAACTTGAACAACTCAAATATCATAAATCATTAATGATGCAATTTGGGTGTAAACCCACTTGCAAATAAATGAAATTCAATAGTAGAAATTAAATCTTTGGGCATAAGAATGAAAGAAGTGTTCTTGTTCAAACCCCACATACCTTAATCTTTGAAATTGGAAGAACTCTAGTGCTTGAGACTCTATACTCACTTGTAATAAATAATTCTTAAAGACCACACTATGAGGAACTTGTTTCTTGAAGAAATCTTGAAGATTTATGGATTATTTTTGGAAGATTTATATTCTTGATTGAAACCCTAGATATATTTCTTAAGAGAGTTGGAAGAGAAAATGGAGAAATTAGGGTTTGGATGAGGATTCTCATATTTATAGAGGCTTCCAAAAGATGGTAAAAAATAAAAATACCCTTGTAAAAACGTCCCTTAATTGATGAAAAAAATAGCGAATGACATGCGTGACAAGTCGTCACAAAATGTCGTTACAAAAGGGTGAAATTTATGATTTTTTAGTTAAGGTTGACGACATTGGTGATAAAGTTATCACACTCATGACAACTTATCACAAAATTTCATCAATGGGGATGGAAATCTGCCTAAGGCTAATGACGTTGGTGATAAGCCATCACGCTTATGACAGCTTATCACGAATGTCGTTACTTAGTTTTCCAGCCTGACATGCTGGAGTAAAATGGGCATAACTCTTTGCTCTGATACTGGATTTTTAAAAAATTGGTATAGTTGGAAAGATAATTTGATTATATATATTTTGGTATGTTATAAGATCAATAATTAGTAGTATAACGACACATATGCTCATTTGATGTTGAATATGGAAATATTCTTCCCAAGAATTCACTCGGTAAGGAATGTTTTAATTCACCTAATTGCTAGGACATCTTTGAGGCCTTAATACACATCACCCTTGATCAAAAAACAACCAAAATACTATAATTTATTTCTCATTAGCTTGAATCATGGTCGCACTATTGGTTAGAATCTCGGGGTATTACATCTTATTCCAAACAATCATCTAATTTCTATTCCCCTTTATAGAATAGCTCCTACTGAATATAAGCAGCTTAAGGAGAAACTAAAGTACATCTTGGATAAGGTTTTCATCTATCCTAGTGTGTCCCCATGGGGTGAATCGGTGTTATTTTTGCATAAGAAGGATGGTTCCCTTTGGATGTGTATTGACTATCGACAGTTTTATAAGGTAACGGTTAAGAACAAGTATCCTCTTACAAGGATAGATGACTTGTTTGATTAGTTTCAAGGTGCCAAATTCTTTCCTAAGATTGATCTTTAATCTGGGTATCATCAGCTTAAGATTAGGGTGGTGGATATCCCTAAGACTGTCTTTCATACCCGGTATGATCACTTTGAGTTGTGGTCATGTCTTTTGGGTTGATCAATGCCTCGGTGACATTTATAGATTTAATGAATAGGGTCTTTAATCAGTTTCTTGATTTTTTTGTTATTGTCTACATAGATGGCATTTTGGTGTACTCTAAAAGTGAGGTAGATCATGCCAACCACCTTCGTGTTATGGTACAGAACTTGAAGAGCAGCAGTTGTATGCTAAGTTTTTGAAATATGAATTTTGGTTGAACACTGTCACTTTTTGGGGTCACATTATTTCTAGTGAGGGGATAATGGTGGATCTAAAAAAGGATTTTGTGTTTAAAAAGTGGCCTAGACCCACGACTCTAACTGATATTCAAAGCTTTTTAAGTTTAGCGGATTATTACAGCAGGTTTGTGGAAATTTTTTCTTCAATTACTACCCCATTGAATAAGTTGACTTAGAATAAGGTAAAGTTCCAGTGGTCTGATGCTTGTGAGGGTAGTTTTGAGAAGATGAAGTATTAACTAACTTTGGCTCTTATTTTGACTTTTCCTGAAGGTACTGATGGTTTTGTGGTATACTGTGATATGTCCCGTGTGGGACTTTGTTGTGTTTTGATTCAGCATGATTTGGAATTATTAGTTGTATTGTTTGCACTAAAAATTAGGCATCCCTATTTGTATGGGGTGCAGAAGGATATCTTTTGTAATCATAAAAGCCTACAGTGTATATTCATTAGAAAGAACTTAACCTCAGAAAAAGGAGATGGCATGAGCTTCTCAAGGATTATGACATTAGACTTCACTACCAACCAAGTAAATCTAATATAGTTGCTAATGATCTTAGTAGGTTATCCAAGGGAAGTATAGCTCATTTGGATAAGGATAAGTGGGAGTTAGTGAAGGATATTCACCATTTGGATAACCTTGGAGTTTTCCTCTTAGACTCTGATGATGGTGGAGTGTTCATTCAGAAGGTGTTACAATTATCCCTTGTTGTTAAAATAAGGTAGAAGAAGATGTTAGATCCTTTCTTGCTAAGGATCAAGGGTGATGTTGCTGGGAAAAAGGTGATGGCCTTAGAGATTATTGGTAATGGTACCTTGTAGTACCAAGAGAGGTTATATATTCCTGATGCCAATGGTTTGCCAAAAAGGACATTGGCTGAGGTGCATGAGTCGCGCTATGTTGTTCATCCTAGTTTGACAAAAATGTATCATGGCCTCAAAGAGATGTATTTGTGGAACCTTATGAAGAGGAATGTGGTTGATTTTGTGGACAAGTGTATGATATGTCAACAAGTGAGATTTGAGCACATGAGGCCTGGAGAATTGGATCAAGAGATTGAATCATTCAAATGGAAATGGGAAGTGAACTACATAGATTTCGTTATCGATCTTCCTTGGTCTAAGAATAATTTGGTTTAGTTAGGTTCATCGTTGATAGGATGACAAAGTTAGCTCACTTTTTGCCAGTGAATACTAATTTTTTTACTAAGGATTATGTGAGGTTGTAACTCCATGAGATTGTGAAGCTTCATGGGGTACCTATTTCTATTATCTCAGATTGTGGTATGCAATTTTCATCGTACTTTTGGCGGTAGTTTCAAAAAGGGTTGGGGACTTAGGTTTGTCTGAGTACTGCTTTCCACCCACAGATGAATGGCCAAGCAAAGAGGACTATTTAGATGTTGGAGAATATGCTTCATGCGTATGTGATTGACTATGGTGGTAGTTGGGTTGACCATCTACCTCTTGTCGAGTTTGATAATAATAACAATTATCATTCTAGCTTTGATTTGACCCCTTTTGAGGCATTGTATAGTAGGAGGTATAGATCTCCTATTAGATGGTTCGAGCTTGGTGAGGTGGATATGTTTGTCCCGGACATGGTCTACCAGGCTATAGAGACGGTGAAGATGATTCTGGATAGGATTAAGTTTACCCAAAGATGCCAAAAGTCCTATGCATTTGTAAGGAAAAGTTTCTTAGAGTTAAAGGTTGGGGGTAGGATGTTCCTAAAGGTGTCTCCCATAAAGGGAGTAATATGGTTTGGGATGAAAGGGAAGCTCACTTTCGTTATGTTATCCCGTATGTGATTTTGAGGATGGTTGGTAGTGTTACATATGACATGGATTTTCCTTCTAGTTTTAGCTCTATTCTCCTGGTGTTCCATATTTCTATGTTGAGGAAATTTATAGGTGATCCTTCATCAGTAGTTACTTTGATAGGGTTGGATATTTTGGATTTTTTTGTTATGAATAAATCATAGTTGAGATCTTAGATCGTCAGGTTCATCGGTTGTGGACCAAGGATATGGCCTCGGTAAAGTTTCTTTGGAGGAAGCACAAGGTGGAAGAGGCTACTTTGGAAGAGGAAGAGGACATAAAGTCCAAGTATCCATTTTAGTTTCCTTCTCCGAAAATTCATATGGAAAATATGTGTTCTTCATCACATCATTGTTTTCTAACTTTGTTAAATAAAGGATTGATTCTTTGCATTATTTTTTTACTAACTTAGTTAAAGGTCGGAATGGAAGTGTTGGGGTGTAAATTGTGCTTATACTACTTTTTCCATCATTTGGGGAAAAATGATCCATGTTGGGGAGAATTGAAATACCCTAGGTTCTAGTCCTTAGAAATTTCCTAAATTTTTAGTCTCCTGGATATCAAACGAGTTGGGGTACTTATTGTACAATAGGGTAAGATTTAAGGTCCTTATATCGTATGTTCATCAGTGTGGTTTTATTGGTTTCTTACCAATGTATGAATGGATCGTACTAGTCATATGTTGGGGTATTAGTGGTATGATGCCAACTATATGATGTCCTATGTCTAGCTTAAATTACTCTATTCTGCCTTAGGTATGGTTCTAGGGTACTTGTCATATGGTTGGATACGAGTTGGCCTTGGGGTCATATATTTGATAGTATTGGGGTCCAAGGTGAGGCATAAGGTACAAGTGGTGGGTAAAACTAGTATGGTATGGTATGGTTTGGGGAAGAGTGTGGTCATACCCTCCTACGGGTAGTTTATATTATTTAAGTTGTGGGCATTCTGGACATTTCCCCTCTTAACCTTTAATGACCCCATGTCTTAAAACATCATTGGCACTTCATTTACCCTATTATTCTAATCTTAAACACTCAAAAACTTTCTTTAAACTCTCTCAAGCTCTTGGATTAAGAAAAGGCGAGGGTTTCCTTCAAGGTGGTCAATTAAGGCTCTAAAGGGTGATTTTTTTTGTGTTCTTCATAATCTAAGGTAGTTACTCCTCCCTCATTGTTAGTTCCAACAAAAGGCATATTTTATAAATGGTTTTCATGGCATAATTGTGATATGGTTATGGGGTTTTGAATTATAAGTTGGGGGTTTTGATTATTAATGGTTGATTTATGTTTTCCCATATTTTTACTAATGGTTTTCAAATTTTAATGGTGTTTTGAACATATGGTTTCATGGGAACGGTTAATTGGTACTTGGTTTTAATAATGTTGGAAACTAATACTGCCTGGTCCAATGTGAAAGCATAATCAGGAGCTATGGGAGTCAACTTGTGCCTCACTAGGGACCACTAAAACTTTCTTTCAAAGTAAAAGAAGTACCTCTCTATCTCTATCTTCCTCTCGATCCAAGGGATAACAACACAAAGCTCAACAATTAGTCGAGCCACCCATCTTAATAACTCTCTCCTCTACTCCTAATGGTCGGGCTCTCTCATCGATTATCGACTCATCATAATCCTTATCCTATTGTCACCGACCTCTCAAACTCTGACTTAAATATGTATTAATGGATTATCTCCTTAGATAGATCAATTCAAACACCCTCGAATAATGTATTGGCAAGTAGAGGCTGATATTGATCTTTATTTCCCACTGGTGTGATCAAATCGATAGATACGGCATACGAATAATAGAACTCACACACCACCTCTAGGATGTAAGATCCTGAAGTCTAACCTATTTATCCACGTCGATATCTATAAAATATGGACTTCAGGTCTAGAATCTCTACCAAAGTTGTGAGCCAATGAGTGGACCATTTACTTTTCTCTTTCAATGCCTACCCTGATCAGTATTCTCTATGTTTCTATCGTATATACTCTGCATATCCTCCACACCTCTGCTCTAAATAATTGGAGTTGCTGGTATAATGGGTGTATGTGTGGAATCAAGTACCTTTACAATTGGAGCTGATGTAGAGGAATCATTTGTACCCTCAAAAGACTCCGCACCCTCATCATACTAGACTGCATCTCTCTCTCAATCTTCACCACCTACACTAGACCCCACCCCCTCCTCAGGCTAGGGAACAGCTAAATCCTTCCTATAGTCACAAAAAATAGACTCCTCCTCTACCCTATTAGAGTGGAGAAGGGAAGATAAGTACGGTGGTGACCTCAGTGCATCCTTTATCATGGGTCTTTCCAGGGAAACAAGAGCTAGTGGAAACTATTGCCTAGATTGAGATACCTTTGGTGGTCCAGGTTGAGAAACTGTAAGCATAGCAGCCCTGGCAGCTGTATCTCTCTAATTTTGGCATTGGATTTGGCACTGAACCAAGGGTGTATTATCAGTGGAGTTATTCTCTATGGATCCACTCTGCTTGAGAGACTCATCTCTTAGTCTGGACTATACAGCCTTCTTTGGTGTTTCTTTTCGTGCCATAGTACCTAAATGGAAAATCATCAGTAATCAAATTATCAGAATAAAAAAAATAAGTTGAACATGGCAGGTCCAACCCACGTGTTCTGGTCATGACTCATTGATTGAACTCACGACTTGTGGGCTAAACTTGTTTATTAAGAAGTCAATCCATAAATTCAAGCCACAACTCATGGGTTCAAGTCATGAGGCATGACTTGGCTTTGTGAAAATCAAGAAGTGCCTCTGAGTTTCAGGACCTCGGGTCTGATTCCACAAGTTAAATCCAAGACTCATGGATTTAACTCACGGATTGTAGGTTGGTATCGTACGTTCAAACATGAGGGATACTAATTCAACTCAAATTTATCAACTCCAATTTGCCCAAATTATATATATTCAGTTTAATTTTTGATCAATAGGTACATATTACTCAGTTCAAGGCCACACTTTTGAATTTATGGGATAATAAATCATGATCACTACTCGAGTTGCAATCTCACAATCTAAGATTTGAAAGAATTTACATGTTCTTTAGTTTTTGTTAATGGTGAAGATTGAAGTAGAGCGAAAGAATGACAATGTTCACTATATTACAACTTCTCACATGCATAATGAGTATATTTAGGGTTGATATTTGACTATGGGTATATTTAGGGTTGATATTTGACTATGGGTGGAGGAGATGTGTTAAGAAGTGTTTAAATTTAAGTAGGCATTATTTTCTTTGAAAAGTAGATGAGGTTTAGGGTTAAAGGGAAAAAGAATGGTTCGATCCAGGTGAGATTATATGGTCCTAGTGATTAGAATTTATATTTGTGGGTTACTTGGTCCCAGTGGTGACTCATGATTCGTGAGTCTAACTCAAAACACATGAGCTAATGTCGTGATTAAGTTTCATGATTATTATTAACTTTCTAATTTCTAATACTCAACCCATTAATCGTGGGTTTGACTCATGACTCATGGGCTGAAGTCATGAGTTAAAGTTCTGAAATAGGTTTGAGATATCTATTTCCCATGATTCAACACCCAAATTAAGGGTTGGACTCACGATTTGTGAGTAGGAAACTTGAGTCAGGATCAAAGAATAGAAAATCCTCTTTGATTTTCATGAGTCAAGTCCACGAGTCAGGAGTTGTACCAATAACTCATAGACTATTCTCGTGAGTAAACTTACTTGGACTTTTATGCATTCTTTCATCTGTATATTAATCCATTGATTTCCTCATGCTTTGTATCCTACAAAACAAAACAAAGTAAACACTAAAACCTCAAGTTTCCTCCTAAACAACTTTTAATTTAACATCATGGCACGATGTGGCTATGTTGGGTACTTAAACTTCACCAACAAGCCTATGGGTTGCCACCCATAAAGCTACTGATTTAACATCCCAATATTACTTAGCTCCCTTGACTACTCAGGCTTCATCAAGTCTCTCATTGTCACATACTTTTATCTCATTTATTTTTCCCATATAATGCTAAACACTTGTTCACCTCGTGGGACATCACTATCTCGCTATAACTCAATTGATCCATGTGGAAATACCCTTTCCAAGGTTAATGGTCCAGAACAGCTAGACTCCAACTTTTTAGGAAACAAGCAAAGTTTCAAATTATACAACAACACCAAATCTCCGGGTTTGATTTACCTCCCCTCATTCTCTTGTCATGGTACAATTTCATCTTCTTTTTATAAAAGGCTAAACTCTTATAAGCACGGATATAAAACTCTTCCATATCATTTATCTTGTCCAATCTCAAGTAAGCGGCATCACTCCACTCAAAATTTATATACTTCAACGCCTATAGTGCCTTATTCTCAAGTTCAACTAGAAAGTTACATGATTTTCCATAAGCAAGCTAATAACGATATTCACTAGTGGGAGTATTATAAGATATCTAATAGGCCTAGGGTGCATTCTCTAACTTTCTCAACTGGTCAGTCCTATTGGCATTCACAGTTTTTGCCAACATGGACTTTATCTCTGGATTAGAGATCTCAACTTCCCTATTTTTCTGTGGGTTGTATGATGTATCTACCTTATTCTTAGCACCATATTTGACAAGTAAGTCTTTTAATAGATGATGGCATAAATGACACCAAGTGTAAGACCCCGCAAAGTTCCCTCGTAATTTCAGCCTGAGAGCATCTCGAATGAATCATAATTCTGGCCGTAAAAGATTTAGGAGTGACTCCTAACTTAGTATCATGTTAACCAAATAGAATTTTCCTAATTTTGACTTTTTATCATGCGGGAAATTTGATAACCTTTCTATCAATATAAGATTCGCCCAAATCCGATGCTCGGGTAAGAAATTATGGCTAATTTAAGACCTAGTCGTAAAACTATGTCATTTTAGTGCTTGGCGAGTCGCAGAGAGGGTCGATTTCATAATTGTCAAATTCCAGTGGAACTTTACAATATTAGCACATCGCACTGAGGTTCCAGGTCCCAACCAGTGGGAAAATGCAATGGCTCTGCATCGTGCTGACTCCCATATTACCAATTGTCAATTTCCAGTGAGCCACCGCGATAAGTGGCGCGTCGCGGTGACCCCTTAAATCGGGTTCCCAGTTCAATTTTTCCATCTTTGTACAGATGTTAAAAGGGGAATTTTGGACTTTTTCCAAGCATATAAAACCGTGCAAACACCAAATCAAAGTCATTTGCAAGCATCCTATAAGGTTTTTCTCAAGTTTTCTCTTATCAAAAACCCTAAGTATCCAAAACCTTTTCCAAGAATCTCAAGAATCCACCATGGATTTTCTAAATTCAGTCAAGATTCAAGGTTCCCAAGTCAAGGGCCTCAAGAACCCTCATTCAAGAGTACGAATAGAGTTCCAAAAGCGAGAGTTCATCCAAAGTTTCTAATTCAAGGTATGTGGGATTTTGAACAAGGGTAACCCTTTCACCCTTGTGCCCAAAAGGATTATTTACATCATGAATTTCCTGAAATCTATGAGGTTTTTACATGAATTTGAATTGGGGGGTTTCTCCCATTATTATTGAATGCATTATCTTGATAATTCCCATGAATTAAGAGTCAAATGGCATAATTTCTGCATGTTTTATTGAGAATTTACAGCTGGGTATAAACCCCATGATTCTACTCCTTGAGAAACTAATATTTGTAATGTTGAGATATTGAAGCATATGACTATATTGAGATTTTGAGATAAATTGCTGAAATTCCTAGATTTCCACATGATTTATGAATCTATATGCTATATATTATGTTTTTGATAAGCTTTAACTTGAGATTTAACTATGGGTTAGTAAGCCCTATTTGAGACTTGTGAAATTACGAACTTTTGTGATATAAGCACCCATGATTTGAGTATTTTGAGATGATTGAGAAATGAATTAACCTAATGGTCTGAAATCTTTGAAATCCACTTCACTACTTGAGATTATAGATTTGATTATTAGTTCGTGGTGAACCATGCGATTATTCTAAAAGTTAATTTTTATGAGATGACCATAGATAATCTAACGGGAGTAGTATTTAGCACCGAGCAGGTAAGTTACTACAGTTTGTTACCCCAAAACTATGTGCCACCGTAGGTTGGGCCTGAGGCTGAGTTTATTATTGGGCCTAAGGCCGGTTTGATATTGGGCCTGAGGCTGAGTTTTGTTTAGTGATCACTAGACCTAGGTTATACTCCCTAGAAAAAGTATGACGCTCCTCCCCAACGTGAGGTCTCCTCCTTAGGAGAACAAAATGTTGGACTCCATGTAGCTCGCATGGTTAATGTCGGTTACGAGAACCTCCCATGCCTTTTTAAATTTTGAAATTTGATACTTATTTTCCCTTTCTATGAGTTACTTTCCTAAATGGTGGAATTGCAAAGTTGTTCCCCAATTAAAGTTCTTCCTTGAGGTAGGTTATTTCCCTAAATGAAAGTATTTTCCCTTGATATAGTACTTTTCCTAAAGCTTTGAGATAAGTTATTTTCCTAAAGTGAATGAAATGTCTTCAAATATGTTTTGAAGTTATATGATTCTGAATTCCAAGTATATGAGTTCTAAATAATTATGAAATATTGAGCATTAAAAAGGTTTTACTCTCTATGAGACATATGCATGAGTTAAAAGTATTGTTCAAAGTCCCTTAGCCTTTGGGTATTGAGAATAAGAGAAGATTTCTGTTTTTTATGTTAAAGAGCGATGACTCACGAGATTTGTGGTGCATGTCTCATTATACATGATTTAAGAGCTTTATAATTTATACTTTTTCAAGCCATGTGAGTCATCTCATATTGCATACATGATTTTATTGAAGAAGATCGGTACAATTTTTATACATATGCATTCACCCCGACATACTCAGTACATTCCATAGTATTGATTCACATATATGTCTATGTGCTACATTGTCTTATAATGTAGGTTCAGTTTCTCAGCCCCAGCCTCACCCGTGATTCTCCGAGTACCTTGCCTACGTTTTCTACAATGGTGAGTACTCATGGTTCGAGGACCGATCCTTAGATATTTTCTATATTTAAGAGACTATATTTTATCTTCAGTTCATTTCAAGTCAATTGGGGACCTGTACTAACGGCTCTCTAGATTTCGATTAGTAGAGGCTTTGTCAGACTAGTATCAGGCTTGTGATGTGTCGATGGTTCAGTATTGTGGTTTTGTTGAGATTTCTCGGTATTGTGGTCATATGGACCGAGTATCTTTCCTGTATTTCCTTTCATATGATATGACTATGTGAGTGTTGAGTCTATTTTATCTTGAATTGAGTGCTATTGGTAGAAATCGGCTCTAAGGGTTAGCTTGGGGCTACTTGTAGCCTTTAGCACCGTGTGATGTCCTAGGAGATGATTTTGGGTCATTACAAACTTGGTATCAGGTCCTAGGGTTTCTAAGGAGTCCTAGGGAGTCTGACGAGCCACGTTGAGTAGAGTCTTGATCATCGGTGTGTAGCACGCCACATCTATAAGCAAGAGGCTACGAGATGTTTTAGGAAAAAGTTGTTTCTTCTTTCAGATTCTATCATTCCTATAGTTGTCCCTCTTATATAATGGTCAGTGCTATTCTATAATCAAAAAATGCCTCTTCAAAGAGCGAATGTCTGCGGGAACAATGAAAAGCAACCCCCACCTGTTGATCCTCTAAATAAGATGGTGTCCCATGCTGAGTTTAGGGCAGCCTTTCAGGAATTAGCCCAAGTGGTCACCGCAAGTTTTTGGGCCAATAACCAAGCCCCAGTTGTAAATCAATACGAAGGTGATGCAGCCGCAACTAGAATTTATGACTTTATACGGATGAACCTGCCTGAGTTCTATGGGTCAAAGGTTGATGAGGACCCCCAGTTGTACTTGAAGAAGGTGAGGAAATTCACTAATATAATGCATGTTTCAGAAGAAGAAAGTTTTGAGTTGGCTTCCTATAGACTGAATAACATTGCTTATGATTGGGTCATTTCGTGGATGAAGGGTAGAGGTAAGAATACCGCTCCTATGACTTGGCAAGTATTCTAAGATGCCTTCTTGGACCAATTCTTTCCGCTTGAGATAATGGATGCAAAGATTGAGGAGTTCATAAAATTGAGGCAGGGCTCTATGACTGTTAAAGAGTATTGTTTGATGTTCAATCAGTTGGCCAAGTACTCTCCTTATTTGATTCCTGACACTCGGGCTAGTATGAATAAGTTTGTGATCGGTGTTTCTGGGATCGTAATGAAGGAGTGTAGGGTTGTGATGTTGTATAAGGATATGGATCTGGCTAGGTTGATGATACATGCCCAATAGATAAAGATGGATAAGCTTAGAGAAAGAATAGAATGAGGGGTAGCAAGAGGGCTAGACCTGAGCAGCATGAGTTTAGCCAGCCTAGGTTCCATGGAGGGAACTGCCCCCATTTTTAGAGATGAATGTCTATTCTAGTGCCTTCATCAGCTAGTGATCCCACTCCTAGAGGTAGGCCAGAGCAAGAAAGTAGGTCTTTTATGTCTGGATCGTAGAACAGTGTTGGTAACTAGCCCCGTTATCCTCCTTGTGCTAAATGTGGTAGGAATCATCTTGGGGAGTGTTTTTGGGATGTGAGGGGTTGTTTTGGTTATGGCAAGCAGGGCCATAGACTTAGAGATTGTCCCCATGATAGATAGGGGAACAGAGTTGCCCGACCACAGGCACAGGCTTCTAGTGCACCATCTCCAGTACCCCATCCTGCCCCTGGTTAGGGCGCTTCTTCTAGCACCGCTGGCGGTCAGCACCAAAATAGATCCTATACTTTGCTATCCCATTGGGAGTAGGAGGACTCTCCTGATGTTGTTACTGGTATGCTCCATGTCTTCTATCTTGATGTTTATGTGTTGTTGGACCTCGGATCAAATCTCTCTTTTGTGACCCTACTTGTAGTTGTGAATTTCAAAATGAGTCACAAAAAAATTCCCTAACCTTTTCGAGTTTCTACTCCAGTCGGAGATTCAGTTGTTACTAAACAAGTGTATAGAGGTTTCCCTATTACTGTGCTTTATAAAGTCATACCCATTGATTTGATAGAGTTAGACATAGTACATTTTGACCTAATTCTGGGTATGTATTGGCTTCATTCTTTCTATGCGTCTATAAATTGTCGTACCCATATGGTCAAGTTCCATTTTCCTGATGAACCAGTGATTGAGTGGTACGGGAGTTCAGTATCTCCCAAGAGTCATTTATCTCCTATATCAAAGCCAGAAAAATAATATCCAAAGGTTGCATTTACCACCTAGTTAGAGTCAAAGACACTCAGTCTGAGGCTCCAACTATTCAGTCAGTCAATATTATTAATGAGTTTCTAGATGTCTTTCCAGAAGATCTCCCAGGGGTACCTCCCGATAGGGAGAGAGTTTGGAATTGGCCTTCTTCCCGGCACTCGACCTATTTCTATTCTACCATACCGTATGGCACCCGCAGAGCTTAAGGAGTTGAAGGAGCAACTCAAAGATCTCTTTGATAAAGGTTTCATTAGGCCTAATATTTCTCCTTGGGGTGCACCTATATTATTTGTGCGGAAGAAAGATAGATCTCTACGTATGTGCATTGATTACCGTCAACTAAACAAGGTCACAGTCAAAAAATAAGTATCCTCTTCCAAGAATTGATGACCTGTTCAATCAGTTGCAAGGTGCATGTTATTTCTCCAAGATAGACCTTAGATCCGGCTATCATCAACTTAAGGTGAAGGAATGTGATATTCCAAAAATAGCCTTCCGAACCCGTTATGGTCACTTTGAGTTTCTAGTCATGTCCTTCGGGTAAACCAATGCCCCAGTAGCCTTCATAGACCTCATTAATCGAGTGTTCAAGCAGTACCTTGATATGTTTGTCATTGTATTCATAGATGATATCTATGTGTACTCCCGTGATGAGAATGACCAAGTGAATTATCTTAGAATTGTCTTGCAAACTCTTAGAGATCATCAGTTGTTCGCCAAATTTAGTAAGTATGAATTCTGGCTAAGGTCTATAGCCTTTCTGGGTCATGTTGTTTCAGCCGAGGGTATTAGAGTTGATCCCCAATAGATGGAAGCTATTAGGAATTAGCCAAGACCTGTCTCTCCATCTGACATTAGGTGTTTCTTGGGTCTAGTGGTCTATTACCGTCATTTTGTTGAGGGTTTCTCTTCCATTGCATCTCTTATGACCCGGTTGACCCAAAAGAAAGTTAACTTCCAGTGGTCCGATTCCTGTGAGAAGAGTTTTCAGGAGTTGAAGACTCGACTTCAGCCCCTGTGTTGACTTTGCCTAATAGTACTGATGGTTTTATGGTGTATTATGATGCCTCTATAGTTGGTTTGGGTTAGGCGTTGATGCAGAGAGGTAATGTTATAGCCTATACCTCTAGACAGTTGAAGCCGCATGAAAAGAACTACCTGACCCATGATCTTGAGTTAGCTGCCGTAGTCTTTGCTTTGAAAGTATGGAGACACTATCTTTATGGTATCCATGTTGATATGTTCACTGATCATAAGAGTCTACAATATTTGTTCACCCAGAAGGAGTTGAATCTTAGGCAGAGGAGGTGGTTGGAGTTGTTGAAAGATTATGATATGAGTGTGTTGTATCACCCGGGCAAGGCCAATGTAGTGACAGACTCCCTTAGCAGATTATCTATGGGTAGTATTGCGCATATAGAGGAGGGTAAGAGATAGTTAGCTTGTGATGTGCACTATCTGTCTAGGTTGGGTGTTAGATTGCTTGATTCAGCGGAAGGGAGTACGTTGGTGCAGAGTAGTTTCGAATCCTCTTTAGTTTTGGAAGTGAAGGAGAAGTAACATAGAGACCCTTGTTTAGTTAAATTAAAGGAGTTAGTTAAGGACCAAAAGGTAGAGGTTTTCTCCAAAGAGGGAGATGGTGTGTTAAGACTGCATGGTAGGTTGTGTATCCCATGTGTTGATGAACTGAGGTGGAGGATTATGGTAGAAGCGCATGGCGCACGTTATTCCATTTATCCCGGCACTACCAAGATTTACCGCGACTTGCGGGAGATCTATTGGTGGAACGGTATGAAGAAAGACATAGCCGAGTTTGTAGCAAAGTGTGACAATATGCCAACAGGTTAAGGTAGATCTCCAAAGACTGGGTGGTGTGATGCAAGAGTTTAGTATACCCACTTGGAAGTGGGAGATGGTGAATATGGACTTCCTGACTAGGTTACCTCTTTTGCGTCGTCATCATGATTCTATTTGGGTTATTGTGGATAGGTTGACTAAGTTCGCACATTTCTTGCACGTGCTCACATCTTTTACAGCTGAGGATTATGCTAGATTGTATATCTGGGAGTTGGTAAGGCTGCATGGAGTTCACTTGTCTATCATTTAGGATAGGGCTACTCAATTTACTTCTCAGTTTTGGAGGGCGTTTCAGTAGGGTCTTGGCACCCAAGTTCTTTTGAGCTCAGCTTTTCACCCACAGATAGATGGTCAGGATGAGAGGACCATTCAGACGCTAGAGGATATGTTGAGGGTGTGCACTCTCGATTTTAAAGGTAGTTGGGATGAGCATTTGCAATTGATTGAATTTGCCTATAACAATAGTTTCCATGCTAGCATTGAGATGGCACCATTCGAGGCCTTGTATGGTAGGAGGTGTAGATAACCCATAGGTTGGTTTGAAGTGGGTGAAACTGCCACAATTAGGCCTGATGCAGTGTTTGAATCTATGGAGAAGGTTAAGTTAATTAGAGAGAGGTTGAAGATGGCTCAAAGTTGTCAAAAGTCTTATGCCGATGTGAGGAGGAGAGATCTTGAGTTTAAGGTGGGTGATTTGGTGTACTTTAAGATTTCACCCATGAAAGAGGTGAAAAGGTTTGGTAAGAAGGGAAATCTGAGTCCTTGTTATGTTGGCCCATATAGATTCTTGAGCCGTGTTGGTAAAGTGGCCTATGAGGTTGAGTTTCCCTCAAAATTGTCAGTCGTTCATCCTATCTTTCATGTCTCCATACTAAAGAAGCATATTGATTATTTTGTTATGGTTGATCCTTCAGAGAGTGCTGACATTCAGGATAGTCTTTCCTTCGATGAAATTCCTGTTGGGATCCTAGACTTTCAAGTCCGTAGGCTGAGGAACAAAGAGATTCCCTTGGTCAAGGTGTTGTCGCGGAACCAATCTTTTGAGGGTGCTACTTGGGAGGCATAATCAGACATGCGAGCCAAGTACCCGCACCTTTTTTCCGCGGGTTCAGACCAAGCCAAAGGTACTATTCTTCCTTAATTCAGCCCTTCTAGTCTAAAGTTCAGCTATGCATCTATCTTTGTATGAGTTCTTGCATTGTCCGGAGTATTCATGAGTTTAGAAAGGTCTTGAGCCATTTAGAAATTATTTCAGCTATGTTTGCTCTATTTTTCCTATGTCCTTCATCTGACTAGTGACATTCGAGGACAAATGTTTCCAAGGGGGAGATATTGTAAGACCCCGCAAAGTTCCCTCAAAGTTTGAGCCTTAGAGCATGTAGAATGAAGCATATTTTGGCCCTAAAAGATTTAGGAGTGACTCCTAAGTGAGAATCGTGTTAACCATATAGAATTTCCCTAATTTCGACATTTTATCACGTGGGAAATTTAATAAGCTTTCTATCGATATAAGATTCGCCCAAATCCGATACCCAAGTAAGAAGTTATGGCTAATTTAAGACCTAGTCATAAAACTGTGTCATTTTAGTGCTGGCGCGTCGCTGAAAGGGTCGATTTAACAATTGTCAAATTCCAGTGGAACTCAGTGATATTAGCACATCGTGCTGAGGTTTCAGGCCCTAACCAGTGGGAAAATGTGATGGCTTCACGTCACGGTGACTCCCACATTGCCAATTGTCAATTTTTAGTGAGCCATTGCTATAACTAGCGCGTCGCAGTGACCCCTTAAATCGGGCTCCCAGTTCAAGTTTTCCAGCTTCGTACAGATGTTAAAAGGGGCATTTTGAAAATTTTCCAAGCATATAAAACCGTGCAAACACCAAATCAAAGTCATTTGCAAGCATCCTATGAGGTTTTTATCAAGTTTTCTCTCATCCAAAACCCTAAGTATTCAAAACCTCTTCCAAGAATCTCAAGAATCCACTATGGATTTTCTAAATTGAGTCAAGATTCAAGGTTCCCAAGTCAAGGGCCTCAAGAACCCTCATTCAAGAGTACGAATAGAGTTCCAAAAGCGAGAGTTCATCCAAAGCTTCTAATTCAAGGTATGTGGGGTTTTAAAGAACGGTAACCCTTTCACCCTTGTGCCCAAAAGGCTTTTTTACATCATGAATTTCCTAAAATCCAGGAGTTTTTTACATGAATTTGAATTGGGGGTTTTCAGTCATTATTACTGAATGGATTATCTTGATATTTCCCATGAATTAAGAGTCAAATGTCATGATTTTTGCATGTTTTATTCAGAATTTATAGCTGGGTATAAACCCTATGATTTTACTCCTTGAGAAACTAATATTTGTAATGTTGAGATATTGAAGCATATGACTATATTGAGAATTTGAGATAAAATGCTGAAATTCCTAGATTTCCACATGATTTATGAATCTATATGCTATATATTATGCTTTTGATAAGCTTTAACTTGAGATTGAACTATGGGTTAGAAAGCACTATTTGAGGCTTGTAAAATTATGAACTCTTGTGCTATAAGCACCCATTATTTGAGTATTTTGAGATGATTGTGATATGAATTGACCTAATGGTCCTAAAGTTTTGAAATATACTTCACTACTTGAGATTATAGATTTGATTATTGGGTTCGTGGTGAACCATGAGATTATTCTAAAAGTGGATTTTTATGAGATGAGTTTAGATAAATAAAGGGAGTAGTATTTAGCACCGAGTAGGTAAGTTACTACAGTTTCTTACCCCAAACCTACGTGCCACCGTAGGTTGGGCCTGAGGTTGAGTTTATTATTGGGCCTAAGGCCGATTTGATATTGGGCCCGAGGCTGAGTTTTGTTTAGAGATCACTAGACCTAGGTTATACATCTTGGTAAGAATATGAATCTCCTCCCCAATGTGGGGTCTCCTCCTTAGGATGACAAAACGTTGGACTCCATGCAGCTCACATGGTTTATGTCTGTTACGAGAACCTCCCTTGCTTTTTTAAATTTTGAAATTTGATACTTATTTATCCTTCCTATGAGTTACTTTCCTAAATGGTAGAATTGCAAAGTTGTTCCCTAATTTAAGTGCTTCCTTGAGGTGGGTTATTTCCCTAAATGAAAGTATCTTCCCTTGATATAGTACTTTTTCCTAATGCTTTGAGATAAATTATTTTCCTAAAGTGAATGAAATGCCTTCAAATATGTTTCCAAGTTATATAATTCCGAATTCCAAGTATATGAGTTCTAAATAATTATGAAATATTGATCATTGAAAAGGTTTTACTCTCCATGAGACATATGCATGAGTTGAAAATATTGTTCAAATTCCCTTAGCCTTTGGGTATTGAGAATAAGAGAAGATTTCTGGTTTTTATGTTAAAGAATGATGACTCATGAGATTTGTGTTGCATTCCTCATTCTACATGATTTATGAGCTTTATATTTTATACTTCTTCAAGCCATGTGAGTCTTATTATATTGCATACATGATTTGATTGAAGAAGATCGGTACTATTTTTATACATATGCATTTACCCCCGCATACTCAGTACATTCCAAAGTACTGAATCACATATACGTCTATGTGCTACATTGTCATATAATGTAGGTTCTGGTGCTCAGTCCCAGCCTCACCTGTGATTCTCCGAGTAACTTGCCTACGTTTTCTACAGTGGTATGTCCTCATGGTTTGAGGACCGATCTTCAGATATTTTCTGTATTTGAGAGACTATGTTTTATCTTCTGTTCATTTCAAGTCAGTTCGCGACCTGTCCCAATGGCTCACTAGATTTCGACTAGTTGAGGCTTTGTAAGACTAGTATCAGTCTTGTGATGTGTCGAGGGTTCAGTATTGTGGTTTTGTTGAGATTTCTCAGTATTGTGGTCATATGGACCGAGTATCTTTCCTGTATTTCCTTTCATGTGATATGTCTATGCGAGTGTTGAGTCTATTTCATCTTTAATTGAGTGCTATTGGTAGAAACCAACTCTAAGGGTTAGCTTGGGGCTAGTTGTAGCCTTTAGCACCGTATGACGTCCCGGGAGATATTTTGGGTCGTTACACCCAGCATCAGTGATGATAGCTTATGGAGTACCAATTTACGAGAAAATAATCTTCTTTAAAAATAACATGTCACTCCGACCTTCATTATTGGGAGGAACAATTTCTTAAACCCACTTGTACCCGTTGTCAACTACCACCAAGATGTGCCTCATCCCATGCAAACTCACAAATGGGCCCATAAAGTCAATACCCCAAACATCAAACAATTCAAGCTCATAGATGGGCGTCATAAAGAGCTCATGTGTTTTTAAGATACTTCCCTACCTTTGGCGTTGGTCACAGCCCCTCACATAATTTTGTGCATCCTTATATATCATCGTCCAAAACTTAATCATTACAAAATTTTATAAGTAGTACGAGTACCTCCATGGTGACCCCCAACTTGAGATCAATGACAGGCATCCAAAATACTTTTCATCTCAACTTTGGGAATACACCTAAAATAAGTACGTCTCATCCAAAAATAACATTTGTACCTGATGTATAAATCATTTTCACTGCTATAATGACATACCTTTTGAAGTGAGTTCACTTGCCAAATATTTGGAAAAATAAGCAAACCAAAGGATTAATTCTTGTGATGCTGACAAGACGTGCTCATCTATAAAAGTATCATCAATCTCAATCACATTAACTAGTTTAGAATCACCTCTTTCTCTTGGAAGGATAGATGGTCTACAACCTAATTTTTTGGTGCCCTTCTAAGACTTAACCTTGAAATCAAATTTCTATTATAAGCCATTGAATCAACCTTGGCTTAGCATATTTCATCCTCATTAGCTACCTAGAAGAAGCATGATAAATGTGCACAATAAATTTAGTACCAATCAAGTAGGACTAGAATTTTTCAAAAGCAAAAAACACTGGAAGCAATTCCTGTTCAGTCCCTGTGTAATTATTTTGAGTGGGATTTAGTTATTTACTAGCACAGTAAATGGGATGAAGTTTCTTCTTTTTTGTTCGGCCAAGTACTAATCCTAGGGACACACCGTTGGAATCGCATATCACTTCAAATAGTAGGGTCCAATAAGAGGACCCAATGATAGGATCTAAGATCAACCTCTCTTTTAGTCACTCAAAAGCATTGAGGAAAGCATCGTCAAAAACAAAATACACCTCCTTCTCTAACAATTTTCATAATATATTTTCAATTTTATAGAATTCCTTGATGAATCACATATAAAAACTTGCATGAGCAAAGAAACTCCGAATTTGCTTCATAGAAACCGATGGGGGGAATTTCTCAATTACCTCAATTTTATCCTTGTCGATCTCTATCCCATATTCAAAAATTTATGCTCGAGAACTATCCCCTCTTTTATTATAAAGTGACACTTCTCCTAATTTAGCACCATCTTGCATTCTTCATATCTCTATAGTGCATTGGCCAAGTGGTCTAAACAATTATAAAAAAAATCAACCAAAATAGAGAAATCACCCATGAAGAGTTGGATAGTATCCTCTACCATGAAAGATAATATGGACTTTATGCAGCTGAAAGGTTGAGAGAGCATTTCAAACACCGAAGGGCATCCTCTTAAACATAAACTTCCTATATGGATAAATGAAAGAAGTTTTATCTTTTTTCTTGGGAGAAATATAAATCTTATTGTACCCCGAATACCCATAAAAAAAACAATACCATCCTCTACCCGAAAAATGATCTAACATCTTGTCCATGAATGGCATAGGAAAGTGATCATTCTATGTCTATTTATTTAACTTCTTATAATCCATTCAAACTCTCCATTCTATTACTGGTCTCATAGAATCTAACTTATTTTTCTAAATAGGGACCACATGATCCCACCCTTCTCTGGCACACACTAAATCAGGATAACCTATTTGTTGTTGGCAATATGGTAAACCACACCTATATCTAACAACTTAATGATATTTTTTTCACTATCTCTTGAATATATGGATTCAGTCTATGTTTGTACTCAATTCTAAGCACACATTTTGATTCAAGCTAAATTTTGTGAGTGCAATTTTCGGGTGGAATTTCGGCTATGTTAGTAATAGTCCAACCAATAGCTTTTTAAAACATCTACAAAATTGATAATGAGGCCTCAACCTATGATTCTAAAATA
Organism: Capsicum pubescens; assembly: GCA_030864215.1. Lineage (NCBI taxonomy): Eukaryota > Viridiplantae > Streptophyta > Magnoliopsida > Solanales > Solanaceae > Capsicum > Capsicum pubescens. The sequence goes on along the minus strand of CM061544.1, from coordinate 192,901,292 downwards.
CCTACTTTGATAATGACGGACAAGGTATTATTGGCCCCCAATAATACATAAAGTAACTACGAGGGGGAGCCTTTAATTTCAAAACTGTTGGCTCGTCAATAGATGGACTCACAAGAGGGGTTGGAATATTTTTTAGATAAAGGTCCAACATTTTTGGAACATAAGTATATGAATCCCTATCGACAAGTAAACTTAGTATCTCTCCATATTCATCAATATTATCTCTATTAAAATTCATAATCACTGTCATGAGTGCCCCGCACTAAGCCTCTCTTCAAATGAGTTCATCTAATGAATCTTCATCTATAATGTCTATCACAGAAACTACTTGTATATCCTTTGGCTACATCATTGACTTACACACATTAAAGGTGACTTTCTCATCATTAAGTCTTAAGTTTATCTATCCCATCTCCATTTCAATTAGTAACCTCCTTGTGACTAGTAAAGTACTTCCTCGAATACTAGAGATGTCAAAATCAAACATACAATCGAGAATCATAAAATTAGTTTGGAATATAAAATAAACCACCTTCACCAACACATCACACAATATAACTACCGACTTCTTCATAATGCGATAGGTATCAATAGTCTCATAGAGATCGGCTTCGGCGACCTCAACCCCAACTACTTGTAGATGATTAGCATTATCAAACTATTGGTAGCTCTAGGACACCTAAAGCTCATGCACAGTTGAAGGACCCAATAGTATAAGAAATGGTTAAAGCTCAAAAATCTTCACTTTTTCCACTAGAGATTGTGAGGCAATTACATTACAATGGTGCATATTATCAGCAGGCTCAAAACTCACTTTTCGCTTTTCGTTACCAAATTCATCATAAATTTAGCATAACTAGGCATCTGTTTTAAAGTTTCCATAAGATGGATCTTCATAGAAAATTCATTAAATATCAACATAAATTTTGATATTTCCCTTCCTTAGCTTTCTTGTTCAACCTTTGAGGAAAAGGTTGAGGAGGTAGTGAAATGAGCCTCAATACTAATGCGACCTCCTTAACTTATCCTTTATCATTGTCAGCTTTTTTTCTTTGAAACTATTTTCTTTTAAGATGCCTCATCATTCGCCACCAACTTTTTAGTTTCATTTTGTCCGCTTCATCAACATCCACAATATCATTCCTCACATCATCAACCATAGGGATAGGTGGGTCAATAGTGGGCTTACTATTTTGAGTGGTAATAGCAACCAGTGACTGTCATTTTTTGGAGTCTGAAGAGTGTTTCTATGGTGAGTGACTGGTTGATGCTAATTCTATATAGCAGACATCTACCCAAACTGATGCTCAAGCTTCTAAATATCAGTTGCATGAGATTCTATCTTCTAGCTCAACCCTAAAATATCTGCCTTAATTTCCTTAAGGAAACTCTCTTGGCTCTCTAAACCTTTCACAAGATTTTTAAGAAACTAATCTGTTCTCAAACTTCTGGACTCAGTATCACGATTCCTCGGTGGAACATAAAGGCCAATTTTATCCTTGTATTAGGTTTTGCTCCTCCAGTCACCTTTATGATCTCTAATCATATCCCTATACCTGTCTTTATAATAGTTCCAACCTTTATTCCCTTTCCTCGAGTTATAATTGTCTTGATTAGACCCTTGACCCTTACCTCAAAAACCTTTCATTTCTCTATCCAAGTGCTTTACTTCTTCATCAAAATCAAATTCTTTATGTCTAGAAGCCTTACATCAATTACCGATTATATTTACATTTTCTTCTCTTATTGTTGCAAACTATTTCATAAATAGAGTAATCTCAATTCCTAGATATGCAACCTATTGAGCCATTGTCTCAGTCATTGCTTTCTGTTCATTACAATCACAAATTACATAACTACCAACTAATCTATTTTCCTACCAATATGCCCTGCTTAGTTGGTTTTAGTGATTCGGTCTAAGATTTCTAACGCCTTATCCCAATGAATACTCATGAAATCTCCACTTAATAGTATTAGGTACCGCCTTAGTATTTGCATTCTAGGCTTTATAGAATATCTAAAGCAAGTTTTGCCCTAGATTCTGTGATTTGGAAAATTCATCTGTTTCTGCTTGAATATCAACCATGTGTGATATAGTGCCTCTAAATGTAACTATCTCAAATTATAGATCTTATCCTTTAATTGCAACATTCGAGAGGGTGCAAAGAATCAGTACACAAAATGTGTCTCCAACTCATTCCAAGTTTTAATAGACCCATGATGTACCTCTCTTAACCATAAAGTCTCTTATCTTATGAGAGAGAATAGAAACAACCTTAGTTGTATATCTTCCTGACCCAAAAAGTTCATAAAGTGCATGTTTGCATCATCAGTAGGCAAACCAACAAACACTCTATTCTAATTCATTAACTGAATCATTGTGCTCATAATATCAAATTTGATCTATTGGGGAAATTTTAGAGGAATAAATGCACCTATTTCAACAAGTGTAACATAAACCATATCTTCTTTTGGATCATCATGTACAAGAAATATGGCTAAACAAGATGTTGACCTTTGTTCCTTCAAATTCTATCTCTACTTGCTTGACGTTCTTTCTCCTTCTGTTTAGCCCTTTCCTCTATAGCTTCTTGATGGGCATTTGTTTGCCTATCATTTTCTTTTAACACTAAACGAGTAGTGACTTTATCTACAGTTTAGTGAATACTATTTTGAGATGGCTAATGCAATGCAGTTAGGTCATCATCAACCTCTTCGCACAGGGCTTCTTGATCATAAGCTATTTTCTCACTCTATATTATAATTCAAACATAAGGTTTGTTCAATCTTAGGATCAAATATAATCAGGGGATTACCTTAACTATAGGTATTGGGCATACATCGATGTGTGCCCTAGAAATATTAGAAAACCAGATACATATAAGTGAAACTAATAAATTTTAAGAACTCGATTAATAAATTTGTAATCGTATTCCCTAGCAACGATGATAAAATTTGATGTAAAAAAAACTACACCTCCTAGAAAGTAGAAAGTGTCTATTGAATTAAATATAGAACCTAACTAGGTGTCACGACCTGAGACAACCCCCTAGTCGCAACACGGTGCTTAGAACCACAAGTGATTCCAAGCTAACCCATGAACTGGCATGATACTTGAGCATCAAAATTAAATTTTATATATAAGCTAGATTTACTAAAGGAAAGTAAAATTTTGATAAAATCTAAATACATGTGACACTATTAAAGCTTACAACATGATAAATTTTAAGGAAGAACTTGAATAATATGAGTGATCTGACTAACTGTTTATGAAGCCTCTGCTATACCTACTATAGATAGCGGAGACATGCCTTCAACTACGACAAATAAATACATAAGGAATATGGAAATACAAGACATGAACTATAACAAAATAGTCCCCAAAATAAGAGAACTCCTCAATTGCTGGCTGAAGGCTAAGAACTGCCCAACCATGGTGGGTGGACTACATTTGGTACCCACATCATGAAGGAATGTAGCAACAAATACATATATGTGGTCAGTACTTTGAAAATTACTGAGTATATGGGAACATTAACTAAATCATGGAAATATTTAAAATATGCTTTAAAGTTGAGGACATAAGATAATTGTTGAAATATGCATTTTAAAGCATGTATGTACATAGAGATGGTAAGTCATAGTGAAATTTATGAAACATGAGATGAAAATAATTCTGTAAGCTGGGAAGCAGTAGAAACATAAATGCACTGTGTAAATCTCATGTAAATTTGGATATGTTGTAAAGCAGTACAGAGTATCATGTATGATTACTAAGCATGAAAACATGATCATGTAAAATGAATGCGAGACCAAGCAAAGCATTTACTGACATGATCTGATTAACTAGATAATCAGTAAAACTAACTAACAGAAAAATTGGTAATTTGATTACTTGGTCAAGTGAACCTGAACTGATATAAACTAAGTACTAACTAAAACTGCGGGAGATATCATGAAACCGACATGCCCCAATTTGAGCTAATGGGGGTCCAACCTATTGATATCACCCAAAATACACCTCTAATTAAAGGATAAAGCAGTTGTTGTCAGATATAGTAACTCGACTAGTTTGGGGTTGAATCCCAAGGGAATACATTAGAAATCCTTCTTGAACTTATTACAATTACAAGATAGTGCAAGAAAGTAAAAGGGGGGTTTGTTAGAATAAAAAATAAAATAAAAAAAGAATTGGTTGTTCTTGGTTGTAAATAATATATGATGAACACTAGGCTTGTGTTCTCCCTGGATTCTTAAATCTGTAAATATATCATGCACGGTCAAACTATTCCAATGTATTGCATATAAGGTCTATAAGATAGGTATTATCAGCGGCCTCTTGGGTATAAAGATAAATCTCACCCTTTATCGATTAAGTTTCAGGGTGCCGCCTTGGTCCTCCTTGCTATGACCTCTATTAACCACTTCTTTTGGGATCAAGTGATTACATGATATGCGGGGACTAAAAGGTGGAAGAAGAAATCTAAAATCACTGTATTAATCTTCTTTTCCCATACACAAACTCCCTTTTGGGGATGGTCTCGAATACAAGATATCTCAACCGTCAAAAACTGCTATGAGATCAATTATTGCAAAGAATATTAAAATATATGGAACCCTACAATAGATGAATATCACACTTCCTCTACGTAGCTAATCTACCGGGGTTCCCACAACCCTATCTAAGGGAATTATCCACTTATATTTATGATATCAATCATGTAATCCATAGAAAATTTACAAAATCCCTCTCCAAATAATGAGGAATAAATCCCAAAGTCTTAAATTAAATAACAATCCAAGAACAGACCAAGAATAGATGAATAGGAATTAATATCTGAATTTATTGAATTATTGAATTCTTGATTCCTTCAATGAATAAATAAACAATGCCAAAAGGGTATTTATAGATTACAAAAACCAAATCCGTATTATAATAGGAAAACCCTAGAAATCAACTCCTAAATAAAATAGAAAAACACTATAAATCAAAATCCTAAATAAAATAGGAAAACTTAATTACCCATACATAATAGGGCTTATAAACATAATAGGAGTGTAATTGGGATATATGGAAACCCATGCAAACAAATCTTAACTAAAATGGGATAAGAAGAGTAAAGTCGTCACAAGGTACGACTCACTTTTCAACTCCTACCATCATCATACGAGTCATACCAAGGCTCTCGTACACACTCCAGTGATTGTCTTCTAGAATTTAACTTTCTATTCTCCTTATGACTTATGCTCATGAGTCATACCTTGAACATACGACATGTGTCCTTAACTCGTATACACCTGGGACTTCTTTCTTTCTTTATTCAAATACTTATCTGTGTATAGTTTGACTATACAAGTCGTACTCAGACTTTCGACTTGTACTCTTTTGCCACTTTAACTTTTTCAGAGTTGTTTGTTGACTTTAGATGCTTATTGGTATAACAAAAAACTCTTATCTTATAGACAAGTGAGAACATCCATTAACGATTAAGTTCTTGTGAAGAGTATAGCTATCGTCATCTTCAATCGAGCATAAATTTTTGTGCACTTAGAATTTTTATCCACCAATAATAAAAAAATTAAATTAGCTTTCCAACGATATCAATTTCACCTTAATCCGATATCGGGTTAAAATGATATGGAAAAACTACTGAAGCATTGTCGAAACTGTGTTGAATCTGTCCAAGATACAACTTTAATGTCTATCCAAGATACGACTCATACAGTCTTCTTATGGGTTATTAGGAGAAAGTTTTACCTTGGGCAGTAAAGGCTGAAAATGGGTTTCTAACTACGAGTCAAGCCTCCATTATAGTTCTACTTGAATTTAGCATCCCAAAACCTAATTTCCCACAAAACACTCCCAAAAACCCATCAAATCTAACAACATAGCCTTTAGTACTTATATATTCTCTTAGTTTAAGCATCGTAAGTGCTATATTTCTATATCACATCAAGACACTCATCTTAGAATGTTGCATGTCCTCAGGCAACAAAACATAAGAAAATAATACAACGATGCTTAACAAAGAGAAATGTAAGATACCTATAAGTTCAATCACTTTAAAACCAACTATGTGTATTAACGAAGCACAATAATGTGACACAAAGTAATCAAGCTATGCCATTATATCAGCAATAAACAACCATGCATATATATATATTGCACTACCCAAACAAATAAAAAGCTCGCAATATAACCCATGTGCCCTCATAAAAAAAAGGATCTCCTTACTCATATATAAAATCAAGCATGTTAATGTAGGGGCGGTCAAGAGACACTCACTCTCATAAAACAGTTCCAATTGATGCATGTCAAATACTATGGGCTTGCCTTTATTTTCTTTACCTAAGCTTTCGGATAATTAAGTTAGGATCATTATAGGACTTTTCATTGGCTTGTAATGTAGGCTTGGGGTAAGGATGATACATATGGATATTTAAAGTTACTAAGCCTCCTTGGAACTACACTAACTTTTGGGGTCCACACTTAACCAATTTTTTCTTTATTTATTTCTATCCTTATTTCTCCCTTTCTATAATAAAGCATATTCAGTTTGGGTGTGGTCTTTTAGTCTTTCTTTTTCTCTTTTCACCAATTTTCTTTTCCTTTTCTACCACACCCAGCCTTATTTTCTTTTATCTTATTTTACCCCTTTTTATACCAATTTTTCATCATACACCCCTATGATAGCCACCCTCAACTTAGGTGATTTGCCTGAGTTGAAGTGCATAATGTCCAAGGAAGACCAAGGCCAAAAAAGGTTCATTGTAATACAAATGGAAAGGTGAAAAGATGTAACAAGAAAAATAGGTTGTAAGGCTCAAATATCGGGATCAAAGGATACTAATTCACACGTAGAAGGTCAACTAGGCTAAAAGTGGACTAATATACAAAATGGCCTATGATCTTTTCCTAACCTCTATCTTCTTACCTAGGCAAGACTAATTGGGCCAGTTCTGGATTTAACAAACAAAGGGAACTAAGTAGTCTCTCACACACACATGGAACAGAGTCAAATTGCAAGCTACCACCTATCTGGGTCATGCAAAAGTTTGCAATGATGATTATGTTCTTAATACTAATGTCATAAAAAGGTTCACTATAGTTTCATATATATGCATATCACATAGTTAAAAATAGACAATTGGAGAGGTATGTATCATTTATCTCAAAAAATAGCAAAAATATGTCAAATGCCTTAGATACTTATTTTTCTCCAAGTTAACCACAAAACATCATGAAACAAAACACAATACGCCTAAACATGCAAGCTTTACAAGGAACAAGACTCTTGGGAAAAAAATACGGCAACAGAAACCCCAAGAGGACATCAGGAACCACAAGTAGCCCCACTCTCAACTTAAAATCATGCATGGTCCCCAATGCATCAAACCAAAACAAGATAGTTAGAAACATACCTGTGGCACCACAGGTGCGAAGATCTGATATTAACCATGCAATACGAATAAAAATAATAAAATACCTTGGGTTGCATCCCAAGCAGTTCCTGAATTTACGTCGCGGCATGACAAGACTTTGTTGGGTACTCAGACTTCCCCAATAAGTACATGGGTACCTTTATTACTCAGACTTCATCAAGGTAGACCAATAGTTGGCCTTCAAATTTCTCTTTCCATATTGAACTTATGAAACCCCTAATTTTTTCCTGATTTCTTTTTATGCTCATTGGGCGGAGGTATAAAAATAAAGGACCCAAGAAATAGATGTGGTATGTTGTTCTTCTTGGCCCATCTAGGAGGAATGTATTTCTTTTTTTCTGGCTCAACAAATTGAAGAATGTGGACACAAGTTTCCTCCTCCATGCACTTATCTTTAGGCTCGAATAAATTAATCAAGATTTGACTATCCAAACACAATATGGAAATTTTTAGAATGAGGTCTAATATGCCCCAACTCATGATTTATCATATTCTTTACATCCCCACATAACTCTAGTATACTCTCCTTAAGAGTGAATCTATCCATAAGAGAATGAGCAATTTTAGAATCCTATAATTTTAGCTCCTCAAATTGGTTTTTCAAAATTCATCCAGTCTCACTCCACCTATCACTAAGTCACAGGGCATTACACGCAATAACTTTTGCATCCAACTCTACTTGTAGATGGTAAATATCCATGACAAACCTATCAACCTCTTGTCTTCCTTTTTATAGGATTGCCAACATGTCCAATATGCTCTCATTATGTTCCAATAATATATTTATCACACTCTTGGACTAATGCACCATATCATAAGGAAGAGGGTTAATAAATATAGAGTCATCATCACTCCGTACTTCCTCTTGCCAAGCTTTCATCTAAAGAAGAGTAGGTCTACAAAAATAAATAAATAAAAACAGAAAATAAAACCCAATAAATCCATAAACTTCAATCAAGAATTCTGAAACTGTATTCCTCGGTAACAACGCAAAAATTTGATAACGCCGAAAATACACCTCCAATTAAATGATAAAGTATTTTTTTCAAATATAGTAACCTAACTAGGTTGGGGTAGAATACCTAGGGAATACATCAGAAATCCTTCTCAAACTTTAGACAATATAAGATGAACACTAGGCTTGTGTTCCCCCTGGCTTCTTAACTCCATAACTTATTATGGACGGTTGAACTATTCCAATTCCTTTGATGTAAAGTCTAAACGATAGGTATTATCATCGGCCTTTTAGGCATGAAGATAAATCTCACCCTTTACCGGTTAAGTCATAGGGTATCGCCTTGCTTCTAAATGGCATGACCTCAGTTCACCACTCCTTTTGGGATCAAGTAATTAGATGAGATACAGGGAGTAAAAGTAGAGGTAGAAATCTCAAACCACTATCTCAATCTTCTTTTCCCTATCGGAAACCCCCTTTTAAGGATGGGAACAAATATGGGCTATCTCAAGCGTCTACAGCTGCTATGAGATTAATTAATGTGAAGAAGATTAAAATACATGTAACCCTAGAATAGATGAATATCACACTTTCTCTATGTAGATAATTCGCTAGGGTTCCCACAACCCTAGCTATGGGAATTATCCACTCATACTTATGAGATGAATCATGTAATCCATAGACAAAATTACAGAGTCAATCTCCAAATAATGAGGAGTAAATCCCAAAGTCTTAAATTGAATAAGAAACCAAGAACAGACAAGAATAGATGAATGAGAATTAATATTAAAATATATTGAATTGTTGAATTGTTGATTGCTTGAATGAATGAATAAACAAATCCTAGAAGGTATTTATAGATAACAAAAACCAAATCTTAATTAAAAAAGGAAAACCCTAGAAATCAACTCCTAAATAAAATAGTAAAACACTAGAAATCAAAACATTAAATAAAATAGGGAAACTTAATTATCCATACATAATATGAATTTAAAACATAATAGTAGTGTAATTTGGAAACACGGAAACCCTAGGAAACAAATCATAACAAAAATGGAATAAGGAGAGTAAAGTCGGCACAAGGTATGACTTGTTTTTCAACTCGTACCATCATCATACGAGTCCAACCATGTCTCTCGGACACACTCCAGTGATTGCCTTCCAGGCTTTAATTTTATGTTTTTCTTACACCTTATGCTCATGAGTCACACCTTTATCATACGACTAGTGTGCTGGATTGGTATCCACCTAGGACTTCTTTCTTTCATTCTTCGAACACTGGTCTGTGTATGGTTGGACCATACAAGTAGTACTCAGACTTTCAACTTGTATTCTTTTGACACTTTAATTTTTTTAGATATTTTTTTGACTTTAGATGCATATTAGTATCACAAATAAATCTTAGCTTATAGGCAAGTGAGAACATCCCTTAATGATTAAGTTCATGTGAAGAGTATAGTTATCCTCATCTTCAACTGAGCATAACTTTTTTTGTACTTAGTCCTTTTGATATCAAGACCCATAAACATATATACAATTGGATTAGCTTTCTAACAATACAAATTTTTCCTTAATTGGATATTGGGGTGAAAAGTTATGGCAACAATACTAAAGCACTGTTGAAGTTGTGTTGAATCTGTCCATGATATGACTTTAAGGTATGTCCAAGATACGACTAGTAAAGTCTCCTTACTGGTTGTTAGAAAGAAGTTGTACCTAGGGTAGAAAAGGCTGAAAATAGGCTTCTAACTATGGCTCAAGCCACCATTCATAGTTATTCTTGAATTTAGAATCCTAAAACCAAATTTCCTACAAAACATATCAACTCTAACAACATAGCCTTAGGTACATTCATCTTCTCATAGTGTAAGCATCGTAAGGGCTATATTCCTATAGCACATAACCTATAACCCTAGTTGGAAGGTTGACAATATTTTGCCACGGGTACTAACACATGGCTATGTGGATCCATAAATTTTATGTCCCGAAGGACTTGGGTATCACCCTCTACTAGCAGGTTCTCCTGAGAGAGTGTCAACCCTAGACTGGCATGAAAACCTCTTAAATCCTAGATGGCTACATAGTTCTGGAACACAGGTATTTCTAGTAGGTAAACCCTCATCCCTGGGTTCACTCGATGCTAAATCCTACTCCCAACTTAATGACAATGAAATCATGAACTAGTGTATGAACTAATGACGGATATGTGCAAACATGGTATTCTAAAAATAACAGTGCATGCAAAATCTTGAAGAAATTTTCAACTAATGTATTTAACATGAAATAATATTAGTGAGTTCATTATTAAAATAATGATCTGAATATGGTGATAAAATCAGGATTTGGACTAACTTGTCACTTGAAAATGGAAACATGCAAAAACTCATAGGTATCAGGATTTCATAACCCACCAGCACTGAATGATACAAAAATAAGATAATATCACTTAAAACATTGGTAGAAACTCATAATTCAGAGTCCCAAAACATAATACATTTCAATGAACGAATGAGGTACATGAATTTGAACATGAGGATGTGTTAAACTTACAAAGTTAACAATTTTACATTGTTTAATTCATAAATTGATGATTTAGCATGAAATAAATTAAATATAACATGGGTAATTGAAACTTAGGACATGAAATAACTTACTCCATATGGAAACACATGGTGACATCACTTGAATTCGAATTACTACGAAAACATGGATTAAATTCATAATTTACAAGGATAATTTGACAATGGAGATGTAAAAGTTCACACTTGAAAAAAAGGGGAATTTTGGGACTCAATGTGTGGAAGGAAACTAGTCATGAATACCCCACATACCTGAATATAGAAGCCTTGGATAAATTTCTTGGGCTTGAACTTTAACTTGAAGAACCCTAGTTGGTTTTGGGAGAAAGGAATCGCCTCTTTTTTATCTGTGATAAATGATTTCTGAGTTATGATTGGTTGGGGTTAGTATTTATTCTTGATAACTATTGTTTAGAGGGTGAAACGACATAGTTTTGGGGTTAAAATCGTGGGAAAAGAGCAAAACATTCACTTAGGAATCATCTAAAAAATGTCAGGAAGCCATCCCAATGACCCAGGTCACAAATCGTAAGGTATAGATATAGTCATGGCTTTATTCATAGTCAGAAACCCATTTTCAGACTTTACTGCCCAGGTTACAATTCCCTCCTATCAACCCATAATTAAATATTATGAGTCGTAGTTTGGGCAGTTTGACAATGCTTCAGTATTTTGGCCATAACCTTTCACCCCAATATTGGATTAAGGAAAAATAGGTATCGTTGGAAATATAATTTAATTATGTATCTGTTGGTAGGTCATGATATCAAAAGTACTTCTTATCAATAAATTTATGCTCGTTTGAATCTGACTATTGTTATATACTTCACAATAACTTAATTGCTAAGGGACGTTTTCACTTGTCCAAAATCTAGGATCTATTTGAGGAATTAATATATATATAAGTAACTAATAAAACCACAAAAACATTATTATTGATTCTTGTATACTTTACTGGTCAGGCTATGGGTCCACACAATGATTCGTAATGTCAAACTACTAGTTGTATGCTGGACTGATAATAATTGGAACAAATTATAATCTGAGAACTGTTGTGACTACAATTACACATAAAGAATTGTATAGTATGATTATGGGTCTTCATGTTAGTCGTAACCACTGGCAGACGATTGAAACCTAAATATAAAATTGCATAATTTCTCGCCATGATATTAGGTCGAAGAGAGACTTACGACATTGGAAATCAAACTTCAGGGCTATATTTAAACAGGTTTAGAATATGAAAACTCGGGGTATTACAATATCTCCCCTTTTGGATCATTTATCCCTGAATGATACTAACTTGGTAGAGATGCTAATAAAAGGCTAAGATGATGCACTGAACACTTAAGAGTTGAATCATGACTTAATATATGAATTTGAAATTGATGCATGATGCATGGACTGAGCTTAATTCATGAATGCATACTGTGACAACTTGAAAATATGGGAACCCACTAGTATTGTCTATCTAAATTCTAAAGTTGGATAATTGTAATGATATCAATTTCTAGATATGAGAATTTGTTATGGTTGGAACTTATTTAGATTTGAAGAAAGGAATAAATTGAGTTTACACATAGAATGAGTAAAAATAAAGGACCTTATGGAAAAGGCATATTCATAAAACTTCAGCTAGTAAGACTAGGTTAAAATATGGAAAACTACAGGATATTATTTGTGTGATTGCTAAACTAAATTATTGGGTATATGGCCTGACCCATACTAAAGCTTATAACTCAACTGAAGTATCACTTCAACACTCCTTGTCAGAATTTTTAATAACATTAGGGGGCAAAAGGATTTTTGGGCATAATTCGAGTTAGATATTTAAATAAGGAATCACAACATGACTACAACTCTAAAACATGGAATATAGGCATATAAAACATAAGCTAGGATTGAACTACTATGCCTTACGTAATGCAACTGCTAACTTCAAACATTAGCCACACTTCTCAGATTCTCCCTTAACTACACTTCATGTGACACCACTTGTAATCTTTACATGGGCATTGAAAACTCCCTCTACTAGAGTCAGAGTTGAACTAAATTCTCTCATCATGTTCAATCTTAACTCAAAGTTACAAGGTACTATGTATAAAACCATAATACTAATCTAAACTCTAGATTTTGTATCCTATATGTTTTTAGAGCTCTTATCTAAATAATATTACTCCTTACCAATTCAATGACTAACTTCAACCTCTAACTAGGAATTCACTAACGTACAATGGATTCATCTACTCTTATACCAACATGACATTCAGGCCTATGATTATGTTATAACTGCATAAGAACTTCTAGGCAACCAATAAACTTAGGAATTATCCCATACTATCTAACACTTTTCTGTCTCCACGGATACATAATTTACTAAATTCAAATAAATATTATCCCCACTTAACTACTGCGAAACTTCTAGGTCATGCTTCTAATTCTAGGTAATAGTCTATCATAAGATTCTGAGAAGGGATCTGAGGGAACATCTGACTATGGCATAGTGCACGATTTTCATAAACGTGAATGAAATCTTTATAGCTTTATAACATAATGGCATTGATGGGATCCTTTTGAGACTGCGTCCAATCCCATAACTGTCTGCATAGATTATCTGAGAAAACTCTATCAGTAGGAATTTAAGCTTGCCTAATTTTATTACCTCAAGAAAAAGGTAGAGTTTACATGAATGAAGCATGATGAGAATCTGTATTAGTTTCTTAGAGAACATCTCTACAGCACGATCTAAGATATGAAAGAAGAAAAATATTTCTTAAATGTCACGTAGCCTCTCAAAGAAAAGTACAGACTTCTTTGTACCATTTTTCAAGACTCTAGTAGACACGACTTCCTAGACACCCTAGGATATTTGAACCTTGTGCTCTTATACCAAGTTTGTTATAAACCAAAACAACCCCTAATTGTAACACAGTGCTTAGAACCACAAGTGATCCCAAGCTAATCAATGAACTGGCATGTTACTTTAGCATCTAAATTAAATTAAATATATAAGCTAAATTTACTAAACAAAAGAATAATCATGAGAAAATATATATACATATGATACTATAAAACTTTAAAACACGATAAATCTAAAGAAAAAACTTGAATAATATGAGTGACTCGGACTGACTATTTTTGAAGCCTCTACAATACTAACAATTGATAGGCGGGACATGCCTTCAACTACCAAAAATAAATACATAAGGAATATAAAAATACAAGACATGAACTGGAATGAAATGTAGTCCTCAAAATAAGAGAACTCCTCACCTGCTAGCTGAAAGTTAAGAAATGCCTGACCTTGGTGGGTGGACTACATCGGTACCTATAGCATGAGGGAATATAGCCATAAATGCATATTTGTGGCCAGTACTTTAGAATGTATGGAGTATATTTGAACTTGCACTAAATCATGAAAATATTTAAAATGTTCTTTAAGACTGAGGAAATAAGTTAATTGTTGAAATTTAAATTTTAAAAGATATCTGTACATTCAGACAGTAAGTCACAATGAAATTTATAAATCATGAGATAAAAACAATTATGTAAGCTATGAAGTGGTATAAACATGAATTCTATATGTAAATCTCATGTAAAGTTAGATATGGTGTAAAGTTATATTGAGGATCATGTATGATTACTAAGCATGAAAACATGAACATGTAAAATAAATTCAAGGCCATGTAAAGCATGTATTGACATGATCTAAATAACTTAATAATCTACAAAACAAACTGACAAAATAATTGGCAATGTAATTACTTCGTCAAGGAAACCTGAATTGATATAAATTGAATGCTAACTAAAACTTTGGGAGCTATCATGTAATCGATATGCTCCAATCTGAGCTAATTGAGTAACACCTATAACCCTAGATGGAAGGGTGTTAGCACCTTATCACAAGTACTAACATATGGCTACATGAATCGACTAATCTGATGTCCTGTAGGACTAGAGTGTCACCCTCTACTAGTATGTTCCCAAAGAGTGTGTCAACCCTCAACGGGCAGAAAAACCTCTAAAATTCTATGGTGGCTACATTGTTTTGGAACTCAGAAATTGCTACTAAAGTCATACCTTATACTGAAAGGTGCGCCCCCATCCCTGGGTTTACTTTGTGCTAAATTTTACTCCCAACCGAATGACACTGGAATCATGAGCTAATTTATGCACTGATGATTGATATTTTCAAATATGGTATTCTGAAAATAATAATGCATGCACAATCTTGAAGAGATCATGAACATGTGAACTGATGTATTAACATGAAATAATAATAGCGAGTTCATTATAATAATGATAATCTGAATATGATGATAATATCATGATTCATGCTAACTTGTTACTTGAAAATTGAAACATGCAAAAATACATAGGTATTGGGTGTTGATAACCCACCAACACTGAGTGATTTAAAAATAAGATAATATCACTTAAAACATTGGTAGAAAGTCATAATTAAGAGTCCCAAAACATAATACATTTCAATGAACTAATGAGGTACATGAATTTGAACATTGGGATGTGTTAAAATTAGAAGGACGACAATTTTACATGGTTTAATTCATAACTTGATGATTTAGCATGAAATCAATTGAATATAACATGGGTAATTGAAACTCAAGACATGAAATAGCCTAATTCACATGGAAACACATTGTGACATAGATTGAATTCAAATTATTTAGAAAACATTGATTAAATTCATGATTTGGATAATTTAACAAAGGAAATTTAAAAGTTCTCACTTGAACAAAAAAGGGATTTTGTGACTCAATGGGTGGAAGGAACTCATTGATGAATACCCCACATACCTTAATATAGAATCCTTAGATATATTTCTTGGGCTTGAACTAGAACTTGAAGAACCCTAGTTGGTTTTGGGAGAAAGAAATCGCCTCTATTTACTATTTGATGAATGATTTCTATGTTTTGATAGGCTTGGATAATATTTAATCTTCATAATAGCTATTTAAAGGGTGAAATAACATTGTTTTGGTGATAAAAGAGTGGGAAAGGACCAAAAAATCCCCTTTGGAATCATATAGAAAATATCTGGAAGTCGTCCCAACGACCTAGGCCACAACTCTTAAGGTCTTGCTATGATTCATTGCTTGAGTCATAGTCAGAAATCCTTTTTCAACCTTTACTTACAAGGTTAAGACTCCCTCATATCGACCCGTAATGAGCCGTTATGATTCATAGTTTTTGCAGCTTTGCCAGTGCTTCAGTATTTTATCTAGATTTCCCCCCCCCCCCCCCCCCCCCCCGATATTGGATTAAGGAAAGATAGGTATTATCATTGGAAATATAATTCAATTATCTATCTTTTGGTGGGTTGTGAGCTTAAAAATACTCACTATACTAAAATTTATGCTTATTTAAAGCTGACTATAGTTATATACTTCACAAGAATTTAATCGCTAAGGGATGTTTTGACTTGTCCAAAATCTAGGAGCTATTTGAGGAATTAATATATATCTAAGTAACTAATAAAACCACAAAAACATGACTCTTGATTATGGATACTTTACTAGTCAGGATATGGGTCCACACAATGATTCATAATGTTAGACTACGAGTTGTATGCTATACTTGATCTGTGGTGGCTTTGTGCACCCTATTGTTGATATCCTAGCTAATTTAGCCTTGTTTTGAGGAATTATTTTGTTCTTAATGTGTTAATGATGATATAATTGAGAATATAAGTTTTTAATTTTGTGATTACAATGTTTATGGTGTCTTTCAAACAAGTTTGTACTTAAATTTATCACTTAGAGTCAAATGAGAAAACTAGTGTTACTAGCTTGAGCAAGGTGTATGTCTAGTTGATCGCGATGGATTATACTGAGTGTAATGTGTTCCTACAGGTAATATTGTGTAATTATATGTGTAACAACTTATTTATAAAGTTTAAGGTTCAATCGAATCATGCTAAGAGTCAAAACAATATGCTAAAGATTTAAACGACGACACTAGTTCTTAGCTTGAGTTTCTAGATCACTGTTTTTGATGTTGTGTTATTTTGAGATCTAAACCATGGTATTTTATACAATAGGATGCTTGATCACTTTATTATGGTGATATATGGAGGATATAAAAGTTGTATATTACTTGAATAAGGGTATCTCCATGACCTCTACTTGACTTGACTTACTAGTGTGCCATGACCCCTACTTGATTGGGCTGACCAGCATGCCACAACCCTTATTCCTGCACAACAGAACTTGTATCCTATAAATTGGACACTTGTACTCATTGTAAAATACCTTGGACGTCTTGGAGGCTTGGAGAGGGGCTGATAAACACTTAGAATAGGATTTTTGTTGCTATAATTTATTTTCTTTATTCATTATAATATGTTTTCCTCAATTGCGATTATGATTCCATTATCGGCTAAAATCCCCCTTTCCGGGGTTAAAGTGAAGAACATGATTACGATTGCTTTGAATTGAGTTTTTTGATTGATTATCATATTTGGCTGTTTATTTATCCTTGCTTCAACTATTTTAATAATTTTAGACCCTTAAAATACATAAATTGTCGACTTTATGAGACCAGGAAGGGGAATAAGAAAATAGAACATGGGGATAAGTAGAGCAAGGTTCTTATTGTTTTATAAAATAAGGAATTTGAATTAGGGACTAGGATAGAGATATACCTAGAAGCCTTGCTCGGTTTACTTGTCGGATAACATCTTAATGCATCTAATTATATTATTATATCTTCGCTCAATGATGTAGTTGTAAAATAAAGTTAGGTAGAATTTGAGAGGCTGGGAAACCATATCATACGATAAACCCTGGGAATCAACAACCAAGATAAGTAATCTAACGAATGAAGTTCAATTGCTTAGTATTATTGTTTGTAGTGCTTTAACCCCGGGTTCTCATCCATTGATTGCCCAAAGTTTTTATCTTTCTGCATTATTTTAGTTTACTTTTAATTATAAACTTTAAAAACTCTTCTATCCACATTGCACTAGTTAAACTATAATTTTATAGTTGTTTAACCAAGTCTCTGAGGGATCGATATTTGACTTTATTTATGGCCATTGTATTACTTGGTAAGATCACGTACACTTGTATATGTGCTTGGTTACAACAAGTTTTTAGCGGCGTTGCCAGAGAATTGTAAATTGGCATCTATTTTATTTTTAGTCTTACATTTTAGATTTCTTTGGTTCTTTACAGTTGGTCTGGGTATTGAATTTGTAGGAAACAAGTTTATATACTAATAAGCTGGTAAGGGATAGGGAATTTGTTGAACCAAGCCCCGAATTTGAGCAACGCTTTCACCAATTATCGATCAAAGTAGTCCTTCTCCCTCATAGCCTGCAAATTCAAGAGGAACAAGATAATCCTGCTCTAATGGCTGAAGATCAACCAACCCCCGGGACATTTCATGAAGTGTCTATCCCACTTCCGATATTTTTGTCCTCCCCTTTTCAGAAACCAACTGCTACAAGTAACTTTGAGCTGAAACAAAACATGGTGCAACTTTTAATCAACAGTGGACAATTTATGGGTCTTTCACATGAAGAACCACAAGTCCATCTGTGGAACTTTCTGGATATCAGTAACACATTCATCCCTATGGTTATGTCAACTGATTATGTTAGTCTAAAACTATTCCTCTTTTCACTGTTAAGGGAAGCGAAGAAGTAGTTGAACACTGAGTCGGCAAGTTCAATCACAACCTGGGATGAATTAGCTCAAAAAATTCCACATCCGATTCTTTCCGTCTGCCAAAACTGTGAGGCTGCACAGTGAGATTGTGTGATTCAAACAAAAGCTAGATGAGAACTTATATCATGCATAGGAGAGGTTCAAATATCTTCTTCGGGACTGGACACATCATCATCAATCCAATGAGGTTCTATCTCACACTTTTCTTAAGGCACTTGATCGCAGAATGAAAATTTTTCTAGATTCAACTGTAGGTGGTCAAGCGTTGGAATTGACATTTGATGAGCTATACACCTTGTTGATCTAGATTACACAGGGGAATCTTAATTGGCATTCTGACTCAAGAAGTGCTAAAATGAAGGTTGTAGGTGTGCTGGAGGTGGAGAAATTTACTGTTATATCCGCTTAGATTGCTGCACTACAGAATCAGTTAACTACTTAAATCAGTAATATGAAATTGGGGGTTACACATCCTGTAAGAACAGTTAATGCAATTCATTAGATGAGTACTTGATGCGAGTTTTGTGGCAACAATTGTCATTCTGCGGCTATGTGTGCTGTAAATCCCAAGTTAGTGATGCTTGTGGGCAATGATCAAATGCTGAATTATGGGAATTCCTACAATCTAAAGGGGAAGACTTAACCACCAAATCCATCATAAAACAACTAACAACAACAGTTTCAGCAGAAGAATCAGGCCTCAACTCTAACTAGCAATATGAAAGAGATGTTGAAACAAATTTTAGCTTCCCAAGAATAGTTAGAAATAGATATTTTTAATACCCCGCAAAATTCCTAAGATTAATCCAGTCCTTTAAGATTGTCAAGGGGTCCCAGACTTAGAAAATCCTAGCTAAGTTTCCAAACTTAGTTTATTTTTGGCCTTCAAAGTTTGGCAATCTTATTTTGCGACCTTAATGTCCTTTAATAGTTTATATTTTTGTTGATTCATGACCAGAAAGGTCATTAGGGTTTCCCGGACAGGTTTTAAATTTTTTGGAACTCAGTTAGACCACGTTTGGTGTCTCAAAACAATGGACCAACGTGATCTTGGCGCACCGCGTCGCCTATTGCATTGGTTAACATTGTCGGAGGCTGACAGAGTCAAAACTAATAAGGCTTAGCACGATCATGGCGCGACGTGTTGGGTATTGCATCGATGCCATCAACGCACCACATCACCAATCGTGTCGATGCCCAATTTTCAGTCATTAAATAAACGAGTCATTATGGGTAAATAGGTCATTTTCCCATGAACCAGGTCATCCCCAAACACGAAATTGATCCCTAAATGACCTAAATTTTGCATTATTCACACAAATTTTCTCAAAATTCATCTTTCTCTCTCAAAAGAAAGAAACCCTAGTTTCAAAATTCAAGAACAAGGCTCAAGAATTCCTTCAAGAACACTTAAGGAATTACATTCTAAGGTATGTAAAGTGTTCATCCAAGGATCCATTTCATCCTTGAAGTCCAAGAATCCAATTTTAAATTATAAATTTTTATATTCATGTTGTGGATTGATTATGATTATGTTGATGTGTTGTATGATTCTCAAGTTGGAATCTTTAGTGTGTTTTCATGATATTATGTTAGAATGTGGATTGAATTTCATGAAATTGGGTTGATTAATGTAGACATGATGTAAAAGTGTTAATGTTCATGACTAAGCCTAAGTATATGAATTTCATGTGTATGATAAAATGCCTAAGTGAGTAGAATTATGTTTTATGAACCCCTATTGATCTACATGATGAACTTAGGCTATAATTACATGTTCAAAATGACTCCCATGCTAATTTTATGTCTTGTGATGAATTAATGGAGTGTTCATGAGACTATATTGTGTACTTATGATATGTTGGAATGTATTCTGATTCATGTACAAGACTATGAGATTCAAGTACATTATGAAATCCCTCAATGGTTGTATTATGAATTGTTAACAATTGTTAGGAGCTCAATAAGTGTTATGTCCTATTTATTTTCATGCTATTGAGTCCTGGGTGTATTTAATACCCGATAATTTAGTTGTGTTCCTAGAGCCAGTGTCAGTTTTAAGATAATCAGCATCACACCATGATCAGTAGCATTCTCAGTTAGTTTCAGAACTTTGTAGAATTTAGTTAGTTACATGACTCAGGAAAACTCAGTAATATCATGAACTCAGTCATTTAACAGACTTCAGTAATATTTTTTCAGTCCACGGAACTCAGTGAACTCGATCCAATTCATCTCAGTATAATTAGTTCAGTAACTATTTAGTTGGGAGTAGGATTCATCACCGAGCAAACCCGAGGATGAGGGAACACATTGACAGTAGAGGGTGTGACCCTTAGAAGCAATCCTTGCATTCCAAAACTATGTAACCAGCATAGGTTGAGACATCAACACTGACAATTGTGGGTTGATGAGGTGGATTAACACTGCTAGTTGAGGGTCCCATCATTCTCCTTTGGGGACACTGTCAGATGAAGGTCACTCACATCTTATCTTTGCCAGTGGTGCGGTATTGACACCCTTCCAATTGTGGTTACAGATTTGACCTCAACTCAGCTATATTGATTTATTTAGGGCATGTCAGTTATATGACTACCTCCCACAGTCACGGTCTTAGTCTCAGTAATAGAACTCAGATAGTTCTATAGATTTCAGGACTGTTAAATATAGTCACTAGGTTCAGTACGGAACTCAGCTAGTTCCATTAGCATTAGGATAGTCAGATACAGTCACCCAGTATCATTTATATCAGTTATCTGTAATCCATGTTATTAGTAAAGCTCAATATTCAGAATTCTCATGATTTCAACTACAGTCAATAAAGTCATACATGTATTCTCATTTAGTTATTTTCATGACATTCAGTTAGTTATGGTTCATGCATATAAACCCTAGAATCAGCCTTACCTCACTATGCGTGCCAATATATTCACACATATTGACACATACTTTTTTTGCGCTATGGTGTTTTATTCTATAGGTTCAGACTTACGAGCTCCAAATTATCCTTAGCAATAAAGATTCGGCCAGCAACAATAGATTGTGGTGAGTCCTCATCATTCGAGAATACCATGATTATTTTATTATTTCAGTTTAGTTTTCAGTAGACAAAGTTAGCTGTGGATATGTCCCATCAACTCCTTACTCAAATAGTTTAGAGGCTTTCAGACTAAATATTCAGACTATAGCATGTTCAGACAGTTATTTCAGTTTTGGTATTGTTATACCGCATTATCAGTTATGTTTCTATTTTGAACCTTATGGCATTTCAACCCATTATTCCACAAAAGTCAGTATCATTATATAATTATTACAGCATGTACCAGTCATGGGTTAGCTGGTGGTCCTTCGGAATTGTTAGCACCGTGTGGAATTCGTGGTACCAGACTCATGGCATTAAAAACTTGTTATCAGAGCCTAAGGTTCAATAAAATCCTAAGAATTTTGAAAGTTGCATCTAGTAGAGTCTTGTGCATGGGTGTATAGCGCGCCACATTTATGTACAGGAGGCTATGAGATGTTTTAGGAACAGTTTCCATTCTTTCAGTAATCATGTCCCTCAAGTGACCATGAGCTCAAATTTAACTCTCAGTCTAATTCATTCCTTCCCTTCGTTTATAGAACATGCCTCCCAAAAGGACTAACGAGAGGAGAAATGGTAATTAATCAGCCCCTCAACCCATTCAAGCAGATCCCTTGGACGAACATGTTTCTCATGCAGAGTTTAGAGTTGCATTCACTAATCTTGCTAATTCAGTTGCCGCTCAAAATGAATATCCAGCTACCTTTCTGGCCAACCCAGTTGCCACCACTACTATAGCTAGGATTCGAGACTTCACTCGAATAAATCCTCCATTCTTTTTTGGGTCTAAGTTAGATGAGGACCCTTAGGAATTCCTTGATCAGGTTTAGAAGGTTACAAATATCATGGGGGTTACTGCTAGTAAGAGTGTTGAGTTAGCTACATATTAGTTGCAGGATGTGTCTCACACATGGTTCAACTAGTAGAAAGCAGAAAGGGTCAAAGATGCAGGGTCCGTTGAGTGGGAGGAGTTTGCCACTGCTTTCTTAGATATATTCTTTCCCCTAAAGCTAAGAGAAGCTAAGGTTTTACAGTTTATCAACCGTAGGCAGGGCAACATGATAATTAAAGAGTATTCTCTTAAGTTTACTCAATTATCTAGGTATGCTCCTCATGTGGTGGCAGATAACAGGGCTAAGATGAGTAAGTTTGTTTCTGGGGTGAATGATAGTATGGTCAAGGAGTGCAGGACCACCATATTGATTTGTGAGATGGACCTAGCAACGCTTATGCTCCATGTTGAACAGATAGAAGAGAAGAAGTTTAAGGAGAGAGAAAGGCAGAATAAAAGGGCTTTAATAGGTAGCTTCAATTTCAGTCAGCCTACGTCGGAGGGTGGAAATCATTCTCAGTTTCTCCCAAAGTGATCTGTTCTATCTCCTTCCTAAGCCAATGCACTAGTTCCTAAGTTCAGGAATGGTACCAAAGATAAGGCGCCAGGCTCTAAGTCTCAGGCCAGTGTTAGCAGTGCCCGCACTCATCCTCTTTGTTAGACTTTTGGAAAGAACCATCAAGGTATTTGCAGAGCTAGCAGTGATATTTGTTTTGAATATGGAAAGCTAGGCCACGAAGCCAGAGATTATCCCCAGTCAGTTTTTCAGGGTCAGCATAATCGTTCCTCAGCTCAGTCCGGTAACCCAAACCAGCAGTGTACCACTTCCAGTGTCACCAGTGGGAAATGCCTAAAAAGACTATATGCTCTTTAGTCTCAAAAAGATCAGGAAAATTCTCCTAATGTGGTCAGTGGTACATTACAGATCTTTTATATACATGTTTATGCTTTGATAGATCAAGGAGCTTCTTTGTCTTTTGTTACTCCTTATATAGCAGTTGATTTTGGAATCAGTCCCAAAATTCTAGTAGAGGCCTTCTCAGTCTCTATCCCAGTGGGTAAAACTATCATAGCCCGGTGGGTATACAAGAACTGTATGATATCTCAGAAAGCCACTTTAGCAGACCTAGTCGAACTAGAGATGACTGATTTTGATCTCAGAAAGCCACTTTAGAAGACCTATTCAAACTAGAGATGATTGATTTTGATGTCATTCTCAGCATGGATTGGCTTCATTCCTACTATGCCTCGTTCGACTACAGAAATAGAATTATCCAGTTTTAATTTTTGAAAGAACATGTCTTAGAGTGGAGGGGTAGTACTTTAGCATTCAGGGGTCAGCTTATTTCCTACCTACGGGAAAGGAAAATGATATCTAAGGGATATGTCTATTATTTTGTTTGATTTAAGGACACTAGTTCTAAAACTCCCAATCTTGAATCAGTCCCAGTAGTGAATAAATATTCAGATGTCTTTACCAAAAATCTTTCAGGAATTCCTCTCAAAAGGAAAATAGACTTCTGCATCGACCTTCTTCTAGATACTCAAAATAGCCTTCAAAACTCGGTATGGTCACTTTGAATTCTAAGTCATGTCCTTTGGTCTTACCAATGTCTCAGCCACTTTCATGGACTTGATGAACAGTGTGTTCAAGCAGTACTTGGATATGTTCCTCATAGTCTTTATAGATAACATTCTTGTCTATTCCCACAGTGAGCGTGATCATGTAGACCATGTTAGAATGGTATTACAGACTTTCAAGAATCATCAATTGTTTTCCAAATTCAATAAGTGTGAATTTTGGCTAAGGTCAGTAGAATTCCTTTGTCATATCATTTCTGGTGATGGTATTAGAGTTGATCCTTAAAAGACTGAAGCAGTAAGAATCTGGCCTCACTCTATCTCTCCATCAGATATTAGGAGTTTCTTGGGTTTGGCTAGCTATTATAGATGGTTTTTTGAGGGATTTTCTTCTATTTTATCCCCTATGTCCAGATTGACTCAGAAAAAAGTCAAGTTTTAGTGGTCAGATCCTTACGAGAAGAGTTTTCAACAGTTGAAGACTCGACTCACCTCAGCTCCAGTTTTGGCTCTTCCAGATGGTTCAGATGGGTTCGTAGTATATTGTGATGCATCCATAGTAGGTTTGGGTTGTGTCCTTATACAGCATAGTAATGTCATAGCCTACACCTCCGGGCAGCTTAAACCCCATAAAAAGAATTATCTGACTCATGATCTTTAGTTAATAGTTGTTGTTTTTGCCTTAAAGATTTGGAGGCATTACTTATATGGGGTGCATGTAGATATGTTCACAAATCACAAAACCCTTCAGTACGTATTCTCTCAGAAAGATCTTAACCTCTGTCAGAGAAGGTGGTTTGAGCTCTTCAAAGATTATGACATGAGAGTCCTTTATCATCTAGGCAAGGCCAATGTAGTGGTTGATGCTCTCCGTAAATTGTCTAAGGGTAGTGTTTCTCATGTTGAGCACAGTAAGAAGAAATTATCTCAGGAAGTTCATCAGCTTGCCAGACTAGGTATCCACTTAGTCGACTCAGCAGAAGGTAGTATATGGGTTCAGAACAGTTCTGAATCATCTCTAGATTCTAAAATTAAGGAAAAACAAGATTGAGATCCCAGTCTAGTCAGGTTGAAAGAATCAGTCAGAGATCAGAAAGTAGAGGTTTTCTCCCAAGGGGGAGATGGTGTTTTACATTGTTAGGGTTGTCTCTGTGTGCCAGGTATAGACGGCTTAAGGTAGAGAATTCTTGCCGAATCTCATGGTGCCCCATTACTCTATTCATCCAGAGGCCACTAAGATGTACCATGATTTTTGGGAGATCTATTGGTGGAGTGGGATGAAAAGAGATATTGAAGAATTTGTGGCTAAGTGCTCTACATGTCAGCAGGTTAAGATTGAGCATCAGAAGCCTAGTGGGTCCATCCAGGAATTCAGTATTCCTACTTGGAAGTGGAAAGAAGTTAACATGGACTTCGTGATAGGTTTGCCTCGTACTCGTCATCAGCACAATTCAGTTTGGGTCATTGTAAACAGAATGACCAAGTCAACTCATTTCCTTCTTGTTCATACCTCTTATTCAGTCGAGGATTACACCAAACTCTATATTAGGGAGTTGGTCAGATTACACGGTATTCCGTTATCTATTATTTTAGATTGAGGTACCTAGTTCACCTATCATTTTTGGAAAGCATTCAAAAAGGGTCTTGTTACCTGAGTTCATCACAGTACAGCCTTTCATCCTCAGACAGATGGCCAAGAAGAAAGGACCATTAAGACCTTTGAAGACATGCAAAGGGTGTTTGCAATTGATTTCAAGGGTAGTTGGGATGACCACTTGCCTTTGATTGAGTTTGCATACAATAACAACTATCATTCCAGTATCCAAATGGCTCCATTCAAAGCTCTCAATGATAGGAGATATAGATCTCCAATCGATTAGTACGAAGTGGGTGAGGCTACAGTAGTAGGTCCTGACTTGGTCTTCGATACATTAAAGAAAGTTTAGTTAATCAGAGAGAGGCTTAAGACAGCTTAGATCCAACAGAAGTCATACATATATATGCGCAGAAAGGATCTCGAGTTCGAGATTAGTGATTATGTGTACTTGAAAATCTCTCCCATGAAGGGAGTAAAGAGGTTCGACAAAAAGGGAAACTCAATCCCTGGTATGTCGGTCCCTTCAAAATTCTTAGTTGTTTTGGAAAGGCAGCTTATGAGCTTGAATTTTCTTCAGATCTAGCTTCAATTCATCAAGTCCTTCATGCCTCATTTCATAAGAAGTGCATAGGTGACCCAGCAGTCGTAGTCCCTGTTGAGGGAATAGATATTCAGAACAGTATCTCATATGAGGAAATTATAGTTGAAATTCTTGACTATCAGACTCGTAGAATGAGGAACAAAGAAGTCCCTCTAGTCAAAGTTCTTTGGCGGAATCAGTCCGTTGAGAGAGATACATGGGAAGAAAAAGCATACATGCGGACTAAGTATCCTCACCTCTTCTCCGTAAACTCAGACTCAGCCTAAGGTAATAGCTTTTCTTAAGCTTATTCAGTTTCATGTTCAAATGTAAGTTACAAACTTGGTATTCAGCTCCATGTTCATTTTTCATTTCAAACTTAGTATCTTTACATTACATGTTCAGTCGCATGTTCATGAGTCAGTTCAGTCATGTATTCATGCATCAGATATGCATGATCAGTTTATAAGTACTCTCAGTCAGGCATTCATGTTGTTCAACTCAGTCATGAAATCATGTATCAGATATGCATGCTAAATATGAATCTTAGTAATGTCAGTCATGTAGTCATGTTTCAGTTGTTCATGTTCAGTATGTACTTTAGATTATCATTTCTCCCATCCTATTCAGTCTTATTTAAGGATGAATGTTCCCAAGGGAGAGATATTGTAAGACCCCACAAAAATCCTAAGCTTAATCCAATCTTTTAAGCTTGTCATGGGGTCCTAGACTTAGAAAATCCTAGCTAAGTTTCCAGAATTAGTTTATTTTTAGCCTTTGAAGGTTGGCAATCTCATTTCTCATCCATAATGTCCTTTAATAGTTTATATTTTTATTGATTCATGATTAGGAAGGTCATTAGGTGTTCCCAAACAAGTTTTGGATTTTTTGAAACTCGTTTAGACGACATTTGGTGTCTCAAAATAGTGGACCAACACGATCTTAGCGCGTCGCGTCCCCTCTCGCGTTGGTTAACATTGTTGCAGGTTTACAGAATCAAAACTACTGAGGCTTATCATGATCATGGTGCAACATGTTGGGTATCGCATCGATGCCATTGATGCACCGCGTTGCCAATCGCGTCGATGCCCAGTTTTCAGTCATTAAATGACCGTGCCTTTAAGGGTAAATAGGTCATTTTCCCATGAACCAGGCCAGGACCAAACATGAAATCGATCCCTAAATGACCTAAATATTTCATTATTCACACAAGTTTCCTTAAAATTGATCTTTCTTTCTCAAAAGCAAGAAACCTTAGTTTCAAAATTCAAGAACAAGGCTCAAGAATTCCTTCAAAGACCCTTTAGGATTTATGTTCTAAGGTAAGTAAAGTGTTCATCAAAGAATCCCTTTCATCCTTGAAGTTGAACAATCCAATTTTAAATTATAAATTTTGATATTCATGTTGTGGATTGATTATGATCATGTTGATGTGTTGTATGATTCCCAAGTTTGAATCTTTAGTATCTTTTCATGATATTGTGTTAGCATATGGATTGTAGCCATGATGTAAAAGTGTTAATGTTCATGCCTAAGCCTAAGTATATGCATTCCATGTATATGATAAAATGCCTACGTGAGTAGAATTGTGTTTTATGAACCCTTATTGATCTACATAATGAACTTAGGCTATAACTACATGTTCAAAATGACTCCCATGCTAATGTAATGTCTGGTGATGAATTGATGGAGTGTTCATGAGACTATATTGTGAACTTATGATATGTTGGAATGTATTCGTATTCATATACAAGACTATGAGTATCAAGTGCATCATGAAATCCCTCAATGGTTGTATTAGGAATTGTTAACAATTGTTATGAGCTCAATAAGGGTCATGCCCTATTTATTTTCATGCTATCGAGTTCTGGGTGTATTTAATACCCGATAATTTAGCGTTGTACCTAGAGGCAGTGTCAGTTTCAAGATAATCTCAATCACGCCATGATCAGTAGTATTTTTAGTTAGTTTCAGAACTCAGTAGAATTCAGTCAGTTACATGACTCAAGAAAACTCAGTAATCTCATGAACTCAGTCAATTAACAAACTTCAATAATATTCCGTTACTCTACAGAACATAGTGAACTCAGTTCAGTTCATCTAAGATAATTAGTTCAGTGTCTATTCAGTTAGGAGTAGGATTCACTGTCGAGGGAACCCAAGGAAGAGGGCACACACTGACAGTAGAGGGTGTGACCCTTAGAAGCAATCCTTGCATTCTAGAACTATGTAGCCAGCATAGGTTGAAATATCAACACTGATAGTTGAGGGTTGATGAGATGGATTAACGCTGCCAGTTAAGGGTCCCACCATTCTCCTTTAGGGACACTGTCAGATGAGGGTCACTCACAGCTTATCTTTACCAGTTGTGTGGTATTAATACCCTTCCAATAGGGGTTATAGATTGGACCCCAACTTAGTTACATTGTTTTATTTGTGGCATGTCGGTTATATGACTACCTACCACAGTCACAACCTCAGTATCAGTCTCAGTCTCCATAATAGAACTCAGATAGTTCTATAAATTTTAGGACTTTTAGATACAGTCACTCAATTCAGTACGGAACTTAGCTAGTTCCATCAGAATTAGGACCGTCAGATACTGTCACCCAGTATCAGTTATATCAGTTATAAGTAATTCATGTTATCAGTAAAGTTCAGTATTAAGAACTCATTATTTCAGTTATAGTTTATGTAGTCAGGCATGTATTCTCATTCAGTTATTCTCATGATAATCAATCAGATATAGTTCTTGCATATGAACCCTTGTATTCAGCCTTACCTCACTTTGTGTACCAGTACATTCACACGTACTGACGCATACTTTTCTTTTTTTCTATGGTATTTTATACCATAGGTTCAGACGTATGAGCTCTAGAGCATCCTTAGCAGTTTATATTCAGCCAGCAGTAGTAGATTGCAATGAGTCCTCATCATTTGAGGATACCATGATTATTTCATTATTTCAGTTCAGTTTTTAGTAGATGAGTTAGTTGGGGATATGTCCCATCAACTCCTTATTCAGATAGTTTAGAGGCTTTCAGACTAGATGTTCAGACTATATCTTATTCAGACAGTTATTTTAGTTTTGGTATTGTTATACCATATTAGCAGCTATATTTATGTTTTGAACCTTATGGCATTTCAAACCATTATTCCACATATTTCATATCATTATACAGTTATTGAAGCATGTACCAGTCATGAGTTAGCTAGTGGTCCTTCGAGATTGCTAGCACTAGGTAGAATCTATGGTACCAGACTCAGGGTATTATAATATTAAGAGTCAGTAGGTGGCTACAAAGAACTTGGAGATACAGGTTGGGAAAATGCAGCAAGCAGAAAATGCCAGGCCTCATGGTTGTTTTCCAAGTAACACTGAACCTCTTAAACAAGTCATAAACAAGTCATGGTAGTAACTTTGAGAAGTTGTAAAGAGATCAATAAAGAACCTCAAAAGACAACTAAGGACGTAGATGCTGAGATAGCTCCTAAGCTGATAGTTGATAAAGTTGCTAATAATTCAAGAAATTCTGAGTACTCAAAAACCAAAGTTGTTGAATAGGTGAAGGAGAGACTACCACCACCTTTCCCACAGAGGCTCAGAAGATTAAAGGAGGATGCATACTTCAAGATGTTCTTTGGCCTATTTAGAGAGCTTCACATTAATCTTCCTCTTTTAGATATTTTGTAGGGAATGCCTAAGTATGCTAAGTACTTGAAGGACATGGTCAATAACAAAGTGAAGCTACAGGATATTGAGATAGTAGCACTCTTTGAGGAGTGTAGTTCTGTGGTGATGTAGAAGATTCCCAAAAAGCTTAAACACCCGAGGAGTTTTGCTCTCCCCATTAAAATTGGCAATAGTGAGATTGTCTATGCACTTAGTGATTTAGGGGAAAGCATCATCTTGATGCCCCTCTCCTTGTTCAATAAGATAGTGTTGGGGAATCCGATACCATGTTCTATGATACTCTAATTGGCAGACCAGACCCTAGCCCATCCCAAAGAAAGAATAGAGGATGTTCTCATCAAGGTTGGAAAGTTTATTATTCCTGCTAATTTTATTATTTTAGATTTTTAGGCAAACAAAAGTGTGCCAGTCATCTTA
The DNA here is from genome assembly GCA_030864215.1 of Capsicum pubescens. Taxonomy (NCBI): domain Eukaryota; kingdom Viridiplantae; phylum Streptophyta; class Magnoliopsida; order Solanales; family Solanaceae; genus Capsicum; species Capsicum pubescens. The sequence continues at coordinate 192,870,841 of CM061544.1, read as the reverse complement.
GGATGTCCATATTTTTTAGGGAAGGAGCATTGATAGATGTGAGAGAGCGCACACTCACAATGAGGTTGGATGATGAAGATACGATTTTCAAATTATACAAACCACTCAAAACACTATCCCACTATAAATATTTGTGGATGATTACTGTGATTGAAGGGGATAGGTGTGGGGTGGTGGAGTTTTGTACACAAAAGACCTCTTCTGACTTTTTCATTGAGCAACCCAAGATAGAAATATCCCACCCTAATATAATACAAATTGATGAGCCTAAAAAGGTTATTGTTGAGAGATTTGATGACCTTGAGAGTTCACACTCTTGAGGTAAGAAATGAATTAGAAGATAGCCTCCTAGTTGGAGGAAGAGGATGATGGAAAATAGTTGAGTCAAAGATTGGGTCATTCCGCGACTCTAAATCAGGCTCTACATGTGAGGAAACCCAAGTTAAGGTATATTTTACAATTATTAATTTAGTTTTTACTTCACTAGTTATAATTTTTGTTGAGTCACAAGTTTGATGGGAAGTCTAACTACCAGAAACTTGAGCTAAGGATCTTGGAGTAAACTAAATGTGCGGTCCCCCCGATCCCCTTGATGTGTATGATGTTACTATCTAGGCCTAAGGGAGTATTTATATCTCTATTTTTTAAGTATAATTTAGGGAAAAAGTAGATTTACAAGTGTAAGGTGGGGAAATTCCTAACTTTAGGAGTAATTTTAAATTTTTTTGTTAGGAATAAATGGGATGATCTTGTTAGTGCTATATTTGATTGCATGCTGCAAGTGTTTTGGTTGTAAAAGAATTTTGATTGTGTGAATTACTACTTTGGAGTCTCCTAGGTTCATTATTATGACTCTTGTACTTGTTGGCTTAATTTGAATTCATGTGATTGTTTAATTAAGAGTTTATGATGGTAATACGTGAGTTTAACATATTCTATGTTTGTGTGAGGTTTTTGTATATTCCTTATTATAGTTGATGTCTAGAACGTTCCTAGTGTGTATGCAAAGCAAAATAAAGAGGGAGGTTTTAGGATATGATATAGGTAATTCATTGATAGCCTTACTACATACCATCTTTTACCTACCTTTACACATAATCCTAGTTAGCCCCATTGAGCATTAGATTTTTTGGTAGCTTCATATGTAGCATGTATCCTCTTCTCTTATAGACCTTAATTTTATCCAAAGCTCCTAAGGGCTTTAGTGTAAAATTGGTTAAGTTAGGATATTGAAAAAAAATTAGGAAAAAAGTGAAAGAAAAACCGCACTGTAATAGTTATTGGTGTGTACAATTAATATGTTGTGGTTGGGAGTTAGAGTAATTTGTGCTAAAATAATTCCCATTTATAGCCCAGTTGTATTACATGAACCTATTTTGTCCCTAGTCCTCCTAGAAAAATGTGCACCTCAACAAGGCAAATTGCTTAATTTGAGGGTGGCTATCATAGGGGTGTGTAACATAAAATAGGTGCGAAGAAGGGTAGAATTAGATTGTGAATGTATAGAAAACACTCCCACCATATTTTATATGAATGAACTTAATGAGATAGGGAAAAACCTAAGATATAGGTAGATGGAGTTGTGTAAGTTGATTGTTGGAGAGTGTTTTTAATTGTACAAGGTGATGTATTAAAGTGCTTAGGGTAGATAGTCACTATACTTTGCCAAAATAGTTCCTACCCATCCCTTATCCTACACTATAACCCTTGAAGACCTATTTGATCCTAATTCTTAACATTCTGATATTAGTTGAGTACTACACTAAGGGCAAACCTATGTTTCATTTTGTGTAACTTGTTAATTACTTGTGATAGTGAGCGTCATCTGATTCTTGTACCCATTCTCTGGTAAATTGCTTTGTGTGAGTAATTATTGGTAACTCTCTTGTTGTGAGGTCACATGTTTGATGATAGTTTTGTGAATTGTACAATGTCTGTGATTGAACAATATGTATGAGTTTTCTGACTAGGTGAGTCAATTCTTGAGACAAGGTTGTTTTGGAGTAGTATTCTTGAACTTTCAATTGTTTACATAATATGCTTAGGGTAGAAACTTGCATTCTCTGTAGGCACTGAAGTACTAGATTGAGTATCTTCATCTTAATAGAAATGTAGAGTCAGCTCATCCTATGATTCTTAGAGTAAAGAGTTGTTCGAGGACGAATAAGGCTTTAAGTGTGGGGTGGTGATCTGAGGTGGTTTTGTACACCCTAGTGTTGTTATCCTAGCCTATTTAGCATTATTTCAAGGACTTATTATGTTATCAATGTATTAATGATGATATAATTGAGAATCTAAGTGTTTAATTATGTAATTACAATATTTATGGTGTCTTTCAAACATGTTTTTACTTAAATTGGTCACTTAGAGTCAAACTAGAGAAAACTAGTGTTACTAGTTTGAGCTAGGTGTTTGTCTAGTTGAGCACGATGGATTATTGTTTGTCCAAAGAGTTCCTACTGGTAGTATTGTGTAATTATGTGTGGAACAACTTTTTTATAATCTCTAAGGTTTAATTGAATTAATACAAGAGTCAAAACACTAAGCTAATGATTTAAAGGACGACACTAGTACTTAACTTGAGTTTCTAGTTCACCGTTCTTGATGTTGTGTTGTTTTGAGCACTAATCCATGGTGTTTCATACTATATGATGCTTCATCAGTTTATTATGGTTATATATGGAGGATATAAAATCTGTAAATGATGTGGAAACAACACTAAAAGGCTTGGTATGGAAGACAAATACACAAAAAAAGTTAGACGTCAAAATGGTTTTCCAGTGAAACCTTGTGATTGAGGGGAGAAGCGATACCTACACGACTTGAATAAGGGTTGTGTCATAACCCCTAATTTACTGGAATGACCAGTTCACTGCGAACCCCACTTGACTGGACAGACCAACATGCCACGACACTTATTCCCACACTGCCAACCTTGAATCCTTTAAATAGGACACTTGTACTCATTGTAAAACACCATGGACGTCTTGGAGGCTTGTAGAGGGGCTTATAAAAACTTTAAATAGGGTTTTCATTTCTTTAATTTAGTTTGTTTATGGATTATAATATGTTTTCCTCTATTCCGATTACGATTATTTCCATTAGTGGCTAAATGCCTCCTTTCCGGGGTTAAAGCCAAGAACATGATTACGATTTCTTTGAATTGAGTTTGTTTTGATTGCTTATCATATTTGGTTGTTTATTTATCCTTGTTTCAACTATTTTTAGGATTCGCGACCCTTATAATACATCGATTGTTGACTTTATAAGGTCGGGAAGGGGAATAAGAAGATAGAATGAGGGGATAAGTAGAGCATGATTCTTATTCTTTAATAAAATAAGTAATTTCAATTAGCGACAAGGATAGGGATATACCTAGAAGCCTTCTTCGGTTAAATTTTAGTCTACATCTTAATGAATATAACTGGATTATTACATCCCCACTCAATGATGAAGTTGTAATGTTTGGTAAGGTAGAAGGTTAGCGGTCGGGAGACCATGATCATATGATAAACCCTATGAATCAACAACAAAGATAAGTAATCTAACAAATGAAGTTCAATTCCTTATTTTTATTGTCCATAATCATTTAAACTCGGGTTTTCATCCATTGAGTGTCCAAAGTTTTTACTTTTCCGCATTATTTTAGTTTACTTTTAATTATTAATTTTAAAAACTCTTTTAGCTACATTGCACTAGTTCATATCAATTGTTAAACTATAATTGGATAGTTCCTTAATACAAGTCTCTGAGGGATCGATATTTGGCTTTATTTAAGGCTACTGTGTTACTTGGTGAGACCACTTACACTTGTGTGTACGCTTAGGTGCAACAAGACTCATAACCACTGCAATAAATTCTTGGCTTAGCACTGTTGTGATTACAATTACTCATAACGACTCATAAGGTCAAATTAAGGGTGATCACGTGAGTCATAACCATTGGCAGCCGATTGCCACTTAAAAGTAAAATTGCATTACTTCTAGCCATGATATCAGGTCGAGTAGAGACTTGCAATGTAGGAAACTGAGAGATTTAGAACATGAAAACTCAGGGTATTGCAATATCGCCACCTTGGGATCTTTTGTCCCTAAATGATACTAACTTGGTTGAAATACTAAGAAAAAGCTGAGATAATGCACTGAACACTTATGATCAAAATCATGACTTAATAGCTAAATCTGAAATTTATGTAAGATGCATGGACTGAGCTAAATTCATGAGTGTATGCTGTGACAGTTTGAAAATATGGGAACCCACTAGTACTGTCTGGCTGAATTCTAAAGTTTGATAACTGACATGATATCAATTTCTAAATCTGGGAGTTTGTTATGGTTGGGAGTGATTTGGACTTAGAGTAAGGACTCAATTGAGTTTACACATAGAATGAATGAAAATAAAGGACTTCATCAAATAGCCATATTAAAGAAACTTTAGATATTAAGACTGGATGAAAAAATGGAAAACTATAGTACCTTATTTTTTTTATTGCTAAACTAAATTATTGGCTATAAAAATTGTCTCATATTGAAAGCTTATAACTCAACTGAAGTATCCCTTCCACACTCCTTGTCAGATAGTTTAATAACATTAGGGGGTAAAGGTTTTTTGGGCATAATCTAAGTAAGACTTCTAATGAAGGAACAACATGGCCACAACTCTAAATCATGGAATATAGTCATATAAAACATAAGCTAAGATTTAACTACTATGCCTTAGCAATGAAATTGCTAACTTTCAAGATTAGATACCCTTCTCCGATACTCCCTTAGCTACACTTCATGTGATGTCACTTGTAATCTTAACATGGGTACTAATAACTCCCTCTACTAGAGTCTGAGTTGAACTAAATTCTCTCACCATGTTCAAGCATAACTCTAAGTCACAAGGTACTATGCATAACACCATAATACCAATCTAAACCACAGATTCAATATCCTAAGTATTTTCGGAGCTCTCATCTAAAGAATATTACTCCTTACCACTTCAATAACTAACTTCAACCTCTTACTAGGAATTCACTAATGTATAATGCATTTATCCACTCTTATACCAACATGTCATTCAAGCCTATCATTACATTATAACTACATAAGAACTTCTTGGCAATGAACCCACGTAGCAATTTTCCCATACTCTCTAATAACTTTATATATATGAACTTTCATGCACTATTCCAGAAAAGAAACACTTAGAATTCTCAACTAACCATGACATATCTCAAAATATTTGCCTCAATCTTCCTTCTAAATTATAGCCTTAGCTAAAACAATCATAAAATAATCTTTTCCATAATAAGGAACATTTATCCTCTCCAATCTAAATCAATTGTTCATCACCACCATCATTTAATAGGAAATGGAAACACATGAGAACCTAAAGTGTGAACGAATACTATACATAACTTTGACACATAACTGAGGCCTAAGGAATATATTTCAATGGAATTGATTCATTAGAGAGATCTAAATTGAGGACATACATAACATAATCTGAATTTAACTAGTCATTTAAGGGTGACCATGAGTTATGGGAACTGAACATACTATAAAGCATGAGAATGTAAGTCATAAGCTGCATGACCTGAGTTAGAGTTCATAAATTCATGGAATAGGAGCCATACTTCTGAGTGAACTGGAACTCTTTATATTATGAACTGGGAGCACACATGATTCTATAACAAGTGAATGAATATAAGCTATGATCATAGGTCTGACTTGTAGGGCATAAGTAGATGTCCTGAAAACTGAAGTACAAAACTTTGTATCAAGATAAGAATGGGTTGGGTATCATCCTCCCTTAGTGTTATTCCATAACAAACTAGCTTTACTACTATAATATGATAGCCTAACTTAGTTCCTTGTTCTACCATCTCTCCTTTAGATACAAGCCATTGTTCTAAGTTTGTGGACCTCTGCACTAAAATCTGAACTAAACCACAACTACTCTACTCTAGAGTTCAAGAAATAACAATGCACATAAATAATTATCTCACCCAGAATGGCTATATCTTAAAGTGTAAAACCCATTTTTAGTACTTCCTTCTAAGATAGAACCTCTTAACTTTCTATGGCCCAAAATGTCATCAAATAACTTAAACACTTACTAACATAGAATCTTCAAGAGTATCACCATACATTGAGTTCACACTATCTAATATTTTAAAACTCTTTCTTCTATTAGCTTTATCATCAAAGATTCAAACTTATATTCTAACACTTAACATTGATATCCATAAAACTCTCATACACTTATACATACTTATTACATTGAACAGGAATCATAAAACACTAACCCATACAAAATTGTATTGTAATGCTCTGAAACATAGTCCCGAGATGCCACACGGTGCTCAAGATTGGGAGTACCCTAAAGCTAACCCTGTAAGCCTGATACTAAGTATATAACTCCTAATTGGGTAAACAAATCAAGCGTTAATACAGAATTACATCAAAACTTTCAGAGATCAACTAAATATACTGTTTGGATAATAAATGTGGGAAGTCTAAAAATAATAGCTAGTAGTTAGAGAAGCTTCTACTACTAAGAAACTAGAGAGCCATTAGGACAAACCCCAAATTGACTCGGACTAAACTGTAAGAAACTAATAAAATACTATAAAAGCTAAAAATCTAGATAAAGGGGCCCTCAAACCATGAAGACTCAACAACTCTAAGGATGTAAATAGAGAGTCCTGAAATCACTCACGCTGCTGAGAGTGAGAACCTAAACCTATATTATGAGAAAATGTAGCACATAGACATATATATGGATCAGTACTTTGAGGATGTACTTAGTATATAAGGGTGAATGCACAGTAAATCAATATGTTAATGTTATAAAAATTCATAGAATATGCATGTTGTACGTGATGAATCACATGGCCCGAATAACTAAAAGTTGAAAACCATAAATCATGAATGATAAAACATACTACGTAAATCTGGCGAGCCATCGCATTTAAAGTTTAAAAGCTGAACAACTGTCTGTCATTCTTTTCTGTTAAGATGTACGAAAAATACTTCTAAAACTATTCTGAAGATCTTTACTTTTAAGAAAATTCTTTTAAAAGACTTTCTATTATTCTTTACTAGTAGGGAGGTTTTTCTAACCGACATAAACCATGTTAGCTATCATGGAGTCCAATGTCTCATTCTCCTAAGGGTAAAACCTCATGTTGTTACTGTCATCCATATAGAAATGGGAATACTTAATCTGTAACTACGTTGGCTCGTAGTTCTAGGAAAGTAGGATGAGCTAAACCCACACTTTCTACTCGGTGCTAAATACTACTCCCTTAATTTATGCTCATTCTATAGGAAAATCCACTTAAGAAGTCATAATGTTTCATATTGAAAGCTAACTGTGCATCTTTTCATTCAAAACTGAATTTAAGTTGTAAGGTGTCTTCCATATCTTAGCTAAAGATCATAAGATCAAATCTTTATTCAAAGTTGTCTAAAAATGTATCATGGCATACTTAAAAGAATAATCATTCTTGAAATAACAATATTCAACTAGGGCTTGACAACCCATGCTTCAAATTCATGTCAAAAAATCATAATGCTCATGCTTGATAATGTAAATATTCATTCAACTCAAAATCTAGAAAATATAATCATAATCATCAATTTACAAAAGTTGACATTTAATTCAACATCAATGGCACTTAAAACCTCATAATCATCAAATAACAAAAAATGGGTATGAACCCTAGATTTAAATTCATGTAAAGACCTCTAAATTTGTAATTTAAAACTAGTTTTGGGAACAAGGATGAAAGATTTATCCTTTTTCAAAACCCCACATACCTTAATTGATGAACTAGATGAAGAAGCTTTGTTTTGAGATCCTATTTGTGCTCTTGAAAGTTCATTCTTGGATTTCTTGAATTGGGAACCTTGAATTTTAAACTATTTTGGGAAAAGAATGGTGGAAATTTGGGGATTCTTGAAGTTAAATGTTGAAGCCTAGGGTTTTTAATTGAGAGAAATTTGATTGACAATGATCATGTTTTGCTCAATAATACACTTAATCATTTGTTTTCACGATTTGGGGATGTGGGCAAAATACAAAATAGCCCTTGGGGTTTAAAATCCGTAAATGGGTTGCCAATTGAGGATTCACCGCGATGAGGTGAGTGGGTCATTGTAATACCCACCGTAACATGATAGAATCGCGATGACTCACTGGATTATGACAATTGTTGTTTTGGGGTTCACTGCGATGCGGTGAAATCATGGTGATCCTATGGAAATTGTCGAATGTCGAAATGGCCTTCATCGCGATGCGATATCATGCTCATCGCAATACTCACCTTGACACAGCCTAATCGCGGTGAGCTACTATTTTTTCCAATTCGAATGCAATCCAATACTCATACGAAAATTCTAAAACTTACCCGCGACATGCTATTTTTACCCAAGAATATGATTTATCTCAAACATCATTGTCTCGGAGCTTGGATGGTCAACTTAAAATAATTTTTTAAGTTTAAAGGGAGTCAAAATAACTAAGTCCCTTAACTCTTAGATTTATTTTCAGGTTCTAAGTTCTTCAAGTATGTACTAAGGGATGGACTTTGCTAGAAATATTTAGGGTATTACAATATCTCCCCCTTGGGAACATTTGTCCTCGAATGAGACTAATGAAGAAAAGATGCTGAAAAACTGAGGCTATAACTGGCATGCACAACTGAAAGCATGACTAAACTGATTTACAAGTGCAAGAATTATCAAGATAATGGCTATGTAAAGCTAAAACTTGGAATGAAAAGAGGTGATCTGAGGAAACTTGTTACCTTGAACTGAATCTGAATCTGCAACAAAAAGATAAGGGTACTTGGTTCGCATGTCTGCTTCTGCTTCCCAAGCGGCTCCCTAAATGAATTTGTTCGGCCAAAGAACTTTGACCAAGGGAAATTCTTTGTTCCTTAGTATACAAATATGGCGATCAAGGATCTCAACTGGAATCTCTTCATAAGAGTGGCCAACATGAATATTTGTGCTTTCTAAGGGTACTACAATTGTTGGATCACCAATACACTTCTTTATCAAGGACACATGGAATACGGGGTGAATGGAGGACAAATCTACAGGAAACTAAAACTCATATGCCACCTTCCCAACATGTCTATATATTCTGAAAGGGCCAACATAGAGGGGACTAAGCTTTCCCTTTTTGCAAAATCTTTTCACCCCTTTCATGGGTAAAACTTTCAAATAAACTAAATCACCAACTTCAAACTCTAGATCTCTTCTCCTCACATCTACTTATGATTTTGATGACTCTGAGTTGTTTTCAACCTCTCTCGAATCAACTGAACTTTCTCCATAGCTTCGAACACCACATCTATCCCTAACAACGTGGCCTCACCCACTTCAAACCAACCAATAGGTGATCTATATCTCCTCCCATAGAGAGCCTCAAACAAGTCCATTTGAATGCTAGCATGATAACTGTTATTGTAGGTAAACTCAATCAACAGAAAATTCTCATCCCAATTACCCTTAAAATCAAGCACACATGCCCTCGACATATCTTCTAGAGTTTGAATGGTCCTCTCTGCCTGACCATCTATCTGAGGATGAAAAGCTAAACTAAGATGGACTTGGGTACCAATACCCTTCTAAAAGGCTTTCAAAAAGTAAGAGGTAAACTGAGTACCTCTATCTGAAATGATAGACGAAGGAACTCCATGCAATCTGACCAACTCTCTAATATAAACTTAGCATAGTCTTCAGCTGAGTGGAACATATGAACTGGCGAAAAATGGGCTGATTTAGTCAACTTGTCTACTATAACACAAATTGAATCATGTTGACATCGCGAATGTGGTAACCCTATTACAAAATCCATGTTCACCTCTTCCCACTTCCAAGTTGGAATACTAAACTCTTGCAAGTTACCACTAGGCCTTTGGTGCTCTACCTTAACCTGTTGACAAACCAAACATTTAGCTACGAACTCCGCAATATCTTTCTTTATACCACTCCACTAATAGATCTACCACAAATCTCGGTACATCTTAGTAGCACCATGATGAATAGAGTAACACATACCTTGCACTTCATCCATAATCTGTTGTCGTAATTTATCAATGCACGACACACACAATCTATTCTGGTATCTCAACACGCTATCGCTCTTATGGGAGAAAACCTCTACCTTCCAATCTCTAACTAACTCCTTTAACTTAACTAGGATGGGATCATAATCTTGCTTCTCCTTCACCTCAAAAACTAAGGAAGATTCTGCACTACTCTGCACCTACACACTACCCTCAACCGAATCAACTAACTGAACACCCAATCTAGACAATCGATTAACTTTCCAAACTAACTCCTTATCACTCAACATATGAGCAACTCTACCAATAGATATTCTACTAAGGGTGCCTTCCATAATATTGTACTTACCCAGATAATACAAAATACTCATGTCATAATCTTTCAACAATTCTAACCACCTTCTCTGATGGAGATTTAACTCTCTCTCTACGTAAACACATACTGCAAACTTTTGTGGTCCATAAGCACATCAACATGCACCCTATAAAGATAGTGCCTCCATATTTTCAAAGCAAACACAATAGCAGCTAACTCAAGATCATGAGAAATATAATTCTTTTCGTGAGGCTTAAGTTGTCTAGAGGCAGAGGCTATGACCTTACCTTTTTACATCAAAACACAACCCAAACTAGCTCTAGAGGAATCACAATAAAAAACAAATCCATCTGTACCATCAAGTAATGCTAAGACTGGGACTGAGATGAGTCGAGTCTTCAATTCCTGAAAATTCTTCTCAAAAGAATCTGACCACTGAAACCTAACCTTCTTCTAAGTAAATTTGGTTTCGGGAGATGCAATGGATGAAAACCCACAATAAACCATCTATAATAGCAAGCTAAACCCATGAATCTTCTAATGTCTGATGGAGAAATGGGTCTAGGCCAGTTTCTCACTAATTAGGTCTTTTAGGGATCAACTCTAATGCCATCACTGGAAATAATATGACTTATAAAAGCGACAGACCTCAGTTAAAATTCATACTTGTTGAATTTGGCGAACAACTGGTGATCTCTAAGAGTTTGTAACACAATTCCAAGATGGTCGGCATGAGCATCCTCACTATGGGAATAGACAAGGATATCATCAATAAAAACTATGACAAACATATTTAGGTACAGTTTGAACACATGGTTCATCAATTCCATGAAGGTTGTTGGGGCATTTTTCATCCCAAAAGACATGACTAGGGATTCAAAATGGCCATAACGGGTTTTGAAAGCTGTCTTCGAGATATCAAGTTCCCTTACTCGAAGATGATGATAGTCGGATCTAAGGTCTATCTTTGATAAATAACTTGTGCCTTGGAGGTGATCAAACAACTCATCGATTCTAGGAAGAGGATATTTGTATTTAACTATGACTTTATTCTGCTGATGAATTCAATGCACATTCGTAAAGAACCATCTTTCTTACGAACGAATAGGATAGGATCAACCTATTGAGAAACACCAGGCCTTATGAAACCATTATATAAGAGGTCTTTGAGTTGCTCGTTCAACTCTTTAAGCTCGGCAGGAGCCACATGATATGAAGGAATGAAGATGGGTTGAGTCTCAGGAAGAAGATCAATTTCAAATTCTATTTCCATATCGAGGGGTACCCCTAGCAAATTTTTGGGAAATACATAATTCATTGACTATGAGGACTGATTAAACTATGAGAGTCTCAGATTTAGTTTCTTTGACTCAAACTTGATGATAGATACACCCTTTAGATAACAACTTTTTAGCCTTAAGAAAAGATATGAAATGACTCTAGGGAAATACTGAATTGCCTTCCCAATTAAAGATTGGCTCATCAGGAAACTGAAACTTCACCACTCAGGTGCTACAATTAATGGTTGCATAAAAAAAATGGAGCCAATCCATACCAAGAATAAGGTCAAAGTCAACCATGTTTAATTCTATCAAATCTTCTAACATGATCTTATGAAGAACGGTAATGGGACACTTACTACAAATCTGTTTGGCAATAACTGACTCACCCACTAGAGTAGAAACAAAGAAGGGCTTAGGGATCTTTTCAGGACCTATTTAAAAATTAACTACAACTAGTAGGGTAACATAAGATAAACTCGACCAAGGGTTCAACAACACATAAATATAAAAATAAAAGACACGAAGCATACCGGTAACAACATCTGGGGAGCTCTCCTGCTCCTAATGGAATGGTAAAGCATAAAACCAATTTTGGTACTGACTGCCATCGGTACTGGATGATAAGCCCTGAGGAGGGATTGGGTGAGGTATGGGATCTGGTACACTAGTATCCTGAGTCTGGGGATGAACATTCCTACTTTTTTTCTTAGCATACGAGCACTCCCTAATACCATGGCCCAACTGACCACATCCAAAGCAACCTTTCTGGCCCAACAAGCACTCACCAAGATGATTCTTACCACATCTATAACATGGAAGATAACTAAGCCTTCCACCCATACTATTCTGAGATCTGAATATAGAAGTCTTACCCCACTGTTCCTGCTTAGTTCTGGGTATGGGGGCACTAGTTGAAAATGGCACCAGTTAAGGCGGACGACTCTAAAAATGCAAACAAGTTACTCCTGCAAATCTCGATTGACCATACTCGGACTGCCCAATTTTAGCCTTTTTATTTCCTCTATATCTCCCCTTTAAGTTTTCTGGCTTAATCTATTGGGCATGACTCATCAATCTAGCAAGATCAATAGCTCCAGTAAGTATGGAATTCCTACACTCCTTGACTACTATTCTAGACACTCAAGTAACAAACGTACTCATACTAGATCTAGTGTCATCTATTAACTTAGGAGCATACTTCGACAATTGGTTGAACTTACGGTAGTACTTCTTCACTATCATTTAGCCCTTCCTCAAGTTCATGAACTTCTCAATCTTTGCTTCGCGCAACTCAAGCAGAAAGAACCTATCTAGAAAAGCATCCTGAAATACCTACCAACTCATGGGAGATGCATTCTCACCCCTACCTTTCTTCCTCATAACAACCCAATCATAAGAAACATCCTTTAATCTATATGAAGCTAATTCCACACTCTCCTCTTTAGTAACATAAATAACTTGGTGATCTTTTTTACCTCATCAAGATATAACTATGGGTCCTCACCTACCTTTGACCCATAGAATTTGGGTGAATTCATACTCATGAGTCACAAATTCTGGATGCAGCTAAATCACCCTTTTTTTTGTGTGGAACTACATCCTGATTATTGGCATGAACATTAGTAGTCAAAGTTTGCGCCAATGCCTGAAAGGCAGCTCAAAATTTGGTATGAGAAATATTTTCATTCAAAGAATCAATAGGATGGGGTGGATGGTTATCATTCCTATAGGAATTAACTCTGTGAGGAGGCATATTCTATCATAAAAGAGCACGAGATAATAGCAGATAGATATAGTTGTAAGCACGATGGATTTTGAAAGAAAAGAGATGATTCCCTAAAATATCCCATAGCCTCTCACTTAGAAATGTGGTGCACTTTACACCCCTGATAAAGACTCTACATAACATGCCTTGTCTGACTTCCTAGGACTCTCTAAACCTTAGGATCTGATACCAAGTTGGTAATGCCTCAAAACCTGGTCCTAAGATACCACACGGTGCTCAAGACTACGAGTAGCCTCAAGCTAACCCTGTAAGCCTACTTCTAAGTATATAACTCATATTTAGTTAAACAAATCAAGCATCAATATCGAATTATATAATAACTGCCTTTGACCAATTGAATATATTGTCTGGATAACAAATATGAAAAGTCTAAAAATAATAGCTAGTAGTCCGTCAAGCCTCTAACACTAAGAAACTAGAGAGACATTGGGACAAACCCCCAACAGACTCGGACTAAATATAAGAAAATAATCAAATACTATAAAAGTTATAAATCTGGATAAAGGGCCCTCAAACTTTGAGGACTCACCAACTGTAGGGATATACATAGATATGCCTGGAATCACTCACACTGCTGAGACTGAGCACCTGAAACTACATTATGTTACAATGTAGCACATAGACATATATGTGGATCAATACTTTGAGGATGAAATGAGTATATGGGGGTGAATGCACAGTAAATCAACATCTTAATGTTATAAAAATTCATAGAATATGTATGTTGTATGTGATGACTCACATGGCTGGAATAACTAAAAGCTGAAAACCATAAATCATAAATGATAAAACACATTGCGTAAATCTGTGAGCCATTAAATTTAAAGACTAAAAGATGAAATGTTATCTGTCATTCTTTTCTGTTAAGCTATAGGAAATATACTTCTGAAACTATTCTGAAGATCTTAACTATTAAGAAAATTCTTTTAAAAGCCTTTATATTGTTCTTTACTAGTAGGGAGGTTCTTCAATCCGACATAAACTATGTGATCTATCATTGAGTCCAACTTCTCATTTTCCTAAGGGGAAAACCTCATGTTGGGGAGAGGTGTCATACTCTTGCTAGGGAGTATAACCTGAGCTAAGTGATCACATCTATAACTGTCATCCATATAGAAATGGGAATACTGAATCTGTACCTACATTGGCTTATAGTTATAGGAAAGCAGGATGCGCAAAATCCACACTTTCCACACGGTGCTAAATACAACTCCCTTAATTATATGCTCATTCTATAGGAAAATTCACTTTAAAAGTCATAATGTTTCATACTGAAAACTAACTGTGCATCTATTCATTCAAAACTGAATTTATGCTGTAAAGTGGATTTCATATCTTAGCTAAAGATCAAAACACCAAATCTTTATTCAAAGCTATCTGAAAACATATCATGGGATGCTTAAAAGCATAATCATTCTTGAAATAACAATATTCAACTAGGGTTTGACAACCCATTCTTCAAATTCATATCAAAACATCATAATGCTCATTCTTGATAATGTAAATATTCATAATTCAACTCAAAATATGGAAACTAAAAATCATAATGATCAATTTACGAAAGTAGGCATGTAATTCAACATCAAAAATACATAAATCCTCATAATCTTCAAATAGCAATAAATGGGTATGAATCCTAGATTGAAATTGTTGTAAAGACATATAAATTTGTAATTTAAAACTAGTTTTGGGCACAAGGATGAAACATTTATCCTTTTTCAAAACCCCACATACCTTAATTGATTTACTAGATCAAGAAGCTTGGTTTTGAAATCCTATTTGTGCTCTTGAAGGTTGATTCTTGGAATTCTTGAATTGAGAACCGTGAATTTTGAACTATTTTGGGAAAAGAATGGTGGAAATTTTGGGATTCTTGAAGTTGAATGTTGAAGCCTACGATTTTTAATTGAGAAAAAATTGATGGACAATGAACATATTTTGCTCAATAATACACTTAATCATTTGTTTTGACGGTTTTGGGATTTGGGAAAAAGACTAAACTGCCCTTGGGATTTAAAATCTGTAATTGGGTTGTCGATTAAGGCATCACCATAACGCGGTGAGTGGGTCATGGAGATACCCACCTTAATGCGGTGGAATCGTGGTGATTCACTGGATTATGACAATTGCTGTTTTGGGTTCACCGTGATGCGGTGCAATTGCGGTGACCCTTTGGAAATTAACAAATGTCCAAATAGTATTCATCACGATGTGATGGCATGCTCATCACGATACTTACCATGACGCGGCCTAGTCGCGGTGAGCTACTATTTTGCCAATTCAAATGCGATCCAATCATCTTACAAAAATTCCGAAACCTACCCGTGACATATTATTTTCACCCCTGAATATGTTTTAACTCAAACATCATTTTCTCTGAGCCCGGAGGGTCAACTTAAAAAAATCTTTGAAGTTTAAAAGGATTCAAAATGACTAAGTCCCTTAACTCTTAGATTTACTTTTTAGGTTATTAGTGCCTCAAGTACGTACTAAGGGTTGGACTGAGCAATTAATATTTGGGGTATTACATGTATGAACATACTCAACCATATAAAGCTCATCTATCATTGTGGTCACTGCATAATATCTATCAAAGTAAAACATTACAATACTCTAAGTCTTGCTTAACTAAGAAATCTCTCTCGAAGTGCTATTAAAAAACTACATAACACCTTTCTGACTCAATGGATACATAATCTACTAAATTCAAATAAACACTATCCCCACTTTACTGTTGCTAAACTTCTAGGTTCATGCTTCTAATTCTAGATAATATGCTGTCATAATATCCTAAGAAGGGCTTTGAGGCACCTCTGACTATGGATTAGTTCTTAATTTTAATGAACGTGAATTAATCTTTACAACTTTGGAATATAAAGGCACTGATGGAATCCATTCTACCTTATGTGCAATCTCAAAACTATCAATAGAGATTATCTGAGAATACTCTATCAGTAGGAATTTAAGCTAACTATTTTTGTTACCTCAACAATAAGATAGAGTTTGCATGAATTGATCAAGATGAGAATCTGTATAAGTTTCTTTGAGAACATCTCTACAGTACTATATGAGATATGAAAGAAGGAAAACATTTCTTAAATTCCATGTAGCCTCTTGAAGAAACGTACATACATATTTGTACCGTTCCGCAAGAATCTACTTGACACTACCTTATAGACACACTAGGAAACTTGAATCTTGTGCTCTGATACCATGTTTGTCACGACTCGAGACAACCTTCTAGTCGTAACACGGTGCTTAGAACCATAAGTGATCCCAATCTAAGCCATGAACTGGCATGATACTTGATAATCTAAATTGAATTTAATATATAAGATGAATTTACAAAACGAAAGCATAATCATGAGAAAATCTAAATACATATGATACTATAAAAGTTTAAAACATGATATATTTGAATGAAGAACTTGAGTAATATGAGTGACTCTGACTGAGAGTTTATGAAGCCTCTACTATACTGACTTTAGATAGTTGTTACATGCCTTCAACTTCTGCAAATCAATACATTAGTAATATAGAAATACAAGACAAGAACTTCAATGAAATAGATTCCCAAAAATAATAGAACTTCTCACTTGCTAGATGAATACTAAGAAATGCTAGACACTGAGGGGTGGACGACATCTGCTACTTATATCATGAAGGAATGTAGCCATAAATTCTTATATGTGATTAGTACTTTAGAATATACTGAATATATAGGAACATGTACTAAATCATGAAAATATTTAAAAGGTGCTTTATAGAGGAAGACATAAGTTAATTTCTGAAATTTGCATTTTAAAACATGTCTGCTCTTTGAGACGGTAAGTCACAGTGAAATTTATAAATCATGAGATGAAAACAATTTTGTAAGTTGGGAAGTGGTAGAAACATGAATACTGTATGTAAATATCACGTAAAGTTTGATATGTTGTAAAGTTGTACTCAGGATCAAGTATGATTACTAAGCATGAAAACATAAGCATGTAAAATAAATTCAAATCCACGCAAAGCATGTAATGACATGATCTAAATAAATAAATAATTTTTAAAATTAGACGATGGAATAATTGGCAATCTAATTACTTGGTCAAGCAAATCTGAAGTGATATAGATTGAGTGCTGACTGAAACTGTGGGAGATATCTTGTAACCGACATTCCCCAATCTGAGCTAGTTGGGGTCGAACCTGTAAGCCTAGTTTAAAGGGTGTTAGTACCTTTCCATAGGTACTAATATATGGCTGTGTGGATCCACTACACTGATCTACCGTATGACTAGGGTGTCATCCTCTGCTAGAAGGTGCCTCAAAGATAGTGTCAACCCTTAACTAGAAGGAAAACCTCTCAAATCCTATATTGGTGCAATACCCCATCCCTTTTCCTATATTGAAATCGTCTAAAAAATGTTAGGAGCTTTCTTTGAAAGATGAATCCACTTTTGTACACATGCTATTTTTAAGATTGAAACTTTTTTTCATGTGAGAAATTCAATAAGCTTTCCATCAACAATAACCAGGTAAGAAGTTATGACTATTTCAAGTTCCCGTCATAAAATAGCGTCATATTGGTCAGTGGCGCGCCGTGCCACAAGCTAAAATGGCAATTGTCCTTTTCCAGTGTCTCAGTTTGATTTCTTCTGTGTCTCGCCAAATTTCCAGGTCATAAAAAAGGGGGCAATGCGATGGCGCTGCATCACGCCATTCCTCAGTTTCCCAATTGTCAAATTCCAGTGACACAGAGCGATAGCGCTGCGTCACGCCAGGGGTCCAATTCAGGAATTTTTTATTGAAATTACAAGACACGTCCAGGGTTAAAAGGGTCAATTTTTCACCCCTATTTAAGATCTTTAACACGTGATTCAGCCACTTTTCACCCAAAATACACTCTCTTCTCTCAAAAACCTATCAAGAACAACCTAGGGTTTTTCACAGAAGATTCAAAATCAAGAATTTCCTACGTCAATCTTCGTGTATTTACGAACCAAGGTATGCATAGTGTTCATTCATGGACTCCTTTTATCCATGAATCCCAAGAATCCCTTTTCTAAATTCAAGTTTATGGATTTTCTTACGAATTTCATGATTGGGCTGCTCTTGTTCATGTGGATGATGAGAAATTGAATTCTACTCCGTGTTGGGTGATAAATTCTATGTGGGTTAAATTATTATAGATATAGATTCATGCAAACTTATGACTAAACCCGTGAATGATAAAATTAGAATTGAACCATGATGTTTAATTATTGTACAATGATGTTTACACGTACCATGCCTACAATATGTTTGATTAAATGCCTAGTGAAGGAAAAGTGTCTAACTAGCATGATACCGTGAAATCCCCATGTATGTACAAGTTATGCCTATCATATTTTTGATGAAATGCTTCTTGATAACTCTCAAATTACACTCTTGAATGGGTGTAAGAGATCGTTGTCAATATAAAACCCAACTAGGTTGGGGTCGATTCCCAAAGGGAATATGGTGTGAACTGAAGTCGTTTGCGATTTAATTCACTAATAGTTTAACGTCTCCTGAAATTGGGGTTGAAGTTTCACAAATAATTGTTTTTCACTTTAATTTTGATGTTTGTAATCGAGATTTTATGAAATAACCAGAATTATGTTCACTAGGGCTTACGGTGCATGACAGATGCTAAAGGTGACTCAAGATTCTCACGGTGGTTAGGATAACAAGCTATCTTTATTGATGATATGCTCAAATGTCTCTCGACCTATTTAAGCGGCTAATTTCCCAATCCTCTTGGACTTAGGAAATCTCTATTCACTGCCCAGATTTTACCTTAGGTTAATCAACCTTGTTACAGCGCTGATTATTAAACGAAGTATTTCCGAGTCCCTGTTGATAATTCACTTTCTACTGTATATGATTTCTTTCTCAAGAAAATCAAAGTAGGTGTGTCTACTATTTTCAACCAACAGACGTTAATTAAAATCTCAGAATTATCAAGAAATCCTAACACCTATAAAACCTTGAGTGTTTAGCACATCATCATGACCTCACCCTAGATCTCATAATTCAGGTTAACGGAGTTTAGCCACTCATGATGCAAAGAACGAAACACATAATTGAATTCATAATTGAGAAGATTAACTTACAGAGATGAATAATAATTATTGAATCGTAGATTAGATCACAAAGGAAACTTCACATAGTTGTATTGTTCAAATCCAAAAAGATAGAGAAAGAAATATCAAAAAATATTTTCCAAGTCTCAAAGTATCGAACTCTCTTTAGAATAATGATGATGATGAATGAATGCCTCCAGAAAACCCTAAAACAAAGCTTTAAATAGTTCAACCTAAATAATGAAATAAAATTAAAGTTGCAGCTTTTTCTCGAAATAGATGACGACATTCGTGATAGCTTATTAGGAGTCTGACGGCTTATCACGGATGTTGTCAGCTCCTCTGCACTTTTGGCTTCTTTTGTCTAAGGCTGACGACGACGTTGATGCCTTATCACCAATCTGACGGCTTATCACGAATGTCGTCATAAAAATTTCTTCAACTCTCATTCTCTGTTTAAGGATGATGGCATCCTTGACAGCTTATCACCAGGATGACGACTTATGATGAACGTCGTCACCCACACTTGTCTTTTATTTAGCTTCACTTTTCAGCCTTTTTGCTTCCATTATTTTTGGTTCTCCTACATCTCAACATTTACTGCAAAAATCAAAGTAAACTAATCAAAAACAACTAAAGTTGCTCAAGACCTTACAACTATTTAGAGTTAGAAGCCTCAAATGTGTTAGCGTAGGCTCACACATCAATATCCTCAACTTAAACAATTGTTTGTCCTCAAGCAACCATAACATCACTAATAGAATACAAAGTACAATTTGGCAGCTAGCTACTCATACTAGTTCAGAATACATTCACCATCTCCTAGGTCTGTCAATTTTAAAGCTCTCTGTTGATGTTTTGAAAAACAACCATGCAACTCACAAGAATCAAGAAATGGAAAAAATTAATAAATAACAACCATGCCATACCAATATCAATCTTATCTGAACAAGTCAGTGACTAGCAACATACACAGTGTGCCCTCATAACAAAGAAATCCCTTTTTCACTCATATCAGAATTCAAATACATAAACAGAGGGATAAAACAAGACTCACTCTCAAAATGAAGTTCCAAACACTGTATGTCAAATTCCATAGGCTTACCCTTATAGTCAGTACCCAAGTTTTCAGACAGGTCAGTTAGGATCACTATAGGGCTTTTTTTAAGCTTGTAACGTAGGCCAGGGGATGGTATGATATTCATGGATATTTTAGAGTGACTATGCCTCCTTGACACTACACTAAACTCTCGGGATTTCAACTCTCAACCTTCTTTTCTTTCTCTCTTTTATTGATCACACATGCTCAAGATGGATGCGGTCTTTTAAACTATCACATTATCTTTTTATCATATTTTACATAACTTTCTCATTTATTGATCCTTTTTCACTGCACCCAACCTTTTATTCTTTTATTTTATTCTTCTTCTCTTCATACTCATTTTGTATCACGCACCCCTATGATAGCCACCCTCAACTTAGGCTGTTTGCCTAAGTCAAGGTGCACAGTGTCCAAGGAAGACCAGGGCCAAAATAGGTTCATTGTGATGTAAATGGGAAGGTGAGAGGTGTCATAGAAAGAAATACGCTAGTTAGGCTCTAATAGGGATAAAGGGATATTATTCATATTGGGAAGGTCACTTTGGCTAAAAGTGGACTAATCATCAAAAACGGCCTATGATCCTTTCCTAACTCCTATCCTATGAACATGGCAACACTAACCGGGCAAGTTCTAGATTCAACACACAACGGAAACTGAGTAAGACCTTACACACATATGGCACACAAGTATATTGCATACCACTACTAATCTGGTTGATGTACTTGTTTAACAAAGGTTATTCAGTTGCCAGACTAATGCCACAAAAAGATGCACAGTGGTCGCAAATGGATGCAATTCACACAGTAGACAATATATCAGACCAATGAAGAGGTACTCAAAAATCACAAAACAAGCTAACTACCTCAAGTACTTGTATTACTCCTAATTATCTACAAAATATGCTACAACAACAACCTACCCTACACCCTCAACTTAAAATCAAAAATAAACTGCTCTAAGGGTTAGGGTATACCTGAAGGCAATCAAGCACATGGATCCTGGGTCTCCGACCCTTCTACTACATCATCTGTTGTCTTCTCTCCATCGGGAGCATCTGGCTTTGAAGTAGCTGGAGCCCTGCTAGATGAGGCACCTACATCCCTATCTCGGTTGGCTACATCCTATTTCTCGTTATCAACTAAGGACTCAATTTCTTCCCTTTTCAGCTCCTTCTTCTCCTTCTTCATTCTTGCCCTCTTCTCTGATTTTTGCTCTTCATCACTATTGGGGATCTCTCTCTTTTCTTTACCTTTCTTCTCATTTTTCTTCTTTTTTTCTTTGTTGAGTCTCCAGTAAGGTCAAGCATTGGAATTTCTTCCTCAGATTCATGCATGGCCTGACCTGTTAACATCATAAATTAGTGTTGCTGCAATACCCTAAAATCTGCTTTTACCTTGTCCAATGCCTCTCTAAATCTAGCAAGATCAGCCCCTGACATTTCTTTTGCCCGCGCATCAAATCGGTTCTCCAAATCTGCAACCCTCTCAAGCAAAGTCACAAAAGGCTCAAGGGTAGCCTTGATTCTCTTGTCCACTTCAACCACAAACTGTTTGACAAAACCATGTAGCTGTGCCTCACACCACTTGGTTTGTTTAGCTACATTTTGACCATCAACCAAATAAAATGCAAAACCTGTTGCTGCTGTAGGAACTGAAGGACTGGCTTCAGTCTCAGGCACTGATCCTACCTGTACTGAAGAAGTTGGTTGCATAGCCTCAAAATTTTGTACTTCCACATGAGGTGTTGCACCGATATCTATAACTAGAGGGTTTGCTGCTACCTCTGAACCTCTATCAAGTCTCAATCCTGGATGATTTTCATCATACCGTATGGGGTTCTGAGTTTTTAAGGCAGGAATGTCATTATCAACCCCTGCAATCTTTGGCACATTAGCAGCTCGACATAACTTTGTGATAAGATAAGGGAAAAGGTAAGCAGTGTCGGTTCTCAATATTCTAATCTTTATCTCATCAGCAATGATTTCCCTAAAATTTAGGAGAAGGTTTTGCACCATGCTCACCACTAGAATAGCTCGGTCATCACCCAGAATGTTGTCTCCATTAGTGGGCATCAGCCAGATACACACTATACCCACCAAAACTTTGCCTCTTGAGTCAAAGAGGACTTACAGATTCTTTCATTTGGTTTTGTTACCCATGCTGGTTCTCCTTCAGCTATGATATTTGCCAGCCATGGATATTATTTCTCCCAGTTCCTAATCTAAGCATAAATTGATGGTGCAGTGGCCTGAGGAGTGAAGTTGGGACTATGCAAGAACCTGTTGATGGTTTTGATTGAGACATCAACCATTACGCCCCTCACCTACACTCTATCCAACAAGGGTCAGTCTTCTACTCTTTCACCTGGCCTGCACATATTTTCCAACTGATCCTGGTAGTTCGCATAGAACTCCCGAACTAGTGCAAGGCAAAATGAACCTCCTCCTTTGGTGGTCATTCCCAGGCCATACTCTTGGAACTTCTATTCTTCTTCAGGGTACCTTCTCAACCCTCTGGTGATAATCATCTTTTCTTCCTAAATCGGCCTCTTAGCACTCCTTCTATAAATTCTGCGGAGCCCAGCGATGAAGATTCTCTCTGCCCTGGGAATTAGCCACCTAGCATTATCTCAAACTTTTGGATTCTTATATTTGATAAGTGTTCCCCAAGATAGAGACTCTTCAGCATCTTGTTGTTTAGTGGACGGGGATCCAGATGTTGTTCCCTCAGACTCAGACTTCTCAGACCCTTCCTGTTCCTCTTCTTCAGATTCAGCATGGTCAGACTCATGCTATTCAAAACCCTCTTCT
Source organism: Capsicum pubescens (assembly GCA_030864215.1). Taxonomy (NCBI): domain Eukaryota; kingdom Viridiplantae; phylum Streptophyta; class Magnoliopsida; order Solanales; family Solanaceae; genus Capsicum; species Capsicum pubescens. The sequence goes on along the minus strand of CM061544.1, from coordinate 192,847,387 downwards.
TAGAGATAGTATGTTCAGAAGCTGCACTTTCTGATGGTGTTGTAGTCTCAGTATAATTACTACCCTCTTTTTTTGGGCTTTGGTTCTTCTTTTGCTTCCTGAGCAGGGGTTCCTCCTCCTTGTAATCAGATTCCTCATTGATAAGCTTACGACATACACTTTCTTTGGTCGCTTTATTTGGTGCTTTGGGGCTCTTTCTTTTTGGCACCATTTTAAGGTTCCTATAGCATTATAAAAACCATTGGTTAGTCCACAAGAGCACAAACACAAACACATTAATCATTTCGTGTTATTCATGATTCAGGTTCCAGGTGTGATGACAATTCATGATAAGCCATCACAACTGTGATAGCTTATCACAATTTTCGTCAACCTTAGACAACACCTTCCAAATTATAACAACTTTTGACGACATTCCTGATAAGCCCACACAATTGTGGTAGCCTATCACGAATGTCGTCAGCTCTTAACAGAAACCACTTCCTTCTCATTAGACTTTGATGACATTCCTGATAAGCCATCACAATTGTGATAGCCTATCATGAATGTCATCAGCTCTTATCAGAACCCACTTTTGATTTTAACTGAATTTTTGGTCCCCATTATTTCTCAAAATACACTTGAATTTCGAGTGTGAGCTTCCTTCACAGCAGACCCTAGGTGTGATTTTTAGCTCCTTTCCAAGTTGAACTTGGTTCAAGCATCTTTGGGACTTGGGTTGTCATCTATCAATCACTTACCATAAGAAAAGAAGAGTTAAAGGTAGAGTATACCTGATGGGGCCCCTTAATATGATTACACGCACAAGAAGAAGTAGGAAGTAGGAAGAATCTCTTTATTGTGAATTGCAAACCCACACACAAGGGAACTTGTTTTCTTGAAGTATTTTGCAAAGAGTAGGAAATAAACTAAGGAAAGAAATAAACTAAAGGAAAAGAATTAAAACTAGTGAAAATTTGAAAAGGTTCCTATGCTGGGCCAGGTCGGATTTGATTTAAACTGGGCCCAGAATTTAGCTTTTAAGGCTTTGGGCTGACGACGACTTGTGATGGCTTATAACAAGTGTGATAGTTTATCACAAATGTCGTCACCCCTAAGCAGAGGTTGCCTCATGCTTGGCCTATCAGACGATATTTCTAATAGCTTATCACAGTTGTGATGGCTTATCAGAGATGTCTTCATGGCCTTTCATCTGACCTCCTCATTTTTTACCTTCTCTGTACTAAATCCTAATTATAAAAGTAAAAACACTTGTTTAAGCAGAAAAACTTTGGGTTGCCTCCCAATAGTGCCTGATTTACTGTCATGGCACGACTTAGTTGTCTTGACTACTCATACTTCGCCAAGACAACCTGTTGATACCCCTTTACCATCATCATAGAAGACATCAACGATTGAGAAAACACTCATGTTATGTTACTGAATCATGGATAAGTATATTTTAAAGCGCGCTTCTTTTTCATTGAACCTGAACTTTATCTCGTTCAACTCCATGTCTACTAGGACTCTCCCAGTTGCAAGTAATGGCCTAGCTAAGATGATGCGAACTTCAAAATCTACTTTGCAATCTAGGACCATAAAATCAGCAGCCAGAACAAAATCGGCTACCTTTACCATAACATCGTGCAGTATTCCTACAGGCCACTTCACAGATCTATCTGTCTTTACCAACCGCATATTTATAGGGGTAGGATCCCCCAAACCTAATTTCTTGTACACATCTAGTGGCATTAAATTTTTACTGGCTCCCAGATCGCATAGTGCTTTTGGGAACTTCAGGGGGGCAATAGTACACCGGATTGTAAACGCTCCCAGATCTACCTTTTTCTGCACTAAATACCTTGTAGAGATAGCGCCACAATGGAGAAGATTGTCTTCCGGCTCATGGAAAACCTTCCATTTCTTAGTTACAAGGTCTTTCATAAATTTCGCATAGCTTGAAATTTGCTCAAGTTCCTCAACCAAAGGCACATTAATTATCAATTTCTTGAGCATGGCCATGAATTTGCTGAATTTTGCATCATTAGACTTTTTCTTCAGTCATTGAGAAAAAGGAGGTGGTGGTCTTGGGATATATTTCAACACCACTTCCTCTTCCTTCTCTTTTTCTTTCTTCAAAGCATCAATAGAACTATCCAGCTTCTCAGACTTCACTGGTTTACTTTCTTTGGATTCATCAACAACCACCTTACCATCTACGGATTTGCCCACAGAAGGGCCAGGTAAGATCTTACCACTCCTAGTGGTAATCTCCATACATGAGCCATTATTATGCGGATTCTGAACCGTATCACTAGGTAAAGTACCACTTTTTCTCTAGTTCAGGGTTGTGGAAAGTTGGCTCATCTGCTGCTCAACTGCTTGATAAAAGTGGAGTATGAACTAACCAACTGACTCAGGGTAGAGAATTCACTCTTCAAAGTGGTTACCCCCGAGTAGGTAGCCTCAACTCCCTTCAATGATTTTTCCATCATGTCCTCCATAGACATCTTTCTAGATCTAGTTGGTGCAACATCCTGACTTCTAGGAGGAACATATAAACCACTCTTGTTATTATTGCTTCTCCAGTTTCCTTGCTCCCTATATTTATAATTAGGCTTGTAATAAAAGTTCTGACCTTGATTCCCTTGGTTATTGCCTCGAAAACCCCCCTAATTATTAAAATAATTTTCCTCCTCATCTGCATCAATAGCAACAGTGCACTGAGATTCCACAGCCTTAACCTTTTCAGTCTTGCCTGACAGCAAGTGCTTGGTCAGTAAGTCCATCTGAGTCTTTAAGTGGGCCATGTCTTGGTCTCTCTCCTCATACCTTTTATGCTGCTCCACAGTCATACCACCAGAAACAGTCGGGCTAGCTACCACAGAATCCCTGGTATGCCAAGCCTGACTCTGTATGGTCATTCTATTCAGCATGTTTGAAGCATCTTAAAAAGAAATGTCAATGAACAAACCACCTACATCATTATCTATTATTGGATTTGACATAGAGTTATAAGCTCTATACAAAGTCTGCATCAAGTACAAGTCTGTGATGTTGTGGTTCGGTCATTATGTCATCTTCTTCTTAAATCTCTCCCAAGTTTCATGCAATGCTTCAATCGGGAGCTGCCTGAAGTTACTGATTTTGTCCCTCAACTGTACCCTCCTAGAGGGTGGAAAGAACCATTCTAGGAATGCCTCTTTGAACTGTCTTCAGTTGGTTATAGAATTGGGCTCCACATTGTTGCCTCTCCAGATAGAGACAATGGAAACAATCTCAACCGGATTGCATTCTGGCTCACTCCTGAATTATCTAAATATTTACAAATGGTGATAAAGTTCACCAACTGCATGTTTGGATCATCACCAGGCAAGCCTCCAAATAACCCCTTCAGATTCAGGAGTTGAATCATCGTACCTGTTATTCTGAAGTTTACACCAGGTGCCAACGGTGGAGGAATGGTAGTACCCGTTGCACCTTCTCCATCCATTCCTTCGTCATCATCATCAACCTCGTAATGGACTGGCTGTTGACCATACCTTCCTCTGACTGGACGGTTTTTGTTGAAATTTTGCTGCACTGGTGAAGCAATTTGCTCAGCTCGCCTTGGGTTTTGAGGATTCAGCAATTCCTCATCACCCAAGTCTTTATCATCAGGGTTCGGATGACGTACTTGTTGACCCTGGTTCTATACGTTCACCTGAGCCCTGGCCAAGGCTGCCAGTCTATCAGCCTCTTACTGTTCTGCCATTCTCCCGATCAGCTGAGGTTCTGGATTAATTGGTAATAACGGTTCTCCGGAACTTCTTGTTTTTGGAATAAAAAACAAGGAAGCTGCAATAAACAAAAACAAAAAAATAAACGTAAATCTAGGAAACCTAACTAACAGTCAATTAGTGCACACAACTTTCAGTTTACAATAGTATTCCCCGGCAACGACGCCATTTTTGATAACGCTCAACCTACACTCTTGAATGGGTGTAAACGATCATTGTCAGTATAAAACTCAACTAGGTTGGGGTCGAATCCCACAGGGAATATGGTGTGAACTCAAGTCGTTTGCAATTTAATTCACTGAAAGTTTAACGTTTCCTGAAATGGGGGTTGAAGTTTCACAAATAATTGTTTGTCACTTTAATTTCGATGTTTGTAATCAAGATTTTATGAAATAACCAAAATTATATTCGCTAGGGATTACGGTACATGACAGATGCTAAAGGTGACTCAAGATTTTCACGGTGGTTAGGATAACAAGCTATCTTTATCGATAATATGATCAAATATCTCTCAACCTATTTAAGCATCTAATTTCCTAATCCTCTTAGACTTAGGAAATCACTATTCACTGCCCAAATCTTACCTCAGGTTATCAACCTTGTTACAACACTAATTATTAAACAAAGTATTTCTGAGTCCCTGTTGATAATTCACTTCCTACTGTATATGATTTCTTTCTCAAGAAAATCAAAGTAGGTGTGTCTACTATTTGCAACCAACAGACGTTAATTAAAATCTCAGAATTATCAAAAAATCCTAACACCTATTAAATCTTGAGTGTTTAGAACGTCATCATGACCTAACCCTAGATCCCATAATTCAGGTTAACGGATTTTAGCCACTCATGATGCAAAGAACGAAACACATAATTGAATTCATAATTGAGAAGATTAACATATAGAGATGAATAATAATTAGTGAATCATAGATTAGATGACAAAGGAAAATTCCCAAAATAGTTGTATTGTTCGAATCCAAAAAGATAGAGAAAGAAATATTGGAAAATATTCTCCAAGATTCGAAGTATCGAACTCTCTTTAGAATAATGATGATGATGAATGAATGCCACCAGAAAACCCTAAAACAAAGATTTAAATAGGTATCCTATTCTAGTAATTATGACTTGTTTGACAAACTTTAGGGTGTAAATTGATTCTCTAAGATTGACCTTATATCTTCCTATGATTAGAATAAAGTACGAGATGTGAAAATCCGAGGATAGCCTTCAAAATATGGTATAACCACTTTGAATTTCTTGTTATGTCTTTTGGACTAATGCAACAACTTTTATGGACTAGATGAACAAGTTGTTCAAGCAGTATTTTGACCTATTCATCATTTTCTTTATTGATGACATCCTTGCTTATTCTTAAAGTGGGGATGAATATACAGACCATTTGAGGATTGTCTTACAAATTCTCAAAGATCACTAGTTATTTACTAGTTCCACAAGTTTGAATTATAGTTAAAATCAGTAGCCTTTCTTGGTCATAACATTTTTTGAATGGGCATTTTGGTTGATCCTTAAAAAATTGAAACACTTAGGAGTTGGTCTAGATCCATATCTCCGTTATATATTAAGAGTTTCTTGTTTTTAGTTGTTTACTATAGATGGTTTGTTGAGGTATTTTCCTCTTTCACTTCCAGTATGTCTAGATCAACATAGAAGAAAATCAAGTTTTAGTGATCCAATTTGCACAAGAAGAACTTTCATGAGTTCAAGAATCGACCTACCTCTATTTTAGTTTTGAGTCTGACTGAGGGTTCAAATGGGTTTGTGGTCTATTATTGTTCTTCCAGAAATTTTCTTGGTTGTTTGTTAAGGTAACATGGAAAGGTTTTAGTATTTGCCTCTATAAATCTCAAGCTTTATGAGAAGAATTACCTAACTCTTGAGCTTAGATTAGCAATAATGGTTTTTAACTGAATAATTTGGTGGAATTATCTTTATCGTGTTCATGTTGATGTGTTTACGGGTCACAAAATACTATTGTATATGATCAGCCAAAAAGATATAAATCTTTGTCAAAGGAGATGGCTTAGTTTGTGAAAGTATTATCATATGAGTACGTTTTACCATTCAGGTAAATCCTATTTGGTAGTTGATGCTCTTAGCAGGTTATGTAAGGAAGTGTTTCCCATGTATAGGATGAAAAAAAGAGTTATTTTGTAAGGTTCACCAAGTTTCTTGATGGGATTTCGGTTGGATGATTTATCATTAAGGTAATATCTTGGTTAGTAATCTTCATTTTTATTAGGGTGGATGAAAAGAAGGATAGTGATCCTATTTTGCTTAAGTTGAAAGCAGCGATTTAGAGTCAGGAGGTTGATATTTTCTCCAAAGAGGGAGATGGTGTTCTTCATTGTCAGGAAAGATAATATGTTCCAAATATTGATGACTCAAGATAATGGATGCTAACATAAGCTTATAGTTCAAGGTATTTTATTTACTTAGGAGCTGCTAAGATGTATCATGATCCACTAGAAGTCTCTTATTGGAATGGCATTAATAATGATATCGTGAAATTTATGGCTAAGTGTCTAAATTGTCAATCTATTAAGGTTGAGCATAGGAGACCTAATGGTATGATTTAGGATATCAGTATTCCTACTTGGTAGTGGGAATTGTTGAATATGGACTATATTACAGGGTTGACTTCTACCCACCAACAATATGATTCTATTTGGGTTATTTTAATTGAATGAATAAGGCAGCCTATTTCCTACCAATTCTCACTTTAAATTCAGCTAAGGATTATGGTAGCCTCTATTTTAGATACTAAATTAAATTTCATGGAGTCCCTTAGACTATCATTTAAGATAGGGGTACTCAGTTTTCCTCCCTTTTTATTAGACTTTTTTTAAGGGGATTGGTACTCAAGTTCATATTATTATGGCTTTTTATTTGAAAATATATGGTTAAGAAGAGTAGACCATTTAGAATTTATAGTACATGTTGAGATCATGTGTGATTTATTTCAAGGTTAGTTAGGATGTCCATTTACCTTTTTTTGAGTTTGCTTATATTAGTTTCCATTACTTATATATTCAGATGTCCCTGTTTGATGCACATTATGGTAGGAGGTGTATATATCCTATTGGCTGGTTTGAGGTTGGTAAATGAAACACCTAGGATTTGGACCCTTATAAAAGTTCTCTTGTTTGACGATTCTGGAATGGGTATGGCTCAGGGTACTAATCGTACCCTTGTGTACGACTTTATAACACCCTCTCGTATCCTAGATAGTGTGGTGAGGGTCACAAACTATCCAAGATACTAATTGGCCTCCACATTATCCTATGTTAAGGTATAAGTCGTACTAAGCCAAGTCGTATGATGGTTGGCACTTGGCCTAGTTGACACTATTATAGGTTTGGTTTATAGGTACAGTTTAGGGTACCATTCATACCCTTGGGTATGAGACAAGGGTTTATAGTCATACTTGGGTTAGTGTAGGGGTCCTTGTGATGGCCTAAGGTATGAATTAGGGTACCACTTTTACCCTAAAGTATGGTTTACTTAAGTGAGTCGTACCCACATGGGAAGCCACTTTTCAGCTTTAAAGCTGAGGGCTTTACGGACATTTCCCTACACCAAAAACCTTAAAATCCTCCTTATATAGCATTTTTTGTCTCTTCATTCTTCACATATGCAAGATCAAAACACACAAAAATCCTCTCAAAGACTTATCCCTCATGATTGAAGCTAGGGTTTAAAGAGGTGTCCTCGTAGAAGCTTGAAGACAAAGAATTCTTCCTTGAATCAACTTGTATTAAGGCATGTATCTCTTTACTTTGTTATTAACTCAAAAACCATGTATTTTAAACACGGATTAATATTTTTAAATGGTGATTTTGATATCAAATAATAAGGTTTTATTGCCTAATGATGAGAAATGTTTGCTCTTGCTTAGACCAGTGTTTTTACATGATAGTGGTGGTTATTTGCACATGTGGGAGCTAGTTAATAGTAGTATAGCAAATGGGTTTTGAGAAACCCTAATAATGATCATTTTTGTTTCAATTTTAGCCTTGCTAAAGGCATGACCAAAAGGTGTTTCTGAAAATATCTAAGAGAAATGTCTAGTCACATGATGAAAATGTTTTGAACTAGGGCAAGGGTCTAATAAGTGTGAATGGTTTGTATATGGTATTTAAAAGGCATTTTTAGCCATTTAATTAGTCGATGTATGACCTTTTTTGTTTGATGGCTAAAAAAGGCTAAAGTACCTAAACATGAAATTGAAGTGTGTTGAACTATAGTGTGGTATAAGATTGCAAACAAGGAATGAATGGTTTTTAAGGGTCTTGATGACCATAAATTGAATTGAATGATTAATTTAATTAAGTCATTGTCTTAATAAAGTGTTTGTTTGATAATTTTTACCATAAAGACCTTGTGTCCATAGATGGTGATGAATTAGTAAAATGGGCAAGAGTACCTAAGTGTGGTAGTAAATGAATGATATTGTATGGACAAGGGTATAGTACCAATGTCAACTAATGATAGTCACAACGGATTGAGAATTAAGTCCCATACTTATGTAGACGACTTAAGGTTAGAGTCCATTTCCTAATATTGTGTCTTGTGGTTAGAGTCCCTTGCCTAATATGCCGGCTTGGGGTTAGAGTCCTGAAACAACTATGATTTTGACCCATAGAAAATTTCCTAAAATTTTATTCTCCAGACCCAATAGGACTCTTGGGTACGAATTATGTGTTTGGGTACGAGTACTATGATCATGTCATATGCTGACCAGTGTTAGTTGGTGGGATGGTTTTGGTATTGAATGGGTACGACTTATGGGTATGATTTGTAAGGCTTGGTAAGAGTCATATAATGGACTCATATAGTGGGTAGTGTTAGATCCTCTTGGGATTTAATTCTGTCCGGGATAGGGATCATGGTTAAGAATCGTATGCTTTGGATACAACTTTGTTGGATGAGTCGTATGCTGGACAGTGTTTGGTCTAGGGGTTAGGGTAGGATACGAGTTACGGGTACCACTCATATCGGAAGGGTACGACTTAGGCTAATTGAGGTGCGGCTAGTACTTTGTCTATTAAGGCCACAAGGGTTGGTTAATTTAAAAAAATAGGTCCTCCAACTTTTACTAGAGTGAAGGTGAAGGAGGATCCACAAGGCTTCTTGGGTTAGATGGAAAAGATCTTTTGGGTGATGTAGGCTACTAATGTAGAGGGGGTTAACCTTGTAACTTATCAGCTCAAAGATATTGCTTATAAGTAGTATGAGGAATGGGATAGAGATACATGTGATATGAAGGAGGAAGGGTTATGAGAGGCCTTTTCTAATATCTTTTTGGATTAATTCTTTTCTCAAGAGTCGAGAAAAGCTAAGATGGAGGAGTTTTTGAACCTTAGGCAAGGGAAGATGTCAATAAAGAAATTTGCTTTGAAATTCCATCAACTATCAAGGTATGCTCCTGACCTAGTTGTTGATATAAGGCAAGAGTAAGGAAGTTTGTTTCTAAGTTGAATAGAGATTTAATTTTGTAGAGTAAGATGATCTTGCTAATTAAAGATATAGACATCTCAAGGTTGACTTTTCATACACGGACGGTTGAGGATGAGAAGAAGAGGTAGGCAAAGTTTCGGGATAGGAAAGAAAAGAGGAGTGGGGGAGTTCTAATCAGGGAGGTGCTCAATCTCAGGGTGATAGAGATAGTTACAAGTAGCAAAAAAATAAGTGGGGGAGTTCTGGCTCCTTTTCTGGTAATGCTCCTTATCAGTCAAGAGATAGGCGTCATTAAGGTGGTGATAATTCTTAGGCACATATTGACCGATCTCAAGCGAGTGGAGGTCAGTTAGTTTCTTTGTGTTTTCCTTGTCAATTTTTTGGTTGTCCTCATTGGGGTTATTGCGATGAAGGATGGGGAAAATTCTTCAAGTATGGAAATACGGTCCATCAGCTTAGCCATTGTTCCATCAATAAGGTATCTACAGGGGCGAATAAGATTCCTATGGCTTCGTCTTCTGCTCCTGCACATGGTGGTGTGGCATTTTCTTCTATTACTGCTTCTAGTTCTAGTCTTAGTCGGAACAGGTTGTATGATTTTGTATCCCAAAAAGTATCTGAGGCATCACCTAATGTCATTACTATTACGTTACAACTTTTTTCTCATAACGTATATTAGTTGCTTGATTTGGGGTCTAGTTTGTCTTTTGTGATTCCATATATGGTTGTATCTTTTGGTTTTGATCCAGCAGTTATTTTAGATTCTTTTTCTATTTCTACCCCGATAGATGACTTGGTTATTTGTAAGAGAGTCTATTGGGTGTGTGTGGTATCTTTTGGTGGGAAGCAGACCTTGGAGGATCTATTTGAGTTGGATATGGGAGATTTTGATATAATTCTTGGTATAGATTGGTTGCATTCTTTGTAAGCGTCTTTGGATTTTCAAACTCGTAAGGTTATCTTTAAGTTTCCTGGTAAACCAATTATAGAATGGGAAGGTAGTTCCTTAGCTCCTGGGGGAAGGTTTATTTCTTATCATAGATCTCAGAGGTTAATCTTCAAGGGTTGTCTTTATTACTTAGTCATGGTTAAAGATTCTAACTCGGAAGGTCCTTCTTTATCTTCAGTCCCTATGGTTAATGAGTTTCCAGAGGTCTTTTCAGATTATCTTCCAAGTAGTACTCTAGATAAGAAAATAGAGTTTGGTATTTATTTGCTTCCGGACACTCGTCCAATTTCTATTCCTCCTATAGAATGGTTCCGACTGAGTTGAAGGAACTCAAGGAGAAAATTAAGGATATCCTATACAATGGTTTTATTCATCCTAGTGTTTCTCCAAGGGGTGCACCGATGTTTTTTATGTGCAAGAAGGATGGTTCCCTTCGGATTTGCATTGACTACACATAGTTGAATAAGGTGATGATCCAGAACAAGTATCCTTTTCCTCAGTTAGATGACTTGTTTGACCAGTTAAAATTTGCAAATTTCTTCTCTATGATAGATCTTTGGTCTTAGTACCATCATCTTAATATTAGGGAGGTGGATATCCCTAAGAAGACTTTTTATACTCGGTATGGGCATTTTATGTTCTTGGTGATGTCATTTCAGTTGGCCAATGCTCCGGCAGCATTTATGGACTTGATGAACAGGGTGTTTAGGCTATATTTGGATCTCTTCATCATTGTGTTCATTGATGACATTTTGGGTTATTCGAATAGCATGGTGGATCATGCTAATTACCTCTGTGTGGTGTTCCAGACCTTAAAAGAAAAGCAATTATTTTCCATGTTCTTTAATTATGAGTTTTGGTTTAATATTATGACTTTCTTAGGTCATATAATTTCTAGTGAAGGGATCATGGTGGATCCATAAAAGGTTGATGTGGTGAAGAGGTGGCCTAGGCCCACAACTACATCCAATATCAGGAACTTATTGGGTTTAGATAGCTATTATAGGCGGTTTGTGAAAACCTTTTCTTTAATAGTTGCTCCTTTAACTTAGTTGACCTATAAGAAAGTTAAGTTTTCTTGGTTGGATGCTTGTAAGGGGAGTTTTGAGAAGTTGTAAGATGAATTGACTTCAGCTCAAATCCTGTCTTTGTCGAAAGGAAATAATGGGTTTGAGGTTTATTATGATGCATCTCGAGTAGGTTTTGGTTGTGTGTTGATGCAGCATGGGAAGGTGATTGTCTATACTTCCAGGAAGTTGAAGGTACATGAGATGAATTAACTTACTCATGATTAGGAGTTGTTAATGGTTGTGTTTTCTTTGAACATATGGCTGCATTATTTGTATGGTATTCACGTGGATATCTTTTCTGACCACAAGAGAGTTCAGTACGTGTTCAGTCAGAATAATCTTAATCTCAGGTAGAGGAGATGGCTTGAGCTTCTCAAAGATTATGATATGTGTCTTTACTACCACCCAAGTAAGGCTAATGTGGTTGTTGATGCTCTTAGCAGGTTATCTATGGGGAGGTTGGCTTATGTAGAGGATTGAAGGCGAGAATTGGTGAAGCATATTCACCGTTTGAGTAATCTTGGAGTTTGTCTTTTAAACTCTAAGGAGGGTAGTGTGTGATGCATGAAGTGGTATGATCATCTCTTGGTTCGCCCAAATGGAAGTGGAAAGTGATAAATATGGACTTCATTACCGGTCTTTCTCAGTCTCAGAATCAGTATAATTTGATTTGGGTCATCGTGGATAGGATGACTAAGTATGCTCATTTCTTGCCAGTATAGACTGCCTTTTTTATGGAGGATTATGTGAAATTGTATCATTAGGAGATTGTAAAATTCAATGGGGTGCCTGTTTTGATTATTTCTTATCATGGTACGTATTTTATGTCTCTATTCTGGCGGTCTTTATAGAAAGGTTTAGGGACTAAGGTTAGTCTGAGTACTTTTTGTCATTCGTAGTTGGGCAAGCGGAGAGAACTATTCATACATTAGAGGATATGCTTTAGGCTTGCATGATTCATTATTGTTGCAACTGGGTTGAGCATCTAGATTTGGAGGAGTTTTCTTACAACAATAGCTATCATTCGAGTATTGGTATGACCCTTTTTGAGGCATTGTATAGTAGGAGGTGTAGATCTCTTATTTGTTTGTTTGAGCTTGGGGAGACGAACATCTTTGGCCCGAATTTGGTTTATAAAGCTATAAAGAAGGTCAAAGTGATTCAGGATAGGCTTTAAGCTTCCCAAAGTCACCAAAAGTCCTATGTGGATGTTAGGCGTAGAGACTTGGAGTTTGAGGTCGGGGATAGGGTATTTCTTAAGGTGTCTCCCATGAAGGGAATGGTGTGGTTTAATAAGGAGGGAAAACTTAGTCCTCGATATGTTTGCCCTTATGAGATTTTACAAAAGGCGAGAAATATTGCTTATGAGATGGATTTTCTATATAGCTTTAGTTTGGTTCATCTAGTCTTTCATATTTCTATATTGAGGTAGTGCATTGGTGATCCTTCTTCGGTTATCCCTTTTAAGGATTGGATATTTCAGATTCTCTGTCTTATGAAGAGGTCCCGGTTGAGATATTAGATAGGCAAGTCTGTCAGTTGCAGACCAAGGATGTGGCTTCGGTTAAGGTTTTATGGCAAAACCATAAGGTGGAAGAAACTACTTGGGAAGCGAAAGAGGACATAAAGTCCAAGTATCCGCATTTGTTTTTTACTCTTAGGATTCATGCAGAAGGTATGTGTCTTAAGCACATCTTTATTTTATGAGTTTTTTAAAGAAAAGATTAACATCTTTACCTTTTTGTTTTCAAACTTTATTAAAAGGATGTTTGATAATGGAATGACTCTGTGTGTTGTTACCCCTACCTTGTCCGTTATTCGGGGATGAATGTTCCTAGTGGGGAGGCTTGAACATCCTGGGTTTTGTCCCATAGAAAATTTCATGAATTTTCATTCTCTGGGCCCAATAAGACTCATGGGTATGATCCGTATGTTGGGGTATGAGTGGTATAGTCATGTCGAATACTAACCAGTGTTAGTTAGAGGGATGGTTTATGTCACTGAATGGGTACGACTTAGGGGTTTGAGTCGTAGGGCTTGGTACGAGTTGTATTAGGGACTCATATAGCGGGTTGTGTTTGATCCTCCTGGTATTTCATTTTGCCAGGGATACGGGTTATGGGTACGGATCATATGGTGGAAAACATTGGGTCTAGTGGTTGGGGTAAGATAGGAGTGGTTGTTACCACTCGTATCAGAAGGGTATGACTCATCAGTGTTAGTCGTATCCTTGTGATGGGATTTTATGCAACTTAAGTGAGGGTAATCTGGACATTTCCCTAAATACCCTAATATGATCTCACGACTTCTAGACTATTTGGGAGGCTAGTTACTTTATTATTCTCTCTTTAACACTTAGAAACTACTCCTATACAATCTAAAATCCTCTCAAACGCATTGGGGAAAGAAAGCTAGGGTTTCATCTTGAGGGCTAATTTAGGGCTTGCTTTTGTGATTTCTTTCCATCAATTCTTGGGTATAAGGCATGATTCTCTTCCCTCATTGTAATTTCAACTAAAGGCATGGTTTATATGATTGATTTCATGGTTTTACTATTTCATGATTATGGTTTTCAACTATTATTTGGGAGTTTTCTTATTAAATGCTTGGTTATGGTTTCTTATGATTTTAATTATGATTTTATATGAATTAATGGTGGTTTTGAAAATTTTGATTGCATGGTAATGTTTTAATGGTCTTTGGAATTGGTTTTGGTTATATTATGCCCCCAATGTGTTTGATAAAAAGCTTATAAAGGTATATTCATTGCATTGACTTCTTTTAATGAAACTCTTGCTTGTTTTCAGCTTATGTAATAAAGAATTAAATGGTTTAAATTGTTTGAAAAGGCTAACGGCTAAATAGTTATGCGTTTGGCTAACATCGAAGTCTCCCAAAAGGTTTAATATGGTAGATGGAAGGCCACTTGAAAGTCCCCTTAACGTAAATTACTTTGGTATGGATATTACTTGTAAGTAAGAGGTGGTATGACGATACCACTAATATTAGCCTTGGTTAATTAAATTGTAAATAGATTGTTTGGTCATTGGGAAATGGTTTTAATTAGGCATTAATGGTGAGGTGTGTAGTAAAGTCATGGAAGGTTGCGGTCTGGGGAGGAAGAAGACTAAAACTTGAAACTCGTATTTGCCGATATGATGATTGCTCATAATGGACCGTATGCATGATGTAACACTTTGGGGGATGTACTAGTCATCCCATGGGATACTTTCTTGGTCGTGTTGCTACACGCATTAGGGGTCTTTCATCAAGGAGAGTTGAACCTATATAGCCCATGGGTGGTTTAGGACAGCCAAGATACACAACCCAGGTAAAAGTTTTAAAGGCATGCTAAGCTTGGTCCCTTTTCCCAAAATAGTTATATATATATATGTGTGTGTGTGTATGGTTGTGTCCATTGGATGGTTTTACTTGGTTTTATAACTGGCATTATTTTATCATTATCCTGATATTCATGTTAGCGGTCACTCTCTAACCCATCTACTGGAAACTGAATAGCCGTTCAACTCCTCCTACATAGTGATTAACTCAGGGACAGTATTTGGATTGAAGTAGTGAGATTCGATCCTTTCGGAAGGTATCATTTCATGTTATGGCTATTGTTAGACGTTTTGACTTTATGTTGGATATTGGTTTTGTCCATAGTTGGGGGCATTTCCCAACTTGATTTCGTTATTCTTTTGGATAGAGGCTTTATGGTACTTCTAGGGGTTGGAATGGGCAGGATCGGTATTAGTGTCGACCTTGACATTGGAATAAGCTGGGAGGTTGGAATCATTAGACATGATTTCTGACTGTTCCATCGTATTATATTTTGGGATTGATTAACATCTTAAGTTTTGGTGTTCTATTTTGTTATGGAGTGGTTTATGGCCTTTGGTTTGACTTGGTATAGTTGTATAGTTGATTTGGTACGGGTGGACTCAGTTGGGTTAGTTGTGGTTGTGACCTAATCCTAGATTCTTCGTGAGAGCATTTACGCTATTTTGTTATATGCTTAAAATTCCATCCATCCAAGGCTGGATATAGGTGGTTGGGTTAGGTAACAGAGGGCGGTCCTTGGTCCTGGTTGGACTTGGAATGCCCATTACGACAAGGCCCAGGGTCAGGTCATGTCTTATCCCTTATTAAATAAGACTTGAGGTTAAAGTCCCTTGCCTAACGTAAGTGCATGAGGTTATAGTCCCTTGCCTTGTAAAAGTAATTGTGTTTAAAGTCCCTTGCCTAATAAGAAGTATTTGAATCTATAAGTGTGGAAGGTCGGAGTCCTCCACTTCATGAGTCATTATTGAATGTATCAAAAATGCTTGTTAAGTCTTGTTTTCCTTTGGCTTGCTGTGAGCATGTTATATATATCAACATGCCTGCCCATGATTATGAATGTGGTTAAATATGATGATTTGACTTTATTTTGAATAATGACCCTATTTTATCCTTAACCTTGAGTTACATGCTAGCGCTCTAATACCGTCTTCGGACGCTCTGTCCCCATGCGATAAAGGGGTCAGAGCTTCTTTTTCTCTTCCTGTATAGTGACTATGTGATCGAAGCAGTTTTTCTGGTGACTTTGAAATGGTGAGCTTCCCTACTTCGGAAGGCATACTTTTCATAGTCTCTTATCTTTGGTCATAGACTTATTAATTCATGTTATTGGCTATTGTTGGGGGCTTGTCCCGACATATATATATATTTAGACACCAAATTTGTAAAGAGGAATTGTGGATAACTGTGGACTTGGGTATGTTGGTTTATATGTAGATGTAAATGAAATGTTTACACATTGTCTAAGTTAGGATATTGGCTTTGTTTCCTCTATCTTGATTAGGTTGGGATTACAGGGGGATCTCAAGTCCATGATGGGTTTAAGATGCCAATACGACATGGCCTGGTTTTGGGTCGTGTCAGTGAAGCTACTTTTATAGGTTCATATTTAGTTAATGAGGCTATGAAGAATATTAAGTTTATTAGAGAAAAGATGAAAATAGCCCAAAATCGTCAGGACTCCTATTCAGATGTGGAGAGAAGGGAACTTGAATTTTTTGTTGGTGATCTTTTATATGGACATTTTTATCCATGAAAAGGGTGAAGAGATTTGGAAAGAAATCAAAACTCAGTCCCTACATTTTTTGTCCTTATAAGATTGTGGGTTGCGTTGGCAATGTATTTTATAAGTTAGATTTGCCTACAAACATAGCTTTAGTTAATATGATTTTTCATGTGTAGCTGTTGAAGAAATACATTAGTGATCCAACATCGATTGTGCCTTTAAATAATATTAGTCTGAAAAATAGTCTCTCTTATGAGGATGTCCTAGTTGAGATTCTTGATCATTAAGTTCATTAGTTGAGGAATAACAATGTCACTTCAGTAAAGTTCAATGGCAGATCAAATTACTTTATGGAGATACTTGGGAATCAAGGGCAGATATGATCACCAATAACCCCCATATTTTCTCTTCGAACTCATTTCCAGCTTGAGGTAATAGTTTTCTCTATATTAATTCTTTCGATCTAATGACAGTCAATAATTCTTATGCCATAATATGCAGTCACTTATTTGGTTTAGTCTATGTTTCAGTTATAAACTGAACAATCATGTTAGTTTTCAGCTCTTTGAAATTTGGTGTTGGGGTTGCAGCTCTTTCCCAAACCTTTCACCTTACTTAGTTTTCATTCGAGGATGAATGACCCCAAGGGGGAGATACTGTGATACCTCAAAAACTTGAACTAAGACTAAATCCATTCTTCAAGTAAATATAGAACAAAAAATCATCTTTTGAGAGTATAAGAAGTGATTTACACAAGTATTAAGGCCACAAGTAACTCCTAACTCATAGCCAAGTCGAAACCTTCCCTACAAAATTAGTTTTTTTGAAGAATCTTTCTAGAGTAAACATCAAACGATCATAACTCCTCACACATAAATAGTTTTAGGTCTCAAAACACATAAAATTAAAGATATTTGAGTATTTTTTTTACACCACCAACTGCTCAATAATCTGATATCAGGGTAAAACATTACGCTTAATTTAGAAAAGGGTGTCTGTCTTCCAGAGTGTGACAGCTCAGGTGATGAACCATCACACTACAAGGAAAGCATCTAGCCTTCAATAGAAAGATTAATATTTTGTCATTTTGTGATGGTTTAAATGATTGGGTCGTCAAGGTATTGTCGGTTTGTTACCTTAACCATAAGCCAAAATTGTTCTTCACTGTTACCACATTTTCAAAGGGGTTGTTTTATCTTTTTCACTCTATAAACACAAAAACTATGCCATTTAATCTAACCTAAGACTTAAATATAAGACTGTAACACCCCAAATTTCCATTTACTCAAAATTCAGTCAATATATAAAGAGAAAAGAGAGAAAGAGGTGATTTTTTTATCCCAACACAAAAAATTGGGTTCTTTTATTTAATACTCCAAATTCAAAGGTTTCACCAAGTTTTCTATCTCCAGGATTGTGTGATTTTATCATTGGGTTTCCTTCCACCCATTTAGTCCCAAAGTATATTAAATTCCTCAATTTAATACCTTCCCTTGAGCCTAGGAATCATGAATTTCATGATTTTTTTAATATTTCAGTCCCTTATTATAATTGAGCCATGAACCAACATTTCCCCATGAATTTTAATATCATTACATGTTTTTGATTATGAGTCCTTAGTATATTGTGTAATTCATAATTTTGAACTTGATTTACAAATTTCTTACATTTTTCAATTTATGGGAGTTGTCATATGTAGTTTCATTATTCAAAGATGACAGGTTATGCACATCTTATGAAGTAAGATAATATGCATATGGTAATGAATACTCAGTCCTTTATATTTACAAGATGTAGAATACTTTCCAGATAAAGTTTCTACTATTTTTATCTTATATATGAACATCTTATAACTTATTACTTACTTAGTTTAATAAACCATACAATTATCGATTGTTATTAAGATGGGAGTAGTACTTAGCCTAGTGCTGACATAGGGATTGTAACGACCTAATTTTTAGGAACCAGAACGTCACACGATGCTCATGATCACGAAGGACCACAAGCCAACCCTCTACTGATATCTGTACTTGAAAAATGCAGAATATAGATAATAAATGCAGAAACTGACCATAAGTTTCAAAACATCAAAAAAATACTCAAAATTGAAAACTGAACACTGATATATCTGTCCGAAAAGCCTCTAAACTGTCTGTGCTATGGATTTGATAGAATATGTCCTCAACTAACTCCATCTACTGAAAATAAACAAAATCTGATGCAATAATGATAATAGGATCATCCTCGAATGAAGAGGACTCACTACTATATCTACTGTTGCTGACTGGGATTGAGTTGCTAAGGGTACTCTGGATCTTGTGCCTCTGAACCTATGGTGTCAAATAAAACACCATAGCGCAAATGCATCAGTACGGGATTGTACCGAGTATGAAGAATAGGTAAGGCCAAATGCAAAGGCTTATGCACGAACAATTACTTAACTGAATAATCAAGAGAGTATTGAATGAGAACACATGCATGAATGCCCGCACCATAACAGAAATCATCGTGACTCAAAATACTGAAATTGATAAACTAAATATACTCATATCATTGACTGAATTCTGAGCTTTCTACTCTTGACTAACTGCATCGGATATCAAACCTCTCTAACGGAAGATTCCAGAATCTACTATCAATGATAAGAAAAGATCATTTCCGAATCTGAAAACAAGAATACTCAACTGAATTTGAGACTGAGGTTAAACCTATCTGATGGGTGATCTTTAGATCTGATAACAAGAATACTCAACTAAATCTGAGACTGAGAGCAAGCCTATCTGACGGGTGATCTCTTGATCTAATAACAAGAATACTTAACTGAATCTGAGATTGAGATCAAGACTATCTGACGGGTGATCTCTAGATCTGATAATAAGATTACTCAACTGAATCTTAGACTGAGATCAAGACTATCTGATGGGTGATATCTAGATCTGATAAAAAGAATACTCAACTGAATTTGAGACTGAGATCAAGCCTATCTGATGGGTGATCTCTAGATCTGATAATAAGATTACTCAACTAAATTTGAGATTGAGATCAAGCCTATCTGACGGGTGATCTCAGGATCTGATATGAGATTACTCAACTGAATCTAAGACTGAGATCAAACCTATATAACGGGTGATCTCGGGATCTGATAATAAGATTACTCAACTGAATCTGAGACTTAGATCAAGCCTATCTGATGGGTGATCTCGGGATGTGATAATAATATTACTAAACTAAATCTGAGACTGAGATCAAGCCTATATGATGGGTGATCTCAGGATCAGATAATGAGATTACTCTAATAAATCAGAGACTTAGATCAAGCCTATCTAATGGGTGATCTAAGGATCTAATTATGAGATTACTCAACTGAATCTGAGACTGATATCAAGCCTATCTGATGGGTGATCTCTATATTTGATACTGAATAACTTTATATGGGACCAAGCCAATCTGATGGGTGGTCCATGAATCAATGGAACTATCTGATTTCCTCACTGAGATAAATGACTGTATCTGACAGTCCTGATTTCTAAAGATTGATACCGAAACTGCAACTGTAGGAAGTAGTCACTTAACTGACATGCCCCGAATCTCAACTGGTGGGGTCCAACCTGTAACCCCAGCTAGAAGGGTGTCAATATTGTGCCACGGGTAAAGACCTCTCTGGTCAATCCAATCTGACGGGTGACCCTCGCAGGAAGTCAAGCCTAAGGCAATATAATAGTGAAGCCTATATGACGGGTGACCAGCCTTTCCTGATGGGTGACTCCTGCATCCTGCGCTGGCTACGCAGTTTTGGAGTTCAGGGATTTCTCCTAACAACTCTGCCTCTCTGATGGGGAGCCGTCATCCCTACCCTCGCTCGGTGCTAGCTCCTACTCCCAACTGAAAGGATCTGAACGGATTCTTACTGAACACAAACTAAGCTGAATCTGATACTGATCATATTTCTTGACTGATCCGATTGAGTTAAGATATATTCACTTGGTTCTATATCTGAAGGAATACTACTGAATCTCATTATCTGACTAAATGATACAATGCTTTGAATAGAGTACTTGATTACTACAGAGGTTAGAACTGAACACTTGAATACTACTAGATCTGAGTTGGGTACAGAACTGAGGCTAGATTACTAGTGATATTGAGATTACGGCGATTACAGAGATTACTGAGATTTCTTAAGTTCTGTATCTGTCTGAGAATCCAGAGTTCTATAACTTGCTGAGTTCTAAAATTCATAGCTCGACTGGAATTATTGTGAAAACTAACACGAGCTTTAGATAGCAGCTAAATTGTCGGGTATAAATACCCCAAGACTCGATACATAAAAGTAAAACATAACCATTGTTGAATAATCAAGACCATGGACAATCATTCACCATCATAATCACTAAGGCATCACTTTAAGCATTTAGAAATTCTAAACCTGTAATAACATAGGGGGACATGCTATTGGATTATACTCCATTCAACAAGGCCTTGCATCAAGCACTTCGCACATATTTAAGTCTTGGCATGTACCGGAGAATACATAATTTGGGAACTTCATGCTATCATGTTACAATTCATTCATCAAATACTTAGCCTGTATTAAAGAGTACATAATTGGGGAATTTCATGCCATCATGTCACTATTCATTTACTAAGGCTTTTCAACAAACACTTGGTATGCATGGGCTTGCAAACAATTGAGGATTTTTGGTCAACATGCTATAATGGCCCTAATTCCTTCACATGAGCATTTAATCAAACATATGGGGAGCATGCTTTGCTTATTCAACAATTTCCTCACTTAATTGAAATGAACTCATCACTTAACAAGCAACTTGAAGAGGGTTTATTATGAACATCACATGAATATAACATACTACGGTCAAAGCTTGAAAACCTTGCAAATAAACATGAATCAAAACTAAATAATAGCATGAACATCACTTTCAACACACATGAATCATGAAAACCCATAAACATAAGATCTTTGAATTTTTGAAAAGGGTTCTTGATCTTCTTGGATGAAAGGGACCCAAGAATCAACATCTACATACCTTAGAGAAACTCTTTCTTGAAAGCCCTTGGAGAGATTCTTGATTTCTTGATTTCTCTTGAAGAATAAAGAAGGGTTTTGATTTTGTAGAAACCCTAGCTCTTGTTCTTGAACAACTTTAAGAGAAAACAATGATATTTTGGGTGAAATAAGGCCAAATCCCATGTTAAGGAGTATATATAGGGGTTGGGAAAAGACCCTTTTTGCCATTGGAATTAAACTTAAAAATCCCGATTTTACATGCTGGCGCGACGTGTCATAATAGCGTCAACTCACTAGAAATTGGAGAATCAGGAAACTACTTGATGGTGCGATGCGGTGGAAATCGCGTTGCCACCTTGGTTGCAAATTGGAAAGGCACCGCGATGCGGTGGAATCGCGTTGGTGCACTGGATATTGAAAATTTTAAAATTAAACCTTGGCTCGATGCGCTATAATCACGGAGGCTCACTGGATTTTGATTATTGCCATTTTGGCTAGCTCTGCGACACGCTAAAGTGCCAGGTGGCACACTTTCTCACTAAAATGGCTCTAACTCTTCGCCCGAGTGTCGGATTAGGCGAATTTGGTATTGACGGAAAGCTTATTCAATTCTCTACATGACAAAAAGTTGATATTGGGGAAATTATACATGGTTCAAAAGACTTCACACTTGGGAATACACTTCTCAACCTTTTAGGGTCGGATTAACACTTCACTGAACATGCTCTAAGGCTCAGACTAAGAGAGAATTTTGTGGGGTCTTACAATAACTCCCCCTTGGAAACATTCATCCTCGAATGTTGCTTGATAGGCTAAGAATACTGATCGATTGAACTTACTTAAGGAACGGGAGCGTCTGAAACATGACTATTCAACTGGAACTACTGATATTCTAAACTCTCATATTGGACATGCATATCTGATGCATGGAATACTGGACTGAAGCTACTCATAAGCTGAATTCTCATAATAGACATGCATATCTGATGCATGGATGCGTAACTAGGCTGATCTCATGAATGCATGACTGAACACACTAAAAAGTTGAACTCTTTCTACTGAACATGCATACCTAATGCATGAATGTCTGACTGAAGTGACTCTCAAAAGCATGACTGTTATGCAATGATCACTGATGTTAACTTCATAAGAAGAGTCTAAACATGCAAATGAATTAGTCTAAGAACATGAGAGCATTGCAATATCAT
The DNA here is from genome assembly GCA_030864215.1 of Capsicum pubescens. Taxonomy (NCBI): domain Eukaryota; kingdom Viridiplantae; phylum Streptophyta; class Magnoliopsida; order Solanales; family Solanaceae; genus Capsicum; species Capsicum pubescens. Next base: position 192,824,831 of record CM061544.1, on the reverse strand, counting down.
GGGGTATCTCCACTAAAGTCCCTCTAAACACACCTCACTAAAAATATTGGGGCAGTGCACGGGGCACCTATGAACCGGTTCATGATTGACTGACTGAAGTCTGAAACTCATGCTTGACTCATGCTGACATATAAGATCAAAATGAAAGACAAGGATCTAGAAATACATATCACAAAGATGAAGGACTCATAACATACTTGAATCTGTATAAGGGAACCTTTCCCGATCATGGAGAGCCTGAAACCCATAAAGACTGTTCTGACGCTAACCACTATTGGCACCGGAAGGGGAACCCTACTGATGAAACTCTCTACCCCTCTGAGCTAGCACTCTACACTCTCGTAATGCATCACTACCGACTCTACACACACCTAGGTGGCTTTTGCCACACTCTCCACAAAGAGGATTGGTATGAACACCACTAGCACTACTCAGGGATTTGGATCCTGGCTCCCCTTCATAACTGACATCCCCAAACTTCGGTGCGGGTACACTAGATAAGGATATAGCTGGGACTAAAAATCTCTGTCTATGCTGAGAATGACTACCACCCTGGGACCCTGCTTGTGAGAAACCATGACTACTTGTCCTAGCTCTCTTACTCACTCTCTCTCTTTCTCTCTCCTTATCTACCTCAATCTGCTGCACATGCATCATCAGTCTAGAAAGGTCCATATCTCTATGAAGCATAGAAGCTATACACTCTTTCAAACACTAACCCAGACACACCAGTCAGAAACTTACTCATACTCGCTCTAGGGTCAGCTATTAAGTCAGGAGCATACTTAGCTAACTGGTTAAACTTAAGACAATACTCTTTCACTGTCATGGAATACTCTTTCACTATCATGGAGCCTTTCCTTAGGTTCATGAAATCCTCTACCTTAGCTTTCCTCATCTCTAGCAGGAAAAACTTATCTAAAAAGGCACCCTGAAACTCTTGCCAAGTCACGGGAACCAGATCCTCCCCTTTACCCTTCTTCCACACTACAACTCAGTCATGAGCAATATCCTTTAACCTATACAATGCTAACTCTACACTCTTCTCATCAAAAATATACATAATCTAGGTGATCTTCTTTACCTCCTCATGATAAAGTGGTGGGTCCTACCTGCTACTAACCCATAGAACTCCGGCGGGCTTATTCTCATGAAATCTCTAATTCTAGCTGCGACTGAACCCCCATCTTGCTAAGGTGGGGCCATAACCTGACGGTTACCCTAAATATTAGTTACAGTTTGGGCTAGCACCTAAAAAGATGCCCAAAACTCTACATATGACATATTCTCATTCTCAGGATCTACTGGCTGAGGGGGCTGGTCATCAGCCGTACGGACATAATCTCTGCAAGGAGGCATACTCTATAAATAGAGGAAATAAGTGTATTAGACTGAGGATCAACACGAGCTTATTCTCTCTCACACGACATGAATACTAAAAGAAGGGAAACTGCTCATAAAAACAACTTATAGCCTCTTGTACATAAATGTGGCGCGCAATACACCATGCACAAGACTCCACTAGATTCAGCTTTTCAGACACCCTAGGACACTATTGAACCTTAGGCTCTGATACCAAGTTTGTAACGACTCGATTTTTTTGGAAACGGAATGTCATATGGTGCTCATGATCCTAAAGGCCCAAAAGCCAACCCTATACTGATATCTGTACCAGAACACTGCATAGTATAGAAAATAAATGCAAAAACTGACCATAAGGTTCAAAACATCAAAAAAATAGTCAAAATTGAAAACTAAACACAGATATATCTGTCTGAAAAGCCTCTAAACGGTCTGAGCTATAGAGTTGATAGAAAATGTCCCCAACTAACTCCGTCTACTAAAAACAAACAAAATCTGATGTAATAATGATAAAAGGATCATCCTCGAAGAAGAGGACTCACTGTTATATCTACTGCTGCTGACTGGGACTGAGCTGCTAAGGGTACTCTGGATCTCATGCCTCTGAACCTATGGTGTCAAATAAAACACCATAGCACAAATGCGTCAGTACGGGAATGTATCGAGTATAAAGATGAGGTAAGGCCTAATGCAAGGGCATATGTATGAACAATTACTTAACTGAATAATCATAAGAGTACTGAATGAGAACACATGCATGAATACACGCACCATAACAGAAATCATCGTGACTCAAAACACTAAAACTGATTAACTAAATCAACTCATATCAATGACTGAATTCTGAGCTTTCTACTCTCGATTTATTGCATTGAATATAAAACCTCTCTAACGAATGATTACGGAATCTACTTTCAATGATAAGAAAAAATCATGTCCGAATCTGACAACAAGATACTCAAATAAATTTGAGACTGAGAACAAGCCTATCTGACGGGTGATCTCTAGATCTGATAAAAAGAATACTTAACTAAATCTGAGACAGAGATCAAGCCTATATAATGGGTGATCTCTGGATCTGATAACAAGAATACTCAACTGAATCTGAGACTGAGATCAAGCCTATCTGACGGTTGATCTCTAGATCTGATAATAAGATTAGTCAACTGAATTTGAGACTGAGATCAAGCCTATTTGACGGGTGATTTGTAGATATGATAACAAGAATACTCAACTGAATCTGAGACTGAGATCAAGCCTATCTGATGGGTGATCTCTAGATCTAATAATAAGATAACACAACTGAATCTGGGACTGAGATCAAGCCTATCTGGTGGGTGATCTCGGGATCTGATAATGAGATTACTCAACTGAATCTGAGACTAAGATCAAGCCTATCTGATGGGTGATCTCAGGATCTGATAATGAGATTACTCAACTAAATCTGAGACTGAGATCAAGCCTATCTAATGGGTAATCTTGGGATCTAATAATTAGATTACTCAACTGAATCTAAGACTGAGATTAAGCCTATCTGATGGGTGATCTCGGAAACTGATAATGAGATTACTCAACTGAATCTGAGACTGAGATTAAGCCTATCTAACGGGTGATCTCGGGATCTGATAATGAGATTACTCAACTAACTCTTAGACTGAGATCTTGCCTATATGATGAGTGATCTCTAGATCTGATACTGAATAACTTTATATAGGACCAAGCCTATTTGATAGGTAGTGCATGAATTAGTAAAACTATCTGAGTTCCTCACTGAGATAGATAATTGTATCTGACAGTCCTGATTTCTGAAGATTAATACTGAAATTGCAACTGTGGAAAGTAGTCACTTAACCAACATGCCCCGAATCTCAATTGGTGGGGTCTAGCCTATAACCCCAGATGGAAGAGTGTTAATACTGTGCCACGAGTAAAGACCTCTCTGGTCAAACCTATCTGACGGGTAACCCTCGCAGGAAGTCAATCCTAAGGCAATATAATAGTCAATCCTATCTGATGGGTGACCAGCCTTTCCTGATGGGTGAATCTTTCATCCTACGGTGGCTACGCAGTTCTGGAGTTCAGGGATTGCTCCTAACGACTCTTCTTCTCTGACGGGGAGCCGTCATCCCTTCCCTCGCTCGGCTCAAGCTCCTACTCCCAACTGAAAGACTCTAAACGGATTCTTAACTGAATACAAGCTAAGATGAATCTGATACTAATCATGTTTCTCGAATGATCTGGCTGAGTTAAGCTGAATTCACTTGGTTCCATATCTGACGGAATACTACTGAATCTCTTTATCTGACTAAATAATATAGATCTTTGAATAGAGTACTCAATTACTATAGAGATCAGAACTGAACACTTGAATACTACTAGATCTTAGCTGGTTATAAAACTGAGGCTAGATTACTAGCGATACTGAGATTACGGCGATTATAGAGATTACTGAGATTTCTTAAGTTCTCTATCTATCTAAGAATATATAGTTCTATAACTCACTGAGTTCCAAAATTCATGGTTCGACCGAAATTATCGTAAAAACTGACATGGGCTCTAGACAGCAGCTAAATTGTCGGGTATAAATATACCCAGGACTCGATATATAAAACTAAAACATAACCATTCTTGAATAATCAAGACCATGGACAATCATTCACCATCACAATCACTAAGGCATCACTTCAAGCATTTAGAAATCCTAAACATTTAATAACATAGGGGGACATGCTATTGGATCATACTCTATTCAACAAGGCCTTACATCAAGAACTTCGCACATATTTAACTCTTGGCATGTACCGGAGAACACAAAATTGGGGAACTTTATGCTATCATGTTACAATTCATTCATCAAACACTTAGCATGTATTAAAGAGAACATAATTAGGGAATTTCATGCTATCATATCACAATTCATTCACTAAGGCTTTTCAACAAACACTTGGTATGCATGGTCTTGCATGCAATTTTTTATTTCTAGTCAACATATTATAATGGCCCTAATTCCTTTACATGAATATTTTATCAAACATATGGGGAGCATGCTTTGCTTATTCAATAATTTCTTTACTTAATTGACATGAACACATCACTTAACAAGTAACTTGAAGAGGGTTTATTATGAACATCACATGACTATAACATACTAGGGTCAAAGCTTGAAAACCTTGCAAACAAACATGAATCAAAATTAAATAATAGCATGAACATCAATTTCAACACACATGAATCATGAAAACCCATAAACATAAGATCTTTGAAATTTTGAAAAGGGTTCTTGAGCTTCATGGATGAAAGGGACCCAAGAATCAACATCTACATACCTTGGAGAAACTCTTTCTTGAAATACCTTGGAGAGAATCTTGATTTTTTTATTTCTCTTGAAGAAGAAGGAAGGGTTTTGATTTTGTAGAAACCCTAGCTCTTGTTCTTGAATAACTTTGAGAGAAAACAATGATATTTTGGGTGAAATGAGGCCAAATCCAGTGTTAAGGAGTATATATATGGGTTGGGAAAAGACCATTTTCTCCCTTGGAATTAAACTAAAAAATCCTAAGTTTACATGCTCGTGCGATGCTCCATAATTACGCCAGATCGCTAGAATTTGGACAATCGGGAAACTGCTTGATCACTCGACGCGGTGGAAATCGCATTGCCACCTTGGTTGAGAAGTATAAAGGCACCGCGTTGCGGTGGAATCGCATTCGTGAACTGGATATTGATAATTCTGAAATTAAGCCTTGGCGCGATGCCCCATAATCACGGAGGCTCACTGGATTTTGACGATTGTCATTTTGGCTGGCTCCGCGACGTGCTAAAGTGCCAAGTGGCACACTGTCTCACTAAAATAGCTCTAACTCTTCTCCCGAGTATCAGATTGGATGAATTTGGTATCGACGGAAAGCTTATTCAATTCTCTACATGAAAAAAAGTCAATATTGGGGAAATTCTACACGGTTCAAAAAACTTCTCACCTGGGAAGACACCTCTCAACCTTTCAGGGTCGTATTAACATTTTACTGAACATGTTCTAAGGCTCAGACTACAAGAGAATTTTACGAGGTGTTACAGGGATGAAGGCTCACCGACCAGTTAGGCTGAGTCTTTTATTAAAAGTCCTAAATTACAAAAACTACGGCACCACTATTGGTTCTAAAAGGTCACCTATTATGCCAATCTTGACACCTTTTTTCCTTCTTGATATTAGTTTAGTGGATCCACCTTTGTTAGTGTTCATACCTTTTGCAAGGTAAGAATTACCATTATACCTTTGATTATATGTTGGACCCTGATTATCTAAGATTGGGGTATGTTAGTTAATAATATCTCCCAAAGTTCAGACTCAGGCCTCGAATGACGTTGTATTGAATTTATTCAACAAATTTTTGCGCCCAAGTGCACAAGAAAGTAGTATAGTGACTCTTGCAAGCAGAATGTTGATCTCTTGGGGACTTGGTGATTAGCAACCTATCAAACATAATTATCACTATTGAAGTTTAAACAAATGCAATTTGTAACCATTACGAGACTTGAGATTTGATATTATAATCTAAGTTATCAAAATAACAATTATATAAAACTTGGATTATAAATAATATATGGATAATTCCAGGGTTGAGGCATTTACTTCACATTCATTCATAAATATTGTTTCTAGCCAGAATTATTGTTTATCATTATTATTTATTTATGATATTGATAGTATAACCCAGGTATGGTCACCATCTAAGTCCGATACTAAATTAATCTCACAATAACATCATTGAGCATGGGTGTGAGTCCTTAACTTTGATGAATTAAGCGATCATTCCGTTCCATGAAGCATATAGGGTGTTAAGATATATCTCTATCCTAAACACAAGTAATATCTTAACAATAAATATATAATTAGTAAAGAAAATATACACATTCCTAATATTATTCATTATGTCCCTCCACTCATATGGTCAATTCATTTTTGGACTTATATTTATCCTAAATTTAATGATGCTTTAGAATAGTAAACTAAGAATGCAAGAATAATCACATACTTGATAAACAAATAAACCAAAAATCAAACCGTAATTTCACATTCATTTTCATATATTCAACCCTTAAATTAGGGATTTTATCCACTCATATTCTTACAAAAAATTACCATAATTGAATTCATAATTGAATACTACAAGAGAGCTAATGAAAATAAGAAAAACCCTAGTGTAGAACCCCTTTAATGCCTTCTCTTCTCTGCAATCTTGTGTTTTTCCAAAAGTGACGTGTAATTTTTAAAAAGTACTCCTTATATAGTGATTTATTTCGTCCATGGGATTCCCCATACGAAATATTTGCATTTACTACATTGCCCCTAACGTAAAGACATACAAAATCAACTTTTGGACGTCCCGTGAGAGGATTACACTTCAAGGCCAAAAGCATGGCCTAGGGTTGTAGCGTACACCCAATGAATGGGTGAAATAGTTTTACCAATACTATGGGGTTTGGATTATGGCCCATTCCATGCTCTAGGGGGTGCGGAGCAAGGCACCTTCTCAATGGTGAGATTTTTCTCCCGCTTTGTTCTAATCTTGTCGTATGTTTGACCCTTGTTTCCCCACATCTTATGAAGTGTTTCTATGATTTAATTATCTTAATAAATGTCTTTAGTTGTCTCCAACAATATCATATAAAAATCAATAGTTCATACAACACAATAGAGACCATCAATGTACACTAAAATAAGCATAGCTCAAGCTAGCACCACAAGTTTTCTCATCTGCACTCTATTTGATCATTTTAAATCTTTAGTTATTTTGTATTTTGATGCCCCTTAATAACTTTAAACATGTAATTCAACACATAAATACATAGTTACACCCTTGATACCTTATTAAGAATACCAAGGAGCTCTCAAGAGTAAGTTAAACATTTATAGGTAATAACACTTAAGTGTATAAATACGCCTAATATAACCACCCCACACTTAATGATTTGTTCGTCCTTGAAAAACTCTTTATATTAAGCAACATTGAAGAAGACACATAACTACTATAAGTAAGACACTTAATCTAGAACTACAACAACTACATCAATAGTAGGTTCCACATTACGCAAGTCATATTACAATTGAAAACTCTAGAACACTACATCAAATTAGTCTAACCTCAAGAAGTGACTCAACCAAGTTGTCAAACTCATGTATATTAATTAAAAAAAAGATAATACAAGTCACCTAACCATCATCAAACATCCATCCTCACGACATGACAGAACCATATTTACCCACTAATCTATAATTTATCATAAGAATGGGTTTAAGAAACAAATTTTGCTCACTTTCATAAATAATCCACATGTAAAATAAGATGAACCATATGCTTAAGCTTAGTTTAATACTTTACTAATATAAGAATCTCTTTTTTCAAGATACAGTAGGTCATTAAAGGTTGTAATTTAGGCTAAGGGATGGGTAGGAACTATTATCTCCAGTATCTTCCCTAAGCCCTTTAAGACATCACTCTTTATATTAGACTCATCTCTAACCAACTAGTTTTTCCACAAATTTTATTTTCCTACCTCTTTTTTATTTTTCCCTATCTATTAAAGATAGATCACACATCTTAAGAAGGAAGTATTTGCTACCAAGACATGGTTCTCTTTTGATTAGTTTTTCTTATGATTATTTCACTCCGAACCACAACACAAAAACTTTTTCAACACACCAATAGCTATTTTCTTGGGGATTCACCTTCACCTTTTCCTTCCAATTATTTACACTTCTTAAAAACTCAATATTTAAACTAAAGATCTTAGGAGTTTTTTATCAAAGTATGATGAATTGAAATAACGTGAAAAATCTACACATTAGGCTACTCGAGAATAGACTAATGGCTCAACTATGCTAACTAAGTTCATATAAAAAGGATAGATAAAGAAGGTATGAAACATATCTATTAAAGAAATGCTTATATCATCCCCAAGACTCAACATTGTTTATTTTGCTTTGCACACACCCAAGGTAACTTCTAGACATCACAATGCAATAAGGGATATAACTATAAATCTCATGCACACATGGTCCATGCTTAAACCATGAAGGATCCATATAGTCTCTCAACCAAGTAATAGCTAGAATTTAAAATTAATCCAACCTCATCCAAGAGTCAAATTTTTAAGCCTAGGTGTCTCAAAATTTATAATGAACTAATTTTTGGCGATTTGTGTGAAATATTATTTCAGTGTAAATCGATAATTATAGCCTTCCTCGTGGTTGCATTGTGGTGTTTCTAGGGTGTGGGGATGATTGGCATGGTTACCAATGCATTTTGACGTGGTTTAAGCTAGATTATGATTTTTGATGATCTTAAAGGCTTATTTATTGACTTTCGACAACATCTTTTGATGTGTACATCGGGTAGTAACATTGTCTACTCCAGGAGATCCAGAACATTGATTTTAAGTTGGTGACATGATTGGTGTTGTTTTTTAGCTTCTATATCTCATTTTTATCCTCTATTAGAAAAATTATGAAAATACATCTTGGCAGTCAATTCTATGATAACAATATTTTTTTCAAAAATCTATCATCGTTGTTGAGCCTAAAGCATAGAATAATGACATAGCATAGTTTATTTGCATTGTTGAGTTTCTAAATAAATCACGACTAGTCCGCGCAGAGTTGGAATTTTGCAAGTCTCCACAGCTAGTGCACCACTCAGCTGGTACAGTCTCTAAAGCGCAACTTTTTCCACTTTAATTGTTGGTGCTAAAGTACATCTTATATTCTTTAGTAGCTAATCAAACTGGTCAACAACGCTTTAGCGGTGCTCTATCTGCTTTAGCGGTAAGTGCTAAAGAGACCCTTATCCACTTTAGCAAACTGGCACTCATTGGCAGCTATCGATAAAGTAGTACTTTATCGCTTTAGTGGTGACCTCTAAGATAACCATTTGAGACTTAGAGCATTGAATTTTTGTATTTTTAGGTGATTTCCTTCATTTCCATGTTTGGGTAAGCTCCATAATCCTATTTAAACTACTTCTATTATCCTTTAAATATTGTTTAATCTCGGATTTAAAGGTGGAATTTATGGATTTTGTCTCTAAAGGCCCAAATTACCATGTCTTTGATTCATACCCAAATTTCAATTTTTTTTCACTAGGGTTTTCATATATGAGTTCCTTTAATCTTGAGAAAAATATTTTTGAACAAAAAATCCAATTTAATATTTATTTATGAAAAAACATGTTTTGGTGGTCCATTTGGAACCCAATTAGGAAGTGGGAACTATAGGTATCATTGGGCTTCATTCGACAAGTACATTCTATATTTTTGTGTTTTAACTAATGTTGGGTCCATGACCCAGGAGAGGCCTTTGGCCTTAGAAATTCAGTCTTTGGCTAACTAGATGGTTATGCTTAATGTTTCGACACTTCAGTGCATTTTGGCATTCATGGAGGCTAGGTCTTCCTAGATGGAATAGATTTTGGCTTATCTATTTGATGATGTAGAGTTGAGAGAGATTCGCAATAGGGTGTTGAGTGGTGTGGCTAAGAAAGCCTTGCTAAATTTTGAAGCTTTTTTTAGAATTGGAGGCCGAGTTTGTGTATCAAGAGTGGGTGATTGGATTAGATCGATTTTAGAGGAGGCTCATTATTACAAGTATTACATCCTTCCGGGAGTGACTAAGATGTATCGTGATTTTAGAAAAAAGTACTTATTGGGTTGTATAATGTAGGATGTAGCAGATTTTGTAGCTCGTTTCCTATGTTGCCTATAAGTAAAGGTCGGGCATCTAAGACCTAGTAGTTTGCTTTAGAGGTTACCCATTCCTATATGGGTATGGAATGGATAACTATGGACTTTGTGATAGGTTACCTCGTACTTCTCATGGTATAGACAGTGTTTGTGTTAACTTAGATTGGTTGACAAAATCTTATTATTTTATTCTTATTCACATCTATTTTGGTGTTGAAAGGTTGGCCCATATCTATATTGGTGAGATAGTTTATCAGCATGGTATGCCAGTGTCTATAATCTCAAATTGAGCTTCAGTGTTCACATCCCACTTTTGGAAGACATTTCAGGAGGAGTTTCTATCCAAGTTGATCTTAGCACAAATTTTTAGCCCATACCGATGGTCAGTTGGAGCGGAATGTTTATATTTTGTAGTATATGCTACACGCTTATGTAATGGACTTTGGTTTTCAGTAGGACCAACATCTAGCTCTGGTGTAGATTGTATTTAAATAATAGATGCCATTCATTATTAAGATGTTTCTTTCAAGGCTTTGGATGTTAGGCGTTGTCTCTCTCCAGTTTATTAGTTTGAGGCTTTTAAGATTAGATCTCGAGGTATAGACATACTTTGTGATTCTTTGGATAGAGTTTAGGTCATCCAGTATAGATTTTAAGTTGATCAAAGTAGGCAGAAGTGCTATGCGGATTGTAGACTTCATTCCTTATGATTTATTGTTGGTGACCGTGTCTTCCTTCGTGTGTTGCACAAAAAAGGCACAATGAAGTTTTGAAATAGGGGCAAACTTAGCCCCAGGTATGTCGGACCAATTGAGTTTTTTCAAACTATTGGGGATGTGACCTATCAGTTAGCATTACCTCTAGATTTATCAGTTTATCATCCTATTTTTCATGTTTTTATGATTTGGTGTTAAATTCTAGATGATTCTTTTATCATTCTTAGGGATTTTGTTATGTTAGATGAGCGGTTAACTTTTGTTGAGAAGCCTGCCACTATTCTTGACATGGATATTAGATTATTACTTTCTAGAGATATTCTAGTGGTTAAGGTTTAGTTGAGGCATATACCTATAAATGAGTCTACTTGGGAAGTTGAGTCTTATACATTAAGTAGTTTCCCCAGCTTTATGCTTATTCAGGTATTTCTATTACCTTTAGTTTGAGGATGAACTAGATTCTTAGTAGTGGGTGATGTAATGACCTAATTTTTTGTGATTTGTAGAAAATATTTATTTCTATGTAATTTGATAATTTTACCCCACTCTGTGGTTGCATTATCGTGCTTCTGGGTGTGGGGATGATTGGCATGGTTCCCAATGCATTTTAGTATGTTTATGCAAGATTGTGGTTTTTGATGGTCTTTAAGTCTTATTAGTTGACTTTGGTCAATATCTTTTGAGTTGTTAATCTAGTGGCAAAATAGATTGTGCCAACAGATCCATAATGTTGATTTTAGGTTAGTAACATAGACAATGTGGTTTTACAGCTTTCATATCTCATTTTGACCCTTCATTCAAAGAGTAGTAAAAGTAGGCCTAGGGGGTCATTTGTGTGAAACCAACATTTTTTTTAAATATATCCTCTCCATTGAGTCCATAGTATTGAATTTGAATGGGTATCATAGTTCATTTGAATTTTTGAGATTCTGGATGAATCTCGAGTGGTCTATGAAGACTTGGCATTTTCCATGTCTACATAACTAGTGCACCACTCAGCTGATGATGCCGCTTAAGCGTCCGACGCAAGCTATTCAAGGGCGCTTTATGTAACACCCCATGTTTTTCCTAGCTTAAAATTCATTTATAGAATATTAAGAGTGTGCTTCAAAAATGAATAACCTTTATTTAATATGTAATTTTCCAGATTTAGACCTTCCATTGTGTGGAAAATTGAATAAGCTTTCCATCGATATCAAATTTGCCCAAATTCGACAATCGGTCAAGAAGTTAGAGCATTGTTAGTAATTCAGTGTTCCACCTTGGCACTCACCGTGTCGCAGTGGATGCCAAAATGGTAATCATCACATTCTAGTGGACGTCTGTGATATTGGCGTGTCGTGGAGAGGTCCAAATCCCCAATTATCAATTTCTTGTGGCACAACGCAATAGCACCGCATCGTGCTAGAGTGCAAATTCGCACTTGTCCTTTTCCAGTAACTTAATGTGATTTCACCGCGTCGTGGTGAAGGTATAATTGTCGTACTCTTGATCCATAATTCGAATTCTTATGTCATGACTTTAATCCCAAGTATGTGAAGTCCTTATTAGGTGAATAATGTTCATAGAAGTTACTTAGAGCCTAGTGGAGCTAACGATATTAGATTCGACCAAAATTTGGCATTCAATCATACAAGGGTCTAATTTAAACGTGTATAACATTTTATATACATAGAATTTTCCATCCGAAGACCCACTAAATTGTAGATAATTGAATTAGATTTCCGACGATTCCAATTTCGTAAAAATTTGAAACGCGAGCAAAAAGTTATGGCCATTATAGTGTGAGGTAGTAAGCTACCGCGATGGTAGAGCGTTGCGTTAAAGGGAAAAATCAGGATGCGGGTTACGAATTTCTTCTTTAAAGTAATAAGGGGCAAAAGGGTCTTTTCCCATCTCAACCCAGGTCGTAAAAACACGATCTAAGGCTTCAAATGGGGCATTATTTGCCCCTATTCTCCAAATTTTCCCTCAAGAATAACCCTAATCAATTCCCTCAAGAATCACTAATTCCATCTTCTTCTCTTCAACAAAAGATCAAGAATTTAGGGTTTCTAATCTAAGAACTTCAGGAATGATCTCAAGATTTATGTTGGGTGAATTTATGCATTCTAGCGCTACTATTCTAGAACATTTAGCCTTGTTTTGAGGATGATTCTTATGCTATATGTGTTGATAATGATATAAATGAGCATTTTTGTGTCCAAGTATGTGTTTACAATGTTTAATGGTGGTTTCACATGAGTTTTGATTCAATTTGAACATTTAGAGTTCAACCGAGAAAACTAGTGTAACTAGCTTGAGCTAGATGTTTTTCTAGTCTCTTGTGTTGGGTTATAATGTGTTTTAATGAGTTAATAAGGTTTTTATTATGTATTTATATGTAAAACAACTTATTTATAATGTTCAAGGGTCAATTGGATCAAGAAAAGAGTGAAAACAATGAGTTAAAGCTCAATGTGAATTTAGCCTATGCTTAGCTCGTGTTTCTAGTTCATCAGTGAGGATGTTGTGTTGTTTTGAGCTCCTAATTGATGTGATAAATGATTTATGATGCTTTGTGAATGGATTATTATGATATATGAAGGATATACAAGCTTTAAATCAAGTGGAAACAACTCAAAAAGGCTCGTAAATAACCACGGAAGCACAAGACTCAAGATGGATGCAATTTGGACCCCTGAAAAATATTGGGCACGTGTGGACTATACAGTTGGCCAATGGATGAGTTCAGAACATCACTATATTCAAAAGATTCCCAACTTTTCTACCCATAGGTGCATGAAGCCTATAATGGGTTTTAAGGAGGCTCCGCGACCCGTTAAAATTGCGACTAGTTACTGGAATTTGACAGATTTTATGACAATTGTGAATTAGCATGTCAGCGCGACGTGGGGAGCACCAAAATTGGGAAAATTTCACCCATCTGAAGGAAAAAAGCGTGTAAATCTAATCCAACTTGATTTATAACTTGTCTACGATAAATATAACGTTCTAAAAAATGTTTTAAACATCTTGGGACCTCTTGAAAACCCTAGATCAACTTGGAACATCATTGGAGGCAACCACAACTTCTTTTTTGGTTTTTTTATTCTTTAATTCAGTTTTTTTTTATGGTTTGTATCATCATTACAAGGGATTGGATGATGAATATTTCCATTCAAGGTTAAAGCCTCTTTCCGGGGTTAAAACCATGAACACGATTACTATTGTTTTGAATTAATTTTGATTAATTTTTGCTTATCATATTTGGTTATTTATTTATTATTGTTTTAATTATTTTAAAGATTCGCGACCCTTAGAATACATATATTTTCAACCTTTTTGATCTCCAGAGAGGGAATCTGGAGATAGAACATGGGAATAAACAAAGTTTGTGTTTTTATTCTTTTATAAAATAAAGAATTAAACTTAGCGTCTAGGACAGGAATATACTTAGATGCCTTACTTGATTCATACGCAGGATGATAGCTTTAATTAACTTAATTGGATTATTACATCCCTACTCAATGATGTAGTTGTAATGTCCATATTAGGTAAAAAATTATAGGTTGGGAAACCATGATCATGTAATTAACCCTACGAATCAACAACCAAGATAAGCAAGTTAACGAATGAAATTCAATAACATAGTATGATTGTTCGAAGTCCTTTAACCCTGGGCTTTTCTCCATTGATTGTTCCAAGAATTTATTTTATGTATTATTTATTTTATTTTTAATTTACAAAATTACAAACTCTCTTTTTGTTTATTTTTTCTCAATTAGTTAGACTAAAATTAGATAGGCGGCGAACACAAGTCCTTGAGAGATCAATACTTGGGCTTCCTTGAAGCCACTTTACTACTTGATAAGACCACATACACTTGTGTGTTCACTTGGACGCTGTCATGTTTTTGGCGCCGTTGCTGGCGACTTGTTATTAGGCAACTATCTTATTTTTAGTTTTTTTATATTGAGTTGTACATAGCTTTTGTTTAGTTTCTTTTTATTTTCTTTTATTTCTATTTTTGTCACAATCTTCTTGAGATGTCATTCTTGGATAGATGTTTTTTAAGTGATGATGAATTTTTATCTGTGGAGCGAGACGCAAGTTAGTGTTTGGTTTGTGGTCAAAGCAATCAATTAGAAGATATGTGTGCTAGAAATTCTAATTCAGTAATGTTTGTGGGCTATGATCAATTGAAAAATTATATAAACTACTGCAATTGAACGGGGTTTACTCAGTCACAAATTCAATCACAGACCAACTAACAACAGTTTCAGCAGCAACAACTAAACATACAGGCTACAACTCAAACAAGCCATTTGGAAGAGATGCTGAAACAACTTTTAGTTTCTTAAACACAGTTGTTGGTAGATCTGAATAACCATAGGGAGGTTGTAGATCAAGAGTATATCCAACCGGATGTATATAAAGTTGTTGATAATTCGAGGAAGTCTGAGTACTCCAAAACTGAAATTGTTGAAAATCTTAAAGAGTTACCACTGCCACTATGTCTATAGTGGCTAAGGGAAGAACAATATGAGGAGGACATTAGCCAAATTGTGGAACAAACACAAGAATCACAGTCACTCGATTGTCATCTTTATCTTGAGGTTGATATTGAGAAGGAGAATAAAAGTGAAGGTGTTGAGGATAGTGTAAATTTTGAAGTAGTATTGATTGGGCCTCATTCAAAAAACTTTTCTACATTATGTTTAGATGATATCTTGTCTGTGGAATCATTTAAAATAGTAGAAGAGTGTGAAGATGAGGAACAAGAATCCTATATTCTTGATTTTACACTAGAAAAAAACCATAAAAACACACCTCACTTTAAGGACGAGTGGTTTATCATGATCAATCCATTACTCGACTTCTTAATTTTTATACCACCTCCCTATGAGCGAGGCAAGAAGATGGATGCTAAGTCGGGGGTGAAATTCATATCCTCAAGGTGGAGGAAAAGTTGATATAGGTCGTCCCATGACACTAAATTAGGCGCTTCTTGGGAGGAAACCCAAGCTAAGGTATGTTTTATTTTCAGTTTTTAGTTTTTTTCATTTCACGCAATTTTTGTTTTTAGTTGAGTCACAGGTTGATGGGAAGGTTGAGTACCGTGAGCTTGATCTTGAAGCATGGTAATGATTAAGTGTGGGGTTCCATGGATCTTATTCATGTGAAGATGCTACTAACTAGGGCTAAAGGCCTCAGGGAGTATTTCTATCTCTTATCTTTAAATTTACTTTGGGGACAAAGTAGATTTTTAAGTGTGGGGTGGGGAAATTCTCAAATTTTGGATCAATTTAAAAAAAAATTAGGTTAAGAATAAGTGAGATATTCTTATTGGTGCTATTTTTGATTACATGATGCAAGTGGGTTTATTTGAAAAAGCATGTTAAATCAGTGAATTGCTATTTTTCAGACTCCTAGGCTAAAGTTTATGATTTTTTTTTATGTTGGCTTAATTTTGAATTCATGTTATTGTTTGGTTGGGAGTATATGATGATCCTATTGAGTTGAGCATGTTCCATGTGCGTGTAAGGTTTTTTGTATAATCCTTATTGCATGTGATGTTTAGAACTTGCCCGGTGTGTGTGTGAAGCGAAATAAAGAGTGTGGGTTTAGGAGATGATATAGGAATTTCTTTGATAACCTTAGTTTATACCTTCTATTTATCCTACCATTTGTGCATTATTCTAGTTAAACCCCATTGAGCCTTTAGTTTTTTCTTTGGTAGCCTCATATGTAGCCTAATTCCCTTCTTTGATAGATCATAATTTGATCCAAAAAGCTTCTAAGTACTTTAATAAAAAAAATTAAATTAGTAAGGAGTTTGAGAAATTTAAGAAGAAAAAGGTAAAATTGATGCCCTGAGGTAATTTTTATTGATGTTGATAATTGATGTGTGGTGGATGTGATATAATTCATGTTAGAAATATTTTCATGATTATGAAAAAAAAGAAAAATTAATTTTGATTCTTGTGGTAGTAAACTATGTGTCCACCAGGTGTTTGTGAAAATGCTTAAAAGAGATGGGGCAAAAACAAAAGGTATGGGTGATGAAAAAGTGTTCTTTGGTTGTTGGAGATTGATTTTAAATGTATAATGTAGTGCATTAAAGCGCTTAGAGAGGTTAGTCACTATTCTTAGCCAAAATAGATCCTACCTGTCCCTTAGCCTACATTACAACCCAAAAAAGTCCTAATTGATCCTAATCTTTACATTCGACTATTAGTGGAGAATTACACTAAGGGCAAGCCTATGGTTCATTGTGTGTAGCTTGTGAAATCTTTTTGAGAGTAAGCAAAATTTGATTCTTGTACCCATTCTGTTATAAATTGCCTTATTGTGAGTGATTATAGGTAACTCTCTTGTTTTGTGGGTACATTTTTAATGAATGTGGGTGATTTGTATGATGTCCTTGATTGATCAATAAGCATGAGTTTGCCAACTAGGTGAGTCAATTCTTCAGGCTAGGTTGTTTTGGAGTAGTGTTCTTAAACTTTCAATTGTGTAAATAGTGTAGAAACTTTCATTCTTGCAGTCATTGTAGTGCTATCTTGAGTTTCTTGCATGTAGTAGAAGTGTGGAGTCTCTTCATATCATGGTGTTTATAGTTAAGAGTTGTTCAAGGACGAACAAAGCTTTAAGTGTAGGGTGGTGATGTTGGGTGAATTTATGTATTCTAGCGCTACTATTCTAGCTTATTTATCTTTGTTTTTAGGATGATTATTATGATATATGTGTTGATAATGATATAAATGAGAATTTTTGTGTCCAAGTATGTGTTTACAATATTTAATGGTGGTTTCACATGAGTTTTGATTCAATTTGAACATTTAGAGTTCAACCGAGAAAACTAGTGTAACTAGCTTGAGCTAGGTGTTTTTCTAGTCTCTTGTGTTGGGTTTTAATGTGTTTTAATGAGTTAATAATGTTGTTATAATGTATTTATATGTAAAAAAAATTATTTATAATGTTCAAGGGTTAATTGGATCAAGAAAGGAGTGAAAACAATGAGTTAAAGCTCAATGTGAATTTAGCTTATGCTTAGCTCGTGTTTCTAGTTCATCGGTGAGGATGTTGTATTGTTTATAGCTTCTAATTTATATGTTTAATGATTTAGGATGCTTGATGAATGGATTATGATGATATATGAAGGATATACAAGCTTTAAATCAAGTGGAAACAACTCAAAAAGGCTCGTAAATGACCACGGAAGCACAAGACTCAAGCTGGACGCAATTCGGACCCCTGAAAAATATTGGGCGCGTGTAGACTATACAGGTGGACAATGGATGAGTTCAGAACAACACTATGTTCAAAAGATGCCCAACTTTTCTACCCATAGGTGCGTGAAGCCTATAATGAGTTTTAAGGAGGCTCCGCGACCCGTTGAAATTGCGACTAGTTACTAGAATTTGACAGATTTTTTGACAATTGTGAACTAGCATGTCAGCGCGATGCGGGGAGCACCAAAATTGGGAAAATTTCACCCATCTGAAGGAAAACAGCGTGTAAATCTAATCCAACTTGGTTTATAACTTGTCTACGATAAATATAACGTCCTAAAAATGTTTTAAACATCTTGGGACCTCTTGAAAACCCTAGATCAACTTGGAACATCATTGGAGGCTACCACAACTTCTTTTTTGGTTTTTTTATTCTTTAATTTAGTTTTTTTTATGGTTTGTATCATCATTACAAGGGATTGGATGATGAATATTTCCATTCAAGGTTAAAGCCTCTTTCCGGGGTTAAAACCATGAACACGATTACTATTGTTTTGAATTAATTTAGATTAATTATTGCTTATCATATTCGGTTATTTATTTATTATTGTTTTAATTATTTTAAAGATTCGCGACCCTTAGAATACATATATTTTCAATCTTTTGATCTCGGGAGAGGGAATAGGGAGATAGAACATGGGAATAAACAAAGTTTGTGTTTTTATTCTTTTATAAAATAAAAAATTAAACTTAGTGTCTTGGACAGGAATGTACTTAGATGCCTTACTTGATTCATACGCAGGATGATAGCTTTAATTAACTTAATTGGATTATTACATCTCCGCTCAATGATGTAGTTGTAATGTCCATATTAGGTAAAAGATTATAGGTTGGGAAACAATGATTATGCAATTAAACCTATGAATCAACAACCAAGATAAGCAAGTTAACGAATGAAATTCAATAACATAGTATATTTGTTCGAAGTCCTTTAACCCTGGGCTTTTCTCCATTGATTGGTCCAAGAATTTATTTTTATGCATTAATTATTTTATTTTTAATTTATAAAATTACAAACTCTCTTTTTGTTTATTTTTTCTCAATTAATTAGACTGAAATTAGATAGGCGGCGAACATAAGTCCCTGAGAGATCGATACTTGGGCTTCCTTGAAGCCACTTTACTACTTGATAAGACCACGTACACTAGCGTGTGCGCTTGGGCTCTATCAAAGATAATCTCCAAAGTATTCAATGTTCAAAATTTTACATTCAATTCATCAAATCCAAACTATTAAGGTATGTGGGGTTTCAACAAGGACAATCTTTTCGTCCTTGTGCCCAAAACATCTTTTAACTTATAAATTACTGAATTTTATGTGATTTCCCATGAAATTGAATTTAGGGTCTATACCCATTTTATATTGGTTGAAAATTATGAGTTTACAAGTGATTGAATATTGAATTGAATGACTATTTTCATGTATTTATGTGCGTAACACAATTTTTTTAGATTTTCGAAAGTGAGTTTAAGTATGATATTGAGATTCTTGATCTTATTATTGATGTGAGAGAAGATACTAACACATTTGAGGATTTTAACTAAGAATAATTGTTAAGTCTTAAGCAAGTTTTGTTGTTTTTGATTGCTTTATGTTTGATTCTGCAGTAGAAGCTAAGATGCTAGAGAACCAATAAGAATGGAAGCAAATGAGCTAAAATCTGAAGTAAATAAAAGCAAAGTGTGGCTGACGACATTTGTGATAAGTCGTCAGCCCTGTGATAAGCTATCAGGTTGGTCGACATCAGTAGACAGAGAATTGGCCTAAAGTGGAAGTTGTGACGACATTTTGTGATAAGCTGTCAAGGGTCTTATAAGTTATCAAGAATGTCATCAGCCTAAGGCAGCCAAGCAGAACTGAAGCAAAGCCTTGACGTTATTTTGTGATAGGCCATCACGTAGAAGATAGGTTATCAAGTTTGTCGTCAGCCTTAAGCAGAAAGAGCAAAAACTGAAGAAGAAGCTGACGACATTTGTGATAAGTCATCAACTTCCTGATAAGCTATCACAAATGTCGTCGGCTAATCCGAGGGATTTCTGATTTTTATTAATTTGTTTCCTTATTTAGGGTAAATTATTTAAAGCTTTGTTTTAGGGTTTTCTAGACATTATTATTATTATTCCTCACAAGGTCGACACCTTGAGTTTTGGACAGCATATTTTGATATTTTCTCTCTTTACTTCTTGACTTTAACTACACAACTAGTTTGGAGAGATTATTATCAGTATTTTGGGATTTTTCCTTTGTGATCTAATCTGATTCACTAGTTATTATTCATCTCTATAAGTTTATCTTTCAAATCATGAATTCAATTATGTGTTTCGTTCGTTACATCATAGGTGGCTAAACTCCATTAACCTGAGTTATGGGATCTAGGGTTAGGTCTTGTGAGGTGCTAAGTATTCAAGATTCAAAATATGGTAGGATTTCTTGATAATTCTAAAGTTTTAATTAACGTCTATTGGTCAAAAATAGTAGACACACCTTCTTTGATTTACTTGAGAAAGAAATCAAATATAGTAGGAAGTGAATTATCAACAGGGATTCTAAAATACTTCATTTAATAATCAGTGTTGTAACAAGGTTGGTTAACATGAGGTAAAACCTAGGTAGTAAATAGAAATTCCCTAATTCCAAGAGGATTAGGGAATTAAATGCTTAAGTAGGTCGAGAGACATTTAAGCATAACTTTGATAAAGATAGCTTGTTATCCTACCCACCGCGAGAATCTTGAACCACTTTAAGCATCTGTCATGTACCGAAAGCCCTAGTGAACATAATTCTAGTTATTTCATAAACTCTTGATTACAAACACTGAAACTAAAGTGACCAAAAATTATTTGTTGATCATCAAAAAACACCATTTTATCTTTTCGTATCATTTGTTTTAATTTAGCTTGTAGCTTTAGTTTCAAACTAGTTTAATCGCCACTCACATTGTTCCCTGTGGATTCGAGCCTGACTCTAAAGTTGGGTAAATATATTGACGATGACCGCCTTGCACTAAATTGACGTGAAAGTTGAGCGTTATCAAAAAATGGCGCCATTGCCGGAGAATAATTTGGCGTATTGAGTTGGTTTGGAATTTTATCCTATTTGCTTGAATTTAAACTTGCAAATATTTGTTTTTAGTTTTCTTTTATTTCTGGTGTTAGGTTGATTTTTATTTTAGTTTACTTATTACTATGGCGTCTTGGAATGAACATGAGTTTAGTGGTTGGAACTCGTATCTTGATGATCCATGTCCATATTGTGATGGACTTCACTTTTGGAAAGATTGTAGATATGCTCCCCGGAGAGATATGTGCACCATCTCCATCCTACTAGGAGTATTATTGTTCTTTATGTGGTGGTCAAGATGGTCATTGGAGTGATTTCCTAAATGCCCCCTCCCCCCGGTATGCTAAACCAAATTCTAGTTCTTCTTATGATTTTGATAGGTCTTATGGTCAAGAACAGGAAGAACGAAGCACCGAAAAGAGTGGCATTGAAGCTATGCTTCAACTAATGTTGAATTTTGTGGGCACAACAAATGATATCATACGTGATATACATCAAGACATAAGGGAAAATAATGAGGAAATAAGAATGATAGAGGATATGGATATAGAGGTCAAGCATTCAAAGAACTTTTCCACATTATTTTTAGATGATGTTTTGTCTATGGAATCATTTAACATAATGGACGAGTGTGAAGATGAGGAACAAGAATCCTATATCGATGTTGAGCAATCCTCGATGATTTTCCAACCAACCGAACCAACCATGAGGGATAATGCCAAGATTGAGGAAATAATGCTAGAGGCAAAAGAAGAAACCAAGAAAATCTCTTTTGAAGACTCTAGACCAATTCGGGGTGAGGATGCCTAGATAGATGCAACTCCAAAATTAAGAAGAACTCCCCATTCGAACCATTTTTCATCATTGTGCTTGGTGGATGAGATGGAAGTCCACCTACCCAAGCAACTGAGGTGTTTTGAGGATGAGGAACATAATCCTTATATTTTGGAGTTTAGCATTTAAAAAGAGGAAAATGAAACCCTCCACTTGAAGGTCAGTAGAAGGCAAAATTCAATGTGCATCAAGTGGATTATTGATAATCTCATCAATACCCAATGAGCCTATCCGGAAATTTGATATAAAGTTGGGTAAGAAATTCAAGTCATCAAAGTGGAGAGATAAAGGAAGTGTTATTGTATCCGTACGTTTTCCCAATGCGCCTCGAAGATGTATTGATCAAAAGTTGGGTCGACGTTTTAAATCCTCCAAGTGGAAACATAAATAATTATCAACAAGGTATCTTGATAAAGTCTGAGTAGTCAAGATAACTGAGTCATGCCGCGACACTAAATTAGGCGCTTCTTGGGAGGCAACCCAAGGTATTTTGTTGATTGTATTCGTATTATGTGATTGACATCAAATCTTCGCACCCGTGGTGCCACAGGTATGTTTTTAACTCTCTTGTTTTGGTTTGATGCATTAGGGACATTGCATGATTTTAGGTTGAGGGTGGGGCTACTTGTGAGTGTTGATGTCCTCCGTGGGTTTTTGTTGTCGTGCCTCTTTTACCTAGAGTTTTGTTCCTAGTAGAGCCTGCATGTTTAGGCGTATTGTTTTTTGTTTTGTGATGTGTTGTGGTTAACTAGGAGAAATACAAGTAATGAGGAAGTTAATATGTTTTGTGATTTTTAAGTACCTCTCTAAGTGTCTATTTGTAATACTGTGTGAACTGCATCTAATTGTGACCACAGTGCATCTTTTGGTGGCATTAGTTCTGGCAAATTGATAATCAGTGCTAAACAATTGCTCGAATCGGATAAGTAGTGATGTGCTATATATTTTTTTTCATGTGTGTGTGAGGTCTTACTCAGTTCCCTTTGTATGTGAATCCAGAACTTGACCGGTTAGTCTTGCCTTGGTTGTAGGATAGGGGTTAGGAGAGGATCATAGGCCATTTTGATATTAGCCCACTTTTAGCCAAAATGACCTTCCCTATATACATAATATCCCTTGATCCCTATTTTGAGCTTGAATAGCCTATTTTTTTCATGACACCTATCACCTTACTATTTGTTTCATAATGAACCTATTTTGGCCCTGGTCCTCCTTGGACACTGTGCACCTTGACTTAGGAAAGTAACCTAAGTTGAGGATGGCTATCATAGGGGTGCGTGATGCAAAATGAGTATGAAGAGAGTTAGAATAAGAGAAAAGAATAAAAAGCCAGGTGTGGTGCAAAAAGAATAAGAAAAGCAAAAGTTGTATAAAAGATGAGAAAAAGATAATTTGGTTTTTGAAAAGATAGCACCCATCTTGAGCATGTGTGATCAAAAAATAGAGGAAGAGAAAAAGTTTAAGAAGTGAAACCCCAAGAGGTTAGCGTAGTGTCAAGGAGGCTTAGTCACTTTAAATCCCCTTGAATATTATACTAGCCCCTAGCCTACATTACAAGCCAAGAAAAAGACCTATAGTGATCCTAGCTGACCTGTCTGAAAAACTTGGTACTTACTATAAGGGTAAGCCTATGGCATTTGACGTACATTGAGTGGAACTTCATTCTAAGAGTGAGTCTCCTGATTATCCCTATGTGTATATAAGTGATTTCTGATATGAGTGAAAAAAAAATTTCCTTGCTGTGAGGGAACACAGGTTATGTTGCTAGTTGCTAACTTATTCGGGTAGAGTAATACTGGTCTATGCATGGTTGTTATATCTGAATTGATGCCATATCTTGATTTCTGTGTGTTGCATTGGTGTTCTTCATTGTACTTAAATTGACTGACCTTGGAGATGGTGAAGATGTTTTGATATGATATAGATGATTGACCTCCAAATGTACTTTGTATTCTCTTAGTTGTGTTTTAGTTGTTTGAGGACAAGCAATTGTTTAAAGTCGAGGGTGTTGATATGTGAGAAAATGCTAATACATTTGAGGATTTTAACTAAGAATAATTGTGAAGTCTTAAGCAACTTTTGTCGTTTTTGATTGCTTTATGTTTGATTTTACAGTAGAAACTAAGATGCTAGAGAATCAACAAGAATGGAAGAAAATGAGCTAAAATCTAAAGTAAATAAAGGAGAAGTGTGGTTGACGTTATTTGTGATAAGTCGTCAGCCCTGTGATAAGCTATCAGGTTGGTCGTCATCAGTAGATAGAGAATTGGCCTATAGTGGAAGTTGTGATGATATTTTGTGATAAGTTGTCAAGGGTCTGATAAGTTATCAAGAATTTCATAAGCCTAAGGCAGCCAAGGAGAACTGAAGCAAAGCCTTGACGATATTTTATGATAGGTCATCACGTAGCTGATAGGTTATCAAGTTTGTCGTCAACCTTAAGCAGGAAGAGCAAAAACTGAAGAAGAAGCTGATGACATTTGTGATAAGTCGTCAGCTACCTGATAAGCTATCACAAATATCGTCGGCTAATCCGAGGGATTTCTAATTTTTATTAATTTGTTTCTTTATTTAGGCTAAACTATTTAAGGCTTTGTTTTAGGGTTTTTTAGACATTATTATTATTATCCTGCACAAGGTCGACACCTTGAGTTTTGGACAGCATATTTTGATATTTTCTTTCTTTACTTCTTGACTTTAACAACACAACTAGTTTGGAGAGATTATTATCAGTATTTTGAGATTTTTCCTTTGAGATCTAATCTGCGATTCACAAGTTATTATTTATCTATGTAAGTTTATCTTTCAAATCATAAATTTAATTATGTGTTTCGTTCGTTACATAATGAGTGGCTAAACTCCATTAACCTGAGTTATGGGATCTAGTGTTAGGTCTTGATGAGGTGCTAAGTATTCAAGATTCAAAAGGTGGTATGATTTCTTGATAATTCTGAAGTTTTATTTAATGTCTGTTCGTTGCAAACAGTAGACACACCTTCTTTGATTTGCTTGAGAAAGAAATCAAATATAGTAAGAAGTGAATTATCAACAGGGACACGAAAATACTTCGTTTAATAATCAGCGTTGTAATAAGGTTGGTTAACCTGAGGTAAAATCTGGGCAGTAAATAGAAATTTCCTAGGTCCGAGAGGATTAGGGAATTAAATTCTTAAGTAGGCCGAGATACATTTAAGAATAACTTTGATAAATATAGCTTGTTATCCTACCCACTGCAAGAATCTTGAACCACTTTTAGCATCTATCATGTACTGGAAGCCCTAGTGAATATAATTCTAGTTATTTCATATACTCTTGATTACAAACACTGAAACTAAAGTGACCAACAATTATTTGTTGATCATCAAAAAATCCCATTTTATCTTTTCGTATCATTTGTTTGAATTTAACTTGTATCTTTAGTTTCAATCTAGTTTAATCGCCACTCACATTATTCTCTGTGGATTCGACCCCGACTCCAAAGTTGGGTAAATATATTGACGACGACCGCTTTGCACTAAATTGACGTGTAAGTTGAGCGTTATTAATTATGTTGATGGTGTTGAAGTATTTTCAAGAATCATAATGAGTTGGATGTTTTCTATGATTTTGAATGTTCATATATGAGTTTAAAATTGGAATTCATACCCATTATCACTATTTATATGATTTTGAGTTTTTGAGTGTTGTTGAAAATAAATTTCATGAGTTTGTTTATTTTTTCATGAGCATTGCTGAAATTTCCAGATTTTAATATGATTTACGAATGTTTATGTTATCAAGCATGAATTTTGAGATGTTTTGACATGAGTTTGAAGCATGAGCTTTAATCCCTAAGATTGAGTTTTGATATTTCAAGAAGCTTATATTTTTAGCATGCTTTGATAAGCAAGATTTGTTCTTTTGATCCTAATCTAAGATAAGGACTCTGCATTATTCATATAGTTCATGATTTATAGAAAAGAGAAGAATAATTGGTTTTTATTATAGACCCTTCAGCTATTTTAAGGTGGATTTCCTAAAAGTTCTGAGCCTAAGTAAAGGAGTAGTATTTAGCACCGAGTTGGGTATGATTCCGAGGTTTCATGCCCCAGAACTATGAGCCACCATAGGTTTCTTAATTTCCCCAAGTAGTTAAGATAGTGCTCACTAAAGTTAAAGGTTCTATTCCGATGGCAATGATAGAGCATCTCTCCCCAACGTGGGAAAGACGTTGGACTCCATGTCAGCTCACATGGTTTATGTCGGTCCAAAGAACCTCCCAAAGAAGACCCCTACTCTTTAAATAGTTTATAGATTTAAAGTCTTAACATATATTTTGAATATTACTATTCTAAGATTTCCAAAGTTTTTAGTCCCAAAGTCTTTAAAAGTGTTACAGTCTTAAAGTTTCTGAATCTTTGAGTCCCAAGTCCTAAGTTTCCTAAAGTGCTATAATTCTTATTTTTCAAAAGAAGTCGCTTATTTTTATAAGATTAAAGTGTATGTTCTGAAAGTAATTATTTTAAGATTTCATCTAGTTGACAAGTTTTGAGAACAAGATGAGGATACATATTTTAGAATAAGGTGTAATGACTCACGAGATTTATACTATATGCTTCCTTATTCATGATTTATGAGATTTAGATTTCAGTTTTTGCTCAAGATATACGAGTCATTTATATCAGAATGCATGATTTCTATAACGATTGATGATATTATTTAACTAATTGCATACACTCTCATATACTCAGTACATCCTCAAAGTACTGATCCACATATATGTCTATGTGCTACATTGTCTCATAATGTAGGTACAAGTTGTAGCGCATATACCATATTCAGTCAGTCCGCAATTTCCAGTCAGCAGGTGATGAGTCCTTTTGATTCAAGGTCTCGATTTAGTTAAACAGCTTGAGAAGTTATGTATTTTCTTTATTAAGACGTATTGAGTTGTGATAGTTGGGAGTCATGACCCAGCTACCTATAGTCAATACTAGTAGAGGCTTCATAGACAGTCAGTAGTGTTAATGTATTCTATTTAAGTTTTATTATCAAAAGCAGAGTTGTAATCTTGTTAATTCAGATTTGTATTGATCGAGTTCAGAGAAGTTTTATGTTTCTACTGATTTTGTTCAAATTTATATATTTTCTTTAATTGCTTGTAAGTATGCCATTAGAAGGGTTAGCTTGGGATCACTTGTAACCCTAAGCACCATGTGATGTTTCGGGACCCATTTTTGGGGCGTTAAAAACTTGGTATCAGAGAACAAGGTTCAAGTGTCCTAGGGTGTCCGTGAAGCCGTGTCTGGTAGAGTCTTGCAAAATGGTACGGAGATGTTTGTACTTTTCTTCGAGAGGCTACAAGGCATTTAGGAAATGTTTCCATCCTTTCAAGTCTCAGATTGTTCTATAGAAAGGGTCTCTAAGAAACTTATACATATTCCCATCTTACTCTATTTGTGCCATCTCTACCTTATTTTCAAGGTATCAGAAATAGTCCAGCTTAAACCTTTACTCCTAGGGCTTTCTCAAATATTCTTCTCAGATAGTTATGGGATTATAAGGAGCCTAGAAATTATCCCATCAGTGCTTTTACATTCCAATGTTTGAAGGGCTTTATTCATGTTCAAGGAAAGTCGTGCACTAAGACCTAGTCAGGTGTGCTTTCAGATTCCTTCTCAAAATTAATAATGATAATCTATACTTCTCTATCTATGTACTGCTCTTGAGGTAACTTGATCGGCAAGTTCCCATTCCCTCCCCTAATAATACTCTCATACTTACTAGAAAGAAGTTTTAAAAGTCTCACAAAGCAGCTTGAGAGGAGCCTTCTAGTGTGTTATAAGTCCCTCAGGTTTAAAGTTATGTCCTCATTCTTATGAGTCATTAAGCTAAGACAGAGTAAGATGTATATTCTTAGATTATTGAATATCATATGTCAAGTTTCCATCTCTTGTAATCTTGTTATTATCGTGTTGTTTAAAATCAAAGTCTAGTGAAGCCATGTGAGGCCTATTTCGATTCACTAGCAGCTTGTTATTCATCTTGTTGTTCTTATGTTGGTTGGAATAGGGGGTTTAGAGGTTTTATGATGAGAAAAATGGTAAGGGAAATTTATTGAATGTATGTATAGCCGAATCTCTTGCATAAGATTGAGTTAGTAATGAAGTGTTATGTCCTTGTGTGTAAATTTAGTAGAAGGTAGAGAAGGAGTTATTAGTTAGGGTGAATTGTTGTTTGCTTGAAGTATGAAAAGAGTTTTTGACGGTGTTTGTTGTGCAAGAAAAGTATAGGTTATTGATGAAGGTACTTGGTGGAGGAGTGTTGTTAATTTAGGCGTCCCTGGGATTGCCAGGGGTAGTTTAGTTGAAACTTATAGAGCTATGAACTAAGTTTAGCGGTATAAAAGGGGTAGATAGTAATGATATGTAGAAGGAGGATGTGTTAATGGATTTTAAATAAGATAGATCACAGGATTGAGATTGATCCTTACTGCTATGAAGTTTTAGTGGACTAATGTTTTCAGATGTTTGGCATGTAAGAATATTGTATGAAGTTGTGGTTCATCATAGATAGAACTAGATTCTAAGTTTGAACATTTGATGGTCATCAAAGTGGATGAAATGATTTCTTGGTTAGTGATGCTAGTTATATGTAAGGGATATAGTAGGCTTGAATAGTGTATGCAAGAAGTTTGAGTTCAGTTATCTATAATTAAGTATGATGCTATATGTATGGTGAAGAAGTATTCCCAAGGTGGTATAGGGATTCATTATTTCCAAGGTTATTACGTGTTGTGTATGATTAGTAGTACTGTTGAGGTGCTAAGTGGAAGGAGACTAGCTATATATATATATATATATGATGTTCTTAATAGCTAAGCTAAAGAGTTATGGGTAGATGATGTTGAGACTTTTTAGTGTGATCTTGATTCTCATGGTTTAGAAATACAAGTTTAGAGAGGTGATATTAGTAAGCTATGACACAGGTAGTTTGGTTTATTAAAGATTGATGATGTCTGTGTTAAGTGTTAGACTATAAGTTTGAATCCTTGAAGATTGAGCGAACAAAAGTAAGAGTTGAAGCTCTAGGTGGTGTGAAATAAGGATCTAGTGATACCATGAAGATTCTAAGTTAGTGAGTATTTAAGTTGTTATATGATGACTTTTGAGGCTATAGAAATCTACGAGTTGAATCTTAGAAGGAGGTACTAGCATGGGGAATTACACGTTAAGATACAGTCCTTCGAGGTAAGTTTAGTTTTATGTGTACTGATTTTACGCCAGACTCTAGAGTAAAGTGATTGCAGTTTAGATTAGAATTTATATAGTGATTCACAGACTTAGAGTGATGGCTTAAAGCTAAGGAGGAGATGATAGGGTAAGTAACTAAGTCAAACTTCCAGAATCTAGTAGTGATGATGAATACTTGTGTGGATGGTTGTATTGTGTGTTAAGTGAGATCCTAGTAGAAGGTTGAATTTATTTGTTGAAGTGAAATGTACAGTATGAGTTAACCCGCTTAGCCAGTAATTCATTCTAGCAGCCATATAGATAAGTTTCTATGGTTTTCAATCTTCCCATCTAGTCATATCATTCTAAGATGAAATTTTCTCACTTCGTGTACTTTGCGAATTCAGCTCAGTTTATGCATCAGTTTCAGAATCTAGATGATTAGTCATGATTCAAATCGTAAGCTTCCCGGTTCATCGTCTCATTCTTTTTCTAGTATTTCAATCAAATCATTATCATTCGGGGACGAACGATCCCAAGGGGGTGATATTGTAATACCCTGTGTTTTTTATGTCTTAAACCTCTTATACATTTTCTCATGAAATCAGATCTAGCCAAAAGTAATGGTTACTCATAAGTTGACGCCTTCATTTCTATATCAGCCATATAGCTATTTTCATGAGAATTCATGCACTCGCAGATCAGTTCGGTAACTCATTATGAGTAAGATTCAATTATTCAGTTTATTTCAGTTGTGCATGATAGCTTATAACCTTAGATTCCTCAGTATTTTCAGCTTAATTATCAACATTCCAGGACGAATGTTTCCAAAGAGGAGATATTGTTACACCCCGTGTTTTTCCTAGCTTAAAATTCATTCTTAGAATGTTAAGAGTGTGCTTCAAAAATGAATAACCTTTATTTCGTACGGAATTTTCTAGATTTAGACCTTCCATTGTGTGGGAAATTGAATAAGATTTGCATCGATATCAAATTCTCCCAAATCTGACACTCTGTGAAGAAGTTAGAGCATTGTTAGTAATGCAGTGTTCCACCTGGACACTCACCGCATCGCGGAGGATGCCAAAATGGCAATCGTCACATTCCAGTGGACCTCCATGATATTGGCACATCTTGGAGAGGTCCAAATTCCCAATTATCAATTTCCAGTGGCGCAACGCGATAGCACCGCGTCGCGCCAAAGTGCAAATTCGCGCTCGTCCTTTTCCAGTAACTTAACGCGATTTCACCACATCGCGATGAAAGAGTAATTATCATACTCTTGATCTATAATTCGAATTATTGTGTCATGACTTTAATCTTAAGTATGTGAAGTCCTTATTGGGTGAATAATGTTCATAGAAGTCACTTAGATCCAAGTAGAGCTAAGGACATTAGATTCGACCAAAATTTGGCATTCAATCCTATAAGGGTCTACTTAAAATGTGTATAACATATTATATACATGGAAATTTTCCATCCCAAGAACCACCAAATTGTATATAATTGAATTAGATTTCTGGCGATTCCAATTTCGTAAAAATCCGATACCCGAGCAAAAAGTTATAGCCATTTTAGAGCGAGGTAGTGAGTTGTCGCAATGGTAGCGCGTCGCGCTAACGGGAAAAATCGGGATGTAGGTAACGAATTTCTGCTTTAAAGTAATAAGGGGCAATGGGTCTTTTTCCACCCAAGTCGTAAAAACAAGATCTAAGGCTTAAAATGGGGCATTATTTGTCTCCATTCTCCAATTTTTCCCTCAAGAACAACCCTAATCAATTCCCTCAAGAATCATCAATTCCATCTTCTTCTCTTCAACAAAAAGATCAAGAATTTAGGGTTTCTAATCCAAGAACTTCAAGAATGATATCAAGATCATCTCCAAAGTATTCAAAGTTCAAGCTTTTACATTCAATTCATCAAATCCAAACTATTAAGGTATATGGCATTTCAACAAGGACAATCCTTTCGTCCTTATGCCCAAAACTTGTTTTAACTTATAAATTACTGAATTTTATGTGATTTTCCATGAAACTGAAGTTAGGGTTTATACCCAATTTATATTTTTTGCAGATTATGAGTTTGCAAGTGATTGAATATTGAATTGCATGACGATTTTTTTGTATTTATGCGTGTAACGCAATTTTCCAGATTTTTGAAAGTGAGTTTAAGTATGATATTGAGATTCTTGATCTTATTATGTTGATGGTGTCGAAGTATTTTCAAGAAGCATATTGAGTTGGATGTTTTTCTATAATTTTGAATGTTTATATATAAGTTTTAAATTGGGACCCATACCTATTTTCACTATTTATAAGATTTTGAGTTTTTGAGAGTTGTTGAAGATAAATTTCAAGAGTTTGTTTATATTTTCATGAGCATTGCTGAAATTTCCAGATTTTAATATGCTTTACGAATGTTTATGCTATCAAGCATGAATTTTGAGATGTTTTGACATTAGTTTGAAGCATGAGCTTTAATCCCTAAGATTGAGTTTTGATATTTCAAGAAGCTTATATTTTTAACATGCTTTGATAAGCAAGATTTGATCTTTTGATCCTAAGCTAAGATTAGGACTCCATATTATTCATATAGTTCATGATTTATAGCAAAGAGAAGCATAATTGGTTTTTATTATAGATCCTTATGTTATTTTTAGGTGGATTTTTTAAAAGTTCTGAGCCTAAGTAAGGGAGTAGTATTTAGCACCGAGTTGGGTATGATTTCGAGGTCTCATGCCCCAGAACTACAAGCCACCGTAGGTTTCTGAATTTCCCCAAGTGGGTTAAGATAGTAATCACTAAAGTTAAAGGTTCTTTTTTTATGGCAAGGATAAAGCAGTTGTCCCCAATGTGGGCAAGACGTTGGACTTCATGTCAGCTCACATGGTTTATGTCGGTTCGATGAACCTCCCAAAGAAGACCCCTACTCTTTAAATAGTTTATAGATTTAAAGTCTTAGCATATATTTTTAAAGTTAATATTTTTAGATTTCCAAAGTTTTAAGTCCTAAAGTGTCTAAAAGTGTTACAGTCTTGAAGTTCCCAAGTCTTTGAGTCCCAAGTCCTAAGTTTCCTATAGTGCTAAAATTCTTATGTTTCAAAAGAAGTCCCTTATTTTCATAAGATTAAAGTGTATGTTCTGAAAGTTACTATTTTAAGATTTCATCCAGTTGACAAGTTTTGAGAATAAGATTAGGATACAGATTTTAGAATAAGGTGTAATGACTCACAATATTTATACTACATGCTTCTTTATTCATGATTTAAGAGATTTAGATTTCAGTTTTTGGTCAAGCTATGTGAGTCATTTATATCAGCATGCATGATTTCTATAAAGATTGATGATATTATTTAACTAATTGAATACACCCCTATATACTCAGTACATTCTCAAAGTACTGATCCACATATCTGTCTATGTGCTACATTATCTCATAATATAGGTATAAGTTGTAGCGCATATACTATATTCAGTCAGTCCGCAGCTTCCAGTCAGCAGGTGATGAGTTCTTTTGATTCTTGGGCTCGAGTCAGTTATACAGCTTGAGAAAGGTTGTATTTTCTTTATTTAGTCATATTGAGTTGGGATAGTTGGGAGTCATGACCCGGCTACCTATAGTCAGTACTAGTAGAGGCTTCATAGACATTCAGTAGTGTTAATGTATTTTATTTCAGTTTTGTTGTCAAAAGCAGAGTTGTAATCTTGTAAATTCAGATTTGTATTGATCGAGTTCAGAGAAGTTTTATGTTTTCACTGATTTTGTTCAGATTTATGTATTTTTTCAGTTACTTGTAAGTATGCCAGTAGAAGGATTATCTTGGGATCACTTGTTACCCTAAGCACCGTGTGACATCTCGGGACCCATTTTCAAGGCGTTACACTTTAGCGGTGCCCAATTCTCTTTAGCGGTTGGGGTTAATGCGGCCTTCGTCCGCTTTACCGAACTAGAATGCATTGGAGTGTATCGGTAAAATGGTACTTAACCACTTTACTGGTGACCGCTAAAGTTGCAATTTTACTACCTTAGCAGCATCTGGCACCTGGAACCTGTGTATAAAAATTCTTTTCTTGTTCTCTTCACCTTTTTTAAGATTTAATCTTTTAAGTTTTAGGGGTTCGAGGAAATTTCCAACATTTCAAAGCTTGGATAAGCTCCAAACTCCTATTTCAACTACCTTTCTTCAATTTTTATATTTAAATCATGTCTAAACTCAGATTTAAAGGTGAGATTCAGTGAATTAGCTTGAAAGTCCCCAATTAGCATTCCTTCAATTCAAACCCCAATTTCAACCCGTTTTCACTTGGGTTTTCTCCTATGAGTTTATTTAATCTTGAGAAAAATGTTTTTGAACAAAAATTCTGGTTTTACCCTTCTTTTTCTTAAAATCCATTTTGGGGGTCTGTTTTGACCCATATTCAAAAGTGGGTAATTGGGTATCATTTGATTTCTTTTGATGTATAGATTCTATATTTGCGTGTTTTAGATAATTTTGAGTTCGTGCGTGAGATGAAAGCTTAGTGATAAAGGCTTAATTGTTTTAGTTTTAGCATATCCAATAGGTTAAGGCTTAACTTTCTTCATATTAGATTGGGTAGTTAATAATAATTTAAAAGCATTCTATGCGGATGAGGTTGTATCATGGAAAACATGTTTAGGTGATTTATGTGCCTGTATAGGTCCTATGTTGGATAACATTTTGTGGCTTTTAGACATTACTTGATATGTTTCACCATGTGGGGTCTTGTATTATGTTGTTGGTCTGGTATTGATATATGTTTGCTTGATTGCACACTTTTTGGTAGGAAAATCCTTGATTTGGGATCTATGTGATATCAGTGACATTTTCTAGCATGTTTCACTTGAAGGTTTATGGATTATATTGGATCATGGATCGATGGTTGATTAGTAGTTTTTTGGATCACATGGTTAGTATATTGATCGGATATTAAATATTCTTATTTTTTTTATTGTGAACATTAAATCCTTATATCATATTTATTCACGAAACATCGGTACCACTATGGAAATACTAGATTTTGTCTTTTCCTAAAAGAAAATGTGACATCATTAAAAACCCTCAATCGATGTATGTGTCATAGAGGTTTATGGACATTGGTATTGGATATTTGTTGTATATAGGTAGATAAATCCCTATGGTTCCTACCTTGGGAGCACAACTCAATAGGTATTTACAGAGGTTGTGCAAATGACCACGTGCATCATAATCATCATCATCTTTATTGCATTCTATATATATATATTGTGATTGTTCTATGTCCTATTTCTATTTTTGATATTACATCTGTCTATTTATAATCATTTTCCCTATGTACCTATTATACGTGTATATCTGTGTTTTCTTCTTATATTGGTATTTGTTATATGTATATATAGTAGAATTATTTGTGGAGACAGTGCAGGCTATCATTTGGGATATTTTCTTATTGTAGGTGATGTTCCTATAGTTTGTATTTATAGACTTTATTTTCTTCTTTACTTAGTCAGCCTATGGTACCTATAGAGTATAACTTGACCGTACTCATCCCTACTTCGCCCTTTTGATGCATATCAAGGTACAAGTTCACAACACTATATGCTGACACAAGCGATAGTTAGAATACATTTGAAGTAGCGAATGTCCTATGCTTCAGGAGTGGCCTATTACCTCCTCATATATATTACATGTCTTATTACTATTCAAAGACATATTTGATTCTTTTTGGGCTATTATTGTATCTTTGACATTCATGATGTATTTGGTAGATCTTACACTGTGACATCAGGTTTTGGGATTTTGTTTGGTGTCTTGATTGTATTATGCTATTATCATGTTTGCGTGGTTTGACTGTATTCTAAGAGTCTTGCCTTGGGTTTTGGTATTTTCTTTCATTTTGTATTAGTTTGGGTGACAGGCTTACTTGCAAGGCTTGCTGCTATAAGTACCATCATGACTCTTGATTTTGGGTCGTCTTCAACATATTCAATTCATATATAATAGTGCATATCCTTCATGCTTGGAACATTCAAAGTACTGACCACATACTTTCTTTGTGATATATATTTTATAATATAAGATCTGATGTTTAATATATAGCTCGTAATTAGCACGATTCTATACCTATATCAGCAGTAGAGTTTGGTGAGTCCTCATCATTCAAGTACAAGATTTTAGTACTTTCATTATAATATTGTTTCAGTTTGAGATAGTTAGAGTTAGATAGGGGCTTGTCCCAATAAATCTTCATGTTTAGAGGCTTTCAGAAAGACCATTGGATTTTAAAATGTTGAGTATGGCATACAGTCTTAGTTTTAATATTAAGTATTAATTTTGCTTTCATTATGATTACGTCATTTTAGTTTAGTTTCTGTTTACTATTTAATCATTTATTTTAGTATTCTTAATGTTATGAAAGCCATGAGTTAATCTAGGATCACTTGTGGCTCTAAGTACTGTGTTATGACTAAGTGGTAGTCTTGAGTTATGATAGCCAACATTGTGAAAGCAACCCTGAATTCTGCATAGATGACTTGTCTGTTCAATGGGTTTACTAGAGCTAGTGGTGCTTAATGATTTCCATTCCTATTACAATTACCATATCTCCTTCTGTTAGTTCTCTTGGGAGGCATATTCTATAAATGTATAGAGCACGAGTTGGAAGAAGGTTTTAATAGAGTTCACACTTTAGCGCACGATATGAACATGGAAAAAGGGAAATTTTTTCTAAAACATTTTGTAGAACCTCATTAATATGTTTGTTGTGCTTCAACCTATAAATATGTCTCTACTTAACGTAGCTTTTTACCACCCTGAAATACTTTAAACTTGATTCCCTAATATGAAATATGTCATGACCTGAGACTACCCCTACTCATAACATGATACCTAGAGTTACAAGTGACCCTATGCAAACCCATGGTCTAGAATAACATTAAGAATTATGTTTAAAACTAAATAACACTGTTCAAAAGCTATAATCTAATGGATATATGAAAATAAAAACAAAATACCAATATTAAGAAAAAATTACTTAACATAACATGAAACTAAATCTCTATTATATGTCTGAAAACCTCTACTAAGATGAGTTGCTAAAACAAGCCCCCAACTAACTCTAATTATCTAAAATTTAAATAAAATAAAATAAAATATTGATACTAGTACTCAGATGATGAGGACTCACTAAAGTACCATTGTTCATGTAGTAGAAGATCGTACTACGCATAATTTGAACCTTGAATTTTAGAAACTATATTATAAGACAATAGAGAACAAAAGAAAGTATGAGATAAGTACATTTAATGAACTCAGTATGTCAAATAAGATATAAATGATATATGTCGATCATGATGCATGTGACATGGTAACTGATGCAAGACAAAGTAATAAACATGTCATGTATGATAACGCGAATAACTGAATAGAAGGTCAAGCAAGAATCTCAATTTGAATAATAAACTATGGACTGTGGGAGCTACTGATAAATGACATGCCCAAATCTGAGAAAATCGAGTTTCAACCTTTACTCCAGTAGGAAGGGTGTTCAGTACTTTTCCAAGGCTACAAACATTGACTGATATAGTTACACTAAATTGATGTCCAAAATGATGAAGTTGTCAAACCTGGTCTGAAGGATTATCCTTCCGAACCTATGGTGGTGTCTTAGTTATAGTAGTTAGGTACTTTTACTAAAGGTCCCATCCTAACAGAAAAGTGAGCTTTAATTCGTGCATTTGCTCGGTGCTAAGTACTACTCCCAACTAAATGATAATTGATAATTGGAATGCTCAAAATACTAATATCCTGAAAACTAAAAATAAATACATTATGTGAAACAATTCAAATCATGTAAACTGAAGAATATAATACTTATAATAATATGTATGAAATCCTAGGTCATCGGGTGTTCATAACATGCCTTCTTTGGAGAATAGAACAATTATGACAATTCCATAAACTGAGTGGACTAAGGAATTTAATAACTCAAGTCCAATAATCATAGATTTCACAATGTAATTAGGGTTTAAAATTTTAAACATTTAATGATATTGAAATTTATGTTAAAACATGGTTTATATCTCAATGAGATCAAGGAACAACAATATCAAGAAATTCACTACATTTCTAAACCCTTACCTTTAGTTGAAAACCTTGAAGAAACCTTTGAAGTTTTAAGCTTAAAGAAGATGAACCCTAGTTTTCCGAAAGATGAGAAATAGCATTTTTCTCTGTAAATGCTGAGTATCGAATGTTTTTCTGAGTAATGATGGCTTAGAGAAATATAAACTTTAATAATTATATTTGGGGTAGCTTAAACAATATAGTTTAGGGGTTTAAAATATGGAAAAACACTGGAATTCCCCTTATAAAATATGAATGAAAAACTAACTGACATGGACGTACAAAATCTCCCCATAATTATGGGACTCACCTATGGTACATTGGTTTATTGGTTGTAGGTTTCTAATCGATCAACTTTAGATGTCAAGATCGTACTTCGTATCATTGTTTCTAACCATGATTATGGTTCTCTATCGTTGTTGGAAAGTATACTTGTAAACTTTCTAATGTTTAGGATTATTTTTATCAGACAAGAGCATTGAACGATCATAAAATCTCACAAAGATTTGGACTGTAATGACCCTTAAGGTCATTATCCATATTTTTTCTTATTTTCAGTGTTAGAGCTTTTTTATAGCTATCCCAAGTCATTTATGACTTGCTTTAATGGATAGCTCGGCTACCATGCAATTCGTTTGGTTTTTAGAGTCAATTCTCTGTATAGAAGCGTTTGCTCAATCCAAATGTCCATCGCGTGAAACTTAAGTAAAATAATATCGGATGTGAACTCCAACTATACCAAAATATCTACAATATTAATTTTAGGCTAGGTAGACCTTTTGTTCAAGTCTCAATGCACCCGAGTTCATTTCGACCACTTGGTTGGTAAGTTGGAAAATAAGGAATTTGAGTGTAGGGCCCAAATTTTTTTAAAACAATCTTAGATGTAAAATTTTTATTCTCCAACATGTCTGGAACATCAAAATTAGTGTAATTACATAGTTCATTTTTTATATCGAATTCTGAATGAATTTCGAGGGATCATTTGAAAACATTGAAATTTTCCAAGTTTTTGGTGTTGAGGTGTGCGCGATCGCACAAAGAGGCATCATAACCTCCCTTTTTTAATCACCATAAGAGGGGCCACAATCTCCCTTGCGCAATCTCCACCCATAAATGGAGATTTCCATACCTGATTGCCTGAGTTGGGTATTTAAAGGCCCTTTTGGGAACATTTGTGGACATTTCCACTCACCTTTTAGATCAAGGAACCCTATAATTTTTGGCCAACCTTAAATTAATTCTTGGGTACCTCTTCGAAGCTTAGTTAACATATATTTTCGTAAGTAACATTGGATTTTAGGTATCCTTCCATTTCATGTTTGAATTTCTTGAATTCTTGACCAAACCCTAAATACCTTGGGGTCTTTATTTAGCCCTAAATAATCTTAGTTTTCACCTATTTCCTTAGGTTTTTTATTCTTTTATGGTGTATGAACTTTTGGTTGACCTCAAAAATATTTTTTCCATAAGTGGGACCAACTTGGGGTTTTTGGTGTCATTTTTGAACCCGAAGCACAATACAAAAATATGGGTATCGATGTTCTCGTTATAATGTGTAGATTTTGCTTTTGATAGCTTTGCTCCTTGGAGAAGCTTTTCAAAAGGGAAAAGTGAAGGTTTAGCAGTTTGTGAACTTTTCTTGAAATTAAGGTAGGTTAGGCTTACTCCTTGTTAGATTGAGCTATGTTATAGTATAATTGTCATATCTTGTTCGATTGGGGTGGGTTTTTAAGCATTGGATTATTGAGATGCAAGACTTAGGACTAGTTAACCCTTTTAGGTCATTTGGACCACTATAGTAGAATGTTTAGCTTGAGGCTATAAACCTTAATGAATTAGACCTAATGCCTCATATTTAGCCTAGGGAGGCTCTATAGTTACTATAGTTAGATAGAAGTGACCTTGTCACTCATTCTTAGGGAAAGAACGACCTTAGTAACTATATTAATTAAGTTGCTCTAGTCTCAAGGGGTTTTAATGATAGCATTTGGGTATAACCCAGAGCACTAATCTAATTAAGGCTTGCTTACATCGAAGAGTTGATTTAGATACCTTAAGCCAAATTAGGATAGAAATTTCTTAAAATGGAACTTAAGGATTTAAGGGGGCTTTAACCCACCTTAGGTTGTGATATGTTAGCTTTGATAAACCTTTTTACTTGTTAAACTCTTGGAACAATGTTTTGTGCTATAAATGAGAAGTCTTGTTATATGATAATTATGTTGATAAGGTAACATTGCTGATGAACAAATAATAATGGAGATATAATCTTCTTTGATTCTCCCTTATGTTGATTTACTTTAGCCCTCGTAGGGATAGTTATTTACTTTAGCCCTTGTGGGGCTTGTAATTTATTCATGACATGAATTTGGATATTATTATGATATATTAATGCCCGATATGGCTAGAGGATACGATGATGATATTTATAACCGGTTTAATTCTCAGTTTTGATGATATTTATGACCGGTTCAATTTATAGTCTTGATGATGATCATTCCCGGTTTAATTCCAGAGGACTTATAATCCCAGTTTAATTTTGAATGATTCTTTTGATGATTGGTCCAATTTAGGATATTTATGTATATGTGTAAAAGTATGCAATCTTTTCACAGAGTAAAAAGGTCTATAAACTGGCGTTTAGTTAATATGGTAGTGGTTGATGATTAAGGATGCCTAGTTGATAAAAATAGTGAATTGTGAACAAATGGAGGCTAGCTGATGGATAATTATAGTTATTTAAATGACTAACTGATAATTTGTGGATTATGGCATATTATTTGGTAATTGCCAAGTGGTTGAATAATATATGTGAGTCGTGAAATAATGGTTAAGTAAAGATGGTTGTTGGATAATGTCTTTATTTCTCTTTGTTGTACTCTCTGGTATTATGGGATGTCGTGATAAGTTAATTACTTTATGCACCAGTTGGTGTATGGAAGACAATTGTGTACTTGTGTTTGCTTGTGGTTGTACCTTATGATGCGTTATGATTTAAAATTGTTATTTCTTATATACGACGGTATTGGCATATGATGATACCTTATGTAATATTATTTTTTTGGTGTTATTATTTATAATATAGTGATAATGGAGATGATTCAGGTTCAATTCCATACCTTTACATAGCTATGATTATCTTCCATCATTATATAATCTTTATATTATGACTTAGCTCAGTCGGCCGATGATGACTACTGAGTACCCGTTGTTTTTGTACTCATACTATAATTCAGTACCTTTTTGGTGAAGATTCGAGTACTAGATGTCGTTGTTGATTCGAGTTTATTTGGTGTTAATATTTCGGAGATAAGGTGAGCTCTTGGAGTCCGAGGTCATTTCCTTCTATCTTATAATCATTTAGTGTTTTGTTTCAAGATAGATGTATTTGGTACTTTTAGACCATTTTGAAGTATTATTGATATTAGATGCTCTTGTACAAACTATACCACTTTGTTAGATTAGCATTCAGGTTTGTCTTGTTATCTATGTTAGATTACTATTTATTGTTAGTTTGTGTTTATTGATATTGGCCTATGTTGGCATTTCTTACTTAATTAACCCGTTATGTTAGCTCTGGGTTATTGTATTGGCTTAAATAGTTGGGAGTTATAGTAGGTACCACCATGACCTATAAACTAGGTCGTGACATGGATAGTGCTTTAGTAAAATGGCAATAATATCTTACTATGATATCGGATTAAGGAAAAACTTGATGCGGTGGTATGAGGGTCTTAAAGACCTTTTATATGGTGTCTCTTGAACTCAAAATACTTTGTAAACTAGGAGTTACTCTCATTTAAAGTTGATTATGGCAATATCTTTCATAAGAAATCAATTGATAAGGAAGGTTTTGACTTGGCTAAGAGATAAGGGTTAATTGTAATCGTAGTACATGTCCAAATCACTTTTAATTAAACTAAAACATGATGTTAGATTCTACATGTACTTAAAGTATGATTCTAATCTTAGATTAGATTTTCGAGGTGTTACTACTAGGAAAACTGAATGGAATAGTTGAATATGCATTGGTATAAGTGGAATCACTTGTTTTCCCTGTGGATTTCATCATTCATGACTTTGAGCCAGATCTAGAAGTCCTATTTCTTTAGAATGTCTATTTTTTGTTATTGAGCTAGACTTGACAGATGTGGCTTTTGGGTAGATAATAATGCATGCTCTTGTTAAGGTTGGGGTGTTTCATGAGCATAAATATATGAAATTGGCTGCCATTTTATAAGTAATTATCTATTATAATCATCGTGACTGTTCTTAAGTCAGAGCCACAACTCATCAGTTCTAAGGATCCTTTGGAAATATAATTGGTATTAAATTATATTTTAGACACTCATAAAATGGTTCAGATTTTAGATGTGGCAAGTATATTAATTGTCAAGGATGAATTTGAAAATTTAAATAGACCTGTTGGGCCTCCTCTCAAACCATCTACTAAAGAGCTCCCAAACTGGAATTGAATACATTATCTCCATACCTCAAGATGCATTCTTGGGAGAAAATAATAGATTATTTATTATTCTCTCTGTATGTTTGTCAGTAGAATAGGTTAAAAAGGAATTGTTAGTTCTCAAAGGGAGAAATAAATCCACTAAATAGAAAATATTAGTCAGTCACGAAATCAATCCTACCATCTACATGAAAATATTTTACATGGAGGAGGGCTACATTCCTAGTGTATAGCACCAGTGGAGACTAAATCTAGTGATGAAAGATGTAGTGAGAAATAAAGTTATAAAGTGGTTATATGCAATAATTCTATATCCAATTTTAGATATAGAATAGGGCAGTCCAATTTATCTTGTCACCAAAAAGAGAGGCATGACAGTGGTTAGTAATAAGAAGAATGAATTGATCGCGACCCATATATTCATAGGGTTGTACATTTGCATGGATTATAGAAATCTCAATGAGGGAACACATAAGGACCACTATCTAATTCATTTTTTAAATAAAATTTTGAATCAACTTGTTGGTCAAGAAAATTATTAATTCTTGGATGGTTATGTTGGATATATTCAGATAGACATAACTCTCAAAGATTAAGACAAGACTACTTTTACTTATCTATACGGGACTTAGACCTTTGACATATACCCTTTATATTTTGCAATGCATTGACTACCTTTCAGCATTACATGATGGCCATATCATATGAAATAGTTGTGGACTTCATAAAAGTATTTATGGATGATTTATCTATTTTGTAACTTTTTTTAAGTGTGTTTTCAGAATCTTAACATTGTCTTGGCAAAGTGTTAGAATGCCAATCTAGTGCTAAATTAGGATATATGCCACTTTGTAATCAAAGAAGGAATTTTCCTTAGCTACAAGGGATCAGAAAGAGAATTCTTGGTGGATCGAGCAAAATAGAGGTCATTGATAAGTTACCACTACTAGTATTTATGAAAGTTATCAACATCTTTCTTTGACATACTGGGTTTCATGAGTGGTTTATCAATGATTGTTCAATTATATCCAGATCTATGTGTAGATTCCTAGAAAGAAGATGAAGTTTGATTTTTGGGTAGACTATGTTTTGGATTTTGATGATTTGAGAAAAGAAGTTAACTAAAGATCCTATCATGATTGCTCCTGACTGAGAACTCCATTTGAACTGGATATGCGATGCTAGTAATATAGCTTGTTGGAGCAATTTTGGGTTAGTTGTAAGAGAAGAGTTTTTATTCTATGTAACATGACAATAAAATACCAGTTGTGTCCCAAACATCTACACAGTGATGGAGAATGAGATGTTGGATCTAATATATGCTTTTGAAAATATCCTATTTATTCGGGACAAAGGTGATACTGTACACTGACCATATTGTATTCAGGTACTTGTTCAACAAGAAAGATGCTAAACCTAGACTCATCCATTAGATTTTTCTTTTACAATATTTTGATCTTAAGATTCAAGATAGTAAGGTAACAGAGAATCGGGTAGAAAACCATCTATCTATGCTAGAATATTGGTCGCATACAGCCAAAGATAGTCATATTAGGGAGGATTTTCCTAATGAAAACCTCCTAGCACTCAGAAAAATAAGCTACCATGGTATGCAAACATAGTGAATCTATTGGTTATTGGTGTGTACTCATCTAATGCAAAAAAATACCAAAAGAAAATGTTTCTCTATGGTTCTCTCTCCTTTGTATGGGATTTCATACTTTCATAGTAATTCCCTAATCGAGTTGTTAGAAGATGTATTCAAGAACATAGTTTAATAGGTTCTACAGAGCTATCAGTCATGGCTCTATGGAAGTCATCATGGAAGAGAGCGTACAAATCATAAAGTGTTATTGTATGTATTCTTTTGGCCCACCTTCTCAATGATGCCTTAGCATAAGTAAAAGAGTCTGTCCAATGTCAACGGATGGAAACTATATCTAGAAAACATGAAATGAAATTGATAATATTTCGATAGAGGAGATTTTTTACCTTTAGGGAATTGACTACATAGGTCAATTCCCTCTATTGTATGGTTATCTGTATTTCTTAGTTGGAGTTTACTATATATCTAAGTGGGTAAAAGTGGTAGCCCTCCCCTACTAACAATGTAAAGGTGGTGCTAAAATTAATAAAGAAGAACTCAAGGTTTAGGAACCTTAGATATATTATCAATGATGGAGGATCACACTTTTTAAAAAATTGGTTCGTATATTTTCTAGTGAAGTATGGAGTGAGGCATATGGTAGCCATACTGTAAAATCTCTAGACTAGCAGTCAAATCGAAGAGTCCAAATGTGAGATTAAATATATTCTC
This sequence comes from Capsicum pubescens, assembly GCA_030864215.1. Lineage (NCBI taxonomy): Eukaryota > Viridiplantae > Streptophyta > Magnoliopsida > Solanales > Solanaceae > Capsicum > Capsicum pubescens. Next base: position 192,780,728 of record CM061544.1, on the reverse strand, counting down.
CAAAAAATAGTGAATTCTTAAAAAAGTGGATTTGTTAAATGGATGACGCTCTTTGGGAATGTAGTACAACCCATAAAATCCCAATGGAGTATCACTATAAAGGTTAAATTACGGAAAGGTCTGTAATTTACTAGTTGAACTTTAACACTAGGATTATTGGGTTGTAAAAAATTTGAATCTTTAGCTTGAGTAGGGGGCAAAATTTGATGTTTTAATCACATAAACATGATGAGTTCGGGTTCCAACCTAAAAGATGTAACAACAAGCATATAGCACCCCTAGTCATTGATCTTGTATAGAAAGTGTTGTTTAATTAAAGATTAAAGATCTTTCCAAGGATGTTGAGGTCAAAGTGGTCATTTAATGTCCCTTCAAGTTCTTCTATACATTTCCACATATTTTTGCTATTTAGAGCATTCATTTGCCATGCAGTTCATTTGGTTTTTAGAGACAATTCCCTATTTTGAAATCTTTGCAAGTAAGATTTATCTATTGGGCAAATCTTTGGTCAAACTACCTCGTATGCCAATTATGTTAGTTCCATCGGCTCCAAAAAATTGAATTTAAGCTAGAAAGACCTTTGGTTTTGGTCCTATGGCTTCTTGAATCATTTTGGCCTATTGATTGGAAGTTGATTAAAATGGACCTTGGGTGTGGGGCCCACTTTTTGTCAAAATGACCTTAGACGGAAATTTAGACCACACCATTAAGTACAAAATGTAAAATTTTATAGGATAGCATAATTTTCTTTCATTCACAAAATTTTGAATGAATCACAAATAGTCGGTAGAGACTTGTAATTTTCCAAGTCCCAGCTGGTGCATCTACCTAAGTGGCCAGGCGATCACTTAAGTGACTTGGTTTTCTAGCTGAGGGCTGCCAAACTGGAGCCCTATCCACTTAAGTTGTAGTTGGTCTACTTAAGTAGAGGGGTGTGGACTATGCAGGTACCACTTCAATGGTACTTGGACGCTTAAGAGGGCCACTGTCCACATAAATCGGCACCTAGGTGGACTTAAATGGCCCATTACTGTAATTTTCTCCCTATATATCCACAATTTCAAGAGAATAGTTACCAAAAGAGTTAGGAAAACTCAGGAGACATTTATTAAAATATATTGGGGTGTTTGTGAGCTTGGATTACTCATTTCATCCTCGGATTTTTCATAAGTGTTCATTAAATTCATGGTTCATTTCTCAATTTATTTCCAAAATCCCTAGATTCTTGTTGAGTTTATTTTAGTTCTATTTGAGCCTGTAATTTACCCTTTCTTGAGGGTAAATGTTCCTTGATCATAGAGGAACGTGTTGATGATTTTGAGAGAGCGATTCTGCAAATAGGCCCCTTATGTGACTTTTACGTAATTTTTAACCCAAAGCATAAAAAAGAAATATGGATACCTTTTTCCCATTTTATTAAGTAGATTATCATTTCTATAGTGGTGCATCATGCAAAAACTTATAGAAAGAGAAAATCACTGATTTAGTATATTTCACTAGGTTTTCTTGGGCGTCCATGTAGGCTAGATTTACCTTTCGTATAGATTGGGCTAAATTGTAGTATATATATGATAATATGCTAGATGAGTGTTTAAAATTAGGTCTTGGAGGTATGTTTAGCATGAATTGGATTATTTAGCATATTAAGGATCCATAAATTAGCATAATTTACTTAGTTACTAATCTTTAGGTAGAATTACTTCGGCAGTATTTATGGACTTGATGAACAAGGTGATCAGGCAATATTTGGATCTCTTCATCATTGTGATCATTGATGACATTCTGGGTTATTCGAATATCATGGTGGATCATGCTAATCACCTCTGTGTGGTGTTGCAGACCTTAAAGGAAAAACTGTTGTTTTCTAAGTTCTCTAATTGTGAGTTTTGGTTTAATATTGTGAATTTCTTGGGCCATATAATTTCTAGTGAAGGGATCATGGTGGATCCATAGAAGGTTGTTGTGGTGAAGAAGTGTCCTAGGCCCACGACTCTTTCCGATATTAGGAGGTTCTTGGGTTTAGCCAGGTATTATAGGTGGTTTATGGAAAGCTGTTCTTCGATAGCTGCTCTTTTGACTAAGTTGACCTACAAAAAAGTTAGGTTTTCTTGGTCAGATGCTTGTAAATGGAGTTTTGAGAAGTTAAAGGATAAATTGACTTTGGCTTAAATCCTGTCTTTGCCGAAGGGCAATGATAGGTTTGTGGTTTATTGTGATGCATCTCAGGTAGGTTTTGGTTGTGTGTTGATGCAACATGGGAAAGTGATTGCCTATGCTTCCAAGCATTTAAAGGTACATGAGAGGAATTATTCTACTTATTATTAGGATTTATTAGTAGTTGTGTTTGCCTTGAACATATGGCGGAATTATTTGTATGGCATTCAGGTGGATGTCTTTTCTGACCACAAGAGTCTTCAATACATGTTCAGTTAGAATAATCTTAATCTCAGGTAGAGGAGATGGCTTGAGCTTCTCAAGGATAATGATATGTGTCTTCACTACCACCCAGGTAAGGCTAATGTGGTTATTAATGCTCTTAGTAGGTTATACATGGGCAGTTTGGCTCATGTAGAGGAGGGAAGGCGAGAATTGGTAAGGCATATTCACCGCTTGGTTAATCTTGGAGTTCACATTTTAGACTCCAAGGATAGTAGTGTGATGGTGCAAGAAGTGGTGTGATCATCTCTTGGTTTTCCTGAATGGAAGTGAGAAGTGATAAATATGAACTTTGTTACCGGTCTTCATCAGTCTCGAAATTAGTATGATTCGATTTGGGTCATTGTGGATAGGATGACTAATTCTGCTCACTTCTTGCCAATGCAGACTACCTTTTTGACAAAGGATGATATGAAGCTGTATCTTTAGAAGATTGTGAAACTAGATGGGGTACCTGTTTTGATTATTTCTTATCATGGTACGTAGTTTATGTCTCACTTCTGACGGTCTTTCTAGAAAGGGTTAGGGACTAAGGTTAGTCTGAGTACTTCTTTTCATCCGCAATCGGATGGGCATGCAAAGAGGACTATTCAGACATTAGAGGATATGCTTCGGGCTCTCATTATTGATTATTCTTGCAACTGGGTTGAGCATCTATATTTGGAGGAGTTTACTTACAATAATAGCTATCATTTTAATATTGGTATGGCCCCTTTTAATGCGTTGTATGGTAGGAGGTGTAGATCTCTGATATGTGAGCTAATGCTAACATATTTGAGGCTTTTAACTAAGAATAATTGTGAAGTCTTAAGTAACTTTTGTTGCTTTTGATTGTTTTATGTTTGATTTTTCAGAAGAAGCTAATGTGTTAGAGAACCAACAAGAATGGAAGAAAATGAGCTGAAATCTAAAGTAAATAGAGGCAAAGTGTGGCTTACGACATTTGTGATAAGTCATCAACCCAAGGATAATCTATCAGCTTTATCGCCAGCCATAGACAGAGAATTGGCCTAAGTTGAAAGCTGTGACGACATTTTGTGATAGGTCATCAAGGAGCTGATAAGCCGTCAAGAATGCCGTCAGCCTAAGGCAGCATATGAGAACTAAAGCAGAGACTTGATGACATTTGTGATAAGTCGTCAAAGATCTGATAGGGAATAACTGTTTGTCATCAGCGTTAGGCAGCAAGTGTCCAAAGCAAAGAGGAAGCTGACGACATTTGTGATAAGTCGTCAGCCTCCTGATAGGCTATCACAAATGGCATCACCTAATCTGAAGAATTTCTGAGTTTTATTATTTTGTTTCCATAATTAGGATGAACTATTTAAATCCTTGTTTAGGGTTTTCTTAAGAGTACCGAACCTAGAGTTTTGAGACACGATACTTTGATATTTTCTCTCTCTAACTTCTTGTCTTGAAAAAGCAATTACTTTGAAGAGAATTTAATCATTATTTTGGGATTTTTGTTGTGATCTAATCTGAGATTCACTAGTTATTATTCATCTTATGGTAAGTTTATCTTGAAAATTATGAATTCATCTAGTTGCTTTGATTATTACATCATGTGTGGCTAAATTCCTTTAACCTAAATTATGGGATCTGGGGTTAGGTCTTGATAAGGTGTTGAGTGTTCAGGATTCGAAAGGTGGTAGGATTTCTTGATAATTTTGATGTTTTAATTATTGTCTGTTGGTTGCATACGATAGATAACACCTGCTTTGATTTGCTTAAGAAAGAAATCAAATATAGTGTGAAGTGAATTATCAACAAGGACTTAGAAACACTAAGCTTCCATTTAATTATCAGCGTTGTAACAAGGTTGGTTAACCTCAGGTAAAATCTAGGCAGTGAATATAAATTCCCTAAGTCCGAGAGGATTAGGTAATTAAATGCTTAAGTAGGTCGAGAGAAATTTAAGCATAACTTCAATAAAGATAACTTATTGTCCTACCTACCGTGAGAATCTTGAACCACTAGTAGCATCTGTCAAGTACCAAAATCCCTTGTAAACATAATTCTGGTTTTCATAAATTCTTGATTACGAACACTGATTAAAGTGATTAACAATTACTTCTTCAACTAAAAACCCCTATTTCAAGAAACATCAACTATCAGTTGATTAAATCGCAAACGACTTAAGTTCACACCATATTCCCTATGGGATTCGACCCTAACCTAGTTGGGTTTTATAGTGACAACAATCGCTTACATTCTCGATTGAGAGGTGTAGTTTGAGCGTTATCAAAAATGGCACTGTTACCAGGGAATACGGTTGTAAACTGAAGTTTGTGTGCGCAAATTGACTGTTAGTTAAGTTTCCAAGTTTTACATTTATTTGTAGTTTTTGTTTATTGCAGGATCTTTTTAGTGTATGTCAAGAACCAGAAGTTTCGGAGAACCATTATTACCACCTAATCCAGAACCATAATGAATTGGAAAAATGGCAGAACAGCAAGAGCCTGACAGATTGGCAGCCTTAGCTAGAGCTCAGGTGAATGTGCAAAATTTTTGTCAACAAGCTCGACATCAAAATCCTGAGGATGAAGATTTGGGAGACGAGAAGTTGCTGAATCCTGGTAACCCAAGGCGTGCAGAGCAAATAGCTGCACCAGTACGGCGTAATGTTAACTAGAACCGTCCGTTCCAAGAAAGGAAAGAGTACCAGCCGGCCCAGTATGATCTCAATGATGATGATGATGGAATGGATGAAGCAGGTACAACGGGTGAAATCATTCCTCCACCGTTGGCACCTGGGGCTAAATTCAATATTACGAGTACTATGATCCAACTCCTCAATCTGAAGAGGTTGTTTGGTGGCCTTCCTGGGGATGACACGAACCTGCATCTGGTGAATTTTGTCAGCATATGCAAATCTTTTGACAACCCAGGAGTAGGTCAAAATGCTATACGTCTGAGATTGTTTCCGTTGTCTCTGTCTAGGGAGGCAACATTGTGGCTAAATGAGCTGAGACCCGATTCTATAACCAACTGGAGGAAGTTGAAAGGAGCTTTCCTAGAAAGGTTATTTCCACCTCCCAGGAGGGTACAGTTGAGGGACTAAATCAGCAACTTTAGGCATCTCCCGACTGAAGCCTTGCATAAAACCTGGGAAAGATTCAAGAAGAAGCTGACACAGTGTCCGAACCACAACATGACGGACATACATTTGATGGAGACTTTGTACAGGGCTCTTTACTCTGTTACAAAGACAATTGTAGACGATGTTGTTGGTGGTTCATTTGTTGATCTTACATTCCCATAGGCTTCAGAGATGCTGGACAGAATGACCAAACAAAGTCGGGCATGGCATACCAGAGACTCTGTGGTGGCCAGCCCCACTAATTCTATGGGTATTACTGCAGAACAATGCAGAAGAAAAGAGGAGCGTGACCAAGACATGGCTTACCTTAAAACGTAGATGGACTTGCTAACCAAGTACTTGCTATCAGGCAAGGTTGAAAAGGTGAAAGTTGTGGGATCTCAGGATAGAGTTGATGTTGATATAAAAGAAGAGGCGAACTATGTTAATAATCAGGGGGGGTTTCGAGGAAATAGCCAAGGGAATCAAGGTCGGAACTTTTTTGGTAATCCTAGTTATAAAGATAGGGAGCAAGGAAATTAGAGGAATAACATTGACAGGAGCGGGTTATATGTTCCTCCTGGAAATTATGAGGCTACTTCAACAAGTTCTGAAAAAATGTCCATGGAGGACATAATGGCTAAGTTTTTGAAAGGAGTGGAGGCTACCAACTCTGGTGTGACCACCATAAAGACTAATCTAACATCCATCAGTCAGTTGGTGTACTCACACTCCACCATAATCAAACAGCTAGAGCAGTAGATGAGACAACTCTCTGCAGCATTTAACCAGAGGAAGAGGGGAATGTTACCAAGTGATATAGTCCAGAATCCGCGGAATAATGGCTCATGAATGGCTATTACAACTAGAAATTGTAAGATATTACTTGGCTCTTCTGTGGGCAAACCTGTAGTTGATGAGGTAGTTGATGATGAACCGAAAGAAAGTAGTCCAGTGGAGTCTGAGAAGCTGGATAAAGCTGAGGATGTTCTGGGAAAAGAAAAAAAAAGTAGAAAGAGGTAGTGTTGAAAACTATCCCAAGACCACCACCTCCCTTTCCTCAATGATTGAAGGAAAAAACTGATGATGCAAAATTCAGCAAATTCATGCAATGCTCAAGTAATTGATAATAAATGTGCCTTTGGTTGAGGCACTTGAGAAAATACCATGATATGCTAAATTCATGAAGGACCTTGTGACTAAGAAAAGAGCGGTGAGCTACGAATTGGAGGATAATCTCCATCATTGTAATGTTATTTCTACAAGGACCTTGGTGCAAAGAAGCTAGACCCAGGCACATTCACTATTCCCTATATAATTGGGACTATGAAATTTGCCAAGGCATTATGTGATTTCGGAGAAAGCATTAATTTGATGCCACTGGCTGTATATAGAAAGTTGGGTATGGGAAATCTCACACCCACCAACATGCGACTTGTGATGGAAGATAGGTCAGTAAACAACCTGTTGGTTTTTTATATGATGTGTTGGTGAAGGTAGCCAACTTTATATTCCCCTCAGATTTCATTATTCTGGATTGCGAGATGGACTTCGAAGTGCCCATAATCTTGGTTCGACCTTTCCTCGCAACCGGAAGTGAATTGATTTATTTGAGAGCGAATGAGCTCTTATTCGGGATGAATGATAAAGTGGTACGGTTTGATGTGTGTAAATCAATGAAGCAGCAGGAAGAAATGAGTGTGTTCTCAGTAGTTGATGTGTATTATGAGGACGAACAGGAAGTGTCAAGAGAAGAGAAACTTATTGTTAAGCCTTTAGCCGCAGTTCTGATAAACTTTGATTATGAAGGCATTGAGGAGTATGAAGAAACTGTTTGTGCCCTGTCAGTAATGGGCTCATATTCTTATGCTACTAAAAATCTAGACCTTGACCTTGCTAATCGACCAACACCACCAGCCATGCTATTCATTGAGAAGCCACCGATGTTGGAATTGAAAGAACTGTCTGGGCACTTACGGTACGTGTTTTTGGGCTAAGAAAACACGCTACCTTTTATTATTGCGGATGATCTGGGTGAGCAATAGGTAAACTCACTTATTTCAGTACTTTAGAGGCATAAGAGAGCTATAGGATGGACCATCGCAGATATTATTGGCATTCCCCCTGGCATCTGCACACATAAAATACAACTTGAAGATGATTGTATTCCAACCATAGAGAATCAACGTCGTCTTAACCGACCAATACAAGAGTTGGTTAATAAGGAGATTATTAAGTGGTTGGATGCAAGAGTGGTTTACCCAATTTCTGACAGCAAATGGGTGAGCCCAGTTCAATGCGTGCCCAAAAAGGGGGACATGAATGTGGTTGCAAATGAAAGAAATGAGTTGATTCCACTCAGTCCTGTGACTGGGTGGAGAGTTTGCATGGACTACCGCAAGCTAAATTCATGGACTCTGAAAGACCACTTCCCGATGCCCTTTATGGACCAAATGCTTGATCGATTGGCTGGAAGGGGATGGTATTGCTTCTTGGATAGATATTCTGGATACAACCAAATCTGTAATGCTCCTGAAGATTAGTAGAATACAACATTCATGTGTCCATATGGCACCTTTGTATTTAAGAGTATGCCATTGGGACTATGCAATACACCCGCCACTTTTCAACGGTGCATGATGTCCATCTTCTCAGATATGGTGGAGGACACCATAGAGTTATTCATGGTTGATTTCTCTGTGGTGTGAGATTCATTTGAGGTGTTCTTGGAAAACCTGAGCATAGTCTTGAAATAATGTGTTGAATTCAATTTGGTGCTTAACTGGGAAAAATGCCATTTTATGGTAAAGAAGGCCATAGTTCTCGGTCACAAAATTTCAGCAAAAGTGATAGAAGTTGATCGAGCCAAGGTTGAAGTTATTGAGAAACTACCACCTCCCATTTCAGTAAATGGAGTGCGTAGTTTTCTGGGACATGTTGGCTTCTATCGGAGGTTTATAAAAGACTTCTCGAAGGTTGCAAATCCACTTTGCAAACTTTTGGAGAAAGAAGTGAAGTTTTCCTTCGATGATGATTAATTTAAAGTCATTTGAACACCTTAAAAAGAAGCTGGTTGAGGCCCCTATTTGTAATACCCCGATCATTTCTTAAGCCAACATCCGTCTTTTGAGTGGATATGTATGACTTTAAAGTGATTTATGTTTAAACCATGTTATATTTCTCTAATTTGTACTTTTTGTCATGTAGATCATTGAATAAGCTTTCCATCAATACCAATTTCATTGAAATTCGACTTCGGATGAGGGAGTTATAGCCGTTTTACTCAATGATATTGGATCGCCCAGGTCTGACGATCGACCTGGCGGACCATCAGGTCCTTGGTGAACCGTCAAGTTTCTCGTCAGGAAAAGGCAGTGACCCCTCTTCCTGGTCACCATGTGACGGCCAAGATGGTGGACGGACCGTCAAGGGGTCCGTCAGGTCAAGACAGAATGTCTCATTTCTGGCCCTTGAGTGACGGACGACTCGGTGGACCGTCAGTTTCCTGACGGATCATCACTTCGACCATCACATTGAGTCAAAACATTCCAGTTTTGTCACTCGGGTGACGGACGATCTGGTGGACCATCAGGAGACTTGACGGACTGTCAGATCGACCGTCACAGGCCCCGATCAGCGAATTTTAGCTTTTTCAAAAGGGTAATTTGGTCATTTCCGCCCTATATGGTCTTATATATATAATAGTAGAGTATATCCATTCATTTTTCTCCTTTCCTCTTCCAAGAAATATCTAGAAATTAGGGTTTCTTCTAAAACCCAAAAAAAATCAATTTTCTTCCAAGAAATTCAAGGATCTTCCATAGATTTCTCCAAGTTGTCCAAGAATTAAGTTCCCATTGTCAAAGGCAACAAGGATCTTATCTCAAAAATGTAAGGAAGAAGTTCCAAACAAGTTTCTACATCTCCAAAATTATAATCCAGGGTATGTGGGGCTTGAACAAGAACACTCATTTCGTTCTTGTGCCTAAAGATTTACTTTCTATTATTGATTTACATGATTTTGCAAGTGGGTTTACACCCAAATTTCTTTATTTATGATTTATGAGATTTGAGTTGAATAAGTTTGATATTTATGATTATTTCACAATCATGTTTCTTAAATTGAGAATTTATTCCATCAGTTGTATATTGTCATTATGTATTGATAATTTCTAAGCAATTTAAGACAAGTGTCATGAGTTATGCCTTTTCATGAGAAATTTGACTATTGAATATATATCGATATTTGAGATTGAAAGTCAAGAATGAGTCCTATGATGTTTCCTTGAAGCTTTGATATTTGAAAATGATTAGAAAAGCAAATGTACTTGATATTGAGAAAGATTATGTTGAGTTGAGTCGGGTTAGCAATCCACAAGATGTTTATGATTTGCAAATGAGATATATATATTTATGTTTTGGTCTTTAAAATAGACCCATGAGTTGATATTGATTAAGGTGGATTTCCTAACGCGTTCTGAGCTGAGTCTGGGAGGAGTATTTAGCACCGAGCGAGAAATGTGGTATTTCCCTAAAACTACGTGCCACCGTAGGATTGATGTTGATAATTGTGGGCCAGAGGTCGAGTATGGGATTATGATAACGAGATTAAGTTTATACTCCCTGGCAAGAGTACAACACACCCGCCAATATGGGGTTCTCTCCTTAGGAGGGCAAAACGTTGGACTCTATGCGGCTCACATGGTGTAGTTATTTCGGTTATAAGAAACTTCCACATCCATAATAATCTAAGTACCATGATATAGCGAGTAACTCTAAGTCATAAGTCAAAGAGTTTGAGTTGAGTTAATTGATTTATGAGATTTATAAAGTATATGTTATTACTGATGACTTCCGGAAATGATGTTTTAGATAATTCAACCAAAGAGAATTATTATTGTCATCATGCATGATTTTCTTATACATTTATGATATTATTTAAAATGTTGCATCCACCCCCACATACTCAGTACATTCCCAAGAACTGACTCTCATAATCTTTTTTATTCTATATTTTCTCATGATATAGGTTCAGGTGCTCAGTCTCAGCAGCGACAGTGATCTTGGATTACCTTCATCTACATTTCTGCGGTTGGTGAGTCCTCATGGTTCGAATACCTGTGTCTCCGATATTGTCTTGTTAATAGATGGTTGTTTACTTTCAATTCAGTGTGAGTCAGTTGGGGATTTGTCCCAATGTCTCCTCAGTCCTATGTAGTAAAGGCTTTGTTAGACTAGTGTACCAGTGTGTATAGAGATTTCAGTATTTTATTTGCACAGGGCAGTATTACTTCGTATTTCAGTATGTTCATGACATGGTTATTCCTCTTTATCTTAGCATGATTTATGCTACAATGAGTTCTGAAAGTGATGACAAGCTTAGAGGGTTAGCTTGATGCCATGTGTAGCCTTGAGCACCATGTAACGTCTCGGGATAGGTTCTTGGGGAGTTAGACTATTATTGTTGCACCAGACTGGTCAAAACCATTTGAGATCATGTGTGATGCAAGCGGTGTTTCCCTTGGAGCTGTATTAGGACAAAAGAAGGACAAATTATTTTATCCAATATATTATGCCAGCAAAGCACTGAATGGAGTGCAAAAGAACTAAATCGTCACTGAGCAAGAGCTTCTGGTTGTAGTGTATGCTATTGAGAAATTAAGGGCTTATCTGTTTGGGACCAAGGTGGTGGTCCACACTGACCATACAGTGTTGAGGTATTTGATGGCTAAGAAAGATGCAAAACCAAGGCTTATTAGATGGGTATTGCTGCTATAAGAATTTGACTTTGAAGTCAAGGATAGGAAAGGTTGTGAAAACTAGGTTGCAGATCATCTGTCTAGAAGTGAAGGTAGGCAAGCAAGTAGTAATGAAATGGAGATAAATGATGCATTTCTTAATGAGGAGATATTAGCTACTGCAGTGGAGAAATTACCTTGGTATGCCGATTTTGCAAATTATGTTATGAGTGAAGTCATTCCAACAAATCTCTCTTTCCATCAAAGGAAGAAATTCCTGCATGATGTGATACATTACTTCTGGGATGAGTCGTATCTTTTTCAGCGATGTGCTAACAACATTATAAGGAGATGTGTGCCAGAGGTGGATGTATTGTGCATATTGGAGGCATGTCATGCTTCCCTATTTGGAGGCTAACATGCAGGTGATCGAATGGTTAGGAAAGTGTTTCAGAGAGGCTACTATTGGACAACATTGTTCAAGAATGCCCACGAGTTTATGCTGAAATGCGACCAATGTCAGAGGCAGGGGTCAATCTCCAAAAGACATGAGATGCCTTTGACTAAGATGCTTGAAGTGGAATTATTTGATGTCTGGGGCATCGATTTCATGGGACCTTTTGTAAGATCATACAAGATGAAGTATGTTTTAGTTGTTGTTGACTATGTCTCGAAATAGGTTGAAGTTGTTGCCTTGTCCAATAATGAAGGAAAGAGGGTTGTTGCTTTTCTCAAGAAGAACATTTTCTCTTGCTTTAGAGTACCACGTACTATTATAAGCGATGGAGGATGTCATTTTTGCAACAAAATGTTTCGAGCGGTGTTAGAAAAATATAGGGTGAAACAGCATAGAGTAGCCACTCCATATCACCCATAAACTAGTGGGCAAGTGGAGGTGTCAAATCGAGAGATTAAAGCCATCCTAGCCAAAATGGTGAATGCTAGTCGGAAAGACTGGTCTCGAAAGCTTGATAATGCCTTGTGGGCATATCGGACTGCTTTAATACACCCATTAGTATATCACCATTTCAGCTGGTCTATGGAAAAGCTTTCCACTTACCAATAGAGCTGGAGCACAAAGCCTTATGGGCACTCAAAAGGCTGAATTTGAGTTCGAAGGAGGCAGCAGAGCTAAGACTGGGACAGCTAAATGAGATGGATGAATTTCATCTCAGGGCATATGAACGAGCAGACCTATATAAAAAAAAGATGAAAAATACCATGATTGGAGGATAGAGAAATGAGATTTCCAAAAGGTTGACTTGGTGGTCCTATTCAATTCCAGACTCAAACTGTTCCCAGGTAAGCTTAAATCTAAGTGGTCAAGCCCTTTTAGAGTTAGTCAAGTCTACTCACCTGGAATGGTGGAACTTGAAAATGAAGACGGCAGTACCTTCAAGGTAAATGGGCAACGAGTCAAACTTTATATTGGTCCAAAAGAACCAATAAAAAGTGTCACTACTATCTGTCTCGATGAAGTTTGAAGTAATCGAGATACCTAAGTCGTGTCACGACATTAAATCAGGCGCTGCATGGGAGGCAACCCATGACCCCCGGGATTGATCTATTCCAGGTATACTTTAACCCTTAGTTTATATTTTCTTTGATTTTAAGTTGAGGGTGTAGGGTAAATTGATGTTGTAAAATTTTGTAGCCGACTAGGAGAAATACTTGTACTTGAGGTATTTGAATTGTTTTGTGATTTTTGTACACCTCTTTAAGTGGTCTAATTCTTTAACTGTGTGATTTGCATTTAAGTGTGACCATTGTGCATCTTTGAATGGCATTAGTTATAGTAACACAATGATCATTGCTAAACAGCTTCATGAACTGAATGAGTAGTAGATTGCGATATACCTATGTTCCAAGTGTGTGTGAGATGTTACTTAGTTCCATCTGTATGCTGAAGCTAGAACTTTCCCGGTTAGTCTTACCTAGGTTGATGGATAGGGGTTAGGAAAGGATCATAGGCCGTGTTGATATTAGCTCACTTTAGTCTAAATGACCTTCCCTATGTGCATAATATCCCTTGATCTCTGTTTTGAGCCTGATTAGCCTATTTCCTTTTATGACACCTGTCACCTTCCTATTTAGATCACAATGAATCTGTTTTGGCCCTGGTCCTCCTTGGACACTATGCACCTTGACTTAGGCAAATAGCCTAAGTTGAGGATGTCTATCATAGAGGTGTATGATACAAAATAAGTATGAAGAAATGTAGCATAAAAGAAAAGAATAAAAAGCTGGGTACAGAGGAAGAGAGCAAGAAAAAGAAAAATTGTGAAAAATAATAAATGATTGTGGAAAAGACCGCACCCATCATAAATAAGTGTGATAAAAAAAGAGAAGAGTAGAAAAGGCTAAGGAGTGAAACCTCAAAAAGCTATTGTAGTGTCAAGGAGTCTTAGTTACTTTAAATACCATCAAGTATTATTGCAGTCCCTAACCTACATTACAAGCCTAAGAGAAGACCTATAGTGATCCTAGCTGACCTATTTGAAGATCTGGGTAATAAAAATAAGGGCAAGCCTATGGTACTTGGCATACATTGGTTAGAACTTTCTTCTGAGAGTGAGTGTTTTGATTGTCCCCATGGTTACATAGATAATTACTGATATGAGATAGGGGGATTTCTTTGCTGTGAGGGCACACCAGATATGTTGCTAGTTGCTAATTTCTTTGAAGAGTGTAATACTTGTCTATGCATGGTTGTTATAGGTGAATTAATGTTGTATCTTAATTCATGTGTGTTACATTGGTGTTCTTCAATAATATGCACAGTTGTACTTAAATTGACTGACCTTGGAGATGGTGAAAGTTTTTTGAGATGATATGTATGATTGACTGCCAAATGTGCTTTGTATTCTCTTAGTTGTGCTGGGGTGTTTTAGGACAAGCAATTGTTTTAAGTTGAGGGTATTGATGTGTGAGATAATGCTAACATATTTGAGTTTTTTAACTAAGAATAATTGCGAAGTCTTAAGCAACTTTTGTCATTTTTGATTGTTTTATGCTTGATTTTGCAGAAAAATCGAATATGTTAGAGAACCAATAAGAATGCAAGAAAATGACCTGAAATCTGAAGTAAATAGAGGCAAAGTATGGCTGACGACATTTGTGATAAGTCGTCAACCCTGTGATAAGCTATCAGCTTTATCGTCAGTCATATACAGAGAATTGGCATAAGTTGAAAATTGTGACGACATTTTTTTATAGGTCGTCAAGGAGCTGATAAGCCGTCAAGAATGCCGTCAGCCAAAGGCAGCACATGAGAACTGAAGCAGAGACTTGACGATATTTGTGATATGTCGTCAAGGAGCTGATAGGGCATCACCATTTGTTTTCAGCGTTAGGTAGCAAGTATCTAAAGCAAAGAGGAAGATGACGACATTTGTGATAAGTCACCATCATCCTCATAGGCTATCACAAATGGCGTCACCTAATCCAAAGAATTTCTGAATTTTATTATTTGGTTTCCATAATTAGGGTGAACTATTTAAACCCTTGTTTAGGGTTTTCTTAAGAGTACCAAACCTTGAGTTTTGAGACACGATACTTTGATATTTTCTCTCTCTAACTTCTTGGCTTGAAAAAGCAATTACTTTGAAGAGAATTTAATCATTATTTTGGGATTTCTGTTGTGATCTAATCTAAGATTCACTAGATATTATTCATCTTGTGGTAAATTTATCTTGCAAATTATGAATTCATCTAGTTGTTTTAATTATTACATCATGCATGGCTAAATTTCTTTAACCTGAATTATGAGATCTAGGGTTAGGTCTTGATAAGGTGTTGAGTGTTCAGGATTCGAAAGGTGGTAGGATTTCTTGATAATTCTGATGTTTTAATTATTGTCTGTTGGTTGCAAATGATAGATAACACCTTCTTTGATTTTCTTGAGAAAGAAATCAAATATAGTGGGAAGTGAATTATCAATAGGGACTTGGAAACACTAAACTTTCGTTTAATAATCAGCACTGTAACAAGAACCAAAATCCCTAGTGAACATTATTTTGGTTTTTCAAAAACTCTTAATTACGAACACTGATTAAAGTGATTAACAATTACTTGTTCAAGTAAAAACTCTCATTTCAAGGAATATCAACTATCAGTTGATTAAATCGCAAACGACTTAAGTTCACACCATATTCCCTATAGGATTCGACCCAAACCTAGTTGGGTTTTATATTGACAACGATCTCTTATATTTTTTATTGAGATGTGTAGTTTGAGCGTTATCAATCTCCTAATATTTTTTTTGAGATAGGGGGCGGATATCTTTTGAACACATTTGGTTTATCAAGCGATGAAGAAGGTCAAGGCGATTAGGCATATTCTTAAAGATGCCTAAAGCCACCAAAAGTCCTATGCGGATGTTAGGCGTTGACCCTTGGAATTTGAGGTCGGTGATAGGGGATTTCTTATGATGTCTCGCGTGAAGGGAATAGCGTGGTTTAATAAAAAGGGGAAACTTAGTCATCTATATGTTGGTCCTAATGAGATTTTGCAAAAGGCGAGAAATATTGCTTATGAGTTGGATTTTCCATCTAGCTTAAGTTTGGCTCATTCGGTCTGTCATGTTTCTATGTTGAGAAAGTGCATAGGTGATCCTTCTTTGGTTTTCCTTTTTGGAGGATTGGGTATTTTGGATTTTCTGTCTTATGAAGAGGGCCCGGTTGAGATATTAGATATGAAAGTCTGTCAGTTGAAAACCTAGGATGTGGCTTTGGTTAAGGTTCTATGGCAGAACCATAAGGTGGAAGAAGTTACTTGGGAAGCGAAAGAGGACATAAAGTCCAAGTATCTGCATAATTTTTTTTCTCTTGGGATTCATGCAGAAGGTATGTGTCTTTAGCACATCTTTATTTTATGAGTTTTTTAAAGGAAGGATTAACATCTTTGCCTCTTTGTTTTCAAACTTTGTTAAAAGTAAGTTTGATAATGGAATGACACTGTGTTGTTACCCCTACCTTATCTGTTATTTAGGGACAAATATTCTTAGTAGGGGAAGCTATAACATCCTGGGTTTTGTCCCATTGAAAATTTCTTGAATTTTTGTTCTCCAGACTCATTATGACTTATGGGTATGAGCCGTATGTTGGGGTATGAGTGGTATGGGCTTGTCGTATACTGACCAGTATTAGTAGGTGGGATGGTTTATGTAACTGGAATGGGTATAACTTAGGGGTATGAGTTGTAGGGATACATACAAGTCGTATTAGGGACTCATATAGTGGGTTGTGTTTGATCTTTCTGGTATTTCATTTTTCCAATGATACGGGTCATGGGTGCGGATCGTATGGTGGACAACATTGGGTCTAGTGGTTGGGGTTGGATACAAGTGGTTGTGACCACTCGTATCAGAAGGGTACGACTCATATGTGTCAGTGGTATCCCTGTGATAGGATTTTTATACAACTTAAGTAGGGGTAATCTAGACATTTCCCTAAATACCCTAATTGGATCCCACGACTTCTAAACTATTTGAGAGGATAGTTACTTTATTATTTATCTCTTTAACACTTAGAAACTACTCCTAAATAATCTAAAATCCTATCAAAAGCATTGGGGCAAGAAAGCTAGGGTTTCATCTTGAGGGCTAATTTGGGGCTTGCTTTTGTGATTTCTTTCCATCGATTCCTCATTATAAGGCATGATTCTTTTCCCTCTTTGTAATTTTAATTAAAGGCATAGCCTATATGATTGATTTAATGGTTTTACTATTTCATGATTATGGTTTTCATTTATTATTTTGGAGTTTTCTTATTAAATGTTGGGTTATGGTTTCCTATGATTTCAATTATACTTTTGTATGCATTAATGGTGGTTTTGGAAAATTTGATTGCATGGTAATGGTTTAATGGTCTTTGGAATTGGTTTTGGTTATATTATGCCCCCAATGTGTTTTATAAAATGCTTGTAAAGGTATATTCATTGCATCGACTTCTTTTAATGGAATTCTTGTTTTTTTTGTTATATAATAAAGATTTAAATGGTTTAAATTATTTGAAAAGGCTAACGGCTAAATAGTTATTCCTGTGGATAACATGGAAGTCTCCCAAGTGATTTAATATGGTATATAAAATACCACTTGACAGTCCCCTTAATGTAAATTCTTTTGCTATGGATATTAATTGTAAGTAAGGGGTGGCATGACGATACCACTAATATTAGCCTTGGTTAATTAAAACGTTAATGGATTGGTTGGTCATTTGGAAATGATTTTAATTAGGTATTAATTTTGAGGTGTGTAGCAAAGTCGTGGAAGGTTGCGGTCTGGGGGGGGGACTAAAACTGTTAACTCATATTTGTCGATATGAGGATTGGTCTTAGTGGATCGTGTTCATGATGTCACACTATTGGGGGTTGTACTAGTCATCCCATGGGATACTTTCCTGGTCGTGCTGCTACATGCACTGGGGACCTTTCATCAGGGAGAGATAAACACATATAGGCCGTGGGTGCTTTAGGACAACCAAGATACACAACCCAAGTAAAGGTTTTAAAGGCATGCTAAACCTGGTCCCCTTTCCTAATAAGGTTATATATATATATATATATGTATGTATGTATGTATGTTGTTTGCATTGGATTGTTTTACTTGGTTTTATAACTGGCATCATTTTATCCTTATCCTAATATTAATGCTAACGGTCACTCGTTAACCTGTCTACTGGCGACTGTATACCCACGCTATACAGGAACTAGCCGTTCAACTCCTCCTATATAGTGATTGACTCAGGGACATCATTTGGACTGAAGTGTTGAGATTTGATCCTTTCGGGATTCTTCATTTCATGTTATGGATATTGTTAGACGTTTTTACTTTATATTGGATATTAGTGTTAGCCGTGTCGGGAGCATGCCCAAAACTGATTTATTTACTCTTTTGGATAGAGGCTTTGTGGTACTTCTAGGGATTAGAATGGGCAGGATTGGTATTAGTGTCGACCTTGGTATTGGAATAAGCAAGGAGGCTGGCATCATCGGACATGATTTCTCACTATTCCATCATATTACATTTTGGGATTTATTATCATCTTTAGTTTTGGTATTCACTTTTGTTATGGAATGGTTTATGGCCTTTGGTTTGACTTGGTATGGTTGGATGGTGATTCGGTATGGGTGAACTCGGTTGGGTTAGTCATGGATGTGACCCTATCCTAGAGTCTTCATGAGAGCATTTACGCTATTTTATTATATGCTTAAAATTTCATCCATCTAAGGCTGGATATAGGTGGTTGGGTTGGGTAACAGAGACTCGTCCTAGATCTTGGTTGGACTTGGGATACCCATTACGACAAGGCCCGAGGTCAGGTTGTGTCAAGTCCTTTATTAAATAAGGCTTGAGGTTAAAGTCCCTTGCCTAATGAAAGTTCATAAGGTTATAGTCCCTTTCCTAATAAAAGTAAATGTGGTTAAAGTACCTTGGATAATAAGAAATATTTGAAACTATAAGTGTGGAAGGTCGGAGTCCTCCACTTGATATGTCATAATTGAATGCAAAAAAAATGTTTGTTAAGTCTTGTTTTCCTTTGGTATGATGTGAGCATATTATATATATCAACATGTATGTCCATGAATATGAATGTGATTAAATATGATAATTTGACGTTATTTTGAATGATAACCCTATTTTATCCTTACCATTAAGTTATATGCTAGTGCTCTAATACCTTCTCCAGATGATATGTCCCCATGTTATATAGGGCTTGGAGCTTCTTTTTCTCTTCCATTATAGTGGCTATGTGATCGAAGCAGTTCGTGTGGTAACTTTGAAGTGGTGAGCTTCCCTACTCCGGAAGGCATACTTTTCATAGTCTCTTATGTTTGGTCATAGACTTATTTATACATGGTATTTGGTATTATCAGGGGCTTATCCCGATATTTACATAGAGAGAGAGAGACATCGAGTTTGTAAAGAGGAATTGTGGATGACTGGGGACTTGGGCTATGTTGGTTTGTATGTTAATGGAAATGAAATGTTTAAACATTTTCTAAGTTAGATATTGGCTTTGTTTCCTCTATCTTGATTTATGGTCGAAGTTCATAATACGCTGGTGGATTGGAATAATGGTTAAGTTGGGTTTACGGGGGGATCTCCAGTTCATGATCGATTTAAGATGCCCATACGACATGGCCTAGTTTTGGGTCGTGTAAGTGAAGCTACTTTTATAAGTACATATTTAGTTCATGAGGCTACGAATAATATCATGTTTATTAGAGAAAGGCTGAAAATAGCCCAAAATCGTCAAAAGTCCTATTCATATGCGAGGAGAAGGGAACTTGAGTTTTTTGTTGGTGATCTTTTAAATGGACATTTTCATCCATGAAAAGGGTGAAGATATTTGGAAAGAAATTAAAACTCAGTCCCTACTTTGTTGGTCCTTAAAAGATTTTGGGTCGCATTGGCAATGTAGTATATGAGTTAGATTTGCCTAAAGACATAACTTTAGTGCATCTGATTTTTCATGTGTAGCAGTTGAAGAAACACATTAGTGATCCAACATCGGTTGATCCTTTAAATAATATGAGTCTTAAGGATAGTCTCTTTTATGAGGAGGTCCTAGTTGAGATTCTTGATCATCAATTTCATTAGTTGAGGAATAACAATGTCGCTTCAGTAAAGTTCAATGGTCAAACCAATTAGTTGATAGAGATACTTGGGAATCAAGGGTAGATATGATCACCAAGAACCCCCATATTTTCACTTTGAACTCATTTCTAGCTTAAGGTAATATTTTCTCTATATTAAATCTTTCCATCTCATGGCAGTCAATAATTCTTTTGCCATAAAATGCACTCACGTGTTTGATTTAGTCTATGTTTTAGTTATAAACTCACCAATGATGTTAGTTTTCAGCTCTTAGAAATTTGGTGTTGGGATTGCAGCTCTGTCCAAAACAATTCACCTTACTTAGCTTTCATTTGAGTACGAATGAACCCATGGGGGAGATACTGCAACACCTCAAAAATCTAAACTAAGATTAAATCCATTCTTCAAGTAAACATAGAACAAAAAATCATCTTTTGACAGTATAAGAAGTGATTTACACAAGTGTTAAGGCCACAAGTAACTCCTAACTCATAGCCAAGTCGAAGCCTTCCTTACAAATTTAGTTCTGGTGAAGAATTTTTCTAGAGTCAACATCAAACAATCATAACTCCTAACACATAAATAGGTTTAGGTCCCAAAATCCACAAAATTAAAGATATTTGAGTATTTTTTTAAGACCACCAACTGCTCGTTAACTTGATATCGGAGTAAAACATTATGCTTAATTTAAAGAGGGTGTCTGTCTTCCAAAGTGTGATGGCTCGGGTGATGAACCATCACACTAGTGATGACCAATCAAAGAATACAGCTAGCTTTCAATAAAAAAAATTAATAGTTTGTCATTTTGTGATGGTTTAAATGATAGGGTCATCATGGTATATTAGGTCCGTCATCTTAACCATCAACCAGAATTGTTCTGCACTGTTACCATATTTTCAAAGGGGTTGTTTTATCTTTTCCACTCGGTAAACTCCAAAACTATGCCATTTAATTTAACCTGAGATTTAAATATAAGATTAAAACGCCCCAAATTTCCATTTACTCAAAGCTCAGTCAATATAGAGAGAGAAAATAGAGAAAGAGGTAATTTTTTTCTCCCAACACAAAAAATTTGGGTTGTTTTATTTCAGACTCCAAATTCAAAGGTTTCTCCAAGTTTTCTATCTCAAGGATTGTGTGATTTTATCAATGGGTTTCCTTCCACCCATTGAGTCCCAAAGTATACTAAATTCCTCAATTTAATTCATCCTCTAGAGCCTAGAGTTCATGGATTTCTTGATTTTTTAAATATTTCAGTCCTTTTTTATAATTGATCCATGAACCTATATTTCCCCATGAATTTTAATATCATTATATGTTTTTTATTATGAGTCCTTAGTATATTGTGTAATTCATAATTTTGGACTTGATTTACAAATTTCTTACATTTTTCAATTTATGGGTGTTGTCATAAGTAGTTTCATTATTCAAAGATGGTATGCATATCTGATGAATTAAGATAATACGCATATGGTAATGAATACTCAGTCCTTTATATTTACAAGATGTAGAATGTTTTCCAGATAAAGTTTCTAATATTTTTGTCTTATATATCAACATTTTATAACTTATTACTTATTTAGTTTAATGAACCATACAATTATCGATTGTTATTAAGATGGGAGCAGTACTTAGCACCGAGCTAACATAGGAATGAAGGTTCACCAGCCAGTTAGGCTGATACTTTTATTAAAAGTCCCTAATTCTCAAAACTACGGCACCACTGTTGGTTCTAAAAGGTCACCCATCATACCAATCTTGAATCCTTTGTCCTTTTTTATATCAGTTTACTGTATCCACCTTTGTTAGTGTTCATACCTTTTGCAAGGTAAGAATTACCATGGTACCTGGGGTTATACGTTGGATCCTGATTAGCTCAGATTGGGGTATGTTAGTTAATAATATCTCCTAAAGCTCAGACTCGGGCCTCAAATGACATTGTTTTCAATTTATTCAACATAATTTTGCGCCCAAGTTCAAAAGAAAGTAGTATAGTGACTATTGCAACGTGAATATCGATCCCTCAGGGACTTGGTGATTAGCAACCTATCAAATATAATCATTACTATTGAAGTTTAAACAAATGCAATTTGTAACCATTACGAGTCTTGAGATTTTATATTATAATCTATGTTATCAAAACAACAATTACATGAAACTTGGATTATAAACAATATATGGAGAATTCTTGGGTTGAGGCATTTACTTCACATTCATGTATAAATATGGTTTCTAGCCAGTATTGGTGTTTATCGTTATCATTTATTTATGATGTTGATAGTATAACCTAGGGATGGTCACCATCTAAGTCCTACACTAAATTAATCTCACAATTACATCGTTGAGCATGGGTGTGAGTCCTTAACTTTAATGAATTAAGCTATCATCCCATTCCATGAAGCATGTAGGGTGTTTAGATATATCTCTATCCTAAACACAAGTCATAGCTTAACAATAAATATCGAATGAGTAAATACATTATACACACTCCTAATACTATTCATTATGTCCCTTCACTCCTATGGTCAATTCATTTTTTGACTTATATTTATCCTAAATTTTATGACACTTTAGAATAGTTTATTAAGAACGCAAGAATAATCACATACTTGATAAACGTATAAACCAATAATTAAACCATAATTTCAAATTCATGTTCATAGGCTCAACCCTTAAATTAAGGAGTTTATCCTCTCAGTCTTATAAAGAATGACCATAATTGAGTACTATAAGAGAACAAATGTAAAGAAGCAAAACCCTAGTGTAGAGCCCCTTTAATAGCTTCTCTTCTCTGCAATCTTGTATTTTTTCAAAAGGGATGTGTAATTGTGACAAAGTACTCCTTATATAGTGCTTTATGTCGGCCATGGGCTTCCCCATATGAAAAATATGCATTTACTACATTGCCCCTAATGCAAAGACAGACAAAATCAACTTTCAAACATCCCGAGAGAGGATTACACTGCAGGCCAAAAAAATGGCCTAGGGTTGTGGTTCCAACCCATTTCATATGTGACAGTGTGACCAATACTATGGGTTTTGAATCATATCTCATTCCATGCTCAAGGGGGTGCAGATCAAGGCACCTCCTCATTGGTGAGATTTTTCTCCCACTTTGTTCTAATCTTGTCGTATGTTTGATCCTTGTTTGTCCACATCTTATGAAGTGTTTGTAGGCTTCACTTGTTTTATGAAATGTTTTCTACTGTAAATACATCTTTGTTAACATTATTATTCATAATTTTTTACGTCTTGGAACATCAAGGAGGCTTCTACAACTTCATAACTTGGGATTTTATATTCTTTATTTAGCATTCCATTATATCATAACATGAATTCAACTTCTTGGATCATATTTATGACTATGCGTGGCTAGAAACTCCCTTTCCGGTGTTGAAGCCAAGAATATGAGTACTATTGCTTTGAGTTTAGTTTGTTGATTTTCTTATCATTTTTGGTTATGTGTTAAATCTTATTTTAACTATTTGAGGCTTGATGACCCTTAGAATACACCTATTGGCAACCATGTGAACTCGGGAGAGGGAATCGGGAGATACAACGTAGGATTGAACAAAGTATGGTTCGTCATCTTTTATGAAATAAGAAATAAGAATTAGTGTCTAGGACAGATATGTACTTAGATGCCTTAATTGATTCAAACATAGGATGATAGTGTAAAAAACTTAATTGGATAGTTATAATGTCCACATTAGGTAATTGGTTAGAGGTCGGGAGGCTATGATCATGCGATTATCCCTACAAGTCGACCACTAAGATAAGAAAGTTAATGAATAAAATTCAATGACATAGTACAATTTTTCAAAGTGCTTCAACACTGGTTTTTACTTCTACTAATTGTCCAAGATTTTTACTTTGCACATTAATTACTTTACTTGCAATTTACAACTTCAAACTCTCTTTTGGTTACGATAGATCAATTGAATCTAATTTCAAACTAAAATCAAATTGTTGTTTAACCAAGTCCCTATGGGATCGATACTTGGCTTTCATTAGGCCACTTTACTAATTGGTGTTGTCAAGTTTTTGGCGTTGTTGTTGGGGACTTTCAATTGGCAACTGTTTTATTTTAGTTTTGCGCTTTAGATTTCTTAGTTGCTTTTATGCTTGGTCTTGGTAGTGTTTTTATAGGAAATGGGTTTACAAATGCTGGCAAGGGATCAGGACTTGGTTGAACCAAGTGTCGAACCTGAGCAACTTTTCCATCAAAAAAGGAGATAAGTAAACCTTCTTCCTCAAATTTTGTAATCCATGAAAACCAAGAGAATCCTACCGTCGGGGTTGATGAACTATCAACCCGCATGACCTTAAGAGAAGTGGCAATCCCACTTCCAACAAATTTAAACACCCCATTTCAGAAGCCGACAGCTGGAGGCAATTTTAAACTTAAGCAGAATATGGTAAAGCTTCTGATCAGGAGTGGACAGTTCACTGAGCTTTAACATAAAGATCCACAGGTCCACTTGCAAAATTTTCTGGAAATCATTGATACATTCATCCCGATGGGCATAAATCAAGATTATGTGAGGATGACATTTTTCCTCTTTTCTCTATTGGGGAAAGCGAAAAAGTGGTTAGCTACGGAATCAGCAAATTCAATAACTTTATGGGATGATTTGGCCAAAAAAATTCTTATTCGGTTCTTCCTATCTGTCAAAACTGTGAGACTTCACGGTGAGATAGTGTGCTTCAAACACAAGCCAGATGAGAATCTCTACTATGCTTGGGAGCAGTTCAAGGCACTTCTTAGGGACTGTCCACACCATCAACATTCCAATGAGGTACCTTCTCATACTTTTGTAGAGGCTCTTGACCACAATACAACATTAATGTTAGATTTAGTTGTAGGTGGCCAAGCTCTTAAGATGACTTATGATGAGTTGTACACTTTATTGAACTGCATAGCTCAAGGGAACCCAAAATGGCATTCAGATTCAAGGAATGCCATGAAAAGAATTGCAGGTGTATTGGAGGTAGACCAATTCACCGCGTTATCAGCTCAGGTTTCTATATTAAAAAAATTGATAAACACTTATTTTAACAACCTATAAGTTGGAACTACACAGCCTACCACAGCAATCAATGTAGTTCACCAAACTAGTTATTGGTGTGAGGTCTGCGGGAATAGTGGACATGCAGCCATTATGTGTTCTTCAAATGAATTAGTGATGAATGTAGGAAATTATCAAAGGATAAATTATGGCAATGCCTACAACATGAAGTGGCAGACTCATCCATGGAACGTACAACAACATTAAACTCAGCAACCACAGGCACAAGAAAACCAGTCAACTAGCAACATGGAAAAGATGTTGAAAAAACTTCTAGCTAATTAAACACAGTTAGCTGTGAACATGAAATATTCATAAGCTGTCCAGAGAAGCTTAGAGTTGCAGATGGGGTAGTTACAGCAAGCATTAAATTCTAGAACACAAGATGGGTTGCTTGGAGATACATAAAATACAAAATAGGTTATGGTGAACACCTTGAGAAATAGTAAAGAGCTCTAGAGAGAACCTCCAAAGGTAACTAAGGAGGTAGATGTTGAGGGGGTAACTCCACAGGTTTTCAAAAAAGTTGTTGAACCAAAAATAAAGAAGACATTATCACTACCCTTCCCTCAAAGGCAAATTAAAGCGAAGGAGGATGCAATTCTTAAGAAGTTCTTTGATACATTCAGAGAGCTTCACATTAACTTACCATTGTTAGACGTTTTCCAGGGTATGCCCAAGTATGCAAAGTACTTAAGGGATGTGATTCCTAATAAGGTAAAATTATAGGATGTGGGGGCAATAACACTCACTGAAGAGTGTAGTGCTATAATGTCATAGAAAATCCCCAAGAAATTAAGAGATCCAGGGAAGTTCACTCTCCCTATCCAAATTAGGAGTAGAGTGGTCCACGCGCTGAGTGACTTAGGGGCGAGCATAAATTTGATGCCCCTATCTCTATTTAACATATTGGGCTTGGGAAAGCCTACATTGACCACTGTGGTTTTGCAGCTCGCAGATGGATCAATTGTATATCCAAAAGGAATAATAGAGGACGTCCTCATAAAGGTTGGTAAATTCATTATTCCTGCTGACTTTATTGTTCTTGATTTTGAGGCAGACGAATAGGTTCCAATTATCTTAGGGCATCCATTCTTAGCAACTGGAGAAACCTTAATTGATGTTAGAGAAGGGTAGCCTAAGCTTCTACCGCCTACGCCTGGCGTGATGAATGTTGATGAGCCTGAAAAGGCTAGAGTTGAAAAACATGTTTCACTTGAAAATTTTCACCCAAGAAGAGTGAAGAGAATAAGAAGATGGAGGCCAAGTTTGAGAAAGAGAAGGAAGGAATATGGTTGAGTTGAGTTGGGTCGTGTCGTGATACTAAATCAGGCACTTCATGGGAGGCAACCCAAGTTAAGTAGGTATGTTTTATTTTATTTTTTTAATTTTTACTTTATGTAGTTTTTTTGGTTGAGTCACAGGTTGATGGAAAGTCTGAGTACCGGAAACTTGAGCTAAGGAGCATGGCAAAAACTAAGTGTGGGATCCCCGGATCCCATTTTTGCAACAAATGCTACTAGCTAGGACTAAAGGCCTCAGGGAGTATTTCTATCTCTTACTTTTAAGTTCACTTTAGGGATAAAGTAGATTTTTAAGTGTGGGGTGGGAAAATTTCCAAATTTTGGCTCAATTTAAAAATTATTGTACAAAGAAATTCTTGTTGGTGCTATTTTTTATTACATGGTGCAAGTGTTTTAGTTGTATAAACATGTTGAATTGTGTGAATTACTACTTTTTAGAATCCTAGGCTCATGTTTATGACTCTAGTACTTGTGGCTTAAATTTGAATTCATGTTATTGTTGGTTGAGAGTCTATAATGATCCTATGTGAGTCAAGCATGTGCCATGTGTGATGTGAGTTTTTGTATATTCCTTATTGCATGTGCTGTCTAGAACTTGCCCGGTGTGTGTTCAAAGTGAAATAAAGAATGTGAGTCTAGGAGATGATTTTGGCATTTCTTTGATAGCCTTATTTATGCCTTCTTTTTAATCTACCTTTGTGCTTAATCTTAGTCATCCCCATTGAGCCTTTAGCTTTTTCCTTGGTAGCCTTATGTGTTGCCTAATCCCTTCTTTGATAGACCATAATTTGATCCAAAAATCTCCTAGGTACTTTAATGAAAAATTAATTGAGTAAGGAGTTTGAGAAATAAGAAGGAAAAGGTAAATTTGATACCCCAAGGTAATAGTTATTAGTGTGGATAATTGATGTGTGATGGATGGGTGTGATAGACATTGTGCTGGAAATATTGCCATGGTTGTGAAAAACAAAAGAAAAAAATTAATTCATGTGGTAATAAACAATACTTCCACCGTGTGTTTATGAAAATGCTTAAAAGAGATGGGAAAAAACAAAAGATATGGGTGGATAAAAAAAAGTGTAATTTGGTTGTTGGAGATTGGTTTTAATTGTATAATGTAGTGTTTAAAGCACTTGGGAGAATAGTCACTATTCCAAAATAGTTCCGGCCCATCCCTTAGCCTTCATTACAACCCAGAAAAGTCCTATTTGATCCTATACTTGACATTTTGATATTAGTGGAGTACTACACTAAGGGCAAGCCTATGGTTCATTATGTGTAATTGGTGAATTCTTTGTGAGAATGAGCGTAAATTGATTCTTGTACCCATTTTTCTAATTACATTATTATGAGTGATTTTGGTTAACTCTCTTTATTGTGAGGGGAACATGTTTTGATGAATATGGGTGATTCGTGTGATGTCTTTTATTGATGAATATGCGTGATTTTGCCACTTGTGTAGTCAATTCTTGAGGGTAGGATGTTTTGAAGTAGGATTCTTGAACTTCCAAATTATGTATCTAACATGCTTAGTATAGAAAATTGCATTTTGTGTAGTTATTATAGTACTATATTGAGTGTCTTTGTAGTAGGAGAAGTGTAGAATCACCTTATCTTATGATGCTTAAAGAGATGTTTGAGGTAGAACAAGGGTTTAAGTGTGGAGTGATGATCTGAGGTGGTTTTATACACTTTTGTATCATTGTTCTGGATTATTTCACCTTGTTTTGAGAGTAACTTGAGTACTTAACATGTTCATATTAGTATAAATAATAATCTAAGTGATAATGTGTGTAATTACAATGTGCAAAGTGTATTTCAAACAAGTTTGGGTTTAATTGGATCACTTATAGTTCAATTGATGAAACTAGTGTTACTAGCTTGAGCTAGGTGCTTGTCTAGTCTCTTTTGTTGTATTATATTGTGTTTAATATGTTCTAAACAGTTTTAATGGTGTTATTATATGTGGAACAACTTTTTGGTAGTATACAAAGTTTAAGTGAGTCAAGTAAAGAGTCGAAACATGAAGTGGAAGATCATGGAGATTAGCCTTGTCTTAGCTCTTGTTTTGATTTGTCGTGATGGATATTGTGTTGTTTAAATCTCTAATTCTTGTGTTTTATTCTTCTAGAATATTTTTTGAGATTAATATGATGATATATGGATGATTTGGAATCTGGAAAACTATTGTAAAGACACCACAAAGTCAAGGATGAAAGGAGGAACGACCAATACTTAACAAAAATTCAAGAAGCTAATTCCAGTAAGGTATCGCGATAGGGGAACGATGCGACCCCTTCTTGACCCAACCAGACCTCATGATGCTACCATATCTTTACTTGACCATATCATGTATCACTACCCCCACTCAATTCAATTGACCATCACGGCACGACCCCACTTCAAACATGGCAATAGAGAGCACTTTGAATCCTATACGGCTTGGGCTTTGTTTTGTACTATAAATACAGATTTGTAACCATTGTTATTCATATTTTTTGACGTCTTCGAACATCAAGGAGGATTATACAACTTCATAACTTAGTTTTTTATATTCTTTATTTAGCATTTCATTAGATCATAACATGAATTCAACTTCTTAGATCATGTTTATGACTTTGTGTCTCTAGAAACTCCCTTTCCGGGGTTGAAGTCAAGAACATGAGTACTACTGATTTGAGTTTAGTTTGTTGATTTGATTATAATTTTTGGTTATGTATTCAATATTATTTTAACTATTTTGAGGCTTGATCACCCTTAGAATACACCTTTTGTCAACCTTCTGAACTCGGGAGGGGAATAGGGAGATAGAACGTGGGATTGAACAAAGTATGTTTCGTCATCTTTTATGAAATAAGGAATACAAATTTGTGTCTAGGACAGGAATTTACTTAGATGCCTTACTTGATTCAAACATAGGATGATATCTTAAAGAACGTAATTGGATTATTACATCCCCGCTCAACGATGTGCTCCCTCCGTTTCAAAAAGAATGACTTACTTTTCTTTTTAGTCCATTTCAAAAAGAATGACCCCTTTCCTTTTTTGGCAATACTTTAATTTCTACTTTCCACATGGCATATTTAAGACCACAAGATTAAAGGGCATTTTGGTACATTTGACACAACTTTAATTTAAGTCCAGTAGATTCAAAAGTCTTCTTTATTTTCTTAAACTTTGTGTCAAGTCAAAGTAGGTCATTCTTTTTAAAATGGAGGGAGTAGTTGTAATGTCCACATTAGGTAATTGGTTAGAGGTTGGGAGGCCATGATCATGTGATTAACCCTATAAGTTGACAACCAAGATAAGCAAGTTAATGAATGAAATTCAATGACATAGTACAATTGTTCAAAGTGCTTCAACCCTGGGTTTTACTCCTACTGATTGTCCAAGATCTTTACTTTACACATTATTTACTTGCAATTTACAACTTCAAACTCACTTTTGTTTACTATAGAATCAATTGAATCTAAATTGTGAACTGAAATTGAATTATTGTTTAACCAAGTCCCTGTGGGATCGATACTTGGCTTTCATTAGGCCACTTTACATATTGATAAGAGCACGTACCCTAGCGTGTGCGCCTGGGTGCTATCAGAAGTACGAGGCAACCCATTAATGAAGTCCATGGTGATCGTTTCCCATTTTCACTCAGAAATAGGCAATATCTGAGTTAATCCACCCGATCGTTGATGCTCGGCCTTAACCTGCTGACAACATAGGAAACGATCCACAAAGTCTGCCACATCCTTCTTCCTACCATCCCACCAGTACAACTACCTCAGATCTCTACACATCTTGGTTGTACCGGGATGAATAAAATATCTAAAACTGTGAGCCTCGTGCAGAATCAAGTGAATCAAATCTTCGAGTCGGGGAACACAAATATGACCCAAAAATCTCACGATACCCTCAAATCCACGGTGTGTCTCCCAGACTCACCACTCACTAATTGATCATGAAGAAGGCACAACTTACTATCCTCGAACTTACGATCACGAATATGCTCAAACAGGGAGGACCTCGCCTCCACACAAGACAAGACCCTCGCAGGATCTGAAATATCAAGGAAAACCATCAAATTGGACAAGGACTGGGTGTCCCATGCCAAGGGCATCTTAGAAAATAAAATATAAGCCAAACTACCCATGCTCACCTCCTTGCGACTCAAGTCATCCTCCACCACATTAGCCATACCCGAATGATACAAGATAGACATATCATAATCCCTTAGCAACTCCATCCACCTACGCTAGTGACCATTAAGCTCTCAGTGGGTCATAAGATGCTGAAGACTATGATGATCGGTGAAAATATCACAGCGCACACCATACAAGTAATGCCTCCAAATCTTGACTGCAAAAACTACCCCTACCAACTCCAAACAATGAGTGGGCTAGTTTCACTCATGCACCTTAAGTTGTCTAGAAGCATAGGAAATGACACGACCTCGCTGCATCAAAACACACCCAAGACCAACACCAGAAGCATCACAAAACATAATAAATCCCTCACCCTCAACTAGAAGAGCTCACACCAGGGCTGAGGTGAGACAATCCTTGAGCTTTTCAAAGCTCAACTCACACTCTTTGGACTAATAGAAGGGAACTTCCTTCTTGGTCAATCAAGTCATAGGGGCTGATAAGGTAGCAAAACTCGTGTAATAACCAGCTAACCTAATAAAACTACCAAACTCAGTCAAAGACGTAGGCCTATCCCAATCACGAATCGCTGAAATCTTAGTTGAGTCTACCATAATACCCTTTTTAAACACCACGTGTCCAAGAAAAGACACCGACTCAAGCCAAAACTCACACTTTGAGAACTTGACAAAAAGCACATGCTCTCGCAAAACCTGGAGCACAATCCTTAAATACTGCGCGTGCTCCTCACTACTCCTAGAATACAAAAGGATATCATCAATGAACACAATAACAAAGGAGTCTAGATAAGGTTTGAACACATGGTTTATCAAGTCCATAAATGTGGCTGGGGCATTAGTCAGCCCAAAAGACATCACCAAAAACTCATAGTGACCATAACGGGTCCTAAAGGTTGTCTTCGGTAAGGCTGTCTTGGGGATATCCTCAGTCCAAATCCTTAACTGATGATAACCGGACCTCAAATCTATCTTAGAAAATATAGTTGTACCCTGAAGATGGTTAAACAAATCAATAATGTGAGGCATAGGATAACGGTTCTTCATCATCACCTTATTAAGCTGCCTATAATTAATACACATTCGTATTGAGCCATCTTTCTTCTTTACAAATAAAATAGGGGCTACCCACGGGGACATACTCGATCTAATGAACCCTTTGCCAAGAAGATCCTAGAGCTGAGAGTTCTTCTCATTAAGCTCTGCGGGATCCATACGATAGGTGCCATAGAAATAGGTCGGTTACCAGGCTCAAGGTCAATAGCAAACTCAATCTCACAGTCAGGAGGGATAGGTTGGGTACCAGTCTCAAGGTCTTGGAAAATTAATCCATGACTGCATGATAGTGGGATAACCAGTCCATGCCCATAATCACATAAAAATCCAACATATCCAAAATAATAAGATCAGCATGAGTATCGACATCACTAACTGTCACAACACATGATCTAAATACTCGATTCACTACTAAAGAATCACCTATGAAAGTAGATACACGCAATGGTACAGATAATAAATCTCTAGTCAACTCCAACTATGGTGCATAATAAGAAGATATATAAGAATAAGTGGATCCAGGATCAAATAAAGAAAGTGCCCTGGTATAACAGAATCACATCTATAACTACAGCATCTGAAGTCTCAGCCTCGAGCCTAGAGGGTAATGCATACAACTAACCACGCTCGCCACCTAGCTAGGCACCTAAATGACCACCTTTCCTGCCTGCCTGAGTACCATCTCGAGCACCCTGGTAACCACCCCTATGACCTCACACACCACCCCTACCTGAGAGATGAACTTCCCCAATAGGAGTAGCTCCCTGGGTTGAAAAAACTATCGCCCCATGACTAGGGAACTATCTATATAAATGACTAAGAAATCCACAAGTAAAATAAGACTCATGGGAAGAACCAGAACTTACATATTCGGCTGACCGACATAGCTACCACGTATAGTATGACCCATAGATAAACCTCTCATAGACTGATCATCGCCCTTACTAGGGAATCTACTGAAAATAAATTGATCCCCATTAGCGGTCTGAAGAGCTACCTAAACTGGTTAACTCTGAGGCTGGAAAGATGGATGCGGAGGATGTCCAGCATAAGCAATACCATCTCTAAATCAGAAACTACTACAACTCCCTCCAAATCTGCCCTAAAACTTGGGCCTTTTATCATAGCCCTTTCATTGCATGTCCTCTATCACCCTACCATGATCCGCAACCTTAGCAAAGGTCCTACCTGCAGCAACTAAACTCTGAGTAGCCATTAGAATAAGAAGTCTCAATCCTCTCACAATATAGAAGTTGTATGTTTATATTGTGAGAAGTCGCATATAGAAGTCACATGTCTTCTATATGGAAGTCGCACATAGAAGTCTCATGTCTAGATAACTCATGGAAACAAGCCTCATACTCAACAACTATAATAGAACCCTGCTCCAACCTAGAGAACTAATCTCTCAAACAATCTCTAAGGCTGTGTGGCATAAACTTCTCCAAGAATATCTCAAAGAATTGAGCCCAAGAGAAACACTAGTGTCTAGTAGACAAGTCCAACAGAAATGTGGTATAGTACATACCACGATAAAGCCTAATCCACAAAGCTTATCCTTATAAGCTGTCAGAAACTCAAATACATCCACTCCAAGATCACCAACAAATCTAGGTGGATCCAACCTTAAGAACCTACCCAGCATCTTCTGCTCCTCAGCAGACATAGCAGGCTGGGTCACAACTGGCTGAACAACTGTTGGATGAACAATAGCCGAAATAGGAGGAATCTTAACTCCAGGAGCTGCAAATACAGGCTGCACTCTTTCTCTGATAGACTGAGAACTATCATCAATACCCAACAACTGAACCAAAGCATCCCTAAGCACAGAAGTAAGGATAAATCCTGGAGGAGCCTGGGCTGGTCCCTAGTCCACCACTAGCTGAGGTGGAGGAGTCTCTAGATCGAGTGCAGGAATATGATCCTAAGGAGGTACACCATAATCCCTTACTGGTGATAAATCATGAGTCTGGGTCTTAGGAACCTTCTCACATATCACTGAAGCACATATACTGGACATCTGCAAAAGAGTAAAGTCAACAGAGTATCCTACAAACCAACTCAGACTCTTGGCATGATAAGAATAAAACAAGTGAAGGACTCCTAAGAATGTCCCATAGCCTCTCAAAGATAGAAAATGAACGTCAATATTTTAATCCGCAGGACTCTATTAGATACTTTCTCTTGTACCAATAATATCAGTAAAACCTAGGCTCTGATACTAATTTGTCATGGCCCAAATTTTTAGTCATGGTGGCACCTACCACATCCCACTGGTAGGTAAGCTGATATTATAACCCAGAACTAATACAATGGGTTACCTCAGTGGAAATGTTCAACACGAACCCTATATATGAATATAATATAGACAATAGCATTTCACAACTAACGACGACTAATATTCAATACCAATCCCAAGACCTGATAGTATAAGTACAAGAGCGTCTAGACTTAAAAATAGAATTTACAACTCCAAGTCTCAAATGTCTTAAATAATCTCATACATTTGTCTCGGAAAAAAAAATAAAGATAGAGGGGAAAGAGGAAAACTCAAACTCCAAGAGCTCACCCTATCTACAGATAGGCAATGCGGCATGAACTAGCTCAATGGTAGCAACTAGAACCTAGGTATGCACCTAAAATATACAGAAATGTAGTATATGTACCAAAACATGGATATTCAGTAGGCATCATCAACTAACTGAACTAAATTATAATATAAAGATGATATAAAGTAAGACAATAATCTTAAAGTCAAGTATAGGATCGAACCTGAATCTTCTTGGATATCACTATATCAATAACTATACTAATAAGGAAATCGTATGACACACTATATCAAAATACCCCAACATTGCCATGAAAACTAAGTACCATTTTGGATACGTAAATTCACATGTACGACAATAAGGCATTTATAAATCATCAACAACATCAACCATCCTTAGAACATAAGCACAAGAACTTACCTTGATGCCCATACCGTTGGGAAGTACACAAAATAATACAACACAAAGAACTCATCACGGTATCCCATACCACCTAAGAGTACACCAAAGGATCAACCAATAACACAATAAAGCAAAACTACAACACAAATACCGATGTCGTGGGTAGCACAACCCCTCCATGGCTTATTACTGAGATCCACGTCCAATGTTCTTACCGTAATATGATCATAAAGAAACCAATATTAGTATAGAATAATCATATAATTACTCATCATCTAAATTGCCAATAAACTCCATGTGGTGTCTAAACTAGTTAACCTTTATTTCTATAAGCCACTTGGTTACAAGTCTTATAGTTACTAGCCATTCAATAGGGAAAAGCTACAAGTTACCACTACTATCAATTATTCGTCTATCACAATGCCATTTTCTAGTTAGTACTCTTATTTAGAAGCCATCAATTAAGCCACCATGGATTACATATTAGAAGTTAACCTAGTTATTCATCATGCAATACTAAGCCCATCATCATTAGACATGTCATAATCTTAAGGACAAGTTTTCATATTTTAGGTAAGTAAGGTCCACCAACTAATTTAATAGAATTCTAGTATCCAAGTCTTAGTCATTTATTAGAAAAAACTAGTTGTCACATAAGCCACTTTACTAGGTAAAATTCCATAACGTAATCATTATTCCAAGTCAAATAGATTTGCTAGGTAAGCCCTTGGTCCTACACAAGGTATCATATACCAATTATCCTTAACCCATTAATAGACATAAGTTACTTCTAGTTACCAATTAGAGTCAACAAGGATCACACCTCTCATTTAGTGAATAAGGACAAGGAATGAATAACCATTTACGAAAGAAAA
Source organism: Capsicum pubescens (assembly GCA_030864215.1). Classification (NCBI taxonomy): domain Eukaryota; kingdom Viridiplantae; phylum Streptophyta; class Magnoliopsida; order Solanales; family Solanaceae; genus Capsicum; species Capsicum pubescens. The sequence continues at coordinate 192,745,462 of CM061544.1, read as the reverse complement.
CATCATGTCCCAAGTACATAAGCGGTTTGGCCCCACATGGACTAACTTCACAAGTATCAATGCATTTATATAAATTTGCCCCACACGGCATCATAACATCTTTAACTCTTATGGATTAACCGGGTATCAACATAACATCAACATATCCTCTGGGTTCACTAGGTATCATTATAACATCATCACCTTTTCTGGATTTATCGGGTATCAATATTACATTAACATATCCTCTAGATTCACTAGGCAACATAATTACATCAATATATCCTCAGGATTCATCGGGAAACATCATAACATCAACATATCCCCGGATTCATCGGGAAATATCATACATCAATATATCCTCTGGTGATGTTGATGTATTAACATTACCTCTTCTGGATTCACCGGGTATTATCATCATATTAACACGTCTTTTAGATTCACCAAGCATCATCATGCCATATCACATTTCTCAAGGCAATAACATACATACACGTACATAACCAAATTAATAAGAAAATACAAACCCATAATAATAGGGTAATAAGGATATAAGAGAACATGTATCACCCTACCTTACTATTAAGCATTACCACATAACATGAGCATGAGTATTCATATGGTATATACATAATCATCACTTGCCCAAGGCTATCCATATCATGACTATAAGATAATCCATCAAGTATACATATTAACCAACTATCAAACACATATATAATCCAACAACCGGGGTTTAACCATCAATAATTTCCACGACATAATTTAGACACTTACCTTGCATCTAGGTCTTTAAGGAATTTCATAGTTCAAGATTAAGGTGGGTCAAGTCCTACTCCTATATTCCAAGAATGCCAAAGTCCACCATTATAAGGCTAATATCTACCCGAATTAGGCTAAGTTATCTAGATTATATCATAAGGGTTTATTAATCCTTACTAAGCCTATTGAGTAAAACTTCTTCAAGTATTCCTCCTAATTCAATCCAACACCAAGGTCATTTCCTATCTAAGCACTAGCAAGGTCAACATAATCCTAAGGTTAGGGAGCTACGCCATTCTCATCTATTAGAGAAACTAGAATATTATCATACTATTTATGAAACTTCAAGTAGACTATCCAAGGTTCTAGGCTAAGGTTCAAGCAGATCACCTTGCAAATTTAATAACCTATAAGAACCAACTAATCCCAATTATCACCATTCAATAATTTATTATCTACCCTTGCCTAATCTCATAAGATATCAATAATTATACTAAAATCAAGCTCAATCTAATTATAAGTAAACCTAGCCTATCTTGAGTCCAAGCAACTCACGAACCAATAAGTTTTTCCATTCCTTTTGTTGAAGCTCCTTCATCTATTAGCAAAGCTATGAACAATACAATCTAAGAATTCTAACAAGATTAATAATACCTATTTTGGCACTATTGTACCATGGGTTCAAGATAACACCAAAACACCAAGTGGGTTTCACCTTTGGAAAATGAGTGTCCAAAATTAACCTATTGTTCAACTACCTTTAGGGAGTCATAACTCTCAAGCAATTTGAGTAAATCAATAAAATTTGGGTCTACACTTGAACCTCAATGATTTAGGGGTTTTGAGTCAAGAAATCATGAAATCAATACTAAAAGAGAAGAGATTTTACCTTAGATTGTAGCAAGATTCAATTTCACTAGTTGTTTAAGCTCTAATTGAACTCACAAGACTTACTTAGAAGGTTTTACACTCCATTAGGGTTTAAGGTTTAAGAAGGAGGCACAAAATACCAAAATATCATCCAAGACAACACTTAAATAGGCTTTGCTTAGGCCTCGAGTAGTGCAGTCACCCTCTGTTTAGCCACGATAGTGGCACCATGATCGCACCTTAACTATCACGGTCGTGGCATCTCGGTCAACACTAGGTATGGCTAAAGCTTGGAACTAGGTTCAATGCCTCGAGATGCATCCAGGTCTATTTTGAGTAAATAAGATATGCAACCCCATGTTTTTGATATTTTAGATATATTGGCAAAGTTGAATTTTACATACAAGGCTATTTTACCAAAGTTTTTGCACAGTGTTCAATTAGGACCAACGAAGACTTCCAATTGATAAAGTTGTTCGAGGAACCAAATAAACTGCCAAGTAACCTAACTATTAGTCCCCACAAGTCACTAATGACTTGGGATGGCTATAGAGAAGCTCTATCAGCAGAAATAGGCAAGAATACAAATAATGACCTGAAGGGTCATTATATGTATCTTATAGAGCAGCCATGTTTGGGAGACTTAGAGTGAACTCATGAAATTTAGAGTATTACCTACCTACCTCTAATGTATTAGACTAGTCTCTATGTTGTATTATGAGATAAGTTGTATCAGTATATTTATTTGATGTAATTTTAGGTTCTTGTACATAGATGCTCTTATACTGATATTACTATGTTTTTGGACTATACCATGTATTTGATCTCTTATTCTATCTTCTCCATATTATTGTATTTATCTAGTTGGGTAGTCCATTTCTAGCCATTCCAGACTATGAGTTTGGCTTGCCTACTGGTAAGCTTTAGTAGGCGCCATCATGACCTAAAAAATTGTGTCATGACAAATTGGTATCAGAGCCTAAGATTCATCGATGTGTTAGTACAAGAGCTATGTGTTTAGTAAAGTCCTGCGAATCGGTGCAAACATATCTGTAACCTATCTTGGAAAGGCTACAGTGACATTCGTAGGAAATGTTTTCTTAATTCTGTGTCATGTGTCTTCATTGATATGAAACTTAAGCACATTCTTTAACTTTATTCTATACCCAAATAGGTGATACAAGATGGTTGATAGATGCGAATGAGACTTTGATACATGTTTTCAGAGCTTCAGCACAGCATCAGAACAGAAAGTCAGAGATAGATATTGAATATCTTTAGTGAAAGCCAAGGATTTGAGGCCAACTTAATATCAATTAAATCTTGTGACTACTTCAGCCCTTTGAAGTTCAACATCGGGGATCTGAGTCATGTTATAGATCCCTTTCAGCCATGGAAAACATCTGATTCATCGAGTAATTCTCAGACTGAAGTTGGGTCTATTAGTGTTCATCGGGTTTTTGTACCAGTTTCAGAGTATGAGATTGGTTTTCTCGAGTATGCTAGGCATTTTTCTATGCTATATCCTTCTGAGTAGGTCATGGTGTCTGGAGTTATTAGAGGACTAATATTGTCACTCCATTTGGCATTGGAGCATTGGATACAAGCTGGGTCATCCTTATTCTATGATTTTTATTATGTTTGTCCTTAGAGAGAGCACGTATTGAGAATTATAGAGGTAGCAGCAAGAGGTCGTTCCCCTTGTATTATGCTATTGGTATTTCATCTAGGAAAAAAATCCTTCTGAAAGAGGTTAGCTTCACTTACAGCCTATCAGTTCTGTGCAGGTAGTATTTTATACTATGAGTGGTTCTTAGATTAGTCATGATGATCATAGAGAGTAGAGTCCCCATCAGACCTTTTGGAGTTTTTGGTATGGGTCTTCAGGTCATGGTAACTATTCTAGATTAGGAGGGGCAGTATATCTTAGAGTATTCTAGGAATTAGTCTTGGTTGTGTAGAGATGGGAAACTAGTTCAAAGAGTGTCCTAGATATGAGTTAGTTGACTAAAGAGAACTAGCATGTATTCCCTACTAGGCTAGAGTACCTGAGATAAGCTATGACTGCAGAAAGGGTGATCATTAGTAGTAAAAAGTGCTCTCAGCGTCAGTTGGCCAGCCATTGGGGCTCAGTTTTTGTTCTCACCATGTTGGTTCTTTAGGAGTTTGCTACGAAAATAGAAAGATCGGTCAATGGACTAAAGAGTATCCTTCGTGTGAGATTACTAGTCTTTCAACTCATTTGGATCAACTCGTGAGTTTGGCACCTTTAATTAGAGATAGTGCGCTTAGTGGCTTAGTTAATGATTTAGTCGATCGGTCTAACTATGGAACCACTCAAATTTATTCTTGCATAGATCTGTCAGTTATATGGTTTTGGATGTCACCATGATTGATGTGCTTTTATTTCCCACATTTACCTTATCATTGTGTATATTGGGGTCTTTGTACCCATTGATGATTATATGCTTTGATCAGTTCATATTGATTATTATGTGCCTTGTTATTGAATTCATGATTATATGACTAGCTCCATGGCTTATTTATTTTAATAGTGGATAGGGTAGATTTATATTGATATTTACTCCCTATGGGTGTAGATTTTGGATTTGAGTCCCATTTATCTTGGCACATTAGCCTTATTGTGGCCCTTGGTGGTATATGATATTGATGTTCATTTTGGTACCACCTATTTATTATATTGATATTTATATTACTATTATTATTGCTATTATTTCTTGAGGTTATTGATATTATTTGAAATTATTACTTGATGTAATTGATCCTCATTGGGTAGTTGTGTAGACTAGTGTTATCTAGTTAGAATTTCATTTCTTTGTGATTCTTATTTGGTGTTTTGAGTAGATATAGACCGATTTGATGATTTCTTTCCCAAAGCGAGGTTGATTGTTTTCCCTCTTAGTTAGTTGTGCTAGATTGACTCGAGAATATATTATGATGTCAAAGATAAGTTGACCTTTTATGGTTCTGTATGGTTCTAGAGTTGGAAATTTAGTTATATTGCAAGCATTGTCGCTTTGGCTATCTCAATCTATATATCCTATTTTCAAGCTTTACCAGTTTTGGGTCCCTTCTTTGCTTATGGCTATTTTATCGCCCAAAAGTGGTTTTAATATTGATATCGAGATATATTGGGTACATCTCTTAGATTTGTTGGATTCATATCCTTATGATGGTTTGCCCTTATTATTGGTATGGAGATTAGACACTCCGTTCTCACTGTGATATTATTCTTGTCTTCCATAGAGTTAGGGAGATCGAGGCAGGTGGCTTTTCCTGTGATCATTTCTTAAGTTGGCAAATTAGAAATTATTTATCTTGAGTTATTAATTTTCTGGTGGTGGTCTTGACTTTGACCTTGGTTTTAAGATTAGTATTTTTCTTCTTTGATGATGTAATTCATGGATGGATCAAGTGATTATTGTGCTACTTGGGTAGATTCAGGAAATCCCCTTTTCATAGTTCATTTGGGCTAATGAGGCTTTGTGGAGTATTACTCCTCGATGATATATGCCTATAGTTATTCTTTGCTGAGATAGGGTGTTGGATTGGTTAGCTTCTGGCTTGAGATGTATTTTTTTGAGTTGCTAGAGTTTTTCTATTAGTAGTATGGTATGTGGCCTATATGAGTTCTTGAGTATGCTTTGATAGTTTAGGCCCTCCAATGGATATGGAGTGGATCTATTGAGTTTTCAGTCGGTGATTTATCCTCTATTGTGATTTTGTTCTTTATCTATATTTCAAATTCCGATCAGTATGATCTGGTACAGATATGTATGATTTAGGTAGTATGGTTGATGTGAGTATTTGACCTTAGTTTGGATTTTTGGCTCAAATTTAGATTTGACGCCTTGGGATGGCAGTTTAGAAGTTACGAAAGGTTTTGAGAATTAATTTCTACCCGTCTTTAGGTTTGGTTTAGGAAATTGAGACCAAGTAATTTAGCCTTGATGTTGAGATTTCATCTCAGAGTTGTAGCGCTTGAGTGGAACCTTCACTTTAGATTTGTCTCTGTTTGGATTTCATGTATAATCTGGAGGAGCCTACTCCATAGGTACCTATTTGGTCTTCTCGATTCCGAATGGAATACAATTGATAAGTGCTCAAATAATATACAATGAACCCGATATTGGTTTCTTTAGATTTAACTTTGAATTTTTAGTGTACTTTGAGAATTTAGGATGATATACTCAGTATGAGTAGTATGCTTGAGTTGGATATAGTATGGTTTCATTCTCTGTTAATGGGACATCCTGGAGAGGATCATTCTGTGGTGAGTAGTTATGCCTTGATCTTCTGGGTTCAGTCTTGGTCACCATCCAAACTAGTGGTATCATTGGCATAGATTGTATTCCTTGATTATCTCCATTTATGTGTCTAGATAGCGTCTTATGAGTCTATTCTCATATTTGTCGTATGGAGCTTTAGTGGTTTAGCTTTAATTCTCCGAGTTCTCTGTGATGAGATTGTGCGAACATAACTAGAGTGAATTTCATCGTGGTTTGGAGTAGATAAAAAGTATGGATTGGTAAATAAAGGTTATATTTGGATTTAAAGTCGGTTGTATGACTTATGTCTTGGGTTGGTTTTGGCTTGGATTAGACATTGGTTGATTAGTATAGGTTTTGAGATGGTATCAGTGTGTTATGGTTTAGATTTGCATACATCAGCCTTTTTTGGTTTAGTTGGAGGCCAGTTTATGGTCGAAGTTGAGTTTTGCCTGTTTGGAATTGAAGTGAGAGAGTTGGTTGAAAAGGGATACCTATGGAAAAATCCCTCAAAAGTGTTCTCTCATTGTGGAGGTTATCTGGGAAGTCATGCTTAGAGCATGTGGGCCCAGTACCTTATTTGTTCAAGCTTTTAAGATCTTTCAATCTATTGACTTTTGGGGACAAAAGTCCTTTTAGTAGTGGATATAATAATGACCCTCTAGATCATTTTTCATATTTCTTCTTATTTTTTCCATTGAGGCTTTCCCATAGCTGCCCCAAGTCATTTATGACTTGTTGGGACTGACAGTTCGATTACCGGGCAGTTCATTTGGTTTATAGAGCCAATTCCTTATTTTAGAAGTCTTTGTTGGTTTCAAATGGCCACCGAGAAAAAACTTCAGTAAAACGATCTCAAATACAAATTCTAACTACTCCAGCAGCTTTGGAATATTGATTTTAGACTAGGTAGACCTTTGGCTTGGGTCTCAATGTACCCGAGCTCCTATTGGTCAAAAGTTGGAAAAATTAGAAATTTAGGTGTGGGACTCATATTTGGTCGAAATGACCTCGGATGGAAATTTCATCTTCGCCATCGCATTTGGAATGTCGAATTTGGTTTGGTTCATAGTTTATTTGTGTATATCATATTCCAAATGAATCCCGAGACCTTAGCGGAAACTTAAAAATTTTCTAAGTTTCAGCTGGTTTGCTGATGCATGTGCTATCACTCTATTGCAATTACACAAGGGATATTGTGATCGCAATATCCTCTTATGAGATTAAAGACTGTGATAGCAATACCTCTATACCTGGTATGGGTATAAAAAGGCCGCATTTTGGTCATTTTTCACTCATTCGTAAGAGCCAAGAGTGTGATTTCCATATTTGGGGTTTTTGGTGTCGTTTTTAGACTCGAAGCACAATGGTGTAATATGGGTATCATTATTCTTGTAGTCATAAGTAGATTACAGTTTTTCTAGTGTGATGGCATTTTGGAATGGTGATATAAAGATGGATGTTTGGGAATGATTTAAGAATTTTGTGGTTCGACTTGGAGGTAGGTTTTTGTCTACTCTTCTCCGTAAGATGATGTGTGTTATATATTGCATGTGAATATGAATGTTAAGTGTGATTATGGGTAGAATGACTTAGTATTGATTATTGAATTTAGGGATTAGATGAGGGTTTGTTACCCGTAAGGTTAAATGGTTCTTATCTTTTTTGAATCCTATTGCATTCTCTCTAGATTGAGCTAATTCGTATGATGAATGATATGATACTAGGTTTGGGATGTGGTTTTAGTATTGAAAGCATGGTTAGTATATGTAACCTTTTTGGGGGCTATTGTGGAGATCTTACAACTATAATTTAGCTCGAGCTGACATAAATGCCCATGTTTCTAGGAGGAATTCCTATCTTAGGATTGGTTATGGATTACCTGACATGTGAACTAGATACCTTATCTTAGTTTGGGGTATAAATTGCCTAAATATGAAAATTTAGGATTAGAAGTAGGTTCCTCAAACCCACCTTAGGCTAAGACTTGTGTTAGCCCTTGTGGACTTAGTTGTGTATATTAAGCATAGTTGAGACTATTGAGCCTTTAGAATAAGTTTACTTCGTGGTTTGATAAATTATGATAACTTTCCCCGAATTATGACTTATGGCTTGTAGCTATGCTCTAGCATTCCGAACTTGACTTATTATATGGTCCATTGGCATGCTTGATAGTATAGGCATAGACATAGTTATGATATATGGATTATTGATGTGATATGCCTTATAGACATGAGATGCCTCCTAGATGTAAGATGTCTCCTAGATATGAGATCATTATTGATATATTATGTGAGATAATTATAGATATGGATTATTTATATGTTATGCCTCATAAATACGCTATGGCTTATAAATATGAGATGATGTATAGATATGATTATTGATATGGGTTTTGGATACGTATGTGGGCCGAAGGCCATGATTATGTTGTTATAATTTCTCCGAACACATTAATGGGCCAAGGGCTGTGTTATGATATTGGTTGAGAATTTGGGAAGTGTTTATCCTTGTAAGAGATGCGGTTATAGTTTATGAATATATATATTTATATACACATCTCTCTAGTATGGTATAAAAGAAGATGTGATATGATGCTTATGATGTTAGTAATTAAATACCGGTAATGGCATGCACAAACTCGGTACATTCATGAAATTATATCGGTAAATGATGTGATTCTAGTTAAAATATAATATTCAACTACTCTTCCTAATTAAGGGTTAAAGACCACTTTCCATCTTAAAAACATATTTCTGTACAATAATAACTCCCTGACTTAATGGATAACGTATATATAAAAGGGATTAATAATGATGATTTAAGGAATTAACCAAGACAGATTCTGGTCTATGATTTAATACTACTATATACTTTGATAGTTAAATATTCCGACCCTTTCTACACTTTTATCATGATTTAGTGCCAAAAATCACTCCAAGCAATGGATTTATGAACTTACATTCCTTTAGTCATTGCTTGGATCTGTACACCTATTTGATATATGTATATATATACACATATATGTATATATATATGTGTGTATATATATGTGTGTGTATATATATATACACATATATATGTGTGTGTGTATATATATATGTATATATATATATGTGTATATATATATATGTGTGTATATATATATATATGTATGTATGTATGTATTGATGATTATGGTGATATGTTTATATACCCGGCAAGTTGTCCCTTATTATTCTCATTGAGTTGTTTATGATTTCTGGACTCTTGGGTGTAATTTCCATTCTATTTATATGTTGAGTATATTTGCTTTATATTTGGACCTCAGTTGGCAATTGCCAACTGAGTACCTCGTGTTTGGTACTCATACTACACTTCTACAGCCAGCAGATCATAGTACAGATTATTATCGTTGATGTGTGTGTCTTTCAAAGTATCCATGTTTCAAAGACTTAGTGAGCTCCTGACGTTCGTAGTATTACTTACCTTCCTCTTATGACTTAGACTAGTCTCTACGTTGTATTCGAAGATAAGTTATATCAGTGTATTTATTTGTACTTCATTTTGGATTCTTGTATGTAGTAGCTCTTATAATGATACCACAAGGTTTTTGAACTATATCATGTATTTGATCTCTTATTCCATCTTTTCCATATTATGGTCTTTATCTAGTTGGGTAGTCAATTATTATCCATTTCAGACAATGAGTTTGGCTTGCCTACTGGTGGGCTATAGTAGACACCATCATGACCTGAGAAATTGGATTGTGACCGTTGTAGATGCCTTGAGTCGGAAGATAAATTATTAGGGGACCTTATCTCATATCTTGACTTAAGAGTGCCCTTTAGCATTAGAGATTTAGTCTCTAGATAACCAGATAGTTAGACTTTAAATTTCGACACCCAAACGTTTATTAGCCTTTGTTGATGCTAGATCTTCCTTGATAGACCAGATTAGAGCTCACTAGTTTGATAATGATAGTCTATGAGTGATTTAAGATATTATGTTGAGTAGAGAGGCTAAGGTGACATCTCTTGATTCGGATGATGTTTTATGGATTGGTGGATGAATGTGTGCATTGAGACTTAGTGGATGGGTGAGATTGGATTTAGAGAAGGCATATTGTTCTAGATATTCTATTCATTCATGGGTAACCAAGATGTATCATAATTTAAAGCAGCATTATCGGTGGAGTGGTATGAAGAAGGATATAATGAAGTTTGTAGCTCGTTGCTTGTGTTATCAGCAGGTGAAGGCTGTGCATCTGAGAATGGGTTGTTTACTTTAGATATTATCCATTCTTGAGTGGAAGTGGAAACGGATCATTACGGACTTCATAAGTAGGTTGCCTTGTACATTTAGCAGTTTTGACAATATTTGGGTCATTGTAGACTGATTGACCAAATTGGCATATTTCATCCCAATTTTGATTTTCTTCAGTGCCGAGAGGTTGGCTCGTATCTATGTTTGAGAGATAGTTCCTATTCATGGGGTTCCAGTAGCTATTATTTTAGATAGGGGATTAGTGTTGACTTCTATCTTCTAGAGGATGTTTTACGAGGAGTTGGGTACTCAGGTTGATCTTAGCACCATTTTCCAACCCTGACTGATGGTCAATCGAAGTGAACTTTTCAGGTTTTTGAGGATATGCTCCGCACATATGTTATGGACTTTGAAGGTCAGTGGGAGCATCATTTACCTTTAGCGATGTTTGCTTATAATAATAACTACCATTCGAGATTGAGATGGCACCTTTTGAGGCATTGTATGGTAGTCGTTGTCGAACTCCAATTGGATAATTTGAGACTTTCAAGGCTAGACCCCATGGTATATACTTGCTTCGTAAGTCTTTGGACAGAGTTTGGGTAATTTAGGATAGGCTTTGGGTGGCCCATAGTAGTTAAAAAGGCTATGCAAACTGCAGGCTTTGTGCCTTAAAATTTTGAATTTTTTATCAAGTCTTCCTTCGAGAGTTGCCCATGAAGGGCGTGATGAGGTTCATAAAACAGGGACAATATAAGCCCCATACTGAGCCATTTGAGATACTTCGGACAGTTGGGGAGGTAGCTTATGAGTTCACCTTGCCCCCAGACTTTCTAGCCATTCATCTAGCCTTTCATATGTCCATGCTTTGACACTAAATTTTGGATGAGTCTCATGTGTTTTGTTGGGATTAAATTTAGTTGGATGGGAGGTTGACCTTTGTTAAGGATCCAATTTCCATATTAGCCAGAGATGTTAGATGGTTGCATTCCTGAGATATTCCTATGGTTAAGGTTCAGTGAAGACACCGTCCTATTGAGGAAACTACTTGGGAGGGTGAGTCTAAAATATGTAGTAGTTATGCCCAACTCTTGATCGATTTATGTACTTCATTTACCTTTTAGTTTGAGGACAAACTAGAGTCTTAGTGGTGGATATTGTAATGACCTAATTCGTTAGATTTTCCATTTTATGTGATTTGATCATTTTGCCTTTCCCTGTAGTTTCTACATGTTGATTTTGGAGTGTGTGGATGGTTGGCATAGTCTCTGATGCATTTGGGAATGATTTGGAAGAGTTTGAGATTTTTTAAGGCATTAAAAGTCATTGATTGACTACGGTCAACATTTGATGTTTCGAATTTTGAATCGCAATTTGGACAATTCCATTAGATCCAGAATGTCGAATTTAGACAATGGTTTGTTGACTTGCTTTGATGTTGAAACCTTAAGAGAAAACCTATTAGAACTGTGGGCATCATCCATCACCTATACAACCTTAAGTGACTACAGTTAGGAGGATCAATCCAACAGCTTAATGCCTTTATTTTGCATTTTGACGCTATATTTGAAAACTAGTGAAATTTGCTAAACAAAGGGTCCCGATGGCTAATTTGTTTAACACGATACTGTTTTGAAAGTACAATATTATCATTGATTCTAGAACATCGAAAATAGCCTTGTGGCATATATGGTTTGTTCTAATGGGATCCAAAAGGAATCATAAGGTCTGTTTGGAGATATTTCTTCACTTAAAAAATTCATTAGAGCAGTATTTTTTTGTGCATCTGGGCCTTCATCGTGATCGCATAGTCACATGTCATGATTTCACCATTAATAGAAATCATATGCTCAAATGAGAAAATTTGCTTCAGGATTGCCTTGTGAGTTGATCCTTAAGAGTAAGGTTACCTTATTGATTAAGGACAAGAATAACTCCAGATTTGTTATATATATGCAACAGGTCAAAGAGGAGAAGAAGAAACATGTTGAGATAGGTGAGAGGCAGAGTAAGAGGTCTCGGTTTTTAGAATAGAGTGGGGGACAATAACAAAATGGACAGTGGCCTAAGAGTAAGATTTAGAGGATTTCTAACTCCTATTCGATGGCTAGTCCTCCCTACCTGAAGCCATCGAGAGATAGATATTTTTAGGGTGGTGATGCTTCTAGTGCATAGGTCGCCCATTCTCAGGATAGTGGGGCCCAATCCACACCATCCTACCCTTCTTGTAGATTTTATGGTCAGCATCATCACGGTCAGTGTGAGAAAGAGAGAAATCGATGTTATATGTGTGGTCAGATTTGTCATATGCAGCGGGATTGTCCCTCTAAAGTTGCTTCTAGGGCGAACAAGATTCATGTTTCCTCTTCATCATCTACTGCATCGAAGGATGCCACTTCTGGCTCTGGTACTGGTTAAAATTTCCTTTATGCTCTCACTACTCGTCAGGAGTTTGAGGCGTCTTTGAATATTGTTACTAGTATGTTAAAACTTTTTTCCCATGATGTGTATTGTTTACTTGATTTGGGGTCCTCTCTCTTATTAGACCCCATTTGTAGCTGTGCATTTTGGTTTTGGCCCTGAGTGTTTATCGGACTCTTTTTCGTTTCTACCCCAGTAGGAGACTCTATTATTGTCAAATGAGTCTTTAGGGGGTGTTTGGTAGTTTTTGGTAGAGAAACTCTACTAGACTTGATAGAGTTAGACATGGTTGATTTTGATGTTATACTAGGAATGGACTGGTTGCACTCGTAGTGTGTTTCTCTAGATTGTCGGGCGCATAAGGTCGTGTTTAAATTTCCTAATGAGCCGATTGTTGAGTAGGAGGGTGGTTCCCTAGCTCCTAAGGAGAAGTTTATATCATATCTTAGATCTCGGAAGTTAATCTCCAAGGGGTGTCTCTATCACTTAGTTCGGGTTAAGGATTCTAACTAGAAGGGTCCTTCTTTGAATTCTGTCCCAGTGGTGAATGAGTTTCATGAGGTCTTCCCTAATGACCTTCCTGGTGTCCCTCCCAATAGGGAGATTGATTTTGGTATTGACCTTATTCTGGACACTCGTCCTATTTCTATTCCACCGTATAGAATGGCTCCAATTGAGTTAAAAGAGCTTAAGGAGATACTGAAGGATCTTTAAGACAAGGGTTTCATCCATCCTAGTGTGTTATCGTGGGGTGCACCGGTATTGTTCATGCAAAAGAAGGATGGTTCCATTCGAATGTGTATTGATTATCGGAAATTGAATAAGGTGAGAGTGAAAAATAAGTATCCCCTTTTGAGGATTGATGATCTCTTTGATTAGCTTCAGGGTGCCAAATTCTTCTTTAAGATCGATCTTTAATTTGGGTATTATCAGTTAAAGATTAGGGAAGTGGATATCCCTAAGAAAGCTTTCCATACCTGGTATGGGCATTTTGAGTTAGTTATGTCTTTTGGATTGAGTAATGCCCCGACGGTATTCATAGATTTGATGAATAAGATCTTTCATTAGTTTTTGGATTTGTTCATCATTGTCTTCATTGATGACATTTTAGTGTACTCTAAGAATGAGAAGGATCATGTTGACCACCTCTATCTTGTGCTGCAGACCTTGAAATATCAGTAGTTGTATGTTAAGTTCTCCAAGTGTGAATTCTGGTTGAATGTCATAACTTCTCTAGTTCATGTTATGTCTAGTGAAGGGATTATGGTAGATCCTCAAAAAGTTGTTGTGTTTAAGAAGTGGCCTGGACCCCCGACTCCAACCGATATTCAGAGTTTCTTTGGTTTAGTCGGGTATTATAGGAGGTTCGTGGCAAGTTTTTCTTTTATTGCTGCTCCATTGACCAAATTGACTCAAAAACATAAAGTTCTTGTGGTCTGATGCTTGTGAAGGTGGTTTTGAAAAGATAAAAGATAAGTTGACTTCAGCTCTTGTCTTGCCTCTACCTGAGGGTGCGAAGGGATTTATGGTTTCTTGTGATGCATCCTAAATTAGTTTGGGTTGTGTGTTGATGCAGCATAGTAAGGTGGTTACCTGTGACTCTAGACAGCTGAAGGTTCATGAGAGAAACTATCCGATTCATGACTTGGAGTTGTTAGTTGTGTTGTTCGTGTTGAAAATTTGGCATCACTATTTATATGGGGTGCATGTTGATATCTTTTCTGATCATAAGAGCCTACAGTATGTGTTCACCCAGAAGGAGCTTAATCTAAGGCAAAAAAGTGGCTTGAGTTACTGAAGGACTATGATATGAGTCTTCACTGCCATCCAGGTAAAGCTAATGTGGTTGTTGATGCTCTTATAAGGTTGTCCATGGGTATCTTGTCACATATAGATAAGGAAAAATGAGAATTAGTGAAGGATATTCACTATTTGGCTAACCTTGGAGTCTGTCTCTTGGACTCTGAGAATGGTGGTGTGATAGTGCAACAGGTGGCGCAGTCACTTCTTGGTTCAAAAATAAAGGAAAAGCAGGTATGAGATCCTCTTTTGATGAAGATGAAGGACAATGTGGGTAAGCAAAAGGTAATGGCCTTCATGATCGGTGGATATTGTATCTTGAGGTACCAAGGGAGGTTGTGTGTTCTCGACGTGGATGGATTGCGAGGTAGGATTTTGGCCGAGGCTATGAGTCGCAAAATATGGTTCATCCCGGTTCAACAAATATGTAGTATGATCTCAAAGAGATGTATTGGTGTAACAACATGAAATGGAATGTGGCCGACTTTGTGGGTATATGGTGTGTCAGCACATAAAGGTGGAACACTTGAGGCCTAATGGACTGCTTCAGGAGATTGAATTACTGATGTGGAAATAGCAGATAGTGAATATGGATTTCATTATCGGCCTTCTGCAGTCGCGGAATCAGTGACTCCATTTGGGTCATCATGGATAGGATGACTAAGTCTTCTCACTTCTTGCCAGTGAGGACTACTTATTTTACCGAGGATTATGTGAAGTTGTTCCTTCAGGAAGTTGTAGAGTTGCATGTTGCACCTGTATCGATTATTTTAGATCGTGGCACTCAATTGTCATTATATATTTGGCGCTCTTTTTTGCGTGGTTTGGGGGCCAAAGTGAGTCTTAGTACAACTTTTCAACCACAGTCAGATGAGCAAGCCGAAAGGACCATTCAGACTTTGGAGGATATGTTGTGGGCCTGTGTTATTGATTATGGTGGTAGTTGGTTCGACCATTTGCCTTTGATTGAATTTGCTTATAACAATAGTTACCAATCTAGTATTGGTATGGCATCGTTTGAGGCATTGTACGGTAGAAGGTGTAGGTCTCCTATTGGGTAGTTCGTGGTTGGTGAAATGGAAATGTTTGGCCCGGATTTGGTTCACCAAGCTATGGAAAAGGTGAAGGTACTTTGGGATAGGCTTAAGACCGCCCAAAGTGGTCAAAAGTCCTATGTAGATGTGAGACGAAGGGATTTGGAGTTTGAGGTTGGAAATTGGGTATCGTTGAAGGTATCTCCCATAAAGGGAGTGATGCGGTTTGGGAAGAAGGAAAAGCTCAGTCCCTGATATGTTGGCCCATATGTGGTTTTGAAAAGGGTTGGTAATATTGCGTATGAGTTTGATTTTCTCCCTATCATGAGTTCCATTCATCCGATATTCCATGTGTCCATGTTGCAAAAATATGTAGGTGATCCTTCGTTGGTTGTTCCCTTGGATAATATTGGTATTTCGAATTCTTTGTCCTATGAGAAAGTCCTGGTGAGGATCTTGGATCAACAAGTTCATCGTTTGCAAATGAAAGACGTGGCTTTGGTGATGGTTCTATGGCGGAACCAAAAGTCTGAGGAAGCTACTTGGGAAGCTGAGGAGGACATGAAGTCCAAGTATCCACTCCTATTCCCGAATCCATAAAATCGTGCTTGAGGTAAGTGTTGTTCTTAACACCTTTGTTTTATACCTTTGTTGATGATAGATTATGAATCTCTTGGTATTTGTTTCTTATCTTAAAGGTAAGAGTAGAGATGTTTGGGGTTTAATCATGCTTGTAGTGCCTCGCCCCATCATTCGAGGACGAATAATCCTAAGAGAGGGACACTGAAACACCCCAAACTTTGGCCCTTGCAAAATCTTGATCTTTCTGTGCATCCTACGACTTACACCATACCACTCGTATGTTGTGGATACGGGTCTAGGACCCTAGTCGTATGTTAGTCAGTGTCACATTGGCCAAGTTCTGTTCTTGGTACAACAAGACATCATACGAGTTGTATGATCATGATATGAGAAGTATAGTGCCAAACTGTATGTTGTTTAGTGTCTAAACTTAATGTTCTACCTAGGGTATGGTTTGAGGGTACTAGTCGTATGGTTGGGGTACGAGTTAGGCTAAGGAGTTTTATGTTGGACATAATGTGATGTCCAATATTCCGATCAAGGTACGAGTATAGAGTACCATTCATATGATATGGGTACGAGTGGAGAGGCCAAAATGTATCCTCCTATGAGTCCTTTACAGCTTTTAAGTTGAGGGTATTTTAGACATTTCGACCCCAAGCCCTTAAGACCTCATGTCTTATAACACTATTTGGTCCCTTATTTCTCACCTGGGAATATCAGAATACTCTAAAAAAAAACTCTCTAGAAACCTCTCAAGGAGATTGGTCTAGGGTTTCATCAAGGTGGCCATCTACAGGCTTAAGGATCAAAATCTCTCCGTGAATCATCGTAACTCAGGCATACGACTCTTCCTTCATTGTTAGTTCATAAAAATCATGTGTTTTAAACATTGTTCTTGAATCATAAATGGTAGTTTTGAAATCCATGGTTGAGGGTTTGAATGTATAATGTTGAGTATTGTCCTCTCATGATTTCACTTGTGTTTATACATGCTTTGATAATGGTTTTGCACATATGGGTGTATGGTAATTGTGGTTTAATGAATGGGTCATGGTTATCCCTAACATGATGGTTTTTTACTTGAACAATGGTTTGATAATAGTATGCCCTCAACCTATTTATGAAAATATCTATGAGAAGAATTTTGTCACATAATGAATTGTGTTTTGAACCATTGCTTGGCATTAGAATGTTAATGAAAGATGAATGGTTTTGTAAAGGTCTTGATGGTCATAAATTGAATTAAATTGTGATTTGAACTAAGGCATTGGCCTAATAATGTAAATGGTTGGAAAATGGTTTCATAAAGACCTTGTGGGTTATAAATGGTTTTGAATTGTAACCTTGGTGGTTTAATTGGCTAAATGGCTTTGAGTCCCTGAATTTGAATTAATGACTTTGTATAGACAATAAGTTCGAGTCCCGGTGTTGAATGATAATGGTTATGGCATGTTGTACGGCACAATCGTGGAGCCTCACTGGAATTTGATAATTGTGAACTGGGACATTGGCGCGACGCGCCATTATTGCGGAGCTCCACTGAAAACTGACGAATGTCATTTGGCTAGTCTCCATGATGCGGTGAAGTGCCAGTTGGCACACTATTTTACAAAAATGGCTCTAACTCTTCCCCGGGTATCGGATTTCGGCGAATTTTATATCGTTGGAAAGCTGACTGAATTTCCTACGCAATGATAAGCTCTAAACTGATAAAATACTGAGTATTTTCAAAATTTATATGGAATAACTCATATACTAAGAGTTAAATTAAGTTATAAAAATATGGGGTATTACAAGTATGAAGTCATCTAAGTATTAAAAAATTAATAATATTTAATGTTAAATTTACTTTACGTCATATATGAGATCAACTTAATTTTTTTGCACAAGTATTTTTTATAATAATTTTATTATATCACTTCTAATTAGTTATTATAATTCATTCAAGACATGTTTACTTTGCTGCTTCAATCGTGATTTTACTATATCATCCTGATTAATTATTATGGTCTTATGCCACTTAAAATGGAATAGAAGAAAAAGTATTATAAATCACAGTAATTAAAAACTTAAAGTATTTTTAAAATATAGTTGACGATCAATGCCATACTATTTTGGACAATAAAAATAACATATATTAATTGAAATTTACATAAAATGTATTATAAATTATAATATTTAACAACTTAAAATATCTTTTAAAAATTAATCTATTATATATTGCAAAAAATTAAGTAAAAAATATAATAGATCATAATAATTAACAACTTAAAAAATTTAAAATATATAAAATATTTGATTGAATCTCAAAATTATACCAGTGCCACTTAAATTAGAATAGTTAGAAATATAATTGAATATCAATGTTACAAAATTTAGGATATGGAGAGTAACATATATTATTTGAAAATCAAATAAATAATAAATTACAATAGGTGGCATCTTAAAGCATCTAAAAAGGTAATTTGTTATATATTTTACGAAAATACTTAAAAAGGTACTATAAATCACAATAATTAACAACTTAAAAAATTGTAGAGATAAAAAATATTTTGTTGACTTTTATATCAGTAACACTCAAATTTGGATAGAAAAAAAGTATTATAAATCTCAATAATTAAAAAATTAAATTATTTTTAAATAATAATTGGTTGTTGATTATTTAAATTTTATTTATGTCACATAAATCGATACCAAAAAATAACATATATTGGGCCCGTGCTAGCACCGACCCTCGAAATCTAGTTACTATATATAAGAAGCATGAATGTTGAGCACCTTGAGGTTGTCCTGGCTGCTTCAGTTGGCTGCTTCAGCTGCTTCAAGCGTAACTTTTATATACCTCTTAATTAATTATTATAAATCATTTAAGTATTATAATATTATTAATATTTAATAAAAAGAAACTTTTCAAAATGACTACTAAGCTCCTCAAAATTTTACTTATTATTATTTGAGGAATATTTTTCAGCTGCTTCAATTGTTATTTTAATGTATAACCTCTAATTAATTATTATAAATCATTTAGATGGTAGAAAATTAATAATACTTAATAAAAAAGTAAAGAAGACATTTTTGACATGTCCGCTTCAACTGGTTCGATCGTTATTTTACTATATAACTCCTAATTAATTATTATATGTCATCTAAGTATTAAAAATAATATTAAAAATTTATTATAAAGTTATGTAAGTATTAGAAAATTAATAATATTTAATGTTAAATTAACTTGATGTCTTATATGATATCAATTTAAATTTTTTCACAAGTATTTTTTATGATAATTTTTTATATCACTTCTAATTAGTTATTATAATTTATTCAATACATGTCTTCTTCGATGCTTCAATCATGATTTTACTATATCACTCCAAATTAATTATTATGGTCATCTAAGCATTGTGTCACTTAAATTGGAATGGAAGAAAAAGTATTATAAGTCACAGTAATTAAAAACTTAAATTATTTTTAAAATATAATTGACTATCAATGCCACAAAATTTTGAACAAGGAAAATAACATATTATTTCAAATTTACATAAAATATTTTATAAATTACAATATTTAACAATTTAGAATATCTTTAAAAAATTAATATATTATGTATTCCGAAAAATATACGTAAAAAATATTACAGAGCATAATAATTAACAACTTAAAGAATTTAAAAGATGTAAAATATTTGATTGACTCTAAAAATTATACCAGTATTACTTAAATTAAAATAGTTAAAAGTATAATTGAATATCAAAGCCACAAAAGTTAGGAAAGGTGTGTAACATGTATTATTTGAAAATCACATAAAATGATCATAAATTACAATAGTTAACATCTTAAAGCATCTAAAAAAATAATTTGTTATATATTTTTAAAAAAAAACTTAAAAGAGTAATAAAATCACAATAATTAACAACGTAAAAAATTATAAATTTATAAAATACTTTGTTGACTCCAAAAATTATATCATTACCACTTAATTGGAATACAAAAAAGTATTGTAAAGCTCAATAATTAAAAAATTAAATATTTTGGAAAAAGTCATCCAAACCACCTTAAACTATATCAAAAAAGTTGAATACACACTTAAACTATTAAAGTGTCCTAATACACACCTGTACTATCGAAAAGTAAATGTAAGTCCACCTTGATGCATATTCAACCAGTCACATAATGGGAGGTGCATTACACTCACCCGCCTCATCAGCACCACATCAGCGCCATGTTAGAAATCATATAAATTTCATTTTTTCATTCTTTTTCTTTTTTTCTTTTATTAGCTATATTTTTCACTAATTAATTCCTAATTAACCATTAAAATTCTCCAATAATTATATATTCTTCATCAATAAACCACCTCACCCTCTCCATCTCTCATCTCATCGGAAACACCATATAGCTGTCAGCCATCCACCACCATCACCGTTTGTTTTTCTCTTCACTACCAATAGCAAATCCACCATCACACCACTTCAATTTCTTCTTCTTCTTCTTTGCAATCCACCACCATTATCATTATCAAGTTTTTCTTCTTCATCACCTTTAATTTCTTTTTGTTCGTCACCCACCACTAACAAACCAGTCATCAATATCTACAGAGTTACTTTTCTTTAAAACCTCATTCTCTTTACTTTTAATTTTATTAGTGATTTTTTTTCTTAGAGTTTTATAGAGTGGGAGAAACTAGATTAATAAATCGATCAGTAAGTTGGTGAAAATTTTAAATTTATCGTTAATATAATAGTTATCTTTAATTTAAAGTCTAATTTTATGAGATTTTAGCAGGAAAAAACAAGAAGAAAAATATTGAACAAGTAGGATAAATGAATACCACATTGAGTTTGCCAAAAAAAATTCTCGATAAAGAATAATGAAAAATCTATATTTCTCCGATGAGATATTGATTCCTCATCAAAAAGTATTTTTTTTCCTTGTAATTGATTATATTTAACTTGTAATGATTTCTTTTAATAAAGTGGGTATAAATTTTTTTGTGAAAAGAAATAATAAAAATAAAATTTGAAGGTTTGTAAGATATATATATATATATATATATGAAGGTTTGTAATGATATTGAGAGAAATGGGGTGAGAGATAAGTTAAATTTTCTTTAAAGATATGTTGAGTTTGTAGTTTATGGTGAAACTGGTGTTGTTGGGTACTATTAAGAAAAAAGAAAGGGAAGTGATGAAGTGTAATACCTCGCAAAATCCTCTTCCAGTCTGAGCCTTAAAGTGTATTCAGTAAAGCGGAAATCTAAGTCTAAAAGTTTCAGAAGTGTCTTCCCAAGTATTAAATACTTTGAATCATGTGGAATTTTCCTAATTTCTACTTTTTGTCATATAGAGCATTGAATAAGCTTTCCATCGATACCAAATTCGCTCAAATCGAACACTCGGGTGAAGAGTTAAAGCCATTTTAGTGAGACAGTGTGCCACCTGGCACCTTAGCGCATCGCGGAGCCAGCCAAAATGGCAATTGTCAAAATCCAGTGAAACTCTGCGATTAATCGCGGTATAGTACTAGTTCGCAACCAAAGATGGCAATGCAATTTCCACCGCGTCGCGCCGTCATGCAGTTTCCCAATTGTCCAAATTCCAGTGAACTGGCGCGATTATGGCGCGTCGCGCCAGCATGTAAAATTGAGGAATTTTTAGTTTAATTCCAAGGGCTTTTTGGTCTTTTTCCCTTATCCCCAACCTCTATAAATATCCGGCTAAGGGATTTTAGCCTTATTTTTTTTTCTTCCACCAAGAACTAGGGTTTCCAAAAAAAAAAATCCTCTCTTCTTCTTAAAAAAAGATCAAGAAAGATCTAGAGAAATCAAGAAATCTTCCGAAGGCTT
The DNA here is from genome assembly GCA_030864215.1 of Capsicum pubescens. NCBI lineage: Eukaryota > Viridiplantae > Streptophyta > Magnoliopsida > Solanales > Solanaceae > Capsicum > Capsicum pubescens. The sequence goes on along the minus strand of CM061544.1, from coordinate 192,723,635 downwards.
TAAGAAAAGAGTTTCCCCAAGGTATGTAGATGTTGATTCTTGGGTCTCTTTCATCCAAGAAGCTCAAGTACCCTTTTCTAAAACTCAAAGATTTTATGTTTATGAGTTGTTAATGATTCATGTGAGTTGAAACTGATGTTCCATGTGTTGTGGAGTTTTGATTCATGTTTGTTTACAAGATTCATAAGCTTTGACCCTTGTATGTGGAATCTATGTGATATTTGGGATGAATCTTCCTTATGATGTTTTCTATGTGATGTGTTCATGACATTTGGGTGTAGAAATGGTTGAATAAGCAGAGCATGTTCCCCACAGGTTTGATAAAAAACATAAGTGAAGCATAAAAGGGTCATTGTAGTATGTTGAAGATGAAACCCAAAATTGTGAGTTAGTTTATACATGCCTAGTGTTTGATAAAATGCCCAAGTGGATGAATTATTGTATGATAGTGGGAAATCCCCAAATAAGTATAGACTCGTGCATGTCTAGTTTTAGTTGAAGGGCCTTAGTGAACAAGTGGAGATGTGATGGTAGTAAATTCCCCAATTATGTGCTCTTTGATATATGCTAAGCTTTTAATACATGCCAAGTGGTTAGCAAGTAAGTTGAGACATGATAGTACAAAGATTTTCCCCAAATCATGCGATGTCCAAATACATGTCAAAACTGATTTTGGTGTGAAGTACTTGAGGTAAGACCTTGTTGAAGAAAGTATAATCTAGTAGCATGTTTCCCTACGCTAGTATATGTTATGTTTCCTAAATACTTGAAGAGATGCTTTAATGATAATGATGATTAATGAATGACTGTAATGATGAATGAATGACTGTGATGATGAATGAATGGTTGTGATGATAGAGGAATGATTATGCTTTATTTTATGTGATTGAGTCCTGGGGGTATTTATACCCAACAATTTAGTTGTTGTCTAGAGCCCGTGTCAATTTCATGATAATTTCAGTCGAGCCATGATTCTCAGAACTCAGTGAACTATAGAACTCTGTATCCTCAGACAATTGCAGAACTTAAGAAAGCTCAGTAATCTCAGTTATCTCTGTAATCTCCGTATCGCTAGTAATCTAGCCTTAGTCCTAAAATCAGCTCAGATCTAACAGTACTCAAGTGTTCAATTCTAATCTCATAAGTGATTTGAATAATCTATTCAATCTCTGTATCATCAGTCAGATACCGTGATCTAATAGCATTCTATCAGATATAGAACCAAGTGATCTCAGCGTAACTCAGTCAGATCTTTTGAGAAACATGATCAGTATCAGATTCAGTTCAGTTGTGTTCAGTTAAGAATTTAATTCAGAGTCTTTTAGTTGGGAGTAGAAACTACCACCAAGCGAGGGAAGGGATAACGGCTCCTTCCATCAGCGAGAGAGGCCGGAGTCGTTAGTAGTAATCCCTGACTTCTAGAACTGTGTAGCCAACGCAGGATACAGGAGTCACCGTCAGGAAAAGGCTGTCACCTCCATAGAGAGATTATTTGACTATTATATTGCCTTAGGTCGACTGCCTGGTAAGGGTCATCTGTCAGAGAAGATTGACCAGAGAGAGGTCTTTATCCGTGGCACGGTATTGACACCCTTCCAACTGGGGTTACAGGTTGGACCCCACCTGTGGTAGGTCGGGGCATGTCGATTAAGTAACTACTTCCCACAGTTTTAGTTACAATTTCATTTTCAGTATCAATCTTCAGAAATCAGGATTGTTAGATACAGTCATCTATCATTATGAGGAACTCAGATAGTTTCATTGATTCATGGACCATCCCGTCAAATAGGATTGGTCTCATATACAGTTATTTGATATCATATTCAGAGATATGCCGTCAGACAAGCTTGATCACAGTCTCAGATTCTATTGAGTATTCTTGTTGTCAGATTTAGCTATGATCATTTCCTTACCATTGATAATAACTTCCTTAATCATCCTTTAGAGAGGTTGAACATTAATCTTTTCAGTCGAGAGAAGTAAACTCAGAATTAGTCATCGATGTAAGTACATCCAGTTTCCCAGTCATCAGTATCAGATGAGTCAGTATCTCAGTATTTCAGTTTCAGTAGTGAGTTCAGTCTGCAGTAAAGCAGTACCCGAGTTTCAGTCTTTAGAGTTATGATGATTGTGACTATGGTCTGTGCATTAATGTATGTGTTCTCGTGTGACATTTTCATGATCATTCAGTTTAGATATTGTACATGCATGAGCCCTTGCATTTAGCCTTACCCCATCTACATACCCAGTACATTTCTGTACTGACACATTTGCGCTATGGTGTTTTATTTGGCACCATAGGTTCAGAGGCACAGGACTCAAAGTTTCCTCAGCAGTTCAGTCCCAGTCAGCAGCAGTAGTCGTAGCAGTGAGTCCTCTTCTTTCGAGGACGAATCTCAGTTTACTATTATGGCATCAGACTTTATTTATATTTTCAGTAGATGGAGTTAGTTGGGGACATGTCCCATCAACTCCACAGTTCAGAGAGTTTTGAAGTTTCTCAGACAGATGTATTAGTATTCAGTTTTCAGTTTTGAGTATGTATAGATATGTTGAACCTTATGGCCAGTTTACGCATTTATTTCAGATATTAAGCAGTGTACAGGTACAGATATCAGAAAAGGGTTAGCTTGTGGTCCTTCGAGGTCATAGGCACTGTGTGACGTCTCGGGATGGGATCTCGGGGCGTTACATGAAGATAGAGTAAAGAAAGAATTAAAAAGGGAAGAAAAAAGATGTGAAAATAATAAAATAAAAGGAACAAATTGCAATAAACGCGCCTATTTTTCTTTAGCTTTATTTTTTATGCCACATCAGCTTGTAAGGTGGAATTAAATTCACTTTTCGATAGTATAGGTGTGCATTAGGTCACTTCAATAGTTTAAGTGTGTATTCGACTTTTAGAGTATAGTTTAAGGTGGTTTTGATGACTTTTTCCAATTATTTTTAAAATATAATTGGCTATTTATTATCTAAATTTTATTTATGTCACATAAATTGAGACTAAAAATAACATATATTGGGCCCATGCTTGCACAGGCCCTCGATATCTAGTATATAAGAAGTGTGAATGTTGAGCAGTTTGGGGTCGTCCTGGCTTCTTCATGTAATGACCTAAAATTTGATGAAATATGTGAAATTTGTGATTTTGTGTGATTTAACTATTTTACCCCTCCCCGTAGTTGCATTGCGATATTTCAGGGGTGTAGGAGTGATTGGCATGATTTTTGATGCATTTTGGTAGCATTTATCTGATATTGTGTTTTTTATGGTTTCAAGAGCCTTATTTTGGATTATGTAGATATCTTTTGATCCATGCAATAGATGGCCGAACGGACTACGCCAGCAGCTCCGAAATATCTATTTTAGGCTAGTTAGACCTTTTGTTTGGGTCCCGGTGCACCCGAGCTCATTTCGACCTATTGGTCGGAAAGTTGAAAAATTAAAAATTTAGGTGTGGGACCCATATTTGGTCGAAAAGACCTCGGATGGAAAATCTGACTTTTCCAGCAGATCAAAAATATTAAATTTAGGGTGTTAGCATATTTGATATGATTTTACGACTTTTAAATCCCATTTCGACCCCCGATTTGGAAAATTGTGATTTCAGGTTTCGGGGGTCAATTTTGTGGAAACGATATTTTTTTGAAAATATGATATCTCCATCGTGTTTGGCACATCGAATTTAGTATGGTTGCATATCTCGTTTGTATATATCGGACTCTGAACGAATCCCGGACACCCTGTCGAAATCCATTTCGACTAGAGTGAAAAAAAAACCAGCAGTTAATATTGGAGAAAAACTGCAATATAACAACTTTTTCCACCTAGTTTTGGTCCATTTTGCACATTTTCGTTTTGCCTCTTGAGAGTTAAAATCTAAAATAGTGTGGGAGCTTAAAAGTAAAGTTTGCGGGAGTTTGGGAAGCTAGATTAAAATCTATTTCTTGGTTTTATTACGGATTTAAGGTAAATTCACCATTTTCTTAGTAATTTCTTGATTAATTTCTCAAAACTCCAAAAATCTTAGGGCTTGGTTTTAAACCCCAATTTCACTTCTTTTCACTTAATAATGTTATTATCTTATAATTACTAGTTTTTCATTAATTTAAACTTCAAAACAACTCTGATTCTTGATTTTAACCCGAATTTCAAAGATTTTACCCGAAAAGCTCAAAAATAACTTTTCTTCTATTTGAACCTCGTTTTTACTCGATTTAACTTGGGTTTTAAGATGTAGGTTACTAAAAATATGGAGAACATATTTTTGAAATAAAGTTTAGATTTTGCCCTTCTTTTTTGAAAATCCATTTCGGAGGTCCGTTTTGACCCCGAACCAAAAGTAGTCAATATGGATTTCTTCGGTTCTGTTTTGACGCGTAGATTTCATATTTGATGTTTATAGTGGAGTTTGAGATCATTCATGAAAAGTAAGGTCGCAGGTTCAAGTGTAGCAGACCGATTTTGGCTCGAGGTAGGTTATGGCTTAACTCTTTTAGACTGGACTGGGTAGTAAATGATAGAACAAAATGCATGTTAATGGTGTGAACTAATCATTAAAAATGACAATCTATGTGTTGTGACCGTGTAGGGGCCTATATGTGATATAATTATCGAAATTGAGTTATTATGTGATATGTGTGACCGTGTGGGGTCGTATGTGATATTAATAGCCTTAAATACATGTGAATAATTATATTGTGTTGTTAAGATACTTAATATGGTATCATTGGTGTATTATGATTATATTCATACTTTATTTGACATATGAGACATGTGGAAATTCGTGGATGACAATAAAATAATGAGTGGATATTGGCTCACATGGTTGTGGAAATATATCATTGTGGTTGGTTGTGAAAATACTCATTGTGATTGGTTATGGGCATTAAATCCTCATATCATACTCATTTATGAAACATTGGTACCACCGTGCCAACATCTGAGAAACACTGGCAACACCTTTTAAAACCCTCCTGGAGGGACGTGTCGGGGAGAAGATATTATAACACCTTATAAAACTCTTTCCAAGGGATATGTCGAAAAGGAGATATAAGATATGTGGATTGTATACGAGTTGACGAACCCCTTATGGGTCCTATGTTGGGAAGATTTAGCTCTGTATATATATACGGGGATTGTGTGACGATCCCGGAGGTTTTGCGACAACCTCGTGCATCATTATCATTATCATCATCATATACATTGCACTTACTTTATTGTGCTATGTTGTATTGTATTGGCATATTGACTTTCCATCTATGTATTTATCGTGTCTTTTTTTACTTGTATGTGATGATCTTGTATATGCATGTTCCCCTTGTTCTTTTTATATGTGATATAATGCGTACTTTTGTTCTATCTTGGTGTGATGTTGCAATATACGTGAGATATATTAGAACTGTTAGTGCAAGCAGTGTGGGCTACCGTTGTGGGACATTTTCTGCTTACAGGTGACGTGCCTTTAGTGTATATTTTGTATGCTTTATTTACTACTTTTCTTGGTCGGCCTATGAAACCTACTGAGTACAAGTGTACCGTACTCATGCCTACTGCGTCCTTTCGGTGTAGGTCCTAGATCGAGTACGCCTTAGCTTGCTTGACTTAGGTAATTGTTGAAGCTTCCAAGGTAGCGGTTGGACATTCATGCGTCCGAAGTTCATGTCAATCTTTCTATAGTAGTTATGCCTTTATTAGTATTCAGAGACAGATATTACTCATTTGTGGTTATTTTTCCGATGTATTTGATTCCTGGATTGTATTAGTAGTTCTTACACTATTGACACTAGTTTTGGGCATGATTGATATTTTGGATAAGTTCTTTTCGTGTTGCTATTATTACTTATATGGTTCGGCTTCGTTCTAGAAGCCTCACCTTGTGATATTTTTGTCTTTTTCTTTTTTTATATCGGTTTGGATGATAGACTTACTTGTTAAGGTACGCCGCGACAAGTGCCATCATGACCTTAATTTTTTTTTGGGAGGGGGGGCGGGGGTGTGACACTTCAGCTGCTTCAAGCGTAATTTTACTATATCACCCCTAATTAATTATTATTACTTATTTAAGTATTATAATATATATTGTTCTTAATCAGAAATAGTGGAGATTAAGGCCGTTTTCTCCTTTTCGCGGTTGAGCGTGTATGGATCATCTTGCACTTTTATGTCTGTAATAATATTTAATAAAAAGATAATTTTCAAAATGACTACTAAGCTCCTCCAAATTTCACTTATTATTATTTGGGGATTTTTTTTCAGCTGCTTCAATCGTTATTTTAGTGTATCACCTCTAATTAATTATTATAAATCATTAGGTGTTAGAAAATTAATAATATTTAATAAAAAAATAAAGCAGACATTTTTGACATGTCCGCTTCAGCTGGTTCAACCGTTATTTTACTATATGACTCCTAATTAATTATTATAAGTAATCTAAGTATTAAAAATTAATATTAAAAAATTATTATAAAGTCATGTAAGTATTATAAAATTAATAATATTTAATGTTAAATTAACATGACGTCTTATATAAGATCAACTTAATTTTTTTTCCACAAGTATTTTTTGTGATAATTTTGTTATGTCGCTTCTAATTAGTTATTATAATTTATTCAAGACATGTCTACTTCATTGCTTCAATCGTGATTTTACTATATCACTCCTAATTAAGTATTATGAACATCTAAACATTGTGTCACTTAAATTTTTGGAATAAAAAAGAAAATATTATAAATAACAATAATTAAAAACTTAAATTATTTTAAACATATAATCGACTGTCAATACCACAAAATTTTAAACAAGAAAAATAACATATATTATTTGAAATTTACATAAAATATTTTATAAATTACAATATTTAATAGCTTAAAATATATTTTAAAAATTAATCTATTATATATTCCAAAAAATATGTAAAAAATATTATAGATCATAATAATTAACAACTTAAAAAACTTAAAAGATATAAAATATTTGATTGACTCTAAAAATTATACCGGTGTCACTTAAATTAGAATAGTTAAAAGTTTAATTGAATATAAACGCCACAAAATTTAGGAAAGGAGAGCAACATGTATTATTTGAAAATCATATAAAAAGATTATAAATTATAATAGTTGACATCTTAAAGGATCTAAAAATAATAATTTGTTATATATTTATATAAAAAACTTAAAAGAGTAATAAAATCACAATAATTAACAACTTAAAAAATTGTAAATATATATCTGACTCCAAAAATTATATCCTTATCACTTAAATTGAAATAGAAAAAAAGTATTATAAATCTCAATAATTAAATTATTTTTAAAATGTAATTGACTATTGATTGTCTAAATTTTATTTATGTCACATAAATTGAGATTAAAAAAATAATATATATATATATATATTATTATTATTATTATTATTATTATTATTATTATTATTATTATTATTATTATTATTATTATTATATAGAAGAGTGAATTGGAGGACGACCAAGGGTATATTTGTCATTTCACATTTAAATGGTACAATCATTAGTCAATATTCATATCAATAAAGAACTCCATTAGCCACTTTTTTTTTCTAGGTTATTTGTCTATAATTTCTAAGTGGATCATTTATGTGGCTAACAACATTTTTACTTACAAGTCCCAACGTATTTAACTACATTATTTACGAAGTAATATTTTAAATAAATATAAATTTATAATCTGAATCTCCTTTCACAAAATATTAGATTATTTATATAGAACTAAATTTTTTTTTTTTTTTTATGAAGTAAATGTTGAATTTTTTTCTTCATATATTTATTTTTTTATATTTTAAACTTTTTAAGTGAAAATTTTAACACGGTCAAAATTTTCAATACTCCAAATTTGTAATATTTTAGTTTTTGTCCAAAAAATACTATCACGCATGAACTTGGTGGGTTAAAATTTAAAGTTGTTAACCTATTTAAAGATATTTTTTATTCATTATCAAATAATTTTACAAAAAATATTATTAAATTAGTCTATAAATATTTTACTAGAAATGAAAAAGAACTACATACGTAATATTCATATAAGGCGTCAAATGCACATATTTTGTATTCACTTATGAATTGTAGGTGTAATCACAATTAATGTGCATGTCAACTCAAAAAAACAGATATTTAAAAGCAGGGGAGGCTCAACATAATTGGTGGCCTAAAGCGAAATTTTAAAATGACGCTTTGAATTTCTTTTTTATAAATCTATATTTATAGCTTTTTGAGGTGTAAAATTATAAATAAAACTGTTTTGTAATTGATTTATCCTAAAAAAAATTCTTTTCAATTAATAATATGTTTAATTCATTTGATATCTCTTGAAATATTTTTTTAAGCTTAAGTAATATTTTTGAAATTTTATTTTTAAAAAACTTCTTTCAGCTAAGACAATTATATAGGATCGAGAAAAATATGCATTCGTAAAATAATAAAATCTTTTTATCTGATTGAAATACATCTTACCTTTCCACTTATTCGATTCCTCTGTAATCGTTGCTTTAACTCTTTTCGCTCCATTAATCAAAATAATAAATAGAAGGTATGATTTTCTGAGTTACCACTATTTATTAGATGTTATTTTTAGATTTGAGAGTATTAAGAATTGTTTTTTTAATGTTGATTGTCAACTTTAATCTTGAATTTCTAACGTGATATTTCTATTTGAGCTTAAGAGAAATTAAAATGTTGTGAAGAAAATATTAAGAAATATTTGATAGTTTCTAAATTTTTTTTTAAAAAAAAACTACAAACCTATAATGCTTTCAAAAAAATGAGGCCTCCAAAAATCAGAGGCCTAAAGAGCTTGCTTCGATGGCTTCACCTTGAAACCGACCCTGTTTAGAAGATAAATTAACCCAAAGAGAGCAAATTAAAAAGAATGAAGAGAGTGCGATATAACAGATAAATTAACCTGCATGTAAAATAACTTTAAACTAACATTAAGTAACATATATTTTTTTAATACCTTTAATAAAAATTTTAACTCTGCCAATATTATATTAATTTGATTTGTGCTCTATTTTTTATAGATAATTTTCAACCATCAATAACATATCTTTAGTATTTTATATTATTTTATTATGAAAATGAATATTTGATATATTTATATGGATAAGAGCAATATCTTATCTCCTTAGTATGAACACACTATTTATTTTTGTTTATATAGTATATTAGGTAAAAATATCATATTTTAATAAAATATTGCACGTAAGATTTTGTAAAAAATGTTAATATTCTGAAACTTCTAATTTCAATTTATCCTCTTGTATAATTTTCAAATAGAATTGAAAAATATAAATAATAAAATTAGTTACTTAATTCAAAAATATGTGTTTAACCTGATGTTAAAATAAGCATTGAAGAATATTAGTATATTTTAATTTTAATTAGGACAATTTTAAAAAGTTGTAAGCTAGCTATTATTTGATTTTATAAAAATAAAAAAATAGCTTTTTTAAAATGTTATTTCTATTTTTATTTTCTATCATATTTATTTAATAATATCAATTTTTCTTTTTTGATAATTTAACTAAATACTAATGAATACATTTAAAATTATAATAACCGGCTCTTCATTATCTAGTGTATATATACACGGCCCTCGACATCTAGTTTAATACTTAGGGTATATGTTTTGATACATATTGAAAGGAAAAGGATCTCAGGAGATGGGGAAAGTTCCTTGTTGGTCGCCGAATTTCCAAACGTGGCCAAATTTATGCCTTTTTATTCCCTACGTCCCCCAACCGCGTAAGCTTCTTTATTAAACTTCCCATATGCTCCTATTTCATCCGTTCCGAGTCCAAACTCCAAGTCACCGTCAATCCCCCAAACCCCACCCCATCTTTTCATCCCACTCCCTATACCCAGAAGCTTCCGTAACAACGCGTCGCTGCACACGTTTCCTTTTACTGATGACCGTGTCTGCAACATATATATATATATGACACTCTCTTCCATTCTCTCCAATTAATTCATTCCTTTTCACATTTTTGAGTTCTCACCTCAATTCAAAAACTTCCACACCAATATTTAATGGAAATTTCTTCTTTCCCATTTCCCACCCAGGAAGATTATCCTTCCCCAAATTTCGTCAGTTTTTTTCAAGATTTTGGCTTGCCTACTACTGCTACTGATACTACTATTACTACTACTGCTGTTCCTACTGCTATTGCTTCCCAACCACTTCCCAAGAAGCGAAGAACTGATGATTTTGATTTCGACCAAGTTGTTGAAGAGGGCTCTTTGAAGACTGTTGAGGACATTTTGAGCAAATTTTTCGGATTTGACAACGGAGAAGAGAAAATTAATCCCAAACTGGATTGCTCATCTCAACCGTCATTTGCAAATCAATCTGTTTTCGATTTTTCGAATCAACAACCCGGTTTAATGATGTATGAGAATGAGAAAATGGGATGTGTTAAGCCATTGGCGGGTAACAAAAGGGGTCATCAGAACTCTGCTGAATTCATCTCAACTTCGGAGGATTCTCAGGCTCCACAGCAAAGGAGATTATGGGTGAAAGACAGGTCTAAAGCATGGTGGGAGCAATGCAATAGCCCTGATTTCCCAGAAGAGGAGTTTAAGAAAGCGTTTCGGATGAGCAGAACAACTTTTGATATGATCTGTGATGAATTGGAATCTGTAGTCACTAAAAAGGACACAATGCTGCGCCAAGCAATCCCAGTTCGCCAACGTGTTGCTGTCTGTATTTGGAGATTGGCTACAGGGGAACCACTTCGTGAAGTTTCAAAGCGTTTTGGCCTCGGTATATCCACTTGTCATAAGCTTGTTCTTGAGGTTTGCACTGCCATTAAAGGCGTTCTCATGCCCAAATTCGTGCAATGGCCCAATGATAGCAAGATGAACGAGACGAAACAAGAATTCCAGATGTTATCTGGGATGCCAAACGTGGGTGGATCAATTTACACAACACATGTTCCAATAATTGCCCCAAAGGTAAGTGTAGCTGCTTATTTCAACAAAAGGCACACAGAGAGGAATCAGAAGACTTCATACTCGGTTACAGTTCAAGGTGTTGTTGATCCAAAAGGGGTTTTCACAGATGTTTGTATCGGTTGGCCTGGTTCCATGTCTGATGACAAAGTCCTAGAAAAATCAGCTCTTTATCAGAGAGCAAACAGGGGACTGTTGCAGGATGTTTGGGTTGTTGGGAATTCAGGGTTCCCATTAATGGAATGGGTATTGGCTCCTTACACACGCCAAAATCTTACTTGGACTCAGCATGCTTTTAATGAGAAGGTTGGAGAAGTTCAAAAGGTGGCAAAGGAGGCGTTTATGCGAATGAAAGCCAGGTGGAGTTGCTTGCAGAAGAGAACAGAGGTGAAACTACAAGATTTGCCTGTGGTTCTTGGAGCTTGCTGTGTATTGCATAATGTTTGCGAGATGAGAGGTGAACAACTGAATCCAGAGCTGAGGTTTGATCTTTTCGATGATGAAATGGTTCCAGAAAATATAGTGAGGTCAATGAATGCTGCGCAGGCTAGAGATCAGATTGCGCACAAGCTCTTACACCAGAACCACGCAGGCACCAATTTCCTATAACAAATATGTTTTAACTTTGCCAAAATTTTGTTTCGTGTTTCAAAGGATTGGCTCAAGTTTTTTATCCTGTATAAGAAGATTATATAGGGGGCAAGGAGTGGTTTTTTTTTTTCCATGGCAGTTTGATGTCATGACATAGAATAAGCACAATACTGTAGCTCTTATAGACGATTTGATTTGACATAGAATAAGCACAATAATGTCAAAAGTGATGCAAAATTTTAGATATCAAATTTGTGTTCTATCAAATTTCATTTGATAAATTTTCAAAATTTAATCTAAAATTTAGGGCCAAACACTAGTTTAGGCTGGCGCCATCTAAAGTTTCTTTTAGGATGGTTCAAAATCGAATAGTATCTGATAAGTCAAGTTCAAAGTTGACTTATTAACTTATTGGTATAGGTTTATCGGATAAAGGTGGGATCATGTGGTTTTGTGATATTACGTTTTGTCCTTGATTTGTTGTTAATTGTGCTTGGCTTGTGTAATACCCCGTACTTTTTTCTAGTTAATTTCATCTCAATAATGTCTAGTATTAGCTTCTAAATTGAATGATGGCTATTCTATGAGAAATTTTCAAGATTTTCACTTTTTGTCATGTGGGAAATTCAATAAGCTTTCCATCGGTATAAGATTCGTCCAAATTCGATAACCGGGTCAGAAGTTACGACTATTTCAAGTTTTCGTCGTAAAACAACACAATATTAGTCAGTGGCGCGCCATGCCACAAGAGGAAATGACATTTGGCAAATTCCAGTAGGGGTCCGCGATTATGGCGCGTCGCGCCAGGGCCCAAATTCAGAATTGTCCTTTTCCAGTGTCTTAGCACGATTTCCTCAGCATCGCGCCAAAGTTCCAGGTCGCAAAAGAAAGGGCAACACTGTAATGTCCTAAGAACCTATCCCGAGACGTCACATGGTGCTTAAGGCCACACGTGGCCTCAAGCTAACCCTCTAATCCTGTCATCACTTTCAGAACTCACTATAACGCTAATCATGCTAAAATAGGGAAGAATAATCATGTCATGAACTTGAACATACTTAATTATGAAGAAATACTGGCCTGTGCAAACAGAATACTAAAATTTTTGTACATACTGGTACCCTAGTCTGACAAAAGTCTCTACTACATAAGACTGAGGAGCCATTGGGACATATCCCCAACTGACTCACACTGAATTGAAAAGAAACAACCATCTACTAGCAAGGCAAAATCAGGGACATAGGTCCTCGAACCATGAGGGCTCACCAACTGCAGAAATGTAGATAAAGGTACTCAAAGATCACTGTCGCTGCTGAGACTGAGCACCCGAACCTACATCACGAGGAACTATAGAACACAGAAGAGTAAAAGAATCAGTACTTGGGAATGTAGTGAGTATGTGGGGGTGTATGCAACATTATAAACATTATCATAAATATATAAGAAAATTATGCATGCTATCAATAATGACTCTCTTCGCTTGAATTAGCTGAAATATATTTCTTGTAAATCATCAATAGTAATACAAGCATTGTAAATCTCATAAATCATTATACTCAACTCAAACTCTTCAACTCAAGACTTAGAGTAACTTGTTGACTCCAGAAATGTAAACTCTTATGGACTTGGGAGTTTCTTATAACCGACATAAACCATGCGAGCTTACATGGAGTCCAACGTCTTGCCCACATTAGGGAGAGCTGTTCTATCCTTTCCATTGGAGTAGAACCTTAACTTTAGTGATCACTGTCTTGGCCTTTAACCCTTAATCTTTAGCCTACGGTGGCACGTAGTTCTGGGGAAGTAGGATGCGTTGAACCACATTTCCCGCTCGGTGCTAAATACTACTCCCAGACTCAAACTCAGAACACGTTAGGAAATCCACCTTAATCAGCTCAAGGGTCTACCATAGAGACCAAAATCATAAATATATCTCATCGGTAAATCATAAATAATTTGTGGATTCCTAACTCGACTCAACTCAGAACAATCTTTCTCAACATCAAGTGGACTTGCTTATTAACTCATATCAAATGTCAAAACTTTGAGAAAGCATCACAAGATTCATGATAACGCTCAAATTACACCTCTCTTACGAGAGAGTAAGCGGTCGTTGTCAAATATATAACCCAACTAGGTTAGGGCCGAATCCCACAGGAAATATGGTGCTAATTAAGTTGTATGCAGATTAGTTGAATTTTAATCGTTTGTTTCCGTAAAATAAATAGGGGGAATTTGGTTCAGCTCACAAATTAATGGTTTCAATTTAACAAGATGAAATATTCAAATTCAGAGAAATAGCAAACTAGGGTTATGTCCACCTTGTAGTTTTCAATACATTCTAACCATGGGCTTTACGAATTCATACATGCATCGTGTTTATAGAGAAACGTATTGTATTTAACAACATAATCCTAGTGTTTCTCAACCATCAAGGACTAATTTACTTTAGTTCTCTCGAATCAAAAGAGTTTACCAAAAACAATACGAAATCTCCAAGTAGTTAATCCTGCTAAGGCATTAACTTAAAAAATAGGGGTTGGTAATCCTATTTTCTTGTCACTACTCTCTTTTTCGAACATCAACCTTTCTTTCGAACAAGTTGCATTTTAAGGCATATCCTCTATGTTTGCAACCATGAGAATTCAAGATAAACGAAGAGAGTATGATGTAAACAAATCAATGCATAATGAATTCAAAACCCAAAGTGATAGATTGTATGCTACAAGGCTTCCATAACCCTAACTAATAAACTTAGCTACTCATGAATAAAACGAAAAGCATCATAAATATGTTCATCATACCAAAAACTAGAAGAAGATCTTGGTGTGTGAATCGTGAAAACAAGAGAGAAAACATTTTTCTCTCTCTCCAGGCTAAGCCGCCACTCTCCTTGTTCAAAATAATACAGAATAATCGATAATGAATAAAAATTCAGCATTAAGCCTTTTAGTAATCCTTTCTCTCATAATTACCTTCTAAGTCCCTGAACTAATTATAAATGACAAATTAGTCTTGGACATAGTTTCTAGGTGCCACATTTGGTCCAGATTGCTACTCTCTCTTGTGTCATATGCCATCCGCATTCCATAGTCCCATAATGTCTTCATCTAATCACATCGGTTAGCTCAATTACATAGAAGTAGAGTAAAAACATAAGAAACTAGGCACTTTGTTCTCTAAACATAGCTAAAATATGGATAAATTATGGTGCTTAGGCGTATAAATACACCCAAGATCACCACCCCACACTTAAATCTTAGTTCGTCCTCGAACAACATATCTATTTATGCATACTACACAAACCTTAGCACCCACAAAGGAAAACAAGATGCTCAAATAGGCTCACACAACAATTATGAACAAGAAGTAGCTTCAGGAATCATTCCTAGATACAACCTACCCTTAAGAATAGACTCATTAAGTTGGAAATTTCATGCATATCGTTCAAGAAAAGAAATCATATAAATTACCTAACCTTCATCAACCGTGTGCCCTCACAACAAGAAAGTTACCCATAATCACTCACAATCATGCAATTTCTAACAAAATGGGTACAAGAATCAAGTTGCGCTCACTCTCACAAGGAATTCTCAAAATACAACTGATGACCATATGCTTGCCCTTAGTGTAATACTCCACTAATATCAGAATGCTAAGATTAGGATCAAATAGGTCTTTTACGGGTTGTAATGTAGGCTAAAGGATGGGTAGGACCTATTTTGGCCAAAAATAGTGACTATCTTCCCTAAGCGCTTTAATACACTACATTATACAATTAAGACCAATCTTTAACAACCAATTTCCACTTCTGCTATCTTCACAGATTTGCTTTTCACCCCAGCTTGTTAAGCTCAATTAATAACACTATGGTGGGAGTATGCAACCCTTTTAAATATTTTTTTTTATGCCCTTTTCACATTACACACCCTTAAAATAGCCACCCTCAACTTAAGCGATTTGCCTTAGTTGAGGTGCACAATGTCCAAGAAGGACTAAGGCTAAAATAGGTTCATTGTAACATGTTCGGGATAAAATTTAAAACTTTTTTTTTTTTAACAATTTTTGCTACTCCCAACCACATCAATTTCACACGCCAATAATTAGACTTTGGGGAATCAATTTCACCTTTTTCCTCTTATTGTCAAACTCCTAACTCAAATTGATTTTAGATTAAAGCGCTTAGGAGATTTTGGATCAAATTACGGTCTATTAAAGAACGGAATAGGCTACATATGAGGCTAACAAAAGAACAAGCTAAAGGCTCAACGGGGCTAGCTAAGATAATGTACACAAGTAGGTCAAAAGAAGGTATGAATAATGGCTATCAAAGAAATGCCTAAATCATCTCCTAAACTTACAATCTTTATTTTGCTTTGCGCACACACCAGGCAAGTTCTAGCATCAGTTGCAATAGGGAATATACAACATTCTTACACACTCATGGCACATGGTCAACTCAATTAGGAGCATTATAGATTCTCAACCCAATAATTACATGAATTCAAATAAAACCAAAAATCACAACAAGAGTTACAACTAGAGCCTAGGTGTTTCAAACGTAATGATCCATCACATACTTATGTTATAATGTCATGTGATCCACAAGAATAGTTACATGCAATTAAATGACTAATTTTCTCTTAAGACGGTCGTCATCCATCCATCATCGTGAAAAACACCTAATTATGACTAAATAACTAACAAAATAAACAAAATAAATAATCCTATCCAGAAGAATGCTAAGAAGAAGGTACTATTTTCTTACAAAACAAGTAGCAAAGTATCCAACCACCCCACACTTAAGCTCAGCACTGTCCCCAATGCAAATAACAAGATAAAGAACCTGGCTAGTAGTACTCCTCATCCACATTTTGAGTCATGCCACCTGCATGGAGATCATCATTAGAGCCATTTTTCTTGTATTCATCCTATCATCCATGTCAGCCACACATAATGAAACTAACTATAATTAAGATGGAGATGGTGAAGTCACCACCCCACACTTAATTTGTTAGTATCAACCAATTAAGTGTTTTTATCGGGTACTCAGACTTCACCGACATACACTTTGACATGGTGCATCAACATTAGTCACAATACAATTCATTCACTTTAATTCCCCCAATTCTATTTCAATGAAGCACTTTTTGAACAGAATCGTGCTCTACACTTTCAGCCATACAAAATATACAAAACACCTTCACTTTCACAACATCGCCATGGCAAGAATTTAATTCGTAATCCTTAAGAAATCAATTAACAATAACATAGAGTCACAATAACTAAGGATTAAGAAAGTAAAACTTACCTTGAAGATGGAAGATCAATAAAGGACAAAGAGAATGGTGAGAGCTCAGTATTGTACGACTTAAGGGTGAAATAAGGATGAATTTGGGAATTTAAGGTGTGAAGTCTATTGAAAGAATGAAATCTGGGTCGAGTTGATCCAATCAAAAATGGGTACTTAGGTAAAACTTACACTGATAGGCGGCGCCCATGAAATCGCCTAAGAATAAGTAAGCGGCGCCTAACCTATCGCCTAAGTGAGGCAGTGAGCATCGACAATGTCATAGGCGGCGCCTAAGTTATTGCCCATGTTGACATAGGTGGCGCCTAAGCTATCGCCTATGTTGATATAGGCGGCGCCTAACCTATCGCCTATTTGAGGCAGTGGGCATAGGCGATTAGAAATGCGGCGCATACCCTATCGCCTATATTGACATATGCGGCGCATAAGGTATCACCTAGTTTAGGCAGTGAGCATAGACGATTTACAATACAGCGCATATCTAATCGCACACCTTAAGATGTGCGGCGCACTCTTGGTCGGAAAGGTCCATACTTGAAAGTCACAAAATAAAGTCGCACCGCGAAACTTTTTGGGTTGGATTAACATAATTTGAGGCACGACTCTAACACGAATCATACTTAAGCCTTACATATTTGACCACTCCAACTTACCTATAATGTTCCCATCACTCCTAAACTTACCACCGTTGATATGGCTCAATTTTAATCCAAATTTGGTACCAATCCCCTCCTTAATACTTCATGCACCTACACTTAATCAAAAACAACAAAAAATGATTAGAAGGATGGGTTGCCTCCCACCAAGTGCCTAATTTAGTATTGCGGCACGATCCAATAAACTTTTTCCTCCACCTTGAGGATATAAATTTCACCCCCAACATCGCATCCATCTTTTTGCCTCGCTCATACGGGGGTGGAGCAGAAATTAAGAAATAGAGTAATGGATGATGCATGGTAAACAACTCGGTCTTAAAGTGAGGTGTGTTTTTATGTTGCTTATCAAGTGTAAAATAAAGAATATAGGATTCTTGGTCCTCATCTTCATACTCTTCCAGTATTTTAGATGATTCCACGGACAAGATATCATCTAAGTATATTGTAGAAGAGTGCTTTGAATGATTGACCTCTATATCCATATCCTCATGAATGATTGGCCTCATACCTTGACACATATCACATATGATATCGTATGTTTCTTCCTGGAGATCCAACATTCGTTGAAACATAGCTTCAATGCCACTCCTTCCGGTGCTTCTTTCTTTCTTTTCTTGACCATAAGACTTGTTAAACTTAAAAGAAGAACTAGAATTTGGGTTAGCGTAATGGGGGGAGGGTGCATTAGGAAAATCACTCCAATGTCCATCTTGACCACCACATAAAGAACAATCATACTCCTCGTAGGATGGAGATGGTGCACACATCTCTCTCCGGGGAGTATATCTACTATCTTACCAAAAGTGAGGTCCATCACAATATAGACATGGATCATCAAGATAAGATTTCCAACAACAAGCTCATGTTCATTCCACGATGCCATAGTAATAAGTAAACTAAACTAAAAATCTACCTAACACAAGAAATAAAAGAAAACTAAAAACAAACATTTCCAAGTTTGAATTCAAGCAAGTAGGCTAAAATTCCAAACCAACTCTCTTAAACATAAAATTAATAAACTTGACTAGCAGTCAATTAACACACATAAACTCAATCGACAACCGTATTCCCCGGCAGTGGCGCCATTTTTGATAACGCCCAAATTACAACTCTCGTTAGAAAGTGCAAGCGTTCGCTTTCAAATATAGAACCCAACTAGGTTGGGTGTCGAATCCCACAGGGAATACTATGATCACTAAGTATTGCGATTATTATTAGACTGTTGATCGAATGTTCCAAAGTAAAAGGGGGTTTCAGTTTAAGTGCACAATAATATTATCAGTGTAACAATGAGATGATATGTGTAATAGTATTTATTGCAGAGAAAGACAAGTTAGGGTTATGTCCACCTTGTAGCTTTTACTTTTCTATTAACTATGAGTATTAAGGATTTATACATGCATGCACTTATAGAGAGATGTATTCGAATTCTAAATCCAAGTGTTTCTCAACCATCAAGGATTAATTCACTTTAGTTCTCTCGAATCCAAAGCGTACAACCAATCATACGAACTCTCCAAGTCATCAATCCTATTAAGGCATTAACGAGTAAAATAGAGGTTGGAAACCCTATTTTCTTGTCACTACTCTCTTTTCCAAACATTAACTTTTCTATCGAATAAGTTATTGCTATAATGGAACATTCCCTATGTTTGCAACCATGAGAATTCAATCATAATGAAGAGAGAAATAATATAAGTGGATCAACACATCATAAATTCAAAAACCCATAGCAATAGAGAGTATACTACAAGGTTTCCATAACCCTAACAAATAAGCTTAGCTACTCATGAACCAAAAGGAAATAACCATAAGAATGTTCATCATACCCAAAACTAGAGGATGATCTTCGAGTCCACAAAATAGAGAAATCAAGAGGAGAAAACATTTTTCTCTTCTCTCACCCTCAGCTAAGCCGCCTTTTTTTCCTTTTTGAAAATAATACAGAATAATGAATAATCCCTAAAAATTCATCCATAAGGATTTTAATAACATCCTTCTCTAATAAATTGCTACTGATTCCTCAACTATTTAAAAATATTGAGTTTGCCTGGGAAAAAGTTTCCATATATCACATTCAGTCCAAAAGTTGCTTTCCTTTTATGTGAAGTTTCCTCTGCTATCCACAGGTCCCCAAAGTGTCATAATCTTCCTCATTAGTACCTGAAAAGCATGCTAATCACATAGGTCAGCTCACTTACCTAAAAATAGACTAAAAGTGCAAGAATTATGTATTTTATCCTCAAAACTTAGCTAAAATATGGGTAAGTTATGGTGCTTAGACGTATAAATACGCCCAACATCAATTCATTCTTGAATCTTAAACTCAAACATCAATATATATTCAATAATCAACTTCTCATGGAAAAGCTTAAAATCATGACTCTTATCATTTATCACTTGGAAATCATCAATCCTAATTCATAGTAGCAATATACAATTTATAGCATAAGTTCTCAAATTAGGAAATAAAACAATGAAATAGTCATGTATATCAATCTTGAATATCTCAATTCTAATAACTCAATCATAAAGTAATTTGGGTATAAACCCACTTTGCACAATCATGAAATTCCAATAGTAAAAATCAATTCTTTGGGCACAAGAATGAAAGGATTTTCTTGTTCAAGCCCCACATACCTTGATTATGATTTTGAGATGAAGAAACTTGATTGGAACTTCTTTTCCCACTTCTTGAGTTAGGGTTCTTAATGTTCTTGACTTGGAAGTTTTGAATCTTGAACTAATTTGTGAAAACTACGGCTCAATTTTGAGATGTTTAGACAAGAATTGGATGGGATTTTGGAGAAAAACCCTAGCTTTTGGATGGAATGGAAGAGGAAAATGAGGATTTTCTCCTCTATTTGCATATATATAGAGGGTAAGGAGGGGTGGAAAGACCAAAATACCCTTGAGCAAATTCTAGAACTGGAGCCCGATTTTTGTCCCTGGCGCGACGCGCCATGATCGTGGACTTTCACTGGATTTTGAAAATTGAGAAACTGCTCAGTGGCGTGACACGGTGAAGTTGCATTTGCCAACTTGGTCGTGACCTAAAAGGGCACCGCGACGCGGTGGAATCGCGTTGGTGCACTGGAATTTGAAAATTCTGATATTGAGCCTTGGAGCGATGCGCCAATATCGCGAAGGCTCACTGGAAAATGACAATTGCCATTTTGGCTATCTCCGCGACGCGCTAAAGTGTCAGGTGGCACATTGTCACACTAAAATGGCTCTAACTCTTCACCCGAGTGTCGGATTTGGGCAAATGTGGTATCGATGGAAAGCTTATTCAATTCTCCACTTGAAAAAAGTAGAAATTAGAGAAATATAATATGTTTTAAACATCAATCACTTTGGAAGTCTTCCCATTCGCTCAGAAGACGGATTTAGGCTTAGGAAACGATCGGGGTATTAGAAACGCGATGGTTCCGCGTTGCGCCATCCTTCAATTTTCCAATTATCAAAATACAGTGACATGGCGCGATAACACCATGTTGCGCCAGGGGTCCAATTCGGGAAAATTTTACTGAAATTAAATGATGCGTCCAGGGTTAAAAGGTCAACTTCCTACCCCTATTTAAGCCCTTTGACACGTGATTCAGCCACTTTATACCCAAAGTACACTCTCTTATCCCAAAAACATCTCAAGAACAAGCTAGGGTTTTCATATAAGATCCAATTCCAAGAAAGTTTCCTCCATTAATCTTCACGGAATCACGAACTAAGGTATGCGTAGTGTTCATTTATAGACTCTTTTCGTCCATGAAGTTCAAGAATATCTTTTCTAAGTTTAAGTTTATGGATTTATTTGTGAATTTTATGTTGGGATTGTTTTGTTTATGTTGAGAATGATCAATTGAATTTAAATCCATGTTGGGTGATCGATTTTATGTGGAATTGATTTGTATAGATGTATATTTATGTGAAACTATGAATAAACCCTAGATGATGAAATTAGAGATGAATCATGATGATTAATTATTGTATAATGTTGTTTACATGTGCTATGCCTACCATGTGTTTGATTAAATTCCTAGATGAAGGAAGAATGCCCAACTAGTCTGATATCATGAAATCTCCCCCTGTATGTACCAGTTATGCCTATCACATGTTTTGATGGAATACTTCTATAAATGTATTATGGATTATGATGTTAGTTATATGTTCAAGTAAGTTATGCTTGGTCATTTTTCCTACCATCGAGTCCTGGGGGTATTTGTACCCGAAATATTAGCTGTGTGCCTAGAGCCATGTCATATTTCCATGATACTCCCAGTCAAGCTATGAATCCTTAGACTTCAGACAGTCTTATGACTCAGGAAATCTCCATGATCTTATGAACTTAGTCAGTTGTCAGATATCAGTAATATTCCATCAGTCAACGGAATTCTGTAACTCAGTCCATGTTCAGTTCAGTAAATCATGATCAGTGTCTATTCAGATGGGAGTATGTGATTCTTAGAAGCAATCCTTACATTCCAGAACTATGTTGCCAGCATAGGTTGAGACATCATAGCCTGCTATATGAGGGTAGATGAGGTGGCTTAGCCTTCTATATGAGGGTTCCCACTGTTCTCACTAGAGTTACCTATTATATTAGGGTCACTCACACGTTGTCCTTACCAGTGGCGCGGTATTAACACCCTCCCAATCAGGGCATAGATTGGACCCCAATTCAGCTATACTGCATTATTTGGAGTATGTCAGTTAGATGACTACATCCCACAGTCTCAGTATCAGTCTCAATAAAAGAAATCAGATAATTCTTCAGAATTCAGGACTGTCAGATACAGTCAACTCAGATACAGTACGGAACTCAGCTAGTTCCATTAGATTCAGGACTGTCAGAACAGTCACTCATGTTATCAGTTATCAGAATTCAGTCATTAGTCATGTTAGTCATCAGCATACTCATGTTATCACGATTTCAGATATAGTTACTATGTATGCATGTATTCTCACATTCATATTAGTCAGTTAGCCAGTATTGTTCATGCATATGAACCCCATGCATTCAACCTACCTCACATACATACTAGTATATTTAAAGTACTGACGCATTTGCGTTATGGTGCCTTATACCATAGATTTAGAGACACGAGCTCCAAAGCATCAGTAGATTCCAGATATCAGTAGTCAGAGTTAGTAGTGAGTCCTCATCATTTGAGGACATTATTATTTCCCTATTATCTCATTAATTAGTCTATTATTTAGAGTTAGTTGGGGACATATCCCATCAACTTCTTACTCAAACAGTTCAGTCAGTTAGAGGCTTTCTAGACTATCATATTTCAGACTTCAGTATGTTCAGTTTTGTTTTGGGTATTCTATTACCCCACACAGATGTTATATCATTCAGATCATGTTCAGTATTGAACCTTATGGCCTTTCAGTTCATGTTTTCGCATTTTAAAGTATTTTATGCTATATACAGGTACATATATCACTCATGCGTTAGCTTGTGGTCCTTCAGGGTCATGAGCACTGTGTCGCATTTTGGGTACCAGATTTGGGGCGTTACAAACTTGGTATCAGAGCCTAAGATTCAATAGATTCCTAGGAAGTGTGAAAGCCGCATTTAGTAGAGTCTTGTACATGGGTGTGTTGCGCGCCACATTTATGTACAGGAGGCTATAAGATATTTTAGGAACAGTTTCCCCTCTTTCAGTTTTATGTCATGCCAGTGAGCATAATCTCAAGTCAATCTCTTAGTCTAATCTGTTCTCCCTTTCTTCTACAGAACTTGCCTCTTAAAAGAAGAAAAGGAAATCAGTCAACCCCTCAGCCCGAAGATTCTTTGGGCGATCATGTATCTCATGCGGAGTTTAGGGCCACATTCACTACTCTTGCTCAGTCAGTTGCCGCTCAAATTGAATGGCCAGCAGTCATTCTAGCCAACCCAGTGGCCAATTCATCCGCAGCTAGGATTAGGGACTTCACCCGAATAAATTCTCCATCCTTCCTTGGGTCTAAAGTAGATGAGGACCCTCAGGAATTCATTGATCAGGTTCAGAAAGTGACAGACATCATGGGGGTGATTACTATTTAGAGTGCTGAGCTAGCTGCTTATTAGTTGCAGGAGGTGGCTCATACTTGGTTCAAACAGTGGAAGTCAGAAAGGTCAGATAATGCAGGTCCTATATAGTGGGAGGAGTTTGTTACTGCATTCTTAGACAGATTCTTTCCCTAAGAGCTTAGAGAGGCTAAGGTGCTAGAAATCATTAACCTCAGGCAGGGCAATATGATGGTGAAAGAGTATTCTCTTATGTTTACTCAATTAGCCAGATATGCCCCTCATGTAGTTGCAGACAGCAGAGACAAGATGAGTAAGTTCACTTCAGGGGTAAATGATAGCATGGTAAATAAGTGCAGATCTGCCATGCTAAATAGTGACATGACTTTAGCTAGGCTCATGACTCATGCTCAGAAGGTAGAAGAGCAGAATATTAAAATTAGGGAGAAGCAGAATAAGAGAGAGAATAGGTATTTTTAACTTTGCTTAGCCTAAGTCAGAAGGAGGAAACCATTCTCAGTTTTAGCCTAAGTCATCAGTTCCAGCTCCTTCTACAGCCAGTGCTCCAGTTCCTAAGTTCAGAGAGGGTAACAAAGACAAAGCGCCAGGCTCTAAGTCCCGGGGTAGTATTAGTAGTGTCCGTACCTATACTCTTTACCAGACTTATGGCAAGCACCATCAAGGTATTTGCAGGGGTGGCAGTGGTATTTGCTTCGGATGTGGCAAGCCAGGCCACAAAGTTAGAGACTGTCATCAGCTAGGTCCTCAGGATTAACAGAATCATTTCTCAGCTCAGTCTGGTCGCCCAAATCAGTAGGGTGCCACCACCCGTGCTACTAGTGGGCAACGTCCAAATCATCTTGATGCTCTTCAATCCCGACAGGATCAGGAAAATTCTCCTGATGTAGTTACTGGTACGTTACAAATATTTCATGTGCATGTTTACGCTTTGCTAGATCCAGGAGCTTTTTTTTTACTCCTTATATATTAGGTGATTTCAAAATCAGTCCCAAAATCCTAGAAGAGCCCTTTTGAGTCTCTACCCCAGTGGGTAAAACCATTATAGCCCGACGGGTATACAGGAACTACCCGGTTATGATATTTCAGAGTCACTTCAACATACTTGGTCGAATTAGAGATGACTGATTTTGACATCATTCTTGGCATAGATTGGATTTATTCCTTCTATGCCACAGTCGACTGCAGAAACAGAATAGTCCAGTTTCAGTTCCCAAATGAACCCATCCTTGAGTAGAAGGGCAGTGTATCCGCTTTCAGGGGTCAGCTTATTTCCTACCTTCGGGCAAGGAAAATGATATCTAAAAGATGTGTCTATCATCTTGTTTGAGTTAAGGACACTAGTTCGGAAACTCCCAACCTTGAATCAGTTTAAGTTGTATGTGAATATTTAGATGTCTTTCTCGAAGATCTTCCAGGAATTCCTCCCGAAAGGGAAATAGACTTCGGTATTGATCTTTTTCCAGATACTCATCCTATCTCTATTTAACCATACATGGCACCAGCAAAACTCATAGAATTGAAAGAATAATTGAAGGATATCTTAGATAACGGATTCATCAGGCCCAGCGTTTCTCGTGAGGTACTCCAATATTATTCGTGCGCAAGAAAGACAGTTTTCTTAGGATATGTGTAGACTACTGTCAACTCAATAAGGTCATGGTTAAGAACAAGTATCCTCTTCCCAGAATAGATGAATTGTTTGACCAACTTCAGGGTGCCAATTACTTCTCTAAGATAGACCTCAGATCTGGCTATCATCAGCTCAGAGTTAGAGAATGTGATATTCCGAAAATAGCTTTTCGTACTCCGTATGGTTATTTCAAATTCTTAGTTATGTCCTTTGGTATTACCAATGCCCCAGCAACTTTTATGGACTTGATGAACTATGTGTTCAATCAGTACTTGGACATGTTCGTCATAGTCTTCATAGATAATATTCTGGTCTATTCCCATAGTGAGCGTGATCATGCGGACCATCTCAAAGCAGTACTTCAAACTCTTAGAGATCATTAGCTATTCACCAAATTCAGTAAGTGCAAAATTTGGCTAAGGTCAGTAGCATTCCTTGGTCATATCATTTTCGATGATGGCATTAGAGTGGATCCTCAAAAGACCGAAGCATTAAGAAACTGGCCTCGCGCTGTCTCTCCATCAGATATCAGGAGTTTTTTGGGTTTGGCTGGCTATTACAGACGGTTTGTTGAGGGATTTTCTTCTATTGCATCCCCTATGTCTAGGTTAACTCAGAAAAAAGTCAAGTTTTAGTGATCAGATCCTTGCGAGAAGAGTTTTCAGGAGTTGAAGACTCGACTCACCTTATCTTCAATCGTAGCTCTCCCAGATGGTTCAGATAGGTTCGTAGTGTATTGTGATGTATCCAGAGTAGGTTTGGGTTATATCCTCATGCAATATGTTAAGGTCATAGCCTACGCCTCTATATAACTTAAGCCCCATGAGAGAAATTATCCTACTCATGATCTTGAGTGAGTAACCATAGTCGTTGCCTTGAAGATTTGGAGGCATTATCTATACGGTGTTCATGTTTATGTGTTCACTGATCATAAAAGTCTTCAGTATGTCTTTTCTCAGAAAGATCTCAATCTTTATCAGAGATGGTGGCTAGAGATCTTGAAAGATTATGACATGAGTGTCCTCTATCATCTGGGCAAGGACAATGTAGTGGCCGACGTTCTCAGTAGACTGTCTATGGGTAGTGTTGCTCATATGGATGACAGTAAGAAGAAGTTACCTTTGGAAGTCCATCATCTTGCCAGACTAGGCGTTCGCTTAGTCGATATAGAAGAGGGTGATATATGGGTTCAGAGTTGTTCAGAATCATCTCTAGTTTCTGAGGTGAAAGAAAAGTAAGATAGAGATCCCAGCCTTGTCAAGTTGAAAGAATCAGTTTAGGATCAGAAAGTAAAGATTTTCTCCCAAGGGGGAGATAGTGTTCTACGTTGTCAGGGTCGTCTTTGTGTTCCAGGTGTATATGATTTAAGGCAGTGAATTCTTACAGAAGCGCATGGTGTGCGCTACTCTATTCATCCATGGTCCATGAAGATGTACCGCGACTTGCAGTAAATCTATTGGTAGAGTGCGATGAAGAGAGATATTGCAGAGTTTGTGGCTAAATGCTCTATGTGAAAACAAGTTAACATAGAGCGTCAGAAGCCTAATGCATCCATATAGGAGTTCAATATTCCTACTTGGAAGTGGGAAATTGCGAACATAGACTTCGTGATGGGTTTGCCTCGAACTCGTCATCAGCGTGATTCAGTCTGGGTCATTATAGACAGAATAATCAAATCAGCCCATTTTCTTCTAGTTCATACCTCTTACTTAGCCGAGGATTATGCCAAACTCTACATTAGGGAATTGGTTAGATTACACAGTGTTTCATTATCTATTATCTCAGACAGAGGTACCCAGTTCACTTCTCATTTCTGGAAAGTATTCCAAAAGGGTCTCGGTACCCAAGTTTATCTCAGTACAACCTTTTATCCTCAGATAGATGGTATAGCAGAAAGGACCATTCAAACGTTAGAAGATATGCTAAAGGCGTGTGCAATCGATTTCAAGGGAAGTTGGGATGACCACTTACCTTTGATTGAGTTTGCATACAACAATAGATATCATTCTAGTATTCAGATGGCTCCATTCAAAGCTCTCTATGGTAGGAGATGTATATCTCTAATTGGTTGGTTTGAAGTTAGTGAGTCCTCAGTTATAGGGCCTGACTTAGTATTCAATGCCTTAGAAAAAGTCCAGTTGATTAGAGAAAGACTCCGGGCTGCTCAGAGCCGACAGAAGTCTTATGCAGATGTTCATAGAAAAGATCTCAAGTTTGAGAATGGTGAACATGTCTATCTAAAGATCTCTCCCATAAAGGGAGTGAAGCGGTTTGGAAAAAAAGGGAAACTCAGTCCCCGATATGTCGGTCCCTTCAAGATTCTAAGTCAATTTGGCAAGGTAGTGTTTGAGCTTGAATTACCTTCAGATCTAGCCTCAGTTCATCCAGTATTTCATGTCTCTTTGCTCAAGAAGTGAATAGGTGAACCATCAATTGTAGTCCCTATTCAAAGCATTGATGTTCAGAACACTTTCTCTTATGAAGAGATTCCATTCAAAATCTTAGACTATCAGACTCGTAGATTGAGGAACAAAGAAGTCCCTTTAGTTAATGTTCTTGGGCGAAATTAATCCGTCGATGGGGTTACTTAGGAAGCATAGGAAGACATGCATACCAAGTATCCTCACCTCTTCTTCACCAACTCAGATCAAGCTCAACATAATAGTTCTCCTTAAGCTTACTCAGTTTCATGTTCGGTGTTCATCACAAACTTGGTATGCAACTTCATGCTCATGTTCCTATTAGAAACTTGGTATCAAGTACCATTGCATATTTAATCGTGCATGCATGTATCAGTTCAGTTATGTAATTATGCATCAGATATGCATTCTCATTATGAGAAACTTAGTTCTTCGGAAGACTCAGTCATGCATTCATGAATCAGTTAGACATGCATTAGATATGCATGTTCAGTATTATATGTTTAGCTTGTCAGTCATGAGATCATGTTCCAGTTATTCATGTTCAGTATTTACATCAGTTGTCTTTTCTCCCTTTTCATTCAGAATCATTCGAGGATGAATGTTATCAAAGGGGAGATATTGTAATACTCCATACTTTTTCCTAGCTAATTTCATCTCAAGAATGTCAAGTATTAGCTTATAAATTGGATGATTGTTATTTCATGAGGAATTTTCAAGATTTTCACTTTTTGTCATGTGGGAAATTCAATAAGCTTTCCATCAATATAATATTTGCCCAAATCCGATAACCGGGCCAGAAGCTACGACTATTTTAAGTTCCCATCGTAAAACAACGCCATATTAGTCTGTGGCGCTCCGCTCCACAAGAGGAAATGGAATTTGGAAAATTCCAGTAGGGGTCCGTAATTATGGCGTGCTGCACCAGGGCCCAAATTCAGAATTGTCCTTTTCCAGTGTCTTAACGCGATTTCCTTCGCGTTGCACCAAAGTTCCATGTTGCAAAAGAAGGGGCAACGCGATGGCTCCGTGTCGCGCCATCCCTCAATTTACCAATTGTCAAAATCTAGTCGCGCCAGGGGTCCAATTTGGGAAAATTTTACTGAAATTAAATAACGCATCCATGGTTAGAATGGTCAACTTCCCACACCTATTTAAGCCCTTTAACATGTGATTTAGCCACTTTATACCCAACGTACACTCTCTTCTCTCAAAATCCTCTCAAGAACAAGCTAGGGTTTTCATAGAAGATCCAATTCCAAGAAAGTTTCCTCCATCAATCTTCACAAAATCACAAACCAAGTTATGCGTAGTGTTCATTCATGGACTCCTTTCGTCCATGAAGCCCAAGAATCTCTTTTATAAGTTTAAGTTTATGGATTTCTTTATGAATTTCATGTTGGAATTTTTTTTTAAGTTGAGAATGATCAATTCAATTCAAATCCATGTTGGGTGATCGATTTTATGTGGAATTGATTTGTATAGATGTATATTCATGTGAACCTATGAATAAACCCTAGATGATGAAATTAGAGATGAATCATGATGATTAATTTTTGTATAACGTTGTTTACATGTGCTATGCCTACCATGTGTTTGATTAAATGCCTAGATGAAGGAACAATGCCCAACTAGTATGATATCATGAAATCCCCCCCTGTATGTACAAGTTATGCCTATCACATATTTTGATGGAATGCTTCTATAAATGTATTATGGATTATGTTGTTAGTTATATGTTCATGTAAGTTATTCTTGGTCAGTTTTTTTTCCATCGAGTCCTGGGGGTACTTGTACCCGAAATATTAGTTGTGTGCCTAGAGCCATGTCATGTTTCCATAATACTCTTAGTCAAGCTATGAATCCTTAGACTTCAAACAGTCTTATGACTCAGGAAATCTCCATGATCTTATGAACTCAGTCAGTTGTTAGATATCAGTAATATTTCATCAGTTAATGGAATTCAGTAACTCAGTCCATGTTCAGTTCAGTAAATTATGATTAGTGTCTATTCAGATGGGAGTAGAAATTAGTACCGAGTGAACCCAAGGATGGGAACTCACCTGTTATATGAGGGTGTGATTCTTAGAAACAATCCTTGTATTCCAGAACTATGTAGCCAGCATAGGTTGAGATATCATATCCTGGTATATGAGGGTAGATGAGGTGGCTTAGCCTTCTATATGAGGGTTCCCACCGTTCTCACTAGAGTTATCTGTTATATTAGGGTCACTCATATGTTGTCCTTACCAGTGGCTCGGTATTTACTTTTTTCTAATCAGGGCATAGATTGGACCCTAATTCAACTATAATCCATAATTTGGGGCATGTTGGTTAGATGACTACCTCCCACAGTCTCAGTATCAATCTCAATAAAAGAACTCAGATTGTTCTTCATAATTCAAGAATGTCAGATACAGTCAACTCAGATACAGTACGGAACTCAGCTAGTTCCATCAAATTCAGGACTATCAGGTACAATCACTCATGTTATCAGTTATCAGAATTTAGTCATAAGTCATGTTAGTCATCAGCATACTCATGTTATCACGATTTCAGATATAGTTGCTATGTATGCATGCATGAATTCTCACATTCATATTAGTCAGTTAGTATGTATTATTCATACATATGAGCCCCATGCATTCAACCTACCTCACATGCATACTAGTACATTCAAAGTACTGACACATTTGTGCTATGGTGCCTTATACCATAGGTTCAGAGACACAAGCTCCAGAGCGTTAGTTGATTCCAGATATCAATATTCAGAGTTAGTAGTGAGTCCTCATCCTTCGAGGAAATTATTATTTCCCTATTATCTCATTAATTAGTTTATTAGTTGGAGTTAGTTGGGGACATGTCCCATCAACTCCTTATTCAGAAAGTTCAGTCAGTTAGAGGCTTTCTAGAGTATTATATTTCAGACTTCAGTGTGTTCAGTTTTATTTTGGGTATTCTATTACCCCACACAGATGTTATATTATTCAGATCATGTTCAGTATTGAACCTTATGTCCTTTCAATTCATGTTTCCTCATTTTAAAGTATTTTATGCAGTATGTAGGTATAAATATCAGTCATGGGTTAGCTTGTGGTCCTTCGGGGTCATGAGCACTATGTAGCATTCTGGGTACCAGATTTGGGGCGTTACAGCTTGGCAAAGGGAACCTAGACCTAAAAGAAAGATTGAATTTAGGGTTCATTTACCTCGTGGAGAAACCTTGGTCAACTCTTGAATTTTTATCATGTTCTTTCATTATCTTCAAATCTTATGGAAAAAGAATATTCAAAGTACTAGTTTGATCCATAAAAATAAAGAAAGAGAATGTGAAAGTTGATTGTACAAAGAATATTCCCTAGCATATTCACAATCTTCCATAAGAAAAGGGGGCAAAGGAAATATCAAAGTACAATTAAAAGTATAAGGGGGGCGGGAATAATTGTTTCAAATCCATTTGAACTTGAAAAAGGGAACCTAACCCTCCACCCCCCCAATTTCGTTCATACACCTTCTTAATTCAAGTGTAGCCGAAACAAGAAGTTTGAGAAATTGAAAATTTTGAAAAGTGACATCCAATCACAAGTTACCACGTCATCACTTTTTGAACACCTGAATTGAGCTCTAAATTAGATTTCCTAGTTTCTATTTGTTTTTTCTTGTTTCTCTTGTGTTGATTCTATCACTAATTAGCAAACTAGTAACTACCTACTAGGTTGATAGTTAGTTTAGAGTCCTTTTGTTTTGTGTCATCGTTCTTTGTGTGCTTTGTTCATTTTGTAATTCGTAGAATCTTGTTGGTTCAAGCTCGAAAGCTATTTTTCTTTGAGTCATCTCAAACAAAAATTGATTCTAGACAAAATTAGATTCATTCCTCAATCACTCAATAAGTACGAGCCAAAGTTTCAATACTTATGAGACCAAGTGTGAGGTAAGAATCCGGGAGTCGGAGAGAATTGGTGAGAATTTTTGAACTAACTTGTTTTTTCATTTTGTAGGTTTGTTCTTTGTAGTTTTTAGGTACTTGACATGGAGTCCGAGGGTACTACATCCAAATATTTGGGAAATAATGTTGGTGGGGCCATTTTGGCTCGACTTGAGGCTCTTGGTCTTGAACTAAAGATGGTATAAATAGATATAGACACAATGAAGGGTGATTTGGGTTCAATGAAGGGTAATTTGGGTTCAATAAAGGGTGATTTAGGAACAATGAAGGGTGACATTATTAGAATGATAGCGGGTGTTGATAGATTATGTGCATCAAAACCTCAACAATATTCAAACCACCAAGTCCCAAATCTACTTAACCAAAGACCCTACACTCCACAAAATCCCATGCCACAAATACAAACACATCATCCACCAAATCCAATTCCTCCTCCCCAATATTCACTAAACTAAAATCACCCCATCCAAATAGAAGAAGAGGAAAAGTTAGAATCCAAGGAGAATGAAGTAGAGCCTCAATATAGAGAGGAAATGGATGGTGAGGTACAAGAAGAATGTGAAGAAAAGAGGTAAAGGGAAAGACAAGCCGTGGTTAGTGAAGTTGGAAAGGAAAAGAGACCTGTACTTGTGGGGCTTGCCCACAAAGGATCTTTGACACTCACTAACCCAAATGCTAGAACTTTTCCCTAGCATTGATTCTTCTAATGTGTAGGTTCAAGCTCATATATTTTTAAAGAAATATCCATAGGGAATTCCACACGAACACTTGGTTGATGAACTTAAGGTACCCTTGGCCGAGAGTTCCAAACAAGTGGGCTGCCATGGTACAAACTGAGGTAATATTGCTACACTCTACACCTCTTTGAGCTTAAAATATTGTGATGTGGCTAGTAGTAGCAAATGTAAAGTAGTTTCTATCTTTTATAATGTTGAAGTTCATACCACATTCCTTGGTAGTACTCATGATATGTGAGAAGATCAACTTGCTCCTATGTATAGTACACTACTTGATAATGTAAATGGTGTGACCAAAATTTTTCATGCTAGTGTTGATGCTTATAGTGTTGATCATGAAAATGGATATTATCCTTTGAACTTGTATGGTGAAAGATGTGTCATTATTTTTTTTCATAGTGATCATGTGTGTGGAAATATTGTGAATACTAAAGTGTATTTTATTGAGGGAAGTCTTCTAGGCCGTAGGTCCTTATTCTTGAATGTTGGTCTTCCCATAAAGATAAATGCCTTGTGTGTTTATGATTTTGATACTCTAGTAAAATGAATGAGTAGCCTCGGCTTGTGTAATTGGCTACTTCATCCATTTGATCCTGGTGCATTAGTGGGGTGGGGAAGGGATTGTCTCGACTTGTGCTCATTTTTCCTTGATGTTTTCCTTATCCCTATCCTTTGTACTGATCATACTAAATGTTTTATGGTCAAAACAAAGGATTGCTTGTTGTATCTTAAAAGTGTACCCCCTTGGAATGATGTCTTCACACTTGATTCCTTCCTATACTACCTCTTTACCTATGATGATAACCATGTTAATTTTGAATTTGTATTGTGTAGAGGTAGGAAGTTTGGTGGATAGTTTACTTGTTTACATGATAGTGATATATGGGTAAGGTGGATCTTAAGATTAATAGTGGCATCATATTTGATGAGGTCCTTTATAGAGGTAATGAAATGAATGTATCATATTGTTCCTAAGATAAAGGTAATCTTACCTTTTGGGTATAGTAAAGCCATTAAGACCATTGTAGTTTCCTTATCTCTTGATATTTGTCAAAGCCACTTCCTTTGTGCCATTCATGATAAGATGTTCATGTCACACACAAAGGACTCGTGGCTATATTTCAAATTTGAACAACCTTGGCTTGATGATATATGGGATAGTCTTGGATTTCACTCCTCTTTTATTAATGTCTATCGTAGCCATGTATTTGGTGATACTTGTAGTAAGTGTTTCATGATCATTACAAAGGATTAGTGGTTGTATTCCAAGAGTGTGTCCCCTTGGCGTGATTATATAATTATTGTACTAATGCTAACCCTTAAACCGTGAGGATTGTATATTTGTTTTTCCTTCTCTTTGGTTTTTGCAAGTTGTTAATTTAAGGTCAAAATTCTTTCAAGATGGAGAGGATGATACAAGCATAAAGATCACAAGAATTACAAGCTTTTTCAAAAGACCAAGCTTGGATTTACAATGCGGTTGAAGACCTTGGACCCACCTCAAAGCCATGGCTTAAGTTTAAAAGAGGAGGAGAGAGACCTTACACAGTCCATTGGCTTCTCACTTGAAGGACATCATGTAATTTATACACCCCAAATCACCACTCAAGAGGCGCCTCTTCCTAAGACCTCATTAAGGGCATTTTAGTCTTTGTATTATAATAACTTTAAATAGACACTTAGGACTTCACTTTTATTAGTTTGGATGAATTATTGAGTGATACTCAAATTGTATTTTATTTCTTTAGTGTAGAGCTTTGAAAAGCTATCTTATTGTAGGACTTGGAAAAGACATTGAAACTAGGATTAACCTTGTATTGACATTTTGGCAAGAAAGGTGGGTGTTTGAGATCATTGATCACTTTGTGTCCACCTAAGAGTGTGGTGTTATCCATCATTAGTGTTGTGTGTCTTGGTGTTTGACACACAACTTGGAGCTATTCATTAGTGTTGGTGTATGTATCACTACCTATCCATTTACTTAATACAATTTTCCCTTTTGTTTTGTTTGAATCCATGTCTCTCTTCTTCATCTTCTCATTTTTAGTTGCTGATTTTTGTTTTTTTAGTGTGTTTTCACGTTTTTCTTCAAGTTTTAGGTTAGATTTTGTATCATAAGGGATAAAATTTAGACTTTTTGAGTTTAGTGTTCTAGAAAGAAGTGGGGGAGCTTGAGTTATTTCTCCTCGGTTAATGCTTCTTACCTGAGGTCATTAGGTTATCATCAGTCTACGTTTAGTAGTGGGCTTTGAGAATAGGTTTCCCAATTCTAGGCTAGTGGTGCTCAGTCGGCTTTATGCTGCCCTTCTTGTAGATTTTATGGTCAGAGTCATTGTGGTCAGTGTGAGAAGGGGCAAAATAAATGTTTTAGTTATGGTAAGATTGCACACATACAGTGTGTGTGCCGCTCTCGGGCGGCTCCTTGGGCCAACAGGGACCTATTGCTATTCCCTCTACTCCCATACCGAAGGGTGCTATGTCTTCCTTTACTTCTAATTCTGGAGATGATGCTGGCCAAAATCGCTTATATGCACTTGCTACTCCAAGGATTTTGAGGTATCTCCCAATGTTTTCACGAGTATTTTGAGACTTTTCTCATGTGATATGTATTGTTTGCTTGATTCAGGGTCTACTCTTTGTTCTGTGACCCCGTATGTGGCTGTGAAACTTGATTGTGGTCTCGAGAGTTAGTTGATTCCTTTTTCTATTTCTACCCCGGTCGGAGACCCTGTGATTATTAGAAGGAGCTATAAGGGGTGTGTGATATTAGCTAGTGGGAGAGATACTCTTGCAGACTTGATGAAGTCAGACTTGGTTGAATTTAATGTCATTATGTGGATGGATTAGTTGTAATCTAGCTATGTTTCTTTAGATTGTCGATCCCGTATGGTCATGTTTAAATTCCCTGATGAGCCGGTCATTGTATGGGAAGGTTGTTCCCTAGTGCCTAAATGAAAGATCATTTCTTATCTCAAAGCACGAAATTTGATTTCAAAAGGGTGTTTGTATCATTTGGCTTGAGTTAAATATTCAAACTCCAAAGATCTTTCTCTGGAATCCGTTTCCCTGGTAAATTAATTTCCCAAGGTGTTTCCCGATGATCTTCCCGGTATTCCTCCCGATAGAGAAATTGATTTTTGGATTGATCTTATTTTGGATGCTCGTCTGATTGCTATCCCTCCTTAAATAATGGATTCAGTGGAGCTAAAAGAGATTAAGGAGAAATTGACATACCTCCTAGATAAATGTTTTATACGCACCTAGTGTGTCTCCGTGGGGTGCTTCTATGTTATTCATGTGCAAGAAGGATAGCTCCCTTCGTATGTCCATTGATTACCGTCAATTAAAGAAAGTGAGCTTAAAGACTAAATATCCTCTTCCTATGATCGATGATCTGTTTGATAAACTTCAGGGTGCGAAGTGTTTCTCTAAGCTTGATCTTAGATTGGGTTATCATCAGCTTAAGATTAGGGATGCAGATATTGCTAAGACTTCTTTTAGAACCCGGTATGGTCACTATGAGTTTCTTGCCATCTATTTTGTGTTGACCAATGCCCCGACAACATTCATAGACTTAAAGAATAGGGTCTTTCGTCCGTTCTTGTTCATGTTTGTCATTGTCTTCAATGATGATATCTTTGTCTTTTCTAAGAGTGAGGCGGATCACGTAGATCACCTCCGCGTCGTGTTGTAAACTGTGATGGATCATCACTTGTATGCCAAGTTCTCCAAGTGTGACTTTTAATTGAAATCCATATCTTTTATTTGTCATGTTATCTCTTATGAAGGGATCATGGTAGATCCCCAAAAAGTCTTAGTGGTTAAGAAGTGACCTAGATGTACGACTCCAACTGATATTCAGAGCTTCTTTGGTCTAGCTGGTTACAATAGAATATTTGTAGAGAGTTTCTCTACTATAGCTGACCCATTGACCAATTTGACCCAAAAGAAGGTCAAGTTCTTGTGGTCGGATGCGTGTGAGGGTAGTTTTGAGAAGTTAGAAGATAAATTGACTTCGTCTCTAGTTTGACCTTGCCCGAAGGTAATGATGGATTTGTGGTGTATTGTGATGCTTCTCAAATGGGTCTTGGTTGTATGTTAATGCAACATGGTAGGGTGGTGGCCTATGCTTTTAGGCAATTGAAAGTTCATGAAAAGAAATACCCTACTTATGAATTAGAGTTGTTAGCCATGGTTTTGGCGTTAAAGATTTGGCAACATTATCTCTATGGGTTTCATGTTGATATCTTTTTTGATCATAAAAGTGTTCAATATGTGTTTACTTAAATAGAGTTGAACCTCAGGCAAAGAAGTTGGCTTGAGTTGTTGAAGGACTATGATATAAGTCCTCATTACCACCCCGATGAAGTTAATGTAGTCGCTGATGCTCTTAGTAGATTGTCTATGGGAAGTTTGGCTTATGTAGATGAAGACAAGCGTGAATTGGTGAAGGCCATTCATTATTTGGCAAATCTTGGGGTTCGACTTGCGAACTTCAAGGATGTTGGTGTATTTGTGTATCCGGTATCACAGTCATCTTTTGTGGTTGAGATAAGGGGAAAACACGTATTGGACTCCGACTTAATTAAGATCAAGAGTAATGTGGGTCAACACAAAGTTGCGGACTTTGTGATCGATGGTAATAGTATCTTGAGAACCAAAGAAGACAAGGTGTTACCGATGTTAATGGATTAAGGGAAAGAGTCATGGGCGAGGCTCATGAATCTCGTTATACTATTCACCCCTATTCCACCTAGATGTATCATGATCATGGAGAGTTCTATTGGTAGGGTAATATGAAAAAAGACGTGGCTAGTTATTTGGCCAAGTGTATGGTGTGCCACTAAGTGATAGTTGAGCACACGAGTCTTGGGGGACTGTATTAAGAGATTCCATTACCCAAATAGAAGTGAGAGGCAACTAACATGGATTTCAGTACTGGTCTTCCTTTATATCGTAATCAATGCGATTCTATTTAGGTCATTATTGATAGAATGACCAACTCCACTCACTTTATGCCCGTGAGGACTAATTACTCGACAGAAGATTATGCTTAGTTGTATCTTGTGGAGAGCATGAAGTTGCACGGTGCTCCGGTCTTGATTATCTTAGATTGCGGTCCTCCATTTTCATCCAACTTTTGAAAGTCGTTTCAAAAAGGTTTGGGTACTAGAGTGTGCCATAGTACCGTTTTCCACCAGCAAATGGATGGGCAAGCCAAGAGGACCATCAAAACATTGGAGGATATGTTACAAGCTTGTGTAATTGATTATGTTCGTATGACCACTTACCCTTGATTGAGTTCGCCTATAATAATAGTTACCACTCTAGTATTGGAATTGCCCCTTTTGAGGCATTATATGGTAGGAGATGTCGATCTCCTATTGAGTGGTACAAAGTTGGCGAGGGTAAGTTGCTCAACCCCGATGTAGTTCACCAAGCCTTAGTGAAGGTCAAGGTGACTCATTATAGATTTAAATCCGCTCAAAGTCACCAAAAGTCCTATGCAGATATGAGGCGCAGGGACTATGCATTAGTGTTGGCGATTGGGTATTATTAAAAGTGTCTCCCATGAAAGGAGTGATGTGGTTTGGTAAAAAGAGAATGCTTAGTCCCTGGTATGATGGTCCCTATATGATTTTGAATAGAGTTGTCAATGTTTCCTATGAGTTGGAGTTGGAGTTGGAGTTGTCGTCTAGAATGAACTCCATTCACCCGATATTCAATGTCTCTATGTTGTAAAAATATGTGGGTGATCCTTCGTTGGATGTTCCTTAGAGGGATGTTGATATCTCGGACTCTTTCTCCTATGAGGAGATCTTAGTGAGTATCTTATATCGGCAAGTTCATCTATTATGAATGAAAAAAGTGGCTTCGGTGAAGGTTCTATGGAGGAACCAAAAGTTTGAGGAATCTACTTGGGAGGTGGAGGAGAACTTGAAGTCCAAATATTCACATTTGTTTTCCATTTCGGAAACTCATGATTGAGGTATTTGTTAATCTTTTTGATTTGACTTATATTGTGGTAGATAATGGGTTTGAGTCCCTAAGATTTGAAGAAGCCAAGTGGCTTTGGTAAATGATGGGTTCGAACCCATAGTGAATGAAACAAATGGTTGAGTAATAACCATTGTTATGTGTGTCGTATCCTTGTTGTATGCTTTGTTATAACTTGTTTAAAGGTTTGTTTGATGTGTGATAATGTGTTAACTTATGTTTATTTTACCCGTCATTCGGGGACGAATGATCAAAGCGGGGGAGAATTGAAACATCTAGGTTTTTAACCATTAAAAAATTTCTTCATTTGATGTCACTGGGATGGGTACAACTAGGGGCATGAGTCATACCCCTTGGATATGAGTCGTATCCACTATACCCTCCTTTCTGGTACCTTGATCAGCATAGGAGGATAGTATATTGTCCAATATACGAGTGACCCTCCCCTCAATCGTACCTAAGGGTATGAGTCATACCTAGGTGAGTCGTATGGTGCATGGAACTTGATGTAGAATGGACTATTTTTGGTACGAGGGTTTTATAACGTTGAGGGCATGAGTCATACCCTTTGGATATGACTCAAGGGTGTGTGGTTGTACCCTTAATAGTGTAGGTGACCTAGGAAAATCCTAGGGTACGAGTCAGGGTACAACTCATACCCTACGGTATGGTTCGTAAGGTGAGTCGTACCCCTGCACGAATTTATTTTACATATTTTAACTAAGGGATTTGTGATAATTTCCCATGCCTTAAACCCGAAGTCTCTTCACTATATAAGTGTATAAGGCCTCCTTAATCACATTTTGAGTGAATCAATCACCCAAAACACTCTCTCCAACTCATCTTTAAAGAATTGGAGGCTAGGGTTTCAAGGGTGATTTTCAAGAGGCAAAGTGAAGTCAAGTTTCTTAGTGAATCATATTATTTAAGGCATGTAACTCTTCCCTTTTATAAACAACTCTAAACCCATGCATTTCACATTTTAATTAGTAAGTTCACATAGTGATTTTGAAATCAAATTAAAAAGGGTTTTGTTGCCTAAAGATGAATAATGTTGACTTTTTCTTAGACGTGTGTTTATACAAGTTATTGATGATGATTTACATATGTGGGTGCTTTATGTATGTGGTATAACATGTTGTTCTTGAGTAACCCTTATAATGATGATTTCTACCATGAATTTGGTCTTGATAAAGGTATGCCCATAAGGTGTTTGTGAAAATGTCCAAATAAAATATCTAGTTACATGTTGATGATGTTGTGAACTAGGGCAATGGCCCAATGAGTATGAATGGATAATGAATTATATGTTAAGAATATTGTTAGCCATTTCATATGTTAAAGTATCACTATGTTGGTTTGATTGCTAAGAAAGGGATCCAAGTCCCTAAGAATGAACTTAAATTGTATGTGGATCTAAAGTGTGGTATAGAAAGGCTAATGAAGCTTGAATGACTTGTAAGGGTCTTGATGACTATGATTTGAATACAAGATTATTTTTATGAAGGCATTAGCCTAATAAAGTGGTTAATCTATGTATACTCCTATGAAGACCTTATGTCCCCATATAGTGTTAATATGGGTAAGTGGTTCAAGTTATTGAAGGTGAAACGGATTGAACGGATATTAATGCATGAACAAAAAGGGCTTAAGAGTTCAAGTGTCATCTAATAATGGAAATGACACGAGTAGTGGTTTGAGTCCCTATTCCGATAATTGGCTTAAGGTTAGAGTCCCACACCCAATGAAATGACTAGTGGTTCGAGTCCCTTGTACAATGAATGTCTTGTGGTTCGAGTCCCATGACAAATGGTATGGCTTGTGGTGCGAGTTCCTCGCCCAATGAAATGACTAATGGTTCGAGTCCTATTCCAATGAATGGATTATGGTTTGAGTCCCTTGCCTAATGATTTGCTTGTTGTTCGAGTCCCTTGATTAATGAGAAAAGTTGAACCTATAAGTGTGGAAGGCCGGAGTTATTCAGCTCGTGAAATGGGAATAAGTGAAATGAGAATGCTTGCTAAGTTCTGTTCCTCTGTGGCATAATATGAACATGTTATATATGTCTACATTTATGATTATGTATTTAAGAATATGATTAAAAATGATGTAATGAATTGGATTTAAATGATAATGTTATTTTATCCTTATCCTTGAGTTACATGCTAGCGCTCCAACCGCTAACCGTCTTCGAACTCTATGTCCCCACACGACATAGGGCAAAGCATCATCTTCTCTTCCTGCACAATGATTAGGTAATCGAAGCGGTTCGTGCAATGACTTTGTAGTGGTGAGCTTTCTTACTTCGGAAGACATTCACTCTTGGTATCCTATCTTTAAACTTATTCTTATTTTGACTTGGTTTGGCTATTTTTGGGGTCTTGACCCGATATATACATTACAAAAAATCGGTGTGTATAGAGGTATTGTGGATTACTATGGACTTGATAATATTGGCTAGTTTGATGAATCAAATGAAGTGCTTAAGACATGTTTAAGTTATGACTTATAATATGATCCCTCTATCTTATTATATGGTCAGAATTCATCTGACCCATGAGATGTTTATTGATGAGTAGGATGGGTTATTAGGGTGACCTCGGGTTCATGTGAGCTTGGTGTGCCCATACGACATCGTCCAATTTCAGGGCATGTCATAAATGCTTACCAAGCCAAGGTCAAAGTAATTACAAAGTTTCCTCCCTGATCACCATTATGGGGGTCCATAATTTGTTAGGACATACTAGTTTCTATCTCTGTTTTATAAAAGGGTTCTCCAAGATAGCTCATCCAATGTTCAAGATTCTTGAAAAGTAAGTAAAATTTTATTTTGATAATGATTGTCTGAACAAATTCAATTTCCTCAAAGAGAAACTTGTTCAACTCCTAACATTGTGGATACAAGCCGGTCACTTCCTTTTGAATATGCAAGTGGCTTTGCGTTGGGCGTGGTTTTCGGCCAATGGAAGGACAAGATTTTTCATCCAATATATTATGATAGCAAGTCCTCGAATGATGAATGGAGAAGTTATCTAGTTATGGAGCAAGAGTGGCTTGCCGTAGTCTATGCTTTTAAAAAATTCCATGCTTATTTTTTGGGCAAAAAGGTTATTGCACTCCAACCATACGACTCTTTGGTATATTATGGCTAAAAGGAGGCTAAGTGTAAATACCAAAAAACCAAGGGTCGTGATGGCACTTCTAATGGAAAGCCTTGAAAAGTAAGCCTGTTACCTAACCTGACATGAAATAATAAATCAAAGCCTAAACCTAAGGCAAGACTTCTTGAATGAAGCCGAACCACACAAATATGATTATGATGAAAGTACAAAACGAAAAATACCATAAGAATATCCCAAACCCTGGTGTCATAGTGTATCAACTATTAATACATCTCGAATGCCAAAAAAGACAATAATAGTTCAAAAGGATCAAAATTTATCTCCAAATACAAAATAAGACAAAAGATAGATAGGAACAGGTAGTAGAACAACTCCAGAAGCATAGATCATCCTCTACCACAAATATACCCTAGATACAGCCAGAATCAGCTATCATGAGGCGTACTAATACCTGGATCTGCACTGAAAGGGCACAGTAGGGATGAGTACAGTCCACTTGTACTTAGTAGGTGTCATAGGCTAACTGAGTAAAGTAGAATATAAAGCATATAAAATATGCACGCCACCTGGACTAGAAAATGTCCCAAATGGTAGCCCACACTGTCTCCACTAATAATTCCACAATATAATCATATACCATACACAAATACGAGAAATAAACATAAGTGTATAGTATACAAAATACAAGTATAGGAAAAAAGTACAGTAGATAGATATCATATCAATGGAAATAACAAAACACAGGGTGATCACAATACACATAAAATGCAAGGAAAATAATGATAATGATGATGATGTGAAGATGAAGATGAAGTGATGATCGAGGATGCTGCACAACCTTTATATTCACGTACTGAGTTGTGTTTCCTAGAAGGACCTATGGGGGGTTTGTAGCCCATATACCATTTAATATCCAATATCTAATACCCATAACTCCTCACCGACACCTCCATTGATAGAGGGTTTTTAAAGATGTCACATTTTCTGTCAAAAAAACTATTATTATCTATATTTCCATGGTGGTACTAATGTTTTATGAATGCATATGATCTGAGGATTTAATGCTCACATCCAACCAAACGAGAATTTCCAAAAACAACCAATATGCCAACAATTTGAGCCAAAATCCACTTAATAATCCAACCATCCATGCATCCAATGTAATCCACATACGAAGGAGGAAAATACACAATAATATGCCATTGATACCATATAAACTCCAATTTAGGCTTTTTCATTTGAATAGTTTTAATCAAGTATATACACAAGGCCAACAACATCATATAAGTCCCCACACGATCACACATAGCAAGTAATATTCCAAAACCACTAATTCACAACAAAATAGGAACCCACACAGGCACAACACAATATTATAGCCATTTTCATTATTGGTTCCTGCACCCTTAACATGATTTTTATATCCATATTAACTACCCAACCCAGTTTGAGGAAAGTTAAGCCATAACCTACCTTAAATGCTGAGAACCAATGCAACAAGACTTCACCTCAAAGATTTTACCTCATGAACGGACACAAAATCAGATAAACTACGTAAATATAGAATCTACGCATCAAAACAAAGTTGATCATACCCATATTACTCCTTTTGGGTCGAGGTCCAAATGGACCCATGAAATGGGGTTTTTGAAAAGGAAATGGAAACTAGAATTTTAGTCCAAAAATTTGTCTCTCATGATTAAAGGAACTTATAAAAGAAAATCCAAGTGAAAAGGGATTTGAATTGGGGTTTAAGTAAAAGAGTTCCTAGTTTAAGGCTGTACAAGCCAAATCCCTGAGTTCCATATTTCAAATTAAGTTTTGAAAGGAT
Organism: Capsicum pubescens; assembly: GCA_030864215.1. Lineage (NCBI taxonomy): Eukaryota > Viridiplantae > Streptophyta > Magnoliopsida > Solanales > Solanaceae > Capsicum > Capsicum pubescens. The sequence goes on along the minus strand of CM061544.1, from coordinate 192,680,379 downwards.
TTTAAATGACATGAATCAAAGAAAAATAATTGAAATAGAGTTTTGGAGCTCACCGAAGCTAAATATGGAAGAATCTCCTACAAACATTATTCCCCAAGCTCCAAGTCAAAGAAATGGTGAAAAATCATGAAATTGTTGATTTAATCCATCCAGGAGCTGCCTAAGCAACCACCTAGTCACTTAAGATGCCATATTTTAGGCGACCAAGCGTCGGTTATGTGATGCCTGCCTTTTCGCATATGCAACTTGGCTTTTGCTTAAGTGACTGTCGCAAAAGTGATCGCTTACGTGATACCCCCAGCTAGCTACGAGTCGCTTAAGCGACCAATAGATCGCCTAATTGATGAACCAACTGATTGATGCAACAACATTCTCCAAGTCTCGTGGACCCCTTGAGATTCATCCAAAATCCATAGTATGCAAACAAAATAAGCTACTAGACTAAATTTGATTCTAAAAAATCAATGGCGATATCAAATTTTTGAAAAAGCATTATTTTCACAAAGTTGACCCTCGAAACTCAATTTCACAACTTTCTGGACCGACGATCAAATTGAGATATAAAGTCCATAAAACCACACCAACCATGTTACTAACCAAAAATCAAAGTTCCAGATCTACTGGCATAGTTCATTTTACCATCTAACGCACGTAACAATAAATGTTGACCAGAATCAATTAATTAGCCTTTATAACAACAAAAAACCATAATCTCATACAAAACACACTAAATGCACTAAAACCATGCCAATTATCCACATGCCCCAGAAATTACACAAACCAACCATGGGAAACGGTAAAATGGTTAAATCATACAGAGATAAATATTTCACAAAAATCACCAAATATCAGGTAATTACATCATACACCACTAAGAATCCTGTTCGTCCTCAAACTAAAGGCAAGAGAAATACCTGAATTAGCAAAAAGCAGGGGATAACTACCACACATATCAGACACAACCTCCTAAGTAGACTCATGTATAGGTCGATGTCTCCACTTGACCTTAAACACTGAGATAAATCTAGAATGCAATCGTCTAAGATCTTTAGATAGAACGAAGATGAGCTTTTCAACAAAAGACATCCTTTTATCTAACTGGACTGAATCCCAACATATGACACGAGACTCATCCAGAATGTAGTGTTGAAGCATGGAAGCATGAACAACTTGATGAATAAATGATAAATCTGGGGGGAACGCTAACTTATAATCCACATCCCTAATAGTCCAAAGAATCTCAAAAGGTCTAATATACTTGCGGGTAAGCTTTCCTCTCTTCCAAAACCTCATCACGCCCTTCATAGGCGACACACGAAGAAAGACTCAATCATCTATACTAAATCTTAAGGCACAAAGTCTATAATTCACATAACACTTCTGCATACTCTGAGTTGTCCAAAGTTTATCAAGAATGACCCAATCTCTATCCAAAGACTCATGAAGCAAGTCTGTACCTCGAGGTCTAACATCAAAAACCTCAAACCAACCAATTAGAGAGAGACAACGCTTGCCATAAAAAGCCTCGAAAGGAACCATCTCAATATTTGAATGTTAGCTATTATTACACACAAACTCTACCAAAGCTAGATGTTTCTCCGACTGACCACAAAAATCCATTGCACAAGCACAATGCATATCCTCTAAAACCTGAATAGTCTGCTCTGATTAAATGTTGGTCTGGGGGTGAAAAGTTATACTAAGATCAACTTGAGTACCCAACACCTCTTAAAAAGTCTCGTATAAGTGAGATATGAACATCGAACCTCAATCTAAGATGATAAACACCAACACAACATAAAGGCAAACTATCTCATTAATATAGATACGAGCCAACCTCTCGGCGCTGAAGGAAACCTAAACCAAAATGAAATAAGCAAATTTGGTCAATTGATCCACAATGACCGAAACACTATCAAAATAATGAGAGGTGCAAGGTAATTTAGTCACGAAGTCCATAGTGATCTGTTCCCACTTCTACTTGAGAATGGGTAACCTCTGAAGCAAACCACTAGGCCTTAAATTCTCGGCCTTTACCTACTGATAACATTGGCATTCAGATATAAAATTTGCTACATCCTTCCTCATACCAACCCACCAGTAGTTTTGTTTCAAATTACGATACATCTTAGTCACTCCTAGACGGATGAAATAACTTGAATAATGAGCCTCCTCTAAAATCAATCTAATCTAATCACCTATTCTCAACATACAAACTAGGCTTCTAATCCTTTTTACGCCATTAGAATCAAGCGAGGCTTCCTTAGCCTTTCTACTTAACTCCTTATCCCGAATCACCTTCAACCCACCATCATCAAATTGATGAGCTCGATTCTACTCCATTAAAGAAGACCTAGCCTCCACAAATTCCCAAACACATAAGCCGTCAAAATATCAAGACTGAATATTTGGTTAGAAAAAGATTGAGCCTCCATGTACAAAGGTCTTTCCTGATTAAGAAGATGCTCTAATCTACCCATACTTGTCGACATCTGGCTTGAGGCATCCGCAACTATATTAGCCTTTCCCAAATGTTAATGAATAGTCAAGTCATAATCCTTATGCAACTTCAGCCAATGATGCTACTTCATATTAAGATCTCGCTGGGTGAAGAAATACTAAAGGATACAATGATCGGAGAAAATCACACAACTGACTCCATATAAGTAGTGCCTCCATAATTTCAAAGCAAAAACAATAGTGCATGACTCTAAATAATGGGTAGGGTAGTTCCTCTCATGGGGCTTCAACTAACAAGAAGCATATGTAATCACCGTGCTCTTCTATATCAACACAACCCCTAACCCAACACCAGAAGTATCGCAGAAGATGGTAAAACCCACGTTCTCCTTGGACAAGGTCAAGATAGGGGCTAAAGTCAACAATTCATTAAGATTTAGAAAGCTCACCTCACATACATCAGACCATTAATGGGAAATATTATTTTGAGTCAACTTGGTCAACAGACCTGCAATAGATGAAAAAACCTCAAGAAAACACCAATAATAGCCTGCTAAACCAATAAAGCTTTAAATTTAGTAGGAGAAGTAGGCCTAGCCCGATTATGAATCGCCATAATATTTGTTGGATCAAGCATAATACCATCCTTGGTCACCAAATGAACTAAAAAAGAGACAAACTTCAACAAAAACAAATGCTTGGAGAACTTAGCATACAACTTCTCATCCAACAATCTATGAAGCACAATCAACAAATTCTCCTCATGGTCAGCCTCACTCGTTGAATAAACCAAGATATCATATATAAATGCAATGATAAAGAAGTTGAGATACAATCGAATTACCCAATTCGTCAACTCCATGAACACAACTGGGGAATTTGTCTACCTAAAGGACATGACCAAGAACTCATAATGAATATATCGAGCCTGAAAAGTTGTCTTTGAAATATTCGAAGCTCCAATCCTCAATTGGAGTTACCTGAATGTCAAATCAATCTTCAAAAACACCAAAGCGCCCTAAAGCTAATTGAATAAATAATCAATGTGAGAAAAAAGATACTTATTCTTAATCTTCACCTTGATCAACTCCCGATAATTACTACATATACCTGTAGACTCATCTTTTTTCATTAAAAGCAAGATAGGTACACCCCAAGGTGATACACTAGGTCGGATAAATCCCTTATCAAACAACTTCTACAACTAAACCTTCATTTTTGCTGGGGCCATCTTGTAAGAAGGAATATAAATAGGCTTGGTTCCCAGTTTAACATTAATAGCAAAGCCAAAATTATGATCTAGTGGCATAACTTGTAAATTCATAGGGAAAAATTCCACGAACTCATAAACAATACAAATAGAAGCTAAAGAAGAAGGTAAAGCAACACTAGTATCATGAATATGAGTAAAATAAGACAAACATCCTCTATCAACCAAGTGATTAGCTTGAACAAAAGATATAAATTTCTTGGGACCCTAATAAAGCACACCCTTCCAAGCTATCCCTAGCACACTCACCGAAGCTATGGTCATGGTCTTAGCATAACAATCTATGACAACACGATAAGCAGCTAACCAATCCATATCTTAAATGACATCAAAATCTATCATATCTAAGAAAATTAGATCTACCCAAGTCTTACCCCTAGAAAAAGTTATAACATAAGATTGTTGCACCCGATCGACCATAAAAAAGTCTCCTACAGGGGTAGATACACAGATAGGAATAGAAAGAGGCTCATTATTAGAATCAAAACCCAAAGAGAAATATACAGACAAAAAGTAAAAAGTAAATTTAGGATCAAATATCGTAGATTTAGATCTAAAATAAATAAGGATGATACAAAAAATAACAATATCAAAATCCTCTGCCTCTAGTCTAGCGGGTATAACATAACACTACTTACAACCACTACATGACTGAGTACCCCTGTTCCCACCACCATATGCACCACTACATTTTCCTTATACTCCTAGATTATAAGCTCTCTCTCCAACAACTAATATAAGAGTAGCCCTAAAAATACAACAGGGATAATACTTTTCATAATGGCCAACCTTATTACACATAAAGGAACCTCTATACCCTAACTCAATAAGAGGAGGTAGGACTAAGCTAGAACGACCCCTTAAAGCTGCTGAAACAAAAAACCCACTTCTTGAACCCTGTAAGGCTTTCTTCACTAGTCTACTATAATACACATAAAAGACTATAGAATTTTTTTCCTCGAGTAGCATAACCTCTAAAATTTCCTTAATGATGCACCCTCTTAGTTCCTCCCTGAGATGGTAAAAGAATTGACTCAGTCATCTTATTATGGTCCACTATAATCTAAAATGATGTCCCATACACTACCATTTATGTATTAGCTAACTAATGAGAAACATTAAACCTCTTCATAAAATTTTGAATCTTCTCAGAATCAACGGTAATGCTAGCATAAAAATATCTTAACAAGGCATGGAAACATTCCTTACTCTCTACGATAGTCATGAAGGCCTTCTCTAAGCAATCAAACTTGTCTCTCATCTGGTCCAGTAGACTGAATTGCACAAACCAATCCAGAAAGGACTTACCAAACTGATCCCAAGTCATCTATGGATAATGAAGAGGTCTTCAAATAACAACAGATAGATAACACCTAAAGTTATACCTCAAAATAAAGAAAGAAACCGATTAAAAATATAGTAACCAAATGTAGGTTGGGGTCAAACCCACAGGGAATACGTGAACAATCTCATAAACTTACTAAAATCACTTGATAGTACAGGAAAGTAAATAGGGGATTGTTGTTGTAATTTGTAAAAAGTAACAAGATGTGGAATGCTTTTAGTTTTAAATTGTTAGAAACAAACACTAGGCTTGTGTTTCCCCTAGCTTCTAATTCTGAAGGTTTATCATGCTCAATCCAACTAGCAAACTGATGCGCGTGTAGAATATAACAAGTTATGTATCACCAACTCCCTCTCAATATACTTTGGTGAATCTCACTCATCTCCTCATGGTCTCAAAGTGTTGCACTACTAACCCTTTCCTTGGACCCTAGTTTCAACTATCTTTGCTCGGTCTAAAGTTGACTAGATAAAGATAATTATCGTAAGTACATAGTGATGATTAGCTTATTTCAACTATTAACTTCAAATTAATAGTGTGATCTCCTTTTCTTAATATCTTCCTCCTTCTCAGGTTCGTAGGTTTTTTACTTGTAAGATTTCAAAGGTAATATTTTTTTTATTTAATTAGTTGATAAATTATTGACTTGTAATTATTTTATAATTGTGTTCTTGTTTTTATAGAAATTAGGTGGATGCGATTACTTTGATTGGTATGAAGAACGACACCCTTCATAGGCAAATCGTGTAATCTGGGGTTTGTTGAACAAAGTCAAGGCTTCTGAAGAGAAACAAAATTGAGCAAGAAGATACTACATTGTTATCGTTATTGCTACTGGTTTGGTGTTGTTGGGCACATGGATATTCAAGCCTAATTGCTGAAATTTTCATGGTGGTGTGTGTATTTGCTACTGGTTTGGTATTGTCGAGCACATGGATATTCAAGCGTAACTGTTGGAAAATATGAAAAAGATTTAGGCGTATGTTGTAAAATTTAGGTCATCTCTTAGAAATTATCAAACAGGTCTTCCCATTGTTGCAACAAATTAGACTTAGATTACATAAAAATAACATCGGCATAATGTAATAGATGACCAACCTATTGCAACAGATAAACTATTTTCTAGAATAGATTCAATATATTTTACAACAGATTGACAATCTATTGCATTATAAAAAACTCAACTTTTATCAGAAAAAAATTATTGCCACTACATGTACATGTAATAAAGTGAAGGGTAACTTGAAATTAAAAATTACTATTTCACAGGCTCTTCTATATACACAGGCTCCAAGCGTCTAGTTAGTACCCCATAAGCCCTGACCTCTTGCAGGTTTGCCACAACGTTATCACACAAAAAAGTCATTGGCTCAGCCATTTTTGTGCCGGTTAGCAAACATTCGATGTGTACAAGAGAATGCGAGCCACTCGCGTAACCGACATCATTTTTTGGAAGGATCATTCCCTTGTTTTGACCTTCAAAATCCAATGATTTCTTCATCAACATTTCCTTTGGAAAATGATTCATCAGTTTACTCTCCTTCAAAAAGATATGTAACAGCTCCATTAGTGGCTCCACGAGGAGAAAAAGATTGAAATCGTCGATGAGAGGTTTGTTACAATCATTAATGTTGATCTTTCCCTCCTCGAGTAGTATCTCAATAGCTCGATAATGCATGGCATTCACGCTAATGACTTCAATAATCCTCTTTGCCTCGGTCCAGCTCTTGCCGGGTAGATTTGGCCTCTCCCCTCTAATATATTTTATCATTTCTTCTTCATCCAAGTCCAATGTAGAAACTACAAAATCAAGTCCCACGCCAAGGGCTGATTCCTCCCCATTAAGTTGATCGTACCTATCCTTGAGCTTCTTGTAGAAGTCGAGGTCCATTATCCTATCAACAGTGTCATAAGCTTCCCGGTACGTTAATTGTTTTTTCCTCATGAGGCAGAGAATTTTGTCAACATGCTGTGATATAAGAAGTCAATTTTTAAATAGGTTAGTAATTGTAAAGATGCAACAGATGGTCCTTCTATTGCATAGGGTTCTCTAAATCAATAATCCAACGCAACTTATGCAACAAATGGATAATAAGTTACAACAGAACCACTACCAGTTGCACCAGTATACCCAACTGTTGCAACAGATTTCATATCTGTTGCATAGCTTCTTTTTCATGGGATAGATTAGAAGGCTAAGTTAGGAAAAGTAAACTTTCCTTGTCCTCATACGGCATACGCATATCAGTCATAGTCTGGAAGTCTTGGGGGGAAAAGGGAGGCCTGGGGTAATTTGGTGCTCCTGGCGTGGCATTCTTGGCTTGTCGTAGATCCTTTTTCTCTTCGGCGCCAAGTTCCGCGTATATGTCCAGCTTCTTGACTGGCCCCTGAACTTTAACAACTTTTGGAGAGGAAGGAATTACAATTATTTTTATTTTCGACTGGAGAATATGTCTCTAATTGCTCTTTTCTTTCTCCTAACCAACGCTGTAGGAGTGTATGACTCCCTCACCTTCTTGGATGGTATGACATGCCTCTTGGATTTGAATTCCTCGATAGCTTTAGAGATATCCTCTACTTTTTCAAAGAGTTTATCCTGGCTGTCCTTGCACTCTTCACATTCGCAACGAGAACACGAGGGTGAAGAGGGGTGAGAGGGACCTGTGTAAGGGTGAAAAGAGGTGTTTTCCAACATATTTATTTTTTCTTGAGCATCAACATGCTCGTCATCACGAGTGATAGAAGCATCAACATGCCTGCCACCAACACCAACAACTCCACTAGAAGAAGCACCCGGATCTGCCTTAGTAGGTTGGTCATGAAGAGCTTTAACATTAGGCCGACCTTGCCTAACTGCTCTTCTTATGGCTGTTGCTCCAACCAATTCCTTCTTTATTAACTCCACCGTTGGGTCAGCTATGGTATCAACATGACCTAGAGTAATATAAGAAGTCATCATCGACTCCTCCTCAGTAGGCACGATCCATGGATGCACAACCTATAATAAAGAAAAAAAGACAGATACATTTAAATCATATAATATAATAATTTTCACAGTTGGGTTACATTTTAAAAAAAAGACCCATCTGTTGCATAGTTTGCAGTATATGGTTAAAATCTGTTTGAGTCAGGTTCAAAGAAACAGAGCAACACATGGATAATCTGATGCAAAATATCAATCATCTATCGCAACAAATTACCAATCTGTTGCAATATACTTCTTAAAAATGGCTAAAAAGCGACGCAAGAAAAAACGACGGACTGTGTCGCTTTAAAGAGCAACGAGGAAAGCGACGTTGGTCGTCGCTTTTTTAATTTTAATTTTTATTTATTTTTATTAAAAGCGACGACCAATGTCTTAATATTCATCATTTGTTTTTGCGGATTTTTGTGCCAAGTAATTAAAAAATAATTTTATATATTTTTTAATAAAAGCGATGGACAGCGTCGTAATTTATTAAAAAATAGTAATAATTATTATTTTTTAGAAAGCAAAGTAGTTCGTCGATTTTTAAATTTGATTTTTGTTTTTATTTATTTTTATTAAAAGCGACGGACAACATCACTATAATTTGTATTTTTTAAAATATTAATTCTAGAAAAGCGACGTTGTCCGTCGCAATTTGTAATTTTTTTTTTATTTCTTACAAAAAGCGACGGACAACGTCGTTTTTGTTAGAATTAAATAAAAATTATTTTTTTGAAAAGCGACGTTGTCCATCGCTTTTTAAATTTATTTTTTATTAATTTTTATTAATAGCGACGAACAACGTCCCTATAATTTTTATTTTTAAAGTATTAATTCTAGAAAAGCGACGCTGTCTGTCACAATTTGTAATTATTTTAAATTTTTCTTTATTTTTAAAAAAAGCGACGGATAACATCACTTTTTTTAAAATTAAATAAAAAATATTTTTTTGAAAAGCGACGTTGTTCGTTGCTTTTTAAATTTAATTTTTTTTTTCTATTAAAAGCGACAGACAACGTCGCTATAATTTATATTTTTTAAAATATTAATTCTAGAAAAGCGACACCGTCCGTCGCAATTTGTAAATATTTTAAATTTTTATTTATTTTTTCAAAACACGACGGACAATGTAATTTTTGTTAAAACTAAATAAAAATTAACTTTATGAAAACAACACTGTCCTTCGATATTTGATTTTTAATTTTCTATTAAATAAATAATTTTTATATTAAAAAAATTAAATGTATTCAATTATTTATTGAATACATTGATATCATATGATCGATTGATAGAAAAAAATATACTGTTGAAGTTATAATATAATAATATAAGCTAAATTAAATGATAATTTATCATTATATATATACAAAATGTTCTATTATGAGGTAATTTACAAGTGTATGTGATGTATCTAATACATATTGTGAATTTTATAGTCAATCAACTATATATATTGAATACATTGATGTCATACTATCGATTGATCAAGGTAATAATATATTTTTGAAATTATAATATAATAATATAAGCTAAATTAAATGATAATTCAGCAGAGCAGAAATAAAATACATTGTATTACAAGGTAATATACTCGTGTATGTGATGTATATAGTTAAAACCTAGCTAACTGAGTCTATATATCCAAATATTATGAATAATACGTTAACATCATATGATCGAGCTAATAATACACTATTGAAGTTATAATAATGAAGCCAATTAACCGATAATTCATCATATTAATACATTGTATTAACATAATCGAAATATCCAATTCAATATTTTTAACCCAATTTCTAATCCCAATTTCACTATTTTTTTCTTGAAATTAGGAGTGTGCATCGGTCGATTCGATTTAATTTTAAATATTATCGGTTTAGTTTATCGGTTATCGATTTTTAAATAAGTTAAACCAATAATCAAATCAATAAGAAAAAATCCTACATGATGTATTTTATTTTACAAGAATCTTCAAGCTTGAATAGGTTTTTGAGAAGGTCTGCGTACACTGTACTCTGAACAGACCTAATTTGTGGGACTAAATTGGTTTAATTGTGTTGACACCCAATTTTGACCTCACGATACCTCTCTCAGGCTGCTATTTTACATAGCAATTTTATGTAACATTAATTCTTACATGCTTAGTTTATTTTAACATCAACGTCTTACTATTTTTCTCGTCATTTAGGCTGTTATTTTATCAAAATTATTTGATTTCAATTATTAATATTTTTGTACACATTATTCTTATATTAAATACATATTGACGTGTCACATTCATAATTTGGAAAAATGCACAAATTATTTTGATACCATTTTCTATAATTTTTAAACTCAAAAATGACATTTTACATAATTTTATTAAATATTTTTTTTCACGCAATGGTGCACACTCATATTTTTTATAAATATATTGTCTAGTTTTTCATTATTATTATTATTATTATTATTATTTATAACATTTATTTAAATAATAGTCTAAATTAAATCAGTTTATCTGATCTATTTATTTCCTGACCCAATTTTTTACCACAACATACCAATTTTAGCCTATTTTTATTCAATTTATTATAATTATAACAAATTTGTGACACAATTGAAAATTTATGTAAATTTTGATCAAATTCTCAGCCTTTAAATCTCAGTTGTCGATAAAACCCGATCCAACAGTTGAGATCAAATTACCCCCTCTTTCCTTTTAAAACACATAAGTCGTCTCATTATTATTATTATTATTATTATTATTACATTTATTAAACTAGCAACCACTCTTATTTAATTTCCCTTTCTTGTGTTTAATTTTTAGACAATCTTTAATTCCAATTATTATCAATTTTAGCCAAAATTAAATATCAATATAAATCTCGATTTAAATCTCAATTGACCTACTTTTAAATACCTTAATCTCAGTCGTTGATCAAAGTTGATCCAACGGCTGAGATCAGATCAACCAATCTTTCCTTTTAAATAAAAATTCAAACCCTATCCTCATTTTCTCCCTCAAACATCCATCTCCCTCGCCTAAATTCTCTCTCTCTCTCTAAGACTCACCATAACAAACACATCTTGCTCCCCCTCTTTCCTCCTTTGCTGCCTCACCCCTTTTACGGTGAAACCATGCCGACGAAGCCCCTCAAGCCGCCGCTGGAAGCTCTCTCCATTCACGACGAACAACCACCGATGAGCCAACCTTCGACGTCGGATGAACCAGACTTATGCCGGATGAACCAGCCCCATGTCGGATGAACCAGCCCCATGCCGGACGAACCAGCCCCATGCCGGACGAACCAGCCTTCGCGACACCAACCACCAGTCACCAATCAACGATGCAACCATCGACCAGAGCCATACCTTTGGTGGACAAGTATTTATTCGATCTCTATTCAACAGTTATAAGTCAACATAGTATATAAATTCTTGTTGTTGTCCATGATAAGTGTTATACCTTAAGCTTGAATTGTGATTGAAAATGCAAGGAAGATTATTAGGATTGTAGTGCTAGTACATCAAACTTATCTAGTAAATTAACTTAACCTATGCATGAATTTATGTTTAGTACCTTGCTAGTTAATATGGTAGTGCGGATCTGAGGTGTGTCTTGTTTCTATATGGAGTAGTTAGTTGTGGATTTATACTTTAGGTGTAAAATTTTAAGGAATAACTTAGAATCATTATATATGGTGATACATCAACCGCTAGAGTAAGATGATAATGGTTCAGCTTAGAATGGCGAAGAGGTCTGCGAACTTAGAATGATGTCTTAAATTTAAAAGGAGATGATAATATCTGATTATAATGCCAAGTGGAGCCTCGTGTATTATCAGTTGAGTAACATATTTGTTGTAACGCTATGTGAAGCGTATTTATATGTATTCTGGTTAGCTGATAGGTTTACGATAGGCCTATTTACGAAGGAAACTCTGGCAAATTTTTTTGAAAATTTTGAGTGTTAACAAAATTTTAGGACCACATAATGGATAAAATGAAAGGGAAGTTAAGTAAATGATCTCAACAAAATTTTAGGACCACATAATGGATAAAATGAAGTGGAAGTTAAGTAAATGATCTCATGAGTGCCTTAGATAATTATAGGAGTCAAACAACTTATAAGCATCATTCGAGGACGAAAATGATTTAATGTAGTTCTTGAAAGGTGAACTTGTGTTTTGAAATTTGTAAAGTGTAATCACTTGAGAATGTGAATTCATGACTTGAAATTGGTTTAGTGTTGATACTTGAATGTGAATTCATGACTTGAAAATGATTAAGTTTAGTCACTTGAGAAGTGAATTAGAGAGTTGAAAATGGTTAAGTGTAGTGTTTTGAAATGTGTACTAGTCACTTGAAAAGTGTATTAGTGACTTGAAAATGGTTTAATGTAGTTCTTGAAAGGTGAACTTGTGTTTTGAAATTTGTAAAGTGTAATATCACTTGAAAGTATGAATTCATGAATTGAAATTGGTTTAGTATTGATACTTGAAATGTGAATGCATGACTTGAAAATGGTGAAGTTTAGTCACTTAAGAAGTGAATTAGAGAGTTAAAAATGGTTAAGTGTAGCGTTTTGAAATGTGTACTAGTCACTTGAAAAGTGTATTAGAGACTTGAAAATGGTTTAATGTAGTTCTTGAAAGGTGAACTTATATTTTGAAATTTGTAAAGTGTAATATCACTTGAAAATGTGAATTCATGACTTGAAATTAGTTTAGTGTTGTTACTTGAAATGTGAATTCATGACTTGAAAATGGTTAAGTTTAGTCACTTGAGAAGTGAATTAGAGAGTTGAAAATAGTTAAGTGTAGTGTTTTAAAATGTGTACTAGTCACTTGAAAAGTGTATTAGCGACTTGAAAATGGTTTAATGTAGTTCTTGAATGTTGAACTTGTGTTTTGAAATTTGTAAAGTATAATATCACTTGAAAATGTGAATTTATGACTTGAAATTAGTTTAGTGTTGATACTTGAAATGTGAATTCATGACTTGAAAATGATTAAGTTTAGTCACTTGAGAAGTGAATTGGAGAGTTGAAAATGGTTAAGTGTAGTGTTTTGAAATGTGTACTAGTCACTTGAAAAGTGGATTAGCGACTTGAAAATGGTTTAATGTAGTTCTTGAATGGTGAACTTGTGTTTTGAAATTTGTAAAGTGTAATATCACTTGAAAATGTGAATTCATGACTTGAAATTGATTTAATGTTGATACTTGAAATGTGAATTCATGACTTGAAAATGATTTCGTTTAGTCACTTGAAAAGTGAATTAGAGAGTTGAAAATGGTTAAGTGTAGTGTTTTGAAATGTGTACCAGTCACTTGAAAAGTGGATTAGCGACTTGAAAATGGTTTAATGTAGTTCTTGAAAGGTGAACTTGTGTTTTGAAATTTGTAAAGTCAATCACTTGAAAATGTGAATTCATGACTTGAAATTGGTTTAGTGTTGATACTTGAAATGTGAATTCATGACTTGTAATTGATTTAGTGTTGATACTTGAAATGGGAATTCATGACTTGAAAATGGTTAAGTAATAGTCACCTGATAAGTGAATTAGAGAGTTGAAAATGGGTAAGTGTAGTGTTTTGAAAGATGTATACTTACTTCAAATTAATCAAGTGTAGTTACTTAAGAAGTGAATTAGTGACTTGAAAATGGTTTAGAGTAGTTACTTGAAAGATGAACTTGTGTTTTGAAATTAGTGAAGTGTAATCATTTAAAAATGTGAATTCATGACTTGAAATTGGTGCACCTCCTCCTGTAGAAGAAGATATTGATGCAAATTTGATTGGTCAAATTCCTAGAGATACAGACATGTTTGGTAGAGTGTTTATCGAGCCTGATGGATCTTCGTAAGTTTATTTTTCAATTGATAGGTTCATTTTTTTCATTAATAAAATATTCAAACTTACATACTTATTATGTTATTTACAGGTGGTATCCCGCGTCAAAAGAGTTTAAGGTATATTAGTTTTAATTATTATTTAGTTAACTTTAATATATATATATATATATATATGTATACGTATATTTATACTAGTCATATAAATTCATATAACACTAGTCAATTGATTTTCAGACAATGTGTTGTTGGTTGGCAAAGCACGATCAGGCCATTTCTACAATTTTTGAGAGACATGCTGCTATGTCACATCAGATTGCCCATCTTAGACGGGCTTTAACACAGGCCGTTGCTCCTGATTCAAGTAGCGAAGAGGAAACATATAGTGATGCGGAGTTTATTGGGGCTACTCCTTAGTGTTGTTGGACTTGGCTTTTAGATAATTTTTAGATATTTTGAACTTAGATTTTAATTAGTGAAAAATCTTTAGGATTGTTTTAAGTATTTTCAATGTTGTCGGATTCATTGTTTAAGTGTTGTTGATTTGAATTGCTTAAATGATTTATTGATGTAGTGTGTTGTATGATTATTGTAATAATGTGTGTTGCATGAGGGATGTATATATTGAATTGCATTTTTATTTGGCAGGTGGGATGCAGAAAATGCAGATTTTTGCATAAAAAATGCAGAAAAGAGACGACGACTGTCACTTTTTTATTCATTATGAAGAACGAAAAGCGACGACCAACGTCACGTTTTTATTCACTATAAAAAACAAAAAGCGACGGCCAACTTTTCTTTTTATTCATTATGAAGAACAAAAACCGATGACCAACGTCACTTTTTTTTTCAAAAAGTATTTTATTTTTCTCAAATTACGACGGACAACGTCAATTTTTCTGAGAAAAATATTTTTTTTTTCAATATAACGACGATGTCCGTCGTTTTTTGTTCATAGTGTGTTCTTCACATGATGAACAAAATACGACGCACAACGCCACTTTTTATTCATCATGTATTCTTTACATGAAGAGTAAAAAGCGTTGCATGTTGCTTTTTCAAAAAATAACTAGATTTTTTTCCCTAAAAATGATGTTGTTCTTCGTAATAAAGCGACGTAGGCCGTCTTTTTTAAAAAAACAATGCCCCTTTTTGAGACCGAAAAAAAGTGATGGATTTCCATCGATTTTGCCCCAAAAAGTGACGCTGGCCGTATCTTTTTTGCTTTTTTTTAGTAGTGACAGTTGCATAAGAAGGGTAATATGTTATGCAATAGATGATCTGTATGTCGCAACAGATCAACAATATGTTACATCAGATTACACATCTGTTGCATAATTTGCAGTAGATGGTTAATCTGTTAGGAGTTGGGTTCAGATAACCAAAGCAACAGATGGGTATCTGATGCAAGATATCAATCGTCTGTCGCAATAAATTATCCATCTATTGCACCGATTGGCACAGGATGGGTAACTTGTCACAACAGATGTCCCATCTTATGCATCAGATATAACATCTATTGTACCAGATATAACATCTGTTGTACCAGATATAACATCTGTTTAATATCTTTCATTGAGTAAAATTATTTTACTTGAAGAAGACGTACTGCATCATCCGGAGGGTTAAAGAGATTAGCTTCCGTAATATTGGTGTTTCTCTTTGTAGCCAACCACCTAAACATCCTTGGTTGAGAAACCTCATTCGGGTAATCCATTACCTACTTCCGGAGGGGAGAAATGGCTTCAAATGCCCAAGCCTAAAATATGTAAACAGGAAGCAAGAAAAAAAAAGTCATAATAACTATATTTAATATAAATTAATGGATGAGTAAAATTAGTGATTAATTTTACCATGAAAGCCCAAGAAAAGCCGTATAATGTGGCCATCCCTGAGGATAGCTTTGTCAGTAAATATTGGACAGTTAAGTAGAAGTTGTTATATCCCCAGGGATAAATGTTGAATTTATCAAAATCATCAGAACGCTCCAACAAATCATATTCTATGACCTTGTTGACTTCTCTTGCCAATATAACCGAATGGGAAAACCAAACTAAGCATAATTACTCCTTGTACTGCTCTGGTATGGTTTTATCCTCGAGATCTGTCAACAAATCCGATGCTTTGTAGCCACGTCGAGCAATGTCAAACAACCCATCTATTTTTTTCTTGTGTTTTCTTGCCTTAGATCTTTTGTGGGGTGGTGGTTCTTCTGGAAGATGGCATCTCAAGCCCGTCACTATGGAAAACTCTTACAAGCCAAAACAAATAGGCATGCCACAGTAGTTGATCCAGATTTCATCCATTTTTTTCTAGCCCCCTCCTCGGGATCTTTATCATCCCCCACGTACTAGATCCTGAGCTTGAGAAGACCATATACCATCGTCATAGGGAAACGAAAATGGGCAGGGGGTCCTCAGGAAGATCAATAAAGCATCCAAAGCAGCTCTTCTTAAAAAGACCGTCTATGTTTTCGTTCTTCATAATTTTCCTAAAATCTTCAAATTTTTTCCCCATCTGACATTTAAGTACAATTTGACCAGTTAGTTCTGCTTTTGGGTTATTAATCGGCATCAAAACTTGATACATGTCAATACCAAAAGTTTTGATAGGATCATGCTGGGATGTCGATATTAATTTATGCCCCATTGGTGATCCATTATCATCATGTTGATGATTATCCTCTTTCTCTTTCTCACTCTCTAATGCTATTTTCATACTTGTCCACCTCTCTCAATGCTATTTTCATATCTTTCCTTAGCTTCACTTTTCCCTAACTGAGATTGTTTAGGAAGATCCTCCGAATCCCTTTGTACTGTAGCCCTTTTTTGGGTGGTCAGACATTGATACACTTTTACTTTCTTTTCTTTTAGGAGACATGTTTTACATACAAATAACAACAACAAAAAAATTACATTACAATTGATGTATGCATAAATTTTAAAAAATACATTACAAACACCACGAATACCGACACCACTGACAGCCACAACAAACACCACCAACCAATGCCACCATAATGACCACAAACACTACCACCACCACCAACAACACCAAAAAATACCATCCAATAATACCACGACAGTCAATAGAACACTGCAATAGAAACTAGGGTTTTCTCGAGTTCTTCATACGATTTTACCATCAAAACTTAAAATTGTAAACCTATTCTCAAAGTTAACACAACTAAAAGTTTTATTTTTCATCATTAACTTAAAAGTCCTTATTTTTTAGAAAAAAATAACAAATATAGAACTCTTCTCGAACTCTGCTACCTATGAAGACAAAGAAAATGACTGATACAAGCAAGAATAAAGTCAAAAATAACACCTATGTGGTCGGAAATGAGAAGAAAAGTGATCTATTGTGAAGGGTTGACAAAATTTATTGAGTAGTTATTGTTCGTACTGTATATTTGAGTGAGAATGAGAGAGAAAGAGTGAGAACTAGAGATTTGAAATGATGAAACTTTTGTATAGGTTGATTTGTATTTTGGAAAAGAATGACAAGTTTTAAAAATGTTAATTTGGTCCGAATTAATCTTAATTATTTTTAAAATTATAAAAGATATGCGTAATTTTTGACCCTCTCATCATGCGATTGCGAAAAGGGTACTATTAGTCTAACATATGAACTCAATTGAAATTGTATAAAAACAATTGAAGTTGTAGTTGACCGAGTACTCTAGTTGACCTTATGAACTCACCCCTCGTCCTAGATTAATCAATTTAGGTACTATTAATCTAACATATGAACTCAATTGAAATTATATAAAAATAAATGTTCAACATGTTGCATCAGATTTTGCATCTATTTTAAATTATCAATCAGATTAGGTAACAACAGATTACGAATCAGTTGTAAATTATCAAATGGATTGTCATATGTCACAACAGATTACCCATATGTTGTAAATTATTAAATAGGAGCTGCCATCTATTGTAGATGACCCTATGAGAACTCACTCCTAGTCCTAGATTAATTAATAGTTGACCAAATGAGAACTCACCCCTAGTCCTATATTATTCAATTAAGGTATTAGTACCCTGTCCTAGGTTAATCAATTAAGATATTAGTCTAACATATGAGGTAGTAAGAATTGGTTTAGCTCAGAGTGATTGATCGATGACTTTGGTCAGGAGAAACGCAATACTGTCTCATCATGCAATTTCCAAAAGACTCAATTGAAGTTGTAGTTGACCATATGAGAACTCACCCCTAGTCATAGATTATTCAATTAAGGTATTAATACCCTATCCTAGATTAATCAATTAAGGTATTAGTCTAACATATGCTAGATTAATCAATTAAGGTATTAGTCTAACATATGAGGTAGTAAGAATCGGTTAGACTCAGAGTGATCGATCGATGACTCTGGTCGGGAGGAGCGCAATACCGTCTCATCTTAAAATTGCCAAAAGACTAAATTGAAGTTGTAGTTAACCCTATGAGAACTCACATTTAATTAAGGTATTAGTCTAACATATGAACTCAATTGAAATTATATATAAACAAGTATTCAACCTGTTACAATAGATGTCTTTTCTGTTGGATTAAATCAAACAAAAAAGGTAATCTGCTGCAACATATTATGCATCTGTTCTAAACTATCAAACAAATTATGTCATTTGTTGCAACATATCATGAATCTGTTGTAAACTATCAAATAGATTAAGTCATTGTTGTGACAGATTACCCATCTGTTGTAAATTATCAAATGGATTAAGTCATATGTCGTAATACATTACCCATCTATTGTAAATTATCAAATAGGCACTATCATCTATTGTAGTTGACATTATGAGAGCTCACCCCTAGACCTAAATTAATTAATTAAGGTATTAGTTGAACATATGAGGTAGTATGAGTTGGTTCGGCTCAGAGTGATCGATCGACGACTCTGGTCGGGAGGAACGTAATACTGTATCATCATGAAATTGCCAAAAGACTCAATTGAAGTTGTAGTTGACCCTATGAGAACTCACCCCTAGTCCTATATTATTCAATTAAGGTATTAGTACCCTATTCCTAGATTAATCAATTAAGGTATTAGGTGAACATATGAGGTAGTAAGAATTCGTTCGGCTCATAGTGATCGATCAGCGACTCTGGTGGGAAGGAATGCAATACCGTCTCATCATGCAATTGCAAAAAGACTCAATTGAATTTGTAGTTGACCCTATGAGAACTCACCCCTAGTCATAGATTATTCAATTAAGGTATTAGTCTAACATATGAACTCAATTGAAATTATATATAAATAAATGTTCAACCTGTTGCAACAGATGTCTTTTTTGTTGGATTAAATCAAAAAGATTAGGTAATCTATTGCAACGTATTACATATCTGTTGTACACTATCAAATAATTTACGTCATTTGTTGCGATAGATGACCGAGCTTTGGAAATTTCCCAACAGAAATTGTCATCTGTTGCACTTAAATGCTTTAAGATCCTTTTTTATTATAGCAATTTAGGTATTTCCTGTCCGAGATAAAAAAGTCAAAATACTAAGGCAGTAAAAAATATTACTCGGTACTACTTAGATAACTCAAAAATCTCCTGAGTGAGTAGTCTTATCTGGTCTTTTCAATGTTACCGTCTTCTTCAGCCATAAAGTAAGACTCAACTCATCACTCTTCTTTATTCTCAATTCTCATTTCTCTTTGTTTCCTTTTTTCCTCTCTTTTCTCTCTTCTTTAAGGTGAGGATCCTTTTGGATCTCAACCAATCAATAACTTTTCTCGACTGAACTGGATGTTCTGATCCCTTTGCTTTTTTAACATTGCAGGTACGGTTCACTATTGCTCTTTTCATCTCGCCTTCTTCTTTGTATGTCATTTAAATTAGATATTTTCATCTGTTGCTATTAATGATTTACCCATTACCACTTACCAATTTCCTATTTATTGAAAAAATTAAAGGAAAGGTGACTTTTAAGTCTTGAATGAACGAACCGTTATTTTTATTAAAATATGCAAAAAAAGTCATATGTTGGTAGAACTTAAAATTCATTGTTGTCAGTATAGTTTTTTCATGTCTTTTGTTTGGTATTTTGGTGGTGTTGTTGTTGGGGGTAGTGGTCGTGTTGGAACATGTGACGTTTGTGTTGTGGATGGTGTTGGAACATATGGTGTTGTTTCTTTGTTGTTGATGTTGTTGTTGATGGTGTTACAATAGTTTTCTCAACTGGTGCAACTGATGAATCAACTGTTGGAACAGACGAAACAACTTTTTGAAGAAATTAAACCAGTAGCAAGGCTGGTTTGATTTATTCCAACAGATGACCCATCTGTTGCAATATGTCATCCATCTGTTGCAACAATGCCTCATCGATTGAACAGATGGGTAATCTGTTGTATCATATTGGTCATCTGTTGATTCACTAAATTTTGTGTTGCCCATTTGTAATATTCTTTTTGTTTTCTTTTTGTTCTTCTCTTGTTTGACATCAAATGTATTTCTCTTATTTGCAGACAAAAGAAAGGGAAACTGGATCCACTTTTGCCCGGCCAACATTAAAGGCTAGAGTAAAGATGGGTTTGGAGGAATAAGCTGCTTGCAGATAGAACCACTTCATATGTCGGAGGTATTCATTACTGATCAACCTATCATGAAAACACACATCCAGTACAATGATTTTGTGAATATTTGTTTTTACCTATTAGGCATTAATCCTTCAAACAAGATATGGCATTTTACAGTTAAGATTGTCAGGTTTGAACTGGTAAGGATGAGGGATCAAGACGGTGGTGTGGATACCCCATTACAATTTAATGATGATTTATGCTCATGTTTTTGTGTCAAATTTGGGGAAGGGTTCAAGTTTTTGGTGGCAGTGTAAATATCCAATAGTGACTGGACCGGTTTTAATGGCTCAATGGACTTATTAAAAGCCCTCTGAATTCTCTCACTGCAACAAACAATAATGGAACTAATAGAAATTACCCTGGTTAAAATTTATATGGATAGGTTGTTGGAGGAGACCATTATACAACAAAAGGTATTTGGGAGAAAACCTGTGCTGGAAGAGAGAGGTTGAGAAGGATATATATCATCTCAGTCCTTGTTTAAGAGGAAACACAGGATGGGAAGAAAAGTGTAGCGAAATTGGCTGATGAAATTGACATGAAAAATGAAAAACTGGATGAGCTGCGAATATAAAAGTGTATCCAAAAATGAAAATCCATCAGTTGTTGAAGAAAAATAAGAATAGTCAAGAGGACTTCAGCTGGTCACTTTGCTAGAGACAACAACTAGCGAGCACGACCTCAACGAAGACCCACAAAATACAGGACCAGAACTCTAAGTAAGCAGCTTTGCGAGCACGAAAGGTGGTAAGATTGTCAGTATAAATTGAAACTTGAACCAACTACTCCTGTATTAAAAATATGGGATCAAGCCAAGGTGATAATTTCTCAAGTTAAACTTGCATCCTATGCCTCCTGTTTATGGCTCTGGTCAGGTCAAAGGCAGTGGAAACAACAAGGCATGATATTTTAGCCCAACTTAGGAACTTTTTGTTTCTACTTCCATCGACCTAATCATAGCCACAAACAGAAAGCATGGAATGCAATTTAGACTTCAAAAATTGACGCCTTGGCTTCCTGTATTTTTAATTCAGGAGTTCTTGGTTCAGGTTTCAATTCTGATCGACAATCTTACCACCTTCCGTGCTCGCGAAGTTTCTTCCTTAGAGTTCTAGTCCTGTACTTTGTGAGAGTCTTCATTGAGGTCATGATCGCTATTTGCATTCTCGAGAAAAGTGCTAGCTCCAGTCATGTTAACCATTTTTTTTTACCGACTAACGGATTTTTATATTTGGATACACTTCCACATTTGAAGCTCATCCAGTTTTTTCCTTTCTTTATGTCAATTTCATTGGCAAATTTTGCTACACTTTCCTTCATACCCTGTGTTTCCTTTTAAACAAGGTCTGAGATGATATATGGCCTTCTCTACCTCCCCCTTAGCGTACAGGTATTCTCCCAAGCACCTTCTGCTGTATAAAAGTCTCCTCCAGTAATCCATCCATATAAATTTGGACTAAAGGAATTTCTATTGGTTCCATCATTATTTTCTGCATTGCGAGGCTTCAGAGGCCTTTCAAGAAGTCCATTGAGCTATTAAAACCGATCCAATCACTATTGGATATTTACACTGCCGCCAAAAACTTGAACCCTTCTCCAAACTTGACACAAAAAACATGAGCATAAACCATCATTAAATTGTAATGAGGTATCAACACCATTATCTTGGAACCCTTCGACCTTATCAGTTCGCACTTATCAAACTAAACTGTATAATACAGGATCTTGTTTAAAGGATCAGTGTCTAATCGGTAAAAAACTGCATTCACAAAATCATTGCACTTTATGTGTTCCTGTCACGGTAGCCTGATCAATAATATACATAACTCAAACAAATCCATTGCACACACCTTATTCTTCCTACCCCATCAGGACATGTCAGATAGTATTGTTTATTCATCTGCACGCATGTGATGACTATTAAAAAAAGGTGTGAAGAGTCATCACTTTTTATCTTAACACATTCAAAACAACTGATGAATTGAAATCTCCATCTATTGTAATTGACGAATCAGCTATTAGAAGAAATCAAAATATCTCCTCCAACATATGGTTCATCTGTCACAACAGATAATCCATATATTGCAACAGATGGTAAATCTATTGCGACAGTCCAGACTGTGTTTATTCATCTGCATGCATGTGATTGCTTCTTGCTAAAAATATTTGTTTCAATTTAGTTTTCCTATTTATAAAATCAAGAGAATTTTATTATATTCTTCCAAGATTACGCCTATTATTAAATGACTACATAAAGTATATAATTCACATTTATACTTTCAAAGAATAATTAATAAGGCCAATTTGGTAAAATAATCACCTAATTTATATTTTTCTTAATTGGTATGCCAAGCCCATAGGGCCCAACTAATACAAAATGGAGGGACTATTAAAAAGAAGTGAAGAGTAGTGACTTTTTATCTAACATATTCAAAACAACTAATGAACCAAATACTCCATCTGTTAAAACTGATGAATCGACTGTCAGAAGAAATCAAAACATCTCCTCCAAAATATGGTCCATCTGTCACAATAGATAATACATATGTTACATCAGATGTCTCATCTGGTGCACATACAAACCATCTGTTGCAACAGATGGTAAATCTGTTTTGATAGACCATCTGTTGCATATTCAATCCATCTGTTACAATAAATGCTAAATCTGTTACGATAGATGGATGATCTGTCACAACAACTCAATAATAATGGTTGTTATCGAGTCTCAAACCATTTTGAAAAGGTGAGAAGTATTAATGTAAAAGAAAAAGTTGTGACTTTTCACAGAAAACAAAATGCCACCAGTTTGAATGTAATTAATACAATGGAGTTGAACAGTCATGCCATTTGGCCTGACACATCCAGATTTAATCCTCTGTAAATAGGTCCCTCCTTAATCTTCATTTTTCTCAACTTTCTTAATTTCTTGCATTTTTTCTTTTTGTGTGACATCTTCAACCACTTCTCTTCAAAGAGCATATTCCTTTCTTGTTGAGGTAAGTTTTTTCTAGTGTAAATTTACCACTTGGTCGTATACGTTGTATTATATTTTGGACTTTTTCCTTTACATTTGTCAATTCATGCATTTTTTAGATATGGCTGATCCTGTTCTGGACATTGCTATTCTATGCGACACAGTGCAGGAACTTTGGAGGCAGGTTAATGACCTGCAGATGGAGTTGGTCACTGTAAGAGCGACGATGTTCAGAGAGATGCAGAGGCTGATGAGGGCCCTGTTGCTGTGAGTTGATTGGCCTACTGTCATTAATGATGATGATGATAATAATAATAATTAGAATGTGTTTTTTCTTTTAGCGTATGTATTTTAATTTTTCTATATCGGATCTATACCTAAAGTATTTTATTTTTTGTTTAGTGAAAAATTTAATTTTAGTTGACTTTGACGTTTTAATTCTTATTCAATTTTCATTTTGTCTATTTCTTCTAATCTAAACATACGTATATGTTAACATGTCGATGGTTGGAGGCAAGGAGCAATGTTGAGTCCAGTAGGACTACCAATTTTGGCTTTTAAGTTCTTTCAACAGATGGACCGTGTCTTGGAATAGATTAGTCATCTGTTGGGTTTCTGTCAACAAATTATCTATCTGTTTCGAAAGATTTGTCATCTGTTGGAGGAAAATATTCCAGTTTGTGGAACTGTTGAGAATAATTGTGGTCTGCTGTATTATTTAGTTCATGTTTTACCTCTTTTTCTTGATGCACAAGTTATTAAAAATATATTTTACATATAATAAATGATAACATTAGGTTCACAACAATGATTTAAATATATAAAAGTCCACAACAAACAAACAACAACACAAGTTTCTGCAATTACAACGATCATGGTGGATTACGATTTGGGCAGGTAGTTCTTTTGTGGCCAGCGCACTTACATATGGAGCACTTGTTTCTTCTTGATAAAAATGATTCTCCAACTCCACGCCTCCTCTTATATGGATTTCTATCCGGTTTGATAGTTCTTGGGTCAATATATGGAGGAGGTATTAATCTTCCCATAAGCTCTGCAGGAACAACCCAAGATTCTTCGGGAGGCACTGGAGTAATATGCCCACTATATGCCATTTTATATTTTCCCACCGAATAATATTGAGAGGAGTGCTCATAAACTTCAGGTCCATATTTATGAACGTATTGAGCTCAAAGCACTGCCATAACATGTGGACAAGGTAACGTACAATATTTTGTTTCAAGATCGATAGTGGCAACATCACCATGATTGGTGATACTGAATTTGTAATCTGCTATTTTATGAGAGAATAACCTATTCCCAAAACTGACGTTCGTTGATATTTTTTTCGATTTCGAGAACAAATCGGGTTTTTTTCTTGGCACTTGAACTGAACACACCTTTTGTTAAAAAATTTGCCATACTTCTTGCTTATTTTTTCAAACATAGCCTTGATGGAAAATTCTCTTTCATCGCCAAATAATGAATTCACCGATTCAGCTATGTTTGTTGTCATAATATTGTACCTATAGAAAAGAATCACTTAGTACGACATCATACTAAACTTTTAAATCAAACAAGACATTAAATTCATAAGAATGTACCTATCTGCTGGACAGAATGCCCAGCTCCATCTCTCGAAATCGACACGTGCGAGAAATTCTACTACCTTGGGATTCACGTCTGCAATTTGATTGAAATAGTATAAAAACTCCTCTTTACTATATGCTTTTTCTGCTCTATAAAAAAGGGTGAAGACCCTTTCATTGTGATAGTTGTTTCGAATGTTCTCTCCAAGATGCCTGATGCAACAACCAAAGTAAGCTGAAGTGAAGAAAAGTGAACCTATCTTTGGAATACTTGGATGCCTATCCAATACAAAACACAACTCTTCAGTGTCTTCGATGCATCTTCGTAGTTTTTCAACAAAAAATCCATAAGAGGCATCACATTCCTTGTCCGCTACACAAAAAGCGATAGGAAAGATGTGATTCTCCGCATCCTGTGCCACCGCCGCTAGCAGAACTCCATTATACCTGCTCTTCAAAAAGGTACTGTTGATGTCTATGTCTTTTCTCAATGTCGAAAACCTTGAATACAAGCACCATAGGATACAAAAAAGTACTTGAACCTTCCGTTTTCATCCAGAAGCAATGCCGTCTTACTTTCGGGATTTGTAGACTCAATCATATAATGGTAAGCATCTAGGACTTCATACGTATGCTCGAGTGTCCCCCTAACCAGGTTCTTGGTAATACTTATGGCCGTATATATCTTCCAATAACTGACTAGGACACCCAAATCTATAAGGAGTTTATTGTCTATAACCCTCGTTGAAGAGCCTTTGCCATCGAGGAAACTACTCCTGAAATATTCACTGAGGACCTTTTCCGTGGCATGAGAATTTTGGCCCGAGATGTGCTCCGAACCACATGTGTGATGCTTTTCATGTTTATGAATGACGAACTATCAGAACTTGCATACTTCACTGCTCTCAACCACCACTTGCAGTTTGAATTAGCACATTTAAAGCAAAAGACACTGCTTGAAGTAATCACCTTTTTTATTCTGAAATCTTTTTTCAAGTAAGAAATAAACAAAGTGTTAGATAGTTCATTCTTGTCCTTGAATGACATTCCAATAAAAAAGCCGGTCCTATCATCTTAAAGATTTCTAGACTGTGTCGATTGAGAAAAATTGCACATCGTATTGGTCGCATCAACGGGCATAGGTATTTGATCATTATCTGAAATATTTATGTCTAGATTATGCAACCTATCATCAAAGAAGTCTTGTTGTTCTTCTACTTCTACGTCCTGGTTTGCATTCTCTCTCATCTTTTCAACCATTTACACCCTTAACACCGTCCTGGTTGAATCACTTAGATAAGAACACAACCGAACCTGATCGGTTATCTTGAAAGGCAGTACCCTCTGATTTTCAAAGGAGCTGTGCATGTAGCTGATGGCGAGTTCTTTCGATTGATAATTCAGTCCACAAAAGCTGATGATTAAGTTTACAAAATCATCATACGAAACATCACTTTGGACTGTCATAGATATCATCTCTAGCATTTCACCCTTCTTCCAACGCCATACATATCGATTTGTCTTCTCGATCCATTGACCATGACAATCCACCCTTATTGTTATTGATCCCTCCATTAGTGGTACCTAAATAAAGTCATTTGTTAAAAAAAGTTGATAGTGATTTCATAATGCCGTGAATGAATCCTAACGGATGTGTAATCTATTGCAATAGGTAAGTGATCAGTCACAATAGATTACTTGCCTGTTGGGATTCATGTTATGCTCCTGAATATTTATTGCAATAGATGAAGCGCTTGTTGGGATTGATGTTACAGTACTAAATCACCTTTGAAGCTGATTCCAATAGATGAGTGACATATTGCAACAAATAATTAACCTGTTGCGATAGATGACTTACCTATTACAATAGGTTAGTAATCTGTTGTAACAGATATTTACCCTGTTGCAACAGACAACACTTCTGTTGGAATTATATTCAGGTTCTGTTACAATAGGTTACTAATCTGTTGAAATAGATATTTATCATGTCGCACCAGATAACTAATCTGTTGCAACAGATGTGTCAAATGTTACAACAGATGACCCATCTGCTTAAACATGAATCCAACATATCAATCTTCCATTGAAACAGATGTCTTATTTGTCATAATAGATGATTTATCTATTTAAATAGATGGATCTTATGTTAGATTCATGATTGGATTCTATCCATTATTGGAAAAACAACAACACAATAGAGTTACCCAGATGACAAATTCAACTAAAAATCATAATTTGACTTACCAAGGTCTTCTATGAAGTAATGCCAAAGTGGAAAGTGATGTTCGAAATAAAATTTGACCTGAGAAATTGGTCAAATAGAAACAGTAGTGGTAACAACAACAACAACAACAATAGATGGTCAACAAGAAGAAGATGAAGATGATAATGAAGTAGAAAATGATGATAATGAAGCAAAAGATGATGAATAAAGCAGCAGTAATAACGAACAACAAAAATTGTTAAGAGAGAGAAAACAAAAATGGGTGAGAAGAGAGAGAAAGATGCCCTTTTCCCTCTATTTTCTTTTATATAGGTAAACATTTAGATCAAAGTGTAAATTTTAAAACTTGTGGGCTATTTTCAAACTTCTCCAACTTTCTTAATCCATAATAAAGTAATTTTCACCTCCACTCAATAATTAAGACTTGTGTCACCTACACCTCATTTTAAAACTCTTTTGTCACCAACAACCCAAAGCCCCAAATAACTCACATAATTAGTGAATTTTATATGATAGATATGTGAGTTTTATAAAATAAAAATTAGAAAAGAAAATAGAAAGCTCAAATAATATGTGAGTTTACAAAATAAAAATCGATAAATCACATAAAATTATAAAAATAAATATATGACTCACATAATATGTATGAGTTTTATAGAAATAAGAAGGATAACTCCCTTGTGAGTTTTATACTTTTTTATAAAAGTTTTTGGTGAGTTTTACACTTGTTTATAAAAATTATCTTTACGTAAATATATAACTCACATAATAATTGAGACTTATATAAATAAGAAGGATAACCCACTATTTTTGTGAGTTACACTTTTCATAAATGTAACTCACTTTTTTTGTGAGTTATATAGAAATAACAAGGATAACTCACAAAAAGAAGTGAGTTTTACACTTTTTATAAAACTTAACTCCGTCATCCAAGTTTCCATTAATAGAAAAGGTATAACTCACAAACAAAGTGAGTTAAGCCTATTTTGATGTTACTTTAAATACATGACATATTTTGGTGTTTTAAATAAGTAGGTTACCTATTTTGGTCGCCCACATTATTGTAATTAAATAAAAAAGGGAGGACTTTTTAAAAGTCATGATTGTAATTAAATGGAAAAGGATGGACTTTTTGTTAAAAGTTTCTTTTACTAAGGTTCAAGTAATAAAGCATTAAAGACAATCTTTGTCACCAAGCTAATTCTACAAGAATCTTTAATGACTATTAAACCCTTAAACTTTTTATTAATAACTTTAAACTAACATGTTGAAACCAATGTTTTTAATATATAGAAAAACATATACAAATATGTCTTGCAAGTAATTAACTTTCCCTTCTGCTATAGGATAAAATAATAGAACTCATTTTGTCGTTAATAAGACTCAAAATATCAAGCCAAATATTTATTATTGATTATATTATATTGTAGAAAAATAAGATAGAATAACTTAACATAAAATACTAACATGAACCAATATAAGCTAAAGGAAAAGAAACGACAACCTATAAAAATAATATTTAAGATCCCTTTTTCCAAAAGAAGGTCACTGTGGGTCCCAGTGACTTTTTATGTTTATGACCCATTTTGACATTACTAGAGCACCTCATTCAAGGACACGTGGTATAAAAATCTTTGTAATGTATATTTAAATTAGTCCTGTAAAAGACTTGGTTGAATTTTTTTGAAATTTGAATATTTGGGGTAGGCTGACATAATCCCGCTATAGCAAAATATTTTCCGCTATAACGGCGTCGTGGTGGCGGCTTACCATCCTCTATAGTAGGATGTCGAGGATCAAAATAATTTCTTCATTTTATTTATTTTTCCTTCTCTTCTTCAGTTGTAAATAGGACAAGGTTTCTCTTCTTCAGTTGTAAATAGGACAAGGTTTACTTCTAAAAACTAGCACTAGGGAAATGGAAAAGAAGGAATATGCGTGAATGGGGTAAAACATGTTGTTTTCTCAATGATTCTATGCTAGCAATCATTACAACGGAGTCAGAAGTTTGTGTTCATGCCTCCGTGGCAGCTTCTTGGCGTCCAGGTAGGCTAGGTTTAATTTAGTAGCATAGACCTAGGTTAGAAAATGTATACATGACGTAGATTGATGGAAGATTTCATGTTTAGGCCTGCAGACATGGTGTTTGGTTGGACAAAAGTAGTAGCTCTGGTTTTTTTTGAATAGGATTTATGGTGGTGTGCAATATTGAATTGTGATTTGAGTTAGTGTGTATTATTATTAATGTTAGAACAATTTGTGAACAATCTTGATGTTAATATACTAAAAAAATGCTGAAAATTAATGAATGTTGATTCAGAGGAGATTGTTGACATGATGTAAACTAAATGAGAATACTAGATGGAGGATGTCACAACCCAAAAATCAAGGGTCATTATGGCACTTGTTGCGGCAAGCTTGACATGTAAGTCTATCAC
Organism: Capsicum pubescens; assembly: GCA_030864215.1. Lineage (NCBI taxonomy): Eukaryota > Viridiplantae > Streptophyta > Magnoliopsida > Solanales > Solanaceae > Capsicum > Capsicum pubescens. Next base: position 192,650,691 of record CM061544.1, on the reverse strand, counting down.
CCAAACTGATATGAAATGAGAAATTAATACCAAAACCTAAGGCAAGACTCCTAGAATGGAGTCGAACCACACATATGTAGTAAAGTAGAAACATAATCAAGATATCAAACCAAACCCCAAATCTTGGTGACACAGTATAAGAACTAACTAATACAACTCAAAATCAATACATAGGATATACTAAAAGGAGCAAAATCTATCTCTGAATATAATAAAGACATAGTCTAGATGAGAAAAGGTAGTAGTCAACCCCGGATGCATAGATTAACTACTACCCCGAATGGGCTCCAAGTATCTCCTGAATCAACTGTCGTGAGACGCACTCGTACCTGGGTCTGCACCGAAAGAGCACAGTAGGAATGGATATGATCCACCTGTACTTAGTAGGTATCATAGGCCAACCAAGTAAAGTAAAAAATAAAGCATATAAATACAAACTATGGGCACGTCACCTGCAATAAAAAAATGTCCCAAATTGTAGCCCACACCATCTCCACTAACAGTATTGATATAATCACATATAACAAACATAGGTAGAGTAAATAAGAACAAACATACACATACATCAAATAAAAGTATAAGAAGATAAAACAAATGGACAGATATCAAGTCAAGGACAGAATTACAATCACAGCATAAGCACAATATATGAAGTGTAATGAAGATGATGATGTGATGTGCGAGATCGTCGCACAACCTTCATATACACCTATCAAGCTATATTTTTCTGAGGTAGGACTCATGGGGGGTTCGTCCACTAGTATACAAGCAATATCTATATCTTCTCTCCAGCACATACATCAGTAGAGAGTTTTTAAAGATGTCACATTTTCTGTTAGAAAAAGCCAGTGTTTCAAGTATTTCTACAGTGGTACCAATGTTTCATAATGAATATAATATGAGCCAAAAAAAATTCACTCATATCAACCAACCATCCACAATCTAAAATAATCCAGAATCATCAAATGAAACATGCGAGAAAATGTCAGTGATACCATATAATTCCCAAAATCTAGGATTTTTCCAACAAAAAAGAGTGAAATCAAATATACATATATCATTACTAGGTGAACAATATCATATTAGACCCCACATGGTCACACATAACAACTAATATTTCAAAACCATGGAATATTATCCACATAGGCCCCCACACGGGAACATAAATTACCTAAGCACATTTTTCATGATACAACCCTATCCCCATAGCATGTATTTACATTCTAATTAACTATCCAATCCAGTATGAAAAAATTTAAGCCATAACCTACCTTGAATGTCAAAACCAAAATGATTAAGCCTTCATAACCAAGCTTTTACCCCACACACAGACCCAAAATTGGATAAAACATATAAATATAGGATCTACACATTGAAAAAATGCCAAAGATACCCATATTTCCCACTTTTGGGTCGGGGTCAAAACGAACCCCGAAATGAATTTTTTTGAAAAGGGTTAAAACTTGAATTTTAGTCCAAAAATATTATTCCCAAGATTAAAGGAACTTATACAAGTAAACCTAGGTGAAAACAAGTTGAAATTGGAGTTTAAATCAAAGAAATACTATTTTTTAGGCCTTACGAACTAAAATCCCTAAAATTTACCTTTAATTCTGAGTTTAAATAAGATTTATATGATTAAAAAATTGAAAGAAAATAAATGTAATCGGAATTTGGATCCTACCCAATCTTAAGAATGGAAGAAAATGCTCAAAAAACTCAAACCCCAAGCTCCAAGTCCAAAAAATGATGAAAAAATTAGAAAAAGAAAATAAATCCCAACCAGGCATCGCTATGCGACTACTGGATTGCTTAGGTGGATATCTCTTATACGACCAGTCATTGCTTAAGTTAAACCCACCTCATCACATAAGTGAAAAGCATTTGGCATGCCAATTTTACTTAAGCGACTAGGACATCGCTAAGAGGACCTGATGTCACTTAGGCGACATTTTGGTTGTTAGGCCAAGTCGCATAAGCAACCAAATCTTTGCTTAGGCAAGTGCGCTAGCTGAGTGGTGCGCTAGGAGACTTGGAGAATTTCAAGTCTCCACAGACCCCTTGAAATTCATCTCGAAATCCCGAGTATGCAAATGAACTATGCTACCTCACTAAATTTGATGCTCCAAACTTAATGATGATATTAGATTTTTGAAGAAAAATGTTGTTTTCACAGAATTGACCCCTGAGACTTATTTTCACAACTTTCTAAATGGAGAGTCGAAATGAGATATAAAAGCCATAAAACTACACCAACCATGCGACCAACTTAAAATTGACCTTTCAAATTTACCGGCGTAGTCTATTTTGTCATCTGATGCACAGATCAATAAGTGTTGACAAAAGTTAATGATAAGGCTTTTCAAGCCACAAAAACTACAAACTTGAACAAATCACATCAAAATGGATTGGGAACTATGCCAATCATCCCCAAAACCCAAAAATACCACAAAGAAACCATGAGAATGGGTAAAATGGTCAAGTCACACATAAATAAATATTTTATAAAAATTACAAAAAATCAAGTTGTTACATCATCCACCACTAAAAATCTAGTTCATCCTCAAACTAAAGGCAAGAGAAATACCCGAAACACCAAAAAGCTAGGGATAACTGCTACACATATCATATTTTACCTCTCAATTAGCCTCATGTACAAGTCGATGTCGCCTCTAGATCTTAATCACTAGAATATCTCTAGAACACAATCGTCTCACTTCTCATTCAAAGATGGAGATAGGCTTCTCAACAAAAGACAACCCCTTATCTAACTAAATGAAATCACATCGAATGACATGAGACTCATCTGAAATGCAACACCGAAGCATGGAAACATGAAAAACTGGATGGACAATTGACATATTTGGTGAAAATTCTAAATCATAAGCCACATCCCTAATGTAAGACCCCGCAAAGTTCCCTCTTAGTCCGGGCCTTAGAGCGTGTCAAGTAAAGTATAATTCCAGCCCTAAAAGATTGAGAAAAGACCTCCCAAGTGATTGGTATTTAAAACATATCAAATTTTCTTAGATTTGACTTTTTATCGTGTAGAGAATTTAATTAGCTTTCCAACGATACCAATTTCATCCAAATCCGGTATCGGGGTGAGAAGTTATGGCCATTTTACTGAGAGTTGTCGAAACCACCCAGGTGCGATGGACTATCCAATGAACCATCAAGTTTACGATGGACTGTCACAACCAAGGTTGTAACTCTCTTTCCAAGCCCAAGTTTGATTGCTAGGACGACAGACCATCAAGGATGCAACGGACCGTTGCTGAGGCAGTGTGGCCTCATCCTGGCCAACGTGCGACAGATGATCCGACGGACCATTAGACTAGCGACAGACCATCGCTTCGAACGTCGCATTGAGGTAGTGTGTTCTTTTTATAACCTACATACTATGGACAATCCGATGGACCGTCAGGATAGCGACGGACCGTTGCTCCAACCGTCACAACCCCCGTTTAGTATTTTTAACTCATTTTAAAAAGCAATTTTTGGTCTTTCTACTATTTTATTCCCTGATATATTACAAAGAAGAAAATGACTTCATTCATCATCCAAAACACAAGAGAGCTAGGGTTTTTCCCTTAAGATCAAATCTAAAACCCTTCTCCAAGAAATCTAAGAACTCACTATAGATTCTACAAATTGAGTTGACATTTAAGTCCCCAAGTTCAAGGGTTGTAAGAACCCTCTCTCAAGAGTAAGAAGAAGAGTTTGAAGCAAGCTTGTTCATTTAATTTTATCATCTAAGGTATGCGAGGTTTTGAACAAGGATAATTCTTTCATCCTTGTGCCCAAAGGATTATTTAAACTATGATTTTTTGCAATCTATGAGATTTTACATGAATTTGAATTAGGGTTTTTCACCCATTATTATTGATTGCAATATTTTGATGTTTCCAATGAATTGAGAGTCTAATGGCATGATTTTCACATGTTTTCTTGAGAAATTGCAGCTGGGTCTATACCCCATGATTTTAATCCTTGTAAAATTAATAGTTAAAATGTTTTAAATATTGAAGTATATGAGCATGTTGAGATTTTGAGACAAATTGCTGAAATTTCCAGATTTCTACATGAGTTATGAATCTATATGCTATCTATTATGCTTTTGATGAGTTTTAACTTAATATTGAATTATGGGTTATTGATCCCTACATGACATTTGAAATTTTATGAACTCTTATTCTATAAGCACCCATGATTTGAGTATTCTAAGATTATTGAGAAATGTTTTGACCTAAGGGTCATGGAGTTTTAAAATCCACTTCACTACATGAGATTACAGATTTGATTATTGGGTTCTTGATGAACCATGAGATTATTTTAAAGTGAATTTCCATGAGATGAGTGAGATAAATTAAAGGTAGTAGTATTTAGCACCGAGTTGGATAAGTTGCTATGATTTTTTACCCCAGAACTACGTGCCACCATAGGTTTGAGATTTTGGGCATAAGGCCAAAATTTAGGCCTAAGGCCAAGATAAGTGATCACTGAGTTGAGGTTATATTCCTTGCCAAGAGTATGACGCCTCTCCCCAACGTGAGATTTCTTCCTTAGGAGGACAATACGTTGGACTCCATGTAGCTCGCATGGTTTATGTCGGTTAAGAGAACCTCCCTTGATAAAAGTTATTTTTCCAAATATTAAAGTTGCAGATTTGTTCCCTAAGACTAAAGTATTTTCCCTTGTTATAAGTATTTTCTTTAAAGCTATGAGATAAGTTATTTTCCTAAACTAAAGTATTTTCCATTGAGATAGAATATTTCTCCTAAAGCTTTGAGATGAGATATTTTCTAAATTGAGGGAATTGCTTTTGAGTATTTTCCAAAGACGGAAGTAGTTTTCTCTACTAATAAGAGTTGATCATCAGGTTTTAAACCAAAGACATATGATTTCGAGTTCCAAGTGTTTGAGTTCAAAAGAGTTATAAGTTCTTCAGCATTATAGAAGTTTTACTCTCCATGATATATTTGCATGAGATTGAAAGTATTGTTTAAAGCTTTCTTTAGTCTTCGAGTAATGAGAATAAGAGAAGAGTTCAGTTTTTTAAAGCTAAAGTATAATGACTCACGAGATTTGTGTTAAATGTTTCATTCTACATGATTTATGAGCTTTACATTTTGACTTATTCAAGCCATGTGAGTCATTCCTATTTGCATGCATGATTTGATTAAAGAGTATTGATATTGTTTTATGTAAATGTATACACCCCAATATACTCAGTACATTCCTAAGTGCTGATCCACATATACATCTATGTGCTACATTGTCTTATAATATAGGTTCAGGTGCTTAGTCCCAGTCTCTTCAGTGATTCCCGAGTACCTTTGTCTATATTTTTCTAGTGGTGAGTCCTCATGGGTCGAGGGTCTATCTTTAGTTATTTTAGTATTTGAGTGGTTATGTTTTTTCTTTCAGTCCAGTTTGAGTCAGTTAGGGACCTGTCCCAACAACTCTCGAGTTCATGAAATAGTAGAGGCTTTGTCAGACTAGTTATTAGATTTTGGTTGTGTTGAGATTTCCAGTATTGTGGTCGTTTGGACCAAGTATTACCTTCGTATTTCCTTTCATTTGATATGATAGTGCCAAAGTTTTTGTATATTTCTTCTTGAATGAGTTATTATGAGAAGTGATAGGTTCAAGGGGTTAGCTTGGGTCTACTTGTAGACCTAAGCACCGTGTGACATGCCGAGAGGTGATTTTGGGTTGTTATAAACTTGGTTTCAAAACCTAAGGTTTTAAAGGAGTCCTAGGGAGTCTGATAAGCCGCGTTGAGTAGAGTCTTGATCATCGGTGTATAGCGTGCCACATCTATGAGAAAAATTCTACAAGACATTTTAGGAAAAGTTGTTTCTTTATTTCAGATTCCATCGTGCCTACAGTTGTCCCTCTCAGCTAATAATTCGTGCTCTCCTATTTCAGAAAATGCCTCTCCGAAGAGAGAATACCCATAGAAACTATGATGAGCAACCCTCACCTAGTGATCCTTTGAATGAGACTATGTCTCATGCTGAGTTTCGGGCGGCCATTCAGGCGTTTGCCCAAGCAGTCACCGCTAATGTTCAGGCCAATAACCAGGCCATAGATGCAAACCAGCAGGGAGGTGATGTAGCTGCTTTTAGGATCCGTGATTTTATGTAGATGAATCCGCCAGAGTTTTATGGGTCCAAGGCAGGTGAGGACCCACAGTTATACCTTGAGGAGATGAGAAAGATCATGCAGATGATGTATGTTTTTGAGGAAGAAAGTGTTAAGTTGGCATCTTACAGGTTGAAAGACATTGCTTATGACTAGGTTGTATCATGGAGGAAGGGTAGAGGTGATAATGCTGCTCCTATGACTTGCCAGGTGTTCCAAGGTGATTTCTTGGACAAGTTCTTTCCGCTTGAGATGAGGGAGACAAATATTGAGGAGTTTATAAACTTGAGGTAGGGCTCTATGATTGTTAAGGAGTACTGTTTGAAGTTCAACCAGTTGGCCAAGTATGCTCCTGATTTGATTTCTGACACCCGAGCTAGTGTGAGCAAGTTCATGACTAGTGTTTCTGGGGTGGTACTGAAGGAGTGTAGGACTGCGATGCTAAATAGGGATATGTATTTGTCTAGGTTGATGATGCATGCCCAAAAAATAGAGATGGATAAAATTAGAGAGAGAGAGAGAGAGAGTGAGGGGTAACAAGAGGGATAAATCTGAGCAGCATGAGTTTAGCCTGCCTAGGTTCCATACAGGGAACTACCCTCAATTTCAGAGACATCCGTCTATGCCAGCCCCTTCATCAGCTAATGCTCCCACGCCTAGAGATAGGCAGGAGCAAGAAGGTAGGTGTTTTATGTCTAGGTCACAAAAAAGTATTGGTAACAGGCCCCGTTATCCTTCTTGTGCTAAGTGTGGTAGGGATCATCCCGGTAAGTGTTTCACAGATTTGAGGGGATGTTTTGGTTGTGGCAAGTAAGGCCACAAACTTAGAGATTGTTCGCATGCTAGGCAGGGGAATAGAGATGTCCGATCTTAGGCACAGACTACTAGTGCACCAACTCCTGTACCTCGTCCCGCCCCTATTCAGGGTACTTCATCTAGCACTACTGGCAGTCAGCGCCAGAATTGATTCTATGCCTTACCATCCCGTCACGAGCAGGAAGACTCTCCTGATGTTATTACTGGTATGCTCTGCGTCTTTTGTTTTGATGTTTATGTGATGTTGGACCCCGGGTCAAGTCTCTTCTATGTGACCCCATTTGTGGCTGTGAATTTTAAAATGAGTCCCAAAAAGATTCCTGAGCCTTTCCTAGTCTCCATTCTAGTAGGGGATTCAGTTGTTGCTAAAAAAGTGTATAGAGATTATCCTGTTACTGTTCTTCATAGAGTCATACTTTTTAATTTGATAGAGTTGGACATGGTGGATTTTGACCTTATTTTAGGTATGGATTAGCTTGATTCTTGTTATGTATCTATAGACTTTCGTACTCATGTGGTCAAGTTTCAGTTCCTTGATGAGCCAACTTTTGAGTGGTCCGGGAGTTCGGTATATCCCAAGAGTCATTTTATTTCCTATCTCAAAGACAAAAAACTAATATCTAAGGGTTGCATTTATCACCTAGTTAGAGTCAAAGATACTAAGTCTGAGGCTCCAACTATTCAGTCAGTCGATATTGTTAATGAGTTTCCAGATATTTTTCCAAAAGATCTCCCAGGGGTACCTCCCGATAGAGAGATAGAGTTTGGGATTGACCTTCATCCCAACACTCATCCCATTTCTTTTTTACCATACCGTATGGCACCTGCTAAGCTTAAAGAGTTGAAAGAGCAACTCAAAGATCTTTTAGACAAAGGTTTCATAAGGCCCAGTATTTTTGTTTGGGGGCACCTGTTCTATTCGTGCAGAAAAAAGATGGTTCTTTGTGTATGTGCATTGACTATCATCAACTTAACAAGGTCACAATAAAAAATAAGTATCCTCTTCCGAGAATTGATGAACTTTTTGATCAGTTGCTAGGTGCAAGTTATTTCTCCAAGATAGACCTTAGATCCGGCTATCATCAACTTAAAGTGAGGGAATGTGATATTCCAAAGACAGCCTTCCGAACCTGCTACCGTCACTTTGCGTTTCTAGTCATGTCTTTCAGGCTAGCCAATGCCCCAATATCTTTTATAGACCTCATGAATCGATTGTTCAAGCAATATATTGATATGTTTGTCATAGTGTTTATAGATGACATCCTTGTATACTCCCGTAGTGAGCATGATGATGTAGATCACCTTAGAATTGTCTTGCAAACTCTTAGAGGTTATCAGTTGTTCGCCAAATTCAGTAAGTGTGAATTTTGGCTAAGGTCTGTAGCCTTTCTAGGCTATATTGTTTCAGATGAAGGTATTAGAGTTGATACCCAAAAGACAAAAGTTGTAAGAAATTGGCCTAGACCTATCTCTCTATCTGACATTAGAAGTTTCTTGGGTCTAGCGGGCTACTACCATCGTTTTGTTGAAGGTTTGTCTTCTATTGCATCTCCCATGGCCCGGTTGACCCAAAAAAAGTTAAGTTCCGTGGTCAGATTCCTGTGAGAATAGTTTTTAGGGGTTGAAGACTTGACTTACTTCAGCCCATGTGTTGACTTTGCCTAATGGTACAGATGGTTTTGTGGTGTATTGTGATGCCTCTCGAATTAGTTTGGGTTGTGTGTTGATGCAAATAGGTAAGTTTATAGCCTATGCCTCTAGACAATTAAAGCCGTATGAAAATAATTACCCAACCCATGATCTTTTGTTAGCTGCTGAGGTATTTGCTTTGAAAATCCGGAGACACTATCTTTATGGTGTTCATGTTGATGTGTTTATTGATCATAAGAGCCTGCAGTATATGTTTACTCAGAGAGAGTTGAATCTTAGGTAGAGGAGGTGGTTAACGTTGGTAAAAGACTATGATATGAGTGTGTTGTATCACTTGGGGAAGGCCAATGTAGTGGCGGATTCCCTTAACAGATTGTCTATGGGTAGTGTTGCTCATGTAGAAGAAGGTAAGAAAGAGTTAGCTCGTGATATGCATTGTCTGTCTAGATTGGGTATTAGGTTGCTTGATTCAGATGAGGGAAGTACTTTGGTGCAAAGTAGTTCCAAATCCTTTTTAGTTTCGGAAGTGAAGGAGAAGTAAGATAGAGATCCTAGTTTGGTCAGACTAAAGAAGGCAGTTAAGGACCAAAAGGTAAAGGTTTTCTCCCAAGGGGGAGATGGCGTGTTGAGATTCCATGGTAGATTGTGTGTTTTGTGTGTTGATGATTTGAGGTAGAGGATTATGGATGAAGCGCATGGCGCATGGTATTCTATTCATCCCGGCACTACCAAGATGTACCGCGACTTGCGGGAAATCTATAGGTGGAATGGTATGAAGAAGGATATAGCTGAGTTTGTAGCAAAGTGTGCAACGTGCCAATAGGTTAAGGTAGAATACCAAAGACATAGTGGTGTGATGCAAGAGTTTGGTACACCCACTTGGAAGTGAGAGGTGGTGAATATAGACTTCGTAACCGGGTTACCCCTCTCGCGTTGTCACATAATTCTATTTAGGTTGTTGTAGACAGGCTGACTAAGTCCGCGTACTTCTTGCCCATCCATACATATTATATAATGGAGGATTATGCTAGATTGTATATCTGGGAGTTAGTCAAGCTGCACGGAGTTCTCTTATCTATCATTTCGGATAGGGGTACTCAATTTACTTCTCAGTTTTGAAGGGCGTTTCAGTAGGGCCTTGGTACCCAAGTTCTTTTGAGTTCTGCTTTTTATCCATAGACAGATGGTCAGGCTGGGAGGACCATTCATACCCTAGAAGATATGTTGAGGGAGTGTGCTCTTGATTTCAAAGGTAGTTGGGATGAGCATTTGCCATTGATAGAGTTCTCTTATAACAATAGTTACCATGCTATCATCGGGATGGTACCATTTGAGGCCTTGTATGGTAGAAGACATAGATCACCCATAAGTTGGTTTGAAGTAGGTGAAGTTGCTGTGATTGGGCCCAATGCAGTATTTGAAGCTATGGAGAAAGTTAAGTTGATTAGAGAGAGGTTGAAGACAACTTAGAGTCGTCAAAAGTCATATGCCGATGTGAGGAGAAGAGATCTTGAGTTTGTAGTGGGTGATTTGGTGTACTTAAAGATTTCTCCCATGAAAGGGGTAAAGAGGTTTGGTAAAATGGGAAAGCTTAGTCCCTGTTATGTTGGCCCATATAGAGTTTTGAGACGTGTTGGGAAAGTAGCCTATGAGGTTGAGTTGCAGGCGGAGTTTTCAGCCGTTCAACCTATTTTTCATGTCTCCATGCTTAAGAAGCATATTGGTGATTCCGTTGTGGTAGATCCTTCAGAGAGTGCTGATATTCAGAATAATCTTTTATTCGATGAGATTCCCATTGAGACGCTAGATTTTTAGATCCGTAGACTGAGGAACAAAGAGGTTCCCTTGGTCAAAGTGTTGTGGTGGAACCAGTCTGTTGAGGGTGCTACTTGGGAGGCAGAAGCAGACATGCGAGCCAAGTACCTACACCGCTTTTACGTGAGTTTAGATTGATCCAAAGGTATTATTCTTCCTTAATTCAACCCTTCTAATCTAAAGTTCAGCTATAAATCTATTCTTGCATGAGTTCTTGCAATTTCTGAGGTATTCAAGAGTTTAGAGAGATTTTGAGCCGTTTAGCAAATTGCTTCAGCTTTATGTACTCTGTTTTCCTGTGTTCCTAGTCTAACTAGCAACATTCAAGGACAAATTTTTCCAAGGGGGAGATATTGTAAGACCCCGCAAAGTTCCCTCGTAGTTTGGGCCTTAGAGTGTGTCAAGTGAAGTGTAATTCTGTCCCTAAAATATTGAGAAGAGAATTCCCAAGTTATTGGTATTTAAACCATATAAAATTTTCTTAAATTTGACTTTTTTTCATGTAGAGGATTGAATTATCTTTCCAACGATACCAATTTCGTCCAAATCCGGTATCGGGGTAAGAAGTTATGGCCATTTTACTGAGAGTTATCGAAACCACCCAGGTACGACAGACAATCCGACGGACCGTTGCAACCAAGGAAGTAACTCCCTGTCCTGACCTAAGTGCAACAGCCGGGATGACGGACCATTAAGGCTGCAACAGACCATCACTGAGACCGTTGCTGCTGAGGCAGTGTGGCCTCATCCTGGCCAACGTGCGACGGACGATCCGACGGACCGTCAGACTAGCGACGGACCATCTCTTCAAACATCGCATCGAGGAAGTATGTTCTTTTCTAACTAACGTGCGATGGACGATCCGACGGATTGTCAGGCTAGCGACGGACCATCTCTCCGACCGTCTCAGCCCCCGTTTAGTATTTTAAACTCATTTTTAAAAGGGCTTTTCTGTCTTTCCACTCTTTTACACCCTGATATATTCCAAATGAAGCAAATGGCTTCATTCATCATCCAAAACACAAGAGAGATAGGGTTTCTCCCTCAATATCAAATCTAAAACCCTTCTCCAAGAAATCCAAGAACTCACCGTAGATTCTACAAATTGAGTTAAGATTTAAGTTCCCCAAGTTCAAGGGTTGCAAGAACCCTCACTCAAGAGTAATAAGAAGAGTTTGAAGCAAGCTTCTTCAACCAATTTCATCATCTAAGGTATGTGGGGTTTTAAACAAGGGTAATCCTTTCATCCTTGTGCCCAAAGGCTTATTTAAACTATGATTTTTTGCAATCTATGAGATTTTACATGAATTTGAATTAGGGTTTTTCACTCATTATTATTGATTGCAATATTTTGATGTTTCTCCTGAATTGAGAGTCTAATGGAATGATTTTCACATGTTTTCTTTAGAAATTGCAGCTGGGTCTATACCCCATGATTTTAATCCTTGAGAAATTAATAGTTTAATTATTTGAGATATTGAAGTATATGAGCATGTTGAGATTTCGAGACAAATTGCTGAAATTTCCAGATTTCTACATGAGTTATGAATCTATATGCTATCTATTATGCTTTTGATGAGTTTTAACTTGATATTGAATTATGGGTTATTGATCCCTACTTGAGATTTAACATTATATGAACTCTTATGCAATAAGCACCTATGATTTGAGTATTCTGAAATTATTGAGAAATGTTTTGACCTCCTATGATTTGAGTATTCTGAAATTATTGAGAAATGTTTTGACCTAATGGTCATGGAGTTTTGAAATCCACTTCACTACATGAGATTACAGATTTGATTATTGAGTTCTTAATGAACCATGAGATTATTTTAAAGTGGATTTCCATGAGATGAGTGAGATAAACTAAAGGGAGTAGTATTTAGCACCGAGTTGGGTAAGTTACTATGGTTTCTTTCCCCAGAACTACGTGCCACCATAGGTTTGAGATTTTGGGCATAAGGCCAAAATATTAGGCCTAAGGCCGAGATAAGTGATCACTGAATTGAGGTTATATTCCTTGGCAAGAGTATGACGCCTCTCCCCAACGTGAGATTTCTTTCTTAGGAGGACAAGACGTTGGACTCCATGTAGCTCGCATGGTTTATGTCGGTTAAGAGAACCTCCCTTGATACAAGTTATTTTTCCAAATATTAAAGTTGCAGATTTGTTCCCTAAGACTAAAGTATTTTCCCTTGATATAAGTATTTTCTCTAAAGCTATGAGATAAGTTATTTCCCTAAACTAAAGTATTTTCCATTGAGATAGAATATTTCCCCTAAAGCTTTGAGATGAGATATTTTCTAAAGTGAACGAATTGCTTTTGAGTATTTTCCAAAGAAGGAAGTAGTTTTCTCAATTAATAAGAGTTGATCATCAGGTTTTAAACCAAAGCCATATGATTCCGAGTTCCAAGTGTTTGAGTTCAAAAGAGTTATAAGTTCTTGAGCATTAAAGAAGTTTTACTCTCCATAAGATATATGCATGAGTTTGAAAGTATTGTTTAAAGCTTTCTTTAGTCTTCGAGTAATGAAAATAAGAGAAGAGTTCAGATTTTTAAAGCTAAAGTATAATGACTCACGAGACTTGTGTTAAATGCTTCATTCTACATGATTTATGATCTTTACATTTTGACTTATTCAATACATGTGAGTCATTCCTATTTGTATACATGATTTGATTAAAGAGTATTGATATTGTTTTATGTAAATGCATACACCCCCATATACTCAGTACATTCCCAAGTGCTGATCCACATATACGTCTATGTGCTACATTGTCTTATAATATAGGTTCAGGTGCTTAGTCCCAGTCTCGTCAGTGTTTCCCGAGTACCTCTGTCTACATTTATCTAGTGGTGATTCCTCATGGTTCGAGGGTCTATCTTTAGATATTTCAGTATTTGAGTGGTTATGTTATTACTTTCAGTCCAGTTTGAGTCAGTTGGGGACCTGTCCCACCGGCTCTCGAGTTCATGGAGTGGTAGAGGCTTTGTCAGACTAGTTATCAGACTGTGGTTGTATTGACATTTACAGTGTTATGGTCATTTGGACCGAGTATTACCTTCGTATTTCCTTTCATTTCATATGACAGTGCCAGTGTTTTTGTATATTTCTTCTTGAATGAGTTATTATGAGAAGTGATAGGCTCAAAGGGTTAGCTTGGTGCTACTTGTAGCCCTAAGCACCGTATGACGTCCTGGGAGGTGATTTTAGGTCGTTACACCTAATTTTCTGAAGGATCTCAAAAGGTCCAATATACCCGGGGATAATCTTGACCCTCTTCCCAAACATCATCACGCCCTTCATACAATCACCAACACTAAACCTTAAGGCACGAAGTCTACGATCCACATAACACTTCTGCCTTCTCTGGCTGCTCAAACTCTATCATGAATGACCCAAACTCTATCCAAATACTCACAAAGTAAGTCCATACCTCGAGGTCTAATCTTAAAAACATCAATCCAACCATCTGGAGAGAGAACACGCCTACCATATAATGACTCAAAAGGATCCATCTCAATACTGGAATTGTAACTATTATTATATGAAAATTATGCCAAGACTAGATGCTGCTTCTACTGACCTTCAAAGTTCATCACACAAGTTCAGAGAATATCCTCCAAAATCTGTATAGTCCTCTCTAACTGACCGTCGATCTGGGGGTTGAATGCTGTACTAAGATCGACTCGAGTCAACTTCTCCTGAAAAGTCTTCCAAAAGTGAGATATGAACACTGAACCTCGATTTGAGATGATCGACACCAGCACACCATGAAGATAGAATATCTAATATATGTAGATGCGGGCCACTGAAGTGTTACAATCCAAATCAAGGCCTGGCCGTGACAGGTATCTCAAGTCCACTGAAGACCGGCGACCACCCACTTTGCCTAGACAAACTTAACACAATACCCTTAATAATGGCTGAATTTCAAACATATAAAAAGATAACATAAGATAAGCTTAAAAAGATTAAAGTATATCTATAACATATAATCATTAACCAACCAAAACAACCAAAAGCCACCCAAGTCCAAGTAGCCCACAAAACCTTCTACCAATACTAAAATTAAATCTAAGTCGGGACATGTCCCCGACCATGACAATGACAATGACAGTGTTAATGATAATGTGAACTCTAAATTCTATTCTATGTAAATAAAATAACACGACCCGACTAGGGGCCTTATCGTAATGGGCATCCCAAGCCTAACCGAGATCGATGGACACCCCCATTACCTAACCCAACCCCGAACCGCTTGCCCTGAGTTGATTGAATTCTAAGCATGTAGCAAGATAGTGCAACATCTCATATGAAGACTCTGGAAAAAAAAATCATGATCGACCCAACCAAGTCCAACCATACCAAACCGATACCGAAACAAGGTCCATAAACCAGGCTATAACAAAAAATATTCCAAAACATAATATAATTAATCCCAAAATGAAATATGGTAGAACAGTGAGAAATTATGTCGGATAATGCTAGTTTTCCAGCTTATTCCAATGTCAAGACAGACACGAATATTGATCCCGCCCATTCAAATCCATAAAAGTATCATAAAGCCTCTAACCAAAAGAGTAATTAAATTCGGTTGGGACATGCCCCCAACTATAGCCAAAACCAATATCCAAAATAAAATCAAAGTGTCTAGAAATATCCATAACACAAAACGGAGCCTTCCAAAAGGACGGAAGCTCACCACTTCAGTCCAAATGCTGATCTCCGAGTCAATCACTATGTTGGAAAAGTAGAATGGCCAATTCCTGCATAACATGAATATACAGCCACCAGTAGACGGGTTAGCGGGTAAACATTAGTATGATCTTAGGATAAGGATTTAACAATGCCATTTATAAAACCAAGTAAAACCATCCATATGAACACATCAATACATATATAAATATATAAATATATACATATAACCATGCTAGGAAAGGGGACTGGATTTAGTATGCCTTTAAAAACTTTACCTGGGCTGTGTAGCTTTGTCGTCCTTAACCACCCGTGTGCTATATAGGTTTATCTCTCCCTGTTAAAAGGGCCCCAGTGCGTGAAGCTGCACGACCAGGGAAGAAAACCTGGGATGACTAGTACATCTCCCAAAATATAGCATGACATCATGTACACATGTCACCAAGACCAACCTCACATCGACAAATATAACTTTCCAGATTTGGTCCCCCCCGGGACCTCCACCTTCTACGTCTTTGCTACACATACTACCATTATTTCCCATTAAAACAATTGCCAAAAAACCAACCAATATATTTACCATTTATCAACCAACGCCATTAAGTGGTGGTATTGTCATATCAACCATACTTGTAAGTACAATCCATAGCCAACCACATATAGGTTTAAGGGAACTTTCAAGTGCCCTTTGATTTACCATATTAAAACACTTGGGGGATTCCATGTACCCCACAAGCATAAACATTTAGCCATTTACCTTTTCAAGCCATTTAAATCATGCATAATTCCTTTACCGAGTTTTAAAACAAGCAATAGTTCCATTAAAATACTCAATGAAATAAAAAAGTTATTATAGGCATTTTGTCAAACACATTGGGGAATAATATAACCAAAACCAATTCCAATTATCCAAAACCACCATTAATGCACATAAAGCATAGTTAAAACCATGGAAAACCATAATCAACCATTTAATATCAAAACCCCCAATTCACATTTGAAAACCAAAATCATACAATCAATGAAGTTATGAAAACATTTATAAAAATCATGCTTCTAGTTAGAATTAACAACAAGGGAAGAGAACATTCCTTAAACAAATATGATGATGGAAAGAAATCACAAAGACAAGCCATAAATCAATCCTCTAGTTGAAACCCAAGCTTCACTTTCCTAAAAGCTTTTGACAGAATTATAGAGTGTTTAGAAGAGTTTCTAAGTATTACTGAATGGAATAATAGGGTAAATAACCTCCCTAGAAGGTTAGAAGTTGTGGGACCTTATTAGGATAAGTGGGGAAATGTCCGGATACCCCCACTTATGTTGCACCAAAATCTCGTCCTAGGGGTACGACTTACCCTCACGAGTTGTACCCTCAAATACGAGTGTAATCTCTAATCGTATCCTAGCCCCAACCTTTAGATCCAACACTGTCCAACATATGAATCATCCAACCAAGTAGTATCCAAAATATACGATTCTTACCCTTCATCCGTACTAGTGGCATATTTAAACCCAAATAAGATTTAGACACTGTCAACCATACAAGTCCATGGTACGACTCATACCCTGGCTTATGGATCACGGTGAGCCACTCGTACTCAAATCCAACCTAAGTAACCAAGTCTAAGATTAAGTTAAGGAACCAAATAAACCGTAACCACCAATGTGACTGGTACCCCTAACTCGTATCCACTCCAGTAACCAAAATCTATCCCATCAACCAATATTGGTCAACATACGACTGGACCATACCATCCATACCCCAACATATGGCTCATACCCTTGAGTTGTATTATGTCCAGAGATCAGAATTCTAGGAAATTTTCTAAGGTCCAGAAACCAAGGTGTTTCAGTCTCTCCCACTCGAAACATTCAGCGTCGATTGACGAACAAGGTAGGGGTAACCATATGCACGAATAATTTGCATTATTAATTATATTCTCAATCTTTAACAAAGTTTGAAAACAAAGAAGCAAAGATATTAACCTTTCCTTTAACAAACACTAAAAATAAAGATATGTTGAAGACACATACTTTTTGTATGAATCCCAGGAGCAGAAAACAAATGCGGATATTTGGACTTCAATTCTGCCTCCGCTTTTCATGTAGCTTGTTCAACCTTATGGTTCTGCCAAAGAACTTCAATCGAAGCCACATCCTTGGTCCGTAACCAATGAACTTGCCTATCCAAAATCTCAACCAGGATTTCTTCATAAGACAGAGATTCCAGGAAACCCAATCCTTCCAAAGGAACAACCAAAGAAGTATAAAAAATGTACCCTCTCAACATAGAAACATGAAATACCGGATAAACCAAGCTCAAGCAAGAAGGAAACTCCATCTCATAAGCAACATTACCAATTCTCCGCAAAACCTCATAAGGACCAATATATCGGGGACTGAGCTTCCCTTTCTTTCCAAACCACACTACTTTCTTCATAGTCGATACCTTGAGGAAAAACTTATCCTCAACCTCAAACTCCAAGTCTCTACGCCTAACATCTGTATGGGACTTTGGTGGACTTTGGGAAACTTTAAGCCTCTCCTGAATCACCTTCACCTTCTCAATAGCCTGGTAAACCAAGTCGGGACCAAACATGTCTACCTCACCAAGCTTAAACCAACCAATAGGAGATCTACACTTTATACCATTCAATGCCTCAAAAGGGGCTATACCAATACTCGAATGATAGCTATTGTTGTAAGAAAACTCTACCTAAGGTAGATGCTCAACCCAATTTCCACCATAATCAATCACACAATAACGAAACATATCCTCTAATGTCTGAATAGTTCTCTTCTCTTGCCTATTGGTCTGCTGGTGGAAAGCAGTACTCAGACTAACCTTAGTCCTCAACCCTTTATAGAAAGATTGCCAGAAGTGAGATGTAAACTGTGTACCACGATCAGAAATAATCAAAATAGGCACCCTGTACAACTTCACAATCTCTTAAAGATACAACCTTACATAATTTTCACCGAGAAGGTAGTTCGTACTGGCAAAAAGTGTACAAACTTATTATCCTCTCCACGATGACCTAAACCAAATCATATGTATTCCAAGACTGAGGAAGACCAGTAAAAAATTATATATTGATCATTTTCTACTTCCATTTGAGAAAATCAATTTCTTGATACAACCCTCTTGGCCTCATGTGCACAACCTTAACCTATTGATAGACCATTTACTTGGCCACAAAATTAGCCACATCCCTCTTCATTCCATTCCACTAATAGATCTCTTCAAGATCATGATACATTTTAGTCGAGCCAGGATCAATAACATAGCGTGACTCATGCACCTCAGCCAAAATCTTTTGTTGCAACTCATCGACATCAGAGACATATAACCTCTCTTGGTACTATAAAGTACCATTACCACCGATCTCAAACACCACAACCTTTTTCCCACCAATGTCACTCTTTATTTTCATAAAGATAAGATATAGCACTTGCTTCTCCTTAATCTTCGTACCAAGAGATGGTCGAACCACTTCTAGCACTATCACACCACTATCATTGGAGTACAAGAGGTGAACTCCAAGAATAGTCGAGTGGTGAATATCCTTCACCAATTCCCGCTTTCTTTCCTCCCCATAAGATAAACTCCCCATGGATAACCTGCTAAGAGCATCAGTAACCACATAAACCTTACCTTGGTGGTAGTAAAGACTCATATCGCAATCCTTGAGAAGCTCAAGCCATCTTCTCTGCCTGAGGTTAAGCTCCCTCTGAGTGAACACATACTGTAGACTCTTATGATCAGAATAGATATGAACGTACACACCATACAAGTAATGTCGCCATATTTTCAAAGAAAACACAACCACCAATAGCTCTAAATCATGAGTAGGATAATTTATCGTATGCACTTTCAACTGCCTGGAAGCATAGGCAATCAACTTCCCTTGCTGTATCAACACACAACTAAGACCTACCTGAGATGCATTACAATAAACCACGAACCCATCATTGCCTTCCGACAAAGTCATAATTTGAGCTGAAGTCAACTTATCCTTCAACTTCTCAAAACTCCCCTGATAAGTATCTAAATAAGAAATATTGACCTCTTTTGAGTTAACTTATTCAAAAGGGAAACTATTGATAAAAATCTTTCCACAAACCACCTATAATACCTGACTAAACCCAAGAAGCTTCGAATGTCGATTCACCTACTGGGGTAGAATACAAAAGAGTCCAAAATAATTTTTGGATCGAAACCAAAAGATACAGCCACATAAGGAGTCACATAGAAGAGAGTGGACCCTGGGTCAAGCAAACAATATACGTCATGAGAGAAAAGCTGTAACATACTAGTAATGACATCAGGTGATGCCTCAGATTTTTGTTGAGGTACCCAAACATACAACCTGTTCCAACTAACTATAGAACTAGGAGCAGTAACAGAAGTAGATGCAATACCGCCAAGTGTAGGAGTAGAAGATAAAGCCACATGAATCTTATTTCCCCCCATAGCAACCTTATTAACCCAAAAATCCCTAAGCCGAGGGCCTGCTTTTCCGCACTTGAAGCATTTATCCTTTCTTCCATCGTAATAACCCCGATAAGGACTACCACAGAACCAACAAAGAGGGCATGAAAAAACTAATTGATCTCCACTTGCCTGAGATTGGACACCCTGTGCCCAAAAATTGTCACCACCATAATGATGCTTATCGCCCGACTGGTAAGGATTCCTAGCAGAAGTGTAGAAAGAGACACTCCCCCACTTTTTTATGCCATTTGCCATCATCTCGATCACCTAAGACTGAGCATCTCCCTGGTCATAAAACCTACTTCTCTTACCCTATCTATCCCAAAACTCCATCTGCTTTCTCTTTTCATTCTCCACTTGGTGCATATGAACAGTCAACCTAAAGTTGTCTAAATCTTTAATCAACAAGGCAGTCTTGCTCTCCAAAATCAAATCTCGATTCAACCTAGAATTGAACTTCCTCATTCTTGCTCGCATATCAGCAACTAATTCAGGAGCATACCTTGATAATTGGTAAAACTTCAAGAAAAATTCCTTGACAGACATCCTCAACTACTTGAGGTTCACAAACTCCTTCATCTTTGCTTCCCTCAACTCTTGGGAAAACAATCGATCTAAGAAGACCTTAGAAAAAACATCCCATTAGACTGATTCTTCCACATCACCACTATCCCTGTCCCAATCCTTATACCACTAATATGCAACCTTTTTAAGCTGATAAGCTACAAAGTTTACCCCCTCCACATTGGTAGCTTGTATCACCCAAAATATATTTTTTTATCTCATCTAAGAATCCTTGTGGATCCTCCTCTACCTTCACTCTAGAAAAGTAGGAGGACCCATCTTTATAAATTGGAAAACCTTTGTGACCTCAACAAACAAAGCACCAACCATACCCCGCTTAGCCTGACTAGCGACCATCTGACCAATATCATGTATAGACAGACAAAATTTTGTATTAGTCACCTCACCTTGATGAGGACTAGTAGCAACTGATGGAACTCCAGAACTATCAAGGATAGGACTGTGAGATCTGAGATGAACCTCATATATAGGATGCACCCTTTCAGCATTACCCCTGATAGGATTGAAGAATTTTCTCATGATCTGAAAAACGAACAAACAAGGATTAGAGAAGATTCCAGGACTGAGACTCTAAACTTGAAAATAGAATACCTAGAAAGTGAGACATTCCTAAATGCCTTGTAGCCTCCCCCTTATGAGTGTGGCACTCTACACACCCTTAAAATAGACTTTACTCGACACGGCTTTATGGATTCCTAATTGACCATGAACCTAGGGTCTGATACCAACTTGACATGACCCGACTGGGGGCCTAGTCGTAATTGGCATCCCAAGTCCGATTGGGCCTAGACACCACCCCTGTTACCCAACCTAACCCAACCTCCAACAACCTATCCTAAGTTGGCTGAATTTCGAGCATGTAGAAAGATCGTACAACATCTCACATGAAGACTCTGGGATAAGATCAAAATCATGACGACCCAACCAAGTCCAACCATACCAAACCAATTCCAAAACAAAGTCCATAATCCAGGCCATAACCAAAGATGTTCTAAAACTTAATATAATTAATCCCAAAATGCAATATGATGGAACAATGAAAAATTATGTCCGATGATGCCAACCTTCCAACTTATTCCAATGCCAAGGATGATACCAATACCGATCCCACCCATTCTAACCCATAGAAGTACCACAAAACCTCTAACCAAAAGAGTAATAAAATCTGGTTGGGATATGCCCCTAACAATAGCTAAAACCAATAATCGAAATAAAATCAAAGTTTCTAGAAATATAATAACATGAAATGAAGCCTTCCAAAAGGATGGAATCTTACTACTTCAGTCCAAATGTTAATTCCCGAGTCAATATCTATGTAGGAGGAGTAGAACGGACGGTTCCTAGATAGCATGGGTATACAGCTGCCAGTAGATGGGTTAGCGGGTGAATGCTAGCATAATCTCAGGATATGAATAAAATAATGCCATTTATAAAACCAAGTAAAACTATCCATATGCACACAAACATATATATGTATATATATAACCATTTTGGGAATGGGGATCGGGTTTAGCATGCCTTTAAAACCTTTACCTGGGTTGTATAGCTTTGCCATCCTAAACCACCCACGAGCTATATGGGTTCAACTCCCCCTACTGAAAGGGCCCTAATATGTGAAGCTGCACGACCAAGAAAAAAAACCTGGGATGACTAGTAAATCCCCAAAAATATAGTATGACTTCATGTACACGGTCACCAAGACCAACTTCACATTGGTAAATATGAGTTTCCAGTTTTGGTCCCCCCGAGACCTCCACCTTCCATGACTTTTCTACACATCCTGCCATTATTGCCTAATTGAAACCATTAGCAAATAATCAACCAATCCATTTACCATAACAATTTATCCATTTACCTTTCCAAGCCATTAAAACCATGCATAATTCTTTTATCGAGTTTTAAAATAAGCAAGAGTTCTATTAAAATACTTCATCCAATAAAAACATTATTATATGTATTTTGTCAACCATATTGGGGGAATAATATAACCAAAACTAATTCGAATTACCAATAAACCATTCCCATGCAATCAAATTATCCAAAACCACCATTAATGCACATAAAGCTTAATTAAAACCACGGAAAACAATAATGAACCATTTAATATCAAAATCCCCAATTCATATTTGAAAACCAAAATCATACAATCAATGAAATCATGAAAACATTTATAATAATCATTCTTGTAGTTAGAATTAATAATGAGGGAAAAGAACATGACTTAAACCAAGATGATGACAGAGAGAAATCACCAAAACAAGCCCTAAATCAATCCTCTGGTTGAAACCCTAACTTTTCTTGCCCAAAATCTTTTGAGAGAATTATAGAGTGTTTAGAAGAGTTTCTAAGTGTAAATGAATGGAATAATAGGGTAAATAACCTCCCACGTAGGTTATAAGTCATGGGACCTTATTAGGATAAATGGAAAAATATCCAAAATACCCCTACTTAAGTTGCACCAAAATCCTATCCCAAGGGTACGACTGACCCTCACGAGTCATACCCTTCAATACGGGTGGTACCCTCTACTCGTATCCTAGCCTCAACCTTTAGATCTAACAATATCCAGTATATGAATGATCCAACCAAGTCGTATCCAAATCATACGATCCGTACCCTTCATACGTACCCTGGAAGACTTAAACCCAAGGATTATTTAGATACTGTCCACTATATAACTCCATGGTACAACTCATACCTATCTTATAACTAAGGTGAGCCACTCATGCTCAAATCCAACCTAAGTAACCAAGTCTAAGATTAAGTTAAGGAACCAAATGATCCGTAACCACCAATACGACTCGTACCCCTAAGTCATATCGATTCCAGTAACCAAAATCTATCCCATCAACCAAAAATGGTTAGCATATAATAGGACCACTCCATCCATACCCCAAAATGCAACTTGTACCCTTAAGTTGTATTGGTTACAGAGATCTGAATTCTAGGAAATTTTCTATGTTCTAGAAACCAAGGTGTTTCAAAAAATAGATGAGCTAATCAAGTCTTTCAGATAGTGAAAGATCACCACTTTACCACAAGTGACCTACGAACAGAGCCAATCTACCTAACTCTGTGCAGGAAAAGTAGACCTGCCTTCAGACCCTACATCACGTAGGGATACAACATTTGGCGATAGTTAGTGGCTTGAGCACTAGTATGTAATATGAAAAAAATATTAACTTGGATTGTGTAGATTTACTGTCCTAATACCACCCACGAGCTATATAGGACTAGTTGTAACCCTATGGTATGGCCTCAATGAATATTAGCTACACAAATCGGGGATATCACAGAAGGATAGAAATTCCCTTATACCCTTTGCAACTATGATAAATTTATATATAGTGTGGCACTAGCACACGGTCATTTAGACCAACCCTCATGCCGATAAACATGGGTTTTTGGTTATGTCTTTTGGAATCAGACCTTCTCGGCCAACTATCACAACCCTTTTAATTCCTAATTAAAACTTTTAACATATAACCCATCTACCAATTCTAGGAGTTAATTATTAAGGCATTATTAAGTGGTATTGTCATACCGACTATAGCTTGCAAGCAATGTTATTAGCCAAAATTTGGGGATTCCTTTTGATATATCTTGTTTTAATGATAATCAATAGACAATAAGGGACAAGGTACCTAGGTTTTCATGGAAATATATAATGTCACATCTCTGCACTGTTTTGTCTGTTAATGTAACAAAATGTGCAAGTGAGTTGTGTACCAGAAAAGACACCTGGACCAATAAAAATTCTACCCTAATGATTATCCTACTATAAATAGAAAAGAATGCTTTTCAATTCAATTGTTTTTGGAATTTGATTAGTCAAGAAGAAAATGACAAAAACTTAATATTGCTCGAGTTCTAAGTTTTTGTGTGCTGAGTGAGTAATTGTTCTTGAGTCAAGTCTAGGTCTGTGATCGAAATACTCATTTTATAGGAACAACGCTTTTTTTGTGTTTGTAGTGTTCTTAGGTAGAGTTACCTGAGTTGATATTGGTTAGAGTTAATCAATACTGAGAAAAGATCTTGATAGAGTTGTCAAGTAGAGTTTTTAATAGAGTTATTACAAATTAGTATAGCTTAGAGATAGGTTCTAATGGAGTCTGTAATCATGAGTGTGATTGTAGTGGATTCTTAATAGCTTGTGAGGAAAGTCGTGTTTTTTCTCCCTTGAGTAAGGAGAAATCCATGTTAAATCCTTGTGTTCTTTAATTTACTGTGAATTTTTATTTCCTTACTACTTTACTACTTTATTACCTGTATCTAACTCTAAGGGATCTGGTCCCTTATAAGGTGGTGCACCCCACATAATTCATCAATTGGTATTAGAGCAAGGATACCCTTAAAGGTTCATACTTTGAGTGATTTATTGATCATGGCTTCTACACCTAATCTGGAAGAAAGGCAATCTACCACTAGACCACCATAATTTAATAGACAGTACTATGGGTGGTAGAAAACAAGGATATAAGACTTCATTATGGCTGAGGACAGTGAGCTAACGGATGTTACACTTGATGGTCCTCGTGTGCCTGTTAAGGAGATCAAGAAAGTAGACATAATAAGGGTGGTTGTCAAAACCTGGAGAGAGTATGATGATGAAGATCGAAATAAAGTTGAGAAGAATTACAAGCCCAAGAAATTGATTATCTATGGCATAAGACCTGATGAATATAACATGATTTATTCTTGTGAAAATGCTAAGGAAATTTGGGATTTCTTGAGGACTGCTCATGAAGGAACCACTGATGTGAAAGATTCAAAAGTTGATATGCTGACTACTCAATATGAAACCTTCACCATAAAAGAAGGTGAAACTATCCAAGAGATACATACCAGACTCACTTCAATTATAGATGAGTTGTACTACTTAGGAGAATTTATTCCTTTGTATAAATTGGTGAGAAAAATTCTTGGAGTTCTTTCTAAATCCTGGGAATGCAAAGTAGATGATATCGCTGAGGAAAAAAACCTGAAAACTCTCATTATGGATGAACTCATTGGTAATACAAAGATTCATAAACTCAAGAATCACTAAGGGTCAGAGAATAAGGAAGAAAAAAGAGAAAAATCTCTCACAATAAAGGCTTCAAAGTCTAATTCAAGTGAGGAGGACACTGATGTGGCCTATTTGGAAAAAAGGATTGTTAGAGCAATGAAGAAAATGGTCAATTTTAAAGAAGGGAAAGTATCCACAAAAAGAGAGGTACAATTGAAATTTTCCACAAATATGGAAAACCTAGTCATTTCATCAAAGATTTCCCAATTAACAAATTTATTATCAAGAATATCTAAAGTATAGAGGTGACAAATGAAAGAAGAAGGACTAGGTCCTGAGAAAGTCAAGAAAGGCTGAAGCTGATTATGCAGTGAAATAAACTTTAGCTATTTGGGGAGATTTCTCCAGTGAATCTAAGAAGGATGAAAAGCTTGAGCATATTTCTATGCTGGCAGTGGAGGATGAGAATGTCACCATTGACTCCTTATTTGATCTTATGGAAAACACTGAAGATGAATAAGAAAATAAGGTAACTCTTTCTGACATTAAGGAAAATTTAGATAACTACTTTTCTAGAAAGATAAAGAAACTTGCAAATGTGTTGATTGATTTTGTGCATGAACTGACTACTGAGAAAATATATTAGAAGAGAAATTAGAAAATCAAGAGCTTGAATTAATTACCTTAACTCTCTAGTTATCTGAAACATAGGAATAGTTCACTAAGTTAAAATCTAAAATCTGAGTTTAATGAATCAACTGAAGAAAGTGGATGATTCTGATGGTAAATGGAAGAAAAAAGCCTCCAGGCTTCAAATTGAGCTTTAAGAAAAATTGAGGGAGTCTCAAAAAAATCTCATGACTACTCTCAATAAGAATGAGGAACTGGAAATAGACCTTGTTCGTATAAGAGAACAACTTAATAAATCACTAAAATGGACCACATACTCACAAATCTTTTCTAATTTAACTGGTCAGTTTAGTCAAGCTTAGTACAGTCTAGTGATCAGTGTCTTTTAGTTGGGAATAGGATTCAACATCGAGTGAACCTAGGGATGGGGGTATTCCTTCCAGTTAGGGTTTGACCCTTAGTAGCAATCCCTGAGTTACAGAACTACGCAGCCAGCGTAGGGTAAATCGTCCTCCTACCAAACTAGGGTTGACGTAATCATATATACATTTCATGAGTCTTTCTTCCAGATTAGGGTTTACACTACATTGTTAGTATCCCATGGCAAGGTGCCAAAACCCTTCCAACTGGGGTCAAAGGTTGGACCCCAAATCAATCTACATTAGGGTATGTTGGTTAGATGAACACTCCTACAGTTACAGTTTTAGTCTCAGTATTTAGTAAAGGACTCAGTCAGTTCTATAGAACCATGGCTATCAGTTATCAGTTACTCAGCCATCAAAATTCAGTACTTAGTTTTAGTATAATCTCAGATACATGGTGTATACCAAAATGCACAGTGTTGCATGTTCAGTATGTTTAGTAGTTGCAGTTTTGCTTATACTCTGATCCAGTTACTTCATGATGTTCATTCAGTCAATTATCATCTCATGCATATGAACCCATGTATATCAGCCTTACCTCACTTAGCATACCAGTACATTCCACGTACCGATCGCATACATTTTTTTGTGGTATGATGTTTCATATCATAGATTTAGATTCTCAGGTTCCTGGCCGTACTTAGTATCTTAGGGTATCAATAGCAGTTATAGAGGTGAGTTTATATATTTTAAGAAAAGAGTTTATTTATTTCAGTATCCTAGCAGTTCAGTAGTTATTTCAGTCAGAGCTAGTTGGGGGTTTGTCCCATCAACTCCATATTCAAAAAGTTAGAGGCTCTCAGCTAGAAAAGTCAGTTATTCAATTTTCAGATGCTATTATCAGTTATACTCAGTTGTTATTTCAGTATTTTGAGAACCTTATGGCATTTTTAGATTTCTTCCGCATATATATTCCAGTATTATATTCAGTGTCACAGCCTTGTGGTCCTTCGGGGTTGTAAGCACCATGTGACACCCTCGGTGTACTCTCGGGGAGTTACAATATAGTACAAGGTTTGGCATTCCAGGGCGATGAAGTGGGTTTTATCGAAATATCCCATATTTAGCTTTAAAAAACCTAAGAATAACATAAAAGCATTAATTATCAATATTTACATATGAAAACTATGCTATGTTGTTGATTTATGCTAATGAGATAGTGTTTAGTCAATTTTAGGCCAAGAAATGGACTTGAAGGGTCTTTTGGTCTTGGATGAAAACAGCCTTAGATGCCGCGATTGTTGTCCACTAAGCCATGATCGCATTAAAGCAATCACGCCCATGTGACCGCGATCGTGGTAGCTAAAGCATGCTCGATCAAAATTATCAAAATTCAAAACTTCCAATTTCAATGCTCATTTATGTTCCAAATAAAAAAATTACATTATTAACATTAAAATTAGTCCCTAACTGTTTGATTATTCCCTTAGAACATGTGAAAATGATTATGGAATTCGTTTGGGAATTTAATCGAATACTTGGTGGGCACATTCTATTCCTATTATTTTATTAACAAATTAGGGTTCTCAAGACTTCCCCATTAATGTACAGACCAATAACAACAACTAAACACACCAACAAGCACATTTAAACTAAGGATTTCACATGCAAAACTTAATTTTAGGCCATTCCTAAGATTTGAGTTCTAAATCCTTCACATAAGCATAAAAGAAAGATTTTGAAGCACATACCAGATTGAGAGATGCAGATGGGATGTTATGCACTTTTGGATGCCCAAAATACAATCAAAATTAGTTGCAATTTGAGAGAAATTTAACCAGAGTGAGGGGAAAAAAGGGGTTGTCGATTCATATTTTAAATAGGCTTGACCGAGATTACAGTCAGAGTTTCATAATCGCGGTTACACAGCAATCACGACCATGATAGCACGCATACAACGATCATGGTAAATGAGGCTAATTTCTGGTCCTCTGTTTTCCCCTGTTCATCCCGCTACTCAAATGCACCACACTTCACCCTTCTTAACCTCATTTAAAACACCTTATAGAACCATAATTTCATAGATTAATGAAACACAAAAATAAAACCTACTCTAACCAAACAAATTTAAAGGATATGGGCCACTTTCGTGGCATTGATGGGTTGCCTCCCATCCATCACCTAATTTATCATAGCGTCACGACGTTTTTCAACTTTCAAGTTGGATCATTGAGGGATCCCTACCTACATATCTACTACATTAATGATGGATACCACTTGTAGTTCCAGTGATTGTTTATCGATTTTACACACCCAAAAGGAAACCTCATCATTTTGAACCTAAAATTTCATATCCGCTTGTTCCATATCAATAATTGCTCTCCCGATTTCCAAGAAGGGTCTTCCAAGAATAATAGGTATTTCTTGGTCGATTTTTTGTAATCAAGGACAATAAAGTCCGTAGGAAAAATGAAATGATCGACCTTTACCAAGACATCCTACAAGACTTCAACCAATTTCTTAATAAAGCGATCTGCCATCAAGAGCCTCATTATTGTGGAAGTAGGAGTGCCCAAACCAAGTCTTTGATAGACTGTATATGACATGAGATTGATACTTGAAACAAGGTCATATAAGGCTTTCTAAAATTTGTGGGTCGCAATGGCGCAAGGGATTGTGAAGGCTCCCGGATCTTCTTTCTTTTCTGCCATAGAACTAGTCATGATAACACTACAACCATGGGTGACTTCAGTGGTTTCACCATTCACACGACTCTTTTTGGACATTAATGTCTTTATTAGTGATACAACCCAAACCAGGGCCTGGCCATGTCGGCTATCTCAAGTCCCGCATGGACTGGAGATCACCCCCTACACCTAAAAAATCAAAGCACAAACCACCCCAAAGTCGGATGAATTCCAAACATATAACAAGATGTGCAATAACTTAAGAAAGTTTTATTGCATGTCTATAACCAACCACCGATGATCGTCCAATCGACTGACTAACATCGCCTATTAACCATAATAGTCCAAATAAAGCCTTCAAAATAATGAACCAAAATTGAATTCCAACAAAATGTCAGGACATGCCCCCGACCATAGCCAAAAACCAAATCCAAAGAAAATGTCAAAATGTAAAGGAAACCATATCCAGGAAATGGGGTATTTTGTAGTATGGAAGCTCACCACTTCAATCTAACTTACTAGATAATCCTGAATCCAAGTCACTGCGTAGGAGATGTGGAAGTATAGTTTGTTCTTACATCGCATGGGGATACATCATCTTTCTAGTTTACGGTTAGAGAGTTATCATGAAACTCAAGGATAGAGGAACAAAATACTTCCATGATAACAGTTCATAACTAGTACAACATCCAATGCATTATATTATATAAAGTGTATATATGTATACATAATATCTCATGTTGGGGTAGGGAACAAGGCTTAGCAGGAACTTCAAAAACCTTATCCTGGGTTGTAGCAAAACCGTCATAAATCCACCCACTGGCTATATTGGTCTAGTGTTACCCCCGGAAGGGCCCAGTGCGTGTTAGCTGCACAAACCAAAGATATCATAGATGACACAAGATTACCTTGTACCCTTCACCCTTCATGATACATATATACGTATGTGCACTTAGGGAATTCCCTTGTAACCCAAAAGCACTTGGTTATCAAGACGAAACCTTATGCCGATAAATATGAGTTTCCAGTATTATTCCTTCGAACTCACACCTTCACGGATAGATAACACAACCCATATTATTGACCAATTTAAACATTTAACACATAACCCAACCACCAATTCTAGGGGTTAATTATTAAGGTATTATTAATTGGCATTGTCATACCGACTATAACTTGCAACCAATGTCATTAAGACAATACTTAGGGTTTTCCGTGTACCCCGCAGACTCTATTATAAAATTCACTTGGGGGATTCCCTTGTACCCTGCAAGGTTTTTAAGGACACTATCATCTAATTAAATAATTAATCCATGCATTAATGAAAAGGAATACATCAAACCAAATGATAATACATATATGAAAACTAGTTATGCAAGTGGGTTGAGGTTGTTACCAATTACCATACTAAAACCAATTTATTTGTGGATTCCTTTGTACCTATTTTATTCATTGTTGACCTATTTAGGGATTCCATTGTACCCATATCCATATACCATCCTCATGCACCCTAAAGAATTTACCAACCATCAATATAAGCAAACTAATTTCATAAATAACATAAGAGAAGCATTTAAACAATTTATATTCAAAACCCTCAACCAATAGTTCAAAACCTAACATTAAAACTATATAAACCTTATCCAAATCATGCCATTAAGAAAGTACAAATATAGGGAAAGAGTAACATGTATCAATTACCAAGAAATTTGGGGAAGAAAGCACCCTTGGAACCTTAGATGACCACCTCTCTTGGAACCCAAGCTTTAACTTAAATTGAGAATTTTAGAGAGTATTTGATAGAGAATAGTAGGCTAGTGAATTCCGAAAGATGGTTTTAAGTAGTGCAGTCAAAAGGGTTAAAGTGGGAAATGTCCAAATTTCCCTGAGCTTAAAACTAAAAAAGTGTTTCCCTTGGCTATGAGTCGCCCATCCACTCATAACCACACCTTACGACTCGTTACTAATGTTCATAAACAAAATAGTCTCCAAGAACCCCACCTACCATTTTCCTTACGAATTAGCCAATCGACTTGTTACGTGACCCTACGAATCGTATGGTCCAAGTCGTAGTCAGATAAGAACCAAATTGGGTGAATACTAGATATCTTACGATTTGATCATTATGACTCGTATTGTGTCTTTATGACTTATGACCTCAACTCATATTGAAGACAATGTCTTAGGACAAACTTAATGGACATCTTATGACTTGGTCGTTACGACCCGTAATATGTCCTTACAGCTTATAGGGTTAGTCGTTATTGAGGTAGTGGGATCAAAGCTCAAGAACTTTTCAAGGGCCAAAATCTGGGGTGTTTTAATTCTCCCTCACTTGGATTATTTGTCCTCGAATGATGGGACAAGGCAATTCCTAGCACAATTTGACTCCATATTCCTCTACTCTTACCTTTAACAAACTTATAAAATATAGATGCCAAGGAAATCACTCTTTCCTTTAACAAAGTTAGAAAACAAATATGTTTAGAATAACACATACCTTAAGCACGATTATTCGGAGTGAAAACAAGAATGGATACTTGGATTTTATATCCTCCTCGGCTTCCCAAGTAGCCTCTTCAACCTTGTGGTTCCTCCATAGAACCTTTATCGAAGCTACGTCCTTCGCCCACAACCGACGAACTTGCCAATTCAAAATTTTAATCGGGACTTTCTAATACGATAAAGAATAGGAAATAGCCACCTCTTCCAAAGAAACAACCATCAAAGGATCACCCACACACTTTCTCAACATCAAAACATGAAACACCGGATGAATGAAGCACAAACTAGAGGGAAACTCCAATTCATATGCAATATTACCAACCCTCTTCAAAACCAAGTAAGGGCTAACATACCAAGGAATGAGCTTCCCCTTCTTCTTAAACTGCATCACTCTCTTCATGGGGGATACCTTCAAGAACACCTAATCACCTACCTTAAACTCTAATTGCCTATGACTCACATCTGCATAGGAATTCTGGCGACTTTGGGTGGTCTTAAGCCTACTTTGAATCACCTCCACCTTCTCCATGGCTTGGTTAACAAAATCAGGGCCAAACATCTCTACCTCACCGACCTCAAACCACCCAATTAGAGATCTACACCTCCTATCGTACAACGCCTCAAATGGAGCCATCCCAATACTAGAGTGGTAGATATAATTATACGCAAACTCTATAAGAGGAAATGATCAACCAAATTACCACTATAGTAAATCACGTAAGCCCAAAGCATATCTTCCAATGTTAGAATAGTTCTTTCCACTTGCCAATCCGACTGTGGGTGGAAAGCAGTACTAAGGCTCTTCTTAGTTCCCAAACCTCTCCAAAATGAATGCCAAAAGTGTGATGAGAGCTGAGTACCATGATCTGATATAATAGAAATAGGCACCCCATGCAACTTAAAAATATCTTGAAGGAACAACTTTTCATAATCATCTTCGAATAATTAGTCCTCACTAGCAATAAGTGAGCAGACTTAGTCATCCTATCCACGATGACCCAAATTGAATCAGACAAATTTTGAGATCGAGGAAGATCGGTAATGAAATCCATATTTATTGCTTCCCACTTCACACAGGAAACTCAATTTCTTGATACAACCCTCCGGGCTGCAAGTGTTCAACCTTCACTTATTGACATAACATGCATTTAGCCACAAAACTGCACACATCCCTTTACATATTATTCCACCAATAAATTTCCTTAATATCGTGATACATTTTTGTTGAATCGGGATGAACTATATACCACGACTCATGATCCTCAGATAAGATCCTCTCTCGCAACCCCTCTATGTCAAGAACACATAATCTGCCTTTGTACCTTAAAATACCATCGCTGCCAATCTCAAAAGCTACAACCTTTTACTGACCCATATCTCCCCTAATATTTATTAAGACAGGATCCAGTACATGCTTCTTCTTTATTTTAGCAACAAGGGATGACTTCTCCACCTCATGCACAAATACCACCATCTATAGATTCTAAGATACGAACTCCAAGGTTAGCTAAATATTGAATATCTTTCACCAACTCCTACTTATCCTCATCAATATGAGCTAGACTCCCCATGGATAACCTGCTAAGAGAATCAACAACCAAATTAGCTTTACTTGGGTGGTAGTGGAGACTCATGTTGTAGTCTTTTAACAACTCAAGTCACCACTTCTGCCTGAGATTTAATTCCTTCTGGGTGAACATATATTGCAGGCTCTATTGATCTGAAAAGATATCTATATGAACTTTATACAAATAGTGATGCCAAATCTTCAACATGAACACCATAGCCAAAAACTCTAAGTCATGAGTCGGATAATTCCTCTCATGAACTTTAAATAGCATAGAAGTATAGGTCACCACCCTACCATGTTGCACGAACACACAACCAAGTCCCACACGGGATGCATCACAATAAACCATTAAACCATTATTGACCTCCGACAGAGTCAAAATCAATTCTGAAGACAACTTATCCTTCAGCTTCTTGAAACTACCCTCACAAACATCGGACTATGAGAATTTAACCTTATTCTGAGTCAATTTAGTCAAAGAGGCAATAATAGAAGAGAAAATTTCCACAAAACTTCTATAATAACTGGCTAAACCCAAGTAACTCATGATATCAATTGGAGTCGTGGGTCTAGGCCATTTCCTAACCATTACAACCTTTTGTAGATCCACTATGATCCCCTCACTAGACACAACATGACCCAAATAAGTCACAACATTCAATCAGAACTCATATTTTGAAAATTTGGCATATAACTGGGGATATTTAAAGGTCTGCAACACAAAGTAGAGGTGATCACTATGATTTGCCTAACTCTTAGAGTACACCAAAATATCATCTATGAATATAACGATAAACAAATCCAGAAACTGATGGGAGACCCAAATAATCAAATTCATGAAAGTTCTTGGGGAATTATTTAACCCAAAATACATGACCACTAACTCAAAATGCCCATATCGAGTATGAAAGGCATTCTTAGGGAAATCCACTTCCCTAATCTTTAATTGATGATACCTAGACAAAAGATCAATCTTGGAGAAAAACATAGCACCCTAAAGCTATTTGAACAAATTATTTATCCTTAGAAGAGGGTACTTATTCTTTACTATCACCTTATTTAGTTGATGGTAATCGATATACATTTGTAGGTAATAATCAATACACACAAATAAAATAGGTGCACCCCATGGGGACACACTAGGACAGATAAAACCTTTGACTAGAAGATCTTTTAGCTGCTCGTTGAGTTCCTTCAACTCAGTTAGAGTCATTGTTTTTGGGGGGAGGGGGGTGGTAGAGATAGGATGAGTGTATAAAACAAGATCAATCCCAAAATCAATCTTCCTATCAGGAGGAATACCACGAAGATCATCAAGGAACACCTTGACAAATTCACAAACCACAGGGATAGTTTGCAAAGAAGGACCTTTGAATCTAGAATCCTTAACAAGAACAAAGTGATAGAGTAACCCTTTAAAAACAAACTTCCAAGCTCCAAGATATGAAATAAACCTTTCCTTAGAAACTAGGGAACTACCTTACCACACAATAACTTGTTCATAAGGAAAGTTATAGATGACCTTATGGGTCCGACAATTGAAAGAAGCATACATAAATGCAATAAATCCTTCCCATTATGATATTAAATCGACCATGTATAATTCAAATAGATCCACCAAAGTCTCTATACTTCCCACTGAAGTCACATAACCTCTATAGACCCTTCTAGCCTCCATAGAGTCACCCATCGGGGTAGAAATAGAAAAGGGGTCCAAAATACACTCGGGACAAAAACCAAAATGCACAACCATAAACTGAGTCACATAAGAAAGAGTGGATCCTGGATCAAGTAAATAATACATATCATAGGAAAAGAGTTTCAACATACCAGTAATGACATCAGGAGATGCCTCAGACTCCTGACGGGTAGTGAGAGTATATAATCAGTTCTGACCAGTGCTGGAGCCAGATGGGGCACCCTTTAGTGTAGGAGCTGATGAACAGGAAACAAGAACCTTGTTTACCCCAGAAGAAACCTTATCCATGGGAAAATTTCTAAGCATATGCCCTGGCTAACCATACTTCAAGCTCCTGTCCCTCCCCTCATTATAGAAACCAGGATACAATTGACCATAAAATTTGTAGAGAGGATATGATGGCGATGATTGGGACCTACTAACCCAAGATTGGGCACCCTATGACCTAGATCCATTTCCATCTTAAGAACATCAGTCACCAAACTTCTTTGGGTAAGGATCACTAGCCGTCATGTAGGGCCCAAAATTACCCTACTTCTTCTTGGATAATTTTCTACCATCCTTGCCACTCTGTTGTTAACCTTTTCTTTGATTTGAATGCCAAAATTTCTTTTTCTACCTCTTTTAATTTCATCCTTCTTCCTCTTCTCTTCATCGACTTACTGCATATAAACTACAAGCCGAGACATATCCATGTCCTTATTTAACAATGCAACTTTACTCTAAAGAATAAAGTCTTGGGACAACCCAGAAGAAAATTTCCTCATTTCAGGTCTCATGCTAGACACCAACTTAGGAGCATAACAAGATAACTAATGGAATTTAAAGGCATACTCCTTGACTATCATCCTTCCTTGCTTTAAATTGACAAATTCTTTTGCTTTTGCCTCTCTCAGCTCTTGAGAAAAGAAGTAGTCCAGAAAAGCACCAGGGAAATTATCCCATATGGCAAAATCAGTATCTTTACCTTTTAACTGATCCTATTTCTCATACCACTGGTATCCCACATCCTTTAATTGGTAGGAAGCAAATTAATACCCTCAATATCCGAAGCATGCATCACACAAAAGATATTTTGTATCTCATCAATAAAATACTGAGGATATTCCTCAATTTTACAAATAGTGAAAATAAATAAATTCAATGTCATAAATTAGCCAACTCTAGTGCCTAAGAGGGTGAAGAACTAGAAGCCACTCACTTAGTCTGAGAGGCCACTAATTGGGTAAGCAGGTGAATCAACTGATAAAACTCATTATTAAACACATTACCCAGGGGTACCTGAGGAGGGATAGGAGGAACCGGTAGAGATCTCTCAGGGCTGTCATAAGTAGTGACCCTAGATCGAGTCTGAACTCTTGGGGTAGGACGAGCTCCGTTGACATTATCCTCTGATAGGACAGAAGATTTTTCGCGATTATCAGATCTTCTCAGAGAAATTATCTAAAAGATGAACAAATGGGAATTAAAGGGATTTAAGATCTTAGACTCTAAAGCTCAAAATAGATTAACAAGAAAGGGAAATATTACTAAATGTCTCGTATCCCCTCCCTTATAAGTGTGGAGCGCTACACACCCATAAACGAGACTCTACTTGACACAACATTGTTGGACACCAAACAAAACCAAACCTGGGTCTGATACAAATCTAACATAACCCGAACTAGTGCCTGGCCATGTCAAGTATCTCAAGTCTCGCATAAACCGAAGATCACCCCCTGCACCTAACTAACCCAAACACAACATACCCCAAAGTTGGATGAATTTCACACATATAACAAGATAGAATCCAATAACTTAAGAAAGTTTTATTGCATGTCCATAACCAACCACCGATGACCGGCTAATCGATCGACCAATACTGCCCAATAACCACAATAGTCCAAACAAAGCCTTCTAAATAATAAACTAAAACTAAATACTAACAAAATATAGGGATATGCCCTCGACATAGCTAAAAACTAAATCTAAAGAAAAAGTCATAATGTAAAGAAAACCATATTCTTGAAAGGGGTCTTCTAAAGTATGGAAGCTCACCACTTCAATCTGACTTACCAGCTGATCCCGAATCCAAGACACTGAGAAGAAGATGGTAAAGTATGGACAGTTCCTGCATCGCATGGGGATACAACATCTGAAGATGGTTAGTGATTGGAGCACTAGCATGAAACTCAGGGATAGAGGAAAAAAATAATGCCATGATAACAGTTTAAAACTAGTACAATATTTAATGCATTTTATTATATAAAGTACATATATGTATACAAAAATATCACATGCTGGGGTGAGGAACAAGGCTTAGCATGAACTTGAAAATCCTTAACCTGGGTTATAAAGCATTACTGTCATAAATCCACCCACAGGCTATATTGGTCCAGTGTTACCCCCTAGATGAGCCCCAGTGCGTGTTAGCCACACGAACCAGAGATATCATAGATAACTAGGGATTCACTTGCACCCTTCACCCTCCATGATACGTATATACATATGTGCACTTAGGGGATTCCCTTGTACCCCACAAGCACTTGGTCATCAAGACCAATCCTTATGTCGGCAAACATGAGTTTCTAGTATTAGTCTTTCATACTCACTCCATCACGGCTACATAACACAACCCCTATTATTGACTAATTAAAATGTTTAACACATGACCCAACCACCGATTCCAGGGTTCAATTATTAAGAAATTATTAAGTAGTATTTTCATACCGACTATAGCTTGTAAGAAATTCCATTAAGCCAACACTTAAGGATTCCCATTTATCTCACAAACTTCATTATAAAATTTACTTAGGGGATTCCCTTGTACCCGTAAGGTTTTCAAGATCATTATCATCCAATTAACCAATTAAGCCATACATTAATGACAAGAAATACATTAAATCAAATGATAATGCATATTTGAAAACCAGTTATGCAAGTGGGTTGAGGTTGTTACTAATTCCCATACCAAACGAATTTATTTGGGGATTTCTTTGTACCCCCATTATCCATGATTGACCAATTTAGGGATTCCATTGTAACCATGTCCATCCACCATATCCATGCACCTCAAAGCATTTACCAACCATCAATTTAAGTAAAATAATTTCATAAATAACATAGGAAAAGCATTTAAACAATTTATATTCAAAACCCTCAACCCATAGTTCAAAACCCAATATCAAAACCATATAAACCTTATCCGACTCATGCCACTAATAAAGTACAAGTATAGAGGAAGGGTAACATGCCTCAAATACCAATAAATTTAGGGAAGAAAGAAACCTTGGAACCCTAGAAGACCACCTCTCTTGGAACCCTAGCTTGAACTTGAATGGAGAATTTTAGAGAGTATTTGGGAGTATTTGATAGAGAATAGTAGACTAATATAGTCCCAAAGATGGTTTTAAGTCATGGGGTCAAAAGGGTTAACGTAGGAAATGCCCAAAGTTCCCTTAGCTTAAAACTAAGAATGTATTGCCCTTGGCTATGAGTCACCCATCGACTCGTAACCATACCGTATGACTCATTACCAAGGGTCGTAACTAAAATAGTCTCCAGGACCCCCATATATAGTTGTCCTTACGACTCACCAACTGACTCTATGACTCATAGGGTCCAAGTCATAGTTAGATCAGAAACAAATTGGGTGAACACTAGATATCCTATCACTTGATCATTATGACTCGTATTGTGTCTTTACGACTTGTGACCTTAAGTCAAAATAAAGACAGTGTCTTAGGCCAAACTTATTTGATACTTTACGACTTGGTCCTTACAACCTGTAACATGTCCTTACGACTCATAGGATGAGTCGTAATTGAGGTAGTGGGCTCAAAGCTTAAGAAATTTTCAAGGGCCAAAATTTGGGGTGTTTTAATTAGCTTAGAATATCCTAGAATTTCTTTAATGGCCTCTAGCAATGGCCTATTGATTGAAAGATTGCTAAGCTTGGTGAGGAACGTTTTGAATTTAACATTCTCATTTTTTTCTTAAGTCTTTGAGGAAAAAAAGGAGGGATTTTTAATCGAGACAAGGGGTTACATTGCAGTTCATCAGCCTTGACTACTTTAGGAGCTCTCTCCTTATCAACCATCTCTTTAATAATCATCGACTCTTCATCATCCCCTTTTTAAGACTTTGGATCCTCATCATTTGACTCACCATATTCTTCTTCTCTATGTTTACTAGATCATCATGAGATTTTTCTCTGACCTCAACCTTTTGTGCACCAAGTTCTTTACCACTTCGAGTGATAATTTCTAAGACTTGAGCATTATTTTTTGGATTTGTCTCTGTATCATTAGGAAGGCTACCCTTGGCCTAATATTGAGTGTGATTGAGATTTTTCCAATTTAGATCATCAATTATTTGGTTGAAGCGGAGTGTGAGACAATTGTTGGTTAATTTGAGAAAAGTCTCCCCTTATTTCTCATACCATCTTATCTATCCCTACCACTCCCATCAAGATTCTAGAAAGCATATTCTCAGCTTTGAACTTTTCAGGATCCACCGGATTTGACTCCTTACTCTTCAGTCGGTCATTGGGGGGGGGGGCACATATCTATCATACTCTTTTTTACTATCCCTCCAATCACAATCTCTATCTCTATCACACCATTTCCTTTCTCGATCATGATTGGTCCAACATTGGTTCCTACCTTGCCTTTAATAGGCCAAGTGGGAACCCCCTGAGTAGTTTTCCAAGTATCTAATTTCTTCATCAAGCCTTTTGGCTTCTTCTTGATCATATCCTTTGGATTCCAAGACATTAACCATTTTTGTAGGTGCACCCATCACATGCTTTGTAAGGAATTCTAATTGTGTCATTATTTTTGCCATGTTTTCTTTTCTTTTTTTATTCTTTTTTCCTTTGTTCCTTATTCACAATTGAGACGGTGGGAGAACCTGTGGCTACCTCGGTATCCTGAGTGTGCCACCCCCTATTTTGCATTGTTATTTTCTCAAGCAAAGTTGAATCCACACCATATGATAACCTCGTAAGTGATCTACTGGCCACGTTGTCCACCAAGGTCTTGTTGAGTTGGTCCAATGCCCTAAAGAATATATTTAGGAGCATCTTATCCAATACTTCATGGTTGGGACATTGCACAAATTTTTTGTTAAATCTCTCCTAAACCTTATATAGAGGCTCCATAATGATTTGACAAAATTTTATTATTTTGTTCAGCAATTACAACTTCTTTGATGGCAAGAAATAATGATCTAAGAAAGCATCGATAAGCTCGACCTATGATGTGATTGACCTGATGGGAAGAGACCTCAACCGTAATACCGCCTCACCCATTATAAAGAATGAGAAGAGGCATAACCATATGGATTCTTGTGAGATATGAGCAATGTCGATGGGGGTACATACTTCTATAAATTTTTCAAGTGGAAGTTTGGGTCTTCATGAGCTTGACACCCAAAGACAACTTTCATTTGAAGCATATATTACATCACACTTGTGATATGGAATACCCCATTCCCTTCATTCGGTGGGATGCGGATGGCACTAGCACGACCCGCATCATGGAGATTGTCTTCTTCACCGAGGGGCCATCAAAGGTCCTGACATTGCTTGCATGATAACTAATTGTGTTGTGGACACTATTGAAATCACCTATAAAGAAACAAAATAAAAACCATTACGGGTAAAACAAAAGTCACTATCAATATCACACAAGTGAAAACTAAGTTTCACTCCCCAACAATGGTTCCATTTTGATCACACTCACCTATATCATTATTTTGGTGTAGGAAGATCATTGTCAATATAATAACCCAACTTGAGTTGGGGTCGAATCCATGAGGAGTGTAACTAGTATTCGAAAACTGTGTATGTTGAAAGATACTAAGTATTTACCGGTAATGTAAACATAATGTAAGACATCAATTAAAATTTGTTCACAGATACTTTTTACCCATACCTCTCTTTCAAGGATGATATGAGATATAAAAGAATAACTACATCTCTCTTTCAAGAATGATGTAGAGTTTTCGAAAATTGGGGATTTCACCCATAAACTCCAATTTGACAATCAAGTATTAGTGAAACCCAAAATCATTAAACAAGAATGAACATTAAAAATCAACACCCACACACATTTGCACCCTTTTCCAACATAACCCCAAGATAGAAGCTTAGCTATTCATGAAGTTTTAAAGAAGAAAATACCCAAATTGACATTCAAAGCTTCCATTGAAGAGAAAAAGCAAGGGTATTCTCAAATTCAACTTCAATTACAACTTAAATCACTTGGAAAATTAGCTACAATAGTGTTTCCCAATTTAGTAGGGTTTTTACAATGCCAAAATTGAATTTTAGTTAGGAGATATCTCTAAAGTGCAAGGGTTTTTTCCTTTTGAAGGATTTTGGTTCAGCTGCTTGAAATGAAAAATCTATCCCTGGACTATTTTTTGCTCTATTACGATCGCGATCACATTACCGCTATTACAATCATTTGGTCGCATTTGCGATAACCGAGGCTCATCCATTCCTCTAATTTATTGACCGCGGTCGCGACTCTGAGCATCGAAATCGCGGTACCTGAGGGCCACTTGAATTTCATATTTTCCACTAACTCTTCCCTTTTTTATCTCTTTTTAGCTCACTTTACTTCTTTTCTTCCCATTACTTGTATACTTGCAAAACATGGGAATTAGTGCATTCAAATGAAAAATTTATCTCATTAACACCATTTAATCATAGTAGTGTACATGAATTTAGGTGTCAATAAGTGATAAATTTACCACTTATCATGTATCTTGCCGTGAAGGTGGAGTTCCCGTGGGGTCCACTACTGGAAACCACGCTTAACGACGTGGGGGTCTTTATGACCATCTGAATAGTTCACATACTATATATATTTTGGAATGGCTAAATACTTGGCGTATTTGGCCCTTCTTCTAATATTCTTGATTCGTGCAGCTAACACTCGTTGGGGCCCTTTCAGTACATGGATCTAAAACCATATAGCCCGTGGGTGCCCTTAGGACAGTTAGAGCTACACATCCTGGTTAATGATTTTAAATTACGTGCTTATAACCTTGTACCCTATCCTAGCATTATACATATATATACATATGAATTTCTTCAGATGGTTTTGGACAGTGATACATAAAAACCAAGGAACACACGGAATTGGCTCAAAATAGTCCAAACACACTCCAAAAAATAGTCCACTAATTCTAAGAATCGAGGACCCTTTTGAAGACCACTCTTGGATTCAAGAATAAAATACAAGAAGGACAATATAACTAGGTGTTTGACACCTTTTGCAGCCAAAAACAAACTAAGTTAACAACACAAGATGAAACAACAATGAGAAGAACAACAACAACAACAAAAAGGCTTCACAATACAAGATACAAAACAGATACAAGATTACAAAAGAAAAAGGATAGATAGATAAACCACATGAAGGTATAATGTTAAGAACCCAAGAATGGTAAATCTTGGACCCTTAACATTACACACAACAATAAACCTATCTCTTACAAAGACACAAGATCGGAATCCACCTTCCAAGCATCAATGTTTCCAAGAAAATGCAAACACAAGTGATTCTACACTTGTCTAAGCCCTAATTTCGGTTTTGGGTGCCTCAAGGAAAGAGGACTTGTGTTTCTTTGTCTTGTAAAAATTACAACTTCATTCATAAACTAAGTAAATAAAACCCCACATTGTTCTTTATATAGCTATTAAAAGATATAAGTTAAAATGACCAAAAGGGCCTTCAAAGAGTGGGTTGCCCATCAAGTGTAAGTTATGGGCTGATTTTGGTGTGTTTAGGCCTCTTCTACACTTCAATTTCACACACCAAGTCTCGGGACCAACGCGCACCATAGTTTTGATTATTCTTGTATCATCCTCTCCATCTTGAGAGGAATTTGCCCACAAATTCACGGCTTTATCTCGTTCAATTGGCCACTTCAAAAGAAACCATTCAAAACAGTCTACAAAACATGAAGAGCCTGATAGATCAATAATAACAAGGGTTGTATCAAAGATGAGCTAAAAACATCCCTCAAGAGATGCATAAAATATAGTCCATAAGCTAGCCAAACCCGAGAGCATAATGATAAAAGGTCTCAGATCCAACATCTTCATTTTGACCCTCGGCTTCCTCTCCCTATTGAGATTAGCCTTCAATGTCATCCGACTTAAGTCTCCTTCTATCATATAAGCATTGTCATAGACTCCATATCCTTCATGTCTCTCTCTACCATGTTCGTCTTCTTAGATGTGTCGGTTTTGGGAAAGGGAAGTTTCGGTTGAGAGGCTCAATTTGGTAACGTGGATCTTTGGTTGTGGATCTTGGATGGGAGAAAATTGGCTTCCAAATCCTCCTTGTTAGAATTGATCAACTTACGGAGTAAGTGGTATATCTTGTTCTCGCTTTTTAGGGTTATTTGGAGCTTGACTTTTGGTATTATATTGTGGTCTTGGAGGATTGGTCATTGGAAGTAAAGTTTCGGGAGTAAAAGCACGGGAGTTCCTTCGACTCTCTATTTGATCCAACCTCTCACTCATAGTTACCACATCCGAGTAAATTTTTTCAAGACCCATATTTTCCCTAGCAAGGTCTTGGGACAAACCATAAAGGTGGGCCAATATGGTTTCCATTATGCCCAAGAAGTTACCTATAAAACAACAAATAAGTTAGATCAACAAGAATGGTCCTCACACTCTCTCTATTGTTTTATCTCTCAAATTTTTTTTTTACTTTGGTCTCACAAGTGTTGTAACCTTGCTTGTACTCCATGAGGCATTGAGAGGTGGACCAAGTATTACAATGACTCAAAAGAATAATACACACAAAGGAATGTATACACGAAGGATGGTTTCAAAACTAACTTACAATCTAGTACTAGCTTGTAAGTTAGTAATGGAATCAACAAATGAAACTAATGGAACAACACAATGAAACTAAAAGATCAAAATTTGAGCCAAAATTGTTGCGTGAACAGTGTATATGGTGATGTGGTGGTCCACGTGGAAGTCCACTAGTGGTTCGGTTCTTGACAAATTTTAATTTCACAATTTGGACTTTGGTGGAAATTGTTCAATGGGGGGAAATACAAACTAGTCTTTGGAGCTCCTTTTTCAATTCAAATTTCAAGACTTAAAAGTCTTTGACCAGACTTGTACTTCTCCTTAAAACATAGACCCTTGTATTATGTAAAAATGTTGAGATGTGATGTAAAGTTTTTTTGGTGGTTGGGGCTCTTTCAAGATTCAACAAATACTACACCTTGTCTTTCATCTTTTTAAGATCTAAGTTCACTTTAATATTAACAAGGTGGTGAATATGGTGAAGAAATTCAAGAACACACCATCCATAACAAGAACAACCAACAACAATATCCCAAGAACAACAAGTCCACCACAACAAGGTCATTAATCTCACGGCCAAGACCACAAGAATAGCAACAACAATTGGCTAAGTCCCCTTAGTGTTGTGTTTTTGGTTTTACAAAAGGTGAAGGTTTTGATGAAAAAAATAACACAACAACAATATTTCAATATCTACAACACCACCAAAACACAAGGCCTTCAACTCGGTCAAGGCTAGAACAACAACAACATCCAATCGGCCACACTTTGTTCACAACAACAATATTAACAATTCAAGCTCAAGTATGGATCGACTCAAAGTGTTACTGAGGAAAAAAACTAACACTACAAATACACAATACAAGTAAAATACTACTATACCTAGACTCAAGAACAAATTTCGTCCAAGAAGACAATTTCGGCCAAGACAACAACAATGGACAGATTGCAATTTTTCTGAAATTTTCAGCTTTTCAACAATTTTTTTTTTCTAAAAAGCAAGCCCAAGATTGATCTTG
Organism: Capsicum pubescens; assembly: GCA_030864215.1. Lineage (NCBI taxonomy): Eukaryota > Viridiplantae > Streptophyta > Magnoliopsida > Solanales > Solanaceae > Capsicum > Capsicum pubescens. The sequence goes on along the minus strand of CM061544.1, from coordinate 192,606,173 downwards.
TAGGAACAAGATCAAGACATTATTTGATACCAAATGATTCATGAAAACCAATAAACACACGGAATTGGCTCAAAACAGTCCAAACACACTCCAAAAAATAGTCCACTAATTCAAAGAATCGAGGACCCTTTTGAAGACCACTCTCGGATTCAAGAATAAAATACAAGAAGGATAATATAACTAGGTGTTTGACACCTTTTGTAGAAAAAAAAAAACTAAGTTAACAAAAAAAGATAAAACAACAATGAGAAGAAGAACAACAACAACAAAACGGCTTCACAATACAAGATACAAAATGGATACAAGATTACAAAAGAAAAAGGATAGATAGATAGACCACATGAAGGAATAATCTTAAGAACCCAAGAAAGGTAACTCTTGGACCCTTAAAACTACACACAACAATAAACCTATCTCTTACAAAGACACAAGATCGGAATCCACCTCCCAAGCATCAATGTTTCCAAGAAAATGCAAACACAAGTGATTTTACACTTGTCTAAGCCCTAATTTCGGTTTTGGGTGCCTCAAGGAAAGAGGACTTGTGTTTATTTGTCTTGTAAGAATAACAAATTCATTCATAAACTAAGTAAATAAAACCCCACATTGTTCTTTATATAGCTATTACAAGATATAAGTCAAAATAACCAAAAGGGTCTTCAAAGAGTGGGATGCCTCACAAGTGTAAGTTATGAGCTGATTTTGGTGTGTTTTGGGCCTCTTCTACACTCCAATAGTACACACCAAGTCTCGGGACCAACGCACACTATATTCGTGATTATTCTTGTATCAGACATAGTATTTTTTTTATTTTTTTTGAGTTACGTGCTAGTGTTCATCCCACTGACCGTCCCTAGATGCTACATCATTTCATGATGTATGGTCCTAGGGTTTTTTGTTTTCTTGTGGGAAGTCTTAGGTGGAATTGATGTCTATTGAGTTGTTGTGCGTGGTGAGCCTACATCATCTAAAAAGCTTTACCATTTCCCTAGGATTTTTCTTAGGGAATTGAAAAGTTCCATTGTCATGGTCGGGGGCACGTCTAGATCTAATTTGGTATTCTGGTTTTAGAGGTTTTGTCGACAAAATGTGGGTTGATTATTTGTTTTGGATTCGTAGAACTTTCCTATTGGTTTTTACATCATTATTATTGTTTGGTTTTACTTCCTCTGTTATTTTATTATACTTAGGTGGTTAGGATAGGGGTGATCTCCGACCCATGGTGGGCTGGAGATACCTATCACAGCCAGACCCTGGTTCAAGTCGTGACAATAATAGCTTTTATGGTCTATTAATATTTTTATGCGAAAATAGTAAATCTAATTTGTTAAAATATTAGTACTATATAATAGAGGTATTATCAAAAATAATTTTCTATTAATTATGGTATATTTAAAATATTATATTTATTTTTCCATGTACCTATGCAATACCCGAATATATAAGTAAGGGATAAAAATAATAGTGATGTTTCACCTCCGCCACACGTGTATATAGAGGAAATGGCCAATAAATTCTCATGTGTTGTGGCATAGATTAATATAGTATTAGTGTTAAGTTAGATTCCAGTTAAGGTAAGGATTACTTTATTTGTTTCCTATATACTCCCTCATCTCATTTTATTCCTCCTAAATTTCCTCATTTGATTTCTCATTTTACTTGTCATTTTTCATTAATCAAGATAATTTTTTTTCCTTTTTAACCCTTGGTATTAATTATTTTTTCTCCAAATAAAAATGTAAACATCATTTAATAGGGCTACTATAGTAAAGTAGCCATGTTATTAATTATTTTTCTTAATCAATGTGCAATATCAAAATGAGACGGATGGAGTATTACCTATTAAAGGTTAACATCAATCTTAGCAACTACAAAGTTGAAACATATTCCTATAAATTTCTATATTCTTAGTATGTTTATGCCTCAGTTAACTTACCTATTTTGAGATAAATTAAGAGGAAAATCAATTATCCACATCAATTTATTTAAATTTGGGTTCTAGCGGGACACTATTCGAAGGCTTCTTGGAGAGGTTATGAGCTTTTATGTTCAGGTAGGCTAGGCTTACCCTATCTTTAGATTGAACTTATTTATGGTAATTGTATACTACTATGCTAGTTTTGGACAAGTATTTATAGTTTGCGTTTGATATATATACCATGCCTTATTTATCCGATTAGGATCCCATTTTAGTAAATGTTGGTATCTCTTTCAGTATGATATAACATCTATCACTTCAGGGCATGGAATTAAGTTGCGGAGCCTTGAATTTTATCCCTTTTTAATTAAGATATTTTAATGGTTAATTAAATGTATTTTAGTTTCAATTTAGGTTCAGCATATATTTTATTTTTGTCATTGATTGTGAACTTTGGTACCACTTTAGCATTGGTCATGCTGTGGTTTGGATTTTAGTGTTATAGTTAGGTATGGTTGTTATGAGTTTCGATCCGTGTTTGGCATCTAGGTATGATGATTTGGGAGTTCTGATACTGATTACTATTATTCTGGGAGTTGTGGTTCCGTTGAGTTTCGATTTGAGTCTGACATCTGCTTATAGATTTTGATGTATTTTATATATATTGCCTCTCGTTCTTACCCACTAATTTTGGTTCAAACCCGGAATATGTCCTCTTGTTATTATCCTTTATTTCCTATTCGAATTCGGTATCTTTTCTCTCGTTACTACCCATTGGTGTTGGTATGGTATCATGGGATTGGTGTAGTTATGGATTCTTTATGTTTTTCTTTAAAATTATTTCTTAAGTATCCCACCGGCTTATGGGGGCATGGTTGGGTTAATTGTCTTCTTTAGTGTGCCTAGCGTGCTTATGGAGACTCAGTTAAGTTATGTTTGATTTATCTTTTATTACTGCGTTATTTACTTTTTATATCACTTAAATTTGTTCTTTATTGCATTTGTATAGCTTGGTAGTTGTTCTACCTTTCTATCCTTGTTTACTGTGGACTTAGATTACACCCTCAGATTTTAGTTAGACTTTTTCTGTATTGAGCTCAGTCAGCTGATGATGCCTACTGGGTACTCGTTGCTTTGGTACTCATACTACACTTCTGCATCTTCTCCTTAATGCAGATCCGAGTACTTAAAATCGACGTTGATATGGTTACTACCTTTCAGTACTGATTCGCGGTAGAGTGAGCTTAATGTTCTGAGAATGATCCTCATCTATCTATTCCAGTTTAGTCTTTTGTAGTCGAGACTGCTTGCATATATTATATAGATTTTGTATTCTGTCTAATACTGTAGGTATCTTTTAGTAGTGGCTCTAGTACCAACCTTACAAAATTTTGGGAGGGATTCATTTGTATATTTGGTCTGCTTTTCTTCTCTTGTTTTGATATATTATATATGTTTTATTTTTGTTTATCACTTATTGTTACTACTGTTACCATTATATCTGGTCCTTTCTGATTTTTGCCTGTTTGCCGGTTACCTATTTTTCTGAGCTATGGCTTGACTAGCCTACTGGTGGGATAAGGTAGGCGTCATCATGACTTGAGAAATCAGATCGTGACACATAGAAAACTACACCAATAGTTTTCCATCATGTCATTACTTCCCTTGGATTCTTGAGGAACTTGACAATGTTTAAATTGTGTCATTCTTGACAGAATTTCTTTCGGGAATAAGAAGACTTGAAAATCAGGTATTGGGGTTATAGGTTTCACTTTGCTACACAACTTATTTATTTTAGACATGATATTTTTAACTCATAACAATGATTAATTAATATAGGCCTATATTATTTAATTTTGCGCTAGCTAAGAGGTACAAGGATACATCAACTTATCAACAAATTCCATATAGTTCGGCTCCTCTTAAACACTACAGGTTGATATTTCTTTTGTTTAAGGGGATAAAGTCCTTGAAATATGGTGTTCATTCCCATGAGATGCATATATGAGATTTATCTTCTTAGTTGTTGGTGGTTTAACTGTTGTTTCTATAGAGCAACAAAAAAAGAGTGAATTCTTTTAACTTGCATCATCATTAACTACCAATTCCATGTCTTTTTTGTTCATAGTTTCTCAATTTAGTTTAGTATTTTTTTCCTTTTCCATTTTATGTAGCACCATTACTATTTGCAATTCAGAGATATTTTTCTTTGAATTATAAACTACTAGGACTTATAGTACCTGTATTCCGAAAACTTGGAGAATCTTTGTAAATTCAGATTGAAAGTTAAATAAGTTTTATGCTCGGATTAGTATTTCCTATTTCTTCTGATTTGGCTTTTATAGCTGCAGTTTGATAGATGTAGTAGCTACTCTGTTGAAAATATGTCTCAGAAATAAAGTAGAAATAGATAATTTTAGTAGTTTTTAATTATTACAGTCCTATGTGACTTAGGAATTAGTTGTCCCTTTATTATTTGAATATGAATTAGTTATCCCAATTTAAATTGGGATGTAGTTAGAAATTTAGCTATAACTACATATCTTGAGTTATTAATAAAATAATTCCCTTTGAATATACTATTGCCGTATTTTATTTTTCTCCAACTCTTTCTCTGTTATTTCTCCAATTTTGAAGATAAAAATCAACAATTGGTATCAGAGCCAGTTTCTTGAGGGATCTATGAGAGAGATGAATTCTAAAAACAACTTTTCCCAAATAGCTCCTCCTGTCTTTGATGGTGAGAATTACCAACTTTGGGCAATAAGAATGGAGGCTTATCTAGAGGCTTTAGATCTTTGGGAGACCGTGGAGGAGGATTATGAGGTTCTTCTGCTGCCCGATAATCCCATGGTAGCCCAGATCAAAAGCCAAAAGAAAAAGAAAATCAGAAAATCAAAGGCAAAAGCAACTTTGTTTGCTAGTCTATCTCCAATAATTTTCATGAGAATTATGGCCTTTAAATCACCATAAGAAATTTGGGATTATCTGAAGGAAGAATATACCGGAGATGAAAGAATACGAGGCATGAAAGTATTGAATCTAATAAGGGAATTCAAATTGCAAAAGATGAAGGAATCTGAGACCGTCAAAGAGTACTCAGACCGTCTTCTCGGCATTGTTAACAAAGTAATATTGCTTGGCAAAAAATTTAAAGATTCTAGAATTGTTGAAAAAATTCTTGTTACAGTGCCTGAAAGATACGAAGTATCAATAACTACCTTGGAAAACACAAAAGATCTGTCCATGATTACCTTGGTAGAATTGTTAAATACGTTGCAGGCGCAAGAGAAAAGGAGGCTTATGAGGCAGGATTGTTTGGTTGAAGGAGCTTTGGCAGCCAACCACAAGACTTAAAGCAAGGGTAATAATTCAAGAAAAAATTACCCACCTTGCCAGCACTGTGGCAAAATAGGTCATCATCCATTTAAATATTGGAAGAGACCAAATGCACAATGCAAGATTTACAATCAACTTGGCCATGAAGTTGTGATTTGCAAAAACAAATATCAAAATTATAAAAGCAGAAGCCCAAGTCACCAAAGAAGAAGAAGAAGAAAATTACTTATTTGTGGCAACATCTTCAACCAAAAAATCTGATTTTTGGATGATTGATAGTGGTTGTACAAACCACATGACATATGCCAAAACTCTTTTTAAAGAGTTTCTGCCTTTGGAAAATAAGAAAGTCAGAATTGAGAATGGTGACTATATTGCTGCAGAAGGAAAAAGGGAATGTTGCAATCAAAACAATTTCAGTTGATATGAGAGGCAAAAGTTTCTTATTTAATCCAACAAAAGATGCACACAAGCCATGCAAGAACAAAGGTGAATTGGTAGATTTATTCAAGAGGTCAAATTTTGCCGAAACCGAGACAATTTCTGATCCAAGGAGAAGTGTTGAAAATATGTCTCAAAAATAAAGTAGGAATAGATAATTTTAGTGGTTTTTAATTATTTGAGTCCTATGTGACTTAGGAATTAGTTGTCCCTTTATTATTTGAATAGGAATTAGTTATCCCAATTTAAATTGGAGTGTAGTTAGAAATTTAGCTATAAATACATGTTTTGAGTTATTAATAAAATAATTTCCTTTGATAATACTATTGCCGTATTTTATTTTTCTCCAACTCTTTCTCTGTTATTTCTCCAATTTCAAAGCTAAAAACCAACATACTCATTATGTCCCCTTGTTTGATTTTTTCTTCTCATGCTTGTAGCTCCAATATTTCTGATGAGTCCCGCCTTGATATAGTTATTACAAATCTGGTGTGGAAATGCAGAGGTCGATTTGGATCTGTGAGAATCTTTCCTAATTTAACGAGGCATTGCATGTCTCTGGTTATTTTGTGAAAAGCAGAAAGGCATATACTTTTGGCCAGTGTTAGTTTTAATCGAGATGATTTTGATATTGGAAGTTGTAGTTTAGTTGTGCAGATTACCAATAATGTTTGCTTCAGGATATAAGTTAATTTTTTTTTACTTTTGTATATATGGATATGGATTCAAGACAAGTACCTTGAGACTTGGAGTTGATGAGATTGTTTTCTCTCGTTCTGATGGGAAACTAGGAAAAAGGTTGTTGCTTCCGCCTTCTTTTAATGCCTCTTACTTTGTTCTTCCATTTTTCAATTCAGCTGGTGCAAATTTGGAAATTGACCTAGGCTTAGATGTTATTGGAGTTTCATGCAAGAACTTTTTGTCATAACTTGTTTATTCTTTTGTTTGCTATTTATCAATATTTTATGTGCTCGGTTTCACCCGTACCTTAGAAATTTTATAGTTTTGGATGTGAAGTTAGCCTAGGGTGTCATGTCATAAAGGCGTACCTCTAACCCAACCAGTCTAATCAATGTATGGTAGCCTTGGTCAACTCTTATCTGAATATGCAAATAGAGTTTTAAATCCCCAACTCCAGCACTTGAAGTTACTTCCATGTAAAATCTTTGCATTTTACTCCATCCACTACATACTATTTAACAAAGACAGGAAAACCAATGTAATCCCACATGTTTCAACTGGGTCTAGAGATGGTAGGATATACAAACCTTATTCCTACTTTTGTGGAGTATCTCTTCTAATCGAAAACCTTTTTTTTGGAAAATTCAGAATGTATACAAGAGTTGTGAATTATTTCTTAATCGTAAAATGACGTGTTTCTATTTGCTGCTCCACTTCATTTGCATTAATTAACTATTATATATCAAATGTCTATCCATCAACCTTTGAACTTTTAATATGATGTGAAGAATAATATATTTGTCTCTCTATTTATGTATACAACATCTAATATTTTGCTACCAATTACCCTCTAAAGGATTTACCTACTGGAGAGTATGAATATCTTCTTTGAGTATACTTATTCATTTTACAGTGAATATAATTTTTGAGTATAATTAATTCTTTCATAGGCTTGGTCAAAATCTGTTGCCTGCCTTATTTGCTAGTGGTTGCTATAGTTTGTTCAGTGGTTTTGATAGCTATCACACTTGTGAGATGTCTAGAGATATAACTAATATGATTTTGTAATCTTTTTGATGGCATTAAAAGAGAACTTCTAGTCAAAATGACATCTACTAATCCAAACATCACACGCTAGTTGATTCCTACAAAGGGAGCACCTTGGTCATGAAGTTCTTTTTCCGACATAGAATTAACAAGAATATTTTTTGCTGTTAGCCTTCAGTTAAATCTTGGTATCTACTTGTATTTTAAGGCGCTGAATCAAATAATTTTGACGGTGTTCTTAAATAACTTTGTTTGTTAGTTTACATGTGACCTTTAATTTTACTGAAAAGGACAACTACATAATCAAACCAATATCAACACAAACTAAAAATATGAACAAAGATGTGAAACTTGAAACAATCAGTAGTATTAATTGAATCATAGCAAATTTTAGATGTTCTGAAATTTGATTTTCCCAAAAAAACAACTTACTAAAGAACCAATAATACTACTCTAACAAAGTTATATCTCCTATCAGAACCATACTAGTCACACCAAAACATTACCACGGCATTCGTGTATAACCTCTTGGGGCTGAACCACAAGTTATTGGGATGAAGCATAAGCAAGAAGAATCTACATTCAAGTAGTATGTGACATAGTAAGGAAAAAGAAGAATATATTGTTATATTACTAATAGTCTTGGTATTTAGTTAGTGAGTATGAGACAAAAATAGTTAACATGCAACTTTTATGTGCCTAAACTAGTCTTAGAAATACTATGATTAATCGACAAAATTGAACAATATGTTTTTTATTGCTCATATTTTCTTTTGGATTTCTTATTATTGAAATTGGATGCAACAAATACGTGTAAGTTGTTGTATATCTTCTCCAATTTAATGTTATATGACCGATGTCGTTGTGTCATTATGTTATCATTTTGATGCTCTGGTAGTTGTTAAGGATATACACCATTTGTGCAAGGGTTCATAGGTTGATTTAGACATTTTGGGATACTCTCCATCATGATTTATTTGGATGATTTGGTTTTATTCTCCATAGCAAACTTTTAGTGTGATTGTTTTCAAATATTGTAGAAATAATTTTGATGTCTTATATCTCCGTATATGTACACTAATTTTGTATTCTTAAATTCTTGTATCTATGGGTGGTCTGAATAAACGAACATGGACTGAACTTTGAAAAGAACATATACCTCAAAAATCTAGCAATTTTCGCTTCAATCGAATGAATGTCTCCACTTCAATATTTACATAGGCAAGTAATTCAAATAATATATTACAACACTAAAATTTGCTCAAGGACATAATCTATCAACATTAACTAAAATTTAAGGGATCTTGACCTATTAATTCACTTTACACCAGAAAAATCCACCTAGATTAACTTTCTACCCCCACCATGATCATCTTAATGTTATTTCAAGCATTGTAGAATTAAATGAGTGTTAGATTGAAGGAAGAACTTACCTCAAAGGAAAAAATCAATAGAAAGATAAAGAAATAGCCACTTCCTTACCCTAGTCCGACCTTGAATGAGTTTTGAGAGTAAAATAACATTTTAGATCTAAAAATTGCATGTAACTGTGTGTAGCCTTAGTGGCCTCATTATAGTGGCCTGAGCCTATTATAGCATCCTTAATATTTTCAGCAAGGATAGTCTTCAGTAAAATGGTCATAACATTTTACTTTGGAAGTGGATTAACAAATGGTTGGTGGTATTGAAAAAAAATCAAAGATATTTAATTGGTGACTATTTTTCCACATAACTCTTTATATTCTAGGAAAAGTGATCATTTGAAGTTGAACCTAGTTTAAACTTAGCTCGAAACTCAATCGGTAAGGACATTTTCAACTTAACTTTGTGCCATGGAAATTGTATAACATTAATTTATATCTAATGCACTCATATACTAAATAATTCATCCTAATACCTATGGAGAATGAGATTGTCATACCTTTACTGCAGATATTTTCAATAACGATGGAATAAGCTATTATATTAAATACTAATTTACCATCCCTTAGTCTCCAAAAGAGCATTGTGTGAAAAGAAGTACAAGGCCAAATTAGAAAGTCACCACTGAGTTGCTTATATTATATAATAGTAACCCACTTACTATTGTTTATCAACTAAAACACAATTTATACTCGACCTCTTTATCCTGGCTTTTCAAGACAAAAAGATGCGGAGCCAATTATTTATGCATGAATTAGTTATTTCTCTCACTTTGATCTATGAACGAAACTTTGAGAGTTCATGAAGAAATAACATCTAAAATTGGAGAAAACTGAACATTTATTGTATTGAGCCTACTATAGCAGCTGAATCCCGCTTTAACGGCCTCATTATAGCGGGACTGACCATTATTGAATCCTACTATAGTGGAATTTTTTTTACTATAGCGGGATCGTGGTATCAAACTACCTCCCACTGTGTAGGTGAGGAAGCAGTCCAAATTTTTTCTAGTTTTACAACATACTCTATAATTTTGACATCTCAAACTAACCCAATTATGTCAAATTCTATATTTGGAGTTCTACTAACCTAAAATCCATTCTTAAAGCTTCTATGGGATTTTATATGCCTCGCCTATCATGATATCACCTTAAATTCATCAAAAAATAGACATCAAAACACCAAATATCTGTACACTACACAATACATTTATTTTGATTAAAATTCACCATAGTCTGAGATCTTATCAACTCTTGTCCAAGGAAAGCCTCTACTCAAGCTCTTATACCATGACCAATGCTATAAGGAAGAAAACACTATCAAATACTACACCGTGTTTTCCCCTTAGGACACCTACCTTATTACTCTTCTTTCACACCATTATGACCAACGCATAATATATATTCATCTAGAGTACAACCATCATCCAACACACCACAATGGGCTTCATTAACACATAAATTCTCCATCATAATTCACATTCGTCTATTCGATCCTCAATAATCAATTATTTATAAGAAAATCATCTCACCAGTTATCACCCAGTGCGAAGGTTATTTGGCCTCATATTTGGTGCACATCAAAGTTTAAACATAACTGGCTAATATAGTCTTTCAATCTCGACTGACTTAAAATCCTCTCTAAACAGTCTCAAATTTTAAATATGAGCTCTTCTATATGTTTTAAGTCTTTTGATATACTATTCACTTAAAAGTATTCAACTTTGTGGTGCGTCGAATTTTAAATTCAGGTTTTGATGAAACTTTAATGGTTGAACATGGAGTCTTTCAATCATGAGCAACTCAAAATCTCCTCTAAATAGTCTCAGATTTTTTATATGAGCTCCTCTTAATGTTTTAGCTCTTTTGATATATTATTCATTTGAAACTTTTTACATTTGTAGAGCATCAAGTTTTAAAATCAAGCCTTGAAGAAGCTTTAATAGCTAATAAAGTCTTTTAATCTCGATCAACTTAAATCTCCTCTAATCAGTCCCAAATTTTAAGTATGAGCTTTTATCTATGTTTTAAGTCTATTGATATATTATCTACTTAAAACAGTTCAGATTTGCAGTGTGTTGAATTTTAAATTCGAGCTTTGAGGAAACCTTAATGGCTAAACATGGAGTCTTTCAATTTCGACTAACTCAAATCTCCTTTAAATATTTCCAACTTTTAGGTATGAGCTCCTAGCAATGTTTTAATTCTTTTGATATATTATTCGCTTGGAATAATTCACATTCATGCATAAAAAAAAATATCACAAGATTGAAAAACTAACTTCTTAAAATAATACCAACTTAGATCCACTTCATCTTCATCTATGTTCTTAGCAGAGAACAACATCAAACTCTAGCTAATAGGTATGATAGGTTGACAAATAAAGAGATTAAAGTAAGGTGTATGCTATCATGACTCAAATAACAAATCTGCGGGCACCTTCCAACTCTATCCTAGATAGGAGAATCCTTATCACCCAATTTGTCATGACCTAATTCCTCAGATCATGATGGAACCTACTATAACCCACCAGTAAGTAAGACAACCCATAGTTCGAAATCACTAGTAACAGACTATCAAGAGAAATGAAATAAAATAAAAGAATAAATGTAATAAAAGGGACTAATAGATATTAAAAAACCACAAGACCTGGTGAAGTTAGTACAAGATCTTCTAATATAATAGGAGTACAAAGTCAAATAATGAATAAATATACATATTCAATCCATCTCCAAATACAACATAGAGATCTATCTAATTGATAAGAGGGAGAGAAGTAATACTTTGAATGTCAGGAGAGCACCCCAAATCTCCGATCCATAACTGCTTCATAGGATCATATAAAAACAGCAAGACCTCATACTATGATCAGTAAGTTGTAGAAGTATAGTATGAGTACAAGAAATATAGTACTTAGTAGGCATCAATTGACTAAGCTCTAAATATAATGTAAGCATAAATAACATACAGAACATGAATATAACTATAGACATCCATACAGAAAAGTAAACATAATAATGCTAGTGGACAAATCAGGATAACCTATCTTATGCTATCAACATTCAAAGTCAAAAGTGTTATATGGTGTATCACTAGTCAATATACAAAAAGAGTGAAGGAAAGTCATATAATAGCATACACGGTTAAGAATACATATACGACATGAACAAACAAGGAATGAAAGAAGGGATATACGGTAATATCATATGTATAAATGTGCATATACATAACTACTTAAGGTAATGACTAAGGTAACCAACCTAACATCTCAAGGCATCCTAATCAAGTAGTAAACTAGTTCTGGCATAATCAAGGTTCCTAATCATAATGTTTAAATGTGAGATAACTATTCATAATATAACTCATTGTAATAGAAAAATAATCAGAATCATACCCCCAACCTTAATACTAATCCATAATCATCCTATCACAAATTAATATAAATAAAAACAATTAAGTAACTGACTAGTCCAGATAAATAATACCTAACTGAGGCCCCATAAATATGGAAGGTTAAATCAACACTCAACAATCATATAGCCTAGACCTCTGTAACCCCTATAAGGCTGATAGATATAAGCATCAAGCAATATACTGGTGATAGGAAATGCATATGAATGAATGCATGAAAGTTAAATTCATAGTACCATAACCGATCCAAGTGTCATAACATGCTATGTGTATACACCTCCTCCAGTTCAACAACTTGCAAAGGTGGGATCTATGACAACCTCTCTTCTCCAGAACGAGGAATCATAGATGAAAGACTCTCTAGAGGATTTGAGAATATCCGTATACACTTACCTAGTCTTGATTGAGGATTTTGAATTATCATCATCATCAATCTACTTCGTCCAGTACTAGAGTGATTTATATATTACTATATAATATAAGGGCAGATTCTTCTTTTTGGTCGTCCTCACAGGGACAAAAATATAATTACAATAATATTATATTTCTCCTTGTTGGTGACATATAGATGATGTATAGTAGTTTTATAGGCTGCTTTGGTATTTCTGTTCTAATCTATAATTTGGATTGCTTTGTCCCTTTTTGTATCTTTTGTTAAATAAAAAAGAAATCAGATTACATGTCAAGTTAAGGTGTGTATGTGGCTACCCTTTTAGTGTCTTTTGTTAAAAAAAATGAAGATGGATTACATATCAAGTTAAGGAGTTTGTGTGGCTACCTACTGCCCTTTTTTTATTATTTTGTATCTAAATTTGTTTAAAGGTCAAAACAACGTAAATTTTGATAGGTCAGAGTTTAATATAGAAAATTTTAATATTTAGTATAATTACTAAAAAAATTCAAATCTAGATCTGCAGAGATACATAATTAGCTCCCGATACATTCCATCAAAATATATTTTTTTCTTTGTAAAGATACATAATTAGCTCTCAATATTTTTTTTTTGATTTTGAGTCTGTCCAGATATATAATACACCCAACGAAGATATATTTTTTCCTTTGTAAAGATACGTGATTATCTCTCCATATATTTTTTTCAATTTTAAATTCATTGAGATATATAATTAGCTCCTGATGCATCCAACGGAGATACATAATTAGTTGTAATTTTTATAATTATTTTGTAAAAGTGAGAATTTGTGTAAATATGATAAGTTAAGGTGTATATTTATGTTATATAAATATGGTAAGTTAAGGTCCATTTCACATGGCTTATGGTATATTGTAGTAGCAACTTTGTGTGAACTTTTCTTCTCTCTTTCTCCTTTAATTTATATTATATAATATAAATTTACAAAATATAAAACTTTAACTTCAAATTAAATAAGTTTTTTACACAGTAAGAAAGTATTAATATATTTTAAAAAATTAATATTATCTAGATAAGTGGTTTATTCATATAATCAAAAAGTTATGTTAATTAGTATTTTCTCCAATCCTTTTTAGTTGTTACCTTCAATTTTACGAGACACAGGTTGACTAATTTTGAATATTAGTTTAAATACTTACAAACTATGTAAAAAATATAAGTTTCAATCCTTTTCATATTAATATGATGAAAAAGTAAATAATAAAATATTGATCAAAGTTATGTAGTTTAAATCTCAAAAAATAAAATGTGAAAAAATAAAAGAGAAATGAAAGGAGTATTTTTTTACTTTAGTTATCTTGTACATTTTACTAAATAAGATCACCTTTTAACGCTTTCTGCAAATGCTTAAACTGCTTCTAGCTATAACTAAAATGTATTTTGAATCCTGTCAAATAAATTTATGGGTATGCTAATATAAATTCAGTTGATACAAAAAATTTGATCTTTATTTACTCTTTTTTACACTCAAAAAATAATTTAATTCTGAAATTTGAATCCTTTTAAGTTTAATCTATTTCTCCATTTATGTTCTTTGTGTTTGTAGTAACATGCTAATTTTAAAAAGATAAACTATTTGATAGAATTTAATCATAGGTATTAGAAGCCAGAAAATAAAGAGCTAAACCATAAAAAATATTAAATTGAATACTAATTTGAAAATTAATATGTATATTAAAACTAAAATTAAATTACATATAATGATAACTTATAACATAGTAATGATGACAAATACGAGGATTAACGATGTATAGTAATGACTAATTCTGATGAGATATAATCGATGGTTATATCAATTGTAGTGATGATGATGGTTGCGAGTTTTCAAATTAAAATAAAAGTTGATCCAAAATTGATTACTTGAATTAATTTTTATTTGATTTGATTTTATATTTTTAAAAATTATTTTTTAGAAAAATAAATTTAATTCAATTTTTAATGTTAATTTGGGCCCAGGCTTAGCACGGGCCATACTACACTAGAATATGTATACATACATACATACATACATATATATACATATATGCATACATACATATATATACATATATACATATATACATATATACATATATATACATATATATACATATATATACATAAATATACATATATATACATATATATATATATATCTATATATCTCTCTCTATATATATATAATAAGTGCACGGACTTAGGCTATGACTAAAATAGTGTAAGTCTATAAATCCATTGCCTGAGATCAACTATGGAACTAAATTAGTGTCAAAGAGTAGAAAGGGTCAGAATCTCTCTCGACTGTAGTAAATAGTAATGATAAAGGAGTGGATAACTATGGACCAAAATCAACCTCGATCAAATTTTCAAAGCATCATATTTAGTTCCCAAATCTCATAAACCATTATATGAGTTTTTACGATTACCGTTATAAAAGAATCTACTTTAAAAGGGAAAAATGGGAATAAATCCCTTTTTAGAAAATAGTTGTAAAATTTTGGTTTTTTTTTTGTGGAATCATACCATTAAGTGGGAATGAATGCACGTAAAAGTATGAATTCTATCACCATTATCCATACAATACAATACAATACCGACCATTTCCTATAGACTAAAGCCATGTCCTTTATAATGATAGATTACTCACCTAGAGTCCAACTAGTATCGTAACCACAACCTTGGGCCAAATAGTATAAAACTAGCATATTGATAATGCTATAATTTGGGAAAAACATAATCCAATCCACCAAGTCAATTACTAAACCTTATACTAAAGGATACATAATATCAACTATGATTAACATGCTTATGACCTAGTGAGATAGGATTCTATAGCTATAGCAAGTATTTAATTTTAAGGGGCAGTTCACCCTTCTATTCCCTAAACTCCTAAATTAGGCAAAGTAAGGATATTCTATTAATAAACATGCCTAATCTTACCCACCTAGTATGCAATCTACACTACATATCATCTTATGAAGAAAGGTATACCGAAGGATACCTTGATGCACCAAACCACAATCTATGAATCATCCAAAAATTGCCTGTGTTTGCTCCACGGTCCTGAAACACCAACATGCAATCAAAATAGTAATCTAAACGTCACTAGGAGTAAAATATGAACCATATTACTAGATAAAGGGCCGGTTCAGAATTTGGGTCAACAACGAGACCGCAGGATCCACAAATGAAATCCAAAATTAAATCTATCATGAGGTCCCTCGAAGGACAAGGAATGTGTACTCAAAAGTTGAGCACAAATGGTGCATAAATCTGGGCACAATTAAGCCCCCAAGATCTAAGGATGCAAAGACTTAATTTCAAATAATTTACAATTAAATGGATTGGAAATTGATGGAAAAAATAATAGAAAATGACTAAGGAGTGTTAGGATCGCTTACTGTAGCTTGAATGGATGATTCCTCACTCCATTCCTCTCTTCAAGCTGACAAAATAGTGGGAAATTGTGGAGAAAATAATGGGAAAATTGGGTGAAGCGAAAGGGATTTTACAATCCCTAGGTTCTGCTAAAGCAGTCACCTAGTCCATTATGCAATGGCAGCTAAAGCAGATCATTACCAACTAAAGTGGTCAGGCATGGGGATGTGGCCATTGCTAATGCAGTCTCTTGGCCGCTAAAGTTATGTCCACTAAAGTGGACATTAAATTTCTTAAGCGATCCTTGTCCAAATAGCCAAGGATGCTAAAGTGACCCAATGTCATTAAAGTAATTACAACTTAAGCAGTTAAATGACTGCTTTGATGGTTGCACCAGAAACCTGAGGCATTAGATTTGCTAAGTCTAAAATAGACTCTGATTGGGTGCTTGGGATTTGTTTGGAACCCTGTGCGTGCAAACTAACTATGTTACCATATCAAAAACGATATTTTAAACTCAATGAAACAATCAAAATTTCATTTGAGATTATTTTGATTAAATATGGAGTACATACGTATAGTTTTATTTTTATAGAATCCACCTAATAGCCCCAAATAAGTTCAAAAGCCTCGGGACTTGAACCAATGGTCTCACATCCTAAAATCAATGTTCCAGAGTTGATGGTGCTATCAAAATTTTCATTTGAGGTTGTTTATTAAAAGTTTTGGTTCGTGGCCAATTCCTTAACAATGATAGCTCTAAAAAAGAGAAATGAGCCTAATACCCAAACAAACTTCCCGATAACCATGCTTAATTTTCTGGCAAGTCATAAGTGACCTATAGCTATTATAGGAAGGGTTAAGATGCAGAAATACACGTAAATCAAGGAATTGACCTAGAGGGTCATTACAATATCACTACTAAAGGGACTTTCATCTGTGAAAGTCAATAGATAAAAAAGGCTGAATGCTTTAGGGATGATATAATGGGACCACATTCTCTAAGAAAGGCTCCCAGGTAACCTCTAAGAAGAAACAATGCTTCTAAGGGATTTTGCTATAGTCATCCCTTTTTCAACCAACTCCCTTACTTGACTTTCCGAATAGTCATAACTCGATCTCAACTACCAACAGGCCTTTAACTGAATCGAGAAAGGATCATGCATGCATATCCAAACCACTACACACTGATACCATACCGATACCACCATAATAAGGCAAAAATCCATCCAAGACAAAGTCAATCAAAGGTATGGATTATGCAACCAACTCTAATATCAAAATATCACCTTCTTTAGCCTTTATAAACCTACCATCTATTTAAAACCACTCAAACTGACACCTGAATCTTGTTTGCTCAATCCCATTAAACTATCCTTAAAGGGTTAGAGCTAATCTACTGAAGATCCATAACGGCAAGTATAAGGATAAGCCTAGAAGGTGCTACCTGGATGCACAAATGGTGGTGACAATGTCTGCAATCTACTGACAATGTTATAACTAGTCTGAATGACCCTCAAAATTGATAGTCGAGAGTCCAAAACATAACACTCACAACTTAATAATCTCTTCCTAGGGGTGTCCACTAAATATGGACTAAACCATGCTAAGTCCAACTCTAACATACTCCTTCCACTTAGAAGACAATCTAAATTTTTTTGAAAACTGGAAATGAAGGTCAAGAGCTGAATAAAAAACGTCAAGTGCCAATAGGCTATTAGCCGATCATCCATCAACCATAATCTATATGAACTTAAGAAGACTGAACAGGTATCTTGGAGTACGTCCAACTAGCCTATAGAGGAATTTCCAACAAACTCAAATCTAAAAATATAGGTTGCACGCAAACACTATAAATCATAACTAAAATCTCAACGCCAAGGATGAACCACTCGATCTTAACTATTCAAACCAATCCAGTAGATGGGTAAGCATCTAAATGCCAAAATCTATCATAACTTCCAAGGTGTCGTCCTCGAAAGTCAAAATCTAAAACATGGGCCAACAAGTCCGAGCTAAGTCTAAACACTCAAATCAGTCTCACTATAAAAATCAGGTATATCCCCAATGGTTCCTACCAGTGGTAAAATCAAAATGTAGCTGAAGAAAAAAATCATAACGGAGCATAATCCATAGGCTGAAAGCACAAGAAATCAATTCCATAACTGTTAGAGAGCATAAATCATACAAGTATACTCATGAGTTCACCAAGGCTATAAATTGTACTAATGATAACCCAAAACTCTACAACTCAAAGAAATGAAACTGTAACACCCCGCAAAATTCTCTCCTAGTATGAGCCTTAGAGTGTGTTCAGTGAAGCGAAAATCCGATCCTAAAAGTTTGAAAGGTGTCTTCCCAAGTGTGAAATACTTTGAACCATGTAGAATTTCCCTAATATCAAATTTTTTCATGTATAGCATTGAATAATCTTTCCATCGATACCAAATTTGACCAAATCTGATACTCGGGCAAAGAGTTAAAGCTATTTTAGTGAGACAGTGTGCCACCTGGCACTTTAGCGCGTCGCAAAGATAGCCAAAATAGCAATCGTCAAAATCCAGTGAGCCTCCATAATTATGGCGTGTCGCACCAAGGCTTAATTTCAGAATTGTTAATTTTCAGTGCACCAACGCGATTCCACTGCATCGCGGTGCCTTTCCAGTTTGCAACCAAGGTGACAACGCGATTTCCACCACGTTGCGCAGTGATGCAGTTTCCCAATTATCTAATTTCCAGTGAACTGGCATGATTATGGAACGTCGGATCAGCATGTAAAATCAAGATTTTTCAGTTTAATTCCAAGGGCTTTTTGGTGTTTTTCCACTCTTCTTCAGCCCCTATATATACTCGATAAAAGGCTCTCAGCCTCATTTCCTATCTTCAACATTAAAACTAGGGTTTTACAAAATCAAAACCCTTATTTCTTCTTCAAGCAAAATCAATAGAGATCAAGAAAAATCAAGAGGAATCAAGAATCTCTCTAAGAACTTTCATGAAAAGAGTTTCTCCAAGGTATGTAGATGTTGATTCTTGGGTCCCTTTCATCCAAGAAGCTCAAGAACCATTTTCTAAAATTTAAAGATATTTTGTTTATGGGTTTTCATGATTCATGTGAGTTGAAATTGATGTTCCTTCTATCATTGAATTGTGATTCATGTTTGTTTACAAGGCTTTCAAGCTTTGACCCTGGTATGTGGAATTCATGTGATGGTTGTGATAAACCCTCTTTAAGTTTCTTTCTATGTGATGTGTTCATGTCAATTAAGTATAGAAATGGTTGAATAAGCAAAACATGCTCCCCATATGTTTGATAAAATACTTATGTGAAGAATTAGGGCCATTATTGCATGTTGATTAGGAAACCCCAATTGTGTGCAAGTTCATGCATGCCAAGTGTTTGTTAAAATGCTTTAATGAATGAATTATGGTATGATAGCATGAAATTACAAATTAGGTGAAACCCATGCATGCCTAGTGTTTAATGAATGCCTTAGTGAATGTATTGTGCCATGATAGCATGGAATCCCCAATTAGGTGTAGACCCATGCATGCCTAGTGTTTGTTGAAAGGCCTAAGTGAACAAGTTGAGATATGATAGTAGGAAATTTCCCAATTACGTGCTCTTTGATACATTCTAAGCCTTTAATACATGCCAAGTGCTTGACGAGTAAATTGTGACATGATAGTATGAAGTTTCCCCAATCATGTGCTATCTAATACATGCCAAGACTAATATAATTGTGAATTAATTGATGCAAGACCTTGTTGGATGGAGTATTATCTAATAGCATGCTTCCCCTATGCTATTATATGTCTATGATTCCTAACTGCTTGAAGTGCTACCTTAGTGATTGTGATGGTGAATATATGGTTGTGATTCCTTAATGCTTGAAGTGATACCTTAGTGATTGTGATATTGAATATATGGTTGTGATTCCTAAATACTTGAAGTGATGCCTTAGTGATTGTGATATGAATATATGATTATGATTCCTAAATGCTTGAAGAGATGCTTTAGTGATTGTGATGATGAATAAATGACCGTGGTTATGACTAGTCAAGAATGGTTATGTCTTACTTTTGTGTTATTGAGTCCTGGGGGTATTTATACCCAACAATTTGGCTGCTATCTAGATCCTGTATCAGTTTTCACGATTATCCCAGTCGGTCCATGATTCTCAAAACTCAATGAATTATAGAACTCTGTATCCTTAGATAGATACAGAACTAAAGAAATCTCAATGATCTCTATAATCTCCGTAATCTCAGTATCACTAGTAATCTAGCCTTAGTGTTGGACGTAGTTCAGATCTTTACCCGTGGCACCCTATTAACACCCTTCCATCTGGGGTCACAGGTTGGACCCCACCTATGGAAGGTCGGGGCATGTCGATTAACTAACTACTTCCCACAGTTTTAGTTTTAGTATTAATTTTTAGAAATTAGGACTATGAGGTACAGTCGTCTATCTCAGTGAGGAACTCAGATAGTTCCATTAATTCATGACCATCCATCATATAGGCTTGGTCTCATATACAGTTGATTGTTATCACATCCAGAGATCTCCCGTCAGATAGGCTTGATCTCAATCCCAGATTCAATTGAGTATTCTTGTTATCAGATCCAGAGATCTCCCGATAGATAGGCTTGATCTTAGTCCCATTTTTTGTTGAGTATTCTTGTTATCAGATCCAGAGATATCCCAATAGATAGGCTTGATCTCAGTCTTAGATTCAGTTAAGTATTCTTGTTATCATATCCAGAGATCTCTCGATAGATAGGCTTGATCTCAGTCTCAGATTCTGTTGAGTATTCTTGTTGTCAAATATGAACATGGTCATTTTCTTATCATTGATAATAGATTCTGGAATCATCCGTTAGAGAGGTTGATCTCTGATTCCATCAGTCGAGAGCAGTGAGCTCAGAATTCAGTCATTGATGTGAGTATACCCAGTTAATCAGTTATCAGTATAAGATGATTCAGTGATTCAGTAACTCAGTGTGAGTAGTGAGTTCAGATGATAGTAAAGCGGTATCCGAGTTTCAGTGTCTAGAGTTGTAATGATTGTGATTATAGTTTGTGCATTCATGTATGTGTTCCCGTTCAGTACTCTCATGATTATTCAGTTAAGTAAGTGTTCATGCATGAGCCATTACATTTAGCCTTACCTCATCTACATACTCGACACATTTATGTACTGTTGCATTTACGCTGTGGTGTTTTATTTGAAACCATAGATCCAGAGGCACGTGATCTAGAGTTCCCTCAGCAGTTCAGTCCTAGTCAGCAGCAGTAAACATAGAAGTGAGTCCTCTTCATTCGAGGATGATCCTTGTATTATTATTGCATCAGAATTTTTTTATTTTTAGTTGACGGAGTTAGTTGGGGACATGTCCCATCAACTCCATAGTTCATATAGTTAGAGGCTTTTTGGACGGATGTATTAGTATTCAGTTTTCAGTTTTGAGTATTTATAGATGTGTTGAACCTTATGGCTTGTTTTTTGCCTGTTTTTCCATATTTATTTTTAGATATTATGCAGTGTTCATGGTACAGATATTAGGAAAGGGTTAACTTGGGGTCTTTTGGGGTCATGAGCATCGTGTAATGACTAGGGGGTAGTCTTGGGTCATTACAAACTTGGTATCAAAGCCTAAGGTTCAAGAGTGTCCTAGGGAGTCTGAAAAGCCGCATCTAGTTGAGTCTTGTGCATGGGTGTGTTGCGCACCACATTTATGTGCAAGAGGCTACAAGATATTTTAGGAGCAGTTTCCCTTCTTTCAGTGTTCATATCGAGTGAGTGAGCATGAGCTCGAATTGATCCTCAGTCTAATCCACTTCTTTCATCCATTTACAGAGTATGCCTCCTCGCAGAGATTATGTCCGTGGGGTTGATGCCCAGCCCCCTCAGCCAGTAGATCCTGAGAATGAGAGTGTGTCATATGCCGAGTTTTGGGCAACTTTTCATGTGCTAGACAAAGCTGTGACTAATGTTCGAGAAAAACGTTAGGCTGTAGCCCCACCTCAGTAATATGAGGGTTTAACTGGATCCAGGATTAGATATTTTAAGAAAATAAACCCATCAGAATTCTTTGGGTCAGTAGTAGGTGAGGGCCCACAGCTTTATCTAGGAAAGGTGAGGAATATTACCCAAATTATGTATGTTTCTAAGGAGGAGAGTGTTGAGTTAGAATCTTATAGGCTGAAGGATATTGCTCATGATTGGGTAGTGATGTGAAAGGAGGGTAGAAGGGAGGATGCACCTCCCGTGAGTTGGCCAGAATTTTAGGATGCCTTTCTAGATAGGTTTTTCCCGCTAGATATGAGAGAGGATAATGTAGAAGAGTTCATGAATCTAAGGCAAGGTTCCATGACCGTGAAAGAGTTTTGTCTTAAGTTCAACCAGTTAGCTAAGTATGCTCCCAACTTGATAGCTGACCCTAGAGCGAGTATGAGTAAGTTTGTGACTGGTGTATCCGGGTTAGTATTGAAAGGGTGTAGGGTTGATATGCATCATAGATATATGGATCTTTCTAGGTTGATGATGCACGCTCAGCAAATTGAGACAGATAAGATGAAGGAAAGAGATAGAGTGAGCAAGAGGGCCAGGACAGGTAGTCGGGGTTTCTCTCAGGCAAGGTCACAGGGTGGTAGCTATTCCCAGCATAGTCGGAGATTTCCTGTCCTAGCTCCATCCTTAGCTAGTGTACCTTCACCTGTGTTTGGGGGTTTCAGTTCTGGTAGAGCGACAGCCTCCAAAGCCCAAAGTAGTACTTGTGGTGTTCGTACCTATTCGCTTTGTGGAGAGTGTGGAAAGAGTCACCAAGGTGTGTGTAGAGACGGTAGTGATGTGTTCTTCGGGTGTGGTGATCCAGGTCATAGAATACTAGAGTGTAGAGTGCTATCTCAGAGGGGTAGACTCCGTGGCTTCAGGCTCTCCTTGATCGGGAAGGATTCCCTGAAATAGACTCGGGTATGTTATGAGTTCTTCGTCTTTGTGATATGCATTGTTTGATCTTTTGCTTCCATTTTGGGCTTATATGTTAGCATGAGTCATGCATTAGTTTCAGATCTTAGCCGGTCAATTATGACCCAATTCGTAGGTGCCTCGTGTACTGTCCCAGTGTTTCAGTAAATTATGTTTAGATGGACATAGAGTCCCAAGGGGGAGATACCCCATGGTACAACAATGTTTGCATGTCCTTAGAATCATTTAGTTGCATATTCAGACTTTCCTTACAGGGTTAACATCAGTTATCATTGCATTGCCAGTCATGCTTTCAAGAGTGAGTTCAGTAAGGCATTCATGCATTAGATATGCATGTTTAGGGGGAAGAGTTCATCTTGTCAGTGTGTTCAATTAGGAATTCATGAGATCAACCCAGTTATGAGTCCATGCATCATATATGCATGTGTTATATGAGAATTCACCTATGAGTAGCTTCAGTCGAGTATCCCATGCATCAGATATGCATGTCTAGTATGAGAACTCAATATGTCGGTTGTTCTATTTGTGTAGTCATATCTTAAGATATTATTGTTCCCTGAGTAAGTTTAGTTGATTAGTATTCTTAGTCTATCAATCGACATTCGAGGATGAATGTTTCCAAGGTGGAGATAATGTAACACACCACAAAATTCACTCCTAGTCTGAGCCTTAGAGAGTGTTCAGTGAAGCGAAAATCCGGTCCCAAAAGTTTGAGAGGTGTCTTCCTAAGTGTGAAATACTTTGAACCATGTAGAATTTCCCTAATATCAATTTTTTTCATGTAGAGCATTGAATAAGCTTTCCATCGATACCAAATTCACCCAAATCCGATACTCGAGCAAGGAGTTAGAGCTATTTTAGTGAGACAGTGTACCACCTAGCACTTTAGCACATTGCGGAGCCAGCCAAAATGGCAATCGTCAAAATCCAGGGAGCCTCCACGATTATGGTGTATCGCGCCAAGGCTTAATTTTTGAATTATCAATTTCCAGTGCACCAATGCAATTCCCCCGCATCGCGGTCCCTTTCCAGTTCGCAACCAAGGTGGAACCGCGATTTCCACCGTGTCGTGTCGTCATGCAGTTTCCCAATTGTCCAATTTCCAGTGAACTGGCGCAATTATGGTGCGTCGCGCCAACATGTAAAATCAGGATTTTTCAATTCAACTCCAAGGGCTTTTTGGTCTTTTCCCACTATTCTTCAGCCCCTATATATACCCGATAAAAGGCTCCCAGCCTTATTTCCCATATTCAACATCAAAACTAGGGTTTTACAAAATAAAAACCCTTATTTCTTCTTCAAGCAAAATCAATAGAGATCAATAGAGATCAAGAGAAATCAAGAGAAATCAAGAATCTCTCCTAGAACTTTCAAGAAAAGAGTTTCTCCAAGGTATGTAGATGTTGATTCTTGGGTCCCTTTCATCCAAGAAGCTCAAGAACCCTTGTATAAAATTAAAAGATATTATATTTATGGGTTTTCATGATTCATGTGATTTGAAATTGATGTTCCTTCTATCATTGAATTGTGATTCATGTTTGTTTACAAGGCTTTCAAGCTTTGACCCTAGTATGTGGAATTCATGTGATGGTTATGACAAACCCTCTTCTAGTTACTTTTTATGTGATGTGTTCAAGTCAATTAAGTGTAGAAATGGTTGAATAAGAAAAGCATGCTCCCCATATGTTTGATAAAATGCTTATGTCAAGAATTAGGACCATTATAGCATGTTGATTAGGAAACCCCAATTGTGTGCAAGTTCATGCATGCCAAGTGTTTGTTGAAATGCTTTAATGAATGAATTATGGTATGATAGCATGAAATCCCCAATTAGGTGCAACCCATGCATGCTTAGTGTTTGATGAATGCCTTAATGAATGAATTGTGCCCTGATAGCATGGAATCCCCAATTAGGTGTAGACCCATGCATTTCTAGTGTTTGTTGAAAGGCCTTAGTGAACAAGTTGAGACATGATAGTAGGAAATTCTCCAATTACGTGCTCTTTGATACATGCTAAGCCTTTAATACATGCCAAGTGATTGACAAGTAAATTGTGACATAATAGTATGAATTTTACCCAATCATGTGCTATCCAATACATGCCAAAACTGATATACGTGCGAAGTACTTGATGCAAGACCTTGTTGAATGAAGTATGATCTAATAGCATGTTTCCCCTACGCTATTATATGTCTATGATTCCTAACTGCTTGAAGTGATGCCTTACTGATTGTGATGGTGAATATATGGTTGTGATTCCTAAATGCTTGAAGTGATGCCTTAGTGATTGTGATAGTGAATATATGATTGTGATTCCTAAATGCTTGAAGTGATGCCTTAGTGATTGTGATAGTGAATATATGGTTGTGATTCTTAAATGCTTGAAATGATGCCTTAGTGATTGTGATGTGAATATATGGTTATGATTCCTAAATGATTGAAGAGGTGCTTTGGTGATTGTGATGATGAATGAATGACCGTGGTGATGGACTAGTCAAGAATGGTTATGTCTTACTTTTGTGTTATTGAGTCTTGGGGGTATTTATACCCACCAATTTAGCTGCTGTCTAGAGCCTGTGACAGTTTTCATGAAATCAGTCGGGCCATGATTCCCAAAACTCAGTGAATTATAGAACTCTGTATCCTCAAATAGATACATAACTTAAGAAATCTCAGTGATCTCTGTAATCTTCGTAACCTCAGTATTGCTAGTAATCTAGCCTCAGTGTTGTACTTAGCTCAGATCTTATAGTATTTAAGTGTTCAGATCTGGCCTCGGTAATGACTAGGTAATCTATTCAAACTCAGTATTGTCATTCAGATACTGTGATCCAGTAATATTCCGTTAGATACGAAACCATGTAAATTCAGCTTTACTCAGTTACTTCATTCAAGAAACGTGATCAGTATTGGATTTAGTTCAGTTTGTGTTCAGTTGAAAATTCAGTTCAGAGTCTTTCAGTTGGGAGTAGAAGCTAGTATTGAGTGAGAGAAAGAATGGCGACTCCCCATCAGAGAGAGGCCGAGTCGCTAGGAGCAATCTCTGGATCAAGTAAATTTATTCCTTTGGTTAGGACATTTTAGGCTTAAGTGGACTCATGCAACGATGGCCTATGATCATCTCCTACATAACCATCCTAGACCTAGGTAAAAGAAACCGTGTATGTTCTAGATTCTAACACCAACGGGAAGGCAGTAAACGTTACCCACACTTGCACAGAGCTACATTACTATGTACTAGTTATCTAACTATGCATTTGTTTTTTCCCGAACTGTACAATCCTTAATCGTAATTCCATTATCAGATACCCAACAGTTTTACACAAATATACAAATCACACAATTACTTAAACTAGATGTTTGAGGGGGTACCACTTTTCACAACAATTTAGCATTTCGAATTAGCAGTTTAAGCAATCACAAATTAAACATCAATCAAAACAGAATCTTTTCAGTACATCAAATTTTTTTCCAATTCCTCAAAATCATATGCGATGATAAAAATATCCTCTTCCTTAGGCGTGCTTGTAACACCCCAAGATCCCATCCCGAGATGTCACACAGTGCTCGTGACTCCGAAGGACCACAAACTAACTCTTTATTGATATCTGTAACTGTATACTACATAATATCTGGAATAAATGCAGAAACTGGCCATAAGGTTCAACACAACTATAAGTACTCAAAATATAAAACTGAATACTATACAATACATACGTCTGAAAAGCCTCTAATCTGACTGAACTGTGGAGTTGATGGGACAGGTCCCCAACTAACTCCGTCAACTGAAAGTAAACAAAATTTTGATTATAATAATAGAAAACTGAAACTCATCCTCGAAAGAAGAGGACTCACTGCTACTGCTGCTGACTGGAACTGATCTGCTGATGATACTCTGAGTCCTGTACCTTTAAACCTATGGTGTCAAATGAGACACCATAGCACAAATGCATCAGCACAAAATATACCGAGTATGTATATGGGGTAAGGCTAAATACGAGGGATCATGCACGCAAAATATGTATAACCTAAATGATCATGAGAATGCCGCATGAAAACAAGCACACATACAAGAATGCATAAATCATACTCATAATCATCACAACTCTAGAGACTTGACCTTGGATACCGCTTTACTGCGAGCTAAACTCACTACTATCACTGAGATACTGAACCACTGACTCATCTTCTACTGATAACTGAGGATCTGAGTATACTTATATCAAAGACTAAGTTCTGAGATTACCGCTTTCAACCGACAGAATTAGAGATTCAACTTTTCTAATAGATAACTTCGTAAACTTTATCAATGATAAGAAAATAGGATTATATCCAAATCCGACAACCAGAATACTCAACAAATCCTGAAAAGGAGACCAAGTCTGTCTGATGGGATGGTCCATGAATCAATGGAACTATCGAGTTCCTTACTGAGATAGATGACTATACCACATGATCTTGACTTCTGAAGATTGATACTGAAACTAGAACTGTGGGAAGTAGTCACTTGACCGACATGCCCCGACCTACCACAGGTGGGGTCCAACCTGTAACCTCAGCAGGAAGGGTGTCAATATCGTGCCACAGGTAAAGACTCACTCTCAGGTCAAGCCTCTCTGATAGGATGACCCTCGTAGAAAGTCGACCTGAGGCAATACAATAGTCAACCTCTCTGACGGTGACAGCCTCTACTGACGGGGACTCTTGTATCCTGCGCTGGCTACAAAGTTCTGGAGTTCAGGGATTGTTACTAACGACTCCGGCCTCTCTCTCTGATGGGAGGAATCGCCATCCCTTTCCTCGCTCGGTGCTAGTTTCTACTCCCAACTGAAAGACTCTCACTGAATCCTTAGAATGAACACAATAAAGCTGAATTTGTTTACATTATCATGTTTCTCAATTGATCTGGCTGAAATACACTGAGATCACTTGGTTTCGTATCTGATAGAAACAATATCGAATCACGGTATCTGACTAATGATACAAAGCTTGATTAGATTATTCGAATCATTTTTGAGATTTGAATTGAATCACTTGAGTTCCATTAGAACTGGGCTAAGTACAGGTCTGAGGCTAGATTACTAGTGATACAGAGATTACAGAGATAACTGAGATTACTGAGCTTTATTAAGCTTCGCACTTGTCTGAGGATACAAAGTTCTATAGTTCACTGAGTTCTGAAAATCATGGCTCGGTTTGAATCATCGAGAAACTAACACGGGCTCTAGACAACAACTCTATTTTTGGGTATAAATACCCCCAGGAGTTGATAACATAGAAGTAAAGCATCATCATTCATTAAAGCATCACAAGCATTCATGCATCATTACCATCATTCAGGCATATTCACAAGAAACTCAGAAATCATGCCATATATTCAATTTCACAATCATTAGAACATCACCTCAAGCCTCCAAGGATTCACAAACGTCTACTCATCATCACAACTACTAAGGGGTCACTCTAAGCATTTCAGAATCATAACATACTTTCCCCCTCACAAACCTTACGACATCGCATCTATCATTTAGGAAATATAAACCTCTATTCACCATCATGATTACCAAAGGATCAACCCCAATATTTAGGGGGTCATCAATATTGATTCATTGTCACAAACTACCTTAAGGAAGACATGCTATTAAATTATAACCCATTCAACGAAGTCTTGCATCAAGTACTTCACACCTATATTGGTCTCAACATATATCTAGATATCATGAGATTTCAGGAAAACGTCATACTATCATGTCATTACTCTCTTGCTAACCAATTAGCATATATAAAAACTTAAAATAAATCAAAGAGCACTCACTAGGGAGATTTACCGCTATTTTGTCTCAACTTACTCACTACGGTCTTTCGACAACCACTAGACATGTCCGATTCTACACCTACTCGGGGATTCCATATAATTATTATGGCTCATTCCGCCCCCTAAGGCATTTTATCAAACACTAGGTGTGCATGGACTAGCCCACAACTTTGGGATTTCCCCTTTAACATACTATAATTCCCCTCTATGCTTCACCTCAGCCTTTCATCCAACCTAAGGGGTGCATACTCTGCTTATTCAACCATCTCTACACCCTAATGTCATGAACACCTCATATAGACACCAAATTCAAAAGGGCTCATCACAACATCACATAAATTCCACATACTAGGGTCTAAGACCATAAATCTTTCAAACAATCATGAATCCAAACTCAACTACACAAGTAACATCAACTTTAACTCATACAATTCATGAAATATCACAAAACATAAAATCCTTAAGTTTAAAAAGGGGTACTTGAGCTTCTTGGATGAAAGGGACCCAAGAATCAATATCTACATACATGGGAATTTCTTTTCTTGAACGCTCTTTAAAGGAGTTCTTGATTTCTCTAGATCCTTCTTTATCTCTCTTGAATTTTATGAAAGGAGAAGAGAGTATTTTGATTTGGGAAACCCTAATTTTTTGGTGAAAGAGAGAAAAATGAAGTTGAAGGCCCTTGGCCTAGGTATTTATAGAGCTGGGGGAGGATGTGGAAAAGACCAAAAATGCCCCTTTAAAATTTGTCTAGAAAATTCTGATCGGGGTCTGTGACGGTCGACCTGAAGGTCTGTCAGAGGGACTGATGGTCCACCAAGTCCTCCATCACTCAAGTGCCAAAATTAGGATGGTTTGCCTTGGAGTGATGGTCGAAGTGAGTGTCCGTAAAAAATATGTTGGTCCACCAGAACGTCTGTCACTCAAGGTCCAAGAATGGGACATTCTGCCTCGGTCTAACAGGCCTCTTGACGGTCTATCAACTTTCTGATGGTCCACCACTTTGGCCGTCACATGATGACCGAAAAATGAAGCCACTACCTTGGTCTGACGGGACACTTGACAGTCCACCAAGGACTTGGTGATCCATCAGATCGATTGTCAAACCTGCGATTTTAACAATGCTCAGTAAAACGACCATAATTTCTTCATTCGATGTCGGATTTTGATGAAATTGGTATCGATGGAAAGCTTGTTCAATGCTATACATGACTAAAAGTATAAATTAGGGAAATTACACATGATTCAAAGTGTTTCATACTTGGGAAGATACTTCTAAAACTTTTAGACTCAGATTTTCCGCTTTGCTGGATACGCTCTAAGGCTCAGACTAGAAGAGAACTTTGCAGGGCATTACAATGCTAATCTACTCCCTATCTTATTTTCCCGCATCAAACCTACAAGTCATAACAGACTTTCAATGTTAGCTACATCTAAATATATTCAAACTGCTCACTAAATTTTTTAAAATAACTCCCACCCCCAACTTAAGAACATTGCACTATCACCAGTGCTACAAAAATAAAATAAGGAATGAGAGTCATACCTATACGCTCAAGGCGCCGGTGCATCAACATCCAAATATGGGCCCTCGATTGGGTTCCACACTCATCAGCTACCATCCCAATAACCAGGACTAAACAAACAGATGGGGGTACACTATCAACCCCATCAACAATAGCAGTCGGAGCACTTGATCCACCAGCTCCAGCAGCCATCTCACGAACCATTATCTTGTAGTCATACTCATCCTAAATGCACTCAAGTCTATCTTTCTTATTAGATTCTTTATCTTTCCTCTTCTTTCTTTTCCTCTCTTATTTGGTCTCCTCAACCTATACATCCGCCAAATCTACCCAAGTTTTAGGAACCTTGATTGTGGGAATCACAGTCACCACAAGTGGATCAACAACAACCGGCCTCTCATACAACTCAAAGATGATTTTCTTTATCTCAACAACATCAACTAAGAAATCAGCAATATTGGGCATCTGCCCAGTACCTAGCTGTCGGGTAATCCTAGACTCAAACACATATAGATGCCCTTGGACTCACCTATCCTGTGCCTAAATTTGCTGATCCATCCATCTTCTTACTCCGCTCTCTATATGACCGACCTTCGCAGTAAGCGTAGCTAGCTGGGTCACAACCTCTGTCCATGAAGTATGGGAAATAAAAATAACACAAAAAGGCATACCCCGTGTCTTGGGTGGCACAAAATGGACTTGCAGTGGCGCACTGGAAGTATCCACTACATATGTTGGTGTAACCTCAGTCTATGCACCTACCTCATAGCTTCAGCAATTGCAGGGGCATCAGGCTAACCATCTTGTGGTAAAAAGCCTGCCATAACTTCAACTACTTGCCTCATAGGTCAAATCAAAGGGTTGTCTACATCTTGATAGGATATAAACTTGGAAGTATCAAAACACACTCTAAAAATAGTCCACAAATCACAAGGATCCAGGGACCAAATGGAGACCACTCATGGATTAACAAATACAACAAGAATACAATATACACGAGTGTATTTGACACCAAAAAAGACACCTCAAACTAAGATTAACAACACAAGATGATGAACACGATGAAAAACAACAATATTATAACAAAAAAATACATTTAAGAGTACAAGACAACTAATGGCTACAAGATTACAATAAGAAAATGGATAGATAGTGTGACATACATTAATACTTCACTAAGAACCTAATTGTGTTTCAAACACAAAGACCCTCAACTAATATAATAGGAACACCTAAACTCTTCGGTCGACACAAAAGGGACCTCAATCATTCAAGCACCCAATGTTCCAAGCAAGATAACAACAAAAGTGAATCCACACTCTAATATTGACCTAGTTTCGGCCATGTCTCCAAAGGAAGAGGGAACTTGTCTTTCAATATGTGTTATACAATTCTTCAATATCCAAAAAATAACTAATAAAACCTTAAAATGTTCCTTATATATTTATTACAAAATATAAGTAAAAATGACCAAAAGGTCTCTTAAGTGAGAGACGCCCGTCAAGTTTAGTTCAAGTGTAGTGTATGGATAGTTTTGGTGTGTATTTTTGTTCTCCTTTGCACTTCACTTGCACACTCCAAGTCTTGGTTCCAACGGGCACTCTCATAAGTCCATCTCCGTGATCATTCTTGTATCATCCTGTCCATCTTGAAAGGAATTTTCCCACAAATTCAAGGCTCCATCACCCGCAAGCTCTCCTCTTTGAGTCAACTCTTTATCTCCTTTCTCAAGGCTAGGATGTTCAACCAAGGACTCCATGTAATCATCAAGCATGCCCTTTGGACTTACATGTTCTACAGCCTGCACATAAGAAGATTTAATACTAGGAAAAGTTCTAGTATCTCGGTTACTGAATAACAAAGGACCCTTGTAGGAAAATCCCACCATTATGACTATAGACTTCTTTTTTTAATCACTCTCCTCACTCTTGGATACTTCTTCCAAGACCTCACTAATCATGACTTTTCTTGCCATATAACTAGGTACTTCAACCTCACCATCACACGGCCACACATTTTCCCTGCTTTGATCAATTTCCACCTCGACTTATTGCTCTCTATCATGATCCTTTTCATCACCTTCATCTGATTCAAGTCCCACCTCCTCAGCAAAGTAATATAATTTTCCCTCCCTAAGGATTACATTTCTCCAGTTTGGGCATTCACTAGCCTTATGAACCCACACTTGACATTTGAAATATTGAAATCCTTTAGGATGAGAAGTAGGATTTGGTTTACCTTTGTTTCTTGAAGGATACCTTTGGAAAGCCTTGATTTCATTTTGGACAACCTTGTTCTTGGTTGGTTGGTATTGAATGAGTGCCCTTTGTGTTAGTGAGAGTCCGAGGAAGGCTGTTGGTGACTCTTAGACTTGGAGGTCGAGAGTTCTCTTTCAACTTCCAATGCTGCTTGGAAGATGCCATCGATGGTGTTAAACTTGTGGAGGGTCATGCAATAAGCTATGTCTCTATTCAAGCTAACCTTGAATCATATAATGTCACGGCTCGCTGTCACACTCCTTTTCCTCTCGAGGATCGATGGTTTGTTCGAGTTAAAGTGACAGTTTTGAATAGAGATTATTTTTATCATTTTTAGAGTAGCCACTTGGAATTGAGTTACGGTGTTTTAAGTCACCTTTTTGAATCCCTAATCAAAAGGAAATAACTCTTTATTGGTATGAGAAAATAGAAGATCGGGTAAAGAATTTTGTTGACTGGGGGAAAGGTGTAAGGCACCCCTCGAGACACCTAATTCTAGCACGGTCGCTTTTATTGACTTATCTTAAATTAAACTATTTTGATAAATTGTGTTAATGACTAAATTTGCTCATTTTTGTTATCTAGTATCTGTCTATACTTCTTGTATTAATCTAGTGAACAACAATTTTAGAACGATCTTTGCCAAGATGCATTATTGTATCCTTGAATTATTTTTAAAACATCTTAGAAAGATGCATACACCGCATTCTTAATCGAGATAAAAAATTTTAAACAATTAACGTGATATAATATATAACAAGGACATGACTTTAATTTACCCTTTACTTAATTATTGTTAGTGGGAGAATAATAAATATTCTCTGTAAGAATGATTAGATTGGATTTATATCTTTGTTGAGGGATGTAGCCATACACAAAACTTTGCAATTATGAAATAAATTAAGGAATGAAATCACACGCATGGCTAAAGTATAATTAATTATAATGGGCAAAAGAATTGACGGACTTTTAACTAAGGGATATTTAATTTAAAAATATAATAGAAGACATGGCCAATACATTAAATGTCCCTAAATTTATTTATTGTCAAACTTACATGGTTAGAATTACTAGAAATCTATCAAGATGATATTTCTAAATTGCTTTTAAGCCATAATTAAGAACAAAGCAGTACTTTTGACACACAAATAAATTTCAACTCGAAAAAGCATATCCCAAAAGTATTTCTTCTATTTCATGAATTAAATTTCAAAAGAATCATTTAATATTCACTGGGCCATTTCAATTGCTTAAAGACTATCACATTAATTTTTAAAGTATTCAAATTTTGAACCTTACCATTATTGTAACTTTTAATACTAAAATTCTAATATGTTTATTTTTCATTAACTTAAAACTCAAAATATGATGTGATTTTTTAAACTACAAATCATTTATTCTAAATTGATGAAAAAACAACCTGTATTCTTAACATGATGATATTTTTCCTTTTTTTGTTGTTTTTGCAAGCATGCATGCATGAGTCATAAATCGTGGTCTATAACATAACTGCATACTAATTGCATGTCAACTTTATATCTTTTAACATTAAAAATTACCACATTTAGAACTCAAAAAAAATCTATTTAATATCATTTTTGAAACAACAAATGAATTCTAAGTAAAGACGTAAAGCACCAAACTGCATCTAAATAATAAATTGTGCATACTAAACAAAGAAAGTCATTATAATAACTTTGTTCATTCTTCGATTTACAATAATACTCATCGAAATAAATAATACTAAGTTGAATAAAAAACTGTAAGATGAACTAACTAAAAGAGAAGTACGAACGGAGCAATCGGAGACTCGAATGGAAACTTGAAATCAACCCTCTACTACTTTTCTTCATTCTTTTCGTTTGATTCTGTCCGTGTGATTTTTTCTGCACTGTTTCTTGTTTTTCCTTTTGTTTCTTTTTTTCTCATTTTTCTTGTTTTCTCTTTGTTTCTTATTTTGTCTTTTTCTTGATCACTCACTAATTCTAATTTTCTCTTTTCTGGTTCTCTCTGCTTCTTTACTTTTTTTTCTTTCTTAAGTTTCTCTCTTCTAATTTTTTTCTCTTCTGTTTGTGGTCTCGTTCTTTGTTTTCTTTTCATCCGTGTGTGTGTTATATAAGTGTGTAGGGTTAGGAAGTTGAGGGAGTTGGAGGAAAAGGTGGGGGTGGTTGGGGTTGTTTAGGATAAGATTTATATTTTAAAAAAAATTAAAATAAATAATAAAAATAAAAGAATATTAATTTTTATATTTTAAGAAAATAGAATAAAATTTTATAAATAATTTAAAATAAATATAATTAAGGTAATACTTAAACTAGTAGCCTATTTATTAAAAAAATGAAATATATTTTTTGAATTATTTTGTATTATTTTAAAAATAAAATAAAATAAAAACATTCCAAAATGTAACTTTATTTATTTATTTATTTATTTTCAAATAAAACCTATTAAAAATAAAATAAGAGAAAAAATAAATCATGGATAAAATATAAATATTTAATGTCAAAAATTAGGTTAAAACTTGGGGAGGGTAAAAAATCATGTGTCTACATTTTCTCCTCTTGTTTGAAATCTTGAAGTGTTTTCATACAAAGAGGTAGAAAAAAAGTTGAATTTTGATCCTCCGATTATTCAAAATGTAAGGATAAAATAAAATAAAATAAAATAAAAGATGTGACTGAGTCCTGATTTTGGACCGCATACATATCCCGATTACAAAGGAATCAGGTCACGCGTATTTTTATAAGGTAAAATGGTGGGATGACGAGTTAGATATCGAGTGAGGTTCCATCGAGTTTCCGATTCGCGACTTCTGCTTTTACATTTAAATGAATAACAAAAATAAAAAAATAAAATGAAGTCACAAGTGAAAGATCCTATCTATGCACAACTCTTCTGGAATCTTGAATTTAATCTTCATAATTTCTCAAGTGGTGAGACAATCATTATTTTGATTTGAACTTAGAAATGAAATATTCCTCCACGTTGATTCTTAGCACTGGAGAGGAACTTGAAAAATGACTTTACTTCCAGATTTTCTTCTAACTTAAGATTTAAAATCTTTACCCTATTCGTCAAGTTCTTGACTTGCTATTTCTTCACTCTGTTCTTCAGGAATCCTGATTGCTATTTCTTTACCCTGTTCTTCAGGCGGGCTCCTGACTTGCTATTTCTTTACCCTGTTCTTCAGGTGGGATCCTAACTTGTTATTTCTTCACCCTATTCTTTAGTTGGTCTCCTAAACACAAAATAAAAGGTGAACAAGAAAAGAAAAGTCCCATTATCCTGGAGGGTCCTGAGCAGAAAGTAAAATTCAATAAACACGAACAAAATCTTTGCCCCAGTTTGTACTAGGAAATTTTGTGAGTGTCATTAGATCACTAATTTTGAAAATTATAGTAAAGAGGTTTAATCAAGGCCCTGTTAAAGAAATGCATCTCTTCAGAGTAAAACTAATGAAAAAAATTAGGAATAGCATCTCCTAACACATGAAACTCAAATTACTCAGACAAGGAAATGCGTCTCCTAAGGGTTAAATGAAATGATTCAACTAGAAAGTGTGTCTTCTCGAAGTTTAGGTTTAAGTTAGGAAGTAAATCACCTAACCAAATGAAACTTAAATTACCTATAAGAGGCAGTGCGTCTCCCAGGGATTAAATAAAATGACTCAACTAGAAAGTACATCTACATCTTCTAGAAATCAAGGAGAATGACTCGACTAAAAGGTATGTCTTATAGTAATCAAGGAGAATGACTCAACTAAAAGTTACATCTTATAGGAATCAAGAGGGATGACTCAACTAAAAGGTACGTCTTATAGGAATCAAGGGGAATGACTCGACTAAAACGTACTTCTTATAGAAATCAAGGAGAATGACTTGAGTAAAAGGTACATCTTATCGGAATCAAGGAGAATGACTCGACTAAAGCGTACGTCTTATAGGAATCAAGGGGAATGACTCAACTAAAAGGCACTTCTTATAGGAATTAAGGGGAATAACTCGACTAAAAGGTACGTCTTATAGGAATCAAGGGGAATGACTCGACGAAAAGTTACATCTTATTGGAATCAAGGGGAATGACTCAACTAAAAAGGTACGTCTTATAAGAATCAAGTGGAATGACTCGAATTAAAGGTACATCTTCTAGGAATCAAGGTTTAATTTAAGAAGTATATCACCTAGCAATTGAAAATTGAAATACCTGGAAAAAGATGTATGCCTCCGTAGGATATAGGATGATGATTTTTTTTCCATAATTTGATTATCAAACATGTGCAACAACATTGCTTTCTGTATTTGTGGAAATGAGACATTTTAGCCCTTCATATTTATGCTCAGAAGTCTTTGATTTGAAGGTAATATGTTTCCTATTTCATCAAAGAAAACTTGTGAGTTCAAAAACATGGTGGCAGGTTTGTGGCTTTATCTTCCGTGGCAATCACTTTTGCCCTCGTCACATTTAACCTTGCTTCCCATCATTAGCATATGTTACCAACTTACTACATCATTGACCCAAACTTAGATTATTAGAAGTGACTTTGAAATAAACACAGTATCTCTGCTTTTCCATGCTCCTCAAATAAACCATTTGAATATTGGTATTTTTATGAGTTCCCAGACTCGTATGTTGACAAAACTTTCTACATGCCTTATTTCGGCTCACAATCATGTCTCTTTCATGTGTTGACTTTTTGTCTTTCTTTGTGAAATTGAAGAAGCTTGTATCTAGTTTTAAAATTTTTTGTCAGTTGTTATGACACAGACTCGACTCAAAGACACGAGAAAAATAACAATAATGATTTTTTTTGAATAACTGACTCAAGAAAACAAAGATATAAAAAAGAAATAAAAAGAAATGAATGTTCCTATTTGAAACAAAGAAACAAAAAATTCATCTAAAAATGATAGTCAACTCTAATTACTATGCCATGGATTTTTGGATTAAGCTGCCTGATCTTTTCATCCAAACTTTCCACCAATTGTTTTTGAGTTAATGGCCCTTAAAATGAGTTGTTCCTTAGGTCAATTGCACTTATAGATCCCATTCAGCTAGTGACATCTTAAAGGGTTTTCTCCAATAAGCATTTCTCATTTTCTTTCTCTCAGCTCACCATTACCCTATGGTGTTTGTGAGGATTTACTCCAAGAAGACTTTCTTATTCTCATTTTTTTAACTAACAATCGTCTTATGGTGCCTGTGAGAGTTTTTTCCAATAAGACTCTCTCATTTTATTTCTCTCAACTCACCATCGTCTTACAATGCCTATGAGAGTTTTAACCAATAAGACTCTCTAATTCTATTTCTCTCCTAACTCATTATACTGAGGAAGACAAGTGGTTCCCAAATGTGTCATCATATGCATTGCATGCGTAGACTTAACATTCTCAAAAATTGATCTAAAGATCTTTCTTTGGTTGTAACTTGGCTTTTGGATAAGGTTAGAATGAAAGAATGGCATGAGGTTCAAACGACACTTGATGGGGGGTAGGACTTACAACATTTAGAATTGACCCAAATAATGAAAATTAACCCATGCCCCAGTTTCTTTAACTGAGTAATTCTAAATTGTTTATTTGGTTGGACTGAGACCAAAGCATGGCACCCTACGTATCTCACCCTCGAGAGGGGAGAATTAGGTCACACATAGTTCTGATAACTTGTTCTTTTTCTTAATTCTATTTTTTCAATTGTTATTGAATATTTTTCTCTTTTCTTTATTTTTGCCATATTTTTCATTAGTTTTTTTCTTTTCTTTTTTAAACTTTTCTGACTCTAGTCTTTTTCTCGACACTCTTTTTAGCTTTGCTGACTCTAACTTGATTCCAAAATAGATGTATGAAAGAAAATAACGCCAAAGCTCAAATGAGGTAAACAAAGGATGGCACTATGTTTGGATAGTAGAATAAAATGCCTTCATCATATCAATACTTGAAAATGCAAGTATATAACATGCACTATGAAAGTGGGAGATGAAGATCATGTATGACACTTTAACAACACTAACTTTAATTGAGCATGTGGGTCACTTCTTCGTTTACACGTGTCAAACCTACAACTCCACCTTTGTTGTACATCCCTCATATCGAATGACTCATACTTTCGTGGATCTAATTATCTTTCTATTTATCTTGAATAGGTATATCGTATCCACTATTTGTCCTAATTAAGACATGCCTTTCAATTCATGACCAAGTTATTCTTGTGATTCTCAAAATAATTACCTTAATTTTCAAGAGGGCTTCAACATGGTCATTGTAATACCCCGAGAATTTTAACTAATAGTAGAACCCTTCTTCAAGCTCTTTTGAAATAATGTTAGTGATTTGGTAGTTACATGATCTAGTTTGATGAGTATTAAGGACTCAAAAGTGTCCTAGCAATTAGACGAATCAAGATATTCCTTGCCGATTGAATTCTTGAGAAGGATATTCGTATAGTCAACTTCAAATGAGAATATCTCTCATTATACTATGAATTTCTAAGATTATGACTCACCAACAGACATTTAATTGAATTAGCATTCCAATAATACCAATTTCATCTAAATACGATACCGGAGCAAAAAGTTATGCGCATTTTACTCTAGCATGTCATCCTGGAAAACTGAGTGACGACATTCGTGATAACTTATCACAAGTGTGACGACTTATCACGAATGTTGTTAGCCTTACGCAGAATTCAGCCTCCAGTGATGACATTTCTGATAAGTTATCATAAGTGTGATGACTTATCACGAATGTCGTCAGCCTTAGGCAGAAATCCATCAATTCCAGCCCTCCAGTGAAGACATTTTTGACGACTTATCACGAGTCTGACGGCCCATCACAAATATCGCCAGCCTTAGATTTTCAGCAACTGGGAAGCGGTTTAGTAAGGGTATTTTGGTCTTTTTTCTTCACTTCCCATGACTTATAACCCTCAAGGAGCGTATTATCTTTCATTCTCTTTAGTTAAACATCTCAAAATTCTCTGGACACCTTCAACCACAAGGTTAGGGTTTCAACATAAAAAACCAATTATCTAGAGATTCAACCATGAGAATTTGATAATTCTTGCATAGTTGAATTCCTCGTTAAGAGGGCAACGAGGGACACCCAATAGTTCATGAATAACCTTCCAGAATTTTTGAAGTCATCCAAAAGCTTCAAGTTTAAGGTATGTGGTTTTGAACAAGAACACCCTTTTGTTCTTGTGCCCAAAAGTTATATATTTTTGTAAAGTATTTCGTAAATTCATGAAGAATTCCTATCATGTTATTATATTGTGAGTTTTATTATGAAACTATGTCTTACCCAAGCTTTGAGTTGTAATATTATTATGCATATTAATGGTTTAAATTGTCAATTTATGGTTTACGTTGCATAATTCAACGTCTATATCATGTTTTGAGAATTTCATGTCCTATTGTTGTGAATTGAACCTTATGGTTAAAGCATGAGTTTGAAAATGATATGTTAGTGATTTTTAAAAAATGTCAAGAAGTGAGTTTTGATTGTAAGTTAAGATAGAAATCCACATTATTGAGTTTGAAGTAAAGGGGATGTATTTTGGCTCCCATTATATTTATATATATTGTTGAATTATTTTAAGGTGGATTTTCTAAAGTTCTGAGCTAAGTAAGGGAGTAGTATTTAGCACTGAGTTGGGCTTGATTTCGAGGTCTCATGCCTTAGAACTATGTGCTCCTGTAGGTTCTTGATATACCCCAAGTGGGTTAAGATAGTGATCACTAAAGTTAAGGTTTTATCCGATGTCAAGGATAGAATAGCTCTCTCCAACGTGGGTAAGACGTTGGACTCCATGTAGCTTACATTGTTTATGTCAGTTAAGAGAAACTCCCTAAGTTCCTAAAGTTCTCTAAGTTCTAAAGTCTTCCAAGTTTCAAAGAGATTTAGTCTTAAATTTACAAAGTTTTGAAAGTATAAGTGTTTTGAAAGCTATGGTCCTAATAATTTCAGGTGTCATGATAATTTTAGGTTTTAAGTTAAAGCATGACAATTTATGAGTCTTGTGGCATATATATATTTCAAGCTATGTGAGTATGTTTTACACCATGCAAGTTTTCTATAAAAGCTTATGATATTTATTATTTTAATTGCATACTCACCCATATGCTCGGTATATTCCCAAAGTACTGACCCATATATTT
The DNA here is from genome assembly GCA_030864215.1 of Capsicum pubescens. Lineage (NCBI taxonomy): Eukaryota > Viridiplantae > Streptophyta > Magnoliopsida > Solanales > Solanaceae > Capsicum > Capsicum pubescens. The sequence continues at coordinate 192,565,384 of CM061544.1, read as the reverse complement.
TGTATGTGTGCCATATATTCTCGTAATGTAGGTTCAGGTGCTCAGTCTTAGCCTCACTAGTGATACTTTCGAGCACTTCTATATGCATAGCAGTCATGATGAGTCCTCATGTTTTGGGGACCGATTATTCTCAAACTTCTAGTTTTATTTAGTAGCTGTTTAATTCTTGTCAGTTGAGTATGATTCAGTTGGGGACCTTTCCCAATGGCTCTCTAGTATGGAGTAGTAGAGTTTTGTCAGACTAGTCATCAGATTATCAGCACTTCGAGATTTTCTTTGAATTGTAGTTTGTTTATCTATTTCATTCATATTTCTCATTTTATTATGTCACTGTATTGATTTCATGCATTTTATCTCTAAGTAAGCTAATATATAAAGTAGAAGGCTCAAAGGGTTAGCTTGGGGCTACTTGTAGACTTAAGCACCGTGTGACGTTTTGGGACCTGGTTGTGGGGCGTTACAAATTTGGTATCAGAGCCTAAGGTTTAGAGAGTACTAGGGAATCTGATAAGCCGGGTTAAGTAGATTCTTGATCATCGGTGTGTAGCATGCCACAATTATGAGCAAGAGTCTACGAAATATTTTAGGAACAAGTCGTTTCTTCCTCTCAAGTCCATCATGCTCAAAGTTTTCTCTCTCATCTATTAATTCGTGATCTCTTATTTAATAATATTCCTCCCAACTAAGCTTGAAGAAATAACAATAATCAGAAACCTCAGCCCGCTGATTCTCTGAATGAAAATGTGTCACATGCCGAATTCAAGGAAGCCTTCCAGGCACTGGCCCAAGCTGCCACTTTCTAGGCCAATCAGGCCGCAGCTCCTCAGCATCAGGAAGGTGATTTAGCTACTGCCAAAATTCATGACTTTATACGGATGAGTCCGCCAGAGTTTTATGGGTCAAAAGGCAGGGGAAAACCCGTAGTTATATCTTGAGGAGATAAAGAAGATCACATAGGTAATGCATATGTCTGAAGAAGAGTATGTAGAGTTAACATCTTATAGGTTGAAGGACATTGCATATGACTGGGTGGTTTCTTGAAGGGAGGGTAAAGGGGAGGATAATGCTCCCATTACCTGGCAGATGTTCCTAGATGCATTCTTGGATAAGTTCTTTCCTTTAGAGTTAAGAGAGGAGAAGATTGAAGAGTTTATGAACTTGAGGTAGGGCTCCATGACTGTTAAGTTGTACTGATTAAAGTTCAATCAGCTAGCAAAATATGCGCCTGACTTGATCTTCGAAGCCTGAACTGGTATGAGAAAGTTTGTGAGAGGTGTGTCGGGCTTAGTACTGAAAGAATGCCGCACTGCTAATTTGAACAAGAATATGGATTTATCTAGGCTGATGATATATGCACAAAAAATAAAGAAGGATAAGATAAGGGAAAGAAATAGATTGAGAGGTAACAAGAGAGCCAAGTCTGAACAACACGAGTACGGTCAGGCTAGATCCCAGGGAGGGAACCGCCCTCAGTTCTAGAGTTGTTCTTCTATGCCAGAACCCTCATCCTCTAGTGCCCCAGTGCATAGAGGTAGGCCAGAGTAGGGAAACATGTCTTCTATGTCCAGGCCTCAGCAGACCCAACTTTCCTCCTTGTGCCAAGTGTGGTAGGACCCATTCAGGTGAGTGTTTTGCTGAACAGCGTGGTTGTTTAGGGTGTGGAAATATAGGCCATAGGCTTAGAGAGTGCCCACATGGTAGGCAGGGAGCAGAGATACCTAACCCCAGACCTAAGCCACTAGTGCACCAGCTCCCGCAGCCCGTCCAGCTGCTCCTCAAGGCACTTCTTCTAGTACTGCTGGCGGTCAGCGCCAAAATAGGTTTTATGAGCTACCTTTCCATCATGAGTAGGAGGACTCTCTCGATGCTGTTACTGGTATGCTTCGTGTATTTAACTTTGATGTTTATGTGCTATTGGACCCCGAGTTAAGTTTTTCTTATGTGACCCCACTGGTTACTTTGAATTTTGAGAAGAGTCCTAAAAGTATTTCTGAGCCGATTCTAGTTTCTACTCCAGTAGGGGAGTCTGTTATTGCTAAGAAAGTATACAAAAATTGTCTTATTACAATCCTTTATAGATTCATACTTGCTGATTTGATAAAGTTAGAGATGGTTGATTTTGATGTTATCTTAGGTATGGACTAGCTTTACTCTTGCTATGCATCTATAGATTGTCATACTCGTGTAGTCAAATTTTAGTTTCCCGATGAACTAGTTTTTGAGTGGTCAGGGAGTTCAGTACCTCCTAAGAGTCATTTTATTTCTTATTTCAAAGCCAGGAAGCTTATATCTAAGGGTTGCTTTTATCACTTTGTTAGAGTTAAGGACACTAAGTTTGAAACCCCAAGTATCCATTTAATCAACTTTGTCAATGAGTTTCCTGATGTCTTTCTGAAAGATCTCCCAGGGGTACCTCTCGAGAGAGAGATAGAATTCGGGATCAATCTTCTTCCTGACAGTTAGCCTATTTCCATTCCTCCCTACCGTATGGAACCTACAGAGCTTAAAGAGTTGAAAGAACAACTCAAAGATCTCTTAGAAAAAGGTTTTATAAGGCCCAGTGTATCTCTTTGGGGTGCACCTATCCTTTTCGTGCGAAAGAAAGATGTTTCTTTGTGTATATGCATTGACTATCATTAGCTTAATAAGGTTGCATTCAAGAACAAGTACCCTCTTCTAAGAATAAATGATTTGTTTGATCAGTTGCAAGGTGCGAGTTATTTCTCCAAGTTAGACCTTAGATCCGGCTATCACTAACTTAAAGTAAGGGAGTGTGATATCCTGAAGACAACATTCCAAACCCGCTATGGTCATTTTGAGTTTCTTGCTATATCTTTTGGGCTAACTAACGCCTCAGGAGCTTTCATGGACCTTATGAATCAAGTGTTCAAGTCATATCTTGATATGTTCGTCATTGTTTTTATCGACGTTATCCTTGCATATTCCCGAAGTGAGAGTGATCACGCAAAACATCTTAGAATCGTCTTCCAAACTCTTAGAGATCATAAGTTGTTCGCCAAATTCAGTAATTGAGTTTTGGATAAGGTCAGTAGCATTTCTGGGTCATATTATTTTAGCTGAAGGTATTAGAGTTGATCCTCAAAAGATAGAGGCTGTAAGAAATTGGCCTAGGCCTATCTCTCTGTGTGATATTATAAGTTTCTTGGGTCTAGCTTGCTATTACCACTATTTTGTTGAAGGGTTCTCTTCCATTGCGTCTCCCATGACTCGATTGACCCAAATAAAAGTTAAGTTCCTCTGGTCAAATTCCTGTGAAAAGAGTTTTCAGGACTTGAAGACTGGACTCACTTTGGCCCCTGTGTTGACTTTGCCTAATATTGTAGATGATTTTGTGGTATACTGTGATGCTTCAAGAGTTGGTTTGGGTTATGTGTTGATGTAGAGGGGTAAAGTTATAGCCTATGCTTCTAGACAGTTGAAACCTCATGAAAAGAATTACCCAACCCATGACTTAGAGTTGGCTGTTGTAGTGTTTGCTCTGAAAATCTGGAGACATTATTTGTATGGTGTGCATGTTGATGTTTTTACTGATCACAAAACCCTACAGTATGTGTTGACTCAGAAAGAGTTGAATCTTAGGCAACAGAGGTGGTTAGAATTGTTAAAAGACTATGATATGATTATTTTGTATCATCCGGGCAAGTCCCATGTTATGGAAGATACCCTTAGAAGGATGTCTATGAGTAGTGTTTCACATGTAGAGGAAGGTAATAAAGAATTGGCTCATGATGTGCATCGTCTGTCTTGATTGGGTGTTAAGTTGCTTGATTTCGCTTAGGGAAATATGTTGGTGTAGAGTAGTTCCGTATTCTCTTTGGTTTCGGAAGTAAAGGAGAAACAAGACTTAGATACTAGCTTGGTCAGACTGAAGGAGTCAGTCAAGGACCAAAAGGTATAGGTTTTCTCTCAAGGGGAAGATGGTGTGTTGAGGTTGTAGGGTAGATTATGTGTTCCTGATATTGGTGATCTGAGGCAGAGAATTATGGCTGAAGCGCAGGGTGCACTGTATTCTATTCATCCCGGCACTACCAAGATGTACCGAGACTTGCGGGAAATCTATTGGTGGTGTGGTATGAAGAAGGATATAGCTAATTTTGTGGCAAAGTGTACAATATGTCAACAGGTTAAGGTTGAGCACCCAAGACCTGGTGGTGTGATGCAAGAGTTTGGTATCCTAACTTGGAAGTGGGAAGAGATAAATATGGATTTTGTGACTAACTTACCTCTTTCCCGATGCCATCAAGATTTCATTTAGGTTGTTGTCGACAGGCTGACTATGTTAGCGTATTTCTTGCCTGTGCACATATCTTATTCAACTGAGGACTATTCTACATTGTATATTCGAGAGTTGGTCAGGTTGCATGGAGTTCCCTTGTCTATCATTTCGGATAGGGGTACTTAGTTCACTTATTAGTTTTGGAGAGCGTTTCAGAAGGGTCTTGGTACCCAAGTTCATATGAGTTTCACTTTTTATCCACAGATAGATGGTCAGGCTGAGAAGACTATCCAAACATTAGAGGACATGTTGAGAGTGTGTGCCCTTGATTTCAAAGGTAGTTGGGATGAGTATTTGCTGCTGATAGAGTTTGCTTACAACAATAGTTACCATGCTTGAATCAAGATGGCACCATTTGAGGCTGTATATGGTAGGAGATTTAGGTCACCCATAGGTTGTTTCAAAGTGGGTGAAGCTACTTTGGTTGGACCTGATGCAGTATTTGAGGCGATAGAGAAGGTAAAGTTGATTAGACATAGATTAAAGACAACTCAGAGTAGTCAAAAGTAATATGCAGATGTAAGATGAAAATACCTTGAGTTGGAAGTTAATGATTTGGTGTATCTGAAAATTTTGCCCATGAAAGGGGTAAAAAGGTTTGGGAAGAAGGGCAAACTTAGTCCCCATTACGTTGGCCCTTACAGATTTCTCAGTCGTGTTGGGAAAGTAGCCGATGAAGTGGAGTTGCCTGCAGAGTTGTTAGCTGTTCATCCTATTTTCCATATTTCCATGCTTAAGAAGCATATTGGTGATTCTATCGTTATTGATTCTTCAGATAGCTTAGATGTTCAGAATAACCTTTAGTTTAATGAGGTTCCAGTTGAGATCCTAGATTACCAAGTCCGTAGAATAAGGAACAAAGAAGTTCCATTGGTCAAAGTTTTATGGAGGAACCAATCAGTTGAGGGTGCTACTTGGGAAGCCTAAGCAGATATGCAATGAAAGTACCCACACCTCTTCTTCAAAAGTTAAGAGCAAGCCAAAGGTATTACTTTTTCTTAATTCAGCCCCTATCTAACCAAAGATTCGGCTATATAGCTATTTTGTTGCAAATTTGTGCACTCTCAGAAATACTCAAAAGTTTAGAATGACATAGATTCAATTTAGAGAACTATTCCAATTGTGCATCCTCAGTTTCTTTGTATTCCTAGCTTAACTAGTGACATTCGAGGACAAATGTTTCAAAGGGGGAGATATTGTAATACCCCAAGAATTTCAACTAATAGTAGAACCCTTCTTCAAGCTCTTTAGAAATAAAGTTAGTGATTTGGTAGTTACATGATCTAGTTTGATGAGTATTAAGGCCTCAAAAGTGTCCTAGCTATTAGACGAATCAAAACATTCCTTGCCGATTGAATTCTTGAGAAGGATATTGGTATAGTCAACTTCAAATGAGCATATCTCTAGTTATACTACAAATTTCTGAACTCATGACCCACCAACAGATAGATAATTGAATTATTTTTCAAAAAATACCAATTTCACCTAAATCCGATACCGGAGCAAAAAGTTATGCCCATTTTACTCCAGCATGTCAGCCTGGAAAACTGAGTGACGACATTCTTAACAACTTATCACAAATGTTGTTAGCCTTAGGCAGAATCCAGCCCCCAGTGACGACATTTCTGATAATTTATCACAAGTGTGACGACTTATCATGAATGTCGTCAGCCTTAGGCAGAAATCCATCAATTCCAGCCCCCCAGTGACAACATTTGTGATGACTTATCATGAGTCTGACGGCCCATTACAAATGTCGTCAGCCTTAGATTTTCAGCAACTGGGAAGCGGTTTAGTAAGGGTATTTTGGTCTTTTTCCTTCACTTCCTATGACTTATAACCCTCAAGGAGCGTATTATCTTCCATTCTCTTTAGCTAAACATCTCAAAATTCTCTGCACACCTTCAACCACAAGGTTAGGGTTTCAACATAAAAACCCAATTATCTAGAGATTCAACCATGAGAATTTGATAATTCTTGCATATTTGAATTCCCCGTTAAGAGGGCTACGAGGGACACCCGAAAGTTCATGAATAACCTTCTAAAATTTTTGAAGTCATCCAAAAGCTTCAAGTTTAAGGTATGTGGTTTTGAACAAGAACACCCTTTTGTTCTTGTGCCCAAAAGTTACATAGTTTTGTAAAGTATTTCATAAATTCATGGAGAATTCCTATCATGTTATTATATTGTGAGATTTTTTATGAAACTATGTTTTACCCAAGCTTTGAGTTGTAATATTATTATGCATATTAATGGTTTAAATTGTCAATTTATAGTTTAAGTTGCATAATTCAACGTCTATATCATGTTTTGAGAATTTCAAGTCCTATTGTTGTGAATTGAACCTTATGGTTAAAGTATGAGTTTGAGAATGAGATGTTAGTGATTTTTAAAGAATATCAAGAAGTGTGCTTTAATTGTAAGTTAAGATAGAAATCCACATTCTTGAGTTTGAAGTAAAGGGGATGCATTTTGGCTCCCATTATACATACATACATACATACATATATATATATATATATATATATATATTTGAATTGTTTTAAGGTGGATTTTCTAAAGTTCTGGGCTAAGTAAGGGAGTAGTATTTAGTACTGAGTTGGGCTTGATTCTGAGGTCTCATGCCCCAGAACTACGTTCCCCCGTAGGTTCTTTATATACACCAAGTGGGTTAAGATAGTGATCACTAATGTTAAGGTTTTATCCGATGGCAAGGATAGAACAGCTCTCCCCAACTTGGGTAAGACGTTGGACACCATGTATCTCACATGGTTTATGTCGGTTAAGAGAAACTCCGTAAGTTCCTAAAGTATTCTAAGTTCTAAAGTCTTCAAAGATTCAAACAGTTTTTGTCTTAAAGTTACAAAGTTTTTAAAGTATAAGTGTTTTGAAAGCTATGGTCCTAATAATTTCAGGTGTCATTATAGTTTGAGGTTTTAAGTAAAAGCATGATGATTTATGAGTTTTGTGGCATATATTTATTTCAAGCTATGTGAGTATGTTTTACACCATGCAGGTTTTTTATAAAAGATTATGATATTGATTATTTTAATTTCATACTCCCCCATATGCTTAGTACATTCCCAAAGTACTGATCCACATATTTTGTCTGTGTACCATATATTCTCGTAATGTAGGTTCAGGTGCTCAGTCTCAGCCTCACCAATGATCCTTTCGAGTACTCCTTTCTATATATCAGTCGTGGTGAGTCCTCATGTTTCGGGGACCGATTATTCTCAGACTTTCATTTTTATTTAGTAGCTGTTTAATTCTTGTCAGTTGAGTATGAGTCAGTTGCGGACCTGTCCCAATGGCTCTCTATTTTGCAGTAGTAGAGGTTTGTCAGACTAGTCATCATATTATCAGCACATCGAGATTTTCTTTGAGTTGTAGTCTGTTCAGACAAAGTATTTCATTCATATTTCTTATTTTAAGATGTCACTGTGTTGAGTTCATGCATTTTATCTCTAAGTAAGCTAATATATAATGTAGAAGGCTCAAAGGGTTAGCTTGGTGCTACTTGTAGCCATAAGCACCGTGAGACATTCCGGGACCTAGTTGCGAGGCGTTATTGTCATCAAATGTCTTAACATTCTACCTATTTCTCATATGTCATAATCTTCTAACTTTCGCCCTTTATATCAATGTTTCATAATTAAAAAGTATTTAAATTTGGCTAAAAATTCTGCTGGCATATCATAGTGTAACGCCTCAAATCTGGTACCCAGAATGCTACACGGTGCTCATGACCCCAAACAACCACAAGCTAACCCATGACTGATATTTGTACCTATATACTGCATAATATACTGTATAATGCGGAAACATGAAATGAAAGTCCATAAGGTTCAACACTGAGATATAATATCTGATAAAAATATAACATTTGGGAGGGGTATGAAATACCCAAAATAATTAAAATAAACTGTCTGAACATACTGTTGTCTAAAAAGCCTCTAAATCATGACTGAAATGTCTGAATAAGGAGTTGATAGGACATGTCCCCAACTAACTCCAACTAATAAATAAATTAATGAGGTAATAAAGTAATGATCATGTCCTCGAAAGATGAGGACTTGCTGCTAACTCTGACTGCTGAGACTAGAATCTACAAATGCTCTGGAGCTCGTGTCTCTGAACCTATGGTTTAAGACACCATAGCGCAAATGCATCAGTACTTTGAATGTACTGGTATGCATTGAGGTAGGCTGAATGCATTGGGTTCATATGCATGAACAACACTGACTAACTAACTAATATAAACGTGAGAATGCATGTATGAATACATACTAAGTATAACTAAGATCGTGATAACATGAATATACTGATAACTAACATGATTGGTAACTGAGTTATGATGACTAATATAAGCAATAATATGAGTGACTGTATCTGACAGTCCTGAATCTGATTGAACTAGCTGAGTTCCATACTATTCTGAGTTGACTATATCTGACAGTCCTAAATTCTGTAGAACTATCTAAGATCTATTAGTGAGGCTAAATGACTGTATCTGACAGTCCTGATTTTTATAGCTAAACCTGTGGGAAGTAGTTATCTAACCAACATGCCCCAAATAATGCATTATAGCTGAGTTGGGGTCCAATCTGTAACACCAATTGGAAGGGTGTCAATACCGCGCCACCGGTAAGGACAAGCTGTGAGTGACCCTCATCTGACAGTATCCCCAAAAGAGAATTATGGTTCCCTCATCTGACAGTGCTTATCCACCTCATCAACCCTCATCTGACTGTTTTGATGTCTCAACCTATGCTGGCTACATAGTTCTGGAATGCAAAGATGACTTCTAAAAATCACACCCTCATCTGATAGTGTGTGTTCCCATCCTTCGGTTCACTCGGTGCTAATTTTTACTCCCATATGAATAGACACTATACAAGAATTACTGAATTAAAATGGACTTAGTTAACTGAGTTTTGTTGACTTTCGGAATATTACTGAGATTTTTGTATTACTGAGCTTTCTGAGATTACTGGGATTTCTAAGTTTTACTGATTTTTCCTGAGTCACATGACTAACTGAATTCTACTGAACATTGATTTAGTAGCGATATCATGAAAACATGACACTGGCTCTAGGCACACAACTAAATTGTCGGGTACAAGTACCCCCAGGACTCGATGGAAAGAAACTGACAAAGAATGACTTTCTTAAATACATGACCAACATCAAAATCCATAATTCATTTATTTAGGCATTTCATCAAACCTGTGATATGCATAACTTGTACATACATGAGGATTGCATAATATCATACTAGTTGGATACTTTTCCTTCACATAGACATTTAATCAAATACATGGTAAGCATAGTATATGTAGACAACATTATACAACAAATAAACATCATGATTCAACTCTAATTTCACCATCCAAGGGTTTAATCATAGGTTCACATGAATCTACACCTATACTAATCAATTCCACATAAAATTGATCACCCAACATGGATTAGAATTCAACTGGTCATTATCAACATGAACAAAATCAAACCCAACATGAAATTCTTAAAGAAATCCATACACTTGTACTTTGAAAAGAGATTTTTGGGCTTCATGGACGAAAGGAGTCCATGAATGAACACTATGCATACCTGGTAGTGAGTTTCTTGAAGTTATTGAACTTGAAGAATTTGAATCTCTTCGTTCTTGAAGAATATTTGGATTTTCTTGCTTAAGGATTGCTCTTAGGGAGAAAACCCTAATTTTTGATATTGTTGAAGAATAATGAATTTAGGAGCCTTGGTCGGATATTACTACGTATATAAACGGGTGATAAAATACCAAAAACCCCCTTTATAAATGACTTAAAAATAACTTAATGGAACCTGCAACTTCTCATACGATGGTCCGTCGCTGGATCGACGGTCAATCGTTTCGACTGTCGTAGGTGGACTAGGATAGGGACTCACTACCTAAGTAGTGATGGCTTGGGCGGCGGTCCATCGCAAGTTGGATGGTTCGTCAACCTGTCCGTCGAACCTTATCCATAAGGTTTCCTCATTGCCTTGGCTGCGATGGTCAAGGCGACGATCCATCGCTAGGTCGACGGTCCGTCAACCTGGCCGTTGCACCTAGGCGATTCTGACAACTCTCTGTAAAATGTCCATAACTTTTCACTCCAATACTGGATTTAGATTAAATTGGTATCGTTGGAAAGATAATTAAATTTTCCACATGATAAAAAGTGAAAATATTAAAAATTCCATATGTACAAAAGTGGATTCATCTTTCAAAGAATCTTCTAACATTCTTAGGACAATTTCAAGCTAGGAAAAAGTATGGGGTATTACAATATCTCCCTTTGAGAACATTTATCCTCAAATGAGGGGAGAAGATAAAACAATGTACTTACTAAACATGAATGACTAAAACATGATTTCATGACTAACATGACTGATAACTGAATATATCATACTGAGCATGCATATCTGATGCTTGTGTAACTGATTCATGAATGCATGGATGGGAGTTCTAATGAACTAAGGTTCTCACAATGAGGATGCATGTCTAATCCATGATTATATAATTGAACTAATACATGAATTCATGAAAAAATATGCAATGGTATTTAATACCAAGTTTGTGATGAAATTCTGAACATGAACTGTATACCAAGCTTGTAATTGAAGTCTGAACATAAAACTGAAAAGCTTAATGAGAACTATTATGTTGAGATTGATCGGAGTTAGAGGATAAGAGGTGAGGATGCTTGGTTTGTATATCTACTTCTGCTTCCCTAGTAGCTCCCTCAACGGACTGATTTTGCCCAAGAACTTTGGCTAGAGGGACTTCTTTGTTCCTCAGTCTACGAGTCTGATAGTCTAGGATTTCGACTGGAATCTCTTCAGCAGAGAGGTTGTTCTGAACATCAATGCTCTGAATAGGGAATAAAACTGTTGGATCACCTATGCACTTCTTGAGCAAAGAGACATGGAAGACTTGATGAAATGAGGCTAGATCTGAAGGCAATTCGAGCTCATAAGCTACCTTGCCAAAGAGACTGAGAATTTTGAAGGGACTGACATATCAGAGACTGATATTTCCCTTCTCGCCTAACATTTTCACTCCCTTCATGGGAAAAATCTTTAGATAGACATAGTCACCAATCTCGAACTCGAGATCCTTTCTACGAACATCTGCATAAGACTTCTGTCGGCTCTAGGCAGCCCAGAGTCTTTCTCTGATCAACTGGACTTTTTCTAGGGCATCGAATACTAATTCAGGACCTATAACTGAGGCCTCACAAACTTTGAACCAACCAACTAGAGATATGTATCTCCTAACATAGAGAGCTTTGAATGGAGCTATCCGAATACCGGAATGGAAGCTATTATTGTATGCAAACTCAATCAAAGGCAAGTGGTCATCCCAAATACCCTTGAAATCAATTGTACACTCTCTTAGCATATCTTCTAGGGTCTGAATGGTCCTTTCTTCTTGACCATATTTCTGAGGATGAAAGGTTTTACTGATATAAACTTAGGTACCAAGACCCTTTTGGAACACTTTCTAGAAATAAGAGGTGAACTGGTACCTTTGTATGAGATAATAGATAAAGGAACACCGTTCAATCTAACCAACTCTCTAATGTAGAGTTTGGCGTAATCCTAGGCTGAATTGGAGGTATGGATTGGAAGGAAAGAAGTTGATTTGGTCATCCTATCTGCAATGATCTAAAATAAATCATGATGGCGATGAGTACGAGGAAAACTCATCACGAAGTCCATGTTAACTTCTTACCACTTCTAAGTAGGAATACTTAACTCCTGCATAGACCCACTAGACTTCTGATGCTCTATCTTAACCTGCTGATATGTAGAGCACTTAGCCAAAAACTCTGAAACATCTCTCTTCATTCCACTCCACCAATAGATTTCTCATAAGTCATGGTACATCTTTGTGTCCCCTGGATGAATAGATTAGCGCGCACCATGCACTTCTGCAAGAATTTACTACCTTAAGTCATCTACACCTAGAACACACAGACGACCCTAACAACGCAATACATCATCTCCTCCTTGGGAGAAAACCTTTACTTTATGATCCTTAACTGACTCTTTTAACTTTAAAAGGTTGGGATCTCTATCTTGAGTTTCTTTCACCTCAGAAACTACAGATGATTTTGAACTACTCTGAACCATCTGGAAGAGCTAAGACTGAAGCTGAGGTGAGTAAGTCTTCAACTACTGAAAACTCTTCTCGCAAGGATCTAACCACTGAAACTTGACTTTTTTCTGAGTTAATCTGGACATAGGGGATGCAATAGAAGAAATTCCCTCAACAAACCGTCTGTAATAGCTAGCCAAACCCAAGAAACTCCTAATATTTGATGGAGAGACAAGTCTGGGTCAGTTTCTTACCAGTTTGATCTTTTGAGGATCTACTCTTATGCCATCACCGAAAATGAAATGACCAAGAAATTCTACTGACCTTAGCCAAAATTTACACTTACTAAATTTGGCAAGCAACTGATGATCTCTGAGAGTCTGAAGTATGATTCTGAGATAGTTTTCATGATCACACTCACTGAGAGAATAGACCAGAATATTATCTATGAAGACTATGACCAACATGTCCAAGTACTTCTTGAACACGTGGTTCATCAGGTCCTTGAAAGCTGTTGGGGCATTAGTAAGACCAAAGGACATAACCATGAGCTTGAAGTGACCATACCGAGTACAAAAAGCTATTACTTTTCAAAATGTCATATTCTCTGACTCTGAGCTGATGATAGCTGGATCTGAGGTCTATATTAAGAAAATAATGGGCACCCTAAAGTTTGTCAAATAAGTCATCAATTCTGGGAAGATGATTCTTGTTCTTGACCGTGACTTTATTCAGCTGACAGTAATTAATACACATTCTGAGAGAACCGTCTTTCTTACGCATGAATAAAACTAGTGCACCCCACGGGGATACTCTGGTCCTGATGAATCCCTTATCTAAGATATCCTTCAACTATTTTTTCAATTCTCTAAGTTCTGTTGGTACCATTCTGTATGGCGGAATAGATATAGGTTGAGTATCTGAAAGAAGATCAATATAGAAGTCTATTTCCCTTCTGGGAGGAATTCCTGGAAGATCTTCGAGAAAGATATCTGAATATTCATTCATTACTGGGATTGATTCAAGACTGGGAGTTTCGGAACTAGTGTCCTTAACTTGAAAAATATGATAGAAACATCCTTTAGATATCATTTTCCATGCCCGAAGGTAGGAAATAAGCTAACCTCTGAAAGCGGATACACTATCCTTCCACTCTAGGATGGGTTTATTTGGAAACTGAAATTGAACTATTATGTTTCTGCAGTCGATTGTGGCATAACAAGAATGAAGCTAATCTATGCCAAGAATAACATCAAAATCAGTCATCTCTAATTCGACTAAGTTTGCTGAAGTGACTTTCTGAAATATCATAATCGGGCAGCTCCTGTATACCCGCTGAGCTATGATGGTTTTACCCACTGGAGTAGAAACTGAAAAGGGCTCTGCTAGAATTTCTAGACTAGACTCCAAAATCAACTGCTAAATAAGGAGTAACAAAAGACAAAAAAGCTCCTGGATCTAGCAAAGCGTAAATATGCACATAAAAGATCTGTAACGTACCAGCAACCACATCAGGAGAATATTCTTGATCTTGCCAGGACTGGAGAGCGTAGATTCTTTTTAGTCGTTGCCCACTAGTAGCACTGGAAGTGACACCCTGCTGAGTTGGTTAACTAGACTAAGATGAGGAATGGTTTTGCTGACCCTGATAACCTGACTAAGGATAATCTTTAACTCTGTGGCCTGACTTACCATATTCGAAATCGACATCGCTAATAGATCTGCAAGCACCTTTGTGGTTCTTACCACATGTCTGACAAAGGGGATTAGTTCGGGCATTGCTGAAACTACCCTGAGACTTTAAGACTGGTGCCCTATCTCTATTACCATCCCTAAACTTGGAAGTTGGAGCACTAGCTGAAGAAGTAGATGGAACTGATGACTTAGGAAGAAACTAAGAACGATTTCCTCCTTCTTATTTGGGTTCAACAAAGTTACAACTACTTGTCCTTGCTCTCTTATTCTTCTTCTCCTTCATCTTAATCTTTTGCTTCTATATCTGTTGAGCATGAGTCATAAGCCTGGGTAGAATCATGTCACTATTCAACATCGTTGACCTACACTCGTTGCCCATACTATCATTCAACCCAGATACAAACTTACTCATCTTGGTCCTTCTATCTGCAACCACATGAGGGGCAAATCTGGCTAATTAAGTAAACTTAAGAGAATACTCTTTCACCGTCATGTTTCCCTGCCTGAGGTTGATGAATTATAACACCTTAGCTTCTCTCTTCTCTAGGGGAAAGAACCTCTCTAAAAATAAGCTGACAAACTCTTCCCACTCAATATGCACTGCATCATCTAGCCTTTCTAACTTTCACTATTTGTACCATATGTGAGCAACATCCTGCAACTGATATGCATCTAGCTTAGCACTCTAAATAGATGACACCCCCATAATGTCAATAACCTTCTGAACCTGATCAATGAATTCCTGAGGGTCCTCATCTGACATAGACCCGAGAAAAGATGGAGGATTCATTCGGGTGAAGTCCCAAATCTTGGCTACAGTAGAATTGGCCACTGGGTTGGACGGAACGACAGTTGGTCATTCATTCTAATCAGCAACTGACTGGGAAAGAATAGTGAATGCAGCTCTAAACTCTGCATGAGAAACATGTTTGCCCAAAGGTACTTCAGGCTGAGGGGCTGACTGATTCCCATTTCTTTTTTTTTGGAGGCATGTTCTATAGAAGAAAGGGAGAAACACATTAGACTAAGAGATTGAACTGAGACTATACTCACTGGCATGACATGAATACTAAAAAAAGGGAAACTATTTCTAAAACATCTTATAGCCTCTTGTACATAAATGTGGCGCGCAACACACCCATGTACAAGACTCTACTAGATGCGGATTTCAAACTTCCTAGGACACTATTGAACCTTAGACTTTGATACCAAGTTTGTAACACCCCGAATCTGGTACCCGGAATGCTACACGGTGCTCATGACCCTGAAGGACCACAAGCTAACCCATGCCTGATATTTGTACCTGTATACTGCATATTATATTGTATAATGCAGAAACATAAACTGAAAGTCCATAAGGTTCAACACTGATATATAATATTTGATATAAATATAACATCTGGGTGGGGTATAAAATACCCAAAACAACTGAAATAAACTGTCTGAACAAACTGTAGTCTGAAAAGCCTCTAAATTATGATTGAACTGTCTGAATAAGAAGTTGATGGGACATGTACCCAACTAACTCCAACTAATAAATAAATTAATGAGGTAATAAAGTAATGATCATGTCCTCAAAATATGAGGACTTATTTCTAACTCTAACTACTGAGACTAGAATCTACTGATGCTCTGGAGCTCGTGTCTCTGAACCTATGGTATAAGACACTATAGCACAAATGCGTCAGTACTTTGAATATACTGGTATGCATGTGAGGTAGGTTAAATGAATGGGGTTCATTTGCATAAACAATACTGACTAACTGACTAATATGAACTTGAGAATGCATGCATGAATACATAGTAACTATAGCTAAGATCATGATAACATAA
The DNA here is from genome assembly GCA_030864215.1 of Capsicum pubescens. Classification (NCBI taxonomy): domain Eukaryota; kingdom Viridiplantae; phylum Streptophyta; class Magnoliopsida; order Solanales; family Solanaceae; genus Capsicum; species Capsicum pubescens. Next base: position 192,549,431 of record CM061544.1, on the reverse strand, counting down.
TATTACTAATAACTAACATGACTGGTAACTGAGTTCTGATGATTGATATAACTAATAAAATGAGTGACTGTATATAACAGTCCTGAATTTGATGGAACTAGTTGAGTTCTATACTGTTTTGAGTTGATTGTATCTGACAGTACAAAATTTGGTAGAACTATCTGAGTTCTATTATTGAGACTGAATGATTGTATCTGACAGTCCTAATTTCTGTAGCTGAAATTATGGGAAGTAGTTATCTAATCGACATGCCCTAAATAACTTATTATAGCTGAGTTGGGGTCCAATCTGTAACCCCAATTGGAAGGGTGTCAATACCGCACCACCGGTAAGGACAAGCTGTGAGTTACCCTCATCTGATAGTGTCCCTAAAAGAGAATGGTGGGGACCTCATCTGACAGTGCTTATCCACCTTATCAACCCTTATTTGATAGTGTTGATGTCTCAACCTATGCTGCTACATAGTTCTGGAATGCAAGGATGACTTCTAAGAATAACACCCTCATCTCACAGTGTGTGTTCCCATCCTTGGGTTCTCTCGGTGCTAATTTTTACTTCCATCTGAATAGACACTATACATGAATTAATAACCTATACTGGATTGAGTTAACTGAGTTTTGTTGACTGACGAAATATTACTGAGATTTCTGTATTACTGAGCTTTCTGAGATTACTGGGATTTCTGAGTTTTACTGAGTTTTCCTGAGTCACATGACTAACTGAATTCTACTGAACATGGCTTGACTAAGGATATCATAAAAACAGGACACTGGCTCTTGGCACACAACCTTATTGTCGGGTATAAGTACCCGCAGTACTCGATGGAAAGAAACTGACAAAGCATGACTTTCTTGAATACATGACCAACATCACAATCCATAATTCATTTATTGAGGCTTTTCATCAAACATGTGATATGCATAACTTGTACATAAATGAGGATTGCATAATATCATACTAGTTGGGCACTTCTCCTTCACATAGGCATTTAATCAAACACATGGTAATCACAGTATATATAGACAACATTATACAACAAATAAACATCATGATTCAACTCTAATTTCATCATCCACGGGTTTAATCATAGGTTCACATGAATCTACACCTATACTAATCAATTCCACATAAAATTGATCACCCAACATGGATTAGAATTCAATTGGTCATTATCATTATGAACAAAAGCAAACCCAACATGAAATTCATAAAGAAATCCATACACTTGAACTTTGGAAGGAAATTCTTGGGCTTCATGGACGAAAGGAGTCCATGAATGAACACTATGCATACCTGGTAGTGAGTTTCTTTAAGTTCTTGAACTTGAAGAATTTGAATATCTTAGTTCTTGAAGAAGATTTGGATTTTGTTTCTTAAGGATTGCTTTTAGGGAGAACCATAATTTTTGATGTTGTGGAAGAAAAATGAATTTAAGAGCATTGGTCGGATATTACTAGGTATATAAACGGGTGGTAAAAGAGCAAAAAGCCCCTTTAAAAATGACTTAAAAATAACTGAACGGAATCTACGATGGATCATGCAATGGTCCATCATTGGATCGACGGTCCACCGTTTCGACCATCATAGGTGGACCAGGATAGGGACTTATTACCTAAGTAGCGATGGTTTGGGTGATGATCTGTCGTATGTTCAATGATTCGTCAACTTGTCTCTCGCACCTTATCCAGAAGGTTGCCTCACTACCTTGGATGCGATGGTCAAGGCGACGGTCCGTCGCTAGGTCGACGGTCCGTCAACCTGGCCATCGCACCAGGGCGATTCTGCCAGCTCTTGGTAAAACATCCATAACATTTCACTCCTATATCGGATTTAGACGAAATTGGTTTCGTTGGAAAGATAATTCAATTTTGCACATGATGAAAGTAAAAATCTTAAAATTCCATATGTAAAAAAGTGGATTCATCTTTTAAAGAAAGCTTCTAACATTCTTGGGACAATTTCAAGCTAGTAAAAAGTACGGGGTATTACACATAGCACTTGAATCAACATAAAATGAATTGCATGAAAACAAAACAACAAACAAACTTAAAATAAGGGAAAACAACAAGAGACATCATATTTCATTGAAAGAAAAAATAAAAGGGTTTAAACAAAGACCACAAAGAAATAAAACAAGATAGAGTCAGATCTACAACCTTGAAATAATCCCGAAAATAGAAAGGAGAACAAAACAAACTACTAAAAATTCATCCTGGCGAGGAGAGAAGTGACTTTCCAATTGCTGAACTTGACATCTTAACCACTAGTTTGGATATCAGCATGACTAGAGCTTTCCTTACAATCAATGTTCCGCACCATAATTGATTTATCTTAAATTATCTTTTCAATTTCTCTTTTCAAATCCTGATAATCTTCAATATTATGACCCTGAACATCAGGATAATATACACATCGTACATTAAGATCAAAATTTTTTAAATGCCGATTAAGAGTGTACCCAAGGAGTGGAGTGATCATGCCCCACTGTACCCATCTATGGAATAATATGGCATGACTCTCTAATTGGTGTGAAATTATCCCTCGACTTCTACCTTATTTTATTTTTCGTCTTGGATAGAAAATTGAGCCTAGAAGGGATTTGGTATATTTGTGGAATTGGAGAATGACCGTAAGGAGTTGGTGCATGCCATTGTGGGTAAGATAGGGGTTAAACATATGGTTGTGCATTATACTAGTTATGGAGGTGGGGGAATGGAGTATAATGGATTTTAGGAGTGATTATGTGGAGCTTGGGCATGAACTTGGGTTTAAGACTGAGGGTAACGGCGACTTAGTGTTCTTTGATGTGTAGGTTGTTTAGCTACAATAGCAGCTACACATTCCTCATTCTTCTTCTCTCCAACATTTCCTGAACCCTTCTGAATTGCTTGAGTAGTCACTTTCAATGTTGCAAAACTCATAATGCGACCGGTCTTAATTCCATCCTCTATCATCTCTACCATTTAGAGGACCTCAATAAATGTCTTGCCTAATGCAGGTAACAAGTGTTGATAATATGTTTCATCCTGTGCTTGAATAAATACCTCCACTGTCTTGCTTTTTTTCATTGGCAGTTTCACCTAAGCATCTTGTTCACGCCATCTAATTGCATACTCCCTGAAATTTTCATTGTTATTCTTCTTTATTTTAGTAACGGATTTATCATTAGGATTTAGCTCCACATTGTACTGAAATTGTTGCACGAATTTGTTAGCCAAGTCATCCCAACTACTCCACTTGTCGATGTCCTGATCCACAAAATAGTCTAAGGCTGTACTTAAAAGGCTCTCACCGAAATAAGATATGAGTAATTCTTATTTTCCTCCGACATCTCATAATTGGTTGCAATAAAGCCTCAAGTATGCCACTGAATCACCGTGTCCTTTGTACTTGTCAAACTTTGGGATTTTGAACACTAGCGGCAAATGAACGTCAGGAAACATACATAAATCTTTGTATGAAACACTTTTTGGTCCTCTTAATCCTTGCATATTTCTTATAGTCTACTCTAATCTTCTCACTTTCCTGGGCATCTCTTCCCATTCTTCACTTTTAACAATCTTCTACATCACGATAGGAGAAACGTGTTGATGAGAATGAAAATGTGGATTTGGGGGTTTGAAAGTCATTCCAAGAGGATACAATTGATCATGAATTGGTTCTCCCATATTCTTTTGTACTGTCAATTGAGAACCCGTAGTAGCTGGTGCTATATGAGTAAAAAGTGGGTTGTTCAAGAAATATATTTGGTAGGCACATGGTAGAAGTACCAGCAGCACCAGACATATTATCATATGGGTCGAATCCAGGTGGGTAAAGTGGATCGCCAGTTTGAGCTTGAGTGAAATTTGGATCATTTGTATTCAAAAGTCCAGGGATTGAGGAAGGCGGGGCTTGACCATTTGGCCAAGCTTTGTACATCTCTGATATCTGTTGTTTCAATCACTTATTTTCTTTCATTAATGCTAATTCTTCTGAAATCAACTGATTTTTCTCTTCCTCACTGTTAGACCCCACAACCTCTTTGTGGGTCATCTTTCTCTTTTCTTTGAACCTCTGTTGTATGGATTGAGAAGCCAACTTAGACACAAACCAACCACCTTAATACTATTTTTATTTTGGATAAAATTAATGTGTCAGAGTTCAATTATTTTAAGACCACCGAATCCATGAAGGACTACATACGTATCTCACTAAGATGAGAATCAGGTATGTGTAGTTCTTGAAATATATGTTGTATAAAATTCATCCTTAAGACCCCTAAAGGTTCACGACTGCTAAGATTTATAAAACTTAGCCTCATGATCCCTAAAGATTCAGGGATATTAAGATATATATATATAAAAGAAAAAATCAAACTTTGAGGATAAGATAAATAATTATGAAAGTAATCATATTTTCAAAATATTCTACAATAAATCTATGAATAATTTTTCAAAAGCTATGGTCATATTTCGAAAAGGTCTTCCAAAGTATCCCTCTAAATAGTGAGAATTAGACCCTCGTAGTTCATGAAGACCTTAAAAAAACTACATATATTTTAATTTTTTTCTAAAAATGATTTATTAAATTTGAGGACAATATATTCTCTTGCATTTTACCAAGTTGCCTAAATGCCGGTCAACAATAAAATAAGCCTTCTAAATAAATGTCAAAGAGTACGTAGGATGCATATGTTGGTCATTATAAAGAGGGACACCTGTCCTAGACAAACCTAACCCCTGTGTTGAGTCACGCTAAGTTAAATGCACATGATGCAAATAAAGAGGAACCTAATAGGGATAACTAGATTCTTAGTTTCGGTTCTACTAGGTTTATACTAATAGGGATAGGTGTCTAGACTGGCTTACCCTAGAGGACACTCGAGTCGGGGAGGGACAACTTGTTTGGTAGCAGTGCTATTCCAACTTCGTTGCCGATCCGAACCCCACCTAACACGTGTGAATAATAATCCTTCACCAGGTACCTTGACACTCTGGCTATCTAAAAAAGAAGGTAGGATGCATGTGTTGCATTCCTTCTATTCTATTTCAGAGACTCATAGGGGATGCGCAAGAGAAGACAGTTTATAAATACAGTTCAACAATATCAAAAACAATAAATGAGCGACAAATAGCACATTAGGCCAACAAACACAATATCGACAATAATTAAAATAAGTAAAGTTCAATATCAAAAGCTAGAATTCTAGTTAGTATCCCAATAGAGTCGCCAGAGATGCCACACCCTTTTTCCACCCGAGGATAGAAGGGTTGTTCCAATTAAAGTGACGGTTTTGAATAGAGATTATCTTTATCATTTTTAGAGTCGCCACTTGGAATTGAGTTACGGTGTTCCAAGTAACCTTTTTGAATCCCTAATCAAAATGAAATAACTCTTTATAGGTTTGGAAAAATAGAAGACCGGGTAAGGAATTCTGTTGACCAAGGGGAAGGTGTGAGGCACCCCTCGAGTCCTGTGATTCTAGCATATTAGCTTTTATTGACTTATCTTAGATTAAGCTATTTCGATAAATTATGTTAAGGCCTAAATTCGCTCATTTTTATTATCTAGTATCTGTCTATACTTTTTTTATTAATCTAGTGAACATCAATTTTAGAACGATCTTTGCCAAGATGCATTATTACATTCTTGAATTATTTTTAAAACATCTTAGAAAGATTCATACACCATATTTTTAATCAAAACAAATATGTTTAAACAATTAACGTGATATAATATATAACAAGGACATGACTTTAATTTACCCTTTACTTAATTATTGTTAGTGGAAGAATAATAAAATCTTCTCTGTAAGAATGATTAGATTGGATTTATATCTTTGTTGAGGGATGTATCCATAAACAAAACTTTGTAATTATGAAATAAATTAAGGAACATAATCACACGCTTGGCTAAAGTATAACTAATTATAATGGTCAAAAGAATTGATGGAATTTTAACTAAGGGATATTTAATTTAAAAATATAATAGAAGACACGACCAATGCATTAAATGTCCCTAAATTTATTTAATGTCAAACTAACATGGTTAGAATTAATAGAACTCTATCAAGATGATATTTCTAAATTGCTTTTAAGCCATAATTAAGAACAAAGCAGTACCTTTGACACAAATAAATGTCAACTCAATAAAAACATAACCCAAAAGGATTTCTTCTATTCCATGAATTAAATTTCAAAAGAATCATTTAATATCCACTGGGCCATTTCAATTGCATAAAGACTATCACGTTAATTTTTCAAGTATTCAAACTTTGAACCTTACCATTATTCTAAATTTTAATACTAAAATTCTAATATGTTTATTTTTCATTAACTTAAAACTCAAAATATTATGTGATTTTTTAAACTACAAATCATTTATTCTAAATTCATGAACAAACAACCTATATTCTTAACATGATATTTTTTAATTTTTTTTCTTTTTGCATGCATGCATGCATGAGTCATAAATCGTGGTCTATAACATAACTACATACTAATTGCATGTCAACTTTACATCTTTTAACATTAAAAATTACCATATTTAAAACTCAAAATCAAACTAATTAATATCAATTTTGAAACAACATATGAATTATAAATAAAGACGTAAAGCACCAAAATGGATCTAAATAATAAACTGTGCATACTAAACAAAGAAAGTCATTAAAATAACTTTGTTCATACTTTGATTTACAACAAGACTCATCAAAATAAATAATACAAAGTTGAATAAAAACCTGTATGATGAACTAACTAAAAGAAAAGTACGAATGAAGCAACCGGAGACTCACACGGAAACAAGAAACCAATCCTTTACTACTTTTCTTCCTTTTTTTCGTTTGATTCTATCCGTGTGATTTTTTCCACACTGTTTCTTGTTTTTCCTTTTGTTTCTTTTTTTCTCGTTTTTCTTGTTTTCTCTTTGTTTCTTGTTTTGTCTTTTTTCTTGATCTATCACTGTTTCTAATTTTCTCCTTTCTTGATGTCTATGTTTATTTGCCTTTTTTTTCTTAAGTTTCTCTCTTCTTGGTTTTTCTTTCTTCTGTCCGCGGTCTGTGTGTATGTTTTGTTCTTTTTTATTTCTTTTCATCCGTGTGTGTGTTACATAAGTTTGTAGTATTGGGAAGTTGAGGGAATTGGAGGAGAAGGTGGGGGTGGTTGGGGTAGTTTAGGATAAGATTTATCTTTTTTTTTTTTAAAAAAATAATCAATTAAAATAAATAATAAAAATAAAAGAATATTAATTTTTATATTTTAAGAAAATACAATAAATTTTTATAAATAATTTAAAATAAATATAATTAAGGTAATACTAAAACTAGTAGCCTATTTGTTAGAAAAAAATGAAATATATTTTTGAATTTTTTTTTATTATTTTAAAAATAAAATAAAATAAAAAAAATTTCAAAATGTAACTTTATTTATTTATTTATTTTCAAATAAAATCTATTAAAAATGAAATAAGAGCTAAAATAAATCTTGGATAAAATATAAATATTTAATGTCGAAAAATAGGTTAAAACTCAGGGAGGGTCAAAAATCATGTGTCTACATTCACATGTTCCCCTTGATGATCAAGCTTTACATCAATTGTTGAAACTCACCATAGTATGCCATGACACTTTTGTTTCCTTGACTCAAGTTGTACAACTTGGAAAGAAGATCATGTTTGTAGCCCTCGGGTAAGTACGTTTGACGCATAAGGTACCTCAATCTAAACAATGGATATGGCTACCCGGCAATCAACACATCACTAAACCTTTTCACATACTCCCACCAAGTGTTTGCATCACCCTCAAAATGACTGATAGCATAACAACTCTTTTTCTCTTCGGTTAGATCATTTACTTGGAATATCTTGTCACAAGATGATTCCCAAGCAAGATACGCCTCAGGATCACTCTCACCCTTGAAGATTGGAAAACTAACTTTGATGGCATTGATGCCTAGCTCTCGGGTTTGGTGGACACCCCTCACCTATCGACCTAAATCACCTTTCCTACCCCTCACCTCTTCTTTCCTCAAGTAAAAATCAGCATAATATCCATAACCCCCATGTTGTTCCTCCCTACCATATCCCTTTACACGGTTAGGTTGGTTTTGGATTTAGTGGATTTGGATTTGGTGAAAAGTAAGGCCTTTGGTTTAATGGAGTTTGGATTGGAACGTGAGGCCTTTGGTTAAGTGGAGGGCTCATTTTTGGTGGTGGAATTTGGATTCCAAATCCTTCTTGTTGTACTTGGTGAAGTGGAGGGTGGATTGGTATTTTATACTCTCGACCTTGGGGAGCATTTGCTGGTTGTTTTAGTGGATGGATCATTTGGTGTAACATTTCGGATGTAATAGGTGCAAAAGTATTTTGAGGAGTAGAAGGTCGGGAACTTCTTTGGCTTTCTACCCATTCTAATTTCCCACTTATAGTGGTCATATCCCCCTTTATTGATGCCAAATCTGAACCAAACCATTCAAGTATACGGGTGATAGCCTCAAGAGAGGCTTTCATAGTTTCTAGAGTATTATTGTCCACGGTTTGAGATGTAGATCCTTCCATTGTAAAATACCTAACAAAATTCCAGGAAAAACAGCAAACAAATTAGTTCAATAGCCTCACCACACTCACACACTTTGATTACCTTACTCTTAGCTTCACAAGTGTTGTAAGCCATCTAAGGAATTTGTGAGGAGTTGAGGATTGAGTCTACTCTTGTCTGGATTAGAATTTTGTTTTGAAACTCAAAAAAATCTTGTTGGACATGAGTCAAAAACTAATCAACTATTTAAAAACAACAAAAACTATACAAATAAGGCTTAACACGAACAAACGGATACAAAACTAATTAACAATCTAGTAGAAGTTTACTAGCTTGTCAATTAGTGTTTGAACCAACAAACGCAACTAAGGAATAAAATAAAATGAAACTAAGAATCTAAAAATTTGAACTTAAAAATGTTGGATGAACAGTAAATTAGTGACATGGCAGTCCACTATTAGCTATGGTTTTGTCAAATTTTACCTTCCGATTTCAAGTCTTGATCAAGTTTACAATTTGGAATTGGTGGATTTGATTAATAGAGGGAAATATGGTCTTGGACCTTCTTTTTCAAATTTAAAATCAAGACTTGACCTTCTTTGTACTTTCTCCTTGAAACAAGTTCCTTAAATCATGGAATGTAGGTGAAAAGTGGTTGTCAAGTCTTTTGAGTGATGTGATCAAGTTCTTTCACAAACAAGTACTACAACTTGGTGTTTCACCTTTTGTAGATCAAATGTTTACTTTTTGTTTTAACAAGAGATGAAAGGGGTGACGAACAACACAAACACTACAACAACATTTCAAGAACAACAACAATATAGACCAATGTCCAACCAAATACACACAAGATCACCATATGGACAAGAACAACAACATCAACACACAACCACTACCTTGTTTACAACAACAACCTCAACAATTTAAGATCAAATGGGGATATAGACTCAAAGTGCTAGTGAAGAACAAATCTAACACTAGAAACAACAAAAAAAACAAAATAAATCCTAGACCTAGACTCAAGTTTTTCGGCCATGGCAACTACAACAAGAACTTCAAGTTCTCAGCTAAGGATACAATAAGAACACTTCTTTCGTTTTTCAACTCTCAAGCCTAAGATTGATCTTGTTAGAAAAAAATCAAAGATGGATTTGATACCAAATGATATGATACAAACTTGGAAGAATCAAAACACATTCCAAAAATAAACCACAAATCACAAGGATCTGAGGACCAAATGGAGACTTCTCTCGAATTCAACAAATGCAACAAGAATAAAAGATACAAGGGTGTATTTGAGACCAAAAAAACCACTCAAAATAATATTATCAACACAAGATGATGAACACAATGAACAACAAAAATATTATAACAAAAACACATGGATTCAAGAGTACAAGACAACTAACGGCTATAAGATTACAATAAAGAAATGGATAGATATTTTGACATACACTAATAAATTCACTAAGAACCTAAGTGTGTTTCAAACACAAAGATCCTCAATGAATGTAATAGGAACACCTATACTCTTAAATGGACACAAGAGGGACCTTAATCCTTCAAGCACTCAATGTTCTAGGCAAGATAACAACAATACTGAATCCACACTCTAATGTTGACCAACTTTTGGCCAAGTCTCCAAAGGGAGAGATAACTTGTATTTGAATATGTGTTATACTAGACTTTAATATCCAAAAACTAACTAATAAAACCCTAAAATGTTACTTATATAGTTATTACAAAATATAAGTTAAAATGAACAAAAGGTCCCTTATGTGAGAGACGTGCATCAAGTGTAGTTCAAGTGTAGTGTATGGATGGTTTTGGTGAGTCTTTTGGTGCTTCTTTGCACTTAACTTGCACATTAAAAGTCTCGGGTCCATCACGCACTCTCATAAGTTCATCTTTGTGATTATTCTTGTATCACATCTCGAATCAGACTTATATCAAATGTCCTAAGGGTCTCTACCATCTTGTCAATCCAAGGGAGATCCATAACCCTCGCTGCTAAGAAAATTTGGAAAATCATACAGAGGTAGGCCTATAATGCCTTATGCCCCCAATTATCCTATCTTATATCTCTCGAGCCAGGAACTTACCAATATTAAATGTGTACGCCACTATTAAACTAACTATTATATGAGCCCAGACAGGGCTTAGATCTTCATCTCCAGCAGTGGGACACAGCCGGTGTCGGGCTAGCGTCCACCAAGCCTTGCCCTCAAACTTGATGGTTCTTTTTTTTATCTACCGCGAATAACCAATATCTCCTGCAACCCAAGTCCCATGCTCACTATGTGTAACTATCCTCTCATCTATACATCTAAACATTACTATTTTATCAATAGTACCTAGCGTCCGCTTAGTGATTTTTCTCATTTCTGCCATCCTGTATTCCATCTCTCTTGTATTGGCTGGACCTTGATATTCTGGCCCATACAAAAATTTCCCTATATTTTAGGATGATATATCAACCCAAACTCCACAAATCGTCAAAGAGGTAATATGCTCGCCTACTTCCACAACATACCATAAGGATACTACCTCTGCAGCTCTCCGTTATAAGATTCATAGAACTCTCAGATGAGGACCTCAAAATATTTCTCGGCTTTCATCATAAAATCAAATTCATATTGTTGGAACCATTCTACAAACTCAGGAAACTCTGCCATTCTCGTAGTAGTTATTCTCCTCTCCGAATATAGAATTCTTATTATCTTACAACCCAAAAAATGAGACAACACTGAGTTAATATCTCCTGCATGCCGGGGTATCCCCATCTTTTGATGATGGGCACTGGAGCAGGGGACAATGCAAGTGTAGGGTCCTATCTATCTATCGGGGAAACATTAACCTCAGGACCCTAAGATTCATCTGAACACTCCTCTTCTGAACTAGATGTCTCTCCATAATCATCATCCTCATCATCTAGCTATGGTCTATGAGGAGAAGATACTGTCACATTTATTCTTCTCAGCCTCTTTGGTGGTGGTGTCTCATACTCTTGGGGAATGACCTTCTTCCCCTTTGCCTTAGTGACTGCCTTTCTCTTTAAAGCAACTTTCTTCGATGAGGTTTCATCATATTCTTCTTCACTGCTTTCAGATATGGATTCTGACTCAGAGATAATAATTTCCTCACTTTCAATCAGTGGTAGCTTGGTCCCTTTCTTTGTTCTTAGTTTAGAGGATGAAGTTTTCTTTGGAAGCATTGTACCTATAAATACACTATGTTTAGAAACTAAGAAAACAAAAAAAAGAAAAAGTTTAAACTAAAGTTCAATGTGACTTGTCTAAGTTGGGTATAAGTGATGGATCAAGGCATACCCACCGAATACGACTCATATAACCGAGTCGTATCTTAGACAGTGCATGACCATTATTCACTAATCTACTTATGACTACTCCTTTCAAATCATACCTGATGGGTATGACTCGTGACCAACAGTCATAAGTAACTCAAAAACATTTAGTCTATTTTAATTTCTCCCCGGGTGGGTACGACCAATGTATACAAGTCATATGGTAAGGATATGACTTGTATGGTTGAGTTTTATCCATTCCAAAACTTTGAATCTGTTTGACTTCTATGTTGTCAATGGTACAAATATCATTACAATGTCGTACCGGTGGGTATGAGTCGTAAGAAGTCTCGTATCCACTACAACATAGAATTCCAACTTCAAAGTTTGATTCCGATTTAATTTCATTAAATACCCACAACTAATTTTCAGCTATTTTCAGCATTTCAACACACATAGACATCAAAATCCATTCCTAAACCATAGTTCCAACCCTATTTTAGAATTTTAATGAATATACCTAAACTAGAGCACCAACAAACCATGAAATGTAGAAATTCTACTTAAACCAAGTTTACAATATCAGATAATACTCATTTCAACTTACAATGTAGCAAAAATAAGTTGAGAAACTTACTTGGTTAGTGGAGGGTAGAAGATTTTGATTTTGGATCTTAGTGGCCTCAAATTCGAGTTAAACCCACACAAAATGGCAGATTCGAGGTTGTTGGTAGTTAGATTTGGTTGAAAACACTTTGATTTCTAGCATTTGAGTTGGAAATTTTATTGATAAATGATGAGGGTACTAGAAGTGCAATCGGGTGGCCTTCTCTTTAATTTTAATTACATTTTAGGCTGAGTCAACCCGAGAACTGACCTTTTAATCTTGGATACAAGTGGTGGACACGACTCATACCCAGGATTACAAGTCATTTCTTCAACTTGTATAGACTGGGGACTTACTTGTGTTTTGGACTGGATACAACTCTTAGTCACAACCCATACCCAAAAGTTTCCACTCATATCGAATATCGTATTAAATCCAGAAATTGATTCCTAATCTTTTTTTTCTTCCAGATTAATACGACTCCTACTCACGAGTCATACATTATAGATACGACTCATAAATAGTCCGTATGATAACTTTTTTCAACTTCTCTTGATTTTGTCTATATTTTTTGGTCCTGCATATTTCACAAGCATATTACCCTATAAATAAAATAAGTACAAAAACATGCGATGCCTCCCATGCAATGCTTGATTTAACATCATGGCATGATGATATTTCCTTGATGACTTAGACATCATCAAGGTCAATGTCAACTACTTCTTTTACCTTTTCTATATTTCCTATATAATGCTTTACTCTTTGTTCATTTACCTTGAATGGGCTTGCACCATCCTTATTTATTTCTAAAGAACCATAGAGATAAACCCTTGTCACTGTGAATGGACTATGCCATCTTGACTTTAGCTTACCTAGAAACAAATGAAGCTTGAAATTGTATAGTATCACTTTGTCACCTTTTTCAAAAATTATTTTCTCAATCTTGCTGTTGTGATGCAACTTCTTCTTTTCTTATAAATTGTGGAACTTTCATATGCCCAGAGATGGATTTAATCCAACTCAGTGATATTATTCAACCTTGCTTTTGTTGCATCCTTCCACTATAAATTTAATTTCTTCAATGCCCATAATGCCTTATGATAAAGCTCAATTGGTAAATGACAAGCTTTTCCATACACCAGCTCATAAGGTGAAGCACCTATGAGGGGTTTTGTAAGCTATGCAGTAAGCCCATAATGCATCATCTAACTTTTATGCACAATCAGTCCTATTAGCTCTGACAGTCTTTGCCAATATGGACTTGATTTCTCTATTAGACACTTCAACTTGTCCACTAGTCTACAGATGATAGGGTGTTGCCACTTTGTGGTTTACTTTATATTTTCAAGAAGACTGTTGAATAGATGATTACAAAAATGTGACCCTATGTTACTAATAATAGCACAAGGCATACCGAATTGAGAAAAGATGTTATTTCTCACAAATGCGGTGACACTCTTTTCTTCATTTTTAGGAAGCACAATTTTTTCCACCAACATTGAAAAATAGTCAACAACCACAAGTATGTACTTTATTCCACAGGAACTAATAAAAGGTCCAATGAAATATATACCCCATACATCAAACACTTCTAATTCTAAAATAGGGGTCATAGGTAATTCATGTCTTTGATAAATAGTACCTTGTCTCTAGCATTGATCACAGGTAGAAGTATAGTCATGATTATCTTTGTATATGGTCGGCTAATAGTATCCGTATTACATAATGTTATGAGTTGTGAGGTCCCCTCCATGATGACCCCCAAACGACAATGAATGACAAGCTTCAAGTATGCTCATTATCTCTACCTCAGATATGCATCTGTAAATGATTCCATCTGCACAAATCTTAAATAAATAAGGTTCATCCAAGAAAAAATTTCTTACCTCGAGAATGAACTTCTTCCTTTGATGATATGAAAGATCTTCCGATAATAGATCATGTGCTAAGTAATTTGCATAATCTGCAAAACATGGAATTAAATCTTGGGAAACTGCCAATATTTATTCATCTGGAAAACTGTCATAATTCTCCAATCCATTAGAAACCTTCTACATAGCTTCTTCCTCTAGTCTAGACAACTAATCCGCAACTTAATTTTTTATGCCATTTCTGTCTGTTACCTTGAAATCAAATTCTTGTAATAGTAGCACCCAATGGATGGGCCTAGACTTTGAATCCTTATTAGAAATTAAGTACCACAGTTCCATATGGACTATGTGCACAATAACTTTTTTCCAAATCAAGTAAGATCTAATATTTCAAAGGAAAAAATCACCGACAATAACTTTTTCTCCATCACAGTGTAGTTCTTTTTAGAAGGATTTAGTGCCTAACTATCATAATAGATGGGATGAAGGATCTTTTATTTTTGTTAGCCTAGTATATCCCCTAAAACCAATCTGCTAGCATCACATATAATCTCGAAAGGTGAAGGCCAATTAGGAGATACAATGATTGGAGCAGAAACCAACTTCTCTTTTAGGCTTTCAAAAGCCTTCTTACATGCATCATAAAAATCAAATTTTACCTCATTCTCAAGAAGATTTCAAAGTGTACTAGCAATCACCGAGAAGTCCTTGATAAATTGCCTAAAAAAACCTGCATGCCATAGAAAACTCTGAATTAACTTTACAAATATTAGATAAGGTATTTTTCATTCACCTTAATCTTTGCTCGATCAACCTCTATGCCTCTTCAAAATTTTATGCCCAAGCATAATTCCCTCTTTGACCATGAAATGACACTTTTCCAAATTAAGCACCAAGTTGCATTCTTCATACCTTTGTAGAGCCTTTGCCAGGTGAATAAAGTAGTCATAAAAAGAATCACCAACAACTAAAAAATCATCCAAAAATACTTCAATAATGTCTTCGACCAAATCACAAAAAATAGATATCATACATCTCTGAAATATGGCTGGGGCGTTGCATAACCCAAATGGCATCTGCTTGAAGGCAAAGGTCCCATAAGGACATGTAAAGGTAATCTTATCTTTATCCTCCGGTTTAATAGTGATCATATTATAACTTGAGTATCTTTCTAGAAAATAGTACCATCCTCTGCCTGCTAACCTGTCCAAATCTGATCCATGAACGACATCGAAAAATGGTCCTTCTGAGTCCATGCATTCAACTTTCTATAATCCATGCACACTCTCCATCAATTGATTGGAATCATTAGAACTAGCTCAGTCTTCTCATTAAGTACGATAGTTATTTTGCCCTTCTTCGGTATGCATTGAACCGACTGACCCACTTGCTATCAGTAATGGGAAACCTTAAACCAGCATCCTACCACTTGATGATCTCCTTCTTAAACACCTCCTATATAGGAGGATTGATTTAAATTTGATGCTCAATAGATGAAAATAATTCATCTCAATCTGAATTTGGTGAGTACACAAACCAGGCAGAATACCCATATTATTTGCAATGGACCATCCAATGACCCTCTTGAAATTCTGCAGCACTGACAATAATGCTTCTACCTCTGATTGGCTCAGATCATCTATAATAATAACCGACAGAGTGTTGTTGGACCCTAAAAATACATACCTAAAGTAAGATAGGAGGGCCTTCAACTCAAACACCGGTGGTTCTTCAATGGATGGGTGAGCAAGTGGAATAGTTCAATTGTTTAAATTTAAATCAAGCTTCTTTGGTTCTTAATTCTAACCATCCCCATGCAATGCACCCAATAACTCCTCATACTCCTCAATACCTTTAGAGTCAAAATTCATAATCATAGTTGCAAGAGCTTCGATACCTAGCCTCTCTTCAATGGTAATAATCATATCCGAACCATCATCCCACAAAGTAACTTTATCAACATCATGGAATGAATCTGTCTCCTCATTATCTAAATCAATCATAGATACCACTCTTAAGTCATCAGGTTAATTCATAGATTTTTATACATTGAATGTCACATGTTCATCATTGAGTCACAGCATCAGATGTCCTTTCTCCATGTCAAACATTGTCCTACCTGTAGACAAAAATGGTCTTCCCAAAATAATCAAGACTTGAAATTCCACTTCACAATCTAAAATAAAAAAATCATCATGAAATATAAAAGAAGACACTTTTACCAAAACATCATAAAGCATACCAACAAGCTTCTTCACTGTTTTGTCCATCATCACTAGTCTCATTGTAGTTGGTTTAGGAGCTCCCAACTCTAACTGTTTGAATATTGAAAAGGGCATGATGTTGATACTAGCCCTTAAATCACATAATGCTCGAGAGAAGTTGAAAGACCCAATAGTATAAGGTATTATAAAAGTGCCAGGGTGTCCTCTTTCTTCTCTACCAAAGATCTAGTAACTACAACACTAAAATAATGAATATTGTTGACTGGCTCATAACTTACTAAAATAATGAATATTGTTGATTGGCTCATAACTGACTGACCTTTTCTTGGTGATCAAATCCTTTATAAATTTTGCATATATTGGCATCTGTTTCAATGCCTCTACAAGAGGTATGTTGACAGTAACTCTTCTAATATAGAAAAAATTTTCTAATACTTACCTTCTTGTTTATTTCTCAATCTTTGCAGATAGAGAGGAAGGGGTCTTGGAATGGGCTTCAGCAAAGGATCTATAACCTACTCTTCTTCTTTTCTTGTCTTATTGCAACTCCCAATATCAACTGGCTTATCCTCACTCTTCTACTCATTAATTGTGGGTATAGTTAGGTCTAAAGTAACTTTACTACTCCGAGTGGTAATGGTATGGCATTGACTATCATTTTCCGAATTTACCATTGTATTACTTTGAATAGTTCTAGGTTGTCTCTAGTTCATTGTGGCTGGCATCTAACAAAACTGTTGCTCCAACTACTTTATTATTGTATCATATGACTCAACTTTCTAGTTTAATCTTGACAGATCAGCTATGATATCCTTCAAGCAGTTCTCTTGACTTTCTTGTCCTTTTACCAGCTTGGACAAAAGTGCCTTCATTCTGGACTTTATATGTTGATGATCTAGCAGAATATATTTGTTACTATTCTCCTTATAGTCATCCTTACGCCGCCAATCACCATCTCTTTCTCTAGTCCTATCTTTGTATCTATCATTATAATAGTTCTGAGCTTGATTCCCTTGCCCTTGTGCTCAGAAATCCGCCAATCTACGATCAAGATACTTTTTTTCTTCTTCAGATTTGAATTTTATTAGTTTGGAGGTATACCCCTATGCCACTACTGCATTCACCTTCTCAGCACTCATTGACATAAATTGTTTTGTAAGCATCCCAATATCTATTCAAAGATGTACAACCTCTTATTCTTATTCCACCATGTCATTCACTACATCATACATATTTGTTGCTCAATAGAATATGTGCCACAACCATATTCTGAATCTCAAGTTTTCCATCCTTTGTTGGTAACTGTGATATCATCTAGCATTTTCTATGCAGCTTCCCAGTAAAGACGTATAAATACTCTTCTTTAAATAGTGTCTATCATTGCTCTTGAACTATTATTAAAATATCTATAGAAGATCTTAGACAAGTTAAATCCTCTAATTCTGTTATTTGGTACCATGCTATGATTCTTCTTAAATTGAAACCATGCCTCATACATAGACTCTGTAGGTAGTTATCTAAAATTATAAATTTTATCCTTCAACTGTAACATTCGTATGGAGGGAAGAATCTACTTAGAAATTGTTTCTTCAACTTATGCCAAGTAGTGATAGATCCTCTTGGAAGTTCCCCTAGCCATAGTGATACTTCACCTGTCAAAGAAAATGGGAACAACCTCAATCTCAATGCTTCTTGATTAACCCCTGAAATATTATAATTTGTGTAGATCCCGAAAAAATTTGTAAGGTGTATGTTTGTGTCATACTTAGCTTACCCAAAAATACACTATTCAGATTTAACAGTTGGATCATAGAACTAGTGATATCAAACTTCACATTAGAGGCTAATGGAGAAGGAATAGTGGCTCCGAACTCCGTATTCTCAACATAACCCAACTCTTCTTCATCTTCCACATATGGGTCTAAGTGTTGATATACTATAATTAATGGAGCCCTGCCTCTCTAAACTCGATGATCAACAACTTGTCTCGATCGTACCAATCCTCTTTGCTGAGATACTACCACCTCTGCAGCAAGTATGGCTTCTTTTGCTTCTCTATGTTCATGCTCCAATAGTTGTTGTGTTTGTAAGTCGTCAATATTTTATGGATCCAATGGAGCACAAGAGAGTGCCTCGTTTGGGTCCACAAGTGGGGGATCTGGAACCCCTTCACAAATTTGTCCTGACATCTTTCTCGGAGTATGAAGAATTCTCTTTTGTTCTTGATCAAATGAGAGTAAGGAATTGCCTCTACACCTCATACTTGGCATACACCGACATATCCCAAAGCAAAAAAAATATTAAAAACCCGCGAGCTTCACCAATTTAATTTACTACTCAACCGTCGATACTAGGCAATGATGCCAAAATCTGATGTCACAAAAAACTACACCTCAACTAGAAGTATAATGCAGTCTATTACAAATATAATAACCCAAAAAATTTTAGGGTCGATACCACAGGGAAAACGTGAATAGTTGCTTGCCTTGATGTAATATACGGGCAATGCAGGAAAGTAAATGGGGGGATTTTGTTATCAATTACAAATAGTAACCAATTCTTTAGTGCGTTTGAGTTAAAATCAATATGTGATGAACACTAGGTCTGTGTTCCCCTGGCTTCTCAACTCCGTAACTCGTGATCAACCTAATTATTATATTATTTTGCATGTAAAGACTACAAGATAAGTCTTATCAATTGTCGGGTAATCTAGAAGATAAATTTCACCCTTTACTTGGTTATCGTCTCAGCTTACGAGTCATACCCTTCCTTGTCATATCAGTTCTAGTGTCTGATCTTCCCAAGGCTTCAACTCTCTATTCAGTATACGAATTTCACTAATGAGTTATACCTGAGTGTACGACTCGGATCCTTTATCCGTATTCACCTGGGACTTTAGTATTTTCAAGATGTGAACACTGATTTATATATGACATCCCTATACAAGTCGTACTAAGACTTTTAACTCGTATACTTTTGACAGTTCAACTACTTGATGGTAGCTTAGGTTCTTTTATTCTTATGACTTTGCTATATGACTCGTATCCTGGCCTATGACCATGATACTTGAGTTGTATCTTCTTCACACTTGGCTCTTTGCTTTGTATTTTTGGTATTTTACTCATATAAATCAACATACAAGTCGTATTGATAGGTTATGATTCATAAACTGACTCATATACTGATAAGATTTGGTCCTTTTTAGGTCTTTTTCTACTCTTTTTGTTCAAATATTATTGTAGACCTATTTTACCTACAATTTACCCTAAAGTGCATCATATATAACAAAATACCCTAAATTCATACATAAATTTTCCGTTTTAAGCATCGAAGTGTTGTGTTTCCACGCCATATCAATAGGCTGTAAGTAAAGTTGAACCATGACGAGAGGATCTTTACTTCTGGATAGGATACCAACAACACTATACTGATTACATGGCCTCTTACCGCTACCTCTATAAGTCTTTATATATTCTTTTTTTATGTTTTTTGTATGATCAATAACTGGAAGGAAGAAACACCCAGTTGCTATCAAATGCTCTAATGAAAAATAGAGTGACAATTCTATTACTCTACTAAATCTACATACCATATTATGATGTAAAGTATATATCATTGAAGTATGCCTGGTGCACTTAAGAAATCTAATATCATACTCTGAAACTGATAAGGATCCCAACTGAACACCAGCAAACCCAACTTTGGCCTGAGAATTGTTTAATGAACCAGATGATATCTCTAGTTGTGATGTATTCATAAAAAAACTCAAAATTTCTAATATTGAACCGTGAAAGGATGAAGAAGTCTTGAACTCTACCAGAGCATAGGCTGGCCCTAAATCCTCTGATTGATGCTAAAGATCTTTGATATTGACCTCAGACTCCCTAGTCTAATGCTGTGTTGAAGCTCTAGAAACAAATACTTAAATCCCATCTGCATCATTAATAACTTATATCATCCATCTTTGATAGAATAGAGTCAAAGAATGTACACGAGGATCATAAAAATATGAACACACAACAATGAGTCAAGAATAGAATTTCCTAAGAGTGCCCTGTAGCCTCCCAAAGATAGGTAACAAACGTCTCTACACTGATTCATAAGTCTCTACTAGACACTTAGCTCTTATACTAGTGCACTAATAAAACTTGACCTAATACCAATTCATAATGACTAAATTTCTCAAGTCCCGATGGCACCTATTATAACCCACCAATAGGTGAGCCAACCTCTAGGCCATTACCGCTAGTAATGGACTAAAATGAAACTATGGAATAATTTTAATAAAAGACAATATATATATATAAAACCTGGTGGAATTAGTAAAAGGGCTTCTAATATAAAAGAATACAAAATGAAGTATTAAATAAATATATAGGTACAACCTATTTCTGAATACAACATGGAGATCAGTCTTACCTATACGAGGGAGAATAGTAATACTTCATACTCCAGGAGATTATCCTAAATCTTTGATCCCTAGCTATTCGGCATGGCCTACACAACAACGATGAGAACCTTTACTATGATATGAAGGCTATAGAAGTGTAGTATGTGTACCAAACACGTACTACTCAGTAGACAACTTCTGATTGACATACAAAGATAATGTAAATATAGATAACATACATGAAAGAATGTAAACTACAACCCAAATATTAAGAAATCTAACATAATAAGACTAGGGAGGCAAAAAAGATGAATTATTCTAACCTAGCCATTCTCAGGAACCAAAGCACTATATTGTATATTACTAGCTAGTATACAAACAAAGGGTAGAAGAAGGATTGTAGTAGTATATAAGACCATGGAATGTATATGCAACATAATTAAATGAATAAACAGAGGAATATACGATAATACTATAGCTATATACGTGTATATATAGACTAAATGAAAGATACAACCTAAGGTAGTCTAACTAGCATCTTAAGGCCTCCTAATCATAGTAGGAACTAGTGCTAGTATAATCTGGGCCTATGAACATAATGTCTAACAATGAGATAATTATGTTTTATAAAATTACCATAATAGAAAAGAGTCAGAATAAACCTGAAATCTCAGTTTTAGTCCATAATAATTGTACAACAAAATAACTATAATAACAACAATAAAGTAACTATCTTGTCTGGATAAACAATACTTAAAATAGGCCTCATAACTCAGAAGTCTCAATCAACACACAACACACAACAAACAATAGTCATAACCTATACCTATGTAACCCTCATAAGGTTGATATATATAGGAACAAAACAACATACTGGTGATAGGCAATGCACATGCACGAATGAATGCAAGTATATCTATAATACCATAATTGATTCGAGTCCTATAACGTAACCCAATGTATGCACCTCATCCAATACAATAACTTGCAATAGCAGGACCTACGATGCTCTCTCTTATCCAACACAATTACTTATAGATAAAGGGGCCCTAAGGAGGGTTTAAAAGAGCCCATATACACCAACCTAGTCAGATTCAGGATTTCTAATCATCATTATCATCATCAATCCACTTTTTTCATTACCAAAGAGAGGTATATATAATAAATGCACAGACTAAAACTATGGACAAAATAGTATAAATCTATAAATCTGTTGCTCGGGGTCAACTCCATGACTAAATCATCATAATAGTATGGAAAGGGTCTGAATATCTCTTGATCAGAGTAAATAGAAATGATAAAACCATGGACCAAGATCTATCTTGGCCAAATCTCTAAAACATCATTTAAAGTTGCAAAAGCTCACAAATCATCCATTAAGTAGTATGATTCTCATTATGAAAGAATCCATTTAAAAAAAGAAAAAATGAGAATAAATCCCTTTTTAGGAAAATAGTAGTAAAACCATGCTTTTAGTTGGAATTGTACCATTAAGTGAGCATGAATGTATCAAACCTCTACTAGCCATCCCCAATATCCAAACAATACAATCATACGTGTCTAAACATCCATAGACTTTGGCTACAGTCAGCTTAGCTTGGGGCATGTTGGTTAGATGAATACATCCCATAGTTTCAGTTACAGATTCAGGACTGTCAGACACAGTCAACTCAGCTTAGTAGTACAAATTCAGTACTGTTAGATACAGTCAATGCTTATCATTGTAAATAGAATTCAAGATCACCCATTAGCTAGGAATGATCTCAACTATGATTAATCAGTATTAGAATCATTATATTTAATGATCACCCGCTAGATAGGACTGATCTCAGACTAAGTCAAATCATCCTTATTATCAGTATACTCATGATCACCTGCTAGATAGGACTGATCTCAGATTTAGTTACTCCAAGTAGAACAAAACTCAGATAGTTCCATCAGAACTTAGACTGCCATATACAGTCGCTCAGTATCAGTTACATCGGTTAGGATGATCATCACAGTTATATCAGTTTTCTGAACTCATGTATCAATCATATCAGTTATCAAAATTCATGATATCAGTATTCAGCTTCAGGACTGTCAGACACAGTCAACCAGAATAGTTCTTCATAATTCGAACTGTCAAAAATAGTCGTTCATCTATTCAGTATCTCAGTATTAGTACACTCATGTTGTCAGTATTCAGGCTCAGTAGTCAGTATCTCCATGAGTTCAGTTATAGTTATATATGCATGTATGTATTCTCACGTTCATATTAGTCAGCATTGTTCATGCATATAACCATTTACATTTAGCCTTCCTCACTCGTATACTCAGTACATTCAGACATACTAACGCATTTGCACTATGGTGCTTTCTCTTATGTTACACCATAGGTTCAGAGGCACGAGCTCCAGATCAGCAGTAGCATTCCAGTGTTCAGAGTTTACAGTGAGTCTTTTTCATTCGAGGACGATATGATTATTGCTTCATTTACTGTTTTAGTTCAGTTGCTAGATTGAGTTAGTTGGGGACATATCCCATTAACTCCTTATTCAGACAGTTTAGAGTCTTTCTAGACTACAGCATGTCAGACATTTATTTTTGATTTGTTTTGGTATTGTTATACCATTTTCAGACATTGTCTTATCAAATATTTATTAAGATTTGAACCTTATGGACCTTCAGTACGTGTTTCCGCATTTTATGATATATTATGTAGTATACAGGTACAGATATCAGTCATGGGTTAGCTTGTAGTCCTTTAGGGTCATGAGTACCATGTAGCATTTTGGTTCAAAAAATCGAGGGGTTACAGAATCGCAATAATTAAATCATGATACAATTTATTTCACTTGAAAACACTTGTAATCATAACTTGAAATTGAATTAACAAGAGATTTATTAATTTATTTTATCTTCAACATAAATAAACTCATAAATTAAATGAAAAGAGGGTTTTGGGGCTCCATGGGTGAAAGGGACCCATGGATGAACATCCCACATACCCTAGCAACTAAATTCTTGAATATTTCTTGGATTGGAAGCTTCAACTCCTGATTTCTTGAGAATGAGGCTTGAATTTGTTCTTAGGGAAGAAAGAAGGGTTTTTCTTGGGAGCAATTTGAGTGAAAGAGATAAATAATTCCATTTTGGGATCCCCAAAGCGTGTTTAGGATGGATTGGGGTTGAGGGAAAAGAATAAAATGCCCCTTAGGTTAAAGTCCAAGGGGCCAGATAGATCAACAAAAAGGTGACGCTGGCTCTAGACCGGTGTACTAGCCTAGGTAATACGGGCTCTGTCCTGATAGACTTGACTGAGTGCCTGATGTGTGAGCTAATTCTAACTCATTTGAGGATTTTAACTAGAAATAATTGTAAGGACATAAGCAAATTTTGTCATTTTTGATTTCCTTCTCTTTGATAATGCAGGAAAGTCAAGATGCAAGAAAATCAAAGACAATAAGAGCAAAAGAGGCAAATTTGGGATAAGTGGCCATGAAAGTGTAGTTGAAGACTTGTCTGATAAGTTGTCAAATATATGATAAGTTATCAGAGTCATCGTCAGCTGTAGACAGTGTGAGGAAGTTGGAGTAGAAGTGTGACAACATCTCTGATAAGTCATCATAATTCTGATAAGCCATTGACAATGTCATCAGCGTAAGGCAGTACATGAGATTTAAAGTAAAGAAGTGATGACATTGTCTGATATGTCATCAAAGTCCTGATAAGTCATCAGGATTACCATCAACCTTAAGCAGTGTTCATAAGCTGAGTTGAAGAAGTGACAACATTCTGTGATAAGTCATCAGATCTTTAATAAGCCATCAGACTTGTCGTCAACTGAAGACAACAACATATCAAATACATAGAGGAGTTGATGACATGTCTGATAAGCCGTCAACCCCCTGATAAGTTGTCATATGTTGTCGTCAACTGTGCAAGAAAAAGCTATATGTTGTTATTTCCTTTCAAAATTAGGCTAAGTATTTAAGGTAAAGTTGAGGATTTTCCAGGGCATCTTGAACTTCATGTCATTAATCCGTTTTCTCTATAGTTTTAAAGTGGAACATCTTGAACTTGTTCAAAAAGACTACTTTACTTCTCTTTCATCTCTAAACTTGGATTTCAATTTTCAATTCTTTGATTTAGTTGTGGGATATTCTTCTTATATTTGGGAAGAGAATCAATTTCTGACTACAACTTTTGTAAGTTTAATCACTTTGAATTATGAATTCAGTTATTGTTATACTTTTTTTTATGTGGAACTAAAACTCACAACTAGCATTGTGGGATTGATGATTACTCCTGTATTGTCTTAATAGTTGGTTAGGGTTCGAGTAATTGTGGTAACATCTTGATAATTCTTTTGTATTAATTATTTCTTATTGGTTGTAAACAATAGATCTCGCCTTATATTGATTTGCTCGAACTGAGAAATAAACTTAAGGTAGAGAATTATCAATGAGAATTTGGGAAAGTTAAGTTCCCATCTAATAATTAATGTTGTAACAAGATTAATCAACCCGAAATAAAATCAATATGAATAGAATATTTTCCTAAGTTTGAGATGATTAGGGAGTTCAACATCTAGGTAGGTTGAGAAACAATTAGATGGACTGTCGAAACTGATAATTTGGTGTTTCCTGCAAGTCATGAGAATCCAATACTACAACTGTTATTCAATGGAGGATTACTAATCATAGTGATCACAACTCTAGTTTCTCTATATCGTTGATTTGAAATATTGCAGTTTAAGCTTTGATTTCTAAGGAGAATTGAAGTGTTAATAACTTTCATATAATCATTAAAATCCCTCAATTTATCTTTTCGCATCATTTGTTTGAATTTAACTTGTAGCTATAGTTTTAAATTAGTTTAATCGCCACTCACATTGTTTCTCGTGGATTCAAACACAACTCTAAAGTTGAGTAAATATATTGACGATGATCATCTTGCACTAAATTTACGTGTAAGTTGAGCGTTATTAAAAATGGGACCGTTGTCGTGGAACAATTTGGCGTATTGAGTTGGTTAGGAATTTTATCCTATTTTCTTGAATTCAAACTTGTAAATATTTATTTTTATTTCTCTTTTATTTGTTGTGTTAGGTAGATTTTTATTTTAGTTTACTTATTACTATGGCATCGTGAATGAACATGAGCTTGGTGGTTGGAAATATTATCTTAATGATCTATGTCCATATTGTGATGGACCTCACTTTTGGTAAGATTGTAGATATGCTCCTCAGAGAGAGATGTGTGCACCATATTCATCCTATCGGGAGTATGATTGTTCTTTATGTAGTGGTCAAGATGGATATTGGAGTGATTTCCAAAATTCACCCTCCCCCTATTGCGCTAACCCAAATTCTAGTTATTCTTATGAGTTTGATAGGTCTGATGATCAAGAAAAGGAATAACGAAGCACCAGAGAGAGTGGCATTGAAGCTATGTTTCAACTAATGTTGGATATCCATAAAAAAATGTATGTGATATGCATCAAGATATGAAGCCAATCATTCATGAAGAGATGGATATAGAGGTCAATCATTCAACGGATTCTTCTATATTATGTTCAGATGATATCTTGTATGTGGAATCATTTAAAATAATGGAAGAGTGTGAAAATGAGGAGCAAGAACCCTATATTGATGTTTATGTTGATGATGAGAAACCCTCGGTTATTTCCCAACCAACCGAACCAACCATCATAGATGATACCAAGATTGAGGAAATGGTCCTAGAGGCAAAAGAAGAAACTGAGCCAATCTCTTATAAAGACTCTAGCCTAATTCGAGGTGAAGAGGTCGAGAAGTATGGAACTCCAAAATTAGGGAGAAGACCTCACTCGAATCACTTTTCAACATTATGCTTGGTGGATGTGATAAAAGTCAAATCACCTAAGAAAATGATGAATTTTGGAAATGAGGAGGAAAATTCCTACATTTTGGAGTTTGTCTTGCCGAAAGGGTATAATACAACCCCACTATTAAAGGCGAAGAATCTTAAATATCAATGTCCATTTAGTTCATTTTTAAGATTCTCACCGTTGCCAAATGACCCCACATGAAAGTTTGATGCAAAATTGGGCAAGCGGTTCAAGTCTTTAAAGTGGTGTGATATAACTCTCCTTATTATGCCCTCACATTTACCCAGTGCAACTATAAGATGTAAATATTCAAAGATGGGCCGACTATTCAAATCATCTAAGTGGAGGGATAACTGATAAAACACTTTTAAGGTATCTTGATGAACTCTGAGTAGTCAAGATAACCTAGTTGTTCCGCGACATTAAATTAGGCGCTGCTTGGGAGGAAATCCAAGGTATTTTGTTATTTGTATTCGTATTATATGATTGACATCAAATCTTCGCACTTATGGTGCCACAGGTATGTTTCTAACTCTCTTGTTTTTGTTTGATGCATTGGGGACATTGCATGATTTTAAGTTGATGTTGGGGCTACTTGTGGGTGTTAATGTTCTCTTAAGGTTTTTGTTGTCGTGCCTCTTTTCTTGGAGTCTTGTTCCTAGTAGAGCCGGCATGTTTAGGCGTATTGTGATTTATTGTAAAATATTGCAGTTGACTTGGAGAAATACAAGTACCTTAGGTAGTTAACATGTTTTTGTTGATTTTTGAACACCTCTCCATGGTCTGTTTTATAACTGTGTGATATGCTTTTATGTGTGACCACTATGCATCTTATTATGGCATTAATACTAGTGACATGATAAACATTGCCAAAAAATTGATAAACATTGCCAAAAAATTGCATGAACCGAATGGGTAGTAGCTTGTGATATACCTTTTTGCCATGTGTGTGTGAGATACTACCTAGTTCCTGTTGTGTGTTAAATCTAGAACTTGCCCGGTTGGTCTTTCCTTGGTTGTAGGATAGCGATTAGGAAAGGATCATAGGTCGTTGTTGATATTAGTCCACTTTTAGCCTAAATGACCTTCCATGTGTTAATAATATCCCTTGATCCTAATTTTGAGCCTGAATTCCTATTCTTTTTATTATACCTATCACCTTCCTAGTTGTATCACAATGAACTTATTTTGGCCCTGATCCTCCTTGGACATTGTGCAATTTGACTTAGGCAAATATCCTAAGTTGAGGGTGTCTATCATAGGGGTGCATGATGTAAAGTGAGTATGAAGAAGGGTAATAAAATAATATGCAAGGATGGGTGTGGTAGAAAAAGAATGAAAAAAAAGAAAAGTTGTGAAAAAAAATGAATAAAAACTGCACCTAGCTTGAATGTGCTTTAATCAAGAAAGGGAGAAAGAAGGTAATGGTTGATAAGTGAGACCCCAAAAATAGTGTAGTACCAAGGAGGCTTAGATACTTTAAATATCCTTGTGTATTATACCAACCCCAAGCCTACATTACAAGCTGAAGAAAAGTCCTATAGTGATCGTAACTTAACTGTCTGAAAGCTTCGGTAATGAAAATAATGGCAAGCTTATGATATTTGGCATACATTGACTGAAACTTCTTTCTGAGAGTGTGTGTCTCTTGAACGTCCCTGCATTGACATGCTTGAGTTCACATATGAGTGAGGAGGGACTTCTATATTGTAAGGGCACACTAGTTATATTGCTAGTTGCTAACTTGTTTGGGTAGTGTAATATTGGTACATGCATGGTTGTTGTTTCTAAGTTGATGCCATAGCTTGATTCCTTTGTGTTGAATTGTCGCTTTTCAGTAATATACACAGTTGAGTTGGAGATGATTGACCTTGGAGATGGAAAATATGTTTTGAGCTAAAATGGATGATTGACTGCCGAATGTGGTTTGTATCTTCTTAGTTATGTTTAAGTTGCTTAAGGACAAGCAATTGTTTCAAGTTGAGGGTGTTGATGTTTGAGATAATGCTAACACATTTGAGGCTTTTAACTAGAAATAATTGTAAAGTCTTAAGAAAATTTTGTCATTTTAGATTGCTTTCTCTTTGATAATGCAGGAAAGTCAAGATGCAAGAAAACCAAAGACAATAAGAGCAAAATAGGTGAATTTGGAACAAGTGGCCATGAAAGTGTAGTTGACGACTTGTCTGATATGTCATCATATTTGTGATAAGTTATTAGAGTCATCGTCAGCTGTAGATAGTGTGAGGAAGTTGGAGCAGAAGTGTGACGATATCTCTGATAAGTCGTCATAATTCTGACAAGCCATCAAGAATGTCGTCAGTCTAAGGCATTACATGAGATTTGAAGTAAAGAAGTGACGACATTGTCTAATAAGTCGTCAAAGTACTGATAAGTCGCCAGCATTACTGTCAGCCTTAGGCAGTGTTCAGAAGCTAAGTTGAAGAAGTGATGACCTTCCGTGATAAGTCATCAGATATTTGATAAGCCACCAGACTTGTCGTCAGCTGAAGACAACAAGATATCAAATACTGATAGGAGTTGACGACATGTCTGATAAGCCGTCAACACCCTGATAAGTTGTCACATGTTGTCATCAACTGTGCGAGAAAAAACTGCATACTGTGATTTGCTTCCAAAATTAGGCTAAGTATTTAAGGCAAAGTTGAGAATTTTCTAGGGCATCTTGAACTTCACGACATTAATCCATTTTCTCTCTAGTTTTAAGGCGGAACATCTTGAACTTATTCAAAAAGACTACTTTACTTCTCTTTGGTCTCTAAACTTGGATTTCAATTTTCAATTCTTTTATGTAGTTGTGGGATATTCTTCTTGAATTTGGGATGAGAATCAATTTCTGACTACATTTTTTGTAAGTTTAATCACTTTGAATTATGAATTCAGTTATTGTTATCACTTTCTCTTTCATGTGTAACTAAAACGCACAACTAGGGCTGTGGGATCTATGATTACTCCTGTATTGGCTTAATAGTTGTTAGGGTTCGAGTGATTGTGGGAACATCTTGATAATTCTTTTGTATTAATTATTTTTTGTTGGTTGCAAACAATAGATCTAGCCTTATGTTGATTTGCTCGAACTGAGAAATAAAGAAAAGGTAGATAATTATCAAAGAGGATTTGGAAGGTTAAGTTCCCATCTAATGATTAATGTTGTAACAAGATTAATCAACTTGAAATAAAATCAGTATGAATAGAATGTTTTCCTAAGTTTGAGAGACACCTAGGTAGGTTGAGAAACACTTATATGGACTGTCGAAACTAATAATTTGGTGTTTCCCACAAGTCATGAGAATCCAGTACTACAACTATTATTCAATGGAGGATTACTAATCATAGTGATCACAACTCTAGTTTCTCTATATCATTGATTTGAAATATTGCAGTTTAAGCTCTGAGTTCTAAGGCGAATTTAAGTGTTAATAACTTTTGTTCAATCATTAAAAACCCCCATTTTATCTTTTCGTATCATTTGTTTGAATTTAACTTGTAGCTATAGTTTCAAATGAGTTTAATCGCCACTCACATTGTTCCTCATGGATTTGACCCTGACTCCATAGTTGGGTAAATGTATTGACGATGACCGCCTTGCACTAAATTGATGTGTAAGTTGAGTTTTATCAGTGTCACAGGCTCTTTCCCAGTGAGGTACAGGTAATAGGCATTGCGGGCCTATCCCGGTGGGGCTACGGTTTTTATTTTCAAAACACACCCCTACGCCCGTCCAAAAATTCTAAAATTTCCCTGAGACATACCTTTAGAAACCCTGAACATATTTCAACTCAAAAATCAAAGTCTCGAGGTCTGGAAGACCAAAATAAAAATCATCGGTGTTTAGCGGTCTTGAAAATTACTAAGTCCTCAACACTTAGTGAAATTTTCAAGCCTTGAACCCATTAAACATGCAACTAAAAGATGAATCGAGCTTAGAATATTAAATGGTATTATAATATCTCCCCCTTGGGAACATTCGTCCTCGAATGTGACTTGTTAGACTAAGACTACTATGGAAACTTAGATCATATACTGAACATGCATGAATTGAAACATGATTACTTAACTAAGTCATAAACATGATACATGAATTGAACTTATTTCGTGAATGCATGTAATGACATGAGATTGGTTACATAGCTAAAACTGAGAATGAAAAATAGTCAATTTATGGAATATCGTTACCTTAAGCTAAATCTTGGTTTGTGGAAAAAGATTATGGTACTTGGTTCGCATATCTGCTTCTGTTTCCCAAGTAGCTCCCTCAATATATTGATTAAACCAAAGATATTTAACAAAGGGAACTTCTTTATTCCTTATCCTATGAATCTGACGATTAAGGATTTCAATTGGCACTTATTGTAGGAATGGATATCCTTAACATCCATATATAATCTAGCAACCAAGGAACATTCCGAACTATTCTAAACCAAGGAACATTCCAAACTATTCTAAACCAAGGAACATTTCGAACAATTCTGAACAAGTAGCTCCCTATCTTGAATTACTTTAACTTCAGCAAACAAGGAACATTCCGAACAATTCTGAACCCATATACTACCCTCAACTGAATCGACCAACCGAACACCTAATCTAGCAAGTTGATGAACCTCACTGACTGACTTCTCCTTATCTTCCTCGATATAAGCAACACTGCCTAGAGAAAATCTACTAATGGCACCTGCTACTAAATTGACCTTTTTTGGATGATGCAACATAATCATATCATAATCCTTTAACAACTAAAACCACCTTCTCTGACGAAGATTTAGATCTTTTAGTATGAACATGTACTGTAATCTCATATGATCAGTGAACACACAAACATGAACCCCATAAAGATAATGTCTCCAAATTTTTAAGGAAAATATAACAAATACAAACTCTAGATCATGGGTAGGATAATTCTTTTTATGGGGTTTAAGCTATCTAGAGGCATAGGCTGTGACCTTATCTCTCTACATCAAAACATAACCAATACCAACTCTTGAAGTATTACAGTAAACTACAAATCCATCTGAACCATCTAGCAAAGTCAAGACTAAGTCAGAAGTGAGTCGAGTTTTCAACTCCTAAAAACTCTTCTCACAAGAATCTAACAATTAAAATTTGACTTGCTTCTGAGTCAATCAAGACATGGGGATGAAATAGAAGAAAACCCCTCAACAAACCACCTATAATAACTAGTCAAACTAAATAAACTTCTGATATCTGATGGAAAAATGGGTCTGGGCCAGTTTCTCACTGCTTCGATCTTTTGAGGGTCAAATCTAATGCCATCCCCCAAAAAAATATGGCCAAGATAAGCTACTGATCTTAGAAAAAATTTCCACTTACTGAATTTTGCATAAAACTGATGAACTCTAAGGGTTTGCAACATAATTTTCAGAGGTTTTGCATGATCATTCTCACTAAGGAAATGGACAAGTATATCATCTATGGAGACTATGACGAACATGTCAAAGTACTATTTGAACACCATGTTCATTAAGGCCATGGAAGTTTTAGGGGAATTTGTTAGTCCAAAAGGCATAACTAGAAATTTAAAGTGACCATATCGAGTTTGGAAAGTTGTATTCAGAATGTCACATTCTCTAACTCTAACTTGATGATTGACGGACCTGAGGTGTATCTTAGAGAAATAACTGGCACCCTAAAGTTGGTAAAACAAGTCATCAGTTATGGGGAGTGGATACTTATTCATGATTGTTACTTTGTTCAACTGATAATTGTCGATGTGTATTGTGAGAGAACCATCTTTTTACGCACGAACAAGATATGATCACCCCATGGAGAAACACTGGGCCTAATGAAACCCTTATATAAGATATCTTTTAACTATTCTTTCAGCTCCTTAGATCAGCTAGAGCCATTTTGTAAGGTGGAATAGAGATAGGCTAGGTATCTAGAAAGAAATTTATTCCTAATTCAATTTCCCTTTCAGGAGGAACGCCGGGAAGATCTTCAGGGAAAACAATAGGAAATTCCCTTACTACAAAAACTGACTCAATACTTGGAGTCATAGAACTAGAGTCTTTGTCTTAAAAAAATGGTATACTCACCCTTTATATATCATCTTTCTTACTTTAATATATGAAACAATATGACCCCTAAGCACTGAAGTACTACCCACCATTTAATATCTGGTTTATTGGGAAACTGAAACTTAACGACACTATTTCAACAATCAATTGAGGCATAACATTAGTGGAGCAAATCTACGCTGAGAATGACATCAAAATTAGTTATTTATAACTCTACAAGATCAACTGAGGTGACTTTTTGAGATACTATAACCAAGAAATTTTAGTATACCCATCTGGCTATAATAGATTGACCCACTAGGTTAGACACTGAGAAAGGCTCTGCTAACATTTCGAGACTAACACCAAAGTTGACAGCTATATAAGGAGTCATAAAAAAGAAG
The DNA here is from genome assembly GCA_030864215.1 of Capsicum pubescens. NCBI lineage: Eukaryota > Viridiplantae > Streptophyta > Magnoliopsida > Solanales > Solanaceae > Capsicum > Capsicum pubescens. The sequence goes on along the minus strand of CM061544.1, from coordinate 192,516,224 downwards.
CTCCGAGATCTAACAATGCATAAACATAAAGATGGAAAACCTGTAACGTACCTGTAACCATATCAGGAGAACTTTCCTAACTATGCCGAGTCTAGAGTGCAACCTATTTTGATGCTTCCCACTGGTTGCACTATAGGTGGCACCCTGCTGAGTTGGGCGGCTTGCTAGAGTTGATAACAGATTAGACTAGCCCTGCTGTTGTGAATCCTTTCCCCTTTGAGCAACTATTGGACACTTCCAAACCTTGTAGCCTGGCTTTCCACATCCAAAACATACATAACTTCCAGTTGTACACTTTCCCTAACGATTCCTACCATATTTCTGACAAAGCGGATCAGTACGTCCACTGTTCATACTGCCCTAGGACTTAGAGCCTGATGCCTTATCCTGTCTATCTTTCCTGAACTTGGGCAATGGCGCACTAGCTGAAGATGGAGCTGGGGGTGGGGCTGAAAATTTTTGACGTAACTGAGAACGGTTACCACCCCCTGACCTTGGCTGAGAAAAGTTGAAACTACTTGTTTTGGCCTTTTTTTTCTCAATTTCCTTATCTTTACGCTTTTCCTACTAAATCTTTTGTGTGTGAACCATGAGTCTAGATAGTTCCATCTCCTTAATCAACATAGCAGTCCTATACTCCTTAACCACAGTATAAGCTACACTAGGTACAAAATATACATTCTATACCTAGTGTCTGCCACCATAGGAGAAGTTTACCTAGCAAATTGAGTAAACTTAAGCGAGTACTCCTTCACAGTCATACTACCTTTCTTCAAATTAATGAACTCATGCACCTTTTCTCCCATCAACTCTAATGGAAAGAACCTATCTCAGTCCTCCTTCCACTACTTAAACCAGGTGTGAGCTACATCCTTCAATTGATATGTAGCCAACTATGCATTCTCACTCAAAGTGACACATATGATATCATTCACCTTCTCTACCATATCATAAACTCATGTGGATACTCCTCATACTTGGATCCCCAAAACAAAAAGCATGCTAATCACATAGGTCACTCATTTAACTAAAAATAGACAAAGTGCAAGAATTATGTATTTTATCCTAAAAACTTAGCTAAAACATGGGTAAATTATGGTTCTTAGACATATAAATACGCCCAACATCAACAACTAAACCTTACCAACCATAACCCAGCATACGACCTGTACCCCTTAGTTGTATCTTGACCAGAAACCAAAAATGCAGGAAATTTTCAAACGGTCCCAACCCAGGGTGTTTCAGTTTCCCCCACTAGGATCATTCGTCCCCGAATGACGGAAAAGGTAGGTCAAATACAAGCACGATTCATTTACATTATCAAATATCAATCCAACCTTTACCAAGTTAGAAAATTAAGATGCAAGAATCTATTTTAACCCTTATCTAAGATAGAAAATAATGATGTGATCACGAACACATACCTACTATACGAATATCTGAAGCAAAAAACAAATACAGATATTTGGACTTCATGTCCTCTTACGCTTCCCATGTAGCCTCTTCCACCTTATGATTCTTCCATAGAACCTTACTCGAGGCCGCATCCTTGGTCCATAGTAGATGAACCTTCTGATCTAATATCTCAATAGGGACCACTTTATAAGATAGAGAATCCGAGATATCCAATCCTATCAAAGGAACCACCGAAGAAGGATCACCAAGGCACTTTCTAAATATTAAGACATGAAATACTAGATGAATGTATCTCAAAATATAAGGCATCTCCAATTCATATGCCACATTACCAACCCTCCGCAAAACCTCATAAGGACCAATATACTGGGGACTAAGCTTCTCTTTTTTCTTAAATCGCATTATTCCCTTCATAGGAGATACCCTTAGGAACACCCTATCCCCAACCTCAAACTACTGGTCTCTATGCCTAACATCTGCATAGGAATTTTTGTGATTTTGGGAAGACTTAAGCCGATCTTGAATCACCTTTACCTTTTCCATAGCCTAATAAACCAAATCCAGACCAAACATATCCGCCTCACCAAGATCAAACCACCCAATAGGAGATCTGTACATCCTACCATATAATGCCTTAACCCAGCTACCATGATAGTTAATCACATATGCCCGAAGTAAATCCTCCAATGTCTGAATAGTCCTTTCTGCTTGTCTATCCATCTACGAATGAAAAGCATTACTCAGACTAACCTTAGTACCCTTTTAAAAAGAGTGCCAAAAGTGAATTAAAATTGTGTACCATGATCAAAGATAATCAAAATAGGTACCCCATGTAGCTACACAATCTCATGAAGATACAACCACACATATTTCTTAGACAAAAAGTTAGTCCACACCGGCAAGAAGTGAGTGGACTTTGTCATCCTATCCACGATGACCAAAATTAAATCAAATTGATTCTGAGATTGAGGAAGACTGATAATGAAATCCATATTTATAACCTCCCATTTCCATTTTGGCAACTCTATTTCCTAATACACCCCACCAGGCATTATGTGCTCAACTTTGACTTCTTGGCACACCATGCATTTGGCCACAAAATAAGCCACATCTTTTTTCATAACATTCCACAAATACATCTCTTTGATATCATGATACATTTTTGTTGAACCGAGATGAACAACATAGCGTGATTCATGCGCCTCAGAAAAAACCCTTTGTCGCAAACCATCAGCGTCAGGAACACATAACCGCCCTTGATACCTCAAGGTACCATCACCACTTATCTCAAATACCATCACCTGTTTCCCACCAACATCACTCTTGATTTTCATCAAGATAGGATCTAGCATTTATTTCTCCTTGGTCTCTGCACCAAGAGATAACCGAATCACTTCCTATACTATCACACCACTATAATAAAAGTCCAAAAGACAAACTCTAAGATTAGCCAAGAGGTGAATATCCTTCACCAATTCCCACTTCTCTATTTCTATATAATCCAAACTCCCCATGGACAACCTTCAAAGAGCATCAACAACCACGTTAGCTTTACCTGGGTGCTAGTGAAGACTCATATCATAGTCCTTGAGAACCTCCAACCATATCATTTGGATGAGATTTAGCTCTTTCTAAGTGAACACATACTATAGACTCTTATCATCAAAATAGATATCCATGTACACTCCATATAAATAATGCCGTGAAATTTTCAAATCAAAGGCTACTACTAAAAGCTCTAAATTATTAGTAGGATAATTCCTCTCATACACCTTAAACTGTCTGGATGCACAATAAATTATTTTCCCATGCTGCATTAAAATGCAACCAAGTCCCACCCAGGATGCATCTCAATAAACCACAAACCCCTTATTACCTTTAGGCAATGTCAAGACTGGAGCTGAAGTTAACTTATCCTTCAGCTTTTTGAAACTACCTTCAAAAGATTCCGACCAAGAAAACTTTGCCTTATTTTAAGATAACTTAGTCAATAGGGCATCTATCATCGAGCAACTCTCCACAAATAGCTTATAATACCCAGCCAAACCTAAGAAGCTCCTAATGTCGATTGGATTCGTGGGTCTAGGCCACCTTTTAACCATAACCACCATTTGTGGATCCACCATGATCCCCTCACTAAAAATAATATAACGATGAAAGGTTATTTAGCACACAGCCAAAACTCACACTTTGAGAACTTGGCATATAATTCTTGCTCTTTTAAGGTCTGAAACAGCACATGGGGGTGATTATCATGATCCATATCACTCTTAGAATACACAAAGATGTCATTATTGAATATAATGATAAAAATATCCAAAAACTACTTGAAAACCCTATTCGTCAAATCCATAAATTTCCCTGGGGAATTTGTAAAACTAAATGACATAACTCGGAGCTCAAAGTGACCTTACCGAGTACAAAAATCTATCTTATGGATATCCTCCTCCATAATATTAAGATGAGGATACCTAGACCAAAGATCTATCTTAGAAAAGAACTTGGCACCTTGCAACTGATCAAACAAGTCATCAATCTTTGGAAGAGAATATTTGTTCTTAACTGCTACCTTATTCAATTATTGATAGTCAATGCACATTCGAAGGGAACTATCTTTTTTGTGCATGAATAAAACTAGTGCACCCTACGAGGATACACTAGGACATATGAAACCCTTATAAAAAAATCCTTAAGTTTCTCCTTTAGTTCCCTCAACTCAGCCAAAGCCATTCTATAAGGAGTAATAGATATTGGATGAGTGTCCAAAATCAAATCAATGCCAAACTCAATATCCATATCCAGAAGAATATTAGGAAGTTCATCCAAAAAAATATCAGGAAACTCATTTACCAATAAGACTGAATACAAAGAAGGAACTTCTGAATTAGAATTTGTAACTCAGACAAAATAATAGAGACACCCTTTTGAGATCAACCTTCGAGATCAAAGATAAGAAAAAAACCTCTCTCTAGGAGCTAGGGAGCCACCATCCCACTCAATAACTGGTTCACCAGGGAACCTAAAGAAAACCTTATGGGTCCGACAATCTAAGGATATATAATAGGAGTGTAACCAATCCATCCCCAAAATAATATCAAAATCCACCATATAAAGTTCATATAAATCCACCAAAGTCTGGCTAATGCCAACAGAAACCACACAGCCCTTATAGACCCTTTTAGCAACCACAGAGTCACCTACCAAGGTTGAAATAGTAAGAGGATCCAAAAATAACCTCGTGATCAAAACCAAAATGCACAACCATAAATGGGGTCACATAAGAAAGATTAGACCCTAGATCAATCAAGTAATAAACATCATGATCAATCAGGTGATGCTTGAAATTCCTGATAAGTAGCAAGAGCATATAACATATTTCAACCTAAACCAGTACTAGAAGCAGAAACAGATGCAGGAACAATAACTTTTGGTGCAGGAGCAAAAAATAAAGCAATCAGAGCCTTACTCGCTCCTAAAGTACCCTTACCAACTAGACAATTTGTGAGCATATATCCTGGCTGACCACATTTGAAATATCTATCCCTCCCCTCATCATAGAAACCCCTATGAAATCTACTACAGAACTAATAAGAAAGGAATGATAAGGCCGATTGAGCCCCACTTGCCTGAGATTGGGTACCTTATGCCCAAAAATTATCATCACCTAGTTAATGCCTATCACCTGAAGGCTTTGAGTAAGGAGAAATAGCTGTAGAGAAAGAACCAAAACTCCTCCACTTTTTCTTTGGCCACTTACCGCCATCTCAAACGCCATGTTGTTGAGCACCACCTTGTCTAAATGACCTAAACTTCTTACCCTGCCTTTTCTATAACTCAGCATACTTTTTTTTTCTTCTTCCACCTATTGCATATGAACCACCAACCTATATATATCTATACCCTTGATCGGTAATGTAGTTTTGCTTTCAAGGATCAAATCCTGAGATAGTCCAGAAACAAATTGTCTCATCCTTTCCCTTATATTAGACACTAATTTTAGAGCATACCTTGATAGTTAATGAAATTCAAGGCATATTCCTTGACAATCATTTTCCCTTACTTCAGATTAACAAATTCCTCTGCCTTTACTTTTCTTAACTTCTAAGAAAAGAAGCAGTCAGAAAATTATTAGAGAAAGTCTCCCATAAAGTCGACTCTTCAACATCACCTCTTATCCTATCCCACTCCTGGTACTGTTGGTATACCACATCCTTAAGCTGGTAAGAAGAAAAGTTTACCCCTTCCATATTCGTTTTCTATATGACCCTAAAAATTTTATCCATTTTATCTAAGAAACCCTGAGATTCCTCCTCCACCTTTACACTAGTAAAAGTAGGAGGATTTATCTTTATAAACTGGCCAAGACTTTTAACCTCAGCAGATGAAACACCAAAGGCATCCTGTTAAGCCTGAGTAGCAACCAACTGAGCAATAACATGAATCAATTGACAAAATTCTGCATTCATCATCTCACCATGTAGAGGACTAGTAGCAACTGGTGGAACTCTAGAAATATAAAGAATGGTACCCTAGACTGATTATAGACCCCCTGAGTAGTTCGTGTCCCTTCAATATTATCCAGAGTTAAGATAGAAGAGTTACCTTGCATCTTAGATCATCGAGGCAAGATCCAAAAAGTGAACAGACAGGATTAGAGAAGATTCCAGGACTTAGACTCCAAGATTGAAAAGAGAATACCAAGAAAGTGAAATACTTACACTCCAAGATTTGAAAGAGAATACCAAGAAAGTGAAACATTCCAAAATTCCTTGTAGCCACTCCCTTATGAGTGTACCATAATACATACCTTTAAAAGAGACTCTGCTCGACATGACTTTGTGGACTCCTAAGAGACCATGAACTAATTTCCTGATACCAACTTGACATGACCCAACCAATGGCCTTGTCATAATGGGCGTATCAAGTCTAACTAGGACTAAAGACTTCCCCCGATACCCAACCCAATTATCCAACATATACCCTAAGTTAAATGAATTTTGAATATTTAAAAAGAAATCCTGTAATTGCACAAATCTAGACTCTAGGATAGATCTATGATTGAGACAGAACTAAATGAGCACAACCGTTCCAAACCCAGCTGAGTACCCATAACCAAACTAAAATCATAAGCCAAAACTAAAATAATAACCAAGTTTTGGTCCATAACATAATATAAAATGATGGAACAATGAGAAATTTAGTCAACTGATATTAGCCCCAATGCCAATGCCAATACTAAGGATGACACCAATACTGATGTCACCCATACCAACCTATAGTAGTTAAAAAAAGCCTCTAATAAAAAGAAAACCAATATCCAGTTGGGACATGCCCCCAACCATAATCCAAAACCAATATCCATAAATAAACCAAAGTATGTAAAAATGTCCATGGACATGAAATAGAGCCTTCAAAAATATTAAATCTCACCACTTCAATCTAGTAGCTGATTCTTAATCTAATCACTAAGCAGGAGAAGTAGAATGGTCAGTTCCTACATCGCATGGGGATACAACTTCCTGAGGATGGGTTAGCGGGTGAATCCTAGCAAGTACTTAGTGTAAGAAAAAAATAATTCCATCTAGTAAAACCAAGTAAACTAACCATATGTACACAACCATATATGTATATAACCATGCCAGTATAGGGAGTCGAGTTTAGCATACATTTAAAATCATTAACCTGGGTATGTGTATTAAATACCTAGGCTTGGAACCATGAGAAAAATTCCTTTATTTGATGTCACTGGGCTAGGTACAACTAAGGGAAAGAGTTATACCCCTTGGATATGAGTTGTAGACCCCCTCTCATACCTTAAGAAGTACGATGGGAATTACTCATAGTTCTATGTATGATTTATCCCCCCACCCCACCCCAATTATACACTAAGGTATGAGTAGTACCCAACATAGTTGCATAGAGTTGTGTCTTGAACTTGAAGTGGAATTTTTTTGGTACGAGTGTTGTGTACAGTTTAGGGCATGATTCGTACCCTTTGGATAAGACTCAAGGGTGTGTAGGCATACCATAACTAGTATAGCTAACCTAGGAGAAGCCTAGGGTCAAGTTAGGGTATCCCTCATACCTTAGGGTATTGTTGACTCAAGTGAGTTGTACCCATCATCGTGGTCATTTTCCAACTTTTAATTAAGGGCCCTATGGTCATTTTCTACCCTCAAAACCCTAATTACTCTCACTATATAAGTGTGTGTGGACTCTCAAAACACATTTTAAGTGGATCAGACATCCCAAACTCTCTCTTAAACACAATTTTGAAGAATTGGAGACTAGGGTTCCAAGGGTGTTCTTCTAGAGGTAAGGAGGAGTCATGTTCTTGGAAAAACATCTTTTTTAATTCATATATATCTCTTCCTTGTTAAATAACTCACAAAACATTTATTTCACACTTGGATTAGTAAGTGTACATGGTGGTTTTGAAATCAAATAAAAAGATCTTTTGTTGTCAATGATGAATAATGTTTGTTCTTGCTTGAGCTTACGATTATACATCTTATTGGTGATATATTGCATGTATGGGTACTTGTTGTATATGGTACAACATATGGGTATTGAATAACCCTAATAATGATGAATTCCACCAAGAATTTGGTCTTGATAAAGGTATGTACATAAGGTGTTTGTGAAAAAATCAAAATAAATTGTCTAGTCACATGTTAATGGTTTGTTAAAAATGGTATTACTAAAGTGAATATGAATGAGATACAATATTGTTGTAATGCATGTGAATACTTAGTAAATTATAGGTAAAGTCCTTGTTGACCATGTATTGAGTGATGATGAATGTGAATGCTTGTTAAATGTTTGGTAAAAACCTTCTTAATCGCGCAATTGATTAATTTCTTACTTTGGATGGTGTGATGGACCAATGAGTAAGAATGGTTGATAAATTGTATTTTAATGATATTGTTAGCCATGTAATTAGTGAATTATAACCATTTTGGTTTGATGGCTAAGAAAGGGGTTCAATTAACTAAACATAAACTTGTAATTGCGTGTGGAACTAACGTGTGAAATAGAAATGCTAATGAAGAATGAATTTGTTAATAAGGGTCTTGGTGACAACTGATTGAACTGAATGTTGATTTAATTAAGATCGTCCTAATAAAGTGTAGAATCGATAAATGTTTCCATGATGACCTTGTGGTACCATGTGGTGTTGTTTAGGATAAATGGTTCAAGTCCTTAAGTGTTGAAATGAATTGTATGGATGTTAATGCATAAACTAAAAGGGGATAAGAGTCCAAATGTCTTTTGGTTCGAGTACCTCACCTGATGAAATGACTAGTGGTTCGAGTCCATAGTCCAATGAAATGGCTTGTTGTCTGAGTCCCTTATCTTATGAAATTACTAATGGTTTGAGTCTTTAGTCTAGTGAAATGGCTTAGGGTTTGAGTCCCTCGCCCGATGAAATAACTAGTGGTTTGAGTCCCTAGTCTAATAAGATGGCTTATGGTTTGAGTCCCTCGCCAAATGAAATAACTAGTGGTTTGAGTCCCTATTCCAATGAAAGGCTATTGGTTTGAATCCCTCGCCAAGTGAAATGTCTTGTTGTTCGAGTCTCTTGCCTAATGAAATAGTTAAATTGGTTGAGTTAGTTTGAGTTGATTTAAGGTTTGGATCCCCTTGACTAATGTAACAGAGAAGTTTAAGGTTCTAAAATTGGTAAGGTGGAAGGTTGAAAGTTCTTCACTCTATGTCTGATGAATGAATACTTTAAAGATGATAGGTATTTCTTCTTCCATGACTTAACATGCTATGTAAATATAAGTATATGTATATTCATATATTCCTATACTAATTTAAATGTTATTGCATATGATGGTTTACTTGGATTGAAGAAATTCACTATTGTATCTTTATCCTTGAGTTATATGCTAGCGCTCTAAATGCTAACCATCTCTGGATGCTATGTCCCCATACGACATAGGGAATAAAGTTTCTTCTTCTTATTCTATGCAGTGACCAAGTGTTCGAGTAGATTATGTGTAGACATTGAAGTGGTGAGCTTTCATTCCCCGGAAGGCATACATTTAAAAGTATTTTACTTTAAGTCATAGACTTTATTTATTTTGACTTAGTTTTACCTATTATCGAGGGCATGTCTTGACATATTTAGACATCGAATTCTTACAGGCTTTTGTGGATGATGTGGACTTGGGTATTTTTGATAGATTGTTGAAATTAATAGAATGTTAGATATTTTCTATTTAATGGCTATTAGCTTTACTTTTTTCTACTTTGATATTTGGTCGAAGTTCATTCGATACTTATGAATTGAATAGATGGTTAGGTTGGGTTGATGGGGCGATCTCCAGTCCAAGTTGGGCTTGATATTCCCACAAGACATGGCCCAATTTTGGATCGTGTCAAGTTGGTATTAGATCTTAGATTCATGGTTAATTTGGAGTCCACAAACATATATTAAGTATACTCTCTTTTATAGGTGTGAAGCGCGCCATATTTATAATAGAAGGGAAATATGACATTAGGAATGTTTCCATTTTTTGTGTTCAAATCTCAAGCTATATATAGCCCAAGGTCTTATATTCCTCTGATTCCTGCTTACTCATCTTTTAGATCATGTATCTAAAAAGATCTAATGTTCAGTCAAGCTCTTCTGTCCTGACTGAGGGCAATATGGACAATGCTCATCTAATTTCTAAGATTTAGACCCAATCAAGGGTCGTGACATATTACTATCCTCTAGGGGTTCCACCTGTTCCTACTAACTCTACTATTAGGGGTGACACTTCTCCTCAGTCACCTCAAAATGTTAGGTTCTATCACTCTCTTGCTCTGTTAACTTGGAATGGTGGTAAATGGTCCAAAAAAAGTATTGTGTGGGTCCTATCTTCCATTCTACAGTTTCTCCCTACTCGAACCCATTGGAAGGTGGACATTTTAAGAGAGGTAATGCTTCTAGGGCAAAAGGAGCCTAATATTGGGTCAACAAGGCCCAATCTCCATTCACCTATCCTTCTTATCAGTTTTGTGGTCGATCACACTGTGGTTGTTGTGAGGAAGAAAAGAATTGTTATTTTAAATATGGTTAGTTGGGTCACAAACAATGGGTGTGTCCCATAATATTTTACGCTCGGAAAAAAAGGCTGTTGATTGCTATTTCTCTAGTTTTTGCATCGAGTGGTGAAACTTCTAGCCTCAACATTGGTTGGGATCATCTCAATGCTCTTACTATACCCCGGGAGCTCGATGCACCTTCTAATATTAACACAAGTATGTTAAAACTTTTCTCTCATAATGTGTATTATTTGCTTGACCCAGGGTATACTCTTTCTTATGTAACCCTGTATGCGATTGTGCATCTTGGTTTTAGGTCCTGAGAGTTTGTCAGTTCCCTTTTCTTTTCTACTCGATAGGAGACTATGTGGTTGTTAAGAGGGTCTAAGGGGATGTAGGGTATATTTTGATGTTATAAAAACTCTTGTAGACTTGATAGAGTTAGGCATGGTTAATTTTAATGTTGTCCCAGGGATGGATTGGTTAGTTTTGTATTATGCTTCCTTAGATTGTCAGACTCATAGGGTCATGTTTAAATTTCCTTAGTGAGCCGGTCATTGTATGGGAAGGTGGTTATTTAGTGTCTAAGGGGAGATTCATTTCGTATCTTAAACCCCATAAGTTAATCTCAATATTTGTATATTTGTTCAAATATATAGATTCTAACTCAAAAAGTCCTTCTCTGGAATCTGTTCTTATGGTCAATGAGTTTTCTAATGTTTTCCCTGATGATCTTTTTGGTATTTCTCCCAATAGGGAAATTGATTTTGGGATTGATCTTATTTCGAACACTCATTTGATTTCTATCCCTCCTTATAGATTGGCTTCGGTGGAGTTCAAGAAACTTAAGGAAAAATTGAGATACCTCTCCGATAAAGGTATCATCCACCCTGGGTATGTCTCCTTGAGGTGCTCCCATATTATTCATGCACAATAAGGATGGCTCCCTTCATATGTGCATCGATTATTGTCAGTTGAACTATGTGACCATGTAGAATAAGTGTCCTCTCCCTAGAATTGACAATTTGTTTTATCAACTTCAAGATGGGAAGTGTTTCTCTAAAATTAATTTTAGGTCGGGTTATTATCAACCTAAGATTTGGAAAGAGGATGTCCCTAAGACCACCTTTAAAACTCGGTATGGTCACTATAAGCTCCTAGTCATGTTCTTTTGGTTGACTAATGCCCGCATGGCATTCTTTGATTGGATGAATTGGAAGGTTAAGTGTGGGATTGGTCTTATTTTAGATGTTTTTCAAACTTCTATTCCTCCTTTATAGAATGGTCTTGGGTATAGAAAGACCAAGTATCCCTAGTGTACCTCCTCGGTGATACCCATTAGAGCATAGTGTTGTTCTTATTGGTGTAATAAGAGGAAGGTTGAAGGTTAATCTTAAGTTTTTCATCTAGCGGTGGTCCCTAAGGGAAGGTCGGGTTGCGTAAACTAGTGATTCTTTTCTATCTCGGTTAAGAGGGCACTCTACTAGTGTTGAGTGCATTCTATTAGCACTTATGTCTAAGGTTTATATTTTGCATAAGTTTTATTCCCCAAATATGAGTCTTGACCTTACATTGCATTACCAATAGTATATGCGGTGGTGTGTCTTTTGGTGTCCAGTCCTAAGGACTCCTCTTTTGGTATGTTGTATTGGGATAGGCCTCATTTATAACCTAGGTAGTTGCTATGAAGGACTTGGATCCTATAGTGTCGTGTCTCTTTTGAGGGTCTTTCCATGAGTGGCATAAGTGGTTCTTGTGCTTTAGTTCCTTGATGACTTTTTCTTGGGTTAGGATGGTAGTGGCTTGGAGGGTATGGTGATGTTTTGAAGTAAGGAATGTAGAAGTCCCTAAGTGATGGAGATACTAGGGAGACTACTAGAACTAAAGTCTTAGGAAGGATAGATCATACCTCGGGCTTATACACAATAAGCTTGAATAATGCAGTTGGTAGATATACCTATAATTATGTTGGGTTCTTAAGAGGTTTAGGAAGGCACGTTTATGAATTATTTTATGGCATAGTTGTGTTATGGTTTTGAGTTTTTAAGGATATGTTGGTGTTTTTGGCTACAATGGTTCGTTATAGTTTTCCTATGTCATCTACTTATGGTTTTCTTATAATAATGGTAATGGAGAAGAGTAGTGTTTGGGATGGATGTCAAAAATATAGCCCAGTGGCTTAAGATAACTCCTTCTAAGTTTTTGATAATCTTGAATGTAGAAGTAGTGTATGGCTAGACGCAAACTCTCATAGTGACGTGTCTCTATAAACTCTATGTTTAATCAAACTTGCTCTATAGCATTGGCATGGAGCCTTTTGAGGAATTGTTTAGTAGGAGATATCATTCTCTTAATGGGCGGTAGAAAGTTGGTGTGGGTAAGTCATTTGGCTCTGATCTAGGTCACCAAGCCTTAGAAAAGGTGAAGGTGATTCGTGAGAGGTTGAGGACCCCTCAAAGTCACCAAAAGTCCTATGTGAACGTAAGGTGTAGGAATTTAGAGATTAGTGTTGGCAATTGTGTATTATTGAAGGTATCTCCCATGAAGGGAGTTACCTATGAATTGGTGTTTCTTTGTGGATTGAACTCTATTTCACCTGATTTTCCATATCTCTATGTTGTAGAAATATGTGGGAGACCCTTCTTGGTTGTTCACTTAGAGGATGTTGGCATTTTGGACTCTTTATCCTATGAGGAGATTCTAGTGAGGATCTTGGATCATTAATTTTTCTGGTTGAAAATGAAAGAGGTGGCTTTGGTGAAGGTTTCATAGGGGAACTAAAAGTTCAAGAAGCTACTTGGGAGGAGGAAGAGGACATGAAGTCCAAGTAATCCGCATTAATTTTCCATGTTAATAGTGTGTTGAACTATGGTATTGATCTAGTGAATATGAATGAGATAAGATATTGTTGTAATGTATGTGAGTACTTAGTTAATGATTGGTAAAGGCCTTGTTGACTATGTATTGAGTGATTATGAATGTGAATGTTAGGTAAATGGTTGGTAACAACTTTGTTTATCACATAGTGGATTAATTTCTGACTTTGGATGGTCTGATAGACCAATGAGTAAGAATGGTTGATAAATGGTATTGTAATGATATTGTTATCCATGTAAATAGTTAATTATGACCATGTTGGATTGATGGCTAATAAAGGGGTTCAATTCCCTAAATATGAACTTGTAATTGTGTGTGGACCTAACGCGTGGAATAAAATTGATAATGAAGAACGAATAGGTTAGTAAGGGTCTTGGTAACCACCAACTGAATTGAATGGTGATTTGAATTAAGACCTTGGCCTAATAAAGTGTATAATTGATAAATGATACCATAAAAACGTTTTGGTCCCGTGTGGTGGTGTTTTGAAAAAATAGTTCAAGTCCATAAGTGTTGAAAAGAATTGTATGGTTGTTAATGCATAAACTAAAAGGGTATAAGAGTCCAAACGTCTTGTGGTTCAAGTCCCTCGCCGATGAAATGACTAGCGGTTTGAGTCCCTAGTATAATAAAATGTCCTATGGTTCGAGTCCCTCACCCGATGAAAAGACTAGTGGTTTGAGTCCCTAGTCCAATAAAATGGCTTGTGGTTCGAGTCCCTCTCTCGTTAAAATGACTAGTGGTTCGAGTTCCTAGTCCAATGAAATGGCTTGTGGTTTGAGTCCCTCACACGATGAAATGACTAGTAGTTCAATTCCCTAGTCTAATAATATGTCTAGTGGTTCGAATCCCTCGCCCAAAGAAATGTCTAGTGGTTTGAGTCCCTAGTCCAATGAATGGCTTATAGTTCGAGTCCCTCACCCAATGAAATGGCTTGTGGTCCATGTCCCTTGCCTAATGAATTGGTTAAATTAGTTTAGTTGGTTTGAGTTGGTGTAACGCCCTGAATCTGGTACCTGGAATGCTACACGGTGCTCATGACCCCAAAGTACCACAAGCTAACCCATGACTGATATTTGTACCTGAACACTGCATAATATACTGTATAAATGTAGAAATAAAGGCTGAAAGGTCATAAGGTTCAAAATTGAGACATGATATATGATAAAATATAACATCTTGGTGGGGTATGAAATACCCAAAACAACTGAAATAAATTGTCTGAACATGAAAGTCTAAAAAGCCTCTAACTGTCTGAATAAGGAGTTGATGGGATATGTCCCCAGCTAACTCTATCTACTAAAAGCTAAACTGAATTAATGAAATAATTAATAATATCATCCTCGAATGATGAGGACTCACTTCTAAATCTAGATGCTACTGATGCTTTGGAGCTCGTACTTCTAAACCTATGGTATAAAACACCATAGCGCAAATGCCTCAGTACGATTGAATAAACTGGTATGTATGTGAGCTAGGGTGAATGCAAAGGGTTCACATGCATGAACTATACTAACAGACTGAAATACATGAACGTGAGAATGCATATATGAATACATAATAGTTGTAACTGAGTTCATGATAACATAATTACTGAGTCTGAGTATTAATAGCATGAGATACTGATAATTGTATAACTAAAATAAATGATACTAGGCGACTATATCTGACAGACTAGGTTCTGATGGAACTAGATGAGTTCCGTACTGTTCTGAGTTAACTGTATCTGACAGTCTTGAATTTTGTAGAACTATCTGAGTTTTATTATTGAGACTAAATGACTGTATCTGACAGTCCTAATTCTTTAACTGAAATTGTGGGAAGTAGTCATCTAACCAACATGCCCCAAATAATGCATTATAGCTGAGTTGGGGTCCAATCTGTAACCCCAATTGTAAGGGTGTTAATACCGCCCCAATGGTAAGGACAATCTGTGAGAAACCCTCATATAATAGGTAACTCTAGTGAGAATGGAGGGATCCCTCATATAATAGGTTAATCCACCTCATTTACCCTCATATAATAGGCTATGATATCCCAACCTACCCTGGCTACGTAGTTCAGGAACGTAAGGATTGCTTCTAAGAAAAACACCCTCATATAACAGGTAAGTTCCCATCCTTGGGTTCACTTGGTGCTAATTCCTACTCCCATTTGAATAGACATTAAACATGATTAACTGAGTCGGACTAGACTGAGTTCATTAAATTCCATGGACTAATAGAATGCTATTGAGATCTGATAACTGTCTAAGACTTATGAGATTACTGGATTACTGAGATTTACTAGAATTTCTGAGATTACTGGACTTATACTATATTCATTGAGTTTTCCTGAGTCACATGACTAACTGAGTTCTAGGGATCATGGATTGACTAAGAGTATCGTGAAAACATTACACTGGCTCTAGGCATATAGCTAAATTGTCAGGTACAAGTACCCCCAGGACTCGATAGCATAAAAGTAATTCATGGCATGAGTTCTAAAGCACAACAATGGCTACACATATATCCATAATCCATTGACTAAGACATTTCATCAAACACTTGACATGCATGAACTTGTATGTGAATGGAGATTTCACATTATCATTCTAGTATGGCACTTTTCCTTCACATAAGCATTTAGTCAAACATATAGGGGGCATGCTTTGGTTATACAACCATTAACACATCTAATAATCATTGATACATCAATCCACTTGTAAATGGAAGGGTTTATCATGAATATCACGTAATTCATCACATATTAGAATTAATTATTGTAACTAATAGTCTATAACATGGAACAATACCAAACAACAACATGAACATAAATTTTCAATTCAATTAAATCATGAACATTCATAAATATACAAATCTTGGATTTTGAAAAGAGATTCTTGAGATTCATGGGTGAAAGAGACCCATGAATCAACAGATGAAATACCTGAGTTGATGAATCTGGAAGGATTGATGGATAGTTCTTGTGATTTTCCCCTTGAATTTGAGAGTTGGGGTTTCTTTGCTTGAGAGGGAGCAACTCAATTTGGGGAAAAATAGAGTGAATAATGATATCCTTAGGTCATGTAGTGTTAAATTTCATGTTTAAGGCTGAACTAAAATCATGGGAAAATACCCATTTAACCCTGGACGCATCCTTTAAATTTTGTGAAAGCTTCCCGACCTGGACGCTTGGAGCGACGCGGCGCTATCCGTGTCACTGGAATTTGACAACTGGGAAATTGGACGACAGCGTAACGCGAGACTATTGTAGAGTTTCACTGGAATTTGACAATTGGGATTTGGGAGCCTTCCGTGATGCGGTGAAATTGCGGAGTCTTACTGGAAATTGACAAATGTCATTTTGTCTTATGGCGGGATGCGCCACTGACTGAGATGACGGTGTTTTACGACTGAAACTTTAAATCGCCATAACTTCTTACCCGGTTATCAGATTTAGACGAATTTGGTATCGATGAAAAGATTACTGAATTTCCCACATAACTAAAAGTGAAAATCTATTAAATTCCCCATGGAATAAACATAATTCAATTTATAAGCTAATACTTGACATTCTTGGGATGAAATTAGTTAGGAAACTTTGGGGTATTACAATATCTCCCACTTGGGAACATTTGTCCTCGAATGAGACTGATTGAGGTGGAAGAAACAATGTGCTAAAGTATATACTAAACATGAACAACTGAAACATGACTGACATTTTTTAGATTTATACTGAGCATGCATATGTGATGCATGATTTTATGACTTAACTCACTCATGAACACATGACTAAGATTTCTGATAACTGAGTTTCTCACAAGGAGAATGCATGTCTGATGCATGAACACACAACTAATTTGATGCATTAACATATTTTTGAATATGCAATGGTACTTAGTACCAAGTTTAAATGGA
Organism: Capsicum pubescens; assembly: GCA_030864215.1. NCBI lineage: Eukaryota > Viridiplantae > Streptophyta > Magnoliopsida > Solanales > Solanaceae > Capsicum > Capsicum pubescens. The sequence goes on along the minus strand of CM061544.1, from coordinate 192,498,993 downwards.
ATTCATAACATAAACTGTATACTAAGCTTGTAACTGAAATCTGAACATGAAATTGAAAAGCTTAAGGAGGACTGTTACCTTGAGCTAGATCTAAGTTAGCGGAGAAGAGGTGAGGATACTTGGTTCTTATTTCTTCTTTTGCTTCCCAAGTATCTCCCTCAATGAAATGATTTCACCAAAGAACTTTGACTAGAGGGACTTATTTGTCCCTCAGTCTACGAGTCTGATAGTCAAGAATTTTGACTAGAACCTCCTCGTTAGAGAGGTTGTTCTGAGTATCTATGCTCTAAATAGGGACTACAACCGCTGGGTCACCTATACACTTCTTGAGTAAAGTGACATGGAACACTGGATGAACTGCGGCTAGATCTGAAGGTAATTCGAACTAATAAGCTACCTTGCCGAAGCGACTGAGAATTTTGAAGGGACCGACATATCAGGGACTGAGCTTTCCCTTCTTACCTAACCTCCTTACTCCTTTTATGGGAGATATCTTTAGATAAATATAATCTCCAATCTCAAACTTGAGATCTTTTCTTCACACATCTACATAAGACTTCTATCATCTCTGAGCACCCTGGAGTCTTTCTGTGATCAACTACACCTTTTCTAAGGCATCGAACCAACCGACTGGAGATCTGCACCTCCTACCATAGATAGCTTCGAATGGATCCATTTTAATACTGTAATGATAGTTGTTGTTGTATGAAAATGCAATCAAAGTCAAGTGGTTATCCCAACTACTCTTGAAATAAATTGCACACGCTAGCAGCATATCTTTTAAAGTCTGAATGGTCCTTTTTGCTTGACCATCTATCTGAGGATGAAAGGTTGTACTGAGATAAACTTGGGTACCAATACCCTTTTGGAACACTTTCCAGAAATGAAAGTTTAACTGGGTACCTCTATCTGAGATAATAGATAGCGAAACACCATGCAATATGACCAATTCTCTGATGTAGAGCTTGGCGTAATCCTCGGCTGAATAAGAGGTATGAACTAGAAGGAAATGAGCTGATTTCATTATTCTATCTATAGTGACCCAAACTGAATCATGTTGATGACGATTACGAGGCACACCAATCACGAAGTCCATGTTCACTTCTTCCCTCTTCTACGTAGGAATATTAAACTCTTGCATATACCCACTAGGTTTCTAATGCTCTATCTTAACCTACTAACATGTAGAGAACTTAGACATAAACTCTGCTACATCTCTCTTCATCCCACTCCATCAATAGATTTCTTGCAAGTCGCGGTACATCCTTGTGGCCCCTGGAGGAATAGTGTTTTTGCAAGAATTCGCTGCCTTAAGTCATCTACACCTATAACACACAGATGATGCTGATAACATAGGACACCATCTCCCACTCGAGAGAAAACCTCTACTTTCTGATCCTTGACTAACTCTTTCAACTTGACAAAACTAAGATCTCTATCTTGCTTTTCTTTCACCTCGAAAACTAAAGATGATTCTGAACTACTCTGAACCCATATATCACCCACTTCTATATCGACTAAGGGAACACCTAGTCTTGAAAGATGATGGACTTCCTGATCTAACTTCTTGTTACTATCTTCAACAATAGAAGCACTACCCATAGCCAGTCTACTGAGAGCATCAGCCACTACATTGGCCTTGCCCAAATGATAAAGGACACTTATGTCATAATCTTTCAAGAGCTCTAACCACCTTCTCTAACAAAGATTGAGATCTTTCTAAGAAAAGACATATTGAAAGCTCTTATGATCTGTGAACACATCTACATGAACCCCGTATAGATAATGCCTCTAAATCTTTAAGGCAAATACTACGGCCGCTAACTCAAGATCATGAGTAGGATAATTCTTCTCATGTGGTTTAAGTTGTCTGGAGGCGTAGGCTATGGAATTACCATGTTGCATGAGGACACAACCCAAATCTACTCTGGATGCATCACAGTACACTATGAACCCATCTGGACCGTCTGGAATAGCCAAAACTATAGCTGAGGTGAGTCGAGTCTTCAACTCCTAAAACCTTTTCCCGCAAGGATCTGACCACTAAAACTTGACTTTCTTCTGAGTCAATCTAGACATGGGTAATGCAATAAAATAAAATCCCTCAACAAATCATCTGTAATAGCCAGCCAAACACAAGAAAATCCTGATATCTGATTAAGAGATAGAGCGAGGCCAGTTTCTTCTCACTTCGGTCTTTTGAGAATCTACTCTAATGCCATCACCAGAAATGATATGACCAAGAAATTCTACTGACCTTATCCAAAACTCAGACTTACTAAATTTGGCGAATAGTTGATGATATCTGAGAGTTTGAAGTACGATTCTGAGATGGTCTGCATGATCACGCTTACTGTGGAAATAGACCAGAATATCATCTATGAAGACTATAACAAACATGTCCAAACTGCTTGAATACATGGTTCATCAAGTCCATGAAAGCTGCAAGGGCATTGGTAAGACCAAAGGACATGACCAGAAAATCGAAGTGACCATACCGAGTATGAAAGGCAGTCTTCGGAGTGTCATGTTCTATTACTCTGAGCTGATGGTAGCTTGATCTGAGGTCTATTTTAGAGAAATAGCTGGCACCCTGAATTTGGTAAAATAAGTCATCGATTCTGGGAAGAGGATGTTTGTTCTTGACCGTTACCTTATTGAGTTGATGGTAATCAATGCATATTCTGAGAGAACCGCCTTTCTTGCACATGAATAAGACTGGTGTGCCCTATGGGGAAATACTGTGTCTAATGAATCCCTTATTTAAGAGATCCTTCAACTGCTCTTTCAGTTCTTTGAGTTCTGCTAGTGTCATTCTGTATGGCGGAATAGATGTAGGCTGAGTATCTGGAATAAGATGAATGCCGAAGTCTATTTCCCTTTTGGGAGAAATTCCTAGAAGATCTTCAGGAAAGATATCTGAATATTTATTCACGACTGGATTGATTCATGACTGGGAGTTTTGGAACTAGTATCCTTAACATGAACAAGATTATAGACACATCCCTTAGATATCATTTTCCTTGCCTGAAGGTAGGAAACAAGTTGACCACTAAAAGTAAAAGTACTACCCCTCCACTCTAGGATGGGTTCATTTGAAAACTAAAACTGAACTATTTTGTTTTTGTATTATACTATGTCATAGCAGGAATGAAGCCAATCAAATAAGAGAATGACATAAAAATTAGTCATCTCTAATTCGACTAAGTCTACTAAGGTGACTTTCTGAAATACCATAATTGGACAGTTCCTCTATACCCGCCGGGCTATGATGGTTTTGCCCACTAGGGTAGAGACTGAAAAGGGCTCTTCTAGAATTTCAGGATAGACTCCAAAATCAACTTCTATAAATGGAGTAACAAAATATAAGGAGTCTTCTGGATCTAGCAAAGCGTAAACATGCATATGAAAGATTTGTAACGTACCAGTAACTACATCAGGAGAATTTTCCTGATTTTTCCGGGACTAGAGAGCATAAAATCTGTTTGGGCGCTGCCCACTAGTAGCACTGGAGGTGGCACCCTGCTGGATTGGGCGACCGGACTGAGCTGAGGAACGGTTTTAATGATCCTGCGAACCTGGCTAAGGACAATCTCTGACTCTGTGTCCTGGCTTGCCACATCTCAAACAAATACCACTGTCAGCTCTGCAAATACCCTGATGGTGCTTGCCACAAGTCTGACAGAGAGGATAGGTATGGGAACTGCTAACACTCTCCTGAGACTTAGAGCCTGGCGCTCTATCCCTGTTGTTGTCCCTGAACTTAGGAGCTGGAGCACTTGTTGAAGAAGGAGCTTGAATGGATGACTTAGGATAAAATTGAGAACGATTTCCTCCTTCTGATTTGGGCTGAGCAAAGTTGAAACTACCTATCCTTGCTCTCTAATTTTGTTTCTCCCTCATCTTAATATTTTTCTTTTCTATCTGCAGAGAATGGGTCATAATCCTGGCTAAAGTTATGTCACTATTCAGCATCATAGACCTACACTCATTGAACACACTATCATTTACCCCTGAAACAAATTTACTCATCTTGGCTCTGCTATCTGCAACCACATGAGGGGCATATTTGTATAATTGAGTAAACTTAAGAGAATACTCTTTCACCGTCCTATTGCCCTGCCTGAGGTTGATAAATTCTAACATCTTAGTCACTCTCATATCTTGGGGAAAGAATCTATTTAAGAATGCAGTGACAAACTCCTCCCACTCAATAGGTCCTGCATCAATTGACCTCTCTGACTTCCACTGTTTATACCAAGTGTGAGCAACATCCTACAATTGATATGCAACTAGCTTATCATACTCACTCAAAGTAACCCCCATGATGTCTGTAACCTTTTAAACCTGATAAATGAATTCCTAAAGGTACTCATCTGACCTAGACCCAAAAAAGGATAGAGAATTCATTCGAGTAAAGTCTCGAATCCTGGATACAGCTGAAATGGCCACTGGGTTGGATAGAAATGTGTTCGTCCAAGGGATCTTCTGGGATGGGCTGAGGGGCTGACTAATTGCTAGTTCTCTTCTTGGGAGGCATATTTTGTAGACGGGAGGGAAATAGATTAGATTGGTAAATTAATTTTGAGCTTATGCTCACTACCATGACATTGTTATTGAAATAAGTGAAACTGTTCCTAAAATATCTCATAGCCTTATGTACATAAATGTGGCACGCAACACACCCATGTACAAAACTCTACTAGATACGGCTTTCAGACTTCCTAGGACTCTATTGAACCAATGTTTCTAATACCAAGTTTGTAACACCCCAAATATGGTACGCAGAATGCTACATGATGATCATGACCTCGAAAGACCACAGGCTAACCCATGACTGATATCTATACCTAAACACTGCAGAATATACTGTATAAATACAAAAATAAAGGCTGAATGGCCATAAGGTTCAAAAATGAGACATAATACTTGATAAAATATAACATTTGGGTGGGGTATGAAATACCCAAAACAACTAAAAAAACTGTCTGAACATTATAGTCTGAAAAGCCTCTAACTGTCTGAATAAGGAGTTGATGGGATACGTCTCCAGCTAACTTCATCTACTAAAAGATAAACTGATTTAATGAAATAACTAATAATATCATCCTTCAATGTTAATAGTGTGTTGAACTATGGTATTGATCTAGTGAATATGAATGAGATAAGATATTGTTGTAATGTATGTGAGTACTTAGTTAATGATTGGTAAAGGCCTTGTTGACTATGTATTGAGTGATTATGAATGTGAATGTTAGGTAAATGGTTGGTAACAACTTTGTTTATCACATAGTGGATTAATTTCTGACTTTGGATGGTCTGATAGACCAATGAGTAAGAATGGTTGATAAATGGTATTGTAATGATATTGTTATCCATGTAAATAGTTAATTATGACCATGTTGGATTGATGGCTAATAAAGGGGTTCAATTCCCTAAATATGAACTTGTAATTGTGTGTGGACCTAACGCGTGGAATAAAATTGATAATGAAGAACGAATAGGTTAGTAAGGGTCTTGGTAACCACCAACTGAATTGAATGGTGATTTGAATTAAGACCTTGGCCTAATAAAGTGTATAATTGATAAATGATACCATAAAAACGTTTTGGTCCCGTGTGGTGGTGTTTTGAAAAAATAGTTCAAGTCCATAAGTGTTGAAAAGAATTGTATGGTTGTTAATGCATAAACTAAAAGGGTATAAGAGTCCAAACGTCTTGTGGTTCAAGTCCCTCGCCGATGAAATGACTAGCGGTTTGAGTCCCTAGTATAATAAAATGTCCTATGGTTCGAGTCCCTCACCCGATGAAAAGACTAGTGGTTTGAGTCCCTAGTCCAATAAAATGGCTTGTGGTTCGAGTCCCTCTCTCGTTAAAATGACTAGTGGTTCGAGTTCCTAGTCCAATGAAATGGCTTGTGGTTTGAGTCCCTCACACGATGAAATGACTAGTAGTTCAATTCCCTAGTCTAATAATATGTCTAGTGGTTCGAATCCCTCGCCCAAAGAAATGTCTAGTGGTTTGAGTCCCTAGTCCAATGAATGGCTTATAGTTCGAGTCCCTCACCCAATGAAATGGCTTGTGGTCCATGTCCCTTGCCTAATGAATTGGTTAAATTAGTTTAGTTGGTTTGAGTTGGTGTAACGCCCTGAATCTGGTACCTGGAATGCTACACGGTGCTCATGACCCCAAAGTACCACAAGCTAACCCATGACTGATATTTGTACCTGAACACTGCATAATATACTGTATAAATGTAGAAATAAAGGCTGAAAGGTCATAAGGTTCAAAATTGAGACATGATATATGATAAAATATAACATCTTGGTGGGGTATGAAATACCCAAAACAACTGAAATAAATTGTCTGAACATGAAAGTCTAAAAAGCCTCTAACTGTCTGAATAAGGAGTTGATGGGATATGTCCCCAGCTAACTCTATCTACTAAAAGCTAAACTGAATTAATGAAATAATTAATAATATCATCCTCGAATGATGAGGACTCACTTCTAAATCTAGATGCTACTGATGCTTTGGAGCTCGTACTTCTAAACCTATGGTATAAAACACCATAGCGCAAATGCCTCAGTACGATTGAATAAACTGGTATGTATGTGAGCTAGGGTGAATGCAAAGGGTTCACATGCATGAACTATACTAACAGACTGAAATACATGAACGTGAGAATGCATATATGAATACATAATAGTTGTAACTGAGTTCATGATAACATAATTACTGAGTCTGAGTATTAATAGCATGAGATACTGATAATTGTATAACTAAAATAAATGATACTAGGCGACTATATCTGACAGACTAGGTTCTGATGGAACTAGATGAGTTCCGTACTGTTCTGAGTTAACTGTATCTGACAGTCTTGAATTTTGTAGAACTATCTGAGTTTTATTATTGAGACTAAATGACTGTATCTGACAGTCCTAATTCTTTAACTGAAATTGTGGGAAGTAGTCATCTAACCAACATGCCCCAAATAATGCATTATAGCTGAGTTGGGGTCCAATCTGTAACCCCAATTGTAAGGGTGTTAATACCGCCCCAATGGTAAGGACAATCTGTGAGAAACCCTCATATAATAGGTAACTCTAGTGAGAATGGAGGGATCCCTCATATAATAGGTTAATCCACCTCATTTACCCTCATATAATAGGCTATGATATCCCAACCTACCCTGGCTACGTAGTTCAGGAACGTAAGGATTGCTTCTAAGAAAAACACCCTCATATAACAGGTAAGTTCCCATCCTTGGGTTCACTTGGTGCTAATTCCTACTCCCATTTGAATAGACATTAAACATGATTAACTGAGTCGGACTAGACTGAGTTCATTAAATTCCATGGACTAATAGAATGCTATTGAGATCTGATAACTGTCTAAGACTTATGAGATTACTGGATTACTGAGATTTACTAGAATTTCTGAGATTACTGGACTTATACTATATTCATTGAGTTTTCCTGAGTCACATGACTAACTGAGTTCTAGGGATCATGGATTGACTAAGAGTATCGTGAAAACATTACACTGGCTCTAGGCATATAGCTAAATTGTCAGGTACAAGTACCCCCAGGACTCGATAGCATAAAAGTAATTCATGGCATGAGTTCTAAAGCACAACAATGGCTACACATATATCCATAATCCATTGACTAAGACATTTCATCAAACACTTGACATGCATGAACTTGTATGTGAATGGAGATTTCACATTATCATTCTAGTATGGCACTTTTCCTTCACATAAGCATTTAGTCAAACATATAGGGGGCATGCTTTGGTTATACAACCATTAACACATCTAATAATCATTGATACATCAATCCACTTGTAAATGGAAGGGTTTATCATGAATATCACGTAATTCATCACATATTAGAATTAATTATTGTAACTAATAGTCTATAACATGGAACAATACCAAACAACAACATGAACATAAATTTTCAATTCAATTAAATCATGAACATTCATAAATATACAAATCTTGGATTTTGAAAAGAGATTCTTGAGATTCATGGGTGAAAGAGACCCATGAATCAACAGATGAAATACCTGAGTTGATGAATCTGGAAGGATTGATGGATAGTTCTTGTGATTTTCCCCTTGAATTTGAGAGTTGGGGTTTCTTTGCTTGAGAGGGAGCAACTCAATTTGGGGAAAAATAGAGTGAATAATGATATCCTTAGGTCATGTAGTGTTAAATTTCATGTTTAAGGCTGAACTAAAATCATGGGAAAATACCCATTTAACCCTGGACGCATCCTTTAAATTTTGTGAAAGCTTCCCGACCTGGACGCTTGGAGCGACGCGGCGCTATCCGTGTCACTGGAATTTGACAACTGGGAAATTGGACGACAGCGTAACGCGAGACTATTGTAGAGTTTCACTGGAATTTGACAATTGGGATTTGGGAGCCTTCCGTGATGCGGTGAAATTGCGGAGTCTTACTGGAAATTGACAAATGTCATTTTGTCTTATGGCGGGATGCGCCACTGACTGAGATGACGGTGTTTTACGACTGAAACTTTAAATCGCCATAACTTCTTACCCGGTTATCAGATTTAGACGAATTTGGTATCGATGAAAAGATTACTGAATTTCCCACATAACTAAAAGTGAAAATCTATTAAATTCCCCATGGAATAAACATAATTCAATTTATAAGCTAATACTTGACATTCTTGGGATGAAATTAGTTAGGAAACTTTGGGGTATTACAATATCTCCCACTTGGGAACATTTGTCCTCGAATGAGACTGATTGAGGTGGAAGAAACAATGTGCTAAAGTATATACTAAACATGAACAACTGAAACATGACTGACATTTTTTAGATTTATACTGAGCATGCATATGTGATGCATGATTTTATGACTTAACTCACTCATGAACACATGACTAAGATTTCTGATAACTGAGTTTCTCACAAGGAGAATGCATGTCTGATGCATGAACACACAACTAATTTGATGCATTAACATATTTTTGAATATGCAATGTTACTTAGTACCAAGTTTAAATGGAATTCAAAACATAAACTGTATACTAAGCTTGTAACTGAAATCTGAACATGAAATTGAAAAGCTTAAGGAGGACTGTTACCTTGAGCTAGATCTAAGTTAGCGGAGAAGAGGTGAGGATACTTGGTTCTTATTTCTTCTTTTGCTTCCCAAGTATCTCCCTCAATGAAATGATTTCACCAAAGAACTTTGACTAGAGGGACTTATTTGTCCCTCAGTCTACGAGTCTGATAGTCAAGAATTTTGACTAGAACCTCCTCGTTAGAGAGGTTGTTCTGAGTATCTATGCTCTAAATAGGGACTACAACCGCTGGGTCACCTATACACTTCTTGAGTAAAGTGACATGGAACACTGGATGAACTGCGGCTAGATCTGAAGGTAATTCGAACTAATAAGCTACCTTGCCGAAGCGACTGAGAATTTTAAAGGGACCGACATATCAGGGACTGAGCTTTCCCTTCTTACCTAACCTCCTTACTCCTTTTATGGGAGATATCTTTAGATAAATATAATCTCCAATCTCAAACTTGAGATCTTTTCTTCACACATCTACATAAGACTTCTATCATCTCTGAGCACCCTGGAGTCTTTCTGTGATCAACTACACCTTTTCTAAGGCATCGAACCAACCGACTGGAGATCTGCACCTCCTACCATAGATAGCTTCGAATAGATCCATTTTAATACTGTAATGATAGTTGTTGTTGTATGAAAATGCAATCAAAGTCAAGTGGTTATCCCAACTACTCTTGAAATAAATTGCACACGCTAGCAGCATATCTTTTAAAGTCTGAATGGTCCTTTTTGCTTGACCATCTATCTGAGGATGAAAGGTTGTACTGAGATAAACTTGGGTACCAATACCCTTTTGGAACACTTTCCAGAAATGAAAGTTTAACTGGGTACCTCTATCTGAGATAATAGATAGCGAAACACCATGCAATATGACCAATTCTCTGATGTAGAGCTTGGCGTAATCCTCGGCTGAATAAGAGGTATGAACTAGAAGGAAATGAGCTGATTTCATTATTCTATCTATAGTGACCCAAACTGAATCATGTTGATGACGATTACGAGGCACACCAATCACGAAGTCCATGTTCACTTCTTCCCTCTTCTACGTAGGAATATTAAACTCTTGCATATACCCACTAGGTTTCTAATGCTCTATCTTAACCTACTAACATGTAGAGAACTTAGACATAAACTCTGCTACATCTCTCTTCATCCCACTCCATCAATAGATTTCTTGCAAGTCGCGGTACATCCTTGTGGCCCCTGGAGGAATAGTGTTTTTGCAAGAATTCGCTGCCTTAAGTCATCTACACCTATAACACACAGATGATGCTGATAACATAGGACACCATCTCCCACTTGAGAGAAAACCTCTACTTTCTGATCCTTGACTAACTCTTTCAACTTGACAAAACTAAGATCTCTATCTTGCTTTTCTTTCACCTCGAAAACTAAAGATGATTCTGAACTACTCTGAACCCATATATCACCCACTTCTATATCGACTAAGGGAACACCTAGTCTTGAAAGATGATGGACTTCCTGATCTAACATCTTGTTACAATCTTCAACATTAGAAGCACTACCCATAGCCAGTCTACTGAGAGCATCAGCCACTACATTGGCCTTGCCCAGATGATAAAGGACACTTATGTCATAATCTTTCAAGAGCTCTAACCACCTTCTCTAACAAAGATTGAGATCTTTCTAAGAAAAGACATATTGAAAGATCTTATGATCAGTGAACACATCTACATGAACCCCGTATAGATAATGCCTCTAAATCTTTAAGGCAAATACTACGGCCGCTAACTCAAGATCATGAGTAAGATAATTCTTCTCATGTGGTTTAAGTTGTCTGGAGGCGTAGGCTATGGAATTACCATGTTGCATGAGGACACAACCCAAATCTACTCTGGATGCATCACAGTACACTATGAACCCATCTGGACCATCTGGAATAGCCAAAACTATAGCTGAGGTGAGTCGAGTCTTCAACTCCTAAAACCTTTTCCCGCAAGGATCTGACCACTAAAACTTGACTTTCTTCTGAGTCAATCTAGACATGGGTAATGCAATAAAATAAAATCCCTCAACAAATCATCTGTAATAGCCAGCCAAACACAAGAAAATCCTGATATCTGATTAAGAGATAGAGCGAGGCCAGTTTCTTCTCACTTCGGTCTTTTGAGAATCTACTCTAATGCCATCACCAGAAATGATATGACCAAGAAATTCTACTGACCTTATCCAAAACTCAGACTTACTAAATTTGGCGAATAGTTGATGATATCTGAGAGTTTGAAGTACGATTCTGAGATGGTCTGCATGATCACGCTTACTGTGGAAATAGACCAGAATATCATCTATGAAGACTATAACAAACATGTCCAAACTGCTTGAATACATGGTTCATCAAGTCCATGAAAGCTGCAAGGGCATTGGTAAGACCAAAGGACATGACCAGAAAATCAAAGTGACCATACCGAGTATGAAAGGCAGTCTTCGGAGTGTCATGTTCTATTACTCTGAGCTGATGGTAGCTTGATCTGAGGTCTATTTTAGAGAAATAGCTGGCACCCTGAATTTGGTAAAATAAGTCATCGATTCTGGGAAGAGGATGTTTGTTCTTGACCGTTACCTTATTGAGTCGATGGTAATCAATGCATATTCTGAGAGAACCGCCTTTCTTGCACATGAATAAGACTGGTGTGCCCTATGGGGAAATACTGTGTCTAATGAATCCCTTATTTAAGAGATCCTTCAACTGCTCTTTCAGTTCTTTGAGTTCTGCTAGTGTCATTCTGTATGGCGGAATAGATGTAGGCTGAGTATCTGGAATAAGATGAATGCCGAAGTCTATTTCCCTTTTGGGAGAAATTCCTGGAAGATCTTCAGGAAAGATATCTGAATATTTATTCACGACTGGATTGATTCATGACTGGGAGTTTTGGAACTAGTATCCTTAACATGAACAAGATTATAGACACATCCCTTAGATATCATTTTCCTTGCCTGAAGGTAGGAAACAAGTTGACCACTAAAAGTAAAAGTACTAACCCTCCACTCTAGGATGGGTTCATTTGAAAACTAAAACTGAACTATTTTGTTTTTGTATTATACTATGTCATAGCAGGAATGAAGCCAATCAAATAAGAGAATGACATAAAAATTAGTCATCTCTAATTCGACTAAGTCTACTAAGGTGACTTTCTGAAATACCATAATTGGACAGTTCCTCTATACCCGCCGGGCTATGATGGTTTTGCCCACTAGGGTAGAGACTGAAAAGGGCTCTTCTAGAATTTCAGGATAGACTCCAAAATCAACTTCTATAAATGGAGTAACAAAATATAAGGAGTCTTCTGGATCTAGCAAAGCGTAAACATGCATATGAAAGATTTGTAACGTACCAGTAACTACATCAGGATAATTTTCCTAATTTTTCCGGGACTAGAGAGCAGAAAATCTGTTTGGGCGCTGCCCACTAGTAGCACTGGAGGTGGCACCCTGCTGGATTGGGCGACCGGACTGAGCTGAGGAACGGTTTTAATGATCCTGCGAACCTGGCTAAGGACAATCTCTGACTCTGTGTCCTGGCTTGCCACATCTCAAACAAATACCACTGTCAGCTCTGCAAATACCCTGATGGTGCTTGCCACAAGTCTGACAGAGAGGATAGGTATGGGAACTGCTAACACTCTCCTGAGACTTAGAGCCTGGCGCTCTATCCCTATTGTTGTCCCTGAACTTAGGAGCTGGAGCACTTGTTGAAGAAGGAGCTTGAATTGATGACTTAGGATAAAATTGAGAACGATTTCCTCCTTCTGATTTGGGCTGAGCAAAGTTGAAACTACCTATCCTTGCTCTCTTATTTTGTTTCTCCCTCATCTTAATATTTTTCTTTTCTATCTGCAGAGAATGGGTCATAATCCTGGCTAAAGTTATGTCACTATTCAGCATCATAGACCTACACTCATTGACCACACTATCATTTACCCCTGAAACAAATTTACTCATCTTGGCTCTGCTATCTGCAACCACATGAGGGGCATATTTGTATAATTGAGTAAACTTAAGAGAATACTCTTTCACCGTCCTATTGCCCTGCCTGAGGTTGATAAATTCTAACATCTTAGTCACTCTCATATCTTGGGGAAAGAATCTATTTAAGAATGCAGTGACAAACTCCTCCCACTCAATAGGTCCTGCATCAATTGACCTCTCTGACTTCCACTGTTTATACCAAGTGTGAGCAACATCCTATAATTGATATGCAACTAGCTTATCATACTCACTCAAAGTAACCCCCATGATGTCTGTAACCTTTTAAACCTGATAAATGAATTCCTAAAGGTACTCATCTGACCTAGACCCAAAAAAGGATAGAGAATTCATTCGAGTAAAGTCTCGAATCCTGGATACAGCTGAAATGGCCACTGGGTTGGATAGAAATGTGTTCGTCCAAGGGATCTTCTGGGATGGGCTGAGGGGCTGACTAATTGCTAGTTCTCTTCTTGGGAGGCATATTTTGTAGACGGAAGGGAAATAGATTAGATTGGTAAATTAATTTTGAGCTTATGCTCACTACCATGACATTGTTATTGAAATAAGTGAAACTGTTCCTAAAATATCTCATAGCCTTATGTACATAAATGTGGCACGCAACACACCCATGTACAAAACTCTACTAGATACGGCTTTCAGACTTCCTAGGACTCTATTGAACCAATGTTTCTAATACCAAGTTTGTAACACCCCAAATATGGTACGCAGAATGCTACATGATGATCATGACCTCGAAAGACCACAGGCTAACCCATGACTGATATCTATACCTAAACATTGCAGAATATACTGTATAAATACAAAAATAAAGGCTGAAAGGCCATAAGGTTCAAAAATGAGACATAATACTTGATAAAATATAACATTTGGGTGGGGTATGAAATACCCAAAACAACTAAAAAAACTGTCTGAACATTATAGTCTGAAAAGCCTCTAACTGTCTGAATAAGGAGTTGATGGGATACGTCTCCAGCTAACTTCATCTACTAAAAGATAAACTGATTTAATGAAATAACTAATAATATCATCCTTCAATGATAAGGACTCACTGCTAAATTTGGCTTCTACTAATTTTGTGGAGCTCGTGCTTCTAAACCAATGGTATAAAACACCATAGAGCAAATGCGTCAGAGTGATTGAATAAACTGGTATGCATGTGAGGTAGGGTAAATCCAAAGGGTTCACATGCATGAACTATACAAACAGACTGAATAACATGAACGCAAGAATGCATGCTTGAATACATATTAGTTGTAACTTAGATCGTGATAACATAATTACTAAGCCTGAGTACTAATAACAAGACATACTGATAACTGTATAACTAAAATAACTGATACTAAGTGACAATATCTAACGGTTTAGGTTTTGATGGAACTAGCTGAGTTCCGTACTATTCTGAATTGACTGTATTTTATAGTCCTGAATTCTGTAAAACTATTTGAGTTCTATTACAATGACTGAACGACTGTATCTGACATTCCTGATTTTGTAACTAAAACTGTGGGAAGTAGTAATCTAACCGACATGCCCCAAATAATGCATTATAGCTGAGTTGGGGTCCAATCTGTAACCCCAATTGTAAGGGTGTCAATACCGTGCCTCTGGTAAGGACAATCTGTGAGCAACCCTCATATAATAGAGAGCTCTAGTAAGAACAGTGGGAACCCTCATATAACAGATTAAGCCACCTCATCTACCCTCATATAATAGTCTATGATCTCTCAACCTACGTTGGCTATGTAGTTCAGGAACGCAAAGATTTCTTCTAATAATCACACCCTCATAACAGGTAAGTTCTCATCCTTGGGTACACTCGATGCTAATTCCTACTCCCATCTGAATAGATATTGAACATGATTAATTGAGTCGGACTAGACTGAGTTCATTAAATTCCATGGACTAATAGAATGCTATTGAGATCTGATAACTGTCTAAGACTTATGAGATTACTGGATTACTGAGATTTACTAGAATTTCTGAGATTACTGGACTTATACTATATTCATTGAGTTTTCCTGAGTCACATGACTAACTGAGTTCTAGGGATCATGGATTGACTAAGAGTATCGTGAAAACATTACACTGGCTCTAGGCATATAGCTAAATTGTCAGGTACAAGTACCCCCAGGACTCGATAGCATAAAAGTAATTCATGGCATGAGTTCTAAAGCACAACAATGGCTACACATATATCCATAATCCATTGACTAAGACATTTCATCAAACACTTGACATGCATGAACTTGTATGTGAATGGAGATTTCACATTATCATTCTAGTATGGCACTTTTCCTTCACATAAGCATTTAGTCAAACATATAGGGGGCATGCTTTGGTTATACAACCATTAACACATCTAATAATCATTGATACATCAATCCACTTGTAAATGGAAGGGTTTATCATGAATATCACGTAATTCATCACATATTAGAATTAATTATTGTAACTAATAGTCTATAACATGGAACAATACCAAACAACAACATGAACATAAATTTTCAATTCAATTAAATCATGAACATTCATAAATATACAAATCTTGGATTTTGAAAAGAGATTCTTGAGATTCATGGGTGAAAGAGACCCATGAATCAACAGATGAAATACCTGAGTTGATGAATCTGGAAGGATTGATGGATAGTTCTTGTGATTTTCCCCTTGAATTTGAGAGTTGGGGTTTCTTTGCTTGAGAGGGAGCAACTCAATTTGGGAAAAAATAGAGTGAATAATGATATCCTTAGGTCATGTAGTGTTAAATTTCATGTTTAAGGCTGAACTAAAATCATGGGAAAATACCCATTTAACCCTGGACGCATCCTTTAAATTTTGTGAAAGCTTCCCGACCTGGACGCTTGGAGCGACGCGGCGCTATCCGTGTCACTGGAATTTGACAACTGGGAAATTGGACGACAGCGTAACGCGAGACTATTGTAGAGTTTCACTGGAATTTGACAATTGGGATTTGGGAGCCTTCCGTGATGCGGTGAAATTGCGGAGTCTTACTGGAAATTGACAAATGTCATTTTGTCTTATGGCGGGATGCGCCACTGACTGAGATGACGGTGTTTTACGACTGAAACTTTAAATCGCCATAACTTCTTACCCGGTTATCAGATTTAGACGAATTTGGTATCGATGAAAAGATTACTGAATTTCCCACATAACTAAAAGTGAAAATCTATTAAATTCCCCATGGAATAAACATAATTCAATTTATAAGCTAATACTTGACATTCTTGGGATGAAATTAGTTAGGAAACTTTGGGGTATTACAATATCTCCCACTTGGGAACATTTGTCCTCGAATGAGACTGATTGAGGTGGAAGAAACAATGTGCTAAAGTATATACTAAACATGAACAACTGAAACATGACTGACATTTTTTAGATTTATACTGAGCATGCATATGTGATGCATGATTTTATGACTTAACTCACTCATGAACACATGACTAAGATTTCTGATAACTGAGTTTCTCACAAGGAGAATGCATGTCTGATGCATGAACACACAACTAATTTGATGCATTAACATATTTTTGAATATGCAATGTTACTTAGTACCAAGTTTAAATGGAATTCAAAACATAAACTGTATACTAAGCTTGTAACTGAAATCTGAACATGAAATTGAAAAGCTTAAGGAGGACTGTTACCTTGAGCTAGATCTAAGTTAGCGGAGAAGAGGTGAGGATACTTGGTTCTTAGACTGGGAAATTAATTTTTAGGGTTTCTATGTACTCTATAAACACCCCTTTGACGTTTTTGTATTGTTTTATTCACTCTACATAGTTTTTACACACTTTATACATTCACAAAAATATATTGATATCATGATTTGACTTTTGCTTTTGGAATCCTTTGTTCTTGGTTATTTAGTTGAGTATTAATTTGAGAATTTGGTTTTTGTTCTTAAACTGTTGTGAGATACACCCTTTGCTTTCTTTATTGAATTCCATGGCTCTTATTTTAACAATGCATGGATAAACCAACTAACTAGAGTTGTGAGAATCCTGATGCAATAACGACGTAGAGGAAGTGCAACGTTATTCTTGGCCAGTATTCTTATATGTATTATGATCGTCTTTGGTTTAATTATTTTCTTAAGAAACGTGTTCATCTAAGGGATCTACTTGGATGGGCTGAGGGGCTGACTGATTTCAAGTTCTCTTCTTGGGAGGTATGTTCTGTAGACGAAAGAGAAATAAATTAGACTGGGAAATTAATTTTGAGCTTATGCTCACTACCACAACATTAATACTAAAACAAGGGAAACTGTTCCTAAAACATCTCATAGCCTCCTATACAAAAATGTGGCGATCAACACACCCAGGTACAAGACTCTACTAGATGGAGTTTTCAGACTTCTTAGGACTCTATTGAACCTTAGGCTCTGATACCAAGTTTGTAATGCTCCAAATCTGGTACGCGGAATGTTACACGGTGCTCATGACCTCGAAAGACCACAAGCTAACCCATGACTGATATCTATACCTGAACACTGCATAATATATTGTATAAATGCGGAAATAAAGGATGAAAGGCCATAAGGTTAAAAACTGAGACATAATACCTGATAAAATATAACATCTGGATGGGGTATGAAATACCTAAAACAACTGAAATAAACTGTCTGAACATGATAGTCTGAAAAGCCTCTAACTGTCTGAATAAGGAGTTGATGGGACATGTCCCCAGCTAACTACATCTACTAAAAGATAAACTAATTTAATGAAATAACTAATAATATTGTCCTTGAATGATGAGGACTCACTGCTAAATTTGGCTGCTACTAATGCTCTGGAGCTTGTGCTTCTATACCTATGGTATAAAACTCATAGTGCAAATGCATCAGTACGATTGAATAAACTAGTATGCATGTGAGGTAGGGTGAATGCAAAGAGTTCACATGCATGAACTATACTAACAGACTGAATAACATGAACGTGAGAATGCAAGCATAAATACATAATAGTTGTAATTGAGTTCATGATAACAAAATTACTGAGCCTGAGTACTAATAACATGAGATATTGATAAATGTATAACTAAAATAAATAATACTGAGCATCTGTATCAGACAGTCTAGGTTCTAATGGAACTATCTGAGTTCCATACTTTTTTGAGTTGACTGTATCTGACAGTTCTAATTTCTGTAGAACTATTTGAGTTCTATTACTAGGACTGAATGACTGTATCTGACAGTTTTGATTCTATAACTGAAACTGTGGGAAGTAGTCATCTAATTGGCATACCCCAAATAATGCATTATAGCTGAGTTGGGGTCCAATCAGTAACCCCAATTATAAGGTTGTGAATACTGCGCCATTGGTAAGGACAATCTCTGAGCAACCCTCATATAATAGATAACTCTAGTGAGAACAGTGGGAACCCTCATATTACAGGTTAAGCCACCTTATCTTCCCTTATATAATTGGCTAAGATATCTCAACCTATGTTGGCTACGTAGTTCAGGAATGCAAAGATTACTTCTAAGAATCACACCCTCATATAACAGGTAAGTTCCCATCCTTAGGTTCACTCGGTGCTAATTCTTACTCCCATTTGAAAAGACACTGAACATGATTAACTGAGCTAGACTAGACTGAGTTTATTAAATTTTGTGGACTAACGGAATGCTATTGAGATCTGATAACTATCTGAGACGTCTAAGATTACTAAATTACTGAGATTTACTAGAATTTCTGAAATTACTGGACTTATACTGAATTCATTAAGTTTTCCTGAGTAACATGACTAACTAAGTTCTAAGGATCATGGCTTTATTGAGAGTATCATGAAAACATAACACTGGCTCTAGGCACACAGCTAAATTGTCGATTACAAGTACCCCCAAGACTCGATAGCATAAAAGTAATTCATAGCATGAGTTCTAAAGTACAACAATGGCTACACATATATCTATAATCCATTGACTAAGACATTTCATCAAACACTTGACATGCATGAACTTGTATATGAATGGGGATTTCACATTATCATACTAGTATGGCACTTTTCCTTCACATAGGCATTTAGTCAAACATATGGGGAGCATACTTTGGTTATACAATCATCAACACATCTAATAATCATGGATACATCAATCCACTTGTAAATTGAAGGTTTTATCAAGAATATTGTGTAATTCATCACATATTAGAATCAATTCTTGTAATTAATAGTCTATAACATGGAACGAAACCATGAAACTTAAGCTAGGACTGGAGCTGAGGTGAGTCGAGTCTTCAAGTCCTGAAAACTCTTCTCACAAGGATCTGAATATTGAAACTTGATTTTTTTCTAAGTCAATGTGGACATAGGGGATGCAATAGAAGAAAATCCCTAAACAAATCACCTGTAATAGCTAGCCAAACCCAAGAAACTCCTGATACTTGATGGAGAGATAGGTTTGGGCCAGTTTTTTACCGCTTCGATCTTTTAAGGATCTACTCTAATACCATTATCTAACACGATATGGCCTAGGAATGCTACTGACCTTGGCTAAAATTTGCACTTACTGAATTTGGCGAACAGCTGATGATCTCTGAGAGTCTGAAGTACGATTCTGAGATGGTCTGTATGATCACGCTCAGTGCGAGAATAGACCAGAATATCATCTATAAAGACTATGATGAACATGTCCAAGTACTGCTTGAACACACGGTTCATCAAGTCCATGAAAGTTGTTGGGGCATTGGTAATACCAAAGGACATGACTAGGAATTCAAAGTGACCATACTGAGTACAGAAGGTTATTTTTGAAATGTCACATTCTCTGACTCTGAGTTGATGATAGCCGGATCTAAGGTCTATCTTAGAGAAATAACTGGCACCCTAAAGTTGGTCAAACAAGTCATCAATTTTGGGAAGTCTATACTTGTTCTTGACCGAGACTTTCTTGAGTTGATGGTAGTCTATGCACATTCTAAGAGAACCATATTTCTTTCGCACGAATAAGACTAGTGCACCCCACGGGGACACACTAGGTCTGATGAATCCCTTATCTAAGAGATCCTTCAACTGTTCTTTTAGTTCTCTGAGTTCTGCTAGTGACATTCAGTATGGAGGAATAGATATAGGCTGATTATCTGGAAGAGATCGATGTCGAAGTCTATTTCTCTTTCAGGAGAAGTCCCTGGAAGATTTTTAGGAAAAACATCTGAATATTCTTTCACGACTGGGACTGAATCAAGACTTGGAGTTTCAGAACTAGTGTCCTTAACTCGAACAAGATGATATACACATCCTTTAGATATCATTTTCTGTGCCCGAAGGTAGGAAATAAGCTGATCTATGAAAGCGGATACACTACCCTTCCACTCTAGGACGGGTTCATTCGGAAACTGAAATTGGACTATTCTGTTTCTGCAATCGACTGTGACATAGCATGAATGAAGGCGATCCATTCCAAGAATGACATCAAAATCAGTCATCTCTAATTCGACTAAGTCTGCTGAAGTGACTTTCTGAAATATCATAACTGGGTAGTTCTTGTATACCCGCCGGGCTATGATGGTTTTACCCATTGGGGTAGAGACTGAGAAAGGCTCTGCTAGAATTTCTGGATTGACTTTGAAATCAAGTTCTATATAAGGAGTAATAAAATACAAATAAGCTCCTGGATCAAGAAAATTGTAAACATGCACATGAAAGATCTGTAACGTACCAGTAACCGCATTAGGAGAATTTTTCTGATCTCGTCGGGACTGGAGAGCATAGAGTCTATTTGGGTGTTGCCCACTAGTAGCACTAGAAGTAGCACCCTGCTGAGTTGGGAGACCGAACTGAGCTGAGAAATGGTTCTGCTGAACCTGATAACCTGACTGGGGATAATCTCTAGCTCTGTGGCCTTGCTTGTCATATCTAAAAAAGACATCGCTACCAGCTCTGTAAGAACCCTTGTGGCTCTTACCACAAGTCTGACAACGGGGATTAGTTTGGGCATTGTTGTCACTTCCCCTGAGACTCAGATACTGGCGCCCAATGTTTATTACCATCCCTAAACTTAGGAGCTGGAGCACTAGCTGACGAAGGAGATGGAACTGACGGCTTAGGATGAAACTGAGAACGGTTTCCTCCTTCTGATTTAGGCTGAGCAAAGTTGAAACTACCTATCTTTGCTCTCTTATTCTGCTTCTCCCTCATCTTAATATTTTGATCTTCTAGCTGCTGAGCATGATTCATAAGCCTGGCTAAATTCATGTCACTATTCAACATCGCAGACCTACACTCGTTAACCACACTATCATTCACCCCAGAAACAAACTTACTCATCTTGGCCCTACTTTCTGCAACAACATAAGGGGCATATTTGGCCAATTGAGTAAACTTAAGAGAATACTCTTTCACCATCAAGTTGCCCTGCTTGAGGTTGATGAATTCTACCACCTTGGCTTCTTTCAGCTGTAGGGAAAAGAACCTCTCTAAGAATGTGGTGACAAACTCCTCCCACTCTATAGGTCTTGCATCAATTGACCTTTTTGACTTCCACTGTTTGTACCAAGTGTGAGCAACATCCTGCAACTGATATGCATCTAGCTCTGCACTCTCAACAGCTGACACCCCCATAATGTCTGTAACCTTCTAAACCTGATCAATGAATTTCTGAAGGTCCTCATCTGACTTAGACCTGAGAAAGGATGGAGGATTTATTTGGGTAAAGTTTAAATTCCTAGTTGTAGCTGAATTGGCCGTTGGTCGTTCATTCTGAGCAGCAACTCACTGAGCATGAGTAGTGAATGTAGCTCTGAACTCTGCATGAGAAATATGTTTGCCCAAAGGTTCTTCAAGCTGAGCGGCTAACTGATTCCCATTTCTTTTTTTAGGAGGCATGTTCTGTAGAAGAAAGGGATAAATGGATTAGACTGAGAGATAGAATTGAGATTATGCTCACTGGCTCGACATGAATACTAAAAGAAGGAAAACTGTTCCTAAAACATCTTATAGCCTCCTGCACATAAATGTGGCGCGCAACATACCCATGCACAAAACTCTACTAGATGCGGGTTTCAGAATTCCTAGGACTCTATTGAACCTTAGTCTCTGATACTAAGTTTGTAACGCCCTAGATATGGTACCCGAAATGCTATACGATGCTCATAACCCCGAAGGACCACAAGCTAACCCATCACTGATATCTGTACTTGTATACTTCATAATATATTGTAAGATTGTGGAAACATGAACTGAAAGGCCATAAGGTTCAAGACTGTAACATAACTAATAATGAGATAACATCTGAATGGGGTATGAAATACCTAAAACAAAACTGAAATAACATGATAGTCTGAACATGATAGTCTGGAAAGCCTCTAACTGACTGAACTATCTAAATGAGGAGTTGATAGGACATGTCCCCAACTAACTCCAACTAATAAATTACTTAATGAGATAATAAATAAATGATCATGTCCTCGAGAGATGAGGACTCACTGCTAACTCTGACTGCTGAGACTGGAATGCTACTGATGCTCTGGAGCTCGTGCTTCTAAACCTATGGTATAAAACACCATAGCACAAATGCGTCAGTACTTTGAATGTACTGGTATGCATGGAAGGTAGGTTGAATGCATGGGGTTCATATGAATGAACAATACTGGCTAACTGACTAATATGAACGTGAGAATACATGCATGGATACGTAGTAACTATATCTGAGATCGTGATTACATGAATTTGCTGATAACTAACATGACTGATAACTGAATTCCAATGACTGATATAATTGATGACATGAGTGACTGTATTTGACAGTCCTAAATCTGATGGAACTAGCTGAGTTTCATACTATATCTGAGTTGACTATATCTAACTGTCCTAAATTCTATAGAACTATCTGAGTTCTATTACTGAGACCGAATGATTGTATCTGATAGTCCTGATTCTGTAACTGAAACTATGGGAAGTAGTTATCTAAATGATATGCCCCTAATACGCCATTATGGCTGAGTTCAGGTCCAATCTGCAACCCCAATTGGGACCCCAACTAGAAGGGTGTCAATACCGCGCCACTGGTAAGGACAAGCTGTGAGTGACCCTCATTTGACAGTGTCCCCAAAAGAGAATGGTGGGGACCTCATCTGACAGTTCTTATCTATCTCATCAACCCCTATCTGACAGTGTTGATGTCTCAACCTATGTTGGCTACATAGTTCTGGAATGCAAGGATGACTTCTAAGAATCACACTCTCATCTTACAGTGTATGTTCCCATCCTTGGGTTCACTCGGTACTAATTTGTACTCCCATCTGAATAGACACTGAACATGGATTACTGAACTGAACTGGACTGAATTACTGAGTTCCGTTGACTTATGAAATAGTACTGAGATTACTGTATTACTGAGTTTTCCTGAGTCACATGACTGACTGAGTTTTGTGGATCATGGCTTGACTGAGGATATCGTGAAAACATGACACTAAAGCTAGGCACACATCTATATTTTTTCAGGTACAAGTACCCCCAGGACTCGATGGAAGGAAACTGACAAGGCGTGACATTCTTGAATACATGACTAACATAAACAATATATAATCCATTGACTAAGACATTTCATCAAACACTTGACATACATAACTTATACATGAATGGGGATTTCATAATATCATACTAGTATTGCATTCTTCCTTGACATAGGCATTTAATCAAACATGTGGGGAGCATGCTTTGGTTATACAATCATCAACACATGTAATAATCAAGGATACATCAATTAACTTGTAAATTGAAGAGTATTTATCATGCTTATTATACAAATCATCACATACTAGGGTCAATCATTGGAATATGTAATTTAAAACATGAATCAAAACCACACAACATCATGAACATGAATTTCAATTCAATTTGAATCATGAACATTCACAAATACCCAAATCTTGGATTTTGAAAAGATATTCTTGAGTTTCATGGGTAAGAGAGACCCATGAATCAACACATGGCATACCTTAGTTCTTGATTTAGCAAAGATTGACGTAGAGACTTTCTTGAAATTGAATCCCCAATTGAAACCCTAGCTTGTTCTTGAGAGAAAATTGATAGAAACTAGTATATTTTGGGTTCCAAATAGCTGAATCTCGTGTTAAAGAGATTAAATAGGGGTGGGAAATTGACCCTTTTAAACCTGTATACGTCTTTTAATTTCAGTGAAATTTTCCCAAATTGGACCCCTGGCGAGACGCGGCGCTATCGCACCGTGTCACGAGAATTTGACAACTGGGAAATTAAGGGATGGCACGTTGCGGAGCCATCGCGTTGCCACTTTATTTACGACCTAGAAGTTTGGCACGATGCGCCACTATCGGGGACCCCTACTGGAATTTGACAATTGCCATTTTCTCCTATGGCGTGGCACTCCATTGACAAATATGGCACTATTTTACGACGGGAACTTGAAATAGTCATAACTTCTTACCCGGTTATCAGATTAAGGTGAATTTTATATTGATGGAAATCTTATTGAATTTCCCACATGACAAAATGTGAAAATCTTTAAAACTTCTCATGAAATAAACATAATTCAATTTAGAAGCTAACACTTGACATTCTTAGGACAAAAAATTTAGTTAGGAAACTTTGGGGTATTACACATATTGTTGTTAGCCAGACCTGAGGGCTATCTTAGGGATGTTTGCCACCGTAATCCTTAACTAATAGTAACTAGATCTTAAGTCAATTTAAGAAAAAGTGGTTGCACCCTGAATCAAGTCAAATATAATATCAATATGCGGTATCAGATACATATTCTTTTTAGCTACCAATATCGATTCATATAAGCATAATGTTGTCTTTTTTCTACACAAACAAGACAAGAGTACCTCAAGAAGAAACACTCGGTTTGATGAAAACTTTACATGAAAAATCCTGAAGTTGAATATTATGCTCTCTCAACTCAAAAGGATCTATACGGAGAAATAAAATTGAAATAGGCCTAGTTCCCAGCTAAACATCAATAGCAATGTCAATATCATGATCAAGTGGTATGCTAATTAAATTGGTAGGAAAGGCATCAATAAACTCATAGACCACAAGAATAGAATAAAGGGAAAGAGTATTGGCACAAGGGGTAGATCTAGCATACTATGAAGGGGTCATCTGATATCCCTTTGGCTAAAAATAACACTATTTATACATGGATAAAATTATTTTTATGTATATAGCATAGGTGGTGAACCCCTTTGGCTAGTTTGTATGTGCACTTTTGGACCCCCACCCCCCAACGAATATCTTGGCTCTACCACTGGTTGGCGCTAATATGACAAACATAGGCGAGATATGCCAAACATCCCTTCAACACCATACTCTTATACGTAATATAAGAAATAATCCCTATCAGCACGTGCCTATAAGAATCCCGACATAAGACAAAGGGAATTCCAGGCATGTCTAAGGTTACAATCTTGACAAAGTAATCTATGACCATGTGATAAAGGGATAACATATCCATGCTAAAAATAGTGTCAAAATTAGACATATCAAGTATAATAAGACCAACCCAAGTGCCATACTCCATGATAGTAACCACCCTGGATCTCAAAACCTGATCCATTACTAAAGAGCCACCTATGAGAGTAGCTACATGAAAAGGCACGGGCGGAAGCTCACAAATCAACCCTAATTAAGAGGCAAAATATATTGGTAAATAAGAATAAGTGGAACCTTCATAGAATACTGCATAAGCTTGTTGTTGGTAATACCAAAATAATACCTTTGATCACTATGGCTAATGCATTTGTATCTGGCCTATTAGTAAAGGCATACAATTATTTGTGCCCATAGTCATACTGAGAACTTGAAAAACTACCTGTCCTTACGCACTAACCAAGTCCATGAGAACACTAAGAACCACCCCTATAGCTATGGTAACCACCCGTGGCCAATGGCGCCACTACTCTATGAGATTAAGCTACCAGCACTGAAGGTTCGATCATCTAATCATCGGCATACACCCTACCAAAGTGACCAAATACCCCATAATCAAAAAATGCCTTGGGTTCCCTTCTTGACGAGATGAACCTGCTTACCCAAAATTTCCACCACAACCTAAAGAAATAAAATAAAAACCCCATAAAAGCTGACTGGAACTCGGATTATTCTCTCTAGGCTAGATATATTTTAAACCTAAAGGGTTGCCTGAAGAAGATAACTAAGTTGACCACACTAATGGTACTATTGCTGACCCCTTCCTAAATACACTTGACACGACCCAAACCAACGCTAGTC
Source organism: Capsicum pubescens (assembly GCA_030864215.1). Taxonomy (NCBI): domain Eukaryota; kingdom Viridiplantae; phylum Streptophyta; class Magnoliopsida; order Solanales; family Solanaceae; genus Capsicum; species Capsicum pubescens. Next base: position 192,472,640 of record CM061544.1, on the reverse strand, counting down.
GTGTCGGGTATCTCAAGTTCCACATGGATTGGAGATCACCCCAACACCTGACCCAACCAAACACAACACACCAAAAAGTCAGACAAATTTTGAACATATAACAAAATAGTATGCAGTACCGAAGAATGTGTTAATTCATGATCATAACCAACCACCGACGATCGGCCAAATGACTGACCGACACTGACCAATAATCACAGTAGTCCAGACAAAGCCTTCTATCAATGAACCAAAATTGAATATCACTTAAGTGTTCGAACATGCCCCCGACTATAGGCAAAAACAATAACGAATAGTCTCTATATATACACACAGGGCACTCAAACCTCCCAACATATACTAAGGTGACTTAAGCACCCAATCATGTAATGATTTAGGGGGGACTCGAACCTCCCTAATCATTAAATAATAATAATAATAATAATAATAATAAGGGGGACTCAAAACTCTCTTGTCACTTTGACCCTCGCATCGGCAAACACGTTTTCCAGTTTTGGTCACTTGTACCTCTATTTTCACAACTCAGCTACACAACCTTTATCAAGGCCCAATTAAAGAATTTATGACACAATCCCAATCATGAACCATATTTCATATTAAGGCATACAATGTTTGTATCATCACACCAACTATACTTGCAAGATAATACATCAAGCCAAAAAAAATCCATTAACTTGGGGAGAACAAATCAATTTGTACATTAATAAGAGGATGGGGGAATACTGACTCCCTTTGTTCATTAAATTATGCAATTATGTTTCAAATACCTCTTTATATCATGCAATAATTCAAGACTAGTTTAATCTACTAATTCCCACCTTTCACATAACTCAAAATGCATTTCACACAACGGGTTGGGGTCATAACCATTTTAAAAGTCACAACTTGGGAATACCACAATTACATAATTCATCCACCATACCAATGGACACACAAGTTCAAAACCATATTTATAGCATGAATAATTATAATTAAATCATGGGAAAACATCGTTCAACAATAAGCATTCAAAAACCATAAACCTTATTTTCAAAACCAAAACAATTCCATGTGAACAACACTTTAATACATATGCTTTTACAAAATTAACAATGAGGGAAGGGTCGAATGCCTGAAATAGTAAGATGTACGAAGAGAAATCACCCTTGAAAGCCCTAATTTATCAACTTCTTGAAAACCCTAAGTGTTCTTCACCTTGAGGAATTAGAGAGTGTTAAGAAGTTACTTTGATGTGTTTATGAGGGCTAAAAATACCCTAAAAGGGTTATAAGACGTGGGTTTCATGTTGGGTAAGAGGGGAAATGTCTAGAATGCCCTTAACTTAAAATCTGAAAAAAGGGTCTTTTTTACTACGAGTCAACCATCGACTCGTAACCACTCCTTACGACTCGTCACCAGTCATAACAAAGGCAGTACCATCAAGGGATCCTACGTTGTTGAATGTATGACTCAACCACAGCACTTTTAATGGGACCCTACGACTCATAGGTCCCAGTTATAGTAAACACAGAACCTATTTGGGGTATACACTGGATACCCTACGATTTACACCTCATGACTCATAACAAATCCCCACATCTCATAGTGATCCACTGGTACTCACAGCATAATCATGCCACAAACTTATATGATTTGGTTACAAATCATCCTAATGACTCGTCAGGACACCCTATGACTTATAGGGTGAGTCGTAACTAGCGCAGTGATCTCAAAGCTCAAGGAATTTTTTCTAAGGGCCAAAATCTAGGGTATTTTAATTCTCCTCCACTCAGATCATTCATCCTCGAATGATGGGACAAGGCATTTATTAGCACAAATTGATTCCACATACCTCAAATCTAACCTTTAACAAAGACAAGGAATAAAGATGTTGAGGAAATCACTCTTTCCTTTAACAAAGTCAGAAAACAAAAATGTACACATACCTTAAGCATGATTATCTGAAGTGGAAAAAAAGAATGGATACTTGGACTTCATGTCCTATTCATCTTCCTAAGTATCCTCTTCAACCTTGTGGATCCTCCATAAAACCTTTACCAAAGCTACGTCCTTTATTCGCAACCAACGAACTTTCCAATCAAAATTTTTAACCGAGACTTCCTCATAAGATAAGGAATCCAAAATTCCTATCTCCTCCAAAGGAATAATCATTGAAGGATCACCCACGCACTTTCTCAACATCAAAACATGAAATACCGGATGAATAGAGCTCAAATTGGAGGGTATTTCAATTCATACGCAACATTACCAACCCTCTTCAACACCAAGTATGGAATAAGATATCAGAGTATTAGCTTCCTCTTCTTCCCGAACCGCATCACTCTTTTTATGGGGGATACCTTTAAAAACACCCAATCACCATCACTAAACTCCAACTCCCTTCACCTCACATCTGCGTACATTTGGCAACTTTTAGCGGCTTTAAGACTATCTCGAATCACCTTTACTTTCTCCAATAGAACTATACTGATGTCATGGTATCTTAATGCCACCTCTATAAGTCTAAATGCACGCTCTCTCTAAGTCCTTCAAAAAATCAACAAATTGAGAGAAGTAAAACCCATCTACTATCAAGTTCTCCGACACCAAGTAGAGTGCCAATTCTAATCCTATAGTAAATCCATGCACTTTGTCCTTTTCAAAAGGATATAGCATAGGAATACGCTTAGCCCACTTAAGAATCCCAATCTCGTACTCTAAAACTAATAAAGAACCCTGAAAAAACCAATGAATCAAACTCTGGTCTAAGAATTGCTCGATGAACCAGATGTTATCTCTAACTGTGAGGTATCAATAATTATACTTGGGATCCCTATTGTTGAAACTAGAAGGGTTGAAGTAGTTGTGAGCTCTACTAGAACTTGAGCTGGCCCTAAATTCTTTGGCTGAAGCTAACGATCTTAGATATCCATCTTTGACGCTCTAGTTTGATGCTATGTTGAAGCTCTAAAAACATGTGTCAAAATCTCACCCGCATCTATCGACCATCTCGCATTATCCATTTGGAATAGAAAGGAGTAAAAAATGTGCTTAAGGCTCATAGCAATATGAACACATGACATGGAGTCAAGAAATGAATTTATTAAGAATGCCCCGTAGCCTCCAAAAGATAGGTTACAGTCATCTCTGCATCGATCTGTATGACTCTAATAAAAACTTAGTTGTTGGACTAATACACCAGTGAACCTAGGCTTTAATACAAATTTTTCATGGCCTAATTTCTCGGGTCATGATGGCGCCTACTATAACCCACTTATAGGTAAGCCAATCTCATAGTCCAAAACTGTTAGTAACGGACCACCACAAGAATAAATGAAAGAATGAAAAATAAATATAATAAAAGATCAATTACATAACATAGTACCAAAACCTAGTGGTATCATTACAAGAGTTTCTAACATAAAAAGGATACAAATGAGGTATTAAATTAATATACAATTACAACCATCTCTGAATACAAAATGTAAAATGAATATACAGATACAACATTCTCTAAATACAACATAGAGACTAGTCTAGTACATAAGAGAAAGGGAAGTAATCCTCCGAACATCAGGAGCTCAATCTATGTCTCTGAACCATGGCTGCTCTGAATGATGTACACAACACCGATGATAACCCATACTGTGATATGCAGGCTACAAAAGTGTAGTATGAGTACCAATACACAGTACTTAGTAGGCAATTGTCGACTGAGCTCTAAAGATAATGCAGATACATATAACATATAAACATAATGAAAACTACACCCAAGTACCCAGCAACCACATAAAAAAGCCAATGAGATAATAAGGATAATCTATCCTATTCATGTCCAAGAAGCTAACATAATAAGGCTAAGGAAGTATTAAGGATGGACTATCATATTCCAGCCATAATCAAGAATCTCAACATTTTACAGTATATCACCAGCTAATATATGAATAAAGGGCGAAAGAAAGATATATATAAGTATACAATACCAAGGAATGAAAATACAATCTAAATAAATGAAGAAAGAAAGGGATATATTGTTACACCATAGCTACATATAGCTAGATTTACATACATACATATATATAATTAGGTCAACTGGAACTACAGCCTAAATCATCATACTAGAATTTTAAGACCTCATAATCATAGCAGGAACTAGTGCTAGTATACTCAGGGTTTTTAATTCATATGTCTAATCATGAGATAATCATGCATAGTAATATAATTGAAAGATAAAAATTCTAGAATAATACCTCAAATCTTGATACTGAATTATTACCCAATATATCACAAACTAGCCAAAAAATGATCATAACAATAGTGATAATAATAGAAACGACAAAGCAAGTAACCAGCTAGCTCAAACAACCAATACCTAACCGAGCCTTTCACGAACCTCCACCGCCCTAGGATAAGAAGGTTCAATAAACATACAATGCCCCACAAGTTATACTTATCACCTATACCTATGCATCCCCCATAAGGCTGATAGATATAGATTCATACTGGTGATAGGCAATATGCATACAAGGATGAATGCAATAGAATCCACAGTACCATAACAGATCCAAGTAGCATAATATATATTTAGACTCAAACCAGCAAGGATAATCAATATAATAATATTCCTCACCATAACCATCACCATCATAACCATCATCATCATAATCATCATTCGACTTTATCGGGTATATAAGCATATCATTATAATCATCCTCCATCCTTGTCGGGTATATAGGCTTATCATATAATCATCCTCCGGCCTTGCCGGTTATGTTAGCATATCATCATAATTATCTTCCGTCCTTGCCAGGTATATAGGCATATTATCATAATCATCCTCTGGCCTTGTCGAGTATATAAACACATCATCATAATCATATATATATATATACATCAATAATATAATATATCATTTGGTTTTACTCAGAATTCATATCAACAATACCATCATCCTCATCCATCCCATACCAAAGAGATGGATATATAGATATATAATAGGTGCACGATCTTAAATCATGGCTAAAAAGAATGTAAATTTGTAAATCCATTCCACGGGGTAAACTTTGGGACTAAATTGCTATGAAAGTGTAGAAAGGGTCGAAATCTCTCACGACTAAAGTAAATAGTAGTATCAAATGATAGACCGGAATCTTTCTCGATCAAATCTTTAAAATATAATTTTTAATCTCTTTACACATAAGTTATTCATTAAAATTGTGCAATTACTATTTAGATGAAATCCATTTTTAAGGTGAAAAGTGGGCTTCAACACCTATTTAGGAAATATAACAATAAAATTATATTTTAGTCGAAATCATTTACTAATTTAATAATCATGAATGTACCGAATCTGTGCATGCCATTACCAGTAATCAAATAATGGAACCATAAGCATCAACAAATTATAAACTACAACCATATCATTTACAAGGATAAATATATCCCGGATATCCAACCAATATCATAACACGGCCTTAGGCCTAATAGTAAGTTTGGAAAAGTTAGAACAGCATAATCATGACCTTAGGCCCACCCATATACATATCTATAAGCCATAGCATATCTATGAGGCACATCACAGCTAGGAGACATAATATATCAATAAGACATCTCACATCTATGAGATATATCATATCTATAGGACATAAATCATCTTTATAAGGCATCTCACATCTATAAGGCATAAAATATCAATAAGGCATCTCATATCTAGGAAGTATAATATATCAATAAGGTATCTCACATCTAGGAGGCATAATAATTTAGGAAAATTCTCACCATTCACCAAGTTATGAAGTAATGTTATACTAAAGTTTCTATATTCTAAACTATGTATAGCATGCATAAATAAGTCCACAAGGCCTAACACAAGTATTGGCCTAAGGTGGGCCAAAATAACCCACTTCTAATCTTCAAATTTCATATTTAGGAAATTTCTACCCTAGAATAGGCTAAGGTATCTAAATTGACATGGTATTTAAGCCATAATTGGCCCTAATATAGGAATTCTACCTAGACATGAGTGATTAAGTCAATTCCATCTAAAGTATGATTTCAAGATCACTAAATAGCTCACATAAGGTTAATCATACTAACCATGCTTCCATAACTTATAACACATCACAAACCTAGAATCATATCATATCTATTCTATGAATTAGTTTAATTATGAAGAAGACAATAATATCCTAGAAATATAACAAGTACTTCACCTTACGGGTCAAATCCCTCATCTAATCCCCAAAATTAAATAATTAAAACTAAGTCACTTTGTTCTACCCATAATTAATTTTAACAATCGTATTCATATGTAATATATAAAACACATCATCTTGTAAAGACGTAGATAGAATCCTACCTTAAATCCAAACCGTATTTCCTTGAATCATCCACAAACATCCATCTTCAGTCCACGATCCCAAAATGCTGCCACACAATTAAAATCATAATTTATGCGCCATTAGGAGTAAAATAAGATCCATATTTCTATATAATTGATCGGGTCAAGAATGGGCCTGTGGGTCCCACTAAAGAAATCTAAAATTGAACCTGTCACAAGGTCCCTCAAAGGATGAGGAATGTGTGCTCAAAAGTTGAGCACAAATGGAACACAAATCGGGTCTCAAATCAACTCTTAAAGTTTAAGAATTCAAAGCCCTAATTTCTGAGAATTTATTAAGAAATTGAAGGAATCATACCATGAATTTAAAGGGAAATCACAAAATAATCATTATCCACTCCCTAAATCATCTACAAGCTTCAATACCACCTTATCTCATAGTTTCAAGTTTTTAGCTCTCAAGAAATGGGTGAAAATGAGTAAAATTGGGCAAAGAGGGGTCTATTTTTGCACAGTCCTGGCATCCGAGTGTCGCTATCGTAACTAAGCCTCACGATCACAATCTGCACATGAAAGCCGCATATTGCGATTGCAATTTTTTATGATTGATGATTGAGACTCCTTGCAATAGGATAGAAATCAGAATTTACCTTGTGCGATCGCGGTCATACCAAATTTTTCAATTGCACTAGATAAGTCTAAAAATGGACTCAATTGAGGGTTCAAAATTTTTTTGAAACCCTGTATAAGCAAACTAACTATATAACCATCCCAAATTTAATGTTCCGAACTCAATGGGGAAATCAAATTTTCCATCCTAAGTCGTTTCAACCAAATATGGGTCCCACACCTAAATTTCTAATTTCTCAAAGTTTTGACCAATAGGCCAAAATGTCCCTGAGTGCCTCGGGACCCGAACCAAAGGTCTACCTAGCCTAAAACAGATATTTTAGAGCTAATCACGCTATCGTAATTCTATTTGAGAACATCTACGAGGATTTTTGGTTTGATACCAAATCTTAAATAGCAAAAGCACCAAAATAGGGAAATGAGTCTAAAATTGTAACGAATTGTCCGATCACTGAATCAATAGTTTTGGCAATCATAAATGACCTATAGCCACTATAGAAAGGCTTGAAATTATAGAAATGCATGTGAATCAAGAAAATAATCGGGAGGTCATTACAACAAAGTAGAAAATAAGGTATATAAATACACACTATGGGTATGTCACCTGCAATTAGAAAATTTCCCAAATGGTAGCCCACACCGTCTCCACTAATAGATCTACTTTTAACACATATACCAAGTAAGAGTATGAAAAAGAAGAACAGAATAGATAAAAATCAAATCAAACATGAAAGTACCACCTAGAAGGTGTATAATGTATGAGTGCAATGAGTGTGATAATTATGATATGATTGTGTGATATGTTCAAGGTTGTCGCATAGCCTCCATATACACTAATTGAAAATTGCAACTGATATAGGACCCATGGGGGTTAATAATCCATGTACAATATCAATAGCCAATACCACACCAATCTCCATAACTCATCTCTGACTCATGATCTACAGGAGAGGGTTTTAAAAGGTGTCATATTTCTATAAAAAAAACTAGTATTTGCTCAGTGGTACCAATGTCTCATGAATGTATATATGATATAAAGATGTAATTCTCATAACCAAACCAAAACAACAATCTCAAATCAAGCCAATACACACATACGTTAGCAAGAATCCAATCAATAAACCAACTATCCATGATCCAATATAATCCATGTACCATTTGATAAAGATATGCAAGTAATATGGCAGCGATAACATATAAGCCTAACTTAGGCATTTCTACCAGGAAGAAAAAACCAAATATATATATACACAAGGACAACAACATCATATAAGGCCCCCACACGGCTCGCATATAGCAAATAATATCTTAAAATACTAAAAACAACAATATAGAACCACATAGGCATATAACAGTAATAACACTATTTTCATGATTAATACCCATACTCGTGGCATGCTTTTATATTAGTATTAACTATCCAACCAAGTCTGAAAAAAGTTAAGCCATAACCTACCTCGAACAACGAAATCCCAATTCAAAAAACTTCAACATAAAGCCTTCCCATCTTGAACAGCCTCAAAACCAACTAAAACATAAAAATATAGAATGTACGCATCAAAAGGAAGCCAGTAATACCCATATTTCCTATTTCTGAGTTAGGGTCAAAACGGACCCCTGAAGTAAGTTTTTGAAAAAGGGGTTACAATTAAAAAACAAATCCCAAACATATTATCCATGATTAAATGAAGTACTAGAAGAAAACCAAGTGAAAACATGTTAAAAATGAGGTTTAACTTTGAAAAAACCCATTTTCGGCCTTTCGTGCCAAAATTTCCAAATTTCACTTTTGAAATCATATTTTAACGAGTTTTAGATGATAGGAATACCCAATAAAATAATTTAAATAGGGATTTGGAGTTTACCCAAACTTTAAAGTGGAAAAAGTCTCCCCAAAACTCTAATATCCGAAGCTCAAAGTCTCAAAAATATTGGAAAATCTAGAAAATAGATTTTTATATGGTATCAGTGTTAACCGCTAAAGCAGTCAAATGGTCATTTTAGTGGTACCCGCATGCATGTACAGTCCTCTTTAGAGGTGAAAGGTTCGATTTAGAATCCCCCACTAAAGCGAACAAGGATCTGTTAAAGCATCCCCACAACTGAGAGTCGGTTCACAAAGCGATCGACTATCTTCTTTAGCAGCCACCAGCTAAAGCGACCAAAATAGTGCTTTAGCAGTACACCATCAAGGACTTGGAAAGTTTCCAAGTATTCACCGACCCCTCAAGAATTCATTTGGAATCCTGATAATGCAAATGAACAATAATACCCCATCAAATTCAGCACTCCAGACTGAATGGCGATATCAAATTTTTCAAACGAGGTTGTTTTCACAAAATTGACCTCAGAGACCCAATTTCACAATCTTCTGAACTGAGATTCTAAATGAAATAAACTATCCATAAAATCATACCAATCACGCTACTAACCCAACATCAACATTCCAAATCTACTGGCATAGTTTATTTTGCCATCCGATGCACAAAATAATAAATGTTGAGTGAAGTCAAGTAAAATCCATTATTAACCTCCAAAAACCACAAACTCGTACATAACACACCCAAATATATTAGGAATTGTGCCAATAATCACCACACACCATAAAATCATGTAGGATCCACAAAAAGGGGTAAAATGGTCAAATTATATAAAATAAATAATTCACAAAAATCAAGTCATTACATTATCTTCTACTAAGAATCTAGTTTGTTCTCAAACTAAAGTTAAGGGAAATACCTCAATCCACAAAAAGCTAAGGATAGCTACCACGCTAATCGGACTCAACCTCCAATCTAGCCTCATATATAGGTTGATGTCTCCACTAGACCTTAACCACCAAAATATCTCTAGAATGTAGCCGCCTAACATTCCTGGCAATGATGGGGATTGGCTCATCAACAAAGGATAATTTCTTATCTAACTAGACTGAATCCTAATGAATGACATAAGACTTATACAGAATATAGTGTCATATCATGGACATAATGAATGACATAAGACTCATCTAGAATATAGTGTCATAGAATAGACACATGAAAGTTTAGATGAATGGCTGATAGATCTGGGGGAAATGCTAACTCATAAGCTACATCCTTAATAGTTTGAAGCATCTCAAATGGTCAAATATACCTGGGGATAAGCTTTCCCCTCTTCCCAAACCTCACCACTTTAGTCATGGGTAAAATACAAAGAAAGACTCGATAACCAATACTAAAATCTCAAGACACGAAGTCTACGATCCTCATGGAACTTTTGACTACTCTGAGCCACTCAAATTCTATCTTAAATAATTCAAACTCTATCCAAAGACTCGCAAAGCAAGTTTGTTCCATGCTGACTAATGTCTAAAACCTCAAACCAACCAATTGGGATGTGACAACGCCGAAGTGCCATGGTTCCATGACAACTTTAATGCTTAAATATTTTAAATTTGCAAGTATTAAGTATGTTTTGTAAGTTATTATGTGTTTTTATGTTTATGTTGCAGGAAACTAGGTCTCTGGAACTGGAAAAAAAAAATAATGGAAAAGTGCAGGAAGACCACTTGTAGGACCACTTATGACCCATAAGTGGTAACCACATGGTGTGAATATATTTGTAGGCCTTAGAGAATACAGCATTAGAGAACCTAAAAGTTGCAGATTATTTTCCGACACCCATAAAAAGGCACTTACAGGGCGTGGGTAGCACCTGTGCCGCCATAAGTACCATCGCAGGTTGCATCATACAGCTTGCTGAAGAACTCTATGATTTTTTGTTACCGACGACACCACCCATATGACATGAGTTCCACTTACCACTTGTAAGTGGGTTCGTAAGTGGCCACCAACCCAGTTTTTCTTGTTTATTTTATTTAGGATTTTTAGGGTTTTCTATGTACTCTATAAATACCCTTTTGTCATTTTTATAATAGTTTACTCACTTTACATAGTTTTTATGCACTTTATACATTCAAAACATATCATGATTTAAATATTCATCTTCTGATCTTAGAATCCTTTGTTCTTGGTTATTTGGTTGAGTATTAATTTGAGAATTTGGTTATTGTTCTTAAATTGTTGTGAAATTCATCCTATTCTTTTTTAATTAAATTCCTTAGCTCTTCTTGCAACTATACATAGATAAACCACCTAACTAGGGTTTTGGGAACCCTGATTGAATAACGATTTAAATAAAGTGCAATATTATTCTTGACCAGTATTCTTGCATGTATTGTGATCATCTTTGGTTTAATTATTTTATTAGTATGGCCAATGTTGATAACCTACCTATATTCACTACTTATTTTGAAAGAGAGGTAGATATTAGGAAAAGAAGATCACAACAGTAATTTAAGTCTACATCCCTCATCTAATTAACTGACACTTAAAAGGTAATAGTCAATCTGAGATCTAGGATAAGGGTTCGTAAGAAAACACTCTGAGACTCACGAGGTAAAGAGTGAAACTCACTTAAGGCATTCACAAGATAATTAGTGATGCATATCTTTTTAGATTCTACATGCAAGATATTAGAATAGTTCAATTGAGAATGATAAATCTACGAAGTTAAGAGACTAGGGGGAACACAGTCCTAGTATTTATCTCATATTGATTTCAACCAAAGTATCCTAGATTTATTACTTTTGATACTATTCTCATCAAACCCTCCATCCCCCAATTTACTTTTCCTACATTTTTTGGCTACCTCAATAGATATATGAGAGATATTCGACCTATTCCTTGTGGGTTCAACCCCAACCTCTATTGGGTTACTATATTTGACTTCGACTATATTATAATTCTTAGAGGTGTAGTTTTTGGCGACTTTAATTTTTTGCACTATTGTCAGGGAATACAGTTATAAATTGATTTATAGAGTTTGTTGAGGTTGTTAGGTTTTTTATGTTCTTCTTGGTGCGTATGGCGATATATGTCCAGAACTAGGAATCAAGGAAATCTTTTGATCCCGTTTGATCCAGATCTTAAAAGAACTCTATGAAAAAATCATAGGATGTCGAAACACCATTGTAAAGCTCATCATTAGGGGCTTCAAGATGATCCATATGACTTTCCTCCCCATCCTCTGCATGGTGTTCAAGAGATAACTATTCAAAGCACTATATGGTTATTAGCAAAAAAAAATGCGAGAAGGGATAATGAGGTTTCCCGTTGTGTAGATCTAGAGGACAGAAAAAGACAAGAATATGATCATTGAGCAGAACTCGATAGATCTAGACGAGATAGAGCTCCCGTACTCCTAGATTATTAGTATATACTAGCATATGATGATCCAGAGTATGACCTGGGGCTTGTTAGGCTCATAGAGATTAGATCTCTCATCCCTCCTGAGTTGCCCAAAGGGACGAAGTTCGATATTACAAGTGTTATAGTTTAGTTGCTAAATATGAAGGGTGTGTTTGTGGATTTTCCAACCAATGACACAAACATGCACATCATAATTTTTTTTGGAATTTGAACTTCATATAATATTCATGGGGTGAGTCAGGAAACTTTGAGTCTCGAGTTGTTCCCATTCTCTCTAACTGGTGAAGTGACATTATGGTTAGGGGAACTTCCTCATGGGTCTATTACTGCTTGGAATGAGTTGTGGAAGTAGTTCTTATATTGTTTCTTCTCTCCTATTAGAATGCTACAATTGAAGGATAAGATCTATAATTTTAGGCAATTACATTCTAAACCAATGTATGCGGCATGGTTTTGGTCTAAGAAGAAGTTAATCATGGTGCCTAATCAGAGAATTTTAGGGAGAAACTTGCTGGAAAATTTCTATCATGCCTTGAATACCAGTTCCAAGGTTGTGTAAAATACTATTATGGGTGGAGAGTTCATGAGCCTGCATTGGGAAGCAACATTGAAAATGTTAGATTAAATTTGTCTTACCAATTGAGGATGGCATACTCGGGAGGCATAAAAAGGTGCCGACACTTATGCTATTGGTTCTTCCAGTGAGAAAGGAATTGTCTATGAGATAGTGTCTCAAGAAATTGTCTTTTGAGGATGTAGATTGGGCGTTTGATTGAGAAATTTTCTAGTATGAATTTATCGAGAAGGTGAATATTGTGGGCAAATAGGGTAAATCACCTAAGTTGTATGATTCTAATATCAAAGAGAAAAAAGTATCTAGATAGAGAGTTGGTAGGTTTCTTAGCCAAGGGACAAAGGTCTGCTCAAGACACTTGGAACTCGAGGCAAGGAAACTAAGCTCGAAACTATTATAGGGACGAATATAGGAATAAAATTAGAGAGATATGGTGACTGGAGGCATAAGGATGACTATAAGTAGAACAGTGATGTGTATTTTCCACCAAGAAATCATGAAACTGAGTCAAGGATGGAGGCGTTTCTCACTAAACTTGTAAAGAGGTCAAAAAATCAAGAAAGTTTCATTAAGGAGATTAAGGCACTCATTTTAGGATTGATCCAGAAAGTGGAATCGCATTTTGTTGTGATCAATCAACTTGAAAAGCAATATGGGCAAATGTAAGCTACTCTAAATTAGCATCAATCGGACACTCTTTTCAGCAACACCGTGCCAAATCCAAAGAATGACGATCACTATCTAGTTATCATCACTCAGAGTGGTAAGGCTACTATTGATCCCCTATGTATGTAGTTGATTAGTTTTGGGATGTTATGGTTGATATTGTTGAGACACCCAAAGAGAAATCTAAAAAGTTATGGACTAGTGGTGAATCATCGCAAAAATTGAAAAATATTGACAAGTATGTTATAAAGGATAAAGAAAAGGGGAAGAAAGTTGAGCTAATAGTGAAAACTATTCCATGACTTCCCCAATCTTTTCCTCAAAGGTTGAACCAAAAAAAATAAAAAAAGTATAAAAAGTTCATTGTTATGCTGAAAGAGTTGAGTTTGAATATTCCTCTTCTTGAAGCTCTTGAGCAAATGCCTAGATACGTAAAATTTATGAAGGATTTGGTGACAAAGAAGAGAGTTGGCAGTTATAAGGACATGGGAGGGTTTCATCATTGTAGTGTAATCACATCTCAGTCACTTGCGCAAAAGAAAAGTAACCCTGGTGCCTTCTTTGGGTCATCTAGATTTGCTAGAGATTTGTGTGACTTGGGTGCCAACATTAACTTGATGTCACTGGCAGTGTTTAAATAGTTAGGCTTGAGACCTCCCAAACCAACGATGATGCAGTTATTGATGGAAGATCGTATGGTGAAAAAACCTGTGGGCATATCATTTTTTATATTGGTAAAGGTGGATAACATTATATTACCGACTAACTTTGTTGTCTTAGATTTTGAAGTTGATTTTAAGATAACCATAATTTTGGGAAGACCACTCTTGGATATGAGTTGAACATTAGTGGTTATGGATAAAGGTGAGCTTATGTTCAAGCTTAATAATGAGAAGGTCATATTCAATGTTCACAGAACCATAATGCAACCGATTGACATGAGGGTGGTTTTGGTGATAATTTTTTTTGATGACCCTGGAGACCAACCCTTTGGATACCTTAGTGAAGTTTGAGTAATCAAGTTCCCACATCGTGTCGAGACGTTAAATCAAGATCTACTTGGGAGGCAACCCAAGGTGTCTTGTTATTGTTGCATTTATGATAATTCATGTTATTATGATTAACATTAGATCTATGCACCTAAGATGTCACAGGTATGTTCATAACTCTCTTACTTTGTAGATGCCTAATGCATTGGGTAAAATACATGTCTATTCAATGGGGGTAGGGCTACTTGTAGGTCTAGATGTCCTCTTGGGGTTCTTATTGTCGTGTCTATGTTCCCTAGAGTTTGTTCTTAGTAGAGATGCTATGTTTAGGGAGTATTGTGTTTTCTTTCATGTTCTTTTGTGTTGTTTGTGTTTAACTAGGAGAAAAATAAGTGACCTAATGGTATTTGATATATTTTGATGTTGTGTTTAAATGTTTGAGAAAAAGGATACCTTTGAACTGTGTGATGTGTTTATCACTATGACCACTGTGAATCTTGTTATGGCATTAGGATTAAGGACGTAATAATTATAGCTTAGCATTTGCATGAACTGGATAGGTAGTAGTTGGTACCATAACCCTGTGTCATGTGTGTTTGAGATTGCTTACCTAGTTCCCTTTGTGCATTTAATTTAAAACTTGCTCGATAAGTCTTTCCTAGGTCATAGGATAGTCATCTAGGAAATGATCATAGGCCGTTATTGAGTCAGTACATCCTTAGCCTAAATAACTTTCTAAACAAGAACAAATATCCCCTAATACT
The DNA here is from genome assembly GCA_030864215.1 of Capsicum pubescens. NCBI lineage: Eukaryota > Viridiplantae > Streptophyta > Magnoliopsida > Solanales > Solanaceae > Capsicum > Capsicum pubescens. The sequence continues at coordinate 192,457,449 of CM061544.1, read as the reverse complement.
GATCTTGAGCCTACATAGACCATTTTCTTATTTTTGCCTTTTATCTTTCTAGTTAGTTACAATGAACCTATTTTGTCCCTGGTCCCTCCTTGGATATTTTGCACCTCAACTCATGCAAAATCACCTATGTTGAGGGTGGATATCATATAGGTTCTTAATTATAATTGTTTATGAATAAGGGTTTTGAAAATATAGAAAGAAAGTAGGGTTCGGTGTGGTAAGAAAAAACAAAGAAAAAAGCAAAAATGAAAAAGAAAAAGAAGGAATAAAAGAGACTGCACCCAACCTGAACAAGCAATAAAAAGAAAAGGGGAGAAATAAGGGAGGAACAAGGGAAAAGTTGGTTGATAAGTGGGCCCCAAGATATAATTGTAGTTTCAAGGAGGGTTAGTCACTAAAGTCCTAAATGTACCATACCTGACCCCAAGCCTACGTTACAAGATGAATAATGTCGTATAGTGATCCTAGTCTGACTGTCTAAAAACATAAGGTAAAGAAAATAAGCGCAAGCCTATGGAAATCAAGGCATATTGATTGGAAATAATTTATGAGTGGGAGTGTCTCATTATCATCCTCGCATTAACATGCATGATTATACTATGAGAGTCGAACTTCTTTATTGGGTAGGTACAAGGATTTTGTTGCTAGTTGCTTATCTGTTCAGGTAGTGTAATTTGTTCATATTCTTTATTGTTTATTGATAATTTAATGTCATAACTTGATTTCTTTGTGTTGCATTTTCGGTCTTCATAGATCCACACAGTAGGTTTTGAAAAGTTAAAAATATGAGGTGGTAATATTTTTTAAGCTTAAATTGAGTTGATTGTCATAGGTACCTTAGGCTTCTCTTGATTAAGCATTGTAGTGTTGTTTTTGTTATATTGTTTTGCCTGAGGACATAAAAACATTATAAGTTGAGAGTGTTGATGTGTCATGGTTCCATGTCCCTTTTGATGCTTAAAACTAGAAATAGGCAAATACTTAGGAATGTTTTGTTGGATATGATGTGTTTTTATTTCATGTTTTAGGAAATGAGGTCTTTGGAGCTGAAAAAAAGAAAAGATAATGAAAAAGTGTAGGAATACCACCTGCGGGACCACTTACGGCCTGTATGTGGTAGCCATGTGGTGTGAGTAGCGATGTAGGTCTCAAAAAATACAAGATCAGAGAACTTGAAAGTTACAAATTATTTTTTGACACCCACAATGAGGAACTTATGGGGCATAGGTGTCACCTGCCCCACTGTACGTGTCATTCTAGGTTGCATCGTATAGCTTGATGAAAACTCTGTGATTTTCTGCTACCCACGACACCACCTACGGGCGTGGGTTCCACTCATGTCTCTTAAGTAGATCCATCGTGGACACCGACCTAATTTTCCCAGTTTGTTTTGGTTAGGATTTTTAGGGTTTCTATGTACTCTATAAACACCCCTTTGACGTTTTTGTATTGTTTTATTCACTCTACATAGTTTTTACACACTTTATACATTCACAAAAATATATTGATTTCATGATTCGACTTTTGCTTTTGGAATCCTTTGTTCTTGGTTATTTAGTTGAGTATTAATTTGAAGTTCTTAAACTGTTGTGAGATACACCCTTTGCTTTCTTTATTGAATTCCATGGCTCTTATTTTAACAATGCATGGATAAACCAACTAACTAGAGTTGTGAGAATCCTGATGCAATAACGACGTAGAGGAAGTGCAACGTTATTCTTGGCCAGTATTCTTATATGTATTATGATCGTCTTTGGTTTAATTATTTTCTTAGCAGTGCTCAATATTGAGAACCTGCATGTATTCACTACTTACTTTAAAAAGAGGTAAAGATTGGGAAAGAAGATTATGATAGTAATTTGAGGCTACCAGCCCTCATCTAATTAACTTGATACTTAAAAGGTAATAGTTAATATGGGATCTAGGATAAGGGTTAGTAAGGAGACACTCTGAGACTGAAAAGGTAAAGAGTGAAATTCCCTAAAGGCATTCACAAGACGGTTAGTGATACATAACTTATTAGATTTTGTATGCAACATATTGGGACAATTCAATGGAGCACGATAAATCTACGGAGTTAAGAGGCCAGGGGGAACACAGTCCTAGTAATCATCTCATATTGATTTCAAGAAAAGCAACTAAGATTTGTTTCTTTTGATACTATTTTCATCAACCCCCTATTTACTTTTCCTGCATTTTTTGAGCTACTTCAACAAATTCGTGAGAGATATTCAACCTATTCACTGTGGGTTTGACCCAAGCCTTTGTTGGGTTACAAGATTTGACTTTGACGATATTATACTTCTTGGAGGTGTAGTTCTTGGCGACATCAAATGTGTACCATATAAATCCTCGAAATGAGCCATCTCAATACTAGAATGGTAGCTATTACTATACCAAACTCCGTTATATATAGATATTGCTCTAAATGACCTCCAAAGTCCATAACACAAGCGTGGAGCATATCATGAAAAACCTGAATAGTCCTCTTCGACTGACCATCAGTCTAGGGATAAAAAGCTATGCTAAGATCAATCTTGTTACCCAACTTCTCCTGAAATGCCTTCCAAAAGCGAGATGTTAAAATAGAAAATCTATCTAAGATAATATACAATGGTACACCCCGGATTAAAACTATCTCATGAATGTACATATGGGACAACCTCTCATCACCAAAAGATACCTCAACAGGAATAAAATAAGTAGTTTGGTCTATCCACAATGACCCAAACACTATCAGAACCATTAGATGTATGAGGCAACCTAGTCATGAAGTTCATAGTGATCTATTCCCATTTTCACTCGGTAATAAGAAACCTCTGAAGCAAACCACCAGGCCTTAAATGCTTAGACTTCACTAATTGGCAATATAGGAAACAAGCTATAAAGTCTGCATATCATTTCTCACACCACCCCACCAGTAGTGTTGTCTCAAATTATAATACACCTTGGTCACTCCTGGATTAATGGAATACCTAGAATAATGAGTTTCCTCCAATATCAATCTCACTCAATCACCCACTCTCGGTATACAGACTTGGTCTTCAATCCTCAAAACACCATCTGAATCAAGGGAGCCTTCCTTAGCCTCATCACTTAACACCTTATCCCAAATCACTCTCAATCCAGCATCATTAAACTAATGAGCTCGAATTCACTCCATCAATAAAGATACAGGCTCCATGAATGCCAAAACACACCTAGGTGTCAAAATATCAAACCTAACTATCTGGTCAGCCAAATACTGAACCTCTAAGGCCAAAGGACTCTCTAGGGTCAAAAGATGCACCAAGATACCCATACTTGTCAATTTCTAGCTTAAGGCATCGACAACCACATTAGCCTTGCCTTGAAGATAGAGAATAGTAAGGTCATAGTCCTTAAGTAACTCAAGCCAATAATGTTGCATTTCATTAAAGATCTCTTTGGGTGAAGAAATACTGAAGGCTATGATGATTCAAGAATATCTCACGATAAACTCCTTACAAGTAGTGCCTCCACAACTTCAAACAAAATACAACCACGCACAACTCTAAATTGTGGGTAGGGTAATTCTTAGAATGGGGTTTCAATTTATGTGAATCATAAGAAATCACCTTACCCTCCTCCATCCACATAGCACCTCACCTAACACTATGAGTATCATAAAAGACGGTAAAACCTACGCCCTCCTTAGCCAAAGTCAAGATGGTATTTAAGGTCAACAAATCCTTAAGCTTTTGAAAGCTCACCTCACGATCATCGAACTACTGAAACAAAATCTTGTTTTGAGTCAACTTTGTCAAAGGAGCTGCTAAGATAAAAAAACCTTAATAAAGCATCGACAGTAGTCTACTAAACCAACAAAACTCTGAATCTCGGTAGGAGAAATAGGCCTAGCCCAATCATTAACCCTTACAATCTTGGTTGGATCAACCATGATACCATCTTTAGTTACTACATGACCTAATAAAGAAATAGGCTCTAACTAAAACTTGCACTTGGAGAACTTAGCATACAACTTTTCATATGTCAGCCACTAAAGTACAATTCACAAATGCTCCTTATGGTAGGCTTCAGTCTTATAGTAATCCAAGATATTATCTATAAATACAATAACAAAAGAGCTTAGATATGGTCAAAACACCTGGTTCATCAACACCATGAATGTGGTTGGGAATTTGTCAACCCAAAGGAAATGACCAAGAACTCATAATGACCATATCGATTCTAAAAAGCTATCTTCGGGATATCCAAAGCTCTAATCCTTAATTGTGATACCCAGACCTCAAATCAATCTTCAAAAACATCAAAGAACCTTGATGATGATCAAATAAATCATACGAGGAAGAGGATACTTATTCTTAGCAGTCACTTTGTTCAACTATTGATAATCAATACATATGTGCATAGTCCCATCCTTTTTCTTCACAAACAAGATAAACTCACCCAAAGGTGATACACTAGGTTGAAAAAATCCCTTATCCAACAACTCGTGAAATTGATCCTTCAACTCCGTTGGGGCCATCCTATAAGGAGGAACAAAAATGGGCTTGGTTCCCCGCTCAACATTAATAACAAAGTCAATATCATAATCCAGAGGCATACCGGGAAAATAAGTAACAAAGACATCCATAAAGTCACCAAAAATACAAATAAAATCCAAAGAAGAGGGTGAATCAACACTAGTATCATAGATATGGGCCAAGTAAGACAAGCATCCCTTCTCTACTAAGCAACGAGCATGGAGAAAGGATATAACTCTCTTTGACCTAAATGAAGCATACCCTTCCAAGCTATCTTTGGCTTACCCGATAATACTAAAGTCACGATCTTAGTATAATAGTCTAAGACAACATGATAGAGAGATAACCAATCTATATCCAACATAACATCAAAATCTACCATATCTAGAATAATCAAATCTACCTGTCTCACGGCCCGCAAAAGTCACAACACAAGATTGGTGCACCCGATCCACCACTAAAGAGTCTCCTATATAGGTAGATATATGGCTATGCATAGCAAGAATCTCACTAGATTAATCAAACACTAAAGTAAAATATGCAGACACATAGAAGAAAGTTGACCCCGAATCAAATAATATAGATACATATATGAAGCAAACAGGGATGATACCTATTATAATAGCATCAGAAGACTCTACCTCTAATCTAGAGAGTATAGCATAAAACTATTCACGTCCCCTACTTGACTGATTAGACCCATAACCATCCCTGTAAGTACCACTACATTATGCCCAACCGCACACGCAAGTGTATGTGGTCTCACCAAGTAATACAGTGGACTTTTATAAAGCCGAATATCGATCTCTTAGAGACTTGTGTTAAACAATTATTCAATTCTAGTTTGACTATTAAGATTAAACGAGTGAAAATGTAACAAAAAGAGTTTTGAAAGTTATGATTAAAAGTAAACTAAAGTAATACGGACAAGTAAAGACTTTGGACAATCAATGGATGAAAACTCAGGGTTAAAGCACTACAAACAATCATACTATGCTATTAAACTTCCTTTGTTAGATTACTTATCTTGGTTGTTGATTCGTAGGGCTTATTATATGATCATGGCCCCTCGACCTCTAACCTTCTACCTAACTGGACATTACAACTTCATCATTGAGTGGGGATGTAATAATATATTTAGATGTAATAAGATATCATCCTACATGTGAACCAAGTGAGGCTTCTAGGTACATTCCTATCTTAGTTGCTAATATAAATTTCTTATTTTATAAAAGAATAGTAACCTTACTCTATTTATCCCCACATTCTATCTTCTTATTCCCCCTCTCGAGTTCACAAGGTCAACAATATATGTATTCTAAGGGTCGTGAATCCTTGAAATAGAGATAGAAAGGATAAACAAACAACCAATTATGATAATCAATTCAAAAAAACTCAATTCAAAGTGAAAGTAAACATGTTCTTGGCCTTAACCCCGAAAAAGGGGCTTTTAGCCACTCATGGACATAGTCGTAATCAAGATAATTGAATACAAGATAAAATCTATTGAAAAGATAAAATAAAAGATGAAAAACCCTAATTGAAGTGTTTTCCAGAATCTCTCCAGGTTTTCAAGAAGTCCAAGGTGTTTTCTATTGATTTAACATGTTTATTTTATAATGGGACTCAATTTTCTGAAGTTTGCACCTCACGGCGATGTGGGGCTAGTTTTCCGTGTCTAGCTCTGCGACGCGTCTTTATCAAAGAGAGATATTGGATTGTGCTAATAAATAATTACCCCTCACTACAAATCATGGATATTTTTTTCCTCTAGCTCCGCGAAGTAGTCTTGAAATCCCAGGTGTCCTATTCTTGTCAAGTTGTGTCTTGTGGTTTTGTTGCTCCATTCCAAGCCTTTTTGTGTTGTTTCCACTTGATTTAAAGCTTTTATATCCTTAATATATCATCATAATCACATAACCAAGAATCTTATATCATTAAAAACAACAGAATAGAGCTCCAAACATCACAACATCCAAGACAACGAACTAGAAACTTAAGCTAAGAATATTAGTTTTGCCCCTTTTCATCTTTCGCTTAGTTTTGACTCTTGGCTTGATTAAATTGAACTTTACACACTATAAACAAGTTTTTACACACATAATTACTCAATCATACCATTAATAACTCGTTATACGCATTAGAATCCATCATGATCTACTAGAACAACACCTAGCTCAAGCTAGTAACACTAGTTTTCTCATATGAACTCTAAATGACCAATTTGAGTACAAACTTGTCTGAAAGACATCTTTAACATTATAATCACTTACTAAAACACTTTGATTCACAATTATATCATCATTACTCATAAAGAACACAAGAAGTCCTCAAAATAAGGCTAAATAAGCTAGGATAACAACACTAAGGTGCATAAATCCACCCCAGATCATCACCCCACACTTAAATCCTTGTCCGTCCTCAAACAACTCTTTACTCTATGCATCATAGGCTGAGGTGACTCCACACTTATACTACAAGAAAGACACTCAATCTATTACTACTATAACTACACAGAATAGAGGTTTCTACACTAAGCATGTTACATACCCAATTGACAGTTCAAGAACAACACTCCAAAACATCTTAGCCTCAAGAATTGACTCATCTAGTTGGAAAACTCATACATATTCTTCAATAAAAGACATAATACAATTCACCCAACTATCATCAAACATGTTCCCTTACAATAATAGAGTTACCCGTAATCACTCACCTAAATGCAATTTATCACAAAATGGGTGCAAGAATTAAATTTTGCTCACTCGTAACAAGAATTCACAAGTTACACATAATGAACCATAAGATTTCCCTTAGTTTAGTACATCACTAATATGATAATTTTAAGCTTAAGATCAAATATTTCTTTACTGGTTGTAATGTAGGCTAAGGGACGGGTAGGAACTATTCTAGCCTGTAATCATGACTATCTTTCCTAAGCACTTTAATAAATCACATTATACAATTAATATCAATATTTAACAACCAACTCTCACCTCTACTACATTCACAAATCTTTTGTTTTACCCCATCTCCTTAAGCTCATTCACATATAATATGGTGGGAGTATGCTATGTGCACATTATTTGATTTTACCCTTCTTCACACCCAGTAATATGTTACGTACCCTTATGATAGCCCCTCTCAACTTAAAAAATTGCCTTAGCTGAGGTGCACAATGTTCAAGGAGGACTAGGGCCAAAACAGGTTCATTGTAACACGACTAGGCTAAAAATAGGAATTTCTTTAGCACAAATTTCTCTAACTCCCAACCACAACACAACAATTTTTACACACCAATAACTATCACTTTGGGGATTTAGTTTTACCTTTCTCCTACTTAAATTTTTTACTTATTAACTTAGTTAAGCTTAAACTAAAGAGCTCGGGAGCTTGGATCAAATTAAGGTCAATCAAAGAATAGGATTAGGCTACATATAAGGCTTATAAATAAAAATCTAAAGACTCAATAAGGCTAACTAGGATTAGGCACAAGGGTAGGTAAAAAGAATGTATAAAATATGGCTATCAAAGAAGTGCGCATATCAGCTCCAAAACCCACACTCTTTATTTTGCTTTGCACACACACCAGGCAAGTTCTAGCATCAAATGCAACAAGGAATATACAAACATCTCACACATACATGGAACATACTCAACTTAAGTGGGATATCATAGAATCTTAACCAAACAACCACATGAATTCAAATTAAGCCAACAACTACAAGAGTCATAATCATGAGCCTATGAGTCTAAAAAGTAGTCATTCAAACAATCAACATGTTTTTTTCCATCAAAACATTTGCATAATGCAATCAAATATAGCACCAACAAGAATATCTTAAAACTGGAAATTTTCCTACCTCATACTTAAAAATCTACTTTGTCCCTAAAGTATACTTTAAAAGGTAGAGATAGAAATACTCCCTGAGGCCTCTAGGCCTAGTTAGTAGAATTTTTATTCATAAAGAGGGTCCGGGGGACCCCACACTTAGCCTTCTCCATGCTCTTTAGCTCATGTTTTTCGATACTCAGACTTCCCATCAACCTGTGACTCGACCAAAACAAAAACTAGTGAAGTAAAAACTAAAAATACTAAAAATAAAAACATACCTTAACTTGGTTACCTCCTAAGCAGCGCCTGATTTAGTGTTACGACACGACCTAATCTTTAAATTATCCCTTTTCCTTCATCCTCTTCATTACACTTGGATGTCATCTTCTTATTCATTTCTTACCTCTTGATTGTTAACTCTCAAAGTCAACAGCTCTCTTAACAATAGCCTTTTCAGGCTCATCAATTTGCATCCTTTCAGGCTTGGGTATTAGTAGCTTGGGATTATCAATGAGGAAGTTCAAAAAGGTATTTTATGGAATAGATTCCACCACCCTACACCTATCCCCTTCAATCACTATAATCATGCACAAATCTTTGCAGTGGGATAGTGTGTTGAGTGATTTGTACACTTTGAAAACTGCCTCATTATCCTCCAACCTTATTGTGAGTATGCCCTCTCTTATATCTATCAATGCTCTTCTCATCACTAAGAATAGACATCCAAAGATGGTTGGTACTTTTTTATCTGCCAGAAAATATAAAAAATAAAATTAGTAGGAATAATAAACTTACCAACCTTGATAAGAACATCATCTATGACTCTTTTTGGATGGGCTATGGTCTTATTTTCTATTTACAGTAACATGGAGCTCTGTTATGGTTTCCCCAAGCCCCAAGTGTCGAATTAAAAAAGGGGCATCAAATTGATGCTTGTCCCTACGTCACTAAGTGTGTGGACCACCTTACTATTCCTAATTTGAATCGAGAGAGCGAACTTTATAGGGTATTTGAGCTTTTTGGGCATCTTCTGCATCACCACAGAGTTGCACTCTTCAATGAGTGCTATTGTCTCAACATCCTGCAGATTAACTTTTTTAGTGACCATATCCTTCAAGTACTTAGTGTACTTGGGCATTCCCTACAAAAAATCTAAAAGGTAAAGGTTAATATGAAGATCTCTAAACATTTCAAAGAAATTTTTGAATCATGCCTCCTACTTTGCCTTTATATACTTCTATGGTAAAGGTAGTAATGGTCTCTTCTTCACCTGTTCAACAACTTTGGTTTTTGAGTACTTAGACTTCCTCAAATTTTTAGAAGTTTGGTCGTCAACCTACCTCAAAGTGATTGCCATTACTTGTTTAGGATTTTCAGTATCACTTGGCAAACCACCTTGAAGCCTGGTAATATACAATGTTGTTATCTAGCCTATCTGCAACTCCAAGCTCCTTGTAGTTTCCTGCTAGATTTTTATATCTGCTGCCAATTGTGCTTGAGAAGCTAAGATTTGTTTAGAATCTCTACCACGTTGCTAGTGCCTTGATTTACTTGAGCTTGTGGTTGCTAAAACTGTTGTTGTTGTTGGGCATTCCATTGTTGATATGGTCGATAAGTCTACCATTTTAGATTGTAGGTGTTCCTATAATTTGGCCTTTGAACATTGCCCACAAACATTACTAACTCAGGATTGGCAGTACACATATCTGCAAAATGGCCACTATTGCCATAAACCATGCACCAAGTACTTATCTTCTGAATTGCATTCACTATTGTTGTAGGTTGTGTAACCACCAACTTCATATTGCTAAGTTGGGTTGTTAACTGATTCTGTGATGCAGCAATCTGAGTGGATATAGAGGTAAACTAATTCACTTTCAACACTCCTGCAACCTTCTTTGTAGTATTTCTTGAGTCAGAATATTATTCAGGATTTCTTTGCACAATCCAATTCAATAAAGTATATATCTCATCATATGTTAATTCCAATGCTTGAACACTAACATCTTAATCTAGAAAAAAAATTGTGTTGTGATCGAGTGCTTCAACAAAAGTGTGAGCTAATACCTTATTAGACTGTTGATGATGTGGAAAGTCCCAAAGAAGAGCTTTGAATCTCTCCCAAGCATGCTATAAATTCTAATCATCCCTCTATTTGAAGCTCATAATTTCACTGCACAGTTTCACAGTCCTTCCAGATTGCAAGAATCAAATGAGGAATTTCCAGGCTAAGTCATCCCAGGTTGTGATTGAACTTGCTGGATCAATGTTCAACTACTTCTTTGCTTCCCCCAATAGTGAAAAGGGGAAAAGTATTAGCCTAACATAATCAGTTGGCACACCCGTAGGGATGAATGTGTAACTGATCTCCAAAAATTTTCGTAGATGGCCTTGTGGATCTACATGTAAAAGCCCCACAAATTGTCCATTACTGATCAAAAGTTGCACTATGTTTTGTTTCAGCTCAAAGTTACCTCCAGCAGCTGATTTTTGAAAGGGGAGGTTAAATTTATCGAAAGTGGGATTGCCATTTCATGAATTGTCCTTCGGGCTAGTTGATCTTTAGACATTAGAGCATGATTGTCTTGTTCCTTTGGAAATTGCAGGATAGGGGGAGAAGGATTTCTTCTCTCCTTCATTAATGGAAGCATAGCTTAGATTCGGGGCTTGGTTCAACCAATTCCCTATTCCTTGCCATCTTACTAGCCTGTAAACCAATTTCCTAGAAAATCAATCCCAAGAACAAGAGTAATGCACCAAAGAAATATAGAAAGAAAAACTACAACAAAAATAGTTTCCAATTTACAAGTCCCAAAAAATGGCACCAAAAACTTATTGCGCCCAAGCGCACAGAAAGTATCTGTTGTCTCACCAAGTAATACAGTGACCTTTTACAAAGCCGAATATCGATCCCTCAGAGACTTATGTTAAACAACTATTCAATTCTAGTTAGACTATTGAGATTAAACTAGTGCAAACATAACCAAAAGAGTTTTGAAAGTTATAACTAAAAGTAAACTAAAGTAATGCCGACAAGTAAAGACTTTGGACAATCAATGGATGAAAACTCAGTGTTAAAGCACTACGAACAATCATACTATGCTATTGAACTTCCTTCCTTAGATTACTTATCTTGGTTGTTGATTCATAGGATTTATCGTATGATCATGGTCTCCCAACCTCTAACCTTCTACCTAAATGGATATTACAACTACATCATTGAGCGGGGATGTAATAATCCTTTTAGATGCATTAAGATGTCATCCTACATATGAACCAAGAAAAGCTTCTAGGTATTAATAACGCTCAACTTACATGTCAATTTAGTGCAAGGCAGTCGTCATCAATATATTTACCCAACTTTGTAGTCAGGGTCGAATCCACGAGGAAGAATATGAGTAACATTCAAGTTACTTCAAAATAATAGATACAAGTTAAACCCAAACCAATGTTATAAGAAGGTAAAAATGGGGGAAATATGTATCTACACTAATTTTTTTTTTGGATTTTTCTAGTATAAATTTGGGGCTACAAATAATTAGAGTTTTAAAAGGTATGCACGGATCTTGGGATTATGCACTACTAAGAGAGTGATATATGGGTGTTATCAATCAAAATCAATTTAGTAAGTCAAATATGGGTAGGTTTGGTTATACATTTTGATGCTAGTCTTTCAACAAAACACCAAACTTTCACCTATTGATTCTTTCGAATACCTAATAGGTGTGGTCAACAATTGGTAACCACAACCTCAATCTAGGAATCCCTATTTCTAGGATGATACCCATGGTATAGTCAATCTCACATTCACCCTTATGTCTAAGATAGTGAAAATTTAGCAAACTACACACCCAATTGTCTATCATTGCCTTGGTCTCCATATCCCTCTTTCAAGGATGATATGGATTCCTAAACTTCACCCAAAACCCTTCTTTCTAAGATGGCTTTAGGTTTTCATGATCATGGAGCTTTCACTCATCATACTCGTGTGGGTATTTGGGTCTTTCACCCATTAGCATAGTAATGATGAAACCCATAAACATGGACTACTAAATAGAAGCTAAACAACAACAACCGATACACACTTTAACTCCTATTAAAACATAACCACAAGAAGGAGATCAAGCTACACATAAGATAAATAAGCATAGTTATACCCAAAATCTCCATTGAAGTGGTTTATTAAAGCTTATGTGAATATTACTTCAAACTTGGAACTCCCACAAATCAACAATGGAAGTGAGCTAATCTTCCACTTAGAAAGTCTCCAATGGATTCTTCGCCCAAAAATTATACAAAATTTTCTTCTCCAAAAATGAAGGCTATGAACTCTATAGCTAAACCTAAAAATTGGGGAAGATGGAATATATTCCATGATGATAGGGTTTGAGTCTTTTTGTCAAAATTGGAATCATCCACATGCATTTCCAATTTTTCCCTTGGGCTGATTTCTTCCTCTAAGCCGTGATCGCGTGGGTCTGGCTACGACCGTAGTTACGCGACCACGGGTAACTTTCGTGATCACAGTTGAATGACTTTTGCTTGACTGTCACGATTGTGGTCAGCATACTGCGACAATGGTACTTGAAGCCTTTCTGCTCCAAGTTTTCATCTACACTTTTCTTGCTCCCTTTTGATCAGTTTAAGCTCCAATCCATATCTTTTGATCTTCTCAACTATATGCCTGCAAAGAGTGGATATTAGTGTATTTTTTCACCAATTTGTCTCATTTATTCATTCAAAACAAGGTAATTTGCACAAATGTTTAGTGAGAATAAGTGGTTAAAGCATCACTCATTAGGTATATCCCTATCCTAGTCACTAATTCAAATTCCTTATTTTATAAAAGAAAAAGAACCTTAATTTATTTATCCTCACGGTCTATCTTCCTATTCCCCTCCCGAGTTAACAAGGACGACAATATATGTATTCTAAGGGTCACAAATCCTTAAAACAGTGATAACAAGGATAAAAAAACAACCAATTATGATAATAAATTCAAACAAACTCAATTCAAACCGAAAGTAAACATGTTCTTGGCCTTAACCCCGGAAAAGGGGCTTTTAGCCACTCATGAACATAGTCGTAATCAAGATAATTGAATACAAGATAAAATCCATTAAAAAGCTAAACAAAAGGAATAAAACCCCAAATTAATATGTTTTCCAGCCTCTCTCCAAGTTTCCAATCCATCCAAGGTATTTTTAATCAATTTAACGTGTTTATTTTATAATGGGACTCGATTTTCCAAAGTTTGCACCTCATCGCGATGTGGGGATAGTTATCCATGTCTAGCTCCATGAAGCGGACTAATTTTTGTGAGATACTAAATTGTGCCACTCAAGAATTAACCCTTACTATGACACAAGGCTAGTTTTCTGCGTCTAGCTCCATGATGCGGTCTTGACATCCCAGGTGTCCTATTCTCGTTAAGTTGTGTCTTGTGCTTTCGTTGCTCCATTCCAAGACTTTTTGTGTTATTTCCACTTAATTTGAAGATTTTATATCCCTCATATATCATCCTAATCAACTCACCAAGAATTATATAGAATTAAACACAACAGATTAGAGCTCAAAAAATCACAACATCCAAGACGACTAACTAGAAATTTAAACTAAGAATACTAATTTTGCCCCTTTTCATCTTTCACTTAGTTTTGACTCTTGGATTGATTCAATTGAACTTTAAACACTATAAACAAGTTTTTACACACATAATTACTCAATAATACCATTAGGAACTCATTATACACATTAGAATCCATTGCAATCAACAAGAACAACACCTAGCTCAAACTCGTAACACTAGTTTTCTCATATGAACTATAAATGACCAATTTGAGTACAAACTTGTTCGAAAGACACCTTTAAAATTATAATCACATACCTAAACACTTAGATGCTCAATTATATCATCATTCACTCATAAATCACATAAGAAGTCCTCAAAACATGGCTAAGTAATATAGGATAACAACACTAAGGCGTATAAATCCACCTCAGATCACAGTACCTCTGCCTCGTGCACTTCTAGTAGTACCTCTACCCCTATAAGGGTAACATCTCGATGCATATATAGGAATAGACCTAAAAAACGGCAGGCATATCCCTTGTCCAAATGGCAAAACTCATCACAAACATAGCAAACTCTATATCCCGACTCGATAGAAGAAGGTACAGCTAAGCTAGAATGACTAGCCCAAAATGATGCATAACCACTGTAAACTACTTAACCAGAAGACCTGATATCTAAGCCTTGCAAGGCGACCTATAATTGTCTAAGATGATACCCATGGGAACCTCTAAAATCTCTTTCTCTAAGAGTGTGACTACTGAACCTGCCATGACGGCGCACCCTCTTGGCGCCTCCCTGAGAAGGTCAACAATAGACACAGTCATCTTCACATAATTCATTATACTCTAAAATGATACCCCTTACACTACCATCTGGGCAGTATCCAACTAAAGTGAATCATCCAATCCCTTTGTGAACTCCTAAATTTTCTTATTAAATATATATACATCAATGTCAATACTGGTAAAAGAATATCTAGACAAGGCATGGAAATGTGCCTCAAACTCTAAAATATTCATCGAGCCCTACTCTAAGTGATCAAACTCATCTCTCATCTGATCCCTCAAACTGAATAGCATAAACCTGTCCAACAAGGCCTCAACAAACTAATCACAAGTCATCTCTAGAGAAACCAGAGATTTGCAACTAAGAAGTGACCTCCACCAATCCATGGATGCACTTCTCAATTAGTAGGTAGTGTAAGAAACTCCATGCAACTCAAGCTACCCAAGGTTATTCAACCTCTCCAAATAAAAAATCAAGAACTCATAAGCATCCTCGTCTATGGCTATACTGAACCTGGATGGAACCAAGTGACTGAATCTCTCAATCCTCTTTAGATCCTTAGAGGAAATAATTATACCCATAGAGGCATAGTGTATCTATCTAGCTGAGATTCCACCTGAGAGGTAACCTAGATAAAGGTTGAACTCCTACTCTCTGGATACCATACTCATATACAGGCATAGAAGGAGGAACAACACTCAGAGTCTATCGAGTACTAAAAGCAAATGTTGGTACCATTAGAGGATTCTCACTCGAAGTTGGAGGAACACCATAGGCAGACTTTGGTACAGATGGAAGTACAATACTCAGATCTAGAGAAACACTAAGTGAACTCAAAGGAATACCCTTGAAACGATTTAGAAAACAAATTAATAACTCCTTCAAGACTGGGGTAGATAAACTCTCCATAAACCTGAGTATGTCCCATATCTCTAGAATGCTTAACATGAGGCTCAAGGGAGATCCCGTTAGTACTAACTTTGGAAAGGGAAGATCATCATGCCCAACCTCAACTTTGAGCTCTTCTATGACTCACCACTCGCCCCTTAGACTAGGCATTCTCCTCGTATCATGGTTCAACATCTCTAGCCTCATGGGATATAGTCCTCACCATCTATAGAAAAGAGTGAAACAAAGTTTAGAACACTAGGTATGAAATATTTGTACAATAAGAAACAAAATGAAAAAGTTTCATAAAGACATCTTATTTCATCATGAAGATAGATACGAACATTTATGTACTGATCTGTAAGACTTTGCCAGACACCCTATTTTTATAGTGATGAGATCAATGAACCTATCTCTAATACTATTTTGTCATGACCCAAAGACAAGGCTCGTGAAGGCACTTATCGCATCTAAGCCTTGACAAGTGAGTCAATAATGTCTAAAATCGCTAATAACAATAATATAGGCCCCTACACAGGCACATAATAGTACTAAAATGATTTTTATGATTAATACCCATAATCATAGCATGTTTTTATATCAGTATTAACTACCCAACTAAGTTTGAAAAAAGTTAAGCCATAACCTATCTTGAACAATGAAATCCCAATCCATAATTCTTCAACATAAAGCCTTCCCCTCCCGAACAGCCTCAAAACCAACTAAAACATATGAATATAGAATCTACATGTCAAAAGAAAGTTAATGATACCCATATTGTCCATTTTCAAGTCGGGGTCAAAATGGACCCCTAAAATGAATTTTCAAAAAAAAGGGACAAAACCAATTTTTTTTGTTCACAAACACATTACCCCTGATTAAAGGAATCCATATAAGAAAATCCAAATGAAAAATAGTTTTAAATGAGGTTTAAATTAGATGAAAATCATTTTACGCCTTCTAGGCCAAAATTTCTAAACTTCACTTTTAAAATCATATTTTAAGCTTCAGATGACAAGAATCAAAGTAAAATAATTGAAATAGAGATTTGGAGCTTACCCAAGCTTGAAAGTGGATAGAAATATCCTGAAACCTCTAAACCTGAAGCTGAAATTCTCAAAAATGGTGAAAAAACAAGAAAATAGATTTTTATATTGTACCTGCGCTAACCGCTAAAACGATCAAATGGCCACTTTAGTGCTCACTGCTAAACTTGTCAAGTACCACTTTAGCGGCACCTGTGTGCTTGCCCAGTTCTCCTTAGCGATCAAAGGATTATTTTAGAGGCCTCTGCTAAAGCAGAAAAGGCTCCACTAAAGTATTCGTCCCCCTATCTAGGAGCCAAGTCACTAAAGTAACTGGCTAGCCACTTTAGCAGCCACCGTTAAAGTGACAAAAAATAGAGCTTTAGCGGTTGATCCAGATAGGTCATTCACCAGCCACGACTTGGGAAGTTTCAAAAACTCCGCTGACCTCTCAAGATTTAACTAGAATCTTGAGAATGCAAACGAACTATGCTACCCTATCAAATTTGATGCTCCAGACTCAATGGTCGTATTATATTTTTGAAAAGAGGTTATTTTCATAGAATTTACCCCCGAGACCTAATTTTATAAATTTTTGAATTATGTGTCGCAATGAGATACACAAGACATAAAATCACACCAACCACGCTACTAACCCAAAATCAACATTCTGAATCTGCTAGCACAGCCCATTTTGCCATTCAATCCTTAGAATAATAAAGGTGAAGTGAAGTCAACTATAAACCCTTTTTAAAATCCAAAAACAATAAACATCCACAAAATGCATTGGGAATAGTTCCAGTCATCCTCATGCCCTAAAATAACATATAGCGACTATAGGGAGAGGTAAAATAGTCAACTCAGATAAAAATGAATAATTCACAAAAATTAAGTCACTACACATTCGAAACCCATGCACGCAAATGAACTATGATACCATATCAAATTCGACATTCCAAACTCAATGAAACCATTAAAGCATTCATCTAAGATTTTTTTGACTAAATGGATGGCCCACACTATAGTGTTTTTTCGTATAATCCACCCAATAACCCAAAATGAGTCTAGAATCCTTGGGACCTAAACTAAGGGTCTTCCTAACCTAAAATTAATTCTCTAAAGCCGATGGCACCTTCGGGATTCTCATCTAAGGTCATTTACAAAGAGTTTTGGTCCGAGACCAATGTCTTAACAGTGAAGCTCCAAAATAGAAAAATGATCCTAAGACCCAAACAAACTATTTGATAACCAAACCGATAGTCCCATCAAATCTTTAATAACCTGTAGCAACTATGGAAAGGCTCAAAATACTAGAATACTTGTAAATTAAGGAAATAACCTAGAGGATCATTGTATTGTGTAAGTTGAATATGTATAGGGAGGATGCCTCAAAATTAAGAGTAGATCAACTACATGAGTTGGAAGATTTTTAAACCAAGGCATATGCGAGTTATGTGCTTTATAGAGAGAAAACAAAGCGGTGGAATGATGCTAAGATATTAAAATAAGAGTTTTAGATAGGAGATGATGTGATCCTCTTCAATTCAAGATTGAAACTCTTCACGAGAAAGCTAAAATCAAAGTGGTCGGGCCTATTTATGGTCTTAAATGTTTATCTAAGTGGGGCGATCAAATTAGAAAATCATAAGAAATTGAGATTCATTATGAACAGGCAAAGGTTAACGCAATACCATGTGGGTGGACCCATAGCGGATAAGGTTGAGTCGCTTCACTTCAAGGATGCCAAGTGATAAAGAACAATGTCGTGCCATGATGATAAATAAGGCGCTTCTTGGGAGGCAACCCAAGGTTCATTTTTGTTGTTCTATGTTTGTTTGAGTACTAATTATAGATTATTTTAGTTTATTTTAGGTGATTCTAAGTTAGGAAGTGTGTAACTAAGAATAGGTGCTTAAAATAATACCTCAAGGTGATAAAAACCTTTTATGGGCACATGCCATACACCTGCGTGCACATCTGGCCATGCAGATGGCTTTCAAAATAAAGGAACATACTGCCTTAACATACGCTAGGCTCTTGCGAATGTTGTTTAGCACATACATATGCAGGCCAGCTGCATAGGTGTTCGAGCAGCTGTCGCGACATGTGAAGGTTGCCTGGACACACAGGACGGCACTCACATACGCAAGTCTGGGTGCAGGCCAGCCCTGATCCCTTTAAAATTTTGATCAATTTTTGTTGGGATTACCTGAACTAGTAAACCTACACTATTTTTAAAAGTCATTATATGATCCATTTTTCCTACACTTGATATTTTCAACATATTTGCACTCTTGAACCCGATTTCAGCTCTCTTAACACTACATTTTCTCTCTTCCAAATTCAAAAATTCTTTACTTTAATTTCAAAAAAATTCTCTTACTTCATCAAAATTAAACTCTGGGATACTAAATTGTGTTCTCTTTCATCTTTTAATTAATAAATTGAATTAAACAGGTATGTTCACTTGTGTAAATTTCTTTAGGCTTCTCTTCAAGTTTCAATAGTGGTTCATATTCCAAGATACTTTATAGATATATTTTGATTCATTTAAGTTTCTTTTGATAAATATGATCTTGGAATGGAGAATTTGAAATAGGTGTCATGCTTTTGTATGACTAATAAGGATTTCTTGAGTACATAAACTTACACAACCCATGTATTTGATAAAATGCCCACATGAATTTTTGTTCAATAACCTGTGGTGAGTGATCCAACAGTGATAGTAGGCGTATCTTGGATATGTTTGTTTGTGAATTTCTAAATTTGGCTTGATTACATGTATCATTTTGACATTTTCCAAGTTCATATTTTTAATGATCACCATGTGTTTGATTAAATGCCAATGAGATGTTATTGACTTGAATTCTATTGGTTGTTGGTGAATTCGTGAATTCACTTTTGGGGAATCATTTTACCATTCCTTGAGCAAAAATATGAGTTCACTAGGCTCTTAATCATAGAAACCCAGTAGTTTTAGTTGAAGATGTTTGTTTCTCAATATGATGCACCATGACTTTGGTTGATAGAATGGCTTGACATAGAATCCACTAGTGAAGTCTAAATAACTTGGTTGACAAGAATGCATGCCTTGACCTATGATAGATTGGGTGACGCCATTCTTAAGGGTATTGGGTCATATTTATTCAAATAAGTGTCACGTGTGTTACATGTGCTAAGTTGGCAAAGTTTGAACGATGTATAGAGATGTTGTGTTCCAAACGGTT
Source organism: Capsicum pubescens (assembly GCA_030864215.1). Lineage (NCBI taxonomy): Eukaryota > Viridiplantae > Streptophyta > Magnoliopsida > Solanales > Solanaceae > Capsicum > Capsicum pubescens. Next base: position 192,437,608 of record CM061544.1, on the reverse strand, counting down.
GAATTATGCAACATAATGTTCCCTTGAGTTTCATGTATTATATTTTCCTTGTATTCACCCTACATTTCTGTATTTGTATTTTATTTTATATATTATATTTTCCTTGACTTCACCTTAGATTTCTTTATTTGTATTTTCTTTCATACTATATGAAAAATCCAAAAACATGTTTTACCTTTCTATTTTGTTTGTGATTGGTTCTTGTTTCCTTTTTATTAGGTATGACTCCAAGAAATAATTTACCAAAGGGTGCAAAGAAAGGTGCATCAATGGATAAAGGAACATCAACAGCTATGTCCTAAAAAGAAAAAAAATCGGCTACAAAAGAGGTCTCAAGGCTCAAAGCACCATTGAGCTTACAAACGGGTTAGGAAAAGAAGTTGATAAATTCATTTCGATTTGGAAAAGGTGCAGGACATATATGATGATTGGGAGAATACATAGGATTTTAATCTATAAAAGTGTTTAGCACGAAAGACATTGAAGAATTTTTCTCTGATATTACTAAACAAGTCAAAAGAGTGAATTTAGGATGTCTTTACCATGGATTTCACTTCCCATGGCTTCTTATGTTGTCCACCACAACCAACACAAATACAAGCCACCTATTTTAGATCAACCATGCCTTCTTAGTGTTCTAGTTTGGGGAGTTGAGATTCCATTCACCACCTCAAAAAGTAAATAAATTTACTTTACTTGTGATCGGGTTTTTGGGGTTGAGAGCAAGAGTCGGTGCTTAGTGGGTGTAAGTACTTTCCTTGTCTTTCCCAGGTGATTGGAAAAGAGATTTATCTATGTTCCAATGGCATCAGACATATTAAGAGACAAAAACTTTCAATCCAAGCTAAACATTGGCTTAGATTTGTAAGTAACCACCTGCTTCTTTCACAGAATGATCATATGTCATTATTGAGCTGGCTATCATTGTTGGGTGCATTATGGATTATATTGTGGTTAATACAGGGAAGTTAATTGCAGAGATGATCAATTTAAGGTCAAATCAAATGGGTACTTTATTTCCTTTCCATTCACTTATTTTATTTCTATGTTTTAAGTATAACTGTAACACCCTGTATTTCTACCTAGCTTTGATTGGTCCCTAGAACATCAAAGATATTGCTTCATAGATGAATAACTTTTATTCCCTATGGTATTTTCAATATTTTGACTTTTTATCATGTGGAATATTGAATAAGCTTTCCATCGATACAAAATTCGCCCAAATCCGAAACTCGGGCGAAGAGTTAGAGCCATTTTAGTAAGACAATGTACCACCTAGTACTTTAGCGCATCGCGGAGCCAGCCAAAGTTGCAATCGTCAAAATCCAGTGATCCTGCGCGATTAGGACGTATCACTGTAACACCCCGAATTTGGTACCCGGAATGCTACACGATGCTCATAATCCAGAAGGACCACAAGCTAACCCATGACTGATATATGTAACTGAGCACTAAATAATAATAATAATATCGTAAATGCGAAAACATGAACTGAAATTCCATAAGGTTCAATACTAATACATAACTAAAAATATGGTATAATAATACCAAAACAACTGAAATAACTGTCTGAATGTGCTATAGTCTGAAAGCCTCTAAAACTGAACTGTCTGAATTAAGAGTTGATGGGATAATACCCTAACTAAATCCATCTGCTGAAATAAGCTAAGTACTAAAAAAAAAATCAAGTAATAACATTCTCGAATGATAAGGACTCACTGCTAACTCTGACTGCTGAAACTGGAATGCTACTGATACTCTAGAGAATGTGCTTCTGAACCAATGGTATAAAACACTATAGCACAAATGTGTTAGTACGATTGAATATACTGGTATGCAAGTGAGGTAGGCTGAATACAATGGTTTATATGCATGAACAATACTAACTAACTGAATAACATGAATGTGAGAATACATGCATGAATACATAACTTTAACTGAGATCGTGATAACACTGACTCATGAATTTTGATAACGTGGATTTACTGATATCTGAGTACTAATACTGGGATACTGAATAACTTAGTCTATTGAGTACTAAGGAACTGATGTCATATTACTGATAAAGGAATGACTATTTCTGATAGTTTTGATTGTGAAGAACTGGTCTGATTGATTGCATCTGACAGTCCTGAAATCTGAATACTGGTAATATGAATTTTGTATAATTAATATACTATTAAATAGGTGATTGTGTCTGACAGTCCTGATTATGATGGAACTAGCTGAGTTCTATACTAAATTGAGCAACTGTATCTAACAGTCCTGAAACTGTAGAACTGAACTGAGTTATATTACTGAGACTGGATCTGAAATTGAAACTGTGGGAGGAAATCATCTAACCGACATGCCCCGAAAATGAACTGGTGGGGTCCAACCTATAACCCCAGCTAGAAGGGTATCAGTATCATGCCACGGGTAAAGACAAGATATGAGTATACCCTCTCTGACATGGAGCTCTTCCGTCAACCCCTCTTAGTAGGAAAACTCGGATGAGGTGTATAATCCCTAAACTCGTAGGGTACATCTCAACCTATGCTAGATACATAGTTATAGAATGTAAGTATTTCTTCTAAGGATCACACCCTCTACTGGCTAACAGGTGATTCCCCATCCTTGGGTTCACTCGGTGCTGAATCCTACTCCCAACTGAGAGACGCTGAACTGATTTAAACTGAACTGAACTGTTACTGATAATATTGTTTAGTTGATTTGAACAGAGTTCAGAAAATTTCCATTGACTGAAAAATACTACTGAGATCTGATAACTGACTGAGATTACTGAGATTACTGAGGTTACTAAGATTACTGAGGTTACTGAGATTGCCGAGGGTACTGAGATTACTGAGTTTTCTTGAGTCATATAACTGACTGAATTCCAAAGATGACGGCTTGACTGAGAGTATCGTGAAAACATGACACTGGCTCTAGGCACACAACTAATTTGTCGGGTACAAGTACCCCCAGGACTCGATAGAAGAAAACTGACAAGGCATGACGTTCTTGAATACATGACCAACATCAACAATCCACAATATAATAAGTTGGGGATTTCATGAAGCACAAGGTTATCATAAACTTGTACATGGTAGGAATTCATATAATAAGTATCATAATTTCATACTCTAACATCATGAGCATTCCAACAAACATCAACATTCCACATCAATAGCATGGGAGTCATTTGAACATAAGGGTAAAACATGCATTTATCATATGGGTTACAATTGAGCTATAATACATAATTTTTATCCTTTTAGGCATTTTATCAAACAACTTACATGCACAACTTAGGTAATAGGTTAATCATCAAATTACACATAATGAACAACTCCATTCATAGATTTCAACTTGCATGCTAATGTAGTTTCATGAAAAACACGTAAAGATTCCAACTTGGGAATCGTACAACAAGATAAACATGGTTACAAAATAAACCACAACATTAACATCATATTTTATAATTTGAAAGAGGGTTCTTGGACTTCATGGATGAAAGGAATCCATAAATCAATACTTGACATACCTTAGTTTTTGATTTTATGAAGATTGATGGAGAGATTCTTAAATTTGAGTATTGAATTTGAATCCTTAATTGAAAACCCTAACTTGTTCTTGAGAGAAACTTGAGAGAGTGACTATATTTTGGTTTAATTGGGGCTAAATCCCGTGTTTTAGACTTATATAGGGGTGGGAATTTAACCCTTCTTCCCTTAAAAATGTGGAAATTTAAAGAATGAAACTGGGCATCGACGCTATTATCGATGTAGCACATTGATGCCATCGATGTGATAGTCAACGCATCGTGTCTTCATCGCATCGTGTCTCAGTACTTTGACCCTGGCAACCTGCAGCAATATCAACCAATGCGATTGGCGATGCGGCGTGCAAAGATCGTGTTGGTCCACTATTTTGGGCTTCCAAACGTGGTCTAAAGGTGATCCAAAACTTGTTCGGGACCACCTATGTACCTCTTTGATCAGGAATTAAAAAAAATACGGACCATTAAAGGACGTTAAGGTGGAGAAATGAGATTGCCAACTTTTGAAGGCCAATAATAGGCTAAGTTTGGAAACTTAGTTAGAATTATTTTTTTAAGTCTAGGACCCCTTGACAAGCTTAAAGGACGGAATTAAGTTTAGAAATTTTGCGGGGTATTACAGTCGCTTCAAGGCTCAATTTCAGAATTGTCAAATTCCAGTGCACCAATGCAATTCCACCGCGTTGTGGTGCCATTCCAGTTTGCAACAAAGGTGGCAATGCAATTTTCACCGCGTCATGCCAGCATGAGAAATTAGTATTTTCAGATTCCGTTATTTAATTTTAGAGGCTATTTGGTAAATTCCTAAAACCCCAAATCAGCCTATACACGACATTAAACCCTTAAAAGACCTATTATCTCATTGTTTACTCATATCTCTCAAGAAATAAATCACTCTCTCTCAAAGATAGAAAACCCTAGCCCCCAAGTTCAAAAGCAATCTCAAGAATCCATTCAAGAGTCTTCCAGAACTTCAAGAATCTAGATTTCCAGGTATGTTAGATGTTGATTCTTGGGTTCCTTCCACCCAAGAAATTCAAGAATCCTTTTCTAAATTCAAAGATTATATATTTATGAGTTTTCATGATTCCTGTGAATTGAAGTTGAAGTTGCTGTTGTTATTGAGTTTTAATTCATGTTTTATTTACAAAGTTTCAAGTTTTGATCCTAGTATGTGATGTTTATGTGATGTTCATGATAAACCCCTTCAAGATGCATGTTGATTGATGTAACAATGTTAATTAGGTGTATTGAATGAAGTATGGTCCCCATATGTTTGATAAAATGCTTATGTGAAGGAAATAGAGTCATTATAGCATGTTGACAGGAAATCCCTAATTATGTATAAGTTAATGCATGCCAAGTGTTTGTTGATAGGCCTTAGTGAATGAATTATGATATGTTGCATGCATTCCTACTCATGTGAATTCCTTATTGAATGAATTATGAGATAATAGTATGCACTCCCTATACATTTACATGTTTAAGACTTCTAAGTGCTTGAAGAGATGCTTCATTGATTATGTTGTGAATGATAGCCTATTTCCATGTTATGTACGAGTTGTCCTGTCTTGTATTATTTATGTTATCGAGTCCTAGGAGTATTTATACCCGACAAATTAGTTGCTTCTCTAGAGTTAGCGTCAATTTCATGATAATCTCAGTCATTCCATGATTAGTAGTACTCTCAGTCAGTTATTAAACTTAGGAAATCTCAGTAATCTCAGTATCAGTAGCATTCCAGCTTCAGTTCAAAAATTGATTCAGAACTCTGTAATATTCCGTCAGTCAATGGAACTCAATGAATTTAGTTTAGAGCATTCAAATGAGTACGATTAGTAATAGTACAGTCAAGCCTAGTATGAATTAGTAAATCAGTTCAGTGTCTTTCAGTTGGGAGTAGGATTCAGCACCGAGCGAACCTAGGAATGGGGGCTCACTCGCTAGATAGGACTGAGATCCCTAGAAGCAATCCTTAAGTTCCAGAACTACGTATCCATCATAGGTATGAGATGTCACCTATTAGATAGGACTGGTATACTCCTGGATCACCCGCTAGTACATGACTGGTCTCAGGGGTTACCCGCTAGATTAGGACTGACTCCATAGCAGTTTTCTTTACCCGTGGAATGGTACTGACATCTTTCCAGCTGGGGTTATAGGTTGGACCCCACTAGTTCAGATTCGGGACATGTCGGTTAGATGACTACCTCCCACAGTCTCAGTTTCAGAATTTATCTTAGTAAAAGAGCTTAGGTCAGTAGCACAGATTTAGGACTGTTAGATACAGTCACTCAATAGTATTATCAATGGATTTAGAGATCACCCTCTAGATAGGACTGATCTCAGATTTAGTCAAGCAGTATCAGTATTAGTATTATTAGATTCAGAGATCACCCGTTAGATAGGACTGATCTCAGATTTAGTTAATCATCTTCATTATCAGTATATTCAGAGATCACCCACTAGATAGGACTGATCTCAACCTCAGTCAATCATATATCCATATCAGTAGACTCAGTAATTAGTAATCCAGTTATTAGGATTCAGTATTTAGTGTTACTACGATTTCAGTTATAGTTTATGCACTCATGCATGTATCCTCATTCAGTAGTCTCGTGATATTTAGTCATTAGTGTTCATGCATGTAAATCCTTGCATTCACCCCTACCTTATCTTGCGTACCAGTATATTCCTACATACTGACGCATACTTTTCTCTTGCGCTATGGTGTCTTATACCATAGGTTCAGAACACGAGATGTAAAGCACCCTTAGCAGTTTAGATTCAGCCAGCAGCAGTAGACTTAGCAGTGAGTCCTCATCATTCGAGGATGTTCCTTATTTTTTTACTACATTAGATTTAGCATTTCAGTAGATCGAGTTAGTTGGGGGATTCTCCCATTGATGTGCGAGCAAAATCTAACATATTTAATGTTTCTTGGCTTAAAACAATTGCAAAATCTTCAGCAACTTTTGTTGTTTTGATGTATTTTCTAGTAAATTTGCATAAAAAGGTAAAAAGATGGAAAATAAACAACATCGGAGCAAAAGAGTTGAAAATTGAGAAAAAAAAAAAGAGCCATGGCTGACGACATCACTGATACGTCGTCAGCCCTGTGATAGGCTATCAAAAGCGGCGTCAGCCCTAACCAGAGAGTTGAAGTCTGAGAGAAAGTTATGAAAACATTGGTTACATTGCGTCAAAGAGATGATAAGGTGTCACGATGGGCATCAACCTAAACCAGAGAATTGAGCTTGAAGAAGAAATCTGACGACGTTGGTGATACGCCGTCAGATCGGTGATGCGGCGTCAGCTACATCATCAGCCTAAGACAGATTTTGAAGGCAGCTGGAGTGATTCTGACGCCATCCGTGATAAGGTATCAGAACCTTAATGTGGCGTCAGCGACGGCGTCACCTAATCCCAAGAATTTTATGATTTTTGTTATTTTATTTCCATAATTAGGGTTAAGTATAAATAGCATCTTTTAGGGTTTCATGGAAAATCTTCTTGAATCGTTTAATCTCTTAATATTTTTTTGGGGGGATTCTTGGAGACATTGTTTTCTTTGAACACTTATCAACTATTTGTGAATTTTTCTTTTTTGTGATTCAATTAAAGGAGCTACTTGTTGCTTTTCATACGTTCGTAAGTTTACCCATATTATTATGAATTCAACTTGTTCTTTCATTCATCAAATCATGAGCGGCTAATTTCATTATCCAGAGTTATGGGATCCATAGATTAGGGTTTGACATGATGCTAGATGTAATAGTTTCAAAGAGTAGTAGAATATCTTGAAATTCTATTGTTTTAACTGAAATCTAGCGGTTGCAAACATTAGATTATGCCTTAGGTTTTATTTGCTTCTAACAGAGAAATAGACTAGAGGTCATGAATTATCAACAGGGATATTCTGTTGTTCCTACTTACTCCAAGAATCTCAAACATTACCTAGTATCAGTCAATTCCCAAAACTCATGGTGAACATAGCTCTATTTTTCCATTTAGATTGATTACAAACACTAAAATACTGAAAGTGAAAATTCACTCATTGTTAAACTTAACCCCCCATTTTTGGAAACATTAAACTACCAGTAAAGTATTTCATAACCAAATTGAAGTTCACACCCTATTTCCTATGGGATTTGACCCCAACCTATTTGGGTTTTATATTGACAACGATCGCTTACACACATTCAAGAGTGTAGTTTGAGTGTTATTAAAAATGGCGCCGTTGCCGGGGAATACGGTTGTAGACTAAAAGTTTGTGTGCGAAAATTTGTTGATAGTTAAGTTTTCCAGATTTACGTTCGGTTGCTATTTTTGTTTATTTGTAGGATTTTCATAGGTTACGCCAAGCACTACTCAATTTGGAACCCCACCATATAAGAAGAATAGCAGAACAACCACTGCGGTATGAGGTTAATGATAATGACATGTGGATGAAGTAGGTGCAACGGGTGCGATCATTCCCCCTCCATTGGCACCTGGAGCAAAGTTAAATTTACAAGTACGATGATCCAACTCCTAAATCTGAAGGGGTTATTTGGAGGCCTTCGTGGGGATGACCCCAACCTGCATCTGGTGAATTTTGTCACCATTTACAAATCCTTTGATAACCCGGGGGTAAGCCAGAGCGCTATCCGGTTGAGGTTGTTCTCGTTGTCTCTGTCTGGACAGGCAATATTATGGCTGAATGAGTTGATGCCTGACTCTATAACCAACTGGAGGCAGTTGAGAGGAGCTTTCCTAGAAAGGTTTTTTCCGCTATCTAGGAGGGTACAGTTGAGGGATGAGATCAATAATTTTAGATAGCTCCCAAATGAGGCTTTACATGAAACTTGGGAGAGGTTCAAGAAGAAGCTAACACAGTGTCTGAATCATAGTATGACGGACATACATTTGATGGAGACCTTGTACAGAGCTTTTGACTCTATGACAAAGCTAATAGTAGATAATACTGCTGGTGGGTTATTTGTTGCTCTATCATTTGAAGATGTTGTTGATATGCTGAATAGGATGACCAAATAAAGTAGGGCTTGGCACACCAGCAATTCTGTGGTGACAAGTCCAACTATTCCTATTGGAATGAATGATGAACAGCGCAAAAAAGATGAGGAGAAGGATCAATATATGGCCCATCTAAACACTCAAATAGACCTTCTCACCAAGCACTTATTGTCAGGAAAAATAGAAAAGGTAAAGGTTGTAATGATTCAGGACCGGGTTGATATGGAGCCTGAAGAATAAGCCAACTATGTTACTAATCAGGGGTGTTTCCAAGGCAATAACCAAGGGAATTCAGATAAGAACGGGTATGACAATCCTAATCACAGAGGCTGGGAACAAGAAAACTGGAGAAGCAGCAATGACAAAAGTGGGTTGTATGTTCATGCTGGAAATTAAGAAACTGCTGCAACTAGCTCGGGAAAGTGGTCTATGGAGGATATGATGAAAGAACTGTTGAAAAGAGTAGAGGCTACCAATGTAGGAGTAACTAGTATGAGGAGTGAATTTTCTACTATAAGTTAGTTGGTTAGTTCACATTTAACTTCTATCCAGCAGTTAAAGCAACAGATGAGTCAACTTTCCTCAACACTGAACCAGGGAAGAAGTGGCACTTTACTTGACCAAACTGTTCAGGATCAAAAAATAGATTGTTCATGCCAAGCGATTACCACTAGGAGTGGTAAGATTTTATCTGGCCCTTCTGTTGGCAAATCTTTGAACAATGAGGAAGTTGTAGAGAAACCAGCAGAAAAACACCTAGCGGAGTCTGAGAAGCCGAATAGCTCTGTTGATATATCGGACAAGGAGAAGGAAGAGGAAGTGGTGTTGAAACCCATCCCAAGGCCACCACCTCCCTTTCCTCAATTATTGAGAAAGAAGGTAGATAAAGAAAAATTCAGCAAGTTCCTAGCAATGCTCAAGAAACTGATAATAAATGTGCCTTTGATCGAAGCACTTGAGAAAATGCCAGGATATGCAAAATTCATAAAAGACCTTGTTACCAAGAAACGAGCAGTGAGTTCTGAACTGGAAGCAGACCTCCACTTTTGCAGTGCTATTTCCACAAGTACCTTGATGCAGAAGAAGTCGGATCCAGGTACAGTCACTATTCCCTGCACAATTGGAACCATGGAATTCACTAAAGCACTGTGTGATTTGGGAGCAAGTGTTAACCTGATGCCATTGACTATTTATAAAAAGTTGGGTCAAGGGAATCCCACACCTACCAACATGAGACTGGTGATTGCCGACAGGTCAGTAAAGCGACCTATTGGCATTTTGTATGATATGTTAGTAAAGGTCTCAAATTTCATATTTCCTTCAGACTTCATCATTCTGGACTGTGAGATGGATTTTGAGGTTCCCATAATCTTGGGTCGACCTTTCCTCGCAACCAGAAGTGTGTTGATCAATTTGAGAGAGAATGAGCTCTTATTAAGGGTGAACAATGAAGTTGTACGGTTTGACGTGGGCAAATCAATGAAACAGCTTGAGGAAATGAGTGTGTTCTTAGTAGTTGATGTGTATTTTGAGGATGAACAAGATGTGCTCAGAACTTAACATCTTGTTATCGAGCCCTTAGCCGCGATTATGATGAACTATGATAGTGAAAGCATTGAGGAATATGAAGAGACAGTTTGTGCCCTGACTGGCCTGGGCTCGTATTCTTATGCTCCTAAAAATCTAGACCTTGACCTGGCTAATCGACAAACACCACCAGCCAAGCCATCTATTGAAGAACCTCCGACGTTAGAATAGAAGAAGTTGTCTGGTCACTTACGATATGTGTTTTGGGGGAAAAGAAGTGCACTACCTATTATTATTGCAGCTAATTTGGAAGAACAACAGGAAAATTCACTTATTTCAGTACTTCAGAGGCACAAGAGAGCAATCGGATGGACCATCGCAGATATTATTGGCATTCCCCCTAGCATCTGTACGCACAAAATCCAACTAGAAGAAAATTGTACTCCTACCATTGAGCATCTGATCCATCTCAACCCATCAATGCAGGAGGTGTTTAAAAAGGAGATTATTAATATAATGCCCCAAGATCTCATCCCGAGACGTCACATGGTGCTTATGACCCCGAAGGACCACAAGCTAACCCTTAACTGATATCTGTACCTGTACACTGCACAATGTCTAAAATAAATGTGGAAACTAGCCGTAAGGTTCAACACATCCATGAATACTCATAATACAGAAAACTGAATACTAATACATCCATCAGAAATGCCTCTAAAATGTCTGAACTATGGAGTTGACGGGACATATCCCCAACTAACTCCGTTAACTAAAAATAAACAAAGTCTTAAGCAATAATAGTACACTGAAATTCATCCACATAGGAAGAGGACTCACTGCTATGCTGTTGACTGGGACTAAACTGTTGAGGAAAAATTGGATCATGCGCCTCCGAACCTATGGTGTCAAATAAAATACCATAGCGCAAATGCGTCAGTACAAAATATACCGAGTATGTAGATGGGGTTGGCTAATACAAGGGCCCATGCATGCATAATATCTAAACTGAATAATCATGAAGATGTCATATGAGAACACATACATGAATGCACAGAACAGAACACAATCATCGCAACTCTAGATACTAAAACTCGCATACCACTTTACTGCAGACTGAACTCACTACTGACACTGAGATACTGAATCATTGACTCATCTGATACTGATAACTGAGGATCGGGATATTCTTACATTAAGGATTAAACTCTTAGCATACTGCTTTCGACTGACAGAATTAGAGATCAACTTTGCTAACAGATTATTCTGGAAGCGATTATCAATGATAAGAAGTATGATTATATCTGAATCTGATGATAAGAATATTCAATAGGAATCTGATACTGGCATCAAGCCTGTCTGGCAGCATATCTCTTAATATGATATCAATCAACTGTATATGTGACCAAGCCTATCTACCGGGATGATCCATGAATCAATGGAACTATCTGAGTTCCTCATAAAGATAGATGATTGTATCTGACAGTCCTGATTTTGGAAGACTGAATCTAAAACTGAAACTGTGGGAAGTAGTCACTTAACTGAAATGCCTCAACCTACCACAGGTGGGGTCCAACCTATGCCCCAGTTGGAAGGGTGTCATTACCGTGCCACTAAAAAAGACAACTCTATGCGACCCTCAACTAGCAAGTCCTCAAATGAGAATGGTGGAGCCCTCATCTAGCAGGTCAAGACACCTCATCTACCCTCATCTAGAAGGTATGATGTCTCTCATCCACCCTCAACTAATAGGTGTGATGTCTCAACCTACGATGGCTACATAGTTCTGGAGCACAAGGATTACTTCTAAAAATCACACCCTCTACTAGTAGGTGAGATCCCATCCTTGAGCTCGCTCGGTGCTAGTTTCTACTCCCAACTGAAAGACTCAGAACTGAATTCTCAACTGAACACTGGCTCAACTGAATCTAACACTGATCATATTACTTAAAAGGTCTGACTAAGTTACGCTGAGATCACTTATTTTTGTATCTAACAGAAAAGATATCGAATCATGGTATCTAACTAACGATACAGAGCTTGAATGGATTACTCGAATCACTTTTGAGATTAGGATTGAATCACTTGAATACTATTAGAACTGAGCTGATTACAGATCTAAGGCTAGGTTACTAGCGATACAGAGATTACAGAGATAACTGAGATTACCGAGCTTAATTAAGCTTCGCACTTGTCTGAGGAAAAAGAGTTCTATAGTTCACTGAGTTCTGAGAATCATGGCTAGATTGGAATTATCGATAAACTGATATGGGCTCTAGACAACAACTCTATTTTTGGGTATAAATACCCCCAAGACTCGATAACATAAAAGTAATACATAATCATTCTTCATCACAAATCATTCGTGCATCATCACGGTCATCCATTCATCACTACCATCATTCATTCATCATTACAAGCATTCATTCATCATTACAAGAATTCATGTATTATCACAATCGTTAAAGAATCACTTCAAGTAGTTGGGCATAACAACATACTTTCCCTCTCAAGATTCTTAGGGCATCGCATTAAGCATTTAGGAAACATAGACCTCTATTCATCATCATATACTAGCCTAGGAAAGACATACTATTAGATTATACCCCATTCAACGAGATCTTACATCAAGTACTTCATACCTATATCAGTCTTGTCATGTATTTGGGTATCACTTGATTTGGGGGAAACTTCATACTAACACGTCACCATTTACTTGCTAACCACTTGACATGTATTAAAAGCTTAGCATATATCAAAGAGAAAAAAATCAGAGAATTTACAACCATAATATCTCGACTTGTTCCTTTGTTCCCTAGGGTCTTTCAACAACCACTAGACACAATCGATTTTACACCTACTTGGGGATTTCATGCTATCTTGGCATATTTTACTCACTAAGGCATTTTATCAAACACTAGGCATGCGTGGACTAGCTCACAATTTATAGTTTCCTATTCAACATACAATAGCGTCCCTTATGCTTCACCTATAGAGACCCTGATTGCGAAAAACCACGACTACCTGTCTTGTCTCTCTTACTCACACTCCCAGTCTCCTTTATCTTATCTGCCTCAATCTATTGCGCATGAATCATTAGCCTAGAAAGATCCATATCTCTATTGATCATGGCAGCTCTATACTTTTTCAACACATCACTTGATACCCCAGTCAAAAACTTACTCATACTCGCTCTAGGGTCAGCTATCAAGTCGGGAGCATACTTAGATAATTGGTTAAACTTAAGACAATACTCTTTCACTCTCATGGATCCTTGCCTTAGGTTCATAAAATCTTCTACCTTAGCTTCTCTCATTTCTAGTTGGAAAAACCTATCTAGAAAGGCACTCTGAAACTCTAGCCAAGTCACAGGAACTGCATTCACCCCTCTACTTTTCTCCGATATCACTACCCAATCATGAGCAATATCTTTCAACCTATAAGATGCTAACTCAACACTCTCCTCCTCTGAAATATGTATAATCGGGTTGATCTTCTTTACCTCTTCAAGAAATAATTGCGGATCCTCACCTACTACTGACCTAAAGAATTTTGGTGGGTTCATTTTCATAAAGCTTCTAATCCTGGCTGTGGCAGAATTCCCATCTTGCTAAGGTGGGAATGCAAACTGATAGTTACCATGAACATTAGTCACCGCCTAGGCTAGCGCTTGGAAAGCTTCCCGAAATTCTACATGTGACACACTCTCATTTTCAGGATCTACTGGCTGAGGGGGATGATCATCAACCCTATGTACAAAGTCTCTGCGAGGAGGCATACTCTGTAAATGAAATAAACTAGCATGAAATGATCACTGAAAGAAGAGGAACTGCTCCTAAGAACATCATGTAGCCTCTTGTACATAAATGTGGCGCGCTACATACCCATGTACAAGAATCTACTAGATGCAGCTTTCCAGACTCCCTAGAATACTCTTGAACCTTAGGCGCTGATACCAAGTTTGTAACGCCTCGAGATCTCATCCCGAGATGTCACACGGTGCTTATGACCCCAAAGGTCCACAAGCTAACCCTTTACTAATATCTGTACCTGTACACTGTACAAGGTCTAAAATAAATGCGGAAACTATCCATAAGGTTCAACACATCCATGAATACTCATAATAAAGAAAATTGAATACTAATACATCCGTCTGAAAAGCCTCTAAACTGTCTGCACTGTGGAATTGACGGGACATGTCCCCAACTAACTCCGTTAACTGAAAATAAACAAAGTCTTAAGCAATAATAGTACACTGAAATTCATCCTCGGAGGAAGAGGACTCACTGCTACTGCTGCTGACTGGGACTGAACTACTGAGGAAAAACTGGATTATGTGCCTCTGAACCTATGGTGTCAAATAAAACACCATAGCGCAAATGCATCAGCACAAAAATATACCGAGTATGTAGATGGGGTAGACTAATACAAGGGCTCATGCATGCATAATATCTAAAATGAATAATCATGAAGATGCTGCATGAGAACACATACATGAATGCACAGAACAGAACACAATCATCGCAACTCTAGCTACTGAAACTCGCATACCACTTTACTGCAGACTGAACTCACTATTGACACTGAGATACTTTAACATTGACTCATCTTATACTGATAACTGAGGATATGTATATTCTTACATCAAGGACTGAACTCTGAGCTTACTGCTTTCGACTGACAGAATTAGAGATCAACTTAGCTAACAAATTATTTTGGAAGTGATTATCAATGATAATAAGTATTATTATATCTGAATCGGACGATAAGAATATTTAATATGAATCTGATACTGTGATCAAGCCTGTCTGACAGCATATCTCTTAATATGATATCAATCAACTGTATATGTGACCATGCTTATCAACCGGGATGGTCCATGAATCAACGAAACTATCTGAGTTCCTCATAAAAATAGATGACTGTATCTGACAGTCCTAATTTTTGAAGACTAATTCTGGAGACTGGATCTGAAACTGAAACTGTGGGAAGTAGTCACTTAACCGACATGCCCCAACCTACCATAGGTGGGGTCCAACCTGTGCCCTAGTTGGAAGGGTGTTATTATCGCTCCACTAGTAAAGATAACTCTATGTGACCCTCATCTAGCAGGTCCTCAAAAGAGAATGGTAGAGCCCTCATCTAGCAGGTCAATACACCTCATCTACCCTCATCTAGTAGGTATGATGTCTCTCATCCACCCTCAACTAATAGGTGTGATATCTCAATCTACACTGGCTATGTAGTTTTGGAACACAAGGATTGCTTCTAAGAATCACACCCTCTACTAGTAGGTGAGATCCCATCCTTGAGATCGCTCGGTGCTAGTTTCTACTCCAAATTGAAAGACTCAGAATTGAATTCTCAACTGAACACTGGTTGAACAGAATCTGACACTGATCATATTACTCAAAAGGTCTAACTGAGTTACACTGAGATCACTTATTTCTGTATCTGATGGAAAAGATTTTGAATCATGGTATCTGACTAATGATACAGAGCTTGAATGGATTACTCGAATCATTTTTAGATTAGGATTGAATCACTTGAATACTATTAGAACTGAGTTGATTACAGGTCTGAGTCTAGGTTACTAGCGATACCGAGATTACAAAGATAACTTATATTATCAAACTTTATTAAGCTTCGTACTTGTCTGAGGAAATAGAGTTCTATAGATCACTGAGTTCTGAGAATCATGGATCGACTGAAATTATCGAGAAACTGACACGGGCTCTAGACAACAACTCTATTTTTGGGTATAAATACCCCCAGGACTCATTAACATAAAAGTAAGACATAATCATTCTTCATCACAAATCATTCGTGCATCATCACAGTCATCCATATATCACTACCATCATTCATTCATCATTACAAGCATTCATTCATCATTACAATCATTCATGTATTATCACAATCATTAAAGAATCACTTCAAGTAGTTGGTCATCACAACATACTTTCCCTCTCAAGATCCTTAGGACATCGCATTAAGCATTTAAGAAACATAGACCTCTATTCATCATCTTATACTAGCCTAGGGAAGACATGCTATTAGATTATACCCCATTCAACGAGATCTTACATCAAGTATTTCATACCTATATCGGTCTTGTCATGTATTTGGGTATCACTTGATTTGGGGGAAGCTTCATACTAACACGTCACCATTTACTTGCTAACCACTTGACATGTATTAAAAGCTTAGCATATATCAAAGAGCACAAAATCAGGGAATTTCAACCATCATATCTCGACTTGTTCCTTTGTTCCCTAAGGTCTTTCAACAACCACTAGACACAACCGATTTTATACCTACTTGGGGATTTCATGCTATCTTGGCACATTTCACTCACTAAGGCATTTTATCAAACACTAGGCATGCGTAGACTAGCTCACAATTTAGAGTTTCCTATTTAACATACTATAGTGTCCCTTATGCTTCACCTAAGATCTTTATCAAACCTATGGGGAACATTCTTCACTTATTCAACCATTTCTACACCCAAAAGTCATGAACACATCACATGGAAAAACAACTTCAAGAGGGTCTATCACAAACATCACATGAATTCCACATACTAGGGTAAAAGCTCATAAATTTTGTAGGCAAACATAAATCAAAACTCAACAACACATTAAACATCCATTTCAACTCATACAAATCATTAACAACTCATAAACATAAAAATCTTTTAGTTTTAAAAAGGGTTCTTGAGCTTCTTGGATGAAAGGGGCCCAAGAATCAACATCTACACACCTTAACCTTTGAAATTAGATGAACTTTAGTTCTTGAAACTTTATCCACACTTAAAATAAATAAATTCTTGAAGCCCACACTATGAGGAAGTTGATTCTTGAAGAAACCTTGAAGATTTATGAATGATTTTGGGAAGATTAGGATTCTTGATTGAAACCCTAGTTATACTCTCTTGAGAGAGTTGAAAAAGAAAATGATTGAATTATGGTTTGACTGAGGGTTCCTCATATTTATAGAGGCTCAAAAAGGGTGGGAAATGACAAAAATACCCTTGCAAAAACTCCCTTGAATGGCTGGAAAAATATACTTGACGCCATCCGTGGCAGGCCGTCATGAATGGTCGTCACAAAAGGGGTCCAAATTCTTGATTTTCTGACCAGGTCTGATGATGTCATCACAAATGCCATCTGAATGTCACGACGTCATCAAAAAGGGCGTCAGAAACGTGATAGCCCGTCAGAAACGTCGTCACCATTTTCCAGCTTGACATGCTGGAGTAAAATGGACATAACTCTTTGCTCCGATATGGGATTTAGGAAAAATTGGTATAGTTAGAAAGATAATTCAAATATCTTCCATTTGATATATATTAAACCACCCAGTTCTTAATATACAATGATTTATGGTCGATTGAAGTTGACCCAAATTTTGACGGTCACTAAAACTTGAACGATAGGAAAGTTTTCAACTCGTTCATGAGTTAGGGGACCTCTATGATCTTAATTCATGCTCAATAGATTCTCACAGGATTTCAAAGTCTTTCATACTTGGGAGGGTATTTCTTAAACTTTTTGACTCGGATTTTCGCTTTACCAAATACGCTCTAAAGCTCAGACTGGAAGAGAATTTTGCGGGGCATTACATTATCTCCCCCTTGAGAACATTCATCCTCGAATGACGTTTGATAGACTGAGAATACATATCAACAAAACTTACTCAAGAAATTGAAACATCTTAGATCAGGACTACGCAACTACAATGACTGACATATAGATTTCTCACTCTGGCATGCATATATGATGCATGGAATACTCGACTGATGATACTAATAGATGAATTCTCATAATACACATGCATATCTGATGAATGGACTCATAACTGGGATGATCTCATGAATACATGACTGAACACACAAGCTGAACTTTTTCTACTGAATGTGCATATCTAATGCATGAATGTCCGGCTAAGCTGAATTTTGAAAGCACGACTTGACAATGCAATAATGATTGATGCTAAATTTATAAGGAAAATCTGAACATGCATCAAGATGAATCTAATGTAATGCAACATCATAATACCATGGGGTATCTCCCCCTTGGGACTCAATGTCCCTCTAAACATACTTCGCTAAAATACTGGAGCGGTGCGCGGGGCACCTACAGACTGGGTCATTATTGACCGATCAAGATCTGAAACTTATGCATGACGCATGCTAACATATAAGCTCAAAATGAGAGAAAAGGATCTATCAATGCATAAAATAAAGATGAAGGGCTCATAACATACCCAGGTCAATTTAGGGGATCTTTCCCGATCAAGGCGAGCCTGAAGTGCATACAATCTATTATGAGCTGAAGGATGACTATGCTGACTTCGGGGACCTGGCTTAGGACAGTCTCGAACTTTGTGACCGGTCTCGCCACATTTAAAGAACACATCACTACCGGCTCTACACACACCCTTATGATTCTTACCACATTCTTCACACAACGGGTATGTACGAATACCACTAGTACTACTCTGGGCTTTGGAGTTTGGCGCTCCCTCAAATCTGACACCCCCAAATCCAGGTGCGAGTACACTAGCTGAAGATGGAGTTAGAACTAAAATTCTCCGACCATACAGAGAACTACCACCACCTTGAGACCCTGATTGCGAGAAACCACGACTACCTGTCTTGGCTCTCTTACTCACTCTCCCAGTCTCCTTCATCTTATCTGCCTCAATCTATTGCGCCTGAATCATTATCCTAGAAAGATCCATATCTCTATTGAGCATGGTAGATCTACACTCTTTCAACACATCACTTGATACCACAGTCAAAAACTTACTCATACTCGCTCTATGGTCAGCTATCAAGTCGGGAGCATACTTAGCTAATTGGTTAAACTTAAGACAATACTTTTTCACTGTCATGGAGCCTTGCCTTAGGTTCATAAACTCTTCTACCTTAGCTTCTCTCATTTCTAACGGGAAAAACCTATCTAGAAAGGCACTTTGAAACTCTAGCCAAGTCACGGGAGCTGCATTCACCCCTTTACTTTTCTCCCACATCACTACCCAATCATGAGCAATATCTTTCAACCTATAAGATACTAACTGAACACTCTCCTCCCCTAACACATGTATAATATGGGTGATCTTCTTCACCTCCTCAAGAAATAACTGCAGATCCTCACCTACTACTGACCCAAAGAATTCGGGTGGGTTTGTTTTCATAAAGCTTCTAATCCTGGCTGCAGTAGAATTCCCATCTTGCTAAGGTGGGACTGCAGCCTGACGGTTACCATAAACATTAGTCATCACCTGGGCTAGCGCTTGAAAATCTGCCAAAAATTCTACATGTGACACTCTCATTATAAGGATCTACTGGCAGAGGGGGTTGATCATCAACCCTATGGACAAAGTCTCTGCGAGAAGGCATACTCTGTAAATGAAATAATGAACTGGATTAGACTGAGGACCAACTTGAGCTCATGCTCACTAGCATGAAATGATCACTGAAAGAAGAGAAACTGCTCGTAAGAACATCCTGTAGCCTCTTGTACATAAATGAGGCGCGCTACATACCCATGTACAAGAATCCACTAGATGCGGCTTTTCAGACTCCCTAGGATATTCTTGAACCTTAGGCTCTGATACCAAGTTTGTAACGCCCCGAGATCTCATCCCGAGACGTCATACGGTGCTTATGACCCCAAAGGACCACAAGATAACCCTTTACTGATATCTACACCTATACACTGTACAATGTCTAAAATAAATGTGGAAACTATCCATAAGGTTCAACACATCCATGAATACTCATAATACAGAAAATTGAATACTAATACATCCGTCTAAAAAGCCTCTAAACTGTCTGAACTGTGGAGTTGGCGAGACATGTCCCCAACTAACTCCATCAACTAAAAATAAACAAAGTCTTAAGCAATAATAGTACACCAAAATTCATCCTCGGTGAAAGAGGACTCACTGCTACTGCTGATGACTGGGACTGAACTGCTGAGGAAAAACCAGATCATGTGCCTCTAAACCTATGGTGTTAAATAAAACACCATAGCGCAAATGCGTCAGTACAAAAATATGCCGAGTATGTAGACGGGGTAGGCTAATACAAAGGCTCATGCATACATAATATCTAAACTGAATAATCATGAAGATGCCGCATGAGAACATACATGAATGCACAAAATAGTGCACAATTATCACAACTCTAGATACTGAAACTCGCATACCACTTTACTGTAAACTGAACACACTACTGACACTGAGATACTGAATCAGTGACTCATCTAATACTGATAACTGAGGATCTGGATATGCTTACATCAAGAACTGAACTCTGAGCTTACTACTTTCGACTGACAGAATTAGAGATCAACTTTGCTAACAGATAATTCTGGAAGCGATTATCAATTATAAGAAGTATGATTATATATAAATCTGACGATAATAATATTCCATAGAAATCAGATACTGTGATCAAGCCTGTCTGGTAGTGTGTCTCTTAATATGATATCAATTAACTGTATATGTGACCATGCCTATCTACAGGGATGGTCCATGAATCAATGAAACTATCTGAGTTCCTCATAAAGATATATGACTGTATCTGACAGTCCTGATTTCTAAAGACTGATTTTAAAATTGAGTGGGAAAAACATATCTAGAAAGGCACTCTGAAAATCTAGCGAAGTCACGGGAGTTGCATTCACCCCTCTACTTTTCTCCCACATCACTACCCAATCATGAGCAATATCTTTCAACCTATAAGATGCTAAATCAACACTCTCCTCCTATGACACATGTATAATCTGGGTGATCTTCTTTACCTTCTCAAGAAACAACTGCGGATCCTCACCTACTACTGACCCAAAGAATTCGGGCGGGTTCATTTTCATGAAGCTTCTAATCCTGGCTGTGGTAGAATTCCCATCTTGATGAGGTGGGACTGTAGCCTGACGGTTACCATGAACATTAGTCACCGCCTGGGCTAGCGCTTGGAAAACTGCCCGAAATACTACATGTGATACACTCTTTTTTTCAAGATCTACAGGCTGAGAGGGCTGATCTTCAACCCTATGGACAAAGTCTCTACGAGGAGGCATACTCTGTAAATGAAATAATGAACTGGATTAGACTAAGGACCAACTTGAGCTCATTCTCACTAGCATGAAATGATCACTGAAAGAAGAGGAATTGCTCCTAAGACCATCCTGTAGCCTCTTGTACATAAATGTGGTGTGCTATATACCCATGTACAAGAATCTACTAGATGCGGTTTTTCAGACTCCCTAGGATACTCTTGAACCTTAGGATCTGATACTAAGTTTGTAACGCCCCGAGATCTCATCCTGAGACGTCACACGGTGCTTATGACCCCGAAGGACTACAAGCTAACCCTTTACTGATATTTGTACCTGTACACTGTACAAGGTCTAAAATAAATGCGAAAACTATCCATAAGGTTCAACACTTCCATGAATACTTATAATACAGAAAACTAAATACTAATACATCCGTCTGAAAAGCCTATAATGTTTGAACTATGGAGTTGACGGGACATGTCCCCAACTAACTCCGTCAACTGAAAATAAACAAAGTCTTAAGCAATAATAGTACACTGAAATTTATCCTCGGAGGAAGAGGACTCACTGCTACTGCTACTGACTGGGAGTGAACTGATGAGGAAAAATTGGATCATGTGCCTCTGAACCTATGATGTCAAATAAAACACCATAGTGTAAATGCGTCAGTACAAAAATATACCGAGTATGTATACGGGGTAGGCTAATACAAGGGCTCATGCATGAACCATATCTAAACTAAATAATCATGAAGTTTCCGCATGACAACACATACATAAATGCACAGAACATAACACAATCATTGAAACTCTAGATACTGAAACTCGCATACCACTTTACTGCAGACTGAACTGACTACTGACACTGAGATACTGAATCATTGACTCATCTGATACTGATAACTGAGGATATGGATATTCTTACATCAAGGACTGAACTCTGAGCTTACTACTTTCGACTAACAGAATTAGAAATCAACTTTGCTAACAAATTATTCTGGAAGCAATTATCAATGCTAAGAACTATGATTATATCTGAATCTGATGATAAAAATATTGAATAGAAATCTGATACTGTGATCAAGCCTGTATAGCAGCATATCTCTTAATATAATATCATTCAACTGTATATGTGACCATGCCTATCTACTGGGATGGTCCATGAATCAACGGAACTATCTGAGTTCCTCATAAAGATAGATGATTGTATCTGACAGTCTTGATTTTTAAAGACTAATTCTGGAGACTGAATCTAAAACTGAAACTATGGGAAGTAGTCACTTAACCAACATGCCCCGACCTACCATAGATGGGGTCCAACCTAGGCCCTAGTTGAAAGGGTGTCATTACCGCGCCACTAGTAAAGACAACTCTATGTGACTCTCATCTAGCAGGTCCTCAAACGAGAATGGTGGAGCCCTCATTTAGCCGGTCAAGCCACCTCATTTACCCTCATCTAGAAGGTATGATGTCTCTCATCCACTCTCAACTAATAGGTGTGATGTCTCAACCTACGCTGTCTATGTAGTTATGGAATGCAAGGATTGCTTCTAAGAATCACACCCTCTACTAGTAGGTAAGATCCCATCCTTGAGATCGCTCGGTGCTAGTTTTTACTCTAAACTGAAAGACTCAGAACTAAATTCTCAACTGAACACTGGCTGAACTGAATTGGAAACTGATCGTATTAATCAAAAGGTCTGAGTGAGTTACGCTGAGATCACTTGTTTCCGTATCTAATGGAAAAAAATATCGAATTATGGTGTCTGACTAACGATACAGAGCTTGAATGGATTACTCGAATCGCTTCTGAGATTAGGATTGAATCACTTGAATACTATAAGAACTGAGCTGATTATAGGTCTGAGGCTAGGTTACTAGTGATACAGAGATTAGAGAGATAACTGAGATTACCGAAATTTATTAAGCTTCGCACTTGTCTGAGGAAACAGAGTTCTATAGTTCACTGAGTTCTGAGAATCATGGCTCGATTGGAATTATCGAGAAACTAACACGGGCTCTAGACAACAGCTCTATTTTCGAGTATAAATAACCCCAGGACTTGATAACATAAAAGTAAGACATAATCATTCTTCATCACAAATCATGCGTGCATCATCACGGTCATCCATTCATCACTACCATCATTCATTCATCATTACAAGCATTCATTCATCATTACAATCATTCATGTATTATCACAATCATTAAAGAATCACTTCAAGTAGTTGGGCATCACAACATACTTTCCCTCTCAAGATCCTTAGGACATCGCATTAAACATTTAGGAAACATAGACCTCTATTCATCATCATATACTAGCCTAGGGAAGACATGCTATTAGATTATACCTCATTCAATAATTTCATCAAGTACTTCATACCTATATTGGTCTTGACATATTTTTGGGTATCACTTGATTTGGGGGAAACTTCATACTAACACGTCACTATTTACTTGCTAACCACTTGATATGTATTAAAAGCTTAGCATATATCAAAGAGCACAAAATCGGGGAATTTATAACCATCATATCACGACTTGATCCTTTGTTCCCTAGGGTCTTTCAACAACCACTAGACACAACCGATTTTACACCTACTTGGGGATTTCATGCTATCTTGGCGCATTTCACTCACTAAGGCATTTTATCAAATACTAGGCATGCATGGACTAGCTCACAACTTGGACTTTCCTATTGAGCATACTATAGTGGCCCTTATGCTTCACCTAAGCTCTTTATAAAACCTATGGGGAACGTTCTTCACTTATTCAACCATTTCTACACCCAAAAGTCATGAACACATCACATGGAAAAACAACTTCAAGAGGGTCTATCACAAACATCACATGAATTCCACGTACTAGGGTCAAAGCTCATAAATTTTGTAGGAAAACATAAATCAAAACTCAACCACACATTAAACATCCATTTCAACTCATAAAAATCATTAACAACTCATAAACATAAAAATCTTTTAGTTTTAAAAAGGGTTCTTGAGCTTCTTGGATGAAAGGGACCCAAGAATTAACATCTACACACCTTAACCTTTGAAATTGGATGAACTTTTGTGCTTGAAACTTTATCCACACTTGAAATAAATAAATTCTTGAATCCCACACTATGAGGAACTTGATTCTTGAAGAAACCTTGAAGATTTATGGATGATTTTTGGAAGATTAGGGTTCTTAATTGAAACCCTAGTTATACTCTCTTGGGAGAGTAGAAAAAGAAAATGATTAAATTAGGGTTTGAATTAGGGTTCCTCATATTTATAGAGGCTCAAAAAGGGTGGGAAATAACCAAAATACCCTTGCAAAAACTCCCTTGAATTGCTGGAAAAATATACTTTACGCCATCCGTGACAGGCCGTCAGGTTCGTGATAGGCCGTCACGAATGGTCATCACAAAAGGGGTTCAAATTCTTGATTTTCTGCCCAGGGCTGACGACGTCATCAGAAATATCATTAGAATGTGACAAAGCCGTGAAAAAGGGCGTCAGAAATGTGATAGCCAGTCAGAAACGTCGTCACTGTTTTCCAACTTGATATGCTGGAGTAAAATGGGCATAACTCTTTGCTCCGATATCGTATTTAGGAAAAATTGATATCATTGGAAAGATAATTCAAATATACTTAATTTTATATATATAAAACCACCCAGTTCTTAATATACAACGAGTTATGGTCGATTAAAATTGACCCAAATTTTAACGATCACTAAAACTTGAACGATAGGAAAGTTTTCAACTCGTTCATGAGTTAGGGGACCTCTATGATCTTAATTCATGCTATAATAGATTCCCACATGATTTCAAAGTATTTCATACATGGGAGGATATTTCTTAAACATTTTGACTCGGATTTTCGCTTTACCAAATATGCTCTAAGGCTCAGACTGGAAGAGGATTTTGCAGGGCATTTCAATTAAGTGGTTGGATACAGGAGTAGTGTACCCTATTTATGACAGAAAATGGGTAATTCCATTTCAATGCGTACCCAAGAAAGGGGGTATGACAGTGGTTGTTAATGAAAAGAATGAACTAATTCCACTCAGACCAGTAACCGGGTGGAGAGTTTGCATGGATTACCGTAAGTTGAACTCTTGGACTCTGAAGGATCACTTCCCAATGCCCTTTATGGACCAAATGCTTGATTGACTGGCTGGTAGGGGGTGGTATTTCTTCTTCAATGGTTATTCTGGATATATCCAAATCTGCCTTGCTCCGAAAAATCAAGAGAAAACGATATTCACATGCCCATATGGCACATTTGCATTTAAGAGGATGTCATTTGGTCTATGCAATGCACCCTCTACTTTTTAGCGGTGCATGATGTCTATATTCTCTGACATGGTGGAAGACACCATAGAGGTATTCATGGATGATTTCTCTGTGGTAGGTGATTCATTTGAAATGTGTCTAAATAATCTGAATGTGGCCTTGCAAAGATGTATTGAATTTAATCTAGTGCTTAACTGGGAAAAATGTCATTTTATGGTAAAGGAGGGTATCATGCTTGGCCGTAAAGGGAGTGCATAGTTTCCTTGGTTATGCAGGATTTTATCGGAGATTCATAAAAGACTTCTCAAAAGTTGCAAATCCACTTTGCAAACTGTTGGAGAAAGAAGTGAAATTTCTCTTTGATGCCGAATGGTTGAAGGAATTTTAGTGCCTTAAAAAGAAGCTTATTGAGGCACCTATTTTTATTGCACCTGACTGGCCAAAACTGTTTGAAATAATGTGTGATTCAAGTGGTGTTGCGCTGGGAGCTGTATTGGGAAGAAAGAGGGATAAATTGTTTCACCCGATCTATTATGCCATCAAAGCTCTGAATGGAGCACAAAAGAATTACACAGTAACTGAATAGGAATTACTAATTGTAGTGTATGATTTCGAGAAATTCAGATCTTATCTACTTGGGACTAAAGTGGTAGTCCATACTGACCATGCTTCCTTGCGGTACTTGATGGCAAAGAAAGATGTTATACCAAGGCTTATCAGATGGGTATTGCTATTGCAAGAGTTTGATTTCGAAGTCAAAGATAGGAAAGGTTGTGAAAACCAGGTTGCAGATCATTTATCTAGAATAGAAGGTGTACAAGAAGCTAATGATGCAACAA
This sequence comes from Capsicum pubescens, assembly GCA_030864215.1. Taxonomy (NCBI): domain Eukaryota; kingdom Viridiplantae; phylum Streptophyta; class Magnoliopsida; order Solanales; family Solanaceae; genus Capsicum; species Capsicum pubescens. The sequence goes on along the minus strand of CM061544.1, from coordinate 192,411,337 downwards.
AGATAAATGATGCATATCCTGATGAGGATATATTGGCAACTTCTGTGGAAACACTACCCTGGTACGCGGATTATGCAAACTATGTTGTGAATGAGATCCTCCCAGAAAATCTTTTGTTCCACCAAAGGAAGAAGATCTTGCATGATGTAACACACTACTTCTAGGATGATCCTTATCTTTTTAGGCGATGTGTAGATAATATCATACGGAGATGCATGCTTGAAGTAGTTATACTGTGCATACTGGAAGCATGCCATGCTTCCCCAGTTGAGGGTTACCATGCAGGTGACCAAACGGCCAGGAAGGTGTTGCAGAGTGGTTATTATTGGCCAACATTATTTAAAAATGCCCACGAGTTTGTGCAGAAATGTGAACAATGTCAGAGGCAGGGGTCAATATCTAAAAGGCATGAAATGCCCTTAACTAAGATGCTTGAAGTGGAATTATTTGATGTTTGGGGCATTGACTTCATGGGTCAATTTGTAAGTTCTTACGAAATAAAGTATATTTTGGTTGTTGTTGACTATGTTTCTCAATAGGTCGAAGCTGTTGCTTTGGCTGACAATGAGGGAAAGAGAGTCATTGTTTTTCTCAAAAAGAACATCTTCTCTCGCTTTGGAGTACCATGCACTATCATAAGCGATGGAGGATCTCACTTTTACAATAAATTATTTCGAGCAGCTCTGAAAAAATATAGAGTAAAACAACACAGAGTGGCTACTCCATACCACCCGCAAACCAGTGGGCAAGTGGAGGTGTCGAATCGTGATATTAAGGACATCTTATCCAAGATGGTGAATGCTAGCTGAAAAGATTGGTCGCGAAAACTTGATGATGCCTTGTGGGCATACCGAACTGCTTTCAAGACACTTATTGGCATGTCACCATTTCAGCTGGTCTATGGAAAAGCATGCCATTTTCCAATAGAGCTGGAACACAAGGCTTTATGGGCGCTCAAGAGGTTGAATTTGAATTGGAAGGAAGCAGCAGAGATAAGACTAAGGCAACTGAATGAGATGGATGAATTCCATCTTAGGGCATATGAACGAGAAGATTTTTATAAAGAAAAGATAAAAAAGTACCATGATTAGAAAATAGAGAAACGAGAGTTTAAAAAAGGGGACTTGGTGCTTCTGTTTAATTCCAGACTCAAATTATTCCCAGGAAACCTAAAATCGAAGTGGTCAGGCCCTTTTAAGGTAAATCAAGTCCACTCATCTGGAGTAGTGGAGCTCAAAAATGAAGATGGCAGTACATTCAAGGTAAATAGGCAACGGGTCAAGTTTTACATTGGCCAGGAAGAATTAGCAAAAATTATCACCATTATCTATCTTGATGAAGTCTGAAGTAATTGAGACACCTGAGTCGTGCCGCGACTTTAAATCAAGCGCTGCATGGGAGGCAACCCATGATCCCTGAGAACAACCCAGTCCAGGTTTACCTTAACTCTTAATTTAGTTTTTGCTTTAGTTCTAAGTTGAGGGTAGCTGGTATTCTGCTGTTGTAACACAGTTTTAGTAAAAAAAAAACACAAAAGGTAGTGACATGTCTGGCTCAACGTTTAACCATCCTTCCAATATCTTTCTTGATAAACTGTGTGGATTGCATCTTAGTGTGATCACTGTGCATCTCGTCATGGAATTAGTTTAGTTGTTTGATCATCAATGCTGAACAATCGCATGAACCAGATAGATAGTAGCCAGTGATATTGCTTGTGTTCCATGTGTGTGTGAGACTATATCGAGTTCTCTTTTTGTATTATCGAATCTAGAACTTGCCCGGTTCGTCTTACCATAGTTGAAAGATAGGGGTTAGGAAAAGATCATAGGCCATTTTTGAATTTCAGTCACTATTAGCCTAAATGACCTTCCTATAATGCATGATACCCCTTGATCCCTGTTTGAGATTTAATTGACCATTTTCTTTCTATGATACCTATCACCTTCCCTTTTTAATCATAATAAACCTATTTTGGCCCTAGTCCTACTTGGACACTGTGCACCTTGACTTAGGCAAACAGCCTTAAGTTGAGGGTGGCTATCATAGGGGTGCGTGATATAAATTAGGAATGAAGAAGGGTCGAGTAAAAAAAAGACTAAGTGAGAAAGAAATATATGACTGGGTGTTGGTGAAAAAGAGAAAAGAAAGAAATTTTTTTGAATAAAAAGACAGACCACACCCATTCTGAATGTGTGATAAAGAGAAAAAGAAAAGAAAAGAAAAAGAGCAAAAAAGAGGTTAACAAGTAGACCCCACAAGTTTGATAGTGCCAAGGAGGGTAGTCACTCTAAATGCCATGTAATATCTTATTAGCCCATAGCCTACATTACAAGCTGAAGAAAGACCTATAGTGATCCTAGCTTACCGGTCCAGACACTTTGGTAATGACGATAAGGGAAAGCATATGGTATTTGGCATACACTGGTTGAACTTCATTCTGAGAGTGAGTGTTTTGTGATTATCCCCGTGTTTATATTTTGAATTTTCATGAGAGAAAGGGGAATTTCCTTGTTGTGAGGGAACACTAGAATTTTGCTAGGTTACTTACTTGTTTTGGGGTAGTGACATATTGATACATTCATGATTGATGGTGCTTAACTGATGCCATGGCCAGAATCCTTTGTGTTATACTGTTGCTTTTCAAATAATCTATACAGTTAGTTTTGAAGTAGTTAACCTTGGAGATGGTAAATGAGTTTTGAGATAAAATGGTTGTTGACTGCTGAATGAGTTGTAGACTCTTTTAGTTGTTTTGTTGCTCGAGGACAAGCAACTTTTTTAAGTTGAGGGTGTTGATGTGCAAGCAAAAACTAACACATTTAATGCTTTTTGGCTCAAAACAATTGCAAAATCTTCAGTAACTTTTGTTGTTTTGATGTGTTTTCTAGTGAATTTGTAGAAAAAGGTAAAAAGATGGAAAATAAACAACATCGGAGCAAAAGAGTTAAAAACTGAGCAAAAAAGAGAAAGAGGTATTGCTGATGACATCGCTGATATGTCGTTAGCCCTGTGATGGCTATCAAAAGTGGCATCAACCCTAACCAGAGAGTTGAAGTCTGAGAGAAAGTTCTGATGACATTGGTTACATGGTGTCAAAGAGATGATAAGGCGTCACGATGGGCGTCAGCCTAAACCAGAGAATTGAGCTTAAAGAAGAAATCTGACGACGTTGGTGATACGCCGTCAGATCGGTGACATGGCGTCAGCTACATCGTCAGCCTAAGATAGATTTTGAAGGCAACTGGAGCAATTCTTACGCCATCCGTGATAAGGCGTCAGAAGCGACGGCGTCACCTAATCCAAAGAATTTTATGATTTTTGTTATTTTATTTCCATAATTAGGGCTAAGTATAAATAACATCTTTAAGGGTTTTATGGACAATCTTCTTGAATCCTTTAATCTCTTAATATTTTTTTTTTGGGAACCTTGGATACATTGATTTCTTTGAACACTTATCAACTATTTATGATTTTTTCTTTTTCATGATTCAATTGAAGGAGCGACTTGTTGCTTTTCATACGTTCGTAAGTTTACCCATATTATTTTGAATTCAACTTATTCTTTCGTTCATCAAATCATGTGCGGCTAATTCGATTAGCTGGAGTTATGGGATCCATGGATTAGGGTTTGACATGATGCTAGGTGTAACGGTTTCAAAGAGTAGTAGAACATCTTGAAATTTTGTTGTTTTAACTGAAATCTAGTGGTTGAAAACATTAGATTATGCCTTAGGTTTTATTTGCTTCTAACGGAGAAATAGACTAGAGGTTGTGAATTATTAACAGGGACTCGGAAGCTACCAACCTTCTGTTTAATGATTAATGTCATAACTGGATTAATCTACCTGAGATAACATCCTATTAGAAATAGATAAGTTATCTAAGTTCGAAAGAATTAGATAATAAATTGTCTGGTGAGGTCGAGAGATAAGTCAGATAGTATAGTCGTCAGAGATATTCTGTTGTTCCTACTTACTCCAAGAATCTCAAGCATTACCTAGTATCAATTAATTCTCGAAACCCATGGTGAACATAGCTCTGGTTTTCCATTTATATTGTTTACAAACACTAAAATACTGAAAGTGAAAATTCACTTATTGTTAAACTTAACCCCCCGTTTTCGGAAACATTAAACTACCATTAAAGTGTTTTGTAAACAAATTGAAGTTCAAACCCTATTCCCTATGGGATTCGACCCCAATCTAGTTGGGTTTTATATTGACAATGATCGCTTACACCCATTCAAGAGTGTAGTTTGAGAGTTATCACCCATCAACTCCTTATTCAGAAAGTTTAGAGGCTTTCAGACTACAGTATTTTTCAGACTAGTTGTTCAAACAGATTTTTTAGTTTTGATACTGTTAAATGTTATTTAGTTGTATTCTTTTATTGAACCTTATGTCAAGTTTTCGCCAGTTTTCCACATTTTTATAGTATATTATGCAATGCTCAGTTATAGGTATAGCTAAGGGTTAGCTTGTGGTCCTTCGGGATTACAAGCACCATGTAGCATCTAGAGTACCTAACTCGGGGCGTTACAATAAGGTTCCGCTATTCTTAAAAATTGAACAAAATTTTATTTGCACCGGCGTGATTGATATTACTAATCTTAGGAGGATTTATGAACCTAACTGTCATTATCTATTCTTGTTTAGCTTTGTTTTGAGGACTTCTCTAGTGATTATTGAGGTAATATTTGTATAAATGATCATATAAGTGTTGAGTTATGTTTTTGGTGTATAAGGTGTGTTTCCAATGACTTTTGACACAAAACACTAAGTTAAAGTTCAAACGCAAAAACTAGTACTCTTAGCTTGAGCTATGTCATTTTCAAGCTCATTGTGTTGGATTTTATGTTGTTTTGAGCTCTAGTTTGTGGTGTTGGATATTGTAGGATGATTTGTGAGTTTATTTACATGATATATGGAGGATATAACAGCTATAAATCAAGAGTAAAAGTCACCACAAAGCTTGTACTTGAATTACAAATGCATTGGAATAAGCTTGACAAAATCTTGAATTTTGGGACTCATTGGTATGCCACGAACCCTACGCACCGTGATAAGGGAATGACATGACCTTGGTTGAATTGTGGAATGTGAATTCCAATATAGAGTCACAATATCATCATGACACACTGCCTAACCACCACGATAGGGGTGTGGCATGGAGGCTAGTCCAAATCAACCAATGTTGGCCTAGTATAAATAGGACACTCCTATTCTTTGTTATACACCTTGGATGACTTTGGGGATTTGAAATATTCTAGATAAGGATTAAATTAGGATTTTTATTCCTTTACTTTAGTTTACTTATTGAATATAACATGGATCCATCTATTGTGATTACGTGTATGACCATGAGCGGCTAAACACTCTTTTTAGGGGTTAAGGCCAAGAACACGATTACTCTTGTTATGAATTGAATTGGTTATTGTTGTTTATCATTTTTGTTTTCTTATTTATCCTTGTTTTAACTATTTTAATTATTCATGATCCTCAGAATACATGTGTAGTTCTTTCATGAACCTATAAAGAAGAATGATAGGATAGAATATGGAATAGATAGGATAGGATTGTAATGTCTCAGAATTAAAGTTATGATTTGCATTTAGGATAGGAATATACCTAAGTTCCCTATTTGAATCAATTATAGTATAGAATATGAATGCAATTTAACTTAGTCCTTGCATCCCACCTCATGGATGTAGTTGTAGGGCTAAGTTAGATAATTGATTAGAGGTACGGAAGGCCATAATTATAATATCGAGCCTGTGGACGAACAACCAAGATAATTAATCTAACCTATGAAGTTACATAGATGAGTATGATTTTTTATAGTTCCTTAACCCTTGTTTATTCCTTATTGATTTTTCAAGAACCTTTGATTTATAGGATTATTTTAGTTTATGTTTAGCTATAACTCTTAAACTCGTATGGCTATGCTTGCACTTGTCTAATCTTAATAGTTAAACTAGTATTGGATAAATTATTAACACTAGTCCTTATGGGATTGATACTTGGCTTTATTTAAGGCCATTATATTACTTATGGGGACCATGTACACTTGTGTGTGCGCTTGGGCACAATAAGTTTTTGGCGTCGTTTCCAGGGACTTCTTGATTGGCAATCGTCATAGTTTTAGTTTTTCTTTTTGATTTCTTGAGTGCTACTTACTTGATCTTAGCTTTTGTATTTGCAGGCACGAGTTTGGAAGGTTAGTAAGCTTGCAAGGGACAAGGAGTTGGTTGATCCATATCCCAAACCCAAGCAACGCTTACACTAATTAAGGAGAGAAGTAGTCCTTCTCTTCTGGATACCTAAAATTCACGAAGAAGAAGCTATTCCTACACCCATGGCAAAAGATCCACCATCCCATAGGAAAGTTCATAATGAAGTGCCAATCCCACTTGAGTTTAATGTGACCTCCGCTATTCACAGACCAGATGTTGGATGTAGATATGAACTGAAGCAGAACATGGTGAAGCTTTTACGCAATATTTTTTAGTTCACTGGGTTGTCATATGAATATCTATAGATTTACTTATAGAATATCTTTTTCATGAACCTAGACTACCCCCTAGTCGTAACACGGTGCATAGAACCACAAGTGATCACAAGCTACCCATGCACTGGCATAATACATGAGAAATTAATTTATATATATATATATATATATAAAATAATTGTAAGCAAATGAGCAAAAACATAGTCATCATGAAATAAGCTATTTCAATACATAACTGATCAAAGTTTACAACACTGAAATCTGATAGAGAGAGGAACTTAACATACAAATGCTAAATATGACTGATCATCTATAAATCCTTTATTATACAGACTATAAGTACCTTGAATATGTCTCTATCTATCCCAAAACAATACATAAGAATAATAAAAATAGAATACAGGAATTGTAATTGATTTGAGTCCTCTAAATAAGAGAACTCATCACTTACTGACTAAATGTTGTGACCTGTCTGACCCTGGTGTGTGGACTACACTTGGTACCTACATTATGAAGGAATGTAGCCATAGACACATATATGTGGTGAGTACTTTAGAATGTACTGGGTATATAGGGGTGAATTCAATAAGTAAAACTGAATCAATGCATAATCGTAAAACATGTATGCTAAGTGCAAGTAGACTCTCCAAGAGACTAAAATAAACTAAAAGCTGAAATATCATAAAACATGAATAACAAATCATAATCTGATATACTAGGTGAGTCACTACACTTAGTTTCTTAAAACTTTACTCCTGTAGAATAAGTAAAATTGGAGTTGTATATACTTTCAAATCATGCAGGCTAAGTATAAAAGGACTCACATTTATCATAGGTAAATCTGAAAGCTGAAATCTTATAAGGAATAACTCATAAAACAATCTGTGAACAAAACTATATGTCTTTGCACTTAGTTTCTAAAATATTCTTTTTCTGGGGGAGATTCTCATAACTGACATAAACCATGTGAAATAGCATGGAGTCCAACGTCTAACCCATATAAATAAAGATTGTCCTATCTTTTCCATCGGAGTAGAACCTGAACTGGAGTGATCACTAAACTGAGCCCATATTGGGAAAGAGAGACACTCTCTAGCGAGGCCCCTAAACCTATGGTGGCATATAGTTCTAGGAAATTGGATGTGTTGAACCCACACTTCCCTCTCGATGCTAAATACTACTTCCAAAATATTTACTATATGATCATACTTATGAAATTCACTTTAAACTAAGCATATAGGTTTGTAAATCTGAAAACCAATAATGCTTCTGTTAATAAATCATACGCATGAATAACTATGTGAATTACATATCATTTCTGAGATCATAAGATCAAAAATGTAATCTGAATCATACTGGAATAATCTGAAATAACAAGTCTCAACTCATTATAAATTGAGGACCATGATCCATATCCCAAACCCAAGCAATGCTTATACTAATTAAGGAGAGAAGTAGTCCTTCTCTTCTGGATACCTAAAATTCACGAAGAAGAAGCTATTCCTGCACCCATGGATAAAGATCCACGATCCCATAGGAAAGTTCATAATGAAGTGCCAATCCCACTTGAGACTAATATGACCTCATTTATTCACAGACCAGCTGTTGGATGTAGATATAAACTGAAGCAGAACATGGTGCATCTTTTGCATAATAGTTTTTAGTTCACTGGGTTGTCATATGAATATCTACAGGTTTACTTATAGAATATCTTTTTTATGAACCTATACTACCCCCTAGTCGTAACACGGTGCATAGAACCACAGGTGATCACAATCTACCCATGTACTGGCATAATACATGAGAAACTAATTTATATATATATATATATATATAAATTGTAAACAAATAAGAAAAAACATAGTCATTATGAGATAAGCTATTTCAATACATAACTGATCAAAGTTTACAACACTAAAATCTGGTAGAGAGAGGAACTTAACATACAAATGCTAAATCTGACTGATTATCTATAAAGCATCTATTATACAGACTATAAGTACCTTGAACATGCCTCTAACTATCCCAAACCAATACATAAAAATAATGAAAATAGAATACAGGAATTGCAATTGATTTGAGTCCTCTAAATAAGAGAACTCATCACTTACTGGCTAATGGTTGTGACCTGTCTGACCCTGGTGTGTGGACAACACCTGGTACCTACATTATGAAGGAATGTAGCCACAGACACATATATGTGGTGAGTACTTTAGAATGTACTGAGTATATAGGGGTGAATGCAACAAGAAAAACTGAATCAATGTATAATCGTAAAACATGTATGCTAAGTGCAAGTAGACTCTCCAAGAGACTAAAATAAACTAAAAGCTGAAATATCATAAAACATGAATAACAAATCAAATCTGATATACTAGGTGAGTCACAACACTTAGTTTCTTAAAACTTTACTCTTGTAGAATAAGTAAAATTGGAGTTGTATATACTTTCAAATCATGCAGGCTTAGTATAAAAGGACTCACATTTATCATAGGTAAATCTGAAAGCTGAAATCTCATAAGGAATAACTCATAAAACAATCTACGAACAAAACTATGAGTCTTTGCACTTAGTTTCTAAAATATTCTTTTTCTATGGGAGATTCTCATAACTGACATGAACCATGTGAGCTAGCATGGAGTCCAACGTCTGACCCACATGAATAAAGGTTGTCCTATCCTTTCCATCATAGTAGAACCTGAACTGGAGTGATCACTAAACTGAGCCCATATTGGGGAAGAGGGACACTCTGGCGAGGCCCTTAAACCTATAGTGGCATATAGTTCTAGGAAATAGGATATGTTGAACCCACACTTCCCTCTCGATGCTAAATACTACTTCCAAAATATTTACTATATGATCATACTGATGAACTTCACTTTAAACTAAGCATATAGGTTTGTAAATCTGAAAACCAATAATGCTTCTATTAATATATCATATGCATGAATAACTGTGTGAATTACATATCGTTTCTAAGATCATAAGATCAAAACTGTAATCTAAATCATACTGGAAAAATCTGAAATAACAAGTCTAAACTCATTATAAATTGAGGACCATGATAAATTCATATGCTCTTTGTGGTAACTGACTGAGTCATATAGAAAATCATGCATACTTATCAACTTATGAAACTCAAGTAAATGTATAAAAATTAATCTCATGGTAAAAATCATATAAGTTTCTATTAATATATCATATGCATGAATAACTGTATGAATTACATGGAAATTTGGATATGAACCCTAATTGAAATCACATAAATTCAACATTAAAATCAAAGATTTTGGGCACAAGAATGGAAGGTTATCCTCTTTCAAAGAGCATAAGGTCCATGTCACTCTTATTATTGCGGACTATAATGTCTATGCCACGCGGCTTATCTTGGAGTACAGGGTCCGTTCCATGCTGAAATCGCGGATCATCACTAGTTCCTCACAAAAATGCTCATAAGTTTTAGATTGGGTATCAGATTAATGAGAAATAGGATGTGTTGGAATGAGTAATCAATTATATATAATTTGGTGGATCTTAAGTTAAAAATTTCCATATATTCCAGAAGTTATACACATACAAAGTTGACCCTTATAGGATCGAATACCAAAATTTGGTTGAATCAAAAGCTCTTAACTCAACTTTGCTCCAAGTGTTTCCTATGAACATTTTCATCTCAAAATATCTCTTAAAACTAGTCTAATGATCATGATATATTCATATACAAATCATGGGATTAGATTTTTTACATGTAGGAACGATGATTTGAATTTTATCCCTAAAATGCAGGGTGTTATAATCTTAGAGATCAGTGATACATTATCCCAATCGGAATGTACATTGATTATGTAAGACTAATACTCTTCCCTTCTTACTTTTGGGGTAATTAATGAAGTGGTTGAATTCTGAGTCGATAGGTTCTACCACTACTTAGGATGACTTGGCATAGAAATTCCATGTTTACTTTTTCTATCCAACAAGACTGCAAACTATGCAGTGAGATTTTGAGCTACAAGTAGAAGTAGGATGAAAATTATTATCATTCTTGGGAGAGGTTTAAATCACTTCTCCAGGACTGTCCACATCATCAATAGTGCAATGAGGTATTAACTCACACCTTTGTAAAATGTCTTGACCATAATATAAAAATTTTCTAGATTCATCTACAGGTGGTCATGCACTGGAGAAAACATATGATGAGCTTTATACCTTATTAAATTGAATAGCTCAAGGAAATCCTAACTGGCATGGTGACATATCTAGGAGCCCAGTGAAAAAGGTTGTGGACATGATTGAAGTTGATAGTATTACAGCCTTAGTTGCCCAATTGTTAGTTATACAGAATCAAATGATGACTTAATTCAAAAAATTGCATATGAAACAATCTGTGGCTCAAATAAATACAGTGCAGGAGACCCCAGGTTGGTTTGAGATTTGTGGCAATAGTGGCCACTCTGTAGACTTATGTGGTGTAAATCCTGAATTAATTAACTTTGTAGGCAATTCACATAATCCAACTAATTATGTGAATGCCTATAACCAAATGTGGAAAAGTAATCCCAACTATGCATGGGGGATAATCAAAACTAGTAGTTCCAGCAGCAGCATAATACACAAGCCTATAATATTAAGGAAACATTGAAAAAGATCCTAGCAAAGGAAGAATAAATTATAGGTAAAGTAAAAAAAATCAACAAGTGGCTCATTAAAAGTTAGAGCAGTAGTTGGGGAAACTAGCTCAATCACTGAATACTAGGCCCTAAGGTGGATTTCCACCTTGATAAGTGGTAAAGAGTTGAATTATAGCCCTTTTCAAAGAAAAATAAAGAGGTAGATTTAAAGTTGGTTCCTCAATAGGTTAAAAGTAAAGATGCTAAGAATTTGGGTAAGTCTAAATACCTTATAGCAAGGGATGCTAAGCAGGTTAATGAAAGACCACCACCATTCCCTCAATAATACAAAAAGGCCAAGTATTATTCTTGTTACAAGAAGTTCTTTGACATGTTCAAGGAACTTCATATTAACCTTTCTCTTTTAGATATTTTGCAAGGTATGCCCAAGTATGCAAAGTACTTAAAGGATGTGGTGATGAATAAAATTAGGCTGTAGGACATTAAAATGGCAGCACTCATTAAGGAGTGTAGCTTTGTGGTGATGAAGAAGGTTCCCAAGAATCTTAAGGACCTAGGGAATTTTACTCTCAACATAAAAATTGGTGACAACGACATGGTCCACGATCTGATTGATTTGGGAGCAAGTATAAACTTGATTTAGTGTTCAACACTCTTTGGTTTAATTATCTTTCCATCGATACAAAATTCGCCCAAATCCAAAACTCGTACGAAGAGTTAGAGCCATTTTAGTAAGACAGTGTACCACCTGGTACTTTAGCGCATCATGGAGCCAGCAAAAATGGCAATCGTCAAAATCCAGTGATCTTCCGCAATTAGGGCGCATCGCTGTAACGCCCTAAATTTTGTACCCGAAATGCTACACGATGCTCATAATCCTGAAGGACAACAATCTAACCCATGACTGATATTTGTAACTGAGCACTAAATAATAATAATAATATAATAAATGTGAAAACATAAACTGAAAGTCCATAAGGTTCAATACTAATACATAACTGAAAATATGGTATAACAATACCAAAACAACTAAAATAACTGTCTGAACGTGTTGTAGTCTGAAAGCCTCAAAAATTGAACTATCTAAATAAAGAGTTGATGGGACAATCCCCAACTAACTCCATCTACTGAAATATGCTAAGTACTGAGAAAAATAAAATAATCATATAATAACATCCTCGAATTATGAGGACTCACTGCTGACTTTGACTACTGAAAATGGAATGCTACCGATACTCTAGAGCACGTGCTTCTGAACATATGGTATAAAACACTATAGTGCAAATAATTCAGTACGATTGAATATACTATTATGCTAGTGAGGTAGACTGAATACAATGGTTCATATGCATGAACAATACTAACTGACTGAATAACATGAACATGAGAATACATGTATAAATACGTAACTGTAAGTGACATTGTGATAACACTGACTCATGAATTCTGATAACGTGGATTTACTGATATTTGAGTACTACTACTGGGATACTGAATAACTAAGTCAATTGAGTACTGAGGAACTGATGTCATATTACTGATAAAGGAATAACTGTTTTTGACAATTCTGATTATGAAAAACTAGTCTGATTGATTGTATCTGACAGTCCTAAAATCTAAAAACTGGTAACATTAATTTCGTATAATTAATATACTATTAACTAGGTAACTGTGTCTGACAGTTCTGATTCTGATGGAACTAGCTGAGTTCTATGCTAAGCTGAGCAAATGTATCTGACAGTCCTAAAAGTGTAAAATTAAACTGAGTTCTATTACTGAGACTGGATCTGAAACTGAAAATATGGGAGGTAATCATCTAACTGACATGCCCCAAAATTAAACTGGTGGGTTCCAACCTATAACCGCAGCTGGAAGGGTGTCAGTATCATGCCACGGGTAAATATATACTATGAGTATACCCTCTCTGACTGGGAGCTTTTCCGTTAACCCTTCCTAGTGGGAAAACTCGGATGAGGTATATAATCCCTAACCTCATAAGGTACATCTCAACCTACACTGGCTACGTAGTTCTAGAATGTAAGGATTGCTTCAAAGGATCACACCCTCTACTGGCTAATAGGTGAGTCCCCATTCTTAGGTTCACTCGATGCTGAATCCTACTCCTAACTGAAGAGACACTGAACTGATTTAAACTGAACTAAACTATTACAGATAGTATTGTTTAGTTGATTTGAGCAGAGTTTAATAAATTTCCATTGACTGACAGAATACTACTGAGATCTGATAATTGACTGAGATTACTGAGATTACTGAGAATACTAAGATTACTGAAGTTACTAAGATTACCAAGGGTACTGAGATTACTGAGTTTTCCTGAGTCATGTAACTGACTGAATTCTAATGATCATGGCTTGATTGAGAGCATTGTGAAAACATAACACTGGCTCTAGGCATACAGCTAAGTTGTCGGGTACAAGTACCCCCAGGACTCGATAGAAGGAAACTGACAAGGCATGATGTTCTTGAATACATGACCAACATCAACAATCCACAATATAATAAGTTGGTGATTTCATGAAGCATAGGGTTATCATTAACTTGTACATGGTAGGAATACATATAATAAGTATTATAATTTCATACTGTAACATCATGATCATTCCAACAAACATCTACATTGCACATCAATAGCATGGGAGTCATTTGAACATAAGGGTAAAACATCCATTTATCATATGGGTTACAATTGAGCTATAATACACAATTTTTATCCTCTTAGGCATTTTATCAAACAACTTAGAACATAGGTATAATCATCAAATTACACATAATGAACAACTTCATTCATAGATTTCAACTTGCATGCTAACATAGTTTCATGAAAAACACGTAAAGATTCCAACTTGGGAATCGTACAACAAGATAAACATGGTTACAAAATAACCCACAACATAAACATCATATTTTATAATTTGAAAGAAGGTTCTTTGACTTCATGTATTAAAGAAATCCATAAATCAACACTTGACATACCTTAGTTTTTTTATTTTATGAAGATTGATGGACATATTCTTGAATTTGAGTATTGAATTTGAATCCGTAATTGAAAATCCTAACTTGTTATTGAGAGAAACTTGAGAGAGAGACTATATTTTGGTTGAATTGGGTCTAAATTCCGTGTTTTAGGCTTATATAAGGGTGAGAAATTGACCCTTTTTCCCTTAAAATACAGATATTTAACATCCTCAAATGATGAGGACTCACTGCTAACTCTGACTGCTAAAACTAGAATGTTACTGATACTCTAGAGAACGTGCTTCTGAACCTATGGTATAAAACACTATAGCGCAAATATGTCAATACGACTGAATATACTAGTAAGCAAGTGAGGTTGGATGAATGCATTGGTTCATATGCATGAACAGTACTAACTAACTGAATAACTTAAACGTGAGAATACATGCATGAATATGTAACTGTAACTGAGATCGTGATAACACTGACTCATGAATTCTGATTATGTGGATTTACTAGTATCGGAGTACTAATACTGGAATACTAAATAACTAAGTCTATTGAGTACTGAGGAACTGATGTCATATTACTAATAAAGGAATAATTGTTTCTGACAGTTCTGATTATGAAAAATTGGTCTGATCGATTGTATCTGACAGTCCTGAAATCTGAATACTGGCAACATGAATTTCGTATAATTAATATACTATTAACTGGGTGACTGTGTCTGAAAGTTTTGATTCTCATGGAACTAGATGAGTTCTATACTGAGCTGAGCGACTATATTTGACAGTCCTAAAACTGTAAAACTGAACTGAGTTCTATTACTGAGAATGGATCTGAAACTAAAACTGTGGGAGGTAATCATCTAACTGAATTGCCCCGAAATTGAACTGGTGGGGTCCAACCTGTAACCCCAGCTGGAAGAGTGTCAGTATCATGCCACGGGTAAAGACAAGCTATGAGTATACCCTCTCTGAGAGGGAGCTCTTTCGTTAACCCCTCCTAGTAGGAAAACTCGGATGAGGTGTATAATCCCTAAACTCGTAGGGTACATCTCAACCTACGCTGGCTATGTAGTTCTAGAATGTAAGGATTTCTTCAAAGGATCACACCCTTTACTGGCTAACAGGTGAATCCCCATTCTTGGGTTGACTCGGTGCTGAATCCTACTCCTAACTGAAGAGAAACTGAACTAATTTAAACTGAACTGAATTATTACAGATAGTATTGTTTAGTTGATTTGAATAGAGTTCACAAAATTTCCATTGACTGACGGAATACTACTGAGATCTGATAACTGACTGCGATTAATGAGATTACTGAGGTTACTAAGATTACTGAGGTTACTGAGATTACCGAGGGTACTGAGATTACTGAGTTTTCCTGAGTCATGTAACTGACTGAATTATAATGATCATGGCTTGACAGAGAGTATCGTGAAAACATAACACTGGCTCTAGACACATAGCTAAGTTTTCGGGTATAAGTACCCCTAGGACTCGATAGAAGGAAACTGACAAGGCATGACGTTCTTGAATACATGACCAGCATCAACAATCAAAAATATAATAAGTTGGGGATTTCATGAAGCATAGGGTTATCATAAACTTGTATATGGTAGGAATGCATATAATAAGTATCATAATTTCATACTCTAACATCATGAGCATTCCAACAAACATCTACATTGCACATCAATAGCATGGGAGTCATTTGAACATAAGGGTAAAACATCCATTTATCACATGGGTTACAATTGAGCTATAATACACAATTTTTATCCTCTTAGGCATTTTATCAAACAACTTACATGCACAACTTAGGGCATAGATATAATCATCAAATTACACATAATGAACAACTTCATTCATAGATTTCAACTTGCATGCTAACGTAGTTTCATGAGAAACACAAAAAGATTCCAACTTGGGAATCCTACAACAAGATAAACATGGTTACAAAATAACCCACAACATAAACATCATATTTTATAACTTGAAAGAGGGTTCTTGGACTTTATGGATGAAAGGAATCCATAAATCAACACTTGACATACCTTAGTTTTTGAGTTTATGAAGATTGATGGAGAGATTCTTGAATTTGAGTATTGAATTTGAATCCTTAATTGAAAATCCTAACTTTTTCTTGAGAGAAACTTAAGAGAGGGACTATATTTTTGTTGAATTGGGGATAAATCCCATGTTTTAGAATTATGTAGGGGTGGGAAATTGACCCTTCTTCCCTTAAAATGCAAACATTTAACATCCTTGAATCATGAGGACTCACTGGTGACTCTGACTACTGAAATTGGAATGCTACTGATACTCTAGAGCACGTGCTTCTGAACCTATGGTATAAAACACTATAACGCAAATGTGTCAATACGACTGAATGTACTGGTATGCAAGTGAGGTAGGCTGAATGAAATGGTTCATATACATGAACAATACTAACTGACTGAATAACATGAACATGATAATACATGCATGAATACGTAACTATAACTGAGATCGTGATAACACTGACTCATGAATTCTGATAACGTGGATTTACTAATATCTGAGTACTAATACTGGGATACTAAATAACTAAGTATATTGACTACTGAGGAACTGATGTCATATTACTAATAAAAGAATGACTATTTTTTACAGTTCTGATTATGAATAACTGATCTAATTGATTGTATCTGACAGTCCTGAAATCTGAATACTAGTAACATGAATTTTGTATAATTAATATACAATTAACTGGGTGACTGTGTCTGACAGTCCTGATTCTGATGGAACTAGCTGAGTTCTGTACTGAGCTGAATGAATGTATCTAAAAATTCTAAAAATGTAGAACTAAATTGTGTTCTATTACTGATACTGGATCTGAAACTAAAACTGTGGGAGGTAATCATCTAATAGGCATGCCCCAAAACTGAATTGGTGGGGTCCAACCTGGAACCCTAGCTGGAAGGGTGTCAGTATCGTGCCACAGGTAAAGAAAAGTGACAGGGAGCTCTTCTATCAGCCCCTCCTAGTAGGAAAACTTGGGTGAGGTGTATAATCCTTAAAATCGTAGGGTATATCTCAACTTACGTTGGCTACGTAGTTCTAGAATGTAAGGATTGCTTCTAAGGATCAAACCCTCTACTGGATAACAGGTGAGTTTCCATCCTTGGGTTCACTCGGTGCTGAATCCTACTGCCAACTGAAGAGACACTGAACTGATTTAAACTGAACTGAACTGTTACTATAATATTGTTTAGTTGATTTGAATAGAGTTAACTAAATTTCTGTTGACTGACGGAATACTACTGAGATCTGATAACTGACTGAGATTACTGAGATTATTGAGGTTACTGAGATTACTGAGATTACTGAGGTTACTGAGATTACCGAGGGTACTGATATTACTGAGTTTTCTTGAGTCATGTAACTGACTGAATTCTAATGATCATGGCTTGACTAAGAGTATCTTGAAAACATCACACTAGATCTAGGCACACAGCTAAGTTATCGGGTACAAGTATCCCTAGGACTCGATAGAAGGAAACTGGTAATGCATGATGTTCTTGAATACATGACCAACATCAACAATCCACAATATAATAAGTTGGTGATTTCATGAAGCATAGGGTTATCATAAACCTGTACATGGTAGGAATACATATTATAAGTATCATAATTTCATACTCTAACATCATGAGCATTCCAACAAACATCTACATTGCACATCAATAGCATGGGAGTCATTTAAACATAAGGGTAAAACATGCATTTATCATATAGGTTACAATTGAGCTATAATACACAATTTTTATCCTCTTAGGCATTTTATCAAACAACTTACATGCACAACTTAGGGAATAGTGTAATTCTCAAATTACACATAATGAACAACTCCATTCATAGATTTCAACTTGCATGCTAACGTAGTTTCATGAAAAACACGTAAAGATTCCAACTTGGGAATCGTACATCAAGATAAACATGATTACAAAACAACCCACAACATAAACATCATATTTTATAATTTGAAAGAGGGTTCTTGAACTTCATGGATGAAAGGAATTCATAAATCAAAACTTGGCATACCTTAGTTTTTGATTTTATGAAGATTGATGGAGAGATTCTTGAATTTGAGTATTGAATTTGAATCCTTAATTGAAAACTCTAACTTGTTATTGAGAGAAACTTGAAAGAGAGACTATATTTTTGTTGAATTGGGTCTAAATCCCGTGTTTTAGACTTATATAGGGGTGGGAAATTGACCCGTATGCCCTTAAAAAGTGGACATTTAATGACTAAAACATGGCATCGACGCTATTATTGACGTGGCGCATTGATGCCATCAATGCGATAGTCGATGCATCGTTCCTTCATCGGTTTGAGTCTCGGTACTTTGACTCTGGCAACCTACAGCAATATAAACCAATGTGATTGGCGATTCGGCACCCCAAGATCGCGTTGGTCCCCTATTTTGGGCTTCAAACGTGATCAAAACGTGGTCCGAAAATTATTCGGGACCACCTATGGACCTCTTTGATCATGAATTAAAAAAAAGGACCATTAAAGGACGTTAAGGTGGAGAAATGAGATTGCCAACTTTTGAAGGCCAATAATAGACTATGTTTGGGAACTTAGTTAGAATTATTTTTTTTAAGTCTAGGACCCCTTGACAAGCTTAAAGGATGGAATTAAGTTTAGAAATTTTACGGGGTCTTACAGTCGCGCCAAGGCTCAATTTCAGAATTTTCAAATTCCAGTGCACCAATGCGATTCCACCGTGTCGCGGGGCCATTCCAGTTTGCAATAAAGGTGGCAGTGCAATTTTCACCGCATCATGCCAGTATGAGAAATTGGGATTTTCAGATTCCGTTATTTAATTTTAGAGGCAATTTGGTAAATTCCTAAAACCCCAAATCAGCCTATACACGACATTAAACCCTTAAAAGACCTATTATCTTATTGTTGCCTCATATCTCTCAATAAATAAATCACTCACTCTCAAAGATAGAAAACCCTAGCCCCCGAGTTCAAAAGCAATCTCAAGAATCCATTCAAGAGTCTTCCAGAACTTAAAGAATCTAGATTTCCAGGTATGTTAGATGTTGATTCTTGGGTTCCTTCCACCCAAGAAATTCAAGAATCCTTTTCTAAATTCAAAGATTATATATTTATGAGTTTTCATGATTCCTGTGAATTGAAGTTGAAGTTCATGTTGTTATTGAGTTTTAATTCATGTTTTATTTACAAAGTTTCAAGTTTTGATCCTAGTATGTGATGTTTATGTGATGTTCATGATAAACCCCTTCAAGATGCATGTTGATTGATGTAACAATGTTAATTAGGTGTATTGAATGAAGTATGGTCCCCATATGTTTGATAAAATGCTTATGTGAAGGAAATAGAGTCATTATAGCATGTTGACAGGAAATCCCTAATTATGTATAAGTTAATGCATGCCAAGTGTTTGTTGATAGGCCTTAGTGAATGAATTATGATATGTTGCATGCATTCCTACTCATGTGAATTCCTTATTGAATGAATTATGAGATAATAGTATGCACTCCCTATACATTTACATGTTTAAGACTTCTAAGTGCTTGAAGAGATGCTTCATTGATTATGTTGTGAATGATAGACTATTGCCATGTTATGTACGAGTTGTCCTGTCTTGTATTATTTATGCTACCGAGTCCTAGGAGTATTTATACCCAAAAAATTAGCTGCTTGTCTAGATCTAGTGTCAGTTTCATGATAATCTCAGTCATACCATGATTAGTAGTACTCTCAGTCAGTTACAGAACTCCGAAAATCTCAGTAATCTCAGTATCAGTAGCATTCCAACTTTAGTTCAGAAATTGATTCAAAACTCAGTAATATTCCGTAAGTTACTGGAACTCAATGAATTTAGTTTAGCACAGTCAAACAAGTATGATTAGTAACAGTTCAGTCAAGCCTAGTATGAATTAGTAAATTAGTTCAGTGTCTTTCAGTTGGGAGTAGGATTCAGCATCGAGCGAACCTAGGAATAGGGGCTCACTTGCTAGATAGGAATTAGATCCCTAGAAGCAATCCCTAAGTTCTAGTACCATGGAGCCAGCATAGGTATGAGATATGACCTATTAGATAGGACTAACATACTCCTAGATCACCCGCTAGTATAGGACTGGTCTAAGGGGTTACCCGCTAGATTAGGACTGACTCCATAGCAGTTGTCTTTACTCATGGAATGGTACTGACACCCTTCTAGCTGGGTTTATAGGTTGTACCCCACTAGTTCAGATTCGGGGAATGTTGGTTAGATGACTACCTCCCACAGTCTCAGTTTCAGAATCTATCTCAGTAAAAAAACTTAGCTCAGTAGCACAGATTCAAGAGTGTTAGATACAGTCACTCAATAGTATTATCAATGGATTTAGAGATCACTCACGAGATAGGACTGATCTCAGATTTAGTCAAGTAGTATCAGTATCAGTATCATTAGATTCAGAAATCACCCGTTAGTTAAGACTGATCTCTGATTCAGTTAATCATCTTCAATATCAGTATATTCAGAGATCACCCGGTATATAAGGCTGATCTCAACCTCATTCAATCAGATATCAATATCAGTAGACTCGATAATTATTTATCTAGTTATTAGGATTTAGTATTTAGTGTTACTACGATTTTAGTTATAATTTATGCACTCATGCATGTATCCCTATTCAGTAGTCTCATGATATTTAGTCATTAGTGTTCATGCATATAAATCCTTGCATTCATCCTTACCTCATCTTTTGTACCAGTACATACTTACGTACTGATGTATACTTTTCTCTTGCACTATGGTGTCTTATACAGTAGGTTCAGAACATGGAATCCAGAGCACCCTTAGCAGTTCAGATTCAGCCAGCAGCAGTAGTCTTAGCAGTGAGTCCTCATCATTCGAGGATGTTCCTTATTTTATTACTGCATTAGATTTAGCATTTCAGTAGATAGAGTTAGTTGGAGGATTTTCCTATCAACACCTTATTCAGACAGTTTAGAGGCATTCAGACTACAGTGTTTTTCAGACTAGTTGTTCAGACAAATGTTTTAGTTTTGATACTGTTAAATTTTATTCATTTTTATTCTTGTATTGAACCTTATGGCAAGTTTCCACCAACTTTCCACATTTTTATAGTATATTATGCAATGCTCAGTTATAGGTATTAGTTAAGGGTTAGCTTGTTGTCCTTCAGGATTACAAGCACCGCATAGCGTCTAGGGTACCAGACTCAGGGCATTACAATAAGGTTTCGCTATTCTCAAAAATTGAACAAAATTTTATTTGCACCGGCATGATTGATATTACTAATTTTAGGTGGATTTATGAACCTAACTGTCATTATCTATTCTTGTTTATCATAGTTTTGAGGACTTCTCTTGTGATTATTGAGGTAATATTTGTAGAAATGAGGATATAAGTGTTGATTTATATGTTTGGTGTATAAGGTGTGTTTCCAATGATTTTTGAGACAAAACACTAAGTTAAAGTTCAAACTCAAAAACTAGTACTCTTAGCTTGAGCTATGTCATTTTTAAGTTCATTGTGTTGGATTTTATATTGTTTAGAGCTCTAGTTTATGGTGTTGGATATTGTAGTATTATTTGTGAGTTTAGTTACATGATATATGGAGGATATAACAGCTGGAAATCAAGAGGAAAAGTCACCACAAAGCTTGTACTTGAAGTACAAATGCATTGGAGTAAGCTTGACAAAATCTGGAATTTTGGAACTCATTGGTGTGCCACGAACCCTACGCACAGTGATAAGGGCATGACATTCCCTTGGTTGCTTTGTGGAATGTAAATTACAATATATAGTCACAATGTCCTCATGCTATACTTCCTAACCACCACGATAGGGGAATGGCATGGAGGCTAGTCCAAATCAACCAATGTTGGCCTAGTATAAATAGGACACTCCTATTCTTTGTTATACACCTTGGACGACTTTGGGGATTTGAAATATTCTATACTAGGATTAAATTAGGATTTTTATTGTTTTACTTTAGTTTGCTTATTGACTAAAATATGGATTCATCTATTGTGATTATGTGTATGTCCATGAGCGGCTAAACACCCTTTTATGGGGTTAAGGCCAAGAACACGATTACTCTTGTTATGAATTTAATTGGTTATTGTTGTTTATCATTGTTGGTTTCTTATTTATCCTTGTGCTAACTATTTTAATTATTCACGACATACACGGTGTTTACAACACTGAAATCTAATAGAGAGAGGAACTTAACATACAAATGATAAATCTTACTGATCGTCTATAAAGCCTCTATTATATAGACTATAAGTACCTGGAACATAACTCCAACTATCCCAAACCAATACATAAGAATAATGAAAATATAATACAGGAATTATAATTAATTTGAGTCCTCGAAATAAGAGAACTCATCACTTTCTGGCTAAATATTGTGACCTGTCTGAACCTGGTGTGTGGACTATACCTGGTACCTACATTATGAAGGAATGTAGCCAAAGACACATATATGTGGTGAGTATTTTAGAATGTATTGAGTATATAGGGGTGAATGCAACAAGAAAAACTAAATCAATGCATAATAGTAAAACATGTATGCTAAGTGCAAGTGGACTCGCCAAGAGACTAAAATAAACTAAAAGCTGAAATATCATAAACAATGAATAACAAATCATAATATGACATACTAGGTGAGTCACTACACTTAGTTTCTTAAAACTTTACTCCTGTAGAATAAGTAAAATTTGAGTTGTATTTACTTTCAAATTATGCAAGCTTAGTATAAAAGGACTCACATTTATCAAAGGTAAATCTGAAAGATGAAATCTCATATGGAATAACTCATAAAACAATTTGTTAACAAAACTATGAGTATTTGCACTTAGTTTCTAAAATATTCTTTTTCTGTGGGAGATTCTCATAACTGACATAAACTATGTGAGCTATCATGGAGTCCAATGTTTGACCCATATAAATAAAGGTTGTCCTATCCTTTCCATCGTAGTAGAACCTGAACTGGAGTGATCACTAAACTGAGCCCATATTAGGCAAGAGGGACACTCTCTGGCGAGGCCCCTAAACCTATGGTGGCATATAGTTCTAGGAAATAGGATGTGTTGAACCCATACTTCCCTCTCAATGCTAAATACTACTTCCAAAATATTTACCATATAATCATACTGATAAAATTCACTTTAAACTAAGCATATAGGTTTGTAAATCTTAAAACCAATAATGCTTCTGTTAATAAATCATATGCATAAATAACTGTGTGAATTACATATCGTTTCTGAGATCATAAGATCAAAACTGTAATCTAAATCATACTGGAATAATCTAAAATAACAAGTCTAAACTCATTATAAATTGAGGACCATGATAAATTCATATGCTCTTTATGGTAACTGACTGAATCATATAGAAAATCATGCATACTTATTAACTCATGAAACTCATGTAAATGTATAAAAATTAATCTCATGGTAAAAATCATATAAGTGAAAATATGAATAAAGGTAAATTAGTATGCAAACTAAACTTTAAATCATCTGATAAGCCATAATCTTAAAACATGGAAATTTGGATATAAACCCTAATTAAAATCACATAAATTCAAATTTAAAATCAAAGATTTTGGGAACAAGGATGAAAGGTTATCCTTTTTCAAACCCCATATATCTGAATTTCTTGACTTCTTGAAGGGAACTTGGATTTCGAGCCTTGGGAGTTGAATTTTTGGAGAAGAACCCTTATTTAATGTTCTTAAGGATTTGGGAGGAAAACGGATCGTGTATTTAATATATGTGGGGTTATGGAATGATAAAAATCGTGTTCATATAAGTCATAGGATAGTTTAGGACATAAATAACTTGTTTACCCTTAAAAAATAGAAGAGAAACGCGGGTTTTAGCATCTTTAAATAAGGCCCATGCCACGGTACTTATCAAAGAGCATAAGGTCCATGTCACTTTTCTTATTTTAGACTATAAGGTCTATGCCACACTGCTTATCATGGAGGTCCGTGCCATGCTGAAATTGCGGATCCTTACTAGTTCCTCACGAAAATGCTCATAAGTTTTAGCTTGGGTATCAGATTAATGAGAAATAGGATGTGTTGGAATGAGGAATCAATTATATATAATTTGGTGGATTTTAAGTTAAAAATTTCCATATATTCCAGAAGTTATACACATACAAAGTTGACCCTTATAGGATCGAATACCAAAATTTGGTCGAATCAAAAGCTCTTAACTCAACTTTGCTCCAAGTGTTTCCTATGAACATTTTCATATCAAAAGATCTCTTAAAACTAGTCTAATTATAATGAGATATTCATATACAAATCATGGGACTAGAGTTTTTACATGTAGGAACGATGATTTGAATTTTATCCCAAAAATGCAGGGTGCTATAAACTTAGAGATCAGTGATACATTCATCCCAATCGGAATATACACTGATTATGTAAGACTAATACTCTTCCTTTCTTACTTTTGGGGGAATTAAAGAAGTGGTTGAATTCTGAGTCGATAGGTTCTACCACTACTTAGGATGACTTGGCATAGAAATTCCACGTTTATTTTTTCTATACAACAAGACTGCAAGACTATGCAGTGAGATTTTGAGCTTCAAGTAGAAGTAGGATGAAAATTATTATCATTATTGGGAGATGTTTAAATCACTTCTCCAGGACTGTCCACATCATCAATAGTGCAATGAGGTATTAGCTCACACCTTTGTAAAATCTCTTGACCATTATATAAAAAAATTCTTGATTCAGCTACAGGTGGTCATGCACTGGAGAAAACATATGGTGAGCTCTATACCTTATTAAATTGAATTGCTCAATGAAATCCTAACTAGCATGGTGACATATTTAGGAGCTCAGTGAAAAAGGTTATGGGCATGATTGAATTTGATAGTATTACAACCTTAGCTACCCAATTGTTAGTTATGAAGAATCGAATGATGACTTAATTCAACAAATTGTGTATGAACCAATCTGTGGCTCAAATGAATACAGTGCAGCAGTCCCCAGGTTGGTTTGAGATTTGTGGCAATGGTGGCCACTCTGTAGACTTGTGTGGTGTAAATCCTGAATTAATGAACTTTGTGGGCAATTCACGTAATCCAACTATTTATGTAAATGCCTATAACTAAAAGTGGCAAAGTTATCCCAATTATGCATGGGGGATAATCAAAACTAGTAGTTCCAGCAGCAGCACAATACACAGGACAATAATATTGAGGAAACATTGAAAAAGATCCTAGCAAAGCAAGAATAAATTGTAGGTAAAGTAAAAAAATAATAACAAGTGGCTCATTAAAAGTTAGAGCAGTAGTTGGGGAAACTAGCTCAGTCACTGAATACTAGGCCCTAAGGTGGATTTCCACCTTGATGAGTAGTAAATAGTTGAATTATAGCCCTCTTCAAAGAAAAATAAAGAGGTAGATTCAGAGTTGGTTCCTCAATAGGTTAAAAGTAAAGATGCTAAATATTTGGGTAAGTCTAAATACCTGATAGCAAGGGTTGATAAGTAGGTTGATGAAAGACCACCACCATTCCCTCAATAACACAAAAAAGCCAAGTAGTATTCTTGTTACAAGAAGTTCTTTGACATGTTCAAAGAACTTCATATTAACCTTTCTCTTTTAGATATTTTGAAAGGTATGCCCAAGTACGCAAAGTAATTAATGGATGTGGTGATGAATAAGATTAGGTTGTAGGACAATTAAATGGTAGCACTCATTAAAGAGTGTAGCTTTGTGGTGATGAAGAAGGTTCCCAAGAAGCATAAGGACCCAGGGAATTTTACCCTCAACATAAAAATTGGTGACAATGACATGGTCCATGATCTGAATGATTTGGGAGAAATTATAAACTTGATTCAGTGTTCAACACTCTTTTGTTGGGAAGGTCGATATCATTATTGAGATTTTTCTGATGGCAGACAGAACTTAAGTCCATCCCAAAGGAATTTTTTAGAACAATCTTATAAAGGTCGGTAAGTTTATTATCATGTTGACTTTATTCGTTAAGATTGTGATGCAGACAATAGGGTGCCGATCATATTGGGATGTTCATTTTTATCAATGGGAATAGACTGATTGATAATAGAGATGGCACTCTCAAGATGAGATTTGATGATGAAGAGGTGGTATTCCAAGTCTAAAAACCAACAATCTACCTTCCCATTATAAAGACTTATGTATGATAACCACCATAGAAGTGGATGAGTATAGGGTGGTGGAAAAAGCACCATAAAAGATCTCTTCAGACTCTCTCATAAAGTTTACTAAGCCCCCAATTGTGCTTAAAAGGGTGAAGTTGAAAAAAGATCTTGAAAAGGTTGTTGTTGATAAAGATGATGACCTTGAGAGTATAAACTTAAGAGGTTAAAAAAAGTGAGAAGATGGCCTCCGAGTAGGAGGGAAAAATAAAGGAATATGGTTGAGATGCAGTGATATGGATCATGTCGTGATAATAAATCAAGAACTTCTTGGGAGGAAACCTAAGTTAAGGTAGGTATTTATTTTTGTATTCTTAGTTTTTACTTCTCATAGTTTTTGTTTTTGTTGAGTCATAGGTTAATGGGAAGTCTGAGTATAAAAAATCTGAGATGGAGAGCATGGAAAAGATTGGGTGTGGGGTCCCCATACCCTCTTAATATTAAAAGATTCTACTAGATAGGCCTACAGACCTCAAGGGGTATCTCTATCCTTTCTTTTGAGTATACTTTGGGAACAAAGTAGATTTTTATGTATGGGGTATGGAAATTCCCATAGTTTCGGGTTAAGTGTTGCTATAGGATTTTAATTATTAGTTGTTTTCTAGTTTTTTGAGTAAAACTAAAAAAAATATCACAAAAATATTTTCCTTTTGTTTTGGTGTTCTTGTAGGTGTCAATTAGTAAGTGCACACTTCACCCACCTCGTGGCGGTTCTTTTCGGTTCTTTTCCATGGAGGCACCCTTTGAACCCAGTATTTTTTTTCTTTTTAGGAGTAAATTTTAAACTTCTTGTGTTAGGAATAAGTGAGATGCTCTTGTTAGTGCTATGTATAATTTCATAATGCAAGTTGTTTGGTTGTGAAAGCATGTTGTTAGTGATGAATGACTACTTTTGAGACTCTTAGGCTCAGTATTGTGACTCTTGTGCATTGTTGGCTTAATTCTAAAGTCAAGTGGTTGCTTGGTTTAAAGTCTATGATGATCTTATTTGATTTGAGCATATTTCATGTGTGATTTGAGGTTTTTTGTACATTTCTTGTTGTATGGGATGTCTAGAAATTGCTTGTTATGTGTGCAAAGCAAAATAAAGAGTGTGGGTTTAGGAGATAATATAGAAATTTCTTTGATAGACATGTTTCATATACCCTATTTTTTATCTACCCTTATGTGTAATACTAGTTATCCCTATTGAGCCTTTAGCCTATTCTTTGATGGTTAGTTAATGAATGATGTCAGTTAACAAAAGATGGTTAGGTGATGTAATACCCTGTACTTCTACCTAGCTTGAAATCATCTCAAGAATGTTAGAAACTTACTTTAAAAGATGAATCCACTTTTATATACATGGAATTTTTAAGATTTTCACTTTTTGTCATATGGGAAATTGAATTATCTTTCCAATGATACCAATTTCGTCCAAATCCGGTATCGGGGTAGAAAGTTATGGTCGTTTTACAAAAAGCAGTCAAAACTGCCCAAGTGTGATGATGAGGGCCGACAGACCATCGAGCTAGCGACGGACCATCGCCCAAACCGTCGCAGTTGAGGCAGTGAGACCACCTTCTGTCTAAGGACAACGGCTCAGGTCGATGGACCATCGAGATAGCGACAAACCGTCGCCCAAGCCATCGCAGCAGAGATAGTGAACCTCTATTCTGCTCAGGTGCAATGGTCAGGACCGACAGACCGTCGACCCAGCGATGGACCATCGCACCCACCATCGCATAGTTATATCAGTTATTTTAAAGTTGTTTTTTAAAAGGGTATTTGGGTCATTTCCACCAAGTTTAACCTCTAATTATATCAGACCAAAGGCTCATAAGTTCATTATCCATCTACAACATCAAATTATGATTTTCTCTCAAAGATAATGTAATACCCCAAAAAATCCAACTCAATATTAGCTCCATGTTTCATGCTCATGCATAGTACATCATGGTTCCTTGGTAGTTTCATGATCAAGGTTGATGTGAATTAAGGTCTCAAATATGTCCTAGCTATTGTGTGAATCAAAATATTCCTAACCGATTGAATTCTTGAGAAGGATATTCATATTGTCAACTTCAAACAAGCATATCTCTCATTATACTACAAATTTTTTATCCCATGACCTACCAACGGATAGATAATTTAATAATCTTTCTGTCGATACCTAATTCGCCTAAAACGGACACCCGGTGAAAAAGTTATGGCTATTTTAAGTTTCTGCTGTAAGACGAATGCCATTTCAGTGCATGGCTCATCGCGCCGGAGGCCAAAATGGCACTCGTCATTTTCCAGAAAGCCTCCGCGATAGCCCCACTTCGTGCTTATCTTCCAGGTCGCAATAATTGGCATTTTACCAAGCTCCGCGTCGCGTCGGGGCCCTAAATCGGGATAAATTTTGCGTAGTTTTCAGTTTTTGTTTTAAACTCCTCAAGGGCAATATGGTAACTTCCCAAAACCCTACATACACTCTTAAAACACGGGATTGAAGCCCCAAAGTAGACCTTTACATTAATTTTATCAAAATTCACTCAAGAACAGTCAAGAACAAGTCTAGGGTTTTCATTGGGGTTTCAAGCTTCAAGCAAATTCAACCGTAGATTCCATGAATTCTTAATCTAAGGTATGCATAGTGTTCATCTATGGATCCAATCCGTTCCTAGAGCTCAAGAACCATATTTTTAAATATTATTTTGTAAACTTTTTGTAGTGATATAAGCATGTACATATTGATGATTGTTGTTTAAGTTTCAAAATGATATCTAAAGATGTTTTCATGAAATATATGTGGTTGTTAGTTGAAAAACATGAACTTTAGGTGGTTTGATGTGATGCAAGTATGAAATCCACCAATGCTTTAAAGAATGCATGCAAGGTGTTTGATAAAATGCCTAGGATGCTAGAAACCCATAATTACATGATTCTATGATGTCTAAATGACAAGTCCATATTAGCTATACACTTTTATATGAATTTCCATGCTATTTATGTGTTGTTGTTGTTGTGGCATGAAGCATGTGTGATAATGGAAATATGAATTATATACATGAAATATATCCATGCTCTCCCTACCATGTTGAGATGTGAATACATACATGAAGTATACTATCCCCTACTTATAATATTGTGAATTGTGGACTCTAATCTTGTGATCAAGTCATGTCATGTGATCCAGTTTCCTTCTATCGATTCCTAGGGGTATTTGTACCCGAAAAATATAGCTTTGTGCCTACAGCCATGTCATGTGCCACAATAAATCACAGTCAAGCTATACTCTATAGAACTCAGTCATTCATATGACTCAGGAAACATCTGAAATCTCATGATCTCAGTTAACTCTCAGATAAGAGTACTACTCTGTCAGTCAACGGATGTCAGTTACTCAGTCCATGTACAGCCAGTTGAATCATGTTCAGTCCCTTCAGATGGGAGTAGAAGTTAGCACCGAGTGAACCCAAGGATGGGAACTAACCTGCCAGTTCAGGGTGCGATTCTTAGCAGTCATCCTTGTGTTCCAGAACTACGTAGCCAGTGAAGGTTGAGACATCTTAACCTGTCAGATTAGGGTTGATGAGGTGGCTTAACCTATCAGTTTAGGGTCCCACTGTTCTCACTTTGAGTACCTGCCAGATAAGGGTCACTCACAACTGTCCTTACCAGTGGCACGGTATTGACACCCCTCCAGTCGGGGCAGAGATTGGACCCTATCTTAGACCTAATGGTATACATGGGGCATGTCGGTTAAACAACTACCTCCCACAGTTTCAGTATCAGTCTCAGTAAAAGAACTTAGACAGTTCTTTAGATATCAGTATACCAGGACTGTTAGATACAGTCAAATTCAGTTATAGCATGAGACTCAGAGATTTCTACCAGATTCAGGACTGTCAGACACAGTCACTCATGTTATTAGAACTATAGTTCCATTCATGTATTAGCGTACAGATTTAGCTACCACGTACTCATGATCTCAGTTACTATGTATGTATGTTTGTACTTTTACGTTCATATCAATCAGTCAGTTAGCATTATTCATGCATGTAAACCCTTTGCATTAGCCTACCTCACTCGTATACTTAGTACTCCAGTTGTACTAACGCATTTGCGCTATGGTTCTTTCATTTCATGTTACACCATAGGTCCAGAGCCACGAGTTCAAGACCAGCACTAGCTTTCCAGTCGCAGTGTTGCAGTGAGTCCTCATCCATCCGAGGATAATATGATTTGATTTATTCATTTATTACTTCAGTTCAGTTTTACGAAGTTAGTTGGAGACATGTTCCTTCAACTCCTTATTCAGACAGTACTTAGAGGCTTTCATATTTAGTCATATTTAGCTATCAGATTCAGTATTCAATTTTATATTCAGTTGTTTTGGGTATTCATTACCCCATGGATGTTACTATATCCCTTTAGTTGAACCTTATGGCCTACATGTTCAGGTTTTCCGTGTATTATATGTATATTATGCAGTGTACAGGTATAGATATTAGTCATGGGTTAGTTTGTGGTCCCTCGGGATCATGATCACTGTGTAGTATTCTGATTTAGAAAATCGAAGCGTTACAAACTTGGTACCAGAGCCTAGGGTTCAATAGAATCCTAGGAATTCTGAAAGCCGCATCTAGTAGAGTCTTGTGCATGGGTGTGTTGCGCGCCACATTTATGTACAGGAGGCTATAAGATGTTTTAGGAACAGTTTCTCTTCTTTCAGTATTCATGTCATGCTAGTGAGCATAATCTCAAGTTAAACTCCCAGTCCAATCCGTTCTTCTCTTTTTTTAGAATATGGCCCCAAAGAAAAGAAACCAGCCAGCTCCTCAGCCCGAAGATCCTTTGGGCAAACATGTTTCTCATACGGAGTTTAGATCCGCATTCACCACACTTTCTCAGTCTATGGCAGTCCAAAATAAAAGGCCACCATCTATTCCAGCTAATCCAGTGGCAAATTCCGCAGCATCTAGGATTCGGGACTTCACCTGAATGAACCCTCCATCTTTCCATGGATCTAAGTCTGATGAAGACCCTCAGGAGTTCATTGACCAAGTTTAGAAGGTCATTAAAATCATGGGTGTTACTTCTGTTTAGAGTGATGAGTTAGTTGCATATTAGTTGCAAGATGTGGCTCATACTTGGTACAAACAGTGGAAGTCCGAGAGGGTAGATGGCGCAGGTCCCATTGGGTGGGAGGAATTTGTCACGGCTTTCTTAGATAGATTCTTTCCCCACGAGCTTAGGGAAGCTAAAGTTCTTGAGTTCATCAACCTCAGGTAGGGAAATATGATGGTTAGGGAGTATTCTCTCAGATTTACTCAGCTAGCCAGGTATGCCCCTCATGTGGTTGCAGACAATAGGGCTAAGATTAGCAAGTTCGTGTCAGGGGTGAACGATAGCGTGGTGAATGAGTGTAGATTTGCGATGCTAAACAGTGATATGACCTTAGCTGGACTCATGACCCATGCTCAGTAGATAGAGGAGCAGAAGGTTAGGTCTAGAGAGAGGTAGAACAAGAGAGAAAAATCAGGCAGTTTCAGTTTTGCTCAACCCAAATCAGAGGAAGGGAACTGTTCGCACTTTCGTCCCAAGTCAGCAGCTCCAGCTCCTTCCTCCGCTAGTGCCCCAGTGCTGAAATTAAAAGACGGCAATAGAGACAAAGCGCCAGGCTCTAAATCTCAGGGTAGTGTTAGCAGTGCCCGAACAAATCCCCTTTGTTAGGCTTGTTGTAAGAACCACAAGGGTATTTACAGAGCCGGTAATGATGTCTATTTTGGTTGTGGCAAGGTAGGACATAGGATTAGAGAGTGTCCGCAGTCAGGTCTTCAGGGTCAGCAAATTTGTTCCGCAGCTCAGTCCGATCACCCGAACCAGCAGGGTGCCACTTCTAGTGCTACTAGTGGGCAATGCCCAAATAGACTCTATGCTCTTCAGACCCGACGGGATCAGGAAAATTCTCCTGATGTCGTTATTGGTACGTTACAAATTTTCCATGTTCATGTTTATTCTTTGCTAGACCCAGGTACATCCTTGTCTTTTGTTACTCCATACATAGCAGGCAATTTTGGAATCAGACCCGAGATTTTAGCAAAGCCCTTTTCAGTCTCTACCCCAGTGGACAAAACCATCATAGCCCAGTGGGTATACAGGAACTTCCCAATTATGATATTTCAGCAATCCACATCAGTAGATTTAGTCGAGTTAGAGATGACGGACTTTGATGTCATTCTCGGCATGGATTGGCTTCATTCCTTCTATGCCACATTCAAGCCATGTTCATAGAAATTCAGTCAGTTATGTGACTCAGTAAAACTCAGTAATCTCAAAAATTCAGTAATCTCAGTAGTATTCCATCAGTCAACGGAACTAAGTAAATTCAATTTAGTCCAGTTTAGTTAATCATGTATAGTGTCTATTCAGATGGGAGTAGGAATTAGCACTGAGTGAACCCAAGGATAGGAACACACACTGTCAGATGAGGGTGTGATTCTTAGAAGTCATCCTTGCGTTCTAGAACTATATAGCCAACATAGGTTAAGACATCAACACTGTCAGATGAGGATTGATGAGGTGGATAAGAACTTCAGATGAGGCCCCACTGTTCTCTTTTGGGGACACTGTTAGGTGAGGGTTACCCATAGCTTGTCCTTACCAGTGGAGCAGTATTGACACCCTTCCAATTGGGGTTACAGATTGGACCCACCTCAACTATATTTCTTTATTTGGGGCATGTCAGTTAGATGACTACATCCCACAGTTTTAGTACAGAATCAGAACTGTCAAATACAGTCATTCAGTCTCAGTAATAGAATTCAGATAGTTCAACAGGATTCAGGACTGTTAGATACAGTCAACTCAGAATAGTACGAAACTCAGCTAGTTCCATCAGAACCTAGACTATCAGATAAAGTCGCTCAGTATCAGTTATTTCAGTTACACAGATATCAGTATCTCAAGTTATCAGTACTCAGACTTAGTAATCATGTTATAACGAACTCAGTTATAGTTATTATGTAGTCATGCATGTATTCTCACATTCATGTTATGCAGTCAGTTAGTATAGTTCATGCATGTGAACCCTTTTGCATTCAGCCTACCTCACATGCATACCAGTACATTCAAACGTACTGATGCATTTGTGCTATGGTATTTTATACCATAGGTTCAGAAGCATGAGCTCCAGAGCATCAGTAGCATTCCAGTCTCAGCAGTCAGAGTTAGCAGTGAGTCCTCTTCCTTTGAGGACATGAACATTACTTTATTATCTCATAATTAATTTATTTTAGTAGTTGGAGTTAGTTGGAGACATATCCCATCAACTCCTTATTCAGACAGTTTAGTCAGTTAGAGGCTTTTCAGACTATCATGTTCAGACAGTTTATTTCAGGTTTTGTGTTGGTATTGTAATACCATATCATTTAGAGATTACTTTATCATATTTGAACCTTATGTCCTTACAGCCCTTATTTCCGTATTTATACAGTATATTATGCAGTGTTTAGGTACAGATATCTGTCATGGGTTAGCTTGTGGTCCTTCAGGGTCATGAACACTATGTAGCATTCCGGGTACCAGATTCGGGGCGTTACAGGTGATAAGTAGTTAGATATTGTCTAGTAATTATTAACGAATATAGGATGATTAGTTAATAAAAATGAATGGTGGATAAATTACGGTTTTGGTCTAGTGATGAACCTTGAATAGATAATAGATGTTGGATAATTAATAAATTGTGTTTAGGTGTTATCCCGTGAGTAAGGATTATGTGAAGGATAATGTTTAGTCTAATAACTAAAGGTTATGTAATGACTAGTGAACTAGTTAATATATTATAATAAGTGTTGGATAATAAATAATGAATAGTTGGGAAGTATTGACTAGATAGATATTCTTTGGTGATATGTGTATGTTTCTAAGTATTTTAGTGTATCTTATTTGGTAATGGTAATTGTGATGATATTGATACCCGGCAAAACTAGAGGATACTATTATGATGATATTGATACCCGACAAGACTGGAGGATACTATTATGATTATATTGATACCTGGCAAGGCTGAAGGATACTATTATGATACTATTATGATAATATTGATAACCGGAAGTCCGTAGGATACTATTGAGATGATATTGATACGCGGCAAGGCCGTAGGATCCTATTATGATGATATTGATACCAAATAAGGTCGTAGGATACTATTGTGATGATATTACTACCTGGAAAGGTCGTAGGACACTATTATGATAATATTGATACTTGGCAAGGCCGGAGGATACTATTGTGATGATATTGATACTCGGCAAGGCCGGAGGATACTATTATGATTATACTGATAAACGGCAAAACCAAAGGATACTGTTGTGATGATGTTGATACCCGGTATGGCCGGAGAATATATTGATGATGTGTAAATACCCGACAAGGACGAAGGTTAATTACAATGATGATGGACCTGATAAGGATAGTTATGATGATTTGTAATACTGATTTTATACTTTGCATTCATTCCTGCATGGGCATTGCCTATCACCAGTATGCACCTATGATATCAGCTGGTATGGGATGATTTCATAGATATGGCTAAAAAATATGCCTTATGTTGTTGTATGTTGATTGGTCTTTCTGAGCCTGGGCGGTAGGGTATGCATAGGCTCGGCTAGGTATTTGGTTGTTCGGAGTAGCCGATTATTTACGTTGTTATTGATATTGTTGTTATAATTGTTATAATCATTATTATGGCTAGCTAATGACAGATAGGTCTTTGATCCGGTATCGAGATTTGAGGTATGTCTTTAGCCTCTCCTATGTTATGATTACATTTTTATGTACGATTATTTCATGTCTAGCCATATGCATTAGAAACCTCGAGTATGATAGTATGTAAATCTCGATTCTATTATATGAGGTCACAAAATGAGAATATGATGGTATAGGTTATGCTTTGATATGACCTCGTGTTTATATGTATATATACCTATATATATATAGCTATATGAAGCTATGGTACTACCGTATATCCCTTCCTTCGCTGTTCATTTTGTATAATCATTACTTCGCCTTGTGTATTACTATATATCTTTCTTTTACTCTTTATTCATATATTGACCTGGGATATATGGTATATCATTCACATATATTTAATGTAGCTAGAATAAGATAGTTCACCCTAATACTTCCTTAGTTTTATTATGTTAGACTCTTGGACATGAACAGGATAGTTTCTCCTTACTATCTCATTGACTTGTCATATGATTTCTAGACTCTTGGTGTAGTTTCTATTCTGTTTATATGTTGTATATATCTTCTTTATCTTTGGAGCTCAGTTGGAAGTAGCCTACTGAATACCATTTGTTTAGTACTCATACTATACTTCTGCAGCCTGCAGATCATAGTACGAGTTATCGTTGTTGATATGTGCATCGTGTGGAGCATCCCTGGTTCAGAGACTTAGAGTGAGCTCCTGAAGTTCAAAGCATTTTTTATCTCTCTCTTATATATTAGACTAGTCTATAAGTTGTATTTGGAGATAATTTGTATCATTGTATTTCTCTTGATATTTCACTTTTGTTCACTTTTTACATTATAAGCTCTTATATTGATACCACCAGCTTTTAGGATTCCTCTATTTATTGATATTTATTTCATACATTCTACATTCTTTTTCTTATATTATTGAGTAGTCCATTACTAGCCGTTACAGACTGCGGGTTGGCTTGCCTACTGGTGGGTTATGGTAGGTGCCATCATGACGTGAGAAGTTGGGTTGTGACACAATGGGAGTTAGCTAGTCCTTCACTTGAAAGCTACTCCAATGTATGCTTCACCAAAAATTAATACAATAATTATCCTCCAAAATGGAAACTAAGAAATAGACAAGATTCCAATAATTGGTAATAGATTCATTGTCCCAAATAGATAGGGTTTGAGTCTTTTAAGGGAAAATTTGGGAATAGTTGTGTGCATTTACATCTTTTCCCTTGACTATTTTTCTGCTAAGCCGCGATCGTGGAAGTTGTCCGTGTTTGCAACAATTGTGACCGCGGTTAAACCCACACGATCGCGGTATGTTGACCTGTTTTACTGACTGCAATCTCAGTCCTCAGACCGCAATCGTGGTAACTGAGGCTATATTCTACTCTAGGTCTTCAAACTACAGTTCTTTCCTTCTTTTGATCTTTTTCAGCTTGCATCAACATATTTCATCTCATTACCTATGTTCCTGCAAAATGTGGATATTAGTGCATTTAATCACACTCTAATCCCTCGAGGTAGTGGTATGGACTGCGTACATTTTACCCTCCCCAGACCCCACTATGTGGGAATATACTGGGTTTGTTGTTGTTGTTGTTGTTGTTGTTGTGCATTTAATCACAAATATGTCTCACTTATTCATTTAAAACATGGTAATGTGCAAGAATGATGAGTGCGAATGGGTGGTAAATTCACCACTCATCAACACCCCCAACTTAAAGTATTGCTTGTCCTGAAGCCACATTACCTCTTTACCATGATACAATGCACATTTATGCCCACTTAAGATGACCTAATGATCACAATGACATAAAGCATAGTTACTACCTCAAGTAGCTCTTCAAACATTGGAAAAGCTATTCTCCCGACACCCCTCAACATAAAATGCAATAAGGATGCAAAAGACTTCAAAGAGCAACCATGCAACAATCACTGATACTCTAGAAGTGACTCACTTTTCTTACCTCAACTACACTATACGCTTTTTGCCTCTTTTCTTGGAATATGATAAAATCACCCGCCTCAACTTGTTTACATGACTCCTCACAAGAAGAAAAATTCCACAAACCAAGCTACCAAATATGCAACAAGGAATTTAAGTGCAAAACTCTCTCCCTCACAAGAACTCTCTATGTTATCAAGTGCCATACCATAGGCTTGCCCCTATTTTCAATCGCCACTACAATAAAAGTAAATGGTTGGAGATCTCGCAGGGCTTTTTAAGCTTGTAAATTAGGTTTGGGATAGGGTAGGATATCATTTAGGAACAACAACGCTATACCTTTCTTGAACATCTATATCACACAATTTAATCCAACTCTTGACTATGGGCCACTTCTTTTTCTCTTACAATGCCTACTTTTATTACCTTAGTTCACCCTTTTTCTTGCATTTGGTTTTTTCTTCTTGCAATTCCTTCCTTTATTGGGTCCTTTCTTTTTCTTACTAATTTTCTCTCAATGCTTAAGCG
Source organism: Capsicum pubescens (assembly GCA_030864215.1). Lineage (NCBI taxonomy): Eukaryota > Viridiplantae > Streptophyta > Magnoliopsida > Solanales > Solanaceae > Capsicum > Capsicum pubescens. The sequence continues at coordinate 192,373,775 of CM061544.1, read as the reverse complement.
CTCATAGGCATTCAGTTACAACTTCGTGGCCGAAAGTTACTTCCTTCAATCTTCACCACCCCCAACTTAGGCTTTTAGCCTCAAGTAACATTTTTAGGTTCAAGGAGGTTATGGTTGAAAAGAGGGATAAAAATTAAATGGCTCACGGCTTGTAATGTGTTTTCCAAAGAAAGGTCCAAAGTCTCAAAGTGGGTGACTAGGGATAACATCTATGAATAGGTAGGCATTTTAGGCTAAGTAGGCTTCCAAAGTTACAAAGAGGGCCTAAGATCTTCTCACCAACCTTATACAATAAAATTATCCTTGAGATACTAATGGGGCAAGTTATAGATGACACAAATATAAATGAGATATATAAAAATACACTCACTGCACGTGGCATGTAGACTTGCCAAGGAGGAATAATTGCCCCTCACGTTAGAGACAAACATGGAGTATCTAATTGTATTTACATGCAAAAAATTTTGGAGTCACAAAAAGAGAAAAAGTTTTGTAACAAGGTTTCTCACGTCCATGTCCTTGATTTTTGAAAATTTTTGAACGGAGGGGGTTTTTTCTTTGCATTTGCACCATGCACAATTTGCTAACCATGGAAACAACCCAACCCTTTGTCTCACATTTTGACTTCATATGGGAAAACCAACCATATGGCTACTCAGACTTTGCCAATGGCATGAGTGTGATCCCAAATCCACAATGCCACAGGTACTCAGACTTCCCTTGAATTTGTGATCACGATGCCATATGTACAGAATCCCCCTGCATCCATGGATCCAAAAAATGATTATGATGCATTTCCCTTAAGAATGTCGTCAATCAATCTATCATAGGTAAAAGCACGTCAGACACATCAGAATCAAAATAAATCCAAATTAAAACAGAAAATCTAAAATCAAAAGACTAATCCATGAAACGTGGGCACCATCAGAGTAACCCAAATGTAATCAAACATCCATAAATACCAAATAATACACATCCAGGGACTGGCACCCCCAACTAAGAATCTAGCAGTGTCCTCACTATATAATCAATATAGCAAGTGTAAAGAATGCTCCCTGAATCTTCATCAAGATTTGCTCTCTCCTGCTGACTCTGAACCATTGACACCAGTATCAGAACGTGAACACTCAGTAGGGGGCCATCATCACTCTCTACTCTGGGAGAAGCTAGTCTTTTATGGGGTTTCAGGACCTTCCACAGTCCCTTGACCCCCTTTCACATCTTGCAGAAGAACTTATCTCTCTTTTTCTCCCTCTGCTTAATCTTCTCGTAGAAGTCTCGAATCTCCCTATGAGAATCCACCAATGCTAAGTATGCCCTCTCTATCCTAGCAATTGTGGGTTCCTATTTCTGCTGCTCCTCCTTGTACTTCTCATAGTCTGAGCGGGACACATAAGAGTGATGCCTGGTGAAGGACTCTCTCGGCCACTGAGAAAATCTTGATACCAGTTCCTTGATTACTCTAATATCAAAACCAATATTTTCCAAACTCCCGATGATGGATGGTCTACATGACTCTGACTCCTCAACTGTCGACTTGCCCAAGTTGATCTTCCTATTTTTTGCTCTTACCGGGTGCACCCTCACCTCGAATTTTAGTTAGGTAAATTGGGGTTATAGGGTGCACCAATGTGTCATTTGGGTATTCCACAACCACTGCTCTCCTGCACATCTTAATAATAAGATAAGGAAATATAAGATGCGTACCACCATAGTTCCTGTAGAACTTTATATCAGAAATCACAAAACGACCAACATTCAGAGGAATGTTGTCCAGTATCCAGTCAACCATATGGGCACACATATTAGTAACTGCAGTCAAGAGTGTGCAAGGAGAGATCCAGTTGCAAATGATGTTCAGCCATATTCGGGCCTCGACTGTGAAGTCATTCGTAAAGATACCCTTTATGTAGCAGCCCAAGAGACCTCCTTGATCGGGCATAACTTCTCTTTCATCCAGCTACCCAACTCACAACCCTTTGCCTCAAAATCATCTATATCTGCATTCGAGATCCCATAGATCATTTATCTGCTCTGCCCTAAAATGCACATTTACCCCCTGAATCCTGATAACTAGGTTTGAAAATGATACTATGCTAAGATTAGCATATAACTCACACACCCACTGCTTGTTTGCCATGCAGGGGTCCGGGGTAAAACAACTCCATCCAATGGCCACGAGTCTAGCATGAAATGCCAAAAACTTTTATGGCACTTTCTCTAAGCATATACCTTTTTTGGGGAGCAGCTTAGTCCTTGGGAGCTCGTCATAATATTGGTTGTGGCACTCAGGGGTCATGAAACGGACTTGATTGTAGTTCTCCATGATGGAAATCTGCAAAATATGAGGACAACATAAAATAATTCATCACCAAAATTTTCATGATTAAACCTCACTATAGTGTCAACTAAAGGTCATGGGATGAGTACTTGGTAGTATGTGAACAAAAATTTGAACTACAGGAATTTTGGCCCAAGTTAAAAATGGGTCGCAGTTATAGCGATCGTGGCAGCTTATCTGCGATTCTGGCTGCTGCAATCTCGACTGTCGTGATCACGGTACCTGAGACCAGACCATTCCAATTTTTCACTAGTTCAAAAATCTATTTTTGGGGCCAAAATACGTTCTAAAATAAGAATCAGTCATTAAAAACATGAAACATTCGTTCTAAGTGCTTTATTAATTCCCCTTAATGTGAAAGTACTTAGTTAATAACTCATTTGGGCAATTGAATGGGCATGAGTTGTGCGCCCTGGATTTTGCTAAATTTCACAAAACTTTGGGTACTCTAGACTTCCCTGCATACGAGCACACCATATCTAACATCTAATTTCCCACACAAGCATGATTCATCAACCATTAAGCAATGAAAAACTAAATTTTAGGCCAGACCTAGTTCATGCACCCTAAGGCTTTTTCATAACAATTAAGAACATGAGCTTGAAGCACTTACCGGATGAGTGATGCAAAGAGGATGCAAATATGTCTTTGAAATGTTTCAAACATTGCCACAAATGGGTGAAATTTTGAGAGAAAAGTTGGAGGGGGTGTGGGGGAAATGGAAGACCGATGGTCTTTTAAAGCTGGTCCAACCACAATCGCGGACACGCAGGTGACCGCAATCACAGCTTAGCCCCGTGATTGCAGTAATAGAGGGCATTTCTACACCTCTATTTCCCTTGATCAATATATCATGTAAACATCCCATATTTTCCCTTTTCGATTCATTATACACCAAATTTCCATAAATTCATGGATTAATCAATGTCCAATTTAAAATCTACACTATCAAATTTAAAAGGGAGGATATGGTACACTTTTCATGGTATGATGGGGTACCTCCCATCGAGCGCTTAGTTTAACATCGTGGCACAACACCTCTTTAACTACCTTTTTGTTCTTTGACTTAGAATATTTGAATCATCATCCCAACTTTCACTCACTATGTATTGAGCGGCAGAGGGATACAGATTCAGATGTTCCAAGATAAAACACAATAGATATGAGTACATGATGAGGAAATTTCTATCCGCCACTTGGAAGACTTGAGCCTTTTACCTAATTTCACATCAAATTTATGATTTAGCTCCTTGGGTAATGGTGGGAACATCAATAGGCCACCATTTGAACATCGGAAATTGAGTTTCTTGGTCGTTAAGTGTGGGGCTCCCATGTGCTCTTTTGGAATGTCAAACTCCAAAATATAGGGATATTGCTCCTTCTCCCCATAATCCTTCATTTTTTTAGGTAGATGGACTTTCATCATATCCTCTAAGTGCAATGTTGAAAAATGATTTGGGTAAGGGTTATCCCTTAATTTCAGAATTGCATCCTTATTAGCATCTTCACCCCAAAATGGACTAGAGTCGTCATAAGAGATTTGATTGGCACCTTCTTTTCATTCTAGTGCCAATTCCTCTATTTTGGCATCTTCAACTTTGTTTGGTTCAGTTGGTTGGGAAATCATCGAGGATTCTTCACTAACAAGCTCATCATTAACCACATAGCTTGGTTTCTCTTCTTGATTAACCTCCTCTTAGGAAGTGGTCAAGGTGTTGGTATTTACAAGATTTGTTTCCTTGCCTATTTTCTATATATTGGAAATCTCCCTTCCAAATGCTTCATTGGATTGATGCATTTGGTGCACATTCTCCCCTATTGTAGTTACCCGATCCAAAATAGTTTGAAGCATTGCTTCAAACCTATTATACTCGATATGTTGTTCTTCCTTGATGTCATCATGAGACCTATCACACTTATAAGAAGAACTAGCATTTGAGTTAGTATAATAAGGGAAGGGAGAATTTGGACAATCACTCTAATGTCCATTGCGACCACTACATAAAGAACAATCATACTCCCAATAGGATCAAGACGGTGATTTTATCTCTCTTCGGGGAGTATATCTACATTCTCTTCAAAAGTGGGGTCCATAACAATATGGACATGGATCGTCAAGATAGGATTTCCAACTACCAAAATCATATTTATCCCAAGATGCAACAGAGAAAATTAAACAAAGACAATAATCTACCTAACATAAAGAAAACAAAAGAGAATCACAAACAAATATTTAAAAGTTTGGATTTAAGAAAATAAGCTAAAATTTCAAACTAACTCAATACGCCAAAATTGTTCCCCAGTAACGGCACCATTTTTTATAACGCTCAACTTACACATCAATTTAACTGCAAGGAGGTCGTCATCAATATATTTACCCAACTTTGGGTTGGGGTCGAATCCACGAGGAACAATGTGAGTGGCAATCGAATTAGATCGAAGTAAAGGAAACTTGCTAAATTCAAACCTAGAATACAAATATGTAAAAATTAGGGGAATTGAGTGAGTATCAAAGCTAGTGTTTATTTACGGAATTTTAAAGGACTAATTCAGGGCTACAAATAATTAGAGTATAATCAATTAGGCATAGATCTTGGGATTATGCTTTCCTAGGGCAAGTTATGCATGGGAATATGATGATTCGGTACAAATTCTACTCGTTGATGATGTGGTAGGCTAGGTTGAAAGTCCTTGAGACTAGTTTGTCAACATAGTCTCAAATATGTCACCCATACACCCTTTCGAGTACCTAACGAGTGTGTCAATTAAAGCCATACAAAACCTCAATTAGGCACCCCTATTTCTAGGATGATACATAAGATATAGTCAACCTCACAGTCACCCTTATGTCTAAGATAGTGAAAATTAGTAAACTATGCCCATAAATTTTCTACTATTGCCTTGGTTCCTATATCCCTCTTTCAAGGATGACATGGTTTCCAAAAATTCACCCAAACCCCTCTTTCAAGGATGGTTTAGGCTTTAAAGAGCTTAGGGTTTTCACCCATAAACCCATTTGGGTATTTGGGGCTTTCACCCACAAATCCCAACCAATTTAGTCAAGCAATATTAGAACCCTTCATCAACAAACTAACATATGCACAATTGAATCACAACCCACACACAATTGCACCCTATTCTAGAATAATCCCAAGAAGAAGAACAAGCTACACATAAGAGTAATGAGCAAGATATACCCAATAATCTTTATTGATTAGATTTATGAAAGACTAAGTGAATGTTACTTTAAACTTTGAACTTTAATAAATCTTCAATAGGAGTTAGCTAATCCTTTACTTGGAAGCTACTCCAATGTATTCTTCGCCCAAAATTAATACAATAACTGTCCTCTAAAAATAGAAACTAAGAAGTAGACAAGGTTCCAATAATTGGGAATGGATTTATTGTCCCAAAGAGATAGAGGTTGAGACTTTTAAGAGAAAATTTAGGAACATCTGTGTGCATTTACATCCTTGCCCTTGGCTATTTTTTCCGCTAAGTCATGATCGCAGGAGTTGTCCATGTTCGTGGCTACTACGGCTGTTGTCAGACCCATACAATTGCAGTATGTTGACCTGCTTGACTGACTGTGATCACAGTCCTCAGACCATAATCGCGGTAACTGGGGCTATGTTCTGCTCCAAGTCTTCAAACTGCACTTCTTTATTTCTTTTGATCTTTTTCATCCCGCATCCACATATTTTTATCTCATTACCTATGTGCCTACAAAATGTGGATATTAGTGTATTTAATCACAAATATGTCTCACTTATTCATTCAAAACATGGTAATGTGCATGAATGTTGAGTGCGAATGAGTGGTAAATTCACCACTCATCAGTAACTAGTACTTGAATTTACACCAAAAAGGTACAGAAATATAGTATGAGTACCAAAACCATGGGTACTTAGTAGGCATCATCGGTTGACTAAGATAAATCAAGATATAAATACGATATGATACAAGATAACATAAGCTAATTGAAAATAAAAAAATTGAACCTGAAATTAAGCTCCAGCACTGTTGTATATACATAAGCAGATATGTACAAGATAATAACATAAGGATCATACCATTAGAACTACAAGATTTGACCCCACATGCCAATAAGTGAGGAAAAGTAAATAACCCAACGCAGGCCCCCATAAGCCTGGAGGATACAATCAAGGAAACTATCTAATAACCAAAGTTTACTAACCGACATGCCATAACAAAGAAATCACCCATCCCAAATTGCATCATGAACAATCCTCAATGCCATACTCGAACCGAAACTCAATGGCATTATCATTACTATCATTAATTTAGTCGGACTAGAATTGAAACTTATATTATCAATATCATTAGAAATTGCCAGACTTGAATTGGAACTCATAATTATAAACTGCATAAATGAACTATATTAGTGATCCATAATCTAAAACCAATATATTATACCAATAAATCATAGCTATAGACTATCCCTTTACTCATAATTATAAAGTGGATAAGGAATTATATATGTAAGTCTCATCCGTAACAAAGTCTATAAGCTGTATTATTAGCTATATCCGGAGAACATATCAATACTAATATTCATAAGCAATATTACTAAGCATATCTGGAATTCATATTAATAGCCATATCCATAGGCTATTTATCTAATCTATAGGCTGTTAATAGTATCTATATACCACATCATCCCTCTAGCCACATTATATCCACAAGCCACTTCATACGTCTATAGGCCATGTTCTATCTACGAGCTGAATCATAATTATGATCCATATAACATCCATAAACCATATTATATACATAATCCATATCATATCTATAAGCCACGTTTTATCTATATAATCCATGTCATACCCATGAGCCATACTATACATCTACATAAGCCATATCATACCTTGAACTATATTATATTTCTGCATAATCCATATCATAGCCATTAGCCATTACTTTTTAATCATACCGATATCTATAGCCTTAAGCATATCAAACCATAATATTAATCATATTTTGAAGCCATACCCGTAATCATATGCATGTCATAAATTATACATATAAATTTCACCATTAATCATACATAGAAGCAATATCATTAGAAATACTCGAAAATTGCATCCATCCTTCCACACCAAACTAACTTACTCAATAATTATATTCAACCCTCTCAAGTATCAACCTATTATTAATAAGAGTATATCAAACACAAATGAGTGTACAAAGTTATCACCAGTCATGATAGTACCTACTTTATCCCTCCAATAGGTAAGTTGAAACATATCTCGGAGCTAGATGCAATGGGCTAACATGGTGAAAAATAGCCTAAAAGTTAAAAATCAACAATTTAATGATTTATGTAACGATGAAAGAGTCATAAATATCTACTAGATAGATAGAAACCAAGTAGTATCCCAAGACTCAATAATGTCAATACAAGAGCAACTACCAATGAACTATGAGTACTGAATATACAAATACAATCTGTCTCGAATATGAAAGACTAGACATAGATAACTAGAAGAAAAAAGGGTAACTCTGACTCCAAGAGCTCACCCAATCTCCGAAATCATCTTTGCACAAACTGTGAATCAGCGGCAGCAACTAGTACTCAAATCTATGCCAAAATGGTAAAGAAGTGTAGTATGAGTACCAAAACCATGGGTACTCAGTAGGAAGCATCAGCCGACTGAGCTAAATCATGATATAAATATGATAAGATACAAGATAACATAAGCTACGTCAAGATAAAAGGGAAAGCCTTAAATTAAGCTCCAACACTGTTGTACATACATAAGCAGATATGTACAAGATAATAACATAAGGATCATACCATTACAACTACAAGAAATGGCCCTCATAAGTCAATAAGTGCGTAAAATAAAATAACCTAATGCAGGCTCCCCTAATCCTAGAGGATACAATCAATGAAACTAACTACCGAATAACTAAAGTTTACCAACCAACATGCCATAACCAAGAAACCACCCATCCCCTATTATATCATGAACAATCCTCAATGTCGGACTCGATCCAGAACTCAATGGCATTATCATTATTATCATCAATTTAGCCAAACTTGAACCAGAACTTATATCATCAATATCATTGGAAATTGTCGAACTTGAATCAAAACTCATAATTATAAACTGCATAAATGAACCATATTAGTGAGCCATTTCAATAATCTAAACCCAATAGATTATACCAAGAAATCATAGATATAGACTATCCCTTTACTCATAGTTATAAAGCAGACAAGGAATCATATCTGTAGGTCTCATCTGTAATCATATCTATAAGCCATATTACTAGCCATATCCAGAGAACATATCAATACTAATATTCATAAACTATGTTACTAAGCATATCAATAAGTCATATTAATAACCATATTCATAGGCTACCCATCTCATCTATAGGTCGTTAATCATATATATATGCCAAATCATCCCTATGAGCCACTTTATATCCATAAGTCATTTCTTATGTCTATAAGCCATGTGCTATCTATGAGCCGAATCATAATTATGAGTTGTATAACAACCATGAACCATATTATATATGTATATGTATATATAAGCCATCATATATATAAGCCACATTTTATCTATATAAGTAATATCATACCCATGAGCCATATTACATCTCTACATAAGCCATGTCATACCCATGAACCATATAATATATTTGCATAAGCCATATCATACCCATGAGCCATTACCCCTTAATCATACCGATATCTATAGACAAGCATATCAAACCATGTTATTAATCATATTCGGAAGCATACCCGTAATCACATGCATAAGTCATAAATCATACTTATAAATTTCACCATTATTCACACATAAGGGCAATATCATTAGAAATACTCAAAATTTACAGTCATCCTTCCATACCCAACTAACATACTCAATAATTATATTTAACCCTTTCAAGTATCAACCTACCATTAATAAAAGTATATCATATGCAAATAAGTCTACAAGGTTATCATATTCAAATAAGCCTAAGATGGGCCAGAGTCCCACTTCTAATACCCAAAGATTCTCTAAGGAAATTTCTACCCCAAACTATACTAATGTATCTAAGATCATTCCTAGATGTCAATCAAGCCATAATTAGCCCTAGGATATTAGTCCTCTCCAAACATGACTAAGGCAATCCTTCCTAGAATAATAGCAACTAGGGTAATTTTCTTAACTTAAGCAATTAAAAACAATTCTACCTTAACATGAGTAACTAGGGCAATTTCTCTTACCTTGAGAAATTAAGGCATTTCCATTCTAAATATATATCGTGAAGCCCAATTCACCCAAGCCGTGATTAAATATGCTACTACTCTGAATTTAAGGTTTCAAGGTAGCTTAAGGGTCCAATTAACTCCAATGTCCTCATTCACACTTACAACACCTAAATACCACCCCATATCTAGCATAATATTATAATTATACTGTAAGATAACTCAATCTATGAAGTAGGTAAGCCTATCCTACCTGGGCACCGAAGAATCAGCTAAATCACTGATTTTCCCTTTCGAGAAGCTTTCGCAAGGTGCCATGCTATCAAAATCAAAATTTACTCATCAAAATGAGAAAAATGAAACCCATATTAAACTATTGTTCTTCGGGTCCAAAATTAAGTAAAAATACCACGTGTGGCCTTTTTATGAAAATTGCATTTTTGAAACCAACTCAACGTCCCTTTACACTTTAAGAATGTTTACCCTCAAAAATGGGTGAATTTTTTAGCTATATTAGTGCTAAATCAAGTCACCAAGATTTTGGGATTTTTAGATGAGAATGGAGAATTCAACCATGAAAATAAAGAAATCTTACCATAAATGTGAAGGAGAATCGCGTAATAAATCCTTTTCCAAGCTATAAAATCACCCACCAGGGTTATTCCCAAGCTCTCCCACTTTTTAGGGTTTAAATATCTTGGATATGGATGAGATATGGTGAAGAGGGGGATAAAAGGGGTATTTATACCCTTTCCAAGTACATGGGTATCACATACACGACCTACCGATCGCATACGAGATATCTGGCCAAAGGTGCAGAAGTCGCTTATGCGATATTAGTATCGTATACACTATACTTTCCTTCCTGACAGAGGTTTATCTTACAAAAATAAAAATGTCATTTACACGATACTTTCTGGTGTCCGACAGATTGCATAAGTGATCAAAGACTTGTGGAAGCGAGTGCACCAGCACCAGCTGAGACTTGGAAATTTCTGAGTCTCATTCAACCCCTCGGTATTCATATGGGATCTCGTATATGCAAATAGACTATTCTACCCTATCAAATTTGATGTTTCAAACTAAATGGCGTGATCAAAATTTTCATCCGAGGTCATTTCGATAAAAAGTGGGTCCCACGCGTATTTGTCATTTTTTATAACTTTCGACCAATCTCTTAAAATGAGCTCAAGTGCCTCGGGACTTGGACCAAGGGTCCACCTAGCCTAAAATTTACATTTCAAAGTTGTTGGGACAGTTTGAATTAGCATACAAGGTCATTCGACTAAAGCTTTTTCTCGGTAGTCAATTTGAACTAGCGATAAGTTTAAAATAGGAAATTGGCTCTAAAAAATAAACAAATTGCTCGGTAACCAAACTATCAGTTCCAGCAAGTCATAAATGGATTGGAAAAGCTCTAAATGGTAAAAATAAGCAGAAATGCAAAAAATGACCTGAAGGGTCATTACACATTATTTCCTAGTTAACCCTTTTGAGCCTTTGCCACATTTTCTTTCTTCTTTTAATGATAACCATACTATGACACCTAGAGCCTTTTTGAAAATCTCTCTCTTAGAACATAAACTCCTTGAATACATCACATATTCTAGAATAAAAAAATATAGGTAAAATCCTAAGTTTGGGGGGTGCATAATTGTAAGGTTGATAAAGGGGTAATTTAAATTCTTAGTTTGGGGGAGAAATGTGATATGCTAGAATGAGTCACGAAAAGTGTGTGCTTGGTGGTTTAATCATGTGATTTTGAGATAAGAGATGTGCTAAAAAATAAAGTCAATTATCTGAGTACATATAGCTTGAAGTGATATTAGACAAATGATGGGACTATGGATGGCTAAAAGTTAAAACATCTCTTGAAAGAACCAATGAAGTAGATGAAGAAAGTGGTGTGTTAAATTTGTTTGGAAAGTAAGAAGCTAGAGGTTAGGGGAAAAAAGAAAAATTGAAGGTGAATAAGGTGGAAAGCAACTAGAAGTTGGCTCGTATCGCGGTGCAAATCAAGCAAGAAAGTAAAATTGGGGGGTTTGTTTGAACACTTTGACTTAACAATTTTATCGTAGTGAAAATGCAATTTCGAAGCTAAAAATGACTAGAATTTGGCCAAATGTGGAATGAGACTTGGGTTTATACTTTACTAAGTGTGGGTTCATGCATAGGTAATTGATAATTTGTCTAAATTTAGCTAAAAGTCATGGGTAGGCTAGACTATAGGTATTTAGTGTCAGTTTGTCAATCAAAGACTAAAATCTCACAAATGGGTTCTTTCGAACACCTCATAAGTGTAGAGATTTGAGCAATCAATGGCCTCAATTAGTATCCTTATGTCTAAGAGATACTATTAAATAATGTGAATCAGGTTATTATTTATAGTAATTCCTTACCCTCATCCCCTTTGTCAAAGATAATAAGGATTCAAGGGTAACTAAAATTTGCAACCACTAATTCTCAACTGAAACATGGAGTGGGAGTAAAACCCATATAAATTAGATAATTAGGAAGACAAATAACAACATCCAAACAATAATCAAATTATTCAAGCATAACCCTAAGCAAAGAAATTAGTTACTCATAGAGAGAGAAAGAGGAGATTTACCTAAATTCTCTGCATATTGTTCCATTGAATCATAATCTAATACAATATTGAAAATCCGAATTCAATAAAAAATGATATAAAATCTCTAATTCCACACTTGGAGTCTTACTCTAATGTTTCAAGCTTTAGAATGTACAAGGATGGAGGTTTAGAGCTAAAAACCCCTATTTAGACCCCCAAATTCATGCCTTGTAGAAATTATGAAAATTCCACTGTACTGGTGACCTGCTAACGTGGGTGACCTACGAGCGTAGGTCACCTTCGCAAGTCACACTGGATGCTTAAATTGATCCATCTACACCGTAAGTCAAGCATGTGTGTGCGCATGTGGCTCCCGACTTGTCCAAATGAACTTGTAAGCCCTTTTTCTTCACTTTTCATACTCCAATTGACTCATATAACTAAATTAACTTCATTTTCAACCTTTACCTGCACATTATAACATGTGAATTACCTCGAATGAATAGAAAACATAAAAATTCAAGCCTAAAAAGTGTTAACAAGTCATTAAATTGATGACTTATCAACCTCCAACTTAAATTGTTGCTTGTCCTCAAGCAACCAAGAATATTCACACAGAGATAGGGCATTAATGACTCCAAACATAACTTCAAAACCATCAAAAATAAAGCTATGCTAGATATCTTGGCTAACAAAGTTCAAAAAGTTCCCTTAAACATGTCATGGCAACAAGTAAACCAAAAATTTTCAATGTGCACATTTCTATGAAGCAAGGATGCAAGATATTATCAAATGAAACTTTCAAATAAAAATGCTTATCAAGGTGTGACACAAAATCTTCAAAGATATCTCAATTTTCACTATGCAACTTATCTTGCTCATTTACCCTAATTGGGATTAAAACATCACCATTCATCCCAAAGTATCGATACCACTAACATGAAAGAGGTAGTTCCATGCACAAAAGACATTTTAATTCTCAAGGAAGCACAAATATTGAAAGAATTTATACTCACTATCACAAAGAAATTCAAGTATAATGAATAAAACCGTAGGCTTACCCTTTCTATTGTTCGCCATTAATATAGCTTACCAAGTTTGAAATCACAAGGTCTTGTGGGTGTAGATGAAGGTTAAGGTGCGAGAAGGAATGTATGTATTAAATGACTAAAACACCTCCCTAAACATAATCACTTATCACCTTCTATCCCCAATTCTTTTAATTTTCCACCTTATTCGCCTTCAATTCTTTTCCTTATTTCCCTTAACCTTTAGTTTCTTCCTTGCAAAAAAAATTAACACACTACTTTTTTCATGCACTTCTTTGATTTTCTCAAGAGATGTTTTAACATTTAGCCATCCATGACCCCTCTTTTGTCTAATTTCACTTCAAGTTCTATGGGCTAGGCTATTTGACTTTGTTTTCAATCACATCTCTTATCTCATCAGCACATGATTAGAACACCAAGCATACACCTTTCTTGACTCATTCTAGCATATCACATCCCCTCCTAAACTAAGAAGTTGAATCACCCCTTTACAAATCTTACAATTATGCACCCCCAAAACTTAGGCTTTCCCCTATATTTTCTTACTCTAGAATCATGTGATGCATTTAAGGAGGTTATGTTCCAAAAGAAAGATTTTCAAAAAGGATATAGGTGACATATTATAATTATCACTAAAAGAAGAAATAAAAATGGGCAAAGGCTTAAAAGGGTTAACTAGGGAACAATGTCATGGTGGGATTGTCAAATCCAACATATTAGGCCAACTGGGTATTTTTCTAGATGATTGAGTTAAGAGGTCTCCTTATGTGTCAATGGTGTTATCTCTTCATTCTTATGTCTATGACAAGACCCAAAATTGGGCCATGTCATATGGGCACCTCAAGATAACATGAACCGGAGGTCATGCAGATAACCCAACCTAATTATCAATTTAAAACACAAAGGTCAAATGAATCCCGACCATATAATAAGATAGCGGAAAACATACTACAAGTCGTATATTAAAAATATCTAAGCACTTTATTAGATTCATAAAACTAACTATTATTCCTAAGTCCATAGTCATCCATACTACCTCTATACAAATCCAAAGTCTAAATATATGAATATATGTCGAGATATGCCCCCGACAATAGCCAACATCAAGTCTAAAACATAAGGTAAAGATACTCTGAAATATGTGCCTTCCTAAAAATTGAAGCTCACAACTTCAACGTCACACACGATTCTCCCAAACACTTGGTCACTGCACAAGAAAATAAGATGAAGCTCCAGTTCCTATGTTGCATGGGGACATAGCGTCCGGTGATGATTAACGGTTGGAGCGCTAGCATGTAACCCAAGGGTAAAGATAAAATAGTACATTTGTTCAAATCCACATACATAAGTATGGGCATATATGAAGATACATGTACATATAGTTACACAACATGCCGAACTAGAGAATAAGTCATAACATGCATTCTTGAATCATTCATTCATGAGACATGGAGTGAAGGAATTCCCAACCTTCCACCCTTACATTTTAGACATACATGATTTCTACGTTATAATAGGCAAGAGAAAATAATCCTTGAACCAACACATCTTATATGATAGGTGGACGCGAACCACAAACCAACATACCTCATACGGTAAGTGGACACAAACCATGAACCGACGTACCTCATATAGTAAGTGGACTTAGACCACAAACCAACACGTCTTGTTTGGTAAGTGGACCTGGACCACAAACCAACACGCCTTGTAAGGTAAGTTGACTTTGACTACAAACCAATATGCCCATATGGTAAGTGGACTTGGACCACAAACCAACTCAATTTGTATGGTAAGTGGACTTGCACCACGAACCAACTCCCGCTGTAAGTGGACTCAGACCATAAATTGATACACTTCTTACGGTAAGTGGACTCGAACCACAAACCAACACACATCTTATATCATCAATAATTGACATTTGGACTCTATCTCTCCTTAATCACGTATCAACATCCATGTCATTTAACACATAAGGATTCGAACCCATTTAAGTAATTCTAGCCACAAAGGCTACATATCAACACCATAGAAAACCACATGGTCTTTACCCACTTAAATTAACCATTAGTCATATAGATAGGCCCAATGCCTTAGTTCACAACACGGTGCAAGTTCATTTATGGTCACCACGACATCTATGAACCAATCATTCCTTATTATTATCCTTATACACACCTTTTTATTCAAACACAATTCAAGTTCATGTTTTAGAGAGTATGACCCATATAGCCAACTAACTATCAAAGGCACCCCCTTACTCCTTGTATGGCCAACAAGGACTCTATCAAATATTTACCAAACGTTCATATTCATTAACAACATCTTATCTAATTCATTTCCACTAGACCAATACCATAGATGCACATTTGACCTTCACAAAACCATTTAACCACTAGACACTTCAATGGACTAAATACCTTGATTCAATTCATAATCAATTCAATTTATGGTCATCAAGACCCACATAACTATTAACATTTCATTAGAAAGCTTATACCACATTCTTACCACCCACAACATTCGAAAATGCCTAAACTCTTGGTGAGTAGAAAGTGCATACAAGTGACTCCAGCCAAAGTCGGTACCAAAAATAGAAGCAGAGATAGCACCTTCTAATGCAAGAGTAGATGAAGTAGCAATAGGGGCTCTGTCAGCCTGAGTAGCCACTCGAGAGGGGAATTCTCGATGCATGTGCCCAGTCTGACCACAATAAAAACATCTATTCTTCCCCTTTTTACACTCACCAAGGTGATGCTGACCACAGAATCTACAAGTGGGATAGGTCAACTCTTATTGGGCCCCACTGGCTTGAGAATCACCACTCATCTTATTCTTTCTCCTAGGCAACCAACCACTAAACTATTGGCCCTTATTTAGCTTAGAAGGTCGAGACCTCTTACCTTGTCTCTCACTAATCTCACCCTATTTTATTTCCTTTTCTGCACTTGTTGCATATACAAAACCAACCTAGAGATGTTCATATCGTTGATCAACAAAGCAGTTTTACTCTCAAGGATAAATTTGGGATACAGTCCCGAAATGAATTTACGCATCCTTGCTCTCATGCTAGAAACTATCTCAGGGGCATACCTCAAAAATTAATGAAATTTCATGGCATACTTCTTAAAGGACATCCTACCTTGCCTCAAATTCATAAACTCTTCCATTTTTACTTCCCTCAACTCTTGAGGAAAGAAGCGGTCAAGAAAGGCACTAGAGAAATCTTCCCACTCGGCGGGACTAGCACCCACACCTCTAGACATCTCCCATTCTTCGTACAAATGGTACGCTATATTTTTCAATTAGTAGAAAGCAAACTCAACACCTTCCACCTCAGATGCATGTATAATTCAGAAGATCTTCTCCATTTCATCAATGAAACTTTAGGGATCTTCCTCAACCTTTACACCCATAAACATAGGAGGGTACAACTTCATGAATTGGACAACCCTTGAGGCCTTAGAGAATATATCAAAAGAAGCACCATGCCCGAATTGAGAAGCTACCAATTGGGTCAAGAGGTTGATAAAGTGACAAAACTCATCATTAGAAGTATCCCCATAAAGGGACAGAGAAGTATCGTCAGGTAGAACCCTACGAGGATGATCAGATGCCGCAGCCCTAGCCTGGTTCTGAACCCCAGAAATTGGACGAGCTCCATCTACATTGTCCCCAATCGGGACTAAAGAGTTTGCCTAAGTAGCAGATCTCCTTGGAAGCATGATATGAAAGATAGCAAACAAAAATCAGAGGAATCCAAGACCTTAGACTCTACAGCTTGAGATTGAAACGCAATAAAGGGAAACATTTCTGAAAATGTCTCATAGTCCCTCTTTTATAAGTGTGGCACGCTTCACACCCATAAAAGAGACTCTACTCGACACGGTATTGTGGACACTCAACTGACCATGAACCTAGGATCTGATACCAACTTGACACGAACCGAAATTGAGCCATGCCATATGGCACCCAAAGGTCACATAAATCGAAGGTTGCCTCGATCACCCAACCTAATTATCAATATAAAACACAAAGGTCAAATGAGTCCCAACCATCTAATGAGATAGCGAAAAACATACTACATGTCGTAACTTAAACATATCTAAGCACTTCATTAGATTCATCAAACTAACCAATATTCCCAAGTCCACAGTCATCCACAATACCTTGATATAAATCTGAAGTCTAAATATATGAACATATGTTGAGACATGCCCCCAACAATAACCAACATCAAGTCTAAAACATAAGGTAAAGAGACTATGAAATATGTGCCTTTCAAAGAATGAAAGCTCACCACTTCAATGTCACACACATTAGTCTGAACACTTGGTCACTACACAGGAAAAAAACATGAAGATCTGGCTCGTATGTCGCACAAGCACATAGTGTTCACATACGGTTAGTAGTTGGAGCGCTAGCATGTAACCCAAGGGTAAGGAAAAAATAGTACATTTATCCAAATCCATGTCAAACCATTATATGCCATCACATTTAAATAAGTATGGAAATATATGAAGATACATGTACATAGAGTTACACAATGTGCCAAACAATGGAATAAGTCATAACATGCATTTTCGAATCATTCATTCATGAGACATGGAGTGAAGAAATTCCCAACATTCCACCCTTATATTTTAGCCACATAGGGTTACTACGTTACAATAGGCAAGAGGATACAAACCTCGAACCAACATATTTTATATGATAGGTAGACGCAAACCACGAACCGACATGCCTCATATGGTAAGTGGACTTGGACCACAAACCAACACGCCTTGTTTGGAAAGTGAACTTTGACCACAAACCAACAAGTCTTGTATGGTAAGTGGACTTAGACCATAAACCAACTCAACTCGTATGGTAAGTGAACTTAGACCACAAACCAAATCCCACGGTAAGTGGACTCGAACCACAAATCAGCACACCTCCGATGGCAAGTGGACTCGGACCACAAACCAACACACGTCTTATATCATCAATAATTGATATTTAGACTCTAGCCCTCCTTAATCACGTATCAATATCAATACTATTCAACACATAATGACTCTAACCCATTTAGGTGATTCTAGCTACCAAGGCTACATATCAACACCATAGACAACCACATGGTCTTTACCCACCCAAATTAACCATTAATCGTATAGATAGGCCCAAGGCCTTAGTTCACAACACGATACAAGTTCATTTATTATCACCAAGACCTCTATGAACCAATCATTCCTTATTATTATCTTTATACACACCTTTTTATTCAAACATAATTCAAGTTCATATTTTAGGGACTATGACCCATATATCCAACCAACTATCAAAGATATCCCCTTACACCTCGCATGGCAAACAAGTCCTCTATCAAATATTTATCAAGCATTCATATTCATTAACAACATCTTATCTCATTCATTTTTATTAGACAAATACCATAGATAGACATTTGACCTTCACAATACCATTTAACCACTAGTCACTCCAATGGACTAAATGCCTTGATTCAATTTACGATCATCCACACCCACATAATTATTCACATTTCATTAGCAAGCTTATACCACATTGTCACCTCATTTTACATTAACTCACTATTCAAGTTCATATTCATGTTTAGGGGCTTCAATCACTTATTAGTCATTAACCCAACAAGGTCATAAATTATACAATACATGGCTCTTAATACCTTCACAATATCAATTATCAATCATTCATGCTTCTTGGGCCATTACCCTAATTCAAAACATCACCAATATGTAACTAGACATTTCACTTAGACATTTTCACAAACACCTTGTGTGCATACCTTTAACAAGGTTATTTTCATGGTAAAATCATCAAGATTGGGGTTAATCAAGACCCTCATGTTAAACCATATAGAAAAAGAACCCACATATGCAATGCATCATCAATAACATGTATAAACATAAGTCTAAGCAAGAAACAACATTATTCATTATTAGGCAACAAAACCCTTTAAATTTAATTTCAAAATCACCATGTACACTTACTAATCCAAGTGTAAAATACATAGATTTAGAGTTATTTAACAAGGGGAAGAGTTATATGCCTTAAACAAGATGATCCACTAAGAAATTTGACTCCTTCTTGCCACTAGATGCACACCCTTCAAACCATAGCCTTCAATCTTCTCAAGAGTGTTTGAGAGAGAGAGTTCAGGATGTTAGATCCAATCAAAATATGTTAAAGGAAGCTATATACCCTTATATAGTGAGGGGACTTAGGGTTATGGGTGTAGGAAATGACCACAAGGCCCCTAGTTAAAAGCTGAAAATTAGTCGTCCAGGTTTTTACGACTGACTCACTTGAGTCAATCGTACCCTAGGGTACGAGTGGTACCCTGACTCATACCCTAGGTTCCACCTAGGTCATATTCACTGATATTTATATGACTACACACCCTTGAGTCCTATTCAAAGGCTACGACTCACACCCTAACCATACACACCACTCGTATCAAAAATAGTCCACTTTACACTAAGTGCCAAGAACCATACGGCTTACCTAGGTATGAATCGTACCCTTGTATATGAGATAGGGGAGGCCAAGTCATATATAGGACAAAATACTACCCTCCTAGGTTGCTCAAGGTACGAGAGAGGAAGGAGGAGTGGGTTTGACTTATATTCAAAGGGTACGAGTGGTTTGCCCAATTGAACCTTGGACTGCATAGAACCTTTACCAAAGCCACCTCTTTTGGAATCAACCTTTGGGCTCTTAAGATAATAGATGAATCTTCCTTTAATATCTAAAGAAACTTTTTCCTGTGCAATGATCAACTCATTAGGGAATTTTAAGCATGACCTTATGGATCTAACAATATAAGGAAGCATTTCACAAATGCAACCAATTCACCACCAAATGACATCAAACGTAATCATGTCCACCTTTATCAATCAATAAGACTTTCTTTACTACCAACAGTTATCACACACCCCTTATAGACTCCTTACAACCATGGAGTCTCTTCCCAGGGTAGAAACGGAAAAGGAGCCTAAATGACTCTAAACTAAATTAAAATACACAATCACAAATGGGATCAAACATACCAAGTAAAACATACATTACATGAGTAAGGAGTTTTTCAACATAACAGTAACAACATTCGGAGCCACCCCGAACTCCAGGTGAATAAAAAGTGCATACAAGCGACTCCGGCCAACACCGGTACTAGAAACAGAAGCATAGATTGCACCTTTTGGTGTTGGAGTAGATGAAGTAGCAATAGGGGCTCTGTCAGATTAAGTAGCTACTCGAGAAGAGCACTCTAGCTATATATGCCCAGTCTAACCACAATAAAAATATCTATTATTCCCCTTCTCACACTCACCACGATGATGCTGACCATAAAATCTACAAAGGGGATAGGTCGGCTCAAATTGGGACCTACTGGACTAAAAATTACCACTCACCCAGTTTTTCCTCCTGGACAACCTACCATTAAACTATTAGCCCCCACTTTGCTTAGAAGGCCGAGACCTCTTACCTTACCTTTCACTAATCTCATACTATTTTTTTTCCTATCCTTCACTTGTTCCATATACACAACTGGCCTAGGGATGTTTATATCGCTGATAAACAAAGCCACCTTACTCTCAAGGACCAATTCGGGTGATAGCCCAGAAACAAATTTACGCATCCTAACTCTCATGCTAAAAACCATCTCAGGGGAATACCACAACAATTGATGAAATTTTAAGGCATACTCCTTAACGGACATCCTACCTTTCCTCAAATTCACAAACTCTTCCGGTTTTTTTTCCCTCAACTCTTGAGAAAAGAATCAGTCAAGAAAGACACTAGAGAAATCTTCCCACTCGATCAAACTAGCACCCACACCTCTATACATCTCCCACTCTTCGTACCAATGGTACGCTACATTATTTAATTGGTAGGAAGAAAACTCAACACCTTCCACCTTCAATGCATGCATAATTTAGAAGATCTTTTCCATTTCAATAAAACTTTAGGGATCTTCCTCAACTTTAACACTCATAAACATAGGAGGGTGAAACTTTATGAATTGGCCAACCCTTGTGGCCTAGAGGATGTAGCAATAGAAGCACCACGCCTAAATTAAGAAGCTACCAATTGGGTCAAGAGATTGATAAAGAGATGAAACTCATCATTAGAAGCATCCCTTTGAAGGGACTTAGGAGTAGTGTCACTCTTATAAGTAGGGTTTGTGGGGATAGGTGGAACCCTATGAGGATGGTCAGATACCATAGCCCTAGATCGAGTCTGAACCCTTGAAATTGGATGAGCTCCATCCACATTGTCCCCAATCAGGACTGAAGAGTTTTCATGAGTATTAGATCTCCTTGTAGGCATGATATGACAGATAGCAAACAGAAATCAGAGGAATCCAATACATTAGACTCTACAGCTTGAGATTGAAATACAATAAAGGGAAATATTTCCTAAAATGTCTCATAGCCTCTCTTTTATAAGTATTGCACGTTTCACAGCCATAAAAGAGACTTTACTCGACACGATATTATGGGTCCCAACAGAATATGAACCTAGGCTCTGATACGAACTTGACATGACTTGAAATTGGGCCATGTCATACGGGCACCCCAAGCTCACATGAATCGAAGGTCACCCCGATCACCCAACCTAATTATCAATATAAAACACCAAGGTCGGATGAGTCCCGACCATATAATGAGATAGCAAAAAACATACTACATGTTGTAACTTAAACATATCTAAGAACTTCATTAGATACATCAAACTAACCAATATTACCAAGTTCACAGTCTTCCACAATACCTCTATACAAATTTGAAGTCTAAATATATGAACATATGTCGGGACATGACCTCAACAATAGCCAACATCAAGTCTAAATAAGTTAAATAGACTATGAAATATGTGTCTTCCGAAGAATGGAAGCTCACACTTTCAATGTCACACACGATCCGCCCGAACACTTGGTCACTACGTAAGTAAAAAAAGATAAAGCTCAGGATCCTATGTCGCGTGGGGACATAGCATCTGAAGACAGTTAGCAGTTGGAGCGCTAGCATGTAACCCAAAGGTAAGGATAAAATAATATACTTCTTCAAATCCACGTCAAATCCACATCTTTTGGGATCAACCTTTGGGCTCTTAAGATAATAGACAAACCTTCCTTTAGCCACTAAAGAAACTTGTTCCCATACAAAGATCAACTCATTAAGGAATTTTAAGCATGACCTTATAGATCCAATAATCTAAGAAAGCATTGCGAGAATGCAACCAATTCACCCCCAAATGACATCAAATGCAATCATGTCTACCTCTATCAATAAACAAGCCTATTTTTACAACCAACAGCTATCACACACCTTTTATAGATTCCTTATAACCACGAAGTCTCTTACCAGGGTAGAAATAGAAAAGGGGCCCAAATAACTTAGAACCAAATTGAAATACACAATCACAGATGGGATCGAACATACAAAGAAAAGAATACATAACATGGGTAAGGAGTTTTTTAACATACCCATAACAAAATTCGGAGACGCCTAAGATACCTAGTGAGTAGAAAGTGCTTACAAGCAACTCCGACCAATGCTGCTACCAGAAATAGAAGCAGAGATAACACCTTTTCATGTAGGATTAGATGAAGTAGCAACAGAGGATCTGTTATCCCGAGTAACCACTCGAGAAGGGCACTCTCACTGTATGTGCCTAGTTTGACTATAATAAAAACATCTACTCTTCTCCTTCTCACACTCACCATGGTGATGTTGACCACAGAATCTACAAGGAGGATAGGTCAGCTCTGATTGGGCCCCACTGGCCTGAGAATCACCACTCACCAAGTTCTTTCTCCTGGATAACCTACCACTAAATTATTGGCCCCTATTTAGCTTAGAAGGTCGAGACCTCTTACCTTGTCTCTCCCTAATATTACCCTATTTTATTTTATTTCCTCCACTTATTGCATATACACAACCAACCTAGAGATGTTCATATCGCAGATCAACAAAGCCACCTTACTCTCAAGGACAAATTTGGGAGACAGTATCGAAATGAATTTACACATCTTAGCTCTCATGCTAGAAACCATCTTGGTGGCATACCTTGACAATTGATTAAATTTCAAGGCATACTCCTTAATGGACATCCTACCTTGCCTCAAATTCACAAACTCTTTCACTTTTTCTTCCATAAACTCTTGAGGAAAGAAGCGATCAAGGAAGGCACTAGAGAAATCTTCCCACTCATCCAGACTAGAACCCACACCTCTAGACATCTCCCACTCTTTGTACCATTGGTTCTCTATATTCTTCAATTGGTAGGAAGCAAACTCAACACTTTTCACCTCCGATGCATGCATAATTCAAAAGATATTTTCTATTTCATTAATGAAACTATGGGGATCTTTCTTAACTTTCACACCCGTAAACAAAGGAGGGTGAAACTTCATAAATTGGCCAACCCTTGCGGCCTAAGGGGATGTAGAAAAAGAAGCACCAAGTACGAATTGAGAAGCTACCAATTAGGTCAATAGGTTAAAGAGCAACGAAATTAATCTTTAGAAGCATCCCCTTGAAGAGACTGAGGAGGAATGTCACTCTCATAAGCATGGTTGGTGGGGATAGGTGGAACCCCATGAGGATGGTTAGATGTTGAATCCCTAGCCTGGGTTTAAACCCCAAAAATTGGATGATCTCCGTCCACATTATCCCCAATCGGGACTGAATAGTTTTTCTGAGTATCAAATCTCCTTGAAGGCATGATCTAAAAGATAGCAAATAGAAATTAGAGGAATCCAAGACCTTAGACTCTACATCTTGAGATTGAAACATAATAAAAGGGAAACATTTCCTAAAATATCTCATAGCCCCTCTTTTATAAGTGTGGCGCGTTTCACACCCATAAAAGAGACTCTACTCGACACAGTATTGTGGACACCCAACTGACCATGAACCTAGGCTCTGATACCAACTTGACACTAACCGAAATTGGTCCATGTCGTATGGTCACCCCAAGATCACATAAATCGGAGATCGCCTCGATAACCCAACCTAATTATCAATATAAAATACAAAGGTCGGATGAATTCCGACCATATAATGAGATATAGGAAAACATACTACATGTCGTAAGTTAAACATATCTAAGCACTTCATTAGATTCATCAAACTAACTAATATTCCCAAGTCCACAGTCATCCATAATACCTCTATATAAATCGGAAGTCTAAAAATAAGAACATATGTTGGGATGTGTCCTCGACAATAGCTAACATCAAGTATAAAACATAAGGTAAAGAGACAATGAAATATGTGCCTTTTGAAAAATAAAATCTCACCACTTCTATGTCATACACGATCTTCCTGAACAGTTGGTCACTACACAGGAAAAGAAAATAAAGTACCCGCTCCTATGTCACGTGGGGACATAGCGTCCGGAGACGGTTAGCGATTGGAGCGCTAGCATGTAACCCAAGGGTAAAGATAAAATAGTACATTTGTTCAGATCCACATCAAACCATCATATATGATCACATTTACATAAGTATGGGCATATATGAAGATACATATACATATAGTTGCACAACATGCCAAACCATAGAACAAGTCATAACATGCATTCTCGAATCATTCATTCATGAGACATGGAGTAAAGTAATTCCCAATATTCCAACCTTACATTTTAGCCACATAGGGTTTTCTACATTACAATTGGCTTGAGGACACAAACCTTGAATCAACATATCTTATATAATAGGTGAACTCAAACGACTAATTGATATACCTCTTATGGTAAGTACACATAAACCACTAACTGACATACCTCATATGATTAGTGGACTTAAACCACAAACCAACATGCCTTGTATGGTAAGTGGAGTTGGACCAAAAACCAACACGCCTTGTATGGTAAGTGGAATTAGACCACAAACCAATATGCCTCAGATGGTAAATGGACTTGGTCCACTTACAAACTCTCGCGGTAAGTGGACTCATACCACAAATCAGCACACCTCCTATGGTAAGTGGACTTGTACCAAAAATTAACAAACATTTTATATCATCAACAATCCATATTTGGACTCTGGCCCTCCTTAATCACGTATCAGTATCCATACTATTCGACTGATAAGGACTCATCCCATTTAAGTAATTCTATCCACCAAGGTTACATATCAACACCATAGGCAACCACATAGTCTTTGTCGACCCAAATTAACCATTAATCATATATATAGACCCAAGGCCTCAGTTCACAAAATGATGCAAGTTTATTTATGGTCACCAAGACCTCTATGAGCCAATTGTTCCTCATTACTATCCTTATACAAATCTTTTTATTCAAACACAATTCAAGTTTATGTTTTAGGGACTATGACCCATTTAGTCAACTAACTATCAAAGACATATCTTACTCCTCGCATGGCCAACAAGGCCTCTATCAAACATTTACCAAGCATTCACATTCATTAACAACATCTTATCTCATTTATTTCCACTAGACCAATACCATAGATACACATTAGACCTTCACAAAATCATTTAACCACTAGTCACTCCAATGGACTAAATGCCTTCATTCAATTCATCATTAATTTAATTTATGGTCATTAAGACTCACATAGCTATTCATATTTCATTAGCAAGATTATACCACATTCTCACCACATTTTGGTTTAACACACTATTCAAATTTATATTCATGTTTAGGGGCTTCAATCCCTTGTCAGTCATTAACCCAACAAGGTCATCAATTATACAATACATGGCTCGCAATACTTCACAAAATCAATTATCAATTATTCATGCTTATTGTGTCATTTCCCTAATTCAAAACATCACCAATATGTAACTTAGCAATTCACTTAGACATTTTCACAAACACCTTGTGTGCATACCTTTAACAAGCTTATTTTTATGGTAGAAATCATCAAGATTATGGTTAATCAACACCCTTATGTAAAACCGCATACAACAAGCACCCACATATTCAATTCATCATCAATAACATGTATAAACACAAGTCTAAGGAAGAAACAACATTACTCATCATTAGGCAACAAAACCCTTTTTATTTGATTTCAAAATCACCATGTACATTTACTAATCCAAGTGTAAAATACATGGGTTTAGAGTTATTTAACAATGGGAAGATTTACATGCCTTAAGCAAGATGATCCACTAAGAAATTTAACTCTTTCATGCCACTAGATGCACACCATTCAAACCCTAGCCTCCATATTTTAGAGAGTGTTTGAGAGAGAGAGTTAAGGAAGTTAGATCCACTCAAAATATTTTTAAAGAGGCCATATACCATCATATAGTGAAGGTACTTAGGGTTTAGGATGTAGCAAATGACCAGAAGGCCCCTAGTTAAAAGCTGAAAATTGGTCGTCTGGGTGGGTAAGACTCACTTGAGTCAATCGTATCCTAGGGTACTAGTGGTACCCTAACTCGTACCCTAGGCTTTACCTAGGTTATCTTTATTTATCTATATATGACTTCACACCCTTCATTAATATCCAAAGGGTACAACTCACACCCTAATTATACACACTACTAGTACCCAAAATATTCCACTCTACACTAAGTGCCAAGCACTATACGACTTAAATAGGTACGACTTGTACCCTTGTATATAAGTAAGGGGAGGCCAAGTCTTATAGAGGATATAATGCTACCCTCCTAGGCTGCTCAAGGTATGAGAGTTAAGAAAGAAGTGGGTATAATTCGTATCCAAAGGGTACGAATGGATTCCCCAATCGTACCTCAGACAGCATGCTTAAAAACCAAACATTTTTGCAAGGTCAAGATCTTGGGTGTTTCATTCTCCCCAACTAAGGATCATCGGACTCGAATGACGGGTAAGGAAAACACATATCTCAAGCATGAGTTTCCGAAATGGAAAGTAATTGCGGTTACTTGGACTTTATGTCCTCTTCCACCTCCCAAGTAGCTTCCTCAAACTTTCAGTTCCTCCATGGAACCTTTACAAAAGGCACCTCTTTTGGGATCAACCTTCAGGCTCTTAAGATATGAGACTAATCTTCCTTTATCCACTAAAGAAACTTCTTCCCGTACAATGATCAACTCATTTGGAAATTTTAAGCATGACCTTATGGGTCCAACAATTTAAGGAAGCATAGCACGAATGCAACTAATTCACCCCAAATGACATCAAATGAAATCATGTCCACCTCTATCAATCAATAATAATTTCTTTACTAGTAACAACTATCACACACCCTTTATAGACTCCTTATAACCATGGAGTCTTTTACCAGGGTAGAAACAGAAAAGAAGCCCAAATGACTTGGAACCAAATTGGAATACAGAATCACAAATAGGATCAAACTTACCAAGAAAAGTACACATAACATGGGTAAGAAGTTTTTTAACATACCCATAATAATATTCGTAGATGCCTCGGACTCTTGTTGAGTAGAAAGTGCACACAAACAACTCCGGCCAACGCCGATACTAGAAATAGAAGCAGAGATAACACCTTTTTGTGCAGGAGTGGATGAT
This sequence comes from Capsicum pubescens, assembly GCA_030864215.1. Lineage (NCBI taxonomy): Eukaryota > Viridiplantae > Streptophyta > Magnoliopsida > Solanales > Solanaceae > Capsicum > Capsicum pubescens. Next base: position 192,346,066 of record CM061544.1, on the reverse strand, counting down.
GTAGCAATAGGGGCTCTGTTATCCCGAGTAGCCACTGGAAAATCTACAAGGGGGAGAGGTTGGCTCTGATTGGACCCTATTGTCCTTAGAATCACCACTCACCCAGTTCTTCCTCCTGGACAGCCTACCACTAAACTATTGGGCCCCACTTAGCTTAGAAGGCCGAGACCTCTTACCTTACCTCTAACTAATCTCACACTATTTCTTTTTCCTTTCCTCCATTTATTTCGTATACACAACCAACCTAGATCTGTGCATATCATTAATCAACAAATCCACCTTACTCTCAAGTACCAATTTTGGAGACAGTTCCAAAATAAATTTATGCATCCTAGCTCTTATGCTAGAAATTATCTCAGGGGCATACCTCGACAATTGATGAAATTTATAGGCATACTCCTTAATGAACATTCTACCTTGCCTCAAATTCACAAACTCTTCCACTTTTGCTTACCTCAACTCTTGAGGAAAGAAGCGGTCAAGAAAGGCACTAGGGAAATCTTCCCACTCGACCGAACAAGCACCCACACGTTTAAACATCTCCCACTCTTCGTACCAATGGTACGCTATATTTTTTAATTGGTAGGAAGTAAACTCAACACCTTCCACCTCCAAAGCATGCATAATTTAGAAGATCTAGTTCATTTCATCAATGAAACTTTAGGTATCTTCCTCAACTTACACCCATATAAACATAGGAAGGTGCAACTTCATGAATTCGCCAACCCCTATGCACTCAAAGGATGTATCAAAAGAAGCACCACACCCTAATTGAGAAGCTATTATTGGGTCAAAAGATTGATAGAGCGAAAAAACTCATCATTAAAAAAATCCCCTTAAAGGGATAGAGGAGGAATATCACTCTCATAAGCAGAGTTTGTAATGACAGGTGGAACCCTACGAGGATGGTCAGATGTCGCAGCCCTAGCCTGAGTCTGAACCCTTGAAATTGGATGGGCTCTGTCCATATTGTCCCCAATCAGGACTGAAGATTTTTCCCGAGTATCAAATCTCCTTGAAGGCATGATCTAAAAGATAGCAAACAGAAATCAGAAGAATCCAAGACTTTAAACTCTACAACTTGAGATTGAAACACAATAAAGGGAAATATTTCCTAAAATATCTCATAGCCTCTCTTTTATCGGGTGGCATACTTCACACCCGTAAAAGAGACTCTACTCGATATGGTATTGTGGACACCCAACTAACCATGAACCTAGGCTTTGATACCAACTTGACATGACCTGAAACTAGGCCATGTCATATAGGAACCCTAATCTCACATGAACTGGAGGTCGCCTTGATCACCCAACCTAATTATCAATATAAAACACACAGGTCAGATGAGTCCCGACCAATAATGAGATAACGGAAAACATACTACATGTCATAACTTAATCATATCTAAGCACTTTATTAAATGCATCAAAATAGCCAATATTCCCAAGTCCATAGTCATCCACAATACCTCTATACAAATCTAAAGTCTAAATATATGAAAATATGTCGGGACATGCCACCGACAATAGCCAACATCAAGTCTAAAACATAAGGTAAAGAGACTATGAAATATGTGCCTTCCGAAGAATGGAAGCTCACCACTTCAATGTCACACATAATCCTCTCAAACACTTGGTCATTGTGCAAGAAAAAAAAATAAAGCTAGGCTTCTATGTCGTGTGAGGACATAGTGTTCGGAGATGGTTAGCGGTTGGAGCACTAGCATATAACCCAAGGGTAAGGATAAAATAGTACATTTGTTCAAATCCATGTCAAACCACCATATGCGATCACATTTATATAAGTACGAGCATATATAAAGATACATGTGCATATAGTTACACAACGTGCCAAACCATGGAACAAGTCATAACATGCATTCTCAAATCATTCATTCATAAGAAATGGACTGAAGGAATTCCGAACATTCTACCCATGAATTTTAGCCACATAGGGTTTCTATGTTACAATAGTCAAGAGGAAATAAACCTTGAACTAATACATCTTTTATGATAGGTAGACGTGAACCACAAGCTAACATATCTCTCATGGTAAGTGGACACGAACCACGAACCGACGTACCTCATATAGTAAGTAAACTTGGACCACAAACCAACACGCCTTGTATGGTAAATGGACTTGGAACACAAACCAACTCAACTCATATGGTAAGTGGACTTGGACCATGAACCATCTCCTGCTGTAAATGGACTCGGACCACAAATTGGCATACCTCCTATGGTAAGAGGACTCGAACCATAAACCAACACACGTCTTATATCATCAAAAATTAACATTTGGACTCTAGCCCTCCTTAATCACATATACACATCCATACCATTCAATAAATAAGAACTCGAAGCCATTTAAGTAATTCTAGCCACCAAGGCTACATATCAACACCATAGACAACCATATGGTCTTTGCCGACCTAAATTTACCATTAATCATATATATAGGCCCAAGTCCTTAGTTCACAACATGATGCAAGTTCATTTACGGTCACCAAGACCTCTACAAACCAATCATTCCTCATTACTATCCTTATACACACCTTTTTATTCAAACATAATTCAGTTTTATGTTTTAGGGACTATGACACATATAGCCAACCAACTATCAAAGACATCTCCTTACTCCTTGCATGGCCAAGAAGGCCTTTATCAAATATTTACGAGGCATTCACATTCATTGACAATATCTTATCTCATTTATTTTCACTAGACCAATACCATAGATACATATTTGACCTTCACAAAACCACTTAACCACTAGTCACTCCAATAGAATAAATGCCTTGATTCAATTCATCATCAATTCAATTTACGGTCATCAAGACCCACATAACTATTCACATTTCATTATCAAGATTATACCACATTTCCACCATATTTTAGTTTAACACACTATTTAAATTCATATTTATGTTTAGGGTCTTCAATCACTTATTAGTCATTAACCCAATAAGGTCATCAATTATACAATACATGGCTCTCAATACCTTAATAATATCAATTATCAATAACTCATTCTTATTGTGCCATTGCCTTAATTCAAAAATCACCAACATTTAACTAGACAATTCACTTAGACATTTTCACAAACACCTTATATGCATACCTTTAACAAGGCTATTTTTATGGTAGAAATCATCAAGATTAGGGTTAATAAAGACCCTCATGTTAAATTATATAAAAAAAGCATGCACAAATACAATTTATCATTAATAACATGTATGAACACAAGTCTATGAAAGAACAACATTATTCATCATTAGGTAACAAAACCATTTTCATTTGATTTCAAAATCACAATGTACACTTACTAATCCAAGTGTAAAATACATGGTTTTAGAGTTATTTAATAAGGGCAAGAGTTATATGCCTTAAGAAAAATGATCCACCAAGAAATTTGACACCTTCTTGCCACTAGATGCACACCCTTTAGACCCTAACTTTAAATCTTTGAAAGATTATTTGAGAGAGAGACAGTTTAGGATGTTAGATCCACTCAAAATTTGTTTAAGGAGGCCATATACCCTAATATAGTGAGGGGACTTAGGTTTTAGGGTGTAGAAAATGACTACAAGGACCCTAATTAAAAGTTAAAGATTGGTTGTCCAGGTGGTTACGACTCATTTAAGTCAATTTTACCCTAGGGTATGAGTAGTACCCTGACTTGTACCATAGGCTCTACCTCAAGCATCTTCACTGATCTTGATGCGACTACACACACTTGATTTATATCCAAAGGGTATGACTCACACCCTAACCATACACAACACATGTACCCAAAATAGTTGTAACACCCTGCATTTTGAGCTAGAAATGGAACTGTCATTTTTACTTGGGTAAACTCTAATCCCATGATTTATATTGGAATATATGTATCATGATATTTATCCTAGTGTGTAAGGTGCTTATGAGGTGAAAAAATGTTCATAAGAATTACTTAGAGCAAGGTTGAACTAAGAGCTTTTGATTTGGCCAAATTTTGGTAATTGATTCTACAAGAGTCAACTTTTAATGTGAATAACTATTGACATAGGTGTTATTTTTTAGCTCAAGACCCACCATATTATAGACAAGTGAATTAACTTTCCAACAATACAAATTTTTCCTTAATCTGATACCCAAGTAAAAAGTTATGGGTATGCAAAGATCGTGCGCCACATGACAATCGCAAAGGACTACTAGAAAGGGTGTGCGGTTGGCCATGCGTCGCATGGTGTTTGCAGAGTGCCAAAAGTGCTCTGTTTTGACTTGAATCAAAGCCAATGAAGTCTTTCCACTTCCCTAAAACATCCATAATCACTCCTAATCATTATAAGGGGTTTAAAAACACATTATTTCCACTCCCTAAAAACATATTATTTCCACTCCCTAAAAACATATTATTTCCACTTCCTAAGCCCCAAATCACTAAAGTCATGATTCAAACCCCCCCCCCCCTTCCCAAGAATAAGATTCAAGCCCTTTTCTCAAGAAACAAAGGAATTCAAGCTTCAAGTTTAATAAATCCTCAAGGAATCTTCAGGAATTCATCTAGTGAGTTATGTGGGGTATTCCTTCATGGGTCCTTTTCACCCATGGAGCCCAAAAACCTTCTCTTTCAAGTAAATTATGGATTTTTTTTGTTTACTAGGGTATTTTATATGTTCAAAAAAGGTTTAATTCATGTTTTTGAAGGTAGTTTAAATTCAATTCAACCCATGTATGATTCCATGGAAGATTTGATTTCCTCATGCTTTAAATTTTAGTTTCCCGTGTTTAATTCAAGCTAATTACATGTTAAATATCCAAATTATGAATTTAGCCATGTAATCACATTGCTTCCTCATGTTTATGACATTCCCATGTTCAAACTTAACTCTTACATGATTGATGAAATATCCATGTTTTGTGTCTTTGAACCATGATTGCATACTACAGTATTTCAAGTTTGATATTGTATTTTATAATCATTCAGTGCTGGTGGGTTATGAACACCCGATACCTATGTGTTTTACTTGTTTTTGTTTTCAAGTAACAAGTCAATTTGAATCTTGATTTTATTCCCATATTCAGATTATCATTTTTATAACAAACTCACCAGTTTTACTTCATGTTGAAGACATCAGTTTATATGTTCATGGTTACTTCAGATTATGCATGCACTTCCAGTTTTTAGAATATCATGTTTGAGTATATCAGTCATCAATGCATATACCAATTCACGATTTTAGATCAGTTCAGTTGGGAATAGGATTTAACACCGAGCGAATGTAGGGATGATGGATTCCCTGCCAGTTAGGTAGAGTCGTTAGTAGCAGTCCCTATATTCTAGTACAACATAGCCAGCATAGGATATGAGGGGTCACCCATCAGTTTAAGCTTGACTTTGTCTCAGGGGCCACCCGTCAGTTTAGTCTTAAAACCCTGGTCCTTTGGGACATCAGTTTAGTGGATCCACACAGCCAGTGTTAGTACTCGTGGCATGGTACTAATAGCCTTCTAACTAGGGTTATAGGTTGTACCCCAATTAGCTCATATTGGGGCATGTCAGTTAGATGATACCTCCCACAATCTCAGTACAATATTCAGTGTATTCTCAGTTCAAGTTTGTTTGACCAAGTGTACATATTTTAAGTTATTAAGTTATATAGTTTTCAATCTTTCATATTACAAATTTAGCTCAGTACAGATTTATGCTTGGTCTTGCATTCTCAGATATTATATGTTTTATGCATTCATGCTCAGTTATCTCATGTTATTTAGTTAGTCCTTATCTCATATGCACAGTACCCCATCCATTTCAGCTAATCCAAACATCAGCTAATTAGTATTCAGATGTCAATTACTCCATATTTAGATATTAGTTAATCAGCATTCATATATCCGCTACTCAGCATACAGATGTTAGTTATCCCTTTACTTAGATTTTAGTTGCTCGGTCACACAGGATTCAGTCATCCAGTTAATCAGATCTACTTAATACATGTTATTTTGGTTTTATATGTTTATTCATTCAGGCCCAGTATGTTTGTATATTCAGATCCTTAAGTTAAATCAGTTCCCACCACATAGTTTTAGATCCAGTATTCATACATCATCCCTAATACAACTTTTACAATATTTTTAGCCCCACAAGAGAATGTCTTATAGTATTTATGTTTCTACTACCTCCTAGCTTATAAAATTGTTTTCAGCTCATGATTTATAAATTCTCTATGATTTACAGTTTTCACGTACAGTCATGTTTCAAATGTATATTACAGCAAATAACCTATATCCTCAGTTTTACAGCATGTATGAAATATTATCATAATTTAGTGCATGTTTTCATATACTCAATATATTCAAACGTACTGAACACATATACTAGTTTGTGGCTACATCCTTCTTAATATAGGTACCATATGTAGCTCTTACACCAAAGTCAGACAGGTTGCAACTTTCAGCCAGCAGGTAATGAGTTCTCCTATTTTGGGAATGCCAGTTAGTTGTAGATCATGTGTTGTATTGTATTTTAATTATTCATATGTATTGATTAATGGTAGTTAGAGGCATATCCCAGCTATCTATAATCAGTATAGTAGAGGCTTCATAGATAGTCAGTCAGTGTCATGAAAATGTAAATTTTAGTTCTCTCTTTAGTTTTATCAGATTGTAAACTTTATCAGTTACCTATTTATTCAAATTTCATTATGACTATGTTTCTGCATACCAAAGCTAGATATTTAATATATTCTAAATTAGTTTCTCAAGTATCATGCCAGTTCATGGGTTAGCTTGGGATCACTTATGGTTCCAAGCACCGTGTTACAAAGTTTGTAATGCCCCGAGACTACCCCCTGGATGTCACACGGTGCTTAGGACCACAAGTGATCCCAAACTAACCCTATAATGGCATGATGCTTGAGCTACTGATTAAAATACATAAAATTGGAAGTAACACACGGAAGAGAAGTCTTTAGTTGAACATGCTCAAAACAAAACTATTTAAAATGGTTACAACTCTAGTCATCCAAATTAAAAGTAAATTCAAATACAACAACTCCACTGACTGTATATGAAGCCTCTACTAATACTGACTATAGGTAGCCGATACATGACCTCCGGCTATCCTTAATTAATACGACTGAATAAAAAGAAATTCTATTAGAACTAAAGTTGACTCAAGTCCTTGAATCAAAAGAACTCATCACCTGCTAACTGGAAGCTGTAAACTGTCTGATGATGATGTGTGAGGTACAAATGGTACCTACATTATGGGACAATGAAGCACATAGACATATATGTGGATTATTACTTCTAGAATATACTGAGTATATAGGGGTGAATGCATTAGTAAATCAATAATTAAATAATTCATATGAACTTTCAAATGATGTATGCTAAGTGTAAATGACTCACCTTGAGCTTGAATAAAGCAAAGACTGCAAAATCATAAAAATGAGTAATGAAGCATATGGATAAACTTTGTGAGCCATAACACTTAGTTCTAAAATCTTTACTTTTATTCTTACTTAGGGAGGTTTTTTTAACCGACATAAACCATGTGAGCTATCATAGAGTCCAACGTCTTACCCACATTGAGGAGTATTGTTCTACCCTTGCCATCAAAATAGAACCTTAACTTGAGTGATCACCATACTTAACCCATATTGGGACTTAAACATACGGTAGCTTATAGTTCTAGGGCATATAACCTTGGACTCATACCCAACTCGGTTCTAAATACTACTCCTTATTACTTATATGCTCATATTTTAGGAAATCCACCTTAAAATAGCATAAGGGTTCATAGAATAAAAACTAATTATGCTTCTGTTTACTTTAAATCATAATCAGGATGAACAAATATAGATTCCATATCTTATCTTAAGATCAAAAAATCAATCTTTTCTTTGTATTAAAAGGATGATAAATTATTATGGATTTCAAGCCTTATCTTGGAATCAAAAGATTCAAACTTGTCTTGTAAACTTAGTGTTTAGACTTAAGCCTTAAATCACATACTTTGTTTCATATAACTTGTAATACAATCTCATGCTTAAAGCTCAATTGGAGATCTTTAATAAATTTTTCAAATCAAACTCATGGTACTCAACTCATAACAGAGAATTCTTCAAGTCAAGACATAAATATATGAGAAAAATATGTAATTTAATACTTCAATTACATAATAATTTCGTAATCTCAAAACAAGATAACTTGGGTATGAACTCTGATTGCAAATCATATAACGTAAACTTTAAAACAAGTTTTAGGCACAAGGATGGAAGAATGTACTTGTTCGTAAACCCTACATACCTTAATTGAATTTTTTTTAAAGTCTTGAAATTAAATCTTGAATCCTTGTGTTCTTGAAAAGATTTTAGTTCAACCTTGCTCTAAGTGATTCCTATAAATATTTTTCACCTCATAAGCACCTCACACACTAGGATAAATATCATGATACATATATTCAAATATAAATCATGGGATTGGAGTTTACACACATAAAAATGACGACTCTATTTCTAGATCAAAATATGGGGTGTTACGTGATCTCCCTCTTGGAATCATTAGTCCTCGAATGATACTAGTTAGACTGAGAGTACTAAGGCAACTGAGATCATATTTTGAACATTCATGACTTGGAACATATTTACATAATTGAGTCTGAGCATGATACATGACCTGAACTGATTTCATGAATACAAGCAATGACTTAAGAATGTTATAAGGCTGAGATAGAAACAAGTGAGTTAACTTATAAGTAACCATTACCTCAAGCTAGATCTTATTTTGTGAAGAAAATATGCAATGTTTAGGACATGAAAACTCAGGGTATTACAACATCTCCCCCTTGGGATCGTTCATCCCCCGAATGATATTGACTTGGCTGAAATACTAAGGAAAGACTGAGATGATGCACAGTACACTTACGAACTGAATATTTGAATCTAAAATATGATGCATAGACTGAATTAAATTCACAACTTTCATGGATGTGAATGAATTACCTCATGAATAGGAAAGATGGAAAACCATAAGAACTTGTCTATCTGACTATTAAACTGGATTGCTGGCTATACAGACTGAACCATACTGAAAGCTTATTCTTAGCAGGAGTATTTATTCAACACTCTTTCTAAGAAGTTCCAATAACATTAGGGAGCAAAGAATCTTGGGCATGATCTCAATAAGATATCTAAATAAGGAATTGCAACATGTCTATAATTTTGTAACATGGAACATAGGCCTACGAAACATAGGGTAGGATAGAATTGTTATGCCTTAGACAGTGCAACTGATACTTTCAAGCTTAGACATACTCCTTAAATAATCCCTCAACTATATGTTCCTCTTAAATACTACACTTCACTTGAGGCTACTTATAATCTTCACATGGCATTGATAACTTTATCTACTAAAGTCTGAGATGAACTAAATTCTCTCACTATGTTCAAGCCTACTCGAATCGTCAAAGTGCACATATAATACTATAATACTAGTTTGAATCATGAATTCAATACCACATGCATTTTCACAACTTCACATCTCAAGAATAATTCTTATTACCACTTTAACAATAATATTCAACCTCTTACTAAGAATTCACTAATGTATAATGCATTCATTCACTTATACACTAACATGACATTCAAGCCTATCTTTATAACCATATATGAACGTATAAATAAACACCCATAAAAGAATCTTTCTCATATTATCTAATACCTCTATCAATAACAACTTCCATGCACTATTCTTTAAAAGGCACACATAGAATTCTCAACTAACCATGACATCTACCAAAAGTTTTGTCTCAATCTTTCTTCAATCTTATAGCCTTAGATAAAAGAAGCATACAACGATCTTTCCTCTATAAGAATATTTACTCTCTCCTATCTAAACCATTCATCATTAAATTTTTTTCTTCACTACTATCTTAACATTAAGAAGAGATCACTAAAAGGTTAGAACATGAGGACTTGAAGCATGAAAGAATACTATGCATAACATTGACACTTAACTGAGGCCTGAAGAATAGAGTATCAATGCCTTGAATTCATTATAGAGATCTAAACTGAGGACATACATGACTCAATTTGAATTTTTTTTTATCATTAAGAGTGTAGCATGAGTACCTAAAATTGAACATACTATAAAGCATAGGTACATAAGTCATGAGCTACATGACCTGAGTTCGGAGTTCATAAATTCATGGAATATGATTCATACTGCTGAGTGAACTGGAACTCTTTATACTAGGAACTGGAAGCGCACATGATTTTCTATGATGTGCATGAATATGAACTATAATTATAGAGTTGATATATAAGGCATGAGTAGATATCGTGACAAACTTGGTATTATAGCACAGAGTTCAAGTGTCCTAGGGTGTCTATGAAGCCATGTCTAGTAGAGTCTTACAGAATGGTATGAAGACATCTGTACTTTTCTTCAAAAGGCTATAGACATTTAAGAAATATTTTCTTTCTTTTATGTCTCAGATCGTTCTGTAGAAAGGTTCTCTAAGAAACTTATACAAATTGTCATTATGTTCTATTTATGTCAACTCTACCTTATTTTCAAGGTAACAGAAATGGTGAAGCTCAAATTCCTACAGATAGAGCTTTCTCAAATAGTACTTGTTGATAGTTATGGGATTCCACGCAGGCTCGAAAGTATCCCACCAGTGCTTTTATGTTCCGAAGTTTGAAAGATTTTATTTAGATTCATGAAAATTGTGCACTAAGACATAGTCAGATGTTCCCTCAGATCCGTCCTCAAAATCCTATGACAGCATATGATCTAGAGTTAGAAGCGTGAACCTAGAAGTTTAGTAGCAGTAAAGTGGGCATAGTATTATCTAAATTTAGTAGATTATGTATCCATGGGACTAGTTGTATGAAAGCTGAACCAGTAGGCTTGAAACAGTGTATGCAAGAATTTAAGTTTATTGATTTAGAATTAATTATATGGTGTAGGTGTGATCTGGAGGTGTACCCAAGGTGATATGGAATTGTATTATTCTAACTTTTTGAAGTGTATGTGTTCTTAGTTTGTACCATTGAGTTATTAAGTGTAAATGAGGCTTGTAATATAGCATATGGTGTTCTTACTAGCTAAGTATGGGTTGTGGTTGTTGATGTTGGGTAAGTTGGTGTAATGGTAATTCTCATGATGTAGAGAAATATATAAGTTTAGAGATGTGATATTAGTAGGCTATGAAGAAAGTTAGTATGGTTCATTAAAGGTTTAGGGATATCCATGTTAAGTGTTGGAATCTAAGTTTGAACCTTTGAAAATTGAGCTAATAGAAAGAAAAGTTGAAGCTCTAGGTGGTGTGAGCTTATGGTATGGTAATACTCCTGAAAATTCTAAGTTAATCAGTGTTTAAGTTATTATATGATAACTATTGAGGCTATAAAAAGTTAAGATTTATATCTCAAAAAGAAGTATTAGCAATGGGTTTTACACTTTCAGGTGTAGTCTTTCAGGGTGAGTTTATTATTGATGTGTATTGTTATATCTTGGACCCTAGAGTAAAATAGTTGCTGTTTAGTTTAGAATTTAAAAGGGGTCTACAGACTTAGAATGATGGCTTAAAGATAAGGGGGGATTATAGAATAAGTAACCAAGTCAGGCTCTCAACTTCTAGTAGTATTGCCAGTTAGTTGAGAATTCTATATATGTCTTTTTAAGAATAGTGCAAGGAAGTTTTTATTGATAGAGGTATTAGAGAATATGAGAAAGATGTTTTTATGGGTATTTGTTTAGACATTCATATGTGGTTATGAAGATAGGCTTGAATGTCATGTTGATGTATAAGTGGATGAATGCATTGCGCGTTAGTGAATTCTTAGTAAGAGGTTGAATGTAGTTGTTAAAGTGGCAATAAGAATTATTCTTGAAATGTGAAGTTGTGAAAATGCATGTGGTATTTAATTCATAGTTTAGACTAGTATTATAGCATTATGTGTGCACTTTGCAGATTCAAGTAAGCTTGAACATAGTGAGAGAATTCAGTTCAACTCAGACTTTAGTAGATAGAGTTATCAATGTCATGTGAAGATTATTAGTAGCCTCAAGTGAAGTGCAGTATTAAAGAGAAACGTTTAGTTAAGGGAGTATTTGAGGAGTATGTCTAAGCTTGAAAGTAGCTATTGCATTGTCTAAGGCATAACAATTCTATCCTAGCCTATGTTTCATAGGCCTATGTTCCTTGTTACAGAATTATAGACATATTGCAATTCCTTATTCAGATATCTTATTCAGATCATGCCCAAGATTCTTTGCTCCCTAATGTTATTGGAACTTCTTAGAAAGAGTGTTGAAGAAATACTCCAGCTGAGAATAAGCTTTCAGTATGATTCAGTCTGTATAGCCAACAATCCAGTTTAGCAGTCAGACAGACAAGTTCCTATGGTTTTCCATCTTTTCTATTCATGAGGTAATTCATTCACATCCATGAAAGTTGTTAATTCAGTTCAGTCCATGCATCATGTTTTAGATTCAAATATTCAGTCATGATTTAGTTTGTAAGTGTCCCGTGCATCATCTCAGTCTTTCCTTAGTATTTCAACCAAGTCAGTATCATTCAGGGGATGAACAATCCCAAGGGAGAGATATTCTAATACCCTGAGTTTTCATGTCCTAAACATCACATATTTTCTTTACGAAACAAGATTCATCTTGAGGTAACGGTTACTCATAAGTTGACTCACTCGTTTCTATCTCAGCCTTATAACCATTCTCAAGTCATTGCTTGTATTCACGAAATCAGTTCAGCTCATGTATCATGCTCAGAATCAGTTATACGAATATTTTCCAAGTCATGAATGTTCAAAATATGATCTCAGTTGCCTTAGTACTCTCAGTCTAACTAGTCTAATTCGAGGACGAATGATTCCAAGAGGGAGATAATGTAACACCCCGCATTTTGAGCTAGAAATATAATCGTTATTTCTATATGTGTAAACTTTAATCCCATGATTTATATTTATATAGATGTATCATGATATTTATCCTGGTGTGTGAGGTGCTTAGGAGGTGAAAAATGTTCATAGGAATCACTTAGAGCAAGGCTGAACTAAAAACTTTTGATTTAGGGTTAACTTTGAACATGAATAACTTTTTAAATATGTGGAATTTTTAAGATCAAGACCCACCAAATGATAGACAATTAAGTTAGCTATCCAACAATACCAATTTCGCCTTAATCCGATACCCGAGTGAAAAGTTATGGCCATGCAAAGGTCGTGCGTCGCATGACAATCGCAAAAGGCCACTGGAAAGGGTGTGAGATTGTCCGTGCGTCGCCCACTTAAGGGTTGTGCAATTGTCCATGTGTTACCCAACTTGGGGCTTTGCAATTGGCCATGCATCGCATGGTGATTGCATAGTGCCAAAAGTGCTCTGTTTTGACTTGAATCAAGGGCGTTGAAGTCTTTTCACACCCCTAAACTGTTCCTAATCACTCCTAATCATTATAAGGGATTTTGAAACACATTATTTCCACTCTCTAAGCCCCAAATCACTCATGTCACAATTCAAAACCCTCCTTCCTTTCCAAGAACAAGATTCAAGCCTTTTTCTCAAGAAACCAAGGAATTCAAGCTTCAAATTCAAGAAATCCTCAAGGAATCTTCAAGAATTCATCTAGTGAGGTATGTGGGGTACTCATTCATGGGTCCCTTTTACCCATGGATCCCAAAAACCTCCCCTTACAATTAAATTATGGAGTTTTTCATTTACTATGGTATTTTATATGTTTAAGAAAGGTTTAATTCATGTTTTTCATGGTAGTTTAAATTAAATTCAGCCCATGTATGATTCCATGGAAGCTTTGATTTCCTCATGCTTTAAATTTCAGTTTTCCATGTTTTATTCAAGTGAATTACATGTTAAATCTCCAAATTATGGATTTAGCCATGTAATCATGTTGCTTCCTCATGTTTCAGACATTCCCATGTTCAAGCTTATGACTCTTACATGATTGATGTAATATCCATGTTTTGGGTCTTTGAACCATGATTTCATACTACAGTATTTCAAGTTTGATATCGCATTTTATAATCATTCAGTGCTGGTGGGTTAAGAACACCCGATACCTATGTGTTTTACATGTTTTCATTTTCAAGTAACAAGTCAGTCAGAATCATGATTTTATTCCCATATTCAGATTATAATTTTTATAACGAACTCACCATTTTTACTCCATATTAAAGACATTAGTTTACATATTCACGGTTACTTCAGATTATGCATACACTGTCAGTTTTTAGAATACCAAGTTTGAGCATATCAGTCATCAATGCATGCATCAGTTCATGATTTCAGTGTCAGTTTAGTTGGGAGTAGGATTTAGCACCGAGAGAATGTAGGGATGGAGACTTTCCCGCTAGTTAGGTAGAGTCGTTAGTAGTAGTCCCTGTATTCCAGAACTACATAGTCAACATAGGATATAAGGGGTAACCCATCAGTTTAGGCTTGACTTCCTCTCAGGGGGCACCCGTCAGTTTAGGCTTGACACCCTAGTCCTTTGGGACATCAGTTTAGTAGATCCACACAGCCAGTGTTAGTACCCGTGGCACGGTACTAACACCCTTCCAACTGGGGTTACAGGTTGGACCTCGATTAGCTCAGATTGGGGGCATGTCGGTTAGATGATACCTCTCATAGTATCAGTATAGTATTCAGTGTATTCTCAGTTCAGGTTTGCTTGATCAAGTGTACAGATTTTCAGTTATATAGCATTCAGATTACAAATTTATCTCTTTACAGATTTATGCTTGGTTTTGCATTCTCAGATATTATATGTTTATGCATTCATGCTCAGTTATCTCATGTTGTTCAGTTTGTCCTTATCTCATATACATAGTACCTCATGCATTTCAGCCAATTCAAATATCATCTAATCAGTATTAAGATGTCAGTTACTCAGTATTCAGATAACAGTTGATCAGTATTCATATATCCACTACTCAACATACAAATGTTAGTTGTCCCTTTACTTAGATTTCAATTGCTCGGTCACACAGAAATCAGTCTTCTAGTTAATCAGATCTACTTAATACATATTATGTTGGTTTTGTATGTTTATACATTCAGGCCCTGTATATTTGTATATTTAGATCCTTGAGTTAAGTCAGTTCCCACCACATAGTTTCAGATCCAGTATTCATACGTCATCCTCAGTACAATTTTTATAACATTTTCAGCCCCACAAAAGAATGGTTTGTAGTATTTATGTTTCTACCGCCTCCTAGATTATAAAATTATTTTCAGCTCATGATTTATAAATTCTCTATGATTTAGATTTTCACATATAGTCATGTTTCAAATGTATATTTAAGAAAATAACCTATATCCTTAATTTTACAACATGTTTGAAATATTGTCACGATTTAGTGCATGTCTCCATATACTCAATACATTCCAACGTACCGACCACATAGATGTGTTTGCGGCTACATCCTTCTTAATGTAGGTATCATATATGACTTTTACACCAAGGTCAAACAGGATGCAGCTTTTAGCTAGCAGGTGATGAGTTCTCCTATTTCGGAAACTCCAGTTAGTTGTAGTTCATGTGTTGTGTTGTATTTTAATTATTCATATGTATTAATTTGTGGTAGTTGGAGGCATGTCCCAGCTATCTATAGTCAGTATAGTAGAGGCTTCATAGATAGTCAGTCAGGGTCGTGTAAATATAAATTTTAGTTTATCTTCAGTTTTATCAGTTTGTAAACTTTATCAGTTACCTACTTATTCAGCTTTCATTATGACTATATTTCTGAATAGCAAAACTAGATATTTAATATATTCTAAATTAGTTGCTCAAGTATCATGCTAGTTCTTGGGTTAGCTTGGGATCACTTGTGGTTTCAAGCATCGTGTTACAACCAGGAGGTAGTCTCGGGTCGTGACAACAGTTCACTATTCACTAAGTGCCAAGCAGCATACGACTTACCTAGGTACGACTCGTACCCTTTTATACGAGTGAGGGGAGGCCAAGTTATGTAGAGGACAGAATGCTACCCTCCTAGGCTGCTCAAGGTACGAGAGAGGAGGGGGAGTGAGTATGACTCATTTCCAAAGGGTATGAGTGGCTTGTCTAATCTTACCTTGGATAGCATGCTTAAAAACCAAAAATTTTTGCAAGGCCAGGATCTTGAGTATTTCAGTCTTTATATACAATTTGATTGGATATACATAATTTTTTCATCATGCCATTTACCCAGGAAAATTATCCACCAATTCTACAATTTAGATACACATAGAATTGCATACAAATTTTATTTGAACATAATTGAAACATGAGCAGAGTTTGTAATAGACATTTTCTTTAATTCCATACTTCTGCATTATCCTATTTTATTTCACTTTTTGTTATTTGTAACAGCCTACCAACACTGTATGTTGAAAGAGAAGTTTATTTGCTCGTTGAAAGAATTCGACCAATAAAACTGAGAGAGGTATATATTTGTTTGTGTAATTTTTTGTAGGTCGGATAGGCATTTTAGATTAGGGTGTTTTTTTTAAAAAAAAAAATGATCAATTTGACGTTGATTTGTACATTTCTGTTAAAGAAAGGATGCATGGCTCTAAAATACCTTTAGGCCCTAAAATACCTTTCCATCCACTTTTGTGGCTCTAAAATACTCTTCCACTTAACAATTTTTTTTTAAAAAATAATTAATATTTTTATGTAATATGTGTCAGTTTCTTACTCGTTAGAATTTAATTAATTAAAAATTTAGTAATTTCTAACCGAACCCAAATCCCACTTGTAAAAAACCGATCCAACGATCTGACCTAACTGCTCTTTCACGTCTGAAATCACCGGCAGAGCCGTCGGACCCAATAGGAGGTCCTCTTCCAGCATCTTGTCTCATGCTCGCGAAATTCTATTAACAACTAAACAACAATTAGCACCTGACAATTTCTTAGGTAAATGTAGAGTCATTAGTTCATACTAAAGTAAAATCATCAACAAGCATCATATCTCGTTGTCACGAATTTCCATAAACAACAATTGACCTCTGGTAATTGCGTACTAGATGTGGAGTCAGTAGTTAACGTTAAACACTAAATCATCAATAAAATTCCATAACAACAACAAAATACAACTCGTGCAGTAATTTCGTTGTCAAATTAAAATTATCCACAAGCATTATTTCATATTGTCACAAATTATGTAAACAGCAATTAGCTCTGATAATTTTGTAGGAAATGTAGAGTCAGTATTTCACATTATTAATCAGAAAAGGTGTCAGAAGAGGATCTCCGATTGCTTCCGGCGGCTCCACCGTGACTTTAGCCGCGGAAGAGCAGCTAGGTCAGATCGCTGGATCGGGTTTTTAGAAGTGGGATTCGGGTTGGGTTAGGAATTATTTAATTTTTAATCAATTAAATTGTACCCAATAAAAAATTGTCACATGTTAAACAAAATACTAATTATTTTTTAAAAAAATTCTATTAAGTGGAAGGGTATTTTAGAGCCATATACGTGGATGAAAGAGTATTTTAGAGCCTAAAAGTGGAAGGAGAGTATTTTAGAATCATTTTCAATACTTAAAAGGTATATTAGGCTCTTTTGCGATAATGAGGGTAAATTTGTATGACACAAGGGTAAATTATATTTTTCCAATTTTTGAAAGTTATATGTAAATTTGAAGCATTTCCTTTAAATAAACGGTTTTCGAAGATGCAGATCTCATCCTTTGACGACTATGACTTTATAACAAAACAGAGAAAGCTAAAATCGGAAAATCTATCGGCCTACCGGCGGAATTAGTAATTCATCGAAAAACCAAACTGTATTATACATTTCTTAAAGTACATTTGCATATAACCTTAAACGATTTGAAGAAAATCAATGAATGGTAGGAGGAGGTCCGACGATGGATCTTTTACGATCTGAACCAATGCAGTTGGTGCAATTGATTATTCCAATTGAATCTGCTCATCGTACAATTTCTTACCTCGGTGACCTCGGCCTCTTCCAATTCAAAGACGTAAGCATCAACCATACACATTCTGTGAAATGTACACATATCCCTACATCTGGATTTTGGATTTCAAATTTTCCGTATGTTACATAGCTGAAGGATGAGCTGGATATGCTTCTGAAATTTTTGTACAAACATATTTCATGCATTATAACTTTGATCCTGATTATTCCTTTTGACTTAAATTGAACCTAGACTATCTCAATTAGCGATGTAGTATCCAAATGCCTTGGCATGACACCATCTCAAGCATCTCCAAGCTCTCATCAGATGCTATTGTCTTTAAAGCCAAATCGAGTAAACTCCTTCGAGGCAAAGGAAAATGGATAGTCGACCACCAATGAGCTGCACCTATCCTTACCAATCATATTGAGGCATGAAACATCTTGACATCCGTCTTAACTCTCAAGTTCCTTACCTTTTAGAATTAAAATTTAGGTTTTCGAAAATTTCATAGAAGTAGTTCAGATTTATGTTGTTTTCTTTTGTGATTAGGAAGTTTTTCGAAAGATGTAAGACAATTATAGTAGATAAGTGTTTGATTCCTCAAAAAGTGATGATGTCATTCTTTTGCAATGGAGGGAGTTCTTTTTTCAAGATTCGTAGTAGGCGAATTTGGTTCTTTGAGAGTAACTTCTATAATGTTTGAGTGTGAAAGATCCCCTTTTTCTTCCTTTTAGTAATTTGGAAAATTTGGTGGGAGAAACTATGTCATTGTTTGCCACCTATGTGCACCGTCAAATTGTTTTTTTCCAATCAGCTTATCTTGGAGGAATAATTTATGACTGCGTCAGTTCTGTTTCCTAAGGGGTTTCACTTTCCTTCTGCTTTCCTTTTTCAGACGATCTTGGATTTATTATCACAGATCAGTAGTTCTCATGGAATTTTATGTTTCTTAAAGATGCACTAAACTATCTTTGGGTCTCTCATCTGTTCCTTAAAAATCTTAGAACCAAGGAATGATTATTTCAACCTGATAATGTGTTTTTACAGCTTAATGTGGAAAAGAGCCCATTCCAGAGAACATATGCAACCCAGGTTTGTTTTATCATTCTTGTTATGTTCTTCTTTTACACCATTTTGGTTTGTTTTGGAATTGAAGTATAAGTTTAGTTAAATTTGGCTATCTACAACCATTTTCTCATGCTTCAATGTAAGTCTTACTCTTATCAAATCATATCACAATCAATGTAGGTTATACACTTCACTTCTCTCTCTTCGGTGGTGTTTCAGCGAAGGTGATAAAACATACTCTTAAATAAAGAATAGCCAACCAACCGTATTGTAAAGAATGTTATAGGCTTAGATTAATTATGTGGCTGGGTTCCATCTTGTAGAGAGCAATAAAACAACAACTATGTCTCACTACCTAGCAAATGGGATTGGTGATATGAATCCTTACTAATTATGTTGCTTTATTTAAGCTCATCTTGGTCTAATACTACACAAAACAAAATGAAAAATAAAAATAAAAGCTTTTAGTTGTTCTCTATGTGAGTAATATAAGAGAAAGATATTATTGAATTGTTGTGTCTACATAATTACATTGAGATCCTATTTATAGACACTATTTTCAATCCTTTTCCAAGTAGGATTCTATACACTATTCCTACTCATATTTTAACACTCCGCCTCAAACTGGTGCATACATGTCATATGTACCTAGCTTGTTATAAATGTAATTAAGATGGGGACTGGCGAGGGACTTAGTGAAGATATAAGCAAGTTGATCACTTGACTTCACAAATTTTATAATATCTCCTGAGAGTATCTATTCTATGACGAAGTGACAATCAATCTCTATGTGCTTAGTCCTCTCATGAAACATTGGATTTGATGCGATATGAAGAGCTACTTGATTATCACACACAAGTTTCATCTTACCGGTTTCTCTAAATTTTAGTTCTCTTAGCAACTCTTTGATCCAAACTAGCTCACAAATTGCCACAACCATTGCCATATTCTGCTTCCGCACTAGATTGCGCAACCACACTCTGTTTCTTACTCTTTCAGGACACCAAATTACCTTCTACTAAAACACAATATCCGGTACGTCTATTAGAGGGTGATCCTGCCCAACCAACATCTATGTATCCAATGATATGCTCATGGCTTCGATCCTCGAAGAGTAGTCTTTTACCTGGAGATTACTTTATATATTGCAGAATACGAACAACTGCATCCCATGATTTATCACAGGGAAAGTCATAAACTGACTTACAATACTCACAGGAAAGAATACGTCAGGTCTAGTCACTGTTAGATAATTCAACTTTCCAACCAATCGCTTATACCTTCTAGGATCACTAAGTGGCTCCCTCTGTCCTGGCAGACGTTTAGCATTCGGATCCATAGAAATGTCAATAGGTCTACATCCTATCATTCTTGTCTCCTCAAGAATGTCTAAACTTGCATTGAGAAATAACAATACCTAATACCTAGAAAATATTTCAGTCTGCCGAGGTCTTTAGTCTGAAAATGCTGAAAGAGATGTTGCTTCAAATTAGTAATACCATCTTGATCATTACCGGTGATAACGATATCGTCAACATAAATCACTAAATAAATATACAAATTTGGTTCAGAATGTCGATAAAATATTGAGTGATCAGCTCCATTACGAATCATGCCAAACTCCTGAATTACTGTGCTAAACTTCCCAAACCAAGCTTGGGGGGACTATTTCAGACCATAGAGTGACCTGTGCAATCGACATATAAGGCTACTAGACTCCCCCGAGCAACAAAACTAGGTGGTTGCTCCATATAGACTTTCTCTTCAAGATCACCGTGCAGAAAAACATTCTTAATGTCCAACCGATAAAGAGGCCAATGAAGAACAACAACCATAGATAGAAAAAGACGGACAAATGCTATTTTAGCCACAAGAGAGAAAGTGTCACTATAATCAAGCCCAAATATTTGTGGATATCCTTTGGCAACAAGGCGAGTCTTAAGCCAATCAACCTGACCATTTGGACCAACTTTTACTGCATAAATCCAATACAACAAACAATAGATTTACCTGTAGGAAGGGAAGCAAGATCCCAAGTACCACTCATATGTAAAGCAAGCATCTCATCAATCATAGCATGCTTCTATCCTCAATGGTAAAGTGCTTCACATGTAGTCTTAGAGATGGAAATAGAGGACAAAGATGATACCAAAACATAATGGGGTGATGATAGACGATGATAACTCAAGAAAGGATAATGTGAGTTTAGCATTACAACTGGATCTTATATCGAAATGCAAATGATTGGCTAGGAGGAGGCAAGTCCGTAGTAAGGGTAGCTTCAGGTGTATGGCATGAATCATTTGGGACTAATGCTGGACGCGGGCAACGATGATAAGTCAAAAATGGTAGCCCTGCAGCTGGAGATGTAGAAGTAATCGTAGATTCCTCTAAGGTTGGTGTGGGTAAGACTGGTGGTATGGGTAAGACCTCAATGATATCAAGATGATCAGAAGATGTATATGAAGGTTGAGATTCAAAGAATGTGACATCAACGAACATAAGGTAGCGACCAAGACTAGGTGAATAACATCAATATCCTTTTTGAACTCGAGAGTAGCCAAGAAAGATATATTTAAGAGCATGAGATTCTTTTTATCTTTTTCTGGGTTAAGTTATTAACAAAACTTGTGCTCCCAAAACATGAGGGGGGATGAGTAAAGATGTGACTGTGGAAATAATATGAAATGGGAACTTGATTCTGAATCGAAGATGATGGCATTCTATTAATGAGATAGCAAGATACAAGGACTGTATCACCCCAAACATGCAGCGAAACATGGAATTTAATGAGAAGAGTGCGAGCAGTCTCAATGGGATGCCTATTTTACCTTTCTACTCTACCGTTCTGCTGAGGGGAGGGGTGTATGGACATGATGTCTGGTGAATAACTCCTTGATGAGTCAAAAACTCCTGAAACTGGGAGGATAAGTATTCTAAGGCATTATCACTACGAAAAGTACGAATAGAAACACCAAATTGATTTTGTATTTCAACACAAAAACTTTTGAATATAGAAAATAACTCAGAACGATCTTTTATTAAGAAAACCCAAGTACATCTTGAAAAATAAGTTTTTCATCTGTATCCTATAGGAGTTTAAAATAAGTTATTCAGATGTGTTCTTCCTCTTTCTGTGATTCATCTGAATGTCTGAATGAAGTGGTCCAGAATGGCCAGGCTTTTCATCAGCACTGCCTTTCTACTTGATCAATTTTAAACATTCAATTTCATAGGCATGCTCATTCAGTTGTTATACGTTGCCTGAGTACCACTAGCATCACACTTCAGATAAACTTCGCACCAGTACAACTCATTTTTTATTTACATATTCTCATTTAACTTATGCATGGGATTACTTTCACAGATTAAAAGATGTGGAGAAATGGCACGTAAACTTCGCTTTCTAAAGGAGCAAATGATGAAGGCAGGGCTCACTCCTTCAACAAGGACCACAATGAGCCCAAATATAAATCTGGATGGATTGGAGGTCTGCTTATTTCATCTACTTGTATAAGGCTTACCATGGAATGCTATTCTTCTTATTTCGTTTTCCCATGGAATGCTATTCTTCATTATTTCGTGTTTACTGTCACTGTCGCCATGATTCTGATTGTTGTTGTGTATTTTAACAAATTTCTGAAATGGGAAGGTCAAACTTGGTGAACTCGAAGCTGAGCTAGCAGAGATGAATACTAATACTGAAAAGCTTCGACATTCTTACAATGAGCTTCTCGAGTATAAGCTTGTTCTGCAGAAGGTGAGGCTGCATTGATGCTAAGTATCTCTGGCATAGAACTATTGGGCACAATGTATCTGCTTGGTTAGCATTATGCTCTTTTATAATAAAGATATTTTAAATACAAGCTGTTTTTGTTCCATCAGGCTGGTGAGTTTTTCCATTCAGCCCAAAACAGTGCTACAGCTCAACAGAAAGAACTGGAGGAGCATATACATGGCGAAAGATCAATTGATAGTCCTCTGTTGTTAGAGAAGGTACTGTTATATTGGTGTGATTGTATTTCTCGGGTAGAGGAACTGTAGTTGTAAATTGATATGCTTTGTTGCTTTTCGTGCAGGAAGCCTTTGCTGATCCTTCAAAACAAGTTAAACTGGGATTTGTCAGTGGTCTTGTTGCTAGAGAGAAATCTATGGCATTTGAAAGGTTTCTTTTTCGTGCAACCAGAGGAAATGTATTTTTAAAGCAAGTGGTTGTGGAAAATCCTGTGACGGATCCATTGTCAGGCAGCAAGGTTAACTCCAGTACTTCACTTATTGAAAATAGAGAGGGGCTCATATGATGCTTAAAGTTATTGTGCTTTCAGAATTGGATGCTTAGATTTGGGGTTGCATAGTTTTCATTTCCAGCTATTTCATTTTAATAAAATAAAGGCGTTATGAAGTATGAAGTATAAAGTTCACTCCTGAATCTTCCTTGTAGGAGAAAAGGATATAAAGACACCTAATTGTTTATCTGATATTCCCCCTATCATCCTTGTTGGGTGTACTCCTGAATCTTCCTTGTAGGAGAAAAGGATATAAAGACACCTAATTGTTTATCTGATATTCCCCCTATCATCCTTGTCTTTCTCATTGAGATCCAAGCCTAAAGTTTTCTGAGCTTATCAATCTTTTATTTTTAGGTTGAAAAAAATGTCTTTGTTATCTTTTACTCTGGAGAAAGGGCGAAGAACAAGATACTAAAACTATGCGATGCATTTGGAGCAAATCGGTATCCATTCACTGATGACATAGGCAGACAGTATGAGATGATAACAGAGGTATGCCACAAAATCACCACTTGGGATTTAGTTATGTATGCGTGGCAGGACTTCAACGTAATCATATGATTGGGGTTTAGTTATGTATGCGTGGCAGGACTTCAACGTAATCATATGATTGGTGTTCGTCAGTTAGCAAACTCTTAAAACAGTTCTTGCTTATATAACAATTAAAGAAAAATATTCTTGCTTATATAAGTCACTCGTCTTACATGATTATCTCTTTTCTGCAATATCTTAAAGTTGTGAGAAATATAAAAAAAGGGCAGCCCGGTGCACTAAAGCTACCGCTATGCGCGGTGTCCGGGGAGGGGCCCCACCACAAGGGTGTATCGTAGGCAGCCTTACCTTGCATTTCTGCCAGAGACTGTTTCCAAGGCTTGAACCCGTGACCTCCTGGTCACATGGCTTGAACTGTGTATCTACGCTATTATAATGAGACCCTATTTATAGACACTACATTCCAATCCTTTTCCTAGTAGGATTCGATATACTATTTTTGTTCCTACTCATTTTCTAACACTCCGCCTCAAGCTCGTTACAAATGTAATTAATATGAGGACTAGTAAGGGACTTGATGAAAATATTGGCACACTGATCACTCAATTTCACAAATTTGGTAACAGTATCTCTGGAAAGTATCTTCTCTCTCATAAAGTGACAATTAATCTCATTGTGCTTAGTCCTCTCACGAAATACCGGATTGGATGCGATATAAAGAGCCACTTGGTTATCACAACACACAAGTTCCATTTGACTGATTTCTCCAATTTTTAGCTCTCATAACAACTATTTAGTCCAAACTAACTCACAAGTGGCTGCCGTCATTGCTCGATATTTTGCTTTTGCACTTGATTGAGCCACTGCACTTTGTTTCTTACTCTTTCAGGACACCAAATTACGTCTTATTAAAACATAATATTCGGATGTAGAATGTTTATCATAAGGTGATCCTGCCTAATCAACGTCTGTGTATCCAACGATCTACTCATGACCTTGATCCTCTAAGAGCAGTCCTTTACCTGGAGCTAACTTGGTATATTGCAGAATGCGAGCAACTGCATCCTAATAACTATCACGGGGAGAATCCATATACTGCTTACAACACTCACTGGATAGGAAATGTCAGGTTTGGTCACTTTGAAATGATTCAACTTACCAACCAGATGCCTATATCTTCTACGATCACCGAGTGGTTCCCTCTGTCCTAGCAGGAGTTTAGTATTTGGATCCATTGAGTGTCAATGGGTTTACATCCTATCATTCCTGTCTCCTCGAGAATTTCTAAGACATACTTGCATTGCAAAATAACAATACCTCAACTGGACTAAGCAACTTCAGTACCTAGAAAATACTTCAGTCCACCGAGGTCTTTAGTCTGGAAATGCCAAAAGAGGTGTTGCTTCAATCTAGTGATACCATCTTGATTATTGCCGGTAATAACGATATCATCAACATAACCACCAAATAAATACATAGATTTGGAGCAGAATGTCGATAAAACACAGAGTGATCTGCTTTAATACGAATGATGCCAAACTCCTGGATTACTATGTTATAGTTTCCAAACCAGGCTCTAGGAGACTGTTTTAGACCATAACGTGACCGACACAATCGACACCCCAGACCAGACTCCCCTTAAGCAACAAAAAAACCAGGTGGTTAATCTATATAAACTTTCCCCTCAAGGTCGCCCATAGAGAAAACATTCTTAATATCTAACTAGTAAATTTGCCCGTGTCGAACAACAACCGTGGACAGAAAAAGATGAATAGATACTATTTTATCCTAGAACGAGAAAGTATCATTGTAATCAAGCCTAAATATTTGAGTGTGCCCCTTGGCAACAAGGTGAGGCTTAAGTCGATCAATTTGATCGTCTGAACCAACTTTCACTGCATAAAAACCCAACAACAACCAATAGTCGATTTACCTGAAAGGGAGAGGAACGATCTCTCAAGTACCACTTGCATGCAAAGTAGACATCTCGTCAATCATAGCTTGTCACCATTCTGGATGAGAAATGTTTTTTTTATAGACTTGGGGATGGGGACAGAGGACAAAGATGATACAAAAGCATAATGGGGTGATGACAAATGATGGTACCTTAAAAGGGTATAATGAGGGTTAGTATTACAAGTGAACCGTTTACCTTTTCGAAGGCATTCGGTTGTTTAAGAGGAGACAAGTCTATATAGTAGGTGCAAGACAAGAATAATCTGAGCTTGATGTTGTACGTGGATGATAATGATAAGTCAGGAGTGGTGACACTGTGGATGGAGTTGTAGAAGGTATTGTAGATTCCTCGAAAGTCGGTGCAGGTAAGATTGGTGGCACCATGGATGGAGATGTAGAAGTAACGATAGGGTCCTCAAAAGTCAATATAGGTAAGAAATCAGATTTATTAGGATGATCAGGATCAGAAGAAGATGTAAAGTAAGGTCGAGACCCAAAGAATGTGACATCAGCTGACATAAGGTACCGACGAAGATTTGGTGAGTAGCAACGATATTCTTTTTGTACTCGAGAATAATCAAGAAAGACATATTTGAAAGCACAAGGGGTTACGTTATCTTTCCCTAGTTGAAGTTATGAACAAATCATGTATTCCCAAATACACGCGGGGAAGAGAGTATAGAGGTGACTGAGGAAACAATACTGAATAAGGAATTTGATTTTGAATAGAAGATAAGGGCATTCAATTAATTAAATAGCAAGATGATAGAACTGCATCGCCCCAAAAACGCATCTGGACATTGGATTTAATGAGAAGAGTGTGAACAGTCCCGATGAGGTGCCTATTCTTCCTTTTTGCTACTCCATTCTGTTGAGGAGTATAAGGACAAGAAGTATGATGAATAATTCCTTGATGAGTCATAAATAGTTGAAATTAGGAGGACATGTATTCAAGACGTTATCACTACGAAAGGTACGAATAGAGACACCGAATTGATTTTGTATTCCCGCACAATAACTCTTGAATATAGGAAATAGTTCAGCGTGATCTTTCATTAGGAAAATCCAAGTACATCTTGAATAATCATCAATGAAGCTAACAAAATAACAAAACCCTAAGGTTGAACCGACTCTGTAGATCCCAAATATTAGAGTGGACTAAGGAAAAGATAGACTCTGCAGCACTACGTTGGTTGGTAGTTCGAGTGTGTTTCCCAAGTTGGCATGACTCACAATCTAATGTGTACAAACTAGACAAACTATGCACTATCTTTTGAGGCTTGAACAAAGTAGTATGTCCCAAACATTTGTGAATTATGTTTGGAGAATCTGTAACTGGACATGCTATAGAGAAATTAGGAGCGGTAATGTAGTAAAGGCCTTGTGATTCATATCTTACGCCAATTGTTTGTCCTGTACTACGGTCATGCATGACAAAAGAGTCCCCCCAAAAATAGTATGCCATAATTTAGGGCACAAGTCAAATGACTAACCGATGCAAGATTAAAAGGACAACTAGGGGCATAAAGAACAAAATTTAAAGTGATAGAGTACAAGGGATTAGCTTGTCCAATTCCTTTTACTTTGGTTTGGTTACCATTGGCTAAATAGATAACCGGAAAAGACTATGAAGAAGCAATAGTTGACAGAAGTGATTTATCACCAGAAATATGATCAGATGCGGCAGATTCCACAATCCATGACCCAAAGGTAAGAGACTATGTAGTTGAGGCTACTAGTAGAGAGATACGCTTACTTGCTCAATACTGAAGAAATTCATTATATTTCTTATCAGATACCATTCATTACATGTGGTGTTAGACTGGGCAAAATGAGTATTTTTAGGTGGTTGACCATGCAAAGAATAACATATTTCATAGTATGTCCAAGCCTATTACAATAACTATACTTAGATCGAGAATAACATATTACACGAGTGTGTCCAAGCCTATTACAATAACTACACCTAGGTCGAGATCTTTCAAAACGACCTCCCCCTCGTCGATTCTTCATGGGATGTGGCGTTCGATTTTCTAATCTCCTCATTAAGGGTTCAGACTTAATCATAGGACTAAATTGAAATCAGTGATGAACGTTGCAGAAATTGTATTGAATCACCAAAATAATATCAAAAGGATTATGACAGATCTCGTCGAAAAACTGACAAATGAGTAATGGTGCTGGTGTTTGCACAACACTGGCGGAAATAGACGATGACACAAATCAACCCTAACAGTCACCGGATATTGACGCACGGTGGTGGTATGTCTGACTGAGTTTCTCCTTAATGCTCTGATATACCATGTGAGAAATATAAGAGAAAAATATTACTCCCTCCGTTTCAAAAAGAATGACATACTTTCCTTTTTAGTCCGTTTAAAAAAGAATGACCCCTTTCTCTTTTTGACAATACTTTAATTTCAACTTTCCACATGGCATGTTTGGGATCACAAGATTAAAGGGCATTTTGGTACATTTGACACAATTTTAATTTAAGGCCACAAGATTCAAAAATCTTCTTTATTTTCTTAAACTTTGTGCCAAGTCAAAGTAGGTCATTCTTTTTGAAACGGAGGGAGTATTGAACTGTGTATCTGCATTATTACATTGAGAGTCTTTTTATAGACACTACATTCCAATCCTTTTCCAAGTAAGATTCTATATATTATTCCTATTCCTACTCATATTCTAACAAAAGTACCGAAAATAAATTCAGGTTAAGTTTTTATACCGTAATCTCAAATATATTAGGATGTTATTTTCATCAGATTTGACTTATCAAACTTTTATAAGCTATTGATGACAGATATTTTGAACATGAAACTCTACTGGATTAAAATCCATTTGTATTTGTAATATATATCTCTTAAAATGGATTTACTACCCTGTTAAATTTGATCTTTTAGTTCACAGTTCAAAAGATATTTCTTTACTTATCCTTAATCTAGAAAAAGACTATTCTTCACCCTTTCCTAACTCAACCTGTTAGTTTTCTTTAAAGCCTGTAAGCTAATAGAGAAACATATCAGCTATTATTGATGCAAGTTGCGTAAATGATCCATGTACTCTCTATTTCTACCCAGTTAACTTTTCTGACTAGTAGTCGTTTGAAAACTTCTTTGGAAATTGGACTTCTAACAGAACATGTTACTCCAGAATGTGCAGTTACTCTTTGTCAAGGTACATATCTTGGCATATCTGTTGTAATTTACCAAGTTGTTTCCCTGTTTGACTCATAGGTATCTGGAAGACTTTCAGAGTTGAAGACCACCGTGGACATTGGGCAGCTACACCGCGCAAATCTCTTACAGACCATTGGTTATGAGTTTGACCAATGGAGTCTTCTGGTTAGTTTTATGTTTCATCTTAGCCATATATTAGTTTAATGGAACCACATTTTTTCATTACTCAAGTGGTCAAATTTGTCAGTTGGACATGTGTGTACAACAGTTCCATTGTCTCTAAATTGCATCTCTTTCTTCTTGTGAAGGTGAAACAGGAGAAGTTCATTTACCATACACTAAATATGCTCAGTTTTGATGTGACAAAGAAGTGTCTTGTCGGTGAGGGTTGGTGTCCAGTTTATGCGACCAGCCAGGTGCAGTGCGCCCACCTTTTGATATGGTTTACTTTTGTATTTTGTCTTCATTATGTAATTTCTAATGTTAAACATACTTCCTTTGGATGTTTGCAGATACAAAATGCATTGCGTCGAGCAACTTTGGATACTAACTCACAAGTTGGGGCGATATTCCAGGTCTTGCATGCCACAGAATTGCCACCTACATATTTCCGTACAAACAAATTCACATTTGCCTTCCAAGAAATTGTTGATGCATATGGGTGAGTAGCAGTAATTTGTTTGATAGTTTTCCTGATTGAACTACCACATACATGATTAACATCCTAAGTGAGTACTTATCCTTAGAAAAGAAATTCAAAATGAATAAAGGTTAGGAACATCCACTCATCATGTACATTTTCTTCCTTGAAAATTGAGTTCTGATGCTCGGTCTCAATTAAACAGTCTATCTTTTTGTTGTTTGTGCTGACTATGATTCTGCAAATTTCATTTCCTCCATATACTGGTGAGTCCTCCATGTTGTCGGTGTGGGGCCATAAACTGCATAGGTATTACTTTGAAAAGATAAATTTTAGGTACATACCATTTTCTCTCATTGAGATGATTCTTGCATTATGCAAAATCTAAACCAACCTCAATGCATTGGAGTCCCTAAAAAGTTCAAGAAGACCAGCAAACTCAAGGTCTGTATACGCCAATTTTAAACCAAAGCTCTTCTAGAAGCAGATACTTCAATACAGGTTGATTTTCACAGTTAAATCTGCTCAATATATGATCTACTCATATATGCAACTAAGTCTAATATTCGATGTGCTCATATAAGGGTCGATATGTAGGAAGAATGGGTCACAATCAGTATGTGAGCTTTGGTAGTTGCCATTCACTGTCAGAAAGAACTTTGCTTCTCCATTTCTGTCGACGAAAAAATTTACTGCTCAGTAGGGCATTCTCCCGCACCCCACAAACTTCTTTCCTTCTTTGTATATAATAAAGTTCTTTATCCAGATCTTTCCTGATTTAACATATTTTTGATAAACACATATATTAATGTTGCCTACAAAAGAACAATTAACTGGTTTCCTCCGATTGCTTATCCATGAGACAGCCTTATAGGATATGACATCCAGTTTTCAACATTTCTTGTTCTAGAAACATGATTTCCTCATCTTTATTACCATGACCATGAGCGGAAGTCGTTTTTAAGTGGTCTCTTGCCGGAAAATATTTTGCTTTTTTTTACTATTTTGACGGGAGTACTGTTGTATCTACACTTCCTTAGAGATCCTCTAACCTGTGGTTCATAATAGGATTGCAAAATATCAAGAAGTAAACCCTGGTGTTTTCACAATAGTAACTTTCCCATTCCTCTTTGCTGTCATGTTCGGAGACTGGGGACATGGTATATGCTTGTTTCTTGCAACACTATACTTCATTTTACGGGAGAAGAAGCTCTCTGGTCAGGTCAGTGCCGAACCTCTTCTCTGAAAAGTATCCAGCTGTTACCTGCATCTGTCTTTACAGTTCTCTGTCCCTACTGTGCCCTGTTTGATTGCTAAATATATTGGATTATCATGTTTTGCTTAGGAAGGAATTTAGAGCTAGTTGTGCATGGTTGACTTGGCATCACTAATAATTCATGTTTTATAGACTTTGTATTCAGCTACTAAGTATTATGAGCATTATAGGCTCATTCAATTTGATTTGTCTCAACAGAAGCTTGGGGACATCATGGAGATGACTTTTGGCGGTCGCTATGTTATTATGATGATGGCTCTGTTTTCAATATATACAGGATTTATATATAACGAATTTTTTTCTGTCCCCTTTGAAATATTTGGGCGCTCAGCTTATGGTTGTCGTGATCCTTCCTGCAGGTAGGTGTTGAAGTAGTAGTTCAGGTTCTCTCTGTTTTCTTCATTGCTCCAATACTTGAACCAGTTATTTTTGTTGAAGGGATGCCACTATAATAGGTTTGATCAAGGTCCGCGATGCCTATCCATTTGGTGTGGATCCTAAATGGCATGGTACACGTAGCGAATTACCATTTCTGAATTCTTTGAAGATGAAGATGTCAATTCTACTAGGTGTAGCTCAGATGAATCTTGGGATCATTCTAAGCTATTTCAACGCAAAGTTCTTTCAAAATAATGTGAATGTCTGGTAAGCCAGATTACATGGATCTTTCCTTGGCTGTCTGTCAGGACTTGACTCATTTCACAGTTATAAATAACATTTTGCCTCTGTTGTGTCAACATTTTTGGTTCTTGATAATCTCTATCCTTGAATCTGTGTGAAGTATTCATGTGCTATTGGAATTTAGTATGCCATTCTGCAATTATACTTATTACTATCATATTTTTTTCAGGCATCAGTTTGTCCCCCAGATAATATTTCTGAACAGCCTCTTTGGCTATCTTTCACTTCTTATTATTGTCAAATGGTGCTCCGGTTCTCAAGCTGATCTGTACCACGTAATGATATACATGTTTCTAAGCCCTACTGATGATTTGGGGGAGAACCAGCTTTTTATTGGGCAAAAATACCTCCAGGTTTCATTTTTCTCCATTCATATTAACATCTAACGTGCTAAAGAAGAGCCATCTCTAATATCTGTTATCTTCTCTTCTGATCCAGCTTTTGCTAGTATCACTTGCACTTGTTGCCGTTCCATGGATGTTATTTCCGAAGCCTTTTCTACTAAAGAAGCAACATGAGGAAGTATGTCTAAACTTGATAAAAGCAACCAAAACTTTTGGTGGTACTTGTTTTCCAGTGTTGCTCTTCTTCTTGCATGAACTTTTATTCATCATCACATCATGAATTTCCAGAGGCATCGAGGTCAATTGTATGCAATACTTAACAGCACTGATGACTCATTTGAGTTGGAGACACACGATCATTCACGTGGACAAGAAGAATTTGAGTTCAGTGAAGTTTTTGTACATCAACTCATACATACCATAGAATTTGTACTTGGAGCAGTCTCTAATACAGCTTCATACCTGCGTCTGTGGGCCCTCAGGTGTGTATCTACCAGCTTTGAAGTTTGAAATATGAACACATATATCAAGTTAATAACTGCTCCTGTCTTGCAAGTGTATAAACTCACCTCTGCTGATAAGTATACAGTTCTGATGTTAGATGTTCAAAAGACTAGTATACAATTAATCAATGACTGCATGTTTGATCAATATTCATTCTAGTAAATAGTCAAAGTTCTGGTTAACAGGGATGAAAAGTTTTACTGAAACTGTGGTTGCATGACTGATGCAAGCAAAACTAATGGAGAGAATTACTTCGTCTGATATTTCTTTTGTGTTGGGAGCATTTGTGTATGCTTTCAAAGGAGCTAAACCAATATGGATGCATGATAGGTCTTCAACTTTTGTTATTGATGCTTTGAGAAGCTTAAAAAGTTTGACATCTTTAAATCCTCTGGACGCAAAGTAAAATGATTGACTCTCCTATTTGAACCATGCTTAAGTTGCCATATGTATTTAAGAGTTATAAAATAAGCTTCAAGAAGAACTATGATTTATGAAGGTTGGATTGATCAAGTAGGCTTGATCTTAATGATTTTGACAATTCAGCTGGCTTTCAGTATTTATTTATAAACCAAATCAGTCTGCTCAGGATATCTAAGTTTGCTATCATTTTTTAGCTGTAAAGCAAATGCCTGTAAAAGATAAGTCTGTATGACAGAAGCTGCTCAGGATACACATAGTATATAACACAAGGATTCATAGAGTCCATACAAACTAGTTGAGATCAAGGCTTTTTAGTTATTATAGTTTCATTCAGTTAGGTGATTAACAGTAGTATTTCTTTTGTTTGGTCGCAGAGTTGTATGTTAATGTGGATAGGTGCGATGTTTTAGAGAATGTTTAATTGGCCTATAAAGACAAATTATTTAGTATACGAGTTGAATAGATATAAATAGAGCAGAATGGTGTAGCAGATTCATATAATTGATCCAATTAGTTTGGTATCGATGAGTAGTTGATTGATTGATGATAATTTGATGTGCTTTGAAGGTCATGATTGATCTATAGCAGTCTGGATGTTTTGAATGAGTTAGACAGTTTTTCTCAGTTTGCTTTCAAGTTTTAGCTGTTAGCTAAAGCATATGAGTCTAGAGGAGATCATCCTATTTGATAGAAGCTGTTGAGAATATATGTAGCCCCAACGGCGACCATCTAAGGGCTCTCATGTTACCTTTATTTAGTCCTTATCCAGTAATTAGAGATTTTATTGATTTTATCAATGAATATGATTTTTATGTTTCTGTTCCTGTCCAGTTTGGCACATTCAGAACTGTCAAGCGTGTTCTATGACAAAGTTTTGCTTCTCGCAATGGGGTAAGGTTTCCTTTGTTTGCCTATAAATCTGAACGGGAGAGATTATTATCCTTGTTTTCTCTTTGAGCAAGAGACCAATTCCTTGACCTGTGAGATTCACATCTAGTATATCCTATTTTTTCTTACAGGTTCAATAATCTCATCATACTTATCATTGGCATAGTGGTGTTTGTGTTTGCTACTGTCGGTGTGCTACTTGTGATGGAAACTCTAAGTGCATTCTTACACGCCTTACGTCTTCATTGGGTGGAATTCCAGAACAAGTTCTACGAGGGAGACGGATACAAATTTTCCCCATTCTCGTTTGGTTTTATTAGTGAGGATGATGATTAAATGATAGAAGATTGTGTAAAACACCATTGATCATTGGTCAAAGCACGCTTCAATCTTTTTTCATGCTTGTAGAAATATCTTGGTAACACTCCAATAAAAGGTGTGTTAGGAATGCCTTTTGTATCTCATGCACATGTGTAATTTGTACATCCTGAAACAAAGAGCAGTCAGTTGTTAGAAGGTCGCTAATGGCTTCAAGTACGAGAGTTGTTTCTGTTTCTTATAGCGGTGATGAGATTGTTCACTGCTGTGACAGAATGTCTTTTACTGAATAATATCCACTTACAAGTTGGTTTTAATTTTCTCGCAAACTATTGTTTTCTGTTGTGTTATTAGGGATTCGGGATTCATAAAGAAGTTGATGCAGGGTTAGTAATCAGAATAATGTGTTAAAAATCTCCTTGAATTTTCACCAAGGACAGAAATCCCCACCGCTATTGTGGCGAAAGCAATGTTTATATGAGTTAGGCTGGATTTGTTTTTATTAAGATTTAGATGTTTGAATTTGAATGGATATCTGAATGATTAAAATATTGTCTTCAGATTTGAAAACTGAATGGTTAAAATCATTTGTTTTTCAATATCTGAATATGCAAAATTTATTTATTTACATATATAATAAAAAATATAATTCAAATAAAAAATAATTATATATTAGAAAAATATTTGATTTAATACAATAAAATTATTATTTGATTGAAAAAAATATTTATATTTGTTAGTGATAATGGAGATGGATTGTAATGGTGGTGGTGATGGTAATGGTTGATGTTAGTGAATAGTAATGTTAGTGGTGATAATTGTGATGGTAGAGATGTTTGGTATTGTAGTGACTGCTATGATGGTGGCGATTGATAGTGGTGGTGGCAGTGATGTGAAGTTGGTTGATGTTAGTAGTTAGAGGTGTTGATTGTGGTAGCTTAAAAGTGAGTGCATGATGGTTGACGATGTGTTGGTGGTAGTTGGAGACGTTGTTAGCTAGCTGTGATGGTGGAGATGATTATTAGTAGAGGTACATTGTAGTGATGCTGCTGGTTGAAGCAGTAATAGAGGTGGCGACACCGATGACAATGGTAGTCGTGGTGGCCGAAGAATGTGTGGATGTTGATATGTTAGTGGTAGTTAGCGGTGACGCTAGTTGTGGCGGATGAGTTGGTAATAATTGGGATTGACCAATAGTGGTTGATGATGGTGGTGGTGTTAGCATTGGTGTTGGGGTTGACGGTGGTGATAGCAACAAATATAATTAAAATAATGGAGGTGGTAGATATAGTCGCGGCTGAAAATAATGGTTAGTAGCAATTATAATTGTGAATGGTTGTTGTGATGGTGGAGGTGGTTAGTGGTGGTGGTGGTTGGTGGCTAGGTGGTGGTTGACAATGGTGATGGTGGCAAAGGTGGTTAGTGGTGGTGAATACTATCCAATACAAAAATACCTCTTAATGATTAAGACTTAACTCCAGATTTGAATGATTAAGACCCATTCAGAGCCAAAATCTTAATGAAAAAATAAATGCACTTAATGGTTTGAAGTCTGAATCTGAATGATTCAGACGTTCATTAAGTGCAAACAAATGAAGCCTAAGTGCTGTTAGATCCAGATTTATACCGAATAATACATGGCTGAATGACCAATTTGCAGAAAGACTTGTATTAGAACCTTCAAACTAAACACCCCTGGTATTATGTGCAGTATTACGGATTGCGGAAACTGTACAACTACAGACAAGGGTATCAACTAACTGATATTGGGGAACCTGCAAATGTTGTAATATCAATACTCTATAGTTCTCAACTGAATAATTCTTAAATGATCTCTTGAGGCTTTTCCTTGAACCGAATAGTGGCTTAGCCAGTAGGGCCATAATCTAGTAACAACACTGCAAGAAGCAAATACATATGGCTATGAAACTGCCCCTATGTATTCACACGAAACATGCTTTTGTACCCACTGCATTACACAAAAGATAGTTTGCTGGACGGTGCATTCAATTAGGGGTGTCACACTAGGGGCATTGAGTTGAATTGCGGGGCAAAATGGACTAGTAATTGATGGATAGTCATTAATAGGTTTTAAGGTTATTTGGGCTGCAGTAGGTTGGGTCAAAATGGTCTAAACAATGGATGAGTGAGTCATTATCTGGCTAAAAGGTTATTTGGATCGGGTCAAAATGAGCCAAATAGAAATCTAACCGTCCAATTCTTACCAAATTTTAAATATCCTTGCTTGCTTTATTTTATTATTTTTTAAGTGCCTATAATTTTTTTTTCTTTATTATGACTATATATAGCACATCAAATATTAAAAAAATCTTTTAAAAATAGAAAAAATAACATGGTTGCTTACAAGTAGCTAACTATTTAAAGTCGTCTACCACTTTACTTTGATACCCCCTAAACTATTTACAAAAATTGTCTCACTTCGCTATTGGTCCAAACAACTGCGAGAAGACACAATCATACAGTAAAAACCTTCGACGCCAAAATAATACGCGAAAACACAATCAAAAAGCGTATCTTCTTCTTCCCTAATTCAAATCAACCCGAGCTGGTAGGGGTGTTTATGTGTCGATTTGGGTTGGTTATTGGTCAAATCAAAACCAAACCAATATAATAAGTTTTTTCTAAAATTATGAAAACTAAACCAAATATAATATACATTTCTCGATTGGAATGTTATTGATTTCGATTAAAATCATACACAAAAATAAAAGAATTGATTAATTCCAAAGCAAAAAAAA
The DNA here is from genome assembly GCA_030864215.1 of Capsicum pubescens. Lineage (NCBI taxonomy): Eukaryota > Viridiplantae > Streptophyta > Magnoliopsida > Solanales > Solanaceae > Capsicum > Capsicum pubescens. Next base: position 192,309,311 of record CM061544.1, on the reverse strand, counting down.
AGCAATAATTTATTCAAGAAAGAAAACATAAATCCTGAGATTACCACATAAACAGTAACATGACGTATATCTAATACAAGATATAAATTTTGATGAAAAAATAAATAAGTTGTTGAAACGTGGGGGGGGGGGGGGGTGCACCACCGTTCTAAGACTTGGTCCCTGAGATTACGATAAAGGCAATAAAACAGTAACGAACTAAAACCAGCAGGAATTAAAAGAACACAATGATTTATGTGGAAACCTCCTTGCTTAAGGGAGGAAAAACCACAACTTGCCCTCACAAGCACTCAAACTTCACTATAATCAAAACTCATTGATTACAGACTCCAAGAACTTAACTCTAAGTTCTACTGGTTGCAATAGCTCTACTACAACCATCTCTACTCACTTCAACAGTCTCACAATCGACTAACTCCAATCGATTGACCTTAGGTAACTCTACCTAAGCACTCTACTGCTAAGAGAAAAACATTACTCTTATGATGAGTAATTCGATTACAAAGCAAGACTTGACACAAGAACAATTAAACTTGAAGCACACACAAATTTGAAACTTGAGCAAAAAAGAGTTTTCGTCGTTTTTTTGATTCACCAATATTGCAAAAACTACTTGAATGAGAGACATCCTTTTCTATTTATAGTAGTAAATAAATCAGGGTTGAATTTTGATTGGACCAAGTGTCACAACAGGTACACTGTACTCCTGCACAGTTAGTTGCACTAGCGAACAAAACTATGCAAAGATGTGATAACTGTACCACTTCATGACGAACCAGGGACCTGGTCCATTAAAGGCAACTGATCATTATCAAAACACGAGACATCATAAGTTATTTAAATTATTTATAAAAAATATATATTATGCATATTAATTATAACAAATATATGTATATAATTTATCGATTCAGTTATTTCTTCGATTTTTAAAATAAAATCAAAATCAAACCAAGTGTTATTGAATTATAAAAATATAAAACCAAACCAAATCAAATAAAAATTGGTTTGATTCTATTTTTCAGTTTGGGTCGGTTTTTACCCAAACTACGAACACTCCAACTAGTTGGAATTTGAGTTTTGCTTCAACTTTCACGATCTCACTAGTGGATCACATCACAAATTTGGTCCAACATAATGAAAGTTGGGATTCAAATCAGCAATACGTCAATTTTGACGTTGATACAATCCTACTCGATGCTACTTACACTTACACTAACTTGATCCAATAAATATTTATCAACATATATGCAACAGGATGATGTTACAGACAAAATTGAAATCAAAGATGTTTTTTTTCATGAATTTTTTCCTATGAAATATTCAACTATATGGGAGTCAAAATGTATATTGAATTGAAGAAAAATAATTTGTCATCACTGTATATATAATGGCTATATCATTTAGTCACACAATCATCTCCACAAGCATTCCAAGCCTTGATTACTCTGAAAGCTCATCAAAATATACATCTTATCAATTTCACAGATACAACTGAGTATAATTTCATTGATGTGGTTGAAATTCATCATGAAGACATTGGTGGACAAAGCATCATTGATGACCCAACTAAACAACCTATTGAAGTTCACCAGATTTGCTTTGATAAACACACATTATTCAAAATTTAATGATACTATTATATGCAGAAAGTATTTTAATGTCGAACATAAAAGTCATGTAAAAAGGGACTGATACCTATATAGAAGATCATATACTACTAAAATAGCATTCAATAATGAGGATTCTTTCAATGAAAAACTCTTTAGTTCTTAATAATATCATCACAACATATGGATATACTGTGATGGTATTAATGAGGAATGAGTAGTCCTTTAGTTAAACACTACTCAATACTGCATGATACCATCACAATATATTCATGGTATTATTGAGGAATGAGAAATTGTTCAGCGAAACATTATTCAATAATGCATGATACTATCACAGTATATTCATATATTGTTATGGCATCATTGTGGAATGGATGGTCCTTTAGTGAATTACTATTCTATATGTAATACCATCAAAGTATATTCATGTACTGTAATGGTCTCATAAAGGAGTGAGAAGTAATTCGGTAAAACACTGCTTAATACTATAAGATACTATCATATTATATTTATATACTGACATATTATCATGAAATATTTCTTCATCCACTCAATGAGAAACTTACTAATTCTTTATGGTCATCGCAATATATCAATATGCTGAAATGGTATCATTGAGAAATGAGTATTCCTTCAGTGAGAAACTCCTCTATCCTCATTGATACCATCATAGTATATTCATACATTGACATAGTATCATTAATGTATATTTAAGTACTTCGTTAAAATACTCACCAGGTCTATATACTGATATGGTATCATATAGTATTACTTCATCCATTCATTTGTTTGTAGAAGAATATTTTTATCTTGAAATGTCATATTGTAGACACTGTATGTTTATATTATATTATTTGTGTATGTTTTGGAATCTTATAGAAACAAAAATATGAAAATCAAAATTAGTTCGAGTAATACAGTCCAAAGATGTCTATATCTTCCCATAATATGAACGACCTTACATTGAGAGACATGCAACTACGATCTTTGTTAGTTGTATTATACAAGAAAAGTTTACTGATTTAAGAAGAGTGTACACAATAATAGAAATATAAGGATATTTTAAAATACATATGATATCAAGTTGACCAATATGCAGATATAATAGGCAGAGGAAAGAGCAGTTGAAATGTTAAGGGGCAACCTAAAAGATTCATATACACAATTACCGACATACCTATACATGTTGGAACATGGCCAATTAGAAGACTATATGCAATAAATGATGCATCTTTCTAGTATATTTTCATGGATTTAAATGCACCAATTTAAGGGTGGAGGTATTGCAAGTAGATTATTGGTGGATGAGACCTTCATAAAGGAAACAAACAAAGGTACAAACTCACGATGCCACACAATATGCACAAAATGACATATATTTGTACCATGATTGTTTTATTACTTCAACACTCTATTGAACTTGAGCTAATTTGGCAACAAACATATGTTTGTACAAGTCTGTTACCTTCGTCTGAATCTGAGCTAACTTGTCCTTTTTACTTATTTATGAAGAGCTGACTCATGCTAAGTGTTTAGAATTTGCTTGATGTGCTCATGGTGCGATTTCACTTATAGACTACGACGTGATAGTTTATGCAGGCACAAATCATGAGAAAACAAGGCTAATATCACACAATGGGCATAACTGTATCTGAGCTGGAATACTTGGAAAACAAAGATCGTTCGGTGAATACTTATGAACTGAATCATGACTAGATATCCAAATTTTGAAATTGATGCTTGATACATATACTGAGCTAAATTCGCAATTGCGAAACTATTTCGGAATGACCGTACTTATGAAATTTCAGGTAGTAAAACTAGGCTAGTTCAAAAATAGAAATCCATAGAAATCTATGTGCCTGATTGTTAAACTGAACTGCTGTCTATTCAAACTGAATCATACTAGATACTCATGCTCAAGTGGAGGGTTTCTTCAACACCCCTCTAGGGAGTTCTAACGATTTGAAGGAGCCAAGAATTTTGGTCAAGATCTGAACAATCATCTGAATAAAGGATTACAATATTGCTACAATTCCATAACTTGGAATCATAGACCTTTGAATTGTAGACTGGGGGGGGGGGGGGTAGAATTTACTAGGCTTTAGGCAATGCAACACCTTACTTAAAACTTAGACACACTTCTAAAATATTCTGTCAACTAATCCTTTACCTTAAAAACCATACTTATTGATTCATCTTCTAATTCTAACAAGGTCGTTGATATTTCATTCTACTCATGTCTAAACTGAACTAAATTCCCTTACCATGTTCAAGCCTAACCCACAATCATAGGGTACACCACATAACACTGTACTACTAGTCTGAACCGTAATACAACACACCCTGCACTTCACAACTTCTCATCTCATGAAAATCCTCATTACTACTCCAACAACCACATTCAACCTCGTACTAGACATTTTACTAATGTGCAGTGCATTCATCTAAATATACAAACATGATGTTCAAGCCTCACTTCTATAACCACATATGCACTTCTAAACACACTCCTCTAAAATACCTTTGTCACAACTTACAAACCTCTATCAAGAACAATTTCCATGTACTACTCCTAAGAAAACATACATAAGATTTCAATTACCCAAATATCTCATATAAAACTTCGACTAACCATGAAGGGTATTAAAGACTTGGCTTCAATCTTACTTCACACTTTACTGCCTTAGCTAAAATAAGCATACAATGATCTTCCAGTAACAAGAAATGTTTACTCTCTCTTCCATCCAGACAACTAATTATCTTCACTATTTTGACCGAAGGAAAGGTAATAGAAGGTTAAAACATGAGGGCCCGAAATATGCGAGGATACTATGAATAACTTGACACTCAACTGAGGATTGAGGAATAGAATATATAGCATCATGGACTTATCAAAGAAGTATGATCTGAGGACATGCAAGATATAAATCAGAATTTCACTGATCATTGAAAGTATTGCTTGAGTACTTGAACTGAACATACTGTAAAGCTTGAGTACATAAGTCATGAGCTGCATGACCTGAATTTGAAGTTCATAACTTATGGAATGTGATTCCAACTGCTGAAAGAACTGGAACTCTTCATTTTTGGGAACTAGGGGAGTACATAATTCTCCATCATATGCATGAACATGAATTAAGATCACGGAACTGAACATAAGGCATGAATAGGTATTGGGACAACTAAAAATACTGAAATAAGATTGGGTCAAGCATTAATCTTTCTCACAGCTATTCTACAACTTACTGGTACATCTACTAGAATCTGAAGGCTTGACTTGGTTACTTGTTCTATCATCTCCCCCTTAGATAAGCCATCACTCTAAGACTGTAAACCACTATATAAAGTCTAGCCTAACTATAATCACTTTATTCTAGAGTCTGGGATATAGCAACGCATATAAACAAAAGAACTTAACCCGAATGACTACACTTGAAAGCGTAAAACCAACCTCTAATACTCACTTGTGAGCTACACCCTATCTTTCTATAGCCCCAATAGTCATCATATAACACTTGAACACTTACTAACTTTGAATCTGCATGAGTATCCCCATAGTTGAAGTGCACACCATCTAGTGCTTCAACTCTTATTCCTATTAGCTAAATCTTCAAAATTTCTAACTTAGATTTTAACACTTAACATGGGTATCTCCAAACCTTTGATGGACCATACAACTTCTGTCATAGTCTACCAATATCACATTTGTAAACTTATGTTTCTAAACCATGAGAATCACGTTCATACTTAAAAAGGCTCAACATCTTCAATCAAACTCCTTAACTTAGCTATCAAGAACATTACTCATTATCTAACTAGTCTTTCTCCACCTAACATTTTAACGGTACTACCGACCCCACAACATGCAATAATCCTAAAATAAAATAAAATAATGAAGCCCCATAGCACCTTGGGCGTACTTTTGCATCTTACATACAACGTCAAACTTGATTACGAATCAAGTAAACTTATACTCTTGCATACACTGTCCAAGCCTATTATATCACTTCCCTATAACCAGTATATTAGCCAAGAAATCATCACATCCACCTTCATGACCACCAATCGTTCAAACTTAATACATAGTGTTGTTCTCACTTGGAAGCTATAAAATAAAACATCAAGAATAACTATCCCACTTGAACCTCATAATAATGATAATTGATCATAATCATATGGCCTATCTTATTTACAATCCATTACCACATCTTCTTTCTATATATCATTACTATCTACCTATCTATACACCTAAACTTCTTTCGCAGCTCTATAATTTTCAACCAATACAAAAATAACAAGATGTACAACAAGTTGCTAGTGAATCAAAATAGGCCTCACACGGCTCCACTAGACTTTGATTTATCAACAAAACAATGATAATAAGGTTACAAGAGATAGAAACTTGACACGCAATATTCAATGATCTAATAATACACATCTTATTCTGTCTTACTTGCATGAATCATAAGAGTGAGGACATAATTCTGATCTTGAGAGACTTATAACACACTAGAATGCTACTCTCAAGTTGCTTTGTATGACTTCTGAAGCTTCTTGCTAGCCAATCTGAGAGCGTTATCTGGGGAGGAACTGAAACTTACTAATCATTCTATTTCAAGAATAATACATGGATAGGGAAGTATAACTTTACATTATAGTTTCTGAGGAGAAATCTGGAAGTACAACTGACTTGGGCTTAGTGCACGACTTTTATGAATCATGAATAGAGCACTTCAATCATCGGAACTCAAAAGCACTGATGGGATACTTTCTAGCTCGCTTACAATCCGATAACTATCTATGGAGACTATCTGAGAAAGCACTATCTATAAAGATTTAAGCTTGACTGTTTTTGATCACTTGAAAATAAGATAGAGATGGCTCGGATAGATTAAGATGAGAATCTGTATAAGTTTCTTAAAGAACATTTCTATAGCACGATCTGAGACTTGAAAGAATGAAGGTATTTCCTAAGTGCTTTGTAGCCTCTCAAAGAAAAGTATAGACATCTTTGTGCCGTTCCGCAAGACTCTACTAGACACGACTTCACAGACACCCTAGGACACTTGAACTCTGTGCTCTGATACCAAGTTTGTAAAGCCCCAAAATTAGGTCTCGAGATGTTACACATTACTTAGGGTCACATGTAACCCCAAGCTAACCCTTCTACTGGCATACCTCATTAGAAACTGAATAAAATTCTTAAATCTGTATAAAATCAGCGAGAACATAAAACTTTTCTGAACTTGATCAATACAAATATGAACTTTACAAGATTACAGCTCTACCTTTACAAAATAAAACTGAAACTGAATACATTAACTCTACTGACTGTCTATGAAGCCTCTACTAATAATGAATTTAGATAGCTGGGTCATGACTCCCAACTATCCCAATTCAATACGACTGAAATAGAAAAATAAAGAACTGCTCAAACTGTCTATCTGGCTCAAACCCTTGAATCAAAAGGATTCATCACCTGCTGACTGGAAGTTGCGAGCTGACTGAATCTGAATGTGCATGCTAAGTATTGTACCTACATTATGAAATAATGTAACACATAGACGTACATGTGGATCAACACTTTGGGAATGTACTGAGTATATGGGGGTGTATGCAATTAAATAATCAATATTATAAATCCTTATAGAAAATATGCATGCTAGTATAAATGACTCACATAGCTTGAATTAAAACCATCATAATCAAGAATAAGAAAACAGGTAATGTAAATCACATGAATCATTGCACTTCATTCTAAATCTGCATTCTTTCTTTATTCTTAAACTTGTAAGATAGATAAAGTCTTAAAACAACATCTTTCAGAGCATACACTTTAATCTCATGAAAACTAGGAACTTCTTTGGAAACTTAAAGATTTTGACACTTGAGAACCTTAGAAATCTTGGACTCAGAGCTTTCAAAATACATATACTTGTATCTTAGATAGAGTGGGGGACTACTTTGGGAGTTTCTTCTAACCGACATAAACCATGTGAGCTATATGGAGTCCAGCATCTTACCCACGTTGGGGAGAGCTATTCTATCCTTACCATCGGATAGAACCTTAACTTTAGTGATCACTATCTTAACCCACTTGGGGTATATCAGAAACCTACGGAGGCACGTAGTTCTGAGGCATGAGACCTCGGAATCAAGACCAACTCGGTGCTAAATACTACTCCCTTACTTAGTTCAGAACTTTAGAAAATCCACCTTAAAACATTTCAATAATATGCAATGGGAGCCAAAACGCATCCCCTTTATCTCAAAATCAAGAATGTGGATTTCTTTCTTAACTTACGGTCAAAACTCACTTCTTTCTTGAAATCTTGATAGACTTATCATTAGAGCTTTAAAGATCTCATAATAATGGAAATATGAACATACTTCTTGCAATTCTTTAAAAGTCATCAACAACTCATTCTCCAAACTCATAATTCAACAATAAGGCTCAACTCATAACAACAAGTCTTGGGAATACTTGAAAAATATGAAATCAATATAGAAATGTGCAATTTATATCATGAACTCTCAATTTATATCATAATTAAACAAGATAATCATGCAATCAAGACTTGAACAATTTCATAATCTCATAAACTTGAAATATAGCAAAATAATATGAATTCATCTTGGAAATACGAAATTCTTTAAGAAAAATTAAATTTTTGGGCCCGAGAATGAAAGAGTGTTCTTGTTCAAAACCCACATACCTTAAACTTGGAGCTTTTGGATGACTTCAAAAATTTATGGAAGATTATTCACGAACTATTGGGTGTCCCTCGTAGCCCTCTTAACGGGGAATTCAAATATGCAAGAATTATCAAATTCTCACGGTTGAATCTCTAGATAATTGGATTTTTATGTTGGACCCCTAACCTTGTGGTTGAAGGTGTGCAGAGAATTTTAAGATGTTTAACTAAAGAGAATGGAAGATAATACGTTCCTTAAGGGTTATAAGTCGTGGAAAGTGAAGGAAAAAGACCAAAATATCCTTACTAAACTACTTCCCAGTTGCTGAAAATCTAAGACTGACGTCATTTGTGATAGGCCGTCAGACTTGTGATCACTCAGTTTTTCAGGCTGACATGCTGGAGTAAAATGGGCATAACTTTTTGCTCCGATATCATATTTAGGTGAAATTGGTATTGTTGGAAAGATAATTCGAATAGATTTCATTTGATATATAGTAGAACACCCAGTTCATCATATAAAAAGAGTTATGGTAGATTGAAGTTGACTCAAGTTTTGACGCTCACTAAAACTTAAACGATAGGAAAGCTTTCAACTTGACCTTGAGTTAGGGGATCTCTATGATCTCAATTCATGCCCAAATAGGTTCCCACACTACATAATTAATTATCATACCAAATTTGCACAGAATTTATGGTTTTTGGAACATCTACACGTAGAAAAGACTATTTTCGTTCTAGCCCGAAATGCGGGGTGTTACAACATTGCTACACCTATAGAAACTCCAACTGATCTGCAACCATGGCTATATTTAGAAAATGAGATAAAGTAAGTGTAGTATCAGTACAACCACACATAATGGTAGGTATCATTTACCGACTAGGGCTAAACAACATATAACTATATGTAACAATCAAGAAGAGATCATGACAATATAAATACTTAACAATTGAAAATACTTAACCCACTTCAAATTCCAATCTTACAACCATTCATTTATTATAACATTATTAATTCATCCTCAGGGCATGACTAACTGACATAATTTATGAATCAACTTAGCCCACATTTCTTATGCACTCACCTTGTTACAATAACTTTACATTTTTCTCACTCTCACATTAATCCTCTTTTGTAACAGCTCTCTCGTACTATTCTACTACCATTAGTCATCGATGTTACAACCAAGAGAAATAATAAGGCAACAACAACTTAGCAAGAATAGTCATTACACATCACGTATATAACTATACACATAGAAATATAAGATTTATACACAATCTAGGACAAACCTTATATTCACGCTTTACTGCAATGCACAATCACAACCATCAAATTATAACCCATCGATTATTTTTTTTGTATCATTTCATTATAAGACATTCATATCAAATCAGTTACACTCAAGAAGTCTAGTAAACAATAACCAATGAATAGTCACATGTGCAATGCAAGGTGTATATACATATTAAGGACCCTTAGCTATGACATGTATGGTAGAGCTCAGTCCATGTACTAGTCACTAGCTTGACACTCAATCCAAATAATAATATCGGCGGGATATCCGATTCAAATAACAGTATCAACATGACACTTGATCTAAATAAGAGTGTCAGTATGACACTCGATCCTAATATCATAATGTATGAATGTCATCATAAAATATAAACCATGATAAAATATAATGCACCAATTATGCCAATACACACCTTTCTAGACGTTTAGCCAAAATCAAGTTCATCATTCTAGTTAAATAACAAATATCCACTAATACATAATATCACAAAATCCCGGAGGCTAATTCATGCAACTTATAATATAGGCATTATCAAACCATATTCATTAGTTACAGTATGTTCGAATAACAATCAATCAAGTATCTATTTTAGGAGTGCACCTTCCACCAAAATTGATATCTAGACTCTAATTCAACTTGCCTATTTGATTCACCAATCTAACTCTCTTTTATTCCTATCAAAACTGATAAATTTAGTCACTAACTAGTAATCCTTACATTTCTATCATTAATAAGTTCAAGATACTATCACATTAGTTGATTATTCAACTACTTAACTCTATTCAACTTACAATTCTAGCTAGAGTCATACACCTTTACACGTCTTACTTCCTAGCACTTACCCAAAGTTGACTTAGGTTCTTAGCTATGATACTACATCTTCTTGTCATGATTAATTCTCTTAACTATCCTTCATCAAGAATATCTCATATGAAAAAAATACACAACATCAGATTCACTCTTTTTAAGGTACTAAAGATTAGTTTTATAGATTACAAGTTCACTTAATTCCTCTATTGTTTCTCACATTCACATATTAGAATTTTTTTCATACAAATAAAACACCACAAAGCGATCCATACAAAACACAACAATGTTCATTTAGATCCTTATTACATTAATTTTATATTTTATCTATCCAAAATCTGTGCTAGTAGGCTTAAAAATAAAGTCTTCTATAAAAACTATAGTTATTACATGCATCTTACCCAAGTCTACTACACATTAAATGATAACCAACCTCGATTGAAGATCTTCAAACAAGCAACTCACACTAAGGTTGCTCTTTTCTTTCCTATATATCTCTATTAGTCCAATATCTAGAAATAAAATAATTATAGGAGTAATTAAGCAAATTACCCTTCAAATAATTACTTTGAGAAGTCAATCGATCAATTCTATCCTTATTCACGGTTTAAGACAGTACTCAATTGTCAATTAACGATTAACTAGTTCTATTATACTTAACCATCCCCATTAATGGAGTTTTTAAGCTAAAGATTTCATTTCTTTTATAGAATTCAGGTCTCGCAACCATTAAATTCATGTTTTAGAATAACAAATTCATGATATAAGTTGTTAAATAATAATTTAGAAGTAATTCTAGGTGATATTACGTCAAAACATAGCTTTTCTCCATCTCATGAACTTAAGATTGTAATCCCCAAGAATTTCACCATTAAAGATTATTCTAATGATTCTATGATGTTATTGGATTAAAATACGAAGAAGATGATGGAATAACTTACCTCAACAATGTAATTCTACCCCAGAACTTGGAAAATTGCACTCCTAGTGATTTGGAATGAAGTAGTCTTTGCGTTAAAAATCCAAAACACATAAAAATAATCTAAGTACTGCATGTTTGTCACTGCAACAACCCAATCATCGCTGCAAAATTTTTACTGCAATGACTAACATTACATCACATATACTCTTCAATAAAATGGTCATAATGTTTTACTCTAAAAGTGGAATAACAAACGATGGGAGACATTGTAAAGAAGACTTAATGATCATTAATTTTGTGGGTACTGATCCTGATAAATATTTATATTCTAGGAGGAGTGCTATTAGACCGCACAAAGTTCTCTCGTAGTCTGAGCCTTAAAGCGTGTCAAGTAAAGTATAATTCCGGTCTTAAAAGATCGAGAAGTGACTTCCAAAGTGAGAAATGTTTTAAATCATGTATAATTTACCTAATATCAACTTTTTTTCATGTAGAGAATTAAATAATCTTTCCATCGATACCAAATTTTCTCAAATCTAACACTCGAGTGAAAAGTTAGAGCCATTTTAGTGAGACAGTGTGCCACCTAGCACTTTAGCGCATCGCGGAGCCAGCCAAAATGACAATTGTCAAATTCCAGTGAGCCTCCATGATTCCACCGCATCGCGGTGTCTTTTCAGTTTGCAACCAAGGTGGCAACGCTATTTTTACCGCGTCACGCCAAGGCTCAGTTTCCTAATTGTCAAATTTCCAGTAAGCTGGCGCGATTATGGCGCGTCACGCCAACACGTAAAATTGGGATTTTTTTTTCAGTTCCATATTTTAATTCCAAGGGCAAAAAGGGTCTTTTTCCCAAACCCTATATATACTCCTTAACACGATATTCATCACATTTACATCCAAATATTGTTGGTTTCTCTCAATTTTCTTCAAGAGCAAGACGTAAGGTTTCTAATCCAAGACCCAAATCATCAAGATTTCACCGTGGATCTTTTAAGAATTACATATCAAGGTATGTTAGATGTTGATTCTTGGGTTCCTTCCACCCAAGAAGTTCAAGAATCCTTTTTCTAAATTCAAAGATCTTATATTTATGAGTTTTCATGATTCATGTGAATTGAAATTGAAGTTCATGTTATTATTGAGTTAAATTCATGTTTCATCATTAAAATCTCAAGAGTTGATCCTAGTATGTGATATTCATGTGGTGCTCATGATAAACCCTCTTTAAGTTGCATGTTAAGTGATGTGTTTATGTCAATTGAGTGTAGAAATTGTTGAATAACCAAAGCATACTCCCTATATGTTTGATAAAATGCTTATGTGAAGGAATTAGAGCCATTATAGCATGTTAACTAGAAATCCCCAATTATGTGTAAGTTAATGCATGCCAAGTGTTTATTGAAAAGCCTTAGTGAATGAATTATGACATCTTAGCATGAAATTGCCATATTATGTGCTCTTCAATACATGTAAAATATCTATTGTAAGACCTTATTGAATGGAGTATGAGCCAGTAGCATGTCTCCCTATACTATTACATGTTTATGATTTCCAAGTGATTGAAGAGATGCTTTGATGATTGTAATGGTGAATGAAAGTCCATGGTCATGATTATTTAAGATGGTTATGTTTTACTTTTATGTTATCGAGTCCTGAGGGATAATTATCCCTGACAATTTAGCTACAAGTCTAGAGCCCGTGTTAGTTTTTATGATAATCTCAGTCAAGTCACAATTCTTAGAACTCAGTTAGTTACAGAATTAGTACTCTCAGACAGTTACAGAACTTAAGAAAAGCTCAGTAAGTTAGATAACTTAGTAGCATTACGACAGAAAGTAGAATTCAGAAGTATTCCATAAGTCATCAGAGTCAAGTGTACTCAGATTTAGTCAATTACTCAGTATGATCAGTAACAGAGTCAGCTCAGTCTAAGTTTAGTTAAAAATCAGTTCAGAGTCCTTCAGTTGGGAGTATTAACTAGCACCGAGTGAGTACAGGGATGATGGCTTCCCCATTAGAGAGGCAGAGTCATTAGTAATAGTCCCGAAACTCCAGAACTGCGTAGCCAGCGCAGGACCAGGAGTCACCTGTTAGATTGAGGCTTGACTATCATACTTCCTTAGGCTTGACTTCCTGTTTAGGGTCACCCGTTAGAGAGGCTTGACCATAGCAGAGGTCTCTACCTATGGCACGATATTGACACCCTTCCAGCTGGGGTTACAGGTTGGACCCTACTAGATCAGATTCGGGGCATGTCGGTTAAGTGACAACTCCAACATTTGTAGTTTCAGTATCAGTCTTTAGAGTAGAACTCATAAATCAAGACTGTCAGACACAGTCACCCATCTTAGTAAGGAACTTAGATAGTTTCACAAATTCATAGACCACCCTCTAGATAGGCCTGGTCTCACATAAATTTAATCAGTATCAGTACTAATAGATCCAGAGATCACCCATTAGATAATCCTGATCTCAAACTCAGTCCATCGTTTCTATTATTAAAAGATTCAAAGATCTTCCGCTAGATAGGTCTGATCTCAGATAGAATCATTTTTTATCATTATTAGTAGATTCAGAGATCATCCGTTAGAAAGGTTTGATCACAAATTTAGTTAGTCGATAGTAGAAAGCTCAGAACTCAATCATTGATATGAGTAGATTCAGTTAATCAGCGCCAGTATCATCAGTTTCAGAGATCACCCGCTAGAGTGAACTGATCTCAACTTCAATACTCAGTTATCAATGTCAGAAAATTTAGTTATTTAGTATCTCAGTATTAGTAGTGAGTTCAGATATTAGTAAAGCAGTATCCGAGTATCAGTATTCAGAATCATGATGATTTTAGTTATGGTTTGTGCATTGATGTATATGTCCTCATTTAGTAGTCTCATGATTATTCAATTAAGTTATGTTCATGCATAAGCCCTTGGATTCAGCCTTACCTCATCTAGCATACTAGTACATTCAAAGTACTGACATATACCTTTCTCTTGCGCTATGATGTCTTATACCATAGGTTGCAAAGTGCGAGATCCAGAGCACCCTTAGTAGTCCAGACTCAGTCAGCCATATTAGATGTAGTAGTGAGTCCTATTCATTCAAGGATGATCCTTATTTTATTATGGCATTAGACTCCATTTATTTTCAGTAGATGGAGTTAGTTGGGGATCTGTCCCATCAACTCCACAATTCAGACAGTTAAAGGCTTTTCGGATAGATGTATTAGTATTCAGTTTTTAGTTTTGAGTATTTTAAATGTTTTGTACCTTATGGTAAGTTTCCTCCAGTTTTCCATATTTATTTCAGTATGTTATGCAGTGCTCAGTTACAAATGTCAAAAAGGGTTAGCTTGTGGTCCCTTGGGGTCATGAGCACAGTGTGGTATTCTGGTTCTAGAAAATCGGGGTGTTACAAACTTGGTATCATAGCCTAAGGTTTAATAGTGTACTAGGAAGTCTGAAAAGCCACATCTAGTAGAGTCTTGTGCATGGGTGTATTGCACGCCACATCTATGTACAAGAGGCTATAAGATGTTTTTAGGAATGATTTCCCTTCTTTCAGTGTTCATGTCGTGTGAGTATGCATAAGTTCCAGTTGATTCTCAGTATGATCCTTTCTCCCTTTTATTTACAGAGTATGCCTTCTCGCAGAGATAATGCCCATAGGGTTGATAACCATCAACCTCTGCCAGTAGATCCTGAGAATAAAAATGTGTCATATGCAGAGTTTTGAGCAGTGTTTTAGGCGCTATCCCAAGATGTGACCACTAGTGTTCAGGGCAACCATCAGGCTGCAGTCCCACCTCAGTAAGATGGGGGTTCAGTTGCGGCTAGGATTAGAGATTTTATGAGAATTAACCTTCCAGAGTTCTATGGGTCAGTAGAAGGTGAGGATCCACAACTTTATCTTAAAGAAGTGAAGAAGATCACCCAGATTATGCATGTTTCTGAGGGAGAGAGTGTAGAGTTAGAATCTTTTAGGTTGAAGGATATATCTCATGACTGGATTGTAGTATGGAAGAAGAGTAGAGGGGAGGATGCAGCTCCCATTACTTGGCAGGAGTTTCAGGATGCCTTTCTAGATAAGTTTTTTCCACTAGAGATGAGAAAAGCTAAGGTAGAAGATTTTATGAACCTGAGGCAAGGATCCATGATAGTGAAAGAGTATTGTCTTAAGTTTAACCAGTTAGCTAAGTATGCTCCTGATTTGATAGCTGACCCTAGAGCGAGTATGAGTAAGTTTGTGACTGTGGTATCTGGGTTGGTGTTGAAGGAGTGTAGAACTGATATACTCAATAGAGATATAGGCCTTGTTTGACTAATGATGCATGCACAGTAGATTAAGGTAGATAAGACCAAAGAAAGAGAGAGAGTGAGTAAGAAAGCCAGAATAGGTAGTCACAATTTCTCTCAGGCAGGGTCACAGGGTGTTAATCGTTCTCTGCATAGTCAGAAGTTTTTAGTCCCAGATCCATCCTCAGCTAGTTTACCCACGCTAAAGTTCAGGGATGTCAATCATGATAGAACGCCAGTCTCCAAATCCCAGAGTAGTTCTAGTGGTGTTCGTACCTACTCGCTTTGTGGAGAGTGTGGCAAGAATCATCTAGGCGTGTGCAGAGCTAACAGTCAGGTATATTTTGGATGTGGTAAGCCAGGACATAGAATGCGAGAATATAGAGTGCTAGCTTAGAGGGGTAGAGAATTGTGTCAGCAGGGTGCCACTTTTGGTGCCAATAGTGGCCAGCATCAGAACAGACTCTATGCTCTTTAGACTCACAATGATCAGAAAAGGTTGCCTGATATAGACTTGGGTATGTTATGAGTCATTCATCTTTATGATATGCATCCTTAAATCCTTGCTTCCATTTTGAGCTTAAGTTTTCAGCATGAGTTAGTTAGTAGAGCCAGCAAGTCAGTTTAAGCAGTCGAACAGTCAAATTCGCATAGTTTGTTATTTCTCTCTTTACCTGATCATGCTATCAGAAATCTCCAGAATGTAACTATTCCAAGATAGAGTATCCTAGTAGTTGTGAGTATATGTCAACTCCCGTATTATGCATTAGTTTCAGATCTCAGATGACCAATCATGACCCAGTTCATAGGTGCCCCGTGCACTGCCCCAGTATTTCAGCGAAGTGTTCTTAGAGGGACATATAGTCCCAAGGGGGAGATACCCCATAATATTACGATGCTTTCATGTACTTAGACTAACTCAGTTGCATGTTCAGACTCTCCTTACAAAGTTAACACCAGTTATCATTGCATAATTTTTCAAGAATTCAAAAGACAGTTTAGTCAAGTATTCATGCATTAGATATTCATGTTCAGTAGAAAAAAATTCAGCTTTTCAGTCTATACAGTCATGCATTCACGAGAGAAACACCGTCACACATCCATGCATCAGATATGCATATCCATTATGAGAATTTAGCTTATGAGGAGCTTAAGTTTTGCATTCCCTAAATAGGGTTCTTTTCACCTTTCCCTCATGATACTTGTACGCTATCGGTCATTGAGGAATACTTGTATTCCATGCATTAGATATGCATGTCCAGTATAAGAACTCAGTATATCAATAATTTCATGTCACTTGGTCATGTTTTATATGTTCTCGTACCTTAAGTAAGCTCAGTCGATCAGTATTCTTAGCCTATCAAGCGACATTTGAGGATGAATGTTTCCAAGAGGGAGATATTGTATGACCCCACAAAGTTCTATCGTAGTCTGAGCCTTAGAGCGTGTCAAGTGAAGTGTAATTTCGGCCTTAAATGATCAAGAAGTGACTTTCAAAGTGAGAAATATTTTAAATCATGTAGAATTTCCCTAAAATCGACTTTTTGTCATGTAAAGAATTCAATAAACTTTCCATCAATACCAAATTTGCCCAAATCCGACACTCGGGCTAAGAGTTAGAGCTATTTTAGTGAGACAGTGAGCCACCTGACACTTTAGCGCGTCGCGGAGCCAGCCAAAATAACAATTGTCAAATTTCAGTAAGCCTCCGTGATTCCACCGCGTCGCGGTGTCTTTCCAATTCGTAACCAAGGTGGCAACGCAATTTCCACCGTGTTGCGCCAAGGCTCTGTTTCCTAATTGTCCAATTTTTAGTAAGCTGGCGCGATTATGGCACATCGCGCCAGCACGTAAAATCAGGATTTTTCTAGTTCCGGATTTTAATTCCAAGGGCAAAAAGGGTTTTTTCCCAACCACTATATATACTCTTTAACACGAGATTCAACACATTTACACCCAAATATTGTTGGTTTCTCTCAATTTTCTTTAAGAACAAGACCTAAGGTTTCTAATCCAAGACCCAAATCATCAAGGTTTCACCGTGAATCTTTTAAGAATTACATAGAAAGGTATGTTAGATGTTGATTCTTGGGTTCTTTCTACCCAAGAAGTTCAAGACTTCTTTTTCTAAATTCAAAGATCTTATATTTATGAGTTTTCATGATTCATGTGAATTGAAATTGAAGTTCATGTTATTATTGAGTTAAATTCATGTTTCATTTATAAAATCTCAAGAGTTGATCCTAGTATGTGATATTGATATGGTGTTCATGATAAACCCTCTTCAAGTTGCATGTTAAGTGATGTGTTTATGTCAATTGAGTGTAGAAATTGTTGAATAACCAAAGCATGCTCCCCATATGTTTGATAAAATGCTTATGTGAAGGAATTAGAGCCATTATAGTATGTTAACTAGAAATCCCCAATTGTGTGTAAGTTCATGCATGCCAAGTGTTTGTTGAAAAGCCTTAGTGAATGAATTGTAATTATGTGCTCTTCAATTCGTGTAAAATGTCTATTGTAAGACCTTGTTGAATGGAGTATGAGCCTGTAGCATGTCTCCTTATACTATTACATGTTTATGATTTCCAAGTGATTGAAGAGATGCTTTGATGATTGTAATGGTGAATAAAAGTCCATGGTCATGATTATTTAAGATGGTTATGTTTTACTTTTACGTTATCGAGTCTTGGGGATAATTATACCCAACAATTTAGCAGCAGGTCTAAAGCCTGTGTCAGTTTTCACGATAATCTTAGTCAAGTCACGATTCTTAGAACTCAGTCAGTTATAGAATTCAGTACTCTCAGACAGTTATAGAACTTAAGAAAAGCTTAGTAAGTTACATAACTCAGTAGCATTCCGACAGAAAGTAGAATTCAGAAGTATTCCGTCAGTCTTCAGAGTCAAGTGAACTCAGATTAACTCAGTTACTCAGTATGATCAGTAACAGATTCAGCTCAGTCTAAGTTCAGTTAAGAATCAGTTCAGAGTCCTTCAATTGGGAGTAGTAACTAGCACTGAGCGAGTGCAGGGATGACGACTTCCCTGTTAGAGAGGAAGAGTCGTTAGTAATAGTCCCTGAACTCCAGAACTACGTTGCTAGCGCAGGACCCGGAGTCACCCATTAGATTAAGGCTTGACTATCATACTGCCTTAGGCTTGACTTCCTGTTCAGGGTCACCCGTTAGAGAGGCTTGACCATAGAAGAGGTCTCTACCCATGGCACGGTATTGACACCCTTCCAGCTGGGGTTACAGGTTAGACCAAACTAGATCAGATTCGGGGCATGTCGGTTATGTGAGATCTCCCACAGTCGCAGTTTCAGTATTAGTCTTCAGAGTAGAACTCAGAAATCAGGACTATCAGACACAGTCACCCATCTCAGTAAGGAACTTAGATACTTCAACGGATTCATAGACCACCCGCTAGATAGGCCTGTTCTAACATAAAGTTAATCAATATTAGTACTAATAGATCCATAGATCACCCGTTAGATAGGCCTGATCTCAAACTTAGTCCATCATTTCTATTATTAAAAGATTCAGAGATCTTCTTCTAGATAGGTATGATCTCAGATACATTCATATTTTATCATTATTAGTAGATTCAGAGATCATCCATTAGAAAAGTTTGATCACAGATTTAGTTAGTCGATAGTTGAAAGCTCAGAACTCAGTCATTGATATGAGTAGATTCAGTTAATCAACTCTAGTATCATCAGTTTCAGAGATCACCCGCTAGAGAAGACTGATCTCAATTTAAGCACTCAGTTATCAATGTCAGAAGATTCAGTTATTCAGTATCTTAGTATTAGTAGTGAGTTCAATTGTCAGTAAAGCAGTATCCGAGTATCCGTATTCAGAATTATGATGATTTTAGTTATGGTTTGTGTATTTATTCATATGTCCTCATTCAGTACTCTCATAATTATTCAGTTAAGTTATGTTCATGCATAATCCCTTGCATTTAGCCTTACCTCATCTAACATACCGGTACATTCAAAGTACTGATACATACCTTTCTCTTATGCTGATGTATTATACCATAGGTTCCAAAGTGCGAGATCCAGAGCAGCCTTAGCAGTCCAGAGTCAGTCAGCCGCAGTAGACGTAGCAGTGAGTCCTCTTCATTCGAGGATGATCCTTATTTTATTATGGCATTAGACTCAGTTTATTTTCAGTAGACGGAGTTAGTTGGGGATATGTCCCATAAACTCCACAGTTCAGACAGTTAGAGGCTTTTCGAACAGATGTATTAGTATTCAGCTTTCAATTTTGAGTATTTTAAATGTTTTGAACCTTATGGCAAGTTTCCGCTTGTTTTCCGTATTTATTTTAGTATGTTATGCAGCGCTCAGTTACAAATATCAAAAAGGGTTAGCTTGTGGTCCCTTGGGGTCATGAGAACCGTGAGGCATTTTGGTTCTAGAAAATCAGGACGTTACAAGTGCTCTTTTAAAGTTGACCCTAGTTTAAACTTAGTTTGAAACACAATCTGTAAGAACAATTCACATTTAACTTTGTGCTCGGGGTATTATATGACCTACGCTCATGTCTAATGTATTACTATACTAAAGATTTGATTATATAACTTATGATGAATGATGTTATTATGCTTTTAGCATAGGTATTTTCAATTTCATAGAAATGAATTGTTATAATAAACATCAGTTTACAAACTGTAAGTCTCCAAAGGAGAACAATAACTAGGATAGAGAGTTTTAGCACAATTCTCAAAACCTAATTTTTCTCGAACAACATATTTTAAATTAAACCTTCTATATTCTTCTAAAATAATTTGGTAGCACTTACCAAATAATTGTCCCATAAATAACATAAAATAGCTACCCCGTCAGCCTACGCACCACAAGCTACTAAGCTCTAGGCATAAATTTTGATCACTATAACCCAAGGAATATGATTCAGATTAAAATTTATGTAACGGGTCATCTAAAATACTAAGAAAACTATACAGTATTACGATGCATAAAAATTTGGGGGTAAAATAAAAATAATAGGGAAGAACATGCCATTTTCTAATTTACTGGAAATTTACGAGTTCATTACTACAACAACAGATTTTTCACAACAATGGAAATCAAGCAAAATAGAGCATCATTGTGGCGATGCTTTTATCGCTATGGTGGTTTCACTACAATAATGAACCCGTTATTTCAACAATGCTAGAAGAGTAGCTCAAGAATTGTTCCTAACTCTTTCCATTTCAAACACATTTCTCAAATTTTGATATCACAGATTATCCCAGTGCGATACCCTCTATAATAAGAATTCTTGAAACCAATTTTTCATTCCAAAACTTCCTACACAACACTATATCAGTCGACTATCCTATAATAATCTCATCACTACCAATCATTACATCATGATCCATAATTCAACACTAAAACCACTAAACACCTAAATTTTAACTAAAACCACACTACTCCAAGGTCTGTCATTCCTATATTAGAAAATTTTTTAGTGGGGTACTTACACCCTAACCAATTCTATAACCACCACAATTCCACCAACATACCACTATGGGTTTTTATTAACAAATATATTCTCCACTATAATTTACATTAGTCTATTCGACCCTCAACACACCTCTACCACTCAAGGAACATTACCAATTAAGTATTATCATGTAACAAAAAGAGGGATATGAATATGCATAACATATCTAAAAACTCTACTCCTTAAATCTCCCATACAACTAAAGATCATCAATTATAATTAAGTTAACTTATTTCACCAACCTTATCAACTCAACCATACCATATTCAAAGGAAATAATTAACCGATAATTATTTCCATCTTATAAGCATATACACAATAATAAACCATAATAAGCTAATTACAAGTTCTATCTAGTAGCTTGGCCTCCTAACTAAGCCTATGAACATTATCTACTTATCACCTTATTCACATACTAAAATCTTAACAAATTTTAATCATTAATAGACATCTTGGTCTTTGAACAACCAGTTAGTCTACCTTAAGGACATCAAAGCTTTTACCCTCATAAAATCATACAAGTCACTAACTAAATAAGTTACATAGTTATCAATCATACAGTGTAGATTCAATCTACTACTTTCAAGTAAAAGCATTATTATCATCTCTCCTTATCATATGACCGGATGTAACCAAATTTATATACTAGTTAATTTACTTTGATTAGTGATATCAACAACACATCTTTCCTTATGTTCAAGTCACCAAGGTTGTGCAAAATAATAAAGTCCATCTCAATTTAACCAATTACTTATTAAGGCATCTTTAGCAAGTCAATAACTTATTAATTAGATTATGTACAAAAGGATTAACAAGTAGCACTTCAGGCTCAAATATAATCATCAAACATTGAACCACTCAAGGATCCTAATTATAATTGTTAATGGTTCAAACCAAACAAGGATACAAAGAGCTTAATTATAACCATCAAAGGTTTGAACCACACAGGGATTCTAACTCTATTGTCACGACCTAAAATCCTAGCCGTGACGGGCATCTCAAGTCCACCTAGACTAGAGAACACCCCTTTTTCCTAGTCACACAGAACATAATACACTAACAGTGGCTGAATTTCAAACATATAACATGATAGATAAAGATAAGCTCACGAAGTGAAAAATACATCCACAACCAATACCCAGTCTATAGTAATCCAAAAAGCTTCTATCACAAAACTGAATCAAACTAATATCGGGACATGCCCCTGACAATATCCAAAATAAGTCTAAAGAAAGGTCTACGATAAAAGAGAAACCAAGAAGTAACGACCTTCTAAAAGAAGGAGGCTTACCACTTTAAGATAAATTCTGATAACTCGAGAATCCAATCACTGTGCAAGAAAAACAAAAGTATCTTCAATTCCTACATCATGTGGGGATACAATATTTGGAGATGGTTAGAGGGTTGAGCACTAGTACGTAACTCAGGGGAGGGATAAAATAATGCCATGATCAACAGTTTAAAATCATCAAAATCCATTATACACAATCAT
Source organism: Capsicum pubescens (assembly GCA_030864215.1). Lineage (NCBI taxonomy): Eukaryota > Viridiplantae > Streptophyta > Magnoliopsida > Solanales > Solanaceae > Capsicum > Capsicum pubescens. Next base: position 192,286,670 of record CM061544.1, on the reverse strand, counting down.
ATGCATATACAGATACATAAATAGAATATGCTAGCGTAAGGAACAAGGCTTAGCATGAACTTTAAAACATTAGCCTAGACGATGTAGCTCAACCATCATAAAAGGGCATCCATGATCACACTTGTCACCCTATGATTTGGACACCATGACTCATAATGAGTCTTTATGACTCATGACCTCTAGTGTAATCAAGACAATAGTATAAACACTACTCATTGGTCAGACGATGATTTGGATCCTATGTATCATAAGGAAACCTTAAGACTTATAAGTTAAGTCATAGGTTGGGCAGTGAGTTCAAAAACTCAAAAACTTTTAGGGACCGAAATCTGGGTTGTTACATTCTCTCCCCTAGGATCATTCATCCCTGAATGATGAGATAAGACATCTATTAGCATGATTTAACATGGATCACAACTACACTTACCTTTAACAAAGACAAAAATAATGGTATTAAGGAATACACATACTTTTAGCATGATTATCCCAAGCAAAAAACCAGAATAGATATTTGAACTTCATGTTCTCTTTAACTTCCTAAGTGGCTTCTTAAACCTTGTGATTCCTCTACAGAACCTTCACCGAACCCACATCCTTGGTCCACAACCGATGGACTTGCCGATCCAAAATTTCAATCAAGACTTTCTTATAAGATAAGGAATCTGAAATGGAAACAATCTTCAAAGGTATAACCAAGGAATGATGACTCACGCACTTCTTCAACATCGAAACATGGAACATTGGATTGATATAAACGTTGCCCATTCTTCTTAAAATCAAGTACAGGACAACATAACGGGGACTGAAATTTTTCTTTTTCCGAATCTCATTACTCCCTTCACAGGAGACACATTCAAAAATACCTAGTCACCAACATAAAACTCCAAATCCCTATATCTCACATCCATATAGGACTTTTGGCAACTTTGGGCAGCCTTAAGCCTATCCCTAATTACCTTCACCTTCTTCATAGCCTGATGAACCTAGTCGGGACTGAATAACCTCACCTCATTAACTTCAAAACATCCAATAGAATACCAACATCTTCTACCATATAAAGCCTTGAACGGAGCCATCTGAATATTTGAGTGATAACTATTATTATACACAAACTCTATGAGAGGCAAATGATCAACCCAACTACCATCAAATTGAATCACACAAGTCCTTAGCATATCCTCCAAGATCTGAATGGTCCTCTCCGCTTGTTTATTCATCCGAGGTTAGAAAACGGTGCTAAGGTTCACCTTAGTCCCCAAACCTCTATGGAAAGAATGCCAAAAATAGGACAAGAATTGCGTACCTTGATAAAATATAATGGAAACTAGAGCACCATGTAACTTGATGATCTCCTGAATGAAACACTTAGCATTATCCTTCACAGAAAAATTAGCCCTCACAGGCAAGAAATAAGCAGACTTGGTCATCCTATCCACGATGACCCAAATCATATCAAATTGACTACGTGATTGCGGAAGACCAGTGACAAAATCCATATTAACCACTTCCTATTTCCATATAGGAAACTCAATCTCTTGAGACAATCCATTAGGTCTCAAGTGCTTAACCTTAACTTACTGACAAACCGTACACTTAGCCATGAAATTTTCCACATCTCTCTTCATGTTATCCCTCTAATAAATCTCCTTCAAGTCATGATACATCTTCATCGAACTTGGATGAACAGTATACCATGACTCATGAGCCTCGGCCAAAATTCTTTCCCGCAACCCATCAACATCGGGAGAGCATAATCTACCTTGGTACCTCAGGATACCATCACCACTAATCTCAAAAGCCAAGACTTTCTGCTGACCCACCTTATCCTTAATTTACATCAAGGCAGGATCCAAAAATTGCTTCTTCTTTACCTTAGTACTGAGAAAAGACTTTGCTACCTCCTGAATGATCACCCCACCATCCTCGAAATACAAGAAGAACTCCAAGATTAGCTAAACAATAAATATACTCCACCAACACTCTCTTTCCCTCATCAACATGAGACAAGCTCCCTATGGATAACATGCTAAGAGCATAATTCTTGAAGACTCATATGCTATTAGCTTTACCTGGATGATAGTGAAGACTCATATCATAATACTTGAGCAACTCAAGCCATCTCCTTTGCCTGAAATTTAACTCATTTTGAGTGAACACGTACTACAGGCTCTTGTGATCAGAATATATATTAACATGAACTTCATACAAGTAATGGTGCCAAATATTTAAAGAAAAAACCACAACCAATAACTCCAAATCACGAGTCACATAATTTTTTTCATGCACCTTAAGCTGCCTAGAAGCACATTCCATGACCCTGCCATGATACATTAAAACACAACCAAGTCCCACACGATATACGTCATATTATATAATGAAAACATCAGTACCCTCGGGTAGGGTCAAAACCATAACCAAAGTCAACTTATCCTTCAACTTCTTAAAACTACCCTCACAAACATCGAATCATAGAAACTTCACCTTCTTCTGAGTCAACTTAGTCAATGGGGCAGCAATCAAGGAAAAACTTTCCACAAACCTCCAATAATAATTGGCTAAATCCATGAAGCTCAGAATGTCGATTGGAGTCATGGGTCTAGGAAACTTCTTAACCACTGTAACTTTCTATGGATCGACCATGATCCCCCCACTAGAAACAACATGACCCAGAAAAGTAACAACATAACTCACACTTAGAAAATTTAGCATACAAATGCTATCCTTAAGGGTTTACAACACTATAAGGAGGCTGTTGGCATGATCCTCCTCACTCTTTGAATATACCAAAATATCATCTATGAACACAATGACAAACAAGTCAAGAAACTGATGAATACCCAGTTTATAAGATCCATAAATGCCGCTAAGGCATTAGTCAAACCAAATGACATCACCAAAAACTTGAAATGACCATATCATATTCGGAAAGCAGTCTTAGGGATATCCACCTCTCTAATGTTTAGATGATTTAACCCGACCAAAGATTAATCTTACAGAAGTACTTAGTCCCGTGAAGCTGGTCAATGAGATCATCAATCCTAGGGAGATGGTACTTATTCTTTACTGTCACCTTATTCAAATAGTAGTAGTATATACATATTCAAAGGGAACCATCCTTCTTCCGCACGAAAAGAACAGGAGCACCCCACGGGGAAACACTAGGGAAAATAAAACCCTTATTAAGAAGGTCTTTCAACTATTTCTTAAGTTTTTTTAACTCAGTCAGATCCATTATATAAGGAGGGATAAAGATAGGATGGGTATCTAGTAGAAGGTCAATCCTAAAATTAATTTCCCTAGGTATACCAAAAAGATCATCAGGAAATACTTCGGGAAACTCACTAACCACGGGGGATAGACTATAAGGAAGGACCTTTGGAACTAGAATCCTTAATCCGAATTAGATGATATAGGCAACCCTTGGAAATAAATTTTTGGGCTCTAAGATAAGAAATGAACCTTCCTTTAGGTGCTAAAGAGATACCTTCCCACTTAATAACTGGTTCGTTCAGGAATTAGAAACTAACCCTTTTGGTTCTACAATAAAGGGATGTATAGCATGAATGGAGCCAATCCATCTCAAAGATAACATCATAATCTAGCATATATAACTCTATTACATCCACCCAGGTCTCCCTATAATGGATTTATACCACATATCCCCTATAAACTCTTCTTGCAATAGCAGAATCACGCATCGAGGTAGATACAGAGAAGAGGTCTGAAATACACTCAAGATTAAAACCAAAATAAATTTCCATATAAGGGGTCATATAAGAAAGAGTAGACCTCGGATCAAGCAAGAAATACACATCACAAGAAAAGAGTTGTAATATACAGGTGACAACATCAAGAAAAGCCATAAATTCCTGAAGGGTCGCAAGAGCATACAGACGATTTTGACCAGATTTGGTACTACAAGCAACACCCTTTGGTGCAAGAGTTGAGGAGGTAGTAACTGGGACCTTATTAGCTCCAAAAAAAACCTTAGATTAAGGAAAATCTTGCAGCATATGAATAATATGACCATACCAAAAACACTAATTTCTTCCCTATCATAAACTCCTTGATGCACCTGCCTATAAAAGCAACACGGGGGATAATATGGGACCGACTGAGCTTTGCTGGCCTATGACTTCGCACCATGTGCCCTAAATCCACTGTCTGTTTGGAAGCGATGATCACTAGATGGCTTAGGATATCCACTTCTCTTTAGACCATGCCTTTCATTCTTACCACTATTCTGATTACCTCCTCCTTTTTCAGGATACTTGAATTTCTTACTCCACCTTTTCCCTATCTCTGCTTGCTTCTGTTTTTCCTCCTTAACCTGTTGTATATACAATATAAGCTTAGAGATATCCATATCTTTATTCAATAGGGTGACCTTGTACTCTAAAACTAATTCATGGGATAAGCCAAAAGAGCTTCAACAAGCATCAAATCTTCTGGGAGGCATGATCTGAAATGCAAATAAATAGAAATTAGAAGAGATTCAAGTCCCTTGTCTCTATATACCAAAATAGAAAAACAAGAATGGAAAACATTCCTAATGTCTTGTAGTCTCTCCCTTATAAGTGTTGCATGCTACACACCCATAAAAGAGACCTACTTTACACAGCTCTATGGACACCCAATTGACTCTGAACCTAGGCTCTAATACCAACTTTTTTATGACCCAAACCAAGGTCTGGCCATGACGGGCATCTCAAGTCAGTCGTGGACCGGAGACCACCCTGTTTGCCTAGTCACATAGAACACAATACACTAACAGTGGATAAATTCTGAACATAATAACAAAATAGCCTAAGATAAGCTTAAGAAGTCTAAAATACATCCACAATCAAAACCCAGTCCACAGTAATCTATAAAACCTCTATGAAAAAACCAAATCAAACTAATGTCGGGACATGCCTCCGATGATAGCCAAAATAAGTCCAAAGAAAGGTCTATGATAAAAGAGAAACCAAGAAGTAATGGCCTTCCAAAAAAAGGCTCACCACTTCAAGCTAACTGCTAATCACCCAAAAATCCAATCACTGTACAGGAAAAGTAGAAGTGTCTCCAGTTCCTACATCACGTAAGGATAAATCACTGGCTATGGTTAGGGGATTGAGGGCTAGCATGTAACCTAAGGGAGGGATAAAATAATTTCACGATTAATAGTTTAAAATTATCCAAATCCATTGCACACAATCATATTCATATACATATACATATACATATACATAAATATAACATCTCAGGGTAACAAACAAGGCTTAGCATGAACTTTAAAACATTAACCTAGACTGTGTAGCTCAATATTCATAAAAAGGCACTAACGGTCTATATGGGCTAAGATCGCCCCACTAAAAGGGCCCCAGTGTGTGTAGCCACATAAACCAGAGAAATAATTATATGTACGTATGTACCATGGGCGACTCGAACCACCCGATCATATATCAAGGGTGACATGAGCACATGGTCAGTTAACAAGGGGAACTCGAACAACCCAGTCAAAAGTAAGGGGACTTAAACCCTAGGCCCTTTAGATTCCCGTGCGGGAGAACACGACTTCTAGTATTAGTCCTTTGGGACCTCCACTTTCACAGCCTAGATGCACAACCCTATTTAAGCCTAGTTAAAACATTTTTCACACATTTACATTAATTGAACCACAATATTCCTCAAGGCATACACTGTTGGTATCGTCATACCAAATACACTTGCAAGGTAATATCATCATGCCGGTACAATTCCATTCACTTGGGGAAAACAACCCCATTTCTTTATTAAATCATTGTAGGAGAATGTCACGACCCCCTTTGTTCATTAAATCAAACCTTTTTTGTTTCAATAACATGTTTAAACCATGCAATGGTTCCTAAAAATAGTTCAATAAAAATATACTCATATTTAAAGCCAATTTCACAAGATTGGGTTGGGGTTATACCAATTTAAATATCCACATTCATGAAATTGGGGGAAACCATGAACCTTTAATTTATTTTCCATGCCCATGCACCCCACATGTTCAAAACTATCAATTCAAAAAACACATGATTCATAAAAGCCATGGGAAATGTAATTAATTCAATAATGTTCAATAACCTTCAACCCACATTTAAAATCATTAATTAAATCACATGGGTACAATTATAAACACATTCTTTTGATAAGATAAGACTTGGGGAAGAGTAACATGCCTGAAAGTACAGAGAATTACGGAGAGAAATAAACCTTTAATCCCTTAGATGGCCAACTTTGGGAAACCCTATCTTTGTTCTTTGAATAGGGAATTTGAGAGAGTAAGGGGAGTGTTTATGATTGATAAGGGTTGGAAATAATGTCCCAATGTGTTTTATGTACGTGGGGTCTTAGTGGGTAAAGAGGGAATATCCAAAGTGCCTTTCATTTAAAGTTAGAAAATTATCGCTAGTGACTACGGGTCACTATACGACCCATAATGACTCACTACGACTTTTCACCATGAGTTATAGTCTGGATAGTAGCTGAGGGACCCCTCTACGGTGATCCCACGACTCACACCACACGACTTATCAAGAACCCCTACAACTCATAGGATCCTAGTCGTGACCAGGACAGAAACATTTGGGGTACACATTGGTTACGCTATGATTTTGACACCCTCGTAATGAGTCTTTATGACTCGTGACCTTTAGTCATATTCAAGACAATATCATAGACATTATTCTCTGGTCATATGATGATTTGGCTCCTATAGCTTGTAAGGACACCTTACGACTTGTAAGGTGAGTCATAGGTTGGGTAGTGAGTTAAAAAGCATAGAAATGTTTAGGGACCAAAATTTGGGGTGTTACATATATCATCAAAGATCAATTAGAAATCAAGACATGCCTCAAATCACAAAAATCAAGACTTACTTAAAATCACAAAAATCAAGACATACCTCAAAATATATCACGACCCAATTTACGAGTCATGATGGAACTTACTAAATTCCGCCAGTAGGTAAGCCAAGCCCTAACCTGGAGAAAACTCAATGGGTTAATTTGGTAGGAAATTCCCAACTTATGCAAAGTTTCAAGAACTCAATTTATAAATAACAAAGGTTCTAGATAAGACAAATAGTCAATACATGATACCAATCCCACGACCTGGTTAAGCCAGTACAAGAGCATCTAATAGTATCAATACAACTCAAAGTCTAGAGTAGTCAATACATCTATCTCAAAATAAAATACTGAAATAAAGATACAGGGAAATAGGCAACTCAAAATACAGAGCTCACATTATCTTCGGAAATAGACACCACACAAACTATGATCAACCATGATAGCTAGTACTCTAATCTGCACTGAAAAGATATAGAAGTATAGTATGAGTACCAAAATAATGGGTACTCAGTAGGCATCATCGATTGATTGAGCTAAATCATGATATAAGTATGATAAAATGCAAGATAATGTAACTAAGCCAGGGTACAAAAATAAACCCGAATCAGCTTTAATTCACTATACATAATAAGTAACTAAAAAGGAACAATAATATAACATGAGGCATTAACACATGCTAATCACCGTTCGAACATGATAAGTAAACAATTAAAAATAATAATGTATCTTAAAGCATCAACATAAGAAACCACAAACTACAAATTGGATCCCATACACTAATTGGTGCAGAAAAGTAAAGAACTCATCAAGCTTCACATATGACTGGAGAATACACTCAAGAGAAGAATAAAAAAATCAACCAACATTATAGCTAACTTTCATCATCATTTAACCATCATCCCACAATTATCATCAATTGGTCATTTGCGATATTTTACAATTTACCAATATTTGACAATATACCCATATTCCATAATGCTACCATTATTTAACAAAATCATCATCGATACTCACTAGTTATCGGTTTATGAGCTAACCATCTCTTATTATCTAATTCCTTTAATTACTAGTTATCATATAGCCTCTAGTCCATTTAATAACTATTCTCCGCATATCCACTAATCATCATGTATTTGATAACCATTTATCAACTAACGCCATCTATCAACTAACATCAATTATTAACTAATCACCATTTACCAACTAATCTCCTGTTATCAACTAGTTATTATTAGACACTCAAATAATATCCACCACTAATTCATATTTAGCACTAACCATCAAGTATGCCACTTTATAAACATTTATCACTTATGGACTATAATCGGCCTCACTAATATCCATGACCTAACCAAATTTCATATAAGTAGACATAAGCATATAGTTTCCATACATAGGGCATAACTGGACTTGAAGTGGTATATGTACACATAGGTATATCAATATAATCATCCTCCAGTCTTGCTGGGTATCAATATATCATCAATGATTCTTTGGCCTTTCCAGTATTAATATATCATCATATTATCCTCCGATCTTGTCGGGCATTAATATATCATCATAATATCTACAACACTATCAATATATCATTATAATATCCTCTGGCATTATCAGGCATCAATATATCATCATAATATCCTCTGACCTTGTCGGGTATCAATATATTATCATAATATCCTTCGACCTTACCGAGTATCAATATATCATCAATCATTCTCCAACTTTGTCGAGTATCAATATATCATCATAATTTTTCAAAATTTAACTAGGTATATAATCAACTCCATAAGTGCAACTATAGTCAAGCATCAAGATTTCTAGCATAATAAATAGCATAATATCCCATATAATCAATAACCATGAAGAATAACTCAATTGATAATGTCATCAATAAGGATGTTTTCCATATGATTACTAGCATAATTGTTTAACATGATCATAATCATAAATAATAGCATAGGCAATAGCTTATCAATAGCATATTCAATGGCTTATCATTAACCTAAAATATAGTTTATCATTTAAATCATCAATAGTCATCAATCATGATTTATAGGACATTCATAGAGAAATGCAAAGCATATCCAATAACTTACCATAACATGATCCATAGATCATCATAGGATAGCCAACAATCTAATCAATTAGTCCATGAACATCACTTCTAAAGTCATTATCACCATAAATAATTACCTTGTCTCCTTAATATTGCCTCAAAAGGTCATTCTCTAGGAATCTAACAATGTATAAGGGTTTCAAGAGAACTAATCATAAATCTTGACTCAAGGTGGGTCAAGGAGTCCACTTCTAAATCGTCAAAATACATTCTTAGTAAAATTCTACCCAGGAATAGGCTAAGATATTTAAATCCACTCTTAGATGTATAAAAAGCCACAATTATCCCTAAGGTAGAGATTCTACTCAAGCACTTTAACTAAGTCTAATAGAAGCGAAGGCAACCTTCATTAGTGTAAGCAACTAAGCCCAATCTTACCCTAGCATGATTAACTTGAGCATTTTACTTAATTTTAGAGAAAACAAAGGCATTACCATGCTAAGAATGAGTAATGAAGTACAATTCACCTAAAGCATAAAGAAACAAGCCTAGTGTCCAACTCTACAATTTCAAATTTGCCTAAACGGTCCTACTAACCCAATCCTTGCATTTCATCAATCCAACACATAAAAGAATCCCAAATCTAATACAATATCATAAGACTACTATGATTTAACTCAATATAACAAGGAATAAACCTAGCCTACCTCAAAATTAAAGAAAGATCAACGAACTGCTAAACCTTTGCTTTTTTCTTTCAAGAAGCCTCCTCAAGATTCCAAGCTATCAAAAACACATTTTACTCATCAATACGAGAATATTGATACCTATATTGCACCATTGTTCTTTGGGTCCAAAAATTACCTCAAAAACTCCATTTAAATCCCGCTTACGGAAATTGTATTTCTAAAATCAACTCAACATCCATACAAGCTGAAAGAATAATTGCCCTAAAAAATGGGAGAAAACTAAGATAAATTGTCGATAAAATTATGCCGTAAAGGTTTTGGGTTTTTTAGAAAATAACAAAGAAAGTTCACCATGAAAAGGGTGAATTCTTACCTAAAGTCGGAAGATATTCACGAAAATAGATGTTACTCAAGCTTCCCAATCACCAACAAGATTCAATTTCACTTAGCCTTTCTATTTAAGGTTTATGCTCTCAAGAATAAGTGAGAAAATGGCTGAATTCTTGCCTTTGGGGTCTATTTATACCCATACCAGGTCTTCGGTTCTCGCTATTGCAGACTTAGATATGCGAATGCAATACCTTTGGCCTGTAGACGCCGGGTCGTGATTGCAAGTCGGGCCTCGCAATCAAAACACATTGGATGATCAATCTTGTCGCGATCATGACATAGAGACCGCAATCGTAGTTGCACTAGATACCTGGTGCACCATATTTTCTAAGTCCTAGAATAGACTCGACCTGGTGCTCGAGATTCATTTGGAATCTCGTATACACAAATGAACTATGTAACCATATCAAATTCGATATTTTGAATGTGATGGCACACTCAAATTTTCAATATGAGGTCATTTTGACCAAATGTGGGTCCCACACCCATATTTCTAATTTCTTAATTTTTTGACCAATAGGTCGAAATGAGCTTGGGTGCCTCGAGACCCGAACCAAAGGTCTACATATCATAATATTAATATTTTAGAGCAGCTGGCGCAGTCTGAATTTGCATACGAGATTATTTTATTGATGTTTTTTCCCAGAGGACATTTTGAACCAACAAGACTTCTTAACACGGAATTGGCTCTAAAAACCAAATAAATTGCCTGGTAACCAAATTGTCAGTGCTAGCAAGTCATAAATGACTTAGGACAACAATGAAAAAGATCTAACAGCAAAAATATGTGGAAATATGGAAAATGACCTAAAGGGTCATTACAAAATCATAGAAATAAAGACATACCTCAAAATCACAAAAGTGAAAACATACCTCAAAATCACAAAAATGAAGTCATACCTCTAAATTGCACCGAACCTTTATAATTCATGAATATTCCTTTGTAACATCTCATCTCATAATACTCATAATAATTACTTACACTTAATAAATTCAGTCATCACACAGTAAAGCAATAATACAGTCAATGCGACGATTATCCACATAAGGAATACAAGTAGCATTCTATCCTAATGTAACAAAATATTTAAATCACAAATGTCTTTTCGATAAATATAACCAATCAATTAATAAGAGAGTTATGTTTACCTACTACATTGAAAACTATAATATTCCACTTATTCAATCATCAAAATCACCTTAAAGATACAAATATCATCCATTCAAAATATAATTTACAATATTAGAATACAAGTCCCACGCCTTGTATTGACCTCTACTGGTTAGAATAACACTATGCCTACCTCTCAAACATTTCTGATATACCAATTAGGACAAACTAATCCCAATTGGGATTGTTGAGATACCAATTAGATTATGCTAGATACTAATTGGACTCAACTCGGGAGGGTTGGACCACACTAAATTAGCACGATGCAAGAGAAAAAGTGAGATAGATTCTTAGATGCCTTATAGTCTTATAATACTTTGTTGTGGATGTCGGCACACCAATCCACATGACTCTACTTGACATTTTCTCTTGTACTAGGAGATTAGAAATCTAGGCTCTGATACCATCTTGTCATAATCCAAATCATGAATTGATACGAGAAAAACAAGGAAGCACGAAAACACACTTCAAATCAGTCTACTAATCTTAAGGATCCGAGGACCTTTTTGGAGACCACTCTCAGATTCACTACAACAACAACAATACGAGATAACAATGGTGTATTTGACACCAAAACAACCACCACATACTAACAAAGAAAGTATCAAGATAACAAGATGAATAATAACACAATGGAAACAACAACACATGGTTTTGACTAGAACAACAACAAATAGTACAAGAAATGTAAAGATAGATAGATAGACAAAGTGAAGGTATAATCTTAATAACCCAAGAGCCTATTCATTCTTGGACCCTTAACACTACATATTAAAAATACCTATCTCTTTGGTGAGCACAAGAGAGACCTCAACCTCTTCTAGAACCCAACGTTCTAAGCGTGAATCCAACACAAATGATTCCACACTCAAGTTGGAAATCCTAGTTACAATGTTTTTCAGCCAAGAGGCCTTTCCCACAAGAGAGAAATGTTCTTCAAGTGTTACTACTTTCAATATCAATAAAAATCTAAGACTAAAAATCCTAAGAGGTTCTATATATAACGTATTACAAAGTAGAATACAAAATAACCACAATACCCCTCAAGGGTGAGGTGCCCATCAAGTGTAACTTAGGGGCTGTTTTTAGTGCATTTAGGCCCTCTTTTACACTTCACTTGTGCACTTTCTTGGATGGATTCAATACACACTCATTCTTGTCCATCCTCGTGGTTGTACACGTATCATCCTCCCCTTTTTGAAAAGGATTCAACCTCGAATTTGTACCTTGAAAATCAAGAAAAAACAAACAAACACACATCCTCATGACATAAGAGGTTAGGGTTAGTAAAAAATAACACATCAACATGCCATGTCAATGTGGGAAAAATTTAAAGTATAGCCACGAGTTCTTTGTTTTAATCATGAAAAGATTAGTACAATTGCTACAAAGGAAGTGGCTTGGACAAGCATCAAGACAAAAGTAAAATAGGCCAAGAGTCATCCTTTTCCATCCAAAGATGGTACCAGGATCAAATAGAAAAATTAGCCAAGGACCTAAGCCGAGGCTAGACCTTCCTTTCCCTAGAATGGGACTCCCACATTCACACACAAAAATATTTTCATACACATGATCTCTATGAAAAAACTAATTGCAATGCTTTTACCACACAAGATGTTCAAAGAGACATGCGCATCATCAACATCAATTCTATAGACACCATCACTAACTTGAGAATTTTTAAGCACTCCATTTACATGATCAAATAGTGAACTACATTTAAGAGTAAATTGATCATCATGCACACCAAGAGTACTACCAAGTGTACTCATTTTTGAGACTACACATTCTTTGCCCATAAGAGTACTCTCATTTTCCAAGAAGAGATTTCCATCTTTTGGAGGAATGTTGTCACACCATAGTAGGTTAGCATATCGGATATAGCCTTCAAGGCAAGCTATACCATCATTTTTACCACTAGGTTCATTAGGAGTGTTTATATCATCTTCAAACAAAACATTAAACATAAAGAGAGCCCGATCTATCTCACAGACAGATTTGGAAATAACAAGTGCTTCACTCTCTATAAGTTCACTATCAAGTACCAAAGATGTTTCAATCTCCTCTTTACCTTGGTGTGGGTCGGGGTAGCCCACCTCTTCCTTCGGGAAGCTCTTGTCACAAGGTGTTTGGACAAGGGAAGTTGGATTTTGTGGGTTAAGTTTAGGTAACAATTGGCGTAGCCTTTCCATGTGCCATTTCATTTCTTCAAGATCGTCGTTGATGTAATTAAATGTGGCACGAGATTAGTGGCAGCCATGGTACCTAAAGCAAAGGACAACAACAAAAAACAAAACAAACTTGTTAGTTCAAAATGCCTCACCACAATCTTACTCTCAATTTTTACCTCACACTTGGTTTCACAAGTGTTGAAAGCCGTCTTGTACTTTATGAGTGATTGAGGGATGAGTCTATCTTTGCTCGGAATAGATTTTCGTTTGAGTTAACTCAAAAGAAAATATGTTTACAGACTTGAACCAACAAGACACAATGAATTCACAAAAGAGAAAAAAAAGCACACAACAAACGCTAAAAATGAATGAACAAATCACAAAGACTAACTAACAATCTAGTAGATGAGTACTAGTTTGCCAATTAGTAATGGAACCAACAAACGAAACTACGAAACAATAAAAAGAAAATAAGAAAATCTGAAATTTGAGCTCAAAAATGATGAGTGAATAGTAACTTAATGATGTGGAAGTTCACTATTGGCCACGGTTCTTGGCAATTTTTAATTTCTCAAGTTGAAGCTTTGGTCAATTTACAATTTGGGAATTGGGGAATTTGTTTAAGGAAAGAAAATTCAAACAAGTCATGGAGCCTTTTTCAATTTTCAAGACTTGAATTTTTCTTGTACCTATCCTTAAAACATGGACCCTTGTTTTATGGAAAAATGGTTGAGATGTGATTGACTAGTTGGTGAGTGATGGCAAGTCTTTCAAGACTAACAAAGTTCTCACACCTTTTCCTTCACCTTTTTGGATCTAACTTTCACTTTATTTTTAAAAGGTATGAAGGTTGGGAAGAACATCAAGAACACTTCAACAATAACCAAGAAAATTCAACAACAATCTCCCAAGACAAAACAAGTCCACAACAATTCGGCCAACAACAAGACGACCCACGACGGCCAAGTTTCTTTGGTGTTGTATTTCGGTTTTACAAGAGATAGAGGTTGTGATGAACAACAAGAACACAACAAATTATCAATATCTACAACACCAACACCAACTTCCAACTACAAGTTCAACATTCGGCCAAGTTATAACAACAACTTCAACTCACGGCCACTTCTTGTTCACAATAACAACATCAATTTTTAAAGCTCAAATCTAGATATAGACTCAATGTGTTAGTGAGGAACAAAAATAACACTTAGATACAACAAAAACAAGTATAAATTTGGGCCAAGACACAACAAAAACACAATTTTTGGCCAAGAGCACAAAATGGACAGATTGTTCCTTTTCTGGAATTTTCAGATTTCAATTTTTTTTTTATTTTTCAAGTGAGCTAGCCCATGATTTGATCTTGTAGGAACAATATCAAGCCATGATTTGATATCAAATGATATGAGAAAACAAGGAAGCATGAAAACACACTCCAAATCAGTCTACTAATCTTAAGGATCTGAGAGCCTTTTTGGAGATCACTCTCGAATTTACTACAACAACAACAATACGAGATAACAATGGTGTATTTGACACCAAAACAGCCACGACAAACTAACAAAGAGAGTATCAAGATAACAAGATGAAGAACAAGATGAACAATAACACAATGGAAACAACAATTCATGGTTTTGACTAGAACAACAACAAAGAGTACAAGAAATGTAATGATAGATAGATAGACAAAGTGAGGGGTATAATCTTAAGAACCCAAGAGCCTATTCCTCTCTTGGACCCTTAACATTACACACTACAAATACCTATATCTTCGGTGAGAACAATAGACACCTCAACCTCTTTTAGCATCCAACGTTCCAAGCATGAATCCAACACGAATGATTCCACACTCAAGTTGGAAATCCTAGTAACAATGTTTTTCGGCCAAGAGGCCTTTCTCACAAGAGAGAAATGTTCTTCAAGTGTTACAACTTTCAATATCAATAAATATCTAAGACTAAAAACCCTAAGAGGTTCTATATATATTGTATTACAAAATAGAATACAAAATGACCACAATACCCCTCAAGGGTGAGGTGCCCATCAAGTGTAACTTAGGGGCTATTTTTAGTGCATTTAGGCCATGTTTTACACTTCACTTGTGCACTTCCTTGGACGGATTCAATACGCACTCATTCTCGTCCATCCTCATGGTCATACTCGTATCATGAATTGTGTGAGCACCTACCCAACTCTACCCTAGATAGGAGAAGCCTTACCAACCAACCTTTAATCACTATTAAAACATTGATAAAATCTTAAGCATTAGTAAATAATAAATATTTCACTTGAAAAAAACTTATTACAAAATGCATTTGGTCATTAATTGCGTAACTTACCAAAACCTAGTCTAAATAGGTACAAGAGAACTAAGCAAATGAGGGATGACTCATGACATAACATCCACATAAGAGTAGAATGGAAGAAGCTACTAGAAAATAAATATTGATGTACCTGTAGAAACTCCAACTGACTTTTAATTAGGGCTATATCCCCAAAAGATAATATAGTAGGAATGTATCAGTACATCAACACACTGATAGGTACTATTGGATGACCAGGGTTAAACAACATATAACAATATATTGCAATAAAAAAGAGACCATGACAATATAAATGCATAGCAATTGAACATTATTAACCTACTTCAACTTCCAACCTTACCACCTTTCATTTATTATAACATTATTAATTTATTCTCATGGAGTGACTACCTAACACAATTCCATGAATCAACCTAACCCATGTTTCTTACACACTCACTTTATTACAATAACTTTACATTTTTCCCTCCCTCTCGCTCTCTCTTATTAATCCTCTTTCATAATACCCTCTATTCTACTACCATTAACAATTGGAATTGCAACCATCAAGGAAAATAATAAGGCAACAACAACTTAGCAAGAAGAGATATTACAATACCCATCATGAATATAACTATATACACAGAAAAATAAGATTTATACACAATAATACACCTTTACACATCTTACTTTGTAATACTTCACCAAACATGATGTTACATTCTTAAGTTGTGACACCATATTCTCTTATCATCATTAATTCTCCTAACTATCCTTTGGAAACAATATCTTATATTCCAAAAACACACAATATCTGATTCAACATTCTTAAGGTATTAAAGGCTAGTTTTATAAATTATAGGTTCACCTAAGTCCTCTAGTGCTACCCATATTTACATATTAAACTAGTAAATCATCAAGTAAGTCATACAAATACAAACACCCAAAAGGGATCCACACAAAATACAACAATATTTAATTTGATGCTTATTAGATTATTCCATATTTATCCATCCAAACTCCATGCTTGTAGGCTAACATGAAGTTTCCTATCAAAACTATAGTTGTTACATGGATCTAACTCAGTTTAATACACTAAATCATAACCTACCTCAACCAAATATCTTAAAATAAGAAAGCCATACCATTGTTGTTTTTTCCTTTTATTGCCTCAGATAGTTCAATCATCTAGAAACCAAACAATTATAGTAGTTAATCTATTACTCTTTAAATAGCTACTTTGGAAAGTCGACCCACTTATTCATTGACTATTCGTGGTCTAAAACATTACCCTAGGGCAAATTAACCAATAATTAGTTCTATCATAATCAATGATGTGCCATGATTTCATGGCATTTTTATGCTTAAAATAAGGAGACTATGTAAGCACTTATGTATTTTTGTCAGAAGTGATGTGATTTTGTGTTAATTTTGTAGAAAAATAGAGTTTAGAGAAGAGAAGGAGCAAAAAGTGATAAAGAGTAGCTGGAAGGCTACCTAAGAGCCTATCTATGACTCATAGGTTGTACCTATGGGCTCGTAGGTAGGTCACGTAGGCATAGATGTGAAGATTCTAAAAATTGGTGTTTTACTCTAATTTCTATGAAGACTACCTATGAGGCAGGGGTACTACCTATGGAACATAGGTTGCCTCATAGGTAGGTGATTTGTAGTCTTAAGATTTCTATGATTCCCATGAGCCTACTTACTCCACATAGGTACAATCTACAACCCATAAGTGAGGTCATGGGCTGGTACCGACTCAAGTTCCCTACTTTGCTTAGGATAGGTTTTTGATGTATCTATAAATACCAATTGGATGTTTTATTAAAGAGTTACACACTTTATACACTTTTTGCATTGTTTTTAGTTCAGACATATATTTTTTATACTGGAATTATTATTCTTGGTTTTTAGGGTTTGATGTTAATTTGAGATTTTGGGTTTTCATTCTTATTCTTCATAAGTTCATTCTTATACTTTCATTAATAGAATCTATGTGTGTTCTTACAACATTGAGTAGATAAACCCCATCACTAGGGTTATGGGAAACCTGATGGATTAACAAAGAAGATAAAGTGTGAAGTGATTCTAAATTGGTGTTATTACATGTATTAGGTTTTTTTTTCATTTTTATTGCTTTCTTGACAATTGCAAACATTAAGAACTTGCATATATTCAATACTTTCTTGAGAGAGAGGTAAAGATTAGTAAAAATAAATCATAGTAGAAATTTGAAGTTACCAAGCTTTATCTAATTAACTTGAGACTGAGAAGAGATAGTTAATCTAAAGTCCAAAACAAGGGTTAGTAATGCGAAAGTCTAAGACTGAGAGAAGATGAGTGAAATTCACACAAACCAAGGTCGAAGATAGTTAGGTGACACATAATTTGTTATATTTTGCATGCAAGACACAAAGATAGCCTGACAAGCATGATAAGTCTATGGAGTAATGATGTCAAGGGGACCATAATCCCAGTGATCGTCTTATATTGATAACAACCCCAATTACCCAACATTATTACTTTACTCTTATAGTTACAAAAACTCCTTATTTAATTTCTACAATTTCCAATTACATCAGCAAGCTCGAGAAAATTTTTTAACCTATTCGTTGTGATAGATTTAGGTGACATCAAATTTTGGTGCTGTTGTTAAGGAATACGGCTACAGATTGATTGATTAAGGTTTTTGAAGTTGTTGGTTTCATTTGTTAACTTTTGGTTTTCTACTACTTCTAGGGCACACACTGATGTATGCCCAGTACTCAGAGTCAATCCAATACCCTGGTTCTATTTTATCCAAAGCATGAAAGGACCTTATTATAGAATTGTCAGATAGAGAGAGAGAGAAAGAGTATGGGCATAAAGCTCAACACGAAGGGGTTCATGATGACCCAACTACTTAGAATTGGACATCTCCATATGGTATTCAAGAAACCACTGAGAAAACCCTTTTTAGATTAATAGCTAAAGAAAATATGAGGTTAGCACTTTCCCAACATATTGAAAAAAGGGCTAGACAGGAGGAGAAAAATCATCGAGTAGTACTCAACCGAGATAGAGTTAGAAGAAATATAGTTCAACCACCCACTTATTAATACTTGCTGGTTTATGATGATTTAGAAGAAGATTTGGGGTATGTTAAATCGGTTGAGATAGGTACTATCATTCCTCAATAGTTGCCTCGAGGAATGAAATTTGACATTACGGGTGCAATGATTCAGTTGTTGAATTTGAAGGGAGTTTTTGCTGGTTTTCCTAGTAATGATACAAATATGTACATTATTAACTTTATTGGGATTTGCACTTTGTACAACCTACCGGAGGTGAGTTAGGAAGATTTACAACTCAGGTTGTTCCTATTCTCTCTTAAAGTTGAAGTAATGTTATGGTTAGAAGAGCTGCCTTATGAGTCTATTACCACTTGGAATGAGTTGAGGACATAATTTATAGACTAGTTTTTCCCGCCCTCTAGAATGCTGTAGTTAAAGAATGAGATTATAATTTCAGATAGTTACATTAAATAGAGTTATGTAAGACATGGTTGAGGTTTAAGAAGAAGATAATGAATGTCCCAAATCACAATATCTCTAGGAGTAACTTTTTAGAGATATTCTATAGGTCTTTGGATGCTAATACCAAGGCTGAAACGATCCAGGAGTATCCCCTGGACTTCACAAAGTTCCTAGGACTACAAATAACCCTAAGCTAACCTTTGACATATATTTAATTTTAAATTCTTATAAAAATTTAACTAACACATACATATGAATATGGGAGGAAGCAACTAAAAATCTTATTCTCAATTTAAAGTCTTGAAGTCACAAACAAACTCTTTAAACTGAAATGTACATAGTTTGACAAGCCTTTAATACTAACTAGAGAGCCACTGGGACAAACGCCAATTGATTCAGATGAAATTTGAAATCAAATAACTAAATTAACTTTTGTTAATGACCAAAAATCTGATAGGTTGGATCCTCAGACTATGAGGACTCACCAAAAGTCAGGGTACAGGAAGTGATGCCTGTGATCAAGCATTCTACTGGAAAGGAGCACCTGAACTAATATTATAAGACAATGTAGCACGTAAACATATATGTATAGGTCAATACTTTGGAATATACTGCGTATATGGGGGTGAATGAATAAGTAAAATAGAAACTGATTTTATACATAAATACTTTCAAACCATACATGCTAAGTGTAGAGAACTTACCTTGGTCTTGAGTAAATCTGAAAACTGTATGATCATAAAACATGAGCAGTAAGGCATACTGAATAGACTCAATGAGTCATGATAGTTAATTTCTAAAATCTCTGGTTTTAGTCTTTCTTGTGGGAGATTCTTCTAACTGACATAAACCATGTGATCTATCATGGAGTCCAACATCTTACCTATATTGGGGAGAGCTCTCGTACCCTTTCCATTGGAATAGGACCTTAACTTAAGTGATCACTGAACTTAGCCCATATTGGGACTTAAACCTATGATGGCTCGTAGTTTTTAGGAATTTAGGATACGCTCATCCACATTCCTTTCTTGGTGCTAAATACTACTCCCATAAATATATATATACTTATACTTAAGAAATCCACCTTAAAATAGCATAAGGGTTTATAGACTGAAAACCAATTATTATTATCTTTACTTAAATCATAATCAGAAATAACACTAATGTATTCCAAGTCTTATGTTATATCATGTGATCAAGCTAAACTTTAATCACGATATAGTACATATAACTGAAGCTTATAAACTTACGTTTCTTGTAAACTCAGTGCTTATGCTTAAGCCTTGCCTTTCATAGAACTTATATCAAAATATCATGATCAATACTTATAGAGAAATCTTTCATCAAAATTCAAGTCAAGCTAATGAAATTCAGATCATAATAGAAATATTGCAATTTAAAACATGAATATATGACAACTCTTGTGCACTTAAATCTTTCAATCTCATGATAATGCTATACTTCAAAAGACAAGAACTTGGGTATGAACACTAATTAAATCATGTAAATTCAACTTTAACTATCAAATTTTTCAGGCACAAGGATGAAAGAGTACCCTTGTTCAAAACCCCATATACCTGAATTTACTTGACCTATAAAGAAAATTTTAACTTAGAGAATTGAGAGATGTCCTTGTGAAAGAAACCCTAGCCTTGTTGTTCTTGAGAATAAGAGGAGAATAAGTTTTGTTAATTGACTGAGAATAGAGGAAAATAATGCCTCGCTTAAGTTATAAGTTATGGGTTAGAAGTTTTAATAGGGGAAAAGACCAAAAGTTCCCTCAACTGAACTTATAGAAACTTGACCATCATTAGTCATGAGTCATCTCACGACTTATATCATTTGTTTTTTAGTGGACCTAGCAACTCACAACCTTGGCAAAAATAAAGAAAGTATACACTGTTCTAGATACGAGTCATATCTTACGATTCGTAGCATGTCACCACGACTTGTATCAACCACTCGTAACATAGATAGAAACTTAGAGAACCAACACTTTTGACCATATGACCCTCACTATATGACTCATAAAATCTAGTAATGACTCCTAGGGTTAAGTCATCAAATGACCAAAAACTTTAATCATTTTACACTATCTTGGTTATGACTTCATCATACGACTCGTGATGAGTCAAGATGACTTGAGGGATGAGTCGTAGGTTCTACAACAACTTTGAGAGCATGCAGTATAACAATATCTCCCCCCTAAAAATATTCATCCTTAAATGAGACTCAACTCGCATAGGGATATTGTAATAGAATTGACTCTTCCACACTGATATTACCATCAAGATTATAACTTATCTCTAGGATTTCAAGACCCACTAACACAAGTTACAATATAAGAATACTTGAACAAACTTAAAGAGAAAGAATTTTATGGAATAATGATTTACCTTCGGCAGGAAATAAATTAGATGAAAAGAGAGGAGGGTACTTGGTCATCATGTTTGCTTCAGCTTCCTAAGTATCCCCTTTGACCAATTAGTTTCTCCAATGAGTATTTACTGATGCCACATCCTTATTCATTACTCTTCAAACTTGCCTATCAAGTATCTCAACAGGAATTTCTTCATTCAACAAGCTATCCTTGACCCCAATACTACTAAGGAAAAATCTCCAATGCACTTAAGTATCAAAATATGGAAAACTAGGTAAATCGCAGCTAACTCTGGAGAAAGTTCCAACTCATAAGAAACTTATAACGACCCGGGACTACCCCCTAGTCATCACACGGTGCTCATGATCCCGAAGGACTACAAGCTAACCCTCTACTGATATCTATACCTGAGCAATACATAAAATAATATAATAACTGCGGAAAACTGGCGAAAACTTTCCATAAGGTTCAAAACATCTAAAATACTCAAAATTGAAAACTGAATATTGATACATCTATCTGAAAAGCCTCTAACTGTCTAAACTGTGGAGTTGATGGGACATATCCCCAACTAACTCCATCTACTAAAAATAAACTGAGTCTAATGCCATAATACAATAAGGATCATCCTAGAATGAAGAGGACTCACTGCTACATCTATTGGTGCTGACTGAGTCTGGACTGTTAAGGGTGCTCTGGATCTTGTGCTTTGGAACCTATGGTATAAGACACCATAGTGCAAGAGAAAATTATGCGTCAATACTTTGAATGTACTGGTATGCTAGATGAGGTAAGGCAAAATGCAAGGGCCTGTGCATAAACATAGCTCAACTAAATAATCATGAGAGTACTGTATGAGGACATATGCATGAATGCACAACCATAACTGAAATCATCGTGACTCTGAATACTAAGACTCGGATACTGCTTTACTGACGTCTGAACTCAGTACTAATACTGACAAACTAAATAACTAAATGTTTTGATATTAATAACTAGTATTGAAGTTGAGATCAGTCTTATCTAGCAGGTGATCTCTGAATCTGATGATACTGAAGCTGATTAACTGAATCTACTCATATTAATGACTGAGTTTTAAGTTTTCTACTATCGACTAACTAAATCTATGATCAAACCTTTCTAACAAATAATCTTTGAATCTACTAATAATGAAAAAGAATTATTGTATCTGAGATCAGATCGATCTAGCGAAAGATCTCTAAATTTTTTGATAATAGAAATGATGGACTGAGTTTGAGATCAGGCCTATCTAACGGGTGATATTTGGATCTATTAGTACTAATTATAATTGACTTTATGTGAGACTAGGCCTATCTAGTGGGTGGTCTATGAATCTATGGAACTATCTAAGTTCCTTACTGAGATAGATGATTGTATCTGACAGTCCTGATTTTTGAGTTCTACTCTGAAGACTGATACTGAAACTGCAACTGTGGGAATTCTCACTTAACCGACATGCCCCTAATCTGATCTAGTGGGGTCTAACCTGTAACCCCAGTTGGAAGGGTGTCAATATCGTGCCACGGGTAAAGGCCTCTACTATGGTCAAGCCTCTCTAACGGGTGACCCTGAACAGGAAGTCAAGCCTAAGGCAATATGATAGTCAAGTTGTAAGACCCTATAAAATTTTCTCGTAGTCTAAGCCTTAGAGAATGTTCAGTAAAGTGTTAATTCGGCCCTAAAAGGTTGAGAAGTGTCTTCCCAAGTGAGAAATATTTTAAATCTCATAGAATTTTCCTAATATCAACTTTTTTTCATGTATAGAATTGAATAAGCTTTTTGTCGATACCAAATTCTCC
Source organism: Capsicum pubescens (assembly GCA_030864215.1). Classification (NCBI taxonomy): domain Eukaryota; kingdom Viridiplantae; phylum Streptophyta; class Magnoliopsida; order Solanales; family Solanaceae; genus Capsicum; species Capsicum pubescens. Next base: position 192,263,312 of record CM061544.1, on the reverse strand, counting down.
TAAATTCGACACTCGGGCGAAGAGTTAGAGCCATTTTAGTGAGAGAGTGTGACACCTGGCACTTTAGCGCATCGCGGAGCCAGCCAAAATGGCAATTGTCAAATTCCAGTGAGCCTTCATAATTCCACCACGTCGCAGTGTCTTTCCAGTTTGCCACCAAGGTGGAAACACGATTTCCACCGCATTACGCCAAGGCTCAGTTTCCCAATTGTCCAATTTCCAGTAAGCTGGCGTGATTATGGTGCGTCGCGCTAGCACATAAAATCAGGATATTTCCAGTTCCTGATTTTAATTCCAAAGGAAAAGGGGGTATTTTCCCAACCCCTATATATACTCTTTAACATTAGATTCAGCACATTTACACCCAAATATGATTGGTTTCTCTCAATTTTCTTCAAGAACAAGACCTAGGGTTTCTAATCCAAGACCCAGATCATCAATGTTTCACCGTAAATCTTTCAAGAATTACATAGCAAGGTATGTTGGATGTTGATTCTTGGGTTTCTTCCACCCAAGAAGTTCAAGAACTCTTTTCAAAATATTAAAGTTTATGTTTTCATGAGTTTTTATGATTTATGTGAATAGAAATTGAAGTTCATGTTGTTGATAAGTTTTGATTCATGTTTTGATTATAAAGACTTAAGCTTTGACCTTAGAATGTGTTGATTTTGTGATGTTCATGATAAATCCCTTTCAAGAAGCATGTTGAATTATGTAATTATGGTAATTTGATGTGTTGAAAGTTGTATGACCAAAGGGTTCCTCTCACATGCTTGATAAATTGCTTATGTGAAGAAATTAGGGCCATTATTGAATAATGACTAGAAATCCTCAATTGTGTGCAAGCCTATGCATGCCACGTGTCTGTTGAAAAGCCTTAGTGAATGAATTTTGGCATGATAGCATGAAATCCCCCAATTATGTGTTCTTTAATGCATGCTAAGTGTTTGATGCAAGACCTTATTGAATGGAGTATGAGTCAATAGCATGTCTCCCTATATTATCATATGTTTATGATTTCTACATACTTGAAGAGATGCTTTAGTGATTGTGATGGTGAATGAATGTCCATGGTCTTGATTATTCAAGAATGGTTATGTTTTACAATTATGTTATCGAGTCCTAGGGGTATTTATACCCGACAATTTAGCTGCAGTCTAGATCTAGTGTTAGTTTTCACGATAATCTCAGTCAAGCCATGATTCTCAGAACTCAGTGAGTTGTTGAACTCTTTACCTTCAGACAGATACAAAACTTAAGAAATCTTAGAAATCTCAGTTTAGAGGATTTTCAGATAGATGTATCAGTATTCAGTTTTTAGTTTTGAGTATTCCAGACGTTTTGAACCTTATGGCTAGTTTTTGTCAGTTTTTATATTTATTATAGATATTATGCAGTGCTCAAGTATAGATATCAGTAGAGGGTTAGCTTGTGGTTCCTCGGGATCATGACACTATGTGACATTTCGGTTCCAGAAAATTAGGTTGTTACAGACTTTGTATCAGACCCTAAGGTTCAATAGTGTCCTAGGAGTCTGAAAAGCCACATCTAGTAGAGTCTTGTGCATGGGTGTCTTGCACATTAAATTTATGTACGAGAGGCTATAAGATATTTTAGGAGCAGTTTTCCTTCTTTCAGTGTTCATATCATGAGAGTGAGCATGAGCTCAAGTTGATCCTCAGTCAAATCAATCTCTTTCTTCCATTTACAGAGTTGCCTCCTCGTAGAGATAATGCCTCTAGGGTTGGTGACCATCCACCTCAGCCAGTAGATCCTGAGAATGAGAATATGTCACATGCAAAGTTTCAGGTAGATTTTCAGGCACTAGCCCAAGCTGTGACTAATGTTCAGGGTAACCGTCAGGCTGCAGGCCTACCTCAGCAAGATGGGGGTTCAGCCGCAGCCAGAATTAGAGATTTCATGAGAATGAGCCCGCCAGAATTCTTTGGGTCAGTAGCAGGTGAGGACCCATAGCTTTATCTTGAGGAGGTGAGGAAGATCACCCAGATTATTCATGTTTCTGAGAAGGAGAGTATAGAGTTAGCATCCTATAGGCTGAAGGATATTTCTCATGATTGGGTAGTGATGTAGGAGAAGAGTAGAGAGGAGGGTGCAACTCCCGTGACTTGGCAGTAGTTTCAGGATGCCTTTCTAGATAAGTTTTTCCCGCTAGATATGAGAGATGATAAGGTATAAGATTTCATGAACCTAAGTCAAGGATCCATGATAGTGAAAGAGTATTGTCTTAAGTTCAACCAGTTAGCTAAGTATGCTCCCGACTTGATAACTGACCCTAGAGCGAGTATGAGTAAATTTGTGACTGGTGTATCCGAGTTAGTGTTGAAGAAGTGTAGGGATTCTATGATCAATAGAGATATGGACCTTGCTAGACTGATGATATGCACAGTATATTAAGGCAGATAAGATGAAAGAAATAGAGAGAGAGTGAGAAAGCTGGAATAGGTAGTCATGGTTTCTCTTAGGTAGGGTACCAGGGTGGTAGCCGTTCTCAGCATAGCCATAGATTTTCAATCTTAGATCTATCCTCAGCTAGTGTACCCATACCAAAGTTTGGGGATGTCAGTCATTAGGGAGCGCCAGGCTCCAAATCCTAGAGAAGTGCTAGTGGTGTTCGTACCTATTCGCTTTGTGGAGAGTGTGGAAAGAGTCACCTAGGTGTGTGTAGATATGGTAGTGATGTGTGCTTTGGGTGTGGTGATCCAGGACACATAATACGAGAGTGTAGATTTCTAGCTCAGAGAGGTAAAGAGTTTTGTCAGCAGGGTGCCCCTTCCAGTGCTAATAGTGGTCAGTGTCAGAACAGACTCTATGCACTTCAGGCTCACCATGGTCAGGAAAGGTTCCCTGATATAGGTTTGGGTATGTTATGAGTCCTTCATCTTAATGATATGCATGGTTAAATTCTTTTCCCCCATTTTAAGCTTATATTTCAGCATGAGTCATGCGTTAGTTTCAGATCTCAGACGATCAATCATGACCCAGTTTGTAGGTGCCCTATGCACCGCTCCAGTATTTCATCGAAGTGTGTTTATAGGTACATAGAGTCCCAAGGTGGAGATACCCCATGATATTGCAATTCTTTTATGTCCTTAGACTCATTCAGTTGTATGTTCAGACTCTCCTTATGAAGTTAACATCAGTTATCATTGCATAGCCATTAATGCTTTCGAGAGTCAGTACAGTCAGACATTTATGCATTAGATTTACATGTTTAGTAGAAAGAGTTTATTTTTTCAGTGTATTCAGTGATGCATTCATGAGAGAAACTTACTTACGGATCCATGTATTAGATATGCATATCTATTATGAGAATTAAGCTTATGAGTAGCTTCAGTCTAGTATTCCATGCAACAGACATGTGTGTATTGTATGAGAGCTCAGTATATCAGTAGTTCCAGTTGCATGATCATGTTTCAGATGCTCTTTTTCCTTGAGTAAGTTCAGTTTATCAGTGTTCTTAGCCTATTAAGCGACATTTGAGGAAAATTTTTTCCAAGGGGGAGACATTGTAAGACACCACAAAATTTTCTCGTAGTCTAAGCCTTAAAGTGTGTTTAGTAAAGTGTTAATCCGACCCTAAAAAGTTGAGACGTGTCTTCCCAAGTGAGAAATATTTTGAACCACGTAGAATTTCCCTAATAGCAACTTTTTGTTATATAGAGAATTGAATAAGCTTTCCGTCGATACCAAATTCTCCCAAATCCGACACTCGGGGAAGAGTTAGAGCTATTTTAGTACTTGACACTTTAGCGCGTCGCGGAGCCAGCCAAGATGGCAATTGTCAAATTCCAGTGAGCCTCCATGATTCCACCATGTCTCGAGGTCTTTCCAGTTCGCAACCAAGGTGGAAATGTGATTTCCACCACATCACGCCAAGGCTCAGCTTCCCAGATATCCAATTTCCAGTAAGCTGGCGCGATTATGGCGCGTCGTGCCAGCACGTAAAATTGGGATTTTTCAAGTTCCAGCTTTTAATTCCAAGGGCAAAAAGGGTCTTTTCCCAACCCCTATATATACTCTTTAACACTAGATTCAGCAGATTTACACCCAAATATTGTTGGCTTCTCTCAATTTTCTTCAAGAACAAGACCTAGGGTTTCTAATTCAAGACCCAAATCATCAAGGTTTCACCGTGAATCTTTCAAAAATTACATAGCAAGGTATGTTGGATGTTGATTCTTGGGTTCCTTCTACCCAATAAGTTCAAGAACCCTTTTCAAAATTTTAAAGTTTATGTTTTAATGAGTTTTTATGATTTATGTGAATAGAAATTGAAGTTCATGTTGTTGATAAGTTTTGATTCATGTTTTGATTATAAAGATTCACGCTTTGAACTTAGTATGTGTTGATTTTGTGATGTTCATGATAAAGCCCCTTCAAGAAGCATGTTGAATTATGTAATTATGTTAATTTGGTGTGTTAAAAGTTGTATGACCAAAGGGTGCCTCTCACAAGCTTGATAAATTGCTTATGTGAAGAAATTAGAGCCATTATAGCATGATGACTAGAAATCCCCAATTGTGTGTAAGACCATGCATGCCAAGTGTTTGTTGAAAAGCCTTAGTGAATGAATTGTGGCATGATATCATGAAATCCCCCAATTATGTGTTCTTTAATTCATGCTAAGTTTTTTATACAAGACCTTGTTGAATGAAGTATTAGTCAATAGCATGCCTCCCTATATTATCACATGCTTATGATTTCTAAATACTTGAAGAAATGGTTTAGTAATTGTGATGGTGAATGAATGTCCATGGTCTTGATTATTCAAGAATGGTTATGTTTTAATTTTATGTTATCGAGTCCTGGGGGTATTTATACCCGACAATTTAGCTGCAGTCTAGAGCCAGTGTTTGGTTTCACGATAATATCAGTCAAGCCACGATTCTCAGAACTCAGTGAGTTATAGAGCTCTGTACTCTCAGACAGATACAAAACTTAAGAAATCTCAGAAATTTTGATAATCTCAGTATCTCTTGTATTCTAGCCTCAGTTCAGTACTCAGCTCAAATCTAGTAGTATTCGAGTGTTCAGTTCATATTTCAGTAGTATTCAATATCAGATCATTCAACAAACATGATCAGTATCAGATTCATTTCAGTTTAAGTTTAGTGAAGAATCAGTTCAGAGTCTTTCAGTTGGGAGTAGGATCTAGCACCGAGCGAGTAAAGGGATGGTGGCTCCCCATTTGAGAGGCAGAGTCGTTAGGAGCAATCCCTGAACTCCTGAACTGCGTAGCCAGCGCAGGAGCAGGAGTCACCCGTTAGAATAAGGCTTGACTATTATACTTCCTTAGGCTTGACTTCTTGTAAGGGTCACCCTTTAGAGAGGCTTGACCAGAGTTGAGGTCTTTACCCGTGGGATGGTATTGACACCCTTCCAATTGGGGTTATAGTTTGGACCCCACCAGTTCAGATTCGGGGTATGTCGGTTAAGTGAGCACTCCCATAGTTGCAGATTCAGTACCAATCTTCAGAGTAGAACTCAAAAATCAGGATTGTCAGATACAATCACCTATATCAGTAAGGAACTTAGATATTTCCATTGATTCATGAACCACCCGCTAAATAGGAATGGTATCACATAAAGTTATTTAGTATCAGTATTATTAGATCCAGAGATCACCCGTTATATAGGCTTGATCTCAGTCTCAGATTCAGTTGAGTAATCTCTTTATCAGATCCAGAGATCACCCGTTAGATAGGCTTGATCTCAGTCTCAGATTTAGTTTAGTAATCTTATTATCAGATCCAGAGATCACCCGTTAGATAGGTTTGATCTAGTCTCAGATTCAGTTGAGTAATCTGATTATCATATTCAAAGATCTTTTGATAGATAGGTTTGATCTCAGACATAATCTTTTCTTAAATTGATAGTAGATTCAGGGATCATCCGTTAGAGAGGTTTGATCTCAGATTCAGTCAGTCGAGAGTAGTAAACTCATCTTTCAGTCATTGATATGAGTAGATTCAGTTAATCATCTTCAGTATCATCAGTTTCCGAAATCACTCACTAGATGGGACTGATTTCGATTTCAATACTCAGTTTTATATATCAAGAGATTCAGTTGTTCAATATCTCAGTATTAGTAGTGAGTTTAGATATTAGTAAATCAGTATCCAAGTTTTAGTATTTCAAGCTGCAATGTTTTCAGTTATGGTTTGTACATTTTTGCGTATGTCCTCATTCAGTATTCTCACGATTATTCAGTTAAGTAATTGTTCATGCATAAGCCCTTGCATTTATCCTTACCTCATCTCCATTCTCAGTACATTCTCGTACTGATGCATTTGCGCTATGGTGTTTTATTTGACACCATAGGTTCAAAGGAACGAGATCCAGAGTACCCTTAGCAGTTCAGTCCCAATCAACAGCAGTAGACGTAGCAGTGAGTCCTCTTCAATCGAGGATAATCCTTATTTTATTATTGCATAAAATTTAGTTTATTTTCAGTAGACAGAGTTAGTTGGGGACATGTACCATCAACTCCATAGTTCAGAAAATTTAGAGGCTTTTCGGACAGATATATCAGTATTTAGTTTTCAATTTTAAGTATTCCAGACGTTTTCAATCTTAGTGCTAGTTTTTGCCAGTACTTCCCATTTATTATAGATATTATGCAGTTCTCAGGTATAGATATCAGTAGAGGGTTAGCTTGTGGTCCTTCAGGATCATGAGCACCGTGTGACATTCTGTTTCCAGAAAATCGGGTTGTTATACAATCCTTAATCTAACGGGTGACTCCTGGTCCTACACTGGCTACGCAGCTCTGGAGTTCAAGGACTCTTAGTAATGACTCTGCCTCTCTAAGGGGAAGCCGTCATCCCTGAACTCGCTCGGTGCTAGTTACTACTCCCAACTGAAGGACTCAGAACTGATTCTTATACTGAACTAAACTGAACTGAATCTGATACTGATTTAATTATCTTACTTGACTGATCTGACTAAATTTACTTGATTCCGTTATCTGATAGAATACTTCTGAATTCTACTTTCTGTCTAAATACGACTGAGTTCTGTAACTTACTAAGCTTTACTGAAATTTGAACTGACTACTGAACTTGATTAGACTGAATACTAAGATTTACTGAGTTTCCTTAACTTCTGTCACTAACTAAAATATACTGATCATAGCACGACTGAGATTATCTTGAGACTGACTCGGTTCTAGACAAGCAACTAAGTTTTTGGGTATTAAATACCCCCAGGACTCGATAACATAAATAAATAATACATGACAACTCTTGCGTAATAATCATAACAATCGACTATCATTCACAATATAACCAATGAAGTATCATCTCAAGCACTTAGGAATCTTAAACATGTAATTGTAAAGGGAAGCATGCTATTGTCTCATAACTCATCCAACAAGGAGTTCACATGAACAGGAAGACATGCAACATATCATAATTCATTCATTTAGTCCTTTCAACAAACACTTAGCATGCACTAGTTGACACATACTTGGGGATATTATACTTCATGTGACAATAACACTATTTTCTTCACATAAGAAATTTATCAAGCATGTGAGAGGCACCCTTTGGTCATAGAACTTTCAACTCACCAAATTAACATAATTACATAATTTAACATGCTTCTTGAAGGGGATTTATTATGAACATCACATAATCAACACATACTAAGGTCAAATATTGAATCTTTGTAATCAAAACATGAATAAAAACTTATCAACAACATGAACTTTAATTTCTATTCATATAAATCATGAAAACTCATAAAACATAGACTTTAAAATTTTGAAAAGGATTCTTGAACTTATTGGGTGGAAGGAACCCAAGAATCAACATCCAACATACCTTGCTATGTAATTCTTGAAAGATTCATAGTGAAACCTTGATGATTTAGGTCTTGGATTAGAAACCCTAGGTCTTGTTCTTGAAGAAAATTGAGAGAAAACAATGATATTTGAGTTTAATGTGCTGAATCTCGTGTTAAAGAGTAAATATAGGGGTTGGAAAAGACCCTTTTTGCCCTTGGAATTAAAATACGGAACTGGAAAAAAAATCCCAATTTTACGTGCTGGCGTGACGCGCCATAATCACGCCAGCTTACTGGAAATTTGACAATTGGGAAACTAAGCCTTGGCGCGACGCAGTGGAAATCGTGTTGCCACTTTGGTTGTAAATTGGAAAGACACCATCACGCGGTGGAATCGCAGAGGCTCTCTAGAATTTTATAATTGCCATCTTGGCTGGTTCCACGATGCGCTAAAGTGCCAGGTGGCACACAGTCTCACTAAAATAGCTCTAACTCTTCGCCCGAGTGTCGGATTTGAGCGAATTTAGTATCGATGGAAAGCTTATTCAATTCTCTACATGACAAAAAGTCAATATTAGGGAAATTCTACACAGTTCAAAATATTTCTCAGTTGGGAAGACACTTCTCAACCTTTCAGGGCCGGATTAACACTTTACTGAACACGCTCTAAGGCTCAGACTATGAGAAAATTTTGTGGGGTCTTATAAAACCTCTCCTACGTATTTTACTATATCATACAGACTAACAAATTGAGGACTCAACTTTTATTTCTTTCCATATATCATTATTCCTTTCATAGGAGACACCTTTAAGAATTCCCAATCTCCCACTTCAAACTTAAGCTCTCTCCTCCTAACATATGCATATGATTTTTGATGGCTCTGAGCAGTCTTTAGTCTTTCACGAATAAACTGAACCCTTTCTATAGCTTCAAGAATATAATTTGTCCCTATCAATGCTTCTTCACCAACCTTGAACCATTTTATGGATGATTTGTACCTACGTTCGTACAACGCTTCAAATAGAGCCATATGAATGCCGGCATGGTAACTATTATTATTATACACAAACTCAATCAAAGGTAAATGATCATCCTAATTTCCTTTAAAGTCTAAAACACATGATCTGTACATGTATTCCAATGTCAGAATTGTGCATTCAGCTAGACCATTGGTCTGTGGATGAAAAACAATACTGAGCTTAACCTTTGGGCCAAGGCCTTTCTAAAATGATTGGCAAAACTTAGAAATAAACTGTGTACCTCTATTTTAATTGATGGACAAGGGTATCCCATGAATTCTTACTAACTCATGAATATAAGTCTTAGCATAATCTTCCGCCGTATCTGAAGTTTTAATCAATAGAAAATTAGCTGATTTGGTCATTCAGTCGACTATGACCCAAATTGAATCATGCTTTATGAGACAACCCAGTGATTAAATCCATATTCACTACTTCTCACTTCCAAGTAGGGATAATGATCTCCTGTAGCATACCATCCGATGTATGGTGTTTAACCTTAACTTGCTGATATTTGGGCACCTGGCTACAAACTCGGCTATGTCCCTCTTAATACCTTTCCATAGCTAAATTTCTCGCAAATCATGGTATATCTTAGTAGCACCAAGATGAATAGAATACTTCGAACCATAATCCTCGACTAGTATCCTTTCCCTTAACCCATTTATATTGGGAACACAAAGCCTACCTTGATAGAGAAGTACACCATCTCACCCTTGGGAGAAAACCTCGACCTTCTATTGCTGGACTGCTTCCAATATTTGGATAAGTATAGGATCCTTACACGGTTTCTCCTTTACTTCTACTATCAAAGATGATTTCAAACTATTTTGAAACACTACTCCCCCATCATTCGTGTCAAGCAAACATACTCCTAAATGGGCCAACCTATGCTCTTCTTTAGCCAACTCCTGTTCTTTCTCTTTCATATGTGATACATTACCCATAGACAACCTACTCAATGCGTCTGCCACCTTGTTAGCCTTACTCAGATGATAAAGAAAATTTATGCCATAATATTTTAATAACTCTAACCACCTTATTTGACGAAGATATAGATCCCTTTGAGAAAATACATACTGAAGAATTTTGTGGTCGGTGAAAACATCAACATGCACACCATAATGATAGTGACTCCAAATCTTCAGAGCAAACACCATCGCAACTAACTCCAAATCATAGGTTGGGTAGTTCTTTTCATAATCCTAAAGTTGCCTGGAGGCATAAGCTATTACTCTCCCATTTTGCATCAGCACATAATCTAACCCAACTCTAGAAGCATCACAATACACTATGAATCTATCTAACCCCTCTGGAAGACCTAACTCTAGTGTCAAAATCAATCTATTCTTCAATTCATGGAAACTCTTCTCGCATTTATTTGACCATACAAACTTCACCTTCTTTTGTGTCAGCTTATTCAATGGTGAAGCTATAGAGGAAAACCCTTTAACAAATCTTTTGAAGTACCCAGACAAACCCAAAAAGCTCCTGATATCAGATGAAATGATGGGTCTAGGCCAGTGGTTCACTACATTAGTCTTCTGATGGTCCACATGAATACAACCCCTGAAATAATGTGTCCCAATAAGGTAACAAACTCCAACTAAAATTCACACTTACTAAAATTCGCATATAGTTTATGGCCCTGGAGGGTTTGGAACACTATCCTCAAATGATATACATAATCCCCCTCACTTTAAGAATAAACCAGTATGTCATCTATAAAGATGATGACGAACATGTCCAAGTACAGATTGAAGACCCTTTTCACCAAGTCCATAAAGGCTGTAGGAGAATTTATTAGTCCAAATGACATAACCATAAACTCAAAATGACCATACCTTGTTCAGAAATTTGTCTTCAAAATGTCGCACTCCAAGACTTTCAACTAGTGGTACCTTGACCTAAGGTCAATATTGGAAAATGACCGGGCACCCTAAAGCTGATCAAACATATCATCGATTCGAGGAATGGGATCATTGTTTATGATGGTAATCTTGTTTAGATATCTATAGTCTATACATATTCTAAGAGTGACATCTTTTTTATGTACAAATAAAACTAGAGTGCCCCACGGTAAAACACTAGGTCTGATGAAACCCTTATCTAAGAGATCCTTAAGCTGCTCTTTTAACTCTTTAAGTTTGGCTGGGCTATATGATATGGAGGTATAGATATGGGTTGAGTATCAGGAAGGATATCAATACCAAACTCTATTTCTCTATCTGGAGGTACAGGAAGATCTTCGGGAAAGACCTTTGGGAACTCATTAACTACACAAACTGATTGAACTATCGGGGTTTCAGATTTAATATCTTTGACTTGAACTAAATGTTAAATAAACCCTTTTGATATTAACTTTCTGGCCTTAAGATAGGAGATGAAATGATCTTTGGGGGACGTAGAACTACCCTCCTACTTAAAAACTATCTTATCAGGAAATTGAAACTTCACCATGCGGGTGCGACAATTTATTGATACATACCATGAATGGGGCTAATACATGCCTAGAATGATGTCAAAATCTATCATCTCTAGCTTTATTAAATCCACTAGTATGACTTTATGGAGAATGGTAATAGAACACTTTTTATAGATTTGCCTTGCGATAACTGACTCACCAACTGGGGTAAAAACTGAGAAGGGCTTAAGAATATTTTCAGGTCTTACCCCAAAATTTACAACAACAAGAGGAGTTACATAGAAGGGATTTGATCTAGGGTCTATCAACATATATACATCAAGGTAAAAAGCACAAAGCATACTAATGAAAACATCTGGTGAACTCTCCTACTCCTGACAGGATGGAAAATCATGGAACTAATTTCGACACTGACCAACACCGGTACTAGATGATGCACCCTATGAAGGGATTGGATGGCTTGGCCGAGCTACAAATTTATTGCCCGAGTCTGAGGATAAACATCCCAACTTCCCTGCTTAGCATATGGGTACTCCTTGATCTTGTGGTCGAACTTACCATAACCATAGCAACCCTATTTTCCCATCAAACACTCACCAAGATGGGTCCTACCATACTTTGTACATGTCGGATAACTGGGCCTTTTGACCTCACTATTTTGAGACCTGGAATTCAAAGTCCTACTCCACTACTCTTGTCTGTTCCTGGGTGAAGGGGCACTGTCTGAGGGTGGTGCAGGTAGTAAAGAGTTTCCTTGAAACTTGGAAAGACTTCTCCCTCTTGACCTTTGTTGGATGTACTTACACTATCTAGTCGTAGCTCTCTTGTTCCTCTTCTCTTCTTTTTCAACTTCTCTACCTCAATGTATTGCACATATGTCATCAACTGAGAAATATCCATATCTCCAACTAACATAGCAGTCCAACACTCTTTGACCACCAAATTCGATACCCAGTAACAAACTTATTCATACGAGCTCTATAGTCAGATAATAACTTAAGGCATACTTAGCTAGTTAAGTAAACATAAGGCAGTATCCCTTCACTGTTATTGAGCCCTACGTAAGATTCATAAACTCCTACACCTTGTCCTCCCTCTTCTCATGAGGAAAGAACCTATCTAGAAAAGTACTCTAAAATACCTGCCAACTTATAAGAGCTGCATTCTCACCCCTACCATCCTTCCACATAACGACCTAATCATAAAAAACATCCTTCAACTAATAAGATACCAGTTCTACACTATCCTCTTTAGTAACATGAATGATATGAGTAATCTTTCTTACCCCGTCAATAAAGAGTTGAGGATTCTCATCCACCTTTGACCATGGAACTCAGGTAGATTCATTCTCATAAAATCTCAAATCCAGGAAGCTAAGTTCCTATTTTACTGAAGTGGGATTGTTGCCTGTTGGTTTCACTGAACAATAGCATTCATATCTTGGGCTAACACTTAAAAATCAACTTGAAATTTAGCATAAGAGATATTTTCATTCAGAGGGTCTGCATGTAGTGGTGGTTGATTATCATTTCTGTGGGACTGAAGCTCGGTAAGGAGGCATGTTCTGTCATACAAAAGCATGAATTAGAGAAGATAGTAAAAACTTCAAGCATGATAGATCATGAAAGAAAGGATGATTCCTAACTCATCTCGTAGCCTCTTGCTTATAAATGTGGCACGCTTCACACTCATGGTCAAGACTCTACGTAACGCAGCTTGTCTGACTTCCTAGGACTCTTTAAAACCTTAGGCTATGTACCTAGTTTGTAATGACCCAAGAGTACCCCCTAGATGTCACACAGTGCCTAGGACTACAAATAGCCCCAAGCTAACTCTTGACATCTATATATTTTAAAACTCTTATGAAAAGTGAACTAACACATACATATAAATATGGGAGAAAGCAAGTAAAAATCATATTCTCAACTTGAACTCATGAAGTCACAAACAAACTCTTTAAACTTAAAGGTACATAGTCTGAAAAGCCTCTACTACTAACTAAAGAGCCACTGGGATAGACTCCAACTGACCCGAATGAAATCTTAAATCAAGTAACTAGAGTAACTTTAATCAACGACCAAGAATCTGATGGGTTTGATCCTCGGACTATGCGGACTCACCAAAAGTCGGGGTGAGAAAGTGATCCCTATGACCAATTATGCTGCTGGAAATGAACACCAGAACCTACATTATAAGACAATGTAACACATAGACATAGATGTTTGGGTCAGTACTTTGGAATATACTGAGTATATGGGGGTGAATGAATATGTTAAAAATAATCTAATTTTATGCATATATACTTTCAGACCATGCATGCTAAGTGTAAAGAACTCACCTTAGGCTTGAGTAAATCTAAAAACTGTATGATCATAAAACATCAGTAATAAGGCATACTGAATAAATTCAGTGAGTCATTATACTTAGTTTCTAAAATATTTGCTTTTAGTTTTTCTTGTGGGAGATTTTTCTAACCAACATAAACCATGTGAGCTATCATGGAGTCCAACGTCTTTCCCATATTTTCAAGAGCTTTCCTACCCTTGACATCGAAATAGGACCTTAACTTAAGTAATCACTAAATTTAACCTATATTAGGACTTAAACCTATGGTGGCTCGTAGTTTCCAAGAATTTAGGATACACTTATCCATATTCCATTCTCGGTGCTAAATACTACTCCCAAAAATATATATATATGCTTATACATAATAAATCCACCTTAAAATAGCATAAGGGTTTATAGACTGAAAACCAATTATGATTCTCTTTACTTAAATCATAATCAGAAAGAACACTTGTGGATTTCAAGTCTTATCTTATGTCAAATGATCAAACTAAACTTTAATCATGTTGTAGTACATGTAACTGAAGATTATTAACTTAGGTTTCTCGTAAACTCAGTGCTTATGCTTTAACCTTGCTTTTGATACTTTCTTTCATAGAACTTATAACAAAATATCATGATAAATACATACGTAGAAATCTTTCATCAAAATTCAAGTCAAGCTAATGAAATTCAGATCATAATTGAAATCTTGCAATTTAAAACATAAATATATGACAATCTTATGCTCTTAACTCCTTCAATCACATGATAATGTTCTATTTCAAAAGATTAGAACATGGGTATGAACCCCAATTAAATCATGTAGATTCAACTTTAAATATTAAATTTTTAGGCACAAGGATGAAAGAGTAACCTTCTTTAAAACCTCACATACCTAAATTTACTTGACTTGAAAAGAGAATTTGAACTTAGAGACTTGAGAGATGTCCGTGTGGAAGAAAACCTAGCCTTGTTGTTCTTGAGAATAGGAGGAGAAGAAGTGTTTTTAATTGACTGAGAATAGAGGATAATAACACCTCTCTTAAGTTATAAATCATGGGTTGGAAGTTTTAAGAGGGGAAAGAACCAAAAGGCCCCTCAACTGAACTTATAGAGACTAGATCGTCATTCATTATGAGTCATCTCATGACTCATATCATCTGGTTATGAGTGGACCTAACAATTAGTAACCTTGGCAGAAACAAAGAAAGTATGCACTTGTCTGGATACGAGCCATATTTTATGACTCGTAACATGTCACCATGACTTGTATCAACCACTTGTAACTTGGAGAAAAATTTAGAGAACCAACATTACTGACCTTGCGACTATTACTGTATGACTCATAATATCTAGTAACAACTCCTAGAGTCGAGTCGTCAAATGACTAGAAACTTCAATCATTTCACACTGCCTTGGTTATGACTGCATCATACGACTCATAATGAGTCTTGACGACTTGAGGGATAAGTCATAAGTTATACAGTGACTTCGAAAGCATGAGGTATAACAAAGACTATGGATGATACTATTATAGGTGGAGTGTTCATGAGTCTATAATGCAATAAAGCCGTGGAGATCTTAGTTCAGATTACTAAATCCATCTAAGGGTGGCATCCTCGGGAGGTGGATAGGTCGGCCGGTACTTATGCTATCAGTTCTTCCAATGAACAAAGAGCCCTAAATAAGACAGTGGCTCAAGAGGTAGCATGACTGAGGACTGATATTGGATTACTTAACAAGCAATTTATAGCTATCAGACTAAAAAAAGTGAATGTAGTGGGAGCCTAAAGTTAATATTCTAGGCATAATGAGTTTGATTCAGAGGAGAAAGCAAAGTATATGGATAGAGAGATGGTGGGTTTCTGAGCCAAAGTCCAAGGTTTAATCAAGACATTTTAAACTAGAGGAAAGGGTATCAAGGTTGGAACTACTATAAAGATTTGTATTAGGACAGAAGCATAGAGAGTGATGGTGACAGGAGGAGAAAAAATAATTACAAAAAGAAGAGTGGTCTTTATGTTCCATCGGGTAACTGTGATGCTGACTTTAGAATTAAATCTTTGCTTACTATGCTTGTGAAGGATTTATCAAGCTAAGAGAGTTTCCTTAAGAAGATTAAGGAAGACATATCAAGATTAAGCTAGAAAGTAGAATCACATGTTATAGCAATATAGTAGCTTGCGCAGTAGTATGGGAAGATCTCAACTGCATTAAATTAACATCAATCAGGCACTTTTTCGAGCAATACCAATAGAATCTGAAGGATGACAGTCACTACCTTGCTATTAACACTTAGAGTGGTAAGTCTACTATTAATCCATCTATCCCTGTATTTGATAAGGTGAGAAATGATACAATGAATATTGTTGATGAACCCAAAGCTGATATTGAGCAGTTGGTGACTGATGGTGAGGCATTATAGAAATTGATGGGTGCAGAAAAATGAACTAATAATGATAAATAAAAGGATAAGGAGGTAAAACTAGTATTGAAACCCATAACTAACCTCCTCCACCTTTTCTCAATGGTTGAAAAAGAAAAAAAGGGCAATATCAGAAGTTCATGTTGATGTTGAAGGAATTATCTATGAATATCCCTCTTGTAGAAGCATTGGACTAGATGCTTGGTTATTCAAAGATCGTGAAAGATTTAGTGACTAAGAAGCGTATAGTAAGTTTTAAGACCGCTTATAATACGCAACACCGCAGTGCTATTGCCTTGTAATCTTTGGTTGACAAAAGGAAGGATCCCATATCTTTCACTCTTCCTTACATTATTGCTTCCTATAATTTTGCACAAGAATTATGTCATCTGGGAGATAGTATTTGTTTGATGCCGCTTGCTATTTATAAGTAGTTAGGGTTGAGGAAACATAAGCCAACCTCAATGAGATTATTGATGGCCAATCGCACTGTGAAAAAACCAATTGGTATATTGTGTGATGTGTTGGTGAAGGTGGCCTCTTTCATATTCCCATCTAATTATGTGGTTCTCAACTATAAGGTAGATTTTGATAGTCCTATCTTTTTTGGAAGGCCCTTCCTTTACATGGGTAGGGCGTTGGTTGATATAGACATGGTACAAATGAAATTTTTGCTAAATGATGAACATGTCACTTTCAATGTGTATAAGTCAATGAGGCATCCAAAACAAATATGGGTGTTTTTGTGATAGATTCCATAGATGAAGATAAATTAATTACACCCATTGAAGAGAGACTTGGTATCGAGGCATTGGCAGTAGTGATCATGAATTTTAATAGAGACAGTATGGATGGTTTTAATGAGATGTTGAGAGAACTTTGGTTCTTATTCTTATGCACCAAAGAAGTTGGACCTTGATTTGAAAAATAGAGCAACCCCACCAGCATGGCTTTTTATTGAGGAGCCACCAATTTTTGAATTGAAGGCCCTCCATCTTATTTGTAGTTTGCATTCTTAGGGTAATACTTTACCAATTAGTATTGCAAAAGATTTATTGAATTCATAGGTTGAGGCCTTGATTTCAATTTTGTAGAGGTTTAAACAGGCCATTAGTAGGACTATTACAGATACTATCGGGATTCCACTTAGAATTTGCACTCAAAATATTCACCTTGAACTAGTGTGAGTGCCTAGAATTGAGCATCAACATTATTTGGATCCACCTATGAAAGAGGTGGCAAAAAAGGATATCATTAAGTGGTTATATGTAAGTGTAGTTTGCTCTATTATGGATAGCAAGTGGGTAAAAATAATTTAGTGTGTGCTGAAGAAGGGTGGGATCATTGTGGTTCCCAAAGATAAGAATGAGTTAGCTCCCATGATACTAGTCATGTGATAGTGAGTTTGCATGGATTATCGAAAGCTATGTACTTGGACGCACAAGGATACTTAGCTAAAAATTTTCAAAGTCTGGGACCCCTTAGCAAGCTTAAAGAACTGAATTAAGCTAAGAATTTTGCAGGGTCTTACAATATCTCCCCCTTGGGAACATTCTTCCTCGAATGAGACTGACTAAGCTGAGAGGACTGGTAGACTAAACTTACTTCCTGAACATAAACCTCTGAAACATGATTATCTGACTAGCATTACTGACATACTGAATTTCATACTGAACATGCATATCTGATGCATGAATATATGACTGATCTAACTCATAAACATATGACTGAATATTCAATGGTAGCTGATACCAAGTTCGTAATGGAAAATCTGAGCAAGAAACTAAATAAGCTTAAGGAAGACTATTACCTTGAGCTGAATTTGAGTTTGCGGAGAAGAGGTGAGGAAACTTGGTCCACATATCTACTTTTTCTTCCCAAGTAGCTCCTTCAACGGAATGATTCCGCCAAAGAACTTTGACTAGAGGGACTTCGTTGTTCCTCAGTTTGTAAATCTGATAATCAAGGATTTCGACTGGAATCTCTTCGTAAGAGAGGCTATTCTAAAAATTTATGCCCTCTATGGGTACTACGGTTAATCGGTCACCTATGCATTTCTTTAGCAAGGAGACATGAAACACTGGATGGACTGAAGATAGATCTGAAGGCAACTCAAGCTGTTAAGCTAGCTTTCCAAAACGGCTGAGAATTCGCTAAGGACCGACATATCGGGGACTAAGTTTCCTTTTTTTGCCAAAATGCTTCAACCCTTTAATAGGAGAGATTTTCAAGTACACATAGTCTCCAATATCAAACTTGAGATCCTCTCTGCGTACATCTGCGTACAATTTCTGTTGGCTCTAAGTTGTTTAAGCTTTTCCCTGATCATCTTAACTTTCTCTAAGGTATCAAATACCAAGTCAAGCCCTACCACTATGGCCTCACCCACTTCAAACCAACCAATAGGAGATTTACACCTCCTCCCATAAAGCACCTCAAACGAAGCCATCTGAATACTGTAATGGAAGCTATTATTGTATACAAACTCAATCAAAGAAAAGTGGTCATCCCAACTACCTTTAAAATCCATCTCACATTCTCGCAGCATATCCTCTAAAGTCTGAATGGTCCTTTATACTTGACTATCTGTCTGAGGATGAATGGCTATACTGAGGTGAACTCGGGTACCAAGACCCTTTTGGAATGCTTTCCAGAAATGAGAGGTGAACTGGGTACCTCTATCTGAGATGATGGACAACGGAATGTAGTACAATCTAACCAACTCCCTGATATAGAGTTTGGCATAATCCTCGGCTGAGTAAGAGGTATGGACTGGTAGGAAATAAGCTGATTTGGTCATCCTATCTAAAATGACCCAAACCGAATCATGTTGACGACGAGTACAAGGAAAACATATCACAAAGTCCATGTTCACCTCTTCATATTTCCAGGTGGGAATATTGAACTCCTGTTGGACCCACTAGGCTTCTGAGGCTAAATCTTAACTCGCTGACATGTCGACCACTTAGCCACAAACTGTGTAATATATCTCTTCATTCCACTCGACCAATAGATCTCTCGCAAATCACGGTACATATTAGTGGCCCCTGGATGAATAGAGTAACGCGCACCATACGCTTCTGCCAGAATTCACTGCCTCAAGTCATCTATACCTGGCACACATAGTCGACCCTGATAATGCAAAACACTATCTCCCCCTTGGGAGAAAACCTCTACCTTCTGATCTCTTACTAATTCTTTCAACTTGACTAGACTAGGATCCCTATCCTATTTTTCCTTTACTTCGAAAACTAGGGATGATTCTGAACTACTCTGCACCCATACACTATCTTCTACTGAATCAACTAAGTGGACACCTAGTCAGGATAGCTGATGAACTTCATAAACTAACTTCTTCTTACTGTCCTCGACATAAGTAATACTACCCATAGACATTCTACTGAGATCATTGGTCACTATATTAGCCTTGCTCGGATAATACAGGACACTCATGTCGTAGTCTTTCAACAACTCCAACCACCTTCTCTGACGGAGGTTTGGGTCTTTCTGAGAGAATACATACTGCAGGCTCATATGGTCTATGAACACATCAACATGCACACCATGCAAATAGTGCCTCCAAATCTTTAAGGAAAACACTACTGCTTCTAGCTCAAGGTCATGAGTAGGATAGTTCTTCTCATGGGGTTTAAACTGCCTAGAGACATATTCTATGACTTTATCTCTCTACATTAGAAAACCCCCAATCCAACTCTAGAGGAATCACAATACACCATAAATCCATTTGAACCAATGGTAAGGTCATAACTGGAGTTGTAGTGAGTCGAGTCTTCAACTCCGAAAAACTCTTCTCATAAGAATCTGACCACTGGAATTTTACTTTCTTCTGAGTCAATCTAGACATAGGGGATGCAATAGATGAAAATCCCTTAATGAACCATTGGTAATAGCCTTCCAAACCCAAGAAACTCCTGATATCTGATGAAGAGATAGGCCTGGGAAAGTTTCTCATGACTTCAATCTTTTGGGGATCATCTTTAATGCCATCATCAGAAATTATATGGCCGAGGAAAGCTACTGACCTTAGCCAAAATTTGTACTTACTGAATTTGGAAAATAACTGATGATTTTTTAGAGTCTGTAATACTATTCTGAGATGGTCTGCATGATCATGTTCACTGCGGGAGTAGACGAGAATGTCATCTATGAAGACTATGATAAATATGTCCAAGTACTGCTTGAACACACGGTTCATCAAGTCCATGAAGGCTGCTGGAGCATTGGTAAGACCAAAGGACATAACTAAGAATTCAAAGTGACCATACCGAGTTATGAAAGTTGTTTTTGCGATGTCATACTCCCTGACTCTGAGCTGATGATAGCCTGATCTGAGGTCTATCTTAGAGAAGTAATTGGCACCCTGAAGTTGGTCAAAAAAGTCATCGATTCTGGGAAGTGGATACTTGTTCTTGACTGTGAATTTATTTAACTGACGATAGTCAATGCACATTTTAAGGGAACCGTCTTTCTTATGCACGAATAAAACTGGTGGGCCCCATGGGGACACACAGGGTCTGATGAATCCCTTATCTAGGAGATCCTTTAACTGCTCTTTTAATTGTCTGAGTTCTGATGGAGCCATTCTGTATGAAGGAATAGATATGGGCTGAGTATATGAAAGAAGATTGATTCCAAAATTAATTTCCCTTTCGGGAGGAACTCCAGGAAGATCGTCGAGAAACACATCTGGGAATATGATACTGATACTGACTCAAGATTAGGGGTTTCTAAACTATATCCCTGGAATCGAACGAGATAGTAGAAACATCCCTTAGATATCATCTTCTAGCCCGAAGGTAAGAAATAAATTGACCCCTAAGTGCTGAAGTACTACCCCTCCACTCTAGGACGGATTCATTCAGAAATTGAAACTTGATAATTTTATTTTTGTAGTCACTGAGGCATAGAAGGAATGAAGCCAATTCATGCCAAGAATGACATCAAAATTAGTCATCTCTAATTCAACTAAGTCTGCTAAAGTGATTTTTTGAGATATCATAGCCGGGGATTTCCTGTATACCCACTTGGCTATGATGGATTTACCTACTGGGGTAGAGACTGAGAAATGATTTGATAGAATTTTAGGAATAACTCCAAAATCAACTGCTATATATGGAGTAACAAAGTACAAAGAATCTCCTGGATCTAGAAAATCATAAACATGCAAATGGAAAACTTATAACGTACCAGTGACCACATCAGGAGAACTCTCCTGATCATGTCGGGACTGAAAAGCATAGAGTATGTTTGGGCGCTTCCCACTGGTGGAAATGGAAGCAGCACCCTACTAATTTGGGCGACCAGACTGAGCTGGGGGACGATTATTCTAACCTTAAAAATATCCTGGTGTACACTTCTGACAAGGGGGATTGGTTCAGGCACTGCTAATACTGTCGTGGGGTTTAGGGCCTAGTGCCCTATCCCTATTGCCGTCTCTAAATTTTGGCACAAGAGAACTGGCTGAGGACGGAGCTGGAACTGAAGATTTTAGGTAGAACTGAGAATGATTCTCACCCTCTGACTTAGGATGAGCAAAGTTGAAACTACCTATTCTCTCTCTCTTGCTCTCCCCATCCTTCTCTTTATTCTTAGCCTTCTCTATCTGTTGGGCATAGACCATGAGCATGGATATGTCCATCTCCTTAATAAGTATTGCAGTCCTACACTCCTTGACTACGTTGCTAGACACCCCTGACAAGAAATTAGTCATTTGGGATTCGTTGTCTTCCACCACATGAGGAGCAAATCTATCTAATTGAGTAAACTTGAGAGAATACTCTTTCACTGTCATATTTCCCTACTTCAGATTGATAAATTCCATAACATTCACTTTCCTCAACTCCAGTAGGAAGAGCCTATCCAGAAAAGTAGTGGCAGACTCTTCCCACTCTATGAGCCCTGGATCTACAGCCCTCTTTGCTTTCCACTGTTTAAACCATGAGTGAGCCACATCCTGCAACTGGTATGCTTCCAACTCAGTACTCTCAACCATGGTCACCCCCATAATATCAGTAACCTTCTACACCTGATCAAGAAATTCCTGAGGGTCCTCATCTGACTTTAATCCGGTAAACGATGAAGAGTTTATTCAGGTGAAGTCTCAAATCTTAGAAGCAGCAGTATTGGCCACTGGGTTGGTCAAAATTGTAGCTAGACATTTATTCTAGGCTGCCACAGAATAAGTTAGGGTGGTGAAAGTTGCTCCGAACTCAGCGTGGGAGACGTGTTCGTCCAGTGGATCTGGCTGGACGAGCTGGGGTTCTAGATGATCTCATTTTCCTATTCCCTTAGTCCTTTTTAGAGGCATATTTCTATAAATGGAAGAGAAAGGATTATACTGGGATTCCTGTAACTGGCAGGTAGATCGCCTCATCAACCCTCAACTGGCAGGTTGATGTCTCAACTTACGTTGGCTACGTAGTTCTGGAACGTAAGGACTTCTTCTAAGGATTTCACCCTCTACTGGAAGGTGAGTCCCCATCCTTGGGTTCACTCGGTGCTGAATCCTACTCCCAACTGAATAGACACTAGAATGAACTCTAAACTGTACTAGGTTAGACTAAACTATTACTGGTCGTACTACATAACTGAACTGAACTGATTTTACTGAACTGAGCGTGACTGATTCTGAGTTTACTTTGTTTTTCCTAAGCTCTGTAACTGATTGAATTTTACTGATTGAGACATTACTGATTCTACTCTGTGACTGACCTTCGCTCTAGACAAGCAGCTAAATTGTTGGGTATTAAATACCCCCAGAACTCGATAGCATAAACTTAAAAGACATAGAATAATCTTGAAACATGGAAATTAACTACTTAATCATCATTCATTCATTTGGGCATTCAAGCAAACACTTGCATGACATGAATTTGCATACATGCTAACATGATATAATTTCACTATTCAACTCACATGGACAATTCATCAAACACTTGTGGGGCACAATATATGCACATAATACTAACACAACATGTAGGCATCATGATTCAATTCCAATTACACAATTTCAAGAGTTTCAACATGGATTCACATGATAAAACACACATATCAATTAACTCAACATGAATTTTGCAATAAATCATGAATCCACTTTAATTCAAATCATGGAAATCATGATATCACTCTATATGAACTTTAAAAGAGTTTCTTGGACTCCAAGGGTGGAAGAAACCCTTGGATGAACACTTCGCATACCTTAGTTGGTGAATTCTGGAAAATTAACGGTGGAATCTTGAGCCTTGAGTTTGAATTTAATTCACCTAGGGTTTATGTTCTTGAGAAATTTGTGAAAGAATGAATATAACTTGCTAAGAGAGGGCTAAATTTCATGTTATGGGGGCTGAAGAGCGTGGAAAAAAGACTTAATTAACCCTGAGGACACGACTTTTTAGTTACTGAAAAATTGAATCATCAATGTGTAGGCCGATGTACCGCGTCATTGGCATCGACGCGATAGCCAACATGCCATATCAAGTTCTCATTGATTCACTAGAAATTGCACTGAGCTAAGGAAAAAATTATCTGTCGTTGAGATGGACGACGTGACGCATCAAGACCGCGTCGATTCACTATTTTGGTCATTCGAACATGATCTAAACGAGGTCCAAAAAATCCAAAACTTGTCCAAAAACACCTATTGACATTCCTTATCATGAATTAACTCAAATGTCAACATTTAATGGACGTAAAGGTCGCGAAATGAGATTTCCAACTTTTGAAGGCTAAAATAACACTAAGTTTGAATACTTTGCTAAAAATTTTCCGATTCTGGGACCCCCTAGCAAGCTTAAAGGACTGAATTAAGCTAAGAATTTTGTGGGGTCTTACACCTATCCACGATGACCCACACACTATGAAAATTATGAGAAGTACAAGTCAACCCAGTCATGAAGTCCATAGTTATTCTCTCCTATTTCCACTCGGGAATGGTTAACCTGTGAAGCAAACCACCGGTCCTCAAATGCCTTGGCCTTCACCTACTGGCAACATAAGCAATGAGATACAAAGTTTTCTACATCCTTTATCATACCACCATACCAGTAATGTTGCCTCAAGTCATGATACATCTCAATCACTTTCAGATGGATGGAATACTTGGAATAATGGGCCTCCTGCAAAATCAATCTAATCCAATCTCCCACTCTAGGTACAGAAACTCGACCTCCAATCCTTAGAACACCGTATGAATCAAGTAAGGCATCCTTAGCCTCACCATTCAACACCTTACCCCGAATCAATCTCAATCTAACATCATTAAACTAATGAGCCTGAATCTTCTCTATCAAAGAAGACCTAGCCTCCATGAATTCCAAAACTCACCTAGGTGTCAAAATATCGAGCCTAACCATCTGGTTAACCAAAGACTGAACGTCAAAAGCCAAAGGTCTTTCGTGAGTTAGAAAATACGCCAAGCTACCTATGCTAGTCGACTTTCGGCTCAAGGCATTTGCAACCACATTAGCCTTGCTTGGATCATAGAGAATAGTTAAGTCATAATCCTTAAGCAACTCAAGACAACGGTGTTGCGTTATATTAAGATCTTATTGGGTGAAGAAAAATTAAAGGATATTATGATCCAAGAAAATCTCACAATAACTCTATATAAGTAGTGTCTCCACAACTTCAAAGAATAAGAAACTGCGCACAACTCCAAATCATGGATAGGGTAATTATTCTTATGTGTTTCAGCTGACGAGAAGCATAAGTAATCACCTTACCCTCTACATTAACAGAGCACCTCACCTGACACCAAAAGCATCACAAAATATGGTAAAACCCATGCCCTCCTTACAAAAAGTCAAGATAAGAGTTAAAGTCAACAAATCCTTGAGCTTCTGAAAGCTTGCCTCACAAGCATCGAACTACTAACGAAGAAATCTTCCTATAAGTCAACTTGGTCAATGAAGCTGCAATAGATTAAAAACCCTCAACAAAGCGCCGACAACAACCTACGTAACTAATGAAACTTTGAATCTTGATAGGAGAAGTGGGCTTAGCTCAATCATGACCCACTGTAATCTTGTTTGAATCAACCATAATACCATCCTTGGTCACCATTTAACCCGAGAATGAGACAGACGCTAACCAAAATTCTCGCTTAGAGAACTTAGCATACAACTTCTCATCCCTCAATCTCTGAATCACAATTCACAAATGCTTCTCATGATTGGCCTCACTCTTTGAATAAACCAAGATATCATCTATAA
This sequence comes from Capsicum pubescens, assembly GCA_030864215.1. NCBI lineage: Eukaryota > Viridiplantae > Streptophyta > Magnoliopsida > Solanales > Solanaceae > Capsicum > Capsicum pubescens. The sequence goes on along the minus strand of CM061544.1, from coordinate 192,238,078 downwards.
ATACAATAACAAAGGAGTCGGGATACGGCCAAAATACAAGGTTCATCAACTCCATGAATCCAGCTGGGATATTGGTCAATCCAAAGGACATAACCAAGAACTTATAATAACTATACTGAGTTTCAAAAGTTGTTTTTAGAATCTCTATAGCTCTAATCCTCAATTGATGATACCCGGACCTTAAATCAATCTTCGAAAACACCGAAGCACCCTGAATCTTGTCAAATAAGACATCAATATGAGAAAGAGGATACTTATTCTTAATTGTTACCATATTTAACTATCGATAATCAATACAACTATACATCAACCCATTCTTTTTATTCACAAGCATGATTGTCGAACCCCAAAGTAATACACTAGGTCAGATAAATTCCTTATCTAATAACTTCTGCAATTGATCCTTTATTTCCTTTAACTTAGTTGGGGTCATCCTATAAGGAGGAATAGAAATGGTCTTGGTGCCCGGCTTAATATCAATGGAAAAGTCAATATCACAATCTGGAGGTATACCAAGCATATTCATAGGAAACACATCCATTAACTCACAAACAATGTGAACAAAATCCAAAGAAAAAATCCAAAAAAAAGCAGTAAATCAACTCTAGTATCACGAATATAAGCCAAATTATACAAACCTCCCTTTTCAATCAAGCGACGGGCCAAAAAAGGATATAACTCTCTTGGGACCTGAATGAAGCGCACTTTTCCAAGATATCCTTGGCACACCAACCAAAGATAAAGTCACGGTCTTAGCATAACAATCTAGGATTGCATATACGTAGCTAAACAATCCATACCCATGATGATAAAAAATACTACCATATCTAATACAATTAGATCTATCCAGGTCTTACGCCCAACAAAAGTCACAACACAAGATCGGTACACTCGATCCACCACTAAAGAGTCTCCTACAGGGGCAGATATACAAATAGTCACATCAAGAGGCTCACAAGCAGAATCAAAACCCAAAGAAAGGTACACAGATACATAGGATAAAGTTATCCTCAGATCAAATAACATATATACAGATCTAAAACAAATAGAGATGATACCACGTCCACCACCTGACTGGGTGATCCCTCGGTTACCACTACAGGCTCCACTACCTCTGCCTCTCACACCCCTAAAAGAACATCTACTCCTCACAGATAAAATAGGAATAGCTCTGTACACACGTTAGGGATAATCCTTGGCCATATAGCCAACCTTATCACACACAAAATAAACTTATGGCTCGACTCAATAGGAGGAGGTATGACTGGGACAGAACGACCACCCAAAGTTACTAAACCAAAAGACCCACCACCTTATCTCTAAAAGGCTGCCTGTACGGTCTACTATGATACCCATAAAACCTCTAGAATCTCTACCTCAAGGAGTGTGACCTCTGAACTCACCCAAATAGACCACCTTTTTGGTGCCTCCTTGAGATGATCGAAGAATAGCCTCAGTCATTTTAGCATGATCCACAATACTCATAAATAATTCTCCATACACTACCATCTGAGTAGAAGCAAGCTAAAGAGAAACATCCAACTTCTTCACAGCAAGCTAAAGAGAAACATCTAACTCCTTCACAAACTTTTAAATCTTTTCAGATGCTTTGGCAATACTGCATAAGAATTTCTAGACAAGGCATGGAATCTTGCCTCATACTTTGCAGCAATTATAGTACCCTACTCCAAGCAATCAAACTTATCTTGCATCTGATCCCTCAAACTAAAAGGCACAAACCTATCTAATAAGGCCTCTGTAAACTGATCCCAAGTCATTTATGGAAAACTAAGAGGTCGACAACTAATAAGTGACCTTCACCAATCTTTAGTTGTATCTCTCAACTGATAAGTAGTATAGGTAACCCCATGCAACTCAAGAGCTCCAAGGTTATGCAATTTCTCATGACAATCCATCAAGAACTCAAAAGCATCCTCACCTACAACACCACTGAACCTAGGAGGATCTAAATGAGTGAACCTCTTAAACCCCTTCTGATCCTCAGAATACATAACTGCACTCACAATAATAGGAGGCATAGTAAATTTGGTTGGTTGAGAGTCTATCTGGGGAGGTATCATAGAAGAAAGCTAAACTCTAGATCTCAGAACACCATACTCAAATACCGGCACTGAATAAGGAACCACACTCAGAGTTTGTGGAGTACCATAAGTAGATGACGGTACAATAGGAGTATCTATACTCAAAATTAGGGGAACATCATAAGCAGACTCTAGCACAGACAAAGTTACCATACTCGAAGCAGGAAGAACACCAGGTACACTCAAAGAAGCACCCTTAAACTGGGTCAACAAGCAAACCAGTAACCCTTCTAAGAATGGGGTAAAAGAACTTAATAGAACCAAAGTGGGACCCATATCTCCAGCATTCTTATCTTGATGCTTAGGGGAGAGCCCCCTAATGCTATCTCTAGATAGGGCATATCCTCACACCCATCCTCCATGTCAAGTCTGACCACAACTCACAACTCACCCTCTAAACTGGGCTCTCTCCTCAGATAATGGAACTAATTCTCTAGCCTAATTTGATCTAGTCCTTACCATCTTGATAAAAAAGAGTGAAATATGACTTAGAACATAAGGTATGAAAAATCCACATAATATAGAACAAAATAAAGGAAGTTTCCTAAAGATATCTTATAGACTCTTGAAGATAGATACAGACGCTTATGTACTGATCTGCAAGACTCTATTAGATACCCCATTCTCACACTGTTGGGACCAATAAACCTGGATTCTCTAATACCAATTTGTCATGACCAAAAAACCAAGGGACATCATGGAAATTATCACGAAAAGCTTTAACAAGTAAGACTATGACCCAATTTGATATGAAATGAAAGGGGTAATATCCAAATCCAAGGTAAGGCTTCTAGAGTGAAACTGAACCATATAATTTAGTAATAGCAGTAATACATAACCAATAATGTCATAAGAATATCCCAAAATCTAATGTCACAGTGTAAGAACTAGCTAGTATAACTCGAGATCAAAAATACATAAGATATCCAAAAAGGAAAAAAACTATCTCTAGATACAAGTAAGACATAGTTTTGATTAAAAAAAATATAGAAGTCAACTTGGGATGCATAGATCAACTGCTACTTCAAATGGGATCTAAGTATCACCTGAATTAACTATCGTGAGGTGCACTCATACCTAGATCTACACTAAAAGGGTGCAATAGGAGTAAGTATGGTCCACTTGTACTTAGTAGGTATCATAGACCGATTGAGTAAAGTAGAAATAAAGCATATAAACACAAACTATGGGCACATCACTTGCAATCAAAAAATGTCCCAAACCATAGCCCACAACATCTCCACTAACAGTTCTAATATGCACACATATAATAAAAAAAAGGTAGAGAAAAAAAACGAACACATATATTCATCAACTACAAGTATAGAAAGCCGGAACAAATGGGCAGCTATCAAGTCAAAGGTAGAAATACTATCAAAACATAAGCATAATATATAAAGTGCAATAAAGATGATAGTGGTGATGATGATGATGCACGAGGTCATCGCATAACCTCCATATACACCTACCGGGCTCTGTTCCTAGATAAGACCCAGGGGAGGTTTATAAACCTACACCTATGGAGCTTCATTACCACGTAGGTCCCATGAGGGTTTAACCAACCCAAATTCAACTAATATTCGATACCAATATCCATATCTCCACTCTGACACATACATCGGTAGAGGGTTTTAAGGATGCCATATTTTCTATCAAAAAAAGCTAGTATTTCTAGTATTTCCATGGTGGTGCAAATATTTCATGAATGAATATGATATAAGGATGTAATACTCATAACCAACCAGCGTGAGAATATCCAATATACCAACCAAGTGATCCAAAGATCCACTCAAATCAACCAACCATCCATGATATAATATAATCCAAAAACCATCAAGTAAAACATGCATGATAATGTCATAGATACCACATAAATCCCAAAATCAAGGATTTATCACACTAAAAAGAGTAAAACCAAAAATCCATATATCAATGCCAAGCATTATATAAGACCCCACACAGATACATCTAGTAAATAACGTCTCAAGATCACCAAATATTATCCATATAAGCCCTCATACGGGCAAATAAATCACCTAACACATTTTCCAAGACACTACCCCATACCTATAGTATGCTTATACATTATTATTAACTACCCAACTCAGTCTGAAGAAAGTTAAGCCATAACCTATATCGACTGCTTGAAACCAATCGTAAAAGCATCCAATCAAGAGTTTTCCCCTTCACAAACAGACCCAAAATTAACTAAAACATACAAATATAGAATCTACGCATCAAAATAAAGCTAATGATACCCATATTGCCCACTTTCAAATTGGGGTAAAAAAATGCCCGAAATGAATTTTTGAAAAAGAAGGATAAAATCAAAATTTTGTCCTAAAACATCTTTCTCAAGATTAAAGGAACTGATAAGATAAAATCCAAGTGATAATGAGTTAAAATTATTTTAAAGAAACTCTTTTAAGACTTTTGGACCAAAATCCTCAAATTTTATCTTTAATTCTATGTTTAAACAAGACTTGAATGATAGAATCAAAGAAAAGTAGTTGAAATAGGAGTTTTTAAGCTTACCCAAGCTTAGAAATGGATGGAAATATTCAAAATCTCAAACCCCAATCTCCAAGTCTCGAAGATGGAGAAGAATTGTGAAAAGAAAGTATTAAAATAACCCAGGCATCGCTTACGTGATCATTGGGTTGTTTAAGTGACTGTTGCTTAAGCAACCAGGTGTTGTTTATGTGATACTTCTCCTGTCGGCAGATGTCGAATAAGAAACCCTATTATCGCTTAAGCGACGATCACATACGTGACTCAGAAGTCACATAAGTAACAGCTCAACTGCTCCGCTAGATTGCTTAATCGACCAAAATATTTCTTATGTCGGTGCACCAGCTGGAGTCTTGGTGAATTCCAAGTCTCTGCAGACTCATTGAGATTTATCAAAAATCTCGAGAATGAAAATGCACTATGCTACCACAGGGAGGGGTAAAATGGTCAAATCACACAAAATAAATAGGGTTGCCTCTTTTTTCTTCTATTATCTATGTCTAGTCTTTCTTTATGCGAGACATATTGTATTTGACTATTTTGGTACTTATGTTTCTTTTTGTAGTAGCACTTGTACCAACACTACTATATCATGGAATGGTTATGAATGTTTTATCTATATTTTAGCCTATCAATGATGTCTAATTGTTATTATAAGTCTTTAATATTTGATTTTTGGCTTTTTGGCCATTTTCCCACCAAATTAGTGCATTGCTTATAGCTCCGGGCTATGATTTGGTGTACCTACTAGAGGGATAAAGTAGGTTCCATCATGACTCATAAATTAGGTCGTGACATAAACAAAAATAATTTTTTCATGCAATTAGATAAGAAAAATTCAAAGAACTTATAAAAAACCATTAAAATAAATACACAGAAAAAAATACAAACAACATTCAAACAACAGACTTACTTAGAATTCTTTGAAGCAGAAAACCAACAATAATCACCAGCCCTAATGAATTCTCTTCAATGATGGAGAAGTTTGGAAAATGAACAAACCTACAATCCTCATTTATTCACAAACCCTACATGCAAAGTAAAATAAAAGAAATTTGAAATTACTCAAAAATAGTCAAACTTACACCAATAATTTTAGAATAAATGCACCTCAAAGCCAAAAAGCTAAGCAAATTATCATTTTCATACAAAAATAAGAGAAGGTCGGCTTTTCTATTTTTTCAAGCCAATGATTGGAGCTCCTCAAACCCTAGTAAAAAAAATTCTAAGCTCATGTCCCTACCCACTTAATAGCTTATGCAATCAAAAATCCAAAAGAAATATAGTCTCTTGACATTAAATTTAAGAACACTGATGAGAAGAAAACCCAAAAATTGAAGAAATAAGAAAAAATTTAGACCACATTAATAAGTCAAAATTTAAACCCATCAATCAAAAATACAACACAAATTAATTTATGTCAAAATCAAGTTATTAAAAACCCCAAACTAGAAACTAACAAAAATTAGGCCAAGATCATCAATTAGAAGAATACACTAACCTTAAAATCCCCAAATTGAAGAAGGAAACCCCAAAACTACAAGTTTGGTATTTGTTTGAGAGGTTTGTGTTTGGTCTGACTTCCCAACAGTAAGAGAGCTGAAATTAAAATGCAGATTTATAGAGATGTCTATTTGATTTGACAGAGAGAAATGGTTATCTTAGTTTGATATCTCTGGGAGAAATGGCTATCTTCAATGAATAGGTTTGAGAGAGAAATGGGTATCAAAAAAGGGTTTTGTTAAAATAGTTGTCTTCTTTTGGCAGACTTGTGAAATATCTGGAGGGAATTAATAAAAATAATGCAACAAATATTTTTCCTATTAAGTGTTGCCATAGATGATTTTATGGTAACAGTTCCAATAATTATTTCTATACATGTACCTATTGCAATGGTTAATGTTCAGTAGCAACGGTTATAGTGCTATGTCGTGGTAGTAGAACGATTATTTTTGGAAAAGGTTGGAACCATCGCAATACACTTTCTATAGAAACTAATTGTAAACCATTGCCAAAAATTTTGTTACCATATAGGTAATTTCCAATACTGATCAAATGGACTCTAGTGAGATATGAGCAATCTCGAATGAGTTGCAAGTAACTATAAATTTCTTCAAGTACATATTTGCATATTTATAAGCTTGACCTCTAAATAACACCTTCACCTAGAGTAAGTGGAGCATCAAACATATGTCATGGAATACTCCATTACCCTTCAAAGATGGAATGTAAATTGCAGTTTCCCTTCCTGCATCCCTAAGGTGATCATCATCTTCAAGTTGGCCATCAATGGTAGCAATGTTGCTACCATGTTGACTTACATTATCACCTAGAAAAGAAAAACAATTAATGTAAACTTTACACTATGGCTAACAAAAGAAACTCAAAACACTACAATGAGTGAACACTGCATTCCATTTCTCGACAATGGCGCTATTTTGATAAATCTTAAGATACACCTTAAAAAATATGCACGTGGTCATTAGTAAATATAATTTTACCCAACTTGGAGTTGGGGTCAATTCCACAAGGAATGATGGTATCGCCTCACCCTCAAGTGTCACAAGTTACTCTGAGTTGGCACATAATGCTAAAAATAAAGCGATAAAGTAAATGGGGCTTAATTTTAAAATGATTTAGTGTTTAAGTTATCAATTTCAATTTTAGATTATCAAAATGAATGCTAGAGAATGTAATCTAAAGATAAAATCACCTAGGGTTACGCCCTCTTAAGAGTGACTATATGTGTAGGTAACTGAAAATGCACCTAAAATTCAAGTGATAGTTATGAATAGGCTTGGTCTTAGTTATTGAAGGAATATTTCAATCGACCACCAAATTTCCTAAGGGTTTCTTTCAAACACCCATAAGTACACAATACAAAGAAACCAAATACCTCAAATTAGATAGTCTATTTCTAGCACTACCTATTAAGTGAGAATTTCTCAAGTCTTTGTCAACTAAAACTCTCCACACTAGTCTTCTCTTACAAGCAAAAAAAGGAGATCTAAGCATGAATAAAGCTTTCAAGATATATTCTTGAGTTGAAACAAAGAGATTTAGTTAAAATAGTAATATTCAATCAAATATAAAGGTAAATAATCACTAGCCACACAATAATCAACAATCAATAATGCATAACCCCAAGCTTGGAAAACTAGTTACTCATAAAAAGAGAAAAAAGAAATATACCTATATTCTCATTCAAATTTGCTATATAATCCATATATTTGTAATGAAATTCTATATTCAAAAGCAAGTAATTAGCTATAAGTAACTAAGATTCCAACTAGGGTTTTAATTACAAGCTTTAGATTTAAGATATGATAATTTATTAAGTTTCAAGCTATCAAAGAGGCCTAAATAGCTTCAGCAAAAGTAGGCTTAAAAATTATTGAATTGCCGCTACATCCAAATTGGTTGAGGAAATGGCAATCACCAAACACTTTAGCGATATGCCAAAGTGACCTAGTGTTATTGAATTGACTTTAAATTTAAGCTTCAGGGGTTGGCATCTGTTACTTTTGCCAATGGATGTGAGCTTCGCTGGTTAGTTTTGCCAATGGATGTGAGCTTCCCTGATCAGTTTGGTGATACACCAAAATTCTCTACTAATTGCTATTTTTTCAGACTTAGACATGGCCCAAATTGTTACAATCTGCAATAAAAAGGACCGATTGGTGGTTTGCCTAGTACTTTGGCAATGCACCAACTAGATTTTGCAATGCTCCTTTATATTTTTGTATCACCAATCTTCTATCCTTTAATTTTTTTTCTATTTTGATAATGCCCAAAATACACCTCCAATTGAAGGATAAAGTGGTCGTTGTCAAATATAGTAACCCAACTAGATTGGGGTCAAATCCTAAGGGAATACGTCAAAAATTTATCTTGAATTTTTTGAATTCACCAGACAAAGCATAAAAGTAAAAGGGATATTTGTTGAAGTAGAAAAAAGAGAAGAATTGGTTGTTCTTAGTTGTAAACAAAAGAAGACAAACACTAGGATGTGTTCCCCCTAGCTTCGTAACTCCGTAGATTTCTCATGCTCAACCCACCTATTCTATTGTTCTACATATAAAGACTACAAAAGATGTATTATCAGCTATCTTGTGAATATGAAGATAAATCTCACCCTTACCGGTTCAGTCTCAGGGCGTTGCCTTTGTTGCTCCTTGCTACGACCTTAGTTCACAATCACCTTTTGAGTTCAAGTGATTAGATGAGATGGAAGGGACTATAAGATGGAGGTGAATTTCAAATTAATGTCTTAATATTATTTTACCAATCACAAACTCTCTTGTGAGGGTGAATGCAAATAAAGTCTATATCAAGCTTCTGCAGTAGCTCAGAGATTAATTATTGTGAAGAAGATTATGATACATGCATAAGCCTAGAATAGATGAATATCACACTTCCTCTACGTAGCTAATTTGCCAGGGTTTCCACAACACTAGTTAAGAGAGTTAGACGCTCATATTTATGAGATCAATCATGGAATTCACAGACAAAATTACAAAATCAATCTTAAAATAATGAAAAATAAATCCCAAAGTCTTAAATGGAATAACAAACCAAGAATAATAATCAATATATAAATGAATTAATATCTAAATTCTTCAATAATTAATTTAAAGTCTATGGGGTATTTATAGATTATAAGAAATCCAATCCCAAATAGAATAGAAAAACCCTAGAAATCAAATCCTAAATAAAATAAGAAAACTTAATTACCCATACATAATGAGACTTAAAAACATTATAGGAGTATAATTGGGAACGTGAACACCCTAGGAAACAAATCCTAACTAAAATTGGATAGGAAAAGTATTGTCGGCACAAGGTACGACTTTCTCTTCAACCCGTACCATCATTATACAAGTCGTATCAAGGATCGCATATCCACTCCAGTGATGGTCTTCTAGGCTTCAACTTTCTGTTCTTCTTACTAATTATTCTCACCAATCATACCTTGATCATACCACTCATGGCCTTGACTCGTATCCCCCTGGGACTTCTTTCTTTCTTTTGTCGAACACTGGTATGTGTATGGTTGTATCATACAAGTCGTACTCAAAATTTCAACTCGTATTCTTCTGCAACTTCAAATTTTTCAAATATTTTTGGTGACTTAAGATGCATATTAAGATCACAAATAGCTCTTAGCTTATCGGAAAGTGAAAACATCCCTTAACGATTAAGTTCTTGTGAAGAGTATAACTACCATCATCTTTAACTGAGCATAACTTTTGTTGTACTTATTGTTTTTTATCTCAAGACCCTTTAACAGATAGAAATTGAATTAGCTTTCCAACAATACCAATTTCTCCTTAATCCGATATCGGGGTGAGAAGTTATGGAAAAATACTGAAGCACTGTTTAAGCTGTGTCGAATCTGTCTAAGATATAACTCATAAGGTCTCCTTACAGGTTGTTAGGAGGAAGTCGTAAGTTAGACAGTTTCTAAAAATGGTTTTCTGACTACGACTCAAGCCACTTTTCATAGTTCTTATTGAATTTAGCATCCTAAAACCTAATTTTGTGCAAAACACTTCCAAAAACACATCAAATCTAACAAAATAGCCTTAAGTACATGCATGTTCTCATAGTTTAAGCATCGTAAGTGCTATATCCCTATAGCACATCAAAACCCTGAACGTAGAATATTTCATGTCCTCAGGCAACAAACATAACAAAATAATATGATGATGCTTGACCAAGAGAAACGTAAGATACCTATGGCAGTCAATCATCAATTATATCTAAACACATTTTACCCTCTCCAAGTTCAATCACTTTAAAACCAACTGTGTGTATTAATGAAGAACAACCATGTGACACAAAGGAATCAAGTTATGGTAGCAACAAACGACCATGCATATATGCAAGTTACACTACCCAAACAAGTAAGCAGCTAGCAATATAATCCATGTGCCCTTACAACAAAAAAGTCCCTCCTCACTCATATATGAAATCAAACATGTCAATGTGGGTATGGTCAAGAGACACTCACTCTCAGAAATAAGTTCCAATTAATGCATGTCAAATACCATAGGCTTACCCTTATTTTCTTTACCTAAGCGTTCGGACAGATAAGTTAGGATCACTATAGGACTTTTCTTTGGCTTGTAACGTAGACTTGGGGCTGGTATGTTATGTATGGATATTTAAATTATCTAAGCCTCCTTTTCACTACACAAACTTTGGGATCCACACTTAACAAATTTTCACTTTATTTACGCCCTTATTTCTCCCTTTTTATTTTAAAACATATTCAGGTTGGGTGTGGTCTTTTAGTCTTTCTTTTTCTCTTTTTTCACAAATTTTCTTTTCTTTTTTTTTCTTTTCTTCTTATACCACACCTAGCCTTACTTTTTTTCTCTTATTTTAACCTTTTTCATACCCATTTTACATTAACACCCCTATGATAGCCAACTTCAACTTAGGCAATTTTTCTCGCTTCATAATGTCTAAGGAGGACCAGGGCCAAAACAGGTTCATTGTAATACAAATGAGAAGGTGATAGGTGTAACAAGAAAAACAGGTTGTATGGCTTAAAGATCAGGATCAAAGGATACTAATTCACACATAGAAGGTCAACTAGGCTAAAAGTAGACTAATATAAAAAACGGCCTATGATCCTACCCTAACCACTATCCTACAACCTAGCAAGACTAACTGGGCAAGTTCTGCATTTAACACACTAATAGAACTAAGTAGAATCTGTCACAAGCATGGCATAGAGTCAATATTGCAAGCTACCACTTATCTGATTCATACATAAATTTGCAATAATTATCATGTCCCTAATACTAATGCCATAAAAAGATTCACAATATTCGCATATATATACATATCACAAAGTTAAAAAAAAATAGACAATTGGAGAGGTATTTATCATTTATCTCAAAAATCAACAAAAATATGTCAACTACCCTAGATACTTATTTTTCTCCCAATTAACCACAAAATATCATGAAACAAACATAATATGCTTAAACATGTCGTCTATACTAGGAAGAGGACTTCGAGGAAAAGAGGCATGGCAACAAAAACCCCAAGAGGACATCAAGACCCACAAGTAGACCCACCCTCAACTTAAAGTAATGCATTATCCCCAATGCATCAAACCAAAATAAGAGAGTTAGAAGCATACCTGTGGAACCATAGGTGCAGAGCTCTGACGTCAATAACGCAATACGAATACAAACAACAAAATACCTTTGGTTGTCTCCCAAGTAGTGCCTGATTTCACATCGTGACATAGCAGGACTTTGGTGGGTACTAAAACTTCCCCAATAAGTCCATGGGTACCTTGATTACTCAGAATTACTCAAGGTAGCCCAATAGTTGGAGTTCAAATTTCTCTTTCCACTTTGAACTTAAGAATTTCACCCCTAATTGTTTTTCCAATTTTCTATTATGCTCACGGGGTAGTGGTATAAAAATAAAGGACCAAAGAAATAGATGTGGCATGTTGTACTTCTCGACCCTTATGTAAGGAATTTAGTTCTTTGATTCTAGCTTAGTAAATTTAATAATATAGATATAAATATCCTCTTCACACTCTTCTACAGTGTCAGATGGCTCGATCAAGATCTGACTATCCAAACACAATGTGGAAAAATGCTTAGAATGAGGTCCAGTATGCCCCAACTCATGATTTGCAGTCTTCTTTACACCCCCACATAACTCTAGTATACTCTCCTTAAGAGTGATGATATCCATAAGAGCATGAGCGATTTTAGACTCCTCCAATTTTAGCTCCTTAAGTTGGCTTTTTAGAAGTCTTTCAATATCCAATACTTCCTCTGGACAAGCTGTCATCTCAAGAAGAATAGGACAAAAAAATTAAAAAGAAAATAAAACCCAATAACTCCAACAACTTCAATTAAGAATTTAGAGATCGTATTCCCCGACAACAGTGCTAAAATTTGATAACACCCAAGGGATATACGTCATAAATTTGTCTTGAATATGTTAAAATCACCAGGCAATGAGTAAAAGTAAAAGGGGGTTTTGTTGAAGTAGAAAAAAGAGAACAATTGGTTGCTCTTGGTTGTAAACAATAGAAGATGAACATTAGTCTTATGTTCCCCCTGGCTTCGACTCCATAGGTTTCTCGTGTTCAACCCACCTATTTTGTTGTTCTGCATGTAAAGTCTACAAGATATGTATTAGAAACTATCTTGTGAATGTGAAGATAAATCTCACCATTTATCAGTTCAGTCTCAGGGCGTTGCCTTGATGCTCCTTGCTATGACCTCAGTTCACTATCACCTTTTAAGTTCAAGTGATTAGATGAAATGGCGGGGACTATAAGATGGAGGTGAATCTCAAATTACTGTCTTAATCTTCTTTTCCCAATCACAAACTCCCTTGTAAGGATGAATGCAGATACAGGCTATCCCAAGCTTCTGCAGAAGCTTAGAGATTAATTATTGCGAAGAAGATTACAATACATGCATAACCCTAGAATAAATGAATATCACACTTTCTCTACGTAGCTAATCCGGCAGGGTTCCCACAACCCTACTTAAAGGAATTAGCTCCTCATATTTATGAAATCAATCATGGAATACACAGACAAAATTACAAAATCAATCTCAAAATAATGAAAGAATAAATCACAAAGTCTTGAATTGAATAACAAACCAAGAACAAACCAAGGATAATAATCAATATATGAATGAATTAATATCTAAATTCTTCAATAATTAATACAAAGTCTAAGGGGTATTTATAGATTACAAGAAATCCAATCCTAAATAAAATAAGAAAACCCTAGAAATCAAATCTGAAATAAAATAGGAAAACCCTAGAAATCAAATCCTAAATAAAATAGGAAAACTTAATTACCCATACATAATAGGACTTAAAAACATAATAGTAGTGTAATTGGGATACATGTAAACCATAGAAAACAAATTGAAACTAAAATGGGATAGAAAAAGTATTGTTGGCACAAGGTACGACTTGCTCTTCAACTCGTACCATCATTATATGAGTCGTGCCAAGGATTTCATATCCACTCTAGTGACAATCTTCTAGGCAGCTAATTCTTGTTCTAATTACTACTTATGCTCACAAGTCGTACCTTTATCATACGACTCATGGCCTTGACTCGTATCCATCTGGGACTTCTTTCTTTCATTTTTCAAACACTAGTCTATGTATGGTTGGATCATACGAGTTGTACTCAGACTTCTGACTTGTATTCTTCTGACACTTCAATTTTTTTAGATATTTATGGTAACATTAGATGCATATTAATATCACAAATAGCTCTTAGCTTATAGGCAAGTGAAAACATCCTTTAACTATTGAGTTCTTGTGAAGAGTATAACTATTGTCAACTTAAACCGAGCATAAATTTGTGTACTTAGTATTTTTTATCTCAAGACCCACCAACAGATAGACAATTGAATTAGTTTTCCAATAATATCAATTTCTCCTTAATTTGATATCAGAGTGAGAAGTTATGGCCAAAATAATGAAACATTGTTAAAGCTATGTTGAATATGTCCAAGATATGACTTATAAGGTCTGTCCAAGATATGACTCATATGGTCTCCTTATGGGTTGTTAGGTGGAATTCATAAGTTTGGTAGTAAAGGTTGAAAATGGGTTTCTGACTACGACACAAGCCACTTTTCATAGTTCTTCTTGAATTTAGCATCCCAAAATCCAATTTCCTGCAAAACACTCCTAAAAACACATCAAATCTAAAAAAATACCCTTAAGTACATGCATATTCTCATAGTTTAAGCATCATAAGTTCTATATCCCTATAGCGCATCATGTTTCAACCATTTCTTGGTCTTAACTCTTAAATTAAACCAAATTAACATTAAAATGCATTCGTATTAGTGTTGAAGACTTGATTTCTTACCATTTTTAGGACAATAATTAGTAATTTTCCGACTTGTCACTTATAACTTCTCTTCCCATAATCTTGAAGTATAGCCCTCAAATGCCTCAAAAGGTCAGACTCATACTTGGAATATACAAAAATATCATCAATGAATATGATCACAAAAGAATCAAGAGAAGGCTGAAATACTCAGTTCATCAACTCCATGAATATTGTCAGGGCATTAGTCAGCTGAAAAGACATGACCAAGAACTAATAATGACCATACCATATCCAAAAAATCTATCTTTGGAACATCCAAAGCTCTAATTCTCAATTTATGGTAACCGGATCTCAAATCAATCTTAGAAAACATTGTGGCACTCTAATGCTAATTTCACAAATCATCAATGCAAGGAAGTTAATACTTGTTGTTAAAATGTTGGGTGTTTCACCACACTATGGGGGACCAGGTCCCTTAGAGTCAAACACATGCAATAAAACAGTAAAGTAGTAAGAAATAAAAACTTTGCAGGAGATTAAAGAACATATTGATTTAACGTAGAAACCTCCTTGCTCAAGGGAGGAAAAACCACGGCTTACCCGCACAAGCTCTCAACAATCCACTATAATTAAAATCATGATAACAGACTCTATTGTAACTTAATCACAAACTCTCCTTGACAACTCTATCAAGATCTCACCTCAATATTGATTAACTTTAACCAATATCAACTCAGGTAACTCTACCTATGCACCCTAAAGACACTAGAAAAGAATTACTCTTATAAGAGGAATAATTCAATTACAGACCAAGACTTGACTCAAGAACAAACACTTTCGCAGCACACAAAATCTTGGAACCTGAGCAATAGTTGAGTTTTCGCAGGTATTCTCTTTAAATAAACACATTGCAAAAACTATGGAATTAAGGAGCATTCTTTTCTATTTATAGCTGGATAATGATTAGGGTAGAATTTTGATTGTGCCAGGTGTCCTAACTAGTACACAGCTCACCTATGCAGTATGTTACACTAACAGACAAAACTGCCCAGGACAGTGACAACTGTATGTTTTCATGAAGACCCAGGGACCTGGTCCCTTATTTTTAGTTGATCATCATCAAAATAAGAGATAGTAATTTTTCCCTTTTTGATAATGACAAACCAACCACATATTTTTTAGCATCAAAGTTCATTCATCTCATTCAATTAAAGTGATCACCACTACTGTCAATAAATGTTCCCCCTATCACTCTGCACCATGCTTCTCTCTTTATCATAAACCATCATTACTTCCCCCTATCACTATGCCATCATTATCACGCTTCACCAACATTCAACACATATGAACCTGGTACTTGGTCCCTACCATATAAATTTGGTATTCCCCTTTTTGGCATCATTGATAATAGTAACTAAGAGTAAAATAAGCACAAGTTACTTAACTCATGGCCACCGGGGCAACACTAACATAAAGAACAACTTTTAAGGTAAGGAGAAATAGATGAAACACACAAAAAGAATTCATTCATATTAGATAGAATAAGTATCATTTCAGTGCATGATTTAAATGTGCCATAGAAAAAGCCACAAGAATCAAGAAAATTTAAACAGGTAAGGGACTTGGGAAGAGGGTTTGGAGAAGTAGAGCCATCTAATTGTCTTCCACAGTATGAAAGTGCAATAGTTCCTTGGTTAGCTACTTTATATCTACATTCAATCTAAGAACCTCATCAAAGACTATGAGAATGGGTCCTTCCATAAGATGGAGCCATTTTTTATGTTTAAAAAGCTCAACTAATTCCATTATGCCTGGTTTTGTTAATACACTTGAGTAAAAAACCCTCCCAGTCAGTAATTTTTGATTTCTAAAGAACATATTGCTAACTTCCTTGGATATAAGCTTATTTTCTTTCTCTCATTTCTTTTTTGTAGAACCAATGACAGTTTCCCTTTTAGTCATTTTCCTCTTTTTTGGACCGAGTCTCTCTAAAGTCTGCTGCTTTATAGTAGGGTTCCTAGATTTCACTCCAAAAATTCTTGTTTTCATACTAACATCTTGTGTTTTAAGACCAAACAAACTCTTTTTTAGGGTTATTTGATAGCAAAATAAGATTTCAGCAACCCAAATATCACTTGTCATTACACTGTCCAAAAATTATATGTTTTTAGGATAAATCTTCATCAATGAGTTGAGTGAAGAAGGAGTCTGACTTTAAAGGGACGAGATAACTTAACTTGGTTGACTCTTTGAATGGAAGTAGATTATCAGACAATGAGACTTTAGGAAGAAACTCAAACATTTTCTTAGGGATTTTATTCACTTGTGATTCATCCATGAAGGTGGTTGTGAAGACTGGTTTAGTCATGTGTTTTGTCCTGATAGTGATTGGAAGGATGAATAGATCTTGGATTTCTAAATAAGGTTTGAGTGTGGGTCTTTATCTACACTAAATTTTGAGGGCATGACTATTTCAAATTAGGATCTTCTTTACAAGAAAAAAGACCACAGATCTTGAAAAGGAATTAGGGGAACATATGCGCACAAGGATGAGCTTTTGAAGGAGTGAGAAGAGGTTGATTTAAATTTTGGGGTGACTCACCTTTCCTTTTAGGATAAGAAAAAAAATTTACATAGAGAAAGAAGACATGGCTTTTTCTGTCAGAACAAAAAAATGCACATTCATGATACTAACCTGAGAGATGGGACCAGGTCCCTCTTATCTTGAGTGAATCCTCAAATTTGTTCATGTCACATCTATTTTGTTCCAAAGTTGTTTGATATTCTATAGAAATATAGCACTTTCGATTCTTAAAATAAGGAAAATATGAAAATTTCTGAGGTTATTTTGTTAAATATGATGCGTTTTGGGTATGTTTTGCAGGAAATTAGGTTTTGGTAGCTAAGTTTGTGAAAAAGGTGTTTTGGCTACTTTTTGGAGCAATTATGGATGTTCGGGACACTTTTCGACTTGTTTGTGATCAAAGGATGTTCTAATATTGAAGAATAGATGAAAATATGACTCTCAACACTTAGTAAGTCAACCACAAACCGCAAGTAGGACCTACAGATAGAATATAGGCCAAGCAAGTACCAAAAGTCCAAAATCTTGAGACTTGACTTGCAGGGTTTTTTCCATCTGGTACCTATGCCCTGTACCTGAGCTCATCCTGCTGACCACAAATACTACCTGTTCCTAAGGTTAGGGAACAGGTACAGACCACATATGGCCACCGACCCAATTTTCTCCTATTTTATTTGGGCTTTGGTTCTAGGGTTTCTTCATGTACAATAAATACCCTTTATGTGTTTTTAGTAGGAGTTATGCACTTTTAATATTCACAAACACATTTTGATTCCAAGATTCGATTTTGATCTTGGGATTATCTACTAGACTTTCATTGATTAATTCAGTTATGGTTGTTGGTTTTTACACTTTTTATCATTGTGACTTCACTATGCTTTCGATTATGAATGTTATTTATTTCTTCACAAGCATGAGAGGTTAAAACCTATAGCTAGGGTTGTGTAAACCCTAGCAAATTTATAAAGTAGGGGAAGTGTTGTTGTTTTTCTGAACTAATACCCATGCATGTATTGCTTTATCTTCATTATAATAGTTTTCTTAACAGTTGCACACATTAGGATCCCACCTAGATATTGCTACTTACTCAAAAAGAGGAGTAGTGACTAGGAAAAGATTAAGACAACCGAAATTTGGAGTTTAATTATCAATCCACGCTTCTAGGTTCTATCTTAGTAAGATGAAAAGGTAATATTTAACTGAAATCAAGATAAGTGTTAGTAAGGTGACAACCTTAGACTCAAAAGGTAAAGGGTGAAATCCTTCCGCATGTCCAAAAGACTGTAGACGGTACATAACTCATCGATTCTGCATACAAAGTAATGGGATGGTTCGACAAAGGACGATAAGCCTACGAAATTGAGAAGCCAGGAGAACACAATCCTAGTGTTCACCTAGGACTAATTACAACCGAAGTTAATTCAGTTAATTGCCCGAGATTACTACATCAAAACCCCATATTTACTTTTCTTGTTATGCTCATTGACTACAACTGCTGAGATCCATGATTCCACGTGTTCCCTTGGGATTTTACCCCGACTTTTATTGGGTTACTATATTTTGACAGCGACTGTATCGTCATCTTAGAGGAGGTATTGTTTGGATCATCAAAATTTTAGCGTCGTTGCTGGGGAACACAGTGTTGATTTATGATTTAAAGTTGTTGAAGTTTTGGGTTTTTTTCGTAGTTGGGTATACACATATGTAAGACTAGAGCACGGAGTATAGGAAATCCCTTACTTCCTATGAATACAAATCTAGAGAGGATCCTTCAAACACCTAGTAGGATGTCTGAGCAGAAAAAAGTTGAACTTCCTGAAGGGGTTCGTGATGTTGTACCTTCCCCTCCTCCCAAAGGAGTACATGATATTATTAATCATTATACTGGTGAGATGTTAGATCAAGATAAGAATGAGTGAAGGGAAATAAAAAAATCTTAGCGGGTAGCTATGGAGGCAGAGCTAGTTGAGCAGAGACAAGAAGCAAACCGTCGAGCAATATTCGATGGGAATTAGAACAGAGCTAGAGGTTCCCCTGTTCAAGTTATCCCAGCATATCAATTGTGCATCCATATATATATGATGAAGAAGACTTGGATACATTGATCCGGCAGAGACTGGAGCCATAGTTTCTCCTATTTTACCCACAGGTATCAAGTTTGACATCACGAGTGAAATGATCCAACTTTTATATCTGAAAGATGTGTTTGTAGGTTTGCCTACAAATAATGCAAACTTGCACCTTTCCAATTTCATCGAGATTTTCAATTTGAATACAAATCTAGGGGTGAATCGGGAAACACTCATACAGAGGTTGTTCCCCTTCTCACTTATAGGAGAGGCATCTTTATGGTCAGGGGAACTGCTAAAAGGCTCCATCTCTACATAGAACAAGTTATGTAGGAAATTCTTGAATAGGTTCTTTCTTCCATCTAGGATATTGCAGCTTAAGGACAAACTTTATAATTTCCTGAAGTTGCAGTCAGAGTCTATGTATGAGGTATCGTTCAGGTTTAAAACGAAGCTGAGTATGGTGCCTAACCATCGATTATCTAGAACGATCTTAGTGGAGATATTCTATAGATCCCTAACTATCATCTCCAGAGCCATGGTAGACACCATATTTCGAGGATCTTTTATGAGAATACGCTGGGAGGTAGCTTTGGAGATGTTAGATCAGATTTCACTCACTAACCAAGGGTGGAAAACTTAGGAGGCTGAGAGGGGATCTGGAACTTATGATATTGGTGCCTTCTACAACTAGAAAGTAGCTAATGACATAGTAGCACAAGAGATTATGTTGCTAAGAAGTGATCTTGGGGTACTAGAAAAGCAACTTGCTACAGCGACTTTTAAGAAAGGGAATATAGTAGCAGCACAAGGGTCAGCTTCCAAAGCGTATTAGTCAAAATTGGAGAAAAAAGCAAATTATCTAGATCGTCAGTTGGTGGGTTTATGAGACCAAGGGAAAGAGAACCAAGTTCGGAACTACTTTGATAGAGACCATAGAAGAAAGTGAAATGTTGACTGAAGAAAGTGAGATGTTGACTGAAGAAAAAAAGATGACTATAGAGAGAAGGAAGATAGGTACATTCCAGTTAGCAGATGAAATACAGAATCTAGAAAGGAAGAGATGTTAGCTAAGCTAGTGAAGGATTAAGAAAATCAAGAGATCAGCCTTAAGGTAATTAAGGCTGATATTTCAGGATTGACCCAGAAGGTCGAGTTATATTCCACTTCTATCAAGCAGTTAAAACACTAGTTTGAGCAAATGTTAGCAACTCTAAACTAGAGGCAGCCAAGTACCCTTTCGAGCAACATAGTGCAAAGTCCAAAAAATTATGGTCATGTACTTGATATTACCACAAGTGGTATCACTACTATGGATCCCCCACAACCTACTGTAAAAGATGTTGATTATGAGATACCTACTATTGAGTCTGATAAAATAACAAGTGATAAAGGTAAAGCTGCTAAAGACAAAGGTAAAGGTCTGGTCATTAAGCCAGAAATCAGATAAATTCCAAGACCACCCCCACCTTTCCATCAAAGGTTGAGGAAAAATAAAGAGGAAGGTAAGTTCAAGAGATTCATTGAAATGGTAAAAGAATTGATCTTGAACATACCTCTTCTTGAGGTATTAAAGAAGATACCTAGACATGCCAGGTTCATGAAACAACTGGTAATAAGTAAGAAAGGAGCGATAATTAAGGATGTTGATGGTGTGCACCACTACAGTGCAGTCACGATTAGGTCCTTGGCACAGAAAAAGGGTGATCCCAGAGCATTCACTATATTATGCACTATTAGTTCATCTTAAAATTGGTCTTGAACTCTTTAAAACTGACTTCTATGTAGTTGTTCATGGTTGGCCGCAGAGTGAAAAAGCCAGTGGGAATCTTTTTTATGTGATCATGAGGGTGGATAAATTCATCTTTCCGACTGACATTATCATCTTGGACTGTGATGTTGACATCGATATGCCCATTATATTTGGAAGACCGTTTATGACCACAGGTAGAGCTATGGTTGACATGGAGAAAGGTGAACTAAAATTCAGAGTTAATAGTTAGGAGGCTACATTCAACATCTGAAAGACAATGAAGTAACCAACCAACATGAGGGTGGTGTCCCTAATTGATTGCATTGATGACTCTGCAGGATACTCCTATAGGTATCTTCATGCATTCTGAGTAGTTAAGATACCTACATCGTGCCGCGATGTTAAATCAAACGCTACATGGGAGTCAGCCCATGGGCTTGTTAGTGAAGTTTGAGTAACAAACATAGTTGTGTCATGCTACAATGTTAAATTAAGCGTTGAGTGGGAGGAAACCCATTAGTTTAGTGTTCATGTTTTGTTGTTTTTCTTTTTGTAGGTTTTTAGCTCTTGGAAATACCCAAAATACGGTAAAAATTTCTGCAGTCGTCGATTTCCAGGTAAATGGGTTGTGTTATCAACATATCATGGTCACAAGTCACACACAGTATGTTGAGTAATAAGTTGAAAAGTTAAAATTTTGAGGATGAAAGATGGAAAGTCACAGACTTTGGGATAATTATACTTTTGGGACCTCAAACTGAGGTTGCAAGACCATAAGTAGCTGGAAAAATATCGAAATGCCAAGTTTGGATTGTAGGAAAGTAGGCCAAAATTTTGGTCCGGCACTTGCGCCCTGCCTACACCTTTTGATCACAGGTGACACTTGTGACCAATGCCTGGTCGCAAGTGGTAGGTGCAGGTACAAGCCGCGGCTAGGTCAAAATTGGACCCACTTTTTAATTTAAATTTTGGGCCCACCAACACTTATATATGACCTACAAAAGACCAACTAATATTTAAATAACCTTAACCTTATTCTAACTCATTCAAATCTTCAAAACTTCACTTTTCTCTTTGAATTCAAACTTCCCTCTTAAAACACAAACCAACCCCACACCTAGGTAAAGGATAAATTGACACTTATTTGAGATACCAACTTGTCCCAACACGCTAAAAACAAGTTCCAACTAGGGTTTTTCTTGATTTCTTCATTATTCACTTCCGGTTCTTCATAAAAAAGGTAACTTTATCGGCACCTAATGGTTATATATTGATTTATTCACTGTTTAAACAAGTTGATATGTGTATTCCATTGAAAAATACATATAATCTATCATGATTGGGTGTAGGATCCTTGAAGTAGCCTAAAATCATAATATAGGGCCTTTTTTTAAAGTAAAATCTAAAGTTAGGCCTAAATCAGAAATTGAACTTGATTGAATAAAATTACTACCACCTGTTGAGCATGTTTGTTTGCTTTGAAATCTATGATTTATGATAGGTGTGTAAAAATTAAACTTGTTGGGATTTCAAATAGGTCATAAGGTTGTGACAATTAAGGAAAAAATCAAAATTTGCAAATTTTGGTTTTTCTTCAACTTTTGTTATCCCTTACTTTTGTTGGAAACTAACAACTGGTTTTTTAGGTACATATGGTACCTAAAGATGTTAAGAAAATGAAGGTCGATATCTTGAGGAGATAGTCAGAGTCTTTCAAGCCTAGTGATTCAATAGAGGAGTACCCGAGGTAGTGATGTAGAATCACTGCGGTAGGGGTGACACGCAGAGTCATGAGTGGATAGACGCACCAGGTTGCTCAAACAATTGAAAACCATCCAAGGATGAAGTCAGCACGGATTTCACACCCACACCCCTCCACCTAATGATAATGATGAAAAGGATACGGAGTCTGAGTCTACTCTACAGGTTGTTGCTCAAGAACCCAGTCTAAATAGGGGTCATAGGATTCATTCGATAAGGTAAGGCAGGAGGAGCCATCTGTGTTGCCCCAGTATGAGGAGGGTACTGATACTCATGTACATAAGATAGATGTACCCCAGTATGAGGAGGGTACAGAGCATCCTTCCTATAATGCATTAGTACAGCAGGCGCAGAGTCCCACTTTTGCACATGCCTTAGATGCTCCTCCCGAAGAGGGATCTCTGAGGTGGTGTGTGGAAGGTATATGGGAGATATATGATATCAACCCTTGTGTTTAGGAGGCATGTAGGCCTACCAAGTGCATTTATAAGGAGCATTGGATTGACCTGTCAGGGATGGATCGAGTTATATAGTTACAGGCGGTATTTGATAGATATCAAATAGAGTAGATGACTAGACCACTCAGTTCCTATAGCCCATATATGGTACAATAATTTAATGAACCCTACATAGCTACAATAGTCAATTCTATACGCAGACATCTAAGTCTGGTAAGATTTGGAAGGTAGCCACAGCTTGATTATACACTGGATAGAGAGGTCAGAGTTCATATTTTGATAGAGACTATTCGTAGAGTTATCTTTGACCCAGATTATATTACTCCTACATATATAATTGAGTGTGACCACTGACTGAGGGTCGTACGTGATTGACATATTATACGAGAGGTTGAACATCGATGAGAGAGGGTTGAGATGGCTAGGAGGATAGTCAGTTATATTTCACCTTTGGGTGATACGACCCCATGGATTGAGGGGAATGATGTGATCAAGAAGGGCCTATTGACATTTGAGGCCAAGTTTTGGTGGTTTCTGATTAGATAGCGATTGATACCCACTGCTTCAGACAATACGATGACATAGGAGGGAGAAGCACTAGTTTCTTGTATGATTGTTAGATATGTTGTTGATTTTTTTGCCATTCTTAGGTATGAGATACATGATAGAGCATTTAGGGATTTGACTAATCTTTCATTCCTCTACATAATTTAAAGGTTGTGTGATGAGGACGGTATACCTGAGATCCTAGGTGTAGATGAGAGGGTACTTGCGATGGAGACTACACATACAAAGATTATGAAGGATCTAGCATGTCCAGGCCCTTCTAGGAGATTGAGATGGAAGAAAGCAGTATCATGAGCCCAGACTGAGGTCCTAATAGTTTTCATAGAGCCTGATAAGGCACATCAAGGTGATGTGGGTGTTAGTATTGATATGGATATAGGGGAGCAGAGAAAGGCTCCATATTTGAGTATGCATGGTGAGGTTAAACTAGCTACTTCTTCTTCAGCCCCGACTTTGACCTCAAAGACGGTGGGTATACCTTCAGAGCCTACTCGCCCATCTACTACAGCTCCTACTTTAGGTGTAATTACTATATCTATAGAGTTTTTGCAGATCTTAGTGGATAGCCAGAGGGAAACCGGTGCTTGGGTGAGGGTTGTTGAGACTGAGATGAATATCCTCTATGAGTAGATGAGATTGAGGGTTAGGACTATATTTGAGCAGGCAAAGGCCCGATGGGAGGCTATATTAAGTGTTACATAGCCCGGGCTACATTCTAATTTCAAAACACATCTTGATGAGTTTTAGAGATGGGTTATAGCTCAATTCTAGAGATAGATGCACCAAATCTAGCCCAAATAAAGGAGGATTTTTATATAATCTAAGCAAAGATATGCTCTCTCACAAAGAGTTGTATAGTAGCCACTCCCGCAGTTATATCCTAGGTGGTTCAGATATCTCCTCCATGTGTACCAAGATAATTTGACTTCTTTGTGGAAGATATTAAGGAGGTCCCAGCAATTGTAGCCAAGAAGAGGTCACATAAATGACTTGAAGGACCCTGATTTGCTATATGACTAGGCCATTAAAAAGGCCAGACATGATTCGGTAGAGTCTGCATTTGTCGATAGGAAGAGGCGTGCATCTATAGCAGTGGGTGCATCATTTAGTAGTGCACCGCCACCACCTCCGCCAGCTAATATGCCCCTATCTTGGATACTTATAATTCAGACGCCTAGTGCATCCCAGGTATATTCTTACTTCCCTCCATTTTACTTTTTTTTAGCGCATTGAGGATAGTGCTAAATTTTTAGTTGGGGATGGGCATACCATACCACTATGTGTTTTTGTTCGCGTGCTTCTTTTCCTGACAGATACGGTATGGTTATAGAACTGGCATGTCTAGGAAAAATTTATGTTGTATTGTGTTTTTCTTGGCATTGTGTCGTGTTTTTTTGTAATTAGGAGATTTTTAAGTATTTAGGGCAGTAGTAATGTTTTGATTGATTTTTTACACCCTTCCAAAATTATGTTCTAAAACTGTGTGAATGTATATATGTGTGAACATTGTGGATCTTGTTATGGCATTAGAATTAGGGACATGACAATCCCTTTGAGTATTGAATTCAGAACGTGACTGGTTAGTCTTGCCAAGGTTGAAGGATAGTCGGTTAGAAAAGGATCATAGGTCATTTTTATTTTAGTCCACTTTTAGCCTAAATGACCTTCCATGTGTAAAAGATATCCCTTGATCCCTATTTTGAGCCTTAGAGCCTATTTTCCTTGTTTCACATTCACCTTCCCATTTATGTTACAATGAACCTATTTTGGCCCTGGTCCTCCTTGGACATTATACACCTCAACTCAGGCAAAATACCCAAGTTGAGGGTGGCTAGCATAGGGGTGCGTAGTGTAAAATGGGTATGTAAAAGGGTAAACTAAGATAGAAAGTTAGTAGGGATGGGTGTGGTAGAAAAAGAAAAGAAAAAAATGTGGAAAAGCAAAACAGAAAGAATAAAAGACCACACCCAACCTGAAAGTACAATAAAGAATAAAAAGGGAGGAATAAGGGTGGAATAAAAGGAAATTAGCTAGTAAGTGAGACCCCAAGGTAGTGTAGTGCCAAGGAGGAGGCTTAGGCACTTGATATCTTCATATGTACCATACCATCCTCCAAGCCTACATTACAAGTCGAGAAAAGTCCTATACTGATCCTAACTTGACAATCTAAATGCTAAGGTAAAGAAAATAAGGGCAAGCCTGTGGTATTTGACATGCATTGATTAGAACTTCTCTTATGAGTGTGATTGTACCTGCATTAACATGCATGATTTCATATGAGTGAGTGGGACATTTTTATTGTGAGGGAACTTGAGTCATATTGCTAGCTATTTGCTTGTTTTGGGTAGTGTAACTTATATATATGAGTGGTTTTCTGTTGCTAATGTAATTTCCATGCCTTGAACCTATTGTGTCACATTGTTGTTCTTCATATTCATACACAATTGTTTTGAAAAGTTAGATAGGAGAGGGATGTTGTAATTTGAGTTTTAAATGTTGACTGACTGCCTAGAATAGCTTAGATCCTCCTAGCTAAGCATCATTTTTGTTTTGTTGTGTTTTGTTTCCTAAGGACATACAAACATTCTAAGTTGAGGGTATTGATGTGCTATAGAAATATAGCACTTTCAACGCACAAAACGAGGAAAATATGCAAGTTTTTGAGGTTATTTTGCTAGATATGAGGTGTTTTAGGTATGTTTTGCAGGAAATCAGGTTTTGGGTGCTAAGTTCATTAAAAGGGTGAAAAAAAGTGTATTTGGCTACTTTGTGGAACAACTAAGGATGATCGGGACACTTTTCGGCTTGTTCGTGATCAAACCATATTCGAGAATTGAAAAAGAGCTGAAAAATGACTCCCGTCACTTACTATGTCAACCTACGGACTGCAAGCAGGACCTACGAACTGCAAGTAGGCAAAGAAAGTGCCAGAAGTCCAAAACCCCGAGAGCTGACTTGCAGGATTTTTTCCATACGGTACCTACAACTTGTACCTGTACTCACCCTGCTGATCACAGGTACTACCTGTGCCCAGGGTCAGTGCGCAGTATCACAACCCGAACCAGGGCCTGGACGTGATGGGTATCTCAAGTCCCATATGGACTAGAGATCACCCCCTTTACCTCACCTAACCAATATATCAACCATGAGTGTCGAATGAATTCTGAACATACAATAAGATAGAGCATTATAAGACTACAACGGCTCAAGAAATATCTAAACCATTCATCACCACCACACACTAAACCATCACACCCAAGTCCACAGTAATCTACAAAACCTCTACAATCCAAAGTTAATAAAATATCGTGACATGCCACCGACAATAGCCAAAATCCAAGTCTAACAAAGTCTATGACATAGAGTAAAAAACCAATGAAATGAATGCCTTCCAAACTATGAAAGCTCACTACTTCAATGTCAACTCACGAGCCACTCGACCACCTGGTCACTGCGCAGGAAAATAAGATGAAGCTCTGATCCCTGTATCGCATAGGCATACAGCATCCGGAGACTGTTAGAGGTTAGAGCGCTAGCATGTAACTCAGGGATAGAGGAATAAAATAATGCCTAAAACCAAGTCAAATCATCTTATGCAATCACATATATACATACATACATATATATATAAATATATATATATATATATATCATTCTGGGATAGGGAAAAAAGGCTTAGCATGAACATAAAAACATTAACCTGGGTTGTGTAGCATAACTGTCATATAGCAAGGCACTACGGGCTATATGGGTCCAACTCTCCACTAGCTGGAAGGGCCATGTATGTGTCGCTGCACGAACCATAGAATATCTACATCCGTATATGCCATTTTGGGGAACTCAAACCTCCTGGCATAATCAAGGTGACTTAATCACCAATATATACAATATGGGGGACTTGAACCTCCTATTCAAATATTCATTCGGGGGACTCGAACCTCCCAGTCATATAAACACTGGAACCAACTAGTGCGGTTTCCAGTGTGAGTCTTTCGGTCTCCACTTTCACGGTCCGGCTACACTTCCCACTTTAAAGCCCATTTAAAACATCATTTACACACATACACATAACCATTAGTCTGATTACTTTCCAAAGGCATCCCATTGGTATCACCATACCAACCCCACTTGCAAGTGTACAACATGCCATAACCATTATCATTCAATATTTGGGACTCAAACCCATAGTCTATACAAAGACCTCAATTCAATTCAATATTTTGGGACTCGAACCCATTAACCAATTAAACCACCAAGGTTACAATTCAAAACCATTTATGACCCATATGGTCTTCATGAAACCATTTCCAAACAATTTACATTATTAGGCCAATGCCATACTTCCAGTTAAAATTCAATTCAATTTAAGGCCATCAAGACCTTTACGAAACCATTAATCCTTCATTAAAATTCTTATGCCAAGCAATGGTTCAAATCACAATTCATCATATGACAAGATTTTTCTCATCGATATTTTCACAAACAGGTTGAGGGCATACTATTATCAAACCATTATTCAATTCAAAACCATTATTAGGTCTAACCATGACCCAGTCATTAAACAATAATTACCATACACCCACATGTGCAAAAAACCATTATCAAAAGAATTTATAAACACAAGTGAAATCATGAGAGGACAGTACTCAACATTATACATTCAAACCCTCAACTATGGATTTCAAAACCACCATTTATGGTTCAAGAACAAAGTTTAAAACACATGATTTTTATGAACTAACAATGAAGGAAGAGTCACATGCCTAAGTTACAATTATTCGTGCAGAGATTTCGATCCTTAAGCCTCTAGATGACCACTTTGATGAAACCCTAGCTCAATCTCCTTGATAGCTTTTTAAAGAGTTTATGAGAGTGTTATCTTCCCAAGTGAGGAATGAGAGACCAAATAATGCTATAAGATGTGGGGGTTTAAGGGCTTAGGGTAGGAAATGTCTAAAATATCCTCATCTTAAAAGCTATAAAAGACTCGCGGGAGGGTACGATTTGGCCTCTCTACTCGTACCCACATCATATGAATGGTATCCTCTACTCATACATTGATTAGAATATTGAACACCATATTCTGCCCAATATACAACTCATTAGCCTTAGTCGTACCTTACCATGCTACTAGTACCCTTAAGTCGTACCCTAGCCAAAAATGTCTAGCCTAGATACTAGATAACATATGATTTGGACCTTACCACTTAAATCATGTACATATGACTCGTGTGATGCAACCTCATACAAAGAAAAGAACTTGGCCAATGTGATAGTGACCAACATACGACTAGGGTCCTTGACCCGTAACCTCTTCATACGAGTAGTATGATGAGTCGTATGATGCACAGAATGTCCAAGACTTAGGAAATTTTTCAAGGGCCAAAGTTTGGGGTGTTTTAGTTCTCCACCCTTAGGATCATTCATCCTCGAATGATGGGATGAGGCACTACAAGCACGATTAAACCCTAAACATCTCTACTCTTACCTTAAGACACAAAACAAACACCAAGAGATTCACAATCTATCATCAACAAAGGTATAAAATAAAGGTGTTAAGAACAACACATACCTCAAGTATGATTTTTTAGAATCGAGAATAGGAATGGATACTTGGAATTCAAGTCCTCCTCGGCTTCCCAAGTACCTTCCTTGAATTTTTGGTTCCACCATAGAAAATTGATCTAAGCTACGTCTTTCATTCACAATCGACGAACTTACCAATTCAAGATCCTCATCGGGACCTCTTCATAGGATGAAGAAACCAAAATACCAATGTTCTCCAAGGGAACAACCAATGAAGGATCAACCATACATTTCTATAACATGGACACATGGAATATCGGATGAATAGAACTTATGCTTGGGGGAAAATCCAACTCATACACAATATTACCAACCCTTTGCAAAACCAAATACAGGCCAACATATCAGGGACTAAGCTTTCCCTTCTTCCCAAACTGTATCACTCCCTTTATGGGAGATACCTTCAAGAACACGCAATCTCCAACCTCAAACTCCAAGTCCCTTTGTCTCACATCTGCATAGGACTTTTGGTGTCTTTGGGCGGTCTTAAGATTATCCCAAATCACCTTCACCTTTTCTATAGCTTGGGGAACCAAATTCAGGCCAAATATTTCCGCTTCACCAACCCTGAACCACCCAATAAGAGACCTACACCTCCTACCGTAAAACTCTAACAACGTTATACCAATGTTAAAATAGTAACCCTTGTTATAAGCAAATTCAATCAAAGGAAAATGGTCAAAACAACTACCACCATAACTAATCACACAGGCTCACAACATATCCTATAAAGTTTGAATGGTCCTTTCGGCTCGCCCATCTGACTGTGGGTGAAAAGTCATACTAAGACTCATTTTAGTCCCCAAATCATGCTGAAAAGGTGCCAAAGCTGCGATAAAAACTGAGTACCATGATCCAAAATAATCGATACAGGCGTACCATGCAACTTTACTATTTCCTGAAGAAACAACCTCACATCATCCTCGCTAAAATAGGTAGTCCTCACGGGAAAGAAGTAAGTGGACTTGGCTATCCTATCCACAATGACCCAGATAGAGTCACACTAATTTCGCGGCCGCAGAAGGCTGGTAATAAAATCCATATTAATAATCTCCCATTTCCACACCAGTAACTCAATCTCTTGAAGTAGCCCACCGGGCCTCAAATGCTCTACCTT
Organism: Capsicum pubescens; assembly: GCA_030864215.1. NCBI lineage: Eukaryota > Viridiplantae > Streptophyta > Magnoliopsida > Solanales > Solanaceae > Capsicum > Capsicum pubescens. The sequence continues at coordinate 192,207,714 of CM061544.1, read as the reverse complement.
AACTTACTGACATACCATACACTTAGCCATAAAGTCGGCCACATCCTATTTTAAGTTGTTCCACCAATACATCTCTTTGAGATCATGATACATCTTTTTTTAACTGGGATGAACCATATACTGCAATTCGTGGGCCTAGGCCAAATCCTACCACGTAACCCATCCATATCGGGAACACAAAACCTCCCTTGGTACCTCAAGATACCATCTCTACCAATCTCGAAGGACATCACCTTTTGCTTACCTACATCATCCTTGATTTTCATCAAAAGATAATCTAATACTTATTTCTCCTTTATTTCTAAAAAAGGGCATGATTGCGCCACCTATTGCCTAACCTACATCACCATCCTCAGAGTCCAAAATATGAACTCCAAGATTAGCCAAACTGTGAATATCCTTCACTAATTCTCGCTTATCCGTATCCACATGTGACAAGATACCCATGGACAACCTACTAAGAGCATCAGTAACCACATTAACTTTACCTGGGTGGTACTGAAGACTCATATTATAGTCCTTCAACAACTCAAGACATCTCATTTTCCTTAGATTAAACTCCTTCTAGGTGAACACGTACTGCAGGCTCTAATGATCGAAAAAGATATCAACATGAACCCCATATAAATAGTAACGCCAAATTTTCAACACGAACACTACAACTAACAACTCTAAGTCATGATTCAGATAGTTCCTCTCATGAACCTTAAACTGTCTAGAGGCATAGGCAACTACCTTACCATGCTGCATTAAAACACAGCCCAAACCAATACAAGATGCATCACAATAAACCACAAAACCCTCGATACCCTCAGGTAGAGTCAAGACTGGAGATGAAGTCAACTTATCTTTTAGCTTCTCAAAATAACCTTCACAAGCATCAAACCACAAGAAGTTCACTTTCTTCTAAGTCAATTTGGTCAATGAAGCAACAATAGAAGAAAAACTTTCCACGAACCTCCTATAATACCTGTCTAAACCCAAGAAGCTTTGAATCTCGATTGGAATCATGGGTCTAGGCCACTTCTTAACCATAGCAACTTTCTGAGTATCCACCATAATTCTCTCACTAGACACCACATGACCCAAAAAAGTTATGACATTCAACCAAAATTCACATTTAGAGAAGTTAGCATGCCACTTTTGATATTTTAAGGTCTACAACATAAAGTGGAGGTGATCTGCATTATACTTCTCATTCTTAGAGTATAATAAGATGTCATCGATGAAGACAATGATGAACAAATCCAAAAACTGACAGAAGACCCTATTCATAAAATCCATGAATGTCACTGGGGCATTTGTCAAATCAAACAACATCACCAGGAACTCAACATGCCCATATTGGGTATGGAAAGTCGTGTTAGGGATATCCACTTCCCTTATCTTTAACTGATGATACCTGAATCGAAGATCGATCTGGGAAAAAAATGTGGCACCTTGAAGTTGATCAAAGAAATCATCAATCCACATAAAGGGACACTTATTTTTCATTGTTACCTTATTCAATTACTCATAATCAATACACATCCGAAGGGAACCATCCTTCTTTTGCATGAACAAAACTGGTGCACCCCACAAAGATACACTAGGATGGATAAAACCCTTGTCTAAGAGGTCTTTCAATTTCTCCTTAAGCTCCTTCAACTTATCTGGAGCTATTCTATACGGTGGAATAGAAATAGGATGAGTTTTCAGAACAAAATCAATACCAAAATTAATCTCCCTACCCAGAGGGACACCGGGAAGGTCATCATAGAAGACCTCGAGAAACTTATTCACCATCGAGACAAAATGCAAAAGGGGATCCTCTGAGTTAGAATCCTTAATACGAATTAGATGATAGAGATACCTCTTGGAGATTAATCTCTGAGCTCTATGATATGATATAAACTTTCCCTCAGGAGCTAGGAAACCACCCTCCTACTAAACAATTAGCTCATTAGGGAATTTAAACATATACTTATTGGTCTGATAATCTAAGAAAGCATAGCACGAGTGCAACCACTCCATTCCTAAAACAATGTCAAAATCAACCATGTCTAACTCTATCAAGTCCACCAAAGTTTCTCTACTACTAAAATCTACCACACACACACCCTATAGACTCTTTTGACAACCATAGAGTCTCCTACCAGGGTAGAAATAGAAAAAGGGTCCGACAGATACTCAGGACCAAAGCCAAAATGCACAGCCACAAATAGGGTCACATAAGAGAGAGAGGACCCCGGATTAATTAAATAGTACACATCACAAGAAAAGAGTTTCAACATACCAGGAATAACATCCATAGATGCCTCAATCTCCTGATGAGTAGTGAGAGCATAAAGGCAGTTCTAACCAGTGGTAGAGTCAAAAATGGCACCCTTTAATGAAAGAGATTATGTAGAGGTAACAGGAACTATGTTTTCCCCTATAAGCAACTCCGTAGGGACAGTCCCGGTGCATATGTCCAATATAACCACATGAAAAACATTGATTCCTTCCCTTCTCACACTGACCATGATGATGTTGGCCATAAAATCTGCAAAGAGGATAGGATGGTGCGGACTGAGCCCCACTGGCCTGTGAATGGGCAATATGTTCCCTAGAAGCATCACCATCCTAAAAATATTTGTCCCTCAATAGCTTTGGGTAGGGAGCACTAGCCATTGAATAGAAGTTAGGACTCCTCCAACTCTTTCTCTTAGTCCACTTCCCACTCTGTTGTTGGCCTCTACTCTGTTCTGAAAATCAAGACCTCTTACTTTGTATCTCACTAATGTCAGCCTATTACTTTTTCTCTTCTTTAACCTATTTCATATACAAAACCAATCTAGATATGTCCATGTCCTTGATCAACAAGGTAGCCTTGCTCTCAAGGATCAACTCACAAAATAATCCCAAGGCAAACTTTCTTATTCGAGCCCTCATATTAGATACAAATTCAGGAGCATACCAGGATAGTTGATGGAATTTCAAGGCATACTCCTTGACTGACATCCTCCCTTGCTTCAAGTTAACAAATTCTTCTACTTTAGCATCCCTCAACTCCTGAGGAAAGAAGTAGTCCATAAAAGCACTAGAGAAATCATCCTACACGGCAAAACTAGCATCCTCACCTCTCGACTATTCCCACTCTTTGTACCACTGGTACGCCATATCTTTCAATTGGTAGGCAGAAAACTCAACACCCTTAACTTGTAAAGCATGCATAACCCTAAAGATATTCTCCATCTCATCAATAAAGCTTTGAGGATCCTCTTAAACCTTTATACTAGTAAACATCAGAGTATGCAACCTCATGAATTGGCCAACTCTAGTGGCCTCAGATAAACCCATAGAAGCACCAGAAGAACTAGACTGTTGTGACTAAGATGTCACCAACTGAGTCAATAGGGTAATAGAGAAATGAATTCAGCATTAGTAACCTCTTCGGGGGGCGAATAAGTATGATGTCACCCTCAGGAGTAGGACTAGTGGGAAAGGTCTAACCCCATGAGAATAGTCATATGCAGTGACCCTTGACCGGGTCTGGACCCCAAAAATTGGACGAGCTCTGTCTACATTGTCCTCAGACGGGATAGAAGAGTTTACATGAACATCAAATCTTCTTGGAGGCCTGATCTGATAGATGAGTAAACAAAAATTAGAAGAATCCAAGACCGTGACTCAATAGCTCAAAAATAAGACAACAAGAAATGGAAATATTCCTAAATATGTCATAGCCTCTCTCTTATAAGTGTAGCACATTACACACCCATAAAAGAGACTCCACATGGAACCTCTTTGTGAACACCCAATTGACCATGAACCTAGGCTATGATACCAACTTTATCACAACCTTAACTAGGGCCTGACCATGATGAGTATCCCAAGTCCTAGTGGACCTTAGATCACCCCTTTACCTCACCTAAAAATATATCAACCATGAGTGTTGGATGAATTTCGAAAATAAAATAAGATAGAGCAATATTAGACTAACAATAGCTCAAAAAATGTCAAAACCATTTAGCACCACCACACACTAAATCATCACACCCAAGTCCACAGTAATCCACAAATCCTCTACAATCCAAAGTCAATAAAATGTCGGGACATGCCCCCCACAGTGACCAAAATCCAATTCTAACAAAGTCTATAAAATAGAGTAAAAATACCATGAAATAAATGCCTTCCGAAATATGGAATCTCACTATTTCAATGTCAACTCACGAGCCACTTGAACACCTGGTTACTAGGTAGAAAAAGAATAAGCTCTGATCCCTGTATCGCGTGGGGATACAATGTTCAGACGGTTCACAGTTAGAGTTCTAGTATATAACTCAGGGATAGAGGAATAAAATAATGCCTTCAATAAAACCAAGTCAAATCATCATATCCAATCATATGTATGCATATATATATATATCATGTTATGATAAAGAACAAGGCTTAGCATGAACTTGAAAATATTAACCTAGGTTATGTAGAATAACTGTCATATAGCAAAGCACCCCCGGGCTATATGGGTCCAGCTCTCCCCTAGCTGGAAGGGCCCCGATATGTGTAGTTGAGACAACCAGAGAATATCCACATCGTATATGTCATTTTGGGGGACTCGAACCTCCCAGCATAATCATGATAGCTTAAGCACCAATGTATACAATATGGGGGACTCAAACCTCGAATTCATATATTCATTCAAGGGACTCAAACTTCTTGATCATATAGACACCTACACCGTCTAGTGCAGTTTCTAGTATGATTTTTTTGGAATCCATTTTCATGGCCAGGCTACACATCCCGCTTTGAAGCCTATTTAAAATATTATTTACACACATACACACAACTATTAGTCCAATTACTTACCAAAGGCATCCCATTGGTATTATCATACCAACCTCACTTGCAAGCGTACCACATGCCATAACCATTATCATTTAACATTTGGGAATCGAACCCATAGCCTATAACAAAGAGCTCAATTCAATTTAATATTTATGGACTCAAACCCATTTAGACAATTAAACCACCAAGGTTACCATTCAAAACCATTTATGACCCATAATGTCTTCATGAAACCATTTTCCAACCATTTACATTATTAGGCCAATGCCTTTGTTGAAATCATAATTCAATTCAATTTATGGCCATCAAGACCTTTACAAAACCATTCATCCTTCATTAAAATTCTTATGCCAAGAAATGGTTCAAAATACAATTCATCGTGTGACAAGATTCTTCTCATAGACATTTTCACAAATAGGTTGAGGGCATACTATTATCAAAGTATTATTCAAGTCAAAAACTATCATGGGCTAACCATGACCCATTCATTAAACCATAATTCCCATACACCCACATGTGCAAAAACCATTATCAAAAGCATGTATAAACACAAGTAAAATCATGACAGGACAATACTCAACATTATACATTCAAACCTTCAATCATGGATTTTAAAACCACCATTTATGATTCAAGAACAATGTTTAAAACACATGATTTTTATGAACTAACAATGAGGAAAGAGTCACTTACCTGAGTTATGATGATTCACGGAGGGATTTTGATCCTTAAGCCTCTAGATGACCACTTTGATGAAACCCTAGACCAATCTCCTTGAGAGGTTTTTAAAGAGTTTATGAGAGTGTTTTGATCTTCCCAAGTGGGGAATACATGGGTCTTAAGGGCTTGGGGTAGGAAATGTATAAAATACCCTCACCTTGAAAGTTTTAAAATACTTGAAAAAGGCTATGGTTTGGCCTCTCCACTCGTACCCACATCATATGAGTGGTACCCTCCACTTGTACCTTGATCAAAATATTAGACACCATATTTTGTCCAACATACGACTCCTTAGCCTCAATCGTACCCTACCATAAAACTAGCACCCTTAAGTAATATCCTAGGGAGAAACATCTAGGATAGACACTAGACAGCATACAGTTTGGACCTTACCACTCGTATTATGTACTTACGACTCGTGTGATGCCTTCTCATACCAAGAATAGAACTTGGCCAATGTGACACTAAACAACATATGACTAGGGTCCTTGACACGTACCCTCATCATGAGAGTACTATAATGAGTCTTATGATGCACAAAATATCCAATACTCAGGAAATTTTGCAAGGGCAGAAGTTAGGGGTGTTTCACACAAGTTCAGACCATCTATGGCCACCGATCCTATTTTCTCCTATTTTGTTTGGACTTTGGTTTTAGGGTGTCCTCATTTTCTATAAATTCCCTTTATGTGTTTTTTCATAGGAGTTACATACTTTTGGTATTCATAAACATATTTTATTCCTAGATTCAATTTCTATCTTGCAATTCTCTTTATTGACTTCACTTTATTAATTCAGTTATAGTTGTGGGTTTTTACACTTCTTATCATTGTGAATTAATCTATGCTTTCGATTATGAATGTTATTGATTTCTTCACAATAATGAGCAGCTAAAACCCAGAGCTAGGGTTGTGTAAACCCTGGCAGATTGATGAAGTAGGGGAAGTGTTGTTGTTGTTCTGAACTAATACCCATGCATGTATTGCTTTATCTTTATTATAATATTTTTCTTAATAGGTGCACATTTTTGGATACCGCCTAGATATTGCTACTTACTCCAAAAGAGAAGTAGTAACTAGAAAAAGATAAAGACAACAGTAATTTGGAGTTTAACTATCGATCTATGCTTCTAGGTTATATCTTAGTAAGATGGTTAGATTTTATCTAAAAACTAGAGACTCAAAAGGTAATAGTTAACTAGGATCAAGATAAGGGTTAATAAGGCAACATCCTGAGACTCAAATAGTAAAGGGTGAAATCCTTCTACTCATCCAAAAGATTGCAGAAGGTACATAACTTATGGATTCTCTATGCAAATATTAGGTTGGTTCAACAAAGCACGAGAAACCTATAGAGTTGAGAAGACAGGGGGAACACAATCCTAGTGTTTACCTACGACTGATTATAACTAAAGTTAATATATTTTCTTGCTTGATATTACTATGTCAAACCCCCAATTTACTTTTCTTGTTTTGCCCATTGACTACAACTACTAACATCCAAGATTCTATATGTTCCCTTGGGATTTGACCCCAACCTTTGTTGGGTTACTATATTTTGTAGATGACCATATCAATATCTAAGAGGAAGTGTTATTTGGATGCCATCATTGTTCCTATGGGTGTATACCTACAAAGGTATGGTACTGAGTTAGACCAATATGTACCTACTTTACAAAGGATACATGTCTCTTGATCATAGCCAATTTAAAGAAAAAAACAGATTCATCTAGTAGGTCAGGTTATTTGATCAACTCCAACCTCAACCTATTTTTTATGAATTAATCCTTGTGAAGAGCCTTAGTAAAGATGTCTGCTATCTAATCTTTAGTCCTACAAAAATTTATGCAAATAGCTCCCTTCTCAACATTGTCTTTAAAAAAAATAATGTCTTACATCAATAAGCTTGGTCCTATTATGCTGCACTACATTCTTAGCCATGTTAGAAGCACTTTTATTGTCGTACATAAGAGGAATAGTGTCTGAGACAATCCTAAAATCCTTCAGTTGCTATTTGATCTATAATAATTGAGCAAAATAAGAAGTTGTAGCCTTATACTCAGCTTTAACAGTAGATAAGGCAACTGAATTCTGCTTCTTAGAACCCCATGAGATTAAGGAAGTACCCAGAAAATGCACCATTTCTGAGATACTTTTTCTATCCAGCATAATCAGCATCAGCATATCTTACTAGATAAAAACTATCTCTATAAGGATAGTACAGGACCAGGTCCTCTGTACCTTTCAAATACCTAAGAATTATTTTTGTAGATTTCAAATGAGACTCCTTAGCATAGGCCTAAAACCTTGCACACATTCCCATACTTATCACAATATTTATCCTGCTTATAGTGAGATATAGTAAGGATCCATAATCCCTCTATACATGGTCTCATTAATTGAGGGACCAAATTTATCATTATCCATCTTAGAACTAGTTTGAATTGGCTTGGCATATCCCATGTTGTATTTATTCAGTATCTCCTTGATGTACTTCTCTTGACAGATCATTGTCCCTTGATTTTTAAGGCTAGAAAGAAACTCAGTTCATCTATCATGCTCATTTCAAATTCACTCCCCATTATCTTTGCAAACTCTTCACATAGGGATTCAGAAGTAGCTCCAAATATTATGTCATCAACATATATCTGAACAATCAGTAAGCTTCTACCTATGGACTTCAAAAGAGATTATTGACAATTTTCCCTCTTTTAAAGCTATTTTCTAGAAGAAACTTTAAAAGTCTCTCATACCAAGACCTAGGTTCTTGCTTCAACCCATAGAGAGCTTTGTCTAATTTAACACATGAAGAGGAAAATCTGCATCTTCAAAACCTGGAGGTTCTTTAACATAGACTTATTCCTTTAAGTTTTCATTTATAAAAGAAGTTTTGACATCCATTTGGAAGATCTTGAACTCCATATAGGTAGAAAAACAATAAGAATCCTAATAGTCTTTATCCTTGCTATAAGGGCAAATGTCTCATTATAATTAATTCTTTTCTCCTGGTTATAGCCTTGAACAACTAGCCTTGCTTTATTTCTGTTGATAGTTCCATGTTCATCCTGCTTGTTTTTGTACACCCATTTAGTCTGAATAATTGTTTTGTCAACAGGTCTTGGAACCAAGTGCCAAACTTTACTTCTTTCAAATTGTTGAAGCTCATCCTACATTACATTCATCCGGTCAGCATCTTTTAGAGCCTCTTTTATATTTTTAGGCTTAATTTAAGACAGGAATGTTAAGAATGCCATGAAATTTTTGGCTTGATCTCTTGTTTGGACTCCAAACTCCAAAGGTGTAGTTAGATTCTCAAGGGGGTGAGAGGATTTGTGCCTCCAGTTTGACAAAGTCCCTGAGGAGTTTGACTGGACCCTTCTTGATGTTCTTCAACTGGATCAGAGGTCTGTAACTGAGATCTTAGATCACCATCACCTTCATCATTCTTATCTGGATCATTTTTTCCTTGACCATCATCTTTAGCAATATCATCCCTTTGAACAGGAATGAGTTCTTTAATTACTGAACCTTCACTATCACCTAGATTTCTTATCTTTTCTGACTTATTAAAGACCACATGCACACTTTCTTCAACCCATGGAATTCTTTTATTGAAAACTCTATATGTCTTGATTGTTGAGGAGTAGCCTACAAATGTTGCTTCATCACTTTTGGAGTCAAACTTTCCTTGATCATTCTTCCCATTATTTAGAACAAAGCATTTGCACCCAAAAGGTCTAAAGTAGTCAAGCTTAGGCTTTCTATTTAACATAAGCTCATATGGGGTCTTGTTCAGTAATGATCTTATCAAGAACCTATTCGTCACATAGCAAGTAGTATTTACAACTTTAGCCCAAAAGTTCTTTGGAAGCCCACTGTCAATTAGCATGGTCCTACAAATCTCTATAAGGGTTCTATTCTTTCTTTCAACAACTCCATTTTTCTGAGGAGTCCTTGGGGCAGAGAAGTTATGACTGATTCCATTTGCATCACAAAATCCTGCAACTTGGGAGTTCTCAAATTCAGTTTCATGATTAGATCTAAATTCAGCAATCTTACAATTTAGCTTCATTTGAATTTGCTTGGCAAAAGTAACCAGAACCTCAGAGATTTCATTCTTCGTTATCAAGAACATTGTCTAAGTGAACCTAGAGTAGTCATCTACAATGCTAAACACATACTTCTTTCCTTATCTACTTTGAACTTTAACGGGTTCACATAGATCCATATGAGGCATCTCTAGTGGTTTAGAAGTACTCACCTACTTCTTCAGCTTAAAGGAAGACCTGGTTTGTTTGCCTTTAACACAAGTATTACAAACCTTATTGTCTGGAAATTTTAGCTTTGGCATGCCACGGACCAGGTCCTTTAAAATTAACTTGTTCAGCAAAGAGGAACTTACATGTCCCGGCCTTCTGCCATATATCAGTATTTTCACTTTGAACACTTAAGCAGGTTAATTCCCCATCAGCCACAGACTCTAAATCAGCCACATACATATTTTTTATCCTCTTGGCTTTGAGAATATCGCACCCAGACTTCAAGCTTGACACATTACATCCATCAAATGAGAATTTGACCTTATTACCTTTGTCACAGATTAGTGAACACTTAGAAGACTGTACTTGAGGCCTTTCACATAATACACATCTTTTATTGCTTGATTAGGTGATTTTCCAATCTTTCCAACACCATGAATATAGCTATTTTTACCATTTCAAAAAGATACACCTCCACCTTGAAGTGTTTTGAGAGAAAGAAAGAAGTCAGTCCTCCCAGACATATGCTTTGAACATCCACTATCCATGAACCAGTTATGACTGCATTCTCTTTGTCCTACCTGCAAACATAGTCATTTGTTAGATTTAGGAACCCACTTGAGTTTGAGTTCCCAGTAGAAAGACAAAAGTGTGATCAAATTTTTCTTGGCCCATCTAGGTAGAGAGTTCTCCATATTTTTAAAAGGCATCGAACCCTTAGAATAATAATTCTCCTACTAGATGTATTTAGTATTGCTTATTCTAGATCTAAGACAATACTGACAATTCTCCTTCAAGTGTCCATCTCTTCCATAATTAGTACATAGAGGTTTGTGGACCCTATTTCTAATACCATGAACATCTTTCTCTTGAGACCCCAGTGATTGGGTTTTATACTGATAACCAAGGACTTTACCATTATTGAAACCTTGACCAATTTAATTAGAAAGATTTGAGAGAATGTGGTTCATTTTAGTGATATGTTAAGTTCTTCCCTTTACGGACCAGGTCCCTTTCTATTTTTTCATTCTTATGGAGTGCTATCATAAGATACTTTTAAAAATCCCGCAACTTTTCTTCAATATCAATTTGAAACCTTGAGGCTTCTTTTTTCCCTTTACCATCAAAATTATCCACTTTCTTCAACTGATTCTTAAACTCAGATTTTTATATTTCAACTTAGTAAATTGTTCCTCTGTTTAAGATATCAGGAGAGTTAAAGCAATTAATTCAAGCTCTTGATTTTCTACTTTCTCTTCTAACATATTTTTTCAACAATCAGTTCACATACAAAATCAATCAGCACATTGTCAAGTTTCTTTATCTTCCTAGCAGAGTAGTTATCTAAGTTTCCCTTAATGTCATAGAGAGTTACCTTATTTTCTTGTTCATCTTCTATGTTTTCCATAAGACCAAATAAGGAATCATAGATTACTTCACTGTCTTCCACATCTAGCATAGACATATCTTCACACTTCTCAGCTTCATCAGATTCATTGGAGAAATCTCCCCAGATTGTTAGGGCCTACTTCACTATATAATCAATTGCAGCCTTTTTTCTTAATTTTATAGGGACCTAGTCCCAGTTATTTCCTTTCCCACCTCAAGTCTTTAGATATTATTGATAATCCATTTTTTGCATTAGACAATCCTTAATGAAATAAGCAGGACTTCCACATTTGTGACAAACTTCAATAGTGCCTCCATTTTTGCTGCTACTTCCTCTTCTTTGAAAATGGACATTTTTCTTCAAAACTCTAACAATCTTTTTTGCAAAATAGGCAAGTGTCTTCTTGACTAGAGTCAAATTTTGAAACCTTTAATGCAAGATATTTTTCTCTTTTTTCTTCCCTCTTCTCTTGCCCTTGCTGCTTCTTGAGCTCATGAGTCTTCAGATTACCAATAAGTTCATCCATTATGAGAGTTTTCAAGTGTCTTTCCTCAGTGATAGAATCCACTTAACTTTCCCAGGATTTAAGAAGAACACCTAGAATTTTTCTCATTTATTTATGTAAAGGAATAACTTTTCCTAAGCAGTGCAACTCATTAGTGATTAAAGTGAATCTAGTATGCATCTGTTGGATAGTTTCTCCTTCTTTCATGGTGAAGGCTTCATATTGAGTATTAAGAATATCAACTTTTGAATCCTTCACATCATTGGTTCTTTCATGATCAGTCCTCAAGCAATCCCAAATTTCTTTATCATTTTCACAAGCAGAAATCTTGTTATATTCATCAACACATATGCCTTAGACAAGCAGTTTATTTGCCTTGTAATTCTTCTAAACTTTTTTCGATCTTTATCATCAAACTCTCTCCTAAATTTGACAACCATCCTTGTTATGTCTCCTTCTTTGACCTTTTTAATAGGCACGTGAGGACCATCAAGTATTACATCCATCAGCTCACTGTCCTCAGCCACAATGGTCATACATCCTAGTTTTCCACCACCCATAGTGCTGGCCATTAAAGCGGGGTGGTCTAGTTATAGATTGACCCTCTTCCAGATTACGTAGAGCATCCATGATCAATAAATCACTCTAGGTATGAACCTTTTAGAGTGTTTCTCTGATGCCAATTGTTGAACGTGGGGGGTTGCACCACACTATGGGGACCAGGTCCCTTAAAGTCAGACATAGTCAATAAAATAGTAAAGTAGTAGGAAAAACAAACTTTATAGGAAATTAAAGAACAAAATGATTTAACATTGAAACCTCCTTGATCAAGGGAGGAAAAAGCATGGCTTGCCCTCACAAACACTCAACAATCCACTATAATCAAACTCATGATTACAGACTCTATGGGAACTTAACTCTAAGCTTCACTAGTTTCTAACAACTCTAATACAAACACTCCTTAACAACTCAGTCAAGATCTTACCTCAATATTGATTAAATCTAACCAATATCAACTCAGGTAACTCTACCTAAGAACTCTAGAGACACAATAAAAGCATTACTCTTATAAGATGAGTAATTCAATTACAGACCAAGACTTGCCTCAAGAACAAACACTCTCTCAGCACATAAAATCTTGGAACTTGAGCAATATTTGAGTTTTTCCCAGTTTTGTCTTTGAATAGCCAAATTGCAAAAACTATGGAATTGAGGAGCATTCTTTTCTATTTATAATTGGGTAATGATTAGGGTAGAATTTTAATTAGGTCAAGTGTCCTAATTGGTACACAGCTCACCTGTGCAGTTTGTTACACTAATAGATAAAAATGCACAGGACAGTGAAAGAATTATGTTTTCATGAAGACCCAGGGACCTGGTCCCTTGTAACACCTCGAATCTGGTACCTAGAATGCTACACGGTGCTCATGACCCCAAAGGACCACAAGCTAACCCATGACTGATATTTGTGCCTGTATACTGCATGATATACTGTATAATGCAGAAACATAAATTGAAAGGCCATAAGGTTCAAACTGTAACATAATATCCGATAAAATATAACATCTGGGATGGGGTATAAATGCCCAAAACAAAACTGTCTAAACATATTGTAGTCTAAAAAGACTCTAAAACATAACTGTTTGAATAAGGAGATAATGGGACATGTCCCCAACTAACTCCAACTAATAAACTAACTAATGAGATAATAAAGAAATGATCATGTCCTCGAAAGATGAGGACTCACTGCTAATTCTGACTGCGGAGACTAGAATGTTACTGATGCTCTGGAGCTCGTGCTTCTGAACCTATGGTATAAGATACCATAGCGTAAATGTGTCAGCACTTTAAATGTACTGGTATGCATGTGAAGTAGGCTGAATGCAAAGGTTTTACATGCATGATCTATACTAACTGACTGAATAATATGAATGTGAGAATACATGCATGAATACATAATAACTATAACTAGGGTCGTGATAACATGATTACTGAGTCTGAGTACTGATAACATGAGATACTGATAATTGTATAACTAAAATAACTGATACTGAGCGACTGTATCTGACAGTCAAGTTTCTGATGAAACTAGCTGAGTTCCATACTATTCTGAGTTGATTGTATCTGACAGCCTTAAATTCTGTAGAACAATCTGAGTTCTATTACTGAGACTGAATAATTATATTTAAAAGTCCTGATTCTGCAACCAAAACTATGGGAAGTAGTCATCTAACCGACATGCCCCTAATACGCCATTATGGCTGAGTTGGGGTCTAATCTGTAACCCTAATTGGAAGTGTGTCAATACCATGCCACTGGTAAGGACAATCTGTGAGCAACCCTCATATAACTGGTAACTCTAGTAGAATGGTGGGAATCCTCATATAACAGGTTAAGCCACCTCATCTACCCTCATATAATAGGCTATGATGTCTCAACCTATGTTGGCTACATAGTTCTAAAATACAAGGATTGCTTCTAAGAATCATACCCTCATATAACAGGTGAGTTCCCATCCTTGGGTTCACTCGGTGCTAATTCCTACTCCCATTTGAATAGACACTAAACATGATTAACTGAACTGGACTAGACTGAATTCATGGAGTTCCGTTATCTGACGGAATACTATTGAGATTACTGAATTACTGAGCTTTCCTGAGTCACAAGACTGACTGGGTTCTATAGACCATGGCTTGACTGAGGATATCATAAAAACATGACACTAAAACTAGGCACATAGCTATATTTTTCGGGTACAAGTACCCTCAGGACTCGATGGAAGGAAACTGACAAGGCATGACATTATTGAATACATGACCAACATCAACAATCCATAATACAATAGTTGGAGATATTTCATGGGCATTTGATTATCATAGCTTGGTACGTGAATAAGATAGCATGTATACATAGCATAATTTCATAAGTCTAACTCATGAGCAATCCCACAAGCAATTTCAATACATAAGAATAACATGGAAGACATTTTGAACATAAGGTTAAAGCATACATTGTCATTTGGGTCACAATTTAGCTATAGTACATAATTTCTATTCCTTTAGGCATTTTATCATACACCGTACATGTACAACTTAAGGCATAGGTGAAATCATCAAATTTCACAAATCATAAACCACCAAATTCATGGATTCCAATTAATATGCTAACGTAGTTTTCATAATTTCACATAAGGATCCCAACATGGGAATCAAACAAATACCATCACATAACTTGAGCAACCCACAACATAATAATCATGATTCATAATTTAAAATAGGGTTCTTGAGCTTTATGGATAAAAGGAATCCATAAATCAACACAACGTATACCTTAATTCTTGATTTAGTAAAGATTGATGGATAGATTTTCTTGAAATTGAAACCCTTGTTTGTTCTTGAGAGAAAATTGAGAGAAACTAGTATATTTTGGGTGAAGAATGGCTAAATCACGTGTTATTGGGTTTAAATAAGAGTGGGAAATTGACCCTTTTAACCTTGGATGCGTCTTTTAAAATTAATGAAAATTTCTCGATCATGACCCCTAGCGCGACATGGCGCTATTGCGCCGTCTCACTAGAATTTGACAACTGGGAAATTGGGGGATGGCGTGACGCGGAGCCATCGCGTTGCAAGTTTGTTTGCGACCTGAAAGTTTGGCGCGATGCGCCACTACTGCGGACCCCTACTGGAATTTGACAAATGCCATTTTCTCTTGTGGCGCGGCGCACCACTGACTAATATGGCGCTGTCTTACGACGGGAACTTAAAATAGTCATAACTTCTTACCCGATTATCAGATTTAGGCGAATCTTATATCGATGGAAATCTTATTGAATTTCCCACATGAAAAAAAATGAAAATCTTAAAAATTCCACGTGTAAAAAAATGGATTCACCTTCCAAAGTTAGTTTCAAACATTCTTGGGATGATTTCAAGCCAGGTAGAAATATGAGGTATTACATCCCTTATTGTTGATCATCATCAAAACAAGATCTAGGACTTGTTCTTCACTTTGTTCAATTATCGATACTCAATACACATTGGAATAGATATATCCTTCTTCTTCATAAATAAGACAGAATCACCCCAAGAAGACACACTCAGTCTAATGAAACCCGTGCGCAACATATCTTGCAATTGCTCTTTTACTACCTCCAACTTAGCCAGGGCCTTCCTTAAGGTGGAATTAAAATGGGCTTAGCGTCCAGCTCAACATCAATTGAGAAAATTATATCTCATCTGGAGGTATACCAAGCAAGTTCATAGGAAACACATCTTAGAACTCTCTAACAACTCAAATAGAATCCAATAGAGGTGATAGAGAAACAATGGTATTCCTCACATAGGCCAAATAAGAATGACATTTCTTTTCTACCATGTGATGAGCATATAGAAAAGATATAACCCCCTTTGGACATGAACTAGGAGTACCCTTTCATGCTAATCTTGGTACACATGTAGTCGCTAAGGTCATGGTCTTGGAAAATTATTCCTAAATCACATGATAAGGAGCCAAACAATCCATACCGAAGATAACATCAAAATAAACATCTCTAGGATAATAATTCTAACCAGTTATTACGCCCTGTAAAGGTCACCTCACATGATTGGTACACCCTATTCACTACTAGGAATTATCTACGTAGGTAGAAACACGAATAGGCATAGCAAGGGGCTCAAATACAACATCAAAACTAGTAGAAAAATATGTAGACACACAGGAGAATATAGACAGAGGGTCAAATAACACGGAAGCAGGACGACACTATGATAACTAAATCAGAGGCCTCTACTTTAGGTCTCCAAAGAATAGCATAGAACTAATCATGCCTTCTCTTATATTAAAAAACCCTATGTCCACTACCATGAGCATCCTGAGCTCCTTTCTAAAATTACTATTGATATGTTATGATCCACCTTTAGCTGCAGATATAAGAGTAGGACAAAGTTGAAGCTGAGAACCCTTCTAGGCAAAACTCAACGCATGTTAAGGATATTCCTTCATGTAATGACCAGGATCATGACATGTGAAACACTCTTTGTTACTTGAATTACATTGGAAGTGCTCAAAAGTACTAAAATGCCCTGCATATTTTGAAGAATGAGAATAGGAACCTATACTCATATGACCTAACCTCTAGCTACCTAAAGCCTCAAAAACTGCGGACCTACTACCTAAATGCTTCAAAGATACCTAAACTGGTTTTCCATGGTTACCATGAGAACCTCTTTTGATAAAATCTCTACCTCAAGATGCATGACCACTAAACTTACCATGTTTGTGAATCCTCTTGGAACCACCACTCTAAGTGCCCTGGCGAATAAATTCAATAAACTTAACATGCTCATGATACTTTGGACCACCCAAAATAAGAAGTTAAGTTTTCACCAACTAATATACCTACCAAACCCTTACAAATTAAACTTTCTAATCCTTTTAGGATTGGTGGTGATACTGGTAGTGGAATATCTGGATAGTGCATGAAAACATGCCTCATACTCTATAATACTAGTAGTGGAATGTCAGATAGTGTATAAAAACATACCTCATACTCTATAATAGTCACGGAGCCTTACTCGAAGTGTTCAAACTCATCTCTCATCATATCCCTCAAACTATAGGTCATGAACCTCTCCAGAAAAGCCTTAAAAATTGGGTCTTTATCAAATCAGAAGAACCTACTAGTCTAAGCAAGAGATCTCCACCACTTTCTAACCACGTAAGATAATAGGTAGTGTAAGATGCACCATGAGACTCAAGGTATCAAAGGTTATGCAACCTCTCCTGGCTATCAAGTAG
The DNA here is from genome assembly GCA_030864215.1 of Capsicum pubescens. Lineage (NCBI taxonomy): Eukaryota > Viridiplantae > Streptophyta > Magnoliopsida > Solanales > Solanaceae > Capsicum > Capsicum pubescens. Next base: position 192,190,233 of record CM061544.1, on the reverse strand, counting down.
AAACTCATAAGCATCCTCACTTATTGCACCGCTGAAGTTGGGAGGATCCAACTAAATAAATCTCTCAAATCTCTTCTGATTATTAATATATATCACAGGACTAGAAGTAATATGAGGAAAACAATTCTAGTAGGAAATATCATAATATGTGGGTATATAAAAGCAGTTGGTTGTACCCATAGAGGCAAAAATCCATAATTATGAGCCTATCCTAGCAACTGAATACCTCCTAAAGTCTAAGAACCAATTGGCACACCTGGTAGGATAGCTTTTTGGGGAATTCTATCTAGATGGACGAATACACAAATTAACAAATCTTGTAACATCGGGGCAGTAACAAAGCCCTAAGGGGCCTGATCTAGTCATGCATCCTCTGTTTGATAATTCTCATACTCATAATCAATCGCAGACTTAGGAGAGGTTACCTTGTTTATCCTCTATCCAGAGCAGTACCTCGTGCTAGACCTCTACCTCTAGATTGTCCATGACCATGACTTACCCCCTAAGTAGGGCTCCAACAGTGGGTGGTGGCTCATCATCCTCAATAACTCTAGATCTAGTCCTCACTATCTATTCAGGAAAAAATAGAATACAAGTTTAGAATATTGGGTATGAACAACATACACGATAAGGAATAAAATTAGAGAAATTTTTCTTAAAGGTGTCCTATAGCCTCTCGAAGATAGATATGGATGTTAACATATCGATCAGTGAGACTTTATTAAACATCCTACTCTTTAACTTATGACATATGTGAACCTAATGCTCTGATACCAATTTGTCATAATCTAGAAATCAAGGTCATGATGGCACATACCATAACCCATCCTTGGTAGGTAAGCCAAAATTCTACAACATATAAGAAATGTGAAATAGGCAAGAAAAGAAGTAAGTATGAGACTTTTGGAATCAAGTCTAGCCATAATCATAAAACTAAAATATCTAAAAGAATATACCAAATACTAAGACCTACTATTATAAGTATAAAGAGTATATGATATGATACTAATGAATAATAGATCAATGTCTATAGAAAAACAAGTAAAGACATAACAAATTAAAGAAGGCTAGAAAAAGGATCCTGACAGGGAGCTCACCCAATCTCCAAATCAACTCTTACCATATGATTAAGCCAATGTGGGTTGCACTCATACTAGGATATACACCAAAAAGGCATAGAAGTAGGAGTAAGTATGATACACTAATACTCAGTTCGTACCATAGACCTACTAAGCGGAGCAGAAAACTACATATGTAATGGATTCTATAAACACGCTTCCACCTACATACAGAAAAGCTCCCAAATGGAAGCTCACACTATATCTCCAAATAATTTACAAGTATATTAAATGTATAAAAATAACTACACATGAATATAAGAAGAAATAAACATACAACACAAACACATAAATAAAAGCATAAATGATACAATGCAATACAATGGGATGATAGTAGAATGATGATGATACAATTCTTCATCACATGGCATAAAGTATATACCTTACATGCTAAAGCTTCCAAGATAGGACCCATGGGGGTTCGAAACCCATATACTTTCAGAATCTCAATCAACCTTGTTAGTAAAGACCTCGTTCAAGGGTTTTACAAAGCATCTCAATCAACATTACCCATAAAGACCTTGATCAAGGGTTTTATAAAGTGTTTTTTTCTTTCAAAATAAGTGTTTCTCGGTGGTACAAATCTCTTGAATATGCATGAATAAAACAAAGATGTATGCTCATAACCAAATCAGTATGAATATAATAATTAATTTAATAATGGTATAAATAAGCTCAAAATCTACTCACTATGTAAAATTTCATGACATAAGCCATCACATGGCACCACTAGAATAAATAGTCATGTATGATATTAATAATATTAATCCAAGCCCTTCTCTTGGGTGTTATTTTAATGATAAAGGCATGTAACGCTCAAATAAGGTATGTAATATCAATCTAAGCCCCCTACTCGGGCATTACGATAATAATAAGGAAAATAAATGAACAAATAAGGTCTATAATATAAAGTTAAGCCCCCACATGACCATCACAACAAAAATAATAATCTCTTAAGTAAACAACAATATTCGCCTACGTCCCTAAATGGGAAATTCGTTAATAACAGTAATAATAATCTCTAAATGAAAATGTCATGACTAAATCCCCAACCTATAGCAACATAAATGTTAACTACACGGCCTAGTCTAAAGAAAGTTAAGCTATAACCTATCTCAAATCATCGAAACTCTAGCTTGGATCCTTCAACGTGGAGCCTTTCCTTCATAAGCGATCTTAAAATGGAATAAATCTACCAAAAACATAATCTAAACATAAAAAGGATCCCAATGATACTCATATAGGCTATATTTATTCTGAGTCCAAAAATAGCTCAAAAATTGACTCAAGATATATAGGGTAAATCTGGAATTTTATTTAAAAATCATGTTTTCATATAAAAAAGAATCTAAATACGAAAACCCTACTAAAATGAGTCGAAATCAGACATGAAATCAAAGCAAAAAATAATTTTGTAATTTACCGGGTAAAAACCCCAAAAACCACATCAGAAATCATGATTTTAAAGCTGTTTTGAAGATTAAAAATATCCATGGAAAATAATTAAAATATGAATTTGGAACTTATCCACATGAATTTGATGATAATCTCCTTTGATATTGCCATAACTCGGAGTCTCAAGGATGAAAAATAGTGAAAATACAAAAATGGGGAAAATATATTATTTTGGGGAATAGCACCTCTCCAACGTGATCAACCCTTCACATTTATAAGAGTCAGCATTGAACGATTATTAAAATTCTCTTCATAATTTTGGGATTCTTCTTGTGAATGAAGAGGCTACCAAATCAGATGAATCGCGAATGTGGTGGCCCAGTCGCGAATGTAAAGTGGACAGACACAACCCGACCCTAGATCATACTTTGTGAACATGGTCCCTCTATCACTTTTGATTTGAATAAATTATTCCTTCTCCGTGAATTAGACTAGTGGCCCATGAATGCAAAGAAGACACTTTATATCAACAAATTACTGAAACATAAGTCTAAAACTGTCTCCGAAGGGATCCTCAAGATTCATTTAGGACCAAACAAAAATAATATAAATATGCTACTAGGCTAATTTTAATATTTCGAACTAAATGGAACCATGTTATTTTCAAAAATAGGGCCCTTTTAAGGTATTTTAACTAGTTTTCATCAAAATTTCAAAATGTAATATAAAGTCTTGAGACTTGAACTACTCTACTACTCGAAAATCAGCACTTAAGATCTAATGGAATTGATCAAATCACCATCCAATACTTGAATCAAAAAATATTGACCATAATCAAACTAGCTAACCTTTAAAGCCCCTAAGGATCTCAAACTCACTCAAATCAATCATGATTATTTCGGGTACCGTGTCAACCAAACCAACAACTCATAAATAGCATATAGAAACTATGGGAAGGTAAAAATGGTCAAAATATAGCAAAAGATAAAAATCACAACCAAACTTATTACATAAGAGATATTTTGAACAATAATGACCTAAATGATATGGTAGATAGGGATGCAGTTGGGCCCCCTCATGCACCATATGTTTTGGTGTTAACTTCATGAGGTAAAATCAATAAAATGCTTTGAGAGCTATTATAAAGCCAAATACCACTAGAAATTTTGATCTTAAAGAGGGAACAATGCATCTAGTATAGAACACTTGTCAATATGAGGGTAAACTACATGAAGAATTACACAGGCACTTACCTACAAAAGTTTACTGAGTTAACTAACAACTTTCTCTACTAAAATATTTCTAATAAATATATGAAGTTGACAATATTCCCCTCCTCACTGATTGGGGAAGCTAACAATTATTGAAGAATGAACCTATAGGATCTATCATATCTTAGGATGCTTTGTCTGAAAAGTTTTTTGATAGATTCTTCTCATATAGATGAACATAAGATCTTAGAGGTAGAATTCCTAGATTTTCTTCAAGAAGATGTTTAATATGTTTCGTACTCTTGGTAGAGATACAAGGGATACTTGACAAATTACTCACACCACCAAGAGCCTGAGGAGATTATTGGGCATAAGTTTACTGAAAGATTAAGGTTAAACTTTAAGTCTTTATTAGATGCTACAACTCAAATGAAAATTTTATCCATTATCTATGATGAAATATAGGTGTTGCTTAATCTTATTCTTGTAGGCCATCAAGACTATTTAGAGCTCGGTAAAGTATACATTTCTACACAAAAAACACCGGGTAAGTTATAGGTTGATGATATGTCAGCTCTTTGATATGATATTGGGCACCTGCATGCCTTACTAAATTAGAATATATTAGCTCCAAGTGTAGGCCATGTTCAAAAACTATAGCAGGTTCAGATGTTGCATTATTTTGAGAGAAGTGTTATGAAAACCATGCTTACTCTAGATTCCCTTTGAATTAGAACCTATGTATTATGTGGGGTATAAAAATTATATAAACCACCTAAAATTCTCTTAGGGTAGAAATCAGCAGGTCCAAAGATAGCAGTATACACAACAAGATCCCCAGTAGTTCATGGGACAACAAACTCAAAGTATGAACGAAATTGTCACGACCTAAAAAAACAAGGGTTGTGATGGCACTTGTCGTGGCAAAAGAGAAATTAACATTAAAACCTAAGACAAGGCTCCTAGAATGAAGCCGAACCATAATCAGTATAATGAAAGCAAAAAGAAGCATAAACAATAATGTCATAACTCCCAAAACCTAGTGTCACAGTGTAAGAACTACTAATACAACTTAATAAAACACAATGCATAGGAATAACCCTGTCTCTGAATAGCAATAAAGGCATAGTCTAACAAGAACATCAAGTACAAGTAAAGAAAGGTACAACAAATGGATAGGTAACAAGTTAATACAAAAATTATAAGCACATCACAAGAGTAATAAAGTAAGTACAATGAAAATAATGAGAATGAGAATGATGATGTAATGCATGAGGTCGTCGCACAGCCTTCAAAACTATGGCACAACTTCTATACACACCTACGGAGCTAAAGCTTCTTGACTTAGGACCCATAGGGAGTTCCCCAAACCAAATACAATCCATTTCCATATCTCCTCCCCATCAAATCCCTCAGGGAGGGTTTTTATAAGATGTCACATTTTATGTCAGAAAAAACTAGTGTCTCTAGTATTTCTATGGTGGTACCAATGTTTCATAAATGTACATGATATAAGGATGTAATGCTTACAATGAACCACAATCAGTATTTCAATATCCAACTAATATACCATATGAGCCAACTATCCATTCAATATTTCCAATCATCCATGAAAACCAATATGATTCATATGCCAATAGAGTATGAACATATCACAATATACAATTGATACCACAATAGGCTTTTCATCAAACAAGATACAATTATTTTCATGTATATAGGCTATGGGCATCATATAGGACCCCACATGATCACACTTAGCACATAATATCCCAAAACTAACAAATATATCTAATATAGGCCCCTAGACGGGCAAAACACAGTAAGATAGACATTTTTCATGATTAGTTCCCACACCCTTAACATGCTTTTGTATCAAAATTAACCATCTAGACTAGTTTGAAAGAAGTTAATCCATAACCTACCTCAAATGTCAAAAATTGGAACAAAATCCTTCAATCCCAAAAGCCTAACTCCTCATGAACGGTCTCAAAATTAACTAAAACATGGAAATATAGGATCTACGCATCAAATGAAAGCCAACAATACCCTTATTTTCTAATTTTAAGTTGGGGTCAAAATGGACACCCGAGATGGGTTTTCAAAAAAAAAGGACAAAATCATAAATTTATTTCAAAAATGTGTTTCTCATATTATTAGGCATCTACAGCTGAAAACCTACACAAAAATGAGTTAAAACAAGGACCATATCGAAGAAAAAACAATTTCAAGCTTTATCGGGTAAAAATTTCTGAAACACATTTAAAATTGAGAATTGAAGTTGTTTGGAAGATAAAATTAATGGAAAACTGATAATTATAAGACTAAAAACTTAACCAAGTGAAAATGGGTAGAAATTAGAGTTTAAATTGGAGAAATATAATTTTTAGGCCTTATGGGCCAAAATCCCCAAATTCCATACTTTAATCCTGATTTAAAATAAGAAATAGATCATAAAGATTGAAGAAAATAATTAAAATAAGTGTTATGGAGCTTACCCAGTCTTAAAAGTGGAGAAAGTTGCTCAAAATCACAAAACCCTAAGCTCCAAGTCTCAAAAATAATGAAAAATGGCGAAATATGGGTATATAAACCCAGGCATCGCGATCACAGTACCTGGTTGAAGCGGCTATTATGATCGTGGACCAGGTGTCATGATTATGGAACTTTGCCTGTATGCCCAATCATGATCGCGACATTAGCTTCACAATCGCGGGTGCACTAGCTGAGTGGTGTAGAAGAAGGGGACTTGGTAAAATTCCAAGTCTCCGCAGGCCCCACGAGATTCATCTGGAATCCCGTAAATGCAAACAAACTATGCTACCCTATCAATTTTGATGCTCTAGACTTAATGGCGATATCAGATTTTCAAAAAAATATCATCTTCACAAAGTTGACCCCTGAAATCCAAAATCACAACTTTCCAAACCGAGGGTCGAAATGAAATTTAAAAGCCATAAAACCATACCAACTATGTTACCATCCTAAAATTAATGTTTCAAATCTATTGGCATAGTCTGTTTTGTTATCCGACGCACAGATCAAAAGATGTTGACTAAAGTTAACTATAAGGCTCTTAAAGCCACCAAAAACCATAATATCGCATAAAGCACACCAAAATACATTTGGAACCATGCCAATCATCCCCACACACTAGAAACACCATAACACAACCACGGGGAAGGGTAAAAGGGTCAAATCACATAGAAACACATATTTCAAATAATTTACCAAAATTTGAGTCGTTAGAGAAATGCAGAAATTCATGAACTTGAGCGTCAAGTAGGCTAGCTAGCTATGTCATAACATGCAAGATCTACATGTTCACTATCAAGTAATTCAGTGAATAATCCAATGTCGGTAATGGCAATTATACTAAGAAATGAAAAGGACTTGATTGAACCTTCTTCTAAGTACAAAGTTCAAGAGACAAGTATTGATTTGCTATCTTTTAAGCCTCCAAAAATGAATGGACGTCATTGGTTGGATGGCCTCAAAAACATTAAGCATCCACCTCACTTCCTACAAAGGTTGATTCCATCCCTAACTTAAGAGATAGAGTTAGTTCAAGAAGAAAAAAAAGGTTTTTGAGTAGCCTGAGATTGCGGTAGAGAAATTCTATATTTAGTTTTAATGATGAGCATCTAAACTGTAAGGGACCAGTTTCGTGGATGTGCAAGGTACAGTACAGCTGGCACGCGTCATCTGCACAGTTTTGTTCTCTTATGTAACAAACTTGCAGGTGCTATTTTGTAATGACTTAGACAGCTGGTCCAATGATCTTTCAGCCCTAATTATCACACATCTATAAAAATTAAGAGATGACTCTTCATCAAATGAGGTTTTTTCCAATTCTAAAGAGTGAAAATAGAGGCAGCAAAAACTCTATTTCAAGACTTCTCAAGCATTGCTCATATTTTCATCTTTGTAGTATGCTTAAAAGAGTGAGTGGGTGTTCTTGAGTGCGGATTTGTAACTGAACTACTTATGCTATAAGAGTAGTGTTTTCTTATTGAGGGAGTATCTTAGGTAGAGTTACCTATGTTTGACACTGATTAGAGCTAATTAGTAGAGAGGGTCATTGGTAAAGTTACCAAGATGAGCTTTTAGTATAGTTACTACAGGTGAAATGAACCTAGAGTTAGGTTCAGTGAAGGCTATAATCAAGAGTTTAATTATAGTGGCTTTGGAGGTGCTTGTCAGTGAAAGCCATGGTTTTTCCCTTCCTGGGTTTCCATGTAAAAATTCTTGTGGTCTTACTCTTCCTGCATTTTCTCCTACTTTCTGGTTCTTTTTATGTATTTTGCCTATGATGGTCTTAGAGGGGCCTGGTACCTCATAGTGTGGTGTAAACCCCCAAGGGTTCTATCAAGAAAACTTTACCACTATTTTTCATAGAGATTCTATATAATCAAAGAAAAAACCAAATTAAGTTTCTTGATATCTTCAATCAACTACACATAAATATTCCTTTGATTGATGCTTTGAGGGACATGCCCTAATATGTAAAATACATGAGAGATATGGTGGTTGTAAATATAATACATATATAATTTGAGGCAGTTATACTCACTGAGGAGTATAGTTTGATGTTATTAAGCAATTCCCCTAAAAATCTCAAAGATCGTAGGAATTTCACCCTCCCTATACAAATTGGTGAAGATATGGTTGGGCATACATTGTATGACCTTAGGGAAAGTATAAACTTGATGCACTTTTTTTTATAGAAACTTGGTATGGGAGAGCCATGCCCAACTACTATTACTTAATAATTAGAAAACGGCTTTTGTACGCAATTGCAAAGAGTAATTGTAAATATGTTAATTAAGGTAGTTAAGTTTGTGGTTCCTATTGACATTATTATTTTAGATTTTAAAGCAGATTAGAAATTCCTGGTTATTTTTTTACGCCCACTCTTAGCCACTAGTAGAGCCTTGACTGATATGCAAAAATGGGAGCTTAAGATAAGGTCCCATGATTAGGAGGTGATATTTAAAGTGTATAAGTCGCTCTGTACTCTTCACACTAAAGAGACTTGTTTATGATCACACAGGTGATAAATGGTAAGTGTGGGATGGAAGAGTGTAGCCCAAAAACAATTAATGATCTAAACATTAACACTAAATTATTCAAGGTGTATAAAGGAGACCAGCTCAAGTTATAGAAGAATCATGAACATATGTTTGAATGGACCAATTATGACCTAAAAAGGGATTTAAAGACAGAGAGAGAGAATGATAATTATGATCCTCCTAGAGTAAATAAGACATCAAATTTGTGTCACATGGGAAGGAAGAGATTGTGAAAATTTGGCTATCTATGACTTGCATCATTCTGCAATGTTAAATCAGGCCCTACTTTGGAGGCAACCTAAGTTGTAATAGTGTAGTTTTATATTTATACTAACACTTTTTTTTTGTTTTTTTGGATTTGGTGTATTTGGAAAAGTCTAGTACCTAGATTTGGAAGCTAAGAGGTATGGATAAAGCATATATTTTAGGTCATTCCCCCTTTGGTGGAAATATTAAGGAAGACATGCTTCTAGCTAGGCCCTAGAGGGCCTTAAGTAGTACTTTATCTAGTTTTTGTCCAAAAGCTCAAAATGTAATATAAAGTCTTGAGAATTGAACTAACTACGCTACTAACCCAAAATTAACATTATAAATCTAATAAAATTGATCAAATCACCATCAGATGCTCGGATCATAAAACATTGACCAAAGTTAAACTAAACACCTTTAAAGCCTCTAAGGACCTCAAACTCACTCAAATCACTCCTGAATATTTTGAGGATGTGACAACTAACCCCACAACTCATAAATAGCATATAGAAACTAAGGGAAGGGAAAAATAGTTAACATACAACAAAATCTAAAACTCATACCATAATTATTACATGGGTGATAATGTGAACAACAATGTCCTAAATGATGCGGTAGATGGAGCTACAGTGTAGACCTCTCCTGCACCATATATTCCAGTGCTAAAATTTGTGTTGCCGAATCTAAAAAATGATTCAAGAGCTATTGTGAAGATAAATATCACTAGAAATTTTGAGCTTAATGAGGGAACAATACTACTAGTGTAGAACACTTTTCAATATGAGGGTAAATTACATAACGACTTACGTAATTATCAGCCAGAGTTTATTAAATTAAGTGACAACTTTACCTATCAAAATATTTCTAATGAATATGTGAAGTCGATAATGTTTCCCTTCTCATTGATTGAGAAAGACAACCAATGGTTGCAAAAAGAACTGATAAGATCGATCATGTGTTAGAATGCTTTGTCTAAAATATTCCTCAATAGATTCTTCTCATCTAGAAAAACAAAATAGCTTAGAGTCAGGATTTCTTAATTTCTTCAAAAGACATTAAATCCCTTACCTAAGATAGGTAGAGATACAAGGGATACTTAAGAGATTACCTGCACCACCAATAGCCCAAGGAGATTATTAGGCATAATTTTATTGAAGAATTGAGGCTAGACACTATGTCTTTATTAGATGCTATAACTCAAGGATAAATTTTGTCAAAAGCTATGATGAAATAGAGGCATTGCTCAATCTTATGTTTGCAAGTCACTAAGACTATTTAAAGCCGAATAGAGTGTTTACTTCTACATATGTAATTCTAGGTAAGTTAGAGGTATATTATGTTTTAGCCTTTTGATATGATGTTTTTCACCTTTTGCTTAGTGAAGTAGAATATGTCTTCTCTAAGTCTAGGTCATGTTCAACAAGTATAGAAGGTTTAGGCAGCTGTATTTTTTTTGAGAAGTAATCTGAAAACCATGCTTACTATAAATGCTCTTTGAATCAAGAATCTATATGTTATATGGGGTAGAAAAAGTATGTTAACCACCCAAACTTTCATTAAGGTAGAAATCAGTCGGGCCAAAGACAATAGTATACACAACAATATTTACAGGTGAGCAATTATTTGGAAGAGACAATGATGTAGTTCATGGACAAAAAACTCAAATTGTAGATGAAAGGCATAAGTCCATTCATTCACTTTAGCATCAAATGAGAAAGCTAGAATTATCACAACATGCAAGAGATACAGGTGTACTGTCGAGTATTAGAGAGAATAATCCAAAGTAGGTAATGGCAATTACATTAAGGAATGTAAAAGACTTGGTTTAACCTTCTTCTAAAAAGAGTGTTTAAGAGGCAAGTATTGATTGTCTAGATTTTGAGCCTCCAAATAAGAAGGGACGTCATTGTATGGATGGCCTCAAAAATTTAAGCATCCACCTCCCTTACTACAAAGTTTGATTCCAATAGTAACTCCAACTATAGAATCTTTTCAAGAACAAAAATGATAAAAAAAAAGGTGGTGGATCATTTGAGACTATGGTAGAGAGACCTCTACCACTATTTCTATAGAGATTCCAAAAAAGCAATGAGGATGTTGATTTTAAGAAATTTCTTGATATCTTTAAGAACCCATGTATCTAAATTCCCTTGATTTATGCTTTGAGGGACATTTCTACTATGTAAAATACTTGAGAGATATGGTGGCTGGAAAGAGAAGACATTTATAATTTAAAAGGGTTGCATTTACTAAGAAGTGTAGTTCAAGGGTATTGAGCAAGCACCACAAAAATCTCAAAGATCCTAGGAGATTCACCTTTCTCATGCAAATTTGTGAAGATGATGTTAGGCATGCATTGTGTGATCTTGGAGAAAGTATAAACTTAATGCCCTTATTTGTGTTTAGACACTTGGTATGGGAAAGCCACTCCCACCTATTATCACTCTAAAATTATCAAACCACTCTCATGTGTGATTGCAATGAGTAATTATAGATATGCTCATTAAGGTAGGTAAGTTTTTGGTTCCTCTTGACATTATTATCTTAGATTATAAAGCATATTAGCAATTCCTAGTTATTATTGGACACCTATTCTTAGCCACTGGTAGAGCCCCAATTGTTGTGCCAAAAAGGGAGCATAAGATGATGTTCCATGATAAGGAGGTGATATTTAAAGTGTATAACTAACTTTACTCCTTCTAACTAAAGAGATAAGTGTATGATCACAGAGGTAATCAATGATAATTGTGGGGTGGAAGAGTAAGGGCCCAAAAAGTTAAAGATCTAAACATTGATGCCAAATTGTTTAAGGTGTAGAAAGGATACTTGCTCAAGTTATTAAAGAAGCATGAACATATGTTTGAATGGACCAATTATGACCTAAAAGGGGATTTAAAGACAAAGAAAGTGAATGATAATTGTGATCCTCCTAGAGTGAATAAGAGGTCAAAGTTGCATTATATGGGGAAGAAGAGATTAAGAAAATTTGGTTGATCTATGACTTACATCATGCTAGAATGTTAAATCAGGTACTGCTTGGGAGGAAACTAAGTTGTAATGGTGTATTCTTATATTTATAGTGTCACTATTTACTTTTGGTTTTTTTTAGTTTGTAAAAATTTGGGGAAGTTTGAGTACTTGAATTTGTAATCTAAGAGACATGTATAAAGAATACATTTAAGGTCATTCACCCCTTTGATGGAATGATTAAGGATAACATGATTCTAGCTAGACCATACAGGGCCTCCGGGAAAATTTCTTACCACTATTTTATGTTGCTTAGTGCTTTGGAGACAAGCATGACTTTAAGAGTGGGGTGGATTCTTTCGATATTTGTTAAGAGTGAAGTATGTAATAGGATTTTATTTGTTTTAGTTACTTGATTTAGTTGAGAAATTGTGAATTTTTGTAAGAGAAGGTCTAAAAACAGAAAATGTTTTTTTTAGTTTTCTATATTAGAATAGTTTGTGTTGGTTTTTAAATTTTCAGTTCTTTAGTAGAGCATACTTGATCCACCCTTTTTTTCTTTTTGATTCTTTTTTTAGAGGAGGCTCTTTGAATAGACAATTATTTTTATTTTAGAAGAGTTTTTAGGTAAAATGACGTTTGCCAATGATGGATGTTTTACAACCATCTTAAGGGAAGATTTAGTCATTAGTAGTTAGAGAGTCCTTAGAACCAATTGATTATCAAGTGCTCTTGTTAGGTGCTACATATAATTGAATTATGCAAGTTGCTTTTGAGCTTAAAAATTATACCGTGAAAAAAGAATGACTTATTTTAAGATACCTAGGCTCTTTTACCTGACTCATATGTGATGTTTAGCTTAAAGTTGAACTCTTGCTATTTTCTTGATTGAGATTTTGTATGGTCCATTTTGAATTGAACTCATGACATGTGTGTTAGGTGTTTGTTGATATTGCATGTCTTCATATTGATGTCTAGAGTGTGCCGATGTGTATGTGAAGCAAAATAAAGAATTATGAGTGTAGGAAATGATATATGTGTTTATGTGATAAGTCTATTTTTATCATTTCTTTCCCTACCTTTAGTGGATGGTCCTAGTTGTCCCCATTGAACCTATAGCCTATTCTAAGGAATCCGCGTATGAAGCTTAATCTTTTTGTTTTAATAGACTTCTAGTATGATCTGAAATTCCTAAGTTCTTTAATTAAAAAATAAGAGTTGAAATGAATGAGAGTTAAATAAGTGAGATAGTTGAGTTGAGAAGCCGGTAGAAAAGTCTAAGGGTGCAAGTGATTAAAAAAATCATATGACAATAGTGCGGAGTAAAATAAGAACAAATAATAGAAAAAGTGTTTGATAATTGAGTACTCCTTACTAGTGGTATGTCCACTTGCTTAAAGAGATGGAAAAACAAAGAAATCTATAGGTGAGAAGAAAAGAAGAAACAATTGGTTGATTGATGAATGAGCAAACAATGAAAAAATAATGATGTATTAAAGTGCTTAGTGATTTTAGTCACTATTAATGGCTAAATAGTTCCTACCCATCCCTTAGCCCTTGTTACAACCCGAAAAGTCCTAATATTAAATTTTGATGTTCTTATATTAGTGGAGTAATACACTGCATGTGAAGTTATTTGTGAGAGCGAGTGAAATCTTATTCTTATGCCCATTTATGTAATATTATGTATATTTGTGAGCGAATTTAGGTAACTCTCTTGTTATGAGGGTATATGGTTGACAAAATATAGGTCAAGTGTTTGATTTCTTGGTTGGATGATATATGAGTTTTCTAATATCATAGAGTCAGTTCTTGATAATAGGATGTCTTGAAGTAGTTGCTCATGAGGTTAAATGAATGATTGAAGCATGCTTATCAACAACATTCCATCTTTGGTAGTTGTTGTAGCCTTAGTTTGAGTGATATTGTTTCAATTGGTGTAGTTCAAAGTAGAGTCTAAGTCATACGTGTATAGCTTACTCGAGGACGAGCAAGGGTTTAAGTGTTGGGTGTTGATATGAGGCTAAAAACCATGTTATTTACTATATTTTGCCTCATATTTGTTCTGTTTTTAGTGTAGACTTGATCTTAAATAATATGAATTACCTTGTTTTCATGTGTTTGCTTATGTAGGAACGTCTTGAAGTATTTGGAGCTTATAGAAGAAGAGAAAGAGTACCAAGGAATCAAGGGAGGATTAATGACGCAATGTGGAGCAAGACAAGAAGAAAAAGGCCAAGGTGGTTGTGTCTTGCACCACTGTTATAAAGCAAGTAAAGGTGAGGATTGGTGAACAATTAGGTCCCCTTGAGCCACTCCCCAAAGTAAGAGGTGACATGAGTTTTATCACTACACTAGAAATTCACTTATTCCTTACACCATAGCTCCGCTTATGGATAGTGGTGCGAGTCAGGACTTCTCGTAACTTGATTTTAATTGGTTTTTGACATTCTAAGGGTTCCCAAATTCTATATAAAGCATTATCCCACATATTTATCATAAACAACTGATTTAGGGAAGCCAAAAGTTAGGATAAAGCTCAAGAACATGGTTTAAGTTATTTCCTTTATTTTATTTTTGATTTCTATCTTGAAACTCATGAAATCTCTTTTCGAAAAGAGATTCATGAATAGCTAAACATTTTAATTTCTAGGGTTGTAGTTGAACATGAAAGTTGTGTCTTGAATATCATATTAGCTATTTTGATTTCTGTAAATAGAGTTACTTATTTCTTTTTTATTTTATTTATTTTTTTAATTGACTGTCTATGTCACGGCATGATTTCTCAAGTCATAATGGCACCTACTATAAACGACCAGTAGGTAAGCCAACTCACAGTCCAGAACTGCTAGTAATGGACTACCAAGAGAAATAAAGGGAAAATGCAGAATAAATAGGACAAAAGACTAAAATACATAAGAAAGACCCAAAACCTGGTGGAATCGGTACAAGAGAATCTAATATAATGAAAATACCAAACGAAGTACTAATGAATATGTAGGTACAACACATCTCTGAATACAACATAGAGATTAATATAAAACATAAGAGGGATAATCGTAATACTTCAAATGCCTGGAGCTTACCCAAAGTCTTCAAACCAAAGTTTCTCTACACGACGCACACAACAATGGCGATAACCCATACTAAGATCTGCAGGTTACAGAAGTGTATTATGAACACCAAACACGTGGTACTCAGTAGGCAACTGCCAGTTGAGCTCTACGAATAATCCAAATATATATAACATGTAAGAAAGAATGTAAACTATACCCAAATATCCAAGAAACTAACATAGTAAAGATAAGGAGGCAATAAGGGTAAATTCTACTATTTTGCCATACTCAGGGACTTACACACTATACCATATATTGCTGGCCAATATACAAATTAATGGCAGAAGAAGGATATATAGTACTATACAAGACCAAAGAATTGATATAAAACATAAATATATGAAGGAAATAAGGGATATATGGTAATACCATAACTATATATATATATATATAAATATATATATATACATGCTAATTCAAAGGTGTAACCTAAAGTAGTCATACTATCATCGTAAGGCCACCTAATCATAGTAGGAACTAGTACTAACATAATTAGGCCTAAAACCATAATATCTAACCATGGGATAATCATGTGTAATAAAATAACTGTAAGAGAAAGGAATCAGAATCATACCTCAAATCTCAGTACTAGTACAATAATCAAACTATCATGAACTAACCATAATAATAACAATATAGTAACCAGTTGGTTCAGACAACTAATAACTAAATCGGGCCCTATAACCTAGAATGTCTAATCATCACACAAAACACAACAAACAGTGCTCATCACCTACACCTATGCAATACCCCATAAGGCTGATAGATATAAGTACATACTGGTGATAAGAAATACGCATGCAAGGATGAATGCAAAGGATAATCCATACTACTATAACCGATTCAAGTACCATAATGTAACCCAGTGTATACACCTCCTACATCTTGAGTCTTATAAAGGCATAAAATATGGTGACCTTTCTTCTCCGGCACAATGGCTCAAGAACGAAGGGGGCCCTAGGGGGTTCAAGAGTACCCGTATACACCAACCTAGGACTGATCAAGGATTTTCAATAATAATAATCATCATCAACCTATGCTATCCAGTACTAGAGAGATCTATCTGTAATAGATGCATGGACTCGAACCTGGATAAAAGAGTATAAATCTATAAATCCTATGTTCGGGGTAAACTTTAGGACTAAATCATCATAAAGTGTAGAAAGAATTGAAATATCTCTCGACCAAAGTAAATAGTAGTTGTAAAACTGTGTACCAAAATCTATCTTGATCAAATCTCTAAAACATCATTTTAGTCTCAAAAGAACATAAATCATTCATTAAGGCGATATGATTTTCATGATGAAAGAATACATTTTAAAGTGACAAGTGGGAATAAATCCATTTTTAGGAAAACAGTAGAAAAACCACATTTTTAGTTGAAATCATACCAATTAGTGAGCATGAATGTACCAAATTGCATGACATCACTAGTATCCAAATTAGTACAATTATAAGCATTTGAATGTCAATAAACCAACCCATGTCCTTTCAAGGATAAACTACTTACCCAGAATCCTAATATCATAATCATGGCCTTGTGCCCGATAATACATAATCATTTCATAATTTGGGAAACCATCATAATCCACCAAATATAGTTTTAAACCTTATGCTAAAGGTTTATTAACCTGAACTATGTCTAAACCTACTAACAACCTAGGGTTGTAGGATCCTAAAAGCATAATGAGTACTTCACCTTAAGGGTTGATTCACCCTTCTAACCTCAAACTCATAAATTAGGCTAAGTCACAGAGATTTACCCATAATCATATCCAAACATCCCTATCTAACATGCAGCATAATATATAATACACTATATTATGAAAAAAAGTAGACAGAAGCCTACCTCGATGTTGAAATGCAAGTCCTCGAATCATCCATAAATCATCTTCCTTTGCTCCATGATCTTACAATACTATTACACTATAAAAATAGTAATATACACATTGTTAGGATTAAAATAAGATCCATATAGCTATATTAAGGGTCAGGTTAAAATTCGGGTCAAGAATGGGCCCACAGGGCTTACAAATGGAATCTAAAATTGAATCTGTCATGAGATCCTTCAAAAGACAAGGAATGTGTGCTCAAAAATTGAGCAAAAATGAATCGTAAATCAGATCTCAAATCAACCCTTAAATTTTAGGAATTTTATATCCTAAATCTAAGAATTTACCATGGATTAGGGTGGAAGTTAAAAGAAAAATCAATGGAAAATGACCAAGGAGTCTTAGGCTAGCTTACCTTAGCTTCAATGGATGACTTTCCACTTTTTCCTTTCTTTGAGCTCTCAATTTGGTGTGAAAATAGAGGGAAAATAGAGGCAAATTGGGTGGGGGAGGAGGGAAGGATATAAATATCTTCCAGGTGCCACTTAAGAAGTCACCTAGTCGCTGAAGAGACAACTGCTAAAGTAGCTCCCCAATTGCTTAAGCAATCTGGCATGATAGGCGAGGGTATTGCTTAAGCGATGCCTAGGTTGCTTAAGAGATATCCGCTTAAGAGGGCATGGATAGCTTAGGAAGTTGCATCAGCAACCTAATGCATCATATTTTCTAAGTCCAAAATGGACTCCTACTGGGAGCTCAGAACTCGTTTGGAACCTCATGTGCACAAATAATCTATGCTAACAAACCAAATTTGAAGTTTTGAACCCAATAGAACCATCAAATCTTTATTTCAAGATTATTTTGACTAAATATGGGGCCACATCTATAGCTCTATTTCTTATATAATGCATCTAATATCCCAAAACAAGTCCGGCAACCTTGGGACCAAATATAAGAACCAAGTGCAGAATCAAAAACTAACTAAGATATGAAAATAAAAGATAAAGGATAGATGAAAATTAAGTAATAGATAGACACAACGAAAGGAATTGAAAGAAAAAAAGGGTATATTAAAAACTTAATCCTCAATCAATTAAGCCAAACAAAGCACATAACTCTTACGTAGACCTCAAGGGAATCGATTCGCAAGGAAATCACATTTCTAAACAAAGTATTAACACAATCTAATCCAAGATTCCACTCACACTCAAAGGAATAAACATTCATAATCATCAAAATCTACTTACTAAATGAAGAAAAGGTTTTATTTATAGTCTAGGTTAAATTATTACATCTTCTGAGCCCAAACGTGCCCCATTTGGAAAGAACAAAGAATAATAGTCTATTAAGCATCCGTTTAAGCATCCCAAGCGCACATGGGGTGAATATTCAAGGCATAGTAGGCTGTTTAAACCTACTCTAGTAGATCTATAGAAGGTTAGGCGCACCTTCAAAGCAGATTATGTCCTCTTCCGGGGGTATTCTAGCCTCATCTTGCCTTCCCTTAGCCTACTTAACATTACTTGACCCTTATTGATCATCATAATCATCCAATTGGCACGTTTTAGATAGAACCAAGGAGTCACCAAGTGCCTCTTGATCCATAAGCATCCTCACCCAAGATTTGGAGGCAATTCAGATTATATTATCCTCTCCTTCTTGAAGAAGATTTATCCTAGAATCTACAACCTTAAATCATAAGAGAAAAATACATAACCAATACATCCTCAAAGAACGAGGGGTAGCACAAGGGTTAAAATCAAAATATTCATGCCAGGGAGACACCTATTTCACATATAGCCAAATATCTTTCAATTCAATGAAAAAGAAGTCAACACTTAAGGTGCAAAAGAGTTGGCTATGATAAGCATAATGAATTATCCAAATTTCTTTCCATTAACAAGATTACCAAACAAATAATCATATGTTTTAACAACTAAGGGTGGTATCAAGGAGTCATTAGGGTGTAGATTACCCTTTCTTTCACAAGAAACCATCTTTACACACATGACATTCTTTACACCAACATGGTTATTTTCACCAATAAAGAAAATGGAATGATAAGCATTATGATTAATTAAGGTGCTACCAAGAACAAAGTCACATGAAGGTAAGAACAAAACTATCAAACACCTCACATACCTTTCACTTGAACAACCTTCCAAGAAAGATCCAACTTGCCTATCCACATAAGTGTGATAAGAAACAAAGGACAAGGGTTGTTTATCAAGTAGGGACCAAATGGACATCCGAGTTGGAAAGACCACACAATATATGCACATTCAAGTCAGTCCACAAGGTACTTCGAAAGACATCAACACTAGCTAGGTAGTAATTTATGTCAAATATCTTGAAAATATTATTTACCTTAGGGTAAATGTCATCATGAATTCAAGGAATGCTAGGAATAATAGAGAGTAGATACATACCTTTGGATCAAAGACTTGAGCTTGCTCTCTTGCCTTCTAGACTCACACCATGTGGACTTTCCCCCTCATGCATCAACTTGGAAGTTGGAAAAGTGTTAGTGCCAAAGATAGTAAACAACAAGGTTTTGGGTTTGTCACTAAGCTCTTCTTTAATGTTATAAATCTCCTCATCTTCACTAATTATCTCATGCCTCATCATAAGGTTAAAATCCACAAACTCTCCTTCTTGAGGCCAAACATACTCATGGGGAACTTTCATCATCAATCCACAAGGTACACTAAAGTTCCCTTCAACTTTTGCTAATTCTCTTTTAATTCTAAGGTCTTCATCCTCTTGAGGATCCTCCTCACCATCAACCTCTTGGGTCACCTTATCCCTAATAAAGTAGGCATCACCTTCCACCAAAACTATGTTCCTTAGATTGGGGTATTCAATTGCCTTATGACCCCAACCTTGACATTTAAAGCAAACAATACCTTTAGAATTGGGATTAAAAGATTGATTATCTTCAATACTTGGTGGATATCTTAGGCTTGCCTCCCTAATGGGCTTCCTCTCAAAGAACTTGATAAAATCCTTATTCTTGTTCCATCCGGTTGAAGAAGAAGAAATGTAGCCTTTATTGAAGGACTACTTTGAATTGTTGTTCCTTTCAACCTCAATGGTCCCTTCAACAAGGTCTTCTATTCATTAAAACTTGTGGAAAACTAGTTGAGAAGCAATGTCATAGTCCAACCCACCTTTTAATTGAGCCATACAATGATTTTATGGTTCGATGCTCTCAAGATGAAGAATTGAATTTTGGAACTCCTTATAATAGTTTTCCACACCTCTACCTCTTTGCCTCAAATTATAGAGCTTGGTTAATTGCTCTTTCTTAAACCTTTCCATCACATACCTCTATCTTATAAGTTCCCTCAGTTAATCCCAATCCAAAGGTCTAGATTACTATTTCTCTCTCTGTGTACTCTCTTAGTCTCCTACCAAGTAGAAGTATACCCTTCAAATTAAGCAATTGCATCAGTGGCTTTCTTATGTCTGATTAACTCATTGAGTTAGAATATCCTATTGTGTTGTACTTCTCAATCAACGTAGATTGATGGATCACTAGTTCCTTTGAAGGTAGTAAGAGTGATCTTGATTGAGTTAAAACCCATGCCTCAACCTATTTTTCCTCCTTGATTCCATTGATGACCTTATTGAACTTGGGTATGATTTCCCAAGTTTCCTCTTCCATGGGGAGCCGTACCAAATCTTTCTTCTCGCCTTATGTGTCCTCCCTCTTGAGTCCCTCTTTAATTTCATAGAAATTCCATAAAGAGGGCCACTTTGTCTAACTTTTTATCTCTTTCATAAGGTTTCTCACCTCCTATATCCTCAATTTAGATTGGTTGGTTATGGTTAGCTGGGATTTGAGGTGGTTGGTTTTGGTTAGGTGAGGCTCTAGGTAGTCCTTGGGGAATTTGGATGTGTGGTTCTTGGTTTTATGGAGTTTCTTGGTTGAATTAATTGGATTGGGGTTGTAGTGGATGAATGGGATTTCGGTTTTTTAGGTATTTAGTGGCTTGGAGGATGGGATCATGTACTTTTCTTAGTTGACTGAACATTTGGTGGGATGTTTCCGAAGGTATAGTACTAGAGGTGTTAGGATCATGACCACTAGACGAAGCATGATAGTTTAGAGGGGTTGAATTGGTGGAATGTAGATGAACTTCCAAAGTGTCTATCCTCCTTGACAAAAAACTTTCCATGCCCTCCATTCTTCCTTTAAGATATCCCAATTGGTGCAATCTAGACGAACTTCCAAAGTGTATATCCTTATTAAGACAAAACTTTCCATGCCCTCTATTCTTCCTTCAAGATGTCCCAATCGGCTACCCGTAGATCCCAATCGACTATCCATAACATTAACATCTTCTTTCACACTCATTACGGATGCCACTAAAGCTTCCATATTTATTTGTCCTATAGCACTTTGGTTATCATCTTCCGATGACATTGTACCTAATAAGAAAAACTAAATAAGAACTAAAACAACAAATAAGTTAAAGTTAAGAAATCAACCTCACAAGCTCTCAAAGTTCACACCTTTGGTTTGTCTTTCAATTGGTATTGCAAGCATTGATAGATCATTTATACTCCAATGAGAATTCTTGGTACCAATTGTGGCTTGAGTTCAGAACAGATTCTTGTTTGAAAGACTCAAATAAAACTATGTACAGACTTGAATCAAGAACTAACAATGAATTGAAAAAGAGAAAATCTTGAAAGAAATAGGACTGAAAAACCAATCAATCAACTTAGTAGATGAATTACTAGTTGGTGAGTAGTTTAAGAATAAAAAGATTAGTATAGGAATCAAGAAATGAAACTAAAGAATCAAACATTGAGCAAAAGGAGTAGTTGAAGTGTTGAATTGAGTTTAGAGGCTTGAATTTTGCGTTGGAGACTTGATCTGCGTTAGGAGGGGTTGATCTGTGTTGCCCAGCCTGCTCTAGCAAGTATGGCACAGGTGCAAGGCATCCTAGACATAGGTGCTACTGGTTTGAGCAGCTACAGCACCTTGGGCGCACTTGCAAAGCAAGTTGGCTGCCCCTTGCCCTTTGAAATGGTGAAATGCCCTCCAATGGCCCCCCTTTTGTACTCTTTTCTTGGAATATCCTTGGAATCTTTGTAGATGCTTTAGTACAAACACTTTTTCACTCTCTTTCTTCCTTGTTTTTGGATTAAACAACCCTTTTGCTGAAAATTTCAACTTGAAGATAGCAATTTCTTTTCTAACCTTTTCTCCTTAGCTCGAAATGAGTTGAATTTTGAATCCAAACACTTTTTAACATTCTAAACTCATTCCAAGCATCATTTTGCTCAAATTATTCACCAAATTTTCCAAATTTTTTAACCCACTTCAATTTTCTAACAAGTTCAAGCTCTCAACAATGGTAGAATGCTCAACATGACTGCGACTTGGCTCAAATTTGACTTCTCGGCCCCTATAATGTTAGAAAACTCAAATCTAACACTAGAAACACAAGAAAACACAAGAATCAAAAACTCAAAAATTGACCTAACACCAACATCGTTAATAGTAAAAAAATTGTGATTTTTTATTTTCTCAAGATAACAAACCCAAGATTGACTTCGTGGAAACGAAATCAAGATCGGCTATGATACCAAATGATATAGGAACAAAGTACGGAATCGAAAACTAACTAAGATATAAAAATTAAAAATAAAGGATAGATGAAAAGAAAGTAATATATAGACACGCAAAAAGGAATTGAAAGGAAACAAGGTTATATTAAACCCTTAGTCCTCAATCAATTAAGACAAATAAAGCACTTAACGCTTAAGTAGACCTCAAGGGAATCGATTCCCAAGAAACCCATGTTTCTAAACAAAGTATGAACACAAGCTAATCCAAGATTTCCACTCACTCTCAAAGGATTAAACATTCATACTCATCAAAATCTACTTACTAAATAAAGAAAAGGTCCTATTTATATCTAGGTTAAATTATTACATCTTATGGGCCCAAAAATGACCCATTTGGACAGAACAAAGAATAATAAACCATTAAGCATCCGCTTAAGCATTCCAAGCGCACATAGGGCCATCTTCAAGGCATAGTGGGCTTTCTTTACCTGCTCTAGCAGATCTAGAGTAGGTTGGGCACACCTCCAAAGCAGATAAGGCTTGTGTCCTTTTTTGAGGGCTTTCTAACCCTATCTTTCCTTCCCTTGGCCTCCTTAACATCCCTTGACCCTGGTTGATCATCATAATCATCAAATTGGCATCTTTTGGATAGGTCCAAGGAGTTACCAAGTGCCTCTTAAACCATAAGTATCCTCTACCAAGATGCAGAGGCAATTCGGATTGTATCGAGACCTAAACCAAGGGTCCTCCTAGCCTAAAATCAACGTTCCATAATGATGGTGCAGTCAGAATTCTCATTCGAGGTCAGGGACTAGGAGTTTTGGTCAAAGACCATATCCTAAATAGTGGAAGCTCCAAAATAGGGAAATGAGCCTAAAACCTAAATAAACTATTCGATAATTGAACCAGCAGTTCCATCAAGTCATAAATGATTTATAGCCATTGTAAGAAGGCTCAAAATACCAGTAATGCACGCAAATCAAGGGAATTACTTGGAGAGTCATTATAATATCCACTACTAATAGTACTTTTATTTGCAAAAGTCAAATGGATAGAAAGGTCATGAAATCTTGAAGGGATGAGGTACTGGGTCAGCATGCTCCAAGCAAGACTCCCCAGATAACCTCTAAGAAGAAACAATGGTTTCAAGGGATTTTTCTATAGGTATCCCTTTTTAACCAACTCCCGCATTTCACTTCTCAAACAGCCAAAACCTAATCTCATCCACTACCTAGCCTTCAACTAAGATGAGGAAGGCTGATGCACGCAAACCCAAACCACAACACACTGATACAACACTAATACTAGCACAACCAAGCAGAAACTCATCAAAACTTGAGAAAATCTAAGGCATGAGTCATGCAACCAACTCCAATATCCAAATATAACCTTCTTTCGCCTTCCCAAACCTGTTATCCACTCCAAAACAAGAAGAAAGTCACCTGAGTCCTATCCGTGCAACTCTATAAAATGATCTCATAGAATTTAAGTTGATCCACTAGAAATTCAAAGTAGCCAGCATAAGAATAAGCCCATAAGACGCTACCTGGGCACATAAATGGAGATGACTAAGTTCTGCAATCTATGACAATGCTAAAAATGGTCTAGATGACCCTCAAAATTGAAAGCCAGGAGTTTGAAGGACATACTCACCACGAAATAATCTACTCCAGGATGTCCCCTCAATCAAGGATGAATCCAAGTTGAATCCAACTCAAGTATACCACTCCCGTCGAGTAGATCATCAAAACTCGACAAAATTTAGAACATAGGTAAAAAGTGGAAGAACCATCATCAGGTGCCATCAGGCTATCATCTAAACACTTATCACCCATAATCCATCTAAACTGATGATGACCGAATAGGTAGGCCAAAAGTATGCTCAGTCAGCCCATAGATGAAATTGCAATTAAGATAAATATAAAAATAAAGGATGTAACCAGGCTCTTTAACTTCCAACTGGAATCTTAATACTAAGGTTAAACCGCTCGATCTTCACTATCTAAACCAAACCTATAGATGGGTAAGCATCCACCCTACAAATCGATAATAACCTTCAAATTTCCATTCCAAGGCATCAAGTTTGAAACTGAGCCAACTAGTCTAATCTAAGACCAAACACCCAAATCGACCTTACTATCCAAATTTGACACACCCTTACTGGATTATGCGGAGTCAAAATAGAAAATAGTTAAAGAACATAGTCACAACAGAAGATAAACCATAGACTGAAAGCACAGTAATCAAATCCATATCTGTTGCAGGGCATGCATCATCAAGCATACCCAAGAACTCACCAAGGCTGTAAACTATACTAGTAACAATCAAAAGCTCTAGCAACTCAGAGAAATGCAACCTTAATCAAACAATAGTCAATCCAATACTCCATACCAGTAATGAATACCCAATTTACCAACTTAAGAAGCATCCATAGGAAAGATTTTCTATCTCTCACTCTCTTAACTCCACTAGAATAAGAACTACATCACAGCAAGGATGGAGTATCTAAATCCACACCAATAGTAAGATCAAAGCTACCACCAGGAGGTAAACCCAACAAACCTAAAAGGAGAACTCGAGACCTCTCGAATTCAACATCAAGGACACTATCGGGTGATGATCAATCCAAAACATAAGAATGAACCCAAAATTTGTCAACCTTAAAAATAGGTTATACAACCCCATTGATAAATCTAGAACCATAATAGAACCATAAAAAGTCAACTTACCTTCACTGCCATAATCCACTTCACATCCAAACTAGCGTAGCCACAAAAGAGGAAAATGATCAACTTCACCTTGTTGCAAGAGAGAAATTATTCAAGCAAGCTAGTCACCCAAGCCTATGAATAAAAATCGTGGGAAAGAGAATTCTAGCTAGATAATGCTAGCCTAGTCATCTACTAAGCGAGGATCGATAAACATCAAATAATGGAAATAGATAACAACAGCAATAGAAATACCAGATAAGGAGTAGGTGGTACAAAAATGAAGAATCAATAACAAGTAACACACTAGGGAAATAAAAACGATAATATGCCAAGGTAAACAAGACTCCAACCTAAATGCTACACCCTTAAGGAAATATCAACACTGATACATTCCATCCACTACTAAAAGAAATTATCTATAGGGGTAGTCATATAATCATTATCTCTATATTAGGTCACACACCAATCAATACAACCCTACCAAGGCACAAAATTAATGATGGGTACTAAAACTACAACACACTCAAATAAAAAGGCAAAGGAAAAAAATAAAGGGCGTACCTATCATGGTGGAGTTTGAAGTCATATGTCTGATGTGCTCGAGGAAGTATAAATCTGAGCGGGTCCAAACTCATATCGAGCATCTAAATCACCAATTAAAGTACTAAGCAAACTACCTCTAATTGAAGGTGACACCATACTATAGGACTGATCTGGATTAACTAAATGACTGATAATTCCATGTTGAGGACACTCTCTAGACTAGTGATCGATCTTTTTGCAGTCTTAGAAAACCCTTGAAGCCCTAACCTAGTGAGAAACTAGAGTTGACCCCAAATGGCTAATTGATCGATGTCGGGAGAACTCCCTATTAATATAACCATCCTCCCCCTAATCATAAAATACCTCAAGAGCTCTAGGCTAGTAAAGAACACATTCTAACTCTATCTGAGCAACCAACTTGCATCTGGGGCACTATCTAGACCAATGACGAATCTTACCACAACCTCAACAAGCTTCAAAAATACTCTGAGGTGCTACCCCTACTGATCCAGAAAGGACACCATGGCCAAATGACCTATATTAAATACTTTACAAGGTCCGATAAGAACTCTTCCCACTGTGATCACCACAACTGATCTGAGATCCACCCATAGTATGAGATGCTCCTTATGTAGAACTACTAGGCTGTAATTAAAGCTAACCTATTCCAAGAGGATCCTCTCTCCCAAATAAAATACCAATAACATTGTACTGATGACATGATTTCTTACCACCACCTCCATAAGTCTCAATACATGCTTTATTTGTAGCCCTCACATGGTCAATAATATGAAAGAAGGAAGACACAGTTGATGTCAAGTACCCTAATGCCAAACAGAGAGGCAATGCTAATTCTTTAATGAATCCATGCACCATCTCATGCTATGAAGGATATAAAATAAAAGTGTGTTTATCTCACTCCCGAAATTGATCTCATACTCCGAAACTAATAGGGAACCTTGATGAACACTTACAAACCCAACTCTAGTCTGAGAACTACTAGAAGAATTGGATGTCATCCCTGGATATGAAGCATCCGCAAAAAGATTTGGGATCCCCATTGTTGAATCTCAAAAGGTTGAATTGGTTACAATCTCCACTAGAGTCTGGATTGGCCCCAAATCCTCTGGTAAACATTTGATCTTTGACATACTTCCTTGACTCCCTGGTCTAACGCTATGTTGAAGCTCTTGTAATAGGTGTCGAAGTCCCATCTATATCTATCGACAACCTCGCATCATCCATTTGGGACAAAATAAATTCAAAGAACATACTTGAGGCTCATATAAATATGTACATATGATCAGGAGAAAATAACAAGAATTCCTAAAAATGTCTTATAGCCTCCAAAAGATAGGTTATATATGTCTCCGTATGATTTGTAAGACTCTACTAGACACTTAGCTCTTTTACCAACACACTAGCAACCTAGGCTCTAATATCAATTTTTCACGACCCAATTTCTTAAGTCATTATGGCACCTACTATATCCCACCAGTAGGTGATCCAACTCATAGTCTAGAACTGCCAGTAATGGACTACCAAGAAAAATAAAGGAAAAATGCAAAATAATTAGAAGAAAAGAGTAATATATATAAGACAACCCCAAAATATGGTGGAATCAGTATTAGAGCTTCTAATATAATGAGAATACAAAATAAAGTACAAATGAATATACATCTATAACCCATCTCTGAATACAACATAGATATAAGTCTAAAACATAAGAGGAAGAATAGTATTACTCCAAATGCCAGGAGCTCACCCTAAGTCTTTAAATCATAACTGCTCTGCACGATGCACACAATAACGGAGAGAACCAAACTATGATCTGTAGGCTACAAAGGTGTAGCATGAGTACCAAACATGTGGTACTCAATAAAGCAACTACCGACTGAGCTCCAAGGATAATGAAAATATAAATAACATGCAAGAAAGAATGTAAAGTGCACCCAAATATCAGGAAAACTAACATAGTAAAGCTAAGGTGGAAATAATGGTAAACTATACTATTATGACATACTTGGGGACATAAGCACTATACCATATATCGCTGGGCAATATACAAATTAAGGGTAGAAGAAGGATATATAGTAGTATACAAGACCAAGGAATAGACATACAACATGAATGAATAAAGAAAATGAGGGATATACAGTAAGACCATAACTACATATATATATACATACATACATACATAAATAATTCTCTATATATATATATATATACATAAATTAGTCTAACTCAAAGGTGCAAATTAAAGTAGTCATACCGATATCTTAAGACCACCTAATCATAATAAAAACTAGTTTTAACATAATCAGAGCCTAAAACTATAATGTCTAACCATGGGATAATATGCAAAGTAAATTAATCATAAGAGAAAGGAATCAGAATCATACCTCAAATACCAGTACCAGTCCAATAATCAACCTGTGAACTAACCATTATAATAACAATACAGTGACCATCTAGTTCAGACAACCAATACCTAAACCAAGCTCCATATTCTTAAAGGTACAACAACAAGTAACACATAGCAAACAACACTCATCACTTATACCTATGTAACCCCTTATAAGGCTGATAGATATTGGCATATACTAGTAATAGGCAATGTGTATGCAAGGATAAATATAAAGCATAACCCATACTACTATATCTGATCCAAGTACCATAATGTAACCTAGTGTATACACCACCTCCTTCAGCTCGATATCTCACAAGGCAAGAACTATGGCGACCTCTCTTATCCAGCATGATGGCTCATGAATAAAGGGTCTTCTACGGGGTTTAGGAGTACCCATATACACTAACCTAGTCCTTATCAAGGATTTTTAACAATCATCATCACCATCAACCTATTCCATCCAGCACCAGAGAGATCTACATATAATAAATGCACAAACTCAAACCATGGCAAAAAGAGTGTAAGTCTATAAATCCTTTGTTTAGGGTAAACTCCAAGACTAAATCATCATAATAGTTTAGAAAAGGTCGGAATCTCTCTCGACCAAAGTGAATAATAGTAGTAAAATTATATATTGGAATCTGCCTTGGTCAAATATCTAAACGTCATTTTTAGTCTCAAAAGATCCTAAATCATTCATTAAGGTGGTATGACTCCCATTATGAAAGAATTTGTTTTAAAGTGAAAAGTAGGAATAAATCCCCTTTTAGGAATAGTAGTAAAACCATGTTTTTTAGTTGGAATCAAACCATTTAGTGAGCATGAATGTACCTAATCCATGCATGCCATCACCAGTATCTAAAATAGTACAATAATAAGCATCTAAATGGCAATAAACTAACCCACGTCCTCTACAAGGATAAACCACTCGCCAAGGATCCAACTAATAGCATAACCACGGTCTTGGGCCCAATAATACATAACCGATATAATCATTTTATTTTCCAAAAAAACATCATAATCCACCATGTAAAGCAGTAAATATTATGATAAAGGGTTATTAACCTCAACTATGTCTAAACCTACTAGAAACCTAGGGTAATAGGATCCTAAATGCATAATTGGTGACGTTCAAGTTGCACCTCCTCTTAGAAGATGATACGGTCGCAGCCAAATATAGTAACCCAACAAAGGTTGGGGTCAAATCCTAAGAGAATATGTTTAATCATTGATATCATTTGTTGTAATCAACGAGCAAAACTGGAAAAGTTAATGGCGGCTTTGAGTGTCAATTTCGAACAAGTAATAAATATCAACTTCGGTTATATTCAGTCGTAAGTGAACACTAGGATTGTGTTCCCCTGACTTCTTAACCCCATAGGCTTATCGTGCTATGTTGAACTAACCCGATTCTTTGCATGCAAAATTGATAAGTTATGTACCTTCTATAGTCTTTCGGATGAGCTGAAGAATTTCACCCTTTATCTTTTGAGTCACAGGATATCGCTTTACTAACACGTATCTTTATCCCAGTTAAATATTAACTTTTGAGTCTCTAGTTATTAGATAAAACCTATAAATCTTACTTAGATAATACCTAGAAGCATCAATCGACAGTTAAACTCCAAATTATTATTGTCATTATCTTTGCCTAGTCACTACTCCTCTTTTGGAGTAAGTAGCAATAATCTAGGTAGGATCCTAACATTTTCAACCGCTATAATAACTATTAAACTAAAGAAAATACAATGCATGCATGGGTATCTGTTTAGAACAACAATAGCACTTCCCCTACTTCATTAATCTGCCAGGGTTTCCACAATACTAGGTATGGGTTTTTATCCTCTCATGCTTGTGAAGTAATCAACAACATTCATGATTTAAAGCTTAAGATGAAATCACAATAAAAAGAAGTAGAAAACCCAAAACCGTAATCGAATTAATCAACTAAAATCAATACAAGAGAATCCCAAGATCAAAATCTAATCTTGGAATCAAAATATATTTGTGAACATCAAAAGTGTGTAACTCCTACTAAAAACACATTAAGGGTATTTATAGTACATGAAGAAACCCTAAAACCAAAGCCCAAATAAAATAGGAAAAAATAGGGTTGGTGGCCACTTATGGTCTGTACTTGTGCCCTGACCCAAGGTGCAGGTAACACTTGCGATCTACAGGGAGGGCGCAAGTGTGAGAACATAATTTTTTAGCAAGTCAGCTCTCAAGATTTTAGACTTCTGTCACTTGCTTTAATTAGATGCGGTCCATAAGTACTACTTTCAATCCACATGTTGACTTAGAAAGTGTCAGGAGTCATCTTTTCAGCTTTTCTTTAAGCTCCAAACATGGTTTGATCACGAATAAGCCAAAAAGTGTCCCAAACATCCATAATTGCTCTAATAAGTAGCCAAAAATACCTTTTTCATCTTTTTCAGGAACGTAACATCCAAAACATGCAAAACATACCCATAACACATCATATCTAACAAAAAAACCTCAAAAACTTGCATATTTTCCATAATTTAAGCATTGAAAGTGCTATATTTCTATAGTACATCAATAATGAGTATTTCACCTTAAGGTTCGATTCACCCTTCTAACTCCACACTCATAAATTAAGCTATGTCATGATGTTTTACCCATAATCACATCCTAACATCCCTATCTAACATGCAACATATATAATACACTATCTCATGAAGATGAGCAGATAGAAGCCTACCTCAATGTCAAACTGCAAATCCTCAAATCATTTGTGTTTTCTCCACAATTCTAAAATACCATCATGCTATAAAAATAATAATCCACATGTCATTAGGAGTAAAATAAGACTCATATTTCTATATTAAGGGTTGGATTGAAATTTGGGTCTAGAATGGGCCTATAGGGACCGCAAACAAAATTCAAAATTGAATCTGTCATAATGTCCCTCAAAGGAAAAATAATGTGTACTCAAAATTTGAGCACAAATGGAGTGTAAATCGGATCTCAAATTATTCCTTAAATTTTAGGAATTTTAAGACCTAAATCTAAGAATTTACCTTGGATTAGGGAGAAATTAAAGCAAAAATTAATGGGAAATGACCAAGGACTGTTAGGCTACCTTAACTTAGCTTCAATGGATAATTTCCTACTTTTTCCTATCTTTGAGCTCTCAATTTGGTGTAAAAATAGTGGAATAAATGGTGGAAAATCAAATGGAGGAAAAGGAGATAAAAAGCTTCTAGGTGTCGCTTAAGCGGTCACCTAGTCGCTTGACCAATAGTATCTTAAGCAGCTCCCCAATCACTTAAGTGGTCTAACCCGATAGGCATGGGTATAGTTTAAGTGACTCCTAGGTTTCTTAAGAAATATACGCTTAAGCGGACACAGATGACTTAAGTAGCTGAATCATCAACCTGATTACGCTTAAGAGGACACAGATGACTTAAGTAGCTGAATCATCAACCTGATGCATCAGATTTTATAAGTCCAAAATAGACTCTGACTAGGTGCTCTAGATTCGTTTGGAACCCCATGAGCACAAACAAACTATGATACCATACCAAATTTGACATTCTAGGTTAATATAACCATTAAAACTTTCATCCAAGGTCATTTTACTAAATGTGGGGCCCACACCTATAGTTTCATATTTTATATAATCCGCCCAATAGGTCAAAATGAGTTCAAAAGCCTCAAGACCTGAACCAAGGGCCCCCTAGCCTAAAATTAATATTCTAGAGTTTATGGTGTTGTTAGAGTTCTTATCTAAGGTCATCTACTAGGAGTTTTGGTCTAAGACCAAATCCTAAACAACAAAATCTCCAAAATAGGTAAATAAGCCTAAAACCTAAATAAACTGTCCGATAAACAATCTGACAATTTTGGCAAGTCACAAATGACCTTTATCCACTACGGGAAGGCTCAAAATTCTAGAAATGCATACAAATTATGGGAATAACCTAGAGGGTCATTATAATCTAGGTCTTGTTTTTGGACTTGAAAAGAGGAGCGACCAATGTAAAGAAAGAAAATAGGGCTAGTTTGTGAACTTTATAAGGAAAGGGAATTTTTATCATTGAGGATAAAAATATACCTTGTGACCTATATTAGTTGATACAGATGATATCTCTATGTATTTCACTATTAAGAGACAACCATATAAATATAAGCATTAGGATAGTCGAGTAGTCTTAGATTTGTTGGGAAAATTCTCAACATAGCTAAAATTAACCTACAACTAGTAATTTAGGAAAGCAAATTAGGCTTATGATTGGATAGCTCAACTGGATTGTAAAATAACCACAACCCTAGATCTTTTCTCAAATTTAATTACTACACAAATAATCCATGAATTGTATATAGTTGTTTTTATTTACATTAAAAACACTCAAATCACTCTTTATTATTGGTCATATATCTTAGGCGTATTTATACTCCTAAGTGTCACTATCTATGCACATTTAGTTTAGTTTTGAGGACTTCTTGATGTGATTAATGAGGTATTAAGGGTGTTGATTGTGTATTCATGTTCTAAGTAATATGTTTAGAGTTTTTAATGTTATTTGTAACTAATTTAAGAGTCAAAATGATCAAATAGAGTTTAGATGAAAAACTAGTTGTGCTAACTTGAGCTATGCTTGGTTCTAGTGTACTTTGATGAACTCTATTGTGTTGTACGATCTAAATATTGTTAGACGATGTTGTATGAGGATGTTTTAGGTGTTTTGGAATCTAACTTAATCCTACAAACAAGTCCTAAGAAGTTTTGAAACAAGGATCAAATGCGCAATAAGATAGGAGCCAAACAAAAGTGAAAGTGCCCCTTTGTGGGAGTGCCATGCCCGCACCCCTCAAGGCAGGATATGGGTGTATGGAAAGACCCCTATGGATACCCCTATCTTCACTAAACTTTATTTGGGTGGGTTTTTTAGCTCCGAATCTGGACTTAGGCCTTTTGATGCAAGGCAGCTCCTGGGGCATCCAAAAGTTGATTTTAAACCTTTTAAGTGAGGGGCAATGCTGTGAATGCAAATATTTTGGGTTAGGGTATCCATGGATGAACTAAAACACTATAAAAGGAGAAATTAGTAAAAATTTCATCCCATCTTTGTATCAATACACAAATTGGAGAGGAGGCAAGGCATCAAAGGGCTCAAACTAGGGTCTGTTGTTCTTTAACTTTACTTTCTTGTAGTTTTACTTTATGAACTCATCTATGGTGGATTCTTTGTAAGACTATGAGTGGATAATTACCCTAATTCTAGGGTTTAGGTTACAAACATGATTGTGTAATTATGGTTGAATGGTGATTTATAGGTTTATCAAGTCATGTGATTGTTCTTATATTCTTGTTTTACTACTTTAAAGCGCTATGAACTTTAGGATAAATATAAGTCCCAAAATGAATTGTCCATAGGAGTGGGGGGATGGAATGAGGAATTCAAAAAGTGTGGATCATATCTTTAATTATTATATACTGATTTATAAAGTATGATTTGAGCTTAGGATAGGGATATACCAAATGCCCAACTTGGTTAATGAAACGGGAAGATAGCTTAATGCATCTGAGTGAAAGACTCACATCCCCACTCAACGATGTAGTTGTGAGATTAATTTGGGTAGATAAATTAGAGTATGGTAATTCCCAAGTTATAATATCAACCCCGTAGATCAACAATCATGATAAACACCAACGTCAGCTAGAAACCATAGTTTTGCATGAATAGGATGTAAAGGCCTCAACCCTGGAACTCTCTACATATTGTTTAAAATCCAAATTACATACCACTATTAATTTTTGTTATGTTTTTATAATTACAAAACTCAAACTCTTGATTGGTTACACTCATACTTATTGAATCGCATTAGTAACTCTAGAATTAGATTGTTTGCTAAAGGCTGACCTTGTGGGATTGATATTCGGCTCAAAAGGGTCACTATATTACTTGAAAGACCACGTACACTTGTATTTGTAGTTGGACGCAACAAGTTTTTGGTGTTGTTGCCGAGGACTTGAAAATTGATAAATTTCTGATTTTTAGTTTTGCTATTTTATTTGATAAATGTTGATGACTTGGTTTTAGATACAAAACTTACAGATATAGTTTTTAATCTATGGTAAGCTGGCAAGGTAGAGGGATTTAGTCAAATTATATCATTAATCGAAGCGATACTTACATTAATTAAGGAGAAAAGTAGGACTTTTTATCCCATCCCACAGGTTTAACAAATGGAAGTCATTCCTATAGTCATGGCTGAAGAACAACCAGCCTTCAGGATGGTGCACGAAGTGGAAATCCCACTCAAAACTAATGTTACCTCTGCCATCCACAGACTGAATCCTAGGGGTAGATTTGAGCTGAAGAAGAACATGGCGTAATTTTTGCACAAGAGTGGGTAGTTCTCAGGCTTGTCATATGAGGATCCACAGGTCCACCTACAGAAATTCTTTGAGATTAGTGACACCTTATTTCCCAGTGTATTCTATAGATTATATGAAGCTCACTCTTTTCTCATTCTCACTATAGAGTAAAGCAAAGAAATAGTTAAAGGCAAAACCTTCAAACTTCATCACTACTTAGAATGACTTGGCAAAGAAGTTTCTCATCTAGTTCTTTTCATCTGGAAAAACTACATGGTTGAGGAGTGAGAACCTGAGACTAAAACAAAAGCAAGATAAGAATATCTATCATGTATGGGAGAAAATTCATATGAGAATCTCTATCATGCATGGGAAAGATTCAAGTCTCTTCTCAAAGATTGTTTGCATCACCAACAAATGAACAAGGTATTAGCTCATACTTTTGTTGAATCTCTTGACCATAACATACAATTTTGATAGATTCAGCTGTAGGTGGTAAAGCTTTGGAGAAAACTTATGATGAGCTATATACTCTCCTAAATCAAATTGCACAAGGTAATCCCAAATGGCATGGTGATATTTCTAGAAGTGTGATAAAAAAACATGTAGGTATGATTGAGATGAATAGTGTCACATTATTGGACACTCAATTGGCATCTTTTCAAAACCAAATGATGATAGATTTCACTAAGTTAAGTGTGAATCAACCTTAGACTCAAGTAAATGCATTTCAGCAAGCTCAAATTTAGTGTGAGATTTGTGAAAGTAGGGGTCACTCTGAGACCTATGTGAAGGAAATATAGATTCGTTTATTTTATGGAAAATGCACAGAAAGAAAATCACAACTATGGTAATGCCTACAACCGTAATTGGCAGAGTCATTCCAATTACTCATAGGTCAATAATCAGACTCAAACTCAGCAATATCTGCAGTAACAGGGCATTCAAAACAACATTCAGGCCTGTAATATTAAAGAGACATAAAAATATCTTTGCTAACCAAGAACAAATCACTGTGGACATAAATTGTCAGACACTAGCTTAGAAAAATTTGATGACACAGTTGGGGAAGTTAGCTCAGGAACAAAATAGAAGACCTCAAGGAGGTGTTTCTAGTGATACATAAAAACAAAAACAAGTGATGGCAATCACCTTAAGGAGTGGTAGAGACCTTATTGATTGACCTCCAAAGAAAAATTAGGAGGTACAAGAAGATTTGGTTCCACAATAAGCAGATGAAAAGCAAGTGGCAACTAAAGAAGCTAAAATTTAGAGAAGTTTGAGTACCCAAAAGTGAAGACAACTGAGAATACACCAGATATACCATCACTATTATTCCCTAGGAGGCTTAAAAAGGCCAAAGAGGATGCATTTTTAAGAAGTTCTTTGCCACATTCAGAAAACTTTATATTAACCTTTCTTTGTAAAATGTTTTTCAAGAAATGCCTAAGTACGCTAAGTACTTGAAGGGTGTTGTGAAAAAACAAGACAAAGTTGGGTGACTTTGAGATTGTAGCACTCACTGAGGAGAGTAGTTTAGTGGTGATAAGCAAGTTTCCAAAGAAGCTCAAGGACCTTGGGAGTTTTTACCTTCCCATTTAAATTGGTAAAAGTGATATAGTCTATATTTTGAGTGACTTAGGGGCAAGCATCAACTTGATGCCCTTTCAGTGTTTAACACTCTTGGTTTAGGAAAATCAAGGCCATGTTCAGTGGTGTTCTAAATGGAGGATAGAACAAGAGTGGTTCTCGAAGGAATCATAGAGGATTTTCTCATCAAGATTGGTAAGTTCATTATTCATGCTGACTTTATTGTTCTTGATTGTGATGCAAATGATCGAGTACCAATCATACTAGGACATTCATTCTTGGTGAATGGAGGAGCACTGATAGATGTGAGAGGGGGAACTCTAAAAATAAGAGTAAATAAAGAGGAGGAGGTCTTCGGAGCTTATAAAACACTCAACACACCCTCACATAATAAGAATCTGTGCATGATCACAGTTATGGGATAATATAAGTGTGGGGTGGAGGAAAGTAAACATCTAATAATCTCTTTGGACTCTTTCATAGAGTTACCCAAATCAACAACTAAGCCCAAAATTGAGAAACGTGAAGAGGAGCCTAAAAAGACAAGTGTAGAAATAGTTGTAGACTCTGAGAGTAAATACTCAAGAGGTCAAAAAAGGATAAAGATGGGATCTAAGTATAAGGAGGAGGATGAAAGAATATGGTTGAGAGTAGTTATGTGAGTCGTGTTGCGACAATAAATCAGGATCTTGGGAGGAAACCTAAGTTAATGTTGTTGTTTCTATTTTATATTTTTTCTTTAGTATCACCTTTGTTTTTGTTTTTGTTTTTATTTTATATCAATATGTTGAGGGGAAGGCTTAGTACCAGAGATCATATCTAAGGAGCATGGCAAAAACTAAGTGTGGAGTCCTCTCAACCATGTTTGATGATCATGATGCTACTAGGTAGGCCTAGAGGCCTCAAGGAGTATTTTTATCCTTACTTTTAGTTTATTCTTTAGGGATAAAGTGTGATTTTAAGTGTGGGGTGGGGAATCTTCTGATTGTTTAGGGCAAAGTGTTGCTATAGGATTTCCATTTCTAATTATTTTTTAGATTTTGACTTAACTTAGAAAGTTTACAAAAAGATTTTAGCTTTGTTTTTTCAGTTTTCTTGATGTCTTTTCAGTAGAAGCACACTTCACCCACCCCTTGGTTTTTATTTTTGGTTAATTTTTTAGGGGGGTCCCTTTGAACTCAGTATCCCTTTTTTTTTAGGACTAATTTTTAATTTTTTTGTATTAGGAGTAAAATGATATATTCTTGCTAAGGGCTATGCATGATTATATGATGCAAGTTGGTTTTTATTGTGAAAGCATGTAGAATGAGTTTAACAACTATTTTGAGACACCTACACTCATTTATATGACTCTTGTGTGATGTTGGCTTAATTTTGAATTCCTATTTTTCTTGGTTGAGAGTCTATATTGACCTATTTGACTTGAGCATTTATCATGTGTGAGTGAGATTTTTGTTACATTCTTTTTTGCATATCATTGTCTAGTACTTGTCTGGAATGTTTACAAAGCAACAAAAGAATGTTGGGTTTGGGAGAAGATATAGATATTTCTTTAATAGCCATGTTTTATACCCTCTTTATCTACCCTTACTGTATGACCTTAGTTATCCCCGATTAGCCTTTAGCCTATTCTTTGATAGCCTCATATGTAGATTATTTCCTTTCTTTTAATTAATCATAATTTAACCCAAAACTCCTAAGCACTTTAATTAAAAGGTTGAGAGGTTAAGAAGTGTAGAATTAAAGAAGGGATAAGTGAAAGTGAAGCTCTAAAATACTAGATATTGGTGTGCTAAAAAAATCTTATATATTATGGTTGGGAGTAATGTAATAAAAAGGAAAATTGATCAAAAATAAATCATGTGTTGATGGAAAATACTCCCTCTTTAAGATTTGTGAATTAGATTAAAGATATTTGATAAAACAAAAGAGAGGTAGGATAATAAAGAGGTGGAAAATTTGGTTGGTTAGAGAGGAGTTAATGTGAAGTGTGATGTATTAAAGCACTTAGGGTAGATAGTCACTGTTACCAGCCAGAATAGCTCTTACTTATCCCTTAGCCTATATTACAACTCTTAAATCCCTACTTGATCTTGAGCCTCGATATTTTGATATTAATGGAGTACTACATTAAGGTCAAGCTTGTGGTTCATCTTATTTTACATATGAATTCTTTTTTAGAGTGAGCAAAATTTGATTCTTACACCCATTCTTATGATAAATTGCATATGATTGAATGTGGGTGACTCTCTTATGGTGAGGGGACATGTTTGATTATAGTTAGGATATTAGTATGATTTATTTGTTGAGTAATATTCATGAGTTTTCCAACTTGGTAGAGTCGGTTCTTAGGTTAGAAAGTTTTGAAATAGTGTTCAAGAGTTTTCAATTGTAATATGACATGTTTGTTGTGGAACTTTCTCTTCTTGTAATCATCATAGTTCTAGATTGAGTGTCTTAGTTGTAGTAGTGATGTTAGATTATCCCATGATGGTTCTTAATGTAAAGAGTTTTCTAGGAAAAACAAGGCTTTAAGTGTGGGGTGATGATCTTAGGCATATTTATACTCCTAAGTGTCATTATCTATGTGTGTTTAGTTTTAAGGACTTCTTGATGTGATTAATGAGGTATTAAGGGAGTCATTATGTATTTATGTGTTAAGTTACATGTTTAGAGTGTTTAAGGTACTTTGAAAACAAGTTAAGAGTCAAAAATATCAAATTGAGTTTAGACGAGAAAACTAGTTGTGTTAGCTTGAGCTATGCTTGGTTCAGTGTACTTTGATGAACTCTATTGTGTTGTATGAACTAATGATTATTATATGATATTGTAGGAGAGAATTTGGAGATGTTTTTTAAGCTAATTTAATCCTAAAAACAAGTCCTAATAAGTGGGGAAACAAGGATCAAATGCACGATTAGATAGGAGCCAAACAAAAGAGAAAGTGCCCCTTTTTGGGAGTGCCATTCCCCGCAATAGGGTTCTTTGTTCCTTAACATTACTTTCTTTTAGTTTTACTTTATGAACTCATCTATGGTGATTCTTTTAAGACTATGAGTTGATAAACACCCTCATTATAGGGTTGAGGCTATAAACATGATTGTGTAATTATGATTGCATGTTGGTTTATATATTTATCTAGCCATGTGATTGTTCTTACATTCTTGTTTGACTAATCTAAAGCGTCATGAACTTTAGGATAAATAGAATTCCCAAGATGAATTAGCCATAAGAGTGGAGGAATAGAATGAGGAATGTAAAGAGTATGGATCATATCTTTAATTATTAAATACTAATTTTTAAAGGATGATTTGCAGTTAGAATAGGGATTTACCAAATGCCCCACTTCGTTAATGAAATGGGAAGATAGCTTAATGCATCCAAGTTAAAGACTCACATCCCTGCTCAACGATGTCGTTATGAGATTAATTTGGGTAGATGACTTAGAATATGACTATTCCCAAGTTATAATATCAATCTTATATATGAACAATCATGATAGACACCAACACTAGATAGAAACCATAGTTGCGCATGAATGTGAAGTAAATGCCTCAACCCTGGAACACTCAACATATTATTTACAATCCAAATTTCATATCATTGTTAATTTTTGTTAGTTATAATTACAAAACTCAAACTCTTGATTTCTTACATTCACACTTATTTAATCGCATTAGTAACACTATAAATAGATTGCTTGATAAAGGCTAAGTCCTTATTGGATCGATATTCAGCTTGAAAGGGTCATAATATTACTTGCACAACCACGTATACTTGCATGTGTGGTTGGATGCAACACTCACATACTGAATAGCTCGCATAAGAATTCAAACTAGAACTTTTATTCGTGAAATCATTTATGGGTGTGATATTTGAATTTATATTGATTATTACTTGTACAACCATGTATACTTGCGTGTATGAAAGTATGAAATATTAATCACATAAATAATTCAAGAGTATCCAACATCTACTATATATATAATATTAATATAGATATTATTATCTAAATTGGGGAGATTACATTCCAAATTCATCGGTATCTTATAACACCCCAATAATCCAAGACGAGATTAGAACCATGATTCAAGTACATGTAGAATAATACTTCATGTTATATAGTATAATAAGTGATTTATAAATGTATTAAGTCCACAAGTAACTCCTAGTTCATAGCAAATTCAAAACTACCCTTACCGATTGATTTCTCTGAAGAATCTTGCTATAGTCAACTTCAAATGAGTTTAACTCCTAGATTCTGAAACATTTTTTGTATCAAGGACCACCAATTATATATATTTGAATTATATTTCCAAGGCATCCATTTTTGCCTTAATTTGATATCATAGTAAAAAGTTATGGCCATTTTAGTGAAGCACCATGAAAGTTGTCAGATGGGCTATCAGAAGATCTAACAGTCCATGTGAAGGATCCATGGGACATGGGAAGGCCTCATAGTAAATGAGGTGGATCGTATCCACTATCGAGGGAAATAAAAAAACAAGTCCCAGATGACAACCCATAGGCCATCACTTGGGAAGGCAAAATGGATTCAACCATTTTTCCATGCAGTTTTAAAAGGGTTATTTGGTCATTTTCCACTCTTTTAGCATCAAAAATATATCATTTCATTTATCCCTAAGTCCCTTATTACCCAAATTCATTCGAT
This sequence comes from Capsicum pubescens, assembly GCA_030864215.1. Classification (NCBI taxonomy): domain Eukaryota; kingdom Viridiplantae; phylum Streptophyta; class Magnoliopsida; order Solanales; family Solanaceae; genus Capsicum; species Capsicum pubescens. Next base: position 192,149,415 of record CM061544.1, on the reverse strand, counting down.
ACTAAGTTTTAAATAGAGAAAAGAAGAAATTTTTCTTCCACCAAGGCAAACTAGGGTTCCTCTCTTTCAAGTTCTATGTTAAAAAAATCACCAGGTTTTCCATATCTAGGTATGTGCGATTTCATAAATGGGTTTCCTTTTCACCCATTGAGTCCCAAATTTAAATCAATTCCTCAAGTTTAATCCATCATTTAAACTAGGGTTCCATGAAAGGTGTGAATTACCTTAGCTTTTGGTTTCTTGCTATGACTAAACCATGAATATATGTTTTCCCATAATTTGAATATCTTTACATACCCATGACTATGAACTCTCATTATATTGATAAATTATTGATTCTTCGGCTTGAGTTATGGAATTTCTATTAAGTTTAGTTTATAGAATTGTCATAATAGTTTCATTCTTTAGAAATGGTGGGTTATGAACACCCGATGACCTAGGATTTCATGCATATATTTTTGAATATTCAGTTTTCACGATTTGCATTCTTTTAGAAAAATTACTTATTTTTAGTCCTCCGGGTATTAATATTATTGAGCATTCCAGTCATTAGTTGTTCTCAAAACTACACTAAATACATATAGATAATGACACTTAGGTACACAAAAACACCTAATATCACCACCCCACACTTAAATCTTTTTTCATCCTCGAATAAATCTTTACATTAAGAACCACCCAAGGAAGACTCCAACATTACTACTACAAGTAAGACGCTCAAGCTAGTACTACAATGACTACATGAATAGCAAGTTTCAAACCAAGTTTGTCATATTACAATTTAAAGCTCATGGAAACTACTTTGATACATTCTAACCTCAATAATTGACTCTACCAAGTTGGAAAACTCATGTATTTAATATGCAACCTCACCATAAGAGAGTTAGCCATAGTCACTCATGGATATGCACTTCTTTAGAACAATGGGTATAAGAATCAAATTTCTCTCTCTGACACAAAGAATTCACATGTCACATAAGATGAACCATAAGATTTCCCTTAGTGTAGTATTCCACTAATATCAGAACATCAAGTATCGAAATCAAATAGAAAATTAAGGGTTGTCGTGTAGGATAAGGGACAAGTAGGAACAATTTTGGCTAGTAATAGTGACTATTTCCCTAAGCACTTTAATATCACAACATACATTGAAATCCTCTCTAACAACCAATTTCTCACCACTTCTATCTAACTACATCTCTTTTGTTTTGCCCTATCCTTTCATGCTCATTTAGATATAGTAAGGAGGGAGTATTTTCTATCCACACATGATTCAATTTTGATCAATCTTTCTTTTTATTTTATTACATCACTCCCAACCACAATCAATAAAAATTTTCCTACACCAATAGTTATTATTTCCTTAAGAGCTTTCATTCGTCTCTTTCCTTCTTAAATTCACCTCTTTCCTTCTTAAATTTTACACTCCTTAGCCATATTAATTTTTCATCTAAAGTACTTGGGATCTTTAAATCAAATTATGGTCAATCAAATAAGGGGAATAGGCTACATATGAGTCTATAGAAAAATAGGCTAAAGGCTCAATGGGGCTAGCTAAAATCATGCAATAAGGGTAGATAAAAAAGGTCTGAAACATGGCTATCAAAGAAATGCATATATTATCTCTTAAATCCAACATTCTTTATTTAGATTTTTATATACACCAGGCAAGTTTTAGACATTAATATGCAATAAGGGATAGAACAAAAGACCTTACAGCATACATGGCACATGCTCAAATCAAGTAGGATCTCTATAGACTCTAAACCAAGAAATAACAAAAACATAGAATTTAGTCAGCATCGCTTAAGAGTCATATAAATGAGCTTAGGTGTTTCAAAAGTTGTCATTCAACTAATTCAATATGCTTTTTACATTCAAAACCACTTGCATCATATAATTATGTATAGCAACTAGAAAGAACATCTAACTTATTCCTAAAACACAAAAATTGTAAAATTTACTCCAAAAAATGAAAAACAAAAGATACTAGGATCAAAAGGCACCCCCTCGAAAAAGAACCAAAAAGAAAAACCAAGGGGTGGGTGAAGTGTGGCCCTACTATATGGACTCCAACAATAACTAAAAACAAACAAAGAGAAAATCTTTTTGTAATTTTTTCAAATTTATTTAAAAACTAGAAAAATAACTCTAATAGAAATCCTATAGCATCACTTCACCCTAACCAATCAGAAGATTCTTCACCCCACACTTGAAATCATACTTTTTCCCAAAAGTATAACTTAAAATCAAGGATAAAAATACTCCATGAGGCTTTAATGCCTAGCTAGCAGCATCATAATCATCAATGAGGTTTGGTGGACCCCATATCTAGTCTTTTCCATGCTCCTTAGCTTAGATCGTTGGTACTCAAACTTCCAGTGAACTTGTACTCAAACAAAAATAACAACAAAGGTGATACTGAAAAGACAAGAAAATAAAATACCTACCTTAACTTGGGGTGCCTCTCAAGCAAAGCCAGATTTACTATCGTGATAAGACACACATCACTACTCTTTAACCATTTTTATTCAACTTCTTTCTCCTACTCAGAGGCCATATTTCACTTTTTTCTAACCTTTTTAAAGTACACTCTAAGGGTTTACATATCTCTCCATAATTGCCTTTTCAAGCTTCTCTTCCAGTTTCTGAACTTCAAGCTTAATGGGTGGTTTGGACCACTCTATGTGAGTGTCCAAAGAGTTCTTTGAATGCTTGCACTCTACTACCCAACACTCATTTACTTCTATGTATATGATCATGCATAATCCTTATAGTGTAGGGGTGTATTGAGTGCTTTGTATACCTGGAAAACCACTTCTTTATCATTCAGTCTCACTGTTAGAGTTCCCTCTCTCACATTAATAAGTGCTCTTCCAGTTATCAAGAATGGGTGCCCCATTATGATTATTACCCTGTCATATACATCATAATCAATCATAATAAAGTTTTCAAGGATAATAAACTTACCAACCTTAATAAGAACATCTTCTATGATTCCCTCAGGCACCAGTCTTGTTTTATCCACCACTTGGAGTACCACCAAGCAAGGACTCAATTTCCCCAAACCAAGAGTATTAAAAACAAATTGGAACATCAAATTTATGCACATCCTCAAGTCACCCAGAGCGTTAACCACATCGTTTTCACTAATTTGTATGGGGAGTGTAAACTTTCTTGGATCCTTAAGAATTGTTAGCCTCTTACTCTTCATGACTAAACTGCATTCCTCGGTAAGTACTATTGTCTCAATGTTGCCCAACTTGGTCATATTGGTTGCCACATCCTTTAAGTACTTTGCGTACTTAGGCATACCCTACAAAATATCTAATAATGAAAGGTTAATATGAGTTCTCTAAATGTGTCAAAGAACTTCTTAAAACATGCATCCCCTCTTAGCCTTTTTAAAACTTTTGAGGGAATGGTGGTGAGGTGTCTCTTGTGTACGCTCAGTTGTCTTTACTTTTGGATACTCAGAATTTCCTAAATCTTCATCTTCTTTATTCTGCACCTACTTCTCCTCAGTCTTCTATGGGACTAACTCTACCTGTACCTTCTAATTTTTCTTTAGAGATCTATCAATCAAGTCTTTACCACTTCTTTAAGTGGTTGTGATTACTTTCTTTAGATTCTCTATGTCACTTAGCAAACCCCTTTTAGGTCTAGTATTCTGAGTCTGAACCAATTTTCCCAATTGCGTCTCCAAATACTTTTGAGCAAGTTGCTGATATTTTATCTCTACAGCCATTTGTTCTTGGTTGGTCAGATTTTTTTCAAAGTCTCTTCAATATTACTGGCCTATGTGTTAGTCTGAATATTTTGCTACTGTTGAAACTACTGAGTCTAAGCCTAATTATTGCCCCATGAGTAATTGGGTTATCTCTTCCGGTGGTGATTCTAGGCATTACCATAGTTCTGGCTACCTTTTTTCATTACCCAGAAAATTAATCGATTTTGGATTTGCTCCACAAGAATCTATATAGTGACCACTAATATCATAAATCTTACACTAAGATAGGGTTTGTTGAACTGTATTTGCTTGGGCGTGTGATTGATTTGCACTCAGCTTATTGAATTGTGTCATCATTTGATTTTGAAGAGATGTCAATTGAGCGTCCAGGGATATGAACTATTAACCTTAATCATACCTACAAGTTTCTTTACCACACTTTTGGACATATACCCTACCGTTCTAGATTACCTTATGCAATTCGATTCAGGAGGGTGTATATCTCATCGTACATTTTCTCTAATACTTAACTTCCTGCAACTAAATTCAAAAAAAAATTGATATGGTCAAGAAATTCAATAAAAGTATGAGCTAATACATCGTTAGTCTATTGGTGGTGTGGACAATCTCGGAGAAGAGACTTGAATCTCTCTTATGCATGATACAGGTTCTTATTTGGCTTTTGCTTAAAACTTAGGATCTCACTGTGTAACCTTACAGTTTTACCAGAAGAAAAAAATCGAATGAGTAACTTCTTTTCCAGATCATCCCATATGGTGATGGAGTTTAAAGGTTCTACCTTCAACTATTTCTTCGTTTCCCACAAAAGTGAGAAGGGGAAAAGAGTGAGCCTCGCCTAGTCTATGGAGACTTCGGTGGGAATAAAGGTGTCACTAATCTCTAGAAAATTCTAAAGATGGACCTGTGGATCCTCATGTGACAGGCCTGTGAATTGCCCACTATTGTGCAACAACTACACCATATTTTATTTGATCTCTAATCTACCTTTAGGTTCTATTCTATAGATGGTGGAGGTAACATTAGTTGAGAATGGGATTGCCACTTTGTGTACTATCTTGTGGGTTGGTTGTTCTTCAGCCATGTCAGTAGGATTAGCTTCGTCCTATTGAACTTGTAGTATGCAAAAAAAGTATTATTTCTCATCTTAACAGGTGTAAATATCATTTAGGTTTATGATATGGGTCAACCAAATCCATTTCCCTTGCTAACTTACTTGAAACCTAAACTGGTACCGGCAAGTTCAGAAGCTAAGATCAAGTTGTTAGCTTATAAAACAAAACAACAAAACTAAAAATAAGATAGTTGTCAATTATTAAGTCCCGAGCGACAATACCAAAAACTTATTGTTTCCAAATTCACACGCAAGTGTACGTGTCGTATAAGTAATATAGGATTTTTAAGTCCAGCTATCATACCCACGAGGACTTGTTGATTAGCAGACTATCTACTTCAAGCGTACCTAAAAACATTAAACAAGAGCTATTGTAATGTAATGACCCTTTCAGTCATTTTTCATAATTCCATATATTTTCACCATTATAGCTTGTTTATAGCTTCCCCAAGTCATTTATGACTTATTGGGACTGACATTTTGGTTATCGGGCAGTTTGTTTGGTTTTTTTGAGCCAATTCCTTATTTAGAAGTCTTATCTAGTTTCACATGGCCACCGAGCAAAAACATCAGCAAAATAATCTTGGATGTAAATTCCGATTGTACCAGTAGCTTCAGAATATCAATTTTAGGCTAGGTAGACCCTTGGTTCAGTTCTCAATACACCTGAGCTCATTTTGACCTATTGGTTGGAAAGTTGAAAAAATAGAAATATGGATGTGGGACCCACATTTGGTTGAAATAGACTCATATGGAAAATCTGACTTCACCAAGGTGTCTGAAACATCAAAGTTAGTATGGTTACATAGTTCATTTGTGAAAATTGGATTTCGAATGAATCCCGAGGTGTTTATGGAAACTTGGAAAATTTTCCAAGTTTCCTGGTGTTGGTGCATTGCGATTGCACAAGGGCCACTATAATCACCCTATTGCAATTACATAAGGTGTATGGTGATCTTCCTATTTCTATAGGAATCCCTGGATTGTGATAGAAACGCCTCCATACTTGGTATGGGTATAAAATGACCCCTTTAGTTGCATTTTGGTCATTTTTTCTTCATCCTAGAAAGCCAACCCCCCCCCCCCAAAAGGGTGAGATATATGTAAATTGGGTCTTATGTGTGACTTGGGATCTTACTAAATATCTATTATTGTGATTATCGTCCAAATTAAGGTAAGATTTCATTAATTTCTTGGTAAATTCTCTTAGTTTTGACCCAAAATCCCAAATAGCTTGAGGGCCTGATTTTAGACCCAAATTATCTTGGTTTTCACTCATTTCTTAAGGGTTATGGTTTTTTGATCATGTATGGGCATTGGGTTGACCGCAGAAATGTGATTTTCATAAGTGGAATCCACTTGTGGTTTTTGGTGTCATTTTTGGATCCGCAGCACAATGGTGCAATATGGATATTGTTATTTTCATATTGATGAGTAGATTACAATTTTAATGGCATGATGGAATTTTGGGATTGTTAAATGAATACAAGCTTTTGGTGAATGATGTAAGGATTTACAGTTCGGCCTTAGGTAGGTTTCTTTCTACTCTTCTTCATAAGATGATGTGAGTTATATATTATGTGTGAATGTAAATGTTAAGTTTGATTATGGATAAAATGACTTAGTATTGAATATTCAAGTTTGGTGATTAGATAAGGGTTTTTACCCATAAGTTTAAAATGCTTAATACCTTTTTTTGAATTTTATTACCTTCTCCCTAGATTGAGTTAATTCATAGAACGGATATGATATAATACTAGGTTTGGGATGTGGTTTTAGAATTGGATGTATGGTTAGTATATTTAACCTTATTTGGGCTATTATGGTAATCTTGAAATCGTAATTTAGGTGGATTTTACTTAAATGCCCTTGTTTCTAGATGAAATTCCTATCTTAGAATTGGTTTTGGCTTACTTGACATCTAGAAGTTGAACTAGATACCCTAGCCTAGTTTGGGGTATAAATTGCCTAATTATGGACATTGAGGATTAGAAGTGGGTTTTTCCATCCCACCTTAGGCCAAGACTTGTGTTAGCCCTTGTGGACTTAGTTGTGGATATTAGGACTAGTTGAGATTATTGAGACTTTAGAATAAGTTTACTTCGTGGCTTGGTAAATTGTGATTACTTTCCACGAATTATGATTAATGTCCTATAGAGATGATATTTCTCTTAGATATGATATTGGGTCTTTAGAGATGTTATTTCCTCTTAGATATAATAATTGGCCTATAGAGATGATATTCCTCATAGTTATGAGTTATGCTTTATAGATGCATTATGCCTCCTAGATGTGAGACGCTTATTGATGTATTATGCCTCCTAAATGAGAGATGCCTCTTATGTGTAAGATAATTATCGATATTCGTTATGGCTTATAAAGATGATATGCCTTATAAATACACTATTTCTTATTTTAAATGAGATGATTTATAAATATGATTTTGATATGGGTTTCGGTTATGTATGTGGGCCAAAGGCCGTTATTATGATGTTATAATTGTTTCGGACACATTATTGGGCCCAAGGCCATGTTATTATATGAGTTGACCATCCGGGAAGTGTCTATCCTTAAAGGATGTGATTGTAGTTTATTGATATATTAATTCTTATGGTTTGAGTGTATGAATACTAGTGATGGCATGCATAGATTTGGTACATTCATGATCGTTGCATTGATGATTGATACAATTCCTTTTAGATTATAATATTATTATTGTGGTCATTAACTAAGGGTTAGAGCCCACTTTCTACCTTAAAAATGGATCTCTTCATAATAATAAATGTTTGTTTTAATGAATAACTTATATGTAAAAGAGGTTAATAATGATGGTTAAAAAGACGTGAATGGGACAACTTCCAGTCTATGATCTGATACTACTAATTAATCTGATCATTAGAGATTCCAACCCTTTTTACACTTTTATAATGATTTAGTCCCAAAATTCACTCCAAGGAACAAACTATGGATTTACACTTTTTTATCCATGGCTTGAGCCCATGCAGCTATCATATCTAAATACACATCTCTCCAGTATGGGACGGAGGAAGATGATGGATTGATAATATAAATTATAGGTAAAACCTAGTGAAAGTTAATGTATTCATGTTATGTAGATATGCATGTTAATAATGTGATATTGATGATGAGTGATGAATTATGGAAGTATACTTCACCTTTCTTCTCTGTTTATATTTATTTACTTTAGCCCTCATGGAGTTTGTTCTTTACTTTTGACCTCATGGGGCTAGCACTTTACTTTAGCCCTTTTAGGGCCCACTCTCTATTATTGACATTGATTTAGATATTATGATGATATGATGATACTCGACAATGACGGAGGATATTATGATGATCTGATTATACCCAGTAAGGCCGAAGGATACTATAATGATGAGATGATGCCCAGTAAGGCCAAATGATATTATGATGATGTGATAAAACTTGGAAAGTCGAAAGGATGATTATATTTATGTGCCTATGTGCACATCTACCAGTTTGAGTCCGACTAGCCCTTTGAATGGCAAATATATATACCCAACAAGGACAGAGGATGATTATGATGAGGGTGATAATGATGATGATGGTTATGATGATAATGATATTTATGGTATTGTGAATTCTTTTGCATTCACTCTTATATGTGCATCACCTATCACCAGTATATGCCTTTATCTATCAGCTCGTATATGAGGGTTGCATAGATACGGGTGATGATTATGCCTTGTGGTATTTTGTTTGTTAATTGAACCTTCTAAGACTGGGGCAGTGGGGGCACGTGATAGGCTCGATTAGGTATTTGGTTTTTTGGACTAGTCAGTTACGTTGTTATTGACATTGTTATTATCATTGTTATGATCATTAATATGGCTATTTATGACAGATTGGTCATTAATTCGGTATCGAGACTTGAGGTATGATTCCAACCTCTTTTATCTTACGATTATATTATTATGCATGACTGCCTGATGACTCGGTATATGGATTAGAACCCTGAGTATTCTAGCACTAGCTCCTATTATAATTATGAGATCTTAAATAGCTAGTCTGATGATTTAGGTTGTACTTCGAGTAGACCTTGGTTACATAGTTATATATATATATATATATATGCATACTTAACTATATATAGCTATCGTATTATCATATATCCCTCCTTTACTTCATCCACTCAGATTCTATACTCATTTCTTGGCCTTGTATACTTATCTGTTTCTTCTTTCCACTCGTACTTACATATTGGCCAGTGATATACGGTATAGTGTTGAGATTTCTACGTATGGATGGAATAAGTGCATTCCTACTACATCCTTATCCTTAATATGTTAGTCTCTTGGACATGAATAAGACAGGTTATCCTTATTATCTCATTGATTGTCTTATGTGGTTGTTGGACGTTTAGGTGTAGTTTTCCATTCTGTTTATATATTATATATATTTGCTTTATCTTTGAAGCTCAGTCGGTAGTAGCCTACTGAGTTCTATGTATTTGGTACTCATACTACACTTTTGCAGACTGTAGATCATAGTAGGGGTTATCGCCATTAATGTTTGTGTCGAGCGGAGCAGCCATGATTCAGAGACTTAGAGTGAGCTCCTGATGTTTGGAAGTATTACTCATCTCTCTCTTATGTACTAGACTAATCTCTATGCTGTAATCAGAGATAAGTTGTATCAGTGTATTCATTTTTACTTCACTTTGAAATCTTGTTTATGTAAAAGCTATTGTACTGATACCACCAGGTCTTGGGATTATATATGTAATTGATCTTCTATTTTTGATATTTCGTATTTTTTCCTTTATCTATTTGAGTAGTCTGTTACTGGTCGTTTCAGACTACGGGTTTGGCTTGCCTACTTGTGGGTTAGAGTAGGCGCCATCATAACCTGAGAAATTAGGTCGTGACATGTAACCAATTAAGAATCTGAGTTTTGATTTTATAAATAAGTAAAAAAAAATTAACAAGGGTATGAAATTTGGATTGTAATAATATTTGAAGAGCTTCTAGGGTTGAGACATACTATACATTCATGCATAACCATAGTTTCTAGCTAGTGTTGGTTTTTATCATGATTGTTGATCTACTGGGTTAATACTGTAACTTTGTAATGATCATCCTCTAAGTCATCTACCTAAATTAATCTCACAACAACATCATTGAGCAGGGATATGAGTATTTAATTTAGATGTATTAAACTATCTTCCCATTTCAGTTACCAAGTGGGGCGTTTAGGTATATCTCTATCCTAACCGTAAATAATCCTCTAACAATTAGTATCTAATAATTAAATACATGATCCACACTTCTTAAATTCCTCATTATATCCCTCCACTCATATTGTTAATTCGTTTTGGGACTTAGATTTACATTAAAATTCATGACGCTTTAGAATAATAAAACAAGAATGTAAGAACAATCATATACTTGATAAACATATGAACCAACAATCAAACCATTATTATACACTCATGTTTGAAACCTCAACCCTAGAATAAGGGTGTTTATCCACTCATAGTGTTACAAAGAATCATCATAGATTAATTCATAAAGTAAAACTACAAGAAAGTATAGTTAAAAAACAAAGAACCCTAGTTTGATCCCCTTGCTTGCCGTCTTCTCTCCAATTCGTGTATTGATACAAAGATGGCATGAAATTGTGACTAAATTCTCCTTTTATAGTGTTTTAGGTCTTGCATAATTATCTCAACACGAAACATATGCATTGACAACACTACCCCTCACTCAAGAGGCTTATAAAATCATTTTTGGCCATTTTTTACCCTTAGGCATGGTACGCCCTTGTTTTTGCATGTTTAGTGGAGTTTCATGTCTTAAAAATAGATGCACACTATTTTAAGCCATGTTAATTTGTGTCTTAGGGTGTGACACACCCTTATCTTAGATTTTTGAGTGTTTGGCTCGCCCATGTACTCAAAAATACTAAATTTTGTCATAGTTCGCTCCTTCCATTTGCCTTTGTGTTCTGCACTTTGTAGATTTCTTTTCATTCTCATTTTGCCTTTTTATGCTCCAAAACATTGATATTACATCTTACATGGCCTCCTATAACATCAAACACTCTGAATTAGTGCACACAACATAATAGAATTCATCAAGATACACTAGAACAACACATAGCTCGAGCGTAAGACCCAGCAAAATCCTAAGCTAACTCAGTCCTTTAAAGCTTGTTAAGGGGTCCCAGACTTAGAAAATTTTAGCGAAGTATTCAGACTTAGTGTTATTTTAGCCTTCATAGGTTGAAGACTCTATTTCAAGACCCTCATAATCTTAAAGTAATGATTTTTAGGTTGAAACATGATCAGGCATGTCAGTGGGTGTTCCCGGAAAAATTTTGAATTTTTTGGACTTTCTTTGAAACACATTTGAAAGGTTAAACTAGTGGATCGATGCGATATCGACGCGCCGCATCTCCCATAGCATCAATGAATATTTTCCTCCAGCTCCCATTGAAAATTCCAGTGAACCAACACGGCGCGTTGGCCATCACATCGATGCCAACGACACGACGCATCGGTCTGCATGTCGCTAGGCCAGTTTTTCATTCATTAAAAAAACAACATCAAGAGAGGTAAATGGGACATTTTCCTCACTTCGAACCAGCCCCTAAAACATGAAATTCAACCCTCACAAAGCAAAAATTACACTCTTTTCTCTCAAATTACTCCCAAGAGCAAAACCCTAGAACATAAATTTCAAAATCAATTCTCAAGAACACTCCATCAATCTTCAAGAATTCAATTGTTAAGGTATGTCAAGTGTTCATCCAAGGGTCCCTTCCACCGTTGGAGTTTAAGAATCTATTTTTAAAACTTCAAGTGTATTGATTTTATGAATTTCATGTTGGGTTTGATCATATTCATGATTATAATGATTAATTAGGTTTATAATCCATGTTTTGTTACAAGTTTCATGTGGAGTTATTTGATATACGTCTAGAATCATGTGAATCCATGCTAAACCATTGAAATTGTAAATGGGTATTTGAATTATGGTGCCTATATATGGTTAGTGTCACGTGCATGAATTATGTGCTCCAAGTGTTTGTAAATATGCTAATATGACTTGACTAGTGTAAGCATATCATGCTATTATGTGATCTCGCTCATGCATAGACTCATGTATATCAAGTGTTTGGTATTTTTTCTGGATGAATGCATCGTTAGTGAGCAAGTATTGTATGCTACTAAATTCATGTAGTGTTTTACTTTTCATGCTATCGAGTCCTGGGGGTATTTAATGCCCGAAAAACCTAGTTGTTTACTAGAGCTATAGTAGTTACAAAATAGTTTCATTAGTACTCAGTAATCAGTCTCATTTCAGCCTTCAGTTCAAAACTTAGTAGTATTCAGTCCAGAACTCTGTAAACTCAGTCAGTTCACAGAATTTAGTCAGTAATCAGCTCAGTACTCAGTGAACTCAGTCTAGTTCAGTCAGACAGCATGATCAGTAATAGTTCAGTCATGCCTAGAACAGTTTAGAAATCAGTTCAGTGTCTTTCAGTTGGGAGTAGGATTCAGCACCAAGCAAACCCAAGGATGGGGGCATTCTTGCCAGCATAGGGTTTGACCCTTAGTAGTAATCCCTACATTATAGAACTACGTAGCCAGCATAGGTTGAGATATTTTCCTTTCAAGTTAGGGTTGATACATCTCATACGAGTTTTCCTGCCAGCGAGGGTTGATGAAAGAGCTTCCTGTCAGAGACGGTTAACTCACAGCTTATTTTTACCCGTGGCATGGTACTGACATCCTTCCAAATGGGATTACAGGTTGAACCCTAATCTATTCAGAAAGGGGCATGTCGTAAGATAATTAACTCCTACGGTCTCAGTTTCAGATTCAGTCTCAGTATAAAACTCAGTTCAGTTCTACAGATTCAGGACTGTCAGATACAGTCACTCAGCTCAGTATAGAACTCAGACCAGCTCTTCAGAATCAAGACTATCAGATACAGTCACTTAGTTATCAGATACACAGTATCAGTAAACTCAGATATCAGTAAATCAGTAATTCAAAACTCAGTATCCAGTGTTATCATGATCTCAGTTACAGTTTACGTATTCATGCATATTCCGTCATTCAGATATACTCATGTTATTCAATTAGTATTGTTCATGCATATGAACCCATGCATCTTAGCCTACCTCACTTAGCATACCAGTACATTCAAAGTACTGATAAATATCTTTATTTTATGATATAATGTCTTATATTATAGGTTCAGACACACGGGCTCCCGATCATACTTAGCAGCCCGATCTATCAGCAGCAGACTTAGCGGTGAGTCCTCATAGTTCGAGGACAGACTTATTATTTTAGTATTATAATACCAAATTTATTTCAGTAGTCGAAGTTAGTTGGGACTTTTCCCATCAACTCCTTGTTCAGAAAGTAGAGGCTTTTCAGACTAGAGTATTTCAGGCAGATGTATCAGTATTCAGTTTTAGTATTCAGTATTTACTTTCAGTTTGAACCTTATGGAAAGTTTCTGCCTAATTTTTGCATAATTATAGTATTATTATTCAGTTATTATAGCAGGTACCAGTGATGGGTTAGCTTGTGGTCCCTCGGGATTATGATCACCATGTAGCGTCCGGGGTACAGACTCGGGGCATTACATCTAGCTAGCAACAACTAGTTTTCTTGTCTAAACTCTATATGACCAATTTGATTCCAAACTATTTTGAACGTACCTTGAACACTATGAACATGAGCTGTAGCACTTAATTACCCAATTATACCATAAAAAACTCATTAATAACTCAAAGTAGTCCTAAAAACTAAGAGAAATACGTATAGATAATGACACTTTAGTGCACAAATACACCTAATATAACCACAATCTTAAGACTGATATATGAACTAGATAACGAGGGTAAGGAAGCTGAGGCCCCAGATTATAACACCAGAATAAATGCTAAGAAGCATACTCATTTCTCCAAAGAAAGAGGATGGGTTATCGAATGAGGAATAAAGTAGCGATGAAAAGAGTAGTGATGGCTCAAGCTCTAATCCAAATAAAGAGGGTAATACTATCTGAAAGAAAAACCCAATCAAGTAGCGGGTGAGGTAATTCTAAGTAAATCCCTAGGTGTTAAAGAAGCCATTAGAAGGAAGGTAGAAGGTGCAAAAAATTTGTATTATGAGGGACTTGCACCAACACAATCAAGAAGCATGAAGAGGGAATTTGCTGAAGAATATCAGATAGTAACAACAAAACTGCCAGAGTACTCAGATATTGAGAGACAATTTAATGAATATGAGTTGGGTTGCCTGAACAAACTACTTGTATCTTACTACCTTACCATTATCTACAATTTTCTTACGAATTATATAGTTGTTCTCAAGATGGAGTGCCCAAAGGGAAAAAAGGTGACTGATTTGAGAAATTTGTTGTGAGTTCCAGTTTGAGGGGTTTCTATTGACATTTCATAGCACACAATCAGTCGCATCCTATTCATTCAAATCTATACATCTCTAATCATTACCCCAAAATTAGATTATTAGATGACTACAACTTCTACTCAGCATCATTGGCTTGCTCGATATTGACAAAGAGTGGAGAGCCTTCTTGGTTGAATAATAAGGATCGGATAGCCAAATCATCTTTGATTTTTGTAGCAAAATTCTAGTGAGATATGATTAGGTTATGATTGATGCCTTTAGGAGGTGATTCCAACCTAGATATATAAAGAGTTGTGTTGGTTGCAATTTTGATGGAAGGACTAAAGATTAATTTTATCCATGTTATTGCTGATGAGTTATTTGTGAGGGCTTGCAAGATTACAAGTATGTTGCCATTTCCTTGTTTAATTATTGAGTTATGTAAGCTAGCAAAAATGTCAATAACTAGTGGAGTGGATAACGAAGTTTGGGTGATAAAGAAGTAAAATATCAATGAGACGTGGGATGACACAAAGTTTGAGATGAGGGTCCACAAACTGCTATCATTTGGAACTCAATCTCGCACAATTCCTGTGCATCCGATGATCCCACAGGTAATCTATTAGTACTAACTACTGTTGATCCTCAAAGTGTTTCTGCTACATCTGCAGTTGCTGCTACATCACCACAGGCCAAAACTGAAGACACTACTTCTATGCCATATGATTATTAGGAGTTTTGAATTCATATAAGAAATTTTTGTGAAAGTAGTTAAGAGGCAAAGAAAACTTGAGAAATGGCAAATTCATGGGCTAGGTAGTTCAAGTAATCCTTGGATCAAATTGTTGCAAAATCTCTAAAACCGTACGTGAATCTATATGCTCAAATGGATGACATGGAAGGGAGAGTAAGTAATAGGTTTAGAGAGTTTTCAATTCCTTATTTAGCTAAGTTCACGGTTGATTTGAAGAAAGCGCAAGATGATATTTCTGTGTTTAAAATGGCACCCACCAGTGGATTCATTGATCTAAAGATAGTGAAATCAGATGAAGATGATGAGATGCTTGACTTACTGGGCATACAATTAAACATAGTGGGGGCCATTAAAGATGAAAAGAATAAAAACTCAGACAAAGAAAGAACCAAAATGAGATAAAAAGGAGAGAGTTATGAGAAAAGCGGCAAATGCATTCAAAAAAGATAAGAAGCAAGGAAAAAATGTGTACAAAATGACGTAATGGGCATGCCAAGTCCGACCAGGACCGGAGACCACCCTCGTTACCCAACCCAACCTCCAGCTGCCTGCCCTGAGTTAGCTAAATTTCGAGCATGTAACAAGATAGTGTAACAGCTCACATAAAGACTCTGGAATAGATTACAATCGTGACCGACCCAACCTAGTCCAACCACCCATTACCAACAATCCAACTATACCAAACCATACCAAAATAAGAGGCATAAACTAGGCCATAACAAAAGATGTTCCAAAACATAATGTACATAATCCCAAAATGAAATATGATGAAACAATGAGAAATAATGTTCGATGATGCCAGCCTCCCATCTTATTCCAATGCCAAGGCTGACACCTATACCGATCCCGCCCATTCCAACCCGTAGAAGTACCACAAAGTCTCTAACCACAAGAGTAATGAAATTTGGTTGGGACATTCACCCAACCATAGCCAAAACCAATATCCAAAATAAAATCAAGTGTCTAGAAATATCCATAACATGAAATGGAGACTTTCGAAAGGATGAAAGCTCACCGCTTTAGTACAAATATTATCCCCGAGTCAATCACTATGTAGGAGGAGTAGAATAGCCGGTTCCAACATAGCATAGGTATATAGCTTCCAGTAGACGGGGTTAGCAAGTGACCGCTAGGATGATCTAAGGGTAAGGATAAAATAATGTCATTTATAAAACCAAGTAAAACCATTTATATACACACAACCATACATATATATATCCATGCCGGTAAAAGAGACCGGGTTTAGCATGTCTTTAAAACCTTTACCTGGGTTATGTAGCTTTGCTGTCCTAAACCACCCACAGGCTATATGGGTTCAGCTCCCCCTGCTGAAAGGGCCCCAGTGTGTTTAGCCGCACAACCAGGGAAGAAAACCTTGGGATGACCAGTATATCCCCCAAATATAGTGTTATATCATACATATGGTCACCAAGACCAACCTCATATCGGCAAATATGAGTTTCCAGTTTTGGTCCCCCCAAGACCTACGTCTTCTACGGCTTTGCTACATATCCCGCCACTATTTCCTGATTAAAACCAATTTCCAAATAACCAAATCATTATCAATTTATTAACCAAGGCCATTAACATTGGTATCATCATACTAATCCTTACTTGCAAGTATCATCCATAGCCAACCATTTATAGGTTCAAGAGGACTTTCAAGTGCCCTTCCATTTACCATATTAAACCACTTGGGGGATTCCATGTACCCCTCAAGCATAACCATTAGACATTTACCATTCCAAACCATTTAAACCATGCATAATTCCTTTACTAAGTTTTAAAATAAGCAAGAGTTCCATTAAATATAGTCAATGCAATGAACATATCTTTATAAGCATTTTGTCAAACACATTGGGGACATAATATAACCAAAACCAATTCCAATTACCATTAAACCATTCTCATGCAATCCAATTATCCAAAATGCCATTAATGCATATAAAAGCATAATTAAAACCATAGGAAACCATAACCAACCTTTTAATATCAAAACCTTCAAATCATATTTGAAAAACAAAATTATACCATCAATGAAATAATAAAAACATTCATAAAAACCATGCCATTAGATAAAACTAACAATGAGGGAAGAGAACATGTCTTAAACAAAGATAATGACGGAAAGAAATCACCAAGACAAGCCCAAATTGATCCTTTAGTTAAAACCTTAGGTTCCCTTGCCCAAAAGCTCTTGAGAGAATTATGGAGTATTTTAGAAAAGTTTCTAAGTGTTAATGAAAGAAATAATAGGGTAAGAAAACCTCCCCAGTAGGTTAGAAGTCATTGGGCCATATTAGGATAAGTGGGGAAATGCCCATAATAGCCCCACTTAAGTTGCACCATAATCCTATCACAGGGGTATGACTAACCCATACGAGTCATACCCACTGATATTAGTGGTACCCTCCACTCGTACCCTAGTCTAACCTTTAGATCAAACACTATCTAGAATATGAATCATCCAACCAAGTCATATCCAAAGCATAAGATATGTACCATTCATCTATACCCCTGGAAGATTTAAACCCAAGGAAGATTTAGACACTGTCCACCATATGAGTCCTAGGTACGACTCGTACCCTAGCTTATGGCTCATGGTGAGCCACTCGTACTTAGATCCAACCTAAGTAACCAAGTCTAAGATTAAGTTAAGGAATCAAACATTTCATAACCACCAACACAACTCGTACCCCTAAGTCGTATCTATTCCAGTAACCAAAATTCATCCCACTAACCAACACTGGTTAGTAAAAGGCTAGACCATACCATTCATACCCCAACATACGACTCGTACCCTCAAGTAGTATTGGGTCCAGGGACTAGAATTCTAGGAAATTTTCTAAGGTCTAGAAACCAAGGTGTTCCAGCCTCCCCCACTAGGAACATTCATCCTCAAATGATGGAGAAGGTAGGGATAACCGCATTCACAAGTCATTTGCATTATCAAATATATCCCAATCTTTAATAAAGTTTGAAAACAAATAGGAAAAGATATTTATCTTTCCTTTAAGAAACTCAGAAAATAGAGATGTGTTGAAGATACAAACCATCCACACGAATCCTAGGAGCAGAAAACAAATACAGATATTTGGACTTCATGTCCTCCTCCGCTTCCCACGTAGCTTCTTCCATCTTATGGTTCTGCCAAAGAACCTTAACCAAAACCACATCCTTGGTCCGCAACCAATGAACCTGCCTATCCAAGATCTCAATTGGGACCTCTTCATAAGACAAAGACTTTGTGAGACCCAATCCTTCCAAAGGAATAACAAAATGAGGATCACCAATGCACTTCCTCATCATAGAAACATGAAAGACCGGATGAACCAAGCTCAAGCTAGAAGGCAACTCCAGCTCATAAGTTATACTATCAACTTTTCACAAAATCTCATAAGGAACCACATACCTGGGACTGAGTTTCCCTTTCTTGCCTAATAGAACTACTCCTTTCATGGGAGATACCTTGAGGAAAACCTTATCCCCAACCTTAAATTCCAAGTCTCTATGCTTAACATCTACATAGGACTTTTGGCAATTTTAGGCATCCTTAAACCTCTCCTGAATCACCTTCACCTTCTCCATAGCTTGGTAAACCAAGTCAAGACCAAACATATCTGCCTCACCAAGATCAAACTAACCAATAGGATATCTACACCTCCTACCATACAATGTCTCAAAAGGGGGCCATATCAATACTAGAATGATAGCTATTATTGTAAGAAAAATCCACCAAAGGTAGATGCTCAATCCAATTGCCACCATAATCAATCACATAGGCCCAGATCATATCCTTCAATGTCTGAATAGTTCTCTCCACTTTCTCATTTGTCTATGGGTGGAAAATAGTACTCAAACTAACCTAGTCCCCAACCCTTTCTAAAAAAACTGCCAGAAGTGAGACATAAAATGCATGCCATGATTAGGAATAATCGAAATAGGAATCCCATGCAACTTTATAATCTCCTGAAGATACAGCTTCACATAATCCTCCACCAAAAAGGTAGTCTGCACTGGCAAAAAATGTGCAGACTTAGTCATCCTATCCACGATTTCGAGACCGAGGAACACCGATAAAGAAGTCCATATTAATCACTTCCCACTTCTATTTGGGCAAATAAACTTCTTGATATAACCCTCTTGGCCTCATGTTCTCAACCTTAACCTATTGACACACCATGCGCTTGGCCACGAAATCATCCATATCCCTCTTCATGTCATTCCACTAATAAATCTCCATGAGATTATGATACATCTTAGTCGATTTGGGGTGAAAAACATAGTGCGGGACATGCACCTCAGCCAAAATTCTTTGTCGCAATCCATCGACATCAGGAACATACAACCTCCCTTGGTACCATAAATTACCATCACCACTACATTTTGCCTACCAACGTCACTCTTGATTTTTATCAAGATAGGATCTAGCACTTGATTCTCCTTAATCTTCGCACTGAGAGATAATCAAACCATATTTTGCACCATCACACCACCATTCTTGGAGTCCAAAAGAAAAACTCCAAGATTGGCCAAGCAGTGAATATCCTTCACCAATTCCCACTTTCGTTCCTCCACATGAGCCAAAATCCCCATGGATAACTAGCTAAGAGAATCAGCAACCATATTAGTCTTACTTGGGTGATA
Source organism: Capsicum pubescens (assembly GCA_030864215.1). Taxonomy (NCBI): domain Eukaryota; kingdom Viridiplantae; phylum Streptophyta; class Magnoliopsida; order Solanales; family Solanaceae; genus Capsicum; species Capsicum pubescens. The sequence continues at coordinate 192,129,743 of CM061544.1, read as the reverse complement.
GTGAGGACTCATATCATAATCCTTGAGAAACTCAAGTCATCTCCCCTGCCTGAGATTAAGATCTTTCAAGATGAACATATATTGTAGACTCTTATAATCATAAAAGATATCCACGTAAACACCATACAAATAATACCTCCATAATTTCAAAGCAAACACATCCACCAACAGCTCTAAATCATGAGTAGGATAATACCCCTCATGCACTTTCAACTGCCTAGAAGCATAAAAAATCACCTTTTTATGTTGTATCAACACATAACCAAGCCCTACCCAAGATGCATCTCAATAAACCACTAACCCCTCATTGCCTTCTGGTAAAGTCAAAATTAGAGCCGAAGTTAACTTATACTTTAACTTCTCAAAACTCCCTTCACAAGAATCTGACCAAGAAAACTTGACCTTCTTCTTAGTCAACTTAGTCAAACAAGCACGTAATACCCCATACTTTTTCCTAGCTAATTTCATCTCAAGAATGTCTAGTATTAGCTTCTAAATTGAATTATGGTTATTCCATAAGGAATTTTTAAGATTTTTACTTTTTGTCATGTGGGAAATTCAATAAGTTTTCCATCAATATAAGATTCACCCAAATCCGATAACCGAGTTAGAAGCTACGACTATTTTAAGTTCCCATCATAAAATAGTGGCATATTAGTCTGTGGCACACCGTTCCACAAGAGGAAATGGCATTTGGAAAATTCCAGTAGAGGTCCGTGATTATGGCGCATCGCACCAGGGCCCAAATTCAGAATTATCCTTTTCAGTGTCTTAGCGCGATTTCCTCCGCGTCGCGCCAAAGTTCTAGATTGCAAAAGAAAGGGCAACGTGATGTCTTCGCATCGCACCATCCCTTAGTTTCACAAATGTCAAATTCCATTGACACTGCATGATAGCACTGCATCGCCCCAGGGCCCAGTTCAATAAAACATTTACTAAAATTAAATGGCGTGTCCAGGGTTAAAAGGATCAACTTCCCACCCCTATTTAAGCCCTTTAACACGTGATTCAGCCACTTTTCACCCAAAATACACTCTCTAATATCAAAAACCTCTCAAGAACAACCTAGGGATTTTCATAAAAGATTTAGAATCAAGAATTTCCTTCATCAATCTTCACGAAATCATGAACTAAGGTATGCGTAGTGTTTATTCATGGACTCTTTTCATCCATGAAGCCCAAGAATCTCTTTTCTAAGTTTAAGTTTATGGATTTCTTTATGAATTTTATGTTAGGTTCATTTTTTTATGTTGCGAATGATCAATTGAATTCAAATCCATGTTGGGTGATCAATTTTATGTGGAATTGATTTGTATAGATGTATATTCATGTGAACCTATGAATAAACCCTAGGATGATGAAATTAGAGATGAATCATGATGATTAATTGTTGTATAATGTTGTCTACATGTGTTATGCCTACCATGTGTTTGATTAAATACCTAGATGAAGGAACAATGCCCAACTAGTATGATATCATAAAATCCCTATATATGTACAAGTTATGCCTATCACATATTTTGATGGAATGCTTCTATAAATGCATTATGGACTATGATCTTAGTTATATGTTCAAGTAAGTTATACTTGGTCAATTTTCTTCCATCGATTCCTGGGGATACTTAGAGCATCATTGCATAGTTTGTGGCTAAGTGCTCCACATGTCAACAAGTTAAGATAGAGCATCAGAAGCCTAGTGGGTCCATGCAGGAGTTCAGTATTCCTACTTGGAAATGGGAAGTTGTGAACATGGACTTCATGACGGGTTTGCCTCAAACTCGTTATCAGCATAATTCAATCTGGGTCATTGTAGATAGAATGACCAAATTAGATCATTTTCTTCTAGTTCATGCCTCTTATTCAGCCAAGGATTATGCCAAACTCTACATCAAGGAGTTGGTCAGATTGCACGGTGTTCTTCTATCTATTATCTCAGACAGAGGTACCCAGTTCACCTCTTATTTCTGGAAAGCGTTCCAAAAGGGTCTTGGTACCCAAGTTTATCTCAGTACAGCCTTTCATCCTCAGACAGATGGTCAAGCAAAAAGGATCATTCAGATGTTAGAAGATATGCTAAGGACGTGTGCAATCGATTTCAAGGGAAGTTGGGATGACCACTTACCTTTGATTGAGTTTGCATACAATAACAGCTATCATTCCAGTATTCAGATGGCTCTATTCGAAGCTCTCTATAGTAGGAGATATAGATTTCCAATTGGTTGGTTCAAAGTTAGTGAGGCCTCAGTCATGGGGCCTAACTTAGTATTTGACGCCTTAGAAAAATTCCAGTTGATCAGAGAAAGACTCCGGGCTGCTCAGAGCCAACAAAAGTCTTATGTAGATGTTCATAGAAAATATCTCAAGTTTGAGATTAGTGACTATGTCTTTCTAAAGATCTATCCCATGAAGAAAGTGAAGAGATTCGGCAAGAAGGGAAAGCTCAGTTCCCGATATGTCAGTCCCCTCAAGATTCACAGTCGTTTTGGCAAGGTAGCCTATGAGCTTGAATTGCCTTCAGATCTAGCCTCAGTTCATTTAGTCTTTCATGTCTCTTTGCTCAAGAAGTGCATAGGTGACCCATCATTGTAGTCCCTATTCAGAGCATTGATGTTTAGAACACTCTCTCTTATGAAGAGATTCCAGTAGAAATCTTAGACTATCAGACTCGTAGATTGAGAAACAAAGAAGTTCCTCTAATTAAGGTTCTTTAATGAAATCAGTCCATCGAGGGAGATACTTGGGAAGCAGAGGCAGATATTCGTGCCAAGTATCCTCACCTCTTCTTCGCCAACTCAGATCAAGCTCAAGGTAACAGTTCTCCTTAAGCTTACTCAGTTTTATGTTCAGTGTTCATCATAAACTTTGTATGCAATTTCATGCACATGTTCCCACTATAAACTTGGTATCAAGTACCATTGCATACTTAGTCATGTATTTATGAATCAGTTACTCATGTATTAGATATACATGTTCAGTATCATATGTTCAGCTTGTCAGTCATGTCAGGCATGAGATCATGTTCTAGTTATTCATGTTCAGTATGTACATCAGTTGTCTTTTTTTCCCTCTTAATCAGTCTCATTCGAGGATGAATGTGCTCAAGGGGGAGATATTGTAATGCCCCATACTTTTTCCTAGCTAATTTCATCTCAAGAATGTCTAGTATTAGCTTCTAAATTTAATGATGGTTATTTCATAAGGAATTTTCAAGATTTTCATTTTTTGTCATTTGGGAAATTCAATAAGCTTTCCATTGATATAAGATTCACCTAAATTCGATAACCGAGTCAGAAGTTACGATTATTTTAAGTTCCCATCATAAAACAGAGCCATATTAGTCAGTGGAGCACCGCGCCACAAGAGGAAATGGCATTTGGAAAATTCTAGTATGGGTCCATGATTATGGCGCATCGCTCCAGGGCCCAAATTTATAATTGTTCTTTTCCAGTGTCTTAGCGTGATTTCCTCTGTGTCGCGCCAAAGTTCCAGGTTGTAAAAGAAGGGGAAACTTGATGGCTCCGCGTCGCGCCATCCCTCAGTTTCCCAAATGTCAAATTCCAATTACACAGCATGATAGCGCCGCGTCACGCTAGGGGCCTAGTTCGAGACAAAATTTACTGAAATTAAATAATGCGTCCAGGGTTGAATGGGTCAACTTCCCACCCTTATTTAAGCCCTTTAACATGTGATTCAGCCACTTTTCACCCAAAATACACTCTCTTCTCTCAAAAACCTCACAAGAACAACCTAGGGCTTTTCATTGAAGATTCAGAGTCAAGAATTTCCTCCATCAATCTTCACTAAATCACGAACTAAGGTATGCATAGTGTTCATTCATGGACTCTTTTCGTTCATGAAGACCAAGAATCTCTTTTCTAAGTTTAAGTTTATGGATTTCTTTATGAATTTCATATTGGGTTCATTTTTTTTATGTTGAGAATGATCAATTGAATTAAAATCCATGTTGGGTGATCAATTTTATGTGGAATTGATTTGCATAGATGTATATTCATGTGAACCTATGAATAAACCCTAGGATGATAAAATTAGAGATGAATCATGATGATTAATTGTTGTATAATGTTGTCTACATGTGATATGCCTATCATGTGTTTTATTAAATGCCTAGATGAAGGACCAATGCCCAACTAGTATGATATCATGAAATCCCCATGTATGTACAAGTTATGCCTATCACATGTTTTGATGGAATGCTTCTATAAATGTATTATGGACTATGATGTTAGTTATATGTTCAAGTAAGTTATGCTTGGTCAGTTTCCTTCCATCGAGTCCTGGGGGTACTTGTACCCAAAACATTAGCTATATGCTTAGAGCCATGTCATGTTTTCACGATACTCTCAGTCAAGCCATCATCCTTAGACTTTAGACAGTCTTATGACTCAGGAAATCTCCATGATCTCATGAACTCAGTCAGTTGTCAGATGTCAGTAGTATTCTATCAGTCAACGAAAGTCAGTAACTCAGTTTATGGTCAGTTCAGTAAATCATATTCAGTGTCTATTCAGATGGGAGTAGAAATTAGCACCGAGCAAACCCAAGAGTGGGAACTCAACTGTTATATGAGGGTGTGATTCATAGAAGCAATCCTTGCATTCCCAAACTATGTAGCCAGCATAGGTTGAGACATCATAGCCTACTATATAAGGGTAGATAAGCTGGCTTAAACTGCTATATGAGGGTTCCCACCGTTCTCATTAGAGTTACCTATTATATTAGGGTCACTCACATGTTGTCTTTACCAGTGGCGCGGTATTGACACCCTTTCAATAAGGGCATAGATTGGACCCCAAGTCAGTTATAATGCATCATTTGGGGTATGCCGGTTAGATGACTACCTCCCACAGTCTCAGTATCAGTCTCAGTAAAAGAACTCAGATAGTTCTTTACAATCTAGGACTGTCGATACAGTCAACTCAGATACATAACAGAACTCAGATAGTTCCACCAGATTCAGGACTGTCAGATCCAGTCACTCATGTTATTAGTTATATCAGTTGTCAGTACGTCATGTTATTAGTATTTAGATTTAGTACTCATGTTATCACGATTTCATATATAGTTACTATATATGCATGCATGTATTCTCACATTCATATTAGTCAGTTAGCCAGTATTGTTCATGCATATGAACCCCATGCATTCAGCCTACCCCACATGCATACTAGTGTATTCAAAGTACTGGCGCATTTGCGCTATGGTGTCTTATACCATAGGTTTAGAGACACGACCTCCAGATCAGCAGTAGATTCCAGTTTCAGCAGTCAGAGTTAGAAGTGAGTCCTCATCATTCGAGTATATAATTATTTCTCTATTATCTCATTAATTAGTTTATTAGTTGAAGTTTATTGGGGATATGTCCTATCAACTCCTTACTCAGATAATTCAGTCAGTTAGAGGCTTTCTAGACTATCATGTTTCAGACTTTAGTATTTTCAGTTTTGTTTTGGGTATTTCACACCCGGTTTAGATGTTATATTTTACTTCAGTTATGTGAACCTTATGGCCTTTCAATTCATGTTTCTACTTTATTCAGTATTTTATGCAGTATACAGGTACAGATATCAGTCATGTGTTATCTTGTGGTCCTTCGGGGTCATGAGCACCATGTAGCATTACGGGTACCAGATTTGGGGTGTTACAAACTTGGTATCAGAGCCTAAGGTTCAATAGAGTCATAGAAAGTCTAAAGGCCACATCTAGTGGAGTCTTGTATACGGGTACGTTGCACGCCACATTTATGAACAGGAGGCTATAAGATTTTTTAGGAACAGTTCCCTCTCTTTCAGTATTCATGTCATGCCAGTGAACATAATCTCAAGTCAATCTCTTAGTCTAATATATTTCTCCCATTCTTCTGCAGAACATGCCTCCTAAAAGAAGAAACAAAAATCTGTCATCCCCCCATCCCGAAGATCCTTTGGGCGATCATGTTTCTCATGAAGAGTTCAGGGCCACATTCACTACTCTTGCTAACTCAGTTGTTGCTCAGAATGAATGACCAGTTGTCGTTTCAACCAATCCAGTGGCCAATTCAGCTACAGCCAGGATTCAGGTTTTCACTCGAATAAATCCTTCATCCTTTCACGGGTCTAAGACAGATGAGGATCCTTAGGAATTCCTAGATCAGGTGCAGAAGGTGACAGACATCATGGGGGTTACTACTGTTGAGAGTGCTGAGCTATCTGCATATCAGTTGCTAGATATTGCTCACACTTGGTTCAAGCATTGGATGTCAGAGAGGGTAGATGATGCAGGGCCAGTTGAGCGGGAGGAGTTTGCGTCTGCTTTCCTCGATAGATTATTTCCCCTAGGGCTTAGGGAAGCTAAGGTGTTAGAATTCATCAACCTCAGGCAGGGCAATATGATAGTGAAAGAGTATTCTCTTAAGTTTACTCAATTAGCCAGATATTCCCCTCATGTGGTTGCAGATAGCAGGGCAAGGATAAGTATGTTCATTTTAGGGGTGAATGATAGTGTGGTTAATGAGTGTAGATCCGTCATGATGAATAGTGACATGACATTAGCCAGACTCATGACTCATTCTCAGCAGATAGGGGATCAAAAGATTAATATAAGGGAGAAGAAGAATAAGAGAGCAAAGACAGGTAGTTTCAACTTTGCTCAGCCTAAGTCATAAAAAGAAAACCGTTCTCAGTTTTGTCCTAAGTCATCAGTTCCAGCTCCTTCTTCAGCCAGTGCTCCAGTTCCTAAGTTCAGAGAGGGTAACAAATATAGAGCTCCAGGCTCTAAGTCCCAGCTCCTTCTTTAGCCAGTGCTCCAGTTCCTAAGTTCAGAAAGGGTAACAAATATAGAGCTCCAGGCTCTAAGTCCCAGGGTAGTGTTAGCAGTGCCTACACCTATCCTTTTTGCCAGACTTATGGCAAGCACCATCAGGGTATTTGCAGAGCTGGAAGTGATATTTGTTTTAGATGTGGAAATCCAGGCCACAGAGTCAGATACTGTCCTCATCCAGGTCCTTAGGGTCAACAAAATTGCTCCTCAGCTCAGTCTGGTCGCCCAAATCAGCAGGGTGCCACCTCTAGTGCTACTAGTGGGAAATTCCCAAATCGTCTCTATGCTCTTCAGTCCCGATAAGATCAGGAAAATTCTCCTGATATAGTTACTGCTATGTTATAGATCTTTCATGTACATGTTTACGTTTTACTAGATTCAGCAGCTTCTTTGTCTTTTGTTACTCCCTATATAGCAGGCGATTTTGGAATCAGTCCCAAAATCCTAGCAGAGCCTTTTTCAATCTCTACCTCAGTGGGTAAAACCATCATAGCCCGGTGGGTATACAGGAACTTCCCGGTTATGATATTTCAGAAAGTTACTTCAGCAGACTTAGTCAAATTAGAGATGACTGATTTTGATGTCATTCTTAGCAAGGATTGTCTTAATTCCTGCTATGCCATAGTCGATTTTAGAAATAGAATAGTCCAGTTTCAGTTCCTAAATGAACCCGTCCTTGAGTGGAAGGGTAGTGTATCCGCTTTCAGGGGTCATCTTGTTTCCTACCTTCGAGCAAGGAAAATAATATCTAAAAGATGTGTCTATCGTCTTGTTCGAGTTAAGGACACCAGTTCCGAAACTCCCAGCCTTGAATCAGTCCCAGTAGTAAATGAATATTCAGATGTCTTTCCCGAAGATCTTCCAGGAATTCCTCCCGAAAGGGAAATAGACTTCGGCATTGATCTTCTTCTAAATACTCAGCCTATCTCTATTCCGCCATACAGAATGGCACCAACAAAACTCATAGAACTAAAAAAACAATTGAAGGATCTCTTAGATAAGGGATTCATCAGGCCCAGTATTTCCCCGTGGGGCGCTCCAGTATTATTCGTGTGTAAGAAAGACGGTTCTCTTAGGATATATGTAGACTATCGTCAACTCAATAAGGTCACGATCAAGAACAAGTATCCTCTTCCCAGAATCGATGACTTATTTGACCAACTTCAGGGTGCCAGTTATTTCTCTAAGATAGACCTCAGATTCGGCTATCATCAGCTTAGAGTTAGAGAATGTGACATTCCAAAAATAGCTTTTCGAACTCGGTATGGTTAGTTTGAATTTCTAGTCATGTCATTTGGTCTTACCAACGCCATAGCCACTTTCGTGGAATTGATAAACCGTGTGTTCAAGTAGTACTTGAACATGTTCGTCATAGTATTCATAGATGATATTCTGGTCTATTCCCGTAGTGAGCGTGATCATGCAGACCATCTCAGGACAGTACTTCAGACTCTCAGAGATCATCAGCTATTCGCCAAATCCAGTAAGTGCGAATTTTGGCTAAGGTAAATATCATTCCTTGGTCACATCATTTTCGGTGATGGCATTAGAGTTGATCCTTAAAAGACCAAAGCAGTAAAAAATTGGCCCAGGCCTATCTCTCCATCAGATATTAGGAGTTTCTTGGGTTTGGTTAGCTATTACAAATGGTTTGTTGAGGAATTTTCTTCTATTGCATCCCCTATGTCCAGATTGACTCAGAAGAAAGTCAAGTTTCAGTGGTCAGATCCTTGCAAGAAGAGTTTTCAGGAATTAAAGACTCGACTCACCTCAGCTCTAGTTTTAGCTCTTCCAGATGGTCCAGGTGGGTTCGAAGTGTATTGTGATGTATCCAGAGTAGGTTTGGATTGTGTCCTCATGCAGTATGGTAAGGTCATAGCCTACGCCTCCAGACAACTTAAGCCTAATGAGAGGAATTACCCTACTCATGATCTTGAGTTAGCAGTCGTAGTATTTTCCTTACAGATTAGAAGGCATTATCTATACGGTGTTCATGTAGATGTGTTCACAGATCATAAGAGTCTTTAGTATGTTTTTTCTTAGAAAAATCTAAATTTTCATCAGAGAAGGTGGTTAGAGCTCTTGAAAGATTATGATATGAGTGTTCTCTATCATCCGGGTAAGGCCAACGTAGTGGCCGACGCTCTCAGTAGACTATTCATGGGTAGAGTTTCTCATGTTGAGGACAGTAAGAAAAAGTTAGCTCAGGAAGTCCATCAGCTTTCCAGACTAGGCATTCGCTTAGTCGATACAGATGAGGGTGATATATGGGTTCAGAGTAGTTTAGAATCATCCCTAGTTTTTGAGGTGAACGAAAAGCAAGATAGAGATCCCAGCCTTGTCAAGTTGAAAGAGTCAGTGCAGGATCAGAAAGTAGAGGTTTTCTCCCAAGGGGAAGATGGTGTTTTGCGTTGTTAGGGTTGTCTCTATGTTCCAGGTGTAGACGACTTAAGGCAAAAAATTCTTGCAGAAGCGCATGGTGCGCGCTACTCTAATCATCCAAGGGCCACAAAGATGTACCGCAACTTACGGGAAATCTATTGGTGGAGTGGGATGAAGAGAGACATTGCAGAGTTTGTGGCTAAGTGCTCTACATGTTAGCAAGTTAAGATAGAGCATCAGAAGCCTAGTGGGTCCATGCAGAAGTTCAGTATTCCTACCTGGAAATAGGAAGTTGTGAACATGGACTTCATGACGGGTTTGCCTCGAACTCGTTATTAGCATAATTCAATCTAGGTCATTATAGAAAGAATGACCAAATTAAATCATTTTCTTCCAGTTCATGCCTCTTATTCAGCCGAGGATTACGCCAAACTCTACATCAAGGAGTTGGTCAGATTGCACAATGAAAAGCTTTCCACAAACCACTTATAATACCAGCTAAACCCAAGAAGCTCTGAATGTCAAATGGAGTCATGGTTCTAGGCCACCTCTTCACCACAGAACCCTCTGCGGATCCACCATAATCCCTTTACTAGAAATAATATGACCTAAGAAAGTTACAACGTTCAAACAAAACTCACACTTGGATAACTTGGCATACAACTATTGTTTCTTTAAGGTCTGTAACACCAAACGAAGGTGATTAGCATGATCCACCTCGCTCTTCAAATAAACCAGAATGTCACCAATAAACACAATGATGAAGAGATCCAAATACTGATGAAAAAATGTATTCATCAGATCCATAAATGCCGCCAGAGCATTAGTCAACCCAAATGACATTACCAAAAACTCAAAGTTCCCATACCGATTACAAAAAGTTGTCTTAGGGATATCCACCTCCCTAATCTTTAGCTGATGGTACCCAAACCGAAGATCTATCTTAGAAAAGAACTTGGCACCTTGCAATTAGTCAAACAGATTATTTATCCTTGGAAGAGGATACTTGTTTTTTACCGTCACCTTGTTCAACTGCCTATAGTCAATGTATATCCAAAGGGAGCCATACTTCTTGCGCACAAACAACACCGGTGCACCCCAAAGAGATATACTAAGATGAATAAACCTCTATCCAAAAGAAACTTAAGTTGCTCCTTGATTTTTGTTTACTCAGTCGGAGCCATTCTATACCGAAGAATAGAAATTAGACGAGTGTCTTGAATTAAATCAATACCAAACTCTATTTCCCTATTCAGAGAAACACCAGGAAGATAATCCGAAAAGACCTCAGGAAATTTATTAACCACTGAAACTGACTGGAAAAAAGGACCTTCTGTGTTAGAATATTTGACTCGAACCAAGTCATAAAGGCAGCCTTCAGAGACTAACCTCCGAGATCTAAGATAAGAAATAAACCTCCCCCTAAGAGCTAGAGAAACACCTTTCTATTTTTTAATCGATTCACCATGGAACCTAAAGATAACCCAACGGGTCCGACAATCCAAGGACTTATAACATGAGTGCAACCAATCTATACCTAGAATGACATCGAAATCCACAATATCCAACTCAAACAAATCCACCAAGGTCTGTTTGCCACCAATAAATACCACACCTCCCCTATAGACACTCTTAGAAATAACCGAGTCACCTACTGAGGTAGAAATAAAAAAGGGATTTGAAATAACTTTTTGATTGAAACCTAAAGATAAATCCACAAAATGAGTCACATACGAGAGAGTGAACCCCAAATGTAATACCCCATATTTCCCTAACCTAAATTAACTCTCAGACCATGAGTTATCTAATATAAATTTTTTGAAATACCTAGTATTTTTTAGTTTAGATCCATCCATTGCGTAGGAAATTCAATTATCTTTCCAACGATAGAAAATTCACCTAAATATGATAATCGGGTAAGAAGTTATGGCTATTTTAAGTTTTAGTCGTTTAACACCGTCATTCAGGCCAGTAGTGCATCACATAGTATGTCAAAATGGCAATTGTCTATTTCCAGTAAGGTACCGCGATACCGGCACATCGCGCCAAAGCTTATTTTCATATTTCTTAATTTCCAGTGTACCAACGTGATCCTACTGTGTCGCGATGAGTCCAAATTTCAGAATCAAAGGAGCACCGCGATTCCACCACGTCGCATCAAGCCCTCAGTTCCTAATTGTCTATTTCTAGTGGCCCGACGTGATCATGGTGCATCGCACCAGGGTCCCTGTTCGAAAAAGTTTGATGAAAATAAAATATTTTATCCAGGGTTAAAACCGTCTTTTTCCATGATTTTATTTTGTCGGGTGTGATATTAAAGCCCTAAAAACATTTTAAATCATTTATTTATTAACTTTTCCCCCAAAATCAAAGCATTCTCTCTCAAGGAAATAAACCCTAGCTTCAAGAAATCAAAGTCAATCTCAAGAATTTCTCTAAGTACTCCAAGAAATTATCAATTTAGGTATGTTAGGTGTTTATTCATGTGTTTCTTTCACCCATGTAGTCCAAGAACCCTTTTCAAACTTAAAACATCTCAGATTTATGATTTTTACATTTGAGTTGAATTGAATTCATATTCATGTTATTATTGGGTTTTAGTCCATGATTAAATTACAAGCTTTCATGAAATTAATCATTTTATGTGTTGAATCACATGATCTTCATGATAAACCCTTCAATTTGCAAATTGATTTATGTAGCCATTATAACTATATGTGTTAATTATTGTATGATCTAAGTATGCTCCCCATGTGTTTGATAAAATGCCTATGTAAATGAAATAGTGCCATTATAACATGATAGCATGTATTCTCCATTTATGTATGAGTAAATGCATTACAAGTGTTTGCTAGAATATCTCAATGAGTGGATTGTGATCAAGTAACCATTATTATATTTTCAAGATTATGCTATGCTTTACTTTTCATGCTATCGAGTCCTGGGGGTATTTAATACCCGACAATTTAGTTGTTTATCTAGAGCCAGTGTCAGTTATAGAATAGTATCAGTCATGTTATGATCAGTAGTACTCTCAGTTAGTTATAGAACTCAGTAGAACTCAGTTAGTTACAAAACTCAAAAAACTCAGTAAACTCAGACTCAGTCCAGTCCAGTTCAGAATACTCAGTTCAGTGTCTTTCAGTTGGGAGTAGGATTCAGCACCGAGTGAACTCGAGGATGGATGCTCACCTGCCAGTAGAGGGTGTGACCCTTAGAAGTAATCTTGGCATTCTAGAACTACATAGCCAGCGTAAGTTAAGACACCAACCTGCCAGTTGAGGGTTGATGAGGTGCTTTAACCTGCCAGATGAGGGTTCCACCATTCTCGTTAGAGTACCTGCCAGATGAGGGTAACTCTTAGCTTGTCTTTACCCATGGCACGGTACTGATAATGTTCTAATTTGGGTTACAGATTGGACCCCAACTCAGTTATCTTATCTTATTTTGGGTATGTCGGTTAGATGATTACCTCTCACAGTTTTAATTTTAGTCTTCAGAATAGAACTCAGTTCAGTTCTACAGAATCAGGACTGTCAGATACATTCAATCAGTATCAGTAACTCAGTTATCAGAAATCTTAGATTATCAGTTATTCTATATCAGAACTCAGTACTTATCCTTAGAAAAGCTCAATTACTGTATATATATATTTGCATAGTATTGCATACTCAGTATTTACAGTAGTTCAGATTATCCACGTACTCTCATGTTCAGTTTCTCTATATAATTCAGTCAGTTATTATTCATGTATATGAACCCTTGCATATAGACTTACCTAATCTAGCATACCAGTACATTCCACGTACTAACGCATACTCTTTATTTACGCTATGATGTCTTATATCATAAGTTCAGATGCTCAGGTTCCTAACTGCATATAGATAGATCCAGATTCAGCCAGTAATAGAATTAGTAGTGAGTCCTCATCTATCGAGGATATTCTTTCATTTCATTATTATAGTAGACTCAGTATTTCAGTAGATGGAGTTAGTTGGGGGATTGTCCCATCAACTCTACTTTCAGACAGTTTCAGATTATAGGCTTTTCAGACTAGAGTTCAAACAGTATTTTATTTTATAGATTGTTATTTCAGGTTATACACTTTATCAGTATTTATAGATTTTGAACCTTATGGAATTTCAGCCCATTATTTCATATTTATTACAGTATCATGTTTCAGTGCTCACATTAGATATTAGTTATGGGTTAGCTTGTGGTCCTTCGGGGTCGTAAGCATCGTGTAGCATTCGGGGTATAGACTCAGGGCGTTACAAATTTGGTATCAGAGCCTAAGGTTCAATAGTATCCTAGGAAGTCTGAAAGTCACATCTAGTCGAGTCTTGTACATGGGTGTGTAGCACACCACACTTATGGACAGGAGGTTATGAGATGTTTTAGGAAAAGTTTCCCTTCTTTTAGTATTCATGTCGTACAAGTGAGTATGAGTTCCAGTTAAACTCTCAGTCTAATCCATTTCTTCCTTTTATTTACAGAACATGCCTCCCAAAACGACTAACGAAAGAAGAACCAGGAATCAGTCAGCACCTCAGCCCGTTCAGACAGATCCCCTGGACGAGCACGTCTCTCATGTAGAATTCATAGCTTCATTCACTACTCTAGCCAATTTATTAGCAGCTCAGAATGAACAGCCAGCTGTTGTTCTGGCCAACCTAGAAGCCAATACTGTTGCAGCCAGGATTCGGGACTTTACCCGAATGAATCCTCCCCTATTCTCAGGATCCAAGTCAAAAGAGAATCCACAAGAGATCCTCGATAAGGTTCAGAAAGTAACAGATAACATGGGAGTGACTTCCAGTGAGAGTGGTGAGTTAGCCGCATATCAGCTACAAGATGTAGCTCATATGTGGTTTAAGTAGTGGAAGGTAGACAGGGGCACAGATGCAGAGCCCTTAGAGTGGGAAGAGTTTTCTACTACCTTACTAGATAAATTCTTTCCCTTAGAGTTAAGAGAAGCCAAGGTATTAGAGTTCAACAACCTCAGGCAAGCCAGTATAAGCGTGAAAGAGTATTTCCTCAAGTTTACTCAGTTAGCCAGGTATGCTCCACATATAGTGGCAGACAGTAGGTCCAGAATGAGCAAGTTCGTATCTGAGGTTTCAGATAGTGTGGTTAAGAAGTGCAGAACAACGATGTTGATTAAGGAGATTGTAATACCCCGAATATTTCTAAGCTAAAAAATGAACCATTGTTCCTATGCATGAAACCTCTTATCTTGTGATTAATGTTTGAGTACATGAATTAGGATAATTATCCTAGTAATAATAGAGTTTACTATGTGTTAATCATGTTCATAAGAGTTACTTAGAGTAAGCCAAGCTAAGAACTTTTGAATCCACCAAATTTTCGTGTGTGATTTCATATAAGTCATCTTTGAATGAGTATAACTTGGTTTATAGATGGTATTTTGGAAGATTTATACCATCCAAATTGTAGATAATTGAATAAGATTTCTGTCGATACCAAATTTGCCTAAAATAGACACCCGGTGAAGAAGTTATGGCGATTTAAAGTTTCAGCAATGTCATTTCAGTCAGTGGCGTGTCGCACCATAAGCCAAAATCACGTTTGTCAATTTCTAGTGTCTCTCCGCAATTCCACCATATCGCGGTGAGTTTCCAGGTCATAAACAAGTGGAAACGCAATGTCTCCGCGTCGCGCTAGGGGCCCAAATTGGGAAATTTTTACAGAAATTAAAAAACGCATCTATGGGGGTATTTGGGTCATCTTCCCACCACTATATAAGCTGCCAAACATGGAATTAGGCCATTATTTCACAAAAACATACTCTTTTTCATCAAAATCCTCTCAAGAACACATTAGGGTTTCAATTGGGGGATTCAAGTTCAAGCAAATTCTACCATCAAATTCCAAGAATCTCTCCATCAATCTTTACTAAATCAAGAACTAAGGTATGCGTGTGTTCAATCATGGACTCCTTTCATCCCTGAATTCCAAGAACCCTATTTTAAACTATATGTCATGCTTGTTATGTTTGTATTTGAATATTGATCTTATTTATGTATTGAATGATGTCAAGATAGAATCTTTATGGGTTTGTATGAAACTAAGATGGCATGTTAGTTGAAATATATGAACTTTGGGTGATATGGGTTGTTGAATTCATGAATAAACCTATGCCCAAAGTGGTTCATGTAAGTTGTTTGATAAAATACCTAGGATGATAGAATTCATGTCCCATGATTCAATAGTGCTTAAATGACAAGTCCAAGTTCTATGCTCTATGATTTCACATGAATTTCACGTTATTGTTATGTGTTGTTGTTGTGATATGGAATGAGCATGATATTGAAGCTATGCAAGTATATACATGTTTTATGTATTCCATTCCATGAATAAAAGTTGAGTATCATGTATAGTATAAAAACCCCTACTTATGATATTGTGAATTTTGGACTCTACTCTTATGATCAAGTCAGTCATGTGTGTCAGTTTCCTTCCATCGAGTCCTGGGGGTGGGTACTTGTACCCGAAAAATATAGTTGTGTGCCTAGAGCCATGTCATGATTTCACGATACTCTCAGTCAAGCCATGTTTCATAGAACTCAGTCAGTCATATGACTCAGGAAAGTTTAGTAACTCAGTTAATCTTAGCTAATCTCAGTAATCTCAGTACTCAGTGATATCGGAAACTTCATAAATTCTAGTGTTCTCCATAACGTCAGTAATCTCCATAATTCAGTACTCTCAGAAATTTCAAGAACTCAATACTCAGTAAGATCAGTGCTCTCATAAACTCAGTTTAGCTCTGCTAAACAATCCCACTAACATCAGTTCAGTTAATCAGTTCAGTTCAGTAAATCAGTTCATTGTCTTTCAGTTGGGAGTAGGATTCAGCATCGAGTGAACCCAAGGATGGGGACTCACCTATAACAGTCAGAGGTTGTGATTCCTAGATGTAATCCTTAAGTTCCAGAACTACGTAGCCAGCGTAGGTTGAGATGTCCCTACCTATAGGGCTAATGCATCTCCTTTGAGTTTACCTAATAGCAGGGAAGACGAAATATGCTCTAAAATAGAATAGGGTTTACTCACATATTGTCTCTACCCGTAGCACGGTATTGACACCCTTCTAGCTAGGTTTATAGGTTGGACCCCACCAGTTTAGTTCTGGGGCATGTCGGTTAGATGATTACCTCCCATAGTCTAGTTTCAGTCTCAGTCTCAGTTTCAGTAATAGACTCAGATAGTTCTTCAGAATATCAAAACTTAGACTGTCAGATATAGTCGCTCAGCATCAGTTACATCGGTTATGCCAATCATCATAGTTATATCATTTATATCAGTCATCATAGCTATGTTATCAGTATTCAGTTTCAGAACTGTTAGACACAGTCAATCAGACCAGTTCTTCATAATTCAAACTGTCAGAAATAGTCATTCATCTATTCAGTACCTCAGTACCAGTGAATTTATGTTGTCAGTAATCAAACTCAGTAGTCAGTATCACCACGAGTTCAGTTATAGTTACTTATGCATGTATGTATTCTCTTGTTCATATTATTCAGCATTGTTCATGCATATAACCCCTGGCATTTAGCCTACCTCACTCGTATACTCAGTACATTCAGTCGTACTGATGTATTTGCGCTATGGTGCTTTCTCTTATGTTACACCATAGGTTTAAAGGCACGAGCTCCAGATCATCAGTAGATTCCAGTAACAACAGTCAGAGTTAGAAGTAAGTCCTCATCTTTCAAGGACACGATGATTTCATTACTATTTCAGTTTTAAGTTTATTTCAGTAGTTGGAGTTAGTTGGGGACATGTCCCATCAACTCCTTGTTCAGATAGTTTAGAGGCTTTCCAGACTATAGCATGTCAGACAGTTATTTCAGATTTGTTTGGGTATGGTTATATCATTTTCAAACATTGTTCTTATCAGATGTTTATTCAGTGGAACCTTATGGCCATTCAGTACATGTTTCTGTATTTTTATATTATATTATGCAGTATACAGGTACATATATCAGTCATGGGTTAGCCTGTGGTCCTTCGGGGTCATAAGCACCATGTAGCATTCCGATTCAGAAAATTGGGGTGTTATAAACTTGGTATCAGAGTCTAAGGTTCAATAGAGTCCTAGGAAGTTTGAAAGATGTATCTAGTAAAGTCTTGTACATGTGTGTGTTATGCACCACACTTATGTGTAGGAGGCTATGAGATGTTTTAGGAACAATTTCCCTTATTTCAGTAGTCATGTCGTGCTAGTGAGCAAAAGATCTAATTAATCTCTCAACCAAATTCACTTCTTCCTTTCATTTACAAAACATTTCTTCAGAAAGGACTAGTGAAAAAAGAACTAACAGTCAGTTAACACCTCAGTTCGTCCAAGAAGATTCCCTGGACGAGCACGTCTCTCATGCAGAATTTAGGACTGCATTCACTACTCTAGCCAGTTCAGTTGTAGCTCAGAACGAACGGCCAGCGCTATTCCGACCGATCCAGAGGCCAATGTTGTTGCATCTAGGATTTGAGATTTCTCCCGAATGAATCCTCCTCTATTTACCGATTCCAAGTCCAAAGAGGATCCACAGGAGTTTCTCGATCAGGTTCAGAAAGTCACAGACATCATGGGAGTGACTTCCAGTGAGAGTGTAGATTTAGCCACCTATCAACTACAATATGTGTCTATACATGGTTTAAACAGTGGAAGGTAGACAGGGGTACAGATATAGAGCCCATAGAGTGGGAAGAGTTCGCTACAGCTTTCTTAGATAGGTTCTTTCCCATAGAGCAGAAGGAGGCTAAAGTGTTAGAGTTCATCAATCTCAGGTAGGGTACGATGAGGGTAAAAGAACACTCCCTTAAGTTCACCCAGTTAGCCAGGTATGCTCCCCATGTAGTGGCAGACAGTAGGTCCAGAATGAATAAGTTTGTGTCTGGGGTATCAGGTAGAGTGGTTAAGGAGTGTTGGTCGGCAATGTTGATTAGTGATATGGAATTGTCTAGGTTGATGTTCTATGCTCAAAAGATTGTTGAGCATAAGCTTAAAAATAAAGAGAGAGAAAATAAGAGGGCTAGAACAGGTAGTTATAGTCCTTCTCAGCCAAGGTCAGGGGGTAGCGAAAGCAAAGTTCTTACCCATCCTCTTTGTCTGGCTTATGGTAAGCATCATAAACGTGTGTGTAGGGCAGGCAGTGATGTATGCTTTGGTTGTGGCAAGCCAGGCCACAATATGCAAGACTGTAAAGTTATATCGTAGAGGGGTAAAGAGCTGCATCAGCAAGGTACCAAAAGTGGTCAGCGTCAGAATAGACTCTAGACCCGTCATGATCCAGAAAGTTTCCCTAACCTAGATTTGGGTACGTTACACATTTTTCATATTCATGGTATGCATTGTTAGATCTCTTTCTCTCATTCGAGCTTATGTTTCAACATGAGTTAGTTAGTAAAATCAGCAAGCCAGTTTAGAAATCGAGCAGTCAGCTTTGTATGGTTTGTTTTCTCAACCTTGCATCTATTCATGCTATCCAAAATCTCAGAGAATGTAACTATTCCAAGGTAGAACATCCTAGTATTTGCAAGTTCAGTTCAGCTCATGTATCATGCATTAGTTTCAGACTCCCGAAGTTCAGTTAACTGAACCCAACATTCTGTCCCAGTTTAGTAATCAGGCCCTAGAACTCAGTTCAGTCTCAGATTCTCTATGCCATAGTATGCAACTATCAGTTTATCTCTTATTTGTCAGTACCTCAGTTTACCAAATCTTTCAAAATTATATTACACGCGTAGTACTTCATTTTCAAGTAATACAGTCTCCATAAATCTATGCTCAGTCACCCCATGGTACTCCGTTAATCCTTACGTCCTATGTACAATATTCGATAGTCTCAGTTCAGTTATTCCGACCAAGTTCAGTTTAGTCTTACATGCCCAGTGTTTAGTTATTAGCATAAGTTAGTCAGTCTAGCTAGAAAATTAGTTTAACAAATATTCAGTCAAATTTGGTAGGGGGTTTTCTCCCATCTTTCCATCCAGCCATACTAACGGACATCTCAAGGATGTAACCATCTCCAAGATAGAGCATACTAGTATATGCAATCTCAGCTTAGTTTATGTATCATGTCTCAGACACGGATTCCAGACACTCAGTCGCAATTCAGTCTTGCATACCCAATATTCATTTCTAGTACTAGTCCCAGTTACAATCTTAGTTATGATGTATGCTTCAGTAGAGTAATCACCTCAGTTCATATGTCATTCCTCAGTTTCAGATCTCAGATAATCAGTCATGATTTTGTACCTAGGTGCCTTGTGCATCGCCTTAACTTCCTCAATATCTTAACAAAGTCAGCCCAGCATCCTTCAAGGGACATAGTGTCCCAAGGGAGAGATACACTATAGACCCTAAACTTTCATGATTTAAAAATGTTGTTTTCTTTGATAAATCTGTCTTGGAGGAAGTATTACTTATGAGCCGACCCCTAACTCCAAAACTCAGTAGTAAGCCATGTGCTCAATGTCTCAGTTCAGTTCACGATACTCTATCCATGTCACATAATACATACTCAGTTCAGTTTATGCATCACGTAAAAGACTCATTTATGTTCTCATATTCCCTCTCATACATATTGAGTGATTAATCTCAGACTCATCAGTATTTTCAGTTCAAGGTAACAGTCTTCTTTGAGCTTACTTGTTCTCATGATCAGGTTTTAATACCAAACTTGGTATTCAGTTCCATGCTCCGTTTTTAGTTCAAACTTGGTATCTTTACCATTGCATATTCAGTCACATGTTCATGAGTTAGTTTAGTCGTGTACTCACGCATCAGATATCGTGATCTCGTGTACTCGCATATCAGATATGCGTGATCAACTTATCAGTACTTTCAGTCATGCATTCATGTATTATGTCAGTCATATAATCATGCATCATATATGCATGGATTCAGCTTATCAATCTCTACATCAGATATACCTTCTTATTCTGAGAAACTTAGTTTATCAGAACACTCAGTCCTTCATTCATAAATCAACTACCCATGCATCAGATATGCATGTTCAGTATGAATCATTTTATTTGTCACATCAGTCATGAGATCATGTTTCAGTCATTCTTGTTCAGTTTATGTTCGCTTATTTTTTCCCCTATCAGTCATTCTTATTCAAGGATGAATGTTCCTAAGGGGGAGATATTGTAATACCCCGTATATTTCTAAGCTAGAAAATGAACCATTGTTCCTACGTATGAAACCTCCTATCCTATGATTCATGTTTGAGTACATGAATTAGGATAAATATCCTAGTGATAATAGAGCTTATGGTGGGTTAAGCATATTCATAAGAGTCACTTAGAGTAAGCCAAGCAAAGAACTTTTGAATCCACCAAATTTTCGTGTGTAATTTCACATAGGTCATATTTGAACGAGCATAACTTGGTTTATAGGTGGTAATTTGGAATATTTATACCCTACGAATTGTAGAGAATTGAATAAGCTTTCTGTCGATACCAAATTTGCCTAAAATGGACACTCGGTGAAGAAGTTATGGCGATTTAAAGTTTCAGCAGTGTCATTACGCGCCATAAGCCAAAATAACGTTTATCAATTTCCAGTGTCTCTCCGCGATTCCACCACATCGCAGTGAGTTTCCAAGTCATAAACAAGTGGAAACGCAATGTCTCTACGTCACGCCAGGGACCCAAATCGGTAAATTTTTACAGAAATTAAAAGACGCATCTAGAGGGGTATTTGGGTCATCTTCCCACCCCTATATAAGCTCCCAAATACGGAATTAAGCCATTATTTCACAAAATCATACTATTTTTCATCAAAATCCTCTCAATAACAC
The DNA here is from genome assembly GCA_030864215.1 of Capsicum pubescens. Lineage (NCBI taxonomy): Eukaryota > Viridiplantae > Streptophyta > Magnoliopsida > Solanales > Solanaceae > Capsicum > Capsicum pubescens. The sequence goes on along the minus strand of CM061544.1, from coordinate 192,108,708 downwards.
ATTAGGTTTTCACTTGGGGGATTCAAGTTCAAGCAAATTCTACCATTAAATTCCAAAAATCTCTCCATCAATCTTCACTAAATTAAGAACTAAGGTATGCGTGTGTTCATTCATGGACTCCTTTTGTCCATGAAGTACAAGAACCCTATTTTAAACTATATGACATGCTTGTTATGTTTTGATTTGATTGTTTATCTTATTTATGTGTTGAATGATGTCAAGATAGAATCTTTATGGGTTTGTATGAAACTAGGATGGCATGTTAGTTGAAATATATAAACGTTGGGTGATATGGGTTTTTGAATTCATGAATAAACCTATGCCCAAAGTGGTGCATGTAAGGTATTTGATAAAATGCCTAGGATGATAGAATTTATGTCCCATGATTCAATAGTGCTTAAATGACAAGTCCACGTTCTATGCTCTATGATTTTACATGAATTTCACGTTATTGTTATGTGTTGTTGTTGTGATATGGAATAAGCATGCTATTGAAGCTATGCAAGTATATACATGTTGTATGTATTCCATTCCATGTATAAGAAGTTGAGCATCATGTAAAGTATGAAATCCCCTACTTATGATATTGTGAATTTTGGACTCTACTCATATGATCAAGTCAGTCATGTGTGTTAGTTTCTTTCCATCGAGTCCTGGGGGTACTTCTACCCAAAAAATAAAGTTGTGTTCCTAGAGCTATGTCATGATTTCATGATACTCTCAGTCAAGCCATGTCTCATAGAACTCAGTCAGTCATGTGACTCAAGAAAGTTTAGTAACTCAGCTAATCTTAGCTAATCTCAGTAATCTCAGTACTCAGTGATATCAAAAACTTCAGAAATTCTAGTGTTCTTCGTAACTTCAGTAATCTCCGTAATTCAGTACTCTCAGAAATTTCAAGAACTTAATACTCAGTAAGATCAGTGCTCTCATAAACTCAGTTTAGCTCTGCTAAACAATCCCATTAACATCAGTTCAGTTCAGCAAATTAGTTCAGTGTCTTTCTATTGGGAGTAGGATTCAGCACCGAGTGAACCCAGGGATGATGACTCACCTGTCACAGTCAAAGGGTGTGATTCCTAGAAGTAATCCTTGTGTTCCATAACTACGTAGCTAGCGTAGATTGACATGTCCCTACCCATAGGGCTAATGCATCTCCTTTGAGTTTACCTGAGAGCAGGGCAGACGGAATGAGCTCTAAAATAGAATAGGGTTTACTCATATGTTGTCTCTACTTGTGGCACGATATTGATACCCTTCCAGCTGGGGTTACAGGTTGGACCCCAACCAATTCAATTTCGGGGCATGTCGGTCAGATGATTACCTCCCACAGTCTCAGTTTCTGTTTTAGTAATAGACTCAGATAGTTCTTCAGAATATCAGAACTTAGACTGTTAGATACAGTCGCTCAGCATCAGTTACATCGGTTATGCCGAGCAGCACAGTTATATCAGTTATATCAGTCATCATAGCTACGTTATCAGTATTCAGTTTTAGAATTGTTAGACACAGTCAATCAAACCAGTTCTTCATAATTCAAACTATCAAAAATAGTCATTCATCTATTCAGTACCTCAGTATTAGTAAAGTTATGTCATCAGTAATCAGACTCAGTAGTCAGTATCACCACGATTTAATTAAAGTTATAGTTTCTTATGAATGTATGTATTCTCACGTTCATATTAGTCAGTATTGTTCATGCATATAACCCTTTGCATTTAGCCTACCTCACTTGTATACTCAGTACATTCCGTCGTACTGACGCATTTGCGCTATGTTACTTTCTCTTATGTTACACCATAGGTTCAGAGGCATGAGCTCCAGATCAGCAGTAGATTCCAGTAATAGTAGTCAGATTTAGAAGTAAGTCCTCATCTTTCGAGGACACAATGATTTCATTACTATTTCAGTTTTAAGTTTATTTCAGTAGTTGGAGTTAGTTGGGGACATGTCCCATCAACTTCTTGTTCAGACAGTTTAGAGGATTTCTAGACTATAGCATGTCAGACAGTTATTTCAGATTTGTTTTGGTATGGTTATACCATTTTCATACATTGTTCTTCTCAAATGTTTATTCAGTTCAACCTTATGGCCATTCAGTACATGTTTCTGCATTTTTATGTTGTATTATGCAGTATATAGGTACAGATATCAGTCATGGGTTAGCTTGTGGTCCTTCGGGGTCATAAGCACCGTGTAGCATTTTGGTTCAGAAAATTGGGGTGTTACAGAGATGGACATATCCAGGATCATGTTCTCTGCGCAACAGATAGAGGATGCTAAGATCTGAGAGAGAGAGGTAGAACAAGAGAGCTAGGACAGGTAGCTTCAAGTTTAATCTATCTAATTCAGAGGGCGGTAACCGTTACAAGTTTCGGCCAAAGTCTTCAGTTCCAGCTCAATCCCCAATTAGTACTCCAGTACATAAGTTCAGAAATAGTAACAAAGATAGGGCGCCAGGCTCTACATCTCAAGGTAGTGTCAGCAGTGCTCAAACAAATCCTCTGTGTCAGCAATGTGGCAGAAACCACCAGGGTGTCTGCAGAGCTGAAAGTGATGTTTGTTTTAGGTGCGCAAGCCAGGACACAAAGTCAGGGACTGTCCTCAGGCAGGTTCTCAGGGTCAGTATAATCATCCTTCAGCTCAATTCGGTCGCCCGAATCAGCAGGGTACCGCTTCCAGTGCCATTAGTGGGCAACGCCCAAACAGGCTTTATGCACTTCAGTCCAGACAAGATCAGGAAAGTTCTCCTAACGTGGTCACTGGTACGTTATAGATCTTCCATTTATATGTTTATGCCTTATTAGATCCAGGAGTTTCTCTGTCTTTTATAAATCCTTACATAGCAGTCAACTTTAAAGTTAAACCAGAAGTCTTAACAGAACCATTCTCAGTCTCTACCCTATGGGTCAGTCTATCATAGCCCGGCGGGTATACAAGAACTGTCCAGTTATGATATCTTAGAAAGTCACTTCAGCAGACTTAGTAGAATTAGAGATGACAGATTTCGACATCATTCTCGACATGGATTGGCTCCATTCATGCTATGCCTCAGTTGATTGTAGAAGCAGAATTGTTCATTTTCAGTTTCCAAATGAACCAATCCTTAAATAGAGGGGTAGTACTACAGCGCTTAAGGGTCAGTTAATTTCATACCTTAGAGCGAGAAAAATGATATCCAAGGGGTGTGCTTATCATTTTGTGCGAGTCAAGGACTCTAATGCAAAAACTCCTAGTCTTGAGTCAGATCCAGTAGTAAATGAATTCTCAGATGTATTTCCCAAAGATCTTCCTGGAGTTTCTCCCGAAAGGGAAATAGACTTCGGAATAGACCTTCTTCCAAATACTCAGCCCATATCTATTTCGCCAAACAGAATGGCTCCAGTAGAACTCAGAGAGTTAAAGAAACATTTAAAGGATCTCCTACATAAGGTATTTATTAGGCCTAGTGTTTCCCCGTGGGGCACACCAGTTCTATTCGTGCGTAAAAAAAATGGTTCTCTCAGAATGTGTATAGACTACCGTCAATTGAACAAAGTCACAGTCAAGAACAAATACACATTTCCCAAAATTGATAACTTATTTGACCAACTTCAGGGTGCTAGTTACTTTTCTAAGATAGACCTCAGATCAGGCTATCATCAGCTCAGGGTCAGAGAATGTGATATTTTGAAAAACAACTTTTCGAACCCGGTATGGTCACTTCGAGTTTCTAGTCATGTCCTTTGGTCTTACTAATGCCCCAGTAGCTCTCATAGACTAAATAAACCTCGTGTTCAATCAGTACTTGGACATGTTTGTTATAGTCTTCATCGATGATATTCTTGTCTATTCTCGTAGCGAGAATAATCACGTACACCACCTTAGAATCATACTTTAGACTCTCAAAACTCATCAGTTGTTCGCCAAATTCAGTAAGTACAAATTTTGGATAAGGTTAGTAGAGTTTCTTGGTCATATTATTTCTGGTGATGGCATTAGATTTGATCCTCAAAAGAACAAAATGGTGAGAAACTGGCCTAGACCCATCTCTCCATCAGATATAAGGAGTTTCCTGGGTTTAGCTGTCTATTACCGTCGGTTTGTTAAAGGATTTTCGTCTATTGCACCCCCATGTATAGATTGACTCAGAAGAAAGTCCAATTTTAGAGGTCAGATTCTTGCGAGAAGAGTTTTTAGGAGCTGAAGACTCGACTTACCTCAGCCCCAGTTTTGACTCTACCAGATGGTTCAGATGGGTTTGTTGTGTACTGTGATACATCCAGAGTAGGTTTGGGTTGTGTCCTTATGCAGAGAGGTAAGGTCATAGCCTACATCTCTAGACAACTTAAGCCTCATGAGAAGAATTATCCAACTCATGATCTTGAGTTGGCAGCTATAGTATTTGTCTTAAAGATTTAGAGACATATTTTTATGGGGTGTATGTAGATATGTTCACAGATCACATGAGATTTCAGTATGTCATTTCTCATAAAGATTTAACTTTGCGTCAGAGAAGGTGGTTAGAGTTATTGAAATATTATGACATGAGTGTTCTTTATCATCCAGGCAAGGCCAATGTAGTGGCTGACACTCTCACTAGACTGTCTATGGGCAGTGTTACTCATGTTGAGGATGATAAGAAAAATTTAGTTTAGAAAGTTCATCAGCTTGTCCGACTAAGTGTCCGCTTAGTCGATTCATCAGAAGGTAGTGTATGGGTACAGAGTAGTTTTGAATCCTCTCTAGTTTTTAAGATGAAGGAAAAATAGGATAGAGATCCCAGTCTTGTTAAGCTTAAAGAGACAGTCAGAGATCAGAAAGTAGACGTTTTCTCCCAAGGGAGAGATGGTGTTTTGCGTTGCCGGGGTCAACTATGTCTTCCAAGTGTAGACAACTTGAGACAACAAATTCTTGCAGAAGCGCATGGTGCGTATTACTCTATTCATCCAAGGGGCACTAAGATGTACTGTGATTTGCGGGAGATAAATTAGTGGAGTGGGATGAAGAGGGATATTATAGAATTTGTAGCTAGATACTCCACATATCAGCAAGTTGAACAGAAGCCTAGTGATCCATACAATAGTTCAGTATTCCCATATAGAAATGGGAAAAAGTGAACATGGACTTTGTGGCGGGTTTAACTCGTACTCATCATCATCATGATTCTATATGGGTTATCATAGACAGGATGACCAAATCATCTCATTTCTTGCCAGTCCATACCTCTTATTCAGCCGAGGACTATGCCAAACTCTATATTAGAGAGTTGGTCAAGTTACACGGAGTCCTAATAACTATTATATCGGATAGAGGTACCTAGTTTACCTCTCATTTCTGGAAAGCATTCCAAAAGGTTCTTGGTACCCAAGTACATCTCAATACAACCTTCCACCCTTAGATAGATGGTCAAGCAGAAAGGACCATTCAGACTCTAGAAGATATGCTAAGTGCATGTGTTATTGATTTTAAGAGTAGTTGGGATGACCACTTGCCTTTGATCAAGTTCACATATAATAACAGCTATCATTCTAGTATTCAGATGGCTCCATTTTAGGCTCTCTATAGTAGGAGATGCAGATCTCTAATTAGTTGGTTCGAGGTAGGTGGGGTCGTAGTAGTAGGGCCTAACCTAGTGTTTGATGCCTTAGAGAAGGTTCAGTTGATCAGAGAAAAACTTAGGGTTGCCCAGAGCTGACAAAAATCATATATAGATGTGAGGAAAAAGGATCTTGAGTTTGAGATTAGTGATTTCGTGTACTTGAAAATCTCTCCCATGAAAGGAGTAAAGAGGTTCGGGAAGAAGGGAAAGCTCAGTCCCTGATATGTTGGTCCTTACAAGATTCTAAGTCATTTTAGAAAGGTGGCTTATGAGCTTGAGTTGCCTTCGGATCTAGATTCAGTACATCTAGTATTCCATGTCTCTTTGCTAAAGAAATGCATTAGTGACCCAGCAGTTATAGTCCCCTTAGAAGATGTAAGTACTCAGAATTTTCTCTCTTTTGAAGAGGTTCCAGTCCAGATCCTCGATCATCAGATTCGTAAACTGCGGAACAAAGAAGTTTCCTTAGTCAAAGTTCTTTAGCGGAATCAGTTCGTAGAGGGATCTACTTGGGAAGAAGAAGCAGATATACGGACCAAGTATCCTCCCCTCTTCTCCGCAACCTCAGATCTAGCTTAAGGTAACAGTCTTCCTTAGCTTTACTCAGTTACATGTTCAGCTATAATTATAACTTGGTATTCATTACCATTGCATATTCATTCATGAATCCATGAATCAGTTCAGTCATGTACTCATGCATCAGATATGCATGTTTGGTATGAAAACCCAGCTTATTAGTAGCTTCAGTCATGTATTCCATGCATCAGATATGTATGTTCAGTGTAAGAGCTCAGTTTGTCAGTAGTTCAGTTATGTAGTCATGCATAAGATATGCATGTTCAGTGTGTTAGCTCAGTCTATCAGTGTTTCTTAACTTAATCAGTTTCATTCGAGGACGAATGTTCCCAAGGGGGAGATATTGTAATACCCCGTATTTCCCTAACCTAAATTAACTCTCAGTCCATGAGTTATCTAATATAAAAGTTTTGAAATACCCAGTATTTTTTTTGTTTAGAGCCTGTCATTATGTAAGGAATTCAATTAGCGTTCCAATGATATAAAATTCGCCTAAATCCGATAACCAAGTAAGAAATTATGGCTATTTTAAGTTTCAGTCGTTAAACACCGTAATTCAGGCCAGTAGCGCGTCGCGGAGTATGTCAAATGGCAGTTGTTAGTTTCCAGTGAGGTACTGTGATACCATCACGCCAAAGATTATTTTCACATTTTTCAATTTTCGGTGTACCAACGCGATCCCACCGCATCGTGATGAGTCCAAATTTCAGAATCAAAGGGGCACCACGATTCCACCACATCGCGTCAAGCCCTCAGTTCCTAATTGTCTATTTCTGGTGGCTTGACGCAATCATGGTATGTCGCGCTAGGGGCCCAGTTCAGAAAAAATTGACAAAAATTAAATGTTTCGTCCAGGGTTAGAACAGTCTTTTCCTATGATTTTATTCCACCCAGGTGTGAGATTAAAGCCCTAAAAACATTTTAAATCATTTTTTTATTAAATTTTCCCCCAAAATCAAAGCATTCTCTCTCAAGGAAACAAATCCTAGCTCAAAGAAATCAATGTCAATCTCAAAAATTTCTCAAAAAACTCCAAGAAATTATCAATTCAGGTATGTTATGTGTTCATTCATGGGTTCCTTTCACTCATGAAGTCCAAGAACCCTTTTCAAACTTATAAGATCTCAAATTTATGATTTCTACTTTAAGTTGAATTGAATTTATGTTCATATTATTATTGGGTTTTAGTCCATGATTAAATTACAAGCTTCCATGAAATTAATCATTTTGTGTTGAATCACATGATCTTCACGATAAATCCTTCAATTTGCAAGTTGATTTATATAGCCATGATAACTATATGTGTGATAATTGTATGATCTAAGCATGCTCCCCATGTATTTAATAAAATGCCTATGTGAATGAAACAGTGTCATTATAACATGATAGCATGTACTCTCCATTCATGTATGAGTAAATGCATTACAAGTGTTTGCTAAATCTCTCAATGAGTGGATTGTGATCAAGTAGCCATTATTATGTTTTCAAGATTATGCTATGCTTTACTTTTCATGATATCGAGTCCTGGGGGTATTTAATACCCGACAATTTAGCTGTTTACCTTGAGCTAGTGTCAGTTACAGAATAGTATCAGTCATGTCACGATCAATAGTACTCTCAGTCAGTTACAGAACTCAGTCAGTTATAGAACTCAGGAAAACTCTGTAAACTCAGTCTCAGTCCAGTCCAGTTTAGAATACTCAGTTCAGTGTCTTTCAGTTGGGAGTAGGATTCAGCATCGAGTGAACCCGAGGATAGGGGCTCACCTGCCAGTAGAGGGTGTGACCCTTAAAAGAAATCATGGCGTTCCAGAACTACATAGCCAGTGCAGGTTGAGACATCAACCTGCCAGTTGAGGGTTGATGAGGTGCTTTAACCTGCCAGATGAGGGTTTCTCCATTCCCGTTAGAGTACCTGCCAGATGAGGGTAACTCACAGCTTGTCTTTACCCGTGGCACAGTACTGACACCCTTCTAATTGGAGTTATAGATTGGACCCCAACTCAGTTATCTTATCTTATTTAGGACATGTCGGTTAGATGATTACCTCTCTCAGTTTCAGTCTTCAAAATAGAACTTAGTTCAAATCTACAGAATTAGGACTGTCAGATACAGTCAATTTGTATCAGTAACTCAGTTATCAAAAATCTTTAATTATCAGTTACTCTACATCAGAACTCGGTACTTAGCTTCATAAAAGCTCAATTACAGTATATATATATGCACAGTATTGTATGCTCAGTATTTACAGTAGTTCAGATTATCCACGAACTCTCATGTTCAGTTTTTGTATATCATTCAGTCAGTTATTGTTCATGCATATGTACCATTGTATTCAGCCTTACCTCATCTAGCATACCATTACATTCCACGTACTGACGCATACTCTTTATTTGTGCTATGATGTCTTATATCATAGGTTTGGATACTCAGGTTCCAGACCGCGTATAGATAGATCCAGATTCAGCCAATAGTAGATTTAGTAGTGAGTCCTCATCTATCGAGGATATTTTTTCATTTCATTATTACAGTAGACTCAGTATTTCAGTAGATGGAGTTAGTTGGGGCATTGTCCCATCAACTCCACTTTCTAACAGTTTCAGATTAGAGGCATTTCAGATTAGAGTTCAGACTGTATTTAGTTTTACAGATTGTTATTTCAGTTGATACATTTTATTAGTATTTACAGATTTTGAACCTTATGGTATTTCAGCTTATCATTTTGTATTTATTACAGTATCATATTTCAGTGGTCACAGCAGATATCAGTCATATGTTAGCTTATGGTCCTTTGGGGTCGTAAGCACCATGTAGCATATGGGGTACAGACTCGGGGTGTTACACCAGATCAAGCAAATAATATATGTCACGAGAGAATAGTTGTAACGTACTAGTAACGACATCAAGTGATGCCTCAAATTCTTGTCGAGACACCAAAGCATACAACCTATTTTGACCAACACTAGAACCTGTAATAGTAATAAAACCATATGCAAAACCACCAGGTGTAAGAGCAGAAGATGAAGTGACAGGAATTTTATTCTCTCCCGTAGCAACCTTATTAACCAGACAATACCTGAGTTGATGGCCTGCCTGGTCACACTTGAAGCATTTGTCCTTTCCTTCATACCAATAACCCCGATGAGGACGAACACAGAACTAATAAGGAGGGCATGAAGAAATTGACTGACCTTTGCTTGCCTGAGATTGGGCACCTTGCGCCTGGAAATTGTCACCACTATAATGACGCCTGTCGCCCGACTGTTAAGGAGCACTAGCAGAAGAGTAGGAACCAGAACTCCCCACTTCTTTTTTTTTCATTTTCCACCAACTCGACCACCCTAAAAATGAGCACATCCTTGGTCAAAAAACCTACTCTTCTTACTCTGTTTATCTCAGAACTACGCCTGTTTTCTTTTCTCATCCTCTACCTGCTGCATATGATCAGTCAACCTAGAGATATCCATATCTTTAATCAGCAAGGCAATCTTACTCTCCAAAATCAAATCCCGATTCAACCCAGAAACAAAATTCCTCATCTTTGCTCTTATGTCAGCCACTAAATAAGGAGCATATCTTGACAACTGATGAAACTTCAAGGCATATTCCTTGACAGACATTCTCCCCTTCTTGAGGTTCACAAACTCCTACATCCTTACTTCCCTCAACTCTTGGGGAAAGAAACGATCTAAGAAGGCCTTAGAAAAAGTATCCCGCAAGATTGATTCTTCCACATCACCTTTATCCCTATCCCACTTTTCATACCACTAATATGCAACATCTTTGAGTTGATAAGCTGCAAAGTTTACCCTCACCACATTGGTAGATCGTATCTCCCGAAATAGCTTTTATATTTCGTCTAAGAAGCCCTTTGGATCTTCCTTCACCTTAACTCCAAAAGTGGGAGGACCCATATTCATTAATTAGCCAACCCTTGTGGCCTCAGCAGAAAAAGCACCAGTTGCACCCCGCTCAACCTGAGTAGTGACCATCTGAGTAATGACATTAACAAACTAACGGAATTCCACATTAGTCACCTCGCCTTGAGGAGGAATAGTAGCAACCAGTGGAACTCCAGAACTATTAGGGATAGGACTGTGAGATCGAAGATGAACCCCAGAAATAGGATGCACTCCTTCAGCATTACCAGATGGGATAGAAGAATTTTCTTATGTTCCATATCTACGAGGCATGATCTGAAAGATGAACAAACAAGGATTAGAGAAGATTCCAGGACTGAGACTCCAAGCTTGAAAATAAAATACCAAGAAAGTAAAACATTTCTAAATGCCTTGTAGCTTCTCCCTTATGAGTGTGGCGCTGTACCCACCTAAAAAGAGACTCTAATAGACACGGCTTTGTGGACTCTCAATTGACCATGAACCTAGGCTCTGATACCAACTTGACACGACCCGTCCTGGGGCCTTGTCGTAATGGGCATCCCAAGTCCGACCAGTACCAGAGACCACCCTGTTACCCAATCCAACCTCCAATCGCCTTCTCTGAGTTGGTTGAATTTTGAGCATGTAACAAAATAGTGCAATGGCTCACATAAAGACTCTGGGAATAGATCACAACCCCGAACGACCCAACCGAGTCCAACCATCCCATACCAACAATCTAACCATACCAAACATACCAAAACAAGGTCCATAAACCAGACCATAACCAATGATGTTCTAAAACATAGTATAAACAATCTTACAATCAAATATAATGGAACAATGAGAAATTATGTCCGATGATGCCAGCCTCCTAGCTTATTCTAATGCCAACGCTGACACTTATACCGATCCTACCCATTCCAACCCATAGAAGTACCACAAAGCCTCTAACCACAAGAGTAATGAAATTTGATTGGGACATGCCCCCAACCATATCCATAACCAATATCCAAAATAAAATAAAGTGTCTAGAAATATCCATAACATGAAATGGATACTTCCAAAATGATGGAAGCTCACCACTTCAGTTTAAATGTTATCCCCGAGTCAATCACTATATAGGAGGAGTAGAACGACCAATTCCTGCATAGCATGTGTATACAGCCACCAGTAGACAGGTTTAGCAAGTGATCGCTAGTATGATCTAAGGGTAAGGATAAAATAATATCATTTATAAAACCAAGTAAAACCATCCATATGCACACAACTATACATATATATATGTATGCCGGGAAAAGAGACCAGGTTTAGCATGCCTTTAAAACCTTTACCTAGGCAGTGTAGCTTTGTCATCCTAAACCACCCACGGGATATATGGGTTAAGCTCCCCTTACTGAAAGGGCCCCAGCGCGTGTAGCCACATGACCAGAGAAGAAAAACTTGGGATGACTTGTACATACTCCAAATATAGTGTTACATCATGCAAACGTTCACAAAGACCAAACTCATATCAGCAAATATGAGTTTCCAATTTTGGTCCCATTGGGACCTCCACCTTCCACGGTTTTGCTACACATCCCCGCCATTATTGCCCAATTAAAACCAATTTCCAAATAACCAAACCATTATCCATTTATTAACAAAGTCCATTAACATTGGTATCATCATGCCAATCCTTACTTATAAGTATCATCCATAGCCAACCATTTATAGGCTTAAGGGGACTTTCAAGTGCCCTTTCATTTACCATATTAAACTACTTGGGGGATTCCATACACCCCTCAAGCATAACTATTATCCATTTACCATTCCAAACCATTTAAACCATGTATAATTCTTTTAGCAAGTTTTAAAACAAGAAAGAGTTCCATCAAAAGTAGTCAATCTAATGAACATATCTTTATAAGCATTTTGTCAGACACATTGGGGGCATAATATGACCAAAACCAATTCTAATTACCATTAAACCATTCCCATGCAATCTAATTATCCAAAACCACCATTAATGCATATAAAATCATAATTAAAACCATAGGAAACCATAACCAACCATTTAATTTCAAAAACCCCAAATCATATTTGAAAACCAAAATCATACATCAATGAAATCATGAAAAAATTCCTAAAAACCATGTATTTAGATAAAATTAACAATGAGGGAAGAGAACATGCCTTAAACCATGATAATAATGAAAATAAATCCCCAAGACAAGCCCCAAATTGATCTTTTAGTTGAAACCTTAGCTTCCCCTACCAAAAAGCTCTTGAGAGAATTATGGAGTGTTTTAGAAAAGTATTTAAATGTTAATAAAGTGAATAATAGGGTAAATAACCTCCCAAGTAGTTTATAAGTCATGGGGCCTTATTAGGATAAGTGGAGAAATATCCAAAATACCCCCACTTAAGTTGCACCAAAATCCCATCACAGAGGTACGACTAACCCACATGAGTCGTACCAGTAGATACAAGTAATACCCTTCACTCGTACCCTAGTCTCAACCTTTGGATCAAATATAGTCCAGCATATGACTCATCTAACCAAGTCATATCCAAAGCATACGATCCGTAGGCAGATTTAAATCCAAGAAAGATTTAGACACTATCTACCATACGAGTCCTGGGTATAACTCGTACCTTATCTTACGGCTCATGTTGAGCCACTCGTACTCAGATCCAACCTAAGTAACCAAGTCTAAGATTAAGTTAAAGAACCAAGTGATCTATAACCACCAATACGACTCATACCCCTAAGTCGTATCTATTTCAGTAACTAAAATTCATCCCACCAACCAACACTGGTCAGTATACAATCGGACCAATGCCATTCATACCCCAATATACAACTCGTACCCTTGAGTCGTATTGGGTCCAGGGATCAAAATTCTAGGAAATTTTCTAAGGTCCAAAAACTAAGGTGTTTCACAAGATGAGTTGGTTAGAGTATCTTTTAGTTCAGCACCTACAAGTAGGTTCACACCACCCGTGTTGCCGATACCTACCCCAGTGATTGAGGAAGTTGTTTATCATTTTAGTACCCCAACTGACACTAGGGTTACTATAGTTAATTATGAGGCCACTAATGCCTCCAAAGACTTTCTAGACATCCCAAGCGTAAGGGCTTCACAAGTATTCCATCCCTTGAGCTTGAAATTTTATTATTTATATATTGGGGACAATGCATTTTTATTTTGATGGGGTGTGGTACTTGTAAGACTGTCACCATGAGGGCTTTTATTGCCTGTGTTCTTTTCTCTCGTATGCTATCTAGTAGAACCAGCAGGTTTAGGATATGTTATTTTATTTTTGTTGTTATTTCATATTTATTTCTATATTATGCACACAAAAAATAGGGAATAAATGGTGGCTTCTATTTAGAATTTGAAAAATGAGGACCCACCAAAAATTTTAAATTTTTATGTTTGTGTATAGTGTTGTTATTTTATTGACTATCGTGGATATGTGCTTGGCATTAGTATTATATAAATGAGGTTATACTTTCTTAAGGTGGTGTATGAATCTCATAATTGGTGGTGAATGTGTTATTATGTTATGAGCGTGTGAGGCTATTGTATTATTCTCTTAGTTTTTTCATGCATCTAGAACTTGCCTGATCCATTCTACTAGGTTTTAAGTTGGTTATTAGGAGAGGATATCATGCCTTGTTTGATTTGAGTCCACTTAACCTAAGAAACTGTCCAAATGTGTAAATAAACCCCTAAACCCTATTTGAGTTGTTCTGACTTCTTTATTCTATGAGTGTTCACCATTCATTATTGAACCTCTATTTTGGCCCTGGTCCCTCCTTGGACATCGTGCACCTTAACTCAGGCATAACAACCTAAGTTAAGGGTGACTACTAAAGAAAGGTTTGATAAAGTTACAAAGGGTGTGAAAAGAGTGGGAGTAGATAAAAGAAGCACCTTAAGTCCACATAATAAAGAAGAAAAGAATAAAAAGAGTAAAAAAGATCTTAAATAAATAAAAGTGAGAAAATGGGCTAGAAGAAGGGTTGTCACTAATCCTAAATGTATCTTACCTGTACTCAAGCCTTCATTACAAGTTGAATAAAGCCTTGTAGTGATCCTACTCAACTATCTGATAAACCAATGGAAATTGTAAGGGAAAGAGTATGGTATTACATGTGTATTATTTAAAGTTGTTGTAAGGGTGAGAGATTTGAATTACCATCCCTAAATAATATCTATGATTTATGTGAGGGAATTCTTTGCTATGAGGACATGTAGATAGCACTTGAATTGTCGATTGTTAGATTAAGTATTGTGAGTGTATGTAGTATGGCCTTTTTGTATAGTAATGCCAAGCATGGACCCCTATTGGTTGATTGAGGAATAGCTCGTGTATTTGATTTTAACTAATCTAAGGAGGTCTATTTTGATAGTACAACTATTGTCGGTTCCTTAGAAATCTAAGTTCTTGCATAATATGGTGTTATGTAGTTGCTTAAGGACAAGAAAACGTTCTAAGTTGAGGATGTTAATCTATCGGCTAATGATGGCACATTTTCCATTTTTAACTAAGGATAATTATAGGTTTTCAAGTAACTTTTGGTTTTTTTTAATGTGTTATATATTTATTTTCAGGAAATGAGTCTAAGGACAGAAAAGAGGGAACAATATTCTAAAATAGGTATGATGGCTCTTCTAACAAATCATTAGAGTCCTAATGATCCACCACCTCACTCATCTAAGAAAAATAGAAGCAATGTCCAAATGAGGTCTGGTGATGGCTCAACTAACGATTCGCTAGAGTCCTACGAACCATCACCCAATCCATAGAGACACAAAAAAATGAGTTACTTTTGACTAGAGCATGACAGATCCAACACTGACCCACTAAGATCCTGATGGATCGTCATTCGCTAAGGGTATCCAGAACCTAAGTTAATTTTGAATCTAGTGACGGTTCGAGTAGTGAATCATCACAAGGCTAACTATCAGATGAAGAGTTAATGGCAAAGCGGGTTTTCCAAAGTTGAATTTTAAATATTTTATTTCTAGAGTCTATAAATACCTGGTCTAGGGCTTAGATTAGGTACCTTTAATACTCAAAATATTTTTATAACGTGCTTTTCTTAGAGAAATGACTTACTGGGTTTCCAAACGTTATTTCTTGGTTTTTGTCAAAGATTTGAGGATCAAATTTCTTCTTTGTAGGGTTTAAACTTTTCATTAAGAAATATATTTCTTTCATCTCTTTCATTACTATAAGTGGCTAAAAATCCTATAACTAGGGTTGTGGGATCCTTGGCTGAATATTACTTCTAAGGTTAATGTTGATATGAATTAGGATTATACTTGTTATTGTATTGCTAATTCCATCACTTTCACAGATTTCTAATAGTTGCAAACGTTAGAATAAGTCCTAGGTTTGACTTGCTTGACCAAAGAAGTTAAAATTTAGGAAAAGGAGTTAGTAACAAGAATTTGTAATTTCTAACCTCCTTCTAATGATTAATGCTTTAGAGAGATTATCACTTGAGGCTAAAATCGATTAATAATGCCATCACTTTAAGTTTGGGAGAATTAAGGTGAAACTTATCTATCTATATTGGGAAATATTTAGATGAACAATTGAAGTCGATTGCGTTATAATTATATGTGTTAATGTGAATTTATTATTTATTTAACCGGAAGGTGATAGGAAGCCGAGATGAATACAATCCTAGTTTGTCTTCTTTCTATTGATTAAACTTTGTGAATTTAACCATCACTACCTGACATAAGTTCAAATTGTTCGATAAACTTTCATAACAAACCATGGCCCATCTGTCCCCCTCCTTCATTTCGTGGAAATTATTTACTAATAGTCATCTGAACTACATATAACTTTGTTACCACCTTATTTCCTATAGGAATAGACCCCAAACTTTGTTAGGTTCTATATTTTACAACGAACACTTATGATTCCTTAAGAGAGTTGCAGTTTGGGTGTATTAGAGCCATCTTTCACCTACTTTGCTCTACCCTTATCACCACATTCAAATTATGTTTGTGTAACCAATTTAATTTTTAGACCCATACAAATACTTCACTCAATAATTCACTTCCTTGCACATGAAAGTAAGAGTAATATAGTGTTAGAACTTCTTATAACAAGCCAAAATGATGGTTTAAGATGTAAATAGGGTTGTACAAATAAAACCGACAAACTGCACAAAATTGATAGTCTGAGACAAATAAAAAAAATCAAGCTATGATTCAATTCAATTTGATTTGCCATTGGAAAAATTCTAACCTTTATTGATTGGTTTAATTTTAACAAAAAATAGGCCAACAGAATCAAATCGGATGGCATGTATACAATTTTTAAAAATGTTTTATATGTAAAAATAATTGTTGTAATATAATTTATAAATATTTGTTAAATTTTCATAGCATCCTATATGTATCTTATTATGACTAAAGAAATATGTGAATTACAAGTTATATATTTTATATTAAGACGTCATTGAAAATCTCTAGAAACCACGACTTTTGCTTGTTGGTTTGGTTTATTGATTTAGAAACTCAACAAGGTCAGTTTGATTTGGTATTCAAAATCCAAATGAACATGACCTATGTACACCCTTAGCTCCAAAAATACTTTAAGAATGAGAGGAAAAAACAAGAAATAGAGAAATGACGATTAGGAACTAAACTGATTCAGTTAGTTCATTACTGAGAAATTATCACTTAACCATGGATTGGATAACAACATAGGCTTATGTTCTCCTCTCTTAAACTCACAAATAAAGAAAATACTTTCTTCTTCTTTTAGAATATACTAAGGGTCGGACTAGGGAAAGTATACTTGGTTTGTCCACCTTCATAAATTAAGAGCCCTAGTTTAGTTGTTTCCCGATTTATAATGAAAGCAAAGAAAATGAAAAATCACATGTATTTGGTTAAACTTTAATCTCTCTTGTTCATAGTTTAAGATTAATATGATACTCAACCATATTGAATTTGCAAAATAAGTTACAACAAAATGATCTAAATTAACCAACCACAAGAACTTATACTTTACTAATCTTGTGTACATGCATTGCACGTGTGTTTTGCATTGATCAAATAAAAATATGTACATAAGAAAAGATAATTAAAAAGTAACAGTTGACATTAAAATGCATGTTATATCTATTTAAATCATACAAACAAATATTGTATCTCAAATGTGTTATTGTCCGTTTAATGTCATCTTTTTTCACAAATGAAAGAAACACATTTTAGGACACCTTAAATTTTTTCCTTTGTATAGTCATTGTGTTTTACTTGATCAAAAGTGATGCCTCATGTTTTGATGATGAGCATTTATCCTTACAGGACCAGGTCCCTAGCTCATCATGAAGTGGTACAGCTGTCACACTCTGTACAGTTTTGTCCGCTAGTTCAACTAACTATCCAGGAGTGCAATCTACCCATTTTGACACATGGTCCAATAAAAATTCAACCCTGATTTATTCACTACAATAAATAGATAAAGATGTCTCTCATTCAACTAGTTTTTGCAAATATAGTGAATCAAAGAAACGGCGAAAACTCATATTGCTCAAGTTCCAAATCTTTCTGTGTGAGAGAGATTCAAGTTTAGTTATTCTTGAGTCAAGTCTTAGTCTGTAATTGAATTACTTATCTTATAAGAGTAATGTTTCCTTTTTGGCAGTAAAATGCATAGGTAGAGTTACCTGAGGTGATGTTGGTTAGAGTTAATCAATATTTGCCAGAGTTGTCAAGAGGAGAGTTTGTAATAGAATTATTAAAAATTAGTGGAGCTTAGAGTTAAGTTCAAATAGAGTCTATAATAATGAGTTTGATTATAGCGGAGTTTTGATTGCTTGGGAGGGCAAGCCGTGATTTTTCCTTCCTTGAGCGAGGAGGTTTCCGCGTAAAATCTCTGTGTTTTTTACATTCCTGCAGTTTTATATTTGTTACTATTTTATTGCCTTTAAATTGACTCTAAGAGACCTGGTCCCTTATAAGGTAGTGCACCCCCACGTTTCTTCAATTGGTATCAAAACGAGCACACTCTAAAATATTCATACCTAGAATGATTTATTGATCATGGTTGCTCCATTTAATTTGGAAGAAGGGAAATTTAGCACTAGAACACCCCGCATTAATAGGCAGTTCTATAGGTGGTGGAAAACCAGGATGTATGACTTCATTTTGGCTGAGGGCAGTGAGTTGATGGATGTAATACTTGATGGTCCTCATGTGTCAGTTAGAGAGGTCAAAGAAGGAGACATAACAAGGATGGTTGTCAAAACCAGGAAAGAGTTCAATGAGGAAGATCAAAAGAAAGTTGAGAAGAATTACAAGGCAAAGAAATTACTTGTCTGTGGCATGAATATAACAGGATTTCTTCTTGTAAAAATGTTAAAGAAATCTCAAATTGCTTGAGGACTGCTTATGAAGGAACTACTGATATGAAGGATTCAAAATTTGATATGTTAACTAATCAGTATGAAACTTTCACAATAAAAGAAGGAGAAACTATCCAAGAGATGCATACTAGATTTACTTCAATCACCAATGAGTTGCACTGCTTAGGAGAAGTTATTCCTTTGTATAAACAGGTGAGAAAAATTTTGGGAGTTTTTCCTTAATCCTGGGAAAGCAAAGTCGATGATATCACTGAGTCAAGAAACCTGAAGACTCTCACTATGGATGAACTCATTGATAATCTAAAAACTTATGAACTTAAGAAGCAGCAAAGGGAAAGAAAAGAAGAAGGCAAAAAGAGAAAAGTCTCAAGCATTGAATTAGATTATCAAGAATATCTAAAGTCTGGAGGTGACAAAGAAAAGAAGAAGGACCAGGTTCCTGTGAAGTCAAGAAGAAAAGTTGCAGTTGATTATGCAGTGAAATAAGTTTTGGCAGTTTGGGGAGATTCCTTCAGTGAATCTGATGAAGCTGAAAAGCCTGAAGATATGTCTATATTGGTTGTGGAGGAGAGTGAAATCACCTATGATTCCTTGTTTCCTCTTGTGTAAAACACATATGATGAAGAATAAAGAGGTAACTCTCTCTGATATTAAGGAAAATCTAGATAACTACTCTACTAGAAAGATAAAAAAAACTTGCAAAAGTGCTGATTGATTCTGTGTGTGAACTGACTGTTGACAAAAATATTCTGGAAGAGAAAGTAGAAAATCAAGAGTTTGAATTAATTGCCTTAACTCTTCAGTTATTTGAAACTAAGGAACTATCCACAAAATTAATGTCTGAGAATGTGAGTTTAATGAGTCAACTGGAGAAAGTAATAATTCTGATGGTAAAGGAAAGAAAGAAGCCTCAAGGCTTCAAATTGAGCTTGAAGAAAAATTTAGGGATTCTCAAAAATACCTTATGACTGCACTCCATAAGAATAAAGAATTAGAAAGGGGCCTGGTCCGTATCAGAAAAGACCTTAACAAATCCCTAAAATGGATCACATCCTCACCAATCCTTTCTAATTTAACTATTCAGGGAGTCAATAATGGTAAAGGCCTTAGATATCAGTATAGAACCCACTCACTTGGGTCTCCAGGGAAGGTAGTTCATGGTGCCAAAAATACGGTCAATATACTTCTATGTACACATAGTGGAAGGGATGGGCACTTGTAGGAGAATTGTCAAAGTTGTCTTAGAGCTAGAATAACAGTGCTAGATACATCCAGTAGAAGAATTCCTATATTAAGAGTTCCAAACCTTTGAAAAATATGAAGAAAAACTCACTACCTAGTTGGGCCAAGAAAAACTTTATCACACTTTTATCTTCTTTTAGGGAACTCAAACTCAAATGGGTTCACAAATCTAACAAATGACTTTGTTTATAGTAGAAGAAAGAGATTGCAGTCAAAACTGATTTATGGATAGTAGATGTTCAAAGCATATGACTAGAAGGACTGACTATTTTCTCTCTCTCAAGACACTTCAAGTTGGAGGTGTCTCATTTGAAATTACTGAAGATATTGGTCAAGAACAAAGTGATCCAGTTAAGAAGAATGAAGGTGATGGTGACTTGAGATCTTATTTGTAAATCCCAATTTAGAGAAACACTACAAAAAGGGTTTAGTCAAAATCTCAACTCAGAATATTAAAATTGGAGGCACAGATCTTCGCACTCCCTTGAGAACTTGACTTCACCTTTGGAATCAAGAGTCCAAACAAGAGCTCAAGCCAGAAATTTCATGGCATTCATAGCATTTCTTTCCCTATTTGAGCCCCAAAAATATGAAATAATCTTTGAAAGATGTTGACTGGATAAATGCAATGTAGGGGGAGCTTTAGTAACTTAAAAGAGGAATTCTATGTCAAGCAACCTCTTGGTTTTGAAGATACAGATCTTACTCATCATATGCTTAAATTAGAAAAAGATCTCTATGGTTTGAAGCAAGTAACAAGGGTTTGGTATGAGAGATTTCAAAGTTTCTTCTGGAAAATGGCTTTAAAAGAAGGAAAATTGACAATACTCTCTTTTTAAAGTCAGAGTGTAGCAACTTACTATTTGTTTAGATATATGTTGATGACATAATCTTTGGAGCTACTTCTGAATCACTATGTGAAGAGTTTTCAAAGCTAATGGGGAGTGAATTTAAAATAAGCATGATGGGTGAATTGAGTTTCTTCCTAGGCCTGTAGATCAAGTAAACTTCTCAAGGGACAATGATTTGTCAAGAGAATTACATTAAAGAACTACTGAAAAAATATAATATAGAAGATGTCAAGCCAATGGAAACTTCAATTAGAACTAGTTCAAAGATGGATAATGATGAACCTAGTCCTTCAGTTAATAAGACCATATACAGAGGGATTATTGAATCCTTACTATATCTCACTGCAAACAGTCCAGATACTATATTTAGTATGGAAATATGTGCCAAATTTTAGGCTTGCCCTGAAACACCCCAAACTTTTGCCCTTGTAAAATTTTCTGAGCCTCGAACATTCTGAGCATCATACGACTACGTCATGCCACTCGTATGGAGTAGTTACGGTTTGAAGTCCTTGGTTATATATTGGTCAGTGCCACATTGGCTAAGTTTTGTTCTTGGTACGAGAATACATCATAATAGTCATATGTTAGGTACGAGAAGTATAGTGCTAAACCCTATGATGTCCAAAGTCTAACCTAGAGAATTCTGTTTAGGGTACAGTTTGAGCTTACTTGTTGTATGGTATAGGTACGATTTAGGCAAAGGAGTTGTATGATGAACAAAATATGGTGTCCAAAATTCTAATCAAGGTACGAATAGAGGGTACCACTCATATGATGTAGGTACGACTTGAGGGATCCAACTGTACCCTCCTACACATATTTTTTAACTTTTAAGCTAGGGGTATTTTTGATATTTCTCACCCCAAAAACCTTAAGACCCCACATCATATAACACATTGTAGCCTCTCATAACACACTTTTAAGGATCAAAATACTCTTAAAATCCTCTCTATACTCTCTCTTAAAGATTGGGCTACGGTTTTTAGAAAGTGTTCATCTAGAGGCTCAAGAGTCAAGTTCTTTTTAGTGAATCTTAATGAATAAGGCATGTGACTCTTCCCTTGTTGTTAATTGATAAAAATCACATGTTTAAATCTTTGTTTATGAATCATTAAGGGTGGTTTTGAAAACCAATGTTCAAGGTTTTGTTGCATATTGTTGAGTATTGTTTACCCTTGGTTTAAATTATAAATATACATGTTTTGATGGTGGTTTTTCACATATGGGTGCTTGGTAATTGTGGTTTAACAATTGGGTCATGATTAAACCTAAACTTGATGGTTTTTACTTTGGTTTTGGTCTTGGTAAAGGTATGCCCTCAATGTGTTTGTGAAAATCTAGAAGAAGAATCTAGTCGCATGATGAGTTGAGTTTTGAACTAATGCTTGATATAAGAATGTTAATGAAGTATGAGTGATTTTTTAAAGGTCTTGATGACCATAATTGAATTGAAATGTGTTTTGAACTAAGGCATTTGCCTAATAATGTAATTGGTTGGTAAATGGTTTCATGAAAGGCCTTATTGGCCATAAATTGAATTGAATTGTAACCTTGGTGGTTTAAATGGATAAGTGGTTTGACCCTAAATGTTTAATTGAATTGATGACTTTGTATAGACAGTGGGTTCGAGTCCCAAATTGAAATAGTAATAGTTATGCCATGTGGTGCACTTGCAAGTAGGGTTGGTATGACGATACCAACGAGATGCCTTTGGTAAGTAATTAGACTGATGGTTGTATGCATGTGTAAGAATGTTTTAAATTGTTCTTTAAAACAAGATGTGTATTCGGGCCGTGAAAGTGGAGTCCAAAGGACTAACACTAGAAACCGCACTAGCCGGGGCGGGTGTCTATATGTCCAGGAGGTTCGAGTCCCCCAAATGGATATATGAATGGGAGGTTAAAGTCTCCCATATTATATATATCAGTGCTAAGTCACCTTGATTATGTCGGGAGGTTCGAGTCTCCATAATGGCATATACGAATATGGATATTCTCTGGTTTGTACAGCCACATGCACTGAGGCCCTTCCAGCTAGGGGAGAGATGGACCCATATAGCTCATGGGTGCCTTATTTTATGACGGTTATGCTACACAGTCCAGGTTATGTTTTCAAAGGTCATGCTAAGCCTTGTTCTCTATCCCGGCATGATATATATATACATGATTGTGATTGCATATGATGGTTTGACTTGGTTTTATATAATGACACTATTTTATCCTTATCCTGAGTTACATGTTAGCGCTCTAACCACTAAATATCTCTGAATGCTATATCCCCACACAATACAGGGATCGAAGCCTCTTCTTCTTTTCCTATATAGTGACCAGGTGATCCAGTGGTTCGTAAGATCAACATTGAAGAAGTGAGTTTCCATACTTTGGAAGGCATTCATTTCATAGTCTTTTACATTTTATCTTAGACATGGTTTAGACATTATTTTGGCTATTGACGGGGGCATGTCCCAACATATTATTGACTTTGATTTTGTAGAGGCTTTATGGATTACTGTGGACTTGGGTGTGATGGTTTAGTATGTTATTTGGTGGATTGACTTAGATACTTTATGAGTTATTATTAGATTTACTTTCCGCTATTTTGCTATATGTTCAGAATTCATCTAACACTTGTGGTTGATATTTTGGCTAGGTTAGGTGAAGGGGGTAATCTCCGACCCACATGGGACTTAAGATACCCGTCATGGCCTGGTGGCTCTAGTTTGGGCCGTGACATATCCAAAGGAGTCTCATTTGAAAGTTGCAAAAAGAATTCTCAGGTATCTGAAAGGGACAGGGGACTTGGTCTTGTACTATCCATCTGGAGACAGTTTTGATCTGATAGGATATGCTTATGCTGATTATGCTAGATATTTATTGGACAAAAATAGCACCTCAGGAATGGCTCATTTTCTTGGTTCTTCCTTGATTTCCTGGGGTTGTAAGAAGCAAAATCTAGTTACTCTATCTATTACTGAAGTTGAGTATGTAGTTGCAGCTTCTTGTTATACTCAATTGTTGTGGGTCAAACTGCAACTGAAAGATTTTGGGATTGTGTCAGATTTTATCCCTCTAATGTGAACAATACAAGTTCTCTTAACATGGCTAAGAGTCCAGTGCAGCATAAGAAGACAAAACCTATTAATGTAAGGCATCATTTTCTAAGAGACAATGTTGAGAAGGGAGTTATTTGCATAAAAGTTCTGCAAGACTAAAGATCAGATAGCTAACATCCTTACAAAGGCTCTTCATAAGGAGCATTTTGTGAAGGACGGATTGAGATTAGGGCTAATCAAAATAACCTAGTACCTGATGGATCAGTTTTCCTCTATAATTTGTCTATGATCAGGAAACAGGTATCCTTAGTTGAGTATGTACTCATTGGTCTAACTCAGTAACATACCCTTCCAGTTATACACGCATGGGAACAACTTTGGGAGAAAATGGATTAGACAGACACAAGTTTGAGGATTCACTCAAGAAAGAGAGGGACCTGGTCCCTTCTCTCAGGTTAGTACCAAAGCTGAGTACTTTAAAAATATAATAGTCTATTTGAAAAAGTCTTGTTTCCTTCTCTGAGTAAAAGCTGTCAAATCCGTAGAGAAGTGAAAGGTTGCACCTATTAGAACAAGACACGTCATTTCCTCTAAAAGGGGTACCTAATAAGACAACAATTAATTCCCTTAAAATTCAAAATCAAACCTTTTCTTTCCCATTGTCCCTAAGGTTAATCCTCAAATCATCTTTCTTAAAGTTTATCCTTTCAGATAAGTTTTTCTCTTTCTCTCCATCTCTCTCTCTCAAGCTCCTAGTAGTAGAAATTTCTACTCCTTCAAGCGCTACTAAAGAATCAGAAAATGTTCAAACCTCGTCACCTCTATCTGAAAATCCCGAAAGTGAACTTCCTAGTCCTTTAATGTCCAAAACTAAAGAAGATTCATTTTCAAATCCTCAATCAGAATCTGAGTTAATACCACCCACTACATCTTCCCTAGAAACTTCTGATCTTCCAAACATATCCGTTCTTAAAGAAGCTTAAGCAGTCATAGAAATCCCTATTGAGTCAACCATAGTGATGGGCCAATATCAGGGCTTTGGTTTACCCATTGAACCTAAAGTCTCTCAAATCCTTTTTTCCTCTAAAGAACCAAAAATAACTGAACTCTCAGAAACCCCACAAGTACTTGGTTCCCCTACTCTCTCTGAAACAAATCCTATATTTGCTCAATTTTTTTATGAAGAAATTATGGTGAAAAGATTTAATCTTTGTAGTAGTGTGAATTGGGTGGCTGAGAATTTAATCCTACTTCTTAATAATCCAAGAGAAAGCTCTGTTAGTGGAGAAAAGCTAGTATTTAGTGAAAAGGCAAGAGATCCATCTTCTAAAAGAGATGTTCCTGAAGTTGGAGAGTTTGTACAACCTCCAAATGAGGAGGATGAGGCTGATGGTGATAAACCATCACTGAGGTGGTCAGTACAAAAACAAAGAGGAAGTAAGGGTAAAGAGAAAATGGTAGACACTGGTGTAAAGATTGCCAGAACATATTAAACTAGGAAAATTGAGAAAAAGTTGTTAAGGGATGCTATAAAGGCTAGCAAGTCATCTACTGCTAAAAGAATAAGACTGAAGAATACCGTTGTAGTGGAGAATGAAAATATGAAAGTTGTAGATGTTGGGGAGGGTGAGGATATTGATCCTGATGTTGTTGCTGCAACATAAAAAAGAAGAAAAAAAATCATGTTAAAGGAAGGACCAGGTCCTCCGCTTCAAAGTTTGGAAGCCCTGCTGGGATGAAAGAAAAACATATCATAGTAAAGAAGAAGAAGAAGAAAGTTTTTGAGGGACCTAGTCCCAAAAAAAGAAAAGTTACAAAGGAGGAACCAAATAGTGGTTCTAAAAGAAAAAAGAAGGATGAGAAAGAAAAGTTTATATTTAGAGAAGAGAGAAATAAAGTACTTAAAAATCAAAAGATTCTGACTGGAAGGGTATTTGACTCCAGGATCCTTGAAAATCCTGGAATGGTTGAGCTTGTAAAGTATGAACGACACCAAAGATGGTTGCATCTTATAGAGGGACCAGTTTTGTCCGCTAGTGTAACTAACTATGCATGAGTGCAATGTACCCGTTGTGACACATGGTACAATCATAATTCAACCCTGGTTTATTCACTACTATAAATATATAAGGATGTCTCTCATTCAACTAGTTTTTGCAAATGTAGTGAATCAAAGAAATAGCGAAAACTCATATTGCTCAAGTTCTGACTCTCTCTGTGTGTGTGCGCTTCAAGTTTAGTTGTTCTTGAGTCAAGTCTTGGTCTGTAATTGAATTACTCATCTTATAAGAGTAATAATTTTCTTTTGGCAGTAGAGTACGTAGGTAGAGTTAACTGAGGTGATGTTAGTTAGAGTTAATCAATATTTGACAGAGTTGTCAAGAAGAAAGTTTGTAATAAAGTTATTACAAATCAGTGGAGCTTAGAGTTAAGCTCCAATGGTGTCTGTTATCATGAGTTTGATTGTAGTGAAGTTTTGAGTTCTTGTGAGGGCAAGACGTGGTTTTTCCTCCCTTGAGAAATGAGGTTTCCACGTAAAACTTTGTGTTCTTTACAATCCTGGAGTTTTATATTTGTTACTATTTTATTGTCTTTAAACTGACTCTAAGGGACCTGGTCCCTTATAAGGTAGTGCACACCCACGTTTCTTCAAACATCTTAAAAAGACGAAATCAACAAATTCAAACCATGACAGGAAAATTAAACCTTACTGGTATCAAATTCCACAACCCTATCCCTATTTTTTTTTTATTTTTTATTCGGTGTCTAGTACCCATATTAAAATTCAATTAATTTGAATTTGCATCAAGTAGGGCCCATAATGGAGAAACGCTCCTTACCAAGGATTTTTCATACCCAGAGCTCGCACCCGAAACTTCTGATTAAGGTAGGAGAAACTCCATCTACTGCACCACATTCTTTGGTGATCGCAATCTTATTCCTATACCTCTTTATTCTCTTTAATTACAATTTTATTGAATTTAAAAGTAGTAGAAAAATAATTAATGAAGTCCCCCAACAAAAAATTTAGGTTTTACTTTTGAAATGTTAAATTCCATTACATTCTAATATCTTCTCCATTGACCTAAGTCTAAATATCATTGAACTCTATTAGCCTTTTAACTTTTATTTTTTATTTTCTTTTATTTGTTTGTAACATTGTTGTATTTTTATTTCTTTTATGATAGGTCTAGAACTAACTCAATGGTTTTTAGAAAATAAGACCTAAATTTGACTCTAACAAAAGGCCTCTTAGAAAAAGAACAAAAATCTAAAACACAAGACCACATTGATTTATAGGTTCATCATTCAAATAAAGCTCTGCATATCAAGATTCAAGACTTTAATATAAGCTTTTATTTTGAATTCAACAAATAAGTTTAGTTAAAGATTCAACTATAAAATTAATGAATAATATATCAACGTATAATTAAATAACATAATCAAAACTAAGTCATAATTAAACAAAGAAAAAAAAAAGATATATACCTTTGATTTTTTGACTACTCTATTCGGCGGCAACATGCTTATTTAGTTTAATTTTTTTATTTAAAATTTTCAACTGCTAGAGAAACACGAGTAATTATTAAATGAAAGAATTCATTTTCAATTGTTAATTATATAATCTTTAAATTTATGAACTAAAAGAAATAAAAAAAATGGAATCAAAGGTAAAATAAGAAGAAAAAGTGAATTAAAAGAAATTTATTCAAAATATCATTTAAATAAAATACTAGAACTCTTTTTTATATAAGAATTCTAATTGATTTAAAATTATTAAATACTATGATTTCCTTTTTACTATATACTAATTTAGGTATACGCGCCTCGCACATGTATCTCACTTTAATAAATTCAAACATTACACTAAATAGAATATTTGTTTAAATATTAAAGAAGAATATAATAATTAAATTCAACATTTTTTGAACATGTAAAGATGGAGAATTTATTTAATTAAACTAATATTTACCAAAAAAAATTTCAAAGTCAATCGAAATTTATCAACTACTTGTAAATTACAACAAAACAATACGATGATAGAGATATCAAAACAATATAATTAAACTTAATCCTTGCAAAAAAAAAAATTCAAAATCGATCGACATTCATCTACCACATGTCAACTACAACAAAATAATATGAAAATAGAGATATTAAAACAATATAACTAAACCTAACCTCTTCCCCAGAAAAATTCTCAAAATAGATATATAAAAACAATACAATTAAACCTAATCTTTACCTCAAAAAAATTTTCAAAGACTAACCGATATTTATCTACCGCTGTAAACTACAACCAAATAATACGATAATAAAGATATCAAAAAACAATACAATTAAGCCTAACCTCTTATGATGTGAGTAGAAGCCACAAAGTTACTCAGTAATGAAAACTTGTTATTCATGAAGCTGATGCCTATTTCCTACCATTAAAAAAAATAGAGAAAACTGTCAATCCCACTCACGTCATAAACGGATGCCCTACTTGTTCAATTTCAAATCCAATCGGAGGTCAGTAAACCCAATGTAATAGAAAAATAAATTCAAAACCTAGAAACAACAAAGTCATGTTGTAGATTCAATAATGAAAGTTACATATATACAAACATGAAAAGATGTTTCATTATTCTTGATCAATAAAACCAACGAATAGAAAAGAAAATTCAAAATTTGAAAATTAAATCAATACATTATATTAGAGTTTCAATAACAAAACTATTTACAAACATAAAAGGATGATTTGTTATTTATGATCAATAAAATCAAAACGTAATATAAATAGAAATTTAAAATTCAAAAATCAATAAGTTACCCAATAACAGAGCTACAATCACAAAATTTTACTATCCAAATAATGTATCCGTATAAACCTAAAAATTCTAAAATTGAAAAGAAAGAAAGAAATATAAGAACTCCTAAACCAAAATATTACTTATAATAAAAGAATAATAGTTCTAACCTAAAAAAGGTCGATACCTTTTTTTTTCTTCTGAAAGTCCACTACCCTTCTTCATTTGGAAAAAAGTCACGCGTTGCATTTAGTTTTTGAAAGAAAATTATTTTTCTTCTTCTTTTAGGAGTCTTAACCTATTTTATGTAAAATAATTTCACCATTTTTTCTAAAATATTTAGAACTTTACCTTATATAGAACTTTTTTTTTATATAATAATCTATTTGAAGTTGGATTTTCTAAAACAAAATATTGGCATAAATTTAGGAATTCAACTAAAAGTAGAAAATCTTTTTTCATATAATCTTTTAAATATATATTTATTATAACCAATATTCAATATTATAAATTTAAGTAAATATTTGAAAAAATGATTTTGTCTATTACGTAGTCTTTTAATGAAGAACAAAAAGTTCAAATCACTTTTCTAAAGGTTTTCACACTTAATATATTATAGTCTTCTTGTATAATTATTTATTAAAAGTATTATTTTAATTGTAATGTTTAAATAATATATTATCTAATTTATTATAAAAATAATAATTTTGTGCCAAACTTCTAAACATTTTTAATGATTTTTATAACTTATTAATATACTAGTGTCTTTGGCCGGTGCTAAGCTCGGGCCAAACTATATTAATATTTTTTATTTTTTATTTTTTTCTATTTTGTACAATATATTAGTTAACGGTGTTGTTTGATTATTTTTTAATATTTTTAAAATATTAAATTATATATCTCTTTCAATTTTTTTGTCCTATTTTTTTTAGTTCGTTTTAAAAAAGGTGTTTTTTTCTTTCTTAGGTTAATTTTAATTTTTCACGTGACATGTTTAAGACATCAAGATCAACAAATATTTTGGTACTTTCTACATATTTTTAGTTTAAGACCACAAAATTCAAAAATATTTGTTACTTTTTCTTTAATTTTATGCTAAATCAAAATGAAACAAATAAATTAAAATGGAGGGATTAAAAGTTTTTATAATTTAAAAATAACATTTTTCTTATGGTATATTTTAGTCTTTCTTTTAATTTTCAAACAAATTCATACACTAAAACTTTCCTTCTTTTTATTTTACTAATTTTTTTTAAATGAAAGTCTTTAATGATCTAAATTGATTTTTGCCTTATGTTTAATTAATTTTATTATTTTTTTCTCAATTAAAATTAATATTGGCTAATTTACTTTTAAAAAACTAATATAATATTTGATTAACATAAAAATATTGATGCTACAAACTATTGTATAATTTATGAATGAAAATAGCATTTAAAATAAGTAATTAAAAGTCAGACTCAATAAAATACTTTTTATAAATGTTTCTTCAATGGGTGAAACCTTACAAGATTATTAAAGCTTCACAAATTTTCAGTGAGGATTAAAAAAATGAATGTTCTCTTTTATTAAATTATTATTATTCCACATAAAAGAAGACAACAAATTTTGAATTAAGTTTAAATTTAGTTGGATAAATAGATAGTTTATAGTGTAACTATCACTTCTTTATAATTCATTATTTTTTATACAATATTTTAGAAGCTCACGTAATTATTCAAATTTATTAAAATAAATTAGATCTTAAAAAATAATTAAAACTTAATTAAGGATAAAATAGATAAAATACATTTATCTGACTACCAAAATGAAATGTTTCGTATGTTTGCCCAAAAAAAAAAACACGTTGAAACTTCAATACAACTTGTGGTGGGTGTTTGAATTGGCTTATTTTTAGTTGTTTTTAGCTTTTAATCACTTTTTTAGTTTTGGTGGTGTTTGGCAAAGTATTCTTTTAAGCACTTATTTTTAAGTCAAAATAAGTGCTTATAAGCCAAAAGCCAAAAGTAGGGAGTACCGACTAGGGGTGTACAAACCGAACCGCTAAGTCAAATCGAACAAATGAATCAAACCAAATCAAGAAAAAAAAAATGATTTATGGTTTGGTTTGATTGGTTTAGTGTTGGGAAAAAAATCGATCATTCTTGGTTTAGTTTGGTATGAGCAAAAATAAAATCAAACCGAACCCCAACCGAACCGACATAATACATATATAATTTTAATTTCTTATACGTAAAAAAATATTACTTATAATCTACTTTCTAATTTCTTTTATTACTTTTCTATATTCAGAAAATAGATATATATTCTTGGCCTTTAATTATAATATTTGTCCATTTATAACAAATTAATACAAAGCTCAATTTTAATATAAAGACTTAAAACTTTTCAATTGCTTCACTTTACATTTTATTTTTCAAGTTTTCAGAAAGTTCTCATTATTTTCTCATCATACTTTCATCTTACTTTTCTCATTCTCCTCATTCATCAAGTTGTAATTTAGGGTGCTTCTCTTCTTTCTCTTTTTTCTTATGGAATTATGTTATAGTTAATTATTTTATGGAGTTAAGCTTTTAATAAGTTGTCTCCAATTCTTCATTCTTTTGTATGCTCACATTTTATGTGAAGGGAACTTTCATACAAGCTACTATAACTACTGACTTAGAAATTAAACTACCGATAATCCACATAATATTACTTTGAGAGATAGTAGTTTAGACGTCTTAGTAATTTGCCAACTTAATTTTTATTGAATTACTCTATGACTATTATTTTTTATTTTTTTTAGTGAAAATATTTAATTTTTTCTTCAATCACATTATAATTGTAAAAAAGTCGAAAAACCAAAAAATAAAAAAAACCCGACTAAAATCGAAATAAAAAAATCGATTGTATATTAGTTTGATCTGATTTATGGATTTAGAAAACCGACGTTATTGATTTGATTATATTTTAATAAAAAACCAAAGCAACCCGACCTATATACACCCCTAATACCAACTTATGACTTTTGACTTAGTAAAAATTACAGAAAACAGCATACTTAAGACTATAATTACAATAAATAGCAACACTTTTGTAAAATTACAGTTTATAGCAAGAGTAACATTATTTTATTCATTAACTAGGCAAGTGCATGTTTTACTCTCACTACTTTACATTTTCCTATTTTTCACTCCACTATTTCACCTCCCCAAATATAGTCATATCTTTTACCCTTTTTTCCCCATCTTATCTTCTTTATCTTTTTTTTTTTTATTTTCACTTTATTTTCTCTCTTATATTTCTCTTCTTTTTTCCTTTTTCGTTTTTTTAATTTTTTTTTTTTCCTTTTTCATATTTGAAGATAATTATCTTCATTATCTTCAAGATTTTAAAATAAAACATCATTACTGTCTTTCACTATCTTATGTCTTTATCTTTTTTTTTTCTTGTTAGTTTTTTGTCATCTTATTTTTTTTATCATTTTATTTTTTTATTTTGATTTTTTTTCATTTCCACTTTATTTTCTCTCTTCTATTTCTCTTTTTTTTCTTTCCTTTTTCGTTTTTTTTTCCTTTCTCATATCTTTTTTTTCTTTTTCTATTTTCGTTTTCTTCTTCTTCTTTTTTATTTTATTCTTTTTTTTCCTTTTATTTTTACATTTCTATTTCTCTTTCTTTTTTTTTTCTTTTTCACTTCTATTTTTTTCATTTTTTTTTCTTTTTTACTCTTCTATCTCTAACTTTTATTTTGAAAAGACAAATATGTATATCACATACACATATTCAAAAAACATATAAAATACATAGCCATACAAATCTGGATATGTATTTATGGTACAAAACATACATATGTATTTACGATATACATATCATATTCATATTACACACCAACAAACATAACTATACTATATATCTTCATATGTATTTGCGAAATACAAAAGTGACTCATATAAAATAAGAATATACATATGGATCAGGTATGTATTATGTAAATACATATGTAGAGCTATATGTATTTTATACGGTGTTGGGTTTGTCTTTGAATTGTACATACTATGTCATTTTAGAGGGTAACATATGTACTTATTTGTTTTCTTTTACTATTTAAGATATCTATCATGTATTTTTTTTATTACTTTTATGTATATGTATATAATTGTCACTTTATTATAGAGATTTTGTGTCATATATGTTTATATATACATGTGAGTCAGATATGTATTTCTGTAAATACATATGCAGATATATATGCATGTTTTTTTACCGTAAATACATATGCAGATCTGTATATCTATTTATTTTGTATATTTTTTGAATATATATATATCATATAGATATTTGTCTTTTAAAAATAAAAGATAAAGATAGAAGAGCAAAAATAAAATAAAAATTCAAAAAGAAAAGAAGTGACAAAGGAAAAAAAGAAGAAGAAGAAAGAGAAATAGAAACTAGAAATAGAAGTGGAAAGAAAAAAATAAAAATGAAAAAGAAAAAGAAATTAAAATAAAAAAAATAAAAAAAATAAAAAAATGAAAAAACTAAAAAAATAAATAGTTAGAGATATAAATGAATAATATTTTAAAATTTTGAAGATCGTGGAAATAATAATCTTCATATTTGATTTTGATTTGAAAAAAGAATCTACTAATATAAATAAGAATAATTTATGTGAATTTAATTAGATGAAATAATTATTTCTTATTTAACTCAACTAATTTGAGTAAAATAAGGACAGTAAATCTTATTGTATATGTATTTGTATAGCAACAGTTTACTTAAATACAAAATATAATTTGTTATTTATTATAATTATAAAATTATTGCTATAAAAATTACAATTAAGACACTATAATTATTATTTCTAAATTTTCCGTATGACTTGTATTAGAAGTCAATACAAAGTGGCCCAAAATCTAATTTTCCAAAAATATCTGAGAATCTACTATTGCAGACTTTCTGTCTGCTTTCTTTCTTTCTTCCAACAACGCTGCAACTATCGAGATCATGGCCTCCGGTTCCGGCGAATTCGTTAAAGGACATGTCCACCCTAATGGCGTTGCCGTTCTCACTCTCGATCGTCCTAAAGCTCTCAATGCCATGAACCTTGGTGAATTTCACTCCCTTTATTTGATAATTGATTCAAATTTTTTTCTCAGTTGGTTTTATATTTTCCCGTTAAATTTGTTCCTCCTATTACAATTCTTGTTACCTTTTTTCCTATTGTTTGTCTTCCTTTAACTGGTTTGGAGCTGAAGATCTGGGCTAAATGTTGTGCCATAAATCAAAATCTTAGACTCAAATCTTTCTATTGTTGTCTTCGGTCCACAATAAATCCTTAGGATTGGTATATTCTTTTCTATCCTGTAGTTTGTAGTTTTTCTAAATCAAGCCAAGTTGTCTTTCTGCCAATCATGTATATTGTTTCCTTTGTTCCGTGTTGAATTAGAACCTGAATTTATTACTTATTATTTGAATAATAAAAGGGGCTTCCCATGTATTAATATACTAGTTTAGGTGTATGCGCACTTATTATTTGAATAATAAAAGGGGCTTCCCATGTATTAATATACTAGTTTAGGTGTACGCGTCTCTCGCGTGTACCTCACTTTATTGAGTTCAAACGTTACACTAAATAAGATATTTGTTTAAATAGTTAAGATGAATACAATAATTAAATTCAACATTTTTTGGAGAATTTATTTAATTAAACCTAACCTTTACCAAAAAAATTTCTCAAAACCGATCGACATTGATCTACCACTTGTAAACTGCAAAAAAAATGTACAATGATAGAGACATCAAAACAATATAATTAAATTTAACCTTTACAGAAAGTTTTTCTACCAGCTGTAAACTATAACAAAATAATACGACAATAGAAATATTAAAATAATAGAAATAAACTTAATCTTTACACAAAAAAAATTCTCAAAACAGAGACACAAAAACAGTACAATTAAACCTAACCTTTACCTAAAAAAAATTTCTCAAAGCCGTCTGACATTGATCTACCACCTGTAAATTCATCTACGATCTGTAAACTACAACAAAATAATACAATAGTAATCACAAAGCTTCAATTTTGATGAAAATAGTTCTTGTCTGAGCAAAATTTTGACACTAAAGAA
Source organism: Capsicum pubescens (assembly GCA_030864215.1). NCBI lineage: Eukaryota > Viridiplantae > Streptophyta > Magnoliopsida > Solanales > Solanaceae > Capsicum > Capsicum pubescens. The sequence goes on along the minus strand of CM061544.1, from coordinate 192,074,232 downwards.
TGACTTGAATGAAAATAAGAAGATATATATATAACACATGTTGAATTCTATTATGTTGGGTTAGAAAATTAAGCATCAACCAATCTAGACGTGCGACCGAATCGAGTTAGATGAGCCTCAATCATATTTATAGAAGTATTTCCTTAATAGAGGAGTCCTATATTAGGAGTATTATTCTATCCTATTTTGGGAGTATTTTTCTAATTGATCAGTACAAAGGAAAATATTAATTGATTCTCCTTCCATATATTTTAGGAGTCCCATATATTCTAGGAGTCTAGTTAATATAATAAAAATAATTAAATAATAAATTGAAGAAAATAGTGAAAAGACAATTTTGTCTAAAGAAGAGTCTTTTAATGAAGGAAAAAAAGTTCAAATCACTTTTATAAAGGTCTTCACACTTTTAATATATTATAGATATAGATATAGATTATAGATATAGATATAGATAGATATGATTTAGTGCTTAGGGATGCTATCAATAGGAAGGGGTATAGGTTATGTAGAAACCTTTGCTCCCACACTGAGTCCAAGGTTAGAATCTCATGAATTCCTTTAGCATTCTCTTCTTTCAAAGGTTTTTAACTTTTGTAAATTGATGTTAATAAACACATTCTAAATGGTTTTATAAGCGAAGAAGTTTATGTAAAACAACTTCCTGGTTTTGAACTAAATTCTTTCATCATTATGTTTTTAAGCTGAATAAGGTGATTTGTCGACCACGCTTTGATGAAGGACTAGGTCTTCCTCCCTATTACCCTTTTATAATATGGCTAAAGCACTAGAACAAATTGCTCCACACAATAGATGTTATGCAGTAAACCTGAAAATATTTTTTTATATATAAAGGCTAGAGAGGGTGCATAGTTGCTGTTGATGAATACATGATGAACCTTTCATAACGGGCCTCGTCATACTCACTGCCACACTGGACCCATCAAGCAACCCAATAACCAATTATTACACTTATCGTTGGTCTCACGTTTATGGACTATATCAATCCCAGGACGCTTAAAATAAAACATTACTTTGTAACTTACTGAAGAATTCGAAGAATGAATAACTTCCTATTATAACATAAGAATGTGCAGGAAATATGGTTTAGCACTAGAAATTTGATGGACAAACAATACAGGAAGTCAGGAACAAACATTTTTAAAATTGAAAATTCTTTCTAGTCCTTCCGTTTGTTGATTTTATCCATTTCTTTTGAAATTTGGTATGGTTAGCTGTTATTTTTGATGTGCTGGTAGATTGAGCAACTCTCACATTGTGTTTCATTAAAAGAAAAAGAAGAGTGAAGGAAAAAGATAGAACTTAGAGCTAGACTGAGCACAAAATAGTAAGCTTTTAATTCAAGAGAAAAGGTAGCATTAACTTAGAATTACTAATAGAAGGTTTTGAAGTTGTTGTGCTGACGTGATGTTTGTTTACTGGCTGGCATAATAAGGTAGGTGTTGGAAATGAAAGGTTTAAATCTTTGAGAAAATGGATGCTAATTTCTAGGACAACTATCAGTAGAAGGTAGAACAACTATCAGTAGAAGGTAGAACAACTGAGTATTGTTTACTGCCAACAATCACAAACAAAGATGTAACAACTTTTAAAGATGAATTATGGGGATAAAGTTCTTTTTAAGAGTTTCTCTGAAAACACCCCCCTCCCCCCCAAGGCCGCTAAGTTTAGAACTTTACAAAATCAGCTACCAAAAAACCCTGTCCAGAAACCTATTTCTTTTAAAGTGCCAATTAAGTCAACTAAATCACCTACTCTCTTCCCTTCCCCCCCCTCCCCGCCCCAAATCTTCTAGATAGAAATACTAATTTCTTCGGAAAACCTTGCATTCCTTTCTTATCTCATAAGTATATGTATAAGATGAAAAATAGCATTCATCATGGAAAATTAAATAAACAACAAAATCCTATTCCATAAGCTAGAGCCTCAAAGAAAAACACAATTTTCACAATAAAAAGTTAGATGGTAGCTTATTTTGTTCCACACAACATTTATCTGTCTAGGAGCATGAAGAAACAATAAAGTGATTAATACTTGATTTCTAGAATATGTTGGACTTGAACCTGAAACAGAAATATTTTAGAGACTACAATGGTGTCATTAAAAAGGTGGACAAAAGGTTGGTAACTACAATGGGAGGCAAAGTGACATTAATAAACTGTGTTTTGGACAATACACCAACCTATTGCATGTCATTCTACCCTATGCCTAATGTCTTGAAGCAACTGGACAAGCATAGAAGAACCTTTCTCTGGAAAGGTAACAGGGAAGTGCATAAGTTCCACATTGTAAAATGGCCTAATGTAATTCAGCCAAAGTCACAATGTGGGTTTGGAATCAGAGATATAGCAAAGCACAACAAGAGTATGCTGATGAAATGGCTTGGGAGATTTGCAGATGAAGTTCTAGCCTATGGAAGAAGATGGTTGTTGGTAAACATGGGCAGCAAAGTCACTGGTGCACTAAACACAGTACATTACCATATGGTGTAGGTTCTTGGAAATACATTAGCAGCTTATGGGAGGAATTCTTACAGAGCATCACCTTTAAGATAGGGAAATACATGCGCAAGCTGGCTTGGACACCACGGTTATCAAAAAAATAAAATAAAAATAAAGATAAGGAATGGGCTACACGTCACGTTCTGGAAGGACAAATGGTTGAAAAATGCCAACCTGATGGATAGTTGCCCGTGCCTCTACCAGATAGCCTATTACCCTGACTCAATCATTCCCGACACTGATCGAAGAATACTTGGGACCTCCAGTTTAGAAGAAACATGAATGGCTGGGAGCTGGACAGCCTTTTGGAAATGCTCAGAATACAGAAAACTACCCTATGATTCGGGCAGGCTACAGACGCCTGTGTGAGCAAAACGAAATCATAGACTCGAGTCGTGAGTCTGGAAACTTACTTAAAAGATCAAGCTTCCCACAAAAGTTGAATGTTTCTCATGGACAGTTCTCAGAGGAGCTTGTCTCACGCAAGACAACCTCTGCAGAAGGAAAATTCAGCTGGTAGGCAGAAGGTTACATGTGCTATCAGAATCCAGAATCTGTTGACATTGCCCAGTAGCTACAGACATGTGGTCTGTGTTTCTATCTATGCGTATAAGCTGGATCATACCTCAAGGCATTAAAGAAGCAGTTGAAGGCTAGAATAGTTGGAAAGTTGACAGAGCCATCAAGAAAGTCTGGAAGATGATCCCTTCTTGTATCTTTTGTGTTCGATTGCAAAATAGGAATCACAGATGTTTTGATGGAATTTCTATTCCTTCCCATTTTTCGAAAGCTAAAGGTCTATTGTACCTATAGTGTTGACTCATATCTAGATTTTATCTGTTCACATCAGTCCAGTTTCTTTAACTTAAGCCATATTTTTGCTCTTTTGTTAGCTTCCTGGTTAGAATGAAACGTATTGTAATGGAGCGAACATTAGCATTGGCCACTTTTGTATCCTTGCATCTTCTTGATGCCATCTATGAAACATCTTACTTCATCAAAAAACAAATATCAAAGCTCATTAGCTTGCTCAAATAGAATGTGCATAAGTACGTAGAACACTAACAACATCTATGACTACAGAAGCGGAAATTTGTACTCTTTTGATGATTTGAAGAAAAAAATTGAGGACATGAATTTGACACAAAAGAGAAGAGTGTCTTTTTTAATCGTGAATGGCTATGCGTTACAAAATGGCCAAAAAAAATATAACATTCTGATTGTGATCTTAAGCATCCTTTTCACTAGTGTTTAATTATTGGTCTGATGTATAGTTTTTCCAATTAAGGACAGGGGTTAAAGGAGGAAAGGAAGGAAAAATCAGAACACTACTATAAATATTTACTATTATTTTTCCTCGAAGTATGAGAATTGATATACTGCATCTTCATCTAAGCAGTTTGATTTCTGTTTACCTCATGCTTGATTGATATATGACACAGATATGGACATCAAGTACAAGAGTTTCCTGGATGAGTGGGAAACAGACCCAAACGTCAAGTGTGTTTTGGTTGAGAGCAGCTCTCCTCGTGCCTTTTCAGCAGGTAACAGTGAAACGTCTTTAATTTACTGGATGTATACTGGAGAGTACTGAGTACTTTATTTGGCATAATTTCAGCATCCAGTTCCTATAGCAGTTTTGTTAATACATCAGTAATCAGTAACCATTCGTCACTGATGCAGGGATGGATATTAAGGGGGTTGTTGCTGAAATTCAAAAGGACAAAAGTACACCTCTTGTGCAAAAGGTTTTTCTCACATTATGAGATTTACCCTATAAGTGTACTCAGCATGTCATTTTCTTCTGCTCTGTTTGGGAATCCTTGTTAGTTTCTTCTGCTCTGTAGCTTAGTCTTTGTTGTTTGTAGTTTCATTGGATGAAATTGTCTTGCTGAGTTGATGCTGCTATCTGATGCATAACATAACTGTCAGTGATTTTACCTGAACACAAACTTGTTTAGACCAAAAATTGGCAGTCAGATATGATTGAGGTCTTTCAATCCCTTTAACATCTACACAATCATAACTATTGTAGCAGAGGTACACACACTAGCTGTACAACAACAACAACAACAAACCCAGTGTATTCCCACATAGTGGGGTCTGGGGAGGGTGAAATGTACGCAGTCCATACCACTACCTCCGGAGAAGTAGATAGGCTGTTTCCTTAGACCCCCGGCTCAAGACAGAATAATAATCAAAGTCGTAATAACTCATGAAACAAGAAGAAATAACAGAAATAAGAACCCCACAAAGTAATACCCTACACTGACGAACCAAGGCACCCACCATCCCCATACCCTCCTACTATCAGCTCCAACCTTTGAACATAGCCCTAAGACTACCAGTCCGGCTACCCCAAAGCTCCCTAACTACTGGCTACAACTCCCCCACATGTACTAGCCTTCTAACCTAATTCGCGTCCTCCATACCTTCTTATCTAGGGTCATGTCCTCGGTAAGCTGTAACTGCTCCATGTCACGTCTAATCACCTCTCTCCAGTATTTCTTCAGCCTACCCCTACCCCGCCTGAAACCGTCCAAAGCTAGCATCTCACACCTACGAACTGGGGCATCCGTGCCCCTCCCCATCACATGCCCGAACCATCTCAACCTAACTTCACGCATCTTGTTCTCCACCGAAGCCACTCCCACCTTCTCCCGGATAGTCTCATTTCTAACCCTATCACTCCTAGTAAGCCCGCACATCCAGCGCAACATCCGCATTTCCGCCACCTTCAACTTTTGAATGTGGGAGTTCTTGACAAGCCAACACTCCGCTCCATACAACATGGTTGGACGAACTGCCACTCTGTAGAATTTGCCTTTAAGCTTGGCTGGCGCCTTCTTATCGCACAACACTCCAGAAGCGAGCCTCCACTTCATCCATCCTGCCCTAATACGGTGGGAGACATCTTCGTCAATCTCTCCATTCCCCTGAATCATAGACCCGAGATACTTAAAACTGTCCTTCTTACAAACAACCTGGAATCCCCACTTTGTTCTCCTGCCTCGAGTCACTAAACTTGCATTCCATATATTCTGTCTTGGCCCTACTCAGCCTGAACCCTTTAGACTCAAGGGTTTGTCTCCAAACCTCCAACTTATCATCCCCCCACGTTTCATCAATCAAAACTACATCATCTGCAAAAAGCATACACCAAAGCACCTCTCCTTGAATATGCCGCATCAACACATCCATCACCAACACAAACAAAAACGGGCTAAGAGTCGATCCCTGATGCAACCCTGTCAAGACAGGGAAATGCTTTGAATCTCCTCCGCCGTCCTCACCTGAGTCTTTGCTCCATCATACATGTCTTTAATCAATTTGATGTACGCCACCGGGACTTCATTCACCTCCAAGCATCTCCAAAGAACCTCCTTAGGGACCTTGTCGTACGCCTTCTCCAGGTCGATGAACACCATATGTAAGTTCCTCTTCCTTTCCTTATATTGCTCCACTAGTTTCCGCACCAGGTGAATTGTCTCAGTCGTCGAGCGTCCGGGCATAAATCCAAACTGATTCTCCGAAATAGACACTATCCTCCTCAACCTCTGCTCGACCACTCTCTCCTAAATCTTCATAGTGTGACTCAACAACTTAGTACCCCGATAGTTGTTGCAACTCTGGATGTCCCCCTTGTTCTTATATAACGGAATCAAAGTACTCCATCTCCAAGCCTTGGGCATTTTCGCAGTCTTGAAAATGCCATTAAACAATTCAGTCAACCACCTTAAACCAGCCTCGCCAGTAAACTTCCAAAAATCCACTGGTATCTCATCAGACCTCGTCGCCCTACCCATTCGCATCCCGTGAATAGCCTCTCTGACCTCCTCTATCCTAAAACGTCTACAAAAACTGAACTCACGACACTCCTCTGAGTGCTCCAGCTCCCCTAACACAATGTCTCTATCCCCCTCCTTATTCAAAAGTCCATGAAAATACGATTGCCATCTTCTCTTTATGTGAACGTTCTCCACCATCGCTCTACTATCCTCCCTCTTAATGCACTTCACTTGGTCTAGGTCACGACCCTTCCGCTCTCTAGCCTTAGCAAGCCTATACAACCTCTTTCGCCCCTCTCTCTTCTAACCCCGCATACAATCTCTCAAACGCTGCCGTCTTAGCAGTCGTAACTGCTAACTTAGCCTCCTTCCTAGCTGACTTATACTCCTCCCCATTGACCCGCTTCTTCTTTTCATCCTTACTCTCAACCAACTTAGCATACGCCCCCCTTAGTCTCCACTTTTTTTTTAACTTCATTCCACCACTAGTCCCCCGATGATGTCTAGCCCGACCCCTTGAGACCCCCAATACCTCTCTAGCAGTCTCCTTGATGCAACTAGCAGCCCTATCCCACATACCATCCACGTCCCCCCTACACTCCCACACCTTTATTCCCACTACCTTCTCTTCTATCTCCAGCGCATTCACCGGCATCAAGCCACCCCATTTAATTCTGGGTCGACCCTCCCCGCCCCTTCTCTTCTTATCCTTCTTTATAACCATGTCCATCACCAGAAGCCTGTGCTGGGTCGAAAGATTCTCACTCGAAATGACCTTATAATCCTTACACAGCGCCCTATCCCCTTTCCTAAGCAGCAAAAAGTCAATCTGAGACTTGGCTATCACGCTTCGGAAGGTAATTAGGTGATCCTCCTTCTTCGGAAAGCTCGAGTTCACTACCACCATCCCAAAGACCCTTGCAAAATCCAACAGAGCAGCTCCCTCTTCGTTCCTCTCCCCAAAACCAAAACCTCCATGCACATCGCCATAACTTCCCGGTAACACCCCGATGTGCCCATTGAAATCCCCTGCTACCACAATTTTCTCAGAGCTAGGCGCACCTCTCACCACCTTGTCCAAAGCCTCCCAAAACCTCTTCTCCTCCTCGTCCAAGCCCACCTGCGGCGCATAAATGCTACACACATTCAGAGTAAATCCCCCAATGACCAACTTAATAGTTATCAACCTATCGCTAACTTTCTTAACCTCCACCACTTACCCGCTAAGCTCTTCATCTACTAAGATGCCTACTCCATTCCTACGCCTCTCACCACCTGTGTACCACAACTTGTACCCATCCACATCCCTAGCCTTAAACCCTACCCACTTGGTCTCCTGGACACACACAATGTTGATCCTCCTCTTTCTAAGAATCTTCACAAGCTCTTTGGACTTGCCCTGAAGGGTCCCTATGTTTCAAGACCCAACCCTCAATCTATCATCTCTTGCATCACGTCTACCTTTACCACCCCTCACTCCATACCCCAACCTGTCCTAGCACCAGCCCTTGCCCCTACTCCCAAACCAACCCTCCCCTCTTTCCCCACCCCCAAACCAGCCCCCAATCCCAACCCCCTCGGACATGACCCTATCCTATCATCAACCCCCAAAGCCACTACTCGTAAAAAAAAAAAAATACAAACAAAGATTGAAACAAAACAACAGTAGTCAGAAACAGAAGGCTCACGCAAATTAAAAGCAGGCAGGAGACCAGAAATAATAAGAGAAACTTAAACTTAACTGGCAGTAAGCTGAGTTGGCCGCCACAGGACATACAGAAGTTTCTCTTAGATGTTCTCCCTATTATAATAATGTGATTCATTTAATAATTTTGCATTCTTTAAGTATTTGTAGTTGGTGCTTTGTGGTTAGTTCATGGTGCTGTTCTTAACTGAGTGATGTCTGTTTCCACTAGTATTTTTAGAATGCAAAACATGCTTTTTCTTCTTCGAAATGTTTGTCCTTTTTAAAATTTGTGGGATTTTCTTTTAGCATGTATCCTTCAAGTTGATAGTTGAACTTACTCATGCTCAACTGGATGATGTGCTTCTTTATGTTCTTAATATAGTCTCCTAGGAAAGATGTTTCTTATTTATAATCCTTCGTTTACATATTCATGTGGCGTTGACAATATGTGTACATGCGCCCATGTAAAGTTGGGAAGTTCATGCTCTTTCTCAGACACACACATCTATTTATGAACCTCTTTAACAGCATAATATGTTAGTGACTTGCTCCACTATTGTTCTTCCACCCGTACCACCTATATCAGTTCTGCCGAGCCTCTGAGTGATGCCTTAATATGTTAATATATGGATATGTTGAAGTGAACACTGCAGCTCAGTTTGTTACTAGACCTTTCAGAAAATTGAAATGTGTTCCTTCTTTATTATGTACAGGTATTCACAGCAGAGTATTCTCTGATTTGCAAAATATTTGAGTACAGAAAGCCTTACATCAGCTTCATGGATGGCATAACAATGGGTTTTGGCATTGGATTATCAGGTCATGGCATCTATAGGCTTATCACAGAGGTATTTTCCCCCTTGTATGAGGAGTACTTATTGTTGCAACTATGGTCTTAATTATACCTCTCAATATTTTTTCAGAGGACTGTTCTAGCTATGCCAGAAAATGGAATCGGGCTGTTTCCAGATGTTGGTTTTTCTTATATAGCTGCACATAGTCCTGGCGAAGGGGCAGTTGGTATGCGTTCTCTCTTTCTTCTTAGGAAGCTGCATTAATGAAAGATGAATTAAAACAGACTTGAAGTTTTAGCAACACCTATTACTATTGGAGGGCTTTGCGGTAGGCGAAAAATGGTTCTCTATCCTAAATGTGCAAAAACTTTTATCTTTCCATCTCCCTTCTGAGCTCACCAGTCAATGATTTTTCCAATCAAGTTCCCTTTTCAGCTTAGTTATGGATTGAAGAGTCCTTTATTTCTGGTGACAAATCATTTGAATTAATAGATGTTAGCGAGGTTTATGATAGAAGGTTTGTCCTTGTCGAGTGCAGTTGAAGATTCACAAGCAAATCAAGATTGACGAGAACAACTTGCACTGGGTCTGTGAAGCTTTGAAAGAAGCTTCAATTGGAACTGGAACAAATGCAGAAGATGGGGTAGGACAATGCATGCCCGCACGTAGAGTTTTCCCGAACTCTAACTACTATGGGTGTTGTGGGAGAATAGAAACTCTACTAGTCAAAAAACTAATCTGCAGTAATAATCCCAGAAGAGGAATAAGATAGGGGATATACCGGGACTTTACAGAGAAGATTCTAAGATATATGGGAAGGCATCAACTCCAATATTCCATCTTGCGACAGATCCAAGTGATACACTGAAGCTGCACAGATCATCCGATACTGACTGTATCCATGAAATCCTGTTCATGAGCGACAGATCCAAGTGATACACTGAAGCTGCACAGATCATCCGATACCGACTGTATCCATGAAATCCTGCTCATGAAGCACAAGGAGTACCAAAGGGGTGGGGGGGTGGGGGGTGGAAGTGAACATCTTTCAGAATGTCTCATTGGACTAAGTTGCTCGGACTCAGGTGGGGGTGTCCGATACGGGTGCGGATCTAGAGGTCGGATCCTTATCTCATTTTTAAGATTCGGGAATATGGATCCAGGTGCAGGGATTCGGCTAAAAATAATTCAAATATCTAAAAATAGAGTTATAACACAAACTATGAGATATTATGTGGAAAACGAGAGGAGAAAATATTGATCAAGAGAAGAATTTTGACAGGAGATAAAAGGAAAAACAGTAACATAGTAATTTCTATATACAAGGTAAGGTATTCCATTTCCTTCAATTTCATCTTAGCTCCTGTTTTGATTACAGAAATCATTAAATCTGTCCAGACTTTCCCCATCGATTTTGGTCAACGTACCCAAAACGGTTGACCAGATTGGGTACGGATCCCACACCTACACCCACACCCATGTCGTGTCGACACGGGTCCGGCACCAAAAGTGAAGAGTCCGAGTAACTTAGCATTGGCCGCTTCGATGACCCTTTAAATCGAAGTCCCAACTTAGAGGGGATACAAAAATGGTTCGTTAGCAGATGACAATTCATTGTTGTCTCAAAGTCTCTCCCATTAATCACAATCAGTTCTTGTTCGATCTCTCCTGTTGAGACAAGAAGCTGTTAGAATCAAAGCAGGAGAGTGGTTTTGGAATGATAGAAATTGTCTGTGATGTGGTGGTCTACCGGTTCTGTTATGACGAATAAAAATTAGAACTAGGATAAGTCAAAGCTTTTGGTATTACTCTTCAGGTGTGGTCTGTGGACTATGAACACTTTTAAGACCATTGGAGACTAGTGCAGTGATAACCTTGGTATCAAGAAGGATACAGAGCATAAAGTACAGCTATACTGGGCTCGCTTCAGTGTTCGAAACACTGCTGTTGTCAATCACTTTAAAACTCAGATCAGCTGGGAAGAATGGCTCTGGCGAAATGGAAAAAGCAGGGGGGGGGGGGGGGTCTGATGGAGCAGGTACCTCAATCCAAGGAAACCCTCAATAGTCTCATCTTGTAGGCATGTTGGAGGACACTTGGTCAGCTTTAATTCTGAAACCGACACACCTGTTAACCAGCCAGGTAATGCATGCCTCTCAGTTCCTGAGCAAAGCACACAATTTGGGCCATCTTGAGACATGAATCATTACAGAAAGGAACAAAAGAAAGGCCGAATTGAAGGTGGGCAGTCTAATGAAAGAGAAATTAGTCTAGCAGTTCGCTCGTCATGAACCAGACTCAAACGCTAGCATGTGTAGTTTAGTATATTACCAACTGAATTCTGCATCAATTCAATTGATGAGCTTCAGATTCACAAAGACAGCACCTCCCCAATGCTGCTCTCAGGCCAAAGTTCAGGACTTTGTCTCTAAGATGCTAAAAGGGCAGCCCGGTGCACTAAACCCGGGGAGAGGCCCCACCACAAGGGTGTATTGTACGCAGCCTTACCTTGCATTTCTGCCCGAGGCTGTTTCCAAGGCTTGAACCCGTGACCTCCGGGTCACATGGCAACAACTTTACCAGTTCTCTCAGATGCTAATGAAGAAAAAGATCCAGCAGAGAATATCCCTCAATTACGTTGTCTACCTTCTCTGCATATGGATTTGGCCCCGATTAGTAGCTCAGATACCAAATTCTCCTCTCAAACTGCTTACCACTAATATGGTATGAGGGGCCTCTAGCATGCAAATGATAGACAGGTCAACAGTAATTGAGAGTTCAAAGTGGACTAGGAGTAAAGCATTCAGGATCAACACAAATCGGTTCGAAGACGAGCGATTAGATATTATTTTAAGAATGGAGCAACGGAAGTAGCTTCAACTTCAGTAGCATAAATCAGCACAAAAATCTGGGAAACAGGGAAAAACAAATGAAACGACTAATTTGTGGAGGTCAACCATGATCACAAGGGTTCGGATAAATGGGCTCAGGGGTAAGCACCTAAGTTGCTTGGACTCGGGTGCGGTTGTCCGATACGGGTGCGGATCTAGAGGTTGGGATCCTTTATGATATCATTTTTAATATTGAGGAATATGGATCCAGGTGCGGGGATTCAACTAAAAATAATTCAAATATCTAAAAATAGAGTTATAAGACCTAAATTATGCAATATTATGTGGAAACATAGAGGAGAAAATGTTGATCTAGAGGAGGATCCTGAAAGGAGAGAAAAGAAAAAGTAGTAACATAGAAATTTCTATATACAAGGTAAGGTATTCCATTTTCTTCTATTTCATCTAAGCTCTTGTTTTGATTACAAAAATTATTAAATCTGTCTGGACGTTCCCAGTTGATTTTGGTCAAAGTACACAAAATTGGTTGACCAAATTAGGTACAGATCCCCCACCCCCGCCACACCCATGTTGTGTCGACATGGGTGCGGCACCGAAAATGAAGAGTCCGAATAACTTAGGTAGGCACTAAAATTTCTTTTTGGGTGAAGCTAAATTTTGAGTTGGAATATGCCGGAGGTGAATGACGAAAATAAGCACACTGTATATCATTTATCTGAAGTGTAAGGTTGATTTTATTGGTTAACAAGAAACAAAAGTTGAAAAATGGTCAACAACAGTGATTCATCAATTGTGGGCAACAAATTGGCTGACTGGGTTGAAGTGAAATCATGTGGTAGAAGGGATGGGATATTAGTGATGTGGGACAAAAGATAATGGAACTACATAAAAACTCTACACCAATTATTTTTCATTTTTTTGCATGTAAGGAAACATTCAAGAGTAATTCAAATAATGTTTCACCTCACACCAATTCAAGAAGGGAAGAGTTGTGGCATGAAATAACAGGTATAAGGGGGTTGTGAGGTGAGCATTGGGTACTAGGGGGGACTTCATTGTAGATTTGAGAGAGAGACTCAATTGCAAAATGAGGTCCAAAGCGATGAGAACCTTTTCCAACACCATCCAAGATTTATGCATTATAGATCTACCATAACAAGGTGTTTGGTACACCTGGTCCAGTGGTGAAAATTGTATACAGGCATTTAGGATTGACAAATTTGTCATCTCCCCAGAATGCTATGACTCTTTCAGAGCTATGAAACAATGAACACTTCCTAAGGAAATCTATGATCACAAACCTATCATTCTTGTGAATGAGGATTGAGATGATAGCTCTTCATATTTCCCATTTGAAAATATATGGTTACAATTAGAAGGTTTCTTAGAGCAACTAAAAGATTGCAGCAGAGCTAAAAGGGCAGCCCAGTGTACTAAAGCTCCCGGTATGCGTAGGGTCCGGGGAAGGGCCCTACCACAAGGGTGTATTGTTCGTAACCTTACCTTATATTTCTGTCAGAGGCTATTTTCAAGGCTTGAACCCGTGACCTCTTAGTCACATGGCAACAAAGCTGCATAATAGAAATAAAGAAGGATATAAACACCTTGAAACTGAGAGGGGTTTGGCAAGGTAGAAGCCAAACTAAAGTATTAGATGACCTTTTAGAACGTAAACAGGTAGTAGAAAGGAGCAATCTTACACAAGTTGAAATCACTCAAATGATAAACCCAAAACTAGATCGGCAGTAACTAGCAAGAGTAAGGAGGTTTGTGAGGCAAAAATCAAGGTGCCTATGGCTAGGGGTAGCAATTGGACGATTTGGGTCAAATTTGGGCGGTTCAAAATGGGTCAAGATCCATCCCGACCCTGATTTGTTTGGGTCAAAATGGATTGGGTCAAAACCAGTTAGGTACCGGGTTCTAACCCAATTCGTCCAATTTTTACAAATTTTTAATTGTTTTAATTGCTCTTTTATAAATTTTTAGGATCGAAAAAAATATTTTTTTCTTTATTATGTATATAACATATCAAATAAAAGTCTTTTTAAAATATTTTAACAAGATTTCTCAAAATCAATTCGGGTTACATATCAACCCAATTTTAAACGGTTTGAAACGGGTTGGGTTGACATGGGTTGAACTAATACATGTGCGGGTCAGAAACCAACCCAAACTTGAATGGATTGGGTTTGATTTTGCCACCTCTACCTACCAACCCAAACTTGAACGGGTTGGGTTTGATTTTGCCACCTCTACCTATGACTCAAAGAGGTGGACAAGAAAATTAAGTACTTCCAAAAGATTGCAAACACTCAAACAAGGAATAATTGCATTGAAACACTCCCAGTGGGATTTGAGATCTTTGGGGACAAGGAGCTGCCCCCCAAAAAAAGATGTCATAAACTTCTATGAGAAGTTCTGTACGGAGCAAGAAAGATGGAGCCTACTGCTAACTTTGAAGATATTGCCACTATCAGAATAAAGTCCTCTATCTGGAGGCAATCCTTGAGGAGTATGAAGTGTTGGCAACTATACAGTCATGTTCACCGAACAAGGCACGTGGACTTGATATATACACGACTTTCTATCAAAATTTTTAAGAGTTTATATACGAAAACATCATGGGAGCACTCAATGATTATCATCAATGTTTGCTGGATGGTGAGATCATGCAATGGCTCATTCAATGCGTTGATCCCTAAGAAAAAAAGGGTAATGGAACTCAGATCATTATAGACCAACCGACTTAATTGAAAGTGCATATAAAATTACAGCTGAAGTCCTAATAGAGAGGGTCAAGAAAACAATAGGGAAACTGGTCTCAAATTAGCAAAATGCATTTATAAAGAACATACTCGACATTTGGTATGACTACTCCTTGTCTCCTTGCCTTTACCTTTGTCATGCTTGTCATGCCTAAAATTAGTCAAAGCTTCAGCCTCTATGAAGGCTTTATCAAGAGTACTAACTTGTCGGCGTTCCAACTCTGTCTTGGCTTGATTTTGCGGCCTATTTATAAAGTAGAACATGTCTTCATCTGTGAGGTTGGGGATTGAAGTGTGAAGAGTGGTAAAATCCTTCACGTATACTTCAACTCTTGAAACTTGCGCTTTGCCTCGTAGATCACATTGTTGGGAAATAAAACCTTCTTGAACTGAAATTTCTCCCATGTGTTGATGGCGCAATGCCCCTTCACCATCTCAGACTCTTTTTGTTTCCACCAAAACATATCCATCTTCGAGAGGTACAACAGGATGGTTTGATCTTGTACTCATCACTCTTCACCTTGTTGCACTTGAAATTATCTCCATTAGTGAAAGAAATTCTCAACCTCTTGTGCATCACGGGCACCTTTGAACATGGGTGGCTTGGGAGCCTCAACTTTGGCCTCCCTCTCCTTGCTGGATGTTGTGGACCCTCCAACTTCAATCTCCACCTCGTGTGCCTCCATTTTGGCCTTCATGGTCTCAATCGTGCTTAATGCTTTAGTGAGCAGACACTCCAAAGAAGTGATGGTTTCCCTCATCTCCAATTCTGCATGCTTGCACCCCTCTAACTCTTTTCGGGTATAATCATTTTCCTCAAGGGTGAAGTCTTCAAGAGTCTTTAACTTGTCGTTGACATTGTTCAAACGTTTGCCAAAAATCTCTACAATGTTCCTTGCCAAAAATCTCCACAATGTTCCTTGCCATGTCGACCCTTTTGATCCCCTCTATTCCAGACGTGACGTGTTTGGACACCTCCTCTTGTTCGTCGTAACTCGCCTGATGGTGAGTGGGGTGCTCGTGCTTCGCTTGGTGTAAGGTCGGACAACAGTTCCTCACACTTATGATTCTTTCTCCCTTTCGGTGTTTCTCAACAGCATCCTGACTGATGTTGGTGGTGCTAACAACGTAAATGTCTCTTTTGTTTGTAATTTCCCTATTATTAATCTTTGCTCTGATACCACGTCACAGACATAACTTCCACTAAGCACACCATGTGACACTTGACAACTTGCTCACGAATCTTTCACGATCTTGCAAGATCAAATAAGCTTTTTTAATATTAGATCGCCAAGGGAATGCTAATTTGAAGAAAACACTAGAGAATTGCCGAAGAAAGCTTTTATATTGCTAAGGACTAAGACGATTTTGCATGATGCCTTTACAAATGAATGTCCCTCTATTTATACTCCTCACCTAGGGGCTAATATGCAAATAATAATTACTGCACAAATCCCTACATAATTACAAATAAGCCTCTTTTCTAGAATACTCTACAACTAGAATATTCCAAGGAGCTATGCAAATCCATGGAATATTCCCACATTTCTCTAGAATATTCCCCGGTGGCTTCGGTGGAGGACAAGATGCGGGAAGTTAGGTTGAGATGGTTCGGGCATGTGATGAGGAGGGGTACGGATGCCCCAGTTTGTAGGTGTGAGAGACTAGCTTTGGATGGTTTTAGGCGGGGTAAGGGTAGACCGAAGAAATACTGGAGAGAGGTGATTAGATGTGACATGGAGCAGTTACAACTTATTGAGGATATGACCCTAGATAGGAAGATATGGAGGACACGAATTAGGTTAGAAGGCTAGTGCTTGCGGGTGGGTTGTAGCCAATAGTTAGGAGAGCTTTGGGGTAGCCGGGCTGGTAGTCTTAGGGCTATGTCCATAGGTTGGAGTTGCTAGTAGGAGGGTATGGGGGTGGGGGTGCCTTTGGTTTGTTAGTGCAGGGTATTACTTTGTGGGTGTCTTATTTTTGATATTCCTTCTTGTTTCATGCTTTATTACGAATTTGTTAACTATTCTTTGTCTTGAGCCGGGGGTCTATCGGAAACAACCTTTCTACTTCTCCGGAGGTAGTGGTATGGACCGCGTACATTTTACCCTCCCCAAACCCCACTATGTGGGAATACACTGGGTTTGTTGTTGCTGTTGTTATCCAGAATATTCCGCTAAGGACTTCTCCTTCCTATGTAAGCCTGCCACATAGACAATTTTGTGCCATGTGGCGCCTACGTGGCACGACAACATGGAGGGTCATCACATATATGTGTAGGTGGTTGTTAAAGTGAGATGCTAAGAACTATTATGTGTCCATTATCCTGCAAGTGATATATGACCGTACTCTTTTCCCTATTTGCTTCCATAAATTATTTATTACAGGTTCCTATCTTGGACTGACTGGACGTAGGATATCAACACCTGCTGATGCACTATATGTTGGTTTGGGAAGTCACTATGTCCCTTCTGCAAATTTGGGTGCACTGAGAGAGGCTTTCCTGGCAGCTACCTTGTATGTCAGCATTTTCCTCTCTTACATTATGAACCTCAAGATGCAACATGTACAGATCCTTGGCCTGTAGTCTTTTCTTTCGTCTTATTTATGCCGATGGAATTTAATAATGATTTTGCATCTAAGTGTTACAAGTATGTTAAAATTTTTCTATTGTGACGAGGGATAGCCTTGTGGACATGGCCTCCAACCCCAAATGCAATAGTAGTTCGAGCTACCAAGGGAGTAATTAGGAAAAACCATTGTTGCTGGGTAAGGCTTTTTCTCTTTTGGGGATGGGGTGGGGGTGCAAGGTGGGACAGGGGGTTGAAATGACTAAAAAATTCACCATCATTTCATTCATCTTTGTTTTGTCAATTTATCGATCCTTCAAGATTCCAGAAATTGGGTAAGGTTCTTTGCCCCATGTCGTTGGGAACTATTTTAATGTGTATTGGATTGTTTCTAGTAGTTACTTCATGAGGGCCATCTGGTGTCCTATTGCAGAGGCTCAAGATTAGTGATCCTTATTCCTTTGGATAAGTGTTTTTATTGTGTTATTACTACACAACATTCAGTGGTATGCTTGCAGTTTAAAGATGTTATATTGACATTTATTTTGAAACAGCTCCCAGGATCCAGATGAAGAGATCAAAGCACTTCTGGCAAAATACACTACTAACCCTGATTCAGAATCTCGTTTGAAATCTCTTTTACCCAGAATCATTTCCACATTTGGTGGTAACAAGCCAGTTAAAAATATAATAGAGGAGCTCGAAAAGCATCAGCAAAGTGCTGATACTTTGGGTATGCTTGTCCAGTTATCGTTCCATAGATAAATGAATCAGATGCTTTCCAATTTATTCACTGTACAAATCAATACTTGTCGAGCTTTGTTTTCATTTTCATTTGTTATTCATCTCCTTGACAGTGGCAGAATGGGCCCAGGATGCTCTGCAAGGGCTAAGCAAGGGGGCTCCCTTTTCTCTCTGCCTCACCCAGAGGTACTTTTGTAGGGTTGCATTTGTATGTGGTAAAAATGAAAATTTGACGAAGGTGAGCTTTTCTCATTTTGTGCTTTATTTTATTGTTCTACTATCTTCTTCTTTCTGAAAAAAAATTATGATTCTTTCACTTTTCTTAGATCCTTAAAACTTTTCTGTTTCTTTCTCATATACCACATGCAGCTCCCTGGTGTTATGAGAACTGAATATCGCATTGCTATAAGGTCTGCTCTACGTAATGATTTTACAGAAGGTGTTCGTGCTGTTTTAGTGGATAAGGATCAGGTCCGTTTCTTGTTTCATAAGCCCATGATAGTGGAATGTGTTAATGTTCCATTGCTTCTCAAGCCTGGTACTGCATTTTCTGACAGGGTGTTCCGTTAATTAAATTAAGAGACGAGGAGTCTGTCTTCTTGTAGTACTTGATGACAGTTCCTGTTGCACTTTTTCCTTTCTGATAATGGAAATTATCTTACTTCCTCCATCCCATTTTATGTGTCATAGTTTGACTGGACACGGAGTTTAAGGAATAAGAAAAGACTTGATGATTTTTACCAAATTATCCTTTATTAAAAAATGTACTAGAACTATTTTTAATTAAGTGGGACCAATAACGGTAATAACGGTAAAAGTGAAATTGTTTCTTTAAATAGTTTTGGGACGGACAAAAAAGAAAATGACGACACATAAAATGGAACGGAGGGAGTATTAAACACTGTCTACTGTAGTACGAGTGAACATTTTCTAGGCTTACAAAGTGAAAGCCCTTCAATGTGTACTTTCTGCAGAACCCAAGATGGAATCCATCTAGCTTGGAGGAAGTGAACCTCAATGAAGTGGAAGCTCTCTTTGAACCACTGAGCCCTGAAGTTGAGTTGAATGTTTGAGGTTTGCCAGGATAACTTGGCTCTTTTCAGCAGTTGGGAGTCAACTTTTCTTCCTCATCTTTGGATATATAAGACCATATGATTTCACACGTTTAACATACAAAATGTACGTGAGCGCATTCAGATATTATTTGCCATTTTTGATCATTGGAATTTTGAGTGCAGGTGGTAGTAAGTTTATATGAATACCTGTTTTCAGGATCCCATTGTTTAAAGATTGTAGGAGGATGCTCGGCTAGACTTATAAGCTGGTGAAACTGCACTTTTTGGCTAGCTACATGAGAAAATTAGGTGGGAGGTGACAAAAAAGTCTCTAAATTAAAAATGGTGACAACTTTGACTAGCTAAGGTCAAAACTTTATTTAAATTGTGATTAAGTTAATTGGGTGTAAAGTGTAATTTTTAAAAGCTTTTTAATTTTTTAAAAAGTCCTCCAACTCCAAATTTCAAAATTTACAATTTCCCCCATTTTCTTATCTTTCAATCTTTCTTCTTTTATTTTTCTCTCTCTAAATTTCTTTCTCCCCATTTGTCTTCTTATTTTTTCTCTCTCTCTAGATTTTCCTCTTCTTCCATCTTCTCTTTTTTTTTTTTTTTTTCTCTTTTCATTTTCATGAACTATTTTAAATTTTTTTTTTTGAAAAGTTTGAAAATAAATTTTTTGATTTCTTTTAAAAATGAATGAAGAAATAATACAACAAATTCAGCAACTACGAGAGTTTCTTTAGCAACTACGATAATTGTTGCAACAACTATTATTAGTTGTGTTACAACAATTATCGAAGTTGCTGCAGCAACTTCGAGATTTAATTTCTGTAAAAAAATCTAGTTGTTGGAGGAGCCCGCGAAAAAGTGATATTTATGGTAAAATTGGAGGTGGTGGTGCTGGTGCCGACGCCGAATGAGAAGATAACATTTGTTGTGGTGTTGATAGCGATAGTGGTGGAGGAGAAAAAAGAAAAATAGGTGATAGTTATGTAGAGGAAGGAAATAATGGTGAATCTAGAAGAGCTGACAATGGTAGTGATAATGATAGTGGAGGAAGAGCAGGTGGCGGCGACGGCAACAAAAAGGGTGTGGAGGAGGAGTGGTGGTGATGGTGTAGGGATCTTTGTGTAAATAATAAAACTTGAGGGTTTTAAAATTAGTGTCATTAACACTAATCTTAAAATTGTCACCCCTACTCAATATTTAAAATTTGTGTCACTCTTTTTTTAGTTTTGAAATATTTTTGTCCCCCTTAATTAATTTGCCCTAGCTAGATGTTTGATACCACAAGTGCTTACAAGTAAAAATTTGCCGAAAGCCATAATCTACTTTTAATATGCAGCGCGTTGATGACCTGCAACTTGAGTTCGTGGATGTGCATCTGCAAAATATGAACCGTTTAGCTATTCTAGTTTTGATTTTTTGTTTTCTTTTCTGTGAATGAATGGAGATTTTTTCCGTTTAGGTGAACTTTTCAAAGGTCTTCTTAATTTTCCTTTTATCAATTAAGTGGCAGAGACTTGCTTTTTAAAATGAAATTTGAATACGTTTTCGAAATGATTTTAAAGTTAAAACCATTTTCCTGCAGAATAAAAAGTTATTTAAATTGTGTTTAGGATGTATTTTATAGTGTTTCAAAAAGTTTTGGACGAGTTTTCCCTCTTAAAATCGGATTGGGCAAATTCTTGCCAAAAATTGCACTACAGAGGGGTCCTAGGCGGGGGGTAGTAGGTCAATTTTTCAGCAACTTTGTTAAGGTGTTGGGGGAGACTTCTTGCCCTACAGCGACACCCCAGGTGACCCCCCCAAGCGTCCTCTTAGTGCAAATCTGACGTCTTCACATTTTGCTTCATTTAAGCTTCCCTCTTTGTTCAACACCTTTGTACTTGTTCTGGATAAACATATATGGCTCCTACTCAGACATCAAAAAGCTCAATTATGCTAATTTCATGCAAAATTCATTAATCTTCATCCTACACATCAAGATAGCTAACATGAGTGTAATTAATATAAAATAAACTCAACGATATTATAAAGAGGTAAACTATGAGGCAATGATTATATAAATGCATGGCTAAGCCTTACATCAATACCTCACACTTAAACCCGTGCTCGTCCTCGAGTAAGTCTACACTCATGACTAGATTCTATAATTATACCGATTGAAACAATTTACTCAAGCTAAGGGTACAACGAGTATCACAGGTGACACGTTCTTAATACAACATGCTTCAATAATTCCATATTTTTAAAACTCATGAACACCTACCCAACCTCAAGAACCGACTCTACGATATTAGAAAACACTCATAGATCACCTAGTCATGAAATCAAAAAGTTACAGATCTTTCATCAATCATGTGCCCAGCCACACAAGTGTTACCCATATTTATTCACAAGTATACACAATATCACATGAATGGTGATGAGTCGGCAAATTGTGATTCACTTGGCCTAAAATTGGTAAGGTATCATGTCCTCAATGCTAATTTAAATGTGTTTTAATGTTAATTTGGTTTAATTTTAGGGTTAAAGTCAAGAGGTGGCTCAAATAATTAAAAAAAAGCAAAAAGATGAAAGATCAGGGCCAAAAGTGCAAAACAATATCGCTTGAGAAAATTGGTGCATCGCCAAAGTGGCGTGCACATCGTTAAAAAGGAAAGCTCATCGCTGATTGGAACAGTCTAGACTAGGTCAAAAAATGGACAAAACGACGATGAGAAGAGCAAATCAACGACGCGTCGAATGGATCATCATAGCCTAAGACCCATCGCCGAAAGTAATAGTATGTCAATCCACAGAGCTTATTAGAAGGTCAAATCGACGAGCTACATATGATTCGGCGCATCGCTGAGCTGTTCAACGATAGACAACCCCTCAACCGAATTGAACGTGATGGCATTTACGGTATTTTGAGGCACATTTTTGCCGGAGCTATTTAAGCCTTTTTGGCTGATGGAGACCTATCTTTTGTCATATTCTTGAAGCTAAAGTTAGTAATTGATACATTAGTGGGAATTTTAGTTGTTTATTGCTAATTTCTTGATTTTGAATTTGAAATTTTTCTTGAGATTTTTTGAATTCTATGGCTAAATTTAATGACAACATAGGTATATTTTTTCTCTCTTACTATGAGTAGCTAATTTTTCTAGCTTGGGATTATGCATTATTAAGTGTTGATTATTATATGGGTAGTGATTATTTACCTTTACATTTGATCGAATGTTATGATTTTAGCTAAATCTCTATGTTTCAACTTAAGAATTGAGGTTGCAAACTCTATTCATGCTTAGATCTTTTGTCTTTCTTGAAAGATAACACAAGGGTGGAGAGATTTAGTTGACAAAGATTTGAGAGCTTCTCACTTAATAGCTAGTGCTAGAAATAGACTAAGTAATTTGAGGTTACTGGTTGCTTGGTACTGTGAACATATAGGTGTTTGAAAGAAATCCTTATGAAATTTGTTGGTAGATTGAACGATTACTTTCAATACTTACCAAGCCTAATCATATCTGCCACATGAATTTTATGTGCATGTTCACTTACCCACACTTATATTCACTCTTAAGAGGGCATAAACTCAAGTACCTCTACTTATCAATTACACTCTCTAGCTTTTGGTTTTAACAAACCAACATTAAAGTTGATAATTTTAAAGCATGAAATCTTTTACATTAACCTATCATTTTACTTATTGCATTTATTTTCAACATTGCGTGCCAACTCATAATCACTTGTGACACTTGAGGGTGAAACTATCACTGTCATTTTTTGTCGATTCGACACTGAATCTAAGTTGGGTAAAATATTATTAACTACCACGTAATTCATTTTCAGGATGTATTTGAACATTATTAAAAATGACCCATTTCCAATTGAATGAAACGTAACATTCATTCTTTGTAGTGTTATAAGTTACTATTGTTAGCCATAGTGTAAGCTTTACTTAATTTGTTGTTTTTGTCTTTTCAAGTTATAATCTAAGCTCGACGGCACAATGAATCTATGTGGTAGCTATGTTTCTATCTTCAATAGACACCTTGAGGATGAAGATCACCTAAGGGATGTCGGAAGGGCAAGTGAAATTTGCATCCCACCCGTTGAAGGGTAATGGAGTATTTCATGTCACAAATGTGATGCTTCACTTAGTCTAAATGAAATGCCTATTAGGTAGTCAAGCTCACAAGGATGCAAACCTCCCTTTGAAGAATTTTATAGATATTTGCCTCTCGTTCGACATTACTTATATATCATAAGAGTTCATCCGATTGAGGCTCTTTACATTCTCATTGACGGCTGATGTGGTGCTGTGGTTATGAAAATTATCCACGGGCTCTATAACATCTTGGGTTGAGTTTATGAAGGCTTTTCTTGACCGATTCTTTCCACCATCCCAGATGCTCTAATTGAGGAATAAAATCATAAACTTTCAGCAATTAAATGGTGAACCATCACATGAAGCATGGTTAAGGTTCAATAAGAAGTTGATATAATGCCCAAATCATGAAATGATGAATAAGATGCTTCTCCAAATCTTCTATAGAGCATTGGACCGATTGAACAAGACAGTGGCAAATAATGCGGCCGGAGGATCTATAATTAAACAAATTTTTGGAGTTGTTTCGTGGTTGTTAGACCAAGTAACAAAGCAAAGTAGAACACGACACACAAGAGGTATCGAGGTGGCTATGGGGGATCCATCCATATATTTTGTGAACCAAGAACAAAAGAAAAAAGATGAAGAGAGAGATGAAAACATGGCCAAAGTAATGACATAATTGGATCTCCTCATAAAGCATGTAATGGGTTCAACTCTAAAGGCAACCAATGCCATAGTTTCAAAGGGAACTAAATTTCTTGATGAAGAAATTCAGTACTTGTCAAACAAAATGATGGATTCCTGACATACCTATCAAAGGCAAGACGGTAATCAAGGTTGGAAGAAAAGTGACTGTGATTAAAAGGATCGAGATCGTGATAGGGATTTGAGGAATAAGGAAAAATATAGGGATTGCAATTGGAGAAATAAGGAATGTGACCATGATAGATACATTCTTCCTCACGATGGGCAAAAGGGCAAATAGTCTACCACCGTGGGCTTAAAAAGTTATAAGAAAGAAGATATCTTGCTCGTATGCTCGTAGGGATTGAGGGAAGTGATAAGATATTTAGGGAGATGAAAAAAAACTTTTCACAACTCAATCAAATGGTCACCTCTCATTTGGCCTCCATCAATCAACTTTAAATACAATTGGGACAAATATTGGCTCATCTAACCACAAGGCAAAATGGTGGTTTACCTAGTGACACTATGGCGAATCCAAAAAATAATGATCATGTCATGGCAATTGTCACTAGGAATGACAGGACTCATGGTAATGGTGTTGTGAATCTTAATGATATCCCTAATAAGAGGAGGATTGAAGAAAAAGCAAGCGGAAAGAGAAAGTGACTTGATAATTCCAATGATGAAGTCCCTAGTCCAAATGACCCTGATGTTGAGAAGTTGGGAGATGAGGAAGAGAAGGTTGGAAGTGAAGATATACCCCAGACGGTTGAAGATGATGTTTTAAAATCAGAGGAAAGTTCGATTGTTTCAAAACCGCAAATCAAAATTCCTCCATCATTCCTACAAAGTCTTAAGAAGAAGGAGAATGACACTAAATTCAAGAAATTCCTCTCAAAATTCAGCAATTTTTCACTGAACATACCCTTGTTAGAAGCTTTACAAGAAATGCCTGATGCTAAGTTCATACTTAATGACCAAAAAAAACCATGGATTTCGAAACAATTAAAGTGTCGCGTAATTGTAGTGCAATAATGACAAGCGCAATGGTTGTAAAGGAAGAAGATCTTAGAGCATTCACCATCCCATGTACCATAGAGGTATACCAATTCGAAAGAGCCTTATGTGATCTTGGGGCTACAATCAATCTAATGCTCTTGGCTATTTATACAAGCTAGGCTTGGGAGATCCCAAGCCCACTACTATGAGGTTGGCAGACCATTCTGTAGACACTAATTTTGACCCTCCCGAGCTCCATTTTTCAAAATTTTTCTCATTCATCACACCCTTACCTCATCCAATAATTCCTCTACCTAAGACAAAAAATCGCAACCCCTAACTATATAACCACCTAATATTCCCCCCACAAACCTCACCCTATCATATTTTGTCACCTCACCCTACCCAACCTTCCCTACCCCAACCCCTCACTCATATTTTCTTCACTCACTCTTACTATAACAGTTAAAAGAAAAAGGGATGAGGGGATAGATTACACACAGATACATATACAATGAAAGGACCAAAAATGGGGATTCCATGAGCCCACCTTAAGAACATAATACAAAAAACAGAGGAAAAATAGACTGAGAAAACATAGAAAAATAGTCTGAGAATAAAGGAGAAGAAACAAAGTAAAGAGGGAGAAAATAGGAGTGAGGAACAAAAGGGGGAAGAAGAATTTCATAGCACAATCGGTTCAAATTTTTCAGTAAAGTCCTGATCGAACCATTACCCTATTTCCTAGTAAAACCAGCAACCAAACACCCACCCCAAACTCCCTAAAATCCGACCAACTTCTTTCTTTTTGTTTAGTGCATGAGCTCACCGAAGCTTTTACGAGGCAATAACAACAACCCAGCTGACTGTTATGATCAAACCACCGCCAGAAACAGTAATAGCCAGTCGACCAAATACCTGAGATCTACCACCCACCTAAAATTCCACCAACCCAACCACCTATTTTCAATTCTAAAGAAAAACCCATCGAAAGACCCTATGACATCGACCACCGTCTTCACACAGAAAACAACAGTAACCAATCGATCCCGATGTCAAAATGAATCAAAAAAGCAATTCGATTTGGTCAAAATGGAGATTGAGGTCAAAGTTGTCGATTTTGGGGGTTTGTTATTGAGGTTTTTATTTGAGGTTTTCGGGCTAGGCTCTGAGGATTTATCTAATTGAAGATTTCAATTCGAAAGGTCTAATTCTTTACTTGCTTTCTTATTTTCTTTAATTTCTTTAAATAATTAGTTTTTGATTTTCATGATTGGAATGTAAAAATTTTGATTCGTGCTTGATTGTTCCATTCTGTATTTGAATTTTGTTGAATCATGTGAATAGACAATTTAGATTAAAATTGAAATTAAGGGTGGGATTCTGAATTGATAAAGTTGGTTGTGGTTCAGTTATTCAATTTAGTCTTGTAATTAATCTGTATAGATTTCAATTGATAGATGTATGTTTAGGTCGACAAATTGGGGTAGGCAAACTTTAGGACTTAATGATTATTTGATATTTTGAATGCTTGTTTGCATAATTTTTATCTTTATCACATTTCATCCAAATGTATTCCTTTTGCCGGAGAATGTTCCAAAGTCATATGTATACATTTGCCGGGGATTGCCCCATGAGATAATATACTAGAATAGTAGTTGTGATCAAGGCCCAAAATATCGGGTAGAGCATAGTTTAGGGTTAGTCTAGGTAATTTCTGCCTTTTCTTTTATTTTGAACTGTATAATTAGATTGAACTTTACTTTTGTTTGATACTCTTGTTTGGTTGTTTGTTGTTTTATTTTGTGTTTTTTTGTTAGTTTATTCACTTTATAGTGTCAATTAATTGGTACAATTCAATGAAGCGACCATGTTCAAACCACGGGATCGAGGGGTGCCTAACACCTTCCCCTCATAAACAAAATTCCTTTACCAAAATCTTTGTTCGCAGATTAGTAATTTTCAAGAGTCAAAATCATTTTTGAAAAGGGTATTTTAAAGATGACTCAGCATACAAAATCAATTCCAAGTGGCGACTCTAAGGTTTAATTGTAAAATTCTTTTTCAGAACACTTTTTCTTTTTAGTCACTTTCATATTTGAAAATCCTTTTGAACTAAAAAAATAAAGACTCTGCTGGAAATTTTAGAATTGGAGCATCATTTTTGAATTGTATCGGATTAGTTTGACACTATAGGTGTATAGATGCCTTGCTTGTGTTATCGTTCTATCATTGTTGGATACCTACGTTCTATTTGTTTACAATTTTCCTTTATATGTTACTACTTATATCTTTCATCATATACAATACCTCGAGTCATTTCTTTTGAAATCAGTCTCGTAGTACACGCTGTGTACACGAACCTTCATTAATTTACCTTTATTTTTAGGAGGAGGATCCATCGAATGGTATGGAGTGGGTGACAAGCAATCACAACCACCATTGACCTTACACTCTCATGAACAACCTTATTTGTTGAACCCCAGCCTAGGTCTTCCTTTAGGTTATTCTTATTTGCATCATGTTGAGACCTAGCGGGACCTGTTTGGTCCTTTAGAAGATACTTATCCCTAAGCATCCCTATGTGCTACTTATTGCATCTTTAAGGGTAAAAAGGTCATTTGACAGTCTGATTTAGGGGGCATGTGCTAAAGGTAGAGGGAAAGAGTGTATGTAGGAACGAGTAGTTAAAAAAGAGTCTAATACAAAAGAGTTTCATAATTGCAGTAGTCCTCCATGACTTTTGTTTTCACAATCACAAAATCCTGAAAATTTTCTTGTACCTTTTGTACACTTTCTTTAAAAATGAAAATCAAAAAGAATTTTTCTTTACTTCTTTTAGCATGCATTCATAATTTGAAAATTTCAAGAAGTTTTTTATATGGTAAGAGCCTTGTACATTTTCATAGAGGAAAATCCAAAATTTTTTGTTGAAGATTTTGTACATTTTAAATAATGCAAATGCTAAAAAGATTTTTCTTTCAGAATTTTTGGTTTCATTTTTATAGTAGTGAAATTAAATTTTCTTAATTGTGTTTTTCATTGTTTGTTATTGTTCATGTCTGTTATGTTAAGGTCCAATCTATTATTTAATCTTTAATTGTCCAATCTTGACGAACTACGCATACCTGATTTCTCTCTCTTTCGAGAGTGAGATATGTAGGCAGCCTTTCGTGGGTTCTGTGATCTTATTTTAAAAATCTAAAAAAGATTTTCTCACGCTCATTTAGAGTAGGTGTTTCATATACGCCTTTAAAAGGAAAATATAAAAAGATTTTTGTTTAATAGTTTTAGGTTTTATCTTTTATGATGTTCAAAGTTGAAAATTCAAAAAGATTTTTGTGGATATCTTTTGAAAAAGTAATAATAAAAGAAAAAAAATTCTTTACTCATTATTAGTTGTTTGACATGTTGTTTCATATGAAAATATAAAAAGATTTTTTCTTTGATAGTTTTTTTTTAGGAAAAAATACATAAAGTAGCATACTTAAGTATTAAATTACAAAAAATAGTAACACTTTTATCAAGTTACATTTTGTAGCATATGTATTTGTATGTATTTGTATTTTTATAGCAACAGTTTGCAAAAATACAAAATACATATCGATCATAAGGGCAGTAAAAATCATATGTATTTGTATTTTTATAGCAACAGTTCACAAAAATACAAAATACAACTTGCTATATTATGTAATTATGAAATTGTTGCTATGAAACTCATAATTAAAGGGATAAGTATGCTATTTCTAAATTTTGTCTTTTTTTTATATCAAATTTTTGGTGAGACCCATGGGCCTCATTTTGTTAATATAGATCTGTACAAAATAAGGAAAGTGCTAGGCCCAAAGTAGATCCTATCCATTCCAAAATGAAAATAACACCAAGGGGTCTTTTGGTAGAGTGTATAAGATCAATATAAAATATAGTGTATTAGTAATGCTTGCATTAGTAATGTTTGTATTACTTATGCTTGTATTAGTTATGCATGTATTATTTCTTATACATTATTTGGTTTGATATATAAGAAATAATACATCTTACATAATTTCTATAAAAGAAATGTTTGTTTACAAAAATACCCTTCTTTGATTTTGTACACTTTTTTGCAACAATTTTTTTTGCCATCTCAAATATAATTAGTATTGTTGAACTAGTATATAGAGGTTTCGGATTAATTGCAAGACCTTCGTCTTTGTGCATGAAATATTATGTCAACGAATTAATATAGTCAAAACAAAAATAAAATATAAGACGTAAAATTAAGAAATAGAATTAAGAAATAGTCTCAATTTTTTTTTGATCTTTTTAAAGACCCTCAAAGCAAAGCAAAAATATGTTACAATTATTTAAATCAATTATTCATTGTTGTAGATTAAAATGGTGGGAAAAAAATTATAAAATGTTTTGAAAAGATTCACTATTGCAAATTAAAGTGGCGGGAAAAGGAACGGTGAAATATTTTAAGAGGAAAATTGAGGGGTATTAAGGTCATTTAATAAGTTAATGCATGTATTATAGACTTTGCATTACTAATACATAGAAAATGAATGGTATTAGTAATACACACCTTAATACACAATAGAGTGTATAACTAATGCTTGCATTAGTTATACATTGACTAAAAATTGTACCAAACAAGGTATTCATAATACACATTAATTAATACATGCATTATTTTTGTCAATATACTCTACCAAACGACCCCTAAAACAAAACAAAACAGAAGGAAGCTAAAATCAAAAGCAAACTAATCAACAGAAAGAGAAAGTGTGGTTTAGCTGTGTTGAAGCTTCCATGGATGCTGATCTTCATTATCAACCATCACATCCAGGTAACCTCTAATTTACTAAACTAATAGCTTTGTGAAGATGTGAAGTAATCGAAACTAGACAACCATTTCCTTGGTTTGTATTTGACCAGTAAGTTTGATATATTTTGGGTAGGTTCCATCTCAATACATCCCATAAGCTCTCATCGGATGTTATGGTAACCAATCCCAAATGAAGATTTCTTCAAGATGTGGATTTGTAGAGTCAATTCAAATCTCAAGGTAAGGTTTTAGTTAGATCTATGCCCTCTTCACTATCTCCGATGAATCTTCCATGTCGACCTATTTTACTAAGATTTTCCTTCATCTTTTAAGCAATTTGAACCTCATTAAGAGGTTAATACCACTACTTAACTTCATAAGAGAAGAAGCTCAGTCAAATAAGTTATTTTACTTCTACCATGTTCCATTTTTGATGCACTTGAGGCACTGTAATGTTCCTGTTGTAACCTAATTGCTGAGTACTTGCTGACTGCTTATTCCTTCTTACATGCTTTGATTAACTTGTATTGTTATGCTTTGGATTTTTGTCCTTCTGAAAATGAAGCCTTGGAATGATTTTTTTGTCTATATTTATTAGTTTTCTTGCTCCAGTAGATAATTCTGCAAATTGATTGTATCTTAAAAGTCCTGCAAAAAAGAAAATAAAGTTAGCTAGAAAATCTGCCACTTGATTCCCCTCTCTCATGGTGTCTTGAAGTCTGATCTCTTCCTTTTACTTACATCCTTGTATCCTCCTAAATTCTATACTAATGGTCCATGGGATCTTCCATCTATCTCCAATGGAGCTTTTCATTACTAGTGGACCAGTTTCTACCACTAAAGGAAGTAGATTGTGTTTTATACAAAAATCTATGCCTTGTTCAATTTCTTTAGCTTTAACATAGATACTTGTTGAGTTGTGGATTTTATTAGCACTAGTGTAAATGAAATCCCCTAAGTCATTTCTTATGCAAAAGGCCCATGATGCAGGGCCTGGGTTCCCTTTAGAAGATCCATCAGTATTGCACTTATAGTAACCTCTAGGTAAAAATTGCCACCTTACAGCCTGACAAGATACCTGAGATTTAAATCTTTTAAAAAACTGTACCATCAACACCTATGTCTTTGGAATTATGACATCCAGAGGTAAACCACCATAAAAAAATTGGTGTAGATTCAAATCAATATCATAGATAACTCTATTTATAGACATATTACCTCAATGAATCTTACTGTTTCTCCATTTCTATACGTACCACACTATAAAAGCACAAGCCACCCTGACTAAGGGTTTCAATTTATGTGGACATTTAGCTTTCCACCACTTGACAATTGTTTGTTTAATTTTCCCAAATGGGCCTTGAATACTTGCAACCAAGGCATATCTTGCCCATATATTAGAGGCAGCCTCTCCGGTGAGAAATAAATGCTCTATTGTTTCAAGTATGGGTTGACACAACATATACATCTTGAAACCATAGGAATTCCACATCCATCCACAATATCATCAACAAAAATCTTTTCTCTGTAAATACTCCAAAGGAAAATGTAATACCCCGTATATTTCTAAGCTAAAAAATGAACCGTTGCTCCTACACATGAAACCTCCTATCCTGTGATTCATATTGTACATGAATTAGGATGAGTATCCTAGTGATAATAGATCTTATGATGTGTTAAGCATGTTCATAAGAGTCACTTAGAGTAAGCCAAGCTAAGAACTTTTGAATCCACCAAGTTTTCGTGTATGATTTCACATAGGTCATCTTTGAATGAGAATAACTTGGTTTATAGGTGGTATTATGGCAGATTTAAACCCTATAAATTTTATATAATTTAATAAGCTTTCCATCGATACCAAATTTGCCTAAAACGGACACCCGGTGAAGAAGTTATGGTGATTTAAAGTTTCAGCAACGTCATTTCAGTCAGTGGTGCGTTGTGCCATAAGACAAAATGACGTTTGTCAATTTCTAGTGTCTCTCCGCGATTCCACCGCATCATTGTGAGTTTCCAGGTCACAAACGAGTGGCAACATGATATCTCCGCATCGCGCCAGGGGCCCAAATCGGGTCATTTTCACAGAAATTAAATGACGCATCTAGAGGGATATTTGGATCATCTTTCCACCCCTATATAATCTATAAACACGGAATTTATCCCCAATCCAACCACATTATACTCTCTTTTCTCAAAATTATCTCAAGAATCCCATAGGGTTTTCATAGGAGCTTCAAGATTCAAAGGATTTAACCTTAA
This sequence comes from Capsicum pubescens, assembly GCA_030864215.1. NCBI lineage: Eukaryota > Viridiplantae > Streptophyta > Magnoliopsida > Solanales > Solanaceae > Capsicum > Capsicum pubescens. Next base: position 192,042,601 of record CM061544.1, on the reverse strand, counting down.
ATTTTCACGGATCTTTCATCTAAGGTATGCGTAGTGTTCATCTATGGATCCATTTCGTTCATAGAGATCAAAAACCATGTTTTAAATATTATTTTTTGATTTTCTTGTTGTTATATAACCATATACATGTTGATGATTGTATTTTAAGTTTCAAGATGATGGCTAAAGGTGTTTTCATGAAGTATATGTGTCGTTAGTTGAAATCCATGAACTTTATGTGGTTTAAAATGGGGAAATTCATGAAAAACATACCTAAGCTAAAAGAATCCATGCAAAGTGTTTGATAAAATTCTTAAGGTGATAAGATTCGTGTCCCATGATTTAATAGTGCTTAAATGACAAGTCCATGCTCTATGCTTTATGATTTCACATGAATTCCACGTGATTGATATGCATCATTGTTGTGATATGGATTGAGCATGATATTGAAGCTATGTAAGTGTACACATTTTGTATGAATTTCCCTTCCATTCGTAAGATGTTGAGAACTATGCTTAGTGTGAAATCCCCTACTTATGATATGGTGAATTGTGGACTCCATTTTTTTTATGATCAAGTTAGTTATGTGTGTCAGTTTCCTTCCATCGAGTCCTGGGGGTACTTGTACCCAAAAAATATAGCTGTGTGCCTAGATCCATGTCACGTTATCATGATAATCTCAGTCAATCCATGATCTATAGAACTCAGTCAGTGATGTGACTCAGGAAATCTCAGAAATCTCATAATCTCAATAAATTCTCAGATAGTAGTATTATTTCATCAGTCAACGGAAGTCAGTTACTCAGTCCATGTACATCCAGTTAAATCATGTTCAGTCTCTTCAGATGGGAGTAGAATTTAGCATTAAGTGAACCCACTAATGGGAACTCACTTGACAGTTTAGGGTGTGATTCTTAGTAGTCATCCTTGTGTTCCAGAACTATGTAGCCAGCGTAGGTTGAGGTATCTTAACCTGCCAGAGTAGGGTTTATGAGGTGGCTTAACCTGTCAGTTTAGGGTTCCCACCGTTCTCATTTGAGTACCTGCCAGCGAAGGGTCACTCACAGCTATCCTTACCAGTGGCGCGGTATTGACACCTCTCCAATCGGGGTAGAGATTGGACCCCAACTTAGCTATATGCGTTATTGGGGCATGTCGGTTAAATAACTACCTCCCACAATTTTAGTATCAGTCTCAGTAAAAGAACTCAGATAGTTGTTCAAGATATCAGGACTGTCAGATGCAGTCAATTCAGTCATAGTACGAAACACAGGTAGTTCCCTCAAATTCAGGACTGTCAGACACAGTCATCTATGTATTCAGAATTCCAGTATCAGTCATGTTGGATATCAATAAACCATGTATTAGCGTACAGATCCAGATATCACGTATTCACGATCTCAGTTACTATGTATGCATGCTTGCACTCTCATGTTCATATTAGTCAGTCAGTTAGCATTGCTCATACATGTAAACCCTTTTGCATTTAGCCTACCTCACTCGTATACTCAGTACTTTCAGTTGTACTGACGAATTTGCGCTATGGTGCTTTCTTTAATGTTACACCATAGGTTCAGAGTCACGAGTTCCAAATCAGCAGTAGCAGTAACATTCTAGTACGCAAAGTGGCAGTGAGTCCTTATCCATCCGAAGATGATATTATTTTATTTTATTCATTATTTCAGTTCAGTTTTGTTAGACGGAGTTAGTTGGAGACATGTTCCTTCAACTTCTTATTTTAGACAGTCTTTTGAGGCTTTCAGATTTAGTTCAGATTTGATTCAAACTTCAGTTGTTTTGGGTATTTGTCACCCATATGGATGTTATATTTTGTCAGACACTTTATTCAGTTGAACCTTATGGCCTATTGTTCATGTTTTTCTGCATTTTACATGTATATTATGCAGTGTACAAGTACAGATATGAGTCACGGGTTAGCTTGTGGTTCTTCGGGGTCATAAACACCGTGTAATATTTCGATTTAGAAAATCAGGGTGTTACAAACTTGGCATCAGAGCCTAAGGTTCAATAGAGTCGTGCATGGGTGTGTTGTGCTCCATATTTATGTGCAAGAGGCTATGCGATGTTTTAGGAATAGTTTTCCCTCTTTCAGTATCCATGTCGTGCTAGTGAGCATAATCTCAAGTTAAACTCTCAGTATAATCCGTTCTTCTCTTATTTTAGAATATACCTCCAAAGAGAAGAAATCAACCAGCTCCTCAGCCCGAAGATCCTTTGGGCGAACATGTTTCTCATACGGAGTTTAGGGCCGCATTCACCATACTTGCTCAGTCTGTGGCTGTCCAAAATGAACGAACACCAGTTATTCCAGCCAATCCAGTAGTCAACTCAGCCGCATCTAGGATTCAGGACTTCACCCGAATGAACCCTCCATATTTCTTTGGGTCTAAGTCTGATGACGACCCTCAGGAATTCATTGACCAAGTCCAGAAGTTCATAGACATCATGGGAGTTACTTCTTGTCAGAGTGCCGAGTTAGCCGCATACCAGTTGTAAGATGTGGCTCATACTTGGTACAAGCAGTGGAAGTCTGAGAGGTTAGAGGATACAGGTCCCATTGAGTGGGAGAAATTTGTCACGGCTTTCTTAGACAGATTCTTTCCCAAGAGCTGAGGGAGGCAAAAGTTCTTGAGTTCATCAACCTCAGGCAGGGAAATATGACGGTTAAAGAGTATTCTCTTAGATTTACTCAGCTAGCCATATATGCCCCTCATGTGGTTGCAGACAACAAGGTTAAGATGAGTAAGTTCGTGTCAGGAGTGAATGATAGTATGGTAAATGAGTGTAGGTCTACGATGCTGAATAGTGATATGACTTTAGCTAGGCTCATGACCTATGCTCTACAATTAGAGGAGCATAAGATTAGGACTAGGGAGACGCAAAACAAGAGAGCAAGATCAGGAAATTTTTGTTTTGCTCAACCCAAATCAGGCGGAGAAAACCGTTCGCAGTTTCATCCCAAGCCAGTAATTCCAGCTCCTTCCTCCGCCAGTGCCCCAGCGCCGAAATTCAGAGATGGCAACATAGATCGAGCACCAGGCTCTAAGTCTTAGGGCAGTGTCAGCAGTGCTCGAACTAATCCCCTATGCCAGACTTGTGGTAAGAACCACAAGGGTACCTGTAGAGCTGGTAGCGATGTTTGTTTCGATTGTGTCAAGCTAGGCTATAGGATTAGAGAGTGTATGCAGTTAGGTCTAAAGGGTCAGTAGAATTGTTCCACAGCCCACTCCGGTCGCCCAAATCAGTAGGGTGCCACTTCCATTGCTACCAGTGGGTAACATCCAAATAGACTCTATGCTCTTCAGACCCGACAGGATCAGGAAAATTCTCCTAATGTCATTACTGGTACTTTGCAAATTTTCCATGTTCATATTTACGCTTTGCTAGATCCAGGTGCATCCTTGTCTTTTGTTACTCCTTATATAACAGACGATTTTGAAATCAGTCCCAAAATTTTAGCAGAGCCCTTTTCAGTCTCTACCCCAGTGGGTAAAACCATCATAGCTCAACGGGTATACAGGAACTGCCCGGTTATGATATTTCAGAAATCCACGTCAGCAGATTTAGTCGAGTTAGAGATGACTGATTTTGATGTCATTCTCGACATAGATTGGCTTCATTGCTGCTATGCTACAGTTGATTGCAGAAGTAGGATAGTTCAGTTTTAGTTCTCGAATGAGCTCGTCCTAGAGTGGAAGGGTAGTACTTCATCTTTCAGGGGTCAGCTTGTTTCCTACCTTCGGGCAAGGAAAATAATTTCTAAGGGATGTGTTTATTATCTCGTTCATGATAAAGACTCTGGTTTCTAATCTCATAGCTTTTAATCAGTCCCAGTGGTTAACGAATATTCAGATGTCTTTCCCGAAGATCTATCAGGCATTTCTTCCGAAAGGGTAATAGACTTTGACATTGATCTCAATCCAGATACTCAGCATATTTCTATTCTGCCATATAGAATGGTACCAACAGAACACAAAGAACTGAAAGAACAATTAAAGGATCTCTTAGATAAGGGATTCATTAGACCCAGCATTTCCCCATAGGGTGCACCAATCTTATTCGTGCGCAAGAAAAACGGTTCTCTCAGGATGTGTATTGATTACCGTCAACTCAACAAAGTCATGGTCAAGAACAAGTATCCTCTTTCAAGAATAGATGACTTGTTTGACCAACTTCAGGGTGCCAGTTATTTTCCAAGATAGACCTCAGATCAAGTGAGACTAGATTTTTATCTCCAAAACTCCTCTTCATAATGCAAATATTGATTAAGCTCTGCCTATGCCGTTTGAAGGATACATCTGTTTTTCGGAGATGGATCTTCTAGAAACAATTGTTCTTTCAGTTTTAGTACTTCTTCCCTGATGATAATATGTTGGAAAATGTCACCCAAATTCTCTCTACTCCATTTTGAAAACACCTATTTTATATGTTTAATTTTGTGCTTAAACATATAAAAATAATTGCCTTCCACATCAGACTGCCAATTAGCTCTCATAATGCCTAAAAAATCTTCATGTTTAGTCTAGAATTGGATAAATTTGAAAGATTATTTTATAATCATGAATCCTCTGGGCCATAAAAATTAGCAAGGGGGCATGATCGGACCTAAACCTTACTAAATGTGCTACTTCCATTTCTAAAACCAGTCTTGAATATCTTGATTTATGAAGACTCTATCTAATTTTTCAAATATACAATGTGATCCAGCTCTATGATTCCACCAAGTAAAAAGGGTTTCCTTTAAAAGGAATTTCTTCTAATTCACTGGAGTTCACAAAAAGGCAAAGTCCTCACACTACTATGGTAAAACATGTAAACCTCCCAAATTTTCTTCCTTATTTAGAATGGCATTAAAGTCACTTCCCATAATCCAAGGCTGATTCATGTTCTAAAAAATCTGATAAATATCATTCCACAGAGCCAGTCTTTCATTTTCATAGCATTTAGCATACACCAAAGTTACTACACAATGTCTGTTCAATCCTTGTTAGAATAATCTAAGAATTGTTTGCTGTTCTGTGTCCCGCAAGATCTCCACATCTATTTGTTCCCTGACATAGAACCATATTTTTAAATTGCATTTTGCACCAGCCTGCTCCATCCTTAACCCTATCTTATAGCTCTGAATATGATTAGCTCTCTGGAAAGGTTCTAATAAAGTTAAAATGAAGAATTAGTGATAGCTATTAAGCATTTGAACCCTGTGAAAAGATTTTTGGGTTCTCTGATCTTATGTTCCATATGAATACCTTTATTATTAATTTTTATCTGCTTTTCTTGCTGCACTCTTTATATTGACCCCTGTGATTTCATTGTTCTCCTATTCTTCATGATCATTATTCTTCACACCTACTGACTTTTTTACTGATTTTTTACAATGATCTCTTTCATACATTTGTGAGAGACTATCTCCTGTAAATTCTTGATAAGAGATTTCTTCTTTGAGGGGTTCCTTGTCGCATTAACATCTTGAATTGTATGTTCATGTATTTTACCCCTATTGCAAGTGGGGATATTTCCAGTGCTTCTATATTTTTTCTTCTTCTACATCTCTTTCTGCAATATTTTTTGTTACCATGTCTTGCCCCCTGTGCTAGTTCCCTGATAATTAAATCAGCGGAAATGCTGACTGCATCACCCTCTTTTGATTTCCCTTTCTTAGATACATTTGTTGTCTGCATATTACCTTTACTTGTATCTACTGGTAGCTTTTCATTCTTATTTGCATCACTGATATTAGTTATTTCATCTTTTTTTGATAGCTCCTTTTCCATCATATTAGAAAGTACTGTATTATTTGTTTCAGTTACTGCTGCTATAGTACATGTAACCTGTTTCTCTCTAATTGCACCATCATCTACTTGTTCATTTGTACTTATGAACAAATCTACTGTACTACCATTATCCTATTTATCTGTCACTTATGAATCCTCCCTATAAAAAGTACTATGAACCCAGCTTTTTGTCGTATGATGTTGTTGTATGTATTCACTGCGACTCTCCCTCTTAGATTGTAAATCCATGCTGCTCAAGTTCTTCCTATTTTCCTCTTCTTGTTCTTCATTACTTTTGTCTGTTAATTCTGCAAAAGTGTTATTTGTAACAACCCCTTCTTGTGTCTTGTCCTTAATGATGCCATTCATATTGTTTTTCTCTGACCCTTTAACCTTTTTATCACTAGGAAACAATTTTCCAATTGGACTCCATTTGGGAAATCTTCTATGAAACATTCATGGTTGCTCTTCCTTGTTACTATTTTTCTCTACTTCCTCTATATTAACTTAACCTCTATTCCTTTTTAATTATGGATGAAAGATTCTGCATTCCTCCTCATTATGACCTTATAGTTTGCACTTCTTACTATATTTTGGGAGCATATCATATTGTATATTGATTTTCTGTACTATAGATACTTTTGTTATAGGATCTTCTATTTCCAACTCAACAAAATTTGGAAAATTATCCATTAAATCCACCTGTACTTTGACTCTGGCACAACTTGGCCTAGTTTTGTTAATTGTGGCCATGTATAGATAAATTGGTTTACCCACCAACAGACACTAAAGAAAATAGAGATTCATTAATGAAAAAGGTAGGCCACAGATTAGGGAATGAAATCCAGTTCATAGCTTGTGTGGTTTTGTCACCAACTTCAAATGTTGCATCTTCAATAAGTGGTCTCATTTGATGTGAAGATCCATCCTTGGAAGATATATAGTGTGCACTATTCAACATTATGTTCACAAAATCTTCAAATAGCTCAAAGCAAATTATAATGTCTTTATCACAATACACTAATTGTGCACTCACCTTTATGTTGCACTGTTTAGGAATTTGATATCAAAGTTTCACCAAATCAGGCTACCCATATGAGAATTTGCCAATGACAGCATATTGCAAATTCTCAATGCTGTTCATATGCTTAACTTCTTCTTCTGTCTGTGTTATACTGGGTATTCCATCATTTTAAGTAGGTTTTCTGATGAGAATTTGCTCCACTCGAGGTTTCACAGTATTCTTTGGAAGGTTTATATTTAAAGGTTTTAGAATTTTAGTAAATTTACAAATTTGGCCTCCTGTAAAGTTGAAGTAAACTCAAGATTACCTTGTTTAGGGTCATAGGTAAAGTAGGATTCTTATCAGTGTAGTTTTCCAATATTTTTGCAATTTTGTTATTAGCAATGCAGGGGAAGTAGGAAGTGTAGGAAAGTCAGAAGCAGAATAGAGTGGTAGGGGCTGGCTAGTCAACGAACTCGATTGGCTAGTGGACGGATTGGTAATGGTTAGGCTATACGATGGTTGCTAGGGTTTGCATGAGAGAGAAGAGAGCTTTGTTGACAAATAATTGATACATTACCTTTCAATCTCTTTGTTTTATGTAATTTTTTATTCCTTTGATAATTTTAAGTTTCATTTTTGTATGAAATTCAAAATAAAAAATTTAAAAAGATTTTGTCAATATCTTTTGGAAAAAGAAAAAAATTCTTTACTCTTCTTTTTAGATTAGTTGTTTCACGTATTTTTTCATACAAACAATACAAAATATTTTTGTTTGATAGTATAAGTTTAGCTATGCACTTCTTCATATGAAACTACAAAAAAAGACTATTCTTTGGTAATCGTAAGTTTTGTTTTTATAGCGGGTTCAAAGCTAAGAAATTCAAAAAAGGATTTTCGATAACTTCTTTTGAAAGTTTGTTATTTTCTTTTCAACTAAATTTTCAAAAAAAAAAAGAAGAAAGAGAGTTTGATTGGTCATTTTGTATCAAAATTTCACGAACTACGCATACCCGATTATCCTCTCTCAGGGATGAGATACGTAGGCAACCCTTTGTGGGTTCAGTGATCTTATTTAAAAAATTCAATTTTTTTCATGCTTATTTAGAGTAGGTGTTTCATATACACCTTTAAATAAAAAATACATAAATATTTTCCTTTGATAATTTTAGGTTTTATTTTTATTGAAATTGAGAATCAAAATTTTTAAAGATTTATCAATATCATTTGAAAAAAATGAAAAGAAATTTTTTTCTTTATTCTTCTTTTTAGATTAGCTGTTTCACACATTTCTTCATACGAAAAATACAAAAGGTTTTCTTTTGGCAATAGATTAGTTGAGCCTTGCGTTTCTTCATGTGAAAATACAAAAAAAAAGTTTTTTCTTTGATAATCGTAGGTTTTATTTTTCATAGCGGGTTCAAAGATAAAAAAATTTAAAATATTTTCGTTAACTTCTTTTTAAAATTTGTTATTTTATTTTTCTCTTAAGTTTTAAGAAAAAATCAAAGAAGAAAGAGAGTTTGATTGGCCATTATGTATCAAAACTTCACGAACTACGCACACATGTTTCTCCTCTCTTGGTGGTGAGATAGATAGTCACCCTTCTAGGATTTGGTGATCTTTTAAGAAAAATAGATATTTTGAGAAAGATATTGAACTCTATCACATTTGTTATTTATATTATTCAATTAGTTTAAGGTGGTTGATTTGTGGCATTCTGGCTAGTCGCTCATATTACACCAAGTCCAAGAGAAAGTTAGCTATGACCAACAGGATACCGAGGTTGTTATCGCTGATCAGACAAAGAGTTTGGAAGATGAGAATTTAGGACCTAATGAAGAGATTCTGAAATTAATTTAAAAAATAATAGAAATGCATCAAACTTGGGCTAATGGGCTTCCCCCTCTTCCATTTTCCATTGATAATTTATAAAATCCTTCTAGCATACCTCCACTGTCACATGCATAGTTTCTCATTTCTGTTGACATACTACATCATGCACCAAACTTTACTTCAGGGAAGCAATATCCCAACACTTTCAATATTCATTTCCTAGCTCCTAGCATAAAACTACCACAGACTTGGCTCCATCTACTGTTCCTGTTTTTATGGATCCACCTCCACCCGAATCTCCTACTTTTGATGTTCATGCAATAGTTGTGCTTCTCCACTATGAAAATGATCCTACATTGATTACTTATGGTGATGAACATTATGCTCTTGAGCCTACATTTAAGTTACTGGTCCTTATGGTTACACTCAACCGCCTCTATTTCCTCATAACGTTGAGAAGCCTATTATGATAGAAGAATAAGAAGAAATGAACAAAAAAGTGAAAATTTTAGAATGGGCTATGAAAACTTGCAAGGACTTAGAGGGGAGAGGAAGTTACAATAGTGGCTCATATAGGGACTTGTGCATGTTTCCAAATGTTAACTTCTCTCCTGTCTTTAAGATACCAAAGTTTGAGAAGTATGATGGACATGGCGATCTCGTAGAACATTTAAGATATTATTACAATCAATTGAGGGCAGTTGGAGGGAAAAAAGAATTTCTTATGACTTATTTCAAAGAAAGTCTGTCAGGTTTAGCTTCTGAATAGTTTGTTGATCAAGATATTGTTAAGTTAAACTATTGGGATAAGATGGCTAATGAATTTATGAAAAATTTTTAATATAATATTAAATTGGTCCCCGAAGAAAATTCCTTGACTAATATGAAGAAAAAGAGTACTAAAAGTTTTAGATAATACATGATAAGGTGGCGTGAGCAGGCTGCTAAGGTGAAATTGCCAATGAAAGAGAGTAAAATAGTAGAGGTTTTCCTTCAGGCATAAAATGAAACCTATTTTTAACACTTGATTTTGAAAATGGGTAAGCCGTTTGTTGAAGTCATCAAAAATGGGAGAGATGATAGAACATGAAATTAAGGCAGGTCAAATTGTGAGCTTTGTCGCATTAAAGACTACTACCCAAGCAATTCAAAGTGGTTTAGGGTCTTTTAGAGGAAACAAAAAGATGGAAGACGTAGATGCTATTGTAGCTGGACCACATGCACATCCAAGAAGATCACCTCGCTATTACCCTCAATCTTAAGCCCAAGTTTATACCTAATCTCCATATAATCACCCTCAACATTACTATCCTCCGCAAAAACCATTTTACTCAATTCTTCCACTTTAATATCCTGTATATAACAAAAAACCATATGTTTAACCCTTTTTTTACCAACAATGGAGTGTAACTATCCCTTTATATCATCCTCTAACTCTACAAACAGATAAAGTCATTCTAGACCCAATTTTTGACCTAGGACAAAATATGCAAAGAGGTAGAAGCCAAAGGATAGTTTCACACCAATTGAGGAATTATATACTAGTTTGTTCCAAAAATTGAGAGGATGGGGCATGATCATTCCTATCCTTCGATATACTCCTGCCCCATATTTTAGAAATTTTAATCCTAATGTACGATATGCATATCATTCTGATGTTCTGCACCAAGGAACAGAAGATTATCATGCCTTGAAACAAAAATAGAAAGGATGATTTAAGATAAATCAAATATGGTGTAGTTCATTTACAACTACAAGCGCCACACAAAACTTTTTATTAGCATACGGTAATGCACAATACGTGGAAAGTAATGAGTTAAACATAGGGAACGTATTTGATGGTAGTGAAAGCTGTAGTCATGATGTACAAACCAGTGGATAAGATGTCAAGCTAAATAATTAGAGACTCATACCTCTCCTTACTAGGAAGGATTGATGGTAGTTTATTTTGTTTTCCTTTCTGTTATCCGAATTATTTTAGGGTTGTAGTTTGGGATTTATCTTGCTTTGTTTTTGTCACGCCCCAAATCCCATTGGAGCGGACTGGCACCCGTAGCCGAGGAGGCCCGGGAGAACCCGTTCATAACCTATACTTTCACATTTACATTACTTATGAAAATTAGAAACTTGGGCAGCACTTCGTTATAAATAGAAGAAAACAGTACCTGTATCAGCCCAGCAGACACGCATATATATATATATAAACAGTAATTGGCCGTCAGAGCCATCACGTCTATCAACCAAACACTCCTATGGCTGTACAATATGTCTACAAAAGCCTCCACATAGATACACAACTGAGTTAGGGTCGGGACAAACTCCCGCCCACAAAAGACTTTTATACAATTACAAAAAATACATATAGAAACGACTTGGGATGCCCCAAAACAACTGGAGCTCACCACTATCAACAGAATGTCCTGGCTCTTACTGTGGAGGTGTACGACCTGAAGTACCTATTCCTGCAGGCATAAATACAGGTCCCCCGTGAGGGACGTCAGTACGGAAATATGTACTGAGTATGTAAGGCAGTGAGTATCAAGATGAGATACAAAAGATCAATAGAACCCAGATACCAGTGAATAAACAGTATGAGTAGACCACACTTAAAAGAGCTGATGGGATACCTGCACATTACTTTCATATCATTACTTCTCGTATTCCTTATCAATACATAACATATGTCATACAATGACCAACTGATCAGTGGTACTAATACAATACATCAGGGACCACCCATGGAATAGCATATATAAATAATCTTTATAATACAATGGCCAACTGATCAGTGGTACTAATACAATACATCATATCATCAATTTAAAATAAAGACATTCCATTTCTTAATTCAATTAATCTTTGAGATTGGTTACTTTGTGGTCACACCTTATGGAACCTTAAACCATGATACCTCAATAGGAAAAACATGTAAATAGGTAATAAATATCATGAAAATGAAGTAGAGAATCATGTATACCTCATTAAACCATTTCGGAGTCAACAATAGTATATGGACATTTTTTTGACTAGCCGGACATCTTAAAAGTGAAAACAAGTTCAATTGGTAGTGTCGAAGATCATATGATGTTATTATGTGTCATGTGTCGTAGGACAATGTTGGAAGCTTACTTGAGAGTGCCATGGGTCATTATTCATGCCAAAGATTAGATAGAGTATGTCTTACATACCTTGATATAACCACTTCAATACAAGTCCAACTTGACTTCCCGTACTCTTCGAACACTTATCTACAATAAGTCATTTATGGCAAACTAGTATTAGCAACCAAACCTTACCATTTAGGTATTAACTTCACCAAATAATGTCTAGGAAGTAATCCTTTAACTCATCAATAAGAGTGCTACATACATCCTCTTATACTCTTATTACATTCACATATCATGCATTTTCATGCAATATCCCTTAACATCACTCTTAGCCTTTATTTCCCCTCTTAATCACCATCCAATACCAACATGATCACAAGGCATACATAACCACTAATATAATGATATATCACCACAATTCATCCTCCATAATCCAATACAACAACTTCCATAATTTACTACTAACAATTTATACAAAACAATTCATAACTATGTTTCTAGTTATCTTCCAACATCAAGACAATACTCATAATCCTTTATCAATACTTATTCATGGATAAGAATCAAGAATAAACAATATTCATACCTTAACAATGAACTCTTGTATTTAGAATCCTCCTTACATAACCATGGGGTGCTTCTCGAAGCTTTCGAGATGGTGAACACAACTACGGAACCAATTCGAATTTTCTACGGTTGAATCACAAAATATTTGAAGTTGAAATTAGGCTAGGGTTTCACCTTCTCTTAATAATTGGATGATATATGATATATATGAGGCTAAGTGTGTGTTTATAAAGACCAATTTTCGTCTAAGAGGTAATAGAAAATGACCATTTTGCCCTAAAAATTTAAATAAATCCGAATCTGTCCCCAGTGGACAGTTTTGACAGGCTGAAGTAAATTGATCATAACTCTTTTTTACGGTATCGGATTTGGGTGAAACCAATTGCATTGGAAAGATAATTCAAAGGGATTTAATTTTCATATAAAGTATACCACCCAGTTCTTCCTGTACAAGGAGTTATGGTCGTTTAAAGTTGACCCAAAAATCTGTCCCAAAATTCTGTTTTTTTTTTGATAGGCTGTAGTAAAACGGGTATAGCTCCTTACTCAGACATTGGATTTGGAAGAAACCAATTTAATCGGAAATAAGACTCTCGGAGATTTTCGTCGATATATAGCAGCTCACACAGTTATTTTTGTACAAGGAGTTATGATCGTCTAAAGTTAATCCAAAAAAAAATTGCCTAGCTGCAGTAATTTTCCTGCAGATTTACTGTTCACAGGCTTCCCGGCCACCGTTTTGAAATTTCGAATGTGCTCGCTTATATGAAATACTCCTCTGTTTTGGGCAAACTTTATATCGTTGGAAAGATTATTCCAATACCTACACATACAACTATTTAAGGGATACTTCCGAACACCATAAACTTAATTTAATCCATACGCAAGCCTTTAAGACTCCATATAATCGCGATAAGTGTACGAAAAAAATTACGGGGTGTTACATTCTCCCCCCCTTAAGAACATTCATCCTCGAATGTTAGCATAGTTACTCAATTAAGACATGTCCAAGCTTACAATTAACATATTCATCATCATAACATACTTGCATAAAAATAAACACTTACTTGTTATTGTTCTTCTTCCGTCTCATGAACTTCCTCCTCATCGTTGAATAGGTAAGGGTACTTAATCTTCATCTCTTCCTCGGCTTCCCATGTGATCTCCTCAACTTGTTGATTCCTCCAAAGTACTTTTACCGATGCTATCTCTGTATTCCTTATCTTTTTAATTTGGCGATCAAGAATAGCAATAGGCATTTCTTCAAAAGTGAGATCTTCTGTAACTTGTACATCTTCCGTAGTAGTGATGTGCGATGGATCTCCGATGTACTTGCGAAGCATCGAAACATGAAATATGGGATGAACTGCTGAGAGCTCTTGAGGTAGCTCTAACTCATAAGCAACTTGTCCAAATCTTTGAATGATCTTGTACGGACCTATGGATCGTGGACTCAACTTTCCTTTCTTGTCAAACCTCATCACTCCTTTCATTGGTGATACTTTCAAGAATACCCAATCATCGATAGAAAACTCAAGTCCTCTTCTTCTAACATCCGCATAAGATTTGTGTCGACTTTGAGCTGTTTCAAGCCGTTGTTGGATCACTTTAACCTTCTCCATTGCTTGATAAACAAGATCCGGTCCAAACAAGACCGCATCACCTGCTGCAAACCATCCTATTGGCGATCTACACTTTCTTCCATACAATGCTTCATATGGTGCCATTTTGATACTTGAATGATAGCTATTATCGTAGGCAAACTCGATAAGAGGTAGGTGATCATCCCAGTTTCTTTTGAAATCTAATACACATGCTCGTAGCATATCTTCAAGTGTCTGGATGGTACGTTTCGCTTGTCCATCCGTTTGAGGATGAAAAACCGTACTTAGATTTACTTGTGTCCCCAAACTCCTTTGAAAAGACTTCCAGAAATTCGCGGTAAATTGGGCTCCTCGATCGGATATAATGGAAATTGGAACTCCATGTAACCGAACGATATTCTTAATATACAACTTCGCATACTCTTCCGCCGTATAAGTTGTCTTAACTGGTAAGAAGTTCGCGGATTTGGTAAGACTATCAATGATCACCCATATGGAATCAAACTTATGAAATGTACGAGGCAAACCCGTGATGAAATCCATATTGATCTAGTCCCACTTCCAGACTGGAAGATCTATACATTGCATGTAACCACCGGGTTTCTGGTGTTCTACTTTGACTCTTTGACAATTCGGACATTCAGCTACAACTTCGGCAATATTCTTCTTCATGTCATTCCACCAATATATTGCTTTCAAATCTTGATACATCTTAGTCGACCCTGGATGGATTGAATACCTTGAACAGTGTGCTTCTGTCATAATTCTCTTTCTTAGCTCAACTACATCAGGTACACATAAACGATTCTGACACTGAAGCACTCCTTCTCGCGTAAGCTCAAATGCCTTTGTCGTGCCACTCTGCACATCCTCCTTAAGCTGCAATAAAATTGGATCTGCATACTGCTTCTCTTTCACTTCAGCTATCAATGAAGATTCCGCTGTATTACGTACAATAACCTCTTCATCTGGAGTTTCGAGAAGTCGAACTCCCAAATTAGCTAGTTGGTGAAGATCCTTAATCATCCCCTGCTTTTCTATAGATGCCATTTTAGACTTATGACTCAGTGCATCCGCTACCACATTCGCTTTCCTTGGATGATACAAGATATCAACATCATAATCTTTCAACAATTCAAGCCATCTCCGCTGCCTCAAGTTTAGATCTTTCTGACTGAAGATATATTGCAGGCTCTTATGATCGGTATATATGTCAACATGAACCCCATATAAGTAGTGGCGCCATATATTCAAAGCAAATACAACTGCCGCTAGCTCAAGATCATGCGTGGGATAATTCCTCTCATGTGGTCGCAACTGTCTAGAGCCATAGGCTATTACTCTACCATGTCGCATTAATACGCATCCTAAGCCAATTCTCGAAGCATCACAGTACACTGCATACCCTTCTGTGCCTTCAGGAAGTACCAATACCGGTGTAGAAGTCAACTTGCTCTTCAGATCTTGGAAACTCTTTTCACAGGCATCATTCCATTGAAACTTGGAGGCTTTATGTGTCAACTTAGTCAAGGGTGCAAAAATAGAAGAAAAACCTTCAACAAACCTTCTATAATAACCTGCTAACCCGAGGAAACTACGAATCTCCGTAGGCGTCGTGGGTCTTGGCCAATTCTTCATAGCCTCAATCTTCTGAGTGTCAACTTTTATGCCTTCACTGGATACAATATGGCCCAAAAATGCCACTGACTTGAGCCAAAACTCACATTTAGAAAACTTCGCATACAGCTTACGATCACGAAGAATCTGCAATGCCTGCCTTAAGTGATTAACATGATCCTCTTCTGATCTAGAGTAGACCAGAATATCATCTATGAAAACTATCACGAACATATCTAGAAACGGCTTAAACAGCCTATTCATCAGATCCACAAAAACTGCGGGTGCATTTGTCAGCCCAAATGACATAACCAGGAATTCATAATGACCATACCGTGTTCGGAAAGCTGTCTTGGGTATATCTTTATCCTTGACTCTCACTTGATGATAGCCTGATCTCAAGTCAATCTTGGAAAAACACTGGGCACCCTACAACTGGTCAAATAAATCATCAATTCGGGGAAGAGGGTATTTATTCTTGATAGTCACCTTATTCAATTGCCGATAGTCAATACACATCCTCAGCGAACTATCTTTCTTATGCACAAACAATACTGGTGCTCCCCAAGGGGACATACTAGGCCTAATGAATCCCTTCTCTAGCAAGTCTTTCAGTTGCTCTTTCAATTCTCGCAACTCTGCTGGTGCCATTCTATAAGGAGGAATTGATATTGGTTGTGTGTCTGGCAACATATCAATACCAAACTCCACTTCTCGTTCAGGAGGTAAACCTGGTAGTTCTTCAGGAAATACATCAGGAAATTCATTCACAACCGGAATGGTCTGAAAAGTTGGCGGCTCTGCCTCTGTATACTTTACTCTAACCAAATGGTATATGTACCCCTTGGAAATCATTTTTCTTGCCTTAAGGTAAGAAATAAATCTACCTCTCGACGCGCCAACATTACCCTTCCATTCAAGGACTGCCTCATTTGGGAAATGGAAATATACCTTCTTAGAACGGCAATCTACTGTAGCATAACAAGACGCTAACCAATCCATGCCCATAATAACATCAAAATCTACCATTTCTAACTCAACAAGATCGACCATCGTATCACGACAAAAAATATTCACAACACAATTTCGATAAATATTCCTAGCTATAAGAGATTCCCCCACTGGCGTTGATACTTCAAATGGCTTGGCTAATAATTCGGGTGTTCTTCTGAACCTTCCCGCAACCAAAGGAGTAGCATACAATAATGTAGAACCAGGATCAATTAACGCATACACATCAAATGCAAAGATGGACAACGTACCTGTAACCACGTCTGGAGAAACCTCTAAATTCTACCGATCTGCTAGGGCATACACACGGTTCTGAGCTCCGCTAGAACTAGCTGCTCCTCTATCACCTCTACCGTGACCCATAGGTTGTGCACCCCTACTCAAAGGAGGCACCGATGATGACACAACAGCTGATCTGGTAGGTCGTGTTATACCACCTGTGGTCCTGCGTGGGCAATCTCTAGCCATATACCCCGGCTTACCGCACCAAAAGCAATTGTTCGTTCCAAGCCAACATTCGCCAAAGTGAAATCTTCTACATATGGGGCACGGGTGTCGTGGAGGTCTCAATTGACTCATACTCCCTTGCCCTTGATACCCCACTGTTCGCGAACTCTGATTTTCACTGCTTTGCCCGAACTGATTACCTCTGAACCTTTGAAATTGCGGTGGAGCACTAATTACAGGATAAAAAGATAACGGGCTAGGCAATCTATGAGAGAACGAAGGCCTAAAGCCTCCCTGAGATGCCATAAACTGCCCTATAGCTCTGGCCCGCTTAGAATATCCTTTTTCTGATTCCTGGGTTCTTCTTCTTTGCCTCTGATCTTCCATTTTCTGAGCGAAAGCTTGTATCCTCGCTATATCCATGTCCTTGTTCAAAGCAGCAATGGTACAATCTTTAACCAAGTATGGTTCCAATCTATCCACATAGTGATGAACTCTGTCATCCATAGTAGCTACCACATTAGAAGCATATCGAGACAAGGAGTTAAATCAAAGACTATACTCCTTTACACTCATATTACCCTGACGAAGATTTAAGAATTGATCTGCACGGGCCTGACGAGTCTCAAATGGAAGATAATGATCAATAAATGCATCTTTGAACTCTCCCCACGTTGTTGGAGGTGCATCAATACCCCTAGATCGTTTCCAATCCTCGTACCACAATATAGCCTCTCCTTTTAGTCTATATACTGCTAGCTCAACCATCTCTTTACCGGATATGTGCATAACATCTAGAGCCCTTTGGGTTTGATCGACAAAATCCTGCGGGTCTTCGTTAATATCTGATCCGGTAAAAGTAGGAGGATCCAGTTTCAGAAAATCCTGTGTCCGAAGGCTAGCTGCTCTATCCGTACCACTAGAACCCGTGGTAGGAATAGCTTGCCCTTGAACTTGACCGGCAACTATACGCGTCAGAAGTTGTACTGCATCCCTCAAATCTCGATCAACAGCATTAATAGATGGCCCTTCCGGAGGAGAAGAAGCTCCTGATATATGCTCAGCTTGAGACTCACTTTGTTCAGCTTGTGCCGGTGGTGACTTACTAGTACGTTCTCCGGCCACTTCATCTACTCGCTTCCACTTATTCTTTCTCCTTGTAACCGACATCGTTACTATAATAAATAATAAAAAAACAATTGGATTAAGCGATCGATTATGACTTTATCTCTAATATGGGCTCTATTGCACGATCTAAGAAATGGAGAATGGAAACAATCCCTAAATGTCCAATAGCCTCCTGTTTATAGATGTGGTGCACAACACACCGATAAACGAGATTCTACGTAGACACTGCTTCGTAGACTCACTAGGACGAACTACTCTTATACCACTTCTGTCACGCCCCAAATCCTATTGGAGCGGACTGGCACCCGTAGCCAAGGAGGCCCGGGAGAACCCGTTCATAACCTATACTTTCACATTTACATTACTTATGAAAATTAGAAACTTGGGCAGCACTTCGTTGTAAATAGAAGAAAACAGTACCTGTATCAGCCCAGCAGACACGCATATATATATATATATAAACAGTAATTGTCCGTCAGAGCCATCACGTCTATCAACCAAACACTCCTATGGCTGTACAATATGTCTACAAAAGCCTCCACATAGATACACAACTGAGTTAGGGTCGGGACAAACTCCCGCCCACAAAAGACTTTTATACAATTACAAAAAATACATATAGAAACGACTTGGGATGCCCTGAAACAACTGGAGCTCACCACTATCAACAGAATGTCTTGGCTCTTACTGCGGAGGTGTACGACCTGAAGTACCTGTTCCTGCAGGCATGAATACAGGTCCCCCGTGAGGGACATCAGTACGGAAATATGTACTGAGTATGTAAGGCAGTGAGTATCAAGATGAGATACAAAAGATCAACAGAACCTAGATACCAGTGAATAAACAGTATGAGTAGACCACACTTAAAAGAGCTGATGGGATACCTGCACATTACTTTCATATCATTACCTCCCGTATTCCTTATCAATACATAACATATGTCATACAATGGACAACTGATCAGTGGTACTAATACAATACATCAGGGACCACCCATGGAATAACATATATACATAATCTTTATAATACAATGGCCAACTGATCAGTGGTACTAATACAATACATCATATCATCAATTTAAAATAAAGACATTCCATTTCTTAATTCAATTAATCTTTGAGATTGGTTACTTTGTGGTCACACCTTATGGAACTTGAAACCATGATACCTCGATAGGAAAAACATGTAAATAGGTAATCAATATCATGAAAATGAAGTAGAGAATCATGGATACCTCATTAAACCATTTCGGAGTCAACAATAGTATATGGACATTTTTTTGACTAGCCGGACATCTTAAAAGTGAAAACAAGTTCAATTGGTAGTGTCGAAGATCATATGATGTTATTATGTGTCATGTGTCGTAGGAAAATGTTGGAAGCTTACTTGAGAGTGCCATGGGTCATTATTCATGCCAAAGATTAGATAGAGTATGTCTTACATACCTTGATATAACCACTTCAATACAAGTCCAACTTGACTTCCCGTACTCTTCGAACACTTATCTACAATAAGTCATTTGTGGCAAACTAGTATTAGCAACCAAACCTTACCATTTAGGTATTAACTTCACCAAATAATATCTAGGAAGTAATCCTTTAACTCATCAATAAGAGTGCTACATACATCCTCTTATACTCTTATTACATTCACATATCATGCATTTTCATGCAATATCCCTTAACATCACTCTTAGCCTTTATTTCCCCTCTTAATCACCATCCAATACCAACATGATCACAAGGCATACATAACCACTAATATAATGATATATCACCACAATTCATCCTCCATAATCCAATACAACAACTTCTATAATTTACTACTAACAATTTATACAAAACAATTCATAACTATGTTTCTAGTTATCTTCCAACATCAAGACAATACTCATAATCCTTTATCAATACTTATTCATGGATAAGAATCAAGAATAAACAATATTCATACCTTAACAATGAACTCTTGTATTTAGAATCCTTCTTACATAACCATGGGGTGCTTCTCGAAGCTTTCGAGATGGTGAACACAACTACGGAACCAATTCGAATTTTTTACGGTTGAATCACAAAATATTTGAAGTTGAAATTAGGCTAGGGTTTCACCTTCTCTTAATAATTGGATGATATATGATATATATGAGGCTAATTGTGTGTTTATAAAGACCAATTTTCGTCCAATAGGTAATAGAAAATGACCATTTTGCCCTAAAAATTTAAATAAATCCGAATCTGTCCCCAGTGGACAGTTTTGACAGGCTTAAGTAAATCGATCATAACTCTTTGCTCCGGTATCGGATTTGGGTGAAACCAATTGAATTGGAAAGATAATTTAAAGGTATTTCATTTTTATATAAAGTATACCACCCAGTTCTTCCTGTACAAGGAGTTATGGTCGTTTAAAGTTGACCCAAAAATCTGTCCCAAAATTCTGTTTTTTTTGATAGGCTGTAGTAAAACGGGTATAACTCCTTACTAAGACATTGGATTTGGTCGATATATAGCATCTCACACAGTTATTTTTGTACAAGGAGTTATGATCGTCTAAAGTTGATCCAAAAAAAAATTGCCTAGCTGCAGTAATTTTCCTGCAGATTTACTGTTCACAGGCTTCCCGGCCACCGTTTTGAAATTTCGAATGTGCTCGCTTATATGAAATACTCCTCTGTTTTGGGCAAACTTTATATCATTGGAAATCTTATTCCAATACCTACACATACAACTATTGACGGGATACTTCCGAACACCATAAACTTAATTTAACCCATATGCAAGCCTTTAGGACTCCGTATAATCGCGATAAGTGTACGAAAAAAATTACGGGGTGTTACAGTTTTTTTGTTATCTATGTTCAAATCCTTCCACCTTTTCTTTCAAATAATGTAGTTTCCCTTTTGCTTTTCATTTTATGTGGTTTGTTTGTCTTTTCTACACTGTTTATTTTATGTTGGTTTGAGTGATATGACACGCTTGCAGAATTTTTGGCCAGATCTTAAAATCCAATCCAATGAAAATAAAGTAGAATTAGAAGTAGAAAAGAGCAATATGATAAAATAAGTAAAGGTGTTGAGATTTTGGGTGATCAAGTTGAAGCCTCACTTGAATAGATTGAGGCAATTACTTTGAGAATCACAAAAATAACTTGGTCATCAATTGAAAGACATATCTCAAACTGTTTGAATTGGATCAACAATGGATGGACAATCTCATATGTCAATAGCAAAAAAGGAAATTCGCTCCACTAAAGTATGAGTCATCCATTGTGAGGTGTGTACAACAAAGGTGGAGTTGGATGTTTGACAAATGTAGAAGAAAAAAGTGACATACATGCTCAGTTCAAGTTAGTGTTGTGAAAAAAATGTCATAAATGATCTTTCTCTTCCACTTTTATATTGCATGATATGTACTTGAATTTTAAGGATTGATATGTTGTAGGCATTGATTCTACTATCCAATATTGTTTCGTCATTTGGTTACCTCGTTGATCTTTACTTCTATTTTATTTTGTACCCCTCTTTTGGAATCAAGACAAATTCAACAAAATTTTAAAAAGATAAAAGTGTCAAGCAAAAGAATAAATTCAAAAAAAAATGTGTCAAAAATTAGATAAGAGTGTCAAGAAATATAGAGTCAGAAAAATTCACAAAGAGAAAAAGAGTTTAATAAAAGAAAAAAAATAGAAAAGAAATCAATACGAAAGAAAAAATTGCATGAATTATGTTTGACCTAATTCTTTCGATGATAAGATACTTAGCCAACCCTACTCTGGAGTTTGGTCCAACCAAGTAAAAGTTGAAGAATGCCCTGTTTAAAAGAAACTGGGTCAAGTGTTAGTTTTCATCATTTGAGTCGATTCCAAAGTTTTAAATGCACCTTATTTTAAGTTTTATTTCAGCCTCAGACCATTATTTCTTTCTAACCCTATCCAAAAGATAAATATAACCAAAGAAATACCTTCATACTAATCTTTGATAATGTTAGGCTTAAGATGTGATGGTTAGATGACATTGTATTTTTTGCCCTATTTTTCTTCACAATCATAACAAAATATGAGATAAATGAAAATAAGAGAGTCTTGTTGGTGAAAACTCTCACGGACACCATAAGGCAGCGAGATAAGATAAATAAAATGAGAAAGTATTATTGATGAAAATTATTAAGGTAACCATAAGGTTATGGTGAGTCAAGAGAACTGAATATGAGAGAGGCTTGCTGACAAAAAGCCTTACGGCATTACGAGTACAACAGACTTAAAGAATCAACCCAGTTTCAGGGTCATTAGCTCAACAACAATTGGTGAAAATTTGGATGGAAAAATCAATAATCTTAATCCAAAGTTCAAGTCATAATCATTAGAGTTGGTTCCCATATTCAGATAAGTTTTTTGTTTCTCCATTTAAAAAAAAAGGGGAAATTCATTGTCTTTTTCTTTCTTTTCTATATGTGCATTTTTGTTTTCTTTTATCATTTATCAAAATATGAAAATCATCATAATTTATTTACACCTTTGAGTCAAGTCCATGTCAAAATAAGTGAGAAAGTATTCAAAATATGCTACCAACTTCTCCAATTGTACAAAGCAAGACAAAAGGCTCATATATAAATATGACATGATCTAAAGTAAAACAAAGTATCCAAAAAATTTTCATCAATTGATATGTTATAACTCACGATAATACAAAGTTTGGAATGGAAATACCTGAGACAGAGATACTGTGATGCTTTAGAGTCACCTTTAATAGTCTGAGTTTGGATCAATGGTGCAGTAAGTCAATGACACATCAATAGTTCAAAGGAAGTTAAATATGACAAGTGCAAGAGTGATTTCCTCAAAATATAAATCCACAAACAAACCACCATGTTCTTAAACTCAAAAGTTTTCTTTGTATGAAACAGGAACACATGTTACCTTCAAATCAAGAACTTCAAAGCCAAAATATCAAAAACTACAATTTTTCACCTTTGCAAAGGCAAGAAGAAATATTGCTACATAGGTTTGGTAATCACAATTATGGTGAAAGCTTATCATCCTATACCCCCAAGAGACACACTTCTTTGTCTAGGTATTTCAGGTTTCTTATTAGGTGACCCACTTTCTAATTTGAACAGTTTCTCTTAGAAATCACACTTTCTAGTCGAGTCCTTCTACTTAACCCCTAGGAGACACTTTATTCTTTTGGTAATTTAAGTTTCATTTGTTAGGTTACACACTTCCTAACTGGAACCTTCACTCCTAGAAGACACACTTTTATTTAACCCCTAAGAGACACACTTCCTTTTTTTGGGTATTTCAGTTTTCATTTGTTAGGTGAAATACTTCCTAACTTAAACCTTTACTCATAGAAGATGAAATTTCTAGTCGAGTCATTCTATTTAACCCCTAGGCGATCACTTATTTGTCTGGGTAGTTCAAGTTTTGCTTGTTAGGTGAAACTTCCTAACTTGAATCTTCACTCCTAGAAGACGCACTTTCTGTTCAAGTCATTCCATTCCACCCTAGGAGATGCACTTCCTTGTCTGGGTATTTCATTTTTTATTTGTTAGGTGATGCCCTTCCTAACTTAAACCTTTAATCCTAGAAAAAATATACTTTCTAGTTGAGTCATTCTATTTAACCCCTAAGAGATTCACTTTCTTTCCTGGGTATTTTAGGTTTTATTTGTTAGGTGACACACTTCCTAACTTGAATCTTTACTCCTAGAAGACAAACTTTCTAGTCGAGTCCTTCCATTTAACCCCTAGGAAACACACTTCATTGTATGGGTACTTCAGGTTTTATTTATTAGGTGATGCACTTCCTAACTTAAACCTTCACTCCTAGAAGCCACACTTTCTAGTTGAGTCCTTTTAGTTAACCCCTAAGGAGGCATATTTTCTTATATGAGTTTCAGATTTCATTTATTTTGTGATACACTTCCTCATTTGAACCTTTACTCCTAGAAGACACACTTTCTAGTTAGAATCCTTCACATTAACTCTTAAGAAATACACTTTCTAATCTTGGTAATCAGTTTTACTCTCAAAAGATGCACTTCTTTGTTAGAGTTTTGACTCAACCTCACATTTTGCATTTTGCAAGTAGTTATGATTTGGATTGACACTCACAAAATTTTTCTGATGATAAATTGGGGAAAATTTTTTATTCATGTTATTTGGAACTTTACTTTCTGTCCAGGATCCTTCTAAAAAATTGGACTTTACTTTCTGTTTAGGACCCTCCTGGAGAATGAGACTTTATTTTTGGAAAATGGGATATTTCTTTATCATAACCCTTTTTTGAGATAACTTTTGTTCTAGTCTTAATGTTGAGCTAGGAGCTTTCCTGGAGAATAGAGTGAAGATTTTAAATTGAAAGTTAGTAGCCCGCCCAGATAATAGGGTGAAGGTTATCAATTGCAATCCAGGATCCCTCCTAGAGAATAGGGTGTAGATTTAAATTATGAGTCAGGAGCCTGGTGATGTTGGGTGTATTTCTGCATTCTAGTGTCACTATTCTAGTCTTTTTAGCCTTATTTGAGGATGATTCATGTGATTAATGTATTGATAATGATATAAATATGCATTTAAGTGTACATATATGTGTTTATAATGTTTAATGGTATTTTCACATGAGTTTTGATTCAAATTGATCATTTAGAGTTCAACCGAGAAAACTAGTGTGACTAATTTGAGTTAGGTATTTATCTAGTCTATCGTGTTGGGTTCTAATGTGTTTAATGAGTTCCTAAGGTTGTTATTGTGTATTTATATGTGAAACACTTGTTGGTAATGTTCAAGGATCAATTTGATCAATACAAGAGTCAAAACAATAAGTTAGAAATCAAAGTGAATGAAGTCTATGCTTAGCTCGTGTTTCTAGTTCTCTGACTTGGATGTTGTGTTGTTTTGAGCTCTAAAATAATATGTTTAATGCTATAGGATGCTTGGTGAATGGATTATGATTATATATGAAGGATATACAAGCTTCAAATCAAGTGGAAACAACTCAAAAAGTCTTGGAATGTATCAATAGAAGCACAATACACAACTTGGACTCAATTTGGACACCTGGAATGTCCAGGGAGAGTGAGGGAGCATGGGAAGGATTTTTGGAGTGTAAATCACTCCAAAAGGTTTAGAAGGCACCAAAATAGTGAAACAAGGCTATAAGCCCATGACGCCCTAGCCATAGCAGGGCACTAACCAATGCGACGTCCCTTTCATTCCGAGGCTTAGCCCAGGGCGGCACCCTCTCTACTCTACTACTCAATTCTTTGTCAGTTCCAACTTATACACGGCTTAGGCTACTACTTGTGCTATATATACATATGTAAACACATTGTTACATACTTTTGGACGTCCTTGGAAAATATTGGAGGATACCACAACTTTTTAGGGTTTATCATTCTTCAATTTAGTTTTCTTTATGGTTTTTTCCATTAAAGGATAAACTCTCTTTCTGGGGCTAAGGCCAAGATTGTGAATACTTCCATTTTGAATTAAGTTTGTTTGAGTTGCTTATCATTATGGTTGCTTATTTATCCTTGTTTAAACTATTTTAAGGACTAACTACCTTTAGAATATATTAATTGTCGACCTTGTGATCTCGGCAGGGGGAATAGAAAGATAGAACATGGGGATAAACAAAGTATGGTTTGTAGTCTTTTATAAAATAAGGATTTCGAATTAGTGTTTAGGACATGGATGTACTTAGATACCTTACTTAATTCACACGTAGGATGATAGCTTCAAATCACCTAGTTGGATTATTGCATCCTCTCTCAATGATGAAGTTGTAATGTCCAAATTAGGTAAATGGTTAGAGGTCGGGAGACCATGATCATGCAATGAACCCTACGAATCAACAACCAAGATAAGGAATTTAACGAATGAAGTTCAACAACATAGTATGATTGTTCTTAAGCCTTAACCCTGTGCCTCTATCGATTGATTGTCGAAAGTCATTACTTTTCCGCATTAGTTTAGTTTCTTTTTAGTTTACAATTCTAAAACCTTCTTGTTTACTCTTTCTTAATCTTTAAACTAGAATTGGATAGTTTTTTAACACAAGTCCCTATGGGATCGATATTCGGCTTTCTTTAAGGCTACTTTACTACTTGGTAGACTACGTACACTTGCGTGTGCACTTGGGTGCTGTCAAGTTTTTGGCGTTGTTGCTGGGGACTTGTAGATTCACAACTTGCTTTTTTTTAGTTTAGCTACATTGAGTTGTAAATGGGCTCAACCCAGGGTGGTGCCCTCTCTACTCCCGGGCTTAATAACTGAACGTTTCCAACTCCTACATGGGTTTGGTTTACCATAGGGCTATAAATACATCACGGTAACATTTTTTACTTACTTTTGGACGTCCTTGGAAGATATTGGAGGCTACTGCAACTTATTTTTAGGTTTTATCATTCTTTATTTAGTTTTATTTATGGTTTGTATCATCAATCCAAGGGATTAGATGATGAATATTTTCATTAAAGGCTAAACTCCCCGGGGTTAAGGCTAAGATCATGAATACTTTCATTTTGTATTAAGTTTGTTTGAGTTGGTTTTCATTATGGTTTCTTGGTTATCCTTGTTTATCCTATTTTAAGGATTAGCTACCTTTAGAATATATTAATTGCTGACCTTGTGATATCGGGAGGAGGAATAGGAAGATAGAACATGGGGATGAACAAAGTATGGTTTGTATTCTTTTATAAAATAAGGAATCTAAATTATAATCTATGATAGGGATGTACTTAAAATCCTTACTTGATTCACATGTAGGATGATAACCTAAAGAACTTAGTTGGATTATTGCATCCCCGCTCAACTATGTAGTTGTAATGTCCAAGTTAGGTAAACGGTTAGAGGTCGGGAGACCATGATCATGCGATTAACCCTACGAATCAACAACCAAGATAAGTGATTTAACGAACAAAGTTTAATGGTGTAGTATGATTATTCTAACGCCTTAACCCTGGGTCTCTATCCATTGATTATCCCAAGTCATTACTTTTTTGCATTAGTGTAGTTTATTTTTAGCTTACAACTCTAAAACTTAATTTTTCACTCTTCTCAATTTCTTAAACTAGAATTAGATAGTTGTTAACACAAGTCCCTGTGGGATTGATATTCGGCTTTCTTGAAGGCGACTTTACTACTTGATGGACCACGTATACTTGCGTGTGCGCTTAAGCACTGTCAAGCTGGAGAATAAGGTGAAGATTTTAAATTGCAAGTTAGGAGCCTCTAGAAGAATAGGGTGAAGATTTAAATTGCAAGTCAAAGATGAAACACCTAGGCTTTGGACAATGAGAAAAACTTCACCATTTGATGTCTTTGAGATAGGTACTACTAGGGACTTAAGTTGTATCCATGGATACGATTCGTACCCACCTTTCCTTCCCTATCTCGTACCTTGATCAGTCTATAAGGGTAACACACTTTCCACTATACGACTGGGCCTCCCCTTGAAAGTAACCAATGCATACGAGTCGTATACTACTCAGTCGTATGGAGTAAAGTTTCAACTTGAGTGGACTGTTTTCTAAACGGATGAATCTTATGAGTTAGGGGTTTAGTTGTACCCTTTGGTCATGACTCAAGGGTGTCCACTCTTACTCTTAATAGTATAGATGACCTTGGAGGATCCTAGGGTATGAGTAAGGGTATTACTTGTACCCTAGGGTACAATTAATTAGGGAGTCATATGAGGGATTTGTACCCCTAGACGGGGTCTTTTTCCATCTTTTAACTAAGGGCCTTGTGGTCATTTCCCATGCCTAAAACCCTAAGAACCTTCACTATATAAGGCATTGTATCCCCCTAAGCCCCCATTTACAAGACTCAAAATTCTCTAAAACACTCCAAAATTTCTTCAAACAAGATTGAAGGCTAGGGTTTAGAGGGTGATCTTCAAGAGGCAAAGGGGAGTCAATATTCTTGGTGATTCAAGTTTTTTAAGGAATGCACCTCTTACCTTTTCTAAATAACTTTAAAAACCATTAATTTCACACTTGGATTAGTAAGTGTACATGGTGGTTTTGAAATCAAATGAAAAAGAGTTTTATTGCCTAATGATGAATAATGATGATTCTTGCTTAGACTTATGTTTATTCATGTTATTGATGGTAGTTTTTACATATGAATTCTTGTAGTATGTGTTCTAACATGTGGGTCTTGAGTAATCCTAGTCTTGATGATTTTTACCATGAAATTGTCTTTGGTAAAGGCATGAACACAAGGTGTTTATGAAAATTTCTAAGTGAGATCTCTAGTTACATGATAATGATGCTTTAAACTAGCACAATGGCCCAATACTTATGAATGCTTCATAATTGATATTGTGAAGGTAAAATCAGCCATGCATTATGTAATTGATGACATTAATGGTTTGATGAATAAGAAGGGGGTTAAAGTCCCAAACATGAAAATGAACGTGAATTGTGTGTGGTTCTAAATTGTGCTATTGAATATCTAATGACATATTAATGGATTTTAAGAGTCTGGAGGACCATAGTTTGAATTATATGAGGAGTTGAATTAAGGCATTAGCCTATTGAAATAGTTGAGAAATAAAGGCTCCCATAAGGACCATGTGGTCATGTATGATGTTGAATTGGCTAAATGGGTTAAAGTCCTTATGTGTAGAGTTGAATGTACGTGGATGCATAGACAAAGATTCAGAGTCCCAATTTTGACTAATGATAGTAGTGATAGCTTGAGGTTAAAGTCCCTTGCCTAATGAAATTGCTTGCGGTTAAAGTCCCTTGCATAATGTGATCTCATAAGGTCGAAGTACCTCACCAAATAAATTGGCTTGGGGTTAGAGTCCCCTATCTAATATGTCATAAGGTTAGAGTTCTTTTCCAAATGTGTGTGCATGTGGTTAGAGTTCCTTCCTTGAATGAATGTGTGTGAGTGGTTAGAGTCCTCACTTATGTGAATATCTTTGAGTGGTTAGAGTCCCTCACTCAAATGGATTCGTGTGTGGTTAGATTTCCTTACTTGATGATATATGAATATGGTTAAAGTCCTATGCCTAATGAGAAATGCTTGAATATATATTTGTAGAAGATTAGAGTCCTCTATTGCATATATGATGAATTAGTGTTTCCAAAGTATTTATATGACTTGTCCCCTTGATTAGCCTGTGATACATCTATATGTGTGGATAAGGTTATGAATATTATTGAATGTGATATATTGACTTGATGTTGAATGATGATGCTATTTTATCTTTATCCTTGAGTTACATGCTAGCGTTCTAACTGCTAACCGTCTCTGAGCGCTATGTCCCTACTCGACATAGGGGACGGATCATCTTCTTAGTGATTAGATGATCGAAGCGATTTATGCATTGAATTTGGAGTGGTGAGATTTCTTTCTTCGGAAGACATTCATCCTTGGTCACCTATCTTTAGACTTAGTTTATCTTTGGCTTTGTGTGGCTATTATCGAGGGCTTGTCTCAATGTATATATTTCTAAACTTCGGTTGTATAGAGGTATTGGTGATGACTATTGACTTGGGTATATTGGTTAGTTGATGAACCTAATGAAATGGTTAGACATTGTTTAAGTTATGACTTATGGTATGTTTTTTACTTTCTCATTTTATGGTTGGGATTCACCTAACCCTTATGATTGTTGTGATGATGGTGATGGGTTATTGGGGTGATCTCTGGTTCATGTGGGCTTGCGATGCCCGTACAACATGGCTCGATTTTGGGGCGTGTCAAGTTGGTATTAGAGCCTAGGTTCATGGTCAGTTGGGTGTCCATAATACCTTATCGAGTAGAGTCTCTTTTATGATTGTGAAGTGCGCCACACTTATAAAAGAGGAACTATGAGACATTTTAGGAAATGTTTCCCTTTCTTGTGTTTCAATCTCAAGCTATAGAGTGTAAGTTCTTAGATTCCTCTAATTTTTGTTTGCTGTCTTTCAAATCATGCCTCCAAGGAGACTTGAGGCTCAGGAAAACTATTCAGAGGGCCCTATAAACGAAGCTTGTCCAACTTTTGAAGTTCGTACACGGGCTAGGGCTGCAATATCCGACCATCTTCATGTGGTTCGACCTGCCCCCACCAACCCCGACTATTAGAGTGACCCTCCTATTTTGTCACCTCAGAGGGATGCTACTAATGCAAGTTACGTTGCTCTATCAACCTCTTCACTCAATTGGTAGCCACTCAATCGGAAAGTGGTGCTCCGACTAACATTTATTTTGAGGCCACAAGAATTGGCCAATTTATGAGGTTGAGGAAGATCCTCAAGGCTTCATTGATGAAATGGAGAAGATCTTTCAAATTATGTATATTTCGGAGATTGAGGCCGTTTAATTTGCTTCTTACCAATTGAAAGATGTAGTGTACCAATGGTACGAGGGGTGGGAGTTGTCTAGAGGCATTGATTCTAGTCCCTCTATGTGGGAGGACTTCTTCGAGGCTTTCTTAGACCGTTTCTTTCCTCAAGAGTTGAGGAAGGCTGAGGCGGAAGAGTTTGTGAACTTGAAGCAAGGAAGGATGTCCGTTCAAGAGTATGCCTTTAAATTCCATTAATTGTCAAGGTATACTCTCAAGATGGTTTCTAGAATGAGGTCTAGAATGCATAAGTTTGTCTTAAGATTGTCCCGTGAGTTAGTCTTTGAGATCAAGACGGCCTTGTTAATCGAGAACATGGATATTTCTAGGTTGATTGTGTATTTGTAACAAGTGGAAGAAGAGAAAAAGAAGCAAGTTGATCTTAATGAGAGGTGAGAGGCAAGGAAAGAAATTTAGGCCCTCTGATCCTAGTGGTTGTGATGGTAACAAGTGACCACGAAAGAAGTAGAGGAGTTCGAGTTCTTTCTCCTTAGCTAGTGTTCGTTCTCCTTACCTAAAGTTTTTGGGTGATCACCAAACTCAGTTTAGTGGTGTGTCCTAGGCATAGGGTGCTTAATTCTAGGCTAGTGGTGCCCAGTTGGCTCCACCTCGCCCTTCTTATAGATTTTATGGTTAAAGTCATCATGGTTAGTGTGAGAAGAGGATAAACAGATGTTTCCATTATGGTTTAATTGGGAATATGCAGTGTGATTTCCCCTCTCTAGAAGCTTCTTGGGCCAATATTTCCCCTATTACCACACCATCTACTCCCGCACAAAAGGGTTCTATGTCTGCCACTGCTTCTATTTCTGGCATCGGTGCAGGCCGAAACTGCTTGTATGCACTCGCTACTCGCTAAGATTCTAGGCAGATCCCATTGTTGTCACAGGTATGTTGAGACTTTTCTCTCCTAATGTGTATTATTTGCTTGATCTAGGGTCTACTCCTTTTTATGTGACCCCGTATGTGGCTGTGCATGTTGATTGTGGTCCCAAGAGTTTGTCTCTATGGGGTGCTTCCGTGTTGTTCATGCACAAGAAGGATGGTTCCCTTTGTATGTGCATTGATTATCGTCAGTTGAACAGAGTAACCGTAAAGAATACATATCCTCTTCCTAGGATCAATGATTTGTTTGATCAACTTCAGGGTACAAAGTATTTCTCTAAGATTGATCTTAGGTTGAGTTATCATCAGCTTAAGATTAGGGATGAGGATATCCCTAAGTCTGCTTTCAGAACCCGGTATGGTCACTATGAGTTTCTTGTCATGTCTTTTGGGTTGACCAATGCCCCAGAGGTATACATGGACTTGATGAATAGGGTCTTTCATCCGTTCTTAGATATGTTTGTCATTGTATTCATTGATGATATCTTAGTCTTTTCTAAGAGTGAGGAGGATCATGTCGATCATCTCCGTGCCATGTTGCAAGCTTTGAAGGATCATCGTTTGTATGCCAAGTTCTCCAAGTGAGAGTTTTGGTTGAAAGTCGTAGCTTTTCTTGGTCATGTCATCTCTAGTGAAAGGATCAAGGTAGATCCCCAAAAGGTTGCGGTGGTTAAGAAGTGGCCTAGACCTATGACTCCAATGATATTCGGAGCTTCTTGGGTCTAGCCGGTTACTATAGAATACTTATGAAGAGTTTTTCTACTATAGCTTCCCCTTTGACCAAATTGACTCAAAAGAAGGTCAAGTTCTTGTGGTCCAATGCGTATGAGGGTAGTTTTGAGAAATTGAAAAATATATTGACTTTGGCTCCAATTTTGACCCTGCTCGAGGGTAGTGATGGTTTCGCGGTTTATTATTATGCTTCTCGTGTCGGTATTAGTTGCGTGTTGATGCAACATGGTAGGGTGATGGCCTATGCTTCTAGGCAATTGAAATTTATGAGAAGAACTACCCTACCTATGACTTAGAGTTGTTAGCCGTGGTATTTGCATTAAAGATTTGGAGACATTAACTATATTGGGTTCATGTTGATATCTTTTTCGATCATAAGAGCCTCCAATATGTGTTTACTCAAAAGGAGTTAAATCTCTGAGAAATAAAGTGGCTTGATCTATTGAAAAACTATGATATGAGTCTTTATTACCATCCCAGTAAGGCGAATGTAGTCGCCGATGCTCTTAGTAGGTTGTCCAGGTGAAGTTTGGTCCATGTAGATGAGGATAAGAAAGAATTGGTGAAGTACATTCATTGTTTGGATAATCTTGGAGTTCAACTTGTG
Organism: Capsicum pubescens; assembly: GCA_030864215.1. Lineage (NCBI taxonomy): Eukaryota > Viridiplantae > Streptophyta > Magnoliopsida > Solanales > Solanaceae > Capsicum > Capsicum pubescens. Next base: position 192,009,950 of record CM061544.1, on the reverse strand, counting down.
GACTCTGAGGATGAGGGTGTATTTTTGCTTCCGATATCTCAGTCATCTCTTGTTGTCCAGATAAAGGAAATGCAAGCATTGGAACCCAGCTTGATGAAGATCAAGAGTAATGTTGATCAACACAAGGTTGTGGACTTTGTGTTTAAGGGTGATGGTGTCTTGAGATACCAAGGTAGGCTATGTGTTCCCAACGTCAATGGATTGAGGGAAAGGGTCATGGCCGAGGCTCATGAATCTTGATATGCTATACATCCCGGTTCCACCAAGATGTACCATAATCTTAGAGAGTTTTATTGGTGGGTTAATATGAAACGTGATGTGGCTAACTATGTGTCCAAGTGGATGGTGTGTCAACAAGTGAAAGTTGACAACATGAGGCTCGAGGGCCTGTAAGTGTATGGTGTGTCAACAAGTGAAAGTTGAGCACATGAGGTTCGGGGGCGTGTATCAAGATATCCCATTACCTGAATGGAAGTGGGAGGCAATTAATATAGATTTCATTTCCGGTCTTCCTAAATCCCAAAATCAAAGTGATTCTATTCGGGTCATTATTGATAGAATGACCAAGTCTGCTCACTTTTTGCCCGTGAGTACTAATTTTTTGGCAAAAAATTATGCTAAGTTTTATCTTGCAGAGATTTTGAAGTTAAACGGTGCTCCGATCTCTATCATTTTGGATCGTGGTCATCTATTTTCATCCTACTTTTGGAAGTCGTTCCAAAAGGGTTTGGGTACAAGAGTGTGCCTTAGTACTGATTTCCACCCGTAAATAGATGGGCAAGCAGAAAAGACCATCCAAACATTGGAGGACATGTTGTGGGATTGTGTGATGCATTACAGTGGTAGTTGGTATGATCACTTTCCTTTGATTGAGTTCGCTTATAATAATAGTTACCACTCTAGTATTGGTATCGTGTCTTTTGAGGCATTGTATAGTAGGTGATGTAGATCTCCTATTGGGTGGTACGAGGTTGGCGAGGGTAAGTTGCTTGGCCCCGATCTAGTTCACCAAAACTTAGAGAAGGTGAAAGTGATTCATGATAGGTTGAAAATTACTTAAAGTTGCCAAAAGTCATATGCGAATGTGAGGCGTAGGGACTTAAGTTTAGTGTTGGCAATTGGGTATTCTTTAAAGTATCTCCCATGAAGGGAGTGATGCGGTTTGGTAAAAAGGGGAAGCATAATCCTCGGTATGTTGTCGCCTACTTAATTATGAAGAGGGTTGGCAACATTGCCTATGAATTGGAGTTTCCTTCAAGTATGAAATCCATCTTCCCGATTTTCCATGTCTCTATGTTGCAGAAATATGTGGGTGACCCTTTATTGGTTGTTCCTTTGAAAAATATTGGTATTTCAGACTCTTTGTCCTATAAGAAGATCCCAGTGACAATCTTAGATCGACAAGTTTTCTAGTTACAAATGAAATAAGTGGCTTCGGTGAACATTTTATGGAGGAACCAAAAGTCCGAGGAAGCTACTTGGGAAGCGGAAGAGGACATAAAGTTCAAGTACCCGCATTTGTTTCGTATTCCAGAAACTTGGGATGAAGTATGTATTGATCTCCTTGCTTTGATTTTTTTTCTTTGATAGACAATAGGATAAAGTCCCCAATGTGTTGAGTTGATTTATGTCGTGCTAGATAATGGGTTCAAGTCCCTAATGCTTGAAATTATGCGTGTTTTGTTGTGATGGGTTTAACTCCCTAGTATTTTGAGTTGATTCACGACTTTTGTAAATGATGGGTTTGAGTCCCTAATCCTTGAATTGAGTAAATATCCTTAATAAGTTGATGGGTTGAAGTACCTAAGCCATGTAATGTGTAAGTGTTTTGATAAGATATGGGTTTGAGTCCCAAAGTTGATGAAATAAATGAATTGATGATGATCATGATGTGTGCTGTGTCCTTGTTGAATGCATTCTTTAACATTGTGTAAAGGTTTATTTGATGTGTTAACTTGTGTTTATTTTTGCCTACCCCTCATTCGAGGACGAATGATCCAAGTGGAGGAGAATTGAAACACATAGGCTTTGGACCATGAGAAGAACTTCACCATTTAATGTCTCTGAGTTGGGTACGACTAAGGACTTGAGTCGTAACCATAGATACGGGTCATATCTACCTTTACCTCCCACTCTCATAACTTGATAAGCCCATGAGGGTAACACACTGTCCACTATACGATATGTCCTCCCCTTGACCATAACCATTTATGTACTACTCAATCGTATGGAGTATAGTTTCAACTTGAGTGGACTATTTTCTATACGGATGAATATTACAAGTTAGAAGTTGAGTCATACCCTTTGGTTATGACTCAAGGGTGTCCACTTGTACTCTTAATAATATATATGACCTAGGAAGATCCTAGGGTATGAGTAAGGGTACCACTCGTACCCTAGGGTATAATTTAGGGAGTCGTATGAGAGAGTCGTACCCCTAGATGGGATCATTTTTCAGCTTTTAACTAAGGGACTTGTGGTTATTTACCATGCCTAAAACCCTAAGTCCCTTCACTATATAAGGCATTGTATCACCCTAAACCCTCATTTACTATACCCAAACACTCCAAAACACTCTAAAGGTTCTTGAAACAAGATTAGAGGCTAGGGTTTGGAGGGTGATCTTCAAGAGGAAAAGGGGATTCAATATTCTTGGTGATTCAAGTTGTTTAAGGTATATACCTCTTCCCCTTGCTAAATAACTTTAAAAACCATTAATTTCACACTTGGATTAGTAAGTGTACATGGTGGTTTTGAAATCAAATGAAAAAGGGTTTTGTTGCCTAATGATGAATAATGATGATTCTTGCTTAGACTTATGTTTATTCATGTTATTGATGGTAGTTTGTACATGTGAATATATTTTTTATGTATTCTAACATGTTGGTCTTGAGTAACCTAAGTCTTGATGATTTCTACCATGAAGTTGGCCTTGGTAAAGAGCATGAACACAAGGTGTTTGTGAAAATGTCTAAGTGAGATCTCTAGTTACATGATGATGATGCATTGAACTAGGAAATCTGCCCAATATGTATGAATTCTTGATAAATGATATTGTAAAGGTAAAATGGCCATGTATTGTGTAATTGATGACATTGATGGTTTGATGAATAAGAACGGGGTTAAAGTCCCTAACATGAAAATGAACGTAAATTGTGTATGGGACAAAAATGTGGTATAAAATTGCTAATGAAATGAAAATGTCTTGTAAGGGTCTTAAGGAACATAATTTGAATTGTATGAGGAGTTGAATTAAGGCATTGCCCTATAGAAATGGTTGAGCAATAAAGGCTCCCATGAGGACCATGTGGTCATGTATGATGTTGAATTGGTTAAATGAGTTAAAGTCCTTATGTGTGGAATTGAATGTATGTGGATGCATGGACAAAGGTTTAAAGTCCCAATGTCGACTAATGATAGTCCTAATGGCTTGAGGTTAAAGTTCCTTGCCTAATGAAATTGCTTGTGGTTAGAGTCCCTTGCATAATGAGATCTCTTGAGGTCGAAGTACCTTGCCAAATGAATTGGCTTGGGGTTAGATTCCCCTATCTAATATGTCATGAGGTTAGATTCCCTTGACGAATGTATGAGCATATGGTTAGAGTGCTTTGCTTGAATGAATATGTGTGAGTAGTTAGAGTCCCTTACTTATGTGAATGTGTGTGAGTGGTTAGAGTCCCTCACTAAAATGGATGCATGTGTAGTTAGAGTCCCTTGCTTGATGATATATGAATATGGTTAAAGTCCTATGCCTAATGACAAATTTTTGAATATATAAGTGTGGAAGGTTGGAGTCCTCCATTTCATGTATGATGAATGAGTACTTCCGAAGTGTTGACAAGACTTGTCCCTTGATTAGCATGTGATACATCTATATGTGTGGATAAGGTTATGAATGTGATTGAATATAATATATTGACGTGATGTTGAATGATGATGCTATTTTATCCTTATCCTTGAGTTATATTCTAACGTTCCAATCGTTAACCATCTCCAGGCGCTATATCCCCATGCAACATATGGGCTGGAGCATCTTCTTCTCTTCCTATGTAGTGATTAGACGATCGAAGCAGTTTGTGTATTGACTTTGGAGTGGTGATCTTCCTTTCTTTGGAAGACATTAATCCTTGGTTACCTATCTTTAGACTTAGTTTATCTTTGGATTGGTTTGTCTATTATCGGGGGCTTGTACCGACGTATACATTTCTAAACTTTGATTGTATAGAGGTATTGTAGATAGCTGTGGACTTGGGTATATTGGTTATTTGATGAACCTAATGAAATGGTTTGACATGGTTTAAGTTATGACTTGTGGTATATTTTCCGCTATCTCATTTTATGGTCGGAATTCACCCGACCCTTGTGATCGTTGTAATGATGGTGATGGGTTATTGGTGCGACCTCCGATTCATGTGGGCTTGGGGTTTCCATACGACATGGCCCGGTTTTTGGGCATGTAAAAAGAGCATGACTAATGATAAAGATTTTAAATTGAAATTTAGGATCCCACCTGAACAATATGGTTAATATTATCAGTTGCAAGTTCAAGAGCCCACATGGAGAATAGGGTGAATATATAAAATTGCAAGTTAAGAGACCACCTAGAGAATAGGGTAAAGATTATCAATTTCAAGTTTAGGAGTCCGCCTAGAGAATAGGGTGATGATTTGTAAGTCAAAAAACCACCTAGAAAATAGGGTGAAGATTATCAATTGCAAGTTTAGGAGCCCGCATAGACAATGGGGTGAAAATTTAAATTGTAAGTCAGGAGCTCCCTTAGAGAATAGGGTAAAGATTATTAGTTGCAAATTCAAAAGGCCTTCTGTAGAATAGGGTGAATATTATCAGTTGTAAGTTTATGAGGCCATTTGGAGTACGTGAAGATTGTTAATTGAAAGTTCAGGAGCTAGCCTGGAGAATAAGGTAAAGATTTTCAAGTTCAAGTAAAGGGTCGATTTTTAAGCTCATCTTCAATACCAAAACCTTTTATGGACAAAGAATCTACTTTCCAGTTCAACCCAAAGAAAAGTAGCTATCTTATCACTTGATAAAGCATTGAAGACTCAAGTCAAAAATCAAGAAAAGTTGCATAGATAGAATTTTTGTAATTTCTTTCATTTTTTTAGCTTGTAATTTTCATTTTTTATGTAATAATAGGATCCACGGACCAGGAACTTGAGAAGAGCTCACCCGACTCTCCATCTCAGTATAGACCCTCTTCTTTACACCCTCTTAACTACACGTGACCTGATTCCTCAAAACCCGCATGAAATGCCTCAAGGTCATTTTCTGTATTTTCACTCAATTTTTTTATTTGGAGCTTTCCTATTGTTGGCCCAAGTCATTTATAACTTGCTAGAACTGATAGTTCGGTTACCAGGTAGTTCAGTTGTTTTTTAGAGCCAATTCCCTGTTATGAAGTCTTTTCTGGTTCAAATTGGCTATCGAACAAAAAATTCAACCAAAGGATCGTGTATATCAACTTTGACAGTTCCAAAAGCTCCAAAAAGTCAATTTTAGGTTAGGTGTACCCTTGGTTCAAGTACCAAGGCTTTCAGAATCATCTCAGGCTATTGGTCGGAAGTTAAGAAAAATAACACATATGTGTGGGACCTAGTTTTTGTTGAAACGACCTTAGATGGAAATTTCGACAGCACCATTGAGTCCAACATTTTGAATTTGATAGGGTAGCATAGTCTATTTATTTATATGGGATTCTGAATGAATCCTGAAGGGTTGAAAGAGACTTGAAAAAATTCCAAGTCTCAATTGGTGCTGATGCACCATTTAAGCACCCTTTTGGGCTACTTAAGAAAAGGGGGCCACTAAAGCAGCTGACCCATTGCTTAAGTAACTAGGCCTGCCCAAATGAAGTTCAACTTAAGTGGAACCCCTAACACTTAAGTGACAAAGGGACTATTTAAGCGGTACATATGTAGACGCTAAGTGCCACTAAAGAAACACCAGGTCACTTAAGCGGTGACTGCTTAAGCAACCCAATGTCTGCTTAAGCAGTACTCGAATACCTGGTAAGGTATAAAAAGCCCACATTGCTTGATTTTCCCCATTGTTTATCCATTCGCAAGGATATTGAACCCAAAAAGTGGTAAAACTTGGGAGACTCATTTGTGGGTGATTTTGGAGTTGTGGTGAAGTTAATTTGACGTGTTTTTTCTTTGAATTTGTTGTAATCTTCCATCAATTTCCTGATTTAATTATCTATCTTTTATAAAATATCTAAAAGCTTAGTGGCTTGATTGTAGCATCATTAGAGCTCAGAATTCACCCATTTTGAGGGTAAATATTCCTTGAGCATATAGGGACACTGTGTTGGTTTGAAAGGGCGATTCCATAAGTGGGCCCCACATGGTTTTTTGATGTAATTTTGGACCTGAATCATAATAGTGAAATATAGGTATCATCATTCTAATTTTGATGAGTATATTATGATTTTGATAGCGTGGCATCTTGCGAAAGCTTCACGGAAGGGAAAATTGGTGATTTAGCAGATTCTTTGGGCTTTTATTTTTGAATTCCAGGTATGCTAGGCTTACCTTCTCCATAGATTGAGCTAATTCGTTGTATAATTATGATATTATGCTAGACATGGGAAGTGATTTAGGTGTTGGAAGAATGACTATTTTTTAACTGTTTAGGCTATTTTGGAATTGTAATTTAGGTAAAATTAACCTAGTTGCTGAAATTTTATGTGGAATTGACTTAGTTACTCATGTTTTTGGAAGGATTTTGATCTTAGGCTAATTATGGCTTATTTAACATCTAAAAATTAATTTAGGCACCTTAGCCTACTCAGGGGTAGAATTTGGCTAAAAATGAATTTCAAGGATTAGAAGTAGGCCCCTCCGGCCCACCTTAGGCCGAGTCTAATGTTAGCTTTTGTAGACTTGTTTAAAAATATTGAACCTTTATTAATGATTATTTTGGGACTTTGAGGAGATTGAATACTTAATAAGTATACTAGTTTGGTATTAGAAGTTGGTGCTAATTTCCAGTAAAATCCAGTGGTATATTGATATATTTTACTTATATGGTTTATTGATATGGCTGATGGATATGGTTCATTGGTATGGTTTATTGATATTGTCACGCCTTATATCCCATTGGGCCGTACAGACACCCGTAGCCATAAATGACCGAGAGCACCAACCGATAACATTATACTTCTCATGCATGTAACTATGATATCCAAAGGTTCTACTATAAATGAATATATGATGCATCAATGATAATAAAAAACAAAACCAAAACTATGTGTACAAAACATGGTCGTTGGGGCCAAAAAATCTAAAAGATAAGACACTATCATACGTAACTTTACATGGTCTACAAATCCTGTTGAAGATACATAAACTTAGTTAAGGTTGAGTCGGGACAAACCCCTGCCTTACTCTTAACTACTGCACAATGCCAAAAGATGTATAACAGACTCGAAAAGCCAGAAATCAACTTAGAGCTCACTAATTACCGCTGGATATCCTATACTCCTACTAGGGAGGTGTATTAGTTGAAGCACCTGTGCCTGCAACATGAAAATCAGGTTCTCCGTGAGCAACATCAGTACAAAAATTTGTACTAAATATGTAAGGTTAAAAATAATTATAGATAATATAAGATATCAATTGAAATCAGACACAAATGTATAAATAGCGCTAGTAGACCACCTTTACACATGCTTTTAGGATTAGGTACATTATATTCTTTTCTTTAATTTCCCTTCTTACTTTATAATATTTGTAAGACATATGATACAAATGGCCAATTGATCAGTGGTAAACACACAAATTGGGATCGACCCATGATAGGCTTACGCCCCTAAGCTGCTACCTATGTATAAATAGATTGTGATTGGCCCATGCTAGACTTTCACCCCTAAACTACCACCTACATATAAAGGTATCAAGATTGGCCCATGCTAGGCTTATTCCTCTGGGCTTACACCTATTTGATTTAGATTTGCATTACCTAGTTTATTAAGCCATTGAGATTGTTACTTTGGTGGTCATAATGCTATTGTACTTTGGAACAATAAACTACCAGTAAGAGACATCTGAATAAATAATTAATGTAATAATAATGAGGTAGGGAGCAGTTTGTGCATAAATGAACTTTTTAGGAGCTAAGAATAACACATGGATCTTATTTGACTTAAAGGAGAGCTTATGAAACTTGCTAGTGAAAGTAGATATGCAGACTTGATAATAAACATTTATTGAGGTATTTTAAAATGTTAGAGAGTGGGGGATAAGGAATTTATCTACATGGGAGATCATACACTGCCACTATGTATCATTTTCTATAGGACAACTTTAGAAGCTTGTTTATGTAAACGATGAAAATATGCAAGTTTCTTAGATTATTTTTTGAGATATGATGTGTTTTGGGTAAGTTTTGTAGGAAATCAAGTTTTGGATGCTAAACGGAGGAAAAATATGATAATTGATGTTTTGGGCTACTTACTTAGGCATTTCTGGGTGTAAGTGCCACATACCGGGCTTAGGTGACCAAAATAGGTGTCAAAATTTGAAGTCCAAAGGCTTAGAAGCAGGAAAAAAGAAGATTCTCTCACTTACTAAGGGCACCTACTTTGTAGGTGCCAACTACACCATAGTTGACCAAAGTAAGTGACAGAGGTCCAAGTCCAAAGAGTTTCAGTAGCTGTGCAGGAGGCCAACTACTTACTTAGGACCACCTACGGTTCATAGGTAGCCTAAGTAAGTGGCTACCGACCTTAATATTCCTTTTTTATTTGGATTTTGATTTTTAGGATTTCCTTATATCCTATAAATGCCCTTTTGACATTTTCTAGTTAGTTTACACTCCCACTTACAAACATATATTCAATTTCAAGATTCAATTTTGATCTTGGGATTACTTTGTTCTTGATTTTGGTTGATAATTCAGTTACAGACTTTTATTGATCACTGTGATATTATTTAATGCCTTTTATTCTGAATTTCATTAATCGTTTCACAGGCATGAGTGGATAAAGACCTTAGCAAGGGTTGTGGGAACCCTAGCATATTGACGAAGTAGGGGAAGTGCTAAGTTGTTCTAAGCTAATATCTTTGCATGTATTGTATTATGTTTAATTTAATAAATGTCTTAGTAGTTGCAAATGGTAAAATCCCATCTACAATATCATTGCTCACTCCACAAGAGGAGTAATGACTAGGAAAAGATAATTACAACAGTAATGTGAAGATTAATTGTCGATCTAGGCTAATCAGTATCATCTATGTAAAATGGTTATCTATCATCTAATAACTTAAGACCCAAAAGGTAATAGTTAATTGGGATCTAGGATAAGTTCTAGTAATGCGACATCCTGAGACTCAAACAGTAAAAGATGAAATCCACCAGTGAGTCAACATGACAATTTATGGTACATAACTTATCATATTCTGCATGCAAGGTATTGGGTTGGTTTAGTAAAGAACAATAAGCCTACTGAGTTGAGAAGCCAGGGGAAACAAAATCATTGTGTTCATCTCTGACTGATTACAACAAAAGTTGAATTCTGTTACTTGTTCGATATTGTTACTACAAACCCCCAATTTACATTCTATTCAGCCCGTTGAGTTCAGCAAGTTAGAGATAAAAATCTGCGTCTTCCTTGTGGGTTCGACCCCAACCTAGTTGGGTCACTTTACTTAACATCGACTGCTTTATCCTTCAGTTGGAGGTGTATTTTGGACATTGATTAACAATTTTTTTGGCACCGTTGCCAGGGAAAAATGATGTGAGTTGTGGATTAAAGATTGTTGGAGTTTTTGGGTCCTTATATTTATGTTATTATTTTGGTATATGCCGGTATATTCCTTACACCTGAGTCAAGATAATCCTTTACTCCCTCTAAATCCTAACACAGAGAAACTATTATAACCTAATTGTAAAATGACGGAACTACTACGTGCAGGTTATGTAAAAGGGGTCCTAGATGATCCTAATGTTGTACCTCCCCCTGCCCTAGGTGATCCATAAAACATTGCTGATAGATAGATGGAGATATTGTTGACAGATGCTACTAACTTGAGAAGGAAGAAGAAGGCCTGGTTAGCTCAGCAAATAGAGCTATCCAGGCCAATATCGATAATTAATCATCGAGAAATACTCGATGATAATCAAGATGGATTTTGAGGTGGTCGAGTTTAAGTGACCACAACATTCCAGTACTTTTCAGTCGTATGATGATGAATAGGATATGTGATATGTTGAGACGGCATAAACAGGAGCTATTATTCCTCCTGCACTATCCCCCGATGTGAAATTTCACATAACTAGTGCCATGATCTAGCTTCTAAAATTAAAGGTATATTTTTGGGCTCGACTATAGTCGATGCAAATATGAATCTTGCTAATTTTGTTGGGATCTGCACTTCTTATACTATTTTGGGGTTGGACCAGGAGGCACTCAAATTTAAGTTGTTCCTCATTTTGTTGATTGGGGAAGCTTCTTTATGGTTGGGGGAACTTCTGAGAGGATCTATTACCACTTGGAACGAGTTGCACAAGAAATTCTTAAATCATTTCCTTCCTCCGACTAGGATGTTACAACTTAAAAACCATGGTATCAACAAAGCCTCTAACAAAATCTAAGTACCAATAAATTATCGGGACATGACCTTGACCATAGCCAAAACACATCTGAAGTAAAGTCTACGACATGAGAAACCAAAACATAAATGATGTCTTCCAAATGATGCCAGCTCACCACTTCAAGTCAACTCATGAACTAACTGCGAACACCTGATCACTGTGCAGGTAAGGTAGACTTGATTTTGGACCCTTCATGGCATGGGGATACAACATATCAAGATGGCTAGTGGTTGGAGCACTAGCATGTAACTTAGGGATAGGGGAACAAATAATGCCATGGATAATAATTCAAAACCAGTTAGATTCCATGCATACCTTCAAATACAAATACAAAAATATATATCACGTGTTGGGGTAGGGAACGAGTATTATCCTGAACATTTAAAAATCTTAACTTGTGTTGTGTAGCTTGACCCCCATAAAATCCACCCACGGTCTAAATGGATTCAGTTGTAACCCCCTGTTCGGGCCCCAATGCATGTTAGCCGCACGTATTAGAGATATTATAGTAGGACAAGGATTCCCATGTACCCTTTGACAACAATGATACAATTATATATATTTATATATACATACTTTGGGGATCCCTTTGTACCCTACAAGCACATGGTCATCAAGACCAACCCACACATTGATAACCATGAATTTTTAGTATAAGTCATTCGGATTCATACCTTCACAACTAACTAACACAAACCCCTTTAAGCCTATTTAAAACATTTAACACATAACCCATTTACTAAAATTTCAGGAGTCAATTATAAAGGTGTTATTAAGTGGTATCATCATACCGTCTATAGCTTGCATGCAATGTCATTAACCAACACTATTGGGGATTTCTTTGTACACTGTAGACTCTATTCTTAAAATCACTTGGGGTATTCCCGTGTACCCCACAAGGTTTTCAAGACCATTATTATTATCTAATTAGCCAATTATACTATGCATTAGTTTTAAGAAAGTAGACCAAACCAATCATTTTGGGAATTCTTTGGTACCTCTAATACCATAACTTACAAAATTAGGGAATCCATTATACCCCAAACTCCAATAACCCCTTTTATTTTATACCAATGAATTAATACAAGTGAGCAAACCAAATAGGTGACAAAATCACATTCATTGACAATTTCACAAACAGGTTAAGGGCACATAATTTCCAAATGATATACCAAGGCACAATCATAAAATTAGGGATTAACCATGATCCCTCTATTTAGTTAGAGTTCCTATGCATCCCACAATGTTCCTAAGCATTTATAAATCATGATTTTTGAATAATAAATCTTAGAAAAACATTTAAACCAAATACATTCACAACCCTTAACTCATAGTTCGAAACCCATTATCAAAACCATGAATAATGACCAATTTCATGCCATTAATAAACTAAAAGTTCAAGGAAAAGAGACATATGCTTTAATTTCCAAGAAATTCAAAGAAAATAATTCTCTTGGGACCCTAGATGATCACCTTCTTAAACCCTAGCCTTGAGTTGAAATAGGGGTTTTAAGAGAGAATGATTCAGAGTGAAACTAATGACCTCGGTGTCATGAAAACTAATGATAATCATCTTATAAAGTTCTTAAGGGTCATTTTAAATGAAAAGAGCCCATTTCCCTTCATCCCATTTAAAATTAATAAAACTGCCATAGAAAAATACATGGGTTCATACCATGGACCTTATTGTGAAGGTCCGACCTCCGTGTCATGGAACCTATCGTAGAACATAGCCTCCATGTCACAGAGGTTAGTCTTTGTGATAACCTCTATCGAACACCAACTTTGCAGAGAGTTGCTGCCTTCGGGGTCTGAAATTACCCCGAACCTCATCAAAAGATTTTGAAACTCTTCTTGGTTACCATTTTAACATCCCCAAACATAATTTGGGTCAAAAATCAATATTCCAAGCATGGAAAGACCAAAAATAAATTGCTCGAAATTTGAGAGTATTACACATATATACACATTACAGAGTTTAAAAACAAACTTTTTGAGGGGTGTGATTTCTCTCAAAAATCATCAAAAAATATGTCAATTACCCTAGATTATCATTTTTCTCATAGTTAAACACAAAAAATCATGAAACAAAACACAATATGCCTAAACATAGCTATTCTACTAAGAATTGGACTCTGTGGAAAAGTGGCACAACAACGAAAACCCCAAGAGGATATCGAGACCTATAAGCAGCCCCACCCTCAACTTAAGACATGAATTATAGCCTATGCATTTAGCTGTTACAAAATAAGAGAGTTAGAAACATACCTGTGGCACCATAGGTGCATGGCTCTGTCATTAATCACACGAACACGAATTGTAAAATAACAAAATACCTTGGGTTGCCTCCCAAGCAGCACCTGATTGAACGTTGTGGCATGAAGTGGCTATGTTGGTCACTCAAACTTCATAAATAAGCACATGGGTACCTTGATTACCCATACTTCATCAAATAGCCTAAGAGTTGGCTTCTAGTCTTCTCTTTCCATTTTGAACTTATAAATTTAACCCCTAATTTTTTTTCCTGATTTCCTACTATTCTTAACGGGAGATGGTATGAAGATAAAGGAACCAAGCAATAGATATGGAATGTTTCAACTCTTGTCCCTTAAGTGAGGAATGTAATTCATTGATTTTGGCACAATAAATTTAAATATATAGACATTTATTCCTCCATCTTTCACTCTTTCACTCTTCCATAAGCTCGGATGGATTGATCAAAATATTACTATCCAAAAATAATAAGGAGAAAATCTTTGAATGAGGTCTAATATGCCCTAACTCAGGAGTTATACTCGTATTTACATCCCCACATAACTCTAAAATGCTCTCTTTAATAGTGACACTATTCATAAAAGTATGAGTAATTGTTGTCTCCTCGAATTTTAGCTCCTCAAGTTGGATTCTTAAAATTTTTTAAGTCTTACATCACCCATAACTAAATTGTTGGGTGTTACACGCAAAAACTTTTGCATTCAACTCTACTTGTAAGTGGTAAATATCAAAGCCAAACCTATCAACTTTTTGAATTAGCTCATGATTGTTGTGTGCAAGGTGTGTCAATGATTTAATCATGCTATCCTTGTGTTCACACAATATATTTTCCACACTCCTACAATACCATACCATATCAAAAGGATAAGGATCAATAATAAAGAAGTCTTCATTACTCCTTACTTTTTCTGGCCAAGTTGTCATATCAAGAAGAGTAGGCATACACTAGCATATGCCTAAAGAAGGATAGAAAATAAAACCCTAAAAACTTCAACAACTCCAATCAATGAATCTAGAGTCGTATTCCCCAACAACGATGCCAAAATTTTGATAACACCCAAACTATACCTCTAATTAAAATATAAAGCGGTCTTTGTCAAAATATAGTAACCCAACTAGGTTGGGGTCGATCCCATAGGGAATACGTTAGAAATCTTTCTTGAACTTGTTGAAATCAGCAGGAAGTAAAGAATGTATATGGGGGAATTTTCTAAAATAGTCAAAAGTAACAAGAACTGGATGCTTGAGGTTGTAATCAATCTAATACAAACACTAGGTTTGCATTCCCCTGACTTCTAACTCTGTAGATGTATCATGCACTATCAAAATATTCCAATACCTTGCATACATAATCTGATATCACCAACCGCCTCTCAGCATACTTTGGTGAATTTTACTCATCTGCTTTCGATCTTAGAGTGTCACCTTACTAACCCTTGACTTGGACCCTGTTTCAACTATCTTCTCTTGATCTCATATTGACTAGATAAAATTTAATTGTCTTAAAAAATAGTGTAGGTAAGCTTATTTGGTGATTAACACCAAATCACTGTTGTGATCTCCTTTTCCCAATATCTACCTCCCTCTTGGGTTCGTACTGAATACAAGTAGGATCCTAACATTGTCCAACACTATGGAATTAATTAAACTGAAGAAACCCATAACACATGCAAGGATCTTTATCTAGAATGACTTGGAACTTCTTTTTCTTCATTAATCTGCCAAGGTTCCCACAACCCTAGCTAAGGGAATTAGCCGCTCATAGTAGGAAGTTAATTTATGGAATTCATAGGCAAAATTACAGAATCAATGTCAATAATTAAAGAAGAAAACCCAAAGTCCCAAATTAAGAACAAACCAAAAATTAACAAAGAACTATAAGATGCCAAGATCACAAGTCAATCTTAGAATCATAAGATATTTTTGAATGATATAATCTTAGACCCAAAGTGCTTATCTCTAAATATATAAACTAAAAAATGTCAAAAGGGTATTTATAGATTACATGAAAACCCTAGAAAATCAATCCAAGATGATAGAGGAAAACTCAAGTTTGTGGCTACCTATGGGGACATTTACGGGCCGTAGGTGGCCCATCGTAGATGGAAAACTTTCAAACCACTAAAAAACTATTTGAACTTTGATTTACTGGCAGCTACGGGCCGTAGTTACCCTTAGTAGGTGACATGGTCCAATTTTTTGGCTTTTGAATCTCTCTGTTTTTCAACTTTCTTACATTTATTTTGCACCTATGCCTCAGTAAGTAGTACCTATGGGCCGTAGGTGGTCCAAAACTTAAATTTGACTCATTTTATCTCGATTAGCTCCAAAACTTGATCTCCTAAAAAAACAACACAAAATACACTAAATCCAACAAAATAGTCTTAAGTGTATGCATATTCTCCAAGTTTAAACATCATAAGTGCTATGAATCAATAACACATCAGAAATCACTTACCAATTTGACACAAGAGGATCTAATGATTATATTGCGATATCAATGAACAACTTTGCATACACAAATGATAATTTCTTTAAAAATGAGCAATCATTAGTGCATTCTAAGTGCCCTCACCACAAAAAAGTCCCGTACACATAATATTCATTTAATTATTATGACTTGGTAAAAATTTTATCACTCTCACAATGACATTCAAGAAATGCATACATAATATCATAGACTTGCCATTATTTTCAATGCTTTAGCTTTTGAACAGTTAAACTAGGATCACTGTAGATCTTTTTTGACTTGTAAGGATTGAGGATAGGTATGGCACATTTGGAATTAGTGACTAAGACATATTTGACATTACACTACTTTTGATCCACTTCTAACCAATATTTTTTACCTTACTCTTTGTTTATTCATTATTTTCTTCTATTATGAGTGCAACATTCTTTTCAACAAACTTCTTTTTATATTTTACTCATTTTCACTTTTGTCTTTGTTCATAAACCCTACCCATTTTCCCTATTAATTTCCAGTCTCTCTTTTTCATACCCTAATCTTTATTTTATACCCCTCTATAGGGGCCACCCTCAACTTATGCAATTTTCTTGAGTTGAGGTTCACAATATTAATAATGGACAAGGGCCAAAATAGTGTTTTCGAGGAGCCTCTACAGTATCAATCCTCAACTTAGAGGGTTTGCCAGAGTTGAAGTATATAATGTCCAATGAGGTACCAAGGCCAAGATAAGGTTCTAAGAAAAATAGAGAAAGTGAAAAGGTTAATGAATAAAAATGTTAATTAGGGTTTAAAATTCAAAATAAGGGAAAATTACATATTTTGGATTGTTATTTAGGTTGAGTGGACTAAAATAAAGCATGGTCTATGATCCTTTCCTAATCCCTAAAGTATGGCCTACACAAGATAAACTGGGAATGTATTGAATTGCAAACATAATTTAAGAACTATACAAAAGCTATAATGACCCAAATTTGGATGATTTTCTGTTTTATATATTTTGACCATTTTACCCCTCCTCATGGTTGTGCTACCTCCCCGTAGTTGTGCTATCTATTTATGAGTTGTGGAGATAGTTGACATAGTTCCCAAGGCCTTGGGGAAGATTTTGAGTTAGTTTGAGGTAATTGTAAGGCTTTAAGAGCTAAAAGTTGACTTTGGTCGACATATCGAGAATAGAGTGCCATATGGCAAAATGGATTTCTCTACCAAATCCAAAATATCAAATTTGGGTTAGAAGCAGGGTTGGTTTGGTTTTGCAGCTTTTAGATCCTATTTAACCCTTGGTTCAAAATAGTATAAATAGGGTCCAGAGGGTCAATTTTGTGATCATGACATTTTTTATAAATTTGATTATTCTATTGGATTCAGAACGTGTTTTACAATCTATTTTCACCATTGGATCATGTTCATAGGGTTCCAACTGAGTTCTGAGGGTCAAGAACAAGTGTTTGAAATTACTGGTGGTGGTGTGGTCGCGAAAGAAAACTTTTAACTGCATTCCCGATACTTTGACCATTTGACTAGGTTGCAAAATCAAACTTTTGACCGCTTTCATGACCATTGCTAATGTTTAAGACCCAAAACAAACCCATTTAATATTTTTGAATTTTTTGGAGCTAGGAAGCTCTAATTTTGACGATTTTCAATGCATTTTTCTCATAAAATAATTATCTATCCAATTATAACACCATTTCATCCATATACAAATAAATTTTATTTTATTTTTGATGATTTCTACCCAATTTGAGAATCAATACCCCATTTTCACTATTTTTGGGTCTTGGGAGCTCGATTTTGGGCAATTCCAAAGGGATTTTTGAGATTCTTCCATGGGTAAGTTTCCAAATCTTATACTTATCATTTACCCTTATTTTTATATTCAATAAAACTTCAAATTCTTTATTTCAAAATAGGTTTTTTTGGGGGGGGGGGGGGTTGCCAAAAAAGTTGGAAAGTATTTTTTCTTTAATTAGGACCTTGTTGTTAACTCATTTTTTGTTGAGTTTTCAGATGTAGACTCCTATAAGTATGGGAAACATATTTTTGAAATAAAATGATTATTTTACCTGTTTTGTTTTTGAACCCATTTTAAGGTCCATTTTAAACCCATCTTGAATACAATCAATATGAGTACCGTTGGATTTTTTTTTATGTTAGATATCATATTTGATAGTTTGGTCATTGTTGGAGATGTTTTGAAGGATTTGAGCTTCCAATTGGGGATATGTGTAGTATTTGGATTTTTGGATCTTCGATTAAGGCAAGTTGAGATGAACCTTGATTTTTTTCCAAAGTATTTATGTGTTGTATTATTTACTTGATTGTCGGTATGTTGTGATTTATTTAGATTATGGGTCACTCTTAGATGACATAGCGATAATCTCTGCGGGTACTAGAGTCTTAATAACGGATTGTATTTAGTTTATTGCATTAGCTAGTTTGTCTTATTTCTTGTAGCTATCCTTAGAATATATTGTAATTAATAACTCAGGTTTGGATTATTATTATTAGATTCTTACTCTAGGGCTTTAGAACTTGTATAGCGACCTTTATTATGGTGATTGGGGTTTTGCTAATTCTAGGGGATAATTATGTTACTGCTGAAATAATAGAATGATCAAGCCTTAGATAATTCCTCGAGTATAAATGAGATCGTATTAGTTATTGAGGCTTAATGTATGAATGAGCTAGGTTTTGGTAGTTTCGCAAAATTTAGTTATTGGGATTTGTATTTACTGTATTTACGTTCATATGCCCGTGTGGGGGATTAATCATCTATTATTATAGCGTGATACCGTGTGGGGGATAATATTGTTGTGTTTGATAACTTGAGATGATATTTGTTGTGCGTTACCCGTGTGGGGGCTTATATGATATAATTGGCCTTGTAAGTGTATTTTGTGCCTTAGTAGTTGACATAATGCTCGAGTAGGGGCTTAAAATGATATTAATGATGCCTTACATGCATAATTGTTCCAATGGTACATTGCCTATATTAAATAGGGGATGGTTGATATATTGAGTATGTTCTAAGCTCACGTGTATATTTGATGAATAGATTTGAGATCTTTCTACTGGTTTTGTTATGAGCATTACATCCTTATATAATACATATATTTATGAGGCATTGGTACCACTTTGGAAATATTGATTTTTAATAGAAATGTGACACCTTCAATAAAACCCTTTGCTGAAGTTCACGAGCCGTAAAGGAGATATGAATATTGGGACTAGATTGGTTATTGAGATTGTATATGGATTGTGAACCCGTATGGGTATAATGACCCTTTTGGTCATTTTCTATAATTCTATTTATTTTCACCATTTGAGCTTCTCCATTGTTTCCCTAAGTTATTTAAGACTTGCTGGGAACAATAGTTTGGTTATCGGGCAATTCGTTTGATTTTTGGAACCAATTCCTTGTTTAGAAGTCTTTGCTAGTTCAAAATGGCCACCGAGCGAAAACATCAGTAAAACAATCTTGGATACAAATTTCAACCACACTAGTAGCAATGAAATATCAATTTTAGGCTAGGTAGATGTATGTTCGGGCCCCAATGCACCCGAGCTCATTTCGAACTATTGGTTGGAAAGTTAAAAATCAAAAAGTATGGGTGTGGGACCCATATTTGGTCCAAATATCCTCGAATTAAAATTTTATCTTCACCAATACATCTAGAGCACCAAATTTAGTGGATTTACATAGTTTATTTGCAATAATCAAGCTCCAAACGAGTCCCGAGGCATTGGCCAAAACTTGGAAAAATTCAAAGTTCAGCTATCATCTGCAATGGCGGACAATATCGCGATCGTGGTGTGTTCCCTATGCTGATCTCCCTTACATGATTGTAACCCTTTGAGGGAAATCACTGTACCTCCTTACTTGCGGGTCCGTAAATAGATCCCATGGTCGTGATTTGAGCATTTTTATCTTCTCCCATGAGAACCAAAAAACCTAAATCGGTATAATAACTTAAAATTGAGTATTGTGGATGACTTTGGAGCTTGTTTAACATCCATTAACATAATTATCATCCAATATAAGGTAAGATTCCTTCAAATTCTTGGTGAATTTCTTTAGTTTTGACCCAAAAACTCAATATAGCTTAGGGCATAATTTTAACCCCATATTAGCCTTGTTTTCACCTATTTCTATAGATTTATGATTCCTTGTTCATTATGAACATTCGTTTGACCAAGGAAATGTGTTTTCCATATGTTAGACCCACTTGGGGTTTTTTTGTGTCATTTTTGGACCCGAAGAACAATAGTGCAACATGGGAATCGTTAGACTTGTATTGATGAGTAGATTACTATTTTAGTAGTGTTATGGCATTTTGCGAGTTGTGAAGTGAAGATAGACGTGTGGTGAATGATGTAAGATTTCACGATCCGGCTTTGAGATAGGCTTATGTCTACTCTTCTCTTTAGATGATGTGTCATATATATTGCATGTGAATGTGAATGTTAGGCTTGATTATGATTAAAATTACTTAGCCTTGGACATTAAATTTTGGGAATTAGATGAGGTTTTTGACCCGTAAGTTGAAATATGTAATACTCATTTTAGAATCTCGTTCCCTTCTCCCTAGATTGGACTAATATGTAGCTTGGATATGGTATAATGCTTGGTTTGGTATGTATTTTAAGTGTGGAATCATGGTAAGTATGATTAACCTTGGTTGGGCTATTCTAGTGATTGTGAAATCATACTTTGGGTAGAGTTGACTTGAATGCCCATATTTTTAGACGAGGTACCTATCTTAGGATTGGTTATGTCTTACTTGACAGCCAAAATTTTAACAAAATACCTTATCCTAGTTTAAGGAATAGTTTTTATAAACATGGAAATTGAGGATTAGAAGTGGGGTTGTCCGGCCCACTTAGGCCAAGACTTGTGTTAGTCTTGGTAATTTAGTTGTGGATGCAAGTCTTAGTTGAGACTATTGCACCTTTAGAATAAGTTTACTTTATGGCTTAGTTAATTTTTATAGTATTTTCCTCGGATAATGATTAAATGGCTAATGGCTATAATTTCCTTATAGAAATGATATTGGGCCTATAGAAATGATGTTTTCTCTTATATGTGATAGTTGGCCTATAAAGATGATATTTCTCATAGTCTTGATGTATGACCTATAGAAAGGAGATGCCTACTAGATGTTATATGATCACAAATAAGCTTTATGGCTTACAGATATACCTCTTATTTAGGGTATGACTTATAAATACTAAATGGCTTACCAATATGATTATTTATATGAGTTCTGGATATGTATGTTGGGCTAATGCCATGATTATGATGTTATGACTATTCCAGACACACTATTGGGCCAAAGGACTTGTTATGATATGAGTTGGATATTTAGGAAGTAAATATCCTTGTAAATGCTACAGTTGTAGTTTATGAATATATGAACATTTATATACACACCTCTCTGATATAGAATGAAACAAAATGCAGTATGATGTTATGATTCAAATGTTTGAATACTGGTGATGGCATGCATAGATTCGATAAGTTCATGATTGATGCATCAATGATTTATACGATTCTAATTATATTATAACCTTATTATTGTTGCCATTAACTAAGGGCTAAAGCCTACTTTCTACCGTAAGATGTTTTTTTTCACAATAATAATTGTCGAACCTAATGACTAATTTATAATAATAAAAGAGGTTAACAACAATGATTTAAAGATTTGACCAAGGGTTTTTAGGATACAGTTCATACTTTAAATAGGATACAGTTCATACTTTAAATAAAAAATAGGGTTTTTAGGCTCAATGGGTGAAATGAGTCTAGTGATGAATACTCCACATACCTTAATTGGACAAATTCCTGAAGAAATATTGAAATCAGAACTTAAATTCTTGAGCTATGTAGAGAATAAGCTTAAATTTTGTTCTTGGGAGGAAAGGAAGGGTTTTTAAGTCGTGTACTGAATATTTGGGGTTAAAAGAGTGGAAGTAACGTGTTTTAAGACCCCTTACTTTGTTTAAGGATGATTAGAATTGGTTTAGGGTTGTGAAAAGTCCTCAACTCCCTTAAATTATGTCAAAATGGAGTAATTATGGCACTTGGATTTTGTTGGGCGGCGCACACCAAAAGCACACCCCATCCAGTGGCTATTTGCATTTGTCATGTGATGCACGACCTTAGTGAAGGGTCTATTAGGTGATTCACACCTAATTACAATGTCCAAAAACATGACCAATACAACCCATAACATCTAAACATGGTCTACCATCGAAATAGGGGTCCTAAAGGTCATTTTGAATGCATTATTTGAGCATTACAACTACGGTTTGTTACATTATATCCCACTTTGTTTCATTTATCCTTGAATTAAAATATTTAAGTTGAAGCACTAAGAAGGCTGAGATCGTACACTGAACACTCATGCACTAAACCATGATTAAGTAACTTAATCTTAAACCTAATACGTAGATTGAGCTGATTTTCATGAATACATGCTACAACATGAGGATAGTTATATAGAAAAGATAGAGAATAAGAGAGTTGATTTAAGATAATCCATTACCTCAAACTGAGTCTAAATTCATAAGGAAAATATGGGGATACTTGGCTCGCATATCTACTTCTGCCTCCCAAGTGGCTCCCTCAATGGATTGATTTCGCCATAGGACCTTAACCAAAGGAACTTCTTTATTCCTTATCTTACGAATCTGATGATCAAGGCTCTAAACTGGAACTTCTTCTCATGAAGGGCTATCATTAACATCCATACTTTTTATAGGAACAACAGAAGATGAATCACCCATGCATTTCTTTAACAAAGAAACATGGAACAACAGATGCACTGATGCCAAATCTACAGGAAACTCTAACTTATAAGCTACCTTCCTAAAATGGGTTAAATTTCTGTATGGGCACACATAGCGGGGAATGATATTTCCCTTCTTGCCAAATCTCTTCAGTCCTTTCATAGGTGAAACTTTCAAATAAACTAAGTCGCCAACCTCAAACTCAAGATCCCTTTTCTTCATATCTGCATAAGATTTCTGATGACTTTGGACTGTCTTTGAGATCTCTCAAATTAACTAAAATTTCTCCATCGCCTCAAACACTGAATCTAGCCCTAAAAAAGTAGCCTCACCTACTTCAATACAACCAAAAGGAGATCTACATCTCCTCCTATAGAGAGCCTCAAAAAGAGCATTCTGAATACCGTAGTGATAACTATTGTTGTAGGCAAACTCAATCATAGGTAAGTGGTTATCCCACCCACCCTTAAAGTCAATAACACAAGCCCTCAAAATTTCCTCTAAAGTGTGAATGGTCCTCTCCACCTGACAATCTACCTGAGGATGAAAAGTTATATTGAGATGAACTTGGGTACCACAACCCTTCTGAAAAGCCTTCTTAAAGTGAGAGGTAAACTGAGTAACTCTATCTGAAATAATAGGCAATGGAACCCCATGTAACTTCACCAACTCCCTAAGATAGAGCCTGGCATAATCCTCAGCTGAGTATGAATATGAACTGGCATAAAATGGGCTGACTTGGTCATTATATCTACAATGACCCGAATTGAATTATGTTGATGACGCGTAAGAGGAAACTCTATCACAAAATCCATATTCACCACCTTCCACTTCCAAGTGGGGATACTAAACTCCTAAAGTGTACCACTAGTATTTGGTTCTCATCCTTAACCTATTGACAGTTCGAATACTTAGCCACAAACTCTGCAATATCTTTATTCATACTATTCCACCAATAGATTTCCCGCAAATCATGGTACATCTTAGTGGCTCTAAGGTGAATAAAGTAGGGTGCACCATGCACTTCAGATAATATTCATTGTATCAAACCATCAACACATGGAACACATAACATACCTTGACAATGAAGAACATCATCTTCTCTTTGGGAGAAAACCTACACTTTCTGATCTCTAACTGTTTCCTTTAACTTAACCAAACAAGGATCACTGTCTTGCTTTTCTTTTACTTTGACAATCAATAAAAATTTTAAACCATTTTGAACCCACATACTACCTTCGGCCGAATCAACCAACCAAACTACTAACCTAGTAAGCTGATGCACCTCACAGACTAACTCCTTATTATCATTCTCAATATGGGTAACACTACCCATAAACAATCTACTAAGGGCATCAACCACTATATTGGCCTTGATAAGATGATACAACACACTCATATCATAGTCTTTCAACAATTCAAGTCCTCTACTCTGGCAAAGATTTAGGTCTTTCTGTATGAACACATACTCTAAACTCTTGTTTTTTGTGAACATATCCACATGAACCCCATAAATATAATGCCTCCAAATTTTTAAGGCAAAGACAACAACTGCCAACGTAAGATCATGAGTTGAATAATTCTTCTCATGGGGCTTAAATTGTCTAGAGGCGTAGTCTATGACTTACCTCTCTACATTAATACACAACACTGACAATATCTAGAAGTATCAAAGTATACTACAAACCCATCTATGCCATTTGGAAAAGTCAATATTGAGGCAGAAGTAAGTCGAGTCTTTTACTCCTGAAAGATCTTCTCATAGGAATCTGATTACTAAAATTTAACTTTCTTATGGGTTAGCCTCATTATAGGGGAAGCAATAGAAGAATACCTTTCAATAAACCATCTGTAATAGCCAGATAAACCTAAGAAAATCATAATATCTGATAGAGAATTGGGTCTAGGATAGTTTCTCACTGCTTTGGTCTTTTGAAGATCAACTCAAATTCTATCACCAGAAATAATATAACAAAGGAAAATATCAATCTCACCATAAGTCGAACTTACTAAACTTAGTGAATAACTAATGATCTCTAAGGGTCTGTAATACAACTCTTAGATGGTCTGCATGATCATTCTCACTACAGGAATAGACAAGGATGCCATCAATAAAACTATGACAAACATATCCAATTACTGCTTGAACAGCCTGTTCATCAAGTTCATAAAAGTTGTAGGAGAATTTGTTAGTCTAAAATACATAACTAGGAAATAAAAGTGACCATACCGAGTTCTGAAGGCTATTTTTAAAATGTCACTTTCTCCGACTCTAAGCCGATGATAGCTGGATCTGAGGTCTATCTTAGAGAAATAACTTGCACTCTGAAGTTGGTTGAACAAGTCATCAATTTTAGGAAGATGATACTTATTCTTAATCATTACCTTGTTCAAATGATGGTAAATAATGCATATTCTGAGAGAACCATCTTTCTTGCGTGCGAACAGAACTGGAGCACCCCATGGTGAAACACTAGGCCTGATGAAACCCTGACCCAAGAGATCCTTTAATAGATATTTTAGCTCGTTAAGATAAGCTGAAGAAATTTTATAAGGTGGAATGGAGATATGTTGGGTATCTAGAAGGAGATCTATTCTGAAGTTTATCGCCCTTTTGGGAGGAACTCCAGGATGATACTTTGGGTAAACATTTGGAAATTTTCTTACTACTGAAATTGACTCAAGACTCGGAGTTTTAAAATTTAAGTCCTTGACTCAGATGATATGGTAAATACACCCCTTAGATATCATCTTTCTTGCCTTAAGATAAGAAATAAACTGACCCTTAATCATTGGAGTACTACCCCTCCATTCGATAACTAGCTCATTAGGAAATTGGAATTGGGCTCTTCTATTCCTGTAATTGGCTATGGAGTAGCACAAGTGGAGCCATTCTATGCTGAGAATGACATTAAAATTAGTTATCTCTAACTCCACAAGATCAACTGAAGTAACTTTCTGAGACACCAAGACCGGACAATTTTTGTATACCCGTTTGGCTACAATGGACTTACCCACTGGGGTAGACACTGAGAAAGGCTCTACTAATGTTTTAAGACAGACACCGATGTCTACACCTATATAAGAAGTCATAAAAGAAGTGAAGATCTGGGGGTATAAGAAGGCATAAACATGCATATGACAAACTTGTAACGTACCCATAACCACATCAGGAGAACTCTGCTAATCATGAAGAGTCTGGAGAGCATACAATCTGTCCTGGACCTGCCCACTGGTGATACTGGAAGTGGCACCCTACCGAGTCAAGCGACCTATAGGTACTGCTGAAGAATTAATTTGGCCTGCTAGCGATCATTTCTACCTCTCCACATGCCAACAAGGAACTCCCTTACCCTGTGGCCTAATTTGCCACATCCAAAATACACATCACTGCCTACCCTGCATCCACCCTGATGATTCTTACCATATTTTCTACAGAGCGTATTGGTGCAAACACTGTACACTCTACCCTGGGACGTAGAGTCTGGAGCTCTATCCCAACTTTCTTGCCTGAACTAGGCATTGGCGCAATGGATGAAGATGGAGCTAGGGCTGAAATTTCCTAGTGAAACTAAGAATGGTTTCCGCCTTCTGTCCTTGTCTAAGAAAAGTTTAAACTACATATTCTGGCACTCTTATTCTCTTTCTCTATATCCTTAAGTTTCTTCTCCTCAACCTAATAAGAATGAAACATAAGTTTAGACAAGTCCATTTCCTTAATCAACATGGCAGTCCTATACTTCTTAACCACACTATCAGATACACCAGACACTAACTTACTCATCCTGGACCTAGAGTCAGCCACTATAGTTGGAGTGTACCTTGCTATCTAAGTGAACTTAAGAGAGTACCCATTCACACTCATACTACCCTACTTCAAATTTATAAACTCCTAAACCTTAACTTCCCTTAACTCTAGCGGGAAGAACCTATCTAAGAAAGCCATAGCAAACTTCTACCACTCCATCGGCCCTACCTCAATACCTCTTTCCTCTATCCACTACTTGAAATAGGTGTGAGATACTCCCTACAATTGGTAAGTAGCTAATTCTTCACTCTCACTCAAAGTTACACCTATGATGTCATTATTTTTTGCATTCCATCCAGAAACTCCTGCAGATCCTCCTCAGACTTGGATACAGAAAATTTAGGGCGATTTATTTGGTTAATGTCTTAGACCCTAGATGCAGCCAAATTCATCATCGAATTGGCTAGGACAATAGCCTGTTGATTGTTCTAAGCATCTAAAGGATAGGCCAAGGCTGTGAAAGCGGCCCTAAACTCAACATGAGAAATATGGTCATTTTAGGGATCTTCTTGAACATATGGTGGTGCGGGCTGATCCCTATTCCTTCTTTCATTTTTTTCTTCTGGGAGGCATTGTTTGTAAAAAAAACAAAAGATGAGTTAGAAAAAGAAATTCAATAGAGCTCATACTCTTTTGCACGACATGAACACTAAAAGAAGGGAAACTTTCCTAAAAATATCTCATAGTCTCTTGTCTATAAGTGTGGCATACTTCACATCCGTGCATAAGACTCTACTCCATGCGACTTGTAGACACCCTAGGACATTTTAAAACTTTAGGCTCTGATACTAAATTTTTTCATGACCCGAGGCTACCCCCTAGTCGCGACATGGTGCTTAAGGCTACAAGTAACCCCATGCTAACCGATGGTCTGGTACAAGCTGTGAGTACTGAATAAAATGATAGTAAAAAACCATATGTGGAAGATAAACCAACAATGTACTATCAATTGGAATACTAAAATATATAAAACAATATGTCTGAAGTATATGATAAACACTGGAAACTAAATTGTCTGTTTGAAAGCCTCTAAACATATGAAGTTGATGAAAACCCCCCAACTAACTCCAACTGGACTTAACATAAAGAAATACATAAATACTGGAAACTAGATTGTCTGTTTGAAAGCCTCTAAACATATGAAGTTGATGAAAACCCCCCCAACTAACTCCAACTGGACTTAACATAAAGAAATGCATAAATAATTTCAATAACATGTCACCTTCTTGATGGATTAGGACTCACCAATACTGTTGCGAGAAACTGATGAGCTGTCTTGGGGTGATTGGGAAACTGTGCAACCAAACCTATGTTATAAGACAACATAACACAAGAAAAAGTATGCAATTGGTACTTTAAATGTACTGGTCTGTGAGGTGTTGAATAACTAAAATACATATGACAACTGAACATAGATGCATGAACATGTAAAATTGAGAATGCAAGACTGAGCATAAATATGTACTAAAAAGATCTGAATAACTAAATAGTTGATATTTGTATACTTGGTCATGCAAACCTAAACTGGCATACTCTGAATACTAAACTAAGACTATGGGAGCTAGATATAACTGATATGCCTTATTTTGAGCTATTGGGGTCCAACCTGTAACCCCAGTTTGAAGGGTATTGACACCTTGCCAGGGGTACCAACACATGACTGACGATGTGGATCCACAAGGCTGATGTCTCAAAGAACAAGGTTGTCATGCCTAACTCACGAGTGCCCCCTCATAATCTATGGTGGTACCATATGTTAAGAACTTTGGGACGACTACTAATGACTCATACCTAACTGATAAGGGAACTGCCATCCTTGCGTTCACTCAATGCTAAGTGTTACTCCTAACTAAATGACACTGATATTATTATTCATTTAACATGATATGGTACTGTACTAATAAGTGCTCAGCATTAATATGGTAATCTGAACATAGTAATAAAATTATGGTCTGACTGACTTGTGTCTTGGAAATAGAATCATGTAAAACACATAGGTATTGGGTGTTCAGAACCCTCCAGCACAAAATGATCAACAAATATGATAACAACATTTAAAACATTGGTACAAAATCATAGTTGAAAAACCCAAAATATAAGACATTTAAATAATTGAGTGAAATACATGAACTTGAACATGGGGATGAGTTAGAGTTGAGAAAACAATATATTCACATGATTTAATTCATAACTTGAAGGTTTGACATGGAATCACTTGAATAGAACATGAGTAATAGAAATTTAAAGCATGAAATAAACTAGTTTACATGGGAACACATGTTGATATGTCTTGAATTCAAGTTAATAGGAAATACATGGATTAAGATCTTAGGTTGAATGGATAATTTAATAATATAGGACACAATTCATACTATAAATAAAAAAGAAGGTTTTTGGGCTCAATGGGCGAAAAAAATCCATTGATGAATACTCAACATACCTTAATTTGACGAATTCCTAAAGAAATCTTTAAATTGGAACTTAAATTCTTGAGCTCTTAAGAGAAGAAGCTTGAATTTAGTTCTTGGGAAGAGGGGAAGGGTTTTTAAATCGTGTATTAAATGTTTGGGGTTATGAGGGTGGAAGTAACATATTTTATGACCCCTTACTTTGTTTAAGGATGATGAGAATTGGTTTAGGGGTGTGAAAATACATAAACACCCTTAAATTAAGTTAGAGCGGAGCAATTTTGGCACTTGGTTTTTGCTGGGTGGTGCACAACCAAAGCACACCCAAGGGTGGGTAGCACATACTAAAACCACACCTCAGAATGTGTGGCGCACACCAAAAGCACACCTCATCAAGTGGCTATTGGTGTTTTTCGTGCAATGCACGAACTTAGCAGAGGGTCTATTAGGTGATGCATACCTTATTCCAACATCCAAAAACACCCCCAATGCAACCCATAATAACTAACCATGGTCTACATTGAAATGAGGGTCCTAAAGGTAAATTTGAATTATTATTTGAGCATTGAAACTATCGGGTATTACAGTTGGTTTGTAAGATGTTTTCTTGGCTGTACTCTTTCGCAGATGCCTAGGACACATGCTATAGTTATGCATGACAAGAGTACTGAGACTCAGCCTCGCGATATGTCCTTAGTTAGTGATCTATATGGGTCTCTAGAAACCCCATTCCTATACTTAAGCCAGAGACTCCTTTGCCAATACCAGTGGTGGGTCAGGGACTATCCCAGGCTCCACCAGGTTTTATTCCTTTCTCTTTTCTTACAGATGACATTGTTCAATTGATGGGTGCTGTTGATGGTACGTAGACTACATGGGTTGGAGTGCATCCTGCAACTATAGCTCTTGGAGTTGAAGTTCCCCTATGCTGATTGTTGCTCAGCTGATAGTCGCTCAGCCGGCGGTGGCCCAGTTTGCTATGTCTACCGAGGAGCAAAAAATGCTGGGTAGGTTCTTGGGGTTGGCTCTGCCTAGGTTTTTTAGATCTTTTAGAGAGAATGCCTTTAAGTTTTTGACTGCTTGTAAGGATAGGCTTCGTGGTTTAGACCTTTTTGAGACTCGTGATATAGATTACACCATATTTTCAATTGAATTTTCCTGCTCGACATTGGTGGAGATGTTTTATGATTTCTAGGCCAGTTGGACCATCTTTCCTTTCTTGGACTCAGTTCTCTGAGATGTTCTTGGAGAAGTATATGTCGTGCAACATTAGACATTGATTGAGAGATTAATTCTCTAGATTGGAGCAGGGTTCTATGACATTCATTGAGTATGAAGCTCATTTCCATGAGTTGTCCAGGTATGTGACTTCTATCTTGGATACTAAGCATAAGATAGTTTTAGGCTTTGTGAGAGGATTGAGACTTCCTATTCTCATGGCTACCCAGAGTTAAATTATTGCAGTTTATACTTTTGCTGAGGTTTCTAATCATGCTAGAGTGATGGAGCACATACATCGTGAGAGCTGATATAAAAGGCCTAAGTATTAAGGTAGATTTGGTGGGAGCTGTAGTATCTCCCGATTCATAGGTGATACTTCTTATATTGGGCATACTTCGCATCTATTTTTTCATCCTCAGAGTCAGAATAGTCGACCAGTTTAGGCAAATCTTCAGACTATTAATGGAGGTCAGTTTGGTGCTAGTGATAGCCATGTCAAAGACGGTTATCAGTCTTTGATAGGTTTGTCTGTAGGCCGTACTAGAAATGGTGGTTACTTCAGTTCAACTTTATCTGTGAGTTATAGTCCTACTCGTTATTCTTGTTTAAGTTATGGACTTTCTGTCACTTATTTAGTGATTATCGTAGTCATGGGGCGATGGTTATTATATACCAGGGTGCTACTCCTACTAGGTCCGATTATCCCTCATATAGAGGTCGTGCAAGAGGTTGCATGGGTGGCGACCAGGGTACTCGAGGTAGTACTCAGGAAGATAGGACAGGAGGTTGGCTAAGTGCCTAACCAGGTGGGGAGCATGGCCAGTTTTATACAGTACCTACTAGACCCGAGGCTAAGACTTTTGATCCAATTATGACAGGGATGATTTTGGTGTTTCATAAGTTGGATCTTGCTTTGTTTGATCCTAAATCCACTTATTTCTATACATTTGCCTATTATGAACCATAATTGGACTTGACTAGTGATTTATTATTATTTCCATTATGCATCTCTACTCTCATGGGTGATTCTTTAGAGTGGATCAAGTATTCAGATCATGTGTTGTGACAGTTAGTGATGTTGATACTTATGCTGATCTTATTATTATTTATATGTTGGATTATAATGTAATTTTGGGCATGGACTGGTTATCTCACTATAATGCGCTGATTGATTATTTTTCTAAGACCATTACCATAGCCATGCTCAACGTACCTCTAGCGTATGGCAGGGAGCGGCTAGCCGCGAGCTGATAGGGTTTATTTCTTATGTTTGTGCTTGAAGGCTTATATCAAGGGGTTGCGAGTCTCATCTAGCTTATGTATATGATACTCTGGTAGAGAGTCCATCGCACTCCGTTCTTATTATGTTTGAGTTTCCCAATATGTTTTCTGTCGACCTGCTAGGTATTCCACCTAACCATGAGATTGAGTTTACTATTGACCTTAACATGGAACCTGACCTATTTTTATGTTACCTTATCGTATGGCTCCTTTCGAGATTAAGGAGATGAACTCTCATCTTGAGGGTCTTCTTGGTAAGGGATTCATTAGATCAAACGTATCCACGTGGGGGGCTCCTATTTTGTTTGTGAAAAAGATGGATGGTTTGATGCGAATATGTATTGATTATGGGTAGCTTAATAAGATGCACGTGAAGAACCATTATCCTATACCTCGCATTGATGATTTGTTTGACCAGATTTAGGGTACAACCATGTTTTCTAAGATAGATTTACCAGTTAGGTTATCATTAGTTTAGGTTTTAGGCTGAGGATATCCTAAAGATAGTTTTTAGGACCCATTATGGTCATTATGAGTTTTTAGTGATGTTTATTGTGCTGACTAATTCCCCAGTCGCATTCATGGATTGGATAAATCGTGTGTTCATACCTTATCTATACTCTTTTATTATTGTGTTCATTGATAACATTCTTGTGTATTCTAGGAGTAGTGAAGAGCATGTGTAGAATTTGAGAGTCATGCTTCAGACTCTGAGAGATCATCTGCCTTTTTGCCAACTTCTCAAAGTCTGAGTTTTGGCTTGAGTCAGTG
Organism: Capsicum pubescens; assembly: GCA_030864215.1. Taxonomy (NCBI): domain Eukaryota; kingdom Viridiplantae; phylum Streptophyta; class Magnoliopsida; order Solanales; family Solanaceae; genus Capsicum; species Capsicum pubescens. The sequence goes on along the minus strand of CM061544.1, from coordinate 191,978,308 downwards.
TCATTCCTTGGACATATTGTGTCCAAAACGGGTATTATGGTAGACCTGACTAAGATTTTGGCGATTTATGATTAGGCTAGCCCTACGTCTCCAACTGAGGTTCATAGTTTTATTAGTTTGGTTTGTTATTAAAGGCATTTTGTTGAGAGATTTGCTACTATTTAAGCTTGTATGATAGATTTACTTGGAAGAAAGTACTTTTTTGATGATCCGAGGAGTGTGAGTTGATCTTTGGGAAGCTCAGGGATTGTCTTACTTTATCTCTAATGTTACCTCCTCCAGTTGAGAGTGAGAGATTCTCCATGTTTTGTGATAATTTTGGTGTCAGTATTGGTTGTGTTTTGATCCAGAATGGTTATGTTATTGCTTATGCTTCTAGACAACTTAATATGTATGAGCGTAACTATCTCACTCATGATTTGGAGTTGGTGATGGTTGTTTTCATGCTCAAGATTTGGAGGCATTATTTGTATGGTGTGCATTGTGAGATTTTCACTGATCGTCATAACATTCAGCATCTTATGACCCAGCGAGAGCTTAATGTTCTCCCGTGTTGATGGATGGTAGCTTATTCTTTGAGTTGAAAGGCAGTGAGTATGGGGAGCTTTTCTTGTATATCTATTTCTCATAGATATATGGAATGAGACATCCAGCCCTTAGCCAATTTGATGCTCCTCCTTAATATTTGGGATACTGCTAGGATTTAAGCTTATGTGGAAGCGAGGTCCTCATTATTTGAGCAGATTTGTGATCGTCAGTATGAGGATAACACATTGTGTTTTTTCCATGATTAGGTAGTGAGTGGTGAGTCTGGGAGGTATAACATTGATTTTGAGGGTATATTGAGGTTTCAAGGTCGTATTTGTATTCCTCAACTTCATGACTTTATTCAGTCAATTCTTCATGAGGCTCACAGCTCTAGATATTCCATTCATCCCAGTACAACTAATATGTATAGTGATTTAAGTCAGCATTATTAGTGGGATGGGATGAAGAGATGCGACAGACTTTATGACTTGTTGTCTATGTTATCAACAGGTTAAGGTCGGGCATCAGCATCCAGGTGGGTGTACTCAGAGGTCTCCCATTCCCGAGTGGAAATGGGAATGAATTAATATGGAATTTATTAGTGGTTTACCTCATACTCCCCATGGTCTTGATGTATTTGGGTTATTATGGACTCTTTGACCAAGTCGACACATTTCATTCCTATTCAGATAACCTTCAGTGCTGAGATATTAGCCTAGATTTATGTTCGAGAGATATTTCGTTCCATGGGGTGCTTTATTCTATCATATCAAACCGTGGTTTGGTATTTACTTTGTAATTTTAGAGAGCATTTCAGGAGGAGTTTGGTACTTGAGTAGATTTGAGTACAACCTTTTATCCACAGATAGATGGTCAGTCTGAGCGAACTATTCAGGTGTTTAAGGATATGCTCCAAGCTTGTATTATGGATTTTGTAGGATAATGGGATGAGCACTTAGCATTGGCGAAGTTTTCTTATAACAACAACTATCATTCGAGTATTGAGATAGCGCCTTAAGAGGCTTGTATAGGAAGAGATGTCATTCTCTGATACATTGGTTTGAGACTTCTGAGGTGAGACCTCGTGGTATGGATTTTCTTCTAAACTAATTAGATAGAGTTAGGATGATTCAGGATAGGCTAGAGCAGCTTTGAGTAGGAAGAAAACATATGTCGATTGTAGACTCTGTTCCTTGAGATTTAGAGTTAGTGACCATGTGTTCCTTCGTGTTTCACATATGAGGGGTGTTATGAGATTAGGAAGGAAAGGTAAGCTTATCTGTCATTATATTGGTCCTTTTGAGATTCTCCACACAGTTGGCGAGGTGGCTTATGAGTTAGACTTGCCCCCAAAATTAACTATTATTCATCTGGTTTTCTATGTATCGATGTTGCAGAAGTATATTTGTAATTCATCTCATGTGCTTATGTGGGTATCGGTCCAGTTATATGTGCAATTAGATATTGTTGAGGAGCCCATGCTTATTTTGGCTAGTGAGGTGAGACAGTTGCGCACTATAGAGATTTCTGTAGTTAAGGTCCACTAGAGGAACCTCCCAGTAGAGGAGGCTACTTATGAGATCGAGAGTGAGATGCTGGCATAATATCCTTATTTTTTTGGACTTTAAGTATTTTCTTTGTCTTTAACTTTCAGGTATGAAAGTTCCTTAGCAGTGGATGTTGTAATGACCCTTCAGATCATTTTTCGTGTTCCTTCTTATTTTTATAGTTAGATCTATCATATAGCTTCCAAAGCCATTTATGACTTGCTGGAACTAATAGTTCAATTACTTGGCGGTTCATTTGATTTTTAGAACTATTTTCCCATTTAGAAGTTTTCGTTGGTTCCAAATGGCCACTGAGCAAAAACTTTAGTAAAATGACATCTGATGCGAAATCTGACTTCACCAATTCAGAACATCGAAATCCATATTGTTGAATATCTAATTTTCTCATATTGGACTACAGATGCATCCCGAAGCTTTGGTCAAAACTTTGAATCAAATTCCAATTTTCACCCATTGTCTAATGCTGGGGTATCGTAACCGCGTGAGAAGTGGTGCAATCAAGATAGCTGCGATCACAGTCTAGCGGGGGTGCCTGATCGCTTCTCCTGAGGCCTGGAATGGTCTATATAAGTGGCCTCTTTTGGCTGAAATTTGGTCATTTCTTTATTGTCTCGAGCTGTAACACCCCGCATTTTGGGCTAGAATGAAAAACATCATTTCTATGTGTAGATGATCCAAAATCCTTAAATCCTATGTAAATTTGGCATATTAATCAATTATGTAGTGTGGGAACCTATTTGAGCATGAATTGAGATCATAAATGTCCCTTAACTCAAGGAGTAGTTGAAAGCTTTCCTATCGTTCAAGTTTTAGTGAGCATCCAAACTTGGATCAAATTCAATCAACCATAACTCCTTGTATATAACGAACTGGGTGGCCTACTATACATCAAATGAAAGTTCTTTGAGTCCTCTTTCCAACGCTACTGGTTTCACTTTAATCTAGTATCGGAGTAGAAAGTTATGATTATTTTACTTTGAAGTGTCTGTCTACCAAAATGTGACGACGAGGCTAACGACTTATCAGCTGTGTGATGGCCCGTCAGACCTGGTCGTCAGCCTAAGGTAGTGAATAGTGAAAACCAGCCCAAAAGTGATGACCTGGGTGACGACTTATCACCTGAGTAACGGCCTGTCAACCCTGGTCGTCAACTGATGCAATTATGCAATTTTTTTTGGGTTCCTTAGGGGTATTTTGGTCTTTCCCTCACTCCAAAAACCTTTCACACGAATTAAATCACCCCTGAAGCATTATTAATCAATCAATATCAGTTTTATGACATCAAAAACTTCCTCTTCACTCTCAAAATAAGATTAAATTATGGTTTTCTCCAAGAACGAGAAATTTAGGAAAATCAAGCCTTAAGTTCAAGATCTCCAAGAAACAAATCAAGATCTGGGTTTCATTTATCAAGATCTAGCTTCGATCTTTTAGATCTTATAATTTAAGGTACGTGGGATTTATCCTACAAAACTACATGGGCTTAAAACCATTAGAGCAAGATTTTAAGATTTTTATGCATGAATTTCAAAGGGATTTTGGAGTCTATGTTCTAAATTACGTACTCCAAATGTTTTAATGTTACTATTGTTTTGACCTTGTGATCCTATCCCCTTAATTGATTTACATGTATATGTATATGTATGGGATTTGAGATTTAAGATTGTTTGAGAGCATAAATTATGAACTCCCTCTCTTGTATTGGATTAAAGCATTTGGTATCGTTGGAAAAGAGTTGAAATGCATGTTTTATGATTTGAAAGATATTTTCTCAATGTCCTTGTAGTTTAATATGATTTCGAATTGTTGAGAGGGTGTTTCTTCATATAACTATGTGATGTTAAAGAGAAAGAATTGCATGAGATTGAAACTTTTAACATGACCACCTTTGTTTACTGAATCATTGATAAAGAGAATTAACTGCATGGTTTTACATGAGTTTCTTGAAAGAATTGTTGATATGGTGGTCCTGAATTTCATGATTTGAAAATAGAGATATAAATTGCTATAAATGGCTCAGAGAATGTGACTTACAAGTCAATGGTATGACGATACCATATATGTGTCTATGCCATGACAGAGTTAAAGATTTCAGAGTATGTTTTTTCAGAGCATGCATGTTTAAAAAACTAAAAATGGGTATAAAAAGGGTTAGGTGGTTACCCGAAAAAGGCGTGAGTTCAAGTAACTCTTAACCTGAAATTGTATTTGCCGATACAGGTAGATTTTTATTGTATGCTGGCGACGGCCATGTGGCATAGTAAATACAGAGACTCCAACCTTTGCAGCAGACTTGGTTTGGGGCTTGGCTGCCGAGTTAGTGGCAGATCCCATATAGCCCATGGGATTACAGATTATAGGTTTACCACCTAACGCAGAAGTAAGACAAAGAGTGTCACAGATTTCAGATGTTTTCACAGAGCCTTTTAAAATACCCATGTGATTTATTATTGTATGATATGTTTATGAATTTCCTTAAATTGCTCTCATATATGTTGAATATAAATGATTATTTTGGATTTGCTCTGCGTACCAGTACATCTGTATTGACCCCCTTCCCCTACCTCTCAAGTTCTAAGGCTCAGTCTAGGGGTCCAGATAAGTAGTAGATAATTCAGACAACAGATCAGATTGTGTAGTGGTGAGCCTTCTCTATTCTAGAAGGCCTGTCCTTTCAGATTATGTCATCTATTATAGTTTCGGTCTACTGGGGGCCTTGTCCCAGTTTTCAAATAGTTTTCAGATTTTCATGTAGTAGAGATTTCATGGACCGTTCGAGAAGTTGTTTAGTTGATTTCAGATTTCATTCCTTATTGTTAAACTTAATCTATAGTATGACCATGTTTCTATATTAGATCCAAAGTTTACATTTTCTTTTATTATATGAATGTTGTGTATGACTACCAGATAGAGTAGGGCGTCTGGGCCTTCATGGTTTGGGATGTCCTTCACGGCCAGGCCTTAGTTCAGGTCGTGACAAACTTGGTATCAGAGCACGGTTCATGGTCCCAGGATGTCTACAAAATTACGTCGGGTAGAGTCTTATTTATGGGTGTGTAGCACACCACACTTATAAGAAGGAGGCTACTAGGCATTTAGGAATGTCTGCCTTTCTTCATGTTCTAGTTCGTGCTATGGAGTCTGAATATTCCTCTTTCATACTCTAATTCATGCTATGGTGTCGCCCATATGAAAGTAAAGTTATCCCAACTCATTCCTTACTTTGATGTGCTCAGATATGTCTCATTATTGGGGTGATTCTAGTGCAGAAGTTTAGAGTCTAAATGGTATGGTCTTTTCTGATTGACCCATAAAAGATTTTAAAATTTTGCAAGGGCTTGAGAAGAGTTCGTTAGTGCTTTAGAGTGTATTGATTCTAGTATGAACTTTGATTCTGATGAGATCATGCTTTTCAACCTGCAGTATTAAGTGTATTCAGTCCTTTTCAAAATTTATGTTGCATATGTCATGCCTAAAAAGGGGAATGATGTGTAGCAAAATGTTGGAACAATATTTCCACCCGAATAGTAGTATGAGTTAAAGTGTTGTTGTCATGACCTATTGGTAGTGATATTGGACCAAGAAGTTGGAGATATAAAGTCACAAAGTTAGAAGTCAGAGTGAGGGTGAATTTTGTGTAGATAAATATTTTAGTTGATTAACCGATGTTTGAGGATAATTTACCCCTTTATAGTGATAGACTAATGTGGTAGCTAGTAACATATGTGGATTGTATGGTAGTCTGTAGGGGAAATGTTTGACTCAGATTTTTATTTATATAGAGTAAGATGTGTATTCTTAGATCATTGATTATTGTGTGTTAAGTTTCTATCTCTTGTAATCTTATTATCATTGTGTTGTTGAAACTAAAAGTCTAGTGAAATCGTGTGGGGCTCTTTCGATTCACTAGCATAGTTGCCTTGTCATTCATCTCGTCAAAGTCTAGTGAAGCCGTATGAGGCCTATTTTGATTCACTAGCAACTTGTTGTTCAACTTATTGTTCTTGTGTTGGTTGAATATAAGTATAGATGAATCTTTTTGCATGAGATTGAGTTGGTAATAAAGTGATACGTCCTTGCGTGTTAGTTTAGTAGAAGGTACAGAAGGAGTTATTAGTCAAGGTGATATGAGGTTGCGGTATTTTTTTCCTTCTAAAGCTGTTCCATGTTATGTGTGGCTATTGGTACCGTTGAGTTGCTAGGTGGAGAAAGACTCGTTAGATGGTACATGGTGATCTAAATGGCCAAGTTAAGGAGTTTTGATTTCTAGTGCCGAGCCTTTTGATATGATCTTGATCCTCATAGTAGAGAGATATATGTTTGGGGTCACGATATTAGTAGGCTATGACGGAAGAAGTATGGTTCATTAAAAGCTTGGTGATATCCATGTTAAGTGTTAGAATCTAAGTTTGAGTTTTGAACGTTGAACTAATAGAAATAAGAGTAGAAGCACCAGAGGGTGTGCACTTCAACTATGGGGATACTCATGAAGATTCAAATTTAGTAAGTGTTCAAGTATTATATGATGACTATTGGTGGCTATACAAGAGAGAGTGTATCTCAAAAAGTAGTAGTAATAGTGGGTTTTCCACTTTTAGGTGTAGTCATTCGGGTTAAGTTCTATGATATGCGTGTATGGTCATTTTTCCAGACCCTACAGTGCAGTAAGTGTAGTTCAGTTAGAGTCTAGTAAGGGATCTCTCAAACTTAAGATGATGTCTTGAAGCTAAGAGGGAGATGATAGAATGAATAACCAAGACAGGCTCTCAGATTCTAGTAGTGATATCAGTATGATATAGAACATTAGAAAGTGAGGGTGAGACTCAACCCATTCTTATCTTCGTGTTTTTCAGTTATCCCAATACCTACTCATGCCTTACATTTCAGTTCCATGATCATGGTCCATGTTCATGCATATGATAGAAAATCATATGCTCTTCCAGTTCCTAAATGTTGAATTCCAGTTCATTTCAGTAGTCGGAATCACATTCCATAAGTTATGAACTCCAAGTTGAGGTCATGCAGCTCATGACTCATGTACTCACGCTTTATAGTGTGCTCAGTTCCCATAACTCATGCTACACGCCAAATAATTAGCGAGATTCAGTTTATAGATAAGTATACTCTCAATTCAAATCACTTTGATGAATCCCTGATGATGATTCGCTGTTCCTCAGGCCTCAGTTAAGTGTCAATTCTCATATAATATCCTTCCATGTTTCAAGGTCCTATGTTCTAACCTTTTAGTGACTCCTCCTTATGTAATGATAGTGGTGATGAGTAGATGTTTCTTGTTGATGAAAGATCATTGTATGCTTGTCTTAGATAAGACCATAAGTGTGAAGTAAGATTTGGGGCCAAGTCTTTGATACATGTGATGGTTAGTGAAAATTTGTGTATGTATGTTCTTGGGATAATGTGTGGGAGTTATATTGACAATGGTTTAGAGACTATGTGAAGTATGTATTTACGGGTGTTTCCCTTGAAGTTCATATATGGTTATAAAGATAGGCTTGAATGACATGTTGGGATTTAAGTAAAGGAACGTAATATATGCTAGTAAATCCATAGTTAGAGTTCAGAGTTAGTCATCATTGAACTGGTAAGGAACGTTATGTTTAGGGTATGATCTCTAAAAAGATATAGAAGACTGAATCATATGGTTTAGACTAGTATCATTGTGCGGCATGTTGTATTTTGTAGTTTGGAGTTAGGCTTGATCGCCTAGCCTACTGGCGGCTGTATACCTAGGCTATGTAGGAACCCGCTGTTCTACTCCTCCTACGTAGTGATTGACTTGGGGATAATATTTGGACTAAAGTGGTAAGCTTCCACCCCTTCGGAAGGATCCATTTCTTATTATGGATACTTCTAGACATGATGGTTTATTTTTGTATATTGGTTTTTGCTATGGTTGGGAGCATATCCCAATCAAATTTTATTAATCCTTCTGTTAGAGGCATTGTGGTACTTCTATGGGTTGGAATGAGTGGGACAGATATTGGTGTCGGCCTTTGCATTGGAATAAGCTGGTGGGCTGACATTATTGGACAATATTGTTGGTTGTTCCACCCTATCTTATTTTGGGATTAATTATATTATATTTTGAAATTTATTTGGTTATGGCCTGGTTTATGGCCTTTGGTATAGTTTGGTATTATTGGATAGTTGGTATGGGATGGTTGGACTCGGTTGGGTCGGTCACTGTTGTGATCCTCTACCTAAAGTCGTTATGTAAGCTATTGCACGATCTTGCTACCTGCTTAAAATCCAGCCAACTCAGGGCAGGCGACTGGAGATTGGATTGGGTAACCGGGGTGGTCTCCAATCTTGATTGGACTTGGGATGCCTATTATGACAAACCCTTCGATTGGGTCATGTCTAGTTTGTATCAGAGCCTAGGTTCATGGTCAATTGGGAGTTCACAAAGCCGTGTAGAGTAGAGTCTCTTTTAGGGGTGTGTAGCGCACCACTCTCAAAAGAAAGAGACTACAAAGCAGTTAGGAATGTTTCACTTTCATGGTATTCTATTTTCAAGATTGGAGTCTCAGTCCTGGAATCTTCTCTAATCCTTATTTGTTCATCTTTTAGATCATGTCTCGTATATCTGGAACATAAGGAAATTCTTCTATCCCATCTGTGGGTATTGCTTAAGAGGTACATCCTACTTCTGGGGTTTATCTTCAATCTCACAGTCCTATCCCTGATAGTTTTGGAGTTCCACCAGTTGCTACTAGTCCACCTCAAGGCGAGATGACTAATGCAGAATTTCATCAGTTTATTATTTTATTGCTAAATTGGTCATTGTTCAGGATGAGCGGGGTACGACTGATGCTTTATCTACTGAGCCCCCAAGGGTTGGTGAATTTATGAAATGGGTCCTCCTATTTTTCTGGAGTAAAGGTGGAGGAGGATCCATAAGGGTTCTGGATGAAATAGAAAAGATATTTTGGGTGATGCAGGATACTAAAGTGGAGGGGCAACACTTTGCAGCTTATCATCCCAAAGAGATTGCATATCAGTGGTATGAAAAGTAGGGCAGGAATAGGGGTGATGGGGAAGAATCATTCTTATGGTTTACTTTTTCTAAGGCCTTCTTAGATCGATTCTTTCCCCAAGAGTTAAGGAAAGCAAAGATAAAGGAGTTTGTAAACCTCAAATAGAAGAGGATGTCTATCAAGGAATATGCCTTGAAGTTTCATCAATTGCAAAGGTATGCTCCTGATTTAGTTGCTGACATGCCGGCTAGAATACGGAAGTCCACATCTGGGTTGAATGGGGATTTGCTTTTTGAGAGAAAGACTACCTTGCTAATTAAAGATATGGACATCTCTAGGTTGATTATTCATATGCAGTAAGTGAAGGATGAAACAAAAAAGTAGGTGGAGTTTTGGGGATAGAAAAGGTAAGGGGAGTAGGTTTTCTGACAAGGGAGGTGCTTAGTCTCTAGGTGGGTTGGGATGGTAAGTCAATTTCTTAATTCCCTCCTTATCGGTTCAGTGGTTATCCTCATCAGGGTTATTACGATGAAGAAAGGGACAAATGCTTTAAGTGTGGCCAGGCAGGCCATCAGCTTAGGGATTTTCCAGTTAATAAGGTTGTTACAAGGGTGAATAAGATTCCCATGTCTTTATCTTATACTCCTATACATGGTGGTGTGGCATCTACTTCTATTACTGCTCCTGGTTCTAGTATTGGTCAAAATAGGTTGTGTTCTTTGGTGTCCTAAAAGAAATCCGATGCATCACCTAATTTCATTACTTGTATGTTACAACTTTTCTATCGTGATGTATATTGTTTGCTTGACCTGGGGTTCACTATCTTATATGTGACTCTTTATGTGGATGTTTCTTTTTGTTTTGATTCAGAAGTTTTGTGGGATCCTTTTTCTATTTTGACCCCAATAGGTGACTCGATTATTGCTAAAAGTATCTATAGGGAGTGTGTGGTATCAGTTGGTGGCAAGCACAACTTGGTGGATCTTTGAGTTAGGTATGGTGGATTTTGATATCATTCTGGGGATGGATTGATTACATTCTTTCTACGCGTCCTTGTAATGTTGGACCCATAGGGTTATTTTTAGGTTCCCTGGTGAACCAGTTGTAGAATGGGAGGGTGGTTCCTTTCCTCCTAGGGGAGATTCTTTTCTTATCTTAGAGCTCAGAGGTTAATCTCTAAAGATTGTCTCAATCACTTGGTCCATGTTAAAGATTCTAACTCGAAAGGTCCTTCTATCTAATTAGTTCCAATGGTTAATAAGTAGCCTAAGGTATTTTCAGATGATCTTCCTTGTGTTCCTCCGGATGGGGAAATAGAGTTTGGTGTTGATCTAGTTCCGAATACTCATCCAATTTCTATTTCTCCATAAAAAATAACGCAGGTTGAGTTGAGAGAACTCAAGGAGCAACTTAAGGATCTTTTAGATAAGGGGTTTATTCATCCTAGTGTATCCACATAGGGTGAACCAGTGTTGTTTGTGCACATGAATGATGGTTCCCTTCAGATGTGCACGGATAATAGGCAGTTGAACATGGTGACGATCAAGAATAAGTATCCTCTTCTAAGGATAGATGAACTATTTGACCAGTTGAAAGGTTCAAGGTTCTTTTCTAAGATAGATCTTCGGTCTGGTTATCACCAGCTAAAGATTAGAGAGGTGGATATCCCTAAGATGACTTTTTGTACTCGGTATGGGAACTTTGAGTTTTTGGTAATATTATTTGGGTTGACTAATGCTCCAGCGGCATTTATGGATCTGATGAATTGGGTTTTTCATCAGTATTTAGATCTCTTCATTATTGTGTTTATCGATGACATTTTGGTCCATTCGAAGAGTAAGGTGGATCATGCTAATCACCTCTATATGGTGTTTCAGACCTTAAAGGAAAAACCATTGTATACCAAGTTCTCTAAGTGTGAGTTTTGGTTTAACGATGTATGTTTCTTGGGTCATATTATTTCTAGTAAAGGGATCGTGATGGATCTGCTAAAGGTTATTGTGGTGAAGAGGTGGCCTAGACCCACTACTCCATCTGACATTCAAAGCTTCTTCGGTTCAGCTGGGCATTATAGGAGGTTTATGAAAAGCTTTTCATCGATAGGTTCTCCTTTGACTAAGTTAACTCATAAAAAGGTCAAGTTTTCATTGTCGGATGCTTGTAAGGGGAGTTTCAAGAAACTGAAGGATAAGTTAACTTCGACTTAAATTCTGACTTTGCCAGAAGGCAACGTTGGGTTCGTGGTATGTTGTGATGCATCTCGGGTAGGGTTTGGTTTTATTTTAATGCAACATGGCAAGGTGATTTCCTATGCTTCTAGGAAGTTGAAAGTGCATGAGATGAATAATACTACACATTAGTTGGAGCTATTGACGGTTGTGTTTTCTTTGAAAATATGGTGGTATTATTTGTATGGTGTTCACGTGGATATCTTTTTTGATTATAAGAGTCTATAGTATGTGTTCACTCAGAGGGAGCTAAATATCAGGCAGAGGAGATGGCTTGAACTCCTCAAGGACTATGATATAAGTCTTTACTACCACCTAGGTAAGGCTACCATGGGATTTGATACTCTTAGCAGGTTATCCATGGGGAGTTTGGCTCATGCTGAGGAAGAAAAGTGGGAATTGGTGAAGGATATTCACTTCTTGGATAATCTTGGAGTTTGCCTCTTGGACTCTAAGGATGGTGGTGTGATGGTGAAAGAACTGGTTCGATCGTCTCTTAGTGAGGAGATTAAGGAGAATCAAGTGCTAGATCGTATCTTGATGAAAATCAAAAATGATATTTGTAGGAAAATGGTAGTGGTGTTTGAGATTAGTGGTAATGGTACTTTATGGTACTAAGGGAGGTTATGTGTTCCTGATGTCTATGATTTGTGACAAAGGATTTTGGCTGAGGCGCATGAGTCACGCTACGTTGTTCATCCCGAGTCGACTAAGATGTATCATGATCTCAAAGAGATCTATTGGTGGAATGGAATGAAGAGGGACGTGGTTGATTTTGTGTCCAAATGCATGGTGTGTCAATAGGTTAAGGTAGAGCACATGAGGCCAGGAAGGTTGTATCAAGAAATTGATTGCCCGAATGGAAATGGGAAGTGATTAATATGGACTTCGGTATCAGTTTTCCTCAGTGTCGAAACTAATATGATTCGATTTGGGTCATCATGGATAGGATAACTAATGCTGCTTACTTTTTGCTAGTTTGAACTACCTTCTCAGTGAAAGATTATGTGAAACCTTATCTTTAGGAGATTGTGAAGCTGCATGGGGTGCCTATTTTGATTATTTTTTATTGTGGCATGCAATTTACATCTCACTTCTGGTGATCTATTCAGAGAGGATTGGGGACTAAGGTTAGTATAAGTACTGCTTTTCACCCGCAGGTGGATAGGCAAGTGGAAAGAACTATTCAGACATTGGAGGAAATGCTTCAGGCTTATGTGATTGATTATGGTGGCAATTGATTTAATCATCTACTTTTGGTGAAGTTTGCTCATAACAATAGCTATCATTCTAGTATTAGTATGGCCCTTCTTGAGGCATTGCATGGTAGGAGGTGTAGATCTCCCATTGGTTGGTTTGAGCTTGGTGAGGCAGATATATTTGGTCGTGACTTGTTTCACCAGGCCATTAAGAAGGTAAAGGTTATTCGGGAGAGGATTAAGGCTTCCCAAAGTTGACAAAAGTTCTATGTATATGTTAGGCATAAAGACTTGGAGTTTGAGGTTGGGGATAAGGTTTCGCTCAAGGTATCTCCTATGAATTAGGTAGTGCTATTTGGAAAGAAGGGAAAGCTCAGTCCTTGGTATGTTGGTCTTTATGAGGTTTTGCGGAGAGTTGGTAATATTGCTTATGAGTAGGAGTTAATTTCTAGCTTGATCTTGGTTCATTCGGTATTTCATGTTTCTATGTTGATGAAGTGCATTTGTGATCCTTCTTCGGTTGTTCCATTTGAAGGATTGGGTATCTCGAATTCTTTGTCTTATGAAAAAGTCTCGATTGAGTTCATGGATAGGAAGCTTTGTCGGTTGTGGACCAAGGATATGGCTTCTATTTAGGTTCTTTGGCAGAACCATAAGGTGGAAGAAGGTACGTGGGAAACGGGGGAGGACATGATGTCCAAATATCTGGATTTGTTTTCTTCTTTTGGGATTTGTGCGGAAGGTATGTGTCTTTAACATATCTTTATTTTTTGAGTTTGTTAAAGGAAAGATTAATATCTTTTCCTCTTTGTTTTCAAACTTTGTTAGATATTGGAAATATATTTGATAATGCAAAGGACTCATGCGTGTGGTTACCCCTACCTAGTTCGTCATTCGGGGATGAATGTCTTAGTGGTTAAGATTGAAACACCATAGATTTTGGACTTTAGAAAATTTCCTAGAATTCTGATCTTTGGACCCAATACGACTCAAGGGTAAGAGACATATGTTGGTGTACGGATGGTATAGTCCAATTGTATACTAACCAAAGTCGGTTAGTAGGATGAATTTTGGTTACTCGAATGGGTACGACTTAGGGGTATGAGTCATATTTGTTGTGACATATCTTTTGGTTCCTTATTGGTTACTTTGGTTAGATCTGATTATGATTGGATCATCGTGAGCCGTAAGCTAGGGTAGAGTCGTACAAAGGACTCATATGGTGGACAATGTCTAAATATTCCTTGGGTTTAAATCTGCCAGGGGTACGGATGAAGGTTACATATCATAACCTTTGGATACGACTTGGTTAGATGAATCTTATGCTAGATAGTATTTGATCTAAAGGTTGAGACAGGGTATTAGTGGAGGGTAGCACTCGTATTGGAAGGGTACGACTCATGATGGTCAGTCGTATCCCTATGATGGGATTTTGGTGCAACTTAAGTAGGGGTATTCTAGACATTTCCCCACTTATTCTACTAAGATCCCATGACTTCTAACCTCCTTGTAAGGTTATTTACCCTATTATCCCATTCATTAACACTTAGAAACTCTTCTAAAACACTCTAAAATTCTCTCAAAAGCTATTGGGAAAGAGAAGCTTGGGTTTCAACTAGATGATTGATTTGGGTCTTGTCTTGGTGATTTTTTTTTCATTATCATCTTGGTTTAGGGCATGTTATCTTCCCTCATTGTTAATTCTATCTAAAGGCATGGTTTTATTAATGTTTTCATGATTTCATTGATTGTATGATTATTGTTTTCAAATATAAATTGGGGGTTTTGATATTAAATGGTTGGTTATGGTTTCTCATGATTTTAATTATGCTTTTATATGCATTAATGGTGGTTTGGAATAATTAGATTGCATGGGAATGGTTTAATGGTAATTGGAATTGGTTTTGGTCATATTATGCCCCCAATGTGTTTGACAAAATGCTTAAAAAATATGTTCATTGCATTGAATACTTTTAATGGAACTGTTGCATGTTTTAAACTTGGTAAAGGTATTATGCATGGTTTAAATGGTTTGTGAAGGAAAATGCCTAAATGGTTATTCTTGTGGGGTACATGGAATCCCCCAAGTGGTTTAATATGGTAAATGGAAGGGCACTTGAAAGTCCCCTTAAACCTATATATGATTGGCTATAGATAATATTTGCAAGTAAGGATTGGTATGATGATACCAATATTAATCGACTTGGTTAATAAATGAATAATGGGTTGGTTATTTGGAAATTTGTTTTAATTAGGCAATAATGGCGGGATATGTAGCAAAGCCATGGAAGTGGAGGTCTGGGGGGACAAAAATTGGAAACTCATATTTGCCTATATGAGGTTGGTCTTGGTGACCGTGTGCATGATGTCACACGATATTTTGGGGGATGTACTATCATCCCAGGTTTTCTTCCCTGGTGATGTAGCTACACGCATTGAGGCCCTTTCAGCAGAGGGAGCTGAACCCATATAGCTCTTGGGTGACTTATCACAATAATGCTACACAACACAGGTAAAGGTTTTAAGGGTATGCTAAACCCGGTCCCTTTTCCCGACATGGTTATATATATATATGGTTGTGTGTATATGGATGGTTTTACTTGGTTTTATAAATGACATTATTTTATCCTTATCCTGAAATCCTGCTAGAGTTCACCCACTAACCCGTCTACTGGCGGTTGTATATCCACGCTATGTAGGAACATGATGTTCTACTCCTCCTACATAGTGATTAACTCGGGGAAAACATTTGGACTTTAGTGGTGAGCTTCCATCCTTTTAGAAGGCTCCATTTTATGTTATAGATATTTCTAGACATTATGGTTTATTTTGGATAGTAGTTTTCGCTATGGCTGGGGGCGTGAACTAATTGGATTTTATTACTCCTTTGGTTAGAGGCTTTGTGGTACTCTTATGGGTTGGAATGGGAGGGATCGTTATTGGTGTCGGCCTTGGCATTAGAATAAGCCTGTGAGAAGACATCATTGGACGATATTGTTGGTTGTTCCATCCTTTCTTATTTTGGGATTAATTATAGTATGTTTTGAAACTTATTTGGTTATGGCCTTGTTTATGGCCTTTGGTATGGTTTTGTATGGTTAGATAGTTGGTGTGGGATGGTTGGACTCTCTTGGGTCGGTCATAGTTGTGATCCTATCAATGTCTTTATGTGAGATGTTGCACGATCTTGCTATATGTTTGAAATCCAGCAAAATCAAGGCATGCAGTTGGAGGTTGGGTTGGGTAATGGGGTGGTCTCTAATCCCGGTCGAACTTGGGACACCCATTACGACTAGGCCCCCGATCGGGTCACATCATCCTCATAGTTAGGCTATGACTTATAAATACGAGATGGCTTACAAATATGATTATTGATATGAGTTTTGGATACGTCTGTGGGCCTAATTCCATAATTGTGATATTATGACTATTCCAGACTCACTATTAGGCCAAAGGCTGTGTTATGATATGAGATAGATATCCGGGAAGTAATTATCCTTGTAAATGATAAAGTTGTAGTTTATGAATATATAAATATTCTTATACACATATCTTTGGTATGGGACAGAGAAAAATGCAGTATGGTGTTATGATTCCAATATTTGAATACTGGTGATGGCATGCGTAGATTCAGTACATTCATGATTGTTGCATTGATGATTGATATGATTCCAATTAGGTTATAACCTTATTATTATTGCCATTAACTAAGGGCTAAAGCCTACTTTCTACCCTAAGATGGATTTCTTCACACTAATAACTGCTGAATCTATTGACTAATTTATATGAATAAAAGAGGTAATAACAATGATTTAAGGATTTAGTTGAGGTATATTCCAGTCCATGACTTGTTTCTACTATTCACTCCAGTTGTGATATATTTCAACCTTTTCATTACTTTATAATGATTTAGCCCCGAAGTTCACTCTGGGAAACAACTAACAGAGTTATACTCTATTAGCCATGGCTCGAGTCAGTGCACCTATTATAACAAATCTTTATTAATGATGTGACATTGCTAATGAATGATGAATTATGGAAATGTACTCTACCTTGCTTCTCTTATCATGATCATTTACCTTAGCCCTCTTGGGGCTTGTCATGTAATTTAATTTTCATGGGGCTTGTCACTTACTGTAGCCCTTGTGGGACTTGTTATTAACTTTAGCCCTTGTGGGGATTGTCCTTTACTTTAGCCCTCGTGGGATCACTCTCTATTACTGATATTGATTTAGATATTATGATGATGTTATGTTTCCCGGCAAGTTCGAAAAATATTATGATGATGTGATGATGCCCGGTAAAGACGGAGGATATTATAATGATGTGATGATTCTTGACATGGATGGAGGATATTATGATGATTTCATGATGCCCGACAAGGTCGGAGGATATTATGATAATGTGATGATACCTGACAAGGCTAGAGGATATTGTGATGATGATATTGATACCCGATAAAATTGGAGGATGATTATGATGAGGATAATGATAATAATGATGGTTATGATCTGGATGATTTTTTTGGCATCATGAATTCTATTGCATTCATACTTGCATGCGCATCACCTATCACCAGTATGTGCCTACGTCTATCAATCGGTATAGGACAGTTTCTTAGATATGGGTGATAATTATTCCTTGTGTTGTTGTATCCTGATTGAACCTTTTGAGACTAGGGTAGTGGAGGTTCACAAAGGCTCGATTAGGTATTTGGTTGTCCAGGATAGCTTATTACTCACGATGTTATTGATATTGTGATTAGCACTATTATGATCATTTTTTTATCTAGCTTATGATAGATTGGTAATTGATTTGGTATCGAGACTTGAGGAATGATTCTGGACTCTTTTATCTTACAATTTCATTATTATGCAAAATTAATAAATAATGAGAAAATTGATTAAAAACCTTGAGCATGATAGTATTAAATCTTGATAGGATTATAACGAAGACTTAAAATAAGGACATGATGATTTAGGTTATGCTTTAAGTTGATCTCATAGCTATATGTATATATTTATATCTAGATATATGTAGCTATGGCATTATCATATATCCTTTCCTTCAATTCTTCATATCGGATATTCATTCCTTGGCCTTGTATACTTCAATACCTATTCTTTTGTCGCCCTTTTGTTCATCTATTTGTCGGGAATATATGGTATGGTGTTGATATTCATGAATATTGGCATATAGGATGGTTCATCCTTTGTACTTCCTTATTCTTATTATGTTAGATTCCTGGACATGAATAAGATAATGGTTCCTTATTATTTCATTGGCTTGATATATGATTTATGGATTCTTGGGTGTAGTATCCATTCTATTTATATGTTGTATATATTCGCTTTTTCCTTGGGGCTTGATTTGCAGTTGCCTACAGAGTACTATTCATTTGGTACTCATACTACACTTCTGCATCCTACATATAATTGTACGGGTTATCATCATTGGTGTGTACGTCGTGCGGATCAACCATGATTTAGAGACTTAGGGTGAGCTCCTGACGTCCAGAGTATTACTTACATCCTTCTTATTTACTATAATTGTCTTCAAGTTATATTCGGAGGTATGTTGTAACCGTGTAATTCCCTTTTTATTTCATTCTTGTACTCTTGTTATATTAGAAGATCTTGTACTGATACCACTAGGTCTTGGGATTATATTGTGTAATTGCTTAATTATTTCATCAGTTCCACAATTCTTGTCTTTATATATTTGGTAGTCCGTTACAAGCCGTTTCGAACTACGGGTTTGGCTTGCCAACTGATACACCGAAATTACACCTCTCTTACGAGAGAATAAGAGATCTTCGTCAAATATATAATCCAAATAGGTTGGGGTCGAATCCCGTAGGGAATATGGTGTTAATTGAAGTTATTCGTGATTTAATCGACTAATAGCTAATAGCTTCCTATAAATGGGGGTTTTAAGAGATTAAACAAAAGTTATTGTTCACTTTGTTTTAATAGCTTGCAACTAAGATTTCAATGCTTCAAATTAATGTTATCGAAAAACCAGAGTTGTATTCACTATGAGTATTGACACTTGATATACATTAGTTGTAGTCCAAAATTCTTATGGCATGTAGGAACAAAAAATTCTCATTATCAAAGCTCTACATAATGCCTCTCGACCTATTTAGAAATTGGATTACCTAATTCTTTCGAAAATAGGAGTTCTGCATACTTACCCAGATCTTGTCTCGAGTTAATTAACCTTGCTATAACATTAATCATTAGATGGAAGTTTAATGCTTCCAAATCCCCGTTGATAATTCACTTCTTATTAAATTAATTTCTTACTTTAAGCAAACCAATAATCAGGTCTAATCTATTGTTTGCAACCAATAGACAACATGCATAATAAAAGAATTATCAAGGAGTTCTTAATGCCTTGAGAATCTTAATCAACTAAAGAATTCACAAGGCCAAACTCATAGATTCCATAACTCAGGTTAAGAGAATTAGTTCCTCATAATATAGAAAGGAACAACATATATTGAATTCATAATTCAGTAGTCGTTAACTTACAAATGATGAAGATATATGATCGTTCTTCCTTCTAAGTCACATGAGAATTCTCAAAACCAAAATAAAAACCCCAAAACTTAATTCAAAAATTCTAAGCAAAATTATCAAAAAGTGTCTGTTTTGAATAAGTTCAAGATGCTTCTGAAACCTAAAAGTCTTCCTTAAATACTCAAGCTAATTTTGGATTTAAATTTCAAATTCCAGATCTTTCGCTCTATAGATGATGCCCTGTCTGATGGATTATCAGAGAGTTGATGACTTATCAGTCCAAGTTATCAACTTCTCTTTCAAAATCTATGTTCACTGCTTATAAGTGATGACCTGGGCCGACGACTTATCAAGAAGTTGACGACTTATCAGGTCAAGTCATCAACTCTTCATTTCAGTTCTCACACACTGTTTTCAGCTGACGACTTCTTCTGATGCCTTATAACTAAGTTGATGACTTATCAGCCAAGTCGTCAACTACATGCCTCCTATCTACTTTATCAACATTTGTCCTACTTTACGTAGTTATCATAGGTTTTCATGCATCTTGACTTACCCACAATGTCATAGAGATTATAATAAAAAATGACAAAAGTTACTTAAGAACTTACAATTATTCTGAGTTAAAAGACTTAAATGTGCTAGCACAAATCTCTCACATCAACACCCTCAACTTAAAATACTTGCTGGTCCTTAAGCAACTAACACAATATTATGCACACAACCAGAACTACAATGTAAAAAGTAGCATTTGATTCCTTTATTTTGTACCCATAAAAGGAGAATGTGATCTTTTCTGGCCAAGCACATCAAGGTTCCATATCATCTTCAAATTTCAAACAAACAAACTTCTATCTAAGCTTAAAGACAATCAAGAATTTAGCAAAGTCCACAACTATTCTCATGCCCTCACATAGAAGAAAGAAGTTCCCGACTCTACACATTTTGACTTAATCACAGGAACTATGCATTAAAGTGCTCACCCTCAGAATGAAAGTTCAAATTGTGTACCTACAATGATATAAGCTTGACTTCACCATTCTGCTTGGTTCATCTAGTAGTTATATTGAGATCACGACAGGGCGTTCTCAGTTTGTGATGAAAGTTTGGTGTTGAGGAGGTCGATTTATGATTGATGATTTAGCCTCTCTTGGTTCACTTACAAAACTTTGCTACAATCACTTACTTCTTTTCATTCAACTCCTGGCTAACTTTCGTATCATTTTTAGCAATCCCAATAGCTACACCATTTATTTTTATTTTTTATTATATATACCAACCTTCACAACATCTTTTTCATCTTTCAATTATTTACTCTTCCAATGTAGCCACCCTCAACTTAGGTGATTTGCCTAAGATAAAATGCAACGTGACCAAAGAGATTTGGCTAAAACAGTATTTGTCAAAACAAAGAAGATATTGTGTTGGCTCAAAAAGGGATCAAACAGAAATATAATTATGTGCCTAAGGGTTGTTTGTCTTGGCTGAATGGTTTACTAATGAATGATGGCCTGTGATCACTTCTCAGCTAACTACTATAGACCCTAACGGAATGCTTTAGGCAAGTTCTAGATGCATGCACACAATCAGAACATATTAAAGACGAAGACCTCACTCTCTCACGACATGTAATAGTGTGGAAATTACTAAATACTCAGTTAATACTCGGGATCAAACAGGGAATGCCATATTTTCATACTTTTCATAGACAGAAATGGTTTCTCATGCACTTAATAATCAATCTCACAATAAAATTTTAGTGGGCACACCATTTTTTTCAATCATTGATTCAAAATCAAACACCTTGCTACTCAATTATTTGTTACTCTTCATGCATGCAAAATACACAGAAACAAACAAAAGATTCTAAACATAAATAATTATAAACATGTTTCATACAGGTTGGAAGTATGTACCCCCACCCCTACAAATAAGAACATGCATTGCCCTAAATATATATCAAACAACCTAAAACAATAAGGGATAGGATATACCTATAGCGCTTCAAGCACGTGAATCATGAACCGCTGACTCTACTGCTGCATCATCAATGGGAGAAATCATATCAATAGCATCAGGCTGTGCTTACGCATCTACCACTATGGTTGGTAGAGCAAAAAACTCCCCAACATTCTCACCAACAGTCAATGAAGGCCTTCTAGCTGAGGCTCCCACAACTCTCATTTTTAATGCTTCCTCCACTGGTTCACCCTCATCTTTGAATGTTCGCATAGAATTTTTAAGCTCCTTTTTATCTGCCTTTCTCTGTGCTTTTTTCTCAGATCTCCTTTCTTCATCACTAATATTTCTTTTCTTCTTGCCTTTGTCTTTCTTATCTCCCTTTTCTTTCCCGTTGTTCACTGGTTTCCCAATGATGTCAAATAGTGTATCTTCATCTTTATATTTTTTAGCTACAGGGTCTAAAGATATCATAATTTGCTGGCGCTGCAATACCACAATATTAGCTTTTGCCTTGTCCAAAACTGCTTTGAAAACTGCAAGGTCAGGGACCGACATCTCGCTCAATCTTATATTAATATGATTCTCCAACTCATCAACATGACCATGCAAAGTTTGGAAAGGTTTAATTGCCACCTTAATTCTTTTATCCACAACAAATTCAAATTGGCTAGAAAACAACTTCAATTGTGCATCAAACCTATTCCCTTGCTTCACCATCTTCCTGAAATTAAGAGGAGTAAAGGCATACTCCAACACCGGTGTTGCAACTATAGAATTTTATTCACTCTCAGGTACTGAATCTTTCCCTACAAAAGATGTTGCTTGTACAACTTCGGGAACTGACACCTTGATATTTTGCATTGAACCAATAGAACTAGCAACTATTTGCACTCTGTCAGTCCTGACTAGGTCACTTTCAACCCCTACTCCTTTGCCTAAAACTAGCATAGGTTGATTCTCATTATACTTGGGATTGTGAGTTTTCTGAGAAATAACCTCTTAATCTAAGACTGTAATATCTGGTACATGAGTAGCCTCACATAATTTTGTAACCAAACAAGGAAATGGGTATGCAGTGTTGGGTCTTATTTCCCAAATCTTCATCTCATCAACAATAATTTCTCCGAAGTTCAAGGGAAAGTTGGACATTAAATTTTCCACCAGAACTATCCTTTCTTCACCTATGATGTTGTCTCCTGCTGTTGGCATAAATCTAGATCATACGACGCCTCACCAAAATCTTTTCTCCTGAGTCATTGAGGCCTTAAAGATCCTTTCACTTGCATTTTTCAACTATTCCTGCTCTCCGTCAGCTATAATCTGTGCCAACCAAGGATGTTGTTTTACCTTTCCTGTATCCTATAGTAGAATTCTTGAGAAGTGACTGGAGGGATAAAGTTTGGGCAGGAATCTATTGATAGTGTTGTCAGATAGATCCACCATTACTCCCCTTACTAGAATCTTATTTATGTTGGGCAGATCTATAACTTTCTCTCCATTCTTACACATATTCTCCAGTGTAGCCTGGTAGTTTGCATAAAACTCCCAAACTAGTGTTGGGCAGAATGATTCACCTCCCTTTGTAGTCCATACAAAATCATAAAGATAATTCTTGCATTTTATCACATCCCTCCTTATATGAGAATCTTCACAAGTTGGGTGCTTGGAAGAAGGGTGTTCTGATGAAGGTTACTCAGAGTTAGGCTACTCTAAAGATGTATGCTCAGATGGAGAGTAGTTTTCCTCTTCAGACTCAACTTCCTCAACCACCTCTTCATTAGGTTGTGAAGAGGTTCATCTATCTTCAGACTTTGCCTCATTTTGCATCTCTAAATTTATGGCTCTTCTTCCTTTCTCTCAGACTCATTGAAGAGTTTCTAAGTCAATTTCTCCTTAGTCACCTTCTTAACTACTTTCTTTGATTTCCCTTTGGGTGGAATGGTTAATTCTGCATTGAAGGAAAAAAATCATTTAATACCAAAGAATGAGTAATCAAGCAAAAGTGAATCACTTTTAGTAGCATATGTGTGATGACTTGGTCTGATAAGTCATCACTTGGGTGACGTCCCATCATACATTATGTCATCCTTAAGAAAAATGACTCATTTTAGAGCAACAAATGACAACTTGGTATGATAAGTAGTCACTTAAGTGATGGCTCGTCAGACACATTGTCAAGTCTAGAAAGAATGTAATAGCTTTTCAACTCAATTGACGACGTGGTGTGATAAGTCATCATTTTTGTGACGGCTCGTCAGCTATGACGTCAGCTTACAATAGAGTTTTGAGATCTTTTTAGCTTTGTTTGATGACTTATCAACTTCATTTCAATCACAATTCATTTTCACTAAGCCATTCTTTTCAATTCTTGGGCTGTGATTTTAAACTTTGTTGCTCAATTTGGGACTTGTAACCTTAGTTTTCAATGTCAACAAGACCTTACACGCAAATTAGATTCAATAATCTTGAAAAACTAGAGTGCGGTGTATTTTTTCCCAACAATGATACATTTTTCAACTTAACAAGTATTTGTTCATGAAAATTTTTTAGTTATGCAAGATTTAATTGATCTTGGGTAACCATTGATCTTGGGTGACCAACTCACTGTACATTACTTTAACTTGGTCATGAACACTTCAAAGCCTTGAAAACATATTTTTGTTCGAAATTCTCATTACTGACCAAATAAAAAGAGACAAGCTTGAAACATACCTCTCAGTCGACTTAAGTTACAGACTTCACACGAGAGTTTTTGAGTTGCTCAGAGAAAAATAGGTGAGCTTGACTGATTCCTCAGTGAAGGAGAAGGAGAGTTTTTACACTTTTTTGACTTGGTTTTGAGAAGATGAAAAGAAAATTGAATATTAGCTTATGAGAGAGAAACCGACTAGAAAGATGAAGTGATTGCACCTATGTAGCCTATTTTTTGTTTTCTATAATTATCCAATAATTAATAAATGAGAACCAATTAAAGTTAATAAAAACTAATAATTGGAAGAAAATATACTAAAGAAAAATAGAATTGGACAAGGTTATTATCAGGAATTTAAAAAGACTAGGGCTACTAGGTTTGGATCAGGTCTGACTTCCTTACCTGGGCCCAAACTTAAGTGACGGCTTATATGTTAGTTAATAGCCCGTCACATATCATCATAAACTTAAGGAAGAATGTTGCCCAATTTTGGCTTTTTTGACGACCAAGTGCGACAACTTATCACATGAGTGATAGCTGATCAGCCTTAGTCGTCAACTTTATCTAGATTACACCTTATTTTTATTTTAATTGATGGCCTCACATGACGGCTTATCACAAGGGTGACAACTTATTATCTATGGTCATCACCTTTATCTAGAATGGTGCCCATTTTTTGCTCGAGCTGACGACATCAAGTGACGAGTCGTCAGCTTGCTGATAACCCATCAACTTTGGTCGTCGATTCCATTTTACTGACAATATCGATTTAACCTTTATCCATGCATACCTAAACAACTCATTACAAATAAAAACTTTAAAACAAAACAAACATACTTACAACATAACAATTTGGGTTGCCTCCCAATAGCGCCTGATGTACTGTCGTGGCATGACATGGTTATCTCGACTACTCAGACTTCATTGAGATGCACAGTGGACAATAGCTTCACATTATCCATTGGACCAACATAGATCTTGACTCTTTTCCCATTAACTTTGAATAAACTTCTATCTTTACTTTCAAGTTCCACCACACCTGATAGATAAACTTGAAATTACTTTGAACGACCCCGACCATCTTAATTTCAATTTGGCCGAAAAGAGATTAAGTTGAGAATTGAACAATAACACCCAATCACCAGCTGGAAAATCTCTTTTATCTATTCTTCGATCTTGGTAATTCTTTATCCTCTCTTTATATAGGTCAGCTCTTTTATGAGCTTTGAGATGGAATTAGTCCATCTCATTTAATTGTCCCAACTTTAACTCAACTGCTTCTTTCCAGTTCATGTTCAATCGTTTAAGATACCACAAAGCCTTGTGCTCTAGTTCAACAGGAAGGTGACATGCTTTGCCGTAGACCAGCTAATATGGTGACATCTCAATAGGTGTCGTGAAAGTAGTCTGATATTCCCACAAGGCATCATCGAGCTTTCGAGACCAGTCTTTTCTACTCGTATTCACCGTCTTAGCCAAAGATTACTTTTATCTCCCTATTTGAAACTTCCTCTGGTCCACTGGTTTGTGGGTTATATAGAGTGGCCACCTTATTCTTCTTCACACCGTATTTCAACAAAGAAGCCTAGAATGTTTTGTTGCAAAAGTGGGATCCCCATCGCTAATGATAGTCCTTGGCACTCCAAAATGGGAGAAAATGTTCTTTTTCAGAAAAGCCACTACTCCTTTGCCTTCATTATCGGCCAAACCAACTGCCTCAACCCAGTTTGACACATAATTGATGGCAACCAATATGTATTTCAACCCATAAGATCTCACAAAGGGTCCCATGAAATCAATGCCCCAAACATCAAACAACTCCACTTCCATTATTTTTGTCATGGGCATCTCATGGTACTTTACGATTGACCCTTGTATATGGCATTGGTCACACCTTATCATGAACTCATATGCATCTTTGAATAAGGTCAGCCAATAACAACCGCTCTGCAGCACTTTTCTCGCAGTATGGTCACCTGCAAGGTGACCACCAATCGGAGAAGTATGACAAGCTTTCAGGATACTCAATATATCCACCTCTGGGATACACCACTTGATAATGTTATCCGAACATCACCGAAATAGATACAGATCATCCTAAAAGTAATGTGTAACATCATGGAGGAACTTCTTCCTTTAGTGAAAAGAAAGATTTTTTGGGATAATTTTACTTACCATATAATTTGCAAAGTCTGCGTACCAAGGTACTTTTTCAAGCACAGCAACCAGGATTTTTCTCATTTGAAAATGTAACATCAATTGCAAACTCATCCTCAACTACTTAATCCCCCTCAAGTCTGGACAGGTGATCTGCAACTTGATTCTCACATCCTTTTTAATCTTTGACTTCAAAGTCAAACTCATGAAGAAGCAATACCCATCTGATTAGCCTTGGCTTAGCATCCTTCTTTGCTATCAAATACCTCAAAGAGGCATGGTCTGTATGTACTACTACCTTGGTCCCCAATAAATAAGCACATAACTTCTCAAATACATAAACCACAACGAGAAGTTCCTGCTCAGTAACAATGTAATTCTTCTGAGCCCGATTCAATGCCTTTCTAGCATAATAGATGGGATAAAATAGCCTATCTTTCTTTTGTCCAAGAACAGCCCCAAGCGCCACTCCTTTTGTATCACACATGATTTCGAACAGCATCGACCAATCCGGTGCAACAATGATTGGGACAACAACTAACTTCTCCTTAAAGCATTCAAATGCTTTCTTTCAATCATCATCAAATATGAACATGTCCTCCTTCTCCAAAAGCTTGCAAAGTAGGTTTGCAATCTTGGAGAAGTCCTTTATAAATCAATTATAGAATCCCTCATGACCGAGGAAACTATGGATTCCCTTTACTAAAATAAGAGGAGGTAGCTTCTCAATAACCTCGACCTTTTCCCGGTTAACTTTGATTCCCTTAGATGAAATTTTGTGATCAAGAACAATGCCCTCCTTCACCATGAAGTGGCATTTCTCCCAATTCAGCACCATGTTGAAATCCTCACATCTTTGCAATGCTCTACTCAGATTTACCAGACACAGCTCAAAAGAATCACCTACCACTGAAAAGTCATACATAAATACCTCAAAGGTGTCTTCCACTATGTCATAGAAGATTGATATCATTCACCATTGAAAGGTGGTGGGTGCATTACATAAACCAAATGGCATCCACTTGAAATTGAAAGTACCATACGGGCAAGTGAACATCATTTTCTCCTGATCCTATGGAGAAATTAAAATCTAGTTGTAGCTTGAATACCCATCCAATAAACAATACCAACTTTTTCCCGCCAACCGATCAAGCATTTGATCCATAAAAGGCATCAAAAAGTGGTCCTCCAGAGTCCATGAGTTGAGCTTACGATAGTCCATGCAAACTCTCCACCCTGTGACAGGATTGAGTGGAATGAACTTATTTTCCTCATTTGCTACTACAGTCATGCCCCCTTTCTTGGGCACACGTTGGATGAGGCTTACCTATTTACTATCAAAGATGGGGTATACA
The DNA here is from genome assembly GCA_030864215.1 of Capsicum pubescens. Classification (NCBI taxonomy): domain Eukaryota; kingdom Viridiplantae; phylum Streptophyta; class Magnoliopsida; order Solanales; family Solanaceae; genus Capsicum; species Capsicum pubescens. The sequence continues at coordinate 191,951,097 of CM061544.1, read as the reverse complement.
ACTCCTGCATCAAGCCATTTAATGATCTCTATTTTAACTTCTTGCATCGGTGGGTTAAGGTGATGTTTCTACTCAATGGTTGGTGTGCAATCTTCCTCAAGCTGAATCTTGTGAGTTTAAATACCCATAGGAATACCAATGATATCCGCAATAGTCTAACCTATAGCCCTTTTATATCTCCTAAGCACGGAGATAAGTGCCTCAACCTGGTGCTCACCCAAATCCGCTGCAATAATTACAGGTAAAGTATTTCCACTGCCTAGATACACATACCTTAAATGTCCTGGCAACACCTTCAACTCCAACATCGATGGATCTTTAATAGATGGCTTAGCTGGTGGTTTTGGGTGATTTTTTAGATCTAAGTCCAACTTCTTGGGAGCATATGAAATATGATCCCATTCCGGTCAATGTATACACTGTCTCTTTATATTCCTCAGTACCGTTGCTATCAAAGTTCATCAAGACTGCAACCAGAGTTTCCACAATAAATTTCTCCTTGATCGGTACCTCTTGCTCATCTTTATAATAAACATCAATGATGGAGACTACACTTATCTCCTTGGTTTACTTTATAGACTGACACACATCAAAATGAACTACCTTATCATTAAGTTTTAATAGTAGTTCATTAGCTTACAAAACAATTAACACGCTCTTGGTTGCGAGGAAAGGTCTACCCAAGATTATGGGTACCTCAAAATCTACCTCACAATCCAGAATAACAAAATCCGCAGGAAATATAAAGCTGGACGTATAAGCAGAAGTAGATTGGGTAGTCACTATAAAAATATTGAAAGCTATCTCTATGCTTGTAGTTTCTCTCAACACCTTTGAAGGAATACTTTTCGTAGATTGAATATTTGACCTAAAGGCATTAGGTATTGGTTTATGAACTCACAATTAAGAATTTTGTCTAATATCTAGACTTCTCAATATCATGCTTATTTGATGCTATAATTTGTTCATTAATACATTCCAATATTGATAATTGAGCATCTTTATATAATTTAGCGATGAGGCATGAAAACAAAAGAGAAGTAGAGGGATTTTTTCCATGGATCCTAATTTCATCTTCTATGAGTATGCCAAAGTTCATGTACTAAACTAGGCACAATACTACTCTATCATCAATCAGTGGACTATCCCCTTTAGTAGGACTCAAAAGAAGATGCACCTCTACCCACCAGAACTTATCTATAATGTTCAAGGTTGCCATACAGATATTTTCTTTTTTATTTTCCAATCATGGTGGTTGGCTATCAATGAAAACTCGAGCTAGTCATAGATGCTCATTACACCAATCCCTTATTTAGTAATCAAAATTTATAATATTTGCTGGTGAAACCAAATTAAGCCCATTTAGAAACCTGTTGATTGTCTTTTTTGATATATCTACTAAAACTCCACGAACTTGAACCCTAGTCAACATTGGCAAGGTTTTGGTATTTTTGCATTTATTTTCAAGAGTCGAGAATAGTTTACCTAGAATTGACGATCAATATATGGGTAATAGTTCCCTTGTGCTGTGTTTGTCTACCCTTGGCTGTTAGGATTGAACCATCTTTAAATTTGGGGTATCCTATTAGTTTTTTGACATAATTCTCACCTCCTCAAGAATTGGTCATTTGAGGTTATTGTTTTCCATCATTGTTATTTCATCTTGGAAGTACTTATGGGATCTCATCACTTGCCAACAAATTTTTTCACTAAACCCCAACATTTTATACTTGATCACATTGGCCGGTAAAGACTCAGGTTCCTCTTTTGGGTCTTGGTGGCATTAGTTCAGCTCAATTTTTTTCACCCAAACTTGAGCATTCCATACTAGACTCGTATTAGGGGATTCATCTTTCTCATTAGACTAAAGAGCATTTCGTTGTTGTCAAGCTACTTTTCCAGTAGGGTGATTTTATGTTTTCTCCACTCCTTGGATCTCTTGGTCGGATTTATACCTTAGCGCTTTAGTTCTTTTGTCCTATGTGGACTTTTATAGACTCCTCATGTTTTCTAGAATTTGTAGCATAAGTACTTGTGGAGGAGTAGTGTTAACAATAAATAAAAATACAATAATAGAAAATGAAAAAAAGTTTTACAACATTCTTGGACCCAATGGTCTATCACCTGTGGGATGGTTTGTCGGGAAAACTGCCAGTATTACATAGTATGTCAAGATCCAGATTAAGTTTTATTTTATGGTCCATCGCCTATGGGTGGTTTGTCGGTTAAATCATTGCTTTTATCTAGTGTTCAGGTTCTTGTTGATGGTTGAGGCAATGGTCTACCGAGTGGTTGGTGGTACATCTGCGAAGTCATCGCACCTAAAGAATATTAAATTACATTTATTTAGGCAATGAAGGGCAAATTAATGCTCCATAGACCATACGATGTTCCATGGTCTTCCTCGTCGCCTTAAGAAATTTCAAAACCATGTCCAGGGGTTGAAACATCTTTCAAATTGTTCAACTTTTCACTATTCTATTAATGTTAAGAACTTATATGAGGTGTAAATCTTATTGCATGATGAAATGTTTTATAATTATACAGTCTACGAGGGGTTACTCAACTTTACCTTTCCATCTACCATCTATTTCAAGATTGAGTTGGTGAGAAGCACAATTTTACAAGAATTTCATTTAAAAAATTAAAAACATTATTTCCCTCCAACTTAATAAACATCATCAGATCAATAAACACCAAATAAACCAAGTTACATAAGAAACAAAACTCATACTTGATAGAGTTGTGTGGAAGGGAAGATTGAAAACTTTTGACCTATAAATTGATCATCCAAAGAAAAATTTCAAGAAAGGAGATTTTATGGTGGTGATGGGTATTCCAGAGGTTGGGAAGGCTATATATGGAGTTGAAGGAGAGAGTCATAGAAATGATTTTTTGGTTGTGGGTGAAGAAGTTGAAGCAGGAGTGAAGAGCAATTAAAACACTTGAAATAATTCTCTTTAAATTCCTCAAGTTTTGGACTGGGTTATGTATTTTAGGTTTCATCGGGTTTTGTTTTGTTTGGGTAAAAATGACATTAGATGTATGGTGGTGGCTTGAATTTTGATTGGGTAATGGTGAGGTCAGATTAACTTAAAGAATATAAAACTTACCTTAGCCCAATATTAGTTGTACGGTCCATCAAGGAGGCCAATACGCTTATCTAAAATGCTCCTAAACTAAGCGAAAATGGATGGTTAAAGGTATGGACCATCACAAGGTTATCAGTCCTTGGACTTTTCCATCATCCTTAAACTAAATGTCTCCTAGTTTGATGCTAGTTGATTGTTAAGGTGATGTTCCATTGGTTGCCCAACAGTTCGTAGCTTTGACCATCGACCTTATCCAGAACCAACCTTTTGAAAGTCCCAAATTAATATTTTATTCGATGGTCCATCACCTTACTGTAACGCCTCGAATCTGGTACCCGAAATGCTACACGGTACTCATGACCCTGAAGAACCACAAGCTAACCCATGACTGATATCTGTACCTGAACACTGCATAATATACTGTATAAATACGGAAATAAAGGCTGAAAGGACATAAGGTTCAAAACTGTAACATAACTGATAAAACATAACATCTAGAGGGGGTATGAAATACCCAAAACAACTGAAATAACTATCTGAACATGTTTGTCCGAAAGCTTCTAAACTGTCTGAATAAGGAGTTGATGGGACATGTCCCCAACTAACTCCAACTACTGAAATTAATTAATTTATGAGATAATAAAGTAATGGTCCTGTCCTCGAAGGATAAGGACTCACTGCTAACTCTGACTGCTGAGACTAGAATACTACTGGTGCTCTGGAGCTCGTGCTTCTGAACGTATGGTATAAAACACCATAGCGCAAATGCGTCAGTACGTTTGAATGTACTGGTATGTAGTGAGGTAGGCTAAATGCAAAGGTTCACATGCATGAACTATACTAGCTGACTGGATAACATGAACGTTAGAATGCAAGAATGAATACATAATAACTGTTCATGAGTTTGTGATAACATGATTACTGAGTCTGAGTACTGATAATTGTATAACTAAAATAACTAATATGGAGTGACTGTATCTGACAGTCCAGGTTCTGATGGAACTAGCTGAGTTTCATGCTGTTTTAAGTTGACTATATCTGATAGTCCTAAATTCTGTAGAACTATTTGAGTTCTATTACTAAGACTGAATGACTATATCTGACAGTCCTGATTCTGTAACTGAAACTATGGGAAGTAGTCATCTAATCAACATGCCCCAAATAATGCATTATAGCTGAGTTGGGGTACAATCTATAACCCCAATTAGAAGGGTGTCAATACCGCGCCACCGGTAAGGACAAGCTGTGGGTAACACTCATCTGACAGTGTCCCCAAAAAAGAATAGTGGGACCCTCATCTGACAGTGTTTATCCACCTCATCAACCCTTATCTGACAGTGTTGATGTCTGAACCTATGCTGGCTACATAGTCTAGAACGCAAGGATGACTTCTAAGAATCACACCCTCATCTGACAGTGTGTGTTCCCATCCTTGGGTTCACTCGGTGCTAATTTCTACTCCTATCTGGATAGACACTGAACATGATTAACTGAACTGAACTGGACTGAGTTAACTGATTTCTGTCGACTGACGGAATACTACTGAGATTACTGAGTTTTCCTGAGTCATGAGACTGACTGAATTCTATGGATCATGGCTTGACTGAGAGTATCTTGAAAACATGACACTGATTCTAAGCACACAGCTAAATTTTTAGGTACAAGTACTCCCAGGACTCGATGGGAAGAAACTGACAAAGCATGACTTTCATGAATACATGACCAACATCAACAATCCATAATATAATAAGTTGGAGATTTCATGAAGTACAAGTTCTAAAGCACCACACTGGCTACACATATATCCATAATTCATTGACTAAGATATTTCATCAAACATTGGACATTCATAAACTTGTACATAAATGGGTATTTCATATTATCATACTAGTATGACACTTTTCCTTCACATATGTATTTAATTGAACACATGGGGAGCATGCTTTGGTTATACAATCATCAACACATCTAGTAATCATGGATACATCAATCAACATGCAAATTTAAGGGTTTATCATGATTATTATGCAAATCACCAAATTGTAGGGTCAATCATTGGAATATGTAATTTCAAACATGAATCAAAACCCCACAACATCATGAACATGAATTTCAATTCAATTTAAATCATGAACATTGATAAATACGCAAATCTTGGATTTTGAAAAGAGATTCTTGAGCTTCATGGGTGAAAGGGACCTATGAATCAACACATGACGAACCTGGGTTGTGAGTTCCTTGAAGTCCTTGGACTTAAAGAGCTTGAATCTCTTAGTTTCTTGGAAAAATATTTGGATCTTGTTTCTTGGGGATTATCTTTGAGAAAAAACCCTAATTTGATATTGTTAATGGATAATGAACTTAGGAGCCTTGGTATGATATTAATAGGGGGTAAAACGGGTAGTAAAATACCAAAAAGCCATTTTAAAAACCACTTAAAATAGCTGAATGAAGTATGTGACGGTGCGTCGCTGGGTCGACGGTTCATTGGTCCTGGCCGTTGCTCTGGGCAGAATAGGGGTTCACTGCCTCTCCTGCGATGGCTTGAGCCGCGGTCCATCGCTAGCTCAGTTTTCTGTTATCCTGACCCATCGTTCTTAGGAAGAAGGTAGTCTCACTGCCTCCACTGCGACGGCTTGGGAAATGGTCCGTCGCTAGCTCAACGGTCCGTCGGCTCTCACTGTCGCACCTGGGCGGTTTTAACTGCTTTCTATTTTTCAGCCATAACTTTCTCTTCCGATGTTGGATTTGGACGAAATTGGTATCGTTGAAAAGATAATTAAATTTGTCACATGAAAAAAGGTGAAAATCTTAAAAATACCACATGTATAAAAGTGTATTCATCTTTCAAAGTAAGTTTCTAACATACTTGGGATGATTTCAAGCTAAGTAGAAGTATGGGGTATTACACTAACCCACAGACTGTCACTTAAGTTATCACTTTAATCCAAGTTCAATGTTTTAACCTGCACACTTTAAGACACACATCAAACCTATCCAAAATATAAAACTCAACACAAAACTAGTTTTACATACAACAATCATAGGTTGCCTCTTAATAGAACCTTATCCAACAACACGACTTGGGTACCTTGATTACTCAACTTCATCAAGGTACACCAGTTATATAATTTTTACCTCCTTTAGTACACCAAAGTACTACACACGTAGGAAATTAACTTTGAAGCATTCACCTTTATGATTTTCTAATTCAACAACTACAAAAGGGAACACTTGTAACACAATAAAAGATCTAACCACTTAGGTCTTGATTTTGCGTAGAAATTATTGAGTCTTAGATTAAAATAGTAATACTAGGCCCCCAAACTAAATTCTCTCTTCATAATCTTAAGATTCTTGATACATATATATTTTCTATTTATAAAGGACGAACTTTTATATTCTCTCAACTTAAACTCATCCAATTCAATTATTACTTCTAACCTTATGTTTTAGGCATCACTTCAATTTTGGTTGAGCATCTTGATCACCCATAAGGATTTATGCTCAAGCTTCATTGGAAAGTGACATGTCTTGCCAAAGACCAACTAAAATAGAGACATCTCAATAGGTGTCTTGAACATAAGCTATTAATATCTTGGAAAATCCAAGCCTAGACTAGAACCACGCTTCAAGTACATGTAAGGTAAATTATCAAGTTTTAACAAAATAAGAGGGTATTTCACCATGTATCAAGGCTACAAGAACCCCCTAGCCCTTAACTGAGTAAAACTTCTTTTATTGATCAATTCCTAAAGAAGTGATCAGATTTAAATGAGTATAAATTCTACATTTATATGCATTTTCGAGTCCCAAACCCAAAAAGTGATAGGTATCTTTGAGTCCCAAACCACAAAGTGATTGGTATTTAAATTACCTTTCCAGTGCATCTAGTTTTTCCTTAATCCGACTTTGGAGTAGAAAATTATGGCCTTTTAAGTAAAGCACTTTCTATAGTGAGATACTAGGAGACTAACCAAGACTGTGGTCATATTGTACGATAGTAAATTGTTCTTGTATGATTGAGATAACCTAAAGTTCTTAAAGTTGACAATGTGTACCCTCAGGGGATGAGAGGAAACCACGATCATTCTTTAAAACTATGATCACCTGGCAAGATCGTGAGTCCTATAGATACCCTTGATGAAACCAATGTACATACAAACAAAGATACAAATATAGGTAGATCCCACAATCATACCAAGGCACATCTGATTATGTTCAAAAATTTCTCATATAGCTTCCATCCATGAGTGTGAACCACGATCGTGGAGAGTTATTATATGTCCCTTCCCATAGTTTCAAGTTACAAAATTTTAAGGGGCTAATCAGTATTTTCCCACTCTTTTAATATCAAAGCTACACAGTTTGGGGAATTCAAAGGGTCATTATTGGGGTTAATAATACCCTAATCTCTCATTACTTATAATTATTCTGATACATAAATTCAAAGGAGAAAAAAGGTTATTCCTTTTTCCCAAGGCCACTTAGGGTTCATCTTTCTCAGGCATTCAACTTAGTGGAATGTTTTAGGGCCATTATCTCCAGGTATTTGGGATTTTATAAATAGGTTCCCTTTCACCCATTGAGTCCCAAGGTTAACCCAATTCTCTAGTACAATTCCTAATTTATAATACAGGGTTATGGGTATTGGTAGAGTCATTAATATCTCAATCTTTTGGTGTCATTGAGTTATAATTATCATTTAGTATGAATTATAGTTTTATTATTTAACCGTGATCCTAAACCATAGTTATATTATGAAATCCATGATTGTTTGGCTTTAGTCATTGAATTATGTTAATTTGATCAGCTTACAAATTTGACACAGTAGTTGCATTCTTCAGAGATAGCAGGTTATGAACACCCGATGAACTAAGATTTCATGCATATACTTTAAATGTTATATTCCCTAATATACATGTTTTGTGTGTTTTTAGAAAGTACATTTACTTTAGTTATCAGACTATCACCATCAGTGAACATTATAGATTATCAGTGTCGCTTAGCTGTGAGTAGCACTTAGCATTGAGTGGACCCAGGGATGAAAGCTCCCCCATCAGTTAGGTTAAGACCTTTAGTAGAAGTACCTATGTCCTAGAACATCAATGACACCATATGTTATAAAGATTAACACCTCATATCATACTTTATACCTTAGTCCATTTGGAATAAAGTTTTGTGGATCCACATTAGTCAGTGTTTGTACCCTTGGCAAAGGTACTGAACACCCTTCCAGCTAGGGTTATATGTTCGACTTAGGTTATCTCACAATGGAGTATGTCGGTTTTTAGTAGCTCCTGATAACGCTCAAACTACACCTCTCAATCAAGAATGTAAGCGATCGTTGTCAATATAAAACCCAACTAGGTTGGGGTCGAATCCCACAGGGAATATGGTGTGAACTTAAGTCATTTGCAATTTAATCAACTGATAGTTGATGTTTCCTAAAATGGGGGTTTTAAGTTGAACAAATAATTGGTAATCACTTTAATCAATGTTCGTAATCAAGAGTTTATGAAAAACTAGAATTATGTTCACTAGGGATTTTGGTACTTGATAGATGCTACTAGTGGTTCAAGATTCTCACGGTAAGTAGGACAACAAGTTATATTTATCAAAGTTATGCTTAAATGTCTCTCAAACTACTTAAGCATTTAATTACCTAATCCTCTCAGACTTAGGTAATTTATATTCACTGCCTAGATTTTACCTCAGGTTAACCAACCTCGTTACAACGCTGATTATTAAACGGAAGTTTAGTGTTTCCAAGTCCCTATTGATAATTCACTTCCCACTATATTTGATTTCTTTCTCAAGAAAATCAAAGAAGGTGTTATCTATCATTTAAAAGTAACAAACAATAATTAAAACATCAGAATTATAAAGAAATCCTACCATCTTTCGAATCCTGAACACTCAGCACCTTATCAAGACCTAACCCTAGATCCCATAATTCAGGTTAAAGGAATTTAGCCATGTATAATGTAATAATTGAAGCAACTAGATGAATTCATAATTTGCAAGATAAACTTACCACAAGATGAATAATAACTAGTGAATCTAAGATTAGATCACAATAGAAATTCCAAAATAATGATTAAATTCTCTTCAAAGTAATTGCTTTTTCAAGCCAAGAAGTTAGAGAGAGAAAATATCAAAGCATCGTGTCTCAAAACTCAAGGTTTCGTCTTTTAAGAAAACCCTAAACAAGTCTTTAAATAGTTCACCTAATTATGGAAACAAAATAATAAAATTCAGAAATTCTTCGGATTAGGTGACGCCATTTGTGATAGCCTATCAAGAGGCTGACGACTTATCACAAATGTCATCAGTTCCTATTTTCTTTGGACACTTGATGCCTAACGTTGACAACAAATGGTGATGCCCTATCAGCTCCTTGACGACTTATCACAAATGTCGTCAAGTCTCTGCTTCAGTTCTCATGTGCTGCCTTAGGCTGACGACATTGTTGATGGCTTATTAGATCCTTGAAGACCTATCACAACATGTATTCATAGCTTTCAACTTAGGCCAATTCTCTATCTATGGCTGACAATGAAGTTGATAGCTTATCACCGGGCTGATGACTTATCACAAATATCTTCAGCCATACTTTTCCTTTATTTACTTCAGATTTTAGCTCATTTGCTTCCATTCTTGTTGGTTCTCTAATATATTAGCTTCTTCTGCAAATCAAACATAAAACAATCAAAAATGACAAAAGTTGCTTAAGACTTTGCAATTATTCTTAGTTAAAAGCCTCAAATGTGTTAGCATTATCTCACACATAAACACCCTCAACTTAAAACAATTTCTTATCCTCAAGCAACTCAGTACAACTAAGAGAATACAAAGTAAATTTGGCATTCAATCATCCATATCATCTCAAAATACTTTCACCATCTCCAAGGTCAGTCAATTCAAGAACAACTGTGTATATTATTGAAGAACATCAATGCAACACACAGGATCAAGATGAGACATTAATTTAGCTATAACAACCTTGCATAGATTAGTATTACACTCTCCAAACAAGTTAGCAACTAGCAACATATCTAGTGTGCCCTCACAGCAAAGAAATCCCCCTCATCTCATATCAGTAATTATATATGTAACCATGGGGATAATCAAAACACTCACTCTCAAAACGAAGTTCCAACCAATTCATGCCAAGTACCATAGGATTGCCCTTATTTTCATCCAGATCTTCAGATAGGTCAGCTAGGATCATTATAGGTCTTCTCTTAGGCTTGTAATGTAGGTTAGGGGCTGGTATAATACTCGATGGTATTTAAAGTGACTAATCCTCCTTGACACTACACTACCTTTTTGGGGTTTCACTTCTTAGCCTTTTCTACTCTTCTCTTTTCTTGATCACACTTATTTATGATGGGTGTGGACTCTTCCACAATCATTTATTCTTTTTCAGAATTTTTCTTTTTCTTGCTCTCTTTCTCCGCACCTAATTTTTTATTCTTTTCTTTTAAGCTACCTTTATTCATACTCATTCTATATCATTCACCCCTATGATAGTCACCCTCAACTTAGGCCATTTGCTTAAGTCAAGGTGCACAGTGTCCAAGGAAGACCAGTGCTAAAACAGGTTCATTATGATCTAAATGAGAAGGTGACAGGTTTCATAAAACGAAATAGGCTAATCAGGCTCAAAACAATGATCAAGGGATATTATGCACATAGGGAATATCATTTAGGTTAAAGTGAGCTAATATCAAAATGGCCTATGATCCTTTCCTAACCCCTATCTTTAAACCTATGTAAGACTAATCGAGTATGTTCTGTCTTCAGTATACAAAGGAAACTAAGTAACATCTCACACACACTTGGCACACAGGTATATCACAATCTACTACTCATTCAGTTCATGCGGTTGTTTAGAAATGATCATTGTATTACTATAACTAATGCCATACAAAGATGAACAGTGGTCCCACTTAAATGCAAATCACACAGTTAAAGAAGTAGAGCACTTGAAGAGGTGTACAAAAATCACAAAACAATTCAACTACCTCAAGTACAAGTATTTCTCCTAGTCACCTATAAAATTTTACAACAATAATTTACCCTACACCCTCAACTTAAAATCAACGAAAATCTAAACTAAGGGGTAAAGTATACATGGAATAGATCAATCCCAAGGGTCATGGGTTCGTGACCCTGTTGCCACATCCTTATCTACCCTATCTACATCAGGAGCCTTGCTTTATTCTGGTGCAGCTTGTCTATCAGTCTCTGAAGGCCTACTAGTAGAGGCCCCTGTAGCTCTTGCTCGGATGGCTGCCTCCCATCTCTCATTGTCCCCTAAGGACTCAATCCTCGCCTTCTTCATCTCTTTATTTTCAAACTTCTTTCTTTCCCATTTCTCTACTTTTATTACTTTATCACTGTTGGGCCTCTCTTTTTTTCCTTTACTTTTCTTCTCACTTTTCTTCTTCTTTTTCTTTACTGGCTTCTTTGTGAGATCAAGCATCGGGATTTCTCCCTTAGACTCCTCAGCTGCCGAATCTGCTGGCACCATAAAGTGGTGTTACTATAGCTTCCCAACCTCCACCTTTACTTTATCTAGGTCTGATATAAATAATGCCACCTCTGGAGTTGACCTCTCTTTCAACTGTGCGTTGAAGCGGTTCTCTAATTCATCAATTCAACCCAGCAGAGTCTTGTAGGGCTCGAGTGCAGCCTTAACCCTCTTGTCCACTGCAGCCACAAATTTCTTGGCAAAGAGTTTAAGCTGAGCCTCGCACCACTTGGACTGCTTTGCTACTCTTCTGAAATTCATAGGGTTAAATGCAAATTCTGTTGTAGGCACCACAGCTAAAGGGTTTGTCTCAGTTCTAGATATTGGACCTGCTCGTGCGGAAGATGTTGGTGGTGCAACCTCAAAATCTTGTACTTCTACATTAGGCACTGAGCTGGTACCTGTAACTGGTGGATCAGATAAAATATCTGCACCCCTTTCAAGAATTAGCCTCGGCTGATTTTCCTCATTTCGGATAGGATTGTGGGTTTTCTTGGCAAGGATTTCTTCTTCTAACCCTATAATCTTGGGCACATTGGCTTCCCTACACAACCTTGTAATCAAACAAGGGAAGGGATATGCTGTATCAGACCTTGAGACCCAAATTTTTATTTCTTCGGCGATGATATATCCAAAGTTCAATTTGTGGTTAGCCACCTAACTTGCACTAGTATTTCTTTGTCATCCCCGAGAATATTATTACCATCTGTGGGCATCAACCAGGTATGTACAATACCCCACCAAAATCTTGCCTCTGAATTCAGGGAGGCCTTGAAGATTCTTTCACTTGGGCTGGTCAGCCATTCCGGTTCTCCATCAAATATGAGCGTGGCTAACCAAGACCTTTTATTTTCCCGATGGTTCAGCCGGGCATAGAAAGTAGGTGAAGTGGCCTGAGGAGTAAGGTTTGGGCCATGAAGAAACCTGTTAATTGTTACTTCAGAAACATCCACCATTACACCCCGTATCGGGACTTTATCCAACAAAGGTTGGTCAGCTGCTTTCTTCCTTTCTCTACACATGTTTTCCAAGTGATCTTGGTAGTTTGCATAGAACTCCCTAACTAGTGTAGGGAAAAATGAATTTCCTCCTCTTTTCGTCCATACCAAATTGTAATCACAAAATTTCTGCTCTACCTTAGGGTATCTGCTCAACCCTTTAATGATGATTTTATTCTCTTCGAAGATTGGCCTCTTAACATCCTTTCTGTTAGTTCTGCGAAGCCCATCAAATAAATTTTTTTGAGCTTTGGGAATCTTCCACCTAGTGCCGTCTCGAACTTCAGGATTCTTGCATTTAACCATAGTTCCCCTAATCAGAGTTTCTTCCTCATCTTGTGGCTCGATAGAAGGGGACTCAGTTGATGGTCCCTCGAATTCAGGGTGCCCAGACTCATGTTCCTCAGACTCATGATGATCTGAATCATGCTCTTCAGATTCAGCATGTTCAAAATCTTGTTTCTCAAAGTTCGTCTACTCAGAAGTTGTATTCTTAGATATTTTTGGCTCAATGTCACTCTCTTCACTCTCCTCCACTTCAACTGGAGGAGGTGGTGAAGGCTTTTTAGGGCTTTGCTTCTTCTTTTGCTTCCTGAGCAGAGGCTCTTCCTCTTCATAATCAGACTCTTCGTTGAAGAGTCTCCGAGGTACACTTCCCTTGGTCACTTTCCTTGTAGATTTTGAGTTCTTTCCTTTGGGTGCCATTTCACAACCTGTAGCAAGAGAAAAATCATTAGTCGACCCTCAAGAGTATAAACACAAACACAACAATTATTTAAGTTTCACACCTTTAGAAAAAGGGTTTATTCATGCTTCAGATCCCAAGTGTGACGATATTTTTTGATAGCTTATCACGAATGTCGTCAGCCCTAAACAGAACCCATGAAATTTTAGCAACCTTTGATGACATTTCTAATAAGCCATCACAGTTGTGATAGCTTATCTTGAATGTCGTCAGCTCTTAACAGAACCCCAACTCAATTTTAACTCAATTTTTGGTCCCATTTTTTTTCTTAAAATCCACTCGATTTTCATTTTTGAACTGAACATGTAAACCTTAACCTTGCACAGCAAACCCTAGTTCCAATTTTTAGCCATTTTTGCAATCTGTACTTGGTTCAAGATTCTTGGGAACTTGGGTTTTCATCAATTATCACTTACAAATTTTAAAAAAAGGCTAGGTTTTGAGCATACCTGATGGGTACTTTCACTTTGATTACACGAGCAAGAGAGAGTAGAGGGAACAAGAATTCTTGATTCTTGATTTTGATTTTAAATCCCCACACACAAGGAAGTTTTCTTCTTGTTTTACTTGGAAAGAGTTCAAAAAAGGGAAAAATATTCTAAGTATGAAAGGTATTAACACTTAAGGGAAATAACAAAACATGCGGGAAGGTGGAAAGTCAGCGCTTGGGTCGGGTCGGATATTTGCACCTGGAACCAGAATTTCAGTTAAATTTTGGGGTTTTGGTGATGACATTTCTGATAAGACATCACAAATGTGATAGCTTATCATAAATGTTGTCAGCCTTGACAGACCCTTCTTCAGAGCTGATGTCTCTAACAACAAATCTGACGGCTTATCGCAAGCATGACAGCTCATCAAAAATGTCATCAGGGGTGCTTGGCTGAATACATCAATTCCACCTTCTTTGAACTGTAACCTAACTACAAAAATAAATAATTTACTAGAACATTAAAATTTGGGGTTGCCTCCCAGTAGAGCCTAATTTAATGTCGCGACATGACTTGGTTATCTTGACTACTCAGACTTCGTCAAGAAAACCTGTTGATACCTCTTTACCATCCTCATAGAATACGTTCACGATTGAGAAAACACTCGTCTCTTTTGTCGGTGTCATGGATGAGTGAATTTTAAATCGTGTTTCTCTGTCATTGAGCCTGAACTTCAGATCATTCAGCTCATTCAGCTCTATGTCTACTATCACTCTCCTAGTTTCAAGTAATGGTCTACCCAAGATGATGGGTAATTCAAAGTCCACCTCACAATCCAGGACTACAAAATCAGCAGGCAGAATGAAATCGGCCACCTTAACTAAGACATTGTGTAATATGCCCACAGGCCGCTTCACAAACCTATCTGCCATCACAAACTACATGTTTTTTGGGGTAGGATTCCCCCAACCCAGTTTAATGTACACAGAAAGTGGCATTAGGTTTATACTGGCTCCTAAATCGCACAGTGTTTTTGTGAAATTTAGAGAACCAATAGTACACGGGATGGTAAATGCTCCCGGATCTGCCTTTTTCTTCCCTAAAGACCTTGTAGAGATAGCGCTACAATGAAGGAGATTGTCCTCCGGCTCATGGATAACCTTCCGTTTCTTAGTTAAAAGGTCTTTCATGAACTTTGCGTCGCTTGGCATTTTCTCAAGTGCCTCAACCAAAGGCACATTTATTGTCAATTGCTTGAGCATTGCCATGAATTTTCTGAATTTTGCATCATCAACCTTTTTTTTTCAATTGTTGAGGAAATAGAGGTGGTGGTCTTGGGATAGTTTTCAGCACTACCTCCTTCTCCTTCTCTTTTACCTTTATCTGGAACATCATCAGAATTATCCAGCTTTTCAGACTCCACTGGACCTCTTTATTCTGGTTCTTCATCAACTACCTCATCACTTACAGGTTTGCCCACAGAATGGCCAGGTAATATCTTACCACTTCTGGTGGTAATAGACATGTATGAGCCATCATTCCACAAATTCTAGACTATATCACTTAGTAACGTTCCACTCTTCCTCTGGTTAAATGCTGCGGAGAGTTGGCTTATATTTTGCTCCAACTGTTTGATTGCGGTGAAGTGTGAGTGCACCAACTGACTGATGGATGTCATATCGATCTTCATGGTGGTCACACCAGAGTTGGTAGCCTCCACTTCCTTCAAAAACTTAGCCATCATGTCCTCCATGGACATCTTTTCAGAACTTGTTGAAGCGGCCTCACGATTTTCACGAGGAACATATAACCCAATCCTTCCATTTTTATTCCTCCAATTTCCTTGCTCCCTATCTTTATAACCAGGCTTATCATAAAAGTTACGACCTTGATTTCCTTGGCTATTGCCTCGGGAACCCCTGATTATTAACATAGTTCGCCTCTTCTTCTACATCAATATCAACTCTATCCTGAGAACCCACAACTTTTACCTTTTCAACCTTGCCTGATAGAAAGTGCTTGGTTAGCAAGTCCATCTGCATTTTAAGGTGAGCCATGTCTTGGTCACGCTCCTCTTCTCTTCTGCATTGTTCCACAGTAATACCCACAGAAGCAGTGGGGCTGGCCACCACAGAGTCTCTGGTATGCCATGCCCGACTTTGTTTGGTCATTCTGTCTAGCATCTCTGAAGCCTCTAGGAATGTAAGATGAACAAACGAACCAGCAGCAACATTGTCTACAATTGTATTTGTAATAGAGTTAATATCCCTGTACAAAGTCTCCATCAAATGTATGTCCATCATGTTGTGGTTCGGACACTGTGTCAGCATCTTTTTAAATCTTTACCAGGTTTCATGCAAGGCTTCAGTCGGGAGCTGCCTAAAGTTGCTGATCTTGTCCCTCAACTGTACCCTCCTGGAAGGCGGAAAGAACCTTTCTAGGAAATCTCCTTTCAACTGCCTCCAGTTGGTTATAGAATCGGGTGTCAGATCATTTAGCCACAATGTTGCCTCCCCATACAGAGACAACGGAAACAATCTCAAATGTATAGCATTTTGACCTACTCCTAGGTTGTCAAAAGATTTATATATGGTGACAAAATTCACCAGATACAGGTTTGGGTCATCCCTAGGAAGGCCACCAAACAACCCCTTCAGATTGAGGAGTTGGATCATAGTACTCGTAATGTTGAATTTAGCTCCAGGAGCCAACAGTGCAGGAATGATTGCACCCATTACGCCTTCTACGTCCATTCCATCATCATAATCATTGAGATCATATTGAACCGGCTTGTACTCTTGTCTTTTTCAGAACGGACGGTTCCGATTAACATTATACCATACTGGTGTAGCTATTTTCTCTGCACGCCTTGGGTTACCAGGATTCAGCAACTCCTCGTCTCCCAAATCTTTGTCCTCAGGATTTTGATGTCGTGCTTATTGACCGAAATTTTGCACATTCACTTGAGATCTAGCTAAGGCTGCCAATCTGTCAGCCTCTTGCTGTTCTGCCATTTTTCCAATTCGTTTCGATTCCGGATTAGGTGGTAATTATGGTTCTCTGGAACTTCTGGTTCTTTTCATACACTAAAAAGATCCTGCAATAAACAAAAACAACAAATAAACGTAAAACTAGTAAACTTAACTAACAATCAATTTGTGCACACAAACTTTAGTTTACAACCGTATTCCCCGACAATGACGCTATTTTTGATAACACTCAAGCTACACCTCTCAATTAAGAATGTAAACGATCGTTGTTAATATAAAACCCAACTAGGTTAGGGTCAAATCACACAGGGAATATGGTGTGAACTTAAGTCGTATGCAATTTAATCAACTGATAGTTGATTTTTCCTGAAATAGGGGTTTTTAGTTGAACAAGTAATCGTTAATCACTTTAATCAGTATTTGTAATCAATAGTTTATGAAAAACCAGAATTATGTTCACTAGGGATTTTGGTACTTGACAGATGCTACTAGTGGTTCAAGATTCTCACGGTAGGTAGAACAACAAGTTATCTTTATCGAAGTTATGCTTAAATGTCTCTCAACTTACTTAAGCATTTAATTACCTAATCCTCTCAGATTTAGGGAATTTATATTCACTGCCTAAATTTTACCTCAGGTTAACCAACCTTGTTACAACGCTGATTATTAAACGGAAGTTTGGTGTTTCCAAGTCCCTGTTGATAATTCACTTCCCACTATATTTGATTACTTTCTCAAGCAAATCAAGGCAGGTGTTATCTATCGTTTGCAACCAACAGACAATAATTAAAACATCAGAATTATCAAGAAATCCTACCACCTTTCAAATCCTGAACACTCAGCACCTTTTCAAGACCTAAACCTAGATCCCATAATTTAGGTTAAAGGAATTTAGCCACGCATGATGTAATAATCGAAGCAACTAGATGAATTCATAATTTTCAAGATAAACTTACCACAAGATGAATAATAACTAGTGAATCTCAGATTAGATCATAATAGAAATCCCAAAATAATAATTAAATTCTCTTCAAAGTAATTGCTTTTTCAAGCCAAGAAGTTAGAGAGAGAAAATATCAAAGTATCGTGTCTTAAAGCTCAAGGTTCTATATTTTAAGAAAACCCTAAACAAGTCTTTAAACAGTTCACCCTAATTATGGAAACAAAATAATAAAATTCAGAATTTTTTTGAATTAGGCGACGCCATTTATGATAGCCTATCAAGAGGTTGACGACTTATCACAAATGTCATCAGCTTCCTCTTTGCTTTGGACACTTGCTGCCTTACGCTGACGACAAATGGTGACACCCTATCATCTCCTTGACGACTTATCACAAATGTCGTCAAGTCTCTGCTTCAGTTCTCATATGCTTCCTTAGGCTGACGACATTCTTGATGGCTTATCAGCTCCTTGACGACCTATCACAACATGTAGTCACAACTTTCAACTTAGGCCAATTCTTTGTCTATGGCTAAAGATGAAGTTGATAGATTATCACAGGGCTGACGACTTATCACAAATGTTGTCATCTATACTTTGCCTCTATTTACTTCAGATTTCAGCTCATATGCTTCAATTCTTGTTGGTTCTCTAACATATTAGCTTCTTCTGCAAAATCAAACATAAAACAATCAAAAATGATAAAAGTTTCTTAAGACTTTACAATTATTCTTAGTTAAAAGCCTCAAATATGTTAGCATTAGCTCACACATCAGCTTCCACAGTCCATAATTTTCATATTTCATATTTTTGCAAGACTTTGTTTTCAGTTATTCAGTTTAGTTTACATCATTTGTTCATTACTTGGTCTTGCACTAGTGTCATGTTTTATGTTTCATGTTTAGCTCATATCATTTATTTCCCTATCTCACATACTCAATACATTTAAAGTACTGATTTCATACATTCTTTATGTTGTATTGTCTTATAATATAGGTTTGGATACTTAACATCCTAATCACGCTTAGGAAAATCTCATACCATATCAGTAGTAACAGTTTTGGTGAGTCCTCATCTTATGAGGACTAGAGTTAGATTTTCATTTCATCTTGTCTTTAGCGATCCCAATTATCAGGCAGTTAGACTTAGCTGGGGGCTTATCCCAGTAACTCATCCTAGTAGATACTTTTTAGACATACAATTAGATGTTCAATTTTAATCTCTACCTTTTTAGAGATTATTTGATTTCCAGTGCATATTCATTAAATAATTACAAATTATTTTTCATATAAGGGTTGTTTTATCTGCTATTATCTTTATTTCTCCGTGTTTTTCCAGGCCATAGGTTAGCTTGGAGTCACTTATGATTCTAATAACTATGGTATAACTAAGGAGTAGTCTCAATTCGTAACAAACTTGGTATTAGATCCATAAGATTACAATGTATTGGGGTGTATGAAGCCCAAAACGAATATAGTCTTATTTATGGGTGTGAAGCATGACACACTAATGAGTGAAATGCTATGAGGTTTTTTAGGAATAATTTCCCTTTTTTTGTGGTCATGTTCTGTAATAGAGGTTGAGATATATTAAAACCTTCTTTTAGCTCGCTCTCTACATGTTTATAGAACATGCCTCCAAATAGGACTAATGGAAGGAGGAGTGAAAATAGAGCAGGCTGGAGAATCGGCAAGCACCACTAGCTCTAGAAAACCCTCTTAATGAACAAATTTCCCATGATGAATTTATGGCAGTTTTTACTGCCTTAGCCCAGTCCGTGTACCCAGGAAAACCTTACAACTATGGCACCATCCAACCACGTAGTGAATGCAGCAATAACAAGAGTCCGAGACTTTACTCAAATAAAACCCTAGTGCTATTTGATTTTAAGTCAATGGAGGATCCACGGGATTTTGTGGATAGTATTTTGAAGGTTATCAAGATCATGGGTGTTAACCCACTTGAGAGCATTGACTTGGATACCTATCAATTGGAAGTAGTAGTTAACACCTAATATAAGTAGTAGAAGGAGGATAGGGGTGAAAATATTGAACCAGTAGAGTGGGATGAGTTTGTGGTGTCATTCTTTGATAGGTTCTCCCATTGGAATTGAGAGAGACCAAGGTGATGGATTTCATAACTTTGAATTAGGGTATCATGGGTGTGAAGGATTATTGCTTCCCATTTACTCAGTTGGTGAGGTATGCTCCAACAATAGTTGTTGATTCTAGGGACTGTATCAAAAAAAATTTGTCTAGTATTTTTAAGGATATGGTCAAGGAGTGCAAGACGTCTATGTTGGTGAAAGAGTTGGATATATCTAGACTTATAGTTCTTAGAAGATATAGGAAGAGATAGTTAAAGAGAATCAAAAGAAGTATTAGAAGGCCAGAAAAGGTAGTTTTTAATTCTCTTAGTATAGGTCTGATGGTAGAAACCATTCTCAGTTCTACAAAAAATCTTTAGCTCTAGCCTTGTCTTCTGCTAGTTCCCTATTGCCCATGTTCAGGTAGGATCATCATTATAAGTCACCCGACTCTATGTCTCAAGGTAGTGTGAATAGTGGTCGTACCAACCTAGTATGTAAGAAATATGGTAGAAAACAAAAGGGTCAGTATATGACCAATAGTGATGGGTGATTTGGGTATGGAAAGAAAGGACATAGGATTAAGGAATGTCCAATGTCAGGGATGCCCATCAACTAATATAGTCAAATTCTTTAGCAGCTCTCGCAGGTCTCCTTACTCGGCTAGTAGCCTCATCTAGTATGGCTTAAAGATAACATTATAAAAAGTTCTATTCCTTTTATACTCGATAGGATCAAGAGAGTTCTCTTGATGTAGTCATAGGTATGTTATAAATTTTCCATATTCATCTTTATACAATATTAGATCCTGGAGCTACACTTTCTTTAGTGAATCCTTATATAGTAGTAGAATTTAGTGTTAGTCTTGAAATCCTATCACAACTTTTTGCATTATTTAATCCAAGTGACAACTCAGTTATAGCTAAAAGGGTATACAAAAATTTCCCAATTACAATTTCTCAGAAAGTCACCTCAGTTGATTTGTAGAGTTTGACGTGTTAGATTTTGATGTCATTATTAGCATGGATTGCCTACATTCTTTCCATGCATCAATAGATTGTAAAAATAGAGTAATCCAATATAAATTTCTAAATGAGCTAGTCATAGAGTGGAAGGGTAGTACCTCAGTGCCTATATGACGGTTTGTCTCTTACTCAAGTCTAGAAAATTAATCTCTAAATGATATATCTATCATATCATCTTCTCTAGGGTTAAGGATTCAAATTTTGAAACCCCAACTCTTGTGGTAGTTCTAGTGGTAATTGAATTTCCTAAAGTATTTCTAGAAGATCTTCCCGAAGTTTCTCCTGAATGGGATATTAACTTCGCAATAGATCTCCTTCTAGATACCCAACATATTTTAATTCCACACTATAGAATGGCTCCAACTGATCTTAAAGATTTGAAGTAACATATAAAAAATCTCCTAGACTAGGGTTTTATCAGGATCAACATCTCTCCTTAGAGTGCTATAGTTCTTTTTATGCATAAAAAAGATGGATCTCTCAGAATGTGCATTAACTACCGTTAGTTGAACAAGACCAAAATTAAAAATAAATATCCCATCCCCATGATTTATGACTTGTTCTACCAACTTTAGGGTGAAAGTTGCTTCTCTAAGATTGACTATAAATCAGGCTATCATCAGTTCAGAGTCAGAGATGTGACATTTTTAATACAACCTTAAGAACTCAGTATGGTCACTTTGAATTCTTTATTATGTCTTTTAGACTAACGAATGCTCCTACAACTTTTATGGACTTAATGAATAGGATGTTCAAGAAGTACTTGGACATGATTATTATTGTTTTCATAGATAACATCCTCATTTATTCTCTGAGTGAGGATGAACATGCTAATCATCTAAGGATTATCTTGCAAACTCCAAAGGATCACCAGTTATTCTCCAAATTAAGAAAGTATGAATTATGGGTAAAATTAGTAACATTCCTTGGTCATATTATCTCTGGTGAAGGCATTCAAGTTGATCCCAAAAGACCAAAGTAGTGAGAAACTTTCCTAGGTCTATCTCTCCAGTAGATATCATGATTTTCTTGGGTTTAACTGATTACTATAGATGGTTTGTTGAGGGATTTTCCTCTATTACTTATCCCATTTCTAGGTTAATTAAGAAGAAAGTCAAATAGAAGTGGTTTGAAGCAAAGAGAGTTTTTAAGAGTTGAAGATTCAACTCACTACTACTTCAATATTAACATTACCCGAGGGCTTAGATGGTTTTGTGGTTAATTGTAATGCTTCTACAGTTGGACTTGATTGTGGTTGATATAGGAGGGCAAGGTTATAGAATATGCCTCTAGATATATTAAACTTCATAAGAAGAATTACCGAACTCATGATCTAGAGTTGGCAGTAGTGGTATTCACTTTAAGACTTGGAGTTAATACTTTTATGGGGTTCATGTTGATGTTTTCACCGATCATAAGAGCATTCAGTATGTGTTCAATTATAAAAATTTAAATCTCTATTAGAGAAGATAGCTAGAGTTGTTACAGGATTATGATTTGAGTGTTTTGTACCATTAATGCAAGGCCAATGAGGTGGCTGATACTCTTAGAAAATTATCTATGGGGAGTGTTGATCATATAGAAAATGAGAAGAAAGAGCTAGTTTGCGAGGTTCATAGATTTTCCAGACTAGGAGTTTGGTTTGTTGACTCAACCAAAGGTAGTATTTTGGTTTAGAATGGCTCAAAATCCTTATTGGTAGGTGAATTTAAGGAAAAGAAAGATAGTGATCCTATTAATTCTAAATTAGAAGAAGCATTCCCGAGTCATAAGGTTGAGGTTTTCTCCCAAGGTGGAGATGGTATTTTTCTCTATTAAGGAAAACTTTGTGTTCCAGATATATATGAACTGAGATAGTATATACAAGAACAGGCTGATGGTTCTCGATATTCCATCCACCCAGGAGCCAATAAGATGTATTATGATTTATCAAAAATCTATTTATAGAATGTTATGAAGAAGGATATTACAGAATTTGTGGCTAAGTTATAGAAATGGTTGAGCACTAGAGACCTGGTGGTATATTTCAGGACATCAGTATTCCTACTTAGAAATAGGAAGTAAAGAACATGGACTTAGTTATAGGGTTGCCTCGTACACATGGATAGTATGATTTTATTTAGGTAATTGATGATAGAATGACTAAGTCGGCGAATATTCTACCAGTTAGCACTTTAGATCCATCCAAAGACTATGAAACACTCTACCTGAAAGAGTTGGTGATATTATATGGAGTCCTTTTGACTATTATTTTATATTGAGTTACTCAGTTTACCTCCCTATTTTGAAAGGCTTTACAGAAGGTTCTTGGTACACAACTTTATCTTGTTTTAACCTTTCACTCATAAATTGGTGGTTAGGAAGAAAGAGTTATTAAGATGTTAAAGTACATGTTTAGAGCATGTGTTATCAATTTCAAGGGTTGCTGGGATAATCATCTACCTTTGATCAAGATTCCATATAATATCTTTTATCACTCTACTATTTAGATTCCCTCGTTTTAGGCACTTTAGGAAAGGAGGTATAGGTGTCCAATTAGTTAGTTCAATGTTTGTGAAGCCACATTTATAAGACTAGACTTAGTCCAAGAGGCTATAAATAAGTTTAATTTATTAGAGAAAGGTTGAGAAGAACTCAGAGTCACCAAAATCCTATATAGTTTTTAGGGGGAAGGAACTTAAGTTTGTCGTTGGTGATTTGGTCTACTTAAAAGTTTAACCTATTAAAGGGTTTAAAAGTTTTGAGAAACAAGTAAAGCTCAGTACCTATTTTATTTGTCCTTATGAGATTGTAGGTCATTTTGGTAAGTGTCCTACTGTAACGCCCCAAAAATGGGTCCCGGGATATCATATGGTGCTTAGGGCTACAAGTAGCCCCAAGCTAACCCTTTGAGCCTATCACTTCTCATAATAACTCATTCAATAAGAAATATACAAAACACTGGCACTATCATATCAAATGAAAGTAAATACAAAGGTAATACTCGATCCAAACGACCATTATACTTGAAATCTCAACACAACCACAGTCGGATGACTAGTTTGACAAAGCCTCTACTACTCCATGAACTCAAGATCCATTGGTACAGGTCCCCAACTGACTCAAACTGAACTGAAAACAATAATGTAAATACTCGAATATTGAAATGTCTGAAGATAGGGCCTAGAACCATGAGGACTCACCACTGGAGAAATGTAGACAAAGGTACTCGAGAATCACTGACGAGGTTGGGACTGAGCACCTAAACCTACATTATAGCACAATGTAGCATAGACGTATATGTGGATCAACAACTGGGAATGTACTGAGTATATGTGGGTGTATGCATTTACATAAAACAATATCAATACTCTTTAATCAAATCATGTATGAAAATAGGAATGACTCACATGGCTTGAATAAGTCTAAAATGTAAAGCTCATAAATCATGTAGAATGAAGCATGTAACACAAATTTCGTGAGTCATTATACTTTGGCTTTAAAATCTGTACTCTTCTTTTATTCTCATTACTCAAAGGATGAAGGAAACTTTAAACAATACTTTCAACTCATGCATATATCTCATGGGGAGTAAAACTTCTTTTATGCTCAAGAACTTATAACTCTTTTGAACTCAAACACTTGGAACTCAAAATTATATAAATTTGGTTTGAAAACTGGTGATCAACTCATATTAGTAGATAAAACTACTTCCTTCTTTGGAAAATACTCAAAGCAGTTCTTTTATTTTAGAAAATATTTCATCCCAAAGCTTTAGGGAAAATATTCTATCTCAATGGAAATTACTTTAGTTTAGGGAGGTTCTCTTAACTGACATAAACCATGCGAGCTACATGGAGTCCAACGTCTTGTCCTCCTAAGAAAGAAACCTCACGTTAGGGATAGGCATCATACTCTTGCCAAAGAGTATAACCTCAACTCAGTGATCACTTATCTCGGCCTCGGGCCCAATCATCTAGGCCTCAGGCCTAAAATCTTAACCTACGGTGGCACATAGTTCTGGGGTAAGAAACTGTAGTAACTTACCTAATTCGATGCTAAATACTACTTCCTTTAGTTTATCTCACTCATCTTATGAAAATCCACTTTCAAAATAATCTCATGGTTCACAAGAATCCAACAATCAAATTTGTAATCTCATGTATTAGAGTGGATTTCAAAACTCTAAGATCATTTGGTCAAAGCATTTCTCAATAAATATCAACATACTCAAATCATAGGTGCTTATAGCATAATAGTTCATAAAATTGCAAGTCTCAAGTATGGCTTAATGACCCATAATTCAATCTCAAGTTAAAACTCATCAACATGCATATTAGATAGCATATAGATTCATAAATCATATAGAAATTTAGAATTTACAGCAATTTAGGTCATAATCTCAACATACTCATATACTTCAATATCTCAAACATTTCAACTATTAACTTCTCAAGGATTAAAATCATGGGGTATAGACCCAGCTGCAATTTCTCAAGAAAACATGTAAAAATCATGCCATTAGACTCTCAATTCATGGGAAACATCAAAAGCTCGCAACCAATAACAATGGGTGAAAACCCCCAATTCAATTTCATGTAAAATCTCATAAATTGTAGTTTAAATAAGCCTTTGGGCACAAGGGTGAAAGGATTACCCTTGTTCAAAGCTCCACATACCTTAGATTATGAAATTGGAAGAACAAGCTTTCTTCAAACTCTTCTTCTTAATCTTGAGAGAGGGTTCTTGTAACCCTTGAACTTGGGGAACTTAAATCTCAACTCAATTTGGAAAATCTATGGTGGATTCTTGAGATTCTTGGAAGAGGTTTTGGATACTTAGAGTTTTTGTTGAGAGAAAACTTGAGAAAAACCTCATAGAATGCTTGTAAATGACTCTAATTTGGTCTTTGAACAGTTTAAAAGGCTTGGAAAAAGTTCAAAATGCCCTTTTTAACTTCTGTACGAAGCTGGACAAATTAAATTGGGAACCCAATTTTATGGGCCACCACAACGTGCCACTATCGCGGTGGCTTACTGGAAATTGACAAATGGGAATCTGGGAGTCACCGCGGTGTGGAGCCATCGCGTTGTCCCACTGGTTGGGACTTGGAACTTTAGTGCGATGCATCATAATCGCGCTAGGCCACTGGAATTTGACTATTGAGAAATTGGGGTCCGCGACATGCCACTATCACAGAGATCCACTAGAATTTGAAAATTGTCAAATAGACCTTGTCTGTGATGTGCCAAGCACTAAAATGATGTTGTTTTACAACTAGGACTTAAATTAGCCATAACTTCTTCCTCGGGCATCGGATTTGGATGAAATTGGTATCGTTAGAAAGCTAATTCAATTCTCTACACTATAGGAAGTCATTTTTAGGAAAATTCAAAAATATTAGAATACTAATCACTTAGGAATTCTCTTCTAAATCTTTTAGGGCCAGAAATACACTTCACTTGACATGCTCAAGGCTCAAACTACAAGGGAACTTTGCAGGGTCTTACACCTATGAGTTAGATTTGACAGCGGAGGAAGCAAAGTGCATCAAGTCTTTCAATTTCCTTACTGAAAAAGTGCATTGGTAATCTTGCATTAATTATGTGCTTAGAAAGGTTTGGCATGAAAGTTAGTATCTCGTACGAAGAAGTTTCTATGGAAATATTTTAACATCAGGGTCAAAGGTTGAGGAATACAGAAGCCATTTTGAAAAAAGGTCTTTGGTGAAATCAGTCATTGAGGGATCTACTTAAGAGACAGATACAAACATGATGGCTAAGTACACCCCATATTTTCCCTTTGAGCTCTATCCTATATTGAGGGAATAGTTTCACATAATTAATTAAGTCATTTTGTTAATGTTACCCAATTATTACCTTGACATATCATACGTTTGTAAGTTCGAATCAACTCGTGTTTCAGTTACCGATCCAGTACCATGTCACTACTCAGCCCTTAGAAACTCAGTGTAGGAATTTTAGGTACTGATAGTGTAGAAGATTCCCCATAATATAAGGAAAAGTGGTGAACAAAATATCTGAATTGCAACTTTTTTGCTCTAAATATGTTAGTTTCTATTTGGGGATGAATGAAACCTAGGGGGAGATATTATAATGTTTCAAATACAAGCCTTGACTAGAACCATGATTTAAGTAAATATAAGATAAATTATCAAGTTTTAATAACATAAGAGGTGATGTGGCTATGTACTAAGGCTATAAGAACCCCCTAGTACTTAATTAAGACAAAACCTCCCTTATAGATCAATTCCTAAGAAGTGATCATCTTAAAATGAGTATAACTTCCATATTCAAATTCAATTTTGAGTGCCAAATACACCAATTTATATTTATTTTAATTACCTTAATGACGTATCCTGTTATACCTTATTCCAACATCAAAGTAGGAAGTTATGGCCTTTGAGAATGCTCTAGTTGCTCTAGTTAGATAGGAGTGACCTTGTTCACTCGCTTTATTAGTATATTGGCCTAGTTTGTATAGTTGTAAATTGACTTTAGGTTCTTGGATGACTTAAGAGTTATACTTGAGGAAGAATTTCCCTATAGAACTAGTGAGGATTGATAAGACTTTGAGAAATGATATAGATAACCTAGTCTAATTTCGAGTAGAAGTTAAACTAGAAGAAGATAATTTGGGATATTAGAAGTGGAACATGAGCCTCCTTAATATTGAACTATGTAGCTTCTTTAGTGGCATAAATACTCGTTGAACTCCTAGAATGTGCTTTTGGTAATATGATGGCTAAACCCGGTAAATGGTTTATTCATAATGTTGATTCGAAAATAATGTGCATGCTTGATTGTGATCTTATTGTCATCACTTGAATAGAAATGGATAATCTTTTAAATTGAATCCATGATTATTCTATCTCTTAATATATTGACTAGTTTAATATTTGATTCTTGGAATATGTTATTACTTATATTATGCTCAAACCTAGTGACTATACTAATGTTTGTGCAAAAAGAGCCCTTTTGTGCTAGTATTGCGAATTATGCTAATAAAGAGGGGTTTTAGAAAGTATAAGCATGACTTGATATTGTCCATGCTAAAACTCGTGTTAAGCCCGGTAATGTGTGAAATGTTCCTATAATATGCCTATACATGCCCATGCACCTATCAATGTATTGCATTGATAATAAATGGTATGGGGCGATGATATGCCTTTTCTTTCCTTTTCCTGCTTCATTCTTCTTTGGTCTTTAATTTTTTATTTATTTGACTCTCTCTCTCTCTCTCTATATATATATATATATGTATAAACATATGTACATTGATGTTATGGTGATTCCCGGCAAGGCCGAGGTATATATTGATGCAATGTTGATACCCGAAAAGGTCGGGGAATATATTAATGCTATGTTGATGCTCGACAAGGACGAAGGATATATTTATGCTATTTTGATGCCCGACAAGATCGAAGGACATGTTGATGTTATGATGATGCCCGGTAAATCCAGAAGAGGTATTGATATTGTGATGATATTCGATAAACTCAGAAAAAATATATTGATGTTATGGTGTACTATGTATAGTAAGCATATAATAATATATAGGTATACGTGTAGTTATGACCTTGCATGATTATGCCATATGTGCATTAGGGATATGATGTTTTTCTTGGAAAGTTGTCTATAATTCTCTACCGTTCATCACATGTTATGTGGCGTGGCTCTTGTTGATGCTAATTATTGAATAGAAGTAGAATATACCAAATAACTAGTAAGACTAATTGGTATGTGTGACCATGTGTAGAATTAAGGATTCACCTAGTTTATATATTTGGCTTGAACGAATGAATTAATCATGGAAGTTCGCCTAGTATAATGGGTTATATCATAACTAGTTGTCTATATAAAGTGGTTATATTACTCGATGGATAGAAGCCTAGAACTCAAGTTGGTGAACCTTGTTTAGTTAAAATATGGAAATTACTAATCATGATTGTGAAATGGTTAATGATGATAATAGACTTAGCATTGTTGATTATTAGAGATATTGATGCCTAGTTTGGAATGCCAGTTGAATGCTTAAGTGTTTACTTACAGATTTGTGGTGCTAACTAGTAAGAGGCATTGTTTAATAGATAGATAATTGTGTTGATAATATGTAACCCCCCATCCCTACTATATGATGACTAGTGTACCTATGATAACTACGAATGAACTTTGGATAAATGGTGATTATTGTTTAGTTGTGCTCTTGACCAGGTCTAGACGTTGGATATTTAATGAATAATAATTAGTTTTTATTTCATAGAGAAGTATTTTAAGAAATCGGGCGAGCTAATGATTGGAGGCCTTATGGTGACTAGCAAACTAGTAGTTTAATAACAAGTGTTTCTTACTTAATAATGAGTAGATAGAGTATATGGATGGGTTAGCTATATAAACGACTATATGATTATGATTGTGAGTACATTATATTTGTTAAATTAAATGTTTGTGATTGATTGTGATTATGATCTTGGAAAATGGACGTTCACACGAAATGTAGTATACCATGGATATCGATGAGTAGGTTATATGATTATATACTTGGTAATTTGACCCTTTAATGTACTCTCTGCTGGTATGGGACGCCGTGATGAGTTCTTTACTTTATGTTATCTTAAGTGTACTCGGGGGTATGGAACGCCATGGTGGGTTCTTTTACTTATGCTTTATTGGATGTTTATATATTATCTTGGTCTTATTGCGATTGTGATTGTATTTCTGACACTTTACATGTTTGATCATTTACTTCGTATAAATGGTATTGGTGCATGATGAAGGGATATGTCATAGTATTACTATAGTTTGATTATTGATTAGATAAAGTGATGATGAAGATGATTCAGGATCCATGTTGTACCTTGACTTAGAAATATTGTCTTACTTTATATCATCTTTATATCATGATGTAGCTAAGTCGGCTAATGTTTCCTACTGAGTACCCATTGTTTTTTGTACTAATACTACACTTCTATACCTTTTTGGTGTAGATTCGAGTACTAGTTGCCGCCGCTGAGTTAAGATGACGTAGTGTCTATCTTCTGAAGATAGGGTGAGCTCTTGGAGTTTTGAGTTGCCCATTTCCCTCATATCCTTATTTATTCTTATGTATTCGAGACAAATGTACAAGAATAATTAGACTTTGAGTTGTATTTCTTATTGTCAAACATAGATGCTCTTGTACTAATATTAATAGGTCATGGGATTTGTATGCGTACATTGGTTGTCTTATTTTATGTGGAACGTTGTTGCTTATATTTGTGTTTATATGTTTTGTGTATGTTGGACGTTACTACCAATGTAATCCATTGCCTTAGATCTGGGTTATGGTGACCGCTTACCTACTAGTGGGTTATAGTAGGTGTCATCATGACCTGGTAATCAGGTCATGAAAAATCATCCCTTAGTTATACTGAGAACTTTAGAAGAGGTTCCCAAGTCCCACAACTACAGAGCTGCTTTAGGTTCTAAAGGGTCACACCTTAAATCAAGGTTGACACCTTAGTCCGTTTGGACCACAGTTTAGTGGATCCACATTAGTTAGTGTTTCTACCCTTGGAAAACTATTGAATACCCTTCCAGTTGGGGTTATAGTTTGGACCCCTATTATCTCATAGTAGGATATTTTGGTTATTAGTATCTCCCACAATGTAAAACTTACATTTCAGATTTTAGATTCTTGCATAAAATTGTATTCAACTTTTCAGCTTAGTGTACAACATGTGATCATTACTTGGTCTGGCACTAGTATTATGTATATTCTGCATTGTCATGACCCAATTTCTTAGGTCACGATAGCACTTACTATAATCCACCAATAGGTAAGCCAACCCATAGTACGAAACTACTACTAACGGACTACAAAGAGAAATAAACACTATCAGAAATTGGGCCTATGACAATGGACTTTTTAGCGACGGTTGAAAAGGTGTTGCTATAGAATATCTATAGAAACGCTTTCAACCGTTGCAAAAAATAATAGTTTTGTTAGCACTATAATCATTGCTTTTGTAAATGAACCGCTACAATAGGTATATGTATAGCAACGCTTTTTAAAACCGTTGCCATAGAAACATCTATGGCAACACTTAATGGGTAAAAATTATCTATTTCTTCTCTTTTTAATTCCCCTCCACGATATTTCATATAGTCTGCCAAAAAAATATTTGTCAATATAAAATATCAAAAACCCCTATTTCTCTCTTATAAGAAATATAACCCTATTTCTTTCTCTTAAACAAAATTTAATTGTAATTACACCGTCAAAAATCCATTTCACATAGAGTAAAGGAGACGAAGTTACTCTGTTATTTTTTTAGAAAACCCATTTCTAATTGAGTAAAGGAGATGAAAGTTACAATACTGTGATTTGCTAGAAAACTTATTTCTCGATCAATCAAAAATCCATTACTCCTCAATTGAAAAACAGATAAATTGAATTTTAGGGGTGATTTTATAGCTCTAATTGGATAGAAATAGAGTAAAGGAGATGAATCAAAAACCCACTACCTAGAAATGGAAATGCTATAAGTAGCTCTAATCAAAAACCTATTTCTTCTCAAATCCATTAGACTTGCTATAATTTACATTGTTGCTATTCGATTATGGTAAGAGTGGATCGAAACTCAACACTTAGCTTGTTATTGACCAGTGGAAGGAGATGAAAAATTTAACAGCTATCAGAGCTTTGGCTTGTCGACTTTTAACATTTTAAAGCATTGTTGTTTAAGAATTTTGGAATTTTAAGCTTAGTGTATTCTTCTAATCGATGATTTGACCTAATTTTTTTATTTCAATTTTGGAATTTTCTCTCGACATAAGTTGGGTACTGAGTATGATTTCAACCTACTATCTTTATTTCGATAATTGCACCACCTAATGACTCACCATACAAGAAAGACGAAATCTTTAGGTGATCAACACAAGCAGCGTCAAAGTACTGTATGCAGTCTTGGACTAATGGTTGAATAGTTGGTATGCAATTATATGTGTTGGTTTTTGTGCTTATTAGTATTCTCTTCTTTGATTTTTTTGTATTTCTTGTTGTTTTTGTTACCTTTTGCTAAGGTTTTCATGCTAGTATTTTTTTATGCTTCTTTGCAACTATTTTTCTCTTCATTTATTTTATATGTGTTACCTACTCCTTTCTAACCAGTCTTTCTAAACCTTGAAAGACTTTGGCTATGATTTGATATCAAAAGCCCAGACTTCTTAAAAGGCGACAGGTACTCCATGGATTTAGTTTAGGTAAGTGCGAGCTGGCCCTGACGCTATAATTATTTATAAAAATTAGTTTCTTTCTTATTCTTAATAGATAGGTAACATAAAGTAATTGATATACGTTGATGGTGGGAGGTGAAAGTATCATGTGGTGATTCAAGTATCTTGTGAATAATACGATGATCAAGTTTAGTAATTTAGAAGCTCAATGTGTGTTTTAGCTTCTGTAAACATGCAATGGCTTACCTATATTTTGGCTTCTATAAATCCACAATGACGTACCTATACTGGCCTGGCTAAGATGAGTAGTCATTTAAAAGCTTAAAATCTAGTCTTTAGGTAATATGGTAATTTGTGTTTCACTTTGATGGTCTTTACTGGCTATCTGTACTGTTCGTGTTTGGAATTTTCTGAGTTGTTGTTAACCCGATTGGTTGTTGTAATGAAATATTACTCTTTCTATTTGTTCCATTTTTTATGATGTTGTTAATAGTATAAAAGCCAAAATTCATATGAAGTATGGACGCTTGCCTTTAGATTCTGAACTTCTTTGTTCATTTTGGGATGGAGAAAGTAGTAGGATATTACTAAAGTGGGATGTAAAGAATATCAAATAATTAAGTAGTGGTTGCATATAATTAAGTTGGTGATTTTTTATTTTTTATTTTTCTTTCTTTTCTGTTGTTGGTGTATTTTAGCTCTACTAGGCACGAATGGGATACCTGCACTGATTTGGTTATGTTCAATGTTTGAATAAAATTTTAAATATAGAGTGTTTGGTGAGTTGGTAATCTGGGTTTCACTTCGATCATCTCTACTACTAACTATCTGAACCGTTGGTTCTGTTCATGAATTTTTCTTAGTTGTTTTATATTATAATGAAACAAATACTAACCTTTTTGATTGATAATATTTACCATACATTTACCTATCAAAGAAAGATGATGGTAATTCCTATGTATCTGGTCCCACTATGCTTGGTCATGTTTTTATGTATTAGGACTGTTGTACTGCTTACTTTGAGATCTTTACCTTCAGCTGTATCTAATATATGATAAACCTTCTCCTCAATGTTATTTAAGTTTAGTGTTTGTGTTGCTTGGCTTTTCTTTCTAAATAGGACTAGCTTAGTCAGTTATGATAGTCTTGATGGATGGAATTGAGTAAATGCATTACCATGATCTTTCTACCATCTCCACTTGCAACCTGAAAACAAAGCTACTTTAGCATTTAGGCATTAATTTCCTATATTCCTTTGTGTCTTGAATTACTTCCAGTGGGTATTTTGATGTACTGATGGAAGAATACACCATGTAAGCTTGTGAAGTCATTAATATATGAAGTACTATTCCCGTCAGTGCTATTCCTTTATCATATGTTGGTTAGACTATTCAATAACGTCGACAGACGCATGTTGGACCCTCCAAAAAGGGTATTTTTGAAGGATGCGACCTGGGCGCAACAATAGTTTTTGAGATTCCAAGAAACTTAGCTAACTTGTATGTATACTCACTGAAGTTGCAGTCTTTTTTCCTCCATGTCAAATCATGCAAAAATAATTATGCTTCGATACTGAGTTTACCTCAGAGCCAAGAAGCTTTTTATAGAAGTTCAAATGATCCAATGTCACCCACCTTTCTTTATCAGGAACACTATTTGTTTTATACTTCTACAATGCTTTGATATTATGTTGTTATGTTATATTATTTATTCTTGGAGACTTGCATAGAGTTCCTCAAATTTGCATCTTCATATAACATAAAAAGTTGTATAATCGTTGGTAGAACCATATCACAGATGTAGTTTCAAAACTAGTTATGAAAATGATCCTAGTGGACCTCTAGTCCAGTCTTATATCCGTTCTGATCATTATTCCCATAATTCTATGGAACAGAAGCTATCTCAATTGGTCCCTCGCTACTGCTCAAAAGAGTAGTAATAGGTAGGGATCACAGTAGTTGAATGCGTGACATTTTGTACCCAAAACTAATGTGATACCAAGATGTGGCATATTCCTTCAATGGTTCCATGTTGCAACTTTGAAATCTTTTCTTGATGGTTTTATCTTTTTAACAAAATTGTACTTGTGATGACCTAAGTAAATTGTAACATCTTGCGAACACTACATATATGACAGTCTTATGTTTTTTGTTGGTTGTGTTAGGCATAGAGCTATATATGTGACCATGTACAACTTTGGATCTCCAAGAGTTGGAAACAAAAATTTTGCTGAAGTTTATAATGAGGTATAATTTACTCTCTGCGGATGTGAAGTGCTTATATTGAGACTGACGTTATTCTATATTGCCATTATGGTCTTTCCATTTGTTTATGACAATCTTTTGTAGTTATAAATTAAATGGTCCTAACTTCTTAAGGAGAAAACAAAAAATAAAAACCAAGAAAAGATAGAAAGTAATGATACACTAATAAATACACACAAGCTGGTTCATGTACTCAGCCGTACCTAATTACCCCTCCTTAATAACAATGGTCAGAAATGATTTTTGATGTTCTCTCTCGATCTATCCTGTGAAGATGACTTGCAATATTTTAAGTGTGAAATTTTTTAGATTTTACAACATGTTATTGAGTATACATTGGTGCTTTTATCTAATATGTCAGACCAACATTTAGCAAGTTTGATCCATAATCAGATGCCATGTCAAGTTGTTTGCCGATAGTTCATGAGAATATCTTCTCTATTCTTCTAATGTAATACAGTAAACTCCTATAACTACATTTGCACTTTAAGAAAAGTGATGTTACAAAATCACTTTCGCTTGCTTTTGAATTGTATTGTGAGTTTGATTTTGTTAAATTTTGAGTGACTCTATATAACTCGGTTGCTTCTTATATTGTAGAAAGTTAAAGACAGTTGGAGGGTTTTAAATCATAGAGATATAATAACAACATTTCCTCGATTATGGGCTACTGTCATGTTGCTCAACCCATTTATTTGTTAGCTGCGGATCCCAAAAACACAAAAGTGAGTAGATTTTATTTTCAAACTTTTTAATATTCACTCTATACATTATAAAACATTAGAAATTTGTTCAGAGTTGAATTATTACCTCAATTGGATTGGTAGAATGTTGACACTGGTAAGGAAGTTTTTTTTCCTTTAGAGCTTAAAGTGAAAAAGTGTGTCGGATAGTTAGCTTAATTCTGATTGAAATTATGAAAGGTTCAACAGAATTGACCTTTGTTATTGGTTTTGTAGCACTATTTACTCAATCACTTGAAGTGACTTTTTGAGATTTCTTCACAGTTAAGGTAGAAAAGATCGGTGAAAGGAGTGTGTTTTTTTAACATAGATTCTATAAAAAAAACAAGCTCCTTTCACCATGGAAAACATCTTACGTCTCAGAAAATATGATCATATTTGACATCATTCTTTTTATCAGTGAAAGAGGCTTGTTGTTTAACATCTTATCTCTTGAAATAATTTGTTAAAGGAAAATGTGGAACTTTTGGAAGGTGGTTACCAAGGTGATGTTATTGGAGAGGCCACACCTGATGTCATTGTCAATGAATTTGTATGTTTCTCCACCTTTTTTCTCCATATCTTTTTTCTTTTTTTTTTAGCTGAGCTCCATTTCATCCATCGGTAATATATTTTATATAAATCATGAACTATTGATTTTTGTGACGGAAGTACTCTTCTTAATTTCCATCATTTAATACACTAATTTTGTGAGCTTCTTGTGTAATGATATGTATGCCGTTGACCTCATTGAACAAATTGATCATTCAAAATGTCTGATCCCCTCAAATCTCATGTTAAATTCTGGATTTTGATTAATATGACGAATATGAAAGTATATTGTTGGAAAAACTTATTATGCAAACATATTTTTTGCGTATAAAACTATTCTCCTATTATATTAGTTTGTTATTGATATATTGATTAGAGAAGACAAGTAAATGACAGAGGGTTCCCTTGAAGTATAAGTTTATCAATTCGGTAAGAGTTTCAAGTCATCATGATGCTATGTTGCTCAGGATCTTCAAAAATATCGTCGAGTGTATGTTAGATCCTTCAAAAGCTATCCATTTTAGGAGGATCCGACACAGTTACGACCTCATTGGCCCTATGCTACTAGCGTGTTGCGATATTTTTCGCTTAAGACAAATTAGTTAATTTTTCTATGAAAAATATTTCCTCTTTGTTTAAAGGTAAAGAACTCTCGAGAAACATACGATTTACTTATCATAACAATTTTTGTGTAGATGAAAGGTGAAAAAGAACTTATTGAGAAAATATTGTAACTACATTTTCTCTTTAATAAAAAAATACAAAGGTGAGTAGATTTCATTTTCAAACTTTTTTATCTTCATTCCTTATACTATAAAACATCAAAAGTTTGTTCAGTTTTGAATTTTTACCTTAACTGGATAGGCATAATGTTGGCACTGGTAAGGAAGTTTTGCTTTTCCGTTAGAGCTTAAAGTGGGAAAGTGTGATGGATAGTTAGCTTAATTTTGATGGAAATTGTTTAAGTGCTAATTGAGTTTATTTATTCTCTTTTTGTAGGTGTCCAAAATGATGGAGATGAAGAAAGAAGTCATGAAGAAATTGACCTTACTAGAGAAGATTTTTGAATTGTTGATAGGTGTTTTAATATTGATCTTTATGATACTGAATTTAGTGAAACTCATCATCACTCGAACTTGATACTATATGGGAAAACTAATGATCATTTGACTTATACATTTTGCTTTTTAGTTTATATTACTAGTTTGTTGCATAAAATTTTAATTTGGATTATTATTTTAATGAAAGATTTTGTTATGATGAGTATATATATATATATATATAATTGTATTAATATAATTCTATATATATATATAGATTCATTGTTGCAATATGTGAAAAAAATCATTGCAATAGGTAGCAAAAAAATATTGCAATAGG
Source organism: Capsicum pubescens (assembly GCA_030864215.1). Lineage (NCBI taxonomy): Eukaryota > Viridiplantae > Streptophyta > Magnoliopsida > Solanales > Solanaceae > Capsicum > Capsicum pubescens. The sequence continues at coordinate 191,914,116 of CM061544.1, read as the reverse complement.
TGTCAAAAAGTGTTGCAATAGGTGTCAAAAAATGTTGCAATAGATAGTTAAAAGTCTTTGCAAAAAACCAATAAGTGTTGCAGTAGATATTTAAAAATTGTTGCAATAGGGTTATTGCAACGGTTTTCTGTCGTTGCAATATAGAATATTGCAAAGATTCTTAAACATTCCTATAGACAATATGAAGAATCCCAATAGGAAGTAAAATAAACCGTTACAATAGGTCGATCTATTGCAATTGTTGTAGAAATCATCGCAAAAGTCGTTGCAGTAGCTCTATCACAATGGTTTTTGAACCGTCTCCATAGGAGTAATTTCTCATAGTGACATAAGGATAGAAGAAGGGTTATAATAAAAGAAACACACACACACACACACATATATATGTAAGACAATCCCAATACCTGGTGGAATCAATACAAGAGCTTTTAATGTAACAAGAATACAAAGTGAAATAAAAAAATGAATATACTGAAACAACCCATCTCTGAATACAAAAAAGTTATTACTCTAGTCTATAAGAGGGAGAATGGTAATACTTTGAATTCCAGGAGCTCATTGTAAGTGTTCAATCCAAACTAATTCACATGATGCACACAATAATGTGAGAACCCATACTATGATGTGCAGGCTACAGAAGTGTAGTTGAGTACAAAACACGTGGTACTCAATAGATAACTACTGACTGAGATCCAAAGATAATTCAAATAAAGATAACATGCAAGCAGGAATGTAAACTACAACCAAATATCCCAAAAGCTATCATAATAAATCTAGGGAGGCAATAAGGCTGAACTCTTTTTCCTAAACATATTCAGGAACTAAAGCACTATACCATACATCACTGGTGAATATACAAATAAAGGATATAAAAATGATATATATTAGTATACAAGGCCAAGGGGTATGTATAAAAAATGAAGAAACCATGGAACAAGGATATACAGTAATATCATAGCTAGATATATGTATATACATATAGGTATACAAGACTAAATCAAAGATGTACGACCTTAGGTAGTTAATCTAGCACCTCAAGGAATCCTATAAAAGCATAAAACTAATGGGGAATAAACATGGTTCCTAATCCAAATGTCTAAACATGATATAATTATCCATGATAAAATAACCGTGAGAAAAAAAATCAGAATTATACCTTGAATAGCTGTATTATCCCATAATTAACCTATCAAGAATAAACCATATGAATAATAATAATAACAATAAATAAACAAGTAATCGGCTAGCCCAGATAAACAATACAAAAATTAGGCCCTCTAACCTTGAAGTCTCAATCAGCACACTGCACACAACAATCCACACTCATAACTCATACCTATGGAACCTCCATAAGGCTGATAGATATAGTATTAGGCAATATACTAATTATAGGGAATTTACATTCAAGAATGAATGCAAGTAAATCCGTGATACCATAACCGATCGAATTGCCATTATGTAAACCTGTATATACACCTCCTCCAACTTGATGGCTCCCAAAGGCAGGACGTATGGTGACCTCTCTTCTCTATCATGATGTCTCATGGACGAATGGGCCCTACGGGGTTTTGGAGTACCCGTATACACTAAACTGGTCTCGATCTTCTATGTGTGTGTATATATATATAAATTCTTGAGCTTGAACTATTGCTAAAAGAGTGTGAGTCTGTAAATCCATTGATCAGGCTAAATTCTAGGTCTAAATAATACTAAAAGTGTAGAAAGGGTAAAAATCTATCTCTTCCAAAGTAAATAGTAGTGGTAAAATAATGGATCAGAATCCACCTCAATCAAATCTCTAAAACATCATCTTTAGCATTAAAATCTCAGGACTCATTCATTAAGGTGGTTCAATTCCCATTATGAGAGAATTCATTTAAAAGTGAAAAGTTTGAATAATTCCCGTTCTAGGAAAAAACAATAGTAAAACCATATTTTTAGTTGGAATTGTATATTTAGTGGGCATGTATGTATCAAATCTGTGCAAGTCCATAAGAAGTATCTAAGCAATATAACTACAAGTGTCTAAAGATCAATAAACTAAACCAAATCCTATATAAGGATAAATCACTCACATAAAATCCAACTAATATCATAATCACGACCTTGGGCCCAATAATATATAACTACATAACCATAACATAATCCGAGAAACCACCACAAGACATTAAGTAAATAAGTAAACCTTATTCTAAATGGTTATTAGATTCAACTATGTCTAACATACAAGCCACCTAGGGTAATAGGATTTTAGAAGTAAAATTAGTATTTCATCTTAAGGGTCGATTTACCCTTCTCGTCCCAATCTCATATTTTAGGCTAAGTCATTGTGTTCTACCCATAATAACATCCTAAGATCCCTATGTAACATGCTCAATATATAATACACTATATCTAGAAGAAGAGCAGACAGAAGCTTACCTCAATGCCGAAGCACAAGTCCTCAAATCATGCATAAATTATTTATCTTTTCTCCATGATTATGAAATATTGCCATGATGTCAAAATAGTAATCTACCCCGATAAAGGAGTAAAATAAGACATATTTTTCTATATTATATGGCAGGTTAAAATTTGCATAAAGAATGGGCTCGCGAGGACCGCAAACGAAATCAATAATTAAATCGGTCATGACGTCCCTCAAAAGATAATGAATGTGTGCTCAAAAATTGAGAATAAATGGTACAAGAATTGGGGACCAAATCATCCCCTAATGTTTAGGAATTTAAATACATAATTTCTTAGAATTTACTATGAAATAAGATGGAAATTGATAGGAAAATTAATGATAAATAACCAAGGAGTGTTAGACTAGCTTACCTTATATTCAATGGATGATTTCTTAACATTTCCCTCTCTATGAGCTCTCAAATTTGTGTGAAGGAAATAGTGGAGCATTGGGATTTATTGGATGTTTATATATTATATTGGTCTTATTTCAATTGTGATTGTATTTGTAACGCTTTACATGTTTGATCATTTACTTCGTATAAATTGTATTGGTGAGTGATGAATGGTTATGTTATAGTATTGTTCTAGTTTTATTATAGAATATACACAGTGATGATGAAGAAGGTTCAGGTTCGATGTTGTACCTTGACATAGAAATATTGTCTTACTTCATATCATCTTTATATCATGATTTAGCTTAGTCGGCCGATGTTGCCTACTTAGTAACCGTTGTTTTGGTACTAATACTACACTTCTGTACCATTTTGGTGCATACCCGAGTACAAATTACCGCCACTGAGTTAAGATCGTGCAGTATCTATCTTCCAGAGATAGGGTGAGCTCTTGGAGTTTCTAGTTGTCTGTTTCCCTCCTATACTTATTTATTGTTCTGTATTCCAGATGAATGTATAAGACTAATTAGACTTTGAGTTGTATTTCCTATTTTCAAACTTAGATGCTCTTGTACTGATATTACCAGGACATGGGATTGATACCCATATATTGGTTGTCTTCTTTTATGTGAACACTATTGCTTATATTTGTGTTTATATAATTGGTCCATGTTCGACGTTACTACCAATGTAACCTATTTCTTTAGCTCCAAGTTGTGGTGTCGGCTTACCTACTGGTGAGTTATAGTAGGTATAATCATGACTTAGGAATCGGGTCATGACAGGGTTATCCCTCAGTTATGCTGAGACCTTTAGAAGAAGTTCCTAAGTCCCCGAACTACAGAGCCACTGTAGGTTCTAAAGGTCACACCTTGAAAATCTATTGAATACCCTTCAACCTGGGGTTATAGTTTGGACCCCGATTATAACACATTAGGATATTTCAGTTACTAGTAGATCCTACAGTGTAAAGCTTAAATTTTAGATTTAGATTCTTGCATGAACTTGTATTTAATTTTTTTAGTTTAGTGTACAACATGTGATCATTACTTGCTCTTGCACTAGTACCATGTATATTCTCCATTGTCATGACCCAATTTCTCACGTCATGATGGAACCTACTATAATCCACCAATAGGTAAGCCAACCCGTTGTCTGAAACTGCTACTAACGGACTATAAAGAAAAATAAACAAAGATAGAAGAATGGTTATAATAAAAGGCACATACATACACACACACATATATACATATATATTTAAGGCGGTCCCAATACCATGTGGAATAAATACAAGAGCTTCTAATGTAACAGGAATACAAAGTGAAATACAAAATGAATATACTGATATAACCTATCTCTGAATACAATAAAGTGATTAATCTAGTCTATAAGAGGGAGAATAGTATTACTTTTAATGACAAAAGCTCACCATAAGTCTTCAATCCATAAATATTTCACATGATACACACAATAATAGAGAGAACCCATACTATGATGTATTAGCTGTAGGACTGTAGTTGAGTACAAAGCACGTGGTACTCAATAGATAACTTTCGACTGAGATCCAATGATAATTCAAATATAGATAACATGAAAGAAGGAATGTAAACTACAACCAAATATCCCAAAGTTATCATAATAAATCTAGGGAGGTAATAAGGATGAACTATTCTTTTCTAGCCATACTTAAGAACTAATGCACTATACCGCATATCATTTGTCAATATACAATTAAAGGATATAAAAAGGATATATATTAGTATACAAGGCCAAGGGGTATATATACAAATGAAGAAATAATGGAACAGAGATATACAATAATATTATTGCTAGATATATGCATATACATATAGGTATACAAGACTAACTCAAAGATGTACGACCTTAGGTAGTTAATCTAGCACCTCAAGGCATCCTATACAAGAATAAAACTAATGCTGGAATAAACATGGTTCCTAATCCAAATGTCTAAACATGATATAATTATCCATGATAAAATAACCGTAAGAAAAAAAATCAGAATTATACCTCGAATAGATGCATCATCCCATAATCAACCTATCGAGAATGAACCATACTAATAATAATAATAACAATAAATAAATAAGTAATCAGCTAGCCCATATAAACAATACAAAAATTAGGCCCTCTAACCTTGAAGGCTCAATCAGTACACTGCACATAACAATCCACACTCATAACCCATACCTATGGAACCCCCATAAGGCTGATAGATATAGTGTTAGGCAATATACCAATTATAGGGAATGTACATGCAAGAATGAATGCTAGTAAATCTGTGATACCATAAACGATTGAAGTACCATAACATAAATCAGTATATACACCTCCTCCAGCTCGATAGCTCCCAAAGGCAGGACCTATAGTGATCTCTCTTCTCTGGTATGATGTCTAATGGATGAAGGTGCCCTAGGGGGTTCTGGAGTACCCTACACACTAACCTGGTCTCGATCTTCTATGTGTGTATATATATATATATAGACATATGCATGAGCTTAGACTATTGCTAAAAGCGTGTAAGTCTGTAAATCCATTACTCGGGGTAAATTCTAGGTCTCAATCATAATAAAAGTGTAGATAGGGTAAAAATCTCTCTCGACCAAAGTAAATAGTAGTGGTAAAACAATAGATTGGAATCCACCTCAATCAAATCTCTAAAACATTGTCTTCAGTATTAAAATCTCAGGACTCATTCATTAAGGTGGTTCAATTCCCATTATGAGAGAATTCACTTGAAAGTGAAAAGTTTGAATAATTCCCCTTCAAGTAAAAATAGTAGTAAAACCATTTTTTTGTTGGAATCGTACATTTAGTGGCATGTATGTAACGAATCTATACATGGAAAAATAGGCCCAATATATGGATACCAATATAGGTGTCTAAAGATCAATAAACTAAACCACGTCCTATACATAGATAAATCACTCACATGAAATCCAACTAATATCATAATCACGACCTTGGGCCCAATAATATATAACTGATATAACTATAACATAATCTGAGAAACCATCACAAGACATTCAGTAAATAATTAAACCTTATACTACATGGTTATTACATTCAACTATGTCTAACATACAAGCGACCTAAGGTAATATGATTTTAGAAGTAAACTTAGTATTTCATCTTAAGGGTCGATTTACCCTTCTAGCCCTAAAATCATATTTAGGCTAAGTCATTGTGTTCTACCCATAATCATATCATAAGATCCCTATCTAACATACACCATATATAATACAGTATCTCTTGAAGAAGAGCTGACAGAAGCCTACCTTGATGACAAATCGCAAGTCCTTGAATCACCCATAGATTCTTTGTCTTCTCTCTGCAATTATGAAATATTGCCATGATGTCATAATAGTAATCTACACATCATAAGGAGTAAAATAAGACTCATATTTCTATATTAAAGGGTGGTATGAAATTTGCGTGAAGAATAGGCTTGCGAGGACCGCAAGCGAAATCCATAATTAAATTGGTCACGAGGTCCCTCGAAGGATAATGAATGTGTTCTCAAAAGTTGAGAATAAATGGTACAAAAATAGGGTCCCAATTCAGCCCCTAATGTTTAGGAATTTAAATACATAATTTCAAAGAATTACTTTAAAATAAGATGGAAATTGATAAGAAAATTAATGGAAAATGACCAAGGAGTGTTAGACTAGCTTACCTTAGCCTTAATGGATGATTCCCTAACTTTTTGCTCTCTATGAGATCTCAAATATGTGTGAATATGGTGAAGGAAATAGTGGAGAATTGGGCGGGGAAGGGGGATTAAAAGCCCCCAGTGCCGCTAAAGATGACACCTTGGCGGTAAAGTAATTGTCGTTAATGCGGCATTTAGACTGCTAAAGAGGCCTTAAATCTTGACATGCATACCACTAGAGCATCCCTAGTAGCGCTAAATTAAGTTTTCCTTAACTGGCCTATTATCGCAAAACCAGGCACAACTATTTTGCCAGGGCCTCTTAAGCGACTCATGGTGCGGTAAAGTGACTCCTTTAGTTCTTAAGTAGTTACATCAGGTACCAGATACCTGATTTTAAGTCCAAATTGGACTTTGATTGGGTTCTCAAGATTCATTTAGAACCTCGTGTGCATAAATTAACTATTCTACTATATCAATTTTTATGTTTCAGAATCAATAAAACCATCAAAACTTTCATTCTAGATCATTTTGATATAATGTGGGGCCCAAACCTATTGTTACACTTTTATATAATGCACCCAATAGTCCAGAATGAGTTTGGAAGCCTCAGGATCTGAATCAAGGTCCCCTAGCCTAAAATCAACATTACAGATCTGATGACACTGTCAAAATTCTTATCTGAGGTCATCTTTTAGGATCTTGGTATGATACCAAATCCTAAAAAATAAAAGCTCCAAAATTTTAGAAATGAGGCTAAACCCAAACAAACATTGTCGATAAATGAATCAAAATTTTTTGCAAGTCATAAATAACCTCTAGCCACTCTAAGAAGGCTAAAAACTCCAAAACATAAGAAAATTAAGAAAATGACTTAGAGGGTTATTACATCTATGCTAAATTCATATCAGTTATTTCCCTATCTCACATCCTAAGTACATTCAAAATACTGATCACATATTTTCGTTGCTTTATATTATCTTATAATATATATTTGGACGCTCAACATCTTGATTGCGCTTAGGACGTTCTTATCTCGTATCAACAATACCAGTTTTGGTGAGTCCTCATCATGCGAGGACATGAGTCATATTTTAATTTTATTTTTAATTTAGCTTTCCCAATTCTCAGATAGTTAGAGTTTGTTGGGGGCTTGTCCCAACAACTTGCCTTAGTGGGGGGGTTTATACATATAATTAGATATTCAATTTTTATCTTATACTTGTTTGGTGATGATTTGATTTCCTTTGGATACTTATTAAATTATTCAAGTTCAACTTCAATATAAGTGTTGTTGTATCTGTTATTATCTATATTTCTTAGTGTTTTGCTAGGTCATGGTTTATCTTGGAATCACTTATGATTCTAAGCACCATGTTACAAGTAGGGGGTAGTCTATGCCTATAGAGCATTATTAAGATTTTGAGCCTAATCAGTTTAGTTAGCATTCACTATTATGGCAAGAATTATCTTTATTTCCTTATTCCATACCCCACTTGACCACTAGTATATGGGTAATATAGGGTAGCCATTTTTTGTTGCTTGAATCTATATATTGCTGACAGAGAACAAAATAATTGTTAAAAGAATGTGAAGCCACATATCTAATGATCGCTCTTGGAGTACCAAACCTTTTGAAGATGTTCCATTTTAGGAACACAGTAACACTCTTGCTTTTATTATTTGGTAGTACTAAAATGTCTACCCACTTTTACTTGTAATCTGGTGCCACCAATATATACATATGGTTGAAAGAACCGACGAAGGAACCCATAACGTCAATTCCCTATATGTTAATAAATTCAACTTCAAGGACTGGTGTCACGGGTAAGCCTTTGTGTTATAGCTATCTTCCCTTGGCATTGGTCACATGCCTTTATTAGCCCTTGTGCATATTGGTGGATTGCGGGTCAATAATATCTAAATTTCAATAATGTATACAGTGCATGCATAACCATGGTGTCCTTCCATAGGGATGAATGAAATGCTTCTAGTATGCATATTATTTCAACTTATGGGACACATAATCTTATAATATTATCAATATAAACACAAAAAAGATATGGCTTATCCAAAAAGAAATTGGTCATATCATTTAGAAATTTTGTTCTCTAATGAAATTTCAGTCCTTCTAGCATTATGTTTCTAACAAGATAGTTAGAAAAATTGGCAAACCAAGGTACAAAATCATGGGAATCCACTAATACCTATTTACTTGTGAAGGATTCATCATTATCTAACTTATCCATCTCTTTTATTTTATCTTTAAGTCTAGACAAATGGTCAACAACTTGACTCTCTTAGTTTGTATGATCTTTGACATTAAAGTCAAAATCTTGAAGCAAGAGCACCCTATTTAATTATCTGTGATTTTGCATCATTTTTAGCCGTGAGGTATCTCAAGGTATTATGATCTGTCTACACCATAATTCTTGTTCCAAGCAAGTATGCTTTGAATTTCTCATAGGCATACACTACCATAAGTAATTCCAAAGGCTTTATAGTTGACTTTGGTTAACATTTATTATTCAATGAGTTGGATGGAAAAATAAATGGTGCGAGAAGTTTTAAAGCTTTGATTTTAGGTTAGTAGCAAGGTCAGCTTGATTTTATAGCTTTTATATCTCATTTTGACCCCCGATTTGGGAAATTACAAAATGGGATCTTGAGTGTCAATTTTGTAAAAATGATTTTTTTTCAAAAATCTGATGTCGTTGTTGAGTTTTGAACATCGAATCTAGTCTATTATCATATCTCATTTGCTTACTCAAGATTTTGAATGAATCCCAAGGGTCCCATCATAAAATTAGAAAAAAGTCCAAGTTTGTTGGTGCTGCACCAACTGAAGTAGCTGCACCAACTGAAGCAGGTGCTTAATCGACCCTATGGTTGCTTAAAAAACCAAGAGACTTCTTAAGCGACCAGATGATGTGGTCTAGCCGCTTATGCAACTACCTGGTCATTTAACCAGTGATTGCTTAAGCGAGCTTTTAGTCTCTTAAGTGATCATAGTTGGGCACCCATATAAAAATTAATTTTCTCAGTTTTACATAATTTTTGAAACTTTGAGCTTCACATTCTAGAGTTTTTGGGAGATTTATTCCATTTTCAAGCTTGGGTAAGATCTCAATCCATATTTCAATGATTTTACTTTGATTTTTGTAATCTAAAGCTTGTTAAAATAAAATTTTAAAAGTAAATGGAAATTTTGGCATGGGAGGCCTAAAATGGTTATCTACAAATTTAAACCTTGTTTTAATCCGTTATTACTTGGGTTTTATTATATGGATTCCTTAATCATGGGTACTATATTTATGAACTAAAATTTCAGTTTTACATTTTCTTTTCAAAAACCCATTTCGGTGTCCATTTTTGACTCCAATTCAATAATGAATAATATGTATATTGTTGGCTTCTTTTTGATGCATAGATTTTATATTTTTATGTTTTTGTTGGTTTTGAGGTTGTTCGAAAGGGAATAGATCTATGTTGAAGTCTTTTGGATTGAGTTTTCTTCATTCGTGGTAGGTTATAGCTTCACTTTCTTAAAACTTGGTTGGGTATGGGTATTAATCAAGAAAATTTGTATAATTACTATTATGTGCCTTAATGGAGGCCTATGTTGTTTTTATTGATTTTTTTGAGACATTATTTTCTATGTGTGACTTGAGTGGGGGACTTATATGATGTTGTTGTCCTTGTATATATATATATATATTTGGTTGTTTTCTTCTCGATCGAGATGCCTAAGTTGGGGTTTATGTGGTATCAATGACATATTTCTTACATATCTCTCTCTAATGGTACATGGATAATATTGGATCATGGATGATTGGTTTATTGTGTGTATTACAGATCATGTGCTTGTGTAATGGTTGGATTGAAAATTCTTATTTTGGTTTTATTTTGAATATTACATCCTTATAGCATATGTACATTCATAAGGCATTGGTACCATTGTGGAAATACCAATTTTCTAATAGAAATATGACACTTTTAAGAACCCTCTACCAAAGATCATGTGTTGAAGAGAGTTTTGGCTATTAGATTGGTATTGGTATTAGTTATTTCATTGTATATGGGTTTTGAACCCCCATGGATCCTACCTCGGGACCAGTGCTCGTTAGGTTCATACGAAGGTTGTGTGACAACCTTAGACATATCAGACCATTATTATCAACATCAACAATATTATCATTTTCATTGCATTTCATACATTATGCACCTTTTGTTTTGTACTTTTGTGTTTGATTTGATTCCTATCTATTGTGTGCTTCTTTTTCAAATTTATACATAGTATATGTGTGATAATTCTAATTATTAGTAGAGATGGTGTGGGATACCATTTGGGACATTTTTTTTATCACAGGTGATGTGCCCATAGTGTGTATTTTACATACATTATTTTCTACTTTACTCAGTCGATCTATGATACTTATTGAGTATAAGTGGACCTTACTCATCCTTACTGTGACTTTTTGGTGCAGATCCAGGTGAGATGCACCGCACGATAGATGAGTTTGGGTGGTGATTTAGTCTTTTAAGGTAGAGGTTGCTCCATGCTTCTAGAGTTAACCTCTTATCCCATCCTATCTAGTCCATGTCCTATTTTGTATTCAGAGATAGATTTGTATCTTTTTTGTATTATTAGATGTATATTTAGACTTTGAGATGTATATAGATTATTCTTACACTGTGACATTAAGTTTTGGGATGGATTATATATATTTTTTATATTAAAATTTTTGCTATATTTACCTATGTATGTTTTAACTTCTTTCTAGAAGTACTGCTTTGGTATTTTGGTGTTGTTTTCTCATTTTATATTAGTTTGGATGGTTGACTTACTTTTTAAGGTGTAGCCGTGATAAGTGCCATTATGACCCTTGTTTTTTGGTCATGACAAATTGGTATCAGAGAAGCCAGGTTGATTGGTCTCATCAGTGTAATACTAGGGTATTTGGTGGAGTCTCTCAGTTCGCTATGTAGACATTTGTATCTATCATCAAGAGGCTATAAGATATATCTAGGAAACTTTCATATTTTTTTCCTTATCGTTGGGATCTTTCATATATTGTGTTCTAAATCGTGTTTCACTCTTTTTGTCCAGATGGTGAAGACTAGTTCCCATAAGACTAGGGATGCTGAGCTTTATCTTATGAGAGAGACCAATTTAGGGGAAAATTTATGAGTTGTGGATGAGCTCAAGATAGAGGACAGGCATGAGGATCTAACCCTTACAGAGGTAGTACTTGAGGGATCTCCCCTAAGCCTCAAGTTTAGCATACTATAGATATGAGACCTACTTAGGTTTCACAAAGTTCGTCTACCCCTGTGTTGAAAGGGTTAGTGGTCGTTTGTAGACTTATTAGGAAGGTGTTCCTTTAAGTAAACCTGGTGTTCCTATAGATCCAAGTATTATACCTCTATTAATATCAGAGCCTTCTTATGGTGTTTCTCCATCTCTGAGTATGGATACTCTAGTGGTACATACATCTTTATATGGTACTCTACAGACTTCGAGTGATTTTCCTCTTTTTGTACTAGTATCTGAGTATGATATTTTAAATTAGAAGTTCATTCTTTAATATGTTACCCCCTGAGGTGGGATCTCATCCTGCAAAATTCACTATGCCTCTTATTATTATAGTTATAATTATTTCTTTTGAGGATCAGAATAGGATTGAGAGATTCAGTCGTTTGGGTCCACCAGGTTTAGTGGTGTTGTGGGTGAGGTTGCCTATGAGTTCTTGATTGATTGTTGGGAGAGGTTGCATATCTTTGGATAGTTTGAATTGCACAAATTTTACTACACTATCTATCGATTTAGACATACACACAAAGATTAGAGAAGGTCATTAGTTAGTTGCAGACCTCTTAGTTTTCTAGAGATGACTTGGGTTCTATTTGCTAAGGCCCTTTTGGATAGGTTTGTGCCATTCAGTCTAAAGGATCATATGAAAGATGAGTTTGATCACTAGGAGAAAGGATCCATGATTGTTGTAGAGTATAAGGCATATTGCTATGCCTTATCGAGATATACTTTTTATAGTATTTCCACTAAGTTTGAGAAGATTCAAAAGTTTGTAAAGGGTTTAGATATTTCACTTTAGTGGGTTGTTTCCTAGATGGTAGTGTCAGGGGCATCATTTTAGAGTATTGTAGATTATACGGAGATAACTGAGTTTATTCTTCGAGCTTCTTCGGGTAGGGGAAGGAGGGGGGGTTTCTAAGAGGGTGCGTCATCAGGGTGAGTTCATTGGTTTAACTCCTAGAGGTAGAGATTATAGAGGTTGCCATAGGTATCCTTATATGCCAGTGCAGGCAGCCTTACAAGGTTCAGATAGTAGGTCTTTTGGTTTTGTATTTTGGGGTAGTCATTCTAGCTTGTTCGTACCTTCTCCTTTTGTGTTAGTCAATAGAGTTTACTTTGTGTGTTATGAGCTTGTTCATATGGCTTAGGATTGTCCCTATTGTGTTTTAAGACCGGCTATAATATTAACTGTGAGATATGAGCCTCATAAAGGTAGAGGTACTATTAGAGGTGTGCTTAGTAGAGGTAATGATGCCCATATAGGTGGTCGTGAATCTACACAGTCAGGTAGGGAATATGGATAATGCTATGCTATACTTTCCAGATTAGAGGTAGGGGCTTCCGACATATTTATCATAGGTATAATCTCTATTTTCTTTAGATCAGCATCCGTGTTATTTGATCTAGGATCAACTTTTTCCTATGCAACTACATATTTTTCCTTGAGTTTTGATTCTACAAGTGAGCCTCTTGTAGTTTCTATTCATGTATCAACCCCTATATGAGACTCTTTATTAGTATATTAGCTATACACATTCTATTGTGACCTTCTCTAGGTATGGGACTTAGGTAAATCTGATCATCCTAGATATGGTGGATTTTAATGTCATTTTGGGTACGAATTGGTTAGCTCCTTGTCATGCTATTCTAGGATGTCATGCTAAGACTGTGCTTTTAGCTCCGTTAGGTGTGCCAAAGATAGCTTGGAAGGATACGCTTTATTCAGGTCCTAAGAAATGTATAGTTTTCTTTCATGCTCGTCGCTTAGTTATGAGGGGATGTTTGTCATATTTGGCCCACATTTGTGATACTAGTGTTGCTTCACCATTTTCTTTGAATTTTTTCTTTATTGTCTGGAAGTTCACTGATATTTTACCTTTAGATTTCCCGGTATGCCTTAGGATTGTGATATTCACTTTGCTATTGATGTCGAGATGAGAACTAAGCCCATCTTTGTTTCTTCCTATATGATGGCCCTAACTGAGTGGAAGGAATTAAAGGATTAGTTATAGGAGTTGTTGGATAAAGGATTTATCCAACCTAGTGTATCACCTTGGGGTGCGTGCGTCTGTCTTGCTTATTTGGGAAGGAGTCGTCAATCTCTAACTCATCTATCTCTTTTCTTTTGTCTTCAAGTCTAGAAAAATGATCAACAACTTGATTCTCACAACCTTTATAATCTTTGACATTAAAGTGAAAATCTTGAAGCAAGAGAACATATTTAATTAACTCTAGTTTTGTATCAAGTTAGCATGATTTGTGTACACCATAACTCTTATTCCCAACAAGTATGCCCAGAATTTCTCAAGGGAATACTCCACTGCAAACAAATTTTACTCATCCAAAATATAGTTCTTATGTGACCTATTAAATGCCTTGCAAGCATATTAAATTTGGTGCTAGATTTTTCTTACTTATGACCTACTATAGTATTGTGACACCCTATTTTTTTGGGATAGAATTTGAATCTTTATTCCTATGTGTATAGACTTGAATCCAATTATTTCTATATAAATATAAGTATCATGATCATTATCCTAGTATGAAAATTTCTTTTGAGGTGTTGAATTTTTGTAGTAAACAATTAGAGTGAAGTGGAGTAAAGAACTTTCGTTATCGACCAAATTTTGAAATTACATTCTACAAGTTTCAACTTTGAGTGTACTTAACTTTTGGAATATATTGAATTTTGGGGATTAAGACACATAAAATTATAGATAATTGAGTCCTCTTTCAAATGCATCAAACTTTGCCTTAATCTGATACCCAAGTGAAAATGTATAAGCATTTTTGTGATGAGCAAGCAGGGTCCGCAATTTCAGCATGGTACAAAGCTTATCGTAGAGATTATCCTTTGTGACATGCTGGTGCCTTAAATTTAGAAAGTTTTTGGTTTTTTTACTTGGGATGAGGGGTATGGAGGTCTTTTCACCTATGGACGACCTCCAAACACTATATTAACCTATTTCTATCAGTTTTCATGACACAACATCGATTATTTCACCCTCAAACTCTAAACGCAAAGAAAGCATAAGGATTTCATCACACGTTCATCTTCCAAGTTCCAAGTTCTCAATTGCTCACTAATATTTGTGTGTATATATACTTATACTTTTCTTAATGGCATTAGTTGATTATTAATGCATGGTTTTGATGTGGGTTTTGACATAGTTGAGGGATTTTGACATGATTGGTCATTAAATTTATTTTTCCATGGTTTAGCATGCAATATTCTTGTTTTATTATTGATTTTGAACATTGTGGGATGCATGTGAATGGTGAATAAACCGAGGGGTCATGATTAAACCCCAATTTGCTGATTTTGCCTTAATTTATAATTTGGAAATAATGTGTCCTCAACCAGTTTGTGAAATTTACAATGAATATGATTTTGTCACGTAGTCCAAATTGCTCACTTGTACTAATGATTGGCATAAAAATATTAATGTAGTATAAATTCTTTCTTTGAAAGGGCATGGTGGCCATGGATTGATTTTTAATTGGAACCTTGGGGTTTAATTTTTTAAATGGATTTGAGTCCCAAATGGTTTGTTACTTGGATGTCATTTGGGCTGATGGGTGAGTCCCAATTTGGTAAATAATGGACATGACATTATTGTATTAACTTGCAAGTGTTGTTGGTATGACGATATCAATAGGTTGCCTTGATGCATAATTGGTTTAATAAATGGGAATGTGTTAAATGATTAATTGGTCTTAAAAAGAGTTGTGTAGCAAACCGTGAAAGTAGAGGCCCGAGGGACAAATACTGGAAATCGTGTTTGCCAATGCGGGGGTCGAAATTTCTTGGGTTTTGAGTCCCCTTGCTTATGACTAGGTGGTTCGAGTCAACATTACTATGATTATTATGTGATTGGGATGCTCAAGTCCCCCATATCACTTTACATGATTGGGTGCTTAAGTCACCCTATTATATAATTGTGAGGTTTGAGTTCCCCATGTATATATATGAAATTTTTTTCTAGTTCGTGCGACTACACACACTGGGGCCTGACCAGGGGGTGAGAACAGCGACCCATATATCCCGTAGGTACTATTATATGACAGTTAAGCTACATAGTCTAGGTTACTATTTTAAATATTCATTCTAATCCTTATTTCCTATCCCCAAAATGTTATACTATATATATACATATATATATATATATGTATGTATGTATATGGTGTGCATGTGGGTTTTACTTTGGTTTTGACATGGAATTACTTGTTCTATTATCCCTGAGTTACATGATAGCGCTCTAATCGCTAACCGTCTTTAGATGCAGTATCCCCACATGATATAGGGTCTAAAGTCAAGGATACATTTCCTGCGCAGTGATCAAGTGTTCATGGTTAGGTCATGATTTTACTTGAAGTGGGGAGCTTCATCATTTGGAAGACTTTATTTCATGTTTTGGTTTCTCGTGTCTTAGACTTTATTTTAGATTTGTTTTTACTATGGCAGGGGGCATGTCCCGACATTTTATTGGTACTCAATTTTGCTAGAGGCTTTGTGGATATTGCTGACATATGTATTGTGGATGTTTATGGATGTAGATTTGATACAGATTTTTTTTTGGATTTCTTTTACCTTTTTTGTTATAATGGCATTCATCCATTGCTAGGTGTTCTTAGTTTTATTAGAATAGGCTCAGGGGTAGTTTTTGGTCCTCGGTGAACTTCAGATGCCTGTCATGGCCAAGCCCTAGTTCAAGTCGTGACAAAGTTGGTACAAGGGCCTAGGTTTCAGTATCATAGGGTGTTCATAAAGTAGTGTCAAGTAGAGTCTCTTTTATGGGTGTGAAGTGCACCACACTTATAAGAGAGAGGCTACGAGGCATTTAGGAATATTTACCTTTCTTGATGTCTTATTTTCGAGCTATAGATTTAAGGTCTTGAATCTCCCCAATTCCCATTTGTTCGCCTTTCAGATCATGTGTCACAACCTAAACTAGGTCTTAGACATGATAGGTATCTCAAGTCCCACATGGTCTATGAAACCCCCTTCATCTAGCCTAACCAGCACAACAACCTCAAGCATTGGATGAATTCTGAACACATTGATGAGTGGTGAATTTACCACTCATTTGCACTCATCATACGTGTACATTAAAATGTTTTGAATAAATAAGTGAAGCATATTTGTTGTTAAATACACTAATATCAACATTTTGCAGGCACATAGGTAATGATATGAAAATATATGGATACAAGTTTAAAAATATCAAAAAAAGGAAAGAAGTGCAATTTGAAGACCTAGAGAAGAAATAGTCCTCATTTACCGCGATCGCGGCGAGTCAAGATTGGTCATCTAACATGATCACAGGAATGCTATCACAGTCGTGTAGCCGCGATTGTGACAAAGCTGATGCAATCACGGAAGCACAAAATTTTGCCAAGGGAAAGAATTGTAATTTCAATAATCCGTGCCCAAATGCATAAAAAAGACCCAAACCGTATCTCTTGTAGATATTCCATCACTCCCAATTATTGTAACTTTATCTAGTGCTTAGTTTCTGCTCTTGGAGAATAAAAATATTATAATAATTTAGGGTGAAGAATACATTAGAGTAGCTTCTAAGTGGAGGATTAGCAAACTCCCATTGAAGGTTTGTTGTAGTTCAAAGTTTTAAGTAGCATTCACTTAGCCTTTCACAATATCACATCAATAGAGATATTGGGTAAATCATTACTTATTTATCTCATGAGTAGCTAACTCTTTCTCTTAGGGTTATGTATGAATAGGGTTGAAGTGTGTATGGATTGTTATTGTTAGCTTCAATTAGTAGTTCATGT
The DNA here is from genome assembly GCA_030864215.1 of Capsicum pubescens. NCBI lineage: Eukaryota > Viridiplantae > Streptophyta > Magnoliopsida > Solanales > Solanaceae > Capsicum > Capsicum pubescens. The sequence goes on along the minus strand of CM061544.1, from coordinate 191,896,493 downwards.
TGATGGGTTTTACAAATGCTTGATGAAAACATGAATTTTTTTGGTGAAAGCCTAAAATTTCCTAAGGCCCACATCATCCTTAACAAAGGGATATGGGTATCTGTGGTCCTTCAACTATCCTTGAAAGAGGGGTTGAAGGTGACATGAGCATTTGTGAACAATTACTTAGGTTTTAGTTGTTCCCTTTTTGTTATCTTAGAAATAAGGGTAAATTGTGGAGTGGATAGGCCTTAGGCATTATCCTAGAAGTAGGGATACGTAAATTGAGGTTTTGTTACCAAAAGTTGAACACACCCATTTGGTATTCAAAAGAATTAGTGGGTGATAGTTTGGTACTTTGTTGAAAGGCTAGTATTAAAACCCCTAATAGATCCTACCCTTACATGATCTACTATAAGTGTAGTTTATTATTTTTCACCCACATGTTAGCTTTCCCTAATAAAACTTTACCCCAAGATCCGTGCCTAAATTATTTAAGCTCTAATTATTCGTATCCCCGAATTAATACTTGAAAACCCAAAAAGAAATATTAGTCGTGATACGTTTAACCCGCCCCCCATTTTTACAATCTTGTATTTTAGGTTTGAATTTGGCATGTTTTCTTTGTTTCAAATTAATTTAATCGCCAGTCACATTGTTCTTCGTGGATTCTACCCCGACTCCAAAGTTTGGTAAATATATTGATAAGGACTGTGTTGCACTTAAATTGATATGTAAGCTAAGCATTATCAAAAACAACGTTGTTGCCGGGGAACAATTTGGCATATTGAGTTAGTTTGGAATTTTAGCTTACTTGCTTAAATTCAAACTTGTAAATAAGTGTTTGTGATTTTCTTTTATTTCTTTTGTTAGGTAAATTTTTGTTTTTGTTTACTTTACTCCATCGCATCTTGGGATAAATATGACATTGATAGTTTGAAATCCTATCTTTATGATCCATTTCCATATTGTGATAGACCCCACTTAAGGCAAGATTATAGATATGCTCTGCGGAGAGAGATGGAAGAAACATTTTGATCCTATTAGGATTATGATTATTCTTTGTGTGGTGGGCGAGATGGACATTTGAATGATTCTCCAAATACTCCCTCCCCTAATTATTCTAGCCCAATTGCTAGTTCTACTTATGAGTTTGATAGGTATCATGATATGAAAAGGGAAGAACAACATACTGGGTCCAATAGTTTTGAAGCAATACTTCAAACCATTTTGGATAGGGTAACTACAACAGGGGAGAATATGCAAGAGATACTTTAAGATAATGAAGCATTTTGAAGGGATATTACCAAGATAGAGGAAATGGGGAAGGAAAAAAATCTTGTAAATACCATCACCTTTCCCACTTCACAAGAGGAGGTGAATCAAAAAATGAAACCAAGCTATGTGGTCAATGATGCGCTTGGTAGTGAAGAGTGCTCAGTGATTTCCCAACCCATCGAACCAAATATTGTTGATGATGATGAAGTCAAGGAAATGGGGTTAGAGTCAAAAGAAAAAGACAAGTCAATATCTTATGATGACACTAGCCCATTTTGGGGCGATGATGCTAACATGGATGCAACCCTGAAACTAAGGGATATACCTCATTCAAACAATTTTTCAACATTATGCTTAAAGGATGTGATGAAATTCCATATACCTAAGCAAATACAGAATCATGGGGAGAAGGATCAACTCCCCAACATATTGGAGTTCGTTATTCCAAAAGAGCACATAGGATCCCCACACTTGAAGGCTAAGGGGCTCAACTTCTTATGTACAACTAGAGGCCTCTTAATATTACCACTATTACCCAAGGAGATAAATCAAAATTTTGATGTGAATTTGGCTAAAAGATTCAAGTCTCCCAAGTGGCGATATAGAAGCTCGATCATTATGTCCTTATCCCTATTATATTTTCTCTTGGAAGATCTGAATCTTCAATTCCCCTACCGCTTAAATCAAAGAGAGCAAAAGTTGGGATGTAGATTCAAATCTGCTAAGTGAAAACATAAGTGATAGTTTTGAAGGTGTCTTGTCACCAAATATGGGTAATAACTCATCACACCATGAAGTAACACATATTCTTTTATTTATGTCTGGTATGGTAAATTTTATTTTTGTTTATGCATAATCTATGAACTTGTGGTACTATGAGTAGTGTTGATTAAAATTGAAAAAGGAAAAGTGTGCAATTATTATGTTTTGAACTGAACAAGGTAGTGCAATGGACCTAAAAAATTGACTCAGTTACCGCGATCGTGGATCGTGTAACTGCGATGGCGTTAGCCGAGTGTCCGCAATCGCAGATATCTGATCACTATTGCAGTAAAAGCAGTTTAAAAACACCATCCAACTGCCAATTCTCCCCCACACCACTTCTATCGGATTCTCTTAATTTTCTCTCAAATTAATCCATGTGTGAGTATCCAAGTGTGCATTTCAACTCAATCTCATCCTCAAATTGGTATGTGCTCTCAACTCCTTCGTTTTTATGTTTGATTTAGGCTTGAAACTTGTTTTTAGGAGTAGTCCTGCATTAGTGTTTTCAATTCTAAATCCATGTCTGTGTGTTGTTATTGTTGTGGTTAGCTATTGTAGTTGGGGTACACATCATCGGGGAAGTCTTGAGTACCCAAAGTTTGGCCAAAAATGATAGAATTAATGTGTACACCATATGTTTGATTTAATGCCCCAATGGAATTCATGTTTCTTTCCTTATGTTTTGAGGATATAATCTAGCATTCAGGGTTTAAGTCTCATGAACATAATGATTTATTGGTAAATAGGGCCTCACTTTGGGGTTAAAAATCTAGTATTTATGTTATGTTACAGAATCTATAAAAAATGGTCTCAGTTACCGTGATTGTGGTCATTGGGACACTGATAGCAGAACTGAAATCATGGTCAATGGTCTGCAATTGTAGTAATGGTCCGTGATCGCAGAATATAAATTGTGATCAATGTTCCACGATCGCGGTGAACATTCTGCGATTGCCATAACTGAGACTAGTTTTCAGCTGAGTCCAAAAATAATGCATGCCTATTTCTTACCCCAAACCCTCTATAATATTGCATGGTTTATCTGATTAATCTAGGAATATTTTGGTGTAAAAATGCTAATGATGGTCCAAATTATGTTGGTTATAGGTACTCAACCACAGAAATGGGAGACTATGATCATATCCGATTCATGGCTCTAGAATTCCATAGCCTCTACTACTCTGACCTCCCACGGACTAATGATGAGGGGTGATTTCACAACTCATTCTTACTCAACAATCATATACATTACCTTGGTTTGACTAAGTTAATGAGACATATTTGTAAGTAAACACACTAGTATCCACTCTATGCAGGTAGAGAGTTTAAAATCTAGAAAGATGTGGATTACAGCTTAAAATGAGTAAACAGGGAACAGAAAAGTGGAGTTGAATACTTGGAGCAGGAACAGGCCTCAGGTACCGTGGTCGCGGTAGCTAGTCAACTGCTATTGCAGAAGTTAACTACGGTCACATAGCTGTAGTCGCCACCATACTATCGCGACCGCGGTGTAGCGAGACAAAATAGCCTAGGGGGGAAACTGGAAATGCACATGGTTGTTACCAATTTTGACAAAATGACACAAACTCTATCATGGAACAAGCATCCATCTTTGCCAATTTTTAGGTTTAGCTTTTTTAGTTAATAAGCCTCTATTTTGGAGAGAAAAATATTGTGTAAATTTTGGGTGAAGAATACATAGGAGACTTTCTAAGTGGAATATTTGCTCACAACCATTGTTGATATTGTTAGAGATCCAAGTTTGAAGTAACATTCGCTTAAATCTTCAACAATTTATTTTAATGGAGATTATGGGTATATTTATTCTTTTTTATCTTATGTGTAGCTAAATATCCCTGTTGGGGTTTTGTGTTAATAGGGGTTAAAGTGTGTGGGGGTTGTTATTGTTAGCATCTATTTGGTAGTTCATGTTTATGGGTTTTATCATTGCTATGCTAATTTGCTTTAAATTTGATGGGTGAAATCATCAAATACCCACATGGGTTTGATGAGTGAAATGTCAAGGCCATCTTTGGAAAAAGGGTTTTGGGTGAAGTGTAGCAATCCATATAATCCTTGAAAGAGGGATGCAGAAACCAAAGCAATGATAGAAAATTATGTGTGTAGTTTGCTAAATTTTCACTATCATAGACATAAGGGTTAATGTGAGGTTGACTATACCATGGGTATCATCCTAGAAATAGGGATTCCTAGATTGAGTTTGTGGTTACAAATAGTTGAACACACCTATTAGGTTTTTGAAAGAATCAATGGGTGAAAGTTTGGCATTTTGTCGAAAGACTATCATCAAAATCTAGAACCAAGCCTACCCACATTTGATCTACTAAATTGATATTGATCACTACCTCTCATATGTCAGTCCCTTAGTAATGCATAATCCAAAGATCCGTGCTTAATTGCTCAACTCTTATTATTCATAGCCCCAAATTTATACTAGAAAATCCAAAAAGAAATACTAGTGTAGGAACCTATATCCCCAATTTTATGTTTTTGTACCATTTGTTTGAATTTAACTTGTATCTATCATTTCAAGTTAACTTGATCGCCACTCATATTGTTCTTCATGTATTCAACCCCGACTCCAAAGTTGGGCAAATCTATTGACAATGACCTTCTTGCACTTTAATTGATGTGTAAGTTGAGCGTTATTAAAAATGGCATTGTTGTCGGGGAATAATTTGGCGTATTATGTTAGTATGGAATTTTAGTTACTTTCTTGAATTCAAGCTTGTATATATTTGATTGTGATTTTCTTTGTAGGCAGATTTTGTTTTATTTTTACTTTTACCTATGGAATCTTCCTCCAAGTTTGAGTTGGATAGTTGGAAGTCCTATCTCTACAACCCATGTTCATATTGTGATGGACCGCACTTCAGGAGAGATTATAACTATACTCCTCGAAGAGAGATGGAATCACCATCTTGATCCTATAGGGAATATAGTTTTCCTTTGTATGGTAGTCGAAATGGACATTGGGATGACTGTCAAAATGCCCCTCCCCCTATTATACTAACCGAATTGCTAGTTCTTCTTATGAGATTAATAGGTCCTATGATGAGAAAAAAGAAGAGCAACTCACCGAGTCCAGTAGTTGTGACCCATATTTATTAGGTATTTTGGATCGGGTAGATGCAATAGGGGTGAATATAGAACACATGCATCAAGAATGGACAAGTGTCAAGAAGAAGATAATGGGGAAATAAGTAAAGCTTGAAACAATCCCTAACATGCCCATCTCCCGAGAAGAAGTTTGTCAAGAATAGAAACCAAGCTATGATATCAATCTTAGTAGCGAATGCTCCTTGGTGACTTCCCAATAATTCGACTCATATAAGGATACAGAAGCTAAAATAAAATAAAAGATACTAGAGTCAAGAGAATAATCAAAGCAAATCTCTTATAATGACTTTAGTTCATTTCGGGGTGAAGATGCTTTGGTGGAGGATAACCCAAAAATAGGTGTTGGACCTCGATCAACCTACTTTTCAACATTATTCTTTGAGTATGTGATGAGGATCCATCCCTTTGGAAAAATAGATGATTGTGGGATGACGGAGTTCGACTCTTATATTTTGAAGTTTGACATTCTGAAGGAGAACATGGAACCCCACCCATCAAAGTCCAAGATGCTCAACTCTCGAAGTACTAGGAATGTCCTATTGATGGGCTTATTTTTATGCAAAGAGCAAATTTGAAAGTTTGATGTAAAGTTTGGTAAGAGGTTTAAGTCTTCAAAATGGTGAGATCGAAGCTTGCTTGCGATTTATCAGCTCTTCCAAGTTTTATCTTGGAAGATTTGAATTTTCTGACTCTCTACCGCTCATTGTATATTGAACGAAAGCTGGGACAGAGAATCAAATTTTCTAAGTGTAAACACAAAAGGAAAGAGTGGAGACGTCATTCTGTGATGCTAAACTAAGCGTTAGACGGGGGGGGGGGGGGGGCAACCCAGCACACCACGACAAGTGGCAAGTATCCTTTTTATTCATAAATGATAAAGTAGAATTAATCTTTATTTTGGTGCATGCATAATCCATGAAATGTTAGTACTAAAGGAAATTTTGATCAACTTTTAAAGAGAAACGTGTGAAATTGGAAATCTTGGACTAAGTAGGAAATACAAAAGACCCGATTGTTTGGTCTTAGTTACTGCCACCGTGATCGCGGAGACCTCATGACCACAATCATGGAATTAGGACCGTGATCGCTGTCAATTCAGTTTAAAAAACCATCTGACTTCCCATTTCCCCCACACCCTTCCTTCAATTTCTCTCAAAAATTCTCTCCAATTTGTAGCATTGCATAGCGTATTCGAACATCCACGCACCCTCTAGCGTTATCGAATCTAGTAAGTTGACTTAACTCTCTTGATTTGGATATAATTATATGCTAAGAACTTATAATATTGAAAAGGTCTGAAATAGTGTTTTTAATAGCTTAATACATGGCTAGTTAAAATTTTTGTTATGGTTAGCTGTTATAGTAGGTGTACACGCTAATGGGAAAGTGTTGAGTACCAAAAATTTAAGCTTTAAAAGGCTGAAACAATCATGTACTCCATGTATTCGATTGAATGAAAAAATAAATTTAGTTTGAAGTCTTTCAAGTTTAGGGTATACAATCACATATTCTAGGCTTTAGTTAAGCGTTTATAATGTTGCCATGCATAGTTAAAACAAAGAATTGGGGTTATAATCTTATTTTGAGAACTGCGTAGAAGTTGTCCATTCTGGTATCATGTACCACAATAGTGGTGCCAATGACCATAATTGTGTCACTGCGGTCTTGGTCAACACTCTACGATTGCCATACCTGAGGGCAAATTCAGGCAGACATCAAAATTTCCACACATCCTTAACTGCCACCAAAACATTCCATAGCATGACCACATGATCTAACCTATTTAATCTAGCATGTTTTTGGCATGATAATACTAACGTTTGCCTAAGTTGCATTGTCTATAGGTTCTCAGTTTCAAAATAGAAGATTTTGATAAAACTTGATTGATGACCGCATAATGCCAGCACACCTACTACGATGATTACCATAGGACTAAGATACTCCTTGAAAGGGGTATTAGCTTAGACAAGGTGGAGTATAAGCTCCTAGAATTCCACGCCAGACTCACTACGACCCGGTGGTTGTGTTTTGCCCCGGAACTCTGCTATGCTAATAAGCAGTGGATGTGTGAGTTCTACGCAAACCTCAGTGTAGTTTCTCTCATGAACCTAGTGATGACTATTTGGGTAACCAGGTGAAATTTGGAGTAGAGAAGGTTAATAAAGTGTATGGGCTCCCAGATGCCGACATAAAACGGTTTTAGGAAACAGTATGTGAGCCGGGGACATGGATGGCCAACATTTTATGTCCTGGAAAAATAGTCCCTTGGTCCATCTCCAAGAGAGATATTTTAAAGAATGACTTCAGAGTAGAAGCTAGGATTTAATTGAATATCGTATGCAGTCAAGCGCCATGCACCCATATGACTATTGTCACAGATTTGAGAGCTCGAATAATGTCTTGCATTCTATCTAGCATTTCTCTCAATGTGGGTGATATTGTTCTTTTAGAGTGAAGTATTTTCAGACTCATAAAGGTACACACCTTCTTTTCCCTTCCCTTATCACTAAGCTTTGCAAAAGGGCTGGAGTGGAAGAATATTTTGTAGATACTTGGGTGCTTCATGGATCCCTCAGCTACCCACTCAAATTCAGAGGTGAGGGCGGCCCAAGTTAGAGTAAGAAAAGAAAAGCGAACACGGGAAAATCAGCCTAAGAGGACAAAAATTCTTGTAGACCTTCATTAGCCGACCCCCTCGATGATATCTTAGGTCAAATGAGGGAGGTTAGGGAGCTAGTGTCTAGATTTCCTGAGGGACTAAGAGAGACATCCACCACTAACCACACATATATAACCCGATCTAATTATGACATATATCGTGAGGAGTAGAAGAAGTAGGGAGCCACTGTTTATAGTTTAGAGAGAGCCTACTCAGCCTTGGTGAGATCACACAGGACCTCAAGAAGTCATATGAGAAGATGGTGAAGAGAGAAAAATAAGATAGATTCTTCAAGAATCTGTGGAAGAGGGTTAAGGGTATCTTTAAGGTGTTTAAACACAATGAGTGACTACCTTCATCGAGTTTAAACAGTGGAGATGAGGCTTTTGTTGATTGGTCGGCTGATGAGGCTAGGCGCAATGGTACAGAGTTGGCAGGGGAGAGCAGCTCTTGAGGCAGATTCAGGGAAACCTCTATTACACTTGCTTTATTGCTAATGCAGTGAGGACATTACATTAGTTTTTAGTTGAGGGTGCCACGGGTTTGTAGTGATTTGATATTGTAATGCTCGACATTTATTTTTATGTTGATTATTTTAAGATGATATTTTGGATATTGTTTTTATTTGGTTTTGAGATGCTCTATTTTGGGGCACCTAATTGGTGCCCACATTTTATGGATTATCATGTTTTTCTTTTAGTTTTTTAGTTTTTCTCTTAATTCTTTAGATTTTTGGATTTTAGTGATGTATGACTAGCATTGCGTTTGAGTTTTAAGGCATAGGTGTAGGGGAATTTTGACTACCCATAGCATGGGTGTCACGAATGCAAGGGAAGTCTGAGTACCTGTGGCATTTTATTTTGTTAAAATTGGGGTCACTTTATAAATCGTTGGCCAACTCTGAGTAGCCATACGGTTTGCTTGGCCATTTTGAGCATAAATGTGAGACAAAGGCTTTGTTTGTAGCTATAGTTTAGCAAATTGTGTGAGATGCTAATGAAAGCAAGAAACCCATTCCGTCCAAAATTTTTGAAAAATCAAGGGCATGGACGTGAGCAATGTTGTAATAAAAAAATTTTCTCTTTTTGTGGCTTCACAGATTTTTAACTTGTGAATGATAATAAATACTCCATTTCTATCTCTAGCGAGAGGGAAATTTGATCTTCCTTGGTGAATTTACTTGCTATGTATGGTGAGCCATTAACTTTCATCTCTTGTGTACTTGTGTTATCTAGAACTTGCCCTGGTAATTTTTCAAAACTAATTTTTAATGTATGTGGTTGGATAAATTATCTTAGGCCATCTTTGTGATTTTGGAACCCATTCTAGCCTGAAAAGCCTACCCATGCATAATTGTAATCCCTCGTTACCCACTTTGAGCCTTTGGACCTTTCATTGGCAAAATTATTACAAGTCGTGTTCCATTCTTTTTATCTCTCTTTTGAACTATAACCTCCTTGAACTTTAAAATGCAATGTGAGGATTAAAGCCTATATTGGGGGTGGTGAAAATTGATGGAAGGAATGTTTGAGCCACAAAGTGTTACTAAAATACCAAATTTGCCTTAGTATTGAAAGTGAATGAAATAGAAAAAAGTAAGAGTTCAACAAAGAAAACACATGCATGAGAGTTGCAAGAAAAAGGAATGAAAGAAAAGTGGTGAACAACGGAAGTGAAAAGTAGGTATAATAAAAGAGCAAAAAGAAAGAAGAAGTAGCCCTTAGTTGAAGAAGGAGAATTGTAAAGTGTGATGTACATGTTTAAGGAAGGGTGTAGCCATGTGTCCCTAAATGATATCCTACCCTAACCTGAACATACGTTACAAGCTTATAATGCCCTTTGAGATCTCCAACTATTTGCTTTCTTTGTAGTGGCAACTGAAAATAGGGGTAAGACTATGGTATGACACTTGTTACATTGAGATTTCTTTTGTGAGGGAGAGTTCTTACACTTAAAAATCCTTGTTACATATTTTGTAGTTGGGTGAGTGAAAATTCTCTACCATGTAAGGATGGAATTTGAATATATTGAGGTGAGTGATTTTTGTTACCTCTCAACCAAGGATGCAATTGGAGTATAGTAGTATTAGTCAATGGGTGAGCCACTTCTAAAGTGTTGGTTTTGTTTCTTGGTTTCTCTTTAAAGTATTACGCATCCTTGAGTATTGCATTTTATAATGTGGAGTGTAGTGGAAATTATCTTAGCCCATATGCAATGAGCTACTTGTGGTTGCGACTAAAGTTGAAGTCATTATGACCTTTTGGGCATAAATTATTGTGTCTCTTGATAAAAAATGGTGTTTCTTGAGGACAAGCAAATAATTTAAGTTGGGGGTGTTGATGAACGGTGATCTTACCACTCATTCTTACTCAACAATCAAATACATTACCTTGGTTTGAATATGTTATAAGACATATTTGTGAGTAAACACACTAATATCCACCCTTTGCAGGTATAGAGTTGAAAAGCTAGAAAGATGTGGATTGGAGCTTAAAATGAGTAAAAAGGGAACTGGAAAGTGCAGTTGAAGACTTGGAGAAGGAATAGGCCTCAGGTACCACGGTCACGGTCTACTGACCGCGATCGTGGTAGTCAAGCAGAAGTTAGTCAACTGTGATTGCATAAGTTAACCGCGGTTGTGTAGCCATGGTCGAGACAGACTATAGCGACCGCGGCCTAGCAGAACAAAGCAGCCTAAGGAAAACACTGGAAATTCACGTGGCTATTACCAATTTTTACAAAATGACTCAAACCCTATCATGGAATAAGAATCCATCTTCCCCAATTGTTAGGTTTAGCTTTTGTAGTTGATAAGCCTCTATTTAGGCAAGAAAAATATTGTGTAAATTTTGGGTGAAGAATACATTGGAGACTTTCTAAGTGGGAGATTTTCTCGCTACCATTGTATATATTGTGGGAGATCCAATTTTTAAGTAATATTTGCTTAAATCTTCAATAATTCATTTTAATGGAGATTATGGGTATATCTATGCTTATTTATCTTATGTGTAGCTAAATCTCCCTCCAAGGGTTATGTGTGAATAGGGGTTAAAGTATGTGAGGGTTGTTATTGTTAGCATCTATTTGGTAGTTCATGTTTATGAGTTTTATAATTGCTATGCTAATTTGGTTAGGATTTGATGGGTGAAAGAATCAATACCAACATAGGTTTGATGATTGAAAGATCCAAGATCTAGAAAGCTCAAGGTCATCTTCGAAATAAGGGTTTTGGGTAAAGTGTTGGAATCCATTTCATCCTTGAAAAAGGTATGTGGAAACCAAAGCAATGATAGACAATTATGTGTGTAGTTTGCAAGATTTACACTATCTTAGACATAAGGGTGAATGTGAGGTTGACTATACCATGGATATCATCCTAGAAATAAGGATGCCTAGATTAAGGTTGTGGTTACACATTGTTGAACACACCTATTAAGTATTCAAAAGAATTAATGGGTGAAAGTTTGGTGTTTTGTCGAAATACTAGCATCAAAATCTAGAACCAAGCCTACCTATATTTGATCTACTAAATTGATGTTGATCACTAACTCTCACATAGCACTCCCTTAGTAATGAATAATCCTAAGATGCGTGCTTAATTTCTTAACTCTAATTATTCATAGCCTTGAATTAATACTAGAAAATCCAAAAAGAAATACTAGTGTAGGAACCTATCTCCCCTATTTTATCTTTTTGTATCATTTGTTTGAATTTAACTTGTATCTATCATTTCGATTTAACTTGATTGCCACTCAAATTGTTCCTCATGAATTTGACCCCGACTCTAAAGTTGGGTAAATACATTGACAACAACCACCTTGCACTTGAAATAATGTGTAAGTAGAGCGTTATCAACCAACCTACTCCCAAAAAAGGGTATTTTCTTAGCAAAGTGGAGGAGAAACTCCCGGGATTCCATTCCAGAATTACTTATACCATGTGGATATGCTTTACCCTGGACCCCTGCTATGCTAATGAGAAATGGGTGCACGATTTATATGCTAACCTTAGCATAGTCTCTCTCACAAACCTAGTGATGATGATTTAGGGAAAGAAAGTGCATTTTGGAGCAGAGTGGTTCAAGGAAGTATCTGGGCTCCTGGATGTAGATATGGCTCAGTTCCAGGCTAAAGGGTGTGAGCCAGGGACCTAGATGGATAACATATTATGCCCTGGCAAAGAAGTTCCCTGGGTCACCACAATAAGGGGTATCTCTATGAAAGACTTCACAATAAAGGCCAAGATTTGGTTAACTATCATTTGTAGTAGGTTATTGTTGTGAAGACATATGAATGTCATCATAGACTTGCAAGCTAGTATGGTGGCTTGTATACTTTTTGGCATTACTCTGGACGTGGGATGAATTATGATTCTAGAGTGGAGGTACAGTAAGAATTAGGGGTACACTTCTTTTTCCTTCACTTATTACTGAGCTTTGCAAAAGGGATGGAGTGGAGGAATATGTTGTAGATACTTGGGTGCACCTATTCCCCCACATCTTTCCACTCAAAATCTAGGGTGAGGGAGCACCTGGTCAGAGCACAAAAAAAATCAACAACTGAAGAGTTAGAGCGTGTAGACTATCCACAGTTGGACCTCTGGAATACATCAGTGTGGACATTAGGGTTATTAGGGAGATGGTTTTAAGATTTCCAAAGGGACCGAGATAGTTCTCTATTTCTTACCACTCATATGTATCTCAGTCAGATTATGAAGTGTACTTGGAGGAGTTGAAGAAGATGGAAACCACGGTTACTGGATTTGAGAGAGCCTATTCATCTTTGGAAAAATCGAATAGGGACCTCAAGGAGTCATATGAAAAGATGGTGAAGAGAGAAAAGAAGAGAGACAAATTATTCACCAAGATGTGGAGAGGAGTGAAGGACATCTTTAAGGTTCTCAAACCCAATAAGCGACTACCTTCACTCAGGGTCGAGAGTGATGATGAGACCCCCCACCGAGTGGATAATGCTAATTAAGGTGGAGATGATGAAGAGTCAGTAGTAGAGAGCATCTCCTAATGTTGTTTCAGGGAGCACCTATATCATTTACTTGTGTTTTTATTGATCATGATATGGGGACACTGCTATATTTTTAGTTGGGAATGCCTGGCCCTTGATTTGTTTTTTTTTATATATTTCTTGGTGTTTTTATATCATTTTGATGACATTGTGGATGATTTTTATTTTGTTTTTGGATTACTACATTTGGGCACTCTGATGGTGCCCACATTTCATGGATTAGTCAGTTTGTTTTTGCTTTTAGATTTTTTATTTTACTTTTGTTTTATTTTTTATCATGGTGATGTCCGATGAGATTTTTCCTATGATAGATTGATTGACGACATTCTTATGGGAAAAGCGTCATGATTGGGTTTTTAGCCATGGATGTAGGGGAAGTCTAAGTACCTATAGCATCAAGATAAAAAATTTAAGGGAAGTTTGAGTACCTGGGGCATTGTGCATGTGGAATTGCACACATGCCATTGGCGAAGTATGAGTATCCATATGGTTAATTTATCCATATTATGACAAAATATGAGACAAATATTTGGGTTGTTTCCATGGTTAGCAAATTATGCATGGTGCAAATGCAAACCCCCTCCGTTCATTTTTTTTCAAAAAATCAAAGGCATGGATATGAGCGACCTTGTAAGAAAACTTTCTCTTTTTATGACACCAATTTTTTTGTCTTGTGCATATGGCTAGATACTCTATTTTTTTCTCCAACGTGGGGCAATTGAGCCTCCTTGGAAAGTCCACATGCCATGTGTGGTGAGTTTATTTGTCTGAATCTCATGTATACTTGTGTCATCAAGAACTTTCCCCATTAGTCTCTCAAGGAAAAGTTTTGATTGTATTTTGTTGGTGAGATAATCTTAGGCCATCTTGGTGACTTCAAAATCTCACTGAGCCTAAAAAGCCTACCCGTGCATAGATATTATCCCTAGTCACCTACTTTGAGCCTTTGGACCTTTCTTTGGCAAACAAATTACAAGTCGTGATCCTTTTAATTTTTGTACCTCTTTTGAACCATACCCTTCTTGAACTTAAAAATGCAACTTGATGCTAATAGCCTAAGTTGGGGGTGGTGAAGAGGGAAGCAAGTAACTTTTGGAAACAAAAGTGATAGTTAGTTCCTACGTGTTTAAGCATTGAAACAAATAAATAGAAGGAGAAATGACCCAACAAAGGAAAGAATTAAATGAAAATTGCAAGAAAAAAAATGGAAGAAAATGGATTAAACAAAGAAATAAAAGTAGGCACATTTGTAAAATAAAAAAAGTGGCCCATAGTGAAAGGTTGATTAAGTAAGTGTAATTTAGATGTTCAAGGAGGATATAATTTATGATTGTTCCTAAATTATATCCTATCCTACCCTAAACCTACGTTAGAAGATCAAAAAATCCTTTGAAATCTCTAACCGCGTACATTCATTGTAGTGGCGACTAAAAATAGGGGCAAACTTATGGTATGCCACTTGTTAGCACAGAGAGGTCTAGTGAGGGAGAGAGTTTTGAACTTAAATTCCTTCGAGCATATTTGGTAGCTTGGTGTGCAAAATTTTCCTTCTTGGAGGAGGCATGTGAACAAGTTGAGGTGGTGATTTTTTCATCTTTTGAGATAAGAGGTAAAAAGGAGTATAGTATGGTTGGGGTCCAAAAGTGAGTCACTCCTAGAGTATTAGTGATTGTTACATTGTTTCTTTTTGAATTCCTTTGCATCCTTGCTTATTGCATTTTTTGTTGGGGGGTGTTGGGAGAATAGCGTTGCCCATGTTTGAAGTACTACGTGTGGTAGTAACTAAGCTTGATGTCATTTTGATCATTGGGACATCTATTTTGGGCAGTACATGCGCATTGTCTCATGGTAAGAGGTAGTGTTTCTTGAGGACAAGCAAAGCTTTAAGTTGGGGGTATTTATGAGTGGTGAATTTCCCACTCATTCGCACTCATCATACGTGCACATTACCATGTTTTGAATGTATAAGGGAGACATATTTGTGATTAAATTCACTAATATCCATATTTTTTAGGCACATATGTAATGAGATAAAAATATGTGGATGCGATTTGTAAAAGATCAAAAGAAGGAAAAAAGTGCAGCTTGAAGACCTTGAGCAGAAACATGCCTCAGTTACTGCGATCGCGGCTAGTCAAGACATCTAACACGATCACAGGAATTCTATCATGGTCACATAGCCGTGATCGCAGAAAATCTATTGCGATCGTGGTACCAAAGGATTTTGCCTAGGGTTAGAATTGTAATTTTAGTAATTCATGCCCTAATCCTTAAAAGAGGACTCAAACCCTATCTCTTGGAGATATTCCATCACTCCAAATTATTGTAACTTTGTCTAGTGCTTAGTTTCTATTCTTGGAGAACAAAAATATTGTAATAATTTGTGGTGAAGAATACATTAGAGTATCTTCTAAGTGGAGGATTTGCAAATTCCCATTGAAGATTTGTTGGAGTTCAATGTTTGAAGTAACATTCACTTAGCCTTTCATAAAATCGCATCAATGGAAATTTTGGGTAAATCCTTACTTATTTATCTCATGAGTAGCTAGATCTTCCTCTTAGGGTTATGTATGTATAGGGTTGAAGTGTGTGTGGGTTTTTATTGTTAACTTTAATTAGTAGTTCATGTTGATGGGTTTCTCAAATGCTTGATGAAAATATGGACTACCTTTTCATGATCTACTAAAAGTGCAGTTGATTGTTTTGCACCCACATGGTAGATTTCCCTAATAAAACATAACCCTAAGATCTGTGCCTAAATTATTTAAGCTCTAATTATTCATAGCCCAAAATTAATACGTGAAAACCCAAAAATAAATATTAGTCGTGATACGATCCACCCCCTCCTATATTTACAATCTTTTACTTTAGGTTTGAATAGCAAATTTTCTTTGTTTCAAATTAATTTAATCGCCACTCAAATTGTTCCTCGTGGATTCAACCCTGACTCTAAAGTTGGGTAAATATATTGACAATGACTGCCTTGCACTTAATTAAATTGATGTGTAAGTTGAGCGTTATTACAAATCACAAGATAACTCATAAAGAAACACCTAACAATTCATTACGTACCTATAGCATCCAATGGTAATCGAACAATCGTTCATCACAAAAACAATCAACCAAACCACCCAAATCCATAGTAGTCCAACAAATCCTACCGAAGGTCAATAATATACCAAGACATGCCCCCCGACAATAGCCAAAACTGATATCCAAAAGATAGTTAAAACATAAAAAGGAAACCACAGTATGAAATGGGATATTTTGAAGGATGGAAGCTCACCTATTCAATCTGACTCACTAGTTGATCTTGAATCCATGTCACTGAGTAGGAGAGGTAGAAGTATGGTCAGTTCTTGCATCACGTGGGGATAAAATGCCTGAAAAAGGTTAGCGATTGGAGCACTAGCAGTTAACTCAGGGATAGAGGAACAAAATAATGCCATGATAACAGTTCAAAACCAATACAACATTCGATGCACAATATCATATGAAATACATATATATATACACCATACCACATGCTGGGGTAGGAAAAAAGGCACAACATGAACTTTAAAAACGTTAACCTGGGCTTTGTAGATTAATATCTTAAAACAAGACACCCACGGGATATATGAGCTAAGTTCTCCCCTAGATGGAAGGGCCCAGTGTGTGTAGCCGCACAAACTAGAGAATATCCATATATGCCATTATGAGGGACTCGAACATCCCAGCCTAATCAAGGTGACTAAAGCACCAATGCATAAAATATGGAGAACTCAATCCTCCTATACATATAAATATTTTGGGGGACTCGAACCTCATGGTCATTTAGACACCCGCACTGACTACCACAGTTTCCGGTGTTGGTCCATTGGGACCACTACTTTTATGGCCTGGCTACACATCTTGATTTTTAAGCCCAACTTAAAACATTCAATGCACAATCATCATAATCAATCCAGTTACTTACCAAAGAAAGACCATTGTTATCATTATACTAACCCCACTTGTACAAGTGCAATATTCCAAGACAATTATTACATCAATTTGGGATTCAAACACGATGTTCAGAAGGGAACATAGATCAATCTGCGATATTAGGACTCAAATATTTTAGCCAACAAAAACCTCAAGGGTTTCAATTGATTCAATCTATAGCCATCAAGGTACCTTTTAAATTCATTCATCAATCATTAAAATTCTTATGCCAAAGCCTTAATTCAAAACACAATCTACACATGTGAAAATTTTATTGTTATTGACAATTTCACAAATGGGTTTAGGGCATGCAATTATCAAAGTCAAAATCATCAAATTTTTGGGGATCAACCATGACCCCTCAATTAAATCACCACTCCCATGCACCCAGATGTACAAAACCATAATTAAAACATGGATAATCACAGTTTAAACCATAGAAAACAATATTGAATAATATGCATTCAAAATTCCTCAACCTTGGTTTATAAACCACCATTAATAATTCATCAACAATACTTTAAACATGTGTTCTTAGTATTCTAACAATGAAGGAAGAGTCACATGACTGAATTATGAAGATTCATGGAGACAAAATCAACTTTTTTACCCTTATATGACCACTTTGGAGAAACCCTACCCAATTTTTCTTGAGAGTATTTTGAAATATCAAGGGTTCTGCACCTTAGAAAATTCTCGGTTTGAGTCTTTTGGACATCATACGACTTGGGGTACTTTTTGTATGATAGGGTTTGGTCAAGGGATCTTGGTCGTATGTTAATAAATATGGTTTGGTTGGTTTCATTCCAAGGTACGAATGGATAATACTAGTAGTTTGTTAGAGTACTAGTGGTATGGTTTCAATCTATAAGACCCCATAAAATTCTAAAGCTTAATTCAGTCCTTTAAGCTTATCAAGGGGTCCCAGACTTAGAAAATTCTAGCTAGGTTCCCATACTTCACCTAATATTGGCCTTCGAAAGTTGGCAATCTCATTTCTCTACCTTAACATCCTTCAATGGTCCATATTTTTATTAGTTCATGATTAGGAAGGTCAATAGGTGTTCCCGAACAAGTTTTAGATTTTTTGGAACACGTTTAGATCATGTTCGGAGTCCCAAAATAGTGGACCAACACGATCATGGCGCATTGCATCGCCAATCGCGTTGGTCAATATTTGTGCAGGCTGCCAAAGCCAAAACTTTTGAGGCTCAACATGATCATGGCGTGAAGCATCGAGTATCGTGTCATAGCTATCAATGCGTTGGGTTGCTTGTAGCATCGGCACCTAGTTTTTAGTCATTAAATATCTATATTTTTTAGGGAAAAAGGGTCAATTTCCCATCCATAAACCCAATAACATGTGATTCAGCCATATTTCATCCAAAATATAGAGTTTCTCTCATGAACAAGTTAGGGTTTTCATTTAAGGATTCAAATTTAATACTCAAATTCAAGAATCCCTCAGTCAATCTTTGTAAAATCAGGAACTAAGGTATGCCAAGTGTTGATTTATGGATTCCTTTCATCCATGAAGTCCAAGAACCCTCTTTCAAATTATAAAACATAATATTTATGTTATGGGTTTTTTGTAACCATGTTTATTTTGTTGTATGATTCCCAAGTTGGAATCTTTATGTGTTTTCATGAAACTACGTTAGCATGCAAGATGAAATCCATGAATTGAGTTGTTTATGATGTGTAATTTGATGATTTCACATATGCCCCAAGTTGTGCATGTACGGTGTTTGAAAAAATGGCTAGGAGGATAGAAATTGGGTATTATAGCTCAATTGTGACTCAAATAATAAATGCATACTTTACCCATTATGACCAAGACTGACTTCCCTAATATTGTGTGCATTGTGAGTATTTGATGGAATGTTCATGAGATTAGGTTGATGAAAGTATGACATGTCTATATGCAATTCCATCCATGTACAATATTATGAAAACCATGTGTCTCATGAAATCCCCAAGTTATTGTATTATGAATTGTTGATATTGGTTATGTGTTCAAGAAGTGTCAAGTCTTGTACGTTTCATGCTATCGAGTCCTGGGTGTACTTGTACCCGACAATTTAGTTGTGTTCCTAGAGACAGTGTTAGTTTTTCACAATACTCCCATTCAAGCCATGATCATTAGAATTCAGTCAGTTACATGACTCAGGAAAACTTAGTAATCTCAGTCAGTTATCTGATCTCATTAGTATTCCATCAGTCAACAAAATTTAGTGAATTCTATTCAAATCAGCTAAAAGATACTACCAGTAACAGTTTAGTTCAGTTTAAATTAGTTCAGTGTCTCTTCAGTTGGGAGTAGGATTCAGCACCGAGTAAACCCAAGGATGGGGACTCACCTGTTAGCCAGTAGAGGGTGTGATCCTTAGAAGCAATCCTTTCATTCCAGAACTACGTAGCCAGCGTAGGTTGAGATGTACCCTACGATTTTAGGGATTAGACACCTCATTTAAGTTTTTCCTACTAGAAGGGGTTGATGGAAGAGCTCCCTATCAGAGAGGGTTTACTCACAGCTTGTCTTTACCTGTGGCATGGTACTGACACCCTTCCAGCTGGGGTTACAGGTTGGACCTCACCAGTTCAGTTTTGGGGAATGTCGGTTAGATGATTACCTCCCACAGTCTTAGTTTTGGATCCAGTCTCAGTAATAGAACACAGTTCCGTTCTACAATTTTAGGACTGTCAGATACAGTCCCTCAGCGCAGTACGGAACTTAACTAGTTCCATCAGAATTAGGAATGTCAGACACAGTCACCCAGTTAATAGTATATTAATTATACCAAATTCATGTTAGCAGTATTCAGATTTTAGGACTTTCAGATACAGTCAATCAGACAAGTTATTTATAATCAGAACTGTCAGAAACAGTCATTCCTTTATCAGTAATATGACATCAGTTCCTCAGTACTCAATATACTTAGTCTTTTAGTATCCCAGTATCAGTACCCAGATATCAGTAAATCCATATTATCAAAATTCATGAGTCAGTGTTATCAATATCTCAGATACAGTAACGTATTTATGCATATATTCTCACACTCATGTTATTCAATCAGTTAGTATTGTTCATGCATATGAACCATTGCATTCAACCTATCTCACTTGAATACCAGTACATTTAATCTTACTGACGCATTTGCGCTATGGTGTTTCATACCATAGGTTCAGAATCACGCACTCTAGAGTATCAGTAGCATTCCAGTTTCCGCAGTCAGAGTCAACAGTGAGTCCTCATCTTTTGAGGATGTTATTATTTTATTATTTCATTCTTTCAGTACTTAGTTTATTTTAGAAGATGGGGTTAGTTAGGGGATTGTCCCATCAACTCTTTATTCGGATAGTTCAATTTTAGAGGCTTTCAGACTACAACATGTTCAGATAGTTATTTTAGTTGTTTTGGTATTGTTATACCATATTTTTAGTTATGTATCAGTATTGAACCTTATGTCCTTTTAGTTTACATTTTTGCATTTATGATATTACCATTATTATTTAGGGCTCAGTTACAGATATCAGTCATGGGTTAGCTTGTGGTCCTTCGGGAATATGAGCATCGTGTAGAATTCCGGGTACTAGATTTGAGGCATTATAAACTTGATATCAGATCCTAAGGTTCAACAGCATCCTAGGAAGTCTGAAAAGTTTCATCTAGTAGAGTCTTGTACATGGGTGTGTTGTGCACCACACTTATGTGCAGGAGGCTATGAGATGTTTTAGGAATAGTTTCCCTTCTTTCAGTATTCATGTCATGCGAGTGAGCATGAGCTCTAGTCAAACTCTCAGTTTAATCCCTTCTTCTCTTTCGTTTACAAAAGGCTAACAAAGGAGGAATAGGGAATCAGTCAGCACCTCAGCCCATCCAGGCAGATACTCTAGATGAGCACGTCTCTCATGCAGAATTTAGAACTGCATTCACTACTCTAGCCAATTCAGTTACAGCTTAGAATAACCGGCTAGCTGCTATTTCGGCCAACCCAATGGCCAATTCTACTGCAGCCAGGATTATGGACTTTACCCGGTTGAATCCTCCCCTATTCTCTAGCTCTAAGTCTAAAGAGGATCCACAGGAGTTCCTCGACCAGAGATATCATGGGAGTGACTTCCAATGAGAGTGCAAAGTTAGCCGTCTATCAGCTACAAGATGTAGCCCTTACGTGGTTTAAGCAGTGGAAGGTAGACAGGGGTGCAGATGCAGAGCCCATAGAATGGGAAGAATTTGCTATGGCTTTCTTAGGTATATTATTTCCCTTAGAGTAGAAAGAAGACAAAGTGTTAGAATTCATCAACATCAGACAAGGTAGAATGAGCATAAAAGAATACTCCCTCAAGTTCACTTAGTTAGCCAGGTACGCTCCTCATGTAATAGAAGACAGTAGATCTAGAATAAATAAGTTTATGTCGGGATATCGGGTAGAGTAGTTAAGGTGTGCAAGACTGTGATGTTGATTAAAGAGATGGACATATCTAGGCTTATGGTCCATGCTTAACAGATTGAGGAGCAGAAACTTAAGAAGAAGGAGAGGGAAAATAAGAGGGCCAAAATTGGTAGTTATAGTTTTACTCAGCCAGGGTCACAGGGTGGTAACCGTTCTTAACATAGATAAAAGTTTTCAGCACCAATTCTATCTTTAGCTAGAGCACCAGTACCAAAGTTTAGAAATAACCGTAGAGATGGGGCACAAGCTGTAAGGCCTAGGGTAGTGAGAGCAGGGCTTTTACTTATCTTCTTTGTGAAGAGTGTGGTAAGCATTATAAGGGTATATGTAGAGCCGGTAGTGATGTGTAGTTTGGATGTGGTGAGATAGGTCACAAGGTCTGAGATTGTCCTAGGCTTGGCCCTAGAAGTAAGCACGGTCGTCCTTCAACTCAGTCCAGTCTCCCAAATCAGCAGGGTACCAATTCCAGTGCTATCAGTAGGCAATACCCAAAAAAACTCTATGCACTTCAGTCCTGACAGGAACAGGAAAGTCCTCCTGATACAGCCACTGGTATGTTACAGATCCCTCATTTACATGTTCACATTTCCTCAGATTCAGGATATTTCTTTTTCTTTTTTAACTTTTTGCATAGCAGTCAACTTTAAGGTCAGACCAAATGTTAACAGGACCTTTTTTTAGTCCCCACCCCAGTGAGTCAGTCTAACACAGCCTGACAGGTATACATGAACTATCCAGTTATGAAATCTCTAAAAGTCAGGCCTTCAGGCTCTAGTAGTAATACCAGTATGAGTAGGAAATCCATAAGGGAAGATGATTCTCGACCTATTCCTATCTCAGTGCAAAGTTTTGTAATTCAACCATCACGATACTTACGCATGCTTTTCATTTCAGTCCCACAAATACAACTTATATCCATGCACTTTTCATAGAATAGTGTGTATTTCAAGTTCCTTGTATGAGGAGTCTAAGTTTATCTAATATTGCAAATCATGTTCCACGAATTCAGAAATTCCAAACCCAGTTCGTGTAGCTCATGACTCATGCACTCATGTCATGTTTTACAGTATGCTTAGCCCACACGATTCATGAATTCTCTCCTAGTGTTCAATCAAACTTCAATTATACCACGTATACCCTCAGTTTAGATCCCTGTTGAATCTGTAGTATTAATGTTCCATCCCGCAGGCCTCAATTCAGTGTCAGTTTAGCAATCAATATCCAGTAAAGGACTCAGATAGTCCTACAGAACCATGGCTTTCAGCTATCAGTTACTTAGCCATCAGAATTCAGTACTCCCATACTAGTCTAACTCTCAGTTATAGAAAACCAGCATTTAGTCTTAGTTACAATTACAGTCTCAATTACCATCTTAGCTACAATCTCAGTCCCAGTCCTAGTCCAGTTGTTAGATCAGAAACTCAGTCCAGTTTCAAGATTACCCGACCATAGAATATGGCCATCAATTACTCAGTTATTTGTATTATAGTACCTCAGTTTACAGAATATTTTTGAATTATGATTAGACATTTGGTCTTGCGTTCCTTAGGTATTACAATTTTCCCTTACAGATGCTCAATTACCTCATGTTTCCCAGTCAGTCATTACCTCCTATGTATAATGCCCTATAGTCTCAGTCCAGCTATCCAAACTAAGTACAGTTCAGTCTTACACGCCCATTATTCAGATATAAGTTATTTAGTTATTCAGATAAAGTTAGTATATATTTATGCATTCATGCTCAGTACCCACGTAAATCTTTTCAGTATTCTCAGTTGTAGTGTGTAAGGTATAATCACTTTGTCTTAGCTTTAGATCCCGGATATTCAGTTGCGATTCAGTTCGTAGGTGCCTTGTGCATCGCCCTAGTTTTTCTCAGTATCTCAGCAAAATTTGTATTCTTTAAGATACCTAGTGTCCCAAGGGGGAGATACAAGATAATTCCCCGAACTTTTATGACATAAAACATACTTTATCTCTTCTCGTAATAAATCCAGTTTTGAGTAAGAGGGTACTTATTAGTTGACCCTCAAACTTTGACCTCAGTCGTAAGCCTCGTATTCAAGGTACTCAGTTTAGATCATGATATCCAGCTCATGTATCATGTTCTAGACTCAGTTACGTTCATGTGTTTCTGCTTGTACATATCTTGTAATTAATTTCAGGCTTATTAGTATTTTCAATTTAAGGAAACAGTCTTCTTTGAACTTATCTAGTTTCATGCTGAAATTTCCATGATAAACTTGGTATCAATTACCATTACATATTCAGTTATGCATTCATGAACCAGTTAACCATGCATCAGATATGCATGTTCAGTATGATACATTCAGTTTATCGGTCATGTCAGTCATAGAATCATGTTCCAGTTGTTCATGTTCAGTATGTACATCAGTTTATCTTTTCTTCCCTCTTAGTCAGTCTCATTCGAGAACGAATGTTCTCAAGGGGGAGATATTGTAAGAACCCATAAAATACTAAAGCTTAATTCAGTCCTTTAAGCTTGTCAAGGGGTCCCAGACTTAGAAAGTTCTAGCTAGCTTCCCAGACTTAGACTATTATTGGCCTTCAAAATTTGCAATCTTATTTCGCCACCTTAGCGTCATTTAACAGTCCATATTTTTATTAGTTCATGATCAGGAAGGTCAATAGGTGTTCCCATAAAAGTTTTAGATTTTTCAGAACATATTTAGATCATGTTCGGAGTCCCAAAATAGTGGACTAATGCGATCATGGCACGCTGCGTCGCTAATCGTGTTGGTCAACATTTGTGAAGGCTACCAGAGCTAAAAAATTTGAGGCTCAATGTGATCATAGAATGATGTGTCGACTATCGCATCACAACCATCCATGCGTCCTGGCGCTTGTAGTGTCGCCACCTAGTTTTTAGTCATTAAATATCTGTCTTTTAAGGGCAAAAGGATCAATTTCCCATCCTTAGATAAAACCAATAACACGTGATTCAACCATATTTCTCCAAAAAATAGAGTTTGTCTGATGTTTTTCTCAAGAACAAGTTAAGGTTTTCAATTAAGATTCAAATTCAATACTCAAATTCTAGAATCTCTCAGTCAATCTTTGTAAAATCAGGAACTAAGGTATGTCAAGTGTTGATTTATGCATTCCTTTCATCCATGAAGTCCAAGAACCCTCTTTCAAATTATAAAACATGATATTTATGTTGTGGGTTGTTTGTAACCATGTTTATCTTGTTGTATGATTCCCAAGTTAGAATCCTTATGTGTTTTCATGAAACTACATTAGCATGTAAGATGAAATCCATGAATTGAGTTGTTTATGATGTGTAATTTGATGATTTCACCTATGCCCTAAGTTGTGCATGTAGGGTGTTTGATAAAATGGCAAGAAGGATAAAAATTGGGTATTATAGCTCAATTGTGACTCAAATAATAAATGCATGCTTTAGCCTTATGACCAAGACTGACTTCCATGATATTGTGTGCATTATAAGTATTTGATGGAATGTTCATGAGATTAGGTTGATGAAAGTATGACATGTCTATATGCAATTCCATCCATGTACAACATTATGACAACCATGTGTTTCATGAAATCCCCAACTTATTGTATTATGAATTATTGATATTGGTTATGTGTTCACAAAGTGTCAAGTCTTGTTAGTTTTATGCTATCGAGTCCTGGGGGTACTTGTACCCAACAATTTAGTTGTGTCCCTAGAGCCAGTGTCATTTTTACATGATACTCCTATTAAAGTTGTGATCATTAGAATTCAGTAAGTTATATGACTCAGGAAAACTCAATAATCTCAGTCAGTTATCCGATCTCAGTAGTATTCTGTAGTCAACGGAATTTAGTGAACTTTGTTCAAATCAGCCATAAGATACTATCAGTAATAGTTCATTTCAGTTTAAATCAGTTAGTGTTCCTTCAGTTGGGAGTAGGATTCAGCACCGAGTGAACCCAAGGATGGGGACTCACCTATTATCCAGTAGAGGGTGTGATTCTTAGAAGTAATCCTTGCATTCCAAAACTACGTAGCCAGTGTAGGTTGAGATGTACCCTACGAGTTTAGGGATTAGACACCTCATTTGAGTTTTTCCTACTTGAAGGGGTTGATGGAAGAGCTCCCTGTCAGAGATGGTTTACTCATAGCTTATCTTTACGTGTGGCATGGTATTGACACCCTTCCAACTGGGGTTACAGGTTGGACCCCACCAGTTTAGTTTCAGGGCATGTCAGTTAGATGATTACATCCTACAGTCTCAGTTTTGGATCCAGTCTCAGTAATAAAACTCAGTTCAGTTCTACAGTTTAAGGACTGTAAGATATAGTCGCTCAGCACAGTACATAACTCAGCTAATTCAATCAGAATCAGGACTTTCAAACACAGTCACCCAGTTAATAGTATATTAATTATACAAAATTCATGTTACCAGTATTCAGATTTAGGACTGTCAGATACAGTCAATCAGACCAGTTCTAAATAATCAGAACTGTCAGAAATTGTCATTCCTTTATCAATAATATGACATCAGTTCCTCAGTAATCAATAGACTTAGTCTTTCAGTATCCCAATATTAGTACCCAGATATTAGTAAATCCACGTTATTAGAATTCATGAGTCAGTGTTATCACTATCTTAGATACAGTTACGTATTCATGAATGTATTCCCATGTTTATGTTATTTCGGGGTACACGGGAATCCTCTAAGTTATACTTGTATATATCTATCATGGAGAGCGAAGGTCGAGCGAAGGGTACACGAGAATCTCCTACTCCTATGCTATCTCCAGTTCGTCCGACTACATGAATTAGGGGTCGTTCAAGGGGTTGTTCTAGGGTGGTTAAGCAACACATACCCAGGTTAATTATTTTAAAGGCATGCTAAACCTAATTCCCTTTCTCGACATGAATTATGTATATATATATATTTATGATTGTGTATGTATATGGTTGTTCACTTAGTTTCAAATGTTGGGATTGTTCTATACTTATCATGAGTGCATTCTAGCGTTCACCCACTAATCCATCTTCGGGCTGTATCACCACGCGATATAGGAACCAGCCGTTCTACTTCTCCTACTCAGTGATCGAATTCGGGATCAACTTGTGTTGGATTGTAATGGTAAGTTTTCATACCCTAGAAGGCTTCATTTCATGTTGTGTTTTCTTTACACACTTTGCTCATTTCATAGACTTTGGTTTTGGCTATGGTAGGGGGCATGTCGTGATCGAATATTATTTTACTTTCTGATAGAGGCTTTGTAGGTCTACTATGGGTTGGTATGGGTGGTGTTGGTATTTGTGTCAGCCTTGGCATTTGTATTGGTATTATGGATGATACCAGTTGACTATATTTGAATTGAGATTGTTACATCTTATTATATTATGGATTGTTTATGAATAGGTTTATGTTATGGTTGTTTGTTCGGTATTTGATGGTTTGACTTGTTTGGGTTGGTCATTGTCATGGACCTACCCAGAGTCATGAGTGGTACATAAGTCTATCTTGTTTTATGTTCTATGTTCAAAATTCATCCGACTCAGGATATGTGTTTTGAGGTTGGGCTGGGGATCAGGGGTAGTCCCCGGTCCTCATTGGACTTGGGATGCCCATTATGAGAAGGCCTTGGTTTAGGTCATGTCAGATTTTGAGATAATAAATTGGATGTTTAATCTTGTTAAGTGTTGAATGAATGACCAAAAAGTGTTATATGGATGTGGGGCCTTAAGGTTTTTAAGTGGGAAATGTCCAAAGTGCCCGCATCTTAAAATTTTAAAAAGTCGTTCTTGGTTACGAGTCGACCTATTGACTCATCACCACATAATATGACTAGTATCCATGAGTCATATCATAGACAGTGAGTTCGACACCAATACACTATCCATCTTACGACTCCATGATCCCCATTATTGACCTGACCATTGGACTAGTATGGTCTAGTCGTTTGTAAGATAGAATCCCAAAGGATTGGATACTAGAAAAACATATGAATCAACCCTATCACTTGTAACATGGTCTCACGGCTCGAAGTGAGTAACTCGTACTCAAAGCAGAACCTAGACAATTATACACTAGTTTGGTAACAACTTGGGTACCTAGACCCGTAACCACTCTATATGACTCCTATCATGGGTCATCAAAAGGACAGTGAGCTCAAAGCTCAAGGAATTTTCAAGGACCAAAATTTAGGGTGTTTCAGCCGCCCCTTTTAGGATCATTCGTCCTTGAATGATGGGACAAGGCATTCACAAGCACTATTTAACCCCAAACATCTCTACTCTTACCTTTAAGATAGGAAACAAAATACCAAGGAAATTTTCAATCTACCTATCAATGACAGAAATCAAATATGTCAAGAACACACATACCTCAAGAACAAATTTTTGGAATAGGGAATAGGAATGGATACTTGGATTTCATGTCCTCCCTGACTTCCAAAGTAGCTTTCTCAAGCTTTTGGTTCTACCATAGAACCTTTCCCGAAGCTATGTATTTCTTCTACAACTGATGAACTTACCAATCCAAGATCCTCACTGGGACCTCCTTATAGGATAAAGAATCTAAAATACCAATATCCTTCAAGGGAACAACCAATGAAGGATCACCCACACATTTTCGTAACATGGACACATGGAACACCGGATGAATGTAACTCATGCTTGATGGAAAATTCAATTCATAATCAATTCTATCAAAACTTCTCAAAACCACATATGGGCCAACTTATTGAGGTCTGAGCTTTCTCTTCTTTCCAAAACACATTACTCCCTTCATAGGAGACACCTTCAAGAACACCTAATCTCCAACCTCATATTCCAAGTCCCTTCACCTTACATCCGTATAGGACTTTGGGTGGTCTTAAGACTATCCTGAATAATCTTCACCTTCTCAATAGCTTGGTGAACTAAATTCAGGAGAAACATCTCCACTCTACCAACCTTAAACCATCCAATAGGTGATCTGCACCTCCTACTGTATAATGCTTCAAATGCTAGAATGGTTACTATTGTTATAGGAATATTTAATGAGAGGCAAATGGTCAAACCAAATACCACCCAAGTCGATTACATAAGCTGGCAACATATCTTCAAAAGTCTGAATGGTTCTTTCCGCTTGCCCATCCTCTTATGGGTGAAAGGCGATGCAAATTCTAACTTTAGTCCCCAAACTACACTGAAAAGAGATCCAAAAATGTGATTAGAATTGAGTACCACGATGAAAAATAATCGAGACAGGTGCACCATGCAACTTTATGACCTCTTGAAGGAACAAATTTGCATAGTCCTTGGTAGAATAATTAGTCCTCGCTGGCAAGAAGTGAGCATACTTAGTCATCCTATCCACGATTACCCAAATGGAGTCACATTGATTTTGAGACTGCGGAAGAC
Organism: Capsicum pubescens; assembly: GCA_030864215.1. NCBI lineage: Eukaryota > Viridiplantae > Streptophyta > Magnoliopsida > Solanales > Solanaceae > Capsicum > Capsicum pubescens. The sequence continues at coordinate 191,867,852 of CM061544.1, read as the reverse complement.
ATACTAATTATCTCCAATTTCCACACCAACAGTTCATTCTCTTGGAGTAACCCATCGGGCCTCATATGATCCCTTTCATTTGCCGACACACCATGCACTTAGCGACAAAATTGGCTATATCCCGCTTTATATTATTCCACTAATACATATCCTTGAGATCATGATATGTATTTATTGAATCGGTATGAACCATATATCCCGATTCATAGGCCTCAGGCAAAATCCTACCTCCCAACCCATCAATATCGCGAACACACAACCTCTCTTGGTACCTCAAGATACCATCACCACCGATCTCAAAATCCATCACCTTCTACTTGCCCACGTTATCCTTGATCTTCATCAAAAGAGGGTCTAATATTTGTTTCTCCTTTATTTCAGAACTAATAGACGATTGTGCCACCTGTTGCACAAACACACCACCATCCTCAGAGTCTAAGAGACAAACTCTAATATTAGCCAAATGGTTATTATCCTTCACCAATTCCCTCTTATTCTTATCCATAAAATCTAGACTTCCCATGGATAACCTGCTAAGAGCATCAACAACTATGTTAGCTTTGCTTGGATGGTAGTGAAGACTCATATCATTGTCCTTCAGTAACTCAAGCCACCTCCTTCTACTAAGATCAAGCTCTTTCTAGGTGAACACGTACTGTAGGCTCTTAGTATTAGAAACGATATCAATATGGACCCTATACAAATGATATGCCAGATTTTCAACACGACCACCATGGCTAAAAACTCTAAGTCATTAGTTGGATAGATCTTTTCATGAACCTTAAACTGTCTAGAGGCATAAGCACCCATCTTTCTATGCTCCATGAAAACACAACCCAAACCAACTTAATATGCATCACAATAGATGACAAAACCTTCGGTGCCTTCTTGCAGAGTCAAGATCAGAGATGAAGTCAACTTATCTTTCAACTTCTCAAAACTAACCTAGCAAGCATTATATCACAAGAACTTTACCTTCTTCTGAGTTAACTTTGTCAATGGGGTAGTTATAGTCAAGAAACTCTCCACAAATCTTTTATAATAATCGGCTAAACCCAAGAAGCTCCGAATATCAATTGGAGTCATGGGTCTAGGACACTTCTTAACTTCCACAACCTTTTGTGGATCCACCACAATCCCCTCACAAGATATACATGACCTAGAAATGTAACAACGTCTAACCAGTATTCATATTTAGAGAACATAGAGTACAACTATTGATCTTTCAAGGTCTGTAACATAATGCGGAGGTGATCAGCATGATCCTCTTAACTCTTAGAGTACACTAAAATATCATCTATGAACATGATGATAAACAAATCCAAATTTTTTTGAAAGACTCTATTCATCAAGTCCATGAACGCCATCGGGGAATTAATCAAATCTAAAGATATGAGCAAGAACTTAAAATTCCCATATCGGGTGTGAATAGCTATCTTAGGGATATCTACCTCCCTAATCTTTAATTAATGATACCCAAACCAAAGATTGATCTTTGATATGAATTTACCACCGTGAATATGATCGAAGAGATCATCAATTCTTTGAAGAGGGTACTTGTTCTTTACCATAACTTTATTCAGTTGTCGATAATCAATACACATCCGATAGGAACCATCCGTATTATGCATGAACAAGACAGTTGCACCCCACAGAGACACACTAGGATGGATAAAACCATTGTCCAACAGATTCTTCAACTACTCCTTGAGTTCGTTCAACTCAGCTGAAGCCATTGTATACTGGGGAATAGAGATAAGATGAGTTTTTGAAACAAGGTTAATACTAAAATCAATTTCCCTATCGAGAGAGACACTAGGAAGATTATCAGGAAAAACCTTCAGAAATTCACTAACTACGGGGATAGATGTCAATTAAGGACCCTCTGAGTTAGAATCTTTAACTCAGACCAAATGATAGAAACAACCCTTGGTAATTAATTTTTGGGCTCAAAGATACGATATGAACCTCCCATTAGTCTCTATGGAACTTCCCTCCCACTTAACAATTGGTTCATTAGGGAATATAAACATGACCTTACAGGTCCAAAAATCTAGAAAAGCATAGCATGAGTGAAGCCAGTCAATCCTCAAAATAATATCAAATTCAATTATGTCTAACTCTATCAGATTCAGCAAAGTTTCCCTACCACCAACGGATACCACACACACCCTATAGAAACTTCTAGAAACCACAGAGTTACCCACCGGTGTAGACACAAAAAAGGATCAGAAATACACTTAGGACCAAAACCAAAATACACAGCAATAAATAGGGTCACATAAGAAAGAGTGGACCTGGTATCAAGTAAACTGTACACATCATGGGAAAAGAGTTTGAACATACCAATATTGACATTGGAAGATTTCCTTAGAGTCCTTACAAGAAGTAAGAGTATATAAGTGATTCCATCCAGTTCCAGTACCAGAAGCAGAAACAATACCCTTTGGTGCAGGAGCGGATGAAGAGGAAAAATAAACCTTACTGGCCCAAAAGCAACACTAGAAGGACAATAATGTTGCATATGGCCAATCTGACCATAATTAAAACACTAGTTTCTCCCCTTCTCTCATTATTCATCGTGTTCCTTGCAACAAAATTGATAAGGACGATATGACAAAGTGTACTGAGCTACACCAGCCTGAGATTAGGCACTCTGTGCCCTCTACCCTCCATCATACTGAGAAAAATGATCACCCGATAGATTTGGGTAAGGTGTACTATCCATAGAGAAAGAGCCATAACTCTATCACTTCTTCTTATGCTACTTTCCCCATCTCTGTCACTATGCTTCTAACGTCCCCCCTGATTAGAAAATTTAAATTTCTTACTTTGCCTCTTACCAGTTTCAGTTTGCTTCTTTTTTTCTTTCTCAACCTGCTACATATACACCACATGCTGAAAAATATCCATATCCTTGTTCAAAAAAGTAGCCTTACTCTCTAGAACCAACTCATGAGACAACCCATAAGCAAACTTATGCATTCTACCTCTCATGCTAGACACCAACTCAGGAGCATACCTGGATGACTGATGGATTTCAAGGCATACTCCTTGACCGACATCCTACCTAGTCTCAAAATCATAAACTCCTCCGCTTTAACCTCCCTCAGCTCTTGAGAAAAGAAGCGGTCAAAAATGGCACTAGAGAAGTCATCCTACAGTGCAGAGTTAGCATCACCTTCCCTAGATTGTTCCAACTCCTCATACCATTGGTTTTCCACATCCTTTAATTTATAGGAAGCAAACTTCACCCGTTTAATATTTGAAGCTTGCATAAACCAGAGGATCTTCTCCATTTCATCAATGAAATATTGAGGACCCTCCTTAACCTTAACACCAATAAAAGTTGGAGGACTCAACCTCATGAATTGGCCAACCCTTGTGGCCTCAGAAGATGGAGTACTATGCTCAAACTGAGAACCTACTTTATAAGTCAACATATGAATAGACAGATGAAACTCCGCATTTTTCACATTAGCTCGAGGAGCTCTAAGAAGGCTAGAGTGAACCAATGGAACTCTAGGAGGGAAATCAGGAATTGGACCCTATACTGGTTCTGAACTACATAAGCAGGGCGTGTCCTATCAACATTATTCTCGTGTGGGACAAATAAGTTTCCACGAGCTTCAGATCATCTGGGAGGCATGATCTAAATAAGCAAACATACAAAAATTAGAGGAATCCAAGACCTTAGACTCTATATCTCAAAGTAAGAAACAAGAAAGGGAAACATTCCTAAATATCTTGTAGCATCTCTTTTATAAGTGTGGAATACTACACACCCATAAAAGAGACTTTATTTGACATGGCTTTGGGTACACCCAACTGACCCTGAACCTAGGGCTCTAATACCACTTTTTGCATGACCCGAACCATGACCGGGCTGTGATAGGTATCTCAAGTACCACAGGGATTGGAGAACCACCCCTTTATCTAGCCTAAATAGTACAATGACCTAATGTGTTGGATGAATTTCGAATATACCAAAAGATAACTCATAAAGAAACTAATAACAATTCATTAAGTGTCTATACCATCCATAAGTAACTGAATGATTGTCCGCCACTATAATAGTCAACCAAACCACTCTAGTCCATAGTAGTCTAACAAAACCTCTAAATATTTGAAGGTCAATAAAACATCAGGACATGCCCCAGACAATAGCCAAAATCGATATCCAAAAGATAGTAAAGACATAAAAGGAAACCACAGTATGAACTGGGGACTTTCGAAGGATGGAATCTTAACACTTCAATTTGACTTGCTAGATGATCTCGAATCCAAGTCACTAAGCAAGAGAGGTATAAGTATGGGCAATTGTTGCATTACGTGTGGATACAGTATCTGAAGATGATTCACAATTGGATCTATACCATGTAATTCAGGGATAGAGTAACAAAATAATGCCATGATAATAGTTCAAAACCAATACCATATTTGACGCACAATATCATATAAAATACATATATATACACCATACCACATATTGGGGTAGGGATCAAGTCTTAAAATGAACATTGAAAATCTTAACCTGGGTTATCTAGCTTAACCATCATAAAATAATCCACCCACAGGCTATTTAGGCTCACCTCTCCCCTAGTTGGAAGGGCCCTAGTGCGTATAGCCACATGAACCAGAGAATATCCATATTTGTATATGCCTTTATAAGGGACTCGAACCTTCCGGCATAATCAAGGTAACTTAAACACCAATGTATACAATATAGGGTACTCAAACCTCCCATTCATATAACCATCTCGGAGGACTCAATCCTCTCATTGATTTAGACACCTGCACCGGCTAGTGCAGTTTTTGGTTCTGGTCCATCGAGACCACCACTTTTACAACCCAGGTATAGATCTTGCTTTTAAGTCTTATTTAAAACATTTATTGCACAATCATAATCATTAATCTAGTTACTAACCAAATGCATCCCATTTATATTATAATACTAACACTACTTACAAGCGTATAACATGCCAAGACAATTATTAAATCAATTTGGGACTCAAACTCGATATTCAAAAGGGAACACAAGTTAATCTGCCATATGGGGACTCAAACCCATTAGCCAACCAAACCTTCAAGGTTCCAATTGATTGAATTCATAGATACCAAAGCCTCTTTTAAATTTATTCATCAATCATTAACATTCTTATTCCAAAGCCTTAGTTCAAAACACAATTTAAACTTTTGACAATTTAATTATTATTGATAATTTCACAAATAGGTTGAGGGCATGCCATTATTAAAGTCTAACTCATTAATTGTTTTGGGTTCAACCATGACCCCTTAATTAAATCATCATTCCCATTCACCCACATGTGTAAAACCATAATTAAAATATATATATATGATCATAATTTAAATCATAGAAAACCATACTCAATAATATGCATTCAAAACCCCTCAACCTTGGTTTCAGAACCACCAATAATGATTTATGAACTATTTTTTAAACAATTTCTTTTAGTAAAATAACAATGAGGAAAGAGTCACATGCCTGAATTACAAAGATTTATGGAGAGAATTGACTTTTGAACCCTTAGATGACCACTTTGGAAAAACCCTAGTCAATTTTTCCTAAGAGGACTATGAGTTAGTAAAAAGGATGTTTAATCTTGTATAATGTGGAATGAATAACCAAAAAGTGTTATATGGATGTGTGGCCTTAAGGATTTTAAGTGGGAAATGTCTAAAGTGCCCCTAGCTTAAAGATATAAAAAGACATTCTTCATTACGAGTTGACCCATTGACTCATCACCACATCATACGAATCATAGCCATGAGTTGTATCCTAGACAGTAAGTTGGACACCTATACACTACCCATCTTACGACTCCATAATCCCCACTCGTGACCAGACTATATGAGTAGTATGGTGTAGTCGTACCCAAGACATAATCCAAAGAGATTAGATATTGGAAAACATATGACTCAACCCTACTAGTAAATCACTACCCAAGGCTACCCCTTAGCCGTGACAACGGTGCTTATGGTCATAAGTAACCATAAGCTAACCCATGAGCTAGTACCTGCTGTTAGCACTGAATAAATGACACAAAAATAGCATATGTGGAAAATAAGTTGATAAAATATTGAAAATATATAAACTGAATATATGTAAGCAATAAATCTAAAAAGTTGGTAACAACTAGTAATACTAAAAAACTAAATAACTATTTACTGACAGATTGTCTGACTATTTGAAAGCCTCTAAACATCAGGAGGAGTTGATGGGAAAAACCTCTAAATTACCCCGACTGACTGAACATAAGGAAATACCAAAATAACTAAGAAAAAATATCATATCCTTGATGGATGAGGACTCACCACTATATCTGTTGGCTAACGATGAACTTTCTAAGAACGGTTGGAAAACTAAGCGTTCGAACCTATGTTATAAGACAACATGGCATAAATAAAAGTATGCGGTTAGTACTTTGAATGTACTAGTATGCGAGATAAGGACTGACTAAAATGTGTGAGATAATTGAGCATGGATGCACAAACATGTAATATTTGAGAATGCAAGACAAAGCATAAGCATGTTATTGAAATATTTTGAAATATACAAGACTGAAATTAATGTAACTGAATAACTTATAAATATGTATAGTTGGTCAAGCAAACCTGAGCTGAGATACAATGACATACTAACTGAAACTCTAGGAGGTATCTTATAACTGACATAACCTAATTCGAGCTAATCGGCATCCAACTTTTAACCCCAGTTGGAAGGGTGTCAGTACCTTGCTATGGTTACTAACACTGGCTGTGTGGATCCTCTAATTTGATATACCAAAAGACTAGAGAGTCAGTCCTAAACTAGTCTGTGACTCCTAAGAGGGTGTCAATCCTAAACTGGTGGGTGACATCTCAAAATCCTATGTTGGCTCTATAGTTTTGGAACTTAAGGACAGCTACTAAGGATAAAGTCCTAACTGGCAGTTCAACCCCTATCCCTAGGTTTGCTCGGTTCAAAATCCTACTCCCAATTGAACTTACATTGGTACTGAACTGAACTGAACTAAATTTATTAAATATTACTTTTGATGGTGCTCATCATGATTATATCAACTAAGTAAAATAATAATAATATCTAGGGTTTAACTAAATCATTACTTGAAAATCTAAAATCATGTAACATATTGGTATTGGGTGTTCATAACCCGCCAGCACTGAATGACCATAAAAATATGGTACGAAGCTGTAAACTATAGTATGGGATCATGGTTCAAAGACCCATAACATAGATATTTTATCAAAAATGTGAGAATTATGAACTTGAACATGGTATTGTGTTAAGTATGAGGAAAACAAAATGATTACATGGCTAAATTCATAAATTGGGGATTTAACATCAAATTCCCTTTAATATGACATAGGAAACTGAAATTTAAAGCATAAAGCAACCTAACTTTTCAAGGGATCATACATAGACATGAATTGAGATCAAATTACTTAGGAACACATGAATTTAACCCATCTTGAACATAATAAATTCCTCATTAAAGGAAAAACTCCATAATTTAAGTAAAAAAAAAAAGGTTTTTGGCCTCCATAGGTGAAAGGGACCCCTGGATGAATACTACATGCCTTAATAACTGAATTTTTGAAAATTTATTAGATTGGAAGCTTTAGCTCTTGATTTCTTTAGAAAATACTTAAGTTTTTTCTCGGGGAATGAGGAGGGTTACTTGAGAGCAATTTGGAGTGAAAGGGGAAAATAATTCCCTTTTGGAAATCCCAAATCGTGTTAAGTATGAGTTGAGTTGAGGGAAAAGGAACAAACTACCCCTTGTCCCCTTAAATAATGAAGCTGAAAATATACACCCCCACGATGCGGGACTTGTCCTAATGGAATGGATCTTGAGACGTGGGCCATGTCCGGCCAACTAACCCTCGTGGCGTAGGCCCTATCCCAGAGGACTAGCCCTCGTGGTGCGGAACTATCATGGTGGGTGCACTATTTTTATTTCCTAAACTCAACCCTACACCCATCTAAACTCTATAAACTCCCCTGAGACATACCTTTAATAACCCCAAACATAAATCAACTTAAAAACCAATATCTCGAGGTTGGGAAGACCAAAATAAAAATCCGTAAAGTATAGGGTTCTTGGAAATGACTAAGTCCTTAACACTTAGTGAAAAATTCATGTCTTTGACCCCTTAAGCATGCAAATACAACTGAATCAAACTTAGGATCTTATGGGGTATTACACACTCGTAACATGGTCTTACGACTCATTGTGAGTCACTTTTACTCAGAGCAGAACATAGCCAATTACATACCAGTTTGGTAATGACTTGGGTCCCTAGTCCCATAACCATACCATACGACTCGTATTGTGAGTAGTCAACGGAATAGTTTGCTCAAACCTTTTGGGACCAAAATTCGGAATAGTCTCATCATGCGTCCAAGATGATATGATATTCATGGCAACTCTATTTCCCCACTAAAGGAAAATATGGCAGATCTTATCCTATTTCTGGGGTATAGACCTAGTCTACGGTCGTTGCTTCTAATTATCCCCATGGAGTTCCACCTGTCTCCGTTGATCCTTCTCTTACTAATGACACTGGTACTCAGTAACCCCAGGGGGGTATTACTAATGATTACTTTCATTGTTCTATTTATCTATTAATCCATATAGTGACCTCTTTGTCACATAAGTCCTATCTTATTAGTGGGGGAGGGAATCAAGAAAGAGTAAGAGGCAGGTAATACAAGAAGTTCTAATATTTAAAGCAGGGGAGGGGTTAGTAAAATTATGGTATATAAGGGAAATAGTTGGACAAAAGGAAGAATCAGGGGAGTTTCGATATGGTTGTTAGTTCTTCTTATTATAAGTCTTCTAGTAAATATAATTTTTAGACCAGGAGAGCTTGGTCAGCCTCAATCTATCCTTTTTATTGGTTTTATGGTCAGTTACACCATGGTTATTGTGATAAAGAGAGGAATTAGTGTTTTAGTTATGGTCAGTTGGGTCATATATAGTAGAAATGTCCCACAAAGGTTGCTACTGGGGAAAATTAGATTTCATTTACCAAGTCATCAGCTTCTTCACCAAAGGGTGCCACTTCTCACACTAGTGTAGGTTGGAAATGCCCCTATGCTCTTACAACCTATTAAGAGTAGTTTGAGGAATCTAATAATTTCATCACTGGCATGATAAGACTATTCTCTCGTGATGTGTACTGAATACTTAATCCGAGGTCTACCCTTTTTTGTCTAATCCCATTTATAGATGTGTATTTTAGTTTTGATCCTGAGTGTATTTTGGATGCCTTTTTTATTCCTACCTAGGTGGGTGACTCGGTGGTTACTAGAATAGTTTATAGAGTTATGTGGTATCTGATGGTGGTAAGGAAACTTTTGTGGATTTAATTGAGCTAGACATGCTAAATTTTGATGCCATCATTATGAGATTGTAGTAAAAAAGGGGTCTCGGTGGTTCTTATAGAATCTTGAAGATATTTAGGGTATATGCACGGGTAGTGGATATGATATGAAGGAGGTGAATATTTTATAGACCCTAAATGGGTTTGATAATAAGATTAAGATTGACTATCCATAATAGGTGGTTTTAATACACTAAGGGCCCCTTGATTATTATATAGTAGTTGTAAGTTAGTTTGGTATGTGAGATGACGTGTAAGGAATATTAGGTGTAGTATTAATGTGGTAAGGAAGAATGTGCTTGTGGGCCATAGTTAAGTTAAATAAGGAAGTTAGATGTATTTATCTATTTGGTGGACTAGTATATTATGTGGGATATTTTGTTGGTCATCCATGATTGTTGCTAGACACTAAGTTTAATTGGAGATATTTATTGTGGTGATAAGAATGTTAGCCAAGGATAGTGATACGAGATTTGTGGGAATGAATTTGTAGATTTGATGTAATGTGTTAAAGATCTTAGGTTGATGACTTATGAAATATTGGATGGTGTAATTTTGGTATATGCATGAATTCTAGTGTTGAACTAGAAATGGTGGATAAATTAATATATGGACAAGAGCCTTGTCTTATTAGAATAAAGTGTGCTCGGTTTTGAGTCATGAGTATCATGTACACCTAGTCTATGTTTTCCAATTTGTTGGTATGAAAAAGTCTAGGAAGTTGTTATATGGTGTTAGGTAGAGCTAAATTGAGGTAGAAATAGATAGACTATGTGAACCCTTGGTGTAGTTTTAAAAGTTTAAGTTGTAAGTTTATGATATTAGAGTTGCAATTATAGTATTCTAAGGAGTTGAAAATAGAGTATTGAGTGTTGAGAAGCATAGATGTCTATGCCCATGATAATTTTAGTTAAAAGGCAATGCCTTTGGGAGTTGGAGGAAGTTATGATTAGTATCCCCTAAGGGAATTTCCTAGAAAGAATATAGTGTCTTTATATTAAAGTTGTTGAGGGGAGTTTGTGTTCTTGTGCATAGTGATACCCTCCCCCCTCATTGTGCGGATTTTTCTCCGTACGAATTTAGTAAGAGGATATACTTTTAAGATTGGGATAGTGACCTTTGAGATGAGGAGGAGATGATGCAAATCTTAAATTATCTCATGGTGGTGAGTTTTAGGGGTGAGTCATGATAAATCCATTCTTACTATAGAGATTTTCTTCCAATTTCAGTTAAGAGGACATTTTACCAGCATCTCATATATTCAAATAGTTTCTATGAGTAAGTTTCTAGTTCTCTATAAAATCTTTATTCGTGTTTTGGCCTCTAATTATGATATAAGTGTTTTGATGTGTGCTGACCTTCGTGCTTATTGGATCATATCATGCATCAAAGGACCAACCATGAGTGGTGAAACTAATATATGTTGTATTTCAATATTGTTACTTCTATTTCTGAAACTCATACTCTATACCTCAGTTACTGTCCTTGTGTCAGGATGGTAGGGGATATAAAAGCATAGTAATGTTTTAGATTAGAGAGTAGTTGATCTTACTGTAAATATTTTTGGTGTGGCTATTTTAACTAAGTTTATAGGTAAGCGGGAAGAGTGAGATACAACTTTTGTTATGTCGAATAGTTAGGAGGGTATTATGTGATCAAAGTCTCAGTGAAATTGATTGAAATTTCTAGTTTTGACGAGGGGATTTGTTAAGTGGGTATGGTAAAGATAGGATTGAATGTTACACAAGTCATTGTGTTAAGTGGATAATATTCTTAATATGACATAATGTTGTATGACTACAGTGATAGGATTGAGTAGTATTCTTGGATGGATGTAAGGTATAAAGCCCTTTAGCCTAAGTTAGAACCTTTTAACTTCAGGAATAGGCTCTAACATGGAATCAATGTATAGTTAGACTCTGGCTCTTGTAGTAGTGTTTTGGGGGGAAATTATAAGATTGAAAAAGTGAAGTATGGTATTCATAAGTGAATTCATAATTGAGAAGAATTTTGATATTTAAGGGCTATTAATATGATACCCTTAAATTTCCGTCATTTTATTTCTGACCCTCCTGTATTCGAAACATCAATTTTTAACTTAAATGGTGTTTGGGATTGTTAATAGGATCATCCGGGGGAGTTTCAAAATTTTCAGATGGGGTTCGGGGTGGTTTTAGACCTCGGAGGCAGTGAGCCTGCGTGATATCCTCGAGTTATGGAGGATAATCTCCTTGTTAAGGTCCATGACATGCAGGATAATCTCTATGATAGGATCCGTGGCACAGAGGTTAGCCTTTGTTATAGGGTCTGTGCCACAGACGTATGTAAAAACTATGATGTTTTATTTTATTTAACTTTAGGGCTTTGGGTCTTTTACCCTTTGTACGACCTTAGCCTCGTTGTCTTATGATTCGTGCTTACAAAAATTTCTTGGTGATGCTATGAATACCTTTTATTTTGGATCCTTATGCGTGTTTTGTTGACGGAGAATTCTTAATGTGAAGTTTCATACTTCATTCCATACTTCTAAAGCTTCAAAGGATTCAAACCCATTATTTGAGAATGAATGATTCTAAGGGGGAGATAATGTGAAACCCCGCATTTTTGTGCTAGAATTTGAACTATTATTCGTACATGTATAAACTTGAATCCAATTATTTCTATAAATATATAAGTGTCATGATCATTATCCTATTGTTAAAAGTGCTTTTTAGTTGAAGCATATTCGTAGTAAACACTTTGATTGAAGTGCAGTTAAGAACTTTTGTTAACTACTAAATTTTGGAATTTGATTCTACAAAGGTCTCCTGTGAACATGTATAACTTCTGGAATATATTTAATTTTAGGGAATAAGACCCACCAAATTATATATAATTGAGTCCTTTTTCCAATGCATCCAATTTTTTCTTAATTTGAAACCCCAACAAAAAGTTATAAGCATTTTTGTGAGGAACCAGTGAGGGTTTGCAATTTCAGCGTGACATGGAGATTATTGCAGAGATTATCCTCCATGACATGATGATGTTTAAATTCGGGTAGATTTTGGTTTAGTTTACTTAGGATGAGGGGTATTGAGGTATTTTCATCTATGGAATACCTCTAAACTCTATATTAACCTATTTTTATTAGTTTTCATGACACTACATCGATTATTTCACTCTCAAACTCCAAACCTCAAGAAAGTATAAGGGTTTCATCATGCGTTCATATTTCGGGTTCCATGTTCTCAATTGGTCACAAATTTTTGGGTGTCTAAGGCATGTATCTCTTTTCCTATACTTATATTTTTCTTAATGGCATGAATTTATTATTAATGCATAGTTTCGATGTGGGTTTTGACATAGATGAGGGATTTTGACATGATTGATCATTAAATTGATTTTTCCATGGTTTTGCATGCAATATTCATGTTTTATTATTGATTTTGAACATTATGGGATTCATGAGAATGGCGAATAAAATGAGGGGTCATGATTAAACCCTAATTTTATGATTTTCCCTTGATTGTGATTTGGAAATAATGTTCCCTCAACCTGTATGTGAAATTGACAAAGAATATGATTTTGTCACATAGTCCAAATTGCTCACTTGTAGTTATACATTAGAATAAATAGAATAATAGAGTATAAATTCTTTCTTTGAATAGCCGTGGTGGCCATGGATTAATTTTGAGCCAAAACATTTGGGTTTGGTTGGCTAACTGGGTTTGAGTCCCCAATAGTTAATTACTTGGATGTCATTTGGGCCCATAGGTTAAAGTCCCAGTTTTCTAAATAATGGCCATGACATGATGATATTAGCTTACAAGTAATGATGGTATGACAGTACTAATGGGTTTCTTTTGAAGCATAATTTGCTTATTAAAATGGGAATGTGTGTTATATGTTTTAATTGGGCTTAAAAATATGGTTGTGTAGCTAATAGTAAAAGTGGAGGTTTCGAGGGACCAATACTGGAAATCGTGCTTGCCAACGCGATTGTCCATATGTCCTAGGGTTCGAGTCCCCTTGCTTATGACAAGGTGGTTCGAGTCCACCTTATTATTATTGTTGTTTATTATTATTAAGTGATTGGGAGGTTTGAGTCCCCTATATCACTTTAAATAATCGATTGCTTAATTTACCTTAGTATATGATCAGGAGGTTCAAGTCTCCCATTCATATATATGAGATTATTCTTCGGTTCATGCAACTATAGACACTGGAGCCTAACCAGGGGTGAGAGCTAGGGACCTTATAGCTCGTGGGTACTATTCTATGATAGTTAACCTACATAGTCTAGGTTAATGTCTAAAATATTCATAATAAGCCTTGTTCCCTATCCTCAACATGTTATATTATATATATATATGTATGTACATAGTGTGCATGTGGATTTTATTATGGTTTTGATGTGGCATTACTTGTTCCCTTATCCTTGAGTTATATGCTAGCGCTCCAAGAGCTAACCGTCTTTAGATACTATATCCCAATGCGATGCAGGGTCCGAAGGCAAGGCTACATTTCATGCACAATGATCAGGTGTTCGTGGTTAGTTCATGAGGTTACTTTAAATGGTGAGCTTCCATTATTCAGAATACTTAATTTTATTTTTTGGTTTCTTATGCCTTAAAATTTATTTTAGAATTGTTTTGGCCATAGTCGGGGGAATTTACCGATACTTTATTGTTGATCGGTTTTGTTAGAGGCTTTGTGGATACTGTGGACATGGGTATTGCATATATTTTTGGATGTTGATTCGATACAAATTCTTTTTGGATTTTTTATTAAATTATGTCTTATATTGGTATTCCTCCATTGCTAAGTGTTCGTAGTTGTATTCGACTAGGCTTAGGGGGCGATCATCGGTCCTCGGTGGACTTGGGATTCCCATCATGACCAAGCCCTTGTTCGGGTCGTGACAAGTACAAGAAATACATCACTTGCTTAGCATAGTAATTGAAATATTCTGGACTAGTCCTGAGCAACAATAGCAGTGATAGAAATAAACTTTTTTTAAAGCACCAGGATTCCTTTAATAAGCTTTATCAAACAGGAACTTAACATCCTTGTCCAACAATTGCAAAGAGGATTGAAAATTTTGGAGATGTCCTTTATAAACCTTTGATTAGAACTAGCATGACCAAGAAAACTTTGAAATCCCTTTACAGAGATTAGTGGAGTAACTTCTCATTCACTTTAATTTTTTCTCGATCAACTTTTATATCCAATTCATATATCTTATCCCTGAGAAGAATGCCCTATTCATTGTAAATTGGCTTTTATCCAAATTTGGTACAAAGTTCATTTCCTTGTACTGTTATAAGACCTTGGTAAGATTGACCAAATAATCTTCAAAGGCATCTTTTACAATAAAAATTATTCCTAAACATATCTATTGTTTACTCTTCCATATTGGATAAAATAAACATCATACACTTGTGGAAGGTAACTGGTGCATTGCATAAGAGTAATAGCATGTGCTTGAACACAAATTGTAAGGGCTCAATTTTAAGAATTATTCATTTTAATGTGATTTGAATATTTTACCCCTTATTGTTGTTGCTACATAATAATTTTGTGGTGTGGGTATGATTGACATGATGATCAATGCATTATGATTTGTTTTGTGCGAGTTTATGGTTTTTGGAGGTCAAACAGGCTTTATAGTTGTCTGTAGTCAACATTTATTTTTTTGTATGTCGAATGGAAAAATAATCTATGCCAACAGTTCTAGAATGTCAATTTTTGGTTATTAGCATGGTCGGATTGATTTTGTGGATTTTATCTCTTTTCGACTCCCATTCGACAAATTATGGGATGGGGTCCTAGGGGTCAATTTTGTGAAAATGCTCCTTTTTCAAAAATCTAGAACATCGAATTTAGTCTATTATCATAACTCATTTACTTTCTCAATATTATATAAGAATCCCAAGTGTCCAATCGCAAACTTAGGCAAAACTCTAACTTTGCTAGTGCAGCAACAGCTGAAGCAGTTGCTTAAGCGAATAAGGGGGAGTTTACATGGCCAGCTGATGTGGTCTATCCACTTAAGTGAATACCTAATATCTTAAGCGGTGATCACTTAAGCGACCATTTAGACACTTAAGCGATCACAAAAGGGCATCTATATAAAAATAAATTTTCTAGATTTTCCAAAAAAATTTAAACTTAGAGCTCCTAGTTTAGAAGTTTTTGGATGATTTTTTTCCCTTTTCAAGCTTTGTTAAGCTCCAAATCTCTATTTTAATTATTTTACTTTGATTCTTGACATCTAAAGCTTGTTAAAATACAATTTCAAAAGTGAAACGTTGAAATTTTTGCCCAGATGGCCTAAAATGGTTTTATTCAAACTTAATGTTTGTTTCAAACCTATTTTCAGTTAAGTTTTCTTCTATGGCTTCCTTTAATCATGGGTAATGTATTTATGAACTAAAAGTTTTGTTTTACCTCTTTTTTTTTTTGAAAATCCATTTGGGGGTTGTTCTTGACCTCGACTATAAAGTGGTAAATATTACTATTGTTGGCTTTCATTTGATACATATAAATTCTATATTTGTATGTTTTAGTTGGTTTTCAGGTCGTTTGAGAGAGGAAGGCTCCATATTGAAGGATTTTGGACTAGGTTTTCTTTTTTCAAGGTTGGTTATGGCTTAACTTTCTTCAAAATAGGTTGTGTAGTTATTACTAATATAAAAGCATGCTATGTGTAGGGTTATTAATAAAAAAATGGTGTTATTACTGTTATGTGCCCATGTGGGAGCCTATGTTATTTGTATTAGTGTTTTGAGACATTATTTTCTATGTGTGACCCATGTGGGGGTCTTATATGATGTTGTTGGCCTTGTGTGTGTATATATAGATATAACTGTTTTCTTCCTGGTGAAAATGCCGAAGTTAGGGTTTATGAGGTATCAATGACATATTTCTTGAATATTTCACTCTAATGATACGTGGATTATATTGGATCATGGATTGTTGGTTCATTAAGTGGATCTTAGCTCACTTGCTCGGGTAATTGTTTGATTTGAAATTCTTATTCTTGTTTAGTTATGAGGATTACATCTTCATATCATATATACACTCAAGAAGCATTGGTACCACTTTTGGTATACTGGTCTTCAGATAGAAATATAACTCTTTTAAAAACCCTTTCTCAAAGATCATGTGTTAGAGAAGAGTTATGTATATTGGATTTGTTATTTGATTTTATATGGGTTGCAAAAACCCTATAAGTCGTATTTCGAGAGCAATGCTCGATAGGTGTATACTGAGATTTTGAGATAATCTCAGATATATCAAACTGTTATCATCATCATTATCATTCCCTTTCCATTCATACATTAGGCACCTTTTGTCTCGTACTTTCATGTTTGATTCAATGTCTATTTATTAAATGCTTATTTTTTATACTTGTACTTGGTACATGTGTTATAATTAGAACTGTTAGTGGGTAGAATACCATTTGGAATATTTTTTTATTATAGGTGGCGTGCCCATTGTGTGTATTTTAAATACCTTATTTTCTACTTTTCTCAATCGGCCTATGATACTTACTGAGTATAAGTGGACTATACTCATCTCTATTGTGCCCTTTTAGTGCAGATCTAGAATGAGTGCACTGTGTAAAAGTTGAGTTTGGGTGGTGATTTGGTACTTTTGAGCTAGTGGCCATTCTATTCTCCCAGAATTTACCTTCTTATTTTGTGGAGGCCAAACTTGTATCATTTTTTGGATTATCAATTGTATTTTCAGTCATAGAGTCATATGTAGATTATTTTTTCACTGTGATACTAGGTTTAGGGATGGTTTGTGTATTGTTTAAGATTGAGATTTCCTCTATCTTTATTTATGTATGGCTCATCTTTATTCTAGAAGCCTTATGATTTTTGTGTCACTTTCTCATTTTATATTAGTTTTGATGGTTAGCTCTCTAGTCAAAGCATAGTCATGATAAGGGCCAACATGACCCTTATTTTTAGGTCATGACAAATTGGTATCAGAACAACTAGGTTTATTCATCTCATCAGTGTAAGAATAGTGTATCTTTTAGTATATCATGGATCAGTACATTGACATCTATAGCTATCTTTAAGAGGCTATAAGATATCTCTAGGAAATTTTTTATTTTGTTCCTTATCATGCATATCTTTCATACCTTAAACTCTAAATCATGCTTCACTATTTTCTACACTGATGGTGAGGACTAGATCCCATGAGAATAAGGATGCTAAGTCATTATCTGAGGAAGAGAGCCTAGTCTATAGGGCAAGTTGCGAGTCGTGAATGAGCCTGAGGTAAAGGATGGGTATGAGGATCTATCCTTTATAGAGGTAGTACTAGGGGGATCTTCCTTGATCCTCAAGTTAAGCATGCTAGATATAGAGTACCTACTCGTGTTCTACAAAGTTCCTTGTTATGTTTTCAGGCCTGCTCCTATATTAATAGTGAGAGGTGACCCTCAGAGTGTTAGAGGTATTACTAGAGGTGCATGTGGTAAAAGTAGTGGTGACCGTAGGGGTGCTCGTGGGTCTATTTTGTAAGGTATGGGACATAGATAGTGCTATGCTATACCTGCCAAATTAGAGGCAGGGGCTTTTGATATTGTTATCACAGGTATCATCCCCGTTTGCTTCATATATGCATCTGTGTTTTTTATCATAGATCAACTTTCGCCTATGTTTCTGCATATTTTGCTTTGGGTTTTGATTATACTATTGAGACTATTGTTGTGCCTATTCATGTATCTGCCCCTATAGGAGACTCTTTAGTGGTGGATCGGGTGTACCAATCTTGTGTTGTGACCTTTGCTGTGTGTGAGACTTGGGTAGATCTAATAATCCTAGATATAGTGGATTTTTATATCATTTGTTGTATGAATTGGCTAGCTCCTTATCATGCCATTCTAGACTATTATGTTAAGTCCATCACATTAGCTACGCTGGGTGTACCAAGGATAGCTTGGAAGGTTGCGCTTCATTTAGGTCCCAAGAAAGTTATATCTTTCCTTCAGGATCGTCACTTGGTTGAGAAGGGATGTTTGTTATAATTAGCCCACATTTGTGATACTAGTGCGGCTTCACTGCCTTCTTTAGATTCTATTTGTATTGTCCGTGAGTTCATGGATGTTTTCCTCATGGATTTGCATAGTATGCCTCTGGATTGTAATATTGACTTTGCTATTGATGTCGAGCCGGGAACCAAGCCCATTATTATTTCTACCTATAGAATGGCCCCAATAGAGTTGAAGAATCAATTACAGGAGTTATTGGATAAAGGATTTATCCGAACTAGTGTATCACCTTGGGGTGCGCCTGTATTTTTTGTGAAGAAAAATAATAGTTCCATGTGTATGTGTATTGATTATTAATATTTAAATAAGGTGATGGTTAAGAATAAGTATCCTTTTCCTCGAATTGATGATTTATTCGACCAACTTCAGGGTGCTTCAGTGTTTTTGAATATTAATTTGAGGTCCATCTATCACCAGTTGAGGATTAAAGCTTTGTATATCCAAAAGATAGCATTTCAAACTTTATACGATCATTATAAGTTCTTGCTCATCTCCTTCAGTTTAACCAATGCGCTAGCCATATTTATGGAATTGATAAACCGAGTGTTTCAACCATATCTCAAATATTTTTTCATTGTATTTATTGATGATATCTTGGATTACTCCAATAGTGAGTCTGATCATGAGGAGCATTTACAGATTGTACTTTAGAAGATGAAGTATGGGAAGTTATATGCTAAGTTCTCATAGTGCAAGCTTTTGTTGGAGTCTATTTTTTTCTTTGCTCATATAGTGGCCAAAGATTGTATCATTGTCGATCCAGCCAAGATTATAGGAGTTTGTGATTGGGATAGGCCTACTTCTCTTCTGAGATTTGGATTTTTATTGGTTTAGAGGGATACTATTGATGTTTTTTTGAGGGTTTTTCATCTATTGTGGCTACTTTAAGTAAATTGACTTCGAAGAAGATTTCATTTCAATAGTTCGATGATAGTGATAAGAGCTTTTAAAACCTGAAGGATATGAGGTAGCTAGATTGGCTTAAGTTGCTTAAGGATTATGACCTTACTATTTTTTATCATCCGAGCTTGGCTAATATGGTTGCGGATGCCTTCAACTAGAAGTCGACTAGTATGGGTAGCTTGGCGCATGTTTTGACCCCGGAGAGGCCTTTGGCCTTAGAGTTTCAGTCTTTATCTAACTAAATAGTTAGGCTTGATATTTTGACACTTGGATGCATTTTGGCATTTATAGAGGCTAGATTTTCTTTGATGGAGAATATTCAGGATCATTAGTTTCATGATGCTAGATTGAGACTAATTCGAAATAAGGTGTTGACTCATGAGGCTACGGAAGTCGTACTTGATTTAGATGGCATTTTGAGGATTGAAGGCAGAGTGTACATGTTGGGAGTGAGTAATTAGGTGAGATTAATATTAGAGGTGGCTCATTATTCTAGGTACTCCATTGATTCAGGAGTGACCAAGATGTATCGTTATTTGAGATAACACTATTGGTCGGGTTGAATAAGGAAGAATACAATAGATTTTGTTGCTCGTTGCCTATGCTTCCAGATGGAGAAGGCCAAGCATTTAAGGTCTAGTATTTTTCTTCAAAGGTTAATCATTCTTGAGTTGAAATGGGAATAGATCACTATGGTCTTTATCACTGGCTTGCCTTATACTTCTCGTGGTTATGACAATGTTTGGGTCATCGTGGATTAATTGACCAAATCTAATCATTTCACTCTTGTTCAAGTTTCTTTTGGTGCTGAGAGGTTGTTTTGTATCTATATTTGTGAGATAGCTCATCTTTATGGTGTACCAGTATCCATCTTTTAAGATATAGGTTCTATTTTAACTTATCACTTTTGGAAGGCATTTTAAGAGGAGTTAGGTACATGAGTTGACCTTATCACAACCTTTCAACCTCAAACCACCAGTCAGTCAGAGCAAACTATTTAGGTTTTAGAGGATAAGCTCAGAGCTTATGTTGTGGACTTTAGAGATTAGTGGGAGAAATATTTAGCTTTAGCAGAGTATGTATATAATTATAGCTATCATTTTACTATTGAGATAGATCCCTTCAAGGCCTTGTATGGTAGGTGTTTTCACTCTCTAGTTGGTTCGTTTATGTTTTTTGAAGTTAGACCTTGAGGTATGAACTTGCTTCATGAGTATTTGGATAGAGTTTGGGTCATTCAGGATAGACATCAAGCGACTCAGATAGGCAGTAGTGCTATGTGAATTGTAGGCTTCTTTCCTTGAGATTTAATGTTGGTGATCAAGTCTTTCTTTGTGTTTTGCCCATGAAAGGCGTAATGAGGTTTAGAAAGAGGGGCAAGCTTAGCCCCAAGTATATTTTACCATTTGAGATCCTTCGAACTATTAGGGATGTAGTTTATGAGTTAAGGCTGACCCCAGATTTATCAGTTGTTCATCTAGTTTTTCATGTTTCCATGCTTCGATGCTATATTTTAGATGAGTCTAATGTCATTCATTGGAATCCTATGCAGTTAAATAAGAGGTTGTCCTTTACTGAAGAGTTAGTCTCCATCAAAGCCAGGGATTTTAGGTGGTTGCATTATAGAGATAATCCAGTAGTTAAGGTCTAGTGGTAACATCAACCTGTAGATGAGGCTACTTTGTAGTTTGAGTCCAATATGTGTAATAGTTATCCATAGCTTTTGATGATTCAGGTATTTTCTTTGCCTTTAATTCTAGGACGAACTAGACCCTTAGTGGTGGATTAAAGGATTGATTTTGTGAATTATTCATTTTATTTGATTTGACCATTTTACCCCTCCTTGTGGTTGCTATGTGATGTTTCTTGGGTGTTGGATGATTGGCATGGTTCCCAATGTATTATGGTGTGCTTTGTGCGAGTTTATGGTTTTTGGAGGTTAAAAAGGCTTTAAGTTGACTTCAATAAACATTTAGGGGTCGTTTGGTGGAGTGTATTGGCAAAAATAATGCATGTATTAATTAATGTGTATTATGAATACCTTGTTTGGTACAAGTTTTAGTCAATGTATAACTAATGCAAGCATTAGTTATACACTCTATTTTGTATTAAGGTGTGTATTACTAATACCACCCATTTTCTATGTATTAGTAATGCAAAGTCGTTAATACATGCATTAACTTATTAAATGACCTTAATACCCCTCAATTTCCCTCTCAAAATATTTCACCATTCCTTTTCCCGTCATTTTAATTTGCAATACTGAATCTTTTCAAAATATTTCACAATTTTTCCCACCATTTTAATCTACAACAATGAATAATTGATTTAAATAATTGTAATATATTTTTGCTTTGCTTCGAGGATCTTTAAAAAGATTAAAAAAAAATTGAGACTATTTCTTAATTTTACGTCTTATATTTTATTTTTGTTTCAACTATGTTAATCCGTTGACATAATATTTCATGCGCAAAGACGAAGGTCTTGCAATTAATTCGAAACCTCTATATACTAGTTCAACAATACTAATTATATTTGAGATGGCAAAAAAAATTTGTTGCAAAGAAGTGTACAAAATCAAAGAAGGGTATTTTTGTAAACAAATATTTTTTTATATAAATTATGTAAGATGTATTATTTTTTATACATCAAACCAAACAATGTATAAGAAATAATACATACATAACTAATACAAGAATAAGTAATACAAGCATTACTAATACAAAATATTTTGCATTAATCTTATACACTCTACCAAACGACACCTTATTATTCTGTGCATCAAATGGAAAACAGATTTTTTGAGTAGTTCAAAGAAATCGATATAGGGTTGATAGCATGGTCGATTTGATTTTATAGCTTTTACATCTCATTTCAACCCCCGATTTGCAAAATTATGAAATGGGGTCTCGGGGGTCAAATATTTGAAAACAACCCCTTTTTAAAAATATGATGTTGCCATTAAGTCTAAAACATCTAATGTAGTCTAGTAACATATCTTTTTCGCATTCTTGAGATTTTGAACGGATACCGACGGTCCCATCGCAAACTTAGAAAAAACTCCCAAGTTTGTTGGTGCAACACTAGCTAAAGCAGTCGCTTAAGCAACCCTATGGTCGCTTAAGAGGCCAACTAATGTGGTCTAGCCTCTTAAGCTACTACCAGGTCATTTAAGCGGTGATCATTTAAGAGACCATCTTAGTTGCTTAAGTGATCACACTGGGCACCCATATAAAAATTAATTTCCTCGATTTTCCACCAGTTTTGAGATTTTAAGTTTTGGGCTTCAGAGTTTTTAGGCGTTCATTCCATTTTAAATCTTGGGTAAGCGACAAATACCTATTTAAATTATTTTACTTTGATTTTTGTCATCTAGAGCTCGTTAAAATATGATTTTAAGTGTGAAATTTGAGAATTTTGGCCTAAAAGACCTAAAATGGTTTTCTTTAAATTTAAACCTTCTTTTAAAATCATTTTTACTTAGATTTTCTTCTATGATTTCCATTAATCATGGGTAATGTATTTATGACCTGAAATTACAATTTTACCCCTTTATTTTGAATACTCATTTTGAGGGTCCATTTTTGACCTCATCTTAAAAATGAGAAATATAGATACCGTTAGATTTCTTTTGCTATGTAGATTCAATATTTCTTTGTTTTACTCAGTGTTGAGACTTTTCGTGAAGGGAAGGATCCTTATTGAAGGTTTTTGCATTAGGTTTTCTTCGTTCGAGGTAGGTTATGCTTAACATTCTTCAAACTAGGTTGGGTAGTTAATACTGATATAAAAAACTCTACAAGTATGAGTATTAATCATGAAAAATGGAATTATTATTTTTATGTCCCCGTGTGTGGGTCATTTGTTGTTATTGGTGTTTTGAGACATTATATGTTATGTGTGACCTGTGTGGGGGGTCTTCTAGGAGTTGGACTTGTTTGTATATATATATATATATATATGTTTGTTTTCTTCCTAGTGGAAATGCCTAAGTTGGGATTTATGTGGTATAAATGACATATTTATTGCATAACCCATTTTAATAGTACATGGACTTTATTGGAATGGTTGGTTTATTGAGTGGATTCTAGCTCACATGCTTATATATATATATATATATATTATTGTTTTCTTCCTGGTGGAAATGCCTAAGTTGGGATTTATGTGGTATAAATGACATATTTATTGCATAACCCACTTTAATGGTACATGGACTTTATTGGAATGGTTGGTAGCTCGCATGCTTACATAATGGTTGGATTTGAAATTCTCATACTGGTTTGGTTGTGAGAATTACATCCTTAGATTATATATACATTTAAGAGGCATTGGTAACACTGTGGAAAGACTGGTTATCTAACAAAAATGTGAGACTTTTATATATCCTCTTCTAAAGATCATGCGCAGGAGAGGAGTTGTGAATATTAGATTAGTGGTATTGGTTATTGGATTATATATAGATTGTGAATCCCTCATTGGTCCTACCTTTGGAGTAGTGCTCGGTAGGTGTATACGAAAGTTGTGCGACAACCTTAGACATATAACACCATCATCATTATCATCATCACTATCATTTTCTATTTTATTTCATATATTATGCACCTTCTATGTGGTACTTTCCCATTTGATTTGATGTTTATCTATTCTGTACTTTTTTTGTACTTGTACTTCATATATATGTTATAATTAGAACATTTAATGGAGATAGTATGGACTACCATTTGGGATATTTTTTTTATTACAGATGACATGCCCATAATGTTTAGTTTATATATCTTATTTTTACTTTGCTCAGTTGGGCTATGATACCTACTAAGTGCAAGTGGACCATACTCCTCCCTACTATGCCCTTTTGGGGCAAATCTAGGTATGCTACGTTGTCTGGTAGGTAAGTTCAGGTGATGATTTAGTACTTTTGAGGTAGTGGCCACTCTATGCTTCTAAAGTTGACCGCATACCCCATCTTTTCTAGTTTATGTCTTATTTAGTATTCGAAGACAGACTTGTATCCCTTTATGGATTATCAATTGTATATTCAGATTTTGATTCATATGTAGATTGTTCTTACACTGTGACACCAGGTTTTGGGATGATTTATCTATTGTTTGATTTTTAGATTCTTGCTATCTTTATGTATGTATGGGCCAACTTCATTCTAGAAGCCCAGCCTTGGGATTTTTGTGTTGTTTTCTCATTTTTTATCAGTTTGAATGATTGGATTACTTGTCAAGGTGTAGTCGTGATAAGTGCCATTATAACCCTTGTTTTGGGCTGTGACACAAATGTACTATAAGGGAATATGAATGCAGTTTTCATTGATATTTTAATACAATAGAAATCTGGTTGTACCTAGAATAACCATATAAAAAAGCAGTATCAATCTCTACTTGCTAATTGATCTAGCATCTGATCCATGAACGACATAAAGAAATGATCTCTAAGTGTCTACGAGTTCAATTTCTATTAATCCGTACATAGATGCCAACCTGTGACTAGCCAAAGTGGGATCAACTCATTATGCTCGTTTGGTACCATAGTGAGACCTTTTTTTTGTGACACATTGCACCAGACTTACTCATTTATCATCTAAGATGGGATATACCACTTCTTTATCTAACCACTTGATAATCTCTTTCTTTACCACCCTTTTACATTATGGAATAAGTATGCATTAATACTCCATGCTTGGGATAAAATTATCTTCTAACTTAATTTTATTAGTGCAAATCTCGGGAAAAATTCCTATGATGTCAACAATGGTCCACTTGATTGTCCTATTATAATGCACTAACACAAATGTATTAACCTACAACTCAACTAAGTTGGACACCACAAGAATAGGTAGGTACTATTCTCTACCAAGAAATAATAGCATGGATGACCATGCAAAACTTTTGATTCCAACATCGGTAGTTCTTTAACTGAAGGCTTATCTAGAGGTGTAGGCCTATTCTTCAAATCCAAGTCTTACTTCTTTGGAGCATATGAATAGGAGCCTATCCCTACCAAGGCCTTTACTATCTCGTCATTGTCTCAATGCCATTACCATCAAAGTTCATTATCATTTTAGCTAAAGTTTTAACTACAATCCTTTCTTTAATAGATACCTTAATTACCCCCTCATCCACAACATCTATCATAGAGATAATATTTATATCCCTCGATTGCTATATAGACAGATAAAAATTTAATGTAACCTCCTCATCGTTCAACTTTAACTTCAATTCATTGCTCTCTATATCAATCAACAAATTGCTAAGAATGGTCTTTCTAAGAATATAGGAGCTTCAAATCCATGACCATAAAATCAACCAGAAATATAAAGTTTCCACCTTTACTAGTACATCACATAAGATCCTAATAGACCTCTTGACCAGAAGTCATCCATCAACAGTTGCATTGTCACCGATTTAGGGACTTCTAACCCCAACTATCTATGAATGGCAAGCAACATCAATTTGATGCTTGCACCAAGGTCACATAGTGCCTTAGCAAAATTAACAGCTTTGATGGTGTATGGAATGGTAAATGCACTAGGAGATTCTTTCTTTTGAACAAAAATGTGTGAAGCAATCATACTACAATAGTGTATGTTGTCAATAGGTTCAAAACTAATTATCCTCTTCTTAGTTAAAAGTCTTTCGCATTACATAACTCGACATTTTCACTAAGGCATCCACCAAAGTATACTCACTGACAATTGCTTTAACATAGAAATTAATTTATGGAACTGGCCATCTTCCACTTTTTTCTCATCGTTTGAGGAAATAGAGTTTGTGAGGACTAGAAATCAGGGATAAAGGCTTCAAAACCTCTTTATTTTTCCCTTTATTATTAGAAATCCTATCTTTAACACTTCTTAATTTTTTAGCATGAAAATCAATATCATTAAAAATTACCATCTTTCCAAGCTTAGTTAGAACTCTTTGTTCAATGGCATCTTTTACCTCAACTTTAGAATAAAAAATTCTATCCTCTTTTTGTTCATCAACAATTTGGTTTTTGCAACATTTCACACTTTTGGTTATGAAAACCATACATTAGCTAACATTTCTAAAAAATTTAACAGTGTTTCTAGGAAATCTCCCACTCTTCCATTGATTCAAAGTAATGTTCATCTGACCTATTGATATTCTAGCTATTTAATGGAAGTAGAGTGTGAGTCCACCAGTGGGCTAATATTTGAGATCCTTCCCTTCATATCTATGAAACTGGAGTCAATAGATTCAGTTCTTTGCAAAGCTTGAGCCAACATATCTTCCATTATTGAACTACCTGAACCATTATTAGTTTGATCACAATTTTTTGGAGGCATATGTAGATAAATTATATCCTTCTTTCTTCTTCATTTTCCTTGATATCTATCTTTATAACCAGCTCTTTCGTAATTATTATCCTTTCCATAGTTTGACCTTCTTTTTAGGAATTATCCTAGAAAGCCCAAGTCTAATTATTTATATAATTAGCTTTCTCACTGGAAATTGAATTTTTTTCCTTATGAACCTACAACCTCCACCTTCCAACCAAGTTGCTAACTAATGTTTTGTGAGTAAGTCCATTTGTATCTTTATGTAAGCCATGTCCTTGTCATGATCATATTCTCTTCGATGTTATTGAGAAGACTTAAGAAATAGTACATGTCACCCACAAACTTAGAGTCTTTAGTATGCCAATCTCTGTTTGTTTTTATGAGCCTATCTAAGATCACAAATGCATCTGCATGAGGTACATGAAGGATCCCCCGTAGCATTGTAAGTTAATAGGTTAGTTACTAAATTCAAAGACCAATAAAATGACTTTATTATATACTCATCTATCAACTTATTGTTGGGACATTGATTCAACAACTTCTTAAACCACAATAATGATTCTTATAATGTTTCACCAGGAAACTTCATAAAGTTACTTACCTCGTCCCTCAGCTATAACATCCTATAGGGTGCAAAGAACCTTTCATGTGCACTTGTGTAATGCCCCGAGTCTGTACCCGGGATGCTACAAGATGCTAACAATCCCGAAGGACCACTAGCTAACCCATGACTGGTACCTGCTGTGAGCACTAAATAATAAAGACATTGTAATAACAAAATAAAGAAGTAAATATGGAACTGCCATAAGGTTTAAATCTAAAAACTATAATGTATACAGAAAACAGAATGTTGGAAAATAACTGTCTGAAAACACTCTAGTCTGATAAGCCTCTAAACTGTCTGAAATATGGAGTTGATGGGACAAGTCCCCAACTAACTCCAACTGACTGCTGAAATAACTAAAATTAAAAAAATAATCATGTCCTTGAAATATGAGGACTCACCACTACACTGTCTACTGAGAAGTTGTACTACTGAGGATGCTTTGGAGCCCGTGCATCTGAACCTATGATATAAGACATCATAGTGCAAAAAGCATGCATGAGTACTTTGAATGTTCTGGTATGCTTAGTGAGATAGGCTGAAATGCTTGGGTTCATGATGCATGAACAATACTAACTGAATAACATGGATATGACTGAATGGAAGTTCATGCATGAATACAAAAACTATAACTGAAATCATGATGATACTGGATACTGAGTCTGAACACTAATTTACTGATATTTGAGTTTACTGACACCATATTACTGATTATCTAGATGACCATATCTGATAGTCCTGAAGTTTATAGAACTATACTGAGTTCTAATCTTAAACTAAATCTGAAATAGAGACTGTGGGAGGTAATCATCTAACCAACATGCTTTTTTTCTAAATAGATTTTGAGGTTCAACCTGTAAACCCAGTTGGAAGGGTTCCAGTATCGTGCCACGGGTAAAGACAACTAAAGAGATACCCTCATCTGGTAGGTACACTAATGAGAATGGTTGAAACCTCAACTGACAGGTTAAAACACCTCATCAACCCTTGACTGGAAGGTTTGATGTCTCAACCTATGCTGGCTGTGTAGTTCTAGAATGCAAGGATTACTTCTAAGAATCACACCCTCTACTAAAAGGTGAGTCCCCATGGTTGGGTTCACTCGGTCCTAAATCGTACTCCAACTGAATAGACACTGAACTGATTTCCTAGTTCATACTAGGCTTGACTGAACTATTACTGAACTGGACTGGATTAGTACTGAATTTCCTGAGTTTTGCTAGATTCTGGAACTGACTAAAAGTACCACTGATCATGACCTGACGGAGACTATTATATAACTGACACTGGCCACATGTTCATAATTCACTTTCTAAGGCATTTCATCAAACACTTATAAATCTTGAACTTGTACATGTATAGGGATGCATGTTATCATGTCATAAGTGCACTAACAATTCACATAGGTATTTCAACAAACACCTTCAAGGCATAGCTAAGTGATAAAGTACTACCTCTCCACTCTAGGATGGGTTTATTCGAGTGAAATCTCGAATCCTGGCAGCCGCTGTGTTGGCCACTAGGTTGGTTGAAACAACAGCTGGGCGCTCATTCTGGGCTGCTATAACATGATCTAGTGTGGTGAAAGCTTTTCTAAACTCAGCATGAGAGACATATTCATCTAGAGATCTAGCTGGACGGGCTGGGGTTCTGGCTGGCCTCTCATTCCTCTTTCCTTAGTTCTTTTGGGAGGCATGATCTGTAAATAGAAAAAAATTTGGATTAGATAGAGAGTTTAACTGGAGCTCATGCTCACTCACACGACATGAATACTGAAAGAAGGGAAACTGTTCTTAAAACATCTCGTAGCTTCTT
Source organism: Capsicum pubescens (assembly GCA_030864215.1). Classification (NCBI taxonomy): domain Eukaryota; kingdom Viridiplantae; phylum Streptophyta; class Magnoliopsida; order Solanales; family Solanaceae; genus Capsicum; species Capsicum pubescens. The sequence goes on along the minus strand of CM061544.1, from coordinate 191,838,758 downwards.
GTCCATAAGTGTGGCGCGCTACACACCCATGCACAAGACTCTAATAGATGGGGCTTACAGACTTCTAGGACTCTGTTGAACCTTAGTCTCTGATACCAAGTTTTGTAACACCCCAAGTCTGTACCCCGGACACTACACGGTGCTAACAATCCTGAAGGACCACTAGAAAACCCATGACTAGTACCTTCTGTGAGCACTGAATAATAAAGACACTGTAATAACGAAATAAAAAAGTAAATATGGAACTGCCATAAGTTTCAAATCTAAAAACTATACTGTATATGGAAAACAAAATGCTGGTAAACAACTATCTGAAAACACTCTAGTCTGATGAGCCTCTAAATTGTCTAAAATATAGAGTTGATGGGAAAAGTCCCTAACTAACTCCGACTGACTGCTGAAATAACTGAAATGTTAAAAATAATCATGTCCTCGAAATATGAGGACTCACCACTATGTTTTCTGCTGAGAAGTTGTACTACTAAGAATGGTCTGAAGCCCATGCGTCTGAACCTATGATGCAAGAAATCATAGAGCAAAAAGCATGCGTCAGTACTTTGGATATACTGGTATGCTTAGTGAGGTAGGATGAAATGCATGGGTTCATGATGCATGAACAATACTAACTTAATAACATGTATATGACTGAATGGGAGTGCATGCATCAATATGTAGACTATAACTGAAATCGTTATGATACTGGATACTGAGTCTGAACACAAATTTACTGATATCTAATTTTACTGACACCGTATTACTAATTATCTGTATGACCATATCTGATAGTCCTAAAGTCTGTAGAGCTATACTAAGTTTTAATCTAAGACCGAATCTGAAACTGAGACTATGGGAGGTAAATCATCTAACCGACATGCCCCTTTTCTAAATAGATTTTGGGGTCCAACCTATAACCTCGGTTAGAAGGGTGTCAGTATCGTGCCACGGTAAAAACAACTGAAGAGATATCCTCATCTGGCAGGTACTCTAATGAGAATGGTGGAACCCTCAACTAACAAGTTAAAACACCTCATCAACCCTCGACTGGCAGGTTTGATGACTCAACCTACACTGGCTACGTAGTTTTGGAATGCAAGGATTGCTTCTAAGAATAACACCCTCTACTGGTAGGTGATTCCCCATCCTTGGTTTCACTCGGTGTTGAATCCTACTCCCAACTACGTAGACACTGAACTGATTTCCTAGTTTATACTAGGCTTGACTGAACTGGGCTGGATTAGTACTGAGTTTACTGAGTTTTCCTGGATTCTAGAACTGACTAAAAGTACCACTGAACATGACCTGACTATGACTATTCAATAATTGACACTGGCTTTAGGTATACATCTAAATTATCGGGTATTAAATACCCCCAGGACTCGATAGCGTAATGAGTAAGGCGTAGCATAAATCTTGAAGCACGACAATGGCCACATGTTCATAATTCACTTTATAAGGCATTTCATCAAACATTTGTAAATCTTGAACTTTTACATGTATAGGGATGCATGCTATCATGTCATAAGTACACTAACAATTCACATAAGCATTTCAACAAACACCTTGAAGGCATAGATTTAACATGGGAGCCCTTTAGACATGTAGTTCTTTCATGAGTTCATAATTGAGATCAACAATGGATCAAATTGCACAATTACTTCACCTAGTCATTTTTGGACAACACATGGAAGGTATCACATTATACTTGGGCATGAATAACAATTCAATACATCATGGCTACATTAATCACTTCAATTTCAAAGATTTCAACCCACATGCTAACATAAATTCATGAAATTCATTAAAGACATCATCTTGGAAATCACACAACAAAAGTAACTTGAATACAAACAACCCACAACATGGACATCATGATTTAAGATTTTAAAATGGGTTTCTTGAACTCCAAGGGTGAAAGGGCCCTTGGATGAACACTTTACATACCTTTATACTTGTTTTTGAGAAGATTGATGGTAGAATTCTTGAGATTTGAATCTTGAATTAAAAACCCTAATGTTTTTTCTTGAGAGATTTTGAGAGAAAGAATGAGATTTTTCCTTATAGGCTGATTAATTTTGTGTTAAGGCTGAATAAGGTAGGGAAAATAACCCGTTTACCCCCATAACCCGTAACTGATATTTGTTGAACTGGGTTGCTCCTCGCGTCACGACCCCTACTTGGGTTGACTACCTATCGTGATGCGGCCCCTATATGGGTTGACTGGGCCTCACGACGCGGGGCCATCATGACCCCTCACTATTTTGGGCATCCAAACTCGCCCTTACGCTAGTTTGATAAATCCAAAACTCGCCTGAGATTACCTACAAGTGACCCTGATTATGAATCAATTTGAATATATACAAAATAAGGCTGGAAAGGTTGTGAACTAGTTATTACACACTATGAAGGATAAAATAACCCTAAGTATAAATTCTTAGCTAAAATTTTCTAAGTCTGGGACCCCTTAGTAGGCTTTAAAGGACTGAGTCAAGCTTAGAATTTTGTAGGGTCTTACAACTTTTTAATATTTTAAATGCAATTCTTTGTGGCTTTTTGTTCATATATTAAGTTGTAATGCCCTGAGTCTGTACCCTGGATGCTACACGGTGCTCATAATCCCGAAGGACCACAAGCTAACCAATGACTAGTACCTACTGCAATAACTGTATAACAATACTATAATTATGTGGAAATTAGGCGAAAATCTTGCATAAGGTTCATATAAGAAATAAATACTGAGAACTGAATACTTATACATCTATCTGAAATACTCTAGTCTGAAAAGCCTCTACTGTCTGAACAAGGAGCTGATGGGACAAGTCCCCAACTAACTCCGACTACTAAAGTACTGAGTACTGATATAAATAAAATGATAAATCTGTCCTTGAATTATCAGGACTCACCACTAACTCTACTGCTGATAGATTAGGCTGCTAAGTGCGGTCGAGAGCCCGTACGTCTAAACCTATGATATAAGACATCATAGCGCAAAAGAAAAGTATGTGTCAGTACTTCGAATGTACTAGTATTCTAAGTGAGGTAGGCTGATGTGCAAGGGTTCATATGCATGAACAATAACTGACTGAATAACATGATCATAACTAAAAGAGAGTACATTCATAAATGCTTAAAATATAACTGAATTCATGGTAACACCAAATACTGAGTTATGAATCACTGGTTTATTGATATCTAAGTTTATTGATACTTTATTACTGAAAACTGAGTGACTATATCAGACAGTCCTGATTTCTGTAGAACTGAACTGAGTTCTATAATGAGACTGGAAATGAAACTGAGACTGTGGGAGGTAATTATCTAACAACCATGCCCCAAATAAAATAACTGAGTTGGGTTCCAACCTGTGACCCCAGTCTGAAGGGTGTCAGTACCGTCCCATGGGTAAAGACACTGAAGAATTACCCTCATTTGGTAGGTACTTAAATGAGAATAGTGGAACCCTCATCTGACAGGTTAAAACACCTCATCAACCCTCAACTAGCAGGTGTGATGTCTTAACCTATGTTGCCTATGTAATTCTGGAACTCAAGGATTGCTTCTAAGGATCACACCCTATGCTATCAGGTGAGCCCCCATCCTTGGGTTCACTCGGTGCTGAATCCTTCTCCCAACTGAAAGACACTGAACTAATTATACTGTACTAAACTGATTACTGATTGCATTCTATGAATTAAAAGAGCTTACTGGGCTCTGAACTAAATACTACTGAGTTCCAAACTGAATACTAGACTGATATTGAGCTTACTGAGTTTTTCTGAGCTCTGGGACCTACTGAGGTCTACTAAGTTTCATGACTGACTGAGAGTTATACTGATTGTGATATGACTGATACTATTCTATAATTGACACTGGCTCTAGGTAAAAAGCTAAATTGTTGGGTATTAAATACCCCCAGGACTCGATAGCATGAAAAGTAAAATAAAGTATAATCTTGAAAATCATAACTTTAGCATGCTTGTCCATGATTAATTCATAGAGGCATTCAATCAAACACTTGTATGGCATCTACTTATTCATTAATGGGGAATAAATGCTATCATGTCACAGTTTCACTATTTCATTCTCATGGACATTCCATCAAACACTTGCAAGGCATAACTTTAGCATGTTTAAGAAGTTAACGCATTGTAACGACATGAGTTCAACACTAGGATCACCAAGAGACCTCAATTTCCCAACTAACTCAATTAAGCATTTTGTCAAACACCTAAGAGGCATAACATTATACTTGGGCATGAATGACATGCTACTATATCATGGGTACAACAATCAATTTGTAATTCAAAGATTCTTGATCGAGAAATTACCACCACACACATGATACTTTATTTTCATGAATCTAGGAATTAAATCTTGAATTTGATCTCCTAACATCAACACATACATGAACATAATTGAATTCAAACATGTAAATCTTGTAATTAAAAGAGGTTCTTGAACTCCAAGGGTGGAAGGAAATCATTGGATGAACACCTAACATACCTTAATAGTCAATTCCGTAGAGAGTGGGGTGAATTCTTGAGGTTTGTTTCTTGAACTTATTGAAGCTAGGGTTTGTTCTTGAGATGATTTTGTGAAAAATATGAGGGATTTGGCTATTTAGGGATTTAATCCCGTGTAATTTGCCCTTAAAATATAGAGCTTAACTTCAAAAATTTACCCGGACTGGACTGGCCAGGGTACCGCGGGCTCTTGAGCGCCGCTCTAGACGAGGCACCATGGTCTCCATCACGGGCTTTCCCCTAGCACCGGATTGGGTGAGGTGTCGCGGTCTAATCACCTTGAGCTGCTATTTTAGAGTTTCAAACACGCCATTATGCTTGTCCAAAAATTCTGAAACTCGCCTGAGATGTACTATTGACTCCCCCAATCATGAATCAACTTAAAAACTAACTTTTATAGGTCGGGAAGGTCATAATTAAATTCCTCAAAATTTGAGGGCTTTAGAAAAGACTAAGTACTAACACTTACCTGGAAATTTTCTAAGTCTAGGACCTCTTTCGGTATGCTTTAAAGGATTTCAACGATAAGGATTTTATGGGGTCTTACAATATCTCCCCCTTGGGAACATTCGTCCTCAAATGAGACTAACTAAACTGAGACTATTGATATACTTAGCTTACACACTGAACATGCACAACTGAAGAATGATTACATAACTGACACTACTGTCAAACTGAAATTTCATACTGAACATGCATATCTGATGCATGAATACACGATAGAGATGATTCATGAAGGTGTGACTGGGATTGCTGATAATCTGAGTTTCTCATACTGAACATGCATATCTGATTCATGATTACATAATGGAACTGATTCGTGGATGCATGACTGAATATGCAACGGTAATGGATACCAAGTTTGTAACTGTAACTAAACAAGAAGCTAAGCCAGTCTAAGAAGATTGTTACCTTAAGCTGAGAATACTGATGAACCTGAGATCATTGACTAAGCATGCATGAATAGGAACATGAGAACATAACTGAGCCTGAAACGTAATACATGAACTGAATATCATGAACTGAACTGATCCCCTAAATACATGGCTTATGGCTGAGATTGGAACTTGAGGTTCCATCTATGAGTACCCACTACTCCAAATTGGATTCGTTACGTGAAGAGAATATGAAAGGTTTAGGTCATGAAATCTTGGGGAATTATAATGCATTTCTTCCTTAGGACATTATGTCCCCTGAAGAATACTGGCTTGGCTGAGATACTGAGGAAAGGAAAGAGATGATGTACGGGGCACCTATGAACTAAATCTTGACTGAATATCTGAGATCTAAAACTGAGTCATGATACTTGAACTGAGTTGTACTCGCAACTACCTGGTTTCTCGATCTTGGAATAGTTACGTTACGTTCATAAGACTTAGAATTGTACGTGTAGATGAAAAAATAAGAAACCAAACTGTACAACTTGTCTGCCTGACTGTTAAACTGAATTGCTGGCTTTATGGACTAACTCATGTTGAAAACTTACACTCGGCTAGAGCATTTCCTTAATACTCTTTCTATAGAGTTCTAGTGACTTTAGGGAGTAAGAAATCTCGGCATGGCTTGAATACGACATCTGAATAATAAATCATAGCATGGTTCTAACTCTATGGCATGGGATATGGTCTACAAAACATCATCTAAGATAGGTTTACTAAGTATCATGCACTCAATCTATAGATTTTCAAGCTTAGACGTATTCCTCGAATGCTCTCTCACTATACTCTCTACCTCAGCACAACACTTCACCTGAGACTACTAAAAATACTCACATGGGTACTGAGCATGAATGCATAACATATTAACTTATTGATTAACTAAATAATTGATAGCTGAATACTGGATCATATAAGATGGAACCGTACTTAGTCTGGATAGCTGGACTAAAACTATAGAGTATTATACATATAAGGTAAGGACTGACTGAGTAACATAAGATAGTTGAGCATAAATTCATGAAAACTATATTACTTAAGAATGCAAGACCAAGCATATAACAATAATTTTGAAGTAGTCTGTAAACTGAATTACTGAAATATTAATAACCGAATAAATAATAACTATATGCTATGATCAAGCAAACCTGAAACTGAACTAAGTTACTGATTTGAGTATTGGACTGAGACAGTACTGGAATTGACATAAATCGAGGATCTGAGTAGACACTTACACTCTGCATTTTTCTCAACTTTTCATTTCATGGAAAAACAAATTCTGACTTCCCACCTTTCATTTACTAACTACAACTTCTTGCTAGCCACTCATTGAACACTAACATGACATTCAAGACTATCTTCATAACTACACCCTCATGTAAAACAAGTATGCAATAATCTTTTCTTAATATGGAGCATTTACTCTTTCCCATTTAAGTAATCACTTAACACTACATCATGTATTTAAAGATCTAAACTGAGGATAGATGTGACATAATCTGAATTTGGGTGATCATTAAGAGAGTAGCATGAGTCATTAGATGCATAACCTGATCTTGGAGTTTTTGTGTACATGGAATATGATTTGTAACACTAAGCGAACTGGAACTCCTTATACAAGAAACTGTCAGCGTACCTGATTTTTGTAATATGCACGAATATGTGCTATGATCATAAAGATGACATGTAAGGCATGAGTAGATATCATTATACCTAAAGTACAAAACTTTGTACTGAGGTAAAGACGGGTTGGGATCATCCCTTCCTACTAATTTTCTACACATACTGATATTACTACTAGAATATGAAGGCTTGACTTTCTGAGACTTCATAACTGGACAGTTCCTGTATACCTGCCAGCCATGATAGGCTAACCCACTGGGGTGGAGTCTGGGAAAGGTCCTATTAATATTCGATCTAACCTTAAAGTTGACTGCTATGCAAAGTATTGCAAAAGAAGAAGAAAATCCTGGATCTTAAGAGACATAAGCATGTAAATGGGAGATTTGCAACATACCGGTGACTACATCGGGAGAACTTCCCTGACCTTGTCTAGACTGAAGTGCATAAATCCTGTTTAGGCATTGCCCACTGGTAGAGCGGAAGGTGGCACCCTGCTGATTCGGGTGAATGGACTGAGCTAAGGGACGATTATAGTGACCCTAATAACCTGACTGAGGACAATCTTTGATTTTATAGCCTGGCTTGCCACAGCCAAAACACACATCGCTATCGGCCCTACATACATCCTTATAATTCTTACCACATTCACCGCAAAGAGGATTTGTTCGATAACTACTGACACTACCTTGAGATTAGAGCCTGGCTTCCTATTTTAGTTACAATTTCGAAACTTAGGGATTGGAGCACTGGCTGATAATAGAGTTGGAACGGAAGACTTTAGGAGAAACTGGGAATAATTATTGCCTCATAACTTAAGGTGAGTGAAATTGAAGCTATCTGTTCTGGCTCTCTTATTCTATTTTTCTCTCTCTTTATTCTTAAGCTTCTGCTCCTCAATCTGTTGAACATGGACCATAAGCCTTGATAGGTCCATCTCCTTAATTAACATTGTGGTCCTACACTCCTTGACCACACTATCAGATATGCCAGACATAAACTTGCTTATCTTAGACCTGCTATCAGCTAATACATGAGGGGCATACCTTTCTAACCGGGTAAACTTGAGAAAATACTCTTTCACACTGATATCACCCTGCTTCAAATTGATAAACTCTATCACCTTGGAATCTCTTAGCTCTAAGGGAAAGAATCTATCTAAGAAGGTTGTAGCAAACTCTTCCCACTCTATGGGCTCTATATCTGCACCCCTGTCTACCTTCCACTGGTTAAACAACGTATGAGCCACATCTTATAGCTGATAGGCAGCTAACTCAGCACTCTTACTGGAAGTCACTCCTATGACATCTTTGACTTTCTGAACCTGATCGAGAAACTCTTGTGGATCCTCTTCTGACTTACACCTAGAGAATAAGGGAGGGTTCATTTAGGTGATGTCCTGAATCCTGGCTGCAGCAGTATTGGCCATTGGGTTGGCCTTAATAGCAACTGGCCATTTATTCTGGGCTACTACAAAATTGGCTAGGGTAGTGAATGCAACTCTTAATTCTACATGAGAGACATTTTTGTCCTGAGGATCTGTCTGAACGGGCTGAGTCACTGGCTGATTTTTTGTTCCTCTTCCGTTCTTGTTGGGAGGCATATTCTGTAAATGAAAGGAAGAAAAAAATTAGACTAACGTTTCTAACTTGAGCTCACGCTCACTCGCGCGACATAAATACAGAAAGAAGGGGAACTTTTCCTAAAAATGCCTTATAGCTTCTTGTCCATAAGTGTGGCCCACTACACACCCATGCACAAGACTCTACTAGATATGGCTTTTGAATTTCCAAGGACTCTGTTGAACACAAAGGCTTTGATACCAAGTTTGTAACGCCCCGATTCTGTATCCTAGATCCGACACGGTGCTCATAATCCCAAAAAACCAAAAGCTAACCCAAGACTGGTACTTTTTGTAATAACTAAATAATAATACTCCAACTACTGAAGTAAACTGAGTACTAATATAACTGAAATGATAAATCTATCCTCAAACTATAAGGACTCACCACTAACTCTACTGATGATAGATTGGGCTGCTAAGTGTGGATGAGAGCCCGTACGTCTGAACCTATGATATAAGATATCATAGTGTAAAAGAAAAATATGCATCAGTACTTTGGATGTACTGGTATGCTAAGTGAGGTAGGATGATGTGCAGGGGTTCATATGCATAAACAATAACTGACTGAATAACATGATCATAGCTGAAAGAGAGTGCATGCATGAATGCTTAAACTATAACTGAGGTCGTGGTAATACCTAATTCTGAGTTTTGAATCATTGGTTTTCTAATATCTGAGTTTACTGATACTATATTACTGATGACTGAGTGACTATATCTGATAGCCCTGATTTCTGTAGATTTAAACTAAGTTTTATACTGAGACTAGAAATGAAACTAAGACTGTAGAAGGTAATCATCTAATCGACATACCCTAAATAAAATAACTAAGTTGGGGTCCAACCTATGACCCCAGTTGGAAGAGTGTCAGTACCGTGCCACGGGTAAAGATACTAAAGAGTTACCCTCATCTGGTAGGTACTAAAATGAGAATAGTGGAACCCTTATCTGACAGGTTAAAACACCTCATCAACCTTCAACTAGCAGGTTTGATATCTCAACCAATACTGGTTACGCAGTTCTGGAACTTAAGAATTTCTTTTAAGGATCACAGCCTCAGCTATCAGGTTAACCCTCATCCTTGGGTTCACTCGGTGCTGAATCCTACTTTCAACTGAAAGACACTGAACTAGACTAAACTGATACTGAGTACTGAACTGATTGCTGAATCCATTCTATGAACTGACTGTTCTTACTGGGCCTTGAACAGAATACTACTGAGATTCGAACTGAATACTGGATTGATGTTGAGCTTACTGAGTTTTCTTGAGCTTTGGGACTGACTGAGTTCTACTAAGTTTCGTGACTGACTGAGAGTAATACTGATCATGGAATGACTGATACTATTCTTTAACTGACACTAGCTCTAGGTTAACAACTAAATTATCGGGTATTAAATACCCCAGGATTCGAGAGCCTAAAAAGTAAAACATAGTATAATCTTGAAAATCATAACTTTAGCATGCTTGTCCATGATTTATTCATAGAGGCATTCAATCAAACACTTGTAAGGCATCTACTTATACATGAATGGGGCATACATGCTATCATGTCACAGTTTCATTATTTCATTCTCATGGACATTCCATCAAACACTTGCAAGGCATAACTTTAGTATGTTTAGAAATTTAATGCATTGTAATGACATGAGTTCAACACTAGGATCACCAAGAGACCCCAATTGCACAACTAACTCAATTAAGCATTTGTCAAACACCTAAGAGGCATAACCTTATACTTGGGCATGAATGACATGCTAATATATCATGGTTACAACAATTAATTTATAATTCAAAGATTCTTGATCGGGAAATTACCACCACACACATGATACTTTATTTTCATAAATCAAACAATTAAATCTTGAAATTGATCTCCCAACATCAACACATACATGAACACAATTGAATTCAAACATGTAAATCTTGAAATCATAAATCTTGTAATTAAAAGGGGTTCTTGAACTCCAAGGGTGGAAGGAAACCCTTGAATGAACACCTAATATACCTTAACAGTCAATTTCGTAGAGAGTGGGGTGAATTCTTGAGGTTTTTTTCTTGAACTTGTTGAAGCTAGGGTTTGTTCTTGAGATGATTGTGAAAAATATGAGGGATTTATCTATTTGGGGCTTTAATCCCGTGTTACTGAGTTGTAGGGTGAAGGGAAAAAGACCCATTTGCCCTTAAAAATGCAGAGCTTAACTATAAGAATATACTCAAATTGGACTGGCCAGGGTACCGCAGGCTTTGGAGCGTCGCTCTGGGCGAGGTGTCGCGGTCTCCATCACGGGCTTTCCCCTAGCATCAAACTGGGTGAGGCACCACGGGCTAATCACCCTAAGATGCTATTTTGGAGTTTCCAACACGCCCTTATGCTTGTCCGAAAATTCCAAAACTCACTTGAGATGCACTATTGACTCCCCCAATCATGAATCAACTTAAAAACTAACTTTCAGAGGTCGGGAAGGTCGTAAATAAATTTCTCAAAATTTGAGGGCTTTTGAAAAGACTAAGTCCTAACACTTAGCTACAAATTTTCTAAGTCTGGGACCTCTTTCGGCATGCTTTAAAGGATTTTGACGATGAGGATTTTGCAGGGTCTTACATAGGTGATCTTCTTGTTCATATTTTAAATGCAATTCTTTGTGGCTTATTGTTCATATATTAGGTGATCCTGTATGTCCACTTATTTATGTATCAAATACTATGTGACTTATTCGTTCAAGTCTTATACACCTCTTTGTGCTTGTCGAACATGAAGACCCCATTATATTTAGGTATCTATATTTGTTCGAAGGAACTATAGAAGGTTTTGATATCATTTTTTTTCCTTTCCTAGACATATGTTATATATATATATATATATTTACTTATTCATTGGACCACTTATTTACTTGTTAACCTATTTAGCTACTCATTAGTTAACTTATTGTTTTGCTCATGTGTCATATGTTTTGATGGATATTTCATTCTTGTGAGTTTCAAATTCCAAGCATTTCACCTCAGGCCAATGTATAAAAAGGGAGAGAAAGGTAAGTTATGTTATACAAAAAAATTTCACTTAATTATATGTGACCAAGATAAGCCATATCACCATTTTATGATATCATATGTTACATTCACTGAAATGTCCGATGTGGGTGATGTATATGTTCTTCTAGTTAGTTGATATATTTTTGATAGTCCTATTTACAAAGGGAAATCTTGCATTTATTTTTTCAGAACATCAAAAGTTGACCTTATTTTGAGGACAACCTCTCATTCGAGGATGAATAATCCAAAGGAGGATGATGTAACACCATAACCTTCCAACACATATATGACTAAGTGAACATGATAAAAATATTTGAACTTGATATAGTAGAAGGTGGTAGTTGATCATAAAGTTTAAAATCACCAAATATTAGTGCAAAGTTAAAGTAGAGAGATTAAGATTTATAAAATGGGATAAAATAAGTGAGCTTCTTTCTTGACCTAATTAAGATAGTAGGTGACAAGTTGGTGCATCACCTACTTTTACTTATTGACCAACTTATACGGCCAAGTATACCTATCACCAACTTGAAAATTCTATCCCAAACTAAGTGAAGGAAAAAGGCAAAAGAGAAAGGGTAGCCCAACGATCCGAAATCTACCCCTGAGCCCAGTAAGGACAAGCCCATAAAGAGAAATAAATTAAGTTCTAGTAGGTTCATCACCTACTTTAACATTTGGCTAGCTTAAAATGACAAAGTAGGTGTATCACCTACTTGAGCAAAAAATGGCTAAAAGTGGGATAAAAGAGGAGGTTCGACATGTCCTTTTATTGTCAAATATATGCTCATTTTCTACATTATTCTCTTGACTAAAAATAGATTTCGATCAAGCTCTATCTTTCCTTATCTCAAAGCTTCATATAGCTGCCCTAAATTCCCTATTAGGGTTCTTGGGATTCTCTCTCTTTCTAAGTTAAAGGTAAGTGAATTTGTTTATGGTTTTGTCTTTATTCTCCTATGGAGGGCTATGAAATTATTTTCTTTATGCCTTAAGTGTAGGACAACTCCCTTTCTTTCATAGCTTGGCAGTCTACTTTTATTTAACTTCTAGGAGATCACTAGTAGTATTTGGTTCAACATAAAGAAAATCATACAATAGTGATGGAGTATAATTAAAGATTTCAAATTTTAGAAATAAAGGTTAGGTTATTGCCCTAATTTTGTCCCTTTTTATTTATGGGTTTTGATGAAGGATTTTATATACGTTATTATTACCAACTCACAAAAGGTGAATGGAAGCCGTGAGTTCAATATTTTCATGTTGTGAATAAAGATTTTGGAACTATTTATGGGGTGTTTATATGTAATGTTATCAGTAGATAGTGGGTGGTCTGTTAAATAGTTGAGTGGAGTTATAAATTTAATTATAAGAGAGTGTGGTGATACACCAAGTAATTGGGGGATATATGGTCTTACTACCAGTCATAGTGTCTAGCTACTGTCTTGCAAGGCTTACATTGTGTGTAGCTTCTATTATTAGTTTCATTATATAATTATATTATAGATTAACTCCTTAAAATAAAGAAGCCTAACTTATTATAATAATCAGGTTGCTAACAAGGTAAGTAAGGCCATTCTAGTTCATACTCTTTGGCATGATATCTTATATTCATGTGCCAATAAAGTTTCTTTGTAGATGATCTTTCATGGTAAAAGATATTTTATGATGGTGTACAACCACCACTGTAGTGAATGCACCTTTTCTTTTTTGCTCTTGGTCAAAAAATATGTTAAAGTGTCACATGTTTCTCTTATATGAGTCACTAAGATCCCAAATTACATATGTTAAGAATGTTAGATATAAAATCTTCTCAAAATTGCTTCAATCATCTAATTGGTCATATACTTCTTTTGGCTCATATGTTCACGTGTTCTTTTTTTTTATATCACTCCTATTGTGTTAAGATATAAGGTGACCTTATAGAATCTTTACCTATTCAATATATAGTTTATATGTCCTTACTTTGGATGAGCATTTGCTTCTAATTGGAATCTTCCCATATTCCTCAAAGTTCCCATAATCATATAACTTTTTATTTGTTATCATCTATTAAGTATTTCTAATACAGTTCAAACCTCTTCATTTGAGGAGTTACATGTCTCCACTTGGTATGTAAATATTCCCTTGTTTAAAATGTTTAGATTCTATACTAGAATTTGCAATAATTGTTATATGTTATGTAATATCAAACATGAATCCGCCATAACTAATATATGCTATGTAAGATCACTTGCTCACTAGTTATACACCTTAATAGCTCAACTATTACACGTCCTTATCTTCTCACTTGTTATATGTCTTCATTACTCATTTATGAATATGATCTATGCCTAGTGATAAGGTTCATAGTGTCACATATGCTCCTAAGTATTACTATATTGATTTTACACTTGTTTTTTGTATCATTGTTGTTGTCTTAATCATATTATTAAAATGTCTTTGTGTAACACTGTAGAATTTTGCCTTTGAAAATTTCTTGATTTTGGAGCTTTGTGTTAATACTACGGATCACCTAACAAGTCGTAAGGTATCCTTATGGGTCTAAGGGGCGGAGTTATGGGGTAACCAGTTAGGGTTGATCGTGTTTCTATTATGACTATAAATGGATGTAACAAGTCATAATGTTTCTTTACTAGTCGTGGGGTGCTTTCCGTAGCCAAACAAGTGTAGGTTCTCAATATCATTAATGTGGTTACGATTATGACCCTACAAGTCATAAGGTCCATGTACGAGTTATATGGTATGACTTTTACGACTATCATTATTGTTGTCTTAATCATATTATTAAAATGTCTTTGTGTAACACTGCAGAATTTTGCCTTTGAAAATTTTTTGATTTTGGAGCTTTGTGTTAATACTACGGATCACCTAACAAGTCGTAAGGTCTCCTTATAGGTCTAAGGGGTGGAGTTATGGGGTAACCATCTAGGGTTGCTCGTGTTTCTATTATGACTATAAATGGATGTAACAAGTCATAATGTTTCTTTACTAGTCGTGGGGTGCTTTCCGTAGCCAAACAAGTGTAGGTGCTCAATATCACTAATGTGGTTACGACTATGACCCTACAAGTCATAAGGTCCATGTACGAGTTATATGGTATGACTTTTAGGGTCAACAATGGGGATGCCTTAGGACACTACTCAGACTATGAGTCTAGGGTAAGATCCGTAGTCAGTTGTTACGAGTCGTAAGGTGACCAGTAACGACTGAGCAACAAATTTTAGTGTTTCAATAGGGTACTTTAGAAATTTCTCCTTCTCCCCAATTGTGACCCACAACCATAAAACTCTTTTTGAACCCCACTGTCATCCATAAAACTCAATCAAATGCACTCTTGAACTCTCTCTAATCCTAAAGAAAAGAATAACCTAAGGTTTCTCAAGCTTGAGCATTTAGAGCTTCCAAGTGGTTATTTCTCTCCATAATTGTGAGACTTTCAGGCATGTACCTCTCCCCTTAAATTTGTTTTACTTAAAACATGTGTTTAAATGGTTACTAATATAGATTTGAATATTTACTTTGAGTTGGGTTGAGGAATTTGGGAAGTATTGTTACTTGATTTGAATTCCTGTAGTTTTGATGCATATTCATGCTTAAATTATGTATTCTAAAACCCATTATGGGGCATAGGTATGGTGAATTTGGAATTTGGTTTCGAAAATTTATTCCCTCAACCCACTTGCATAATAAGATTTGAAATAGGATTAATCACATGATTTGGTTTACTTCCCCAAACTATTGCATTGTATAAAAGGTTAAATAGATAACGAGGGTGTTGAAGGCCTTGCTGTCAATGTTTTTATTTTAAAACTTTGTTTAATGAACAAAGAGGGTCATGACCTTGCCCCAAATAAAATTAATGAACAAAGGAGGTCGTGGTATTCCCCTAGGTAAGCTTGCAAGTTTATATGGTATGATGATACTTGTGGTAGATGCCTTAACAAATAATTTCTTGGTTAAACTAATGTGTTATGTGAAATTTGTTTTAATTTGGATTAAGGGGGGTTGTGTAGCTTGTCGTGAAAGGTGAAGGTCCCTAAGCGACAAATACTAGAAACCACTTTTGTCGTTGTGAGGGTCTTCATGAATGTGTGGATGGTTTACACTTACATATGTATATATTAGATTAGCTGGGGTTGAGGTATTCCTTGGCTCAAACTAGGATTTTCCTAGTTTGTATGTTAAATATGCACTGGGACCCTTTCAACAAGGGTAGCTGAATCAATATAGCCAGTGGGTACCCTTAGGATGGTTAGAGCTACACAGTCCAAGTGAATGATTTTATATTTCATGCCAAACCTTGTTCCCTGTCCCAATATCTTATTTGTATTTATGTATGCATATATGTAAATGTGTACACTAAGTTTGGACTAAATTTTGAGTTTGCATTACTTTATCCCTACCTTGTGTTACATGCTAGCTCACCCCGCTAATCCTCTACAGATGTTGTATCCATATGTGATGTAGGGAGTGGAGACACTTTTGCTTTTCCTGCATAGTGATTAGGTGGTTCCTAGATCAATCATTAGTCAGGTTGAATTGGTGACCTTCCATAGTTCAGAAGACCCTTATTTTATGTTCAAAATTTCTCGACTGAGGATTACGCGAGGTTGTACCTCTATGATATTGTGAAGTTTCATGGGGCGCATGTTTTTATCATCTCGGATTGCAGTACATAGTTTTCATCTAACTTTTGTCAGCTTATTTAGAAAGGTTTGGGGACCAAGGTAAGTCTTAGTATAGCTTTTCACCCACAGTCGGATAGGCAAGAAGAAAGGACTATTCTGACATTGGAAGACATACTTAGAGCTTGTGTGATTGACTATAGTGGTTGTTGGTTTTAGCATAGGATTCTTATAGAGTTTCCCTATAACAATAACTACCACTCTGGCATTGGGATGTCTCTGTTTATAGAATTATATAGAAGGATGTGTAGATCTCCTATTGGGTGGTTCGAGGTTGGAGAGGCGAAGATGTTTGACCCAGATTTTATTCATAAATCTATTGAGAAGTTGAAGGTGATTTAGGATTTACTTAAGGGGGCGCAAAGTCGCCAAAATTACTATGGTAATTTGAGTTGTAGGAAGTTAGAGTTTGAGGTTGGGATAGGGTATTTTTGATGGTATTACTCATAAAGAGAGTGATGCGGTTTGGAAAAAAGGGGAAACTCAGTCCTCGGTATGCTAATTTGTACTTGATTTTGAGAAGGGTTGGGAACGTTGAATATGAGTTGGAGTTGCCTTCAAGTTTGAGCTCAATTCACCCATTATTCTATATTACTATGTTGAGAAAGTGTGTGTGTGATTTATCATAGATTATACCTATTAAGGATATTGGTATTTTTTATTCTCTATCATATAAAGAGGTGCCTGTGGTAATCTTAGATCCGCAGGTTTATTGGTTATAGACCAAGGACGTAGCTTTGGTAAAGGTTCTATGGAGGAATCATACAGTGGAAGAGGCGACATTGAAAGCTGAAGAGGACATGAAGTCCACGTATCCATATTTTTTTCTACTCTAGAAGATCGTGCGTAAGGTATGTATTGATCTTACCATCATTGTTTTCTGACTTTGTTAAAGGAAAGATTGATTTCCCTGGTATCTTTGTTTTCTAACTTAGTTAAAGATAAGAGTAGAAAAGTGTGGGATCCAATATATGCTTGTACTGCCTTATTCCATCATTCGCGGATGACTGATCCAAGTGGGGGAGAATTGAAACAACTTGGGTTTAGGTCCTTAGAAATTTCCTGAGTTTTTGACTCACTATCTTAGTAATAACTCACCATATGAGTCGTGTGGTGTGGGTACGGGTACGGGTTAGAGGACCCTATTCATTAGAGACCAATGAAGGGTGGTTGGGTTCCTATTATAGTTATGGTATGGTGGTACGAGTTGTTAGTGGTGGTGATGGCTTATTTGGTAGGTTTCTTAATCAAATAAGTAATTTCGTGACTTGACTTGGCTATGAGTACGAGTTACTCAATAAGAGATGCGAGGATAGAGTACAAGGGTTATAGTTAAGTCGTATGTTGTCCAGTGTAATTCCCTTTGGATTTTGTCAAGGGTACAATTGGACCATATGATTTGTATAGTCTGGTCGCCAGTGGGGGTCAAGGAGCCATACGGTGGATAGTGTATGGGTGTCCAGCTCACTAACATAGTGATGGCTTTATTATATGAGTCGTATGTTATGGTCACGAGCCAAGGAGTTGGCTGGTAACCACCTACGACATTTTTAAATTTTAAGTTGGGGATATACTGGACATTTCCACCTTGTAACTCCCTTTGATATCACGACATAAAAAACCTTTTGGCACTTCACTAACCTATTGTACTTAATCAAATACTCTTAAAATCTCTCTCAAACACTCTCTCAAGCAAAAAAGCAAGGGTTTCATTAAGACAATTAATTAGGGACTTTCAATAGTGATTCTTTCTATCTTCCTTAGTGTCTAAGGCATTTTACTCCTCTTTCATTGTTATTTTACAAGGAGCATGCGTGCAATGTTTGGTTTTTATACTATTGTTATGGTTTTTACATAATGGTTGGTGGTTTTGGATGTTCATGGTTGAATAATGTTTTAATGGTTTAAAAATGTTTCTTTTCTACTTTTTGTATGACTTTGATATTGTGGAATGCATGGTAATGGTAAATAGAATTAGGGGTTCTTTGGATATCCCCAAATTACTTGGTTAGGATTTTTAATCTTATGTGCTCTCAACCTGTTTGTTAAAATACCAATGGGAATAATTCTATCACATAGTTTGACTATTCTTGAAATTTTTGCATTGCATAAAAAGGTAATGGAACTTAATTTGGTTTTATTGGTTTTAAATGGTTTAGAAAGGCCTTGATGGTCATGGTTTTGGCTTAATTAGAAATTTTGTAGTCAAATCGGTTAATGGCTTTTGTATGGCATAAAGGATAGACTTGCAAACTCTATATATATGTGATTGCATATGGTTATTTAACTTTGTTTTGATTGATGGCATTATTTTATCTTTATCAATGAGTGCATTCTACCGTTCACTCTTCTAACCATCTTCGAGTGATGTATTCCCATGCAATGTAAAAATTGGCCATACTACTATACCTCCTGCTTAGTGACTTAGTTTCGAGGACAGTGTTGAGTCAGACTAAAGTGGTGAGCTTCTATATTCTGGAAGGTTCCATTTTGATTCTATGGACTTCTTTTATTTTTATTATTTCTTTGGTTTGGTTTTGTCTATGGATGAGGGCTTATCCTGATCTAATGTTATTGATTCTGGATAGAGGCTTTGTCAGACAACTATGGGCATAGGCAATGTCGGTATTGGTACAAATCTTGGTATTGGTATTGGCATTGGGGTTGGCATCGGTTGGTTATTTGATTGAGGTTGTTGGATTATTATTATAGACTTTGTTTAATGTATTTGAAATATTATTATTTTATCTTGTTATATGTTAGGAATTCACCCGACATAGGGTGTATAGCAGTTACAATTGGGTATTGGGAGTGGTCTCCGGTCATGGTTAGATTTGAGATGCCCGATATGACTAAGCCCTAGTTTGGGTCGTGTCATATTGATATCAAAGCCCTAGGTTCATTGTAAATTGGGTGTCCAACAAAACACTATCTAGTAGAGTCTCTTTTTGGGGTATCTAGCATGCGACACTCATAAGGGAGAGGCTACAAGGCATTTTGGAATATTTTTATTTCTTGGGTTCTGATTTTGAGCTATAAAGTATAAGGTCCTAAATTTTCCTCTAATTCATGTTTGTTCTCTTTTCATATCATGAATCCTCGAAGATCTGAAGCACACGAAAACTTCTCTGTCCCACTCGAGGATAATGTTGATGGGACCCATTCTACTTATAGGGACAAGACCTAGTCTAGCGGTTCAGATCCTAATTTTTCTCCTGGAGTTCCACCGATTTCCTTCAACCCTTCTTGACCTCCTCAAACTGATATGCGAATGCTGAGTTTTGTTAGTCTATCTATATATTAGCATAATTGGTAGCCACTCAGGTCGAGTGTATGCTTCTATTACTCCATCTTCTGAGGGTACAAGGGTTGACCAGTTTATGAGGTTGAATCCTCCGGTGTTCGCTGGTGTTAAGGTTGAGTAGGATACTCAAGATTTTATGGATGAGATGTAAAAAATCATTTGTGCTATGCATGCTACCAACGTAGAGGGTATGAAAACCTATCAACTGAGAGATATAGCTTACCAATGGTATGAGGAATGTGAGCAGTCAAGGGGTGATGATGTTGAGTCAACCCTGTTGGATGATTTTTCAGTAATTGAGGAAAGCAAAGGCTGAGGAGTTTATTAACCTAAAGCAAGGCAAGATGTCAGTCAAGAAGTATGCATTGAAGTTTCACCAGTTATCTCGATATGCTCCAGAGTTGGTTTCTAAGATGAGGGTTAGAATGAGGAAGTTCACTTTTGGGTTTTCTCGAGACTTGATTTTGGATAGTAAGGTTGCCTTGTTAAACAAGGACATCGACATTTCTAGGTTGGTTCTAGTAGGTAGAGACTGGGGAGAGGCCGAGTAAAAAGTTTAGATTTTTTTAGTAGGGTTTTGGCTAATAGGAAAGTGCATAGATAGTAGGAAGTGGCCCAAGAAAAAATAGGGCAATTCTGGGTCTTACTCAATTGAGCAGCGCTCCATAGCCAAAGCCATCGGGTGATAGGAGTTTTCAAGGTGGCGAAAACTATTGGGCACAGTGTACCAAATCTCAAGGCTAGTAGGGCCCAGTCAGCTTTATTATATCCTTCCTACAAATTTCATGGTAGATTTCATCGGGGTTACTGTGATGACAGGAAGGACTAGTGGTTCAATTGTGGCCAACCAAGGCATATGGTTAGAAGTTATCCTATTGGTAAGGTTTCTTCTGGGCAAACAAAGTTCCTATTTCATGTTCTTCAGCTCCAGCACCAAAGGGTGCACCATTTATTTTTGGTACAGGTCAAAACCATCTATATCTCTCACTACCCACTAGGAGTCCGAGGCATTGCCTGATGTCGTGACTGGTTTGTTGAAACTTTTTTCTCGTGATGTGTGCTATTTGCTTGATTTGAGGTCCACTCTTTCTTTTATGACCCCATTGGTGGTTGTGTATTTTGATTTTGGCCTCAAGTGTATTTCAGACCCTTTTTCTATTTTTACCTCGGTGGGGGACTCTGTGGTGGCTAAAAGAGTCTCTAGGGGTTGTATGGTATTTTTGGGTGATCGGGATACTTTGGTGGATTTGTTTGAATTAGACATGCTTAAATATGATGTTATATTGGGGATGGATTTGTTACACTCGTGCTATTCTTCTTTAGAATGTCAGACTCGTAAGGTTTTCTTTAAATTCCCTAATAAGCTAGTTATTGAGTTAGAGGGAGGTTTCCTAGCTTCTAAGGGGAAGTGCATATCATATCTTAGACATCAAAGATTAATCTCCAAGGGGTATCTTTATCGTTTAGTCCGGGTTAAAGATTCTAACTTAGATGGTCCTTCTTTGCACTCTATCTCGGTGGTAAATTAAATTCTTTAGGTCTTCCCTGATGACCTTCCTGGTGTTCCTCCTGATAGAGAGATTGATTTTGTGATTGATCTTATTTTTTACATTTTTCCGATTTTTATTCCTCCGTATAGAATGGCTCTGACTGAATTGAATGATCTTAAAGAGTAACTAAAGGATCTCTTATACAAGGGTTTCATCTGTCTAAGTGTATCCCCGTGGGGTGGACCAGTGTTATCCATATGTAAGAAGGATAGTTCCCATAAGATGTGTATTAATTACAACAAATGTATTAAGGTGATGGTAAATAATAAATACCATCTTCCAAGGATAGATGATTTATTTTATCAGCTGCAAGGTGCTAAGTTTTTCTCTAAGATTGATCTTCGGCCTAGGAATTATCAGTTTAAGATTAGGGAGGAGGATATCCCTAAGACTGCCTTTTGTACTCAGTATGGGAATTTTGAGTTTTTGATTTTATCTTTTAGGTTGACTAATGCCCCGATGTCATTCGATTATTTGCTGAATAGAGTTTTTTATCAATTTCTGAATTTGTTTGTCATTGTGTTCTTATATGATATTCTGGTGTACTCAAAGAGTGAGATGGATCATGTTAATCACCATGGTATAGTGTTGTAGACCCTGAAAGAGCAGCAATTGTATGCCAAATTATCAAAATATGAGTTCTGGTTGGACGCTGTCACTTTTCTAGGTCATGTTATTTCTAGTGAAGGGATCATGGTGGATCCACAGAAAGTTGCAGTGGTTAAGAAGTGGCCTAGACCCACGACTCCTATCGATATTCGGAGCTTCCTAGGTTTAGCTGTTTACTAAAGGAGGTTTGTGGAGAGTTTTTAATCTATAGCTTCACCATTGACTATGTTAACTTAGAAGAAGGTGATGTTCTTGTGGTCGAATGCTTGTGAGGGTAGTTCTGAGAAGCTGAAGAATAAGCTAACTTTAGCTCTAGTATTGAGTTTGCCTGAGGGTACAAATAGATTTGTGGTCTAGTGTGATGCATCCTATGTTGGGGTTGGTTGTGTTTTGATGCAGAATGGCAAGGTGATAGCTTACACCACTAGACAGTTGAAGGTACATGAGAAGAATTATCCTACTTATGACTTTGAATTGTTATCTATGATGTTCGCGTTTAAAATCTAGCATCACTATCGATATGGTATGCATGTGGATATCTTTTTAATTATAAGATCCTGCAATATGTGTTTACTCAGAAAAAAATTAACCTCAGGCAAAGGAGATAGCTTGAGTTGCTTAAGAATTATGACATGAATCTCCACTACCAACCAGGTAAAAGCTAATGTGATTGCTAATGCTCTTTGCAGGTTATCCATGTGAAGTATAACTCATGTGGATGAAGGAAAGCGGGAGTTGGATAAATATATTCATTGTTTGGCTAACCTTGGAGTTCTTCTTATAGACTTTGAGAATAGTGGTGTGGTTGTGTAGGAGGTGGTGCAGTCGTCTCTTAGGGATGAAGTACATAATAAGCAAGTGTTAAATCCTTTCATGATGAGGATCAAAGGTGTTATAGGTGGGCAGAAGATGACGGCCTTCAAGATTAGTGATGATGCTACCCTGCGGTACCAAGGAAAGCTATGTGTTCCCAACGTAGATGGGTTGCGTGAGAGGATTTTTGCTGAGGTGCATGAGTCGCGTTATGATATCCATCCCAATTTAATGAAAATGTATCATAATCTTAAGGAGTTGTATTATTGGAATTGAAGCGGGATGTGGCTAGTTTTGTGGCTAAGTGTATGGTGTGCCAACAAGTGAAAGTTAAGCACATGAGACCCAGAGAATTATATCAAGAAATTGAGCTGCCTATGTTGACATGGGAAGTTCTCAACATGGATTTCATTACCGGTATTCCTCGATCTCAAAGTCAGTTTGATTTGATTTGGGTCATTATGGATTGGATGACTAAGTCTGCTCACTTTTTACTAGTGAGGACTAATTTCTCGGCTGAGGATTATATGAGGTTGTACCTCCATCAGATTGTGAAGTTGCATGGGGTACCTGTTTATATCATCTGAGATCGTGGTACCCAATTTTCATATAACTTTTAGTGATCGTTTCAGAAAGGTTTGGGGACCAAGATGAGTCTTAGTACAACTTTTCACCCACAGTTGGATGGACAAGCAAAAAGGACTATTCTGGCATTGGAAGACATACTTAGAGATTGTGTGATTGACTATGGTGGTAGTTGGGTTGAGCATTTTCCTTTTATAGAGTTTGCCAATAACAATAACTACCACTCTAGCATTAGAATACCTGCATTTGAGGCATTGTCTGGTAGGAGGTATAGATCTCTTATTGGGTGGTTTAAGGTTGGAGAGATAGAGATATTTGGATAGAATTAGCTCATCTAGATATGGAGAAGGTGAAGGTTATTAGGGATAGACTTAAGGTTGCCCAAAGTCGCCAAAAGTCCTATGCAGATGTAAGACATATGATGTTAGTGTTTGAGGTTTAGGATAGAGTATTCTTACAGGTGTCTCCCATAAAGGGGGTAATGTGGTTTGAGAAGAAGGGGAAACTCAGTCCCTGATATGTTGGTCCGTACTTAATTTTGAGAAATGTTGGTGATATTGCATATGAGTTGGAGTTTTCTTCTAGTTTGAGATCCATTCACCTGTTATTCCATGTTTCTATGTTGAGTAAGTGTATTGGGATTCATCGTAGATTGTACCTATCAAGGATATTGGTATTTCGTATTCCTTATCATATGAGGAGGTCCATGTTGAAATCTTTGATCGGCTGGTTCGGTTATTGCAGACCAAGGATGTAGCTTCGGTAATGATTCTATGGATAAACCACAAGGTTGAAGAGGCTACATGCGAAGTTGAAGAGGACATAAAGTCCAAGTATCCATCTTTGTTTTCCACTCTGGATGATCGTGTGTAAGGTAATATTGATCTTACCATCATTGTTTTCTGACTTTGTTAAAGGAAAAATTGATTTCCTTGGTATCTTTGTCTTCTAACATAGTTGAAGGTAAGAGTATAGGCGTGTGGGGTCCAAATCATGCTTGTACTACCTTTTCCATCATTCGAGGAGGAATAATTCATGTGGGAAGAATTGAAACACCTTGAGTTTTGGATCTTGGAAATTTTCTAAGTTTTGGACTCACTCTCTTTGTAACGACTCACCATACGAGTCATATAGTGTGGGTACAAGTCAGGGGACCCTAGTCATTAGGAGACTAGTGAAGAGTGGTTAGGTTTTTGTTGTTGTTATAGTTTGGTGGTACGAGTCGTTAGTGGTGGTGATGGTTTGTTTGGTTGACCCTTAATCAAATTATTAACTTTGTGAATTGACTTGGCTCTGAGTACTAGTGGCTCACTAAGATCCGTGAGAATAGCGTATGATTCATATAGTTAAATCGTATGTTATCTAGTGTCAATCCCTTTGGATTTTGTCTTGGATTCAACTAGACCATACGAGTCATATGGTCTGGTCATGAGTAGGGACTAGGGAGTCGTATGGTAGACAGTATATGGGTGTCCAACTCAGTGACTTGGTGATGACTCCATGGTACGAGTCGTATGTTATGCTCATAAGCCAAGGGATCGACTCGTAACCACATACGACAATTTTAAGTTTAAAGTTGGAGTTATTCTGGAGATTTCCCCTTTGTAACTCTCTTTGATATCATGATATAAAACACCTCTTGGTAATTCATTAAACTATTGTCCTCAATCAAACACTCTTAAAATCTCTCTCAAACTCACTCTCAAGCAAAAGTCTAGGGTTTTATTAAGACAACTAATTAGGGTCTTTCAACAGAGATTCTCTCTGTCTTCCTTGGTGTTTGAGTCATGTTACTCTTCCTATATTTTTATTTTACAATGAGCATGTGTGCAATATTTTATTTTAATACTATTGTTATGGTTTTGAAATAATTGTGGTGGTTTGGATGTTCATGGTTGAATAATGTTTTAATGGTTTAATGATGTTTCTTTCCTGTTTTTATTATGACTTTGATATTGCGGAATGTATGGTAATGATAATGTAATACCCCATACTATTCATAGCTCATTTCAGCCTCCAGTTGCATAAATAAGGGGCTTAAGGCCTGAAATTTCACTAAGTATGGGGACTTAGTCATTTTTAAGGCTTCTATAATTGAAGGATTTATAACTTTGTCTTCCCGACCTCGAGTTGGTTTTTGAGTTAATTCATGTTCAGTGGTGTAAGGAGCATATCTCGGATAAGTTTTAGATTTTTTCAGACGGGGTTTGGGTCATGTTTGGATCACAAAACCAGTGGGTTATTGTGATAAGCCTGCATCGGGGTGTTATTACCATTGTCATGCATACTGCGACATGGTAAGGGAAATGCACTACCGTGATAAGACCGCGTCGCGTTAATCTTGTTACGTCTAGTTACGAATTTAAATATTCGAGCGGTCATTGGGTCTTTTCCCCCTTAGCCCAATCATTCATAACACGACTTAGGCATCAATTAGGGCATAATTTTTCCCTTATTCTCCAATTATCCTCCCAAGAAAACCATTCTCTTTCCCCAGGAACACAAATTCAATGGATTTATCCCAATAAATCAAGAATTCAAGTTCCCCAAGCTCAAGAACCTTCAAAAAAGCATCAAGATTGATGTTTCTCATTCATGATAAATGTTTGAGGTATATGGGGTGTTCATTCATGGGTTCCTTTCCCCCATGGAGCCCAAAAACCCTCTTTTCAATTAAAAAATGGATTTTGCTATTATTATGGTATTTTATATTGCTTAAGATGGGTTTAATTCATGTTTTCATGGTGATTTTAATTCAATTCAGTCCATGTATAATTCCATGCAAGATTTTGAATTCCTCATTCTATGAATTTGAGTTTCCCATGCTTTATTCAAGGGAATTCCATGTTAAATCTACAACTTTATGATTTCATGCATGTAATCATGTTGTTTCCCCCAATTTAAACCATCCCTATGTATATATTCATGATCCCCATATGTTTAATGGAATGTCTATGCTTATGGGTTTTGAACCATGATCCTTTACCTACAGTTTTTAAGCTTGTTATTACATTCAGTGATCATTCAGTGCTAGTGGGTTATGAATACCCGATACCAAAAGTGTTTTTACATAAATTCAAATCATTTTATCTATGACTCAGTTAAACCACGAATTCTATTATTTACTGGGTTGATGTAACCATGATGAGCACTATAAGTTATGAAATCATGTTCAGTCAAGCTTCGTTCAATTCTGTTCCAATGTCAGTTCAGTTGGGAGTAGGATTTAGTACCGAGGGAACTCAGGGATGAGGGCTCACCTGACAGTAGAAGGTGTGACCTTTAGTAACAATCCTAGAGTTATAGAACTACATAGCTAGCATAGGTTAGAGATGCCTACCTGCCAGTTTAGGGATGAAAAAGTGTTTACCTGTCAGTTGATGGTGACACATATATACTTTAGAGCACCTGCCAGTTGAGGGTGACTTATTAGTCCTTCAGGACACCAGTTTAGTGGATCCACACAGCCAGTTTTAGTATGAGTGGAACGGTACTAACACCCTTCCAACTAGAGTTACGGGTTGGACCTCAATTAGCTCATATTAGGACATGTTAGTTAGATGATTGCTCCAATAGTCTCAGTACATTATTTAGTGTATATTCAGTTCAGTTTTTCTCAATCGAAGCATACATATTCATAGTTATTCAATTATAGAGATTTCAGTCTTTTAGAACAGATTATTTCAGATATATGTATATGTTTGGTCTTGTATTCTTAGGTATTACAATTTTCATTCTTTCATGCTAAGTTATTTCATGTTGTTCAGTTAGTCCTTATCACATATGCACAGTATCCCATGCATTTCAACCAGACTTTATCTTATAAACTTGTACATTCAAAGTACTAATCGAATACTCTTATTTGCGCTATGATATCTTATATCATAGGTTTGGAGGCTCAGTTTGCCAACCACAATTAGAAAGCTAGTTCTACTCAACAGCCATTGTAGTAAGTCCTTATCCTTTGAGGACATATTATCTCTCATTCAGTACTTTAATATTTCTTTATATTCAGTCAGTCAGAGTTAGTGGGGGCTTATCCCATCAACTTCTCAATCAGTTAGAAACTTTTCAGACAATCAGACAGTCCGACACTTATCAGGATTATCAGTCTTCTCACTATTATCAGTTGTTTTGAGTTGAGTGTTAGATTTCAGTATTTCAGCAGATGTTTCAGACTTATGGTTGAAGCATATTTCCAGTATTCACATTTGTATTACTTTAGTAGTTTATCTTCCACACACGTGTATGATTAACATGTACAAGCTCATAGGTTAGCTTGTGGTCACTTCTAACTATAAGCTCCGTTGTCGCGGCTAGGGGACAGCCTCGGTTCATGACAAAACTTGGTATCAGAGGCTAAGGTTATAAGGTGTCCTAGGGAGTATGAAAGCTGCATTTCGTAGAGTCTTGTGCATAGGTGTGTAGCGGGCCACATATATGGACAAGAGGCTATGAGACATTTTAGGAAAAAGTTTCCCTTCTTTTTGTTTTCATGACGTGTGAATGAGCATGAGCTATATTTACACTATATTACTTACTCATCCTTCATTCTATTTATGGGCCTTACCCCCTAGAAGAAATAATGGAAGAAGGAATAGGGACCATCCCACACCTTCGCTTGTTCAGGAAGATTCCCATAATGAACATGTCCCTCATGCCAAGTTCAGAGCTGCTTGTAATACTTTTTCCCATTCAGTAGCTGCTCAGAACAACTACTGAGTTATTACCCCAGCCAATCGAGTGGCAAATACAACTGCAATGAGGATTCGGGATTTCACCCGAATGAATCCCCCTTTGTTTTTAGGATCCAAGTCTGAAGAGGATCCGCGGGAGTTTCTTTATATGGATCAGAAGGTGACAGATATTATGGGCATCACTTCGAGTAAGATTGTACAGTTTGCTGCATATGAGTTGTAGGATGTAGCTGACACCTGGTTTAAGCAGTGAAAGAAGGACCATGGTATTGATGCAGGGCCGATTGAGTGGGAGAAATTTGCCACAGCTTTTCTAGACAGGTTCTTTCCATTAGAGTTGAGGGAGGCAAATATTCAGGAGCTCACTAATTCAATGCAGAGCAGCATAAGTGTTAAGGAGTACTCACTTAAGTTCACTCAGTTGGCGAGGTATTCTCCTAATTTGGTTGTAGACAATAGGTCTAGAATTAGTATGTTCGTGTTTGGTGTTACTGATAGTGTGGTTAAGGAGTGTAGGACTGCTATGTTGATTAAGGAGATGGACTTTTCTAGACTTATGGTTCATTCTCAGCAGATTGAGGAAGAGAAGCTTAAGGAGAAATAAAGAGAGAATAAAAAGGCCAAAACAGGTAGTTTTAACTTTTCTCAGCCAAGGTCAGAAGGTGGTAACCATTCTCAGTTACATCAGAAGTTTTTATCCCCAGCTCCATCTTTAGCTAGTCCACCAGTGCCTAATTTTAGGCAAGATTATTGGGATAGGGTGCCAGGCTCTAAGTCCTAGGGTAGTGTAAACAGTGAGCATACTAATCCGCTCTACAGAAAATGTGGTAGGCATTATCAAGGTGTGTGTAGAGTTGGAAGTGATGTGTGTTGTGGATGTGGAAAGCTAGGCAACAAAGTCAGAGATTGCCCAAAGGCTAGTCAGCAGGGTTAGTCCAACCGTCTTCCAGTTCCAGTCGGTCGCCCGACTCACCAGGGTACAACTTCCAGCTCAACTAGTGGGCAGTGTTAGAATAGGTAATATGCCCTCTAGACCCAGCATGATCAATAAAGTTCTTCTTATGTAGTTACGAGTATGTTGCAGGTCTTTCATGATCAAGAAAGTTCACTCTCTTTTGTAACACCTTATATAGCAGTCAATTTTGGTGTTAGTCCCAAATCTTTAGCAGAACTTTCTTAGTATCTACCCAAGTGGGTAAACCTATCATAGAAAAATGGGTATACGAAAATTGCCCAATCACAGTATCTCCAAAAATCATCTCAGTTGATCTTATGGAGTTAGAGATAACATATTTTAATGTCATTCTCGGCATGGATTGACTCCACTTATGTTATGCCTCAGTTGATTATAGAAATAGAGTTGTTCAATTTTAGTTTCCCAATGAACCAATCATTGAATGGAGGAGCGGTACTTCAGTGATTAGGGGTCAGATTATTTCTTACCTAAAGGAAAGAAAGATGATATATAAAGGGTGTGTTTACCATCTTGTTCGAGTCAAGGACTCTTTTTATGAGACTTCAAGTCTCGAGTCAGTTTTAGTAGTCAGGGAATTTCTAGATGTGTTTCTTGAAAACCTTCCTGGAGTTCCTCCCAAAAGGGAAATTGACTTCAGAATAGATCTCCCTCCAGACACCCACCCTATCTCTATTCTGCCCTACAGAATGATCCTACTGAGCTTAGGGAATTAAAATAATAGTTGAAGGATATCTTAGATAAGGAATTCTTCAGTCCTTGTTCCCCATGGGCCCTCCAGTTCGTATCGTGCATAAGAAAGATGGTTCTCTTAGAATTTGCATCAATTATTATTAGTTTAACAAAGTCACAATCAAGAATAAGTACCTACTTCCCAGAATTGATGACTTGTTCGACCAACTTCAGGGTGTCAATTACTTCCCTAATATAGACCTTGGATCCAGCTATCATCAGCTCAGAGTCAAGGAATGTGAAATTCTGAAAATAGCTTTCAGAACTCGGTATGGTCACTTTGAAATCCTAGATATGTCTTTTGGACTAACGAATGCCCCTGCAGTTTTCATGGACTTGATTAACAAAGTGTTAAGAAGTACTTGGACATGTTCATCATATTCTTCATTGATGATATTCTTGTCTATTCCTATAGTGAAAAAGATCATGCAGACCATCTGAGAATAGTATTGCAGACCCTTATAACTCATTAGTTGTTCTCAAAGTTTAGTAAGTGCGAGTTTTGGCTATGATTAGTATCTTTCCTTGGTCATATTATCTTCGGTGATGGTATTTGAGTTGACCCTCAAATGACCGAACCAGTGAGAAACTAGCCCAGGCCCATCTTTCATCAGATATCAGGAGATTCTTGGGTTTGGCTAGCTATAATAGAAGATTTTTTAAAGGGTTCTCTTCTATTGCATCCCTCATGTCTCGCTTGACTCAGAAGAAAGTAAAAGTTCAGTGGTCAGATTCTTATAAGAAGTATTTTTAGGAGTTGAAAACTCGACTCACTTTACCCCCAAAATTGTCTTTGCCAGATGGTTCAGATAGGCTTTTAGTTTACTGTGATGCTTCCAGAGTTGTTCTTGGTTGTGTATTGATGCAGAGAGGTAGGGTAGTAGCCTATGCCTCTAGACAGCTTAAACCCCATGAAATGAATTATCCTACCCATGATCTTTATTTGGCAATCGTTGTTTTTGCCTTGAAAATATGGAGACATTATCTTTATGGGGTTCATGTTGATGTGTTCACGGATCACAAAAGTTTTCAGTATGTGTTCTCGTAGAAATATTTGAATTTTTATCAGAGAAAGTGGCTTGAGTTATTAAAATATTATGACATGAGTGTTTTGTATCTTTCGAGTTAGGCCAATATAGTGGATGATGCCCTTAGTATATTGTTTATGGGTAGTGTAGCTCATGTTGATGATGATTAGAAGAAGTTAGTCAGGGATGTTCATCAGCTTGCTAGATTAGGTGTTCGGTTGGGTGATTCATCTGAAGGTAGTATATGGGTTCAAAATGGTTTGAAATTTTCTTTGGTTTTTGAAGTAAATGAAAAGCAAGATAGGGATCCCACTTTGGTTAGATTAAAGAAACAGTTAGAGATCTGAAAGTAGAGGTTTTCTCCCATGGGGGAGATGGAGTGTTGTGTTGCTAGGGCAGGTTATATATTCTATGTGTTGATGACTTGAGGCAACAAATTATTGCAGAAGTGCATTGTGCACAATATTCCATTCATCCAGGAGCCACCAAGATGTATCGTGTATTTTGGGAAATCTATTGGTGGAATGTTATAAAGAAAGATATTGCAGAGTTTATAGCTAAGTATTCAAATTATCAGTAGGTTAAAGTTGAGCACTAGAGACTTAGTAGTACATTACAGGAGTTCAGCATCCCCACTTAGAAGTGGGAAGTGGTGAACATAGATTTTGTGATGAGTTTTCCTCATACACGTCGACAACATGATTCGTTATGGGTCACTATAGATAGAATGACTAAATCAGCTCATTTCTTGCAAGTTCATACTTTGTGTTTAGCTGAGGATTATACCAGGCTTTATATTAGAGAGTGGGTTAAGTTGCATGGAGTTTCTTTATCTATTATTTCAGATAGCGGTACTCAATTTGCCTCTCACTTTTGGAAGGCTTTTCAGAAGGGTCTTGGTACCCATGTTCATCTAAGTATAACTTCTCATCTATAGAAAGAAGGTTAGGCAGAGATGACCATTTAGATCTTCGAAGACATATTGAGAGCATGTGTTATTGATTTTAAAGGTAGTTGGGATGACCATTTATCCTAGATTGAGTTCACCTACGACAATAGTTATCACTATAATATTCAGATGGCTCCGTTTGAGGCTCTCTATGGGTGGAGATATAGATCTCCTGTTGGTTGGTTTGAGGCAGGTAACACTGCTTTGATAGGGCTAGTCCAATGTTTGATGTATGAAAAAGTTTAGTTGATTATGGAAAGGCTTAAGACAGCCCAAAGCTGTCAGAAATCTTATACAAATGTGAGGAAAAGAGACCTTCAGTTTGATGTTGGTGACTTAGTCTATTTGAAAATCTCGCCCATAAAGGGAGTGGAGAGATTTGGAAAGAAGAGGAAGCTCAGTCCCTGCTATATTGGCCCTTATAGAATTTTAAGCCGTTTTGGGAAGGTAGCTTATGAGATAAAGTTGCCAGCAGATTTGGCTTCAGTGCATCCAGTGTTTCATGTTTCGTTGTTAAAGAAATGTATTGGTGATTCGGCTGTTGTTGTTTCTTTAGAAAGTACAGGTGTTCAGGATATCCTTTCTTTCGAAGAAGTCCTAGTTGAGATCCTAGACCTTCAGATTCGTAGGCTAAGAAACAAATAAATTTCCTTGGTTAAAGTTCTATGGAGGAATTAGTCCGTTCAGTGAGTTACTTGGGAAGCATAAACGGATATGCATACCAAGTACCCTCATCTTTTCGATGCAAACTCAGACTCATCTTGAGGTAATAATTTTCCTTAGATTGACTCTTTCCCATTCTCAGTTCAAGCTATATAATCAATCCCATTTCATTTCATGAATTCATAAAATCAGTTCAGTTCATTTATCATGTTTCAAACTCAGTTATGTATTCATGTTTCCAGTCATGTATGTTCTTTACATGATTCAATTACTTTAGTTCAATACTCTCAGTCTAACCAGTCTCATTCAAGGACGAATGTTCCCATGGGGGAGATATTGTAATACCCCGTACTATTCTTAGCTCAGTTAATCTTCCAGTTGAATGCATAAGGGGATTAAGGCCTAAAAAATTCACGAAGTGTTGGGGACTTAGTCATTTTTAAGGCTTTTAAACTTGGAGAATTTTTAACTTGGTTTTTCTGACACCGAGATGTTGGTTTTTGAGTTAATTCATGTTCAGGGGTATAAGGAGCATGTCTCAGAGAAGTTTTGGATTTTCTTGAACGAGGTTTGGGTTATGTTTGGAATACAAAACCAGTGGGTTATCTTAATAAGACCGCGTCATGGTGTTATTCCCATTATCATACAGACCGCGTTGTTGTGAGAAAAATAAACTAACGCGATAAGACCACATCGCGGTAAACTTGTGATATCCAGTTACAAATTTAAATAATATAGGGGCATTTGGGTCATTTCCCCCACAACCCAATCATTCATAACACGGTTTCAGTATCACTTAGGGCATAATTTTCCCTTCTTCTCCAATTATCCTCTAAGAAAACCATTTCCTTTCCCCAAGAATACAAATTCAATTCCTTTATCCTCGAGAAATTAAGAATTACAGTTCCCCAAGTTCACGAACCTTCAAGAAAGCATCAAGATTGGTGTTTCTCTTTCAAGTTAAAAGTTTAAGGTATGTGGGGTGTTCATTCATGGATTTCTTTCACCCATGGAGACCCAAAACCCACTTTTTAATTAAAGAATGAATTTTTCTATTATTATGGTATTTTATATTGTTTAAGATGGGTTTAATTAATATTTTCATGGTAATTTTAATTTAATTCAGCCCATGTATGATTCCATGAAAGAGTTTGAATTCCTTATCCTATGAATTTGAGTTTCCCATGCTTTATTAATGTGAATTCCATGTTAAATCCGCAACTTTATGATTTTAGGCATGTAATCCTATTTTTCCCCAATTTAAACCATCCCCATGTTTAAATTCATGATCCCCACATATTTAATGGAATATCTATGCTTATGGGTTTTGAACCATGATTCTTTACCTACAGTTTTTAAGCTTGTTATTACATTCAGTGATCATTCAGTGCTATTAGGTTATGAATACCCGATACCGAAGTGTTTTTACATAAATTCAGATCATTTCATCCATGATTCAGTTAAACCTTGAATTCTATTATTTACTCAGTTGATGTAACCATGATGAGAACTATAAGTTATGAAATCCTATTTAGTCAAGCTTAGTTCAGTTTTGTTCCAGTGTAAGTTCAGTTATGAAATAAAAATTTCATCCGTTTATTAATTTTGTAAAAAATTCGTTTATTAATCTAAGAAAAAATTATTCGTTTATTAATTCAATCTAAAACTCTAGTTTCCATTCCTATGAAACTCCTTCAATTTTGTAATCTTAATTATATATATCATATGAGTTATTGTAGCTAAAAAAAATGCTAAATATCGAAGCAGATATTTTAAACAATATTAACAAAACAAATACTAATGAAACTAAGACACATACTTCTAATAAATGTAGTTATATTAGTTATCGGTTTTTAATCCCTAACGATTTGATTTTTGATTTAACTGATAAGAAAATACTCATAAAATAGAAAAAGTAGTAACTAACATGAAAAGAAATCGAATCTTAGTTGCAACAAAAATCCTACTTATATATATATAAAAAATAATAATTTAATATAATCTTATTGGGTTATCGGTTTACCCAATAACTTAATAAAAAAATCAAAATCGAATCAATAACCCAATAATTTTTTTTTACAAAATCATTAAAAAATCATTAACCCAATAACGATAAATCAATAACATTTTTATCGGTTTAATTTTTGTACACCCCTAACTTAAATTACAATTTCTTAATCCATTAATTATAATAAGACACGTATTTGTGCATGTGAGTCTTCTCAAAATCCTAATCGAATCACTGATCAGAAACTACTATGAAACACTAACCAGAAAAAAATAATTTCATATTATGAAACACTAATTGGAAAAAAATAATTTCATAATTTTAACACAAAAAAATATAAATTTTTAAATAATAGCTTACTTGATCGACGAAAATTATACCTTTCACTATTTTGGAGTAGAGGAAAATTGAAAAGTATAATTTTTTTTTTAGAGAAATCGGATAATTAAGGCTAGAAATAGGTTATTTTTTAATATTTTTAGTATATATATATATAAATATATGTGATTACATTTAGTTATTTGACTTGGCTTTGAATGATGTCATTATTTTATCTTTATTCCTAAGTACATGCTTGAGTTAACTCTTCTAACTGTCTTCGGGAGCTGTATGCCCACGCGATGCACAAACCGTCCATACTACCATACCTCCTGGTCATTGACTTGGATTAGGGGCACTAGTAGAAATTACCCCTATTGCAACGGATCTTTTGGAAATGGTTCAAAAATCATTGCTATAGAGCATCTATTGCAACGATTCCAACCGTTGCAAAAATAAATTGTTTTAGTAGAATTATTTTGTGCTATAACCATTTCTATTGATGGATAACCGTTTCAATAGGGTGCCTTATAACAACGGTTGCATGAACTATTGTCATAAAGTCACCTATGACAACACTTAGGCCCTATTTGTTTGCACTTAATGGAGGTCTGAATCTGAATGGTTCAGACTTCAGCCCATTAAGTGCATTTGTTTATTTTTTTAAAAGAGCCTCTTAATGTATCTGAAAACATCTGAATGGATCAGATATGAAAAGAAGTCTGTATAGCATTCAGACTCTTTTTAAAACATAATCCCTGACTCTCTCACTTCATTATTTCCTCTCTCTTTTCACGTTATCTCTCCCTCTCTTCACGTTTCTCTCTCTCTCCCTCTTCACTTGCCTTCCTTCTCTTTTAAGTATGATTCACCAAATTTTTTTTATAAATATTTTAGTTATCAATTTGTGTATTTATTATTTACTAAACTCTAAATTTCTGCTTGCAATTTTTTGTTTTGATTATAAAATTTATAATTCTTTGGATAATAGAATCTTATGTGTGCCTGTTCATAACGTAACATTGAACTTACTAATGATATTTTCACTCAGATTTTATGGTTAACAAATAAACATGTGTCCATTCTTGTATTAATTAGTTATTCAAATACTTTAATATTTATGCATCTAAGTCAAAATTATATTTGATTAATTATTTTAGTTTGTTGGATCAGTTTAATTGACAGTTTACTTTATGTTGAATTTAATTTTTTATAATTACATCATATCACAATAATTTTTAATTGATATATATTTTTTAATAATTTAAATAATTCAATAATTATATTTAACATAATATATTTATCTTTAAATATTTTAATTATCACTCAAATAATAATTTTGTTGTTTAAGTTAATACTTTATGTAATATTTTTTTCATATAATATAATATTTTATTACTTTTTAAATTTGAATTGCATATTTATTACAAATAAATAAATTACGTATATTCAAATGTTAAAAAATAAACAGTCTTAATCATTCAGTATTTAGATCTAGATAGAACATCTTAATCATTCAGATATCCATTCAGATTCAAACGTCTTAATCTTAAAAAAAAACATATGCTCCCTTAATTGACAAAAAAAAATCTATTGCATCAGTTGCGATTTATTCCCTCCCAAATTTTTCACAAAATCCATCAAAAATTAAAGAAATATATAACAAAAAATAAATAAATATATAACAAAAAATTTTCACTCTCAAATTACTCTCAGTCGACAACCTGCACTCTTGTGCCGACTATCGCTCCAACTACCAGTACTCCGACCAGTGCTCCGACCACTAGTTCTCCAACTACCGCTCCGATTACCGCTTCAACCACCAGTGCTCCCACCACAAATCAGTCACTACCATTAGCCCGATTTACATTTGCCCTATTTACAAGCATAAAGAAGCTTTCGATTGAACCCTCTAGGCGTCTATGGAAACATGCCGCTGTAGATTAGTTCAGCGACTAAGTAAGAAATATCATGTTATTTTCTCTCTCTGCAACTTTTTACTTTCGATTTCCATCGTTAGATCTAGGTATTTGTTACTGTTCTATCTGATTTTTCAATTATTTGTTTATCAAATCTGTACGAAGATCCAAGCAATTCACGGTTGGTTTTGCTTTATGTTTTAATTATAGTGAATTTGTACAGTTTATGTTGAATTTAATTGTTTCTATAGTTTATAGCATTGTCGATGCCTAACATCCCAGCAATTTGCGTGGATTTTCACTGTTCTAAGTTGTAATTTTCGTGAATTTGTATAGTGTACATTGTACTTCATCATTTAAAGATTTTATAGTATTGATGAAGCCTATGGACTGAATGTGCCTTAATTCCGTATATGCTCATCTACCAGTTGTTTGGAATATTTTTCATTACTTCTTACAGCTTTGAATTTGCATTCA
Source organism: Capsicum pubescens (assembly GCA_030864215.1). NCBI lineage: Eukaryota > Viridiplantae > Streptophyta > Magnoliopsida > Solanales > Solanaceae > Capsicum > Capsicum pubescens. Next base: position 191,801,714 of record CM061544.1, on the reverse strand, counting down.
AAATTCAGGTAGTATACGATCTATTGTCTAGGATCTGATACAACCAAATCTACTAAGCAACAAAGATGGTAATGTTGATATATTTTTAGCAACATAGTTCTGTAGATTCGAATGATTTATCATTTTCTTAACGAAATAGAGGTTATTAGCTTAGAAGAAGACTGTGATGATAACTATATACCGTTGTCCAGTTATGTGGTGCAGGTTGTTCTAGGGCTTCCATAATTTCTAAATCTGGCAAAGGTATGTCACATTCTACATATGTTTTTTGGAATTATTTGATTTTTGGAACCCCTACTACTTCACAAATAATTATGAGAAGTGAGGGTGATGAGACATGCATAGGTATTTAACTGACAAAAGATGTCAAGTGATGACTGTGCCATGCTGTAGTTTTGAGTATCTTTCATAGTTTGAGAAACAAGCCCACCAAAACCAAGTCGAACCTTGAAAATGAAAGTACTTTGATTACAGTGATGTATTTAATCCTTCATGTCAATAAATGTAGATGCCTCTTATCTGTATATGTCATACTATCAGTTATATATATTGTGATATTTTGGAATTTGGACCCAAGTCAGTGTAACAAAAAAAGCTAATCCTTTCAGAGAAAAAAAATGTTACGAGTTTGAAAGATCTGCATTCACTTATATTGTGGTTCTATTTGTTGATTTGTATCTGTTGTAGACTTGAAGCGGTCTAATTGAGGAAGAGAGAGATGCCAAAGGGTGTATATGCAGGGATTCTTTTTAGTTGTATATATTGGAGCCAAAGAGGGTCGTTTCTTGCTACTTTTCTTAACTTCTTTTCTCTTGAAAAGACAACATATCCCACTTAAAGTCACACTGGACATTTGGTAATTAGTTTAACTTTGTATATTTCCTTTTGTTCAATTCTAAAGTTGAATGATTTAGCACTTTTGTCATGTCCCAGATGTAGCTGGTATATATACAGAGCTCAACTATTTTTTTTAAACAAGGCCGGACAGTTCCTATTGTTGGGTTTGTTTGCTACATGTTGAACATAGACCATGCACGAGGACATCCTTGCGTTTGGTGATTCTATATCTCGTGTGTTTCTGCTTAGTCATCTGAGGTGTGTTGCTTTGGTGAGGTGCTTTGTTAGTTATTACTTACGTACTAGTGAACTTTCAAAAGTGAAAAAACTGATGTGACATACAACTGTTCCTATCCCCATGAAGTTATTGTTATACTTTAATTTGTGAATTGGAAGTTATATGCTATCTACTACAGTCACTGTTATATTTTTGAATTGGAAGTTATATTCTATCTACTATTTATATTAATGATGATCTGCAAAATTTTTGAGAATTTAGCTATGATCTATATTAAACAGAAATAAGCACTTTTTACTTTCTAGAAGATCCGACCAAACATGCAGGAGAAGCAATATCCTATCTGGCCTAAAGTTCAATGATTCATCTTCTGCGCTTAGACTAGCCTATCATCTTATTTAATCTTTCATCATACTATTTAAAGTTGCAAAAAAAAAGTAGTAAGATGTTGCATCGTGTAGAGAGCATCGTGTCAACTAAAGAAGGTTTCTTGTGTCAACGAATTCTACATTCTAAGTTTCCAACACGTATTAATTCAATTTTCTTGTAATTAGTCAGGTATTAGAAAGATAGCTTACTCATTTCCTAAGTTGGTGAGAGGATGATATTTATGGCGGTCTTCAGGTACCCGGGAGAAAGATGTTCTAAAATTTTCCTAGATTTGATGGTTCTTTTTCCTTTGTCACCTTTATTTTTTCCAGAGGCTAAGTAAGCTGTCACAAAGCACAAACTAGTTCCTCTTATGGACATGCTCGCATAGATTGATCCTTTGTTTCCCAAATAGCCTATAAGGACACAAGCTACTGAAGAGACCTTAACTTTTGAGACATAATATTTCTTTAGAAATTCCTTTCTTATCCGGAAGCTAGTGAAACATCAATCATCTTCTTGCTTGCCATCAATTTGTAACTACAAACATGATCTGAGAGCTCATATTCAGTTCTAGACTCCATAAAGTACTTGTTCTCGTTTTTCTAAGATATTCATCTAAATTATGTTATAGGAAAGGATCATGTTAATTCAAGATGAATCATCAACTTATGGAGCTAATTTAGAGGCTCTTAAGGTAAAAATGACTACCCAAGGTTGTGTTCTACTTTAAGACGCACTTGATACTCTATTTGTTTGTGTAAACACATACTGGAATAACCAAATACTAGCAATTATTTTATGGTTATGATTTTTTTAATTTGTCTTGGACTTATTTACATTTGAAAATTTGAACATTATTGTATTGGCCTGCTAACAAGGCCAGTGTTTCTTCGTATGAACTTATTGGTCAATTGATGAAATCTGAAATGTAAAAAATAAAGATGTCGACACTCGGTAATGACATGCTTTCTTCAGTTGATCTCTCTTTACCCTTTTTGCTCAATTACAATCACTTTATGTTTGTAGAGAAGGAATATTTCTCTTTATTTAATATTATGTTAATATATAATCTGATTGCAATTCTTTTTCTCATTGGATCCATCCTTGCTTATGCAGAGATAACTTCATTGAGAAATGCTAGATCTCAATGCAAGTATAAGGTATTGAATGTTTATGTGTTCTTAATTGATTGGTAATGTTCATCGATATTTTTTGAGCAAGTTTTAGATAAGGCTAACACGTAGTAGTTCAAATGTTGTATCTTTTTTCAAACATACAATGCTAGTTTGGATTGACAGATAAACCAGTCTCTAGTCAATCCATGTCCGTGTTGTGCCAATGTTAGAATAGCTAACTTAGTCACTATTCTTTTACTAGTTTGCATTTACACATACCTGGACAAAGGATACTTACTAATTTGGCATTACTTGGCTGCTGCAAAATTTTTCGAATTTCATTTACACATAACATGGCCTAAGTAATACTACCAAACATCATTTTACTCTAAAAGCTGATTCAGTTTCTAGTACTTAGAAGATTTTAAGATAATCCACCGATGTTGTTTGACATGCTTATTATCTTTGATATGTGATGACTATTAGCATCAAGAAATTATTCTTGGAGAGTGATAAATGATAATAATATTTGTTTAGCATCTAGGTGTATGAGAAAGAGAACACCTCTGCTAATTTAGCATATACAGTTATACAATGATTGTGTGGTTTTTCCTTTGCTTTTCAAAAATAATTTGGTGCAATTGTAAGGTCACAGAAACAAAGACTCTTTTTATTGAGATATCATTGTTCAGTTATGACTCAGAAATTAAATAACTACAAAAATTATAAATGGGCTTTTATCCAGCAATCTTATTTGTAAACTGGTACATATGCCCTCCTTTGGCACTCATGCACATTAGTTGTTCAACTGATGAAGTCTAGACATCCAGTCTTGTAAGAGAAGTTCTTTCCCTGAGGGCACTGCCACACTGGATATCACAAATATGGTAATCAAAGTGGCACAGAAGGTTGACCATAAAAGATTTGGTAGCCACATATAAACCTATCTATTCTCATTCTAACTCCGAGGCTCATTTCATATAAATTTTGTGACTACACTACATTGAGATTTAGCTGCCATGCTGTTAATTAATTGAAGTTATTTATGCTGAACTGAGCAGGAAATTCCATGAGTCGGTATCCTCTATATTCAGAAATGAAAATTGTAGCGACTCAACATCAAAGCTTAGTCTGTTAATGCACATAAATAAATGATCTTCTGTTTGTGATGTGTTGGTGAGTTTTTTCTATTATATGGATTTTCAACTTTAATGGCTTCCAAAATTCTATCGTTTCTTTTTTACAATAGCTTCTTCAAATTGAACAAGTATTGTTTAACACTTTCCCAAGTAGGTTCAACAAATGCCAAAGAAGAAGATGCTGAAGGTTTCAAAAGAGACAAGAATAAGCTAGCTCAGATGGTTTCTCAGATAACTAAGGAAGAAAATGAATACCAAGTTGAATAAAATATTCATAGGTAGACAAAGATATCACCAAGGTTAACATTCAAATTCCGTTTTAAGTGAGTGAAGATGCATTAGCTGGAGTACAAGCTGCCAAAGTTGTGAAAATGAGCTATTTGTGATTGAGTGTTTCTTTTATGTTGTTGGACTTTGTACACATCAAAGTTTTCGGTATCACCAACCCTACTTGAACTTTCCTTTGTTTGTTGCATTTGTCAACTGAATCAGTAAAGCCGGATCATCATCATCCTAATGTACCTCTTTTCTTCTGGTTTTAAGTATCATTTTGATTCCCTTTTTTTACGTTCTTAACTCTTCAGTATATTGGCCCACATGCAGATGTATAGCTGTGATGACAACACTATCAGAAGAGACTCTCAAAGCAGGGGAACCATCACTCATTAGAAAGAAAATAAGTGATATCTCACTAGAAGATATCCTTAATGGTGGCTCTGGTAGCCACTGTATGAAGTTCACCAACATGTAAAGAAATGTCATTTTTGTGTACCATTGACAAATGTAGAACACCGAAGCTCTTTTATGGTATTTATGAAAAAACTTGCGACTAAGATCTTTTTTGTAATGACTCTATGTTGAAGGATTTCCTGTTCTCTGCTCCCTTAATTGTATTAATATAATTCTCTCTTTATATATATATATATATATATATATGCTAATATATTCACCGTTGCAATAGGTGATAAAAATCATTGCAATAGTTAATTACAATAGTTGCAATTGGTAGCAAAAAAATATTGCAAAAGATTCGAAAATTGTTACAATAGGTGTCAAAAAAGCGTTGCAATAGATAGTTAAAAACCATTGCAAAAAGACCAATAAGTGTTGCAATAGATAATTGAAAATTATTGCAATAAGGTTATTGCAAAGCTTTTCTATCACTGCAATATACTCTATTGCAACAATTCTTCACCGTTGGTACTGATAATACGAAGCATCACAATAGGAGTTAAAAAAACTGTTGCAATAGGTCTATCCATTGCAACGGTTGTTGTAACCGTTGCAAAAGTCATTGCGATACATCAATCGAAATGCTCATATTTGCAACACCTGTCAAACCATCGTGGTAGCTCTATCATAATGGTTTTTTATCTTTCAAAACAATTTCTGAATTGTTGTCATAGGGATAATTATTAGTAGTGGGGACAACTTTGAGTCCAACTAAGGTGGTAAGCTTCCAAACTCTAGAAGGCTCCATTTCATGCTATGAATTATTTTTTTATTTCTTAAGTTTGGTTTTGGCTATGGTCGGGGTCATTTCCCAATCGAATGTTGTTGATTGTGGATAGAGTCTTGGCAGACAACTATGGGCATGGACGGCATCTGTATTAGTGTCAGCCTTGGTATTTGTATTGGCATTAGGATTGACACCAGTTGGATATTTTATTGATGTTGTTGGATTATGATTATAGACTTTGTTTAATGTCTTTGAAATATTATTATTTTATCTCATTATATTTCGAAATTCACCCGACATAGGGTGTAGTGCAATCACGATTGGGTTAGGGGTGTTCTCCGGTCCTTTTTGGATTTGAGATGCCCGACATGACAAGGTCATGGTTCGGGTCATGTCAGTACTGATGGGTTTGTTGTTTACTATGGTGTGTTGCCTGTGGGACTAGGTTGTGTCTTGATGAAACATGATAAGGTTGTGGCCTATGCTTCTAGGAATCTGAAAGTTCTTGAAAGGAATTATCTGACTCATGATTTGGAATTATTGGTTGTAGTTTTTTCTTTTATGATTTTACGTCATTACTTCTATGGGGTTCATGTTGATATCTATTTAGATCATAAAGTCTAACAATACATGTTCACTCATAAAGAGTTTAATCTCAAGCAAAGAAGATGGCTTGAGTCACTCAAGGACTATGACATGAGTCTTCATTATCATCCAGGTAAAACTAATGTAGTTGTTGATACCCTTAGTAGAATGTCCATGGGTAGCTTGTCATATGTGGATAAAGAGAAGCATGGATTGGTGAAGGACATTCACTGGTTGGCCAATCTTAGTGTTCGTATTTTGGATTCTGAGGATGGAGATATGATTGTACAAGAGGTGGTGAAGTCATATATTGGTGCAAAGGTGAAGGAGAAGAAGGTTTTGTACCACACCTTGATGCAAATTAAGGCTGAGGTAGGTCAGTAAATGGTCATAGCATTTGAGATTGGTGGAGATGGTATCTTGAGGCAACAAGGTTGATTATATGTTCCTGATATGGATGGGCTGTGGGAAAGAGTTTTGACTGAGGCTCATGAGTCGAGGAATAAAGTTTATCCTAGCTTGACAAATATGTATTATTACCATAAGGAAATTTATTGGTGGAACAACATGAAGAGAGATGTGGCTATTTTCGTGGTTATGTGTATAATGTGTCTGCAAGTGAAGGTTCAGAAATTGAGGCCAGACAACATGTCTCAAGTAATTTAATTGCCCATATGAAAGTGGGAGGTTATCAACATTGACTTTATTACTGGTCTTCTGCGGCCTCAGAATCAGCAAGATTTGATTTGGGTCATCGTGGATTGGATAACTAAGTCTATGTACTTCTTAACTATGAGGAATATTTACACTAGAGAGGATTATGCAAAGTTGTTTATTCTAGAGCTTGTCAAATTGCATGGTGCTCCAATTTCCGTCATTTTGGATCAAGGAATGTATTTCTCTTCTCGTTTTATGCATTTTTTTAAGCAAGGCTTGGGTACTCGAGTGAACATTAACACCGCATTCCACCCTTCGACAGATTGACAATTGGAGAGGATAATTCAGACTTTTGAAGATATGCTAAGGGCCTGTGTGATCAATATTGGAGGTAGTTAGGTACATCATTTGCTTCTCATCGAGTTTACATATAATAACAACTATCACTCTAGTATTGGGATGACTCTTTTTGATGTTTTTTATGGTAAGAGGTGTAGATCTCCCATTGAGTGGTTTGAGGTTGGAGAGAACATATTGTTCGATCCATACTTGGTTCACCAAGCCATGGAGAATGTGAAGGTGATTTGGAGTAGACTCGAGACATCTCAGTGTCACCAAAAATCCTACGCAGATGTGCGACGAAAGGAGCTAGAGTTTGATGTTGGTGATTGGGTGTTTTTAAAGGTGTCTCCATGAAGGGAATGATAAGGTTTTGGATAAAGGGGAAACTCAACCCCCATTATGTTGGTTCATACTTGATTTTGAGGAGAGTGGCGAAGGTTGACTATGAGTTGTATTTGCCTTTGAGTGTGGGTTTTGTTCATTCGATTTTTCAGGTTTTGATGTTGAAGAAGTGTGTGGCTAATCCTTAATTTTTTGTGCCTATTCAGAGTATTGGTATTTTGGGTTTCTTTTCTTCTGAGGAAGTCCCGATGGAGATTTTGTATAGAAAAGTCCGTTATTTCAGGATTAAGGATGTGGCTTTGGTAATAGTTCTATGGAGGGACCCAAAAGGTTGAAGAAGCTACTTGGGAAGCTAAAGAGGACAAGAAGCCTAGATATCTATACTTGTTCCTTGGATTAGACAATCATGCTTAAGGTATGTGTTTTCCTTATTATCTTTGTTTTCTGACTTGGTTAAAGGAAATAATGATTGTGTTTCGGTCTTAGAATCGTGCTAAGGGATGCCTTGACTCATCATTTAGGGACGAATAATCCTAGGGGGGTGGTCTCCTTATGGGTCGCAGGGCTTGAGTTATAGGGTGACCACTAAGGGTTGCTCGTGTTTCTGTTGTGAGTATGACTGGATGTCATAAGTCATAATGTCTTTTTATGAGTTGTAGGGTGCTTTCTGTAACCAAACCAATATAGGTGCCCAATGTCACTAATATGGATACGACTAAGACCCTATGAGTCGTAAGGTCCGTGTACGAGTCATATGGTTTGACTTGTAGAGTCAACAATGGGGATGCCTTAGGACACTACTCATACTACTAGTCTAGGAGAAGACTCGTAGTCAGTCCTTACGAGTTGTAAGGTGACCCGTAACGACTTGGCAGCAAATTTTAGTATTTCATTAAGGGTACTTTGGACATTTTCCCTTCACCCCAATTGTGACCTACACTATAAAACACTTTTAAGACCCCACTATCATTCATAAAACACAATCAAATATACTCTTAAGCTCTCGTAAATCCTTACGTCAAGAACAAGCAAGGGTTTCTCAAGATTGATCATTAGAGCTTCCAAGTGGTGATTTCTCTCCATAATTGTGATACTTTCAGGCATGTACCTCTCCCCTTAAATTTTTTTTACTTAAAGCATTTGTTTAAATGTTTACTTATGTGGATTTCAATATTTAGTTCGAGTTGGGTAGAGGTCTTTGTGAAGGAATTTTACTTGATTTGGATTCCCATAGTTTTGTGCAAATGTTCATGTTTTAATTATGTATTTTTAAAACTGTTGTGGGGCATGGGTATGGTGAATGTAAGGGGGGTCGAGGTATTCCCCCAATTTGATGACTTTAGTTTGGAATTTGGCTTTGGAAATCGGGTTCCCTTAACCCTCTTACACAATTGGATTTTAAATAGGGTTAATAACATGATTTGGTTTACTTCCCCAATCTATTGCATTGAATAAAGGTTAAATGGATAACGAGGGTTTTGAAGGCCCTGCTGGCCAAGTTTTGATTTTTAAACTTGATATAATGAACAAAGGGGGTCCTGACATTCCCATTCTAAAATTAATGAATAAAGGGGGTCGTGGTATTCCCCCAGGTTGATAGGATTGGTATGACATATTTCTAAGCATGCAAGTATAATGGTATGACGATACCCATGGTTGATGACTTAATGGATAATTCCTTAGTTAAATGGATGGGTTATGTGAAATTTATTTTAATTGGGATTAATGGCACCTGAGGTTTTTTATCCTGACCAATGGGACATGCTTCATTCCTTTCCCACCTTTGGCATTCAATGGATCTACATGGAGGCATGGTCTGTAACAAGAACAAAGCACGAGTTAGAATAGTCACATAAAGATGAACATGAAAAAGGGTTGTATTTCAAAAATGTTCTATAGCCTCCCTATTATAAGGGAGGAGCACTTCACACCCACAATGAGGACTCTACAAAATGTGTCTTTTTAGACATCCTAGTACTCTTGAACCTAATACTATGATACAAATTTTATCACGCCCAGAGCCTATACTCTGTATGTGACAAGTCACTTAAAGCCAATAATAGCCTCAACCAGACCATTGACGTAGCATCTAACCACTACATTTATGAAAACTAAAGTGAAAGTTATGAACAAAGATTATAATGGTATTCCAAATTGAAAGAATAAACTGATTCAACTAAATATATTAAATTAAAAACTAAAATATATTGAACTATTTAATGTCAGAACAAGCCTTTATTATATGAGATGAATTGTTGGGATAAGACCCTTAACCAAATATAATGTAACAGAAAGAAAAATTAATAATTTTCAAATAGAGAGAAAAATAATCAACTAACTCCCTAAATGTGGAGTACTCACCAAAAGCTAACTAGATATGTTGCAATGGTCTATCCACGAGTGTGAGTATGAGTACAAAAATCTACATTAATAGAATTATGTAGCAAGAGGAATGTATGCGTTCGTACAAGGAAGGTATGAGTATGTAAGGTAAGGTCTAAACAATTTAAAAATCATATCTATAAGAGACTTTAGAATTTGAAATAGACTTTCATAAATATAATCAATAGGTTAAGAGTGAATGCAACTAAAACTACAAAATAAGGATTTTTGAAACTAAACCATCATGAACTAGAATATATTTGAGAACACATATTTGAAAACCATACTATATATAACTCCAAAGGTAGTAATATCAAATGAGCTTTTAATATATAGTTAAGTCATTAGGTTGGGGGTTCATACAATCGGCATACATCATGTGAGATACTGATATCCAATATAACCTAGTTGGGAGGAAGAGGGCTACCATATGCCATGAAAAGGAATAAAACCTACCAATCTATTGGTGGATCTATTAAATTAACTTTTAGGATAAGAGAGATCAACTGACTTGCAGTGCAATAATAAATCCTCTGATGACACATAGTTAAGGTACTTGGTGTCGCTAAACCCCTATTCTCTCTTTGCTAAATAATCCTTCCAAAATCAATTATGTAATTTTATGCTTAGAATTTATTTAAATTTCTATCTATATATTGGTAAATATCAAATCATTACTAAATTCATCATTCAAGAACTATGTTAAAATCACCCTACTATTATTTATAACTATTATTCGGATTTCATAATAGCTGAATAATTCTTAACACATGCTATTAAAAAAACTTCAAGAAAATACATAAAATTGTGTTCAATATTCAAAAGGAGCAACAAGCAAACCTTGCTAAATCCATAAATGATGGTTGGTATGAGTTCACCATCGTAACAGGTACTTGATCTAGAACCAAGTCCCTAACAAGGATACTGAAGTACAATAAGAACACAATAAAAAATACATGAAAGTAAATGAATAGAGACGCTTACACGGAAACCTCCTTGCTCAAGAGAGTAAAACCACGACCTACCCTAGTAGGATTTTACCAATTTCTCCATTAATCTCCATGCAAACAAATGGATTACAACATTTATGCAAACTAGGAATTAAACTCTTAATTATTTCTCACTAGCAATAGCTCTATTTCTATGCACTCTAATAATAAATCTACTACGAAAGCTCCACTAACTAATTCTATTTAGAAACATGAATTAACATAAACATAACCACAAAACAACTCACCAAAATCTCTAAGATGAAACATGAGTTTATAGTTGTAAGGTCAAAACAAAAACTTAATCAACCTAGAAACAATTAAAAATTAAATTTCATTATGAGCAAAAAGTTTCTAAGTTACTGAATTTCTATAGTATTAGATGAGTCTTTTGCTTGAGAATATTTTCTTTTTTGATTTTTAGCAAAAAATTGAACTTCTCTCTTAGTGGATGATAAATGTAATATATGATGAGCATTGGAAGATAAGATTCCGCATTGGTGAATTCTAAAAAGACCATTGAAAATTAATCCCACTAATATTCTGACAATTTGATGAAAAGTAAAAGACAATTGGCATATAAGGAAAATATGTACAACTGTAAAACTGCAGACTGGAACATCAGTTGGTGTAATTGAGTCCTTCCACTAGATTAGGAAATCATCAAAAAATGAATAACAATCTAACAAGCATGGAGACATTCCTATGATAATGTTTGTCAATCATCAAAACATGAGCATACTAAGTACAATAAGAGCAAGGCTGGAAGCCCAACATGTTTCCCTTTTTTTATGATGACAAACTCAGAGTTCTTAGACTTCACAAAGTATCCATCCAGACACTACTTCTCTCTGTCACCAGTAACACAAATCTATTATTTGAAATATTTGCCTTGTTACCAAAAAGTCATTGATCGTCCCTATTTCAACAAACACACACAAACACACTAATCTTTCACCTTTTGGCATTATTTAAGAGTTAAGCAGTAATATAGTATAAGAATCCTTGCATCATATGGCTGCCCACTTTTAATATCCATGATATTGGAGATGAGTTATTGGATTTGATAAAACTGTCCTAACTTGAATCCTTTCAAAGTTTTTCCTTCCAACATCTTTGGTGAAAATATTAGAAACTTGGCCTTCTGTTCTACAAAACTGCATGTCGATAAACCACTTCTTAATGTTGTCTCTTAGGAAGTGATGTTGAATATGAATATATTTTATCTTCTTGTATTGTATAGGATTTTTTTCCTTCTTAAGAGAACTAATGTTGTCACAAAATAATTATTGATCCAAGATATTTTATGATTCATAGAAGTTTAGAACAACATAAAACAACAACTACACATTAAGATTATAGTATAGAAAACGAAACCAAGTTCTATGTTCTGGTCCACATGAAATTAGTGAGGACCCAAAAAAGTGAGCCATTCCTGACGTGTTTTTCCTGTCAATAAGAAATTTAACATAGTCAGTGTAGGCATACCTAATTTGATCAGAGGTATCTCCAGATGGAGAAAAAGTTCAAGATCAGTTGTTTCTTTTAAGTATCTCATTCATAAAGGGGCAAGATTCATTCTTATCAAATTTGATTAAAGTTACTATTGGAGTGTTTATTGGTGACACGACCCGAACTAGGGCCAAGTCAAATTGGGCATATCATGTCCACCAAGGACCGAAAACCACCCAAAATACCCAACCATAACTGCCCCGCACCCTATGTCGTATGAATTTCAAACATTTATATAGATAAAACAATTATAGTTTAAAGACATTAAGTGAAGTCAAGAGTCATATTTAAACAACATCATCCAATTATCCAACCGCTGCCAACCCTAATGCAAATACCAATACCAAGAATGACACTAATACCAACACCCCCCATGCCCATAGTAGACTAAAAATACTCTTTCCAGAAACAAATAGCATCTCTTTGGAACATGCTCATGACCATAGAATAAACCATAATACAAGAAACAAAAATATAAGAAGTCCATAACATGAAATGGAACCTTCCGGAGTATGGAATCTCACCACTTTAGTCCGACTCAAAGCTATCCCCAAATCCAAGTCACTAAGTAGTAGGAATGGTAGTTGGTCGGTTCTTGCATTGCATGGGGATATAGCACCGAAAAATAGTTAGCATAGTGAACGCTAGCATGTACTCAAAGATAGAGATAAAATAATGCCATCATTCAAAACCAAGTTAAATAACCATATGCAATCACATATATACATATATATTGTGCCGAGAAAGTGAACGGGGTTTAGCCTACATTTAAAAACATAACTTGGGTCACGTAGATTTGCCATCCTAAAACCACCCACGGGCTATATAGGTACAGCCCCCCTGCTGAAAAGGCCCCAGTATGTGTTAGCCATACGATAGGGGAAAAGAACCTGAGATGACTAGTACATCTCCCAAAATATAAAGTGTGACATCATGCACATGGTCACCATGACCAAACATTACATCAGTAAATATGAGTTTCCAGTATTGGTCCCCCCGAGACCTTCACCTTCCACAGCTTTGCTACACACACCTGTTTTAAGCCTATATTAAAATCATTTACACATTTCAACCATTTACCAAGGAGTTTTTTAAGTTAGGAATTAACCATTGGTATCTTCATACCAAAATTCGAGATTGCAAGTCTATCCTTTTATACCATACAAAAAACATTAAACCAAGTTGACTCAAAAGTTTCTAATTAAACAAAAACTATGGCCACCAAGGTATTTCAAAACCATTTAAAACCAACTAAATCAATTTAGGTTCCATTACAATTTATGCAATGTAAGGATATAAAGAGTAGTCAAACAATGTTACAAAATCATTCTCAATGGAATTTTAATAAATAGGTTGAGAGAACATAAGTTTCAAAACCATAACCAAGTAATTTAGGGAATCCATACTACTCCAAAAACCATTTACCATTAACATACATTCCACAATGTCAAAATCATACTAAAAGCATGAAAGAAATAATAATTAAACCATGAGAACCATTATTAAATCATAAACATCCAAAAACCCCAACCATTATTTCAAACCATAACAATATCATGAAAATCATATATTAAAACACACTCTCTTTGTAAAATAACAATGAGAGGGGACTAACATGCCTTAGACACCAAGGAAGAGGAAGAGAAACCACCCTTGAAAGCCTTAATTGGTTATCTTGATGAAACCCTAGCCTTTTAATTGAGTGAGAGTTTGAGAGAGATTTTGAGAGTGTTTGATTAAGAATAATAGGTTAATTCTATCCTAAAAGGTGTGTTATGTCATGGTATCAAAAGGAGTTACAAGGGGGAAATGTCAAGAATACCTCCAACTTAAACTATAAAAATAACGTAGGTGGTTATGAGTCGACCCCTTGACTCATGACCATAACACACGACTCGTACCATGGAGTCATCACCAAGTTAGAGAGTTGGACACCCATACACTATTAATAATACGACTACCTGAACCCCACTCAAGACCAGACCATACGACTTGTATGGTCGAATTATACCAAAGACATAATCCGAAGAGATTGACATTGGACAATATATGACTTGTCAAAACAACTCGTAACCTATCCTCACAGTTCTTTGTGAGCCACTCGCACTCAGAGCCAAGCCAAGTCACTAAGTTTTTTATTAAGTAAAGGATCAACCTAATGACTCGCCACCACACCTAATGACCCATAACACCAAACTGTAACCACAATAGAAACCCAACCACCACTTATTGGACACTTTACAAGTTGGGTCCAACACCTGAACCATACCCACAAAATATGACTTGTATGATGAGTCTTTACAAGGATAGTGAGCTCAAAGTTTAGGAAATTTCAAAGGGCCAAAACCTAAAGTGTTTCAATTCTCCCCTACTGGGATCGTTGGCAAAGTTGCATATGAGCTGGAGTTTCCTTCTATTTTGAGCTCCATTCACCTGGTATTCCATGTTTCCATGTTAAGGAAGTGTGTAGGTGATTTGTCGCAGATTGTACCCATCAAAGATATTGGTTTTTCAAATTCTCTATCGTACGAGGAAGTTCCTATTGTAATCTTGGATCGGCAGGATGGTTTGTCATGAACTAAGGACGTAGCTTCGGTAAAAATTATATGGATGAATCATAATGTAGAAAAGGCTACATGGGAAGCTAAAGAGGACATAAAGTCAGAGTATCTATCTTTGTTTTCCACCCTGAAAGATCATACGTAAGGTAAGTGTTGATCTTACCATCATTGTTTTCTGACTTGCTAAAGAAAAGATTGATTTCCTAGGTATCTTTGATTTATATAATAGTTAAAGGTAAGATTCTAGGCATGTGGGGTTTAATTCATGCTTGTACTGCCTTATTATGGCTGATCCAAGTGGGAGAGAGTTGAAACACCCTAGATTTGGGCCTTTGAAATTTTCTTGAGTTTTGGACTCACTGTCTTAGTAATGACTCACCATACAATGGTGGTTCGGTTAGGGGACCCTATTCATTAGAAGACCAGTGAAGGGTGGTTGGATTTTTATTGTGTTTATGGTTTTGTGGTACGAGTCGTTAGTGTTGGTGATAGTTAGTTTGGTCTCTCCCTTAATCAAATTAGTAATTTCGTGATATAGCTTGGTTGTAAGTATGAGTGGCTCACTAAGAGCCACAAGGATTGGGTACAAGGGGTATAGTTAAATTATATGTGGTCCAACGTCAATCCCTTTGGATTCAATCTTGGGTACAATTGGACCATACGAGTCTGTAACGCCCCAAAAATTGGTTCCCGGGATGCCACACGGTGCTACAAACTACAAGTAATCCTGAGCTAACCCTGACTGACTTTTCTAGATCTGAATCTCAAAATAGGGAAACATAGATGAAAAATCATAATATATGCAGACAATTATCTGAATCTTCTGAGTGTATCTAAATCATACTAAATCTCAAAAGTCTGATAAAAAAATGCTGAAAATTTGAATACTAACTCAAAGGTCTAAGTATGAATCTAATAGCCCAACAAGCCTCTACTATCTGAATCTAGAGAGTCACTGAGACAGGCTCCAGCTGACTCTACTGTCTGAAATAAGTAAAGACATATCTACTAGTAGCTTGGAAATATGAATAACTAAGCCCTCTAATTATGGGGACTCACCAACTATAGGGATGTAGATAAGATGATCAAAGATCAATCACGTTGTTGAGACAGAGCACCTGAACCTACATTATAAGACAATGTAGCATATAGACATATATGTGGATCAGTACTTTGAGGATGTACTGAGTATATGGGGGTGTAATGCATAAGTAAACATCATCATAATTAGAAAGTAAATGCATATGGATGTATATGACTCACATAATCTTGATTATCTAAAATATCGAAATACAAAATCATGTATAACAAATCATACTTTTAAATCTAGAGAGCCATAACACTTAGTCTTATAAAAGCTTTTCTACCATTCTTTTCTTTTGAAACTTAGAAGTTTTGGGAACTTTGGAAATCTTGGAAATTTCGAACATAGGGACTTTGGGACTCAGGGAGTTTCTTCTAACCGACATAAACCAAGTGAGCTGACATGGAGTCCAATATTTTTTCCATGTTGGAGAGAGATGTTCTATCCTTGCCATCGGAATAGAACCTTAACTTAAGTGATCACTATCTTAGCCCACTATAGGAAAATTAGAAACCTACAGTGGCTCGTAGGTCTGGGGCATGAGACCTTGGAATCATACCAACTCGGTGCTAAATACTACTCCCATACTTATTGCTTAGAACTTTTAGGAAATCTACCTTAGAACAACACAAGGGTTTATAATGAAAAGCAATTATGATTTGTTTTGCTTTAAATCTTAAACTGTATGAATCATGTGGATTCTTATCTTTGCTTGGATCAATAGACCAACTTTATTTATCAAAATCTGAAAATACCTAATCATGGGATGCTTAAAAAATAGTCATGCTTGAAATGTCAACATACAAACTAGGGCTTAATGACCCATACTTCAATTTCATGTCAAACACCATAAGGTTCATGCTTGATAATACAAATATTCATAATTCAACTTAAAATCTGGAAAATATGATCATACACATTAATTTTTGAAAGTAGACATGTAATTCAATATCCAAATCACTTAAAATCTCAAAATCATGCAATTTGCAACATTGGGTATAAACCCTAACTTAAATTTCATGGGAAAAATCATACAAAACTAAGCAATTTGTAATTTAAAGTTTTTTGGGCAAAAGGATGAAAGATTTATCCTTGTTCAAAACCCCACACACCTTAATTGATGATCTTTGCTGAGAAACTCGAATCTTGGATTCCTATTGATGTTTTGGAGATGGATTCTTAGTGTTCTTGTATTGGGAATCCTTAAATTTAGACTATCTTGGAGAATTAATGGAGAGATCTTGAGTTTCTTGGGGAGGAAGTATGATGAACTAGGGTTTTTCCTTGAGGAGAAAGATCAATAAAGCATAACGTGCTTTCAAATATGATAAATCTTCTGTTTTTGGACGGATTGGGGGTTCGGTAATTTACCAAAATGCCCCTTTTAAACTTTTAAACGAAACTAAAAAACGTACATTTTCCCGATTTGGGTGGCCACCGTGACACGCCATTATCGCGGTGGCTCACTGAAAAATAACAATTGGAAACTGGGAAGACTCCACGATGCGGAGTCATCATGGTGCCCTTTGGAATGCCATTTTGGCACATGGCGTGACATGCTATTATCACGCTGGACCTCTGGAAATTAACAACTGGGAAATTAGCCCTCTTTGCGATGCGCCAATATTGTGGAGGGCCACTGGAAATTGACAATTGGGATTTGACACTGCTCCGCGGCGCGCTAAGGGTCTAAATGATGGTGTTTTGTGATTGGAACTTTAAATAGCCATAACTTCTTACCCGGTTATCGGATTTAGGTAAATCTTATATCGTTCGAAAGATAATTCAATTTCCTACGTCATGGAAAGTCCAAAACTAAGGAATTCCACACGACATAAACAACACTCATTCTAGAAGCTACTCCTTATCATTATCGAGATGAGTTTAAGCTAGGAAAAATCACGGGGTATTACAATATCTCTCTCTTGGGAACATTCGTCCTCGAATGTGGCTAGTTAAGATGAAATTTCTAGGGAATCTGAGAGCACAAGAATAGCATGCATAACTGAAGTGAACTGAGCAATTGAATCTAAATCGTTCTAAGCTTCTGAGTAATTTTGTGTGTGCATGAACTTACATGAGGACAATTATATAGCTGAATGTATGATTATAAAAGAACTGGATTAAATAAGAGTAGTACCTTCGACTAGATCTGAGTTTACAGAGAAGAGGTGAGGGTACTTGGCTCGCATATCGGCTTCTGCTTCCCAAGTAACGCTCTCAACAGACTGATTCCGCCAAATGACTTTAACCAAGGGAACTTCTTTGTTCCCTAGTCTACGGATCTGATGATATAGAATCTCAAATGGAATCTCTTTGTATGAAAGGCTATTCTGAATATCTGAGCTTTCTATAGGAACTACAATGGTGGAGTCACCGATACGCTTCTTAAGCATATAGACGTGGAATACAGGATGAACGACTGACAAGTCTACGGGCAATTCAATCTCGTAAGCTACTTTCCAAACATAACTAAGAATTCTATAAGGGCCAATATATCGGGGACTAAGCTTCCCCTTTTTGCCAAATCTCTTTACCCTTTCATGGGTGAAATCTTCAAATACACAAAATCACCAACTTCAAATTTGAGGTCCCTTCTTCTCACATCTGTATAGGATTTCTGACAACTCTGGGCTATTTTCAATCTTACTCTAATCAACTTAACTTTCTCCATGGCCACATACACTGCATCATGCCCAATAAAAGTAGCCTCACCCATTTCAAACCAACCTATGGGTGATCTACATCTCCTCCCATAAAGAGCGTCAAACGAAGCCATTCGAATGCTAGTATGATAGCTGTTATTATAAGCAAACTCAATCAATGGAAAATGCTTATCCCAACTACCTTTAAAATCAAGAGCGCATGCCCTCAACATATCTTCTAGAGTTTGGATGGTCCTCTCTTCTTGACATCTGTCTGAGGGTGGAAAGCTAAACTAAGATGGAATTGGGTACCTAGACCCTTCTGAAAGGCTTTCCAAAACTGGGAAGTAAACTTGTACCCCTATCTGAGATGATAGACAAGGGAACCCCATGCAATCTAACTAACTCTTGGATATACAACTTAGCATAATCCTCAGCTATATAGAACGTGTGAACTAGCAAGAAATACGTTGACTTAGTCAATCTATATATAATAACCCATATCGAATCATGATAACGACGCGATTGGGGTAAACCAGTCACAAAATCCATATTCACCTCTTCTCATTTCCAAGTGGGAATATCAAACTCTTGCAATGTACCACCAAGTCTTTGGTGCTCTTCCTTAACCTGTTGACAAGTTGCACATTTAGCTACGAACTCCTCTACATCTTTCTTCATACCATTTCACCAATAGATTTCCCAGAAGTTGCGGTACATCTTGGTAGCACCTGGATGAATAGAATAACGTGCACCATACGCTTATGCCATAATTCTCTATCTCAACTTATCCACATAAGGCACACACAATTTATTTTGATATCTCAACACGCCATCTCCCCCTTGGGAGAAAACCTCTACCCTTTGGTCTTTAACTTACTCTTTCAGTTTGACCAAACTATAATCCATATCTTGATTCTCCTTTACTTCTGAAACTAGGGAACATTCGGAGTTACACTAAACCCAAACATTCCCTTCAGCTGAATCAAACAACCTAACACCTAATCTAGCCAAACGAAGAACTTCTCGAGCTAATTATTTCTTATCATTCTCCACATGAGCAACACTTCCCATAGACAACCTACTAAGGGCATCTGCCACTACATTGGCCTTGCCCGGATGATACAACACACTTATATCGTAGTCCTTCAATAACTCCAACCACCTTCTCTGATGGAGATTCAACTCTCTCTGAGAAAATACATACTACAAGATTTTGTGGTCTATGAACACATCAACATGTATAACATACAGATAATGTCTCCAAATTTTCAAAGCAAACACCACGGCAGCTAATTCAAGATCATGGGTTGGGTAGTTATTTACATGAGGCTTCAACGGTCTAGAGGCATAGGATATGACATACCTCTCTGCATCAACACACAACCCAAACCAACTCTTGAGGCATCAAAATAAACAACAAAGCTAGTTGTACCATTAGGTAATGCTAGAACTGGGACTGAAATGAGTCGAGTCTTCAACTCCTGAAAACTCTTCTCGCAAGAATCTGACCAAAGGAACTTAACTTTTTTTTGGGTCAATCTAGACATAGAAAACGTGATAGAAGAGAAACCTTCAACAAAACGGTGGTAATAACCATCTAGACCTAAGAAACTCCTAATGACTGATGGAGAGATATGTCTAGGCCAATTTCTTACAACTTCTGTCTTTTGGGGATCAACTCTAATGCCATCGATGGAAATACTATGACCAAGAAAGGCTACTTACCTTAGCCAAAATTTACACTTGCTGAATTTGGCAAACAATTGATGGTCTATAAGTGTAATACCCTACATTTTGGACTAGAATGAAAATCCGTCATTCCTATGCATAGACGTTTCAAAAGCCTCGAATCCTATGTAAATTTAGTGTGTTAATCAATTATGTAGTGTGGGAATATATTTGAGCATGAATTTAGATCATATAGGTTCCCTAACTCAAGTACAAGTTGACAGCTTTCCTATCGTTCAAGTTTTAGTGAGCGTCAAAACTTGGGTCAATTTTAATCGATTATAACTCCTTGTATATATTGAGTTAGATATACTACTCTAAATAAAATGAAATATCTTTGAATTATCTTTCCAACGATACCAATTTCACCCAAATCCGATACTCGATCAAGAAGTTATGACTTTGCAAAGTGGAGTACGTCGCCTAACGTAAGGTGTGCGACACACAACCTAATATGTGCGATAAGGTGTGCGATGCACAACCTAATATGTGCGATAAGGTGTGCGACACACACCCTAATATGTGCTATAAAGTGTGCACCGCACATGCTGTAGTCCAGGTGACTTAAACAGTCTGTTTTTGGGGAAAAATGGTCCTTTTCCCACCCCTATATAATGCCTAAACACGGAATTAAGCCCTTATTTCACCAAAATATATTATTTATCTCAAAATCATATTAAGAACACAAGATAGGGTTTTCATAGAAGATTCAAGTTCAAGAAATTCTCTCCATCAATCTTCATGTAATTAAGAAATAAGGTATGTGTAGTGTTCATCCACGGATCACTTTCATCCGTGGAGCTCAAGAACCATGTTTTAAATAATAAATTATGATATTTATGTTGTTGTGTGATTGTGTTCATGTTAATGGTTGTTAATTGTGTTTCAAGGTGGTATCTAAATGTGTTTCCAAGAAGTGTATGGGATGTTAGTTGGAAACCCTTGAATTTGGGTGGTTCAAGATTTCTAAATTTGTTAAGTACACCTAAGCTCAATATTGTGCATGTAAGGTGTTTGATAAAATGCCTAGAATGATAAAAATCATGTATTATAACTTAGGGGTGAACTATATGATAAATTCATGCTAGTCTATTATTTTCAAAGAGCTCACTTGTCATTGTTGTGCAATATATGTGTTAATGGAATGTATATGATGATTGGGGAATGGATTCATAGTGTGTCTATATGCCTTCCATGCTATGAACAAGATCATGATTTTGAAGTATCACATGAGTTATCCCCAAATCATTACAATATGAACTAACTGTTACATATTTTCCATTCCCTTATGCTTAAATGGTTTTCATGCTATCGTTATGAACAATATATGTTGTCGGAATGCCCATGATATTAGAATATGAGATTCATGACTTGATTATAAGAATTGGTATTCATGTTAGATATTATGATGACCATGTACTTCATTAAATCCCTCACTCATGTATTATGGATTGTTATTGATGGTCATGTACTCAAGAAAGTCAAGTTGTGTCAGTTTCCTTCCATCGAGTCCTGGGGGTACTTGTACCTAAAAAATATAGTTGTGTGCCTAGAGCCATGTCATGTTATCATGATACTTTCAGTCAAGCCATGATCTATAGAATTCAGTCAGTCATGTGACTCAGGAAAACTCAGTAATCTCAGTAGTCCAGTAATCTCAGTGCTCAGTAACCTCAGCAACCTCAGTATTCACAGTTAATCTTAGTAACTTCAATACTCTCAACCAGTCCTCAGAACTCAGTAAATTCCGTCAGTCATCGGAATCCAGTAAACTTAGTTTAGCTCCACTAAACAATACTATTTGTATCAGTTCAGCTAATCAGTTCAGTTTAGATATTTAGTTTAGCTTAGTTATTCAGTACAATTTCCTTCAGGTGGGAGTAAAAGTTAGCAGCGAGTGAACCCAAGGATGGGAACTCACCTGCCAGTTCAGGGTGTGATTCTTAGCAGTCATCTTTGTGTTCCAGAACTACATAGCCAACGTAGGTTGAGACATATTAACCTTTCAGATTAGGGTTGATGAGGTGTATTAACCTGTCAGTTTAGGGTTCCCACCATTCTAATTTGAGTACCTGCCAGATAAGGGTCACTCACAGCTATCCTTACCAGTGGCGCGGTATTGACACCCCTCCATTTAGGGCAGAGACTGGACCCCAACTTAGCTATATGTGTTATTGGGACATGTCGGTTAGACAACTATTTACCACAGTCTTAGTTTCAATCCCAGTCTCAGTAAAAAATCTTAGATAGTTCTTCAGATTTCAGGACTGTCAGGTACAGTCAACTCAAAAATAGAATGGAACTCAGATAGTTCCTTCAGATTTATGGGTTGTCAGATACAATCACTTATGATATAAGTTATATTAGTTCTCAGAACTCAGGTTGTCAATCACATCAGTTATCAGAATTCATGATATCAATATTCAGCTTCAAGACTGTCAGACACAGTCAACCAGACCAGTTCTTCATAATTAGAACTGTCATATACAGTTATTCATGTATCAGTAACATAGTACTAGTCCCTCAGTATTTAGTAATACAGTATCAGTTCCTCACTTATTAGTGATTTACATATTCGGTATTCAGTTTCAGGACTGTTAGACAATCAATCAGACCAGTTCTTCATAATTCAAACTATCAGAAATAGTCGTTCATCTATTCAGTATCTTAGTATCAGTTCACTCATGTTTTCAGTATTCAGACTCAGTAGTCAGTATCTCCATGAGTTCATTTACAATTACGTATGCATGTATGTATTCTCAGGTTCATATCAGTCAGTATTGTTTATGCATATAACCCTTTGCATTTAGCCTACCTCACTCGTATACTTAGTACATTCAGATGTACTAAAACATTTGAGCTATGGTGATTTCTCTTATGTTACACCATAGGTTCAGAGGCACAAGCTCCAGATCAGCAGTAGCATTCCAGTGTTCAGAGTTTGCAGTGAGTCCTTCTCATTCAAGGACGATATAATTATTGCTTCATTTACTATTTTAGTTCAGTTGCTAGATGGAGTTAGTTAGGGACATATCCCATCAACTCCTTATTCTAACAGTTTAGAGGCTTTCCATACTATAGCATGTTAGACAGTTATTTCAGATTTGTTTTGGTATTGTTATACCATTTTCAGATATTGTCTTATCAGATATTTATTCAGATTTGAATCTTATGGCCATTTAGTACATTTTCCATATTTTTATGTTTATATTATGCAGTGTACAGGTATAGATATCAGTCATGGGTTAGCTTGTGGTCCTTCGAGGTCATGAGCACCGTGTAGCATTTCGATTCAGAAAATTGGGGTGTTACAAAATTGGTATCAGAGCCTAAGGATCAATAGAGTCCTAGGAAGTCTGAAAGCTGCATCTAGTAGAGTCTTGTACATGCGTGTGTTGTGCACCACATTAATGTGCAGGAGGCTATGAGATGTTTTAGGAATAGTTTCCCTTCTTTCATATCTTAGATCGTGCTATAGCAAGGTTCTCTAAGAAACTCATGTAGATTCTCATCATGCTTCACTCATGTTAAATCCACCTTACTTTCAAGGTAACAGAAATAGTGAAGCTCAAGTCATAAAGATAGGGCTTTCTCAGACAGTATCCCATCAGTTAAGTTATGTTCCAAAGTTCTACGGATCTCATTCATCATCATGAGAACTCGTTCTCAAAACCAAATTTAGATATGTCATCAGATCCCTTCTCAAAATCCTATGATAGCATGTGACCCAGAGTTAGAAGCATGAACCCAGGAGTTTAGCAGTAGACAAGTTGGGATACGATATCCATATTGAATAGATTATGTATTCATGGGGATAGATGTGCTATAATAAATCAGTAGGCTTGAACAGTGTGAGTTAGAAATTTAAGTTTATTGACTTGAAATTAAGCATGAAGGTGTGAATGTGATATTAGTAGTATGTGAGGAAACAGAGGCAAATGATGTATTTAGTAAGGCGAGCATGTGTTGATTAGAGTGTAAGTATGTGATGATGATTTTAGTACAGTTTAGAGATTAGTTTAGTGTTCACAGACTTATGATGATGGCTTAAAGCTAAGGGAGAGATGATAGATCAAGTAACCAAGTCAGGCTCTCAGATTCCAGTAGTAGTACCAGTATGTACAGAAAAGCAGTTAGGGAAGGCAATTCCCGACCCATCTTATCTCAGTGTAAAGCTTTGTACTTCAGTCAGCATAGTGCCTATGCATGCTTTATGTCTCAAATTCCATAGATATAGCTTATGTTCACACGTATTCCATAGAATTGTGTGTGCTTTCAGTTCCCAGTATAGGAAGTTCTATTCTAGATCACTCAGTGTTACAATTCATGTTCCATGAACTCAGAAATTCCAGACTCAGGTCATGCAACTCATGACTCATGTACACATATCATGCTCTCCAGTATACTCAATTTCCATGACTCATGCTACGCCCCAACTGATCAGATAAATTTAGACTATATCATATATATACTCAGTTCAGACCTTTTTGGTAAATCCATGTTGTTGATATTCTATTCCTCAGGTTTCAGTTATGTGTCAAGTTCAGTCAGTATCCATTCATGTTTCAGATACTCCTAATTTAACCCCTGCAGCGAGCTCTCTTTATGAGAATAGTATAGTGTTGATAAATTTCTTAGATGGGAGAGAATTAATATTTCATGTTAAGAGTAAATTATTACATGCGTGTTTTATACGAGGGTGTATATATGAAGATAGGCTTGAATATCCTGTTAGTATGCAAGCAAAGGGCTAGCAAGAGGTGGTACTTAGAAATTGGAAAAAAATTCAGAGTGTGAATGTATACTCAAATCCTTGATTTATGTCAACCTTCATTATGCGACAATCATAACTCAGTTGTCATCTCAGTTACAGTTTCAGTACTCAACACTCAGTAATTAGTGCTCAGTCTTAGAATTAAGCACTTCAGTATCAGTCAAAACCTTAGTTTTAGTATTTAGTTATCGGGACCCAGCATTTAGTTCCAGTATGGATCCCAGTTACAGTCTTAAGTTATAATGTCAGCTTTAGATCTGTAATCAGATCAGAAACTCAGTTCAGTTCTAGACTTGCTTGACCCATGTTACAGCTATCAGTTACTCAGTCAGTAGTATTTTAGTACCTCAGTCTACAGGATGTTTCCTAATCATGTTATACACCTAGCCTTGCATTCTTGAGGTGATACAGTTTTGCTCATTCATGCTCAGTTACCTCATGTTACTAAGTCAGTCCATTCTCATATGCATAATACTTTATGGCCTCAGCCCAGCTACTCAGATTAAGTACAATTCAATCTTACATGCCCAACATTCAATTACCAGTTACTCAATTAATCAGATAAGTTAGTATGTCTATGCATTCGTGCATCACACTTCAGTTTCAGATCTCAGATAACCAGTCACGATTTCGTACCTAGGTGCCTTGTGCATCGCCTCAACTTCCTCAATATCTCAGCAAGGTCAGTACAACATCCTTCAAGAGACATAGTGTCCCAAGGGGGAGATACACTATAGCCCCCAAACTTCCTTTATTTAAACATGTCGTTTTCTTTGATAAATCTATCTTGGAGGATGTATTACTTATAAGCCAACCCTCTAGCTTTAAAACTTAGCTGTAAGCCATGTACTCAATGGCTCAGTGTAGTCACGATACGATACTCTGTCCATGTCACGCATTACAGACTCAGTTTAGTTCATGTATCATGTTCTAGACTCAATTATGTTCTTATGTTTCTGCTCATGCATATTGAGTAATCAATCTCAGAATCATCGGTATTTTCAGTTCATGTTAGCGTCTTCTTTGAGCTTACTCATTCTCATGTTCAAATTTCAGTACAAACTTGGTATTCAGCTCCATGCTTAGTTCCCAGTTCAAACTTTGTATCTTTACCATTGTATATTCATTTGCATGATCATGAGCCAGTTCTATCATATATTTGTGCATCATATATGCATGATCAGCTTATCAGTACTTTCCCTCATATACTTATGAATCAGTTATGCATGCATCAGATATGCATGTTTAGTATGACATGTTCAGCTTATCATCATGTCAGCCATGAAATCATGATCAGTCGTTCATGCTCTATATTCACGCCAGTTGTCTTTTCTCTCATCTCATCCAGTCTTATTCGAGGATGAATATTCCCAAGGGGGAGATATTGTAATACCCCATATTTTGGACTAGAATGAAAATCTGTCATTCCTATGCGTAGACGTTTTAAAAGCCTCGAATCCTATATAAACTTAGTGTGTTCATCAATTAGGTAGTGTGGGAATCTATTTGAGCATGAATTTAGATCATAGAGGTTACCTAACTCAAGTACAAGTTGAAAGCTTTCCTATCGTTTAAGTTTTAGTGAGCGTCAAAACTTGGGTCAACTTCAATCGCTTATAACTCCTTATATATATTGAATTAGAAGGACTACTATATATCAAATAAAATCACTTTGAATTAAATTTCCAACAATACCAATTTTTCCTAAATACGACACCCGAACAAGAAGTTATGACTTTGCAAAGTGGAATACGTCGCCTAACGTAAGGTGTGCGACGTAAACCTAAAGTATGCCATAAGGTGTGTGACACACAACCTAATGTGTGCGATCAGGTGTTCTACACACACCCTAATATGTGCGATCAAGTTTGTGCCACACATGTTGTAGTCCAGGTGACTTAAACAGTCTATTTTTGGGGAAAAATGATCCTTTTCCCACCCCTATATAATGCCTAAACACGGAATTAAGCCCTTATTTCACCAAAACATATTCTTTCACTCAAAATCCTCTCAAGAACACAAGCCAGGGTTTTCATAGAAGATTCAAGTTCAAGCAATTCTCTCCATTAATCTTCATGTAATTAAGAAATAAGGTATGCATAGTGTTCATCCACGGATTCCTTTTATCCATGGAGCTCAAGAACCATGTTTTAAATAATAAATTATGATCTTTATGTTGTTGTGTGATTATGTTCATGTTGATGGTTGTTAATTGTGTTTCAAGATGGTATCTAAATGTGTTTCCAAGAAGTGTATGGGGATGTTAGTTGGAAACCCTTGAATTTGGGTGGTTCAAGATTTCTAAATTTGTTAAGTACACCTATGCTCAATATTGTGCATGTAAGGTGTTTGATAAAATGCCTAGAATGATAAAAATCATGTATTATAACTTACGGGTGAACTATATGATAAATTCATGCTAGTCTATTACGTTCAAAGAGCTCACTTGTCATTGTTGTGCAATATATGTGTTAATGGAATGTACATGATGATTGGGGAAT
This sequence comes from Capsicum pubescens, assembly GCA_030864215.1. Classification (NCBI taxonomy): domain Eukaryota; kingdom Viridiplantae; phylum Streptophyta; class Magnoliopsida; order Solanales; family Solanaceae; genus Capsicum; species Capsicum pubescens. The sequence goes on along the minus strand of CM061544.1, from coordinate 191,774,449 downwards.
GGATTCATAGTGTGTCTATATTCCTTTCATGCTATGAACAAGATCATGATTTTGAAGTATCACATGAGTTATCCCCAAATCATTACAATATACTAAATGTTACATATTTGTTATTCCCTTATGCTTAAATAGTTTCATGCTATCATTATGAACAATATATGTTGTCGGAATGCCCATGATATTAGAATATGAGATTCATGACTTGATTATAAGCATTCCTATTCATGTTAGATATTATGATGACCATGTACTTCATGAAATCCCTCACTCATGTATTATGGATTGATATTGATGGTCATGTACTCAAGAAAGTCAAGTTGTGTCAGTTTTCTTTCATCAAGTCCTGAGGGTAATTGTACCTAAAAAATGTAGTTGTGTGCCTAGAGCCATGTCATGTTATCAAGATACTCTCAGTCAAGCCATGATCTATAGAATTCAGTCAGTCATGTAACTTAGGAAAACTCAATAATCTCAGTAATCTCAGTAGTCCAGTAATATCAGTAATCTCAGTGCTCAGTAACCTCAGCAACCTCAGTATTCACAGTTAATCTCAGTAACTTCATTACTCTCAACTATTCCTCAGAACTCAGTCCATTCCGTTAGTCATCGGAATCCAGTAAACTTAGTTTAGCTTCGCCAAATAATACCACTAGTATCAGTTAGCTAATCAGTTCAATTTAGTTATTCAGTTCATCTTAGTTATTCAATTCAGTGTCCTTCAGGTGGGAGTAGAAGTTAGCACCGAGTGAACCCAAGGATGAGAACTCACCTGCCAATTCAGGGTGTGATTCTTAGCAGTCATCTTTGTGTTCCGGAACTACGTAGCCAATGTAGGTTGAGACATATTAACCTATTAGATTAGGGTTGATGAGGTGGCTTAACCTGTCAGTTTAGGGTTCCCACCATTCTAATTTGAGTACCTGCCAGATAAGGGTCACTCACAGCTGTCCTTACCAGTGGCGCGGTATTAACACCCCTCCAGTTGGGGCAGAGACTAAACCCCAACTTAGCTATATGAATTATTGGGGCATGTTGGTTAGAAAACTACTTCCCACAGTCTCAGTTTCAATCCCAGTCTCAGTAAAAAAATCTTAGATAGTTCTTCAGATTTCAAGACTGTCAGATACAGTCAACTCAGAAATAGAACGGAACTCAGATAGTTCCTTCAGATTTATGTACTGTCAGATATAGTCACTCATGCTATCAGTTATATCAGTTCTCAGAACTCATGTTATCAATCACATCAATTATCAAAATTCATGATATCAGTATTCAGCTTCAAGACTATCAGACACAGTCAACCAGACCAGTTCTTCATAATCAGAACTGTCATATACAGTTATTCATGTATCAGTAACATAGTAATAGTCCCTCAGTATTTAGTAATACAGTATCATTTCCTCACTTATTAGTGATTTACATACTCAGTATTCAGTTTCAGGACTGTTAGACAGTCAATCAGACCAGTTCTTCATAATTCAAACTATCAGAAATAGTCATTCATCTATTCAGTATCTCAGTATCATTATACTCATGTTGTCAGTATCCTGACTCAGTAGTCAGTATCTCTACGAGTTCAGTTACAATTACGTATGCATGTATGTATTCTCATGTTCATATCAGTCAATATTATTTATGCGTATAACTCTTTGCATTGAGCCTACCTCACTCGTATACTCATATATTCAGGCGTACTTACGCATTTGCGCTATGGTTCTTTTTCTTATGTTACACCATAGATTCAGAAGCACGAGTTCCAGATCAGCAGTAGCATTCCAGTGTTCAGAGTTTACAGTGAGTCCTTCTCATTCGAGGACGATATGATTTTTGTTTCATTTACTATTTTAGTTTAGTTACTAGATGGAGTTAGTTGGGGACATATCTCATCAACTCCTTATTCAGACAGTTTAGAGGCTTTCCAGACTATAGAATATTAGACAGTTATTTCAGATTTGTTTTGGTATTGTTATACCATTTTCAGACATTGTCTTATTAGATGTTTATTCAGATTTGAACCTTATGGACATTTAGTACATGTTTTTGCATTTTGATGTTATATTATGCAGTGTAGAGGTATAGATATTAGTCAAGGGTTAGCTTGTGGTCCTTCGAGGTCATTAGCACCATGTAGCATTCTGATTCAGAAAATCAGGGTGTTACAATATGAGTTTGCAAGTCAACTCTAAGATGGTCTGCATTGTTATCATCACTACGAGAGTATACGAGGATATCATCTATGACCACTATGACAAACATATCTAGATACTGCTTGAACACTCGATTCATGAGGTCCATGAAAACTGTCAGAGCATTGGTCCGAAAGATATGGCTAGAAACTCAAAATGACCATAATGGGTTCTGAAAACTGTCTTTGGAATGCCACATTCCCTTACTTTAAGCTGATGATAGCCGGATCTAAGGTTTATCTTTGAGAAATAACTTGCACCTTGCAATTGATCAAACATGTCATCAATTCTAGGAAGAGGATATTTGTTCTTGACTGTAACTTTATTCAACTGACAATAGTCGATGTACATGTGCAAAGAACCATCTTTATTTCACATGAATAAGATAGGAGATCCCCATGGAGAAACATTAGGCCTTACAAAGACTTTATCTAGAAGATCTTTGAGTTTCTCCATCAACTCCTTAAGCTCTACGGGAGCCATACGATAAGGAGGTATAGAAATAGGCTGAGTCTCTGGGAGAAGGTCAATACCGAATTCTATTTCCCTATTGGAATGTACCCCTAGGAGATCTTCTAGAAAAATATCAGGAAACTCATTGGCCACTCGGACTGACTGAATTGTTGGAGTCTCATACTTAGTGTCTTTAACTCGAAGTAGATGGTAAATGCAACCTTTGGATATCAACTTTCTAGTCTTAAGCTAAGATATGAAATGACTCTTGGGAGACACTGAATTATCTAACCACTCAAAAACTGGCTAATTTGGAAACTGAAACTTCCCCACTCGGGTGCGGCAATCTATAGAAGCATAACAGGACTGAAGCCAATCCATACCCAGAATAAGATCAAAATCAAGTATGTATAACTCTATCAGGTCTTCTAACATAACTTTATGAAGGACGGTAATAGGACATATTTTATAAATCTATTTGGCAATAACTAACACACTTATTGGAGTAGAAACCAAGAAAGACTCAGGGATCTTTTCAAAACTTATCTCAAAATATACAACAACTAACGTGGTCACATAAGAGAAACCCGACCCAGGTTCTAACAACACATAAACATCAAAATGAAAGACGTGAAGCATACCCGTCACAATATCTGGGGAATCTTCCTGTTCCTGGGAGGATGGCAAAGCATAAAACCAATTCTGGCACTGACCGCTATCATTACTATATGATGTACCCTGAGAAAGAGTTGGGCGACCTAGAGAAGCTGGAGCACTATTATTTTGATTCTGAAGATGAATATCTCTATTCTCTGCTTAGCATACGGGCACTCTTTAATTCCATGACCTAACTTGCCACAACCAAAACAACCCTTTTGCCCAACCAAGCACTCACCAAAATGAGTTCTATCACACTTATCACATGGAGGATAATTGGTCTTACTGCTCACACTATTTTGAGATCTGGATATGAAAGACTAAGCCCACAGTTCTTGCCTATTTCTGGGTGCAGAAGCACTAGCTGAAGAAGGTGCAGGCATAGATGAATGATTCTACAACTGCGAATGATTTCCTCCGCCAAACCTATTTTGACCATGATCAAACTGCCCTATTATAGCCCTCTTATTTACTCTCTCTCTTTATCTTCTTTATTTTTTCTACCTCAATCTTCTAATCATGCATTATCAATCTAGGGAGATCCATGTCTCTATTAAGTATAGTAGTCCTACACTCCTTAACTACCATCCCAGACACACCAGTCACAAACTTACTCATGCTTGACCTAGGGTCAGCCATCTGGTCAAGGGAAGACTTAGACAATTGGTTGAACTTAAGGCAATACTCCTTCACTGTCATAGATCCCTACCTCAGGTTCTTGAACTCTTCTATCTTAGCTTCCCTCATCTCAAGTGGGAAGAACTTGTCTAAAAATACATACTGAAATATCTACCAAGTCATAGGAGTTGCATTCTCCCCTCTACTCTTCTTCCATATCACCACCCAATCAAAAGAAATATCCTTTAGCCTATAGGATGCCAATTCTACACTCTCTTTTTTAGAAATATACATAATTCGGGTGATCTTCTTCACCTCATCAAGATAGAGTTGTGGGTCCTCACCTAACTTCAACCTAAAGAATTTTTGCGGGTTCATTCTCATGAAATCTCGAATTCTAGATGTTGCTAAATCCCCATACTACTGAGGTGGGACTGCAACCTCGGTTTCCCTAAATATTAGTTGTCATAGCTTGGGTTGGCGCCAGAAAACCCACCCAAAACTCCTCATACAACATATTCTCATTCAAAGGATCTGCGAGCTGAGGTGGCTGGTTATTATTTCTATGGGCGTTAGCTCTGCGAGGAAGCATATTTTGTCATAAAATAGCACTAGTTAATAGTAGATAGAGATAGCTATAAGCATGATGGATTATGAAAGAAAGAGAAGATTTTCCTAAAATGCTCTATAGCCTCTTGCTCATAGATGTGGCGCGCTTTACACCGATGATCAAGACTCTATGTAACACAGCTTATCTGACTCCCTAGGACTCTCAAACCTTAGGCTCTGATACCAAGTTTGCAATGCCCCAAAAACTGGTTCTCGGGATGTCACTGGTGTTCTGAACTACAAGTAGTCCTGAGCTAACCCTGGCTGCCTTTTCTATATCTAAATCTCAAAATAGGGAAACATAGATCAAAAATAATAATATATGTAGACAACTATATGAATCTTCTGAGTATATCTGAGTCATACTAAATCTCAAAAGTCTGATAAAATTAATGCTGAAAATCTGAATACTAACTCAGAGGTCCAAGTCTGAATCTAATAATCCAACATACCTCTACTCTCTGAATTTAGAGAGTCACTGGGACAGGCCCCAGTTGACTCTACTATCTGAAATGAGTAAAGACATATCTACTAGTAGCTTGGAAATCCAAATAACTAAGCCCTCGAACTATGAGGACTCAACAACTTCATGGATATAGATAAGATGCTTGAAGATCAATCATGCTACTGAGACTGAACACCTGAACCAACATTATAAGACAATGTAGCGCATAAACATATATGTGGATCAATACTTTGAGGATGTACTGAGTATATGGGGGTGTAATCATAAGTAAACATCATCATAATTAGAAAGCAAATGCATATGGATGTATATGACTCACATAAGCTTGATTATCTAAAATATCAAAATACAAAATCAAGTATAACAAATCATACTTGTAAATCTAGTGAACCATAACACTTAGTCTTATAAAAGCTTTTCTATCATTCTTTTCTTTTGAAACTTAAGTTTGGGAGCTTTGGAAATCTTAGACCTTTGGGACATAGGGACTTTGGGACTCAGGGATTTTCTTTTAACCAACATAAACCATGTGAGCTGACATGGAGTCCAACATCTTGCCTATGTTGGCGACAACTGTTCTATCCTTGCCATCGAAATAGAACCTTAAGTTAAGTGATCACTATCTTAGCCCACTATGGGCAAATTAGAAACCTATGGTGGCTCGTAATTCTGGGGTATGAGACCTTGGAATAATACCCTACTCGGTGCTAAATACTACTCCCATACTTATTGCTCAGAATTTTTTGGAAATTCACCTTAAAATAGAACAAGGGTTTATAATGAAAACCAATTATGCTTTGTTTTGCTTTAAATCATAAAATGTATGAGTCATATGGATTCCTATCTTTGTTTGGATCAATAGACCAACTTTCTTTTTCAAATGTAAATATAGCTAATCATGGGATGCTTAAAACATAGTCATGCTTGAAATGCCAACATACAAACTAGGGCTTAATGACCAATGCTTCAATTTCATGTCAAACACCATAAGGTTCATGCTTGATAATACAAATATTCATAATTCATCTTAAAATCTTAAAAATATGATCATACACATTAATTTTTGAAAGTAGACATGTAATTCAATATTCAAATCACTTAAAATCTCAAAATCATGCAATTAGCAACATTGGGTATAAACCCTAACTTAAATTTCATGGGAAATCATACAAAACTCAGTAATTTATAATTTAAAGTAAGTTTTTTTGGGCACAAGGATGAAAGATTTATCCTTGTTCAAAACCCTACATACCTTAATTGATGATGTTTGATGAGAAACTCGAATCTTGGATTCCTATTGATGTTTTGGAGATGGTTTCTTAGTGTTCTTGTATTGGGAATCCTTATATTTGGACTATCTTGGAGAATTAATGGAGAAATCCAGAGTTTCTTAGAGATAAAGTATGATGAACTAGGTTTTTTTCTTGAGGAGAAAGATGAATAAAGCATAATGTGCTTTCAAATATGAAAAATCTTCTATTTTCTGATGGATTGGGGGTTGGGTAATTTACCAAAATAACCCCTTTAAACTTTTAAACGAAACTAAAAAATATATATTTTCCGATCTGGGTGGCCACCGCAATGCACCATTATCACGGTGGCTCTCTGGAAAATGACAACTAGAAACTGGGCATACTCCGCGATGCGGAGTCATCGCGGTGCCCCTTTGGAATGCCATTTTGGCTCATGGCGCGATGCGCCATTATCGCGTTGGACCTCTAGAAATTTACAACTGGGAAATTGGCCCTCCCCACGATGCGCCAATATCAGGAGGGCCACTGGAAAATGAAAATTGGTATTTGACACTACTCTGCGGTGCACTAAGGGTCTAAATGTCGGTGTTTTGCGACTGGTACTTTAAATACCCATAACTTCTTATCCGATTATCGGATTTAGACAAATCTTATATTGTTGGAAAGCTAATTCAATTTCCTATGTCATGGAAAGTCCAAATCTAAGGAATTCCACACGAAATAAACAACACTCATTCTATAAGCTACTCCTTATTATTTTTGGGATGAGTTTAAGCTAGAAAAAATCATGGGGTATTACAAAGTCATATTATCTGGTCATGAGTGGGGGTCAGGGAGTCATACGATGGATAGTGTATGGGAGTAAAAATCATTGACTTAGTGATGAATTCATGGTATGCTTCATATGTTAATTTCACGAGTTGAAGGGTCGGCTCGTAACCAACAATGGCATTTTTATGTTTTATGTTGGGGGTGTTCAGGAGATTTCCACCTTGTAACCCCCTTTGTTATCATGACATAAAACACCTTTTTGAACTTCATTAACATATTGTCCTTAATCAAACACTCATAAAATCTCTCTCAAGCAAAAGGCAAGAGTTTCATCAAGATAATTAATTACGGGCTTTCAAGAGTAATTCTCTCCATATTTGTTGGTGTCTAAGGCATGTTACTCTTCCCTCATTGTTATTTTAGAAAGAGTATGTGTGTCGTGTTTGGTTTTAATACTGCTGTTAAGGTTTTGACATAATGGTTGGTGGTTTTGGATGTTCATGATTGAATAATATTTTAATGATGTTTCTTTCCTTCTTTTAATATGGCCTTGATATTGTTGAATAAATGGTAATGGTAAATGTATTTAGAGGTGTCTTGGATATCCCCAAATTACTTGGTTATGGTTTTGAAACTTATGTTCCCTTAACCTATTTGTTAAAATACCAATGGGAATGATTTCGTCAAATAGTTTGACTATTCTTGAAATCTTTACATTGCATAAAAAGGTAATGGAATTTAAATTGATTTGGTTGGTTTTAAATGGTTTGGAAAGGCCTTGATTGTCATGGTTTTGGCTTAATAGGAAACTTTAGAGTTAAATTGGTTAATGGATTTGTTATGGCATAAAGGGATAGACTTGCAAACTCTAATTGTGTTATGATGAAGCCAACGGTTAATGCCTAAAACAGACTCTTTGCTAAATGGTTGGAATATGTAAACTATTTTTATATGGGCTTAAAGAGGATTGTGTTAGAAAATCCATCTAAGGTAGAAGTCCCGGGGTGACCAATACTAGAAACTTATATTTGCCGATATGAGGTTTGGTCTTGGTGACCGTGTGCATGATATCACACTTATATTTTTTAGTTGTACTAGTCATCTCTGATTTTATTCTCCGATTAGTATGGATAACACACACTGTGTCCCTTTCAATAGGGGGAGCTAAACCCAACACAACCTAAGTAAAGGTTTTAAATGCATACTAAACCCAATTTCCTTTCCCTAGATGATAAATATATATATATGTGATTGCATATGGTTATTTGACTTGGTTTTAAATGATGGAATTATTCTTATTTTTATCCTTGAGTACATGCTAGCATTTACTCCACTAACTATCTTCGAGCTGTATCCCCACGCGATACAGGAACTGACCATACTACCATACCTCCTGCTCAGTGACTTGGATTCAAGGTCAGTATTGAGTCAGACTTAAGTGGTGAGCTTTTATATTCTAGAAGTCTCCATTTTATGTAATGGATTTATTTTGTTTTTGTTATTTGTTTGGTTTAGTTTTGGCTATGGTCAGGGGCATGTCCCAATCGAATGTTATTGATTATGGATAGAGTTTTTGTCAGGCAACTACGGGCATAAGTGTTGTCGATACTGGTGCAAGCCTTGGTATTTTTTTTGGCATTGGCGTTGGCACTAGATTGATATTTGATTAAGGTTGTTGGACTATTATTATAGAATTTGTTTAATGTCTTTGATATATTATTATTTTTTCTTGTTATATGTTTGAAATTCACTTGACATAGGGTGTAGGGAGGTTACGATTGGGTATTGGGAGTGATCTCCGATCCTAGTTGGACTTGAGATTCCCAACACAACTAAGCCCTAGTTTTGGTCGTGTCATATTGGTATAAGATCCCTAGGTTCATTTTAAATTTGGTGTCTGACAAAGTCATGTCTAGTAAAGTCTCTTTTAGGGGTATGTAGTGCACCACACTCATAAGGGAAAGGCTGTGAGGCATTTAGAAATGTTTTTATTTCTTCTATTTTGAATTCGAGCTATAGAGTCTAAGATCATAAAGTTTCCTCGAATTCCTGTTTGTTTGCTTTTCAAATCATGACTCCTTGAATATCTGAAGCTCACGAAAACTCCTCTGTCCCATCCAAGGACAATGTTTATTGGACCCTTTTTACTTATAGGGACCAAACATGGTCTAGGGTTTAAGTTTTGGATTGTCCTCTCGGAGTTCCACCTTCTCCCTCCAGCCCTTCTCAATCTTCTTAGGTTGATATGATGAATGCTGAGTTTTGTCAGTCTATCCATATATTGGAACAGTTATTGGCCACTTAGGCTGAGCGTATGCTTCTATTACTCCATCTTCTGAGGCCACAAGGGTTGATAAGTGAATGAGGTTGAATCCTCCAGTGTTCACTGGTGTTAAGGTTGAGGATAACACTCAAGCTTTTATGGATAAGATAGAAAAAATATTTTGTGTTATGCATACTACCAACATGTAGGGTATGGAATTTTCTTCCTATCAAAAAAGATATTGCATACCAATTGTATGAGGAATAGGTGCAGTTAAAGAGTGATGATACTGAGTCAGCCCTGTGGGATGATTTCTCAGTAGTTGAGGGAAGAAAGGGTGGAAGACTTTGTTAACCTGAGGTAAGGCAAGATGTCAATCAAGGAGTACGCCTTAAATTTTCATAAGTTATCTCGATATGCTTTGGAGTTGGTTTCTAGCATCAGGGATAAAATAAGAAAGTTCACTTTTGAGTTGTCTTAAGACTTTATTTTGGAGAGTAAGGTTGTCTTGCTGAACAAGGACATGGATATTTTTAGGTTGGTTGTGTATAAGCAACGGGTTGAGGAAGAGAAGAAAAAGTAGGTAGAGATTAGGGAGAGGTTGAGTAAGAAGTTTAGATTTTTTAAGTAGGGTGGTGGCCAACAACAAAGTACATGGTTGGTAGGAAGTGGCCCAAGAAGAAGTGGGACAATTCTGCGTCTAACTCAATTATTAGTGCTCCCTACCAAAATCCATTGGATGACAGGCATTTTTATGGTGGCAACAACTATAGGTCATAGGGTGCCAAATCATAGTTTAGTGGGTCCCAATCAACTCCATCATATCTTCTCTGTAGATTTTATGGTAGATTTCATCAAGTTTTTTGTGATGAAGGGAAGGACAAGTGCTTCAACTGTGGTCAGTCAGGGCATATGGTTAGATGTTGTCCTATTGGTAAGGTTGATTTTGGGGCAAACAATGTTCTTGTTGCCCCTTCTTTAGCTCTGGCACTAAAGGGTTAACTATCTAGTCCTAGCACAGGTCTGAACTGTCTCTATGCTCTCACTACCCGCTAGGAGTTTGAGGCATCGCCTGATGTCATAACAGGTATATTAAAACTCTTTTACCGTGATGTGTTTTGTTTTCTTTATTTGAGGTCCACGTTTTCTTATATGACCTCATTTATGGATGTGCTATTTGGTTTTGTTATTAAATGTATTTTGAACCCTTTTTCTATGTCTACCCTAGTGGGTGACTCTATGGTATCTAGAAGTGTCTATAGAGGTTGTGGGATATCTTTGGGTGATCGGGAGACTTTAGTAGATCTCTTTGAATTAGACATGGTTTATTTGGATGTCATATTAGGGATGGATTTGTTGCACTCGTGCTATGTTTCTCTAGAACGTCGTACCCATAAGGTTGTCTTTAAATTCCCTAATGAGTTGGTTATTAAGTGGGAGAGAGGTTCCTTATCTCCTAAGGGGAAGTTCATATCACATCTTATACCCCAAAGATTAAACTCCAAGGGGTGTCCCTATTATTTAGTCTGGGTTAAGGATTCTAACTCAGACAGTCCTTCTTTGCAATCCATCCCGGTGGTAAATGAATTTCCTAAGGTCTTCCCTGATGAATTTCCTGGTGTTCCTCCTGATAGGGAGATTGATTTTGGGATTGATCTTATTTTTGACACTTTTTTTATTTTGATTCCTCCGTATAGAATTGCTTTGATTGAATTGAATAATCTTATGGAGGAACTAAAATATCTTTTAGACAAAGGTTGAATAATCTTATGGAGGAACTAAAATATCTTTTAGACAAAGGTTTCATCCATTCTCGTGTGTCCTCATGGGGTGCATCGGTGTTATTCATGCATAAGAAAGATGGTTCCTTTTAGATGTGTATTGATTACAATAAATTGAATAAGGTGACGGTAAAGAATAAGTACCCTCTTCCAAGGATAGATGATTTTTTGATCAGCTGTAAGGTGCTAAGTTTATTCCAAGATTGATCTTCGGTAAGAGTATTATTAGTTGAAGATTAGGGAGGTGGATATCCCTAAGACTGCCTTTTGTACTCGGTATAAGCATTTTGAGTTTCTAGTTATCTCTTTTAGGTTGACTAATGCCCCAACGACATTTGAGGATTTGATGAATAGAGTATTTGTATGTTTCTAGATTTATTTATCATTGTGTTCTTATACGATATTTGGTGTACTCAAAGAGTTAGGTGGATTATGTTAATCACCTTCGTATAGTGTTGTAGACCCTGAAAGAGTAGCAGTTGTATGCCAAATTATCAAAATGTGACTTCTAGTTAGATGCTGTCACTTTTTTGGGTCATGTCATTTCTAATGAATGGATCATGGTAGATCCGAAGAAAGTTGCAGTGGTTAAGAAGTGGCCTAGACCCACGACTCCAATCGATATTCATAGTTTCTTGGGTTTAGTTATTAACTCTAGGAGGTTTGTGGAGAGTGTTTTTTATATAGCTACCTCATTGCCTAAGTTAACTCAGTAAAAGGTGATGTTTTTATGGTTGGATGCTTGTTAGGGTAGTTTTGAGAGACTAAAGGATAAACTAACTTCGGCTTCGGTCTTGAGTTTGCCTGAAGGAACGAATGGATTTATGGTCTATATTAATGCATCTCGTACGGGGCTTGGTTGTGTTTTGATGCAGCATGGTAAGGTGATAGCTTAGACTTATAGATAGTTGAAGGAGCATAAAAAGAATTACCCTACTCGTGACTTGGAATTGTTAGGTATGGTGTTTGCATTTAAAATCTAGCATCACTATCTATATGGCGTGCATGTGGATATCTTTTTTTATTATAAGTGCCTGCAATATGTGTTTACTAAGAAAATGCTTAACCTCAGACAAAAGAGATAGCTTGAGTTGCTCAAGTATTATGACATGAGTTTCCACTACAACCAGGTAAACCTAATATGATTGTTGATGCTAATAATAGGTTATCCATGGGATGTCTGTCTCTTGGGGATGAAGGGAAATGGGTGTTAGTGAAAGATATTCACCATTTTTCTAACCTTGAAGTTCGTCTCATGGACATTGAGGATAGTGGTATGGTTGTGCAGGAGGTTGTGGAGTCGTCTCTTATTGCTGAAGTAAAGGACAAGCAAGTGTTAGATCCTTTCTCAAGGAGGATCAAAGATGATGTAGGTGGGAAGAAGGTGATGGCCTTTGAATTAGTGGTGATGGTACCTTGCGGTACCAAGGGAGATTAGGTGTTCCCTACATAGTTATATTGCGTAAGGATTTTAGTTGAGGTGCATGAGTCGCGTTATTCTATCCATCTCAGTTTAATGAAAATGTATCATAATCTTAAGGAGATGTACAGTTGGAATAATATGAAGAGGGTTGTGGATAGTTTTGTGTATAAATACATGGTATTCAACAAGTGAAAGTTGAGCAAATAAGAATCGAAAAATCATATCAAGAAATCGAGCTGAAAGGATAGGCAAGCTGAATGGACTGTTCTGACATTTGAAGACATGCTTAAAGCTTATGTGATTGACTATGGTGGTAGTTGTGTTAAGCATTTGCCTTTTGTACAGTTTGCCAATAATAATAAATACTACTCTAGCATTGGGATGTGTGTGCTTGAGGCATATTTTGGTAGGAGATGGTGGTTTGAGGATGGAGAGGCTGAGATGTTTAGCTCAGATTTGGTTTACCAACCTATGGAGAAGGTGAAGATGATTTGGGATAGACCTAAGGCTGCCCAAAGTCGCCAAAAGTCCTATACAGATGTGAGGCATAGGATGTTAGAGTTTGAGGTTGGGGATAGGGGGTTCTTATAGGTGTCTCCCATAAAGGGAGTGATGCGATTTAGGAAGAAGGGGAAGCTCAGTCTCTTATATGTTGGTCTGTACTTGATTTTGGGAAGGGTTGGTTATAGTGTGTATGAGTTGAAGTTTCCTTCTATTTTTATCTCCATTCACCCGGTATTCCATGATTCCATGTTGAGGATGTGTGTGGATGATTCATCACAAATTGTACATATCAAGGATATTGGTATTTTAGATTCTCTATCATATGAGGAGTTCCCTATTGAAATCTTGAATTGCCAGGTTCGCCGGTTCCGAACTATGGATGTAGCTTTGGTAAAGCTTATATAGATGAAACACAAGGTGGAAGAGGCTACACGGGAAGATGAAGAGGATATAAATTCAAGTATCCACCTTTGTTTTCCACTTTTGAAGATCATGCGTAAGGTATGTGTTGATCTTACCATCATTGATTTTTGACTTTGTTAAAGGAAAGATTAATTTCCTTGGCATCTTTGTTTTCTAACTTAGATAAAGGTAAGAGTATAGGCGTGTGGGGTACAAGTCATGCTTGTACTATTTTGTTCCATCATTGAGGATGAATGATCCAAGTGGGGGAGAATTAAAACACCCTGGGTTTTTGCACTTGGAATTTTTTAGAGTTTTGGACTTACTCTCTAAACAATGACTCACCATACGAGTTGTATGGTATGGGTATGGTTCAGGGGACCGTAGTTGTTAGGAGACCAGTAAAGAGTAATTGGGTTTCTATTGTGGTTAAGATTTGGTGGTACGAGTCGTTAGTCATGGTGACGATTCGTTTGGTTTGTCCTTTATTCAAATCAGTAAATTTGTGATATGACTTGGCTCTGAGTACGAGTGTCTCTCTAAGATTCATGAGAATAGGGTACGAGTGGTATACTTAAATCGTATGTTGCCCAGTGTCAATCCTTTTGATTCGGTCATGTGTACAATTTGACCATATGACTTGTATGGTCTGGTCACGAGTACGGATCAGGGAGTCATATGGTGGAGAATGTATGAGTATCCAACTCAGTGACTTGGTGATGACTCCATGGTACGAGTTGTGTGTTGTGGTCATGAGTTATGGGGCCGACTCATAACCACCTAAGACAATTTTATGTTTTAAGTTGGGGTTATTCTGGACATTTCCCCTTTGTAACTCCCTTTAATATCATGACATAAAACACCTTTTCGTACTTCAATAAACTATTGTCCTCAATCAAACACTCTTAAAATATCTCTCAAGCAAAAGGCTAGGGTTTCATCAAGATAATCAATTAGGGTTATTCAAGAGTTATTCTCTCCATCTTCCTTGGTGTCTGAGGCATGTTACTCTTCCCTCATTGTTATTTTGCAAAGTGCATGTGTGCAATATTTTATTTTTATACTATTGTTATGGTTTTGACATAATGGTTGGTGGTTTTGGATGTTCATGGTTGAATAATTTTTTTATGGTTTAATGATGTTTCTTTCTTGTTTTTATTATGACTTTAATAATATGGAATGCATGGTAATGGTAAATGGATTTAGTGGTGCTTTGGATTTCCCTAAATTACTTGGTGATGGTTTTGAAACTTATGTTCCCTCAACCATTTTTTTAAAATTCAAATGGGAATGATTTTGTCACGTAATTTGACTATTCTTGAAATCTTTACATTGCATAAAAACATAATGGAAGTTAAATTAGCTTGGTTGGTTTTAAATTGTTTGGAACGGCCTTGATGGCCATAGTTTAGGTTTAATTTGAAACTTTTGAGTCAATTTGGTGTAATGGCTTTGGTATGCCATAAAACTATAGACTTGAAAGCTCTAATTTTTGTATGATGATACCAATGGTTAATTCCTAATAAAATACTCCTTGGTAAATGGTTGGAATGTGTAAATGGTTTTAACATTAGCTTAAATAGGTTATGTCAGAGAAGACGTGGAAGGTGGGGGTATTGGGGGGACCGATACTAGAACCTCATATTTTCCGTGGTGAGGTTTGATATTGGTGACCGTGTGCATGATGTCACACTTATATTTTTGTAGATGTGCTAGTCATCTAAGGTTTTATTCTACGGTTTGTGCAGCTAACACGCACTGGGGCCCTATTAGCAGAGGTATCTGATCCTATATAACCCATGGGTAGTTTTAAGACGATAAAGATACACAGCCCATGTAAAGGTTTTTAATGCATGCTAAACCCGGTTCCCTTTCCCGACCCAATATATATATATATATATATATAAATATATGTTATTGCATTTAGTTATTTGACTTAGTTTTCAATGATGGCATTATTTTATCTTTATTCCTAAGTACATGCTAGTGTTCACTCCACTAACCATCTCTAGGAGCTGTATCCCCACGCGATGCAGGAACCGTCCATACTACCATATCTCCTGCCCATTGACTTGGATTCGGGGACAACTTTGAGTCCGACTGAAGTGAGAGTTTCCATACTCCAGAAGGCGACATTTCACGCTATGTTTTTTTTTTGCTATTTCTTTGGTTTAGTTTTGGCTATGGTCGGGGTCATGTCCCGACCGGATGTTATTGATTTTGGATAGAGTCCTTGCAGACAACTATAAGCATGGGCGGTGTCTGTATTAGAGTCAACCTTGGTATTGTCATTGGGGTTGGAAGCAATTGGATATTTGATTTAGGTTGTTGGATTATGATTATAGACTTTTTTTAATGTATTTGAAAAATTATTATTTTATCTTGTTATATTTTCGGGATTCACCCGACATAGGGTGTAGGGAAATTACGGTTGGGTATTAGGGGTGGTCTCCGATCCTTGTTGGATTTGAGATACTCGACATGACTCCTTTTGAAGATTTTTATGGTAGGAGGTGTAGCATCAAGTGAATTAAGGTTGGTGAGAACAGATTGTTCAATCCATACTTAGTTCACCCAGCCATGGAGAAGGTGAAGGTGACTCGGGACAGCCATCAAGTCTACATATCAACATCATAGACAACCACATGGTCTTTGCCGACACAATTAGTCATTAATATATAGATAGGCCCATGACCTTAGTTCATAATACGATGCAAGTTCATTTATGGTCATCAAGACCTCTACAAACCAATCATTACTCATTATTATTATTACACACACCTTTCATTCAAACACAATTCGAGTTCAGGTGTTAGGGACCATGTCATATTTCACCAACCAACTATCAAGGACATCCCTTTACTAGTTCCATGGCTAACAAGGCCTCTAGCAACCATTTACCAAGAGTTCACATTCATTGACAACATCTTACCTCATTCATTTCCATAAGACCAATACTATAGATACAAATTTGGCCTTTGCACAACCATTTAAACACTATTCACTTCATTGAGCTAAATGCCTTAATTCAATTCATCATTAAATTCAATTTACAGTCATCAAGACCCACACAACTATTCATATTTCATTAGAAAGCTTATAGCACATTCTCACCATATTTTAGTTCAACACACTATTCAAATTCAATTTCGTAATGAGGAACTTTAATCAGTTATTAGCCATCTACCAACAAGGTCATAAATTATACAATACATGGCTCACAATACCATTTACTTAGACATAAGCTTCACAATATCATTTACTTAGACATTTTCACAAACACCTTATGTGCATACCTTTAACAAGCCTATTTCATGATAGAAATCATCAAGATTAGGGTTACTCAAGACCCTCTTGTTAAAACACATACAACAAGAACCCACATATACAATTCATAATTAATAACATGTGTAACAAAAGTCTATGCGAGAAACAACATTACTCATCCTTAGGAAACAAAACCCTTTTCATTTGATTTCAAATCACCATGTACACTTACTAATCCAAGTGTAATATACATGGTTTTAGAGTTATTTAACAAGGGGAAGGGTTAGATGCCTTAATAAAGATGATCCACCAAGAACCTGACTCCTCTTTGTCTTCTAGATGAGCAGCTTCAAACCCTAGCCTCCAACCTTGTTTCAAGAAACTTTAATAGTGTTTGAGAGGGAGTTTAGGATGTTAGATCCACATAAAATGTGTTTAAGGAAGACATATACACTTATATATTGAAGAGACATAGGGTTTAGGGTGTAGTAAATGACCACAAGGCCTTAGTTTAAAGCTAGAAAATGGGCCCATCCAAGGGTACGACTCACTAAGGGAACTATACCCTAGGGTACGAGTAGTACCCTGACTCATACCCTAAACTTCTCCTAGATTACACATATTGTTAAGGTTACATCCATACACCCTTGAATTTTTATCCAAAGGGTACGACACACCCCTAACTTGTATGCTCCACTCGTATCAAAAATAGTCCACTCCAATCTAAGACCTCACTCCATACGACTCACCTAGGTATAACTTGTATTCATAGTGTACGATTAAGGAAGGGTCATTCATATAGGGGACAAAATTCCAGCCTCCTAGGATAATGAAGGTATGAGAGGGGAGGTAAGATTGGATACGACCCGTATCCAAGGTTTACGAGCGGCTTGTCCAATCATATCTTGGACAATATGCTCAAAAACTAAAAGTTTTTGCAAGGCCAAGATCTTGTGTGTTTCATTGTCCCCCACTTAGGATCATTCATCCTTGAATGACGGGTAAGGTAAGCATAAACACAAGTTAACACATTAACACATATCAAAACAACCTTCAAACAAATTAGTACAAACCACCCAACAAAGATACAACACATATCATGATCATTATCAATCTTCCATTTTATTTTATCGACTTTTGAGATCCAACCCCATCATTTATCAAAACACTAGATTAATTCAAGGCTGAGGGACTTGAGCCCATTGTCTACCAAAGACATACACCCAATCAAAAAATCAACACATACCTCAATCACAAATTTCCAAAACGTGAAACAAATGCAGATACTTGGACTTCATGTCCTCCTCCACTTCCCAAGTAGCTTCCTCAGACTATTGGTCCCTCCATAAAACTTCCACCGAAGCCACTCCTACCATTCATAACCAGCAAACTTGCTGATCTAAGATCCTCACCGGGACCTCCTCACAAGACAAGGAACCCAAAAATACCAATATCCTTAAAGGGAACAACCAACAAGGGATCACCTATGCATCCTTGTATCATAGAGACATGGGAAATTGGGGAAAATGGATTTCAAACAAAGAGGTAACTTCAACTCAAAGGCAATATTCCCACTTCTTTCAATACTGGATAGGGACCAACAAAACGGGGACAAAGCTTCCCATTTTTTACTGGCTCGCATCACTCCCTTTATGGGAGACCCCTTCAAGAATACCCAATTGCCAACACTTAACTCTAAACTCATATGCCACACGTCCGTATAAGATTTTTGGTGACTTTGAGTGATTTTAAACCTCTCATGAATCACCTTAACCTTTTTCTATGGCTTGCTGAACAAAATCAGGGTCAAGCAACTTACCCTTACAAAATTTAAACCATCAAATGGGAAGACGACATCTCCTATCATACAATGCCTTAAAAAGGCACCTTAGAATCTCAAATATCATCTGCTCCCCGAGCCACTATCTAACCTAAGGAGGGTCTTAGAGGATCTAAGGAACAAGAACCATCATGCCACTCAAGGAAAGACCCTCAATTGAGACACGACACTATAGGTATGAAGTAATTCATAACAACCACCTTTGTCATAATTGAGACTAATCCCGACACGACATACCAAAGGAGGAGTCCTTAGGACTGGGCATCACAAGACACACCACTGCATACCTTTTGGGGATATACCATGATCTCTTCACTAACGATAAATAACAGGACTAAGAAAAGCTACGACTTTTAACCAAAACTCACACTTGGATAGCTTACCATACAAATTATTATCCTTTAAAGATTGCAACAGGGCACGAAGGGGATCTACATGATCCACCTCACTTTTAGAATAGACTAAGATATCATCAATGAAGACAATGACAAACATGTCCAAGAATGGACGAAAGGCCCCGTTCATCAAGTCCATGAATGCCATTGGGGCATTGGTCAACCCAAAAGACATAACGAGAAACTAAAAGTGACTATATCAGGTTCTAAAGGCGGTCTTAGGGATATCCTCATCCCTAATTTTGAAGCTAATTATAAGCCGACCTAAGATCAATTTTCAGAGAAATAGTTTGTAACCCTAAGTTGTTCAAACAAATCATTGACTCAAGGGAGAGGACACTTATTCATTAAGGTCACTTAGTTCAACTAGAAAATATCAAAGAACATACGAAGGGAACTATCCTTCTAGTGTACAAAGAACACGGGAGCCCCTCCCCCTAAAATATACTTTTGTGCCTTAAGATAAGAAACAAATCTCCCCCTAGGCACCAAAGAATCACCTTCCTTTATAATGACCGGCTCATTAGGGAATGTAAATATGACCCTGCGGGTCTAATAATCTAAGGAAGGATAACACGAATGCAACTAATCCAACCCCCAGAATGACATCAAAATCAATCACATCAAACTTTAATAACTTTAAGAGAGCCTTCCCACCACCAATAGATACCGCACACCTCCTATAAACCCTCTTATAAACCATAGAGCATGCTACCGGGGTAGAAATAGACAAGGAACCAATGGACTCTCAGGACCAAAACAAAGATGAATAGGAACATATGGGTTATGTCAGAGAGAGTAGACCCTAGGTCATGAAAACAATACTTATTACTAGAGGAAAGTTTCAACATACCCACGCCAGTATTAAAAGATGCCTTGGTCTCCCAAGGGATATTAAGAGCATTAAGATGAGCTCAACCAATATCGAGTCTAGAAGCAGCACCCCTTGATGCAAAGGCTAGAGAAGTGGAAACTAACATCCTTTCTTCCCAAGCAGTGATTATTATAGGACACTCCTATTTTATATGACCCAATTTACCATATTTAAAACATCGATTCCTTCCTTCCTCACACAACCATGGTGTTATCGGCTGAAAAATCAACAAGAAGGATAGGTGAATACAATTGGGCCTCACTATCCTGATGTTGGGCACTTTATTCCCTATAAGCATTACCAATCTGTAAATGGCCACCTCTGAATGGGTTTAGATAGAGAGTACTAGCCAAGGAATGAAGGCTAGGACCCACCCTATACCTTCTCTTAGACCACTTTCCACCAATCATAGATAATAAAGCAAAGAAATAATGGAACCCATTATTTTGAGGCAACTGAAGAGAAATATCACCCTTAATAGTAGAGTTAGTGGGAACAGGTGGAACCCTATGAGGACAGTTAGATATCACAAACCTTGACCAAATATGAATCTCAAAAGTCAGACGAGTTATATCCATGTTGCCTCCAGTTGGGACAGTAGATCTTTCTTAAATGTCAGATCTTCTTGGATACATGATTTTAAAGATATTCAAGCAGAATTCAGAGGAATCTAAGACCTTAGACTCTATATAGCTTTAGGTTGAAACACCAGAATGGGAAACTTTCTTAAATATCTCATATCCCCTCTCTTATAAGTGTGGCATGCTACACACCCATAAAAGAGACTTTACTTGACACAGATTTATGGTTTAGGTTGTGAAAAACTTTGTATCAGAGCCTAGATTTAGTGTCATTGGGTATCCATAAAGCCGTGTAAAGTAGAGACCCTTTTATGGGTGTGTAGCGTGCCACACTTTTAAGGGAGAGGCTATGAGGAATTTAGGAATATTTCCTTTTTTTTTATCTATTTTTAGGATGTATAGTATAGGGTATTTAAATCTCCTCTAATTCCCATTTGTTCTCTTTTGAGATCATGCCTCCTAGAAGATTTGATGCATGTTTAAACTCCTCTATCTTTCTTGAGGACAATATTGATTGGGATCATCCTTCTAATGAAGTTTAGACCCGATTTAGGGTCACTTCTTGTGATTGCCCCAGTAGAGTCTCACTGGTCCTCATGGATCCTTTTCCCACTGTAACACCACACCTACAAGAGATATTACCAATATTGAGTTTTTCCATTCCATTCATCTGTTGACCCAATTTATGACATCTCAATTATGTAAGTCAGGTTTTAATGGTGGTACTATATGTTCTTCTGAGGCTGCTAGAGTTGTCCAGTTTATGAGGCTAAATTCTCTTACCTTAACTGGTTCTAAGGCTTAAGAAGATCCTCAAGGAATCATAGATAATATTGAAAAGATTCTCTATGTGATGCATGTTTCAGACTCTGAGGGTGTGGAATTTGTTGTTTACCAGTTGAAGGATATGGCGTATCACTGGTATAAAGAATAGGACCAGTCTAGGGGTGATGGTGCAATATTGGAATTGTGGGAGGATTTATCGGGTGCTTCTCTTGATTTCTTTGTTACTTATAAATTAACGGAGGCGAAGGCTAGGAGTTCATAAACCTATAGCAAGGAAAGATGACTGTGAAGGAGTATGCCTTGAAGTTTCATCATTTGTCTCATTATCCTCCTTAGTTGGTATCTTCTATGAGGGCTCGAATGATAAAATTTGCATTTGAGTTGTCCCATGATTTGGTGTTAGGATACAAGGACACCCTACTAAAAAGTGACATGGATATATCTAGGCTTGTGGTGTATATGCAACAGGTTGAAGATGAGAAGAAGAATCAAGCCAAAATAGAAGAGAGGAAAAATAAGAGAGCTTGATTTTTTTAGCAGGGTGGTGGCCAGAAGAATAGTGGTAAGGATGGAAGGCAATGGTGAAAAAGAAGTGAAAATTCTTTTTCTTATTCTATAGCTAGTGCTCCTTATCCTAAGATGTAGGGTGATCACCGTTTATAGAGAAATAGTGGATTTAAGGCACAAAGTGCCTAATATCAGGCAGTAGTGCTCAGTCATCTCCATTCTATTTCCCATATCCTTTGTGTGGTCAGGTGCATCATAGAGTTTGTGACCAGGGAAGGAATTAGTGTTTTAGTTATAGTCATATTGGTCACATGCATCGAGATTGTCCTTCAAGGTTTGTTTGTGGAGAAAATATTATTCTTATTGCTACTTCTTCATCGCCTATACCAAAGGGTGCTACTTCTAGTTTCGACACTGGTTGTAATTGCTTTTATGCTCTTGCCAGGAGCCAGGAATCTGAGGTATCCCCTGATGTTGTTACTGGTATGTTAAAACTCTTATCTTGTGATGTATATTATCTACTTTATATTAGGTCTACTCTTTCTTATGTGACCCCTTATGTGGCTATTCATTTTTGTTTTGGTCCTGAGTGTATTCCTTATCTATTTTCTTTGTCTACTCCAGTGGATAACTCTATCATGGATAGAAGAGACTGTAGTGGTTGTGTGGTATCCATTCATGGTAGGGAGATATTTGGGACCTGATTAAATTAAATTGTTAGATTTTAATGTAATTTTAGGGATGTATTGGTTACATTCATGTTATTCATCTCTTGATTGTCGGACCCAATGGGTTAGTTTCCAATACCCTAATAAGACGATCATTTAGTGGGAAGGTAGTTCCCTAGTTCCTTAAGGAAGGTTCATTTTTTATCTTAGAGCTCGAAAATTTATTTCCAAGAGGTGTCTCTACCATTTAGTCCATGTTAAGGATTCTAGATTCGACGGTCCTTCTCTATAATTGGTCCCTGTGGTTTATGAGTTTCTCGAGGCATTTCTTGATGATCTTCCTAGTATTCTTCCTTATAAGTAAATTGATTTCGAGATTGATCTTCTTCAAAACACCCATCCTATCTCTATCCCTCCTTACAAAATGCTTTGGCTGAGTTTAAAGAACTCTAAGAGAAGTTGAAAGATCTACTTGATAAAGGTTTATTCGAATATATGTTTCTCTCTAATTCTCTTCGTGCATAAGAAGGATGGGTCCCTTTTGATATGTATAGATTACCGCCAACTGAATAAGATGACTGTGAAGAATAAGTATTCACTTCCTCAGATTGATGATCTCCTTTCTCATCTTTAGGGTGCTAAGTATTTTTCCAAGATTGATCTTGAGTTAGGCTACCATTAGTTGAAGACTAGGGAGGTGGATATACCTAAGACTGCCTTCCAAAATCGGTATGGTCATTTTGAGTTTTTGGTGATGTCTTTTGGTATGAATGATGCCACAACGACATTCATGGATCTTATGAATAGAGCCTTATGTCAATTCTTTGATTTGTTCGTAATTATGTTTATTAATGATATTTTGGTGTGTTCCAAATGTGAGGCTGATTATATCGATCTCTTCTATCTTATATTATAAACCTTGAAGGATCAATAGTTATATACGATATTCTCTAAATATGAGTTCTGGTTAAATATTGTAACTTATCTGGGTTATGTTGTTTCTTCTAAAGGGGTCAGGATGAATCCACAGAAAGTTGTGGTGGTTAAGAAGTGGCCTAGACCCACGACTCCTATTGATATTTGGATATTCTCGAGTTTATCTAGTTGCAATAGGAGGATTGTGGAAAGCTTCTCTTCTATTTCCTCCCCATTGACTAAGTTAACTAAGAAAAAGGTGAAGTTCTTATGTTTCGATGCCTATGTGGGTAGTTTTATGAAGTTGAAAGATAAGCTAATTTCAGCATCGATTATGACCCTACTCGAGGGTACCGATGGTTTTGTTTTTTATTGTGATGTGTCTCGCGTGGGACTGGGCCATGTTTTGATGCATTATGTAAGGTAGTTTCTTATGCTTCGAGGCAATTGAAGGTGCATTAGAAGAACTATCTGACTCATGACTTGGAGTGGTTGGCTGTGGTCCTTGCTTTAAAAATTTGGCACCATTATTTGTACAGGGTTTATATTAACATCTTCTAAGTCCATAAGAGTTTTCAATATATGTTCACCAAGAAAGATTTGAATCTTTGGCAATGGAGAAGTTTTGAATTTCTCAAGGACTATAATATGAGTCTTTATTATCATCCAGGTAAAGCTAATGTGGTTGCTGATGCTCTTAGCAGTTTGTCCATAGGATTCTTATCTCATGTTGATGATGAGAAGCTAAGTTTAGTGAAGGATATTCACCATTTGGCTAATTTTGAAGTTTGTCTCTTGGACTCTAATAATGGTGGTGTGATTGTGGAAAGGGTAGTGAGGTCATCTCTTGGTGCTGAGGTAAAGGAAAAACAGGTCTCGGACCCTATCCTGATCCAAATAAAGGATGGTGTGGGTCACCAAAATATGTTGGCTTTTGAGATTGGTAGTGATTGTATCATGAGGTAACAAGACAGGTTATGTGTTCCCGATGTTTATGGGTTATAAGAGAGGATTTTGGATAACGCTGAGGAGTTGAGTTGCCCCGTTCATCCAAGTTTGATAAAGATGTATCACAACTTAAGAGAGATCTATTTGTTGAAAAACTTGATGAGGAATGTGGCCAATTTCATGGCTAAATGCATGGTTTGTTAATAAGTGAAGGCGGAGCACTTGAGGCCAGGTGGGTTGCCTCGAGAATTGAGTTTCCTGTGTGGAAGTAAGAAGTGACTAATATGGATTTCATTACTGGTCCTCCACGTTCACGCCATTAGTTTGATTTTATTTGGCTCATCATGTTAGGATGACTAAATTTGTTCACTTCTTGCCAGTGAAGACTAGCTACTCAGTGTAGGATTATGCTAAGCTTTTCATTGAGAATATCATAAAATTTTATGGTGCTCTAGTTTCCATCATATTCGATCGAGGTACTCAGTTCTCATCAAAATTTTGGCAATCCTTTAAGAGAGGCTTGTAGACTAAGTTTAACCTTAACACTTCTTTCCACCCACAGATGGACGGATAAAAGAAGAAGATGATTCAGACTTTAGAGGATATACTAAGATATTATGTCATTAATTTTTGTGGTAGTTAGGTTGACCATTTTTCTCTTATCTAGTTTACTTATAATAATATCTATCACCCGAGTATTGGCACAGATCCATTCGAGGCTTTGTATAGTAGAAGATGTAGGTCCCCTATTTGGTGGTTTGGGGATGGTGAGAATAGGTTCTATGGTCCTGACTTTGTTCACCAAGCTATGGAGAAGGTGAAGGTGATTTAGGATAGGCTTAAGACTGCCCAAAGTTGCAAAAACTCCTGTGCAAATGTAAGGCAAAGGGATTTAAAGTTTGATAAGGGTGGTTTGGTGTTCTTGAAGGTGTCTCCCATGAAGGGATCTATGTGGTTTTGAATGAAGTGGAAGATCAGTCCTCGTTATGTTGGTCCATATAGTATTTTGAGAAGAGTGGGCAATGTGTCTTATAAAATTAAATTGCCATCGAGGTTGGGTTCTATTTATTCGATCTTCTATGTGTTAATGTTGAGTAAATGCATGGATGATCCTTCCTTGGTTATTCCTATGGATAGTGTAGGTGTCTCAGATTCCTTATACTATGAGAAAGTCCTAATTGAGATCTTGGATCGGTAAGTTTACCGGTTGTGTGCGAAGTACGTGGCTTCAGTAAAGGTTCTATAGAGGAACCAAAGGTGTGAAGAAGCTACATCGGTAGTTGAGCATGAAATAAAGTCCAAATACCCATTTTTTTTTCCCACTCCAAATAATCGTACGAGTGGCAAGTGCATTCCATAGTATCTTTGTTTTCTAACTTTGTTAAAGGAAATTGTGAATTCCTTGAAATCGTTGTTTTCTGTCTTTGTTAAAGGTAAGTGTTGTTGTTCTAGGAGTCAAATCATGCCAACAAAAGCCTAGTCTCATTATTTGAGGACAAAATATCTTGGAGGCGGAGGGGCGGGGGGTTTAACACCCCAGATTATTGATCCTTGAAAATTTCTGAAATTTTATCCTTACTGTGTAGTCTACGACTCACCTAATGACTCGTTGGGGGACTTGATGAGTCGCTAGACCCAAATCGTAGCCTGACCAATGTGTATGGATAAGTTTTTTGTTCTGAGTATGAGTGGATATTAATGAGTCATATGGACTTATTACAATTCGTGATGTCCAAACCATTGTCAAACCAGTGTGTGTTCCAAGTGTTGTTGTCCTAGTGTCATATGGATTTATTTACTCATATTGCATGTTGATATAGAAGTGTGTTGACGCCTTATGTTATAATGCTATTCTGATTAAGTTACTTATTTTGTATGGTAGTATTGGAGATGATTCTAGTATGTTTCTGTATGTTGACTTAGTTATGTTATCTTGCATTTTATCATACTTATATCATGATTTAGCTAAGTCAACTGATGATGTCTATTGAGTACCCGTTGTTTTGGTACTCATACTACACTTCTGTATTTTTTTGGTGTAGATTCGAGTACTAGCCGTGGTCGTTGATCTTTGATCATATTGTGTTGATATTTATCGAGATAGGGTGAGTTGTTTGAGGTTGAGTCACCCATTTCCCTATATCATTTATATTAAGTCTTTTGTTAACGAGAAAGATATTGATGACTATTTTAATTCTTTAAGTTGTTATACTATTAAATTATCTTGTACTGGCTATACTATGTCGTGGGATGTTATCTTGTATTGACTGCTTTTATCTGTTTTGAAACTTTGCTTATTTATGAGTGTGTTGTTCATTTTTACCTATGTTGGGCATTTCCTATAAAATTAACCCATTACGTTAGATCTGGGTGATGGTTTGGCTTACCTACTTATGGGATTTAGTAGGTTCTGTCATGACTTATAAATCAGGTCATGATAAATTGGTATCAGAGCCTAGGGTACACAAATATTATTGGTAAAAGAGCAAGTGTAAAAAAAAGTCATGTTGATCAAAATGATGATGTTTATTTCCTATCTTCGGGAGGCTATGGGACATTCCTAGGAGTTCTTCACTTTTTTCACTTATATCATCCTAAGAGTCTGAGTTGGATTATAGAACATCTTTTAGATTTAACTCTTTCATAAATAGCCAGGACACATGCTACCGCTATACGAGAAGAGGGTCCCAAGACTAAGCCTAGAGATCCTACTCCTATTCGTGGATGACCTAGAGGTCATGGACAACCGCGTGATGTGTCCCCAACTAAGTTCCCAGATAGGCCGCCTTCTACAGGACCTATTCCCACTCTTGAATCAGATATTTATCCGCCCCAGCTAACTATCGGCCAGGGACCAACCCAGGATCCACAAGGGGTTATTTCCTTTTTTTTGCTCATAGATGCATTGGTTTAGTTCTTAGGGATAGTTGGTGATGTACCCTCTAATGGTTAACAGTCTACTGATCAGAGTGGTACTAAGGAGGGGATGCAACCTATAGCTGTGGCTTCTAGAGTTAAGGTTCCTTTTGCATCGGTAGTTGCTCAGCCGATACAAGCTCAGCCAATAGTTACTCAGCCTACTATGTCTTCTAAGGATCATAAGATGTTGGGTAGATTCTTTATATTGGCTTCGCATAGGTTATATGGTTTTCCAGGCGATGATGTATATGAGTTCCTTATTGCTAGTGAGGATAGGCTCTATAATGTAGGCCATGTTGAGACTCATGGCGTAGACTACACTATATCTTAATTGGATTTGGCTTCTCGGTATTGGTGTTGAGGTTATAAGGATTCTAGACTAGCAGGATATTTTTCCTTGTCTTGGGCTCAATTCTTCAAGATGTTCCTAGAGAAGTATATGCCTCGCATCCTTACGGTTTATTTAAGAGATTATTTCTTTAGATTAGAGCAGGGATCCATGATAGGTGCACAGTATGAGGCTTGATTTTTTAAGTCTGCTAGGTTTGTTACTTCCATTCTTGATGCTAAGTATGAGAGGGTCTGTTGCTTTGATAGAGGGTTGAGACTTCTCATTCATTTATCCACTAATAGTTTAGTTACTGCGGGTAGGTCTTTTTTTGAGGTATCAGATCACACTCGGGTAATTGAGGAGATGCACCGTGAGGGTCGTGATAAAAGGCCTAGGTTTCAGGGTAGATTCAGTAAGAGTTGTAGTAGTTCTTGACCCAGAGATAGAAGTTCTTAGAATAGGTATTCTCCCCATCCATCATATCAGTCTTAGAGTCATCTTAGTTGACCTATTTAGGCAACACTTTAGATTACTGACGGAGGATAGTCTAGTGTTAGTGATAGCCCTGGTTAAGGAAGTGGTCAGTCTTTGAGAGGTTCATTATCTGTTTATTCTAGTCTTAGTGGTTACATGGGTCAGATAGATCTATCAGTTCTAGTTCAGCTCATGTCGCATGTTGTAATTGTGGATCTCCTAGTCACCATTCATGAGATTACCCTAGTCGTGGAGCGATTGTTTCTTCAACTCGAAATGTTTTCCCTATTAGGGAAAATTATCCCTTAATTAAAGGTGGTTCTCATAGTCGTAGAGGTGGTTTCCAGGGTACACGAGGAGGTTCATAAGTAGGCAGAATAGGAGGTCGTCCAAGTGCCCAACCAGGTGGTGAGTGTGGTCAGTTGTGTGTTGTACTAGCAAAGCTCGAGGTTGTGACTTTGGATTTTGTTATTATAGGTACCATTTTGGTATGCCATCAGTCGACCCTTACTTTATTTGATCACAGGTCCACTTATTCTTACATATCAGCTTATTATGCACCACTATTAGAGTTGTCTTATGACTTATTATCTATGCCATTGTGCATATTTACTCCCATGAGTGATTCTTTTATACTAGATTAGGTTTTCAGATTATGTGTTGTGATTATTAGAGATGTTGATACTTATGCTGATCTTATTATTCTAGAATGGTGGATTTTGATATGATTCTGGGCATGGTCTGGTTATTCCACTATCATACAGTTATGGATTGTCTTGCCAAGACTGTTACCTTAGCCATGCCTGACGTACCCCCAATCGTGTGGCAGGAAGCAGTTAACCATGAGCAGACAAGGATCATTTCTTATGTTCATGATAGGATGCTTATTTCACGGGATATAAGTCTTATCTTGCTTATATTTGTAACACTAGTGTGGAGAGTTCATCACTTGATTTTGTTCCTATAGTTTATTAGTTTCCTAATATATTCCCTACTGACCTACCTGGAATTCCCCTTATCCGTATAATTGAGTTTTCTATAGACCTTAAGCCTGGTACCCTACCTATTTTTATGGCACCTTACCTATGGCTCCTACCAAGCATTAGGAGCTAAATTCTTAGGTTTAGGATCTTCTTGGTAAATGTTATATTAGACCGGTTGTATCTCCTTGGGGAGCTCCTATATTGTTTGTGAAGAACAAAGATGGAACCATACCTATGTGTATTGATTATAGGCAACTCAATAAGGTGTTATTGACAAACTGTTATCTAATACACCGCGTTAATGGTTTGTTTGACTAGCTTTAGGGTGTAGCGGTGTTTTCTAAGATTGATTTGAGATTTGGTTACCATCAGTTGAGGATTCGAGCTGAGGATATCCCAAAGTTACCTTTTAGGACCCGCTATGGTCATTTTGAGTTCTTAGTGATGTCACTTAGATTAATTAATACCCCATTCATGTTCAAGGATTTGATGAATCGAGTAATCAAGCCTTATTTAGATTCTTTCATAATTGTGTTTATTGATAAAATCTTTGTGTATTTGAGGAGTAGAGAGGAACATGTGCATGATTTGAGGATTATGCTTCAGACTTTGAGAGATCATGTGCTTTTTGCCAAGTCCTCTATGTGTGAGTTTTGGGTTGAGTTGGTGACATTTCTTGGACATGTGGTGTCTAAGGATGGTATTATGTTAGACCCAACTAAGATTAAAGGGATTCGTGATTGGGCTAGACCTACATCTCTAATAGAGGTTCGTAGTTTCATTCGTTTCTCTGGTTATTATAGGAGATTCATTGAGGATTTTGCTACTATTTCAACCCCTATGACCAGATTGACTCTAAAGGAGTTTTCTTTTTGATAGTTCATGGAGTGTGAGTCGAGGTTTGGAAAGCTCAAGTATTTTCTCACTTCAGCTCCTATTTTAGCTCTTTCTATTAAGTGTGAGTGATTCACGATATTTTGTGATACTTCTGGTGTTGATTTGGGTTCTGCATTGATGAAGTAGGTTATTGACATTTCTTATGCTCCTAAACAACTTAAGGTGCACAAGCGCAACAACCCCATTCATAATTTGTAGATGGTGGTGGTAGTTTTCACGCTTAAGATTTAGAGGCATTATTTTTAGGTTGTGCATTATGAGATTTTCACCGTTCATCATAGTCTTCATCATCTTATGACCTAGAGGGAGCTTAATGCTAGACAGCATAGATGGATAAAGTTTCTTATGGATTATGATATTTCCATCCTTTATTCCCGGGCAAGGAAAATATGGTAAAGGATGACTTGAGCCATAAGGCTGTGAGTATGGATATCTCGGCTTGTATTTTAGTCTCTCTAAAGTCCTTGGCATGGTACATTCAGTCCTTATCCAACTTGATGGTTCTCCTTGATATTTCAATCCCTAGGAGGATTTTTGCTAGTATTGAGGTAAGGTCTTTATTATTTGAGCAGATTAAAGATTGTTAGTTTGAGGATAGTAAGCTTTACTTCTTTCATGATCAGGTGTTGTTTGGTAAGTCTGAGAAGATTAGCGTAGATTCTGTGGGTGTTTTGAGATTTTATTATTGTATTTATGTTCCAAGGATCGATGACTTAATTCTGTTGATTATGAATAAGGCTCACAGCTTTAGATATTTCATTCATCTCGGCACACCTAAGATGTATAGAGATTTTAGACAACATTATTGGTGGAGTGATATAAAAAGAGATATGGAAGACTTTGTAGCTTAATGTCTATGTTTTCAACAGGTAAAGGCCAAGTATTAGCAACCTGGTGGATTGATTCAAAGATTTCTCATTCTCGAATGGAAATGGAAGTATATTACCATGGATTTTATTAGTGGGTTACCTCGCACTTCCCACGGCTCTAATTGTATTTGGGTTGTTATAGATCGTTTGACCAAGTCAACAATCTCATACCTATTCATATGTCCTTTAGTGCTAAGAGATTGGCATATGTCTCTGTTATGTAGATAGTTTATTTGCATGGTGTGCCCATTTCTATTATTTTTTATTGTGGCTCTGTGTTCACTTTAAGATTTTTGAGAGCATTTCTAAACGAGTTTGGCACTCAGGTGGATATGAGTATAGATTTTCATCCGCAGAGCGATGGTCAGTCCAAAAAAACTATTAAGGTACTTGAGGATATGCCCCAAGCTTGTGTTATGGATTTTTTATGCCAATGGAAGAAACACTTAGCCTTGACAGAGTTTGCATATAATAACAGCTATATTTGAATATTGAGAAGGCACCTTTTGAAGCTTTATATAGTAGGAGATGTCATTCTCTGATTGGAGGGTTTGAGACTTTTGAGGTTTGACCCCATGGTACTGATCTACTTCAGGAGTCATTGGATAGAGCTAGGGTGATTAAGGATATGTTATGAGTGGCTCAGAGTAGGTAGAAGGCCTATGCATAGTGTAGGATTCATGCCTTGAGGTTTAGAGTTGGTTATAATGTATTCCTCCGAGTATAACCAATGAAGGGTGTGATGAGATTTGGGAGGACGGGCATGCTTAGTCCTAACTATATTGGACCTTTTGAGATTCTTTGCACAGTTGGTGAGGTGTCTTATGAGTTAGCTCTTCCTCTAGATTTTTTCATTATGCATTAGGTTTTCCATGTCTCTATATTAAGGTGATATATCCTTGATCTTTCTCATGTGCTTAGATGGGACTCTATCCAGTTAGATAAGCGTTTGATCTTTGTAGAGGAGCCAATGCTCATTTTGGCTAGTGATGTAAGGTGGTTGGTCACTATGAAGATTCCTATATTTATGTTTCAGTGGAGGCACCACTAAGTGCCAGAGGCCACTTGGGAGATCAAGAGCGAGATGCAAACCCAGTATCCTCACCTGTTTGAGACTTCACGTATATCCTAATTCATATCTTTTGTGGATGAAAAATCCTTTAGTAGTGGATATTGGAATGACCGTTCAGATTATTTTTCATATTTCAACTTATTTTTTCCATAAGAGCCTTTCCATAGATGGCCCACGTCATTTATGGCTTGCTGGAGCTAGCAGTTCAATTATCGAGCAGTTCGTTTGTTTTTTAGAGACAATTCCCTATTATAAAGTCTTTGCTAGTTCCAAATGGCCACCAGGTGAACACTTCAGTAAAATAATATCTAATGTAAATTTGGACTATGCTAGTGGCTCTAGAATGTCGATTTTAGGCTAGGTTGACCTTTGGTTTGGGTTTCGAGGCACCTTAGTTCATTTCAACCTATTGGTCAAAAAATTAAGAAAATAAAATATGGTTGTGGGACCAATATTTTCTCTAAATGACCTCAAATGGAAATTCTTAGTATGCTATCACATCAAAAACATAGAATTTGGTATGGTTAAATAGTTTATTTTGTTTATGGGACTTCCATTGAATCCCGACCACCCCATTAAAGTCCATTTTTGACTTGGGAAAATCCGGTGCATCAGGTATCTGGTGCACTGTGATAGAGACAATATTGGTCGTAATCGTGACTCGTTCATGCAAACCTAGATGTCGTGATCGCATACTGATGATTACGATCGTGAATTGTGTAGCAAAAGAAAGATACCATGATCGCCAACCTCAGGATCACAGTAGCGACTCCCGAGTATGTGGACTCGGTAAAAAAGGACCCCTTTTCCACAATTTTGTCAATTATTCATCACTTCCTTGAGAGCTAAAAACCTTAAAAAGTGTGAGAAATTAAAATTAAAGCTTGTTGGTGAATGGGAAGCTAGATTAACATTCATTTTTGCGATTTTCTTTCGATTTGAGGTAAGAATTCACCTTTTTCTTATTGAAATTACTTGATGTCTTGCTCAAAACCCTAAAAACTTTAAGGCTTGATTTTAGCCCTAATTTATCTTGGTATTCACCCATTTTTAGGGCAATGATTCCTTGAGCTTGTAAGAACGATTGGTTGGTTTTTGAAATGTAATTTATATAAGTGGGACCCACATGGGGGTTTTGTGTATTTTTGGACCCAAATTATAATGGTGAAATATAGGTATCATTATTCTTGTATTGATGAGTAGAATGTGTTTATGATAGCTTGGAATCTTGAAGAGACTTTTCGAAAGGGAAAAGTGGTGGTTTAGGGGTTCGTTGAGCTTTCTTTGGCATAGTAGTAGACTATGTTTATCCCTTGTTAGTTTAAGCTACCTTATAGTATTCTTATGGTATTGTGTTAGATTTAGAATGGGTTTTAGTTGTTGAATTGATGAAATGCAAGACTTGCATTAGTTGGACCGTTTAGGCTATTTTGAAACCGTATAGTTGAAACACTTGACTTATGTCCTTACGCCTTAGGTTAATTGGACTTCATTACTCATATTTAACATGAGAACTCCTTAGATTACTCAAGTTAGGTACAAAAGCTCTGGTTACTTATGCTTAGGGTAGGTTTGGCCTTAGTTGCTTTCACTAATGAAGGTTGACATAGTTTCCATTTGACTTAGTTTATTTGCTTGAGAAGAATCTTAACCTTAGGGCAAATTGTGGTTTGCTATACATCTAGAAGTGGATTTAGATACCTTAGCCTGGTCCGGGGTAGAATTTGACTTAGAATGTATTAGGGATTTTGAAGTGGGATCCTTGACCCACATTTAGTAAAGAGTGATGATTAGTTCTCTTAAAACCCAAATATGTTTATTAAATGCCAAGAAAATACCCCTTTGAGGCAATGTTGAGGAACCTTGGTTTGATGGTTATGGTAATGATGACATTAGAAGTAATGTTCACAGGCAAAAGGATTAGATTGTAACTTATTCTATGTTGATATACGAATCATGTTGCGACAAGCTATCAGTTATGCCATGTATAAGCTCCCTATTATGCTAATTATAAGCCTTTGACCATGCTATTGATAATTTATTTCCTATGCTATTACTTATGATTATGATCATACTAAATAATTATTCTAGTAATCATGTCAGAAAGCATCCTTATTATTGGCGTTAGCAATTGTGTTATTATATGTGCTAAAAGTCATGATAATTGATTATAAGGGAAATTATGCTATTAATTATGCAAGAAATCAAGATGTTTAACTATGTAAGAACTTATGGAATTGATTATATAACTGGTTTAATTTCAAAACATGATGTTAATTTATTGATATCCGGCAAGGCTGGAAGATGATTATGTTGCTATATTGATAGCCAACATGGCCTGAGGATATTAGGATGGTACATGGATACCCAACAAAACAAGAGATTATTATGATGATATATTGATACCCGGGAAGGACGGGAGATATTATGATGATATATTGATACCTAGCAAAGCTAAAGTATATTATGATCATATATTGATACCCAGCAAAGCTAGAGGATATTATGATGATATATTGGCCCGACAAGGCCAAAGGATTATTATGTTGATATATTGATACTCAGAAAGTCCATATGATAGTATGATGATATATTGATGCCCTACAAGGCTAGAGGATGATTATATTTATGGGCCTATGTGTACACCTAATAGTTTGAGTCTGGTTATGCCCTATGTATGGATTTTATATATTTATATGCATATGTAAGTTGGGTATAATGTCGATATTAGGGATGTCGGATATAGCTTGAATGTGGTAAAAATTATAATTAGTGGACTTGTGATGATTAATGATAATTGTTGATTAGTGATAAATGATTATAAAGTGGTATAGTTGATACATAGTGATAAATTAGGATTAGTGGGGTATATTGTTTAAGTGACTAATCATGACTAATTTATAATCGAGGATTAGTTGACAAAGGATGATTCGTTAATAAATGATGTTAGTTGATAAATTATGGTTATCTAATAAATAGTGATTAGCGGATATGTGGTGTATAGTTTTAACTAATGACTAGAGGTCATATGATGACTAGTAATCACATGGATTTGTTAATTAGAAATAGTTAACAAATAAATGGCGACTAGTGTGTATTGATTATAAGGATGTTAAATAATAGTAATATTGTGGAATATGGTACATTGTCAAATGAGGGTAAATGACTGATTGATGATCAATTATGGAACGATGGATAAATAAAGAGATGGTTAATTATACGCAATAAATGGTTGTCTTATTTTATCTCTAAGTGTACTCTCTAGGGGTATGGAGTCTGCGATGAGTTACTTACTTTTCGCACAAATAGGCATATGGGAGCTAATTTTGTAGTTTGTGATTGCTTGTGTGATTCCTTAGGATGCATTATTATTTTCATTTATCTACTTATATTGCATGGCAATGTTGGCATGTGTTGATGCCTTATGTTATAATGTTATTCCGATTAAGTTACTTAATTTGTACAACAGTATTGGAGATTACTCAGGTTCATTTTTGTACCTTGACTTAATTTTGTTATCTTGCATTTTATCATACCTATATAATGATTTAATCGGCCGATGATACCTACTAAGTACCCATTGTTTTGGTAATCATTCTACACTTCTGTACCTTTTTGGTGCAGATTCGAGTACTAGTTGTCATCGTTGATCATCGATCGTGCTGTGTTGAAATATTTGGAGATAGGATGAGCTCTTAGATTTAAAGTCGCCCATTTTACTCTATCTTTTATATTTAGTCTTTTGTTATCAAGAAAAATGTTGTTGACTATTCTGAGTTTATAGTCATAATACTATTAGATGCTCTTGTAATGGCTCTTCCAGGTTGTGGGATGGTATCTTTTATTGACTGTTTTTATCTATTTAGAACTCTTTACTTATTTATGAGTGTGTGTTCATTTTCACCTATATTGGGTATTTCCTACTGAATTAACCTATTATGTTAACTCCGAGTTATGGTTTGTCTTACCTACTGTTGGGAGTTGTTACATTTTATTTCTCTATTTTTATTATATGCACGTGGTTCGGCTTTATTCTACAAACCTCACCATAGATATTTGTGTTATTCTATATTAGTTCAGGTGATTGGCTTACATGTCAAGGTTTTCCTTGACAAGAGCCCTCGTGGACCTTGGTTTTTGGTCGTGATAAATTAGTATCAGAGCAGCCAGGTTCATTGGTCTCAATAGTGCAAGAACAAGGATTCTAATAGAGTCTCAAAGATCGGTATGTAGACGTCTGTATCTATCATTAAGAGGTTATAAGATTTCTTTAGGAAACTTCTCATATTTAATTCTATGTCATGTAAATCTTTTATACCTTGTGTTCTGAGTCATATATAACTCTTTCTGTGTAGAAGGTGAAACTAGATCCAATGAGGCTAAAGATTCGAATCTATTATTTGAGGATAGAGCCTAGTCTAAAGGACGAGTTGCAAGTCATGGTTAGTCTTAACATGGAAAACAGGCATGAGGATCTACCTCATTAATTGATAGAACTGGGGGACTCTCCCTTGAGCCTCGAGATAAGAATGTTAGAGATATGGCTCCTACTCCAGTTACATAGAGTTCTTCACCTATCTTTGAGGGGTTATTGGTTCGATTATTGACCCTATTGGAGGGTGCTTCTTCGAGCGCCTGTAATACCCTACATACTTCAAAACTAGAAAACAAACCGTTTTTCCTATGTATGAAACCTCTTATCTTGTAATTCATATTTGATTACATGACTTACAATGAGTATCCTAGTGAGAAGAGAGCTTATGATGTGCTTAACGTGTTCATAGGAGTCACTTAAGGTAATGCAAGATAAGAGCTTTTGAATCCATCAAGTTTTACTGTTTGATTTCGCAAGGGTCATATTTGAATGAGCATAACTTGATGTATATGAGGTATTTTGGCATATTTAGACCCACCAAATTATAGAGAATCAAATTAACTTTCCAACGATACCAATTTCGCCTTAATCCAATACCCGAGCAAAAAGTTATGCCCATTTTCGTGAAAGGCAGTAAGGGTATGCGATTGGTTATGCGCCGCCCAACCAAACTTAGGCGATTGGTTAGGCACCGCCCAACCTAGCTTGTTCGATTACTTGGGCGCCGCCTAAGTCAGTTCCAAGTGCCAAAAACACTCTGTTTTGACTTATATTAAGGGTGTTGAAGTCATTTCACACCCCTAAACCATCCCTAATCACTGCAAATCATTATAACAGATTTTTAAACACATTATTTACAATCCCTAAGCCCTAAATCAGTCAAGTTATGAAAAAAAAACCTTCCCCTTATCCCAAGAACAAAATCTAAGTTTACCTCTCAAGAATCAAGAAGTTAAGCTCCAAATCCAAAGTTCTCTACAAGGATACTTTCAATCATGCTTGAAGGTCCAATCTTTCAACAATTTCACCACCATTAAGGTATGTGCCGTTTGAACGAGAACAATCCTTTTGTTCTTGTGCCCAAAGCTTTAATTTTTATCAAATATAAAAGCATGAGTCTTGAAAATATTGTTTAAATTTTCCTTTAGCCTACAAGTTTTGAGAATACAGATTTTAGAATAAAGTGTAATGACTCATGAAATTTATATTACCTTCTTCTATATTCATGATTCATGATTCATGAGATTCAGATTTCAGTTTTTATTCAAGCTATGTGAGTCATCTATAATGGTATGCATGATTTCTATAAAGATTGACCCCCATATACTGAGTAAATCCTTAAAGTACTGATCCACATATACGTCTGTGTGATACATTATCTCTTAATGTAGGTATAAATTGTAGCGCATACACCATATTCAGTCAGTTCGCAGCTTCCAGTCAGCAGTTGATGAGTCCTTTTAATTCAAGGACTCGAGTCAGTTATATAGTTGAGAAGTATTGTATTTTCTTTATTCCGCCATATTGAGTTGGGCTAGTTAGGAGCCATGACCCGGCTACAGCTACCTATAGTCAGTACTAGTAAAGGTTTCATAGACAGTTAGTAGTGTTAATGTATTTAATTTCTATTTTATTTGTAACAGCAGAGTTGTAATCTTATAAAATCAGATTTGTATTGATCCAGTTCAGAAGAGTTTTTTTTCATATTTCTACTGATTTTGTTCAATTGTATGTATTTAATTCAGTTTCTTATAAGTATGCTAGTAGAAGGATTATCTTGGGATCACTTGTGACCCTAAGCACTATATGACGTCTCGGGAAGCATTATTGTGGTGCTACAGTTCCCCTGGTGTTGCTCTTGCTTCAAGTATTGTACCTCTGTCTATGCTAGATCTGCATATTGTATTCCTTCGATCCAGAGATTGGATTCTCTTATTGTACCAATATCTTCTTGTGGTACTCCACAGACCCCGAATGTGGTTCCTTTAGTTCCGGTATCTGAGTATGATTTTTCAAGATCTGGGGTTCATCCTTCTTCTATGATGCCTCTTCTGATGGGTTCTCAGCCAGCCAAATTTACTATGTTTTTTATTATTGTGAGTGTAGCTATGTGTTTTGAGGATAAGAAGTGGTTTGAGAGGTTTACTCATTTGGGTTCTCCTAGGTTCAGTGGCAATGTAGGCATGGATGCCTATGAATTCTTGATAGATTATCGTTTGAAGTTGCATAAACTTTGCTTGTTTGAGTTGCATGGGGCTTCTTATACTACTTACCAATTGAGAGATGCAGACAGATATTTGTTGAGGTCACTTATTAGTAACCAACCTCTTGGTTCGCAAGAGATGACTTGGGATTAATTTGTAGAAGCTTATTTTGGATAAATTTGTGCCTTTCAATTTGAGGGATCATATGAGAGATAAGATTGATCACTTAGAGTATTTCTCTATTACTATTATGGTGTATGAGGAATGATTCCATGCCTTGTCTAGGTATTCTTATAACAGTATTTCCATCGAATCTGAGAAGATTTATATGTTTATAAAGGGGTTGGACGTTTCTCTTAAGATTACTACAACTCAGATGGTAGTATATAGAGCGTCATTTTAGAGTATTATGCATCATGCTAAGATGAATGAGTCTATTCTTTGAGCATCTCAAGGAAGTGCCTAGAAGATACATTGTTAGGGTGAGTTTAAAGGTCACATCTCTCGAGGTAGAGATTTTAGAAGTTTATATAGGTACCATGGTAGACCAGTGCAGGTACCCTTGCAGAGCTCAGGTAGTGGGTCTTTTTGTTCAACAACTTTAGGTAGCTTTCCTAGTTCATTTGTACCTCCTTATATTGAGACAAGCCACAGTGTTTGGTATATATATGATGAGAATGGCAATTGGGCCAGGGACTGTCCCTACCGTGCTTTCAGAGATACTCTCATATAAGCTGTGAGAGGTAGATATTCTACTAGGGTTACAATAGGCAGAGGTAGTGGTGCCTGTGTTGGTGGTCGAGCTACTATCCTATCAAGTAGTGGACGTGGTTAGTGCAATGTTATACCTTCCAGGCTGAAGGTAGAGGCCTCTGATACTATCATCAGAAGTACCATCCCTGTTTGTTTTAGATTTGCATCTATGTTTTTTGTTCTAGGGATGACTTTTGTTCTAGGGACAACTTTCTCCTATCTGACTACATATTTTTCTTTGGGTTTAAATTCTCCGTGTGAGCCTCTTGATGTGCCTATTAATGTATCTATCCCTATAGGAGACACTTTAGTGGTGGATCAAGTGTACCAGTCTTGTGTTATGACTTTAGCTGGGCATGATACCTGGTTAGATCTGATTGTATTATATATGGAATATTTTGATGTATGGATTGGTTCGCCTCTTATAATATTGTTCTAGATTGTCATTCTAAGACCATGAGCTTAGCTTCGT
The DNA here is from genome assembly GCA_030864215.1 of Capsicum pubescens. Taxonomy (NCBI): domain Eukaryota; kingdom Viridiplantae; phylum Streptophyta; class Magnoliopsida; order Solanales; family Solanaceae; genus Capsicum; species Capsicum pubescens. Next base: position 191,734,933 of record CM061544.1, on the reverse strand, counting down.
TAGGTGTACTGAGGAAAGCTTGGGTGGATGTGCTTTATTCGGGTTCCAAGAGAGTTATATCTTTTATTCAAGCTCGTTACTTTGTTGAAAGAGGGTGACTGTCTTATTTGGATCATATTTATGATACTAATGTTGCTCTTCTTTGGATTTTATTTAGATTGTTCGTGATTTTATGGATGTTTTCCCTACGAATTTGTCTTATATGCCTCCGGATCTTGATATCGACTTTGCTATTGATGTTGAGCTAGGCACCAAGCCCATTTCTATTCCTCCTTATAGGATAGGCCCAGTCGACTTAAAGGAATTAAAGGATCAGTTACAGAAGTTGTTGGATAAGGGATTTATCCAACCTAGTGTATCACCTTAGGGTGTGCCTATATTATTTATGAAGAAAATAGATGGGTTGATGTGAATGTCTCTTTATTATCGATAGTTCACCAATGTGAAGGTTAAGAATAAGTATCTTCTTCCTTGTATTGATGATTTAATATACTAGCTTTAGGGTGTTTTGGTGTTTTCAAAGATTGATTTGATCTTTAAGGATTAGTGCTTCGGATAGTCTGAAGACAACCTTTTGGACTCAGTATGGTCTTTTTGAGTCCTTGGTCATATCCTTTGGGTTAACTAATGTCTTAGCCGTGTTCAAGAGTTGATAAATTAGGTATTTCGATCCTATCTCAACTCCTTTGTTGTTGTATTTATAGATGATATATTAGTTTATTCAAGAATAAGACCGATCACGAAGAGCATTTGTGGATTGTGCTTCAAAAATTAAGGGATGAGAAGTTGTATGCTTAGTTCTCTAACTATGAGTTTTAGTTAGAGTCTATCTCTTTCTTGGGTCACGTGATGACCAAGGATGGTATTATGGTTTGTCTGACCAAGATTGCACTGGTTCGTGATAGGTCTAGGCCTTGTTCTCCTACCAAGATTTGGAGTTTTATTCATTTAGCGGGTTATTATCGCGTATTGTTGAGGGTTTTTCAGCAATTATAGATTCATTGACCAAGTTGACTCATAAGAATATTTTCTTTCGGTGGTTCGATGCTTATAAGGTGAGCTTTCAAAAGCTTAAGGAATTGTTGACTTGAGCTCCTATTTGGACCCTGACCAAGGAGGGCATAGATTTTACTATCTTTTATGATGCTTCATGTGTTGGTTTAGGTGCTACGTTGATGCAAGAGGGTAAGGTGATTGTGGATGCTTCCTGTCAGTTAAAGCCCCATGAGAGAAATTACCCTAACTATGATTTGGACTTGTGCATGGTTATTTTTGCTTTGAAATTATGGAGTCACTACTTATATAGAGTCTGTTTTGATATTTTCTTGGATTATCAAAGCCTTCAGTATTTCTTCACCCATCGAGATTTTAACATAAGGTAGCACTATTTTCTTTAGTTGCCTAAGGATTATGACTTGACTATTCTTTATAATTTGTTCAAGGCTAATGTGATTGTTGATACCTTGAGCTAAAAATCAACTAGCATGGGTAGCTTGACACATCTTTTGACTCAAGACAGACATTTGGCCTTTGAGGTTTAATATTTTGCTAACCAGATGGTTAGGCTTGATATTTTAACACTTGTGTGTGTTTTTGCATTTGTGGAGGCTAGGTCTTTTTTTATGGAGAAGATTTGGGCTCATCAATTTTATGATGTTAGGTTGAGAGTAATTCATGATAAAGTATTAAGTGGTGAGGCTAAGGAATCCTCACTCGACACAAATGGTGTTCTTAGGATTAGAGACCAAAATTGTGTGTCGAGAATGGGTGATTGGATTAGATTGATTTTTAAGGATGCTTATTTTTCCAGGTATTCCATTCATCTAGGAGGTACTAATATGTACTGTGATTTGAGATAACATTACTGGTAGGGGTGGTATGAGAAAGGATGTAGCTAATTTTGTAGCTCATTCCCTATGTTGCCAGCAGCTAAAGGCCGAGCATTTAAGACTGAGTGGTTTACTTTAGAGGTTACTCATTCTAGAATGGAAATCAGAATGGATCACTATGGACTTTGTGACTAGGTTACCTCATACTTCTAATGGTTTTGATTGTGTTTTGGTCATTGTGTATTGGTTGACCAAATCTTCTCATTTTATTTTAATATAGGCTTCCTTCAATTATGAGAGGTTCACCCATATAAATTTTTGTGATATAGTGCATCTTTATGGCATGCCAATGTCTATCATCTTAGATTGAGGTTAACACCTCACATTTGGAAGACCTTTTAGGAGGAGTTGGGTACTCGAGTTGATCTTAGTATAACTTTTCACCCTAAACTTAAGGTTACACTAAGTGGAATATCCATGTTTTAGAGGATATGCTCTGGTCTTGTATGATAGACTTTGGCAGTCAGTGGGAGCAATATCTAGCTTTGGTAGAGTTTACGTATAGTAATAACTATCATTCCAGTATCAAGATGGATCCTATTTAGGTTTTGTATGGTAGGCGTTGTTACTCTCTAGTTTGTTGATTTGATGTTTTAGTGATTAGACCTCGAGGTATGGACTTGCTTCGTTATCCCATGGATATAGTTTGCTTCATTCAGCATAGACTTTGAGCGGCTTTGAGTAGGCAGAAGTGTTATACAGATCGTAGACTTTGTTTTTTGAGATTCAATGTCGTGATCATTTCAGTCTTTGTTTTTTTCCCATTAAGGTTGTGTTAATGTTTGGAAAGAGGGTCAAGCTTATCCCTAGGTATATCGGCTCATTTAAGATTCTTTGAACTATTGGGGATGTGGCATATGAGTTAGCATTACCCCAGATTTTTTAGTTATTCATCAAAGTTTTCTTGTCTCTATGCTTTGGTGTTATGTTCTACATGAGTCTCATGTCATTCATTGGGATTCAGTTCAATTAGATGAGCGATCTTCTTTTGTTGAGGAGTCGTTCTTTATTTTAGCCCGAGATGTTAGGCAGTAGAGTTCTAGAGATATTCCAGTGGTTAAGGACAAGTGGAGACATCGACCTGTAGATGAGGCTACTTGGTAGATCAATTCTGATATGTATAGTAGTTATCCCCAGCTTTTTGCAGATTTAGGTATTTCACTTGCCTTTAGTTTATGGATGAACTAGATCCTTTGTAATTGATGATGTAATGACCTGACATTTGGTAATATTGTATGAAATATTTATTTATATGTGATTTGACCATTTTAACCCTCCCACTGGTAGCATTGTGGTATTTCTGGGGTGTAGGGATGATTGGCATGTTTCCTAATCCATTTTGATGTGGTTTATGTGAGTTTGTGACTTTTGGTGGCTTGAAAAGCTTTAAAGTTGACTTTGATCAGTATTTATTGATCTGTGTGTTCTATGGCAAAACAAACTTCACTAGTCAATCCAGAATGTAGATTTTAGGTTATAACATGGTCGGTATAGTTTTACGGCTTTTATATCACATTTTGACCCTTGGTTTGGAAAGTTGTGAAATTGGGTTTTGGGGTTCAACTATGTAAAAATGACGTCCTTTTGTAAATCTGATATCGCCATTGAGTCTGGAGAATCAAATTTGATAGGATATCATAGTTCATTTATGTTCTCGAGATTCTGGATGAATCCCGAGGGTTGTGCAGAGACTTGGAATTCTCCTTGTCTTCAGCTGGTGCACCTACTTAAGTGAAATTTTGGTCGCTTAAGCGACCTAGCTAAGTAGTTGATATGTCGCTTACTTGACTCCTGTGTTGCCTAAGCCACTGTCACCTAAGCAACAAAAATATCTCTTATGCGACATCTACTAATAGGTTAAGTATCGCGGAAGCGACACCTGGTTTCTTAAGTGATAGTTGCTTAAGCGACCCGGTGATTTCTTAAGAATTTCCTGGGTCATTTATATACCTTATTTTTGCTATTTTTAAATCATCTTTGAGACTTAGATCTTGGGGATCGAGGTTTTGAGAATTTTCTTCCATTTATAAGCTTGGGTAAGCTCTAAAACTCCTATTTCAACTACTTTTCTTCAATTCTGTCATTCAAATCTTATTTAAATAGGGATTTTAAATATGGAATTTGGGGATTTTGGCATGGAAGGCCCAAATCATAATTTCTGTCATTTAAACCTTAATTTTACCTTTTTTTCACTTAGGTTTTCTCCAATGAGTTCCTTTATTCTTGGGAAATATATTTTTGCACAAAAAATATGGTTTTACCCTTCTTTTCCCAAAACCCACTTTGGGGTTTAGTTTTGACCCTGATTCAAAAGTGGACAATATAGGTATAGTTAACTTTCTTTTTTAGCATAGATTCTATATTTGTGTGTTTTAGCCAATTTTCGAGCCCGTGCATGAGGTGAAGCACGTTGATAGAGGCTCATTCATTCTAGCTTAAATATTCTAGGTAGGTTATGACTTAACTTTCTTTAGACTAGGTTGGGTGGTCAACATTAGTACAAAATCATGTTAAGGGTGTGGGAACTAATCATGAAAATGACTATAATTATTGTGTTGTACTCATGTGGGGGCCTCTATTGTTGCTAATTTATTATTTTTAGACATTATTTGCTATGTGTGACCGTATGTGGTCTTATTTATTGTTGTTGGACTTGTGTATGTAATATTAGTAATATCTTGTTTGATGAATAATCCTAATGTGGTATCCATGGTACAATTTGGCGTATTTTACTTATTGCCATATGAATTAAGTTGGATTTCATGAATGGTTGGAATATTGAGTGGATTTTGGCTCATGTGGTTTGTATATTTGTTGAATATGGAAATTATCATTGTGATTAAATTTGAGCTTTACATCCTCATATCATATACATTAATGATACATTGGTACCACTGTGGAAATACTAGAAACACTATTTTTTCTGATAGAAAATGTGATATCTTTAAGACCCTATACTAATGTATATGTCGAGAGAAAATATAAATATATGGTATTGGATATGAATTTTATATGGCTTGAAGAACCCCCATGGGTCCTACCTTGAAAGTACAACTCGTTAGGTGTACATGGAGGTTGTGCGACTACCTCGTTCATCATATTATAATCATCATCATCATTATTGTCTTTTATTATATTCCTCGTTCTTTCATTGTGTGTAGTATCATCCTTGATATGATATTTGTCTATGTGTACTCCATTCTTCATACCTGTTTGTGTGATATCTGTACACTTGTGTCTCCTTGTTGTAATTGCATATGGTATATGTGAATATTGTAGAACTGTTAGTAGAGACGGTGTGGTCTACCATTTGGGACAATTTCAGATTGAAGATGACATGCCCTTAGTGTGTATTTTGTATGCTTTATTTTCTACTTTGCTCAGTCGGCCTATGATTCCTACTAGTACATGTGTATTGTACTTACTTCTACAGCTCTATTTTGATGGAGATCGAGGTTTGAGTGCACCTCACACATTTGCTTCAGGTGGTACTTGTAACTTATTCGAGGTAGTGGTTGATCAATGCATCCGGAGTTGACTTTTACCTTTTCTAATCTGGGTTATGTCTTATTTGTATTTAGAGACAGTGTTTTGTTCTTGTTTTGGGATATCTTGGGTATTTTTGACCTAGAATTGTACTAGTTAGTTCTTACACTGTGATAATGGATTTTTAGATTATTGTATGGTATCCTTGGTTTTATTTCTCCGCTTTAATTATATGTGTATGGTTTGGCTTCATTCTTGAAAACTCGCCTTGGATATTTGTGTAATTCTCCATTTTATTTCAGATCATGGATTTCCGTGACAAGTGCCATCATGACTTTTATTTTATGGGTCATGACAGTTGACTGAGTAGAACTCTATAACATGTTTGATTCACTTATATCCCAAGATAGAACTTAAGCTCACCCATCATGCCATTTCAGACTCACTTCCTATGAGCTTGGGAAAGTCTTTACACAGAATTTAAAGTTGATCCAAAAATGATGTCATCCACACAGACTTACACAATGAGCACATTCTTCCCTCTATATCTTAGAAGAGAATGTTGTCAATCTTCCCTCTATTGAAACCATTCTCCTGTAGGAATTTGGATAGCCTTTCATACCATACTCTTGGTCCATGTTTCAAACCATATAGAGATTTTGTCAAGCTTTAATACATTATTGGGAAAGTCATGACTTTCATGTTATGATCCAATTTCTCAAGTCATGATGGCTCCTACTATAACCCACCTATAGATAAGCCAACCCGTAGTTTGGAACGGCTAGTAAAAGACTATCAAGAAAAATGAATAAAAATAATGAAATAAATATAATAAAGGGGCTAATACATTTATAAAGAAACCCCAAGACATAGTGATGCTAGTACAAGTGCTTTTAATACAATAAGAGTACAAAGTCATCAACTGAATAAATATACATGTACTACCCATCTATGAATACAACATAGAGATCAGTTTAATTCATAAGAGGGAGAGTAGATGTTCCGAACACCAGGAGCTCCCCACAAATCTCTGATCCATAGCTTCTTTGAATAATGCACAGACTAATGATGAGAACTCATATAATGATCTATAGACTAAAGAAGTATAGTATGAGTACCCAACACATGGTACTCAATAGGAAACTTCCGATTGATCTCCTAAGATAATGCAAGTATAAATAACATACAAAGAAGGAATATAAACAACATGAAACAATCTAGGATGCTAATATAATAAAGATAGAGAGGCAGTAAGGATAAACTATCCTATTCTAGAGGTATTCAAAATCTAAAGTACTATACCATATATCACTAGCCAATATACAAATAAAGATTGGAAGGATGTATAGTAGTATACAAGGCTAAGGAATACATATACAATATGAATAAACAAGGAAAGATAGGGATATACAGTGAAACCATAGCTAAATATATGCATATACATATAGGTATACAAGAGTAAATCAAAGGTAAAAAACTGCGGTAGATGGCCTAACCTCTCCAAGGAATCCTAAAAAAGTAGGCAAGCTAATACTAGGATGATCAGGGTCCCAAATCATAATGTATAATCATAAGATAATTACATATAATATTGCCACAAACCAATTTACGAATCATGATGGCACCTACTAAATCTCACCAGTAGGTATGTCAATACCATAACCCAGAGCTGAAGCAATGGGTTAATTCGATAATAAAACGCCCAACGTAGGTCAAATTTAATGAGAACAAGTCATAAATAAGCAAAGTGTTCTAAATAGATAAACAATGATCATAAGATACCAATCTCATGACCTGGTAGAGCCAGTATAAGAGTATCTAATGTCAATAATACAACTCAAAATACATAGAATATCATCAATACATCTGTGTTGATACAGATAACTGAATAACAATAAGATAGATGGAAAAGGGGTGACTCAGAACTCCAAGATCTCATCCTATCTTTGAAAGATCAACTCTGCATACGTAACCATCAATGTCCATAGCTAGTACACAGATTTGCACCAAACAGGTACAGAAGTGTAGTATGATTATAAAACAATAGGTACTAAGTAGGCATCATTGGTCGATTGAGCTAAATCATTATATAATGAAATATAATCATAACTAAATCAAGGTAAGGAATCGAACCTAAATTATCTCCATCATCACTATACATTATTAAAAAATAAACTGAAATAATGGAAATAACATAATGTAAAGAGATAAAACAAAAACAAACATAATTACAAAATTGGCACTTATACCCCATTTGGTGCAAAAAGTAAAGAACTCGTTATAGCATCCCATACTACTGGAGAGTACACACAAATATAGAACAATTTATGCATGTGTCATTTACACTAACCATCACCGTAATTCAATCATCCTCTAACAATTCATCCCTATTCGGCAGTATACCATCACTTAGTAATTTACCAACAATATTCCACATTCCACTAGTTATTCATTAATTTTCTCTAATTACTAACATTGTTCATCAAATAACCACCATACATACACTATTCACTATTTCTACCAACTAGGCATCCTCTATCATTAGCCATCATAATATTGACTAACACCATTTTAATACCATAGCATAACATGGAGAATTTTTGTCATCCAGAATCAAACCGAGAATAAATTTAATCAAGACTCGGAATTAAAGTGGTCTTAATTATCATCAAGACTCAGAATTGAATCAATCATAAATATCGTCAAGACTCTGAATTAAACCTATCATATATATCATCAAGATTTGGAATTGAATCGGTTATAAATTTATCAAGACTCAGAATTAAACAAATCATAAATATCATAACCATAATTATGATAACATCATTAATATCATATATAATAATGGAATTAATCCTCAAATTCACCCACATTATTATTTAGTATCAACACTTCTCAATATTGCCTTAATAGGCATTTTTAAGAGTCGAATAAGCAAAAAGGTTCACCAAAACAAGCTTGTCATAGACTAAGGTTGGTTAAGAGTCCACTTTAATCCTCGAATTCAAATTTAGGCAAAAATTCTACCCGAACTAGGCTTAAGGTATCTAATTTTGCTTTTAGATGTCATACAAGGCATAATTAGCCCTAAGATAGGAAATTCCACTAAAACATGAGTAACTAGATTTATTATGCCTAATTTGAGTGATTTAAGTCATTCTCGTGCTAATCATGAGTGATCGAGACCAATTCATCTCAAGCATAAGGAAACAAGCTAAAGGATTTAAGCTTTTGGTGTCAAATAGCCGAAATGGGTAAACTTACCCCAAGTCTTGCAATTCATCAAATCAATACTTAAAACCTCTCCCAATCAAACACAATATCATAAATATACTATGGAATAACTCAATATATCAAGGGATAAACCTAGCTTTCCTCAACGCCAAAGATTGCTCAATAATCTACTAAACCTTCACTTTCACCGTCCAAAAAGCCTCTTCAAGAAGACAAACTATCAAAAACACATTCTAAACGTCAAAATGAGAACATCGATACCCATATTGCACCATTATGCTTTGGGTCCAAAATTCATGCAAAAACCCACATATGGGTCTTACACATGAAAAAGCCCATTTTCGAGACCAGCCTAACATGATATCAAGATCATGGAATCAAAACCCTCAAAAATGGGTGAAAACCAGGAAAACTTTGGGCTAGTATCAAGACCTAAGTGATTTAGGGCTTTTGTCAAGTTTTTCAAGAAATTCATGCATAAATTTGAAGGATTCTTACCTTAAATATGAAGATAAAAGTGAAAATATATGTTAATCAAGCTCCAAAGTCACCCCAAGACTTAATTTAAAGTTATCACACTCTTTAGGGATTTTGCTCTCAAGAGAGTGGGTGCAAATGGACAATTTCACGACCTAAGGGCCTCATTTATAGCCCTTTTAGGTATCCAGGTGTTTCTATCGCACAACTAGGTGTGCAATAGCACACAATGGTATCAAAAGAAGGTATTGCGATAGAAATACTTCTTGGTGCGGTCGCACTGTCCTCTTCGGCACCAGATATCAGCTAAAACTTAGAAAGTTTCCAAGTTTTTGCAAAGGCCTCAGGTTTATTTGGAATTTGATTTATGCAAATAAACTATGTAACCACACTAAATTTAACGTTTCAAATGTGATGGACAAGTTGGATTTTTAATTGAGGTCATTTCAACCAAATGTGGGTCTCACATCAAAATTTCTAAATTTTCAACTTTTTGAATAATAGGTCAAAATTTGCTCGAGTTCATCGAGACCCAAACCAAACGTCTACCTAGCCTAAAATCTATATTCTAGAGCAACAGTTGCAGTTGGAATTTGCATCCGAGATCGTTTAAATGATGTTTTAACTTGGTGTCCATTTGGAACCAACGAAGACTTCTAAATATGGAATTGGATCTAAAAACCAAACAAACTACCCGATAACCGAACTATCAGTTCCAGCAAGTCGTAAATTACTTGGAGTAGCTATGAAAAATCTCTAACAGCAAAAATAAGTCAAAAATATAAAAAAATGACATGAAGGGTCATGATAATATCCACTACTAAAGGAACATTCATCACCAAAAGTTAATGATTGGAAAATATCTAAAGTCTCGAACAGGTGACGATACTGGGCCCGCATATCGCTTATGATCTCCCAAGTTGCCTTCTCCACTAGGTGGTGTCTTCATTAAACCTAACTACATGAATCTCCCTAGTACACAACCATCTCATATCACTAGCTAAAATGAGCATCGGCTCCTCCACAAAGGTCAAAATGCTCATCCAACTAGATTGAGTCCTATATAATCACATGAGAAAGATTGAGAATATATCACGCAACATAGAGACATGGTAAACTAAATGAACAACACAAAAATGTGAAGTTAAAGATAGCTCATAAGCTACCTCACTAACTGCGTAGAGAATCTCAAAGGGTCCAACATATCTCGGACTGAGCTTACCCTTTCTCCTGAACCTTATCACACCCTTCAAGGGTGATGCATAGATGAATACAAGATCACCAACTCCAAATCTCAAGGAACAATGCCTATGATCTGTGTAGGCCTTCTTCCAATTTTGAGTCGCTCATAATGTATCCTGAATCACCCTGACTCTATCTAATTAATCTTGAAGCATATTCGTACCATAGGGCCTAACCTCGGAGGCCTCAAACCATCCAATTAGAGAATGACATCTCTTACCATACAAAGCCTCAAAAGATTCCTTCTCAATACTCGAATGATAGTTGTTATTATATGCAAACTTTGCCATGGCTAAGTGTTTCTCCCATTAGACTCCAAAATCCATAACGCTGGCTCGAAATATCCTCAAGCACTTGGATAGTTTGTATGGACTAACCATTAGTCTGTGGATGAAAGGTTGTACTTAAATCTACTTGAGTGCCCAACTCCTCCTAAAATTCACTCTAAAACCTCAAATTGAACACAAAACTATGGTCTGAAATGATAGAAGTGGGTATCCTATGTAAATAGACTATCTCCTAAACATAGGTAAGGTCTAATCTCTCAACATTAAAGGTCATCTGAATAGGAATTAAATGTTTTAACTTTGTCAAATGATCCATAATTACCCTTATACCATCGGAACCACTGGAAGAATGAGACTAACCACTAAGAAAATATATGGTAATCTGTTCTTATTTCAATTAAGGAATGGACAACCACTGACTCAACTGACAACAAAGGCATGGACTACAAAATTTTCCACTTCACTCTTCATACTAATCCACCAATAATATTATCTCAAATCTCAATAAATCTTGGTTGTGCTAGGGTGAATAGAATATCTAGAGCTATGGGATTCATGGAAAATCAATTAAATCAAGTAATCGAGCTGAGGAATACAAATATAGCCATCAAACCTCAAAATACCCTCAAAATTGATAGTGTGCCTCTGGGACTCATCACTCAATACCTAATTATGAATGAAATAAAGCTTGTTATCCTTATACTGACAATCACGAATCTTCTCAAATAGTGAGGACCTCGCCTCCACATTAGCCAAAATCCTCCTAGGATTTGAAGTATTAAGGTGAACCATCAAGTTAGCTAAAGACTGAATGTTCAGTGCTAATGACCTATGATCAACTGAAATACAAGCCAAGCTACCCAGACTTACTGCCTTACGGCTCAAAGCATCTGCAACCACATTATCCTTGACCTAATAATACAAGATGGAAAAATCATAGTCTTTAAGAAACTCCATCCATCTATGTTGTCGGGCATTAAGCTCTCTCTGAATTATAAGATGTTGAAGACTACAATGATCATTGAAAATCTCATAATGTACACCATACAAATAATGCCTCCAAATATTAAGCATGAAAACTACCATCTATTGTGCCCAAGCACACACGCAAGTGTACTTGGTCTTACCATGCAATATAGTGGCCTTATAGACAACAAATATCGATCCCACAAGGACTAGTTTTGAGAAACTACCCAATTCAAGTTAAAATATTAAGAATAAATCAGTGTGACATAACCACAGGAGAGTTTGAGAGTTATAACTATAGTAAACTACAACAATGTAGTAAATTAAAGTGCTTGGACAATCAACGAGGAGAAACATAGGGCTAAGGCTCTGCAAACAATCATACTATTCTATTAAACTTCATTAGTTTTGTTACTTATCTTTATTGTTGATTCATGGGTTTGATATTATGATTATGGTCTTTCGATCCTCTAATCACCTATCTAACTTAGACCCACAAATACATCGTTGAGCGGGAATATGAGAACTAAATTAAACGCATTCATTTTTCTTCACATAAGTGAACCAAATAGGTCACTTAGGTATATTTATATCCTAAATTCTAATTATGACTTTATTCTATAGAAGATAACAATCCTATTCTACTGATCCCTACATACTATTATCTTTTTCCTCCTTTTGGGTTCACAAGATGACTATTGTGAATTCTAAGGGTAGATAATCCTTAAAATAGTGATAAAAATATAAATAAACAACCAAATATGATAAATAATAAAAAACAAGTCAATTCATACAAAGAGTAATCATGTTCTTGGCCTTAACCCTGCAAGAGGGTTTTTAGCCGCTCATGGACATAATCGTAATCGAAATGATAGAATACATGTTAAAATCCATAACAAAACTAAATTAATGGAAGATAAAACCTAATTAAAGTGTTATCAAGCCTCCCTCAAAGTTTTAAGGTCATCCAAGTCATGTAACATGACATTTAAGTGTCCTATTTAATAGAGAAAACAAGCTGCCAATTTGAACTTAGCTCCATGCCACGCTCCTTAATGTGGTGCCTAAGGTACTTTGCACGTCATTATCAAGGTGATACAGTGGAATTAGTAATTTAGAATACCCCCAAGGGAGTGTAATGGATCCTAAGTATTGGCTATGGTCTGTGGCATGCCAATGACTTCAAAACATCTATTTTTTGTCAAGTCTTGCCTCATGCTCTTTGCCATCCATTCCAAGCCTTGTGATGTTGTTTCCAATTGTTTTCCAACTTGTGTATCATCCATATATCATAATTATAAACTAACAAAGCATACTATAGAATTAAACTCCGTGAATTAGAGCTCAGAAAAACATACAATTCAAGAGGATGAATTAGTAACTCGAGCTAAGAACTAATTTTGTCCTTTTGATCTATAACCTAGTGTTTAGTCTTTTGGCTTGCCTATAATTGAACCTTAAATGCTATCAACAACTTATTACACACATAATCAAACAATCATACCCTTAGGAACTCATTACTCACACTATAATCCATCAAGATCAACTAGAATAACACATAGCTCAAGCTAGTAATACTAGTTTTCTCGTCTAAAATCAAAGTGACCAAATTTATTAAAAACTTGTTTGAAACACACCTTAAACATTATAATTATGTATTTTAACACTTAGTTTCTCAATTATATCATTGAGAACACAATAAGTCCTCAAAAAAAGGCTAAAAACTTCCTGATAATAACACTAAGGTGCATAAATCCACCTCAGATCACCACCATCAACTCCAAATCGTGAGTGGATAGTTGTCATGCACCTTAAGCTATCTAGAGGTATAACCAATAATATAACCCTTCTGAATCAATACAAATCCTAGACCAACACCCGAAGCGTCACAAAACACAGTCCATCCATCACCTTCACCAGGAAGAGCTAAGACAGGAGATAAATTATGAAAGTCCTTGAACTTTCCAAAGCTTGACTCACACTCTTTGAACCATTGGAAAGGAACCTCCTTCCAATTCAATAAGGTCATAGGGAATGAAATAGTAGAAAAAACCTCAATGAAGAGTCTATAATAATCGGCCAAACCAATAAAGCTATGAACCTCAGTCGGGGATGTAGGTTTATCCCAATCATGAATAGCCTCAATCTTTGTTGGGTCTACCAAAATACCTTCTTTAGACAGCACATGTCCAAGAAATGTGACTGGCTTAATCCAAAACTCACACTTGGAGAACTTTGAGAAAAGTAAATAATCTCTCAAAGTTTATAGCACGATCCTTAAATGTTGCGCATGTTCCAAACTACTCCTTGAATACACAAGGATGTCGTCAATGAACATGATCACAATGGAATCCAAAAAAGGCCTGAATACTCCATTCATCATATCTATAAAAACAACAGAGGAATTAGTCAATCCTAAAGACATCACTAAGAACTCATAATGACCATAACTAGTCCTAAAATCTATCTTCAGGACATCCTCAACCCAAAGCCTCAACTGATGGTAACCAGACCTCAAATCAATCTTAGAAAACACGGTTGTATCCTGAAGCTAGTTAAACAAATCATCAGTGCAAGGCATAGGATAGCGGTTTTTCAATGCCACCTTATTAAGTTGCCTATAATCAATGCACATACATATGGAACCAACTTTCTTCTTTACAAACAATACATCATCCCCCCAAGGAGACACACTCAGCTAATAAAACCCTTACCAAAAAAATCCTAAAGCTTATAATTAAGCTTCATAAGCTCGGCAGGAGCTATTTGGTAAGGTGCCATAGAAATATGTCAGGTGCCAGGATCAAGATTAATAAAAAAACTCAATTTCAATGACAAGGGGAATAGTAGGCAGGTCAGTAAAGAATACATCAGAAAACTCACAAACAATAGAAACAGAGTCAAACAATGGACTCTCCACCCTAGTATCACAAATATAAGCAAGATAAGACTTGCAACCCCTCAAAATAAGTTTACTAGTTCATACATAAGAGATAATCCCCATCGGCTCATGGCCAACAACTCCCTGGCACATGACTGGGGGTACATCAGGCATTGCTAAGGTAACGATTTTGGCAAAACAATCCATAACCAGATGATAGTGGGATAACCAGTCCATGCCCATAATCACATAAAAATCCACCTTATAAAAAATAATATGATCAACAAAAGTATCAATATCACTGTCATAATACATGATCTAAATAATCCATCAACTACTAAAGAATCACCCATAAGAGTAGATATGCGAAATTGCATAGATAATATATCACTAGTCAACTCCAACTATAGTGCATAATAAGAAAAAATATAAGAATAAGTGAATCCTGGATCATATAAAGCAAGGGCCAACTAGCGGCACACAAAAATAGTACTTGTAACAACATCTGAAGTATGATCCTCGAGCCTAGCAGGTACTGTATACAACTAACAACGCCTACAACCAATCTAGGCGCCTAAAAGACCCTCTATCCTGCCTTCCTGAGAACCTTCTCGAGTAACCTAGGAACCACCCTTGCGACCATGACTATAGCTGAGGAATGAACTGCTCTAATAGGGGAAGTACCCTATGCCAAAAAAATCATCATCCCACGACTAGGGCCCTCACACACAAAATTATCTGAGGACCCAAAACCATAGCACACCCTCTAAGCTAAAATAGAACTAGCAGATCTGACTAACCTAGCATAGCCATCACAACTAAAATAACCAGAGGATGAACCCCTAGAAGACTGGACACTGCCCTGAGCAGGGCGATCACTAGTACCAAATTGGCCTCCTTCGGTAATCTAAAGAGCTTCTTAAATCATCTGACTAGGCTGACTATGACGCTTATAGGAAGGATGTAGAGAATACCTACCATGAGAACTACTACCTTTGAATCAGGAACTACTACGGTTCTAGTAAAACTACCCAGATATATAACCCTCTTATTTTTGCCCCCTTGGGCCTTATGATATATCTCCTCTAACACTCGGGCATGATCTAAATCCTCAACAAAAGACCTAACTGCAATGACCAAACTCTAAGTAGACATATAAATAGGGAGTCTCAACCCTCTAGTAAAGCAACGAACCCTCTCATACTTAGTGTCTAGAATAGAAGTCCTATCCCTAGCCAACTCATGATAACGAGCCTCATACTCAGAAAATGTCATGGAGCCCTACTCCAATCAAGAGAACTGATTTATCAAAAGATCTCTTTGGCTATAAGGCATATACTTCTCCACAAACATCTCAAAAAACTAAGTCCATGTCAAGGGACAAGATCTAGTTAGCTAGAATACACGTAACCTCTCCACCAATCACATACAGATAAGTCTAACTGAAATGTAGTCTAATCTAAACCACGGGTTTTAACAAAGTAAAAACTACAAAGCCTATCCCCACAAATAGTCAAAAACTCAGACGCATCCTCACTTAGAGCACCAATAAATCTAGGCAGAGCCAATCATAAGTATCTACCAACATCTTTAGCTCCTCAAAAGAGATTGCAAGCGGGGCAGACACTAGCTGAGAAACTACTGGCTAAACAACTACGATTGATTAGAGCAACCTTAAATCTGGGAGCAGCAGTTACAGGTTGCGCCCCTACATCAGTAGCACTCTGATAAGTAGAATGTGCACAATCAGACGATACACCACCAACTATCCCTAAAAGTTGAATTAATGCATCTTTGAGTAATAAAGAGGGAACATACCCTGGTGGGGCCTAGACTTGTCCATAGCCCACTACTAGTTGTGGCGGAAGAATAGTTAGCTCAGGGGAAGAAATAGGGTATGAAGAAGGTGGCCTATCCTGGCCCCTAGTTGGGGACATATCACGAGGTTGTCCATGGCCTCTAGGTTAACCAAGAATAGGATAGAGTTCCCTAGGCTTGATTTTGGGAGCCTCATCTTGTGTAGCGATACCACATGTTCTGGCCATCTTTGAATGGGTAAAGTAAAGGGAATACTTAGACAAACCTACTCAGACTCTTAGCACAATATGGGTGAAAAAAATGAAGAACTCCTAAGAATGTCCCATAGCCTCCCAAATCTAGGAAACGAATGTCAATATTTCGATTTGTAGGACTTTACTAGACACTGTCTCTTGTACCAACAATACCGATGAAACCTTGGTCTAATACTAAATTTTCACGACCTAATTTATGAGTCATAATGGCATCTTTTAAAATCCACCAGTAGGTAAGCCAATACAATAACCCAGAGGTAACATAATTAGATAATTCGATAGTAAAACACCAACCATAGGACAAATTCAATGAACACAAATAATAAATAAACAATATTCTAAATAGTTAAATAGTTACCATAAGATACCAATCCTATGACTTGGTAGAGCCAGTACAAAAACATCTATTGTCAATAACACAACCCAAAAAAATAAAATATTGTCAATACATCTGTCTTGATACAAAAGGTTGAATCATAATAATAATAATAAAATAGATGGAAAAGGGGCAAATCATAACTCCAAGAGCTCACCCTATCTCTTAAAGATCAACTCAGCACGAATAATGGTTAATGACGATAGCTAGTACTCAAATTTGCACCAAAAAGAATAGAAGTGTCGTATTGGTACCAAAATAGTAGAAACTCCGTAGGCATCCTTAGTCGACTGATTTAAATCATGATTTAAAGATGATATAATGCAAGATAATCATAACTAAGTCATGGTATGAAATCTACCCTAAATTATCTTCGTCATTACTATATATAATTAACAAATAAACCAAAATAATCTCAATGACGTGACGTAAAGAGATCAAACACTAGAAAACATAATTATGAAATTGGCTCCCATACGCCAATTTGTGTAGAAAGTAAAGAACTCATCACAACATCCCATACAACTGGAGAGTACACACAAAGATAGAATAATCTACGCATGCATCATTTGCACTAACCATCATTGAAATTCAATCATCATATCACAATTCATCCCCATTCGGCATTATACCATTAATTATAAATGTACCAATAATATTCCACAATCCACTAGTTATTCATTAATTTACTCTAATCACTAGCATTGTTCATCAACTAACCACCATACATGTACTATTTACCATTTCTACCAACTAGGCATCCTCTATCATTACCCATCATAACACTGACTAACACTTCTATTACCATTTAACAATATGGAGTACTTTTATTATGATCCAAAATCAAATCAGGAATAAATATAATAGACTCCAAATCGAATAGATTATAAGTATCATCAAGACTCAGAATCGAACTAATCATAAATATCATCAAGGCTCAAAATTAATTTTTTTATAAATATAATCAATATTCAAAATTTAACCATTCATAAATATCATAAAGACTTGGAATTTAAATGGTCATAAATATCATCAAAACTCAGAATTAAACTGGCCATAGATATCATCAAGACTTGGACTTGAACTGATCATAAATATCATAACCATTAGCATGATAACATCATTAATGGCATAAATAACAATGCAGTTAATACTCAAATTCACCTACATAATTATTTGGTATCAACATTTCTCATTATTACTTTAATAAGCCTTTTTGAGAGCCTAATAAGCATAAAGGTTCATCAAAACTAGCATCTTATATACTAAGGTAGGCTAAGAGTCCACTCTAATCCTCGAATTCCAATTTAGGCAAAAATCCTACCCTAACTAGGCTTAAGGTATTTAATTTTGCTTTTAGCTGTCAAACAAGCTTTAATTAGGCCAAATATAGGAAATTCCCATAAAACATGAATAACTAGATTAATTATGCCTAATTCGAGTAAGTTAAGTCAGTCTCATGCAAATAATAAGTGATGAAGTCCAATTTATCTCAAGCACAAGGAAACATGCTAAAGGATTTAATCTAACTATGTCAAATAACCTAAATGTCCCAACTAACCCCATATCCTACAATTCATCAAACCAACACCGAAAACCCCTATGCATCAAACACAATATCATAAATATACTATGACATAGCTCAATCTAACAAGGGATAAACCTAGTCTACCTCAACATCGAAGAATGCTCAATAATCTGCTATACCTTTGCTTTTCTTTTCCTATAAGCATCTTCAAGATACCAAGCTATTAAAAATATATTCTACACATCAAACCGAGCACATCGATACCCATATTGCACCATTGTGCTTCATGTCCAAAAATCATGCCAAAATATTATTTGGGTCCCTCAAAAGGTTCAATCAGTATTCAGTAGACGACATGCATAACCTATAACTATGCAACCCCCATAAGGATTATAGATATAAGAACTAAACAAATACTAGTGGTAGGCAATGTGCAAGTATGAATAAATACAAAGTAAATTTGTAATACCATAAATGATCCAAGTGCCATAACGTACCTAGTGTATACACTTCCTCCATCTGGATGGCTCATAAATATAGGAACTACAATATCCTCTCTCCTCTATCATGATGCTCACAGATGAAAAGGGCTCTAGAGGATTTCAGAATATCCATATACACTAAACTATTCTAGATATAGGATTTCCAATCATCATAAATCTACTCTGTCTAGCACCGAAAAGATGTATATATATAATTAGTGCACAAACTCAAACCATGGATAAAAGAGTGCAAGTTTGTAAATTCATTATTGAGGATCAACTCTAGGACTAAATCAATAATCGTAGACTAGAAAGGGTTGGAATCTCTCTCGACCGAAGCAAGTAGTAGTGGTAAAAGAGTGAATAAATCATGGACAAAAATCAATATCGTTCTAATTCTCGAAGCATCAAATTTATTTCTAAAATCCCATAGTCATTAAGTAAGGTGAAACCGCTTTCTTTTTTTCTAAACAACCGATTTTAAGAGTGAAAAGTGGTATAATTCCTTTTTTTGAAAATAATAGAAAAATCATGATTTAGCTGAAATAGTACCACTAAGTGAGCATGAATATACCAGAAACTATGCATGCCATCGCCAGTATCCATACAATACAACCATAAGAGGCCAACAATATATAACTAAGTATAATAATATTACTACAATCTGCAAAACTATTACTATCCACTACATCAAGAAAAAAACCTTATACTAAGGGATACTTAGCATCAACTATGGTTAATAAGATTATAATCTAGGCTGATATAATTCTATCACTATAACATACATTTCATCTTAAGGGTCGGTTAACCTTTCTATCCCCAAACTCATAATTTAGGCTAAATGACAATATCCTACTGATGTTGCCCAAATTATACTTCCATGAAATATAATGAGGGTTTTGTAAAATATATAACCCAACAAAGGTTATGATCTAACCCACAAGGAATAGGCCAAATATCTCTTGTAAATTTACTAAAGTGATTGAAAAAATACAGAAAAGTAAATGAGGGATTTTGTAAGAACAATATCTATAGTAATAAATCTTTGTCACTTTGGTTGAAATCAATATGAGATGAATATGAGTATTTTGTTCCCCTTGACATCCTAATTCTGTAGACTTATCATTCTCCACCAAACTATCCCAATATCTTGCATGTAGAATCTTATAAGATATGTATCACCAATAGTCTTGTGAACACATTTAGTGAATTTCACTATATACATTTTGAATCTCATGTGTTGCCTTGATAACACTTATCCTGGATTTCAAATTAACTATTAGCTTTTGAGTATCAAGTTAATTAGATGAGGGTTGGTAGCCTCAAATTACTATTGTGATCTTCTTTTCTAATATCTACCTCTATTTTGAAGTAAGTATTGAATACATACAAGTTCTTAACTTCTACAGTTGGGAATAAGATAATCAAGACGAAGATGATCATAATACATGGAAGAATATTGATCAAGAATGACTTCCCACTATCTCTACTTTGTTATTCCCTTAGATTCCCACAACTCTAGTCAAGTGGTTTAGTTGCTCTTAGTTACAAGAACATCCATTTAGTTCAAGAAATAAAGAGTATGAATAATCTTACAATAATTTAAAAACAAAGCCCGGAATCTTAAGTTAGCATTAAATCGTAAAACAAAGAACAAAGGATTCAAAGATCAAAAGTTGAATCTCATAATCAATTTAGTGTATTAAACGTAAAAAGTGTATAAAATAATAAAAACATCAAAGAGTTATATATAGTTTCATAAAATAACCTTCAAACCTAACCAAAATAAAATAGAAAAATAAGGTCGGAAGTGGCTATGCCTCTGGCAATGTGTCGTCTAGATTAATGACGACTCGTTATATCTCCCTA
Source organism: Capsicum pubescens (assembly GCA_030864215.1). Taxonomy (NCBI): domain Eukaryota; kingdom Viridiplantae; phylum Streptophyta; class Magnoliopsida; order Solanales; family Solanaceae; genus Capsicum; species Capsicum pubescens. The sequence continues at coordinate 191,714,144 of CM061544.1, read as the reverse complement.
TGATTCATTGGACGGAATCATAGACTCTTCAGTGAATTTTTAGCTTTCAGATATCTTCTCCAAATGCTTAGATCAATTACCACTATTAGTCGTAGTCAGTTCCTATAACTCATTATCAGTCATGGATTTACTAGGACTCCAACTTTTAAACTCTCAGGACTTTCCACCATGTTTGGTTAGAATTATCTAGCTATACGATTCATAGCTAGATCCTATGAGTCTTAGCCAACATCCACTTTGTTTTTCTTCTAAACATCCATAACAAGTCACCTAACAACTTCAATAATGAGTCGTATATTCACCCAATGACTCATTATTCAAGAAGAGACTTCACTTTCTGGAGATTTTTCTTCTTAATTTGTTCTACTCACTTCCAACCCTATTTTCCTACAACATATACACAAAAACCTTGCTATATTTAATAAAAATGACATAAGTCCTTGCATATTTTCCAATTTTAAGAATCAAAAGTTCAATGAAACTATAAGACATCAACACCCCAACTTAGAAAATTTGCATGTCCCCAAGTAACAAACACAATAATAAAATAATATAATGATGCTTAACTAAGAGAAACCTATGGCACCAATGGTAGTCAACTCAATTTCAACTCAAAAACTATTACCCCTCATATCTCTAACTTTTTTCAAAACAATGTGAATCTATGCAGCACAACAATCCAACTCAATTGAAAAATCCATGGCATTACATTAGCAACAAACAACCAAGCCAACATGTAGTATACGTTACCCGAATAGATAAGCACCTAGAAACACAACCCATGTACCCTCATAATAAAGAAGTCCCAATCTCATAATATGATCATGCATGTTAATGAAAGGATAATATCGAGACATTCACACTCACAAATTAAGTTCTAATCAATGTGAAGAGAATACCATAGGCTTACCTTTATTTTCTATACCTTAGTTTTTTGAACAGTTGGACTAGGATCACTATAAGACTTTATTCGGCTTGTTAAGTTGGCTTGGAGGCTAGTATGATATATTTGGGAACTAGTGACTCACCCTCCTTGACACTACAATTACATTTAGGGTCCACTTCTTAATAAATATCACTTTATTTCTTCCTTATTTATGTCTTTTCTCTTTTATTGCTTATTTAGGATGGGTGTGATTTCTTTATTTTCTCTTATTTTTTCACTTATCTTTCTTTTGATTTTCTCTTTTTCTAATTTTTTATTTTATCACACCTAAGCCTACTTTTTTATCTCTAATTCAAACCCTTTTTCATACTTAATTTCAACTTCGCACCCCTATAATAGCAACCCTCAACTTAGGTGATTTACCTATGTTGAGGTGGACAGTGTCCACGGAGGTTCCAGGGCTAAAATTGGTTCATTGTAATCAAATTTAGGAAGGAGAAAGGTGAAAATCAAAAATTTAGTCAATACTCAAATTCATGGATCCATGGATATTTATACACATTTGGATGGTCATTTAGGCTAAGAGTGGACTACATTCAAAAATATCCTATCATCACATCTTAACAAACAATCCTAAAACCTAGGAAAGACTACTCGAGCAAGTTCAGGATTCAGTGTACAAAGGGAACTAGGTAAGTATCTCCCCCACACATGATACAGGGTTATATAACAAACTACTACCTATCCAGATTATGTAGTGCTAAGCTATAATTATTGTCCCTAATCCTAATGCCATAACTGGATTCATAATAGTCACACATATATCAACATCACACAGTTCACAAAAAAAAATTTGAGGGGTATCAATTTTTAGAAACACTTTAAAAACTAATAGAATATGTCAACGACCCTTACGTTACTAATTTTTCTCCTAATTAAACTCAAATAAAGCATAACACATATATAACACAAACACAAAACATAATAAATATGCCAAATCTACTATGATAATTAAGAATATGGGAAAAGAAACATGGCAAGAAAAACCCTTGATTGCGGTATACCCCCATCCCTAACTAGATATGACGCACTATCACCAATGTATAAACATATATTAAAAACAAGGGATAAAGACATACCTGGGTGCATGAGTCACCGATCATAACGTCTTAGCATATAGATCCTTAAAATAGGCCTCATTCTCATTATTCGTGGTCCCAAAAGTAAAGACGCTCTCATCAACAGTGGCACCAGTGGTGGTCAGTTCCCTCTTAGGTTTCTATATCTTGGGAGACAAAATGGTGCCCCACTTACGTTTGTTACAGGTACAACTATCTTCTCAACTAAACACCTTAAATCATGACAAGAAGATTGAGAAAGGTGATCAATCTTAAAAGTATCTATTGGGTGTTGGAAGTCTGCCTCATGAAGGATTTTGAAAATTATCTGAGTGGATATATTCAACGAAACACCTCGAATCATCACTAAGTGTAAGGGATCTCCTCCCTTCCATGCCATTCCTTGCGGATACATCTGCCCCAACTCAATTAGTGTTGGGCTGTATCTACCTTGGGGCCTCGTCATGCACTCAAAATGTTATTTCTTAAACTGGGTCTCAAACTCTGGCATCTTAGACATGCTTACCATGATCCACTTAGGCTCAAGGTAGAACCCTCTCTTTGGTCTTTGAGTAGTGGGGATGATGGTACTGTCTCATTTATATAATTTTTGCATCTCAGGGTACTCCCACTGGTTAATGATGGCCACTAGGATAAACTTAATCTTTAACGACTGAGCTGGTGGATGAGGAGTTATCTCCACTGATGATCTCGATTAACTCTTCTTTCTCATTCTGCATATTATTTTTTAAACTCGAGTTTGAACCTTCATTTTCAGACCCACTGCCGGATGCAACATCATCTTCTTCCTCTTTACCCTCAAGGTTTGATTTGGACTTTCCTTCCTCTTAAAACTGGAATGGTGAGTGTGGTGGTGATTAACTTAGGTTTTTCATTTAAGGCTTATCCTGAGGAGATGATAGGCCTAGTTGAGTAGCCTTAGTGGCCCTGGATAAGTTAGACCTTGGTTCAACTAGTTGTCATTGAGTACTCTTCTATGGAGTTGCTTGACTCATTGTTAGTGGGCTCGTTCCTATGTTAGGGACTAGTGAGACAAACTTGCTTCTTTAATGTTTGCTTGGTGGAGTATTTCTTCAGTTTTATTTGTACCTAATGAAACACATATATTAGTTACTCCTATGAAAAGGAAAGAAAAACAAGTAAAATCTAAATGTATAAATAGTGATTTGTCACTTTACAGGCCAGGCTACGACTCGATTCCAGAGGCTATGAGTAATTTGACACTCGTAAGGTGAAATAGTTTATAAAGGCTCAGCAGTTTTCACCCTACCAGTCCACCCAATGAGTCATTGTGTTACCTGATGACTCGTTAAGTGACTCATAGACTGACCAAAACATACTTTCATAATTATCTTTATGTCCAATTATTATGAGTCATAGGGTGATACCACGACTCATATTGTTAGTTGTAGTGTCACCAGAGAACTTTTCTCCTTATCCAGTCATGTTTTTAGTGGCTAAAAGTCACTTACCAATTTTTTAGGTTACCCTACGAGTCGTTACAAAACCCGTAGTGACAGCAACATACTTTGTTAAGCATGATTTGCTTGTCATCAAATTTCCCAAGGGGTACTCAGACTTCCCCCATAAATTTATCAACCTATTTAACATTAACTTCATCTCCACTACATGTCTATTCTGATTTATTACTATTTAGAAATTCCTCAAGAACTACATGATACTCCTTTTTAGCCCAAGGCACATAATCAACAAAGTAATCCAAAGCATATTTTTAATTATAAGTTAAACTTGCATTTTGAACGTATAATATAAGATTAAAACCCTTATTTTGATAGTAGAGAAAGATTTGATTGGATTCGATAGTGGCCTTGTTCTTGAGAATACAACTTATGGATTTATTAGTCATTGAGTTTGAGGTTTTTAAGGGATGATTAAGTGTGATTAAGGGTGAATTATAGTTATTTAGGAATGGAGGAATTCATGCACGTTTAAAATTAAATGAGGAATCAATCGGGAGTTCAAATCCCTTTTATTTTATGTGAATTAGGTCGGGTCAGCCTGTTTGGTCCACGATGTCGAGCCTAACAAAGACTCCCTACAATGACCCATAGGATATGGCTATGAGTATTAGTCTCCCTCTACATAGAGTTATGTCCTTACCTAGGTCTCCTATAGTGATGAATCTAGGTGATGAGTCATTGTCTCTAACAACGACTCATTCTGAGAGTCATCCTGACTCTAGAGACCACTTACCTAAAAGATGTCACATTGACTAATCCTGCTTAGTATTGTGATTAGTCATATGGTGTTCGTAAGAATTATAGTATCCCTCGTAGGTACCTATAATCCAAAAAATTCTCTTGTCTCTTCCTATATTTTCAGCCTGCATACTGAACACACAAGTTACTCTATAATGTAACAAGTACAAAACATGGGTTGCCTCCCTCAGAGTGCTTGATTTAATATCAAGGAACAACGTGGCTATATTGGATACACAAACTTCATTAACTCACCCATAGGTTGCCTTCCATACAGCTCCTAATTTAACATCGTGGTGCAACACAGTTGCCTTGGCTACTAAAACTTTTCCAAGGCTCATATACACACAAACATTCATTTCATCAGTATTTCCCATATAGTTCTTAACACGCTACCTGTTGTCCTTGAATAAGGCTTCTCCGCTTTCTTTAATTCAATAGCACCATGTGGGAACACTCTAACCATTGGGAGAGTTCCATACCACCTGGACTTCAAATTTCTAGGAAATAAGCGAAGACTTAGATTATACGACAAGACCATATCATCAGGCTTGAACACCCTTTTCTCAATCTTCTTGTCATGATATAATTTTATCTTCACCTTGTACAAAGCTAAACTTTCATAAGCTTAGATCGATAATTCATCCAACTTATTTACCTTACTCATCCTCAAATTTTTTGCATCACTCTACTCAAAAGTTAGCTTTTTCAATTCCCATAGTGCCTTGTGCTCAAGTTGAATTGGCAGGTGGCATGCCTTGCCGTATACAAGATGATATAGAGAGAAACCTATGGGAGTTTTAAAAGCTATTTGTTTATCCCAAATTGTATCATCTAGATTCCATGACCAATTAATCCAGTTTGAATTCACAGTCATTGCCAATATAAACTTTATGTCATAATTGGAAACCTCAACCTGCAAACTCATTTGTGGATGGTAAGGTCATGTCACCTTATGTTTCACACCATATTTTTTAAGATGGAACTTAAATAGATGATTATAAAAAGGGACCCACCATCACTAATAATAGCTTGTAGAGTGCCAAATTGAGAAAAGATATTCCTCTTCAAGAAATTGGTGACACTTCAACCCTCATTATTGGGAAGTATAACCACCTCCACCCATTTAGAAACATAGTCGACTATAACCAGTATATATTTCATCATATACGATTTCACAAACAGACCCATGAAATTAATCCACTACATATTAAATATCTCAAAATCCAAGCTAGATGTCATGGGGAGCTCATATTTTCATGAGATATTACTTTGCCATTAACACTGATCATAGCCTAATCATAAATATGAGCATCTTTGTAAATAGTCAAGCAATAGTACACATATAATAGAATTTTGTAAGCTGTAGGAGTAATGCTATGATGTCCCCAAAAAGTGATGAATGACAGTCCTCAAGAATGCTCATCATCTCTACCTCAGGAATACACCTCAAAATAACTCAATGCTCACAGACTCAAAATAGATGAGGCTCATCCCATAAAAACTTATGTACCTCATGCAAAATTGATTTTCGCTTATGAAATGAAATATCTTAGATTTTAAAACTTAGAAAATTTCTTAGAAATCCAATTTTTAGAACTAATACGACTCATGGGCACGAGTCGTATGTTGGGGTATAAGTGGTCTGGTCCTGTCGTAAGCTGACAAGTATTAGTTGGTGGGATGGTTTTGGTCACTGAAATAGTTACGACATAGATATTTAAGTCATAAGAGATTGGTATGAGATGTATCAGGGAATCGTATAGTGGGTAGTGTTTGATCCTCCAGGTATTTTATTCTACTAGGGATACGGGTCATGGGTACGGATCGTATGTTGTGGTTACGACTTGGTTAGATGAGTCTTATACTAGAAATTATTTGATTCAAGGGTTGAGTCTTGGATACTAGTGATGGATATCAATTGTATTGGAGGGTATGAGTCATAAGATTCATCGTATCCCTGTGACGGGTCTTTAAGAGATTTAAGTGAGGGTATTCTGGATATTTCCCTAATTACCCTAATTAGGACCTAAAACTTCTAATACACTTAAGAGATTATTTATCCTATTATTTTACTCATTAACACTTTGAAACTATTCCAAAATATATCATAATTCTCTAAAGAGCTTTTGGTTCAAGGAAGCTAGGTTCATCTAAGGGAATGTTTGGGGCTTTCTTTGGTTATTACTTTCAATCAGTTCTTTGATTTAAGGCATGATTATTTTCCCTCATTTTAATTTCAACTAAAGGCATGGTTTATATAATTTTTTTCATCATTTATATAAATGGGGGAGTTCGGGCTTCTTTTCTGTTAGTGTTCCTTATCAATTAGAAGACAAATGTCATTAAGGTGGTAACAATTATCAAGCATAGGTTGCCCAATCTTAGGTTAGCTAAGGTCATTTAGTTTTCTCGTGTCCTCCTTGTCAATTTTGTGGTCATTCTCAACGGGGTTATTGCGAGAAAGAAAGGTATAAGTGGTTTAAATGTGTCTAAGTAGGCCATTGTCTCAGGGATTATCCAGTCGTAAAGGTTGCTACGAAAGCGAATAAGATTCCTGGGCTTTATCTTCTGTTTCTACACCTGGTAGGGTGGCATCTGATTCTGTTACTGCTCCTGGTTCTAGTATTGGTTGGACCAGGTTGTATTCTTTGGCATCCCGACAAGAATTCGAGGCATCACCTTATGTCATTACTCGTTTGTTACAGCTTTTCATTCGTGAAGTATATTATTTTCTTAATTCGGGGTGTACTTTTTCTTATGTGACTACATATGGGGCTCTGATTTTTGGTTTCAATAGGAAGTTATATCAGATACTTTTTTGTCTCAACCCCGATAGATAATGTAGTTATTGCAAAAAGATTCTATAGGGGTGTGTCATAGATATTGGTGGCAAGTAGACCTTGGTTGATCTGCTTAAGTTGGATATGGTAGATTTTGATGCAATCTTGGGTATGGATTAGTGCATTTTTGTTATGTGTCTGTGCATTGTTTGACCCGTCAGGTTATTTTTAAGTTCCCTAGTAAACTGGTTATAAATGGGAAGGTAGTTCCTCAGCTCCTAGAGGGACGTTTATTTGTTATCTTAGATCTCGGAGGTTAATCTCTAAGGGTTTTCTTTATCACTTGGTCCGAGTTAAAGATTCTAACTTGGAAGGTCCTTCTTTGTCTTTGGTCCCAGTGGTTAATGATTTTCCAAAGGTCTTTTTGGATGATCTTCTTGGTGTTAATTCGGATAGAGAAATAGAGTTTGGTATTGATTTGCTTTTACACACTCGTCTAATTTCTATTTGTCCTTATAAAATGCCTCTGGCTGACATGAGAGAACTTAAGGAGAAACTTAAGGACCTTCTAGATAAGGGGTTTATTCGTCTGAGTATTTCTCTGTAGGGAGCATTAGTTTTGTTCGTGCAAAAGAAATATGGTTCCCTTAAGATATGCATTGACTACAAGCAGTTGAACAAAGTGACGATCAAGAACAAGTTTTCTCTTCCAAAGGTAGATGATCTATTTGACCAATTACAAGGTGCCAATCTGGGTACGATAAACTTATAATTAGGGAGGTGTATATTCATATGATGTTTTTTCATACTCGATATGGGCATTTTGAGTTCTTGGTGATGTCATTTAGGTTGACTAATACTCCGGCAGCATTTATAGAATTGATGAACAGGTTGTTTATGCAGTAATTAGATCTCTTCGTAATTGTGTTTGTTGATGATATTGGGGTTTATTCGAAGAGTGAGATGGATCATTCTAATCACCTCTATGTGGTGTTGCAGACCCTAAAGGAACAATAGTTGTATGCCAAGTTCTCTAAGTGTGAGTTTTGGTTGAATGTTATAACTTTCTAGGGTTATGTTATCTATAGTGAAGGGTTCATGGTAGATCTGCAAAAGGTTCTTACGGTGAAGAGGTGTCCTAGGCCCACAACTCCATCTGATATCGAAAGCTTCTTAGGTTTGGTAGGGTATTATAGGTGGTTTGTGGAAAGCTTTTCTTCGATAGCTACTCTGATGAATAAGTTAACTCAAAAAAAGGTTAAGTTTTCCTAGTCGGATGCTTGTGAAGGGAGTTTTGAGATGTTGAAGGATAAGTCGACTTTGGGTCCAATCCTGACCTTACCGAAAGGGAATGATGGGTTTATGGTTTATTACGATGCATCTCAGCTAGGGCTTGGTTCTTTTTTGATGCAGCATAGAAAGGTGATTGCCTATGTTTCCAGGCATTTAAAGGTTCATGAGAGGAATTATCCTACTCATGATTTGGAGTTGTTGGCAGTTGTGTTTGCTTTTAAAATATGGTAGAATTATTTGTATGGTGATCAGGTGGATATATTTTCTGATCACAAGAGTCTTCAGTACGTGTTCACTCAGAAAGAGCTTAATATCAGGCAGAAGAGGTGGCTTGAGCTTCTCAAGGATAATGATGTGAGTCTTCACCACCACATAGGTAAGGCTAATGTGGTTGCTGATGCTCTTAGAAAATTATCCAAGGGGAGTTTGTCTAATATGGAGGAAGGCAAGCGAGAATTGGTGAAGGATATTCACTGTTTATCTAATATTTGGTTTCATCTCTTGGACTCTAAGAATGGTGGTGTGATGGTGTAAGAACTGGTTTGATTGTCTCTTGGTCCAAAAATTAAAGAGAAGTAAGTTTTAGATCCTATCTTGACAAAACTCAAGAGTGGCATTGGTGGGAAAAAGGTAGTGGTGTTTGAGATCAGTGGTGATGGTACTTTGCAGTACTAAGGGGGGTTGTGTGTTCCATATTTGAAGAGTTGTGACAAAGGGTTTTGGCTAAGGTGCATGGGTCTCACTATGTGATTTATCCCTACTCGACAAAGATGTATCATGATCCCAAGGAGATCTATTGGTGGAATTACATGAAGAAGGATATGGCTAATTTTGTGGCCAAGTCCATGGTGTGTCAATAAGTTAAGGTTGAGCACATATGGACAGAAGGGTTGTATCAAGAAATTGTTTTCCCCAAATTAATTTGGGAAGTGATCAATATGAACTTCGTTACCGGCCATCCTCGGTCTCAGAATCAGTATGAATTGATTTGGAGCATTGTGGTTACGATGACCAAGTCTGCGCATTTCTTTCCAGTGTAGACTACCTTTTCAGCAGAGAATTATGCATGGTTGTATCTTCAGGAGATTATAAAGCTGTATGGGGTACCAATTTTGATTATCTCTGGTTGTGGTATACAATTTACATCTCACTTCTGGCGGTCTTTCTAGAAAGGGTTGGGGACTAAGGTTAGTCTGAGTACTGTTTTTCATTCATAGTCATTGGAAGATATGCTTCAGCACAGTGTGATTAACTATGGTAGCAATTGGGTTGAGCATCTGCCTTTGGTGGAGTTTTATTAAATAATTGCTACATTCGAGTTTTTGCATGGCTCCTTTCGAGGCGTTGTATGGTAGGAGGTGTAGATCTTCTATTGGGTGGTTTGAGCATTGAGAAGCGGATATTTTTGGTCCTGATTTGGTCTATAAAGCTATGAAGAAGCTGAAGGTTAGTTGGGAAAGGCTTAAAAGCTGCCCAAAGTCGCAAAAGTCCTATATGGATGTTAGGCATAGAGTCTTGGAGTTTGAGGTTGGGGATATGGTGTTCATTGAGGTATCTCCCATGAAGGGAGTAGTGTCGTTTGGAAAAAAGGGGAAACTCAGTCTTTGGTTCATTGGTCCTTATGTGATTTTGCGGAGAGTTGGCATTGTTGCTTATGAGTTGGATTTGTCATCTAGCTTAAGTTTGGTTAATCCGGTCTTTCACATTTCTATGTTGAGGAAATGTCTTGTTGATCTTTCTTCGATTGTTCCTTTGGAAGGATTTGATATTTTGGATTCTCTGTCTTATGAAGAACAGTTGAGATATTAGATAGGCAAGTTTTTCGGTTGCTAACCAAGTATATGGCTTCGCTTAAGGTTCTATAGCAGAACCATAAGGTGGAAGAAGCTACTTGGGAAGCGGAGAGGACATAAAGTCCAAGTATCCGCATTTTTTTTCTACTCTTGAGATTCATGCGGAAGGTATATGTTCTTGAACTCATCTTTATTTTCTGAGTTTGTTAAAGGAAAGATTAACATTTTTGCCTCTTTGTTTTCAAACATTGTTAAAGGGATGTTTGATAACACAAATGACTCTATGTGTGATTACCCCTACCTTGTCCGTCATTCGGGGACGAATGTTCCTAGAGCGGGACATTGAAATATCATGGGTTTTGAACCTTAGAAAATTTCCTGCAAATCCGTTCTCCAAACCAAATATGACTCATGGATACGAGCAATATGCTGGGGTACAAGTGGTATAGTCCCATTGTATGTTGATTAGTGTTAGTTTGTGGGATAGTTTTGGTTACTAGAATGGGTACAACGTATAGGTATGAGCCGTAAGGAATTGGTATGACTCATATCAAGGACTCATATAGTGGGCATTGTTTGATCCTCCTAGTATTTCATTCTGCCAGGGATATAGGTCATGGGTACGGATCATATGTTGTGGTTATGATTTGGTTACATGAGTCGTACACTGGACAATGTTTGTTCCAAAGGTTGAGGCTTGGATATGAGTGGTGGATACTAATTGTATTCGAGGGTACGACTCATAAGGTTCAGTTATATCCCTGTGATGGGTTTTTAAGAGATTTAAGTGAGGGTATTCTAGATATTTCCCTACTTACCCTAATTAGGACCCACGACTTCTAATACACTTAGGAGGTTATTTACCTTAATATTCTCTACATTAACACTTAAAACTATTCTAAAACATCTTATAATTCTCTCAAGAGATTTTGGGGCAAGGAAGCTAGGGTTTCAACTAAGGGATTGCTTTGGGGCTTGCTTTCGTGATTTGATTCCATAAATTCTTCGCTTTAAGCCATGATTCTCTTCCCTCATTGTAATTTGAACTAAAGGAAAGGTTTGTATAATTGATTTCATGGTTTTACTATTTCATGCTTATGCTTTTTCAACTATTATTGGGGGTTTAGATTTTGAATGCTTGGTTATGGATTCCTATGGTTGTAATTTTTTCTTTTTATTTGTATTAATGGTAGTTTTGGACAATTGGATTTCATGGTAATGGTTTAATGGTCTTTGGAATTACTTTTGGTTGTATTATGCCCCCAAGGTTTTTGATAAAATGCTTATAAAGATATGTTCATTGCATTGACTTTTTTTAATGGAACTATTGCATGTTTTAAGCTGGACAAAGGATTTATGTATGGTTTAAATGGTTTGAAAAGGCTATAGGCTAAATGTTTATGCTTGTGGAGAACATGGTAATCTCCCAAGTGGATTTAATATGGTATATGGAAAGGGCATCTATGGTCCCGTTAACCTAAATGGTTTAATTATGGATATTACTTGCATGTAAGGGGTGGTATGACAATATCACTGATATTGGCCTTGGTTAATAAATAGTAAATGGATTTTTTGGACATGGTTTTAATTGGGCATTAATGGCGGGGTATGTAGCTAAGTTGTGAGGGGGCAGCGGTCCCGGGGGGACCAAAATTAAAAACTCATATTTGCCAATATGAGGGGTCCTTGATGACCGTATGTAAGTTTCATGTTTTATATTGGAGGTATGTACTAGTAATCCCATGGGATATTGCTCGGTTGGGTGGCTACACGCACTGGGACCCTTTCAGCAGGGGTAGCTGAACCCATATTGCCCGTAGGTGGTTAGGATGGCCAAGATACAAAGCCCGGGCAAAGGTTTTAAGTGCATTCTAAATCCGATCCCTTTTCCCGACAATTATATATGTATGGTTGTATGCATTATGGATGGTTTTACATAGTTTTATAACTGGCATTATTTTATACTTATCCTTAGATTCATTCTAGTGGCCATTCTCTAACCCCATCTACTGGCGGTAGTATACCCATGCTATGCAGGAATAGGTCATTCTACTCCTCCTGTTTTGCACACGAATTCAATATCAGCATTTGGACTAAACTAGTGACCTTTCATTATTTCGGAAGGTATCGTTTCTTGTTATGGATTTTTTTAGATACTTTTCTTTTATTTTCGATATTGGCTTTGGCCATGGTCGGGGGAATGTCCCAACCGAATTTGTTTACTCTTTTGGATAGAGGCTTTCTGGTACTTCTGGGGATTGGTATGGGCAGGATCAGTATTGGTGTCGGCCTTGGCATTGGAATAAGCCGGTGGGCTGACATCATTCCACAAAATTGTTAGTTTTTCCATCCTATTACATTTTGGGATTGATTTTCATATTATGTTTTGGTATTCCCTTTGGTTTATGGTCTATGGTTTGGGTTGGTTTGGTTGGGCGATTGGGGAGGTACGGTTGTACTCGATTGGGTCATTCATAGTAGTGACCCTATCCAAGAGTCTTAATGAGAACAATAATGCTATCTTTTTATATGTTCGAAATTCAACCCATCTAAGGATGGAATAGGTGGTAGGGTGGGTAACAAGGGGCGGTCCCCGATCCTGGTTGAACTTAGGATGCCCATTACGACAAGGCATGGGGTTGGGTCGTGTCATGAAATGACAAGTCTTCTTAGACTAGGTCACTTTCCAATTGTAGGAAAAATTAGCAAACCACGAGATTAAGTCTTGAGGTGCTGCCAAGACCCACTCATCTGGAAAAGTATCATCAATTTCAAGCTCATCCCCTAATTTTAAAATTTCCTCCTTTTCGATGCGAGATAGATGGTCTCGAACATGGTTTTCAGTGTCTTTTTTATCTTTTACCTCAAAGTAAAATACCTGCAACAATAATACCTAATGAATCAACCATGGCTTAGTATGTTTCTTCAACATCAGATACCTTAAATCTACATGATAAGTATGAACAAAGACTTTGGTCCCTATCAAATAGGACCAGAATTTCACTAAAACCAAAAACTACCTCGAGTAACTCCAGCTCAATAACTGTATAAATTTTCAAAATGGGATTTAATGATTTGCTGGCATAGTAGATGTGTTGAAGTACTTCTCACTTTATTGTCTAGGACAACTCCTAAATCCACCTAACTAGCATCGTTCATCAAATCAAAAGGCAAGGACCAATCTAGAGACACAAACATAGGAGTCGGTATCAACCTCTCTTCAAGACCCTTAAAGGCCTTTATACAAGCATCATTAAACATGAACTTCACCACTTTTTATAAAATTTTGCACAATGGATTTGTAATTTTAGAGAAGTCCTGGATGTACCTCCTATTGAACCCAACATGACCCAAGAAACTTTTAATACCTTTAACTGATATGGTAGGGGTAATTTTTCAGTCATCTCTATCTTTACACTGTCAATCTCTATACCTCTCATCAAAATATTATGTTTGAGAACTATCCATTCTTTCACCCTAAAGTGGCACTTTACCTTATTTAAAACAAAGATGCACTCCTCACATCTCTAAAGTGCATTGGACAAATAGGCAAGACAATCATCAAATGTGTATCCATCTAATAAAATGTCAACCATGAATACCTCTATAGTTTTCTTCACAATATCAGAAAAGATAGACATCATACAATGCTTAAAGGTGTCAGGAGAAATGCAAAGTCTAAACGGCATCCTCTTGACCACAAAAGTACCATATAGTCATAAAAAAATTAGTCGTATCTTGGTCATTAGGAGTATTAAAATTTGATTATACCCTGAATATCCATCAAGAAAATAGTACCAGCCTCTACCTGCAAGTTAACTAACATCTAATCCATAAACAACATATGAAAATGGTTTTTTTGTGTACAAGTGTTCAACTTTTGATCATATATGCATACTCTCCATCTGGTAACCTATCTCATGGTACTAATTCATTCATCAAGTTTGGGACCACTGATCCCTCCCAACTTAGGTATGTATTGTACCGGGCTCACCAAGTTACTTTTTGCAATAGGATAAACCACGCTTATATCTAACCACTTTATAATCTCTTTCTTCACCACCTCTTGCATAAGTGGATTCAATAAAAGTTGGTGCTAGATGTTGGTCACACAATCTAATTCAAGCTGAATTTTATGAGTACAAATCCCAGGTAAAATCTCCACAATATATGCAATAGTCTATCTGATGGCCCTTTTAACTCTTTGTAATACTAAAATCAATGCCTCGACCTATGTATCTACCAAATCTACCGTAATAGTGACCAAAATGGTATTTTTGTCACATAAAAATCCATATCTCAAGTGAAAAGAAATGGCCTAAAATTCTAAGACCAGTGGCTCCTCGATAAATGGTAGAGCTGGTGGAGTCGCCTTATTTGCAAGTCTAGATCTAGATTTTTTGTACATAATAATAAGAAACTCAACCATATAGTGTGTTCACCATCTCATCATATTCATTAATGTTGTTACTATCAAATTTCATGATCATGATGAGTGGTGATTTTACCACTCAATCTCACTCAATAATTGTGTACATTGCCTTGTTTTGAATGAATAAATTAGGAATATTCCTGAGTAAATGAACTAATATCAACTCTTTGTAGGTACAGAGCTGAAAAGATAGAAAGATGTGGAATGGAGCTTAAAATAATCAAAAGAGCAAAGGAAAAGTGCAGCCAAAGACTTGCAACTGAAATGCCTCAGGTACCACGGTGGCGACCTTCTGACCGCGGTCGCAGTAGTCAATGATAGTTAGTGAACCATGGTCGCATGACTCTATCGCGGTCGTGGCTAAGTGGTGCGATCGCATCTCAGCAAAAGTACTTATCCCAAGGAAAAATCTATAATTGCTCATGCTTATCACAAATTTTGATAAAAAGACTCAAACCTTATCCTAAAGAAGCACATTCCATCTTCCCCAATTTTGAGGTTTTAGCTCTAGACTTCATAGCCTCCAATTTTGGACAAGAAAATATTGTATAAATTTTGAGTCAAGAATATATTAAAGACTTTCTAAGTGGAAGATTTGCTCACTACCATTGAAGATATTGTGGAAGACCCAAGTTCGAAGTAACATTCATTTAAATCTTAAACAATTTATTTCAATGGAGATTATAGGTATATCTATGCTTATTTATCTTATGTATAGCTAAATCTCCCTCTTGGGGTTATGTGTGAATAGGGGTTAAAGTGTGTGTGGGTTATTATTGCTAGCATCTATTTGGTAGTTCATGTTTATGGGTTTTATTATTGCTATGCTAATTTAGTTGGGATTTGATGGGTGAAAGCCCCAAATACTCACATGGGTTTGATGAGGTAAAGAACCAAGCTCTAGAAAGCTCAAGGCCATCTTAGAAATAAAGGTTTTAGGTAAAAGGTAGGATTCCATATCATCAATGAAAGAGGGATATGGATACCAAAGCAATGATAGACAATTATCTGTGTAGTTTGCTAAATTTTCACTATCTTAGACATAAGGGTTAATGTGAGGTTGACTATGAGATGGGTATCATCCTAGTAATAGGGATTCCTAGATTGAGGTTGTGGTTACAAATTGTTGAACACACCTATTAGGCATTCAAAAGAATCAATGAGTGAATGTTTGGTGTTTTGTCGAAAGACTAGCATCAAAATCTATAACCAAGCCTACCCATGTTTGACCTACTCAATTGATGTTGATTACTAACTCCCACGTGTCACTCTCTTAGTAATGCAAAATCCAAAGATCCGTGCATAGCTATTAAAACTCTAATTATACGTAGCCCCGAATTTATACTAGAAAAAACCAAAAAAAAATACTAGTGTAGAAACCTATCTCCCCCATTTTATCTTTTTGTACTATTTGTTTGAATTTAACTTGTATCTATCATTTTGAATTAATTTGATGGTCACTCACATTGTTCCTCATGGATTCGACCCCGACTCCAAAGTTGGGTAAATATATTAACGACGACCGCCTTGAACTTAATTTGATATGCATGTTGAGCATTATAGAAAATTGTGCCATTGCCGGGGACCAATTGGCGTATTAAGTTAGTTTAAAATTTTAGTTTACATGCTTTAATTCAAGCTTGTATATATGTGTTTGTGATTTTCTTTGTAGGTAGATTTTATTTTATTTTTACTTTTATCTTTGGCATCTTCAAACAAATATGAGTTTTAAAGTTGGAGGTCCTATCTTGACCACTCATTTTCATATTGTGGCGAATCACACTTTCGGAGATATTGTAACTATGCTCCTCAGAGAGAGTCAAGCTCATCATCTCGATCTGGTAGGAAGTATGGTTTTCCTTTGTGTGGTAGTCTAGATGGACATTGGGATGATTGTCCAAATGCCCCCACTATAATACTAATCGAATTGCTAGTTCTTCTTATGAGATTAATAGGTATTATAATGAGAATAAGGAAGACTGAAGAGCAAGATACCGAGTACAATAGCTATGAACCAAGGTAACTAGCTATTTTGGATTGGTTAGATGCAATGGGAGAGAACCTAGAACACATACTTCATGAATGGACAAGTGTCAAGGAGGAGATGATGGGCAAAGAATAAAAGCTTGAAACTATCATTACCATTCCCATTACCCAAGAGGAAGTATGTCAAGAAGAGAAAGCAAGCTATGATGAAGATCTTGGTAGTGAAGACTCCTCGGCGGCTTCCCAATCAACTGAATCATATGAGGAAGAAGAAGCCAAAATAAAAGGAATGAGCTTAGAGTCAAGAGAAGAATCAAAGCAAATCTCTTACAATGACTCTAGTTATTTAGGGGTGAATATGCTTCGGAGGAGGCTAACTCAAAACTAGGTGTTGGTCCTCGTTCAACCAACTTTTCAACATTAGTCTTAGAGGATGTGATCAGGATTCATCCCTTTGAACAAATGTAGAATTATGGGGAGGCGGAGTCCGACTCTTATATTTTGGAGTTTGACATTCCAAGGGAGCCCCTCATCAATCAATGGACAAGGAATTTAATTTCCGAAGTACAAGGAATGGCTTATTGACTTACACCCTTTTACCCATGGAGCTAATCTGGAAGATCGATGTAAAGTTGGGTAAAAAGTTAAAGTCATCAAAATGGCGAGATCGAGGCTTTCTCACCATTCCCTCATATTTTCCAAGTTTTATCTTGGAAATTTTGAATTTTATGTCCTTTTGTCCTTATTCCATATTGAATGGAAGCTTGGATGGATATTAAAATTTTCTAAGTGGAAATATAAAAGGAATGAGTGAAGGCATCGTGCTACGATTTTAAACTAAGGGATCGATGGGAGGCAACCAATCGTGCCACAAAAAGTGGCACATATCCTTTTATTTATTCATGCTAGCGTAGATTTTGGTTTATACTTTTGTGCATGTATAATCCATAAAATGTGGTGCTACGAGTCATTTTGATCTAATTTGAGAAAGAAATATGTGATATTAGCATGTTTTGACTAAGCAGGAAATGCAGGAACCAAGGTTGTATGGTCTCAACTACCGCGACCGCGGTCTGTTACTCCGTGATTGTGGATGCTGCATGACTGCGGTCACAGAACTATGACCGCGATCGTGGTCTAATCAGTTTAAAAACTGTTCAAAGGCCATTTCCCCCCACATATTTCTTCCAATTTTTCTCTAAAAATAATCTCAAATTTTTGGATTTGCATTGCATTTTCAAATACCAACTAATTACATGGATCCTCTAATTCGATAAGTTGTCCTAATTCCCTTTGTTTTAAAATAATTGCATGCTTAGAACCCATAGAGTAGAAACGACCTAAATTAGGGTTTTTAATTTCTAAATACATGCTTAGTTGAAATTTTTTGTTGTGGTTAGCTGTTGTAGTTGATGTACACACGATTGGGGAAGTCTCGAGTACCCAAAATAGAGCCTTAAACTACTTAAATAGAGTGTACACCATGTTTTTTAATTAATTGCCCATACGAATTCCTTGATAAATTTCATTGCATTTAGGGCTATGGTCACACACTTTAGTCATTAATTTACTGTTAATAATATTGTTATGCCTAGTTAGAATGAGGGATTCGAGGTTAAAATGGCATTTTGATGCAACGTGCAGAAACTGGCAATTTTGGTCTCAGGTACCATGATCGTGGACATGATGACCGTGTTCACGTTACTGCAGCCACGATTAACACTCCACAATCTCCATACCTGAGGGAAATTTGTGGTAGGCATAAAAAATTTTGCACACTTTTTTCTGTTCCCTAAACCTTCTATAACACCACTGCATGAGTTTGTCTATTTGTCCTAGCATGTCTTTAGTGTAATTGTACAAATATTGACCTAAGTTGTATTGCTTATAGGTTCTAAGTCACTTATAAATAGGAGATTTCGATGACACCCGATTCCTGTCCGCAGAATGCAAACAACAATACATTTCAGACTTCCACATAACGAAGCTACTCCCTGAAAGAGGTATCAGCCTAGACAAGGTGGAATAGAAAGTCCCAGAATTCAATATCAGGCTCACTGCAACCCGGTGGACATTTTTTTCCCTTGAACCCTACTTAGATAATGAGCAAAGGGTGCATGAGTTCTATGCAAACATCTACGCAGTTTCACTGGTAAACAAGTAATGAAAATTTATGGTAAGTAGGTAAACTTTGGAGCAAAGTAGATTAATGCAATATATGGGCTCCAAAATGCTGACATGGGGAAGTTTCGTGCCAAGGGATGTGAGCCAGAGACTTGGATGGCTGATATCTTATGCCCTGGAAAAGAAGTCCCCTAGGCCCTAACTAAGCGAGATATTTTGATGTAGGACTTCAAGGCTGAATCAAGGTTATGGCTAAACATCTTTTGTAGCAGAGTCTCACCATGCACTCACATGACTATTTTCATAGACATGAGGGCTCTAATGGTATCTTATATCTTACCTGGCATAGCTCTGAATGTGGGCGAGATTTCTCTCTCTAAGTGGTGGTACTTTAAGAACCGTATAGGTACTCATCTTATCCTTCCTTCCCTTATCAATGAGTTATGTTGGAGAGCGGAAGTGGATGAATATTTCATAGAAACTTGGGTGCACCTAGGCTCTCTCATCTATCCACTCAAATTCAAAGGTAACGGAACACAAGATCAGAAAAGAAAAAAAAGATGGACTCGGTCAAATAAGTCCAAGAGGTCACTGTAACAACCCGTAAATTTTTTCATGCACTTATCGCGATTATATGGAGTCCTAAAGGCTTGCGTATGGGTTAAATTAAGTTTATGGTGTTCGGAAGTATCCCGTCAATAGTTGTATGTGTAGGTATTGGAATAAGCTTTCCAACGATATAAAGTTTGCCTAAAACAGAGGAGTATTTCATATAAGCGAGCACATTCAAAATTTCAAAACGGTGGCCGGGAAGCCTGTGAACAGTAAATCTGCAGGAAAATTACTGCAGCTAGGCAATTTTTTTTTGGATCAACTTTAGACGATCATAACTCCTTGTACAAAAAGAACTGTGTGAGCTGCTATATATCGACCAAATCCAATGTCTTAGTAAGGAGCTATACCCGTTTTACTACAGCCTATCAAAAAAACAGAATTTTGGGATAGATTTTTGGGTCACCTTTAAACGACCATAACTCCTTGTACAGGAAGAACTGGGTGGTATACTTTATATAAAAATGAAATCCCTTTAAATTATATTTCCAATTCAATTGGTTTCACCCAAATCCGATACCGAAGCAAAAAGTGATGATCGATTTACTTCAGCCTGTCAAAACTGTCCACTGGGGACAGATTCGGATTTATTTAAATTTTTAGGGCAAAATGGTGATTTTCTATTACCTCTTGGACGAAAATTGGTCTTTATAAACATACACTTAGCCTCATATATATCATATATCATCCAATTATTAAGAGAAGGTGAAACCCTAGCCTAATTTCAACTTCAAATATTTTGTGATTCAACCGTAGAAAATTCGAATTGGTTTCGTGGTTGTGTTCACCATCTCGAAAGCTTCGAGAAGCACCCCATGGTTATGTAAGGAGGATTCTAAATACAAGAGTTCATTGTTAAGGTATGAATATTGTTTATTCTTGATTCTTATCCATGAATAAGTATTGATAAAGGATTATGAGTATTGTCTTGATGTTGGAAGATAACTAGAAACATAGTTATGAATTGTTTTGTATAAATTGTTAGTAGTAAATTATAGAAGTTGTTGTATTGGATTATGGAGGATGAATTGTGGTGATATATCATTATATTAGTGGTTATGTATGCCTAGTGATCATGTTGGTATTGGATGGTGATTAAGAGGGGAAATAAAGGCTAAGAGTGATGTTAAGGGATATTGCATGAAAATGCATGATATGTGAATGTAATAAGAGTATAAGAGGATGTATGTAGCACACTTATTGATGAGTTAAAGGATTACTTCCTAGACATTATTTGGTGAAGTTAATACCTAAATGGTAAGGTTTGGTTGCTAATACTAGTTTGCCACAAATGACTTATTGTAGATAAGTGTTCGAAGAGTACGGGAAGTCAAGTTGGACTTGTATTGAAGTGGTTATATCAAGGTATGTAAGACATACTCTATCTAATCTTTGGCATGAATAATGACCCATGGCACTCTCAAGTAAGCTTCCAACATTGTCCTACGACACATGACACATAATAATATCATATGATCTTCGACACTACCAATTGAACTTGTTTTCACTTTTAAGATGTCCGGCTAGTCAAAAAAATGTCCATATACTATTGTTGACTCCGAAATGGTTTAATGAGGTATCCATGATTCTCTACTTCATTTTCATGATATTGATTACCTATTTACATATTTTTCCTATCGAGGTATCATGGTTTCAAGTTCCATAAGGTGTGACCACAAAGTAACCAATCTCAAAGATTAATTGAATTAAGAAATGGAATGTCTTTATTTTAAATTGATGATATGATGTATTGTATTAGTACCACTGATTAGTTGGCCATTGTATTATAAAGATTATGTATATATGTTATTCCATGGGTGGTCCCTGATGTATTGTATTAGTACCACTGATCAGTTGGCCATTGTATGACATATGTTATGTATTGATAAGGAATACGGGAGGTAATGATATGAAAGTAATGTGCAGGTATCCCATCAGCTCTTTTAAGTGTGGTCTACTCATACTGTTTATTCACTGGTATCTAGGTTCTGTTGATCTTTTGTATCTCATCTTGATACTCACGGCCTTACATACTCAGTACATATTTCCGTACTGACGTCCCTCACGGGGGACCTGTATTCATGCCTGCAGGAACAGGTACTTCAGGTCGTACACCTCCGCAGTAAGAGCCAGGACATTCTGTTGATAGTGGTGAGCCCCAGTTGTTTCGGGGCATCCCAAGTCGTTTCTATATGTATTTTTGGTATTTGTATAAAAGTCTTTTGTGGGAGGGAGTTTGTCCCGACCCTAAATCAGTTGTGTATCTATGTAGAGGCTTTTGTAGACATATTGTACAGCCATAGGAGTGTTTGGTTGATAGACGTGATGGCTCTGACGGCCAATTACTGTTTATATATATATATATATACGTGTCTGCTGGGCTGATACAGGTACTGTTTTCTTCTATTTACAACGAAGTGTTGCCCAAATTTCTAATTTTCATAAGTAATGTAAATGTGAAAGTATAGGTTATGAACGGGTTCTCCCGGGCCTCCTCGGCTACGGGTGCCAGTCCGCTCCAATGGGATTTGGGGTATGACAGTCACATACTCTTGCAAATCCACATCAGCCACTGTCTTTGATAATATATTTGTTCAGATATAGGAGGTGAGGGAAATATTGTCCAGACTTCCTCAGGGACCAAGAGAGTCTTCCACTGCTCGTC
This sequence comes from Capsicum pubescens, assembly GCA_030864215.1. Lineage (NCBI taxonomy): Eukaryota > Viridiplantae > Streptophyta > Magnoliopsida > Solanales > Solanaceae > Capsicum > Capsicum pubescens. Next base: position 191,692,212 of record CM061544.1, on the reverse strand, counting down.
ATTCGTATGTGTCATAGTCAGATTATGATAAGTACATAGAGGAGTAGAAGAAGCAGGTAGCTATATTAGCAGCCTGGAGAGAGCTTATTCTGCCCTAGTTGTATCTCATAGGTACCTCAAAGAATCGGACGAGAAGATATTTAAGAGGGAGAAAAAGAGAGATAAGTTTTTTAGAAAGCTTTGGAATAGGGTGAAAGGCATCTTTAAAGTGCTCGAGCCCAACCATCCATTACCTTCACCAAGATTAGATAGTGAGGATGAGGCACCTACAGAGTGGTCAGTTGATAATTCGGGTAGTGGTGATACCGAGTTAGCATGAGGAGATAGCTTATGGTGCGGATACAAAGAGCCCTTTTTACTCTTCTCTTCATACACATATAGTCCGGACACTGCATTCCTTTCAGTAGGGGGTGGCCCCAGACTTAATTATATTTTCTTGGTGATATGTTACTGAATATTTCTTTTTATGATTGTATTGTTATGATGTTTGGATGATATTTTTATCTTTGTGTTATGGATGCTATATTTTTGGGTACTTGGTTGGTTCCCTCGTTTTATGGATTATTATGTCTTTTAGTTTTAGTTTTCTTTTTACCTTAATATTTAGTTTGATTTTTATTGAGACATAGGTGTAGAGGAACTTTGAGTACTAGTAACATGAATGCAAGGGAGGTCTGAGTACTTGGGGCATTTTATTTTGTAAAGTTGGGATCACTTTTTAAACCATTGGCGAAGTCTGAGTAGCCATATGGGTAGTTATCCCGTTTTGAGCCAAGATGTGAGACTAAGGCTTTGGTTATAGCCATAGTTTAACAAAGTGTGCGTAGTGCTATTGCAAAATAAGAAACCCCCTCTGTCCAAAATTTTTGAAAAATCAAGGGCATGGACGTGAGCAATGTTGCAACAAATCTTTTTCTCTTTTTGTGGCTCCGCTAATTATTGACTTGTAAATAGTGATAAATTATCCACTTTTGTCTCTCACAGGAGAGACATTTTAACTCCCTTGGCGAATGTTGAATTCAACGTATGGCGAGATTTTGGTATTAATCTCTTGTACACTTACGTTATCTAGAACTTGCCCTATTAGTATTTCAAAACTAATTTTTATTGTATGTGGTTGGAAACATGACCTTAGGTCATCCTTGTCATTTGGATCCCATTCTAGCCTAAAAACTCTTCCTGTGCATGATTGTAATCTCTAGTACCCTATTTGAGCCTTTAGACCTTTCTTTGGCAAATTCATTACAAGTAACGTTGTTCCATTCTTTTTATTCCTCTTTTGAATTGTACCCTCCTTGAACTAGAAAATGTAACTTGATGCTTAAGGCATAAGATGGGGGTGGTAAAAGTGAGGGAAAGAAGTTTTGAGCCACAAAGTATTAGTAAAATGTCCAAATTGCCTAAGTATTGAAAACAAATGTTTAAAAAAAAGATCCAAAAAAGTAATGAATTGCACGTAAGTTATGAGACAAAGAAATGAAAGAAAAGTGGTGAACAAAGGAAACAAATTGTAGGCATAATAAAGGAAACAAAACATAGAAGAGTGTCCCTTAGTCAAAAAAATAAAGAATTGTAAAGGGTGATGTAGATGTTCATGGAAGGGTGTAGGCATGTTGTTCCTAAATGGAATCCTACCCTAACCAAAACCTACATTAAAAGCTTAGAAAGTCCTTTGAGATCTCCAACCATTTACTTTCTTTGTAGTGGCAATTAAATATAGGGGCAAGCCTATGGTATGACACTTGTTTCATTGGGATTTTTTTTCTGAGAGAGAGTTTGTGCACTAAAAATTTCTTACTACATAGTTGGTACTTTGGTGTGTGGAAATTCTCTTTTTTGTGAAGATGGCATGCAAATAAGTTGAGGTGGGTGGTTTTTGTCACCTCCCGAGCAATGAGGCAAATGGAGTATAGCTTAATTGAGGCAAAAAGGGAGCCACCTCTAGAATATTGATTGTTGTTGCTTTGTTTCTCTTTAAAGTCTTATGCATTCTTGAGTATTGTGTTTTATAATGAGGGGTGTAGTGATATTAGCCTAGCACATGTGCAATGAGCTACTGGTGGTCGCGATTAATGTTGAGGTCATTATGGCCTTTGGGGCATAAATAATTGTGTCTTATTGTAAGGGGTAGTGTTGCGTGAGGACAAGCAAAGGCTTTAAGTTGGGGGTGTTAATGAGTGGTGATTTTACCACTCAATCTCACTCAACATTAGTGTACATTAACTTGTTTTGAATAAATAAATAAGAAATATTTGTGGTCAAATGCACTAATATCAACTCTATGCAGGTAGATATTTGAAAGATAGGAATATGTGGATTGGAGATTAAAATAATCAAAAGAGCGAAGGAAAAGTGCAGCCAAAAACCTGCAACTGAAGCGCCTCAGGTACCGCAACCGCGGTCTACTGACCGCCATCGTAGTGGTCAAAAATAGTCAGTCAATTGCGGTCACATAAGTTTATCGCGGTCACGGTAGCCGCGGTCACTGCTAAGTGGTACGATCGCGGCTCTACGAAAGTATTCAGCCCAAGGGCAAAACTATTATTCCAAGTACTAATCCCAAATTTTGACAAAAAGTCTCAAATCCTATCCTAAAGGAGCACATTACATCTTCCCCAATTTTGAGGTTTCAGCTCTAGACTTCATAGCCTCCATTTTTGGAGAAGAAAATATTGTATAAATTTTGGGTGAAGAATATATTGGAGACTTTCTAAGTTGAAGATTTGCTCACTACCATTGTTGATATTGTGAGAGAGCCAAGTTTGAAGTAACATTCTCTTAAATCTTAAACAATTTATTTCAATGGAGATTATGGGTATATCTATGCTTATATATCTTATGTGTAGCTAAATCTCTCTCTTGGGGTTATGTGTGAATAGGGGTTAAAGTGTGTGTGGGTTGTTATTGTTAGCATATATTTGGTAGTTCATGTTTATGGGTTTTATCATTGCTATTCAAATTTTATTGAGATTTGAAGGGTGAAAGCCCCAAATACCCAAATGGGTTTGATGAGTTAAAGCTCCAAGCTCTAGAAAGCTTAAGGCCATCTTCGAAAAAAGTGTTTTCAGTGAAGTTTAGGAATCCATATCATCCTTGAAAGAGGGATATGAAGACTAAAACAATGATAGATAATTATTTGTGTCGTTTGTTAAATTTTCACTATCTTAGATATAAGGGTGAATATGAGGTTGACTATGCCATGGGTATCATCCTAGAAATAGGGATACCTAGATTGAGGTTGTGGTTACAAATTGTTGAACACACCTATTAGGTATTCGAAAGAATCAATGGGTGAATTTTTGGTGTTTTGTCGAAAGACTAGAATCAAAATCTATAACAAAGTCTACCCATATTTGACTTACTAAATTGATGTTGATTACTAACTCCCATATACATAATCCCAAGATCCATGCGTAATTGTTAAAACTCTAATTATTCATAGCCCCGAATTTATACTAGAAAAACCCAAAAAGAAACACTAGTGCAGGAACCTATCTCCCCCATTTTATCTTTTCGTACCATTTGTTTTAATTTAACTTTTATCTATAATTTAAATTAATTTGATTGCCACTCACATTGTTCCTCATGGATTCGACCCCGACTCTAAAGTTGGGTAAATATATCAGCGATGACCGCCTTGCACTTAATTTGACGTGCAAGTTAAGCGTTATCAGATCACCATAGCTAGTGCCTCAACATCAAGTCTCTCCTGCATAGGCTCACTCACTATATCATTCTAAACAGTGTCTACCGCAGAAACCACTTTCATATCTTTTGGTTGTTGCATTATTGACCCACATTGAAAGTAACTTGTTCATCATTGAGCATGAATTTCATATGTCCCATCTCCATGTCAACCAATGCCCTACTCATGGATAGGAAGTGCCTTCTTTAGATATTAAGAACATCAAAATCCACCTCACAGCCAAGGATTATGAAATCATCTGGGGAGATAAAGAATGCTACCTTCACCAAAATCTCACATAATATACCAATAGGTTTCATCAAAGTTTAGGCAGCCGTCAATAATCTCATCAACGTTGGCTTAGGTGACCCAACCCCAACTACTTATACACCATCAGCGATATCAGATTTATGCTAGCTCCCAAGTCAAATAACGTTTGTGAGAAATTTTTAGACACAACAGTGCATGGAATAGTGAAAGCTCTGAGGTCCTGTTTCTTCTCAACCAAATATCAAAAAGTAGTATAACTACAATGGTGAATGTAATAGATGGGCTCAAAACTCACTGTCTTCAGCTTAGTAACCTGATCTTTCACGAATTCTTCATAGCTAGTTATTTGCTCTAATATTTCCATATGTGGAATGTTAATATAAAGTTCCTTCAATATCAAAATAAAGTTTTAATACTTTTCTTTCTCTTGATTCTTCATTAATCTATTAGGAAAAGATTAGGGAGGTCATGGAATGGTCTTCACTTCAGGCTTCACCACCTTTCCCTTACCTTTACCCTTCTCGACACATTTTTCCACAATTGTTAATTTTTGTGATGACTCACCAGTAGTCACCAATTTTTCAAGTTCCACTTATGGTGTATCTTCAACATCCACAACATCATCTTGCACCACATCAATTGCAGGCATAGGGGGATCAATAGTCACCACCTTAATTTGAGTGGTGATGGCTAAATAGAGACTCTCTTTATTTTAATTTTGTATAGTGTCGCTCAAAAGAATGCTCGATTTACATTGTTTCAAAGAATCCGACATTTGACCAAAGTGCTACTCAAGCTGCTTAATTCTGGTAGCATGCGATTCTACTTTTTGGTTCAGTCCTGAAATATCTACCTTAATCTCCTTAAGGAAACTCTCTTGATTCTTTAAACCCTTAACCAACTCCGACAATAATGTTTCTATCCTCGAATCAGTATCATGGTTCCTTGGTGGAACATATGCACCACCTTTCTCCATATAGTAATCTTTTTGCCTCCGATCACCATCTCTCTCTACTCTGATCCTTATATCTATCTCTATAATAGTTCAAACCTTGAGTCCCTTGCCTCGAATTCTAAGATTCCTAATTGGGCGCTTGGCCCTTGTATAAGAAACTCACCATTTATCGATCCATTTACTTGGCTTTCTCCTTCATATAAAAATCATACAACCTAGGGGACTTACCTTGTGCTCCCACGATATTCACCTTTTTCAAATTCATTGTTGGCAATTTCTTGGTCAATAAACTAATCTCCATCAACTGTTTAACCTTTTGAGCTAGTGTGTCATCTACAATTCTCTACTCACTAGAAGAATGAATAACATAGGTACCGACACCCCTTTATGCCTCCCGAGTATGCCATCCTCAGTTGGTATTTGAGACCCAACCTAACATTTCTATGGATGACTCCTAATGATGGCTCATGAAATCTCCACCACTAATAGTATCGAAAACATATTTGGTATTGGCAATTAGTGCTCTATAGAATATCTCAAGAAAATTCCTCCCTAAATTTTTGTGATTGGGCACCAACATCAGTTTCTTCTTAAACGTCAACCATGTCACGTACAATTCTTCAAAATACAACTGCCTACAATTATAAATCTCATTCTTCAACTGTAGAATTCCTTAATATGGGAAGAATCGATCCAAGAACTATTTTAGTAACTCATTCCAATTACTGATGGACACACAAGGTAGTTCCCCTAACCATAATCTCACTTTGCTTGTTAGAGAGAATGAGAGAAATACGAGTCTCAAAGCTTCCTGACTCACCCCAAGTAAATTATACATAGTGCAGATCCCAACACAATTCATGAAGTGTATATTGGTGTTGTCAGTTGGGAGACCAGCAAACATACACTTAATATTAAGCACCTGGATTATAGCACTCATAATATCTAACTTCACCTCCTAAGGATACTCAGGAGGAATGATAGATCTTGTCTCAGCATGCTCAACATACCATATATCTTCATCTGGATCATTATATGATGGAAAGAATAGAAAGCTGGGGTAACTAAGGTATCTCACTTCTAGCTCTGTTCAGCTTTGCTCGACTTTGTTCTTCTTATCTCACTCTTTTCTTTTAAGCTGCGTGATGGGAAATAATATCTATCTTTTATTCTTTTCTGTCCAGTAACCACGCAGTGGTTTGCAGTGTTGTCTCTTGAACATGATGTGGAGGTGGAGAAATCCAATTAGGGTCATCATGACCTCCTTTCTCCTTCTTTGCCATCTTATGATTCTGTTATAAGGTTCATTCCAGCTCAATATCAAGTGGGATCAATGGATTTCCTTTACCCCGAGTACTGGGCATATGATTAGTGGTGAATTTACTACTTATTTGCATCCAAAATTCATTCACACTACTATGATTTGAAGGTGTGAATGAGATAAAAAAAAAATTAATATACTAATCTCTACACTTTGTAGGTATACAGGTTAAGCAAATGAAGTATATGGAATTGAGCTTAAAAGGATCAATAAAGAGAAGAAGAACAAAAGATGGAAAAACCTGCACATAAAACTGGTCTCTGATACCATGATCGTGGATGGATGGCCACAATTGCAACCAGTAAAGTTTAGTCAAATACACACAACCATGATTATCCGAGGGCGATCACGGGGAAGCTAGTGTGATTGCAGGTTAGCGGGTTAAATTCACGAGGAAATTTTGTAAATGGACGTAGCTAATCCCAATTCCCTTATAAGGCAAAAATCTTTCCCCTTATATTATTATTGAATTTTGGAGATTTAAGAAAAGGGAGACTTGGTGAACCACAGAAATTAGGGAAACTTTTGTACTTAAATATCAATTTGAATTTGGTAAAATTGAAGTGTAAAGTGAAGATTCTTCTTATTTTCCATTGCCATGGATGCTATGATTGAACCTTTTAGTATATCTCTTCTCTTTAGCTTTATGAGTAACTAGATTCTCTTGCCTTGGGATTATATTGAACTGGGGTGAAATTATGTGTGGGTTTTGTGCATTTGTATGGATGCTAGTTAGTTAATGATGGGTTTCACTATTCCTTAGTTTAATTAATTAGCATTTGTAGGTGAAGACACCAAATGCCCAAAATAGGTTTGTGGGTGAAAACCCCATATTCTTAAAAGCTCACATCTTCTTTGAATGAAGGATGTGGGTGAACTTTTGGAACCCATATTTTTCTTGAAAGAGGGATATGGGTGACAAAAAAATAGTGGGCAGTAATGGATGTAATTTGCTATCTTTTCTCAATATTAGAAATAAGAGTGAGTAGAGAGTTGGTTATGTCTTGGGCATCTTCCGAGAAATAGGGATGCCCAATTGAGGTATTAGGTAGTTTTAATTGACACACTCATTAGCTACTAGAAAGGGTCAATGGGTGATATTCTTGAGGTTTTGTTGACAAACTAACCTCAGGGACGCTCAACCTAGCCTACCATATCGTGAATGACTAGAATTTGCATTGAATCATCATGTACCTACGCATAACTTTCCCTTAGGTTGACATAACCTCAAGGTCCTTCTTATATATAATTTTGAATCACAATTGGCACCGTTAGATTGTTAACTTGAATAGACTTTGATAGAAATATGTTTCAAATAATTCCCTATAGTTTAAATCATGCATTTTATTTTGCCTTCACTACGAGTATACATTAAGATACCATTGACACCCAAAGGTTTTAAAGACTAGACTCGCACCTTGTGTATTCGACCTCAACATAAGTTAAGCTATTGACAATGATCGTCCCTTACGAATTGAAATTGTATAAGTGAGCATTATAAAAATAGCATCGTTGCTGGGGAGTGAGACTTAGTTTTCACTTATACAGTGTTGATTGTAGCTTTAGGTATACCTATGTCTATTTTGATTTACTTTGTTTGTTGTTTTTGGTTCTTTGTAGGTGATTATTATTATTTTTGAATGAACATGGGTCAAGAAGAAATTATTAAAAATTCATCACATGAACGTTTTGAAGCTATGAGTTATATTTGTGATGAACAGCCTGATAGTGCTATTCATATTCCCCTTATTGAGGGAAACAGTATATTTTATGTCCCAATCTTCATGCTCCAATTGCTTCAAATGAAGGTTTTCTTTGGGGGAAATCTTATGAGGACCCCAACTTACATTTGAAGATTTTTGTAGAGTGGTGTGTACTATTTGATATTGCACACATAACCCAAGAGTCCATCCATCTACGCCTTATCCCATTCTCTTTAACAGGAGAGGTGGTATTGTGGATCCTTTCTTTCCCGATCGAATCTATTACTTAATGAGATAAACTCACCGTTACCTTTTTAGATTGGTACTTTCTACAATCCAAGATGCTAAAATTATGTGATAAAATTATAAACTTCCACAAATTTCATACTGATCTTTGGTATGAAGCATGGGAGAGATTTCAGGAGAAGATCATGAAATGCCAAAAATATAAGATGCCTGAGAAGATGATTCTCTAAATCTTCTATTGGGAATTGGAACCAACAAATAAAGCCATAGTGGATAATGCATCTGGTGGATCACTTGTTAAATCATCATATGGGGTTTCATCAAAGGTGTTACAATAAGTGGCTAGTTGGGCTAGAGGTTGGCATATGGTAGATGCAAAGGTAGCCATGTGGGCTCCCTCCTCGTCCTTTATGTGTCAAGATCAAAGATGTCAAGAGGAGAAAATAGATTCAAGCATTATCAAGGTAATGTAACACCTTGAACTTCTTACTAAACATGTGTTGGGGACCTCCATTGAAAAAGTCAATGTCATAGATGTAAAGGATATAAAGGTATAAGAAAATGCGGAAGAAAAGAAAGTTGATGATGATAAATGATGGTTGTTGAGTGGTTGGTTTCCATGTTACCTCTAAAAGGCAATGTGGGAATCAAGGTTGGAAAAATAAAAGTTGAGGAGTGTCTCAATAGGAAAAAAAGGGATGCATTAATAAAGATATTTTGATTCAAATCTTGGTTGGATTTGAAGGGACCTACAAAATAGTGAAAAAAATGAGGAATCGTTTCTCCAAGCTTCATCAAATAGTGGAATCTCACTGTACCGCCATCAAACAACTAGAAACAAAATTGAATCAACTATCAAAGCACCTCATGGAAAGAAAAAATAAAGAAGTACCGAGTGGCATGGCCACAAGTGCTACTGTCACTCGAAGTGCAAAATTTCTTTGCAAAGGCATGTAACTTGATAATGGTTCCATCAAAAGAAAAAAGAACGTACAAACAATGCGAAAAGAAAGAGATCGAATAATGAGGGTTCAAGGCCAAATGAGGTTACCCTTGAGAATTCAAAGATGAAAGAAAGTCAACTTGTCTAAATGCCACCCATCACAATTCCTCCCCCTTTCCCTCAATGGTTCTTGAAAATAGTGGAAAACACTAAGTTCAAAAAAAAAAATTATAAATTTAGCAACCTCTCCATCATCCTTCCTTTAATAAAAGCATGGCAAGATATGCCAGAGTATGATAAATTTTTGAAGGAGTTGGTCTCCAAGAAATGGATTGTGGAGGATGAGACAATAGAAATAACACATCATTGTAGTGCCATTATGTCAACTACGATGGTGAGAAAGAAGAAAGACCCTCATGCCATCACAATTTTGTGTACCATTGAAATGTTTATGTTTTTAAAAGCCTTGTGTGACCTTGGGGCAAATATAAACTTAATTTAATATGCCATCTTTCACAAGGTTGGATTGGGGAAACTGCAACCCACCATAATTAGATTGCTCAAGGCTGACCGATCCATCAAGAAACCTATAGGATTACTTTATGATGTGCTAGTTTAAGCCGACATATTAATCTTCCTGGCCAACTTTGTGATCCTTCATTGTGCGTTGGACAATGGAATTCTTATTATTCTCCAAAGACCATTCTTAGCTATCGGGAAAGCATTGGTAAATGTGGAATACAATGAGATAAACTTTTTCCGAAATAATGATAAGGTTTGTTTCAATGTATGCAAGTCCATGAAGCAACCTATGGATTTACAAGTAGTATCGATGATTTACACTATTGATGGTGACTTAACGAATCATGTCAATGTGAGTTTGGTGGATGATCTGTTAGTAGGGGTTTTGTGGAATTATGGAAGAGAAGAAATTAAAGAGTTTGATGAAGTAGTTGCATTATTTACGGTACTTGGATATTCTACTAAGAATGCGGTAAAGTTGGACCTTGATCTTAAAAGTTGTGAGAGCCCACCCGTAAAACCATCCATTCTTGAGCCACCCAAAATTTAATTAAAGTTGTTGCTGCCCCATCTTTAATATATGTTCTTTGGGAATGGAGACAATTTGCCTATAATCAATGCAAGTGATCTTGATCCATACCAAGAGGAAGCTTTGAAGTTGGTGGTAAAGAAGTTCATTTGAGCCATCCAATGGATAATTGCGGATATCATAGGAATAGCCCCTGATATTTGTTCCCACATGATCAAGCTAGAGCAATATCATGTGTTAAGTGTGGAACATCAAATGTTTCTAAATTAACCCATTCAAGAAGTGGTCAATAAGGAAATTATATAGTTGTTTGATGGGGGAGCCATCTATCCACACTCCAATATCACTTGGGTGAGCCCCGGTGTAATGTATTCCAATGAAAGATGGCATTATGGTATTTGAGAATGAAAAGAATAACCCCATTCCCATCTGTCTGATCATGGGGTGGCGGGTACGCATGGACTATCGGAAATTGAACTCTTGGATGGAAAAGGACAACTTTTCTATACCCTCTATTGCCAAATACTAGATCGGTTAGCCAAGCGAAGGTGGTATTGATTTCTAGATAGTTATTCGGGGTATATTCAAATTTGTATTGCCCCGGAAGATCAAGAGAAAACAACTTTCTTTTGTCCTTATAGTACATTCGCATTCAAGTGGATGCCATTTGATTTATGCAACATACCGGCAACTTTCCAACGTTGTATGCTATCAATCTTTGTAGATATGGTTAAAGATTCGATGAAAGTCTTCATGGATTATTTCTCGATAGTATTGAACTCCTTTGAATCATGTTTTGAGCATGTAAGGATGGTATTGAGAGATGTATGGAAACCAACCTTATCCACAATTAGGAGAAGTGCCATTTTATGTCAAGGATGGCATTGTGTTGGGCCATAATATCTCGAGGAATAGAATACAAGTTGATCAAGCTAAGGTAGAGATAATAGACAAGTTGCCACCCCCTATTTCCATGAAGGGTATTTGGAGTTTCCTTGGGCATGTCGGGTTCTACCAGTGATTTATCAATGATTTCTCCAAAATAGCACATCCAAGGTGAAAGATCCTTGAAAAAAAGGCAAAATATCAATTTATTGAGGCATGTTTGAAGTCCTTCAATTGTCTCAAGGATTTGCTTATTTCAGCTCCCATTATTCTGGCTCCTGATTTGTCATCCCCTTTTAAAGTGATATGTGATGCAAGTGAGATTTCATTAGGAGCGGTATTGGGGCAATGCAAGAAAAATCTATTTAACCTTATTTATTATACGAGCAAGACCTTGAATGATTCTCAATGTAATTACTCTATTATCGAGCAAGAATTATTGGTAGTATTATATGCTATTGAGAAATTTCACGCCTACTTGTTATGAATGAAAGTGGTGGTATACATGAATCATGAGACCTTTAAATACCTCTGTCTAACAAGGAATCTAAGTCGCATCTAATTAGATAGATCTTGATGTTGCTAGCATTTTATTTTGAGGTGAAGGATAGAAAGGGTTGTGAAAAATAAGTGACCGACAATCTTTCTCACCTTGAGAGTAATCATCAAAATCATGGTGATATTGAGATTGATGATGTTTTCTCGATGAGTTAGTCATGTCAATCTTTAGAAAAAGCGCACCATCGTATGAAAACTATAAAATTATATGGCGTGTGGTATACGTCCCGAGCGGTTTAGTTATTATAAAAAGTAGAGGTTCTGGTTCGATGTAAAAAATATTTTAGGGTGAACACTTCCTATTTCGGGAGTGCATGGATGGTGTGATTAGGCGTTGTGTCATGGAAGTTGAAATGAAGAATATTCTTAAATCATGTCATACCTCACCTTGCAGCAGCTACCATGAGGGTATCCAGACCACCGCCAAAGTTCTTTAATATGGGTATTATCGGCCCACCATTCATAGAGATTTCATTGAGTGGGTAAAAGCATGTCATAAATATCAAATGCAAGGAAGAATCTCGAAAAGACATAAAATGCCTCTTAGGCCGAATCTTGAAGTGGAACCTTTTGATGTGTGGGGAATCGATTTTATGGGACCTTTTACGATCTCTTTTAGGAAAAAATATATATTGGTGGCGGTTGATTATGTTTCTAAATGGGTGGATTATATGGCACTTACAAATAATGAGAGAAAGTGCGTCACTTTCTTTTAGAAAAAATACATTTTTACATAGTTCAGAACGTCGCGTGCCATCATTAGTGACGGAGTCTCACACTTTTAAAGTCGGGCATTTGGGGCCCTTCATGACAAATATGGGGCGAAGCACAAGGTTGATACCCTATATCACCCTCAAACAAGTGGCCAAGTCAAAGTTTCTAATTGAGAAATTAAATCCATGCTCGAGAAACCGTGAATGTAGGCTGAACTAATTGGGCAAAGCAACTGGATGAGGCACTTTGTACGTATAAAATATCTTAGAAAACCCCTATTTGTATATATCCCTACCAATTGGTGCTTGGGAAGGAATGTCGTTTGCCCTTTGAGCTTGAGCATATAGCCTTGTGGGCTTTGAAGAGGTTAAACATTAATTGAGGAGAGGCTTCCGAGTCAAGGGTCACTAAACTTCACTAGTTGAAGGAATTCCGACACAAATCTTCTGAGAGTTCCACATTGTATAAGAAGAAAATGAAGCAATTGCATTATGCTAAAATACAAAGACGAGAATTTCATGTCGGCAATAGGGTACTTCTTTTAAATTCTTGCTCTAAACTTTTTGTGGGAAAGATTCATTCCAAATGGTCGGGACCTTTTTTGATTTCAAACGTATACCCTAGTGGTTCTATTGAATTAGAAGATCATGAAAAAAAGGTTTGAAGTAAATGGCCAAAGGGTAAAACACTACAATGTAGGAGGTTCCGTTGTGGCTAAAGTGGAGTTGATGCTTCTCAAAGACCCTACATGGTGATAAAGGAGAGTCGTTCCACGGCATTTAATTAGGCGATTTGTGGGAGGCAACCCATCATTTACATAGTTATTTTATTTTTGATGATTTGAAGGTGTTTTGACACAAGCTAGCAGTCCAAAAAATTGGGCAAAAACGGAGCTAGAACTTGCAGCTTTGCAAGAAAATAGGGCAAAAATAGGGGAAATCAACCTCAATTACCACGATTGCAGTACATCTATGTGCGATCGTGCCAAGCCCAGAAAAGGAGTGTTGTTGCCTACAGGAGTTCCTTTTAACTTTTGTGCTTATTTTGTCTACTACAGTGAGGAAACTTCAAGTCATTAGCTTAGGGAGGGGGATTACTTTGATGTTATGGCTGTATAATCTAAAAATCCCACCCCAATCATAGAGATTGTTGTGCTTCTTTTTATTGACACCGGATGAGACTTTTTTTATGATAGATTGATTGATGACATTCTTAAGGAAAAATCATTATGATTGGGTTATGAGCCATAGATGTAGGGGAATATTTACTACTTGCAGCATTTTGGAATTGGGATCGCACTTATACATACATATGGCGAAGTCTGAGTAGCCATATGGTTTTCCCTTATGCAAGCCAAAATATGAGACTTCAACTTGATTTGATGCCATAAATAGCAAATTGTGTGTGGTGAAAATGCGAAGAAAACACTCCATTCCATCGAAAAAAAAATCAAAAATCAAGGGCAAGGACGTGAGCGGCATTGTAACAATACTTTACCTTTTTTGTTACTCTGAAGCTTTGGCTTGTAGAAATTGGTAGATACTCTATTTTGTCTTTAGTGGGAAGGACAATTAAGCCCCTATGAGGAGTTTACATACCATGTGTGGTGCAAATTTTTGTCTAAATATCATGCCTACTTGTACCATCTAGAACTTATCCCATTTATCTCTCAAGGTTAATTTTGATTATGCTTGGTTGGTGAAATTATCCTATGCCATCTTTGTGAACATTGGAACCCCTTTACCCTAAATAGCCTACCCATGCTTAGGATAGAACCCTTAGTCACCTAATTTAAGCCTTCAAGCCTATATTTGGAAGCCACATTACAAGGCTTTATCCATTCAAACATTTTCCCTCTCTTTAACCCTACCCTCTTTGAACATGGAAAATAAATATTGAGGATGAATGCCTAAATTAGGGGTGGTAAGTTTTTAAGAGTTCACTTTGGGACATGATAGTATAAGTGGATGCTTGTGAGCAAAGAAAAAAGGGAAATAAATGATGAAAACAAGAATAAGTCATAGATTGCAAAAGAAATAAGAGAATAAAGATGCATTCAAAAAGTTGGGTAAATCAAGGTAGCTAACATAGGCATGTGTAAAATTTAAAAACAAAAGGAGTGGCCCATTGTGAAAAGTGGGATGGAATAGGGTCATGTAGATGTTCAAGGAGGGTTTAACCACCTTTTACCTAAATTATATCCTACTTTTCCCCGAACCTACGTTACAAGCTCAATAAGCCTTTCGAGATCTCCAAATAGGTGTACTCATTATTATGGCTATTGAAAATAAGGGCAAGCCTATGGCATGGTACTTGTTAGCATCGAGATTCTTTGTGAGAGATAGAGTTTCCTACTTAATCCCCTAGTTGAATATTGGATAATTCAGTGTGTGTGTGATATCATTCTTATGAGGAGGCATGTGTACAACTTGAGGTGAGTGATATTGTAATCTTATGATCAATGAGGCAAAAGGAGTATAGTGGAGTTGAGGTCAAAAGAGAGTCACTTTTATAGTGTTAGTGGTTGCTTCATTGTTGCTCTTTGAAGTCCTTCGCATCTTTGAGATTTTATTTCATGATGAGGGGTGTCGGGAGAATACCTTAGCCCATATTTGAATAGCAACTTGTGGTAGCAATTAAGATTAACGTTATCATGATCATTGGCTTGAATAAATGGGGTTAAATTTGGCATTGTATCCATGAGTAAGAGGTAGTGTTGCTTTAAGACAAGTAAAGGTTTAAGTTGGGAGTGTTGATGAGTGGTGAATATAGAACTCATTTACATCCAAAATTCCTGCACATTACTATGGTTTGAAGGTATGAATGAGACAAAGTTTTTTGTTTAATGCACTAATCACCACACTTTGCAGGTATAAATGCGAAGCGAAGGAAAGATGTAGAGTTGAGCTTAAAAGGATAAAAAAAAAATGAGTACAAAAGATGGAAAATACTGCACAAAAAACCGATCTCAGAAACCATGATCACGTACGGATGGCCGAGATTGTGACTAGTCAATTTTAGTGAAATGCAAGCGATCGCGATTATCCGAGGGTAGTCGCGGTAGCTAAGATCTCGGGAAATATTTTGTGATCGTGGATTTGCGGGTTTAATTTCTAGGGGCAATTCTTTAAATGGACGTAGCTGATCTCAATTCCTTTATAAAGCACATATCCTTTTATCCCCATGGATTATAATTTAATTTTGGAGATTAAAAAAAGGTAGACTTGGTGAACCCTATAAATTCGGGAAACTTTTGTACTTAAATTCCAATTTGAATTTATTAAAATTGTAGTTTAAAGTGAGTCTATTTCCATTAATGATATGAAGGAACATTTAGATATATCTCTTTTCTTTAGCTTTATCAGTAAATAGATTCTCTTGCCTTGGGATTATGTTGAACTAGGGTGCAATTATTTGAGGGTCGTGATGCATTTGTGTGTATTCTAGTTTGTTAATGATAGGTTTCACTATTTCTTGGTTTAACTAGTTGGAATTTGTGGATTAAGACCACAAATGACCAAAATAGGTTTGTGGGTGAAAACCCTAAGTTCTTGAAAGGGTCAATGGGAGATATTCTTGTGGTTTTGATTACAAACTAACCTCAAGGAACCTCAACCTATCCCACTATATCGTTAGTGACAAAAAATTACATCGAATCATGATGTACCTATGCATAACTTGCCCTTACGTAGACATAATCCCAAGGTCCTTCTTATATTGGGTTTTGAATTGCAATTGTCATCGTTAGTTTGTTAACTTGAATAGACTTTGATAGAAACACATTCCAAATAATTTCCCCCATTTTAAATCATGCATTTTATTTTGCCTTCACTATGAGTATACATTTAGATGCCATTGACACCCATAGGTTTTAAAGACTAGACTCTCTCCTCGTGGGTTCAACCTCAACATAAGTTTAGCTATTGACAACGACCGTCCTTTACTAATTTAAATGGTATAGGTAATCTTTATCAGCATACAACGGTGTATGCCTTAGAAATAGTAGAAGAAAAACTCAATAACCTCAACAACTTCAATCAATCAATCCAAAATTGTATTCCCCAACAATGACACCAAAATTTGATGTTGTATACCTCGATGAAATATAATGCGGTCATTGTCAAATATGTAACCTAACAAAGGTTGGGGTCGAACCCATAGGGAATAGGCCAAATATCTCTCATGAATTTTCTAAAGTATCCAAAAAAATATAGAAAAAGTAAATAGGGGATTTTGTGAGAACAATATCAATAGTAACAAATCTTGGTTGCTTTGGTTGAAATCAATATGAGGTGAATACTAGGACTGTGTTCCCCATTATATCCTAACATTGTAAACTTATTATGCTCCACCAAACTATCCTAATAGAATGCATACATAATCTAATAAGATATGTATCATCAACAGTCTTGTGAACGCATTCAGTGAATTTAACTTTTTATCTATTTAGTCTCAGAGTGTCACCTTATTAACCTTTATCCTAGATTCTAGTCTAACTATTACCTTTTGAGTATCAAGTTTATTAGATGATGGTTTGTAGCATCAAATTACAGTTGTTACCTTCTTTTCCTAATCTTTGTGTCTCATTTAAAGTAAGTATCAAATACAGGCTGGTTCTTAACTTCTGCAGTCGTTAAGAAGGCAATCAAATCGGAGGTAATCACAATACAAGCAAGAATATTAATCAAGAATGACTTCACACTTCCTTTATTTCATTATTCTATCAAGGTTCCCACAACCCTAGTTAGGTGGTTTAGCTTCTCATAGTTGCAAGAACATCCATTGAGTTCAAGAATGAAAGCATATGAATAATCTTACAATAATTTAAGAACAAAACTAAGAATCTCAAATTAACAATCAACTGTAAAACCAAGAACAAAGGATTCAAAGATCAAAAGTCGAATCTCAAAACCAATATAGTGTTATGAATGTAAAGGCTGCTTAAACTAATACAAAAAATCAAAGGTCTATGATTACTTTCATAAAATAACCTAGAAAACCTAACCAAAATGAATAGTAATATAAGGTCGGCAGTGGATATGTCTCAGGCAACGAGTCGTCTAGACTGACGACGACTCTTTACGCCTCTCTACAAGTCGTTGGCTAGAATAATATCCTCTCAACTGAATTTTTTGTTTTTAGATCTTTTCTCCAAACACTCAAAATGGTTATCACTACGAGTTATAGTCAGTTCCTATGACTCGTTATCTGTCTTCTCTCCACTAGGACTTTAAATTGTAAGCTCTCAGGACCTTCCACAATGTTTGGTTGGAATGATCCTCTATACTACTCATATTCGGATCCTACAAGTAGTAGCTAACATCCACTTTGTTTTTCATCTCAACATCCCTCATTGGTAAACTAACAACTTGGATAACGAGTCATATAGTCACCCAACGACTTGTTATCCAAGTAGAGACTTCACTTTTTGATGCTTTTTTTAATCTTGTTCTACGCACTTCCAACCTTGTATAACTGCAACATAGACACAGAAACACATCATATCAAATAAAAATAACCTAATGATAATTCTCACCTATACCATTTAAATTGGTAGAGGGCGGCCATTCTCAATAGCTCAATTTATGTTGAGGTTGAATCCACGAGGAGCAAAATTAGATTTCTAGTCCTATGGGTGTTAATAGATACAAAAAAGATACCTCTAATGTTAACAAAGTAAAATTCATGATTTAAATTTTGGGGGAGGGGGGGTGATTGGGATAAAGGATTTATGAATATAAACTCTACCTAAGGGAAAGTTATGTATGGGTGCATGAAGATTTGATGCAAATTATAGTTAATAAGGCTATGGTAGACTAGGTTGAAGGTCCTTAAGGCTAGTTTGTCAACAAAGCCACATGAATATCAACCATTAACCCTTTTGAGTACCTAACAAGTATGTCAATTAAAACCACCTAATACCTCAATTGGGCATCCTTATTTCTAGGAAGATGCCCAAGACATAACTAACTCTCTATTCACCCTTATTTCTAAGATGGCAAAATATAGCAAGCTACATCCATTAATTGGCCACTATTGATTTGTCACCCATATCCCTTTTCAAAGGATGATATGGTTCCAAAAGTTCGCCCACACCTCTCTTTCAAAGATGATGTGAGCTTTCAAGAATTTGGGGTTTTCACCCACTCCATTTTGGGTATTGGGGCTTTCATCCACAAACCCTAATCATTTAAAACATCCAATACTGAAACCCATCATCAACAAACTAGACTCTACACAAATACATCATAACCCACACATAATTTCACCTTAGTTCAACATAATCCAAAGACAAGGAAAACTTAGCTATTCATGAAGTAAAGAGAAAGAAACATACCATAAGGTTCATTCAAAGAATCCATCATTCAATTTCACTAAATTCAAAGCATGAAATTCAATTATAATTGTTGCCCAAATTAGGGTTTCTAAACTTCAAATTCACTTGTTCCCAAAAGTCAAGAATAGCAAAATGGAAAAGGGTTTGAGCCTATTAAGGGATTTGGGGTCGGTTGTATCAAATTACAAAAAATTTCCCCTGATCACATTCCCGCGTTACCGTGATTGTTGAAACTTCTCCACAATCACCGCTACCGCAACACATTCAAATAAGAGAAATCAAAATAGATGACCCTATTTGACTGGCTGCTCACAGCATTTAGAGCACGATCGCGGTAATAGAGACCAAATTCTACTCCAGGTCTTACAGCTGCACTTCTCTTCTCTTTTGGTCCTTTTCAGTTCAAATCCACATCATCCTTTCTTATAACATGTAAGCCGGAAAATGTGGAAATTAGTGCATTCAATAACAAATTTGTCTCATTCATATGTTCAAATCTTAGTAGTGTACACGAACTTTTAGTGCAAATGAGTGGTAAATCACCACTCATCACCTATGTACTTTCATAGTTTCCAATTTTTAGCATCAAAATTAACATGAAACCATAGCACATCACCTACGCACAAGCATATCCAATCTTCTTTACCTAGAATGCAATATATACCATAAACTATCTCATGATTAACCGCACATTCTTGAATCCTCCACAAGTCATCAACCTTTGCCCTACGATCCTAAAATGCCACCATGCTATAAAAATAGTAATCTACACACCATTAGGAGTAAAATGAAAACCATATTTCTATAAAAAGGGTCAAGTCAGAATTAGGGTCAAGAACGGGCTTGTAGGGCTCGCAAATAAAATCCAAAATCGAATCTGTCATGAGGTCTCTCAAAGGACAAAAAATGTGTGGTTAAAAGATGAGCACAAATGGTGCATAAATCAAGGGCCTAAATCATCCCCTAAGGTCTAGGGATTTAATGACCTAATATCTAAAAATTTACCATGAAATGGGATGGAAATTGACAAAAATAATGGTAAATGACCAAGGAGTGGCAGACTAACTTACCATAGCTTCAATGGATGATTCCCCACTTTTTCCTCTCTTTAAGATCTAAAAATAGTGTAAAAATAATGAAGAAAATGATGGAAATTTGGGTAATGAAGGGGATTTAACAATCCTATGTGCTGCTAAAGTGGCCACTTGTCTGCTTAAGCGACATAATTCCGCTAAAGAGGTCATGCACCAAGGATACAGGCATGGATAAAGAAGTCGCCTGGATGCTAAAGCAATGTCGACTTAAGCGGTCCTTTACCCCTAAATTGGACATCACTCAAATGGCCAAGGCCGCTAAATGGACTCAAGGTCTCTAAAGCGGCTACTTGACTATGAAAATGGTCGTAACAGATATCAGGCACCAGATTTTGGTTCAGTCCAAAATGGAATTCCACTGAGTTCTTAGGATTTGTTTGTAATCCTGTTCACGAAAAAGCCTAAGCTACCATACCAAATTCGATGCTCCAAACTCAATGAAGCCATCCAAACTCAATGAAGCCATCCAAACTTTAATTTGAGATCATTTTGAATAAATATCTATCCCATACCTTAAGTTTTATTTTTTATATAATCAACCCAATAGCACAAAACAAGTCCAGAAGCCTTGAGACCTAAATTAATGGTCCCCTATCCTAAAATCAATATTCCAAAGTTGATGGAGCTGTCGGAATCATCATTTGAGGTTTTTTACTTACAGTTTTCGTTTAGCACCATTCTTTAACAACGAAAGCTCCAAAATAAGAAAATAAGCCTAAAACCAAATAAACTATAAGAGAATCAAACCAACAATTTTGACAAGTCATAAATGATATGTAGCCGTTGTGGAAGGCTCAAAACATTGGAGATGCACATAAGTTAAGGAAATGACCAGGAGGATCATTACAATATTGACTACCTAAAGGACGTTCATCCACAAAAATCAATGGATAGAAAGAGCACAAAATCTCAATGAGACAAAGTACTGGACCCGCATGCTCCAAGCAAGACTCTCTAGATAACCTCCACAAAGGAATAATACTTTCAAGTGATTTTGCTATAAGTCTCTCTTTTTCAACTAATTTCCTTTCTTCACTTCTCAAACAACCCAAACTCAATCTCAACAACTAACTAGCTTATAACTGAATTAAGGAAGGCTGGCGCATAGAAATACAAGCCACAACACACTAATACCATACAGATACCAACACAACTTAGAAAAAATTCAACCAAGCAAAGGCAATCCAAGGCATAAATAATGCGACCAACTCCAATATTCAAATAAAACCTTCTCTTCATTTCCAAACTTACCATATACTCTGAATCACCCAAACAGTCATGCAAGTCTTGTCCATGTAATCCCATCACACTAACCTCAAAGAACTAAGGTTGATCCACTGGAAGTCCATAATGGCATGCATAAGGATAATCACATAAACTGCTACCTAGACACACAAATGGTGATGGTCATTGTCAGTAATGATGCAAAAGCTACTAATTGATATGAATGACTCTAAACCGACAATCGGGAGTCCAAGCATAACACTCACCACTGAACGATTCACTCAAGGATTTCCCACAAACTAAGGATAAAGTGATGTTAAATCCTAGTCGATCACACTTTTTCCTCTAAGAATACAATCCAAAATTCTAGTGAAAATTAAAAAAAATCAAGGTCATGAGAAGAAGAAAGAATAATCAAGTTACAATAGGCCATCATTCGGATATCAATCAATCGAAACCCATTTGAATTGAACACGACTAGACAGGTATATGAAGTATAGGTTTAGCTAGCCTATAGGTTAAACCCAAAATGAGATAAATCTAAAAATAAAGGTTGCACCCAGGATCTACAACTCCTAGCTGAAATCTCAAAACCAAGGCTGAATTGCTCGATCTCAACTATACAAATAAATCATGTAGATGAGTAAGCATCCATACTCAAAATTTATCATAACCTTAAAGTCATCTTTCAAAAGAGTCAGGGTTTCAAACCTGATCCACCAAATCTAAACCAAGGCCAAACATCCAACTCACACTCACTATCAAAGATCAATCATATCCCAACTTAATCCCGCCAGAGCCAAAATAGAAATATTGCTAAAGAATAAAATCACAACAGAGAATATACCACGGGATAAAAGCATAAGCAATCAACTCTATATCTACTAGAAGGCAAGAATTAAAGCATACCTAAGAACTCACTGAGGATTCAACCCTTACAAGTAATAATAAAAAATCTAGCAACCTAGAGAAATACAACCTTAAACATAAATTAGTCAATCCAACACTCCATCTCAGCAAGGGATTCCCAATCATCCAACTTAAGAAGAAGTGACAGGAAAGATCAACTATCTCTACCTTCTAATGCAATCCAGACAAGAATTATGTGACGACAATAATAGGGTATCCAATTTCACATTAATACAAAGATCAAATTATCACCAAGAGACAGACCCAAAAAAACTAAAAGGCAAGCCCAATACCTCTTAACATCAACATCAAGACCAGTAATGTCTTATAAACTAGCCACATTAGATGTACGAATCTTAAAATTATCAATATCTAAAATCTTCTATAGAAATGGATATCTAATATTAAAATCTCTAACTACTAGAAGGCAAGTCTTAGAATCTAACCTCAAAAATGGTCAATGTTACCAAATTACCAACTCTAGAACCATAATAGAACCATGGAAGGCCACCCTACATCCACCTTAATCCCACTCAACAAGTGATCTAACATCACAAATAGAAGAGGGAACTATTGCGCCCAAGCACACATACAAGTGTACATGATCTATAAAGTAGTAAAATGGCCTTAAGAAATCCAAGTATCGATTCCACAGGGCTTGAGTTAAACAACTATCCAGTTCTAGTTCAACTATCAACATTTAAAAAGGTCCAAAGTAACCAAACGAGATTAAGAGAAAAATATACGTAAAGTAAACAATACGATAAATTTAAGCTTCTTGGGAAATCAATAGAGAGAAACCCAGGGTTAAGGCACTATGAACAATTATAATAATCTATATAGGTTTTTTAGTTAGGTTAATTATATTGGTTGTTGGTCCACGGGGTCGATATTATGACTACCGCCTTTAAAACCTCTAATTTACTATCGAACATATCCCCACAACTATATTGTTGGGGGTATGTCCCGACTGGATATTATTTGGTTTTGATTAGAGGCTTTGTCGGACTACTGTGGGCATGGGCGGTGTCAATATTGGTATTGGCATTGGCATTGGTATTGGTATTAGTTGGATGTTTGGTTGTGAATGGATGGTTTTGGTTATAGACTTGATATAATGTTTTATAAGCAGATCAAGCTATTATATTCTCTTATCTTATTATATGTTCGGAATTAATCTGACACGGGGTGTAAGGGACCAATGGTTTGGGTATTAGGGGTGGTTTCCGGTCTTGGTTGAACTTGTGATACCCGACACGGCAAAGCCCGAGTTTGGGTTGTGTCACTATCGTAAGTTATGCTTGATCTAGTGTATTTTGATGAGATTTATTATGTTGGATGGAATAATGTTTATTACGAGATATTGTAGAAGACCATTGGAGAAGATATAGAATCTAAATAAAGGCTACACACAAGACACAAGGAATGGGAAAATAAGGAATAAGTAAACAAGAAGAAGAGAGCAATGATTGGATGACACCCCTCGTGGGGGCAGTCATGCACCGCATCACCTATAGAATGAGAGGGGGACATACACCACAACCCCTAGAGGGGGATATACTGCCCGAGTCCTGTATCGCACCCCCTATGGACCTGCATGACCATGCGCCGCAACCCCTCAAAGTTGGTTTTTTCTTGGTTAAAGTTGAGGGAAAAGTTTTAAACATATGATTTGTTCCGGAACGATTATGAACTATATAAGGGGCTATGTAAGGAATAATTAGACACATTTACATGGGATATTTTGAATAATACATGTTTTAAGAGATGAGAAGGCATCAAGGGCTCTACATTAGGGTTTTTATTCCTCTTACTTTTAGTTTTCTTGTAGTTTTACTTATGAAGTCATTAATGGTGATTTATTGTATGCCTATGATTGGCTAACCACCTCTTTCTAGGGTTGAGTCTATAAACATGATTGCTTAGCATACATTCAAGTTGGTTAAAGTTAATTATCATATTTGGTTGTTCTTATGTTCTTGCACTTACTGTTCCATTGATTTGCTACATTTAGAATACATCTATATTTCTTTTGTGAGCTTGAAAGGAGTCTTATTATATTAGAATGTGGAACATAAGGAATGGGTTATTGTCTTTCAAATGAGTTAAAGACTAGATTCACTATTAGGATAGGAATATACCTAATTTTCCTCATTTGGATCAAATACGGGATGAACTATAAATGCATTTGAATTAGTTTCTATATCCCCAGTCAACGATGTAGTTGTGAGGCTAATTTAATTAGATAATGAGGCTTGGAAGACCATAATCATGATATTAATATCATGAATCAACAATCAAGATGGATAACTTAACCAATAAGATTGTATAGCTCTGCATTGAACGTTCAAGATTCCTTGACCCTGGAACTCTCCTAATTATTGTTTACAACACATAAAAAATCCATTTTTGTTCATTGTTATTGTTACCATAGTAAGACTTAACTATCTTTAGTTACAAATTGCACTCATAACATCAATAGTAATACTTGAATTGGATTTTCTACTAAACATCAAGTCCCTGTGGGATCGATATTTGGCTCGCAATAGCTATATTAATACCTGCATGACCACGTAAACTTATGTGTGTTGTTGGACGTATCCAAAGGGATGCATCTTAGTTACTTCTTGTTCAAGTAATGTCATTGATTTACGTTCTAGGTTGTCTCTTGAGAATATAATTGCATTGCTTATTCCCAATGTGTCATGGTAGGGAGTTTGTGTACACACAACAAGTTTTAAGTTTCAATGTTGTTTAGAGAGGGTTGAACTTGTGTTTTGATTCATGCGTGTCGAATTGATTTTTGAAAAAATGGTTGTCATAGTAATCTTGGATTTCTCTTAGTTAAGCGTCATTTAATTTAGTTTTAGTTTACTTTTGTTTTTTTCCTGAGGACATGCAAAAGTTTTAAATTGAGGGTGTTGATATGTTGTGAACTTACGGTACTTTCGACGCTTAAAACTAGGGATATTTGCAAATACAAATGCATTTCTATGGATATATGAGGTGGTTTTGTGGTATCTGCAGGTCAAACAGGTCTGAAGAAGAAAGTGCAAATTTTTTTACTTAAAGGAATTAGACGAAAGCATTCCACGACAGTGGGAACTGAACACAGTTGTACCACAGACATCGTGGGTTAAAACTGAGATTTGATATTCAGATGAAAGCTTCCCAGGGTGATTATTACGATATTTATATGTGTATTGTTGTTTCCTTCGATATGATTGTTTTTAGAGACTGCAGACATTGAAACTCACCTTATCTTTATTCACTATAAAATGAGGAGTAACGAATGGGAAAATATGATAAATAAAAGAGACATGGAGCCATCAATATTCACTTAATAGCTTGAGTCGATAATTCAGAAAAACTAATCTGGGATCCAAGATAGAGGTTAGAAATGCAAGGCCCGGGAAAAGAGAAAACATACTTGAAGATATTACTTAAATAGTACAGAAAGTCATTTAGGTATACATAACCTATCGATTATACATGTTGGGCACCAAGAGAGATCACAAGTACGAAGAACTTACGGAGTTATGAAGTCATTGGACAACACAATCCTAGTGCCTCTCATATCTTGATTATAAATCCAACAAAATCAACAATTATTACAATTGAAACTCTAATTTACAAAACTCTTTTTTACTAGAGATTATTTACTGATAGCTTAAATAAACACTTGATAGGATTTCGATCAATTCCCCCTGGGATCGAATCAAGCCTAGTTGATTTCTATATTTGATCAACAACCGTTCTACACTTTGTTTAGACGTGTACTGTGGGCGACTTCACCACTCCAAGGCCTCTGGTAGTAATAAGGACTCACCCAAAACAGAGGAGATGAAGCCTATTATAGAATCTAATCATGTAACAAAATATATAAAAGCTACATCATAAGATAATCTAGAACAAAAAGAGTTGTCAATACAATTGAATGTATTAGCATGTAAAACAGTTAACTGAAACAATGATAATAACTGATAAAACTGCACAACTGAAACTGAGAAGTACTTAAATTGGAATGCAAATCTTTTTTTAACCATGCTTATAAAAATAGTGGCTTGTAGCTATAAGTCATACTTTCAAAAATTTACGTAAAACTAAAAATTGAGTAGCTAGTAAATAATATAACTGAAACTAAAAAGTTGAATTATTGAAAATAGGTAAATGATAAATAAATGAATTTTTAAAACATGAACTAAAGTTGAATAATGCAAATAATTCATAAGTAGATCTTTCTACAACCATCATAAATAATAAGTAAATAAAGAAAAAAACTAAGTCTTTATGATTTTGGGGGAGTTTCTCTTAACTAACGTACACCATGTGAGTATCATGATGACGATCATTTTGCCCACGTTGAGAGTCATCTTATACCTTGTTAGAGCATAGAATGAAACTGAAACTATGGATCCATTCTAATCCCTTGGCCTAAAAGAGGAGTCGCCCTAACTGCGGATAATCTTATCCTATGATGACAATGTAATTTTAGGATATGTGACCTCGGAACCATAACTATGTCACCACCCAATTTCCTCAGGTCATGATGGCACCTACCATAACCCACCAGTAGGCAAGCCAATCTGTAGTTCGAAACGACTAGTAATGGACTACTCAATAATATAAGGAAAAAAATGTGGAATATATGAAATAAAGATCAATACATAGAAGAATCCAAAAATCTGGTGGTATCAGTACAAGAACTTCTCATATAAAAAGAGTACAAAGGTGAAATATCAATAGAAATACAATGATACAACTTAGAGACTAGTCTAATACATAAGAGAGAGATAAGTAATACTCCAAACGTCAGGAGCTCACTCTAAGTCTCTGAACTAGGGTAGCTCCGCACGATGCACATATCAACGGTGATAACCCGTACTATGATCTACAGGTTGTAGAAGTGTACTATGAGTACCAAATGAATGGTACTCAGTAAGCTTCAACCAACTGAGCTTCAAAGATAAAGCAGATATACACAACATATAAACAGAATGGAAACTACACCCAAAAGTCCAGAAATCATATACAAGTTAATGAGAATAATAAGGGACAACTATCCTATTTATGTCCAAGAGTCTAACATAGTAAGACTAAGGAAGTATCATGGTGAACTATCCTATTCCAGCTACATTCAATATACATCAATGCTATACCATATATCCAGGTCAATATTCGAATAAAGAGCGAAAGAAAGATATATAGTAATATACAAGGCGAAGTAACAACTATACAAAATGAACAACAAGGAAGGGATATACAGTAGTATCATAGCTTCATATAGCTAGATATATATATAGGTATAAGTACATATAAACACAAGGTCATCTCAACGCATAACCTATATCATCATATTCTCAGTCTGAGATCTCATTATAATACTATCATGACTTAAATACTAACATACTCGGGGATTCTAATCCACATGGCTAGACATGAAATAATTGTGCATAATAATGCAACCATAAGATAGGAGAGGCCGAAGATATACCTCAAATCCCGATACCAGATTAATGACCAATCTGTTATAAGTTGGCTATAATAATGATCATAACAATGATAATAGCAATATCAATAACAGCGTGGATAACTGGCTACTCCGGACAACTAAATACCTAGCCAAGCTTATGTGTACCCCCACCGCCTCAGGATCAGAAGGTTCAATCAACATACAACAACATAAGATATATCCTTCACCTATATCTATACAACCGTCCCATACAGGCTGATAAATATAGGTGCATACTGGTGATAGGCAATGAGCATGCAGGATTGAATGCAAAGTATACCATCAATATCACAACTCATCATAAATGTCCTCATTAGGACCATTATCATCATAATTAACCTCCGGCCTCGCAGGGTATTAATATCATCTCAATAGTATCCTTTAAACTCAAATCGGGTATCAACATCATCACAATATCCTCCGACCTTGTCGGGTATCAACATTATCTCAATAATATCCTCTGGACTCGAACCGGGTATCAATATCATCACAATATCCTCCGGCCTTATCGGGTATCAATAACATCTCAATAGTATTCTCTGAACTCGAACCGGGTATCAATATCATCATAATATCCTCCGACCTTACTGAGTATCAATATGACATCACAATATCCTCTGGTCATGCCGGGTATCAATATATCATCATAAATATCAACACATAAATATAGGCATATAATAGGTAGACATACGCAAGCCGATATACCCATAACCGTAAAGATATATATCTTGTCAATACATCCCAACTACTCATTATTAGCTAACCAATGCTTATGATTATTAAACCTTTAATACGCTATTCATCACATGACCATAATCACCATTTATCTACTATTCATTAATATCAACTAATTATGATATATCTGATAATCGTCATTAGCCAACAAATTACCAATTATCATCTAACCATCTTTTATTAACTAACACCAATCATTAACTAACTATCGTTTACCAACTAATTCTCGTTATTCAACTAATCCTCGTTATTAGCTAGTTAATATTTTTAACTCGGTATAGTCTTCATTTAGCCATCGTTATTAACTAGGCGTCATTATCACTAACTTTCTTTATCATCTAGCAACATTTAGCCACATTATCCTTACTTAAAAACTAATCGGCATCACAACTTTGTTATCAATAGCAACTAATCATTATCATAGATAAACCCATTTTCATTGCCACGTATCAACTCTAATCATTAGCTACCATATTTCAACTAAGCAAGGTTCATTAACTAGTACATTAGATTTCTAACCATCAAGTACTATAGCGACCTAAAAGACATCTAGCAACCACTTACTTAACCCTCAATTAGGAAGAACAGTCATAAGATCGTATTTTAACTAGAATCACATCAATTAGCCATATAATAATTATGAATGTACCAAATCTATGCATGCCATCACCAGTATTCAATCAATGGAATAGTAAGCATCATACCGCATCTTTCTCCATCCCATACCGGAGAGATGTGTATACAACCCTATACCTATTCATATTCATAAAATGTAGTCACATCATTTACAATGATAAACACTTCTCGGCTATTGAGTCAATATCATAACATGGCCCTTGGCCCATCAATTTATCTGGAATAATCACAATATCATAATCACGGCCTTAGGCCCATACACATATCCAGGACTCATATCAATAATCATATTCATAAGTTGTAGCATATTTTTAATTATCTCATATATATGAGGCATCTCACATATAGGAGGCATAATATCAATAAGTATGTAATCATCTCTCACACAAGAGGCATCTCACATCGAAGAGGCATAATGTAGATAGACATGTAATTGTCTATAGTATATCGTATATCAATAGGTCATACATCATGACATCGAGGAATATAACTTCTCTAGGATAATTTACATATCCGAGAGGAACATAATCTCTATAGGTCCAACAATCATGACTAAAGGAAATAGCAACTCTATAGGCAATATCATCAAGTCTAGGAGGAAATAGTGTCTCTATAGGCCACATGATGTATCTAGAAGGAATATCATCTCTAAATGCCCAATATCACTCTCACAAGTAGAATCATAACCATAACTAAAAGCCATAATCCAAGAACATCAATACAAGTTACCATGTTATAAAGTAACCTTATTCTAAGGTTTACTAGACTCATCTATGTCTAACATCCACAACTAAGTACATAAGACTTAACACAAGCTTAGGCCTAAGTGGGTCGAGCGATCTCACTTCTAATCCACAATTTCCATAATTAGGCATACTATGCAACAGACTAGGATAAGGTATCTAGTTCATCTTCTAGATGTCAAGTAAGCCATATTTAAGCCTAAGATAGCAACTTCAACTATAAATAAGGGTACTCAAGTCAACTCTACCCAACTTATGATTTCAAGACTATCACACTAGCCCAATAAGGCTAAATATACAATTCATGCTTCAAAAGCTAAAACCCTATTCCAAATATAGGATTATATCATATCCACGCTATAACTAATCTAAACTATAGAGGGAAGGCAATAGGATTCAAAAGGGGTATAAACATGTTATTTTACGGGTCCAAAACCCTCATCTAATCCCCAAACATCAACAATAAAGGCCAAGTTATCCTACTCATAATCAAGCCTAACATACATATTCATACACAATATATATCACACATTATCTTTGAAGAAAAATAGATAGAAGCCTACCTCAAGGCCAAACCACAAAACCTCACTTCAAGCACCACATTCTCGTCTTCACTTTACAATCCTCAAAATGGCATCACACTATCAAAACCATAATCTACTCATCAATACAATTCTAATGATACCCATATTGCACTATTGTGCTTCGGGTCCAAAAATGACACCAAAACTCCAAGTAGGTCCCACATACGGAAAATGAGTTTCTAAGGCCAACCCAATGTTCACACATGAAGAAGGAATCATACAACAACACCAATATACCCAGTGTATTCTCACATAGTGGGGTCTAGGGAGGGTAGAGTGTACGCAGACCATACCACTACATCAGGTGAAGTAGAGAGCTTGTTTCCGAAAGACCTCCGGCTAAAGACCGATAATAGTATACCAAACACAAAAGATAAGTGCATATAAACTAGTATGGTGAGCAAAATAAACTAATAGTATAACAAACACCAAATATAAGTGCATATCAACTAGTACGGCATACAAAATAGCCACACAATAATACTACAGCCACAACACCACAAACAAGAAACTCCAAACAAAAGAACGCTCCCCTACTATTACTGACGCACTCCCACCCCCTAACCCTCTACCCTAATTCACGCTCTCCACACCTTCCTATCAAGGATCATGTCCTCTATAAGATATAATTGCTCCATATCACGCCTAATCACATCCCTCCAATATTTCTTTGGTCTACCTCTAACCAGCATAAAACCATCTATAGTCAGTGTCTCACACCTTCGTACTTGAGCATCAGAGACCCTCCTTATCACGTGTCCAAACCAATATAACCTAACTTATCGCATCTTATCCTCCACTGAGGAAACTCTCACCTTCTCCCAAATAAGCGCATTCCTCACCCTATCTTTCCTGGTATGTCCACATATCCATTGCAATATTCTCATCTCCATCACCTTCAACTTTTGGATGTGGAAGTTCTTAACTGGCCAACACTCCACTCCATACAACATAGCCGATCGGACTACAACTCTGTAGAACGTACCTTTAAGCTTCGGGGGCACCTTCTTTCACATAAAACTCCCAAAGAGAGCCTTCATTTCAACCACCCTGCCCCAATGCGATGCGTGACATCCTCATCAATCTCACTATTGCCCTGAATCATAGACCCCAAATACTTAAAACTGTCCCTCTTCTGAATGGCCTGAGAGTCCAGCTTCACAATCACTCCATCCTCCTACAACACATCACTGAACTTACACTCTAAGTACTCCGTCTTGGTTCTACTTAACCAAAATCCTTTAGACTCAAGCGTCTGTCTCCAAATCTCCAACTTATCATTAACTCCACCTCGAGTCTCGTCAATCAGTACCACATCATCTGTAAATAACATACACCAAGGCATCTCTCCTTGAATATGTCGCATCAAAATATCCATCACCAAGGCAAATAAAAATAGGCTAAGAGTCGATCCCTGTTGCAACCCTATCAAAACTGAGAAGTTCTCTGAATCTCTACCTACCGTCCTCACAAGAGTCTTCGCATCATCATACATATTTTAAATTGACCTAGTGTATGCCACGGGCACCCCTCTAGCCTCCAAACACCTCCACAAAATCTCCCTGGGAACTCTGTCATATGACTTCTCAAGATCAATAAACACCATGTGCAAGTCCTTCTTCCTCTCCCGAAACTGCTCCACTAATCTCCTCACAAGGTTAATGGCCTCGATGGTCAAGCGACCTGGCATGAAATTGAACTGATTCTCAGAGATCAGCATGATTCTTCTCATCCTCAAGTCTACCACCCTTTTCCAAACCTCCATAGTATGACAAAACAACTTAATACCTCTATAGTTATTACAACTCTGGATGTCTCCCTTGTTCTTATACACCGGAATCATCGTACTTCACCTCTACACTTTAGACATCTTCGCCGCCCTAAAAATAATGTTAAACAACCTTGTCAACAACTCTAAACCTGCCCCGCTAGTGCTCTTCCAAAAATCCACTAGAATCTCATATGTCCCCGTCACCCTACCCCGTTGCATCCTGCGAATAGCTCCTTTGACCTCCTCGACTCTCAAGAAATGGGTAAAAATAAAGCATACTTTGGGCTAAAATCAAGCCTTAAGCTAAATTGGGGTTTTAGGTCCAAACTAAGAAATTCAAGCATGAATTCAAGGAACTCTTACCTTAAATTTGAAGATAATCGCGATACAAGATGATGGTCAAACTCCTAAGTCACCCCCAATGACCAATTTTGAGTTATTACACTCATTTTGGGGTTCCTAGGTCTAAATAGTAAAGGAAAAATGCCCCAAACGTGTCTTGGGGCATTTATATAGCCCCTAAAGGTACTCAAGTGTCACAATCACGATCCTATAGGCTACGATCGTTCTCCCGCGATCGAATACTTTTGGCCGCGGTCGCGATTGCACCAAATGACAGCAAACTGAAAAATAAGTTTTTGACCCTCGAAACTCATACAGAATCCAAATAACATGATATAATAGTGAATTTTGAGTGTAAACAACATTTCAAATCCATTAAAAGCATAAAAACTTTAATGGGAGATCGTTTAAGCAAAAAGTGGGCCCCACACCTATAGTTTCATCATTTTTTATAAAATTTGCCTAATAGGTCGAAATGAGTCTGGGAGCCTTGGGACCTGAACCAAGGGACTCCCTAGCCTAAATTTGATGTTTTGGATGCGATGGCGAAGTTGAATTTTCCATCTGAGGTCATTTCGACTAAATGTGGGTCCCACACCCATTCTTTCTAATTTTCAACTTTTTGATAATAGGTCAAAATGAGCTCGAGTGCATTGGAACCCAAACTAAAGGTCTATCCAGACTAACATCAATATTTTGGATCTACTGGTGCAGTCAAAATTTGCATTCGAGATCATTCCATTGAAGTTTTCGTTCGGTGGCCATATGAAACCAGTGAAGACTTCTAAATAGAGAATTGGCTCTAAAAAACAAATGAACTGCCCGGTAATCGAACCTTCGATCCCAGCAAGTCATAAATGACTTAGGGAAGCTATAGAGAAGCTCAAACGATGAAGATAAACATAAATATGAAAAATGACCTGAAGGGTCATTATAACTGTATCGGTGCTAAATAATCCTCCAAAATATAATATGCTCATAGAACAAGTCTTTAAGTATAAACTAAAAATCATGCTTGGAGCCTCGGCTCAAACTATCGTATTATGAAAGTATATTCTAGGTGAGCTCGATTGCTAAATTGAACTTTCAAGATATAAAACTTTCTGTTATTCTAAAAACATAAAAAGAGTGTAAGGATTCTTTGTAAATTTTTCATGAATATGAACTTGAAATTTTTAAACAAATTTTCAAAGAAAAATACGAAACAACCCAGAAAACATGATATAGACTTTTGTAAAATCATGAGAAAAACTTCACAACACATGAGATGACTTTTGAAACATATGAGTAAGAACTAAAGGAATTGATCAATAGACAAGGAAAACTAAATTCTGGAATTAAATTAAAGACCTTAGTTTTACTTCACGAACTAAAATGAAGCTAGAACTTAGCCATGGGTAAGAACAGAGTTTCCTGAAGGTTTTACTCTACATACTTGAGAAATCAGGAAACTTGAGAGAGAACCTTCGCAGAGAAACCCTAGCTATTAATTCTTCTTGAAACCTGAGATTAGGAGTTTGGAGGAAGAGAGAAGAGGGTCCTAATCATATTTGTGAGGAATATGATGAGTTAGTATATTTTAAGTTGTAACAACGCCAGTTTTATAAGGGGTGGAATGACTAAACCACCCCTCAATTAAAGAGATTTGGAAAAATTTGACCGCATAAGAAGGCTCCACAACGAGCCCCCGATCGCACTGTACCCATCTCTGCATCACGCCACGCCACCCATCACAAGGGCTAGATAGTGGGCTTCTCCTCGGAGCTCGACTACACGGGTCTCAAGTGGGGGTCCCTTTAATACGATGCACAGGCTAATCTCACATCTAAAAACCCACTTTTAAGCACCAGAATTCGTACAAAAGAGATCTAATTGCTTTAATGGTCTTATAACTAGATTCTAGAGCTCAAGATAGCTTAAGAAATCCTTGAACATGAAAAAATTTCTGGAGCGTTGCAACCCGTTCTTATGTTTTCCCCTTTTAACAGATAAATAATATGTATGTATTGATCCATTACTTTGGTGCTTTATCCTAAAAGAAATTAATTTGATTAATTTTAATCGAGTTGCCGTTAACCCCTTTGTAACAATTTTTAATAGTTAACCAAAATGACAACTTTCCCAATAGACACTGCATAACTTGAATTTCATTACCATTATATTGATTTAGGTCATCTATTTTCTTTTAATAATTTGAAAAAAGTAAAAAAAAATATTGAAATACACAGAAAGTCTCTATTTGCAAATCTTTTGGAAGTTTCTTAAAAGAATTTTAAAATTTGTGAACAAAAACTAAGTAGCCGTTTGGCCATAAAAATTACTTTTTTTTGGAGTTGAAGTTGGAGTTGAAGATGAAGTTGGAGTTGGAGTTGTGTTTGGTCATGTCTTTTTGAAAATTTGTTTTTAGACTTTTGAAAAATCCTTTTTAAATATGATTTTATGCCCTCAACTTTTAAAAATTATCAAAGTCACTCAACTACTAATTTACCTACTAACATACAACCAAATGTTGAGAAAATAATTTATATGTCTTCAATTGATAAAATAATTAACAACAAACTAATTATTATGATTGTTATTCTTCTAAAATTTGAATAAAAATATCACAAGCACGAGCTAAATAAGTTTATCTAACCATAATCGATTGAATAGAGAAAATATATTTTGATAAATATGATTGATAGATATAAATATATTTTATATATTCTTAAATTTGTTGATGAAAATTCTTAATTACTTTCACTTGAATTAATTATTTTGTTGAATTTGATCTTTTTAAAAAAAATTACGGATTAATTATTTTTGAATAGATTAGTGCTAATTTTTTGCTTTTTATTTATTGATGATATTGATTTTCCTTATTTTTTTTTTGGTAAAGAGAACAAACTTTTGTTAAGCTAATTACCACACTCGTCTCTGTTGAAAATCCATAAAACCAAAATAAGGTAATCATCAATATGGATCGTTAAGTTCTGTTTGATATGCGACTTTATTGACCACTTTTTAATAATTTATTAAAATCATCATAGTCACTATATGACATATACAGAAAATTAGAATGACAAGAAAAAATATTAAATTTCTCATTTTTAAATTACATAATGTACTAGGCCTTATATTTCTATAATATAGTTCATTCAAAACAAAATTCGATATATTTCCGCCATAGATTGTCATTTATTATTTTTTACTTCACGTTAGTAAATTTTGGTTAAAAGAAGAAAAAAAATTAGAATATCTGTAACAATTAAAAATGATGTTGTACCATAGAAAATAAATAATATTTTTTTTATGGTTGGTAGTAGTTATAAGAGAGGTTTCTGTAAAAATTTAAAAATTGGGTTATATGTAGTAATAATAATGAAAATTGGAAATGAAAGTGGAAAATTGTGAAAACAACAAAAAGTTGTTTTCACTTTTTGGAATCCAACTCCGAAATAATTTTTTGAATTTTCATTGCCAAACACCACAATTTTCGAAAAAGTGGAAAAAGTGAAAAAAAAATCGGAAAAAAGGAAAAAATTCTTATGGGCAAACAGGCTCTAATATTTTCTCTTGGAAAAATTTTAAGTAATAAATTAAAACTTTGAATATCACTTGTAAAGTTGAAAATTTGGGAGTAAAAAGTTTGTTTAATATGATATATACTTTTAAACCTTAGTTCAATATTTCACTTGAAGTTAAAATGCTTAAATATGCTAATGTTAAAAATGCTCATGGCTTTTTTTTATTATTATTAAAATTATCTCGAATTTTTAAAAGGACACTTAAAGTCCTCTTACTCCTGAATAATTTTATATTGATATTAATACACCTTTTTTATCAATCTCAATTTTAAGCAAGAAAATATCTTTCACACACCAATCACTGATGAACACGTATCAAAAGCCAAAAATATTTTTTTAAAAAAGAAAAAGAAAAAAAAAACTAACATTATAAATTTAAAAAAAAAAAAAGCCCCACTCCACCCTTTCCCTGTCCCTTTCCCCATCGTCTTACTACACAAAAATGGAGGTTTTTTTGGAAAACTTTCTTTCACCAACTACAAAACCCACTACGGCTATCTATCACTATTTTGCCATTTTTTCACTTTCAAGTCATTGAAAAAAGCTCACGAGTCAGGTGTCTTTCTTGTGCTTCATCATAGACATTGCATTACTATTTGATGGTCCAATATCTATTTCATGGATGCATTTTCTTGTGGAATTCTTAGACTCACTTGACTATAAGACGAAAATTATTTAAGACAAAATATATATGGATGAATTCTCTGCAATGTGTGGCAAAAGATTGATTTCATATGGTGCTAAGGACCTATTTACTTGATTTTTGATAAATTATTATGGACAAAATCAAATAAAGATTTGCCAAAAAAACGCCATTGCCAATGACCACTTTTTCATTTTTATTATCTCTTTATGCTAAATACAATTAAAACCATTCCGTATCAATATAAAAAAAAAAATAGGTTACGAGGGGAAAAAGAGTCATCAGTGACTAAACAATCAAACGCCGGCCACTAAAAAATTCACCTTCATTTCTGTAGTGAAAAAGAAGGGAGAAAATAAAATAAAAGAAATAGGAAAAAATAAAATTAAAAAGAAATAATTAGAAAAATTCCTTTTGTAAAAAGATTTGTCAAATTAATTGTTTTGATCATTTTTTTTTCCTCACATCTCCTAAATGAGTGTAACTATGCTAAGGACTCGTTTGATCATAAAAAAATTTAAGTAGTTTTTCTTTAAAAAAAAATGACAAATAGTGTTTAACCATATAATTTGTTATTATTTGGTAAATATTTTTGACAAATAATCTAAATTTTTAAATACAAGAAAAAATTAGTATATGAGCCAAATTTTATTTTTTTGAGAACTTTTAAAGGTAAAATATGTTTTCAAATTAACCAAACGCATGGTGAAACTTCATCCAAATCTTAACCCAATAATAACTTGTCAAAAATATTTAAAAATCTATGATCAAACATTAGCTAAATAGCCTCAAAATATTGTATTTATAACAATTTAAAATTAAAAATATTTAGGAGGTAATAAGAACCCGAAAAATTTAAGTATTTTTAAAAAAAAAATTGGTAGAACTTCAATGGTGGGAGCAAGCAAAAGTGACGACTACAATTTGAAATTTTACATTTGGACTTAGGCTGCATTTGTTTTTATTAAGATTAAGATATCTGAATCTGAATGCATATTCGAATAATTAAGATGTTTTCTAGATCTCGAATACTGAATGATTAAGACTGTTTGTTTTTAAGCATCTGAATATGTATAAGTTATGTATATATATCTTGGTCATCTTCTCTCTTTACTACAGACTGGATGATTTTGGTTTTTTGGTCTTGCTGATGAAATAACAGACAAAATCCAGTTGCAGAGATTTCTGAAAAGTCTGAATTATATATCTCCTTTTTATGGAAGATCTGAAAAAAGATACAGCTATCTTGTATGATAGATTGAAAAAAAATCTTATAGCATGGTCTGCGAGCCATACTACTACGGTAAGAAATATTAAGGCTAAAGTTGAAAATCTACCATGCCTTACACTTGCAAATCCCAATTGGGCAAAAATAATTGATACTGCAAAAATAATCTACTATGCCTTACAATTGCAAATCCCATCTGACATTGGATATGGTGGAATTCTCAAGCAATATTTTCCAGAAGAAAATTGTGTTCATATTGTTCAATATTATTCTGAAAAATGGAGTGCCAGCCAGAAAAATTATGCAACTATAGCTAAAGAAATTCTTGCTATAGTTAAATGTGTTCTTAAATTTCAAAGCGATCTTTATAATCAAAAGTTCCTAATTAGGACTGATTTCCAAGCTGCAAAATTTATCTTTAATAAGGATTTCAAACATGATGTTTCTAAGCAAATATTTGCAAGATGGCAGGCTTTGTTAGCCCCATTTGATTTTGAAATCGGATAATAGTCTACCAGATTTTTTAACCCGTGAATTTTTAAGCTAATGTTTTCTCTTATGGATTTCATGATGGCCTTACGAGGATTTTTTTCTTCGTTCAAAGGAAGAGGTGAAAGAAATTCACCAAAAGGCAGAGGTAATGTCCTCGCCCAAATTGAAAATCAAGGGCTGATATCCTCAAGAATTGCAAGCTCAAGTTCTTCTGGTATGAATACAGATGAACAAACATATCAAGAATTTTCAGAATTCATGAAATTCAAGTCTAAGAAACAAAGGGATAATGAGGTCCCTTCGTATTCAAGTATTATTAAAGATGACAATGGGAATACTGAGTTGTATGAACGCAACAAGACAGAGAAAATCATAATTTTCCTCAAAAATCATGATCTTAGATGGAAAGATAATCCTTGGCAGCTGATGCAAAGGTATTTGGATAATACATTTTATGCTGCGGTATCTTACAAATATCGCAAAAATTATCAATCCATATTATCTGCAATGGGTTCTGCAGAAATCCAACATTTATATGCTAATGAAGTAGTCTAAAAGGATTATAGTTATTCTAAAATTATAATCTAACAGATTTTGACTCATGAAGAATGAGGCTTGAGTACACTAAAAGAAAGAGAATATATACATCCCGAACAGCAGAAAGTTGTTGTAAAATATAATTACTAGGATTATATGAAAAGCTTTGATAAGGTTTTCTTATGTGAGAATCCTAAGAGATCTCATTCATGATTTGTGAAAATATGTGCAAATGTGCACAAACAAAGCATGCCAAATTGATTTGCTAAATAGTGGATCTTGTATGGTCCCTCACCTCAATTAGTAATTAAATAACATATACATAAAGATTTCAATTAAACATCCGACAATACATATTTTTATTAAAAAAGATTGTCTTTCTCAAATAAAAATAAAATTATATTTTAATGAATAATTTAAAATCAGATGATAATTAAACATGAGGAGAGAGAGTATTAATTTTATTTGTAAAAGAAAGCTTGAAATTTTTCTGAATAAAAATAGTATACTTATGAGAGTTTGAATGATTGGGCTCATTTGTTTGCACTTAATGGAGGTTTAAATATGAATGGTTCAGACTTCAGACCATTAAGTGCATTTTTTTATCAAGATTTTAGCTCTTAATAGGTCTGAATAGGTCTTAATCATTCAGATCTAGAATCAAGTCTTAATAGGTCTGAAGAAGAAATCTAGTGTTAGATAATATTCACCGCCACTCTAGTCATAATCACCAATCACCACCACTAACCACCCTTTCCACCGCAATCATTATCAATCACCACCTACCACCGCCAACTATAATACCCCGATCGTTCCTTAAGCCTAAATCTGTCTTTTGAGTGGATAGGGGTGGCTTTCAAAGTGAGTGATATTTATATTACATTTTATTTCTCTAATTTCTACTTTATATCATGTAGATCATTAAATAAGCTTTCCATCGATACTAATTTCATCAAAATCCGACATCGAACGAGGAAGTTATGGTCGTTTTACTGAGCGTTGTCGGAATCGCCAGGTTTGACAATCGATCTGGTGGACCGTCAAGTATTTGGCGGACTGTCAGTTATCCCGTCAAGCCAGGCAGTAACCCCTTTTTCTGGCCATCGTGCGAT
This sequence comes from Capsicum pubescens, assembly GCA_030864215.1. NCBI lineage: Eukaryota > Viridiplantae > Streptophyta > Magnoliopsida > Solanales > Solanaceae > Capsicum > Capsicum pubescens. The sequence goes on along the minus strand of CM061544.1, from coordinate 191,652,416 downwards.
GGCCAAAATGGTGGGCCGCCAAAAACTTGACGGACCGTCAAGTCGAGGCAGAATGTCCCATTTCTGACCCCCAAGTGACGGACGATCTGGTGGACCGTCAGTTCCCTAATGGATCATCACTTCGACCGTCACGTCGAGGCAGAATGTCCCATTTTTGGCACTCGAGTGACGGATGATCTGGTGGACCGTCAGTTGCTCTGGCGGACCGTTAGTTCGACCGTCACAGACCCCGATCAGCAATTTTCAACTCTTTTTAAAAAGGCATTTTGGTTATTTTCGCCCCTTTTGGTCTTATATATATATCTAAGTAGAGAAAAGCTATTCATTTTCTCTTCAATCTTTTCTAAGAAATATCTAGAGAACTAGGGTTTCTCTTTTCCAAATCCAAATCATCTCCAAGAAATTCAAGAATCTTCCATAGATTTCTCCAAGTTGTTCAAGAATTAAGTTCTCCAAGTCAAAGACATCGAGAATCTTAGCCTAAAAGTGCGAGAAATAAGTTCCAATCAAGTCTCTTATTCTCAAATTCATAATCCAAGGTATGTAGGGCTTGAACAAGAATATCCTTTCATTCTTGCGCCCAAAGAATTGATTTTTACTATGGGAATTTCATGATCTTTGCAAGTGGGTTTACGCCCAAATTACTTTATTGATGAATTACGATATTTGAGTTGATTAAGTTTGTTATTATGATTTATTTACCATCATATTTCTTAAATTGAAGATTTATGCCATGAGATCCATATTGTTATTAAGTATTGATGATTTCTAAATGATTTGAGATAAGTGTCATGATTCAAGCTTTTCTATGAAATGTTGATTATTGAATATATATATTGATATTTGGGACTGAAAGTCAAGAATGATTCTTTTGATGTCTTCATAAAGTTTTGACATTTGACATGATTTGATGAGCAATACATTTGATGTTGAGAAAGATTGTTTTGATTTTGAGTCGAGCTAGGAATCCGCAGTTGTATATGATTTACAGATGAGATATATTTATGTTTTGGTCTCAATGATAGACCCATGAGTTGATATTGATTAAGGTGGATTTTCTAATGAGTTCTAAGCTGAGTCTGGGAGGAGTATTTAGCACCAAGTGGGAAATGTGATATTTTTCCGAAACTACGTGCCACCGTAGGATTGATATTCATAATTATGGGATGGAGGCCGAGTATGGAATTGTCATAACGAAATTAAGGTTGTACTCCCTGGCAAGAGTATGACGCTCCCTCCAATGTGGGGTTCTCTCCTTAGGAGGGCAAAACGTTGGACTCCATGCAGCTCACATGGTTTAGTTTATGTCGGTTATAAGAGACTCCCAAGTCCACACTGATCTAAGTTCCTTGAGTTACCAAGTCAGTTTAACTCATGAGTCAAAGAGTTTGAGTTGAGTCCAATGATTTATGAGATTTATGAAGCATGTGTTATTATTGATGATTTATGGAAATTATGTTTCAGGGAATTCAAGCGAAGAGAGTCATTATTGTCAGCATGCATGATTTTATTTTATATTTATGATATTATTTAAAAACGTTGCATACACCCCCACATACTCAGTACATTCCCAAGTACTGATTCCCATACTCTTCTGTGTTCTATATTTCCTCGTGATGTAGGTTCAAGTGCTCAGTCTCAGCAGCGACAGTGATTTTTGAGTACCTTCATCTACGTTTCTGCAGTTGGTGAGTCCTCATGGTTAGAGGACCTATGTCCCTGATTTTGTCTTATTAATAGATGGTTGTTGCCTTTCAGTTCAGTACGAGTCAGTTGGGAGATCTGTCCCAATGGCTTCTTAGTATTATGTAGTAGAGGCTTTGTCAGACTAGAGTACCAGCATGTGCAGAACTTCAGTATTTTAATTGTACAGGACAGTATCTCTTCATATTCCAGTATGTTCATGGCATGATTGTTCTTTCTTACTCTAGCTTGATTTTCGTCGTAGTGAGTTCTGAAAATGATGACAGGCTTAGAGGGTTAGCTTGAGGCCACGTGTGACCTTAAGTACCATGTGACGTCTCGGGATAGGTTCTTGGGGCATTAAACCAACTATCTCCACCATCACAACTACCATCGACAACAAATATCGCTACCAACCACTATTGTCAATCGCTACCATACTTACTACCTCTATTATTCTAATTCTATTCATCACCACCACCGCTGTCAACAACATCACCATCATCGACTACTGCCGGTCAATCCTTACTATCGACCAACTCTTCTATCACAACTAGCACCACCACTAACTACCACTAATTCATCACAACCTCTACATATTCTTTGGCCGCCACCATCATTTTCACTAGTAACGCCATCTCTATCATCACTTCAACCATTACCATCATTACAATTTATCTCTAGTAACAACTATCTTCACTATCATATCTAACAACATCTCCAACTAGCATCAACACATTGTCAACCATCATGCATTCATTTTCCAGCCATCACAATCAACACCTCCAACTACTAACATCAAGCAACGTCACATCACAACCACCACCACCACTATCAACCACCACCATCATAACAGTTACTACAATACCAACCATCACAACTATCACCACCAACATTACTAATCTCTAACATCAATCATTGTCACCACAAACCACGATTATAAACCATCTCCACTATCACTAACAAACATAAATATTTTTTTTAATAAAATAATAATTTTATTGTATTAAAGTATATACTTTTCTGATATATAATTAGTTTTTATTTGAATTGTATTCTTTATTTTATTATATATACAATAACTTTTTCTTACACATTCAGATGTTGAAAAAGATAGTCTTAATCATTCAGTTTTCAGATCTAAAGACAATACTTTAATCATTCAGATTCAGACGTCTGAATCTTAAAAAAACAAATGCAGCCTAAGACTATGTGCCTGTTTGGGATTGCTTATTTCCCAAAGAAAAACACTTATTTTGATAAAAAATATTTTTTTTTCAAAAGAAGGGTGTTTGGTAAACTTGCAAAAGTGAGCAATTTTCTGCTTTTGGAAAGAAGCAGAAATTTTTTGCTTTTCAAAAGAAGCAGAAGCAGAAAATTACTTTTTTCATCCCTATCACTCTCTCTCTCTCTCTCTCACACACACACACACACAAATATATATATATATATATATATATATATATATAACTAACTAACATATCTTATAAGTATGATTAAAGTTTGATTTTAATTTTATACTTCATATTTACATCATAATTCTTTATTTTATTTATGATTTATATATTATTATTTTATTTTCACTCATTTTCTTTAAATAAATTTAAGAAAATCATTGATGATGATCCGCTGAATATATAACTTTTTATTTTTTATTATTAATGATAACAAATGACAGATGAATCACATTACAAGAATAAATGATATTTTGACAACACTTGTAAATTTTTTCTCGAATATTTAATTTTAAAAATATAATTCATGAAAAGTGATATATTTGTTACCATGTAGTTTACATATATGAAGAAGGAGATGAGCCTTCTGGTATACCTTCAGAAATACAAGACAGATCTTCTATTAGTATAGAGATATTGCATAGTAAAATTAGGAAAAAAATCATTGAGAATTTTGTAATGTATGAAGAACTAATTTTTTTTGTTGTTAATTTTTTCCTAAATAATAATTTAATTTATGAAATAATTTTTATATTTATTTTTGTTTGATATTTTAAAGTGATATTTAAATTATTTAAGTAATATATCATTATTAATATTTTTAACGTATTTATATAAATAAATATTGTTTGAAAATTTTAGAGTACGTACTTTTTAATTAAATAAAAATAAAATTTTAACTAAAAATATTATAATAGATATTTAATATAAATTTTCTTTATAAATTAATTTTAGTAGTAAAAGTCTATTAATACATGTCCTTTTTGGTTATTTAGCTCAAAAAATATTTTTTAAAAAAATTATCTAAATATAATCTATTTATCAAAAGTACTTTTCAAATGAATTTAGCAAACACAAATTATTTTTTTTAAAAGTACTTTTCTGAATAAAAAAAATAAATGCATTTATATGCTGAAGTCTGAACGGTCAAACCTATCAAGTGCCAACAAACAGGCCTTGCTCTTTCACGTCACTGCGTACGTACGTACTTGCATCGCACAACGGCCGGAGAAGCGCCGTTGTCCCTGCTTTAAAAATTGAAATCCAATTTGATACAATTCGGTTGTCAAAGGGAGAAATAATTAAATTAAATTGAGGGAGAATCAGCCTCAGTTTCTTGGAAAGGCACATGGATAGTTACAGAACTTGGACGCTCTAGCACATACGTCTATATTTTGGGGACTCGAAATTTCTTAAAAGGGAAAATAAATAATCTGCTGCATCAATCGTATGAGCATAGGGCTAAGGAGGTTGTCGAATTCATTGGTGAAAATGGCAGAACAAATCAATTCAGCAGCCGCCGATACCACAGCTTCCGGAGCGAAACGTTGGTCTTTTTGGCCCTCTATTCTTCGTTGGATACCTACATCTACTGACCACATCATAGCTTCCGAAAAGCGCCTTCTTTCTCTTGTTAGGTAATATCTTATTTGTTTCCCCAAACAAATTTTGTTAACGATTATCTAACTCGTTTAAATTCCCAATTGTATTATGCGGCAATCACATTCAGTTGTACTCTCCAGTCATTTCTTGTTGTTTTCTAATTAAGCAACAATTATATCTCAGTCGTAATTTAGTATATAATATTTATTTACTTATTTGTTTGTCTCCAAGCAGATAGCTAAGTGGTTGACCTGTAGGAGAAAAAACTGGAGCTAGTTCCTGCTACGACACTTTAGTGGCACCTACATCTGCTAGGCTGTAGAGTGTTTATTTAACTACTTGATTAGTCAAAGGGTGCGTAAGCTAGTTTGCCGAGCTGTGCGGAAACGACTCATACTTATCCATTTCTCCCTTCAGTATTTGGAGTATTTATGGTAGACTATCTTTATACTGCCGTCAACCTTCTTTCTAATTAGTCAATCCTAATCTTCAAATTGATTGGACGTGTTACCTAACACACTAGAAAGAATTGTTGTCATGGTAATTGAACTTATATGCTACTCCATTCCAGTGTTACTAAAATTAATCAAGTAAGGTGAATTAAGGGGTCACTGCTTCACAGGCGAAGCCATGCGCTTAAGATAGATTTTGCATTTCTAAGAATGCCGCTCAAAGCGATCCCAATAAAAAACATTCAATAATTTGAATCTCAAATTTTAGTCGTCGGATCAATACCTGCATTATTGTAAATCGATTATTGAAATTAATTACTCCCTGTGTCCCAATTTATGTGAAGGTGTTTGACTGATCTTGGAGTTTAAGAATGAAAGTAAAAGTTTTGAAACTTGTGGTCTATAATAAATCTTAGATATTTTCAAAGTCACCAGTTTCAAAAAAATAAATCATAGATATTTTATATGACTATAAATCATCTCATTAGGGGTAAGATGAGAAGTTTTAAACTTCAATTGTTACTAAATTTAGAAAGGTGTCAGTTATCTTTTGAACAGACTAAAAACAATTAGTATCACCTAAATTAGGACAGATAAATTATGCAGAGGGAGTATTTGAGAAAAAATTTGATTATTATAATACTAATTTCATATATGTGTAACTTCTACATTTTGTAATTACTGAACTTCACTTTAAAGAAGCATGAGCTTCGCTTCTCAATTTCCGCTTTAAGCCCAAAGACCTTGCTGCTCTTTTTCTCCTTTTGAAAATACTACTGCATTCATTGGTTTAGCGAGTGGAAACTCTGAGATGGTTTTAGAATCAGTAATGCACAAGTTTTTCATTGTATTTTCTGACAAGCAATATGGAGTGACCATAAGCCAAACTATTCTTTGTCTGTCATGAAACTTTGTATGTTTCTTGGTTTGTGTTTTGCTAAATGCCTGCTTCAGTAAATAAAGAGTGCAACGTTATGGTTGTTGATGCTCAGAGGCTCACCTTGATTTATGCCTTTTTTCCAATAATAGGACTCCTTATACTCAAGAACAGGTCAACATTGGGACTGGTCCTCCAGGTTCAAAAGTTAGATGGTTTCGATCGGTGAGCAATGAACCGAGATTTATCAATACTGTTACTTTTGACAGCAAAGAGGGTTCTCCTACTCTTGTTATGGTCCATGGATATGGTGCCTCTCAGGGTTTCTTCTTTCTGAATTTTGATGCCCTTGCAAAGCATTTCAAAGTAATTGCTATTGATCAGCTTGGGTGAGTATGTATTATGTGTGTATTTATGTGCAAATTCGTAATTCCTTACAGATGTTTTCCTCCCTCTTGAAACATGTGGTTGTGGTACTTACACCATACATGTCAGGTGATATTGAAGTGTAAGTTTAATATTTTTGTTTTGATTCAAGATGTTCTATTTTTTTATTTTTTTTTGTCAATTAAACAAACTTTTATTAATCACCAAATGAACTCAGTACAAAACCAAGAGGTCACAAAAGCCATACAACCCCTTCCTTATCTCTACTCCTCACCTACTGACCTACAGTCCCAGCAACACCTCAAACTACAAGGAACTATTGTAATTAAACAAGCTATGATTAGACTAATCCTAGAACATATATTTGTCTTTAGCTGGTGAGCCAAGTCCTCAATGAGAGCAGTCCTTTTCTGAAAAATTCTGGTATTTCTCTCTATCTAGATAGTATATAGAGCTGCAACAAGGCTTGCCTTCATAATCTTAGCTCTTGGATGCTTTCCACCTGCCTGCTTACTTACCCACTGCCACATTTCATCCCATCTTCTTGGACAACCATGTAGTCTCTGCCACTTAAGAATAGCTTCCCATAATTTGTAAGTAGTATCACATTCAAAAAATAGTTGATCTCTTGTTTCATGATGTACCTGGCAAAACACACACATCTCATCCACATTCATTCCCCATTTGACTAGCATATCTTTTGTCCTGATTCTATTATGCATGCATAGCCATAGTATAAACACTTGCTTAGACTCGACAATGTTATGGCAATAGACACTCCTCCAGGCAACATTTTCAACATCACCTCTCAGCTGTTTATAAGCCTTTGCTATTTGAAGTTTTCCTTGTTTTAGGAGCTCAAGAGTCTTGGCAATGTTTCCTCATTGTAATTAACTTCCTTATCATCCAAGAAGCCTGCCTTGGGATCTGCATGGTTAAAACATCCTGCCCTTATATAGTAGTGATGTACCCAATCAATCCACATCTTTTCCTTCTGCTGGCTTAAAGCCCATAGCAACTTACAGATAGTAGCAGTGCTCCATAATTGCAAGTTGAGTGTTTAACCTCCCAGCACCCCTAGGCAAACCTTCTCCCATGCCACTAAGGCTCTCTTAGTTATAGCAGCTTCTTAGTTATACCAACTTCTCCTGACCATAAGTAACTTCTACAAGTGGCCCCAGTTTAATCACTCTCTTAGGTGTTAGAAGATGAGTAGGAAAAGGATTGGAATGTATTGTCTATAAATAGGGCCTCAATGTAATAATGTAGTTACAACAGTTCAATAATATTTTTCTCCATTATTTCTCACATGGTATCAGAGCCAGACCCACCCAGTTCATTGTTTCCGATGTTGGGCCCCCCGTCTTATATTCTCCACGCTCCAGATGTCCATCCCTGGGCGTGCGGGGGGTTTTAGAGTCCCACATCGGTGGGTTAAAGGGTCCTTGGTCTCCTTATATGGTCTTGGGCAGTACTCCCCTCATGAGCTAGCTTTTGAGGTTGAGTTAGGCCCAAGGTCCATTTCTTTAACATGGTATCAGAGCTTCCATGATCTCGGTAAAGAATCAAAGAGTTCCCGCTGCCAGCGGCGGCTATAATCGTCTGGCCAATGATTATGTTAGCAAAAGTTGGGTCACTGACTCACTATGTATTTTTTGTGACTATTTTCTCATATCTTTGCGTAGCACCATGCATCTGTCCGGTGACTACTTTTTCATATCTATTTTTCTTAGCACCGTACTTCTTTTCGGTAACTATTTTCTCATATTTGATTTACGTAGCACCGTGTATCTTTCCGGACTACTGTCTCATATCTGAGTTGCATAGCACCATGCATCTTTCTGTTGACTCCTCAGATTTAATTTACATAGTTCCGTACGTCTTTCCGGTGACTCCTCAGATCTTTTTCAGTAGGGTCGTGCTATTATTCCGACCCTGCTCATATAATCTCTCTTTTCCAGTAGGATCGTGCGTCATTCCAACCCTACTCATATAATTTTTATTTCTCAATAGGGTCGTGCCATCATTCCGACCCTACACATATTTCTCTTTTTCAGTAGGGTCGTGTCATCATTCCGACCCTACCCATATACTTTTTTTTTCCTCAGATTGTTGTCACTTTTCAGCCATCAAATCTAATAATCCGGCGTGTGAGCGTGTTTTGGCTAAGTTTCCGGTGACTTTCATGTTCAAGATCTACTCGTCTCTTGATTTCGAGATGACCTGTATATTTTATACCAGTTTTCGGCAATTTCTAGCGACACATCGACTTTACGACAATATTTACTACTTTTCAGATCATTTTTTCAGTTTGTTCCGTTTCAATTGAGGTCTCCCAGACGTCCAAAGCAGTCCTTGTCAGTTTTCTTGCAGATATCTTCACCAAATCCCTCACCGATTCTCATATTAGTTACATCCATAACAAGCTTGGTACATATGTCTTCTATGCACCAGCTTGAGGGGGAGTGTTAGAATATGAGTAGGAATAGGAATAGCATATAAAATTCTACTTGGAAAAGGATTGTAATGTCGTGTACTATTAGTAAAAGGATTGGAATGTATTGTCTATAAATAGGGCCTCAATGTAATAATGTAGTTACAACAATTCAATAATATTTTTCTCTTATATTTCTTCACATTAGGCATCAAGAATAACTATGACCAGCAGGTTTGGACACCAAACAACACAAATCTGATAAGTTAGAGTCGATTAGCATATGTAAGACATTTGGCCATCCAATTTGTAATTCTTGTAGTGATCTTTTCCACCAGAGGTTGACATTGTGGGACAACGAGCCTTTTAGTAGATAATGGAATGACCAAGTACTTAAAAGGCAACTCATCTCTCTCATATCCTAAAGCATTCAAGATGTCGGTCTGCACATGTAATTTCACTCCACCAAAATAAACTTAACTCTTTCTCATATTAGCTTTTAGTCCTGTAGTTGTAGAAAACATGTCAAACTTCCTTTTCAAGAGCAAGACAGAAGTCAAAACACCTCTAGTGAGCATACGTAGGTCATCAACAAAACACAAATGAGTCAACTTCATTTTATAGCATCTAGGATTGTAGTTGAAGTCATGTTCCCGCTGTAAACCAGCCATACATCTATTGAGATACTCCATGAGTAGGACAAGGACAAATATATAAGGGGACATAAGATCCCTTTGTCTAAGGCCCTTTTTAGCCTGAAATGTATCTGTAAGTGTTCCATTTACAAGGAAGGTATAACTTACAATATGATGCAGGCCATAATCCAAGAGATCCATCCGTGGAGGAAACCCCAACTCCTTAAGATTTTTTTCAACACATGCCCATTCCACACTATCATAAGACTTTTGCAAATCTACCTTGATCATACATCTAGGGGATATTTGCTTTCCAGTGTATCCTTTAACCAACTTATGGCTGATTAAGATGTTATCTGAGACAATAGCTTATTAACACTGCCCCACAATACCATTCAAAACACCTTGAATTCTCCCTGTGATTACCTTTGAAATGACTTTGTAGATGATAGTACAACAAGCTATAGGCTTGTACTCTATGATAGTCTCAGGTTTTGAGTTTTTAGGAACCTAAGTAACAACTGTTGGATTAGCAACTCTTAAGATGGTAGTCTTATCAAAGAATTCCTGCACAACTCTATAGACATCTACCTGAACAGTCCTCCAAGTTTTTTTAAAAGAAATAGGCTGAGGACCCATCTATTCCAGAGGTTTTGGTACTATCAATACTGAATAATGCCTCCTGTACTTCCTGCATAGTGAATAATGCCTCTTGGTCCCAACCTCATACTAGGTATATCTATTGCTGGTATAGCATCATTTGCAGAACCCAATAGACTTTTGTAGAAAGACATCACCTCTTCTTCAATCTCTTGAGTTTTATGCAACAACTTTCTACTGTTGTCTTTCAATAAAGAAATAGCATTGGCACTAGCTTTGGCCTTCAAACATTTGAAGAAGTAACTGTTATTAGTGTCACCTGCCTCAATCCAATGAGCCTTAAGACTTCTGTTTTAGGACTTTCTCCTGTATACCCTACCATTTATGGAGCTGTTGACTAGCTTCAGCTTCTTTGTCCATCAATTCAGGGTTAATGTGTTTAAAAGATTTTGAGCAGCAATCACACACACTCTAGAATTCTCAGTCCTCCTCTCCAAGCTTCCTATATATGCATTTTTTAACCTTTTCAGTGGCTCCTTAAAAGTTGCAGCTTCTTCCACAGTCTGAACATGCAGGTACCATGTATTGTAGCACTCCATTGTTGCTCCACTGTTTGCATAAAACCATCAGCATCTGCAAGAACATGAATAAACCTAATTGACTTACTAGTAGAAGCTCCACCAGATATGATCTCAATCTGAATAGGGGAATGATCTGAGAAATAGTTTTCACAAAATTGAGCTGTAATCCCTCCATACTGCAGCATCCACACGTCATTACATAAAGCTCTATCTATTTTGCTTCATACATGCTTATTGGTCCATGTAAAATGCCTTCCCATTGCCTTCATATCCATCAGATTCAAATTGTCCATTACTACTTTAAAATCTCTAGTTTGATTATCATATAGTGGCTGCCCTCCCTTTTGATCTTTACTACCGAGTACAAAATTAAAGTCTCCACATATACACCAAGGCATAGTAATACCACCTCCAATGTGATTTAGACCCTCCTATAACTCCTTTCTTTCCTCCAAGCTGTTGCTTCCATATACTACAGTCTTAACATGTTTAAAATCTGGTTTCCTGTCTTGTACCAAACGGTGTATAAATTGGTGATGTATAACCTGTTGAATGACACAAACTTCGGCCTCCTTCCGTAAAACCCAAATCCTTGCATCATTAGTTGTGAGGACGTAGTGCTAATTGACGAGACCCGGGGAGGAGTTAATGATAAGTTGGAAGTTTGGAGACAGACCCTAGAGTCCTAAAAGGTTTAGGTTGAGTAGTACCAAGACAGAGTACTTTGAGTGCAAGTTCAGTGATTTGATGCATGAGGTTGACGTGGTAGTGAAGCTGGATGTCCAGGCCATTCGGAAGAGATATAGTTTCAAGTATCTTGGGTCTATGATTCAGGGGAATGGAGAGATTGACGAGGATGTCACGCATCGTATTGGTGCATGGTGGTTGAAATGGAGGCTCGTTTTTTCGAGTGTTCTGTGTGATAAGAAGGTGCCTCCTAAGCGTAAAAGCAAGTTCCACAAAGTGGCAGTCTGACCGGCTATATTGTATGGAGCAGAGTTTTGGTCAGTCAAGAACTCCCACATTCAAAAGTTGAAAGTGGCGGAGATGAGGATGTTGAGATGGATATGTGGACTTACGAGGAGTGATAGGGTTAGAAATGAGATTATTCGAGAGAGAGTGGGAGTGACTTCGGTGGAAGACAAGATGCGGAAAGTGACGTTAGATTGTTTAGGTGCACGGATGCCCCAGTTCAGAGGTGTGAGATGTTGTCTATGGATGGTTTCAAATGGGGTAGAGATAGGCCGAAGAAATATTGGAGGGAGGTGATTAGACATGACATGGAACAATTTCAGCTTACGGAGGACATGACCCTTGATAGGAATGTGTGGGAGATGCGGATTAGGGTAGAGGGTTAGTGGGTAGGAGTGCGTCCTCACTAGTAGGAAGAAGTGCTTTGTGTGTAGCTGTGCCTTTAGTTGTATTGGTATGCATTTGTCTTGTTCGTGGCGTTTTGGCGATGTTTGTGATTTTGGATAGATAGTTTATAGTATTATCTGTGGATGTCTTGTTTCTTATTTATCTAGTGGTGTCTTATCCCATTCTTTTGTTGTTTGTTTTTATGTTTGTTATAGTGTTATTTGTCCTGAGTCGGGGGTCTATCGGAAATAGCCTGTCTACTTCATCTGTGGTAGTGGTATGGACTGCGTACACTTTACCCCCCAAACCCCACCTCGTGGGAATCCACTGGGTATGTTGTTGTTGTATTAGTTGTAGTATAATTATTTATGTATGCCCAGCCTTTTGCACGCCTAGCTATGCCTTCATGAAATTTGTGGTGCTTTATTTTTGTTTCTACTAGTCTAGGCAAGCAAATACGATGCCTTCTAAGATATTCTCCCATTTCCCTTTGTTTAAGAGGTTTATTAGCCCTCACACATTCCAAAACAGCTATTTCATTGAGAAGTTAATTTTGTCCCCTCTCAGGAGGGCTTCCCATGTCCTTAGCTTCCATACCTTCCATTGACAAGGTAGAAAAGAGTTCAATCTTCATTACAGGTCCTCTTTGTCCCCTTACAGAACTTTGCATGACTTAACCCTGCAAAATACATACTCCCCATCCCATTACTAGGAGTGAGAGCTCTACTAGTGCCTTCATCATTCTTAGGAGTTGTAGTCCCTGAATTACCCGGAGTTGTATAACAGGATAAGGTGGAGCTGACTGTTGCACAGGTGGTATGATCTTTCCAGTCTCTGGCATGCCTTGTCTCATCTGTTTTTGAACTAGTCTCTTATCCCCTTGATTCTCATGCTTCCTCCTTTGTTGTTGCTCCACTGGTCGTGCAGGCTCTTGCTTAGCAGTAGGTGCTTTTCTCTCTTCTCTCTCGACAGACCTGTCCATACATTGAACATGTGGGGCAAAACAACGGCTTCCAGTCATAGCTAATAGGCTGTATAAACACCCTACCATTTGGCTCAACTATCTCAATCTCTTTAGGCAATGCCTGAGTAATGTTCATGTCAACCAACACCCTCACATAAGACATCCATCAGTAAATAGAGCTCCTCCCAATCTGCAAGCTATCTTACTCAATAGTTTAGGACCCAGCAGTTTAGAGGAAGGTTATATAATCTAATCCACAAATAGTTGTGCTAGGGAATTCTGTCTGAAAATCAAACGCAGAGGTCCATTTCTTCAACAGCAATGGCATACCAGTCATGGTGTATGGCCCAGAGGACAGTATGCCACCCCTATCCTGAGCAGTTCTAAATTTAACAATGTAAAAAACTTCTTCATGATAAAACAGCTCTGGCATGGTTGCGTTATTCCAGGTACGTGCTATATAAGACTTCAAATACACAGAGTAGGAACCTCCCCATAGTGTATAGAATTAGGGCATTATTCCATTCCTTCGTACAATCCTCAATCCCCTCCTCCTCCAACGTAACAGTTGTTTCCCATTAATCACCAAAGGAGCTACATAAGTAAGAGCCATACCGTTTGCAGCATTTCAATTTTGTGAAAATAGCCCTGCCCAATTTGTATCATTTTTTGCCCCCTTCCTCTGGTTCATCTGAGGTACATCAGCTATAGGGCTTTTTGTCGCGATAGTCGGAGCATGACTTGAGCTTCCTTCCTAGTTTCAATAATCATAGCATGCTTTCCCTTATCGCTTTGTTGCATCAGATTTACAGGTTCATCACGCACTTGTGAGATTGTCACTGTTTCATTGCTTTTATCCAAAACTTCCTCTGCCTGCAGTTATTCCTCCAATTGAGCTTCATTACTGTCTTCCTTAGTCGCAATAAGTTTCCTAGCTTCAATATCCTCCTTCCAAGGTCGGCCTCGCCCTCTTCTCGCCATGGATGCACACGTTAGCTAAGTGAGCTAAATATGCAGCAAGAGCGAAGAATTAAAATTCGATACAATTATTATTATACCGGAAGTTAATTGTCTTCTAATTATAGTTTATTGTGTAGAAAAATGTGTACTTGGGCACATTTGGGTCAATTTAGTTGGACAATATGCTCTTAACCAAGCATTCAGATCTTCATTAGATGAAAATAAGCAACTGGATTGGCCCTTTAGCAATACTTAGCTAAAATAGATCCCCTTTTGGGTGGATCATAGTGAGATTTTGTTTTGATGGTTTGCGTATTCTCTCGAGTTATAACTTGTTGAACAATCCCTTTATTCCATCTTGCTAGTAGCTTGGGTGATCAGCTTTGTGCTAGTTTCTTTTTTGTTTAATTGATGCTTCAGTGAATGACTAATAATGAGAATGATTCGAGTGTCACTAATGCTTCAATTGAAATCTCTGCGTTATTATTATGGGGTGATACAATGATGTTATTGCCAAGTTGTATTTATTAGTTAAGTAGGCACACAAATTGAATAGATTGCAGTGAAACTATTTAAAGCACTACCTGACTTGAAAGTGCAGAAAGTTTAATCATTTTAAAAGATTATCAGGGTTGACTTTCAGTTCTTTTTATGTGGAAATATTTATATATGTATCACATGAAGGATTTTGTGTCAATTTAGTAAAATAGGACATCTTTTTTTTTTTGATAAAGTAACAACTTGTATTTCTATTTCCAAAAAAAAAAATCAAACCTGCCACAACATTGTTACAGGTTCCTAATTACAAGAGAGAAAGAGTATGTAGATCTTCAACCCTATAGTTAAAATTACAAAGAGTCTAAAATGTTCATAACAGATTCTAAATCTTCCATATACTCCTGATTACACCTAAAATGAAACAACACCAAGCAATTCATCTTCAACTTCTGGATAGAGTTTCTCTTGTTCTAGAAACATGTAAGGTTTCTTTCTTGCCACACTGACCACCATAAACAAGCTGGAATGATTTTCCATCTATCTTTATCTCCAGAGATGTTGGCATAACTACACCATATCTTCAGGGTCTGTGTTACTCTCCGTGGCATCACCCAGTTTAGTCCCTTCATATCAATGAAAAGATCCCACAAAAGATTGGTAATCCTACAAAGGAGAAACCTATGAGTAACAGTCTCAGCCTCTTCCCCACATAGGAAACATCTCGGACTCAACTGGAAACCCTTCTTCAGAGTCAAAACAACCTGTTTAGCAAGTAACCAGGTAAAGCAAGACACTTTATGGGGAATTTTGGCTTTCCAAATCAATTTGCTGGGCCACCTACTGATCTGACTGATACAAGGATTGAACTTCTTGTAAGCCTTTTTGATACTGAAACTACCTTGCTTGTGACACTGCCATTCCAAACAGTCTTGGACATTAATATCACCTCTGAATTGTTCCAAAGTTCTATAAAAATCTACTATCTTTGGATCTCCCAATCATTTAAAGGCCTTCTACAACTCAAATTCCATCCTTGGTTTGACCAGACCTCTGCCACGGAGGCCCTTTGTTGTTGGTTGAGGTAAAATATATATCTGGATAAAGGGCTTTCAAAGAGCCCTGTTCCAGCCAAATATCTTCCTAGAAGGATACCTTCACACCATTTGCAATCTTGATTTTGCAGTTTCCTCTTAACTTTGGCCAGAGGTTTCTTATGGCTCTCCAAACACTAGTTCCTTAAGTGCTGGTAACCATTTTAGTTGACCAGTGGTCTTCCATTTCATATTTAGACTGTATTACCTCCTTCCACACTGCTTGTTCATTTGATGCTAAACTCCACAGGCATTTCATCTATAAACATTGGTTCTGAGTTTTCAAATTTCCCACCCCTATACCCCCAACCTGTTTGCTCCCGGTCAAAACCTTCCATTTAACCAAATAGAATTTTTTGGTCTCACTGTTTCCTTCTCAAAGGAAGTTTCTTCTCATAGCATCCATTCTCTCAATGATACCATTAGGAATATGAAAAAGGGATATCTTGTAGGTCGGCATGGAATCCAGGACACTATTGATTAGAGTTAGTCTTCCCACCAATCTTTTTTCACGTTTTTCAATCACTCCATTCCAAATACTTATAGACTTGCCTTTAGCTCCAAGAGGCATCCCCAAATACGTGGTAGGGAGGTCACCAATTCTTCCGCTAAGGGTCCTGGCCACAGATGGTAGATTAGGGACTACATTAATGGGATAAAAGAAACTCTTGTTCCGGTTGATATGAAGTCCAGATATTGCTTCAAAAAGAATAAATATTACTCTCAAAATCCTCAGCTGTTCTCCGTTGGCATCGCAGAAGATGAGAGTATCGTCTGCATATTGTAAAGGTGTGTTCTCCGGTTCAAAGCCCATTCTATTTGATACTCTGAAACCCTTTAACCAAAGATTTTCTTGAGCAATCTTCAACATCTCATTTAGTCCTTCCATAGCAATGATGAAAAGAAAAGGAGATAACGGGTCTCCTTGTCTTAAACATCTTTGAGCCAAGAAAAAGCCTGTCGAAGAGCCATTAATAAGAACTGAAAATTTGGGAGTTGTAATACAGAACTTCATCCATCTTAGCCATCTGCCACCAAAACCTCTTTTAGAGAGGGTTTCGAACAAAAATTGCCAATTAAAGTGATCGTATGCCTTCTGTATGTCCAACTTACATACAATACCTGGAGCATTGCTTCTGATTCTAGAATCTACACATTCATTTGCCATGAGGATGGCATCTATTATTTGTCTTCCTTTAATAAAGGCCAAGGCCAGCTATTGAGTGTCCACCAACTTGTGCATCACTTTTTTGTCTTTCAGTGAGCAATTTGGAGATGATCTTATGCACACTGCCAATTAGACTGATTGGTCTGAAATCGGTGAGCTCATTTGCACCCACCTTTTTGGGAATTAAAGCCACAAAAGTAGAGTTGAAACTTTTCTCAATAACACATCTCTCGTGGAAATTCCTAACAGTGGCAATCACCTCCACACCTATTACCTCCCAGCAAAGATTATAGAAGGCCATGGTATAGCCATTAGGCCCAGGAGCTTTGTCTCAGCACAAAGCTTCACGATATCCCATATCTCTTGGTTTTCAAACTCCTTTTGTAGCATAAGATTATCTTCTTCAGAAATTTTGTGCCCCTCCCTACACCCCCATGAAGGTCTCCATGTCTCAGTTTCAGTATATAATTTTTGGTAGAATTCCACTATTTCTTTCTTTATAACTTCAGGATCTTTGACAGTTTCTTCACCCACATTTAGCTCATCAATATTGTTATGCCTTCTATGTGCATTGGCGGTTCTCTGGAAGAACTTGGTTTATTATCGCCCTGCTTTAACCACTTAACCCTTGATCTTGTCTCAATGCTATCTCTTCATACTTAGTTATGTTCTCAAACTCTAGGAGAAGTTCAGCCTTTGAGTACATCTCCTCTTCAGTTAGAGCTCTTTGATCCATCTGTAAAACTGTTTGCTTAATGTTTCTGAAGCCTTCATCCCATTTATTAGAAACTATGAACCGGTCAAGTCTGAAAAAAATAGAAACAAATTTGTTTCCTTATTTACAACTATAAGCCTGAAAAATATTGCCTTAGCTTTTGGCACCATTGCTAGCGTTGGTTATGTATTTATTTTCCCCTTTTTTATAAGTCAGGGTTCTTTTCGTTCTCCAATGTTTACAAACATGGAGGCGAAATAAATGGATAATGGAAGTGAATATTATTCTTTTCCAAAAAATATGAGGCTTGATTAGTTGGTTAAAACATGCTCTGCTTTATTTGCAGTATCTCAAAGAAAGATGTCCTGTTTTATTTTCTACTTTTGTTTTTCCTTTTTTGTTTGTTGCGTGTTAGTGGATTGAAATTTGTTGTCCTTTTCTTTCAATAATAATTATTCATCGTTTGTTCAAAATAATAATGAATAACCGGGGGTCTATCGGAAGCAACCTCTCTACTTCTTTAGAGATAGTGGTATGGACTGCATACACTCTACCCTCAGACCCCACGATGTGAGAATATACTGGGTTTGTTGTTGTTGTTGTTGTTGAACCGGTCAAGTCTAGCAGCAACATCATGTCTATCCCCTTTCCTCCAAGTATATTTACCACCAGCTAGTTGAGCGTCCAGCAGTTCCAGGTCTACAATAAATTCAGAAAAATCATTCATTGCTTTTAATATTGTGGAGCAATTCTTCTTTTCAGAAAGGTAGCTAACTGTGTTAAAGTCTCTGCAAACCACCCAAGGACCATTGAGCAAACCTCTTGCTGATCCAACCTCCCACCACAGGTCTTCTCTTTCTACTTTTTTATTTGGAGCACAAATGCCTGAAAGTAGCCAAACAAAATCTTGATGTTTGGATGTGAACTTAAAAGGATATAGAATAAGCTCTTATGTTACTGATGTCTTTTCCCCTCTAGTTTACACTAGCTTCAAGTTGACTAAATTTTACCCCTCTATTGTCCCACAAGTGTTTAACAATGTTTCTGATATCTCCCTCAATTTTCGTCTCTTGAAAACAGTACACATCTGTTTTCCATCCATGGATTAAGTTTTTGATAACACACCTCTTGTTTGCCTGGTTAAGGTCCCTCACATTCCATGAGATTATCTTGATTGTCATTGGATACTTGGAGTAGTGTACCCCCCTTCGCTTCTTGTGCCTTTGCTTCTGAAATTGCTCCCAGACTCTAAACTCTTCAATTCTTTTGACTCCTTGATTGCTGGTGTTGGTTTACTGAAGTGGTATTTTTCCTCAAACTATCGATCTTCATGAATAATAATAAAGCTTCCTCTTTACACCCCTTGATGTCCACTCCAAAATCTTTGGCCAATTTGTTGATGTTCTTGTGGATCCAAATTGAAATTTCGAACTCTGGATCATCTCCTTCCTCTGGGTTATGTTGGTTTAAGGGCACAACTTCCTCAAATGTAGTCAAACTAGTGTTGAATGCTCCAGTTCTCTGAGAACGGTCTCCTGACATGCATGTGTTCTCCAGTGGCAAAAATACCTCAAAGGTATCTGGATTAATTCCCATCACTGTCTCTGTTACTCTCTTCATCTGAGGTTTTTCTTTCTCCCTTGACAATATCACCTGTTCTGTTACGTTCTCCTCTATCTGATGTGGAGCTGTTGGGAGGGTAATTAAATTAACCTCAAGTTCCACAGTAAGTGGGTCAGATAAAATAAAGAAATAATTCACTACAGGAAGCCCAGTTGAAATAAAATGGGCCAAAAGATCTGGGCCCGAATTTTTCCTATTATTCACAGACTTATAAGGAATATTGTCATTAATCACTGGCACACGTGCGGCTGCACGTGCTGGGATAGCTGGCCATTTTGAAATCTCCAGATCATACGAAGAACCCACGAGCCCTGTCACCTCAATCGACCCTATAAGGCTATTTCCCCCTTGTAACCGGTCTCTTCTTCAGACCATTGGATGTTCATATGTTTTGGGTTACATTCGTCGGAGATTACTCTTGCCGGCATCTTTACCCATATCTGTACTTTAAAGGTCAAACCTTCACGAATCAAGTTCACTAAGCTTAGTACCGATTCACCATCTCCACGCACCTTCAGTCTCGCCCATTTGAGGTGATTATGTAGTTCCGTCTTTCATCAGTTCGGATCCACTTTCCACAAACTTTCGATCTCACAAAAAACTTTTGGGGACAAAAGTTGGAGGGGTAATCCAACCACTTTGATCCAAACTTGATCTAATCGCTGGTGAATGGCGGTTGAGGTCGGCGACCACCACTGAAGATTGAATTTGTGGGATTTCCAGAACCAATTTCCCCTTATTATGTGATCTAATAATCAACAGTTGTTCTATTGGGAAATTCGAAAAGGAACCGGTTATCCCCAAATCGTAGATATTGATACCATGATGGTGTCTCCAGCTGCTCGCAACCCAACGTCGAATCTCCGATACAGTGACACCTGGGATTTCTCCTCCGGGAGGGTTTGCTAGTGACTTGTTCTGAGTACGAGTTGTTTTGAGTTAAAGAGCGTATTCCCTTTTTGTTGAATCATGGCATCATTTAATTCTCTTGTAGACCATTTATTGCTCCTGACAGTGTCTGAGAATAATAAACCCTCCTCCGTTTTCTTGTATCTGGGCTTTAGCATTTATGTAGAATGGTATTTTGGTAGCTATGTCCATCCATCCAGAGTTTAATGACCACTCAGGGATAATGATACTCTTGTCCTGCAACTTTATAATGCTAATATAACGACCAAATTTGATTTAGTTTCTTGAGCAGAAAAACTCTGCGAAGTGATCCCAGCGTTTCCATCGGCATATAGAGTACCCATGACTTTTCGATGCTTCCTTGAGAGTGTATACTAGCCACTCCAGCGTCTTCGACCTCTCTCTACCCAATCATACCATGTTTCAGCTCTGGAAGTTACTGCTGATGTAATAAAATTTGAAACCAACGGAGAAATATTTGGTGTCATCCCCCATAGTATTGATGGAAAGAAAAAGATAAGGAGGTTTGAGAAAGAAAGGAAGGATGTAGATTTTCCGATAGTGGAAGATCGCCGAAAGAGGGTTGTAGGGCCCAGAAGAGGCCACTAAATGTTTGTCTTGGTTAAAGTGCCTGGGAGCATACTTTCTGTAGTTACAAGCCGATTTTAGCCTTAAATTATGCTTGTTATCTTTTCAATTTGTTCGTGAATGCATGTAAATACTATGAAGCCTTAATATGTTGTATGATGATTAGGACATCCTTTTGAGAATATGGTAACAATAAATAGGATGTATCTGTATTGTGACCTTGTCACTTAATTTTTTATGCTTGAGAAGTTTGTTGAGGCACATGCGTTGCATCCTTTTGCTTTCTATGGTGAAGCTTCCAATAGACGTCACTTTTATGTAGAATAAAAATAATTTTTTTAATGCTTGTGAGAAAATAATGGAGAAAAATTATTGTTGAATTGTGTGTCTATATAATTACATTGACACCCTATTTATAGACACTACATTACAATCCTTTTCTAAGTAGGATTTTGTATACTATTTTTATTCCTATTTATATTCTAACACTCCCCATCAAGCTGGTGCATACAAGTCATATGTACCTAGCTTGTTACAAATTTGATTAATACGAGGACTGGTGGGGGACTTGGTGAAGATATCTGCAAGTTGATCACTTGACTTTACAAATTTTGTAATAATATCTTTCGAGAGTATCTTTTCTCTGACAAAGTGACAATCTCTATGTGCTTGGTCCTCTCATGGAACACTGGATTAGATGCAATATGAAGGGCTGTTTGATTATCACATACAAGTTCCATCTTACTAGTTGCTTCAAATTTTGTTCTCTCAGCAATTGTTTGATCCAAACCAGCTCGCAAGTTGCTGCAGCCATTGCTCGATATTCTGACCAAATTACCTCCTATTAAAACACAATATCCAGATGTAGAACGTCTATCGGAGGGTTATCCTGCATAATCTGCATCTGTATATCCAACGATATGCTCATGGCCTCGATCCTTGAAAAGTAGTCCTTTACCTGGAGATGACTTTTCGCAAAATACAAACAACTGCATCTCAATGACTATCACAGGGGGAAGTCATAAACTGACTTATAACACTCACCGGAAAAGAGATGTCAGGTCTAGTCACTGTGAGATAATTCAATTTTTCAACCAACCGCCTATACCTTCCAGGATCACTGAGTGGCTCTCCTTGTCCCGACAGAAGTTTAGCATTTGGATCCATAAGAGTGTCAATGAGTCGACATTCCATCATTTTCGTCTCCTCAAGAATGTCTAAAGCATACTTGCGTTGAGAAATAACAATACCTGATCTGGACTGAGCAACCTCAATACCTAGAAAGTATTTCAGTCTGCCAAGGTCTTTAGTCTGGAAATGCTGAAAGAGATGTTGCTTCAAGTTAGTGATACCATCTTGATCATTGCCGGTGATAACAATATCGTCAACATAAACCACCAAATAAATACACAAATTTGGTTCAGAATAGCGATAAAACACTGAATGATTAGCTCCACTACGAATCATGCCAAACTCCTGAATCACTGTGCTAATCTTTCCGAACCAGGTTCGAGGGGACTATTTCAAACCATAGAGTAACTTGCGCAATCGACATACAAGGCTACTAGACTCCCCCTGAGCAACAAAACCAGGTGGTTGCTCCATATAGACTTCTTCCTCTAGATCACCATGCAGAAAAACATTCTTAATGTCCAACTGATAAAGAGGCCAATGACGAACGACATGCATAGAGAGAAAAAGACGGACTGATGCTATTTTAGCCACGGGAGAGAAAGTGTCACTATAATCAAGCCCAAATATCTGTGTATATCCTTTGGTAACAAGGCGAGCTTTCAGCCGATCAACCTAACCATCTGGACCAACTTTGACTAACTTTGACTGTATAAACCCAACGGTAACCAACAGTAGATTTACCTGCAGGAAGGAAAACAAGCTTTCAAGTACCACTAGTATGTAAAACAGACATCTCATCAATCATTGCCTGTTTTCATCCTGAATGGGAAAGTGCTTCACCTGTAGTCTTAGGGATGGAAATAGAGGACAAAGATAATACAAAAGCATAATGGGGTGATGACAAACGATGATAACTCAAGAAAGTATAATGTGGGTTAGCATTACGAGTGGATCTTATACCTTTTTGAAGTGCAACTGATTGGCTAGAAGGAGGTAGGTCCGCAGTAGGGGAAGCGTCAGGCGCATGACATGAATCATCTGGGACTGATGCTGGATGTGGACGGCGGTGATAAGTCAAAAGTGGTGGTACTGTAGCTGGAGATGGAGAAGTAACCGTAGATTCCTCAAAGATTGGTGTGGGTAAGATTGGAGGTATGGGTAAAACCTCAGAGATATTAAGATGATCAGAAGATGTATAGTAAGGTTGAGATTCAAAGAATGTGACATCAGCGGACATAAGGTAGCGACTCAGATCAGGTGAATAGCATCGATACCCTTTTTGAACTCGAGAGCGACCAAGAAAGACACATTCGAGAGCACGAGGGGCTAATTTATCTTTTCTTGGGGCTAAGTTATGAACAAAACATGTGCTCCCAAAAACACGAGGGGGGATAGAGAAGAGATGTGACTGAGGAAATAATATAGAATGGAGAACCTGATTCTGCATCGAAGATGATGGCATTCTATTAATGATATAGCAAGATGCGAGGACTACATCGCCCCAAAAATGCAGCGGAACATGGGATTCAATGAAAAGAGTGTGGGCAGTCTCAATGAGATGCCTATTTTTCCTTTCTGCTATACCGTTCTGCTGAGGGGTGTATGGACATGATGTCTGGTGAATGATTCCTTGATGAGTCATAAACTCCTGAAACTGGAAGGATAAGTATTCCAAGGCATTATCACTACGAAAAGCACGAATAGAAACACCAAATTGATTTTGTATTTCAGCACACAAACCTTTGAATATAAAGAATAACTCGGAACGATCTTTCATCAAGTAAACCCAAGTACATCTTGGAAAATCATCGATGAAAGTAACAAAGTAACAAAATCCTAAGGGTGAACCGACTCTGCTAGGACCCCAAATATCAGAATGAACTAAAGCTGGCAACGGAACCGGAAAATTCCGTTCCGGTCCGCCAACTCCGGTTCCGCTAGATTTTCAGTTTCGGTAAGCAACGGTTCCGATTGGGTTCGGTATACCGGTACCCAATGGTCCGGATAACGTTATCGGTGTGGAACGTCGAAAAAATCCGGTATTTCCGGTTTCGGTACCAGTTGACCAGATTTCGGTCCGACGAACGCGTTATTTTTTGTTTTTTTTTCTTTTTAAATTGGGATTTGGTTGGCAACGACTCTTTTGTCCGTTGATTTCTAGCCGTTGCCCCCCCCCTTCCCAATTACCCCACCCCCTCTCAATTACCCCACACCACCCCTTAAAATTTTCATTATAAATATCCTTCTTTTCAATTCTTTTTCCACACAAATATTATCAATTCTCACTTTCTCTCTTAATATCACACTCTCTAAATATTTATAATTGTTATATTAGTTGGAGTTGAAGATTCAATTATTATATTAGTTGGAGTTGAAGATTTTTTGAAGATATTATAACCTTCAATTATCATCTTTTAATTCCGACATTTGGTATATGTCTGCTTTTACGCAGACGTTCGGTATAATCGTTCCAACTTTAAGCTCTTTTAATTTTCGTTAATATCTATATTTTTATGTTTTAGTATCTACATTTGTTTACTTACATTAATTTTGTAATTTATAATATTTGTATTGCTTGTGTTAATATTTTAATTTAAATTATGGATTTCGGAAAAAATAGTAGTGGTAAAAAACCAAGCTTTGGTAAAGTTTTTCGTAGAAATAAAAAAAGTAAGGCTAGTACTAGTTCATTACCGCCTACATTTAATGAAACTTCTTTATCACAATCTAATGGTTTCGATGTTGGTATTGGTATGGAATTAGATAATGAGACCCTAAGTAGGCGTTATAATAATTTTGAGGAAGACTTAGTGGAGGAAGATGATATAGAAGAACAAGAGTTAGGTGATACCCCTACCCCTACTAGTCCGGTTACGGAATTACCGAAACACGGTGAAGAGCTTTCCCCTTTACCGGAATTTACTAGGGCCAAAGGTACCGAACGTACTAAAAGGTCTTTAGTTTGGAAATTTATGGAGCATGATAGGATAAAAGGTATTGCTACTTGCAATAAATGCAAGAATATTTTTAAACATTTGACCGGGGGAAAAAATGGCGGGACAGGATTGCTAACTACGCATTTGATGAGATGTAATAAAGAATTTATTCGTCTAAAAAATGAGGCTAAGGCAAAAAAAGATGGTACAACATTTGTACATGAAACTGTAGGAGGTAATATGGTTCAAACGTGTTTAGATATGTTTAACCCGGCTGAAGCAAGTTCATCATCGACATATAGTGAAGATGTAGATAGAGAAGAACTAGGAAAAATGGTTGTTGTTATGGGTTTGTATTTTAGTTTTCCTTCGCATCCCAGTTTTATTCATTATATTCAACGAGTATATAATCCCTCTTTTAAAGGTTTTTCACGAAATACAATTAAAAATGATATTTTTAAATTTCAAGCTGAACATTGTCATTTTCTTCGTTGCTTATTTGATAAATTTGATGGTAGAATATCTGTTACTTTTGATATGGGTACTAGTGTTGTCGGTGATGATTATTTTACTCTCACGGCTCATTGGATTGATCGCGATTGGAACATGTACAAAAGAATTATTGCTTATAAATATGTTGACGAGTCTAAAACCGGTATGTATATAGCTAGTACAATAGCGGAGAGCCTGAAATATTTTAGATTTATTGGTAAACCTATGGCATGCACATTAGATAGTGCTTCTAATAATTTGAAAGCTATTGACGAGTTAAAAACTAGATTATGTTTGATGAATGAAGATCATTTTCATGTTAGATGTTCTGCACATATTTTAAATTTGATAGTACACGTTGGTATTCATTTGTTTGGAAATGGTTGTCTTAAAGTGCGAATTGCTTGTAGTTATATGTTTAAAAATAAAAGAAAGGGTGTAATGGATGATTTTAAACGTAAATGTAAACAATGTGACCTTCCATATAGAAAAGTTCCAAAAGAAATTCCTACTAGATGGAATTCTTTGTTTCAAATGTTTGAAGCTGTTGTTATATATCGTAAACCTATACAATTAGTTTATAATTCTTATAATGAGGATGTTAATTTAATGCTAGATGAAGATGATTGGACTGAAGTAGAAGAACTTTGTAAATTTTTGAAAACTTTTTATCAAGCTACGAACACAGTATATGCTCAATACACTCCAACTATTTCTTCTGTTTTAGTAACTATTACTGCTATTTCTAAAGTACTTGCTGAATATAAAAAAATGTCCTAACAAAGAGGTAATTGAAGCTATGATTGAAAAATTTTAAAAATATTATTTTCGTATTCCACAAATTCTTTTAACAACTAATTTATTAAACCCATTTGATAAAGAACATGGTACAGTGATGTTGGTTAGAAAATTATACAACAATTTAGAAATTGGACGTCATGAAAAGCCATCAGTTGAAACTTGTTGTGCTAGCATAGTATCTACAACTAGTAGTTTATATAACTTGTATCAAGTTATGGAACAAAATATTGGGCCGATCGAACCTCCTACTTCTAGACGTAGATATGATGATTTAGATGACGAGATGGGCGAAGAACTTGGTCTTCAATGTTGTAGGAGTAATGATTTTGATTCGTATCTTTCGCAGGATCGGGAAAATATTAGAGATAAAACTAGAAAACAACAACTTTTATCGTGGTGAAAGACCCGTATCATACAATTTCCAAAACTTTCAAGGATGGTTCGAGATTTGCTATCAACTCAAGCTTCTTCAGTTGCTTCGGAGCAAGCTTTCAGCGCAGGAAGATTTATAATAGGAGATCATCGGTATTCGTTAGCAAGTTGTAGTTTGGAGATTTCGGTATTATTTAGAGATTTGATCAATGTCGAACGAAGAAATTTTGGGCTCCCCAAATTACCACCCCATATTGAAGACGAAATAGATGAAATTTTTTAGGAAAATAGTAATGATGGAATGGAAGCAATGGAGGAACAAGGAAATAGACCAATTCCGGAAGATTTATCCGCCGAAGAAATAGAAAAGTTACGCCAAAAAAATTATAAACAATTTAGATATTAATAAGATTCTACAATAGAGATTTAATTCAAACAGAACCTTTCCTAGAAGGTGGCTGCGTAGATTAGATTTTCATTTAATATCTTTGTAATAAATGTACAACGTACGGAATTTGAATAAATATAACGGCTATTCGCCTAATTTTGTTTTAAAATTTGTCTTTTGTTTGTTGTAATAATTTTGTTTGTTAGCAAATTTTTTAACTTCTTAAACTTATTAAAAACATTATATTAACTTAAACTTATATTTTTTATGTTAAAATTTTAAACTTTTTAAGATATATTAATAAATTATATAAGTTATTATATATATATAACTTATATATTAATGTCATTAAGTTAAGATATAGATAATTTAAATTAAAATTGTAAAACAAAAACTGTATTACTGTACACTATGTCATCTCTTCTGGTAATTCCGGTGTCGCTCCGGTCCACACCGGTAGCAAGCGGACCGGTTCGAACAACGAAAAAATTTCGATAACACCGGTTCCAGCAGCAAACACGATAAGGAAGTTCCGGTACTGGTTCCGATATCGGTTAAACCGGTCCGGCGTTCCGGTCTGTTGCCAGCCCTAGAATGAACTAATGAGAAAATAGACTGAGTGACTCTCAATACTACGTGAAAATGTAGCACGGGTGTGTTTCCCAAGTTGACACGACTCACAATCTAATGTGGATAAACTAGGCACTATCTTTTGTAGCTTGGATAGACTCGGATGTCCTAAACGTTTGTGAATAAGGTTGAGAGGATCTATAGCGGAGCATGCTGTGAAGGAATTTGAAGAGGTAAGATGGCAAAGGTCCTGTGATTCATGTCTTATGCCAATTGTCTGTCCGGTTTTGCAGTCCTGCATTAGAAAAGAATCATAAAAAAAAGTTGTACTACAATTAAGGGCACGTGTCAAACGACTAACAGATGCAAGATTAAGAGGACAACCAGGGGCATAAAGAACAGAGTCTAGAGTGACAAAAGATAAGGGTTTGACTTATCCAATTCCTTTTGGCTTTGTTCGAATTTCATTAGTTAAAGTAATAGCAGGAAGAGATTGTGAATAAACAATATCAGATATAAGTGATTTGTCACCAGAACTATGGTCAGAAGCACCTGAGTCCACAACCCATGATCCAAAGGTAGGAGATTGTGCAGTTGAGTCTATTGGTAGAAATATATGCTTACTTGCTTGATACTGAAGATACTCATTATATTTCTTGTCAGATAAATATACCCGTTGATCACCTGTGGTGTTAGACTGAGCAATATGAGCATTTTTAGGTTGTCGGCCATGCAAAGAATAGCATATACCACGAGTATGTCCAAGCCTATTACAATAACTACACTTAGGTCGAGAATAGCATACGCCACGAGTATGTCCAAACCTTTTACAATAACTACACCTAGGTCGAGATCTTCCAAATCGACCTTCCCCTCGTTGATTCTTCATAAACTCTGACATCTGAGTTTCTGATCTCCTCATTAAGATTCAGATTTAATCATGAAAAAGAAATATTGTCGGAATTTGGCCGGGACAAAGAAAAATCGTCGGATATAAGATTTGATGTCCGGAAGTTGCTCGGAATCAGAAAATAATCATATGAGCAGCCTCAGAATGAATAAGCGAGGCTCCTAAAAAAAAGAAACTACCGGAAAAGTCGCTGGAATTTAGGCTCTGACGATCGGAATCTTGAAAGACTTGTCGGAATCAAGAAAAAACTATTGGTACCGCCTTGTAATGAAGTGGCGGCCTAGCCGGAAAAGAGACCTGGCCGGAATAAACTGCACGTGCCGGCGCATGACACGCAGATCTGAACCTTCCGGCAGCGCGTGACGACGCGTGAATCGCCAGAGATGAGATGCGGTCACTAGGGTTTGCTGGCCTGAGCGTTTCGCACCTCGTGGTAGTGTTGTTTTTTCGTACACAACACTTGTAAAATAGACGAGGGCTCAAACTAGACTTGATAGTCGCCGGAAATCGAAGCACGGGGACTGACTGCTCACCAAACCTGCTCTGATACCATGTGAGAAAAAAATGGAGAAAAATTATTATTGAATTGTGTGTCTACATAATTACATTGACACCCTATTTATAAACACTACATTACAATTCTTTTCTAAGTAGGATTTTGTATACTATTCTTATTCCTATTCATATTCTATCAATGCTTAATATGTAGAATAAAAAACTAAAGAAATAAATGTGCAAACTGGTAGTTCTCTCACTGGCTAATGTATGATGCAGCTGGGGTGGATCAAGCAGGCCCGACTTCACATGCAGAAGTACTGAAGGTTAGTCTTATGGTTGATTCCAAACTGGAGTATCTTTTTTCACTTGCAAGATTCCATATCTGCGGCTAATTTACTGTACAAGCTTGTTCTGAAAGAGGCACCTCTTTTGTATAAAACATTAATGCAAAGACTGAGGATTGGTTTATCGATTCCCTTGAGTGGCGCAAAGCCAAAAATCTTAGCAACTTTATTTTGCTTGGGCATTCTTTTGGAGGATATGTCGCTGCAAAATATGCTCTCAAGGTGATCAATTTTCATAGAACTCTACTTGTCAAAAGAATAAATAAATTAATAGTTCATCGGATTGTGAAATTATTATATAGCCAGTCTTTGGGAACATGCATTGCTCGTTTTTACCTCATCATTATTATAGAACTTATATATATTTAAAATAAAAGTAGTGTTAGAAAGTAGGAAATATTAAAGTTACCAGTTCTTTTAAAAAATAGGAAATATTAATTTTACCATTTACATTTTATTCATTAAACAAAATTCATAAAAATGGGACAATGTATTGGCCATACAAATATGTCAATGAATTCCTGCTCGAAAAAATTAATGAATGTATGTAAATTCCTTAAACTAATGTAGCTCAGGCCTTCGTTTTTACTTCTCTCCCCTTCTTTCTTTCCCTTTTTGACATTATTTAATTTCTCATAATATCTTGCTTTCTCTCGTCAACACAAATAACTTGTAGGTTGCATTCGTTCATTTTTTGTGTTTGATTGTCTCCATAGCGTGTATGGAAGCTGAAGCTACTTTAAAAGATGTAATTTCAGAACTTTTCCCTCCAGACCTACCCTTCCACCATCCCCTAGTGATATAGTCCAATTGCAATCTTTTTATCTTTTATCTATTTATAAACTACTAAATGAATGTTTGTGCTTCCTTTTTAGTGGATTGTAAAATTAGGTGTTGGGCCTAACTCACACCCCAAAAGCTATCTTAAGGAGGAAGGATTGGCCAAGCCTTATAAGACCACCCCCTCTTTAACAACCGATGTGGGACTTCTCATTCTTCAACACCCACCTCACGCCCAGGGTTGGGCTGGAATTTGGAGCATGGGAAATTTATTTTCAGGGCCTAACATTGCCTGACATGGGTCCTATTCTGATACCATGTAAATTAGGTCTTGAGCTAACTCATACCCCGAAAGCTAGCTCAAAGGGAGAAGGAATGCCCAAGCCTTATAAGACCACCCATCCATTCTTGAGTTTTAAACTGAAGATACGCTTTCTATACATAATGAGGAATTATATATTACAATTATAGAAATTTGTGAAAATAATAAGCTAGTGAATGAAAGTTGCAACCCATTCGAAGTGATATTTGGAAGTATCCTGTCATTCCTTGAATATTAACATTGTAAATTATAAATCTGCATTTAGATAGATCAATAGAAAAAGGAACATACCTGATAATTTTGGAGCTCTAATGTTTCTTTCAATGGTGAAGGTTATGCTTACGCCCATAGTTCAATTTATAAGGTTTTTGTTTAAGGCAATTACTGAGAAGAATTTAACATAAATAGAATCTATCAACTTTTAATAGCTGAAGAAAACTAAAAGACCAAAACCTTTGAAAGTTGAAATGTAAGAGGTGACATGTTAATTGTTAAATAAATGTTGAATGTTAACTTTAATGGGGAGTAATTCTATAATAATAGCTTTAAAGAAAATGTTTAATGTCCACTTTTAATGGAGGGTTGTTTTACTTTAAATAAGGGGCTATTTGGTCGTGTAACTTTGAAAGGGTATTTGTATAATCTAGCTTTACACTATGGGGTTTCTCACTTTTAGTATACTATGATTTATGTGGGCATGTATATTTTACTGCTGATTGACAATATATTTCTCTTGTAGCATCCTGAGCATGTTCAGCAGTTGATTCTGGTAGGACCAGCTGGATTTTCATCTGAGACTGAACATATGTCCAAGCGGATGACCCAGTTCAGAGCAACTTGGAAGGGAGTTGTCTTGAATCATCTGTGGGAGTCTAATTTTACCCCAATGAAACTTATCAGGTAGATGCTTTTCTAAACGCTTGCTTCTACTTCTAGTCTAACATGCTGCCGACCATTGTTTTTGCATATGTTAAGGCATAATACAAGTATTTACAGTGACACTTTCATGTATCTGATTTTTCTCATTTGTTCATCTCACTGTACTCTCTGGTTACTGCAAGCTTTTACTTTACTCAGCGAGCATAATTCATTTTAAGTCTAATGCCTACTGCTGTTTATGATTCATCTCTCCTTTGTTCCCCTTCGTCCAATGATATGATCATATGGCGAGCATATTGTACGTTGACTGCAAATGCTTTGCCTGGATTTCAATGTTTTTCGAGGAATGCATGGTAAAGGACCTGGGAAAACCCATATAAGATACTGGTGGATGGCTTCAGTAAACTCTTGGTTTTTTAACTACCTATACTTTACTACTGTCCTGCTTGATTTGCTTTGTCTTATTTGAATTGTCACCTTTCCTGGAATGGTTCACACATTTCCAAAGATTGAAAGCAAATTTAAGACATCAAACACTTAATCATGCATCTGTCCGACATTAGTGGCATGATCTATATGAATTCACTACACTGTAAGTAACAACAAGTGCCTTATTCAAAAAAGAAAACAAAATATCATATCTTAGGAACCCTCTATATTGGTATATCCCAAGTAATGCAAGATATTTTTTCAAAGGGGAAAAAGGGTAGAACTTACAATTTCATAAAGAAACAATTTGGGGGAGGGAGTGAAAGGTAAGGTCTCATTTATTTGAATTATTTGGTCTTGATTTGGCATTTTCACCATAATTTATCCCATGTTCAGAATGCATCTGTCAAACCTCTTATTTCTTCCCTTTAAAAAGATGTTTGGTAGGGATAACAGGGTAACTTTTCATTTTAGTATGTTAATAGGAAATCAAGAGACTAACCTTCTCTTTCTTTGATTTATCATAGTTATCGTTAAAATTAAGCCATTCATTATGCGTTTGAATTTTACGTGACACGAGGCATTCATTTTTTAAAAATATTTGTAAAGAAAAGACTGCAGTTGTCCTGAAAAATGCCTTCTATAAGTAAAGTTTACCGTTACGAGCTGTGGCTGCTAATCTTTCCCTCTGCCTCACTCTCTCATAATCCTGTAGGTTTTCTGTAACTTAAAGAGTTAGCAAGTGCTAGAGCCATTTCTTTCAAGTTTTATCAATGATTTGACAAAAAAGATTCGACTCCACTTGCAGTATCAATTTTCAAAAAAAGATTCGACTCCACAGATGGTTGTTTCATATGCTAGATTTTTGAAAAATCATTTTACATGTTGATGCTGTGAATAATTACTTTGTAGAGTTGGTACTGCTCATATTCTTGATATTTGATACTTTAGCTTGCGTATCGACTTTTCTTTGTTCAAAGCTGCACCCTGTAGCTGTCCGGGATCCTTTCCTGGATTGAGGTTTGAACTGGGTTAGTAGTTCTGAAAGAATTTTTTATACGTGACTTTTATTTATCTGGAGAGTGCTAATATTGCTGGCAATTTAATAATGCAGAGGCTTAGGCCCATGGGGTCCAAACCTTGTCCGTAGATACACAAATGCTTGATTTACTGCATATTTTAATGGAGATGATTTGACTGAGGAGTGGTCTGGACTACTCTCAGGTATGTTGCAAATCTTATTGATTAGCATGATATTTAATTTCTCATGATGGTTGTATACCTTGAACATCTTACGTTTCTAATACAGATTGTTTGTTTTATGGAAGATTATATATATCACACTTTGGCAGCAAAACCTAGTGGGGAGCTATGCTTAAAATATATATTTTCCTTTGGAGCTTTTGCCAAGAGTCCTCTTTTATACAGGTGATATACCCACTCTCTGTCTTTTTCTCTTTACCTCTCTCAATCTCCCTCACTCCTCTCTCTCTTCACACAAAAGAACACCACAAGCAAATCATGCTAATTTTTACTACTGAGTTGCAGAATAAAATGCTGAAAACCTAATATTCCTGCGACTGTCGATCCTTATTGTGTCTAGCTCCGTATTGGTTTAGTATTGTTCATTTTCTGTTTTTTATAATGCCGCTATAATGTCTTCTGCTTGCCACACTTTTCTGGAATATGAGGCTGTCATTAGAATTACAGAGGTAGAACTTGGATTTCTCACATATTTACATGTGATAGGATATGTATCAATTTAGTTGCAAGCACGGAACATGTAAATATTGATTTGACCTATGGGTTCTCTGTTTCTTACCAATCAGCAGCGCACGGTAAATTTATGCTGTACCAGCAGGAAGAGGAAAAACCTTAAAGAGAGAGAGTGTTTTAAGAAAATATGGGCCACTCATTAGTCCTTTAACTTGAGAGGGTGGGATGAGGGAACTAAATGAAAGACTGCATGAATTCTTTGCCGTTACAGTTGATGCAGTTAGATGGACCCTGCCTTCACATCTTTGCAATAAGGTCTTCTTGAAAGCTAATAGGAACTATTCCTCAGCTCATTAAAGAATGCTAATGCAATTGAATTTGCACTGTGTAGACGTTGGGATTTAAATGAGTAAAAAATTTGGATGGCCGGCTATGCAGTTATTTCACTAAACATAAGTAGGAACCTCAACTACACGGGAATTTATTGTCCAAACGGATGAGGACCATGAAGATTTAGTAATAACCCTGTCTGCCTCGCAGGCAATATAATTTTAAGCATTCAAAAAATGGCTGGATTGATCTGATTTAATAAGTTATTATTTGCAATTGTATACTGACCTTCCTCATTGCGAGGAGCCTCACCCTCTTCACTTATAAAGAAAAGGAAATCCTTGAACTGGTCGTGATGACTAGCAGACAACCATTATAACTTAAACACACTTTTTGTGATATTTTATTGTGATATTTTATATTTTAATCTTTGACTCTGTCAAATTGATTGTCATGTCCTGTTTAGTCCTTTATAGGAACATGTAGGTGCAATAATACAGCGAACGAGACTGATAATAGAGGTGAAGGTAGACCTAAAATCAGATTGAATAGAGTTTCAGAAGTACCATATCTCTCTCCGAGTCAATGTAGATCTTAGCTTAGGAACATAACATAATTGAAGCGAAACACCTATCTAGGCTATTCCTACTTGTAAAATTAATGTTTGGTTGTTGTTACGTTTCTCTCTGTCCTATATTTGTCTGGAGTCCTTTTATTCTGTTTAAGAGACATTTATGTCCTTATGCAAATGCGACTTAAAGAAACTCAACGATCCTTTGAGATACGAATTATTTTGTATTGGAATAAATAGGCTTAAAATGAGCGAAATAGCTATAGTGGGTTTGTATAGTCGATAGCTAGTTTAGGACTGAGATGTAGTTGATTGATTTAGTCTCTGGTAAAGTAGAAGGGAGAATTATTTCATCTGTTTGATGGAATGAGTATATTTTTGTAACCAAGATGATTCGGCATTATTTGCCGTAGTAAAATGTAGTAGTATTCTGCTGGTGGATGGGGTTCACATTTAATCCTGTTATTTAATGTGTCTATTAGCAATTGACCTTTTTTCTGCTGGAAGCATTTAGTGGCCGTTTTGTTATGACCCTTAGAAGTGATTAGTTATGGGTAGTTAATAGACTAAACAAAGGGTCCAGATCAGAAGATTAGTAATGAAGTGGATGGCTCGGATCAGTCTACGTGGCAACTCAAGTGTTTATAAAAGCTCCGGAGGAGAAAGAATTCTAAAAGAGAAAGCTGGTACCCCTACTAACTTTCCGTCTTCACGTTTTCTCTCCTTTCTCTTCCATCTCCTATTTTGATTCCCTCTAATCCCTTCTCTTCTCTTCCGTTCAGATCTGAAGTTCAACAATGGCGACGTAGTAATTATCTTGAATTTTATTTAGTTAGTTACTTGCAGTTTACCTTTTTGTAATTCGATTCACTAAAGAGAAAATTGTCCCGAAATTCATTGCTATGTTAATTTCCTGTTAAATTCATATTTTACAAAGCTAGGTCATAGCATTTGGTATCAAAGCCTTGCTCCTGCGACTATGGTATCACCATGATCCTGAATGAAGGTACCAGGTTGAAATTTGTTGAGGACCGAACCATTAGAAATGAATGGGAATAACTATCAGTGAAATTGGGCAAAATAATAAGGAATTTCACAAATTGCAGCAACATGTATGTTGTGTCCGTAACATTGATTGTGAGTGCCACATCTATTTCACCAATATATATCATTATCATCCAATCTACCAGGAATATTGACCTATCTAAGAATCTCGCCTTTTAATAAATCAAAACGGTAACTAATATATACATATCACAATAGTTATATCAAGATTGAGGATATAAGTACATTTAACAGTTCAGAGAATATGTTTTTATCAGTCAATCTAAAACAACTATCTCTACTCTGTCCTGTTTAATACATATGTTAGAATATGAGTAGGAATAGAAATAGCATATAAAATCCTACATAGAAATAGCATATAAAATCCTACTTGTAAAAGGATTGTAATGTAGTGTCCTATTAGGAAAAGGATTGGAATATATTGTCTATAAATAGGGCCTCGATGTAATAATGTAGTTACAACAATTCAATAATATTTTTCTCTTATATTTTCTCACATGGTATCAAAGCTTCCATGATCTTGGTAAAGAATCAAAGAGTTTCCGCAGGTGGCTATAATCCATCTATGCCGCCCGTCTGGCCAATGATTATGTTAGCAAAAGTTGGGTCACTGACTCACTGTGTATCTTTCTACTGACTATTTTCTCATATATTTGCGTAGCACCATGCATCTGTCTGGTGACTACTTTTTCATATCTATTTTTCTTAGCACCGTACTTCTTTTCGGTGACTATTTTCTCATATCTGATTTGCATAGCACCGTGCATCTTTTCGGACTACTGTCTGATAACTGAGTTGCATAGCACCATGCATCTTTCTGGTGACTCCTCAAATTTAATTTACATAGTTCCATACGTCTTTCCGGTGACTCATATCTTTTTCAGTAGGGTCGTGCCATCATTCCAACCATGCCCATATAATTTCTCTTTTCTAGTAGGATCGTGCCGTCATTCCGACCTTACTCATTTAATTTCTATTTCTCAATAGGGTCGTGCCATCATTCCGACCCTACACATATTTCTCTTTTTCAGGAGGGCCGTGTCATCATTCCGACCCTACCCATATACTTTTTTTTTGCTCAGATTGTAGTCACTTTTCAGCCATCGAATCTAATAATCCGGCATGTGAGCATGTTTCGGCTAAGTTTCCGGTGACTTTCATGTTCAAGATCTACTCGTCTCTTGATTTCGAGATGACCTGTATATTTTATACTAGTTTTCGGCAATTTTCCAGCGACACATCGACTTTACGACAATATTTACTATTTTTCAGATCATTTTTTCAGTTTGTTCCGTTTCAATTGAGGTCTTCCAGACGTCCAAAGCAGTCCTTATCAGTTTTCTTGCAGATATATTCACCAAGTCCCTCACCGATTCTCATATTAGTTACATCCATAACATGCTTGGTACATATGTCTTCTATGCACCAGCTTGAGGAGGAATGTTAGAATATGAGTAGGAATAGGAGAATAGCATATAAAATCCTACTTGGAAAAGGATTGTAATGTAGTGTCCTATTAGGAAAAGGATTGGAATGCATTGTCTATGAATAGGGCTTCAATGTAATAATGTAGTTACAACAATTCAATAATATTTTTCTCTTATATTTTCTCACAACATACAAATCGCACTAGCACGAGAAGTTAGAACTATACCCTTCTCGTGATTCAGATAAATTACATTTAATCTCGTGCTACAATCATTCTGATGGTTTGTCCAAATTTCCATCCACGATTGTGAACTATAACTTTTAACTTATAAGAACCTATGATTTAATCTTCTGTGTATAAGCTTAAACTCTGTACACAAAATCATCTACTATATAAGTTGAGGACACATATATGACAATGATCTATTTAATGTAACAATTTATTGAATTGAATAAATAAATAAGTAATTGTTCAATAAATAATACTACTCCCTCCGTTTGCTTTTACTCGTTACCTTTTAACTTGGCACACCCATTAAGAAAAACAATTATTGACATGACTACTTTACCATAGTATCCCTATTAAATGATGTTTACTATTATGTCTTCAAATTAATTTGAAAAGAGACAATTAATGTTAGGGTAAAATAGGAAAACAAAAGTTATCTTTTCTTGATATGTCGAAAATGACAAGTAAAAATAGAAATCAAATTAGAAAAATTGTAACAAGTAAATCCGAACGGAGGGAGTATATGCATGGTTTATAGTATATCATAACTATATATTGTGGTGCTGGTGATTTCTATGGTAGCCTTACAGATGGCAAAGTTATATGGTTCCCAGAAATACTAAGGGAGTTGTTAGTAAATTGGTCAAGTAAAAGGAAAATTAAATTAGGAATATTCAGGTTACATTTTGGAAGGTTAAGTTTGCAAGGTGTTTGATTACAACGTCTAGAGTTGAGGTGGTTGGACTACATGTTTTATCATCAAACACCAATGGTTCTGCTATTTTATGGGATGGAGCTGCATCAGTTAAAACAATTGTGTATGGTTTGTTTTTCACTTTTGGTCTTGGTGGTATATTGAATGGGTTGGAAAAGCTGTTGGGTTGCATTTTCAACAAATGAAACATTTAAAAATTTTACACCAGCAACTCATGCAGCGTCACTGGATATGCGACATCATTCTTCATTATTCCCTCTTGGAGTCCAGCATATGGAAGCAAGTTTAGCTCTTAATGATCATATTATTTTCGGTTGGTGGAGAAACTTGCACAACTCCTTCTGCATAAGCATCAAAACAATTCTTATTGATCATGCTTTGCGCTAATGAAGTGGAGGGTTGTCTCGCTGTGAAATTGAATAACCTGATTGCCACAACACATTTCCATTTGATCTAGGCAAACCTTGAAGTTTTTTTTCTTGAAGTGATTCTAGAACACCCTTGTTGCTTTTACACCAAATGCTTAAAGAGTTGAGCTGGACAATGTACTCAGACCAACAAAAGGTGGACCTTCCTGTTCAGATAATCTTTAAGGCATGGCACAAAGCTTTTGGATGGACAGATTATCTGTTCTCATTGCTACAATATAGAATGAGAGATAATCGACTTCTGCATGCTCAATGTGGAGAAGATTGTTTGAAATTTTCTTGTGACCCTTTGGGCTGTAACATGCTTGAGGACAAGGATGTTGTTCAACGGTCAAATCCAAGTTCCCTGACTTTGATAACCAGCCTAGAGGACAAGTCCATTTTGAAAAAGGGAGGGTGTGTTATGACCCTTAGAAGTGGTTAGTTACGGATAGTTAATAGGGTAAATAAAGGGTCAGATTAGAAGATCACTAATCAAGTGGACGGCTCGGATCAACCTACGTGGCAGCTCACATGTTTATAACAGCTCACATGTTTATAAAAGCTTAAGAGGACAGTGAACTCCAAAAGAGAAATCCGGTACCCTAACTAACTTTCCCTCTTCATGTTACTAACTTTCCCTCTTCACGTTTTCTCTCCTTTCTCTTCTATGTCCTATTCTGATTCACTCCAAATCCTTCTCCTCTTCCTTTCAGATATGAAGTTCAGCAATGGCAGCGTAGTAGTTATCTTCAGTTTCACTTGTAATTTACCTTTACGTAATTCGATTCAATAAAGAGAAAATTGTCCCAAAATTCATTCTTCTAAATTTGCATTTTATAAAGTTAGGTTATAAACATTTCACGATGAATATTCTTTTACTTTTTTTCATAGTTGAATTTTGGGAATCATGTTTGGCCATAAAATTTCGGAAAATTCTGGAGTTCAACTTTGGAGTCAAGTTGAGTTCCGGGAGGTCACGTGTTCAAGCCTTCGAAACAGCTTCTAGCAGGGTCGGTCCTTTCCTCGAACCCTGCCGGGGGGGCTTTAGTGCATCGGGCTTCCATTTAGTCAAGTTGAATTTTAGAATTTGAAAAATACCAAAAAGGTGTTTTACTTTTTTCAATCCAAATCACTCATGAAAATTCAAGAACAACTCCAAGTTGTAACATGGCCAAGCACAACTCCAATTTCCAAATACAGAAAAGGTCCAAATTACCCTCAAACTATTTGAAATAGAGCTCAAACTATTTCAAATAGAGCACATATGCCCTTCATTTGTTTTTGGTATCAAAACTACGCCT
Organism: Capsicum pubescens; assembly: GCA_030864215.1. Lineage (NCBI taxonomy): Eukaryota > Viridiplantae > Streptophyta > Magnoliopsida > Solanales > Solanaceae > Capsicum > Capsicum pubescens. Next base: position 191,613,435 of record CM061544.1, on the reverse strand, counting down.
CCCGCCATCTATTGGCCTACATATACCTTCTCTTTTAACGGACTGCCATCAGCTCATGTGGCAGTATACGTGGAAAAAAAAATCTAGTTGGCCGTCCTCGCAAGTGTCCTTAGTGAAATAAAACTCCACATGGCTATACACCTAAGCATACTCGATCCATGATTCTGTATTTTCAATTTTTGAGTAGTTATTTCACTCCATAAGTGTCCTAAGTGGAATAAAACTCCATAGGCACAGAACAATGTGGCCTAATGGTTTAATGAAGTGGGTTGAGCACAATGAGGTCTAAGGCAATTCCCAACAGAGACAAACACTAACACTTGGTGATTTCTTCCTATCTGTTCTAACCTTGGTGGACAGAGTACTTGATGCTTGTTGATGGTGGGAGGTGGCAGGTATTCCGTGGAAGCGCACAAGATGACCCGAACACCACAGTTATTTAAAAAAAAAAAAAAAAACTGTTGATCAGAAAAGAGAATTTGTCTGCCATGTATAAAGGCCATTTGGTGTTTGTTTACAAGTGTACAGATCACTGTCTTCAATCTCTCTGCCAAAAGTTTGCCAAAGACCTTGTAGACTCCACCAATGAAACTTATAGGTCTAAAGTCTCTAAGTTCTATTATCTTTTTTGGGATAAGGGCCACATAGGTAGCATTGAGGCTCTTCTCAAACTTATGACTTTCATGAAATTGTCGAACAGCATTCATGAAATCTTCCTTCAGTATTCCCCAAAAATTCTGAAAAAAACTCATGGAAAAACCATCCGGACCTTTAACTCTTCAGAAGATCTTTAACTTGCTGCTCTGAACGTTGATGAGAATTTTAGTCACGAGTCTCTACTAATATCTCTGACTTCTTATATTCATAGAGCATCAGATTGGAAGGTGCCAACAGCTTTCATATATGGACAGCAAGACAGCAAGATTGGATGAATTACCGAGGAGCGCAACAGGCAAGGAAGAATATGAAGGTCCCATGTGAAATCATTAGGGTCCCTCAGGTTCTCTCTTTCTTTCCCTTTTCCTGTCCCTCTCTAGAAAATAATTTAACTTTTGATTCTTGTTTCCTTAAACTAAGTAGTATAAAGTGAAGCACCAGGGGATAACTCATTGTTACAGACAAAAACCTTCATTTTCTTGCAGGCTGGTCACTTTGTATTTATGGAGAACACATCGGCATTCCATTCTGCTGCACTCTATGCTTGCCGTAGATTTATCTCACGACAGAAGGACTGTGACTCACTCCCTGAAGGCTTGGTATCAGTCTGAAGGAGATACATTACCGTGGTGTTTTCGTTGCGTGTGATATAGGTAGATAAGTGTACAATAGATAGCATTGATTTAATGTTCTCTCAAATGTGTTTACTGGTCTGAACGACATATCCTTACAATTTCTCAGAACATAAAATCAATATTGAGGAAGTTATGAATGGGCAGCATTCTGTTCGACTGCTCATTCCTTGTAGGAAGTTGATGCTAAGATAGCTGAATGATCTATGTATGAAATTACATTTCTGTTATATAATATTATATCTCACTAGTTGCTAGATGAACAATATAGTGTATAAAAACAAATTAATCAACTGTATGTCAATTCCGGTGACATGGTTCGTATGTGCTTTGTTAAGTAAAGGTACTATTTGTTTTTCAAAATCGATATGCCAGTCCGAAGTGCCACTTAGGTATCAGCAGGGCCGAATAATTCTACCTCCGTCACTTGCTCTTCTTCTTGTTGAAGTGGAGTTTTGGGCTAAAGTGATCCCCGAGTAGGTTCATTTTGGTTATTTGAGCATATTTAATCCCTTTAACTTAATAAAGTTGGAACATTTTTATCCCTTATTTGTCGGAGTAGGTTCGTTTTAGTCCTGTAAATGTTACTTGAGCAAATTTAATCCCTTAAAGTAGAGCACTTTTGGTCTTCCTAACTAAACAATGTAGAAACTAGAGGGAGGGATAATTTTTCGAACAGTGAAAATCTGACTCTGTTGTTTCTTTCTCGATTGATGCACATTTTTTCTTGTCTTCATTTTTTGGGATTAATAGTAGCTATTTGTATCAAAAAACACTTTAAAATTCAAGTAACCATTTGTCCTTAGATGTAGTAACAACATGGCCTTAAGGTCAGTGATACAGGCAGTTATTTAGCGAAGAATGTGTAAAACTTCTTTCCAATTGTGTTAAGGGTGTGTAAAATTAAATATCTAATTTAGGGTGAAAATCATTTTCACCCCCCCAACTTTGATTAAAAAATTAAACTCCCCTTCAACATTGAACAATAATCATACTCCCCCTTTATCCCATGCAATGTCCATTTTATCCTTATAATTTTAATTTTATATTTATGTAATATCTGTTTATATTATATGTAATGAATATTTTTTTAACATGGATATTTGTAGCATTTCATTTAAGTTTATTAACTTTATACGCAAATTAATACGTTTTATAAATTTATCACAAAATTCATTGTTACTTTTTAAGATCGTTATTTTTGTATTATATGTATTGAAGAGTCGTTTGGTGTGAGGTATAATTATAATAATTCAGAGATAAAGTTCATGATTATTTATCCTGTGTTTAATTAGATGTATTAGGTAGTCTCAAAGTTATTTGTCGCACCATTTATACACAGTGATGAGATAAGTTATCACACATACAAGTTAGTACAACTTATTTTGTAATAACTAATCCCGGAATAACTTGTTTCCAAACAACCCACCCCTAAGTGCGTATATATACATATGTATGTACATGCATGTGCGTATATTTTCGTGTTTTATCACTTTCTTACTAAATTCGTTCGTATTACTTAATTTTTTATTGATATAACACAATCCTTAAGAAAATTTTACTTAGAGGTATATTTTGCTAAATTAACCTTATTAATGATAATTTGAAACTTTAAATTTGTCTATACTGTTACTTTATATAGTTATTTAACACTAAAGGGTAGAAAAAAAACATAATACAATTCTCTTGATTTCACAAATTTAGCAGATAAACTAAAACATTTATTTTTAGCATGAGGATCAAGTGATAAGAAACGATATTATCTATTGTCTATATCAGTAAATAAGTTGTGATTGTCATTAATATAGTATTACATATTTTATAATTTATATAAATAAATATAATCTTTAAAATTTGACTTTATTTTTATTCGAGAAAAACATCTAGTATCCCCGAATTATGACCAAATTTGCTACGACACACGTCAATTTCACGGGGGTCCTATTACCCCTTAAACTAAATTTTAGCATATTTTTGTCAATCTTTTTAGCTAACGTGATACCTTTTGTCAATCATTTTAGATGGCGTGACACCTTTGATATGAGCTCCAGTTTATGTAATAAAGGTGTCACATTAGCATAAAAGAATGATAAAATACGCTAAATTTGAGTTCAGGGATAATAGGACCTCTGTGAAGGTAGAGTGTGTCATAACAACTTTGACCATAGTTCGGAGTGGTACTAGAGGCTTATCTTTTTCATTTATTATTTGTATTTTCTGCATTGAAATATGTTTATAAAATTAGTAGTACTTATTATTTTCACTTGTTAAAATCATGAATGTACCAAATCTATGCATGTCATCACCAATATTTAATCAGTGGAATAGTAAGCATCATACCGCATTCTTCTCCGTCCCATACCGGAGAGATGTGTATACAACCATATACATATTTATATTCATAAACTGTAGTCACATCATTTACAATAATAAACACTTCTCGGCTATTGAGTCAATATCATAACATGGCCCTTGGCCCATCAATTTATCCGGAATAATCACAACATCATAATCACGACCTTAGGCCCATAAAAATATTTGGGACTCATATCAGTAATCATATTCATAAGTTGTAGCATATCTCTAATCATCTCACATATAGAAGACATAATATCAATAAGTATGTAATCATCTCTCACACAAGAGCTATCTCACATTGAGGAGGCATAATATAGATATACATGTAATTGTTTATAGTATATCGTATATCAATAGGTCATACATCATGACATCGAGGAATATCAGGCTAATTTACATATCCGAGAAGAACATCGTATCTATAGGTACAACAATCATAACTAAAGAAAATAACAACTCTATAGGCCAATCATCAAGTCTAAGATGAAATAACGTCTCTATAGGCCACATGACGTATCTAGGAGGAATATCATCTCTAAATACCCAATATCACTTTCGCAAGGAGCATCATAACCATAACTAAAAGCCATAATCCGGGAACAACAATACAAGTTACCATGTTACGAAGTAACCTTATTCTAAGGTTTACTAGCCTCATTTATGTCTAACATCCACAACTAAGTCTACAAGACTTAACACAAGTTTAGGCCTAAGTGGGTCGAACGATCCCACTTCTAATCCACAATTTCTATAATTAGGCATACTATGCCCCAGACTAGGCTAAGGTATCTAGTTCATCTTCTAGATATCAAGTTAGCCATATTCAAGCCTAAGATAGCAACTTCAACTAGAAATAAGGGTACTCAAGTCAACTCTACTCAACTTACGATTTCAAGACTTTCACACTAGCCCAATAAGGCTAAATATACAAATGATGCTTCAAAAGCTAAAACCATATTCCAAACATAGCATTATATCATATCCATACTATAACTAATCTAAACTAGAGAGGGAAGGCAATAAGATTCAAAAGGGGTATAAACATGCCAATTTACGGGTCCAAAACCCTCATTTAATCCCCAAACATCAACAATAAAGGCCAAGATATCCTACTCATAATCAAGCTTAACATCCATATTCACACGCAATATATATCATACATTATCTTTGAAAAAAAGTAGATAGAAGCCTACTTCAAGGCCAAATCGCAAAACCTTACTTCATCCACCGCATGCTCGTCTTCACTTTACAATCCTCAAAATGTCATCACACTATCAAAATCATAATCTACTCATCAATACAAGTCTAATGATACTCATATTGCACTATTGCGCTTTGGGTCCAAAAATGACACCAAACCCCCAAGTGGATCCCACATACGGAAAACGAGTTTCCGAGGCCAACCCAATGTTCACACATGAACAAGGAATCATACGACAACAACAACAACATACCCAATGTATTCCCACATAGTGGGGTTTGAGGAGGGTAGAGTGTACGCAGACTATACCACTACTTCAGGTGAAGTAGAGAGGTTATTTCCGATAGACCCCCGGCTTAGGATCGATAACAATAAACCAAAAGAAAAAATATAAGTGTATATAAAATCGTACGGTACGTAAAATAGACTAATAGTATAACAAACACCAAAGATAAGTGTATATAAACTAGTACGGTATGTAAAATAGCCACACGATAATACTACAGCCACAATACCACGAACAAGAAACTCCAGACAAAAGAACGCTCCCCTACTATTACCGACATACTCCCACCCCCTAACCTTCTAACCTAATTTGCGTCCTCCACAACTTTCTATCAAGGGTCATGCACTCTGTAAGCTGTAGCTGCTCCATATCATGCCTAATCACCTCCCTCCAATATTTCTTCGATCTACCTCTATCCAACCTAAAATTATCCATAGTCAGTGTCTCACACCTCCACACTGGAGCATCAGAGCCCCTCATTATCATGTGTCCGAACCAACATAACCTCATTTTTCGCATCTTGTCCTCCACCGAGGCAACTCTCACCTTCTCCCGAATAATCTCATTCCTCACCCTATCTTTCCTGGTATGTACACACATCCATCACAATATTCTCATCTCTGCCACCTTCAACTTTTGGATGTGGGAGTTCTTAACTGGCCAACACTCCGCTCCATACAATATAGCCAACCAAACTACCACTCTTTAGAACTTACCTTTAAGCTTCGGGGTCACCTTCTTATCACATAAAACTCCTGAAGCGAGCCTCCATTTCAACCACCCTGCCCCAATATGATGTGTGACATCCTCGCCAATCTCACCATTGCCTTGAATCATAGACCCTAGATACTTAAAACTTCTCATCTTCTGAATAGCCTGAGAGTCCAGCTTCACAACCACTCCAGCCTCTTATGACACATCACTGAACTTACTCTCTAAGTACTCCGTCTTGGTTCTACTTAACCGAAATCTTTTAGACTCAAGCGTCTGTCTCCAAATCTCCAACTTATCATTAAATCCACCCCAAGTCTCGTCAATCAGTACCACATCATCTGCAAATAACATACAACAAGGCACCTCTTCTTAAATATGTCGCGTCACAATATCCATCACTAAGGCAAATAAAAATGAGCTAAGAGTTTATCCCTGGTGCAACCCTATCAAAATTGAGAAGTGCTCTGAATCTCCACCTACCGTCCTCACACGAGTCTTCGCACCATCATACATATCCTGAATCTACCCAGTATACACTACGGGCACCCCTCTAGCCTCCAAGCACTGTCATATGTTTTCTCGAGATTAATAAACACCATGTGCAAGTCCTTCTTCCTCTCCCAAAATTGCTCCACTAATCTCCTTAAAAAATGAATGGCCTCAGTAGTCGAGCGACCTGACATGAAACCGAACTGATTCTCAGAGATCGTCACGATCTTTCTCATCCTCAACTCTACCACCCTTTCTCAAACCTTCATAGTATAACTCAATAACTTAATACCTTTATAGTTGTTGCAACTCAGGATGTCTCCTTTGTTCTTATACACTGGAATTATCGTACTCCACCTCCACCCCCAGGCATCTTCGCCGTTCTAAAAATAATGTTAAACAACCTTGTCAACCACTTCAAACCTGCCTCGCTAGTGCTCTTCCAAAAATCTAATTAAATCTCATCTGGCCCCGTCGCCCTACCCCACCGCATCTTGCGAATACTCCCTTGACTTCCTCGACCCTCAAGAAATGGATGAAAATAAAGCATATTTTGGGCTAAAATCAAACCCTAAGCTAAATTGGGGTTTTGGGTCAAAACTAGGAAATTCAAGCATGAATTCAAGGAAATCTTACCTTAAATTTGAAGATAATCGTGATACAAGATGATAGTCAAGCTCCTAAGTCACCCCTCATGACCAATTTTGAGTTATTACATTCATTTTGGGGTTCCTAGGTCTAAATAGTGAAGGAAAAATGCCTCAAACGTGTCTTGGGGACTTTATATAGCCCCTAAAGGTACTTAGGTGTCGCAATCGTGGTTGCACCAGATGGCAACAAACTGAAAAATAAGTTTTTGACCCTCAAAACTCATACAGAATCCAAATAACATGATACAATAGTGAATTTTGAGTGCAAATCACATTTAAAATACATTTAAAGAATCAAAACTTTCATGGGATATCGTTTAAGCAAAAAGTGGGGCCCACACCTATAGTTTCATCACTTTTCAAAAAATCTGCCCAATAGGTCGAAATGAGTCTGGAAGCCTTGAGACCTGAACCAAGGGACTCCCTAGCCTAAATTTGACGTTCTGGATGCGATGTCAAAGTTGGATTTTCTATCCTAGGTCGTTTTGACTAAATATGGGTCCCACACCCATTCTTTCCAATTTTCAACTTTTCTACCAATAGGCCGAAATGAGCTCGGGTGTATTGGGACCCAAACTAAAGGTCTATATAGTCTAACATTGATATTTCAGATCTGCTGTGTTATACCCTATTTTAACACGGGTCAAACTGAGGTACAACATATTGAAAAATTTCTGATTAAATTAAAGAAGTCGCCACCTAATTAGTTCTACGGTGAATTAGGACACCAATTTTAAAATATGTGATTAAAGCAATTAAAGACTTCATTTTAAGGACTACACAACTTAAAATTTTAGGTAAGGATTCTAATTATCCTAAAGAAAAGGGGTTAGACACCCTAAAATATCTGTTAACTACAGTTAACCGGCCAAACTTAGATTAGATAAGAAAACCAAAAAATTATATTAAGAAAAAAATGTATAAATGAGGCATTACAAAAATATAAATGAAATATGCGAATTATTTATACGAAAAGAAATGTTAGAATGTTCCCACCATGAATTTTACTTAGCAAAATTACCGACATAACTTTTATAAAATCTCTTACCAATGATGCAATAGTTTTACAAAAGCTTTTAATTAATATTAAAAATAAAAAAAAATAAAAAAATTATTCTAAAAAATGACCCTTTTTGCTTTTTAATCAATTTTTAGAAAATAAGTCACCTACCTTACCCTACATGAAAAGATAAAATATATAGTTGTTTAAATATATATTGGCTTGAGAATTTATTATTTATTACAAAAAATAAAAGAAAATATTTAGTCATTAGAAATCCTAAAAAAAAAGTCTTGCAAAGTGCCATCTTTTATAATAATAATAATAAAAATAATAACAATTATTATTATTATTATTACGGAAAAGAGTCAAAAATACCCCTGACCTATTTGAAATGGATCAAAAATACCCTTAGTTTATTTTTTGGCTAAAAAATACCCTTCTATTTATTTTATTTTGGCTTAAAAATACCTTTCCATTAATTTTTTGACTCAAAAATACTCCTCCATTAATTTTTTGACTCAAAAATACCCTTCATTAATTTTTTGACTCAAAAATACCTTCTCAATCCTCTCTAACAAAATGCCACCAAACACATCGCATAGATTAAAAAGAGTTACTTAATCAGTCCACGTCAGCATACACGTGAAAAATCACTCCATTTAATCTTCATAACAATCAACCCATTTTATTTTATTTTAAAATAAATTCGATCCATATTCAAAAAAATCAAACCAAGAGGCAAAATGTAAGACCCCACAAAGTTCCCTCGTAGTCTGGGCCTTAGAGCGTGTCAAGTGAAGTGTAATTTCGGCCCTGAAAGATTGAAAAGTGACTTTCCAAGTGATTGGTGTTTAAATCATATAGAATTTTATTAAATTTAACTCTTTGTCATATAGAGAATTGAATTAGGTTTCCAACGATACCAATTTCGTCCAAATCCGATATCAGGGTAAGAAGTTATGGCAGTTTTACTGAGAGTTGTTAGAACCGCCCAGGTGCGACAGATGATCCGACGGATCGTCGAGTTTGTGATGGACCATCGCAACCAAGTCAGTAACTTCCTTTCCTGGCCCAAGTGCGACGGCCAGGACGATGGACCGTCAAGGATGCGACGGACCATCGCCACTGAGGCAGTGTGGTCTCATCCTGGCCAATATGAGATGGAAGATCCAATGAACCATCAAGACTGCGATGGACCATCGCTTCGACCGTCACACAAAGGTTGTGTGTTTTTTTTCTGACCGACGCGCGACGGACGATCCTACGGACCGTCAGACTAGCGATGGACCGTCGCAGCCCCCGTTCAGTATTTTTAACTCATTTTATAAAAGATATTTTCGATCTTTTCTACTCTTTTATCAACCAGATATATTCCAAACGAAGCAAATGACTTCATTCATCATCCAAAACACAAAAGAGCTAGGGTTTCTCCCCCAAGATCAAATCTAAAACTCTTCTCCAAGAAATCCAAGAACTCACCATAGATTCCACAAATTAAGTTGAGATTTAAGTTTTCCAAGTTCAAAGGTTGCAAGAACCCTCTCTCAAGAGTAAGAAGAAGAGTTTAAAGCAAGCCTGTTTATCCAATTTCATAATCTAAGGTATATAGGGTTTTGAACAAGGGTAATCATTTCACCCTTGTTCCCAAAGACTTATTTAAACTATAATTTTCTGTAATCTATGAGATTTTACATGATATTGAATTAGGATTTTTCACCCATTGTTATTGATTGCAATATCTTGATGTTTTCCATGAATTAAAAATCAAATAACATGATTTTGCATGTTTTCTTAAGAAATTGAAGCTGGGTTTTTACCCTATGTTGTTACTCCTTGAGAATTTAAGAGTTTTAATGTTCTAGAAATTGAAGTATATGAGTATGTTGATATTTTGAGACAAATTGTTGTAACTTCCAGATTTCTACATGAATTATGAATCTATATGTTATTTATTATGCATTATGATGAGTTTTAACTTGAGATTGAATTATGGGTCATTAAGCCCTACTTGAGACTTGCAATTTTATAAACTATTGTGCTATAAGCACTCATGATTTGAGTATTTTGAGATTATTGAGAAATATTTTGACCTAATGGTCATAGAGTTTTGAAATTCACTCTACCACATGAGATTACAGATTTGATTATTGGGTTCTTAAGAACCATGTGATTATTTTAAAAGTGGATTTCCATGAGATAAGCTAGATAAACTAAAAAGAGTAGTATTTAGCATCGAGTTGGGTAAGTTACCATGGTTTCTTATCCCAGAACTATGTGCCACCGTAGGTTTGAGATTTTGGGCCTGAGGCCGAGATGATTGGGACCGAGGACGAGATAAGTGATCACTGAGTTGAGTTTATACTCCTTAGAAAGAGTATGACGTTTCTCCCCAACGTGAGGTTTCTTTCTTAGGAGGATAAGACGTTGGACTCCATGTAGCTCGTATGGTTTATGTCGGTTAAGAGAACCTCCCTAAAACTAAAGTATTTTTTCGTTAAGATAGAATATTTTTCCCTAAAGCTTTGAGATGAGATATTTTTCTAAAATAAATGAATTGCTTTTGCGTATTTTCCAAAGAAGAAAGTAGTTTTCTCTACTAACATAAGTTGATCACCAGTTTTTAAACTAAAGTTAGTTCCAAGTGTTGGAGTTCAAAGGAGTTATAAGTTCTTGAGCAATAAAGAAGTTTTACTCTCCATGAGATATATGCACGAGTTGAAAGTATTGTTTAAAGCTTCCTTCATCCTATGAGTAATGAGAATAAGAAGAGAGCACAGATTTTAAAGCCAAAGTATAATGACTCACGAGATTTGAGTTACATGTTTCATTCTACATGATTTATTAGCTTTACATTTTAGACTTATTCAAGCCATGCGAGTCATTCCTATTTGCATGCATGATTTGATTAAAGAGTATTGATATTGTTTTATGTAAATGTATACACCCCCATATACTCAGTACATTCTCAAGTGCTGATCCACATATACGTCTATGTGGTACATTGTCTTATAATGTAGGTTCAGGTGGTCAGTTACAGCCTCGTTAGTGATTTCTGAGTACCTTGTCTACATCTCTTTAGTGGTGAGTCCTCATAGTTCGAGGTCCTTGCTTCAGACATCTCAGTATTTCAGTAGTTATGTTATTATTTCCAGTTCAGTTTGAGTCAGTTGGGGACCTATCCCAATGGATCTCTAGTTCATGGAGTCGTATAGGTTTTGTCAGACTAGTTATCAGACTGTGGTTGTGTTGAGATTTCTCGTCTTGTGGTCGTTTGGACCGAGTATTATCATCGTATTTCCTTTTATTTGATATGACAGTGCCAGTGTTTTTGTATACTTCTTCTTGAAATGAGTTATTATGAGTAGTGATAGGCTCAAAGGGTTAGCTTAGGACTACTTGTAGCCTTAAGCACCGTGTGACGTCCCGGGAGGTGATTTCGGGTCGTTACAAACTTGGTATCAGAGCCTAAGGTTTTAAAGGAGTCCTATGGAGTCTGGCAAGCCGCGTTAAGTAGAGTCTTGATCATCAGTGTGTAGTGCGCCACATCTATGAGCAAGAGGCTACAGGATGTTCTAGGAAAAAGTTATTTCTTTCTTTCAGATTCTATCGTGCCTACAGTTTTCCCCCTTATCTAATAATTTGTGCTCTCCTACTTCAAAAAATGTCTCTCCAAAGAGCGAATGCTCGCAGAAATGATAATGAGCAACCCCAACCTGTTGATCCTTTGAATGAGACTATGTCTTATGCTGAGTTTCGGGCGTCCTTTCAGGTGTTAGCCCAAGCAGTCACCGCTAATGTTCGAGCCAATAACCAGGCCGCAGTTGTAAATCAGTAGGGAGGTGATATAGTTGCGGCTAGGATCCATGATTTCATGCTGATGAATCCGCCAGAGTTTTATGGGTCTAAGACAGGTGAGGACCCACAGTTGTACCTTGAGGAGGTGAGAAAGATCACACAGGTAGTGCATGTTTCTGAGGAAGAAAGTGTTGAGTTGGCGTTTTACAGGTTGAAAGACATTGCTTATGACTGGGTTGTGTCATGGGGGAAGGGTAGAGGTGAGGATGTTGCCCCTATGACTTGACAGGTGTTCCAAGATGCATTCTTGGATAAGTTATTTCATTTTGAGATGAGGAAAACAAAGATTAAGAAGTTTATGAACTTGAGGCAGGGCTCTATAACTGTTAAGGAGTACTGCTTGAAGTTTAACCAGTTGGCCAAGTATGCTCCTGGTTTGATTTCTGGCACTCGAGCTAGTATGAGCAAGTTCGTGACGGGTGTTTTTGGTTTGGAGCTGAAAGAGTGTAGGACTGCGGGATATGAATCTGTCTAGGTTGATGATGCATGCATAACAGATAGAGGCAGATAAGATTATAGAGAGAGAAAGAGAGTGAGGGGTAACAAGAGGGCTAGATCTGAGCAGAGTGAGTATGGCCAGGCTAGGTCCCATGGAGGGAACCGCCCTCAGTTCCAAAGTCGTTAATCTATGCCAACACCTTCATCAGCTAGTGCTCCCGCGCCTAGAGACAGGCAGGAGTAAGGGAGCAGGTCTTTTATTTCTAGGTCACAGAACAGTGTTGGTAACAGACACCGTTATTCTCCTTGTGTTAAGTGTGGTAGAGATCATCCCGGTAAGTGTATCGCAGATTTTAGGGGTTATTTTGGTTGTGGCAAGAGGGCCACAGACTTAGAGATTGTCCGCATGCTAGGCAGGGGACTAGAGATGCCCGACCTCAGGCACAGACTACTAGTACACCAGCTTCTATCCCTCGTCCCACCCCTGTTCAGGACGCTTCATCTAGCACTGCTAGCGGTCAGCCCCAGAACAGATTCTATGCCTTACCATCCCATCAGGAGCAGGAGGACTCTCCCGATGTTGTTACTGGTATGCTCCGCGTCTTTTGTTTTGATGTTTATGTGGTGTTGGACCTCGGGTCAAGTCTCTCCTATGTGACTCCACTTGTGGCTGTGAATTTCAAAATGAGTCCCAAAAATATTCCTGAGCCTTTCCTAGTCTCCACACCAGTAGGGGAGTCAGTTGTTTCTAAACAAGTGTATAGTGATTGTCCTGTTACTGTTCTTCATAGAGTCATACTTGCTGATTTGATAGAGTTAGACATAGTGGATTTTGACCTTATTCTGGGTATGGATTGACTTCATTCTTGTTATGCATCTATAGACTGTCGTACCCGTGTGGTCAAGTTTCAGTTCCCTGATGAGCCAGTTTTTGAGTGGTCCGGGAGTTTGGTATCTCCCAAGAATCATTTTATCTCATATCTCAAAGCCAAAAAGTTAATATCCAAGGGTTGCATCTATCACCTAGTTAGAGTCAAAGATACTAAGTCCGAGTCTCCAACTATTCAGTCAGTTGTTATTGTTAATGAGTTTCCAGATGTTTTTTCGGAAGATCTCCCAGGGGTACCTTCCGATAGAGAGGTAGAATTCGGGATTGACCTTCTTTTCGACACTCATCTTATTTCTATTTCGCCATACCGTATGACACCTGCTGAGCTTAAGGAGTTGAAAGAGAAACTCAAAGATCTTTTAAATAAAGGTTTCATAAGGCCCAGTATTTCTCCTTGGGGTGCACCTGTTCTATTCTTGCGGAAGAAAGATGGTTCTTTGCATATGTGCATTAACTATCGTCAGCTTTAAAAGATCACAGTAAAAAATAAGTATCCTCTTCCGAGAATTGATGACCTGTTTGATCAGTTGCAAGGTGCAAGTTATTTCTCCAAGATAGACCTTAGATCCGGCTATCATCAACTTAAAGTGAGGGAATGTAATATTCTAAAGACAGCCTTCCGAACCCGCTATGGTCACTTTGAGTTTCTAGTCATGTCTTTTGGGCTAACCAATGCCCCAACAACTTTTATGGACCTCATAAATTGAGTGCTCAAGCAATATCTTGATATGTTTGTCATAGTGTTCATAGATGACATCCTTGTCTACTCCCGCAGTGAGCATGACCATGCAGATCACCTTAGAATTATCTTGCAAACTCTTAGAGGTCACCAATTGTTTGCTAAATTCAGTAAGTTTGAATTTTGGCTAAGGTTTGTGCCTTTCTGGGTCATATTGTTTCAGCCGAAGGTATTAGAGTTGATCCCCAAAAGACAGAAGTTGTAATAAATTAGCCTAGACCTATCTCTCCGTCTGATATTAGAAGTTTCTTGGGTCTAGCGGGCTACTACCGTCGTTTTGTTGAAGGTTTCTCTTCTATTGCGTCTCCCATGACCCGGTTGACCCAAAAGAAAGTTAAGTTCCAGTAGTCAGATTCTTGTGAAAAGAGTTTTCAGGAGTTGAAGACTCGACTTACTTCAGCCCTTGTGTTGACTTTGCCTGATGGTGCAGATGGTTTTGTGGTGTATAGTGATGCCTCTAGAATTGGTTTGGGTTGTATGTTGATGCAAAGAGGTAAGGTTATAGCCTATGCCTCTAGGCAGTTAAAGCCGCATGTGAAGAATTACCCAACCCATGATCTTGAGTTAGTTGTTGTGGTCTTTTCCATGAAAATCTGGAGACACTATATTTATGGTATTCATGTTGATGTGTTTACTGATCATAAGAGCCTGCAATATGTGTTTACTCAGAGGGAGTTGAATCTTAGGCAGATAAGGTGGTTAGAGTTGTTAAAAGACTATGATATGAGTGTGTTGTATCACCCGGGCAAGGCCAATGTAATGGCGGATGCCCTTAGCAGATTGTCTATAGGTAGTGTTGCTCATGTAAAGGAAGCAAAGAAAGAGTTAGCTCGTGATCTGCATTGTCTGGCTAGATTGGGTGTTAGGTTGCTTGATTCAGCTGAGGGAAGTACTTTGGTGCAAAGTAGTTTTGAATCCTCTTTAGTTTCGGAAGTGAAAAAGAAGCAAGATAGAGATCTTAGTTTGGTCAGATTGAAGGAGGCAGTTAAGGACCGAAAGGTAGAGGTTTTCTCCCAAGGGAGAGAACACGTGTTGAGATTACAGAGTAGATTGTGTGTTCCGTGTGTTGATGATCTAAGGTAGAGGATTATAGCTGAAGTGTATGGCGTGCGGTATTCTATTCATCCCGGCACTACCAAGATGTACCGCAACTTGCGGGAAATCTATTGGTGGAATGGCATAAAGAAGGATATAGCTGAGTTTGTAGCAAAGTGTGCAATGTGCCAACAGGTTAAGGTAGAGCACTAAAGACCTAGTGGTGTGATGCAAGAGTTTGGTATACCCACATAGAAGTGGGAGGTGGTGAATATGGATTTCATGACTGGGTTATCTTTTTCGCGTCGTCATCATGATTCTATTTGGGTGGTTGTAGATAGGCTGACTAAGTTCGCGTATTTTTTGCCCGTGCACACATTTTATACAACGAAGGATTATGCTAGATTGTATATTCGGGAGTTAGTCAAGTTGCATGAAGTTTCCTTATCTATCATTTTGGATAGGGGTACTCAATTTACTTCTCAATTTTGGAGGGCGTTTCAGCAGGGTATTGGTACCCAAGTTCTTTTGAGTTCCGTTTTTCATCCGCAGACATATGGTCAGGCTGAGAGGACCGTTCAGACCCTAGAAGATATGTTGAGGGTGTGTGCTCTTGATTTCAAAGGTAGTTGGGATGAGCATTTTCCATTGATTGAGTTCGCCTATAATAATAGTTACTATGCTAGCATCGAGATGGTACCATTTGAGACCCTGTATGGTAGAAGAGGTAGATCACCTCTAGGTTGGTTTGAAGTGGGTGAAGGTGCTGATATTGGGCCTGATGTAGTATTTGAAGCTATGGAGAAAGTTAAGTTGATTAGAGAGAGGTTAAAGACAGCTCAGAGTCGTCAAAAGTCATATGACGATGTGAGGAGAAGAGATCTTGAGTTTGAAGTGAGTGATTTGGTGTACTTGAAGATTTCACCCATGAAAGGGGTGAAGAGGTTTGGTAAAAAGAGAAAACTTAGTCCCCGTTATATCGCCCCGTATAGAGTTTTGAGCCGTGTTGGGAAAGTAGCCTATGAAGTTGAGTTGCCCGCAGAGTTGTCAGCCGTCCATCCTATTTTTCATGTCTTCATGCTTAAGAAGCATATTGGTGATTTCGTTATGGTAGATCCTTCAGAGAGTGCTGATATTCAAAACATTTTTTCATTCGATGAGATTCCCATTGAGATCCTAGATTTTCAGATTCGTAGACTGAGGAACAAAGAGGTTCCCTTGGTCAATGTTTTGTGGCGGAACCAGTCAGTTGAGGGTGCTACTTGGGAGGCAGAAACAAATATGCGAGCCAAGTACCCGCACATTTTTTCCGCGATTTCAGATCGATCAAGATAAAGGTATTATTCTTCCTTACTTCCGTCCTTCTAAATCTAAAGTTCATCTATATATCTATTCTTGCATGAGTTCTTGCAATTTCTGAGGTATTCAAGAGTTTAGAGAGATTTTGAGCCGTTTAGTAAATTGCTTCAGCTATGTGTACTCTGTTTTCTTGTGTTCCTAGTCTAATTATCGATATTCGAGGACGAATATTTCCAAGGGGGAGATATTGTAAGACCCCACAAAGTTTCCTCGTAGTCCGGGCCTTAGAGCGTGTCAAGTGAAGTATAATTCCAGCCCTAAAAGATTGAGAAGTGACTTCCTAAGTGATTGGTGTTTAAACCATATAAAATTTTCTTAAATTTGATCTTATCGTGTAGAGAATTGAATTAGCTTTCCAACGATACCAATTTCTTCCAAATCCGATATCGGGGTGAGAAGTTATGACCGTTTTACTGAGAGTTGTCGGAACTGTCCAGGTGCGACGGACGATCTGATGGATCGTCGAGTTTGCGATGGACCGTCGCAACCAAGGCAGTAACTCCCTTTTCTGGCCCAAGTGCGACGGCCAGGACGATGGATGATAACACTCAAACTACAGCTCTCGTAAGAGTGTAAGCGGTCGTTGTCAAATATAGAACCCAACTGGGTTGGGTGTCGAATCCCACAGAGAATACTTGGTCACTAAGTAAGCAAAGATTAATAGACTTTTGGTGAAAGTTTCGTAAAAGGGGGGATTGTAACGTGCAATAATGTAACAAAGTGAAAACGGAAAATAGCAAAGTAAAAAGAAAGAATGTTTAGTAAGATGTTTAACCAATGAGAATTGAGAGTTGGGGTTATGTCCACCTTATGAGTTATACGTCTCTATTGGCTATGAGTTATGCGGAATTCAGACATGCATGTGCTTATAGAGAATTGTATTCTATGGTAAATCCAGGCGTCTTTCGACCATCAAGGATTATTTCACTTTAACTCTTTCGAGCTTAAAACGTGTCTAACGGTACAAATTCTCCAAAAGGTTAATCCAGTTACGACACTAACTTTTTAACAGGGGCTGGTGCCCTATTACCTTGACATTATCTCTTTTCCAGACATATAACTTTTCTTTCGAACAAGTTAATGCTATACTGGCGTATTCTATGCGTTTGCAACCACAAGAATTTGCATTAAGATGAAGAGAATAATGATATAAGCAGCATACGTGTCACGAATTCACAAACTCATAGCAATAGATAGTATCTCATAAGGCTTCCATAACCCCAACAGAGAAGTTTAGCTATTCATGAGTGCAACGGAAATCACAATAGACTTTATCATTATACCAAAATAAAGATCTCACGTGTAGTAGGGTTTGGTATGGCGTTAGGCGTGAATTCCCTTTTAGAATAGCGGTTCTCTTGTTGTGGAAATTAAGAATTGAATAGATGAAGAGAAAGTAATTAATTGAAAGAGAATTGTTTTCGGAACTCCTGAATGAATGAAAATCTCTAGCAAAATAGGGTATTTATAACACCCATATCCTATTCCTACTAGGCTACTGCATTACTTAACCTAATCCTACTAGGTTAATGCATCATTATCCTAATCCTAATAAGTTACTGCTGAGCCCCAAAGTTTTTGGAAATGCTGTTTTTGCCCTGGACAGATATTCCATGCGTCACTTTTGGTCCTTGGCGTCCAAGCTTTCCCTTCCTTCTTTCGTGAAGCTTCCTTGGGCGTCAAGTTATCCATAAAATGCTGAAATCTGCATCATTTATACCTGAAAACTTTCTAATCACATTTGTTAGCTCACTTACAGGAAAAAGGACTAAAAGTGCATGAATTATATATTTTGTCCTCAAAACTTAGCTAAAATATGGGTCAATTATAGTACTTTAGGCGTGTAAATACGCCTATCATCAACACCCCACACTTAAAGCTTTGTTCGTCCTCGAACAAAATATCATGTCCATCTAAACATCTACTTAGGGTTTCACAGCAACAACACAAAATATTCGTCAAGACAGGCACGACAATCATTAACAAAGAGTAGTTTTCTAATCACTTCTAGAAACAATTCAGCCTCCAACATAGACTCGTGATGATGGTTAATTCGTCTCCAAAAGTTAAGGCACAAAGAATCATATACGACTTACCCAAAACTCATCAACCATGTGTGTCTCACAATATGTCACCCATAATTACTCACAAGTATTTCATTTTTTAAAACATGGGTATAATATTATCCTTTCTCTCACTCTCACAAAGAATTCATATGTTTGCAACTGATGACCATAGGCTTGCCCTTAATGTAATGCTCCGCTAAATATCAGAATGCTAAGCTTAGGATCAAATAGGTCTTCTATAGGTTGTAATGTAGGCTAAGGGACGGGTAGGACTATTTTGGCCAGAAATAGTGACTATGTTCGTAAGCGCTTTAATACATTACATTATGTCATTAACACTTTCTTTCAAACAACCTTTCTACTTTCTTTTATTCTACCACCCCTTCTCTCCTCTTTTGTTTTTTTCAATTTTAAACATAACTAACTTTTTAGTTTTCTTTTCCTTTTTCTTTTCATAACATACCTCTTATGATAGCAATTCTTTTTCATAACAACTTCAAGCACCAATACATTCTAAGGCTTCATACTCACCTAATTTCTTCTTATTTTATCACATGACTTTACACTTTAAAGCACTTAGGAATTTGGATCAAATTATGGTCTTGAAAAAAATGGATTAGGCTTACATATGAGGCTGTCAAAGAAAATAGGCTAAAGGCTCAAAAGGGGGTTAACTAGGATAATGTCCACGGGTAGGTAAAAAAAAAGTAAATAAGTATAGGTTGCCAAAGAAATGTCTAAATCATCTCCTAAACTCGCACTCTTTATTTCGCTTTACATACATACCAGGCAAGTTCTAGCATCAGCCACAAACATAGAATATACTATATCCTCACACACACAAGGCACATGGTTAACTTTATTGGGAGCAGTATAGACTCTTGACCCAACAGATGAATGAATTAAACCACACAAATATCACATAGTGAGTCACACTTGGAGCCTAAATGTCTCAATAGCAATGATTTTAGCACAAACTCTTGTCATAATACCATGCCGCCTATCAGAACAATTTCATGCAAAATCTAAAAAAAATCTAAAAATCAAAAAATTTAACTACAAATGAGAATAAATGCAGGCAAAGAAGTACGCTACAGCATACAAATACCCTCACCCCACACTTAGACGGGACACACTGCCCTCAGTGGAAATAAGTAAGGAAAACCTGATTAGTCGGACTCCTTTTCTATGTCTGAGGTCAAACCCCCTTGCGTCGAAATCATCATCAGAGTCGTCATCCTCAGAGTTTCCTCAAATTGTACCCACTTGATCCAAAAGTGTGTTGAGGTATTTGTAGTGAGGAGGATTCAGCTTGCTCTTTTCTTCCCCTTTTCTGGCCTTTCTGTGAGGTGGTTGCTTTGTCTTTTCCTTGGCGTGCTTTTGGTGCCATTGTACCTGAGATTAAAATGATAGTCATGTTAGCTTCATCTCGGTAGATACAGTCGACAAACAAACAGTAGTGGCACCACCCCACACTTAATTTGTTGGCACAAACTAATTAAGTGAACATTGTCGATTACTCAGACTTCATCGATATACGTTTAGGCGTTATGTTCCAACAATATGTTCAGCACAGTCATACTTTCATGTCGTCTTAACTATCCTTTCCAAGTCTATTTCATGTAATCTTGATCATACTTTCATGTTTGGATTAATGCACTTTTTGAACAAGACTACTTCATAGAGATCGTATCAAGTTATGGCATAGAAATAATCACAACATCTCATGCTTGTATTCAATCATGATCTTTATCTCGATGAACGAGTCATTCAAAACATTCAAGCATTCAATTTTGAAGATTATGCAATTAACTTCACCATGTCGACTCCGCAAAAGTATGACAGTGTATAACAATCAAATACAAGTCGGAACAAAATCAAGAACACCCACACGTATTCTTTCACTCAACGAGATGTATCACAACAAATCAACCACATTCAAATCACCAATACTACTTCAAGATTTAACAATTCATTATGGGCGTAGTAGTGTAGTACTTACGGAATATAAAAGAAGAACAAAGAAGTACTTACTTGGTTGATGGCCTCGGAAGATGTTCTTGCAAAGTAAAAGAGCAAAAGGAAAACTTTTGAGAGATTTTGGAGAGGTAGGCTGCACCTAGGTTGAAGTTGCAATGCATTTTTGTTCTAAGACTAAGGTTCTATTTATAGGACAAGCTTGGGTCAGGTTTTGACCCATTTGGAATCGGATTTGGAGACCAAAAGTGACCATAGGCGGCGCCTAATGCCTTGCCTATGCTTGGCATAAGCGGCGCCTATGCTATGGCATTGTTGAGCATAGGCGGCGCCTATGCTATGGCATTGTTAGGCATAGGCGGCGCCTATGCCATGTCATACTAGATTCAGAGACAGAATGCTTTTGCATAGGCGGCGCCTATGCTATGGCATTGTTGAGCATAGGCATAGCATAGGCGGCGCCTATGCTATGGCACTCTAGAATCCGAGATCTTAGACCATAGCATAGGCCATGCCTTGTTCGTGGCCTAGATTTACATAGGTCTTGCCTTGTTCTTTGCCTATATTTTCATAGGCAATGCCTAACCCATAGCCTTTTGCTTCTTCATTCCTAACTTACCACCTTCAACATGCAATACTTCCAAATCAAAATTTGAATCCAATCTCCTCCTTTACACCTCCTGCACCTACATTTACTCAAAAACAACAAAAACGATTAGAACGATGGGTTGCCTCCCATCAAGCGCCTTAGTTTTGGTCGTGGCTCGACAAAATCTTAAGAAAATAAAACAATTAAAAATGATGGGTTGCCTCCCACCAAGCGCTTGATTTATTGTCGCGGCACGACATAGTTATCTCGATTATTTAGACTTCATCGAGATAGATGGGGCATCATTTTCTGAATGGATTCAGACGACGCTGATGCTTACTTGTAGGCATGCAATCTTCTTCGATATGACTCTTGTGCATACATATCCCAGGAGGGATACCAATTATATCATCAATAGTCCAACTTATAGCTCTCTTGTATCTCTTCAGAGCAGAGATGAGAGCCTCTACATGCTGTTCACTTAAATTATCCGCCACACTCACCGGAAGTGTATTTCCATTTCCCAAGAACGCATACCTTAGATAATTGAGGAGCTCTTTCGATTCTAGCACTAGGGGCTCTTCAATGGAAGTCTTCGCTGTTGGTGACGGTTGATTCTTAAGATCAAGGTCCGGCTGCTTAGGAGTATGAGAATAGGACCCTTTTTTTGTTAGAGCACACATAGTTTCTTTATAATCTTCATCATCCTCATGCTCAACATTCAGCAGCGCAGCAGACAATGGCTCACCAGTAAGCTGTTTCTCTACAGATAATGCTTTCTTATCCTCATAATGAACATCAGCTATGGAGAACACATTCATATCGCTGGGCTGCTTCATTGCTTTGCATATATCAAAGCGGACCACTTCGTCATTCAACCGAAATAAAAGCTCATTAGCTCTCATGTCAATAAGCACACTTCCTGTTGCAAGGAAAGGACGTCCCAAGATTATGGGAACTTCAGAATCCACCTCGCAATCCAAAATCACAAAGTCTGCAAGAAAAATGAAGGTAGAAACCTTCACCAACACATCATTCAAGATACCCACAGGTCGTTTTACCGACCTATCTGCCATCACGAGTCGCATATTGGTTGGTGTAGGGTCGCCCAACCCCAACTTTCTGTAGACGAATAGTGGCATCAAATTGATGCTAGCTCCCAAATCGCACAATGCCTTAGCAAAATTCATAGATCCAACCGTGCAAGGAATAGTGAAAGCACCAGGGTCTGCCTTCTTCTGTACTAAGGACCTTGTGGAAATTGCACTGCAATGATGAATATTATCTGCCGGCTCATAGCTTACTGCCCGCTTCTTTGTTAAAAGATCCTTCACAAATTTTGCGTACCCAGGCATTTGCTCTAGCGCCTCTACCAAAGGAACATTAATAGTCAGCTGCTTCAATATCGTCATGAATTTACTGAACCTTGTGTCGTCAGCCTTCTTCTTCAGTCTCTGAGGAAAAGATGGTGGTGGAAGGGGAATAGTTTTCTCCACCACTTTCTTTTTACCTTGCTTCCAACTATCAATCTTTTCAGGCTGCAAACGTCTAGGGGTGACGTCATGAACACACTCTTCAGCTTCTTTGGCCTCTTCACATTCTGCATCAATAACATTATCTGCTATATCATCAACCATCTGCTTGTCCTTGGATAGATTTTCCAATACTTTACCACTCCGGGTAGTAATAGCCATGCTTGATCCGTCGTTCCTTGGGTTTTGCACCGTATCGCTGGGTAGTGTTCCAGCCTTTCTTTGGTTGAATGCCGTTGATAATTGACTCAATTGTTGCTCCAGCTATTTTATTGCAGTAGAATGCGAGTCAACCAATTACTTCATTGAGGACAGATCATTTATTACCTCAGTTACTCCTGTGCTGGTTGCCTCTACTCCTTTCAGCAACTTAGTCATCATATCTTCCATGGACATATTTCCAGAACCAGATGCAGCGGTGTCACGTCTTCTAGGAGGAACATACAAACCACTCCTGTCGGTATTGTTTTTCCAACTACCTTGATCGCGGTCCTTGTATCCAGATTTATCATAATAGATCCGACCTTGGTTTCCTTGGGCATTGCCTCGGAAACCCCCCTGATTATTCAAGTAGTTGGCTTCTTCCTCTGAATCGGATTCGTCTCTTCCTTTTGACGCAACTGCTTTGACTTTTTCGGTCTTCCCTGATAATAGATGCTTTGTAAGAAGATCCATCTGTGTTTTCATGTGCGCCATATCTTGATCACGTTCCTCTTGTCTACGCATCTGCTCTGCAGTCATGCCAACAGATACGGTAGAGCTTGCTACCTCAGAATCCCTGGTATGCCAAGCTCTACTCTGCTTTGTCATACGATCTAGCATATCACTTGCCTCGAGAAAAGTAAGGTCCATGAATGACCCACCTGCAGCATTATCAACCACTGGCTTAGTCACTGAGTTCAAAGCCCTGTATAATATCTCCATCAAGTGGATGTTGCTCATCTGATGATTTGGGCACCGCATAAGCTTCTTCTTGAACCTCTCCCATGTTTCGTGGAGAGCTTCAGTTGGAAGCTGTCGAAAATTGCTGATCTCATCTCTCAATTGTGCTCTCTTGGATGGCGGAAAAAATCTTTCTAGGAAAGCGTCTTTCAGTTGCCTCCAATTAGTAATAGAATCAGTAGTCAGCCCATTAAACCATAGAGTTGCCTCCCCAGATAGAGACAATGGAAATAAGCGCAGCCGAATTGCATTCTGTCCAACGCCTGGATTGTCGAATGACTTGCATGTAGAGATGAAGTTGATCAGATGCATATTCGGATCATCGCCTGCAAGTCCACCAAATAATCCCTTGAGCTGTAATAGTTGAATCATGGTGCTGGTGATATTGAACTTTGCTCCAGGTGCCAAGGGCGGAGGAATAATAGCTCCTGTAGCACCAGCTCCATCCAGATCGTCATCATCATCATCAAAAGGAGCCTGCACAGCTCGGCGGTCAGGTCTCATTCTAGCTTGACGATCTCTCTTATGCATAGGTGCCGCCACTTCATCAGTACGCCTAGGATTCAGTAGCTCCTCATCACCCAGGTCCTCATCATCAGGATTTGTTGCACGACCTGGGTTATCAATATTTTGTTGATGCACTTGAGCAGCTGCCAGTGCAGCTAGTCTAGCCTGCTCCTGTTGAGCCTCCCTTCTGTCAATGTCACGTTGTGCATCCATTCTGCTAATACGTTGCGGTTCAGGGTTTATGGGTAATAATGGTTGACCAGAACTTCGAGTATTTGGCATGCACTGAACAAAACCTGCAGAAAACAAAAACAACAACTAAAAGTAAAGTACGAGAATCTTTGACCAAAGGGTCTAGTAACTATCACAAACTTAGTTGACAACCGTATTCCCCGGCAACGACGCCAATTTTTGATAACGCTCAAACTACAGCTCTCGTAAGAGTGTAAGCGGTCGTTGTCAAATATAGAACCCAACTGGGTTGGGTGTCGAATCCCCCAGAGAATACTTGGTCACTAAGTAAGCAAAGATTAATAGACTTTTGGTGAAAGTTTCGTAAAAGGGGGGATTGTAACGTGCAATAATGTAACAAAGTGAAAACGGAAAATAGCAAAGTAAAAAGAAAGAATGTTTAGTAAGATGTTTAACCAATGAGAATTGAGAGTTGGGGTTATGTCCACCTTATGAGTTATACGTCTCTATTGTCTATGAGTTATGCGGAATTCAGACATGCATGTGCTTATAGAGAATTGTATTCTATGGTAAATCCAGGCGTCTTTCGACCATCAAGGATTATTTCACTTTAACTCTTTCGAGCTTAAAGCGTGTCTAACGGTACAAATTCTCCAAGAGGTTAATCCAGTTACGACACTAACTTTTTAACAGGGGCTGGTGCCCTATTACCTTGACATTATCTCTTTTCCAGACATATAACTTTTCTTTCGAACAAGTTAATGCTATACTGGCGTATTCTATGCATTTGCAACCACAAGAATTTGCATTAAGATGAAGAGAATAATGATATAAGCAGCATACGTGTCACGAATTCACAAACTCATAGCAATAGATAGTATCTCATAAGGCTTCCATAACCCCAACAGAGAAGTTTAGCTATTCATGAGTGCAACGGAAATCACAATAGACTTTATCATTATACCAAAATAAAGATCTCACGTGTAGTAGGGTTTGGTATGGCGTTAGGCGTGAATTCCCTTTTAGAATAGTGGTTCTCTTGTTGTGGAAATTAAGAATTGAATAGATGAAGAGAAAGTAATTAATTGAAAGAGAATTATTTTCGGAACTCCTGAATGAATGAAAATCTCTAGCAAAATAGGGTATTTATAACACCTATATCCTATTCCTACTAGGCTACTGCATTACTTAACCTAATCCTACTAGGTTAATGCATCATTATCCTAATCATAATAAGTTACTGCTGATCCCCAAAGTCTTTGGAAATGTTGTTTTTCCCCGGGACAGATATTCCATGCGTCACTTTTGGTCCTTGGCGTCCAAGCTTTCCCCTCCTTCTTTCGTGAAGCTTCCTTGGGCATCAAGTTATCCATAAAATGCTGAAATCTGCATCATTTATACCTGAAAACTTTCTAATCACATTTGTTAGCTCACTTACAGGAAAAAGGACTAAAAGTGCATGAATTATATATTTTGTCCTCAAAACTTAGCTAAAATATGGGTCAATTATAGTACTTTAGGCGTGTAAATATGCCTATCATCAACAGACCATCGCTGTGACCGTCGCCACTGAGGCAGTGCGGTCTCATCCTGGCCAACGTTCGATGGATGATCCGACGGACCGTTAAGACTGCGACGGACCGTCGCTTCGACCGTCACACCAAGGAAGTGTGTTCTTTTTCTGACCGACGTGCGACGGACGATCTGACGGACCGTCAAACTAGCGATGGACCGTCGCTTCGACCGTCGCAGCCCCCGTTCAGTATTTTAACTTATTTTAAAAAATGGCTTTTTGGTCTTTTCCACTCTTTTATCAACCAGATATATTCCAAACGAAGCAAATGACTTCATTCATCATTCGAAACACAAGAGAGCTAGGGTTTCTCCCTCAAGATCAAATCTAAAACCCTTCTCTAAGAAATCCAAGAACTCACCATAGATTTTACAAATTGAGTTGAGATTTAAGTTCCCCAAGTTCAAGGGTTGCAAGAACCCTATCTCAAGAGTAAGAAGAAGAGTTTAAAGCAAGTTTGTTCATCCAATTTCATAATCTAAGGTATGTGGGGTTTTGAACAAGGGTAATCCTTTCACCCTTGTGCCCAAAGGCTTATTTAAACTATAATTTTCTGCAATCTATGAGATTTTACATGATATTGAATTAGGGGTTTTCACCCATTGTTATTGATTGCAATATCTTGATGTTTCCCATGAATTGAAAGTCAAATAACATGATTTTACATGTTTTCTTAAGAAATTGAAACTGGGTTTATACCCTATGTTGTTACTCCTTGAGAATTTAATAGTTTCAATGTTCTAGAAATTGAAGTATATGGGTATGTTGATTTATTGAGACAAATTGCTGTAACTTCCAGATTTCTACATGAATTATGAATCTATATGCTATCTATTATGCATTATGATGAGTTTTAACTTGAGATTGAATTATGGGTCATTAAGTCCTACTTGAGACTTGCAATTTTATGAACTATTGTGCTATAAGCACCCATGATTTGAGTATTTTGAGAATATTAAGAAATGTTTTGACCTAAAGGTCATAGAGTTTTGAAATTCACTCTACCACATGAGATTACAGATTTGATTGTTTGGTTCTTATGAACCATGAGATTATTTTAAAAGTGGATTTCCATAAGATGAGCGAGATAAACTAATGGGAGTAGTATTTAGCACCGAGTTGGGTAAGTTATCATGGTTTCTTACCCCAGAACTACGTGCCACCGTAGGTTTGAGATTTTGGGCCTGAGGCTGAGATGATTGGGCCCAAGGCCGAGATAAGTGATCACTGAGTTGAGATTATACTCCTTGGCAAGAGTATGACGTCTCTTCCTAACGCGAGGTTTCTTCCTTAGGAGGACAAGACGTTGGACTCCATGTAGCTCACATGGTTTATGTCGGTTAAGAGAACCTCCCTAAAACTAAAGTATTTTTCGTTGAGATAGAATATTTTCCCTAAAGTTTTGAGATGAGATATTTTTCTAAAATGAATGAATTGCTTTTGAGTATTTTCCAAAGAAGGAAGTAGTTTTCCCTACTAACATGAGTTGATCACCGGTTTTTAAACCAAAGTTATATGATTCCAAGTTCCAAGTGTTTGAGTTCAAAAGAGTTATAAGTTCTTGAGCAATAAAGAAGTTTTACTCTCCATGAGATATATGCATGAGTTGAAAGTATTGTTTAAAGCTTCCTTCATCCTATGAGTAATGAGAATAAGAGGAGAGCACAGATTTTAAAGCCAAAGTATAATGACTCACGATATTTGTGTTACATGTTTTATTCTACATTATTTATGAGCTTTACATTTTAGACTTATTCAAGCCATGTAAGTCATTCCTATTTGCATGCATGATTTGATTAAAGAGTATTGATGTTGTTTTATGTAAATGCATACACCCCCATATACTCAGTACATTCTCAAGTGTTGATCCACATATACGTCTATGTGCTACATTGTCTTATAATGTAGGTTCAGGTAGTCAATTCCAGCCTCGTCAGTGATTTTCGAGTACCTTGTCTACATCTCTTCAGTGGTGAGTCCTCATGGTTCGAGGGCCTTTCTTCATACATCTCAGTATTTCAGTAGTTATGTTATTGTTTCCAGCTCAGTTTGAGTCAGTTGGGGACCTGTCCCAATGTCTCTCTAGTTCATGGAGTAGTAGAGGCTTTGTCAGACTAGTTATCAGACTGTGGTTGTGTTGAGATTTCCCGTATTGTGGTCGTTTGGACCTAGTATTATCATCGTATTTCCTTTCATTTGATATGACAGTGCCAGTGTTTTTGTATACTTCTTCTTGAAATGAGTTATTTTGAGTAGTGACAGGCTCAAAGGGTTAGCTTAGGGCTACTTGTAGCCTTAAGCACCGTGTGACGTCCCGGAAGGTGATTTTGGGTCGTTACACAAAATTTAATTCTTCAATTTTTTTCCTCATATCATCCCTTTCACCGCTTTATATTTTATTATTTTACATTTCAAAGTTACGAGACTTATTCGAGTAATACTTGACCTCATCAACTTGTGGTTGTCCCACATTGCTACTAAACTTTCACTCTCCAAATTTCAATTTCGTCTCTGAATTGCCATTCCTCTTACTATAATCAGTTTTTTTCATTAGACAAATTCAGATAGAAAATCCAGTAGCAATCTGAGCTCTTGAAAATCGGATCAACTATTTGAGGATCCTATTATTTAGGATCAATCTGATTAGAATCCGATTCTTTCGGATCAACAATTTAAGGACCTAATTGCGCTTTGATCAATCTGAAATATTTGAACCCATCGCATGAAAAATAAGCAATCAAATTTTTCAATCTTTTTCCTCTTGGACTGGATATATGAGTGGGGTTTGGTCTTCTAAATTAAAAAAAAAAAGAGTTGATGGTTAGATAGATTAAATGGAGTGATTTTTCATTTGTGTATGTTGACGTGGACTGATCAAGTAACTTTTTTAATTTACGTGGCGTGTTTGATGTCATTCCGTTAGAAAGAAGGGTATTTTGAGCTAAAAAATTAATGATGATGTATTTTTGAGCCAAAAAATTAAATAGAAGGATATTTTTAAATAAAAAAGTAAATAAAGAATATTTTTGATCAATTTCAAATAATTTAAGGGTATTTGTTTTACCCTTTTCCGTTATTATTATTATTATTAGTTCGGGGATTCGAAATTTCTTAAAAGGGAAAATAAATAATCTGCTGCATCAATCGTATGAGCATAGGGCTAAGGAGGTTGTCGAATTCATTGGTGAAAATGGCAGAACAAATCAATTCAGCAGCCGCCGATACCACAGCTTCCGGAGCGAAACACTGGTCTTTTTGGCCCTCTATTCTTCGTTGGATACCTACATGTACTGACCACGTCATAGCTTCCGAAAAGCGCCTTCTTTCTCTTGTTAGGTAATATCTTACTTATTTCCCCAAACAAATTTTGTTAACGACTATCTAACTCGTTTAAATTCCCAATTGTATTATGCGGCAATCACATTCAGTTGTTCTCTCCAGTCATTTCTTGTTGTTTTCTAATTAAGCAACAATTATATCTCGGTCGTAATTTAGTATATAATATTTATTTACTTATTTGTTTGTCTCCAAGCAGATAGCTAAGTGGTTGACATGTAGGAGAAAAAACTGGAGCTAGTTCCTGCTACAACACTTTAGTGGCACCTACATCTGCTAGGCTGTAGAGTGTTTATTTAACTACTTGATTAGTCAAAGGGTGTGTAAGCTAGTTTGCCGAGCTGTGTGGAAACGACTCATACATATCCATTTCTCCCTTCAGTATTTAGAGTATTTGTGGTAGACTATCTTTATACTGCCGTCAACCTTCTTTCTAATTAGTCAATCCTAATCTTCAAATTGATTGGACGTGTTACCTAACACACTAGAAAGAACTGTTGTCATGGTAATTGAACTTATATGCTACTCCATTCCAGTGTTACTAAAATTAATCAGGTAAGGTGAATTAAGGCCGCTTCACAGGCGAAGCCATGCGCTTAAGATAGATTTTGCATTTCTAGGAATGCCGCTCAAAGCGATCCCAATAAAAAACATTCAATAATTTGAATCTCAAATTTTAGTCGTCGGATCAATACCTGCATTATTGTAAATCAATTATTGAAATTAATTACTCCCTGTGTCCCAATTTATGTGAAGGTGTTTGACTGATCTTGGAGTTTAAGAATGAAAGTAAAAGTTTTGAAACTTGTGGTCTATAATAAATCTTAGATATTTTCAAAGTCACCAGTTTCAAAAAAACAAATCATAGATTTTTTATATGACTATAAATCATCTCATTAGGGGTAAGATGAGAAGTTTTAAACTTAAATTGCTACTAAATCTTAGAAAGGTGTCAGTTATCTTTTGGACAGACTAAAAACAATTAGTATCACATAAATTAGGACAGATAAATTATGCAGAGGGAGTATTTGAATTTTTTTTTGATTATTATAGTACTAATTTCATATATGTGTAACTTCTATGTTTTGTAATTACTGAACTTGACTTTAATGAAGCATGAGCTTCACTTCTCACTTTCCGCTTTAAGACGAAAGACCTTGTTGCTCTTTTTCTCCTTTTGAAAATACTACTGCATTCATTGGTTTAGCGAGTGGAAACTCTGGGATGGTTTTAGAATCAGTAATGCACAAGTTTTTCATTGTATTTTCTGACAAGCAATATGGAGTGACCATTAGCCAAACTATTCTTTGTCTGTCATGAAACTTTGTATGTTTCTTGGTTTTGTGTTTTGCTAAATGCCTGCTTCAGTAAATAAAGAGTGCAACGTTATGGTTGTTGATGCTCAGAGGCTCACCTTGATTTTATGCTTTTTTTCCAATAATAGGACTCCTTATACTCAAGAACAGGTCAACATTGGGACTGGTCCGCCAGGTTCAAAAGTTAGATGGTTTCGATCAGTGAGCAATGAACCGAGATTTATCAATACTGTTATTTTTGACAGCAAAGAGGGTTCTCCTACTCTTGTTATGGTCCATGGATATGGTGCCTCTCAAGGTTTCTTCTTTCTGAATTTTGATGCCCTTGCAAAGCATTTCAAAGTAATTGCTATTGACCAGCTTGGGTGAGTATGTATTATGTGTGTATTTATGTGCAAATTCGTAATTCCTTACAGATGTTTTCCTCCCTCTTGAAACATGCGGTAGTGGTACTTACACCATACATGTCAGGTGATATTGAAGTGTCAGTTTAATATTTTTGTTTTGATTCAAGATGTTCTATTTTTTTTTTTTTTGCCAATTAAACAAACTTTTATTAATCACCAAATGAACTCAGTACAAAACCAAGAGGTCACAAAAGCCATACAACCCCTTCCTTATCTTTACTCCTCACCTACTGACCTACAGTCCCAGCAATACCTCAAACTACAAGGAACTATTGTAATTAAACAAGCTATGATTAGACTAATCCTAGAACATATATTTTTCTTTAGCTGGTGAGCCAAGTCCTCAATGAGACCAGTCCTTTTCTGAAAAATTCTGGTATTTCTCTCTATCCAGATGTATATAGAGCTGCAACAAGGCTTGCCTTCAAAATCTTAGCTCTTGGATGCTTTCCACCTGCCTGCTTACTTACCCACTGCCACATTTCATCCCATCTTCTTGGACAACCATGTAGTCTCTGCCACTTAAGAATAGCTTCCCATAATTTGTAAGTAGTATCACATTCAAAAAATAGTTGATCTCTTGTTTCATGATGTACCTGGCAAAACACGTACATCTCATCCGCATTCATTCCCCATTTGACTAGCATATCCTTTGTCCTGATTCTATTATGCATGCATAGCCATAGTATAAACACTTGCTTAGACTCGACAATGTTATGGCAATAGACACTCCTCCAGGCAACATTTTCAACATCACCTCTCAGCTGTTTATAAGCCTTTGCTATTTGAAGTTTTCCTTGTTTTAGGAGCTCAAGAGTCTTGGCAATGTTTCCTCATTGTAATTAACTTCCTTATCATCCAAGAAGCCTGCCTTGGGATCTGCATGGTTAAAACATCCTGCCCTTATATAGTAGTGATGTACCCAAGCAATCCACATCTTTTCCTTCTGCTGGCTTAAAGCCCATAGCAACTTACAGATAGTAGCAGTGCTCCATAATTGCAAGTTGAGAATGTTTAACCTCCCAGCACCCCTAGGCAAATCTTCTCCCATGCCAGTAAGGCTCTCTTAGTTATAGCAGCTTCTTAGTTATTCCAACTTCTCCTGACCATAAATAACTTCTACAAGTGGCCCCAGTTTAATCACTTTCTTAGGCATCAAGAATAACTATGACCAGCAGGTTTGGACACCAAACAACACAAATCTGATAATTTAGGAGTCGACTAGCATATGTAAGACATTTGGCCATCCAATTTGTAATTCTTGTAGTGATCTTTTCCACCAGAGGTTGACATTGTGGGACAACGAGCCTTTTAGTAGATAATGGAATGACCAAGTACTTAAAAGGCAACTAATCTCTCTCATATCCTAAAGCATTCAAGATGTCGGTCTGCACATGTAATTTCACTCCACCAAAATACAATTAACTCTTTCTCATATTAGCTTGTAGTCCTGTAGTTGTAGAAAACATGTCAAACTTCCTTTTCAAGAGCAAGACAGAAGTCAAAACATCTCTAGTGAGCATACGTAGGTCATCAACAAAACACAGATGAGTCAACTTCATTTTATAGCATC
Organism: Capsicum pubescens; assembly: GCA_030864215.1. NCBI lineage: Eukaryota > Viridiplantae > Streptophyta > Magnoliopsida > Solanales > Solanaceae > Capsicum > Capsicum pubescens. The sequence continues at coordinate 191,581,120 of CM061544.1, read as the reverse complement.
TAGGATTGTAGTTGAAGTCATGTTCCCGCTGTAAACCAGCCATACATCAATTGAGATACTCCATGAGTAGGACAAGGACAAATATATAAGGGGTCCTAAGATCCCTTTGTCTAAGGCCCTTTTTAGCCTGAAATGTATCTGTAAGTGTTCCATTTACAAGGAAGGTATAACTTACAATAGTGATGCAGGTCATCATCCAAGAGATCCATCCGTGGAGTTAAGATTTTTTTCAACACATGCCCGTTCCACTATCATAAGACTTTTGCAAATCTACCTTGATCATACATCTAGGGGATATTTGCTTTCCAGTGTATCCTTTAACCAACTTATGGCTGATTAAGATGTTATCTGAGACAACAGCTTATTAACACTGCCCCACAATACCATTCAAAACACCTTGAATTCTCCCTGTGATTACCTTTGAAATGACTTTGTAGATGGTAGTACAACAAGCTATAGGCCTGCACACTATGATAGTCTCAGGTTTTGAGTTTTTAGGAACCTAAGTAACAACTGCAGGATTAGCAACTCTTAAGATGGTAGTCTTATCAAAGAATTCCTGCACAACTCTATAGATATCTACCTGAACAGTCCTCCAAGTTCTTTTTAAAAGAAATAGGCTGAGGACCCATCTATTCCAGAGGTTTTGGTACTATCAATACTGAATAATGCCTCCTGTACTTCCTGCATAGTGACCCCTTTACACATATCGCTCTACTACTTCAAAGTAAGTCTTGGTCCCAACCTCATAGTAGGTATATCTATTGCTGGTATAGCATCAGTTGCAGAACCCAATAGACTTTTGTAGAAAGACATCACCTCTTCTTCAATCCCTTGAGTTTTATGCAACAACTTTCTACTGTTGTCTTTCAGTAAAGAAATAGCATTGGCACTAGCTTTGGCCTTCAAACATTTGAAGAAATAACTGTTATTAGTGTCACCTGCCTCAATCCAATGAGTCTCAGACTTCTGTTTTAGGACTTTCATCTGTATACCCAACCATTTATGGAGCTCTTGACTAGCTTCAGCTTCTTTGTCCATCAATTCAGGGTTAATGTGTTTAATAGATTTTGAGCAGCAATCACACAACAACAACAAACCCTGTGTATTCCCACAGCGTGGGGTCTGGGAGGGTAAGATGTACGCAGTCCATACCGCTACCTCCGAAGAAGTAGAGAGGTTATTTCCGATAGACCCCCGGCTCAAGATAAAGGATAATAAACAAGGAGATGGATGACATAACCGAAATAAAGAATAGGAAATAATAGAATAAAATTACAGGAATATGAAATACGGGAAATAAGAGCAACACGGAATAAGAAAATAGGAACTAAACAATAGAAAATAGGATACCCACCTAGTAGTGACATACACTCACATACCAAATACACCTATGTACACTGTCCTATGATTACTAAATCCGGCTACACAAGAACTCTCCTGACTGCTAGCTACAACCCACACTAACATTAGCCTTCTACCCTAATCCTCGACCTCCACGCCTTCCTATCTAGGGTCATGTCCTTAGTAAGCTGAAGCTGCTCCATGTCATGTCTAATCACCCCCCTCCAGTATTTCTTCGGCCTACCTCTTCTCCTCCTGAAGCCATCCAACGCTAGCCTCTCACATCTCTGAACCGGGGCATCCGCGCCCCTCCTCATCATATGCCCAAACCATCTCAGCCTTCCTTCCCGCATCTTGTCCTCCACTGAAGCCACTCCCACCTTATCCCGAATAATCTCATTCCTAACTCTGTCCCCTTTAGTAAGCCCACACATCCAACGTAACATTCTCATTTCCGCCACCTTCAATTTTTGGATGTGAACGTGCTTAACTGGCCAACACTCCTCCCCATACAACATGGCCGGACGAACTGGCACTTTATAGAATTTGCCTTTAAGCTTAAGGGGCACCTTCTTATCGCACAACACTCCCGAGACGAGCCTCCACTTCATCCAACCTGCTCTAATACGGTTAGAAACATCCTCGTCAATCTCACCATCCCCTGGATCATAGACCCAAGGTACTTAAAACTATCTCTCTTACACACATCCTGGGAGTCCAACCTCACCACCACTTTGTCCTCCTGCCTCGAGTCACTAAACTTGCATTCCAAATACTCCGTCTTGGACCTACTCAACCTAAACCCCTTAGACTCAAGGGTTTGCCTCCAAACCTCCAATTTGTCATTAACACCCCCCCGCGTTTCATCAATCAACACTACATCATCCGCAAATAACATACACCAAGGCACCTCGCCTTGGATACTCCGCGTCAACACGTCCATCACCAACGCAAAAAGGAACGGACTAAGAGTTGATCCCTGATGCAATCCTGTCTCGACCGAAAAATGCTCCGAGTCTCCTCCCGCCGTCCTCACTCGGGTCTTCCCTCCATCGTACATGTCCTTAATAGCTCTGATGTACGCCACCGGGACCTCTCTCACCTCCAAGCATCTCCAAAGGACCGGACCTCCCTCGGGACTTTATCATACACCTTTTCTAGATCGATGAACACCATGTGTAAATCCCTCTCTCTTTCTCTATATTGCTCCACCAATCTCCTTACCAGGTGGATTGCCTCTGTCGTCGAGCGACTAGGCATAAATCCAAACTGATTCTACGAAACGGATACGACCCTCCTCAATCTCCGCTCAACCACTCTCCCAAATCTTCATAGTGTGACATGTAGGTTATACATTCGAGAATTCTCAGTCCTCCTCTCCAAGCTTCCTATATATGCATTCTTTAACCTTTTCAGTGGCTCCTTAAAAGTTGCAGCTTCTTCCACAGTCTGAACATGCAGGTACCATGTATTGTAGCACTCCATTGTTGCTCCACTGTTTGCATAAAACCATCAGCATCTGCAAGAACATGATTAAACCTAATTGGCTTTCTAGTTGAAGCTCCACCAGATATGATCTCAATCTGAATAGGGGAATGATCTGGGAAATAGTTTTCACAAAATTGAGCTGTAATCCCTCCATACTGCAGCATCCACGCGTCATTACATAAAGCTCTATCTATTTTGCTTCATACATGCTTATTGGTCCATGTAAAATGCCTTCCCATTGCCTTCTTATCCATCAGTTTCAAATTGTCCATTACTACTTTAAAATCTCTAGTTTCATTATCATATGGTGTCTGCCCTCCCTTTTGATCCTTACTTCTGAGTACAAAATTAAAGTCTCCACATATACACCAAGGCATAGTAATACCACCTCCAATGTGATTTAGACCCTCCTATAACTCCTTTCTTTCCTCCAAGCTGTTACTTCCATATACTACAGTCTTAACACGTTTAAAATCTGATTTCTGTCTTGTACCAAGCGGTGTATAAATTGGTGATGTATAACCTGTTGAATGACACAAACTTCGGCCTCCTTCCGTAAAACCCAAATCCTTGCATTATTAGTTGTAAGGAAGTAGTGCTAATTGACGAGACCCGGGGAGGAATTAATGATAAGTTGGAAGTTTGAAGACAGACCCTAAGAGTCCTAAAAGGTTTAGGTTGAGCAGTAGCAAGACAGAGTACTTGGAGTGCAAGTTAAGTGATTTGATGCATGAGGTTGACGTGGTAGTGAAGCTGGATGTCCAGGCCATTCGGAAGAGATATAGTTTCAAGTATCTTGGGTCTATGATTCAGGGGAATGGAGAGATTGACGAGGATGTCACGCATCGTATTGGTGCATGGTGGTTGAAATGGTGGCTCGCTTCGAGTGTTCTGTGTGATAAGAAGGTTCCTCCTAAGCGTAAAAGCAAGTTCCACAAAGTGGCAGTCTGAACGGTTATATTGTATGGAGCGGAGTGTTGGCCAGTCAAGAACTCCCAAATTCAAAAGTTGAAAGTGACGGAGATGAGGATGTTGAGATGGATATGTGGACTTACTAGGAGTGATAGAGTTAGAAATGAGATTATTCGTGAGAGGGTGTGAGTGGCTTCGGTAGAAGACAGGATGCGGAGAGTGAAGTTGAGATTGTTTAGGTGCACGGATGCCCCAATTCAGAGGTGTGAGAGGTTGTCTATGGATGGTTTCAAATGGGGTAGAGATAGACCGAAGAAATATTGAAGGGAGGTGATTAGACATGAAATGAAACAATTTCAGCTTACGGAGGACATGACCCTTGATAGGAATGTGTGGGAGATGCGGATTAGGGTAGAAGGTTAGTGGGTAGGAGTGCGTCCTCACTAGTAGGAAGAAGTGCTTTGTGTGTAGCTATGCCTGTAGTTTTAGTGTTATGCATTTGTCTTGTTCGTGGCGTTTTGGCGATGTTTGTGATTTCAGATAGATAGTTTATAGTATTATTTGTGGATGTCTTGTTTCTTATATTATCTAGTGGTGTCTTATCCCATTCTGTTGTTGTTTGTTTTTATGTTTGTTATAGTGTTATTTGTCCTGAGTCGGGGGTCTATCGGAAATAGCCTACCTACTTCATCTGAGGTAGTGGTATGGACTGCGTACACTTTACCCCCAGACCTCACCTCGTGGGAATCCACTGGGTATGTTGTCGTTGTATTAGTTGTAGTATAATTATTTATGTATGCCCAGCCTTTTGCACGCCTAGCTATGCCTTCATGAAATTTGTGGTGCTTTATTTTTGTTTCTACTAGTCTTGGCAAGCAAATACGATGCCTTCTAAGATATTCTCCCATTTCCCTTTGTTTAAGAGGTTTATTTAGCCCTTGCACATTCCAAAACAACCATTTCATTGAGAAGTTAATTTTTTTCCCCTCTCAGGAGGTCTTCCCATGTCCTTAGCTTCCATACCTTCCATTAACAAGGTAGAAAAGAGTTCAATCTTCATTACAGGTCCTCTTTGTCCCCTTACAGAACTTTGCATGACTTAACCCTGCAAAATACATACTCCCCATCCCATTACTAGGAGTGAGAGCTCTACTAGTGCCTTCATCATTCTTAGGAGTTGGTAGTCCCTGAATTACCTGGAGTTGTATAACAGGATAAGGTGGAGCTGACTGTTGCACAGGTGGTATGACCTTTCCAGTCTCAGGCATGCCTTTGCTCATCTGTTTTTGAACTAGTCTCTTATCCCCTTGATTCTCATGTTTCCTCCTTTGTTGTTGCTCCACTGGTCGTGCTGGCTCTTGCTTAGCAGTAAGTGCTTTTCTCTCTTCTCTCTCGACAGACCTGTCCATACATTGAACATGTGGGGCAAAACAAGGGCTTCCAGTCATAGCTAGTAGGCTGTATAAGCGCCCTACCATTTGGCTCAACTATCTCAATCTCTTTAGGCAATGCCTGAGTAATGTTCATGTCAACCAACACCCTCACATAAGACATTCATCAGTAAATAGAGGTTCTCCCAATCTGCTAGCTATCTTACTCAATGGTTTAGGACCCAGCAGTTTAGAGGAAGGTTATATAATCTAATCCACAAAGAGTTGTGCTAGGGAATTCTGTCTGAAAATCAAACGTAGAGGTCCATTTCTTCAACAGCAATGGCATACCAGTCATGGTGTATGGCCCAGAGGATAGTATGCCATCCCTATCCTGAGCAGTTCTAAATTTAACAATGTAAAGAACTTCCTCATGATAAAACAGCTCTGGCATGGTTGCGTTATTCCAGGTACGTGCTATATAAGACTTCAAATACACATATTAGGAACCTCCCCATAGTGTATAGAATTAGTGTATTATTTCATTCCTTCGTACAATCCTCTATACCCTCCTCCTCCTACGTAACAGTTGTTTCCCATTAATCACCAAAGGAGCTACATAAGTAAGAGCCATACCGTTTGCAGCATATCAATTTTGTGAAAATAGCCCTGCCCAATTTGTATCCTTTTTTGCCCCCTTCCTCAAGTTATAGGGCTTTTTGTCGTGATAGTCGGAGCATGACTTGAGCTTCCTTCCTAGTTTCAACAATCATAGCATGCTTTCCCTTACTGCTTTGTTGCATCAGATTTACAGGTTCATCACGCACTTGTGAGATTGTCACTGTTTCATTGCTTTTATCCAAAACTTCCTCTGCCTGCAGTTATTCCTCCAATTGAGCTTCATTACTGTCTTCCTTAGTCGCAATAAGTTTCCTAGCTTCAATATCCTCCTTCCAAGGTTGGCCTCGCCCTCTTCTCACCATGGATGCACACGTTAGCTAAGTGAGCTAAATATGCGCCAAGAGCGAAGAATTAAAATTCGATACAATTATTATTATACCAGAAGTTAGTTGTCTTCTAATTATAGTTTATTGTGTAGAAAAATGTGTACTTGGGCACATTTGGGTCAATTTAGTTGGACAATATGCTCTTAACCAAGCATTCAGATCTTCATTGGATGAAAATATTCACTTGTACTGCTAAGTAACTGGATTGGCCCTTTAGCAATACTTGGCTAAAATAGATCCCTTTTAGGGCGGATCATAGTGAGATTCTGTTTTGATGGTTTGCGTATTCGCTCGAGTTACAACTTGTTGAACAATCCCTTTATTCCGTCTTGCTAGTAGCTTGGGTGATCAGCTTTGTGCTAGTCTCTTTTTTGTTTAATTGATGCTTCAGCGAATGGCTAATTATGAGAATGATTCGAGCGTCACTAATGCTTCAATTGAAATCTATGCGATGTTATTATGGGGTGATACAATGTTGTTATAGCCAAGTTGTATTTATTAGTTAAGTAGGCACACAATGTGCTGTTGCCCTCAAATTGAATATATTGCAGTGAAACTATTTAAAGCACTACCTGACTTGAAAGTGCAGAAAGTTAAATCATTTTAAAAGATTGTCAGGGTTGACTTTCAGTTCTTTTTATGTGGAAATATTTATATATGTATCACATGAAGGATTTCGTGTCAATTTAGTAAAATAGGACATCTTTTTTTTTTTCTTTTAACAACTTGTATTTCTATTTCCAAAAAAAAAGTCAAACCTGCCACAACACTGTTACAGGTTTCTAATTACAAGAGAGAAAGAGTATGTAGATCTTCAACCCTATAGTTAAAATTACAAAGAGTCTAAAATGTTCATAACAGATTCTAGATCTTCCATATACTCCTGATTACACCAAAAATGAAACAACACCAAGCAATTCATCTTCAACTTCTGGATAGTGTTTCTCTTGTTCTGGAAACATCTAAGGCTTCTTTCTTGCCACACTGACCACCATAAACAAGCTGGAATGATTTTCCATCTATCTTTATCTCCAGAGATGTTGGCATAACTACACCTTATCTTCACGGTATGTGTTACTCTCCGTGGCATCACCCAGTTTAGTCCCTTCCTATCGATGAAAAGATCCCACAAAAGATTGGTAATCCTATAGAGAAGAAATAGGTGAGTAACAGTCTCAGCCTCTTCCCCACATAGGAAACATCTAGGACTCAAATAGAAACCCCTCTTCAGAGTCAAAACAACCTGTTTAGCAAGTAACCAGGTAACACAAGACACTTTATGGGGAATTTTGGCTTTACAAATCAATTTGCAGGGCCACCTACTAATCTGACTGATACAAGGATTTAACTTCTTGTAAGCCTTTTTGATACTGAAACTACCTTGCTTATGACACTGCCATTCCAAACAGTCTTGGACATTAATATCACCACTGAATTGTTCCAAAGTTCTATAGGAATCCACTAATCTTTGGATCTCCCAATCATTTAAAGTCCTTCTTCAACTCAAATTCCATCCTTGGTTTGACCAGACCTCTGCCACGGAGGCCCTTTGTTGTTGGTTGAGGTAAAATATATCTGGATAAAGGGCTTTCAAAGAGCCCTGTTCCAGCCAAATATCTTCCTAGAAGGATACCTTCACACAATTTCCAATCTTGATTTTGCAGTTTCCTCTTAACTTTGGCCAGAGGTTTCTTATGGCTCTCCAAACACTAGTTCCTTAAGTGCTGGTAACCATTTTAGTTGACCAGTGGTCTTCCATTTCATATTTTGACTGGATTACCTCCTTCCACACTGCTTGTTCATTTGATGCTAACCTCCACAGCCATTTCATATAAACATTGATTTTGAGTTTTCAAATTTCCCACCCCCAATATCCCCGACCTGTTTGCTCCCGGTCAAAACCTTCCATTTTACCAAACGGGATTTTTTGGTCTCACTGTTTCCTTCTCAAAGGAAGTTTCTTCTCATAGCATCCATTCTCTCAATGACACCATTAGGAATATGAAAAAGGGACATCATGTAGGTGGTCATGGAATCCAGGACAGAGTTAGTCCCCCCCCCCCCCCCCCCCCACCACCCACACCCACACACACAAGGATAGGTATTGACTCTTCCAATTCACCAAGCTTTTTTCACGTTTTTCAATCACTCCATTCCAAATACTTATAGACTTGCTTTTAGTTCCAAGAGGCATCCCCAAATACGTAGTAGGGAGGTCACCAATTCTTCCGCCAAGGGTCTTGGCCAGAGATGGTAGATTAGGGACTACATTTATTGGATAAAAGAAACTCTTGTTCCAGTTGATATGAAGTCCAGATATTGCTTCAAACAGAATAAATATTACTCTCAAAATCCTCAGTTGTTCTCTGTTGGCATCGCAGAAGATGAGAGTATCGTCTGCATATTGTAAAGGTGTGTTCTCCGGTTCAAAGCCCATTCTATTTGATACTCTTGGAACCCTTTAACCAAAGATTTTCTTGAGCAATCTTCAACATCTCATTTAGTCCTTCCATATCAATGATGAAAAGAAAAGGAGATAACGGGTCTCTGTCTTAAACCTCTTTGACCTGAGAAAAAGCCTGTCGGAGAGCCATTAATAAGAACTGAAAATTTGGGAGTTGTTATGCAGAACTTCATCCATCTTAGCCATCTGCCACCAAAACCACTTTTAGAGAGGGTTTCGAACAAAAATTGCCAATTAAAGTGATCGTATGCCTTCTGTATGTCCAGCTTACATACAATACCTGGAGCATTGCTTCTGATTCTAGAATCTACACATTCATTTGCCATGAGGATGGCATCCATTGTTTGTCTTCCTTTAATAAAGGCCAAGGCCAGCTGTTGAGTGTCCACCAACTTGTGCATCACTTTTTTGTCTTTCAGTGAGCAATTTGGAGATGATCTTATACACACTGCCAATTACTGCCAATTAAATTGATTGTCCTGAAATCGGTGAGGTCATTTGCACCCACCTTTTTGTGAATTAGAGCCACAAAAGTAGAGTTGAAGCTTTTCTCAAAAACACATCTCTCATGGAAATTCCTAACAGCAGCAATCACCTCCACACCTATTACCTCCCAGCAAAGATTATAGAAGGCCATGGTATAGCCATCAGGTGTCTCTAGCACAAAGCTTCACGCTATCCCATATCTCTTGTTCTTCAAACTCCTTTTGTAGCATAAGATTATCTTCTTCAGAAATTTTGTGCCCCGCCCTACATCCCCATGAAGGTCTCCATGTCTCAGTTTCAGTATATAATTTTTGGTAGCGTTCCACTATTTCTTTCTTTATAACTTCATGATCTTTGACAGTTTCTCCACCCACATTTAGCTCATCAATATTGTTATGCCTTCTATGTGCATTGGCGGTTCTGTGAAAGAACTTGGTATTATTATCGCCCTGCTTTAACCACTTCACACTTGATCTTGTCTCGATGTTATCTCTTCATACTTAGCTATGTTCTCAAACTCTAGGAGAAGTTCAGCCTTTGAGTACATCTCCTGTTCAGTTAGAGCTCTTTGATCCTGGGCTTCCTCAAGATCAGCAAGTTGATTGAGTATGCTCTGCTTCCGCAAGGCTAGCTTCCCCGGGTTTGGACTTCAATGCCTTAAGTTTGAAAGCTAAGACGAAATCAAGCCTTCCTTCCCAAACTATAGAGGTCCACCACTCTTTGACCTGTTCCAAGAACCCCTCTGTATGTAACCACCAGTTTTTGAATTTGAAGTAAGACCTCACAGGATCCCAATTCCCCCATTGCAGCATTATAGGCGTATGACCAGATATTACCCTCTGTAAAACTGATTGCTTAATGTTTCTGAAGCCTTCATCCCATTCATTAGAAATTATGAACGGGTCAAGTCTAGCAACAACATCCTGTCTATCCCCTTTCCTCCAAGTATATTTACCACCAGCTAGTTGAGGGCCAACAGTTCCAGGTGTACAATAAATTCAGAAATATCATTCATTGCTTTGATATTGTGGAGCAATTCTTCTTTTCAGAAGGGTACCTAACTATGTTATAGTCTATGCAAACCACCCAAGGACCATTGAGCAAACCTCTTGCTGATTCGACCTCCCACCACAGGTCTTCGCTTTCTACTCTGTTATTTGGAGCATAAATGCCTGAAAGTAGCCAAACAAAATCTTGATGCTTGGCTGTGAACTTGCAGGATATAGAATAAGCTCCTATGTTACTGACGTCTCCATCCCAGACTTTCCCATCCCATAGAATTAAAATGCTGCTACTGACGTCTCCATCCCAGACTTTCCCATCCCATAGAATTAAAATGCTTCTACTGACGTCTCCATCCCAGACTTTCCCATCCCATAGAATTAAAATGCCCCCTCTGGTTACACTAGCTTCAAGTTGACAAAATTTTACCCCTTTATTGGCCCGCAAGTCTTTAACAATGTTTCTGATATCTCAATTTTCGTCTATTGAAAACAGTACACATCTGTTTTCCATCCATGGATTAAGTTCTTGATAACACACCTCTTGTTTGCCTGGTTAAGACCCCTCACATTCCATGAGATTATCTTTATTGTCATGGGATACTTGGAGCAGTGTATCCCACTTTTGCTTCTTGTGCCTTTGCTTCTGAAATTGCTCCCAGACTCTAAACTCTTCAATTCTTTTGACTCCTTGATTGTTGGTGTTGATTTACTGAAGTGGTATTTTTCCTCAAACTATCGATCTTCATGAATAATAATAAAGCTTCCTCTTTACACCCCTTGATGTCCACTCCAAAATCCTTGGCCAATTTGTTGATGTTTTTGTGGATCCAAATTGAATTTTCGAACTCTGGATCATCTCCTTCTTTTGGGCTATGTTGGTTTAAGGGCACAACTTCCTTAAAAGTAGTCAAACTAGTGTTGAATGCTTCAGTTCTCTGAGAACAGTCTCCTGAAATGCATGTGTTCTCCAGTGGCAAAAATAAATATCTGGATTAATTTCCATCACCGTCTCTGTTACTCTCTTCCCCTGAGGTTTTTCTTTCTCCCTTGACAATATCACCTGCTCTGTTACGTTCTCCTCTATCTGATGTGGAGCTGTTGGGAGGGTAATTAAATTAACCTCAAGTTCCACAGTAAGTGGGTCAGATAAAATAAAGATATAATTCTCTACAGGAAGCCCAGTTGAAATAAAATGGACCAAAAGATCTGGGCCCAAATTTTTCCTATTATTCACAGACTTATAAGGAATATTGTCATTAATCAGTGGCACACGTGCGGCTGCACGTGCTGGGATAGCTGGCCATTTTGAAATCTCCAGATCATACGAAGAACCTACGTGCCCTGTCACCTCAGTCAACCCTATAAGGGGCCGTTTGGTTTGCAAATAATCCCGGGATAAAATAATAATCTCGGGATAAAACTTTTATCCGTCGTTTGGTTGTAAATATTTGGGATAACTTATTCCGGGACTAATAATTAGTCCCGGGATAAGTTATCCTCCCAATTGGTGGGATAACAATCCCAACATTATTCTTACATGGGATAAAACCATAAAATGACAATGTTACCCTTAAATTCTTTGATTTTTCACCTTCTTACACATAATTTGAGTGCTAAAATTTGAGTGCATAATTTAAAATTTTTACTAAAAATATTTCTGTGAAGCAACTGTAATTTGAGTGCATAATTTATTATATTTCTCAAGCTAACACAATTAAATTTATTATAATTTATTATTCGTACTATAATTTGAATGCATAATTTGGACTATTTTCGCAATTAAATATTTTAGGAAGTATAAAGGCATTTACCGTTCAAAATGGTTGTAAAATATATAAATTATGTTTATTTATATATTTTAATTTCTCTAAAAAATAATAAATTTTTTTAAGAATGAATATTTAAAGCTTAAAAAGAAATATATATATATATATATATATATAGTATAGTTTAATAAGATGGAGGGTATTTTGGTAATCAATCAATTTATTCCTGGAAATTATACCATGCATATTACTTTGAATACAACAAATCAAACACTCAATAAAAAATAACCCCAACAGAACTAATCCCAGTATAACTTATCCCATCATAACTTATCCCAACATAACTAATCCCGGTATAACTTGTTTTCAAACCAAACGACCCCTAAGAGTTGTTTCTGAGTTAAAGAGCGTATTTCCTTTTTGTTGAATCATGGCACCATTTAATTCTTTTGTAGACCATTTATTGCTCCTGACAGTGTCTGAGAATAATAAACCCTCCATTTTCTTGTATGATGTTCCAACTGTCTTCTGGGCTTTACCATTTATGAAGACTGGTATTTTGGTAGCTATGTCCATCCATCCAGAGTTTAATGACCACTCAGGGATAATGATGACACCTCTTCTCTTGTCCTGCAACTTTATAATGCTAATATAACGACCAAATTTGATGTAGTTTCTTGAGCAGAAAACTCTGCGAAGTGATCCCAGCGTTTCCATCAGCGTACAGAGTACCCATGACTTTTCGATGCGTACAGAGTACCCATGACTTTTCGATGCTTCCTTGAGAGTGTATACTAGCCACTCCAGCGTCTTCTGGCTAAAACACAACCTTGTCATCATATTGCGACCTCTCTACCCAGTCATACCATGTTTCAACTCTGGATATGTCATAAGATTGAAACCAACGGAGAAATATATGGTGTCATCCCCCATAGTATTGATGGAAAGAAAAAGATAAGGAGGTTTGAGAAAGAAAGGAAGGATGTAGATTTTCCGGCAGTGGAAGATCGCCGGAAGAGGGTTCTAGGCCCAGAAGGGGCCACTAAATGTTTGTCTCGGTCAAAGTGCCTGGGAGCATACTTTCTGTAGTTACAAGCCGATTTTAGCCTCAAATTATGCTTGTTATCTTTTCAATTTGTTCGTGAATGCATGTAAATACTATGAAGCCTTAATATGTTGTATGATCAAGTGCTAGAGCCATTTCTTTCAAGTTTTATCAATGATTTGACAAAAAAGATTCGACTCCACTTACAGTATCAATTTTCAAAAAAAGATTCGACTCCACAGATGGTTGTTTCATATGTTAGATTTTTGAAAAATCATTTTACATGTTGATGCTGTGAATAATTACTTTGTAGAGTTGGTACTGCTCATATTCTTGATATTTGATACTTTAGCTTGCGTATCGACTTTTCTTTGTTCAAAGCTGCACCCTGTAGCTGTCCGGGATCCTTTCCTGGATTGAGGTTTGAACTGGGTTAGTAGTTCTGAAAGAATTTTTTGTACGTGACTTTTATCTGTCTGAAGAGTGCTAATATTGCTGGCAATTTAATAATGCAGAGGCTTAGGCCCATGGGGTCCAAACCTTGTCCGTAGATACACAAATTCTAGATTTACTGCATATTCTAATGGAGATGATTTGACTGAGGAGTCGTCTGGACTACTCTCAGGTATGTTGCAAATCTTATTGATTTGCATGATATTTAATTTCTCATGATGGTTGTATACCTTGAACATCTTATGTTTCTAATACAGATTGTTTGTTTTATGGAAGATTATATATATCACTCTTTGGCAGCAAAACCTAGTGGGGAGCTATGCTTAAAATATATATTTTCCTTTGGAGCTTTTGCCAAGAGTCCTCTTTTATACAGTGATATACCAACTCTCTGTCTTTTTCTCTTTACCTCTTTCAATCTCCCTCACTCTCTCTCTCCACACACAAGAACACCACATGCAAATCATGCTAATTTTTACTACTGAGTTGCAGAATAAAATGCTGAAAACCTAATATTCCTGTGACTGTAGATCCTTATTGTGCCTAGCTCCGAATTGGTTTAGTATTGTTCATTTTCTGTTTTTTATAATGCCGCTATAATGTCTTCTGCTTGCCATACTTTTCTGGAATATGAGGCTGTCATTAGAATTACAGAGGTAGAACTTGGATTTCTCACATATTTACATGTGATAGGATATGTATCAATTTAGTTGCAAGCACGGATCATGTAAATATTGATTTGACCTATGGGTTCTCTGTTTCTTACCAATCAGCAGCGCACGGTAAATTTATGCTGTACCAGCAGGAAGAGGAAAAACCTTAAAGAGAGAGAAAGTGTTTTAAGAAAATATGCGCCACTCATTAGTCCTTCTTTAACTTGAGAGGGTGAGATGAGGGAACTCAATGGAAGACTGCATGAACTCTTTGCCGTTACAGTTGATGCAGTTAGATGGACCCTGCCTTCACATCTTTGCAATAAGGTCTTCTTGAAAGCTAATAGGAACTATTCCTCAGCTCATTAAAGAATGCTAATGCAATTGAATTTGCACTGTGTAGACGTTGGGATTTAAATGAGTAAAAAATTTGGATGGCCGGCTATGCAGTTATTTCACTAAACATAAGTAGGAACCTCAACTACACGGGAATTTATTGTCCAAACGGATGAGGACCATGAGGATTTAGTAATAACCCTGTCTGCCTCGCAGGCAATATAATTTTAAGCATTCAAAAAATGGCTTGATTGATATGATTTAATAAGTTATTATTTGCAATTGTATACTGACCTTCCTCATTGCGAGGAGCCTCACCCTCTTCACTTATAAAGAAAAGGAAATCCTTGAACTGGTCGTGATGACTAGCAGACAACCATTATAACTTAAACACACTTTTTGTGATATTTTATATTTTAATCTTTGACTGTCAAATTGATTGTCATGTCCTGTTTAGTCCTTTATAGGAACATGTAGGTGCAATAATACAGCAAACAAGACTGATAATAGAGATGAAGGTAGACCTAAAATCAGATTGAATAGAGTTTCAGAAGTACCATATCTCTCTCCGAGTCAATGTAGATCTTAGCTTAGGAACATAACATAATTGAAGCGAAACACCTATCTAGGCTATTCCTACTTGTAAAATTAATGTTTGGTTGTTGTTACGTTTCTCTCTGTCCTATATTTGTCTGGAGTCCTTTTATTCTGTTTAAGAGACGTTTATGTCCTTATGGAAATGCGAGACTTAAAGAAACTCAACAATCCTTTGAGATACAAATTATTTTGTATTGGAATAAATAGGCTTAAAATGAGCGAAATAGCTATAGAGGGTTTGTATAGTCGATAGCTAGTTTAGGACTGAGATGTAGTTGATTGATTTAGTCTCTGGTAAAGTAGAAGGGAGAATTATTTCATCTGTTTGATGGAATGAGTATATTTCTGTAACCAAGATGATTCGGCGTTATTTGCCGTAGTAAAATGTAGTAGATTCTGCTGATGGATGGGGTTCACATTCAATCCTGTTATTTAATGTGTCTGTTAGCAATTGACCTTTTTTCTGCTGGAAGCATTTAGTGTCCGTTTTGTTATGACCCTTAGAAGTGATTAGTTATGGGTAGTTAATAGACTAAACGAAGGGTCCAGATCAGAAGATTAGTAATGAAGTGGACGGCTCGGATCAGTCTACGTGGCAACTCAAGTGTTTATAAAAGCTCCGGAGGAGAGAGAATTCTAAAAGAGAAAGCCGGTACCCCAACTAACTTTCCGTCTTCATGTTTTCTCTCCTTTCTCTTCCATCTCCTATTTTGATTCCCTCTAATCCCTTCTCTTCTCTTCTGTTCAGATCTGAAGTTCAACAATGGCGCAATGGCGACGTAGTAATTATCTTGAATTTTATTTAGTTAGTTACTTGCAATTTACCTTTTTGTAATTCTAACTAAAGAGAAAATTGTCCCGAAATTCATTGCTATGTTAATTTCCTGTTAAATTCGCATTTTACAAAGCTAGGTCAAAGCATTTGGTGTCAGAGCCTTGCTCCTGCGACTATGGTATCACCATGATCCTGAATGAAGGTACCAGGTTGAAATTTGTTGAGGACCGAACCATTCGAAATGAATGGGAATAACTATCAGTGAAATTGGGCAAAATAATAAGGAATTTCACAAATTGCAGCAACATGTATGTTGTGTCCGTAACATTGATTGTGAGTGCCACATCTATATTGAGATTGCAGGATGTTGTGTCCACAACATCGATTGTGAGTGCTACATTTGTATCGAGAGTGCAGGATGTTGTGTACATTGCATCAATTGCGAGTGCCACATCTGTATCAGAAGTGATCCTACGTCTCCTGAAAGTGAAGGCCTGAACTACTATGAAACTGAGATAACACGACCTTCCAATTTTCACGTGCTTGATCCACAGGTAGAACTTGATGCTTCCATCCTCCGGTGCATTCAAGAGCTTGATTTGTCTGGTAATGCATGGCTGGAATGTGTGCAATTTAAGGCAATTAAAATTGCTTCCTACTTGTTTGAGAAAATGTCTGTAAGGGATCATGTCCAAGTAGTACACATGTATACATAAGATTTGAGAGTAATTAATTGCTTCCTACTTGTTTGAGAAAATGTCTGAAAGGGATCATGTCCAAGTAGTACACATGTAGTCATAAGATTTGAGAGTAAATTCTCTCTTGTTTTAGTTGGAAAGGGACGGATTGCTCCTGTATGGGCTCCAGGGATAGGTTTGACGGTGTGAATTTAGTTGGTTACACAATTACTGTTAGATCATTATTGATGGATATTACTACCATGTTGTGTTTGCATAAGTCTTCTAATAACATCATTAGAGTGGGGGCTACGAGATGGAAGTGGTTTATGCATCCTTCTATTGTGCATATTGGTTATGTATGTTCAGGTGCTACAATTCCAATATATAGCCATGTTTACAGTAGTAAAGGAGACCTCTCTGCTTTCCAATCTCTTGAAGACCCAAGGTAGAATTTGATTCTTTTGTTATTGTTGGAATTAGAGGGCAATACATCCCCGGATATATAGGAATTGTATGATCTCTGGAAATGTGATTCTTTTGGGTCTTTTGCTTAATGTTCATTTTGATATTGGCACACGTCTGTTCACTACAACTTGTAGCATGTCCTTGTTTCCCATTGGGCAAGAATGTGCAGTTCAATTATTTGAATCAACACCTCACAAAATAATTGTTTCTCTGATGATTTCCTGCTATACTAGAGATTTATGGTGTCATGAAGTTGAGAGTATATTTTCTGGTTGTTTGGAGGATATCCAAACCACCACTGTTGAGTTAATAGTGTCATTAGGATGGTGTACATCTGAGTCTTCTCTACAGCCTAAGTGCATGCAGTCCATCATTGTCTCTATGAAAAGGTTGCTGCCCGATTTGTTTCCAAGCTGTGTCAACTGTCAATTTTTATTTGATTTTTATCTTCTCTGCTGCAATGTGTTGGAAAATAGTATATACAGTGGAAGCATACCAGAATCATATTGCTTACATGAATTACATACAATAAACATGACACATGGTTCACGCAAAGCGTGCATAAAGTTAACCAAGAAATACATCTTAAAGCGTGAGCTGATATATCTTGAAGCAAGTCCGCCTTCGAATCTGCGGTCTTCTACAGTGAACCCAAATTTTCAGTCGCACTCTCTCAATACTTGGGCGGGCAAGTATTGAATAGAAAACTGAATTTTTAGGCTAGGAAATCCGTGTTTATAGAGGTACTCTCCCAGTTCAAGGAGGAAAGAAAAACACATGTTTGTTTTTACTTGAACAAAGAAAAGTCCGTGAGAGAAAATAGGATTTTGAGTTTTAGTTTAATATGGGCGCTGTACCGAGGCTCCCTATTATGGAAATAATTCAAAATACTAAGTTGAATTATTCTTACCCTAATAAATTACAAATCATTCCACTAAAAAATCGTAGTTGCATTTTTGAACTTACGTAATTTCCCATGTTAAGATTACAGATACTAATCAATAAATTAAATTACTGATGAATCTAACATAATGATTAATTTCCTTTAGAGCAATGCTTTACTTATTTCATATGTCGGTTTCATAAATTCACCGATCGGGTTTTCACATGAAAACTTATAAGCTTCTCATAAAAGGCGTCTCATCAATTTCTTTACTGAGTCATGGATTCCATCAACTAACTTATTATTTCACCAATATGTATTATTATCATCCAATCTATCAGGAATTTTGACCTATCTAAGAATCTCGCCTTTTAATAAATCAAAACGGTAACTAATATATACATATCATAATAGTTATATCAAGATTGAGGATATAAGTACATTTAACAGTTTAGAGAATATGTTTTTATCAGTCTAAAACAACTATCTCTACTCGGCCCTGTTCAATACATACAAAACGCACTAGCACAAGAAGTTAGAACTATACCCTTCTCGATATTAAGATAAAATACATTTAATCTCGTGCTACAATCATTGTGATGGTTTGTCCAAATTTTCATCCATGATTGTGAATTATAACTTTAACTTATAAGAACCTATGATTTAATCTTCTGTGTATAAGCTTAAACTCTATACACAAAATCATCTACTATATAAGTTGAAGACACATATATGACAATGATCTATTTAATGTAACAATTTATTGAATTGAATAAATAAATAAATAAGTAATTGTTCGATAAATACTACTACTCCCTCCGTTTGCTTTTACTCGTTACATTTTGATTTGGCACATCCATTAAGAAAAACAATTATTGACATGACTATTTTACCATAGTATCCCTATTAAATGATGTTTACTATTATGTCTTCAAATTAATTTGAAAAGAGACAATTAATGTTAGGGTAAAATAGGAAAACAAAAGTTATCTTTTCTTGATATGTCGAAAATGACAAGTAAAAATAGAAATCAAATTAGAAAAATTGTAACAAGTAAATCCGAACGGAGGGAGTATATGCATGGTTTATAGTATATCATAACTATATGTTGTGGTGCTGGTGATTTCTATGGTAGCCTTACAGATGGCAAAGTTATATGGTTCCCAGAAATACTAAGGGAGTTGTTAGTAAATTGGTCAAGTAAAAGGAAAATTAAATTAGGAATATTCAGGTTACATTTTGGAAGGTTAAGTTTGCAAGGTGTTTGATTACAACGTCTAGAGTTGAGGTGGTTGGACTACATGTTTTATCATCAAACACCAATGGTTCTGCTATTTTATGGGATGGAGCTGCATCAGTTAAAGCAATTGTGTATGGTTTGTTTTTCACTTTTGGTCTTGGTGGTATATTGAATAGGTTGGAAAAGCTGTTGGGTTGCATTTTCAACAAATGAAACATTTAAAATTTTTACACCAGCAACTCATGCAGCGTCGCTGGATATGCGACATCATTCTTCATTATTCCCTCTTGGAGTCCAGCATATGGAAGCAAGTTTAGCTCTAATGATCATATTATTTTCGGTTGGTGGAGAAACTTGCACAACTCCTTCTGCATAAGCATCAAAACAATTCTTATTGATCATGCTTTGCGCTAATGAAGTGGAGGGTTGTCTCGCTGTGAAATTGAATAACCTGATTGCCACAACACATTTCCATTTGATCTAGGCAAACCTTGAAGTTTTTTTTCTTGAAGTGATTCTAGAACACCCTTGTTGCTTTTACACCAAATGCTTAAAGAGTTGAGCTGGACAATGTACTCAGACCAACAAAAGGTGGACCTTCCTGTTCAGATAATCTTTAAGGCATGGCACAAAGCTTTTGGATGGACACATTATCTGTTCTCATTGCTACAATATAGAATGAGAGATAATCGACTTCTGCATGGACAATGTGGAGAAGATTGTTTGAAATTTTCTTGTGACCCTTTGGGCTGTAACATGCTTGAGGACAAGGATGTTGTTCAACGGTCAAATCCAAGTTCCCTGACTTTGATTCCCAGCCTAGAGGACAAGTCCGTTTTGAAAGAGGGAGGGTGTGTTATGACCCTTAGAAGTGGTTAGTTACGGATAGTTAATAGGGTAAATGAAGGGTCAGATTAGAAGATCATTAATCAAGTGGACGGCTCGGATCAACCTACCTGGCAGCTCACATGTTTATAAAAGCTCAAGAGGAGAGTGAACTCCAAAAGAGAAATCTGGTACCCTAACTAACTTTCCCTCTTCATGTTACTAACTTTCCCTCTTCATGTTTTCTCTCCTTTCTCTTCTGTGTCCTATTCTGATTCACTCCAAATCCTTCTCTTCTCTTCCTTTCAGATATGAAGTTCAGCAATGGCAGCATAGTAGTTATCTTCAGTTTCATTTAGTTATTTGCTTGCAATTTATCTTTACGTAATTCGATTCAATAAAGAGAAAATTGTCCCAAAATTCATTCTTCTAAATTCGAATTTTATAAAGTTAGGTCATAAACATTTCACGATGAATATTCTTTTACTTTTTTTCATAGTTGAATTTTGGGAATCATGTTTGGCCATACAATTTTGGAAAATTCTGGAGTTCAACTTTGGAGTCAAGTTGAGTTCCAGGAGGTCACGTGTTCAAGCCTTCGAAATAGCTTCTAGCAGGGTCGGGCCCTTCCTTGAACCCTGCATTGGGGGGGTGGGGGCTATAGTTCCTCGGGCTTCCATTTAGTCAAGTTCAATTTTAGAATTTGAAAAATACCAAAAAGGTGTTTTATTTTTTTCAATCCAAATCAATCATAAAAATTCAAGAACAACTCCAAGTTGTAACATGGCCAAGCACAACTCCAATTTCCAAATACAGGAAAGGGCCAAATTACCCTCAAACTATTTGAAATAGAGCACATATGCCCTTCATTTGTTTTTGGTATCAAAACTATTCCTCCCATCCATCTATTGGCCTACATATACCTTCTCTTTTAACGGACTGCCACCAGCTCATGTGGCAGTATACGTGGAAAAAAAATCTAGTTGGCCGTCCATGCAAGTGTCCTTAGTGAAATAAAACTCCACATGGCTATACACCTAAGCATACTCGATCCATGATTCTGTATTTTCAATTTTTGAGTAGTTATTTCACTCCATAAGTGTCCTAAGTGGAATAAAACTTCATAGGCACAAAATAATGTGGCCTAATGGTTTAATGAAGTGGGTTGAGCACAATGAGGTCTAAGGCAATTCCCAACAGAGACAAACACTAACACTGGGTGATTTCTTCCCATCTGTTCTAACCTTGGTGGACAGAGTACTTGATGCTTGTTGTTGGTGGGAGGTGACAGGTATACCATCGAAGTGCACAAGATGAACCGAACACCACGGTTATTTAAAAAAACAAACAAAAAAAAATTGTTGATCAGAAAAGAGATTTGGTGTCTGTTTACAAAACAAGTTTACTGATCACTGTCTTCAATCTCTCTACCAAACGTTTGCCAAAGACCTTGTAGACTCCACCAATGAGACTTATAGGTCTAAAGTCTCTAAGTTCTATTATCTTTTTTGGGATAAGGGCCACATAGATAGCATTGAGGCTCTTCTCAAACTTATGACTTTCATGAAATTGTCGAACAACATTCATGAAATCTTCCTTCAGTATTCCCCAAAAATTCTGAAAAAAACTCATGGGAAAACCATCCGGACCTTTAACTCTTCAGAAGATCTTTAACTTGCTGCTCTGAACGTTGATGAGAATTTTAGTCACGAGTCTCTACTAATATCTCTGACTTCTTATATTCATAGAGCATCAGATTGGAAGGTGCCAACAGCTTTCATATATGGACAGCAAGACAGCAAGATTGGATGAATTACCGAGGAGCGCAACAGGCAAGGAAGAATATGAAGGTCCCATGTGAAATCATTAGGGTCCCTCAGGTTCTCTCTTTCTTTCCCTTTTCCTGTCCCTCTCTAGAAAATAATTTAACTTTTGATTCTTGTTTCCTTAAACTAAGTAGTATAAAGTGAAGCACCAGGGGATAACTCATTGTTACAGACAAAAACCTTCATTTTCTTGCAGGCTGGTCACTTTGTATTTATGGAGAACACATCGGCATTCCATTCTGCTGCACTCTATGCTTGCCGTAGATTTATCTCACGACAGAAGGACAGTGACTCACTCCCTGAAGGCTTGGTATCAGTCTGAAGGAGATACATTACCGTGGTGTTTTCGTTGTGTGTGATATAGGTAGATAAGTGTACAATAGATAGCATTGATTTAATGTTCTCTCAAATGTGTTTACTGGTCTGAACGACATATCCTTACAATTTCTCAGAACATATAATCAATATTGAGGAAGTCATGAATGGGCAGCATTCTGTTCGACTGCTCATTCCTTGTAGGAAGTTGATGCTAAGATAGCTGAATGATCTATGTATGAAATTACATTTCTGTTATATAATATTATATCTCAGTAGTTGCTAGATGAACAATATAGTGTATAAAAACAAATTAATCAACTGTATGTCAATTCCGGTGACAACCATCTGATGTGCTTTGTTAAGTAAAGGTACTATTTGTTTTTCAAAATCGATATGCCAGTCAGAAGTGCCACTTAGGTATCAGCAGGGCCGAATAATTCTACCTCCGTCACTTGCTCTTCTTCTTCTTGTTGAAGTGGAGTTTTGGGCTAAAGTGATCCCCGAGTAGGTTCGTTTTGGTTCTTCAAATATAATTTGAGCATATTTAATCGGAAAAATTACATAAAGTAGCATACTTAAGACTATAATTACAATAAATAGCAACACTTTTGTAAAATTACAGATTATAGCACGAGTAACATTATTTTACTCATTAACTAGGCAAGTGCATGTTTTATTCTCACTACTTTATATTTTTCTATTTTCACTCTACTATTTCACCTCCTCCAAATATAGCCATATCTTTTACCCCTTTTTTTAATCTTATTTTTTTATTGTATTTATTTTCATTTCATTTTCTTTCTTCTGTTTCTTTTTTTTTTTTATATATATATATATTTTAAATTTTCTTTTTCATATTTGAAGATAATTATCTCCATGATCTTCAAAATTTCAAAACAAAACATCATTATTGTCTTTCACTCTCTTATATCTCTACCTTTTTTTTCTTGTTAGTTTTTTTTATCTTATTTTTTTTATTTTGATTTCTTTTTCTTTTTCATTTTTTTCATTCCACTTTATTTTCTCTCTTCTATTTCTCTTTTTTTTCCTTTCTCATATCTTTTTTTTTTCTTTTTTTGATTTTCATTTTCTTCTTCTTTTTTCTATTTTATTTTATTTCTTTTTTTCTTTTCTTTTTTTTAAACTTCTATTTCTCTTTCTTCCTTTTTTTTTCGCTTCTCTTTTATTCGTTTTTTTCTTTTTATATTTTTTATTTTTTTCCTTTTTTTACTCTTCTATCTCTAGCTTTTATTTTGAAAAGACAAATATGTATATCACATACACATATTCAAAAAACATATAAAATACATAGTCATACAGATCTGGATATGTATTTACGGTACAAAACATACATATGTATTTACAAAATACATATCATATTCATATTAAACAGTAACAAACATAACTATACTATATATCTTCATATGTATTTGCGAAATACAAAGGTGACTCATATAAAATAAGAATATACATATGGATCAGGTATGTATTCTGTAAATACATATGCAGAGCTATATGTATTTTATATGGTGTTGAATTTGTCTTTGAACTGTACATACTATATCATTTTTGAGGGTAACATATGTACTTATTTATTTTCTTTTACTGTTTAAGATATGTATCATGTTTTTTTTTATTTCCTATATGTATATAATTGTCATTTTTGTTATAGAGATTTTGTGTCTTATATGTTTATATATACATATGAGTCAGCTATGTATTTCTGTAAATACATATGCAGATATATATATATGTATGTTTTTTACCGTAAATACATATGCAGATCTGTATGTCTATTTATTTTGTATATTTTTTGAATATGTATATATGATATAGATATTTGTCTTTTAAAAATAAAAGATAGAGATAGAAGAGTTAAAAAAAATAGAAAAAAACAAAAACAAAAAATAAAAATTCAAAAAAAAAAAAATAAGTGAAAAAAGAAAAAAAGAAGAAGAAAGAAAATAGAAACTAGAAATAGAAGTGTAAAAACAAAAGCGAAAAAATTTTTAAAAAGAAGAAGAAAATAAAAAAAAATATGAGAAAGGAAAAAAAAAAGAAAACAAAAAAATAAAAAAAGAAATAAAAAACGAAAAAAGGAAAATAAAAGAAGAGAAGTAGAAGAGAGAAAATAAAGTGGAAAGAAAAAATAAAAAATAAAAAATTAAAATTAAAAAAAGATAAAAAAATGAAAAAACTAACAAGAAAATAGTTAGAGATATAACAGGATATTTTAAAATTTTGAAGATCATGAAAATAATAATCTTAATATTTGAGTTTGATTGAGAAAAGGAATCTACTAATATAAATAAGAGTAATTTATGGGAATTTAATTAGATTAGATAATTATTCCTCATTTAACACAACTAATTTGAGTAAAACAAGGACATTAAATCTTGTTGTATATGTATTAATATAGCAATAGTTTACTTAAATACAATATACAATTTGCTATTTTTCGCAATTATGAAACTGTTGCTATAAAAGTTGCAATTAAAGCTCTATAGTTGCTATTTCTGAAATTTTCTCTATTTAATCCCTTTAACTTAATTAAGTTGGAACATTTTTGATCCCTTATTTGTTGGAGTCGGTTCGTTTTGGTCCTGTAAATGTAACTTGAGCAAATTTAACCCCCTAAAGTAGAGCACTTTTGATCTTCCTAACTTAACAATCTAGAAACTAGCTGGAGAGATAATTTTTCGAACAGTGAAAATTTGACTCTCTTGTTTCTTTCTCGATTGATGCACATTTTTTCTTGTCTTCATTTTTTGGGATTAATAGTAGCTATTTATATCCAAAAAATACTTTAAAATTCAAGTAACCATTTGTCCTTAGAGGTAGTAACAACATGGCCTTAAGGTCAGTGATATAGCTAGTTATTTAGAGAAGAATGTGTAAATTTTTTTTTCAGTTGTTTTAAGGGTGTGTAAAACTAAATATCTAATTTAGCTATAGTATGTATATTTAGAGGTTAAATATATTTAATTCTAACTTTTCTGAAAGTAGATTATGGCGTTTGAGATTAAATTTTTCTTCCTTAACACAACTAAGAATAAAATTTGCATATCCTTTGCTAAATTTTTGGCTGCCAATAGTCTTGAGGCCATTTTGCTACAATCTTTTAGGAAAAATGGTTACTATTTTTGGGTGTGCTGATTGTTGCGTTCTAAAATATCGTCTTCCAATAAAAATAGTTATTATTATATCAATCCTAAATAATAAAAAAGACAGGAAATTATATGTGCATCAATTAAGAAAGAGATAATATTGTCAAGTTTTCACCATTTGAAAAATTATCCGTCTGGTTAGTTTCTGCATTGTTATGTCAGGGAAACCAATAGTGTTCTACTTTAACAAAGTTAATTTTAAAATCCAAAATAAACCTACTCCAATTGTATGGGATGAAAATGAAACTTGGAATTGAATTTGCTCAAATTATATTTGAAGGACCAAAATGAACCTATTTCAATAGATAGAGATCATTTTAGCCCAAAACTCTGTTGAAGTGCATGAACTTCTTTGTCTCCTTATTTGAAACTAATTTCATGTTTTACTTTCCTTGTATAGATTTCCAGTTTATTGTTGAATTGAATTCCCCCATATTGCAATTCCTTCCAAGGAACCCTTTTAAATAAGCGAATAGTCTTAATCTTCTATCTTTGGCATTATGCTTCTCTACTCAGAGAGATAGGTTCTCTGGTACGTTCCACTAGAAATGTTGCTTTTATATTCACTTCTTCTTAGAGAACTGTGTGGACCCGATTCGTTATACTTCTTCCTTCAATTTTCAGCATGAGCTGAAACTTGTATACAATTTATCAATCATAAAACTTGTACATGATCTTGTAGATCCAAAAATCATATAAACTCTTGACGTGCAACTTCTCCCTTAATAATAGATCTTATGTTGAGAATTCTCCTCTTAAAAACCAACTCCTTTACTGTTCAACACTTTTAACTTCATGTCGATACAACAGGTTCACTACACAAGGGTTGTAGGCTTGTAGTAGTTCACCCTCGATCTTAACAAGATTTATAAGCTTCCTGAGTCCATGGGATTTAGAACCTTTAGCCTCCCATAGATTGTTTAAGTATATCGGTTGCATGACTAAGCAAGTTCTAGGAAGTTACCTAACCAGCTACAATTAACCTTTAATTCATCTTAACTTGATATATGGTTAGATTTGCATGACTAACTAAAAATTATGGTCTTACTTGATAAACTTTACAGGCTTATCTTCCATTTATTTCATTTCTATAGATGGCCAGGTTTTTGAAAACCTAATCATAACCATATATGTTTTTGTAAAGAAACATTATCTTGTATGTCTCCCTTAAAAAAGATTAGGCGATTTCTGCAATAAACAATCTTTGCGATCTTCCCCCATCTCTGGTGCCTCTATTTTAGGACTAGGTTCTTTCGTAAATAAGAACAAGTTCCTTTACGATGCAACCTATTTACTAGAATTTTAGTTCAGTTAAAAATGTGTTCTAATTACCTTTTTTCTCTTTGTCAATTGACTATTTTCAGTATTGTCACGACCCAATTCCTCAGATCATGATGACACCTACTATAACCCGCCACTAGGTAAGCCAATTCGACAGACTATCGAGAGAGATGAATAAAGATAATAGGATAAATATTATAAAAGACTAATACATATAAGACAGTCCTAAATCCTAGTAGAGTCAGTACAAGAGCTTTAATACAATAAGAGTACAAGGTTCAATACTAAGACATATGTAAATACAATCCATTTCTGAATACAAAATAGAGATCATTCTAATCCGTAAAAGGGAGAATTATATAGTCCAAATGCCAGGAGCTCATTCGTAATCTTCAATCCATAGCTACTCCGCACGACACACACAACAATGTTGAGAACTCGTACTATGATCTGCAGGCTGTAAAAGTGTAGTATGAGTACCAAACACGTGGTACTCAGTAGACAACTGCTGACTGAGCTCCAAAGATAATGCAAAATATAAATAACGTGCGAAGTAGAATATAAACTACAAGCAACGATTTAGGATGCTAAACACAATAAGACTAAAGAAAAAATAAGGATAAACTATCCTATTCTAGCTGTACTTAGAAACTAAAGCATTATACTGTATATCACTGGCCAATATATAAGCAAAGAGTAGAATAAAGATATATAGTAGTATACAAGGCCAAGGAATACATATAAAATATGAATAAATAAGAAAAAAAAAGGATAGCTAAGTATATGTATATACATTTTGATATACAAGTCTAACTCAAAGGTAACAACCTAAGGTAGTTAGTCAAGCATCTCAAGGCATCCTAAACAAGTAGAAAAGCTAATACTAATATGATTTAGGCCTATAGTCATAATGTCTAATCATGAGATAATTATCCATAATATAATAGCCGTAAAAGAAAAAGAAATCAAAATCGTTCCTCAAATCTTACTATCTGTCCATAATCAACCTGCCACGAACTAATCATAATAACAATACGGTAACCGACTAGTCCGGAAAAATAATACCTTAACCAAGACCCATAAATCAGAAGGTTCAATGAACACACACCACACACCACACACCAAGAAACACTCATAACCTATATCTATGCAATCCCCCATAAGGCTGATAGACATATGAACCAAATAATATACTAGTGATAGGTAATGCGCATGCATGAATGGACGCAAAGTAAATCCATATACCATAACTGATCCAAGTGCCATAACATAACTGTAATGACCCTCTAGGTTATTTCCTCAATTTGCATGTATTTTCAATATTTTGAGCTTTCCCACAATGGCTACAGGTTATTTATGATTTTTTAAAACTGTCCGTTCGGTTATCAAACAGTTTGTTTGGATTTTAGGCTTTTTTGTTTTAGAGCTTTCACTATTTAGGATTTGGTATCAAACCAAAACTACTGGTAGATAACCTCGGATGACAATTCCGAAGGCACCATCATCCCCAAAACATTGATTTTAAGCTAGGGGGACCCTTGGTTTAGGCCCTAAGGTTTCATGACTCATTTTGGGCTATTGGTCGGATTATATAAAAAATGAAACTATAGGTGTGGGTCTGACATTTAGTTAAAATTATCTTGTATGAAAGTTTTGATAATTTCATTGGATTCGGAACATGTTTTACAATCAAATTTCACAATTGGATCATGTTCATAGGGTTCCGAATGAGTTTCAGGAGTCAAAAATAAGTTTTTGACATTGCTGGTGCTGGTGTAATCGTGAAAGCGAACCTTTGAATGTTTAACCGGGTCTCTTAAGCAACCATTTGTACACTTAAGCAAAATTTTGACCCTTTTACTTGGTCGCTTAAGAAATCAAAGTGTCGCTTAAGCGACCATCGTTGAGTATAAGACCCAAATTTATATTTTTGACATTTTGGGAGCTAGGAAGCTCCGATTTTGATGATTTTTGATGCGTTTTTCTCATAGAATCATAATATGTAAATTCATAACTTTATTTTTCTCATTTACCAAGAACTTTTATTTTATTTTTCATGATTTTCACCCAAGTTGATAATTAGATTTTCACCATTTTTGGGGCTTGAGAGCTCGGATATGTGCGATTTATAAGGAAGTTTTGAGATTTATTCCATGGATAAGTTCTCTAATCTTATAATTATAATTTTCACCTTAATTTAATCTTCAAAACAACTTCAAATTCTTCATTTCAAGATGAGTTTTGGAGGGTTTTGCCGGTAAAGCCTGAAAATGGTTTTCCTTTGATTTAAACATCATTTTGATCTCATTTTTGCTTGAATTTTAGCTGTAGTATCCTATAAATATGATGAACATATTTATAAAATAAAATTATGATTTTACTCCTTTTATTTTTAAACTCATTTTGGGGGTTCATTTTTAGACCTGTCTTGATAATAATATGGGTCTCGTTTTTCCTTGTGGTTATGATATTGGTTGGATTTCAAAACATGATTTATCCTTGTGGAAGATGTGGTTATATTTTTTGGATATTGGTGATGGCATGCATAGACTTGGTACTTTCATGCTCACTAAAATGATAAATGGTACGATCCCAACTAAAATATAATTTTTACTACTCTTTTCCTAAAAAAAGATTTATTTCCACTTTTCTCTTTTAATGAATTTACGGACTTACACTCTTTTAACTGTGATTCTATCCCATGCATATGCATATATATATATATATGTATTACTGGTACTGGACTTGGTGAATTGATGATGATGATGACTATTAAAAATCTTGGATCGACACCAGGTTAGTGTATACGGGTACTCTCGAACCCTTTAGGAGCCCCTTTATCCATGAGCCATCTTGTTAGAAAAGAGAGGTGCCATAGGTCCTGCCTTTGCGAGCCGTTGAGTTGGAGGAGGTACATACACTAGGTTACTTTATTACACTTAGATTGGTATGGTATTATGGACTTACTTGGCATTCACTCTTGCATGCGCATTGCCTATCACAAGTATGTGCCTTTATCTATCAGCCTTATGAAGAGCTGCATAGGTATAGGAATGAGTGTTGCTTGTAATATATTGTGTGGTTCTTGTATCTATTAGCCTTATCAGGGATTGCATAGGTATAGGCTCTAACTGTTATTTGCTAAGTGTTGATTGAACCTTCCGAGCCTATGTTGGTAGTGGTTTATGCAAGGCACAGATGGGTATTGTTTGTTGGACTAGCCGTCCACTATATTGTGTTATTATTATATTTAGTTTGTGATTGGTTGATTATTGAACTGATACTGAGATTTGGGTATGATTCTAATTCCTTTATTTATTGTTCCTTTATTATGGAAAGTTATCTCATGTTTAGACATATGTATTAGAGATCCTAATTATGTTAGTACTAGTTCCTACTATGATTAGGAGGCCTTAAGAAGCTAATATGACTACTTTAGGTTGTACCTGTGGGTTAGCCTTATATATATACATACAATTATATATGTAGTTATGGTATTACCTTATATCCTTTCCTTTCTTAATGTTTTCATGTTGTATATCCATTTATTGGCCATGTTACTATTGCATATCCTTCATCTGCTCTTTATTTGTATATGGGCTAGTGGTATTGGTATAGTTCTAGGAGTCCGGAGTATAGCCAAAATAGGATAGTTTATTCTTATTGCATCCTTAGCTTTACTATGTTAGTTATCTAGATATTTGTGTGTAGTTTACATTTTTAATTGTATGTTATGTATATTCGCATTATCTTTGGTGCTCAGTCGAAATTTGCCTACTGAGTACCATGTGTTTGGTACTCATACTACACTTTTACAGCCTACAGATCATAGTACGAGTTCTCGCTATTGTTGTGTGCGTTGTGCGGAATAACTATGGTTCAGAGACATAGGGTAAACTTCTGGTGTTCAAAGCATCGCTATTGTTCCTCCTATGTATTTGACTAATCTATATATTGGGAAGCCAGGGGGTACACAGTCCTTATGTTCATCTTTTACTGTTTACAAACCCAGGCATTCAAGTTCGGTTACTACTTACTATTCACTTCAAATTCTCCTATTTACTTTTCTGCACTGCTCATGAATTTTGTCAAGTTTGAGATACTGTTCAATGTTTTCCTATGGGTTCGAACCTAACCTAGTTTGGGTTACTATATTTGACATCTACCACAACATACTTCTTTAGAGGTTAGTTTTGGGCAACATCAAACTTTGGCACCGTTGCAAGGGAATAACTGTGTGAATTATTTATTGAATTTGGTGAAGTTTGCAAGTTTTATTTCTTGTTCTTGATTTGGAATACACCGGTATATGTCAAACACTCGGAGAAGAGGCAATCCCTTACTCCCTTTTGATCCAGATCCTGAAAGAATTCTTCAAACACCCCGAAGGATGTCAAAACAAGTTCATGATAGTGTTTCTGCGATGGTTCGAGACCCTCAGATTTTGCCTCCTTCCCCACTTAATGATCCATAGAATGCTGCTAATAGATAGACTAAGCAATTATTAATAGCAACATCTGATGATGCTTGAGTAGATGAGGATGCACAGTTAGATGAAGAGGCTAGGCTAGCCCAGCAAGCATCGCTAGCTAGGCCAAGACAAGTGGCCGAGCGTCGAGATAGAGTTCAAAGAGGTAGAGCTCTAATGATTCCTGCATATCAACATCTTCAACCATACGATGAAGAAAAGGACATGGGATATATTAACCAGCTAAGATAAGAGCCATTATTCCTCCTGCTCTATCTTTCAATGTTTAATTTGACATTACTAGTGCAATGATACAATTGCTAAACTTGAAGGTGCATTTTTGGGATCATAAAAAATATGTGTTTTTGAACCTATAAGGGGTGGTAATGCTGTACATTGAAGGGTAAATCGGGGATTGCATATTGGAATCAACTCATAACTAAACCCTAATGTTGCATTAGATATGGGGTTCTTGATGACTCGTACCTTCAGGTAACGAGTCATAACGTGACTCGTAACCATTGAAAACATAAAGTCTTAGAAGGATGTAGATTCTGGTATGTGTACGACTTGCCTATGTGAATTGTAACCAACCCCTACGACTCATAAACATAAGTCGTAATGACCTGGGGAGGTAACACATAATAGAGTTTTGTTTCTAGTCCACTTACAAGTGTTTGTAATAAGTCGTAAACTATTCTTACGACTGGTTAGGAAGACTCATAAGCTGACTAGTGAACATTCATGTATACATTATTTAACTTACAACTTGTACATATGAGGCATATCTAGTGAATACTACTAAGACCCCCAAGTCGTAAGAAGTCCAGTAAGGAATATTGACATAAAATTTTATTATTTTCCTATTCCTTTACTTAAATATAACTTATTGATCTTATGCAACAGGTATTCATGGCTCCCAAAGGCGATTCATCTTCAAAACAAGTAGCAAAGAAGTGAAATAGGAAGAAACCTTCCCAAAATTTGATTATAAGTTAGTGAACGAGTCCACAGACTCACCGAGCAATAACGATGACCTCATTGAATATCCAATGAAGGGGCAGTTAGGGTTAAGAGACAAAAGACCGGTGAGAGGAAATAAAGTAAATTCAAAGGAGGATACACCTCCCAAGGGGCCAAGAAAGAAGAACTCCCATACTTCACCACCCCAAACATTGTCCCAGTTTGAAGAGGACAGTGGTGCTAATAATGAGGAAGTTGAGTCAATTTTGTAAAAGGTGGTGGTAATCCACATAATGAGGACTCCAGTTCCTATGAGATAAAATCAGAGAATGGGAGTGATGCTGAGGAAAACATGACTTATATTAATGTATAGGACCCACCTTTACCAATCCAACCTGCCCCGGTGCCCATTGTTGAATGGTAGGGTACCCTAGTATGCAGGGAACGTACAATGATGGTATAAGCATAAACCCTACCACTGGAAGGATGAAGAGGGGCCTTTATCCGGAATGAAGGTTTGCTACAACAGGCATGTTTGAGTTACCTAGATTTGTAGTCAGATTTCAACCATACGGATTTTAGTGGTTGACTACAGCGCCAGGAAAATTTAGTCCTGCATTAGTGCGGGAATTTTATGCTATGTATAAGGGTGAGCTGAAGAGGCAATATCCTCAGGGAAACTTATGAAGGGGTGGTGATCCAGTGACATTTTTGATAGTTTGAGGAGTGTGGCTGAACATTTCCCCACTGAATATTTTGAGGTTCTTGAATGAACTATCTTTTTAGCCACCAGTAAACACCGGCGAGATAGATTACCACATGGAGGAAATGCAAAAGGTTACAAAAAAGAAAATGGGGTCAGATGATAAAATAAGGCATTTTCGATGGATAATAGATTTGATTGAGCTGAATGGGGAAGAATCCAATTAGGTTGTCTATGGTCCAGGAGTACACTCACAACAAATTACCCAACAAACTTTGAGTTTCGAGGCCAAAGCATGGTGGACATTGGCGAGGGATAGATTGTGTCACTACTGGGGACAACGTGCTTAGTCTTGTTCGTGCGACATTGATTGCAGGACTCATGGAGGGTTATGAGTTTGACGTGGCATAGTTCTTAGCAAGAGAAATAAGCGACCGAGCAGTGGACTAATAAAAACTACTTCTAGCATATCCATGTATGATTACCCAGATTTGTTTGGCTGAAGGGGTGCAGGAACTTCCAGTGATCGACCAGTTCAGGGTACCTAAAAATACCATAAACTTGGGATTGATATGCGATGCTGCTAATCCTATGACCAGGAAGGAAAATTAAGGTGGAAAATTGCTAGCTCAAGTGATGAAAAACAGAGGATAAAAAGTGGAGGATACTAGAGTTGATGAGGTTCCTATTGAGGATGGCCAGTCTGAGCCAAAATATTCTAACACAGTAGGCCCAGTTGGCACTCCGGCTTCACCACCTACTACAGCCCCATGGCCATCATCGGCCAGATCTACACCACCAGGGTATGTGATTATTTTCCAATCCAATTTAAATGAGATTATGTGTAGGTTGGGAATGGTCAAAGCAAAGGTGTAACTGATCGAAGATGGTGTGAAACCCTAGGTTGAGAATAAGCTAAAAGAATAAAACAGATGGGTACAGGGTAGGTTAGATGATTTTGCATAAAGGATGACACATCAGTTGGGAAGTGGCAAAACTCTTAACGTTGTGGAGTTTAAAGGTAAGGTGGTTGAGATAAAGAAACTGGTTAATGAGCTATATAGCATGCCATTTTTCTCGGCACCTGTGATAATATAGATTAAGCTTGAGATAGAAGTTGAAAACATTTGGAGTATTCCGATGGGAGAACAGAGCCGAGAAAGATAGAAAAAAATATTGAAGCACTAAAAAAGGAAAATCTAAAGAAGGCAAAGAGAGATGGAATTCAAAGTGAACAAGATCGGTATGTAAGGGTCCGAGAGATGGTAGATAGTATCAGTAGATCAAAGCTGACAAGTGATGATGTTTATAGGGTAGTGATGTAGTCCCGACACCTGACCTACCACTAAGCGCACTAGCCATAATCGGTGCCACTCTTGCAGAGATTGTCCCAACAACTAATGGGACTACTGTTGAGGATGGTGGGACCTGATTTGAGGGACCACATGATGATGTAGCATGAGCTGGTGCCTTGAGCACCCAGGTATATCCTCCTCCCTTGTATTACATTGATAGATGCACTGAGGATAGTACATAAGGTTTTAGTCGGGGGTAAGAGGCATACCAAGGTCACCATGGGTTATACTTGCTGTGTTTCAAAACCCGTAGGCCATAATATGAAAAGCTTATAAACCGACAGGTCTTGTTATTATTTTTGTTTTTTCTAGTTTGTGTGGTGTGATTCTAAAAATAGGAAGGAACTTTGTACTTGCGGTTGTATAAAAATGTGTTTTTACGTTGAACTGATTTTGAATAACTGTGTTGAAAAATAGATACCCTTACTAAAATTTTTGCTGATTGTGTGATGTGTGTATATGTGAGTGACAATCATGAATCTGATAGTGGTATTAGAATTAGGGCTAAAATAACTATGGCAAACGATTGCATAACCGAGTAAGTAGCAACTGGCAGTATGAACCTATACGAGGTGTGTGTGAGGCGTTACCTAGTTTCCGGTGTGTCAGAATTCAAAACTTGCTCGATTCCTCTTACCTAGGGTTCAGGATAGTCGAGTAGGAGATGATCATAGGCCATTTTTGTCTTAAGTCCACTTGAAGCTAAATACTAACCAAATGTAATATGAATCCCTTGATCCCATTATTTGAGCCTTAACTGACCAATTTTTCTGTTTACACTAATTTCACCTTCCCATTTTAACTACAA
The DNA here is from genome assembly GCA_030864215.1 of Capsicum pubescens. Taxonomy (NCBI): domain Eukaryota; kingdom Viridiplantae; phylum Streptophyta; class Magnoliopsida; order Solanales; family Solanaceae; genus Capsicum; species Capsicum pubescens. The sequence continues at coordinate 191,546,438 of CM061544.1, read as the reverse complement.
TGAACCTATTTTGGCCCTGGTCCTCCTCGGACACTATGCACCCCCACTCAGGCAAATCGCCTATGTTGAGGATGACTATGATAGGGGTGTGTAGAAAAATATAAGTATGATGAAAGAAGTGTAGAAAGAAAAATAAAGAAGGACAAGTGCGGTGAAAATAAAAAGATAATAAAAGAAAAAGGAAATTGCAAGAAGAAAAAGAGAAAAGAAAAAGAGAAAAAAAATGTGAGTAAAAACCCGCACCTGGCCCAATCTGAATGCTCTTTAAAAGTAAAAGAGAGACATTAAGGCAAAAATAAAAGGAAGAAAACGTGGAAAATAAATGGAACCCGAAGAAAGCATAGTGTCAAGGAGGCATAGTCACCGAAATATCCCAAAAAGATACCGTACCAGCCAAAACCTACGTTATAAGAAGAATAAAGTCCTTTAGTGATCCTATCCAGACTGTCCAAAAACTCTAGAAAAGAGCATATGGGCAAGACTATAGTATTCTGTATGCACTGGTCGATACTTCTATGTGAGAAAGAGCACTTTTTGAAATATCCTTGCACAACATGATTAATCTTAACTGAGTGAATATGATTTCTTTGATTGTGAGCATACATGGGTTATGTTGTTAGGTTGCTAGGCTATTCAGTGTGTGTGATTACACCTAGTTGTCTGTCACTAATGTAATGCCTTTATTGAATTCCTATATATTTCTTCGTGTGCCAAATCGATATACACAATTGGATTCTTGAAAAGTTAAGACTAGGAGGGGGAATAACAATATCAAAAACTGAACTGGAAATCATTGCCGTAGATATCTTAGGATCATCCTATTTAAGCATCGTTGTTGTGTTAGAGTTTTGATTTCTGCTTTACCTGAGGACACGTAAACTTTCTTAGCTGAGGGTATTGATACACCATAGAAACACGACACTTTGATGCTTAAAATAAATAATTTATGCTTAGACTGAGGTTATTTTTGTAGATATGATGTGGGTTTGTGGTTGTTGTAGGTGAAATAGGTAAACAATGGTCTTGGAATGAAATTAGAAGAAAAAACCCTAAAAAAGATAAAGTCTGTACATCCTGCGAGTCAGAGCACAAGTTTTCAACACATAATATGACTTATAGGTGTAGTTTTAAGCACAACAATAACAAAAGTCAAGCAGGGAAGAAGTGAAAAGTGGATATAACTGGAGAGTGCGAACCATAAGATAAGTCTACGAGTCTGGAGAAACAGTCTTTAAAAGAATAGAAACCAAAGTTAAAGTTATAAGTGAAGTCACAGAAGAAGACGATTCGTAAGATCTGAGTACGATTCATAAGGATAAGTCATAAAGAAACCAGTGTCCAGAGCATTGAAAAACTAAAGCCTAGGTGGTGACGAGTGAAGACCATGAGTCATATGGTCAAGGTACGACTCGTGAGGATGAGTCGTAAAGACAATAGAAGCCCGAACCGTTGAAATATCAGTCACTGTAGTACATACGACAAACACTATGCAACTCGTAAGAAGACCTTATGAGTGGACTACGTGAGTCGTACCTTGTGCCGACATACTTTTCCTATTCCTTTTTAATTAGGATTTCTCGGTTGTTTTTAGATACTATAAATACCTTAGGGTTATTCCTTTATTAGGTTACACACTTTTGCAATAATTTTACTACTTTTTACATACTTTGCTCTTTGAGATTGTGTTTTTGAGATTTTTAGGTTCTAATTCAATTGAGGACTTCAAATTTTATTTCTCTTATTTTTGTGCAATTAATTACATATTTTATTTATTGATTATCATGGATTGTTGCAAGAACATGAGCGGCTAATCTCCTTGACTAGGGTTGTGGGAACCCTGGTGGATTAACTATGTAAAGGAAGTGGGAGATTCATCTATTTTCTTATGGTTGCATGTATCTTTATCTTCTTCATATTTATTGACCTTAGAGATACAACAGAAGATTGAGGATTGCCTGTATTGGAGAACGTCTTCACAAGGGAGCTTGAGATTAGAAAAAAAGGATTAAGATAGTAATTTGGGATTCACATCCATCGTACAATTTCTCCAGCTCATATAATTAACTTAAGACCCAAAAGGTGAAAGTTGAACTGAGGTTATAGACAAGCAGTAATAAGGCCACACCCTGAAACTCATAAGGTAAAGGATGAGATTTATCATCACGTTCATAAGACGGTTGATAATACATAGATTGTCAACTTTGCATGCAGAGCAAAAGAATAGGTGAGTTGAACAATAGAATTTTATGGATTTGAGAATCCAGGGGGAAGACAGTCCTAGTGTTTGTCTTCTACTATTTACAAACCCAAGCATTCAAGTTTGGTTACTACTTATTGTTCACTTCAAATTCGTCTATTTACTTTTCTGCATTGCTTATATATTTTTTCAAGTTTGAGATATTGTTCAATGTTTTCCCTATAGATTTGACCCCAACCTAGTTTGGGTTACTATATCTAACATCGATTGCTACATACTTCTTTGAAGGTTAGTTTTGGGTGATATCAAACTTTGGCGTCGTTGTCGGGGAACTCGGGTTATGAAAAATTAGTCTCAGAGCCTAGGTTTATCAGTGTGTTGGTATAAGATCTAAGTGTCAAGCAGATTCCTACAAATTGGTACGTTAGTAACCTATCTTTGGGCGGTTACAGAGCATTCTTAGGAAATTCTGTTCTTAACTCCTTGTTGTCTGTCTGTATTTCTATGAGCTTCAAGTATGTTCTTTGACTCTATTTTGTCCTAGATGAATTATGTGAGGTTGTCAATAGATGTGAATTGGACTTCAACATCAGCTGGCTTCGGTGGGGTTTACAATCACCTCTGCTTTTCGATGTTCAACATTGGGGATCCCTAGTTTTTTTGCAGATACCTCATAGCCAGGGATGACACCCGATTTATCGAATAATTCTTAGGCTAGAGTTGGGTTTGTTGGTGTTAAGCAGGGTTGCTTGAAGGTTTCAAAGTATGAGATTGGGTTTCTTAAGTGGGCAAGTATATTCCTATGCTATATCCTTCAGAGCATGATATGGTACATGGATTATCAGAGGATTAGCATTGGCACTCCATTTGGCATCGGTGCATTTGATAACTGCTAGGTCTTCCTTATCTCAGGTTGTTGACCATGCGAGGGCCACAAAAAAATCATGTACTTTTACTTATGAAGGTGGTGTTAAAAGGACATGCCATCAGTATATTACTATTGATATTCTATTCGAGAATGAAGATCCTCTTGGTGGAGGTCAGCTTCTATAATGACCCTTCAGGTTATTTTTTGTATTTCAATTTATTTTTTCCATTAGAGATTTCCTATAGCTACCCCAAGTTATTTGTGATTTACTGAGACTGATTCAGTTACCAGGTAGTTCATTTGTTTTTTAGAGTTAATTCCCTATTTTGAAGTCTTCGCTGGTTCAAATTGGCACCGGAAAAAAACTATAGTCAAATGATCTCGTATGCTAATTCTTACTATTCTAATAGCTCTAGAATGTCAATTTTAGGCTAGGTGAACTCTTGTTTCTAGTCACAAGGCGCCCAAACTCAATTCAATCTATTGGTCAAAAAGTTAAGAAAATAGAAGTTAGGCGTGGGACCCAATTTTTATCAAAATGACCTCAGATGGAAATTTTGACTGCTCCATTGAGTTCAAAACATTGAATTGGATAGGGTAGCATAGTCTGTTTGCGTATACAAAATTTTAGATTAATTTCGAGGGGTTGGTAGAGACTTGGAAATTTCTAAGTCTTAGCTGTGGTGGGGCACTCGCTAATAGTGAGCCAAGGGTCGCGATCACAATACCCTTAGCAGGGCACTAAGTACCATAATTATGGTGACATGCCGCAATAGCGACTCGTATGGCAGCTACCAGATACCGTGATCGCAAGGGTCGGGTCGCGATAGCGACTCCCGAACACCTGGGGAAGGTATGAAAATCACCCTTTCAGCTCATTTTCCCATTCTACATCCATTCTCAAGAGACTAGAATCCTAAATATTAGGGAAAACTTAGGATTAACTCTTATGGTGATTTGGGAGCTTGGGTAACGATTATTACGCGATTCTCCTTCGAAATTATGATAAGATTTGTTCATGTTCTTGCTTGATTTCCTCTTTTCCTTGCTAAAATCCCTAAAGCTTGGTGATTTGAGTTTAGTTCTAATGTAGCTCGAATTTCACCAGGGTAATTGCTCCTTGAGCATAGGGGAATATTGGGTTGGCTTCGAAAACACGATTTCCATATGTGGGACACACATGGGATTTTAGGTGATTTTTGAACCCAAAGCATAATAGTGCAATATGGGTATCATTATTCTCGTTGTGATGAGTAGATTGTGATTTTGATAGCATGGCACCTTGCGAAAGCTTGTCAGAAGGAAAAATCGGTGATTTAAAAAATTCTTCGAGCTTTCTTTAGTGTTCAGGTAGGCTAGGTTCCCTATCTCCTTAGATTGAGATATGTCATAGTATATTTATAATATTATGTTATATTTGGGATGGGTTTTAGGTGTTTGTGATGTTATTGGCATTGCTTGGGTTAGTTGGACCGTTTAGGCTATCCAAGAATTATAATTTAGGCATAATTGGCTTAGTTGCACTTATTTTTATTAAGATTTCTATCTTAGGGTTGATTAAAGATTATTTAACTTCTAAAAGTGGATTTAGATACCTTAGCCTAGCCAAGGGTAGAAATTGCCTTGTAATGGATTCTGGGGATTAGAAGTGGGCCCTTCCCTCCCGCCTTAGGCCAATACTTAAGATAGTTTGTTTGACCTTTATATGCTTGTGATATACCTTGAAATTATTAATATGAGACTTGATGAAGCTAGAGACCTAATGAGCATGATGGTTTGATATGAGAGTTGATGCTAAAATGGTAAAAACCGATGGTGGCTATAATGATTATGATATTGATGATATATATACTGGTTTGAGTCCAGATACTAATTATGATATTGATGATATATATACCGGTTTGAGTTTGAATAATTATTATGATGTTGATAATGTATATACCGATTCCATTCCGAATAATGATTATGATATTGATGATAAATATACTGATTAGAGTCCAAATATTGAATATAATATTGATATATATATATATATTTATACCAATTTAAGTTCAGATATTGATTAAAATATTGACTATATAATTACCTGTTTGAGTTTGGCTATTACTTATGATATTGATTGTGTGATACCGATCGTAATATGTTATTGAGGTGTGTTGTTAATGATGTGTTTATCAGTTCAAGTACGAATGTGGAAAATCATAGTGTTACATGACATGGATGGATTCTAACTGTAACATGAGAGTTGTTAAATGATGGTGGTTCGGTTTATGCTTTACTTGGTTGTACCCTCCAGGCTTATGGGGGCCTGCATTGGGTTATTTACTTTTCTGCACTTATTGTCTTATGGGGGCCAATCTTATAGTTATAGTTTCATGTGTTTGATTCTTTATGTGATGTTATTATTCTGGTTATTTACTTATTCATGTACAACGATTTTGGAGTTGATTCAGGTTTGCCTTTACCTTGACTTAGTTATGTTATCTTGTATTTTATCGTATTTATATCATGATTAGGCTTAGTAGGCTGATGATACCTACTGAGTACCCGTGGTTTTGGTACTCATACTAAACTTCTGTACCTTTATAGTGTAGATACGAGTCCAAGTTGCCATGTTGAGTCGTTGATTGTGCTGTGTTGGATTTCAGAGATAGGGTGAGATCTCGGAGTCGAAGTTACTCATTTCCATCTATCTTATTTATGTCTAGTCTTTAATTTTGTGTCATGGCCCGATTTACGAGTTTTGATGGCACCTACTAAATCCCGCCAGTAGTTAAACCGAACCGTAACCCGGAGCTAAATGCAATGGGTCAACTTGGTGAAAGTGCCCCAAAAGGGCCAAATAGGCAATCCATCACAAGAAATAAGCCAGGAAATAAAAATAGTTTAAAGGTAGTCACTACATAAATACCATCCTACGACCTAGTAGAGCCATCACAAGAGCAACTATAAATACAACCCAAGAATTAAGAATAGTCAACACAATCTGTCATAAAACTAAAGACTAGACATAAGTAAGATAGAAGGAAATAGGAGACTCCGACTCCAAGATCTCACCCTATCTCTAGTTACCAACACAACTTGAACATTGATAAACGGCGATAACTAGTACCTAGATCTGTATAAAAAAGGTACTGAAGTGTAGTACGAGTACCAAAACAATGGGTACTCAGTAGGCCTCATCGGTCGATTAAGCTAAATTGAGGTATAAATATGATAAAATGTACGATAACATAAGTAAGTCAAAGTAGAGATGAACCCTAATTCAACTCCAATATCGCTGTGCATAAATAAGTAATAAACTGGAATAATAGCATAACGTAACATAAAGCATCAACACATGCAATCATAACTACAAAATTGGGTCCCATATGCCAATTGGTGCAGAAAAATAAATAACCCATCGCCAGTCCCCATAAGCCTGGAAGGTACACACAAGATAGTATAACCAACCACCAACATACAAATTTTCAATATACCACTAGATTCCACTCACATCATTCTACATTATCCATTTTCTCATTTTCAAACTTAGGCAAATTACTATTTTCAATCTCACACCCCGATATTGTCATATCATAATTAGTATATCGTCATATTATACTATGCATATTCAAACTTTAACCGGTAATATAATCATTATATTCAAACTTTAACCGGCAATATAATCATTAACCGAACTTGAAATAATAATTATAATCATTATCTGGACTTGATTCGGTAAATATATAACCAAAGTCATAATCATCCTCCAGACTCGAACTAGGTAAATATCATCAATAGCATATCCATCCTCAGAATTTGAATCGGTAGTTATAAATATATCCATATAATCAATAGTATAGGTAATTGCATAATCAATAGGCATTAACCCTTACATAAACCAACATTCCATCAAGTGTCAGAGTTTCTCAACATCACCCCAATAAACATTTCCAAGATTCTAACAAGCATGTAGAGGTCTACAAAAGCTAATATGTGTCTTAACCTAAGGTGGGTCATGGGCCCACTTCTAATCCCCAAAGTTCCATTTAAGGAAAATTCTACCCGAACTAGGCTTAAGGTATCTAAATTCACTTTTAAATTTTAAACAAGCCTCTATTATCCCTAAGATAGAAAATTCACCTAAAATATGAGCAACTAGATCAATTATGCCTAATTTATGGTTTCGATTAGCCTAAATGGTCTTAAACCAAGCATTGCAATTCATCATACCAACACCTAAAACCCCTCCCAAATCTAATAAAATATCAAAAAAATATTATGAACTAGCTCAATCTAACAAGGGGTAAAATCTGGCCTACCTGGTTACCGATGAAAGCTTGAAAGATCCGCTAAATCACCAATTTTTCCTTCCAAGAAGCTTCTGCAAGATTCCAAGCTATCTGGATTTTGGAAGTCAGTGGGAGCAACACTTGGACTTGGTAGAGTTTCCTTATTATAACAATTATAATTTGAGTATTGAGATGACACCTTTTGAAGATTTATATGGTAGGCAATGACATTCCTCGATTTGATGGTTTAAGAATTTAGAGGTTAGACCTCATGGTACTAACTTGCTTTAAGAGTCATTAAATAGAATCAATTTAGAATAGGTTGAGAGAAGCTCAGAGTAGGAAGAAAGCTTATGCAGACAACAGACTTCGTGCCTAAAGATTTGGAGTTAGTGATCAGGTATTCTTTCGTGTGTCGCCCATTAAGGTTTGATGAGGTTTGGGAGGAAAGGCAAGCTCATACCTAGTCAAGATTCTTCAACCAGTTGGTGAAGTGGATTATGAGTTAGCCTTACCTCCAGAATTTACTACGTTTTATCGGTTTTCTATGTTTTATATTACGGCAATACATTCCTGATCCGTCTTATGTGCTTACATGGGATTTTTTTCAGTTGGATAAGCGGTTGACCTTCGTAGATGAGCCTGTGCTAAAATTTAGACAGTGATGTCAGGCAGTTAAGAACTAGGGAGATTCGTTATAGTTTAGTGGAGGCACCATCCAATGGAGAAGGCTACTTGGGAGATTGAGAGCAAGATACGTACCCAGTATCCTCACCTGTTTGAGACTTTAGGTACATCCTAATCGTTGACTTTCACGAATGAAAGTCCTTTTAGTAGTGGATATTGTAATGACATTTCAGGTTATTTTTTGTATTTTCACTTATTTTTTCCGTTAGAGCTTTCCTATAGTTGGCCCAAGTCATTTGTGACATGTTGAGACTGACAATTTGGTTACCGGGCAGTTTGTTTGCTTTTTAGACCCAATTCTCAATTTTAAAGTCTTCGCTGGTTCAAATTAGCTACTGGGTGGAAAATTAAGTCAAATGATCTCGAATGCTAATTATGATAGTCCCAACAGCTCCAGAATGTTGATTTTTTGCTAGGTGGACTCTTGGTTCAGGTCCTGAGGTCCCTGGTCTCATTTTGGCCTATCGGTCGTAAAGTTAAGAAAATAAAAGGTGGGTGTGGGACCCACTTTTCATCAAAACAACCTCAGATGGAAATTTTGACTTCACCATTGAGTTTGAAACTAGGGTAGCATAGTCCATTTGCATATACGAGATTCTAGATGAATCTCGAGGGATTGACAGAGACTTAGTCCATTTTCATGTCTCACCTTGTAACACCCCGCATTTTTGGGCTAGACTTTGAACCGTCATTCCTATGTGTGTAAGATCTAATACCATGATTTGTATGTGAATATATGTGTCATGATCTTTATCCCAGTGTGTGAAGTGCTTAGGAGGTGAAAATGTTCATAGAAATCACTTCGAGCAAAGTTTAGCTAAGATCCTTTGATTCAGCCAAATTTTGGTATTCGATTCTACAAGTGTCAACTTTGAACGTGTATAACTTTTTATATACGTGGAATTTTTCATCTCAAGACCCACCAAATGATAGATAATTGAGTTATCTTTCCAACTATACCAATTTTACCTTAATCCGATAACCGATCAAAAAGTTATGGCATTTTTATGAGAAGAAATAAGGGTCCACGATTTGGCTGCGGTGCACCGGTCTCTCCCCGAGATAAGGGTTGCAACTCATCGCTCTCTCAACGCGATAAGGGAAGTGATGCAGTGCTTATTCCCCCTATATTTTAGCTTCTTAACGGTCAAGGGGCTCTTTGGTACTTTCCCCTCAGCCCTAAATGTCCAAGGCACAATTAAAGCATCCAAAAGGGAATTATTTGCACATCTTCTTCAAATCAACTCACGTAAAAATTCTCCTTTTTCCAAGAACAATAATTCAAGCTTCTTCTCTCAAGAACACAAGGATTTAATTTTTGAATTCAAGATTTCTTCTAGAATCCAAGAGTTCAAGCTTCCAAGTTCAAGAAATCTTCAAGAAATATCAAGAATAGGGTTTCTTTCACAAGTTCATCATTCAAGTCCTAAGCTCCAAGATCTCTTCATAAGTCAAGAAACTTAAGGTATGTGGTATTTATGAACAAGTACATTCTTCCATCCTTGTGCCCGAAACTTGTTTAAAAGTTTAAGTTTTATGATTTGCAATTAGGGTTCATACCCAAGTTATCTTATTTTGAAATTTAGAAATTATTAGGTGATTGATGTATTAAAGTGCATACATGATCTCTTCTATTTATGTTTTGACTTAAAGATTCTCTATTATGATTTGAATATCATGAGTTTGATTTGAAACATTGATTAAAGATTTCTGATTGAATTTTAAGAATGATATTGTATTACAAGTTATATTGTGTTTGCTTGTGATTATATTGGTGTTGCTTTATGATTCTAAATCATCTATTTCTTATGCACGATAGTATTGGCATGCGTTGATTCCTTATGTTATATTGTTATTCTGATAGATAATACTTGTTATGTACAATGATATTGGCATGTTTTGATGCGTTATGTTACACTATTATTCCGAATTGTTTACTTATTATATACAGTAATGATGGGGATGATTCAGGTCCGATTCTGTACCTTGACCTAGTTATGATTATCTTGCACTTTATCATTCTTATATCAGGAATTAGCTCAGTTGGTCGATTATGCCTACCGAGTACCTATTATTTTGGTACTCATACTACACTTCTATACCTTTTTGGTGTAGATCCAAGTATTAGCTACCGCCGTTGATCGTGGTTCGTGCGGTGTTTCATTTGTGGAGATTGGGTGAGCTTTTGGAGATTGTGGCACCTAATTTCCTTCTATCTATTGTATTCAGTCTTTAGTATTCGAGACAGATGTATTGACTATTCTAGACTTGGAGTTGTATTGATACTTTTAGTTGCTCTTGTACTAATTCTACCAGTTTTGAAATTGTTATCTTGTATGGCAGTTTATTCTATCTAGAACCCTTGTGTTTACAATTGATGTTCTTGAATTTTGCCTATGTTGGGCTTTTCTTTCCTAATTAACCCATTGCAAGAGCTCTGGATTGTGGTATTGGCTTAACTACTAGTGGGAACTAGTAGGTGTCATCATGAATCGTAAATCGGGTCGTGACACAATAGCTTTAGGACATTGATTTAGGCTAGGTGAACCCTTGGTTTGAGTCTCGAGGCTTCCGAACTCATATCGATTATTAGGAAAAAATTAAGAAGATTGGCACATGGGTATGGGACCTAATTTTCATAGAAACAACCTCAAATGGAAATTAGATTGTGCCATTGAGTTCGGAATGTCAAGTTTGATAGGGTATCATTTATGTATGCGAGATTTTGGGTGAATCCAAAAGGGTTGGCGGAGACTTGGAATGCACCGCTTAAGCACCCTTTTAGGGCTGCTTAAGCAAACGGGCCACTAAAGCAGAGACCCATCACTTAAGTTACCGGGTCAGCCCAGCGGAGGTCAACTTAAGCGCAATCCCTACCTCTTAAGTGGTAGCCTCTAAAGCATCAAGGGAATGATTAAGCAGTACCTATATGGACGTCTATTGTCACTTAAACGACACTAGGTCACTTAAGCGGTGACTACTTAAGCGGCCCAATGCCTGCTTAAGCGACACCCGTGGACCTGGTAGAGGTATAAAACCCCACTTAGCCAAATTTTTCCTATTTTCATCTATTCCCAAGGATATTGAACCCTAAAAAGTGAAAAAACTTGGGAGAATCATTTGTGGTTGATTTTTATAGATTTGGTGAATTTAAGTTATGTATTTCTTCTTCAATTTTGTGGTAAGCTTCCATCAAATTCTTGGTTCAGTTCTCCATCTTTTCTAAAATCTATAAAGCTTGGTGGCTTGATTTTAGCGATGTTAGATCCCGGAATTCATCCATTTTTTAGGGTTAATATTGCTTGAGCATAGAAGTAAGTTGTGTTAGTTTCAAAAGCTTGAAGTTTCAAAAGCTTGATACTGTAAATGGACCCCATTTGGGATTTTTACGTAATGTTGGATCTAAAGTACAATAGTGCAATATGTGTATCATTTTTCTCATTTTGATAAGTAGATTGTAATTTTGATAGCATGGCACCTTGCAAACACTTCTCAAAGGGGGAAATCGGTGGTTTAGTTGATTCTTCAGGCTTTTATTTAGCATCCACGTAGGCTCGGTTTACCTTTTTCGCAGATTGAGCTAAATCATTGTATAATTATGATATTATGCTAGATATCGAATGAGATTTAGGTATTAGAAGTATGATTGGTATGATTTTTTCTTATTTGGACTCTTTAGGCTATCTTGGAACTATAATCGGTAAAATTAACCTAGTTGCTCATAGTTATTGGTAGAGATTGACTTAGTTGCTTATGTTTAGGAAGAATTGTTATCTTAGGGCTAATTATGGCTTATTTAATATCCAAAAAATAATTTAGATACCTTAGCCTAGTCTGGGGTATAATTTACCTAAAAATACATTATGGAGATTAGAAGTGGGCCTCTACGCCCACCTTAGGTGGTGACTTATATTATCTTTTGTAGACTTGTTTATGTATATTAAACTCTTATTAATGATTCTTTATGACTTTGTGTTGATTGAAGACCTAATGAGTATGCTAGTTTGTATATTGGAGTTTGTGCTAATTCTGGATAAAAATTCAGTGGTTTATTGGTATAGATCGCTTATATAGTAAATTAATATAATTTTATAATATGGCTTATTGACATGGCTTGGATATAGGTTATTGGTGTGGTTTATTGATACAATTAAAACACCTTGGGTTTTTGTAACGACCCAATTTTCTGGAACCGGAACGTCACATGGTGCTCATGATCCCGAAGGACCACAAGCCAACCCTCTACTGATATCTGTATCTGAACACTACATAATATAGATAATAAATGCGGAAACTGTCCATAAGGTTCAAAACATCTAAAAATACTTAAAATTTAAAACTGAATACTGATACATCTGTCCAAAAAGACTCTAAACTGTCTGAGCTGTGGAGTTGATGGGACATGTCCCCAACAAACTCCGTCTACTGAAAATAAACAAAATCTGATGCAATAATGATAAAAGGATCATCCTCGAATGAAGAGGACTCACTGCTATGTCTACTGCTGCTGATAGGGACTGAACTACTAAGGGTACTCTGTTTCTCGTGCCTCTGAACCTATGGTGTCAAATAAAACACCATAGCACAAATGCGTCAGTACGGGAATGTACCAAGTATGTAGATGAGGTAAGGCTAAATGCAAGGGCTTATGCATGAACAATTACTTAACTGAATAATCATGAGAGTACTGAATGAGAACACATACATGAATGCATAAACCATAACCGAAATCATCATGACTTAAAATACTGAAACTCAGATACTGGTTTACTATTATCTGAACTCACTACTAATACTAAGATACTGAACAACTGAATCTACTCATATCAATGACTGAAAACTGAGCTTTCTACTCTCGATTGACTGCATCGGAGATCAAGCCTCTCTAACAGATGATTCCGGAATCTACTATCAATGATAAGAAATGATCATGTCCGAATATGACAACACGAATACTCAACTGAATCTGAGACTGAGATTAAGCGTATCTGACAGGTGATCTCTAGATTTGATAACAAGAATACTCAACTGAATCTAAGACTGAGATCAAGCCTATCTAACGGGTGATTTCTAGATCTGATAGTGAGATTACTCAATTGAATATGAGACTGAGATCAAGCCTATCTGACGGGTGATCTCTAGATCTGATAACAATAATACTCAACTGAATCTGTGACTGAGATCAAGCCTATATGACGGGTGATCTCTAGATTTGATAATGAGATTACTCAACTGAATATGAGAATGAGATCAAGCCTATCTGACAAGTGATCTCTAAATCTGATAACAAGAATACTCAACTGAATCTGAGACTTAGATCAAGCCTATCTGATGGGTGATCTCTAGATCTGATAACAAGAATACTCAACTGAATCTGAGACTGAGATCAAGCCAATCTGATGGGTGATCTCTAGATCTGATAATGAGATTACTCAACTGAATATGAGACTGAGATCAACCCTATCTGACGGGTGATCTCGGGATATGATAATGAGATTACTCAACTGAATGTGAGACTGAGATCAAGCCTATCTGGCGGGTGATCTCTAGATCTGATACTGAATAACTTTATATGGGACCAAGCCTAGCTGACTGGTGGTCCATGAATCAATGGAACTATCTGAGTTCCTCACTGAGATAGATGACTATATCTGACAGTCTTGATTTCTGAAGATTGATACTGAAACTGTAATTATGGGAAGTAGTCACTTAACCGACATGCCCCGAATATCAACTGGTGGGGTCCAACCTGTAACCCCATCTGGAAGGGTGTCAATACCGTGCCATGGGTAAATACCTCTTTGGTCAAGCCTATTTGATGGGTGACCCTCGCAGGAAGTCAAGCCTAAGGTAATATAATAGTCAAGCCTATCTGACGGGTGACTAGCCTTTCCTGACGGGTGACTCCTGCATCCTACGCTGGCTACGCAGTTCTGGAGTTCAGGGATTGCTCCTAATGACTCTGCCTCTCTGACGGGGATCCGCCATCCCTGCCCTCACTCGGTGCTAGCTCCTACTCCCAACTAAAAGACTCTGAAATGATTCTTAACTGACCATAAACTAAGCTGAATCTGATACTGATCATGTTTCTCGAATGATCTGACTGAGTTAAGCTGAATTCACTTGGTTTCGTATCTGAAGGAATACTACCGAATCTCGTTATCTGACTGAACAACACTGAGTTTTGAATAGAGTACTAAATTACTACAGAGGTCAGAACTAAACACTTGAATACTACTAGATCTGAGTTGGGTACAGAACTGAGGCCAGATTACTAGCGATACTGAGATTATGGCAATTATAGAGATTAATGAGATTTCTTAAGTTCTGTATCTGTCTGAGAATACAGAGTTCTATAACTCACTGAGTTCTGAGAATCATGGATCGACTGGAATTATCATGAAAACTGACACGGGCTCTAGACAACAGCTAAATTATCGGGTATAAATACCCCCAGGACTCGATAACATAAAAGTAAAGCAGAACCATTCTTGAATTATCAAGACCATGGACATTCGTTCACCATCACAATCACTACAACATCTCTTCAAGCATTTGTGAATCATAAATATATGATAGTATAGGGAGAAATGCTATTGGCTCATACTCCATTCAACAAGATCTTGCATAAACACTTAGCATGTATTAAAGTCTTAGCATATACCAAGGAGCACATCATTGGGGAATTTCTTGCTATTATGCCACAGTTCATTCACTAAGTCTTTTCAACAAACACTTGGGGAATTTCATGCTATCATGCCACAGTTCATTCACCAAGGCTTTTCAACAAACACTTGGCATGCATGGGCTTGCACACAATTGGGGATTTCTAGGCAACATGCTATAATGGCTCTAATTCCTTCACATAAGCATTTTATTAAACATATGGGGAGCATACTTTCCTTATTCAATGATTTCTATACTTAATTGACATAAACACACCACTTAACAAGTAACTTGAAGAGGGTTTATCATGAACATCACATGAATATCACATACTATGGTCAAAGCTTGAAAACCTTGTAAACAAATATGAATCACAACTCAATAATAGCATGAACATCAATTTCAACTCACATGAATCATGAAAACTCATAAATATAAAAGCTTTGAAATTTTAAAAAAGGGTTCTTGAGCTTCTTGGATGAAAGGGACCCAAGAATCAACATCTACATACCGTAGAGAAACTTTTTCTTGAAAGCCCTTAGAGATATTCTTGATTTCTTGGTTTCTCTTGAAGAAGAAGGAAGGATTTTCATTTTGTAGAAACCCTAGCTCTTGTTCTTGAACAACTTTGAGATAAAACAATGATATTTTGGGTGAAATGAGGCCAAATCCCATGTTAAGGAGTATATATAGGGGTTGGGAAAAGACCCTTTTTTCCTCTGTAAATAAACTAAAAAATACCGATTTTACATGCTAGTATGACGCGCAATAATCGTACCAGCTTACTGGAAACTGGACAATTGGGAAACTGCTTGATGGCGCGACGCGGTAGAAATTACGTTGCCACCTTGGTTGCGAACTAGAAAGGCACCGCGATGCGGTGGAATCGCATTGGCGCACTGAAATTGACAATCACAAAGGCTCACTGGATTTTGACGATTGCCATTTTGGCTGGCTCCGCAACACGCTAAAGTGCCAGGTGGCACACTGTCTCACTAAAATGGTTCTAACTCTTTACCCGAGTGTCGAATTTGGGTGAATTTAGTATCGATGGAAAGCTTATTCAATGCTCTACATGAAAAAAAGTTGATGATAGGGAAATTCTATGTGGTTCAAAATATTTCTCACTTGGGAAGACACTTCTCAACCTTTTTAAGCCGGATTAATACTTCACTGAACACGCTCTAAGGCTCAAACTATGAGAGAATTTTATGGCATCTTATAGTTATAGTCCTTACAAATTTCTTGAGTCTTGAGATTTTTGATCATCATACGACTCACCATACTAGTTGTATGGTGTGGCTAAGGGTTAGGTGACCCAACTCGTAAGGTGTTCAGTGTCTGGTGCTTGGATTTCTATTTTGGTTAGGGCTAGTGGTGATGAGTCATATGTTAATATGATGAGAGGGTTGAGTCTAATTGTATTTGTCTAGTGTCTAGCGAATATGTTCTACTTAGGGTACGATTTGAAGGATACTAGTCGTATGCTGATGGTACGAGTTAGGCCAAAGGAGTCATATGTTGGACAAAATATGGTGTCAAATTTTTTGATCAAGATATGAGTTGAGGGTACCAATCATATGGTATGGATTCGAGTTGAGGGGTCCAACCGTACTCTCCTGCATTTTTTTATAGTGTTTAAGCTGAGGGTATTTTGAACATTTCCCACCCCTTACACTTAATACCCCATGTCTTATAACATAATTTGGTCCCTTAATCCACACTTTAGATGATCAAAACACTCTCTAAAAATTTCTCAAGAAGATTGGGCTAGGGTTTCCTCAAGGTGGTTATCTAGAGGCTTAAGGATCAAAATATCTCTATGAATCTTAGTGAATAAGGCATATTACTCCTCCCTTATTGTTATTTTAACTAAAAGCATGTTTTAAGGAATGGTTTGCATGGTATTATTTTGGCAATATTTGGGTTTAGAAATATATATTTGGGGTTTTGGTGGTTCTTGGTTGGATAATATTTTCCCATATTTTTCTTATGATTTTCATGTTATATTTGTTATTTGAACATGTGGTTGCATAAGAATGGTCAACTGATACATGATTTTTCATTTTGGAAATATTATGCCATCAACATGTTTGTTGAAATGCCTATGAGAATGATTTTGTCACATAGTTTGACTATTAGTTTGACTATTATTGAAAACTTTGAATTAGATAATGTGGTAATGGAGCCTAAATTGGTTTGGTTGGTTTTAAATGGTTTTGATTGGCCTTAGTGGCCATGGATTTGGTTTAATTGGAAATCTTATGAGGTACACGAGAATCCCCTAAGTGTTGGCTAGTGACATTACTTGCAAGCTATAGTCGGTATGACGATACCACTTCATAATGCCTTGACACTTAATTCTAGAATTGGTGGTTTGATTTTGTGCAAAATATTTTAATTAGGCAATAATGGCGGGTTGTGATAGCTAACCGTGAAGGTGAGTCTGATGGATGGACACTGGGAAATTATGTTTATCAATATGAGGGTTGGTCGTGGTGACCATATGCTTGTGGGGTACACGGGAATCCCTCAAGTTTATACTTGTATATATGTATCATGGAGGGAGAAGGGTACACGGGAATTCTCGACCCCTATGATATCTCCAGTTTGTGCGGCTACACACATTGGGGACCATTCAAGGGGTAACACTGGACCCATATAGATTGTGGGTGGATTATGATGGTAAAGCTACATAAACCCAGGTTAAAGTTTTAAGCACATGCTAAACCCGATTCCATTTCCCAAAATGATATATATGTATGCACATGGTTGTACATAGTTATTTACTTTGATTTTAATTGATGGCATTATTTTATCTTTATTCCTGAGTACATGCTAGCGTTCACCTGCTAACTGTCTTCAGATGCTGTTTCCCCACGCGATGTAGGTTCTGACCATACTCCTCCTCCTACTCAGTGAGTTGGATTCAAGGACAACATTCATGTTAGATTAAAGTGGTGAACTTACATACTATGAAAGACTCTATTTCATGCTATGGACTTCCTTATGGTATTTTTGTTTCTTAGACTTTGATTTTGGCTATGGTTTTAAGCATGTCCCAACTGGATGTTCTTGGTATTTAGATAGATGCTTTATGTGACTACTATAGGCATGAGCAATATCGGTATTGGTGTCAGCCTTGGTATTGGTACTGGCAATGTGGTTGATTTGGTTGTATATTTGGTTGGTTATGTTTATGAACTTCTTTAAACATCTTTCAATTAATTTTGATATATCTTATTATATGTTTGGAATCATCCGACATATGTTGCAGGGCGGTTATAGTTGGGTCTTGGGGGTGGTCTCTGATCCCGATTGGGCTATAGGTACCCAACACGACTAGGCAATGGTTTGAGTTATGTCAGATTGGTATCAGATCCCTAGGTTCATGGTCAATTGGGATTCCATAAAGACGTGTTGAGTAGAGTCTCTTTTAAGGGTGTGTAGCGCGCTACACTCATAATGGAGAGACTATGAGGGATTTAGGAATTTTTCTCTTTCTTGTGTTCTGTTTTCAAACTGTAGAGTCTATGGTCCTGAATCCTCCTCTAATTTCTATTTGTTTACTTTTTAGATCAAGACTCCCCAATGATCTAAAGCTCACAGAAACTTCTCTATCCCACCTGAGGATAATATTGATGGGACACATTCTACTTATAGTGTCCAAACCCGGTTTAGGGGTCCAGTTCCTGATTGCCCTCCTGGAGTTCCACCATTTCCCTCTAGTCCTTCTCGAGTTCCTCAGTCTGATGTGATGAATGTTGTGTTTAATTAGTATATTCATATTTTGGCTCAGTTAGTAGCTTTTTAGTCTGAGCATGGTATTTCTGTTACTCTATCTTCTGAGGCCACAAGGGTTGGCCAGTTTATGAGGCAGAACCCTTCAACCTTTACCGGTGTTAAAGTTAACGAGAACCCTCAAGGTTTTCTGGATGAAATGGAAAATATCTTCCATGTTATGCATGCTACTAATGTGAAGGGCGTGGATTTTGCTGCCTACCAGCTGAAGGATGTGATGTACCAATGGTACGAGGAATCGGATCAGTCAAGGGGTGACGATACTGAGTCATTTCCTTGGGAGGATTTTTCTAATGGTTTTTTGGACTACTTATTTCCTCAATAGTTGAGGGAAGAAAAGGAGGAAGAGTTTGTTAATTTGAAGAAAGGCAAGATGTCAGTCAAGGAGTATGCCTTGAAGTTTCTCCAGTTATCTCGGTATGCTTCGGAGATGGTTTCTAGCATAACTGCTAGTATGAGAAAGTTTGCTTTTGGGTTGTCTCAATACTTGAATTAGAAAGTAAGGCTACCTTTTTTATCAAGGACATAGATATCTCAAGGTTGGTTGTGTACATACAACATGTGGAGGAAGAAAAGAAGAAGCAGGCTGAGTGATGAGCGGTGAAGTTACCACTTATTTATGCTCGACAATCGTGTACATTACCATATTTCAAATGAATAAAAGATACCTATGAATGATTAAATGCACTAATATCCACCTTTTCAGGCATACATGTTATAAGATAGAAAGATTGGTACTTGAGCTAAAAAGGATCAAAAGAAGAGAAAGAAAGTACAACTGGAAGACCTAAAGTAAAAATAGGAATCAATTACCATGATCTCGGTCTAAGGGATGCGATCATAGCTAGTCAAGATAGTCAACACATGCGATCGCATTTATCTTCATGCAGTTGCGGTTGCCGCGATCGCGATCACGCGGGATTAAGATCAGGGGCAGTTTCTTAATTTTCAACAACCGACCCCAAGTATTTTAAAAGCTTAAAATCCTTTCTCATTTTGGGCATTCGAGAGGCTAGCAAAACTTTGAATTTGAAATTGAAACCCTAAATTGGGCAAAAATTGTAAATTTGATTTGGAGAGTTTGATTTTGTTTTTTGTGAAGAATGGATTCCTTGAACAACCCATTTGGTATATGTTTCTCTCTTTTCTTCATGAGTAGCTAAATCTTTTAGTCTTGGGATATTGTTGAACTAAGGTGTAAATTAGTTATGGGTTATGATGTATTTGTGTACATTCTAGTTAGATGATAATGGGTTATACTATTGCTTGATTAAATTGGTTGGTATTTGTGGGTGAAAACACCAAATACCCAGATGGGTTTATGGGTGAAAACCCCATGCTCTTAAAAGCCTAAACCATCCTTGAAAGAGGGGTTTGGGTGAACTTTTGTAATCCTCATCATTCTTGAAAGAGGATTGTGGGAACCAAGGCACTGGTATATAATTATTAGGTTTAGTTTACTAATTTTTACTATTTTAGACATAAGTGTGACTTTGTAGTTGACTTTACCTTAGGTGTTATCCTAGAAATAGAGATACCCAAATTGAGGTAGTAGGTGAATATGATTGTCACACTTGTTAGGTACCCATAAGGGTCAACAAGTGAAATCTTTGAGGTTTTATTGACAAATTAGCCTCAAGGGTCCTAGACCTAGCCTACCACATTAGTAACCTACTAGCATATGCAGTAAATCTCATACACCCACACCTAAGTTGCCCTTAGGTAGACATAATCCTAAGATTTTTCTAATAACAAAGTTAAATTAAAGTTTGTTGCTTAGTTTGTGAAATCAAGTTACTAGTGATATACATTCTCCCTTAACCAAGAATCCCCCCATCATTAATTATGTTATTTATTTTAATAACACTTTGGGTATTATCTTAGTAGGACTTAATTACCCACAAGATTAGAACTCTATCTTTCACTCCTTATGGATTCGACCTCAACGCGAGTTGGGATATTGACAATGACCATCCTCTACAACTTTAAATGGTATAGGTGAGCATTTTCAAAATGGCGCTATTGCTGGGGAGTGAAATTTAGTTTTTATTTGTGCGGTGTTGGTTCTTACTTAGGGTATACCCATTGTGGTGTGTATTTATTTTGGTTGTTGTTTTTTCTTCTTTATAGGTGATCTGCATAGCATACACGGATCCATGAGAGACAATTCTAGCCAAGCTAGGTCTTTTGATATCCCACTTGATGATGAGGGGCAACTCAATAACGTGGGTCATTCAAGTGTCATTTGGATCCCACTAATTCATGGTAACAGTATCTTTGATGTTACAAGCATCATGTTGCACATGTTAAAAATGAAGGGACTTTGGGGGGAGGCATTCTTATGAGGACCCAAACCTTCATTTAAATCATTTTGTTGAGGTGTGTGCACTAAAACACTCGAGAATACGACCTTGCAAAATTTTTAGTCGAATGGTAATGATCAATATATGTGTGTTGTATTGTGTCCTTGTTGTTTGTTGAACTTATGTAAGAACTACTTCGGTGCATATTAGGGTGTTAACTTGTATCTGTACTTACCTATCTATGTGGGAAAGAAATGGAATACTTAGACTTGAACCCTTGAAGAAGACAATAACCTCTTTGATGTCTCTGGAGTGGATATGGTTGGGGGTACTTGATTCATACCCTAGGTCTCAACTCGTACCCATCATGACCTCCTATTTTGTACCCTAGACAATATGTTAGGTTAGGTTAGTATACTTTCCACTATACGATAAGGTCACCCCTTGGTCGTAACCAAGCTCACGAGTCGTAAGATGCCCATCCATATAAAGTGAAACCTAACCTAGAGTAGGCTATTTTGGTTATGGGTGGTCTATACGAGTTAGTTCACGATTCCTACCCTTAGGATATGACTCAAGGGTTCCTAGTAGAACCCTAACCAGTGTGGTTAACCTAGGGGAAGCCTTGGGTACGAGGTAGGGTACCACTCATAACCTAGTTTATGATTGCTAAGTGAACCATAATGGGGAGTCATACCCCTACACGTGTGTGTTTTCCATCTTTTAACCAAGGACCTTTTGGTTATTTCTCTTGTCTAAAACCCTAAATCCCTTACCTATATAAGTCTTGGTATTCTCCCAAGTCTTCATTTGCAAGACTAAAACATCCTAAAACTCTAAAGGCTTTTGGAAACAAGATTGAAGGCTAGGGTTTGAAGGTGTTCATCTTATGGTAAGGAAGAAGAGTGAAGATTGTTGGTGATTCAACTTGTTTAAGTCATGTATATCTTCCCACTTTAAATAAATCTAAACCCATGTATTGCACACTTGAATTAGTAAGTGTACATGGTGGTTTTGAATAAAATAAAAAGGGTTTTGACACCTAACAATGAATGATGATGATTCTTGTATATACTTATGTTGATACATGTATTTGATGTAGATTGCATATGTGGATGCTTGTTGTATGTTGTTTAACATGAGGGTCTTGAGTAACCCTAGTCTTGTTGATCTCTACCATAAAAATGACCTTGTTATAAGTATGCACAAAAGGTGTTTGTTAAAATATCTAAATAAAATGACTAGTTGCACGTTGATAATGTGTTGAGATAGGGCAATGGCCCAACTAGCTATGAATAATTATTGAATGACCTTGTGAAGGTATTATGAACCATTTATTATGAAATTGGTAACCTTGTTGGTTGATGTCTAATACGAGTTTAAAGTCCCTAGATATAGGGATAAACATGAATTAAGTATAGAACCCAAGGTGTGGTAAGAATATGGTATAGATTGCTAATGAATGTGAATAACTTGTGTGGGTCTTAATGACCATGAATAGCATTGTATAATTGAACTAAGTGAAAGCATTTTCCTATCGAGATGATTGAGCAATGAAGGCTCTCATAATGGCTATGAGGTTTTGTATAGTGTTGAAATTTGTTAGTGGCTAAAGTCCCTAAATATTGTATTGAATATGTGTTGATGCATGAACAAGAGGGTAAAGTCCCAAATGTAAACCCATGATGGTTGTGATGGATTAAGGGTAAAGTCCCTTGACTTATGTGATGGGTCAAGGGTAAAGTCCTTTGCCCAATGAAAATGCAAGGTAAAGTCCGTTGTTTAAAAAGAGCTCTTGAGGTCAAATCACCTCGCCTCATGAAGAGGCTTGTGGTAAAGTCAACCCAAGTTTTGTGGTAATGTCCACTCATGGCTTGTGGTAAAGTCCACCCATGGCTTGTGGTAAAGTCCACCCATGGCTTGTGTGGGTAAAGTCCCTTGTTTGAATGGCCTAAGTATTTGGGTAAGGTCCCTCATTGAGTGATGATGTGTGTGGATAAAGTCCCTTAGCATAATGAACATGTGTACATAGAGAAAGTCCCCAGTCTAATGATAAGGTGAATATAAATATAGTCCTTGGTGTATTAAACATGATGGATCCATAAGTGTGGGAGGTGGTAATCCTCTACGCTATGTCTAATGAATGAATGTATGAGAATGTTGATGAACCTTGATATCTAGGTTGATATATGGTATATGTATATGTATATGTATGGATAAGTGTATGAATGTGATACAATTTAATATAATTATTTTTTGTTGATTGCTGATGTTATCTTATCACTTATACTTGAGTTACAGGCTAGCGTTCCAACTGCTAACCATCTTTGAATGCTACGCCCTCACGCGACGTAGTCATCGGAGTATCTTCTTCTTTTTGTATGCAGTGACTTGAAGGGGTGATCTTTCCTACATACGGAAGACATTCATCTCTTAGTCCTTATCTTTAGACTTAGTCTCTTTAATACGTGGTTTGGCTATAGTCGAGGCTTGTCCCGACATATACTTTTATTGATATTGGTCTTGTATAGAGGTGTTGTGGAAAACTACAAACCTAGGCGTAGTCATTATAATGAATCTAATGCTGACTTATGTTATTATTTATGCTATTTTGATTTGTGAGTTGGATCTCTTCCAACTCCTATGGTATGTTGAGATGATTAGGTTGGGTTATTGGGGAGATCTCTAGTTCATGTGATCTTGAGGTGCCCATACGACATAGTCTGATGTTCGAGTTATGTCAAGTTGGTATTAGAGCCTAGGTTCATGGTCAGTTGGGTGCTCACAATGCCGTGTCAAATAGAGTCTCTTTTATGGGTGTGAAGCACGCCATACTTATAAAAGAAAGACTATGAGGCATTTTAGGAATGTTTTCCTTTCTTGTGTTTCAATCTCAAGCTATTAAGTCTAAGGTCTTAGATTTCCTCTGATTTCATTTGCTACATTTCAGATCATGACTAAAAGAAGATCTGAGACTCAGGCAAACACTACTGAGGGTCCTATGGACGAAGCTCGTCCAACTTCTGGTGTTCAGACCTAGGATAGGGTTGTGGCATCTAGCCATCCTCGTGGGGTTCCACCCACCAACCTTGCTCATGAGAGTGAAATTCTTTCTTAGTATCCTCAATGGGATGCTATTAATGCAGAATTTCATCACTCCACCAACCCCTTGACTCAATTGGTAGCATCTTAAGCGGAGTGTGGTGCCTCATCGACCATTTTTTCTGAGGCCACAAGAATTAGCCAATTTATGAGGTTGATCCCTCCTATATTCTCTGGCACCAAGGTTGAGAAAGATCCTCAAGGTTTCATTGATGAAATAGATAAAATCTTTCGAATTATGCATGCTTCAAAAATTAAGGGCGTTGAGCTTGCTTACTACCAATTGAAAGATATAGCGTACCAGTGGTACGAAGGATGGGATTTGTCTAGGGGTATTAATTCTAGTCCAGCTTCTTGGGTGGATTTGTCTGAGGCTTTCCTTGACCGCTTATTTTCTCAAGAGTTGAGGGAGGCAATGGAAGAAGAGTTCATGAACTTGAAGAAAGGGAGAATGTCCTTTTAAGAGTATGACTTGAAATTCAATCAATTGTCAAGGTATGCTCCCGATATGGTTTCTAGCATAAGGGCTAGAATGCGCAAGTTTGTCTCAGGATTATCCTGTGAGTTAGTTCTTGAAAGCAAGGCGGCTTTGTTGATTGAGGACATATACATATCTAGGTTTATTTTATTTATGAAATTAGTGGAAGATGAGAAGAAAAAACAATTAAAGCATAGTGAGAAACAAAGAAGGAAGTTTAGGCCTACCAAGAGTTATGGTGAAAGTAGTGGAAAGTGGACATGAAAGAAGTGGGGGAGTTTAATTTCATTCTCCTCAGCTAATGTTTGCTCTCCTTACCCAATATTCTTGGGTGGTCATCGATATCAGTTCAGTTGTTCCTAAAAACAAGGTGCCTGATTTTAGACTAATGGTGCTCAGTAGGCTCCACCCTTCCCTCCTTGCAGATTTTATGGTCAGAGTCATCATGGTGAATGTGAGAAAGGGAGAGGTAGATGTTTTCATTATGTTCATCTTAGGCACATGCATCATGCACCCCCTATTTTAGCAATTTCTTGGGCCAATAGGGCCTCTGATGCTACTCCCTCTACTCCCACACCAAAGGATGCTATGTCTACTACTGTTTCTATTTCTGGCACCGACATTTGCTGTAACCGCTTATTTGTACTTTACTCGCTAGGATTCTGAGGCATCTCCCTATGCTATCACGGGTATGTTGAGACTTTTCTCTCATGATGTGTATTGCTTGCTTGACCCAGGGTCTACTCTTTCTTATATGACACCATATATGGTTGTGTATCTTGATTGTGATCCCGAGAGTCTGTCTGTTCCTTTTTCTTTTTCTACCCCAGTTGGAGACTCTGTGGTTGTTAAAAGAGTCTATAGATGGTGTGTGATATCGGTTTGTTCTAGACATACTCTTGTTGACTTGATAGAGTTAGACATGGTTGATTTTGATGTCATCTTGGGAATGGATTGGTTACACTTTTGTTATGGTTCCTTAGATTGTAGGAACTGTAGGGTCATGTTTAAATTCCATAATGAACCGGTTATTGCATGGGAAGGTGGTTCCTTAGTGCCTAAAGGAAGGTTTATTTCTTATCTTAAGGCCCAAAAATTGATTGCAAAGGGGTGTTTGTATCATTTGGTCCGAGTTAAAGATTCTAACTCTGAAGAGCATTCTCTAGAATTCGTTCCCATGGTAAATGAGTTTCCCGATGATCTTCCCAGTGTTCCTCTTATAGGGAAATTGATTTTGGGATTGATCTTGTTCCGGACACTCGTCCGATCTCTATTTCTCCTTCTAGAATGGCTCCAACAAAGTTGAAAGAACGTAAGGAGCAATTGAAAGATCTTTTAGATAAAGGTTTCATTCGGTCTAGTATGTCTTCTGGGGGTGCTTCCGTGTTGTTCATGCACAAGAGGGACAGTTCCCTTTGCATGTGCATCGATTATCTTCAGTTGAACAAAGTAACCGTAAGGAATAAATATCCTCTTCCTAGGATCGATGATTTGTTTGACCAACTTCAGGGTGCAAAGTATTTCTCTAAGATTGATCTTAGATCAGGTTATCATCAACTTAAAATTAGCGATGCGGATATCCCTAAGCCTGTCTTTAGAACCCGGTATGGTCACTATGAGTTTCTTGTCATGATCTTTGGGTTGACCAATGCCCTAGCGGCATTCGTGGATTTAATGAATAGGGTCTTCAGTCCGTTCTTGGATATGTTTTTCATTGTCTATATTGACGATATCTTGGTCTATTCTAAGGGTGAAGTGGACCATATAGATCACCTCCGTGTTATGTTACAAACTTTAAGGGATCATCGTTTGTTTGCCAAGTTCTCTAAGTGTGAGTTTTGGTTAAAAGCCGTAGCTTTTCTTGGTCATGTCGTCTCTAGTGCTAGGATCATGGTTGATCCCCAAAAGGTTGCGATGGTTAAGCAGTGACCTAGTCCTATGACTCCAACCGATATTCGGAGCTTCTTGGGTCTAACTGGTTATTATAGAAGGTTTGTGGAGAGTTTATACACTATAGCTGCCCCATTAACCAAATTGACCCAAAATAAAGTCAAGTTCTTATGGTCTGATATGTGCGAGGGTAGTTTCGAGAAGTTGAAAGATAAATTGACCTCAACTCAGATTTGACCTTGCTTGAGGGTAGTGATGGTTTTGTGGTCTATCATTATACTTCTCATATCGGTCTTGGTTGCGTGTTGATGCAACATGGTAGGGTGGTGGCCTATGCTTCAGGCAATTGAAAGTTCATGAAAAGAACTACCTCACCATGATCTAGAATTGTTACCCATGGATTTTGCTTTGAAAATTTTGCAGCATTATCTCTATGGTGTTCATGTTGATATATTTTTGGATCATAAAAGCCTCCAATATGTGTTTACTCAAAAGGAGTTGAATCTCCGACAAAGAAGGTGGCATGAGCTATTGAAAGACTATGATATGAGTTTTCATTACCATCCTGGTAAGGTGAATATAGTCGCTGATGCTCTTAGTAGATTGTCTATGAGAAGTTTAGCCCATGTTGATGTGGACAAGAGGGAGTTGGTGAAAGATATTCATCGATTGGCTAATCTTGGAGTTTGACTTACGAACTCTAACAATGGTGGTGTATTTGTGCATTTGATATCTCAATCATCTCTTGTTGTTGAGATAAAAGAAAAGCAAGTCTTGGACCCCAAATTTATAAAGATTAAGAGTAAGGGATCAACACAAATCCATAAACTTTGTGATTAGTGGTGATGATATCTTGAGGTACAAAGGTAGGCTATGCATTCCCGACATCGATGGATTGGGGGAAAGGGTCATAGTCGAGGCTCATGGAGCCCGTTATGCTATCCATCCTGGTTCCACCAAGATGTATCATGACCTTAGAGATTTTTATTGGTGGAATAATATGAAGCGTGATATTTCTAGCCATGTGGCTAAATATATGGTGTCCTAGGAAGTAAAGGTTGAGAACTTAAGGCCCGGTGGCCTATACTAAGAGATTGCATTGCCCGAATGGAAATGGGAGTTGATTAATATGGATTTCGTTACCAGTCTTCCTAGGTCTTGGAATCAATGTTATTCTATTTGGGTCATTGTTGATAGAATGACTAAGTCCGCCCATTTCTTGCCCGTGAGGACTAATTTCTTAGCAGAAGATTATGTTAAGTTTTACCTTGAGGAGATCGTGAAGTTACACGATGCTTCGGTGTCTATTATCTCGGATAGTGGTCCTCCATTTTCATCCCACTTTTGGAAGTTGTTCCAAAAGGGTGAGCTAAAGTGTGCCTTAGTACCGCTTTTCACCCACAAACGGATGGTCAAGCAGAGAGGACTATCCAAATATTGGAGGATATATTGCTGTATTGTGTAATTGATTATGGTGGGAGTTGGTATGACCACTTGCCTTTGATTGAGTTTGCCTATAATAGTAGTTACCACTCTAGTATTAGAGTGACACCTTTTGAAGAATTGTATGGTAGGAGATGTCGATCTCCTATTGGGTGGTACAAAGTTTTCAAGGGTAAATTACTTGGACCGATTTAGTTCACCAAGTGTTAGAGAAGGTGAAGGTGATTTGTGATAGATTGAAAACCACTATAAGTTACCAAAAGTCCTATATGGATATGAGGCGTAGGGACTTAGAGTTTAATATGGGAGATTAGGTATTCTTGAAAGTGTCTCCTATGAAGGGAGTGATGCGGTTTGATAAAAAAGGGAAGCTTAGTCCCTGATATGTTGGTCCTTACTTGATTGTGAAGAAAAATTGGCAATGTTTACAATGAATTGGAGTTGCCTTCTAGAATGAAATCCATTCACCCAGTTTTCCATGTGTCTATATTGCGGAAATGTGTGGGTGATCCTTCGTTTGTTGTTTCCTCAGAAGATGTTGGTATTTTGGACTCTTTATCCAATAAGGAGATCCCAGTGAGGATATTGGATCGGCAAGTTCTCCGGTTGTGAACAAAAGAGGTGGCTTCGGTGAAGGTTCTATGGAGGAACTAAAAGTCTGAGGAAGCTACTTGGGAAGCAGAAAGGGACATGAAAACCAAGTACCCGCATTTGTTTCCCATTTCGGAAGCTTGTGATAGAGGTATGTGTTAATCTCCTTGTTTTCTATTGTGTCTTTGATAAGGCAATGAAGTAAAGTCCCCAAAGATTGAGATTGATTTATGTCTTTTTTAGACAATGGATTAAAGTTCCCAATGTGTTAATTGATTGGTGTCTTGTTAAACCATAGATTAAAGTTCCTAATACTATGAAATAATATGTGGCTTGTTGCGATTGGTCGAAGTCTCTAATACTTTGAATTGGTTCATATCTTTGATAGATGATGGAGTAAAGTCTCCAATGCTTTGAGTTTCTTAATATCTTTGAAATTCAATGGGATAGAGTCCCTATGTTATGAAATGAATAAGTGTTGGATAAGTAATGGATTAGAGTCCCAAGACAAATGAAATGAAATGGTTGAACAATGACGATCATGATATGTGTTGTATCATTATTGTGTGCTTTTTCTAACTCATGTAATGGTCGGTTAGGTGCATGTTGATATGTTAACTTGTGTTTATGCTTACTTTACCCATCATTAGGCGACGAATGATCCCAAGTGGGGGAGAATGAAACACCCGAGAATGTGACCTTACAAAATTTTTAGTCGAATGGCAATGATCATGATATGTGTGTTGTATTGTGTCCTTGTTGTGTGTTGTTTCCAACTTGTGTAAGGACTTCTTAGGAGAATATTAGAGTGTTAACTTGTATTTATACTTACCTATCCATGTGGGAAAGAATTGGAACACTTAGACTTGAACCATTGAAGAAGACAACAACCTCTTTGATGTCTCTAGAGTGGATACAGTTGGGGGTACTTGAGTCATACCCTAGGCCACGACCCGTACCCACCATGACTTGATATTAGAAAGTAAGGCTTCCTTTTTGATCAAGGACATGAATATCTCAAGGTTGGTTGTGTACTTGCAACAGGTGGAGGAAGAAAAGAAGAAGCAGACTGAGTGATGAGCAGTGAATTTACCACTCAACCCTTTTTGGGTTGTCATCAAAAAGGGCCCTAAGCCAATTTTAGGGCTCAAGGAAAAACAAAAGGACAAAGATAAAGAATCCAATAGTATTGACATGGAAGATCCAAAAAATTTTGATATTACCAAAGAGTAATAGGAGGCAATTCAAACAAACGCACGAGCTATAAGTTTACTTTTGTGTGCAGTTAGCGGAGAAGAATACGATAAGATTCACGTGTGAGACAGTAAAAGAAATATGGGACAAACTAGAGGTAACCTATGAAGGAACCATAAAAGTCTAGAAGTAAAATTTTTTTGCTCTTGTAAATAAATATGAGCTATTCAAGATGGAAGAAAATGATGATATTGAATCAATGTTCACCAGATTCAGTAAATTTGTGTGTGAACTGAAATCACCAGGGATGATCTATCCGCATAGATTACAAGTCCAGAAACTAGTCTGATGTCTCCCAAAGATTTGGGAAACCAAGACTGCCATTGTAGAAGCTAAAGATCTCTCTAATATGACATACGATAAACTGTGAGGTAACCTTATTTCTTATGAGAAAAATTATATCAACAAGTTTCATAAGGATGAAAAGAAGAAACTAGTAGCTTTCAACGCTTCTCCAACCGATGAGGAGGACATTCTAAAGGATATTAATAGAGAAGGAATGTCCCTCATCAACCATGGAGTAAGGTAAATCATGAGACAGAGACAACAAGGACCCCAAGGAGGCAAAAGTAATGGTTCCATGAGAAATAATTAATGCTGCTACAACTGCGAAAAGCTTGGTTACTTCAAATAGTATTTTCCTAAATTGAAAAGAAGAACGTCGAGGAAGAATCAAAACTTTGAACCCTAGAGTGATGAAGATAAAATTAAAGAAGAGGTAGAAGCCGTAAATATGTCCTTTATGGTAACTGGTGAATCCAGAAAGGTAAGACTACATGATTGTTGTAATTGTAATACTCTTGAATCTAACATGGATATGATTACTGACGAACTTGAAAAAGTAATAGCTAAATATAACAAACTCGCCCAAGAGAAGAAAAGTTGAGAAGCTGAATTTAAACAAAAACTCGAAGAAGAACGGTAAAACTGGCACATAGAAATTAAAGCAAATTTTCAAAACTTTTTGGGCATCCCCAAGCCACAGTTTCGTAAGATCAAACTCATTTTAAGACTATTCGAGTTCCCCATCAGGGTCATTTAAATAAGCTAAGAACTATTTCTCCTATTGAAGACCCGTTTGTTTTATCTGCGGAAAAATAGGGCATAAATCCTATAGTTGGAGGAATAAGCCTAGAAATGTATGGGTTTGGAATCTCAAAGGGAGTACATCTAACCCGCAAGGACCCAAGACTGCTTAGGTACCTAAGCAGAATTAATCTCTTTGTTCCGTAGGAATATGTCCGCAAGATCCATAAAAAAGGGAATTGATGGCGGATGTTCCAGAAGTATACTTGGAGGAAAAAAGTTTTCACAAAAAATATGGCAGATTTAGTGACAACTGCAGAAGAAAAAGTTATCAGAGTCAACTACACCTCTTTTAGAGTCGACTCTTGCAACTATGACGCTTCGTCTCATGAGTATTGCTCCAAAATCATGACTCCGCAAAGAACAAACTTTTAGAATGGAGTAGTTGACATAACTCTCAGAAGATGTTGTACTTAAATTCTCTGTATCCTGTGTTAACTACTTGGTTTTAATCTATCCCATAAAATTGTGCCCAAAATGTATGATAATTTTGTGTTAATCGTTTGTTTAAACTCTTCTGTGTATCTAGGGCTAAGTTTGTTAGTGTTAATTATTTTATTTCCATGATTGGATTTTTTCAAAATCTGAGTTCTAAAAAAATATTTGGTGTCAATAATTTATGAGTCTTATTTTTGGATACAACTCATTTTACTTAGTCAAATCCTATTTTTGCTGAAGATCTTCAAAAAGATTCTTCATTTATGACTCATACGTCATTATTGATCACATTCTTTCCATACTTAATCCTATTTTTACCTCTTTAAAAAAAGGGGGAGCTCTTTTCAAATGGACTGCCATCATTGTATCACCATATCCCACGTCACCTCTGCCGCCCTTCACCCTTTCCCAGACTGCGTCCCTTCATATCCATCAGTTCCCTTTTACTTCACTCCTTTTCACTCCTCCATTCCTATCCTCTCCTAACAGTTGCCTCCCAGGTTCTCTTAACTGACCTTGTTTCTCCCTCCCTCTCTCTTCTTTCAAAACTCTTCCCTTTACTTTCTCATACCCAAACCCCAATCAATGGTGAATATCTCTAAAATTTCCTCTGATGGTCCTATCTCTCTTTTATCTGCAGGTGAATCTTCACCCATTTTTCTCAGGAGACAGTGACTCTCTCCCAGCCTCGTCTCTTTGGCAAAGAAAAACCATCCAAATACTTCTTACTCTCTCCCTCCAAACGAAATGCACCAGTTCTGGAAAAACCTCTCCAAAGAAAAATTGCTTTCTTTCAAGAATCACTCAATAGTTCCTGGGCGCATCATCAATCTCAGCCAACTTAAATATGCCTCGTGCAATGTCATCCACTTTTTCAAATCTCAAGACCTGTCCTTGTTTTTCCGACTGTGGTACTCTAGTTTTTAAGGAT
This sequence comes from Capsicum pubescens, assembly GCA_030864215.1. NCBI lineage: Eukaryota > Viridiplantae > Streptophyta > Magnoliopsida > Solanales > Solanaceae > Capsicum > Capsicum pubescens. The sequence continues at coordinate 191,514,429 of CM061544.1, read as the reverse complement.
CCTGTTTGTATGTTCTACGCTATTTTAGACTTTCCCCAAATAATGCGGAGTTCGAGACTATTGTGCTCGGCACAAGAATTGTCTTGAACAACTTTCTATTATAGAAAGTTTTTGATACTAAATTCTCCGGTGTAGTTCCCTTTATGAACAATAATTGGCCTGAGCACTTTGAAGTAGGCTTCGAGCAAGCCAAAATATTTTTTTTCTGACTCAGAATATGTGTCATCTAGCTTTGGTCCCCTGTCTTTGTGCTTTAAATATCACATTATGTCTCATATTGTTACCACCACTCTAATCCTTAGAAAAGGATCTCTAAGCAACATCACTTGTTGTGATATTTTTATGCTATACTGTCTGGTCAAAAAAATCAAAATTAATTGGGCAACTTGGATTCGCGAGTACATGCTTGAGAGCGCAAGGGAAGCAAATGCTTCGGCTAGTTTGCCATATAGACTACTTATCACCTGAATCCTCTTATACTACTCCATGGATCTCTCCGCCTACCCACGTATAGATGTCGCTACAACTTATGACCCAAGAACCTTCAGCAGCATGGGCTATGTCCTGGTGAAAGATAATAGAGCAGAAAGAAATCGTTTCGAGTGAATAGTGAACCTCTAAAGGTAAGTAAACCTATCTCTAACCCCTCTGTTTCCTTGATGAAGGAACTTGAAGAATTCAAGAAGCAGTTCAAGGCTATCGAGGAAGGTATCATGAAACTCTAAGAGTTTAATGCCAAGATCTTGGACCTTGGGAAAAGTACAAGCTCCGATATAAGTGCTCTCTCGCATGGACTCCTTGAAATCCCAAGTCTCTTCCTCGAATTATGATTTGGATATCTGCGTTTAAAAATTATTTTTACCTTCTTTGACAATTTATTTTGATATGATTAGTAAAGACTATCCTAGTTATCGACTGCCTATATGATTAAATATTGCTCTGTCTATATGTGCTATTTTTATTTATTGCTATTTATTTTTGATTATGCCAAAAAGGGGAACAAAGTCAAATCAACCAAGGTGATCATGAGTCAGGGGGAGAAAAATCAGAGTTGACTTTGCTCGTGTAAAATCCAACTGGTGGTTACAAAGCCAAGGAGAGCAAGTAGACTAATAGGGAAGTCAACTTATGTTTACTCATATTTGTTATTATCAAAAAGGGGGAGATTGTTAGCCTCCAAGGTTTATATTTTAATAATGAAAAACTAACAAGTAAATCCTTGTAGGATATCAAAAGACCACAGATGAAGGAAGTCAGCTCTAGAAAAGGTAGGACATCCAATCGCAATAAGATTACGACATTCTAACAAGCATAGCAGATAAATCAAATATGATAAAAAAAGAAGGAGAATCATTATCTCCCAATCATGGTAGAATGGGATATCAAGATCAATCAAAGAATCAATCAGAATCAAAACAAAATAAGGAAGGACACAGTTATCACATAAGATATCCAGACTAAAAAGAAAGAAAGATCACGAACACATCTAATATAGATGTGATCTGAAGCAGTATATGGACATATCTGATATGGACATATCAAATGGCTATATTCCTCAATCAAGGAATCAATCTAATTCCTTGATTGAGAAGAAATCCCTTGGGTTTCCTTATGAAGGGTAGCAGTCAAAAACTATAAAAGGAGAAGACCAAAAATAGAAATTCTTTACATAACTTTAAGGAGAAAATTCAAAGTGTCTCATTCTTAGTCTTACAAAGCTCTGTAATGTTAGTTTACAATTGTTATATAAAGAGTAGGATCGAGTTATCATTGTAACATTGATTGAAGTCGTGTTACAAGATCTGAAGAGCAAAATAAGTCTTTAGAACTTATTTTTTATCATTGTACTCAAACCAAACCTTTAACGATCTAAAGGAAATTTGAAACCCAAGGGGACTGGATGTAGGCACTGTATTGGTGTGACGAACCAGGATAAATCTTTGTGTTATTTACTTTATGCTTTATTATTAGCTGCTTATCTATTTAAGTTTAATTCTGCTGTGAAGTTTTTAGATCTGCAGGCGAGTCGACTGTGAGGAGACAGTAGTCGACTCAAAGAAGAAAATTTCAATTCATCCCCTTTTGAATTTCACTATGTTGCTCCTAGGTAACATAATTCCAAGATTCTTCAAATATCAAAGTTCTATTAAAGTTTGTTGCTTAGTTTGTGAAATCAAGTTACTAGTGATATGCATTCTCCCTTAACCAAGAACCCCTCCCCCTATTTTTAATTATGTTATTTACTTTACTAACACTTTGGGTATTATCTTAGTAGGACTTAATTACCTATAAGATTAAAACTCCATATTTCACTCCTTGTGGAGTCGACCTCAACATGAGTTGGGATATTGAAAACGACCATCCTCTACCACTTTAAATGGTATAGGTGAGCATTATCACAGAGATAGAGGAGGGTAAGGGAAAAAAGTTTAGGTTCTCTGGGTAGGCTGGTGGTCAACAACGAAGTGGCAGGGATGGGGAAAGTAGCCCAAGAAGAAGTATGGAAATTCTTGGTCTTACTTGAAGGCTAGCGCTCCATACCCAAAGTCATCGAGTGATAGGCATTTCCATGGTAACGACAACTTTAGGACCTAAGTTGCCTAATCTCAGGCTAGTAGGGCCCATTCAGCTCTATCATATCCTCCCTGTAGGTTTTGTATTTAGGTCGCATCGGGGTTTCTATGATGAGAGAAGGAAGGTTCTTCACACTATAAGAAATTTCTTTATTTTAACCAACATATAGGGATGGATTAATAATCTCATCTCTAAAAGTACATGTATTAGGACAAGATTATATGTTGGTCTTTAATAGTATATTTTATTGCAAAGGTACAAAATTTGTTCCCTAAAATTCTTTTAACTGGTCCCAAATTCTATTTAAGAGCTTTGAGCGAGAAAAACTAATGACAAATTTTTTAATAATTTTATTTTATTTCACTAAACATACTAATACGCGCCTTAATTATTCCTTTTTACTTTAATTTTCTTAAAGTAGCTCTTTACATATACTATTGTACATCATTCAATCCTTAGCGGCTGGTCACAAATTTACCCTAAGCTCCATCAATATGCACCAATTTTTTAGATTCACAATGAGTGAGGGATAAGCTTTGCAAATTGCTTCTTTAATTCCTCAAGTTATTGCAGCTAATTTGCCTTAATATCTATTTTATCTTTCTCACAAATTTGAGGTATGATTTCTGTTCTATCTAGTTGCTCTTTTCTTCTAAAATTGTTCTAAATTAGTTCCATTGCTTGGTTGTTCGAATTAATCGTATTCTTCCTACTCTATTTGATTTGAATTTGTCATTTTTTTATTTGTACAACTCGGTAGTTTAGTATGAATTTTGTCAATTTATGGATAGTCAATTATTATCTCTCTATCGTTTAGCTACTAAGAATAGCAATGGGGTGTAGCTAGTGTAGAGTGGGGCGGGTTTACTGCTATATGGGGCAGCACAGGGTAGTCTCCAAGTGGGGGGGGGGGTTTGGGTTGGGTGCGACAAAGCCTTAGCTTTTTAAAACTATGGGGGTGTAGTGCGGGGACAGAGTCTCAAGATTATGATGCTTTACCTATTGCATTTTATATGTCGTCCATCTTTATTTTCTTTAAACATTATGAGAGTTGAAGTAATTCCCCATTACTTTGCATTCTCTTTTAGCATAAGTCACCAGTTGGAGTAATTCCATTAGCAATGATGTGTGATTGTAATGGGATCACTGATATTGTTGGATAAAAGTTTGGGTCAACAAAAATCCCTTATAATAAATAGAAAAGTTAGGCTGGTAACCTCTCCATGTCTGTGTTCGGTTTCCTGGTATCAATTGGGAAGTTCTATTACTTCTCTGCCTTGGGATATTTTCATTTGGATTAGGTTTCAATGAGAAAGAGTATATGTTGCGTCATTTGTAGCAACTATGGTAGAGTCTCTCCTTATTACTGGAATAGTAAATGATAACAAATCTGTTTCGTTTGTAAGCATGGTTGTAGCATCATTGTCTTTTTCTTTGTAGAATGTTCTTATCTTCTCGGTAGTATATTGTCATGTCATCCATTTATTAATAAAATTTCCAGTATAAGGTGATGATTCCTACTTTATCTTCTTATGGTTCTCTTATATATATCCTTAAGTGGTTCAATGATTCCTAAACGTGTTGATTAAATAAGATAACACAACTTTATTTAAAAAAATATGGCGTGCAATGTACTTTCAGTTTTCCTTGTGTTTTTTTTATTTTCTTTTCTGGGATGCTTTGAACTATTTCCCTTATGCTTTATTTTGGGTCGAGATTTTCTTTATAGTTCTTTCCCTAGCTCTTGCTCTAGATTTTCTTCATAGTTCTTTCTGGGTTGCTTTGAACTATTTTTGGTTTCTTTCCAACCATAAGAACCACAAAATACAAGCAAGAATCATTGACCAAATCCTTCTGATGGACTTCCTAACTTTTCAAATACTCCAACAGATAAAAAGTTCCCTAATAGTGTGAGGCGTATCCCATTGCAGACCAAAAGAAGGAAAGGAACATATTCTACACTTCTGTAGCAACTGGATAGTGTAAGAACAAGTGCATAATTGATTCAGAGGTGCAATTACATAAGTAACTTCTATTAGCTAAAAGAAATTTCCTTTTCATGAGATTGTCTAGAGTTAAACAAGCTCCTTGTAAGGTGATCCAGCAAAAACAAGAAACTTTTGGTGGTAATTTTGTTTTCCAGATGAGCTTTCAAGGCCATTGGTCAATCAAATCATTATTTGAGCTCTGGGGTAAGTGACCTGCTTTGACAGAATAAGAACCATTCATGTTCCTTTCCCACTTAATCAACCACTTTTTAAAGAGAGAATTGGACTGCTCTACAAACTCCCAATCAAAGATATCATGTCCTCAATTTCTCAGTCATTTAGCTGTCTTACTAGATGCAAATTACATATGTTGTCCTCCCATTTCTGAGCAATGGTTGAATCTGGATTAGTAGTTATACAAAACAACCGAGGAAACACTTCCTTAAGAATGATATAGCCAAGCCATTTATCTTTCCAGGATATAAGATGTTCTCCATTTCCTACTTAGAAGATCTACGACCAAGAGAAAGGAATTGTTGTTGACAGGAGGATAATATTTTCTTATACTTTTTGATAACCACATTCCAAATCTCTACTGATCTATGACTAGAACCCAAGAGGAGTATTAGATAGGTCGTAGGAAAAGTTCCAGTGCTACAGTACATAATGCTGGACAACATCTCAAGATTTGATACCATATTGACATAGTATATGATGCTTTTTAACATGTTAATGTGGAGCCTAGATAGAGCTTCAAAACTCAAAAGGGTGAGATGGCTTGAGAAACATAGATTGTTGCCTATCAGTTGATTTACCCATCCTTCAATGTGTTCTAGTTTTAACCTTGTTAATCCCCTAGACAATCCTTACTAATAATGGCTATTTTCAAAATGTAACATGTAACTTCTTAACTTCTGTGGTGTGTATTAGATTAGTTAAGGAATTTATTTATTTTTATATCATTTTTTGTAATTTGATTTCTGTGTTTGAGAGCGCTAGTTGTTGTTTCTTAATAGGATTTTCTCACAGTTCATAAAAAAGAAAAACACTTTGATTGGATTTTTCTTGAAATGCACTTTAATTTTGATAAATGTATCATTACTAGTTAGCCTATATTCTTAGCTTCTTTTTTGAAGCCTTATAAGGGTCATTATATAATAAAATCAATTAGATGCCAACCTTTTTGTACATGATATGCAACAACCCATAGTCTTAAAAAGTAGTTGAATAGCCTAAAATCTATACTAATACTACTAATAATTACATTTCAACTCCCAAGAGTAATTCTCATTCTCTCTCAATGTCTACCTCACTTATGAGGTAGTGGTACGGACCACATGTGCTCTACCCTCCGCAGACTCCACTTTGCGAGAATAAATTGTGTGTATTTTGTTGTTGTTATTGTTCTCTCTCAGTTTCTAAATCATATTTTCTCCTATGTTTTCTACTAACTCATAATTGTCTTGATCTCTCAACCCTATGCTTTTTAGCCCGTCATCTCTAATTTTCTTATCTTATTTTAGTTTTTGTTGAGAACCTTCTTGTAATATGTTGGTTTCCAGTAATTGCTTGAAGATTATATTCTAGAAATAGATATAATTAATGATATTCCATATTTACTAGCTATTGCATCTTAACTATTATCTCTGATGCACCATTGATTTCTTCTGCAACAACATCTAAGTAGGGTGTATTTGCGTTATAGGTTCTAAAAATGTGCAATATTTCCATGTTGATTGACCTCAATTTGGGAAAACTATTTGTAGAGTCACCTCGTTGCAAGGAGAAATTATAGATTGAACTCAAATCCAGCTCACTTGTCACCGAAGACAAAATGGATATTCAAAATCATAGGTTTGATATTCTTCATCACTTTTGGACTTTTATTATCAACGACTAGATTAACAAGCTTGCTTTATCTTGGTGTCATTTAAGTAGTTAAGAATAAAATTATGTAAATCAATTTGTAGATCTTTACAGCTCAATGGAGAGATTTATATAGCGGTCAAAGAATCTTTTTTAAGAAGGTTATAATAGTCAAAGAAATTTCAAGCAGCTCTATGTACGTAGGTATACAATAACACAAAATATAATCATATATAGAATTTGGATCCTACTAAATTATATGAGCATCTATATTTTCTCAGTTTGTTTCACAAGGTCAAATGTGTAAGATGTCAACTTTCCTTCTATTCTTGAGTTTTGAATTTTCTGTAGCACTAAAATTTGTACTTTGAAACTTAAGATGTTGATTTGTGTGTCAAAATTTGTGTTTGTGTATCGTAACTAACTTAAACAATATTGGGTTGCAGTTTCATTTTGGGTGTCCATTGAGTAATTGGTAATTTCTTCACTTTTATAGTTGTACTTGCTTTTTAATCAGAAAGGTAAAGTTTCATTAAGATAACACGATTTAAGTAAATAGGTAAAGCTTTATTAAGATAGTACGGTTTGTTTGCAACTGATGAAGTATTTTCTTAATAACTATGGTGTCCGATCCAGCCTGTACTAAGCTTTACTAATTCTATGGGATGCTAGGTAACTCTGTCCACAAAGGCTAAAAGTGATGGGAAGAAATCACTTATTGTTCGTCTCTATTGGGAATTAAACCTGAAACCTCATGATGCTCAACCCAACTTCATTGAACCACTAGGCCACACCTTTGGATGCATAGTAGAAAATGTTAGAAAGGAAAAAATAGAGCTCCTTAAGTTTGCTCTAATATTTGTAAAGAACCTTCTTGGTAGGCATTCATGTGAGCTTCTAACCACTTAGATTTTGTGGTTCCAAAGATGATTATGTTATATGAATGTACTTATGTAAGTTCTATCATTGATAGATTAGTACAATTACCTTTAGTAAAGCATGTGAAGCTTATAGTTAATAACAATGTTTGCCTTATAGACTATGGTATCTAGGATAGTTTGCACAACCTCATACAGTTAATCTGGTACCAACTACCTCCCACCAACAAAATTATCAGTTAACTTTGCCACCAAGGCTTAGAAAAATAGGAAAAAATACCTATGGTTTGTCTCTACTGTGATTTGAACCTTATCTCTGAGGTTTCCACTCATTTCATCGATCACTATGCCACTCCCTTCGGCCTTCGCTGTGTTGTGATTCCAAAGATTATACTCATTGTTTTCCTTGTACGTTGGAGACTGCGATTATGTTCTTTGACATGTAATGGAATGTTTAATTAAGATAAAATTGGTATATTTCTTATCTGAACAAAGATTAGAGATGGCTAATTGTCGAGTTTCAAACATCAATTTATTGTATCCAAAGTAGATTTTTTTTGAAGAGTTCTACATTGGTGCTTGAAGGGATGAGTGGTCTCTTTAATATTGGTTGGGCATTCCTCGCCTCTTGAACTAGCTTTTGGGTTGAGTTGGGCACAAGATCCATTTATATACATGGTATCCATATTACTTGTCACTTAAAATTGTGATTTAATCAGTTGCTTGAAGATACTTGCCAAAAGACAAAGGTAAGAGAAAAGAAAACTAAAAAAGGAGCATTTGAGATGGATGTCCATTATTTTAGTTTGATATGTTCTTAAAATAGCTAGCATTATTTTATGACTGCTAATGTAGTTCTCGTGGAAATAAACTAGCAGTATCATAGTTATGTAAGCACTGCCCTCTATTTTAGTGTTCACAACATAAAAATCTAAAAAGAAGACTATGGCTCATGAATCCAGTAATGCTCAATCATTTTTAAATTAGCTGTATTATAGTAATGATCAATCATTTTTCATGGCTTTTTGATTTGGATATATACGAAGTCAGAAGTTATAACACTGAGGTTGAATCTGGTTCAACAAGGCAATTGGTCGACCTTCCACTCTATTAAGGAATTCTGGTTCCAGAGTCCCTCCTGTATAGATAGGAATGGTAGTCCAGGCATGTACAGGGATGTTAAAGCAAGATTGAATTTTGTTAACGATACCTAGTTTCTGCTGGTATCTGAAGAAAGCACAGGTGGCCTCAACTCTAGGTTTAAATAAAGTATGTTTTCTTATCTTCTCCCTTTCTAGTAGAGAATAATCTCTCTTTCTGGTATTGAACTCTTCTGGAATAGGAACATAAGGAAATTAGAGATTTCACCCAATACAATTGAGTAGTTTGAGGATGTTCCTGTAAGCTGAAGGCATCATAACTTATAAACCTTGTTGTACACTAATAAGTGGAATAACTTTGGTTCAATTAGATGATTTGGTATGTTTTCTCTGACTAGTGTTTGGAACTTTTACATCTAGTAGAGTGGGTGCTGCGGCAAAGGGAGGATTTAAAAGGAATTAAAACTATAATCGGATTTACTTTCTATTGAGTACTTTGTATAGTCCCATACATAAATATCTTTCTACAAAATTCACTCGCATCACTTAATATGCTTCTTCTGATGGTGGTTAGTTATTTTTATGGAAAGGTGAATGTATGAGAAAATAGGATTATCATAAATTCATTCAATCTATACTTTTTCCTTTTGGACTTAGAGGTACGAAGAAGCAATGGTGGACACGCAGTTCAAGTTGGTGCAATACGATTTCGACCCAATCTTGTAGCATCTGGCGATGAACTATATCAGAAGATGGATGGAACAACCTTGGAGGCAAATATTTTATGGTGAGTTCTAGCTCCTATACTTTTTGGTATACAATTTATAAATAGATTCTTTGCCATAATATAATTATTTACTAGATAAAAAAAATCTCCTAATAAATAATTCAGCATCTGATGTTGATGTTCTTACATGTCTACAACTTCTGAAGAAATAGCGGTGAGGAATGAAAGCTTGTCACTGGGTAGTCAGTGGTCATTATGTTCTTGATACCTTCAGGTCAATGTAACTTTTAGTTTACACTTCTTCCTTATCCTCTTTTCATTTTTTCTAAAAGATAAAGGTTTCTCATGGGTTCGCACTGATATTATTAAGTGCAGTCTTCAAGTGGTTGCAAACGTTGCCAGTGCCTTCTTCAGGGGTCATCTATGAACAAGGTTAAATAAGGTTAAAACCAAAACACATTCTATGAACATCAAGAGATGGATGAAGACAATCTTTCTTTTTATTATTACAAGTGCCTTCTTCATTCAAATTCTTAGCTTTTCCCCCTTCATATTGGTCCCAATCATTAACTTTTCCCCTTGGTCTTGGCCTTGGTCCCAATCATTATCTTGCTCCTTATTCTAGTTATTTTCTTATGCCCCATCATCATTCTAGTTATTTGCTTGTCCCCCATCATCATTCTAGTAATTTTCTTATCTAGAATCCTATTGAGGGATCTCTAATTTTTCTAGTAAGAAGTAGCCATTATTGGAGCCATTGTCTACACAATACCAAAAAAGCTTTTTCCAGTAGGGGTACTTCCATATCGGGTACATTAGTATATATTGGGTCTCACTCACAAATAGGGCAATTGGAAAAATATAACTTAGTATTCATAATGTTAAGCTCCAAAAAAATCTAAATAGTTTCGTTGATCTAGTTAATGCTTGTATTTCTCCTTTTCCTTGAATCAAACAATGCAAATTGAAAGAAAGCAAGTACTTTTTTCATATTCATCTCATAGTTGGACTTTTCAATTTTGTGTACTTGTTTTATCCATTGGCTAAGTTAGTTATCCATTGCTATACTGTGTTCTAATTCATTGCTTCTAATGTATATTAAATTATATACCAATATATAGTTATTAATTGTCTTTACAAAATTTTGTTTTTACAGATTTCTAAAGATTCAAGTTACAAGTGAAGATGCAAGTTCAAAGAATGCACAAGCTTATTGTTATTTTTTTAAGAACATTATGTAAACTTGACATCAAATTCTAGCTCGGGATGTTAATTGGTCAATTTTTTTTATTTAGAAAATATTGAAACTATTGACATCATATAGCTTAGGATGTTGTTAATTGGTTAAGTTTATTCTATTTAGCAAATTAATATTGAAACTATATTGACATCTTATTCTTGCTAGGGATGTTAATTGATTTAGTTTTTTCTTTTTAGTAAATATTAAAATTATATTTATCATCCTTCGACATTTTCAGTAGAAATTTTATATTTAGCAATGAAATATATAAATTTTATGATTTTAGTAGAAATCTAGGATGAGTTAATTGCTCGTCTCTAAAGGTTAATTTAGGATGAGGCAATTTCTCCTCTCTAAAGATTAATCTAGGACGGGTTAGATTCTCATCGTGATAGATTAATTTAGGACAAGGTAGTTACTCTTTGCAAAAAACATTTAGCAACCATAAAATAACTACTTTTAAAGATGAAAATCATCTATTAGGGATGAGATATACATTCTATAAAAGTGTTTTTGAGATGATATATGTTACCGTCTCTAATGACATTTAAAGATCAACTAGAGTATCTCATTAGAATAGACCTTTAGCAAATGAGGCTATAAGGATGATCCACGATAAGCATTTTCCCATCCTAAATGATCATTTACGACCATAATTGGACTTTTAGGGATGAGAATTCCCTTCCCTAGAGGATATTTTTATTATAGTGTCAACTGTGGTCATCTAGGGCACATGCTTAGAAAAATTCTTGTTGGTAAGGTTGCCTCTGGGGAAAACAAGGTTCTAGATGCCTCTTCTTCAACTCCAACAATAAAGGGTGCACTATCTGGCTCCGGCACTGGTCGGAAACATCTCTATTCTCTCACTATCCGCCAGGATTCTGAGGCATCACTTGATGTCATGACTGGTTTGTTGAAATTCTTTTCTCGTGATGTGTACTGTTTACTTGATTCAGGGTCCACTCTCTCTTATGTGACCCTATTTATGGCTGTGCATTTTGGTTTTGGTCCTGAGCGTGTTTCGAAGACTTTTTCCTTTTTACCTTAATAGGTGACTCTGTGATTTCTAAAAGAGTCTAGAGTAGGTGTGTGGTATTTTTTGGTAGCGAAGACACTTTGGTGGATCTTTCTGAATTAGATATGATGGATTTCTATGTCATATTAGGGATGGATTAGTTGCACTCATGCTATGCTTCTCTAGACTATCGGACCCATAAAGTCATTTTTAAATTCCCTACTTAATCGGTTATGTAGTGTGAGGGTGCTTCCCTAGCTCCTAAGGGAAAGTTCATATCTTATCTTAGATTTCAGAGATTAATCTCTAAGGGGTGTCGCTATCATCTGGTCTGGGTTAAAGATTCAAACTCGGAGGGTCTTTCTTTGCATTTTGTTCCAGTGGTGAATGAATTTCCTGAGGTTTTTCCTGATGACCTTCATGACTTTCCCCCTGATAGGGAGATCGAGTTTGGGATTGATCTTGTTCTGGACACTCGTCTAATTTTAATTCCCCTTATAGAATGGCTCCGACTGAGTTGAAGGAGCAACTCAAGGATCTCTTAGACAAGGGTTTTCATCCATCCTAGTGTGTCCCCATGGGGTGCACTAGTGTTATTCGTGTGTAAAAAGAATGGTTCTCTTTGAATATGTAATGATTACCGATAGTTGAATAAGGTGATAGTAAAGAATAAGTACCCTTTTCCAAGGATAGATGATTTGTTTGATTAGTTGATGGATGCTAAGTTTTTTTCAAAGATTGATCTTTAATCCGGGTATCATCAATTAAAGATTAGGGAGGTAGATATCTCTAAGACTGTCTTCCATAACTGGTAAGGGTATTTTGAGTTTTTGGTTATGTCTTTTGGATTGACCAATGCCCCGACGATATTCGTAGATTTAATGAATAGGGTTTTCTATTAGTTTCTAGATTTATTCATCATTATTTTTATAGATGATATTATTATGTACTCTAAGAGAGAAGTAGATCATGTGAATCACCTCTGTATTGTATTGCAAACCTTAAAAGAGCAGCAGTTGTATGTCAAATTTTCAAAATGGAAATTCTGGTTAAACACTGTCACTTTTCTAGGTTATATCATTTTTAGTAAAGGGATCATAGTGGGTTCGTAGAAGGTTGTAGTGGTAAAAATGTGGCCTAGACCCATGACTCCAATAAATATTGGAAGCTTCTTCGATTTGGTGGGTTACTACAGGAGGTTTGTGGAGAGTTTTTCGACTGTAGCTACCCTATTGATTAAATTGACTCAGAAAAAGGTAAAGTTTCTTTGGTCTGAGGCTTGTGAGGGTAGTTTTAAGAAGCTAAAGGTTAACCTACCTTTAGCTCTGTCTTGACTATGCCTGAAGACACTGAGAAGTTTGTGGTCTATTGTGACGTATCTCGTGTGGGGTTTAATTCCATCTTAATGCAACACAGTAAGGTGATAGATTATGTCTTTAGAGAATTGAAGGTGCACAAGAAGAATTATCCATCACATGAGTTAGAATTATTAGTTATGGTATTCGCATTAAAAATCTGGCGTCACTATTTATATAGGGTGCATGTGTATATCTTTTTTGATCATAAGATCCTACACTATGTATTTACTCAGAAAGAGCTTAACCTTAGGCAAAAGAGATGGCTTGAGCTTCTCAAGGATTATGACATGAGATTTCACTACCATCCAGGTAAATTTAACGTAGTTGCTGATGCACTTAACAGGTTATCCATGAGTATTCTAGCTTATGTGGATAAGGAGAAGCAAGAGTTGGTGAAGGATATTCATCATTTGGCTAACCTTGGTGTTCACTTCTTGAACTGTGAGAATGGTGGTGTGTTTGTATAGGAAGTGGCACGGTTGTCTCTTGGTGCTGAAATCAAGAAGAAGTAGATGTTAGATCCTGTCTTGATGAGGATCAAGGGTAATATAGGCAGACAAATGGTGATGGACTTCGAGATTAGTGGTGATGGTATCTTATGGTACCAAGGGATATTATGTGTTCCAAATGTAGATGGCTTGTGAGAGAGGATCTTGGCCGAGGCACATGAATCATGCTGTTTTGTTCATCCTAGTTCAGTGAAAATGTATCATGACCTAAAGAAGATATATTGGTGGAATAATATAAAGCGGGATGTGGCTAGTTTTATGGCTAACTGTATGGTGTGCCAGCAAGTTAAAGTCGAGAACATGCGACCTGAAGAATTGTATCAAGAAATTGAGTTGCCAGAGTGGAAGTGGGAAGTGATCAACATGGATTTCATTATCGGTCTTCGTTAATCTCAAAATTAGTTTGATTTGGTTTGGGTTATTTTGGATAGGATCTCAAAGTCGGCTCACTTTTTTCTAGTAAGGACTAACTTCTTAACTGAGGATTATACGAGGTTGTATCTTTAAGAGATAGTGAAGCTGCATGCGGTACCTATTTCTATCATCTCGGATTGTGGTATGCAGTTCTCATCTCACTTTTGGCAGTTGTTTCAGACAGGTTTAGGGACTAAGGTAAGTCTTAGTACTTCTTTTCACCCACAGTCCGATGGGCAAGCGGAAAGAACTATTCAGACGTTGAAGGATATGCTTTGTACTTATATGATTGATTATGGTGGTAATTGGGTTGAGCATTTTCCTCTTGTAGAGTTTGCTTACAATAATATCTACCACTCTAGCATTGGAATGGATCCTTTTGAGTCATTATATGGTAGGAGCTATAGATCTCCTATGTGGTTTGAGGTTGGAGAGGCGGTTATGTTTGGCCTAGATTTGGTTCACTAAGCTATGAAAAGGTAAAGGTGATTCAGGATAGGCTTAAGGCTGTCTAAAGTCACCAAAAGTCCTACAGGGATATGAGGTATAAAAAGTTAGAGTTTGAGGTTAGGTATAGGGTGTTCCTAATGGTGCCTCATTTGGGAAGAAGGGGAATCTTAGTCCCTATTATATTGGTCTATACTTAGTTTTAATAAGGGTTGGCAATATTGAGTATGAGTTGGAGTTGCCTTCTAGTTTGAGATCTATTTACCCAGTATTTCATGTTTCTATGTTGAGAAAGTGGGTATAGGTGATTCGTCAGAAATTATGCCTATCAAGTATATTGGTATTTCAGATTCCTTATCATATGAGGAGATCCCAATGGAGATCTCAATGGAGATCTTGGATTGATAGGTTCGTCGGTTGTGGACATGGGATTTGTTGTATCCCAAATCAACCCTAAATCAGTGATGTTCTTCTGTTGAATATATTGATCTAAATTTGGAAGTTTCAGCAATCCTTGCTCTAAGCATATTTAAGTGAACATGCATGGGAATCCAAATGGGCCAGAAATACCAACTCCAAGGATGTAGCCTCGGAAAAGGTTCTATAGAGGAACCAAAAGTTGGAAGAGGCTACATGGGAAGTTGAAAAGGACATGAAGTCCAAGTATTTGTTCCTATTTTTTGCTCTGGAAATTCATGCGTAAGGTATGTGTACTTTTTAATATCTTTGTTTTCTAACTTAGTTAAAGATCAATGTAGAGGTATTGGGGTTTAAATCATGCTCGTACTGTCTTGTCCCATCATTCGGGATGAATGATCCAAGTGGGGGAGAATTGAAACACCCAAGGTTCTAGTCCTTCTAAATTTCTCTAGTCTTTAGCATTTAGATCATCATACGACTCACCATACTAGTCATATAGTGTGGGTACGAGTCAGGTGACCCAACTCATTATGTGTTCAATATCTGGTGATTGGGTTTCTATTGTGGTTATAGGATGGAGATGACGAGTCATATGTTAACGTGATGAAAGGGTTGAGTCCAACCGTATGTTGTCCAATGTCTAGCCTGATGTCCTGATTAGGGTACGATTTGAAGGATACTAGTCGTATGGTGATGGTACAAGTTAGGCCAGGGGAGTCGTATGTTTGATAGAATATGGTGTCCAACTTTCTTTTTATATTATGAGTTGAGGGTACCATTTGTATGGTGTGGATACGAGTTGAAGGGTCCAACTGTACCCTCATATATTTTTTTTTACAGTTTTTAAGCTAGGGATATTTTAGATATTTCCTACCCCAAGACCTTAAGACCCCATATCTTATAACACTATTTGGTTCCTCAATCCACACTTTAGAAGATCAAAATACTCTCTTAAAACCTCTCAAGAAGATTTGTCTAGAGTTTCTTCAAGGTGGTCATCTAGAGGTTTAAGGATCAAAATCTCTTCGTGAATCATCATAACTAAGACATGTTACTCATCCCTAATGGTAATTTTAACTAAAAGCATGTTTCAAGGAATGGTTTACATGGTATTATTGTGGTACTATTTGGGTTTTGAAATATATGTTGGGGGTTTTGGTGGTTCTTGGTTGGATAATGTTTTCCCATATTTTTCTTATGGTTTTCATGTTATATTTGTGGTTCGAACATGTGGTTGTACAAGAATGGACAATTGATACATGGTTTTTAGTTTTAGAAATCTTATGACCTCAACATATTTGTTAAAATACCTATGAGAATTATTTTGTCACATAGTTTGACTATTATTGAAAACATTGCATTGCAGAATATGGTAATGGTAAATTGGTTTGGTTGGTTTTTAATGGTCTGGGTAGGCCTTGGTGGCCATGGATTTGGTTTAATTTGAAATCTTGTGGGGTACATGGGAATCCCCTAAGTGTTGCCTAGTGAAATTTCTCGCAAACTATAGTTGGTATGTGATACCACTTCATAATGCCTTAAAACTTGATTCTGGAATTGGTGGTTTGATTTTGTACTAAATGTTTTAGTTAGGCCATAATGGCGCGTTGTGATAGCTAACCGTGAAGGTATGAGTCAGATAGATGGATATTGGGAACTTATGTTTGCTTATATGAGGGTTGATCTTGGTGACTATATGCTTGTGGGGTACACAGGATCCCTCAAGTTTATACTTGTATATATATAGCATAGAGAGCGAAGGGTACATGGGAATCCCTGGCCCCTATGATATCTCTGGTTCATGTGGCTACATGCACTAAGGCCCGTTCAGGGGGTAACACTGGACACATATAACCTGTTGGTGGATTATGATGGTAAAGTTACACAAACCCAGGTTAAAATTTTAAATACATGCTAAACCTGGTTCCCTTTCCCAGCATGGTATATGCTAGCATTCACCCGCTAACTGTCTTCAGACATTGTATCCAAAAACGATGCAGAAACATGCCATACTACTGCTTCTTCTTAGTGACTTGGATTCGGGGACAACATTTGTGTTAGAGTGAAGTGATGAACTTTCATACTCTGGAAGACTCCATTTCATGCTATGGACTTCTTTACAGTGTTTTTGTTTCTTAGACTTTGGTTTTGGCTATGGCTGGTTGCATGTCCTGACCGGATGTTCTTGGTTTTTGGATAGAGTCATTGGGTGACTACTACGGGCATGGGCGGTTCGATATTGGTGTCAGCCTTGGTATTGGTATTGGCATAGGGGCTGACACTAGTTGGGAATTTGGTTGGATATTTATTCGTTATATCATCAATTGCTGTACTCGAACCGAAACTCATAGTATCAATATCATCATTAATTGCTAGACTTGAATTGAAAGTTATATTAGTAGATTGTTGACATAACCCAAACTAGGTCCTAGTCATGCCGGGTGCCTCAAGCCCATCCGGGACCAGATACCACCCCCAAAATCCAACCATAATCACCTTGCAACCTATGTCAAATGAAATCCTCACATATAGCATTTTTTAATTAATTTTGATATATCTTTTTATATGTGAGGATTTCATCTGACATAGGTTGCAGGGCGATTATGGTTGGGTTTTGGGGGTGGTCTCTGGTCCCAAATGGTCTTGAGGCACCCGACATGACTAGGCCCTGGTTCGGGTCTTGTCAACAATCTACTAATATGAGTTTCGATTCAAGTCTAGCAATTAATGATGATATTGATAATATGAGTTTTGGATCAAATCCAATAATTGATGATGACATTGATTCTATGAGTTCCAGTTCTAGCTTCACAAATGATGGTATGGTGTTGATACTGTTGAGAATGATATGATGGTGATGATATGAGTTCTGTTTTGAGTCTGACATTAAGAGTTGTGTATGATATGATATGATACTAATGGTTTGATGGTTATAATTGATATTTAGTAGAGTTATGGATCTTTGGTTATTTATTTTCCTTGATTGTACCCAGTAATGACCCTTCAGGTCATTGTCCGTGTTCTTGCTTATTTTCACCGATAGAGCTTCTCCATAGTTTCCTAACTCACTAGTGACTTGCTGGAACCAATAGTTTGGTTATCTGGCATTTCATTTGTTTTTTAGAACCACTTTCCCAATTTGAAGTCTTTATTAGTTCTAATTTACCATTGAGCAAAAACTTTAGTAAAACAACCATTAATGCAAAATTTGACTTCGTCAACACATTTAGAACGTCAAAATC
Source organism: Capsicum pubescens (assembly GCA_030864215.1). Lineage (NCBI taxonomy): Eukaryota > Viridiplantae > Streptophyta > Magnoliopsida > Solanales > Solanaceae > Capsicum > Capsicum pubescens. The sequence goes on along the minus strand of CM061544.1, from coordinate 191,496,651 downwards.
TATGTGGTTACATATGTTATTTGCTCGAAATAGATTCCAGATGCATCTCGAGGCATTGTCCAAAGCTCGAAACCAAGTTCCAGCTTCAGTTATGCCTGGAATAGGGAGAGATACCATGCCCATTATGTGAGGGGTGCAAACGCGGTGCCACGACTACGGCCAAGTGAGGTCCATAACCGTGAGACCCAAGACCTGGGTAAGCCTATTTAAAGGTTGTCTTGCCCAAAATTTTGGCTATTTTATGCCTCTCTCGTGCGCTCTAAACCCTAATAGAGTGAAAAATCCTTAAAGTGAATCTTGTGGGTTGATTAAGAGCTTGAATAACTTGTGTAATCGAATCTTGCTACAAATATAACGTAAAATTCCTTCAAATTTGGTATTAATTTCTTGATTTCTAGACCCAAACTACTAAGTCTTTGAGTCTCAATTATAGCCATAAATGTTATTGATTTACTCAAATTTCATGAGGGTTATAGCTCCCTAATAATGTTTGAACAATGGGATGGTCTCAGAAACTCATTTTTCAAAGGTGGGACTCACTTAGGGTTTGGTGTCATTTTGGACCCATGGCATAATGATGCCATAATGGGTGTTGTTATTCTTATAATGATGCTTAGATTATGTTGTGATAGCTTAGCTCGTGGAAGAAAAAGCTTTAAGAAAAGGAAAGGCAAAGCTTGTTAATTCGTGAGCTATTTGGACTCGAGGTATGTTAGGCTTATTCGTAGTTAGATTGAGCTTGATTGTAGTATAATTATTGATATATTGGGAGATTGTATGGGGTCCTAGATGATAAATGGATGATTGGTGACACTTGAGATTAGTTTATTCTTGTAGGATATTAAACTTGTAAGGTGTGATGCTTGACTATAGCCTAGAACCTTGGATAGTTCTACTGTTAATCTCATGAATAGTATGCAAATACTTTAGTTGTTCTAATAGTTGTAAATGATGTTATTGGCTAACCTTAAGAGTATGTTGATCTAGATATGACTATTTATGAATTGACCTTAGTGTTTAGAGTGACTTAAAAAGGATACTTGAAGAAGAAGTTCCCTTATAGACCTAGTAAGGATTGATAAGCGCTTATGGTGTGATTTAGATAACCTAGCTTAAATCCGGGTAGAAGTTAGTCCTGTAGAAGTGAACTTTGGAATTATTATGATTTAGGAGTGGGACTTGACCCCCTTAAGCTTGAACTATATAATTCCTTAGTAACCTAGATACTTAAGGAACATCTAAGTTATGTTATTGATGTTATAATAGTTAAACTTAGTTGTCAGATATGTATGTGGTCAATAGTTGAATAATGTGTATACTTGATTGATTATCTTATTGTCATGATATGGATAGCCTTGGAAAGTCTCGTAAATTGAACTTATTGTTCTGCTATCGATTGGCTTATTGATGAGTTCACTATGTGAACCTCAAACTATGTTACCACTCTTGCTGTGACCCAAGCGTAATGATTAAGCTAATGTTTATGTGAAGGATTTTCCTTTGGAGTTAGTAATGTGAAAAGTAGGAGTAAAAGATGCATCTAGAGAGCATGCACTTGACTTATAATTGACTTGCTAATCAACATGTTAACTTTGAAAAGTGGTGAATGTGTATATCATTTAGATAATCATGCTCATGCATTTACTTATATTATATAGTGATGATTACTAGTAAAGTATGATGTTATGTGTTACCTTGCAAAAATTATACTCTATCGTTGTGGATTGTATATTCTTATTGAATTGCCTACATATGTATGTGTATAATTATGTTATGACGATGCTCGGTGAATTCGGAGGATATAATGATATTATGATGATGCCCGGTGAATCCAAAGGATATAATGATATTATAATAATGTTCAGTGAATCCGGAGTATATAATGATGTTATGATGATGCCTGGTGAATTCAAAAGACATAATGATGTTATTATGATGCTTGGGTAATCCGGAGGATATAATGATGTTATGATGATGCTCCATGAATCCGGAGGATATAATGATGTTATGATGATGCCCTATGAATCCAAAGGATATAATGATGTTATGATGATGCCCGATGAATCTGGAGGATATAATGATGTTATGATGATGCCCGATGAATCTGGAGGATATAATGATGTTACGATGATGCCCAGTGAATTCAGAGGATATAACAATTTTATGATGATGTCCGGTGAATTCAAAGGATATAATAATATTATGATAATGCTCGATGAATTAAAAATAGGTAATGATGTAAGGATGATGTTATGTCTGGTGAGTATATATGAATACATAGATGTATGTGAGGTTATGCCATGTGTAGCTAAACCCATTGTGTACTTAGGAAATGATGTCTTCCTTGGTAAATTGTTATCCATTCTTCATCATTAATCACTAGATAAACGATGTGACCCTTATTAACTCTAATTAGTAACTAAAAGTAGATTATTCTGAGTATTGTGTTAAGGCTACTTGATATATGTTATCTTGTGTAGAACCTAGAGGTCACCTAATAAATCTACTTAACTTGGATAAATGGTTATGTTATGGAATTTTTCCTAGTAAAGAGGCTTATGTGATAACTAGTTATCTCTAATAAATGATTATGACTTGTAGGCTAGAATCCTAGTGAACTAGTTGGTGGACCTTACTTAGCCAGAATATGGAAACTAATTCTTAAGGTTGTGATATGCTCTATGATAATAGACTTAGTATTGTATGATGAGTGGTTAAGTTGACATCTAGTTTATGATGCCGCGGAGGCTTAATTGATGGCTTATATAATTAGAGGGCTCACTAGAAGATGACTTTGTGATGGGTGAATAATAGTAGTGTTGGTAATTTGTAGCTTTTCCTTATTTAATGACAAGTAAACTATTAGGCTTGCAAACTAGTGGCTCATGGAAATAAAGGCTAGCTAGTTTAGGTTAGACATGTAGTTTATTATTGAATTATAGATTAAATAACTTAACAAAACATGTTATGCTGATATCGACTTCGTTGCATCAAATTGCAGTATTGGTGATGATTGTAGACCTTGGTAGGAGGCCATGACGGGAATGTATAACCCGCGACTTTGGGGAGTTGCTTGTGTAGTTGTTTCTTGGTATGTTGATGGATTGATCTTTTGGTGTACTCTCCGGTGGTTTAGGATTCCGTGATGAGTTCTTTTATTGTTTTCCTTGAGTGTTCTTCCCGGAGGTATGGGACGTTGTGGTAAGTTCTTTTGCTTTATACTCTAATGATGGTAGTTGTGTTGATTATGGTGATTACATGATTGTTATTATATATATGTGCCTTTATACTTCCAAAATGATTACTCATGTTGTATGGAAGTTATGGTAATTATGGATATAGAATGTCGTACTATTGTTCTAGTTGATTAGTTATCTTATACAATGATATCGAAGAAGATTCAGGTTCGATTCTTTACCTTGACTTTAAGTTATCATCTTACTCTATATCGTCCTTATATTATAATTTAGCTCAGTCGGTTGATGATGCCTATTGAGTGCCCGTGTTTTGGTACTCATACTATATTTCTATACCTTTTCGGTACAGACCCAAGTTTTAGTTGCCGACGTAAAGTCTAGGTCATGTGGTGTTGATCATCAGGAGATAGGGTAAGCTCTTGAAGTTCGAGTTCCCCTTTTTCCCTTATATCTTTACTTTGTCTTTTGTATTCGAGATAATTGTATAAGACTATCTAAGACTATTAGACGTTGAGTTGTAATTTCTATTATAGAATGTAGAGATGCTCTTGTACTAATACTATTAGGTCATAGGATTGGTATTCGAATGTTAGTTGTTTCTTTGTGGAATGTCTTTGTTGTAGTGTGTTCCCATATAGGGTCCATGTTGGACATTTCGACCAAGGGAACCCGTTGCATTAGCTCTAGATTACAGTGTTGGCTTACCTACATGTGGGTTATGGTAGGTGCAATCATGACCCAAAAATTGGGTCATGATAAATTGGTATCAGAGCCTAGGTTTCACCAATATTATGGGTACAAGAGTAAGTTTCTAATAGTGTCTTGTAGATTGGAACGTTGATGTTTGTTTCCTTTTTTTGGGGAGGATATTGGACATTATTAGGAGTCCCTCACTTCTTTCACTCATATCGTGCTAAGATTCTTAGTTGGGTTGTTGGATATTCTCTTAACTTTACTCTTTTGCAGATGCCTATGACTCGTGCAACAGTTATATGTCAGGAGGGTCCTGAGATCCAGACTCGTGATGTGTCCCCAGTTAGGGATCAGGGTAGACCTCCCCAAAACCTTATTCCTGCACCCAAGCTAGAGACTCCTCCACCTTATACAACAGTGGGCCAGGGATCAACCTAGGCTCTACCAGGATTTATCCCCTCTTCTTTTCTTAGAGATTCTTTAGTTCAATTATTGGGTATTATGGATGGTTCGCAGACTACTGGGACAAGAGTACAGCCTGCAGCTGCAACCCCTGGAGTTAAGGTTCCTCCTATTCTAGTAGTTGTTTAGCTGGCAGTCCCTCAACCAGTTCTGACCCAGCCTGCTATGTCTGCTGAGGACAAAAAGACGCTGGGTAGATTCATAAAGTTGGCTTCACCTAGGTTTTTTAGTGCTACTGGAGAGAATGCATTTGAGTTTTTGACTGCTTGTGAGGATAGGCATCATGGGTTAGGCCTTGTTGAGACCCGTGGTTTGGATTACACCACATTTCAGTTAGACTTGTCTGTTCGGCTCTAGTGGAAAGGTTTTATAAGTTCTAGGCCAGTTGGATCTTTCCCTCTCTCTTGGGCTTTGTTCTATGAGATGTTCTTGGAGAATTATATGCCTCAGCCTTAAAGATCGCTTGAGAGGTTAATTCTCTAGATTGGAGTAGGGTTCTATGACAGTCTCTGAGTGTGAGGATCATTTCCATGAGTTGGCTAGGAATATGACTTCTATCTTGGATACAAAGTATGAGAGAGTTTGCTTCTTTGTGATAGGATTGAGACTTCCTATTCGGATGGCTACTCAGAGTTTGGTCGCTATGGGTAGGACTTTTACTGAGGTTTTTGATCATGCTAGAGTGATGGATGACATGCAGCGTGAGGGAAAATTTGGTAGGAACCATGGTTGTTCCTTTAGGGGTGGAATTTCTTATGCTGGACATTCTCCACATCCCTCTTTTTAGCATCAGAGTCAGACTAGTCAACCAGTTTAGGCAACTCTTCAGACTACTAACAGGAGTCATTTTATTTCTAGTGGTCGCCTTAGTAAGGGCGGCGATCAACCCATGCTAGGTGTGGTATCTATGTTAGATCAGTTGGATCGCTGAGTTTTGGTTCTTCTCGTGATTCTTGTTTTACTTGTGGACTTCCCAGTCATTTCTCTAGAGAGTGCCCTAGTCATAAGATGATGGTTCATTTAGCTTAGGGAGCTACTCCCATAAGGACAGTTTATCCTTTAGGTAGAGGTGGTTTTCGAGGTCGTAGGGGTGGTTACCAAGGCACTCAAGGTGGTACTCAGGCAGGCAGGATAAGAGGTCAGTCAGGTACCCAGCTAGGTGGTGCCCATGGTCAGTTGTATGCAGTACCTGCTAGACCTGAGCCTAAGACTTAGAAAGTTGTAGTTACAAGTGTGATTTTGGTACGCCGCAAGTCGGCTCTTACTTTATTTGATCTTGGATCCACTTATTCTTATATATCTGCCTATTATGCATAACAATTGGACTTGACTAGTGATTTATTATTTGTGCCTTTATGCATATGTACTCTCGTAGGTGATTCTTTAGTAGTGGATCGAGTAGTCAAATCATGTGTTGTGACAGTTAGTGATGTTGATACTTGTGCTGATCTTATTATTCTGGATATATTGGATTTTGATGTGATTTTGTTGATGGACTAGTTATCCCACCATCATGTCGTCATGTCTTATTTTGCCAAGACCGTTACCTTAGCCATGCCCGACGTATCCCCAGTCATGTAGCGGAGAGTGATTAGCCACTAGCCGATGGGGATTATTTCTTATATTTATGCCAAATGACTTATATTGAGGGGTTATGAGTCTTATCTCACCTATGGATATGATACCCATGTAGAGAGTCCGTCGTTTGACTGTGCTCCTATTGTGTGTGAGTTTCCTGATGTGTTTCCTGTCGATCTTCCTGGTATTCCCCCTAACCATAAGATTGAGTTTTCTATTGACCTTGAGCCTGGAACTCAATCTATTTCTATGGCACCTTACTGTATGGCTCCTGCTGATCTTAAGAAGCTGAACTCCCAGCTCCAGGATCTTTTTGGTAAGGGTTTCATTAGACCAAGTGTATCCCCATGGGGAGCCCCTATTTTGTTTGTAAAAAAGAAGGATGATTCGATGCGAATGTGAATTAATTATAGTCATCTTAACAAGGTGACAGTGAAGAACCGTTATCCTATGCCCTGTATTGATGATTTATTCAATTAGCTTCAGGGAGCAGTTATATTTTCTAAGATATATTTGAGGTCCAGTTATAATCAGTTGAGGATTCGGGCTGAGTATATCCCAAAGACGACCTTTAGGATTTGTTATGGTCACTATGAGTTCTAGGAAATTTATTTTAGGCTGACTAAAGCCCCAGACGTGTTTATGGATTTGATGAACCGTGTGTTCAAATCCGATCTAGACTCTTTTGTTATTGTGTTCATTGATGATATTCTTGTGTATTCGAGGAGTAGTGATGAGCATGCACAATACTTGAAGATTGTGCTCCAGGTTTTGCAAGAGAATGTGCTTTTTGCTAAATTCTCCAAGTTTGAGTTTTGGCTTGAGTTAGTATCATTTTTGGGACACGTGGTGTCTAAGGCAGATATTATGGTAGACCCAGCTAAGATTTCAGCAATTCGTGATTAGGCTAGGCCTACATCTCCGATTGCGGTTCGCAGTTTTATTAGTTTGGCTGGTTATTATAGGCTCTTTGTTGAGAGCTTTGCTACCATATAAGCCCCTATGACTAGATTGACTCAGAGGGAAGTTTCTTTCCGATGGTCCGAGGAGTGAGAGTTGAGCTTTGGAAAGTTCAAGAATTGTCTAATTTCATCCCCAATATTAACTCTTCCAGTTAAGAGGGAGGGATTCATAGTGTTTTATGATACACCTGGTGTTGGTCTTGGATGTGTTTTGATGCAACAAGGTCGTGTTATTGCCTATGTTTCTAGATAGCTCAAGGTGCATGAGCGCAACTACCCCACTGTTGATTTGGAGTTGGCGGCGACAGTTTTTGCACTCAAGATTTGGAGGCATTCCTTGTATGGTGTGCATTGTGATATTTTCACCATTCATCATAATTTTAGCATCTTATGACCCAGCGAGAGCTTAATTCTCACCAGCGCAGATGGATGGAGTTGCTAAAAGACAACGATATTTCCATCTTGTATCATCCGTGTACGGAGAATGTGGTGGTTGATGCCTTAAGTTGCAAGGCAGTAAGTATGGGTAGTTTGGCATGTATATCAGTTTCTCAGAGGCCCTTGGCATGGGACATTTAGTCCTTAGCCAATTTGATGGTTTGCCTTGATATTTTGGATCCTGTAAGGATTTTGGCTTATGTGGAGGTGAGGTCCTCCCTATTTGAGCAGATTCATGATCGTCAGTTTGAGGATAGTAAGTTGTGCCTTCTTCGTGATTAGATGGTGAGTGGTGATTCTGGGAGATACACCATAGATTTTAGGGTATCTTAAGGGTTTAGGGTCGTATTTATGTTCCCCGACTTGATGACTTGATTCAGTCAACTTTTCATTAGGCTTACACCTCTAGATATTATATTCATCCTAGTACGACCAAAAAGTATAGAGATTTGATAAAACTTTATTAGCGAGATGGTATAAAGAGAGATTTGGCAGACTTTGTAGCTCGTTGCCTATGTTGTCAATAGGTTAAGGCCGGGCATCAGCGTCTAAACGGTTTGACTCAGAGAATGCTCATTCCATAGAGAAAATGGGAAAGGGTTACCATGGACTTCATTAGTGGTTTGCCTCGTACTTCCCTTGGTCCCAATGGTATTTGGGGTATTGTGGATCATTTACCCAAGTTGACACATTTCCTTCCTATTCAGATGATCTTCAGTGCTGAGTGATTAGCCCAAATTTATGTTCGAGAGATAGTTTGTTTGCATGGGGTCCCTGTGTCTATTATATCAGACTGTGGTTCTGCATTTACTTCACGGTTTTGGAGAGCATTTCAGGAAGAGTTGGGTACTCGAGTGGATTTAGGTACAACCTTTCATCCGCAGATGGATGGTCAGTCCAAGCGGACTATTCAGGTGCTTGAGAATAGTCTCTAAGCCTATGTTCTAGACTCTGGAAGAAAACATTTATCATTGGCAGAGTTTGCGTACAATAACATTTACCATTCGAGTATTGAGATGGTGCCTTATGAGGATTTGTATGGTAGAAAATTTCATTCTCTTATAGGATGGTTTGAGACTTCCAAGGTTAGACCCTGCGGTATAGATTTGCTTCAGGACTTATTGGATAGAGTCTGAGCTATTCAGGATAGGCTGAGAGCATCCCAAAGTAGGTAGAAGGCCTATGCCGATTGTAGACTTCATTCCTTGAGATTCAAAGTTGGTGATCGTGTGTTCCTTCATGTTTCCACTATGAGAGGTGTGATGATATTTGGGAGGAAGGGTAAGCTTAGCCCTTTCTATATTGGTCCTTTTTTATATCCTTAGTGTAGGGTGTGAGGTAGCCTATGAGTTTGCTTTACCTCTAGACTTTGCCACTATTTATCTAGTTTTTCATGTCTATATGTTGTAGAAGTATATTCCAGATCCTTCTCATGTGCTTAGATGGGACTCGGTGCTGTTGGACGACTAGTTGACCTTTGTGGAGGAGCCCGTGCTTATTTTGGCTAGTAATGTGAGACGACTACATTCTAGAGAGATTTCAGTAGTCAAGGTTCAGTGGAGGCATCGCCCAATAGAGGAGGCTACTTGAGAGATCAAGAGTGAGATGCGGGCCCAGTATCCTCATTTGTTCAAGACTTCAAGTATTTTCTTTGTCTTTAACTTTCAGGGATAAAAGTTCTTTAGTAGTGGATGTTGTAATGACCCTTCAGGTCATTGTCTACGTTTTTGCTTATTTTCGTCGATAGAGCTTCTCCATATTTGCCCTAAGACATTAGTGACTTGCTGGAACTGATAGTTTGATTTCCTGGCGGTTCATTTGGTTTTAAGAACCACTTTCCCAGTTTGAAGTTTTCGTTGGTTCTAATTGACCACCAAGCGAAAACTTTAGTAAAATAAGCTTTAATGGAAAATTCGACTTCCAAACACGTTCGAAACATCAAAATCTATGTGTTTACATATCTCATTTACTTAAAATGGACTCTGGATGCATCTTGTGGCTTGGACAAAGCCTGGAACCAAGTTCCAAGATTCAGTTGTTCCTGGCATAGGGAGAGATATCGCGATCGCGATGTGAGGGGTGCAAACGCAGTGCTGCGACCACGACCAAGCGAGGTCCGCGACCGCGAGACTCGAGACCTGGGTAAGCCTATTTAATGGCTGTCTTGCCTGAAGTTTTTGCCATTTTGAGCCTTTCTTTTGAGCTCTAAACCCTAATACAGTGAATAATTCTCAAATTAAGTTTTGTGGGTTTATTAGGAACTTGAATAACTTGTATAATTGAATCTTGTTACAAATCTAAGGTAAGATTCCTTCAAATTTGGTATTAATTTATTGATTTCTAGACCCAAACCTCTAATTCTTTGAGCTCAATTATAGCCACAAATGTGAATGATTTACTCAAATTTCTTGGGGGTTATAGCTCCCTAATGATGTTTGAACAATGGGCTGGTCTTAGAAACTCATTTTTTAATGGTGGGACCCACTTAGGGGTTTGGTGTCACTTTAGACCCAAGGCACAATGGTGCCATATTAGGTGTTGTTATTGTTATAATGATGCTTAGATTGTGTTGTGATAGCTTGTCTCATGGAAGAAGAAGCTTCAAGAAAAGAAAAGGCAAAACTTGTTGATTTGTGAGCTATTTGGACTCGAGGTACGTTAGGCTTACTCATAGTTAGATTGAGCTTTATTGTAGTATAATTACTGATATCTTTTGAGATTGGACGGGGTCTTAGATGATAAATGGATGATTGGTGACACTTGGGATTAGTTGATTCTTGTAGGCTATTAAACTTGTAAGGTGTGATTCTTGACTATAGCCTAGAACCTTGGATAGTTCTACTTTTAGTCTCATGAATAGTATTAGAATACTTTAGTTTCTCTAATAGTTGAGTTGACCTAGTTATGACTAGTTATGACTTGACCTTAGTGTTTGGGGTGACTTAGAAAGGATACTTGAAGAAGATTTTCCCTTATAGGCCTAGTAATGATTGATAAGCCCTTATGGTGTGATTTAGATAACCTAGCCTAATTATGGGTAAAAGTTAGTCTTGTAGAAGTGAACTTTGGAATTATTTGGATTTAGGAGTGGGACTTGACCTACCTTAAGCTTGAACTATGTAATTCCTTTGTGGCCTAGATACTTGACGAAAGTCTAAATTATGTTATTGAGGTTATAATGGTTAAACTCGGTGTCGGATATTTATGTGGTTAATGGTTGAATAATGTGTATACTTGATTGATTATCTTATTGTCATGATATGGATAGCCTTGGAAAGTCTTGTAAATTGAACCTATGGTTATGCTATTGCTTGGCTTATTGATGAGTTCACCAAGTGAACCTCTAACTATGTTAGCAGTCTTGCTATGACCTAAGCCTAATAATTAAGCTAATATTTATGTGAAGGATTTTCCTTTGGAGTTAGTATTGTGAAAAGTAGGAGTAAAAGAGGCATCTAGAGAGGATGCACTTGACTTATAATTGACTTGTTAATCAACAAGTTAACTTGGAAAAGTGGTGAATGCGTATATCATTTAGACACTCATGCTCATGTATCAACTTATATTATGTAGTGATCATTAATAGTAAAGTATGATGCTAAGTGTTACCTTCATCACTTATACTCTATCATTGTGGGTTGTATATGCTTATTGAATTGTCTACATATGTATGTGGCTAATGATGTTATGATAATGCCCGATGAATTCGGAGGATATAATGATGTTATGATGATTCTCGGTGAATCCGCATGATATTATGATGTCATGATGATTCCCGGCAAATTCGGAGGATATAATGATGTTATGATGATGCCCGGTTAATTTAGAGGGAATAATGATATTATGATGTTGCTCGATGAATCCGGAGGATATAATGATTTTACGATGATGCCTGGTGAATCTAGAGGATATAATGATGTTATGCCCGGTGAATACGGAGGATATTATGATGTTATGATCATGCCCGATGAATCCAGGGGATATAATTATGTTATGATGATGCCCGGTGAATCCAAAAGAGATAATGATGTTATGATGATGCTATATGTAGTGAGTATATATGAATACGTGGATATATGTGAGCTTATGCTATGTAAGGCTAAACCCATTGTGTACTTGGGACATGATGTCTTCCTTGGTGAATTGTTATCCATTCTTTCTCATTACTCACTAGATAAGAAGTGTGATGCCCGTTAACTCTAATTAGTAACTAGAAGTGGATTATGCTGAGTATTTTGTTAAGGCTAATTGATGTGCATAATCTTGTGTAGAACCTAGGGCTCACCTAGTAAATCAACTTGAATTGGATAAATGGTTGTTATGGAATTTTGCCTAGTAAAGTTGCTTATGTAATAACTAGTAATCTCTAATAAATGATTATGACTTGTAGGCTAGAATCCTAGTGAACTAGTTGGTGGACCTTACTTAGCTAGAATATGGAAACTAGTCCTTAAGGTCGTGATATGCTCTATGATAATAGACTTAGTATTGTATAATGAGTGGTTAAGTTGACATCTAGTATATGATGTCCTGGTGGCTTAATTGATGACTTACATAATTAGGAGGCTCACTAGAAGATGGCTTTGTGATGGGTGAATAAATAATAGTGTTGGTAATTTGTAGCTTTTCCTTATTTAATGACTAGTAAACTATTAGACTTGCAAACTAGTGGCTCATGGAAATGGAGGCTAGATAGTTTAGACTAGACATGTGGTTTATTATTGAATTAAAGATTAAATAACTATATAACCATGTTATGGTGATTTTGGCTTCGTTGCATCAAATTGCGGTATTGGTAATGATTGTAGATCTTGATAGGAGGCCATGGAAGGAATGTACAACCCACGACTTTGGTGAGTTGCTTTTGTAGTTGTGCCTTGATATGTTGATTGATTGATCTTTTGGTGTACTCTCCGGTGGTATGGGACGCCATGATGAGTTCTTTGATTGTTTTCCTTGAGTGTTCTTCCCGCCGGTATAGGACTTCATGGTATGTTCTTTTGCTTTATACTCTAACGATGGTAGTTGTGTTGATTTTGGTAATTACATGATTGTTATTGTATATATGTGGCTTTACGCTTCCTAAATGATTACTTATATTGTATGAAAGTTATGGTATATGTAGATGTAGAATGTCTTACTATTGTTCTAGTTGATTAGTTATCTTATTGTGTGATATCGAAGAAGATTCAGGTTCAATTCTGTACCTTGACATTAAGTTATTGTCTTACACTATACCATCCTTATATTATAATTTAGCTCAGTCGGTTGATGATGCCTAATGAGTACCCGTGTCATGGTACTCATACTACATTTCTGTACCTTTTTGGTGTAGTCCCGAGTTTTAGTTGCCGCCATTGAGTCGAGGTCGTGCGGTGTTGATCATTAGGAAACAGGGTGAGCTCTTGGAGTTCGAGTTTCCCTTTTTCCCTTCTATCCTTATTTTTTATTTTATATTCGAGACGAATGTATAAGACTATCTAAGACTATTAGACGTTAAATGGTAATTTCTATTGTCGAATGTAGAGATGCTCTTGTACTAATACTATCAGATCATGGGATTGGTCTTTGAATGTTAGTTGTTTCTTTGTGGAATGTCTTTTTTATATGTGTTGCCATATAGGGTCCATGTTGGATGTTCCTACAAAGGTAACCCATTACATTAGCTCCGGGTTACGGTGTTGGCTTACCTACTGGTGGGTTATGGTAGGTGCCATCATGACATGAAAATCGGGTCATGACAAATCCCCCGGTCTTACGGGGGGCCAGGTTGGGTTATTTACTTTTCTGCACTTATTGTCTTATGCGGCCCATTTAGTAGTTATAAATTGAGTGATTTTTACATTAATTATTTGAATTTATTTATGTATTTATGCATAGCTGTGTAGGAGCATTTTCTGGTTTTCCCTTTTTCCTTGACTTACCTTATTTTATCTTGTATCTTATTGTATTTATATCATGATTTAGCTCAGGCGGCTAATGATACCTATTGAGTACCCGCGGTTTTTGTACTTACAAGACATTTTTGTTCCTTTTTGGTGCAGATCTGTGTACTAGTTGTCGCCGTTGATATGACGCTTGTGTTGGGTTAATTTTTAAGTTTGGGTGAGTTCTTGGAGTTAGAGTTGCCATTTTTCTTCTATTAAGTTCTTGGAGTTAAGAGTTTTCATTTTTCTTCTATTATCTATATCTATCTTTTATTTTCCGAGATGGATTGTATTTGACAGTTTAAGTACTTATGTTTCATTTATAGTAGCTCTGTACTGGCATTACTAGGTCTTGAGATGATTGTTTATTTTTTATCTATCTATTAGACTATTATGATTGTTTTATTACTATTTTAAGTCTTTTAATGTTAATTTCTAGGTTTTAGTTTATTTTCCACCAAGTTAGCCCATTGCTTAGAGCTCCGGGCTATTGTTTGGCTTACCTACTGGTAGGATAAGTAGCTGCCATCGTAACTCATAAATCGAGTCATGATAGAGATGGTTTCAGAACACTGGTTTGTAGATATCATCTTAGAAGAATAGGTCTAGTAGAGTTCTGTAGAATAGTATGGATCTGTCTATACTTTTCTTAGGGAGGATGTAGGACTTTAGGAAAAGAACTCATTTCTTTCTTTCTTTCTTTCATGCTATTACTTGATTCCAATTGGTATCTAACTCATTCATTCTTATTTTTAGATCATGAATACTCATGAATACTCATTCTACAAACCATCAAGATTACTATGGACCATCACCATAGCCACTCCAGCTAAGTAAAATGCAAATAAATTTTTAAGATGGCGACAAGAAGAGCAATGGGCCATCGGACCAGTGACGGACCATCGTCATAGCCATTGATGATCGATGTTGGAAGTATCTCACTTGATAGTCCATGATGGTTCGTGAGATAAGCCGTCACTAGCTCAATGAATCGTCAATCGAACCATCAGTTCTAACCCGACATCTCCATTTTGAATTTTAAATCCCAACTTTCTAGAAGCCTATAATACCTAGCTTAGGGTTATAATAGGCATCTTTTGAATATTGTGTAATTTTGTAAAGTTGGCTAAGAAACAAGTTTAGAGCTAAAAAACACATTGTGTAACTTTGGATTTTGGATTGGGAATTCTGATTTCTTATAATTGTAAGTTAAACCTGCAATTTATTAAATTAATCTTTTCATCTATTTCCTAATTATCTGTGGCTAAATATTTATAACTAGGGTTATGAGAGCCTTGGTGAAACCTCAATTCTAGGTTTTAGAATGCTGAATTTGTATTGATATTGTGATTAGATCACATTCTCTTCATTTTAATGATTTCTCTTGGTTTCAAACTTGAGAATGTGCAATAAAAGCGTAACTTGCTTGAACAAAGAAGTTGCTATTGGGAAAAAAGAATAGTGAGAGGATATTATAGTTCTTACTCTCTAATTTATAGATTGATTTCTTAATTGGATTAATATCTTGGAGAATTCTTTGCATTATATATTGTTATCTGTTTAAGTTTGAACAAATTAAAGTGAATCCATATTTGAAGGTTGAGAAACATTTTGATGGGAATTTTATGTAACTTCTCAATAATCACAAGTGTTGATATGAGTTCTTGTATAACCTTGAAAGAGTTAATACACCTTGGCGAACATAACCCTAGTTTATTATCTATCATTTGTCAATTCTTTATAAAAGAAAAGTCATGAAGGTGCCTACTATAACTCACTACTAGGTAAGGCAAACCCGTAGTCCGGAATGGCTAGTAACGGACTACCAAATATATAAAGAAAAAAATTACAGAATAGATGAAATAAAGAAGCAATTACATAATATAATCCCCAAACCTGGTGGTATCAGTACAAGAGCTCCTAATAATACAAGAGTACAAAGTGAAGTTCAACTGAATACACTGATATAACTTATCTCCGAATAAAACATAAAGACTAGTCTAAATACTCCAAATGTTAGGAGCTCACTCTAAGTATCTGAACCATGGTTTCTCAGCATGACGCATACATCAACAGAGATAACCCATACTATGATCTGCAGGTTGCAAAAGTGCAGTAGGAGTACCAAAACAATAGGCACCCAGTAGGCATCATAGACCAGATGAGCTAAGTCATGATATAAATATGATATAATGCAAGATAATCATAACTAAGTTAAGGTACAAAATCAAACCTGAATCATCTCCATATCACTATATATGAAAAGTAATCAAATCAGAATAACTATATAACATAAGGCACCAAGATATACCAATATCATTGTACATAACAAGTAACAAATATTGGAATAACAATACAACATAAAGCACCAACGCATACCCATATTGCTATACATAAGAATTAGACAATTCAGAATAATAATGTATCAAAAAGCATCAATACAAGCAATCACAAGTACAAAGTTAGCTCCCATATGTCAACTGGTGCATAAAGTAAAAAACTTATCACAATGTCCCATACCACTGGAGAGTACACCCGAGAGAACTGAAAGGAATCAATTTAACAATATATCTAACGCCATTATTGATCGACCGTCATTCCACGCTTACCTATAATTAGTGAATTTACCAACATTCCATAATTATCATCAATCGAAAGTTCACCAACCTTTCTCAATTATCAACAACATTCATAATTGAACAACACATGACAACATAATCATAACCATAACAATATCAATATTTGGACAACTATATCCTCGATACGCACTAATAGCTCTTTATTAGCTAGCCAACACTTATTTACTAATCCAATTACTCACTAGTCATCATATACCTTCTAATTGTTATTTATACACTATTCACCACATAATCACTATTCATGGGTCAACAACTAGTCATTCTTCACCAACTAATCAATAACTAACACATAGCCAATATTCATTACTAAGCCATATTTATCAACTAACCGGTATTTGTTGCTAGCCATCAGAAACTCACTAATCACCATTGATCCACTAACCTCTAATCACTAATTATTCACTATACAATTTATTGACTAAACACCATTTTGTAACTAGCATCACTAATCCACAAATCCTCATTTGGCAACTAGTCATCATCATCGACTAAATCATTATTATCAACTAATCATCATTGCTATGTCATCATTTATGCTAAACATCATTATAGCTTAATCATCATAATTACTAGTCGTCAATACCACTAGTCCTCATTATTGTAATGGTTCAACTACCCATAAGTCATTATTAACCTCATAATTAATATTCACCCACTAATCATCTTTTCAACCTTAACTAAAAAACTATACCACTTTATACCATGATCACTAGAAAACTATGGCCCACATCTCTAATATCAACATTATACCCAACTACAAATGAGCATAAATAGTATATAGTTGTCATACATTGGGATCGCAAGACTTGAACCGGTAGATGTATTCATAGACACATCAATAATCTTTCTTTGGCCTTTTCGGGTATCATAAAATCATCATAATATCCTCCGGACCTACTGGGTATAATCATATCATCATAATATCCTCTAGCATGGTCGGGTATCATCATATCATTATAATATCCTCCGGCCTTGCCAGGTATCATCATATCATCATAATATCCTGACCCTACCGGGTATCATCATATTGTCACATTATACTCCGGCCTTTCCGGGTATCATCATATCATCATAATATACTCTGGCCTTGTCGGGTATCATTATATCATCAAAATATCCTCCGGCCTTGTCGGGCATCATCATATCATCATAGTATCATCCGACCTTGCCAGACATCTTCACAATATCCACATTAATATTAATAATAAAGAGCAAGCCTCATTAGGGCTAAAGTAAATGACAAGCCCCACGAGGGCTAAAGTAAAGTACAAGCCCCATGAGGATTAAAGTAAAGAACAAGACCTAGAGGGCAAAAGTAAATAAACATAAAAGGAGAAGCAAGAAGAGCATACCTCCATATTTCCTCATTCATCATCAATGTCACATTATCTATAAGTGTGTATATATTTAGCATGAATGTTATAAATGATAATTTAATAATCTAGTCCATTAGTTCATGAGTATAACCATAATAATATCATGAGCAATGTCCCACATGTAACCTATTCATTGGGCCACCATTAATGTAACGAAAGTTTACCACTAACCTGAGCAATATAAAATCCATGGCATAATCTATAGCTTATTCATAGCGTAGCTGATATCGTACTTTATGACTTATGCCATGTTATAGTCAAGGGCATATTCAATAAAATGTTTGTTGGTCCAATCAATAACAATGCAATAGCATAATAAATTACCTGAGTAATAGACACATCCATAGCTCATGAATAACATGGTCATGGGCTTCTTTAATAAAATACACTATAGCTCATTATGGCATTATCAATGAATGTATTATCAAGGTTCCTTAATATTTCCTCACGGGGTATTTTCTAGGCATTTAATAAGCATCTATGGTTCTTACGAGGACTACCTCAGTCTTGGATTAAGGTGGTTCGAGGCCCATTTCTAAATCCCCTAATATATCAATTCACTTCTACCTAGACTAGGCTAAGGTATCTAATTTAACTCTTAGATGTATAGCAAGCCACTATTAAGTCCAAGGTAAGGATCCTACTCAAATACAATCTAAGTCCATTTGGACTAAAGAAACTTCATTAGAGAAAGTATCTAGGCCAATATTGCCCTAAGCATGAGTGATAAAGTCACTCCCATCCAACTAGAGCAGTTCTAAGCATTCTCATGTTAAGCATGAGACATTAAGTCTAATCTATTAAGGTTCGAAACTACAAGCTAGGGATTTCACTATATGGGTCCAAATAACCTAAAGTATCCAACTAACCACAAGTCTTGAAAAATTATCATCAAACACCTAAAACCCCTCCCAATCTAACAAGATATCATAATTATACTATGAAAAAGCTCATTGTAACAAAGGATAAACCTAACCTACCTCAAAACCAAAGAATTCTCATCATTCCGCTAAACTTTCATTTGCCTTTTTGAGAAGCCTCTTCAAGATGCCAAGCTATCAAAAACATAATATATTCATCAATACAAGCATAACGATACACATATTGCACCATTTGTGCTTTGGGTACAAAAATGATACAAATAAGCCAAGTGGGTCCCATTTATTAAAAACACCTTTTTGAGGTCAACCCAAAGTTCATACATCATCAAGGAATCATAACCTTCAAGAAATGGGTGAAAACTAAGCTTATTTGGGGATAAAATCAACCCCTAAAGCTATTTGGGGTTTTGGTAAAAAATTCAAGGAATTCAAGCATGGATTCAAAGGATTCTTAACTTAAATACAAAGATATTCAAATTAAAAGATGTTAATCAAGCTCCCATGTCACCCACAGGACTCAATTTTGAGTTATCTCCCCTTTCTAGGGCTTTTAGGTCTCAAAGATGAAGAGAAAATGGCCAAATCGTGACTTGAGCGCCTATTTATAGCCCCTTTAGGCATGGAGATGCTGAGATTGCCATCAAATGGACCGTGATCTCCATGCTATGATCGCCTTGGCACTAGTACCAACAAAGTAAAAACTTGTTTTTGACCCTTGGAACTCATTCAGACTCTGATTTTCACAAATGAACTATGTAACCCCACTAAATTCAATGTTCCGAACGCATTGGTGAAGTTAAAATTTCCATCCAAGGTCGTTTAGACCAATTGTGGGCCCTATACCCATATCTTTTGATTTTCCCACTTTTTGACTAATAGGTCGAAGTGAGCTCGGGTACATTGTGACCTGAACTAAAGGTCTACATAGCCTAAAATAGATAATCTAGATCTGTTGGCGCTGTCAGAATTTCTATCTTAGATTGTCTTACTGATGTTTTTGCTCGGTGGCCATTTGGAACCAATGAAAACTTCTAAATAATGAAATGCTTCTAAAAACAAAATGACTGGTTGATAATCAAACTATTAGTCCCAGCAAGATATAAATGACTTGAGGCAGCTATGGAGAAGCCCTAACAACAAAGATAAGCAGAAATATGAAAAATGACCGAAAGGGTCATTAAAATATCCACTACTAAAAGGACTTTCGTCCTCGAAAGTTAATGGATAGGATAAATCTCAAAAGCTTTAAAGGATGAGGTACTGGGCCCGCATTCTCCGAGCATGACTTCCCTGATAACCTTCACGAAGAGAGAAAACTTCCAAGTTATTTCACCACAGGTATCCCTTTTTCAACCAACACCCTCACTTCACTTTCAAAAAATCAAAACTCCACTTCAACCACTAACTATCCTCCAATTGAATCGAGAGGGATGATACACACAAATCTAAGCGACAACACACTAATACCATCTCTATAGTCACCCAAATCAACAAGGGCTCATCCACGCCAAAGATAACCCAAGACATGAGTCATACCACTAACTCAAATCCAAATATGACCTTTCTTACCACTTTGCACCTGCTATCCACACCAGAACAGGAGGAAAATCACCTAAATCTCATCCGTGCAATCTTATCACAGATAACATAAAAAACTGAAGATGATCCGCTGAAAGTCCACTCAAAAACACAATAATAAGCACATAAGGCATTGTCCGAGAACTCAAACGAAGATGATCAAGGGATGCAATCTATGCTGATGCTACAACCTATCCATACATTAATCAAACTGAAATCCAAAAGATAAAGGCATAACTACTTATTACTGAACATTCTGCTCCAGGATATCTCATTAACTGAGACTGGAAAAGTACTAAATCTAATATGAGTATATTACTCTCACCGAGTATAACATCCAAAATTCACAAAGAAGACTGAAATCTCCAAGTAAATATTGAAAGAACAAATGTCAAGCTCATGGATTATCATCTATCACTTAGCAACTATAATCCATCTAAAGTTGAGAGGACCGAATAGGTAACTATGGAGTAGTCTCAACTAGCCCATTAATAAAATCTGAGCTAAGACAAATCAAAAAACGAAGGTTGCACTCAAATCCATAACTCTAAGTTGAAGTCTCAGCACTAAGGCTAAACCGTTCGATCTCAGCCATCCAAACAAAACTTGAAGAGTGGTAGGCATTAAAACTCCAAATCTATTATAAATTCCAGATCGCCACTTCAAGGAGTCAAATCTAAATTGAGCTAACAATTCAAAACCAAGGTCCAATACTTACATTGACCATACTATCTGAATCAGGTATATCTGTTCCATATCATACCGAGCCAAAATTGAAACATAACATAAGAACAAAATCACAACAGAGGATAAATCACTGGCTGAAAACACAGGAAGTCCAATCTAGTCAAGGTAAGAACTCTAGCAACTCAGAGAAATACAACTTTACTCGAAACTAATCCACCCAATAATTCATCTCACCAAAAAATATCCACAGATACATATAATCAAGGAGAAATACTTCACCAAGCCTCATTAGGCCAAACAAACTCTAAAATGGGGATTTCCTGACTCCACCCATATAGAGAAATCATCACCCAATCCATCCATGGATCACATCATCGAAGAAGAAAGATGCCAACTTAAAAAGCGATTACAAGAAGGATCAGATGCCTTTATCTCCCTAACTTTATGGATGACAAAAATCACATCATGATGAGAGTAAAGCATACAACCCCACACTAATAAAAAGAGCCAACCATCACTAGGAGATAAATCCAACAAATCTAAGAGATAAATTAAGGGCATCTCGATATCTATATCAAACCTCGATTATGCAAATAAATAGCCATAAATAAAGAACAAACTTCAAACTGGTCAATCTGACAAATGGGAAAAATAGAAAGAGATAGATAACATAAAAGCCTTCACAACCCAGGAGGCAAGTCTAACAATCTCAAACTCAATAATGGGCAATAAAACTAAATTTCCAACTTTAGAGTCATATAGAAGTATGGAAGGTCAACTTACCTTCGACACTATAATACAACCCCGAATCAATCTAACACAGCTAATCGAGAGAGAAAACAATCAACCTTATTGCGCTATGAAAAAAAATCATCAAATCAGGCCATATCTACCCAAGCTATCAAATAAGAATCGCAAAGAATGAAATTTAAATAGATAACACTAGTCTAAACATATACCCATTGAGGATCAATTACATCTAGTAACAATATCAAATAATATCAACAACCTCAAGCAGTGATTGCAATAGAAAGATCAATATCAACGTCAATATAATGGCTAGGCGGTACCAAAATGAATCATTAATATCATGTACCCCTCAAGGTCCATAATAAGGCCAATGTGCTAAGATAAATGAGACTCAAACCTAAATGCTACACCCATAGAGAGAAAATATCAATGCAGACTTACTCTATCAACTACTAAAATAAATAAACCATGAAGTAGTCACATAATCATGAATTTAATGACAAGGCATACAATAACCAATATGAACTCATTAAGGCATATAATCATCAATGGGTATTAAAAACCCAATACACATATAAAAAGGAAAAAGAGTGAAATAAAAGAACATCTATCATGGTTAAACCCGCAATCACATGCTTGACGGGCATATGAAGAAAAAAATTGAATGGGTTCAGACTTGGACTGACCGACTAAGCTGTCAACTAAGGTGCTAAGCACACTATCTATAACTAAAGGTTCCACAATATTAAAAGGTTGATCTAAATAGGATGAATGTCTACAAATCATATGCCAGGAACACTCTCTAGATGAATAATCAATCTCTCTACAGTAGTATACACTCTCAAAGCTCAAATCCTTGAGAGCAACACAAACTAATGCCCAAATAGCTGGCCAACTGACACAAAGAGCAATCTCTATTATACTGGTCATCCTTCCCGCAATCATAGTCTATCTCAAGAATTCTAGGTTGGCAAGGAATATATGCTAACTCTGTTTGATCACTAACTAATATCTAGGGCACTCTCTAGACCTAAGTTTTATTTCAATACAATGAAACAAGCTCTCGGATGAAGTACCAATAGCATTATCCTGATGGCATGGCCTCTCAACCTCCTTAAGTCTCAATACATGCTCTCTAATAACCCTCACATAAACTACAACCTAAGAGAAAAAGACCCAACTGCTATCAAGTGCTTTGATGCCAAATAGAGTGACAATGTTAGTCTTCTACACATCCATGCACCAATGTCCTTCTCAAAAAGATATCACATAGGAATAAGTTTGGCCCACTCGTGATACCTAATCTCGTACTCAAAAACTGTCAAAGAACCCTGATGAACATCAATAGGCCCAACTCTAGCATGAGAACTACTCAATGTTTCAAATGTCACCCATGATTGTGAGGGACCTATAATAGACTTGAGATCCTCAATATTGTACCTAAAAGGTTTAAAGTAATCACAAGATCAATCGGAGCCTAAGCTAGCCCCAAATCCTTTTGACTGGCGCTGAAGATATTTGATATCCATCTCTGACTCTCTGGTCTGACACAACATGGAAACTTTTGAAACACGTGTTAAAGACTTATCTGCATATGTCCACAATGTCATATCATCCTTCAGGGATATAATAGAGTTAAAGAATATGTTCGAGGATCATAGAAATACTGACACATGATAAGAAGTCAAGAAGTGAATTTTCTAAAATGTCCATGTAGCCTTTCGAATATCAGTTACAGATGTCTCCGCACCGATCTAAAGGACTCTACTAACACTTCACTCTTGTACTATTACACCGGTGAAACCTAGGCTCTAATACTAATTTTTCACTGTCACGACCCAAACCAGGGCTTGGCTATGATGGGCATCTCAAGTCCCACATGGACTGGACACCACCTTTATACATCTAACCAAACAACATGATATCCCTAATGTTGAATGAATTCTAAACATATAACTAGATAAATTTAAAGAATAAATAATACTTCTACGATCGATAACCAACAACCAGCCAAAACAACTGACCAAAATCACCCAAGTGTACAGTAGTCTAAACAAAGCCTCCTAAACAAAGAACCAAAACAAGTCTTGGTCGGGACATATCCCCAACTTTGACAAATGACAATGAGAATAAAAAATAATAATGTTAATGATAATGAAAGTAACTATAAACTCAAATCTAAGAATGTGAGTTGGTGAAATGCATAAGCCTTTTGGGGAATGAAAGCTCAACACTTTACCCCAACATAATGAACCGGCGATCCGAGCCGATCTACCTAACTCTACATAGAAAAAGTACACTTGCCTTTGGACCCTGCATCGCATGGGGATACAACATCTGGAGATGGTTATGGGGTGGACACTTACATGTAACTCATGGATAAGGATACCATAATGCCATTATTAACAGTTTAAAATCATTCAAAACCAATGCACATAATCAAATACATATACATATTCATTTATCACATGCCAGGATAAGGAACAAGGCTTAATATATACTTTAAATTTTTTAGCCTGGATTGTTTAGCTTAACCATCATAACATACAAAAACACTCATGGGCTATATGGGCTGAACTCTTTCCTAACTGGTAGGGCCCAGTGCATATGACCATAAGAACTAGAGGGTATACATATGCACTATGGGGGACTCGAACCTCCCAGCATATCATGGTGGAACGAGCACCAAATCATGTAATAAGATGTGGGGGACTCGAACCTGCCAATCATATGATGATAATATTAATCGAGACTCGAACATCCTGGTCATACAGAGCCCCGCGCTAGAAACCACATTTTCCAGTAGTGGTCCCTTGGGACCTCCACTTTCATGACTAAACTACACAACCCTCATTAAATCTCAATTAAAACAAGTATCACAAATTCCCATTCATTGAACCACATTAAAATTAGGGCATACATTGTTGGTATGGTCATACCAAATACACTTACAAGGTAACATCAACATGCCAAACCAGTTATCATCACTTAGGGGAATTCACAATCCCCTTGGTTAAATTATACATTAGCTCGGGGAATTACACAACCCCATAAGATTCAATTCAAAATCATAATGTAATAGTTCAAGGATAATTTAAATTCTCACATTTCTCATAATTAAAAACCAATTTCACAATATGGGGTCAGGGTAATAACCACTTCAAAAGTCACAAGTTTGGGGAAAATCACAATTCCTTAGTTTATTCACCACACCCATGAACCTATAAGTTCAAAACCATAATCAAATTATGGATAATCATATGTAAGCCATGGGAAAACATTGTTCAACAATAAGCATTCAAAACCCTTAACCCTTAATTTCAAACCAACATAAATATTTTATGAACAATACTTTAAAACATATGCTTTTTACAAATTGATAATGAGGGAAGAGTAACATGCTTGAAATACCAAGTTTCACAAAGAGAATTCAACCCTGGAGCCCTTGGATGACCTACTTCTTGGAAACCCAAAGTATGGATACTTGAGAGAATTTGAGAGAGCCATTGAATTGTTTGAGTACATTAAGGATGAAATAAGTTCTTTATGGACATGGAGTTTTAATTGGATAAGGGGAGAATTGTCCAAAGTGTCCTAAATTTAAAAATTGAAATTGAGTCATCAGTGACTACGAGTCACTATACGACTCGTAATGATACATTACGACTTATCACAAGGAGTCATAGCCAAGATAGAATGTCACGACCCAAATACTCAGGTCATGATGGCGCCTACCATAACCACCAAGTAGGCAAGCCAACTCGTAGTTTGGAACAACCAGTAATGGATTACTCAATAATATAAGAAAAAGAATACAAAATATATCAAGTAAATATCAGTACATAATAGAATCCTAAAATCTGGTGGTATCAGTACAAGAGCTTTTAATATATTTAGAGTACCAAAGTGAAATGTCAAGGAGAAATACTCTAATACAACTTATATCTGAATACAACATGGAAACTAGTTTAATACATAAGAGAGAAATAAGTAATACTCTGAACGTCAGGAGCTCACCCTAAGTCTCTGAACCATGGCTTCTCCGCATGATGCACACATCAACGGCGATAACCCATACTATGATCTGCAGGTGGCAGAAGTGTTGTATGATTACTAAATTAATGGTACTTAGTAGGCAACTGCCAACTAAGATCCAAAGATAAAGAAGATATATACATCATATAAGAAGAATGTAAACTACACCAAAGAGTCCAGAAATCATATAACAAGTCAATGAGAATAATAAGTGACAACTACCCTGTCCAAGTCCAAGAGTCTATCATACTAAGACTAAGGAAGTGTCAGGGTGAAGACCCTATTCTAGCCATATTCAATAGACGTCAATACTTTACCATATCTCCCAGGCCAATATACAATTGAAGAGTGAAAGAAATATATATAGCAATATACAAGGTGAAGAAATGAATATACAATATGAACAAGCGAAGGAAAGGATATGCGCTAGTGTCATAGCTTCATATATCTTGATATCTCTCTCTATATATACATGCACATAAACATGAGGTTATCTCAAAGAGTAATTTAGGCCATCATATCCTTATTCTAAAACTTCATCGTAATACTATCAGGATTCATTACTATTATACTCAGGGTTTCTAATCCTTATGGCTAGACTTGAAATGATTATGCATAATAGTGCAATCATAAGATAGAGGCGGCCTTAAACGTACCTCAAATCTTGATACCAGATCAATGATCACTATATCATAAGCTAGACACAATAAAGATCATAACAATGATAATAATAATAATATCAATAACAATGTAAATAATTGACTACACTAAAAAACCAAATACCTAGCCGAGCCTATGCGTACCTCCACCATCCTAGAATCAGAAGGTTCAATAAACACACAACAACACAAGGCATATTCGTCACCCATGTTTATGCAACCATTCCATACCGGCTGATAGACATAGATGCATACTGGTGATAGGCGATACGCATGCAAAAATAAATATAAGGTACATAATCAATATCAAAACTCACCATAACTATCATCATCATGACCATCATCATTGTAATCAACCTCCGGCCTTGCTGGGTATCAATATCATCATAATAGTATCCTTCGACCTTGCGGGGTATCAATATCATCACAATAGTATCCTCCGCCCTTGTTGGGTATCAATATCATCATAATATTATCCTACGGACTTGTCGGGTATCAATATCATCACAACAGTATCGTCTGACCTTGTCAGGTAACAATATCATCACAATAGTATCCTTTGACCTTGTCGGGTATCAATATCATCATAATAGTATCCTACAGCCTTGCCAGGTATAAATATCATCACAAATAACATTACAGAATAACATATACTAATATACTCATGGATATAATCATATTACCACATAATATCTATCTAGACAATACTTCCTAACTACTCATTATTAGCTAACCAATGCTTGTTATAATGAAACCACTAGTTCATTAGTCATTACATGACCTTTAGTTATTAGCCTAAACATTAACCTTATTCAAGGGATAGAAAAAAACCACTATTTATTAGATAGACAACATCAACATCTAGCAAAGGTTCATCACTAGACCATAACCGCCATTTATCTGCTATTCCATATTATCAACTAATCATCATATAACCATTAATATTTATTAGACAACACATAACCACTTATCATATACCCATCTTTTATTAACTGATATCATTTATTAACTTACCATCGTTAACCAACTATTTCTTATTTAACTCTTCATTAAACAACTATTTAACAACTATTTATCATTATTAACTAGTTATTTTTTATTACCAATATCACTTATGATCTAGGCTCATTAATACACAACTCCTTAATTAACAACTAATCGACATTATAAACTTAGTTATCAGTATCACTAATCTTCACGATGCTAAACCCGACATCATCATTTGCCATACACCAACCATCTCTAACTACCATATTTCAACTAAGCAAGATTCATTAACTAATAAATTTGATTCCTATCCACCAAGTGTTATAGTCTCTTAATAGAAAACTAACTACCACATAGGTTAACCCTTAATTAAGCATAACAATCATAAGATTGTATTGAAACTAGAATCACATATGTTACCGATACAATAATCATGAATGTACAAAATCTATGTATGCCATCACCAGTATCTAATCAATAAAGTCATAACTAATATATCACATCTTTCTCTATCCCATATCGAAGAGATGTGTATATAAAACATGTATATGAATCCATAAACTGTAATTGTATCCCCTTACAATGATAAATACTTCTTAAATATCCAATCATTATCATAACATAACCCTTGGCCTAATAATATATCCAAAATAATCACAATATCACAATCACGACCTTACGCCCATATACATATCAGGAACTCATATCAATAATCATATTTATAAGCCATAGCATACCTCTTGTTATCTCATATATAGGAGGTATAATACCAATAAGCATGGAATCATCTCTCACATAGGAGCATCTCACTTCTAGGAGGTATAATATCAATAAGAAAGTAACCATCTCTTACATTGGAGGCATCTCATATATAAGAGGCATAATACCAATAAGAAAGTAATCATCTCTCACATAGGAGGCATCTCACATCTTAGGAGACATAACATCAATAAGTCATATCTAAGAGAAATATTTCTCTATAGGTCCAACAATCATAACCAAAAAGGAGATATTATCTCCACAGTCACAACAATTATATCTAAGAGGAATTAGAATCTCTATAGGCCAATCATCAAGTCTAAGAGGAAATAGCATCTATAAATGCCCAATATCACTTCCATAAGGAGTATCATAGCCATAACTCAAAAGACACAATTTGGGAAACATCAATACAAGTTACCCAGTCATGAAGTAACCTTTTACTAATGTTTACTAGACTAGACTCTAACATCCACAACTAAGTCCATAAGGCTAACACAAATCTAGGCCTAAGTGGGCCAAACGATCCCACTTCTAAATCTTAATTTCCATAATTATACACACCATGCCCCAAACTAGGATAAGGTATCTAGTTAAACTTCAAGATGTCAAGTAATCCACATTCAAGCTTAGGATAGGAGCTTCAACTAGAAATAAGGGTACTCAAGTCTACTCTACCAAAATTATGATTTCAAGACTACCTGATGTGTGAGCAAATGCTAACATTTGAGGCTTTTAACTAAGAATAATTGCAAAGTCTTAAGCAAATTTTGTTGATTTTGATTGTTTTCTCTTGGATATTATAGTAAAAGTTGAGAAACAAAAGAATCAACAATTATGGGAGTTAAAGTGTTGATTTCTGAGCAAGTAGACAAGAAAGAATAGCTGATGACTTTTCTGATAAGTCGTTATCCCTGTGATAAGCTATCAAAGTTGCCGTCAGGATTAGACAGAGAATGGCCTTCAGTTGGAATGTGTGACAACATCTGTGATAGGCCGTTAGAAGTATGATAAGCCGTCAGGATTAGGCAGGGAATGGATTTTGAAGTAAAGAAGTAACGACATCTTTGATAAGTCGTCATATGTATGATAAGACATCAAGACTGATCGTCAGCCCAAGTCAGAGATTATCAAAGTGAAGAGGAGCTAACGACATTCCTGATAAGCTATCAGACTCCTGATAAGCTATCAGACTCCTGATAAGCCGTCACACACGTCGTCACCTATCTGAGAAAATATTATGATCTATGATTTTATTTCCATAATTAAAATGAAGTATTTAAAGCGTATGTTAGGGTTTTTATTTAGGATTGGGGACATCTGGAACTCATGTTTTGAGCACTTTTCTCTCTATCTTCTGACTTTAATTCTTTAGAGAGATTATTACAATTGTTTTAGGATTTTCTACTAGATTAAATATGAGAAACACTTGTTGCTATTGATCTTGATGTAAGAGCATCTATCTAAGTATGAATTCAACTTGTTGTCTTTCTTATTTTATTATGAGTATCTAAATTCCCTTAACCCAAGTTGTGGGATCTATAGGTTTGGGTTTGTAACGTAACTAAGTGTCCAAGATTTTGATGGTGGTAGGAACTTCTTATTAATTCCATTATTTTACATGATGACTATTGGTTGCAAACAATAGACTTTTCTTATGGGTGATTTGCTTGAGATAAGAAATTAACCATAGTAAGAAGTGAATTATCAACAGGGACTTGGAAGCATTAAACTTCCATTTAATAATTAATGCTGTAACAAGATTAATTAACTTGGGATAACATCCTATTATGAAATATAAATTCCCTAAGTTTTAAAAAATTAGGTAATTAAATGTCTAAATAGGTTAAGAAATATTTAGACATAACTTCGACAAGGATAGTCTGCTGTTCCTACCTACCATAAGAATCTTGAACCGTTACTAGCGTCTGTCAAATCCCAATACCCATAGTGAACATAACTCTGGTTTTCCTTATCATACTGATTTCAAACACTGAACTGAGAAGTAATTATTTATTACACTTCCAAAAAACCCCATTCATAGGAAATCGGTAACTATCAGTTGATTAACCCATAGATAACTCAAATTCACTGCCTATTCCCTGCAGGATTCGACCCCAACCTAGTTTGGTTATATATTGACAACGATTGCTTACATTCTCGTAAGAGAGGTGTAGTTTGAGCGTTATAAAAAATGGTGCCGTTTCCAGGGAATATAGTTGTAAATTGAAGTTTGCGTACGCTAATTGACTATTAGTCAAGTTTCCTAGTTTTACGCTTATTTGTTGTTTTTATTTTCTGTAGGACTTTTGTGGTGTATGCCAAGAGCTAAAAGTTTTGGAGGACCATTATTACCATTTAATCTGGAACTGCAATTAATCGGAAGAATGGCAGACCAACAGGAGGCTGACAGGTTAGCAGCCTTAGCTAGAGCTCAGGTAAATGTGTAGAATGTCGGTCAACAATTACGACATCTAAATCCTGAGGATGAAGATTTGGGAGATGAAAAGTTGATGAACCCTAGTAACCCAAGGCGTGCAAAGCAAATAGTTGCACCAGTACAGCGTAATGCTAACAGGAACCATCCGTTCCGAGGAAGGTAAGATTACCAGCCGGTCCAGTATGACCTCAATGGTGATGATGGAATGGATGGAGCAGGTGAAATGGGTGAAATTATTCCTCCACCATTAGCACCTGGGGAAAATTCAACATTACGAGTACTATGATTCAACTCTTTAATCTGAAGGGGTTGTTTGGTCGCCTTCTTGGGGATGATCCAAACTTGCATTCAGTGAACTTTTTTACAATCTGTAAATATTTTGATAACCAAGGAGTGGGTCAGAATGCTATATATTTGAGATTATTTCTGTTTTCTCTATCTGGGGAGGTAGTATTATAGCTTAATAAGCTGACACCTGATTCTACCACCAACTGGAGGTAGTTAAAAGGAGCTTTCCTAGAAAGGTTCTTTCCTAGAAAGGTTCTTTCCACTTTCCAGGAGTGTTCAGTTGAGGGATGAGATCAGTAACTTTAGATAGCTCCCAACTGAAGCCTTGCACTAAATTGACGTGTAAGTTGAGCGTTATAAAAAATGGTACAGTTTCCGGGGATCGAACCGGAGGATAATCTCCATCATTGTAGCGCTATTTCTACGAGGACCTTGGTGCAAAAGAAGGAAGACCCAAGAGCATTCACTATTCCTTATCATATTGATTTCAAACACTAAACTGAGAAGTAATTATTTGTTACACTTCTAAGAACCCCCATTCATAGGAAACTGGTAACTATTAGTTGATTAGCCCACAAATAACTCAAATTCACACCCTATTCCCTGTGGGATTCAACACCAACCTAGTTGGGTTATATATTGACAATGATCAGTGACATTCTCGCAAGAGAGGTGTAGTTTCAGCGTTATCAAAAATGGCGCCGTTAATTTATCCCAAACAATGTTAATGTGTGAGCAGATGCTAACACATTTGAGGCTTTTAACTGATAATAATTGCAAAGTCTTAAGAAAATTTTGTCATTTTTGATTGTTTTCTCTTTGATATTGTAGTAAAAGTCAAGATACAGGAGAATCAACAATTATGGGAGTAAAAGAGTTGATTTTTGAGCAAGCAGAGAAGGAAAAATAGCTGACGACTTGTTTTCTCAGTCGTCAGCCTTATGATAGGCTATCAAAGTTGCCGTTAGGCTTAAACAGAGAATGGCCTTCAGCTGGAATGTGTGACGACATCTTTGATAGGCCGTCAGAAGTATGATAAGCCGTCAGGCTTAGTTAGGGAATGGATTTTGAAGTGAAGAAGTGATGAAATCTCTGATAAGTCGTCACATGTATGATAGGACATCAAGCCTCATTTTCAGCCCAAGGCAGATATTATCAAAGTGAAGAGGAGCTGACGACATTCCTGATAAGCCATTAGACTCCTGATAAGCCGTCACACACGTCATCGCCTGATTGAGAAAATACTGTGATCTATGATTTTGTTTCCATAATTAAACTAAATTATTTAAAGCATATGTTAAGGTTTTTATTCAGGATCGGGGACATATGGAACTCATATTTTGAGAACTTTTCACTCTATCTTCTGACTTTAATTCTTTAGAGAGATTATTACAATTGTTTTGGGATATTTTACTGGATCAAATTTGAGAAACACTTGTTCCTATTCATCCTGTTGTAAGATCATCTATATAAGTATGAATTCAACTTGTTATCTTTCTTATTTTATTATGAGTAGCTAAATTCCCTTAACCTGAGTTGTGGGACTATGAGTTTAGGTTTGTAATGTAACTAAGCATCCAAGATTCTGACGATGGTAGGAACTTCTTGTTAATTCTATTATTTTACATGCTGACTATTGGTTGCAAACAATAGACTTTGCTAACAGGGGATTTGCTTGAAATAAGAAATCAACCCTAGTAAGAAGTGAATTTTCAACAGGGACTTGGAAGCATTAAACTTCCATTTAATAATTAATGCTGTAACAAGATTATATAACTTGGGATAACATCCTGTTATGAAATATAAATTTCCTAAGTTTGAGAGAATTAGGTAATTAAATGTATAAATAGGTTGAGAAACATTTAGACATAACTTCGACAAGGATAGTCTGCTGTTCCTACCTACCACAAGAATCTTGAACCGTTACTAGTGTATGTAAAATCCCAATACTCATAGTGAACATAACTCTGGTTTTCCTTATCATATTGATTTCAAACACTAAACTGAGAAGTAATTATTTGTTACACTTTCAAAAACCCCCATTCATAGGAAACTGGTAATTATCAGTGGATTAACCCGCAGATAACTCAAATTAACACCCTATTCCCTGTGGGATTCGACCCCAACCTAGTTTGGTTATATATTAACAATGATCTCTTATAATCTCATAAGAGAGGTGTAGTTTGAGAATTATAAAAAATGGCGCCGTTGCTGGGGAATATGGTTTTAAATTGAAGTTTATGTATGCTAATTGACTGTTAGTCAAGTTTCCTAGTTATACATTTATTTGTTGTTTTTGTTTTCTGCAGGACTTTTATGGTGTATGCCAAGATCCAGAAGTTCTGGAGGACCGTTATTACCATTTAATCCAAAACCATAATTAATTAGCAGAATGGAATACCAGTAGGAGGCTGATAGGTTAGCAGCCTTAGCTAGAGCTCAGGTGAATGTGCAGAATATCGGTCAACAAGTACGTTATCCAAATCCTGAGGATAATTATTTAGGAGATGAGGAGTTAATAAACCCTGGTAACCCAAGGCGTGCAGAGAAAATAGCTGCACCAGTACAACATAATGCTAACAAGAACCATCCATTTCGAGGAAGGCAAGATCACCAGCCGATCCAGTATGACCTCAATAATGGTGATGATGGAATGGATGGATCAAGCGAAATGGGTGCAATTATTCCTCCACCGTTAGAACCTGGGGAAAAATTCAACATTACAAGTACTATAATTCAACTCCTTAATCTGAAGGGGTTGTTTAGTGGCCTTCCTGGGGATGATCCAAACTTGCATCTGGTGAAGTTTGTCACCATCTGTAAATCTTTTGATAACCTAGGAGTGGGTTAGAATCCCATCCATTTGAGATTATTTCTATTGTCTCTATCTGGGGAGGCAACATTGTGGCTTAATGAGCTGACACCCGATTCTATCACCAACTGGAGGCAGTTGAAAGGAGCTTTCCTAGAAAAGTTCTTTCCACCTTCCAGGAGGGTACAGTTGAGGGATGAGATTAGTAACTTTAGACAGCTCCCAACTGAAGTCTTGCATGAAACTTGGGAGAGATTAAAAAAAAAGCTAACGCAGTGTTCGAACCACAATATGACAGACATACACTTGATAGAGACTTTGTACAAGGCTCTTCACTCTATGACAAAACCAATTGTAGATAATGCTACTGGTGGTTTGTTTGTTTATATTACATTCCCAGAGGCTTCAAAAATGCTAGAGAGAATGACCAAACAGAGTCGGGCTTGGCATACTAGAGACTCTATGGTAGCAAGCCCCACTGTTTTTGTGGGTATGACTGTGGAATAACACAGAAGAGAAGAGGAGCATGATCAAGACATGGCTCACCTAAGAACATAGATGGAATTTCTAACCAAGTATTTACTATCAGGTAAAACTGAGAAAGTGAAGGCTGTGGGATCGCAGGGCAATATGGAGTCTGACTCAGAAGAGGAGGCAAACTATGTAAACAATCAGGGAGGTTTCCAAGGCAATAGCCAAGGAAATCAAGGTCAGACTTACTATGACAAGGATGGATATAAGAATCATGAGCAAGGAAATTAGAGAAGCAATAATGATAGGAGCGGGCTATATGTCTCTCCTTGAAATCTCAAGGCTGCTACAACAGGTTCTGAAAAGATATCCATGGAGAACATAATGGCTAAATTATTAAAGGGAGTGGAGGATACCAACTCAGGGATAACTACCATGAAGAACGATTTGTCCTCTATTAGTCAGTTGGTAAAGTCACACTCCACTGCGATCAAACAGCTGGAACAACAAATGAGCCAACTCTTCATAGCATTGAACTAGAGAAAGAGTAGAACATTACCTAGTATACGGTCCAAAATCTGCAGAATGATGGCTCATATATGGAAATTACCACTAGAAGTGGTTAGATATTACCTGGTCCTTTTGTGGGCAAAAGTTTGAATGACGATGTGATTGAAGCAGAGAATGAACCCAAGGAAGAATGTTCGGTGGAGTCTGAGAAACTGGATGGTTCTAATGATGCTTCAAAAAAAAGGAAAGAGAAAGAAAAGGAAGTAGTGGTGAAAACTATCCCAAGACCTCTACCTCCCTTTCCTCAAAGATTGAAAAAGATAGTTGAGGACATAAAATTTAGTAAATTCATGGCAATGTTAAGCATTTAACAATAAATATTCCTTTGGAGGAGGTACTTGAGCAAATACTAGGGTATACTAAATTCATGAAGGACCTTATGACGAAGAAAAGAGCGGTGAGCTACGAATCGGAGGATAATTTTCATCATTCTAGCGCTATTTCTACGAGGACCTTGGTGCAGAAGAAGGCAAACCCAGTAGTATTCACTATTCCTTGTATGATTGGGTCTCTGGAATTTGGTAAGGACTTATGTGATCTGGGAGCGAGCATTAATCTAATGCTGCTGGATATATATAAAAAGCTAGGTTTGGGAATTCCCACACCCACCAACATGCGACTTGTGATGACGGATAGGTCAGTAACATGACCTGTTGGTGTTTTATATGATGTGTTGGTGAAGGTATCTAGCTTCATATTTCCTGTGGATTTCGTCATTCTGGATTGCGAGGTAGACTTTAAGGTACCCATAATCTTGGGTCAACCTTTCCTTGTAACCAAAAATGTGTTGATTGATTTGAGAACTAATGAGCTCTTATTCAGGATGAATGATGAGGTGGTGCAATTTGATATGTGAAAATGAATGAAGTAGCATAAATAAATGAGTGTGTTCTCAATTGTTGATATGTATTATGAGGATGACCAGGAGGTGTCAATAGAGGAGAAACTTGTTGTCTAGCCTTTAGTCGTAGTTTTGATGAATTTTGATCATGAAGTCATTGAAGAGTACGAAGAGACTTTTTGTGCTTTTTCAGGAATGTGTTCATACTCTTATGCTCCTAAGAATCTAGATCTTGATCTTGCTAATCGACCAACACCGCAGGCTAAGCCATCCATTGAGGAGCCACCAGTGTTGGAATTGAAAGAACTACTTGGGCATTTAAGGTATGTGTTTTTGGAAACGGAAACATGTTACCTATTATTATTGTAGCTGATTTGGGCGAGAAGCAGGTAGAAGCACTTGTTTCAGTACTTTAGAGGTACAAGAGAGAAATAGGATAGACTATCACAGATATTATTGGCATTCCCCCTGGAATCTGCATGTATAAAATACAACTTAAGGAAGATTATACTCCAACCATCGAGCACCAGCACCGTCTTAACCCACCAATACAAGAGGTGGTTAAGTAGGAAATTATTAAGTGGTTGGATGCAGGAGTGGTTTACCCTATTTCTGATAGTAAATGGGTGAGCCCAGTCTAATGCGTGCCCAAAAAAAGGGGCATGACTGTTGTTGCAAATAAAAGGAATAAGTTGATTCCACTCAGGCCTATGACTGGGTGGAGAATTTTCATGGACTACCACGAACTAAACTTATGGACTTTGAAAGACCATTTATCGATGCCCTTTATGGACCAAATGCTTGATCGATTGGATAGAAGGGGATGGTATTGCTTCTTGGATGGGTATTCTAGATATAAACAAATTTGTATTTCTCCTGAAGATCAGGAGAAGACGACATTCACATGCCCATATGACACCTTTGTATTTAAGAGGATGCCGTTTGGGTTATGCAATACACCCGCTACTTTCCAATGGTGCATGATGTCTATTTTGTCAGATATGGTGGAGGATACCTTAGAGGTGTTCATGGATGATTTCTCCGTAGTGGGAGATTCGTTT
Source organism: Capsicum pubescens (assembly GCA_030864215.1). Lineage (NCBI taxonomy): Eukaryota > Viridiplantae > Streptophyta > Magnoliopsida > Solanales > Solanaceae > Capsicum > Capsicum pubescens. The sequence goes on along the minus strand of CM061544.1, from coordinate 191,460,560 downwards.
GAGCTGTGTTTGGAAAACCGGAGTATGTCCCTGCAAAGATGTGTTGAATTTAATTTGGTCCTTAATTGGGAGAAATGCCACTTTATGGTAAAAGAGGGCATCGTTCTCGGGCATAAAATTTCAGCAAAAAGGGATAGAGGTTGATTGAGCCAAGGTTGAAGTTATTAAGAAACTACCACCTCCCATTTTAGTGAAGGGAGTGCATAGTTTTCTTAGATATGCTGTCTTTTACCCGAGGTTTATAAGAGACTTCTCAAAGGTTGCAAATCCACTTTGCAAACTTTTGGAGAAAGAAGTGAAGTTCTCCTTCGATGATAATTGCTTGAAGGCATTTGAATGCCTTAAAAAGAAGCTGGTCGAGGCCCCTATAATTTTTGCACCAGATTGGTCAAAACCATTTGAGATCATGTGTGATACAAGAGGTGTTTCCCTTGGAGCTGTGTTGGGACAAAAGAAGGACAAAATGTTTCATCCAATAATTATGCCAACAAAACACTGAATGGAGTGCAAAAGAACTACACCGTCACTGAACAGGAATTCCTGGCTGTAGTGTATTCTTTTAAGAAATCCAGGTCTTACCTGCTTGGGACCAAGGTGGTGGTTCACACTGACCACTTAGCCTTGAGGTATTTGATGGCTAAGAAGGATGCAAAACCAAGGCTGATTAGATGGGTGTTGCTGATATAAAAATTTGACTTTGAAGTCAAATATAGAAAGGTTTGTGAAAACCAAGTGGTGGATCATCTGTCTAGAATGGAAGGAGAGCAGGCAGTTAGTAATGAAATGGAGATAAATGATGCATTTTCTGATGAGGAGATCTTGGCTGCTGCTATGGAGAAAATGCCTTGGTATGCTGATTTTGCAAATTATGTTGTAAGTAAGGTCATTCCAAGAAATCTTTCTTTCCATCAAAGAAAGAAATTCCTTTATGATGTGACACATTACTTATGGGATGAACCGTACCTTTTCGGCGATAATATTATAAGGGGATGTGTTCTAGAAGTGGATGTATTGTGTATACTGGAAACATGTCACGCATCCCCATTTAGAGGTCACCATGCAGGTTACCGAGTGACTAGGAAGGTATTGTAGAGCGACTACTATTGGCCAACATTATTCAAGGTTGCTCATGAGTTTGTGCTGAAATACGACCAATGTTAGAGACAGGGGTCGATCTCCAAAAGACATGAGATGCCTTTGACTAAGATGCTTGAAGTGGAGTTGTTTGACATCCGAGGCATCGATTCCATGGGTCCTTTTTTAAGCTCGTATGGGATAAAGTATATTTAAGTTGTTGTTGACTATGTATCGAAATGGGTCAAAGCTGTTGCCTTGTTTGATAATGAAGGAAAGAGGGTTGTTGCTTTTCTCAAAAAGAACATCTTCTCTCACTTTGGAGTACCACATACTATTATAAGAGATGGAGGATCTTATTTTTGCAACAAAGTGTTTCGAGCTACCTTAGCAAAATATGGGGTAAAACAGCATAGAGTAGCCACTCCATATCACCCACAAACTAGTGGGAAAATGGAGGTGTCAAATCGAGAGATTAAAGCCATCCTAACCAAAATGGTGAACGCTAGTCGGAAAGACTGGTCTCAAAATCTCGATGATGCCTTGTGGGCATACTGGACTACTTTCAAGACACCCATTGGCATGTCACCATTCCAATTAGTCTATGGTAAAGCATTCCACTTACTAATAGAGCTGGAGCATAAGGCTTTATGGGCCCTCAAAAGGTTAAATTTGAGTTGGAAGGAGGCAACAGAGCTAAGACTAGGACAACTGAATGAGATGGATGAATTCCATCTCAGGGCATATGAAAGACCAGACCTATATAAAGAAAAGATGAAGAAGTATCATGATTGGAGGATCGAGAAACGGGATTCCTAAAAAGGTGACTTGGTGCTTCTGTTCAATTCCAGACTCAAACTGTTCCCAGGTAAGCTTAAATCTAAGTGGTCAGGCCCGTTTAGAGTTAGTCAATTCTACTCATCTGGAGTAGTAGAACTTGAAAATAAAGATGGAAATATCTTCAAGGTAAATGGGCAACGAGTCAAACTTTATATCGGTCTAAAAGACTCGATGAAAAGTATTGCTACTATCTATCTTGATGAAGTCTGAGGTAATCAATATACCTGAGTCATGCCGCGACGTTAAATCAGGTGCTACATGGGAGGCAACCCATGATCCTCGAGCTTGATATACTACAGGTATACCCTAAACCTTAGTTAAGTTTTTCTTTGATTTTAAGTTGAGGGTATATGGTGAGTTGTTATTGTAACATTTTGTAGTTGACTAGGCAAAATACAAGTACCTGAAGTAGTTAACATGGTTTTGTTATTTTGTGAACACCTCTCAAATGGTCTAATTCTTTAACTGTGTGATTTGCATCTAATTGTGACCACTGTGTATCTTTGTGTGGTATTAATTCTAGTGACTTGATAACCATTGCTAAAAAATTGCATGAACTGGATGAGTAGTAACTGGTGATATACTTGTGTTCCATATGCGTGTGATATTTTACTTAGTTCCCTTTGTATGTTGAATCCAGAACTTGCCCGGTTAGTCTTACCTAGGTTGAAGGATAGGGGTTAGGAAAGGATCATTAGACATTTTGATGCTAGCCCACTTTAGCCTAAATGACCTTCCCTGTATGCATAATATCCCTTGATTCCTGTTTTGAGCCTGAATAGCCTATTTCATTTTATAACACCTATCACCGTCCCATTTATATAATAACGAACCTATTTTGGCCCTGGTCCTCCTTGGACATTGTGCACCTTGACTTAGGTAAATGGCCTAAGTTAAGGGTGGCTGTCATAGAGGTGTGTGATGTAAAATGAGTATGAAGAAAGGTAGAATAAAATAAAAATATAAAAAGCTGGGTGCGGTAGAAAAGAACAAGAAAAGAAAAGTTGTGATAAAGAAGAAGTGATTGTAGAAAGGACCGCACCCATCCTGAATATGTGTGATCAAGAAAAAAGAAGAATAGAAAAAGGCTAATGAGTGAGACCCCAAAATCTAGTGTTGTGTCAATGAGTCTTAGTCACTTTAAATATCATCGAGTATCATACCAGCCCCTAGCCTACTGTAACGCCCTGATTTACTGAACCAAAATGCTACACAGTGCTCATGACCTCGAAGGACCACAAGCTAACCCATGACTGATATCTATACCTGTACACTACATAATATGACATAATAATGTGGAAACATACACTAAAAGGATATAAGGTTCAATACTGAATATAATCTGAATGATATAACATCTATATGGGGTAATAGAATACCCAAAACAAAACTGAAAATACTGAAGTCTGAAACATGATAGTCTATAAAGCCTCTAACTGACTGAACTGTCTGAGTAAGAAGCTGATGGGATATGTCCCCAACTAACTACAACTAATAAACTAATTAATGAGATAATAAGGAATAATTATGTCCTCGAATGATGAGGACTCACTTCTAACTCTGACTGCTGAAACTGGAATCTACTGCTAATCTAGAGCTCGTGTCTCTGAACCTATGGTATAAAACACCATAGCACAAATACGTCAGTACTTTGAATGTACTGGTATACATGTGAGGTAGGCTGAATGCATGGGGTTCATATGCATGAACAATGATAATAACTGACTAACTATCATGAGCGTGAGAATACATGCATGAGACATAACAACTGACACTAATACTGTGATAATATGATTACTGAATCTGAATATAACTGATAACATGAGCGACCATATCTGACAGTCCTACATCTAATGAAACTATCTGAGTTCCATACTGTATCTGAGTTGACTGTATGTGACATTCTTGAATCTAATGGAACTATCTGAGTTTCATACTGTATCTGAGTTGACTGTATCTGACAGTCCTGATTCTGTAACATAAAATTATGGGAAGTAGTTATCTAACTGACATGCCCCTGATACACTATTATGGCTGAGTTGGGGTCCAATCTGTAACCCCAATTGGAAGTGTGTGAATACCGCGCCACCAGTAAGGATAAGTTGTGGGTGACCCTCATCTGATAGTTTCCCCTATAAGAGAACGGTGGGGCCCTTATCTTATAGTGCTTATCCACCTCATCAACCCTTATCGACAGTGTTGATGTCTCAACCTATGCTGGCTACATATTTATGGAATGCAAGGATGACTGCTAAGGATCACACCCTCATCTGATAGTGTGTGTCCCTATCCTTGGGTTCACTTGATGCTAATTTTTACTCCCATCTAAATGGACACTGAACATGATTTACTAACCTAAACATGGACTAAGTTACTGAATTCTGTTGACTGATGGAATACTACTGATATCTGACAACTGATTGAGTTCATGAGATCATGGGGATTTCCTGAGTCATAAGACTGTCTAAAGTCTAAAGATCATGGCTTAACCGAGAGTATTATGAAAACATGACATGGATATAAGCACACAACTAATGTTTTGGGAATAACTACCCCCAGGACTCAATGAAAGGATACTTACCAAGCATAACTTACTTGAACATATAACTAACATCATAATCCATAATACATTTATAGAATCATTCCATCAAAACATGTGATAGGTATAACTTGTACATACATGGGGATTTCATGATATCATACTAGTTGGGCATTGTTCCTTCATCTAGGCATTTAATAAAACACATGGTAGGAATAGCACATGTAGACAACATTATACAACAATTAATCATCATGATTCATCTCTAATTTCATCATCCTAGGGTTTATTCATAGGTTCACATGAATATACATCTATACAAATCAATTCCACATAAAATTAATCACCCAACATGGATTTAAATTCAATTGATCATTCTCAACATAAAAAAACTAACCCAACATGAAATTCATAAAGAAATCCATATACTTAAACTTAGAAAAGAGATTCTTGGGCTTCATGGACGAAAGGAGTCCATGAATGAACACTACGCATACCTTAGTTTGTGGTTTCGTGAAGATTGACGATGAAAATTTCTAAAAATTGGATCTTCTATGAAAACCCTAGCTTGTTCTTGAGAGAAACTTGATAGAAGAGAGTGTATTTTGGGTGAAAAGTGTTTGAATCACGTGTTAAAGGGCTTAAATAAGGGTGGGAAATTGACCCTTTTAACTCTAGACGCATTTTGTAATTTTAGTAAAAATTTCCCGAATTGAACCCATGGAGCGATGCAGAGCCATCGCGTTGCCCCTTCTTTTATGACCTGGAACTTTGGTGCGACGCAGAGGAAATCGCGCTAAGACACTAGCAAAGGAAAATTCTGAATTTGGGCCCTGGCGCGACGCACCATAATCATGGACCTCTTCTATAATTTTCCAAATGCCATTTCCTTTTGTGGCACGACACCCCACTGACTAATATGGTGCTATTTTATGATGAGAACTTGAAATAGTCGTAACTCTGACCCGGTTATCGGATTTGGGTGAATCTTATATCGATGAAAAGCTTATTGAATTTCCCACATGAAAAAAAGTGAAAATCGTGAAAATTTCTCATGGAATAATTATAATTCAATTTAGAAGCTAATACTAGAAATTCTTGATATGAAATTTGCTAGGAAAAGTACGGGGTATTACAATATCTCATCCTTGAGAACATTTATCCTCGAATGAGACAGACTGAGAGGGAAGAAAAGACAACTAACGTACACGCTGAACATGAATAACTAGAACATGATCTCATGACTGACATGACTGCCAATATGATCATATAATACTGAACATGCATATCTGATGCATGTGTAACTGATTCATGAATGCATGACTGAGTGTTCTGAAGAACTAAGTTTCTCATAATGAGAATACATGCCTGATGCATAATTACATACCTGAACTGATACATGAGTGCATGAATGAATATGCAATGGTACTTGATACCAAGTTTATAATGGGAACATGAGCATGAAACTGCACACCAAGTTTGTGATGAACACTAAACATGAAACTGAGTAACCTTAAGGAGAACTGTTACCTTGAACTTGATCTGAGTTGGCTAAGAAGAGGTGAGGATACTTGGTACGCATGTCTATTTCTGCTTCCCAAGTAGCTCCCTCGACGAACTAATTTCACTAAAGAAATTTAACTAGAAGGACATCTTTGTTCCTCAATCTATGAGTCTGATAGTCTAAGATTTTGAATGGAATCTCTTCATAAGAGAGAGTGTTCTGAACATCAATACTCTAAATAGGGACTACAACTGAGGGGTCACCTATGAACTTCTTGAGAAAAGAGACATGAAAGACTGGATGAACTGAGGCTAGATCTGAAGGAAATTCGAGCTCATAAGCTACCTTGCCAAAATAACTGAGAATCTTGAAGGGACCGACATATCGGGGACTGAGCTTTCTCTTCTTGTTGAATCTCTTAATTCCCTTCATGGGAGATATCTTTAGATAGGCATGATCACCAACCTCAAAATCGATTAACTGGACTTTTTGTAAGGCGTCGAATACTAAGTTAGGACCTATGACTGAGGCCTCACTAACATTAAACCAACCAATTAGAGATCTACATCTCCTACCATAGAGAGCTTCGAATGGAGCCATCCTAATACTAGAATCATAGCTGTTATTGTATGCAAATTCAATCAAAGACAAGTGGTCATCCCAACTTCCCTTGAAATCAATTGCACACGCCCGTAGCATATCTTCTAACGTCTTAATGTTCCTTTCTGCTTGACCATCTATCTGAGGATAAAAGGTTTTGCTGAGATAAACTTGGGTACTAAGACCCTTTTGGAATGCTTTCCAAAAATAAGAGGTGAACTGGTACCTCTGTCTGAGATAATGGACAACGAAACACCGTGCAATCTAACCAGCTCCTTGATGTAGAGCTTGGCATAATCCTCAGCCATATTAGAGGTATGAACTGGAAGGAAATGAGATAATTTGGTCATTCTATCTACAACTTGGCATAATCCTCAGTCGAGTTCGAGGCAAACCCATCACGAAGTCCATGTTCACAACTTTCCACCTCCATGTAGGAATAATGAACTCTTGCATGGACCCATTAGGCTTCTGATGCTCTATCTTAACTTGCTGACATATAGAGCACTTATCCATAAACTCTGCAATGTCTCTCTTAATCCCACTCCACCAATAGATTTCCTGTAAGTCGCGGTACATCTTTATGGCCCCTGGATGAATAGAGTAGCGCGCACCATGCACTTCTTCAAGAATTCGCTGCCTTAAGTCGTCTACACCTGGAACACAGAGATGAACCTGACAACGCAAAACACTATCTCCCTCTTGGGAAAAAACCTCTAATTTATGATCCTGAACTGACTCTTTTAACTTGACAAGACTGGTATCTCTATCTTGCTTTTCTTTCACCTCGGAAACTAGAGATAATTCTGAACTACTCTGAACCTATATATCACCCTCATCTATATCGACTAAGTGAACGCCTAGTCTATCAAGATGATAGACTTCCTGAGCTAACTTCTTCTTATCGTCCTCAACATGAGAAACACTACCCATGGATAGCCTACTGAAAGCATCGTACATTATGTTGGCCTTGCCCGGATGATAGAGGGCACTCATGTCATTGTCTTTCAAGAGATCTAACCACCTTCTCTGACAAAGATTAAGATATTTTTGAGAAAAGACATATGGAAGACTCTTGTGATCTGTGAAGACATCTATAAGAACTCCGTAGAGATAATGCCTCCAAATCTTCAATGCAAAGACTACAGCTGGTAACTTAAGATCATGAGTAGGATAATTCCTCTCATAGGGTTTAAGCTTTTTGGTGGCGAAGGCTATGACCTTACCATGATGCATGAGGACACAACCCATACCTACTCTAGATGCATCACAATACACCATGAACCCATCTGAACCATCTAGAAGAGCTAAGACTGGGGCTGAGGTAAGTCGAGTCTTCAACTCCTGAAAACTCTTCTCGCAAGGGTTTGACCACTGAAACTTGACTTTCTTCTGAGTCAATATGTACATAGGGGATGTAATAGATAAAAATACCTCAACAAACCATCTGTAATATCCAACCAAACCCAAGAAACTCCTAATATCTAATTGAGAGATAGGTCTTGGCCAGTTTCTTACTGCTTTGGTCTTTTGAGGATCAACTCTAATTTCATAACCGGAAATGATGTGACCAAAGAATGATACTGACCTTAGCTAAAATTTGCACTTACTGAATTTGGCGAATAGCTAATGATCTCTGAGAGTCTGAAGTACTTTTCTGAGATGGTCTACATGATCATGCTCACTGCGGGAATAGACCAGAATATTATCTATGAAGACTATGACGAATATGTCCAAGTACTGCTTGAACACAGGATTCATCAAGTCTATGAAAACTTCTGGGGCATTGGTAAGACCAAATAACATGAGTAAGAATTCAAAGTGACCATACCGAGTACGGAAAGCTATTTTCGGAATGTCAGATTCTCTAACTCTGAGCTGATGATAACCGGATCTGAGGTCTATCTTAGAGAAATAACTGGCACCCTGAAGTTGATCAAACAAGTCACCAATTCTAGGAAGAGAATGCTTGTTGTTGACCATGACCTTATTGAGTTGGTATTAGTCTATACACATTCTGAGAGAACCGTCTTTCTTACGCACAAATAATACTGGATCTCCCCACGGGGAAATGCTGGGCCTGATGAATCCCTTATCTAAGAGATTCTTCAATTGTTATTTAAGTTCTATGAGTTCTACTGGTGCCACTCTGTATGGCGGAATAAAGATAGGCTGAGTATTTGGAAGAAGATCAATGCCGAAGTCTATTTCCCTTTCGGGAGGAATTCCTGAAAGATCTTTGGGAAAGACATCTGAATATTCATTCACTACTGGGACTAATTCAAGGCTAGGAGTTTTGGAACTAGTGTCCTTAACTCGAACAAAATGATAGACACATCCTTTAGATATTATTTTCCTTGCCCAAAGGTAGAAAATAAGATGACCCCTAAAAACGGATACACTACCCTTCCACTCAAGGATATGTTCATTTGGAAACTGAAAATGGACTATTCTTTTTCTGCAGTCGACTATGTTATAGCAAGAATGAAGCCAATCCATGTGGAGAATGATGTCAAAATCATTCAGCTCTAATTCAACTAAGTCTGCTGAAGTGACTTTCTGAAACATCATAACCAGGCATTTCCTATATACCCGGCGGGCTTGATGGTTTTTCCCACTAGGGTAGAGACTGAGAAGAGCTCTTCTAGAATTTTGGGACTGATTCTGAAATCAACTTCTATATAGGGAGTAACAAAAGATGAAGAAGCTCCTGGATCTAGCAAAGCATAAACATGCATATGAAAGATTTGTAACCTACTAGTAACTACATCAGAAGAATTTTCCTGATCTCGTCGGGTCTAAAGAGAATATAGTTTATTTGGGTGTTGACCGCTAGTAGAACTAGTGGTGGCACCCTACTGATTCAGGTAGCCAGACTGAGCTGAGAAGCAGAGATGACTCTGATAACCTGACTGAGGGCAGTCTCTGACTCTGTAGCCTGGATTTCCATAACTGAAATAAACATCGATGCTAGCTCTGCAAGCACCCTTGTGGTTCTTACCACAAGTCTAATAAAGAGGATTAGTTCGGGCATTACTGACACTGCCCTGAGACTTAAAGCCTGGCACTCTATCTCTGAACTTAGGAACTGGAGCACTGGCTGAAGAAGAAGATGAAATTGATGACTTAGGATGTAGTCTTGACTGCTAGTTGAGAGCCAAGTACATATCCATGGTTAAAAGTGTCAATTTACCACCCCTATTTAAATCCAATAACACGTGATTTAGCCATTCTTCACCTAAAATATACTAGTTTCTCTCAATTTTCTCTCAAGAACAAACTAGGGTTTCAGTTGGGGATTTAATTTCAAGAAAATCTCTCCATCAATCTTCACTAAATCAAAAACTAAAGTATGTGTTGTATTGATTTATGGATTCCTTTCATCCATAAAGCTCAAGAACCCTATTTTAAATTATAAATCATGATATTTGTGTTGTAGGTTTGTTGTAACCATGTTTATCTTGTTATATGATTCCCAAGTCGGAATATTTATATGTTTTTCAGGAAACTACATTAGCGAGTGAGTGAAATCCATAAATTGAGTTATTTATAATGTGTCAATTTGATGATTAGGCCTATGCCCTAAGGGTGCATGCAAAGTGTTTGATAAAATGCCTAGGAGGATAGAAGTTATGGACTATAGCTTAATTGTGATCCAAAATGACTTCCATGCTATTCTTATGTATTGAAATTATTTGTCGGATTGCTCACGAGTTAACCATATGAAATTATGCTATGTATAATTGCTATCTTATTCACGTACCAAGCTATGATAATCAAATGCCCATGAAATATCTTAAATTATTGTATTATGGATTGTTGATGTTAGTTATATATTCAAGAATGTCATGCCTTGTTAGTTTCCTTCCATAGAGTCCTGGGGGGTACTTGTACCAAAAAAATATAGTTGTGTGCCTAGATTTAGTGTCATGTTTTCACGATGCCCTCAGTTAAGCCATGATCCATAGAACTCAGTTAGTCATATGACTCAGGAAATCTCAAAAATTCAATAATCTCAGTACTATTCCATCAGTCAATAAAACTCAGTTAATTCAGTCCAGTTTAGTTCAGTAATCCATGATCAGTGTCTATTCAGATGTGAGTAGGAAATATCACCGAGTAAACCAAAGGATGGGAACTCAAATATTATATGAGGGTGTGATTCTTAAAAGCAATCCTTACATTCTAGAACTATGTAGCCAGCGTAGGTTGAGACATCATAGCCTGTTATATGAGGGTAAATGAGGTGGCTTAACCTATTATATGAGGGTTCCCACCATTCTTACTATAGTTACCTTTTATATGAGGGTTACTCACAGATTGTCCTTACCAGTGGCTCGGTATTGACACCCTTCCAATTGGGGTTATAGATTGGACCCTAACTCAGCCATAATGGCAAATTAGGGGCATGTCAGTTGGATAATTACTTCCTACAATTTTAGTTATAGAATTCAGGACTGTCAGATACAGTTAACTCAGAATAATATGGAACTCATTTAGTTCCATCAAATTCAGGACTGTCAGATACAATCACTCATGTTATCAGTTATATCAGCCAACAGAACTCAGTTATCAGTCATGTTAGTTATTAGTAAATTCATGTTATCGTGATCTCAGATATAGTTACTATGTATTCATTCATATATTCTAACATTCATAATAGTCAGTTAGCTAGTATTGTTCATGCATATGAACCCCATGTATTTAGCCTACCTCACATGAATACCAGTATATTTAAAGTACTGATGCATTTGTGCTATGGTGGTTTATACCACAGGTTCAGAAGTATGAGCTCCAGAGCATCTGTAGCATTCCAGTCTCTGCAGTCAGAGTTAAGAGTGAGTCCTCATCTTTTGAGGACATGATCATTTCTTTATTATCTCATTTATTAGTTTATTTGTTGGAGTTAGTAGGGTACATGTCCCATCAACTCCCTATTCAGACATTCATGTTTTAGAGGCTTTTCAGACTCAATATGTTTAGATAGTTTTGTTTTGGGCATTTATACCCCATCTCAGATGTTGTATTTTATTGGATATTATGTTACAGTTTGAACCTTATGGCCTTTCAGCTCATGTTTCTGCATTATACAATATATCATGCAGTATATAGGCATAGATATCAGTCATGGGTTAGCTTGTGGTCCTTCGAGGTCATGAGGACCGTGTAGCATTTTGGGTACCAGATTTGGGGTGTTACAAACTTGGTATCAGAGCCTAAGGTTCAATAAAGTCCTAGGAAGTCTAAAAGCCACATCTAGTAGAGTCTTATGCATAGGTGTATTGCATGCCACATTTATGTATAGGAGGCTATAAGTTGTTTTAGGAATAGTTTCCCTTCTTTTAGTAATCATGTCATGCTAGTGAGCATAATCTCAAGTTAATCTCTTGGTTTAATCCATTTCTCCCTTTCTTCTATAAACATGCCTCCCAAAAAAAGAAACAGGAATCAGTCAGCCCCTCAGCCCAAAGAACATTTGGGAAAACATGTTTCTCATGCAGAGTTTAAGACTGCATTCACTACTCTTGCTCAGTCAGTTGCTGCTTAGAATGAACGACCAACTATCGTTCTGGCCAACCCAGTAGCCAATTCAGCTGAAGCCAGGATTCGAGACTTCACCCGAATGAATCCTCCATCTTTTCTAGGGTATAAGTTAGATAAGGACCCTCAATAATTTATCGATCAGGTTCAGAAGGTTACAGACATCATGGGGTGTTAGCTGTTGAGAGTGCTGAGTTAGCTGCATATCAGTTAAGGATGTTTCTCACACTTGGTTTAAACAGTGGAAGTTAGAAAGTCTAGATGATGCAGGGACTATTAAGTGGGAGGATTTTTTCATTGTATTCTTAGATAGATTCTTTCCCCAAAAAAGTTGAGAGAGGCTAAGGTGTTAGAATTCATCAACCTAAGGCAGGGCAATATGACGGTGAAAGAGTATTCTCTTAAGTTTACTCAATTATCCAGATATGACCCTCATGTGGTTGCAGATAGCAGAGCCTAGATGAGTAAGTTTGTTTTTGGGGTGAATGATAGTGTGGTCAATGAGTGTAGGTCTGTGATGTTGAATAGTGATATGACTTTAGCCAGGCTTATGAGTCATGCTCCGTAGATAGAAGATCAAAAGGTTAAGATGAGGGAGAAACAAAATAAGAGAGCAAAGATAGGTAGTTTCAACTTTGCTCAGCCCAAATTAGAAGGATCAAACCGCTCTCAGTTCTGTCCTAAGTCATTAGTTTCAGCTCCTTCTTCAGCTAGTGCTCTAGCTCCTAAGTTCAGGGATTGTAATAAAGATAAGGCGCCAGGTTCTAAATCTCAGGGCAGTGTTATCAGTGTCCTCACCTATCCTCTTTGCCAGACTTATGGTAAAAACCATCATTGTATTTGCAGAGCTGGCAGTGGTATTTGTTTCGAATGTGGCAAGCCAGGATACAGAGTCAGAGATTTTCCTCAGCCAGGTCCTCAGGGTCAGCAGAACTGTTCCTCAGCTCAGTCCGGTTGCCCGAATCAGCAGGGTGCCACCACCAGTGCTACTAGCGGGTAATTCCCAAATAGACTATATGCTCTTCAAACCAGACAAGATTAGGAAAATTCTCCTAATGTAGTTACTGGTACGTTACAGATCTTTCATCTACATATTTACGCTTTGGTAGATCCAGGAGCTTCTTTATCTTTTGTTACTCCCTATATAGAAGGTGATTTTGGAATCAGTCTAAAAATTCTAGCATTGCCCTTCTCAGTCTCTACCCAGTGGGAAAAACCATCATAGCCCGGTGGGTATACAGTAACTGTCCAGTTATAATGTTTTAGAAAGTCACTTTAGTAGACTTAATTGAATTAGAGATGAATGATTTTGATGTCATTCTTAGCATGGATTACCTTCATTCCTGCTATGCCATAGTCGACTGCAAAAATAGAATAGTCCAATTTCAGTTTCCAAATGAACACGTCCTTGAGTGGAAGGGTAGTGTATCCATTTTTAGGGGTCAGCTTGTTTCCTACCATCGGGAACAAAAAATGATATCTAAGGGATGTGTCTATCATTTTGTTTGAGTTAAGGACACTAGTTCTAAAACTCCCAGCCTTGATTCAGTCCCAGGTCGTGAATGAATATTCAGATGTCCTTCCCGAAGATCTTCCAAGAATTTCTCCCGAAAAGGAAATATACTTTGGCATTGATCTTCTTCTAGACACATATCTATTCCGCTATACAGAATGGCACCAGTAGAACTCAAAGAATTGAAAGAACAATTGAAGGATCTCTTAGATAAGGGATTCATTAGGCCCAATGTTTCCATGTGGGGCACACTAGTCCTATTCGTGTGCAAAAAAAATAGTTCTCTCAGAATGTGTATTGATTACCGTTAGCTTAATAAATTCACGGTCAAGAACAAGTATCCTTTTCCTAGAATTGATGACTTGTTTGACCAACTTCAGGGTACCAGTTATTACTCTAAGATATACCTCAGATCAGGCTACCATCAACACAGAGTCAGAGAATGTGATATTCCAAAATAGCCTTTCGTACTCAGTATGGTCACTTCGAGTTTCTGGTCATGTACTTTGGTCTTAGTAAATCCCCAGTAGCTTTCATGGACTTGATGAACCGTGTGTTCAAGCAGTACTTGGACATGTTCGTCATAGTCTTCATAGATGATATTTTGGTCTATTTCCACAGTGAACGTGATCATGCAAACCATCTCAAAATCATACTTCAGATCCTCAGAGATCATCAACTGTTTGCCAAATTTAGTAAGTGTGAATTTTGGCTAAGGTCAGTAGCATTCCTTGGTCATATAGTTTTTGGTGATAGCATTAGAGTAGATCCTCAAAATACCGAAGTGGTAAGAAACTGGACCAGACCTGTCTCTCCATCAGATATCAAGAGTTTCTTAGGTTTTGCTGGCTATTACAGACAGTTTTTTGAGGTATTTTCTTCTATTTCATCCCCTATGTCCTGATTGACTCAGAAGAAAGTTAAGTTTCAGTAGTCAGATCTTTACGAGAAGAGTTTTTAGGAGTTGAACACTCGACTCACCTCAGCTCCAGTCTTAGCTCTTCCAGATAGTTTACATGGGTTTATAGTGTATTATGATGCATCCAGAGTAGTTTTGGGTTTTTTCCTCATGCAGCATGGTAAGGTCATAGCCTATGCCTCCAGACGACTTAAACACCATGAGAAGAATTATCCAATTCATGATCTTGAGTTAGTAGCCGTAGAATTTGCCTTAAATATTTGGAGGAATTATCTATACGGTGTTCATATAGATGTGTTCACAGATCATAAGAGTCTCTAGTATGTATTTTCTTAGAAAGATCTCAATCTTGATTAGAAACGATGGTTAGAGCTCTTGAAAGATTGTGACATGAGTGTTCTTTATCATCCGGGCAAGGCCAACGTAGTGGCCGATGCTCTCAGTAGACTGTCTATGGGTAGTGTTGCTCATGTTGAGGATAGTAAGAAGAAGTTAGCTCAGAAAGTCCATCAGCTTGCTAGACTAGGTGTTCGCTTAGTCGATACAGAAGAGGGTGATATATGGGTTCAGAATCATCTCTAGTTTTCGAGATAAAAGAAAAGAAAGATAGAGACCCCAGTTTAGTCAATTTGAAAGAGTTAGTCAAGGATTAGAAAGTACAGGTTTTCTCCTAAGGGAGAGATGGTGTCTTACGTTGTCAGGGTCGTCTATGTGCTCTAGGTGTAGATGACTTAAGGCAGCGAATTCTTACAGAAACGCATGGTGTGCACTACTATATTCATCTAGGGGCCATAAAGATGTACTGCGACTTGTGGGAAATATATTGGTGGAGTGGGATGAATAGAGATGTTGTAAAGTTTATGGCTAAGTGCTCTACATGTCAGCAGGTTAATATAGAGCATCAGAAGCCTAGTGAGTCCATGAAAGAGTTCCATATTCCTACTTGGAAGTGGGAAGAAGTAAACATGGACTTCATGATGGGTTTTCCTCGTACTCATCATCAACATGATTTAGCTTAGGTTATTGTAGACAGAATGACCAAATCAGCTTATTTTCTTCCAGTACATACCTCTTATTCAGCCGAGGATTATGCCAAACTCTACATCAGAGAGTTGGTTAGATTGCACGGTGTTCTGTTATCTATTATCTCAAATAGAGGTACCCAGTTCACCTCTCACTCTGGAAAGCATTCCAATAGGGTCTTGGTACCTAAGTTTATCTCAGTACAACCTTCCTTCCTCAGACAGATGGTCAAGCAGAAAAGACTATTCAGACCCTAGAAGATATGATAAGGGTATGTGAAATTTATTTCAAGGGTAGTTGGGATGACTATTTGCCTTTGATTGAGTTTGCATACAACAATATCTATCATTTCAGTATTAAGATGGCTTCATTCGAAGCTCTCTATGGTAGGAGATGTAGATCTCCAGTCGGTTGATTCGAAGTTAGTGAGGTTTCAGTCATAGGGCCTGACTTAGTATTCGGTGCCTTAGAGAATGTCCAGTTGATTAGAGAAAGACTCCGGGCTGCTCAGAGCTGACAGAAGTCTTATGCTAATGTGCGTAGAAAGGATATCGAGTTCGAGGTTAGTGACTATGTCTATCTAAAGATCTCTCCCATGAAGGGATTAGGGAGGTTCAACAAGAAGGGAAAGCTCAGTCCCTGATATGTAGGTCCCTTCAATATTCCTAGTCGCTTTGGCAAGGTAGTTTATGAGCTTGAATTACCTTCAGATCTAGCCTCAGTTCATCTAGTCTTCCATGTCTCTTTGCTCAAAAAGTGTATAGATGACCCAACAGTTGTAGTCCCTATTCAGAGCATAGATGTTCATAACAACCTCTCTTATGAGGAAATTCCAGTCGAACTTCTAGACTACCAGACTCGTAGACTGAGGAACAAAAAAGTCCCTCTAGACAAAGTTCTTTGGCAGAATCAGTACGTTGAGGGAGCTACTTGGGAAGCAGAAGAAGACATGCATACCAAGTACTCTCACCTCTTCTCCGCTGACTCAGATCAAGCTCAAGGTAACAGCTCTCCTTAATCTTTTCAGTTTTCATGTCCAGATTTTAGTTATAACTTGGTATCAGCCTCATGTTTAGGATTTTATTTTAAATTTGGTACTAAGTAACATTGCATATTTACTCATATGTTAATGCATCAGATTAGTCGTATGTTCATGCATCAAATATGCATTCTCCTAGTGAGAAATTCAGTTATCAGAAATCTCAGTCATGTTTTCATGAGTATGTTAAGTCATGAAATCATGCATCAGATATGCATGCTCAGTGTAAATCTCAGAAATGTCAGTCATGTTTCAGTTGTTCATATGTATTATATACTATAGCTCATCATTTATCCCATCTCAGTCAGTCTCATTTGAGGACAAATATTCCCAAGGGGGAGATATTGTAATACCTCAAAGTTTCCTAACTAATTTTATCCCAAAAATGTCAAGTATTAGCTTCTAAATTGATTGATGTTTATTCCATGGGGAATTTTTAAGATTTTTACTTTTTTTTTATGTGGGAAATTCAATAAACTTTCCATCGATACAAAATTTGCCTAAATCCAATAATCGGGTAAGAAGTTATGACTATTTCAAGTTTCCGTCGTAAAACAGTGCCATATTAGTCAGTGGCGCGCCGCGCCACAAGAGAAAATGGCATTTGTCAAATTCTAGTAAGGGTCTGTGATAGTGATACGTCACGCCAAACTTCTAGGTCGCAAATGAAGTGGCAACGCGATGGCTCCGTATTGCGCCATCCCCCAATTTTCCAATTATCAAATTCCAGTGACATGGTGCGATAGCGCCGAATCGCGCCAGGGGTCCAGGTCAGGAAATTTTCACCAATTTTAAAAGAAATGTCCAGGGTTAAAAGGGTCAATTTTTCACCCCTATTTAAATCCAATAACATGTGATTTAGCCATTCTTCACCCAAAATATACTAATTTCTCTCAATTTTCTCTCAAGAACAAACTAGGGTTTCAATTTCAAGAAAATCTCTCCATTAATCTTCGCTAAATCAAGAAATAAGGTATGTGTTGTGTTTATTTATGGATTTCTTTCATCTATAAAGCTCAAGAACCCTATTTTAAATTATGAATCATGATATTTATGTTGTGGGTTGGTTGTAACCATGTTTATCTTGTTCTATGATTCCTAAGTTGAAATATTTATGTGTTTTTCATGAAACTACATTAGCAAGTGATTGAAATCCATAAATTGAGTTATTTATAATGTGTCAATTTGATGATTAGGCCTATGCCCTAAGGGTGCATGCAAGGTGTTTGATAAAATGCCTAGGAGGATAAAAGTTATGCACTATAGATTAATTGTGATCCAAAATGACTTCCATGCTATTCTTATGTATTGAAATTGTTTTTCGAATTGCTCATGAGTTAGCCATATGAAATTATGCTATGTATACATGCTATCTTATTCACGTACCAAGCTATGATAATCAAATACCCATGAAATATCTTAAATTATTGTATTATGGATTGTTGATGTTAGTCATGTATTCAAGAATGTCATACCTTGTCAGTTTCCTTCCATAGTATCCTGGGGGTACTTGTACCCAAAAAATATAGCTGTGTGCCTAGAGTCAGTGTCATGTTTTCACGATGCCCTCAGTTAAACCATGATCCATAGAACTCCGTTAGTCATATGACTCAGGAAATCTCAAAAATTCAGTAATCTCAGTACTATTCCGTCAGTCAACGGAACTCAGTTAATTCAGTCCAGTAATCCATGATCCGTGTCTATTCAGGTGGGAGTAGGAATTATCACCGAGTGAACCTAAGGATGGGAACTCACCTGTTATATGTGGGTGTGATTCTTAGAAGCAATCCTTGCATTCCAGAACTACACAGCCAACGTAGGTTGAGACATCATAGCCTATTATATGAGGGTAGATAAGGTGGCTTAACCTATTATATGAGGGTTCCGACCATTCTCACTAGAGTTACCTGTTATATGAGGGTTACTCACAAATTGTCCTTACCAGTGGCGCGGTATTGAAACCCTTCTAATTGGGGTTATAGATTGGACCCCAACTCAACCATAATGGCGTATTAGGGGCATGTCAGTTAGATAACTACTTCCCACAATTTCAGGTATAGAATTCAGGCCTTTCAGATACAGTCAACTCAAAACAGTATGAAACTCAGCTAGTTCCATCAGATTTAGGACTATCAGATATAGTCACTCAGGTTATTAGTTATATCAGCCATCAAAACTCAGTTATCAGTCATGTTAGTTATCAATAAATTCATGTTATCACGATCTCAGATATAGTTACTTTGTATTCAAACATGTATTCTCATGTTCATATTAGTCAGTTAGCTAGTATTGTTCATGCATATGAACCCCATGCATTCAGCCTACTTCATATGTATACCAGTACATTCAAAGTACTGATACATTTGTGCTATGGTGTTTTATACCAATGGTTCAGAAGCACGAGCTCGAGAGCATCAGTAGCATTCCAGTCTCTGCAGTCAGAGTTAGCAGTGAGTCCTCATCTTTTGAGGACATGATCATTTCTTTATTATCTCATTAATTAGTTTATTTGTTGGAGTTAGTTAGGGATATGTCCCATCAACTCCTTATTCAGACAATCATGTTTTAGAGGCTTTTCAGACTACAATATGTTTAGACAGTCTTGTTTTGGGTATTTATACCCCATCCCAGATGTTATATTTTATCGGATATTATGTTTAGTTTGGACCTTATGGCCTTTCAGTTCATGTTACCGAATTATACAGTATATAAAACAGTATACATGCATAAATATCAGTCATGGGTTAGCTTGTGGTCCTTCGGGGTCATGAGCACCGTGTAGCATTTTGGGTTCCATATTCGGGGCATTATAGGTACAATTTGCCCTGGATGATGATAAAGATGATTTGGATGGAGTTGGTTTTACTGGAGAAATCATGACACCTCTATTATCTCCTAGGGTGATGTTTAACATTACTAGCATGATGCTTCAGTTTCTCAATTTGGAAGGATTATTTGGTGGACTACTCGAAGATGATCCTAATAAGCACTTGGTGAATTATGTCAATATCTGCAAGTCATCTAACTATCTTAGAGTAGGACAAAATACAAATCAGCTGAGGCTATTTTTGTTGTCTCTATGTGGGGATGCAACCTTGTAGCTTACTGAACAAGCTTCAAATTCTATAAAAAACTCGAGGCAACTGAAAGGAGTTTTCCTAGAAAAGTTTTTTCCATCTTCCAGGATATTAGAGTTGAGGGGTGAAATTAAAAACTTTAGGAAACTGCCTAATGAGGCCCTTTATGAAACTTGGATAAGATTTATGAATAAGTTGATTTAGTTCCTAAATAATAAGCAGATGGATGAGCATGAATAAGTTGATTTAGTTCCCAAATAATAAGCTGATAGATGAGCACTTAATGGAGACATTCTATTGGGCTTTGAACTCAAACATAAAGCCAACAGTGGATAACGTAGCTGGAAAAACTTTTATAGGCTACACCTTTACTGAGGCTACTGATATTGTGGATATGATTATGAAGACAAGTAGAGCTTAGAATACCAAGGATTCTGAGGTACCAAGCAACACTTATGCAGCTGGGATGTTGGCATAATAATTTCGAAGAGAAGAGGAATATGACAAGGATATGGTTCACATAAAGACACAAATAGATTTGCTTGCTAAAACTTGCTCTCAGGTAATATGGAAAAGGTAAAAGTAGTTGGATCTTATAATAGGATGGCAGAATCTGATTCTAAAGATGAGGAGAACTACTTGAACAAACAAGGGATTTTTGGGTCGGTTGATAAGGAAACCAAGGTCAAAACTATCAAAGGGAGAATTATTATAACAAATGTAGGTATAGAGATGTGACCAAGAAAATTAGAAGGGTGATCGAAGAATATTATATATGCTATCTGGGAACCGCAACAATGTGACCAATGATTCTGGGAAGATGTTTATGGAAAACATGATGGATAAGTTTCTTAAAGAGGTGGAGTCAACTAATATACGTGTTAAGAAAATACGGAGTGACCTATAAACTATAAGGCAATTGGTTGATTCCCATTCCACCTCTATTATGCATTTGGATAAAAAAATAAACAAGTTATCATCTATTTTTAATTAAAGAAAAATAGAATGTTACCTAGAGGTATAGTTCATAATCCAAGGAATGACGGTACATGTATGGATATTACCACTTGGAGTGGTAGGATTTTACCAAAACCACATCTGGTAGTAAACATACAAGTTAATAATATCGTGTTGGATGGTGAGAGGAATGAAAAAATAACAACTGAGTCTGAGAAGTTGGGAAAGTTGGGAGAGAAAACGTGAAAGTAGAGAAACTATCTAAGGTAAAAAGTGTTATTTACTTAGGGTAGAAAAAAAGGAAAGGAGGTGGAAGCACCTCTAACTAAAATTCCAAGGCCACCGGCTCCATTCCCACATAGGCTGGAAAAAAAGTAGAAAATGGAAGGTTTAGCAAGTTCATGGTTCTATTGAAGCAATTGTCAGTGAATATACCTTTGGTTGAGTCTATAGAACAAATGCCAGGGCATGTTATTGAAATACCCTAGTTTTTGGACCATAGAAAATTTCCTAGAATTCTGATCACTTGACCAAATATGACTCACGAGTATGAGATATATGTTGGGGTATGGATGGTATGGTCCAGTAATATGCTAACCAGTGTTGGTTGGTGGGATGAATTTTTGTTACTGGAATGGATATAACCTAGGGGTACGAGTCATATTAGTGGTTACAGGTCATTTAATTTCTTAACAATCTTAGACTTGGTCACTTAGGTTGGATTTAAGTACAAGTGGATCACCATGATTAGTAAGCTAGGGTACGAATGATACCAGGGACTCGTATGGTAAATAGTGTTCAATCCCCTAGGTATTTTATTCTGCTAGGGATATGAGTCATAGATATAGATTATATGTTGTGGTTATATCTTAGATGAATGATTCGTATACTAGATAATGTTTGATCTAAGGGTTGAGGATTGGATACGAGTAGTGGATACCAATCGTACTAGGAGGGTATGACTCGTGAGGGCCAGTCGTATCCCTGTGATGGGATTTTTGTGTAACTTAAGTGGGGGTATTCTGGATATTTCCTTACTTATCCTAATAAGTCCCCATAACTTTTAACCTAGTTGGGAGGATATTTACCTTATTATTCTATTCATTAACACTTAGAAACTATTCCTAAACACTTCATAACTATCATAAGAGCTATTGAGCAGGGGGAGCTAGGGTTTCAACTAAGGGATCAATTTAGGGCTTTTCTTGGTGATTTCTTTCATTATCAACTTGGTTTAAGGCATGTTTCTCTTCCCTCATTATTAATTTAATTAAAGTCATGGTTTATATGATTTTTTTCATGGTTTTACTATTACATGGTTTGTGATTTTCAACTATGATTTGGGAGTTTTGATGTTAATTTCTTGGTTACGGCTTCCTATGGTTTTAATTAAGCTTTTATATACATTAATGGTGGTTTTAGATAATTGTATTGAATGGGAATAGTTTATTGGTAATTGGAATTGGTTTTGATTATATTATGCCCTCAATGTGTTTGACAAAATTCTTATAAAGATATGTTTATTGCATTGACTTCTTTTAATGGAGCTCTTGCATGTTTTAAACATGGTAAAGGAAATATGCATGGTTTAAATGATTTAGAAAGGATAAATACTAATTGGTTATGCTTGTGGGGAACATGGAAGTCTCCCAAGTGGTTTAATATGGTAAATGTAAGGGCACTTGAAAGTCCCCTTAAACCTATAAATGGTTGGCTGTGGATGATACTTGCAAGTAAGGGTTGGTATGATGATACCAATATCAATGTACTTGGTTAATAAATGGATAATGGTTTAGTTATTTGGAAACTGGTTTTAATAAGGCAATAATGGCGGGATATGTAGCAAAGCCGTGGAAGGTGGAGGTCGGGGGGAGGGGGGCAAAAACTAGAAACTCATATTTGTCGATACGAGGTTGGTCTTGGTGACCGTGTGCCTGATGTCACACTTTATTTTAGGGATGTACTACTCATCCCATGGGATATTTACCTGGTCGTGCGGCTACTCGCACTGGGGCCCTTTCAGTAGGGGAAGCTGAACCCATATAGCCCATGAGTGGTTTAGGATCCCAAAGCTGCACAACCCAGGTAAAGGTTTTAAAGTCATGCTAAACCCGGTTCCTTTTTCAACGCATGGTTATACATATATATTTGGTTGTATGCATCATGGATGGTTTTACTTGGTTTTATAAATGGAATTATTTTATCCTTATCCTGAGATCATGCTAGCGATCACTTGTTAATCTCATCTATTAGAGGTTGTATATCTATGCTATGTAGGAACTGACCGTTCTACTGCTCCTAAATAGTGACTGACTCGGGGATAGCATTTGGATAAAAATGGTGAGCTTCCATTCTTTCAAAAGTCTCCATTTCATATTATGGATACTTTTAGATATTTTAGTTTTATTTTGGATATTGGTTTTATCTATGGTTGGGGGCATGTCCCAAATGGATTTTATTACTTTTTTGGATAGAGGCTTTGTGGTAGTTCTACGGGTTAGAATGGGCGGTATCGGTATAAGTGTCCTTTTTGGCATTGGAATAGGCTAGTAGGATGGCATCATCAGACATAATTTCTCACTGTTCCGTCATATTTCATTTTGGGATTAATTATATTATGTTTTGGAACATCTTTGGTTATGGACTGGTTTATAACCTTCTTGGGTGTGGTTTGATATGGTTGGGTTATTAGTATGGTATGGTTGGACTAGGTTGGGTTGGTCACGGTTGTGATCTATTCCTAGGGTCTTTGTATGAGCTGGTACATTTTATGTTTCATGCTCAAAATTCAGCCAACTCAGGATAGGCGGCTGGAGGTTGGGTTGGGTGATAGGGGTGGTCTCTGGTCCTTGTCGGACTTGGGATGCCCATTACGACAAGGCCCCATGGAGGGTCATGTCAGTTATATTTATGAAGGATATGGTTATGAAGAAGAGAACAGTTATCTTTGATCCAGTAGATAATATTAATCAATGCAGTGCCATTACAACTAGATCAATGGTGCAAAATAAATCTGATCGTGGATCATTCACCATACCATGTATTATCAGAGTATTTAGATTTACTAAAGCACTTCATGATTTAGGAGTAAATATCAACCTCATATCATTAGAAATTAAACAACAATTTGGTTTAGGAACTCCTAAACCGACATATATGCACTTGTTGATGCCAGATCATTTAGTGAAGAGATCGGTTTGTATTTTCTATGATGTTCTAGCAAAAGTGGAAAATTTAATATTTCTTGCAGACTTTGTAATCCTCAATTGCGATGTTGATTTTGAAGTACCCATAATTTTGTATAGACCATTTTTGGCCTTTGGGAGAGTGCTAGTGGATATGGAGAGAAATGCGTTGAAGCTTAGGTTCAATGATGATGTAAATTTTGATGTCCAGTCTATGAAGCAACGTACAGAGATGAATGTAGTTTCTATTATTGATGTTATTAGTAAAGTTTATCTGGTGGTGCCTATTGTAGAGATATTCATTGTTGAAACTTTTGCAAGGGTGATGATGAACTTTGATAGCTATGGAATTAAAGAGTATGATGAAATAGTTTGTGCTTTGACTGGATTGGGTTGATAGTTAAATGCTTCAAATAATCTAGATTTGGAATTGAAGAATAGACCAAAACCACTTGCTAAGCCATCTATTGAGTAGCAACTCTTGTTGGAGATGAAAGAGATACCAAGTCATCTTTTATATGTGTTTTTAGGAGAGAGAAATACATTGCCAATGATTATTGTAGCTGACTTGATGGAACATCAGATTGAAGCTCTTGTATTTGAATTGAAAAAGTACAAGAGAGCTAGAGGGTGGATAATTATCGATATCATAGGCATTCTACCAGGCATTTGTAAACATAAAATCCAATTAGAGAAAAATTGTACACCATCTATTGAACATCATAGAAGGCTTAACCCACCTATGCAAGAGGTGGTGAAGAGAGATATAATCAAATGTCTTGATGCAGGAGTTGTGTATCCAATCTCAAACAACCAATAGGTGATTAATGTCTAATTTGTACCAAAGAAATGGGGAATAATTATGGTGGCAATTGAAAAGAATGAATTGATCCCTCTTAGGCCGGTGACACAGTGGAGAATGAGTATGGACTATAGAAAGTTGAACATGGGGACACTCTGAGATCACTTCCTAATGCCCTTTATGGACGAAAGGCTTGCTAGATTAGTTCAAAAAGGATGGTACTGCTTTCTGGATGGTTACTCTAGGTATAACATAATATCCATTGCACCTGAGGATCATAAAAGGACCACATTCACATGTACTTATGGGACCTATTCGTTTAAGAGCATGTCATTTGGGATATGCAATTCCCCAGCTATATTTTAAAGGTGTATGATGTCGATTTTACCCAACATGGTTGAGGATACTGATGTTTGAGTAGATGCTAACACATTTGAGGCTTTTAACTCTAAATAATTGTGAAGCCTTAAGAAACTTTTATTATTTTTGATTGTTTTTATTGTTTTAATGTAGATACAAGTGATCGGGGAGGAAACCAAAGAAAAGAAGAATAAATCAGCTGAAATCTGGTGCGAATAAGCTAAAGTGTAGCTAACGCCATTTCTGAAGCATCGTCAGACATGCGACAGGCTGTCAAAGTTGCCATCAAGCTTAGACAAAACCTGAGGAGTTGAGATAAAATGTGATGATGTTTCAGAAGAACCATCAAATCTGTGATGAGGCATCAAAATTTCCGTCAACCTAAAGCAGATCATGCTGATTTCCAATGAAGATATGATGATATTTTTCATGCACCGTCACATATTTAACATGCCGTCAGATTTTTCGTCAGAAGAATCAGAAGATAACAATTCACTGGAATCTTTGATGACATCTTGTACACGCCGTCAGACGTCTGACACTCCGTCAAGATCGCTGTCGTCTATTCCGAAGAGAAAACAGAAACCTTAATTTTTGTTTCCTTATTTAGAATTAAGTATTTATAGCACTTTTAGGGTTTTGAGCATAATACATCTATTATTAAGGACAAAAAATGATATTCTTTCCTTCCTATCTCAAGAACAATATTTGAGTGTTTTGCCGTGTGATTTAAATACAAGTTCACTTTCAATTTCATTCATCATTGTAAGTTAATCCTTTCAGTTATGAATTCAAATTGCATTCTTGTTTCATGCGTCATGAGTAGATAAACTCTTTTAACCTGGATTATGGAATCTAGGGTTTGGTCATGATAAGGTGTTAAATAGTCAAGGTTTAATAAGTGTCAGGATTTCTTGATAATTCTAATATTATAATTTATGTCTATTGGTTGCAAACAATGGGTGTACCTACTTTGGTTTGCTTGAGAAAGAAATCATAAACAGTAGGAAATAAATTATCAACAGGGACTCGGAAAGGCTTCGTTTAATAATCAACGCTGTAATAAGGTTGATTAATCTGAGGTAAAATCTAGGCAGGCAGTTGCGATTCCCTATGTCTGAGAGGATTAGGAAATTAGACGCTTGAATAGGTCGAGAGACATTTGAGCATACCATCGATAAAGATAGCTTGTCATCCTAACAATTGTGAGAACCTTGAGTTATTTTTAGTATCTGTCATGTACCGTAAACCCTAGTGAACATAATTCTGGTTATTCCATAAACTCTTGATTACCAATAATCACTTGTTCAACCATTAAAAACCCTCATTTTGTATTTTCGTATCAGTTGTTTGAATTTAACTTGTAGCTTTTGTTTCAAATTAGTTTAATCGCCAATCACATTGTTCCCTGTGGATGCGACCCTGATTCCAAAATTGGGTAAATATATTGATGATGACCACCTTTCACTAAATTGATGACGATTCTTTAGTGGTTGGAAATTCATTTGATGATTATTTGACTAACCTTAGTCATGCATTGTAGCGATGTGAGAAATTTAATTTTGTACTCAATTGGGTGAAATGCCATTTCATGGTGAAAGAAAGCATAGTGTTTATAATACCCCATAAGATTCTAAGCTTAATTCAGTTGTAGTTGCATACCAAAAGGGGTCCAAGGCTTGAAATTTTAGTAAGTATTGAGGACATAGTCATTTTTAAGACCCTAAAACTTTATGAATTTCTATTTTCGTCTTCTTGACCCCGGGACGTTAGTTTATGAGTTGGTACACGTTTAGCGAGGTTAGAAGTATGTCTCAAGAGAGTTTTGAGATTTTTTATGGGGTTTAGGGCATGTTTGATTAGCTGAAATAGTGAACCCTCATTATAAGTCTGCGACTCGTTGGTTGCTCCCATGGTGACTGGCATCGTGATGCATTGCTCACTCTCTTGGAGCAAGTGATATGATGAATTTCTCTCTCCCCTAAAGCAAGGGATGCGGTGTGATGGTGCCCTATGTTTAGCCCCTTTATTGATGAAATCAATGGGTAATTGAGTCTTTTCCCTCAACCTAAATCATTCATAACACTATTGGGGCATACATAGAGGTATTATTTACCCCTTTCTCTCAAAATTACTCCTAAGAAACCCTTCTCCTTCCAAGGAACAAAATCCAAGCTCTTTTCCCTAAGAATCCAAGAGTTCAAACTCCAAGTCCAAGAAATCTTTAAGAACCTAACTATTGAGGTATTTGGGGTATTCATCAATGGGTTTCTTTTAACCCATTGAGCCTAAAAAGCCTTTTCTTTGATTAAAGTATGAGTTCTTGTTTTATTAGGGAGTTTTATATGTTCATTATGGGGTAATTCACAATTTTCCTTAGTAATTTGAACTTAATTCACGTCCTCATATGATCCCATGAAAAGTTGGGTTGTTGCATGCTTTAAATTTAAGTTTCTCGTGTCATATTCAAGTGAATTTCTTGTTACAATATCAAATTATGAATTATCCATGTAATCATGTTGTTTTCCCATGTTTAATACATTTCCATATTCAAGTTCATGCTTCTCACTTTTTTGGGGAAATGTTTATGTTTTGCGTCTTTGAACCATGATTCTATATTACAGTTTTCAAGCTTTGATATCATACTTTATGATCATTCAGTGCTGGCAGGTTATGAACATCGATACCTATGTGCTTTACATGATTTTAGTTTCTCAAGAAATGAGTCAGTTATGCCATGACTAGTATCTTTATACTCAGATATTTATGATCTTGATGAGCTCTATCACAAATAATGTTCAATTGAATCTAGTTTAGTTAAGTACCAGTGTCAATCTAGTTGGGAGTAGGATTTAGCATCAATCGAACCCAGAGATGGGGGCTCACCTGCCAATAGAGGGTGTGACCTTTAGTAGCAGTCCCTGAGTTCCAGAACTACATAACCAGCGTAGGTATGAAAGGTATTCCTACCAGTAGATGGTGGACACTCTTTTAGGGGCACTTGTTAGTAGAGGGTGACTCCATAGTCCTTTGGGATGCCAGTTTAGTGGATCCATACAACCATGTGTTAGTACCCATGGTAAGGTACTGACACCTTTCTAACTGGGTTATAAGTCGGACCCCGATTAGCATAGATTAAAGCATATTGGTTACATGATACCTCCCACAGTCTTAGCCAGTATTCAGAGTGTGCCAATTTAGGTTTGTATGACCAAGTATATAGATATCAGCTATTCATGAATCAGTATTTAGTTATTTAGATATTAGTCATTTTGTTACACAGATTATTTTAGTTCATGATTATTCTTGGTCTTGCATTCTCAGACTTTACATGTGCAGGCATTCATGTTCAGTTATCTTATGCTTTTCTGTTAGGCCTTAACTCACATACTAGTATATTCAAAGTACTGACCGCATACTTTTCTTTGTTCTATAGTGTCTTATAACATAGGTTCGGACGCTCAGTTCCCCAACTTTTCTTAGACATCTCAGTATTTCTCAGCAGCAGTAGTGGTGAGTCCTTATCCATCGAGGACATGATATGTTTTTCTCATTTATTTTAATATTCACTTGTGTTCTGTCAGTCGTAGTTAGTTGGGGGTTTGTTCTATCAACTCTTCATGACGTTTAGAGTCTTCCAGATAATCAGTTAGACAGTCAGTCAGTTCTTTAATTTTTATCAGTTATTTTAAGTAGATAGTGCAGTTTTTCATTATTTATAAGATATTTCTGACATGTTATTTTACGTATTTTAGTATTCAGATTTGTAATATCTTATCAGCTTATCTTTTGTATGTGTTGCTTTATTACTATTTTACTTATGTTTCATAGCAGGTACCAGCTCATGGGTTAACTTGTGGTCACTTATGGCCGTAAGCACTATTGTCGCGACTAGGGGGTAGCCTCAGTTCATGAAAAAACTTGATATTAGAGCCTAAGGTTTTAAAGTGTTCTAGAATGTTCAAATTCCACTTTGAGTAGAGTCTTGTGCATGGTTGTGAAGTGCGCCACACTTATTGGCAAGAGGCTACGAGACATTTCGGGAAAGTCTCCCTTCTTTAAGTATTCATGTCATGTAAAAGTGTATGAGCTCTATTTATTTCCTCTTTCTAACCCATCCTTCATTCTGTTTATAGACAATGCCTCCCAGAAAAAACAACGAAAGAAGGAAAGAGGATCAACCTGAACCACCACCTATTTAGGAAAATCCCTTGAATGAGCATGTCTCTCTCAATGAATTTAGGGATGCTTTCATGACCTTAGCCCATTCTGTAGCTTCTCAAAAGAACCAAAAGGATTTTGCCCCATCTAATCTAGTAGTAAATACAACTGCAGTTAGAATTTAGGATTTCACTCGAATGAATCCCCTCTGTTTATTGTATCCAAGTCAAAGAAGAATCTGCAGAAGTTTCTGGACATGGTGCAAAAAGTGACAGACATCATGGGTGTCACTTTAAGTGAGAGTGTAGAGTTGGCGACATATCAGTTGCAGGGTGTATCTCACACCTGGGTTAAGTAGTGGAAGAAGGAATAAGGTATTGCGGTAGGGCCTGTAAAGTAGGAGGAGTTTTCCATAGCTTTCTTAGACAGGTTCTTTCCCCTAGAGTTGAGGGTAGCTAAAGTTCAGGAGTTCATCAACTTAAAGCAGGGTAGTATGAGCATGAAGGAGTACTCGCTCAAGTTTACCCAGTTGGTGAGGTATGCTCCAACTATGGTGGCTGATTCTAGGTCCAAGATGAGTAAGTTTATGTCTAGTGTATCTGATAGTGTGATTAAGGAGTGTAGGAACCCTATGTTGATTAAGGAGATAGACCTATCTATACTTATGGTTCATTCTCAGTAGATTAAGGAGGATAAGCATAAGGAGAAGGAGAGAGAGAAT
Source organism: Capsicum pubescens (assembly GCA_030864215.1). NCBI lineage: Eukaryota > Viridiplantae > Streptophyta > Magnoliopsida > Solanales > Solanaceae > Capsicum > Capsicum pubescens. The sequence continues at coordinate 191,430,705 of CM061544.1, read as the reverse complement.
AAGAAAGCCAGAATAGGTAGTTTTAACTTTTCTTACCCAAGGTCAGAAGGCGGTAACCGTTCTTAGTTTCGTCAGAAATTTTTAGCCCCAACTCCATCTTTATCTAGTGCGCTAGTGCCTAAGTTCAGATAAGACAGTCGTGATAGGGTGCTAAGCTCTAAGTCTTAGGGTAGTGTGAATAGTGGTCGTAGAAATCTGCTCTACAGGAAATATGGTAGGAATCACTAGGGTGAGTGTAAATCTGGCAGTGATGTGTGTTTTGGATATGGAAATCCAGGCTACAAGGTCAGGGATTTCCCGAGGGATAGTCAATAGGCTCATCCCAATCGTTCTTTAGATTTAGCTGGTCGCCTGACTAACGAGGGTGCCACTTCTAGTGTAACTAGTGGGTAGTGCTAGAATAGATTGTATACTCTCCAGACTCGACATGATTAGCAAGGTTCTTCTGATGTAGTTATGGGTACGTTACAAGTCTTTCATCTTCATGTTTATGTTTTATTAGACCCTGGAGCTTCACTTTCTTTTGTGACTCCTTATATAGCCGTCAACTTTGGTGTTAGTCTTGAAACATTAGCAGAGCCTTTCTCAGTGTCTACCCTAGTGGGTAAATATATTATAGCCAGATGGGTATACAAAAATTACCCGATCATACTATCTCAGAAAATCACTTTGGTTGATCTTGTGAAGTTTTAAATGACCGATTTTGTTGTCATTCTTGGCATAGATTAGCTCCACTCATGCTATGCCTCAATAGATAGTAGAAATAGAGACATTCAATTTCATTTTCCTAATGAACCAGTTATTTAATGGAGAGGTAGTACTTCAGTGCCTAAAGGTTAGTTTATTTCCTATCTTAGAGAAAGAAAGATAATATCCAAGAGGTGTATTTATTATTTTGTTTGAGTCAAGGACTCCAGTTCTAAAACTCTGAGTCTTGATTCAGTTCCAGTAGTAAATGAATTCCCAGATGTGCTCCCTGAAGATCTTCCCAGAGTTCCCCTTGAGACAGAAATTGAGTTCAAAATAGATCTCCTTCCAGACACTCAGCCTATCTCTATTCCACCCTACAGAATATCTCCAACTAAGCTTAAGGAATTGAAGAAATAGTTAAAAGATATATTAGATAAGGGTTTCATTAGGCCTAATGTTTCTCCATAGGGAACTCCAGTTCTGTTCGTGCGTAAGAAAAATGATTCTCTCAGAATATGCATCGACTACCGTTAGTTGAATAAAGTCACAATCAATAATAAGTATCCACTCCCCAGAATTGATGACTTCTTTGACTAACTTCAGGGCGCCAGTTAATTCTCTAAGATAGACCTCAGATCCGACTATTATAATCTTAAAGTCAAAGAATGTGACATTCCGAAGACAACTTTCATATCTCGGCATAGTCACTTCAAATTTCTGGATATGTCTTTTGGACTAACAAATGCCCTTACAGCTATCATGGACTTGATGAACAGGGTGTTGAAGCAGTACTTGGACATGTTCATCATAGTTTTCATTGATGATACCTTGTCTATTCCCGTAATGAGAATGATCATGTAAATCATTTGAGAGTTGTGTTGCAGACACTTAGAGATCATCAGTTATTCCCTAAGTTTAGTAAGTTCAAATTTTGGCTAAGATCAGTAGCTTTCTGTAACTCCCCAAGATCCCATCCCAAGACGTCACACGGTGCTTAAGGCCACACGCAACCTTAAGCTAACCCTCTGAGCCTGTCATCACCTCTATAACTCACTATGGAAATAATCAAGCTGTAATAAAGAAGAATAATCATGTCAAGAACATACTGGAATACAAAGAAATACTATCCTGTACAATCAAAATACTGAAGTTCTGTACATACTGGTACTCTAGTCTGACAAAGCCTCTACTACATAAGACTGAGGAGATATTGGGATAGATCCCCAACTAACCCGTACTAAACTGGAAATAAACAACCATGTACTATCAAGACCAAAATCGGGGACATAGGTCCTCGAACCATGAGGACTCACTAACTGTACGAATATAGATGGAGGTACTCAAAGATCACTGTCGCTGTTGAGACTGAGCACCTGAACCTACATCACGAGAAAATATAGAACACATAAGAGTATAGGAATCAGTACTTGGGAATGTACTGAGTATGTGGGGGTGCAGGCAACATTTAAATAATATCATAAATATATAAGAAAATCATGCATGATGATAATAATGACTCTCTTCACTTGAGTTACCTGAAACATATTTTCCATAAATCATCAATAATAACACATGCTTCATAAATCTCACAAACCGTTGGACTCAACTCAAACTCTTTCAGTCATGACTTAGAGTGACTCGGTAACTCATGAAACGTGGACTATTATGGACTTGAGAGTTTCTTATAACCGATATAAACCATGTGAGCTTACATGGATTCCAACGTCTTTCCCACGTTGGGGAGACATATTCTATCCTAGCCATCGGAGTAGAACCTTAACTTTAGTCATAACTGTCTTGGCCTTTGTCCCTTAATCTTAATCCTACGGTGGCACGTAGTTCTGGGGAAGTAGGATGCGCTGAACCCATACTTCCCACTCGGTGTTAAATACTACTCCCAGACTTAAGCTCAGAACGCGTTGGGAAATCCACCTTAATCAACTAAAGGTTCTATCATGAAGACCAAAATATAAATATATATCTCACTTGTAAATCATAATCAACTTGTGGATTCCTAACTCGACTAAATCTCAAAATAATCTTTCTCATCATCAAGTACACTTGCTTATCAAATCATATCAAGTATCAAATCTTCCAGAAAACATCATAGAACTCGTTCTTGACTCTCCAGCTCAATATCAATATATATTCAATAGACAAACTTCTCATGGAAAAACATAAATCATGACACTTATCATAAATCACTTAGAAATTATCATTTCATGATAACAATATACAACACATGACATAAATTCTTAATTTAAGAAGTAAGATAGTGAAGTAGTCATAAGTGTCAATCTTGTATAACTCAAATCTCATAAATCCTTGATAAAGTAATTTGGGTGTAAACCCACTTTGCAAAATTCATGAAATTCAATAGAAATTAAATCTTTGGGCACAAGAACGAAAGAAGTGTTCTTGTTCAAAACCCCACATACCTTAATCTTTGAAATTGGATGAACTTTAGTGCTTGAGACTTTATCCACACTTGAAATAAATAATTCTTGAAGCCCACACTATGAGGTCTTGAAGAAATTTTGAAGATTTATGGATGATTCTTGGAAGATTTATGTTCTTGATATAACCCTAGATATATTATCTCAAGAGAAATAGAAGAGAAACTGATGGAATTAGGGTTTGGATGGGATTCTCATATTTATAGAGGCCTCCAAAAGATGGGAAAAGTCCAAAATACCCTTGCAAAAACGTCTCTAAATTGCTGAAAAAAAATAGCTGACGACATCCGTGATAGGCCGTCAGACCCGTGATAGGCCGTCAGACCTGTGATAGGCCGTCACGAAATGTCATCACAAAAGGGTCGAATTTTATGATTTTCTGCCTAAGGCTGACGACGTCATCAGAAACGTGACGACGTCGTCAGAAACGTCGTCAGAAATGTGACAGGCCGTCAGAAACGTCGTCACCCTTTTCCAGATTGACATGCTGGAGTAAAATGGGTATAACTCTTTGCTCCGGTATCGGATTTTGGCAAAATTGGTATCGTTGGAAAGCTAATTCAATTATTTATCTGTTGATAGGTTATGAGATAAAAAATTCCAAGTATAATGAGAGATATGCTCGTTTGAATTTGAATTTACCAATATCCTTCTCAAGAATTCAATCGGTAAGGAATGTTGTGATTCACCCAATCGTTAGGACATCTTTAAGGCCTTAATACCACCATCATTGATCAGAAAAAACTCAAAACATTATAATTTATTTCTCATGAGCTTGATTCATAGTTGCACTATTGGTTAGAGTCTCGGGGTATTACAATATCTCCCCCTTGGAAACATTCGTCCTCAAATGTGGCTAGATAGGCCAAGAACAAGAGAAAATGAAGACGCATAGATGGAACGACTCACTAAAAGGGCTTACTTCATTCTAAACTTTCGAATACTTTACAAAATGCATGAATCATAGAGCGAATAACCATATAGCTGAATACACTGGATTAGAAGGAAACTGGATTAGGAAAGAATAGTACCTTCGGCTTAATTTGAACTCGCAGAGATGAGATGAGGGTATCTGGTTCGCATATCTGCTTCTGCTTCCCAAGTAGCACCCTCGACTGATTGATTTCGCCACAGAACTTTGACCAAGGGAACTTCCTTATTTCTTAGTCTACGAACTTGATAATCTAGGATTTCAACCGGAACTTCATCATACGAAAGGCTATCCTGAACATCAAAACTTTCTGATGGATAAACAACAACAGAATCACCAATGTGCTTCTTGAGCATAAACACATGAAAGACAGGATGGACAACTGAAAACTCGGCAGGCAATTCAATCTCGTAAGCTGCTTTCCCAACACGATTCAAAACTCTATAAGGGCCAACGTATTGGGGACTAAGCTTCCCTTTCTTACCAAATATTTTCACCCCCTTCATGGGTGAAATCTTTAAGTACACCAGATCGTTAACCTCAAACTCAAGAGCTCTTCTTCTCACATCTGCATATGACTTCTGACAACTCTGGGCTGTCTTTAATCTTTCTCGAATCAGCTTAACTTTCTCTATAGTCTCAAACACAGCATCAGGTCCACTCACAGTAGCTTCACCCACTTCAAACCAACCTATAGGTGATCTACATCGCCTTTTGTATAAATCCTCAAATGGAGCCATTCTAATGCTAGCATAAAAACTGTTGTTGTAAGCAAATTCAATCAATGGCAAATGTTCATCCCAACTTCTTTTGAAATCAAGAACACATACTCTCAACATATCCTCCAAGGTATGGATGGTCCTCTCAGCCTGACCATCGATTTGCGAATGAAAAGCGGAACTAAGATGAACTTGGGTACCAAAACCCTTCTGAAAAGCCCTCCAAAAATGAGAAGTAAATTGAGTATCCCTGTCGGAGATAATAGACAAAGGAACTCCATGCAACCTGACTAACTCTCGAATGTACAACTTAGCATAGTCCTCAGCGGTGAAAGATGTATGTACTGGCAAGAAATGTGTGGACTTAGTCAACCTGTCTACAACGACCCAAATAGAATCATGCTGACGTCGAGAAGGAGGTAAACAAGTCACAAAATCCATATTTACTTTCTCCCACTTCCAAGTAGGAATACTGAATTCTTGCATCATTCCATCGGGTCTTTGGTGTTCTATCTTAACCTGTTGGCAAGTTGTACACTTCTCTACGAATTTTGCTATATCTTTTTTCATACCATTCCACCAATAGATTTCTCGCAAATCGCGGTACATCTTGGTAGCACCGGGATGAATAGAATATCGCGCGCCATGCACTTCAACCATAATTCTCTGCCTTAAATCTTCAACATCAGGCACACATAATCTATTCTGAAATCTCAATACACCATCTCCCCCTTGGGATAAAACCTTCACCTTTTAGTTTTTAACTGACTCATTCAGTCTGACCAAACTAGGATCCATATCTTGCTTCTCCTTTACTTCCGAAACTAGAGAAGACTCAGAACTACTCTGGACCCAAACATTACCCTCAGCTGAATCAAGAAATCTAACTCCCAACCTAGCCAGACGATGCACCTCATGAGCTAACTCCTTTCTATCTTTCTCAACCTGTGCTATACTACCCACGGACGGCCTACTAAGGGCATCTGCTACTACATTGGCCTTGCTCGGGTGATACAACACATTCATATCATAGTCCTTTAACAATTCTAACCATCACCTCTAACGAACATTCAAGTATTTCTGAGTAAACACATACTGCAAACTCTTGTGATCCATAAAGATATCAACATGAACACCGTATAAATAGTGTCTCCAGATTTTCAAGGCAAAAACCACTGCAGCTAACTCGAGGTCATGGGTCAGGTAGTTCTTCTCATGCGGTTTCAACTATCTGGAGGCATAGGCTATAACCTTACCTTTTCCATCAACACGCAACCCAACCTAACTATAGAAGCATCACAGTACACCACAAAATCAACTACACCATTTGGAAGGGTCAACACAGGGGCTGAAGTGAGTCGAGTCTTCAACACCTAAAAACTCTTCTCGCAAGAGTCAGACCACAGGAATTTAATTTTCTTTTGGGTCAACTGAGCCAAAGGAGATGCAATGGAAGAGAAACCCTAAAAAAAATGACGATAGTAGCCAGCTAGACCCAAGAAACTCCTAATATCAGACGGGGAAATAGGTCTAGGCCAATTTTTCACAGCTTCTATCTTTTGAGGGTCAACTCGAATACCTTCAGAAGAAATAATATGACCCAGAAAAGCAACCGACCTTAGCCAAAATTCATACTTGCTAAATTTGGCAAATAGTTGATGATCTCTAAGGGTTTGCAAGACTATTCGGAGATGATCTGCATGGTCGTTCTCACTTCAGGAGTATACAAGAATATCATCTATGAATACAATAACAAACATATCTAAGTACTGTCTAAACACCCGATTCATGAGGTCCATAAAGGCTGCTGGGGCTTTTGTTAGCCCGAAGGACATGACCAAGAACTCAAAATGAGCATATCGGGTGCAAAAAGTTGTCTTTGGAATATCACACTCCTTAACTTTAAGATGGTGATAACCGGATCTCAAGTCTATTTTTGAGAAATAGTTAACACCTTGCAGCTGATCAAATAGGTCATCAATTCTAGGAAGAGGGTACTTATTCTTGACTGTGACCTTGTTAAGCTGACGATAATCAATGCACATCCGTAATGAATCATCTTTCTTTCACACGAACAGAACGGGTGTACCCCAAGGAGATACGCTAGGCCTTATGAAACCCTTATCTAGAAGATATTTGAGTTGCTCTTTCAACTCCTTAAGTTCTGCGGGGGCCATACGATATGGAGGAATAGAAATAGGCTGCGTGTCGGGGAGAATATCAATCCCAAATTCTATCTCTCTATTAGGAGGTACCCATGGGAGATCTTCTAGAAAAATATCACAAAACTCATTAACAATGCTGATCGACTGAATGGTCAAAGTCTTGAACTTAGTATCTTTAACTCCAACCAAATTATTGATGCAACCCTTGGATATCAACTTTCTAGCTTTAATATAGGATATGAAATGACTCCTGGGAGATACAAAATTTCTAGGCCACTCAAAGGCTGGCTCATTGGGAAACTAAAACTTGACAACACCGCTACGACAATCTATTGACACATAATAAGAGTGAAGCCAATCCATACCCAAAATAATGTAAAAATCAACCATGTCTAGCTCAATCAAATCTGCAAACATAACTCTGTGAAAGACAGTGATAGGACACTTCTTATATACTTGCTTAGCAATAATAGGTTCACCTACTATAGTAGAAACTAGAAAAGGCTCAGGAATCTTTTCAGTATTGATCTCAAAATTCACAGCCACTAATGGAGTCACATAAGAAAGACTTGACCCAGGGTCCGTTAACACATACACATCAAAATAAAATACACGGAGCATACCAGTAATAACATCTGGTGAATTCTCCTGCTCCTGGTGGGGTGTAATAGCATAAAAGCAATTCTGGCGCTGACCACTGGCAGTACTAGACGAGGCACCCCGAGGAGGAGTAGGACGAACCCAAGGGGCTGGAGCACTAATAGCCTGACTCTGGGGATGAACATCACGGCTCCCCTGTCTAGCATATGGGTAATCCCTGAATTTATGGCCTAACTTACCACAACCAAAATAACCTCTCTGCTCAGCTATACACTTTCCAGGATACGTCCTACCACACTTAGCACACGGGGGATAGTTAGGTCTATTACTCTTATTGTCCTGAGACCTAGACATAGTAGGTCTATTACCCTACTCCTTTCTGACTCTGGATGCGTGAGTACTAGATGATGATGGTGCTGGCACAATAGAACAGCTCTGAAACTGAGGGCGGATCCCTCCAGAAAATCTACTCTGACTATACCCCTGCTACTCTAATCTAACTCTTTTATTCCCTTTCTTTCTCTCTCTTTCATATTATCCACTTCAATCTGCTGGACATGTATCATCAATCTAAAAAGATCCATGTCCCTATTGATCATAGTGGACCTGTACTCTTTCACAACATAACTCGATACGCCAGTCAAAAACTTACTCATACTGGTCCTGGAATCAACCATCATACCAGGAGCATACTTAGACAACTGGTTAAATTTAAGACAATATTTCTTAACTGTCATGGAGCCTTGTCTCAAGTTCATAAATTCTTCTAGTTTTGCTTTTCTTAGCTCCGGGGGAAAGAATCGGTCTAAAAACGCATCCTGGAACAACTGCCAAGTCATGGGAGCGGTATCCTCCCCTCTACTCTTCCACCAAAACTCCACCTAATCATAAGCAATATCTTTCAAGCGATAGGAAGCTATCTCCACACTTTCTTCCTCTGTTACATGCATAATTTGGGTGATATTTTTCACCTCATCAAGATACATCTGTGGGTCCTCACCTACCCTTAACCCATAAATCTCTAGCAGCTTCATCCGTATAAAATCCCGAACTCGAGCTGCTACAGAATTACCTTCTTATGGAGGTGGAACAACAGCCTAAACATTGGCAGTAACTGCCTGGGCTAGTGCCTAAAAGCTGCCCGAAATTCAGCATGAGTCACTGTCTCATTTAAAGGATCAACGGGTTGAGGTCGTTTGTTGTTTCTGCGAGCTCTACGAGGAGGCATTTTCTATCATAAGAGAGCATGAATTAATAGCAGAGATAAATAGTCGTAGGAATGAAAGACTTTTGAAAGAAAGAAATAAGATTTCCTAAAATATTTCATAGCGTCCTGCTCATAGATGTGGTGCGCTACACACCGATGATCAAGACTCTACGTAATGCATCTTGTCCGACTCCCTAGAACTCCTCTAAACCTTAGGCTCTGATACCAAGCTTGTAACGCCCCAAGATCCCATCCCAAGATGTCACATGGTGCTTAAGGCCACACGCGACCTCAAGCTAACCCTCTGAGCCTGTCATCACCTCTATAACTCACTATGACAATAATCAAGTTGTAATAAAGAAGAATAATCATGTCATGAACATATTGGAATACAAAGAAATACTATCCTGTACAATCAAAATACTGAAGTTTTGTACATACTGGTACTCTAGTCTGACAAAGTCTACTACATAAGACTAAGGAACCATTGGGACAGATCCCCAATTGACCCATACTGAATTGGAAATAAATAACCATCTACTATCAAGAAAAAAATCTAGGATATAGGTCCTCTAACCATGAGGACTCACTAACTGTACGAATGTAGATGAAGGTACTTGAAGATCACTATCACTACTGAGACTGAGCACCTGAACCTACATCACGAGAAAATATAAAACACAGAAGAGTATGGGAATCAGTACTTGGGAATGTACTGAGAATGTGGGGGTGCAGACAACATTTAAATAATATCATAAATGTATAATAAAATCATACATGCTGATAATAATGACTCTCTTCACTTGAGTTACCTGAAACATATTTTCCATAAATCATCAATAATAACACATGCTTCATAAATCTCACAAATCGTTGGACTCAACTCAAACTCTTTGACTCATGACTCAGAGTGACTCGGTAACTCATGAAAATTGGACTATTATGGACTTGGGAGTTTCTTATAACTGAAATAAACCATGTGAGATTACATGGAGTCCAACGTCTTGCCCACAGTGGGGAGAGAGGTTCTATCTTTGCCATCGGAGTAGAACCTTAACTTTAGTGATAATTGTCTTGGCCTTTGGCCCTTAATATTAATCCTATAATGGCACGTAGTTTTGGGGAAGTAGGATGCGATAAACCCATACTTCCTGCTCGGTGCTAAATACTAATCCCAGACTTAAGCTCAGAACGCGTTAGGAAATCCACCTTAATCAACTCAAGGGTCTATCATGAAGACCAAAATATAAATATATATCTCACTTGTAAATCATAATCTTGTGGATTCCTAACTCGACTAAATCTCAAAATAATCTTTCTCATCATCAAGTACACTTGCTTATCAAATCATATCAAGTATCAAATCTTCCAGAAAACATCCTTGAACTTGTTCTTGTCTATCAAGCTCAATATCAATATATATTCAATAAGACATTTTATTTTGGCGTAAATTTTGAGGTATTAAGGACTTAGTCATTTTTAATACCCCAAAATTTATGAATTTCTATTTTGGCGTTTCCTACCCTAGACGTTGGTTTATGAGTTCGTACACATTTAGGGAGGTTAGAAGTATTTCTTGGGAGAGTTTTGGGATTTTCAAATGGGGTTCGGGGCGTGCTTAGATATTTGAAACAGTGAGACCTTGCGATAAGACCGCGGTGCGTTGGTTGCTCCCATGGTGACTGGGTTTGCGATGCATTTCTCTCTCCCTTGGAGAAAGTGACGCGATGAATTCCTCTCTCCCTAAAGAAAGGGACATGGTGCATTGGTACATTATGTTCAACTCCTTGATTAATGAAATCAAGGGGAAATTGAGTCTTTTCCCTCAAACTAAATCATCCAAAACACGATTGGGGGCATCTATTGGGGCATTATTTGTCCCTTTCACCCAAAATTACTCTCAAGAAACCCCCTTCTTCCTATGAAAAAAATCAAATATCTTTTCCCCAAGAATCCAATAGTTTAAACTCCTAAGTCTAAGAAATCTTCAAGAATCTGACTATTGAGGTATGTGGGGTATTCATCAATGGGTTCCATTCACCCATTGAGCCCCAAAACCTTCTCTTTGATTAAAGTATGAGTTATTGTTTTACTATGGAGTTTCATATGTTCAAGATGGGGTAATTCATATTTTTCCATAGTAATTTGAACTCAATTGACATCCACATATGATCCCATGAAAAGTTGGGTTATTACATGCTTTAAATTTTAATTTTTCATGTCATATTCAAGTGAATTTCGTGTTACAATATCAAATTATGAATATATCCATGTAATCATGTTTTTTTCTCATTTTTAATACATTCCCATGTTCAAGTTCATGCTTCTCACTTGTTTGGGGAAATTTTTATGTTTTGGGTCTTTGAACCATGTTTCTATATTAAAGTTTTCATGATTTGATATCATATTTTATGATCATTCAGTGTTGGTGGGTTGTGAACACCTAATCCCTATGTGCTTTACATGATTTCAGATTCTCAAGTAATGACTCAGTTAAGCCATGAATAGTATTATTATACTCAGATATTTATGAGATTGATGAGCACTTTTAGAAATAATGTTCAGTTGAATCTAGTTCAGTACCAGTGTCTATTTAGTTGGGAGAAGGATTTAGCATCGATGAACCCAGGGATGGCGGCTCACTTGCCAGTAGAGGGTGTAACCTTTAGTAGCAGTCCCAGAGTCCTAAAATTACGTAGCCAGTGTAGGTATGAAAGGTCTTCCTTCCCGTACATGGTAGACGCTCTTTTAGGGGTACCTGGAAGTAAATGGTGACTCCCTATTTCTTCAAGACACCAGTTTCATAGATCCACACAGCCATGTGTTAGTACCTGTGGCAAGGTACTGACACCTTTCCAACTAAGGTTACAGGTTGGACCCTGATTAGCTTAGATTGTGGCATGTCAGTTACATGATACCTCCCACAGTCTTAGTCAGTTCAAGTTTGCATGACCAAGTATACATATATCAGTTATTTAGAAATTAGTATTTAGTTTTTCAGATATTAGTCATTCAGTTACACAGATTACTTTAGTTCATGATTATGCTTGGTCTTGCATTCTCAGACTTTACATGTGCATGCATTCATGTTTAGTTATCTTTTTCTTTTCAGTTAGACCTTATATCACATACTAGTACATTCAAAGTTTTGACCGTATACTTTTCTTTGCTCTATGTTATTTTATAACAAATGTTCAGATGCTTAGTTTCTCGATCGTTCTAAGACATCTCAGTGTTTCCTAGAAGCAGTAGTGGTGAGTCCTCATCCATCGAGGACATGATATGTTTTTATCATTTATTTCAGTATTCCCTTGTGTTCAGTTAGTCGGAGTTAGTTGGGGGTTTGTCCTATCAACTCCTCATGAGGTTTAGAGGCTTTCTGAAAATCAATTAGATAGACAGTCAGTTCTTCAGTTTTATCAGTTATTTCAAATAGATAGTGCAGTTTTTTTAGTATTTATAAGATATTTTAGACATATTATTTTATGTATTTTAGTATTTAAATTTGTAGTATCTTATCAGGTTATCTTCCACACGTGTTGTTTAATTACTATTTTAATTAGTGCTTATAGCAAGTACCAACTCATAGGTTAGATTGTGGTCAATTGTGGCCGTAAGCACCGTTGTCGTGACTAGGGGGTAGCCTCGGGTTGTGATAATATTGGGCGACAAAATCTTGGCAAAAGGGATAAAAGTAGATTGAGCAAAAATTAAAGTGATTGAAAGTTACTACCACTGGGGTCGGTAAAAGTAGTGCGTAGCTTCTTGGTGTAACGACTTGATTTTTGGTGATTTATGTTAAATATTTAATTTTTTTGTGATTTAACCATTTTACCCCCTCCCCATTATTTCTTTGTGGTATTTATGGGGTGTGGAGTAATTGGCATAGTTTCCAATGCATTTTTGTGTGTTTTATGTGAAATTATAGTTTTTGGTTACTTGAAAAAGCCTTATTGTTGACTTCGATCAACATTTATTGATCCGTGCATCAGATGACAAAATGGACTGCCCAGCAGATACAAAACGTCAATCTTAGAGTGGAAACATGGTTGGTGTGATTTTATGACTTTTAAATCCCATTTCGACCCTTGATTTGGAAAGTTCTAAAATTGGGGTTTTGGGCTCAACTCTGTGAAAATGATATTTTTTCAAAAATCTGATATTGCCATTGAGTCCGAAGCATCTTGATAGGGTAGCATAGTTTGTTTGCATTCTTGAGACACCGTATGAATCCCAAGGGATCCACAAAGACTTGGAACTCTCTAAGTGTTAGCTGGTATACTCGCATATGCGACATCTGTATTGCGTATGCGACCATCGCTCAAGCAACAATAGGGTCACTTATCTACATCTACCCTCAAGGTAATATATCACATACGCGACACCTAATTACTTAAGCAATAGTCGCTTAAGAGACCCAGTGATCGCTTATGCGATGTCTAGGTCAATTAAATACTCTTCTTTTTGCTATTTTTTTAATTATTTTTGAGAATTGAAGCTTGGAGTTTCGAGCATTCGAGTAATTCCTTCCACTTCTAAGTTTTGGTAAGATCCAAAACACCTATTTCCTCTACTTCAAAACACCTATTTCAATTATTTTTCTTCAATATCATCATTTAAATCATGTTTAAACGTGAATTTAAAAGTGAAAATTGGAGATTTTATCCCGGAAGGCCTAAAAATTATATTTCTTAAATTAAAAACCCCAAATTCTACCCTATTTCACTTGGGTAAGTTTCTACTCTTATAATTATCATTTTTCTCTCAATTCTATTTTAAGAAAACTTCAAATTCTTGAGTTTTAAAATGGGTTTTGCCGGTAAATCTTGAAAATGGTTTTTCCTTGATTTGAACCTCATTTTAAACTTATTTTTGCTTGTTTTTTCATTTGTAGACTCCTATATATATGGGGAACATATTTTTAAAATAAAATTATGATTTTACCCTAGTATTTTGAAAATCCAATTCGAAGGTCCATTTTAACCCCAACTCAAAAATAGGCAATATAGGTATGTTGGCTTTCTTTTAACGCGTATATTCTATATTTATATGTTTTATCTAATACTGGGTCTGCTCATTAGGGAAAGGCTCTATGTTGAAGGCTTTTGGACCAGTTTTTACATTCGAGGTAGGTTATGGCTTAACTTTCTTCAGACTGCGCTAGGTAGTTAATATTGGTACAAAAATCATTCTAAGGGTATGGGAACCAATCATGAAAATGGCTATATTATTTTGTTGTGTCCATGCGGAGTCCTTTATTATTGCTAATTGTTGTTTTTGAGATATTATTTGCTATGTATGAACATATTAGGTCTCATATGATATTGTTGGCCTTGTGTATGTGAAATTAGTTGTATCTTATTTGGTGAAAACCCTAATATGGTATCAATGGTAATTTTGGTGTATTTTACCCTATTGGCATTTGAATTTATGTTGGATTTCATTGATGGTTGGAATATTAAGTGGCTTTTGACTAACTTGTTTGGTGTATTGATTGGATATGGAAATTCTCATTCTTGTTAATTGTGAGCATTACATCCTTATATCATATACATTCATGAAACATTGGTACCACCATGGAAATATTGAAAACACTAGTTTCTTTGACAAAAAATATGACATCTTTAAAACACTCTATCAAAAGATATGTTGGAGAGGAGATATAGATATTGCTTATATATGGGTTGATGAACACCCCATGGGTCCTACCTTAGAGCAGAGGTTGATAGGTTTATAAAGAAGATATGTAATGTCCTCATGCATTACATCATCATTTTCATCATCCTCATCATCACATTCTTATATACCTTGTTTTTTCTTTGTATGTATTATTTGTCCTTTATATAATACTTGCCTATGTGTATTACTTTTTTCTACTTGTATATGTGATATTCATATTTTTGTGCTATATTCTTCTATTTATATATGATATATGTGAATGTTATAGAAATGTTAGTAGAGATAGTGTGGGCTACCATTTAGGATATTTTATGGTTGCAGGTGACATGCCCTTAGTGTGTATTTTGTATGCTTTATTTTCTACTTTGCTCAGTCGGCCTATGATACCTATTGAGTACAAGTGGATCATAATCACCCTTACTGTACTCTTTTGGTGTAGATCCTAGTTTGTGTGCACCTTATGGCAGTTTATTTCAGGTGATACTTAGAGCCCACTTTGAGGTAGTTGTTGATCCTTCCATCCTGAGTTGACTACTACCTTCTCCTATCTAGACTATATCTTTACTTTTATTTAGAGATAAAGTTGTTCTTTTTGGATATCCTATGTATTTGACATTGAGTTGTACTAGTTAGTTCTTACACTGTGACACAAGGTTTTAGGATTATTATATTGTATCCTTATTTATATATATATATATATCTTTTCTCTCATCTTATTTATGCGGTTCGACTTTATTTTTGAAGACTTATCATGTTTATTGGTGTTATTTCTCTTTTTATATTAGTTTGGATAATAGGCTTACTTGTCAAGGCTTGGTGCGATAAGTGCCATCATAACCCTTGGATTTTGGGTCATGACAAATTGGTATTAGAGTAGCTAGGTTCATTGGTCTCAATTGTGTAAGAATGGGGTGTCTAATAGATTCTCGTAGATTGGTACGTAGACATTCGTATCTATTTTTGAGAGCCTATAAGATGTTTTTGCAAAAATTCCCTTATTTTGTTCCTTATAGTATGGGTTTCCCTTTATATCTTATGTTTATATTATACTTCACTCTTTTCTGTGTAGATGGTGATGACTAGATCTCATGAGGTTAGAGATGCAAAGCCTTTATCTGAGGAGAGAGCCTAGAATAAAGGGCGAGTTACGAGTCGTAGATGGGCTCATGCTAGTGGACGGGCATGAGGATCTGCCCCATCTAGAGGTAGTTCTAGGAGGCTCTCTCATGAGCTTCGGGTTGAGCATGTTGGGTATATAGGTCCTACTTTGGTTCCACTAAGTTTTTCTATGCTAATCTTAGAGAGGTTATCGGTTTTCTTGTTGACAAATTTAGAGGGTGATCCTTAGAGTATGGTTGGTTTTTCTCTAGCCATGAGTATGGATCCTTCAGTAGTACCTATTTTTGCTTTTGGTACTCTACGAACTCTAAGTGTTATTCCTTCTTTAGCACCTGTATTTGAGTATGGTATTCTATGGTTAGGAGCTTAGCCTTCATCTATGTTTCCTCCTCATGTGGGATCTCAGCCAGCCAGATTCACCATGCCTCCTCTTATTATGAGTACATTTATGTCTTATGAGGATTAGAAAAGGTTTGAGAGATTTACTTATTTGGGTCCCCTAGGTTCAGTAGTACTGTGGGCAAGGATGCCTATGAGTTCTTGATTAATTATCATGAGAAGTTGCATAACTTGGGTTTCTAAAGTCGCATAGCGTAGTGTATACTACTTGGAAAGGTTCGTGCTTTATGGTCTGAGGGATCAAATAAGAGATGAGTTTGATCACCTGGAGCAGGGCTCCATAACTATAGCAAAGTATGAGGCATGCTTCCATGCCTTGTCTAGATATTCTTATGCCAGTATTTTCACCAAATCAAAGAATATTTAGAAGTTCGTAAAGGGGTTGGATGTTTCTCTTTAGTTAGCTATGACTCAAATGGTAGTTTATGGAGCATCATTTTAGAGTATAGTGAATCATGCTAAGATGACTGAGGCTATTCTTCGAGCATCTTAGGGAGGTGCCTAAAAGGTGAACCATCAAGGCAATTTTAGAGGTTACACTTCTCGAGGTAGGGATCCTAGAGGGTTTTGTGGGTATCATAGTAGACCAGTGTAGAAATCCTTGTACAGTTCTGGTAGTGGGTCTTCTAGTTCAGCAACTTTGGGTGGTTGTTCTAGCCCAGCAGCACCTCCTCCTATTGAGTCGGGTCATAGATCTTATTAAGTATATGATGAGATTGACTATGTGGCCAAGGAGTATTCTCATCGTGTGTCCAGAGATACTCCTATTTTGTCTATGAGAGATAGAGATCCTACTAGAGATGCTCAAGGTAAAGGTAGTGGTTCCCTTAGTGGTGGTCATTAGGCTTTTCAGGTAGTTGGTGGTTATGGACAATGCTATATTATACCCAGCAGACCAGAGGCATAGGCTTCTGACATTATTATCACAAGTATCATCCCCATTTGTTTCTGATCTACATAAGTGTTATTTGATCTGAGATCGACCTTCTTCTATGTTTTTGTGTATTATGCTTAAGGTTTTGATTCTACTAGTGGGCCTCTTGCCATGCCTATTCATGTATCTACCCCTGTAGGAAACCCCTTAGTAGTGGATCGGGTGCACCAATCCTATGTTGTAATTTTTGTTAGGGATTAGACTTGGTAGATTTGTTTGTCTTTGATATGGTTGACTTTAATATCATCTTGGGTATGGATTGATTAGATCCTTACTATGTTGTCCTTGATTTTTATGCTAAGACCATCACTTTATCTTCTCTGGGTGTGTCAAGGATAGCTTGGAATGGAGTGCTTCCTTTAGGTACTAGAAGATTATATCTTATATGAAGGCTCATTGCTTGGTTGAGAGGGGATGCTTGTCTTATTTGGCTCATATTCGTGATACTCATGTTGCTTCACCTCCTTCTTTGGATTTTATTCGAGTTGTCTGTGAGTTCGTGGATGTGATTCTGACACATCTTCCTACTATGACCTTTGATTGTGATATTGACTTTTCCATTGATGTTAAGCCAGGCACCAAGCCTATTTCTATTCCTCCTTATAGTATAACCCCAGTCGATCTGAAGAAATTGAAGGATAAGTTGTAGGAGTTGTTGGATAAAGGGTTTATCCAACATAGTGTATCACTTTGGGATGCGCCTATCTTGTAATGAAGAAAAAGGATGGGTCTATACGTATGTTCCTTGATTTTTGACATTTGAACAAAGTGACAGTTAAGAATAAGTATCCTCTTTCTCATATTGATGATTTGTTCGATCAGCTTCAGGGTGCTTCAGTGTTTCTAAAGATTAATTTGAGATTCGGGTATCACAAGTTGAGGATTAGATTTTTGGATATTCCTAAGATAGTTTTTCAAACCCGATACGGTTACTATGAGTTCTTGATCATGTCCTTTGGGTTGAACAATACCCCGGCCGTGTTCATGGAGTTGATTAATTAGGTATTCTGACCGTATCTCAACTTATTTCTTATTGTATTTATAGATGATATCTTGGTTTACTCCAAGAGTGAGGTGGATCATGAGGAGCATCTGTGCATTAGACTTCAAAGATTCAGATATGAGCAGTTGTATGCTAGTTCTCCAAGTGTGAGTTTTGGTTGGAGTCTTTCTCTTTCTTAGGTCATGTGGTGACTATGGTTAGTATTAGGGATGATCAGCCAAGATTGCAGCAGTTCGTAATTGGGCTAGGCCTACTTTGCCCACTGAGATTTGAAGTATTATTTACTTGGCAGGTGCATTTCGTTGACGGTATCCCATCTATTGTAGCTTAGTTGACCAAGTTGACCTAGACGAAGATTTCCTTTTAGTAGTTTGATGCTTGTGAGGCGAGCTTCCAAAAGCTCAAGGATTTGTTGACATCAGCTCCTATCTAGACTTTGCCTAAGGAGGGTGTGGGTTTTACCATCTTTTGTGATGCTTCAGCTGTTAGATTAGGTGTTATTTTGATTCAGGAGGGTAAAATGTATGTATGTTTCTCATTAGCTGAATCACCATGAGAGGAATTACCCTACCCATGATTTGGAGTTTTGTGCAGTTGTTTTTGCTTTGAAGTTGTGGAGGCACTATTTGAATGGATTCCATTGTGAGATTTTCTCGGATCATCGTAGCCTTTAGTATTTCTTCACCCAACGAGATCTTAATATGATACAACATCGTTAGCTTGAGTTGCTTAAGGTTTATGACTTTTCTTTATCATTTGGAGAAGGCTAACATAGTTGCAGATGTCTTCAGCTGAAAGTTGACTAGCATGGGTAGCTTGGTGAATCTTTTTACCCAGGAGAGGCCTTTGGCCTTGGAGGCTCATTCTTTGGCTAACTAGATGGTTAGGAATGATATTTTGACACCTAGGCGTATTTTGGCATTCGTAGAGGCTAGGTTTCTTTGATGGAGTAGATTTGGGCTCATCAGTTTGATGAGATTAGATTGAGATAGATTTAGGATAATGTGTTGAGTGGTGAGGCTAAGGAAGCCTGATCTTGGGTGTATTTATATGCCTAAGCACCATAACTTATCCATATTTTAGCTAAGTTTAGAGAACAAAGTGCCTAGTTTCTTATATTTTGCTCTACTTCTATGTAATTCAGCTAACCGATGTTATTAGCAAGATTTCAGGTATTAATGAAGTAGATGAAGACATAATGGGACTATGGAATGTGGATGGCATATAACACAAGAGAGAGTAGCAGTCTGGACCAAATGTGGCGCCTAGAAACATTGCCCAAGACTAGTTGGTCATTTATAATTAGTTCAGGGACTTAGAAGGCAATTATGAGAGAAAAGATTATTAAAAGGCTTAATGCTGAATTTTTATTCAGAATTAATTATCCTGTATTATTTTGGATTGGAGAGTGGCGGCTTAGCTTGAGGAGAGAGAGAAAAATATTTTCTCTCTTATTTTCACTATTCTCACACCAAGATCATCTTCTAGTTTTTGGTATGATGAATATATTTATGATGATTTTCGTTTTATTCATGAGTAGCTAAGTTTATTAGTTAGGGTTATGGAAACCTTGTAGCATACAATCTATCACTTTGGGTTTTGAATTCATTATGCATTGATTTGTTTACATCATACTCTCTTCGCTTATCTTGGATTCTCGAGGTTGCAAACATAAAGGATATGCCTTAAAATGCAACTTGTTCGAAAGAAAGGTTGATGTTCGGAAAAGAGAGTAGTGACAAGAAAATAGGATTCCCAACCCCTATTTCATATGTTAATGCCTTAGTAGGATTAACTACTTGAATATTTCGTATTGTTTTTTGTAAATGTTTTTGATTCGAGAGAACTAAAGTGAATTAGTCCTTGATGGTTGAGAAACACTAGGATTATGTTATTAAATACAATACGTTTCTCTGTAAGCACGAAACATGTATGAATTCGTAAGGCCCATAGTTAAAAAGTATTGAAAACTACAAGGTGGACATAACCCTAGCTTGCTATTTCTCTGAATTTGAATACTACTACACGTATTTCACCTTGTTAAACTGAAACCATTAATTTGTGAACTGAATAAAATCCCCCCTATTTATTTTACGAAAACAAATGATTAAAAGTTAACTAATCTGTATACAACTTAATTAGCACCATATTCCCTGTGGGATTTGACCCCAACCTAGTTGGGTTATATATTTGACAATGACCGCTTACTCTCTCGTAAGAGAGGTGTAATTTAGGTGTATCAAACTTTGGCACCGTTGCTTGGGAATACGGTCGTCGATTGAGTTTATGTGTGTTATTGACTATTAGTCAAGTTTCCTGATTTTACATTTATTTGTTGTTTTTGTTCGTTACAGGACCATTGTTGTTTATGCCACGAACCAGAAGTTCAGGAGAACCATTATTACCCTTCAATCCTGAACCTCATCTCATTGAAAGAATGGCTAACCAACAAGAAGCTGAAAGATTAGCCTCTTTGGCTAATGCTAAATTAAATCTACAGAATGCAGATAACCAAGGTCGGGTACCTAATCTAGATGAAGAGGACCTGGGAGATGATGATTTAATTGACCCGGCTAATAGGAGACGTACAGCAGGGGTAGTTACACCTGTAAATCGAAATCATCCATTCAGAGGAAGTTCAGACCAACAAGATGCATAGTTTGACGTTGACAACGATGAGGACGATTTAGATGGAACTGGATCCACAGGGGCCATTATTATACCACAACTAGCTCCTGGGTTGAAATTCAATATCACTAGTACTATGATCCAGCTACTGAATCTGAAAAGAATCTTTGGTGGATTACCTGGTGATGATCCAAATCTAAATTTGGTGAATTTCATCAGTATTTGTAAGTCAATTGATAATCCTGGAGTGGAACAAAATGCTATTCGTTTAAGATTGTTCCCACTGTCTCTGTCTGGAGAAATAACTATGTGGTTGAATGAGCTGACTCCTGATTCTATAAAAAACTGGAGACAACTGAAAGGATCTTTCCTAGAAAGGTTCTTTCCGCCCTCCAGAATATTACAGTTGAGGGATGAGATCAGCAACTTTAGACAATTGGCTAAGGAAGCTTTGCATGAGACTTGGGCAAGATTTAAAAAGAAGTTGACTCAATTCCCAAACCATAAGATGACTGATGAACACTTGATGGAAATATTCTATAGAGCTTTGAACTCACTTACAAAGCCAATAGTGGATAATGCTACAGGAGGAGATTTTATGGAGCTCACCTTTACTGAGGCTGCGGACATGTTAGAAAGGATGACTAAGACAAGTAGAGCTTGGTACACTAGAGATTCTGTGGTAGTAGGCAATACTGGGTCTAGTGTAATATCAGCAGAGCAGCGTAGGAGAGAAAATGAGCGTGATCA
Source organism: Capsicum pubescens (assembly GCA_030864215.1). Classification (NCBI taxonomy): domain Eukaryota; kingdom Viridiplantae; phylum Streptophyta; class Magnoliopsida; order Solanales; family Solanaceae; genus Capsicum; species Capsicum pubescens. The sequence continues at coordinate 191,409,425 of CM061544.1, read as the reverse complement.
AGATATGGCTCACATGAAAACCCAGATGGATTTTCTCACGAAACATTTGCTGTTAGGGAATGTAGAAAAGGTAAAAGCTGTGGGGTCCCACAGTAAGGGAGCTGAATCAAACATTGAGGAAGAGGCTAACTATTTGTATAACCAGGGAGGTTTCCGGACCGGTGGTCAAGAAAAGCAACGTTGGAACCATCAAGGAGATTAGAAGAATAAAAGTGATAGGAGTGGACTGTATGTACCTCCTAGAAGCCATGATTATGCTGCCACCAGCTCAGGCAAAATGTCCATGGAGGACATGATGGAGAAACTATTAAAGGGAGTTGAGGCAACAAATTCTGGGGTGACTACTATGAAGAGTGACATATCTTCCATGAGTCAACTAGTAAATTCGCACTCAATCGCTATTAAACAACTGGAGCAGCAGATGAGCCAATTATCCACAACATTTAACCAAAGATAGAATGGGACTCTACCGAGTGATACAATTCAGAATTCGAGGACTGGTGGATCGTGTATGGCCATTACCACTAGGAGTGGTAAGATGATGTCTAGTCCAGGATTGGGAGCATTCTCTTATACTAATGAGGTCGAAATAGATTGGGAGATAGTTGAGGAATCTCTAGTGGTGCCTGTGAAGTTGGGAGGTTCAGAAAAGAGGAGTGCAAAAATGGAACAACCACCTAAGTAGAAACATGTTAGTAATGTGGAGCAAGGCATAGGAAAAGAGGTAGAAGTTGTTCCAACTAAAATCCCAAGGACACCACCCCCATTTCCATAATGATTAAAGAAGAAAGAAGATGATGGCAAGTTTAGAAAATTCATGGCTATGTTGAAGAAGTTAACAATGAATGTACCCTTAGTTAAAGCACTGGAACAGATGCTCGAATATGCTAAGTTTATGAAAAACCTATTGACGAAGAAAAGGAATGTGATCTATCAAACGGTAGACAATCTTCATCATTGTAGTGCTATTTCTAAAAGATCTATTGTCCAAAAGAAAGCTGATCCGGGAGCATTTACTGTTCCATGTACAATTGGATTGCTAAAGTTTGAAAAGGCCCTTTGTGATCTTAGGGAAAGTATAAAACTTATGCCATTGACGGTTTTCAAGAAACTGAGTTTGGGAGATCCTACGCCTACCAATATGCAGCTTCTAATGGAAGATAGATCGGTAAAAAGGCCGATTGGGATTCTACATAATGTACTTATAAAAGTTATGGATTTTATATTTCCTGCCGACTTTGTAATTCTTGATTGCAAAGTGGACTTTGAAGTACCCATAATTTTGGGTAGGCCATTCTTAGAAACTAGGAGAGTGTTAGTTGGCATGGAGCTGAATGAGCTAAAATTTAGGCTCAACGAGAAAGAAGTTAGTTTTGAAGTATGTTGGTCTATGAAACAACAAAAGAAGATGAGTGTCTTCTCAATTGTTGATGTATTCTATGAAGATGAGCGAGATACACCAGTTAAGGATAGGTCTGTTGTGGAGACCATAGCTGGTTTGGTTGAACTTACAAGCAAGGATGTGAGTGACTTCAAAGTGGTTGGACTAGGAATAAAACATTGTCTTAATCTAACAAATGAGGTGCAAATGGTATCATCGATGTATCTTGACGAAGTATGAGTAGTTAAGATAATCGAGTCATGCTGCGACGTTAAATCAGGCAACCCATGATTTTATTATTATTTTATCATGTTAAACAAAAATACAAAAATAAGATTCGAGCCACGACTGAAACTACGATGCTTGGTGGGAGGCAACCCATCCTTCTAATCATTTTTTGTTGTTTTTGATTAAGTGTAGGTGCATGAAGTACTAAGGAGGTGATTAGTACCAAATTTGGTTTGGAATTGAGCCATGTCAATGGTAGTAAGTTTAAGAGTGATGGGAACATTACAGATTAGTTGGAGTAGTCAAATATGGAAGGGTCAAGTATGATTTGTGTTAGAGTCATGCCTCGAATTATGTTAATCTGACCTAAAAAGTTTTCCGGTGCGACTTTATTTTGTGACTTTCAATGAGGTCAGTGGTGGTAGCATAGGGATCGTGCCGAGAATGAGGTGCATGGCGTCAAGTTTAAGGGTACTACAGGGTGTGTGGTGACCAAGATTACATAGGCCACGACAAAGGAATCGCCTAATACATAGCCTAAGATCACCCTCACGTATGCTATAGCTTATGCGTCACACACCTTAATTTTGGCGATGGATTGTGTGTCACACATCCAACCGCACACCCTCACTATTTTACTTGTGAGATAACCAATGCGACGCATAACCTAATCTGTGCGATACCTTGTGCGACACACACTTACCCTTGTGCGATCACCTGTGCGGCGCACACATACCTTTAGGCAATTAGGTGTGCGGCGCCTACCCTATCGCCAACACCTACTGCCTCACTTATGCGATAACAAGTGCGGTGCCTAACTCACCTTGTATGGAAGCTTGTGCGATGCACACTTGAGGTTGTGCGATTACTTATGTACTGCCTAGACCAACGCACACTCTCATTATTTTTGTTAAGCGATGGCATGTGCGACACACACTTAATGATCTGCGATAACATATGCATTGCATACCCTTCCAATTTCAACATGAATCCAACTTTAACTTGGGTCAAACTAACCCAGATTTTCATTCTTTAATAGAATCAACACCCTAAATGCCCAAATTCATCTTTATTTCACCCTTAATCTGTACAATATTGAGCTTCCACCATTCTCCTTATCTTTTACTAATCTTTCATCTTCAAGGTAAGTTTTACTTTCTTAATCCTTAGTTATTTGACTCTATGTTATAGATAATTGATTTCTTAAGGATTACGAATTAAATTCTTGCCATGGCTATGTTGTGAAAGTGATGGTGTTTTGTATATTTTGATATGGTTGACAACGTAGAGCATGATTTTATTTAAAAAGTGCTTCATTAAAATAGAATTGGGGGAATTGAAGTGAGTGAATTGTATTGTAACTAATGTTGATGCACCATGTCAAAGTGTATGTCGGTGAAGTCTGAGTACCCGATAACAACACTTAATTGGTTGATACTAACAAATTAAGTATGGGGTGGTGACTTCACCACCCTCATCTTAATTATAGTTAGTTTCATTATGTGTGGATGACATGGATGATAAGATGAACACAGGAAAAATGGCTCTAATGATGATCTCAATGCAGGTGGTATGACTCCTAATATGGATGAGGAGTACTACTATCCAGGTTCTTTATCTTGTTATTTGCACTGGGGACAGTGCTGAGATTGGGTGTGGGGTAGCTGGTTATTTTGCTGCTTGTTTTGTAAGAAAATAGTACCTTTTCCTTAGTATACTTCTGGATAGGATTAGTTATTTTGTTTATTTTGTTAGTTATTTAGTCATAATTAGGTGCTTTTCTCGTTGATGGATGGATGACGACCGTTTTAAGAGAATATTAGTCATTTAATAGTATGTAACTGTTTTTGTGGATCACATGACATTATAACATAAGTATGTGTTAGATCATTACATTTGAAACACCTAGGCTCTAGTTGTGACTCTTGTTGTGATTGTTGGTTTTATTTGAACTCATGTAATTATGGGGTCGAGAATCTATGATGATCCTAATTGAGTTGATCATGTGCCATGAGTGTGTAAGACTATTCTATATTCCTTATTGCAACTGCTGGTATGCATGAAATTTCCAACTTAATGAGTCTATTCTTGAGAGTAGGTTGTCTCTAGTAATGATTCCTGAATCTACTTCTTGTTCATAATTATTGTGTGAGCCTATTTGAGCATCTTGTCTTCCTTTGTGGATGCTAAGGCTTGTGTAGTATGCATAAATGGATATGTTGTTCGAGGAAGAACAAAGCTTTAAGTGTGGGGTGGTGATCTTGGGTGTATTTATACGCCTAATCACCATAACATATCCATATTTTAGCTAAGTTTAGAGAACAAAGTGCCTAGTTTCTTATGTTTTGCTCTACTTCTATGTAATTGAGCAAACCGATGTGATTAGAATGATTTCAGGTATTAATGAAGTAGATGAAGACATAATGGAACTATGAAATGTGGATGGCATATGACACAAGAGAGAGTAGCAGTCTGGACCAAATGTGGCGCCTAGAAACTATGTCCAAGACTAGTTGATCATTTATGATTAGTTCAGGGACTTAGAAGGCAATTATGAAAGAAAAGATTATTAAAAGGCTTAATGCTGAATTTTTATTCAGAATTAATTATCCTGTATTATTTTGGATTAGAGAGTGGTGGCTTAGCTTGAGGAGAGAGAAAAACGTTTTCTCTTTTATTTTCACTATTCGCACACCAAGATCATCTTCTAGTTTTTGGTATGATGAATATATTTATGATGATTTTCATTTTATTCATGAATAGTTAAGTTTATTAGTTAGGGTTATGGAAGCCTTGTAGCATACAATCTATCACTTTGGGTTTTGAATTCATTATGCATTGGTTTGTTTACATCATACTCTCTTCGCTTATCTTGAATTCTTGTGGTTGCAAACATAGAGGATATGCCTTAAAACACAACTTGTTCGAAAGAAAGGTTGATGTTTGGAAAAGAGAGTAGTGACAAGAAAATAGGATTCCCAACCCCTATTTCATATGTTAATGCCTTAGCAGGATTAAATACTTGGAGATTTCGTATTGTTTTTGGTAAACGCTTTTGATTCGAGAGAACTAAAGTGATGGTTGAGAAACACTAGGATTATGTTATTAAATACAATACGTTTCTCTGTAAGCACGAAGCATGTATGAATTCGTAAAGCCCATAGTTAGAAAGTATTGAAAACTACAAGGTGGACATAACCCTAGCTTGCTATTTCTCTGAATTACACGTATTTCACCTTGTTAAACTGAAACCATTAATTTGTGAACTGAATCAAACCCCCTATTTATTTTACAGAAACAAACGATTAAAAGTCAACTAATCTACATACAACTTAATTAGCACCATATTTCCTGTGGGATTCGACCCCAACCTATTTGGGTTATATATTTGACAACGACCGCTTACTCTCTCGTAAGAGTGATGTAATTTGGGCGTATCAAAGCCTCACTTGATTAGATGACATTTTGAGAATTGGAGGCCGAGTTTGTGTACCGAGAGTGGGTGATTGGATTAGATTGATTTGGGAGGAGGTACATTGTCACGACCCTAACTAGGGACTGGCTGTGACAGGTATCTCAATTCCATCGAGGACCGGAGACCACCCTCTTCGCCTAGTCAATCAGAACACAATACATGTAATAACAGAAGAAAGAAAGAAATAAACATAAGAAATATGGATAAACCAAAATTAGGTTCTAAGATTTCATAACAACACCCCAATCAACAGTAATCCACAGAGCCTCTAATATCCAAAGAACAGCCTAAGTCGGGACATGCCCTCAAAAATAACCAAAAAAGGAAACCAAAGAAACAGTCTATGGCATAAACTAAACGAAGAAGTAACAGGCCTTCTGGAAGAAGGAGGCTTACAACTTCCACTCCAAGAATCACCTATCATTGTACAGGAAAAGCGAAAGAGTTTCTCACGCCTGCATTGCATGGGGATGCAGGGTCTATAGATGGTTAACGGGGTGAGCTCTAGCATGTAACTCAGGGAAGGGATGAAGTAATGTCATGATCAAGTCAGTTCAAAATCATTCAAATCAAATGCACACATTCGTAGACACACACACATACACACACACACACATATATATATATAATGTCGGGATAGGGAACAAGGTTTAGAATGAGAGTAAAATGATAGCCTGGACTGTGCAGCTTAATCTTCATAAAAATACTCATGGTCTATATGGGTCTAACCCTCTTGCTGGATAGGACCTAGTGTGTGTTAGATGCACAAACCAGAGATATTATAGAAGGACGGGGAATCTACAACCCTTAGCCATCTATGATACATATATATATATAGTGTGACACAAGCACATGTTCATCAAGACCAACCCTCGCACCGTCAAATGCGAGTTTCCAATATCAGTCCCTCAGGACCTCCCCCTTCACGATTTTCTACACAACCCCTTTTAAGCCTAATTAAAAGTCTTACACATTCCCATACATTGAACTATAATCATCTGTTAAGGCCTATACTTTTGGTATCATCATACCAATTACGCTTTCAAGCTAGTTTAATCATGTCATATCAATTATCATCACTTGGGGGAATCCACTACCCCACAAGTTCCAATCATTCATCGTTATGAGGGAATCCATGACCCCCTAGGTTTAATGTTCCACTATCTTAGGGGAATCCACGAACCCCAAGGTTTAATTTTTAAAATCGTTTTTGCTTCAATAATCTTTTATATTATGCAATGGTTCCAAAAGTAGTTCGATATGCATATTCTCATGTTCAAGTTTCAAAAAATTAGGTTGAGGTTATACCAATTCCAAATAAAAATCATTAACTTTGGGGGAATCCACGACCCCTATTCTAATTAACCATGCCCATGCACCCTAGTTAGTTAAAAACTATCAATTCAAACCATGAATGATTCACAAAAGTCATGGGAAAAGAAATTAGCCAATAATGCTTAAAAGTCCTCAACCCACATTCAAATCATCAATTAAATCGAATGAATACAATTGTAAATACATGATATTAGCAAAACAAGTTTTGGGGAAGAGATGCATGCCTTAGATATATAAGAATTTGAAACTAATTTGAAACTTGGAACCCGGAAGATGAATGCACAGTGAAATCCTTAAGCTTTTCTAGGGTTTTGAGTTTGAGAGTGAAAGAGAGAAATAGATCTTTGAAAACCGGATGAGAATACACTTGTTTTTTAAAGGGTAGTACATGGGTGAAAGTACCCAAAAGTCCCTCACCCTGAGTGAATAGAACAAAAATTGCACGATTTTTATACCTCGACGTGGCACGGCCTTATTGCAGAGGCTAACCTCTGTGCCACGCTACTTATTGCGAATATTATCCTTCATGACATGACGATATTGTAAAGGCACACTTCCTCCATTCCACGCCAATATAATGGAGGGTAACCTCCGTGGCACGCCAAAAACACAGAGGCTTACTGCCTCGGAATTCAAAAACAGCCCCAACCCCTTTTGAAAATTCCAAAACTCTTTCGAGACACCATATTAACATACCTAAACACAATTTAAGTCAAAAATTGATGTTCCAAATACGGGAGGGTCAAGAATTTTAAGGGTGTTACATTACCCCCACCCCCCAGATCATTCATCCCCTAATGATGAGTTAGGACACTTTATGCACGAGAATAGCAGGAATATATCGGGATTAATTGACAAACTTGGAAAGTAATAAGAGAAAAATAAAACACATACCTCAAGAACCTTCGTCCGACCCGTGGAATAAGAATGGGTACTTAGCCTTCAAATCCTGTTTAGCTTCCCAAGTAGCTTCTTCTACCTTGTTATTTCTCCAAAGAACTTTTACCAAAGCCACATCCTTGGTCCTTAACATACGAACTTGTCTATCCAAAATTTGAATCGAGACTTTCTCATAAGAAAAGAAATTTTTCAAACCAACACTCTCAATAGGCACAACCAATGAAGGATGATCCACACACTTCTTCAACATTGATACATAAAACATGGGGTGAATGAAACTCAAACTTTCAGGCAATTCTAGTTCATAAGAGACATTCCTAACTCTTCTCAAGATCAAGTATAGGCCAATATAATGAGGAATGAGCTTCCCCTTCTTCCTAAATCTCATCTCTCCCTTCATGGGAGACACCTTCAAGAATACCTAATCTCCCACATCAAAATCCAACTCTCTTCGCCTCACATCTGCATGGGACTTTTGGAGACTTTGAGCAATCTTAAGCCTATCGTTGATTACCTTCACCTTTTCCATAGCATAGTGAACCAAGTCAGGACCAACCAACCTAGTTTCATTGACATCAAACAACTTAGTAGGAGACATATACCTCATACCATAAAGAGCCTTTAACTAAGGCATCTGAATTCTCGAGTGATAACAATCATTATATCTGAACTCAATTAGAGGCAAGTCCCAACTACCTCCAAAATCAATCACATAAACCCTTAGCATATCTTCCAAGGTCTGAATAGTCCTCTTCGCTTGTCCATTCATCTGAGGGTAGAAAGAGGTACTAAGGTTCACCTTAGTCCCCAAACCTGTCTGAAATAAATGCTAAAAGTGAGTAGAGAACTGTGTACTTAGATCTAAAATAATAGAAACAGGCGTACCATGCAACTTGACAATCTGCTGAATGAACAACTTTGCATAATCCTCTTTATAGTAGTTAGTCCTCACTTGCAAGAATGAAGAAGATTTAGTCATCCTATCCACGATGACCCAAATCAAATCAAACTAATTATGAGATCGTGGAACACCTGTAATCAAGCCCATATTGATCACTTAGAAACTCAATCTCTTGAGATAACACACCAGGTCTTAAGTGCTCTACCTTCACTTGTTGAAATACCATGTACTTAGCAACAACTTTGGCCACATCTCTCTTCATGTTATTCTACTAATAGATCTTCTTCAAATCGTAATACATCTTTGTCGAACTAGGAGGAACTGTATACCTTGACTCATGAGCCTCAGCCAAGATCATTTCTCACATCTTCTCAACATAAAGAACACACAACCTACCTTGGTACCTCAAGATACCATCACTAACAATCTCAAAATCCATAACTCTCTACTAACCCACATCATCCTTAATCTGTGTCAAGGTAGGATACAAAACTTGCTTCTCATCTTTACCTCAAAACCAAGTGATGACTTCACCATATCTTGAACAATTGCGTCTCTATCCTTGGTGACTAAAATACGAACTCAAAGATTATCCAACCGATGAATATCCTTCACCAGACTTGCCTCTCCTCATCCACATAAGATAAGATTCCCATGGACAACCTGCTAAGAGCATCAACAACCACATTAGATTTACCTGGATGGTAAACAAGACTCATGTCATAGTCCTTTAGCAACTCGAGCGATATCCTTTGCCTAAGATTCAACTCCTTCAGGGTGAACATGTACTACAAGCTCTTATGATCTAACAAGTTATCCTCATGAACCCTATACAAATGGTGATGCCAAATTATTAGGGAAAAAAATACAACTAACAATTCCAAGTCATGCATCTGGTAATTCTTCTCATGAACTTTGAGCTGCCTAGAAGCATAGGCCACAACCTTACCATGCTATATCAACACACATCCCAGTCCCACATCGGACTCATCATAATAGACAACAAAACCATCAGTACCCTCGGTTAGGGTCGAGATTAGAGCAAAAGTCAATTTATCCATAAACTTCTTAAAACTACCCTCACAAGCATTGTATCATAGAAAATTCACCTTTTTGTAAGTTAACTTAGTCAAAGAGAAGCAATCAAACAAAAACTCTCTATAAACCTCTTATAATACCCAGCTAAACTTAAGAAGCTCCAAATATTTATTGGATTCATGGGTCTAGGCCACTTTTTAACTACTTTGTCTTTTTGTGGATCCACCGTGATCCCCTCACTAGAAATAACATGACCAAGAAAGGTCACAACGCTCAACCAAAACCCATACTTAGACAATTTAGCATAAAATCATTGATCCTTCAGAGTCTGTAACACTATATGGAGGTGATTGACATCAACCTTTGCACTCTTAGAATGCACTAAAATATCATCAATAAACACAATGACAAACAAATCCAAGAACTGGCTGAACACCTATTTCATAAGGTCCAGAAATGCCACCAGAGCATTAGTTAAACCAAAGGACATAACCAAGAATTTATAGTGACCATACCGAGTATAAAAAACAATCTTAGGGATATCTACCTCCCTAATCTTTAGCTGATGATAACCCAACCAAAGATCACTCTTAGAAACACTTAGTACCCTGAAGTTGGTCAAAGAGGTCATCAATTCTAGGAAAAGGGTACTTATTTTTCATCGTCACCTTGTTCAGCTGATGATAGTCTGTACATATTCGAAGGGATCCATCCTTCTTACACTAAAAGTACCAGAGCACCTCATGAGGATATCCTAGGATGAATAAAAACCTTATCAAGAAAATCTTTCAATTGCTCCTTAAGTTCTTTTAACTTACCTAGAGTCATTCTATAGGGAGGAATAGATATAGAATGGGATTCGAGAGAAGATCAATCCCAAAGTCTATTCCCTATTGAGAGGAATACTAAGAAGATCTTCAGGGAACACTCCAGGAAACTCATTGACTACCGAGACAGATTGCAAAGAGCAACCTTTATAATTAGAATCCTTAACCTAAACTAGATGATATAGAAACCCTTTCGAAATTAATTTCCGAGCTCTAAGATAAGAAATAAACTTTTCCTTAGGTACTAGAGAACTCCCTTCCTACTCCATCACCGGTTCATTCAAAAATTGTAAACTAACCTTTTGGGTCTGACAATTAAGAGAAGCATAGCATGAGTGAAGCCAATCTATCCCCAGGATAATATCAAATCTAACATATCTAGCTCTACTAAATCCACCAAAGTCTTCCTATCAAATATAGATACCGCACAACCCCTATATATCCTTTTAGCAACCACAGAATCACCCACCGATGTTGACATAAAGAAAGGATTAGGAATATTTTCAAGACCAAGACCAAAATAAATAGTCACATAAGGGGTCACGTAAGAAAAAGTAGACCCCAGATCAAACAGACAATGCACATCATAATAGAAGAGTTGTAATATACTAGTAACAACATCAAGAGATGCCTCTAATTCATGACGGATGGCAAGGGAATAAAGACAATTCTGGGAAACATCAATACCAGAAGTAGCACCCCTTGGTGCTGGAGCTAAATAAGTAGCAACAGGGACCTTATTAGATCCAGAAGCAACTTTAGCTAGATAGTGTCACTATAAATGCCTCGATTGACCACAATTAAAGCACTTATTTCTCCCCCCATTGCAAATTCCATAATGCTTCTTCCCATAAAATCTACAATAAGGCTAAGATGGGATTGACTGGGATCCATTAGCCTGAGACTAGGCACCTTATGCCTTAAACCTACTTTAAGTCTGAATTTCACAATTACCAAAATGCTTTGGATATGGATCACTAGCCATCAAATAAGAACCAGAATTTCCCCAAGCCTTCTTCCTTCCCAACTGCCTACTATCTCGACCATTATTGTGCTGACCTCTACCCTGCTATGAATACCTTAAATTCTTAATTTGTTTCTCCCCTATTTCTACTTAATTCTTCTTCTCATCCTTAACCTGTTGTATATACACCACAAGCCTAGAGATATCTATATCACTGTTTAATAAGACAACCTTGCACTCTAACACCAAGTCTCAAGACAAACCTGAAGCAAACTTTCTCATCTTAGCCCGCATAGAAGACACCAACTTCGAAGCATAGCAAGATAGTTGATGGAATTTCAAAGCATATTTCTTTATAGTCATTCTTTCCTATTTTAAATTCATGAACTCCTTACCTTTGTCTCCATCAACTCTTGAGGAAAGAAGCAATCAAGAAAAGCACTAGAAAACGCATCCCATAATGCCGGCTCAGGATCATCATCCCTCAATTTCTCCTATTCCTTATACCACTTACATGTCATATCCTTCAACTAGTAGGTAACAAACTCTAAATCCTTAAGTCAAAAGAATGTAACACTCTGAATATCTTTTCCATCTCATTAGTGAACCCTTGAGGATCATCCTCAACCTTAGAGCCAGTAAAAGTAGAAGGACTCAACCTTATAAACTGGCCAACTCTAGTGACCTCAGAAGAAGGAGTGATAGATGTAATGCGCTTAGACTAGTAGGACTGAGAGGACACTAATTGAGTAAGACAATGTATCGACTGGCAAAACTCAACATTAGACCCATCACCCTAAGAAGAAAGAGTAGGACTAGTGGGGACCAGTGGAACTCCATAAGGGCAATCAGGAGTAGAGACCCTAGACCGAGTCTGCACTCTATAAGTAGGATGAGTTTCGCTCATATTATCCTCAGGTGGTACAAAAGAGTTTTCAAGAGTATTAGATATTAAGGGAGGCATGATCTAAAATACGAACAAATGGGAATTAGAGAAGATTAAAGACCTTAGACTCTATAGCTGATAAAACATAATAAAGTGAAACATTCTTAAATTCCCTATAGATTCTCCTTTATAAGTGTGGTGTGCCACACATCCATAAAAGAGACTCTACTTGACATGTCTTTATCAACAACCAATGACCATGAACCTAGGCTCTGATACCAAGCTTGTCTAGACCCAAACCAAGGCCTGGATATGACGGGTATCTCAAGTCCATTAAGGATCAAAGCTCACCCTCTTAGCCTAGTCAATCATAACTACATACATCTAATAATAGAAGAAATAATCCAATAAATATAAGAAAAATAAATAAACCAAAACCAGGTTCTAAGATTTCATAGCAACACCCCAATCCATAGTAATCCACAAAGCCTCTAATATCCTAAAGACAACCTAAGTTGGGCCATTCCCTAAAAAATATCCAAAAAGGAACCAATGAAACACTCTATGACATAAACTAAACTAAGAAGTAGTATGCCTTTAGGGAGAAGGAGGTTTACCACTTTAAGATGACTCACAAACAATCCAAGAATCACCTATCACTGCATAGGAAAAGTAGAAGTGTCTTCGATGTATGTATTATATAGGGATACAATGTCTAGATATGGTTAGCAGCATAAGCGCTAGCATGTAACTCAGGCAAAGGATGAAGTAATGCAATGACAAAGTTATTTCAAAATGATTCAAAAAAAATACACACATTCGTTTACATATATATATATATATATAATGCCAGGATTTTAGCTTTAGTGTAAAACCTTAGCCTGGATTGTATATATTAACCATCATAGAAAGACCCATGGGCAATATGGGTCTATCCTCCCTTGCTGGATAGGCCTCAGTGTGTGTTAGATACATAAACTAAAAATATCATAGAAGGTTGGGGAATCCATGACCCTTTTCTATCCATGATACATATATATATCGTGTGACACCAACACATGATCATCAAGACTAACCCTCATATCTGGAATTGTTCCATGAACTAAAATATGTTATTCTTATTGTGTTTGAGCTAAAATTACAATTTTTTTCTAATGGACATAATTACTCAATGCATGGCTAAATTATGATGAAATTATACATAATTGGATGCATTAACATAAAGATAATAATGACGGAATCATTAGGAAAGAATTATTGAGCTCCACGATGGGAATAAGCAATGAGTGGGAAAGGAATAAAAATATTGAGCTCCATGGTGTGAACCCCTGTCCCTGTGTTGAGCTCTGTGATGCGTTGAGTGATTTAGACTTGAAGGCAAATTCCAGTAAGCCTCTACAATAGCCCCACATCACAAAGGCTAGATTAATTCGTAAGTCGCATTCTAATGAGGGTCCGTGATAGACCCAAGGTAAGGACCCTAGTCCATGTGATGGACACCATGGCATGGACCCTAGTACCTACGCTGAGCCCCACGACGCGGTGAAGGCTATTTTTTTTATCCAACTTATCCTACTTTAAAAGAAACACTTAAAATCAACTGAGGGGACTTTTTGCAGACGTACAACATCAGAAAAACATTTACATTACTTTTATTAGGGTTCTTTGAACCCTTCATCTTTGAATATTAAATTTGGGTATGTTTAATTATATTACTTTGATGTTGATTTTGAACATGAGTGGATAAACACCCTTGTTCTGGGGTTGAGGCCAAGAACATGATTATACTTTGATATTCTTAGACTGTTTTAATAATGATTTATCATATGGGTTATTCTTATTCTCTTGTACTTACTATTTTGATGAGTGGCCACCATTAAAATGTATCTATAATCCATTATGAATCTGAGAGAAGAATCATAAGGATTGATCGGAGAGTTTAAGGAGAAAGTTCTTAATCTTTTAAGGAATAATGGATTTGAATAAGTGGCTAGGATATATATATATACCTAGAAGCCTTGCTTGGTTCACATAAAGGATGATATATTAATGCATCTAAATGGATTATTGCATCCCTGCTCAACGATGAATTAATAATGTCCATTTAGGTAAAGGATTAGACAATTGAGAGACCATGACCGTAATCTAAACCCTGAGAATCTATAACCCAATAATCAACACAACCATAATAAGGATAGAGATTTATAAGACTGTTAAGAGTGCCTCAACCTTGGAATTCTATCTCATATTGTTCACAACCTCGATTATGCTACGATTGTCTTACTTTGTTATTTACTTAAGTAGAATTATCATTAAATTTTCACAGCCATCTTGATACTCTAAAACACTCAAACACATTATTGTCAACACTAAAGTTAAGTAAATTACTAATACAATAGTACTCGTGGGTGGGATATCTAATTCTTTGAGTCACTATATTTACTTGTACGATCATGTGCACTTGCGTGTGTGATAGACTATAACAAGTTTTTGGTGTCATTGTCGGGGACTCAAGTAATTAGTAATTTTCTAAATTTTTGGCTTTTGATAATAAATTTAAGTGTAAATGACTTGATGTTAGTGGCTGACTTTTATAGGACTAGAGAAGTATGGGATTGGCAAGAGAAAAAGAATTGGTAGAGCCTTATTTTGAACCAGAACAAGCATTTCACTAGAGGCGAAGAGAAACAACACTTAACTACCCAATTGATCATGTTCGAATAGGAGGTCAAAGAGATTCTACTCTTAATGATCCAAATGATCCTAACACTCCACGTGCTCCAGATATGGTGGTTCTAGCTTCTCCTGCTCGAGCAAAAACTAGACTTGTTTATGAAGTGTTAATTCCACTTATGAACAATGCTACAAATTAAATTCGCAAGCAAGAGGCGGGTGGTCGGCTTGAGCTAAAGCAGAATATGGTGTAACTTTTGTACACGAGTGGGCAGTTCATAGGTTTATCTCACGAGGACCCACAACAACATATTTAGAATTTTCTCGAGATTAGTGATACCTATATCCCTACTGGGGTATCTACTGATTATTTCAGACTGACTCTCTTCCGTTTTTCTCTATTGGGGTAAACGATGACGTGGTTATATGCTGAACCACCTAACTTCATCACCTCCTAGGATGATCTATCTTAGAAGTTCTAGATTTAATTCTTTCCCTCTGGGAATACAACACATTTGAGAAGTAAGATTCTAAGTTTCAGGCAAAAGGATTGAGAAAATACTTACCAAGCTTGGGAAAGATTCAAGTGTATGCTCAAGAATTTCCCTCCTCCTTATCAGACTAATAATGTGTTGGTACACACTTTCATTGATGGTATTGAGCCTAATACCAAGATTTTTTTGGATTTAGCGGAAGGAGGACAAGTACTTGAGAAGACGTATGATAAATTATATATGCTGCTGAATTAAATTTTACAAAGGAATCTTGAGTGGTATGCTGATGCATGGAGTCCTACAAAAAAGGTTCCAGGTATGTTGGAGGTTGATTAGTTCACAGCTATATCAACTCAGATTTTTGCATCACAGAATCATTTAACTACTCATCTTAGTAGTATGAATTTAGGGATCACACAGTCCACACCATCAATAGAGAATGCGTTTCATCAGGCTTATTCATGGTGCAAAGTTTTTGGGAGCAGTGAACTTAAAGCTGATGCCT
The DNA here is from genome assembly GCA_030864215.1 of Capsicum pubescens. Lineage (NCBI taxonomy): Eukaryota > Viridiplantae > Streptophyta > Magnoliopsida > Solanales > Solanaceae > Capsicum > Capsicum pubescens. The sequence goes on along the minus strand of CM061544.1, from coordinate 191,393,818 downwards.
ATGCAACAAATCTAAAGTCTATAAATTATGTGGGAAATGCTAAGCGTCAAGGACAACAGAACTTTGGTAACACTTATAATACTAACTAGTGGAAACATCCTAATTTCTCATAGAGTGGAAATCAGGCGCATAATAACAATCAATATAGGGGGCTAGTACAATAAAATCAGCAACAACATGTTCAGGGTAATTAGGACATGACTCAAACTAGTAATATTAAAAAGATGCTAAAGTAGATTATGGCTACTCAAGCACAATTAGCAGAAGATATGAAGAGTCAGCAGATGATTACAAAGAACTTAGAGATACAGATAGGTCAGATTGTAGGAGAATAAAATACTAAACATTAGGGAGGTCTACCTAGTGATATAGAGCCTAATCGAAAATAGTTAAATGTGTTCACTGCTAGGAGTGGTCTACAGCTAAAGGAGCTAGAACCAAAGCAGGTGAATCAGAAGGCTACTTATGGTGATAATGCAAAGGATGATGAGAAAGTGGTTGAAATGAAAGCTGAAAGCAAGGAAACCCAAGAGAAAAAGGCTACGCTACCTCCACCATTCCCACAAGTATTTTGGAAACACCAAGATAAGACTTATTATAAGAGATTTATTGACATGTAAACATAGGTTCATGTTAATCTCCTTCTTGTTGATATTTTACAGAGCGTTCCAAAGTATGTGAAGTATGTGAAGAACATTGCAGCAAACAAGAACAGTTTGACTGACTATTATATAGTAGCACTTATTGAGGAGTACACATCCAAGATTCAAAATAAATTGCCTACAAAACTAAAAGATCTAGGAAGTTTCACTCTGTAGATCACCATAGGACAATCCATCAGTGCTCAGGACTTATGTGATTTAGGGGCAAGGATAAATATCATGCCCACATATTAGTTTAGAAAAATGGGTCTAGCCAGTCCCAAACTCACTATAATTATTTTGCAGCTAGCCGATAAATCCTTCGCTAGGCCTGCCGGGATCATTAAAGATGTATTCGTGCAAGTAAGATTGCTTATTTTTCCCAGTGGATTTTGTTATTCTTGATTTGATGTTGATCTGACCGTCCCATTTATTTTGGGATGTCCCTTCTTAGAGATTAGATGATCACTAATTGATGTAGCTGTAAGGCTAATAACCATGAGAGCTCATCATAAGGTTGAGGTCTTTGACGTGTATAAGGCAACAAAGCTGTCTGCAATAAATGAAGAATTTTCTGCTATGACAGTTATAGACCTTGAGTTTTAGCTCCACCTTCTATTGTTTAATGACTTACTTAAGCGAGTGTTGATGGGGTATAATCTTTATGGTGATGTTGAGGCACTTGAAATGGTGAAAATTATGGATTTGGAAGGGATTGACACTAGAGTCACTAGATTTAAGTTGTTGAATAAATCAATTGGACCCACTCTAAAGGCTTCGATTGATGAAGCACCGAAGCTAGAACTCAAGGCTCTTAGTTCTCATTTAAAATATGTTTTCCAAGGTAAGGATGATAGTTTTCCTGTGATTTTGTTTGCAGTTTTATTTGATGTGCAAGTTAGAGAGGCTTTAACAGTATTGAAGAGAAGAAAGAAGGCAATCAGATGGCAGATGTTATAAATCACAGGAATCTATCTTTTTTTCTGTACGTATAAAATATATATGAAAGAACGATACAAAGAAAGTGTGTAGCACTAGTGAAGAATGAATACTGTGATGAAAGAAGTGGTCGGAAAAGAAGTCATTAAGTGGCTTGATATTGGGATAGTTTATCCCATATTTGATAGCAAATGGGTTAGCCTAGTGCATTGTGTTCCAAAGAAAGGAGGGATGACTATTGTGACTAATGAAGTAATGAGCTAATTCCAACTCACACAGTGACTGGGTGGAGGATCTATATAGATTACAGAAAGTTGAATGATACCACTAAGATGGATCACTATCCTATTTTGTTTATTAATCATATATTAGAAAGATTGGTAGGACAATAATATTACTTCTTTTTTATAGGTATTCAGGGTATAACCAGATAACCATAGCATTGGAAGATCAGGAGAATACTACTTACACCTGTCCTTACGGTACTTATGCATTTCAACGTATACCCTTTGGCATTTGGAATGCACCAGCAACTTTTCAGAGATTCATGATGGCTATCTTCTAAAATATGGTGGATTACTTTGTCGAGGTATATATGGAAAACTTTTCCATTTTTTGGTAATTCATTTGATATGTGCTTGAAGAACTTGGCTAGGGTCTTGGCACTCTATAAAGAAACCAACCTTGTATTAAACTTGGAGAAGTGCCACTTTTTGGTGAAGAAAGGTATATTTCTTCGTCATAAGGTGTCATACAGAGGAATTAAGTTAGAAAGAGCTAAGGTATAGGTCATTGACAAACTTCCGTATTCGGTGTTAGTGAAAGGTGTTGGAACCTTTCTTCAGCACACATGGTTTTATAGATGTTTTATCAAAGACTTCTTGAAGATAGAAGGTCCAATGTGCAAGTTGTTGGAGAAAGAGGTTAACTTTGACTTTAGGGATATATTTCATAAAGCATTTGATTGTCTAAAGAAAAAATTGATAGAGGCACCCGTCCTAATTCCTCTTGATTGGGCATTACCATTCGAGCTGATGTGTGATGCTAGTGACGTGGTAGTTTGAGAGATATTAGGTAAGTGTAAAAATAAGGTATTTAACTCTATCTATTATGTGAGTAAAATCATGGATGCAGTGCAGGTGAATTATACAGTTACAGAGAAAGAAATGCTAGCACTAGTGTATGCATTTGATAAATTCAGAGCATACTTAGTGGGCACGAAGGTAATTGTTCATACTGATCATGCTGCAATTTGGTATCTTTTTAATAAAAATACGTGAAGCCAAGTTTGATTAGGTGGATTCATCTTTTCCAAGAATTTGATTTAGAAGTTCGTGATAGAAAGGGAGCTATAAATCAAATAGAGGATTATCTGTCTAGGCTTGAGATTCATGATCATGTTTCTGATGATACACTGTGTATTCAAGAGGAGTTTTTGGATGATCAATTATTGGCACTGGGTATAGCATAAGTTTCATGGTATGCTAACATAGTAAATTTGCTAGTAGCTGGTTTTTATCCTCGAAAGGCCATGAGTCAACAGAAGAAAGAGTTATTCTGTGATTCTCATGCATACGTATGGGATGAGCCATTTCAATTTAAGAAAAGTTTAAATAGAATAATGAGAATATGTGTTGCAAAAGACGAATAAAAAATGGTGCTTGAAAGTTGTCATTCAATGCCTTATAGAGGTCATCATGGTGGATAAAGGACAGCTCAAAAAGTTTGGCAGTCTGGTTTTTCTGGAACATATTATTTAAAGATGTTGTGGACTATTTTAGATATTGTGACCAATGCCAGAGAATGGGAATGATATCAAGGCGGCATGAGATGCCCTTGAATAATATTCTAAAAGTGGAGATCTTTGATGTATAGGTTATAGACTTTATGGGGCCATTTCCCCATCTGAGAGTAAGTTGTATATTCTCATTGTTGTTGATTATGTGTCAAAGTGGGTAGAAGCTGAAGCTCTTCCTATAAACGAAGCAAAATTAGTGATGAAATTCATTAAGAAATATATCTTTTCTCGCTTTGGCACAGCTCGATCAATCATTAGTGATGAGGGAACAGACTTCGTAAATAATTATTTCAAGAATTTCTTGGATAAATATGGGGTTATACACAAGGTAGCAACAATATATCACCCACAGACTAGTGGTCAAGTGGAGGTGTCTAATCAAGATATTAAGAAAATCTTACAGAAGATGATCAATGGACAATTTTAGGATTGGTCGACTAAGTTAAATAATGCATTATGGGTGTATAGGACAACCTATAAAATGCCTATTGGTACCTCTCCGTATAAATTGGTGTATGTTAAAGTTTGTCACCTACCAGTATATCTTGAGCATCAAGTATATTAGGCTGTGAGAAAATTGAATCTTGATCCAAATATTTTACGGAATAGGAGAATGTTACAGTTGGCTGAGCTTGATGAGTTCCTCTTACATGCATATGAGAATGCAAAGTTATACAAGGAGAAAATGAAAAGATCGCATGATAAGTAGACTATCAATCGAGTCTTTGATCCTGACCAACAGGTGTTGTTGTTAAATTCTAAATTGAATTTGTTTCTATGCAAGCTGAGGTCCAAGTGGTGTGGACCATTTGAAGTGGTGATAATGACCTCTCATGGGGATGTTGAACTATGGAGTAAGGAAAAATACAAAATATTCATGGTGAATGGATAGAGAATCAAGCATTATTGGGCAAATCATGAAGATCAACATAAGACGTCTGTTACATTTGAAGAATTATGAAGCTGAGTTAGGTCGTTCCATAATGTAAAATAAGGCGCTGCATAGGAGGAAACCCACAAATGTAATGTAATAGTTTAGTTTATTTATTGTTGTTTGAAAAATAAAATAAAAAAACAAAAAATAGGAAAGAAACTAAAAATACAAAAAGATGTGTCGAGCCACGCCTAAAACTAAGGCGCTGGGTGGGAGGAAACCCACTTTTCTTATGTAATTTTGTAGTTTTTGTTGAGAGTGAAGCAATGAGAAAATCTATAGTATGAGGGAGAATAAGAAGTAAGTAAAATATGGAGTTTGGGAAGTTCTTAGGTATGTAAAAGGTGCATTAAAGTGATGCCCAACGAAGGTAAGAAAAAGTGGCAAAATTTCCACCATAGTGTGAATTCTAATGTGCATCCCCGATAGCCCCACATCGCATGAGGTTATCATATAGACCAAGCATCATATTTTTCTAAGAGGAATATGGGCAGAGGTGATTTCTAGTTAACATCCACGATATCCCCATATCGTGGAGGCTATCACGGGAACCTAGCACCATATCACGGAGGCCTTTTAAGTTTGGATGATTTTATCAAAAGGTTGGGTTTTAACCCAATCTGATCCTCTTAAACTTGTTCCCCTTTAAATACCCTCTTATTTCCCTCTTCTTTTCTCCCTTTCATACCCTAAGCGCATCACCTTCTTCACCAATTTCCCCTAGATTCCTCTATTTTTTAAATTTTATCATGCCAAAAGGGAAGCTCTTTCACCTTTATCCCCCAAGACAACAAAGGTAAGTTCTCATATTATTATACTTTTTACTTATTTGGGTGCAAAAGTGAATTTATTGTGATATATAAATAGGGTGAAAACTTGAAAGAATGATACTTAGGTGTGATAATATCTAGTATGTTGAGAATTTTTTGTGTTAAGGGATATTGTCATGCTTTATGTGCTTTAATTATTCCTTCTTTGTTGAACTAGACTAATGACATGTGTTTTGAGTGGTATATTGCACTTTTGTGTGACGTGCGTAATTGAATCACTTTGTGGTGAAGGTGTTGATTGCGTCTAGGCACTGAAATAGAATATGGGGTGTGAGTTGAAGAAAAAGGAATTCTGAGTACCTTGGTTTGTTAAGTTACACTCCTATGACAGTAACTAAGTGTGGGATGGTTTATAAATCTCCCTACACTTAGTGTTCATTGCATTCTTCTTATGTAGTTGTACAAACGCTTGTTTGAATTTATTAATTTTTGGGTGTACATATGAGTTGCATTTGGGATTTTAATGTTGAAATAAGAAAATATAGAACTTGGTGATGCTGTGATGGAGTGAAATTGAGTATATAATGTATGAGGCTGACCTTTGTGTTTTAAGTTATACTCACATAGTTGTAATGAGTTGAACAAAGAAACTGAAATGAATTGGTCATTGGTTAGTGAATGTTGTGGTTGCTAGTTTGATGTTTGCTTGAAGTCTGAGTAGAGCAATATCATAGTGGTTGAATATGGTTTTTAAGGTGTTGTTCACATGAGAATTTGTATGTTGAACAGCAGAAACCTAAGTACCAACGTTCTTATATTTACGCACCAGTGCTTGCAACTAAGTGTGGGGTGTCCTCAACACTCTTTCACACTTAGTGTTTTCTAGTCCAACTAGGTTCCCTGTTTGACGTGTTTGCTGAATATTTTGAATATAAGGTACTGCATCTAGTAGTCAGCAAAGGGGAAAGGATGTTGCTGGGCCATCAAAGCCCTCAGAAAAGAGGAGAAAACCAACTGGTCGAGTGCCTAGACCTCCTACAATCTCAAAAGGTCAAATTAGGAGATACGGGGCTAGATGGGTTGTAGAGGCAGGGAAGAAATAGTACGCCAAGAATAATGAGATAAAATCCACTCTAGATCAATTCATCAACCGAGCAGTTCTACTAAGAGAGTATCCTAGCATGGTGTGGAGAATAGAAGAGTTGCACATGACTTTTTTGTTCGAGCAGCCCACGTAGTGCTACCTGCACCTCATTAGGGAATTCTATGCTAAAAAGGACCCCAGAGAGCGAGACTTAGAGGTAAAGATTCTAGGCCAAGTGGTGACTTATATGGATAACGATTTGAATATCCTTTTAGGTGCTCCAGAGGTAATGTCGAACCACTGAAGCAGGTCAACATCATACCACCCTATGCAGACATAAGAAATTTGCTATGGAGAAATAATTCTACCGCTCGATAGACTCACCACAAGGATAGAAGCCTCCATCTCACATTTTCTTATGCCCAGATAAATAGGGAGGACCGCATGTGGGGAAAAATTATCTACCATTGCCTCATTCAGGAAAATACATAATAGATGTGATGTGTGATAGGGTATGCCTCATTTATGCTTTGATTCATGATGATGTTGATATCACTATAGGGGTTATGATCTTTTCTGTAATAAAGAAGACACACTACCATCAGGGGCACAGGTATGTCTTTGGTGGTTTGCTGACTAGATTTCTAATAAACCATAGAGTAGAGGAGGAGTCACTTGACTACAGGATAGCAGTGTACACTCACATTATGGATATGTCCCATACTAAGAGGCCAATTGTGGGTCATGGGCCAGTTCTAAATATGCCCAAGCATCAGGATCGAAATGATGAGATCACAACACGAATGTATAAGCTATAACTACTGTAGTTGAGGATTGGGGGTCTCCCAGCTACACATAAGGAGATTTGAGATATTGAGTTGGATTATCCTCTTAGTCACCATGCTAGGACTATCCTACGGATTGGGCCAGAGATTGTAGAGTCTGTGGATAATGATGTGTCTACTGACAAAGAGCTGAGGATGCATGATTCAAACATAGAGTTAGAAGAAGAAGAGGATAAAGATAACCAAGATTTAGGGGTCGTGGACCTTGATCCATAGACTGATGTTGATATGGATGATGCATGACCAGGGAGTTGTACACCACCTCATTACTTGGTTTTGTTTACAAGCACTAGGATAGTGCTTCATTTTAAGTGTGGGGTGGTGGTTCTCATTCCATGTACTTTTATTTGTTTTTGTTTTATCATTTTAGATATTTCTATTTAGATATTATTATCACTATGATGTGGATTTTATGGATTTTGATAGACATTCTAACTATTCGCTCTGTAATAATTAGTATTGATGATATTAGCTATGGGTAGCTCACAGTCATTGGTAGTTTAGAGTTAATAAATTAGGAGTAACTTTTTGATTTTTTGCCCTTAAAGGTGAAAATGTTTGCCCTTAATAGAAATAGTAATAACTCATCATAGTTTGGTGCCTTCCCCTATGATGGATAGATAATGGCCATCTTAAGGGGAATTAGTCGTAGGAAATAAAAAAGTGTAAAAAAACCCAACCACAATTCTAGATCAAGGTACCTTGAGTGGGGAAATGTGGTTACATGACATGGAAAATACTTGTTTTGAAATAGGAGCATGTCAAATTTTAAAAAAAATGGATTGCTAGTTTCAGACGCCTAAGCTCAAGAGTGTAACTCTGGGTCTGCTAGCATAATTTTGAATTTTTGCATTTACTAGATCAAGAATATGTAGGGATCCTATTTGAATCTAGCATGAACCAAGTGCAAGTAAGATCTCGTAGTCATTCTACATGCATAGTGATGTTTAAAACTTGCCCGGTGTGTCTACAAAGTGAAATAAAGCTTGTTGTATTTAGGAAATGATGTTGGTATTTTGTTGATAGCCATATTTTAGACCTCTTTTACCTACCCTTATGCATATTCTGAGTTAGCCCCGTTGATCCTGTAGCCTATTTTCTTTAGCAGCCTCATATGTAGCCTATACCCCTTCTTTGATTGACCTTAATTTGATCCAAAGCTCCTAAGCACTTAAGTCAAAATTTAATCTAGTCAAGGGAGTAGAAATTCAAGTAAGGAAAAAGGTGAAATTGAAGCCCTTAGATAATAGCTATTGGGTTTGGATATTGATATCTGTGGTGGTTGAGAGTGTAGAATAGAATTAAGAATGTTCAAAAATTGAATAAGATATATATCGATAGATGACACTCCCATCATAGTGTGTGCAAATGAGCTTAAGAAGATAGGGTTAAATCAAAAGAAGAAGGTAGGATAGTTGAGGTAAAGGATTTGGTTGTTAATTGGGTATTTTGAATGTTTATGTGATGTACTAAAGCACTCAGGAGATTAGCCACTATTTTCCCAAATAGTTCCTACCCGTCCCTTAGCTTACATTACAATAATTGAAGACCTAGTTGATCTTTAATCCGAATATTTACTATTAGTGGAGTAGTACACTAAGGGCAAGCTTATGGTTCATCATTTATCATGTATGAATCATTTATGAGAGCGAGTGAATTTGTTATTGATATACCCATTTCTGACCATATATTGCAAGATTGTGAGTAAATATGGGTAATTCTCTTGTTGTAAGGGTGCATGTGGATGATAGTTAGCTGACATATACTATTAAAGATTAAAAAACTTGCATTACTTTGACAGTAAGTTAGAAGTTCACTTTTGAGGCAAGGACGTTTGAAAGGAGTAATCCCCTATTTTCAGAATTGCATTGACATGTTTTAGATAAAAAGTCATGTTTGGCTTATGTGTGCCCAGCACAAGTATCTTGCCTGGATTATGGTGTGAATCCTAAATGGGTATAGTGGTTGCCTGAGGTTGCTCGAGGATGAACAAGATTCTAAGTATGGGGTGGTGATCTTGGGCATATTTATACGTCCAAGCGCTAATATTTACCAATATCTGGACTTTTTCCATAAGCTAAAATGTGTTATTCTTATTTTGTTTGAGATATAATTGCATTCTTTATATAATGCACATTATTAGTTGATGCAGTACTGAATTATGATGAAATTGTATGTAATTGGATGCTTTAACGTGAAGCTACTAATGATGGAAGCATTGATGGTTATGAGGATACTGGAATTGGGCTCAGAAGGTATGGAAAAGAATACTAGAGCAAGGAAATAGGCAAGAACAGGAAAGGAATGAAAATATTGAGCTCCATGGTGTCGATCCCAGTCCCTGCATTAAGATCTATGATGTAACGAGTGATTTAGAATTAATGGCAAATTCCAGTAAGCCTCTACGATAGACCTGCATCGTAGAGCCTAGATTAATTCTCAAGTCCCATTCCATTGAGGGTCCGCGATAGCCCCACAACAATGGACCCTAGTCCCCGTGATGACCACCACGGCGTGAACCCTAGTCCCTGCATTGAGCGCCACGATACGGTGAAGGCTATTTCTTGGTCAAACTTTTCCTACTATAAAAGGAACACTTCAAATTAATTGAGGGTACTTTTCACAGACGTATAGAAGATGAAAAATAATTGCAATACTTTTGTTAGGGTTCTTTGAACACTTCATCTTCAAATATTAATTTTGGGTATGTTTAATTATATTACTTTAAAGTTGATTTCGAACATGAGTGGCTACAGAACCTTGTTATGAGGTAGATACCAAGAATATGATTATACTTTGATATTCTTAGAGTGGTTTAATGTTTATTTATCATATGGGTTATTCTTATTCTCTCCATTAAAATACAACTATAATCCATTGTAAATCTGAGGGAAGAATCATTAGGATAGATCAAAGAGTTTAAGGAGAAATTTCTTATTCTTTTAAGGACTAAAGGATTTGAATAAGCGGCTAGGATATATATATACCTAGAAGCCTTTCTTGGTTCATATGCAGGATGATATCTAAATGCATCTAAATGGATTATTGCGTCCTCACTCAACGAAGTAGTTTTAATATCCATTTAGGTAAAAGATTAGAGGATCGAGAGACCATGATCAAAATCTAAACCCTGCGAATTAATAACTCAATAACCAACACAACCATAAATAGGATAGATATTTATAAGACTATTAAGAGTGCCTCAACCCTGGGATTCTATCACATATTGTTCACAACCTCGCTTACACTGTGATTCTCTCACTTTGTCATTTGTTTAATTAAGTAGAATTATCATTAAATTTTCAAAACTATCTTGATACTCTAAAACACTTAAGAGAATTATTGTCAATACTGAAGTTGAGTAAATTACCAATACAGTAGTCCACATGGGTACGATATCCGATTCTTTGGGTTACTATATTACTTGTACAATCACGTGCACTTGCGTGAGTGATAGACCGAAACAACCTCGGTGTGTTTTAGATGCACGAACTATAAATATCATAGAAGGATGGGGAATCCATGACCCTTATCCATCCATGATACATATATATATAGTGTGTGACACAAGCACACGGTCATCAAGACCAACCCTCATGCCGACAAATGCGAGTTTCCAGTAGCAGTCCCTCAGGACCTCCACCTTCATGGTCATCTACACAACCCCTTAAAATCCCAACTAAAACATTAACACAATCCTACTTAAAGACCAATTAAAATGCTAACACATTACCATTCATTGAACCATAATCATACATTAAGGCCTATACCATTGTATCGCTATACCGATTATGCTTGCAAACTAATATAATTATGCCATTTCAATTATCATTATTTGGGGGAATCTACGACCCCATTGGTTCCCACTACTCATCCATAAGGGGGAATCCATGACCCCGTGGTTTAAGTTTTCCATTAGCTTGGGGGAATCCACGACCCCCAAGGTTCAAGTTTTAAAATCGTTTATGTTTCAATAACCTTTTATGCCATGAAATAGTTCTAAAAGTAGTTCAATATGCATATTGTCATGTCCAATCAAGTTTTACAAGATTGGATTAAGTTTGTACCAATTCTAATATCAAAATCATCAATGTTGGGGGAATCCATAACCCCTGTTCCAATTATCCATGCTCATGCACCCTAATTAGTTCAAAACTATCAATTCAAACCATGAATGGTCCACAAAAGTCATGGGAAAAATAGTTGGTCAATAATTCTCAAAATCCCTCAACCCACACTCAAATCATCAATTATATCACATCAATACAATTATAAATACATACTATTATAAAAATAAGTTTTGGGGTTGAGATACATAGATTAGATACATAAGAATTTGGAAGAAATTTGAAGCTTGGAACCAAGAAGATAAATGCACAGTGAAATCCTTAAGCTTTTCTTGGGTTTTGAGTTTGAGAGTGAAAAAGAGCAATTGATATTTGAAAAACTAATGAGAATAAACTTGTTTTATGTTTAAGGGTTGTACTTTGGGTGAATGGACCGAAAATACCCCCACCCCAAGTGAATAAAACAAAAACTACATAATTTTTACACCTCGATAAAGTACGGTCTTATCGTGGAGGCTAACCTCTGTTCCGCACTGTGACAGTGCCCAAGTGCACACATAAGTGTGCGTGGTCTACCAAGTAATATAATGGCCTTAAGGAAAGCCGAATATCGATCTCACAGGGACTTGCGTTAAACAACTATCAAATTCTAGTTTAACAAGTTGAGGAGAGTAAAAAATAAAGTTTTAGAATTGTAAACTAAAAGTAAACTAAACTAAAGCGGAAAAGTAAATGACTTTGGACAATCAAAGGATAAAGACCCAGGGTTAAGGCCTATGAACAATCATACTACGCCATTGAACTTCATTCATTAGATTGCTTATCATGGTTTTTGATTCATAGGGTTAATCGCATGGTCATGGTCTCCCGACCTCTAACCGTTTACCTAATGCGGACATTACAACTACATCATTGAGCGGGGATTTAATAATCCAATTAAGAGAGTAAAGTTATCATCCTACATGTGAACCAAACAATGCTTCTAAGTATATCCCTATACTAGATTCTAATTCAAATTCCTTGTTTTATAAAGGAATAAGAACCTTGTTCTATCTACCCCACATTCTATCTTCCTATTTCCCCTCCCGAGATCACAAGGTCGATAATGAATATATTCTAAGGGCCATGAATCCTTAAAATAGTTAAAAAAAGGGTAAATAAACAACCAATAATGATAAAAAATCCAAACTAAACGAATTCAAAGCAATAGAAATCATGTTCTTGGCCTTAACCTCGGAAAAAGGGCATTTAGCTGCTAATAGATATAAGCCTAATCAAGATAATTGAATACATGATAAAATCCATTAAAAATATAAAGTAAAGAAATAAAAAAACTAATTGAAGTGTTTTCCAGTCCCTCTCCAATTTTCAAAGTCTTTCAAGGTTTTTAGCATCAATTACAAGTGCCCTATGTATAGGAGGAAAATTTGTTTAGCGGTGGAACAAGGGCTGCGTCGCGAGGGTCATTTGACTTGATTAGGGGTCGCGACGCGCCCTAATAATGAGGGTACACAGTTTGGTGTGCCTTATGAATATTTTGGTGTGACTCATGCCTCAATTTTACTTTCCACGCCCCCTCATTCGCCCTGTACATTCCAGATGTCCAAATTGAGTCCAAGTTGTGTATTGTGCTTCTATTGATCCATTCCAAGCCTTTTTGAGTTGTTTACACTTGATTTGAAGCTTTTATATCCTTCATATATCATCAATATACATTAAAAAATATCCTATATCATAAAACACATAAATTTAAAACTCAAAACAACACAACATTCAAGACAATGAACTAGAAACATGAGCTAAGCATAGGCTAATTCACATTGATCTTAAGTTTATTGTTTTGACTCTTTTCTTGATCCAATTTACCATTGAACATTATAACCAAGTTTTTTAACATATAAATACACAATAACAATCTTAGGAACTCATTAAACACATTATAACCCAACATGATAGACTAGACAAACACCTAGCTCAAGCTAGTCACACTAGTTTTCTCGGTTGAATTCTAAATGATCAATTTGAATCAAAACTTTCTTGTAAACACCATTAAACATTATAAAAACATAAATGTACACTTATATGCATATTTATATCATTATAAACACATTAAGCACATGAATTATCCTCAGAATAAGGCTAAAAAGGCTAGAATAGCAACGCTAGAATGAATAAATTCACCCAACATCAAACTGCTTATCACAGAGTTTATACTCTATGACATTAAGATATCATATAGGTACACTTACTTCATTCCACGCTAATATCATAGAGGGTAACCTCCACAGCATATAAAAAATTCGGAGGCTTACTGTCTTAGAATTCCAAAATAGCCTCGAACCCCTTCCAAAAAATTTGAAACTCTTACAAGACACCCTATTAACATACTTAAACACAATTTAAGTCAAAATAAATGTTCCAAACATGGGAGGGTCAAAAATAAAATGATAGAAATTTAAGGGTATTATACTCATTGTTCCAGGTATTGTATCCATCCGGGAGTGACTAAGATGTGTCATAATTTGAGACAATATTACCGGTAGGGTGATATTAGGAAGGATATAGCAAACTTTAAATCTCATTTCCTTTATTGCTGGTAGGTGAAGGCCAATTATTTGAGGCCTAGTGGATTTCTTTAGAGGTTACCCATTCTCTAGTGGAAATGGGAATGGATCACCATCGACTTTGTGGCTGGGTTAACTTATACTTCTTATGGTTCTGATAGTGTTTGAGCCATCATGGGTCGATTGACCAAATCTTCTCATTTTATTCTAGTTCAGGTTTCTTTCAGTGTTGAGAGGCTAGCCAGTATCTATATTTATGAGATAGTGCATTTTTATGGTGTGCCAATGTTTATTTTCTTTGATCGAGGTTTAGTGTTCACATCTCACTTTTGGAATATTTTTAAGAGGAGGTGGGTACTCGGGGTTATCTTAGTATAGCTTTTTACACCCAGACCAATAATCAGTCAAATCAGACTATTCTGGTGTAGGAGGATATGCTCCATGCTTGTGTGATGAACTTTGATGGTCAGGTGGAGTAATATCTAGCCTTGGTAGAGTTTTTGTATCATAATAGCTACCATTCCAGTATTGATATATCGCCTTTTGAGGCTTTGTATGGTAGGCATTATCTCTATTTAGTTGGTTGATTTGAGGTTTTTGAGATTAGATCTCAAGGTACAGACTTGCTTTGTGAGTCTTTGGATAGAGTTTTGATCATTCTGGATGGACTGCGACTGACTAAAAGTAGGGAAAAGTGCTACGCATATCGTAGACTTTGTGCCTTGATTTTTGGTGGTGGCGATCATTTTTTACTTCAACTTTTTCCCATGAAGGGTGTGATAAGGTTTGGGAAGAGGGGCAACATTAGCCATAGGTACATTTGCCTATTTGAGATCCTTGAAACTATTAGGGATACAACTTATGAGTTGGGTTTACTTGCAAATTTATCGACTGTTCACCCAATTTCACATATTTCCATGCTTTGATGGTATATTCTGGATGAGTCTCATGTTATTCATTGAGATTCGGTCTAGTTAGATGAGATGATGTCTTTTGTTGAGGAGCCAATCTTTATCTTGTCTATGGATGTTATACGGTTGCGTTCTAGAGATATTTCAGTGGTTAAGGTTCAATGGAGTCATCGACCTGTAGATGAGGCAACTTGGCAGGTCGAGTATGATATGAGTAGTAGTTACCCCCAACTTTTCATGGGTTTAGGTATTCCTCTTTCCTTTAGTTTGAGGACGAACTAGGTTCTTAGTGGTGGATGATGTAACAACTTGATTTTTGGTGATTTATGTGAAATATTTTATTTTGTCTGATTTGACCATTTTACGTGGTATTTTTTGGGTGTGGAGGTGATTGGCACAATTTTCAATGTATTTTGGTGTGATTTATGCAAAAATATGGTTTTTGGTGGCTTGAAAATACTTATAGTTGATTTTGGTCAATGTTTATTTATCCATGCATCGGATGGCAAAGAAGACTATGCTAGCAGATCCAGAACATCAATTTTAGGGTAGTAACATAGTTGGTGTGATTTTACACCTTTTAAATCCTATTTTGACCCTCGATTTAAAAAGTTGTAAAATTAGACTTTGGTAGTCAACTCTATGAAAATTACATTTTTTCAAAAATCTCCTATCGCCATTGAGTTCAGAGCATCGAATTTGAAAAGTTGGCATAGTTTATTTGCATCCTCGGGACTCCTAATGAATCTGAAGGGATCCGTGGAGACTTGGAACTCTCCAAGTCTCAACTGGTGCACTCGCATACATGACATAATGGTCGCTTAAGCGACCTAGTAGGGCAAAAAAATATTGCATACGCAATATCTATTTTGCATATACGATCATTGCTTAAGTGATGACAGGGTTGCTTGGGAAACATCTGCCCTTAGGGATCAAAATTTTGTACACAAAACCTAGTCACTTAAGTGACCCGGTGATCGCTTATATGATGCCTGGGTCATTTAAATATTCCTTTTTTTGCCATTTTTGATCATTTTTTAGACTTGGAGCTTGGGTTTTTGAGATTTTGAGCATTCCTTCCATTTCTAAGCTTGGGTAAGCTCCAAATCACCTATTTCAACTATTTTTCTTTAATTATATCATTTTAATATTAATGTAGATTTAAAAGTGCAAATTGGAGATTTTGGCCCGGAGGCTTAAAATTGCATTTCTTTAATTTAAAATCCCAAATTCAATCCATTTTCACTTGGGTAAGTTTCTACTCTTATAATTATCACCTTTGTCTCAATTCCATCTTCAAAACAACTTTAAATTCTTGAGTGTTAAAATAGGTTTTGGGGATATTTGCTGGTAAAGCTTGAAAATTGTTTTTCTTTTATTGGAATCTCATTTTTAACTCATTGTTTCTTGGGTATTTAGCTTTAGACTCCTATAAGTATGGTAAACATGTTTTTTTTTAAAATAAAATTATGATTTTACCCTTCATTTTTGAAAACCTATTTTGGGGGTCCATTTTCACCCCGACTCAAGAAATAGGCAATATGGGTATCATTGGCTTTCTTTTAATCCTAAATTATGTATTTTTATGTTTTAGCTGATTTTGAGTCCATTCGTGAGGGAAAGGCTTTGTGTTTAATGATTTTTGGCTGATTTTCGACATTTGAGGTATGTTATGTCTTAAATTTCTTCAAACTGGGATGGGTAGTTAATATTGGCATAAAAATCATGTTAAGGGTATGGGGACTAATCATTAAAATGGCTATATTGTTGTGTTGTGCTCGTAAGGGGTCGTATATTATTTCTAATTGGTGATTTTGAGATATTATTTACTATGTGTGAACATATAGTGTCTCATATGATATGTTTGGCCTTGTGTATATGAAATTAGTTGTATCTTATTTGATAAAATACCCTAATATGGTATCAATGGTATATTTTGGTGTGTTTTACCCTATTGGCATATGGATTTATGTTGGATTTTATGCACTATTAGAATATTGAGTTGCTTTTGGCTCACTTGGTTGGTCTATTGGTTGGATATGAAAATTCACATTCTGGTTGATTGTGACCATTACATCCTCATATCATATATATTCACAAAACATTTGTACCACCATGTAAATACTAGAAACACTTGTTTTTTTGACAAAAAATATGAAATCTTTAAAACCCTCTGTCGGTGGATGTACCGGAGAGGAGATATGGATATTGGTATTGGATATTGGTTGAATATGTGTTGATGAACACCCTGTGGATCCTACCTAGAAGTAGAGCTTGGTAGGTGTATACGGAGGTTGTACACCGACCTCATGCATTACATCATCATTATCGTCATCCACATCACTACACTTACATACCTTGTGTTTTCTGTGTGTATATTATTTGTCCTTGATATGATGCTTGCCTACGTGTATTACTTTATTTTGCTTGTATATGTGATATACTTGTTCTGCCTTCTTGTATTTGCATGTAATAAATATGAATAATATAGAACTGTTAGTGAAGACAGTGTGAGCTACCATTTAGGATATTTTCTGGTTGTTGGTGACATGCCATTAGTGTGTATTTTGTATGCTTTATTTTCTACTTTACTCAGTCAGCCTATGGAACATAATGAGTATAAGTGAACCATACTCACCCTTACTGCACCCTTTCGATGCTGATCCTGGTTCGAGTGCACCTCACGACAGTTGATTTCAAGCGATACTTGGAGCCCATTTTGAGATAGCAGTTGATCCTTGCATCTAGATTTTACTGCTACCTTCTCCTACCTAGACTATGTCTTATTTGTATTTAGATATAGAGTTGTTATTTTTGGATATCCTATGTATTTGAGTTTGACTAGTACTAATTAGTTCTTACTCTATGACACCAAGTTGTGGGATTATTGTATGGCATCATTGGTTATATGTATATCTCCGCTCTCATCTTAGTTGTGTGGTTTGGCTTTATTCTA
Source organism: Capsicum pubescens (assembly GCA_030864215.1). NCBI lineage: Eukaryota > Viridiplantae > Streptophyta > Magnoliopsida > Solanales > Solanaceae > Capsicum > Capsicum pubescens. The sequence continues at coordinate 191,376,309 of CM061544.1, read as the reverse complement.
GAATCCTTACCTTGGGTATTGCTGTTATTTCCCTTTTTACATCAGTTTGGGTGATAGGCTTACTTGTCAAGGCTTTTCTCAACAAGTGCCATCATGACCCTGGTATTTTAAGTTGTGACACTTGGGTCATGCGCGATTCTATAGGAGGTTCATTAAAGACTTCTCCGAAATTGTCAACCCTTAATGTAAACCATTTGAGAAAGAGGTTAAGTTCAAATGGAATGAGAACTGCCTAAAATCATTCACTTGTCTTAAGGAGAAGTTGTTGGAAACACCTATTATGATTGAATCCAATTTTTCCAAACCCATTGAAATAATGTGTGATGCAAGTGGAGTAGCACTTGCTGCATATTTAAGGCAAAAGAAGAATATGTAATTCCGCCTATTTTATTATGCAAGTAAAGCTTCGAGTGGAGAACATAAGAGCTACACAGTCACAGAGCAAGAAATACATCCTGTGGTGTATGCATTTGAGAATTTTAGAGCAACTTGTAAGTGACCAAAGTGGTGGTGCATACTGATTGTTTTGGCATTGTGGTATTTGATGGAAAACAAGGATGCTAAACCTCGATTGATTTGATGGATGTTGTTGCTACAGGAGTTTGATTTCAAAGTAAAAGACAAAAAAGATTGTAAGAACCAAGTTATTGACGACTTATACATGTTGGAGAATAAAGGGAGCAAAAGAGAGAAATTTGAGATTGATAATTCATTCTCGGATGAACAAGTCCTCACAACTACCCTTGACCTTGTTCCTTGGTTTGCGGATTTTGCAAACTACCTTATGAGCAACATTATTCTATAGAATTTAAGCTATCAACAGAAAAAGAAATTCCTTCATGATGTGAATAGGTATTTTTGGGATGAGCCTCATTTGTTTCATTTATGTTCTGATAACATCATTCAAAAGTATGTATCCGAAGTAGAGATGCTTGAGCTATTATAGGAGTGTCACTCTTCCCCTATGGGAAGAGATCATGCAAGTGATTGCATAGCTCAAAAATTTTTTGAGAGTAGGTATTACTAGCCAACCATCTTTCTGGATGCGTATGAGTTCGTGAAGGTGTTTGATCAATGCTAACGACAAGGATAAATTTCTAAGCACTAGGAAATGCCTATGTCAATGATGCTATAGGTTGAATTGTTTGATGTATGGGGAATATAATTCATAGGACCCTTCGTGAGCTCTTATGGGTGTAAGTACATTCTAGTTGTTGTGGATTATCTATCTAAATGGGTTGAAGTTCTGGCATTAACTGATAATGAGACAAAGAAGGTAGTATTGTTCTTGTAAAAAAACATCTTCTCCTGCTCTTGCACTCTAAATTAGTGATGGGGGATCACATTTTTTTAATAAGGTGTTTAGGGTTGCATTGGAAAAATATGGTGTAAAGCAGTACAAGGTGGCTACACTTTATTATCCCCGGAAAAATGGACAGGTTGGAGTAACCAATAGGGAGATTAATATGATTTTGGCCAAGTCTGTAAAGGCTAATCGCAGTGATTGGTCAAGGAAGCTTGATGATGATCTTTGGGCTTACCGTATTGCTTTCAAAATTTTAATAGGTGTGTCACCATACCAATTGGCGTTTGGTAAGGCATGTCACTTGCCTGTCGACTTGGAACATAAAGAATTGTAGGAGCTTAAGTTTTTTAACTTGGGTTAGAAATAAGTGGTTGAATTAAGATAGGATCAGTTGAATGAAATGGATGAGTTTTGTCTTTGGTCATGTGAAAGGTCCAGCCTATACAAAGAAAGGATGAAGCTATACCATAATGAGAGTATTGAAAAGAGAGAGTTCCAAGTTGGGTATTGGGTCTTGATGTGAGTTGTCTTGATGTTTAACTCAAGACTAAAATTATTTCCAGGAAAGATGAAATCAAAATGGTCCGGCCCATTTAAGGTAACTCAAATATTTGCATCCGGAGCAGTAGATCTTGATAACAGAGATGGTAAACTTTTTAAAGCTAATGGTCAATGTATAAAACACTATGTTGGTCAGCAATAAGAGGATAAAATAGTGGCATCAATCTATCTTCGTGAAGTCTGAGTAATCAAGATAACTGGGTCGTGCCGCAACGTTAAATTAGTTCTAGTGGGAGGCAACCCACAATGTGTTGTAAAACCATGTAGTTAGTTGTGTTTTATTCAATTAGTCAGTGTGATCTGTGTGTTAAGTGTACAGGAGTTAACATTGCAAGGAGATGGACAGTTGATTATATTGGATAAAAGGAGACGGAAGCCACGATGGGACGTCATGCATATGATGTACCATTATAGAGATTGTCCCACCGAGGTAAAAAAATGATAGTTTCTGGTTAAGGGGTGATGATTGGAGTGATGATCCATCATTTAAGCGATGGTCCACCAAACCAACCACCGCAAATCTGCCAAGCAAGCTACATTCTAGAAAGCAGCAATGGCAAGGCTGATGACTCGTCAGCCATGTGATGAACCATCACCGAATCCGTTGTAATCCAGTCGGTTTAAATTGTTAAAATTTTGTCAGCCCATGTTCAATAACTCCAGATTTTAAAAATTTGTCATGCAACTCAACCCAAATACTCTCATGATTATAAGATGAAAAAATTTCTCACGTTCATACACAAATCTTCCAATTCATCTTCTTAAATGATTAAAACTCCCACCTTCATGCACTTTTTAATAACATTCATTCCCTACTAAGTCTTAAGTTCATTTTCCACTACTATATAAACCTTGTCAGTCATCCATGTTTTCTCATCACCAAGAGAAAATTCTCTCCACTTTAGAATTGTTTAGTTTTCTTTGCTAAGAGTGTAGCATTAATTTTCATCAATTTAAAGTTGTTTTGAATTTTCTCTCCAAGTTCAGGTATGTTTATTAACCTTAATTCCTATGCATTTGATTCTTGAAATGGTGTGAAGTGATAAGAATTTTTCTATTATGTTGTTGGTTTTAGTTAAAAAAATAAGTTGGGTTATACTGTGGTGGGGCCCATGAAGGAGTGGAGTCTGAATATCACATAAGAAAAACCTAGGCACACTGTGGGTGAAAACCTATAAAATAACACATAAGAAAAAGTAGTCACACCACATGTTTGACATAATGCTCCAATAGAATGTTGAAAAAAAATAAGGGTTACAAAGATGGACCCGACGGACCATCGCACCAACGACTGAATGCCAGTATATCTGTCACCCTAAGTAGTGTATTTTAGAAATTTGCATAAAGGGTGACGGAAAAGAAGGTGGATCATCACAATAGTGATGACCCATCACTTGAACTGTATCCCATCTCTAAAATAATAGAATGAAACTGGGGAGATGCGATGGTTCAACCGACAAAATGTTTAGAATGCAATAAACCATTGGTCTGACCAGTACAAACCTCTAGATACACTATTTAAGAAAGACGAAAGGTACTACTTGCCATCTCTAATGTGGTGGGTCATCTCCCTATCCAAACTAATTAAGCAAATTTATATATTTTTGTGTTAAACTCAAGGTTTCATTACTTAATCTTATGTTTTCTACCTCTTATGTCGGGTGCAATGATGCAGAAGTTACCTTTGAGGAGGGTGGAAGCTAGTCTCAGCTATCTCGATAGACCACCACCTCGAGACTTTGTGATGAACCATAAGGGGATACTGAAGCCCTAGTTGTAACACCGTAACTTAGGATAGGGAGTCCCATGTAGGTAAAATACAGGAGAGATATTGGGTATATAAGTAAGTAAGCGTTACTCCTTAGCGACATGTTTAAAGGCCATGAAGGACTGGGACCAAAAAGGACAAGATCACGGGTATCTCAAACCACGAAGGCCCGAGAGACCCCTTAGCCCATCCTACTAGTAATATTTTCCTTTTTGGGCCTAAACCTTCACGACTTTAAAATGCGTCACTAGGGAGTAAGGCTTACTTACTTATATACCCTGCATCCCTCCTGTGTTTTACCAATGTGAGGCTCCTTATCATAAGTTAGGGTGTTACATACACCCTCCTTATGGATTCAACATCCTTACTGAAGTTTTCCATACTGAATGGGATTTTCCTAGACTCAGGACCGAGGTTTTCCCCACTTGATAAGGATTTTCCTAAACTAAGTTTAAAATTTTCCCCGTAGCGATAGGGTTGACACAGGAGCGGCTCTGATACCATTCTTTTCATGACCTGAGTTGAGGCCCTAATAATGCTCAACTTACACGTCAATTTAAGTGCTAGGCGGTTGTCATGAATATATTTACCCAAATTTAGAGTCAGGTCAAATCCATGAGTGGAAATCAAATTAATTTGAAATGATAGATACAAGTTAAATTCAAATAAATGGTACAAAAATATAAAATAGGAGACATAGATTCCTACACTAATATTTCTTTTTGGGTTTTTCTAGTATAAATTCGGGGCTACAAATATTTAGAGTTTTAACACTTGTGCACGGATCTTGGGATTATGCACTACTAAGAGAGTGACATGTAGGTGTTAATCATCAACATCAATTTAGTAAATCAAATATGGGTAGGCTTGGTTATAGATTTTGATGTTAGTCTTTCAACAAAACATGAGAGTTTCACCCCTTGATTCTTTCAAATACCTAATAGGTGTGTTCAATAATTGGTAGCCGCAACCTCAATCTAGGCATCCCTATTTCTAGGATGATACCCATGGCATAGTTAACCTTACATTCACCCTTATGTGATATTGAAAATTTAGCAAACTACACACATGATTGTCTATCATTTCATTGGTCTCCACTTCCTTCTTTCGAGGATAACATGGATTCCCAAAGTTCACCCAAAACCCTTTTTTCGAAGATGGCCTTAAACTTTCTAGAGCTTGGAGCTTTCACCCATCAAACCCTTGTGGGTATTTGGGGCTTTCACCCATCAAATCCCAACCAAAGTAGCATAGCAATGAAAAAACCCATAAAAATGAATTACCAAGTAGATGCTAACAATAACAATCCACACACACTTTAACCCCTATTCACACATAACCCCAAGAGGAAGATTTAGCTACATATAAGATAAATAAGCATACATATACCATCATCTCCATTGAAATGAATTGTTGAAGAATTAAGTGAATGTTACTTGATATTTTGGCTCTCCCATAATATCAACAGTGAAAGTGAGAAAATCTTCCACTTAGAAAGTCTCCAATGTATTCTTCACCCAAAATTTATACAATATTTTTCTCTCCAAAAATGTAGGCTATGAACTACAAAAAGCTAAAACTAAAAAATTAGGGAAGATGGAATTCTTCCATAATGATAGGGTTTGACTCATTTTTGTAAAATTGGGATTAATAAGTGCAATTACAGTTTTGCCCTTGGGCTAAAATCCTTCGCTTGGCAGCGATCACCTCTAATCAATCACAAATTTTATACTCAAAATTTATCATTATGTTGGGTCCATGCTAATATGGGACAAAAACCTCTAATTTCTTTATAGTTATAAAGGATACAAAAAGTTTGTACGACTCTTTCCCATTGGTAGCTCAAAGACCAAATTAATAGATGCTCAAATATCTAAAGATTGAAACTCTAAAATAATAATTAAAAGTAATTTGTGGCTATTATTTTATAATATTACTTCTAATGCATTATTTTTATTAGTCATTATTATTATGAGTGTTTGTGTAGAGAATCCAAACTAACACATCTCCATTGCTTTGGCCTCGCCACCTCCATATGTTCTGTCTACTTCATTATCAGAGGCAAGGTATAGTGAAACAAACACAAATAAATCTCCTATGAAAGGAAGGAGATAAATTTATCTAATACTTTAATTATTATTAGTTTTTAAAATAACTTCACAAGGTATTCTTTTAAAAAAATAAAATTATGCGTCTTAATTCTCATTTTTTTGATCTACGGTAGACCATGTTCTCTCAAAACACTAACTCTATTTCCCCCCTCTCACAATCGATGCTCTACCGGCAGCTGTAGGTCTAGATGAGACCACGACTATGCGACCGCGGCTTACCTCCATGACCTCAATTAATTGACCATCCTTGACCGCGGTCAGCAGATCGCGACTGCGGTACCTGAGGTCCTTCTATTTCAGGTTTTCAGCTACACTTTCTTGCTCTATTTTTTATTATTTTAAGCTTCAATCCACATCTTTCCAACCCTTTAAATCTATGCCTGCAAGAAGTGGATATTAGTGCATCTAATCACAAGTATGTCTCATTTATGCATCCATAACAAGGTAATGTGCACGAATAATGAGTGTGATTGAGTGGTAAAATCACCACTCATCAACACCCCCAACTTAAAGCATTTGCTTGTCCTCAAGAAACACTCCCTCTTATTATGAGACATAGTCATTTAAGCCCAACCTTTATGCCTTAAAGATCACAATGACCTCAATTTTAATCGCAACCACAAATAGCTCATTGCACATGGGCTAAGCTAAATTCGCTACATCCCTCCTTATAAATTAATAAAACCAAGGCTACATAGGACTTCAAAGAGAAACCAAGCAATGAAAAATAAATAATCTAGAAATGACTCCCTTTTGACCAGAACTAAGCTATACTCCATTTGCCTCATTGGCCGAAGGTGACAAAATCACCTATCTCAACTTGTTTCACATGCCTTCCTCACTAAAAATAGAATTCCTCACATCAAGCTACAAAATATGCAATAAGTAATTTTAAGTGCACAAACTCTCTCTCACACACAAAAGAAATCTCAATACAACAAGTGTTATACCATAGGCTTGCCCCTATTTTCAATCGCCACTACAAAGAAAGTAAATAGTTGGAGATCTCAAAGGACTTTCTACGATTTTAATGTAGGTTTGGTTTAGGGTAGGATATTGTTTGGGAACAACATGGATACTCTCTTCCTTGAACATCAACATCACTCTTTTTGATCTTTCTTTTTTACTATTGGCCACTCTTCTTATTTTCTCTGTTTTCTCATGCCTACAATCGTTTCCTTTGTTCACCATTTTTCCTTTATCTCTTTTCTTGAACCTTTTATTCAATTCTATCCTTTATTGGATCCTTTCTAAAAATTTGTTTACATCACTTAGGAACCTTGGCATTCTACTAACACTTCGTGGCCTCAAACTTTCTTCCATCAACTTTACCATCCCTAACTTAGGATTTTATCTTCAAGTTGCATTTTCAAGCTCAAAGAGGGTATGGTTTAAAAGAGGGATAAAAAGAATGGTTCACGACTTGTAATCCATTGCCAAAGAAAGGTCCAAAGGATCAAAGTGGGTAACTAGGGGTTACATTCATGTTTGGGTAGGCTTTTTAGGAAAAAGTGGCATCCAAAATCACAAGGATGGACTAAGATCATTTCTCTAGCCACATACAATCAAAACTAGCCTTGAGAGATCAACGGGAAAAGGTTTATATAACACAAGCATACAAGAGATGAATGCAAAAAGCTCGCCAATCATGGCATGCAAAAACTCATCAAGGAGGATCAAATGTCCTTTCCACTAAAGACAAATTTAGAGTATCTAATTCTATTCATAAGTGAAATTTGTGAAGCCACAAAAAGTGAAAAAGATTTGTTACAAAGTCTCTCACGTCTATGCCCTTGATTTTTGAAAAAATTTGGACGTAGGGGTTTGTTTGTTTTACATTAGAAACGCGATCACTTTTCTAAACCATGGCTACAACCAAAGCCTTAGTCTGACATTTAGGCTCAAAATTGGCAAGCTAACCATATGGCTACTCAGATTTCACCAATGGTGTATAAAGTGACCCCAGACCTTACAACATATGATGCCATAGGTACTTAAACTTTCCTTGCATTCATGAAATTGATTCCATGGGTACTCAGAATTACCCCGCATCTATACCTCAATCCCAAACACGATGCTTTACCCTTAAGGATATCGTCACTCAATCTTTCATAGGGAAAAGTTCATCATGCATCATCGCCTAAAAATACAATTAAAGTAAAAAAAAAAACTAAAACTAAAAGTCACATAATAATCCATAAAATGTGGACACCATCAGAGTACCCAAAAATCTAGTATCTCAAAACATGATAAAAACAATAACTAGAGTGTCATCCTAACATAATCATAAAAAGATATATCCAGCAACACATAAGCCAAATAATATAGATATGGGGGCACCCCCATCTAAAAGAAATGCAGTGTCCTCACTCATGTTCAATAAAGTAAGAGTAAAAGGGTCTCCATGTATCTGCATCAAGATCTATCTTTCTCTATTGACTAGGCATCACCACCACTTGCATCATCAGCTGACCACTCTATAGGTGCCTCATCCTCACTGTCCAATCTTAGTGAAGATATTGGATGGTTGGGTTTGAGCACCTTGAATATGCCTCTTACCTTCTTCCACGGCTTTATGAAAAAAATTCTCTCTTCACCATCATCTCATGTGAGTCTTTGAGGTCTTTGTGAGAAGCAGCCAAGGATGGTAAGCTCTCTTTAAATGGGTGATAGTGTCTCCTTGCTTCTCTTTCTCCTTTTTATATCTCTTATAGTCTGATTAGGATATGCATGAGTGACGAGCGGTGGAGGACTCTCTGGGCCCCTGAGGCAGTCTGGACAATATTTCTCTCACCCCCTACATCTAAATAGATATATCATTGAAGAAAGTGTCTGATGAGGGTCTGTAAGAGTCTGTGACCTCTTGGACTGATTTTCCTGAGTCCATCTTTCTCTTCTTACTCTAACCTGGTGTGCCCTAACCTCTAAATTTGAGTGTGTAGATGAGGGATCCAAGGCACACCCAAGTGTCCGTGTTGTACTCATCTACTTTTTTTCCACTACATAATTCAATGATAAGGTAATGAAGGAAAAGATGAGTATCTCCTTGGTTCTTTAAGTACCGCCACTCAGATAGAGTAATCTCACCCATATTCAGAGTAATGAGAGATAAGATGCTGTCTACCATCTGGGCTCTTATGTTTGTGACAATAGTCATGTGAGTGCATGGTGAGACTTTGCTACAGATGATGTTCAACCACAACCTGGCTTCAGCCTTAAAGTCCTTTATCAAAATATCTCATTTGGTGGTGGACCATGGGACTTCTTTTCAAGGACATAATATATCAGTCATCCAAGTCCCTGGCTTGCATGCCTTGGTATGAAACTCCCCCATGTCAGTAGTTGGAAGCCCATATACTACATTAATTTGCTTCGTTTCAAAGTGCACCCATTTACCCTAAATTTTTATGATTGGGTTTGCGAAGGATACTACAAAGAGGATTACGTAGAACTTATGCACCCATTTCTCATTAGCGAGGCATGGTTTAGGGACAAAACACATCCACCTGGTTGCAGTGAGCCTAGTATGGAATTTTGGGAACTTTTCGTCCACCTTGACTAGGTTGATACCCCTTTCGGGGAGTAACTTTGTTCTGTGGAAGTCTACATCATACTGGTATTGGCATTATGCGGACATAAATTGGGTCTCGTCAAAGTCTCCCATTTTAGAGTAACTTAGAACCTGTAAGCTATGCACGTCAGGCCAATATTATAATTATCAAACCAAATCCATGCTAGCATAAATAGAGAAGCTCATCAGGTAGTACTATAGAAGGTTTTGCGGGTAGCTAAGGGTCTGTAGAAATTTTGATGTCTGCTAAAACTAGCCCTCAAGTATGGCGATTGCAGGGCTTTGACCACGATTGCGGTGACATGACCGAGGTCATTGGGACTGCGATTGTGATACCTAAGACCAAGTTAATAGTTCTTCACATTACCTCGAGATGCAATTTTAACCTTAATCCCTTGTTTCAACTAGGAATAACAACATTATAAACAGAGAATTTCAAGCCCAGAGTGTGTGAGCACAGCCCCGAACTTAAAGAAAGTAAACATTAACTTTATAGGTGCTTTTTAGTCACATACATGGTGTACATGTCCATTTAAACGGTTTATGGATTAATTTTGGGTAATCAAGACTTCCCCAATAGTGCGTACACTAAATACAATAGCTACCCACAACAAAATGATAACTAAGTATGAATTTGGTAACACAAAATTATTTTAGGCCTTTTTTATATGGTACGAGTTCATAGCATGCAATTATATCAAAATTGCGGGAGTGAGACAACTTACCAAGTTAAATGATGCTATTGGAATGATATGTCACTTGGATATGAAATGCAATGCCAAAAATTGGAGAGGATTTTGAGAGAAATTGAGAGAGGGGCAATGGCAAGAATGGGTATTCGAAGTCTTTTGAACTGAATTGACTGCGATTGCGGTCATTGTTCTGCAATTGCAATCACACAACTTCCGTGATCACATGGACAAGAACCATGATCGAGATAACTAAAATATAACAACCAGGTTTTCTATATTTGCTTTTGAGTCCACACTTGCCAATTTCACACGTTTCTTTCTCAACTTCAATCGAAATGCCTCGTGGCACCACATTGTAGGGATTATGCATGCATAAAAATAAAAACTAAAATCTATCCTAACATGCATAAATAAAAGGATATGTACCAATTTTCATGGGGTGATGGGTTACCTTCCATCAAGTTCTTAGTTTAACATCATAGCACGACGCCTCCACTCCTACCTTTTATGTCTCTACTTAGAAAATTTAAATCTCCATCCCAACTTTCATTCAACAAGTAATGAGAGGTAGAGGAATAGAAAATTCAAATCTTCCAATATGAAACTTGGAAGATGTGGTAAAATGGCAAGTGAGCTTCGATCTCTCCATATTGAAGACTTGAATCTTTTACCTAACTTCACATCGATCTTACGGATTAGCTCCATGGGTAAAAGAGTGTTCATTAATAGGTCATTCCTTGTACTTTAGAAGTTGAGAATATTGGCCTTTGATGGATGGGGTTCCATGTTCTTCTTCGGAATAGCAAACTCTAAAATATAGAAGTCGGACTCTGCCGCCACATTATCCTCTATTTGGTCAAAGGGATGGATCCTTATCACATACTTTATGCCTAATGTTTAAAAGTGTGTTGAACGAGGTCCAACACCTAACTTTGGGTTAGACTCCTCTAAAACATTGTCACCCCAAAATGAAGTAGATTCATCATAAGCGATCTGCATTGATTCTTCTTTTGACTCTAGTACTATTTCTTTTATTTTGGCTTCTTCCATCTCGTATGATTCGGATTGTTGGGAAGACGATGAGGATTCTTTGCTACAAATCTCATCATCATAGCTTGGTTTTTCTTCTTTACATACCTCCTCCTGGGTAATGGGCATGGTAATGGTAGTTTCAAGATTTTCTTCTTCGCCCATTACCGCCTTCATGACAATTTTCCATTCTAGATGAATGTGCTCTAGGCCCTCCCCCATAGCTTCTAACCAATCCAAAATGTCTTGTAACCTTGGGTCACAACTATTGGACTCAGTATCTTGCTCTTCCTTATTCTCTTCATCATACCTATCAATCTCATAATAATTACTAGCAACTCAGTTAGTATATTGGGGGGAAGGGGCATGTGGACAATCACTCCAATATCTCGACCACTACATAAAGAGAACCTATACACCCTATAGAATTGAGATAGTGAATCCATCTCTCTCTGGGGAGCATAGTCACAATTGCTCATGAAATATGGTACATTGTGATAGGGATATGATCATCAATATCGTACTTCCAACTACCAACATCATATTTTTCAGAAGATGCCATAGAGAAAAGTAAAATTAAATAAAATTAAAAGCTACTTAAAAAAGAAAATCACAAACAAATATTTACAAGCTTGAATTCAAGAAAGTAACTAAAATTCCAAACTAACTTAACACGCCAAATTGTTCCCCGGAAATGGCGCCATTTTTGATAATGCTCAACTCACACGGTAATTTAAGTGCAAGGCGGCCGTTGTCAATATATTTACCCAACTCTAGAGTTGGGGTCGAATCCACGAGGAACAATATGAGTGGAGATAAAATTAATTTGAAATGATAGAAACAAGTTAAAATCAAACAAATGGTACAAAAAGATAAAATGGGGGAGATAGGTTCCTACACTAATATTTCATTTTGTTTTTTTCTAGTATAAATTTAGGGCTACAAATAATTAGAGTTTTAAAACTTATGCATGGATATTGGGATTATGCACTACTAAGGGAGTGAAATATGGGTGTTAATCATCAACACCAATTTAGTAAATCAAATATTGGTAGGCTTGGTTAGAGATTTTGATACTAGTCTTTCAACAAAACATCAAACTTTCACCGATTGATTCTTTCGAATACCTAATAGGAGTGTTCAACAATTGGTAACCACAACCTTAATCTAGGAATCCTTATTTCTTGGATGATACCCATGGCATAGTAAACCTCACGTTCACCCTTATGTCTAAGATAGTGAAAATTTAGCAAACTATACGTATGATTGTCTATCATTTCTTTGTTCTCCATATCCCTCTTTTGAGGATGACATGGATTCCTAAAGTTCATCCAAAACCCTTTTTTCAAAGATAACCTTGAAATTTCTAGACTTTGGAGCTTTTATGTATCAAACCCTTGTGGGTATTTGGGGCTTTCACCCTTCCAATCCCAACCAAAGTAGCATAGCAATGAAAAAACCCATAAACATGAATTACCAAATAAATGCTAATAATAATTACCTACACACACTTTAAACCTTATTCACACATAATCACAAGATGGAGATTTACCTACCCATAAGATAAATAAGCATAGATATACCCATAATCTCCATTGAAATAAATTGTTGAAGAATTAAGCGAATATCACTTCAAACTTGGCTCTCCCACAATATAAAAAATGGAAGTGAGAAAATCTTCCACTTAGAAAGTCTCCAATATATTCTTCACCCAAATTTATACAATATTTTATACTCCAATAATAACTATAGTTTATATCCACGATCGTGATTAATTGACCATCTTTGACTGCCACGATCGCGGTCAGCAGATCGTGACTGAGGTACCCGAGGCCCTTCTATTTCAGGTCTTTAACTATACTTTCTTTCTCTCTTTTTCTTCATTTTGAGCTCCAATCCACATCTTTCCAACCCTTTAACTCTATGCCTGCTAGAAGTGGATATTTGTGCATCTAATCACAATTATGTCTCATTTATGAATCCATAACAAGGTAATGTGCACGAATAATGAGTGTGATTGAGTGGTCAACTCACCACTCATCAGAACCTATCCGATATGGGTATCCCAAACCATAAACAACTAAGAGAGCCCTTAGCCCAGCCCACTAGTGATATTGTCCATTCTGGTCTAGACCCTCACGGTATTAAAACTCATCACTATGATGTAAGACTTGCTTATATATACCCATAGTATCCCTTCTGTGTTTAGCCGATGTTGGACTCCTTGTCCTAAGTTGGGGTGTTACACCAGTCTACCACACTCAACAGAGTGAAAAAAGTACCAATCACCCTCCCAGCCTAATAATATGGGGAATCGTTGAGTGTGGAGGCCAATTGTAAAAGCTAACATAAAAATAAAAGCAATAATAGTTCTAGTTCAAACCTAAATGTTAAAGGAGTTTAAATGATGTCGCTGGTCTTATTTAAGAGCTGGAATAGGAGGACAATGATGTAATTCATAGCAAGGACCCTGAATCTTGGAAATCAATCAGGTGGATGGTTGAAGGGTCAAAGAAAAACTAGTATGATGGCATTTAACCTATACAGAGTAGAAGTATGAAGAGGATAATTGTGGAAGAATGAAAAACCATCACCATAGATCTTCAAGAATATCCTGATTTAGGTAGGAAATTTAATGAGTATAACTTGGGATGTTTGAGTAGACCTCCTGGATCATGCTACCCCACTATTGTTAGGAAATCTTTCGTGAATTACCTATCAGTATTAGAGAAAGATTTTCCAAAAGGGTCAAAGGTGATGGATATGAGGAACAAGATTAGAATTCCAGTGAGAAGAGTAGTTGTGGATATGTTAGAGAATACAATCAACCAAATATTATTTGGTCAATTGTATACTACTCCCACAATTATCCCAAATCTTGAGCATCAGATGACTACTGCATCCATTCAAAGATCATGGCTAGCAAGAATATTAACAGATAGCGAGTACCCATCATGGTTAAGGTACAAGAAGAGACTTGGTAAATCAATATTAAGCTTTAAAGCCAAATTTTAGTAGTCTCTTATGATATTGAGGCTGATGCCAACTATAGGAGATCTAAATTTAGATATACAATAGGCAGTGATGGTGGCGAGTTTGATTGAAGGGCTGAAAATTAACTTCGGCCAAATTATAGTTGATAAGATATTTGTGAGGTCACATAAAAATTCCAGTGCCCTACTCTTCCTTACTTATTAATGATCTTTGCAGGCATGCAAATGTGTAAATCATTCAAGGAGTTGATAATGAAGTTTGGGCTATAAGAAAATGGGATATTGAGAAAATAGGGGATGCCACAAAGTTTGATATGAAAGTGCATAAGACCCCAATATTTGGGATACAGTGTCAACCAACTCCAGAGGCGTCAGATGCACCTATAAGTATGTCGTTTCCTCTTGCTATTATTATTCCACAAGGCACTTCTACAACATCAGGGTTGATGCTTATACCTCCTATCTTTGAGACTTCAGATACGACATCCATGGCCACCAATGTATTTAGAGTATAGGTTGACTCCAAAAAAAATTATGAAAGTGGTTTAAGCTTAGAAGAAGTTTGAAAAGTAGCTTAATGTTTGGGCAAAAGAGTTTAAGCCATTTATGGACAGAGTCATAGCAGAGGATTTGAAACCATATGAGAACCTGAACACACAAATAGATAATTAGGAAGAAAGGGTTAACAAAAGGTTGAGATTATCAATTCCAAATCTAGCTAGGTTCACTGCAGAGTTAGAGCAGGCACAAGCTGATACAGCTGAGTTGAAAAGGCAATTGGTTCTAGGAGTTTTTGACCTGGTATTTATGGAGGTAGATAAATAATATAACATTGTTGATATGATGGGACGACCATTGAAATAAAAAGTGAAGTTATGAGTGAAAGTGGTGAGAAGAGGTCTCTAAGAAATAAAAAGCATAAGGATTAAATAGATGAAGAAAAGGTGGTGTAGAAAGTAATGAGAAGGTCAAAGAAAAATTAAGAAGCAAGAAAAAAGAGAGTTAAATATGAAGTTGTCGGTGTTTCTACTAGTTTATCCTTGGGAGGTGGGCATAGGCCATCGGCTCTACCAGTACCTTTTCTAGTTTCAGAGGAAGTAGGACCTTCCATGACTCGACAGACTCTCAAGACTATGGGCTTTACAAGTATTTCATTCCCTTGTACTCTATTAATTATGAATTATGGACAACGTATTTTAGTGGGGGTAGGGTACTTGTATTTATTAGGAAGTCTATCACTATGGGTTTTTTATTGCCTTCTTTCTTTTCCCTCGTGTGGTATCTAGGAGAAACGACATGTTTAGGATGTTTATTTCATTCTTCTAGTTTTATTGCTTTCATGTGAGTATACATATGTTCTATTTTTATTGCTTTTACATGATTGTACATATCATGTTTGTTGAAAGAAAATGATTGAATGAAAAGTTATTGGTAGGTTGTAGAATAAGGACCATCCTCAAAATTTTAATCTGGTACATAGTCTTTAATGATTAACTATTTTGGATTTGTACTTGGCATTAGAATCTCTAGGTAAAGTGAGTGTGTTTAAGCTAAGCATAAGTTTGAAAATTAGCAACACGTGATTAATTCTCTGTTATATGTGTGTGAGGATTTTTTGTATTTCCTACTTTGTATATGCACCTAGAACTTGCCCGGTTCATTATGTTAAGTGATAGTTGGTTGAATAGGATAGAATAACATTCCATTTTTTAATTCAGTCCTCTTAGCCTTAAAAGCCTGACCAAAAATGTAGTTAGTTGTATATTTCCTTGATTCTTTTTTTGAGCCAATAACCTTTTGTTCAACACCTTTAACTTTCCCTCTCTATCATTAGATCCATTTTTTGTCCATAGTCCCTCCTTTAACATTGTGCATTTCAAATCAAACAAAATGCCTAAGTTGAGGGTGGCTACTCTAGAGAGTTAACGAGTGGAGAATGAGTTGAAGAAAATTTTGGGTATTAAACTTTTGTGTTGGCCCTAGTCCATTATAGATATTATGGACCTTGACTTAAGGCATTAGAATAAGTTGAGGGTGTCTAGTGTGAATATTTTAATAAATAAATTAAATCAAGTGTTTGAAATTGTATAGAAATAAAAGAGCTTTAGGCACTATGAGAAATAAATAAAGAAAAAATTAAAGCTTATTAGTAGCAAAAATGGCAAGGAGGGTTGATTCACTATTCCAAAAGGCATCTTACCATCACCCAAGCCCCCATTACAAGCCTAAGTAAGCCTTATAGTGATCCTTGCTAACCAATTATTGCACATAATAGAATGATAAGGGCAAGACTATGTCTTTGTGTATACTTTGTTTGAAATTTGCTGTGAGAGTAAGAGATTTGAATAGTAGTCCTTGAATTACATTGATCAGTGTGAGAAGGACTTTCTTTCAGGGTGAAAGCATATGTATAATACTTGTGGTTGATGATTCTTGGATTAGGTGTTTTATATGTACACATGTAACGTAACTAGAGTGTAATGCCAAGCATTGATCCCTATGAGTTAAAATTATAAAACTTGTGTACTTATTATAGTCTTAGTCCTAGCTAGCTCCAACAGTTACCAATTATTTCAGGATCTAGATGCATATATGTTATAGTGCTAAGTTGCTTGAGGTCAATCAAGCATCTTAAGTTAAGGGAGTGGATGTACTAGCATCTAACGATATATTTCTTAACTTCTACGAGGGATATTCGCTTGTTTTATAACAACTGTTAGTGTTATTTAATATTTTTTGTGCTTTTCATAGGAATCAAACATAAAAGCATGAAATCTCAGAGATTTAAAGTACAGAAGCCTGCGATGGATACATCAATTTACGGTCGGTGCCCTGATGTGTTGTCGGTCTAGTCGTTGCCACTAAGTAGAACATGGGTAAATCTGTAATGAGGTGATGATCCAACTGACGGACTGCCAAGCTTGTAATGGTCTATCACTATAGTCACCATTGTAGATAAATTGTTATGAAGATGATGGGAAGAGTAATAGGTCATTAGACCAGTGATGTACCATCTCTACATCCATCGATGATTGATGTTGGTAGTATCTCACTGGATATTCTGTGATGGTTTGTGCGATGAACCATTTCTAGCTCAATGAACCATCGATTGAGCCATCATATCTGACACGGTATCTCTGTGTTAAATTTTAAATCCTAATTCTCTGGGAGCTATGAATACCCAGCTTAGGGTTAGAATAGGCATCTTTTGACTATTGTGCAATTATGTAATGTAAGTTCATTGAGAAACAAGTTTAGAGCTGAGAATGTGACTATTGTGATTGTATCATATTCTATTCATTTTAATGATTTCTCTTAGTTGCAAACTTGAGAATGTGCCCAAAAAATATAACGTGCTTGAACAAAAAATTTATAGTTGGGAAAAGAGAATAGTGAGAAGATATTATAGTTCTTACTTTGTAATTTTTAGATTGATTCCTTAACCACATTAATCTATTGGAGAATACATTGCATTATATATTGTTAACACTTTAAGTTTGAAGAAATTAAAGTGAATCCATCTTTGAAGGTTGAGAAACATTTGTATGGAAATTTTATGTAACTTCTCTATAATCACAAGTGTTGCTATGAGTTCCTATAACCATTAAACCTGAAAGAATTAATACACCTCTTAGCGAACATAAACCTAGTTTACTATCTCTCATTTGTTAATTAGTTATCAAAGAAAGTGTTGGTCATCACTAATCTGAAATTACTAAATTAATATTTTATCAAAATCACCCTTCACTCAATGAAAAATTATGATTAAAGATCTATTAATATACATACAAATTAATTAGCATCTTAATCCCTGTGGGATTTGACCCTAACCTTTGTTGGATTATATTTTTGACAACGACTGCTTACACTCTTTTTGGGGAGTTATAGTTTGGGTGTATCACCTATGAGGCCATGTTTTATGCCTTATCCCACTATGTACTACAATTGACTACCTCATAAGAAGAGAAGATTAGGTACTTCATGAAGGATGGAAAGTCCTTTCAAGATATTTTTGAATTTGCCAAGAAGCCTGAGGCACTCAAAAAATAGAGAGATATAAAAGCAGAAGAGGAGAAGGCCCAAACATCGAGCCAATTCAGTGGTACTTTCTCAAAGGATTATTGTTCATCTTAGCCTTATAATCCAGCCATGACATTATTTGTAGAGAGCCCGCTTGGGGTCATTTATCATCCTTCTTATACAAACAGTTATAGACCTTTATCCTCTTCAGGTCAGAGGCCTAATTTGGGTATTAGATATTATGTGTACGAAGGTTTGGGACATATTAATAGGTATTGTCCTAACTTCTTATATGTAAGTCAGTTGACTCAGTAACCAGCTTTTACTACTCTAGTTCTAATAGGTTATGGTGGAAGAGGAAATTGTATATGCCATCCACAAAGTGGGCATGGTGGCCAGGCTAGGGGTGGAAACCAAGTCAATTGAGGTGTAGCATAGGTTGGAAGAAATGGAGATCAAGGTGGTAGAGGTAGCAGTCAAGATGGTGATAAGGCTCATATTTATGCTTGTCCATCTTGTCCTAAGTAGAAGTTTCTGATATTGTGATCATAGGTACTATTCTTGTCTATGATCGTATCATTTCTATATTATTTAATCCCGGTTCCACTTTCTCTTATGTGTCTGTAAAATTTGCCTTAGGCTAGGTCTTAGAGTGTGAACATCCTGATACTCCTATGTATGTGTCCACACCAATGGGGGTGTCTGAATATGTTGATAAGGTTTATTGTGTGTGTCCTATAATGTTTATGGGAGTTAAGACCCTGGAATACCTAGTTATTATAGATATAGAGGAGTTAGATATTATATTGAGGATGAGTTGGATGTCTCTTTATCGTGTAATTCTTAATTATTATGCTAAAACCATAGTTGGAGGGATGCATAGGATGGATGAGATAGATTGGGAGGGTACTTTTAAGCCAAGTCCTATAAGAGCTATGTCAGTAATTTATGCCCAAAAGTTAGTAAAGATGAGGTGTAGGTCATTTTTGGCTTATCTTCAGGAAGATAAATGTAATGACCGTCTAGGTCATTTCCTTGATTTGCCTGCAATTTTGGTATTTTGATTGTTCCCACAGTGGCTATAGGTCATTTATGACTTTTGGGAACTATCATCTTGATGATCGAACAGTTCATTTGGATTTTAGGCTCATTTCCTTGTTTTGAAATTGTTGCTAGTTAGGATTTAGTCGCACATCAAAACTCCTAGTTGATGATCTCAGGTGCAAATTATGACTAAGACAGTAGCTCTAGAATATTGATTTTAGACTAGGTAGAACTTTGGTTCGAGTCCTAAGGTACTTGAGCTCATTTTGACCTATTAGTCAAAAAGTTAAAAAATTAAAAAATTAGGAGTGGGACCCATATTTGGTTGAAACTGCATCGGATGGAAAATATAACATTTCCATCACATTGGAAATGTTGAAATTAGTGTTTTAGCATAGTTCATTTGTGTATATAGGATTTCAAATGAACCTTGAGACCTTGGCGGAAACTTAGAAATTTTTCCAAGTTTTAGCTGACATATGATAGATCGGCTGTTGCAATTTAGTACCCTTGGCAGAAGGGATAGTGCAATTGCACTAAGGTTTGTTGCGATTGAAACACCTTCTCCTAATGTCATGTAGTTTGATTGCACGCCTGCATGTTGCGATTGCAACATCTGAATACCTGGAAGGAGTATAAATAGGCCCCTTACGTCACGAATTGGCTCATTATTCACCCATCTCTTGAGAGAAAAACCCCTAAAGGGTGAGATGTCTTAAAATTATAGCTTGTTAGTGATTTGGAATCTTGTTTAACCTATTTTTCATGATTATCATCTGATTTAAGGTAAGAATTCACACTTTTCTTAGTGAAAGTCCTTAATTATTTGCTCAAAACCCCAATAGCTTGATGGGCTTGATTTTAGCCCTAATTTAGCTTAGTTTTCACCCTTTTTTTAGGGTTATGATTCCTTGAGAATTTATTAACATTGGGTTGGTCTTGAAAATACATTTTTCATAAGTGGGACCCGCATGGGGATTTGGGCGTGATTTTTGGACCCAAAGCATAATGGTGAAATATGGGTATTGTTATTCACATATTGATGATTAGATTACAATTTTGATAGAGTGATGGAATTTTTTGATCATGAAGTGAAGACGAACGTTTGGTGAATGATTCAATAATTTGTAGTTTGGCATTGAGGTAGGCCTCTGCCTACTCTTCTTAATAAGATGATGCATATTATATATTACATGTGAATATGAATGTTAATATTAATTATGGGTAAAATGACTTAGTCTTGATTATTGATGTTTGGGAACTAGATGAGGGTTTTGACCCATAAGGTGAAATGCTTCTTACACTTTTAGAATTTTATTTCCTTCTCCCTAGATTGAACTAATTCATAGAATGGATATGATATGCTACTAGGTTTGGGAGGTGGTTTAAGGATTGGAAGCATGATTCGTATGATTAACCTTATTTGGACAATTTTTAGTGACCTTAAACCCGTAATTTATGTGGAGTTGAGTTAATTACTTATGTATCTAGGTGGGATTCCTATCTTACAGTTGATTATGTATTATTTACCATAAGAAGTGAATTAGATACCTTATCCTAGTCTAGGGTATGAATTGCCTAATTATGGAATTCAAGGATTAGAACTGGGTTCTTCTGGCCCACCTTAGGCCAAGACTTATGTTAGCCCATGTGGACTTATTTACGAATGTTAGGTATAGTTGAGACCATTGAACTTTTAGTATAAGGTTACTTCATGACTTATTGAATGGTGATGATTTTCCCCCGGATTATGATATATGGCTTATAAATATGAGATGGCTTATAGATATGATTATTTATATGAGTTTCGGATCAGATGTGGGCCTAAGGCTGTGGTTATGACATTGTAATTATTCTGGACAGATTATTGGACCAAAGGACGTGTGATGAGTGGTGATTTTACCACTTATTTGCACTTATTATGAGTTCACAATACCTTGTTTTGAATGAATAAATGAGACAATATCTATGGATAGATGCACTAATATCCACTCTTTGCAGGCATAAAGTTGAGAAAACCAAAAGATGTGGATTGGAGCTGAAAATGTTAAAAAGGGAATAAGAAAGAGTGAAACTAAAGACCTGAACTACATCAACCTTAGTTACTACGACTCAGGTCCTCTATATGCGGTCACAGTCAGCCATGACAGCCAGAGCAATGCGGTCATGGCACACAACTGCGGTCGCATGGTCACGGTCGCAGACCACCGTACACGATTACGGTTAAGCAGGAAGGTGCCTAGGGGCATATCTGTAAAAAGAACTTGGACGCATTCCAAGCCATATTTAAGCTAAAATCCTTTCTTCATTAGGATAGCTTAGCTCATAAGATATTATGGAATTCAAGATTTGAAAACCTAATCTTGGGAAAGTGTGTAATTAACTTTGAAGGCTAAATTTCTTGGGCTTTTTGTGAAGAATGAATGCTTTGGATAATCCGTATGGTATATCTCTCTTTACTTTCTTCATGAGTAGCTAAGTAATTTAGTCTTGAGATTATATTAAACTATAGTATAATTGTGTGTGGCTATTGTTATGTTTGCATGGATTTTAGTTGTTGAGTATGGATTCCACCATTGCTTGAGCTTACGGGTTGGAATTTGATAGGTGATAACCCCAAATCTCCTAATGGGTTTGATTGGTGAAACCCCAAACTCTAGAAACCCTTTATCATCCTTGAAGGATGGATGAAGGTGAACATTAGGTAACCCATAACATCCTGGAAAGAGCGTTATTGGCGGACAAAGCAATGGTGGCAATTGAGCCTATGTTTTACTACCTTTTGCAATCTTAGAAATAAGTATATTAGGAGTGTAAATTATGTCGAGAGCATAATCCTAGAAATAGGGATGCTTGATTGAGGTCTTTGGTGATTATGAAAATATGTACACTTGTTAGGTGCTCGAAAGAGCCAACGGGTGAAATCGTTGTGGTTTTGTTGAAAGATTGACCCCAATGAACTTCGACCTTTCCTATCCTTTAGTCAACAACTAAATTTCATGATGAACCAATATTAACCCACATTCATTACCTCTAGGTAGACATAATTCCATGATTTCCCTCAAATCTTGAATTCTAAGTATAAGTTTAATTCACCAAGTGCTTGTTAAAGTTGGTTATGAAGAATTCCCAAGATAATCCCCTATTGTATTTTACATGTCATTTTATTAGCATTTCGAGTAATCTCTTAGTAATTTAAGCATCTATAGGGTTTGAAGTCTATAGTTCACTCCTCGAGATTCGACGCCAATTCAAATTGGGTTACTTAACAATAACCGCCTCACCCCTAATTATGGGAGTGAGTTGAGTGTTATTAAAATAGCACCATTGTCGGGGAGTGAAATATAGATTTTTCCTGTGAGGTGTCATTCTTACTTGGGAATACTCGAAGTGGTGAAATTTACTTTATTGGCTGTTTTTGAATCTTTTGTAGGTGATCAACGTGTAAACGGAGCAATGAGCGATAACGCAAGCAATATGGGACCCCTCAATGCCTCTCTTGATGATGAAGGACAATTAAATAAGGTAGGACAAACAAGTTCAATTTGAATTCTGCTAACCAATGAGAATGGAGTGTTTCATGTGACTAGCGTTATGCTTCACATGTTGAAAATGAAAGGATTGTACGGGGGTCAAGCATATGAGGACCCGAATGTCCATTGAAGAACTTTGTGGAAGTTTGTACGCTATTTAAAATAGTACACATTACACAAAAATCCATCCAACTTCGAATTTTCCTATTTTCACTAATGGGTGAGGCGGTTTTATGGCTTCGCTCACTTCCACCTGGATTAATTACATCATGGGAAGAGCTTACTACGGTGTTTCTTGATAGATACTTCCCACCATCGAAAATGCTTTAAAAGTGGGATGAGATTGTGAACTTTCATTAAATGAATGGAGAACCATTATTTTAAGCTTGGGAGATATTTAATGGAAAGTTATCCTAATGCCCTAATCAGGAGGTCCCGGAAAAGATGCTCTCCATTAAACAAAATGGTGGTGGACAATGTGATGGGCAATTCTATAGTGAGATTGTATCATCTTGAGGCCTTCCGATTGATAGGAGAAGTATCAAAACAAAATCAGGGTTGGAATACCCAAGACACCGAAGCTTCCAAAACCCCTTCTACCACATCAGTGGGGACTAACAAACAAAGAAAATGAGAAGAAGAAAGGGAGGAAAACATGGCCAAATGATGACCCAACTTAAGCTCTTGACTAAGAATGTTATGGGTGCACCCGCAAAAATGGTAAACTCTGTATCCTTGAAATCTTGTGAAGAGGATAAAGAGGCAAAGAAGTTTGATAAAGAAATTCGGTACTTGGAAAACTACTAGGGGGGTTCCCGCCCGCCTACTAAAGGAAAGGTGGGAACCAAGGTTGGATGGATCATGAATGGGATCGCTATTGGAGAGATTGTGAACATGACTATGATTGTTATGTCCCTCCTCATGAATGAGCTAAATCCATGGTGTCTAGTTCCATTGATCCCAAAAAGTTCAAGACTGAGGATATGTTAGCAAGAATCTTGAATAGAGTAGAAGGCACAAACAAGATGGTTCTTGAGTTGAAGGGTGATTTCTCCCACCTTTATCAAATGGTGGTGTCTCACTCCATATCTATCAAGCAATTGGAGACCCAAGTAGGGAAAATATCCACACAATTAAATGCTAAACCTAGAGGTGAACTTCTGAGTGACACAATTGCTAACCCAAAGAACGATGAGCAAGTCCTAGCAATTTTCACAAGGAGAGCAAGAACACTTAAGGAACCTTTTATAGGAGATATGAGTGAGAATATGCCCAAGGCCAAAGCAAAGGAAGTGACACCTCAAAGAAGAGAGGTAAATGCTGAGAAAAAGGTAAATAAAAGTGATGAAGAGGTGGTTGAGGATGGACGGCCACAAGTTTAAGAAATACCAACCATCCAAGTTCCTCCCCATTTCCTTAACGTTTGCATAAAAAGAGAAAAATGAAAAATTGAGGAAGTTCATGGCCAAACTTAGCAACCTATCAATAAACATCTTATTGCTTGAAGCTATCCAAGAGATCTCGGGATATGCTAAGTTGATCTCCAAGAAGAAACTTATTGAATATTATACTATTGACGTCACTCATGAATGTAGAACTATCATTTATAGGAAGGTTGCAAAAAAATATATGACCCCGGAGTATTCACTACCCCTTGCACAATTGGGACGCATGACTTTGCAAAAACTCTATGTGACTTTGGTGTAAGCATCAACTTAATACTTTATGTCATATACAAGAAACTTGGTCTGGATACCCCGACACCAACCTCTATGCGACTCTTGATGGTGGATATATCTATAAAAAGGCTGATGGGTATATTGTTTGACGTCCTTGTGAAAGTGGACAAGTTCATTCTCCCAGCGGATTTCATGGTATTGGATTGTGAAATAGAACAAGAGGTGCCTATAATTCTTAGTCGTCCTTTCTTAGACACTGGGAGAGACATTGTTGATCTAGAGCTGGGGGAGATGAAATTTAGAGTGTAAGAGGATGAGGTCTCTTTTAAAATTTGCAAATCAAAATAGTAAACTGTGGAGTTGCAAGTAGTATCTGCGGTGGATATTGAAAATGAGAAGATGAATGAATAGGGGTTTGAGGACCCACCTTGAAAATAAATGAAGGAAGACATCGCACCACGGCGATAACTAAAGCGCTAGGTAGGAGGCAACCCACAAATGTCACAAAAGTGGCTCGTATCCTTTTTTGTAGTTTTTGTAGAGTACATGTTATCTTGGGCATATGAATAACCCTTGAAAATGTGGGAAAATGTAGAAAAATTCTGAACGGGGGAAAATAGGGGGGCAAAATTACTCTCGGTTACCGTAATTATGGCCCCCAAACTCCATCGCGGTCACACGGATATCCGCGGTCGTAGTCCCTTGACCGCGGTCACGAACACTTCTTCCATTTAATCCCTAGTTTCCCTCATTTCACTTAAAATCCCTTTTAAGATTGTTCTCTCTAATTTAGTCTAGTTTCTGGTCAAGTTTGTGAGCTCAAATAGCATCCTTGCATTCCATTGCATCAAAACTCCGGTAAGTAACATGAATCCATGCTTTTACTTGTGAAAATAGGCCATAGAATTCATGATTAAAAAGGACCTTAAATTTTGATTGTTATGCTTTCCATGTTGTCATATTTGGTATTGTTGTGATATTGGATGTTTGATTAAGGTGTGCACACAAGTGGGGGAAATCATGAGTACCCAACTTTGTGTGAAATAGGAAGACCAATGAGAGATGCACACTAAGTGTTTGATAAAATGCTCTAATGAATTTTCAATACTTATATTTTCTTTTTAAAGGGCATTCGCAAACTTTTGAGTATTGTTCCCATGATCTTCATATGCTTCCATATTGTAGAACATAATTGTAGCCTAACTTTGGAGGAAATCTGTACATGCAGAGCTGACATGGAACCAGCCTCAGGAAGTGCGACCAAAGTCATAGACCACGATCGCGGTAACGCAAATGCGGTCCTGACTCGTGATCACAGTAAGTGAGGACAGCTTCCTGCCAGGCCAAAAATCTTGCATTTCCAAATTTTTCATTTAGCACCACTAAGAACCTAGTCCAATGAATTCTAGTGATTAATCTAGCATATTTTTCATTGTTAAAATGTCATCAAAAGCTATAATGTATGCTTAGTGATTTTAGGACAACCTCATGGATAAGTATGATCACATCCAATTTATGGCACCCGAGTGCCACACACTTTACTATAGGAATCTTCCAAGGACAAAGTTGCCCCCAGAGAGAGGAATTTTCTTGGATAATATGCCAGAGAAACTACCGGCACTTTATGACAAACTTGAGGCCATAGGTTGGCGGTTCTTCACCACGGATCCATGCATTGCAAATGAGCAATGGATCCGTGAATTCTATGCAAACATCGGTGAAGTCTCTTTTTCAAACCCACTCAATATGACTATCAGGATTTGGGGTAAGCCGGTGAAAGTTGGGGCTAAACAAATTAATGATGTTTATGGGCTTGAGTAGGTAAATATGGGTGAATTTAAAGCAAAGGGGTGTAATCATGGAATTGGTTGGAACATAGGCTATGCTCCCGAAGGAAAGTATCGTGGGCCAAAACTAAGAGAAATATTTTTATGAACGACTTTACCTCCGAGGCTCGGATATAGTTGGACATCATTTGTAGCCAAGTTTCTCCTTGCACCCACTTGACAGCAGTCCCAAAATTGCGTGCTAGGATGGTTGCATGTATTCTAGTTGGCTTCCCTCTAGATGATGGTCAACTTGTGGTTAATAAAATATATTATTTCAAGGTCTAAGGCACTATGCATCTATTCTTTCCTCCTTAATTACAAAGATTTGCAAAAGAGTGAGGGTTGAGGAGTATGATAGTGATACATGGATTCACCCTAATGCTCCCTTTTACCCCTTGAGTATTAGAGGTAAGGGGGCACCCAGCAAAACTAATAAAAGAAATATCGACTTGGAAAAACTGACATACGTTGAACCTGTGTCTCATAGGACAACTATCGCAGGACCTCTTAAAGAGATTGGAGTAAATATTGCAACCATCAAAGACCTTGTGTCTAGTTTGCCCTAAGGACCGGGAGAGCCTTCCACCATTCATCAATCTTATGTGTCATGTACCAATTATAAGAAGCACAAGGAGGACCAAAAAAAGCAAGAAGATACCATTGATAATCTTGAAAAGGCCTACTCCTCTTTGGAGGATTCACTCCGAGACCTTCTGATCACACATGAAAAAATTATTAAAAGAAGAAAAAGAGGGATGAATTCTTCATCAGGATCTAGAAAGGTGTGAAAGGCCTATGGAAAGTTTTAAGGCCCCGAGATAGACTTCTTTATTCTTGGGTGGACAATGATGATGAGACCCCAGCTGAGTGGTTCGATCTTGAGGAAGAGGGTAGTGATGCAGAGTACAATAGTGATAGCAACCCTTAATACGGTTTCAGGGAGCACCCTTATTTCTTTTACCCTTAATTATTTATGCAGTGGGGACACTGCTATCTTTTAAGTTAGGGGTGTCTCCTTATTCTTATTCACTTAATTTGGGCCTATTATATCCTTTTCTTCTCTTTTGGATAATTCTCATCTTTATTTTATTTTGGTTGTAATATTCGGGTATCATGATAGTACCCACATTTGCATGCATTAGTTATTTTGTTCATAGTTTCCTATTTTAGTCTAAATTTCATTAGTCGAGCTTTGACTTCATGATTGGGTTGCTAACAATAAATACAGGGGAAGTCTGAGTACCCCTGGTATCAAGGCCATAGAATGTAAAGGCAGTATGAGTACCTGTGGCAATGATAACTTAGGGTTGCATTAAGATCCATTGCTGAAGTCTGAGTAATCATATGGTGGGTCGCCCATACTATGAACTTCAATGTGATATGATAGCTTTGATGGTTTCCATGATTAGCAAATTATATGTGGTGTGGATGCAAAATCAAACAACCCCCTCCGTTCAAAAATTTTGAAAAATTCAAAGGCATGGACGTGAGAAACTTTTTGACAAAAATTTTCCCTCTTCCTAGGATTTCGAAAGTTGACTTTGGAAAAATAATAAATACTTCATATTTGTCTCGAGTGGGTAGAACAATTAAATCCCATTAACGACATTCACATGCCTTGTGTGTGAGGTTAATCATAACCATCTCATGTGTACTTGTACTATCTAGAACTTGCCCTTTTAGTCTTTCAAAGCTAATTTTTGACTATGCTTGGTTGGTAAAATGATCATAGGCCATCTTCTGATTTTGGAAGTCCACTTTAGCCTAAAGAGTCTACCAATACATAAGAGTTACCCCTAATCACCCTCTTCGAGCCTTTGGACTTTTGTTGGCAAACACATTATAAGTCGTGACCCTTCTATTCATCTGCTCTTTAACCCTATTCTTCTTAAACTTAAGAATACAAATTGAGGCTAAATGCCTAAGTTGGGGGTGGTGGAAAGAGAAATAAGTATAGTTGGGCCATGAAGAAGGTTCCTTGACAATCTTGAGAAAGTGAAGCTTTTTGGATTTGAATAAATAAAAAAATCCCATAAAGGAAAGAAAGGCTTTATATATATTCAAAAAATATAGAAGAAGAGAAAAACAAAAGAAAGTGGGAAAACCAAGAAAAAGCAAAGAGTGGGCAAAATAGTAAAGTGAAAAGAAGTGGAAATAAGTGAAGCATGAAAAGAGTGTGATGTAGAAGTTCAAGGAGGGTGTAGCCTCGTATTCCTAGGTTGATCTAATACCCTAACCTTAACCAACATTACAATCTCAAAAATCCATTTAAGATTCCTAACCAAGTCTATTTATTGTAGTGGTGATTGAAAATACGGGCAAGCTTATGGCATGGTACTTGTTAACATGAAAAATTTCTTAAAAGAGTGAGTGGTTGCACTTAAAATTCCTTGTTGCATGATTGGTATCTAGGTGTACGAATTTATCCTTTCTTATGAGGAGGCATGTGAACTAGTTGAGGTGGGTGATTTTGTCATCTTCCACATAATTAGATAATCAGAAGTATTGCATTTCTAGAGCGTTAGTAGTTGTTATATGGTTGCTCCTCAAAGTCTATTGCATTCTTCACTATTTTATTTTATGATGAGGGGAGTATTTAAAGTCCTATTTTCCCATGTGTAAAGAGCTTTTTGTGGTGGCAATCTAATTTGAGTAATTAAGATCATTGGGTGATAGAATAAGGGCACATAGGAAATTGTCTCATTGTAAAAGGTAGAGTTACTTATGGACAAACAAGGTCTTAAATTGGGTGTGTTGATTAGTGGTGATTTTACCACTCATTCATGCTCATTATGTGTGCACATTACCTAATTTTGAAAGAATAAATGAGACAATATCTATGGATAGATGCACTAATATTCACTCTTTGCAGGCATAAAGTTTAGGAGACCAAAAGATGTGGATTGGAGCTGAAAATGATAAAAAGAGAACAAGAAAGAGTGCAGCTAAAGACCTGGACTACATCAACCTCAGTTATCGCAACTGTGGTCCTGTATCCACATCCGCGGTTAGTCAAGATGATCAGAGAAATACGGTCGAGGCACATAACTGTAGTCGCGTGGTTGTGGTCGCGGATAGCCGTGCGCGATCACGGTTATGTGGGAAGGTGCCCAGGGGAAGATCTATAAAAGAACTTGGATGTATCCCAAGCCATATTTAATCTAAAACCCTTTATTCTTTCGATAGCTTAGCTCATAAGATATTTTGGAATACAGGACTTGAAACCCTAATCTAGGGAAAGGGTGTTATTAACTTTGAAGGCTAAATTTCTTAGACTTTTTGTGAAGAATGAATTCTTTGGATAATCCTTATAGTATATCTCTCATTAGTTTCTTCATGAGTAGCAAAGTAATTTAGTCTTGGGATTATGTTGAACTAGAGTGTAATTGTGTGTGGGTATTGTTATGTTTACATGGATTTTAGTTATTAAGTATGTATTCCATCATTGATTGAGCTTACGGGTTGGAATTTGATGGGTGAAAACCCTAAATATCCAAATGGTTTTGATGGGTGAAAGCCCCAAACTCTAGAAACCTTTTATCTTCCTCAAAAAAGAGATGAATATGAACATTGGGTAATCCATAACATCCTCGAAAGAGGGTTATAGAGGGATAAAATAATGGTGGACAATTGAGCCTATGTTTTACTACCTTTTTCAATCTTAGAAATAATTGTATTAGGAGTGTAAATCATGTCAAGAGAATCATCCTAGTAATAGGGATACTTGATTGAGGTCTTGGATAATTATGAAAATGTGTACACTTGTTCGTGCTTGAAAGAGACTACGGGTGAAGTCGTTGTGGTTTTTTTGAAAGATTGACCCCAATGAACTTCGACCTAGTCTATCCTTTAGTCAATAACTAAATTTCATGATGAGCCAACATCAACCCACATGCTTACCTCTAGGTAGACATAATCCCAAGATTTCTCTCAATCTTGAATTCTAAGTAAAAGTTTAATTCACCAAGTTTTTGTTAAAGTTTGCTGCGAAAAATTCCCAAGCTAATACCCTTATTTTATTTTACATGTCATTTTTATTAGCATTTCAGGTAATCTCTTAGTAATTTGAGCATCCATATGGTTTGAAGTCTATAGTTCACTCCTCAAGATTTAACCCCAATTTAAATTGGGTTACTTGACAATGATCGCCTCACCCCTAATTATGAGAGTGAGTTGAGCGTTGTCACTGTGTTATGATGTAGGTTGGACATCCAAGAAGTCTTTGTCCTTGTAAAGGTTATGGTTGTAGTTTATGAATGTATTGATGTTTATGGTTCCAATATTTAAATACTGGTGATAGCATGTATATATTTGGTACATTCATTACCATTGAATCGGTATATTATGCAATTCTAGCTAAAATATGATCTTATTACTATTTTCCTAAATAAGGGTTAAAGCCCTCTTTTCACCTTAAAAATGGATTTCTTCATAACAATAATTTCTTGAATGTGTAAGAGATTAATATTGATGTTCTATAGATTTGACAAAGACATATTCTGGTCCATCATTTTGATAATTCTAAATCACTCCAGTCATGAGAGATTTTGACCCTTCTACACTTTTATAATGATTTAGTTCTGAAGTTCACTTCGGGCAATGGATTTATGGATTTACACTTTTTTTATCCATGACTTGAGTCATTCACCTATTATATCTATGTACACATCTCTTTGGTATAGGACAGAGGAAGATGTTGTATTGATGATATAAATTCCAGGTAAAAACCCAGATGGAAGATTTTAGTATTGAGGTTATATATATGTGTATGTGTGTTAATAATACTGATAATATTGACGATATTGAGGACATTGATTATATATTGACCGGTTCAATTCTAGGTATTGATTATATATTATGACTAATTCAATTCTAGGTATTTCTTATATTATTACCCATTTAATTTTGGGTATTGACTATATATATGTTACCGGTTTGAGTCTGGGAATGATTGTGATATTGATTATATGCTTTGCATTCATTCTTTTATGTACATTATCTATCATTAGTATGTGTCTATATCTATCAGCCCATATGGGGGGTGCATTGGTATGGGTGATGACTATGCCTTGTGGTTTGTTGTATGCTGATTGAACCTTCTGAGCATGGGGAGGTAGGGGTACGTGATATGCTCGACTAGGCATTTGGTTATCTGGACTAGCCGGTTACTCGCATTGTAATTATACTATTGTTATTATCATTGTTATGGCTAGTTTATGATAGATTGGTTATTGAATCAGTATTGAAATTTGAGGTATGATTCTGGATCTTCTATCTTTCAATTTCATTATTATGCATGATTTACTCATGATTAGTCATATGAGTTACAAATCCTGAGTATGCTAGCACTAGCTCCTACTATGATTATGAGGTCTAAAAATTCTAGTCTTATGACTTAGTCTAGCTCGTACTATGATTATGATGTCTAAAAATTCTACTATTTTAACTCAGGCTATACTTTGAGTTGACCTTGTTTATGTATATATATATGTATGTCCAGATATATGTAGTCATAGTATTACCGTATATCCCTTCCTTGATTTATTCAAATTGTATATTCATTCCTTGTCCTTGTATACTATCATATATCATTCTTTCTTCCTTTATTCGTATATTGGATAGGGATATAGGGTGTAGTGTTGAGATTCTCGAGTATGGATGGAATAGTATAGTTCATCCTTGTTACTTTCTTAGCCTGATTATGCTAGTTTCATGGCTATGAGTAGAATAGTTGTCCTTATTATCTCACAAGCTTTATTATGTAAATGATAGGCATTAGGCACAATTTTCATTCTATTTATATGTTATATGTATCTATATTATCTTTGGAGCTTAGTTGGAAGTTACCTACTAAGTACCACATGTTTGGTACTCGTACTACTCTTCTGCAGCCTACAGATCTTTGTATGGGTTATCACCATTGAAGTGTGTGTCGTATAGATCGGCCATGGTTTGGAGAAATATAATGAGCTCCTGATGTTCAGAGTTTTACTTTCCTTCCTCTTAGGTACTAGACTAGTCTCTATGTTGTATTTAGAGATGGTTGTATCTGTATATTTATTTAGCACATATTTTGTGTCCTTCTTATGTTAGAAACTCTTGTATTGATACCACCAGGTTTTAGGACTATATTATGTATTTGATCTTTTATTACCTCTATTCTGCATTTTTTTCTTTATCGATTTAGTTTGTCCATTACTAGTCATTCTAGACTACAGGTTTGTCTTGCCTACTGGTAGGTTATAGTAGGCGCCACCATGACTTAAGAAATTAGGTCATTATAAATTGGTATCAGATCCTCGGTTCACCAATGTATTAGTACAAGATCTAAATGGTTAGTAGAGTCCTAAGGATCGGTACGGAGACGTCTGTAACCTATTTTTGGGAGGCTGCAGGGACATTTTTAGGAAATTTATTTCTTGACTCCTTGTCATGTGTCCATATTTCTATAAGCCTCAAGTAGATTCTTTGATTCTATTTTATCCCTAATGGACGATGCGAGATGGCCGAGAGATTTGGACAAGACTTTGATATGTATTTTCAGAGCTTAATTGCAGCTTTAGACTAGAGAGTAAGGGATGGATACCAAAGATCTTCAGCATCAGCCAATGATGGCACTCAGGTCAATGAGTAGTTATTAGGACAGAGTTGGATTCATTGGAGTTCATCAGGGTTCTTTACCAGTTTCAAAGTAAGAGATTGGGTTTCTAGATTGGGCCAGGTATATTCCTATGTTATATCCTTTTGAGCAGGACATTGTGCATGGATTTATTGGAGGATCAACATTACTACTTCGTTTGGCATTGGAGCACTTAATAGCAGTTGGGTCTTCCTTCTCTCAGGTTTTGGATTATTCGAGGGCCATATATAGAGCTTGTATTGAGATTTATAAAGGTGGTGGCAAGAGGCCAGACCATCAATTTAATGTTATTGGTATTTTATTCAAGAGTGAGGATCGTTCTGGTAGAGGTCAGCTTCACTTATAGCCTATCAGCTATACACAAGTAGCATTTCATACTATGAGTGGTTCTTAGATTATTCATGATGATCATGGCAGGAAAAGTTCTCATTGGACCTTAAAGAGTTTTTGGTATAGGGTCTTCAGGACATGATGGACATTCTAGATTATAAGGGAAAGTATCTCGGAGTATTCTAGGATCTTATGATGGTTGTATCGAAAGGGGACATTGGTTCAGAGAGTGCCCCAGATGTGATTTGGTCATTCAGATAGTGTTAATATGTATTCCCTGCCAGCCTAGAGTTCCTGAGATAGGCTATGATAGAAGGAAGGATGGATGTTATAGTAGAGAGTGCTCTCAGTGTCAGTTGGCTAGACATTTAGGCTCAATTTGTGTTTCTCGCTGGGTTAGGGCATCAACAGTTTGTTACGAATGTAGAAAAATTGGTTAGTGGTGTATAGAGTATCCCCAGCATGAGATTGCTAGACATTTAGCTCATTCAGATCATCCTTAGGATGTTGTGTCATCTTTATTTAGAGATAGTGGACTTAGCACCTTAGTTTATGATTCAATCAGTTCGAGTTTGGACCTATTCAGATTTATTCTCCTTTGACCCGTCTGGCATATAATTGCAGATTTTACCATGATAGGTGAACAACCTAGATATTTTATCCTTGAAAATTGTTACAGTTTTTGAAATCACTACCTAGACTACAACTCTTTTTAAGCATTGTAGGGTGTCTATATGGGTCATAGGACCCTATCGTAGGGTGACCAGAGAAGATTCCCTTTGTTTTTGTCTTGGAAATGAGTCGTGCCTAATGATTTATGCCTAACGAGTTGTATGGACTTTTTATGAGTCGTAGTGTGACTTTCATAATGAAACTAGTTTGATGGCCCAAGTTTCTGCTCAGGGTACAAAAAGGTCCTTACGAGTCATATGGTTTGTACATGAGTCGTAGTGTACGATTTGTAAGGTAACCAGTGAAGGGTCCCTGAGCTACTACCTTGACTACGACTCGTGGTGACAAGTCATAATGAGTTCTTACGAGTCGTATAGTGCCTCGTAGTCACTGGCAATAATTTTTTAGCTTTTAATTAAGGGCACTTTGGACATTTCCCCTCTTTCTCAATTGTGACCCATAACTTAAAACCCTTTCAGGGTATCATTAGCACTCTAAAACAAAAAAAAATAACTTCTCAATCTCTATCAAATTTCCCATTCAAAAACAAGGCTAGGGTTCTAAGAAGGTGGTCAATTAGGGCTCTCAAGGGTGATTTCTCTCCATAGTTGAGATACTTTCAGGCTGCTACTTTTCCCCAAATCTTATTTTGCAAAAGGCATGTTCTTTGAATGGTTTAGTTTTATCAATTTGAATGTGGGTTTTGACATGGGTTGAGGTTTTTGGAATAAATGATTCTTGAATTGTTTTCCCATGGTTTTCATGAGTTTTTCATTCTTTGAATTGAATGATTTTGGACTGATAGGGTGTATGGTTATGGAAATTGGGGGGTTGCGGTAATCCCCCACATTGATGTTTTGAACTTGGAAATTGGTTTTGAACAATTGTATTCCCTTATCCCACTTGTGTAAATGGCTTTGAATTATGGAATTGTCATTTAGTTTGATTTACTTACCTATACTATTGCATTACATAAATAATTAAACAATGAACATGGATTTTAAGGGCCTTGTTGGCTATGTTTTGATTTAATGAACAAAGAGGGGTCGAGACTTTCCCCCAATTTGATTTGATAAACTTAAGGGGGTCGAGGCATTCCTCCAATTTGATTTAATGAACAAAGGGGGTTGAGGCATTCCCCTAAGTTAATGAAATCGTAATGGAATAATTATAAGCTTGCAAACTAAATGGTATGACAATACTTGTTGTGTGCCCTGATGTATAATTCCTTGGTTGATGAATGGGTTATGTGAATTTTTTTTTAATTGGGCTTAATGGGGGTTATATAGCTAAGGCATAAAGGTGTGGGTCTTGAATGACTTATACTTGAAACTCACGTTTGTCAACGTGAGGGTTGGTCTTGATGGTTGTGTGCATGGTTCAAACTATAGATATATTTTCTATCTAGTATTGATGTGGGGTTGGGGCATTACCTGGTCTTCCTTAATACCTCTGGTTCTTAGAGCTAACACACACTAGGGCCCTTTCAGTAGGGGAGCTGAACCCATATAGCCCTTGGGTGCCGATTTATGATGGTTAAGCTACATAGTCTAGGATAATGTTTTACTATAATGCTAAACCTTTTTCCTTACCCAAACATCTATTATATATATATGTATGCATGTAAGTGAACAAGTACAGTGAGTATTAAATTAAACTTTTGACTGAGATTATTTTACTTTTATCCCGAGTTATATGCTAGTGCTCGCCCCACTAACCGTCTCTGGATATTGTATCCCTATGTGATGTAGGGTCTGAAGTCACTTTTACTTTTCCTATGTAGTAATAGGTGATCTCAAAGTTGGTTATTTGAGGTAAAGCGGTGAGCTTTCATTCTTCAAAAGACTTGATCATTTCATTAATTTTCCTTCCAAAAATTAAAATTAAAGACTTCACATTTACATTGTCATTATCATTGTCATGGTCAGGAGCATGTCCTGATATGGGTTGTTTTATGGTATAGAGGCTTTGTGGATATTACTGTGGATTGGGTATTGATGTTGACACTCTTAGATTTCTATGATCTTATTATTTTCTATCTTTTTATATGTTCGTAATTCATCTACTGGCTAGTGTATTTATGTTTTGTTTGACTAGGAAAAGGGGGTAGTCTCTAGTCCTCAGTGGACTGAGATACCCATCATGGCAAAGCCCTGGTTTGGGTTGTGACAATAGGTGTGCTTTTATTTCCCCGCATTTACCTTTTTCATTATGTTTATTGTAGTCTTCGTACTCAATAATAATTATTTGACTTAATGAGTTCATATTGGTTATTGTGAGCCTTGTTATTGAATTCATAACTGTATGACACCCCCATGGTTTATTTCTTTTAGTAGTGAATGGAGTAGATATTTATTGATATTTTCTCCCTATGGGTGTAGCATTTGGGTTCACATCCCATTTATCTTGTCACATTAGCCTTATTGTGGATTCGGAGTGGTACTTGCTATTAATGTTCATCTTGGTACCGCTTATTCATTATATTGATATTTATATTGCTATTATTGTTGATATTATTTGATGTAATTGATCCTCATTGGGTGGCTATTTAGACTAGGGTTATCTAGTTAGAATTCCAATCTTTGCGGTTCTTATTCGGTGGCTCTGGAAGCTATAGCCTAATTTGATGATTTCCTTTCTATAGCGTGGTGAGATTGGTTATTATTTTTTTTTTGTTGGTTGTGCTATAATGATCGTGGGATGAATTTTGGTATCGAAGGTAAGTTGACCTTTTTTGGTTCTCTATGGTTCTAAGTCGGCAGTTTAGTTATATTGTTCGTTCTTGAGTTGGGATTCTTAGACTAGCCTCCTGGGTTGCGAAGGTTTTTGTATTGGCTATCCCTTTCCATGTAGTTAATTTTTAGCTTGACCAGTTTTGGGTCATTCTTTTCTTATCGCTATTTTATTTCCCGATAGTGGTTTGATGTTTATATCGAGATTTCCTGGATTTATCTCTCTTATTTTTTGGGTTCATCTCCTTATAATGGTTTTTTCTTGGTATGAGTGTGGAAATTAGATGCTCCTTTACTGTTGTAATGCGGTTCTTGTCTAAAGTAGAGTTAGAGAGTTAAAGGCAGGTGGTATTTCTTATGATCGATTCTTAAGTTGGCAAAACTGGAAATTCTTTATCTAAAGTTGCTTGGTTTATTTTCTGGTTTGTAGCATTGGTGTTGAGATTTAAGATAATGTACTCAGTGGGAGTAGTATACTTGAGTTAGATTCAGTATGGTTTCATTCCCGGTTGATAAGACATCCTGGAGCGGATTATTCCCTGATGGGTAGTTATACTTTGGACTCCTGGATTTTAGTTTAGATCACTATCCGAACTAGTTGTAGCATTGGCATAGACTGTATTCCTTAATTATCTCTATTTGTGTGCCTAGATAGCACCTTATAGGGTTATTTTGAGTTTTGGCTATTTGGATGTAAAGTGAGAGAGCTAGTTGAAAAGGTGATTCTTGTGGCAAAATCCCTTGGAAGTTTTCTCTCTTCATTTAGGTTATTTAGAAAGTCATGCTCAGAGCATGCAGGCCCAGTGCTTCACCCTTTCGATCTTTTGAGATTTTTTCTATCCATTGACTTTTTAGGACGAAAGTCCTTTTAGTAATGGATATTATAATGACCCTCCTTGTCATTTCCTTGATTTGCATGCAATTATGGTATTTTGAGACTTTCTTCAGCGGCTACAGGTCATTTATGACTTGCCCAAATTGTTGGCTCGATGATCTAACAATTTGTTTCGATTTCAGGCTCATTTCTCTGTTTTGGAGCTTTCGTTGGTTGGGATTTGGTCTCGTACCTAAACCCCTGGTAGATGACCTCGGATGAAAATTTTTGCTTCCCCAATAACTCTAAAATATCAATTTTCATCTAGGTAGACCTTTTGTTCAAGTCCCGAGGTACTCGAGCTCATTTTGACCTATTAGTCAGAAAGTTGAAAAGATTAAAATTTAGGAGCGGAACCCGCATTTGGTCAAAACGACCTCGGATGGAAAATCCAACTTCACCATTGCATCTAGAACTTCAATTTTAGTATGGTTACATAGTTCATTTCCATATATAGGGTTCTGAATGAATTCCGAGGCCTTATCAAAGTTTTAGCTGATATCTGATAGTCCAGCAATCACACACCAAGGGTCGCGATCACTGTACCCTTGGTAGAGGGGATAATGTGATATCACTGAGGGTTGTTGCGATCAAAACACCTGCTCCTAATGCCATGTAGTTCGATTGTAGACCTGCATATTGCAATTGCAATATCTGCATACCTGGAAGGGTATAAATAGGCCATCATGAATTGTCTTATTATTCACCCATCTCATGAGAGAAAAACCCTAAAGAGTGAGATATATTAAAATTGGAGCTTGTTGTAATTCGAAAGCTTGTTTAACATCAAATTTCATGATTATCATTCGATTTAAGGTAAGAATTCACTCTTTTCTTGGTGAAATTCTTTGATTATTTGCTCAAAACCTTAATAGCTTTAGGGCTTGATTTTAGACCTAATTTAGCTTAGTTTTCACCCATTTTTGAGGTTTATGATTCCTTGAGTATGAATGAACGTTGGGTTGGTCTCAGAAATGCTTTTTCCATAAGTAGGACCCACATGGGAATTTGGGTGTGATTTGTGGACATAAAGCACAATGGTGCAATATGTGTATTATTATTCTTTTATTGATGAGTAGATAATGATTTTTATAGTGTGATGGAATTTTGGGATCATGAAGTGAAGATGGGTATTAGGTGAATGATTCAAGGATTTATGGTTCGACATTGAGGTCGGCTTTTGCCTACTCTTCTTTGTAAGATGATACGTGTTATTTATTGCATGTGAACATGAATATTAAGATTGATTACGGGTAGAATGACAGTCTTGATTATTGATGTTTGGGGACTAGATAAGGGTTTTGATTCGTAACGTGAAATGTTTCTTACACTTTTAAAATCTTGTTACCTTCTTCCTAGATTGAACTAATCGTAGAATGGAATAATATGATGCTAGGTTTAGGGGATTGTTTAAGCATTGAAAGAATGGTTGGTATGATTAACCTTATTTGGACTATTTTTAGTGATCTTGAACCCATAGTTTAGGTGGAGTTCACTTAATTGCTCATGTTTCTAGGTGAGATTCCTATCTTAGAGTTGATTATTGCTTATGTACCATCAAAATGTGAATTTGGATACCTTAGCATAGTCCGGGGTATAAATTACCTAAATATGGAATTCAAGGATTAGAAGTGGGTTCTTCCGACACACCTTAGGCCAAGACTTGTGTTAGCCTATATGGGTTTATTTACGGATGTTAGGCATAATTGAGTTTATTAAAACTTTAGTATAAGGTTACTTTGTGACTTGTTGAATGGTGATGGTTTTTTCCCAGATTATGAAATATGGCTTATAGATATGAGATAGCTTACAAATACGATTATTGATATGAGTTTCGGATACGTATATGGGCCTAAGGCTGTGATTATGATGTTGTAATTATTTCGGACACATTATTGGGACGAAGGCCGTGTTATGATGTCAGTTGGAAATCTAGGAAGTATTTATCCTTGTAAAGGTTACAGTTGTAGTTTATGAATATATTGGTGCTTATGGTTCAATTATTTGAATACTGGTGATGGCATGCATAGATTTGGTACATTCGTGATCATTAAATCGGTAAATGATGTGATTCTAGCTAAAATATAATCTTATTACTATTTTTCCTAAATAAAGGTTAACACCCACTTTTCACCTTAAAAATGTATTTCTTCATAAAAATAATTATCTGCCTTAGTGAATAACTTATGTGTAAGAGATTAATAATGATCTTCTAAAGATTTGACCAAGACATATTCCGGTCCATGATTTTGATAATTTTAAATCACTCCAATTGTGAGAGATTCCGACCAATTCTAGACTTTTATAATAATTAAGTACCGAAGTTCTCTATAGGCAATGGATTTACAGATTTACACTCTATTTAGACACGGCTTGAGTCCATTCACCTATTATATCTATATACACATCTCTTCGGTATGGGATGGAGGAAGATGTTGTATTGATGATTTAAATTTTGGATAAAAACCCGATGGCAAATTTTAGTATTGATGTTATATATATGTTAATGTGTGTGTGTTAATGATACTAATAATGTTGACGATATCGAGGGAATTGATTATATATTGACTAGTACAATTTTAGGTATTGATTAAATATTATGAATGGTTCAATTCCAGGTATTGTTGAATTATGTCCGGTTCAATTTCGGGTAATGACTATATACATGTTACCGATTTGAGTTTAGAGGATGATTGTGATATTGATTATATGCCCTGCATTCATTATTGAATACGCATTGCCTATAACTGACATGTGCCTATATCTATGAATTGTCAAATACGGACACATGGGCACCCCCACCTAAAAAGCTGCAGTGTACTCACTGTATATTATGAAAGTATAAATGAGTAATAAAGGCTCTTTGAAACCGCATCATGTGCTTCCATTACTCTCTGTCTCTTCATCAACATCATTAGTCGTCCTCAGGCCACCTAGATGAAATCTTATCATCAGCATATGCTCTTGGAGAGGGAAGTCTCTCTCTTATTTTCTGGACTTTCCATAATCACTTCACCCCTTTCCACATCCGGGTGAAAAACTTGTCTCACTTCTTTCCCTCCTCTTCACTTTAGTATATGGTTTTATCAGCTTCTGATTTGACTGGGTTAAGGATGTGTAGGCATGCTCCAGCCTGGATATGGTGGATCTTTGCACTTGTTGATCATCTAGGAGCTTGTCATAGTTCCTTTAAGAGACATATGAGGAGCGACCTGTGGAAGATTCACCCAGCCATGTAAGTAATTTGGACACCAAGTTCCGGAATATCCACATCTAAGTAGACAACTCCTCGAATGGCCCTGCTGAGGATGTCCTACAAGAATCAAGATCATAATACACTGACTTTCCCAAATCAATCTTTCCCTTCTTTCTCTTTGAAGTTGCGCCTTCACCACACATCTTTAATGGGTAATTAATATCTTCGGGGATATCCAGTTGTTCCCCAAATATTCCTCAACTTCGGCCCTCTAGCATAGTTCAGTGATCAGAGATGGAATCATTAGCATGGGATTATCTTAGTTCTTGTACTGCCTGAACTCTGCCATAACAAAGAGACTAACATTCAAGGAATGTCTTCCAAGATGCAAGCTACCACATGGGCCCACCTGACATGGATGTTTTTCATGTTTGTGCTCGGGGAGACACAACAACAGAA
The DNA here is from genome assembly GCA_030864215.1 of Capsicum pubescens. Lineage (NCBI taxonomy): Eukaryota > Viridiplantae > Streptophyta > Magnoliopsida > Solanales > Solanaceae > Capsicum > Capsicum pubescens. Next base: position 191,335,270 of record CM061544.1, on the reverse strand, counting down.
AATTGTCAACCAAATCCATGCTTCAGCCGTGAACTCATTTAAGGTGATCCCTATTTTTTTAGCAGTCCATCGGACTTCTTTTCCCAAGAATATTTGTGAGGCTAACTAACTCCCTATGGCATAATCTTTTGACTTAAACTCCCTTGAGTCGGCATAAGGAAACCCATATAGCTCAATAATTTCCTCGGATCCAAAGTTAACCACCTTATCCTTGATCCTCATGACTAGGTTGGATAGACTTAATATTTTGAAGTTTGCGTAAAACTCCCACACCCATTGTTCATTGTCTTTACATGGCTCTGGGGCAAAAAATCTCCAGCCCATTTCTTGTAATCTCTAATAGAAGGCTGGGAGTTTCTTAGACACTTGCTCTTGTGAGATGCCTCGCTCAGGGAGTAGCTTCTTCCTGGTTATATCCTCATAGTAAATGATCAAACAATCTACTGTGAGAAAGTGAGTTTGATAGAATTCTGCATGTTTAGTTTTTTGAAACCTGAAAACAACACACAAAAATTAACCATCAATATCATCATGTGTAAAGAATGCTATGTGACTGGGCGAAGCTAAAGAAATGCTCAAGGATCATATTAGGGCTTAAAATTAAAATTTAGGATTTTGGGCAGTCTTATCAGATAGGCCTCAGGTCTCGTGATCGCACTTTGCTGAGTTGTGATCACAACACCTGAAACGCCTGACAGACATGCCTTAGGTGTTACAATCTCACTCTAGTGTGTGACGATTGTGCCACCTGAGTTTTCATCATAACAGGCTTGTTCAAGTTCAAATTTTTAATTTCTACCTCAATTTGTGCTCATAAAAGATGCACAAAACTAAAAACTTGTAACACACTTCATAATCACATAATAATGCCCTCTAAATCATAGAAAAACTAACAAAATTTTCATTTGGTCATTTTACCAAACACTTGGGGTGCACCTCAAATTATCACTTATGTTGAATCACAATTGGGTACTCAAGACTTCCCCAATGATATGCATACAAACAATAACATCAACCACAAAAGATAAAATAAATTCACGCACTAATTGAGCCAAGAAACCAAAAATCCAAGTTTAGGCCCTAAGCATGCTTCTAAGGATCAAATTTAAGAATCAAAAAGGGAATTTTAAAGACATACCTGATGTTTGGATGCAAATAAGGATGATTATATCTTTTAAAACTATTTGGAAATGATAATATTTGATGGATTTTAGGTATTTAAAGTGGGTTGTGCAGGGAAACCATTTTGGAGATGGTTCTCTTTTTATAACTACCTTGATTGCTATCGCAATCAACCTTGTAAATTGTGATACCTAAGAATTTTATGGGAAGACGTGAGCCTCTGGATCATGATTACGATCGGGATCTGAGTATAGTAATCACAATCTCTGAGACCAGGTCCAATTGCCCTATTTTTCAACTAGGACATCTCCAAACTCGATTGCATTCTACTTTTTGTCTCCTCACCTATTCAAATCACCTTCTAAGTTCAAATATTTGGTGGACTAACCATAACTAAAATTTAACCTATTCTAACAACAAAAATTCAAAGGATATCGGAAAAATTTATGGCAATGATGGGTTGCACCCCATCTAGCGGTTGATTTAACCTCGCGACACGAATTCCACTTAGGATAAATTTGTATCTTTGACTTGAAGTTACCCAATAACTACTTATATATCATTGTTCACTTCCTCATCCACCACTTTAATTACTGACACCACTTGCAACTCCATCGGTTGCTTCTTAGTCTTGCACACACTGAAGAAGACCTTCTTATTGTTTACCCAGAACTTTATCTCTCTATATTCCATATCAACTAGGTCTATTCCGATAACTAATAATGGTCTACTAAGAATGATTGGTATCTCATGATTTATTTTACAATCGAGAATGACAAAATCAACTGGAAGGATAAACCAGTAAACCTTTACCAAAACATCACATAACACGCCAATGGGCTTCTTGATTAAATGGTCTACCATTAAAAGCCTCATGGTGGTGGGAATAGGATCACTCAATCCAAACTTTTGAAACAAGGTATATGGCATCAATTTAATATGTTCTCCAAGATCATACAATGTTTTTTCAAACTTGTACACCCCATAGTGCAAGGAATGGTGAATGCACCCGTGGCTTCTTTGTTCACTGCCATTGTGTTTGACATTATTACACTACAACTCTGAGTTACCTTGATAGTTTCATAGTCCACAAGACACTTTTTTTAGACTAAGTTATTCATGAATTTAGCATACCCCGCTATCTCTTGAAGAGCTTCTAACAATGGAATATTTATTGACAAGTTGCTAAATTTCTCAAGAAACTTCTTAAACTTGGTATTGTCTTCTTTCTTATTAAGCCTTTGTGGGAATGGTGGAGGAATCTTAGTTTGTTCCAATGGGAAAATTCGAGGTTCATTCACTTTTTTCTCATCGCCATTGATCACTTTAGGAGTTTCCTTATTTTCCCTTTTTCTTCAACTACCGTCGGTTTCTCTATAATCATTTCATTGGACTTTAGAGCATCATCACTTGGCTTTTATAGATTCTTCCTCTTTGTATTTTATTTTTCATCATGTGTCTTTTCATTGGGACTTTTATCCATCTCTACCACTTCCTTACCAAGGGTTCAGCCACTTGTAGTGATGGTGTCCATAACATGAGCATCGTTCTTGGGGTTGACCACCATGTCACTAAGTAGACCTCCTTTTGGCCTAGAATTGAGTTGAGCTGAGATTTGGGATACTTGCATTTCTAATTTCTTTATTAATCCAAATAGGATATCACTATTTTGTTTAGTTGAGAGAAGTTATTTTTTATCTCTCTCACCATTTTGTCAGTCTCTTCTACACGCATTAGAATTTGGGCTAAGACACTTTCATTCTTGAATTTTTTTTATCAATGGCCTTGGGCTTATTATGAGGAGGTACGTACCGTTCATAGTTTCTGTTTTTGTCTGTCTACTCTCAATCTCTATCACGATCTCTATCCCTCTAATATCTATCTCAGTATCGATTCTTCCAACCTTGATTCCTATTTTGCCTTTGATAGGTAGGGTAGGAACCCCCCAAATGGTTCGACAAGAACCAAATCTCCTCATCAAGATTCTCTGCTTCTTAATTAGCATAAGCCCTAATACTCTTAGAATCAACGGCATTAGCATCCTTAACAGGATCCCTCATTATATATTCGGTAAGAAGGTCAAGTTGGGTCATCACCTTAGCCATATTCCCCTCCTTTTACTCATATTTCTCCTTTTACTCTTTTCTTATAAAATATGCCACGGGGGATCCCTCAGTCACCTCGGTGTCTATCATATGTCATTCTCTATTTTATTTTATCACTTGATCTAACAAAGTCGCAACACCATAGGATAACTTTACAAGAGAACTTTCGGCCGCATTATTAACTATTATTTTGTTCAATTGATCCAAAGCCCTATATAAAATTTGAAGAAGCATTTTCTCTGGACTTCATGATTTGGGCATTACATTAGCTTATCATTGAAACTTTGCCAAACTTTATACAATGGTTCGCCATTAAGTTGGCAAAAGTTAGTGATTTTGTTACTTATTTACAAAATAAGAAAGGGAGGAAAGTACCTATCCAAGAATGCATTTATGAGATCAACATATGAAGTGATAGATCCCATAGGTAAAGACCGAAACCATAAGACCACTTCACCCCTCAAAGAGATGGGAAAAGACGTAATTGAATTGACTCTTAAGAAATATGGGCTATGGCAAATGAAGCACACATATCAATAAAATTCTTCAAGTGTAGATTAGCATCCTCATGCTCTTAACCTCCAAATAACCCTTTCATTTGAATCAAGTAAAGCATCAGACTAGTAACGTGAAACACTCCATTTCTTTCTGCTGGTAGAATACAAATAATACTAGCTTAGCCTGCATCTTCAAGATGATCCATATCCTCAAGACCATCAAAATATCCATCATTACTACTGTGTTGGATCATGGTATCATGTATGCTATGAACTTCTCCTAAGAAAATTCAAAAATAACAAATAATGTAAACTAAAACACTACTGCTAACCCAAGGTTACTGATCACACCATAATAGTGAAAACTACATTTTGCTCCCCGATGGTGCCATTTTTGGTAATGCTCAAACTTACACTCAAATTAGGTGTAAGGCAGTCGTTGTTAAGATATTTACCCAACTAAGAGTTGGGGTCAATTCCCTGAGGAGGGAAGACATAGAGTTCAAAACTTACAAGTGTTAGTAGTTAACTAAATGTTAACTCGTACTGCAGAATTAAACAATATAAGAAATTTAATGGGGGTTTTGGTTTTAATGATGTTAAACACAACAATAATTGAACACTATTATGAGCTTGAAAGATCGAAGTGTGTTACCAAATGGAGAGGAACCTTAGGGTTATTCAATCCTAGATGAGAGTCATGCACGAGTTGTCAATAATTCATCCAAGTTTAGTTAAGGGTTTTTGGTAGGTTAGATTTGGGGTGTTGATGTTAATCTTTCAATAAAACAATAAATCTCACAAGTGGGTTCTTTTGAACACCTCACAAGTGTATCAAACCTACTAATCTACTACCTCAATTAACATCCTTATTTCTATTACATGCTATTAAATGAGCTAATTCAAGCAATTATTCATAATTGTTCCTCACCATATCCCCTTTCAAGGATGATGTGGGTTCAAGGATAATTGGGATTTGTATCCCTAAATTCTCAATTAAACATGGATCAAAAGTAAAACCTGTCACTAATAACTAATTAATTGGAGAAATAATCAATACCCATACATTAATCACTACCTAATCAAGCATAACCCCAAGAGGAAAATTTATCTACTCATGAAAATAAAGAGAAGATACATACCAAGATTAGTATTTTATCCATTCATGGAAAATAAAATAAATATAATCTCCAAGCTTTAAATTCAATCAAAAAGCCAAATCTCTCTTAAACAAACGCCTACAAATTATTTTTACTCAATAATAGCGTATTTTTCTCTAAAAACTTTAAAACTAGATTCTAGAAACTTGAAGGGTTCCTCCCCTCCCTTTCTATCTTGGAATTCAACCTTGTGAAATTCCATCACTGCCCTTGCAAAATAGCCCAATGTTCACAATTGCATCCCCTTGTCACGATTGTGACTCCCACGATCGCGGGGCATCAACTCGCGATCGTAGACTTCTGCCTACATAGGACTATCGCGATCATGACCCTCAGAGTGCGATACCATCACCTGAGAGTCGTATACTGGGGCATCTCTTCAGCATTATTCTTTTTTTATCACTTTTCTTTCTTTCTAGCTTTGTCTTTGCTTCTTTATCATCGAATTTCCCTGTAAGATGAAAAATACTAGAAATTAGTGCATTTTATAAAGAATTAATCTCATATATATTCAATTAACTCACCATGGTGCGTACAAAATAAGATACGAATGAGTGGCAAATTTTTCACTCATCATGAGGCTAAGGAAGCCTTACTTAATCTAGATGGTATCCTAAGGATTAGTGGCCGTGTTTGTAGGCCGATAAGGGGTGATTGAATTAGATTAATTTTGGAGAAGGCTCATTTTTTTAGGAATTCCATCCATTCGGGAGTGACTAAAATATAATGATTTGAGTAAACATTACTAGAGGGGGTAGTATGAGGAAGGATTTAGCATATTTTGTAGCTCATTGCATATATCACCAGTAGGTGAAGGCCGAGCATTTAAGACCTGGTGGTTAACTTTAGGTGTTTCCCATTCTCGATTGTAAATAGGAACGGATCACTTTGGACTTTGTGACTGGGTTGCACTTGTACTTCTCGTGGTTCTGACAATATTTAGGTCATCATGGATCGATTGACCAAATCTGCTCATTTTATACTAGTTCATATTTTCTTAAGTTCTAAGAGGTTGGCTCGTATTTACATTCGTGAGATAGTTAGTATTCACATCTCACTTTTGGAAGACTTTTCAAGAGGAGTTGGGTACCTAGGTTGATCTTAGAAAAACATTTCACCCCATGCCGATGGTTAGTTGAAGCAGACTATTCAAGTTTTAGAGGATAAGATCAGTTCTTATGTTATGGACTTTGGAGGTCAATGGAAACAACATCAAGAATTGGTGGATTTTTCATATAATAATAGCTATCATTATAGTATTGAGATGGATATTTTTGAAGCTTTGTCTAGTAGGCATGGTCACTCTCCAGTAGGCTGGTTTGAGGTTTCTGAGACTAGATCTTGAGGTACGATCTTTCTCTGTGAGGCTTTGGATAGAGTTGGTATAATTCGAGATAGACTTTGAGCATCTCAGAGTAGGTAGAAGTGCTACAGAAATTGTAAACTTTGGGCCTTGAGATTCAGTGTTTGTGATTATGTCTTTCTTCATGTTTTACCTATTAAGGGTGTGATGAGGTTAGGGAAGAAGGGAAGCTTAGTCCCAAGTATATTGGACCTTTTAAGAACCTTCGAACTATTGGGGATGTGGATTTTAAGTTAGAATTACCCCTATATTTATCAGTTGTTCATCTAGTTTTTCATGTTTCTATGCTTCAATATTTCATTCCAGATTAGTCTCATGTCATTAATTTGGATTTAGTTTAGTTAGATGAGCAGTTGTCTTTTGTTGAGAAACTTATGTCCATTCTATCCAGTGATGTTAGACGTTTGCATTTCAAAGTTATTCTTTTGGTTAAAGTCTAGTGGAGATATGGATCTGCAAATGAGTCTACTTAGGATGTTGAGTTTGATATGCATAGTAGTTTTCCCCAGTTTTTCATTGATTCAGGTATTTCTATTGCCCTTAGTTTGAGGATGAAATAGATTCTTAGTGGTAGATTTGTAATGACACGATATTTTATTATTTGTGTGAAATATTTATTTTTTGTGCAATTTGACCATTTTACCCCTGGTCGTGGTTGTATTATGGTATTTTTAGGGTATGGGATGTTTGGCATGGTTTTCAATGCTTTTCGGTGTAATTTTTGCAATATTGTAGTTTTTGTTAGCCTTAAAGGCTTATTAGTTAACGTTGGTCAACATATTTTTATCTGTACGTCGGATGGCTAAATGGATTATGCCAGTAGATCCAAAATGATAATTGGTTGGTAACATGGTTGGTGTGGTTTTAAGGCTTTGATATTTCATTTTGGCCTTCGGTTTGAAAAGTTGCAAAATGGAGTTTTGGGGGTCAATTATGTGAAAATGATGTTTTTATGGAAACCTAATACCGCCATTAAGATTGAAGCATCAAATTTAGTGGGGTAGCATAATTCATTTGTATACTCGAGATTCTGAAGAAATCCCGATGGATCCACGGAGACTTTAAATTCTCCAATTCTCTAAATGGTGCACCACTAAGATGGTGAACTCGTTTAACCGATGGTTTGGTCGCTTAAGTGGCTTGGCCTGACATCCAAAGTGTCATCTAATTGACACCAGGCTTGCTTAATCCATTACCGCTTAAGCAATGGCCTGATCATTAAAGTGACACTAGCGTGCCAGACGTCTATCGCTTAAGAGACAACCAAGTCACTTACACGATGAGGTGGGCTTCACCTAAGATACGCTTGGTCGCTTAAGTGATGGTTGTATAAGCGACCCAGTGGTCTCTCAGGTGATGCCTGGGTGGATTACATCCCCATTTTTTAGATTTTTCACTATTTTTGAGACTTGGAGATTAGGGTTTGCATTTTGGGGCATTTTCTTCCATTTGTAAGCTCGGGTATATTCCAAATCCTTATTTCATTTAGTTTCCTTCAACTTTTATCATTTAAATTTTGTTTAAACTTGGAATAAAAGGTGGAATTTGGGGATTTAGGCCCGGAAGTCCCAACTTAGCATTTCTTTGATTCAAACCCTACTTTCAACCTGTTTTCACTTGGATTTTCTCCTATAAGTTCCTTTAATCTTGGGTAATATATTTTTGATTAAAATTCAAGTTTTACCCTTATTTTTGGAAACTCATTTCGAAGATCCATTTTGACCCTAATTCATAAGTGGGCAATATGGGTATCGTTGGCTTTCTTTTGATGCATGGATTCTATATTTATATGTTTTAGCTGATTTTGGGTTCGTGCATGAGTTGGAAGATTGGTGTTAAGGCTTATTCTAACATTCGAGGTAGGTTATGGCTTAAATTTTTTTAGACTGGGTTGGTTAGTGAATAATAATGTAAAATTATGTTATGGATATGGGATTGTATCATGGAAAATGTGTTTAGGTGATTTATGTGCCCATATGGGGACCTATGTGAATAATATTTTGTATTTTTGAGACATTATTTGCTATGTATGACCATGTGGGGTCTTATATGATGTTGTTGGCTTGGTATTTGATATATGTATGTTTGGTAGAACTTTTTTGGTGGGAAAAAGCCTAGATTTGGGGATTTATGTGATATGAATGAAATTTTATTACGTGTTTCACTTGATGGTTTTGGATTATATCGGATCATGGATGGTTGGTTTATTTGAGTGGATTTTTGGCTCACATGGTTAATATATGGGTTGGATATTGGATATTCTTATGTTTATTGGTTGTGACCATTACATCTTCATATCATATTCATTCATGGAATATTGGTACCATTGTGGAAATACTAGAAATAGTGGCTTTTTCTAATAGAAAATATGATATCTTTAAAAACCCTCTACCAATGTATGTGCCAGAGAGTAGTTAACGATATTGGTCGTACATAGGTTGACGAACCCCCTATGGGTCCTACCTATAATCATAGCTAGGTAGGTGTATACGAAGGTTGTGCAACGACCTCGTGCCTCATCGTCATAATCATCACTTTTATTGCACTCCCATATATTATGCTTATACTGTGATTGTATTTCTGTTCTTGACTTGATATTTGTCCATTTGTCCTATATTCTTATACTTATATTCGTTGTACATGTATATTTTCTTTTCTTTCCTCTACCTGTATTTTTTATATATGTATATAGTAAAACTATTAATGAAGACGATGTGGGCTACCGTTTGGGACATTTTCTGATTGCAGGTGTCGTTCCCATAGTTTGTTTTTATATACATTATTTTCTACTTTACTTAGTCTCCCTTTGTTACTTACTGAGTACCACTGGACCATACTCATCCCTCCTTTGCCCTTTCGGTGTAGATCTAGGTATTAGTGTGCATCACGGATAGCTGACTCAAGCGGAATTCAGAGTATATTCTAGGTAGCAGACATCTTATGCTACAAAAGTTTGCCTACTACCTCTTTCTATGTATTTTCTTGTCATATTTAGTATTCTGAGGTAGATTTTGATATTTTTTTGACTATTATTGTATCTTTGACATTCAAGATGTATTTAATCATTCTTACATTGTGAAACCAGTTTTATGGATTTGGTTTGGTATCGTTGATTGTATTTTCATTATTATCATGTTTGTGTGGTTCGACTTCACTCTAGTAGCCTTGCCTTAGGTTTTTAGTATTGATCTCCCTTTTTATATCAATTTAAGTTATAGTCTTACTTGTCAAGGCTTGCCACATCAAGTGCCATCATGGCTCTTGGTTTTTGGATCATGACAAACAGTCAGTAAACAACAATTATAGCTTATACCTATACAATGCCCATAAGGTCGATAGATATAAGCACTAAACAATTATACCAGTGATAGGTAATGAATATGAATGAATGAAACATAAACCAATAGTAAACCATAACCAATTTGAATGCCATAATGTACCAAGTAAATACACCTTCTCAGTCTCAGTAGCTCGCGATGGTAAGACCTACGGTGACCACTCTTCTATAGCATTGTGGCATAAGGACAAAGGGGACCCTAGGGAATTCGAGAATATCCATATACACTGCCTAGTCCCGATCTAGGATTTTCAATAATCATCATCATCAATATACTCCATTCAATACATAATATATATATATATATATATCCATTAAAGAGCATTTCCACGTGGTTGAACCTCCTCATAGAATATAAGGTTTTCATGAGGCTGATCTTGAGCCGCAATCCAAGCACGAATACCTTCGTTTAAGAGAATATTTTTGTTGTAGAAAATCTCAAATTCAGGATCTTCTACTGTGCTAATATATATAAAGTGGACAGACGTGAATCATGACTAAAAGAGTGCAAGCTTGTAAATCCATTGCCCTAGATCTACTCTGGGACTGGATCAACATAATAGAGTAGAAAGAGTTCAAATCTCTCACGATCAAAGTAAATAGTAGTGGTAAAAGAGTGGATAAACCATGGTCCGTAATCAATCTCAATAGAATTTCCAAAACATCATCTTTAGTTTTAAAAGATCATAGATTATTAAATAAGGCGGCACGATTCTGATTATAAAAAAATCCATTTTAAATTTGAAAAGTGGAAATAAATCCCTTTTAGAAAATAATAGTAAAATGATGGTTTTGGTTGGAATGTACCACTAAGTGAGCATGAATGCATCTAAAAGTATGCATTCCATCACTAGTATCCCAACAATACAATAATAATCTCCTAAGCATCCATAAACTAGAATTATGCCCTTTTTAAGAGTACGATACTCACCTGGAGTCCAACTTGTACAGTAACCACAACCTCAGGCCCAATAGTATATAACTAGCATAATAAAATACTATTATCTAGGAACAGTCTTTGTCACTAGAATTATGCCCTTTCTAAGAATATGATACTCACTTGGAGTCTAACATATATCGTAACCACGGCCTCGGGCCCAATAGTATATAACTACCATAATAAAATACTATTATCTGGGAACATTCTTAGTCACTAAGTCAAACAGTAAGTCTTATACTAAAGGATCCAAAGATTGAACTATGGCTAACATGCTTATAATCTAGGGTGATAGGATTTTATAGAAATAACAAGTATTTCACCTTAAGAGTCAAGTCACCTTTCTATCGCCAAACTCTCTAAATAGGATAAGTTATGATACACTAGTCAGAAACGTATCCTATGATCCTTACCTAACATGTACTCTATATTATACACCATCTCATAGAGAAAAAAGACTTTAGCTTACCTCTATGCCAAATTAAAATTCTTGAATCTTACATAAATTACATGTCCAGATCCCAAAATTCTTGGTGTATATGGGTACTCTAGAACCCCCTAGGGTTTTTTTTTTAGCTATCAAGCTGTGGGGAGGTGTATACACTGGATTACATGTGGTACTTGGATCGGTTATGGTATTATGGATACTCTAGGAATTTATTCTTACATGTGGATGTCCTATCACCAGTGTGCCCTATATCTATTAGCCTTATGGAGGGTTGGATAGGTATGAGTACTTTTTGCAATATATTGTGCGGTGTTTGTATCTATCAACCTTGTGGGGGTTGCAACCTTATGGGGGTTGCATAGGTGTAGGCTCTAGCTGTCATTTTGTAAGTGTTGATTGAACCTTCTGGGCCTACGACAATGGTGTTTATGAAAATCCCATTTAGGTATTATTTTTCTGGACTAGCTAGTTACTTTATATTATTATTATTATGGCTAGTTTGTGATAGATTGATAATTAGACTGGTATTAAGATTTGAGGTATGCTTTTGATTCCTTTATCTTACGATTATTTTGTTTTGCATAATCATCCCATGGTTAGGTATTATGGTGTTGGACCCTGATTATGTTACCACTAATTCCTACTTTAATTAGAAGACCTTGAGATGCTTGTGTGATTACTTAGGTTGTACCTTTGAGTTAGTCTTGTTTATATGTATATGTATATGTATATGTATATAGATCTATGTGTAGTGAAGGTATTTTCGTATATCCCATCCTTCCTTCATTTATTCATGTTGTATATCTATTTCTTATCCTGGTATATTATTATATACTTTTTCTCTTTATTTGTATGTTGGATAGTGATATACCTATGGCGTTTAGGTTCCTGGATATGGCTAGAATAGAATAGTTTATCCTTCTCATTATCTTTATTATGTAGTTTGTTGGATATTTAGGTATAGTTCACATTTCTTCTTGCATGCTATTATATTTGCATTATCTTTGGAGCTCAGTCGGTAGTTTACTATTAAGTACCATAATTTTGGTACACATACTACACTTCTTCAACCTGTAGATCATAGTATTAGTTCTCTTCGTTGTTGTGTGCATCATGCAGAGTAGCTATGGTACAGAGACATAGGGTGAGCTCCTAACATTCTAAGTATTTCTATCCTCCCTCTTATGTACTAGACTAATCTCTATATTGTATTTAGAGATGAGTTGTATCAGTATATTCATTTAGTATCTTATTTTGTAATCTTATTTCATTAGAATCTCTTGTACTAATGCCACCAAGTTTTGGGACTATTCTATGTATTTCAATCTTTTACTATATTTACACTGCATTCTTCTTTCATTTCTCTTGGTAGTTCGTTACTAGTAGTTTTGGACTACGGGGTTGGCTTACCTACTAGTAGGTTTAGTAGGTGCCATCATGACCTGAGAAATCGGGTCATGATAAACCTGTAGTCACTGTAGGAAGGATCAAAGTTCCAGAAACACATGAAAATCAAGGAAATAACCTAGAGGTCTATTACACTAAGTTGGCCAAGATTTATGTGACAGATATTATAATGTTACATGCGGTGCCAATGTCGATTATGCTAGATAGGGGTACCTAGTTCACCTTCAATATTTGGAAAGATTCAAGTTACAATTAGATCTAGATTAGACCTGAGCATAGATTTTTACCCATGGACCGACGGTTAAACAGAGTGGACTATCCAAGTGCTTGAAGATATGCTTTGGGATTGTGTCATGGACTTTGAGGGTTAGTGGGACCAATACTTACTAATGCTGAAATTTGCCTTCTACAATAATTGTCGCTCTAGTATTGATATACCCCCTTTTGAAGCCTTATATAGTAGGAGGTGTAGGTATCTAATTGGGTAGTTTGATGTATTTAAAGTGAGACCTTGGAGTAAATTTATATTCAAGGACTCTATGGAAAAGTGAGATTCATATAGGAAAATCTCATAGCTAATCAAAACCGTTAAAAAGAATATGTATATAATAAGGTGAGAGAAGTGAAGTTTTACAAGAGAGAAAAGGTATTCTTAAGGGTGTCACCCATGAAGGGTGTAATGCAGTTTGGGAACAAAGGGATGTTGAGTCCAAGGTACATTGGACACTCTGTGGTTTTGAAGGGAGTAGGTTTGATAACATAAATATTGGTGTTACTTCTTAGTAGTCTAGACTTAACTCGATATTCCATTTGTCTATGCTAAAGATGTATCACGGGGATGGTGATTACATCATTCATTGAGAGCCTGAATTGTTCGATAAGGACTTATTTTATCAAGAGGAACCAATTTATATATTAGCTAAGGATGTGAGGAAGTCAAGGACCCAAGTCATTCCTTGTGTGAAGGTTCTATTTAGGAACCACACTCTTAAAGAGGCTACTTGGGAGACAGAGGCAGACATGCGCAAGTGATAACCACACTTATTTCTTAAACCATGTACTTTTTTGCCTTGCTATATTTTTTGGGGTTGATTTCCATTCCAAGATGAACAAGTGGTAAATTTATATCTAATGTAATGATCCAAATTGTCATCACGCTAAAAGAAGGGGTAAAATTTTTACTTAGTCTTCCCTTAGTTGATTTTTGAGAAATTCACGGCTAGTCTAGGATTGGATATTTTCTTAGGGTGTGTTAGCCAAACAAAATTTGGTACTAATGTTAGGGTTAGAAGTGATGTTTTATATGATATTTATAGATACAATGAGATTAGGGAGTTGTATCAACTTCTGGTACTTGAAAAAAAAGTTATAAAACTCCAGTTATAGAATTTATCGTGGAGAGGTTGGTTTGCAATATAGTAAATTGTAAAGTGTGTTATAAAATGAGAAAAAATAAAGAGAGCTCCCGAGTTTCTATCTAGAACTACTTTAGCAAAAAAAGTAACCAGTGCAGTGGTAACATGCTGTGTTCGCCAGATTTAAAATTCGGAAAACATTTTTCATTCCCTAATTTCAGATAAAGGAAAGTGAGCTCTGGGGAAGGCAATTTTGCTAAGAGATTTTGGTGTTTTTTTTATCTTTATAGGTAAGTTGTTACATTCTAAACTTGAAATTACTTCATATAATCTCTGCAAATTAATAGAAAATAATTTATGATGGAATTTGAGATTTAGCCTCTGTTCATAAAAATTAATGAAAATTTGTGGGAATGGGTATAATATTAGTAACTAGTGATCCTAAGTTGTTAGAATACACTAACGAGTGTAAAATTATGGTTCGTCATGCAAATCCAAATAGGGTTCCTAGGGTTTTAAAGATATAAATCTTAAGTTGATGAAATAGCGTAGGTTTATGGTTGAAATCAGTAGGCATTGACTCCTAGTAGTTATAAAAAGCTGAATTATTAAAATGGGTGTGTGCTTTTGTTGGTACAGATTAAGAACAAGTTCAATGAGAAGGAAAAGGAAAAGGTTTGAACTAAAGGTGACTTTGAGAAAGGATTTAAGGAAGCTTACGATTTATTGTAGCAATTAAATTTTCTTGACTCTATCTTTTTTTGTGAATTAAGTATTTGTGATGACTTTCGAGCCCTACTTATGATAATTGGTTGCATTGAATGTTCATTTACATTGGTGTTGAGAACATGGTGAAATAATGATAATCGTAATGATGTTGATGGTGATTATGATATGCATCATGATGTTCACAATGATTGTTGATGTTGATGAGAATGAGAGGTGATAGAGAAGATGTGCATATCTTGCATTCATACATTCATTCACATTCTTTGAATATGGTTATCATCTAATGTGTGATGATCTTGGTGCAAAATTTGACTAAGTGTAAGTATAGTTATAACTTTTGTGATGATCGTTTTACATCTATTTAATTTACTTATTCATATGGTGTCGGGTTGAGTTAACCTACGATGCATACCAGTATATGTTGTTGTATTAACTCTACTTGTTCTCTTCTTTTTGTTGAGTGCAGAGCATGTTTTAGCATTTAAGATAAGACCTCGCCTTTACCTAGTAGCTCGAATTCACTTTCAAGGGTAAGCACCATTACCAAGAAGCCTTTGGATCTACTTATCATTGTTCATGTCCCCTTTTTTGGTACTAAGACATTTCTTTGTTAATTTATTATTGGATATTCTCTAAGCTATCTAGTCAAACATTCTTAGTTGTTGTATGGTGACTTCAGGTCCCAGGAATATAATAAATAAAGTTTTCTACACTATTAGTTTTCGATTCTTGATAATGATGTGACAGTTAGTAATTTAATAAATGAATATTCTTTTAAACTTTCTTAAATTTAAGGATTAATTCAAAGTGGATGGTTTTGTAACACTTGGTTTAGTTAAGGATTTAGGTTAAGTAAGGTTCTCCCTCCATATTTTGGGTGGGTGACAATCCTGACCGTTTGGGTCATGACCGAAATGGGATCAAAGTACTGGATTTGTATATCTCATCATAAAATAAAAGGTCTAGTAAATTTCTACCAAATGATATGGCTATGTTTGAACTTGTATTCGTGAGGCTACAGGAATTTTGGAAAAGAATTCACTTCTTTACTCCTTTAGTATTATTACTTGATTTCAATTGGTATGTAAGTCATTCATTCTTATTTACAGATAGTGCATACATGTTCTACAATAGTCATAGCAACTGCAACAGCCACACCCACAACAACACCAATAGCAGCGCTCGCATCAGTTGCTAGGGCCATAGTATGGGGTAGTTTGTGAGTTAGAGAAAAAGAAAAAAAGGAATGATGGGGAACCATACCAATTAGGGGTGGAGCAAAGGAAGCCAAAATACCAACAAGATAGAGTTCACTGTTCGTTCCCCTATAATAAGACAGTTGTAATGACCTTCTAGGTCATTTCTTGATTTACATGCATTGTTAACATTATGAGCCTTGCCACATTGGCTAGATATCATTTTTGACTTATTGTAACAGTCAATTTGGTTATCGGATAGTTTATTTGGGTTTTAGTCTCATCTATTTGGTTTGGAGCTCTCTCTTTTAAGGAATTGATCTCAGACAAAAACCCTTAATAAACAACCTCGGATGAGAATTCTGACAGTTCCTGACATTGATTTTAGGCAAAAATAATGCTTGGCTCAGGTCTAAAGACTTCCAGACTTGTTTTGGACTATTGAGAGGATTATATGAAAAATAAAACTATTGGAATAGGTCCTATATTTAGTTTAACAATCTCAGATGCAAGTTTTAATGGTTCCATTAAGTGTGGAATGTCAAATTTTGTATGGTAACATAGTTTCTTTGTGTACACAGGGTTTTTAATGAATACCAAGAAACCATCAGAGTTCATATTGAACTTAGTAAATTTGATGCCTAAGGTTACTTGTGTAACCACTCAAGCGGCCATTTGATTGCTTAAGTGGTCATCTCTTTAATGACGTTGGGTCGCTTTAGTGGCCTTGGATATTTTCCCAAGGAATTCTTAAGTGATCTATGTTTGCTTTAACGGACATTGCTTTAGCGGCCTAGGTGCTAATTTAATGGTACCCATGCCCCCGTGCCAGACCACTTTAGCGATCAAAGAACCGCTTTAGCAGCAGTTGCTTAAGTGGTTGGATGACCACTTAAGTGTCACCTAGGGATTGATAAACCCCCCTTCTTCACCCAAAATTCCCATAATTTTCTCCTCTATTTTTACACCATTTCAAGACCTTGAAGAGAGGCAAAAGAGGGGAATCATTCATTGAAGCTAAGGACAGTTAGCCTAACACTCGTTAGTTATTTCTCATTATTTTTCCTCTCAATTACCATCTTATTTTATTGTATATTCATAGAAATTAGGTCCTTAAACCTTAGACCTTAGGAGATAATTTGGGTTTCGATTTATGCACTATTTATTCTCAACTTTTGAGCATACATTTCTTGTCTTTCTAGGAACCTCGTGACAGATTTAATTTTGGATTTTTTTTGTGGGCCCCATGGGCCAATTCTTGACCCATATAATGACCCGACCCTTTAAATAGAATTATGGGTCTTATTTTAATCCTAATGACATATAAATGACTATTTTGATAGCATATCAGCATTTCAGGATCATGAAGAAAAAGAAGGCAAATTGTGGACTACTCAAGACTTGTGGTTCGACATCAAGGTAGGCTTCATTCTATTCTTTTTCATAAGATAGTGTATGATATATATTGTATTTTAGGTAAGTATTTTAGGATATATTTATAGAACACCATGACTTAGTCTAATTTAGTTGTTTGAGGATAAAGGATGAACAGACCCTTAATATGAAATAATTATTATGTTATAGGATCTATCAACCTAGGTTGTTAGTATTTTGAACGTAGTTGAGGCTAAGGACCATTCATTATAAGGTTTACTACTTTACTTGGTGGATTATTATGATTTCCCAAATTATAGTATTATTATTATGTTGGTCGTATGATAGTGGTCCCGCAGTCGTAGATACGATACCAGTTGGACTCTAGGTGAGTATTATATCTTTATAAAGGATGTGTCTTTATTCTATGGATTCATAGATACTAATGATTGTATTGTTTGGATATTGGTGATGGCATGTATAGATTATGGTACATTCATGCTCACCTAGTGGTACGATTCCAGCCAAACCATGATTTTACTATTATTATCCTAAAAGGAATTTATTTCCACTTTCCATTTTTAACGGATTCTTTTATAAAAATGGAATCGTACCACCTTACTAAATGATTTATGATCTTTCAAAACTAAAAATGATGTTTTAGAAATTTGACCGAGATAGACTTCGGTTCACAATTTTACCAACTACTGTTTACTTCGATCATGAGATATTTTAACCCTTTCTACTATATTATGATAGTTTAATTCCAAAGTTGACCCTGGGCAATAAATTTAAAGGCTTGCACCTTTTCAGCCATGGTTTGATTCCATGAATTTATTATATGTACATTTCTTTAATACTGGACATAGTGGATTGATGATGATGATTGGTAATCTTTGATCGAGACCATATTAGTGTATATGGGTACTCCCAAATCCCTTAAGGGCCTTTCAGTTGTGAGCCATTGTGTTGGAGAAATAAGGTTGGTATAGGTCCTGTCTTTGCGAGTCGTCAAGCTGGAGGAAGTATATACACTGGGTACATTATGGAACTTGGATTGATTATTGTATTATGGATTTACTTGCATTCATTCATGCATGCACATTGCCTATCTCCAGTATGTTGTTTTGTTCCTATATCTATTAGCCTTATGGGAGGTTTCATAGGTATAGGTTATGAGTGTTGTTTGTTGAGTGTTGATTGAACCTTTTAGTTTAAAGGGCCCGGTTAGGTATTGTATGTTCGGGCTAGTCAGTTATTGTATTATTGTTATTATGGTTAGTTCGTGGCAGACTGATTATAGACGGGTATACATATTTGAGGTATGATTCTCATCTTTTTCCTTTTTCTGGTATTTTACTTTACGAATAGTGTATTCATGGGTAGATACACGATTATAGTCTAGTCTTGTATACCTATATTTAGATATATATTATATATATATATATACATATATATATTTATATATATACACACATATTTAGCTATGGTATTATCAAATATATCTCTTTTCCCTTATTTATTCTCATTGTACATGCATTTCTAAGACCTGTGTACCACTGTATATATCCTTCATCTAATCTTTATTTGAATATTTGCCAGTGATATAGGGTATAGTACTTTGGCTCCTCTACACTTCTTCATCCTACAGATCATAGTACGAGTTCTCACTATTATTCTATGCGTGTCGTAGAGCAGCTATTCATTGGATATTTGGGGTGAGCTCCTAGCGTTCGGAGTATTACTACTCTCCCTCTTATGGACTAGATTGATCTCTATGTTGTATTCATAGACGGGTTGTACATGTAATTTTATTCAGTAATTCATTTTATATTCTTATTATATTTGAAGTTTTTGTACTAACTTTACCAGGTCTTGGGACTGATATATATATACATACCTATATATGTATGTATGTATGCCATTGTACCATATATATTCTGCATTTTCCTTTCATATTGTTGGATAGTTCGTTATTAGCGATTCCAGACTATGGGTCGGCTTACCTACTGGTTGGATATAGTGGGAGCCATCATGACATGAGAAATTGGATTGTGACAAATTGGTATCATAGCCTAGGTTTATCGGTGTGTTAGTACAAAATCTTGGCATCTAGTAGAGTATGTGGATCAATCTGGAGATGTTTGTATCCTATATTTATGAGGCTACAGGGGATTCTCAAGGAGTTAAATTCTTGACTCCTAGTCATGTGTTATTACTTCTCTAAACCTCTAGTACATTCTCTAACTCTATTCCATTCCAGAAGAATGATACAAGGTTATTAATAGATGTGATAGGGACTATGGCACGTGTTCTTGAGTTTCCGCGCAGCATCAGACTAGGGAGTCACAGATTGATATCGGGGATCTTCAGCATCAGCCGGAGGATTTGGGTCCATCCCAGGATTTGATAGAGTTAGTGACCGCTTCAGCCTTTCAAGATCCAACATTGGGGATTCCGAGCCTTTTTACGGATACCTCACAGCCAGATATAAGGTTCAATTCATCAAGCAGTTCTCAGGCTAGAGCTGGATTATTGGTACTCAATGAGGTTCCTTATCGATTTTAGAGTACGAGATTAGATTTCATGTGTGGGCCAAACATACTCTTATGATATATTCTTCAGAGCATGAGATGGTGCACGATATTATTAAAAGATTAGCCTTGCCACTGTATTTAGCATCAGAGCATTTGATAGAATCTGGGTTTTCTTTTCCTTAGCCTGTTAATCACGTGAGGGCCACAAAGAAAGCATGTATTGAGACTTAAGGTGGTGGTGGTAAGATTCCATATCATAAATAGAATTTTATTGGTATTCCATCCAAGAGTGAGGATCCTCCCAGCAGAGATCAACTTCATTTGTAATCTATCAATTCCTCACAAATTGTGTCTCAGGTTATAGGTGGCTCTCGAATTAGTAGTGGTGGTCATAGTGGGAAAAATTCTTGTTGGGTCTTGCAGAGTATTTGGCATGGATCTTTATGCCGTGGCAGCCATTCTGGATCAGTGGGAGCAGTACCTCAGAATATTTCAGGATATTTCCATAGTTGTGGTGAAATTGGTCATTGGTCTAGAGAGTGCCCTAGGCGCGAGTTGGTTGTTCAGACAAAGTTAGCATATGTTCCTCACCAGCCTAGAGCTCCTGAGGTATGTTTTGATGGCGGGGAAGATATTCATTTTAGTAGGGAGTGCCCCCGACGTCAGTTGGTTGGCTAGTTGGGGTCAGCCCGTGTTTCTCACCAACTTAGGGCTTTAAGGGTTTGTTACAATAGCAGGGAGATCGGTCACTGGTCCAAAGAGTGCGCCTGACACTAAATTATAAGTCATCCAGCTGGTCCATATCAACCTCATAGTGTTGTGGCACCTTCAGTTAAAGGTAGTGCACTTACTACTTCGGTTGGTGATTCGGACGCTCAGTCCAAGTTTGGACACACTCATATTCTGTCACGATCCAAAAACTAAGAGTCATGATAGTACTTGTTACGATAAGCCTTGACAAGTAAGTCAATCACCCAAACTAATATGAAATGAGAAATCAATACCAAAACCCAAGGCAAGGCATCTAGAACGAAGTCAAATCACAAAAATGTGATAAAAGAGGAAGTACACAACCAAAAATACCATAAGAATATTCCAAAACATGGTGTCACAGTGTAAGAACTACTGATATATCTTGAATGTCAAAAGATACAATAAAAGTCCAAACAGATCAAAGTTTGTCTTTGAATACAAAATAAGACATGAAATAGTTAGGAAGAGGTAATGGAACAACTCTGAAAGCAAAGATCATCTGCTACCTCAAATATACCCCAAATACCGCCTAAATCAGCTAACGTGTTGTGCACTCATACCTGGATCTACACTGA
This sequence comes from Capsicum pubescens, assembly GCA_030864215.1. Classification (NCBI taxonomy): domain Eukaryota; kingdom Viridiplantae; phylum Streptophyta; class Magnoliopsida; order Solanales; family Solanaceae; genus Capsicum; species Capsicum pubescens. The sequence continues at coordinate 191,314,375 of CM061544.1, read as the reverse complement.
AAGGGTGTAGTAGGGATGAGTATGGTCCACTTGTACTCAGTAGGTATCATAGGCCGATTGAGCAAAGTAGAATATAAAACATATAAAATACACCTAATGGGAACGTCACCTGCAATCAGAAAATGTCCCAAACAGTAATCCACACCATCTCCACGAATAGTTTATAATATACATATATAACACACACAAATATGTGAAAGAAACATAAATATAAATGTATGCCAAATACAAGTCTATGAAAGAATTACAAATAGGCAGATGTCACATCAAGGACACCAATACGACATAGAATGAGCACAATATGTATGAAATACAATAGAGATGATGATGTGATGCTTAAGGTTGTCACACAACCTCCGTATACACCTATTGAGCTGTGCTTCTAGGTAGAACCCATGGGGGTTCGCAACCCAAATATAATCCAATATCCAATATCCAATATACATAACTCATCTTGGATACATCCATCGATAGAGATCTCATAAAGATGTCAGATTTTTTTGTCAAAAAAGCTAGTATTACCCGTATTTTCTCATTTAATGGTTCATAAATGTATGTGATATAAGAATGTAATGCTTACACCTAACTAAAACGATAATTTTCAAATCCAACATGTGAGCCAAAATCCACTCAATAATCCAACCATCCATGAATCCAATGTAATCGATATGCCAATAGAGTAAAATACTCAATAATATACCATTGATACCACATAAACTCCCTTCAAGGATTTTTCATCAAAAAAGATATAATCAACCATACATACACAAGACCAACAACATCATATAAGGCCCACACAGTCACACATAGAAAATAATGTCTTAAAACCACCAATTTGCAATAATATATGCCCCCACCTAGGCACAACACAACAATAAAGCCATTTTCATGATTGGTTCCCACACCCTTAACATGATTTTATATCCATATAAACTGCCCAGCCTAGTCTGCAGAAAGTTGAGCCATAACCTACCTCGATGCTGGAAAAATCAATACATACAATCCTTTAACATCAAGCTTTCACCTCCTGCACGGACCTAAAGTTAGCTAAACCATACAAATACGGAATCTACACATTAAAAGGAAGCCAAGATACCCATATTGCCCATTTTTAATTGGGGGTCAAAACAAACCACCCAAAATAGTTTTTCAAAAAAGAAGGGTAAAACCAAAATTTTAGTCCAAAATATATTCCCCATGATTAAAGAAACTTATAGAAGAAACCCCAAGGGAAAACAGATTAAAATTTGGGTTAAAATTGCAAAATTACTAATTTAGGCCTTCAGGGCCAACATCCCCAAATTCCACCTTTGAATTTGAGTTTTAAAATGACTTAAAAGGTAGAAATCAAAGAAAAATGATTTAAATAGGAGTTTTGGAGCTTACCCAAGCTAAAAATGGAAGAAATTTTCCAAAAACTCAAAATTCCAAGCTCCAAGTCTCAAAACTGGTGAAAAATTCCAAATATAAGGGATATAATCCGCCCATGCATCGCTTAAAAGACCATCGGGTTACTTAAGAGACCATCGCTTAAGAGTCCAGGCGTCGCTTACACGATGCCTTCCCTATCATGTAAGCACAACCACGTTGTCTCTTAAGAGACATTTGCTTAAGAGAACCTGGTTTCTCTTAGGCGACTCTTTGGCTAAAAAATCAAGTCGCTTAGGCGACCAAAGTGTTGCTTAACCAATGCACCATCTGAGTGGTGCACCATCTGGAGACTAAGTCTCCGTGGACCCCTCCGGATTCATCCAAAATCCTAAGAATGTAAATGAACTATGCTACTAGAAAATTCAATGCTTCAAACTTAATGGCGATGTCATATTTTCAAAAATAATGTCTTTTTCACAAAGTTGACCCTCAAAAACCAATTTCACGACTTTCCAAATCGAGGGTCAAAATAAGAAATAAAATCCATAAAATCACACCAACCATGTTCCTAACCTAAAATCGACATTTCGGATCTACTGGCACAGTCTGTTTTACCATTCGACACATAGATCAATAAGTGTTGACCGAAGTTAACTAATAAACCTTTATAACTACCAATACCACAATCTCGCACAAATCACACCGAAATGCATTAGGAACCATGCCAATCATCCCCGCACCCTAAAAATACCACAAAGCAACCACAAAGAGGGTTAAAAGGGTCAAATTACATAGAATAAAATATTTCATGAAAATCACCAAAAATTAGGTCCTTATATCATCCTCCACTAAAAATCTAGTTTGTCCTCAAACTAAAGGCAAGAGAAATACTTGGATCAGTGAAAAGTTGGGAATAATTACCACACATAACAGACTTAACCTCCCAAGTTGACTCATCTATGGGTCAATTTCAACACTGGACCTTAACCACATGAATATCTCTAAAACGTAACCATCATCTCTAGCTAGAATAGAGACGAGATCCTTAACAAAAGACAACCTCTTATCTAACTGGACTGAATCCTAATGAATGACATGAGACTCATCCGAAATGTTACACTGAAGCATAAAAACATGAAAAACTAGATGAACAGCTTATAAATCTGGGGGGTAATGCCAACTCATAAGCCACATCCACAATAGTCCAAAATATCTCAAAAGGTCCAATATACCTAGGGCTAAGCTTGCCCTTTTTCCCAAACCTCATCACACCCTTCATGGGCGACACACGAAGAAAAACATGATCACCAATATTAAATCTCAAGGCATAAAGTCTACTATCCACATAGCACTTCTGCCTACTCTGAGCCGCTTAAAGTCTATCCTGAATGACCCAAACTATATCCAAAGACTCATGAAGCAAGTCCGTACCTCGAGGTCGAACCTCAAAAACCTCAGAGAGCAATAATTACCACCATATAAATCCTCAAAAGGAGTTATCTTAATATTCAAATTATAGCTATTATTATCCACAAACTCTACCAAAGTTAGATGTTGCTCCCGATGACTACCAAAATCCATCACACAAATGTTGAGCATATACTCCAAACATGAATAGTCCGCTTTGACTGAACGTTGTTCTGGGGTGAAAAGTTGTGCTAAGATAACCCAGGTACCCAACTCCTCTTAAAAAGTCTTTCAAAAGTGAGATGTGAATACTGAACCTCGATCTGAGATAATGGACACTGGCACACAATGAATATAAACTATCTCACGAATATAGATATGGGCCAATCTCTCACACTAAAAATAAACCTGAACCAGAATAAAATAAGCAGACTTGGTTACTCGATCCACAATGACCCAAACACTATGAGAACCACAAGAGGTATGAGTCAACCCAGTTATGAAGTTCATAATGATTTGTTCCCATTTACACTTAGTAATAGGTAACCTCTGAAGCAAAGCACCAGGTCTCAAATGCTTAACCTTCACCTACTAGTAACATAGGCAACGATCTATAAAATTCGCTACATCATTCTACATACCACCCCACCAATAATTTTGTCTCAAATTATGATACATCATAGTCAATCTTGGATGGAAGGAATATCTGGAACAATAAGCCTCCTCCATAATCAATCTAATCCAATCACCCACTCTAGGTATACACACACTTGACCACCAATCCTTAAAACACCATCTAAATCAAGAGACACTTACTTAGCCTCTCCACTCAACACCTTATCCTGAATAACTCTCAACTCAGCATCATAAAACTAATGGGCATAAATATACTCCATCATGGAAGACCTAGCCTCAATAAATGCCAAAATACACCTAGGGGTCAAAATATCAAGCCTAACTATCTGGATAGACAAAGAGTGAACCTATAATACCAAACATCTCTCCTGAGTCAAAAGATGTGCCATGCTACCTATGCTAGTTGACTTTTGGCTTAAGGAAACCGCAACCAGATTAGACTTTCCCGGATGATAGAGATTAATAAATTCTAAATCCTTAAGAAACTCAAGACAATGATGCTTCCTCATATTAAGATCTCATTAGGTGAATAAATACCAAAGGCTATAATAATTTGAGTAAATCTCACAATGAACTCCATACAAGTAGTGCCTCCACAACTTTAAAGCAAAAATAACTGCGCACAACTCCAAATCATAGGTAGGGTATTTCCTCTCATAGGGCTTCACCTAATGAGAAACATAAGTAATTACCTTTCCTTTCTGCATCAACACAATACCTAAACCAATACCAAAAGCATAAAAAAAATGATAAAACCCACGCCCTCATCAAGAAAAGACAAGATAAGAGCTGAAGTCAATAAATCCTAGAGCTTTTGAAAGCTCGCCTCATAAGCATTGGACAGCTGAAAAGAAATCTTCTTCTGAGTTAACTTGGTCAATGGAACTGTAATAGATGAAAAACCCTCAACAAAGCATCGATAATAGCTTGATAAAATAACAAAGCTCCGAATCTCAGTAGGAGGAGTAGTCCTAGACCAATCTCAAATCACTATAATCTTGGCTTGATTGACCATAATAACATCCTTGGTCACCATATGACCCAAGAAAGAGACAGACTACAACAAAAAGTCACACTTAGAAAACTTAGCATACAACTTCTCATCCCTCAATCTCTAAAGCACAATCAGTAAATACTCTTCATGGTCAGCTTTATTATTGAAATAAACCAAGATATCATCTATAAATACAATGACAAAAGAGTCGAGATGCAATCAAAATACCCTATTCATTAACTCCATGAATGTGACTGAGACATTAGTCAACCCTAAGTACATAACCAAGAACTTATAATAATTGTACCAAGTCCAAAAAGTGGTCTTTAGAATATTTAATGCTCAAATCCTTAACTGGTGATACCCGAACCTCAAATCAATCTTTGAAAACACCAGAGCACCTTGAAATTGATCGAACAAATCATCAATACGAGAAATAGGATATTTATTCTTAACTATCACCTTGTTTAACTATTAATAATCAATACACATAAGCATAGACTCATCCTTTTTCTTAACAAAAAAGACAATAGCACCCTAAGGTGATACACTAGGTTAGATAATTCCCTTATCCAATAACTTTTACAGCTGATCCTTTAATTTCTTCAACTCTGTTGAGGCCATCCTATAAGGAGGAATAGAAATAGGCTTGGTGCCCGACTCAACATTAATACAAAAGTCAATATCACAATCTGAAGGCATACTGAACAAATCCATAGGGAAAACATACACAAACTCATGGACAACACGAATAAAATCCAAATAAGGAAGTGAAGAAGCACTAAAATCATGAATTTGAGCCAAATAAGAAAATCATCCCCTCTAAACCAAATGATAAGTCTGAAGAAAATATATCACTCTCTTAGTAACAATCAGGGAATGAATGATAAGGAAATAACTAATCCATATCCAAGATGACATCAATATCTATAATATCTAAGGCAATCAAATTTACCCAAGTCTCATGCCTAGAAAAAGTGACAACACAAGATTGGTGCACCCGATCCACCCCTAAAGAGTCTTCTACAGGGGTAGATACATGGATAGACATAGCAAAAGGCTCACTAAAAGAATTAAAACCCAAAGAAAAATATGCAGACACAAAGAAGAAAGCGACCCTGGATCAAAAAATACAAATGTAGATCTGAAACAAACAGGGATGATACCTATGATAAACGTGTCAAAAGCCTTTGCCTCTGGTCTAGAGGATACAAAATAGTACTATCCATGACGACTACCTGACTAAGTATCCTACGGCTACCTCCATGGGTACCACTACCTCTACCTCGTGCACCTTTAGCAGAACTTCTACCACTTACAACTAATATAGAAGTAGCCCAAAAAATATGATATGGATAGTGTTTAGCCGTATGGCTAACCTTATAACATACAAAATAACCTCGATTGACCGACTCAATAGAAAAAGGTATGGTTGAGCTAAAACTACCACTCGAAGCTATTGGAACAGAAAACCTACTACCTAAACCCTAAAAGATTGCATGTACTGGTCTACCATGATACCCATAGAAACCTATAAAATCTTTAACTTGAGTAGTGTGACCTCTAAATTTTCCCTGATGGTGCACCCTTTTTACTCCTCCCTGAGATGCTCGAAGAATAGACTCAGTTATCTTAACCTGATCCACTATACTCTGAAATGATGCCCCATACACTACCATCTAAGTCATAGCTATATAAAAAGAAACATCCAACATATTTATGAATATCTAAATCTTTTCAAAAAATATCTAGACAAGGAATGAAAGCATGTGTCATACCTCATAACATTTATGGAGTCCAACTCCAGGTTATCAAACTCATCTCTTATCTGATCCCTCATATTGAATGGCACAAACCTATCCAAAAGGCTATAGTAAATTAATCCTATGTCATCTCTAGAGAATCAAGAGGTCTGCAACTATCAAGTGACATCCACTAATCACTAGTTGCATCTCTTAGCTGATATATAGTATAAGCAACCCCATATGACTCATGAAAGCCAAGGTTATGCAACTTCTCATGATAATTAATCAAAAACTCACAAGCATCCTCTCATACAGCACCACTGAACCTTCGGGACCCAAATGAGTTAATATTTTAAACCTCTTCTAATCCTTAAAAGACATCACTGTACTAGGAATAATAGAAGGCATAGTAAATCTAGATGGCTGAGATCCCCATGAGGAGGTAACATAAATGTAGATTGAACTTCTGATCTCAGAATACCATACTCAAATTTTAGTACAGAAGAAGGAATAACACTCAAGTTCTGTGGAGTACCATGAGTATATATCGGTACCAATGAAAGATCCACACTTGACATTGAAGGGACACTATAGGAAGGCTCTGGCACAGACGGAGGTACAATACTTAGAGCTAGAAGAACACTAGGTGCACTCAAATGATTACCCTCCAAATGGGTCAACAAGTGAATTAACAACCTCTCCAAGATTGGGGTAGAAGAACTTTGTGGGACCAAGGTACGCCCTATATCTCTAGTATGCTTAACTTAAGGCTCAAGGAAAATCCCTCTAGTGCTACTTCTAGATGGGGTAGATCCCCGTGCCCGTCCACTACCTCGAGCCATCCCCAGCTTACAACTCGCACTCTAGATTGAGCCCTTTTCTCTAATAATGGCTCTGTATATCTATCCTCATGGGATCTAGTCCTCACCATCTACAGATAAAAGTGAAATATTATTAATAATGCAAGGTATGAAAGATCCACTTGAAATAGAATAAAATAAGGAAAATTTCCTAGAGATATCTTACAGCCTCCAAAAGGTAGATATAGATATCTTTGTATCAATCCGCAAGACTCTATTAGACCTCATGGTCTTACAGTGATAAGACCAATGAAACCTGGTTATTCTAATATTAATTTTTCACAACCCAAAAACCAAGGGTCATGATGGCACTTGTCGCAGCAAGACTTGATAAGGAAGCCAATTACCTAAAATAATATGAAATAAGAAATCAATACCAAAACCCAAGTCAAGGCTTCTAAAATAAAGTCATACAATAAAAATATGATAATAGAGAAGTATATAACCAAAAGTACCATAACAATATCCCAAAACCTGGTGTCATAGTGTAAGAACTACTAATACATCTAGAATGTCAAAAGATACATTAATAGTCCAAAAGGATTAACATCTATCTCAGAATAAAAAATAAGATACAAAATAGATAGAAAAGGGTAGTAGAACAACTCTGGAATCATAGACCATTTGCTACCTCGAATATACCCAAAGATACCACCTAAATCAGCTAACATGTGGTGCACTCGTACCTGAATCTACACTGAAAGGGCATAGTGGGGCTAAGTACGATTCACGTGTACTTAGTAAGTATCATAGGCTAACTAAGCAAAGTAGAAAATAAACCACATAAAATACATACTATGGGCATGTCACCTGCAATCAAAAAATGTCCCAAATAGTAGACTATATCGTCTCCACTACTAGTTTTATAATATACATGTATACCACACACAAATACGTGAAACAAGCACAAATATACATGTATGCCATATACAAGTATAAGAAAGAACTGCAAATAGGAAAATATCACATCAAGGACAATAATACGACACAGAATGAGCATAATACATAAAAAATGCAATGGAGATGATGATGGTGATGATATTATTCTCAAGGTTATTGCATAACCTACGTATACACCTACCAAGATATGTCTCCAAGTAGGATCCATAGGGTTTTCGCAACCCATATACAACCCACTATCCAATATCCATTACCATTATCCATAACTCCTCTCCGACACATCCATCGATAGAGGGTTTCTAAAAATTCCATAATTTATCAGAAAAGTCATTATTACTAATATTTCCACAGTGGTACCAATGTTTCATAAATGTATATAATATGAGAATGTAATGCTCACAACCAACCAAACTGAGAATTTCCAAATCCAATATATATACCAACCATGTGAGCCAAAATCCACTCAATAATCCAACCATCCATAAATCCAATGTAATTCATATGTTAATATAGTAAAATACACAATAATATGTCATTGATACAACGTAAACTCTCACCTAGGCTTTGATTAGAAAATATATAATCAACTAGACATAGACAAGTCCAACAACATATAAGACCCCACACGATCACACATAGCAAATAATCCAAAAGTCTCAAAACTACCAATCAAAATAATATAGGCCCCCACATAGGCACGACACAATAATTTATTCATTTTTATTTTTAGTTCCCACACCCTTAACATGATTTTATAGCTATATAAACTACCCAGCCAGTCTGAAGAAAGTTAATCTATAACCTACCTCAATTCCAAAATTGGTACAAACAATCCTTTAACACTGAACTTTCACCTCTTGCACAGGTACAAAATCATCTAAATTGCATAAATAAGGAATCTACATATTAAAAGAAATCCAACGATGCCCATATTGCCTATTTCCTAGTCAAGGTCAAAATGGACCCCTGAAAAGGTTTTTCAAAAAAGAATGGTACAACTGATATTTTTGTCCAAAAATATAGTTCCCATGATTAAAGGAACTTATAGATTTAAACCCAAGTGAAAATGGATTAAAATTGGGGTTTTAATTGCAAAATTACAAATTTAGGATTTTTGGGCCAAAATGCCCAAATTCCACTTTTGAGTTTAAGTTTTAAAAGGATTTAAAGAATGAAAGAAAAGTAACTAAAATAGGAGTTTTGGAGCTTACACAAGCTTAAAATGGAAGAAATTTCCCAAAAACTCAAAAACCCAAGCTCCAAGTCTTAAAAATGGTGAAAATAGTAAAAATGGGGGATATAATCCACCCAGGTGTCACTTAAGCAATCAGGCATCACTTAAGTTGCCCGTCTTTTCTCATAAGTGACCATTCTATCACTTAAGCAACATTCACTTAAGCGAGTCTGGTGTCGCTTAGGTAATGCTTTAGCTGAGAAGACAAGTCGCTTAAGTGATCAAAGTAACGCTTAAGCGGTGCACCAGATGAATGGTGCACCAACTAGAGACTTAGAGAATTCCAAGTATTTGCAAACTCCTCGAGATTTATTTAGAATCTTAATAACGCAAAAAAACTATGTTACTAGGTTAAATTCGACTCTCCAGACTTAATGGCAATTTCATATTTTTGAAAAAACATTATTTTCACAAAGTTGACCCCTAAAACCCAATTTTACAAGTTTCCAAACTGAGGATTAAAATAAGATATAAAAGACATCAAACCACACCAACCATGTTACCAACCTAAAATTGATATTCCTAATATATTGGTGCAATTTGTTTTGTCATTTGACACACAGATCACTAAATATTGATCAAAGTTAACTAATAAGCCTTTATAACCACCAAAAATCTCAATCTCAAACAAATAATACTGAAATGCACTTTGAATCATGACAATCATTCCCACACCCTAGAAATACCATAAAGAAATCATGTAAAGGGGTAAAATGGTCAAATTAATCAGAAATAAATATTTTAAAAAATTACCAAAAATTAAGTCATTATAGATTCATACTTCTTTGGGCACGTCAAGCATGTAACTTTAAATTCTACCATGAAAAGTGCAACTTTGGTTTCATACCCTTATCTTTTTATTTATGTATATTAGGGCTTTTGTGATCACTGATTATGTGCCTTGGTAGGTTTCTATTGATTGTTGTGTGCCTTGGTGTACAATTCATGTTTATTTTACTGCCCCCATAGATGATTTCATTTACTAGTGGATAGAGTTAATCAGTGTTGGTATTTCCTCAGGGGTGTAGCATTTGGGTTTGATTCCTATTTACCTTGGAATATTGGCCTTCTTATGGCCCTATAATGGTGCTTGTTGTTGATGTTTGTTTTTGGTACCAATTACTACTTATATGAATTTTTTTATTATTGTCATTATTTGATATTGATCAATCCTTGATTGATAGATGACTAGGCTAGCATTACCTAGTTAGAATTTCCTTCTCCTAATTCTTATTTCTTGGCCTAGGTGGATAGATTAGTTAGATGATTTCTTTCTTATAGAGAGGTGAGGTTGGTCATTTTTCTCTTCTACTAGTGATGGTAGATTGGTTATTTAATGGGATATGGAAGTGAAGGTAGAGTGTTCCTCTATGGTGTTGTTATTGTTTTAAGGTTAGCAATCTAGTTATATAGCCAGTTTTTGAGATTGGCCAATTTGGGATTCATTCTTCCAGTTGGGCTAGTTCATCACTTGATAGTAGACTTAGTGTTTAAGTGTAGAGTTTTTAAAATTGATTTTTGGGTTTGTTTGGTTCATTTCCTAGTGATAGCATGAATCTTGGACTTAGTATGGAGTTGGATACCCCATTCTTGTCATGATGGTGTTCTTGTTCTAGTTGAGTTAAGGAAGGTAAAAATAGATGATCTTTTCTATGACCACTTTTTTAGTTAGTAGGTTGGGTATTCATTGCTGATATGAGGCATTGGGTTGATTATTTTTGGCTAATGTTGCATTTCTCTAAGTTGCTAGATTTTTGGCTATTACCAGTACCATTTGCAGTCTTGGTTTGTTCTTAGTATGCTTTGATGATTCATGCCCTCCAACAGATATAGATTTGATTACTTATGCTTTCAACATATGGTTTATCCTCTATTGTGATTTTGTTCTTCAGCTATATTTCAATTTTGGCTCTAGCGGGATCCAATGGGAAGATGCCTAATTTTGGACCGTGAGGGTGAGTTGGGTATCTGTCATTAGTTTAGACTTGTTGGCTCAGGGTTGGAATCTTGACACTTTTTTATGGTGGCTTAGTGGTTATGACATATTTTGAGTTTGGATGCATCCCTATTTACAATATTGGTTTGGATAATTGAAGTCGATCGGTTCTGCCTTATGGTTAAAATTTTAGCCGGGAGTTGTAGAGCTTGGGTTCATCCTTTATTTCCAGACTTGTGTCTGTTGATCATTCATTTATAAGCTGGATAATCCTGTTACTTAGCTACCTATTTGGTATTCTTTGGTTCAAATAGATTGTGATTGGTTAATGTCCTGGTGATAGCCCATTTGCACTTGATGATGGTTCCTTCTGCTGTTGACCTTGAATTTCAATTTTTGTCAAAAACTTTTAATTATCTTCTTAGCAAAAGTAGTGTTCTTAAGTGGGCTTAGCATGGTTTTATCACCAATTGGTTGGACATACTAGAGTGGATCATTTTGTATGAAGAGGTTATGCTTCGAACTCCTGACTGTCAATTTTAGGGTTATCCAAACTCATTATAGCTTTGGAGGTATATTACCAACATTGGTCATCACTATTTGTGTTCTTAGGTAGCACCTTATGGGCATATCCTTATGCTGGACATTATGGATTTCGGTGAATCAGCTTTAGATCTAAGAGGTTAGTGTGATGGAATTACACGAACAAGACTTGGATGGCCTTTTTCTTTGTTTGGAGTAGATAGCAGGTTTAAAAGGAAAAAAAGGTTATATTTTCATATTGAATTTGCCTGCATGATTCATGCCTTGAGTTTCCATTGGCTTGGATGAGTTTTTCCTTGGTTGTGTTGGTATCGTTGAGGTATCAGTGTGTTATGGTTTGGATTTACGTGCGTCAGCCATTTTTTTTTCAGTTAGAGGTCAATCGATTGTTGAGTTGAGTTTTGGTAGTTTGAGAAGTGAAATAAGGAAGTAGGTTGAAAAAGGTATACCTATGGCAAAATTCCTTTAAAGCATTCTTTCATCTTAGAGGTTATCAAGGGAGTCATGCTCTGTCACGACCCGAACTAGGGTCTAGCCATGACGGGTACCTCAAGTCCCACGTAGACCATAGATCACCCCCTTCACCTAACCTAACCAACATATCAACCACAAGTGCCGGATGAATTCTGAACATATAATAAGATAGAGAAATATAAGACTAACAACAACTCAAGAAATGTCTAAACCATCACCACCACTCACTAAACCATCACACCCAAGTCCACAGTAATCCACAAAGCCTCTACAATCCAAAGTCAATAAAATGTCTGGACATGCCCCCGACAATAGCCAAAATCCAAGTAGCCAAAATCCAAGTCTAACAAAGTCTATGACATAGAGTAAAGAGACCATGAAATGAGTACCTTCTGAACTATGGAAGATCACCACTTCAATGTCAACTCACGAGCCACTCGAACACCAGGTCACTAAGCAAGAAAAAAAGAAGAAGCTTCGGTTCATGTATCACGTGGGGATATAGCATCCGGAGATGGATAGCGGTAGGGGCACTTGTATATAACTTAGTGATAGAGGAGTAAAATAATACCATCAATAAAACCAATTCAAATCATCATATGCAATCACATGTATACATACATATATATATTATGCTGGGATAGGGAACAAGGCTTAGCATAAACTTTGAAAACTCTAACCTGGCAGTGTAGCATAACCGTCATAAAACAAGGCACCCATGGGCTATATAGGTCTAGCTCTCCACTAGCTGGAAGGGCCCTAGTGTGTATAGCAGCACAAACCAGAGAATATCCATATCCATAGATGATATTATGGGGGACTCAAACCTCTCGGCATGATCAAGGTGACGTAGCACCAACGTATACAATAAGGGGACTCGAACCTCACATTCATATATTTATTCGAGACACTCAAACCTCCCGATCATATAAATACCCACACTGGCTAGCGCGGTTTCTAGTGTTAGTCCTTTGGACTCTAATTTCATGTCCCGGCTACACATCCTTCTTTAAATGCCAATTATACATCCTTAACATAGATACACAATCATTAGTCCAATTACTTACCCAAGGCATCCTATTGGTATCGTCATACCAACCTTACTTACAAGCGTACAACATGCCATAACCACTAACATTCAACATGGAACTCGAAACCATTGTCTATACAAGACATCAATTCAATTTAACATTTAGGGACTCTAATCCATTTACCTATTTAAACCACCATGGTTACAATTCAAATCAACTTATGGCCAACAAGGCCTTCATGAAACCATTTACCAACCATTTATATTATTAGGCCAATGCCTTAGTTCAAATCACAATTCAATTAAATTTTTAGTCATCAAGACCTTTACAAAACCATTTATCCTTCATTAATATTCTTATGACAAGCGTTAGTTCAAAACACTACTCATCATGTGACAAAATTATTCTCATAGACATTTTCACAAACAGTTTGAGCGCATACCATTATCAAACCATTAGTCAAGTAAAAACCCATCAAGTTAGGGTTAACCATGACCCATTTATTAAAACCACAATTTTCATGCACTAACATGTGTAAGACCATCATGAAAACATGCATAAATACAAGTGAAATCATGAGAGAACAATACTCAACATTAGACATTAAAACCCTCAACCAAGGATTTCAAAACCACTATTTATGATTCAAGAACAATGTTTAAAATACATGATTTTTATGAGCTAACAATGAAGGAAGAGTCACATGCCTGAGTTACAAAGATTCACGGAGAGATTTTGATTCTTAAGGCTCTAGATGACTACTTTGAGGAAACCCTAGCCCAATCTCCTTGAGAGGTATCTAGAGAGTTTTGAGAGTGTTTTGATCTTCCCAAGTGAAGAATGAGAGATCAAATAGTGTTATAAGATATGGGATCTTAAGGGATTGGGGTGGGAAATGTCTAAAATACCCTCAGCTTAAAAGTTGTAAAAGACACATAGGAGGGTACAGTTTGACCCCTCCACTCGTACCCACATCATACGAGTGGTACCTTCAATCATATCTTGATCAGAAAGTTGGACATCCCATTCTGCCCAACATACGACTAGTACCCTTCAAGTCATACCCTAAGCAGAAAGTCAAGGCTAGACACTAAACAATATATGGTTTGGCATTATACTTATCGTATTATGTACATATGACTTGTATGGAGTCTTCTTGTACCAAGAACAGAAATTGGCCAATATGACACTGACCAACATACGACTAGGGTCCTTGACCTATACCAATACCATACGACTTGTATAGTGAGTTTTAGGATGCAAAGAAGGTTCAAGACTCAGGAAATTTTGCAAGGGACAAAGTTTGGGGTGTTTCAGTCTCCCCCCCCCCCCCCCCCCCCCCCCCCGCGCCCAAGGATCATTCATCCTCGAATGATGGGATGAGGCAATTTAGGCAGGATTTAACCCCAAACATCTCTACTCTTACCTATAATAAAGAAAGAAAGACACTAAGAAATTTGCATTTTACCTTTAACAAAGACATAAATCAAAGATGTCAAGAACAACACATACCTCAAGCACGATTTTCTGGAATCAGGAATAGGAATGGATGCTTGGACTTCATGTCCTCCTCGGCTTCCCAAGTAGCTTGCTCAAACTTTTGGTTCCTCCATAAAACCTTCACTGAAGCTATGTCTTTTGTTCACACCTGAAAAACTTTCCGGTCCAAGATCCTCACTAGGACCTCTTCATAGGATAATGAATCTGAAATGCCAATGTCCTCCGAAGAGACAACCAATGAAGGATCACCCACACATTTCCGCAACGTAGACACATAGAATACCGGATGAATGAAACTCATACTCGGGAGAAAATTTAACTCATACACACATTACCAGCCCTTCTCAAAACCACATAAGGGCCAACATATAGGGGATTGAGTTTTCTTGCTTCCTAAACCACTTCACTCCCTTTATGGGAGATACCTTCAAGAACACCCAATCTCCAACCTCAAACTCTAAATCCCTTCGCCTCACATCCGCGTAGAACTTTTGGAAACTTTAGGTGGTCTTAAGACTATCCCAAATTACCTTCACCTTTTCCATAGCTTGGCAAACCAAATGCAGGCCAAATATTTCTGCTTCACCAACCTCGAAACACCCAATAGGAGATCTACATCTCCTACCATATAATTCCTCAAATGGGTCCATACCAATTCTTGAATGGTAACTATTTTCATAAGAAAATTCAATCAAAGGAAAATGGTGAAACCAAATACCACCATAATCAATCACACAGGCTCGCAACATATCCTCTAAAGTCTGAATGGTCCTTTCGGCTTGCCCATCCAACTGTGGGTGAAAAGTCGTACTAAGACTCACTTTGGTCTCCAAACTATGCTGGAAAAAGCACCAAAAATACAATGAGAACTGAGTACCACAGTCCAAAATAATTGAGATAGACGCACCATGCAACTTTATAATTTCCTGAAGAAACAATTTTGTATAATCCTGGTAGAATAGATAGTCCTCACTAGAAAGAACTGAGCGGACTTAGTCACCCTATCCACGATGACCCAAATGGAGTCACACTAATTCCATATCCACGGAATATCAATAACAAAATCCATATTAATTATCTCCCATTTACACACCGATAATCCAATCTCTTGAAGTAGCCCACTGGGCCTCAAATTCTCCATCTTCACTTGTTGACATACCGTACACTTAGCCACAAAGTTGGCTATATCCTATTTTATATTATTCCACTAATACATATCCTTAAGATCATGATACATCTTTGTTGAACCGTGAAGAACCATATACTGGGATTCATGGGCCTCGGCCAAAATCCTTCCCTGCAACCCATCCACATCGAGAACACATAACCTTCCTTGGTACCACAAGATACCATCTCCGTCGATCTCGAAGGCCATCATATTTTGCTTACCCATATCATCCTTGATCTTCATTAAAAGAGGATCTAATACCTATTTCTCCTTTATTTCCAAACCAAGAGACGATTGCGCCACCTATTGCACCAATACACTGCCATCCTCAGAGTCCAAGAGAAGAACTCCAGGTTAGCCAAATGGTGAATATCCTTCACCAATTCTTTCTTTTCTTTGTCGATATGTGACAAGCAACTAATGGACAACCTACTAAGAGCATCAGCAACCATGTTAACTTTACCTGGGTGGTAGTGAAGACTCATGTCATAGTCCTTCAGCAACTTAAGCCACCTTCTTTACCTTAGATTAAGCTCCTTTCAGGTAAATACATACTACAGGCTCTTAGATCAGAAGAGATATCAACATGCACTCTATATATATAGTGATACTATATTTTCAATGTGAACACCACAGCTAACAATTCTAAGTCACGAGTTGAATAGTTTCTCTCATAGACCTTCAACTATCTAGAGGCATAAGCAACCACCTTACCATGCTGCGTCAACACAGCCCAAGCCAACCCGAGATGCATCACAATAAACCACTAAAACCCTCGGTACCCTCAGGTAGAGTCAAGACTGAAGTTGAAGTCAACTTATATTTTTAGCTTCTCAAAGCTACCCTCGCAAGCATCAGACCACAAGAACTTTATTTTTTTCTGAGTTAACTTGGTTAATAGAGAAGCAATAAAGGGAAAACTCTCCACAAACCTCTTAAAATAACCAGCTAAACCCATGAAACTCTGAATATTAGTTGGAGTTGTGGGTCTAGGCCACTTCTTAACCACAACAACTTTCTGAGGATCCACCATAATCCCTTCACTAGACACGACATAACCCAAAAAAGTTATGGCATTCAACCAAAATTCACACTTGGAGAACTTAACATACAACTTATAATCTTTCAAGGTCTGTAATACAAAGCAGAGGTGAACGACATGATCCTTCTCATTCTTAGATTACACTAAGATGTCATCAATTAAGACAATGATGAACAAATCCAGAAATTGATGAAAGACCCTATTCATCAAATCCATGAATGCCACAGGGGCATTAGTCAAACCAAACAACATTACTAGGAACTCAAAAAGCCCATATTGGGTATGGAAAGTTATCTTAGGGATATCCACTTCCCTAATATTTAACTGATGATACCCAGATCGAAGGTCGATCTTAGAGAAGAATTTGGCCTCCTAAAGCTGATCAAAGAGATCATCAATCCTCGGAAGGGGAAAATTATTCTTTGTCATCACCTTGTTTAATTGTTGGTAATCAATACACATCTGAAGGGAACCATCCTTCTTATGCACGAACAACACCGGTGCACCCCATGGGGATATACTGGGACGAATGAAACCCTTGTCTAAAAGATCCTTCAATTGCTTCTTAAGCTCATTCAGCTTAATTGGAGCCATTCTATACGGGGGAATAGAAATTGGATAAGTGTCCAAAATAAGATCAATACCAAAATCAATATCCCTATCAGGAGGAACACTAAAAAGGTCAAGAAAAGACCTCTGGAAACTCATTTACCATAGGAATAGAATGCAAAGTGGGACCTTTTAAGTTAGAATCTTTAGCCCAGACCAGATGATAAAGACAACCTTTGAAAATTAACTTCTGGGATCTAAGATATGATATGAACTTCACCTTAGGAGCTAGGGAACCATCCTTCCACTCAATAATTGACTCATTAGGGAAATTAAAAATGACCTTATGAGTTCGGTAATCTAATGAAGCATAGCACAAGCGCAACCAGTCCATTCCTAAAATAATATCAAAATCAACCATGTCTAACTCTATCAAGTCCACTAGAGTTTCTCTACTACCAAAAGATACCACATACCTTCTATAGACTCTTATGATAACCGCAGAGTCTCCTACTAGGGTATAAACAAAAAAGGGTTCAATAAATATTCAGGACCAAAACCAAAATACACAGCCACAAATGGGGTCACATAAGAAAGAGAGGACCCCAAATCAAGTAAATAATACACATCACAGGAAAAGAGTTTTAACATACCAGTAACAATATTCGGAGATTCCTAAGATTCCTGACAAGTAGTGAGAGCATAAAGGAAGTTCTAATTATTATCGGAGCCAGAGGTAGAACCTTTTGGTGTCAAAGATGTTGAAGAGGCAACAAGAACTCTATTTGGCCTAGAAGCAACTCCAAAGGGACAATCCCGCTGCATATGACCAATCTAACCACATATAAAACATTAATTCCTCCCCTTATCACACTAACCATGATGATGATGACCATAAAAACTACAAAGAGGGTAGGATGGTGTGGATTGGGCCCCACTGGCCTGAGAATGGGCACCCTGTGCTCTAGATATATCACCACCCTGAAAATATCTACGTCCCGATAACTTTGGATAGGGAGCACTATCTTTTGAATAAGATTTAGGACTCTCCCAACTCTTCTTCTTTGGACACATCCATCTCTTCTATTGGCCCCCACTCTATTCTAAAAATTAGGACCTCTTACTCTGCCTCTCTCCAATCCCAGTCTATTTTTCCTCCTATTTGATCTATTACATATACACAACCAATCTGGAGGTGTCCATGTCCGTGATAAAAAAGGAAACCTTACTCTCAAGAACCAACTCATGAGATAATCCCAAAGCAAACTTTCTTATTTGGGTCCTTATATTAGATACTAATTTAGGAGCACACCGAGACAATTGATGGAATTTCAAAGCATACTCCTTGACCTCTATTCTCTCTTCCTTCAAGTTAACAAATTCTTCTGCTTTAGCTTCCCTCAAATCCTGAGGAAAGATGCGGTCTAGAAATGCACTAGACAAATTATCCCACAAGTCAAAACTAGCATCCTCACATCTCAACTGTTCCCACTCTTTGTACCACTAGTATGCCACATCCTTCAATTGGTAAGTAGCAAACTAAAAACCTTTATCCTTTGAAGAATGCAAAACCCGAAAGATCTTCTCCATCTCATTAATAAAGCTTTGAGGATCCTCCTTAACCTTTGTACCAGTAAATATCGGAGTATGTAACATCATAAATTTGCCAACTCTAGTGGCCTCCGACGAACCCATAGGAGCACTAGTAAAACTAGACTATTGCGATTGATACATCACCAACTGAGTCAATAGGGTAATGAAGCAATGAAACTCAACATTAGTAACCTCCCCGGAGGCGACTAAGTATGAGTGTCACCTTTAGGAGTAGGATTAGTAGGGATAGATGGAACCCCATGAGGACAGTCAAATACAGTGACCCTTGATTGGGTCTTGACCTTAAAAGATGGATGAACCCCATCTACATTGTCCGTAGATAGGACAGAAGAGCTTACATGAACATTAGATCTTCTTAGAGGCATGTTCTAAAAGACAAGCAACTAGAAATCATAACAATCCAAGACCTTAGACTCTATAGCCCAATAATAAGACAACAAGAAAGGGAAACATTCCTACATATCTCATTACCTCTCTCTTATAAGTATGGCATACTACATACCCATAAAAGAGACTCTAATTGACATGGCTTCATAGACACTCAATTAACCATGAACCTAGGCTTTGATAATAACTCTTTCAAGATACAAACCAGGACCTAGCCATGACGGGTACCTCAAGTCCTACGTGGATCAGAGATCATCCTCTTCACCTAACCTAACCAACATATCAACCACAAGTGTCGGATAAATTCTGAACATATAATAAGATAGAGCAATATAAGACTAACAATAGCTTAAGAAATATCTAAACCATTAATCACCACCACAAACTAAATCATCTCACCCAAGTCCACAATAATCCATAAAACCTCTATAATTTAAAGTCAATAAATGTCTGGACATGCCCCCGCCAATAGACAAAATCTAAGTCTAACAAATTCTATGAAATAAAGTAAAAAGACCATGAAAAAAGTGCCTTCTGAACTATGGAAGCTCACCATGTCAATTTCAACTCATGAGCCACTTGAACACCTGGTCATTATAGGAAAAAAAGAAGAAGTTTTTGTCCCTATATCGCGTAGGGATACAGCATCCGGAGATGGTTAACTCTTAGAGTGCTAGCATGTAACTTAAGGATAGAGAAATAATAAAATGCAAGAAATAAAACCAAGTCAAAGTATCATATGCAATCACATATATACATACGCAACTATATCGTGTCGGGATAGGGAACAAGGCTTAACATAAACTTTGAAAACATTAACATGGGTTGTATAGAATAACCGTTATAAAACAAGGAACCCACGAGCTATATAGGTCCATCCCTCCCCTATCTGGAAGGGCCCAGTGCATGTAGCTTCATGAACTAGAGAATATCCATATCTGCGTATGCCATTATAGGGGACACAAACCTCCTGATATAATCAAGGTGACGTATCACAAATGTATACAATATAGGAGACTCAAACCTTCTATTTATATATTCATTTGGGGGACTCAAACCTCCCGATCGTATAGCCACCCACATCGTCTAGCACGGTTTCCAGTGTTAGTCCTTTGAACTTTACTTCCACAGTCGGCTACACATCCTACTTTAAAGCCCAATTAAAATATCCTTTACATATCCACATAATAATTAGTCCAATTACTTACCCAAGTCATCCCATTGGTATCGTCATACAAACCCTACTTACAAGCGTACAACATGCCATAACCACTATCATTCAATATTGGGACTCAAACCCATTGTCTATACCAGACATTAATTCAATTTAACATTTAGGTACTTGAACCCATTTAGACATTTAAACTGCCAAGGTTACAATTCAAATCAACTTATGGTCTACAAAGCCTTCATGAAACCATTTACCAACCATTTACAATATTAGGTCAATGTTTTAGTTCAAATCACAATTCAATTCAATTTGTGATCATAAATACCTTTAAAAAAACATTCATCCTTCATTAACATTCTTATACTAAGAATTAGTTCAAAACACTACTCATCATGTGACAAAATTCTTCTCATAGACATTTTCACAAACAGGTTGAGAGCATACCATTTCAAGTTAAAACCCATCAAGTTAGGGTTAACCATGACCCATTTATTAAACCACAATTTCCATGAACCAACATGTTCAAGACCATCATCAAAACATGTATAAACATTAGTTAAATCATGAGACAACAATTCTCAACATTAGACATTCAAATCCTCAACCATGGATTTTAAAACCACCATTATGATTCAAGAACAATGTTCAAAACACATGATTTTTATGAACTAAAAATAAAGGGAGAGTCAAATTCCTGAGTTACAAAAATTCACAGAGAGATTGATGTTGGGTGTATTTATGCACTCTAGTGTTACTATTCTAGATTTTTTTGCTTTGTTTTGAGGATAACTTAAGTGATTAAGGTGTTAATATTGATATAAATAATAATATAAGTGATAAAGTGTGTTATTACAATGTGCAAAGTGTATTCCAAACAAGTTTGGGTTTAATTGGATCACTTAGAGTTCAATCGATGAAACTAGTGTACTAAATTGAGCTAGGTTCTTATCTAGTCTCTTTTGTTGGATTTTATTGTGTCTAATGTGTTGTAAATGGTTTAATGGTGTAATTATATGTGTAACAACTTGTTGGTAGTATGAAAAGTTCAAGTGAGTCAAGTATAGAGTCGAAACATGAAGTGGAAGATCATGGAGATCAACCTAGTCTAAGCTCTTGTTTTTTATTCGTTATGATGGATGTTTTGTTGTTTGAACCTCTAATTCGTGCGGTGTGTTCTTGTAGGAACTTTTGTGATCTGTTTATGATGATATATAGATGAATTGGAGTCTGTAAAACCAAGGTAAATACACCACAATGTTAAGGATGAATGGAGGAACGTCCAATACTTAACCGATTTTTGAGAAGCAAATTCAAGAGAGGTGTCGCGATAGGGGTGCGTAGTGACCCCCATTTGACACAAGTCATCCTTATGTAGTGAACCCTACTTAACCCAAGAAATCCTCACGTCATGACCCCTAGTCAAGTCAATCCATCCTCGCATCGCGACCCCCCTCCAAACACGGCAAAAGTTGTATGTTGAATCCTATATGGCTTGGGCTTAGTTGTCTACTATAAATACATCTTTATACATATTGTTATTCATATTTGGACGTATTAGAACGTAAGGAGGATTCTACAACTTCTTTACTCAGGTTTTTATCATCTTAATTTAGTTCATACATGTTCTTAGTCGTTAATTACAAACTAGTGATTACGATTATGACTATGTGTGGCTAAACGCCCTCTTTCCAGGGTTGAAGCCGAATACATGAGTACTATGGTTTTGATATTAGTTCATTTATTTTATTATCATTGTTGGTTTTATTTTCAATCTTATTTTAACTATTTTGAGGCTTTATCACCCTTAGAATACACCCATTGTCAACCTTGTGAACTCGAGAGAGGGAATTGGGAGATACAATGTGGGATTAGACAATGTATGGTATGTAGTCTTTTATGAAATAAGGAATATGGATTAGTGTATAGGATAGGGATGTACTTATATGCCTTACTTGATTCAAATGTAGGATGATAGCTTAAAGAACTTAATTGGATTATTACATCCCCGCTCAACAATGCAGGTGTAATATCCATATTAGGTAATTGGTTAGAGGTTGGGAGACCATGATCATGCGATTAACCCTATGAATCTACAACCAAGATTAGTGAATTGATGAATGAAAGTCAATAACATAGTACGATTGTTCAAAGTGATTTAACCCTGGGTTTTACTCCTATTGATTGTCCAAGATCTTTACTTTACGCACTATTTACTTTACTTGTAATTTACAAACTCAAATCTCTATTTTGGTTACTTTTGCACCAGTTAAATCTAAATTGTGAACTAAAATCGAACTGTTGTTTAACCAAGTCCCTGTGGTATCGATACTTGGCTTTTATTAGGACACTTTACTACTTAATAAGACCACATACACTTGCATGTGTGCTTGGGTGCTATCAAGTTTTTAGCATCGTTGCCGGGGACTTGTTATTTGGCAACTATTTATTTTAGTTTTACTTTTATATTTATTTGGTGTTTTTACACTTGGTCTTGGTTTTGTGATTGCAGGAAATAGGTTACAAAAGCTGGCAAGGAATCAGGGCTTGGTTGAACCAAGCATTGAACCTGAGCAACTTTTTCATCAAAGAAGGAGAGAAGCACACCTTCTCCCTCAAATTTTGTAAATCCAACAAAACTAAGAGAATCCTTCTATAATAGTTCTAGAACAACAAGAACGCAGAATGGTTTGAGAAGTGGCAGTCCAACTTCCGATGAACTTGACTTCCCCAATTCAAATACCGGCTGCTGGGGGAATTTTGAGTTAAAGCACAACATGGTGCAACTACTAATCAACAGTGGACAGTTTGCAGGTCTTTCACACAAGAATCCACAATTCCAGTTGCAGACTTTCATTGATCTTAGCCAGAAAGTTCCTCATCAAATTCTTTTCATCAGGAAAGACTGTGAGACTTCACAGTGAGATAGTGAGCTTCCAAATAGAAGCCTGGTGAAAATCTATATCACGCTTGGGAATTCTTCAAGGACCTTCTTCGAGATTGTCCACACCACTAATAGTTCAATGAGGTACTTGTTCATAATTTTGTAGAAGCTCTTGATCACAATACGAAGATTTTTCTAGATTCGGCCGTAGGTGGTCAAGCGCTGGAGTTAACTTATGATAAGTTGTACACATTATTGAACCACATAGCATAAGGAAATCCATAGTGACATTTAGATTCAAGAAGTGCCACGAAAAGAATTGAAGGTGTATTAGAGGTAGACCAGTTTACTACCTTATCAGCTCAGGTTACAGCATTGCAAAATATGATAAACACTCAGTTCAGCATCCTAAAATTGGGAGCTCCACAACCTACAACCATAGTCAATGCCATCCAATAATCTGCAGGTTGGTGTGAAGTTTATGGTAATAGTGGTCATGTTGCGGCTATGTGTACGTCCAATCTAGAATCAGTAGTGTATGTAGGTAATTCTCAAAGGCCAAATTATGCTAATGCCTACAACATGAAGTGGAAGACTCAGCCTTGGAACGAATAACATCAACAAATTCAGCAATTACAGGCACAAGGGAGTCAGTCAACTAGCAACATAGAAGAGATGTTGAAGAACCTTCTAGCTAGTCAGACGCAATTGGCTGCAGACATAAAAAATTTGTAAGCATCTCAGAGAAGCTTAGAGATTCAAGTGGGCCAACTGCAACAATCATGGAATATTAGGCCCCAATGTGGGTTGCCAAAAGATACAGAAATCCAAAGAAAGTAATGGCAATCACCTTGAGGAGTGGTAAAAATCTTCAAGGAGAACCTTTAAAGGCAACTAAATAGGTAGATGCTGATGTGGTGAGCCAACAGGTCCCTGAAGAAGTTGTTGAAAAATCAAGGAAGTCTGAGTACTTGAAAGAAAAAGTTGTTGCAGAAGAAGTGAAGAAGACACCGCCACTACCATTCCTTCAAAGGTTAATTAAAGTGAAGGGGGACGCAATGTTCAAAAAGTTCTTTGATACACTCAGTGAGCTTCACATTAACTTACCTTTGTTAGATGTTTTGTAGGGTATGACTAAGTATGCAAATTACTTGCTGGATGTGGTTGCTAATAAGGTGAAATTTTAGGATATGGGGGAAATAACACTCACTGAAGAGTGTGGCATTGTAATGACACAGAAAATCCCCAAGAAATTGAGAGATCCAAGGAAGTTTACTCTCCTTTCAAATTAGGAGTAAATTGGTCCACGCCTTGAGTGACTTAGGGGATAGCATAAATTTTATGCCCCTATCTCTATTTGAAATATTAGGCTTGGGAAAGCCTAAATCGACCAAGGTGATTTTGCAGCTGGTAGACGAATCCATGGCACATCCGAAAGGAATTATTGAGGATGTCCTCATAAAGGTTGATAAATTTTGTATTCCGACTAACTTCATTGTTCTTGATTTTGAGTCAGACGAATAGGTACCAATCATCTTAGGGTGTCCATTCTTAGAAACTAGAGGAGCGTTGATTGATGTTAGAGAAGGCATACACAAAATAAGTGTAGAGGATGAAAAGGTGGTATATGATGTATAAAAAATACCCATACTAACATCCCAATATAATGATTTGTGTATGATCAATGTGATTGGAGGGGATGAGTGTGGGGTTGTTAGCCAACCAAAGACCTCTTTTGACTACCTGATTGAGCAGCCAAAGCTTCTACCGCCTAAGCCTGACTTGATGATAATTGTTGAGCCTGAAAAGGCTAAAGTTGAAAAAATTATTGCTCTTAAGAATTCGCACCCAAGAGGGGTAAAGAGAATAAGAAGATGGAGACCAAGCATGAGAAAGAGAAGAAAAGAGAATGACTAAGTCGTTAGTTGGGTCATGCCGCGACACTAAATTAGGCATTGCTTGGGAGGCAACCCAAGTTAAGTAGGTATGTCTTATTTTTTAATTTTTAGTTTTTATTTCACATAGTTTTTTTTTGTTTTTGATTGATTCACAGGTTATTGGAAAGTATGAGTACCGAAAACCTGAGCTAAGGAGCATGGCAAAGAATGAGTGTGGGGTCCCTGGATCCTCTTGATATTTAAAATATGCTACTAGCTAGGCCTAGAGGCCTCAGGGAGTATTCTATCTCTTACTTTAAAGTTCACTTTAGGGACAAAGTAGATTTTTAAGTGTGGGGTGGGAAATTCTAAATTTTAGGCTCAATTTAAATAAAAGAGATTTTGATCCTTGAGCCTCTAGATGACCACCTTGAGGAAACCCTAGCCCAATCTCCTTAAGAGGTTTCTAGAGAGTTTTAAGAATGTTTTTTATCTTCCCAAGTGAAGAATAATGGACCAAATAGTGTTACAAGATGTGGGGTATTAAGGGCTTGGGGTGGGAAATGTCTAAAATACCCTCACTTAAAATCTGTAAAAGACTCACAGGAGGGTACGATTTGACCCCTCTACTCTTACCCATATCATATGAGTGGTACCTTCACTCATATCTTGATCATAAAGTTGGACATCCTATTATACCCAATATATGACTCCATAACCTAACTGGTACACTAACTATATGACTAGTACCCTTCAAGTCGTACCCTAAACATAAAGTCAAGGCTAGACACTGAACAACATATGGTTTGGCACTATACTTCTCATTTCATGTACATATAACTCATATGGAGTCTTCTCATACGAAGAACAGAACTTGGCTAATATAACACTGACCAACATACGACTAGTGTCCTTGACCCATACCCACACGATACAACTATTATAGTAAGTCGTCTGATGCACAGAAGGTTCAAGACTCAGGGATTTTGCATGGGCCAAAGTTCAGGTTATTTCATGCTCGGTGCATGCAAGCCCAGTACATTATTTCTTCAAGCTTTTGCACTCTTCCTATCCATTAATTTTCGAAGACAAAAGACCTTTTAGTAATGTATATTTTAATGACCCTCTAGGTTATTTCCTCAATTTACTCATATTTTCTACATTTTGAGCCTTCCCACAGAGGCTACAGGTCATTTATGACTTGCCAAAATTATTGGATCGTTTATCGGACAGTCTATTTGGGTTTTAGGCTTATTTTCCTATTTTGAAGATCTCATATTAAAGAATTAGTCTCATACCAAAACTCCTAGTAAATGACCTTATATAGGAATTCTAACAGCATCATCAGCTTTAGAACATTGATTTTAGTCTGGGGGACCCTTGGTTCAGGTTCCAAGGCTTCCAAACTCATTTTGGGCTATTAGTGGATTATATAAAAAATAGAATTATAAGTGTGGTCCCTACGTTTAGTCAATAATATATCTAATGAAAGCTTTAATGGTTCCATTGAGTCCAGAATGTCGAATTTGATATGGTTACATAGTTCATTTGCACATATAGGATTTTGAAGGAATCCCGAGAGGTTGGCAGAGAATTGGAAGATTTTCCAAGTTTTAACTATCAACTAGTTCAGTTGCTATCAAAAGCCAAAGGTCACGATCATGGTACTCTTGGCAGGAGAATAGGTGAGATCGTGAGAAGAGGTGTTGCGATCACAATACCTTGTGCAGTCATTAAGTAGTGCGATCGCAGGGCATGAGTTACGATCATTACTCACTTGTTCAGACACTAAATGCTATGATTACAGATCTCGAGCCATGATAGAAGGACCCGAGTACCTGGTATGGGCATAAATAGACCCCTTAAGTCACTATTTCATCTATTTCTCACCCATTTCTTGAGAGAATAAACCCTAAAGAGTGAGATTAAGAGGTATTGTAGATTATGGATAATGTGGGGAGCGTGGATAACAATTATTCTGTGATTTCCCTTCGAATTCATGGTAAGGTTCCTTCGATTTCATGATAAATTCTTAGAAATTTGTACTTTGATTTCTTATACTTTAAGGGTTGATTTGAGACCCGACTTTTAGTCCATTTGTGCTGAATTTTTTAACACAACTTCCTTATCCTTCGAGGGACCTTACACAGGTTTAATTTTTAACGGTCCCTAAGGGCCTATTTTTGACATAAAATATGACCGTACCCGTTATATGGAAATATGGTTCTCATTTGACTCCTAATGATATGTATATAATGATTTTGATAGTGTAGTGGTGACGACCAAGCTACATATCCTCTAAGAAGATGATATGGTCGCTGCCAAATATAGTAACCCAATAAAGATTGGGGTCTAATCCTAAGGGAATGCGTAGAATTGTGGCTCTCAACTATTGTAATCAATGGGAGGAACTCGATAAGTAAATGAGGGGTTTTGAGTATCAAGGTTGAGCAAGTGATGAGTATCAACTTTGGTTGTAATTAGTCGTGAGTGAACACTAGGATTGTGTTCCCCTTGGCTTCTCAACTATCACGCCCCAAATCCCATTGGAGCAGACTGGCACCCGTAGCCGAGGAGGCCCGGGAGAACCCGTTCATAACCTATACTTTCACATTTACATTACTTTTGAAAATTAGAAATTTGGACAGCACTTCGTTGTAAATAGAAGAAAATAGTACCTGTATCAGCCTAGAAGACACGCATATATATATATAAACAGTAATTGGCCGTCAGAGCCATCACGTCTATCAACCAAACACTCCTATGGCTGTACAATATGTCTACAAAAGCCTCTACATAGATACACAACTGAGTTAGGGTCGGGACAAACTCCCGCCCACAAAAGACTTTTATATAAATACCAAAAATACATATAGAAACGACATGGGATGCCCCGAAACAACTGGGGCTCACCACTATCAACAGAATGTCCTGGCTCTTACTGCGGAGGTGTACGACCTGAAGTACCTGTTCCTGCAGGCATGAATATAGGTCCCCCGTGAGGGACGTCAGTACGGAAATATGTACTGAGTATGTAAGGCAGTGAGTATCAAGATGAGATACAAAAGATCAACAGAACCCAGATACCAGTGAATAAACAGTATGAGTAGACCACACTTAAAAGAGCTGATGGGATACCTGCACATTACTTTCATATCATTACTTCCCGTATTCCTTATCAATACATAACATATGTCATACAATGGCCAACTGATCAGTGGTACTAATACAATACATCATATCATCAGTTTAAAATAAAGACATTCCATTTCTTAATTCAATTAATCTTTGAGATTGGTTACTTTGTGGTCACACCTTATGGAACTTGAAACCATGATACCTCAATAGGAAAAACATGTAAATAGGTAATCAATATCATGAAAATGAAGTAGAGAATCATGGATACCTCATTAAACCATTTCGGAGTCAACAATAGTATATGGACATTTTTTTTGACTAGCCGGACATCTTAAAAGTGAAAACAAGTTCAATTGGTAGTGTCGAAGATCATATGATGTTATTATGTGTCATGTGTCGTAGGACAATGTTGGAAGCTTACTTGAGAGTGCCATGGGTCATTATTCATGCCAAAGATTAGATAGAGTATGTCTTACATACCTTGATATAACCACTTCAATACAAGTCCAACTTGACTTCCCGTACTCTTCGAACACTTATCTACAATAAGTCATTTGTGGCAAACTAGTATTAGCAACCAAACCTTACCATTTAGGTATTAACTTCACCAAATAATGTCTAGGAAGTAATCCTTTAACTCATCAATAAGAGTGCTACATACATCCTCTTATACTCTTATTACATTCACATATCATGCATTTTCATGCAATATCCCTCAACATCACTCTTAGCCTTTATTTCCCCTCTTAATCACCATCCAATACCAACATGATCACTAGGCATACATAAAAACTAATATAATGATATATCACCACAATTCATCCTCCATAATCCAATACAACAACTTCCATAATTTACTACTAACAATTTATACAAAACAATTCATAACTATGTTTCTAGTTATCTTCCAACATCAAGACAATACTCATAATCCCTTATCAATACTTATTCATGGATAAGAATAAAGAATAAATAATATTCATACCTTAACAATGAACTCTTATATTTAGAATCCTCCTTACATAACCATGGGGTGCTTCTCGAAGCTTTCGAGATGGTGAACACAACTACGGAACCAATTCGAATTTTCTACGGTTGAATCACAAAATATTTGAAGTTGAAATTAGGCTAGGGTTTCACCTTCTCTTAATAATTGGATGATATATGATATATATGAGGCTAAGTGTATGTTTATAAAGACCAATTTTCGTCCAAGAGGTAATAGAAAATGACTATTTATCCCTAAAAATTTAAATAAATCCGAATCTGTCCCCAGTGGATAGTTTTGACAGGCTGAAGTAAATCGATCATAACTCTTCGCTCCGGTATCGGATTTGGGTGAAACCAAATGTATTGGAAATATAATTCAAAGTTATTTCATTTTTATATAAAGTATACCACCCAGTTCTTCCTGTACAAGGAGTTATGGTCGTTTAAAGTTGAACCAAAAATCTGTCCCAAAATTCTGTTTTTTTTTTTATAGGCTGTAGTAAAACGGGTATAGCTCCTTACTCAGACATTGGATTTGGATGAAACCAATTTTATCGGAAAGAATACTCTCGGAGATTTTCGTCGATATATAGCAGCTCACAATTTCTTTTTGTACAAGGAGTTATGATCATCTAAAGTTTATTCAAAAAAAAATTGCCTAGCTGCAGTAATTTTCCTGCAGATTTACTGTTCACAGGCTTCCCGGCCACCGTTTTGAAATTTCGAATGTGCTCGCTTATATGAAATACTCCTATGTTTTGGGCAAACTTTATATAATTGGAAAGCTTATTCCAATACCTACACATATAATTATTGACAGGATACTTCCGAACAGCATAAACTTAATTTAACCCATACGCAAGCCTTTAGGACTCCATATAATCGCGATAAGTGTACGAAAAAATTTACGGGGTGTTACATTCTCCCCCCCTTAAGAACATTCGTCCTCGAATGTTAGCATAGTTACTCAATTAAGACATGTCCAAGCTTACAATTAACATATTCATCATCATAACATACTTGCATAAAAATAAACACTTACCTGTTATTGTTCTTCTTCCGTCTCATGAACTTCCTCCTCATCGTTGAATAGGTAAGGGTACTTAATCTTCATTGCTTCCTCGGATTCCCATGTGATCTCCTCAACTTGTTGATTCCTCCAAATTACTTTTACCGATGCTATCTCTTTATTCCTTATCTTTTTAATTTGGCGATCAAGAATAGCAATAGGCATTTCTTCAAAAGTGAGATCTTCTGTAACTTGTACATCTTCCATAGTAGTGATGTGCGATGGATCTCCGATGTACTTGCGAAGCATCGAAACATGAAATATGGGATGAACTGCTGAGAGCTCTTGAGGTAGCTCTAACTCATAAGCAACTTGTCCAAATCTTTGAATGATCTTGTACGGACCTATGTATCGTGGACTTAACTTTCCTTTCTTGCAAAACCTCATCACTCCTTTCATTGGTGATACTTTCAAGAATACCCAATCGTCGATAGAAAACTCAAGTCCTCTTCTTCTAACATCCGCATAAGATTTGTGTTGACTTTGACCTGTTTCAAGCCGTTGTTGGATCACTTTAACCTTCTCCATTGCTTGATAAACAAGATCCGGTCCAAACAAGACCGCATCACCTGCTTCAAACCATCCTATTGGCGATCTACACTTTCTTCCATACAATGCTTCATATGGTGCCATTTTGATACTTGAATGATAGCTATTATTGTAGGCAAACTCAATAAGAGGTAGGTGATCATCCCAGTTGCCTTTGAAATCTAATACACATGCTCGTAGCATATCTTCAAGTGTCTGGATGGTACGTTCCACTTGTCCGTCCGTTTGAGGATGAAAAGCCGTACATAGATTTACTTGTGTCCCCAAACTCCTTTGAAAAGACTTCCAGAAATTCGCGGTAAATTGGGATCCTCGATCGGATATAATGGAAATTGGAACTCCATGTAACCGAACGATCTCCTTAATATACAACTTCGCATACTCTTCCGCCGTATAAGTTGTCTTAACTGGTAAGAAGTGCGCGGATTTGGTAAGCCTATCAATGATCACCCATATGGAATCAAACTTCCGAAATGTACGAGGCAAACCCATGATGAAATCCATATTGATCTTGTCCCACTTCCAGACTAGAAAATCTATACATTGCATGTAACCACCGGGTTTCTGGTGTTCTACTTTGACTCTTTGACAATTCGGACATTCAGCTACAAATTCGGCAATATTCTTCTTCATGTCATTCCACCAATATATTCTTTCAAATCTTGATACATCTTAGTCGACCCTGGATGGATGGAATACCTTGAACAGTGTGCTTCTGTCATAATTCTCTTTCTTAGCTCAACTACATCAGGTACACATAAACAATTCTGACACTGAAGCACTCCTTCTCGCGTAAGCTTAAATGCCTTTGTCGTGCCACTCTGCACATCCTCCTTAAGCTGCAATAAAATTGGATCTGCATATTGCTTCTCTTTCACTTCAGCTATCAATGAAGATTCCGTTGTATTACGTACAATAACCTCTTTATCTGGAGTTTCGAGAAGTCGAACTCCCAAATTAGCTAGTTGGTGAAGATCCTTAATCATCCCCTGCTTTTCTATAGATGCCATTTTAGACTTATGACTCAGTGCATCCGCTACCACATTCGCTTTCCCTGGATGATACAAGATATCAACATCGTAATCATTCAACAATTCAAGCCATCTCCGCTGCCTCAAGTTTAGATCTTTCTGACTGAAGATATATTGCAGGCTCTTATGATCGGTATATATGTCAACATGAACCCCATATAAGTAGTGGCGCCATATCTTCAAAGCAAATACAACTGCAGCTAGCTCAAGATCATGCGTGGGATAATTCCTCTCATGTGGTCGCAACTGTCTAGATCCATAGGCTATTACTCTACCATGTTGCATTAATACGCATCCTATGCCAATTCTCGAAGCATCACAGTACACTGCATACCCTTCTGTGCCTTCAGGAAGTACCAAAACCGGTGTAGAAGTCAACTTGCTCTTCAGATCTTGGAAACTCTTTTCACAGGCATCATTCCATTGAAACTTGGAGGCTTTATGCATCAACTTAGTCAAGGGTGCAGAAATAGAAGAAAAACCTTCAACAAATCTTCTATAATAACCTGCCAACCCGAGGAAACTACGAATCTCCGTAGGCGTCGTGGGTCTTGGCCAATTCTTCACAGCCTCAATCTTCTGAGTGTCAACTTGTATGCCTTCACTGGATACAATATGGCCCAAAAATGCCACTGACTTGAGCCAAGACTCACATTTAAAAAGCTTTGCATACAGCTTACGATCACGAAGAATCTGCAATGCCTGCCTTAAGTGATTAACATGATCCTCTTCTGATCTAGAGTAGACCAGAATATCATCTATGAAAACTATCACGAAAACATCTAGAAACGGCTTAAACAACCTATTCATCAGATCCATAAAAACTGCGGGTGCATTTGTCAGCCCGAATGACATAACCAGGAATTCATAATGACCATACCGTGTTCGGAAAGTTTTCTTAGGTATATATTTATCCTTGACTCTCACTTGATGATAGCCTGATCTCAAGTCAATCTTGGAAAAACACTGGGCACCCTGCAACTGGTCAAATAAATCATCAATTCGGGGAAGAGGGTATTTATTCTTGATAGTCACCTTATTCAATTGCCGATAGTCAATACACATCCTCAGCGAACCATCTTTCTTACGCACAAACAATACTGGTGCTCTCCAAGGGGACATACTAGGCCTGATGTATCCCTTCTCTAGCAAGTCTTTCAGTTGCTCTTTCAATTCTCGCAACTCTGCTGGTGCCATTCTATAAGGAGGAATTGAGATTGGCTGTGTGTCTGGCAACATATCAATACCAAACTCCACTTCTCGTTCAGGAGGTAAACCTGGTAGTTCTTCAGGAAATACATCAGGAAATTCATTCACAACCAGAACGGTCTGAAAAGTTGGCGGCTCTGCCTCTGTATCCCTTACTCTAACCAAATGGTTTATGTACCCCTTGGAAATCATTTTTCTTACCTTAAAGTAAGAAATAAATTTACCTCTCGGCGCGCCAACATTACCCTTCCATTCAAGGACTGGCTCATTTGGGAAATGGAAATATACCTTCTTAGAACGGCAATCTACTGTAGCATAACAAGACGCTAACCAATCCATGCCCATAATAACATCAAAATCAACCATTTTCTGAGTGAAAGCTTGTATCCTCGCTATATCCATGTCCTTGTTCAAAGCAACAATGGTACAATCTCTAACCAAGTATGGTTCCAATCTATCCACATAGTGATAAACTCTGTCATCCATAGTAGCTACCACATTAGAAACATATCAAGACAAGGAGTTAAATCGAAGACTATACTCCCTTACACTCATATTACCCTAACGAAGATTTAAGAATTGATCTGCACGGGCCTGACGACAATCGATTGATTATGACTTTATCTCTAATATGGGCTCTATTGCACGATCTAAGAAATGGAGAATGGAAACAATCCCTAAATGTCCAATAGCCTCCTATTTATAGATGTGGTGTACAACACACCGATAAACGAGATTCTACGTAGACACGACTTTGTAGACTCACTAGGACGAACTTCTCTGATACCACTTCTGTCACGACCCAAATCCCATTGGAGCGGACTGGCACCCGTAGCCGAGAAGGCCCGGGAGAACCCGTTCATAACCTATACTTTCACATTTACATTACTTATGAAAATTAGAAATTTGGGCAGCACTTCATTGTAAATAGAAGAAAATAGTACCTGTATCAGCCCAGCAGACACGCATATATATATATATAAACAGTAATTGGCCGTCAGAGCCATCACGTCTATCAACCAAACACTCCTATGGCTGTACAATATGTCTACAAAAGCCTCTACATAGATACACAACTGAGTTAGGGTCGGGACAAACTCCCTCCCACAAAAGACTTTTATACAAATACCAAAAATACATATAGAAACGACATGGGATGCCCCAAAACAACTGGGGCTCACCACTGTCAACTGAATGTCCTGGGTCTTACTGCGTAGGTGTACGACCTGAAGTACCTGTTCCTGCAGGCATGAATACAGGTCCCCCGTGAGGGACGTCAGTACGGAAATATGTACTGAGTATGTAAGGCAGTGAGTATCAAGATGAGATACAAAAGATCAACAGAACCCAGATACCAGTGAATAAACAGTATGAGTAGACCACACTTAAAAGAGCTGATGGGATACCTGCACATTACTTTCATATCATTACTTCCCGTATTCCTTATCAATACATAACATATGTCATACAATGGCCAAATGATCACTGGTAATAATACAATACATCAGGGACCACCCCTGGAATAGCATATCTACATAATATTTATAATACAATGGCCAACTGATCAGTGGTACTAATACAATACATCATATCATCAGTTTAAAATAAAGACATTCCATTTCTTAATTCAATTAATCTTTGAGATTGGTTACTTTGTGGTCACACCTTATGGAACTTGAAACCATGATACCTCAATAGGAAAAACATGTAAATAGGTAATCAATATCATGAAAATGAAGTAGAGAATCATGGATACCTCATTAAACCATTACGGAGTCAACAATAGTATATGGACATTTTTTTTTACTAGCCGGACATCGTAAAAGTGAAAACAAGTTCAATTGGTAGTGTCGAAGATCATATGATGTTATTATGTGTCATGTGTCGTAGGACAATGTTGGAAGCTTACTTGAGAGTGCCATGGGTCATTATTCATGCCAAAGATTAGATAGAGTATGTCTTACATACCTTGATATAACCACTTCAATACAAGTCCAACTTGACTTCCCGTACTCTTCGAACACTTATCTACAATAAGTCATTTGTGGCAAACTAGTATTAGCAACCAAACCTTACCATTTAGGTATTAACTTCACCAAATAATGTCTAGGAAGTAATCCTTTAACTCATCAATAAGAGTGCTACATACATCCTCTTATACTCTTATTACATTCACATATCATGCATTTTCATGCAATATCCCTCAACATCTCTCTTAGCCTTTATTTCCCCTCTTAATCACCATCCAATACCAACATGATCACTAGGCATACAGAACCACTAATATAATGATATATCACCACAATTCATCCTCCATAATCCAATACAACAACTTCCATAATTTACTACTAACAATTTATACAAAACAATTCATAACTATGTTTCTAGTTATCTTCCAACATCAAGACAATACTCATAATCCCTTATCAATACTTATTCATGGATAAGAATCAAGAATAAACAATATTCAAACCTTAAAAATGAACTCTTGTATTTAGAATCCTCCTTACATAACCATGGGGTGCTTCTCGAAGCTTTCGAGATGGTGAACACAACTACGGAACCAATTCGAATTTTCTACGGTTGAATCACAAAATATTTGAAGTTGAAATTAGGCTAGGGTTTCACCTTCTCTTAATAATTGGATGAAATATGATATATATGAGGCTAAGTGTATGTTTATAAAGACCAATTTTCGTCCAAGAGGTAATAGAAAATTACCATTTTGCCCTAAAAATTTAAATAAATCCGAATCTGTCCCCAGTGGACAGTTTTGACAGGCTGAAGTAAATCGATCATAACTCTTCGCTCCGGTATCGGATTTGGGTGAAACCAATTGTATTGGAAATATAATTCAAAGGGATTTCATTTTCATATAAAGTATACCACCCAGTTCTTCCTGTACAAGGATTTATGGTCGTTTAAATTTGACCCAAAAATCTGTCCCAAAATTCTGTTTTTGTTTTTGATAGGCTGTAGTAAAACGGGTATAGCTCCTTACTCAGACATTGGATTTGGATGAAAATAATTTCATCAGAAAGAAGACTCTCGGATATTTTCTTCGATATATAGAATCTCACACATTTCTTTTTGTACAAGGAGTTATGATCGTCTAAAGTTGATTCAAAAAAAAAATTGCCTAGCTGCAGTAATTTTCCTGCAGATTTACTGTTCACAGGCTTCCCGGCCACCGTTTTGAAATTTCGAATGTGCTCGCTTATATGAAATACTCCTCTGTTTTGGGCAAACTTTATATCGTTGGAAAGATTATTCTAATACCTACACATACAACTATTGACGGGATACTTTTGAACAGCATAAACTTAATTTAACCCATACGCAAGCCTTTAGGACTCCATATAATCGCGATAAGTGTACGAAAAAATTTACGGGGTGTTACATCAACTTTATAGGATTATCATGCTATGTTGGACCGACCCGATACCTTGCATGTAGAATTTATAAGTTATGTACCTTCTATAATCTTTTGGATTAGTAGAAGGATTTTAGACTTTACCTTCTGAGCCTCAGGATGTCGCCTTTCTAACCCTTATCTTGATCTCAATTAACTATTATCTTTTGAGTCTCTACTTATTAGATGAAACCTAACCATATTAATAAGATATACCCTAGAAGCGTGGATCAACAGTTAAACTCTAAATTAATGTTGTCTTTATCTTTTTCTAGTCACTACTCCTCTTTTGGAGTAAGTAGAAATAATCTAGGCGGGATCCTAGCGTGTGCACTCCTTAAGAAAACTATTATATTGAATATAAAGAAATATATACATGGGTATCGGTTAAGAACAACAGTAGCACTTTCCCTACTTCATCAACCTGCTAGGGTTTCCACAACCCTAGCTATGGGTTTTTAGCCGCTCATACTTGTGAAGTAATCAACGAAATTCATGATCGAAAGCATAGATGAAATCACAATAATAAGAAGTAGAAAACCCACAACCGTAATTGAATTAATCAATTGAAGTCAATTCAAGAGAATCCCAAGATAAAAATCTAATCTTGGAATCAAAATATGTTTTTGAATATCGAAAGGGCATAACTCCTACTAAAAAACACATAAATGATATTTATAGTACATGAGGAAACCCTAAAACCAAAGCCTGAACAAAATAGGAGAAAACAAGGCAGGTAGCCACTTCTGGTCTCTACTTGCGCCCTGACCCTAGGTGTAGGTAGCACTTGCGGCCTGCAGGGTGAACATAAGTAGCGACTGCAAGTGCCAGGACAAAAAAATCCCTGCAGGTCAGCTCTTGGTATTTTGGACTTCTGGCACTTTCTTTGCCCATATGTGGTCCATAAGTGCTACTTACGGTCCACATGTTGACTTAGCAAGTGCCAGGAGTCATCTTTTCAGTTCTTCTTTAAGTTAGGAATATGTTTTTATCACGAACAAGCCGAAAAGCATCCCGAACATCCCTAATTGCTCCAATAAACCTTTTTCATCTTTTTTCACGAAATTAACATCCAAAACATGATTTCTTACAAAACATACCCAAAATGCATCATATCTAACACCTCAAAAACTGGTATATTTTTCTCGTTTTAAGCATCAAAAGTGCTATATTTCTATAACACATCAACACCTTTAACTTTGAATGTTTGCCTATCCTCTAGCAATATAATACAACAAAACAAAAACAACACTTAACTAGGAGAATCTAAGTTATTCAAGGTAGTCAATCAACACTTTTAAGCTCAAAACACAACACCCCCTTCAACCTCACTATTCAAAACCAACTGTGTATAATAATAAAGCACAACAATCTGACACAATGGGACAAAGTATGGAAATACGTAAGCAATAGACAGCCACACATATGTACAAGTGACACTATCAAAAACAAGCAAATAGATAGCAATATGACTCAAGCTCCCTTCACAATAAAGATGTCTCACTCACTCTTATGAAATAATACATGTCAATGCAGGGATGGTTAAGAGATACTCATACTCAGAAGAGAAGTTCCAATTAATATGCATCAAATACCATAGGCACTCCCTTATTTTATTTACCTTAGTTTTCAGAGAGTCAAGTTTGGATCACTATAGGACTTTTCTAGGCTTGGGGCTGGTATAGTACACATGGACATGTCAAGTGACTGAGCCTCCTTGGAACTACACTAACCTTGGGTTCTCACTTACTAGCCAATTTTTTTTATTCCATCCTTATATCTCCCTTTTTATTCCTTATTACACATTCAGGTTGGGTGTGGTCTTTTATTCTTTCTTTTTTGCTTTTTCACAATTTTTCTTTTATTTTTTTTCTTTTTCTACCACAACCATCCCTACAAATATTTTATCTTATTTTACCCTTCTACATACCTACTTTCTATTATGCACCCCTATGATAGACACTCTCAACCTAGACATTTTGCTTGAGTTGAGGTGCGCAATGTCTAAGAAGGACCAGGGCCAAAATAGGTTCATTGTAACTCAAATGGAAAGGTGAATAGGTGAAAACAAAGAAAAATAGGCTACAAGGCTCAAAACAAGGATCAATGGATACAATTCACACATGGAAGGTCATTTAGGCTAAAAAAATGACATATGATCCTTTCCAAGCTGACTACTTTTCAACCTAGGCAAGACTAACCAGGCAAGTTCTGAATTCAGCACACAAAGGGAACTAAGTAGAATCACACACACACATAGCCCTGAGTCAATATTACAAGATACTATGTATCTAGTTCATGCAATTTTTAGCAAGTGATCATCATGTCCGTAATCTTAATGCCATAACAAGATCCACAATGTTCACACATATATATTTACACAGTTCTAAAACACACATTTCGAGGGGTATTATTTTTCTCAAAAATCCATAAAAACATGACAACTGCCCTAAATACTTAAAAATCTCCTAATTACATAAAAATAACACACAATACAAAACAAAACACAATACTACACAAATTATCCTAGACATATCAGTTCTACAACCATACCATAGCCGACAGAAAAAAATGCACGGTAATAAAAACCCATGGAAACTATGGTATATTCCACCCCTAACTAAAAAACTACATATTATCCTTAATGCATAAAAATAAAACTAAACAAAGGAAAGTGAGAACATACCTGGGATGCACTAGGCGCCCATGTCATGAGCATTCCCAAATAGGGGCATATTAGCTAGCAGAGATGGTAGTTGTGGTGGTGCTTTAATAGATGATGCACCCACATCTAGCTCTATATTCTTCTACCTATCGACGACTACAGTCTCCATGGAATCATGCTTGGCCTTTTTAATAGCCTAGTCATATGGAATATTAGGATCCTACAAGTCTCCATTGTAACCTTTCTTGGTCCCAACTACCAGGACCTCAACATTATCCTTCCCAAAGAAATAAACTGTCTCAGTGCACATGGAGGTGATATTTGGACCATTGGAGGTATAACTGAGGGAGTCAATATTACATGTCTCTCTGTGAGAGAGGTTACCTCTGCTCGTAATATATCAAAATTCTCTTTTATCTAGGCTAGATCTATCGTATTTATCTCATTGAGATGTGTATGGAAGTCAGCACATAGCTTAGATAGTGTTGCTCTCTGTGCGGCCTCTCATCTGGCCTCTGTCTGCTCGAATCTGGTTTAAACCCCTGATCTCATCTGCTTTTAGAGGGTCGTTATCTCATTCTCAACAACCCTCAATCGAGCATCAGTGGACCTCTAGCTGTCTACTAAGATCTATAAGAAATCACTGGATATAGTTATCATACCTAAAGTAGAAGTTATAATGGATGGGTGAGTAGGCTCTAAAGATACATTAATCGGCTTTGAGGTCGAAGTCGGGGCTAATGAAGAAGTAACTGGTGTCCCCTTGCCCTGCATACTTGTATTTGGAGCCTCTCTCTGTTTCTTTATCCCCATACCAACACCAACACCTATATTTCCTACATGTATATGACCAAGCTCAGTGGAAATAGTTTGTCCCTTGGTCTAGGCCCTAGGTACTACGACTAGCTTTATATATCTCTTGGAAAGGTTAGGGTATGCCAGACCCTTCATGTACTTTGTCTACACAATAGTTGTAGCATGTATGACTTCTCTATAAGGGTTGTATGATGGGGTGTGAGTCGTATGATGCAACTCATATGATATCCTATGTCTTAACTAGGTGATTCTTTTCTGCCTAGGGTACGGTTTATCGGTACCAATCGTATGACTGGGTACGAGTGAGACTTTGGAGTTATTGGTTGGTTAGTATGGAGGTTTGGATTCTTGTTAGGGTATGTGTGATGGGTACTACTCGTACCCTAGGGTACGAATGGGGGGTGGTCGTACCCTCCTATGGGAATTTAATACAGTTTAAGTTGTGGGTATTCTGAATATTTACCCTTATAACTTCTTGGGACCCCATATCTTAAAACACCTTTTAGGGATTCATTAACCTATTTGAAATCAATCAAACAATCTAAACTCCCTCAAAAATCTCTCAAGTCTCTTAGGATAAGCAAAAGGTAGGGTTTCCTTCTAGGTGGTCAATTTAGGATCATAAGGGTGATTTATTTTTATCTTCTTATCAATCTAAGGCATGTTACTCCTCCCTCATTAGTAGTTCCAACTAGAGGCATGTTTTATGAATTATTTTCATGGTATAATTGTTGTATAGTTTTTGGTTTTCAAATATATGTTGGTGGTTTTGGTTATAAATGCTTGGTTATGATTTTCCCATGTTTCAATTATGGATTTAAATGTTTTAATAGTTGTTTGGACATTTGGTTGCATGGGAATGGTTAATGATGCTTGGTTTTGATTTTGGAAATACTATGCCCTCAATGTGTTTGATAAAATACCAATGAGAATGCTTTTACTACATTGTTGGAATTTTTATATAGTTTAAATGGTTTGGAATAGTTAAATATTAAG
The DNA here is from genome assembly GCA_030864215.1 of Capsicum pubescens. NCBI lineage: Eukaryota > Viridiplantae > Streptophyta > Magnoliopsida > Solanales > Solanaceae > Capsicum > Capsicum pubescens. Next base: position 191,273,180 of record CM061544.1, on the reverse strand, counting down.
GTATGGAGGTTGTGTTTGGTCTAATTAAAAGCCTTGTGGGGTACGAGGGAATCCCCCAAATAAACTTAATAATGATCACTTGTGGGGTACATGGGATTCCCCCAAGTCAACTTAATAATGTAATCCATGGGTATATGGTAATCCCTTCTTCTTAAAAAGAATGGCTAAGGACATTGCGTGAAATCTATAGTCAGTATGATGATACCACTACTTATATCCTTGGTTAATAATAAATGGAATGGCAATTTAGCTATGTGGTAATGGTTTTAATTAGGCAATAATGGCGGGGTGTGATAGCAAATCATGAAGGTGTGTATCTAATAGACAGACACTGAAAACTCATATTTGCTGAGATAAGGATTGGTCATGGCGACCATATATGATATGGAGTACACGAGAATCCTCTAAGTACACTTATACATAAGAATCATAGAGAGCGAAGGGTAGTCGGGAATCCCCTACTCCTATGGTATCTCCGATTCATGCGGCTACATACATCGGAACCCATTCAAGGTGTTACAGTGGACCCATATAGTCCGTGGGTGGTTCTAGGACAGTTAAGTTATACAACCCAGGTTAATGGTTGTTAAGAAATTCTAAACCCAGTTCCCTTTCCCAGCATGGTTATATATATATTTGTATGGTTGTGAATGCATATACTTGGTTTACTTGGTATTAAAGGTTGGTATTATTTTATCCTTACCAGAGTACTTGCTAGAGTTCATGCGCTAACCTAGATTTAGGCGGATGTATCCCCACATAATGTAGGAACCAGACATTCTACTCCTCCTACTTATTGATCAGATTTGGGATCAACTTAGTTGGATTGAAATGGTGATCTTCCATATTTTAGAAGGATCCATTTCATATTATGGATGTTTTTACATGTTTTGATTATTTCATAGACATTGGTTTTGGCTAGGGTTAAGGGCATATCCCAACTGGATACTGTTTTATTTTTGGTTAGAGGCTTTGTAGAACTACTATGGGTTGGAATAAGTGGTGTCGGTATTGGTGTTAGCCTTGGTATTGGCATTGGTATTGGGGATGATACCATTGGATTGTATTTATGATTGTTCCATCCTCTTATGTTATGGACTCATACTTGGTTATGGTTATGGTTTTGGTATTGGTTATTAGATGGGTATTGGATGGTTGGACTCACTAGGGTTGGTCATGGTTATGGACCTATCCCAAAGTCTGGATTGGTACAAATATGTTATCTTATTATATGTTCAGAATTCATCAGAATCAGGGTATGCATTTTGCAGTTAGGTTGGGTAACGAGGGTTGTCCCTGATCTTGGTTTGATATGGAATGCCAATTATGACAAGGCCCTTGCTTAGGTCATGTCATTCAGTCACAGAGAAAAAGGTGTGGGTGGTCTCGGAATCTGTCTTATTTCCTACTCAATATCGTGCCCTTACCTTTTTTCTTAGCAACTGCATCATCACCACTTATTGCCTTTTTGGATCCACAATAGGTGTCTCATCAATATCATCTTCTGCAGCAGGCAGTGGGGGTTGTTCTATAGTCATAATACCACTCCTCGTGGTAATAGAAATAACATGACCATCATTTTTTGAATTCTACATAGTGTTTCTTGAAAAGGTACCTGACTGCCTCTGGTTTAGAGTTGCTGACATCTTCCCGAACTGGTGCTCCAACTGATAGCAATAGCATGAGATTTGACCTTTTGGGTCAATTCTGAAATTTCGACCTTAATCTCCTTAAGGCTGATCTCCAAATTTTCCATTCCTTTCACTAGCTTAGTCAGCATTTCTTCTATTCTAGATTCTGCATCTCTTCTGTCGGGTGGAATGTACCTATCTCTCTTCTCTTTATAGTCATCCTTATTTCTCTAATTACTTCCTCGCTATCTACTATGGTCTCTGTATCTATCATAGTAGTTTTGGCCTTGGTTCCCTTACCCTTAGGCTCGAAAACCACCAACTAATGATCCAGATAATTTGTTTCCTTTTCTAATTCTAACTCGTAAGCTTTGGAAGTTGACCTTTGTGTTGCTGCTGCGTTTACTTTATTAGAATTCACTGCTGCAAACTTCTTTGCTAGTAACCCTAGATCAATTATTAGCAACGCAATCTCTAGCGCTACTGAGTCATCAGCTACTCTCTTATCGCAAGAGGCACTAATAGTTTATGCAGCAGATCCCCTCTCAGCCTTCCAAGTTTTCCACCCCCGGTTAGTAAGTGATATCTGATCTAGCATCTCTATAGCTGTCTCCCAATGTAGTCTCATAAAGGCTCCTTAAAATATGATGTTTTCCATGGATCTGAAGCTGATGGTCAAGGCTCAACAGAATATCTCCAATAATCTCATCCCTCATATCCGATGGTTGGGCCCCATACTTAGTTTCTTCTTGAACTTGAAATATGCCTCGTACATAGATTCTTAATGAAACTTCCTAAATTATAAATCTCATCCTTAAGTTGCAACATCCTGGATGAAGGAAAGAATTGGTTTAAGAATTATCTGCGTAACTCGTTCCATGTAGTGATAGAGCCTCTTGGCATTTTCTTTAACCATAAAGATGCTTCTCCTGTAAGTGAGAAGGGGAACAACCTTAGTCTAAGTACTTCCTGATTCACCCCTATATTTGTATATGAATTGTATATACCAATGAAAGCAGCAAGATGTAAATTTGCATCATCTGTAGGCAGACCAGCAAACACACTCTTCAGATTTAAGAGTTGGATTATTGTGCTCATTATGTCAAACTTGATACCTGGAGGTAAAATAGGAAGAATAATGGCTCCAGCCTCTATCGAATCAATGTATCCCAGATCTTCTTCATCATCTTTATATGGATGCACATACTTATATGTTGGGATTACTTGAACACGGGTACCTCTCACTCTATTCTAATTGCCACTAAGTGTTTCTCGATTGTCTACCTCTTGTCTCTATTCAACTAGCTCTACCTCCTGAGCTACCCGCTTAGCTTCTTCTGTTGACCTCCTATCATTCTCGACTTGAGATAAAATTTGATCGATCTATCGATCAACAATATCATGTACTCAATCGAGAGGAGGGGGAGGTACAACATCACAAATCCCTTTAGGATTATCATTTTTTTTGTTCCACTATCCTACTGGGTGTTTGTACGATCCTCTCTAAATTCAGATTCACTGGTAGTAAGGGATTGCCTCTAGTCTTTTATCTACTCTGTGTTCTAGGAATACACCGGCGTATGCCCAACTAAAAACAAAAAAAAAAGAAAATCCAAAAACTGCAGCAACTTCAAATCATAAATAAACACTGTATTCCCCGGCAACAGGGCCAAAATTTGGTGACGTCCAAGCTACACCTCCTATCAGAAGATGATACGATCACTACCAACTATATTAACCCAACAAAGTTTGGGGTCGAATCCCAAGGGGATATGTGGAATCTCATAACTCAATTGTTGTAATCAACGAGAGAAAATGGAAAAGTAAATGGGGAATTTTGAGTATCAAGGTCAAACAAGTGTTGAGAATCAACTTCGATTGTAATTAGTCGTGAGTGAACACTAGGATTGTGTTTCGCCTAGTTTCTCAATATTATAGGCTTATTATGTTATGTTGGACAAACCCGATACTTCTATATGTAGTTTTGATGACGAGCAGCTAAACTGTAAAGGACCAGGTCCTTGGATGTGCAAGGTACAGTACAACTGGCACGTGTTGTCTTCATAGTTTTGTCCTCTTGTGTAACAAAATTGTAGGTGCTATTTTATATTTATTTGGATAGCTGGTCTAATGATATTTTAGCCCTAATAATCACTCATCTATAAAAGGAAAGAGACACCTCTTTATCAAATGGTCTTTCTAATTACAAAGAGTGAAGTGAGGTAACAAAAACTTCATTTCAACACTATTCAAGTTCTTAGTCATTTATGTGAGCTTAAATTGAAATTGTTCTTGAGTGAGTACTAATTTGTAACTGAACTACTAATTTTATAAGTGTAATATTTTTATTTGTTGAGAGAGGTTCTTAGGTTGAGTTGCCTAAGTTTGTAACTGATTAGAGTTAATCAGTAGAGAGGGTCCTTGGTAGAGTTACCAAGATGAGATTTTAGTAGAGTTGACACTAGTGAAAGGAGCCTAGAGTTGGGCTAAAATCTAGACTGTAATCAGGAGGTTGATTGTAGTGGATTTGTTTAGTGCTTGTGAGGGCAAGCTGTAGTTTTTCCCTTCCTGGGTTTCGATGTAAGAATCTTGTGTTTTTACTCTTCCTGCACTGTCTCTTACTTCTTGGTTATTTTGTGTACTTTGCCTGGGATTGATTATGAGGGACCTAGTCCCTCACTGCATGGTTTAACCCTCAGTGTTTCAACAATTGGTATCAGAGATCGATCACTCTAAAAGGTTCACACCTAGAGTGTCTTGGTTAGCATGGTTGCTCCACCTAATCTAGAAGAAGGGCAATCTACTACTGGACCACCAAGATTCAATGGGCAATATTATAGGTGGTGGAAAACTAGGATGTTTGACTTTATTATAGTTGAAGATAGTGAACTGATGGACCTCATATTCTTATTAAAGAAGTCAAAGAAGGAGAAATAACTAGAATGGTTGTTAGAAGTAGGAGAGAGTATGATGATAAAGATAGAAAGAAAATTGAGAAGAATTACAAGGACAAGAAATTGCTTGTTTGTGGCATAAGACTGGATGAATACAATAGAATTTTAGCTTGTGAAATAGCTACAAAAATCTGGGACAGCTTGAAGATGGTTCATGAAGGAACCACTGATGTTAAGGATTCTAAAGTTGACATGCTGACTACCCAGTATGAAACCTTCATATCAAAGGAGAGACAATACAATAAATGCATACAAGAATCACTTCCATACAAAATGAGCTACACTACCTAGGAGAAACAATTCCACTATATAAGCAAGTAAGGAAGATTCTTTGGGTTATGCCAAAATCCTGGGAAAGCAAAGTAGATGCTTTTACTGTGGCAAGGAACCTTAAAACTCTCATTATGGATGAGCTTATTGGAAATTTAAAGACTCGTGAACTTAAGAAGCAACAAGAATAAGAGAAGACGAAAGGAAAGAAGGAAAAATCTTTGGCACTAAAAGCATTTAAATCAGACTCTAATAAAGAAGACGCAGATGTTGCCTATTAGGCAAATTGAATAGTTAAAGCTATGAGACATAGTGGCCAATTTTAAAGAAGTGGGAGTAGCAGCAAAAAAGAAGACACTATGGAGGGTTTTCACAAATATGGAAGTCCTGAGCACTTTATTAAGGATTGTCCAATCCATAAATTAGACTATCAGGAATATATCAATAATGGTGGTCAAAAGGGAAAGAACGAGGACTAGGTCCCTGTAAAATTAAGCAAAAAGGTTGTTGTTGATTATGCAGTAAGGCAAGCTCTAGCAATGTGAATCTGAGAAAGAATGGAAGAACGAAAATGTTTACATGCTGAAAGTGGAGATGAGAAAGTGACCTTTGATTCCTTATGTTCTTTTATGGAAAACACTGAAGATGAAGAAGAAAAAAAGGTAATACATTCTGAATTAAAGAAAACTTAGAGAATTTCTCTGTTAGAAAAATAAAAAAGCTTGTCGGTGTATTGATTAATTCCATGTGTAAAATGAATAATGAGAAAGATGAACTTGAAGAAAAGGTAGAAAGGCAAGATCTTAAGTTGATAGCTCTAACACTCGAGTTACCTGAAACTAAGGAACTGGTTGCAAAGATAAAATCTAAAAAATTAAGCGTGGTTAATTAACTGGAGAAAGCTAAAAGTGTTTGTGATAAACAGAAAAATAATTCTCTAGAAAGAAAGATAGAAGATCAGTAGATGGAATTCATAGCTTTAACTCTCCATATATCTAAAACTGAGCAACAGGTTGTAATGCTCAAATTTGAAAATCTGAGCTTGGTGAGTCAACTAGACAAAGTCGATGTTTCTGAGAGTAAAAGAAAGAAAGAAGAATCAAAGTTTAAGGCTGACCTTGAAGAAAAATTAGAGGATTCCAAAATCATGTTACGTCTACACTCTAGAAGAATGGGGAATTGGAGGGGGGCCTGGTCCGCCTGAAGGAAGAACTTAAAAAATCCCTACAATGGACTACATCCTCTCAGATCCTTTTTAACCTAGCTTGTCAAGGTGCTAAAAATGGGAAGGGTCTTGGTTATCAAGAAGGAATACAATTTTGTGGGTCTCAATACAAGGTTTCTCATGATTCTAAGAACAAGTTCCACAAGCCTCTATGTACTCATTGTGGAATAGATGGACACACAAAAGAAAATTGTCAGAGCTATATTAGAGATAGAATGAATGGCTCCAGATTTATTGAGCAAGGGAATGCACATTTTATGGGTTTCAAGCCTCAGAAAATTATGAAAAGGAACTCTTTACCTAGATGTACCAAGAAGTATTTGATCACTCTATTGTCCTAGTATTGAGAACTCGAACGCAAGTGGATTCCCAAATCTGACAAGTGATCATGGTCTTAAGTACGAGGAAGAGAATTGCAGTCAGGAATGATCATTAAAAATAAGTGATAAAAAATCTCAATGTTAAAAGGTCTGACTATATTCTATCTCTCAAGACACTTCAAGATGGAATGTCTTAGGTGAAATAATTAATTTCAAAGGACCTCGACCCTAGAAAAACAGAGCTGAATTCTCAAGTAAGAAATGCATGAAGCTCCTGATCAGTTAGAAAAGCTATTAATACCTAGTGGCAATAAAGTCTCAGAAATTAAGGAATATATTCATGATGATGATGGTGAAGGTCTGAAAGGTGCAGATTAGAATGGACCAATAAAAAGGGTCATCCTAAAATTCTCAGGGACCTAGTCCCAAAGGAATTCATCTCAAAATAATGAGCTTGAAGAAGTGTGAATGAAGCAAAGACTTTTGCCTAGCTCTCAGAACTAATGGTTGATCTCTTAATAGTTCCAAAAAGGTGTGCTAAGGATTAAAAAGGTTGAAGCAATTAGTGATTTAAATTGACCTAACCTAACATATGAATTAGCATCCCTTCAAAGAATTTGGCTATGTTTAGGAGGCAAGTATTCCTGGTAAACTAGGTACATGTTGGTCTAACTCAGTACCATACCCTTACAGGTATACACCCATGGGAGCAACTTTGGAGGTGGATAGATGTGACAAACAGAAAGTTGAAGATTCACTTAGACTAGAGAGGGACCTATTCCCATCTCTCAGGTTAGTATCATGTATGTGAAAATTTTGTATGTTCTATTAAGAAAAAGACAGGTCCTTTCTATCCTTGTGTCAGAAAATGGTGTCGTATTCTACAAAGAATGTGAGTCACCTAAAAGTCTAAAATTGATCATATCTTTCTTCCCCAGAAAACCCTTCCTTATGCTTATTATTCCTTAAATCTTGTTGCACCCACTCAATCTCTTATCAAAAAATAAAATCCAAATCCCAAATAGCCCTTCTAAGAGAAAAATCTTCTTGATGGTTGTAGCTCTCCCATTTTCATGTATTTCAAAGGATTTTGATCTTAGAATAGTTAAATGTACTTTCCCATACCATCCTGGAAAACATCTTTCTTCTCCAACTCTTCCAAAGCTTAACTCATTCATCATTTATTCCATCAATAAAGAATTATCCCTGAATCCTCAAAATTGTTCGATGATGTTGTAATGGATGAAACCTAGGTTGCTGAAACCTCATATTATTGTCAAATAGCCCAGGAAAAAGCATATTTGATCACAAAAAATCAATGCCAGTAAAACACCAAGATTTTTTTGAAAATGGTCTTAAAGTTTTACTGAGAAGCAGGTGACTCTTGAGTGACCGAGTCCCAAGAAGAGAAAAGTAATTGAAAGGGAATTTAGGGTCACTTATACTAGAAGAAAGAATAAGAATACACATAAGTTTGTATCCAAGAAAGTTAGAAACAAGTTCTTGAAGAATCAAAAGGTGTTAACTAGGAGGATTTTTTATTTAAAAGTATTAACAGAACCTGGTATGCTGGAACTAGTTGAGTTGTAAAACATCAAGGTTGGATGAATCTCATGGAAAGAACTATTCCCAATATTTTTATGACATAGTCAGGGAATTTTATTTCACTTTGGAATTCTTAGAAGATGGGATGAATCTGACTGAACTGGTCTAAGAAAAGGAAATAATGCTAAATGAGGAAACACTGGGAATAATTTTGGAAGTTCCTATATATGGGGTGAGAACTGTCTCCAAGAAGCTACCTTCAATAGAATTCTTAGAAAATGCATCCAATGACAAAGGGAAATTTATGTCTGCAGTGAATAAGAACTCATTCAAAAGTGAGTTTTAGTTGATTTTTGACTTTGTGAACAAGGTAATTCTACCTAGGTCACAAAAGAGAAACATTACCTCAGCCACAGACTTATATGTGATAGAATGCCTTATTTGCTTTGAGTTTATTAATCTACCTACACTGATAATAGAACACATTCACAAAGTGGTTCTTGGAAATAATGGAAAGTATGGCATGCCTTATGGATATTGGTTGAACAAAATACTTGGTCATTATGGCATTGTCTGTGATTCTAGAACCCAAGTATCTGTGGTTCTAAAGCTTGGAATAAAAATACTAGTCAAGAGTTAATGTGTCAAATTAGGTAGAATTTATCAAAGGGAGCTCATCAAGGAAATAGAGGAGCTGAACTTCAACCTAGCTGCCAAGGTTGAAGACATTAGAAAGATCCAGGTGACAATTCAATATCTCTCCAAAGGATGCCCATGTGACAATGAAATTCTTAGAACTGATAATGCTAAACTAAAGAAGTGGGTGTCAATCTTAATTGATGAGGTCCTTAGGTCAAATGCAGAGATAAGGCATCGTAACAACAACCTAAAACTACTCGTTCAAAATATTTTTCCCAGTACTTTACTTGTTAATCTTTCTTGATTCCAGTGGATTTTTCCCTAAGAACATTAAAATTATGTACTTCTATGATACTTATCCTCTACTTATGAATGAATCTTTTCTTTGTGTGCTACATTTGTTCTCTTTAAATTTCAAAGTTATTCTTCATGTTAATATTTACCTAGTGGCCATAAGTTAACTACTTTGTGATTAATTTACTCTTGGTTTACTGTCTTTACTTTTCAATGATATTAAAAATGAGAATACTAAGTTCATGTAGTAAGGACCAGGTACCAGGTGAATTAAGTTACAGATATGAATAACATGCTGATAGGGGGAAGTGTATGATGTGCTGAATGTTGAAAAAGGAGGGAAAGCACCCTGGCAGAGGAAAAGAAGTGATATTCTAAGTGAATCAGAAGGCACAGGGATAGGAGAAAGTAATTCCATTATTTTGCAGCAAATGACAACAAGGGACCAGGTCCTTGTATTGCATGATAGTGATGGAAGAAGCATGATAATAAGGGGGAACATTCATCTTCTGGTGGTAATCACACTATTAAATATGATAAATATGCATTGACACTCAAAATTGTATGGTCGATTTGTCATCATCAAAAATGGTAAAATTTCTATATATAGTTTTGATGATGAGTGGCTAAACTACAAGGGACCAGGTCCCTGGATGTGCAAGGTACAGTATAGCTGGCACGTGTTGTCTGCACAATTTTGTCCTCTTGTGTAACCAACTCTCAGGTGCTATTTTGTACTGATTAGAATAGTTGTTCCAATGATATTTCAGCCCTAATCATCACTCAGCTATAAAAGAAAATAGATTCTTCTTCATCAAATGTTTTTTGCAATTACAAAGAGTAAAGTGAGGCAGCAAAAACTCTATTTCAACACTACTCAAGTTCTTAGTTATTTATGTAATCTTAAATTGAAATTGTTCTTGAGTGAGTAGTGATTTGTAATGGAACTACTCATTTTATAAGATTTGTGTATTCATTTATTGGTAGAGGTTCTAAGGTAGAGTTGCCTAAGTTTACGACTGATTAGAGTTAATCAGTAGAGAGGGTCCTTGGAAGAGTTTCCAATATAATCTTGTAGTAGAGTTTCTATTGGATAAAGGAGCCTAGAGTTAGGCTAAAATCTAGACTATAATATAGAGGTTGATTATAGTCGATTTCTTTGGTGCTTGTGAGGGAAAGTCGTGTTTTTTCCCTTCCTGGGTTTCCACTTAAAAATCTTGTGTTTTTACTTTCCCTGCACTGTCTCTTACTTCCTGATTATTTTTATGTACTTTTCCTGTGATTGATTTTGAGGGACCTCCTCCATCATTGTGTGGTACAACCCTCAATGTTTCAACAGATACCTTGCATGCAAAATCGATAAGTTATGTACCATCTATAGTCTTTTGGACGAGTAGAAGGATTTCACCTTTTACCTTTTGAGTCTCAGGATGTCTCCTTACTAACCCTTATATTAATCCCAGTTAACTATTACCTTTTCATTCTCTAATTATTAGATGAAACCTAACCATCTTACTAAGATAAACCCTAGAAGTGTAGATTGGTAGTTAAACTCCAATACTATTGTCTTTATATTTTCCTTGTCACTACTCCTTTTTTAAAGTAAGTAGCAATAATCTAGGTGGGATCCTAGTGTGTGCACCCATTAAGTAAACTATTATATTAAAGATAAAGAAATACATGCATGGGTATCAGTTCAGAACAATAATGGAAATTCCCTTACTTCGTCAACCTGTTAGGGTTTCCATAACCCTAGCTATGGGTATTTAGCCACACATACTTTTGAAGTAATCAACAACATTCATGATCAAAAGCATAGATAAAATCACAATAATAAGAAGTAGATAACCCACAACTGTAACTGAATTAATCAACAAAAGTGAATACAAGAGAATCCTAAGATCAAAATCTAATCTTGGAATCAAAATATGTTTTTGAATATCAAACGTATGTAACTCCTACTAAAAACTACATAAAGGGTATTTATAGTACATGAGGAAACCTTAAAACCTAATCTCAAACAAAAGAGGAGAAAATAGGGTCAGTAGCCACTTATGGTCTCTACTTGTGCCCTAAACCTGGGCACAGGTAGCACTTGCAGCCTATAGGGTGAACGCAAGTAGCGACTGCAAGTGCCAGGACCAAAAAATCCTACCGATAAGCTCTTGGGAATTCGGACTTCTTGAACATACTTTTCCCACATGTGGTTCATAAGTGCTAATTTTTATCCACATATTGACTTAGCAAGTGTCGGGTGTAATTTTTTGAACTCTTCTTCTAGTACCAAAAATTCTTTGATTGCGAACAAGCAAGAAAGTTTCTGAACATTTATAATTGCTCCAATAAGTAGCCAAAAACACCCTTTTCATCTTTTTCATGAACTTAGCATCCAAAACATGATTTCCTACAAAACATACCCAACATGCAGCATATCTAACAAAACAACCTCTAAAACATGCAAAAAAAATTCGTTTTAAGCATCAAAAGTGCTATATTTCAATAGCACATCATGTAGCAACATTTTGAGATCATGGAGTAAAGATGAGCATTTTGTGGATGATTCAAAGATTTGCGGTTTGGCTTTGAGGTAGGTTTTTGTCTACCCTTCTTCACAAGATGATATGTTTTTATATAATGCATGAGAATGAGAATTCTAAGATTTATTATAGGTAGAACATAATGACTTAGTTTTGATTATTTATGTTTGGGGATTAGATGAGGAATTTGACCCGTAAGGCAAAATACTTGTTATATTTCTAGGATTATATTATCTTCTTTATTAATTGAACTAGTTTATAGAATGGATATGATATGATGCTAGGTTTGAGCGTGGTTAGTATGATTAAACTTATTTTGCTATTTTAGTGATCTTGAAATGATAATTTAGGTGAAGTTGACTTAATTTCTCATGTTCTAGGTGAAATTCTAATCTTACGGACATGCATGGCTTACTTACCATCTAGAGGTAAATGTGGATGCCTTAACTTAGTCCTAGGTAAAAATTGCTTAAATATGGATTTTAAGGATTGGAAATGGGTTCCTTGAGCCCACCATAGGCCAAGACTTTTGTTAGCTCTTAAGAACTTATTTACGCATGTTATACATAGTTGAGACTATTGAGCCTTTAGTATAAGGTTACTTCATGACTTAGTGAATGATGATGGTTTTCCTGGATTATTATTAATAACTTGTAGCTATGATATGGATTTCGGACTTGATTTATGATATGGTCCATAGACATACTTAATAATATAGGCATAGACATAGTTATGATATATGGAGTAAAGATATGAGATGCCTTATAGATATGATATGCCTCATATTTATGATATATGGCCTATATAAATAAGATGCCTTATAGGTAAGATATGCCTCATAGATATGATATGCCTTATGGATATGATATGGATTATAGATATGATATGACTCATAGATATGATATGGCTTATAGAAATGAGATGGCTTATAAATATAATTATCGATATAGGTTTCAGAAATATATGTGGGCCTAAGGTCGTGATTACATTATTGTTATTATTTCAGACACATTATTGAGCCTAAGGCCATGTTATGATATCGTTTGGACATCAGGGAAGTGATTATCCTTTTAAAGGATGTGGTTGTAGTAAATGGATATATTAATGCTTATGGTTTCATTATTTGAATACTGGTGATGGCATGCATAGATTTGGAACATTCATGATCATTAAATTGGTAGATGACACAATTCCAACTAATATATGATTTAACTACTAGTTTCCTAAATAGGAGTTAAAGCCCACTTTTCACCTTAAAATAGATTTCTTTGTAACAATAATTGACTGTCTTAGTGAAAAACCTATGTGTAAGGAAATTGAAAATGATGTTTTAACGATTTGATCGAGATAGATTCCAGTCTATGATTTTGATACTACGGTTTACTACAGTCGTGAGAGATTTTGACCCTTTCTACACTACTATAATAATTTAGTCCTGAAGTTTACCTCGAGTAATGGATTTATGTATTTACACTCTTTTTAGCCATGGCTTAAGTCTATGCACCTATTATATATCAATATACACATTGCTCTAGTATGGGTTAGAGGAGGAGGATGCATTAATGATATAAATTCCAGGTAAAACTCGATGATAGATTATACTATTGATGTTATATATATGTATATATACCCAACAAGGCCTAAGGATGTAAGGCCCCGCAAAGTTCCCTCGTAGTTTGAGTCGTAGGGCATTGTCGAGTGAGGCGTGATTCTGACCCTAAAAGATTAAGAAGTTGCTTCCTATGAGTAACATATTAAACATATAGAATTTCCTTAATTTCTATCTTTTGTCACGTGGGAAATCTGATAATCTTTCCATCGATATAATATTTTCCCAAATCCGATACTCGGGTAAGAAGTTATGGCTAATTTAAGACTTAGTCGTAAAACTGCATCATTTAACTGCCTGGTGCATCGCGGAGAGGTTTGATTTGGCAATTGTCAACTTCCAGTGGAACCCTGCGATAGTGTTGCATCACGGAGGAGTTCCAGGTCCCAACCAGTGGAAAAACACGATGGCTCTGCATCGCGAAGGCTACCAATTTCCCAATTGTCAAATTTCAGTGAGCCACCACGATAAGTGGCGCGTTGCGGAGGCCAATGAAATCGGGTTCCAGTTTAATTTTTCCAGTTTTGCACAGATATTTAAAAGGGCACTTTGGACCTTTACCAAGCCTATAATATTTTGAAAACACTAAATCAAAGCCATTTACAAGCATCTTATGAGGTTTTTCTCAAGTTTTCTCTCAACATAAACCCTAAGTATTCAAAATCTCTTTCAAGAACCTCAAGAATCCACCATGGATTTCCTAAATTGAGTCAAGATTCAAGGTTCCCAAGTCAAGGACCTCAAGAACCCTCATTCTAGAGCACGAATAGAGTTCCAAAAGTGAGAGTTCATCAAAAGTTTCTAATTAAAGGTATGTGGGGTTTTTGAACAAGGGTAAACCTTTCACCCTTGTGCCCAAAAGTCTATTTACATCATGAAATTCTTGAAATGTATGAGGTTTTTACATGAATTTAAATTGGTATTTTCACCCTTTATTATTGAATGCATTATATTGATATTTCCCATGAATTAGGAGTCAAATGGCATGATTTCTACATGTTTTCTTGAGTATTTACAGCTGGGTATAAACCCCATGATTTTACTCCTTGATAAGCATATATTTGCATTGTTGAGATATTGAAGCATATGGCTATATTGAAATTTTGAGGTAATTTGCTGAAATTCCCAGATTTCCACATGATTTATGAATCTACATGCTATAAATTATGCTTTTGATAAGCTTTAACTTGAGATTTAATTATAGGTTAGTAAGCCCTATTTGAGACTTGTGAAATTATGAACTCTTATGCTATGAGCATCCATGTTTTGAGTATTTTGAGATGATTGAAAAATGAATTGACCTAATGGTATCCACTTCACTATATGAGATTATCGATTTGATTATTGGGTTCGTGGTGAACCATGTGATTATTCTAAAAGTGGATTTTTTTATGAGATGAGCGCAGATAATCTAAAGAGAGTAGTATTTAGCATCGAGTGGGTAAGTTACTACGGTTTATTACACCAAAACTACGTGCCACCATAGGTTGGTCCTGAGGCTGAGTTTATGATGATTATGATTGGGCCCGAGGCCGAGTTTTATTTAGTGATCACTAGACCTAGGTTATACTCCCAGGAAAGAGTATGACGCTCCTCCCCAACATGGTGTCTCTTTCTTAGGAGGACAAAACATTGGACTCTATGTAGTTCACATGGTTTATGTCGGTTATGAGAACCTTCCTTTACATTTAAACTTTGAGATCAAATACTTATTTTCCTTCCCTATAAGCTATTTTCCTAAATAGTTGAATTGCAAAGATGTTTCCCCAACTAAAGTATTTTCTTGATGTGAGTTATTTCCTAAATGAAAGCATCTTCCCTTGTTATAGTACTTTTTATAAAGCCTTGAGATAAGTTGTTTCCATAAACTAGAATGCCTTTCCATTTGAGATGGAGTGATTTCCCTAAATCTTGAGATGAAATATTTTCCTAAAGTGAATGAAATGCCTTCAAGTATGTTTTCAAGTTATATGATTCCGAATTCCAAGTATATGAGTTCTAAATAGTTATGAAACATTAGCATTAAAGAATTTTTACTCTCCATGAGACTTATGCATGAGTTGAAAGTATTGTTTAAAGTCCCTTAGCCTTTGGGTATTGAGAACAAGAGAAGATTTCAAATTTTGATATTAAACAATGATGACTCACTGGATTTGTGTTACATGCTCCATTCTACATGATTTATGATCTTTATATTTTATACTTGTTCAATCCATGTGAGTCGTCTCATAATGCATACATTATTTGATTAAAGAAGATTGTTACTATTTTATTCATATACATTCACCCCTGCATACTCAGTACATTCCAAGTACTGATCCACATATATGTCTATGTTCTACATTGTGTCATAATGTAGGTTCGGGTGCTCAGTCCCAGCCTCGCTCGTGATTCTTTAAGTACCTTGCCTACGTTTTCTACAGTGGTGAGTCCTCATGATTCGAGGACTGATCTTCAGATATTTACCGTACTTGAGAGACTATGTTTTATCTTTAGTTCATTTCAAGTCAGTTGGGGACCTGTCCCAACAGCTCTCTAGATTTTGATTTGTAGAGGCTTGTCAGAGTAGTGTCAGACCTGTGATGTGTTGAGGGTTCGATATTGTGGTTTTGTTGAGATTTCTCTATATTGTGGTCTTATGGACCGAGTATCTTTTCCATAATTCCTTTCATGTGATATGACTATGCTAGTGTTGAGTCCATTTTTATCTTGAATTGAGTGTCATTGGTAGAAACCGTCTCTAAGGGTTAGCTTGGGGCTACTCGTAGCCTTAGGCACCATGTGACGTCCCGGGAGATGATTTTGGGTTGTTACAAAGGATAATTATAATGATATGTTTTTATTCATAGTAAGGATAAAGAATGATTATAATTATATACTTATATACCCAGTAAGGTCAGAGGATGATTATAATGTTATGCTTATATACCCAAAAAGGCCGGAGAATAATTATGATGATGATGGTTATGATGGTGATGGTTATGATGATGATGATTATGATATTGATTATACATACCGGTTTGAGTCCAGATATACATTATGATACTTGGATCGGTTATGACATTGTGGATTCTATTGCATTTATCTTTGTATATCCATTTTCTATTGCCAGTAATGTCTATATCTATCAGCCTTATGGCATGTTGCATAGGTATGGGTGATAAGTATGGCTTATGGTGTGTTTTATATTGATTGAACCTTCTGAGCCTGAGGCGGTAGGGGTTCCTGAAAGGCTTGGTTAGGTATTATTTATCTGGACTAGTCGATTTCTCGTGTTGTCGTTGCTATTGTTATAATTATTGTTCTAATCATTGTTTGGCTAGTATGTGACAGATTGGTTAATGATTTTGTATTGAGATTTGAGTTTTGATTCTAGCTCTTCTATCTGATATTTTTGTTACTATGTATGATTATCTCATGATTAGGCGTATAGATTATCCTAGCACTAATTCCTTCTATGGTTATGAGTCCTTAAAATGCTAGACTGATGATTTAGGTTATACCTCGAGTTGACCTTGTTCATATATATATGTATATCTACCTATATGTAACTATGGTGTTACCATATATCCCTTCTTTTCATTTATTTAGATTGTATATTCATTCCTTGGACTTGTATACTAATATATATTTTTTTCACCGTTATTTTGTGTATTGGCTAGTAATATACAGTATAGTGTTGACATTCCTAAGTATGGCTGGGATAGGATAGTTCATCTTTAATACTTCCTTAGCTATATTATGTTAGTTCCTTGGTTATGACAAGGATAGTTATCCTTACTAGCTATCTCATTAGCTTCTTATGTGGTTGATGGACATTTAGGTGTAGTTTTCATTCTATTTGTATGTTATATGCATTATCGTTGCAACTCATTTGGTAGTTGTCTATTGAGTACCACATGTTTGATACTCATACTACACTCCTGTAGCCTGCAGATCATAGTACGGGTTATCGCGGTATAGTATGCATTGTGAGGAGAAGCCATGGTTCAAAGACATACAATGACAATATTTAGAGTATTACTATTCTCCCTCTTATGTACTAGACTCGTCTACATGTTGTATTCAGATATGGTTGTATTTGTATATTCATTTAGTACCTCATTTGTATTCTTATTATGCTAGAAGCTCTTGTACTAATTTTACAAGGTTTTGGGATTATTTTATGTTTATTAGTCTTTTATTACATTTATTCTGCATTCTTCCCTTTAGTTTTTTTGTATCTATTTCTAGCAATTCTGTACTATGGGATTGGCTTGCCTACTGGTAGGTTATAGTAGGCGCTATCATGAACGGAGAAATTAGGTTGTGACAAATTAGTATTGGAGCCTAGTTTCATTGGTGTATTGGTACATGAGCTAAGTGTTTAGTAGAGTCCTGCAGATTATTGTAAAGACGCCTGTAACTTATCGTCGAGAGGCTACAGGGCACTCTTAGGAAATTAATTTCCTGACTTTATGTTGTATGTCTGTATTGCCATGAGCCTCAAGCACATTCTTTGACTCTAGTCTTTCCTAAATGGATGATGTAAGATTATAGATAGATGCAGATGAGACTTCAACACGTATTTTTAGAGCTTCAGTATAGCGTCGGACTAGAGATTCAAAGATGGATATCAAAGATCTTCAGAGTCAACCAAAGAATTTAGGGCCAACTCAGGCTCCAGTAGAGCTCGTGACTACTTTGGCCCTTCAAGGTTCAGCATTGGGGATCCTAGGTCTAAATAAGGATACCCCACAACCAGGGATGACACTTGGTTCATCGAGCAGTTCTCAGACCATAGTTAGGTCTATTGGTGTTCATTAGGGATCTCTATCAGTTTTGAGTATGAGATTTGGTTTTTTTTAAGTAGGCCAAGAATATTCTTGGGTTATATCCCTTTGATTAGGACATGATACATAGATGTATTAGAGGATTATTATTGCCACTCTGCTTGGCATCGAAGCACTTGATTGTCGTTGAGTCTTCTTTCTCTCAAGTTGTTGATTATATGAGGGCCATAGAGAGGGAATTCATTGAAACTTATGGATGTGGAGATAAGAGAGCATGCAATTAGTATAGTGCTATTGGTATTTCATCCGAGAGTGAGCATCTTTTTGATGTATGAAGGTTAGCTTCACTTATAGCCTATCAGTTCTACGTAAGTAGTATTCAAATTATTGGTAACTATCAAATATGTCATGGTGATCATAGCGTGTAGAGTTCCTATCAAACCTTGTAGAGTTTTTGGTATGGGTCTTGAGGCCATTACGACCATTTAGGATTAGGAGGGGCAGTATCTCAAAGTATTACAAGAGCTTATCTTTGTTGTGGCAAGATGGAACATTGGTCTAGAGAGTTCCCCAAATGCGAGTTGGTTGTTCAAATAGAATTTCCATATATTCCTCGCCAGTCTAGAATTCTCAAGGTAGTCTATTACTGTAGGAAGGATGATCATGGTAGTAAAGAGTGCTCTCAGCATTAATTGGCCAGCAATCTGGGCACAGTTTATGTTTCTCACTAGGTTAGGGCTTCATGAGTTATTATGACTGCAAAGAGATTGATCACTAGTCTAGAGAGTGTCCCCAATGTGGGATTTCTATTCATTAAACTCATTGAGATCAGCCTCATGACTTTATGGCACCTTAAGTTAGAGAAAGTGTGCATGGCACCTTAGTTGATGATTCAGTCAATTGATCCAAGTTTAGATCCATTCAGACTTATTCTCTTATAGACCTGTTAGGCATGTAATTGAAAATTTCACCATAATAGGTGTGCTTTTATTTCTCATATTTACCCTTTTCATTTTTGTGTATTGGGGTCTTCGTACCTATCGATGATTATATGCCTTGATGAGCTCATATTGGTTATTGTGTGCATTGTTATTGAATTCATGATTATATGACTACCCCCGTGGTTTATTTCTTTTAGCAGTGGATGGAGTAGATTTGTATTAATATTTTATCCGTATTGGTGTTGCATTTGGGTTCGAGTTCCATTTACCTTGGTATATTTACCTTATTGTTTCCCTTGGGTGGTACTTGCTATTGATGTTCATTTTGGTACTTCCTATTCGTTATATTAATATTGATATTGTTGTTGCTATTGTTGTCATTGCTTGAAGTAATTGATCCTCACTAGGTAGATATTTATTCTAGTGTTATCTAGTTAGTAATTTCCCTTTCTTGAGGTTCTTATTCGTTGGCTTAAGTAGCTATAGCTTGATTTGATAATTCCTTTATCTATAGTAAGGCGAGGTTGGTTATTTTTCTCTTCTGTTGGCTATGCTAGATTGGTTGTGGAGTAAACTATGGTATTGAAGGTAAGTTGACCTTTTGTGGCTCTATTATGATTCTATAGTTGGAAATTTAATTATATTTCCCATTCTTGAGTTTGGGATTCTTAGACTTCCCTCCTAGGTTGTGAAGGTTTTTGCATTGGATATCCTTCTCTATGTATCCTATTTTTTAGCTTGACCAATTTAGAGTTCGTTCTCTGCTTGTGACTATTTTATCGCCTTGTGGTGGTTTGATATTTACATTGATATGTCCTTGATTCATCTTTTAGATTTGTTGGGTTCATCTCCTTATGATGATTTTCTCTTAGTACAAGTGTGGAGATTGGATTCTCCATTCTTGCCGTGATGTGGTTCTTGTCTAAAGTAGAGTTAAAGAGTTAGAGGTGGATGGTCTTTCCTGTGAGCACTTTTTGAGTTGTTGGTTCATTTTTTTATAGTGGCTTAACCTTGATATAGGTGTCATGCTTAGTACTTCCTTCCACGGTGAGGTGATTCATGGTTTGCTTAAGTTATTATTTTTCTATCTGGGTGGATTCATAAAATCTCCATTTCAGTGTTTGTTCGGCCTAATGAGGTTTGGTAGAGTGCTTCTCCTTGATGATATTTTCCTATTTGTAATATTTTCCAAGATGGAGTATTGGACTGGTTAGTTCCCGGCTAAAGTTGTATTTCTTTGAGTTGCTAATGTTTTTTCTATTACTAGCATGAGTTGCTGCCTGATAACGCTCAACTTACATGACAATTTAGTGCAAGACGGTCGTCGTCAATATAATTACCCAAATTTGGAGTCGGGATCGAATCCACGAGGAACAATATGAGTGGCGATTAAACTAATTTGAAACTATAGCTACAATTTAACTTCAAACAAATGATACGAAAAGATAAAATGGGGGTTTTTAATAGTTGATACAAGTTTCGACTTTCTTCAGAACTCAAAGCTGAAATTTCAATGGTTCAAATCAATGATAGAGAGAAACTAGGGTTATGATCACTATGATTATTAACCCCTCATTGAATAATAGTTGTAGTACTAGATTCTCATGACTTGTGGGAAACACCAAATTATCAGTTTCGACAGTCCATCTAAGTGTTTCTCAATCTACCCAGATGTTGAACTCCCTAATTCTCTCAAACTTAGGAAAACATTCTATTCATACTGATTTTATCTCGAGTTGATCAATCTTGTTACAGCATTAATCATTAGATGAGAACTTAACCTTCCCAAATCCTCGTTGATAATTCGCTACTTTTAGTTTATTTCTCAGTTCGAGCAAATCAACATAAGGCGGGATCTATTGTTTGCAACCAATAGATAACTATCATTACAAAGGAATTATCAAGATGTCCCCACAATCACTCAAACCCTAGCCAACTATTAAATCCATGGAGGAATAATCATAGATCCTACAACCCTAGTTATGGGTTTTAATTCCACATGAGAAAGAAAGAGATAGCAACAATTATATTCATCATTGAAAGTAATTAAACTTACAAAAGATGAAGTCTGAAGTTGATTCTCTTCCAAGTTCAAGAGAAAAATCTCAAAACCCAATCAAAGAGTTGAATATTGAATTCTAAGTTAAGAGAGCCAAAAAGAAAACTCCCTTGGAATAAGTTCAATATGTTCCGCTCCCTCTCTAAAACCCTAAAAGCTACTATTTATATCCGTAACTTAAGGAAAAATTGAAATTAAAAATTCAGATTTTTCTCCTTAGTTGATGACATATCTGACGGCTTATCAGAGTTTTGATAGCGTATCAGACCTGTTGTCAGACATGTATCCATTTTCTCATTCTCTGCCTCAATGTGACGACATGTCTAATGGCTTATCAGGGAGTTGACGACTTATCAGACATGTCGTCAACTCCTCTTCCTATTTCAAGTGTTGTTGCCTTCGGCTGACGACGAACCTGAGGACTTATCAGAAGTCTGACGACTTATCAGATATTGCCGTCACTTTTCTAATTCAGTTTTTGCACACTGCCTAAGTCTGACGATGGTCCTGATGACTTATCACAAAGTTGACGACTTATCAGACAAGTCGTCAACTATACTTTTATGGCTACTTGCTCAGAAATCAACTCTTTAACTTCCATTATTGTTGGTTCTCTTGTATCTTGACTTTTACTGCAATATCAAAGAGAAAACAATCAAAAATGACAAAAGTTGCTTAACACTTTGCAATTATTCTCAGTTAAAAGCCTCAAATGTGTTAGCATCTGCTCACACATCAACACCCTCAACTTAAAACAATTGCTTGTCCTCAAGCAACTAAAACATAACTAAGAGGATACAAAGCACATTCGGCAGTCAATCATCCATTTTAGCTCAAAACATCTTCACCATCTCCATGGTCAATTAATTTAAAAAAAAAAATAGTGCATATTATTGAAGAACAACAATGCAACACACAGGAATCAAGATATGGCATCAATTCAGCAACAACAACCATGCATGTACCAAGATTACACTATCCAAACCAGTTAGTAACTAGCAATGTAACCAGTGTACCCTTCAAACAAAGAGGTCCCTCCTCACTCATATGTGAACTCAAGCATGTCAATGCGGGGACAGTCAAGAGATACTCACTCTCAGAAAGAAGTTCTAGTCAAGGTATGCAAAATACCATAAGCTTGCCCTAATTTTCAGTACCGAAGCTTTCAGACAGTTAAGTTAGGATCACTATAGGACTTTTCTTCATCTTGTAATGTAGGCTTGGGTCTGGTATGATACACAAGGATATTTAAAGTATCTAAGCCTCCTTGCTGCTACACTATTTTGGGGGTCTCACTTATCAACCTTTACCTTATTTCTCCCTTTCTTGATTAAAGCACATTCAAGCTGGGTACAATTTTTATTCATTTATTTTCTCTTTTTCACAACTTTTCTTTTCTCATTCTTTTTCTACCACACCGAGCCTTGCATATTTTTTTATTACCCTTCCTCATACTCACTTTACATCATGCACCCCTATGATATCCAACCTCAACTTAGGTTATTTGCCTAAGTCAAAGTGCACAATGTCCAAGGAGGACCAGGGCCAAAACAGGTTCATTGTGATACAAATGGGAAGGTGATAGGTACACTAAAAAGAATAGGCATTTAGGCTCAAAATAAAGATCAAGGGATATTTTCACACATGGAAAGTCATTTAGGCTAAAATTGGACTAATAGCAACAACGGTCTATGATCCTTTCCTAACCGCTATCCTACAACCAAGGCAAGACCAACCGGGAAAGTTCTGGATTTAACATACAATGGGAACTAGGTAGTATCTCAAACACACATAGCACAAAGGTACATAATAAGCTACTACCCATTCGGTTCATGTAATTACTTAGAAATAGTTATCATGTCACTAGTACTAATGCCATAACAAGATGCACAGTGGTCACACATAAATGTATATCACAAAGTTATAAAACAGACCATTGGAGAGGTGTTCAAAAATCAACAAAAACATGTTAACTTTCTAAGGAACTTGTATTTCTTCTAGTCAACTACAACATTTTACAACAAATAACAATACGCCTAAATATGCCGGCTCTACTAGGAACAAGACTTTGGGTAAAAGAGGCACGACAACAAAAACCCAAAGAGGACATCAACACCCACAAGTAGCCCCACCCTCAACTTAAAATCATGTAATGTCCCCAATGTGTTAAACAAAAACAAGAGAGTCAAAAACATACCTGTTACACCATGGGTGTGAAGATCTGATGCCAATCACATAATACGAATACAAACAACAAAATACCTTGGGTTTCCTCCCAAGAAACGCCTAATTTAGTGTCGCGGCATGACCCAACTCAGCTTTTTCCTACACCTTGAGGATATGAATTTTACCCCTAACTTAGAGTCTATCTTCTTGCCTCGATCATAGGGGGTAGTACAAAAATTAAGAAGTCTAGTAATGGATTGAGCGTGGTAAACCAATCGTCCTTAAAGTGAGGTGTGTTTTTGTCATGACCCGAACCAGGGCCCTGGCCGTGATGAAAATCCCAAACCATGAAGGCCCGAGGGCCCTTCTAACTTGTAATCATATACACCATTCATATATAAATAGGAAATGCGGTAAAAAATCTTCTACAGAAACATGGTCATAATCTAAATTTAGTTTAACAATGAGGAATAAAATCCAATATCAACTAAACACCATCTGAAAACCGTCCGCAAAATCTCTACTACATGTTCAAATAACAACTATCTGAAAACTGGGGCAAGGCCCCCAGTAGACCAAAACTATAATAAATAATAACTGCCTGAAAGAAACTAGGCCTTCTAAAATACAGAAGGCTCACTAACTGGTACTCTTCACTCCTGTCTGATGAAATCTACTGCTTATCAGGACCCCAAAATTGTGCCTCAGAACCTGGAGGAATGGGCGTCAATACAGATGTACTGGTATGCAGAGCAATCCAAAATAAAGATTTTATATAAATAAAAGATTTGAGAGCTAGTCATAAACATTATGAAAGATATAATTTTCAAAACACACGGCTATTCTTGAAAAAAACATAAAAAACCTTTCTGTCAAAAGAAGTTTCTAATCTTTGTATTACTTCTGAGTTAGGTGGCACTCCCCTACAAGTCTGATATTCCACGGGCTATATTGAATCCTTTATTGAATCGGCGGGGAAGCCCCCAACCTAAGTGTGCCTCAAGGGTTGGAGTATCTAAGTCTGATACGTTATAGGGCACTAGGCCATCGTATAATAATATACTCGGATCAACAAATCACGGATTTGGGCAATGAGTTGTATGAACTCATTTCTTCTTCAGGGAACCACCTAAGCTCTCTTTAGGGCCAATTTTATCCTGTTCTGAATCATACATTATTCTAGTTTCAACATCTGGAAAATCTGACTTCAAACATGCATTCTATTCTGTTCTGAATTACCATGGCATTATCTAGATTGGTGTCGTCACACCAAGACTTGCAAGTCCTATTTCTGAGCCATAATGCATCATGCATGATTCTTTCATTAAAACATAGTTCAGACCACCCAAATATGCAATTTAACAAAGAGAATTCATGTTTGGAAAACATAAGTCAAAACTATGCAAAATTCCCATCCTTTCAATAAACAAGTGGTGGTCATGTAATCTTTAACAAACCACGCAACCCTTCTCATTATATGATTATGTTCAACATTCATCAACATAAACAACCCTCTCTCTTTTGAGATCAAAATCATAATCTAAATATAACATTATTCAAGATATTTCATAACATGCTTTTCTAGATGCATTCAAACGATTTCATAGAATATCATAATTAAATAAAAATCATTAGAAGAGAGGGATTTTTCATGAATCATTCTCTCATTCAATCATCAACCTTAAAACACATGCTTATAATATGTATATAATTTCAAATCAATTTGGGGGAAAGACTAAAGGCCAAAACAATATCATCAATGCTTCTAAAGCATGAATATATTCATAAATCTGAATAACCCTTTCTTAAAATCAAGATTTCCATACCCATGAGATTTTAGGAAAACCCCGCGTACCTTAAATTAGAAGCTTTTGAATGAACTCTAGATTTTGGAATACTATACGTACGATTGATGGGTGCCTCTTGTATCCCTCATAATGGGGATTCCGAATCTTGAAGAATTAAGGAAAACCCATGGTTAAATCTTGAGATATTTGGGTTTTTAGTTTGAAATCCTAGGGTGAGTTCTTGATGAATTTGAGAGAAAAGAATCATATTTTTGGTATTTTGGGAGTTTAATCCCATGTTATAGCTGGATAAGGGATGGAAGATACCCATTTTTCCCTTAAAAACACGGAAATAGAACCTGAAATTTTTGTGCGTGCGATAGGGCGTGCGTCGCATGCTTATCGCTTGATGCTACTGTCTCAGTCACTAAAATCGCCATAACTTTTCATTTGGGAATCAGATTTAGGCAAAATTGGTATCGTTCGAAAGATAATTCGAAGAGATTTCATTTGATATATATTAGGCCCTCTAATTCATTATATACAAAGAGTTATGGTCGATTGAAGTTGACCCAAGTTTCGACGATCACTCAAACTCAAATGATAGGAAAGCTTTTATCTCGTCCTTGAGTTAGGGGACCTCTATGATCTAAATCCATGCTTAAATATGTTCACACACTACATAATTGATTAACATGCCAAATTTGCATAGGATTTACGGCTTTTGGATCATCTATGCATAGAAACGACAGTTTTATTCTAGCCTAAAATGCAGAGTGTTACATTATCTCCCCCTTGGGATCATTCATCCCTGAATGATGGGTAGGAATGTTGAAGTCTTAAAGATATGGAATAACATGGACATGATATTTCTTTTAAGAAAGAATATACTGATCTGAAATATTTAAATTTCCATCATGAAATTGAATTCTGAGCTGACTTGCCCTTACTTGCTTTAAGGAGCTGATTCATGCTGAGTATTTAGGATTCCCTTGAGGTGTTCATGATCCAATCATACGTATCAAATTGAGAAATGATAACTTATGTAAGTACGAATCTTGAGACAATAAGATTTATATCGTATAAAGGTATTACACGGTCTGAGCTCAAATATTTAGAAAAATTTGAGATTATGCGCTAAACTCTTATGAACTGAGTCATGACTAAATAGATGAATCTGAAACATGATGTTTGGACTGGACTGAATTTGCAATTTACATGGATGGAATAGATTATCTCTTAGGGTGGTCATACGCATGAGACTTCGGATAGTAGGACTGGGTTAAGAGGTGTAAAACCACAGTAACTTGTCTACCTGACTGTTAAATTGAATCGCTGGCTAACCAGGCCGAATTATACTGAAAACTTATACCTAACTAGAGTATATCTTCAACACTCTTTCTAAAGAAGTTCTAGTAGCATTCGGGAGCAAAGAATCTTTGGCATGAGTTACCAAGACATCCAACTAAGGAATCACAACAATGACACTACTCTATAGCATGGAATATAGACATATAACTCATAAACTAGGATAGAATTACCAGGCCTTAGGCAATGCAACTTCTTACTTTCAAGCTTAGCACACTTCTCGAATACTCCCTTAACTATATTATTCCCTTTAAATACCATACTCATTTTATTCAACTTAGAATTCTTATGCGGGCATTGATAACTCTTTCTACTAATGTCTAAAGTAGCTTAAATCCTTTCACTGTGGTTAAGCCTAATTCTAAATCACAAAATACAACATGCCACACCATGATACTAGTCTAAACCATATGATTCAATCTTTTATACCCTTTTTAGAGATCGCACCTGAAACATAACGTACCTTACCACTTTAATGATGACTAAATTTGAACTCTTACTATAGATTTACTAGCACATATTGCATTCCTCCACTTAAATCCCCAACATGTCATTCAAGCCTATCTTTATAACCACATATGAGCTTCAAGGCAAACATCCATAAAGACATACTTCACATATTCTCTAATCCACTATCAATATAACTCCCATGCGCTACCCCAAGAACATACCCACACAAATTTCCACTAACCATCACATATATCAAAGACTTGGCCCTAGATCTTACTTCATACTTATGGCCTTATCTAAAACAAGCATACTATGATCTTCCATTAACAAGAAATATTTACTCATCACCACTATTATCACATAAGAAGGAGTCACTAAAAGGTTAGAACATAAGACCTTAAAGCATGGGATGATACTATACGAGACTTGACACTTAGGATCACTTCTTATGGACTCGTTGAGAATGATTCTGATCTAGTTCATGGCCTATTAGAAGTAGAAGGCGCTCTGGTGGGATCTTCACGGAAGGTCTAAAATGCTATAGCGACCCATTGAAAGAGCTAGACAAATAGGAGAAAACCGTACTATTGTGAGAAGGAAAGCTTTATGCTTGGGCTGTGCTCTCGGGGTATTAGTTTACCTTGAACTGAGGCCGAAGGAATAGCAAATCAACATCAGGGATTCATCAAAACTATCTAAATTGGGGAATACATGACTATAAGCTGAATCTCATCAATCATAAAGAGTATAGCATGAATTATGGGGACTGAGAACACTATAATGTGTGAGTACATGAGTCATGAGCTGCATGACCTCAATTTGAAGTTCATAACATATGGAATATGATTCTGACTACTGAATGAACTGGAACTCCTCATTTTAGAACTAGAAAAGAACGTGATTCTCTATCATATACATGAACATGAACTATGATCATGGAACTGAAATGTAAGGCATGAGTAGGTATTGGAATCACTGAAAAATATTGAGATAAGATTGGGTTGAGTCTCATCCTCACTTTCTGATGTTCTATATCATACTGACATCACTACTAGAATCTGAGAGCCTGACTTGGTTACTTATTCTATCATCTCCCCCTTAGCTTTAATCCATCATCTTATGTTTGAGAGATACCTTACTAGACTCTAAACTGAACTACACTTGCTGCACTCTGGGGTCTGGAATACGACAATACACCTAATTAATAGAACTTAACCCGAATGGCTATGCCAGGAAGGGGAAAACCCACTGCTAATCCTACCTTCTGAGACACACTCTATCTTTATATATCCCCAATAGTCAATCACATAATACTTGAACACTTACTAGCTTCGAATCCTCATGAGTATTCCATAGTCGGAGTACACACCCTATAGTGCTTCAACTTTTATTTCTATTGGTTCAACCTTCAAAAATTTAAACTTAGATTATAACACTTAATCATGGATATCACCAAGCCTTTGATAAATCACACTACTAGTCTTTCTCCACCTAGCAACTCAACGGTACTACTATGTCCACTAGCCACACGCAACATGTAATAGTCTTAGAAAATGCCGCAACTCCATGTCACCTTGGGCATACTTCTACCTCATACATACAACATCATACTTTGTTACTAATAAAATAAACTTAATCTATTGCATACACCATTCAAGCCTATTAGATCACTTCCATATAACTAGTATCATTAACTAAGAAGTCATCACATCCACCTTTATGGACATCAACTGTTCAAACTTAATGTCTAGTGCTAATCATGATTTACAACCCAACCTAACACAAAATTCTCACAAAACATTCATCATTAATCTTAAGCCACTATTCTTACATCCACATCCTACATTAAATTCAAGCCAATAGTCTAGCATCAATCATATACCACCAATAAAGAAGGCAACATAATATACTAGTCCATCGAATTGGGACATTCTATCTAAATACCTCAAAAATCTACTACATACCTTCTCACAAATAGTACTAGTTTACAACTACTAACGAAATCAAGGTCAGGGGGGTAAAGTCACATAATAGACATGGTTAACCTTAATCTTATATTATAACCCCCATACAATCTTATCTACTTATACGGCTTTCTCATATCACACTTACTTACCCAAGCGTACATTTAGACTACCTTCAAATTCCACAAACAACCATGAGTCTATAATTATAACTTACTGGCTCATCTAGCCATTTTCATACTTCAAGCAGACAATAATTCACCTTAACTAATAACTCTTTCTCTACCTTCTACTAAACTAACACACAACGATGTATCACTTTATTAACAACTCAATCTCATGCAAAAAGATTCGACTATACATATATTCAACCAACACAAAAACAACAAGTTGAACAACAAGTTGCTAGTGAATCAAAATAGGCCTCACACGGCTTCACTACACTTTGATTTTTGTGTTTTGAACAAGAAAATGAAATGAATAACAAAGCAACTATACTAGTGAATCAAAAGATCCCCACACGGCTTCACTGGACTTTGATATTTTTTTAAAAAAACACTATGATAACAAGATTACATATTACAAGACATAAAAAATTGACACACAATATTAAATGATCTAAGGATACACATCTTACTCTGTATAAATAAAAATCTGATTCAAACACTTCCCCCACAGACTACCATACAATCCACACATGCTACTAGCTACCACATTAGTCTATCACTATAAAGTGGTAAATCATCCTCAAACATCAGTTATTAAACTAAAATATTTATTTACACAAAAGTCATCCTTACTCTGACTTTTAACTTTGTGACTTCATATCACCAACCTCTTAGTCTAATCTTACTACCAATAGGTTATGACACCGACACTTTAACTTATACTACTAATCAGCTGGAAATATAGTTCCAATATTCTGCTACACATCATTCCCTCTGAAGCATGACATCTGTAGCATAAATTTTTGAAAAAAGACGGAATACTCTTAATACCGCAGGCCAAAAAGCACGATTTCATCAAAATCAAAGTTCACACAAAAATCAATACACTCTGAAGCACTAACGGACTCTTCTGAAGTCCTAGCAAAAATTTAAAACTCTGATATAGATCAATCAGAAAGGACCATACCATTTAGACTCTAAACTTCTACACTTGAATTACCCCAATAACGAAACATATCTGGGCACATAAAAGTAAGAAAAGAATTAGGATAACTTTACTTTCTTATGGGGGACACCATAGCACGAATTAGAGTATGGAAGAGGAACATTATAGCTCAATAGCAAGAACTAGAACATGAAGAAATAGAAACATTCCTAAACGCCTAGTAGCCTCCTGCTTATAAGTGTGGCGCGCTATAAGCCCATAAATAAGACTCTACCCGATACGATTTTGCAGACACCCTGGGACCATGAACCGTGCTCTGATACCAATTTTGTCACGACCCAAACCAGGGCCCTGGCCGTGATAGACATCCCGAACCATGAAGGCCCGAGAGCCCTTCTAACTTGTAATCATATACACCATTCATATATAAATAGGAAATGCGGAAATAAAATCTTCTACGAAAACATGGTCATAATCTAAATTTAGTTTAACAATGAGGAATAAAATCCAATATCAACTAAACAACGTCTAAAACCTGTCTGCAAAATCTCTACTACATGATCAAATAACAATTGTCTAAAAACTGGGGTAAGGCACCTAGTAGAACAAAACTATAATAAATAATAACTATCTGAAAGAAACTAAGCCTTCTGAAATATAGAAGGCTCACCAACCGGTACTCTTCACTCCTGTCTAATGAAATCTACTGCTTATCAATACCTCTGACTGTGCCTCAGAACCTGGAGGGAGGGGGGTCAATACAGATATACTAATATGCAGAGCAATCCAAAATAAATCTTTTATATAAATAAAATAGTTGAGAGTTAGTCATAAACATCATGAAAGATATAATTTTCAAAACACATGGTCATTCTTGAAAAAAAATATAAAAAAACTTTCTGTAAAAAGCAATTTCTGATCTTTGTATTACTTCTGAGTTAGGTGGCACTCCCCTACAAGTCTAATATTCCATGGGCTATATGGAATCTGCCATTGACTCGGTGGGGAATCCCCCAACCAAAGTGTGCCGCAAGGGTTGGAGTGTCTGAGTCTAATACGCCATAGGGCACTAGGCCAGCGTATAATAATATACCCAAATCGGCAAATCGCGGTTTTGGGCAATGAGTTGTCTGAACTCATGCCTTCTGTAAGGAACCACCTAAGCTCTTTTTATGTCCAATTTTATCCTATTCTGAATTATGCATTATTCTAGTTTCAACATCTAAAAAATCTGACTTCAAACATGCATTTTATTTTGTTCTGAATTACCATGGAATTATCTGGATTGGTGTCATCGCACCAAGACTTGAAAGTCCTATTTCTGAGCCATAATGCATCATGCATGATTCTTTCATTAAAACATAGTTCAGACCATCTAAACATGCAATTTAACAAAGGGAATTCATGTTTCAAAAATATAAGTCAAAACTATTCAAAATTCTCATCCTTTCAATAAACAAGTGGTGGTCATGTAATCTTTAACAAACCATGAAACCCTTCTCATTATATGATTATGTTCAACATTCATTAACATAAACAACCCTCTCTCCTTTGAAATTAAAATCATAATCCAAATATAACATTATTCAGTACATTTCATAACATGCTTTTCAAGATGCATTCAAACGATTTCATAGTATATCATAAGTAAATGAAAATCATCACAAGAGAGGGTTTTTTCATGAATCATGCTCTCAATTCAATCATCAACCTTAAAACACATTCTTACAATATATATATTACTTCAAATCAATATGGAGGAAATCCTAAAGGCCCAAACAATATCATCAATGCTTTTAAAGCATGAATATATTCATAACTCTTAAAAACCCTTTCTTAAAATAAAGATTTCCATACCCATGAGATTTTAGGAAAACCCCGCGTACCTTAAATTAGAAGCTTTTGAATGAACTCTAGATTTTGGGATGCTATACGTACGATTGATGGGTGCCTCTTGTAGCCCTCGCAATGGGGATTCTGAATCTTGAAGAATTAAGGAAAACCCACAGTTAAATCTTGAGATATTTGGGTTTTTAGTTTGATACCCTAGGGTGAGTTCCTGAGAATTTGAGAGAAAAGAATCTTATTTTGGTGTTTTGGGAGTTTAATCTTGTGTTATAGCTGGATAAAGGATGGAAGTTATCCATTTTTCCCTTAAAAACGCAGAAACAGAACTTGAAATTTTGGTGTGTGCGATAGGGCGTGCGTTGCATGCTTATCGCATGATGTTATTGTCTCAGTCACTAAAATTTCCATAACTTTTCTCTCGAGTATCGGATATAGGCAAAATTGGTATAGTTGGAAAGATAATTTGAAGATCTTTCATTTGATATATAGTAGTCTCTCTAATTAATTATATAAAAAGAGTTATGGTCGATAGAAATTGACCCAAGTTTCGATGCTCACTCAAACTCAATGATAGGAAAGCTTTCAACTTGTCCTTGAGTTAGGGGACCTCTATGATCTCAATTCATGCTTAAATAGGTTCACACACAACATAATTTACTAACATGCCAAATTTGCATACGATTTACGGCTTTTGGATCATCTATGCATAGAAATGATGGTTTTTATTCTAGCCCAAAATGTGGGGAGTTACGGTTTTTATGTTGCTTGTCTAATGTAAAATCAACAATATAGGATTCTTGTTCCTCATATTCACACTCTTCTACTATTTTAAATGATTCCATCGACAAGATATCATCTAAACATAATGTAGAAAAGTTCTTTGAATGAGGCCCAGTCAATCCTACTTCAAAATTTACACTACTACTACACACTCACTTTAATTTACCTTCTCGACATCTTCATTTTGAATTAGGCTAGAGTCTTTATTTGAGATTTTCTTTGTTTCTTCTTTTGCCTCTAGCACCATGTCCTCAATCTTAGCATCATCTCTCATGGTTGGTTTGGTTGGTTGGGAAATCACTGAGGGTTGCTCAACATCAAGCTCAATATCAATATAGGGTTCTTGCTCCTTATCTTGACACTCTTCCATTATTTTAAATGATTTCACAAACAAAATATCATCTAAACATAATATAGAAGAATGCTTTAAATGATTGACCTCTATATTTATCTCCTCATGAATGATTGGCTTCATGTATTGACGCATATCACATATGATATCATAAACTTCTTTCTGGAGATCCAACATTCATTGAAATATAGCTTCAATGCCACTCTTCTCGGTGCTTCGTTCTTCTTTTTCTTGACCATAAAACCTATCAAACTCATAAAAAGAACTAAAATTTGGGTTAGCGCAATAGGGGGAGGGGGCATTTAGGAAATCACTCCAATGTCCATCTTGACCACCATATAAAGAACAATCATACTACCAGTATGATGGAGATGGTGCACACATCTCTCTCTGGGGAGCATATCTATAATCTAGCCAAAAGTGAGGTCCATCATAATTTGAACATGGATCATCAAGATAAGATTTCCAACCACCAAGCTCATGTTCTTTCCACGATACCATTGTAATAAGTAAACTAAAATAAATATCTACCTAACACAAGAAATAAAAGAAAACTAAAAACTAATATTTACAAGTTTGAATTCAAGCAAGTAGGCTA
Source organism: Capsicum pubescens (assembly GCA_030864215.1). Lineage (NCBI taxonomy): Eukaryota > Viridiplantae > Streptophyta > Magnoliopsida > Solanales > Solanaceae > Capsicum > Capsicum pubescens. The sequence goes on along the minus strand of CM061544.1, from coordinate 191,239,958 downwards.
AAATTCCAAACCAACTCAATATGCCAAATTGTTCCCCGACAACGGCGCCATTTTTGATAAAGCTCAACTTACACGATAATTTAGTGCAAGGCTGTCGTCGTTAATATAATTACCCAACTTTAGAGTCGAGGTTGAATCCACGAGGAACAATGTGAGTCGCGATTAAACTAATTTGAAACTATAGCTATAATTTAACTTCAAACAAAGGATATGAAAAGATAAAATGGGGGTTTTTAATGGTTGATACAAGTTTCAACTTTCTTTAAAACTCAAAGCTAAAATTTTAATGGTTCAAATCAATGATCGATAGAAACTAGGGTTATGATCACTACTATTATTAACCTCTCATTGAATAATAGTTGCAGTACTAGATTCTCATGACTTGTGGAAAACACAAAATTATCAGTTTTGATAGTCCATCTAAGTATTTCTCAACCTACCTAGATGTTGAACTCTCTAATTCTCTCAAACTTAGGAAAATATTCTATTCATAATGATTTTACCTTGAGTTGATCAATCTTGCTATAGAATTAATCATTAGATGAGAACTTAGCCTTCCTAAATCCTTGTTGATAATTCGCTACCTTTAGTTTATTTCTCAGTTCGATCAAATCAACATAAGGTGGGATCTATTGTTTGCAACCAATAGATAACTATCATTACAAAGGATTTATCAAGATGTCCCCACAATCACTCAAATCCTAGCCAACTTTTAAATCTATGGAGGAATAATCATAGATCCTACAACCCTAGTTGTGGGTTTTAGTTCCACATGAGGAAAAAAAGATAGAAATAATTATATTCATTATTCAAAGTAGTTAAACTAACAAAAGATGAAGTCTGAAGTTGATTCTCCTCCAAGTTCAAGAGAAAAATCTCAAAACCCAATCAAAGAGTTGAATATTGAATTCTAAGTTAAGAAATCCAAAAAGAAAAGTAAACTCCTTTGGAATAAGTTCAAGATGTTCCGCCCCCTCTCTAAAACTCTAAAAGTTGCTATTTATATCCATAACTTAAGAAAAAATCAAAATTAAAAATTCATATTTTTCTCCTTAGCGGACGACATGTCTAACGGCTTATCAGAGATCTGATAGCTTATCAGACCTTTTGTCAGACATGTCTCTATTTTATTATTCTCTACCTCATTATGATGGCTTATTAGGGAGTTGATGACTTATCAGACATGTCGTCAACTTCTCTTCCTATTTCAAGTGTTGCTGCCTTTGGTTGACGACGAACTTGAGGACTTATCACAAGTCTGACTATTGTCGTCACTTTTCTAATTTAGTTTTTGCACATTGCCTAAGGCTGATGATGGTCCAGGTGACTTATCACAAAGTTGACGACTTATCAGACAAGTCGTTAACTATACTTTTTGGCTACTTTCTCAGAAATCAACTCTTTTACTTCTATTATTGTTGGTTCTCTTGCATCTTGACTTTTACTGCAATATCAAAGAGAAAACAATCAAAAACGATAAAAGTTGCTTAATACTTTTCAATTATTCTCAGTTAAAAGCTTCAAATGTATTAGCATCTTCTCACACATCACTGCTTTGAGGAGCTCTTGAGTATGTTTGTATAGTCCATGCCCTCCAATGGATGTGTAGATTATTCCTTGCAATTTCATTTTGTTCTTTTTTCTTGTGATCTTATTCTCCAGCTATGTTTCAATTTTGGCTCGGCATGATTTAGTACAAATATGTTTGACTCGGATAGTACGGTCGATGTGAGCATTTGACTTTAGTTTGGATTTGTTTTCTCAATTTTGGATTTGACGCCTTAGAATAATGATTTGGAAGTTATGATTGATTTGAAGTATGAAAACCTACCCATCTTTAGGTTTGGTATGGGTATTTGAGATCGAGTAATTCAGCCTTAGTGTTGAGATTTTATCTTGGAGCTATAAAACTTGAGTGCATCCTTCGTTTTAAATTTTTCTCAGTTTTGGATTTCATTTATAGGTTGGTTGAGCCTAGTCCGTGGTTACCTATTTGGTGTTCTCCACTTTATATAGATTATAGTTGATAGGTGTTCAGATAATAACCCATGTACTCAATATTGGTTCCTTCATCTTTGACGTTGGATCTTCAATTTTCTTTGATAATTTTGGATGATCCACTAAGCGGGAATAGTATGCTTGAGTTGGATTCAATTTAGCTTCATTCTCTATCGATGGGACATCCTTGAGTGGATTGTTCAGTGATGAGTAGTTGTGCTTTGGACTCCTAGATTTCAGTTTCATCTATCGTCTAGACTAGTTGTAGCATTAGCATAGATTTTATTCCTTGATTATCTCTAATTGTGTGCCCAGATAGCACCTTATTGGATTATTCTCATGTGTGTCATATGGACTTTCTGTGGATCAGCTTTAGTTCTTTAAGTTCTCTGTGATGAGCTTTCATGGATAGGACTTAAGTAATTTTTCTCCTGGTTTGGAGTGGATAACAATTGGTTCGGTAAAGTAAGGTTATATTTGAATTTGGAGTTGATTGTATGATTCATGTCGTAGTTTGCCTTTGGATAGAATGAGCCTTTGTTGGATTGTGCTAGTATTAGTGTGTCGTGGTTTGGATTTGCGTGCATCAGCCTTTTTTAGTTTAGTTGGAGGCAAGTTTGTGGTTGAGGTTGATTTTTGGCCTTTTGGGAGTGAAGTGAGAGAGTTGGTTGAAAAAGGGATACTTGTGGCAAAATCCCATGGAAATGCTCTCCTATTGTGGAGGTTATCTAGAAAGTTATCTCGGAGCATGCGGGCCCAGTACCTCATCCTTTTGAGCTTTTTAGATCTTTTTATCCAATGACTTTCGCGACTAAAGTCGTTTTAGTAGTGGATATTGTAATGACCCTCCCAGTCATTTCCTCAATTTGTGTGTATTTTTGGCATTTCGAGCCTTCCCATATTAGCTAAAAGTCATTTATTACTTATTGGAACTGTCAGTTTGGTAATCGGATAGTTTGTTTGGATTTTTTGCTCATTTTCCTATTTTGGAGCCTTCGTTGTTCAAGATTTGGTATCAGACTAAAACTCCTAGTAGATGGCCTCAAATACAAATTTTGACTGCCCCAGTAGTTTCAGAAGATTGATTTAGTCTAGGTAGACTACTGATTTGGGTCCTGAGGCACCCGAGCTTATTTCTCTCTATTGGTCAAAAAATTGAGAAATTTAAATATGTAGTGGGACCCTATTTGGTCGAAACAACCTCAAATGGAAAATTTGAGTACGCCATTGAGGCTAGAACATCAAATTTGGTATGGTTATATAGTTCTTTTGTGCATACGGGATTCCAGATGAATCCCGAGGGCTTGGCGGAGACTTGGAAGATTTTCCAAATTTTAACTGTCAACCGTACAACTGTTATCGCAAGCCAAGGGCCACGATCGTGGTACCCTTGGAAAGAGAATTGGTGAGATCGCGGGAAGAGGTGTTACAATCACAACACCTTATGCAGTCATCAAGTATTGCGATCGCAACACATGAGTTGCAATCAAAACTCACTTGTGCAGCCACTAAATGTTACGATCACAGGTCTCAGGCAGTGATAGAGGGGCCCGAGTACCTGGTATGGGTATAATAGACCCCTAAGGTCGCGATTTCAGCCTTTTCTCACCCATTTCTTGATAGAATAAACACTAAAGAGTGAGATTAAATGGTATTGAAGCTTATGGATGATTTAGGGAGCTTGAATAACGATTATTCCATGATTTCCCTTCAAATTCATGGTAAGATTCCTTTGATTTCTTGATAAATTCTTAGAATTTAGGTCTTTGAATTCCTAAATTTTAAGGGTTGATTTGAGACCCAATTTGTGTTTTGTTTGTGCTTGACTTTGGAACACTACTTCTATATACTTCGAGGGACCTCGTGATCGGTCCAACTGTGGATTCTGTTTAAGAGCCCTATGGTCCCATTCTTGACCCAAAAGTTGACCCAATCCTCTATATGGTAATATGGGTCTTATTTGACTCTAAATAACATGTAGATTACAATTATGATAGCATAGCGGCATTTCAGAATCGTGAAGTGAAGGTGGAGGTTTTATAGATAATTCAAGGATTTGCGGTTCGGCTTCAAGGTAGGATTTTATCTACTCTTCTTCATAATATAATGTGTTTTATATATTAGATGTGAGAATGTTAAGATTAATTATAGGTAGAACATTGTGCCTTAGCTTTGATTATTTAAGTTTGGGGATTAGATGAGGGATTTGACCCGTAAGGCAAAATACTTGTTATATGTCTAGGATCCTATTGTCTTCTTCATAGATTAAACTAATTCGTAGAATGTATAAGATATGATGCTAGGTTTGGGATGTGGTTTACGTATTGGAAGTGTCGTTTGTATGATTAACCTTATTTGGGCTATTTTAGTGATTTTGAAACAGTAATTTAGGTAAAGTTGACTTAATTGGTCATGTTCTAGGTGAAATTCCCATCTTAGGGCCATTCATGGCTTACTTACCATCTAGAAGTGAATATGGATGCCTTAGCTTATTCCTACGTAGAAATTGCCTAAATATTGATTTTGAGGATTAAAAGTGGGTTCCTCGAGCCCACCTTAGGACATGACTTGTGTTAGCCCTTGTGGACTTATTTACTAATATTAGACATAGTTTAGACTATTATGACATTAGTATAAGGTTACTTCATTACTATGATGATGGTTTTCCCTGATTATGATTAATGGCTCGTAGCTATGATATGGCTTTCGAACTTAATTTATGCTATGGTCCATCAACATGCTTAATAATATAGGCATAGACATAGTTATGATATATGGCCTATATATATGATATTCCTTATAGATGTGATATACCTCATAGTTATGATATATGTCCTACATATATGAGATACCTTATAGATACTATATGCCTCATAGTTATGATTTATAGCCTATAAATATGATATGCCTTATGGATACGATATGGCTTATAGATATGATATGCCTCATAGATATGCTATGGCTTATAGATATGAGATGACTTATGGAGATGATTATTGATATGGGTTCTGAAAATTTATGTGGGCCTAAGGTCTTTATTATGCTATTGTAATTATTCAAGACATATTATTGGGCCCAAGGCCATATTATGATATCGGTTGGACATTCATGAAGTTTTTAACCTTGCAAAGTATATGATTGTAGTTTATAGATATATTGACGGATATGTTTTCATTGTTTGAATACTGGTGATGGCATGCATAGATTTGATACAGTCATGATCATTAAATTTACAAATGACATGATTCCAACTAATATATGATTTTATTACTGTTTTTCCTAAATAGGGGTCAAAGCTCACTTTTCACCATGAAACGGATTTATTCATCACAATAATTGTCTGTCTTAATAACCTATGTGTAAAGAAATTTAAAATGATGTCTTAAAGATTTGACCGAGACATATTCCGGTTTATGATTTTAATACTATAATTTACTCTGATTATGAGAGATTTTGACCCTTTGTACACTACTATAATAATTTAGTCCCAAAGTTAACCTCAGGCAATTGATTTATAGATTTACACTCTTTTTAGCCACGGCTTAAGTCCATGCACCTATTATATATCAATATACACATCTCTCTGGTATGATACGGAGGAGGATGATATATTAATGATATGAATTTCGGGTAAAACTTGATGATAGATTACAATATTGATGTTATATATATGTGTTGATGTTATGCTTATATACCCGGCAAGGTCGGAGAATGATTATAATAATATGCTTATATACCTTGTATGGCCAGAGGATGATTTTGATGATATATTATTTACCTAGAAAGGTTGAAAGATGATTATGGTGATATGCTTATATACCCGTCAAGGCTAGAGGATGATTATGATAAAATGCTTATATACCCAGAAAGGCCGAAGAATAATTATGATGATATGCTTATATACCCGACAAATCCGGAGGATGATTATGATTATGATGGTTATGATGGTGATGGTTATGATGATGATGATTATGGTATTGATTATACTTACTGATTCAATTCTAGATATACATTATAATACTTATATCAGTTATGATATTATGGATTCTGTAGCATTCATCTTTGCATACGTATTGCCTATCACCAGTATATGCATGTGTCTATCAGCCTTATGGGGGAGCATAGGTATGGGTGATGAGTATGGCTTGTGGTGTGTTGTATGTTGATTGAACCTTCTGATCCTGGGAAAGTGGAAGTTGGTCAAAGGCTCAGTTTGGTATTGTTTGTTTGGACTAGTTAGTTACTTGCATTGTTATTATTATTGTTATAATCATTGTTTGGCTAGGTTGTGACAAATTGGTTAATGATTCGGTATTAAGATTTGAGGTATGATTCTGGCTCTTCTATCTTATGTTTTTGTTAATATGTATGGTTATCTAGTGATTAGGCATATCGATTAAAAACCCTGATGTATCCCAGCACTAGTTCCTTCTATGATTATGAGGCCTTAATAAAGATTTAGGTTGTACCTCAAGTAGAACTTGTACTCATATATATATGTATATTTATCTATATATAATATGGTGTTATTGTATATCCCTTTTTTTCATTCATTTAAATTGTAATATTCATTCCTTGGCCTTGTATACTCATATATATCTTCCTTTCGCCGTTACTTTTGTTTTTGGCCAGTGACATACGGTATAGTGTTGAAATTGTTGATTATGGCTAGGATAGGATAGTTCATCTTTAATACTTCTTTAACCTTATTATTCTAGTTCTTGGGTTATTACTAGGATAGTTATCCTTACTATCTCATTGGCTTCTTTTATGGTTGCTAGATATTTGGGTGTAGTTTTCATTCTGTTTGTATACTATATGTATATGCATTATCTTTGGATCTCAGTCGGCAGTTGCCTACTAAGTACCACGTGTTTGGTACTCATACTATACTTTTGCATCCTACAGATCAAAGTACGGGTTATCATTGGTGTTGTTGCATCGTGCGAAGCAACCTTGGTTCGGAGACATAGAGTGAGCTCTTGATGTTCGGAGTATTAATTTCCTTCCTCTTATGTACTAGACAAGTCTCTATGTTGTATTCAGATATGGTTTTATCTGAATATTCATTTAGTGCCTCAATTGTATCCTTATTATGCTAGAAGCTCTTGTACTGATTTCACGAGGTTTGGGGATTATCTTATGTTTATTAGTCTTTTATTACATCTATATTGTATTTTTCCTTCATTCTATGGTATTCCGTTATTAGCAGTGTTATCTCTTGTTTTGATGATAAGTAGCTCACAACAAGGGTCTAGGTCCCTGGGTCTTCATGAATTCAGTACAGTTGTCACTATCCTACACAGTTTTGTATATTAGTGTAACAAATTGCACAGGTGAGCTTATTACCTATCAAGATACATGGCCCAATGGTAGTTCTACCCTAATCATTATTGAGCTATAAATAACAAAGAATACTCCTCAATTCACCAGTTTTTGCAATCTGATTATTCAAGACAGAAATCAGCAAAACCTCAAATATTGCTCAAGTCCCATTCTTTTGTGTGCTGAGAGAGTGTGTGTTTTTGAGTCAAGTCATGGTCAGAAATTTAATTGCTAATAACGTCCAAACAACACCTCTTATTATATCATGATATGGTTGTTGTCAAAATATAGTAACCAAACAGAGGTTGGGGTCGAATCCCAAGGGAATATGTGGTTTGCAGATCTCAGCAGTTGTAGTCAACGAGCAAAACAAAGAAAAAGTAAATGGGGTGTTTTGATGTAGTAAACTCGAGTAAGTAACGGTATTGACTTCGGTTGTAATCAGTATAGGTGAACACTATGATTGTGTTCCCCCTGGCTTCTCAACTCTGTAGGCTTACCATGCGTTGTTGAACCAACCCAATATCTTGCATAGAAAATCGATAAGTTATGTACCTTCTACAGTCTTTTGAGAGAGTAGAAGGATTTAACCCTTTACCTTTTGAGTCTCGGGATATTGCCTTACTAACCTTTATATTGATCCCAGTTAACTATTATCTTTTGAGTCTCTAGTTATTAGATGACGGTTAACAGTCATTCATTATATTCCATGATTAGCATGGATCAACAATTAACGCCAAATTATTGTTGTTTTTATCTTTTCCTAGTCACTGCTCCTCTTTTGGAGTAAGCAGCAATATCTAGGTGGATCCTAATGTGTGCACCCATTAATAAATCTATCATAATGGAGATAAAAAAAAATTCATTCCATGGGTATTGGTTCAGATCAACAATTGCACTTCCCCTACTTCGTCAATCCGTCAGGGTTTCCATAACCCTAGCTATGGGTTTTAGCCGCTCATGATTGTGAAGAAATCAATAACATTCATAGTTAAAGCATATATGAAATCACAATAAGAAGAAGTGTAAAAACCCACAACCGTAACTGAATTAATGGATCAAAATCAATACAAGAAAATCCCAAGATCAAAGACGTATCTTGAAATCAAAATATGTTTTTGAATATCTAAAGTGCATAACCCTGACTAAACTTCATAAAGGTTATTTATAGTACAAGAGGAAACCCTAAAACCAAAGCCTAAATTAAATAAGAGAAAACCAAATCGGTGGCCTCCTGCGGTCCTGACACAGGGTGCAGGTGCAACTCCTGCAGCCTAGCTCTCGGGATTTTGACCTCTGGCACCTACTCTGTCCACCTATGGTCTGTAGGTCCTACATGTGGTCCGTAGGTTGCTTTGGTAGGTGTCGGGAGTCATCTTTTTAGCTATTTTTCACTTCTCAAACATGCTTTAATCACAAATAAGCTGGAAAACATCCTAAATATCCATAATTGCTCCAAAAAGTAGCCAAAAACACCTTTTCAAGAACTTAACATCCAAAACACGATTTCCTGCAAAACATACACAAAACAGAACATATCTAACAAAATAAACTTTGAAACCTACATATTTTTCTCGTTTTAAGTGTTGAAAGTGCTATATTTCTATAGCACATCAACACCCTCAACTTAGAACATTTGCATGTCCTCGAGAAACAAAACACAATAAAAACAAAAACGACGTTTAACTAGGAGAAACTAAGTTATTCAAGACAGACAGTCAACACTTAAACTCATAACAGAACATCCCCCTCCAATCTTATTTTTCAAAACCAATTGTGTATGAAGCTGAAGCATAACGTGTGACACAATGGTATTAAGGTATGGCAATTACATTAGCAACAGACAACCACTCATATATACAAATTACACTATTCGAACAAGTAAGTAGCTGGCAATATGACTTAAGTTCCCTCACAATAAAGATTTCCTACTCACTCATACAAAATCATGCATGTCAATGTAGGGATGTACATTCATACACAAAAAGAAGTTTTAATCAATGCATGTCAAATACCATAGGCTTGCCCTTATTTTCTTTACCTTAGCATTCAGATAGTCAAGTTAGGATCACTATAGGACTTTTCTCGGCTTGTAATGTAGGTTTTGGGGCTGGTATGATACATATGGACATTTAGAGTGACTAAGCCTCCTTGGCACTACACTAACCTTGGGGTCTAACTTATTATCCAATTACCTTTTATTCCATTCTTATTTCTACCCTTTTATTCTTTTATGCATATTCAGGTTGGGAAGTCATGATATGAAGAGCAAACAAATGAAATTAAAGGAGATTTCAACATCCTAGACTCTACAACCCAAAAATAGAACACAAGAAAAGGGAAACATTCCCAAAATGCCTTGTACCCCTACCTTATAAGTGTAGCATGTTACACACCCATAACAGAGACTCTACTTAACATAACTTTATGGACCCTCAATGATACCAAACCTAGGCTCTGATACCAACTTTGTCACGACCTGAACCAGGGTCTGGTCGCGATGAGTATCTCAAGTTCACTATGGATAGGAAACCACCATCTTTGCCTAGCCAATTTAAACACAAATATGCTAGCAGCAGATAATTTTTGAATATATAATAAGATAAAATAAATGTAAGCTCAAAGGAGTCTAATAATATCAACAAAAATACCTAATCCATAGTAATCCACAACGCCTCTAGCAAAACCAAATTAATCTAAGTCCGGAGATGCCCCCGACGATAGCCAAAACTAGTCCAAAAAAAGTCTATGATAATAGATAAACCAAGAAGCAATAGCCTTTTAAAAGAAGGAGGTGCACCACTTCAAGATGACTGTTGACAACTTGAAAATCCTATTACTGTGCAAGAAAAGTAAAAGTGTCTGTGGTTCTTGCATCATATAGGGCTATAGCATCTGGAGATGGTTAGCGGGCTGAGTCTAACACGTAACTCGACAAGGGGATAACATAATGCCTAGTCAAAACCATAGTAAAAATACACATGCACACATTGTACATACATATATATAACATGCTGGGGTAGGGAACAAGGTTTGGCATAAAAGTAAAATATATGTCTGTACTATGTAGCTCAACTATCATAAATAGGCACCCATGGTCTATACACTGGTCATCTCTCCCTACTAAAAGGGCCCCAGTACGTTTTAGTAATAATCTTAACTTACATGTCAATTTAAGTGCAAGGCGATCGTTGTCAATATAATTACCCAACAAGAGTCGGGGTCAGATCCACGAAGAACAATGTGAGTGGCGATTGAGTAGGTTCAAAATAAAAGTTTCTTGATGTGATCAAAACTATGGTACAAGATAGTTTGGGGTTTTTTAATCTTGTCAAATATGAAGGCAACTCTGGGGGCTTCTAGGGGACTAATTCGAGACTAAAACTAATTAGAGCGTGAGCAATTAAGAATAGATCTTAGGGTTATGTTTTCCTAGGGGAAACCTATGCATGGGAACATGATGATTTGGTGTAAATTCTATCATTGATGATGTGGTAGGCTAGGTTTAAAGTCCTTGAAGCTAGTTTTTCAACAAAACCTTAAAGATATCACTCATTGACCCTTTTGAGTACCTAACGAGTGTAACAATTAAAGCCACCTAATACCTCAATTGGATATCCCTATTTTTAGGATGAGACTCATGGTATAGTCAACCTCATAATCACCCTTATGTCTAAGATAGTGAGAATTAGCTAACTTTTCCAATAAATTATCCACTATTACCTTGGTTCCTACGTCCCTCTTCCAAGGATGATATGGGTTCCAAAAATTTACCCAAACCCCTCTTTCAAGGATGGTATGAGCTTTTTAGATTTTGGGATTTTTATCTATCAAACCCATTTTGGGTGTTTGGGGCGTTCACCAAAAAATCCCAACTAATCAACCCAAGCAATAGTGAAACCCATCATCAACAAACTAAAATCTAAACAATTACATCCCAACCTATACACTTGCACCCTACTCAAACATAACCCCAAGAGGAAGAGCTAGCAACTCATAAAGAAAATAAACATAAATAAACCATGATTTTCATTATGTATATTCATTAAAGATAAAAGAATGCAAACCAAACTTTCCACAAATCCTCTATGGATTTGGCTAGTCCTTCACTTGAAGCTACTCTAATTTCTCCTTAGTTCAAACTTAGTACAAATTAGGCACTAAGCTCCAAGAAATTACAAAAACCCTAAACTAAGTATAGATGGTTCTGTAAGATGGAAGATGGATCTAGAATTAAGGGGTTTTGAGCCTTAAATGGGATTTGGGGTCGGCCGTTTAGAATGACATTTCTGCCTTTAGGCTATTTTTCACCCTCATGCAATCACGGAAGATTGGCCATGTTCACACTGACCGTGATTGTGGTTATTCCATCGCAATCATAGTTGTTTGACTAGCTTGACTAGGCGCGATCGCAGGCGTCCTGCTTCAGCTTGTCCAGCTCTTGCACTTCAATTCCCTTTTTGATCCTTTTCATCTCAAGTTTGCTTGTTTTCTTCTCAACACTTGTATACCTACAAAATATCAAAATTAGTATATTTAGCCCCAAATGTGTCTCACTTTACATTCAAATCATAGTAGTGTGCACAAATATTGAGTGTAAATAAGTAGTAAATTCACCACTCATCAGTTAGCCGTATGAACTGGGGGTATCAAGAAAGGACAGAGAATGCTAGATTCCACGTCAATCCAAGATATAAAAAGTATATATATGTAGTGTCTCACAAGCATACGTTTATCAAGACCAACACTCACGCTAGCAAATGTGAGTTTCCAGTAGAAGTCCTTCAAGACTCATACCTTCACAACTTAGCTACATAACCCCCTTTAAGAATATATTAAAACAAGTTTCATAGACCCTTTTTATTAAACCATGGAATTACACATTATGGTACACTATAGGTGACTTCATACTCTTACGTTTGCATGATTTTACTCATGCCATTTTAGTTACATTCCATCATCTTGGGGGAATGCCTCGACTCCCTTTGCTTATTAAATCAAATTTGGAGGAATGCCTCGACCTCCTTTAGTTTATCAAATCAAATTGGGGGAATGCCTCGACCCCCTTTTTGCTTATTAAATTAAAACATAGCCAACAAGGCCTTCAAACCCTATGTTCATTGTTTAAACATTTATGCAATACGATAGTATAGGTTAGTAAGTCAAACCAAGTGGCAATTCCAAAGTTCAAAGTCATTTACACAAGTGGGTTGAGGGAACACAATTATTCAAAACTAGTTCTAAGTTCAAAATATCAATTTGGGGGAATACCTCAAACCCCATTCCAATTCAAACACCCATGCACCCCATTATTTCAAAAACATTTAATTCAAAGCATGGACAACTCATGAAAAAATATGGGAAAATAATTCAAGGATCAACCATTCCAAAATACTCAACCCATATCAAAACTCATATTCAAATTCATACAAATAAATGATTTAAAATAAATGATTTTCATAAATTAAGATTTGGGTTAGAGAAACATGCCTGAAAGTATCACAATTATGGAGAGAAATTACCCTTGAGAGCCCTAATTAACCAACTTCTTAGAAAACCTAAGTGTTCTTGACCTTGGGGATTTAAGAGAGTTTTAGAAGTTATTTTGATTTGTTTTGGAGTGATAATAATACCCTGAAGGGGTTTTAAGTTGTGGGTCACGATTGGGGAAGAAGGGAAATGTATAAAGTGCCTTAATTAAATGCTGAAAAATGGTTGCCAGTGGTCATGAATCACCCTATGACTCATGAGGACTCATTACGACTGATCACCATGAGTCATAGTCAATACAGTAGCTCAGGGATGCTTTACTGGTTAACTTATAAGTTATACACTACAACTCATGTACAGACTATATGACTCATAGGGACCTAATCATACCATGAACAAAAACTTGGGCCGTTACATTGGTTTCATTATGGAAGGCAAGCTACGACTAGTAGAGAGTCCATATGACTTGCTAGGAACAACTCAAATCCAAGATAGAAACAAAGGGAATTTTTATTGATCACCTTACTATTAGGGTCTTACAACCCTTATAGACATCATATGACTCATAGCTTGAGTTGTAGATTAGGCAGTAAACTCAAAGATTAAGTATTTTTTAGAGACTAAAAATCTAGGGTGTTATAGTAGTTTGGCTAAAACTAGCTACACTTTAGTTGTTTTAACTGTTCTACCCATATCCTTATAATATGTTGTTGCATTAGCACCAAGGATAGACAAGGTTTTAAAATAGGGTTGTATCGTTAATAGGAGTTACGGCCAGTGATGACTGATTATGAAAATAGGTTATTTTTTAAGTTCATGAAAATGAATCCCTTGATATTTGAAGGTACGAACTCAAAGGATCGTCATGAACACCTACGTAAGATGGGTGATGTTGAGAAATATAGTGTGAAGTTTGTTTTATTTTAGCTGTAGGCTGAAAGCAAGCAATGGAGGAGGCCATTTGTAGAGTGTAGTATTGCTTTACCTCACTTACTTGGGAATAATTTTAGAATGTATTCCTTGAGAATAAGTTTCTCGTACTTATTATAATTATAAAAAGAATGAGTTTCTGATATTAAAGTAGATTAACATATCTGTGGTGGCCTACGAAAACCAATTTCATGACTTGTCCTACTATGTACTATAATTTATTACCTCATAGAAAGACTGTATTAGGTACTTTATGAAGGGTCTGAACTCTGAAATTCAGTTGGTTACTTTGTCTGTGATAGTGTCTAGAAAGTTCTTTTAGGATATTATTTAATTTGCGAAGAAGGTTGAGGCACTCATAAAATAAGGAGAAGTAAAAGGATGAGACCTCAGGCTAAATTCAATGGTACTTTCTCAAAGGGTCGTGGTTCATCTTGGCCTTATCATTCATCCATGCCAGTTTCTTCAGGGATATTGTTCGGGGTCAGTTAATAATTCTTAGATCGACAGATATACACCTTCATCCTCTTCGGTTTAAAGGCCTTCATTGGTAGGTGTCATGAGTATGGAGGTTTAGACCACATCAAGAGGTATTGTCCTAACTTCTTATCTACAGGTTAGTTTGCTTAGAGACCAACTTCTACTACTCTAGTTCCAACAGGTCATGATGGAAGAAGAAATTGCAGGGGTTATCAACAAAGTGATCGTAGTGGCTAGGCTAGGGGTGACAACAAAAGTGGAGGACAGGTTAGCAGGAATAGAGCTCAAGGTAGTAAAGGTGGCGGCCAAAGTAGTGATAAGGACCATCTTTATGTTCTTCTAGCTTATCCAGAAGCAGAAGTTTCTGATATTGTGATTATTGTACTATTCTTATTTGTGACCATATGGCTTCTATAGTATGTGTTCCTAGTTTTAGTTTCTCGTATGTTTTCGGAATATTTTCTTTGGGTTGAGACTTAGATTGTGAATATGTTGATACTCTTATATATGTGTCCATGAAAGTATGGGTGCCTGTATATGTTGATCAGGTTTATTGTGTCTATCTTATGATGTTTATGGGGTTTAAACCCCTGGAAGACCTAGTTATTCTAAATATAGAAGAGCTTGTATTATTTGGGGATGAGTTGGTTGTCTCATTATTACGACATTCTTGATTATTATGCTAAAATCATTATTATAACGATGCCTGGGATAGATAAGTTAAAGTGGGAGGGTACTTTTAAGCCTAATATTGTGAGATCTATGTCAACAATTTATGCCCAAAAGTTAGTAAAGAATGATTGTAGGGGATTTTTGGCTCACTTTTGGGAAGATAAATCTATAGTCCCTCTAATAGTGTTAGTCCCGGTGGAATATAAATTCTCAGAAGTATTTTTGAATGATCTCCTAAGTATGCTTCCACACTAAGAAGTTGATTTTTGTATATATTTAGAGCCAGGAACTCGACCCACTACTTTCCCTCTTTATTGTATGGAATAAATTATGAGAGAGCTGAAGTCTCAATTATAAGAGTTGTTAGAAAAAAGGTTTTATTTGCCCGAGTGATTCTCCTTGGGGTACGCCTATGTTTTTTGTGAAAAATAAATATGGTAGAATGAGGATATGTATAGACTACCGCTATTTGAATAAGGTAACCATTCACAATAAATATCCCTTACCTAGGATAAATGACCAATTTGATCAATTGCAAGGGGTTGTTGTATCCTCCAAAATTGACTTGAGGTCAGCTTATCATCAGCTCAAGATTAGGGAGGAGGATATCCTAAAAATTACTTTTTAGACTCGGTATGGTCACTTTGAGTTCTTATTTATGTCCTTTGATTTGACCAATGCCCCAGCTGCTTTCATGATAAACAGAGTTTTTAAGTCATTTTTGGATTCATTTGTTATTGTTTTACTGATGACATATTGGTTTAATAAAAAAGCAAAGAAGAGAATGGAGTTCATTTGCATATGGTGTTGAGGTTGCTCAAGGAGAAGCAACTACATGCTAAATATTCCAAGTGTCAATTTTACCTTTCTTCAGTGTCCTTCCTGGGGAATAAGATTTCTAAGAAAGTAGTTATGGTAGACTGGTAGAAGGTTAAATCCATTAAAAATTGGGCTAAACCAATGAAAGTGATAGAAATTCATATCTTTTTGGGTTGGCCAGTTACTATCGTAGATTTGGTAAGGGTTTTGTTGCCATTGTTTTGCATATGACCTGCCTTACTGGAAGAAAGTTCCATCTATGTGGGATGAAAAGTGTGAGGAGAGATACCAAAAGCTCAAAACCTTATTGAATTTAACCCTAATACTAACCTTGCATATTAAGGGTAAAGATTGCATTATATATTATGATTCCTCATAGTTGGGTTTAGGTATTATTTTGATGTAGTAGTAGAATGTTATTGCCTAGGCTTCAAGACAATTGAAGCCTTATAAGAAAAACATCTCACATATAATTTAGAAATGGCAGCTATGGGGGTTGTATTGAAAATTTAGAGGCACTATATCTATGGGGTGAAGTGTTCGCAGACCATCGAATCCTAAAACATTTGTTCACATAGATAAGATGGATGGATTTTATTAAGGACTGTGATATCTTAATTCTATATCACCCAGGTAAAGTCAATGCAGTGATGGATGCACTAAGTTGATAATAGATGAGCATGAGAAGTTTAGTATATCTGGAGGTATCCAGGTAGTCATTGGTGAGAGAGGTACAATCTTTGGCTAATGATTTTTTTATATTGTAGAAAACTAATAAAGAAAGGGTGTTAGTTCATGTGGAGCATAATTCCATATTTTATGACCAAATCAGAAGTAGGCATTTCATAGATAAGAAGTTAAGTGATCTCAACAAAAAGGTGTTATAGGGTGAAGCGAGAGAGGCCACTCTTGATGATGAGGAGCATTAAGGATTCAAGTATGATTGTGTGTCTCTCGAGTAGGAAATTCAATCCCAATTATTTTGGCATAGGCTCATAATTCTAAGTATTTGTACATTCGAGTGCCAATAAGATATATAGGGACTTGAGTCAATAGTATTAATGGTGAAGAATGAAGCAGGATATGTGGCTTTTGTAACCAAGCGTCAAAACTGCCGATAGGTTAAGTATGAACACCAAAATCCTAGTAGTAATTTCAGAGAATGTCCATTTTATAGTGGAGTTGAGAAAGGATAAAGATGGATTTTGTAGTTAGCTTGCCAAGAACACTGAGGAAATATGACTCTACATCGGTCATGGTAGGCTAGATGATCTAGTTGACTTATTTTATTTCGGTAAGAGTAGATTATAATGTGGCTAAGTTGGCCAAGATTTATGTGAATGAAATTGTAAGGTTAAATAGGGTACCGATGTCGATTATATTAGACAAGGTACCCAGTTTACCTCCAACTTTTAGAAAAAGTTCCAAGTCAGAATTAGGATCTAAATTGGACCTGAGCACAATATTTCACCCACAGGCCGGCAATCAATCATATCGGATGATCTAAGTAATTAAAGACATGCTTCGGCCTTGTGTCGTGGATTTTGAGGGTCAGTAGGACTAATACTTACCATTGTGTGTTCCTACAATAATAGCTAACACTAGTATTAACATAGCTCATTGAAGGCCTTATTTAGTAGGAGGCGTAGGTCTCAATTGGGTGGTTTAATGCATTTAAAGTAAGACCTTAACGTATCAACATGCTCAAGGACTCGATGGAAAAGTGAGATCCATACAGAAAAATCATATAGTGGCTCATAGTAGAAAGAAATAATATACAAACAATAAGGTGAGAGATGCAAAGTTTGACAAAGAGAAGAAGGTACTCTTCAAGATGTCACCCATAAAGGGAGTAATGTAGTACGGCAACAAGGGCAAGTTGTTCCTAAGGTGTATTAGACTATTTGAGATTTTAAATAGAGTGGGGTCGGTAGCACACAGATTGGCGTTACCTCCCAGTTTGTCAGGTTTAACTTGGTATTCCACGTGTATATGCTAACAAAGTATCATGAAGATAGTGATTACATCATTTGTTGTGAGCCTAAATTAATAGATAAGAACTTTTCTTATGAAGAGGAACCAATTGCTATATTAGATAAGGATGTAAAAAAGTTAAGGAATTAGATCATTCCTTGTGTGAAGGTTCAATGGAGGAACTGCACTCTTCAAGAGTTCACTTAGGAGATAGATACGGACATATTCAAGTAATATCCATACTTATTCTTTAAGCTAGGTACTTCCCTTTTCCTTGATATGTCTTTTGGGGATGATTGTTGTTTCAGGATGAATAAGTGGTAAATTGGTATGTAATGTAGTGATGTTTTATGTGATACATAGATAGACAACAATTTTAGGGACTCGTAACAACTTTTAACATCTGAAATAAAGTTACAAAACTCAGGTTATAGAGTTTACCGTGGAGGGGTTGGTTTACAATGTTGTAATTCGTGAAGGGTGTTGTAAAATGAGAGAAATTGAAGAGAGGTCCTGAGTTTCTACCTCAGAATGAAAAAAGGTTTTAGTAATGAAAAAAAGTTGTAGCGGACCTCTACTTTAAGGCATGAATCGATGCAACGGTAACACATAATGCTTGACAGTTTTAAAATCCAGAAAATATATTTCATTCCCCATTTTTTTATAAAGGCAAGAAAGCTTTGGAGAAGGCAATTTTCTGAGAGATTTTGGAGTTCTTCATCTTTGGAGGTTTGTAAATCATTAGAAAATGATTTATGATGGAATTTGGGATTTAGCCCTAGTTCATAAAAAAAAATATTAGTGGAAATAGGTATAAGAATAGTAAATAATAATCCTAAGGTGTTAGAAAACACTAATGGGTGTAAAATTATGGTTGTTCATACAAATCCAAAGAGGATTCATGGGGTTTTAAGGATAGAAAATCCTAAAATAACAAAATAGAGCAAGTTTATGGTTGAAATCAGCGAGTCTTGACTCCTAGTAGTTAAAAAGAAATGAATTATTGAAAGGAAAAATGACCTTCTGGACCCCTCTACTATGTCGGTTTTGTAAGTTGGACACTTCTACTTACATGTTTGTCATCTGGACCCTTGAACCCATCAAAAAACAACATTTCACACCATTTGACCATTGACCTTACCTATGTGGCAAGGTCATGGTGACTAGGACAAAGAGAGTGTAACCACTCGCCTAGGGGTACGAGTGGGGGTCAATTTTTGGCCAATTTTATATTAAAATAATTAAAAAAAATAAAAATAATATTAAAATTTTAAAAAATAAAATAAAAAGGGTTCTTTTTTCCCTCCATCTTTTTAAATTTAAAAATATTTTTAAAAATTTAAAAATAATTTAAAAATATTTTTAAATTTTTTAAAAATATTTTTAAAATTTTAAATAAATTAAAAAAGGATCCTTTTTTACCCTCCATTTATTTTAATTTAAGAATAATTTAAAAATATTTTTAAAAATTAAAAAATGATTTTAAAAATATTTTTAAAAATTAAAAAAAAACATTCCCTCCGTACCCTAGCCCGTCCCCACCCTCACACCCCACCTAGCCCGTCTCCACCCCCACACCCCATAACCCCTTCTTTTTTTCCTCCATCCTTTTTAATTTAAAAATTTTAAAATAATAAATTTAAAAAAAAAATCCCACCCCACCCCCTCTCTAGCCCCTCCCTACCCCACCCAACCTCCCCCACCCCCACCCCATCCCTTTCCCACCCTACACAGCTCCACCCACCCCTCCACCCCATCCCAACCCATCCCTAGCCCACCCAGCCCCATGTAACCCCTCCCCATTCCCCAGCTCGTCCCCATCCCACACAGCCCCACGCAATCCCTTCCCCAGCCTCCCACCTCACCCAACCCCCTTCCTTCATGCCCCCACCCCACCCCACCTAGCCCCACGTAACCCCTTCCCCTAGCCTCCACCCCACTCAGCCCCTCCCCAAGCCCATAACCCCCACCTCATCCCCACTCAACCTCTCCCCCCACAATTAATTTAAATTAAATATTTTAAATATGTAAATCATATTTAAATTAATTAATTATTTACGTAAAATTTATTTAAATTAGGTTAAAATTTTAAATTTGATAAATAAATTAATTTAAGTAAATTAATTAGTTAAGAATTTTAATTAATTAATTTTTTACTAATTTAAATTTAAAATTTAAATTAATTAATTAAATTAATTTTAATATTTAATTAATTTTAATGTAATACTTATTTTTATTATTTTTTATTTTAAAAATGATTATTCAAATTTTTCAAATTTTAAAAGCATGATTATTCAAATTTTTCTACAATTTATAAATTTTTATTATTTAATTAAATTAATTTTAATGTTTAATTTGTTATGTAGTATTTTAAAAATGACTTGAAATTTAATGTAATATTTTTTCTATTTTTTTATTTTTTAAAAATGACGTGGCAGGCATGGCTGACGTCGCAGACGTGGAAGCTGATGTGGCAGCTGACATGGGAGAGAGTGTGTTACACTCACCAAAAAAGGGTTTAAAATATTGCGTTTTAGTAGGTTCAGGGGTCCAGATGACAAACATGTAAGTAGAAGTGTCCAACTTATAAAATCGTCATAGCATAGGGGTCCAGGAGGTCATTTTGCCTTATTGAAATGGGTATGTGTTCTTGTTGTTATATATCAAGAGAAAGTTGAATGAGAAGGAAAAGGCAAAAGTATGGCCTAAAGGTGACTTTGATCTAGGATTCAAGCTAGGCTATGATTTTTTATAGTGATTAGACTTTCTTGATTCCATACTGAATCCTAGGTTATGATTTTTATAGCAATTAGACTTTCTTGATTCTATAATTATTTGTGAATATAGTATTTATGATGATTGTCGAGCACTGCTTGTAATTACTGACTACATTACATGTTCATATACATTGGTGTTGAGAATGTGGTAAAATAATAATAATAATAATAATAATGGTGATAATGTTGATAATTATGGTAAGGTATATCATGATGTTCATGATGATTATGGATGATGTTGATGAGAATGATAGGTGAAAAATAAGATGTGCACATCTTGCATTCATACATTCGTTCATATGCTTTGAATGTTTAGTTATGATCTTATGTTGGGATGATCTTGAGGTCGAATTTGAAAAAGTGTAAATGTACATATAATGACCTAAATTTTGGTGATTTGTTTGAAATATTTATTCTGTGTGATTTGACCATTTTACCCCTCTCCATGATTGTAATATAGTATTTCTAGAGTGTGGGGATGATTGACACGGTTCTAAATGCATTTTAGTGTTATTTAAGAGAGATTGTGATTTTTGGAGGTCTTAAAGGCTTATTAGTTAACTTCAGTCAATATCTTTTGATCAGTACATCAAATGGAAAAATTAATTGTGCCAGCAGATCTGGAACATTAATTTTAGGTTGGTGTGGTTTTACAACTTTTATATCTTATTTCGACCCTTCGTTTGAAAAATTGCAAAATTGGGTTCGGAGGTTAATTTTGTGAAAATAATATTTTTTTCAAAATTATGATATCGTCATTGAGTTTGAGCATCGAATTTAGTAGGGTAGCATAGTTCATTTGTGTACTCAAGATTCTGGATGAATCTCGAGGGATCCACGGAGATTTAGATTTCTCTAAGTCTCCAGTTGTGCATCACTCAGCTGGTGCACTCGCTTAAGCAGTGACTTTTTCACTTAAGTGAATTAGCTTGACAACTAAAATATCGCCTAAGTGAAATCAGGCTCGCTTAAGCGATAGTTTCCTAAGCGATGATCTGGTCTCTCAAGCGACACTGGCATGCCAAACGTATGACGCTTGAGCGATAGCCAAGCCGCGTATACAATGAGGTGGGCTTCACTTAAGAAATGCATGGTTGCTTAAGCGATAGTTGCCTAAGTGACCCAATAGTCTCTTAGGCAATGCCTTGGTGGATTACACCCCCATTTGTGAGATTTTTTCACCATTTTCAAGACTTGGAGCTTGGAGATCAAGTTTTGGGGCATTTTCGTCCATTTCTAAGCTTGGGTAAGCACCAAAACTCCTATTTCAACTACTTAACTTCGATCTTATCATTTAAATCTTTTTTTAAATTTGAATTTAAAGGTGGGATTTTGGCCTGGAAGGCACAAATTATCATTCTTTCGATTCAAACCGCAGTTTCACCCTATTTTTACTTGAATATTTTTGTATGAGTTCCTTTAATCTTGGAAAATATGTTTTGGACTAAAATTTTGGTTTTACCTCTATTTTTGATAAACTCATTTTGGGGGTCCATTTTGACCCCGATTTAAAAGTGGGTAATCTAGGTATCGTTGGCTTTCTTTTGATGTGTAGATTTTATATTTGTGTGTTTTAGAGGATTTTCTGAGTTTGTCCGTGAGGTGAAAGCTTGGCCATAAAGGCTGGCATTTAAGGTGATTATGGCTTTACTATCTTCATATTGGGCTGGGTAGTTAATAATAATGTAAATGCATGCTACGGGTATGGGGTTGTATCATAGAAAATATATGTAGGTGATTTATGTGCCCGTGTGGGGGCATATGTGGATAATGTTTTGTGGTTTTGAGACATTAATTGCTATGTGTGACTGTATGGGGTCTTATATGTTGTTGTTGTCTTGGTATTGATATGTGTATGTTTGGTTACACTCTTTTAGTGGGAAAAAGCCTAGGTTCTTAGAATTATGTGGTATTAATAAAATTTTCATGCATATTTAACTTGATGGTTAAGGATTATATTGAATCATGGATGGTTGGTAGATTTGAGTGAATATTTGGCTCACATGGTTAATATATTGATTGGATATCAAATATTCTCATTTTGATTGATTGTGAGCATCACATTATAATTCTCACTGCATCTTATACCTTATACACTTGTTGTTATTGTACGTTGTGCTTGATTTGTGTCTAATGTCATATATGTGATCAAAAAACATTAGTACCATAGTGGAAATACTGTAAATACTAAAAAAAATACCCAGAACATTAGAAACACCAGCTTTTGACATTATTATAGGCCCTCTCCGAGGGATGTGCCGGAGAGCAGACCAAGCTATTAGAATTAGATATTGGTTGTAATTGACAAACCCTCCATGGGTACTACGTTTGTAGCTGAGCGTAGTAGGTATGGTTTGATGAACCTCCCATGGGTCTTACATTCGTAGCTGAGCTCGATAGGTGTATACAGAGGTTGTACGATGACCTCATGCATCATCATCATCTTCATCTTTACTGCATCCCATATGTTGTGCTTATTTTGTGATTGTATTTCTATTTGTGACTTAATATCTGTCCATTTGTTCTATCTTCTTGTACTTGTATTCAGAGTATGTGTATTCTTGTTCTTCTTTTCCATACATGTTGTTATATGGGTATATAGTAGAACTATTAGTGGATACGTTATGGGCTACCATCTAGGATATTTTTTTATTGCAGATGATGTGCCTATAGTTTGTTTTATATTCTTTATTTTCTACTTTACTAAGTTGAATTATGATACCTACTGAGTATAAGTGGACCGTACTCATACCTACTGCATAATTTTGGTGTATATCCAGGTATGAGTGTGTTGCACGGATAGCTAACTCAGGCATCATTTAGAGTCTATTCAAGGTAGTGGTTGATCAATGCATCCGGAGTTGACTACTACCTTTTTTATTTAGACTATGTCTTATTTGTATTCAGAGACAGAGTTGTAAAATTTGGGATATCTTATGTATATTTTGACCTTGAGTTGTATGAGTTGGTTCTTACACTGTGACACCAGGTTTCGAGACTTGGTTTGGTATCTTTTATTATATTCTTGTTTTTCCTATATATGTGTGGTTTGACTCCATTCTAGGAGTCTTGCCTTGGGTTTTGGTATTGATTTATCATTTTAAACCAGTTTGGGTGATAGGCTTATTTGTCAAGGCTTGCCGCGACCAAAGCCATCATGACCCTTGGGTTTTGGATTGTAACAAATAGGTATTCGATCTAGGTTCATTGATCTCAACAGTGTAAGAATGGGATGTCTAAAAGAGTCCCTCGGATCGGCATGTTGGCGTCTATATCAATCTTGGAGAGGTTATAAGATGTCTTTAGGAAACTTCCCCTAATTTATTCTATATCGTGTAGATCATTCATACCTCGTTTTCTATATGTAGATGGTGAGTACTAGATCCAGTGAGACTAAAGATGCATATTTATTATCTGAGGAGAGAGTCCAGTCTAGGGGGCGAGTTATGGGTCATGGTCAGTTCGACGTGGAGGATAGGCATGTCACAGACGTATTTATGGGTCATGATGGCACCTACCAAATCCCTCATGTAGGTAAGCTGATACTATAAGCCGTAGCTAATGCAATGGGTTAATTCAGTAAGGAATGCCAAACAAAGGCCAAATTCAATGAACATAAGTTATAAATAAACAAAGTGTCGTGTCTAGATGAATAGTCAAACAAGAGCCAACCCCAAAACCTGGTAGAGCCAGCACAAGAGCATCTAATAGTATTAATAGAATTCGAAGTCAGGAATAATCAATACATTTCTCTCGAATACTAAAGACTAAATATAAAAGATAGAAGGAAAATGGGTGACTCGAACTCTAAGTGCTCACCCTATCTCAGAAAATTAATCACCGCATGAACAATGATCAACAGAGATAACTAGGACTCAAATTTACACTAAAAAGGTACAGAAGTGTAGTATGAGTACCAAAACAATGAGTACTTAGTAGGCATCATCGGCTGACTAAGCTAAATCATGATATAAGAATGATAAAATGCAAGATAATCATAACAAAGTCAAGGTACAGAATCAAACCTGAATTATCTCCAACATCACTGTATATAATAAGTAATCAAATCGGAATAACAGTATAACATAAGGCATCAACGCATCCCAATATCATTGTACATAACAAGTAATAAATATCGGAATAATAATATAACATAATGCATCAACGCATGTCAATGTCATCATATATAAGATTTTAGACAATTTAGAATAGTAATGCATCATAAAGCATCAACACAAGCAATCACAAGTAGAAAGTTGGCTCCATACGCCAACTAGTGCATAAAGTAAAGAAATCATCACAACGTCCCATACCACTGGAGAGTACACCCAAGATAAATATAAGGAAATCTAATCAGCAATATATCCAACTCTATCATTATTCAACTGTCATTCCACGCTTACCCTCAATCGGTCCTTTATAAACATTCCACAATTTTCATCAATATTCATACTTGAACAATGTATGACAATATAATCGTAACCATAACAATATCATCAGTTTAACAACTATATCCTCGGTACACACTAATAGCTCTTCATTAGCTAGCCAACGCTTATTAACTAATCTAATTACTCATTTGCCGACATATGACCTCTAATTGTTATTTATCAAATATTCACCATATAGTCACTATTCATGGATCAATACTAGTCATTATTCACCAACTAGTAAATATCTAGCATCCAGCCAAAACTCAGCACTAAACCATATTTATCAAAAAGCCAATATTTATTCCTAGTCATCATAAGCTCATTATCACCATTTATACAATAATTGCTAATCACCCATTTAATCACTATTCATTTTATTAACTAAACACCATTTAATAATCTAGCATCACCAATCCACAAATCCTCGCTTGGCAACTAGTCATCATCATTAACTAAATCATTATTATCAACTTATTATCATTTCTACAAGTTTTCATTTATGCTAAATGTCAATATAGCTCAATCATCATTATTACTAGCTGTTAGTACTATTAATCCTCGTTATTGCAAGGTTTCAACTAACCATAAACCATTATTAACCACATAAGCAAAATCAACCCTTAAACATCTTTACAACCTTAAATTATCAACTATACCACTTTATACCTTTATCACTAGAAGACTATAACCGGTATCTCTAATTTTAATATTATACCCCACTACATATGAATATAAGCAACATATAATTGTCATACACAATGATAGCAGGACTCAAACCAGTAGATGTACAAATAGGTACATGAATAATTATCCTCCAGCCTTGTCGGGTATCAATGCATCATCATAATCATCTTTCGGCCTTGTCGGGTGCCATCACATCATCTCAATATCCTCCGACCTTTTCGGGTATCAATATATCATCATAATATTCTCCGTCCTTGTCGGGTATCAATATATCATCACAATATCCTCCTGCCTTACTGGGTATCAATATATTATTATAATATTCATCTACCTTGTTGGGTATCAATATATCACCATAATATCCTCCAACCTTATCGGGCATCAATATATCATCATCATATCTTCCGACCTTATTGGGTATCAGCGCAATATCAACATTAATGTCAATAATAAAGAGCAATCCCACGAGGGCTAAAGTAAAGGACAAGCCCCACGAGGGTCAAAGTAAAGAACAAGCCCACGAGGCCTACAGTAAATAACAAGCCCAACGAGGGCTAAAGTAGATAATCATAAAAGGAGAAGCAAAAAGAATATACCTTTATAATTCCTTATTCGTCATCAACATCACATTATCATTAAGTGTATATATATAACATAAATATTATAAACTATCCTTAGGTTTTCCTCAAAACTTGTAACTTCAACACTAATATTGTCCTATGTCCCATACCGAAGAGATGGATATATAGATATGTATAATATGGGCAAAGAGGGTTGCTACGGGTGTGGCATATTGGACCACGGGATCAAAGAGTGAATATATGCTAAGCAGGGAAGCAGAGATTTTCATCCTCAGACTTAGGCTACTTATCTAGCAGCTCATCCAGGCTTCGAATATCCTCTACAGGGCGTATCCTCTAGTACCTAGCAGTCAGTTCCAAAATCAATTTTATGCTTTACTATTCCGTCAGGAGTTAGAGAGCTCACCAGATATTGTTACTGGTATGCTTTGTGTCTTTCACCTTGATATATGTGTGTTGATAGACCCAAGATCAAATCTATCTTATGTGACTCCATTGATTGTTGTAAATTTTAGGGTAGGTCATGAAAATCTCTATAAGCCCTTCTCAGTTTCCACTCCAGTGGGTGATTCAATTATTGCAAGGCGAGTTTATAAGAAGTTTTATATTACCGTCCTCCATCAGATCATACTAGCGGACCTAATAGAGTTAGAGATGATAGATTTCAGTGTCATTCTAGGAATGGATTGTCTTGATTCATGCTATGAATTAATAGATTATCTCACCCGTGTGATGAAGTTTTACTTTCCTAATAAAGCAATTTTTAAGTGAGAGGGGACAACTGTGTCTCACAAAGGTCGTTTCAGCTCCTATCCTAAGGCCAAAAAGTTAATATCAAAAGGATGTATTTATCATTTAGTTCTAGTCAAAGATAATAAGTTTGAAGCCCCAATAGTTCAGCAAGTTCGTATAGTCAATGAGTTTCCTGAGGTTTTTCCCAAAGATCTGCCAGGGTACCTCCAGATAGAGAAATAGAATTCGGTATTAATCTTTTTCCTGGCACTCAGCCTATCTTTATTCATCCATATTGTATGGCTCTGGCCGAGCTCAAAGAGTTAAAAGAGCATCTTAAGGACCTCTCAAATAAAGGTTTCATCAGGCTCAGTGTCTCTCTGTGAGGCGCTCTAGTCCTTTTCGTGTGTAAGAAAGATAGTACTCTCAGAATATGTATAGACTACAGGCAACTAAATAAGGTTACCATAAAGAACAAGTATCCCATTCCTAGAATCGATGATTTGTTTGACCAGCTTCAGCGTGCCAAGAGGTTTTTTAAGATTGACCTTAGGTCGAGATACCATACTTGAAAGTGTGGGAAAAAGATATTTCGAAAACAGCTTTCCAAATGAGATATGGCCATTTTTTCGTTTGTGGTTATGTCGTTTGGACTGATAAATACTCATGTAGCCTTTTTGGATTTGATAAATAGGCTCTTCAAGAAGTACTTGGATATATTTTTCACTGTCTTTATTGATGATATACTGGTGTATTCTAGAAGTGAAGAAAAGCATGCTGACCATTTGAGAATAGTACTGCAGACCCTCAAGGACCGTTAATTATATGCAAAGTTTGGTAAATGTGAGTTTTAGTTGCAATATGTTACCTTTTTGGGCATGTTATTTCAGGGGATAGTATTCATGTAGATCCATAGAAGACTAATGTAGTGAAGCACCAGCCTAGACCCATCACTCCATCCGATATTTGGAGCTTTTTAGGTTTGGCTAGGTATTATAGAAGATTTTTAGAAGGATTCTCCTCTATAGCCGCACCATTGACTAAGCTGACCTAAAAGAAGGTAAATTTTATATGGTCGGATAAGTGAGAGAAGAGTTTCCAAGATTTGAAAGATAGATTGACTTATGCACTAGTGTTAGCCTTACCATAAGAGTTAGACGGGTTTGTATTGTATTAATATGCTTCCAGAGATGGGTTAGATTGTGTGTTGACGTTAAATGGGAGATTTATAGCTTATGCCTCTAGGCAACTTAAGGATCGTGAAAAAGAATTACCCAACTCAAGATTTGGAGTTTGCTGTTGTGGTTTTTTCTTTGAAAATTTGGAGGCACTACCTTTATGGTGTACATGTTGTTGTTTTCACAGACCATAAAAGTCTTCAGTATGTATTTTCTTAAAGGGAGTTAAATCTTCAACGCATAAGGTGGCTGGAGTTGTTGAAAGATTACTACATAAATATGCTCTATTATCTGAGTAAGGCCAAGACAGTGGTAGAAGTGTTAAGTAGGTTATCTATGGGTAGTGTGTCTCATGTGAAGAAGGAAGAATGGGAGCTGGATAAATAAGTGCATAGGTTGGCTCATTTAGGAGTATTCTTGGTCGACACTAATTATGGGGGAGTAGTAGTTCAGAATGGTTCGGAATCATCTTCGGTAGTAGAAGTGGAGGAGAAACAACGAAATGATCCCATACTTATCCAATTATTGTAGGCAGTATAATAACAAAAGGTTGAGGTTTTCTCCCAATGGGGAGATGGTGTACTTCGTTATCAAGGACAAATTTGTATTCTTAATGTAGATGGGTTGGGGAAAAGGATACTAGTAGAGGCTCATGGTTTGAGATATTCCATTTATTCGGGTGCTATTAAGATGTATCGTGACTTACAAGAAATTTATTGGTGGAATGGTATTAAGCGGGACATAGCCAAGTTCGTAGCAAAGTGTCCCAATTGTCAATAAGATAAAGTTGAACACAAAAGGTCGGGTGGTACATTGCAAGATATTAGTATCCCAATTATCAATAAGTTAAATTTATTGCTGGATAGGTTTTTCTCGTACAAGACATCAGCAAGACTCAATTTGGGTTATGGTAGATCAAATGACTAAGTCAGCCGATTTCCTATTGGTTAAGACTTCAGATACCGCAGAGGATTATGCAAAGATATATGTCTGCGAGTTAGTAAGGCTTCATGGGATACCTTTATCCATCATTTCAGATAGAGGCACGCAGTTTACTTTATAATTTTGGTAGTCTTTTCAAAAGGGCCTTGGTACAAAGGTTACGCTTAGTACTTTATTTCATTCGCAGACCGATGGTCAGGATGAGAAAACAATTCAAACATTAGAAGACATGTTGAGGGCGTGTGTTTTAGATTTTAAAAAAATCTAGGATGACCATTTATCGTTGATTGAGTTTGCTTACAATAATATTTATCATGCTAGCATTCATATGGCTCCATTTAAAGCGTTGTATGGGCGAAGGTGCAGGTCACATATAGGATGGTTTGAGGTTGGTGAAGCAGCTTTGATTGGGCGAATTCTGTTCTTGAAGCTATGGAGAAGGTTTAGTTAATTTGTGAGATATTGAAAACTGCTCAGAGCCATCAGAAAATGTATACTGATGTTAGGAGGAGAAAGCTCAAGTTTGAAATAGGAAATTGGGTATTCTTGAAAGTGTCGCTTCTAAAGGGGATAATGAGATTTGGGAAGAAAAGAAAGTTGAGTGTGCGGTTTGTTGGTCCCTATGAGATAGTAAGGCGTGTAGGAGAGATTGCTTACGAATTGAATCTTCTATCAGAATTAGTTACAGGTCATCCTGTGTTTCATGTTTCAATGCTTAAGAAGTGTACTGGGAATCCGTCCTTAGTAGATCCCCTAGAGAGTATTGGGGCCAAGGATAACTTGATGTGTGAGGAGTTTCCAGTAGAGATACTTGATAGACAGATTTGAAGGCTAAGAAATAAATAAGTAGCATTAGTAAAAGTTTTTTCAAGAAACCAATTAGTTGAAAGGGCTACTTGGGAAGCTGAAATAGACAAGATGGCAAAGTATCCTCATCTTTTTTCCTCTAGTTTCGTTCCTACCTAAGGTAAAGTATGATTCCTCATCTTTTTTTCTCTAGTTCCATTCCTACCTAAAGTAAAGTATTATTCCCAGCAAATTCTTTCTCCTCAAGTCCGTTAAAGTACTATTGTATCATAGGTCATATTATGAGAAATTAAATTCATGTGATAGTGGTAAATCTTTATTATATGTATCAGTGTAGAGGTTTTGATTCTTGTTCAAATCCCAATGCTAGATGAATCACATTCGAGGATGAATGTTTCCAAGGGGGAGATAATGTAATACCCCATGTCTAGAAGTTTTTATGAATCATATAACTCCTATCGTAAGTCCTACATACAACATACGAGTGGTATGTTGTAGTCATATGCAAGATAGTGTGGTATGGTGAACATTCTATTGTGGGTATGATTTTACCCCGAAAAATCATCAAGTAGGGTACGAGTAGTATGATGGTAAATCGTAAGTTTATCAGTATAGACTCTCTAAAATTCTATCCAAGCTATGAGTAGGGAGTTAAGAGTCGAATAAAGGTAAAAGTAGTCATAAGTGGAACTCTTATGTTGACCAGTGTGTGTCCTCTTTGAGTCTATTAAGCTTACGAGTTGAAGAGCCTAGTCGTACCCTTCCATACAAGTCGTGTGGTAGACTAGTAAAAACTGACGAACTTTTTCTGTAAAGTTTAGCTAAGGGGTTTTTGGTATTTTCCTCTCTTATAATTTCCCATCCAGGACCTATAACCCTTAATGAGGAATTATTTTCTAACTCTTTCCAATCTAATAACAACACTTACATCCTCTCATCTTCAAGAACATCAAGATTAGGGCTTCTCTCGCAAGTTCATCCCTCCAGTCCCAAGATTCAAACTTTCTTCACAAGTCAAAAAACTACAGGTATGTGGGATTTCTAAACAAGGTTATTCTTTCATCCTTGTGCCTAATTAATATTTTTTTAAAGATTGAATTTCTTCATTATGAATTAGGGTTCATACCCAAATAGCCATATTCTTGAATTTTATATTACCATGAGATTAAAGGCTTTAAGTGCATCAAGATTTATATACATTCATCCTTTGATTATAAGATTCATATTGTAATTTAAATTTCATTATCTTGACTGGAAATATTGAAGTATTTCAAGATGACTATTGAGCATGAAGTTTTGTCATGAATTTCTAAGAATTTAAGCATATACTATAAGTCCTAAGTACAAGTATTGAGTTTACAAAAAGATCTCTTAAGATTCATTGATAAGTTTATTCTATGATTCAAAGCAAAGATTGATCTTTTGATCTTAATATGACAGATTGAATCCACATTCATTCATCTTGATTATCATTTAAAGTAAAGAGAAACATAATTGGTTTTCACTCTATATAACCCTTATTCTAATTTAAGGTGGATTTCCTAAAGTATGAGCATATAAGTATTCTGGGAGTAGTATTTAGCACTGAGAAAGGAATGCGGATAAGTGATTGTCTTTTGTTGTGGAGCCCATCTATATTCTAGCCAGGGATGTTAGACGATTGCGTTCTAGAGTCATTTTTGTGGCTAAGGTCTAGTGGAAGCATCAGTCAGTAGATGAGTCTACTTGGGAGGTTGAGTCTGATATGCATCATAGTTATCCCTAACTTTTTGCTGATTCAGGTGTTTTTATTGCCATTAGCTTGAGGACGAACTAGATTCTTACTGGTGTATAATGCGGTGACCAGACTTTTGGTGATTTGTGTGAAATATTTATTCTGTGTTAGATGACCATTTTACCCTTCTTATAGTTACATGTGGTATTTTTGGGGTGGGGTATGATTGGCATGATTTCCAATGCATTTTGGTGTGCTTTATGTAAGATTATGATTTTTGGTGGTCTTAAGGCTTATTATTTGACTTTGGTCAACATCTTCTCATCTACGCATCAGATGAAAAAATAGATTGCGCCAGTAGATTTTGAACGTTAATTTTAGGTTGGTAATAGAATTTGTGTGGTTTTATGTCTTTTATATCTCATTTTGACCCTTCAATTGGAAAATTGCAAAATTGGGTTTCGAGGTCAATTTTGTGAAAACAACATTTTTCTAAAAATCTGATATTATCATTAAGTCCAGAGCATCGAATTTAGTGGGGTAGCATAGTTTGTTTGCATACTCGAGATTTTGAATGAATCCCGAGGGGTCCGTAGAGACTTGGAATCTGTTGGTTCACCGGCTTAACCGATGCTTTGGTCACTTAAGCAACATGGACTGATAGCCAAAATGTAGCCTAAGGGACATCAGGCTCGCTTAAGCGATAGTCGCCTAAGCAATGGTCTGGTCGCTTAAGCGACACTGGCATGTCAGACATTTGTCACTTAAGAAAGAGCCAACCCGCATATGCGATGAGGTGGGCTTCTCTTAAGAGTCACCTGGTCGTATAAGTGATAACCGCCTAAGTGACCCAGTAGTCTCTTAGGCGATGCCTGGGTGTACACCCCCATTTTCAAGATTTTTTACCATTTTTGAGACTTGGAGCTTGGGGATCGAGTTTTTGAGAACTTTCTTCCATTTCTAAGATTGGGTAAGCTCTAAAACTCCTATTTTATTTACTTTTCTTTGATCATATCATTTAAAATCTTGTTTAAACTTAGATTTAAAGGTAGAATTTGGGTATTTTGGCCCGTAAAGCCCAAATTATCATTTCTTCAATTTAAACCCTAATTTCACCCTATTTTTCACTTGAATTTTCACCTATGAGTTCCTTTAATCTTTGAAAATATGTTTTTGGACTAAAATTTTGATTTTACCCCTCTTTTTCAAAAAAAATATTTTGGGGGTTCGTTTTGACCCCAATTTGGAGGTAGGCAATATGAGTATCGTTGGCTTCTTTTGATGCATATATTATATATTTGTGATTTTTAACTAATTTTTGAGTCCATGCGTGATGTGAAAGCTCGACGATAAAGGCTTATTTATTTCAATTTCGACATTCGAGATAGGTTATCGCTCAACTTTCTTTAGACTAGGTTGGGTAGTTAATAATAATGTAAAAGCATGTTATGGTATGGGGTTGTATCACAAAAAATGTATGTAGGTGATTTATATGCCTGTGTGGGGGCCTATGTGGATAACATCTGGTGGTTTTGAGACATTAATTGCTACATGTGACTCTGTAGGGTCTTATATGTTGTTGTTGGCTTGGTATTAATATATGTATGTTTGGTTACACTTTTTGATGGAAACGATACTAAATTTAAGAATTATGTGGTATCAATGACATTTTTCATACATATTTTAGTTGATGGTTATGGATTATTTTGAACCATGGGTGGTTGGTGGATTTTTGGCTCACATGGTTAGTATATAGATTGATATCAAATATTCATAATTTAACTGATTGTGAGCATTGCATCATCATTCTTATTGTATCTTATACCTTATACACGTGTTGTTGTCGTATGTTATGTTTGATTTAAGGCCTATGTCATATATCAAATCATGAAATATTGGTACCACTATAGAAATACAAGAAACACTAGAAATACTGGAAATACTGGAAATGCTGGAAAACACTGGAAATATTGGAAGCATTGGCTTGTGTCATCATTATAGATTCGATAAATGTGTCGGAGAAGAGCCATGGATATTGGTATTATATATTGGTTGTAATTGACGAACCCTCTATTGGTCCTACGTCTGTAGTTGAGCTTTGTAGGTATGGGTTGATGAATATCCCATAGGTCCTACATCTGTATCTGAGCTCGATAGGTATATACGGAAGTTGTGCAATGACCTCATACATCATCTTCATTGCATCCCATATGTTGTGCTTATTCTGTGATTGTATTTCTGTTTGACTTGATATCTATCCATTTGTTTTATCTTCTTATACTTGTATTCGAAGTATGTGTATATTTATTATTCTTTATCCTATATATTGTTGTTAAATGTGTATATAGTAGAACTGTTAGTGGAGACAGTATAGGCTACCGTCTAGGATATTTTCTGATTGCAGATGACATGCCCATAGTTTGTGTTTACTTGCTTTATTTTCTACTATACTCAGTCAACCTATGATATCTACTAAGTACAAATGGACTATACCCATCCTTATTGTGCCCTTTAGATTCAGATCCAGGTACGAGTGCACAGTACGGATAGCTAACTCAAGAGATATTTGGAGTCTATTTTAGGTAGCAGTTGATCTATGCATCTAGAGTTGACTACTATCTTTTCTTATTTAGACTATGTCTATTTGTATTCAGAGATGGAGTTGTTCCTTTCAGGATATCCTATGTATACTTTGACTTCAAGTTGTATTAGTTGGTTCTTACACTGTGACACCAGGTTTCGATATTTGGTTTGGTATCTTTGATAATATTTTTGCTTTTACTATATATGTCTGGTTCGACTCTATTCTAGGAGTCTTGCCTTAGGTTTTGGTATTGATTTATCACGTCATACCAGTTTGGGTGATAAACTTACTTGTCAAGGCTTGTCGCGACAAGTGTCATTATAGCCCTTAGTTTTTGCATCGTGACAGTACATGATTGTGAGCTTGTATTCTCACTAAACTGAAATGTATAATTGATTGACTGTCATTAATTGTAAGTTCTTTGATGATCACTTTACATCTATTTGATTTACTTATTCGTATGGTGTCAGATTGGATCGACCTATGATGCATACCAGTATGTGTTGTAGTAGTGATGCTACCTATGATCTTCTTTTTATTGGGTACATAATGTGTTCTAGCATTTGAGACAAGACCTCGCCTTTAGCTAGAAGCTTAAATTCAGTTTCAAGGGTGAGCACCATGACCGGGCAGCCTTTGAATCTACTTATCATTGTTCATGTCCTTTGTTTGAGGACTAAGACATTTCTTAGTTATTTTATTGCTTGATATTCTCTTAGTTATCTATTCAAACATGCTTAGTTATTTTTGTACGGTGACTTCAAGTTCTGGGGATGTAATAAATAGAGGCTTCCACACTCTATTAGTTTTGTTTTCTTGATGTTGATCTGACAGTTAGTAACTTATTGAATAAACACTCTTTTAAGCTTGTTTAATACTAAGGGCTAGTACAAAGTGGATGGGAAGGTAACACTTGGTTTAATTGAAGGTTTGGGTTAAGTATGCTTCTCCCGCCATAGTTTAGGATGGGTGCCAATCATGACCGTTTGGATTGTGACAAAGCTCAAAAGGGCTAACTAGTGGCAACAACATCTAAAAAGCCTAAAATTTAATTATATTATCATCTTGTGAATAAAGGCTTAGTTTTTATTTTACTTTAATAAAATGCAAGGCAAGTTATAGACTAAGATGCAAAATATGAAATACGTAAGAAATCCTCACCATACATGCCACAAGTAGCAATCAAGATAAATAAATTTCACTTCTAAGACTAGGAGGATCATAACAAACTATAAAATAAGAAAAAGCTATATATAGAGTCACAACCATGAGCCTAGATTTCAAAATCTCTATTATTTATTTTATACTCAAGCACTCATAGAAAGTACTACTACAAATGAGACCTAAATTGTTAGTATCAAATAAATCAAAAAGATTTTTTCTTTTTTCTCCTAAAAAATAAAGCAAAAAGTACTCCTAAAAATTAAAACAATTACTCAAAAAAATATTACTCGATTCAAAGCCCCCACCCCCACCCCCCACCCCCCAAATGGAAAATAACCAAAAAAAATTAAAGGTGGACAAAGTATACTCTACGAATGACTAAAAAGTTAAAAACAAATAAAAACTATTCGAATCTAAAGAACAAAAGAAAAATCTTTTTGTGTTTTTGAAAATTTTCAAACTCTTTTATTTTTATTCAACTAAAAATAAATAAACAAAAGAAAATATTATAGCATACTTTACCCTTAACTAATATTAAAAGATATATCACCTCAAACTTAAATCATACTTTGTTTCCAAAATAATAAACAAAGTAAACCATGGTTTAAAGAAACTCCCATAAGACCTCTAGGCCTAGCTAGCAACATAGTTCTTCAATTTTCATCAAGGATCGTGTGCACCCCACACTTAAGCTCAAACATGCTCCTTAGCTTCAAATTTTGGGTACTCAGAATTTTCCTAAATATGCTAAATCAAAAACAACACAAAAAAGTGGTACTAAAAAATTAATAATAAAAGTAAAAACATGAAGCTATACTACTATAAGTTGGGTTTCCTCTCAATAAGTGTTTAATTTAATGTCGTGGCACGACACTTATCAAGTTTATCATTTTTTTTTCACTTTGAGCTTATGAATTGCATCTCTAATTTTACAGCAACTCTTCTACTCCGTTCAAAGGGAGATGGTATAAATCTAAAGCAACTAAGCAATAAATATCGCCTCTTGTACTTCTTAATCCTTGATTGGGGAATGTAATTCTCTGATTTTGACACAAAAATCAAATATAAATATATTTTCCTCTCCCTTACTCTCTTTCACAAACTCAAATGCTCGATTAAAATCTTACTATCTAAATACAGTGTGAGCAAATTATTGGAATGAGGTCCAATACACTCTAACTCATGAATTACCTATTATTTACATCCTCAAATTCACAAATACTAGAGTCTTTAAAAATAATATTTTCTACCTTCTCACATAACTCTTGTGTATTCTTCACGATAATGACAACATCAATAAACTTATGGTCGAGTAATTTGCCCTATAATTTTAGCTCCTCATTTTGGCTTATAAGTACATTTTTAGCCTCACATAACTCATAATTAAATTGTTGAGCATGACACGCATCAACCATTGGACTCAAATCTTTAATATACAAGCTAAACATCGCAACCTCGTCAATAAGTTTAATTCTTTCTTTTATGAATTGTATCACAGCATCTGCAATTCTCTCCTAAATATCCCCAAATTGATATAACAATTTTCTGTAAGGATTCATACTATCAAAAGGACAAGGATCAATAGATTACCTGTCACTCCATATTTTTTTCTTGTAAGGATGTCAAATCAAGAAGAGTAGTAAAATATTTTACTAAAGAATAAAAAATATATATATACAATAAATAAATACTAATAGTCAAATAAATACAATTGAACTATTCCTAAATTGTATTCCCCAGCAATAACATCAAGATTTGTTGTATCTCAAATCACACCTTGCAATGAATTATAAAGTAGTCGTTGAATAAAATATTAATTTCAAATTATTAGCATTCAACTTTTGTGTTATTTGATTTAGGGTCTCTAAATACATATGTGTCTTCCTACTTTCTTACTCAAGATTTGTCTAGTGAGTATTTATTTGTGCATATATGGATAGTTGCTCCCATAGGTGATTCTATAGTAGTAGATTGGGTGTATCGGTCATATATGGAGACTATCTTGGGAAATGACACTTGGGTAGGTATTTTTATCCTAAATATGGTGAAGTGTGGTATGATTTTAAGTATGGATTTATTATCTTCTTATGATGCGGTTTAGGATATTATTGCTAATAATGTTACTTTTGTTATGCTTATCTCTCAAATTATATGGAAGGATATCGATAGTCATGTTGCAAAGGGGGTCATATCATACCTTTAGTCAAGGAGGTTAGAAGAGTAGGGGTGTTTGACTTATCTTACTTATATTCATGATACTAGAACTAACACCCCTTCACTCGAATAAGTTCTAGTGGTGTATGAGCTTGTTGATATTTATGTGTTGATCTACTTGGTCTTTCACCTGATCATGATATTGATTTCGACTTTGATGTTAAGTCGATAACTCAACCAATTTAAATTACATTATGTCATATGGCTCTAGTTGAGTCGATGGATCTTAAGTAGAAGCTTCAGGGCTTTCTGAGTAAGGAGTTTATTCATCCTAGTATGTTCTCCAAAGGGTGATTGTATTCTATTTGTGGAGAAGAAAGATAGTTTTATGCGTATGTATATAGACTACCAGTAGTTGAATAAAGTGACTATTTGCTTGACTAGATTCAGGATGCAGCCATATTATCTAATATTGATTTGAGATCTGGCTATAATTAGTTGATGATCAGGGTTACGGTAATACCTAAGGTTGCCTTTAGGACTCATTACAACCACTACTAGTGTTGAATCATGTCTTTTCTTATGACGAATACCTCAGTAACATTTATAGACTTGATGAACTATGTGTTCATGCCTTATTTGGACATATTTGTTATAATGTTCATCAATGG
This sequence comes from Capsicum pubescens, assembly GCA_030864215.1. Classification (NCBI taxonomy): domain Eukaryota; kingdom Viridiplantae; phylum Streptophyta; class Magnoliopsida; order Solanales; family Solanaceae; genus Capsicum; species Capsicum pubescens. The sequence goes on along the minus strand of CM061544.1, from coordinate 191,201,849 downwards.
TATCCTAGTCTACTCGAGGAGTAAGGGAGGAGCATGAACATCATTTAAGGATTATTCTCCAAACTTAAAGTGTTGAAACTCTAGCTTTTCATCGACCTCAGGGTCAACTTCAACCTCGAATAGGTGCCCTGGCTACAGGCTCAGGTTCCCAATCCCTAACAGTCATGGCTCGTGTCCTAGTCATCTGTGACAGAGTAAAATAAAGAAGATTATAGAAACTATTATAGACACAATGCACAAAAATTAACCAAAAGGGGGAAATTTTCCTGAAGAATATCTTGTAGCCTCCTAAATATAGGATGCAGACATCATCATATCGATCCAAGGGACTCTACTAGACACTTTCTCTTGTACCAACGATACCAGTGAACCCTTGTATAATACCAAAATATCATGACCCAATTTCTTGAGTCATAATGGAACCTACTTTAACACACCAGTAGGAAAGCTAATCCATACTATGAAATGGCAAGAAATGGGCTAACTAATGGAAGTAATAAAATAAAGGAATAAGCATGTAATAAAAACATAAAGTAACTAAAATCAGAGATAAATAGATACAAAATATTGTACAATAGAAGGAGAAGGAAAATATATACAAAATGAGTTCCCCATGACTTAGTAAGGTAGGTACAAAAGAAACTATACCAAGATAGTGTACTAAATAGTGCCAAATATATACAACATAGTCTCAAATATACAAAAAAGACTATCCAACAATAGTAGAAGGAGGATGATCAGCTCTAAGCTCTAAAAGCTCACCCTAACTCTGAATAGCAACACAACCTGAGGATAACTTCAACAATCGTGACTCGTACTTGAATCTATATTAGCTGAAAAGAAGTAGGAAATATAGTATGAACACTAAAACAACGATTACTCAGTGGGCAGCATAGGCTGACTGAGCTAAATTATACTAAAAGCATAAATAATGTGCGAGAATGTTAACTAAAATGAAAAAAAAATAAGTGAGAAAGGAAATAGTAAATCATGCTGGGAAAAAATGATATAAAAGCAAAATAAGTGCGCGAATGCAGAAATAAAGTCTAACTATAACATAACTAGGTCCCTATAAGCTCAGAAGGAACAAACAAGAAGGAAACCAACCCAACTGAGCCCCTAAAAGCCCGATGGATACAAGAAAAAAGTAATCACTAATATGAAGATGAAATAGCATAATAACAAACGTAAAGTGTACAAATATATGATAACTGTACCGGATATTCCTCCCTGGTCACAATCCCAAATCTTACCAGTTTTTATCATATTTTTAATCCCAAATTATTATTTATATAAATCACAAATGTTGAAATCAAACTTAAACTAGTAAATAATAACCAATATACGGATGTTGGACTTGAACTGACACTTATAAATGATAACAATTAGCATACACTAGACTCGAACAAGAATTGATAAATAAAAGTAGTATAGGATATCACCTGATGCAAATCAAAATTAATAAGTCTAACATCAATAGTAATATCCTAAATTATACCCTATCTCAAGTCTATTTAGTCAATATAAACCAATTTTAGGTGGTCAATTTTTTTAGGCATAGCAGGTTCGATTTTAAGACCAAAAAGCGCAATCTAAGGTCAAATACTACACTACTTGAGGTAATGAAGCCAAATAAATATAAAACAAGGTCTAAGCCAGCCCCAAACTAGTTAATAGCCTAAGTAAGAAATTACGTGATCTTTAAAGTCAAAACGAGGGTTTTTCTAAGCATTTTATCCTAAAAAAATAGTAACGCCCACTACCACACCCCGAAAATCAATCCTAAGGAAAGCACCTAGTTGAACCTAGGCTAAGGCCTCCTAATCACATATTAAAGCACTAAAAGCATTAAGTCTAATTCTAAAGTATAATAGTATACTAACCTAATGAAAATTGGCTCAAATTCTACCAAAATAGCCCCTAACTGGTTAAATACGACACTAGTGCTAAAATAACAATCGAGCTATAATGAAAAACCTTAAATTTTGGCCCTTAAAAAAATTCTGAGTTCTTAGATTTCTGCCCTGGAGATGACTCACCTGATGAGCCGTAATGTTTTTTTAATGGTCATGGGACCTAGTCGTACCCAGAAGGATTTTTCTAAGTCATTGCTTTGATAATGACTATACTTAATGAGTCATATAGACTTTTAATGAGTCGTAAAAAGGGTATTTCATAATGTGTCCAGTGTTCACCTAATTGGGTTCTACTCTGACTACGATTTGGACCCTACGAGTCATAGGGTCACTAACGAGTTAGTTGACTGTGTCGTAAGAAATATAGTTGGTGGGAGTCTTAGAGACTATTTTGGTTATGACTCGTGGCGATGAGTCGTAAGGTTTGGTTACGAGTTGATGGGTGATTGCTATGAAGTACTTCGTGCCTATTATATCGTGTTTTATCTCACTAGTCTCACCTTGGGTAGTACGATAAATAGGGATTGCAATTAAGAAGTAACCCCCCTCATTTCTAATGCTTGTACTCTAGTTCCTCAATAACACTTTTTATGTTAGGATGTTAGTGGCTATAGAAGCATAGTAATGCTTTAAAAGAGGGAGTAGATGTTCCTTATTGTAAAATTTTGGGGTGATGAAGATGGGACAATAAGAGGAACCTTTGTTATGTGAAATAGTTAAGAAAAAAAGATTTGGTGAAATCCATCACGATGATGATTGAAGTTTTTAGTTTTGGGTGGGAGATCCGTAAAGCGAGGGTAGAAAGGCAGGCTTGAACATGTGATTAATAGATACACAAAACGTTGTGTTATGTGGTTAGTACTACTTGATTTAGACCTTAGATTACTTGATGGTTGTGATAAGATCAAGTAGTACTATTGGAGTGGTGTAAAGTATAGGGTCCCATGGCTTACACTAGCACCTTTAACTCTGAGTTAGGCTTTAATATGAGAGGGAGATACAGCAAATGCTTAGGTCTCGTAGTTATATGTTCCGCAGTGGAGTTAGGAGGTTGAAATGATGAAGTGTTGTATTCATAGTTGAAAGCTTAATGGAGAGTGTGATCATATTTAAGGGTTATTAGATGTATTCTTTGGGAGGAAGAAGCTATGTGGGAAGCTAAAGAGGACATAAAATCCAAGTATCCATTCTTGTTTTCCACCCCGGATAATTGTGCTTAAGCTATGTGTTATTCTTAACATCTTTGTTAAAGAAATTGTGATTCCTTGATATCTTTGTTTTCTGACTTTGTTAAATGGAAGTATGGTTGTTAGTTGTGTTAAAATCGTGCTTATAATTTCCTTGACCTATCATTCAAGGATGAAGGATCCAAGTGGGGGAGAATTGAAACACCCCAGATTTTGTCCCTTGAAAATTTTCTAAATTTTGAGCTTTCTGCCCTAGCAACGACTCACCAGACAAGTCGTAATGTGTCTTTATAGGTCATGGGACCGAGTCGTAATAAGACCAAAAGTATTTGCCTAAGTCACTACTTTGATAACGACTAGACTTAACGAGTCATATAGACTCCTAACGAGTTGTAAGGAGGGTATTTCATAATGTGTCCAGTGTTCACCCAATTGGGTTCTTCTCTAACTATGACTTGGACCCTACGAGTCGTAGGGTCATGTAATGAGTCGGTTGACTGAGTTGTAAAGACAATATTATGTGGGGATTTTGGAGACTATTTTGGTTATGACTTGTGGTAACGAGTCATAAGGTAAGGTGTGGTTACAAGTCGATAGGTGACTCATAGCCAAGGGCAACACTTTTTCAGTTTTTAAGCTGAGGGCACTTTGGACATTTTCCACTTAAACCCTTTTGACCCCACTACTTAAAACTATCTTTGGGATTTCATTAGCCTATTATTCTCTATCAAATACTCTCTAAAATTCTCCATTATAGTTAAAGCTAGGGTTCCAAGAGAGGTGGTCATATAGGGTTCCATGGGTGCTTTCTTCCCTAAATTTCTTGGTATTTGAGGTAAGTGACTCTTCCATCATTGTTAATTTGTTAAAAGCACATGTTTTAAAGTATTCTTCATGAGAAATCCATATTGGTTTTATAACAAGGGTTGAGGGTTTTGAATGTTTGTTGTTGAACAATATTTTCCCATGGTTTATATATGATTAATCATGCTCTAAATATGGTTTTGAACTTGTGGGTGCATGGGAATGGTGATTAAACTGAGGGGGCATGGGTAAACCTTAATTTGATGATTTTGCCTTGATTATGGTTTTGGAAAAAAGGTTATACTTTTTGCTCCTCTGGTTACCTTTAGACAAGGTGACATGACACTTCTTTATGATCTTTATTCTTATTTATCCCTTTTTTCCTGTTTTTGATTTTTCTAATTTTTTTTTCTAAAAATCATTTTCTTCATTCACAATATTTAAAAGCCTATAAAGCCAATTAAAAGTGTAGTAAATATTAAAAATACATGAAATAATGAAGAGTGAGTAGCATGATTGTTACTGCAAAATGATGACATTTTGAATGAATGGATTATAGAATCAATATATAATAATAAAGGAGAACGTAGAAAATGTGATGTGACATGACATTCATTTTCCTTTTTTTTATCCTTTTTATTTTATTTTTTTCAATTATTATTATTAAAAAGTCATCTGTATAACCTTACTTATGTGATAATTAAGATATTTAATTGATTTAAATGATATTTAAGTTACAATTGAGGAACTAAATAATGAGAGATGGAAGTAATGGCCTCATCAATTCCTATATTTTTCCTCATATCAATTTTTTCCTATATTTTTCCTCATATCAATTTTTTCCTATATTTTTTGGTTTTTCTTCACATCATTTTTTTCGTTTCTTAAAATGGAAATATAATTTTTGGAGCATTATTTTTTTCTCAGGCAACCACAAGTGTACAACACTTGTGGCTTTGGGCTACAAGTGACAAAAAAGTTTAAAATGAGGTGTAGGCGACACAAGTCTCAATAATTGAGTGGAGGTGACAATTACTTAATTATGAATAAAGAAAGATTGGAAAATTTTAAAATAACCCACAAATTTTTAAATTTATTCTTTGATCCAAATTTTAGTTAATATAAGGGAAAACAAAGGAAAAAAGGTGTGTTTTTCTCTCTCCTCATTCGTTGTTATTTTCCCTCTCTTCGCGATATTTGTTGTTCATTGTTGCTACTGCTTTATTAATCATCTTCTGATTCATTATCATCATCTTATACTTCATTATCATCTTCATATTCTTCTTGTTGACCATTGTTGTTGTTGTTGTTACCGCAACTGCTGCTCTTCGACCAATTTCTTATGTCAAATTTTATTTCGTAGATCACTTTCAACTTTGACATTTACTTGAAAGGAGACTTTGGTAAGTCAAATTATGTTTTTTAGTTGAATTTGTCATCTGGGTAACTGCTAGTGTGCTGTTTTTTCAACAATAGCTAGCACGCGAACATGAATGCAACATAAGAACAATCTGTTTAAACAGATCCATCATCTGTAGCACTAGATAAATGTTTTGTTGCAACAGTAGACTCATGATAGATTCATGTTTATCGTTTTAGGCGCCCGTAATATGAATCGAATAGATAGGTATTTTGTTGTAATAGATTAATAATCTGTTGCACCAAATTAGTAATCTCTTTCAACAGATAAATAATCTATTGAACCAGATTAGTAATCTGTTCCAACAGATAAGTAATCTATTGCGACAAATTATATATCTATTGCAAAAGAATATTTATCTGTCGTAACAGATAATTATTCTATTACAACAGATGAATAATCTGTTTTGAACAATAAAAGACAGCTCCTATCATAAACCCAATAGATAACTCAACTCATATGTTGATCTCTTGCTATTGATACTGGATTCAAATTATTCCTTAATTGTAGACATATCATTTGTTGAGAAAAAAAAATAGACAGCATGAAAATTAAATAAGAATTAAAACGTCAAATGCATCAAACATAAATTTTTTATTAAACAAAAAATATAAAAATACATAGGTAAAAGAATAAAAAAAACTTAATTATTATTATCATCATTATTATTTGTATGGCCAACCGGCTAATCTTTAACCGGCAGCAGCAACGCCTTCCTCAGCCTGTGGATCTCCCGCAGCATCCTTACTCTGACGACGATCAACTCCCACTGCAGGTCATGAACCTTCTTCTGTAGTTCTCGTATGATGTCTCGTAAAATAGTGATATCCCACACTGGATCAGTCGTATCTAGAAAATGCATAAGTTGACAAAACACACACGTAAAAATAAAAGTAAAGAAAAGAAAGAATTTGAATGTAATATGTAATGCAACGTATATTTACACACACAAAAAAAAAAACTTACCAGAGTCAGGAAAAAACTACCATGTCCTTGAAAAGAAAGAAGTTGAAGGTGTAACAAGAGCAAGGAATAAATAGAGTGTAGTAGAATGAACGATTGAGTAAGGAGAGACCTATTTATAGAGGATTGAGCTTGAATGTTTTAGGCAAAAACTCGAAACTATTCACCTCCATTTATTAATGACATTTCTTGCTTACTGTGAAAAGTTATGAATTAATTAAATTAAACAATATTGTGATAAGTCATGACTTTTTATCTTATTATTACTAATACTTAGTTCTTTTCAGGAACCGTTTTTATACTGAGTTGTGACAATAAATTATATATCTGTTTCATCAGATAACTCATCTGTGACAACAGATATACTATCTGTTGCAACAAATAGATAACTTGTTGCATCAGATAATATATCTGTTGCAACATATAATCTATATATCTTTTTTAAAAAATTATCATCATGACATCCAATTTTTTTGACTTTTTAATTATATAAATTAATAAAACAGATTTAAAGGTGAAACTGTTCACCTCCGTTTATTAATGACATTCTTGATTATTGTAAAAAGTTATGACTTAATTAAATTAAGAAATATTGTGATAAGTCAGGACTTTTCAGCTTATTATTATTATTATTAATAATTAGTTCTTTTCAAGAACCATTTTTATATTGAGTTGTGACAATAGATTATATATATGTTGCATCAGATAACTCATCTGTGATAACAGATATATCATCCGTGGCAATAAATAGATAACCTGTTGCATCAGATAATCTATCTGTTGCACATATAATCTATCTTTTTAAAAAAAAAAATTATCATCATATCATTAATCCAAATTTGCTGACTTTTTTATTATATAAATTAATAAAACAGATTTAAAAATAAAAATATTTTTGGTGAGTTTTTTACGGTTTAAATTGTGTTTATCATTTATTTTCTTATTATTTTCTGTGAAAAGAAATGACTTAATTAAATCAAGTTGGTGACTTTTTTATTATTGTGTCAAGTCATGACTTTTCAGCTTATTATTATTTATTAGTTACTAAATTTAAATTAACTTTTTTCTCAATTTAAAAATTGAAGACACCTAATTTTCAATAACCGTTTCTTTAATAAAATAATAACCATTTTTTATTGAGTTATGGCAGCAGATTGTATATCTGTTGCATCAGATAACCCATCTGTTGCAACAGATATACCATATGTTGCAACAAATCGACCACCTATTTTAGGAGCTTTTTGGATTTCTTCTAACAACTGATTCATCAGTCGCAACAGGTGAGGAGTTTGATGCATCAGCAGCGTTGTTTGTTTGTTGAATGTGTTTAGACAAAAAGTCACAGTCACAACTATTCACCTTTTTCTTAACAATTATCATATAACTTAATTAATCCAATGTTGTGACTTTTTTTAAATTAAATAATATTTCTTTTATGGTTATAAATTGTGTATATTATTTAGTTCCTTATTATTTATTAACGAACCGTTTCTAGAAAAATCATGACTTTTCACCACCCTCTGTTGCCACAAGTGCTCAATCCCTACCTCCAACCGTCGACATGTTGAGAATAGGGAATAAATAGAATGATAATTAAATATTAAATAAAAAATAAAAATTCAAAGTCGACCAAACCAAACCAAACCAAACAAAACATATACATAGACTTTTGAATCCCTTATAGGTAGATCCAATATAAAAAAAATACATACGCTAAAAGAAAGAAAAAGTATAACCTAATTATTATTATTATTATTATTATTATTATTATCATTACTATTATTATTAATAATACTATTATTATTGTCAATCGAACAATTTTCATCCGGCAGCAGCAGGGCCCTCCTCAACCTTGCTCTGAAGTCGGTCAAATCCCTCTGGAGTTCCCGCAAGGAGTCGATATAAATCTTCTTGAACAAATCTGAATTAGTCATATTTGTATTGTAAGTGTAGTAGAACGAACGAGTAAGAGTAAGAAAGGGAGTAATAAAAGGAGGCCGGAGGGACCTATTTATAAATGATTGAATTGGAAGGGGTCACGACTGTTCATATCCCTTAATTAAATAAAACTAGTGACTTTTCGAATATGTAAATTAAAAAAAATGGATCTAAATACAACATTTTATCTTTTTATTGAATTTCAGAAAGAAAAGAAAATTACTTTAAAATAAATCTAACAGATGGGTAATCTGTTGCAAGATATATTACATCTGTCAAATAACTTACAACATATTGACAATCTATTACAACAGATGGATATCAGTCTGTTTTTCCAACAGATGTGACATCTGTTGCAACTTGCTAGTCATCTGTTTATTCAATTTAAGCCATAGATGGGCTAGGAAGAATAAGGTGAGTGCATATGGATCCACTATTATATCTGTGTGAGTTAAGTAGTATTACTGATAAGGTCACTGGGACAACACAAACAAAGTGCAATATTTTTGTGAATGCAGTTTTTAATCGATTAGGCACTGATCATTCAAACAAGATCCTGCATTGTATAGTTAAGTTGGATGGGTTCGAATTTATAAGGCTGAGGGCCTCATGAAGATGGTATAGATACCCTGTTATGAATTACTGACGGTTGATGCTCATATTTATGTGTGTCAAGTTTTGAGAAGGGATCAATATTTGGTGTCATTACAGAGAACTAATAGCAATTGGACTTAACTTTAAGTGTGCATTGGACTTTGAGAACACCTTCGAAGCCACGCACTGTATCAAACAAGAACGAAAAACAATAGAAATCTCCCTGGCCCAAATTTATATGGAATGGTTGATCGAGAAGATGATTATACGCCAGAAGGAGCTGAAAAAGAATGACTGTGAGGGAAAGGGGAGTTGATGAAAAACTATATCATCTGAGATCTAATTGAAGAAGAGACATAGGGTAGAAAGTAACTTCTAGCGAATCTGACCGATGGAATTATCTTAAAACATGAGAAATCTGAATCAAGTGCAAATATGAAAATGTATCCAGTAATGTAAATTCGTTTGTTGTCTCTCTGAAAGAAAAATAATACAGATGGGAACTTTCCTAGGGAGCTGTGACTAGGTAGCGTGGTCGGGATTATCACCTAGATAAAAAATAGCATAAGACTAAGAAAGTAACCTTAAGGGCATCGAGGGTGGAAATGATGTACAGTAAGTCTAGAAAACTTGCGCCAACAACAACTGCAGTTAAAGTAAGGAATCTAAGTGAATGCGGCAATTTCTAAATTTTAAATTGCATCCCATGCCTTCTTGTTTGTGGTTCCGATTAAGTCCACTGTTGTTGACCTGATTGGAACCATAAACGTGATTGAAAGACAAATTTAGTATCATTACTTCCTTAGCAATATGGATTAATTGATTGTGTTTTATAGCCTTAGAATGCTTTCAACATTTCTTGGAGAAGATTAGAGGTTTGCTCTAATTTGTGAATTTTGATAATTTTATAGCTTTTCTCCAGCTTATTGATTCTATATTCAAGCTGGTCGTTGCTATCTTCAAAGTTGGTATATAGTTCTTGATCTCTTGTGAGCTCGATCAGGAACACTACCTTCAAAGTTGTGGTATTGAAGAAGGCCTTCAGAATACTTTCTTTAGAAGCCTTAAAGGATACATGGAGGGTTGTTGTGTTTTTTTTAGGTCAAAATATGTTGATGCACACTAAAGATGTGGTACCAACAGTTGAACAACACACTTTTATCGAGCGTTGCTCAATGTTGCTTGCTTAACCAATTTGATAAATTAATAAGCAAGGAGTTACGTAGCGTGTGATCTAAATCGGATCTACCAAGCCTATCAAATATTACGTAACTCCAGGCTCATTACCCTATCAAAAAAATTTGACCGAGTTAGTGCACAAATCAAACGAGCTCAATCTCTCAGCCTTTCTGTTGATTGCTCTTCTCTAATATAGATGACAAGATATCTGCTATGCAAAAGTCTACACTATCACTAGAAATGCTTGCCAGGGCGCAAGTCTTCAGAAAGCATCAACAGTAATCTCTCAATATCAAGTGATATTATGATATTGAGAGATTCCTAGTCATGCCTTCTCAAGACGTTCTCTACAGTAAAATTTTTGTTGATGACAAGATATCTGCCATGCGAAAGTCTACACCATCAGTGGAAATTCTTGCCAGAGCGAAAGTCTTCAGAAGGCATTATTAGTAATCTCTCAACATCAAGTAAGTCTTGTACGAAAGTCTTCAGAAGACAATCGAAAATAAGAAAGTTTTGAGCAATGACTACACATAATTACGGCATTAACAACCTCACCTGATTCACTCCCCATACAAAAGAAAAGGCAGAAATATTTTCATTTGCATTTGCATGTTATTCATTTAATTCATCTTTGTTTGGTTTGTTAAATAAATAACATGCGAATGCAAATAAAAATATTTCTGCCTTTTTTTTGTATGAGGAGTGAATCTGGTGAGGTTGTTGATGATAATTATATGTAGTCATTGCTGAAAACTTTCTTATTTTTGAATGTCTTCTGAAAACTTTTGTACAAGACTTCCTTGATATTGAGAGATTACTAATAATGCTTTTTGAAGACTTTCGCTCTGTCAAGTCTTGGGAAGGCATGACTAATAATCTCTCAATATCACTTGATATTAAGAGATTACTGATGATCCCATCTGAAGACTTGCGCCTTGATAAGCATTTCTGGCGACGGTGTAGACTTTTGCATAGCAGATATCTTGTCATCTATATTGAAGAAAAACGATCAGAAGAAAGTTTGAGAGATTGAGATCATTTGATTTTTGCACTAACTCAAGCTAATTTTTTTGATAGGGTAATGAGCCTGGAGTTACGTAACATTTGATAGGCTTGGTATAGTCGGTTTAGATCACACGCTATGTCACTCCTTGCCTATTAATTTATCAAATTGGTTGAGAAAGCTTCATTGAGCAATGCTCAATAAAAGTGTGTTGTTCAACTTCCGGGACCACATCTTTAGTGTGTAAAAACATATTTTGACCTAAAACAAACACAGCGACCCTCCATGTATCCTTTAAGACTTCTGAAGAAAGTGTTCTGAAGGCCTTCTAAAATGCCACAACTTTGAAGATGGTGTTCCTGATTGAGCTCACAAGAGAGGAACTCTTGACCAACTTCAAAGATGGCAACGACAAACTTGAATACAGAATCAACAAGCTGGAGGCAAGCTTGAAAATTATCAAAATTCACAAACTAGAGCAAGCCTCTGATCTTCTCCAAGAAATGTTAAAAACATGCTAAGGCTATAAAACACAATCAATTATAACCATAATACTATGGAAGTAATGATACTTAATTTGCCTTTCAATCACGTTTGTGGTTCCGATCAGGTCAACAACAGTGGACCTAATCTAAACCACAAACAAGAAGGCATGGGATACAATTTAAAATTCAGAAATTGCCGCCTTCGCTTAGATTCCTTACTTTAACTGTAGTTGCTATTGGCGTAAGTTTTCTAGACTTACTGTACATCATTTCAACCCTCGATTCCCTTACGGATGCTTTCTTAATCTTCTGCTATTTTCTATCTAGGTGATAATCCCGACAATGCTACCTGTCGCATCTCCATAGAAAAGTGACAATCTGTGTTATTTTTCTCTTAGAGAGACAACAAATGAATTTACATTTTCGGATACACTTTCATATTTGCACTTGATACAGATTTATCATGTTTTAAGATAATTTCATTGGCCAGATTCGCTAGAAGTTACTTTCTACCCCATGTCTCTTCTTCAATTAACTCTCAAATGATATAGTCTTTCATCAACCACCCATTTTCCCTAGAAGACATTTTCCTACCGTACCTACTGATGTATAATCATTACCCCAAGCAACCCAACCATATAAATTTGGGCTAGGGAAATAACTATATTTGTTTTCTATTCTTGTTAGATGTAGTGCTAGGCTTTAAAGGCCTTCTCAGAGTCTAATGCACCCTAAAAGTTAGTCCAATCTCTATTGAATCTCTTTACAATGATACCAAAACTAGATCCCTTCACATTGCTTGAAAAATAAACATGAGCAACAACCTACATTAAATCTTAACAGGGTATTAGAACCATATTCATGGTCCCTCAACTTTATAAGTTCGGACTACCAAACTTAACTATAAAACTGTAGATATCTTATTTAAATGATCTATGACTAATCGGTTAAAACAACATTCACAAAATCAGTGTACTCTATGTGTGTTTCCACGATAACATTATCAGTAATACTTACCTCCCACATATGAAGTGTTTCCATCTACATGTAGCTTATTCCTCCAAACCCATCTTTACTGCAGCCTCTTGTGATGGTCAGGAAAAAGTTGATCAACATTTAGTTCCTTATATCTACAAAGAAGAGGAAAAAAGATTAATATCACAGAATGAATATTATCCATTTGTTGCAATAGATGTAGAGTCTGTTGCATCTGATGAGAAGTTTGTTGCATCAGATGAGGAGTCTGTTGCATCAGATATGGAGTCTGATGCAACATATGTGAAGTTTGTTGCAACATATGTGGAGTTTGTTATAACGGTTATGGAGTCTATTGTAATACATCAAACCAACCTTGCTGGTGGTTTTATTTGTTCCAACAGTTGCTCCATTTGTTGCAACATCAACAACAATAAAACTACAAATAAAAAATATCAACAATAAAAAAAACAATATTTGTTCCAACAACATCATCAACAATAAAGAAGCAACATCCTATGTTCCAACACCATCAACAACACTACACGACAAGTTTCAACAATGCCAACCCCAACCAACAACATCAATAACAGCATCAACAACAAAGAAACAAACAAAATACATACAAAAAAATAATACTACCAATAAGGCTTTTAAAATTCTCCCAACAAATGACTTTTTTCTCATATTGTAATAAAAATTCTCGGTTCGTTTATTAAAAAATTTAAAGTTTCTTCAAATTTTGAAATAAATATGATATGGGTAAATGGTAATTAAATAAAAAAACAGATATAAATGACTTGCAAAGAAGAAGATGAGAATGAAAGAGCAATAGTGAATCATACCCTAATGTCAAAAGGGAATCAAAAAAAAAATTTCAGTCGAGGAATATAAGATATGGATCGGTTTAGATCCGAAAGGATCTTTATGAGAAAGAGAAGAGAAAAAAGGTTGTGATAACCCTAAAGAGGAGAGAAAGAAAAAGATAAGAGACGAATAAAATAAATTTAGGGCTGAAGAAGAGATGAGATAATTTTAATTTCTAGATGTACTACCCTTAATATTAAATGACTAAACAAAGTGTATTTATTCAAATTTATATTTTCAAAGCATAATTAATAAGGCTAATTTGGTAGTAACATAAACCCCTAATTAATATTTTATTAATGGGTGTGCAAAGTCAATAGGGGCCAACTAATATGAAATGGAGAAAATATTACGGGTTTTAATATTCATTAATTAATATTCATTAATAATTTGAGAGGCACGAGGAAGAAAATGGGTGACATTGAAAAGACAAGACAAGACTACTCAATGAGATATTTGAGTTATCCAAGCAACATTTTTTACTACCTTTAGTAGTACTACTTTATCTACTCGGATAGAAGCTTGCTATAAAATTAAAAGAAAAAAAAATATTTTCAAACAGATATGTCATCTGTTGTAACAAATCTTAATATCTGTTTGAAAAATCCTAACAACTCAGTCATATGTGACAACAGATTCAAATATCTATTTGATAACTAAATTAGAGATGTCATCTGTTACAACAGATATCAATATCAATTTGAAAATTTCCAACAACTCAGTTATCTTTCATAACAGATGCAAATGTCTATTTGATAATTAAATTAAATATGTCATTTGTTACAACAAATATGATTAGTTGTTTGAAAATATCTAACAGCTCAGTAGTTTGTTGTAATAAATGTCATTCCAATTGATTTAAGTGGAACTAAGGATGCATGAATGAGCTCAGAGGGTCAACAACAACTTTAATTGAGTCGTTGCATTTGCATGGTATTGGTATTGCATTCATCCCGACCCGAGTCATCGATCGATCACTCTGAGTTGAAATGAGTTCTCAATAACATAATTTTAACAGTAATAGTACCTAAATTGATTTAGATGGAACTAGGGATGAATGAATGAGATCATAGGGTCAACAAAAACTTCAATTGAGTCGTTGCATTTGCATGGTGTTGGTATTACGTTCATCCCAACCCGAGTCATCGATCGATCACGCTGGGGTGAAATGAATTATCATTAACTTAATGTTAAGATTAATACTACCTAAATTAATTTAGATGGAACTAGGGATGAATGAATGAGCTCACAGGGTCAACAAAAACTTTAATTGAGTTGTTGCATTTGCATAGTATTGGTATTCCATGCATCCCGACCTAAGTCATCGATCGATCACTCTGAGTTGAAATGAGTTCTAATTAACTTAGTGGTGGATTAATAGTACCTAAATTGATTTAGGTGTAACTAGGGATGAATGAATGAGCTCACAGGGTCAACAACAACTTTAATTGAGTCATTGCATTTGCATGGTGTTAGTATTGCGTTCATCCCGACCCGAGTCGTTGATCGATCACTCTGAGTTGAAATGAGTTCTCATTAAATTAATGTTAAGATTAATAGTACCTAAATTAATTTAGGTGGAACTAGGGATGAATGAATAAGCTCATAGGGTCAACAATAAATTCAATTGTATCGTTGGATTTGCATGGTGTTGGTATTGCGTTCATCCTGACCTGAGTCGTTGATTGATCAATCTGAGTTTAAATGAGTTCTCATTAACTTAATGTTAAGATTAATAGTATCTAAATTGATTTAGGTGGAAATAGGGATGAATGAATGAGCTCACAGGGTCAACAATAACTTTAATTGAGTCATTGCATTTGCATGGTGTTGGTATAACATTCATCCCGACCCGAGTCGTCGATCGATCACGTTTAGTTGAAATGAGTTCTCATTAACTTAATGTTAAGATTAATTGTACCTAAATTGATTTAAGTGGAACTAGGGATGAATGAATGAGCTCACAGGGTCAACAAAAACTTTAATTGAGTCGTTGCATTTGCATAGTATTGGTATTGCGTTTATCCCGACCTAATTCATCGATCGATCACTGTGAGTTGAAATGAGTTCTCAGTAACTTAATATTAAGATTAATATTACCTAAATTGATTTAAGTGTAACTAGGGATGAATGAATGAGCTGACAGGGTCAACAACAACTTTAATTGAGTCGTTGCATTTGCATGGTGTTAGTATTGCGTTCATCCCGACCCGAGTCGTTGATCGATCACTATGAGTTGAAATGAGTTCTCATTAACTTAATTTTAATATTAATAGTACCTAAATTGATTTAGGTGGAACTAGTAATGAATGAATGAGATCACAGTGTCAATAACATATTCAATTGAATCGTTGCATTTTCATAGTGTTGGTATTCCGTTCATCCTGACCTGAGTCATCGATCCATCACTCTGAGTTTAAATGAGTTCTCATTACCTTAATGTTAATATTAATAGTATCTAAATTGATTTAGGTGGAACTAGGAATGAATGAATGAGCTCATACGGTCAACAACAACTTTAATTGAGTCATTACATTTGCATGGTGTTGGTATAGCGTTCATCCCGACCCAAGTCGTCGATCGATCATTCTGAGTTGAAATGAGTTCTCATTAACTTAATGTTAAGATTAATAGTACCTAAATTGATTTAGATGGAACTTAGGTGGAACTAGGGATGAATGAATGAGCACACAGGGTCAACAAAAACTTTAATTGAGTCGTTGCATTTGCATGGTGTTAGTATTGCGTTCATCCCGACCCGAGTCGTTGATCGATCACTCAGAGTTGAAATGAGATCTCATTAACTTAATGTTAAGATTAATAGTACCTAAATTAATTTAGGTGGAATTAGGGATGAATGAATAAGCTCATAGGGTCAACAATAATCTCAATTGTATCGTCTGATTTGCATGGTGTTGGTATTGCGTTCATCCTGACCTGAGTCGTCGATCGATTAATCTGAGTTTAAATGAGTTCTCATTAACTTAATGTTAAGATTAATAGTATCTAAATTGATTTAGGTGGAACTAGGGATGAATGAATGAGCTCACAGGGTCAACAATAACTTTAATTGAGTCATTGCATTTGCATGGTGTTGGTATAACATCCATCCCGTCCCGAGTCGTCGATCGATCACGCTGAGTTGAAATGAGTTCTCATTAACTTAATGTTAAGATTAATTGTACCTAAATTTATTTATGTGGA
Source organism: Capsicum pubescens (assembly GCA_030864215.1). NCBI lineage: Eukaryota > Viridiplantae > Streptophyta > Magnoliopsida > Solanales > Solanaceae > Capsicum > Capsicum pubescens. The sequence continues at coordinate 191,185,311 of CM061544.1, read as the reverse complement.
ACTAGGGATGAATGAATGAGCTCACAGGGTCAACAAAAACTTTAATTGAGTCGTTGCATTTGCATAGTATTGGTATTGCGTTTATCCGACCTAATTCATCGATCGATCACTGTGAGTTGAAATGAGTTCTCTGTAACTTAATATTAAGATTAATATTACCTAAATTGATTTAAGTGTAACTAGGGATGAATGAATGAGCTCACAGGGTCAACAACAACTTTAATTGAGTCGTTGCATTTGCATGGTGTTAGTATGGCGTTCATCCCGACCCGAGTCGTTGATCGATCACTATGAGTTGAAATGAGTTCTCATTAACTTAATGTTAAGATGAATATTACCTAAATTGATTTAGGTGTAACTAGTAATGAATGAATGAGCTCACAGAGTCAATAACATATTCAATTGAATCGTTGCATTTTCATAGTGTTGGTATTGCGTTCATCCTGACCTGAGTCATCGATCGATCACTCTGAGTTTAAATGAGTTTTCATTAACTTAATGTTAATATTAATAGTATCTAAATTGATTTAGGTGGAACTAGGAATGAATGAATGAGCTCATAGGGTCAACAACAACTTTAATTGAGTCATTGCATTTGCATGGTGTTGATATAGCGTTCATCCCGACCCAAGTCGTCGATCGATCATTCTGAGTTGAAATAAGTTCTCATTAACTTAATGTTAAGATTAATAGTACCTATATTGATTTAGGTGGAACTAGGGATAAATGAATGAGCTCACAGGGTCAACAAAAACTTTAATTGAGTCGTTGCATTTACATAATATTGGTATTGCGTTTATCCTGACCTAATTCATCGATCGATCACTATGAGTTGAAATGAGTTCTCAGTAACTTAATATTAAGATTAATATTACCTAAATTTATTTAAGTGTAACAAGGGATGAATGAATGAGCTCACAGGGTAAACAACAACTTTAATTGAGTCGTTGCATTTGCATGGTGTTAGTATTGCGTTCATCCCGACCCGAGTCGTTGATTGATCACTATGAGTTGAAATGATTTCTCAGTAACTTAATGTTAATATTAATAGTACCTAAATTGATTTAGGTGGAACTAGTAATGAATGAATGAGCTCACAGAGTCAATAACATATTCAATTGAATCGTTGCATTTTCATAGTTTTGGTATTGCGTTCATCCTGACCCGAGTCATCGATCAATCACTCTGAGTTTTAATGAGTTCTCATTAACATAATGTTAAGATTAATAGTATCTAAATTGATTTAGGTGGAACTAGGAATGAATGAATGAGCTCATAGGGTCAACAACAACTTTAATTGAGTCATTGCATTTGCATGGTGTTGGTATAGCGTTCATCCCGACCCGAGTCGTCGATCGATCATTCTGAGTTGAAATGAGTTCTCATTAACTTAATGTTAAGATTAATAGTACCTAAATTGATTTAGGTGAAACTAGGGATGAATGAATGAGCTCACAGGGTCAACAACAACTTCAATTGAGTCAGTATATTCGCATGGTGTTGGTATTGCGTTTATCCCGACCCGAGTCATCGATCGATCACTCTGAGGTGAAATGAGTTCTTATTAACTTAATGTTAAGATTAATAGTACCTAAATTTATTTAGGTAGAACTAGGGATGAATGAATAAGCTCACAGGGTCAACAACAACTTCAATTAAGTCATTGCATTTGCATGGTGTTGGTATTGCGTTCATCCCGACTCGAGTCGTCGATCGATCACTCTGAGTTGAAATGAGTTGTCATTAACTTAATGTTAAGATTAATAGTACCTAAATTGTTTTAGGTGGAACTAGGGATAAAAGAATGAGCTCAGAGGGTCAACAACAACTTCAATTGAGTCGTTGCATTTGCATGGTGTTGGTTTTGCGTTCATCCTAACCCAAGTCGTCGATTGATCACTCTGAGTTGAAATGAGTTCTCATTAACTTAATATTTTAAAACTAAATCTTTTGAATTTTAAAAATTAATTAAGATCAATTCAGAACAAATTAACAATTTCAAAACTTGTCCTTCTTTTTCAAAATTACAAATCAACCCATACAAACCATCCTTTTTGTGGAAAAAACTTTTTCTCATTTCAAATCTTAAGTTCTCGCTCCTCTCTCTCTCTCTCTCAATAATACAAACAATAACTACTCAATATATTGTTCAACCCTTCAATATATAGTTGTTATTTTCGACTTCATTCTCACATGTGTCCATTATTTTCTCTGTCTTTGCAGGTAACAGAGTTTGAGAAGAGTTCTACATTTGTTCTTTATTTTAAAAATTAGGGCTTTTTAGTTAATGATGAAAAAAAAGACTTTTAGTTATATTATCTTCGAGAATGTGTTAATAATTTTGTGTTTTGATGCTAAAAAAGTAGGAAGCACCCGAGAAAACCCTAGTTTTTATCTCAGTGTTTTGTTGACTATCATGGTATTATTGGATGGTATTTTTGGTATTGTTGGTGGTTGTTGTTGGTGATGTCGGTATTTGTGCTTTTGGTGGTGGTACGGTGGTCATAGTGTTGGTATTGGTGGTGGTCTTGATGGTATTGGTGATGGCATTGGTTGTGGTGGCGGTGGTCCATCTGTTACAATGGGTGGAAGATCTGTTGGAAGATATTTAATCGGTCTTCAAATAGATTCCCCATCAGTTCCAACTGATGGGTTATCCGTTGGAGTATTTTTTTGTAATGTGGCATAGAATAATTTATTGAAATTTGTCTTACCTCTTTTTAAAAAATTATGCAGACATCAAATGCAATGTATTTTTTGTTTTTCTATTGTTTGTAGTTAAAAGATGTCTCCCAAAATAAAAATAACTGAGAGTAGAGAAAGTGAATCAACTTCTGATCACCAAACAAAAAAGGCTAGAGTACAGATAGATTTGGAGGAACTTCTAGAACAATCTCAGTCAGGGCAGAATGAAGCCGAGGAAAGTGATAACTCCTTCTCACCAATGAGGCTTGAAATTATATCAAAATCTCAACATGATTCTGTCAAAACCATTAGTATTGACAACTTTCAAGTTGTGATGCCGATGAATAGCCCTAACATAGTATTTGGTGATCTTATACTTAAATGTCAGTTGAGAAAGCCTTTTGACGAACTTAGGAGTATTAAGAAGAATGAAAACATAGATGAACTTTTTATGAATATTTGCTTTGCATACTTTCTTGAGTTTTCTGAGGACCGCACTATCCATTTCCCAATGAGCATGGTATATGGCCCTCTCAAGTGCAGGATCAAGTATGCGGGGGATGATAAAGATTCGAAGGAGGGTGAAAAAAGTTGGATGAAGTTTGGATCAACTATTGTGGTATGCCAGTTTGTTTTGGATTGAAAGAGTTTGCCATAGTGACAGGATTGAGATGCAATCGTTCAGAAGAACCTTTCATAAAGAAAACACCCCACAAAGGGTCCAACAAATGCAAGGTAAAAAAATTTAGGTTGTTGGGCATTATTGGACCTAGATACAAAGGGGGGGATTTGATGGCGGATTTTGAGAATAAAAACATACCAAAGCACTACAGGGAGAAATTATGCTTAGTTTGGTTTGTCTATTCCGTTTTATTAGCAAGAGACGTCAGGAAAGTCATAGAACATGATTTGTTGGTGCTTGCTGATGATTTTGGAAAATTCAACGATTATCCCTGGGGATATGACAGCTACTACTTGATTGTCGAATATTTACTGACAAAGCTATCCCCAAAGATGATCACATTATACGGCTTTTCCTGGGCTTTCATGGTAAAATTCATCACTATTTTTACTCATCCATTAATTTATATTGAATATAGTTATTATGATTTTTTTTGTTTGCTTCATGTTTACATTTTTTAGGCTTGGTCATGTGAATCCATTTCTCCCCCCCCCCCCGAAAGCAGTTCAAGGATTATCCGTATATGGTTTCTCATCCAAGGATCCTTAGGTGGTTGGCTGCAATAAAGAGTAGTAGAAAATATATTAAGGAGGATGATCTTTTTAATTCTTTGGATGATACAGTATGTCTTCTTTAAACTAAAATAATTTGCCTCAAAGAAAGATATTAAAACAGATGTTCCATCTATTGCGATAGATAGGTCGTCTGTTGCAACAAATTACCCATCAACTGCAATTGGTGCAACAGATGGGTAATCTGTTGCGACAGACGATCCATATTTCACAATAGATTAACCATCTGTTTCTCTGGTTCTCTGAACCCGACTCAACAGATTACCTATCTGATGCAAATTATGCAACAAATGTGTAATCCGATGCAACATAGTGTCAATCTATTGCGACTTACAGATCAACTATTACGGTATCTAGATCATCTGTTGCATAAGTTGGGTGTTTTAACATCTATGTAACTCAACTGACTGCAAATTATTATTATATGATTTAAGCGCCTCCTGTCTTTTTTATAGGTTGTGCATCCTTGGATCGTTCCTACCATTGATGAGCAGGGGATGACTTCTTTTCTTACTCTGGGTCTTGTTGATACAAAATAAGACCCAACGGTGGAGTTAATAAAGAAGGAATTGGCTGGAGCAACATCCATAAGAAGAGAAGTTAGGCAAGGTCAGCCTAATGTTGAAGCTCTTCACAACCAACCTCAAATTGCAACAGATCCGGGTGCTTCTTCTGGGGGTGTTGCTGGTGGAGTTGTTTATGATGGTGGCAGCTATCCTCCTGTTGCTTCTACTTCCAGTCGTGATTATGAGCATTATGGTTCTCAGCAAAAAATAAATACTTTTGAAAACACCCCTTGCAAAAGTCCCTCTCACCCCTACATCGGTCCCTCTCACCCTTACAGTGGTCCCTCTCACCCCTTTTCACCTTCATATTCTCATTTCAAATGCAAAGTATGCAAGGACAGGGAGGATAAACTCTTTAAAAATATAGAGGCTATTGCTAAAGCTATCGAGGATTTTAAATCCCAGAGGGTTGTCATACCATCTAATGAGGTGAGGGAGCCATGCACTCCTACAGTGGCAGTTAGTTGAAAGAGAAGAAAAATTAGACAAATTCTCTCCATTTTGAAAACAGCAAAAATTGCAACTCCTCCCACTCCAAGGGTTGTTGAAGTTCAAGGGCCACTGAAGAAGGTGGAAATATTCGTAGCACTTGGCAAGGAGAAGAAAAAAAACTGTAAGAAATCATGAATGGCAGGACGAAGGTTTGAAAAAAATACACTATGCATTCATTGCCGCCAAATACTTCACAAATATTACAAATATGTATGAGTGGTACGAGGACAATGTAAGTTTACTTTTTCTAACCTAGCCTTCCAATCTATTCCATAAAAAAGAATATACGTAGCAGATGTGTAATCTATTATAACAACTTGGTATTCTGTTGCAACATAATACACATCTGTTGCATAAGTTACGTTGGCTGGGTAATCTGTGAACTGATTCAGAGAACCATCTACATTGGATTCTTTCCACTGTGTTTTTATTCTTTACAATTTATAACCTATTTAAAAATTATCTTCTATACCACAGTATGTTGATGAAATTCTCTGCCTCATGAGGGTCAGGTAATTAGCGTACCAGGATTCTTATGATGCTGTCGATAGGATAATGGACCTCAATTTCTACAATAATTTTAAGAATAAGTATGCTGATCTCCGTAAGCTAGCTGATTCCAGTGGCCTGGGATTTGATAAGTTAGTTTCTACGTTCCAATGGGATGAAGAAATGATCAAATATGTTAGAGGGAAGAGGCCATATCTATATGGCAAGAGCTGGACCAAGGCAAAGAGAATCCTTGCAGTCATGAACGTGGAAGTCAAACATTTTCTCGCTGCTGAGATACTACTCTATGAGGGAAAGATTAAGGTTTATGACTGTAACTTACCTGTCTTCAACGAGGACACATATAATCTATCTGTTGCAACTGATAGGTAATCTGTTGGAAAAAATCAAGAAAGTAGGAAGACCTGTTATATAATTTCCAGTAGATGACCTATGTGTTGCATCTCATGTTTCAACATATGTCTAAATCTATTTGATAAGATATGTAGTCTGTTGCAGCAAATGTATTATCTGTTGCAATATTCGAATATAGTATTCCATTTCAATTAACATGTTCAAAACTAAGAATTAAATTATATTCATAGATAACATAAAATAAGTTGAAGCCTTCAGAAATTACCTGAAATAACTCAACAAATAAATAAAATATACAAAAATCATTATGGGTACAAATGATCTACTCTACAAATAAATCAACAAGTTAAACCAAAGAGGATAGGTTATTACATTGACGGACTCAAGCTATAAAGATCTACTCAATATGAATAAGTTGTTCTTCATCCGGTGCTGTGGAATTCGGCTTTAGTCGTCGTGGTTCTTTAATATCACTTGCATACGGCTTCTGAGCTTTTTCTTCTCCATTATTTCATAATAGAGAAACATATCTTTTGCGGAGTAATCCGGCATCAAGTCCATCATTTGGTACTTATAATTCATCACTCAAATACTCGGCGTCTGCGGCAACAAAAAGACCGCAATCCTTGCGTTTTAAAAAAATTGATAATCCATATCTTGTCGTTCATGCAAGCGTTGTGAAATTTGTGAAATGAAACTAAATCATGACACTTAAACTTACAGGCTACTAATGATTTGTTGAGCAATTCCTTAAACATATTGTACATCAAATGGATTACCCATTTTATCCCGATATGCTTCAATCGTCGACTAATTAGTACGAACCTTTTGGTCTAAAAATCCACTCATATCAATGTATAGGTAATATTTTGGCCAGCTTTTGTATCTTAGACGACATACCGAAATGTATCTTTTGCGACATCGAGTCATAAACTCGGATGTGCCTCTCTTTTAGAACGACGACAACCAACACCCAATAGAATTCATCACCACAATTGATTGGGATGTATACTTTATCGACCAAATACCAAGGTAAGCCAGTTGGAATGCTAAAACCTTTGATGATGTTGATTAAGCATTCATCATTTTAGAAAACTTCCGGCTGTTGTTGACAATACCTATCGTACGAATTATTGATGTAAACTTTGTACAAATAATTGCCTGTCGTATATCTGTATTGTTTTTGTGTTTGCAACTTGGCCTTATTTTGGAGGAAGTAAAAAATGACATCGATGTGCTGCACATATTATCAAACATTTGGGATTACGTGATGAAAAAATTAATACGCAGATGCAATTAAATAAAGTGTTAATTAATAGTAATATGTAAGACATTTAAACCTCATCATTCTAGCAAGTTTGGGACTGTGACATCAAATAGAACCAATTCTTCGTTCTGGGATATGCCTCAACAAAGTCAAATATATCAAAACCAAGACTCGATTCATTCACTTTGTATCATTTATCATTTTATTTTCTACATGATGATTTATATGTGTTAATGTCACGTTCTTACAACAAGAATCGTATAAACTAATATATTTAAAAATTAATTTATGTACCTGCCGATATGATGCTTTAACAGCCCATCGGCAATCCATTCTGAATAGTCGTTGATCAACTGTGTTAGTTTTTTTAGAGCCTCATCCGAGATGTTAAACCCTTTAAACTGGTAATTCTTCCGTTCTCCTGAACTAACAGGCTTCACTTTTTCTTTTTCTTTGGAAGTAGTTGATAGATTATCAACTGTGATATTATGCTCTTCAGTAGTGGCTTATATTGTGACATCCATTTAGAAAGCCAAAAATTGTCAATGCTAATTACAGATATACAACAAATTATCCATCTGTTGCAACAGATGGACCATCTATTGGGATGAATTCGAATAGGTAAATCAGAGCAGTATGATAATTTTGAATAGATGACCTATCTGTTACAACATAAGACTCATCTGTTGAAATTTATAACTCATCTGATGTAACAAGTTAAACAACAATTCCAACATATGTATATATTTGTTTGATAATTTTTAGCAGATGTATCAGCTATTGAAACAGATATGTGCCTGTTTATTTATTGGAAAAGATGATGTACATTCATAATCTTTGGCTCATGCTGCTCTCCTGTGGCCCTTGCACACTGAACAACGGTGCAAGACAAAGACAGAGGCATTGCAATTTTTATTTTTTCGATGCTTGATGATGCCTTAAAAGTATGTTTCCTTCTCTTCTTAGCCGCCTTGATCTCAAGTGGAGTGTATGGATATGAAATCCTCTTTAATGGAATGACACCCCTCTTAGATGCCATTTCCTTTATAGAAGCAGTTAGTGCATTAATAACATTAATCACTCCATCGTGTTTCGCTTTGCAGTCTTGTCATTTGCATGCAGAACATTCGCTAGATATGGCAAAATCTGGAGAAAAATATATACAACCAGTATGATCATATTCATAATGGCTTTTTGTTTCAAAAATTATAAGAGGATCATCATTATCCCAAATAGAAACACCACTACCACTACCATCATCAACAACAATAAGTCCACCATCCAAAATTATTTTTCTTCTGATGGTTGTTGCTCCAAACAATTCCATTTTTATTACATCAATGACCTTAGGGTCCGATAAAGTTTGCACAGACTGTAAAGTAAGAAATAATGGCATCTTCAACTCTCTGTTGGTCAGAACAAACCACGGATGGAAAATCTAAGATAATTAGTACATATATTAGAATGATGACGAAACCATTTAAAATAATCACTAATTAAAACAAAAACTTGATTAGAATTGGACTTACTGCTTCCTTCGGGAGGTTGAAAAGATTAAGAAATTTTGCTTTTTTTATCAGTTTTGGCCGACAATCACCTTAGGATTCTTGGACAGAAAACTTCTTCCTGGTAGTTCACTTGTTGTCTCAAATAAGAAATGGCTTCAAATGTCCAAGCCTATAACATAACACCAATAAATCAAAAGCATTATTGATTAAAAAAATGATGAATCATATCATGATAAAAGAAATATTTACCATGAAGGCCCATCGAAAGCTATATAAGTTGATTGTCTTTGGTGTTAATGGAGTAAATAAATATTGGATAGTCATTTTGAAGCTTTCATAACCCCAAGGATAGTTGTTAAATGCCTCAAGATCCTCGGAGAGATTTATTAAACCGGGGCTTATGTTATAGTTAACATCTCTCGCCCAAAGAATATTATGTACAAACCAAACCAAGCACAATGATTGCTTGTGCTTCTTTGAGAGTCCTTTACCTTTCAACGCTTCTATCAAATTTTATTTTTGAAGCTTGGACCAATAATGGACACCATGTCCTCATGATCACTCGACTTGCCTTTGCCTTTTTTGGGTATGCAAGGTTCTTTTTTTTAGGTCAGAGTAGGTATAACTTGAGAAGGAGGATAACATTTTAGTTCGGTAACTATGACAAACTCCTTCCAACCAAAACAAACAGGCATGCCACAATAATTTATCCACACCTTATCCATCTTGTCTTTGTTTTCATTCATAAACCTACGCTTGATAATATCGTATACCATTTTCATCTGAAAACGAGCATTGTTGTCCTCCGGCAAATCAAGATATTGCCCAAAGCAGCTTTACCTGAAATAAACATCCAATTTTTGTTCTTAAAGTATTTTTCTGAAGGCGTCGAAAGATTTTCCCATGGCTGACTTAACCACGAAATCACCCGTTAAATTTGTGGCACCATCGCCTGCATTCTCACAGGATAACAATCAATGCTGAAGGTTTTGACCAACTCTTCAGCAGAAGGGCTATTAGCATTTAGATAATTTTTTTTGAGACATTTCTCTTCCCCGTGTTTATTATCTTCTGCTCCTGATTGAGATAATGCTTGTAACGCAAGCTCATAGAGTAGTGGATGTAGCCGAGCTGCTGCACTTGTTCCTTTACTTGGATTTGATTTGTTTTTTTCTTTTTGGAGCCATATTATCTTAAATTAACAAGAACATAAAATAGATTATAATTGATTAATGCATCATTAAAAAGGGATAACAGTAAATCTAACATGCACAACGATAAAATAACAGTTCCAATAGACCACACATCTGTTGCACTAGGTATGTTATCTGTTGTAATATATAACCGACCTATTACAACGGATGAGTAAACCGTTGGAAATAATAAAAATAGATCACTAATTTGTTGTCCCAGTTATTTTATCTGATGCAACATATAACCAACCTGTTGCAACAGATGAGTAAACCATTGGAAGCCATAAAAATAAATCACTAATCTGTTGCACCAGGTAGTTTATCTGTTGTAAAATATAACAAATCTATTGCAAGGATGAGTAATCTATTGGAAATAGTAAAAACAGATAACTAATTTGTTGCAACATATAACCAACCTGTTGCAAGGATGAGTAATCCGTTGGAAGCTATAAAAATAGATCACTAATCTGTTACACCAGGTAGTTTATCTGTTGCAATATATAACCAACCTATTAAAATGGATGAGTAATCCGTTGGAAACCATAAAATAGATCACTAATTTATTGCACCAGGTAGTTTATCTGTTGCAACATATAACCAACCTATTGAAATAGATGAGTAATCCGTTGAAAACCATAAAAATATATCACTAATCTGTTATACCACGTATGTTATCTGTTGCAATATATAACTGTCTTGTTGCAACAGATGAGTAATTCGTTGGAAACCATAAAAATAGATCACTATTTTGTTTCACCAGGTATGTTATTTGTTGCAACATATAACTAAACTGTTGCAACGGATGAGTAAACCATTGGAGACAGTAAAAAAAAATCACTGAACTGTTGAAACATATCACTCATCTGTTATAAAAATGAGTTATCTGTTGGATCAATATTATTTGGATTTCTTCCAAATAGAAGAGCCGCCTGTTGCAACAGATGAATGATCTGTTAGATTGTTCATCTGTTGCATCAAATTTTCATAGTTACATAAGATTTTAATATGTTGCATCAAATATTTTCATCTGTTGCATCAGATATCTTCATCTGTCGCATAGGATGTTTCATCTATTGCATCAGATGTTTCATCTGTTGCAACACCATTTTTACAATGACAAATAACAAATCAACCCAGCAATACCAATACATCACACACACATACACTAAGAACATCAACTGTGAACAAAAATTACCAACAAATCTGAATCAATAGTACGACAACAAAAAGAAAAAATACCAGAAATTAGGGTTTTATTTAGTTCACATTTCAATACTAGAAGAGTAGTTGGCTCAAGTTTCTCTGTTTCTTCATAATTTTTTACCTGTGAAAAAGAAAATGGGACGACGAAGAACTCGAAGTTGTTGTCGCCAGAGAAGTCTTCACGTTGATTAACGATTGAAAGTCGAAAGGGAACTCGCCCGACTATTTTTTGCTGGAGGTTGAAGTCACTGGGGATTGAAGGGAGAATTTTGCAGAACTGTTGGTTGGGAGAGAGTTAAGAGAAACTATTGAAAGAGAGAAAGGAGAGAAACTGGTTGATTTGGATTGAAGAGGGGTGTGGGTTGATTTGTATTTTTGAAAAGATTAGAAAGTTTTGAAAATATTAATCAAGTCCATCATTAACTTAATCAAGTTTCCTAATAATGTTTGACCCTTTAAGTTGGTCAATGTCACCAACCCTTCATTCTAGACTTAAAAGATACCTTTTCTTCAATTTTCTCAACCACACTTAGTACAATTTGCTCTCTCGTCTTAGTCGTATTTGTGTTTTTCCACCTTCGACTGCTTGAATTTTCTACCTTCATATTTTACCTATTCAATTTCCATTCTTAATAATATTCATAACTCCCATACTTTTCATATTCATAACCCCCAAATATTTAATTTAAACTACCTTATAGTATTTCTTCATTTTTATCTATATAAGTTCATACTTTTGCTTCAGGAGACTCATTGCAAGGTTATCTTCTCAGTTCAGATTTGAAATAGTAATATTATTATATTTCATGTAGTATCATATTCATGCTTTAATTTGGCTTGAAGAAAAAGAATTCTAAATGATGATATCTTATGAAAATGAATATCTACAAGAGATTGAAAAAATAAAAATTGATTTCATAATTTTTGCTTCTATGTTTATGATTATTAAGATCGTAAAAATAATATATATTGTATTATTTTCTTTTTTCTTTATTTTCTTTGTACATTCTCTCTGAATATACATTTAATGGCTTGCTCTGTGAATCATAATCTCAAGTTGAAGGCCTCATTAGTAAAAAAAAAGCTAATGGATTCGATGATATCCTTTTAGTCCGATATTTATATGACTTGTGATTGTTGTTACTATCAAAATGCATAGTATGGTTACATTTATATTCAAGTAAAACTTTCCACCATCCTAGGCATTCAATTAGAAAAACTTCTATGCTACTTTATTATATTATATTATATTATATTATATTGTCTTAATACTATATTATATTCTTTCAAGATTAAAAGTTTCAAAATAAATTTAGCTAAAAGATTCTTAAACTTGTGTATATTGAACATTTCTTATTGAAAATATGCTTAAATAAATTTATTTATGCATGAAATCTAAGTGATTAAACAAATAATGATGCAAGACTCAATTTGAAGTTTGAATTGAATGTATACTCATAAATTTTGACAATAATAAAAAAAGGAGTTGAGTAAGTAACTTTCTTATTTTGACACTCATTAAAAAAATCCTCTTTCAAAATATCGAGAGATTCAGTGAATGGTTCATTTTCGTTTTAAGTAAATATCTTTATTTGACATTCATTAAAATAAAATTCTCTTTCAAATATCGAGAGATTCAGTGAATGATTCATTTTCGTTTTGCGATATATTGTTACATCATCAAATGTACAACTTTATTACTGATTATTAAAAGAAATAATTTTTAAACGTTGAAATACATCTTCATTTATTTTTTTGTTATTTTCACGTTTTAGATCACTAATTATGAAATATGCAAAACTTGAAAACTAATAAATATAAAGCACCTGAGAAGAATAAAGTAATTTAAAGAATCATATACATGAAGAAGGATCATTTATGTTTTATTTATAATTTTTTAAACTTTGAAAAACGACCTATTTATGCGATTGTATAAGTGGCGTAAGAATAAAAAGCCTCTTCTTTCATCTCTAAAAAAGATCATCAATTGAATTCAACACATTTTTAATGAAATCATACATCTAGGTATTTATATAAGAAACGATCAATTAATGGTTGCATCTTTTTTCTTTTGTATTTTACTATTTAAATTAATGGGTGTAATTTTTTTTAATTTTGCATTTTTTATGGAAAAAATATTAAAATATTATTCAGAAATTTTAACTTAGATATGCATATATTAAACATACATTATATAGATTCATTATATATATATATTTAAAGGACACAATTTTTCTTAAAACTTCATCGGTTTAAGAAATCAAAGAAATAATTGATTAAGAAATACATATCAACATTATAAATATAATCTATTTATAAACGTCTAATCCTCTATACACTTTAATAAGCAACTTTAAAATTGTAATACCGCTTGAAGTATGAAAACTGAAATACCCAAGATCTTGGCCTTGCAAAAAATTTTGTTTTTTGAGCATGTTGTCCAAGGTACGATTGGGCAAGCCACTCATACCCTTTGGATACGAGTTGTACTCACTTCTCCCTTCCCTCTCGTACCTTGAGCAGTCTAGGAGGGTTGTATTATGTCCTCTATATGACTTATCCTCTCCTCACTCGTATATAAGGGTACGAGTCATACCTACGTAAGTCGTATGGTGCTTGGCACTTAGTGTAGAGTGGACTGTTTTGGGTATGAGTGTTGTGTATAGTTAGAATATGAGTCGTACCCTTTGGATACGACTCAAGAGTGTGTAGTTGTATCAAGATCAGTGAAGATGACCTAGGTGGATCCTAGGGTACGAGTCGGTTACCACTCGTACCCTAGGATACAATTGACTCAAGTGAGTCGTACCCACCTGACGACCAATTTTCAGCTTTAAACTAGGGGCCTTGTGGTTATTTTCTGCACCCTAAACCCTAAGTCCCCTCACTATATAAGGGTATATGGCCTTCTTAAACATATTTTGAGTGGATCTAATACCCTAAACTCTCTCTCTCAAACACTCTTTGGAAGATTGGAGGCTAGGGTTTGAAGGGTGTGCATCTAGTAGTAAGAAGGAGTCAAATTTCTTGGTGGATCATCTTGCTTAAGGCATGTAACTCTTCCCCTTGTTAAATAACTCTAAAACCATGTACTTTACTCTTGGATTATAAGTGTACATGGTGATTTTGAAATCAAATGAAAAAGGTTTTGTTGTCTAATGATGAATAATGTTATTTCTTTCTTAGACTTGTGTTTATACATGTTATTGATGATGAATTTCATATGTTGGTGCTTGTTGTATCTGGTTTAACATGAGGGTCTTAAGAACCCTAATCTTGATGATTTCTATCATGAAAATAGCCTTGTTAAAGGTATGCACACAAGGTGTTTGTGAAAATATCTACGTAAATTGTCTAGTTACATGTTGGTGATGTTTTGAATTATGGAAATGGCCCAATAAGCATGAATGATTGATAATTGATATTGTTAAGGTATTGAGATCCATGTATTGTATAATTGATGACCTTGTTGGGTTAATGACTAATAAGGGATTGAAGCCCCTAAACATGAATATGAATTTGAATAGTGTATTAAACTAAAATGTGGTGAGAATGTGGTATAAGCTTGCTAATGAAATATGAATAGTTATGTGGGTCTTGATGATCGTAAGTTGAATTAATGATGAATTGAATCAAGGCATTTAGTCCATTGGAGTGACTAGTGGTTAAATGGTTTTGTGAAGGTCAAATGTGTATCTATGATATTAGTCTAGTAAAAATGAATGAGATAAGATGTTGTTAATAAATTTGAATGCTTGGTAAATATTTGATAGAGGCCTTTTTGGACATGAGAGGAGTAAAGGGATGTCTTTGATAGTTGGTTGGCTAAATGGGTCATAGTCCCTAAAACATGAACTTGAATTGTGTTTGACTAAAAAGGTATGTATAAGAATAGTAATGAGGAATGATTGGTTTGAAGAGGTCTTGGTGGCCATAAATAAACTTGCATCGTGTTGTGAACTAAGGCCTTGGGCCTATCTATACGATTAATAGTTAATTTGGGTCAGCAGAGACTATGTGGTTGTCTACGGTGTTGATATATAGCCTTGGTGGCTAGAATTACTTAAATGGGTTTGAGTCCTTATGTGTTGAATAGTATGATGTTGATACGTGATTAAGGAGGGATAGAATTCAAATGATGATTTTTGATGATATAAGATGTGTGTTGGTTTGTGTTCCGAATCCACTAATCATGGGAGTTGGTTCGTAGTCCAAGTCTACTTACTATACGAGTTGAGTTGGTTTGTGGACTAAGTTCACTTACCATATGAGGCATGTTGGTTTGTGGTCCAAGTCCACTTACCATACAAGGAATGTTGGTTTGTAGTCCAAGTAAACTTACCATATGAGGTACGTCGGTTCGTGGTTCGTTTCCACTTACGGTAAGAGGTATGTCAGTTTGTGGTTCATGTCAACTTACCATAAGAGGTATGTCAGTTTATAATTTGTGTCCACTTATCGTAAGAGGTATGCCAATTCATTGTTCGTGTCTACTTACTATAAGAGGTATATCGGTTTGTGGTTCATGTCCACCTATCATATAGGATGTGTTAGTTCGAGGTTTGTGTCCTCTTGCCTATTGTAACGTAGAAACCCTATGTGGCTAAAATGTAAGGGCAAAAGGTTGGGAAGTCTTTCACTCCATATCTCATGAATGAATGATTAGAGAATGCATGTTATGACTTGTTTCATAGCTTGACATGTTGTGTAACTATATGTACATGTATCTTCATATATGCCTATACTTATGTAAATGTGATCACATATGATGGTTTGACATGGATTTGAATAAATGTACTATTTTATCCTTATCCTTGGGTTACATGCTAGCGCTCCAACCGCTAACCGTCTCCGGACGATATGTCCCCACGCGACATAGGTTCCGTAGCTTCATCTTCTTTTCCTACGCAGTGATCAAGTGTTCAGATGGATCGTGTGTGACATTAAAGTGGTGAGCTTCCATTCTTCGGAAGGCACATATTTCATAGTCTCTTTACCTTATGTTTTAAACTTGATGTTGGCTATTGTCGAGGGCATGTCCCGACACATGTTCATATATTTAGACTTCAGATTTGTATAGAGGTATTGTGGATGACTGTATACTTGGGTATTTTAGCTAGATTGTTGACTTTAATGAAATGCTAGATATTGTTTAAGTTTTGACTATTAGCCTTATTTTTCTGCTATCTTATAATAAGGTCGAGATTAGGTTGGGTTATTGGGGAGACCTCCGATTCATGTGGGCTTGAGGTGCCCCTACAACATAGCCTGATTTTGGGGCATGTCAAAAACTGTCACTATATTACTAACAATGATTTAGATTTTTAATTTACATATGTCTAGAGAAAGATAATAAACTAATATATATATATATATATATATATATATATTTATTTATTTCCTTGACGAACGCGTGAAGCACGAATACATTACCTAGTTCAAAAAGTAAAGCAACACTATAAATACATACACCAATAACATTTCAAATTCATCCCCCAAAAAATATAGTTTTCAATATTTATAAAAAGAATGTCTACAAAAATTGACTTAGTTCATGAGATATCGAATACAAAAATGCAATGGAACTTAAAGGTTCACTAGTAAGATTGTGTCATATTTTAGAACATAAAAATACCGATAAGCTATTATCGTTAGAATTACTTTTGTAGGATGAAAAGGTATACGTACTTCATGCATATTTTATTACAACAAATTTATTTGCTTTATGATAAGCTCAACTACGGATTATTATTTATTTGTAGGGTGATCGTATTCAGGCATCCATTGGAACCTCCATTTTCACTAGGCTCATCGAGAAAATTCAGAAACTAGGATTATATTCTACGAGAAATTATTTGACTTCGTTCTTCCCATACTTGAATCTTTTTTCTTCTATAAACATCCATAGGGATAGAAGTGCTAAAAGATGAAAATATTTTCTGAGAGATTTTCTCCAATTTTTCAAGTGAGAATGCTTTTATGGTGATTGAATGAATTCTATCATTATGTTTAATGGATTGTAGTTGCCAATTTTGATTATATTTTAAATGAATTTTTATTGTAATAAAATTAAAAATGGATTGTATCTCCTCCTATAAATTTGTAATACCTACATATGAGGTAACTTATTTTTTAAATAGATTTTGGCTACCATTTTCGTAAACTTTAAATTCAATTAAATTGAAATTGATTATGTATCCTAAAATTTTTGTAACTAATTAATTATATCTTAAAATTTTGATACAGATACAATAACCTATTTTTTGCATGACTTTTGCTATCTTTTAAATGGATTCTCAACGCAATCAAAAATAAAAAATATTATACTTCCTGCATTTTTTATTATTAATTATATCTATATTGGAATTAAACTCATAAAAGAATGGGTGAACTAAAAAGTAAATGAACGATTATAATTGGAACATGAAAAAGAAAGTTTAAAACTTACACGCATTTGATGGAGACAAACAAGCAGGGAAGTGAAGCCCAAATAAGGCAAAAGTGGGCAAATAAATTGTACAGAATAAATTTGTGCAAAGGTTTTGAATTAGAAAATGATAAGAAAGTAAGACATTTTTTTAATAATGCGTGACTACAAGTAGTTTTAACTATATTTCCATCAACCAATTAGGAGATAATACATATACTTTTGAGTGATATTAACATAAATGTCAATTTAACATTCAATTTTTAATAATGAAACGTATAATAAAAATATATGTTAAACCAATTTGATGTACATCAAAGTGACGCTAATTCAAGAAGGCCTTTCATAAGAAGTCAAGCTAAGGACCTTCAAACATTTCAAGCTTTATGGATGAAGATGGAATCTTTGGAAGGTTCCAATATGGATGACTTGAAGATATTTAATATTCTAAGTATCTACCTTTAAATTAGCTTGTAATTTAAATGAAGGGAAATTTGGTCTTTCTTTATTTCTTTTATCCCTTAGTATAAATAGTTAGCTATTAGGGTTGAACTACTAGTTTTTTGGAATATTGAATATTTGTGTCTCCTTTGAGAGCTTGAAAACCCTTTGTTGATTTTCAACAATTGTCCTAGGATTTGCAAACAAGGTTACTACCTTCTTGAGGATTCTAATAGATTAGGTGGTTTTAGTTCCCAATTAAGGGGTGTTTTGGTTAGTTTCACCATTACATCTTTTTATTGTTTGAATCTAATTGTGTTTATCTTTCTTTATTTTGTATCTTTAATTTCTATCTTGCTTCTATTTTTTTGTTTTACATCAAATTGGTATCAGAGCTTGGATTAGATTTGTTTTCACAAACCTAAGTTTTGGGGTTTTGATATTTTCAAAACAAAAAACATAAATAAAAAAATCCAAAAAATAAAAAGAATCAAATTTGATTGAATGTTGTTTGATATTATTCCTTGAGTTACATGTTGTTTCCTAGTTAAAAAAAATTAAAAAAAATACATGACAAAAAAAATTGAAAATAGTATTGAAGAAGAAACTTGAAAATGAGTTTTGTTGATTTGATGTTTGATTGAAGAAATTGTTGGTTAGAAGTTGTTGGTAAAGTTGTGGGGAAGTTATATCTCAAATTTGAGCTCATTTGCTTGGATATTGAAGAAGATGAATTTGAGAATTACAAAATAGTTCAATCTTTCGAACTTGTTTCTTTTCTTGTTAATTCTAGCTAGTTTGCTTTGAGTATTAATTCATACTTAATGTTAAACTAGTTTGTGTCCATTTAATTTATTCGTGTCAAATTTTTTTTGTGCTTTTTTTTTCTTTCATTTCATTGTATGCTTATTTGTTTCCTTGTCCGTTAGTTAATTGTTCGTTCTTGATTACATAAACTCCACTTTAACCCGAAGAAGTAGTACTACTTGTGAATTATTTGATGGTGTTGACTCTCAACCTTGGGTTATTCAAGAGTGGTAACAAGCAAGAGTGAGGTGAGTTTATTTGAGAGTGTCCTTAAAAGCCTTTGGCCTTAGAGTGATACACGAGTGTGAGTGGCAAAAAGAGGGAAACATGATGTGAGTGAGTGGTGAGGAACTCTTTCTACTAACTTTTTATTTATTTTATAGGTACAATGACTCAATTGGAGGGAGAATCCTCTAGCAAAATGGAAATTTTGCTTCAAAAGCTATTGGAAGAAATGAAGGAAATGAAGGAAAAATTGGAAGATGTGGATAGAAGGGTGAGAAATCAACAAAATAGCAAAGCAACCACTTGAGGTTTTCAATCCCATAGGTCAACATGATGAGGAATCAAGTAAGACTCCTCTTGATACAACTCCATCCCATATGGTAGTGCAAGATACTCTCTGTCATAATGCTACTTTACCAAAAGTTTACAATCAAGCAACACCACCAAAGGGGGAGAATCAACAAGAAAATCATCCACCAGAAGCCAATAGAACTCAAGTGAGAGCCCAACATACCCTTGAAGAGTATGATTCTTTTGATGGTGATAATTATATTATGAAGACAATGATCAAGTTCAACAATACAGGTTAGGTGGGAGAGGAAGAAAATGGGGAAATAGAGGGTGGTATCCGATTGATGGTAGAGAATATAATAGAAGGAATGATAATGAAGATCGATGATTCAACAACATCAAGGTTACCCTTCCATTCTTTAAAGGAATAAGTGACCAGAATAAATAGCTTAATTAGATTGTGAAACTTGAAAGGCAATATAATCTCAACAATGTGAGTGATGTTAAAAAGGTGAATTATTCTATAAGTCACCTTGAGAGTTTAGCTTCTACATGGTGGGAGAAAATTGAAAGAGATGCTTTGGTGAATAGAGACTTTGTTACAAGTTGGAATGAAATGAAAAGGTGTATGATATAAAGGTTTGTGGGTCAAGATTATGAGTAAAATACACTCAAGAAGTATTACAATCTTCAACAAAGAAGCAAGAGTGTGGAAGAGTATTATGAGAAGCTAGAGCTGATGTGTGAGCATATGCTAACATATTTGAAACTTTTAACTCTAAATAATTGCAAGTTCTTGAGTAACTTTAGTTATTTTTGATTAGTAACTGATATGATAGAGAACCAATATGAAATGAAGCAAAGAAGTTAAAATTTGAAGAAATCTGAAGACAAGTGTGGTTGATGATATTTGTGAAAAGTCGTTAGCCCTTGGATAAGATATTAGGTTGGTCATCATCAGTAGACAGAGAATTGTCCTAAAGTGAAAGTTGTGACGATATTTTATGATAGGTTTTCATAATGGTGATAAATCGTCAGGAATGACGTCAGACTTAGGCAAGACATAAGAATTGGAGCAAAAGTGTGACGATATTTCTGATAAGTCGTCATAGTCTTGATAAGCCATCAGAAGTTGCCGTCAAACTAAGACAGGACTAGTACAGATTTGGATAAGACCTGACGACATTCTTGATAAGTCATCAGGATCCTGATAAGGCGTCACCAATAGTCGTCGTTTATTCCGATAAAAAGCTGTAACCTCGATTTTGTTTTCGTATTTAGGGTAAACTATTTGACGCTTTGTTTTAGGGTTTTATAGACATTATTAAGATGATTATTATTATTATTCCATACAAGGTTGGCGCCGGGAGTTTTGGACAGCATATTTTGATATTTTCTCTCTTTACTTCTTGACTTTAACAACAAAACTACTTTTGAGAGATTATTATCAGTATTTTGGGATTTTTTCCTTTGTGATCTAATCTATGATTCACTAGTTATTATTCATCTCTGTAAGTTTATCTTTCAAATCATGAATACAATTATGTGTTTCATTCGTTACATTAAGAATGGCTAAACTCCATTAACCTGAGTTATGGGATCTAGGGTTAGGTCTTGATGAGGTGCTAAGTATTCAAGATTCAAAAGGTGGTAGGATTTCTTGATAATTATAAATTTTTAATTAACGTCTAATGGTTGCAAACAGTAGATACGCCTGCTTTGATTTGCTTGAGAAAGAAATCAAATATAGTAGGAAGTGAATTATCAACAGGGACTCAGAAATACTTCGTATAATAATCAGCACTGTAACAAGGTTGGTTAACCTGAGATAAAATCTAGGCTGTAAATAGAAATTCCCTAAGTCCGAGAGGATTAGGGAATTAAACGCTTAAGTAGGTCGAGAGATATTTAGACATAACATCGATAAAGATAGCTTGTTATCCTGCCCACCGTGAGAATCTTGAACCACTTTTAGCATCTGTCATGTACCGGAATCCCTAGTGAACATAATTCTGGTTATTTCATAAACTCTTGATTTACAAACACCGAAAGTAAAGTGACAAACTACAACTTGTTAAACCTAAAACCCACATTTCAGGAAACGTTAAGCTATCAGTGGATTAAATCAGAAACAACTTGAGTTCACACCATATTCCCTGTGGGATTTGACCCCAACCTAGTTGGGTTTTATATTGACAACGATCGCTTACACCCATTCAAGAGTGTAATTTGAGCGTTATAAAAAATGGCACCGTTGTTGGGGAATACAGTTGTAAGCTAAAATTTGTATGCGCTAATTGACTATTAGTTAAGTTTCCTATATTTACATTTATTTGTTGTTTTCGTTTATTTGAAGGATTGTATAGTGTATGCCAAGCACTAAAAGTTTTGGAGAAACATTATTACCACTAAATACGAAACCACAATGAATAGGAAGAATAGCAGAATAGCAAGAGGCTGACAGACTGGCAGCCTTAGCTAGAGCTCAGGTGAATGTGCAAAATGTCGGGCAATATGCACGACATCCAAACCCTGAGGACGAAGATTTTAGGGACGAGGAGTTATTGAACCCTGATAACCCAAGGCGTGCAGAGCAGATAGTTGCACAAGTGCCACGTAATATTAACCAAAACCGTCCATTCTAAAGAAGACAAGAGTACCAACCGGTCCAGTATGATTTGAATGATGATGATGATGGCATGGACGGGGCAGGTGCAACGGGTGTAATTATTCCTCCACCGTTGGCACCTGGAGCCAAGTTCAATATTACGAGTACTATGATCCAACTTCTCAATCTGAAGGGGTTGTTTGGTGGCCTTCCTGGGGTGATACGAACCTGTATCTGGTGAATTTTGTCAACATTTACAAATCTTTTGATAATCCAGGAGTGGGCCAGAACGCTATCCGATTAAGGTTGTTCCCGTTGTCTCTGTATAGGGAGGCAACATTATGGATGAATGAACTTTCGCCTGATTCCATCAACCACTGGAGGCAATTGAAAGAAGCATTCCTAGAACGTCTTTTCCCACCCTTCAGGAGGTACAGTTGAGGGATAAAATCAACAATTTTAGATAGCTCCCTACTGAAGCTTTGCATAAGACTTGGGAAAGATTCAAAAAGAAGCTAACACAGTGTCCGAACCACAATATGGAGGACCTACACGTGATGGAGACTTTATACAGGGCTCTCAACTCTGTAACAAAGACGATTGTAGTTAATATTGCTTGTGGTTTGTTTGTTGATATGTCTTTTCAAGATGCCTCAGATATGCTAAATAGGATGACCAAACAAAGTCTGGCTTGGCATACCAGGGAGTCTGTGGTAGCAAGCCCCACTGTTTCGTTGGTATGCCTGCTGAACAACGCAGGAGAGATGAGGAGAGGGATCAAGACATGGACCATCTAAAGACTCAGATGGACTTTCTCACCAAGAACTTATTGTCAGGAAAGACTTAGAAAGTGAAAGGTGTAACGTCTCAAGACCGAGCGGATGTGGATCCTAAAAAAGAGGCAAATTCGGAATGTTTATGATAAGCCTGGTTACAAAGATAGGGAGCAAGGAAACTGGAGAAGCAATAATGATAGGAGTGGTTTATATGTTCCTCCTAGAAATCGGGAAGCTGTTGTAACTATATCTAGAAAGATATCCATGGAGGACATGATGGATAAATTGTTGAAGGGAGTTGAGGCCACCAACTCTGGTGTAACTACCATGAAGACCGATCTGACATCCATTAGTCAATTGGTGCACTCACACTCCACTGCTATCAAATAATTGGAGCAGCAGACGAGCCAACTTTATGCTACATTCAACCAGAGAAAGAGCGGAACATTACCAAGAGATACGATTCAAAATCCGCGGAATAATGGCTCATGTATGGGGATTACCACTAGGAGTGGTAATATATTACCTATCCCTTCTATGGGCAAATCTGTAGATGGTGAGGTAGTTGTTGATAAATCTGAAGAAAGCAATCCAGTAGAGTTTAAGAAGCTAGATAGTTCTATTAATGCTTAGGAGAAGGAAAAAGAGAAGGAATAGGAAGTGGTGCTGAAAACTATCCCAAGGAAACCACCTCTCTTTCCTCAATGATTGAAGAAGAAGACTGATGATGTAAAATACAGCAAATTCATGGCAATGCTCAATAAATTGACAATAAATGTTCCTTTGGTTGAGGCTCTTGAGCAAATACCAGGATACACAAAATTCATAAAGGACCTTATGACTAAGAAAAGATATCTGAGATACGAATTGGAGGAAAATCTCCACCATTGTAGTGTTATTTCTAGAAGGACCTTGGCGCAGAAGAAGCCAGACCTGGGTGCATTCACTATTCCCTGTACAATTGGGACTATGGAATTCGCCAAGGCATTATGTGATCTGGGAGAAAGCGTTAATTTGATTCCACTGACTATTTATAGAAAGTTGGGTTTGGAAAATCCCACACCCGTCAACATGCGACTCGTGATGGCGGATAGGCCAGTAAAGTGACCTGTTGGCATTCTGTATGATGTGTTGGTGAAGGTGTCCAACTTTATATTCCCTCTAGACTTTGTCATTCTAGATTGCGAGGTGTACTTTGAGGTTCTCATAATTTTAGGTCGACCTTTCCTCACAACCAGAAGTATGTTGATTGATTTGAGAGCGAATGAGCTCTTATTCAGGATGAATAATGAAGTGGTCCAATTTGATGTGGGTAAGTCAATGAAGCAACATGAATAAATTAGTATGTTATCAGTAGTTGATATGTATTATGAGGATGAACAGGAAGTGTCCATAGCTGAGCAACTTGTTATCGAACCTTTGGCCACAATTATGATGAATTATGATAGTGAAGGCCTCGGGGAGTATGGAGAGACCGTTTATGAGTTGATAGGAATGGATTCATATCCTTATGCTCATAAAAAGCTAGACCTTGACCTTTCTAATAGACCAATACCACCAGCCAAGCCATCTATTGAGGAGCCTCCGGTGTTGGAATTGAAAGAATTGTCTGGATACTTACGATACGTGTTTTTGGGCAACAGGAACACGCTACCTATTATTATTGTGGATGATTTGGATGAACAACAAGTAAACAAACTTATTTTAGTACTTCAGAGGAATAACAGAGCTATAGGCTGGACCATCACCGATATTATTGGCATTCCCCCGGGTATCTCCACTCATAAAATTCAACTTGAGAAAGATTGTATTCCAACCATAGAGCATCAGCACCATCTTAACCCACTAATACAAGAGGTGTTTAAGAAGGAGATTATTAAGTGGTTGGATGTAGGAGTGGTTTACCCTATTTCTGACAGCAAATGAGTAAGCCCAGTTTAATGCATGCCCAAAAAAGGGGGCATGACGGTGGTTGCTAATGAAAGGAATGAGTTGATTCCACTCAGGCCTGTAAATGGATGGAGAGTTTGCATGGACTACCGTAAGATAAATTCTTTGACTCTAAAAGACCACTTACTGATGCCCTTTATGGACCAAATGCTTGATCGATTGGCTGGAAGGGGGTAGTATTTCTTCTTAGATGGTTATTCCGGATACAACCAAATCTGCATTGCTCCTGAAGATCAGGAGAAGATGACATTCACATGCCCATATGGTACCTTTTAATTTAAGAGGATACCATTTAGGCTATTCAATGCGCCCGCCACTTTTCAATGGTGTATGATGTCTATCTTTTCAGACATGGTAGAGTACACCATAGAGGTATTCATGGATGATTTCTCTATGGTGGGTGATTCATTTGAGATATGTTTGGCAAATCTGAATCTAGACTTGCAGAGATGTGTTGAATTTAATTTGGTGCTTAACTGGGAAAAATGTCATTTCATGGAAAAGGAGGGCATCGTTCTTAGCCACAAAATTTCCAAAAAAGGGATAGAAGTTGATCGAGAAAAAGTAGAAGTTATTGAGAAACTACCACCTCCCATTTAATTGAAGGGAGTGCATAGTTTTCTTGAACATTCTAGCTTTTATCAAAGATTTATAAAAGACTTCTCAAAGGTTGCAAATCCACTTTGCAAACTTTTGGAGAAAGACATGAAGTTTTCCTTCGATGATGAGTGCTTGAAGGCATTTGAATACCTTAAAAAGAAGTTGGTTGAGGCCCCTATTGTTGTTGCACCTGACTGGGCAA
Organism: Capsicum pubescens; assembly: GCA_030864215.1. Taxonomy (NCBI): domain Eukaryota; kingdom Viridiplantae; phylum Streptophyta; class Magnoliopsida; order Solanales; family Solanaceae; genus Capsicum; species Capsicum pubescens. The sequence goes on along the minus strand of CM061544.1, from coordinate 191,159,952 downwards.
AACCATTTGAGATCATGTGTGATGCCAGTGGTGTTGCCCTTAGAGCTGTATTAGGACAAAAGAGGCACAAACTATTTCATCTGATATATTACGCCAGCAAAGCACTAAATGGAGCACAAAAGAATTACACTTTCACTGAACAGGAACTTCTGGCCGTAGTGTAAGCTTTTGAGAAGTTGAAAGATTATCTGCTTGGGACCAAAGTGGTGGTCCACACCGACCATGCTGCCTTAAGGTATCTGATAGCTAAGAAGGATACAAAACCAAGGCTGATTAGATGGGTATTGTTTCTGCAAGAATTTGACTTTGAGGTCACAGATAGGAAAGGTTGTGAAAACCAGGTTACAGATCATCTGTCTAGAATGGAAGGTGAACAGGAAGTTAGTGATGAAACGAAGATAAATGATGCATTCCCTGATGAGGAGATCCTGGCTGCCACTATGGAAAAATTACCTTAGTATGCGGATTATGCAAACTATGTTGTGAGTGAGGTCATCCCTGAAAACCTTTCTTTCCATTAAAGGGAGAAATTCTTGCATGATGTGACTCATTACTTTTGGTATAAACCATATCTTTTTCGGTGATGTGCGGATAATATTATAAGGAGATGCGTACCGAAAGTGGATGTATTGTGCATATTGGAAGCATGTCATGCTTCCCTAGTTGGGGGTCACCATGCAGGTGACTGAATGGCTAAGAAGGTATTGTAGAGTGGCTATTACTGGCTAACATTATTCAAGAATTCCCATGAGTTTGTGCTGAAATGTAACCAATGTCAGAGGCAGGGGTCAATTTCCAAAAGACATGAGATGCCCTTGACTAAGATGCTTGAAGTGAAATTATTTGATGTCTGGGGCATTGATTTCATGGGTCCTTTTGTAAGCTCGTATGGGATAAAGTATATTTTAGTTGCTATTGACTACGTCTCAAAATGAGTCAAAGCTGTAGCATTGTTTGATAATGAAGGGAAGAGGGTTGTTGCTTTTCTCAAGAAGAACATCATCTCTCGCTTTGGAGTACCACGTACTATTATAAGCGATAGAGGATCTCATTTTTGCAACAAACTATTTCAAGAAGATTTAACAAAATATGGGGTGAAACAACACCAAGTAGCTACTCCATACCACCCACAAACCAGTGGGCAAGTGGAGGTGTCAAATAGAGAGATTAAAGCCATCCTAGCCAAAACGGTAAATGCTAGACGAAAAGATTGGTCTCGAAAGCTCGATGATGCCCTGTGGGCTTATCAGACTGCGTTCAAGACACCCATTGGCATGTCACCATTTCAGCTGGTCTATGGAAAAGCTTGTCACCTACCAATAAAGCTGGAGCACAAAGCCTTATGGGCACTCAAAAGTCTGAATTTGAATTGGAAGGAGACAACTGAGCTAAGACTGGTTCAACTGAATAAGATGGATGAATTCCATCTTAGGGAATATGAACGAGCGATCTGTATAAAGAAAAGATGAAAAAATACCATGATTGGAGGATAGAGAAATGAGACTTCCAAAAGGGTGACATGGTGCTTCTATTCAATTCCAGACTCAAATTGTTCCCAGGTAAGCTAAAATCTAAGTGGTCAAGCCCTTTTAAAGTTAGCCAAGTCTATTCATCTGGAGTAGTAGAACTTGAAAATGATGATGGCAGTACCTTCAAGGTAAATGGGCAATGTGTCAAGATTTATATTGGTCCGAAAGAATCAATGAAAAGTATCACCATTATCTGTCTCGATGAAGTCTGAAGTAATCGAGATACCTGAGTCATGCCGCGACGTTAAATCAGGTGCTACATGGTAGGAAACCCATGAAACTCGGGATTGATCCATTCTAGGTATACTCTAACCCTTAGTTTAGCTTTATTTTCAATTTTAAGTTGAGGGTGTAGGGTAGGATGTTGTTGTAACAATTTTTGGTAGATAATTAGGAGTAATACAGGTACTTGAGGAAGTTAGCTTGTTTTGTGACTTTTGAGAACCTCTCCATTGATTTGAGTTTATAACTGTGTGAATTGCATTCATTTGTGACTATGGTGTATCTTTTTGTGGCATTAGTCTGGCGACTTGATGATTTTGGCTGAACAAATTGTATGAATTGGCTAAGTAGTGATATGTGATGTACTTGTATTCCATGTGTGTGTGAGGTCTTACTCAGCTCCTGTTGTGTGCTGAATCTAGAACTTGCCCTATTAGTCCTGCCTAGGTTATAGGATAGGGGTTAGGAAAAGATCATAGGCCATTTTTCATTGTAACCCACTTTCAGCCTAAATGACCTTTCCAATGTGAATAATATCCCTTGATCCCTGATTTGAGCCTATATGCTTGTTTCTTTATGTGGAACCTCTCACCTTCCCGTTTACCTCACAATGAACCTGTTTTGGCCCTGGTCCTCCTTGGACACTGTGCACCTTGACTTAGGTAAATAACCTAAGTTGAGGGTGGCTATCATAGGGGTGCATGATGCAAAATGAGCATGAAGAGAGGTAGAATAAGAGAAAAGAATAAAAAGTTGGGTGCAGTGAAAAAAAAGAATAAGAAAAGAGAAAGTTGTGTTAAAGATGATAAAAAGATAATATGATGATTGAAAAGACCGCATCCATCTTGAGCATGTGTGATCAATAAAAGAAGAGGAAGAAAAGAAGGTTGAGAAGTAAAACCCTAAGAGTTTAGTGTAGTGTCAAGGAGGAATAGTCACTCTAAAATATCCATGAATATCATGCCAGCCCCTAGCCTACATTACAAGCCTAAGAAAAGCCCTAAAGAGATCCTAACTGACCTACCTGAAGATTTGGGTACTGACTATAAAGGCAAGCCTATGGAATTTGACATGCAGTGCTTCGAACTTCATTCTGAGAGTGAGACTTGTGATTATCTGTATGTTTATGTATGTGAATTCTGATATGAGTGAAAAAAGGGATTTCTTTGTTGTGAAGGCACATTGAGTATGTTGCAAAGTCACTGACTTGTTCAGATAGTGTGATCTTGGTATGGCATGATTGTTATTGCTGAATTTTTGTCGTATCTTGATGTTTGTGAGTTGCATGTTTTTTTTTCAAAACATTAACAATGAGTTTTAAATTGGCTGACCTTGGAAATGGGGAAATTATTCGGAACTAATGAGTAGTTAGCTGTCAAATTATACTTTGTATTTTCTTAGTTATGTTTTGGTTGCTTGAGGACAAGCAATTGTTTTAAGTTGAGGGTGTTGATGTGTGAGCATATGCTAACACATTTGAGACTTTTAACTCTAAATAATTGCAAGGTCTTGATCAACTTTAGTTATTTTTTATTAGTTTATGTTTGATTTTGCAGTTTAAGCTGATATGATAGACAACCAATATGAAATGAAGCAAAGAAGTTGAAATTTGAAGAAATTTGAAGAAATTTGAAGACAAGTGTGGCTGACGACATTTGTGATAAGTTGTCAGCCCTGTGATAAGCTATTAGTTTGGTCATCATCAGTAGACAAAGAATTGTCCTAAAGTGGAAGTTGTGATGACATTTTGTGATAGGCCATCATAATGGTGATAAGTCGTCAGGAATGCCATCATACTTAGGAAGGACATGAGAATTGGAGCAAAGGTGTGACGACATTTTTGATAAGTCATCACAGTCCTTGATAAGCCATCAAAAGTTGCCGTCAACCTAAGACAAGACTATTGCATATTTGGAGAAGACCTGACGACATTCTTGATAAGTCATTAGGATCTTGATAAGGCATCACCAATAGTTGTCGTCTATTCCAGAAAAAGATGTAACCTTGATTTTATTTCCTTATTTAGGGTAAACTATTTAAAGCTTTGTTTTAGGATTTTCTAGACATTATTATGATTATTATTATTATTATTCCGCACAAGGGCAACACTGGGAGTTTTGGACAGTATATTTTGATATTTTCTCTCTTTACTTCTTGACTGTAACAACACAACTACTTTTGAGAGATTATTATCAGTATTTTGGGATCTTTTCCTTTGTGATCTAATCTGTGATTCACTAGTTATTATTCATCTCTGTAAGTTTATCTTTCAAATCATGAATTCAATTATGTGTTTCGTTCGTTACATCATGAGTGGCTAAACTCCATTAACCTGAGTTATGGGATCTAAGGTTAGGTCTTGATGAGGTGCTAGGTATTCAAGATTCAAAAGGTGATAGGATTTCTTGATAATTTTGAAGTTTTAATTAACATCTGTTGGTTGCAAACAGTAGACACACCTGCTTTGATTTGCTTGAGAAAGAAATCAAATATAGTAGGAAGTGAATTATCAACAGGGACTCAAAAATACTTCGTTTAATAATCAGTGTTGTAACAAGGTTGGTTAACCTGAGGTAAAATCTGGGCTGTAAATAAAAATTCCCTAAGTCCGAGAGGATTGGGGAATTAAACGCTTAAGTAGGTCGAGCGACATTAAGGCATAATATCGATAAAGATAGCTTTTTATCCTACCCACCGTGAGAATCTTGAACCACTTTTAGTATTTATCATGTACCGGAAGCCCTAGTGAACATAATTCTGGTTATTTCATAAACTCTTGATTTACAAACACCAAAAGTAAAGTGACAAACTACAACTTGTTAAACCTAACCCCCCATTTCAGGAAACATTAAACTATCAGTGGATTAAATCGCAAACAACTTGAGTTCACACCATATTCCCTATGGGATTTGACTCCAACCTAGTTGGGTTTTATATTGACAACGATCGATTACACCCATTCAAGAGTGTAAATTGAGCGTTATCAAAAGTGGCGTCGTTGCCGAGGAATACAGTTGTAAGATGAAGTTTGTATGCGCTAATTCACTGTTAGTTAAGTTTCCTATATTTACATTTATTTGTTATTTTTGTTTATTTGATGGATTGTATAGTGTATGCCAAGCACCAGAAGTTTCGGAGAAACATTATTACCACTAAATCCAGAATCGCGACAAATAGAAAGAATAGCAGAATAGCAAGAGGCTGACAGACTGGCAGCCTTAGCTAGAGCTTAGGTGAATGTGAAAAATGTCAGGCAACATCCACGACATCCAAACCCTGAGGACGAAGATTTGGGGGACGATGAGTTATTGAACCCTGGTAACCCAAGGCGTGCAGAGCAGATAACTGTACAAGTGCCACGTAATGTTAACTGAAACTGTCTGTTCTAAAGAAGACAAGAGTACCAGCCGGTCCAGTATGATTTTAATGATGATGATGATGGCATGGACGGGGCAGGTGCAACGGGTGCAATTATTCCTCCACCGTTGGCACCTGGAGCCAAGTTCAACATTACCAGTACTATAATCCAACTCCTCAATATGAAGGGGTTGTTTGGTGGACTTCCTGGGGATGGTACGAACCTGCATCTTGTGAATTTTGTCACCATTTGCAAATCTTTTAATAACCTAGGAGTGGGCCAGAACGCTATCCGGTTGAGGTTGTTCCCGTTGTCTTTGTCTTGGGAGGCAACATTATGGCTGAATGAGCTTACGCTTGATTCCATCAACCACTGGAGGCAATTGAAAGAAACGATCCTATAATGGTTTTTCCCCCCTCCAGGAGGGTACAGTTGAGGGACGAAATCAGTAATTTTAAACAGCTCCCTACTGAAGTTTTGCATGAGACTTGGGAGAGATTCAAAACGAAGCTAACACAGTGTCCAAACCAGAATATGATGTACCTACACTTGATGGAGACTTTATACAGGGCCCTCAACTCTGTAATAATGCCGATTGTAGATCATGTTTCTAGTGGTTCATTTATTGATCTGTCTTTTCAAGATGCCTCAGATATGCTAAATAGGATGACCAAACAGAGTTGGGCTTGGCATACCAGGGAGTCTGTGGTAGCATGCCCTACTATTTCTGTTGGTATGCCTGCTGAACAATGCAGGAGATATGAGGAGCGGGATCAAGACATGGCTTATCTAAAGACTTAGATGGACTTGCTTACTAAGCACTTATTATCAGGAAAGACTGATAAAGTGAAAGGTGTAACGTCTCAAGACCGAGTGGATATGGAGCATGAAGAAGAGGCAAATTCGAAACGTTTATAACAAGCCTGGTTACAAAGACAGAGAGAAAGGAAACTGTAGAAACAATAATGACAGGAGTGGTTTATATGTTCCTCCTAGAAATTAGGAAGCTGTTGTAACTAGCTCTAGAAAGATGTCCATAGAGAACATGATGGAGAAATTGTTAAAGGGAGTTTAGGCCACCAACTCTGGTGTAACCACCATGAAGACTGATCTGACATCCATCAGTCAGTTGGTTCACTCACACTCTATTGATATCTAATAGTTTGAGCACCAGATGAGCCAACTTCCTACTGCATTCAACCAGAGAAAGAGCGAAATGATACCAAGTGATACGATTCAGAATCCGCAGAATGATGGCTCATGTATGGATATTACCACTAGGAGTGGTAAGATATTACATGTCCCTTCTATGGGAAAATATGTAGATGGTGAGGTAGTTGTTGATGAATTCGAAGAAAGCAATCCAGTGGAGTCTGAGAAGCTGGATAGTTCTGTTAAGTCTTCAGAGAAGGAAAGAGAGAAGGAAGAGGAAGTGGTGTTGAAAACTATCCCAAGACCACCACCTCCCTTTCCTTAATGATTGAAGAAGAAGGCTGATGATGCAAAATACAACAAATTCATGGAAATGCTTAAGCAATTGACAATAAATGTGCCTTTGATTGAGGCACTTGAGCAAATGCCAGGATACGCGAAATTCATGAAGGACCTTGTGACTAAGAAAAGATCTATGAGCTATGAATTGGAGGAAAATCTCCACCATTGTAGCTATATTTCAACAAGGACCTTGGTGCAGAAGAAGCCAGATCCGGGCGCATTCACTATTCCCTGTACAATTGGGACTATGGAATTCGTCAAGGAATTATGTGATCTGGGAGCAAACGTTAATTTGATGCCACTGACTATTTATAGAAAGTTGGGTCTGGGAAATCCTACACCTATCAACATGCGACTCGTGATGGTGGATAGGTTAGTAAAGCGACCTGTTTTAGAATCTGTCATGTATCGGAAGCCCTAGTGAACATAATTCTGGTTATTTCATAAACTCTTGATTTACAAACACCAAAAGTAAAGTGACAAACTACAACTTGTTAAACCTAAACCCCCCTATTTCAGGAAACGTTAAACTATCAGTGGATTAAATTGCATACAACTTAAGTTCACACCATATTCCCTGTGGGATTCGTCCCCAACCTAGTTGGGTTTTATATTGACAACGATCGCTTTCACCCATTCAAGAGTGTAGTTTGAGCATTATCAAGCGCATACTAGGCTTCGAGCTAATATCAATGATAAAGAGGTGAAGCTTATGGCAAGATTATCTCGGGCTTAAATAAAGAGGTAAGGCAACTATTGGAATTGCATCATCTTTCTACTTTATATGAATCTTACCAAATGGAACTCAAGGTAGAGGTTATCAAAAGGAAAACAAGTCAAAGGTGAAATCTTCTTCTTCATGGGCTAAAAAAAAGGAAGCTTGGAAATCATCTCTCACTTAGGACAAATCCAAATGTGCAAAGCAAGAATTGAAGTCCAACTTGGACAAAGGCAAATCAAAGGCAGACTATAAAGATGGAGGTAACAAAGCTAAACTTGAAACTCCATCTAAAATAAAGTGTATTAAATGTCAAGGATATAGTTATAAAACAAATGAGTGTCCAAATAGAAGTACTGTCATTGCATTGAATGATGGTGGTTATCAAACCAAAGATGAATCTAAAGATTATCACGTGGAGGATGATAGTAGTGATGAGTTTATGGGAGAAGGTGATGGAGAAGAAATTAATGATGATGGAAAACTTGTTCTTATTGTGAGGAGAAGTATGAGTGCTCTAGCAAGGGAAGATCTTGAGCAAAGGGAGAACTTATTTCATAATTGGTGTAGAGTTCAAGAGCAATTATGTTTCTTTATCATTGATAGTGGAAGTTATGTTAATGTTGCTAGTGTATCTATGGACGAACAATTGAAACTTTCGACAAAAAGGTATCCAAAACCTCATAGATTGCAATGGCTCAACGAATGTGGTGAACTCAAGACGACCAAGAGAGCGTTGATAAAACTCAAGGTTGGAAGTTATCATGATGAAGTTCTTTGTGATGTTGTACCACTTCAAGCTTGTCATTTATTATTGGGACTGCCATGGGAATATGATGTGGAGGCTAAACATGATGGGAGGTCAAATAAATATGTATTTGTTAAGGATGGTAAAAAATACTTTCTTAACCCACTTTCTCCTTTTCAAGTGAGTGAGGAATATAGAAAAATGGGAGAGTTGAAAGAAAAACTTGAGAGAGAAAAAAAAAAGGAGTAAGGGAGAGAAAAATGATAACTCAAGAGAGGTTGAGATCTCAAGTGAGAATGAGTTATCACAAAAAAAAAGAGGTGAGGAAGAAAAATAAAAAAATTTAAAAAGAGAGAAAATGTGCATGATTTTGCAAAATCAAGAGAGCATGAAAGAGCTAAACATTGAGGATGCTACTCAAGTCATATTTATTAAACCGAAAGGTTATTCTTTGCTTGCTAACAATGAACTACCCTCTTTATATTTTCCAAGTGTTGTCTCTTCTTTGTTGGAAGATTATGGAGATCTATTTTCGAAAGAAATACCAAGTGGGTTGCCTCCTTTGAGAGGAATAGAGCATGAAATTGGCTTTTGCTAGGTTCTCAAATACCCAAAAAAGCAGCTTATAGGAGCAATCCTCAAAAGACCAAAGAATTTCAAAGTCAAGTAGAGGAACTTATGAATAAAGGTGTGGTGAGAGAAAGTTTAAGCCTATGTGCGGTGCTCGTAATTTTAGTACCCAAGAAGGATGGGACATGGAGGATGTGTGTAGATTGTCATGCCATTAATAAAATTATGGTAAAACATCGATATTTCATTCCTAGACTTGATGATATGCTAGATGAATTTTGTAGTTCTACCTTATTCTCTAAAATTGATTTGAGAAGAGGATACCATCAAATTTGAATGAAATCTGGAGATTAATAAAAAATAGCTTTCAAAATTAAATTTGGATTATATGAGTGGATGGTGATGCCTTTTGGGCAAACCAATGCACCAAGAACTTTTATGTAATTAATGAACCATGTGTTCAAGTCATTTATTAATAATTTTGTTGTGGTCTATTTTGATTTATAGCAAGTGTTTGGATGATCCTATGCAACATTTGAGAATGATATTTGATGTATTGAGAAATGAAAAGTTGTATGTGAATTTTAAAAAATATTTTTTTTGTGTGGACCGTGTTATTTTTCTTGGCTTTGTTGTAAGTTCAAGAGGATTTGAGGTGGATGATGAAAAGGTAGAGGCTATTAGAAGTTGGTCAACTCCTAAGTCCATTAGTGATGTTAGAAACTTCCATCGGTTGGCAAGTTTTTATAGGAGATTTGTGAAGGGTTTTAGTTCTTTAGCCGCTCCTCTAACCAAGGTCATTAAGAAGAATAAGTCTTTCATTTGAGGTAAAAAACAAGAGGAATCCTTCAGAATCTTGAAAGAAAAACTTAGTTCCACTCCATTACTTCAACTTCCCAACTTTGAGAAGATGTTTGAAATTGAATATGATGCTAGTGGAGTAGGCATTGGTGCGGTCTTGATACAAGAAGAGAAACCCATAGCTTACTTTAGTGAGAAATTAAGAGGAGCTCCATTGCAATATTGTACCTATGACAAGGAACTATATGCCTTAGTAAGAGCTTTAGCAAATTGGCAACATTATTTGTGGCATAAGGAGTTTGTGATTAGAACCAATCATGAGGATTTGAAGTATATTAGAGTCCAAAATAAGCTTAATAAGAGACATGACAAGTGAATAGAGTTTATTGAGTCTTTTTCATATGTGATTAATTATAAACAAGGTAAAGAGAATATTGTGGTGAATGTTTTATCTAGAAGATATGCATTGATGAATACCTTGACTTCTAGATTTATGGGTTTTGAGAGTTTGAAGGAGTTATATTCTAATGATGATGATTTTGGAAAAGTGTTTGGAGAGTGTCAAGTGAGCTTGAATAGGTGTGTGCAAGTTGTTAAGGAGGGAAATGAAGCTAGAACTCCTAGATTTGAGTTGAAGGAGGGCTGCTTGTTTAGAAATGAAAAACTTTGTGTGCCTATGTCTTCATGGAGAGAGTTATTGGTGAAAGAAGCACACAATGGAGTGTCAATAAACTTAGCTATTCTTAGTGAACATTTCTTTGGCCTAAAATGACAAGAGATGTGGAAAGAATTTGTGCTAGGTGTTTGGATTGTAAGCATGCTAATCTTGTACCCAACCCCATGGTTTGTATACCCATTTGCCTATTCCTATCGGTCCTTGGCTAGATATTTCCATAGATTTTGTTGTTGGTCTTCCTAGGACTAGAAATGGTAAGGATAGTATCTTTGTTGTTGTGGATAGATTTTCAAAAATGGCTCACTTTATTGTTTGTCATAAAAGTGATGATGCATCTAATGTTGCTAATTTATTTGTTCATAATGTGATGAAATTACATGGTATTCCCCAAACAATTGTTAGTGATAAAGATTCAAAATTTCTTAGTCATTTTTAGAGCTGTTTGTGGGGAAATTTGGGAACCAAATTGCTATTTTCTACTTCTTGTCATCCTCAAACGGATGGTCAAACCAAGGTGGTTAATAGAACTTTAGGAAACATTCTTAGAGCTATAGTTAAAGGAATGTTAACTTCTTGGGAGGATCAATTGTCATTGATTGAGTTTGCATATAATAGAACTATTCATATATCTATTGGTATAACCCTTTTTGAGTGTGTTTATGGTTTTAATCCCTTGACTCCATTGGATTTAACTCTTTTTCCCAAAGATGTTATCGTGAGTGTAGATACAAAAGCTAAGGCAAAAGCTATGAAGAGCATCCATGAGAAAGTAAGAATGCTAATTGAGAAGGCCAATAAAGATGCAACCAAAAGAGCCAACAAAGGACAAAAAAAGTTACCTTTGTACCCGGTGATTGGGTATGGTTTCACTTTAGAAAAGAGAGGTTTCCAAGAAAAAGGAATAACAAGCTTATGCCAAGAGGAGATGGACCTTTTCAAGTGCTTGAGAAGATTGGAAATAATGCTTACAAAGTGGACTTACCAAGTGAGTATTTGGTCCATAATGTTTTTAATGTTGGTGATTTATCTCTTTTTGATGTAGGATTGGCGAATTCGAGGACGAATTCTTTTGAAGAAGGGTAGAGTAATGTACATCAAAGTGACACTAATTCAAAAAAGGCCTTTTACAAGAAGTCAAGCTAAGGACCTTCAAGCATTTCAAGCTTTATGGATGAAGATGGAATCTTTGGAAGGTTTCAATATGGATGACTTGAAGATATTTAATATTCTAAGTCTCTACCTTTTAATTAGTTTGTAATTTAAATGAAGGGCAATTTGATCTTTCTTTATTTCTTTTAGCCCTTAGTATAAATAGTTAGCTATTAGGGTTGAACTACTAGTTTTTTGGAATATTAAATATTTGTGCCTCCTTTGAGAGCTTGAAAACCCTTTGTTGATTTTCATCTATTGTCCTAGGATTTGCAAGTAAGGTTACTATCTTCTTGAGTATTCTAATAGATTAGATGCTTTTAGTTTTCAATTAAGGGGTGTTTTGGTTAGTTTCACCATTACATCTTTTGATTGTTTGAATCTAATTGTGTTTATCTTTCTTTATTTTGTATCTTTAATTTCTATCTTACTTCTATTTTCTTGTTTCACATCACAATTAATTTTCAAAATTTCAGTTCAACAAATACATATAGATTGCATAAAGTTCAACGCAAGTTAATTCTGATTAATGTTATTTATTACTTCTTAAATTTCTCAATTTATTACTTTTCATTTTACTATTTGCAAGATAATGGAGTTTCGTTTTGAATGTAGTTTAAACCTTATGCGTTTAAATTCAAAACAACTACTCAACAAAATTATGTTTTCACTATAGTCTTTATTAATATTAGCATTTTTCCAAACACATATTGGTATTAGTAGAATATGTCTACTAGACTATTACTCAAAATGGGTTCACAAACAATATATCAATAAAGCTCAAAAAATTTAATTGTACGACTGTGACATTATATTGGAAAACTAAGTTTCACAAAATTTACTTACTTTTAATTAAAAAAATATTAATCTATTTATTTTGAATTCCCAATCAAATATTTGCTTATTATATAACCCAAACAAAACTTCACAAACTATTTTTATTTCTTAATAAAATTGATCAATCTTTTATTTTGAATTTCCATCAAATATTGACTTATTAATTATTGTATAAGCAATAAATAATAAGATTAGGATAATATATTTCAAAAATCATATTCAACTTAGGTGAATTTATCCTATAATTGGATAAATTGGACTGGACAAAATTAAGAAGTAATTGATAATAAATAAATTATGAAAATTGGGGAATAAAGAATTGAAGATGATATAAATATTTTTCCAAAAGCTATATTAAATATTTATACGATTAGTTTTTTTCTTCCATGAACTTTTTACTAGGTATATTGCGTAAAAAAGAGTAACCTAGAATTATAGAAATATACTTAACCTATTTTATTTAATATGCTCAAGGTATGATGTTACAAGTTTCTATAATTAACTTCTTAAAATACTGACCACGCATTCCGTGAGTATGATTAAATAAAATGGTCGGATGGCCTAAAATCATTTATTTTTTTTTAAAGAAAGAAAAGAAAAACCGGAGAGATACACGTAGAAATGATACATATGGAGTCAGTCCTAGAGTATGAAGGAGTAACTACATTAATTTTGTGATAAACTATATAACGTGTTTAAATTGTTAAATGCTAAAATTATGTGCTTTACTTATGCTATACTGAGTTTAAAATAAAAATTATAAGCTAAGTGATTAGAGTAAAAGTATAAAATCAAAGATTTGCTTCACTATTTGTATTCAGTTAATTTCACGGATAAATATAAAATGTATAGATTAATCACATATTAACTTGTATGTTTATGTTTGTATTTTCTCCTAATTTATTACTCACTTTAATTTTAATTAATTTATTTTATTTTGACTTTACACGGAATTTAAGAAAAGAAAAAAAGGTAAATTTTAGAATAACAACATACCCAGTAAAATTCCACAAGTGAGGTCTATGGAAGGTAAAGTGTACGCAGATGTGACCACTACCTCAAGGAGGTAGAGAGGCTATTTTTGAAATATATTTTGTGGTATTAAATTAAATAAATTTGCATGTAGAAAAGTGTTGTTTAATCTTTTGATTTTTAAACATGTCATATGAAAAGTTGAGATAAAAAACTTACTATAAAACTAAAGAGACATTCTTTTAGAAATAGACTAAAAAAAAAAGTAAGACAAACATAATTAAACATATAAAAATAATATTTAAATATTATAGCAAAGAAAATTGTGTAAAAATAATCTTAATCTAATATGCTCAAATAAATAAGTTAATGACTTTCTATAGTTAAACTATAAAAATATTAGCAAATTTAGAACATATAATGATTACTTTAAATTTATAAAGTGATTATGTTTTTAAATATTCATGCATCGCGCTGGTACATATACTAATATATTATAAAGCAGAGGACGAAGTACCAGAAGAAGCCAAATGACAAACTGATAAGAAGCCACGTGTCAGTTTTTACGGCAAGTTTAATAGTATTGTTATAAGATTTTTATAATTGTTTGAATTTAAAAGGAAAAAGTCATCGTTTTCACCCCAAACTATACACGAAAAGTCTAGGTCACACCTAAACTATAGTAGTGACCTATTACACACCTAAACTATAAAAAAGTGGAACTATTACCTTCCCGCGACACCCATGCCCAAGTTCAATGAGTGGAGTGTACTCCACTCCCTCCATGTCACTTTCCAGATCACTTTCCACGTCAAAAACAATTTTAAACAATATTTTTAAACAAAAATTTTCAAGTCGTCTTCCTTACCCCATTCATTTCTCCCATCTCCTCTAAAAGAAAGCTTCACCAACAAACGAATACAGTAGCAGTGTATCAAGCAAATCAAGATTCAAAGGCTTCTCAATAAGGATGAGTCGTGAGATAGATAGCGACAAAGAAAAAAGTGAAGGTCGCCGAAATTTTATTTTCTGACGAAAGTAAAAGTTTTCAAATCGATACTTTTAGATCTTGGGATGAAATTACAAGGATCTTCATAAGCTTATTCTCATTTATCACTTTTCTTCCTTCCAAATTACTTTAAATTTTTCAATTTGACTAACCATTAATATTTCAATATCCACCGACAGTTACCAATTTCTTCATTGAATTTGTGAAGATTAATCGATCTGATTTTCTAAAAATCTCATTCAAGACTAAATCTTTTTATATTCCCAGGTACAATCTTGAACTTTTCAACCCAAATGATATGTTTACATACCTCAATTCCTCCTAAGACTCCAAAATCAAGAATTCAACTAGCCCCTTTTTCTTTATAGATAATTTTTTAAAAAAAGAATCTTGATAAGTGTTTGCTGCTATTTGTATGATTTTTTTTTTAAAATTTACTCTGGAAGTTTGCAACTTGGTCTGTTCAATCCTACTGTGTAGGAAAAGGATAATTTTGGTTGTGCCCTGAATAATGTTCTTACATATCTTAAACACACAATAGTACTAAGTACTAAAAAAATGAAGGGAATGAAAGAAAAATGAAGAATTTTGTATATATCTTGGCTCGACAAGTTCACAAGAACTATTCCTTTTGGTTTTGTAGGAGAATTATGGCTAAATTTTTTCTTCAGATGATCATATGTTTGAATTAAAGGCTCCTACATTTAAGAATTTGTTTTATTCTTAAAATTATTGTGATGAAGATTTGAGTTTGATGATGATGGTGTCAATGGTGATGTTTTTATGGTGATTTTGGTGAAGAAGAAACAATTGAAGGAGGAGGGACCCACATATTAAAATGAATAAATAAAAAAAAAAAATAATTTTTCAATTGAAAAAATAAAAAAATAATTTTATTAACATTTGGTTACCAATTCTTCAAACAAATGATCTTCAATTTTGATTTTGAAAGATAAATTTGGGAATTAGGGTTCTTAGTTTGGAGCCCCAAATTGGCTTAAATAGGAATTAGGGTTCAATAGATCCATTAAAAATTAAGAGTGTTGTATTTTTAATGTTTTTAGCCGTTTATTTTTGTTATTTAAAAGGTTGAACACGCCTAAAACGAGTGTAGAAAATGCGCCTTAAAATGGGCGTCGTGGGGAGGTAATAGTTCCACTTTTTTATAGTTTAGGTATGTAATAGGTCACTACGATAGTTTAGGTGTGACCTAGACTTTTCATGTATAGTTTGGAGTGGAAACGATGACTTTATATATCATCCTTTAAAAACATTATTAATTAGTTAAAAAATAGAAACATACAATGAAAGAATTCTAAATGAACTCTCATATTTCATAAATTTATCTGTATCAAATATAATGATAAATATATTATTGTTATTATTATTATTATTAGTATTATTATTATTATTATTATTATTATTATTATTGATAAATATAAACAATACATACTTGTGATGTATATCTAAAATGTATCCTTACTTGTAATTATTTTAAAATTTTAAATATAAATTAAAATTTGATAATTAAATTCAACATATATATCTACTTGAAATACCTTTATATATTTAAGTTGTCAATTTATTTTTATAAAAAAAATTAACAAACAAATAAAAGAAAGAAAGAAAGAAAGTAAAGGAAAAAAAATTTAAAAAAAACGTGGAAAAAGGATAAATTATCAAAAGATAACTAAGAGTAACAAGTTGTTGATTTTAATTTTAAAACAACAACAACAACATACCCAGTGTATTCCCACAAGAGTGGGGTCTGGGAAGGGTAAGATGTACGCAGTCCATACCGCTACCTCCGAGGAAGTAGAGAGGCTGTTTCCGATAGACCCCCGACTCAAAGTAGAGAAAAGTAAACAAAGGGATGGAAAACATAATAGAAAATCAGGAATAAGAAATAATAAAATAGACATCAGAGAAATATGAAATACAAGACACAAGGGCGACACGAAATAAGAAAATAGGTACTAAGACATAAAACCTAGTGCAAATTAGATTTAGTTAGTTATCACAGTAGAGAGTTCTAATTGGAACTTTATTGTTATTTAACCAATCATATAAGATATTGTCTATTCTATCAATTTATGAATTTTAATTGGAGAAATAATATCTTCTCAAAGATAAATTTATAATTAACAACTTACATTTGCCTATATCTAACTATATGTTATAAATGTATTTACATTATATTGAATGTCTATCAAGAATATAGATAAAATCTATCAAGATCTAGTTGATAAAATCTATCAAGATCTAGTTGACATCTATTAGGATATGAAATATTTACCTTTTAGAGAGAAACTAAGAGTATTTTTTCCTATAAATAGAGGGGTTTTGTTAATTGTATATTCAATCTTATGATTTCTCATCTATCAAGGGAAATAAAGAAGTCTCCCTCTTCTCTCTCTACTCTTCTTCTTTGGTTTTAGTTATTTCATAACACGTTATCAGTACGAGGCTGTAACCAACTGAGTAACTGAGTTAATATCGCTCAATATTTTTTAACATGCCTGAAAGAATTATCAAGAACTAAGTGGCGGTGCCTCAAATTAAAGGTATGAGTTGATTTTTATATAATAATTATACTTGATGGCAAAGCACCGTATGCTTACATATTTTTGGTGTCAGAAGGTATGATTTAATTTATATATTAATTACTTTGGTTTATGAACGACGAAGCATTTTTGTAAAGTGACATTGTATGTTGAGATAAATAATGATGCAAATCCATATGATATATGGACGAATATGATATGCTCTATTTCATGAAGTGAATATGGTAGCAATATATGATGAATCTGAAAGTTGACAACTTGCTCTATTCTTGAAGTGAATGCGGTAGCAGTGCATAATATATCTTAAAGAAGACAAGTGATGATATTTTCACATACTTATTGTGATTATAATTAAAGATATGTAATAGAAAATATCTCTACAACCATATGTATGCCTCGATTTTCTCCTGAATTAGCAATATCTTAAAAAAAGCTATAAGCTATTAGAATTTGATAGGCTTAAGGCACGATTATATTTTATTTCTGGGGAAATGAGAAGCTTATTAATGCAAACGTGCACTTGACTGTGATGGTATCACAACTTACCTCCGAAAGAGGCAGAATAATTGAGAAGAGTTATTTTGAAATCTACTTCTAAAGTAGTAAATCTGAAATCTATTCATATAAATCTCAAATTTACTAAAGTAAATGGTACATGTTATGGTAAACTTGGAGTTTGCTAGAACAAAAGTTCATAAATTGACATGAAGGACTGTGAAATCCTAAAGATGTGCATACTGAGTATTGAACATATATTGAAGAATTAGAAAATTCTTCATTACTTTTAATGTTGTTTGTTCTCATGATAAGTTGGTTGGACCAACTAATATTAGGATTAGATCCCTTAAAATCTGAGAAAGCACAAAAGGTGAATATGGGCCCGTTCACCTATCACGTGATACATTGAAAAGATGCATCAGATAATCACACGTACATTTATTGTTAACCTGCAGTTTGATATTCACAAAGTTGCTTGCTCCATAAAATTGAGTGAAGAACATAACTTTCAGATTGTTTAATTAAGACAATTCATCTTGATGATGATGGTTTGACATTGAATGCCTTCGATAAATAGCTAAACCATTGCTAATGAGAACAAAGCTTCATGTGTTGGTCTGAAATATGATATGTTGCATACACTAGCCCTTGTATGCATTAGAAAAATAGATTATGATTATTTCTTCCCTTTCAATTGGTTCAAGGTCATGAACCAAATATTCCATCTAAATTTTTTTGATGTGCAGTATATAATTAATAAATATATCTTATTGCACAAAGATGGATTCCTCAACGAAGTAAAGGATGTATGTTAGTTTTCCTAAGATAAGGGGGAGATTATAAGCAACTATGAAATATGTTAGGAATTTTCTTCAGATCCTCATTCAAAAGATAATTCAAGCTAAATACCAAAAATATCTCATATTAAGTTGCATGTGCTCCTATTTTATGTCCCCAAAGGACAAAGTCTACGCATACATAAAGCGTGTTAGACCAATCGGTTCCAAATAAAATAATTCTTGAAATGAATAAGGAGAAAATAATCATAATAAGAAGGCAATGTGCGCTTGAAGAGCCTATGTCATAACACTTCATGAAACCTTATGAGAGGTTTAGGTACATGAAAATAATGAAGTGATGAGATGTCAAAATTTTATGTCAAATTGTGAATCGATACAAAATGATGTATCATCAATATCATTGATACAATATTATAAAAATATACGAGGATCTAAATTCTATGTTTATTTAAGCTTGCTGACGTAGAAATATTTATCAAGTAACATGAAAGGATGCATTTTGGTAAGCATGAACTTATTTGATGTAGTCCAGACACTAAAATATGTCACACACAAAATATTGGATATTGTCACTTCACATAAATCTATACGAAAATCCCTAAAAGATTCAAATGTCTGAAGCTTATAACGTTTCTGAGAAATTTGCTTATTATCCTTATAAGGGATAAATTGATGGTTTGAATATTATTTGAACTTTTGTAGAGTTTTCAAAAATAATAAATTATTTACTGAAATGAGAAACATACTGAATTGTATTGGTCCTGAAGTATCATATGTTAGTCTAATTGGTACACTAATGTATCTTGCAAATACTACAAGGCCTGATATAGCCTTTTCAGTAAATTTATTAGCAAGATATAGTTATTCTCCTACTAGGAGACATCAGAATGAGATCAAAGACATATTACAGTATCTAAAAGGGACTACCGATATGGGCTCATTTTTCCAGTCCTGATCTTATTGATTATGTTGATGTTGGGGATTTATTTAACCCGCATAAATCTCGGTCTTAAAAATGTAATGTGTTCATATGTGGGAATACTGTTATATCTTGGAGATATACAAAACAGACTATCGTAGCTACCTCATCAAATCATGCTGAGATAATAACTATTCATGAAGCAAGCCGAGAATGTGTATGTTTGAGGTCCATGATACATCTCATTCGAGAAAATGTGGTTTGAAATATGAAAATATACCCACAATTTTATACAAAGATAATGTAGAATGCATAACACATTTTAATAGAGGATTCATAAAAGGAGATAGAACAAAGTACACTTCATCAAAACTTTTCTACATACATGACCTACAAAAGAATGATGATATTAACGTGCAAAAGATTTGTTTAAGTGATAGCGTGACTGATTTATTCACCAAGTCTCCTCCAATTGTAATTTTTAAGAAGATGGTGGAAAAGATCAGGATACAAAGGTTCAAGGATGTTTTTATTAGAGGGAGTTAATACGCGTTGTACTTTTTTTCCTAATGAGGTTTTGTCCAACTGGATTTTCCATGTAAGGTTTTTAATGAGGCAACCTATATGCATATTATTAGAGATGCATGTGTACTCTTTTTCCTTCATTAGATTTTTTTTCTTGTAAGGTTTTAATGAGGCACATTATCTATCAATTATACATTCAAGAAAGAGTGTTATAAATGTGTTTATATTATAGTGAATGTCTATCAAGAATATAGATAAGATCTATCAAGATCTAGTTGACATATATTAGGATATGAAATATCTACCTTTTAGAGAGAAACTATGAGTATTTTCCCCTATAAATAGAGGAATTTTGTTCATTGTATCTTCAATCTTACGATCTCTCATCCATCAAGGAAAATAAAGACTCCCTCTTCTCTCTCTACTCTTCTTCTTTGAGTTTAGTTATTTCATAACACTATACATATTTTTCGGATGAAAATATATTTATAAAATAAGCACATTGTTTTTTATATTTTTAGAAAAGAGCATAAAATAAAAAGATGAAAAAGAAAAAGATCAAAGAAATATTAACTAAACCTTAAATCCCTACCCACATAACTTTTCCATCCTTGCCCATATAACTTCAAACTAAATAAGTTTTAGTAAACTTTATTTTCATCTATAAAGTTTATTAAAATTAGTTAATAGATAGATATAAATTTTATTAAAAAATATTTAATTTGAAACATTTTTACAGTGAATTGAAATGGTAAGGGAATTTATTTTTAAAAGTAAAGTTTATTTTTGAAATTACTTCTAAGATAATAATAAAGGTAGCTAAAATTTGTTAGCTATGTTAATATTAAATTTTTGAATTTTGAATTTTAATTGAAAGTTGCAGATACTTCTAGAATTTGATCTAAAACCAACTCTATACAAGATAAAGTCAATTTTTAAATAGCTCTTTCTTATATAAACTAATTTTTTGATCAAACTTTTTATTCTATTCTCAAAACTCTTTACTTATTCTTTAATTCTTCAAAAAAATTTTCTTTTATGATTATGCAACATGAAGGGCTCCCCTACTTACATTAATAAATCTATGTACAATTTGTTTACTACTTAAAGTTTGACTTTAGATAATTTGATTATAATTTGTTAACAGTTTATGTATTTGATAGTATAGAGTTAATCTGTCGTAAATTATAATTTGTTAACAGTTTATGTATTTTATAGTATAGAGTTAATCTGTCGTAAATTATTTTATTGAAGACAATGATTAGTATGAAATGATCATAATCAGGGGCGAACCTACGTTAAGTTTTGGGGTGCTCCGACACCCGTTAAACTTGACGCAGAATAGGTATTATTATATAGAAAATATATGAAATTAGGTATAAAATATATAAAAGCACCCACTAAAATAAAAATTTGGTTGGGTGCACTGGCATTTAAGTTGATTTTAAGCTTCTCCATTAGAAAGGGGTAGCCTTGGGTTCAAACCTTGTTCAGAAGGATTTTTATTTTTTCATCTTTTTAATTTTTTAAGCACCCACAATCCTTAAATCCCGAACCCGGCACTGATCATAATATATACTGAACGTTGATCTACTCTCTTTAATTGTGCTAGGTTGCTCTAAAAAATTTGGCTACAAAATAATTGTACATACACTTTCAGATAAAGTCATGTTTTTATTATGTATAAAAAACTTCTCTTTAGAGTTTTATTTTTAGAGTGATAATTTTATTTGGTATTGTTGTCTTGCAGAAAAGATCAAAATAGTGAAAAGAAGAGAAGAGTACATAATTGCAAAAGAATAAAGTAGGATCGAAGAGCTATGGCAATGCATCTAAAACCCAGTAAGCATATCTTGGTAACAAATTCGTAAATCCATCCAAAAATTCAAACAAGTAGTGTCTTTTTTATTTTTTATTTTTTTCTTTTTACCTCTTTACTAGTTTTGTTTGGTCTTCCTAGACAAATAGACAAGGACATGAAGTTTCACCATGAATAAGGGAGGAAATAATATATTGTTACAATAATATATTTTATAATAATATTTAATCAATATGGAATCATAGTGATTAATGACCATAAGGAGGCAGATAAAATGTTATCGTAAGTATATTATTTTATTTTATCTTTTGATATTATAATTATATTAGACTCTTCAGCAATTTAAATTTGAGTTCTTTCTTTTTATGTTGTAGTGTAATTCATTATTTTTAGCTTTTAGCAATTCAATTAAAGCTCTTTCCACAAGAAGATGGTGCATTAGTTATTTATTATAATAAGGATTTTAATTCTCCATTCTCAGGTATGTTTCTTTCGGAGTACTTTTAATTTAATTAATAATTTTTCAGTTACCATTAAATTTTGTCTATAATTTTTCTTTGTATTATATTTTTAAGTCTTCAAATATCTTGAATCTTATTTCATTGATTTCAAATAATAATTAAATAATTATTTGTGATGATGTTTTGTTTTATGTTAGATCAATTTTGATACACTTTTTTGAAAATAAAATATCATTTGAAATAAATCTAATTTTTTATGTGTTCGATGGAAAGATCTTTTACATTACTTTTTAAACATAACAATAAATTTTAATTAAAGTTTCAAAAAGTATTTGCAATAAAATAATAAAAAAATTATTTAAGCATAGTCAAAGTTTGGGCATTCTTCGAGATTTGTATAATTTATCTTGAATAAATAAATTCTTATCTTTTATCAATAGGTTCTTTCAATAGTTTTATGGGTATGTTCGGTAAGGAGAAAAATATTTTTCATTTTTCTAGAAAAATAAATGTTTGAATACTTATTTTTTTGTGTTCGATAATATAACAACATACCCAGTAGACTAAATTTTTTAAAAAGTCCTTCTAAAATTATTATGAATATCTAACACAAAATAATAAAAATGCATAGAGATAGAGCAACATATATAGTGATAGAGGAGAGGGAGGGCACCGGTTGTAGTGGGTGCGGGGATACGTAGGGGCGGAGTAGGGTGTGGGCTAAGTGGGACAATGTTGGGGATGGGTTAGATGGGGTGGTGGATGTAAGTGGAGGTTGGGGGTAGGAAAAATATTAAAAAGTTTTAAAAAATTATGTCAGGGTAGAGGCCAGGTGAGTGGAGTAAAAAGAAAAAGAATAAATAAATAAATTGGGATAGTGGTGGTGTGGTGTGGGGTGTGGGGTGTGGATGTGGAATTTAGTGAAGTCAATCATTTTGAAACTGGTATAAAATATTTTAATTGAATTAATTTAGAATATATAATAATAAATACAAATAAAATACTTAAATCAAACATTGAAAAAATTATGAACAGTAAAACACTGAAGGAAAATTTAAAAGAAGATAAAAAGTTGTATGCGTTGGGTTCTTTAATTGAAATTGTGAAATTTAAAATTTGAAATTAGAAATTTTGAAATTGACACAATAATATATTTTTAGTGTTTAAGTGATAGATAAAACTTTTTGGATTGAGTGTACTTAGTTGTTGAAGTTGGGTTGATAGAGAAAAAAAATAAAATTTGCAATTAAAGATAAGGAATGTAATTACATATCTTAATTTATTAAAAATAAAAAGGTAAACATTCAGCAATAAAATTAATAATAATTTAATATTTTATTATTTTTAGTAACCAATTAATGGAATTTCAATATTAAAACATCTATAATAATTGAAATTGCGATTAGGTATTCAATATTAATTGTAATTTAAATATTAACAATTATTCCTAATATATCATAATCAATTTAAATTACATTACTGTGATACAATAAAAATTAATTATGTACTCTATATAATACAATAAGAATATGTTACAATAAATATTCTCGATTAAGTAAATGAAAACATTTTACTGAGAATTTTAGTCAAATTGATAATTTTAAATGCTAAATTTTGTGAACATTTTTATATTATTATTATTTTACATTAAAATTATTAAATTGTATACAATATATTAGAGAAAAATATAAAATATAAAAAGTTTTTTTTTTACAATTGTATGATTGCTTTTACTCATATAAGTTTAGTTTAAAATGGGGAGGGGAGGAGTGGTGGAGGAAGTGAGGTGGGGATATGAACAATTTAATATTTTTGAATTATAAATAATATAATAAAAAATATAAAATATAACTTTTTTTACAATTATATGATTGTTTCTGTATAGATTTGGTTAGAGATGGAGAGATTGAGTGGGGGTGGAGGCGCGTGGGGTTGGGGGTTGTGGTGGGGGTAGAAAAAGTTTTGTTATTATTTTCTTAAAATTGAGGGGTGGAGGGAGGGGGGTTGGTGGAGATGGTATAGGTGGGTGGGGGTAGATTTTTTTTCTTTTTCCGCATTTTATTAAGAAATAATATAATAGTTAATTTTTTTAAAGATAATATCACTTTAACATGTTTGAACGAGACATTTTAATATAAAATGATTAGAAATTATATTTTAGTATTATCCGTGCATCTCACAGGCACGTATACTAGTTCTATTACAATGTTAATATCTAGGTTAAAAAGTAAAAGGATTACTCCTCCCATTTCATTTTTCTTGGCCCTCTTGCTAAAAGTAGTTGTTTCAATGTATATATCCAATTTATGAAATCAAGACGATTTTTATGTATATTTTTTTTTCTTCACTTAGTATAAAACAATTATATAAAGTAGTAATAGTAAAATTTAGAGTTTCAAAAGATATTATTAATAAAGTTAGTTTAGTAAGATAATCTCTTTGTTTCATTCTTTGTTCCAAGTTGACTTGACACTTTTCCTGAAGAAAATACTTTTTAGAATTTTATTTTACTAAACTAACCTTATTAATAATACGTTCAAAATTAAATTTGACTGACAATACATTATGTAGCCATTTAATAACAGAGATAGTGTTGAAAGAGTTCAACTTGAAATTAGTATGTTTAGTAGTAGGGCCAACCGAAATAAAATGGGTAGAGTACACATCTAATTATTGGTTTCTTAAGGATGAGTCATGTCAACATGAGCCAAGTAAAATGAAACGGAGGGAGTATGTATAATGTAAAAAAGGTACTTTTTTCATCCCGAAATAAATGTCACCTTAGCAAAAATCACATTCATTAAGAAATCAATAAATACAATGTGTAGTTTACTAAACTACCCCTATTTGATAAATGTCTCTTAAGAATTGAACATTATTAATATGATGGAGTTTAAGGGTATAGTTAAAAAGATACTAATTTTTGAATTGAATCCCTCCACTTTATTTTACTGGGTTCCCATACGAAAAATATGTGTTTCAGTTTACTTATTCATTTTAGTAAACCAAGAGAGATTTATTATTTCTTGGCCCCTTAGTATTAAATAACTACACATTTATTAGAGTTTCAAAACATAATTACTAAGATTTGTTTAGTAAAATACATATCTATTTAAAGCTTTAATCAACTGGGACTAAGTAATATAGACAAAAGGAGTAAACGGAAGATTGAAAATGGAGGGTAAAATATATCACATAATATAAAGAGGAGAAAAAATATCTATATTTTATGAGGGGAGAGTTTGATTTTTAAAGTGAAATATGAGGTGTGTGTGTGCACGCGCGCACACGTGTGTGTGTGTGTATATATATATATGTATATATGGAAATGAAACCAATCAAATTATGCCAAAGCAGGCATGTGGACCTGCTGCCTGCTTTGACACTTACAGGATATTTAGGTAATCCTGAAATTGCAGTTGGGGCTAAATTGTTCAATTAACATGCTAATATCAAGACATTTTTCTCCATTCTTGTTAAAATTCAAATCAATGCCAAATGAATCACAAATATTGAATTGTCATAGATGATTCAGTTGAAGACTTCAACCATTCTTTTAATGGTATTATAGAGAAGGCCCTCATAAAATCCCACAAGAAAATTACATTCTTAAGAACATCAAAAGTTGATTAAACCCCACCGCAGTATTGTTCAGTAGAAAAATCAAATGCCTTTTCCAAAAATCTAACCTCACAATCAACTATGCAAAGAAAGAATGTAAATATCAACAACTTTTTCTTGAAAGAAGACATCTTCGAGATCCAAAAATTCATAATATCTCCTATTGTCTGGATAAGTGAAATCAAATATGGGAATTCAATTTTTTAGAAATTGATTGGATCTGCACCATGAAGGATTAGAACTTATAACAACGTCAAAGACATTAACTATAGATTTTATGGTGGAAGGAGAACGAGGAAAGGAAAAGAGTTATTTTACTATGGTGTTCTCGTCCAGTGGTGGCCGGTGGCCGGTGGCCGGTGGCCGGTAGGGGTGAGAACAGTGGAGACGGCGAGTAGAAGGAGAGGATAATAGAATTAGGTTAGGGTTTAGGGGTGAGAGAGTAAATTAAAAAGAAAATACTAGGAACGGATCGAGACTGTCTGATTAAAAGTTGTAGATGATTGAGGTTAAAATTAGAATTTGGGTGGGATCGAGGGTTATTGGATTGGGTTAGTTGATGATTTTAAAATGGGCTAATTTAGGCCCTATTTTTTTGGTAAAATTGATATTATAATGCGTAGAAAAGCGCGGAAATTGAACAATTGATAGGAAAATTATTCACTGCTATTTATTAATAATAAAAACTACAAAAATATTATAAATCACAATAGTTAACAACTTAAAATATCTAAACACAGACCAAAAATTTGATTGACTATCTAAGATTATATTCGTGTCAAACAAATTGAGATAAAAAAGTAATATCTATTGGGTCCGTACTGGCATGGACTCTTCTATATCTAATAAATATATAAAATTTAAATGTATATCGAATAAATAATACTATAAGGAATTTTGTAGTATTATATTTTTCTAGAAGAGACTTTTGATGCTACTAGAATTATCCTTCCAATTGTGACTTTATTCTAAAATTCTGCTATAATAAATTTGCTTTAAACTAACAAAATATGTTTCAAAGGCATCAAGTTACAAGTTACAAAATCATTCTTGAAAACATTAAGTGGCCTGTTCCTCGTCTCTCATTTTCAATTTAACATAGCTGACTATATACACAATAATGTAGACATTTAAAATTGTCACAAAGTTATACTGTCATGATCCAATTTCTAAGGTCATGATGGCGCCTACTATAACCCGTCAGCAGGTGTCACAACCCAATCTAGATCTAGTCGTGACGGGTATCTCAAGCCCACTGTGAGCTGGAGACCACCCCGTTAGCCTAACATCTAGAACACAACAAAAGAATGCATCGAAAGCCAACGAAATAGTAATAAGAAAGATAGATAATCAAATGTAAACTAAGAATAAAAAACAACTATACAACCCACATTTGTCCATAACAACCTCTAACTAAAATACCAACTAGGTCGGGACATGCCCCCGACCATGACAATGAAAAGTCACAATTTTCAAAATTTGAAAAGAAACCTAATGAAAGGACAGGGCTTTTCGAAAGATGAAGGCTCACTACTTCACAACAACTCAACCAAAGAACCACACCACCTAACACTGCACAGAAGTAACAGAAAAGCACTAGGACCCTAAATCATGAAATGATGCAGCGTCTAGAGGCGGTCAGTGGTATAGACATAGGCATGTAACTTAGGAAAAGTACTAAAGTAATGCTATTTACAAAATCAATCAAAACCACATGCACATATTCATATATATACATATATAGTATGCCAGGATAGGGGAAAGAGTCATGAACATGAGATTAAAAATATTAACCTGGACTGTGTCGCTATATCCGTCCTAAAGGCACCCACAAGCTATATGGATTTAGCTCCCCTTGCTGAAAGAGACCTAGCACATGTTCGATGCACGAACTAAAGAAATCTAAAGGAGAGCCAGAGACACCAAGGATCCATCCATCCCTAAAATATAATATGTGAACTAAGCACACGATCATATAGACCCCCACTCCGTCAAATGTTGTTTCCAGTATTGGTCACCCCAGGACCTCCACCTTCACGGTGAGCTACACAACCCCTTTTAAGCCTAAATTAAAATTGTTTTGCATATAATCCTAACCATAGGCCTAGGAGTCTTGTATTAAGGCATTTACCACTTGGTATCGTCATACCAATTATGCTTGCAAACTTATATAATCATGCCAATCCATTGTAATTAACCAATTTGCTCCTAAGTTCCTTTAAAAATCCAAAACCATGGATACCAAGGCCTTTCAAATCTGCTTTTATCCAATAGTCCGTTAATGTGATGCAATAGTTTCAAAACTAAGTTAAATTATGTAAATTCCACATTTAAAACCAAAATCATTCATGTGGGTTAAGATGAATGCCATTACCAAGCCAAAAATCCATCAATTTGCAGAAACCCATGTTTCATATTCCAAATTCCACTCCATGCACCCATTCAGTCCCAAAAACCATCAATTTAAGTATAGACAAGATATTTAAACCATAGGAAATATAATTTAACTGATAATCATCAAAATCTCTCAACTAAATTTTAAACCCAATAATTAAATCACAAGAACAATGATTAAAACCCATGCCATATTATAAAATTCAAGTTAGGGATGAGAGACATGCCAGAATCACCAAAGAATTTGGAAGAAAATCTGTAGTTTGGAGCTTGAAGGATGAATTCCTTATGAACCCTAGTTTTCTCTTGCTTTTGGGGAGTTTAAGATAAAGAGAGTAGGTTTTAATTTAAGTAATTAAGGATAATAGGGTCCCTTAGTGTTTTTAGGTCATGGAAAATAAGTGTGAAGGGTTGAAAAGACCAAAATAACCTTAATTAAAACATGAAGAAAATTCTGGCCCTTCCGTCATGACTCAGGTAACAACTTGTGACAATTGACCATGAGTCGTTACCTGAGGTTCCAATCCTGACCCTTCATTGTTAAGACAATGAGTCACTCCCAATGACTCGTTACGTGACGTAACAGATCATACCATGGAATCATTATCAAGGGACCTCAACCCGAGCCACTCATTGATAAAACAGCGAGTCTCACCTAATGACTCATGATGAGTGATAACGAATCATTACTAGAGTCGAAGCCATGGAAGTTTTATCAACACTCCAGCGATTTCAGAGTCACTACTCCCTCCATAGGATTATTCATCCCCTAATGAGAAGTTAGGTCACCCTTAGCACGATAAAGAGAGAACACAACCAAATTTCCAAGAAAAATTTAAGAATGTGATAACAGGGAAGAAGGAACTCATACCTCAACTATTTTAATCCAAGGTTGGGAAAAACAAAGGATACTTGGACTTCATATCTTCCTCAACTTCCCATATAACTTCTTCCACCTTTTGATTTCTCCAAAGGATCTTCACCAAGACTACATCCTTGGTCTTTAACCTACGAACTTGTTTTTCCAATATCTCAATTGAGACTTTCTCATAAGACAAAGAATCTGTAACACCAACTTCCTTAATAGACACTATCAAAGAAGGATCTCCCACACATTTTTTCAGCATAGACACATAAAAAATAGGATGAATAGAACCCAAACTCGCTGGTAACTCGAAGTCATAAGCGACATTCCCAACTCTTCTTACAACCTGGTACGGACTAACGTAATGGGGACTGAGCTTCCTCTTCTTCCCAAATATCATAACTCCTTTCATAGGAGAAACTTCCAAGAACACCTAATCACTAAACTCATATTCCAACTCTCGCTGCCTCACATCCGCATAAGCCTTTTGGCGACTCTGAGCAGTCGTAAGTCTTTCACTAATCACCCACACCTTCTCCATGGCTTGGTGAACCAAGTAAGGGCCAAACAAACTAGTATCCCCAACCTCAAACTATCCAATAAGAGACCTATACCTCCTACTATAGAGAGCCTCAAAAGGGGCTATCTAAATACTAAAATGATTACTGTTATTGTAAGCAAACTCAATAAGAGGTAATGATCAACCTAAATACCTTTAAAATCAATCACATAGGCTCTTAGCATATCCTCCAAAATTTGAGTAGTTCACCCACTTTTCCATCCGTTTGAGGGTGGAAAGCGGTGCTAAGGTTCACTTAAGTACCCAAACCTTTCTAAAATGCATTCCAGAAATGGGATGAAAACTGTGTACCTCAGATTGAAATAATGGACACAGGCATTCCATGCAACTTCACAATCTCCTGAATGAACAACTTAGCATAATACTCTCCGGAGTAGTTATTCCTCACAGGAAAGAAGTGAGTACACTTAGTCATTCTATCTATATTGTCCTAAATAGAATCATACTAATTGGGAGACCACAAATGACTTATAAATAATATCCATATTAGTCATCTCCCACTTTCACATGAGCAACTCTGTTTCTTGAGACATGCCACCAGGCCTCAAATGTTCACCCTTGACCTACTGACAAATCATACACTTAGCCATAAAGTTCAACACATCTTTCTTTATATTGTTCCGCCAATACATTTCCTTCAAGTTATGGTACATCTTAGTCAAAGCCGGATGAACTGTATATCTAGACTTATGAACCTCAGTCAAAATCCTTTCCCACAACCCATCAACATTAGGAACACACTACCTACCTTGATACCCCAAGATGCCATCTCCCCCAATCTCGAATGATATAACCTTCTGCTGACCCACATCATTCTTAATCTACATAAGTATGGGTTCCAAAGCCTACTTTTTCTTCACTTCTGCACCAAGAGATGATTTCAGCACTTCCTGAATAATAACTCACCAATTCTTAGAGTCCACAAGTCAAACTCCCAAGTTAGCCAATCTATGAATATCCTTCACCACTCTTTTTTTCTTCTCATCAATGTGGGATAAGCTCCCCATAGACAATATGCTAAGAGCATCAACAATAATGTTTTCTTTACTTGGATAGTAGTGAAGGCTTATGTCATAATTCTTAAGTAGCTCGAGCCACTGCCTATGCCTGAGATTCAATTCCTTCTGCGTAAACACATACTACAAGCTCTTATAATCTTAATGGATATGCACATAATCCCTATATAAATAATGTAGCCAAATCTTCAAAGCAAAAACCATAACCGCCAACTCTAGATCATGAGTTGGGTAATTCCTCTTATGAACTTGAAGCTACCTAGAAGAATTGGCCACAACCTTACCATGCTGCATCAAAACACAACCTATTACTCCAAGGGATACATCTCAATACTCAACAAACCCCCCAGTACCCTCGTGTAGGGTCAAAACTGGCACAAATGTCAACTTATCCATCAACCTCTCGAAACTACCTTTACAAGCATCAGACCACATAAACTTAACCTTTTTCTGACTTAACTTCATCAATAAAGCAACAATAGATGAGAAACTCTCCACTTATCGATAGGAGTCTTAGGTTTAGGCTATTTTTGACTGCCTAAACCTTCTATGGATCCACCACAATCCTCTTGCTAGAAATAACATGCCCAAGAAAGGTCACAACACTCAACCAAAACTCACATTTAGAAAATTTTATATATAATTTAATGTCTGTAAGAGTATGCAACACTATTCAGAGGTGATTGGCATGATCATTCTTACTCTTATAATACACCTAAATTATGGTTCAAGGTCGCTAAATAGCCCACATAATGATATCCATACTAATCACACATCCAACACTTAAACTACATCCCAAATCTAGCATAATAGCACGATTATTCTACAAATTCTCTCAATCTATGAAGAAAGCAATAGGATCATAAAACTGTAATAAGCCTCAATCTATGAAGAGAGCAATAAGATCCTAAAAGTGTAATAAACATTTCACCTTATAGGTCAAATTACTCATCTAATCCCCAATCTCAATAATCAAGGCTAAGTCATGGTGTTCTACCATAATCAATCTTAACATTCACATTCACATGTAATATATAACACATATCATCTTATGAAGAAGAGTAGATAGAAGCCTACCTCAAAGTCGAATCACAAAAACCTTAAATTGTCTATAAAATGTCTGTCTTCATGCGATGATCTCAAAATGCTGCCACACTATCAAAATCATAGTCTACGTGTCATTACGAGTCAAATGAGACCCATATTGCTATATAACGGGTCATGTCAAATTTTGAGCATAAATAGAGCACAAATTAGGACTCAAATCAACCCTTAAAGTTTAAGAATTCAAAGCCCTAATTTCTAAGAATTTATCAAGAAATTGTAGGAACCTTACCATGAGTTTGAATGAAAATCACGGAATAATCGATAACCAAGCTCCCCAAATTATCTACAAGTTTCAATCCCAAGCTCTCTCAACTTCTAAGGTTTAGTTCTTTTGAAATGGATGAGAAAATTACTAAAATATGTTGAGAAAGGGGTATTTATACCCATACCAGGTGCTCCAAAGTCGCTATCATGACTCGACAGTTGCTATTGCGACTTGATAGTCGCTATCGCGACTCGACAGTTGCTATCACGATACAGGGCCTCAGATTCAGAAGTCGCAATTGCGATATTTACCTCTACGACCATGGTTCTCACCGACTAGAAAGGGAGTTACGTTTGTGACTTGAGTGTCGCGATCACGACACTTATTGGTGCTACCAGATTTCAATCACGATTCAAAGTCCACGATTGCGGGTGCACCAAATCACAACCAACCCTTGGGATTCATTTGGAATCCTGTATACGCAAATAAACTATGTAACTCTACTACATTTGACGTTCTAGACTCTATGGTGCAGTTGAAATTTCCATCCAAGTCCATTTCGATGAAATGTGGGTCCCACATCTAATTTTTGATTTCTTAACTTTTCAACCAATAAGTTGAAATGAGACTGGATGCCTTGGGACCCGAACCAAGAGTCCCCCTAGCCTAAAATCGATACTCCAGAGCTGATAGCGCTATCAGAATTCTCATTTGAGGCATCTACTAGGAGTTTTGTTCAGAGACCAAATCCTAAACAACGAAAGCTCCAAAATAAGGAAATGAGCCTAAAATTCAAACAAATAGTCCTATTATCGAACTGACAGTTTCGGCAGTTATAAAGGACTTATAGCCACTGTGGGAAGGCTCAAAATGCCGAAAATGCATGCAAATCAAGGAAATAACCTAGAGGGTCATTACAATATCAGTACTAAAAGGACTTTCATCCATAAAAGTCAATGGATAGAAAGATCTCAAAAGCTTGAAAGGTACTCGACCCACATGCTCTGAGCACGACTTACCAAATAACATCTAAGAAGAAAGAACACTTCTAAGGGATTTTGCCACATGTATCCCTTTTCCAACAAGCTCCCTTACTTTACTTCCAAATAACCAAACTCAACCTTAACCACCAACTGACCTCTAATTGAATCAAAGAAGAAAGATGCACGCAAATACAAACCATAATACACTGATACCATCTCAATTCCCGCACAAATAGACAAAGGCTCATCCAAGACAAAATCAAACCATGGCATGAGTCATACAATTGACTCCAATCCAAATATAAATTTCTTTACCATTCCATATTTTCTATCCACTCCAAACCAGGAGGAATCACTTGAGTCCTGCCCGCGCAACCTCATCTTAGAAAACTCAAAGAACCAAAACTGATCTACTGAAAGTCCATATAGCAAACATGAGAATATGCCCATACAGATCTTTCTAGGCTCACAACATCGATATCCGAGGCCTGCAATCTAAGATGCTGCTGCAACTGGTCTGAATAATCCTAGAAAATAAAATCTAGGAGTCTAAGGCACAACTATTTACCATTGAATGATCTATTCTAGGATGTCCCCTCAACACAGAATGAAGACAAGATGAATCCAACTCAAGTATTCTACTGCCACTGAGTATATCATCTAAGAATCTTAAATAAAACTAAAAAACCAAGGTCAAAGCTAAAGGAATAAATGCCGTGTCCATGGACTATCATTTGAACACCTACTAACTATAATCCATTTGAAGTTGAGAAGATTAAATAGGTAACCATAGAGTAGGCTCAACCAGCCTATAGCTGAAATTCAAACTGAGATAAAACTAAAATAAAGGTTGTACTCAAGCTCCACACTCTAAGCTAAAATCTCAACACTAAGGCTGAATAGCTCGATCTCAAATACCTAAACCAAACATAAAGATGGGTAGGTATTCATTCTCCAAATCTATCATTACTTCCAAACCGATGGGTATGAAAACCCCAATACATACAAATGTAAAGGTAAATGCTAGAAATAAAAGCACACCTAGCATAGTGAAATATACAACCACATGTCTGACGGATCTAAGGGATAATAAATCTAAATGGGTTCAAACTCAGACTGACCAACTAAATCACCAATTGGGGTGCTAAGTGCCCTATCTCTAACTGAAGGTGCCACAATACGATGAGGATAATCTGAATAATTTGAATGACTAGAAATCCTATGTTGAGGACACTCTTTAGACCAATGATCGATATCTCTATAGTTGTATCAAACTCTTGAAGCCCTGACCTGGAGAGAGGCACAAACTGAGCCTAAATGGCTGGCCAACTAACGCTGAGAGCACTCTATACTATCATGATCATCCTTCCCACAGTCATAGATTACTTTAAGAACTCTAGGCTGGCGAAGAATACATACTAACTCTTTCTGATCAACTAACTCGTATTTGGGGCACTCTTAGAACCAATGTCCCATCTTACCACAACCGTAACAACCTTTTAGAATACTTTAGGATACTGCCTCTCCAAATCCAGAATGGCTGCCACGGCCTGAAGACCCATACCAAAAACTCTGTAAGGCCTAATAGGAACTCTACCCTATGTGATCACCACAACTAATCTAAAAGCCACCCATAATCTGAAATACTACCCGTAGAGGGCCGATAGGCTATAAGTGATGCTGACCTCCATCAGAAGGATACTCTCTTCCAGATAAAATACCACTAGCACTATTCTAATGGCATGGTCTCTTACCGCCATCTCCATAAGTCTTAATGCATGCTCTCTCTATGGCCCTCACATAATTAATAATTTAAGATAAGGAAGATCCAACTGCTATCAAGTGATCTGATTCCAAGTGGAGTAGAAATGCTAATCCTCTAATAAATCCATGCACCATGTCTGACTCAGAAGGATATACCATAGAAATATGCCTGGCCCACTCAAGAAACACAATCTCGTACTCTGAAATTGATAAACAACCCTAATAAACACTAGTAGACCCAACTCCAATCTGAGAACTACTTGATAAATTGAGTATTACCCTTAGTTGTGAGGTATCTACAATTAGACTCGGGATCCCAAAAGCTGAACCTCAAAGAAATAAAGTAGTTGCAAGCTCTACTGGATCCCGAGCTGGCCTTAAATCCTTTGGCAGATGCTGAAGATCTTTGATATCCATCTCTGACTCTCTAGTCTGACACTATGATGAAGCTTTGAAAACACATATTGAAGTCTCATCCATATCTATCGACAGTATCACATCATCTATTTGTGATAGAATAGAGTCAAAGAATGTGCTCGAGGCTCATAGCAATATGGACACACGACGTAGAGTCAAGAAGTAAATTTCCTAAGAATGTTGTGTAGCCTCCCAAAGATAGTTTATAGACGTCTCTGCCCCAATCCACAGGACTCTATTAAACACCTAGATCTTGTACTAATACATTGATGAACCTGTCTTTGATACCAATTTGTCACGACCTAATTTCTTAGGCCATGATGGAGCCTACTATAACTCGCCAGTAGGTAAGCCAAACCCATAGTCCAGAACTGTTAGTAACGGACTACTAAAAGAATGAAGGAAAAAATATGAAATAGATGTAATAAAAGACTAACATACCAAAGATAATCCCAAAACCTGGTGGAATCAGTACAAGAGATTCTAACATAAGAAGGATATAAATGAGGTATTAAATGACTATACAGATATAATCATCTCTGAATAGAACATAGAGACTAGTCTAGTACATTAGAGGGAGGAAAGTAATACTTCAAACGGTAAGATCTCACTCTATGTCTCCAAACCATGTCTACCCCGCACGATGAACACAACACCAACGATAACTCGTACTATGATCTGTAGACTGCAAAAGTGTAGTATGAGTACCCAACATGTGGTACTTAGTAGGCAACTGCCGATTGAGCTCTAAAGATAATGCAAACATAAAACATATAAATAGAAATAGAGTCTAAACCCAAATATCCAACAACTACATAATAAATCTAGTGATATAGTAAGGGCAAACTATCCTACTCATATCCAAAAGAGTTAAAATAATAAGGCTAAGGAAGTATTAAGGATGGACTATCTATTCTAGCCATGCTCAGGAATCTCAATACTATACTGAATATCACTAGCTAATATACAAATAAAGGCCAAAAAGAGGATGTATAACAATATATAAGGCTAAGAAATGAATATACAATCTGAATAAATGAAGGAAGGGAGGGATATATGGTAATACCATATATACATATAAATAGATATATAAATATTTGTAAGTCAATTCAAGGTATAACTTAAATAATCAGATTAACATCTTAAGAAATCATAATCATAGCAGGAACTAGTGCTATTATTACTCAATGTTTCTAATCCATACGTCTAATCATGAGTTAATCATGCATAATAATATAATCATAAGATGAAGAGTCCAAATCATACCTCAAATCTCAATATCAGATTGTTAACAAAGCTGTCACAAACTAGTCATTACAATGATCATAACATTAATAATAACAATAGCAGCAACAATGCAAGTAACCGACTAATACAGAAAAACAATACTTAACCAAGCCTTTCACAAACCCCCATCGCCCTAAGCTTATAAGGTTCAATCCATATACTACACACCATATGCTATAATTATCACCTATACCTATGAAACCCCCATAAGGCTGATAGATAAGGCGCATACTGGTGATAGGTAATGTACATTCAACAATGCATGCCAAAATATAATCTGTAACACCATAACCTATCCAAATATCATAAGAAGTAGCCGAATTTGAATCGATAAATTTACAAATGTGTGCATCATCATAATCATCCTCCAACCTTGCCGGGCATATAAATATATCATCATAATAATCTTTCATCCTTTTTGGACATATAAACATGTCATCATAATCATGCTTTGGCCTTGTTGGATATATAAGCATATCATCAAAATCATCCTCCGACCTTGCCGGGTATATAAGCATATCATCATAATTATTCTCTGGCCTTGTCGGGTATATAAGTATATCATCATAATAATCCTCCGTTGTTGACAGGTATATAAGCATATCATCATAATCATCTTTCATCCTTGCCGGGTATATAAACATATCATCATAATCATCCTTCGGCCTTGTCGGGTATATAAGCATATCATCATAATCATCCTTTGGCCTTGCCGAGTATATAATCCTATCATCCTATCATCATAATCATAATCATCATCAATCATCGAGTTTATAATCCTATCATCCTATCATCATAATCATCATCAATCATCGAGTTTGAACAAGAATTCATATTATTAACACCCATACAAAAACATATATATACAACATCAATACTATAATATATCATCAAGTTTTACTAGAAATTCATATCATCAATACCATTATCCTCCCTCATTCAATATCAGAGAGATGTGTATATAGATAAATAATAGGTGCACGGACATAAGACGTGGCTAAAAAAGAGTGTAAATCCATAAATTACGTTGCCCGGGGTATACTTAGGGACTAAATCATTATAAAATTGTAGAAAGGGTAAAGATTTCTCACGACCGAAGTAAATAGTAGTATCAAAATCATAGATCGTTATCTGTCTCTGTCAAATCTTTAAATCATTATTTCCAATCTCCTCACACATAGGTTATTCATTAAGACAATGCAATTATTGTTATGAAAAAATTTATTTTAAGGTGAAAAATGGGCTTTAATATTTGGGAAAAACAATAATAAAATCATACTTTAGTTTGAATCGTATTATTTATCAGTTTAATGATCATGAATGTATCGAATATATTCATGCCATCACCAGTATTCAAATAATGGAACCATAAGCATTAATATTTCTATAAACTGAAACCACATCCTTTACAAGGTCAACCACTTCTCGGATGTCCAAATGATATCATAACATGGTCGTGGGACCAGTAATATGTTCGGAATAATTACAATATAATAATCATAGCCTAGGACCATATACATATCCAGAACTCATATCAATAATAAAATCAGTATGCCATCTCATATATATAAGCCACAACATATCTATGAGGAATATCATATCTATAAGCCATATCGTATCCATAAGGTATATCCTATCTATAGGCTATAAGGCATAGCTATGAGGCATATTTTAAATATAAGAAATCTCATATCTATAGGATATATATCATATCTATAAGGCATCACATATCTACAGGCCATATATCATAAATATGAGGCATATCATATCTATAAGGTATCTCATATCTATAGTCAATATATCATAACTATGTCCATGCCTATATTATTAAGCATGTCAGTTGACCATATCATAAATCAAATTCGAAAGCCATATCATAGCTACAAGCTATTAACCATAATTTGGGAAAACCATCATGATTTACCAAGACACAAAGTAACTTTATACTAAAAATTTCATAGTCTCAACTATGTCTAACATGCATAAATAGGTCCACAAGGGTTAACTCAAGTCTTGGCCGAAGGTGGACTAAAGGAACCCACTTCTAATCCTCGAATTCCATATTTAGGGAATTTTTTCCCCAGACTAGGCTAAGGTATGTAAATTGACTTCTAGATGGTACATAAGCCGTAATTATCCCTAAGATAGGAATTCCACATAGAACATGAGAAATTTGGTCTACTTCACCTAAATTACGATTTCAAGGTTGCTCAATAGCCTACATAAGGATATTCATACTAATCATTCTTCCAAAACTCAAACTACATCCCAAATATAGCATAATAGCATAGTCATTCTATGACTTAGCTCAATTTATGAAGAAAGCAATTGGATCCTAAAAGTGTAATAAGCATTTCACCTTAAAGGTTAAATTACTCATCTAATCTCCAAACCATAACATCAAAGACTAAGTCATGGTGTTCTACCTATAATCAATTTTAGCATTCACATGCAATATTTAACACACATCATCTTGTGAAGAAGAGTAGACAGAAGCCTACCTCGATGTAAAACTACAAAAACCTTGAATTATCCACAAAATATCTATTTTACACCATAATCTCAAAATGCTACCATTCTATTAAAAGCATAATCTATGCATCATTATGAGCCAAATGAGTCCCATATTTCTATATAATGGGTTGGGTAAAATTTTGGGTCAAGAATGGGCCTGCAGGGCTCGTAAACCAAATTTAAAATTGAACCCATCACGAGGTCCCTTGACGGACAAGGAAGCTGTGTTCAAAAGTTAAGCATAAATGGAGCATAAATCGAGTCTCAAATTAGCCCTTAAAGTTTAAGAATTTAAAGCCCTTATTTCTATGAATTTATGAAGAAATTGAAGGAATCTTACCATGATTTCAAAGTGAAATCACGGAATAATAGATAACAAGGCTCCCCAAATCATCTACAAGCTTTAATCCCAAGCTCTCTCAACTTCTAGTATTAGTTCTCTTGGAAATTGATGAGAAAATAGTAAAAACGGGCTGAGAAAGGGGTATTTATACACATATCAGGCGCTCGAGAGTCACTATTGCAACACAGGGCCTTAGACTTAGAAGTCACAATCGCAAAATTTATCTCTGCAATCGCAGTTCTGGCCGACTGGTAAGAAAGACACGTTTGCAACCTAAAGTGTCATGATTAAAACTCTTACTGGTGCTGCCAGATCATGATGGCAATCCAAGGCCCATGATTATGGGTGCACCAGATCACAATTGAGACTTGGAGTTTTCCAAGTCTCCGTCAACCCCATAGTAATCATCCAAAATACCATATAAGCAATAGAACTATGTAACCATATCAAATTCGACGTTTTAGACTCGATGGCATAGTCAAAATTTACATCTGATGTTGTTTTGATGAAATGTGGGTCCCACACCCAATTTTTGATTTCTTAACTTTTCGACTAATAGGTAGAAATGAGCTTAGTTGCCTTGGGACCCAAACCAAGAGTCCACCTAGCCTAAAATCAACACTTTGGAGCTGATGACGCTATTGGAATTCTCATTCGAGGTCATATAATAGGATTTTTGGTTTGAGACCCAATCCTAAATAGCAAAAGATCCGAAATAAGAAAATG
The DNA here is from genome assembly GCA_030864215.1 of Capsicum pubescens. Classification (NCBI taxonomy): domain Eukaryota; kingdom Viridiplantae; phylum Streptophyta; class Magnoliopsida; order Solanales; family Solanaceae; genus Capsicum; species Capsicum pubescens. Next base: position 191,120,461 of record CM061544.1, on the reverse strand, counting down.
AGCCTAAAATCCAAATAAACTGTCTGATGATTGAACCAACAGTTTGGGCAAATCATAAATGATCTGTAGTCACTGTGGGAAGGCTTGAAATACCGTAAATACACACAAATCAGGGAAATAACTTAGAGGGTCATTGTATTTACTCAAATATTACAATAAAAAATGTACTTTTTAAATACTTATAGTAGAGTTAAAATATGAATATCTTTGCTAACATGACAAATTACATAAATTTTACATTAAATAAATGTGTGAAAAAAAATCAAGAAACAAGATCCTTTTTTGGGCAACTAATCTTGTATATTCATTACCGAGAGTATTCTTTACAAAATCATAGCACATCTTAACACAAATTGCTATCTAAACACAACCAATTGAGAAAACTTGTATAGTCTATGCAAATGAAAAAAAAACAAAGCTTGAAAACAACAGTTGCACCCCACTAGGAGCTTTAACATTAGAAACGTATGCAACCTCCCTTGTAATGCTATCCCCTTATCTAAATTTCTTTTAAAAAATCCTCATGTTTTTCTCCAGCCACACCGCATAGATGACTTATTCAAACACCAACCTAAGTACCTTAGCATGTTGTGATTTCCTCTTTGCATAATCAATGTCCCAATTTTAATATTAACCATGATCATACTTGTAAGCAAATCAGAGCAAAAACGACATTGATAATGTACCTTGAAGGCACAACAAAAATCATTGATTTTGCTATGGGAAGAAATTACCCCAAATCAACTTTGTCTCTATTAAAAATAGAGTTCTTTTTAACAAACTAAGTGTCTGTTGTTCTTGAGTATATTAATATAATTTTTATGGCTTCTCAATTTTTGTGACATTACTTCTGATGAAGAACCAAACTTTTAAGAGGGGTTTTGAAGTAGTTTCATCAGTTACATATTAATTAACCGCCCCCTAAAAAAAGTTTGAAATGAGTTATATCTTAATCTTATCTTCTTTCAAAATAAGTAAAGGCTCGGGTCGGGTCTGGATAGGTCGATGCACATAGACGACCTATGACCTGCTAAATCTAACAGCTCCCACTTTGTACATGGTGGATAAGACCATGGCCAATATAACACCAATAAGACACCAAATTTAGATGACAAATAGTTCGCATAACTTGTAAGAATCAAGAGCTTTACCTATACGGTCTTACAAGCTACACGTAGGAATCCAATCATATATGGAAAGAATTTGCTACTAATATGAGGATACTCACAGTACCCCAGACACCATTCATTACTTCAGTAGCTAGTTATTCGATACCTCATCCTCTAAAGAGGTGAACTCGAGTACAAGATCAACTTTATATACACAATTACACTCGACACCTATATGGTTAGTGTAATAGCGGCTTGTGTAGACAAGTTAAATTATTTATTTTAATCATTTTCCTTTTCTACTTGAATCTATATGTTCCAAATCAGCTTCTTTTAAACACTACTTTGCTGAATTTCTCATGACTATTAGTAACATGATAAAATAGAAACACTAATCAAAACTTTAAGAAACAATCAAAGGTCAAAAGGTATTTTAACAAAAAGTTAGTATAACTTTTAGGGTCTCCCACAATGAAGAAGCATGGATACATTCTTCCATTAACCCATTGGCCTCTTAGCACACGTGGTATGAAACACGTATAATGATGTTCTTACCTTATATTGGTGCATTTTGTCTTATACTTTTAGTCATTCAATGTCATACAGAACTTGGTCTAGATACCTCTAAATGTCTAACCTAAGTTTCTTTGTTTAATTATTATCAAATCCATATTTTAAGAGAAACTCACATCAGGATTTACAAAAATAAGTCATAGTATTATGTTGGAACTCATCTTTTCACATTCTTCGACGTAAGAGACGATTGCTCGTGTAAGAGAGGTAATCTTGTGACTTGTCCGACAAACTTTATAATAAATCACACTATCGCATGCATATGAGATTTGAAAATTATTTCAATAGTCATATACTAATGCGAATAATATAACAATCAAGTCATTTTACAATAAAAAATATAATCATATCCTACATAAACCTAGAGCCATAATATGCTTCTCAAACATGGCTCTAAATATCGTCTTTGTAAAGAGATCAACAACCATTTATCGTGTAGGAATGTATTGAAAATTTATTTCTCCACTTTCTATTATGTCTCTCACAAAGTTATACTTGACGTCAATGTATTTGGTTTTGCTGTGACACCTAAGATCCTTCAATTATGCATTAGCCACTTGACTGTCACAATATAAAATCATGGGACCCTTCAAATTCTTTGCAATGTTCAATTTCTCAAAGAATCTCTTCAACTAAACAACTTCTTTTTCTGCAGATGCACAAGCCACAAATTTATATTCCGTGGTTGACAGGGTTGTGCAAGTTTGCTTCTAACATTTTTATGAAATTATACAACCATTTAGTAAGAAAGTATAACCAGAGGTTGGTTTTCTATCATACCAGTGACCAACCCAATCAACATCTGTATAACCTCTTATGAAAAAGTTAGATCCACTATAGCATAGTGAATAATATACTGTTCCCTTCAGGTACTACAAAATTCTCATTACTATTTTTAATGCTCTCTTCCAGGATTGGATTGATACCTGCTAACCAGACCTATGAAATAACAAATGCCTGGGCGAGTAGACATCATTGCGTACATAAAACTCAAAACAACACTAGAAAATGGTACTCAAGACATGTTTTCCTGTTCTTTTTCAATCTTTGGACAGAGTTCAAGGCTTAAAGTTTCACCTATTACTATAGGAGTATCCATGAATTTGCAACTATTCATTCAAAAGAATTCCAGAATTTTCTTTATGTATGTTTCGTGAGAAAGACTCAAAATTTTCTTAGAATGATCTCTTTGGATTTTAACACCCAATATATAGTATGCTTCACCCATATCTGTCATGTCATATGACTTTGTAAGCCATGACTTAACAGTTTTCACATACTCCAAATTATTTTTAGCTAATAAAATATTATCCATTAAAGTGAAAGTGTCACGACTCGAACTAGGGCCTGGTTGTGATGGGTATCTCAAGTCCACCAAGGAACGGAGACCACCCCCTGTACGCTAGCCAACCAAAACATAATACAGATAGCAGTGGATGAACTTCAAACATATAACAAGATAGAGCTGAGTTTCAAACATATAACAAGATTGGCAACTCAACTAACACATAAAGAAATCTAAGAACTTGAACATCCATCCTAATCTACAATAATTGACAAAGCTTGTAAAATCCAAGAATAACCTAAGTCAGGATATGCCTTCTACCATAGAAAAAAAGAGTCTAAAAAGAATAGTCCAAAACAAAATAAAACAAGGAGATAAAATGAGGGTCTTCCAAAGTATGGAAGCTCACCACTTCAATATGACTCATGATCAATCCAAAAATTACCTAATCACTGCACAAAAAAAGCAGAAGTATTTTCATGCCCTACATCACATGGGGATCAACATCTGGAGACAGTTAGTGGGTGAGTGCTAGCATGTAACTCAAGATAATGATAAAATAATGCCAGTTCAAAATCTATTCCAAACTCAATGTACATGTTCACATATACACACACACATATATATAAGATGCAGGGATAGGGAACAAGGTTTAGCATAGGATTTAAAATCATTAACCTGGCCGTATAGATTTAATCCTCCTATGGGCACCTAGGGGCTATATGGGTTCATCTCCCCCTATTAAAGGGTCCTAGTACATGTTAGCCACATGAATTAGGAAAATCCAAGGATGAGCCAGGGAATACCTCGACCCCAGCTAATCCAAAATATATATAAGTGTGAACCATGCACACACTCATAAAAAACCCCATGCCTGCAAATGTGGTTTCTAGTATCGGTCCCCCCGGGACCTCCACCTTCCATAGCAAGCTACGCAACCCCTTTTAAGCCCAATAAAAATAAGTTTCACATAACCTTAACTATCTATTTATGCAAGGAATTATCTATTAAGGCATCAACCACAGGTATCGTCATACCATTACACTTACAATCTTATAATTATGTCATACTAATTACATCAGCCCAAAGGAATACCACGACCCCCTTTGTTCATTAAATCCATCTGGGGAAATGCCACGACCCCTTTTGTTCATCAAATCAAGTTATAAGCTATTAACCATAATCCAAGAAAACTGTCTTCATTCATTAATTCATAAAGTAACCTTATACTAAAGGCTCCATAGTCTAAATTATGTCTAACAAGCATAAATAAGTCCACAAGGGTTAAAATAAGTCTTGGACTAAGAGGTAGATCGGAGGGACCAACTTCTAATCCTCGAATTCCATAATTAGGCAATATCTGTCCCAGACTAGGCTAAGGTATTTAAATTGACTTCTAGATGGTACATAAGCCATAATTATCCCTAAGATAGGAATTCCACCAAGAACATTAGCAATTTGGTCAACTCCACCTAAATTACAATTTCAAGGTCACTAAATAGCCTACATAAAGATATTCATACTAATCACGCTTCCAAAACTTAAAATACATCCCAAATCTAGCATAATAGCTCAATTATTCTATGAGTTAGCTCAATCTATGAAGAAAGCAATAGGATCCTAAAAGTGTAATAAGCATTTCACCTTATAGGTTAACTTACTCATATAATCCCTAAACCTTAATAATAAAGACTAAGTAGTGATGTTCTACCAATAATAAATCTTACCATTCATATTCACATGCAATATATAATAGACATCATTTTTTGAAGAAGAGTAGATAGAAGCCTACCTTGAAGATAAACTGCAACAAACTTGAATCTTCCACAAAATGTTTGTCTTTACACCACAATCTCAAAATACCGCCATGCTATCAAAATCGTAATCTATGCACCATTATGAGTCTACTAAGACCCATATTGCCATATAATGGGTCGAGTCAAATTTTAAGTTAAGAACGGGCCTATGGGGATCGTAAATGAAATCCAAAATTAAATCCATCACAAGGTCCATCAAAGGACAAGAAAGTTGTGTTCAAAAGTTGAGCATAAATGGAGCACAAATCGGGTCTCAAATCAACTCTCAAAGTTTAAGAATTTAAAACCCTAATTTCTGAGAATTTATCAAGAAATCAAAGGAATCTTACCATGAATTTGAAGAGAAATTATGGAATAATTGATAACCAAGCTCCCTAAATCATTTACAAGCTTTAATCTCGAGCTCTCTAAACTACTAGGGTTTAGTTCTCTTGGAAATGGATGAGAAAATGGCAAATATGGGCTGAGAAAGGGATATTTATACCCATACCAAATACTCGGGAGTCGCTATTGTGATATAGTGCCTCAGACTCAGAAGTCTCGATTGCAACATTTACTTCCACGATTGCGATTTGGGCCTACTAGAAAGAAAGTCACATTCGCGACTTAAAATGTCATAATTATAATACTTACTGGTGCTGCCAGATCGCGACGTGATCCAAGGTCCACGATCATGGGTGCACTAGATCACAACTGAGACTTGGAATTTTTCAAGTCTTCGCCAACCCCTCGAGATTCATCCAGAATCCCATATATGCAACGAACTATGTAATTATACTAAATTCAATGTTTTGGACTCAATGGCAAAGTCAAAATTTCCATCTGAGGTCATTTGATGAAATGTGGGTCCCACACCTAATTTTTGATTTCTTAACTTTCCGACTAGGAGGTTGAAATAAGCTCGGGTGCCTTGGGACCCGAACCAAGATTCCACTTAGCCTAAAAGCAATACTTTGAAGTTGATGGTACTATCAAAATTCTCATCCAAGGTCATCTAATTGGATTTTTGGTCCGAGAACCAATCCTAAACAATGAAAGCTCCAAAATAGAAAAATGATCCTAAAATCTATACGAACTGTCCGTTCATCAAACTGACAGTCCCAATAAATCATAAATGACTTATATTCTCTATGGGAAGACTTGAAATGCCTTAAATGTATGTAAATCAAGGAAATAGCCTTGAGGGTCTTTACAAATTCTCAGATATTATAATAATTTTATTTACTTTTTAAATACTTGCAATAGAGTTCAAATATGATTTTTTTCACTAACATGATAACTTACGTAAAATTTACATCAAATAAATATGTGAAAAAAATAAAGAAAATACTCCTTTTTTGGGTAACTAATCTTATATATTCATCACCAAGAGTTTTTTTTTACAAAATCATAGCAAATCTTAACACAAATTGCTATCTAAACATAACCAATTGAGAAAACCTATATAGTCTACCGCAAATGAAAAGATAAATCTTGAAAACAATAGTTGCACCCCACTAGGAGCTCTAACATTTGAAACATATGCAACCTCCCTTGTAATGCTATCCCCTTCTCTAAATTTCTTTGACTAAGAATTGGACTAACCTTCAAACACCCATGCATGTATAACCCCTAGGATAGGTATAACCTCAAGACCATTCTTCCATTGGATCTAATCTATAATATTTCTCTCAATTTATTTCACAAGTTAATTTTATCTAAACAACATTTCAAATCTTATCCCCTAATTTAATTTATGTCTTGATTTAAGTTCACATTGCGGGTCAATACTTAGTAGGTTGCAACATACATAGGATTCAAAAACTAGTTACACTCCTCGTGGATTCAAACCCAACTCAAGTTGGGTTATTATATTAATAACGACCGCCTTACACTAAAATAATAGAGTAAGTTGAGTATGATCACATATTAACCGTTCCCCCCAAAAAGTTTGAACTAAGTTATATCTTAATCTTATTTTTGTCAAAATAAGCAATGGGTCGGGTTAGGTTGATACATATGGGTGATCCATGACCCACGAAATCTAACAAATCCCACTTCACAGATGGTGGACAAGACCCTAGCTAGTATAACATCAATAGAACACCCAGTTCATATGACAAATAGTTCATGCAACCTGTAAGCATCAAGAGCTTTACCTATATGATTTTACAAGCTACACGTATAAATCCAATCACATTTGGAAAGAATTCGCTACTAGTATGAGGATACTTTACTCACAGTTCCCCAGACATTATTCACTACATCAGTAGTTAATTATTCGATCCCTCAACCTCTAAAAAGGTGAACTCGATACACAATTACACCCGAAACCTATATGGTTAGTGTAATAGAGTCTTGTGTAGACAAATTATTTATTTTAATCATCTTCCTTTTCTACTTCAATCTATATTTTCGAAATCTGCTGCTTTTCTATAATACACTACATTGACAAATTTCTCATGACTATTTGTAACATGCTAAAGTAGTAACATCAATCAAAACTTCAAGAAACAATCAAAGGTCAAAAGGTATTTTAATAAAAAGTTAATATAACTTTTAGGGTATCACAAAATAAAGAAGCAGGGATTTATTCTTCCATTAACCCATTGGACTCTTAGCACACGTGGTATGAAAATGTCCTACGATGTTCTCACCTTCTATTGGTGCACGTGTCTTATTTTTAATTCATTCAACATCATAAAGATCTTGGTCTAGACACCTATAAATGTCTAACATAAGTTTCTTTGTTTAATAATAATCAAATCCAGATTTTCAGAGAAACCCACATCTAGCTTTATAAAAATAAGTCATAGTATTATGCTAGAACTTATTTATTCATATTTCTTGATGTAAGAGATGATTACTCATGTAAGAGAGCCAATCTTGTAACTTGTTCGACACACTTTATTAATAAATCACACTATCACATGTATATGAGATTTGAACATAAATTCAATAGTCATATACTGATGAGAAGATTATAACAATCAAGTCATTTTATAATAAAAAAATATAATCATATCCTACATAAACCTAGAGCCATAAATTATTTCTCAAGCCTAAGCCCACATAAATCAAAGGTTGCACCAATTAGGCAGAGTCGTCATGGTCAGTGTGAAAAGGAAAGAAGTAGATATTTTAGTTGTGGTCAGATTGAGCACATGTAGCATAATTTCCTTTTCTAGTAGCTTCTTGGGATAATAGGGCTCCTATTTCTACTCCATCTATTCCCGCACAAGGGTGCTATGTCTACCTCTGTGTCTGTTTCTGGCATCAGCGTTGGACAAAACTGCTTGTATGCACTTGCTACTCTCTAGAATTTTGAGGCATCCCCCGATGTTGTCACGGGTATGTTGAGACGTTTATCTCGTGATGTATATTGTTTGCTTGATCCAAGGTCTACTCTTTATTATGTGACCCCGTATATGGTTGTGCATCTTGATTGTGGTCCCTAGAGTCTAACAATTCTTTTTTCTCTTTCTACACCAATAGGAGACTCTGTGATTACTAGAAGGGTATATAAAGTGTGTGAGGTATCTGTTGGTGGTAGAGATACTATTGTAGACTTGATAGAGTTGGGCATAATCAATTTTGATATTATTTTGGGGATGGATTGGTTTCATTCTTATTATACTTCCATAGATTGTCAGATCAGTAGGGTCATGTTTAAATTCTCGAATGATCCGGTCATTGTATGGGAAGGTGGTTCTTTAGTTCCTAGGGAAGGATTCATTTCTTATCTTAAATCCCTCAAGTTGATTTCAAAGGGGTGTTTGTATAATTTGATCCGAGTTAAAGTTTCAAAATCGGAAGAGCCTCCTCTAGAATCTATTCCCATGGTTAATGAGTTTCTTGAGGTGTTTCTCGATGATCCTTCTGGTGTTCCTCCTAATAGGGAAATTGATTTTGGTATTGATCTTGTTCTTGACACTCATCTGATTTCTATCTCTCCTTATTGAATGGCTTCGACGGAGCTAAAAGAGCTTAAGGAGCAATTGAAGGACCTCTTAGATAAAGGTTTTATCCATCCTAGTGTGTCTCCTTGAGGTTCTCCCATGTTGTTTATGTGTAAGAAGGATAGTTACCTTCGGATGTGTATTGATTATCGTCAGTTGAACAAAGTGACCATAAAAAATAAGTATCCTCCTCCTAGGATAGATGATTTGTTTGATCAACTTCAGGGTGCAAAGTGCTTCTCTAAGATTGATCTTAGATCGAGTTGTCATTAGCTTAAGATTAGGGAAGCAGATATCCCTGAAACTACCTTTAGAACCTGGTATGGTCACTATGAGTTTCTTGTCATGTATTTTGGGTTAACCAATGCCTTGACGACATTCATGGACTTGATGAATAGGGTCTTTCATCTATGCTTGGAATTTTTTATCATTGTCTTCATTAATGATATCTTAGTCTATTCTAAGAGTGAGACGGATCATTTTGATCACCTCCGTGCCGTGTTACAAATATTGAAAGATCATTATTTGTATGCGTAGTTCCCCAAGTGTGAGTTTTGCTTGAAAACAGTAGTTTTACTTGGTCATGTTATCTCTAGTGAAGGGATCATGGTAGATCTCCAAAAGGTGGCGACAGTTAAAAAGTGTCCTATACCTACGACTCCAATCGATATTTAGAGTTTTTGGGTTTAGCTGGTTACTATTGAAGATTTGTAGGAAGTTTCTCGACCATAGATGCCCCATTAACCAATTTGACCCGAAATATGGTCAAGTTCTTGTGGTCGGATGCGTGCGAAGATAGTTTTGAGAAGTTAAAAGATAAGTTAACTTCGGCTTTGGTTTTGACCTAGCCCAAAGGTAATTATGGTTTTGTAGTGTGTTGTGATGTTTCTCATATTGGTCTTGGTTATGTTTTGATTTAATATAGTAGGGTGGTGGCCTATGCTTTTAGCAATTGAAATTTCACGAAAAGAACTACCCTACTCATGACTTAGAGTTGTTAGCCGTGATTTTTGCGTTAAAGATTTGGTAACATTATTTTTATGAGGTTCATGTTGATATCTTTTTCGATCATAAGAGTCTTCAATATGTAATTACTTAAAAAGAGTTGAACCACAGGCAAAGGAGGTGGCTTGAGTTATTGAAAGTCTATGATATGAGTCTTCATTACCATCCCTATAAAGCTAATGTAGTCACCGATGATCTTAGTGGATTGCCCATGTGGATGAGTACAAGTGGGATTTGGTGAAGGACGTTCACCATTTTGCTAATCCTAGAGTTCGACCTGCGGACTCCGAAAATGGTGGTGTATTTGTGCTTTTGGTATCTCTGTCATCTCTTGTTGTTGAGATATAACGAAAAGCAATAATTAGACCCCAACTTGATAAAGATCAAGAGTAATATGGGTCAACAAAAAGTTGTGGACTTTAAGATTAGTGGTGATGGTATCTTAAGATACCAAGGTATACTATGTGTTCTCGATGTCGACGGATTGAGAAAAAGGGTCATGGCTGAGGCTCATGAATCCCGTTATGCTATTCACCCCTATTCCACCAAGATGTATCATGATCTTAGAGAGTTATATTGGTGGGGTAATATGAAACATGATGTGTCCAGTTATGTGGCCAAGTGTATAGTGTGCCAACTAGTGAAAGTTGAGCACGTGAGGCCCGGGGGCTTGTATCAAGAGATTCCACTACCCGAATGGAAGTGGAAGGCAATTATTATGAATTTCATTATCAATATTTCTCGATCTCAAAATCAATGTGATTTTATTTGGGTCATTGTTGATAGAATGAATAAGTTTACTCACTTTTTTCCCATGAGGACTAATTACTTGGTGAGATATTATGCTAAGGTATATCTTGCAGAGATCATGAAGTTGCACGGTTCTCCGGTTTTGATCATCTTGGATTGTGGTCCTCCATTTTCTTCCCACTTTTGGAAGTCATTCTAAAAAGGATTAGGTACTAGAGTGTTCCTTAGTACCACTTTTAACCCGCAAACGAATGGGCAAGAGGAGAGGACCATCTAAACATTAGAGGATATGTTGCAGGCTTGTGTGATTGATTATGGTGGTAGTTGGTATGACCACTTTCCTTTGATTGATCTCAACTATAATAATAGTTACCACTCTAGCATTGACATAGCCTCTTTAGATGCATTATATGGTAGGAGATGTCGATTTTCTATTGGGTGGCACTAAGTTTACGAGGGTATGTTTCTTGGTCTCGATTTAGTTCACCAAGCCTTAGAGAAGGTGAAGGTAATTTGTGATAGATTGAAAACCACTCAAAGTTTCCAAAAGTCCTATACAGATGTGATTAGTAGAGACTTAGAGTTTAGTGTTGGCAATTGGGTATTCTTGAAAGTGTCTCCCATGAAGAGAGTGAAACGGTTTATTAAAAAGGGGAATCTTAGTCCCCGGTATGTTGGTCCCTACTTGATTGTGAAGATGGTTGGCAATGTTTCCTATGAGTTGGAGTTTCCTTCTATCATGAACTCCATTCACTCGGTTTTCAATGTCTCTATATTGAGGAAATGTGTGGGTGATCCTTTATTGGTTGTTCCTTTGAGGGATGTTGATATCTCAGACTCTTTGTCCTACGAGGAGATCTCGGTGAGGATCTTAGATCAGCAAGTTTGCTGGTTACGAACAAAGGAAGTGGCTTCGATAAAAGTTCTATGGAGGAACGAAAGGTTTGAGGAATCTACTTGGGAGGCAGAAGAGGACATAAAGTCCAATTATCAACATTTTTTTCCCATCACGGGAACTTGTGATAAAGGTATGTGTTAATCTTCTTACCTTAATTTATGTCTTGATAGACAATGGGTTAAAGTCCCCAATGTGTTGAATTGAGTTATGCCTTGTTTAGACAATGGGTTAAAGTCCCCAAGCTTTGAATTAATTTGTGTCATGTTATACCATGGGTTTAAGTCCCTAATGCTTTCAAATCATATGTGTCTTGGTTCTGATGGGTTTAATTCCCTAATACCTTGAGTTAATTCATGTCTTTGATAGATGATAGGTTCGAGTCCTTAGTCTTTGAGTTGACCAAGTATCCTTGATAAGTTGATGGGTTGAAGTACCTAAGTTATGAAATGAGAATGTGTTGATAAGTAAGGGGTTTAAGTCCCCAAGCTTTGAAATGAACAAGTGTCTTTGATATATGATAGGTTTGAGTCCCAAGATTAATAAAATGAAATGGTTGATTAATGATAATCATGATATGAGTTGTGTTGTATTCTTGATTTGTGCTCTGTCCTAACTTGTTGAAGGTTGTTTTTATGTGTGATAATGTTTTAACTTATGTTAGACTTGCCTTACCCATCATTCGCGGATGAATAATCCAAGTGGGGGAGAATTGAAACACCTAGGTTTTGAACCATGAGAAGAACTTCTTCATTTGGTGTCTCTGGGGTGGGTTCGACTAAGGGCATGAGTTGTACCCCTTGGATATGAGTAATATCTTACTTCCCCTCTCATATCGTATCCTAGGTAGTGTGGTGAGGTTTACTTATTGTCCTAAGTATGAGTGACCCCCTCCTCAATCGTACCAAAGGGTACGAGTCGTATAGGGTTTGGACTTGAACTTTGAGTGGACTGTTTTTGATACGATTGAAGCATATGAGTTATGGGTTGAGTCGTACCCTTTGGATGTGAATAAAGAGTGTGTGTTCATACCATTAACAGTGTAGGTGACCTAGGAGAAGCCTAGGGTACAAGTTAGGGTACCACTCATACTCTAGGGTATGGTTCCTTTAGTGAATCGTACCCTTGGACGAGTCCATTTTTCAGCTTTTAATTAAGGGCCTTGTGGTCATTTCCTATGCCTAAAACCCTAAGTACCCTCACTATATAATTTCTTTTAGACTCCTAAACATCCATTTTTATGGATCAAACACCCTAAACACTCTCTCAAACTCATCTTTGCAGAATTGGAGGCTAGGATTTTAAGGGTCTTCTTCAAGAGGCAAAGTGAAGTAAGACTCTTGGTGAATCAAGTTTTCTAAGGCATGTAACTCTTACCCTTAATAAATGACTCTAAATCTATGAATTTTTCACTTGGATTAGTAAGTGTACATGGTGATTTTGAAATCAAATGAAAGGGTTTTGTTGCCCAATGATGAATAATGTGGACTTTTGCTTTGACTTGTGTTTATACATGTTATTGATGATTATTGGCACATGTGGGTTCTTATTGTATGTGGTATAACATGTGAGTCTTGAGTTACTCTAATCTTAATGATTTCTACTATGAAAAATTCCCTTGGTAAAGGCATGTACACAAGGTGTTTGTGAAAATGTCTAAGTGAATTGTCTAGTCTTATGTTGATGATGTTTTGAACTAGGGCAATGTCCCAATAAGTATGAATATTTGTTAAATGATATTGTAAAGGTATTATGAGATATGTATGGTAAAATTTATGACCTTGTTGGGTGATGTTTAATGAGGGGTTAAAAGTCCCTAAACGTGAAAATGAACTTGAATTGTGTGTTGAACTAAAGTCTGGTATAAGATTGCTTATGAAATGTGAATAGTTTGTTAGGGTCTTGATGACCATATATTAAAATATATGATGAATTGAATTAAGGCATTGGCCTATTGAAACAATTAAGCAACAAAGGCTCCCATGAGGACTATGTGGTCATGTATAGAGTTGAGTTGTCTAAATGGGTTAAGGTTCTTGAGTGTGAATAGAACAGATGATGATGTATGGACAAAGGGTTGGAGTCCCAATTCCGACTAATGATAATCGTGATGGTAGAGGGAACACAATTTCCAAATCCAATTCCAAAATCAAAATCATCAATTTGGGGGAATACCTCAACCCCCATCCTATTCAGCATACCCATGCACCCCAATGGGTTTCAAAATACATAAATAAAATATGAACATTTGCATTAAAACCATGGGAATTCAAATCAAGTAAAAATTCTTCCAAAACCCTCAACCCAATTAAAAATACATATTCAAAACCACATGAATAACCATTTAAACACATGCTTTAAGTAAAACAAGTTTAAGGGGAGAGATACATGCCTTATATAATCGAGAATTATGGAGAGAAATCAACAGTTGAAGCTTGAAAATCCAACCTTGAGAAACCCTAGCTCATTCTTGACTTAGGGGAATTGGAGAGTATTTAAGACTTGTTGATATGATAAAGGATGAAAATAAACCCCTTTGTTGGTGTTTTTTTGATGTGGGTTCTAAGTGGGGAAATAGGGTATTGACCAAAATACCCATAATTCAAACACTGAAAAGTTATCGCCCAGGCATTACAGGTCACCTTACGACTCATAACGACTGACTACAAGTCGTCCCCTTGACTTGTTGTCTGGGTAGTGTCCAAAGGTACCCTGATTGTTGACCCTACGAGTCATACCATATGAATCATAGTCCAACCTTAGGATTCATAGGGTCTAGTCGTAGCCATAAAATAAACAAGGGACAACTACACTGGTGGGACTACGAACCCCATATTACAACTCGTAGTATCTCACCACGATTCGTTATATCTTAATTGTATCTAGGACAAAAATTTTAAGGTAACACACTGGTCACCCTATGATTAGGGTCCTACAACCTGTAATGACCCCTTATGACTCGTAAGGTAAGTCATAATCTAGGCAGTAAGCTCAAAGTCGAGAAATTTTTAGAGGCAAAAATCTGGAGTGTTAGATTACCCTCTAGGACAATTCGTCCCCGAATAATGAGTCAAGGCATCTCTTAGAACGACTCTAAGACCAAAAAAACAACAATTTCCCTTAAAAAAGTGAAAAAAACAAAAATTATAAGGAAAACACCTAGCTTAAGCTCGATTGTCTAATTCGGGGAACAAGAACATATATCTGAACTTTATGTCCTCTCGAGCTTCCCAAGTAGCTTCTTCAACCTTTTGGTTCCTCCATAAAACCTTTACGGAAGCTACGTCCTTAGTCATCAAATGATAGACTTGTCTGTCAAAAATCTCCACAGATACTTCCTCATAAGACAAGGAATCTGAAATACCAACACTCTTAATAGGCATAACCAAAAGAAGTATCACCCACACACTTTTCAAAATCAAAACATGAAAAACCGATGAATGTAACCCAAACTCGAGGGAAAATCCCACTCATAAGAAACATTACCCACTCTCCTTAACATCAAGTATGGACCCACATACCGGAAACTGAGCATCCCCTTCTTCCCAAATATCATTACTCCCTTCATAGGTGATACATTCAAGAACACCCAATTACTAACCTCAAACACCAACTGTCTTCACATTAAATCTGCATAGGACTTTTGGCGACTCTGAGAGGTCTTATGTCTCTCTTGAATCACCTTCAACTTTTGTATAGCTTATGAACTAAGTCTGAACCAAATAAACTAGTCTCACCAACCTCAAGCCATCCAATAGGATATCTACACCTCCTACCATAAAGAACCTCAAAAGGAGCCATCCCAATACTTGAATGATAACTATTCTTATATGCAAACTCAATGAGAGGCAAATGGTTCAAACAAAAACCACCAAAATCAATCACACAGTCCCTTAGCATATCTTCCAAAGTCTGAATAGTCCTTTTCTCATATCCATCCATCTGAGGGTGGAATATAGTGCTAAGGTTCACCTGTATGCCCAAGACTTGCTGCAATGAATGCCGAAAACAAGAAGAGAATTGCTCATTTCAATCCAAAATAATGGAAATGGGTGCACCATGAAACTTAAGATCTCCTGAATGAACAACCTCGCATAATCCTCTCCAGCGTAAGTAGTTCTCATAGTTAGAAAGTGAGCCGACTTAGTTATCCTATCCACGATGATCCAAATTGAATCATGCTGATTTGGAGATGGCAAAATACAAGTAACAAAGTCCATGTTGATCACTTCCCACTTTCACATAGGCAACTCAACCTCTTGAGACATGCCACTAGGCCTCAAATGCTCTACCTTCATTTGCTGACACACCATACACTTATCTACGAAGTTAGCTACAAAGTTAGTCACATCTCTCTCATGTTGTTCCACCAATAAATTCCTTTTAGGTCATGATACATACTCGTTGAGCCTGGATTAATTATATACCTCGACTCATGAGCCTCAGTCAAAACTCTTTCACGTAGCTCATCAACATCTAGAACACACAATCTACCTTGCTATCTCAAGATAACATAACTACCAATTTCGAAAGCCATCACTTTTTGCTGACCTACTCATCCTTAATCTGCATAAAGATAATATCTTAAACCTGCTTCTACTTCACTTCAGCACCAAGTGACGACTTCACCACCTCTTGCACAATCACACCTCTATCCTTAGAATCTAAAAGACAAACTCCAGTATTTGCAAACCAGTGAATATCCTTTACCAATCCACTCTTCTTCTCATCTACATGAGACAAGTTACACATAGACAACCTGCTAAGACAATAAGCAACCACATTAGCTTTACCTAGATTGTAGTGAAGATTCATGTCATAGTCATTGAGAAACTAAAGCCATCTCTTTTTCTTGAGATTCAACTCCTTCTGAGTGATCACATACTAAAAGCTTTTATGATCTGAATAGATATTAACATGAACCCCATACAAGTAATGATGCCAAATCTTCAAAGCAAACACAATAGCTGCCAATTCCAAATGATAGGTTAGGTAATTCTCTTCATGAACTTTCAGCTGCCAAGAGGCATAGGGCGCAACCTTACCATGATACATCAAGACACAACCTAGTCCCACACGTGATACATCATAATAAAAAACAAATCCACTAGTACTCTCGGGTAGGGTCAAAACTAGAGTAGAAGTCAACTTATCCTTTAGCTTTTCAAATCTACCCTGGCAAGATTCAAAGCACAAAAAGTTCATCTTTTTCTGAGTCAACATAGTCAATGGAGCAGCAACAGATAAAAAACTTTCCAAAAATCTCTTATATTACACAACTAAGCCCAAAAAGCTCTGAATGTCGGTTGAAGTCATGGGACTAGGCCACTTCTTAACCACTTCAACATTTTGTGGATCCACCATGATCCCCTCACTAGTAACAACATAACCATGGAAGGTCACAACAGTCAACCAGAACTCACACTTAGAAAACTCGGCATACAATTACTGATCCTTAAGAGTCTACAACACTATATAAAGGTAATTGGCATGGTCATCCTCACTCTTAGAATATACCATGATGTCATCAATAAACATAATCATGAATAAATTCAAGAACTATCTGAATACCCGATTCATAAGATCCATAAACGCAGATGGAGCATTATTCAACCAAAATACCATCACCAGAAACTCATGATGATGATATCAGGTTTGAAAGGTCATCTTAGGGATATCAGCCTCCCTATTATCCATAATCTTCAACTAATGATAACTCGACCGAAGATTAATCTTAGAAAACTACTTAGCACCCTGAAGCTGGTCAAAGAGATTATCAATCCTAGGAAGATGGTACCTATTTTTCATTATCACCTTATTTAGTTGCCGATGATCTTTACACATCCAAAGGAAACCATCCTTCTTATGTACGAAGAGAACAAGAGTACCCCACATAGAAACACTAGAACGGATGAACCCTTATTAACAAGATCCTTTAACTACTTGTTAATTTCTTTTAACTTAATCGAAGCCATTCTGCAAGGAGGAATAGAGATACCAGGAAGATCATCGAAAAACACTTTAGGAAATTTATTTATGTTGGAACCTTGGGGGTTGCACTACATAGTGAGGAACCAGGTCCCTCAAAATCAATCACAGGGAATAAATTAGTAAAGCACTAAGGAAGGTACAACTTTGCTGAAAATAAAGAAACACACTAATTTAACATGGAAACCCCCTTACTCTAGGAAGGAAAAACCATGGCTTGCCCTCACAAGCTCTCCAAATCTACTATAATGAAACTCTTGATTACAGAATCGACCAGAACCTAACTCTAGGTTCCACCTTGTTGTAATAACTCTACTACAAGCCTAGCTTGATAACTCTGTTAAGACTCTCTCAACACTAATTTACTCTAACTAGTATCAATCTTAGAAAACTCTACCCAAGTACTCTCAAAATAAGAAGAAAAGATCATTACTCTTATTTACTGAGTAATTCATTTACAGACTCGAATTGGACACAAGAACATTTGCTATTTTAGCACACAAAGATGCAAAACTTGAGCTAAAATATAGTTTTTGCCTTTTTCTCTTTTAGTCTTTTGAATTTTCAAAACCACATGATAGAGAAACATCCTTTTCCTATTATAGTTGAGTGATAATTAGGGTTAACATCCAATTTGACTAGATGTCCTAAATAGTACAAGCAACACCTGCGCAGTTTGCCACACAAGTGGACAAAATTGTACAGATGCATGCCAACTGTACTGTAGCCTTGAACATCCAGGGACTTGGTCCCTTGTAGTCAACTTCTCATCATCAAAATAAGATACAACAATTTTCCCTCTTTTTGATGATGAAAAGCCAACCATAGAGTTTTGAGCATCAATACACATTCATCACATTTAATTTGTGTGATTACCACTACTTAAGATGAATGTTCACCATATCATGCAACACCATGCTTCTATCATCATCCAACACCATGATTCCATCATCATGCAACTTAGGGACCTGGTCCCTTATTGTCATTTTTATTAAAAACTCAACTCATTTACTTCTCCCTACAATTGTGCCGCATCATATTTCTCCCTATCAATATGCACTATCATTTTTTCACCCCTATTAACATGCCATACTTATCTAGTACCTAGTCCCTACCATATAAAATCAATATTTTCCCTTTTGACATCATCGAAAAGTGAAAGCAGTTAACCAAAAATAGTAGTACATACATGTTAGTTAACTCGTGGTCATTGGGGCAACACTAACATAAAGAATAACTTTTGAAATAAAGTATAACAAGATAAAAAGGAAAAAACAAGAACCCATTCATATTTAATAGTTTAGGTATCATTGTGGTACAAGATTTACATTTTTTGTTCCATAGAAAAAGCCATAGAAGTTGGAGGAATTAAAAAGGTAGAGGATTTGAAGAGAAGGTTTGGAGAAATTAAGTCTATCTTAGACAATGTAACAACTCTTTAATTAGAATCCTGATATCTGTATTCAAGCTCAGAACCTCATTGGTTAGAATTTTAACCTTCTTCTTGAGTTCATCATTCTTACTCCTAAGTTCTGCAAATACCCTTGGACCCTCTTTTGAACATTGCTGAATTTGTACTTATAATCTCCCAATTTCTGTATCTTTAGCAATTGTCTTTTGTTTTTCTTAGTTTAGAAGCCCTACTAGGTTCATCAATAGTCATTCTCTTCTTCTCGGGACCAGGTCCCTCATAAGTCTTGTGCTTTTTAGTAGGATTTCCAAATTTCACTTTTGAGACTTTTATTTTCAATCCGACATTTTGTTTCTTAGGACCATCCAAACATCCTTTTGGGTTATGTGACAAAAAAATGAGATTTTTAGTAACCCAAGGATCACTAGTCATCACACTGTCAAAGGGGTATTATGTTTTCAGGGATAAATCTTTATCAGGAAAGTAAGTAGAGAAAGGGTTTGGCTTTGAATGGTTAGGATAGCTGAGTTGGGCATGGTCCATAGAGTTAATGCAAAGATGAGTTTGATTTCAATTTGAAATAAGACAAATTTTCTAATAATAATATAGAACATGCAACTTTTTCTAATAAAACAAAAAGAAAAACATGCACATTCATGATACTAACCTGAGAGATGGGATCAGGTCCCTCTCTTTCTTTAAGTGAATTCCTAAGTTTGTGCCTACTTCATATAATTTCTTCCAAAGTTATTTCCATGGGTGTATGCCTATAAAGTTATGGTATTGAGTTATACCAACAAATACATACATTACCATGGATACCTATCTCCTGATCATGACCAATTTTTATGGAGAAACACTGATTCATATGGTAGGTTAGGTTATTTTGATAAGACCTAGCTTCAACCTTTTCTTTACAAATTATTCCTTGTGAAGTTCCTTAGTAAAGATATCTGCTATCTGATTCCTAGTCTTGCAAAATATCATATAGATAGCCGCTATCTCAACATTGTCTCTCAAAAAGTGATGTCTTACATCAATATGCTTAGTCCTCTTATACTGCACTGGATTTTTGACCATGTTTAGAGCACTTGTGTTGTCACACATCAGAGGGATAGTATTGTGACAATGACAAAATCTTTAAATTATTGCTTGATTCGTAACAAGAAGTTGCAAACACATATTTAGCTTTAGAAGTATATAGAGCAACCAAACTTTGCTTCTTAGGTCCCTAGGAAATTAAGGATGAGACAAGAAAGTGTGCCATTACTGAAGTGTTTTTGATATCTACCAAATATATAGCATAGTTAGCATCAGTAGTATATCCCACCAAGTCAAAATTGTCTCATGATGGATAATATAGGATCAGGTCCCTTGTTCCCTTCAGATACCTAAGAATTCTTTTTACAGCTTTCAAATGAGACTCTTTATGGCAGGCTTGGAAGCTAGCACATATTCCTACATTGAATACAATGTTTGTCCTGCTTTTAGTGAGGTTAGTAAGGATCTAATAATCTCTCTATACATTGGCTCATTTACTGAAGGACCTAGTTTATCACTATCTATTTTTGATCTGGTTCCAATTAGAGTATAAATTGGCTTGGCATATTCCATGTTATATTTCTTATGTAGCTCCTTGATGTACTTCTCTTGATAAATAATTTTCCCTTGAGAAGTTTGTTCAATCTATATCCCTAGGAAGAATCTCAACTCACCCATCACACTCATTTCAAATTCATTCCCCATTAGCTTTGCAAACTCTTCACATTGAATTCAATCAGTAAGCTGCTACCTCTGGTCTTTAAGAGTAGAGTATTATCTATTTTCCCTCTTTTGAAGCCATTTTCCAGGAGAAACTTTGATAGTCTCTCATACCAGGCCCTTGGTGTTTGCTTCAAACCATAAAGAGCTTTGTCCAATTTAAGCACATGATGAGGAAAATCTATATCTTCAAAACCTAGTGGTTGTTTAACATAGACTTCTTTCTTTAGGTTTTTATTTAGAAAGACACTTTTGACATCCATTTGAAATAGTTTAAATCCCATACATGCAGCAAATACGACAAGAATTCTGTTTTCCTCTATTTTTGCTCCAGGGGAAAAAGTCTCATCGTAGTCAATTCCTTCTTCCTGGTTATAACCTTGAACAACCAATCTTGAATTGTTTTTGTTAATAGTTACATTCTCATCTTGCTTACTTTTGTACACCCATTTGGTCCCAATATTAGTTTTGTCAGTAGGATTGGGGACCAAATTCCAGACTTTGCTTCTTTTAAATTGTTGGAGTTCTTTCTGCATTACACTAATCTAATCAGCGTCTTTTAGAGCTTATTTCACATTCCTAGGCTTAATTTGGGATAAAATGGCTGAAAATGCCATAACATTTCTAGCTTGAGCTCTTGTTTGGACTCTTTTTTACAATGGTGTAGTCAAATTCTCAAGAGGATGAGAGGATTTGTCTCCAATTCCGCCTTCTGAGATTGATTCAACTGGGACTAGGTCCCTATGAATTCTGACCAGTTTTTTCTAGTTGTTCTTCTACTGGAGTTGGGATCTGTGACGAAGATATTGGATCACCATCACTTTCATCATTCCCATTTACATCATTTATCCCTTGATCATCATCTTAAGCAATATAATCCTTTTGTACAAAAATAAGTTCTTCAGCTTCTAAATCTTCACCATCTTCTGAGTTCATTTGATTTCCTAACTCATCAAAGATCACATGAACACTTCTTTAACACACAAAGTTCTTTTATTGAAAACTCAGTAAGCCTTGCTTATTGAGGAATAGTCTAAAACACTACTTCATCACTTTTGGAGTCAAATTTTCCTAATTCTTTCTTTCCATTGTTCAGCACAAAGCACTTGCACCCAAATGGTCTGAAGTATTCAAACTTAGGCTTTTTATTGAATACTAGCTTATATGGAGTCTTATTTAAAAGTGATCTAATAACACACCAATTAGTCACATAATTAGCAGTGTTTACTGCTTTAACCCAGAAACTCTTTGGAAGATCACTATCAATTAGCATGGTTCTAGCAATCTCTACAAGAGTTCTATTCTTCCTTTCAGCAACATCATCCTGCTATGGAGTTCTAGAAGAAGAGAAGTTCTGACTTATTCATGCTCAACACAAAATTCTCCAACTTGAGTGTTCTCAAATTTAGTTCCATGATCAGATCTGCATTCAACAATTTTGCAATTTGGCTTTATTTGGATTTGCTTGGAAAAAGCTACCAGAACATCATATGTTTAATCTTTGGTTCTTATAAGCATTGTCCAGGTGAACCTAAAGTAGTTATCTACAATAACCAATACTTATTTCTTCCCTCCTCTACTTTGGACTTTAATGGGTCCACATAAATCCATATGCAGCATTTAAAAGAGCTTGGAAGTGCTCACCTGCTTCTTCAATTTCAAGAAAGCTCTGGTCAGTTTACCTTTAACATAGGTTTCACAAATATTTTTGTTTGGAAATTTCAGCTTTGGCATGCCTCGGACCAGGTCCTATGAAATCAACTTGTTCAGTAAGAAGGAACTTACATGTCCCAACCTTTTGTGTCATAAGTAAGCATCTTCACTTTTCACACTGAAGTAAGTTAATTACCCATCACCCACAAACTCCAAATCAGGTACATACATATTTTTGACCCTTTTGTCTTTTAGAATAATTCTTCCATTTTTCATGCTTGATACAGTACACCTATCAGATGAGAATTTTACCGCATTTCCATTGGCATAGATTTGATATACACTTAGAAGACGGTACTTAAGGCCATTCACATAATACACATCTTTAATTGCATGATGAGGTGATTTTCCAATCCTTTCAACACCTTAGATATACCATTTTTTATCAGTTCCAAAAGACACACCCCCCCCTTGACGTTTATTGAGGGAAAGAAAACAATCAATCCTTCCAGTAACGTGTCTTGAACAACCACTATCCCTAATCTAATTTTGGCTGCCCTATTTTCTTCTTTATCTTCAATAGTTGCCATAAGGGAAAACAAGGAACCAGAGGTGATTTTCTTGTCATCTTTGTTTTTAGCATGAAACCATCTCTATACTCTTTATCTTTCTCAGATTTACTAGAGGAGTATTTCCATGTAGCTAACATCTTCTTCACTATATAGCTAGTTGTATCCTTTCTTCTTGACGTTTTAGGATTCTGATCCTTTTTTTGCATTTGGCAGTCCCTAATGAAATCTTCAGAACTACCACCTTTGTGACAAACTTCAAATTTGCCAATTTTTTTCTAAGCTTACCACTTTTCTTCATTTCTCTAACAATCCTTGTTTCCAGAAGGTCAATATCAGTGTCTTCCCCACTTAAGTCAGACACTAAAGTCTTAAATGTCAATAATCTCTCCCCTTTTTCTTCCTTTCTCTATACCCTTTGCTCGGTGATAGAATTTGCTATGCTTTCCCAGGATTTTGGAGTAACTCAACCAATTGTTGTCATTTTATTGTATAAGGGGGCTTTTTCTCATTTTCAAGATAAAATGAAGTATCCATGATAACTAGAACACTCTAGGTATGAACCTTTTAGAGTAAACCAACTTTGATACCAATTATTTGAACCTTGGGGGTTACACCACACAGTGTGGGACCAGGTCCCTCAAAATTAGTCATAGGAGATAAATCAGTAAAGCACTACAAAGGTACAACTTTGCTAAAAATTAAGGAGCACACTGATTTAACGTGGAAACCCCTTACTCCGAGAAGGGAAAACCATAGCTTGCCCTCAGAAGCTCTATAATATCCATTATAATCATACTCTTGATTACAGACTCGAACTGAACCTAAATCTAGGTTCTACCTGCTTGTAATAACTCTATTACAAGCCTAGCTTGACAACTCTGTCAGGACTCTGACAACACTGATTAACTCTAACTAGTATCAAGCTTAGGCAATTCTATCTAAGCACTCTCAAAATAAGAAGAAAAGATCATTACTCTTATAGACTGAGTAATTCATTTATAGACTCAAACTAGACTCAAGAACATTTGCTATTTTAGCACACAATGACTCAGAACATGAGCTAAAATTGAGTTTTTGCCTTTTTCTCTTTTCACTCTTTTGAATTTGCAAAAACCACTTAATAGAGAAGTATTCTTTACCTTTTATAGTTGAGTGATGATTACAGTTGAAATGCAATTGGATTAGGCATCTATATAGTACAAGCAGCACCTGCACAATTTATTACATAAGATGAAAAAACTACACAGACGCGTGCCAGCTGTACTGTAGCCTTGAACATCTAGGGACCTAGTCCCTTTTTGTCAAATTCTCATCATAAAAACAAAATACAACACTTTACAACAGGGATAGATTGTAGAGAAGGAACCTCATAGCTAGGATCTCTAACTCGAACTAGATGGTATAGACACACCTTGGAAATCAACTGCCAGGCTCTAAGATACGAAATGAACTTTTCCTTAGGAACTAAGGAACTTCTCTCCCATTCCCTTATAGATTCATTTGGGAATCTAAAACTAACCTTACTGGTTCAACAATCTATAGAAGCATAGCATGTGTAGATCTAAACATCCCCAAGAGCACATAAAAGTCTGCCATATCCAATTTAATCAGATCCACCAATGTCTCTCTATCACTAATAGATACCACACAACCTCTATAGACCCTTCTAGCAACAACAGAATCACCCACTAGGTTAAACATAGAGAAGGTATCGAGAATGCTTTCAAGACCAAAATACAAAAAAAGGATTGACCCCAGATCAAGCAGATAATATACAATATGAGAGAAAAGTTATAACGTACTAGTAACAATATGAGGAGATGCCTCAAATTCCTAATGGGTGGCAAGAGCATAAAGCTAGTTCCGACCAGTGCCTGTACTAGAATAACACCCTTTGGTACAGAAGCTGAAGAAGTAGAAACTAGAACCTTATTATCTCCAGTAGCAACACATGCTGTCGGATAGTTTCTCTGAAAATGACCAGGTCTGCCACATCAAAAATATTTATTTCTCCTCTCATCACAAAAACCACGATGCAACTACCTACAGAATCTACAAGGAAGCTGTAATGGAGTTGACTAAGCTCCGCAAGCCTGGGTCTAAGAACCCTGGGTATTAAACCCACTATTAACTTGAAAGCGATAATCGCCCAACGACTTAGGATATGAAGCACTGGCCATAAAATAGGAACCAGAATTTCCCTAAGCTTTTTCTCACCCCACTACCTACCATCTCTACCACTGTTCTAGTGGCCTCCACCCTGCTCTGAATTCCTGAACTTTTTATTTTGCTTCTCTCTCATTTCTACTTGCGTTTACTTTTCATATTTGGCCTGATGCATATACACCACCAGCCTAGAGCTATCTATGTATTTATTTAATAACGCCTCCTTACACTCTAGTACCAGGTCTTGAGACAAACCTGAAGAAAATTTCCTCATTCTTACCCTCATGCTAGTCACCAACTCCAGAGCATAGAGAGACAACTGATAAAAATTCAAGGCATATTCCTTTATAGTCATCCTTCCTTACTTCAAATTCACAAACTCCACAGCTTGAGCCTCCCTCAACTCCCGAGGAAAGAAGAGATCAAGAAAAAACTATAAAATTCTTCCCATATAGCTTGCTTAGCATCTTCACTCCTCGACTGATCCCACTCCTCGTACCACTTGTGTCATGACCTGAACTAGGGCCTAGACGTGATAGGAACCTCAAGTCTAACAAGGAATGGAGACCACCCCTGCTCTTAACCAAATAGAACACAACATCCCCAACAGTGGCTGAATTTCGAACATATAAAAAGATATTATTAGCTAAAAAATTTAAGATATGTCTATAAACGATAATCGTTAACCAACCAAAAACAACCAATAATACCACCCAAGACCACAGTAGTCCACAAAGACTTATAATAAAAACCGAAATCAATAAAGTAGGGACATGCCCTCGACAATAGTCAAAAATAACTTAGAAGCAAAGTCAATGACATAAAGAAGCTACAGCACAAAATGAAGCCTTCCAAAGTATGGAAGCTCACCACTTTTGTACGACTTACGAACTATCCCATATCCAACTAATCACTATGTAAGAAAAGTGGAAGTATGCTAAATTCCTGCATCGTGTGAGGATATAACGTACATAGACGATTAGCGGGTTGGGCGCTAACATGTAACACAGGGATAAGGGATCAAAATAATGCCATGATCAATATTACAAAATTATTCAAAATCCATTGCACATAATCTTATGCCAATACATACATACATACATATATATATATATATATATATATCATATGCCATAGTAGGGAACAAGGCTTAGCATGAGTCATTACAACCTTAAATTGGATCGTGTAGCTTAACCATCAAATAGTAACCATGGGCTGTATGGTTCCTAGTTCTCACTCATTGGTTGTACCCCAGTGCGTGTAGCTATAAGAACTAGAGAATAATAATAAGTATATGCACGGGGGACTCAAGCCTCCCAATCATATACTAAGTTTACTTAAGCACCCAATTATGTAATATGATATGGGGGACTCAAACCTCCTAATCATATAATAAAGGGGACTTGAACATCCCTAGGCATAGGCAAGAGGACTTGAACCCCAGGCCATTTAGACCCCTATGCCTAAAATTATGGTTTCTAATGTTGGTCCATATGGACCGCCACTTTCACGGCCCAGATACACAGTCCTCTTTTAAGTCCCATTAAAATATTTATTTCACATTGCCAATTAAGTGAACCAATTATGCATTAACGCATTCCGTTGGTATCGTCATACTAACATCACTTGTAAGTTCATTATTATGCCATGTTAATTACTTAGCCTACGGGGACTCTAACCCCTCAGCCAAAAAAGACTTCAAAATAATTAGTTATTTAGGACTCAAACCCATTTAATCAATTGGGACTCAAACCCATTTATGTTTCAATAGGTCTCTTATACCAAGAAAATAGTTCCAAAGATAGTTAAAGATAGATACTTTTCACATTCAAAACCAATTTCACAATATTGGGTTGAGGTTGTTACTAATTTCAATTGTCAATATCCACAAAATTTAGGGGAAATCTCACTACACTACTTTATTTGCCATACTCATGCACCCCACAAGTTCAAGACCATTAATAAAGCATAAAAAATGCGTAATAATTCATGAAAAAATAATTTAAGAACCAACCATGTCACAACCATCAACCCATAAAAAAACCCACATTTAATTTCACATCAATGATCATTTAAATACCATGATTTAAGGAAAACAAGTTTGAGGGTAGATTCACATGCCTAAAGGATTTACAATTAGTGAGAAAAAGCCATGAATTGACCCCTATAAGCTTAACTTTGAAGAAACCCTAGCTTGCTTTGCTTGAGAGAATTTGAGAGAGAAGAGGATATGTTATGATTGTGTTATGTATGAGAATAAGGTCTCAATAGTGTTTAAGATTGTCGGTTATGTTTAGGGAAAAAGGGAAATGTCCAAACTACCCTTAGTAAAAAACTTAATATTTGTTGCCAGTCGTTACGGGTCTCATAACGACTCGCTAAGACTTATTATGACTCATCTCCACGAGTCATAGTCAAGATTGTGTCACCAGGCACACACACTATTGAGCCTATGACTTGTATATGATTGCTCATAATGAGAACCTATGATTCTTAGGGTCCAGTCGTAGTCAATACATAACCACTTTGATAAATACTAGACACCCTATGATTGGGACCTAACAGCTCATCATGAGTCGTTATGACTCGTGGTCTTAAGTCATAATCAAGATAGTTACTCAGGCAAATCTCACTGGACTCCTTACAACTTTGGTACTATGACCCGATTCATAGGGAGAGTCGTAGTTGGGGCAGTGAGCTCAAAATTAAGAAATTATTAGGAACCAAAAATCCAGGGTGTTGCATTCTCCCCCTTAGGATCATTCATCCCTGAATGATGAGACAAGGTATCCCTTAGAACGAATTAACATAGAAACACACCCACTCTTACCTTTTACAAAGATAGAACATGAAGATATCAGAGAAATCACAATCTCTTTAAACAAAGGTAGAAAAAAAATGTTAAGAACAACACATACCTTAAGCACGATTATTCAAAAGGGGGAACAAGAACGTATATTTGGTCCTCATGTCCTTTCTAGCCTCCTAAAAAGTCTTTTTCACCCCAAATAAATCATATAGTAACCCGTACATATAGCCGCATATTCCTTCCATGTTAAAATCTGACTCGAAGTTAAAGGTGATAGCGTAAACTATGGGACCCTATTATTTATGCTCCTCTAATAATAATACCCAACTTTTCTTACTATCACAAGGGTTTCATACTATCTCCCCTTCTTAACTATTTCCCATAAAGAAAGTTCATCTTACTCTCTTATCTTTATCTATGGCCTTATCCTGAGTATTCACCCTCAAAATTTTCATATTAGAAATATCCACTCCCCTATCTATAGCACTACTACTCTCCCATATCCACTACCATACTACCAAAAGGAGGGCCACTACAGAATTAGAGCATAAGTATCAAGTATGTAAGGGTTATTTCTCAATTATGACCCCTATTAGTCGTACTTCTCAAGGAGATACCCATGAAAAGTGATATAGTACCATAGGCATAAAATATTTCATAGCAACAATCTAGATCACAAACAAAGGGTATCTAAAAAATAAACATAACATTGTATGTTTCCTTCATCTAGGGAACGACGAGAATCACGAGTGCATACATCATGGGTCATATAACATAAAGCAGAGATTTGTATATTCAAGACGTAGGATAAGTTATACTGGTTTAAACTATTCCCTCTCATTCTAAGGACTGAGAACGGTCTCGATTTTGCATATACAGGGTCACTTTAGGCTGGGACATGACATAAAAAAATTGGTAGCAACATAGAATACGTAGTTCCATAGAACTAAGCATAAAGGGAGTCATGAGTTTATGGATCACGAGCGTCATAACATAGAGATGGAATATTACTTCTAGTTCAGGGGATGAAGCATGGACATACGTGGAATAGATAATGTTGGACATAGGCATAAGCACCATTAGAATACATAAGACACTGGTACAGTGCCCTCTTAATAGAAAAAAAGGGAATCACTAGAATAAGAGTAGATTCACCTCGACTCTCCCCTGAAGTCCACCACTAGGAGAAAATTCAATATCAACCACCATTCTCTATCTTACTAAACCTATAAGTAAAACACTCTACTCTAAGGGGTATCACCATGGACATGTACTAGTGACACTCAACACTCATATACTTAAAACCTTACCTACCCTGATGTATCTGGGATTCAATATATTTTTATAAACTCCACACCCCAATCCATCTAATGACTTAGCTCTTAATTCCTCGGTTCCACCCTAGACCTCCAGCCTATATATCACCATTCCCCACTCTAATATTTCCTAAGTTATCAACCTAATCTCTTCCTCACATCCCATCAAGCCTACCAATTTACTCCCGTAGATCTCGCATCGCAATCCTCGAGCTAACATATTCTTTTAACCAAAATCAACATCTAAAGTTCAAATTAGTGGATAAAAAAAATCATGCACCACTAATGTAGTACCCCGCTTAATATACTAGTCCACCTTACAAAGAGGTCACCCTAAATTCTTTATTTAACTATCGATAATCTATACATATCCAAAGGGAAACATATTTTCTATGCACTAAGAGAATAGGAGCATCCTATAGAGAATCACTAAGGTAGATAAAAAGCCTTAACAAAAAAATCCTTTAACCCATTCAACTCAGCCAGAGTCATTCCATATCGAGGGATAGGGGTGGGATAGGTATCCGAGAGAAGGTTAATCCCAAAATTTATTTATTTATCGGGAGGAATACCGATGTGGCATGGAAACATGAAAATTTTGATGCTTAAAACTGCAAATTTATGCATGAACTTAGGATTTTTGTTGGATATGATGCACTTTGGTGTGAATTACAGGTAAAACAGGTCTATAACAGTGTTTGAATGAAAAAAAGAAGAAAAAGATCTGAGAAAGACCAACTCTGATCAGTATACAAGTTAGTATATAAGTCGTAACAAATCAATATGAATTGTATATTGAATCGTATGAGTAACAAAACCAAAAGTCAAATTGAGGAGCCAAGTATGAGGAAGATACGACTCAAGTACCCAGTCATAAGCTAGGGTACGATTCGTATCCAGAAGTCGTGAGTGTAACAAAACCTAAGCTACTATCTAGTAGTTGAAGTGTAAAAGCTATAAGATTCATAAGTCTGAGTATGATTCATATAGGGATGTCGTATACAAACCAGTGTTCAAGACCTAAAAAACTGAAGTCCTAGGTGGATGCAGATGAATGATATGAGTCGTACACTAAGGTATAACTCATAATCGGAAGTCGTACGTTGAACAGAGACTTGAAGCTTTGGGAAGATCAGACACTATAATAGATATGACAAAGCAGGTACTACTCATAAGCTATGGATACGAGTGAAGACTGAGTCGAACCGACTGTTGGCTTAACTTTACCTTTGTCATTTTTAATAGGATTCATATGTTATTTTGATATACTATAAATACCCGACGATTTATCTTTTATTAGGTGACACATGATGACATTCTTTTACACGCTACTATGCATTATTACTCATTATTAAATTATTTCTTGAGGTTTTAGGGTTTTATTCAATAAAAGACTTTGAAGTTTATTCATCTTATTCTTGTGTGATTGATTTTGTCTTATTCATTGATAATCAGGGTTCCTTGAATAAACATGAGTGGATAATCTCCTTAGCTAGGGTTGTGGGAACCCTGGCAGATTACCTATGGAGAGAAAGTGTGAGACTCAATTGTTCTAGGGTTTCTGCATGTATATTAATTCTTCTTCACAATAATTTAACTTATAGCAGATGCAAATGCTTAAGATTACCTGTATTCACATCATTCGATAACCAAGAAACTTGTGATGAGGAAGAGAAAGTTAAGACAGTGATTTGAGATGCGATAACCAAGCATCCCATAATATCACTTGATCCTATCCTGACTAGTGTAACTGAGGCCATAGCAAGTGGCAACAAGGCAACACCCTGACATGATAACCAAGTAAAAAGAGAGAAATTTATCTTATATCTTACCCTATAGTTGATAATACTTATCTTGTAGGCTTTGCATGCAGAACAAAAAAATAATTGGGTTGATCACAAGAAATTTATGCAGTTGAGAAGCCAGGGGAAACACTGACCTAGCGTTTATCTCATATTGATTTCAACTCAAAAACACTCAAGAATTGGTCACTATTTGTGATGGATAATAAAACCCCCCATTTACTTTCCTGTACTGCTCGTGGATTACATCAAGGTAAGTAACTGTTCACATTTTTCCTGTGGAATCGACCCCAACCATGTTGGGGCACTATATTTGCAATTGACCATATTATACTTCTAATTGAGGTGTAGTTTTGAGTGATATAAAAGTTTGACATCGTTGCCGGGGAAGACGGTTGAGTAGTAAATTGAATTGGTGAAGTTCACGGGTTTTTAATTTTTCATTTTTTCTTTGGCATATGTTGGTGTATGCCAAGTACGAGGAGTACAGGCAATACCTTACTACCATTTGATCCAGAGACAGAAAGAATCCTTTAGACACCTAGAAGGATGTTAGGACAAGTTTGTGATGGAGTTTAAGACCCCCCATCTGTGACCAAACATGGCACTACCGCATGCTGCATTAGATCCACAAAATATTGCAGATTTATAGACATAACAATTGTTGGATCAAGAATGTTGAGAAGCAAAAGAAGCTAGACTTGCTGTAGAGGCGGCAGTCGCTTAGCATGGAGGACTGGTATGACTGAGATAGGTTGTTAATCATCGAGTTTAGAGAGGCAAGGCTCCATTTATTCCCGCATATCAACACTTAGACCCATATAAGAAAGATGAAAAAGATTTGGGTTATGTTGAGCCCACAGAGTCTGGAGCCATTATTCCTCCTCCATTAGCCCCTAATGTGAAGTTTGATATTACTAGTGCTATGATCCAATTGCTGAATCTGAAGGGTGTGTTTTCAGGAGCTTCTAAGGATGACACAAACATACACCTTACAAATTTTCTTAGTATCTGCACAAATTATAATATTCCAGGGGCTAATCAAGAAGCATTAAGATTGAGGTTGTTCCCATTTTCTTTGACTAGAGAGGCATCTATATGGTTAGGGAAACTTCCAAGAGGATCTATCACTACTTTTCATGATTTAAAGACATATTTTCTGAGAATATTTTTCCCTCCTGCACAGATGTTATAGTTGAAGGATGAAATTTACAATTTCAGACAGCTACCTGCAGAGTCTATGTATGAGGCGTGGTTTTGATTCAAGAAAATGCTAAGCATGGTACTGAATCACAAAATTAGAGGATCTAACTTGTCTGGGATCTTTTATCAATCATTGAATGATAGTTTAAGTGATATGATAGATACTATTTTAGGAGGATCATTTATGCGTCTTCCCTGGAAAGCTGCACAGAAAATGCTAAATGATATTATAGTTACCAACAGAGGATGGAATACTCAAGATTTGGAATGTGGTGGTGGTACATATACTATTAGAGCAACAAATACATATGGATTAGCGAATGACATAGTAGTACAAAAGTTTGCACAACTTCGTACAAATATTGGGTTGCTTATGAAACAATTTATGTTAACGAGTGCTGAGAAGGTGAATGTAGTAATAACACAGGGGTCTAACTCCAAACCATTAAAGATTGAATCTGAAGAAGAGGCCAAGTACCTTGATCATATATTGGTCGATTTCCGAGCCTAAGGACAAGGGAATCAAGGTCGGAACTATTATATTATAGATACATAGATAGAAATAGAGATAGAGATGGTGATTGGCACCGTAAAAAGGACTATAAGGAGAAGAGTGACAAATATATTCCACCAGGTAATCGAGATACAGAGTCCAGAATGGATGAACTGCCAAAGGGCAAGAAAGTCAAGAGAACTGCTTGAAGGATATCAAAGATGATCTATCGGGATTGAGCCATAAAGTTGAGTCACATGCTATGATAATCAAGAAGTTGGAACAATAGTTTGTTCAGATGTCAACCACAATAAATTAGAGACAACCTAGAACTCTTCCAAGCAATACAATGGTAAATCCCAAAAATTATAGTCAATGCCATGCATTACTACTCAGAGTGGTAAGGTTACTACATATCCACCAGTACCCACAGCTGATGAGAAGAAGAGTGGGGATAAGACAATTGATGAGTCCTATTCTAAGACCATGTCCTCCCTATATACAATGATTTAGTTATTACGTACAATATCATGAATTCTTTTCAATTGTAAACTTATCATTGCAATTGCAAAACTATATCTGTGACTAATCAAGACTCGATCCATCTTTATAATTGTTATTCAGACCTTATAATCTCAAAGCTTGCAAGTATGAACCTTTACCAGCTGAACCTCGCAGTTGTAGATTTTCATTTGAAAATGTGAAAGTCACAATTGCGACGGCACCAGATATTAGATAACAACAACAATCATTAAGTCTCAAATCATGAAACTAACCTTTTCAAATATGAATCAAATATGAAAAATTTACCATAAAATGTATTCTGAACTTATTGGAATTACCAAATTCGATTTGTGGTCATCTTGATCAAACGTTTATCATAATTAACTCAAAATTTTCAAAATACTAGAATATCAACTAAGGGTCCAAATCACTCACGAGCGCTTCAGGATCGGTGCAAAACATCTAACCAAGTTTTAAAAGACCTTCCTAACCTCACAAATCGACAAAATTTTCAAATAGACCTAGTTAACAAAATATATTAACTTTGGTTAAATTTTAAACTTTCAAAATATTAGCTGAAACACATTTGATCACCTTGATAATCATTCCACCTATCCCCGTATATTGGGGTCAACTCCCTGTTGCTCGACACCACTCGACATCCATGCACCTATGGCTTTAATTTTTTTTAAAAAAATATTTAGTTTGCGTATAGTTAAAAATTTAATAACACAAGCATATATGATAAATCTCTTTTCCAACTTTATATTTAACTTGTACTACAGAGAAGCACAAAACAACCATTACAAAATTTGATCAGACAATCAATTTTGTTTTTCGATTGGCTTGCATGTGCCTACATTTCAGCTACAAACCCCATTCACATGCCATATACATGTCTATCCTAAAATACATGACATGCCCAACATTATCTTGCAACTGATTTTCTTCCAGATTTAGGAGTAAGCTTTAGCGACATTGTCACCAACTAAGAATTTCAAAGCACATTGATGTTTGTCAGCATACCTTTTCATTCACTTGGCTTTGTTTCTCAAGTTTTTTGTGATTCATTCAACAACTCTTTCTTGTCTAGTGCATATTTATATGCCACATGACTCTTGCCCTTTGATTTTGACTTCACAATTTTCAGAGGTGTGTTAGGTTGCATGCCAACACTAACTCTAAAAAACTCTTTTCAAGTGTCGGTGATGTGTGTATATTAAAAAAAAATTATGCATTGTATAATTTCATCCAATGCATCCGACTTTTAGTTACATAGTGCCTCAAATACTTTTTAAGAAGATGATTGATTCTTTTGGTCTTTCTATCTGTGTATGGATGTTTGCAGTTTAGAATTTCATATCAGTACTTATTATTTTGAATAATGAAGTCCAAAATTAACATGTGAACTGACCATATCGATCACTCACAATATCAAGTGGAACTTTAAAATTTTTCACAAGAAACTTGTAGAATAATTCAACAGTTATCTAGGAAGAACAAAGAGTAGGAATAATAGTGAAAATACCATATTTTGAGAATCGATCAACAACAACCACAATTTATGCTTTGCCAACAACTTTTAGAAACCCGTTAATAAAATTTGTGAAGCTAAATATCATAGATACACCACAATAAGTAGAAGTTACACTAAACGAACATTTTTTGGAGGTTGCATTAAATTATGTTTTTTCTCTTTTTAGTCTCGTACATAAGATAAGACTTTACATACTCCTCAATATCATCCTTTATTTTTGGTCAAAATTAACTTCAAGATAACAGTGCCATTATCATTTCAGCACTAAGTTGACCAACACAAACAATATCATGTCTTTCTTTTAGGCACTTTCAAGAAACCCATCACCTTGAGATACAATAATTCTCCCCTCTTAAAATACAACCGATCATCCTTGATCCAATACTGTGTAACATATATAATGAATCATAATCAGTACTAAACTTAATCTTATTTAAGAAATTAGATTCAAGTCTAGTTAGCATATACACCATAGTATATACCTCTATGCGACTCAATGCATTCGTAACTTGATTTTCTTGCTTGATTTGGGTATTAAAATGAAATAATATTCATCAAGTATATTCTGCCACTAGACCTACTCCGAACTCAATTTATGTTTATCTTTAAAGAGAGTACTAATCACATTGTCTGGCCGAATAACAAACTTTATTCCCATCTGAATATAATGGAGGACTACCACCATCTCCTCTTTATGAGTAGAATACATTTGATCAGCGTGATTTGATTTTCTACTCTTAAATGCTATCGAATGATTCTCTTGGACCAGCACACTACTGACTCTCTAATAAGAAGTATCGATGTGCACTTTAAATGTCATATCAAAATCAGGTGACCCGAATGATAAGTAAATAAACTACTAAACATGAAATTACTCCTAAGGGACTAAAAATCAGCAACTATAAGAAGAGTAGATGAAGAAGATAACATACGGATTCAACAAGAAACAAGATAAAATTGCATTAAATGAAAGGATAGATAGTGAGACATATACCTGCACCAATGAATAGCACCAAGGTGTGTATGAAACACCAAGACACACAACATCAACGAAGAATAACACCATACTCTTAGGTGGACACAAAGGGATCAACACCTCAAGCACCTACCTTTCTTGCAAAAATATCAATTCAAGTGAATTTACACTCAAGCTAACCCTAGTTTCAATATTTTTTCCAAGACCTACACTACAATGATTTTTCCCAGCCCTACACTAAGGAAAGAAAATAAAATTTGAGTATCACTCAACAATTCATCAAAAACTAATGAAAATAGAAGCTAAAATGTCTATTTATACTTATTACAACACAAAGACTAAATTTTCTTTAATGAGAGCTTAAAGGAGGAACCTCTTGAGTGTAATTTTAGAGTATAAAAAGTTCTTAGTTCCCTTAATAAGAGGCGTCTCTTGAGTGTGGAATTCTCTTCCTTTCTTCACTTGGACAAGGCTTTGAAAAGGCTAGGTTTTCAATCACATGAAAAATTTAAAATTTGAACCTTCTACAAGACTTTGTAATCCTTGTATTCTTTATGCTTGTATCACCCGCGACCCCAATATAAGTTTAGAAGCAATGACCTTCTTTATAGGATTGAAAGCTTTGTCTCTTGATTCTGATCAAGCCCACTTAAAGTTCTTCTTTAGCAAATTAGTCAATGGGGCAATTTTCTTTAAATAGCCAACAATAAAATTTCAATAGTAATTGTTAAGCCCAAAAATGGTCTCAAGTAAACAATGACCTACACTTTCTTATTTGCACCTGATTTTCACTAACCAAGTGACCCAAAAATTTGATCTCGCAATTAGCAAACTTGCATTTTTCCATCGTGATGTTAAGTTGAAATTCTCAAATTCATTGCAACACTTTAAATGATCAGCAAGAAATAAACAAGAAGAAGGTATGTATCTAAATATTTGTCTATGTTAAAAGAGTTAAATGCCAATATACCGCTTGTAGAGGCATTGAAGTAGATGCTAGGATATGCAAAATTCATGAAGGATTTGATCACCAAGAAAAGTTCAGTCAGTTATAAACCTTTGAAAATATTCATCATTCTAGTGTTGTAGTCACTAGATCTTTGGTAAAGAAGAATGAGAACACTTGCACTTTTACAATACCTTACACTATTGGGTCTTTCAACTTCACTTGAGCATTATGTGATTTGGGGGATAGTATCAACCTCATGACCTTTGCTGTATTCAAACAATTGGTGTTGGGAGATCCCAAACCAACTACCATGACACTAGTAATGGCAGAAAGGATAGTGAAGAAGCCTGTTAGTATTCTCTACAATGTTTATGTAAAAGTGTCTTCTTTCATTTTTCCTACTAATTTTGTTATATTAGATTGTGAAGTAGAATTTCAAGTCCCCATTATCTTGGGAAGGCCATTTTTGGCTACAAGTAGGATGCTGATTGATTTAGAGAAAGGACATCTGATGCTGCGACTCAATGATGAAAAAGTGACATTTAACATATGCAAATCTATGAAGCAGCCTGATGAATTGAGAGTGGTGTCTGTGATTAATGTAGATGATTAGGAGATAGATTCATTCTATGATGTTGATGTAGTTACTCTATGGGATGATGGTTCTGATATGATTGTTCTTATTGAAGAGTGGCTAGGTGTCGAATCTCTTGCGGATGTGATTATAAATTTTGACTCTAAGGGTATCGATGAGTATGAAGAGTTAATGGGTGAATTTCATGG
This sequence comes from Capsicum pubescens, assembly GCA_030864215.1. NCBI lineage: Eukaryota > Viridiplantae > Streptophyta > Magnoliopsida > Solanales > Solanaceae > Capsicum > Capsicum pubescens. The sequence continues at coordinate 191,083,166 of CM061544.1, read as the reverse complement.
TTATGGTTATAATTATGCACCAAAGAAGCTTGACCTAGATTTAGAGAATCGAACTACTCCACCTGCTCGCCCATCCATTGAGGAACCACTAGTGTTAGATTTGAAGGGCCGCCCATCCCACCCACAATATGCATTTTTGGGGTCAACAACACTTTGCTGGTTATTATTATAGATGATCTAAGCCAGACAAAGGTAGAAGCATTATTATCAGTGTTGCAGAATTTCAAGAGAGACATTAGATGGTCTATTGCTGTTATTGTGGGTATTCGCCTGGTTTGTGTACTCACAAGATTCATATAGAGTCGGATTGTGTTCCATATATTGAACATAAGCATCGACTCAACCCTCCTATGCAAAAGGTGGTTAAGAAGGAGATCATTAAGTGGTTGGATACTGGTGTATTATTTCCCATTGCTGATAGCAAGTGGGTTAGTCTGGTACAATGCATCCCGAAGAAGGGTGTAATAACTATCATTCCTAATGAGAAGAATGAGTTCGTGTCAATGAGTCCAATAACTATATGTAGAGTGTGCATGGATTATAGAAAATTGAATGCATGAACTCAAAGGGACCACTTCCCAATGCCGTTCATGGATCAGATATTGGACAAATTAACAGGCAGAGGATGGTATTGTTTTCTTGATGGGTACACTGGGAATAATCAAATAACTATTACACTAAAGACCAAGAGAAGATAACTTTGACCTGTCCTTATGGGACCTTTGCATTCAAATGAATTTCATTTGGGCTATGCAATGCTTCATCCACATTTCAGAGATGTATGATGTCTATTTTCTCTAATATGGTCGAAGAAACTATTGAAGTTTTTATGGATTATTTTTTAGTTGTTGGTGATTCTTTTGATGGCTACCTTATTCACTTAGCAAAGTCTTTACAAAGGTGTGAAGAATGCAACTTGGTACTTAATTATGAGAAGTTCCATTTCATGATCAAAGAAGGAATTATGCTTGGGCACAAAATTTCAAAGCGAGGCATAGAGATTGATCGAGCAAAGATTGAGGTGATTGAAAAATTAAATTATCCAATTTTTGCAAAGTGAGTTAGGTGTTTTCTAGGGCATGCAGGTTTTATAGGCAATTCATCAAGTACTTCTCAAAGATTGCTAGTCCACTTTTCAATCTTCTTGAGAAGGAGGTCAAATTTGATTGTGATGATGTATGTAAGAAGTTTTTTGAAAGCCTAAAAGAGAAGTTGGTGTCTACTCCAATCATTTTGTCTCCTGATTCATCTTCACCTTTTGAAATTATGTGTGATGCTGGTGGATTGTCCTTAGGGGCTGTACTAGGCCAAAGAAAATAAAGGATCCTTCATCCCATCTACTATGCTAGTAAAGGACTAAATATTGCACAAAAGAACTATACCGTGACGGAGAAAGAGTTATTTGCAGTGGTTTTTGCTTTTGAAAAGTTTAGTTCTTTCTTGATTGGGACAAAGGTGATTGTGCTCACAGACTATGCGATATTGCGGTACATAATGGTAAATAAGGATGCAAAGTCTAGGCTTATTTGGTGGGTGCTTCTATTGCAAGAATTTGATTTTGAGGTAAAAGACCAAAAGGGAGAAGAAAATCAAGTTGCGGGTCACTTGTCAAGACTAGAGGAGGAAGCAACGTAGAAAGTTGCTAAGGGATTTGAGATAGATGACAGTTTTCCAGATGAACAGATATTGGCATCTTTCCAAGATTTAATTCCATGGTGTGCAGATTATCCAAATTACTTAGCAAGTGATCTAGTCCCAGAAGAACTTTCATATCAACAAAGAAAGAAGTTCATCCACGAGGTAAGAAAATTTTTCTGGGATGAACCTCATCTTTTTAAAATTTATGCAAATGGAATCATTCGCAGATGTATACCTGAAGTGTAGATGATGAGCATACATGAAGCTTGTCATTGATTGCTGGTTGGGGGTCATCATGGAGGGTCCCGCACCACTTATAAGATCCTACAATGTAGCTACTATTGGCCAACTATATACAAAGATGCTCATAACTATGTTGCTACTTATGATCAATGCCAGCGACAAGGTACTATTTCTAGAAGATATGAATTACCTATGACCCCTATTTTTGAATTGGAAGTGTTTGATGTATGAGGCATAGATTTCATGGGACCTTTTGTGAGTTCGTATGGCATGAAGTACAAACTTCTGGTTGTTGACTATCTTTTGAAGTGGGTGAAGGCAATTGCACTTCCTAACAATGAAGCAAAGAGTGTCACCACATTTTTGAGGAAAAACATCTTTTCTTTTTTTGGTATGCCACGTGCCATTATTAGTGATGGAGGGTCACATTTTTGTAATCATCTATTCAATAGTCTTCTTGACAAATATAGAGTGAATCACAAGGTGGCAACACCTTATCATCTATAGACTAGTGAACAAATTGAAGTGTCCAATAGAGAAATCAAGTCTATATTGGCGAAGACTGTGAATGCCAATAGGATTGATTGGGCAAAAAAGTTAGATGATGCATTATGGGATTATCGTACAGCTTACAAAACACCCATAGGTGCTTTACCCTATCATCTTGTGTATGAAAAGGCTTGCCATTACCAATTGAGTTTCATTAAAGGCACTATGGGTGTTGAAGAAGTTGAATTTAGTGTGGAAGGATGTAGCTAAATCTAGGTTGAATGACATAAATAAGTTGGATGAATTCCGGCTTCAGGCATATGAAATTTCAACACTTTACATGGAAAAGATGAAGTTGTATCATGACTGGAAGATTGTGAAAAGGGTGACCAAGTGCTACTATACAATTCTAGGCTTCAGTTGTTTCCAGGTAAGCTAAAGCCAAGATGGCATGGTCCATTCACAGTAACAAAGGTTTATCCCTATGGTGCTTTAGAAATAAAGAAGAATGGTGTAATCCCATTCAAGGTAAACGGGAAACGAGTAAAGAAATATATGGTAAACACAGAAAAAGTGAAAGAATTAGCTTACATTTACCTTGATAATGTCTAAGTAATCAAGGAAATTGCGTCGTACCACAACGTTAAATCAAGCATTGCATGGGAGGCAACCCATGAGGCTAGTTGGTGAAATTTGAGTATCTTACTTAGACACATCGTGCCGCTATGTTAAATCAAGCGTTGTGTGGGAGGTAAAACTTGTTTTTGTACTTATTTTAGTTATTGGGTAATGTGTTTGTTCAATGTGCAGGACTAAAAAAGGCAGAAAAATCCATAGAAGTAAAGAAGTTACCATACAGACTCTTTATGAGTCGTATCTATAAGGTATGACACGTGAGTAGGAGTCGTATTGATCTGGGAGAAAAAATCAAAATTAGGCATAAGTTTCTGGAATGAATACGATTCCTAGTAAGAGTCGTATTCTTTGGGTACGGTTCGTAACTAAGAATTGTACCCAGTCCAGAACCCAGGAAAGTCCCCAGGCTATACAAGTCAAAGAATTAACCTGTAATCCTGGGTACGAGTCGTATGCACCATTCGTACCCAAGCTGACTAGGTCAACTCTCGGGTGACCCAACCCAGACCTACGATTAAAAGAGGAAAAATATACATGATCGGGCACTTGATGCTTCAAAATTAACTTATTTTCAACTTGAATTAACTACAAAAAACCTCAAAATTGTCAATTGATGTGGGATTAACTCAAATTTGAGGAAAATAAGATCAAAATTGAAATCTACTACACCACTGACCAAGTAAGTTTCTCAACTTATTCTTTGCCATTTTCCAAGTTAAAATGAGTAGAATTTCTACATTTCTTAATTTGTTGGTACCCTGTTGTGTTATTTGTGATAAAATTTGGAAATAGGGGTACACTTAGGGTTTAAGAAAGGATTTTGATGTCTATGTGTGTTTAAGTATTGGATATAGCTGAAAATTTTGTTGTGGGTACTTTGGGAATTTTCATTGGAGTCAAACACTAAAGTTGGACTTCTATGTTGTAGTGGATAAGAGACTCCTTTACGACTTGTACCCACCAATATGGGAATTTTAATAAGACTCGTACCCACTGAAAACATGGAAGTCTAACAAATTTAAAGTTATAGAATGGATACGACTCAACCGTACGAGTCGTATCCTGACCATATGATTTGTATACATTAATCGTACCCACCTGGGAAGAATTAAAATAGAATTAATGTTTCTAACTTGATTACAACTGTTGGTCACGAGTCGTACCCGTCTGGTACAACTGGTAAGGAGGAATCATAAGCTAACCAGTGAAAAAATATCATGCACTATCAAGGATATGACTCAGATATACGAGTCGTACCCAGTGGATATGACCAGTACCCAGCCTAATGTTAATGATGATGATGAGGCTGAATCTAGTTCATCAGAAGAGAGTTCAGATGAAGCTTAGAGGCTCGAGGTAGATGCTACACCGAAAGATAGATAAGACCCCCACTCATATTGGCTTCCGCTCTGGTGCCTATTATTGAATGATGGGGGTACCCCGGTATGTAGGAAATATTTAACCTAGGGATATTTTGTCTATCGAGATGCAAGATAAAATGGGTTCTATATCCAGATAGGAGAATGACCACTCCGGGGATAGATGAATTACCCGAGTTTGAAGAACACTTCTAGAACTATGGTTTTGACTAGATGATGAGAGCGTTGGGTAGATACAGAGAGGTACTAGTTCATGAATTCTATGTCGTATACAAAGAAGAACTTCAGTGGCAATATTCACATGGCCAACAATGGAAAGAAGGTAAGCCTATCATATCCATCATGATTAGAGGTGTTTAAGTTAAAATCTCTCACCGAACTATAGGAATATTTCTATATAGGATGGAATATTAAGACCCAGCCAACACAGTTGAGATGGACTATCGAATGGCGGAGATGAGGAAGATAACTAAATGGTTGTGGGGTACAGATGATATGTTGGTGATGTTTAGGAGGACCGTGAAATGAATAACTTTGAATGGCATGCATATTATTTTAGTGAAAGGTGGTTTCGAAGATTCACAACAGATCAAGAAGGGTACCCTCAACTTTGAGGGTAAAGCTTGGTGGACACTAGCTCGAAATAGGTTGTGTCCAACTACAAGAGATGATGTTTTGAGATTAGTCTAGGAAGCTATGATAGACTGTTTTACAGTCGGCTATGTGTTCAATGTTGGTGAGTTCCTGTCCTGAGAGATGAGAGATAGACTTGTTGAGGATCAGAAGGAACTATTGGCCTACCATTTTATGATTACTCAGATCTGCTTGGCAGTAGGAGTTGTAGAGATATCTAGGATTGATGAAATGATAAAGGCCCATAGGACGTTTGACATTGGGCTGATTCTTGATGTAGCAAACCCTTTGGCTCCACCTGTGAGGCAGGCTGTAGATGCTATGCCGACAGTGTTTCTGCAAGATGACAGACAAACGCCCTTGCTCCAGCTAAGACTACTGAGGCAAGTGCACAGACTGAGGCGGCACCCATAGATGAAGCGATTACTTCCAGTTCCCCATCACTAGTATATTCTATACCACCTAGGCTATGAGATATGCCTCCCGGTGTGATGTTGATCTCCCAGGTTGCTTGGACCAAAGTCGTGACCTAGTTGGCTACTCTCACTGTAATAGTAGGCCATATAGAGGGCAGAGTACAAAGTTGGATGGATCGATAGTTTGAGGCACAATATAAGAGAGTCCAAGGGTTCCTAGATACGTTTGAGTCAAGGATTACTCAATAGTTAAGTATTGTGAAGACGCCAAATATTGTTGATGTTAGAGCTGAGATAGCTGAGATTATGAAGATGGTCACTGAGCTGTATGAGAGGCCAATTATTGCAGAGCCAGTTGTGGAGAATGTGATTCCCACAGTCGAGGTGCCTAACATTTGGGTAAATCCAGCAGCTATACAGGTTATGGAGACCAGAGAAGAAAAGAAGAGAAAAAAGAAAGAAGCGAAAGTAGCTGAGAAGAAAGCCAAACTCAAAAGCATCCAGGATGAGGCTGATCAAGAGACGCAAGTCAAGAAGATGTCAATGGGATCTAGTGGGTCGAGAGATCAAGCTACTGATACTAAGAGGGTTTCCGTTTTATCCCTAATTGCTGTTGATTTAGTCCTGGTTATTGGGATGGTAGCTGACGAGAGTAGGACCCAACCTGAGGGCCCACATTCTGATGTTGATGCTCCATCACCTTGAGCACCTAGGTATCACTCTTATCCTTACTCTATTTTATTTTTGTAGAACTGGGGATAGTGCAACGTCCTTCAGTTGGGGGTGGGGGTAATTCCAAAAACTTTAGGGAGCAATTTGAAAATTTTGAAAAGTATCTAAGGCTGAAAGTTTATTATGACTTGTAGGTTGATGTGGGCAACTGAGATAGGGAGTAGATCAGCATGCCTATGGTAATAGATTTTTTATTATGATTGATGCATTCTGAAAAATTTATAACGTATTGAAATATTTTCATTCTATTTTGATTTTTACTTTGTGATGGATGAAACACAACTGATTTTTTAAATGCTATTGTGAAAAGTGGAGTTAACTTTATGCTGAAAAGAATCTGAAATGTTGAAAATGTTGAACCCTCTTAGAAATTTTGTCTATGTAAGTGTGTGACTTTTATATTTGTGTGAAGTGTCGAGTATTTGATAATGGAATTAGGATTAAGGATAGTACAGTTTGGGACAAAACAATTGCATAGTTGGATAACTAGTACTTAATAGTGTAGCCCTGTGCAAGTGTGTGTCAGGTTTACTGAGTTTTTGGTAGTGCTGGAATCTAGAACTTAACCGATTGCTTTTACATTAGTCTAGGATGGTTAAGTAGGAGATAATCATAGTCCATTGTTGCAAGAGTCTATTTAAACCTAAAAATACCTTAACCAAAGGAATAAATCCCCTTGATCCAAATATTTGAGCCTTTATAGAATAGTTTTTCTTGTTACATCTATCACCTTCCTGTTTAACTTACAATGAAACTATTTTGGCGCTGGTATTCCAGTGGACACTATGAACCTCAACTCAAGCAAATTGCCTAAGTTGAGAATGGCTATTATAGGGGTGCGTAAGAGAAAAACGAGTATACAGATAATGGGTAGAAGAGAAATAGATGAAACATGAGCAGATGTGATGAAAAGAAAAGAAAGAAATGTGAAATGTATAGCAAAAGAAAATGAATAAGAAAAATAAGTTTTAGAAAGCCATACCTGATCCAACTAGAATATGCTTAAAAGAAAAAGGGAGACATAAGGGTGGAAATAAAAAAAGTCAAAAGTTGTGGACCCTGAGAAAAGCATAGTGTCCTGGAGGCTTAGTCACTAAATGAATCTCAAAAGGTATTATACCATCCCCAAACCTATGCTATAAGCCAAATAAAGTCCTATAGTGATCCTACTGTGACTGTCTGACAACTTAGGAAAAGAGCATAAGGGAAGCCTATGGTATTTTATGCACATGGGTGATACTTCTTTGTGTGAGAGAGATTCATTTGTTATATCCCTGAATAGAGTAGTTTATCCATGAAGAGTAAATGGGATTTCCTTGACTGTGACTGCATATGAGTTATGCTGCTAGGTTGCTTGATAGTTTGACGAATGTAAATTATGTCTACGCCAAAGTGTCTATTGCTAATTTAATACCATCATCAGATTCCTTCGTGTTTCTATATGTGATAAATTGCTATACACAAAATTGAGTTGAAAAGTTGAAAAAATTAAGAGTGGAGCAACGAGATTGAAATTTAATTCAAAATCACTACCATGGGTTTGCTTGAGATCTTCCTGTTTAAGCATCGGTTCTGTGCTATAAAATAGTAATGTGGTTTGTTTCCCTGAGCACATGCAAAATTCTAAGTTGAGAGTGTTAATGTGGCATGGAAACACGACACTTTCACTGCTTAAAACCACAAATTTATGCATGAACTTAGGATATTTTGTTGGATATGATGCACTTTGGTAAGAATTGCAGGTAAAATATGTCTATAACATTGTTTGAATGAAAAGAGAACAAAAAGACCCGAGAAAGACCAACTCTGATCAGTATACGAGTCAATATAGGAGTTATAACTAATCAATATAACTTGTATACTGAATCATATAAGTAACAGAACCAAAAGCCAAACTAAGGAGCCAAGTATGAGGAATATATAACTCAAGTACCCCAGTTGTAAGCCAGGGTATGAGTCAATGCAGAAGTCATGATCATAATAGAACCTGAGAGACTATCCAGGACTTGAAGTGTCAAATCTATACGAGTTGGAAGTCTGAGTACAACTCATATAGGGATATCGTATACAAACCAGTGTTCAAGACATGAAATGACTGAAGTCCCAGGTAGATATGAATGTAGGACATGATTCGTATAGTAAGGTATGACTCATAAGCAGAAGTGGTATGCTGAACAGAGAGTTGAAGCCTTAGTAAGATCAGACACTGGAATGGATACGACAAGGCAGGGTACGACTTGTAAGTTGAGGATACGAGTGAAGACTGAGTCTTACCGACTGCCAACTTAACTTTACCTTTACAATTTTTAATAGGATTTTAATGTTATTTTGAGATACTATAAATACCCTAGGGTTTATGTTTTATTAGGTGACGTGTTATGCAATTCTTTTACACAATACTATGCACTATTACTCATTACTACATTATTTCTTGAGGTTTTAGGGTTTTATTCAATAAAAGACTTTGGAGTTTATTCATCTTATTCTTGTGCAACTGATTTTATGTGTTATTCATTGATAATCATGGTTCCTTGCACAAACATGAGTGCATAATCTCCTTAGCTAGGGTTATGGGAACCCTGGATGATTATCTACATAGAGGAAATGTGAGACTCAATTGTTCTAGGGTTTATGCATGTATCTTAATTCTTCTTCGCAATAATTAAACTCATAGCAGTTGTAGATGCTTGAGATTGCTTGTATTCGCATCCATTAGATCACCAAGAAGCTTGTGATTAGTAAAAGAAGGTTAAGACAATGATTTGAGATGTGATAACCAAGGATCCCATCTTATCACTTGATCCTATCCCAACAAGTGTAACTTAGGCCGTAACAAGGGGAAATAAGGCAACACCCTGACACAGTAACCAAGTAAAAAGGGTGAAATTTATCTTCTATCTTACCCGACAGTTGATAATACTTATCTTGTAGGCTTTACATGCAGAACAATAGAATAATTGGGTTGATCACAGGAAATTTATGCAGTTGAGAAGCCGGGGGGAACACATGCCTAGCTTCATTTCATATTGATTTTAACTCAAAAGCACTCAAGAATTGGTTACTATTTGAGATTGTTAACAAACCCCCCCATTTACTTTCCTATATTACTCGTGGATTACTTCAAGGAGAGTAACTTCTCACACTTTCACAATGGGATCAAACCTAACCTCATTGGGTTACTATATTTGCAATCGACTGCATTATAATTCTAGTTATGGGTGATAACAAACACCAATAACATCATTGGGAAAAACACCAGAAAATCTTCCATTTAGGAACTTCGTTCCCATTTAATCACTAGCCCATTAGGGAAATGGAAATTGACCCTTCGGGTTTTATAATCAAGAGAAGCACAACACGAATGAAGCCAAACCATCCCCCAAGATCAAGTCAAAGTCAAACATATCCAACTCTATCAAGTCTACCAGGGTATACCTACCACAAATAGATACCACACAACCACTATGGACTCTTCTAGCCACAATATAGTCACCCACGAGATAGACACAGAAAAGGGGTCCAAAATGCACTCAGGATCGAAGCCAAAATAAATAGCCACATAAAAAAAAGTAGACTCTAGATCAAGCAAGCAAAAAACATCACGAGAGAAAAGCTTTAACTTACCAGTGATAAAAGCTGGAGATGCCTCCAACTCTTGAAGGGTAGTGAGAGAATAAAGACAGTTTCGACCAATGCCGGCGCAAGAAGTATCACCCTTTGGTACAAAAGTCGAAGAACTAGAAACCAGATCTTATTAGCTCTATTGGAAACACTATAGGAAAGACAATTACACAACATATGATCGCTCTAACCACAATTAAAGCATAAATTATTCCCTCATGAAAAAATCCACGATGCCACTAATCATAAAACTGGCAAGGAGGAAAAGATGGGACTAACTGGGAACCACTAGGCTAATATTTGACCCCTGTACCCTAGGACCACCACTATTTTGAAAATGATGACCACAGGATAACATAGAGTAAGGGGCTCTAGCTGATGGGTATGAACCATAATTTTCCCAACTTTCTTCCTTAGTCCACTGTCTCCCATGTCTACTGCTATTGTGATGACCCTTACCCTACTTTTGATATTTGAACTTCTTGTTTTTTTTTCTCTGCCCTATCTTTGCTTGATTCCTTCTCCCACCAATAAGACCAGACTAATGTGATAGAGAGACTACTATTTAGGTTAATAGATGAATAGAACGACAAATCTCAACATTAGAAATATCTTCTTAGGGTGGTCGGCATGAATAGCATCAGCCCAAGAAACCTGAGGAGGACTTGTAAGTGATGTTACCCAAAACTACACCTCAATCAAAAGTATAGTACGGTTGATGCAAATATAATAACCCAACTAGGTTGGGGTTGACCCCATAGAGAAAACGTGAGCAATTGTTTGTTTTGATTTAATCCTTGAGCAGTGCAAGAAAGTAAATGGGGGATTTTGTTATCAATATCAAAGAGTAACCAATTGTTTAGTTCTTTTGAGTTGTAATCAATCAAAGATGAATTCTAGGTTTATGTTCACTCTGACGTCTCAACGCCGTAGTTTTCTCGTGATGAACTCACTATTCTGTGGCTATGCATGCAAAGCCTACAAGCTATGTATTATCAACCTTCTTTTGAGTGCAAAGATAAATATCACCCTTTGACTTGGTTATCATTGCCGGATGTTACCTAGTTGCCCCTTGCTACTGCCCTAGTTCACTTGATCCTTGGTTATCAGATGAAGTGATAAGATGGAATGCGGGGACTATAACATAGAGGTAGAAATCCCAAATTACTGTCCTAATCTTCTTATACCAATCAAAAGCTTTCTTGGTTATCGAAAGAATATGAATACAAGATTTTATCTCAAGATGTTGCAGGTACTTGAAATCAGTTGTAATGAAGAAGAATAAGAATACATGCATAACCCTCGAACAGATGAGTCTCACACTTTTACTATGTTGCTAATCCACCAGGGTTCCCACAACCCTAGATAAGGAGATTAGCCACTTATATTTGTGCAAGAAACCATGATTATCAATAAAGAACACATAAAATCAATCGCACAATAATAAGATGAATAAACTCCAAAGTCTTGAATTGAATAAAACCCTAAAATCTCAAAAACAATTGTAAAGTATGTTGTAGAATGTAATAGAAGCTAACCTAATAAAAGATAAATCCTAGGGTTTTTATAGTATCTTAAAATAAAAGTAAATTCCTATTTAAAATGGGAAAGGTAAATTTAAGTCGGCATTCGGTACGACTCGATCGTCACTCGTATCCTCAGCTTATGAGTCATACCCTACCTTATCAAAACCAGTCTAGCATCTAGTATACCCATGGATTCAACTCTCTACTCCTTTTACAACTTTAGCTCATGAGTCATAACCATATTTACGACTTGGATTATTCATCTGTATCCAGCTGGGACTTTAGTATTTTTAGATCATGATCACTGGTTTGCATACGACCTATTGATATAAATCGTACTCAGACTTTCAACTCGTATACTTATGACACTTTAATTTCTAGATAGTAGCTTAGATTCTGTTATGCTTATGGATTTATCTTACGACTCATGTCCTACCTTACGGCTAAGATACTTGATTCATATTTTCCTCATATTTGGTTCTTTAATTTCTCTTTTGGTTCTGTTGTACTTATGATTCAACATACGAGTCGTATTAGTTTATTACGACTTAGGTGCTGACTCGTATACTGATCAACATTGGTCTTTTTGTGGGTTTTTTCTTCTCTTTTCATTTAAGTACTGTTTTTGACCTGTTTTACATGAAATTCACACCAAAGTGCATCATATCTACCAAAACATCCTGAGTTCACGCATAAATTCTTAATTTTAAGCATCGAAAGTGTCGTTCTTCCATGCCACTTCAACACCCTACACTTAGACTTATGCATGTCCTCAGGCAAATGAAACCAAATACTATTTTCTACCTTCAAGGCAATACTCGAAATAGGAAGATCTCAAACAACAAACCATGGCAGTGATTTTGAATTTAATTTCAATTTTGTTTTTCCCCTGTTTATTTTCAACTTCTTCAACTCACACTTGCATATAGAAATTTCAACACATATAGAAATAGAAAGGGATCCGATGATGGTATTATATTAGTAATAGAAAATTGGGCATACATATATTTTACAACTGTCAAACACTCTATCAACCTAGCAACATAACCCATGTGCACTCACCGTCAAAGAAATCCCATTCTCTATTCATAGATCGACTTCTTTTGAGATCTAACAAATAACTCTCGCTTTCTCAAAGAATTATCACCGGTGTTCATAGAATACCCTAGGCTTGCCCTTATGCTCTTTTCCTAAGTTTTTAGACAGTCATGGTAGAATCACTATAGGACTTTCTTTGGCTTGTAACGTAGGCTAGGGGCTGGCAGGATATCTTTTGGGATTCTTTTAGTAACTACGCCTCCAGGGCACTACGCTTTTCTTGGGGTAATTTCTATTTTTTCATTTTTTTTCACCCTTATATCTTCTTTTTCTTTTAAGCATATTCTAATCGGGCTAGGTTTGGCATTTTGTAGTGCTTATCTTCCTTTTTATTTTTCAATACTTGGCATTTTTCTTTCTTTCCATACCTACCCATATTTCAACTATTTTTTATCTACCCCTTTTTTTCATACACGTTTGCTCTTATGCACCCCCATAATAACCACCCTCAACTTAAGTTTTTTTGCCTGAGTTGAGGTGCATAGTATCCATAGGAGGATTAGGGTCAAAAATAGATTCCTTTCAGCAAAATAGGAATATGATAGGTGTAAGAAGAAAAATTAGTCTATTAAGGTTCAAACATTTGGATTAAGTAGATTTACTCATTTGGTAGGCATTTTAGGCTGAAGTGGACTCATACGAAAAGGGCCTATGATCACTTCCTATCTAACTATCCTAGACCTTGGTAAAAGCAACTAGGCAAGTTTTAGATTTCAACACAATCGGGAACTCAGTAAACCGTACGCACACTTGCACAAGGTTATATTACTAAGTGCCAGATATCCAACTCTTCACTTCTTTTGTCCCTACCTGTACTATCCCTAATTCTAATTCCATTACCATATACCCAACAGTTTTGACATAAATATACAAGTCATGTGATTATCTAAACAACAAAATTTTGATGAGGCTCAAAATTTTCAATTCTTTAACACAGTTAACACTACTTCTAACAAAATCAACTCAAAAATTCACAAAAATCAGTAGTGTAAAACTCAATCACCAAAATCAACATCAAAATCTTTAAATACAACCAGCACTTTCAAAATCCATAAAAATCATAGTTAAAATTCAAAATATTTGTTGTCATAGGAACACTGCTCTACTCCCTATATCAGCTGTATGCGTCACACCTGTAAGTCATAACATACTTTCAGTTTTAGCTACTTTGAAAAATTTACAAACTGCTCCTAAAATTTTTGGTACCCTACCCCCAACATAAGAATATTGCACTATCCTTAGTGCAATAAAAATAAGAAAGAGTAGGGAAAAAGGGTTATACCTGGGCGCTCAAGGCGTAGGAGCATCAATATCTGTATGTGGGCCCTCAGATCAGGTCTTATTCTCATCAGCAACTATCCCAACCGGGACTAGATCAATAATAGGAGGGGGCACATCATTGACCCCCTCAGCATCAGGAGCTGGATCTCTTAATCTGCTAAATCCACTAGCCATCTCTTGGTCCTACCCATCCTAGCTGCTATGATGTCTGGCCTTCTAGGCAGCTCTTAACTTTTTTTTTCTTGTCCTTTCTTCTTTCTCTTCTTTTCTGCTCTTTCTACCTTTATATGCACAGTCTTCTCATCCATCGGGACTACCCAAATATTCAAAACCTCGACTGTGGGGATCACAATCTCTACAATCATCTCATCAATCACCGGCCTCTCAAACAACTCAAAATCCATACCTTTTATATCAATAATCTCTGCTTGGATAGCAGCAACATCGGGTGTTTGCCCACTACCTAACTGTCGAGTGATCATCGATTCAAATGCATCAAGGCGGTCCTGTACGCACCTATCCTTTACCTCCAACTACTGTTTCATCTAACTTTGTACTTTACCTTCTATGTTGTTGACTTTTATAGCAAGTGTAGCCAACTGAGTCACTACCTCTGTCCATATAGCCTGTGAAATCATCATAACACCAGGAGGCATACCTCTTAGCCTAGGTGGCATGAACTGAACTGGCGGTGGAGCACTAGAAGTACTCGCTTTATCTGTGGATACAGTCTCAGTCCGTGCACCTATCTTAGTAGCCTTAATAGTAACAACAATATTTTTCAAATCATCTTGCGGGAAAGCTCCCTCCGTAGCCTCTGCTGCCTGCCTCATATGTCAGGCCAGTGGGTTAGATGCATGACGAATAAGCCCGATATCAAAAGTTTGACCGGCTTCACTCATCTCATCAATGCCTGGAATTTCCAACACCCTCATAGCTAAACATATATGCATGATCTGTAGGGATATGCTAGCAATGCCTTCTACTCTATAACAACCCTGTCTTTTAACTCACAGGCAAAGAACAAACCAACATCAAACATAAATACGCGCGTAAATCTAGCTATCATTGCATCCCAAAATAGACTTAGCATATCATCACCTATAGTCTAACATATCCTGTGACAGGCTATAGTCCATTATGCCTTACACTCAAAAGTGAGAGAACTCTTCTTGATTTACTGAAAATCCCCAGTACCACCTGCAACCCAAATGGCATGCTCACCATGTGCAATAATCTGCTTATCTATCATTTGTAACATCACCATCTTGTCATCTATACCTAAAGTCTGGTCGATAATCTTCCTCATTTTTGTCATTTTGTAGTCCATCTTGATTGTGTTAGCCGGAGCCTGATATGCTGGCCCATATATAAATTTTCTAATAGTACATGGAGAAATGACGACATGAACACCTCTAATAACTAGGGAGGTAATAGGTTTGCTCCTTTTCATAATATGCCCTGTGGATATAACCTCATCAGCTTACCTTTGTAAGTTGCATAAAATTCCCAAACAAGTACCTCACTATATCTACCCGATGCTCTCATCATCTAGTCAAAAGAATATTGTCTGAAATATTCAGTGAATTCATGCACTTCATCCATCCCTATAGTCGTCATTATCTGATCGTCATCTAATACTCTCTTAATCTTTCCATTTGGTAGCTGAGACAAGCCCATGGTAATTTTACCTTTATGTCCGGGTACCCCCATCATTCAACGAAGGGCACTGAAGTAGGGGCTAATGCTAATGGGGGTCCTATATAGCAATTAGTGGTACGTCAACCTCAAGGCCATGGATTTCCTATGCAGTATCCTTGACTGAACTAGACTAAGACTCGTCATCATTATTGTCACTTGGTACTGGTGTATATGGAGGGGTGATAGTCGCATTAATTCTTCTTAGTCCTTTCGATGGTGGAGTATCAGAATTTTGGGGAATGGATTTCTTCCCCTTAGCTTTAGCTGCTGACTCTACTTTTGTGCAGCTTTCTTGGAAGATGTCCCAGTATACTCATCTTCGCTATTTTAAGTCTAGCTTACGGATGCACTGGTTTCTTCACTTTCTGCTGGCTTTTGTTTATTTACTTTCTTTACCACAATTTTGGAAGAAGACTCATTCTTTGGAGGCATTTTTCCTGCAAATATACTAAATTTAGTTACAAAGAAAAGAAAAGCAAAATTTAAAATAAAAGTTCAATGTTCCTTGATTTCAGTTGGGTACGAGTGGTGGTTACCAGTTGTAACCATTGGGTATGACTAGTATACCTGAGTCGTACCCCAAATAATGCATTATCATTATTTACTGGCTAGCTTACGGCTCCTTCTCAACAGTCGTACCAGCTAGTTACGAGTCATGACCAACAGTCGTAAGATGGTCAAAAACTTTTATTCAATCTATTTTCTTCCTAGGTGGGTACAATATATATGTATGAGTCGTAAGGTCTGGATACGACTCATAAGGTTGAATCGTATCTATTCTAGCACTATGAATTTGTCAGATTTTCATGTTGTTAGTGGGCACGATTCTTATTACGACTCCCGTACAGGTGGGTACGAATCGTAAGGAGTCCCGTGTCCACTTCAACATAGAAGTCCAACTTTCAATGTTTGACTCTGATGAAATTCCCAATATACCCATTACTTTATTCAGCTATATCCAACATTTCAAAACACATAAATACACAAAATTCCAAGTACAAACCCTAGTTCATCCCTATTCTCCTTTTTCAAAATCAAAATCCAAATACAGGGTCTCAACAATTGATAGTTGAAGAAATTTCACTTAAACCAAGTTGTCAATACCTCATACTACACTTTACAACTTACAATATAGCAAAAATAGAGTTGAGAACTTACTTGGTATGTTTAAAGTAGAGGATTCCAATTTTTGTTCTAAAAAGCCTCAAATTCAAGTTAAAAATTGTGCCAAATCAAGAAATTGAAGTTGTTGGTAGATTTAGTCGAAAACAAGTTAATATTTAGGATTTGAGTTGAAAATTTGGAAGAAATGGTGCGGGTATGAGTGAGAAGCCTCAGGTGTCCTATCGGGTCAACACTCTTTTTATTTAAATTTTGGATCGGGTTAACCCGAGGACTAACCTAGTAAGCCAGGGTAGAAATTGTAGATACTATTCGTACCTAGTTTTATGGGTTATTTCTTGACTCGTATGGCCTGGGATTATTACATGGGTTCTGGAGTGGGTACGACTCCTGGTCACAATCCATAACCAAAGTCTATGACTCGTACCAAAAGTCATAAGAGTTCTAGAACTTAATTTCTGATTCTGATTCATCTCCCAGGTCATTACGACTCCTACCCACGAGTCATACCGTATAGATACGAATCATGAAGATCCCGTATGATACCTTTCTACTTATTAGGATTTGTGTCTGTACTATTTTAGTCCTGCACATTTAACGAACAAATTACCCTATAAAAGAAATAAGTACAAAAACATAGGTTACCTCCCACGCAACACTTGATTTAACATCGCAGCACAACGTGGCTAAGTTGGATACTTAGCTTTCACCAAGTAGCCTCATGAGTTCCCTCCCATGTAGTGCTTGATTTAATGTAGCAACACGACGGAGTTTCCTTGACTACTCAGACATCATCAAGGTTAATATCAACTATTTCATTCACCTCTTCAGTATTTCCCACACAATGATTTACTCTATGACTATTTACCTTGAATGGTTGTGCACCATCCTTTTGTAGTTATAAAGCACCATATGGATAAAATTTTAAAACCATGAATGGACCATGCCATCTAGACCTTAACTTTCCAGGAAACAAGTGAAGCCTGGAGTTATATAGTAACACTTGGTCACATTTCTCAAATACCCTCTTCTCAATTTTTCTGTCATGATACAATTTCATCTCCTCTTTGTAAATTATTGAAATTTCATATGCCCA
Source organism: Capsicum pubescens (assembly GCA_030864215.1). Classification (NCBI taxonomy): domain Eukaryota; kingdom Viridiplantae; phylum Streptophyta; class Magnoliopsida; order Solanales; family Solanaceae; genus Capsicum; species Capsicum pubescens. The sequence continues at coordinate 191,065,555 of CM061544.1, read as the reverse complement.
GAGTCAGAATTCATCCAACTCATTGATGTTATTCAACCTTGACTTAGCTGCATCTTTTCACTCCAAATTCAGTTTCTTCAATGCCAATAGTGCCTTATGTTCAAGCTCAATTGGTAAATGGAAAGACTTTCTATACATAAGATGATAAGGTGAAGAACCTATGGGGGTTTTGTAAGCTGTACGGTAAGCCCATAATTCATTATCTAACTTCTTGGCCCAATCAGTTCTATTGGCATTAACAGTCATTGCTAATATGGACTTGATTTCTCTGTTGGATACTTTGACTTGTCCACTAGTCTATGGATGATAAGGTGTTTCCACCTTGTGATTCACTCCATATTTTTCAAGAAGATTCGTGAATAAATAATTAAAAAATGTGACCCTTCATCACTAATAATAGCACGTGGTATACCAAATTGTGAAAAGATATTCTTTCTCAAACATGTCGTGACAATTCTTTCTTTATTATCGAGAAGTACAATTTCTTATACCCACTTTGAAACATAGTCAACAACCACAAGTATGTACTTCATGCCACCCAAACTAACAAAAGATCGCATGATATCTATGCCCCATATATCAAACACTTCTAATTCAAGAATGGGAGTCATAGGTTATTCATGTCTTCTAGAAATAGTACCTAGTCATTGGCAGTGATTATATGCAGCTGCATAGTCATGAGCATCTTTATATATTGTCAGCCAATAGTAGCCGCATTAACAGATCTTGTAAGCTGTGCGGGTCTCTCCGTGATGACCCCCAACTGGTGATGAATGACAAGCTTTAAGTATGCTCCTCATCTCCTTCTCAAATATACACCTACGAAGGATTCCATCTGCACAAATTTTGAAAATATAAGGTTCATCATAGAAAAACATTCTCACCTTATGTATGAATTTCTATCTTTGTTGATATGAAGGATCTTTTGGAACTAGATCACTGGCTAGGTAGTTTGCAAAATCTGCAAACAATGGAATAAGATCTTGGGAGGCTGCTAATATCTGCTCATCTAGGAAACTATCATCAATCTCCACTCCAGTAGTAACCTTCTGCATAACTTCCTCCTCTAGTCTAGACAAGTGATCTGCAACTTGATTGTCTCTTCCTTTTCTGTCCTTCACTTTGAAGTCAAATTCTTGCAATAACAGTACCCATCAAATCAACCTCGACTTTGCATCCTTCTTAGATATTAGGTACTGCAATGCTGCATGATCAATGTGTATTATCACCTTGGTCCTAATCAATTAAGATCTATACTTTTCAAAGTCAAAAACCACAACCAATAACTCTTGCTCTATGGCATTATAATTCTTTTGAGCAGGATTAGTGCCTTAATAGAATAGTAGATGGGAGAAAAGATCTTTTCTTTTTGTTGGCCAAGTACAACACCTAAGGATAATCTGTTAGCATCACACATAATCTCAAAAGGTGCAGACCAATTAGGAGACACAATGATTGGAGAAGTCACCAACTTCTCTTTAAGGCTTTCAAAAGCCTTCATGCATGCATCATCAAAATTAAATTTTACCTCCTTCTCAAGAATCTTGCAAAGAGAACTTGCTATTATTAAGATATCCTTGATAAATCTTTTATTAAACACTGCACGACCAAGAAAAATTCTAATTCCCTTCACAGAAATTAGACTAGGTAATTTCTCAATCACCTTACTCTTTGCTCGATCAACCTCTATGCCTCTCTTCAAAATCTTATGCCCAAGCATAATTCCTTCTTTAACCATGAGATGGAACTTCTCCCAATTGAGTACCAAGTTGTACTCTTCATATCTTTGTAGAGCCTTTGTAAAGTGAATGACACAACCATCAAAGGAGTCATCCACCACCAAAAAGTCATCTATAGAAACTTCAATGGTATATTTCACCATATACGAGAAAATGGACATCATATATCTCAAAAATATAGCTGGAGTATTGTACAGCCCAAATGGCATTCGTTTGAATGTAAAGATCCCATAAGGACATATAAAAGTGGTCATCTCTTGATACTCTAGTGCAATAGTAATCTGATTATAACCCGACTATCCATCAAGAAAATAATACCATCATCTTCCTGCTAACCTTTCTAGCATCTGATCCATGTACGACATGGGAAAATAGTCCTTATAAGTCTATGCATTTAGCTTCCTATAGTCCATACAAACTCTTCATCTTGAGACTGGTCTCATAGGCATCATCTCATTTTTCTCATTAGGCACAACAGTTATTCTATCCTTCTTTGGAACATATTAACTCAAGCTAACCCACTTGCTGTCAGTGGCGGGAAAATCAACACCAGCATCTAACCACTTTATTATCTCCTTCTTAATTACCTCTTTTATAGGAGGATTAAGGCGGCACTGGTGCTCAATAGATGGAACATAATCCGTCTCAAGCTAAATTTTGTGAGTACATAAACTAGGTGGAATGCCCATAATATCTGCAATGGACCATCCAATGGCACTCTTAAAATTTTGTAAAACTGATAGCAATGCTTCCACTTCTGACTGTTTTAGGTCTACTGCAAGAATGACCGACAAGGTGTTGTTGTCCCCCAAGAATGTATATTACAAGCGAGATCGGAGAGAGGGTGGGGTTATTTTATTTTTTAAATCTAGATCAAGCTTCTTTGGTACGAAATTAAAACCAGTACCATGCAATGCACCAATAATATCCTCATATTATTCTATACCTTTAGAGTTAAAATCATAACCACAGCTGCAAGTGGTTCAACACCTAGACTTTTTTCAATAGGAACAACTGCATCAGAACCATCATCCCACAAAGTCACCAAATCAACGTCATGGAATGAATCTATTTCTTCATCATCCGTATTAATCACAAATATCACCCTTAACTCATTAGGTTACTTCTTGGATTTTCATATGTCGAATATCACCTGTTCATCATTGAATCTCAACATCAAATGTCGATGCTCCAGATCAATCAACATTCTACCTGTAGCCATAAAAGGTTTGCCAAGAATAATTGGGACTTGAAAGTCAACTTCACAATCTAAAATAACAATGTCAGCAGGAAAATAAAAGAAGCTACTTTTACTATAACATCATAAAGGATACCAATTGGCTTCTTCACACTTTTATATGCCATGACTAGCCTCATGGTAGTGGGTTTTAGAGCGTCCAACCCCGACTGCTTGAACTCTACAAATGGTATGAGATTGATAATAGCACCCAAATCACTCAAAGCATATACAAAGTGGAAAAATCCAATGGCGCAAGGTATAATGACTATACTAGGATCCTTTTTCTTCTTCACCAATGACCTAGTGTCTATAGAACTGCAATGATGGATATTATCAACCAACTCATAACTGACTGATCTTTTCTTTGTAATTAGGTCCTTCATGAACTTTGCATATACAAGTATTTGCTATAATGCTTCAACCAAAGGTATGTTGACTGACAACTCTTTTAATACAGATAGAAATTTTTGATACTTTTCCTCTTCTTGTCTCTTTTGCAGTTTCTATAGATAGGGAGGAAACGACCTTGGAATAGGTTTCAATATAAGACCTGCATCCCTCTCATATTCTATCCTCTGCTTGTTGCTGCTTTCTATATTAGTTGTATAATCATCATTCTTCTTCTTTTCATCCATAGTAGGTGTGGGTGGATATGCAATAACCTTATCACTTGGAGTAGTAATGGCATGACATTGGCTTTCATTTTTGGGGTTTACTACTGTATTACTTGGAAGAGTGCTAGGTTATCTCTGAGTTACTATGGCCGACATCTTCCCAAACTATTTATCCAATTGTCTGATTTCTGTGGCATATGATTCAACCTTTTGATTGAGTCTAGACAAATCTACTTTGATATCTTTCAGAGAATTTTCTTGACTTTCTTTCCTTTTTACTAGCTTAGACAAAAGACCCTCAACTTTAGACTTTGTATCTCTGCTGCCTAGTGGAATGTATTTGTCACTCTTCTCTTTATAATTATCCTTGCATCACATATTTCTATCTCTATCTCTGCTTCTATCTCTATATCTATCATTATAATAGTTCTGACCTTGATTCCCTTGCCCTTGGGCTCGGAAATCATCCAATCTACGATCAAGATAGTTTTCCTTTTCTTCGATGCAATCTCACATGGTTTGGGTAAAGATCCCTATGTTGCTATTGCATTCATTTTCTCTGCATTTAATAAAGCAAACTCTTTTATAAGCAAACCAATATCAATTTGAAGTTGTTCTACCTCTTGTGCGACCATATCATTACCTGCTCCATATCTGTTTGTCGCTCTAATAGGATATGTACCACTGCCCCAGTCAGAATCTCTGGTATTCCATTCTCTATTAGTGACTACAATATCATCAAGTAATTCCTGTGCAGCATCCCAACAAAGATGTATAAATGAACCTCCAGAGATAGTATCTATCATGGCTCTTGAACTATCACTTAGTGATCTATAAAAGATTTCTGACAGATTAGATCCTCTGATTTTGTGGTTTGGCACTAAGCTTAACTTCTTAAATCTAAACGATGTCTCATACATCGAGTCTACAGGTAATAATTTGAAATTATAAATTTTATCCTTCAGCTGTAACAACTATGTAGGAGGGAAAAATCTGCTCAGTTACTATTTCTTCAGCCCATTCCACATTGTGATAGATCCTTTTGGTAGTTCCCCTAACCATAGAGATGCTTATCCAGTTAGAGAAAAGGGGAGCAACCTCAATCTTAATTCTTCCTAATCAACCCCTGGGAATTTATAATTTGTGCAGATCCCAAGAAAATTGGTAAGGTGCATGTTCACGTCATCCTTAGCTACTCCCAAAAATATACCTTTCAGATTCAACAATTGGATTATAGTACTAGTAATATCGAACTTCACATTAGGGGCTAATGCAGAAGGAACAATAACTCTTGTCTCAGCAAGGTTAACATAGCCCATATCTTCATCATCCTCATAATATGGATCTAAATATTGATATGCTGGAACATATGGAACTTTGCCCCGCTAAACTCGACGATTAGCTTCAGTAGACAGTCTAGCTTTTTTGGATTCTCTCCATTCTTTCTCTAACAGTTTTTATGTCTGAATGTCTGTAAAATTCTGTGTTTCTAATGGATCACATGGTATTGTTGCATTTGGTTCCATAGGTGGGGGATCTTTCACCCCCTTTATGAACTCATCCTGACATCCTTCTCGATGTTTGAAGGAGCCTTTCCTACTCTAGATCAAAAGGGAGTAAGGGATTGCCTCTACTCCTAGTGCTTGGCATACACCGGCATATGCCAAATCAAAAATAGAAAAGTAAAAACTCAAGAATTCACCAATTCTAATTACTCTTCAAACCGTATTCCCCGAAAATGATGCCAAAATTTGATTTCGCCCAAAACTACACTCAATCAGAAGTATAATATGGTAGATACAAATATAATAAACTAATTAGGTTGGGGTTGATCCCATAAGGAAAACACGAGAAGTTGCTTGTTTTTATTTAATCCTTGAGTAGTGTAGGAAAGTAAATGAGGGGATTTTGTTATCAATATCAAAGAATAACCAATTCTTGAGTTCTTTTAAGTTGTAATCAATTAGTGACGAACACTAGGTCTATGTTCCCCAGATGTCTCATCTCGGTAGTTTTCTTGTGATCAACCCACTATTTTGTTGCTATACATGCAAAGCCTATAAGCTATGTATTATCATCCTACTTTTGAGTGCGTAGATAAATCTTCCCCTTTGACTTATGATCGCTGGATGTCGCCTAGTTTCCCCATGCTACAACCCCAGTTTACTTGATCCTTGGTTATTGAACGAAGTGATAAGATGGAATGTGGGGACTATAAGATAGAGGTAGAAATCCCAAATTACTATCCTAATCTTCTTTTCCCAATCACAATCTTTCTTGGTTATTGAAAGAATGCGAATACAAGTTTTTATCTCAAAATGTTGTAGGTACTTGAAATCAGTTGTAATGAAGAAGAATTAGAATACATGTTTAACCCTTGAACATATGTGTCTCACACTTCCATTATGTTGATTATCCACAAGGTTCCCACAACCCTAGCTAAGGATATTAGCCACTCATATTTGTGCAAGAAATAATGATTATCAATTAAGAACACATAAAATCAATCACACAACAATAAGATGAATAAACTCCAAAGTCTTGAATTGAATAAAACCCTAAAATCTCAAGAACAATTGTAAAGTATATTAAAGTATGTTGTAGAACATAATAGAAGCTAACCTAATAAAAGATAAATCCTAGGGATTTTATAGTATCTTCAAATAACAGTAAATTCCTATTAAAAGGGAAAGGTAAAGTTAAGTCTACAGTCTGTACGACTCGGTCGTCACTCATATCCTTAGCTTACGGGTTGTACCCAACCTTTTTATAACCAGTCCAACATCTAGTTTCCCACAACTTCAAATCTATGCTCAGGTTACGATTCTAGCTCACGAGTCATAGCCATGTGTACGACTCAGATTCTTCATTCGTATCCACCTGGGACTTTAGTCACTTCAGATATTGATCACTGGTTTGCATTCGACCTCTCAATACGAGTCGTACTCAGACTTTTGACTTGTATACTTCTGACACTTCAATTCCTGGATAGTAGCTTGGATTCTGTTATGCTTACATTTTCAGCTTACGACTCGTATCCTGCCTTACGGCTGAGATACTTAAGTCGTATCTTCCTTAGATTTGGTTCTTCAATTTATCTTTTCTTTTGTACTTACGATTCAACATATGAGTCATATTGGTTTGTTACGACTTAAGTGTTGACTCGTATACAATCAAAGTTGGTATTTTTCAGGTCTTTTTCTTTAATATTTGTTCAAGTACTGTTGTTGACCTATTTTACCTGCAATTCACACCAAATTGCATCATATAAACAAAACACCCTAAGTCCATGCATAAATTCTTGGTTTTAAGCATCGAAAGTGTCGTGTTTCCACATCACATTAGTAAGGACCAGTGGGACTCCATGAGAATATTCAGAAGCAATAACCCTTGACCGAGTCTGTACCCCATAGGTAGGATGAGTTCAATCAATATTGTCCTTATGTGGGATAGAGGAGTTTCCATGCGCTTCAGATCATCTAGGAGGTATGATTTGAGATGCAAATAAATGGGAATTAGACAATATTCAAGACTAGACTCTATATCCTGAAAATAGAACAACAAGAAAGAAAAACATTCCTAAATTTCTTGTAGCCTCTTCCTTATATGTGTTGCGCGCTACACACCCATAAAAGAGACTCTACTTGACACGACTTTGTGGACACCTAACCGACCATGAACCTAGGCTCTGATACCACTTTGTCACGATCCAAGACACGGTTTTGCTGTGATGGGAATCTCGAGTTCAACAAGGACTGGAGATCGCCCCTGCTTCTAACCAAACAGAACACAACACCCCCAACAGTGGCTGAATTTCAAACATATAACAAGATAGCATAAGATAAGCTCAAAGAATTTAAGATATGTCTATAATCGATAGCCATTAACCAACCAAAAACAACCAACACCACTACTTAAGTCCACAACAGTCTACAAAACCTTCTAATCAAAACTGAAATCAATAAAGTCAGGACATGCCCTTGATGAAAGACAAAAACAACTTAGAAGCAAAGTATGTGATGTAAAAAAGCTATAACATGAAATAAAGCCTTCCAAAGTATGAAAGCTCACCACTTTATTCTGACTCGCGAACTATTCCAGGACCAACTAATCATTGTACAGGAGAAGTAAAAGTATGCCTAATTCCTGCATCATGTGGGGATACAATATATGTAGTCGGTTAACGGATTGAGCATTGCATGTAACTTAGAGATAAGGGAATAGGGCTTAGCATGAGTCTTTAAAAACTTAACCTAGATCGTTTAGCTTAACCATCATAATAGTACCCACGGGCTATATGCATCCCAGTTATCACCCCTGGTCGGGCTCTAGTGCATGTAGCCATACGAATCGGAGAATAATCATACATATATGCACGGGGGACTCGAACCTCCTAATCATATACTAAGGTGACTTAAGAACCTGATCATATAATGTGATATGGGGGACTCGAACCTCCCAATCATATTATAAGGGGGACTCAAACCTCCCTGGTCATAGGCAAAGGGACTTAAACCCCAAGCTATTTAGACCCTCACATCTGCAAAAATAGTTTATAGTGTTGGTCTATTGGGACCGCCACTTTCACGGCCCAGCTACACAATCCTCTTTTAAGCTCCATCAAAATATTTATTACATATTCCCAATTAAGTTAACCAATTATGAATTAAGGCATCCCATTGGTATCGCCATACCAATATCACTTGTAAGTTGATTATCATGCCATGTCAATTACTTAGCCTATAGGGACTCTAACCCTTCAGCCAAAAAGGACTTTAAAATAATTAGTCATTTGGTACTCAAATCCATTTAATCAATGGGGACTTAAACCCATTTATATTTCAATAGGTCACTTATACCATGCAAATAGTTCCAAAGATTGTTTAATATGTATACTTTTCACATTCAAAACCGATTTCACAATATTAGGTTGAGGTTATTACCAATTTCAATTGTCAATATTCACAAATTTTGGTGAAAATATAAATCCCCTAGTTAATTAGACATACTCATGCACCCACAAGTTCAAGACCATTAATAAAGCATAAACAATGCATAATAATTCATGGGAAAACAACTGAAGAACCAACCATGTCAAAAACCTCAACCCATGTCAGAACCTACATTAAATTCACATCAACAATCATTTAAATATCATGCTTTAAGGAAAAAAATATTTGAGGGTAGAGTCACATGCCTGAAGGATTCACAATTATGGAGAAGAAACCTTGAATTGACCCCTAAATACTTAACCTTGAGAAAACCCTAGCTTGCTTTTCTTGAGAGAATTTGAGAGAGAAGGGGATATGTTTTGATTGTGTTATGTATGAAATAAGGTCTCATAATGTTTATAGGTTGTGGGATATATTTAGTGCATGCAAGAAATGTCCAAAGTACCCTTAGTAAAAGACTAAAAATTTGCTTCTAGTCGTTACGGGACTCATAACAACTTGTTAAGACTCATCGCGACTCATCTCCATGAGTCGTAGTCAAGACAGTGTCACCAAGAACACACACTGTTGACCCTACCACTCATACACTTTGGATCATAATGAGACCCTACAACTCGTAGGGTCTAGTTGTAGTCAACACATAAACCACTTGGGTGTGCAATGGACACCCTATGATTGGGACCTAATGACTCATTATGAGTCCTTATGACTCGTGGCCTTAAATCATAATCAAGATAGTGACTTAGTCCAATCTCAATGGACTCCTTACAACTTGGGACGTATGACCCATAAAGACACCCTACAATTAATAGAGAGAGTCGTAGTCAGGGAAGTGAGCACAATGATTAAGAAATTTTCAAGGACCAAAAATCTGGGGTGTTACAACTAGTATGCCATATCCTTCAACTGATATGCAACAAACTCCACACCCTTCACATCAGTAGCATGCATCACCCTGAATATCTTCTCTATTTCATCAACAAATCCCAAAGGATCCTCCTCAAACTTAGAGCCTAAAAAGGTCAGAATATTCAACCTCATGAACTGGACAACTTTATTGACCTCAGATGATGGAGCAAAATAATTAACATGGTTAGGCTGATGAGACTGAGAAGTCACCAACTGAGTTAATAAATGAATAGATCAATGGAATTAGGCATTAGAAATGTCTCCTTAGGGTGGTGGGGCATGAACATCATCATCCTAAGAAGCCCGGGGAGGATTAGTAGGGAAAGGTGGAACTCACATAGGCCAAAAGGAGTAGAAGCCCTAGACTAGGTCTGTACTCCATAAGTAGAACGAGTTCCATCTATATTGTCCTCAGTTGGGCCAGAGAAGTTTCCACAGGCATCAGATCATTTAGGAGGCATGATCTAAAATGCGAACAGACAGAATTAGAGGAGATTTCAAGAACTCAGACTCTATAAAAGGGAAATGTTCCTAAATTCCTTGTAGCCTCTCCCTTATAAGCATGGTACGCTACACATCCATAAAAGAGACTCTACTTTACACGATTTTGTGGACACCAAAATACCATGACCTATGCTATGATACCAACTTTGTCACAACCCAAAACAAGGCCTGGCCATGACGGGTATCTTAAGTCCATCAAGGAAAATAAACCACCCCTATACCCTAGCCAACCAGAACACAATACAGATAAAAGCAACTCAATTCTGAACATATAACAAGACAGAGCTAAGTTCTGAACATATAACAATATAGGCAACTCGACTAACTCATAAAGAAATCGAAGAACTTTAACATCCATTCCAATCCATAGTAATCCACAAAGACTTTAAAATCCAAAACAACCTAAGTTGGGACATGCCCCAACCATAGCCAAAAAAAGTCTAAAAAGAATAGTCCAAAACAAAATGAAATAAGGATATGAAATGAGGGTCTTATAAAGTATGGAAGCTCACCACTTCAAACTAACTCATAATCAATCTAAAAATTACCTAATAACTACATAGGAAAAGAAAAAGTATCTCCATTCCCTGCACCACGTGCGAATACAGTGTCTAAATATGGTTAATGGCGTGAGCACTAGCAAGTAACTCAAGATGAGGATAAAATAATACCAGTTCAAAATCCATTCCAAACTTAATGTACATGTTCACATATATGTGTACATATATACATATACATATGTATATATATATATATACACACACACACATTTATATATAAAAGATGTTGGGATAGGGAACAGGGTTTAACATAAGATTTAAAATTATTAACTTAGGATGTGTATCTCTAATCTCCTAAGGGAACCCACAGGCTATATGGGTTTAGCTCCCCCTACTGAAAGGGTCCCACTGTGTGTTAGCCACTCAAAACCAAGAAAATCCAAGGATTAGCCAGGGAATACCTCAACCCTAGCCAATCCAATAAATATAAGTGTGAACCATGCATATGATCATAAAGACCCCCACGCTGGCAAATGTGTTTCCAATATTGGTCCTCTTGGGACCTCCACCTTCTACGGTGAGCTACGTAACCCTTTTTAAGACTAATTAAAACAAGTCTCACATAACCTTAACCCATCTATTTAACCAAGGATTTATCCATTAAGGCATCAACCACAGGTATCGTCATACTATTATGCTTGCAAGGTTATAATTATTCCATATTAATTCCATCAACTTGGGGAATACCCCGACCCTCTTTGTTCATTAAATCCAGTTGGGGGAATTCCATGACTTCCTTTGTTCATTAAATCAAGTTTAAAATTAAAAACATGGTCAACAAGGACTTTAAAACCCTTTTATCCATTTAACCATTAATGTAATCCAATAGTTTAGGTAAATAAGCCAAATCATGTGATTAAACATAGTTTTAAATCCAATTATGCAAGCAGGTTGATGAAACACAATTTCCAAACCTAATTCCAAAACCAAAACCATTAATTTGGGGGAATACCTCAACCCCTATCCCATTCACCATACCCATGCACCCAACAGGTTTTAAAATACATAAATAAAATATGAACTCTCGCATTAAAACCATGGGAATTTGAATCAAGTAACAATCATTCAAAACCCCCAACCCAATTAAAAATTGATATTCAAATCCACATGAATAACCATTTAAACACATGTTTTAAGTAAAAATGTTTAAGGTATAGGTACATGCCTTAGATAATTCAGAATTATGGAGAGAAATTAATATTTGAAGCTTGAATGGCCAACCTTGAGAAACCCGAGCTCATTCTTGACTTAGGGGAATTTGAGAGTGTTTAAGACTTGTTGATTTGATAAAGGATAAAACTAAACCCCTTTTTGGTGTTTTATGGAGGTGGAGTCTAAGTGCGGAAAGAGGGAATTGACCAAAGTTCCCTTAATAAAAACACTAAAAAGTTACCGCCCAGTCGTTATGACTCATAACGACTGACTATGAGTTGCTCCTTGACTCGTAGTCTGGGCAGTGTCCCAAAGTACCTCGAATGTTGACCCTATGAGTCATACCATATAACTCATAGTCCATCATTATGACTCATAGGGTCCAGTCATAGACATAATAGAAATAAGGTACCACTACACCAGTGGGACTTCACACCCCACATTATGACTCGTAGTATCTCACCACGAATCATTATATCTTAATCGTACCTAGGATAGAAACTTTGGTGTAATACACTGGTAAACCTATAATTAGGGTACTATGACCCATAATGAAACCTTACGACTTGTAAGGTGAGTCATAATCTGGGCAGTAAGCTCAAAGTCAAGAAATTTTTAGAGGCAAAATTCTGGGATGTTATAGAAAGAATCACAAATATTTCAATGGACTTTTCACATATATGAAATGGTATTCATTGATCAAGGTAAAATTAAATAAAATTAATTCCTTATATAATCTCAGTTACCACTGTCTTGAAGACTGCTTAAGGCCATATATTGATCTTCTTAATTTACAAATATTTTTTTCTTTTACTTTAACAACAAAACCTACAAATTATTCTATGTAGATTTAATCAGTTAGTTCTCCATTGAAAAAAGTGATATTCACATTGATTTGGTGTAATTCTAAATCCAAACATGCAACAATATCCAAAAGTAAGCGAATTGAGGTAAATTTCACTACTAGTGAGACAGTTTCCTCATAATCTATTTCAGCTTCTTGAGTAAAAGTTTTTACAACCAATCATGCTTTGTGCCTTTATATTGATCCATTTTTTTACGTTTAAATTTGAGAATCCATTTATTCCTAATAGCTATACACCCAGAAGGAAGGTCAACCAGATACTAGATTTTATTGGTTTTCATGGACTCTAATTTTTCTTTTATCTCTTTTATTCATTCATCTTTTCTAGGGCTCGATAAGGACCCAGTCATGAATTAGGTTCATCCATTTCTAGGGGAGATACCAAAAAACATAATCCTCAATCTAAAAAGATCATTTAGGTACACCTTTTTGTACTCTTATATAATCGAAGTTCAGATTTCTCTATAGAATTTTGGGATTCATAACTCCCACTTGGACCAAGAATCATTTCTTGATCTATTGAATTATCAAGTATGTATAGTGACATTATTTGATCATCTAAATTTAATATTTCATAAAGAAGCTCATTTTTCTTTATTTCACCCTTTCTGGGAAAATTATTTTTAGGAATGTGACATCTCGTGATTCAATCTTAGTAGTATTTCCATCTTCGAATTCACCAATGAACATATGTCTTTTGGAGTGTTCTGAGTATCTTATAAAGATACATTTCTTTCCTTTTGGACTTTGTTTTTTGAACTCACCAAAATGATCTTCAATATATGAAGCACAACCCCAAGGTCGTAGATCACTAAAGTTTGGTTTATACCAGTCTGTATTTCATATGGAGTAGAATATACTGATATATAAGACACTTTACTCAATGTGTAGTCCATAGTTAATAACGCGTCTCTCCAAAAAGAGATTGGTAAATTTGCTTGGGCCATCATGGACCTTGTCATATCCAATAATGTTTTATTTCTTTTTTCAGATACACCATTTATTAAGATGTATAAGTAGTTAATTGTCTAATAATTCCTTTTTTCATACACAGTTTTTAAACTATTTTGATAAATATTCACAACCTCTATCGGTAATTAAGGCCTTTATACTTTTATCTAATTAATTCTCAACTTCATTCATATATTGTTTGAAGCATTAAGTGCTTCAGATTTATGAGAGATCAAATAAACATAGCAAAAGTGCGTGAAATCCTCAATAAATGTAATGAAATATAAAGCATCAGACCTTGCCATTACATTCATTAGACCACGGATATCAGAATAGATTAATTAAAGTAGTAGGAATTCAGCTCTTTTAGCCTTTTCTAAATGGTTTACATGTAATCTTACTATCAAGACAATTTTCAGCAGTTGTCATATCAATTTTGGAGAAAGAATATAAATGTCCTTCTATGCCAATCTATTCATTCGATCTTGCCCTATATGACCCAATCTAGTACTCCATATAAGTATATTAACATCATTATTACCAAAATAACATGACATTACACAACGGTCAACATAATAGTCATAAGTTGGAAGATTATAATCTAAAACTATAAAACAATTATAATGATGTCCAAAACCACAAAAAATACTATCTAGAGTTATTCTTACAACATTTGATTAAATAATAAACCAAAACCGACATCCAAATGATCATAAAAATATACTAAGTTATATTAAATCTCTAGAGCATATAGGTTCATGCAGCATCAAAGACCGACCTCTACACAAGTCTACTTTGCAAGTTCCAATCTCTTTGACTTCAAGTATTGCATTATTTCCTGCGTAAATCCACCTTGATCTAGGTGAAACTCGACGGAACTTCACAAATGATTCTCAATATCAATATACATGGTTGGTGGCTCCTGAGTCTACAATCCATATAGAATAAGATTTAGTTAATAAAACAATACTTGAAACATATATAGCACTTAGAGATGTGTTTAAAATTCTACCATTTTCTACTCGAGACACTCACGAGAAAAATACCTCAATACTTGGCAATTGTAGCACTTCATCTTGCTCTTGACTTTCTTCTTGATAAACCTTTTCCCTTATTGAAATTTGGCTTGTTCCTTTTCTCAGAGGGTCCTTCTTCAATCTCTTTACCCTTCTCATTTTTTTTTTAAAATTTTTCTTGCATTTGAAGCCTGAAATTTTTTTACCACTAGATTCTTCCATTAAGGCATTAGAAACAACTTTAGCAGTACCAAGACGCTCGTCTTCAAGTTTAACATGACGGGCAACATTAGAAAAAGTTTTGATGCTATCACTATGGGTTAAGTTAACCTTTAAATGTTCTCTTGGGAAGAGACTGGATAATTTCCTTAACCTATTTCTAACTCAGAGAACATGACCAACACTTTTTAGTTGAGCTATCATAGTTTACATCACCCTAAGGTGTTGTTTGATGTTCTGATCGTGATGTTTTTTGTAAGTATCAAACTTAATAGTAAGTTGTCTGAGGCAGGTGATAAAATTACCCCCCATATATTCCTCAAAATTGTGCCTAGATAGAATGATCAGTAGGAAATTCCTCACACTCATGAATGAGGTCATCAACCACAGAACTAACAATGATTCCACGTTCAATGAAATTAGCCTTTTTCCAAGCCTTATGAGCTTCAAGGTATCTTTTGTGTTGTGTTGTGTTTCCGTATTCTGGTTAAATTAAGACATGGTTAATAACTTAAAGAAAATTTTGTTCTTTCAGTACATACCATATTTTACAACTCCAAATATCTTAATTGTCACTTTTAGTTTTCAACTTTGTTCAAGTCGACAATTATGCTTTTTTATGTCATGTCTATTATTAAGAGACAATCACACGATGTATTTTTTTTTAATCAATTATACATGAAAATTACACATTTAAGCAAATTAATTCACATAAAGATTTCATGTTTAGTGTAAAATTGAAAGGACACATAAGAATCTAATCATCATCTACGAACTAAATATTTGACCAAAATTAAAAGTTAATTTCTTAGTTATTATTAGAATGGTATTTCAATTAGGTAATAGTAAACTCAAATAAATAAATAAAATTCATATAAAAAGAAACAAACAACTTAATATAGATAATAAATTTAATAAACTACTTCAAGTTACAAGTCAATTCTAAGATGAAAATTATTCCTTAAATATCCAAGACGATTTCTATACACCCAAAAAGTCGGTCTTGGCCAAATCTCATGATAAACTTTAATTAACCTCTCGCCTCAAGGATTATAGAGAGAATCTACTAAAATACCTAAAACTTTCCAATGTGAGATTTCTACATAGTTTTTCAGCTGTACACGTTTTAATTTAAACAAATGATTAAAATTAGCAACTGAAATACTAGGGGACATCTTAAAAGACTTGAACTCTTTTACTTTTTTCTCTCTTTTCCTTCGTATAACCCGCTCATTCCATAATATATTTTGTTCCTCCCTTGGAAAACTATTTTGTATGATCTCACGACCTCGAAAATATATCCTAAGATGACGTTCTCTTCTACTTTATCTCTTTGCTCGACATCCAGAACTCCCATTTGGAGTGATTTGAGTTTTTTCTCATTAAATCATGTCTGAAATAAGAATCAAGAAACAATAAGAATGGTTGAACCACTTAATATGACAACTTATGCCAAAATTTATTTTAGAAGGCAAAATCTTTTAAAGAAAATTTTGGGACTAATTAAGACAATAATAATATCAAGTCTAATTTATACACTTGTTTAAATCATAAAAATGTCAAAATAAATAATTTAATTGGTTACACAACTTCATACAAAAAAATCTTGTTACTGATTTTTAATTCAAACATTAATTCCAAACATGTCCTTTCAAAATTTATAGGAACTCACAAAAATTAATTGAAACTTTAAACAATACACTAGTACTATTACATTATGTTTTCCAAAAAAATAATAGAAAGACTTACTATTTTTTAGTCATTCCCACCCCTCACCCCATACCCCCATCACCACCCCCACCCCCACCCCGCAAAAAAAAATCTTTTTCACTTGTCTCATTAAAATATGAGAGACAGAATTACATCTTTAATAACTAAGAAAAGAGAAAAAAACATTAAATGTACTCGTTTTTCACTTTTTAACAATTACTTTTCCTTCTTTTCCAAAGAAATTGAATACAAGTTCAATGCACTTCTTCCATTTCTCAAAAAATTAACCTTTCTCCTTTACCTCCTCATAAAGAACATGTACAATTTTTCTTCATAATGAAAATAGCAAGAATCTTATTAATGCTTTATTTATTTCAAGAACAAATTCAACCTAATCTTCTTCATACAATTTCCATGGAAGACCAGAAAGGAGAAATTAAAAAAATTACAGATCTGAGAAATCAAAAGAAATTTAAAGGTCTATGATTGGATCCTTGACATAATGGTAGCATATCTGGTTCTTAATTAGAAGGTTGCTTGTTTGATTCACGTCAGGTCAAAAATCTCGGTCTACATACAACTATATTTTATTTCTATTAGGTAAGTTCATATTCAATATTTCAATAGTTTTTCACACTTAACATTGAGAATTAAAACGAAAAACATGGTAAATAACCTAACTCTGATGCCATTGCAAGTAAACCAAAGCAAAAATGATATGGGTAGTGTACCTTGAAGGCACAACGGAAATCGTTGACTTTGCTATTGAAAGAAATAACCCCAAATCAACTTCATCTCTCTTGGTAACAGAGTTCTTTTGTCCTTGAGTGTGTAATGTAATTTTTATGGCTTCTCAATTTTCATCACTTTTCTTTTGATGAAGAAGAATCAAACTGTTAAAGGGGTCTTTGAAGAAGTTTCATCAGTTACATATTAACCGCCCCCCTCAAAAAAGTTTGAACTAAGTTAAATCTTAATCTTATCTTCTTTCAAAATAAGTAACACGCCGATTCAGGTCAAGTCGGTGCACATGGGCGACCATTACCAATGAAATCTACCAATACTGAATAACACTTCTTTACATCCAAGTTAAAACTCTTGGTCTAGATTTTTCTAGTATATTAACACTTTGAACAAATGATCTTTGGATTCATGGATGTATTGACATAGTGAACACACAGGATTCACATTAACTTCTCATTTTTAGAGTAGTTTCACGATCCAAACTCGCTGTGTATGACACCCACACTAATTTTCGATGGGAGAACCATCTAAATTCAATATTCAATCAAAGACTTAGCCAAAACTCATGGAACTAATCTCCTTTTCATTAAGAAAATTAAGAAATTCGACAGCAAAACAAAAATAATAGTGCGGAAATACAAAAACTATACAATCCCCTAGAATCTAAAAGTTAGTGTACCAAAACACTAATAAATATTAACAAATGGATTCAACCCAAATTAACTTAAATGCCCAAGTCTGAAGAAATGGACCAAAATCTTAATGAAGAACTCAGGGAATCTCGAAATATGTAGCTCAGCTTAAGTTTAACACTATCTGAATCACAGCTGAGTTTTTGAAACAGTCATCAGAATATGCCCTACACTTAGCAAAAATAACAATACGTGTAGTATTAGTACACAAGAAACAACATTGTACTGGTAGAGTTATCGACCAATCCAAAATGAGAAATATAAGCACATAACCATAACTTAGTAAAGAAAGACAACCATGAAAACATATCAAGTAACCTTACTTCAATTTCATAACACTTAACCTTATTCGATAATATTATGGTTTTTAGTCAACACAACTCAACATGGATAATAAGTCAAGGAAAAACCATGACTACTAACCCAACTCTAAGTTAACAATCATGACTCAACAATTATATAAATCATGTCTCAATTACACAAGTAAATACACAACTTATAGTTATACCATATATTACAATTTAAATTGGACCACTCAAGGATCCATAAAACAATATAAATGATAAATATCATTGCAACCATGTTTACATAAAGAAACCACCACTAGAAAGTAATAACATAAACTCGGTTAAATCTAAGAACCCAAATAACAAGTCAACATTTAAGCTCGGTTCACTCAAGGAACCAAATTAACTAGTAAAAGCATAATCGCAAATTCACTCAAGGAACCGTCACACTCACCTGTACCTTGTACATACATGCTAAGGGTCTTATGATTGCTCACTAGCTATGACCTTTAGGGGATGAGCTCTTGTCCATGTATCAAATCCTAGGCATTAATTATCTGCAAATCTTATACCAACTATTCCCATGAAGATATCCAATTCAGGTACATCCCACAATAATGACATATATCACAACAATCATAACCACAGTGATAATAGAAATAACACTTGTAAAATCAATAAGTTTTTCATATAAGTTTATTGCATGTGATTAACACTTAGGATATCAAATATTCAATTACTTTCCTAAACATGCATTGTAACAAGCAATACGAAGTAATAGTTATCATGGACACACCAATAAGTTGGGTTTCAGCTACATTAAATTATCTCCTACTTCAATCCAAGCCTGAAATGCTCTAGTAAACTTGAGCTTTCTTTTTTCTTGCAACCTTAATTTAATTGGTGTCTAAAATAATAAATATAATACATAATCGACTAAAGAACCTACAATATCAGGAATTATAGACTTACCCTAAAACCCTAAAGATAATTTCATGATCATTATCCCATTTTAGGGTTTTCTACAATAGCTTCATCTTACACCTATTAATATCATGGTTATAATAGTGAATAATAATCATGCAAGAGTGAATTATCACTTTTTAACCAAAATACAAAGTTTTTACACCCAATTTACCCCATTACACTAGAAAAATGATCTAGCTTAAGTTAAATCCTCTCCAAAATTCATAAACTAGTGATTTAAAGATTTAGAAATCAAAAAATTAGTTAATGAGAATGATCAACTTACCTTTACGAAGAATTTTGATTGAAAATAGATGAAAATTGTCCAAAATCACAGAAGACCTTTCGAAAATGAGTTTAGAAATAATAAATCATTTTGGAGTAGCTTTCTGCATAAATCTACATAGATCCCACTATAACAACCTCACTATAGTGGAATATGCCCGCTATGGAGGGATTGATCAATGTTGACTCCCACTGTAGGGACGTCATCTTAGAAGCCTACCACCCGCTGTAGTGGTTGTGGTGAGGCAGAAACTTAGGATTTATCTCTATTTTTCCTTTTTCACAATGCAACCTCAAACCATATTATTTCACACAAACCCCTTTATGTTAAATTTGATATCGGAAATTCTACTTACTGAAATTTAATTTTGAAAAATTCTGCAAATTTCTTATTATCTTAGCCAGCATAAGAATATGATAAAATTTATTAAATTTATCCAATACATTTTCAAATTTTCCTAGATCATACCTTACTCAAATTTCATCCAAGACTAGGCTAGCTTGAAATTTCTAACTCTCACTTTGGAGAAAATCTTAACCCAAATTTTAATTCATTTGACTTACTCGTAGAGATTAAAAGGATCCTTATATTAGCATGTAAGTATAATCACATGATAAAAATTTCTTCTAGTCTCGCATAATTTTAGAACATCAAGTTCTTTCACCTGATAGACGCATTGTTCTTCAATAACTGTAGATATATTTTATATTCATGCTCTTCCATGCTTTTGTCTTCACTGAATATAAATTCTTTTATTTAAATTAAAATTTGTACTTTTCAAATACTTATAGTAGAGTTCCAATGTGTCATATTGATTATTTTGCTAACTTAAAAAGTTGTGTTAACTTTACACCAAACAAACGCGTGAAAAAATCAAGAATTTTTTTTCCAAATTTTTTTCTTTAAAACCTACAAATTGCAAAGCAAAATTTGTAAAAAGAATTTTCAATTTTTTTAGTTTGTTTTTTCAGAAGCAGTAAATTTTTGGAGGAGTTGGTATAAAAGCTTGAGCAGATACTATTAAGTTGTACTCTAGGTTTGTGCAATTATTTGATGAGCCATCCATATACACTACAACATAATGCATCTATACCTATAGAATACTTCATAGCTAAATATGAAATTTTTTGTGGCTAAAACCTTCGGCTACAATTTTTTGTGTAGCCTTCATAGCAAAATGTAGCATAGCTAATAGTTAGCTACAGGATTTACATAGTTCGTACCTAAGGACTACTACTTATAGCTATGGAATTTTTTTATTATAGCTATTATGGTAAAAATTTCTTGCCACAAAAAACACATTTGTAGCAAGTGATTTTACTCTTTTGTCATGACAAATAAAATTTGTAGCTATCTTCATATTGTAGCCACAAGATATTGTGTTTATAGCAAAAGTGCTTGTCATGCAAAATAAAATTGTAGTTATTTCTATAGTTAGTTTTGTAGCAATACTTGTATTTAGCCCCAAATTAAAAATTCATAGTTGTAATTTAAAATATTGCCACAAAAAACTAATTTTTAGCTATATTTTATAACCCACGTTAAGCTAAGGATTCAAATTTTCATAGCTATAAGGAACAAAATACTGAAGCAAAATTTTTATTATATTGTGATTTGGTAATAAGAAATTTGATTTGTTTGTAATGGTAAATGTTTCTGCCACAAATCCACGACTATTAATCATGTAATTTAAAAAAATTCAATGAAAAGTAGAAAATAATAAAATTTAGAAATAACTTGTTCCATTCAAATTTACATCCACAATTTGTCAAAATAAATTTCAAATACACAGTTGCATGACTAAAACTCAAAACATCAGATTACATAACATTATTCTACAACAAACACAATAAACAGGAAGGACCAACAAGCTAACATGAAATTAAAAGTACTCGTCAAATAGAATGTTGCAATGAAATCCAAGAGGTTTTTCAATGCATATCGAATAACATACTTCTGGGTAAATAAGCTCTCACATAGAGAAAGTATTTTCTATGATATGTAGTTTGCCTCAAACATGAAAATGTTTAAATTTTTGTTGAGGGGAAGAGAAACATAATAGATGGTTCGTCTTTAAGACAAAGCTGCAAATAAAATGAATAAGAATATACTCATGAATTGAATTAAACGGACAATAACAATGGAAACATAATTTCAGACATTACATGAAAACATTTAAACCAGTGTATAATAATAGATAATTTGATATTTACTCTGGAGAACAAGATTGATCTAGCTTAGAAAAAGTATCTCTCTACTCCTTAATTATTTTGGTTTTCACATAAGACAATATCTGTCTCAAAATCATGGTTAATTATAGTATTAGTTGCGATAGTAAGAATCCAAGGAGCAATATTTACAACACTTCCCGTATTAGGGTCATCATTTCCAGCAAAACAGGCAACAAAAATTCCCTTTTCAACAACATGGAATGCTCCACTGGCTATAGGATCACTCAAAAATACATGCTCAAGACCATATAATGACCAATAAATATTGATAAAACATCAACCCCTTCTGTAATTGCATCATCAAATGCTTTCGTTATAGCTGATCCCTAACATCCATTATTCATGCAAACATTATTATGTTTGCATGAATAATGGATGTCAGGGATCAACTATAACAAAAACATTTGATGATGCAATTACAGAAGAGGTTATACATAGGTATTCTTGATCCTGGGGATCCACCATTCATAGTTCCAGAGTCCAGCCCATAATAAGATGCTCCTGAAATTGGATTAGAAACTACTGTAGATACAATATGAGTTCCATGTCCATTTTACTCTCTATATATACCAAAAGGACCTTGCACTAATTAGCTTCCTAACAGAAAATCAAAATGATCACAAAAAATAATGATTACTATAAGTTTTTAGTCATATATCTATGGGGGTTAATTTTACATATGATCGCCAAAATTTACAGAAATTTTAAAAGACCCGCTAAAACACGTGCCTTTTCTTTTGATGAGGGAAAATTCTCAAAACCTCAAGATAAAAAATGGACCGCTTAAGAAAAATTTCCAAAATTTTACTCTTTACATCAATAGTTTTTCACTATTAACATGTCACATAGTTTAAGAAATAATAAATAATAGAGATAATTTTATCATATCACCCTTTGAATATAATAAATTTAATACTTTGGAAAGTATATTGGATAATGAATCGTATTTAATGCTATGGGTAAAAAGGTAGAACTGAGTAAATTATCTATTGATTTTTCAAACTAGATAAGTAATTTTGGACATATATTTTTAGTGTAGTACACAAGTAAAGATGGAAAGAAGGATTTCTTTAAATTCATGATTACGGATTATATATCTATAATGACTTGAATTTATGAATATTATATTTTTATGTTTTTTTATCCTTTTACCTTTCCTCTTAGTAAATACATATTTATTTTGAGGCTTGGAGATGGTTGGCCTGACTCTCGATGCGATCGAGAACGAATTGTGCATATTTGCAATTTTGAGGATTGAAAAGTCATATAGTTCACATTGATCAACATTTATTGATCTAAGTGTTGAATAACAACATGGACTACACCAGCAGATTTGAAATATCAAATTTGAGTTAGTATCAGGGTTGATTCATATTTTGGGCTTTTATATCTTATTTCAACCCTTGGTTTAGAAATAGTGAAAATGGAGTCCCAAGGGTTAATTTGTAGAAAACAATCCCTTCTCAAAAATCCAACATCGTCATTGAGTTTAAAATACTGAGAATAGTGTAGTAGAATATATGATTTATTTTTGTTGGATCCCAAACGAATCTCGAGGGTCCATTCAAAGTATTTGAAAATTTGAAAAAAATCAACAATCACTGATATCTAGTGCAAATCATATACTCGTTCATGAATGTGGGCCTATATAAACATACGAAAGAAGATGTTGTTCCTTTTTGTGATTACAAGGGGTCACTACGATTGCGAAGGGTTAAGTTGTCGCAAATATGAAGGTTTTAAAATGTAGACCTTTACAAGAGCAAAGCCATGGCCATGATCGTGAAAGCTAATACTTTGTCTGGTCAAACATTGACCCTCGTGATCGCAAAATAGGGTTTGAGATCATGAGATACTATTTATTGAATAGTATATAAGGTCTATTTTCATATTTTCCTCTATTTTTAGACATTTAAGATTTGAGTTTGGGCAATTTTTGAGGATTTCTTCACAATTTAAGTTTGGCTAAGATCCAACATCTTATGTCCATTATTTTTCATCAAAAATATCTTTAAATCATGATTTCAAAATAAAAATTAGGAATTTTACCAGTAAAGTTTTAAAAATGGTTTTCTTCTCTTTGAATCTTATTTTTAACCCATTTTCACGTGGGTTTTCTCCTGTAGACTCTTATAACCTTGGAAAATATATTTTTCAAATAAAATATCAATTTTACCTCTTTTATTTTTAAACTTATTTTTTGAGCCTATTTTAAACCCAACTCAAATATAAGCAATATGGGTATCGTTAGATTTTTTTTAGTGCATAGATGCTATATTTGAATATTTTAGTTGATTTTGAGGCCATTCGTGAAGGGAAGACTCTGGGTTGAAGCATTTAAGTGGGAATTTTATTATTTTAAGGTAAGTTATGACTTAACTTGTTTCAAATTGTGTTGGGTAGTTAATAAATAAGTAAAAGCATGCTATGGGTTCTGGTAAATGACTATGGGATTTATATTTTAAGATTATTTTTATTATTTTGTGTCTGCGTAGCAGCTTATATTCTGTTGTTGTTGACTCATGAAATCTAATATTGTGGGTTACCTATGTGGGGGCGTTATTTGACATCACTCTTGCTAATATAGGACTTATTTAAGCACTGATTGCATTTATCATGATAAAAATATGCAAGTTAGTGGTTTCTACGATATTAATAATGTATTACATGCATATTAATTCTTCTAGTGCCTAATTGGAGGTGATGATCATGAATTATGGATATATTGAGTTGATTCTGGGCTCACTTATATATACATATGTTGGATGGATTGGATATCATCATATTAAGTTGGTTATAAGCATTGATCCTCATCCCATACATATAAGTTTATGAGACACTGGTACCATTGAGAAACACTGCTCTTTGAAAGAAAATGAGAAACTTTTATGAAAACTCTCTGGTGAACACAAGCTAGAGAGTTGAGTTAAGATTGTAATGCCCTGGAATTTTGGTCCTTTAAAATTTCTGAAATTTTATCCTCACTGTCCTGACTACGACTCTCCTAATGAGTCGTAGGGATTTTTAAAGGGTCATAGGGACTTGGTCACCACTTAATCAAAATAAGTGGCTTAGTATTCGGCTTTGAGCATGAGTGGCTCTCAATTAGTCATCAAAATTTCTTATGGGTTATAAGGACCAAGTTGTAAGGTGTCCAGAAAGTTTATCCCAAGACACCAAGACACTGTCTTCATTATGACTTGAGGCCACGAGTTATAAAGACTCATGACGAGTTGTAAAGACTCATGGCGAGTCATTATGTCCCAATTTTAGGGTGTCCAGAGTGTCATCCTAAATTGTTTCTATCTTGAGTAGAGAAGTGGTTACAAGTCATTAAGTGTGGTTACAAGTTGGTGGTATAAATCATAGACAAACCAGTATGGGGTCTTGGTGGTTCTGTCTTGACTACGACTCCTTGTGTCGAGTGGTAATGTATCCTTACGAGTCTATAGTGACCCCTAGTCATTGATGACTAAATTTTAGTTTTTAAATTGAGGGCACTTTGGACAACTCTCTCCTAACCCAATTAAAACCCCATGTCCATAAAGTGCTTAAGGGGGTTATATTTCATCTTTAACGTACTTAAACATTTCCAAACTCTCTTAAATCTCTCAAGCCGCCATACTTAGGGTTTCTAAGAAGTAGGTCATCCAAGGGCTCAAGGATTGAATTCCTTCTATAAATCTTGGTATTTCAGGCATTTACTCTTCTTTCATTGTTAATTTGATAAAAGCATATGTTTTAAAGAATTGCTCATGAGATATTGATTTTGGTTTTGAAACAAGGGTTGAGGGTTTTGAATGCTTATTAATTGAATAATGTTTTTCTATGATTTACATATGATTACTCATGCTTTAATTATGGTTTTGAACTGTGGGTGCATGGGTATGGTGAATGAACTAGGGAATTATAATTTTCCCCAAGCTTGTGACTTTTGAAGTAGTTATGATCCCAACCCCATATTGTGAAATTGGTTTTTAGTTATGAGAAATGTGGGAATTTGACTATTGTTGAACTATTGCATTATGATTTCAAATTGAACCTTGTGGGTCCATTTTTCCATGAGTTATTGCATAATTAAACCAAGGAGAGGAGGGGGGTTGTAAATTCCCCTAAAGTGATGATAATTAGTTTGGCATGTTCATGTTACCTTGTAAGTGTAGGTGGTACGATGATACTGACAATGTATGCATTAATGTGTAATGTGGTTCAATAAATGGGAATGTGGGATTATTGTTTTAACTGGGATTTAGTGAGGGTTGTGTAGCTGAGTCATGAAAGTGGTGGTCCTGAGGGACCCTCAATAGAAACCGCAGTTGCCAACATGGGGTCTATATAATCGGTAGTTTGAGTCCTCCTTATTAATATCATTTGATTAGGAGGTTCGAGTCACTTACATCTTATTAAATATTTTGGTGCTCGTGTCACCTTGATATGCTAGGAGGTTTGAGTCCCCTATAGTGCATATGTATACCCTCTGGTTCATGTAGCCACACATACTGGGGCCCTACTAGCTGGGGGAGAGCTGGGCCCATATAGTCCGTTAGTGCCTTTGTATGTTATGACGGTTGAGCTACACAATCTAGGCTAAAGTTTTAAAGTGCATGTTAAGCCTTGTTCCCTATACTAGTATGTGATATATATATATATATGCATTTGATTAAGTGCATTGATTTTGAATGATTTGAAACTATTGATCATGGCATTATGTTATTCTTAACCCTGAGTTACATGCTAGTGCTCACCCTACTAATCTTCTTCGAATGTTGCATCATTATGCAATGCAGGTACGGGAGCTACTTCTACTTTTTCTATGCAGAGTTAGGTCGGTCGGCTTGGTTCATTAGTTCATTGAGTTGTGGTGAAGTGGTGAGCTTCCATTCCCTGGAAGGCTTAGGCATTTCACTAGCTTTCATTCTTAGATTTGAGTTGATAGCTACTTTTATTATTATTTTCACTCTTATTTTTATATGTCAGAGTTGGGGACATATCTCGACCAAAACTGGTTTTGGTTATTTTTTTACAAGGTTTTGTTTGGATTACTTTGGATATTGGATGATGTTGGTTAGTTATTTGGCCGATCAGTGGTCATTGGTTATAGATATGTTTTGAGTTTCCTTAAGCTTGTTGTATGCTATCTTGTTATATGTTCAAAATTCATCTGACCTTGTGGGATGTTGTGTTTGGTTTGGTTAGGTAAAGGGGGTGATCTATGGTCCACGTGGAACTTGAGATACCCATCATGTCTAGGCCCTTATTGGATCATGGAAAAGATAGTATCAGAGCATTTGGTGTCTTTGGGTGTCCAACAAAGTTGTGTTAAGTAGAGTCTCTTTTATGGGTGTATAGCTCGCCACACCTATAGGGGGAGAGGCTATGAGGCATATAGGAATACTTCTCTTTTCTTATTGTTCTATTTTTAAGCCATAGAGTCTAAGGTCTTGAATCTTCTCTAATTCCTGTATGTTCACTTTTTAGATCATGCTTCCCAGAAGATCTGATGCTCGTGGAAACCGTTCTGTCCCATCTGAGGATAATATGGATGAAGCTCATCCAACTTCAGGAGTTCAGACCCGATCTAAGGTCTCTGCTTTTGATTCCCCTGATGGAACTCCATCGGTTCCTCTTAACCCTCTTCAGGCACCCAGGTTGGTGTGTCTAATGATAAGTTTTTCTAGTCGATTCATTTGCTTACCCTGTTGGTGGCCTCCCAAACTAAGCTTATTGGTTATGTTGCTCTATCATCCGAGGTCACTAGGGTTGGTTAATTTATAAGTTTGAGTCCTCCTACTTTCATTGGTTCTAAAGTTGAGGAAGATCCTCAAAATTTTATTAATAAGATAAAAAGATCTCTTTTGTGATGCATTCTACTGATGTGGAGGGTATAGAGTTTGATGCTTATCAGTTGAAGGATGTAGCATACTAGTGGTATGAAGAGTGGGAGAAACTTAGGGGCGATGATGTTAAGTTAGCTTTATGGGATGGATTCTCTAGTGCTTTTGTTGATTGTTTTTTTCTCAAGAGTTGAGAGAGGATAAAATTGAGGAGTTTGTTAATTTGAATCAAGGAAGGATGTCATTAAAGGAGTATACCTTGAAGTTTCATCAGCTATCGCGTTATGATCCAGAATTAGTTTCTAGCATGAGGGATAGAATGAGGAAGTTTGCCTCTAGGTTGTCCCGTGAGTTGATCTTGGAGAGCAAGGTTGCCTTATTGAATAAGGATATGGATATCTATCTACTTATGGTGTATATGCAATAAGTAGAAAAACAAAATAAAAAGCAAGCAGAGATAACTAAAAGGAAGAATAAGAAGTTTCACTACTCAAATCAAGATGGAGGTCAGCATCAGAGTGATAAAGATGGTGGAAAGTGGTCTAAGAAGAAGTGGGGAAATTCAGGATCGTGCTCTACGGCTAGTGCTCCTTATCTGAAATTGTTGGGTGATCATCATTCTTAGTATAATAGTGGGCTTAAAGCATCGAACGCCTAGGCTCAAGCTAGTGCAACTCAGTCATGTCCATCGTATTCTCCTTTTAGATTTTATGGTCAGATGCACTGTGGTGTTTGTGAATAGGGAGAAACAAGTGCTTTAAATGTGGTCATATTGGTCATATATAGAAGTATTGTCCTACTAAGGTTGCTTATAGGGAAAATAAGATTCTTGTGTCTACTTCATCAGCTCTCGCACCAAAAAGTGCTACTTCTGCTTCTGGCTCTGGCACTAGTTAAAACCGTCTGTACGTTCTTGCCAGTCACTAGGATTCTGAGGTATCCCTTAATGTTGTTACTGGTATTCTTAAACTCTTCTCTTATGATGTATATTGTCTACTTGATCCCGGGTTTACTCTCTTTTATGTGACCCCTTATATAGCAATCCATTTTGGTTTTGATCCTGAATGTATTTCACACCCCCTTTTTTGTTTCCACCCTGGTGGGTGATTCCATTATGGCTAGAAGGGTTTATAGGGGATGTATGGTATTGGTCTATGGTAGAGAGACCTTGGTAGATCTGAGACATGTAAGATAATTATGTGATTTTGGGGATGGATTGGTTGCATTCGTGATATGCATTGTTTGACTGTCGGACGCGATGGTCAGTTTTCACTTCCCAAATGAGCTAGTAATTGAATGGGAAAGTAGTTCCTTAGTACCCAAGATAAGGTTCATTCTTAGAGCTCAAAAATTGGTTTCTAAAGGATGCCTCTATCACTTAGTGCATATTAAGGATTCTAGATCTGAAGGTCCTTTTTTCCAGACTATCCCTGTGGTCTGTGAATTTCTTGAGGTGTTCCCTGATGATCTTCTTTGTGTACCTCCCTATAGGTAAATTGATTTTGGGATTGATCTTCTTCCGGACACTCATCCTATTTCCATTCCCCCTTACAGAATGGCTTCGGCTGAGTTGAGAGAACTCAAGAAGCAGTTGAAAGATCTTTTTGATAGTGGTTTTATCTGCCCTAGTGTGTCACTGTGGGGTGCTCCTATTCTTTTATGCATAAAAAAAATGGTTCACTTCAGATGCATTAATTATCGTTATTTGAATAAGGTGACCGCAAAGAATAAGTATCCCTTTTTTAGAATTGATGATCTATTCGATCAACTTCAGGGTGCTAAGTTCTTTTCTAAGATTGATCATCAATCGAGTTACCATCAGATTAAGATTAGGAGGCGAATATTCCTAAGACTGTTTTCCAAACTCGGTATGGTCATTTTGAGTTTTTGGTGATGTCCTTTGGTTTAACCAATGCCCTGACAGTATTTATGGATCTTATGAATCGGGTTTTCCATCGGTTCTTGGATTTGTTCGTGATTGTCTTTATCAGTGACATATTCGTATATTCTAAGAGTGAGGTAGATCATGCCGATCATCTTCTCCTTGTGTTATAGACCTTAAAGGATCAGTGTTTGTAGGAAAAATTCTCCAAGTGTGAGTTCTAGTTGAATATTGTTACTTATTTAGGACATGTTGTTTCTTGTGAAGGGATCATGGTGGATCCACAGAAGGTTGCAGTGGTTAAGAAGTAGCCTAGACCTATGACTTCAACCGACATTTGGAGCTTCATGGGTTTAACTGATTATTATAGAAGGTTTGTGGAGATTTTCCCTTCTATTGCTACCCTATTAACTAGGTTGACTCAGAAGAAGGTGAAATTCTCTTGGTCTAAGGCTTATGAGAGTAGTTTTGAGAAGCTGAGGAATAAGTTGACTTTAAATCTGGTCTTGACTTTGCCTGAGGGCACTGATGGTTTTGTTGTCTATTATGATGCATCTTGGGTAGTGATGGGTTGTATGTTAATGCAACATGGAAAGGTGGTTTAATATACTTCTAGACAGTTGAAAGTTCATGAGAAGAATTATAGGACCCTTGATTTGAAATTGTTAGCTGTGGTATTTGCACTAAAGTTCTGGTGAAATTATTTTTATGGGGTCCATGTTGATATTTATTTTAATCATAAGATACTATAATATGTGTTCACTCAGAAGGAGCTAAATATCAGGCAAAGGAGATAAATTATGTTTCTAAAGGACTATCACATAAATCCCCGCTATTATCCAGGTAAAGCTAACGTGGTTGCTGATGCTCTTAGCAGGTTGTCCATGTGAAGCTTATCTCATGTGGATGAGGAAAAGTGAGATTTGGTGAGGGATATTCACCATTTGGCTAATCTTAGAGTTCGTCTCTTAGATTCCAAAAACTTGGTGTGGTTATTCAAGAGATGGAAAGGTTATCTCTTGGAGTGGAGGTAAAGGAGAAACATATGCTAGATCTTAATTTGATGCAAATCAAGGATGATGTGGGTAGGTAGAAGGTGATTATTTTTAAAATTATTGGTGATGGTATATCTTGAGATACAAGGCAGATTATTTGTTCCCGAGTTGATGGGTTGCAAAGAAGGATTTTGGTCGAAGCTCATGAGCCATGTTATACTATTTATCTTGGTTTGACGAAGATGTATCAAGATCTTAAGGAGATATATTGGGTGAACAATATGAAGTGGGATGTGGCTAATTTTGTGGCTAAGTACATATTGTGTCAGCAAGTGTAGGTAGAGCACTTGAGGCCTGGTGGACTAACTCAAGAGATTGAACAACCGATATGGACATGGGAGATAATTAATATGGATTTTTTCATGAGTCTTCTATGGTCTCACCAGCAGTTTGATTCTATTTGGATCATCATGGATAGGATGACTAAGTTTCCTCACTTTTTGCCTGTGAGGACTAATTACTATTCTGAGGATTATTCCAAGTTGTTCATTAAGGAGATCATGAAGTTGCATGGTACTCTAGTTTCCATCATATCTAATCGGTGGTACCCAATTCTCATCTCACTTTTAGAGGTCATTCCAGTGAGGCATGGGGACTAAGGTGACGCTTAGTACCGTTTTCCACCCGCATACGGATGGGAAAGTGGAAAGGACAATATAGGCCTTGGAAGATATGCTTTGGGCTTATGTTTTTTATTTTTGTGGTAGTTGGGTTGACCACTTGCCTCTCATAGAATTTTCCTACAACAACAGTTATCACTCTAGCATTGATATGGCTTCGTTTGACGCCTTATATGGTAGGAGGTGTATATATCTTATTGGGTAGTTTATGGTCGGTGGAAATAAGTTATTTGGTCCTGATTTGGTTCACCAAGCCATGGAGAAGGTGAAGGTGATTTGGGATAGACTTAAGACCATCTAAAAGCACCAAAAGACCTACATGAATGTAAGACAAAGGGATTTAGAGTTCAGTGTTAGTGATTGGGTGTTCTTAAAGGTGTCCCTCATAAAGGGAGTGATGCAGTTTGGTATAAAGGGGAAGCTTAATCCCCATTATGTTGGTCCGTACTTGGTTTTAAAGAGGGTTGGTAATGTTGTATATGAATTGGAGTTGCCTTCTAGCTTGATCTTCATTCATCCAGTGTTTCATGTTTCGAGATTAAGAAAGTGCATGGGTGATCCTTTGATGATTGTTCCTTTAGAAAAGGTGGGTATTTCAAATTCCTTATCTTAAAAAGAAGTCCTGGTTGTGATTTTGAATCGGTAAGTTCATCGGTTGTGGACTAAGGATGTGGCTTCGGGAAAGGTTCTTTGGAGAAACCAAAAGGTTGAGGAAGCTATGTGGGAAGGTGAGGAGGACATGAAGTCAAAGTATCCGTTCTTGTTTCCCATTCCGAATAATCATGCTTGAGGTATGTGTATTCCTTGACATCTTTATTTTCTGACTTTGTTAAAGGAAATGGTAATTTTCTTGGCATCTTTGTTTTCTGTCTTTTTAAAGGTAATAGTAGTTGTATGTGGAGTAAAATCGTGCTAATAAATGCCTTGTCCTATCATTCGAGGATGAATGATCCTAAAGGTGAGAGTATGTAATGCCTCGAGTTTTTGGTCCTTGAAAAATTCTAAAATTTTATCCTCACTGTCCTTACTATGACTCCCTGACGAGTCGTAGAGACTCTTGACGGGTCATAGGGACTCAGTGGCAACTTAATTAGAACAAGTGGCTTTGTATGCTCTGAGTACAAGTGGCTCCCAATTAGTCGCCAATAATTTTTACGGGTCATAAGTACCAAGTCATAAGGTTTCCAGAAAGTTTGCCCAAGACATTGTCTTCATTACGACTTGAGGCCACGAGTATTAAAGACTCATGATGAGTTGTTATGCCCCAATTGTAGGGTATCCATAGTGTCATCCCAAATTATTGTTGTCTTGAGTAGAGAAGCGGTTATGAGTTATTAAGTATCGTTACGAAATAGTTCTATGAATCATAGCCAGACCAGTATGGGTTCTTGGTGGTTTTGTCTTGACTACAACTCCTTGTGATAAGTCGTAATTATCCGTATGAGTCGTATAGTGACCCGTAGTCACTATCGACTAAATTTTAGTTTTTAAATTGAGGGAAATTTGGACAATTCTCTCCTTACCCAATTAAAACCCCAAATCCATAAAGAACTTAAGGGGGTTATATTTTATCCTTAACATACTCAAACACTTCCAAGCTCTCTCAAATTCTCTCAAGCAGCCATACTTAGGGTTTCCAAGAAGTAGGTTATCTAAGGGATCAAAGGTTGAATTCCTTTCGTGAAACTTGGTATTTCAGGCATGTTACTCTTTCCTCATTTTTAATTTATTAAATTCATATGTTTTAAAGTATTGTTCATAAGATATTGATGTTGGTTTAGAAACAGGGGTTGAGGGTTTTGAATACTTATTAATTGAACAATGTTTTTCCACGGTTTACATGAGATTACTCATACTTTAATTATGGTTTGGACTATGGGTGCATGGGTATGGTGAATGAACTAGGGAATTGTGATTTTCCCTGATTTTGTGACTTTTGAAGTGGTTATGACCCCAACCCCATAATGTGAAATTGGTTTTTAGTAATGAGAAATGTGGAAATTTAACTATTCTTGAACTATTGCATTATGATTTTAAATTGAACCTTGTGGGTCCGTGTTTCCATAAGTTATTTCTTAATTGGACCAAGAGGGTGGGGGTTGAATTCTCCCAAGTTATGATAATTAGTTTGGCATGTTGATGTTACCTTGCAAGTGTAGTTGGTGTGACGATATCGGTAATGCATACCTTAATATGCAATGTGGTTCACTGAATGGGAATGTGTGATTCTTGTTTTAATTAGGCTTTAATGAGGGTTGTGTAGCTGAGTTGTGAAACTATTGGTCCTGAGAGACCCACACTGGAAACCGTGGTTGTTGACCCGGGGGTCTATATGATAGGGTGGTTCTAGTCCCCCTTATTAATATCATTTGATTGGGAGGTTTGAGTCGCCCAGATCTTATTACATGTTTTGGTGATTGTGTCACCCTAATATGTCGGGCGGTTTGAGTTGCCCATAGTACATATGTATACCCTATGGTTCGTGCGTTCACATGCCCTAGGGCCATACAAGGTGGGAAGAGCTGGGCTAATATAACCCGTATGGCCATTGTATGTTATGACGGTTGATCTACATAATCTAGGCTAACGTTTTAAAGTGTATGTTAAGCCATGTTCCCTATCCCGGCATGTGATATATATATATATGCATTTGATTATGTGCATTGATTTGGAATAATTTGAAACTATTGATCATTGCATTATGTTATCCTTATCCCTGAGTTACATGCTATTGTTCACCCTACTAACCATCTCCGGACACTGTATCTCCATGCGATGCACCCACCGGAGCTACTTCTACTTTTCCTTCGCAGAGTTAGGTTGGTTGGCTCAATTTTTTAGTTTGTTGAGTTGTGGTGAAGTTGTGAGCTTCCATTCCTCGAAAAGCTTAGGCATTTCACCAGCTTTTATTCTTAGATTTGAGTAGATAGTTACTTTTATCATCATTTTCATTATCATTGTCATCTGTCAGTGTCGGGGACATGTCCTGACTAAGACTGGTTTTGTTTTTTTGTTTAGAAGGCTTTGTTTGGATTATTATGGATATTGGACGATGTTTGTCAGTTGTTCGGTTGGTCACCGGTCATCAATTATAGATATGTTTTGAATTTTCTTAAGTTTGTTGCATGTTATGTTGTTATAGTTTGAAATTCATCCAACCTTAGGGGATATTGTGTTTGGTTTGGTTATGTGCAGAGAGTGATCTTAGGTCTACGTGGGACTTAAAATATCCGTCATGTCCAGGCCTTGGTTCAGGTCGTGACAAAGATTGAGATTGAGATAGAGATATGAAATACACTATATGGGTTGTGAACCCTCCATGGGTCGTATTTGGTAGATGTGAGATCAGTGGGTGTATACAAAAAGTCATGTAATGTAATACCCCGTAAGATCCTAGACTAGTTTACAACTATTTGTCATATGTTTAGAAGTCCCAAAGTCATTATTTCACATTAAGTACAAGTGGCATGGTCATTTTAACACTCCAAGATTTTGAGCAATTTATTTTTTGCATTCCTAAGTTCCAAATGTTGATTTATAAGTTGAAATATGTTTAGGGATGTTAAAAGGGTCATCTTATAGTGTTTTGGAGTTTTTGAAAGAGGATCGGGGTACTTTTGGACCACGGAGGTAATCTGCCTCTGCGGTTTTGATGTGCCATAGAGATTGTCCCTCCGTGATACACAGCATGTCATGGAGGTTAGTCTTAGTGATACACAACGTGTCACGAAGATAGCATCCACAATAACCATTATTCCATACTGTAGTGTAAATCCAACAACTTTTATTAAAGGGGTGAGGGGCATTTTGTACCTTTTCCCCTCTCCCTAAACATCCAATTCACGATTTAAAACCCAAGAGGAGCATTATTTGCCCCATTCATCATCAGTTAATGACGTATAAACATCTCCCATTCTCAAGAACATAAAAAATAAAACTTCTTCCAATAATTCACTTATCTAAGGTCCCAATTCCAAGTTGTCTTCAAGAACTCAAGCAACTCATGTATGTGGGGTATTCAACAATGGGTTCCTTTCACCCATTGAGTCCCAAAATCCCTAGTTTTTCAATCATAAAACCCTTTACCTCTTTTTATAAAATTTTAATGCCAAGTATGGAATTACTCAATTTTCTCTTAATTGTTTTGAATACAAGTCATGATAATGTGTTTCCCATGTGAATTATGTCCTTACATGCTCTATAATTTCAGTCACCCACATCATGTTTAGTTGACACCATTTTAATCTATCAATTTATGAATTTAACCATGTGAGCATGTTGTCCTCATAAGTTTAACATATCCCCATACTCATAATCAAGGATTTCATCAACTTTGTCATATATTCTATGTTTTGGGTCTCTGAATCATAATTTCCTTGCAGTATTTTAAATAATGTTTTGTATTTGAAGTATTATTCAGCGTTGGAGGGTTATTAACACCCGATACCTATATATTTATACATGTTTCCTGTTTCAAGCAACAAGTGAGTTAGATAATGATTTTATCACCATATTCAGATTGTCATACTCATCTTGACAAATTATTAGTTGTGAGTCATATTAACTTTAATCAGTACCAATGTCAGTTCAGTTGGTAGTAGGATTTAGCACCGAGCAAATTTATGGATGAAGGATTTCCTGCCAGTCGAAGGTGAGACCTTAAGTAGTAGTCCATAAGTTCCAAAACTATGTAGACAACATAGGTATTGAGAGGTCTTCCTACCAGTAGAGGGTTGACACTCTCTTAGAAGCACCTGCTAGTTGAGGTGACGCCCTCATCCTTCGGGACATTAGCTTTGTTGGATCCACATCATCAGCCATGTGTAGGTACCCATGGCAAGGTACTAGCACCCTTCCAACTGGGGTTACTGGTTAGACCCCAATCATCTCAGATTGGTACATGTTGGTTATGTGATAGCTATCATAATTTTAGTTCAATGATTAGGTTATATCAGCTCAAGTTTGCATGACTAAATGTTCACTTTATCAGTTATATAGTCAGTTAGTTTTGCAGATTATTTCAGTACATGCTTTACTTGGTCCTGCATTTATTTTACATATTTATACATTCATACTCAATATCCCTATATGTACTTCAGTTAGCCCATATCTCATGTACCAGTACATTCCAAGTACTGACCGTAGACTCTGTTTTGTGCTATATTGATTTCACAATATAGGTTCGGACGCTTAGTTCCCTGATTGCCCTTAGTCAGTTCAGTTCCACTTAGCAGCAGTTATGGTGAGTCCTCATCCATCGAGGATAAGTTATTTGCAATTATTTTCAGTAGTTCCTTTATTTCAGTAGGTTACAGTTAGTTGGGGGATTTATTCCATCAACTTCTCATGTTTTAGAGGCTTTCAGATAAGACTTGTTTTTTAGTTGTATTAGTAGTTCAGACATTTTGGGTAATATTTCAGTATTAGATCTTAATAGAACTTCTCATCATTTTAGCTTTTGTATATAATGTTTTATTATTATTTTATTCAGTGCTTACAATAGATACCAAATCATGGGTTAGCATGGGGTCACTTATGTCCTTAAGCACCATCTACGACTATGGTTAGTCTCGATTCATGACATGCAATGGGGTTCATCATTATCACATCTACATTGCATTGCATTTGCATATGCATCTTGCTTAATTTCCTTAGTTTGCTTGACTTATGCTTGTTTCTATGTACTTTCATATATATATATACATATATATATATTGGAGATGGTGTGAGCTACTAGTTGGGACTACTCTGCTTGTAGGTGACGTGCTTATAGAATCTTTTACTTATCTTCTACTTTTTTCAGTCAGTGTAATGAACCTCTTGGTTATTTTCTACAGTTCAACAATATTTTTCCGTTTAGAAAATTCCTATAGCCAAAGTCATTATGACTTGCTAGAATTATCAATTTGGTTATCGGGCAGTTCATTTGGTTTTATGAGTTAATTCTCAATTTTGAAGTTCTCGCTGTTAAGAATTGGGTATTAGGATTGAACTTTAGATTAACGACCTTGTATATCAATTCTAACAGTTCTGCTTGATCCAAAATATTAATTTTAGGCTAGGGGACCTTTGGTTCGGATCTTATGGATTTTGGACTCATTTTTGGGCTATTGGATGAATTTTGGTTAAAATAGTTATTGGGTATGGGGCATATATTTCATCAAAATGACCTCATATGGAAATTTTTGTGGTGCCATTAAATCTGGAATGTTGAATTTAGTCGGGTAGCATAGTTCATTTGCATTCACAAGATTCCAAATGAATCTCAAGGGTCTTATTAGAAACTTGGCAAATGCCAAGTTCAGTTGGTTAAGGGCAAAAATGGTCATCATGATTGCAAAGGCCTTGTCCACATTTATGAATCCCAAGGCTATTGGCTATCACGATCTTGATAACATTGTCCACATTCGTGAAAGTCAAGTTTATTATCCACAATGCCTCAGGCCGTTGTTGGCTATACCTCTCCTCGAGGAGAGCCCCAAAATTCCTTTTAAAACACTAGACTCAAGCCTTATCCCATTTCAAATTTGAATTTCAAATCCCTAAACATTGTTTTGAATTGCCCTTTGTTCCCCGCTCCTAACCCCCCAATTCATATCCAAATCCCTCTATAATTACCTAGCAATGGTAATGGGTTGAGGGGGAAGTTTTTAAGAAAAATTTTTGTTTTGGGAGATTCTCTTCTCTAACCATATGTAACCAAAAGTTTTGAAGAGAGAACCGCATATAAAAAAATATTTTGCATCGCAAAATGAGATTTTAGATTATTTTTTTAATTCCTCAATGAATTATAATTGAATTTTGGAGTAAGTCTATCCTTAAGAGCTCGTAGTCTCAATTTGCTACTAAAAAGGATAAAAACTCCATCTCTTTGGCCTTTCAAATGACTAGGGGATCGCTTTAATGATCATCCTTGGACCCCATCTAGTCTCTTAAGAGGATTCCTCATCACTTAAGTGGTGGTCATTTAAGCGATACTTGACTGCTTAAATGAAGACCAGATTTTCCTGTAGGATCACTTAAGCGATCATTTGGTGTCTTTAGTGGCATCCGCAGGGGATTAAATCCCCTTCTTCACCCATTTTCTCCCTCATTTCTTAAACTTTTTCATCTATCTTTTTGAGAGAATGGGACATGGAAAAGTTTGGGGAATCATCCATTAAAGTTAAGTTATCCCAACACTGCTTGGTCATTTTTCATTATTTTTCCTGTCAAATTCCATTCTTTTTTTCTTGTAAATTCTTAGTATTCAGGTCTTAAAATCCTCAGACTTTAGGAGCTGATTTGGGTCCCAATCTATGCCCTATTTGTGCTCAACTTTTGAACACACATTCATTGTCCTTCAAAGGACCTCTTGACAGATTCATTTTTGGGTTTTCTTCGCAGTCCTCGGGTTCATTCTTGACCCAAATTTTGACTCAAATATTTTATAGCAATATGGGTCTTATTTTACTCCAAGTGATGTGTAGATAATTACTTTTATATCATGGTGGTGTTTCGAGATCGTGGAGCAAAGACGAGCGATTGGTGGATGATTCAAGAATTTTGGCTCGGCATCGAGGTAAGTTTTGATCTAGTTTTGTTCATGTGGTGGTGTATATATAGATTGCATTCTAGGTAAGGATGATAGGAAATATTGATGACTAGTGTATCATGACTTAGCCTAACTAGGGGTTTGGGCACAAAAAGATGACCCGATCCTTAGGATGAAATACTTGTGATGGCTATAGAATTCATTCACCCTAGATTATAAGCATGTTAATCATAGTTTGATGTTAAGGATCCTCTAGTGTAAGATTTACTATCTAACATAGTGACTTGGACCTTAGTTTCCCAAATTATAGTATTTTTAGTAATATATTTATATATATTGTTGGTCCCGAGTCCATGATTATAATACTAGTTGGACTCCAGGTGAGTATCCTACCCTTAGAAAGACCGTGATTCTAGTTAATTGATGCTTAGGCGCTTATTGTAGTATTGTTTGGATATCGGTGATGGCATGTATATTTTTAGGTGCATTCATGCTTAGTTAGTGGTACGATTCCAACTCAAACCATGATTTTACTATTGTTTTTAAAAGGATCTATTCACACTTTTCACTTTTAAAATAGATTCTTTTATTAAAGGAATCGTACCACCTCATTTAATGATTTGAGAGCTTTTAGAACTAAAGATAAGGTTATGGAAATTGGATCGAGATTGATTTTGGTCCATCATTTATCCATTCTTTTACAACTACTATTTACTAAGGTCGAAAGAGCTCCGACCCTTTCTACTCTATTATGTTGTTTTAGTCTTGGGGTTGATCTCGAGCAATGGATTTATAGACTTACACTCTTTTGGCCATGAATTATGTTTGTGCACTTATTATATATACATCTCTCTGGTACTGGCTGGAGAAAATTGATAATAATGAGTGTCAAAAGTCCTAGATCAAGACCATGCAGTGTATACAAATATTCTCGAATCCCCTAGGGGCCCCTTCGTTCTGGAGCCATAGTGTAGGAGAAGAGTGGTCGCCATAGGTCATGATTTTTAGATCTACTAAGCTGGAGGAGGTATATACACTAGTTATATATGGAACTCAGGCTAGGGTTGCGACCAAGCGCACACGAAAGTATATGTGATCTCACCAAATAATATAGTGGCCTTAGATAAAGCCGAATATTGATCCCACAAGGACTTGTATCAACAACTATCTAATTCAAATTTAACTATTGAGATTAATTATTGCAATGTAACCAAAAGAGTTTTGAAATTTTGTAATCTAAAAGTAAACTAAAATAATGTAGAAAAGTAGAAACTTTGGATAAGCAATGGATGAAAACCCAAGGGTAAGGCATTGTGAAAAATTATACTACGCTATTGAACTTCAATCGTTAGATTACTTATCATGTTTGTGATTCGTAGGGTTTATCGCATGATCATGGTCTCCCAACCTCTAATCATCTACCTAACTTAGACATTACAACTACATCATTAAGAGGGAATGTAATATTACAATTAGTTTCATGAAGATATCATCCTATATGTGAACCAAGCAAGGCATCGTGGTATATCCCTATCCTAGTCACTAATTCAAATTCCTTATTTCATAAAAGAATAAGAACCTTACTTTATCTTCCTATTCCCCCTTCCGAGCTCACAAGGTCGACAATATATGTATTCTAAAGTTAGATACTCCTTAAAATAGTTAAAACAAGGATAAAAAAAACAACCAAATATGATACGAAATCCAAACAAACTCAATTCAAAGTGAAATTCTTGGCCTTAACCCTGGAAAGGGGGCTTTAGCCACTCATGGACATAACCGTAATAAAGATCAATGAATATATTATATAACTAATTAAAAGGATAAATTACAATAATAAAAACTCTAATTGAAGTATTTTACATTCCCCCTCCAAGTTTCAAAGTCGTCCAAGGTGTATAACAACAAGTTTAAGTGTCCTATTTAAAGGACAAGGCTTTTTGCCGTCGGTGGAACAAGGGGTGCGCCGTGGGGGTAATTCCACTGGAATGGGGTTTGAGCCATGGGATAATTGTAATGGAACACTATTTTGTCCCCTTAGGAAGATTACTATGCATATCAAGTGCCCCACATCCCTTGCTAAGGTCCTACACGTGTTGGTGACATCCAAAGTGTCCATTTTATGTTAAGTTGTGTCTTGTGCTTCTGTTGATCCATTCTCATCCTTGTGGTGTTAGTTAAACTTGATTTACAGCTTTTATATCATTCATATATCAGAAAATAAACTCAAAAATCATCCTATATCATCAAAACCCACTAATTAGAGGTCAAAACAATACAATATCAAGAACGGTGAACTTGACCTAAGACTAGGCTTGCCCACGTTGATCTTTAAATATTGTTTGACTCTTGGCTTAATTTAATTGACCCTTGAACATTATAAAAAAAAATTTGAACACATAATTACACAATAATACCATTAGTAACTCATGAAACACAATAGAATCCATTGACATCAACTAGACAAACACCTAGCTCAAGCTAGTAACACTAGTTTCTACATCTGAACTCTAAATGACCAATTCAAGTACAAACTTGTTTGAAAGACACAATGAACATTGTAATAAAATACTTAGACATTTTGATGCCCAATTATATCATCATTCACTCATTAATCACATAAGAATTCCTCAAAACAAGGCTAAATAAGCTAGGATAACAACATTAAGATGCACAAATCCACCTCAGATCACCACCCCACACATAAAACCTTGTTCATCCTTGAACAACTCTTTTCTATAAGCTTCATACGCTGAGGTGACCCTACACTTCTACTACACGCAAGACACTTATATAGTACTACAATGGCAACATAGAATACAAGTTTCTATACTAAGCATGTTACATATACAATTGTCAGTTCAAGAATACTACTTCAAAACATCCTAGCCACAAGAATTGACTCACCTAGTTAGAAAACTCATTCATATAGTTCAATCAAAGACATCATATAATTCACCAAACATTCATTAAACATGTTCCCTTACAACAAGATATTTACCCATAATGACTCACAATCATGCAATCCATAACAAAATTGGTACAAGAATCAAATTGCACTCGCTCTCACAAATAAGTCACATGTTACAAATGATGAACCATAGGCTTGACCTTAGTGTAGTACTCAACCAATATCAGAATGTTAAGTTTAGGATCAAATAGGTCTTTAATGGTTGTAATGTTAGATAAGGGACGTATAGGAATTATTCTAGCCATTAATAGTGAATATCTTCCCTAAGCGCTTTAATACATCACCATATACAGTTAAAACAAATATCCAATAATCAAATTTCATCTCTACTACATTCACATATCTTTTGTTTTACCCTATCTCATTAAGATCATTCACATACAATATGGTGGGAGTATTCTTTATTCATAACTTATTCAATTTGAACAAATTTATTTTGTTTACATTACTCAACTCCCAACCACAACACCTAACATTTTTACACACCAATAACTATCACTTTGGGGCTTCAATTTCACCTTTCTCCTACTTGAATTTCCAACTCCTCACTCAATTAATTTTACTCTAAAGTTCTTACAAGCATTTAGATCAAATTAAGGTCAATCAAAGAAGGGGATTAAGCAACACATGAGGCTGCCAAAGAATAAGCTAAAGGCTCAATGGGGTTAACTAGAATAATGCACAAGGGTAGGTAAAAAAAAGATATAAACTTGGCTATCAAAGAAATGCCAATATCATCTCTTAAATCCACTCTTTATTTTGCTTTGCACACACACCAGGCAAGTTCTAGACATCGCATACAAAAAGGAATATATTACAACCTCACATCATATATGGAACATGCTCAACTCAAGTAGGATCATCATAGACTCTCAATCAAATAATAGCATGAATTTCAATTAAGCCAATAAGTACAAAAGTTATAAACATGAGCCCGGGAGTCTCAACAATAGCAATTCACATAATCAACATGCTTTTTACCATCAAAACACTTGCATCATGCAATCAAATATAGCACCAAAAAAATATCTCACTTATTCCTAACATAAAATTTTTAAAATTTACGCTAAAAATGGGAATTTCCTCACCCTACACTTGAAAATCTATTTTGTACCCAAAGTATACTTTAAAAGGTAGAGCTGGAAATACTCCCTGAGGCTTCTAGGCCTAGCTAGTAGAATCTTTATCTATCAAGATGGTCCGGGGACCCCACACTTAGTCTTCGCAATTCTCCTTAGCTCATGTTTTCTAGTACTCAAGCTTCCAATCAACCTGTGACTCAATAAAAACAAAAACTAGTGAAGTAAAAACTAAAATACTACAAATAAAACATACCTTAACTTGGGTTACCTACCAAGAATCACTTAATTTAGTGTTGCGGCACGACCCAATCAACTTTTTCCTCCACCCTGAGGCTATGAATTTTACCCCCAACTTCACATCCATCTTTTTTTCACTCATAGGGTGGTGGTATAAAGATTAAGGAACCTGTTAATGGATGGAGCATGGTAAACTACTCGTCCTTGAAGTGAGGTATATTTTTATGTTGCTTATATGGTACAAAATCAAGAATATAGAATTCATGTTCCTCTTCTTCACAGTCTTCCACTATTTTAGATATTTCTATAGACAATACATTATCTAAACATAATGTAGAAAAGTACTTTGAGTGAGTCCCAACTAATCCCACTTCAAAATTTACACAATCCACAATACCCTTACTTGTATTAACCTTCTCAATTTCAGTTTCAAGAGAAAGATGACAATTGAATGGCTATGATTCTTGTGTTTATTCCACACATTGGCTAGTATCATATTTTGCTTTACTCAGCCTCTGTGGAGATGGTAGTGGTGGTATCTCCTTAACCTGTTCAGCAATTTTAGTTTTCAAGCACTCAGACTTCCTCGAATTATCAATAACTTTGTCTGCATCTGGTTGGAGAGTCAACTCTGTATCTACCTCCTTAGTTGTCTTTGGAGTTTCTTCATTCAACAATTTATCATTCCTTAAAGTGATTTCCACGGCATGGTTAGAAGGTTTAGTGTCACTTAGAAAACCACCTTAAGTCATGGTATTTTCTACCCGTTGCATCTTCCCCAGCTGATTCTCCAAATACTTTGTAGCCACCTACTAATTCTTTATGTCTACTGCCAACTATGCGTAAGATGCTAAAATTTGTTGTAGCATCTCTTCCATATTATTAGTTTGAGTTGTGCATGATTTCCTTGAACCTGTTGCTGCTGAAACTATTGTTGTTGGTTGTTCCATGATTGAATTGGTGGATAAGTCTGACGTGTTTGATTGTAGGTGTTCACATAATATGGCCTTTGAGCATAGCCACAAATATTTCTGAATCAGGATTGACAACACGCATAGTTGCAGAATGGCCACTGTTACCACAAACCATACACCATCATGTGGTCTGCTCCGCAGATAGGACAACATCCACCTCATATTTTAAAGGTCTCATCTATGCACTTCTATCTAAATCTGGACATAAAGACTCTTGATAGGGTCCCCTACAAAAATACAAGAATCATCATCACTTGAAAACCATCTTACCCAGGTTGACATATTAAGAAGTATGAGAAAAAAGTAAAAGAAACTAAAAAAAGATATTACTGAATAATGTACAGCTCAATATAGCTAAACTTAAAAAAAATAGTTGCATATTTACAAGTCCCCAGCAATGGCTCTAAAAACTTTTTGCATCCAAGCGCACACAAAAGTGTACGTGATCTCACCAAGTAATATAGTGGCCTTAAATAAAGTCGAATATCGATTCCACAGGGACTTGTATC
The DNA here is from genome assembly GCA_030864215.1 of Capsicum pubescens. Classification (NCBI taxonomy): domain Eukaryota; kingdom Viridiplantae; phylum Streptophyta; class Magnoliopsida; order Solanales; family Solanaceae; genus Capsicum; species Capsicum pubescens. The sequence goes on along the minus strand of CM061544.1, from coordinate 191,021,220 downwards.
AACAACTATCTAATTCAAGTTTAACTATTGAGATTAATTAGTGCAATGTAACCAAAAGAGTTTTGAAAGTTTGTAAACTAAAAGTAAACTTAAATAATGTGGAAAAATAAAGAATTTGGACAAGAAATGGATGAAAACCCAAGGTTAAGGAACTGTGACCAATTATAATACGCTATTGAAGTTCATTCGTTAGATTACTTAGCTTGTTTTTTGATTCATAGGGTTTATCACATGATCATGATCTCCCAACCTCTAATCGTCTACCTAACTTGGACATTATATCTACATCATTGAGTAGGGATGTAATAATCTAATTAGATGCATGAAGCTATCATCCTATATTTTGAACAAATTACGACTTCTAGGTATATCCCTATCCTAGCCACTAATTCAAATTCCTTATTTCATAAAATAATAAGAACCTTACTCTATCTATCTCTATGTTCTATCTTTCTATTCCCTTTTCCGAGATCACAAGGTCGACAATATATGTATTCTAAGGTTATCTACTCCTTAAAATAGATAAATCAAGTATATAAAATAACAAAATATGATAATCAATCCAAACAAATTCAATTCAAAGTAAAAGTAAACATGTTCTTGGCCTTAACCCCGGAAATGGGGCTTTAGCCTTTCATGGACATAATCATAATCAATATCAATGAATATGTGATATAATCCATTAAAAACTAAAGTAGAATAAAAGAAACCCTAATTGAAGTGTTTTACACCCCTCCTCCAAGTTTCAAAGGGTTCAATGTGTATAACAATAAGTTCAAGTGTCCTATTTATGGGTGGAACAAGGGGTGCTTCGCGGGGGTCGTGCCATGGGATCGTATCAATTTCATACTATTTTGGATACCCTAGGAAGATTAATATGCATATAATGTGCCCCATATCCCTTGATAAGGTCTTACATGCACTGGTGACTTCTAAAGTGTTCATTTTATGTCAAGTTGTATCTTGTGCTTCTGTTGATCCATTCTCAGCCTTTTGGCATGTTTCCACATGATTTACAGCTTTTATATCATTTATATATCATTATAATCAACTCAAAAATAATCCTATATCATCAAACATCACGGATTAGAGCTCAAAAAATACAATATCAAGAACAGTGAACTAGAAACTTGAGCTAAGACTAGGCTTGCCCACATTGATCTTTAACTTATTATTTTGACTCTTGTCTTGATTTAATTGATTATTGAACATTATAAATAAGTTTTTACACACATAATTACACAATAATACCATTAGTAACTCATTAAACACAATAGAATCCATCGAGATCAACGAGACAAACACCTAGCTCAAGCTAGTAACACTAGTTTTAACATTTGAACTCTAAGCGACCAATTTAAGTACAAAACTAATTTTGAAATACACCATGAACATTGTAAAAAAATACTTAGACACTTATATTATCAATTATATTATCATTCACTCATTAAGCACACAAGAAGTTCTCAAAACAAGGCTAAATAAGCTAGGATAACAACACTAAGGCACATAAATCCACCTCAGATCAGCTAGATAAGGTTTACTATTGATATTTGTATATTAATTCACTCATATGCATTGACTATATCCTGTATAGTTGTTTGACACTTATATCTATTGACCTTAGGGAGGGTTGTATAGGTTTGAGTTATGTTTGTTGTTTGCTGAGTGTTAATTGAATATTTGCGCTTATGGGGCACCAATTAGGTATTGTTTGTCCAGACTATCTAGTGATTTTATTTTTGTCATTATGATTAGTTCGTGGCAGGTTGATTATGGATCGGTACTAGAGGTTGTCAGTATGATGTTGATCCCTATCCTTTTTATGGTAAATTTTATTATTGATCGTTATCTCATGGTTAGACTTTATTCTTAGGGATTATTCAGCATAAGCTTTCATACTTGGTTAGGATGCCTTGAGATGTCAGGTTGTTTACCTTAGGTCATTATCTTGAGTAGTCATATATATGTTTGTGTGTGTATGGTATCACTATATATCCCTCTCTTCCTTGTGTATTCATGTCGTATATATGTTCTTGGTCTTGTATACTATTATTTAATTTTCTTTCACTCTTCCTTTGAATATTGACTAGTGATACACGGTATTGCACTTTAGACCCATATTACTATTAGGATAGGATAAGTTTATTCTTATTATTTCCTTAGCATTATCATGTTTAGTTTCTTGGATAGTTGCCTATTGATTATATTCCTTCTTTTCATGTTATTTATGTTTGCATTATCTTTGGATCTCAGTCGACCGATTCCTACTTAGTACCATATATTTGGTACTCATACTACACTTTTGTAGCCTGCAGATCATAGTATGAGTTGTTGTCATTGTTTTGTGCAGTGCGAAGCAACTCTGGATTGGATCAAGCCTCTAGTATTTGAAGTATTGCCACTCTTTCTCTTATTGATTACACTGATCTCTATATTACATTCAAAGATGACTTGTATTTATATTTTCTATGTATTTCACTTCACACTTTTATGGTATTAGAAGCTCTTGTACTAACTTCACCAGATCTTAGGGTTGTTTTATATATATTAGTCTTTTATAATATTTATTCCACTATTTTCTTTCATTTCTGTTGATAGTCTGTTACTTGTTATTCTAAATTATGAGTTGGCTTACCTATTGGTGGGTCATATTAAGTGCCATCATAACATGAGAAACTGAGTAATCATAAATTGATATCAAAGCCTAGATTTACCTATGTGTTGGTACAAGAGCTAAGTGTGAAGTAGAATCTTAAGTATAAATATAGAGACTTCTATATCCCATCTTTGGAAGGCTACATGGCATTCTTAAGAAATTTATTCTTGTCTCTTTATCGTGTGTCCGTATTTCTATGAATATCTAGTACATTCTTTGATTTTATTCTATTATCGATGGATAATATGAGGTTAATGTTAGACGCAGATGAGGATTTCATACATATTTCTAGATCTTCAACTCAGTGTTGTTCTAGGGATTCAAAGATTAATATCAAAGATTTTTAGCATCAGCCAAAGAATTTGGGGATAGTCTAAGCTCTGATAGAGTCTGTGACCTCATCAGCCTTTCAAAATTCAGCATTGGGGACTCCGAGCATTTTTATGGATAACTTATAGGCAAATATGATATTTGGTACATCAAGTAGTTGTAAGACCAGAGTTAGGTTTGTTGCTATTCAACAGGATTCCTTTTTAGTTTCAGAGTATGAGATTGGGTTTCTTGAGTGGGCCAGACATACTCCTATGCTATATCCTCAGAGCATGAGATGGTTCATGGATTTATTGTAGGATTAGCTTTGCCACTCCGTTTGGTGTCAGAGCATTTGATAGAAGTTAAGTCTTTTTTTCTCAAGTTATTGATCATGTGAGGACCATAAAGAGAGCATGTATTGGGACGTTTAGAGGTGACCCTCAGATCAGTTATGGTGGTCACAATAGGTAGAGTTCTCATAAGATCTTGTAGAGTATTTGTCATGACTTGAGATGAGACCATGGCCGCGATGGACATCCTAAACCATGAAGGCCCGAGCATCTTTTTCTATCTAGAAATAATGCATACCATTCATATACTATAAAGGAATGTGAAAAAAATATAATAAGATGGAAGCATGGTCAATCTCTTAGTTCAACTAAATAATTTCAAAGGGAGTTCTTAATATTTAAGACACATGACACCAGTCTGCGGAATCTCTAATAATACAAGAACCAACATATCATAATAAAACTAGGACAAGGCCCCCATTCAAACCATGAATCAAAATAAAATAAGAATAACTCATAACTAGGCCTTCCGAAATAAGAGAGGCTCACCAACGGCAACTTCTGAACAAACAACTCTACTGCTTAACGGGACCCCGAGACTGTGCCTTAGATTCTGAAATATAGGGGGTCAATACAGATGTACTGATACATAGAACAATCCAAAAACAAAATATATGAATACTTATAAAACATAGGTAAGAGCATTTCATAAATCACATGTTATATTAAAACAGTTGAAAACACATGGGCACAATCTGAGTCTTTCAAAACACATTCTGCAAATCACAACTCTACTCTTTGTCTTACTTTTGATATAGATGGTACACCCTACAACTTTGCTATTCCATTGTCTATATGGAATCCTTTCTTGACTCGACGGCCAAGCCCCCAACGTAAGTTTGCCGCAAGGGTTGGAGTATCTATTTATCTTCTATTCCACAGGGTCGTTGCCAATGTTAAATCTCCCTTTTGGGTAATATGAACCCATGATAACAAATCATAATTTTGGGCAATGAGTTATCTAACTCATACCTCCTTCGGGTAACCATCTAAATCTCTTAAGCCCAATTTTAGATTCTTTAAAACATATCGTCTTCATCTTAAAGTTATTTTTTTCTTAAAATCTTTGGGCATATTAAAATAGGGAATTGTCATACCCAGACTTACAAGTTATGTCACAACATATCTACTACCCTTATCTTATTTCAAAATATGTTTATTGATGACACAAAAGATCTACTATTTGAATAAAAATTCATATTTCAAAACAATTGAAAAAACAAACCATTCTCAATACTTATTCTATGGTGGTCACCCTTTTTAATCACCTTTAAGCCAATCTAAATAGGAATCATGATCATCATAAAATAAGTAAATCACTCTTCCATTATCTCATGAAAATAGTTCAATGTATACATAACAGGCTCAAACATTTAACAATTTGTGTAATCTATTCTCAACATGTGAAATCAATACAATTTCATTGCAAAAGAGGGAATTACGGATCCCATGCTCTCGTTTAAGTTCACAATCTAAGCATCATCATAGTCACATGAAAAAAATTCAAGTTTAGGGCTTCATACCATAATTTTCACAACACTTCATCATAATGTTATAATATCAACACAAGTTTATCAATAATCTTGAAATAATTTTGTATATACATATATATCCTTTAAAACAAATTTGAAAACCAAAAATCAATGCCTATGGGGTTTAGGATAGTCCCACGTACCTTATATTGATTAGTTTGAAGATTGAAAACCTAATCTTGAAACCTTTCTTCAGAATCTTGAATTGAAAAGCTTGAATTCTTGATCTTTGGGGAGGAGCTAGGGTTATGTTTTTTAGAGGATTTGAGATGTTTAATTGATGAAATAAGGGGAAGATATCACCCCTTGAGGATTATCAAGCATGGGTTGGGATTTACAAGGTAAGAAAAGACTAAAAATCCCTTAAAAATACGGACCAACAACTATAAACTATGGGTGGACTAGAGCATGCGTCGTATGCTAATCGCGTGACCTCACTGCCTTCCTCACAAAAATGGCTATAATTTTTTGCTAGCGTATCAAATTAAGACCAAATTAGTATTGTTGGAAATCTGACTCAATTATCTATAATTTGGTGGGTCTTGTTCTGCAAAATTCTACTTGTATTGAAAGTTATACACGTTCAAAGTAGACCCATGTAAAATCGAATACAAAGATTTAGCTGAATAAAAGGTTCTTAGCTCAACTTCTCTCTAAGTGATTCCTATGAAGATTTTTCACCTCAAAAGCACTTCAAACATAAGGATAAATATCATGAAACTTATTATCACTTGGAAATAATTTCTATTAGAGCTTCCACACGTAGGAACAACAGTTCGATTTCTAGTTCGTAAGTGCGGGGTGTTATAGTATTTAATATGAATCTTTAGGTCATTGCAGCTATTCTAGATCAGTGGGTACAGTACCTCAGATTATTAAATTAACTTATTATTATTGTGATTAGATTGGCCATTGGTCTAGGAAGTTCCCTATATGTGAGTTGGTTGTTCAGATAGGGTGATCATATGTTCCTCGCCAGCCTAGAGCTCCTGAGGTATGTTATGATTGTGGGTAGGATGGTTATTTTAGTTGGGAGTTCCCTAGTATTAGTATGTCATCCAGTTGGGGTCAACTCATGTGTCTTGATATATTAGGTATTCAAGGGTTTATTAAGACTGCAAAGACACCGATTATTGGTCTAGAGAATGTCCTTAGTATAGGATTATTAGTCATTCAAGTCGTCCAGGTAAGTCTCATAGAGGTGTTGCACCTTCAGTTAGAGGTAGTGCATTTAGTGCCTCAATTTTTAATTCAGATGCTCACACCATGTTTGGACTAGCTTAGATGAATACTCCTTCAATTATGTCAGGACTATGATTGAGACTCTATTGATATAGGCGTTATTTGACTTTTTATCTTTTAGTTATTATTTGAATTGTGTTTAGGTTTCCATAACCATCATTGGTTCATACCTTGATATTACTATAGTGGTTGTTATATGACTTGTGATTATTCATGCATATATAACTACCCCCTATAACGCCCCGAATATAATACCTGAAATGCTACATGGTGCTCATGACCCTAAAGGACCACAAGATAACCCATGACTGATATCTGTACCTGAACACTGCATAATATACTGAATAAATACAGAAATAAAGGTTAAAATGCCATAAGGTTCAAAACTATAACATAACTGATAAAACATAACATCTGGAAGGGGCATGAAATACCCAAAATAACTGAAATAACTGTCTGAACATGCTAGTCTAAAAAGCCTCTAACTAACTGAACTATCTGAACAAAGAGTTGATGGGACATGTTCCCAACTAACTCCTACTACTGAAATAAATTAATTAATGAGATAATAAAATAATAGTCATTTTCTAGAAGGATGAGGACTTATTGCTAAGTCTGACTGCTGAGACTGGAATACTACTGATGCTTTGGAGCTCGTGCTTCTGAACCTACGGTGTAAAACACCATAGCGCAAATGCGTCAGTACATTTGAATGTACTGGTATGCATGTGAGGTAGGCTGAATGCAAAAGGTTCGCATACATGAACTATACTAACTAACTGGATAACATGAACGTGGGAATACATGCATGAATACATAATAACTATAACTGAGTTTGTGATAACATGATTACTGAATCTGAGTACTGATAACATGAGATATTGATACCTGTATAACTGAAATAACTAATACTAAGCGACTGTATCTGACAGTCTAGTTTCTGATGGAACTAGATAAGTTTCGTTCTGTTCTGAGTTGACTGTATCTGACAGTCCTGAATTCTGTAGAACTATTTCAGTTCTATTACTGAGACTGAATGACTATATCTGAAAGTCCTGATCTATAACTAAAACCATGGGAAGTAGTCATCTAACCGACAAGACCCAAATAATGCATTATAGCTGAGTTGGGGTCCAATCTCTAACCCCAATTGGAAGGGTATCAATACTGCGCCACCGGTAATGACAAGATATGGCTGACCCTCATATGACAGTGTCCCCAAAAGAGAATGGTGGGACACTGATCTGACAGTGTTTATCCACCTCATCAACCCTCATCTGACAGTGTTGATGTCTCAACCTATGCTGGCTACATAGTTTTTGAACGCAAGGATGACTTCTAAGAATACACCCTCATCTGATAGTGTGTGTTCCCATACATGGGTTCACTCGGTGTTGATTCCTACTTCCATCTAAATAGGCCCTGAACATGGATTACTGAACTGAACTGGACTGAAGTAACTGAGTTTAGTTGACTGACGGAATACTACTGAGATTATTGAGTTTTCCTAAGTCATGAGACTGACTGAATTCTATGGATCACGGCTTGACTGAGAATATCTTGAAAACATGACACAGATTCTAGGGACACAGCTAAATCTTTGGGTACAAGTACCCCTAGGACTCGATGGGAAGAAACTTACAAAAGCATAACTTTCTTGAATACATGACCAACATCAACAATCCATAATATAATAAGTTGGAGATTTCATGAAGTACAAGTTCTAAAGCACCACAATGGCTACACATATATCGATAATTCATTGACTAAGACATTTCATCAAACATTTGACATGCATAAACTTGTACATGAATGGGGATTTCATATTATCATACTAGTATGGCATTTCTCCTTCACATAGGATTTTAGTAGAACATATGGGGAGCATGCTTTTGTTATACAGTCATCAACACATCTAATAATCATGGATACATCAATCAACGTGTAAATTTAAGAGTTTATCATGATTATGATGCAAATCACCACATCCTAGGGTCAATCATTGGAATATGTAATTTCAAACATGAATCAAAACCCCACAACATCATGAATATGAATTTCAATTCAATTTAAATCATGAACATTCATACATACACAAATCTTGGATTTTGAAAAGTGATTTTTGAGCTTCATGGGTGAAAGGGACCCATGAATCAACACATGACATACCTGGGTTGTGAGTTTCTTGAAGTTCTTGAACTTAAAGAACTTGGAATCTCTTAGTTTCTTGAAGAATGATATGGATCTTGTTCTTGGGCATTGTCTTTGAGAGAAAACCCTAATTTAATCTTATAGATGGATAATGAACTTCTGAGCCTTGGTCTAATATAACTAGGGATTAAAATTGGTGGAAAAGACCCAAATACCCTTTTAAAAATGACTTTAAAATAACTAAACGAACTATGCGACGGTGGGTGTGATGGTCCATCGCTGGGTCGATGGTCCGTCAGTCCTGACCGTCGTACCTGGGCAGAATAGGGGTTCACTGTCTCTTTTGCGACGGCATGGGCGACAGTCCGTCGCTAGCTCGACGGTCCATCAGCATGATTCATCGCCCTTAGTCATAAGGTGGTCTTATTGCCTCCACTTTGATGGTTTGGGAAATGGTCCATCGCTAGCTCAACGGTCCATCGGCACGCATCGTCGCACCTGGGCAGTTTTGACTGCCTTCTATAAAACGGCCATAACTTTCTACCCCGATTCTGGATTTGGATGAAATTGGTGTCGTTGGAAAGCTATTTCAATTTCCCACATGACAAAAAGTGAAAATCTTAAAAATTCCACATATATAAAAGTGAATTCATCTTTCAAAATAATTTTCTAACATACTTGGGACAATTTCACGCTTGGTAGAAGTACGAGGTATTATAATATCTCCCCCTTGAGAACATTCATCCTCGGATGAGAATGAGTGAGAGAGGAGAAGATAATTTGACGTACATACTAAACATGAATAACTGGAACATGATATCATGACTGACATGACTGATAACTGAATATATCATACCAAACATGCATATCTGATGCATGAGTAACTGATTTATGACTGTATGATTGAATTACTGATAAGATGAGTTTCTCATCAAACTGAACATGCATATCTGATGCATGAATACATGACTGAACTAACACATAAATGAATGACTGACTATGCAATGGTACTTAATACCAAGTTTATAATGGAATTCTAAACATAAAATGGATACCAAGATTGTCACTAAAATCTGAACATGTAACTAAAAAGCTTAAGGAGAACTGTTACCTTGAGCTAGATTTGAGTTGGTAGAGAAGAGGTGAGGATACTTGGTCCATATTTCTATTTCTGCTTCCCAAGTAGCTCCCTCAATGGACTGATTCCACCAAAGAACTTTGACTAGAGGGACTTATTTGTTCCTCAGTCTACGAGTCTGGTAGTCAAGAATTTTAACTGGAATCTCTTCATAAGAGAGATTATTCTGAACATCTATGCTCTAAATAGGGACTACGACTTCTGGATCACCTATGCACTTCTTGAGCAAAACGACATGGAAGACTGGATGAACTAAGGCTAGATCTGAAGGCAATTCAAGCTCATAGGCTACCTTGCCAAAACGACTGAGAATTTTGAAGGGACCGACATATCGGGAACTGAGCTTTCCCTCCTTACCAAATCTCTTCACTTCATTCATTGGAGAGATCTTTAGATAGACATAATCACTAATCTCAAACTCGAGATCCTTCCTGTGTAAATCTGCATAAGACTTCTGTCGGCTCTAAGTAGCCCAAAGTCTTTCTCTGATCAACTGGGCTTTTTCTAAGGCATCGAATACTATGTCAGGCCCTATAACTGAGGCCTCACTAGCTTTGAACCAACCGATTAGAGATCTATATCTCCTACCATAAAGAGCTTCGAATGAAGTCATCTTAATACTAGAATGATAGTTGTTGTTGTATGCAAACTCAATCAAAGGCAATTGGTCATCCCAACTACCCTTGAAATCCATGGCACACACTCGCAGCATATTTTCTAAAGTCTGAATGGTCCTTTCTACTTGACCATCTATCTGAGGATGAAAGGTGGTACTGAGATGAACTTGGGTACCAAGAATTTTTTGGAATGCTTTTCAAAAATAAGAAGCAAACTAGGTACCTCTGCCTGAGATAATTGATAACGGAAAACTATGCAATCTGACCAACTCTTTGATGTAGAGTTTGGTATAATCCTCGACTTAATAAGAGGTATGCACCGAAAAGAAATTAGCTGATTTGGTCATCCTATCTACAATGACCCAAACTGAATCATGATGATGACGAGTACAAGTAAAACCCATCAAGAAGTCCATGTTCACTTCTTCCCACTTCTAAGTAGGAGTACTAAACTCCTGTATGGACCCATTAGGCTTCTGATGCTCTATCTTAACCTGCTGATATGTAGAGCACTTAGCCACAAACTCTGTAATATCTCTCTTTATCCCACTCCACCAATAGATTTCCCGTAAGTTGTGGTACATCTTTGTGGCTCCTGGATGAATAGAGTAGCGTGCACCATGCGCTTCTGCAAGAATTTGTTGCCTTAAGTCATCTACACCTGGAATACACAAATAGCCCTGAAAACACAATACACCATCTCCCTCTTGGGAGAAAACCTCTACTTTCTGATCCTTGACTGACTCTTTTAACTTGACAAGGCTGGGATCTCTATCTAGCTTTTCTTTCAAATCAGAAACTAGAGATGATTCTGAACTACTCTAACCCATATATCACCCTCTTCTGTATCAACTAAACGAACGCCTAGTCTAGTAAGCTGATGGATTTCCTGAGTTAGGTTCTTCTTTTTATCCTTAATATGAGCAACACTACCCATAGACAGTCTACTAAGAATGTCGGCCATAATATTGGCCTTGCCCGGATGATAAAGGACACTCATGTCATAATCTTTCAAGAGCTCTAACCACCTTCTCTGAAGTAGATTAAGATCTTTCTGAGAAAAGACATACTGAAGGCTCTTATGATATGCAAACACATCTATATGAACCCCATATAGATAATGCCTTCAAATTTGTAAGGCAAAAACTACGGTTGGTAACTCAAGATCATGAGTAGGATAATTCTTCTCATGGGGTTTAAGATGTCTTGAGGCGTAGGCTATGACCTTACTATTCTGCATGAGGACACAACCCAAACCTACTCTAGATGCATCACAATACACTACAAACCAATGTGAACTCTCTGGAAGAGCCAAAACTGGAGCTGAGGTGAGTCTAGTCTTCAACTCTTGAAAACTCTTCTCACAAGGATCTGACCACTGAAACTTGACTTTTTTTGAGTTAATCTGGACATAGGGGATACAATAGAAGAAAATCCCTCAACAAGCCGTCTGTAATAACCAGTAAAACCTAAAAAACTCCTGATATCTAATGGAGATATAGGGCGAGGCCAGTTTCTTACTGCTTCGGTCTTTTGAGGATCAATTCTAATGCCGAGTACGGAAAGCTATTTTCAGAATGTCACATTCTCTGACTCTGAGATGATGATAGCTTGATCTGAGGTCTATCTTAGAGAAATAACTGGCACCCTAAAGTTGGTCAAACAAGTTATCAATTCTGGGAAGTGGATACTTGTTCTTGACCATGACTTTGTTAATCTGATGGTAGTCTATACACATTCTAAGAGAACCATCTTTCTTGCGCACGAATAAGACTGGTGCGCCCTACGGGGACATACTGGGCCTGATGAATCCCTTATCTAAGAGATCCTTTAAATTCTCCTTCAATTCTCTAAGTTGTGTTGGTGCCATTCTAAATGGAGGAATAGATATAAGTTGAGTATCTAGAAGAAGATCAATGCCGAAGTCTATTTTTCTTTTGGGTGGAATTCTTGGAAGATCTTTGGGAAGGACATCTGAATATTCATTCATGACAGGGACTTATTCGAGGCTGGGAGTTTCAGAACTAGTGTCCTTAACTCAAATAAGATAATAGACACATCCTTTAGATATCATTTTCCATGCCCAAAGGTAGGAAATAAGCTGACCTCTGAACACTGAAGTACTACCCTTCTACTCTAGGATAGGTTCATTCAGAAATTGAAACTAGACTATTATGTTTTTGCATTCTACTGTGGGATAGTAGGAATGAAGCCAATCCATTCCAAGAATGACATCAAAATTAGCCATCTCTAATTTGACTAAATCTGCTGAGTTGACTTTCTAAAATATCATAATCGGACAGTTCCTGTATACCCATCGGGCTATGATAGTTTTACCCACTGGGGTAAATACTAAGAAGGGCTCTACTAGAATTTTGAGATTGACTCTGAAATCAACTGTTATATAGGGAGTACCAAAAGACAAAGAAGCTCCTGGATCTATCAAACCGTAAATATGCACATGAAAGACCTATAACGTACCAGTAACCACATTAGGAGAATTTTCCTGATCTTGCTGGGACTGGAGAGCATAAATTTGATTTGTACATTGCCCCACTAGTAGCACTAGAGGTGGCACCCTGCTGATTTGGGCAATTGAACTGAGCTGGGGAATGGTTATGCTGACCCTGATAACCTAACTGGGGATAATCTCTGAATCTGTAGCCTGGCTTGCCACATCTGAAATAGACATTGCTACCAGCTATGCAAGCACCCTTGTGGTTCTTACCATAAGTCTGACAAAGGGGATTAGTTTGAGCATTGCTGATACTGCCCTGAGACTTAGATCCTGACGCTCTATCTCTATTACTATCCCTGAACTTAGGAGATAGAGTACTAGCTGAAGAAGGAGCTAGAACTTCTGACTTAGGACAAAATTGAGAACGGTTTCCTCCTTATGATTTGGACTGGGCAAAGTTAAAACTACATGTCCTTACTCTCTTATCCTACTTCTCCTTCATCTTAATCTTTTGCTCATCTATCTGCTGAGCATGAGTTATAATCCTGGCTAAAGTCATGTCACTATTCAACATCGCAGACCTATACTCATTGTCCACACTATCATTCACCCCCAAAACAAACTTACTTATCTTATCCCTGCTATCTGCAACCACATAAGAAGCATATCTGGCTAATTGAGTAAACTTAAGAGAATACTCTTTCACTGACATATTGCCCTGCCTGAGATTGATAAATTCTAACACCCTAGCTTCTTTCAGATCTAGGGGAAAGAACCTCTCTAAGAATGCGGTGACAAACTCCTCTCACTCTATAGGTCCTGCATCAACTGACCTTTCTAACTTCCATGACTTGTACCAAGTGTGAGCAACATCTTACAACTAATATGCATCTAGCTCAGCGCTCTCACTAGAAGTAACCCCTATGATGTCCGTAACCTTTTGTACTTGGTTAAGAAATTCCTAAGGGTCCTCATCTGACCTAGGCCAGAGAAAAGATGGAGGATTTATTCGGGTGAAGTCCCGAATCCTGGCTGCAGCTGAATTGGCCACTGGTTGGTTGAAACGACAGTTGGTCGTTCATTCTGAGCTGCAACTGACTGAGCAAGAGTAGTGAATATATCTCTAAACTCTGCATGAGAAATATGTTCGCCCAAAGGTTCTTTGGGCTGAGGGGCTAACTAATCCCCATTTCTTCTTTTAGGAGGCATGTTCTATAGAAAAAGGGAGAAACAGAATAGAGATTTACTGGAGATTATGCTCACTGGTACAACATGAATACTGAAAGAAGGGAAACTGTTCCTAAAACATTTTATAGCTTTCTTCACATAAATGTGGCGCACAATGCACCCATGTACAAGACTCTACTAGATGCGTCCTTCAGACTTCCTAGGACTCTATTGAACCTTAGGCTCTGATATCACGTTTGTAGCACCCCGAATCTGATACTCAGAATGCTACACGGTGCTTATGACCCCAAAGGACCACAAGCTAATCCATGAATAATATCTATACTTGAACACTACATACTATACTATATAAAGGTAGAAATAAAGAATGAAAGACCATAAGGTTAAAAACTTTAACATAACTAATAAAACATAACATCTGGAGGGGGTATGAAATACCCAAAACAACTGAAATAATTGTCTGAACATGCTAGTCTGAAAAGCCTTTAACTAACTGAACTGTTTGAATAAAGAATTGATGGGACATGCCCCAACTAACTCCAACTACTGAAATAAATTAATTAATGAGATAATAAAGTAATGATCATATACTCGAAGGATAAGAACTCACTGCTAACTCTGACTGCTGAGACTGGAATGCTACAGATGCTTTGGAGCTCGTGCTTCTGAACCTATGGTATAAAACACCATAGCACAAATATGTCAGTATGTTTGAATTTATTGGTATGCATGTGAGGTAGGTTGAATGCAAAGGGTTCACATGCATGAACTATACTAACTGTCTGGATAACATGAACGTGAGAATACATGCATGAATACATAATAACTATAACTGAGTTCATGATAACATGATTACTAAATCTGAGTACTAATAACATGAGATACTAAAAATTGTATAACTGAAATAACTAATACTGAGCAACTGTATCTGACAGTCTAGTTTTTGATGGAACTAGCTGAGTTTTGTTCTATTCTGAGTTCCAGTCCTGAATTCTGTAAAACTATTTAAGTTCTATTACTGAGACTTAATGATTGTATTTGACAGTCCTGATCTATAACTAAAACTGTGGGAAGTAGTCATCCAACCGGCATGCCCTAAATAATACATTATAGCTAAGTTGAGGTCCAATCTGTAACCCCAATTAGAAGGGTGTCAATACCGCGCCATTGGTATGGACAAACTATGGGTAACCTCATTTGATAGTGTCCCCAAAAAAAAATGGTGGGACCATCATCTGATAGTGTTTATCTACCTTATAAACCCTTATCTGACAGTATTGCTGTCTCAACCTATGCTGGCTACATAGTTCTGGAATGCAAGGATGACTTCTAACAATCACACCCTCATCTGATAGTGTGTGGTCCCATCCTTGGGTTCACTCGGTGCTAATTTCTACTCCCATCTGAATAGACACTGAACATGGATTACTGAACTGAATGGACTAAATTAATTGAGTTTCGTTGACTGATGGAATACTATTGAGATTACTGAGTTTTCCTAAGTCATGAGACTAACTGAATTCTATGGATCGTGGCTTGACTGAGAGTTTCTTTAAAAATGACACTGATTCTAGGCACACAGCTAAATTTTTGGGTACAAGTACCCCCAAGACTCGATGGGAAGAAACTGACAAAAGCATGACTTTCTTGAATATATGACCAACATCAACAATCCATAATATGACCAACATCAACAATCCGTAATATAATAAGTTAGAGATTTCATGAAGTACATATTCTAAAGCACCACAATGGCTACACATATATCCATAATTCATTGACTAAGACATTTCATCAAACATTTGACATGCATAAACTTGTACATAAATGGGGATTTCATATTGTCATACTAGTATGGCACTTCTCCTTCACATAGGCTTTTAATCGAGCACATGAGGAGCATGCTTTAGTTATACAGTCATCAACACATCTAATAATCATGGATACATCAATCAACGTGTAAATTTAAGGGTTTATCATGAGTATTATACAAATCACCATATCCTAGGGTCAATCATTGGAATATGTAATTTCAAACATGAATTAAAACCCCACTACATCATGAACATGAATTTCAATTAAATTTAAATCGTGAACATTCATACATATACAAATCTTGGATTTTGAAAAGAGATTCTTGAGCTTCATGGGTGAAAGGGACCTATGAATCAACACATGACATACCTGGGTTGTGAGTTTCTTGAACTTCTTGGACTTAAAGAACTTGGAATCTGTTAGTTTCTTGAAGAATGATTTGAATCTTATTCTTAGGGATTATCTTTGAGAGAAAACCCTAATTTGATGTTGTAGATGGATAATGAACTTTTAAGCCTTGGTCTGATATAATTAAGGGTTAAAACGGGTGGAAAAGACCCAAATACCCTTTTTAAAATGACTTTAAAATAACTAAATGAACTATGAGATGGTGGGTGCTACGGTCTATCACTGGGTCGATAGTCCGTCGGTCCTGACCGTCGCCCCTGGGCAGAATAGGGGTTCATTGTCTTTGTTGCGACGACTTGGGCGATGGTCCTTCACTAGCTCAACGGTCCATCGGCATGAGCTGTCTCTCAAAGGCAGAAGGTGGTCTCACTGCCTCTGCTGTGATGGTTTGGGCGACGATCTATTGCTAGCTCGATGGTCTGTCAGTACTCATCGTCGCACTTGGGTAGTTTTGATTGTTTTCTGTAAAACGACCATAACTTTCTTCTCCAATACTGGATTTGGACAAAATTGGTATCGGTTCAAAGATATTTTAATTTCCCACATGACAAAAAGTGAAAATCTTAACAACTCCACATATATAAAAGTGGATTCATCTTTCAAAGTAAGTTTCTAACATACTTGGGATGATTTCAAGCTAGGTAGAAGTATAAGGTATTACACCCCCATAGATGACTCTTTTAGTAGGAGATGGAGTGGTTCAGTATCCTATTTTTCTAAGGGTGTAGTGTTTGGGTTAAAGTCCCTTCACTTTGTCATATTGGCCTTCTTATAGCCCTAGAGTGGCAATTGTTATTAATTTTCATTTTTGGTACCACCTGCAACTTATATTGGTATTTTATTGTTGTCGTTATTATTATAATTATTTTGTTATCAATAGATTTTTTTCTTGATAGATGGCTCAACTATCTTTATCTAGATAGTGTTTCCCTTTTTTTATGACTCTTATCCATCTGACTTAGACCATTACAATGACTTCATTATGGTTCTACAAATGGAAATTTGATTATAATTCCTATTTCTAATATTGAAATCATAAGGCTCACTCCTATGGTTGCTGGGATTTTAACATCAACTCTATACTTCTATTGTTTTTTTCTGACGTTGACCAGTTTGGGATCCTTTTTTCTGATTTGGTTTGTTCTTCACCCAGTAGTGGCCTTGATATTGATGTTGAAAGGTCTTAGGTTTTCCTTTTTGGTTTGTTGGGTTTGTCTTTTGGTGATAGTTTTGTTCTTAGATTGGTGTGAAGTTGGATACTCCATTCTCTTCATGATTTAGTTCTTGGTCCAGTTGAGTTAAGGTGGTGAAAATAGGTGATGTGTATCTACAGGTATTCATGGTCATAGATCGAGTATTGAATTGGTCAAATTCAGGCTAAGGTTATATTTCTCAGAGTTTCTCGAGTTTTAGCTACTATTAATATTTTTCATAACCTCAATGTGTTCTCATTTATGCTTTGATGCTTTATGTCCTCCAGTGGATAGAGAGTTGATTGCTTATATGTTCAGTCCATGGTTTTTCCTCCATTGTGATTTTGTTCTTTAGTATATTTCAATTTTAGCTTTGCAAAAACCAGAAGGGATGTGCTTGATTTATTATAGTGAAGTTGATTTGGTTGTTTGGCCTTGGTTTAGATTTGTTGACTTAAGTTTTGGGACTTTGACTCTTTTGAATAGTGGTTTGAGGGTTATGATAGATTTTGGCATTTGTATGCTTATTCATCTACATGATTGGTTTGGATAGTTGGGATCTAGTAGTTTGGTTTTGATGTTAAAGTTATAGTGTTGGATTGTATTACTTCAGTACAACCTTTATTTTAAGCTTGACTCGGTTGGAATATCATCTATAGGCTGGATAAGTCTACTCTTTACCTACCTATTTGGTCTTCTTCATTTCAGATAGATTATGGTCCATAGGTGTTCGGATGATTGTCCATTAGCACACAATATTGGGTTTTACTGCTCTTTACCAAGATTCTTAATTTTTATTAAAATTTTAGATTTTCTTCTTAGTAGAAGTAAGTGTGCTTAAGTTGGGATTAACATGGTTTCACCCATATTTGGTGGGGCATTTTGGAACAAATCATTTGACTTTGAAAGTTTTTGCTTTGGACTCCTAATTATTGGTTTCTAGGGTTATTCAGATCAGTCATAGCTTTGGTAGGAAATCACAGGCTTTGATTATCTCTAATTATATATTGTGGTATCATCTTATGGATTTTCTCTTATACTTGTTGGTATGGATTTATGGTAGATCATTTTTTAGGTTAGTTTAATGTGATTAAACGGATAGGACTAAGATGACATTCTATGCGCTTTAGAGTAGACATCCAATTTAAAGAACTAATGGAATGATAGATTAGAAATTTGGAATTTTTAATTGTAGTATGGCCCATGCCTTGGGTGGCCTTAGCTTGGTTCAGTTTTTGCTTCCTTATGCTTATTTTGATATGATTTCAGCATGTCATAGTTTGGGTTTTCATACATCAATCATTATCAATTTAGTAGAAGGCCAGTTGGTTGTTGATCTTGAGTTGTGTCTATTTGGAAAGTGAAGTAAGAAAGTTGGTTGAAAAGGAATACCTACAACAAAATCCCTTCGAAGCATTGTCTCTCCATAGAGGTTATCTAGGGAGTCATGCTATGGGCATGCGGGCCTAATACTTCATTTTTTTCGAGCTTTTTTCTCTTCCATCCATTGACTTTCATGGATAAAAAGACTTTTTAGTAGTGGATATTATATTGACCCTCCAGGTTATTTCCTTGATTTTTGCATATTTCTGGCATTTCGAGCCTTCCCACAATGGCTATAGATCATTTATAACTTTCCAAAATTATTGATTTGGTTCTCTGGTAGTTCTTTGGGGTTTTAGGCCCATTTCCATGTTCTAGAGCCATCTTTGTTAAGAAATTGGTCTCATACCAATGGTCATAGTAAACAACCTCATATGAGAATTTCAACAACATCATCAGCTCTGAAATATCAACTTTAGATTGGGGACCCTTGTTTCAGGTCCCGAGGCTTCCAGACTTATTTTGGGCTATTGGGTATAAGTTAGTTAAGTGGAACTATAGGTGTGGGCCTCAAATTTAATCAAGAAAATATCGAATGGAAGTTTTGATGGTTCCATTAAGTGTAGAATGGCAATATTGCATGGTAGCATAGTGCGTTTGTAAGCATTTAGTTTTGAACGAATTTCGAGCTCCTAGTAAGAGTCCTTTTGGTCTTTGGAAATCTGGTGCCTGGCATCATCACTTAAGTGGTGGTCGCTTAAGCGGCACTCGACCACTTAAGTGAAGACCGGATTTTTGTAGAGCATTGGTTAAGAGATCATTTTGTCGCTATAGCAGCCTCCGCAAGGGATTAAATACCCTTGTTTACCCATTTTCTCCCTTATTTTTTAGTTTTTTTCCTTTATTTTTTAAGTGCATGGGACATGGGAAAGTGTGGGAAATCATCCATTGAAGAGAAAATAAGTTAGCCCAACACTCCTTGGTCATTTCCCATTATTTTTACTATCAAAATCCATCATTTTCATTGTAAATCCTTAGAATTTAAGTCTTAAAATCCTTAGACTTTAGGGGCTGATTGGGCCCCAATTTATGCTCCATTTGTGGTTAAATATTGAAACATATTTCTTGTCCTTAGAGGGACCTCATGATGAATTCAATTTTAAGTTTTATTTTTGGGCCCCACAAGCCCATTCCTAACCTAAATTTTGACTCAAATATTTTTATCTTACTCCTATTGATGTGTATATTATTAGAGTTGTTGTGTTTTGGGATCATGAATCAATGACAAGTGATTAGTGGATGATTCAAGAATTTTGGCTCGATATCGAGGTGGGCTTCTATCTACTTTTTTACATGAGGTGATGTATAGTATAGATTTCATGCTAGGTAAGGATGATAGGAGATGTTTATGACTAGTGTGTCATAACTTATCCTAATTAGGAAGTGTGGATATAGAAAGATTACCCGACCCTTAGGATGAAATACTTTTGATGGATATAGAATCCTATCACCCTAGATTATAAGTTTGTTAATCATAGTTCGATGTTAAGGATCCTTTAGTGTAAGACTTACTAATTGATTTAGTGGCTTGGACCATAGTTTCCTATATTCTAGTCATATTATTGTGCTAGTTATATATATTGTTAGGCCTGAGTATGTGGTTACATACCTGATGGACTCCAGGTGAGTATCCTATCCTTAGAAAGGGCATGATTCTAGTTAATGGATACTTGGGTGCTTATTGTTGCATTGTTTAGATATTGGTGATGGCATGCATACTTTTAGGTACATTCATTCTCACTTAGTGGTATGATTCAAACTAAAATCATGATTTTACAATTGTTTTGTAAAAAGGAATATATTCTCTCTTTTCACTTTTGAAACAAATTCTTTTATAATGGGAATCATACCACCTTATTTAATGATTTATGATCTTTTAGAAATAAAGATAAGGTTATGGAAATTAGATTGAAATTGATTTTGGTTTGTTTTTTATCTAGTCTTTTACCACTACTATTTACTTTGGTCGAGAGAGATTCCGACCCTTTCTACTCTATTATGCTATTTTAGTCTCGGAGTTGATCTCAGGCAATAGATTTATAGACTTACACTCTTTTAGCACCGGTTTGAGTCTACGCACTTATTATCTATATACATCTCTGGTACTATATGGAATAGATTGATGATGATGAGTATCTGAAGTCCTGGATTGAGATTAGGCAGTGTATAAGGATATTCTCAAATCTCCTAGGTGCCCCTTCGTCTATGAGATGCAATGCTGCAGAAGAGTAGTTGCCATAGGTCCTATCTTTGCGATATACTAAGCTGGAAGATGTGTTACACTTGTTACATTATGGAACTCGGGTTGGACATGGTTTACTATTGTTTTTTGTACATTCATTCACTCATATGCAATTCTTATCACCAGTATAGTTGTTTGGAACTTCTATCTATCGACCTTGGGAGGGTTTTTTATATGTATGAGTTATGTTTGCTATTTGATGAGAGTTGATTGAACCTTCCAAGCTTATTGGATCCCGGTTAGGCATTGTTTATCTGGACTAGCCAGTTATTTTATTGTTGTTATTATGGTTATTATTTATCCCATAGTATGCGTGTACATGATAATGGTGAGGTTGACGACTCCATAAGTGATCTAGATTACATTATAAATATTGTTTAGATTTTCTTTAGAATAACTTTATAATGTTGTTAGTTTTGGGATCCGTGAGTTGTATGGGCTATTGATATAGTTGAACTGAGTAATTAATTTTTGTAGTTTAATAAAGTGGAAATTGTACTAAGATTAAGTTAAATGTTTTGAGTCATGTTACTGACCTGACTAAGTAATTGTAATTATTATATACTTCTCTAGTTTACTTCACTTGATTGTGTTAAGGTAGTTATGGTTGGTGATATATGCTTGAGATGTTATTATTCCTAATTTAGTATTAATATATATGAGAAGGTGAATACCTATGTTTTCCCTAATTGGTGGGTATTACTATGGGTATGATTATGACTGAGTCTGACTTTTCTAGTTACTAGTGGCTTGGGGATTTGTAGTGAATATGAGTTTTTCGGTTCATAAACTGAGTGAACGATAATGCATAGCTAGAAGATAAAAACGGTTGAGCAGTAGTGAATTAGAGTTGAATGAATGCAAACTCCTATGAAATAGATGAGGTTTCAGTGGAAATAGTATAAGTTCAGGAGGGTGGTTAATAGAACTATGATAGCTCAATTTGACTTACTTTATTAAATTAAGTGCATGTTTTATTTTGGATATTCATGATGTCTTTACGTGATTTAACTTGGGTCAACTAATGATGCTTACTAGTATTGATGCTACTCTTGCTATATCCTTTTCAGGGTATAGCCTATTGCAGGATCAGTTCAGGTTTCATTGCTTAATGTGGATAGAGATCTTTAGCAGCTTCCATCTTTTCTTTCTATGGTGAAAGATAAGTCTTGTTTATTAATATTGTATTCTAGTAGCTCTTGTACCTATCTAGACTAGATCTTAGGGTTAGAGGATTTTCTAATAATTGTAATAAGTTTTATAATATTTAAAGATTTAACGATTTTCTTTTATGATTTTTGCATATTTCTAAATATGTGGTAAGGATTGTTCTATCTATGTGAATTAGAGTAGGTGTGCTTGCGATCTGGTTGGTTATGTCATGACAGTTGGTATTAGATCCTAGGTTACTGGTCTCTCTGTACAAGATCTAACATTGAATAGTGCCATGCAGATTAACATGTTGACGTCCACAACTGATCTTCCAAAAGTCATAAGGCATTTTAGGAATGGTTCCCCTTTTTTCTTTCCTCTCATGCATTCTTAGATGATTGTTTATTTGGGTTGAGTCCAATTGGTATCTTTAGATTCCAGTTGGTATCTCAATCAAAGCCAATGAAGGTAATTCGACTCTATTTGGAATAACACAAGCAACAACTTGGAAGGTAACAATTGGTATCTCATTGTAAAGTCTATGTTTAAATTATTAGATGATCAAATAGTGATCGTCGGGAACATAAGTGGAATGATATGCTTAGAGAAACAAGAATGACGGCTAAATTGATTAATTAATAAAACTATCTAAACCAATATTTGTGCAAATTACAACTGATTATATGTTGGAAATCTATGACAAATAAAGTGGGGTATGTTGACTATATGTGTTAATTGAGAACTTATTTGATAAGTGATTAAATGAAAATATATGCTTGATTGATAACCATTATGGATGGTACTTATAAAGATGGTAGATGAAATTACTAAGATTATATGATTTTTCCTTGCTTTAAGTGGTTGTTATGTGGGTGGCATAAGCATAATGAGTGTTAAATATTTGGGAAAAATCATAGTAGGTTCATTGATGTTGAGGTCGTAATCTAGAATCGGAGTGTAAGAATTATGTTTTGATTAATCGTTAACCTTTTTGAATGGTTGGGTTTTGATCATGGAATTGTGGTTTATCTGCAGTATGATTTAGAATTAAAGTGTTATAGAAGGGAATGGGAGTAAGGGAATTGTAGGAACTAAGAAAAATTTTCTTGGGCCACTGCCAGTGGGCTGTTATAGCAAGCTCTGCCCCACTACTAGGACACCACTATTAGGGAAATATTCCCATCATGAAGGTGCCATGGTAATGCCATAAAGGCCACTATAGCTGGATGTCTCGGGTAGAACCCTGTCCTATTCCTCTATTTTTGCATTCCATTCCTAACCTGTCCCCCACTATGTGAAAATACATTGGATATGTTGTTATTGTTGCATTCTTAACCTTTCCAAACATAATTAAAAGATGATAGCTATCTCATGATAGTGTGACATGTATTCTATATGATAATAGTAATGCATTCAATACTAGATTAGTAAAAACATGCATCCAAGGTGCGAAAACAAAAGATATTATTTGTTACATACCCTAAATGGGGGCAACTAAGATCTATAAATCAATAATAAATAAGGGATAGAAGGTAGGATGATATTCACTAGGGGATCTAATTGGAGGCCTCATTATCTGCGTGGCTCGAAGAGCTAGAAGGCTCTCCATCTGGGCCACTCAGGAAGAACTCCTTTATGTATTCTTTCTCCAACTAGGAAAGCAGATTATTAAGGACAACAAACTTTAATATGACCTTAAAGGTTTTCTACATCTGGTCCAATATGTGCTCTTGAGAGCACCTTTTCTTTTTCTCTTTAACCAGCTCCTTTTGGAGCTTCACATAACCCTATGAAGTACTAGGTAGAGCTATAGAGCTAGAAGGGAATGAGACCTCGACATTCAAGTTATCATTCTTTTAGAAGAACCTAATGATAGCCATTTCCTTCTCCAGACGCTCGTAAGAAATCAAGGGTTGTGTGGGAGAGGCATCATCTTTTTCCTCCTAATCCTATACTGCTCTTCCCCTCGGTGTCTATCGTTCTCTTCTTTTTTATATTCCATTATAGATCACCCTTTATATTGAGGGATTTGAAAGTTTTGTCACAATGTAGGCTCCTGTCAGCATTCTCCCCAGGCACCCTAAACATCTGCACAACTCAGAATTAGACTCGAAATATAGGAAGCCTTTTTCTTGCCTCGATAGAAGTCCTTCCACTTTGACATGATTTTTACCCCCACATTCAGCTGAACTCCCTGTATATAATAATCCATCATTAGAGCTTGTAGATAAGTCACATAGAATGATTACCTGAAGGATGAATCCTCTGGGTCACCAAATTCAACCACCTCTATGTGTTATCCATATTGTGCAAATATGGTTGTGTTATCTCATATTGTGATGGTACATGTTGTGACATGGTTTGATATTTTGAGATGAACCAGTAAAGGCCATTATCACAAAATTGGTAGAACTCAAAGAGTATGAGGGTGGTAATGTTGGAATAAGGGTGGTACAACACTTAGTTTAGGATAAGGGTGGTAAACACTTATTGTGTGGGTTATTTGGTTCATGGACTTAGATTGTCCCCTATAGATCATGGCTATTGGCTATTTATAATACTCATAGAATATGTGTACATGGTAATGGTTAGTTTGATGGTTCCATGAGTGGACTGTGTAACATTAAAATTATTTTTTGGGTTCCTTGAGAGAACCAATTTATAATCCATAACCATAACCAACGAACAATCTAATCAAATATCCAATCGGTGTCAACCCAAATACCAATATCAATGCCAAGGCTGACACCAATAACGACACCGCCCATGCCCAAATTAGTCACATAAAGCCTTTATCCGAAAACAAAGAACATTCAATCGGGACATGCCCCCCAACCATAGCCAAAACCAAAGTCCAAGAAACAAAAATAACATCAAAAAGTCCATATCATGAAATGGAGCCTTACGGAGTATATAAGCTCACCACTTCAGTCAAACACAAAGTTGTCCCCAAATTCAATCACTGAACAGGAGGAGTAGTATGGTCAGTTCCTGTATCGCGTGGGGATACAGCGTTCGAAGATGGGTTAGCGGGTGAACACTAGCCTATACTCAGGAATAAGAATAAAATAATGCTAATATTTATAACCAAGCAAGTAACCAAGTGCAATCACATTCATACATAGATATATATTTTATTCCGAGAAAGAGAACTGGGTTTAGCATGAATTTAAAATCTTAACCTGGATTGTATAGCATGATCATCCTAAAACTACCCACTGGCTATATGGGTCCAGTGTTACCCCTTAAATGTGTCCCAGTGTAAGTAGCTGCATGAACTAGAGATATCATAGGGGCCGGGGATTCCCGTGTACCCTTCTCCCTCTATGATACATATATACAAGTATAACTTAGGGGATTCTCGTATACCCCATAAATATATGGTCACTATGACCAACCCTTATGTCGGCAAACATGAGTTTTCAGTGTCCGTCTATCGAAGTCGCACCTTCACGGTCATCTATCACACCTCGCCATTATTTCCCAATTAAAACCTTTACCACATAACAAAACCATCAATTTCAAGATTTAATTACCAAGGCATTATGAAGTGGTATCGTCATACCAGCTATAGCTTGCAAGTAATGTCATTAGCCAACATTTAGGGAATTGCCATGTACCCCATAGACTCCATTATAAAGATCACTTGAGGGATTCCCATTTACCCCCACAAGGTTTTTAAGATCAAATTCATGGCCACCAAGGACTTTCCAAACCATTTAAAACCAACCAAACCAATTTAAGTTGCATTACCATATTATGCAATGGAAATATTTCTATAAAAGTCAAACTATGTGACAAAACCATTCTCGTAGGCATTTTAACAAACATATTGAGGGCATATAGTTTTAGAAACCAAAAACAAGAATCAATTAACTATTCCTATGCAAACACATGTTTAAACAAACATTATAACATGAAAAAACATAAATAGAACATAGGAAAACATTATCCAACCATTAGTAACCAAAACCCCCAACATATATTTCAAAACCAACACAAACCCAAAATTATACCATGAAAACCATTAAGTAAAACATACTTTCAGTTGAACTAACAAAGATGGAGGAGTAACATACCTTAGATACCAAAGAGAACGGAGAGAAACCACCCCTGTAAGCCCCAAATTGATTTTATTGAAGAAACCCTAGTCTTTCTTGAACCAAGATCTTGAGAGATATTTGAGAGTGTTTAAAGTGTTTTTGATTGAAAATAATAGGATATATGAAGTCCCAATAGTGTTTTAAATCGTGGGGTCAAAAAGGGTTAAGAGAAAAAATATTCAAAATACCCTTTTCTTAAAAGCTGAAAAATAAATGCAAGTGGGTACGGTTTGGGCACCTCACTCGTACCCCATCATATGAGTAGTATCCCTAACTCGTACCCTAGATAGTAACTCAAGGTCTTGACACTGTTAATCATATGATTTGCACTACTCTTCTCGTACCATCCCCATATGACTTGTACCACCAAACCGTAACCACAACAGAAACTTGACCACCAAGTACTGAACATCCTACGAGATGGGTCACCTGACCCATACCCTCACCATATGACTCGTATACTGAGTCGTATGATCCATAAAAGGCTGAAAACTCAGGAAATTTTCAAGGACCAAAACCTAGGGTGTTTCAATTGTATATTTTAAAATTGTCTCACGATATGATAGAAAGAACAACTTATACTCTTCATTTTTAATAGCATATTTTAAAAAATCAATGAAATATATATATATAGCTACTGCTAAAAAATTTGGGGTGATTCACAGAATTTTATTTATCAGTTTTTCGATTTAGATAGAGATAATGCATCAAACCCCCCCTAAACTTGTCACTAAAACTTACTTTAGAACTTAAACTTAACACGCATTTATTTACCCCCCCTTAAAAACTTCAAACTATATTATTTTCACCATCTCGTCCACTCAACCAGGTCAAGCCTTTATGTTGTTAGACCACGCGCTATTTAATTGGTCCACGTCATTTAATAAATTCGGTCCCTACATAACCTGATCCAATGTATATTTAATAAAAATGTTGACCCATTTTAATCAAATACCCAATCCACTTTAATGAAATAACCCCAAACCCTTCAACTCCCGTCATTTCTCTTCATTTCCATCCCAATCAATTGACCTAATAAATTGAACCCATGTATTTGTGCCAAAAAATACTAAAATTCTTGAAGCATTTTTCAGTTGAATCAATGTATTTGTGCCCAAAACTGAAATCTTTGAGGTATTTTTTATTTACATAGTGTAGGGTTTTAACCCATTCATTTTTTGAAGGATTTAGGGTTTTTTTGTTGTTGTTTTTTCAATTTTTGCTAATGCATGTACCTTTTCTGATTTTTTTGCAGTTTGAAAATTAATTTTGTGCACATTACGTTAAGGTTTCACCATGGAGGAATTTTATAACAAAAACCTCGAATTAAATATGTCGGAGGTATTGTTACAGATTATTTAGATGTAGATGTTGATAAATTCTCTTATTATGAGTTTGTAGGATATGTCAAAGAAATTGGGCATAATTGTTCATCTTATGTGGTTTATATTAGACCACCTAAGTCTTCTAAGTTGATTAAAGTTACATGTGATAGGGATATTTTGGGTATTATACCCAAATTGAAAAATGGAGATATTGTTCAACTATATGTGTCACATTTAATTGAAGAACCTATTGTGTTCCCCCCTACTTTTACTCTTGAATATGAAACCCATGTGGGAAGAGAATCTAGTGCTTCTTTTCATAAAGAGTCTGGTGAAACACGTGAGGATAGTTAGAATTTAGGGTTTGAAGAAGCTACACAAACTCAAAAATCTACTGATTTTGGAGAAGAGTTTGGTGCAACTTTAACAGGTATTGGAGAAGAGGTGGGTGGGGTTTCTGGTGGGGTTGGTAAAGAATTGTGTAGTAGGGATTGTACTGGTGTTGGAGAAGAGTTTGGTGCAGCTTCAACAGGTGTTGGAGAAGAGGTGAATGGGGTTTCTGCTGGTGTTGGTGAAGAGTTGTGTGGTGGGGATTCTACTAGTATTGGAGAGGAGGTTGGTGCAGCTTCAATAGGTGTTGGTGGGTCTTCTGCTGCTACTGCATCAGAATTTCCAATCATTGAATCTGATTGGGAAAGTGCAAGTAAAAATAGTAAAGATTCAAGTTATGGAGACTTGTTTGATGAAATTGATGATAAATTTAGTAGTGATGTTCATGAGGAGGTTAGTACTTTGAGGTAAGGTAAAAGAGCTTCCAAACTAAAAAAGAAAAAAAGATGTCCTAGAGCTGAAGGGGTTAAATTAGGCAAAAAAAAAACTTGATATTGGATATGATGAGTATTTATCTAGAAAAAAAATACTTTGAAGGATAAGATAGGTGGTGATGAGCCATATTTTGATTCAGATGAAGAGTCTAGCTTTGAAATAGATAGTGATGTAGATGTTGATGTTGAAGATGAGGTCCAACAGGTTTCAGGAAATGGGAAAAAGACAAGGAGAGCAAAAAAAACCTAAAGAAATAATTGTGTTTGATCCTACTTGTAGGTTAGTTGTTTGGGAAAATGGTTTATGTTTTGAAAATGTCAAGCAATTCAGAGAAGCTATTACTAGGTATGCAGTTCAAGAACATGTAGAATTAGACAAGTTTATTAATGAACCAACTAGGGTAAGGTAAAATGTGCAGATGGTTGTCCTTAGTTATTATTTGGTAGTCATGATTCAAGGATAGGGGATTTTGTTGTGAAAAAATATATTCTAGTCCATAAATGTACTACCACAACCAAAAATAAATTGGTCAATTCAAAATACTTAGCAGAAAGGTACAAGGACAGAATTATTTCTGAGCCAGGAATTAGAGTTTTTCAATTGCAAAATTTGGTGAAAACAAATTTGCAAGGTGTATGTTGGTAGAACTGTTGCAAGAAAAGCCAAAAATATTGTCTTGCCAGAAATTATGGGTGATCATATGGAGGAATTTAAAAGAATATTGGATTATAGGGATGAACTTTTGAAGTCTAATCCAGGAAGCACATGTGTGGTAAGGCTTAGTGAAGAAATTTTTAAAAAGGGAAGAAGAAGATTTCAGGTATTTTATATTTTTTTTTATGCTTTGAAGAAAGCATTCAAAGATGGATGTAGAAGATGTATTGGGTTTGATGGTTGTTTTTTGAAAGGTATTTACAAAGGACAATTACTTGTAGCAGTTTGCAAAGATGGGAACAACTAGATGCTACCACTGGCCTGGGCAGTGGTTGAAGTTCAAAATAACTTCACTTGGAGATGGTTTATTAGGCTAGTAAAGGATGATCTTGAGCTTGGAGATGGGACAGAATTAACAATTATTTCTGATATGCAGAAGGTAACTTTTTTCTCTCTTATCTCTTTATTATCTGATTTTACTTAATTTGTTATTATGTCACCTAATGTTTTTATATTTTGTTGAAGGGTCTTGACACTGCTATTCATGAGTTGTTTCCAACTGCATAACAAAGAATGTGTGCAAGGCACATTCTTGCTAACTTGTCCAAACAATGGAAAGGCATTGAAAGAAGAAATTATTTTTGGAGATATACCAAGTCTACATATGAGCAAGAGTTGACAAAAAATCTAGATATGGAGATGTTAGGTGACAAGATAGTAGATGATATACTGTGGTACACCATTGAAAGATGGTCTAAGGTCTACTTCAAAAATTTATGTTGTTGTGATAGTGTTGACAACAACATGGCTGAAAGTTTTAATTCATGGATATTGGGTCCAAGACACAAGACCATCATTACACTGCTTGAGGAAATAAGGATTAAAATGATGAGAAGAATTGGGCAGTTGAGAGAGTTCTCTAATACTTGGATAACAGATATTTCACCAATGGCTTTAAAGGTATTGGAAGAGAACACATCAAAATAAATGAAGTGTACACTTGAATGGAATGGTGAATATGGTTTTGAGGTTAAGAACAGTTGGGGTAATACCTTTATAGTGAATTTGAGTGACAAAACTTGTACTTGTAGATCTTGGATGCTAAAGGGTATACCTTGCTGTCATGGAATAGCTGTACTATATTTTAGAATATTGGAGCCTATTCACTATGTTGCACATTGGTATAGCAAACAAACCTACCTCAAGACCTATAACTACTTCATTCAACCTGTCACTGGAATGAAAATATGGCCATCATCAACTAACCTTCCTGTTATACCTCCTAAAACTAGAAAACTACCAGGCAGACCTAGTAAGAATAGAAAAAAAGAGCAGTCTAAAAACAAGATAGGTAAACTATCTAAAAAGGGTATTGAGATGACCTGCAGCAAGTGTCATGCTAAGGTCCATAATAAGAGGGGTTATCCTTTGAATGCTAAAGCTACTACTGGTGAAGAAAGAGGGACAACTTCAGTAATTTCAAGTGTTGGTTCTTCTGCAGCAGCAACTGAATCTCAACCAAGCACAAGTAGAGGAAGAGGAAGACCTGATGGTTCTACAAAACAGGTAATCATTTGGCTTCTTTATTTACTATTTATTCTTATTAAATATTTTTTTATTTTATAATAGGTTGTTGTTGCTTCTACTCTGAATGTGGTTGGTGTGGACGGGAGAGGTAGAGGGACTGTTGGTGTTGGTGGAAGAGGTAGAGGGTATGTTGGTGTTGCTGGAAGAGGTAGAGGGACTCTTGGTGCTGCTGGAAGGGGTAGAGGGACTGTAGGTGTTGGTGGAAGGGGTACAGGGACTGTTGTTGTTTCTGGAAGGGGTAGAGGGACTATTGGTGCTGCTGGAAGGGGTAGAGGGACTGTTGGTGTTGCTAGAAGGGGTAGAGAAACTTCTATTGCTTCTATATCTAATGTTCGTGGTATTACTGGTAGGGGTAGTGGTACAATTTTTAAAAGGCCAAGATTGGTTGGTATGGGAGTGCTACATACACAGAGTTGTTTTACAATCCACAATGTAAGTTGAATGATTTCACAGTTTTCGATTTTCAAGCAAATGATCAAATGTCTAAGATAATTTATTCTTGTGTTAATGCAACATGGAATGCCTTTGAAATCCTCTCTAGTGACTGGAAATCTTGGGCATCACAAGCCAAGATCATATGTCAAATGGAAAGGAAAAAATGTTGTGACCCAACAAGGACTTCAAGAAATAAGAGCACAAAAAAAATGAAGACAAGGTCCAAAACTGTCGAAATAAATATGAGCCAAACAGGCTCATCAGTTGTCTAGTTGAAGATGCAGTGGTGACTGGTATGGATCTGTGGATGCATTAGTTTTGATGAATTATTAATGAAGTTCTCTTGTCTTTTTGAAAAACAATTACGCAGCTTTGACTGCAATGTAATATTATTTTTTGTTAATTATGCAGTTGTGACTGCACTAACTTAATCTTTTTTGTCAAATAATTATGCAGCTTTGACTGCAATGTAATATTGTTCTCTGTTAATTATGCAGTTGTGACTGCACTAACTTAATATGTTTTGTTAAATAATTATGCAGTTGTGACTGCAATGTATTCACAATCATTGGTATATATGCAGCAGTGACCGCAATATTTTGATGCCTAATTTTTCTCTTTTGACTACTTTGGTATATTTTATTGTTCTTTTGTATATATGTAGCTATCATATCATTATGCAACTATATATATGCAGTTGTAACTGCACTATCATATATATGCAAAATTCAATTGAATCACTTTGTATTGAATCATGTTTGACAGTCCAATAAGAACAGAAACATTCCATTTGTAATCCCAGAAGAAAACATTACATTAAATTATCATCCCACAATACCTAACAAAATTTACTCAATTCCAAATACAATGTAAAGATAAAGAACTACATTACACTAAAAATAAGTCAAGAATAATTACATTAGACCAAATTCATTTCAAAATAAAGGATGATACACACCATAATACCAACTAAGAACACCAAATTCTACGGTAATTTTATTGAGTCTTTCTTTACGTAGATCATCCCAAACCAATATCTAGTAGCTATAACAACAACAAAACACAATGATAAACAGTGCATTATCCTTAGTCGTTCCTTTAGCCATGTTACTTGTCCACTTCTTCTCTCTTTCTTTCATCTTCTCAATCTTTTCTTCCAGCTTCTTCAACTTTATATCTACACAATTATCATCTTATTTTGATGCTCTAGGCTTATCAACTTCTTCAGAAGTTTCCGCAATTAATTTTCTAACTTCATTGAATGATGTAGACTTATTATATTGCGATGATTCCACTAAATTCTTAAGCTCATCTAATTTTTCAATCAATTTAGGGATTACAAATTTGGACCTTGAATCTGTATTTTCTTTATCCCTCCAATACCAAAAATCGCAAGATCTTGGACCCTTTCATGATTAAAAAGAAGAACTTAGAATTCAATTGAATCAGTTGCGATAAAAAGAATAAGAAATTGGGAGCAAAATATCATCTTTACCCTATAGTAATTACAAGCCCAGTATCTTCTACCGGGATTCGTCAAAGTCCAAGATGTCTTCAAAGGCATCACAAATCCATGATTGCATCGAACCTCTTGGTTCAAAGAAAAATCGTCCTCCGCCATACAAAGCGTACTCAAGTTAATTGATCTCATGATGTGCTACAAAGAATTCACTCCAAAAAATTACATCAAATAGAAAAAAGTTGATAAGAAAACATAATTTTTTAAAAGAAGAGAGGAATTATACCTTATAATAAAGTAAAGGGCTTGATTTTCTAAGGAATTTCAAATCTTGTCTTGATTGAAGATGAAGGAGATGAGAAAAGAAAGAGAAATTAGGGTTCTTATTGAATTTAGGGGAAATATTACCATTGCCTCGACTTTTATTCTTTTTTTTTGTTAAATTTCGACCTTCTATGCGCTTTGATTTGATGGAGAAACACGCCCCTTAGTTGGAGGGACGAGAGGGTGAAAATAATATAGTTTGAAGTTTTTAAGGGGGGTAAATAAACGCGTGTTAAGTTTAATTGCAGTTACAGTGACAAGTTTAGGAGGGTTTTGATGCATTATCTTATTTAAATAATCAAAAGTTATTATCATTAATTTAGTCATTTAATAATCACTAATCATTTATTATATGATAAAATAATATTTTATTTTTATTATTTTATTCTTTTAGTTACTTCCACCGTATTTTCTTCTTTTGTTTAATAATTCACACTTCAATTTAAATATTTATAAATTTATGTCTTATTTATTGATTTGATAGATTATGCAGAAAATTAATTATACTCATTTATTACTACTAAATATTAATTTTTGTTTCTAGAATTTTTCATTTTAGCCTTCTATTTTTTTCAGTTTTCTCTTTTATAAGTTTCATTTTTCTCATGCTCATTAACATTTATTTTTTTTTGTTTCTTAAAGTCCCTTTATTTTCTATATTTAATTTTCTTTCATTTTTTATTTCTAAGGTGCATTCATGTCATATTTATTTATCTTTCTCCTACTTTTCATTTCACTCCATCAAATTTAGTCGTGCTTTATATTTATGTTTGATTTTTTTTCTAATTAACATGAAGTAGCTTCATGCATGAACTATGTGGTCAAGGACAATGTAAGATATAGAAGCAAAAGTAAATGTGGTATTGCGATATTAGGAAGAGAGGTTGGTCATTAAAACCTAAGAGAGTTACAGTAACATTGCATTTACACTTTACATATCTAAACATGCACAAAAGAAAAAAAATAAAGAAAAACATAATGAATATGGAAGGATAACACTCGTTCTTGGCACGTTGCAACTTTTGAAATTTCATTTCGAAAGACGAAAAAAGATAAAAATGAGAAAAGACACATGTTATTATAACCTTTTCATTCAGTCATACCAGATTGTAATTATAAAATTATTGTCGATACGATTTCATTCATTACGAATATTACATTTAATTTTTTCCTAAAAGAAAGAGTTCGAAGTAATTAAAAAGACAAGGGAAAAAAGATAGTGATGTTTTTTGCCCAAGA
The DNA here is from genome assembly GCA_030864215.1 of Capsicum pubescens. Taxonomy (NCBI): domain Eukaryota; kingdom Viridiplantae; phylum Streptophyta; class Magnoliopsida; order Solanales; family Solanaceae; genus Capsicum; species Capsicum pubescens. Next base: position 190,987,429 of record CM061544.1, on the reverse strand, counting down.
AAAGCGGCACAACACTTTTTTTATTACTTTTATACTATGTTTCAAATATAGAGTTTGAACAAAACAACAAAGAGTAATAACTTACATATGAAAGAAAAAAAGATCAAAATAATAAAAATTAACAAAGTTCACTTAGCAAAATTATTTGCCTCTAATAAGTGAAAAACTTGTACCGGGCGGATAAAATTTGACCTATTAAAGAACACATAAATAAATTGTCAAAATAAATTTAATAAATAAATATTAGGGAGGAAAATAAAATGTTGACGGGTAGTTATGATTTTTATTATAATAATATAGCAACAAATTAAAAAGAAAAGAGAAAATAAATATTATGCTTGATTAAAAAGATGTTCCAAGCCACATAGATAAGAGGAAAAAAATGAGAAAAATAATAAATATGATCCTTAATAATGAATATTCCTCATATTTTAAGAATCATAACTTACAAGAAACACATACAAAATGAACAAAATAAAGAACTGTAAGAGTTCTAACAATTGAATTATTACACTAAATTAAATTAAATCGAAGATGTTGGAAAAAAAAGAGAGAAGGAAAACAACTTCTTGAGAGTGGAATCTATAACTTTCAATGTGTTGATTTGGAATATGATTTTAAGAATCAAAAGATGCTCACATGTTTTGGACATTGCAAAAAGCCTTAGCTACAATATGATGAATGAAACTTGTTAATTTTTCTTGAAACTATATCTATTTTCTTGATGCTAAAAACGACTATATAAGCATATGTAAGAAGAAGTGCAAGTGTTTTCACCATTAATCTCAACATGATAATTTTATTTCTTAAGATTTGGAGAAAATAAAAATGAGTATTCATCAAATCCATATTAGACTGTTATTTATAAAATGGTTAGACTATAAAAATTAAATAAAAGGGAGGTAAGAAGACATATTATTTAAGTAGGGAATGTAAAAAGTTAGAGAATTTTTTGCAACCCTTGAGATATAATTAGATGTGTTAAATATAATTATGATAGAATTTTATTATAATTATATAAATTAATTAAATAATAAAAAAATGAGGAAAAATTTTTAAAAAGGAGAAAAAAGAAAAATAAAAATGGAGAAGACATAGGATTGTCTAAGAGTCTCCTTTATATATATACTAGTATATGTACCCGTGTGATGCATGGATAATATTAAAAATGTTATTTTTAGTTCCCCCCACCCCAACCCACCCCACCATCAATTTTAAAAAAAAAAAAAAAAAATCTACCCCCCACCCCACCCCTCCCCCAACACATGCCTCCACCCCCCCCCCCACCAAAACCCTCTCCTCTAACCAAATATATACAAAAAAATAATTATGTAATTGTAAAAACTTTTATGTTTTATATTTTTCTTTATTATATTATTCACAATTTAAAAATATTAGATTGTTAATATTTTTTATCCTCCACCCTAACTAAATTTAAATGGATGAAAACATACATGTAATTGCAAAAAATAAAAATCTTTATATTTCATATATATATTTTTCAATTATATTGTTTACAATTTAAGAATTTCAGATTGTCAAAAATTATTTAAATACAAAACAACTCGTGAATGTGATATTAAATAAAGAAATAATTACCAATTGCAACAATTGAATTAAATAACAAAAAATTATGAAATAAAGCAGCGTTAAAAAGAAGATCAATAATATGAAACACATATTTAGAAAAACTTAAGTTGGTCAACTATATTAATAAAATTTCTACTTCCATATTTATCTGTTTTGTTTTTCTCTTCATTCTTCTTTATCTCCTCTGCAATTCAATAACAATAATAAAATCATCACTATAAAGATAAGAACAAATCTTAATAAAACATTCTCATAAATTAAATAGTAGAAAAGTTTTGAATCAATTGATATATGAATCTTTTACTTATCAAAGTCGTCATTTCAATCATTATCGACTCCTTTTGTCCTTATTTTTTTTGAGGGTGTTACCAATTATAGTGAAAGACGAAGATCTACGAGAAGTTGATAAATATAATATTAATGATGTGGACTGTTGTTCCTCTTCGTTAACACTAACAGATGAAGCTGAAAATAAAAATGTTATCCATCCTACATATAAAAAAAATATTAAATCAAAAATATTTTTTAAAAAATTAAGGATATAAAAAATTCAGTAAATAAAGTCACCAAGCTAATGATATAGGAGTAGGGGTGGATGTTCGGTATTCGATTCGGTATTTTCATAATTCAGGTTCAGTAATTCGATATTTGGTAAATAAAAGTAGATACGAAGTACCATACCATTAAACTTCGGTTCGGTAATTCGATAATCGATAAATTAAATTTTGGTTCGATCGAAATTCGGTATTACCATATTAAAGTTGGACATGCTTGTAGTGATCCTATTTGGTGATAATAGTGGTGATTTTCAACCAACGTTTTGAGAAAAAATCAATTTTATTTGGTAGTTCTACACTTCTGAGTACATAGTTTTACACCAGAAAAAATTAATTTTGTTTGGTCGTGTTACATGTTGATATGTGTGGCTCAATTAATGAAACACCTTAAAACCTATGTTATTGTAGTTTGATCTAGCTCTAAGAAGGAGAGAATTGGATGTAACGCGAATAACATTTACATCAAACTGGATATAGCACGACCTGGATGTAAATGTGATGTAAAGTCATAATATTACTTCTTATAAATGTGATGGAGAGCAATAAATGTTCTGTTGTCTGCCAAGTGCTGAGTTTTGCGATTACTTTCCATCTGTTGTTGACATGTGAACATAAGGATTAAGAAGGCTTGACCAAGTCCACTTGGTTAAAGCCATATTCCGACCTATGTTAGGAATATTAGAGTTGGGCAAGTACAACCAGTAATAGTGTTATGTATCATTTCATGAAGACTTCTTTTCTGTTGCTTCCTTTAACGCCCTGATTTTTAGTCTTAGCATGATATTTTCGTCAAAAGTTATCATATGTTGGTTGCAAGGAAGTCTGTTGTGTAAAGTTAAGAGACTACTTTATGTCTATGTTTAACAGTTCAAAGTTTGCTTGAGCAAAATTCACACAAGTATGTGGCCTTTGGAGTGTAGACTAGGTATGTGGCCTATGGATCACTTAACTATAATTGGATATTCGGAAATATCAAATACCAAACGGTAGTAATATTTGTATCAATTCCGAATCCAAATACCATAATTTTAAAATTTCTCCCAAATATCATCCCAAATACTAAATTACCGAATATCAATTACCAAATTTTTTGATTCGGTTCGGTAATTCAGATTTTATTATTTTATGCCCATCCCTATATAAGAGTATATGTAAGAGAGATCAAGAAGCTAGAATTTCATTTCAATTCAAATTTAAATATCATATTAATTTATTAAAAGAAGATTAGTTTGTTATTCTTTCTTATCCTTACTTTTTTCAAATAAAATATATATTTAGCTAATAATCTATATATTTTGATTGAGATAAATATTTGAAATCAATGAAATGATGATATGATGATAGTAGTAGTAATAATAAAAATAAAAGTAAGAATAAGAAAGAATAACAAACTAAACTTTTTTAACAAATGAAGATTGTTATTTCTAAATCACTTTAAATTGTGCGTCTTGTTCGAATAAGTTAAATCATATTATTTATAAAAATTCAATAATCATATTGTTTCTCAATAAAATGTACACCCTCAAATCGAACCGCTTCCCACCCTCACCCCATCCACCTGGTCCAACACCATCACAACCCCATAACCAAATTTATATTTGAAAAAAAAAATACGAATCGTATAATTAAAAAACTTTTATGTTTCATATTTTTCTTTATTAAATTATTCACTATTTCAAATTATTAGATTGTTAATATGAATCTTTATTAGGTTAATACTTGGCTCTATACAATCATAAACTTATTAGCTAAAATAGATATATTTTATGAATTTTCTTATTGTTTTATTTTTATTATGTTGTTCACATCTCTTTAATTTAAAATTTATGGATATTAGTGTATGCATTATCTAATTACTTTATTATATTTCAAAATTAGTTTAAAATATTATCTCCCCAATTCCCCAATCTTTGCACATTTTCCTTACTGTATTTATTTATTTTTCTATAATTTCAAATTGAATTAATTTTTTTTTCTTTTGAATTACATTCTATAAGTAGTTGAACTTTCTTTTTGCTTATTTCAAATAGAATGTTCAATTTAAATTTGCATTTTATTATTCATTGTATTCATTTTATTCTTGAAAAACTTGCGTAAATCTCATACCTTTAATACTAACACATAAAACATAAAAGATTCACAATTTTCCCTTCAACTTCTTAAATCCTTCCCAGCTAAATGTTAGCTTCTTCCTAGATTTTTCATTGGTCTATCAGCCCCTCACCCCTCCTTCCCCATTACACCCCAGACGAAAGAACAATTCAATATTATATTCTAAGAAAGCAAATATTTAAAAGTAATATAGTATGTTTCATATTTGTATTTATACTTAAAGAGAAATAAATAAAAGAAAAGAAAATGTGATACAATAATATTTGTATACAACGAAATATATTTACATTCAGCCTCTACACAAATAATATAACAAATCTCCTATACGTGCTTCGAGCCTCCACTGTCTTGTTGATATTTTAAATACTTATTTCGTATTTTTGACATATTCCTATACATTAGGTTTGGGAAAATATCAACTTTCTTAATAATGTTAATCAAATAACAATAAAGTAGTTAAAATTTAAATTAACCTTGAACAACATTCTTGACAGTTATTTAAAAAAATTAGATGAGCATTGTCTATAATCTTTTTATCCATGGTAGGTACATATGTGATAAAAGATAAATATAATGTTAATTATAAATAACAACAAAATAATTTAAAAGTTAAATCAAGCATGAACATTATACCTTGGTGATGAGCATTACTTATAATATTTTTATCCATGACAGGTATATTTATGATAAAAAAAAAAGATAAATATAATGTTAAATATATATAATAATAAAATAATTAAAAAAAAATTATACATGAACAACAAACCTTGATAGTTATTTGGAGTAATCTGATGAGCATTATCTACTATCTTTGTATCCATAGTAGAAATTTTTATGGAAAAATAAATAATGTATATTAAAATATTTTAAGTATATGAAAAACTTATGAATAGTAAACTTGAGAATAAGGAAGGACATAAATATGAATTTGATAGTAATAAACTTGGGAATAAATTTTTTTATTTCTACAGTGAATGTATACAGAAAAATAGTATTAATGTACGTAAAAAAAATTAATCAATATATTTGTGAATAAAATGATTGTAAAAAATTCTCTCAAGATAAAAATAATAAATAAAAGGAGAAGAAGAGAGCTTGCACTGGTATATGTATTACTAAAGAGGTATATATAATAGATTACAAAGTTGAATTTCATGCAAACTAAAATTTAATTCCGATTCAAAATTGAATATAATATCAATTTGTTAGAAAAGATAAGATTCTAAAATACTATGGTTATCTTATTATTTTATGTTTTACATATTTTAATTTGAAAAGGACAAAACGAAATTGATGATAATCAATTCTAAATATCATTATACGTTTTTCGCTTCTTATACACTTGTATCATATTTTCTATTTTAAAAGCATTTAATTTGTTATAAAATTTTATAATTCTTCTCTATTATTATTATTATTATTATTATTAATATTATTATCATCATCATCATTATTATTATTATTATTATTATTATTATTATTATTATTATTATTATTATTATTATTATTATTATTCAAATTTTTGATCTTATATTTTAAATTTTCTTTTCCTTTTTGTGTTTGATTAGAGTAACAATTTTTTTTTTTAAAAGTGCTCTTAATCTTGAGAACTCCAACAAAGGAGTAGTTGAAATAAGCACTAAATAATAAGAATAATTAACAATACTTAAAAATGAATAGAATGTGAATTAAAAAATATTATTTTATTAAAGTTGTGTTATCTTCTATGCTAATTTTGTGGAGATATAGTTCCACATAACTAGATACGGATATGTAGCAAACATGTGTTGCATATTTTGTGGAAAGATTTTGTGATGTATTTATTATCTAGTTGAATCTACGCACCTAATCCACACCCCCCTCCAAATGGTATCAGAGCCCAGTTATTTAAAAAATACAGAAGTAGTATACATGTTTAAATTTACGTGTTTATGAATTTAGATTGGATTTACTTGACAATAATTAATCAATATTAATTATGAGAAGACCATTTAAAACCAGAGAAGCTTTTAGAAAAATAAAAGAAAATTTAATTAGTAATTATTCAGAATATATAAGTCTAAATAAAACAAAAGAAAACCCACAAAGATTAGCTTACCTAATTACCTTAATATCTAGTATTGAAGCAAAATTAATAATCCATTTAAAATCTAGAAGAATGAGACATATACCACCTAATTATGATAAAATTAGATTTAGATATCCGCCAAAATACTATAAATACGGTTAAAATGAATAAAATACAAAAATACAAAGAACTAAAACAAACTATTTTTGAAAACGTAAAGAATTAAGAATAAGAATAGAAAGATTAAATTATAATATACTTGCCGGAGTTAGTAAAAACTCAATAAATGCACAAAAAGATGAAATATCAAATTTAGAATCACAAATAGATAGTTTAGAATATATATATCAACATGAACTATTTACAATAAAATGAACAAAGAAGAATTTATAATAGACGAAAAAATATATGAAAATCACGAAGGATTAAAAATAAGAATAGTATTTTCTAATCTAGGAAGAAGATATAAGAAAATAGGCGAACATTTATATTTAATGTTAGAAAAAGAAGAATTAAAATTAGAAGATAAATTGACAGCTATGGTAAGAATAGAAAGAGAAAACGAAGAAATAGATAGAAAAAAGGAAATAGAAAAAAATAAAACAACAAACTACAGAAGAAATACGAAAAATAGAAGAAACTAAAAATAGTAGGATTGCTGAATTAGAAAAAGAATTACAAATGTTAAAAGATCTGTATGAAAAAAGACAGAAAGAAAAAGAAGAAAAAGATAAAGAACAAAAATTATTAAACGAGATAAATCAATTTAAAGAAAAACTAGAAATAGACAATAAAGAAATAAAAAACAAGAAATTAGAAATAAATAATATAGATGTTGAAGAGACAGACAATTATGATTCAGAAGATAGTGAAACATATACAGAAATATTATCAAATACAAAAAATTTAGAAATCAATGAAAAAACAAGAAGTAATTAATGAAGAAAACTTAGAAAATATCAACACAGAAATAAATACTCTTGATAAAAAAGAAAATGAAAACATAATACCTAGAACATCAGAAATAAAGAAACCTACATATTATAAGAATAAGTTTAAAAGATATAATCTAAAGAATGAATATGACAAATGGACACCAAAACAAATAGTTAATAAAAATTATAACTTTTTAGACTTAGATTGTGTAATAGATACAGAAAAAACGATACAATTATGGATAGGATATATGACAAAACAATTATTAGATAATAATATAAGTGTAACAGATGCACCAGAATATATAGAAAGAACACTAATAGGAACAGTGAAATTATGGTTTATAAATCTAACTGAAAATAGTAAAAGAATATTAAGAACTGACAAACCTACAGAAGGAACAATATTAACACCTATAGAATTATTAAAAAAATATGAAACTGTTATAAAAGACGAATTTAGTAGCGTGACAACAACAGAAGAAGAACAAAATGAAGAGAAAGATATAAATAGGAATTTAATGTTAAAATTAGCAATATGTAATATGTGTTACATAGATGAATATACTTGCGCATTTAAAGAATATTATTATAAAGGAGCATATAATATAGAAGAAAGTAAAGAAATAAGAAAATTATATTTTAATAAATTACCTGAATCATTTAGTTCAAAAATAATAAAAAGTTGGGATGAAACAAAAATAGTAGATACTCTAGGAGCAAGAATAAAATTTTTACAACAATGGTATAAAAACCTATGTGAAAAGTACAGAGAAGAAATAAAAATGGAAAAAACATTAATAAGAAATTTAGCATGTTACAAAGATAAAATAGCACCTCAATTTGGATGCGAAGAAAGATATTATAAGAAAAGAAAAAGACATAAGAAATATAAGAAATACAAAAAATTAAAATATAAGTATAAGAAACCAAGAAAAAGATATTATGTAAAAAACTATAAACATAAAAGACCATATAGGAAAAAGAAATCTATAAAGGAATGTACTTGTCATAATTGCGGAAAAATAGGACATTTAGCTAGAGATTGTAAATTACCTAAAAACCCAAAAAATAAACAAATATCAGAAATAAAAATAGAAAACAGAGAATATATGCAGATAGATTACATAGATTACGAATTAGAAAGTGAAGACAGTATATATGAAATTTCAGAGAATGAAACAGATAACGAAATAGATAGTGAATTAGACGAATTAAATGACTGAAGAAGATATAAAAATATTAACAAAAGAAGAATATTTAAATGACGAAGGAACAAATCAAAAAATAATATTTGATAACAATGTATTTGATGAAATAAAAGGAAAAGAGTTAGACTTAAGTGTAGAAAAAATATTTAAAATACCAACAATAAAAAATATATTTACTAGAAAAAAGGAAGAATATTATGTAGTAAGCCAAAAGGAACATGTAATAGACTGTAGATATGCAAAAGGTAAAGCTAGTATACCACTAGTAACAAAAAGAATAATTAATAAAGAGATAAACGATATAAAAAGTAGAGACCCAATAAAATATGTACACCTTGGAGGTATAGAAATATTAATAAAAGCATGTTTTAGAGAAGGAATAGATACACCAATAGAATTATATTTAGCAGATGATAGAATTATAAAACCTATAGAAAAAAGTATAATAACTACCATAAAAGGAAATTTAATATACCAAAAATTTAAATTTATAATAAGTGTGAATTATTCAGTAGCAGTAACGGATAGAAATATAGATAAATCACTAGTATTATATTGGAAGATATCAGGAATAGAATTAACCCCAGAAAGTAAAATATTTACAGCAAGATGCAAAAATTTATATGTATTAACAACAAAACATAAAATAACAGGAAAAAATAAGATTAACAAGATACAAATAGATAGTCCATTCGAACAATTTGTAAAAACAATAGATTATAATGATTATAGCTATAGAGACATAAATGTAGAAGAAAATCTAGAAATAATAAATGACAGAATAAGTACAACAAAAAGAACAGCTTATGATAAACCGGAATCATCAAGCTCATCAAAAAGAATAAGTTATGAAACAAGTTCAATGGATAATTCAAACCAATATTACATAACAGGAAAGGTAAATGAAAAAGAATATTTAATACTCTTAAATACAGGACAAGAAGAAAATTATATAACAAAATATCTAGTAAAAAATGAGGAAATAAAAACCGACAATAATATATGCCCAGATCTACCAAGAAGTTTAATAAATACTAAAAATATAGCAAAAAAAATAATAATAATAGGAATAAGAAAAATAAAAATAGAATTTGAAGTAAAAGAAGAAATGCAAAAAACAGACATAATATTAGGAATAAAATGGCTAGAACAAGTAAAACCATATAATATAGAACATACACAATTAACTATAACATATAACAGAGAGAAATTATTCTTAAGAAGAGCTTTAACATAAAATGAAAATATATGTATTAATGAAGATAGTAGTAGAAGGATATTACAGTAGATATTATACGCCTATGATAGATACAGGAGCAGAAGCTAATTTATACAGATATAATTGCTTACCAGAAAGTAAATGGGATAAATTAAAAACACCAATAATAGTTAAAGGATTTAATAACGAAGGAAGCTTAATTACTTATAAAGCTAAGAATGTAAAAACACAAGTATGGGATAAAATATTAACAATAGAAGAAATTTATAATTATGAACTAACATCAAAAGATATACTTTTAGGAATACCGTTTTTAGATAAATTATACCCACATATAATAACTAGAACAGATTGGTGGTTTGCAACACCATGCAAACAGAAAGTAAGAGCAAAAAGAGTTAATAATAAAATAAGAAAGAAAACTGATTGGATAAAAGGAAATGAAAAAATTACACAAAAGTTAGAAAATATAAAAAATACTGAAGATACAATAGAACTAATCGTATTTTCGATAAATAAAACAGAAATAACTATATTTTCAATAAATAAGGTAGAAATAATTAAGAAAAAATTAGAACAATTATATAGTGAAGATCCATTAAAAGGATGGGAAAAACATAAAACCATTATAAAAATTGAATTAATAGATAAAAATAGCATAATAACCCAGAAACCATTAACATATAATTTTGATGATTTAAAAGAATTCAAAATGCATATAGAAGAATTATTAGAAAAATAATATATACAAAAAAGTAATAGTAAACATAATAGCCCAGCATTTATAGTAAATAAACATAGTGAACAAAAAAGAGGAAAAAGTAGAATGGTTATTGATTATAGAAATTTAAATGCAAAAACAATAACTTATAATTACCCAATACCAAATAAGATATTAAAAATAAGACAGATACAAGGATATAATTATTTTAGTAAATTTGATTGTAAATCAGGATTTTACCATCTAAAGTTAGAAGAAGAATCTAAGGAATTAACCGCATTTACGGTACCACAAGGATTTTATGAATGGAATGTATTACCATTTGGATATAAAAATGCACCAGGTAGATATCAACATTTTATGGATAGTTATTTTAAACAACTACCTAATTGTATAGTATAGAGACGATATACTATTATATACAAAGACCAAAGAAGAACATTTAAAATTATTGGAATAATTTACGGATATAATAGAAAAATCGAGAATAAGTTTAAGTAAAAAGAAAGCTGAAATTATGAAAAATCAGATAGAATTTTTAGGAATACAAATAGATAAAAGTGGAGTAAAAATGCAACAACATATAGTACAAAAAATAATAAATTCGAAAGAAGAATTAGATACGAAAAATAAATTACAATCATTTTTAGGATTAGTAAACCAAGTAAGAGAATATATTCCAAAATTAGCAGAAAACTTAAAACCACTACAGAAAAAATTAAAAAAGGACATAGAATATAACTATAATGAAGAAGATAAAAAACAAGTTCAAAAAATAAAATTACTTTGTAAAGAATTACCAAAATTACAATTTCCAGATGAAAATAGAAAATTCATATATATAGTAGAAGCAGATGCTAGTGAATATAGTTACGGAGGAGTACTTAAATATAGATATGAAACAGAAAAAATAGAACACCATTGTAGATACTACTCAGGTACGTTCAACGAGACAGAAATAAAATGGGAAATAAATAGGAAAGAATTATGTTCATTAAATAAATATTTATTAGCATTTGAGCCATATATTGTATATAACAAGTTTATTGTACGAACAGATAATACACAGGTACGTTGGTGGCTAACAAAGAAAATACAAAATTCAGTTACAACAAAAGAAATTCGGAGACTAGTATTGAATATATTAAATTTTACATTTACAATTGAAGTAATTAGTACTAACAAAAATGTTATTGCAGATTACATATCAAGACAAAGCTACACAGACTGATATTATAGAAGAAGATACTCTAGAAAAAATACTCAACACCCTAACTACGCTTTCAATAAAAGTGGACAGTATGGGTAATGATATAGAAAAGCTAAAGACTAATGAAGATAAACTGAAGTCTATAGCTACAAATCAGCTAACTCAGCAGTGTGCAGAGCTATGTCGATCGGAAGACATTAAAATTCCAGAGCTAGAAGGAGACGTTGGGATACTCCATAAAACCCATAACATTTATCAATCTACTTCTGCAGGTACAAGCAAAGGAGTTAGGAGAAATACTACAAATATGAACCTAAACAAGCTATTTGATAAACCATTTATTCCAAATACACCAAAAGATCCTATGTTTATACCCCCACAAATTACCACATACCGAGAAAGTCTAAACCAAGATAAAAAGACCTACAACTATACAGCCCGAACATACATAGAAAATATTTACAAAATACAAACCCTCTTAAATACCAACCCCAGGGCTATAAACTTCCAAGAACCACATACAAATTACATAACCCAAAAGCTAACCGGATACAATAAGCTAATTGCTTTGCCCAAAACCAAACCTGGTCTAGTTAAAACATGTTACGAATATGGACTACTTAGCACCGTATATACCCAAGACGGATATGAAATATCCACTATACCAGAAATATATGATTCATTTAACATTTTTAAAAGAATAACCAAAGGTAACCTATTTTTTATAAAATTTTATACGACACCAGCAGAGATATTGTATGATAAAGTTAAATCACCTATACAAGTTGTAAAGATAGGAATGACCCGAGATATGATTATACCAGAAGATATTACTCGACAACCAGAAATACCTAGAATTGAGATACCAAATTTTTATGCAAATAAAAGAATTATTGGACTATCTACGATTCTTCAAGAATTAGCAAACAATTATCGCAACAGAAATCCCATATGGAGCTATTATTCAAGAGGTAATGTAATAATATACTCGAATTCAAAGGAGCTACGAGAAGTAGATATGGAAGACATAAGGCAATGGATTTTGATCTTACTCAATCCAGAGAAAAAACCTATCGCCAGAGCCATTAAAGAAAAATTTATTTCGGAAGAACTATTAACCAGATATTGCAAGTTAATCGGACATAAATATCCAGACCATCAATGTTCAAAATGTAATAGAGAAGATAATATTGTACCAGAAGTTCAACTCGAATAAAGAAGAACATAAGAGCGACAGCTGGAAGATAAAGATAAGAAGCAATAATGGAGATATAGCAGATACGACAAAATCAGCGGAGACAAGATATTGTACAGATTTCATTTACGTATAAGTCTTTAAAATTATTGTAAAGCATTAAATGTAGTTTGGACTTTGTAGACTTTTTAGGCCCTAGGTAGCTTTTTAGCCTTATAGGCTTTTTGACTTTTTTAGTTCTTTAGCATTTAGTAGACATTTAAAAAACGTGTAAACAAATGTAAAGTTCTTTCTTTCGTTTTATAAATAGAGAAGGCAGAAGGCATTGCAAAGCAAGCCTTCATGCGTTGAAGCAAATACTCTCTCAAATCCACAACAAATATTTTGCTCAGTTAATTAAAAAACAGATATATTTCAATGGAAAAATCTTTGGAGGAACAAAGCTCAAAAATATCAAACCTACCCGAACAGGTATATTTATTTATGATTATGAATAGCTAAATTCATAATTCCCAACAATCATGATATGATAAAATAAATTCATGTTAGTTACTTTATAGTAGAATTATTCGAAGAATAATATGTTAAGAAGTTTATTAGCAAAGTGGAAACGGAGAAAAATCACTAAGAACTATGCCATCCTAAAGGTGAAACCAATAAGGTAAGAAGCCGTGGTGGGGAGTAACCAGAGTAGAGATGCTGTTCAAGGGAAAATATCCAGATTACCATGCTAATAGTGACCGAAGAACATGTTATTCAAGAATAATCTAGTATATAGTAATCTAAGATGACCATATTTTGTTATGTACATGGTTGAAGGGAATATTTTGAAAAAAACAATTTTATGAAAATGAATAATTATTTATCTGATGTGATGGTAGATAAATTTAAAATACTTATTTTGTATTCACTTAAAGATATAAAAGTAGTAGATATAAGAAAAATCATATTAGAAAAAGCATTTGGTAAATATTACATGACTAGAGTAAATTATATACCATACCTACCTAACTACTCCTACAAATACTTCGCATGATAAATTACATAGAATTTTTAGAAAAAGATATGAGAAACATACAGTTACTAGAAAAACAGATGAAAATAAATATAGACAAATACATGGAAAATAAAGATATAAAATATATAGAATTCCTTAACAAAAATATGCAAGAACTACTAAGGGTAAAACAAACGACTACAAAATATTATAATAAAATATTTAGTCAATTTTAAATGATAGATAATCTTAAAATCTTAATCTTATATATACTTAGAGATTTAGAAATAGATATTAAGAGAATAATATTAGAAAAAGTATTAGACTATGAAATTGAAATTATGGATTGGATAGCACAGTTATACCTAGATAATTACCCAGGTGGATATTATTCAGATTAAAAAATGTTAGAATATATAAAAAAAATTAGAGAACGACAAAATTGGATATATGAAGAAGTTAATTACAGAAATCAACTTGAAATAGAAAAAAGGCAACTAGAAGAAAAATTACTTAAAATAAAATTAACCTTAGAAAAGGAAGATACAAATAACAATTTATTTAATACGTACGAAAAATTATTTAATACAGATGGAAAATTAGTTATACATGAACAACAAATACTAATTAGTCAAATAAAAAATATAAACCTACGCATTGAATATAGCAAAGTTAGAATAAAATACTACACAGAAATTGCTAAAATTTCAATAGGATAAAATAATAAACTACACAAATTAATGAATACATCTCACGAAGAGAATAAATCATTAAAAGAAATAGAAACTCAACTATATAGTTTATACCTAGAATACAAAAGATTACATATTACTAACGAGGATCCTAAAACACTAGATAATTTAATCACGATAATATCTAATCTAGAATATAAATTAATAAAACATCTTAAGTCAAGAAGATAAAAATGAAAATTATTCCAATCAATAATATTCATTATAAAAATAAATACCTACGTATTTATTATCTAGTTGAATCTACGCACCTAATCTGCACCCCCCTCCAAATGGTATCAGAGCCCAGTTATTTAAAAAATACAGAAGTAGTATACATGTTTAAATTTACGTGTTTAAATACAGAAGTAGTATACATGTTTAAATTTACACGTTTTTTTTTTAAAAGTGCTCTTAATCTTGAGAACTCCAACAAAGGAGTAGTTGAAATAAGCACTAAATAATAAGAATAATTAACAATACTTAAAAATGAATAGAATGTGAATTAAAAATATTATTTTATTAAAGTTGTGTTATCTTCTATGCTAATTTTGTGGAGATATAGTTCCACATAACTAGATACGGATATGTAGCAAACATGTGTTGCATATTTTGTGGAAAGATTTTGTTCTTTCTTTTAAAAAGTAAAAAAATTAAATGCATATCAGTTTTATAATGTTTAAATTTTAAAAGAGATAAATTTGAAATAATAAAGTCTATATTCAATATATATATTGATATAATGACTTCAAATATATATATATATATATATATACGAGGTTAAGAAATTAGAAATCTATTCCAACTTAAATTTCATTTAAATTCAAATTCAAATATCAGTTTGTTATAAGAAGATCAAGATATTGATTAGATAAATATAAATATAAAAATAAAGAAAAAAAAAGAAAAACAAAACTTTTAGTTGCTATTAAAGAGAATGTTATGCTATAAAAAAGAAACGCTCACATCCAACAAAATAATTGATTTTCAATTCAAATTTTTAAAGTAATTTTTATCAGTGGGGGTAATTGGGGCTAAGTGACGTGTATTTATTATTATTATTATTATTATTATTTTATTTTTATTATTATTATTATTATTATTATTATTATTGCATACTACCACTATTATTATTTTTTCGTTTCGTCATATCACTAATACTACTGCTTCTATGTATTGCCGCTACTAATACTTCTATACTATTATTTATTATTATTACTATTATCATTATATTATATTTTTATATATTGTTTTAGTAATTAAATAAATAATATTTAGATATATTTTATAATTTAAATGTTAAAAGAGACAAATTTATTAAAGAGTAAAAGTCTATTTAGAACTTTTCGACCATGAGTTTTTATTTATAAGACAAATATAGATTATTATTATTATTATTATTATTATTATTATTATTATTATTATTATTATTATTATTGTTTCTACTACTTATATTTTAAATTTAAATTTCTAATCTTTATTTTGCAGTTATAATACATTTTGATAGTAGTGGTTATCCACATTTTGTGGAAGTGAATTATGTAGCATGACTATTAAATCAACACATCTAATATTATTTTTTTAAAAAAATTAACACATCTAATATTATTTTTCTAAAAAAAAATATAAGTTTATCTTTAAGATGATATTGTATCTACAATTGAAATTTAAAAAAATGATAAAATGAATAATATCTTATATTATTGATTAAACAACAATAAGAGACTAGTTATAACTATCTACTATTATAAGTAACTATTTTTTTTTTTGTAATTATGTTTGATTCAAAAGTAACAATTTATTACACTTACTTTTTTTTTTCCACGTTTTTTGCAATTTTCGTTCCTTTTCTTTTCTTTCCTTTCTTTCATTCTTTTGTTTGTTTGTTAATTTTATTTTAATAAAAATCAATGACAAATTAGATACATAAAGGTATTTTAAATATATATATACATTGAATTTAATTATTAAATTTCAATTCATATTTTAAATTTCAAAATAATTGCAAGTAAGTATAAGTTTTAGATACGCACCACAAATATATATTATTTATATTTATTAATAATAATAATAATATATTTATTAGTACATTTAATACAAATAAGTTTATGAATTGAAACATCTGGATTTCTGGACATTAGAAAATTTTCTGGAATTCTGGTCTCTGGACCCAATATGACTCGAGGGTACGAGCCGTATGTTGGGGTACGAATGGTATGGTCAGGTCTATGCTGACCAGTGTTGGTTGGTGGGATGGATTTTGGTTACTTGAATGGATACGACTTAGGGATATGAGTCATATTGATGGTTATGGATCGTTTGGTTCCTTAACTTAATCTTAGACTTGGTTACTTAGGTTGAATCTGAGTAATAGTGGCTCAACATGAGCCATAAGTCAGGGTACGAGTCGTACCCAAGACTCGTATGGTGGACAGTATCTAAATCTTCCTTGGGTTTAAATATGCTAGGTGTACGGATGAAGGATACAGATCGTATGCTTTGAATATGACTTGGTTGGATGAGTCGTATGTTGGACAGTCTTTGATCCAAAGGTTGAGGCTAGGGTATGAGTGAAGGGTATCACTTGTACTGGAAGGGTACGACTCGTGTGGGACAGTCGTATCCCTGTGATGGGATTTTGGTACAACTTAAGTAGGGGTATTCTGGATATTTCTTCACTTATCCTAATAAGGTCCCACGACTTCTAACCTAATTAGAAGGTTATTTAACCTATTATTCTATTTATTAACACTTAGAAACTTTTCTAAACACTCTAAAATTCTCTCAAAAGCTTTTGGGCAAGGGAAGCTAGGGTTTCAACTAGAGGATTAAGGGAAGCTCTTGGGTTAAGGCATGTTCGCTTCCCTCATTATTAATTTTATCTAAAGGAATTGTTTTTATGAATGTTTTCATGATTTCATTGATTGTATAATTTTGATTTTCAAATATCAATTAGGGGTTTTGATGTCAAATAGTTGGTTATGGTTTTTCATGGTTTTAATTATGCTATTATATACATTAATGGTAGTTTTGAATAATTTAATTGCATGGAAATGGTTTAATGGTTATTGAAATTGGTTTTGGTCATATTATGCCCCCAATGTGTTTGAAAAAATGCATATAAAGATATGTTCATTGAATTGACTACTTTCAATGAAACTTTTGCTTGTTTTAAAACTTGATAAAAGAATTATGCATGGTTTAAATGGAATGGAATGGTAAATGGATAATGGTTATGCTTGTGGGGCACATGAAATCCCCCAAGTGGTTTAATATAGTAAATAGAAGGGCACTTGAAAGTCCCCTTAAACCTCTACATGATTGGCTCTGGATAATACTTGCAAGTAAGGATTGGTATGACAATACAAATATTAATGGCCTTGGTTAATAAATGGATAATGGTTTCGTTATTTGGAAATTAGTTTTAATTTCAAAATAATGACGGGATATATAGCAAAGTCATGGAAGGTGAAGGTCCCGGGGGGGGACCAAAACTGGAAAATCATATTTACCTATATGAAGTTGGTCTTGGTGACCGCGTTCATGATGTCACACTATATTTGGAGATATACTAGTCATCCCGAGATTTTCTTCCCTGGTCGTGCGGCTATACGCACTGGGGCCCTTTCAGCAGAGGGATCTGAACCCATATAGGCCGTGGGTGGTTTAGGATGACAAAGTTACACAACCCAGGTAAAGGTTTTAAAGGCATGCTAAACCCTAACCCTTTCCTCGACATGGTTATATATATATGTATGGTTGCGTGTATATGGATGGTTTTACTTGGTTTCATAAATGGCATTATTTTATCCTTATCTTGAGATCATGCTAGCGTTCACCCACTAACCCGTCTACTAGAGGCTGTATACCCACTCTATGTAGGAACCGACTATTTTACTCCTCCTACATAGTGATTGACTCGGGGACAACACTTGGACTGAAGTGGTGAGCTTCCATTATTTTAGAAGGCTCCATTTCATATTATGGACACTTTTAGACATTTGATTTATTTTTGGATTTTGGTTTGTGATATGGTTGGGGCATCTCCCAATCAGATTTTATTACTCTTTTGGTTAGAGGATTTGTGGTACTTATATGGGCTGGAATGGGAGAGATCGATATTAGTATCAGCCTTGGAATTGGAATAAGCTGGGAGGATGGTATCATCAGACATAATTTCTCATCGTTCCATCATATTTCATTTTGGGATTAATTATATCATGATATCCCTTTTGGTTATGGCCTAGTTTATGGACTTTGTTTTGGCATGGTTAGATTATTGGTATGGGATGGTTGGACTCGGATGGGTCGGTCACGATTGTGTTCCCATCCTAGAGTCTTCATGTGAGATGTTATACTATCTTGTTACATGCTCAAAATTCAGCTAACTCAGGACAGACGACTTGTAATACCCCGTGTTTCCCTAAATTAGTTTACCTCTCAGTACTCGAGTATCTCTATATAAATTTATCAAAATACTCAGAATTTTTAAGTTTAAGGCTTACCATTGCATAGGAAATTCTATCATCTTTCCAACGATATAAAATTTGTCCAAATCCTATAACCGGGTGAGAAGTTAGAGCCATTTTAGTAAAATAGTGTGCCATCTAGTGCAGCACCGTATCGCGGAGCCAGTTCAAATGGAATTCGTCAGTTTCCAGTGAAGATCTATGATAATGGCTTGTTGTGTCAATGTTTCAGTTCAGAATTATCATTTTCCAGTGAGGGATCACGATCCTTCCATGTCGCGCCAAGAGCCATTTTCCCAATTGTCAAAATCCAGTGAGACTCCGCGATGGTTCCGCGTTGCGCCAAAGGTTAGTTTCACGTTCGTCCCTTTTTGAACAGTCCCAGCCATATTCCAGTGGCTCATTGCGATGCCATCGCATGACATAGAATCCCAAAATTAGGTTTTTCAGTGACAAATTTTAATAACTTTCAAGGGGTAAATTGGTATTTTTCCACGGGTCTAATCAGTCCTAAAAACGAAATACATCCCTAAAAGAGAACTAATTGCTCATTATTTGATTATTCACTAAATTTCTCTCAAGAATAAATCACCCTCTCTCCAATAAATAAAACTCTAGCTTCGAGAGTCAAGAACAAATCTCAAGAAATCCTCCAAGAACCTTCAAGAATTAATCTTCTTAGGTATGTTAGGTATTCATCCTGGGTTTTCTTTCACCCATGGAGTCCAAGAACCCTATTTAAACATACAAGTTTATACATTAATGATTTTCATGCTTGAAATTGATTGTATTCATGATTCATGATATTAATTGAGTTTCAATCCATGATTTAATTTCAAGTTTCATGATATTGAATAGTATGCGTGATGAATATGTGACTATCGTGATAAACCCTTGAATTTTACAAGTTAGTATTGTATCCATGATGTTCAAGTGTTGACTAATTTTACATGAAATAATCATGATCCCCAAGTGTTTGAAATATGCCTAAGTGAAATAAATAGGGAAATCATGAAATGTTATTTTCTGTTCCCATTCATGTACAAGTTCATGTATCTCAAGTGTTTGATAAAATGCCTAAGTGAATGTATTATTAACAAGTATCTATTGTTGTGCTTTCAAGATCATGCCATGCTTTACTTTCCATGTTATCGAGTCTTGAGGGTATTCAATACCCGAAAATCTAGTTGTTTACCTAGAGTAACAGTAGTTACGGAATAGTCTCAGTAATGTTATGAACAGTAGTACTCAATCAGTTACAGAACTCAGTATGAGACCTGTTCAGTTCAGTATAATAATTAGTGTCTTCAGTGGGGAGTAGGATTCAACACAGAGTGAACCCAAGAATGGGGGCTCACCTGCCAGTAGAGGGTATGATCCTTAGAAGCAGTCCTTGCATTCCAAAACTATGTAGCCAGCGTAGGTTGAGACATCAACCTGCCAGTTGAGGGTTACTGAGGTATCTTACCTGCCAGTTGAGGGTACCACCATTCTCATTCAGGGCACCTGTCAGATGAATGTGTCTCTTCAGCTTGTCTCTACCTGTGGCATGGTACTGACACACTTCCAGCTGGGGTTACAGGTTAGAGCCCAATCAATTGAGAGAGGGGCATGTCAGTTAGATAATTACCTCCCACAGTTTCAATTTTAGACTTAGTATAGAACTCAATTAGGTTCTACAGAATCAAGACTGTCAGACACAACCAATCAGTTATCCATAATTTAGTTATCAGTAATTTCATATATCAGTTAGTTATCAGAAATCAGTACTCAGCTTCAGTAAAAGATCAGATACAATATACACGTATATGTATAGTATTGCATACTTAGAATTTACAACAGTTTCAGTTATCCATGTACTCTCATATTCAGTTACTCTATATTATTCAGTCAGTTACTGTTCATGCATATGAACCCTTGCATTCATCCCTACCTCAACTAGCATACCAATACATTTCACATACTGATCATACATTCTCTTTGCGCTATGATGTCTCATATCATACGTTCAGATGCTCAGGTTTCCAACCGTGCATAGATAGATTTAGATAGCAGCAGTAGATTCAGTACTGAGTCCTTGTCTATTGAGGATATGATTTTATTTAAGTATTTTCATTAGCTTCAGTATTTTAGTAGTCAGAGTTAGTTGGGTCTTGTTCTATCAACTCCACTTTTAGACAGTTTAGTTAGAAACTTTTCAGACTAGACAAGTTCAGACAGTATTCAGTTTTGCAGATGTTATTATTCAATTTTTTTATATTTATTAGTATTTAGAATATGAAACTTATGTCATTTCAGCCTAATTTATGTATTATTTCAGTATTATTATACAGTGCTCACAGCAGGCACCAATCATGGGTTAGTTTGTGGTCCTTCGGGGTCGTAAGCACCGTGTGGCATTTGGGGTATAGACTCGGGGCATTACAAACCTAGTATCAGAGCCTAAGGTTTAACAGAGTCCTAGGGAGTCTGAAAGACACATCAAGTAGACTCTTGTACATGGGTGTGTAGTGCGCCACACTTATGGACAAGAGGCTATAAGATATTTTAGGAAAAGTTTCCCTTTTTTTAGTATGCATGTTGTATGAGTGAGCATGAGATAAATTTAAACTCTCAGTCTAATTTTTTTCTTACTTTCGTTTATAGAACATGCCTTCCAAAAAGAATAATGGAAGAAGAATAGGAAACCAGTCAGCACCTCAGCCCATTCAGGCAGATTCTCTGGACAAGTATGTCTCTTATGCAGAATTTAGAGCTGTGTTTACCACTCTAGCCAATACCATAGCAGCTTAGAATGAACGACCAGCTGGTGTTTAGGACAACCCAGTGGCCAATACTTCTACAGTCAGGATTCGAGACTTCACCTGAATGAATCTTCCCGTATTCTCAGGGTCTAAGTCTGAAGAAGATCCACAGGAGTTCCTCGATCAAGTTTAGAAAGTCATAGATATAATGGGAGTGACTCCAGTGAGAGTGCTGAGTTAGCTGGCTATCAGCTACAAGATATAACCCTTACATGGTTTAAGCAGTGAAAGGTAGAAAGGGGCACAAATGCAGAGCCTATAGAGTGGGAAGAAGTTGCTACTGCTTTTCTAGATAGATTATTTCCCTTAGTGCTAACAGAAGCCAAGGTATTGGAGTTCATCAATCTCAAGAAAGGAAATATGAGTGTGAAAGAGTATTCCATCAAGTTTACTCAGTAACCAGGTATGCTCCCCATATAGTAGCAGATAATAGGTCCAGAATGAGCAAGTTCATGTATAGGGTATCAAAGAGTGTGGTTAAGAAGTGAAGAACTATGATGTTTATTAAGGAGATGGCGATATACAGGCCCATAGTCCATACTCAACAGATAAAAAAGGCTAAGAATAAGGAGAAAGAGAGAGGAAGAATAAGAGAGCTAGAATAGGTAGCTTCAATTTCACTCAACCTAAGTTAGAGGGTGGTAACCGTTCCCAATTTCGTCCAAAATCTTCAATTCCAGATTTGTCCTCATCTAGTGCTCCAGTACCTGAGTTCATAAATGGTAACAAAGATAGGGTGCCAGGCTCTAAATCTCAGGGTAGTGTTTGCAGTGCTCTAACAAATCCTCTTTGTTAAAAATATAGAAGAAACCATCAGGGTGTCTGCAGAGCTGGCAGTGATGTATGTTTTGAGTGCGGCAAGCCAGACCATAGAATCAGAGATTATCCTAAGTAGGGTTCTCAGGGTCAGTACAATCATTCCTTAGCTCAGTCCGATCGCTCGAATCAACAGGGTGCCACCTCCAGTGCCACCAGTGGGCAACGCCCAAATAGGCTTTATACGCTTCAGTCTAGAATAATTAGGAAAGTTCTCCTAATATGGTCACTGGTACGTTATAGATCCTTCATTTACATATTTATGCCTTATTAGATCCAGTAGCTTCTCTATCTTTTGTAACTCTTTTCATAGTAGTCAACTTTAAGGCCAGACCAGAAGTCTTAACAAAACCCTTCTTAGTATCTACCCCAGTGGGTTGGTCTATCATATCCCGGTGGGTATACAGGAACTGTCCGGTTATGATATCTCAGAAAGTCACTTCAGCAGACTTAGTAGAGTTAGAGATAACAAATTTTGACATTATTCTTGGCATGGATTGGCTCCATTCATGCTATGCCTCAGGTGATTGCAGAAACAAAATTATTCATTTTTAGTTTCCAAATGAACCAGTCCTTGAATGGAGGGGTAGTACTACAACGGTCAGTTGATTTCATACCTTAGAGCGGGGAAAATGATATCCAAGGGATGTGTCTATTATCTTGTGAGAGTCAAAGACTCTAGTTCAGAGAACCCTAGTCTTGAGTCAGCTCCAGTAGTAAATGAATTCTCAGATGTGTTTCCTGAAGATCTTCCTGGAGTTTCTCTTGAAAGGGAAATTGACTTCGGAATAGACCTTCTTTTAGATACTCAGCCCATATCTTTTCCACTATACAAAATGGATCCAGCTAAACTCAAAGAGTTAAAAAACAGTTAAAAGACCTTTTAGACAATGGGTTCATTAGACCCAGCATTTCCCCGTAGGGCACACCAATCTTATTTATGCTTAAGAAAGATGGTTCTCTTAGAATATGTATAAACTACCATCAGTTGAACAAAGTTACAGTCAAGAATAAATACCCACTTTTTAGAATCGATGACTTGTTTGACAAACTTTAGGGTGCCAGTTACTTTTCTAAAATAGAGCTCAGATCAGGCTATCATCATCTTAGAGTTAGAGAATATGACATTTCAAAAAAGCTTTCCGAACATGCTATGGTCACTTTGAGTTTCTAGTCATGCCTTTGGTCTCACAAATTCTCCAGCAGCTTTCATGGACTTGATGAACCGAGTGTTCAAACTGTACTTGGACATGTTCATCATAGTCTTCAGAGATGACATCCTTGTCTACTCCCATCCTGAAAATGATCATGCAGACCACCTCAGAATAGTGTTGCAGACTCTTAGATCCCATTAGTTGTTCGCTAAATTCAGTAAGCATGAATTTTGGCTAAGATCAGTGCTTTCCTTGGTCATATTGTGTCCGGTGATGGCATTAGAGTTGATCCACAAAAGACCGAGACAGTAAGAAAATAGACTAGACCCATTTCTCCATCAGATATCAGGATTTTCTTGGGTTTAGCTGGCTATTATCATCTGTTTGTCAAAGGATTTTTGTCTATTGCATCCCCCATGTCTAGATTGACTCAGAAGAAAGATAAGTTTCAATGGTCAGATACTTGCGAGAAGATTTTTTAGGAGTTAAAGACTCGACTCACCTCAGCCCCAGTTTTAGCATTACCAGATGGTTAAGATGGTTTTGTTGTGTACTATGATGCATCCAGAGTTGGTTTGGATTATGTCCTCAAGAAAAGAGGTAAGGTCATAGCCTATGCCTCTAGACAGCTTAAGCCCCATGAGAAGAATTACCCTATCCATGATCTTGAGTTAGCAGCTGTTGTGTTTTCCTTAAAAATTTAGAGGCACTATTTGTATGGGGTACATATTGGTCTATTCACAAATCACAAAATCTTGCAGTATGTATTCTCTCAGAAAGATTTGAATTTGCGTTAGAGAAGGTGGTTAGAGTTGTTGAAAGATTATGACATGAGTGTTCTGTATCATTCGGGCAAGTCTAATGTAGTGGCTGATGCTCTTAGTAGGTTATCTATAGGTAGTGTTGATCATGTTCAGAATGGTAAGAAGAAGTTAGTATTGGAAGTTCATCAGTTTGCTCGACTAGGTATTCAATTTATCGATTTAGCAGAGGGTAGTGTGTGGGTGCAGAATAGTTCAGAATCATCTCTGGTTTCTGAAGTAAAGAAAAAGCAGGACAGAGATTCCCATCTAGGTAAGTTGAAAGTGTTAGTCAGATATAAAAAAGTAGAGGTTTTATCCTAAGGGAGAGATAGTGTGTAGCATTGCAAGGGACAGTTATGCATGGCAGGTGTAGATGACTTCAGGCTACGAATTCTTGCAGAAATGCATGGTGCGCGTTACTCTATTCATCTAGGGGACACTAAGATGTACCATGATTTATAGGAGATCTATTGGTGGAGTGTGATGAAGAGGGATATTGCAGAGTTTTTAGCTAAGTGCTTTATGTGTCGGTAGGTTAAGATTGAGCACTAGAAGCCTAGTAGGTCCATGCAGGAGCTCAGTATTCCCACATAAAAATGGGAAGAAGTGAACATGGACTTTGTGATGGGTTTGCCTCGTACTCATCATCAGTATGATTTGATTTGGGTTATCGTAGATAGGATGACCAAATCCACTCATTTCTTGCCAGTCCATACTCTCTATTCAGTCAAGGACTATGCCAAAATCTATATTAGAGAGTTGGTCAGGTTACATGTAGTCCTATTATCCATTATTTTATATAGAGATACCCAGTGTACCTCTCACTTCTGGAAAGCATTCCAAAAAGATCTTGGTACCCAAGTTCACCTCAGTACAACTTTTCACCCTCAGACAGATGGTCAAGCAGAAAGGACCATTCAGACACTAGGATATATGTTAAGAGCATGTATTATTGATTTTAAGGTTAGTTAGGATGACCACTTTCCTCTGATCAAATTCAAATATAATAACAGCTACCATTCCAGTTTCAGATGGCTCCGTTTGAGAAACTTTATGATAGGAGATATAGATCTTCGATTGGTTTATTTGAGGTAGGTGAGTCCATAATTGTAGGGCCTGGCATAGTTTTTGATTCCATAGAGAAGGTTTAGTTGATCAGAGAAAATCTTAGGGCAACACAGAGCCAACAGAAGTCATACACAGATGTGAGGAGAAAGGATCTCGCGTTTGAGGTTGGCGATTTTGTGTTCTTGAAAATCTCTCCCATGAAGGGGGTAAAGATGTTCGGCAAGAAAGAAAAGCTCAGTCTCTGATATGTCGGTACTTACAAAATTATCAGCTATTTTAGAAAGGTAGCTTACGAGATTGAGTTTCCTTCAGATCTAGCTTCTGTGTACCCAGTATTCCACGTCTCCTTGCTAAAGAAATGCATGGGTGACCCAACAGTCATAGTTCCCTCACAGAGCATAGATATTTAGAATGATATTTCTATTGAAGAGGTTCTAGTCCAAATCCTCGATCATCAGATTCATAGACTAAGGAACAAAGAAGTTCCCTTGGTCAAATTTCTTTAGCAGAATCAGTCCATTGAGGGAGCTACTTGGAAAGCAGAAGCAGACATGCCGACCTAGTATCCTCACCTCTTCTCTGAAAACTCAGATTCAGCTTAAGGTAATAGTCTTTCTTAGATTTACTTAGTCCCATGTTCAGTTACAGTTACAAACTTCAGTTATCATTGCATATCATCTTCATGACAGTCATGCATTCATGAATTAGTTCAGCCATGTAGCCATGCATCAAATATGAATGTTCAGTACGAAAACTCAGTTTATCAGTAGTATCAGTCATGTATTCCATGCTTCAGTTATGCATGTTTAGTATGTAAACTCAGTCTATCAGTACTTCCAATCTTAATCAGTCTCATTCGAGGATGAATGTTCCCAAGGAGGAGATATTATAATACCCTGTATTTCCCTAGCTCAATTTACCTCTCAGTACTCGATTATCTCTATATAAATATTTCAAAATACTCAGAAGTTTTAAGTTTAAGTCTTACCATTGCATAGGAAATTTAGTCAGCTTTCCAACAATATAAAATTCGCCCTAATCCGATAACAGGGTGAGAAATTAGAACAATTTTAGTAAAATAGTGTGCCACCTGGTGCAGTACCACGTCACAGAGCTAGTTCAAATGGCATTCATCAGTTTCTAGTAAAGCTCCGCAATAATGGTATGTCGCGTCAATGTTCTAGTTCATAATTGTCATTTTCTAGTGAGGAACCGTGATCCTTCTGCATCGCGCCAAGAGCCATTTTCTCAATTATCAAAATCCAGAGAGACTCCGTGATGATGCCGCATCGTACCAAAGGTCAATTTCACGATCGTCCCTTTTTGAATAGTCCCATCCATATTCCAGTGGCTCACCACGATGCCACCACAACGCGGAGAAGACCAAAATTAGTTTTTCAGTGATGAATTTTAATAACTTTCCAAGGGTAAATTGGTATTTTTCCACGGCTCTAATCAATCATAAACACAAAATTAAGCCCTAAAAGAACAATAATTGCTCATTATTTCATTATTCACTCAATTTCTCTCAACAATAAATCACTCTCTCTCAAATTAACAAAACCGTAGCTTCAAGAGTCAAGAACAAATCTCAAGAAATCCTCCAAGAACCTTCAAGAATTAATCTTCTCAGGTATGTCAGGTGTTCATCCTGGGTTTCCTTTTATCCATGGATTCCAAGAAACCTATTTAAACATACAAGTTTAAACATTTATGATTTCCATGATTGAAATTGATTGTATTCATAATTCATGATATTAATTGGGTTTCAATCCGTGATATAATTGTAAGTTTCATGATATTGAATAGCATGTGTGATGAATATGTGACTATCTTTATAAATCCTTAAATTTTACAAGTTAGTATTGTATTCATGATGTTCAAGTGTTGACTAATTTTATGTGAAATAATTATGATCCCCAAGTGTTTGATAAAATGCCTATGTGAATTGAATAGGGAAATCATGACATGTTATTATGTGTTTTCATTCATGTATCTCAAGTGTTTGAAAAAATTCCTAGGTGAATGTATTGTTAACAAATATCTATTATTGTGCTTTCAAGAGCATGCCATGCTTTACTTTTCATGCTATCGAGTCTTGGGGGTATTCAATACCCAAAAATCTAGCTGTTTACATAGAGTTACAGTAGTTACAGAATAGTCTCAATAATGTCATGAATAGTAGTACTTAGTTAGTTACAGAAGTTAGTGAAACTCAGTATGAGATCAGTTCAACTCAGTATAATAATTAGTGTCTTTAATTAGGAGTAGGATTCAGCATCGAGTGAACCCAAGGATGGGGGATCACCTGCCAGTATAGGGTGTGATCCTTAGAAGTAGACCTTGCATTCCAAAACAATGTAGCCAACATAGGTTGAGATATCAACCTGCCTGTTGAGGGTTGCTGAGGTGTCTTACCTTCCAGTTGAGGGTACCACCATTCTCATTCAGGGCACCTACCAGATGAGGGTGACTCTTCAGCCTGTCTTTACCCGTGGTACGGTACTGACACCCTTTCGACTGGGGTTACAGGTTGGACTCCAATCAGTTCATAGAGAGGCATGTCAGTTAGATAATTACCTCCCACAGTTTCTATTTCAAACTCAGTATAGAACTCAGTTAAGTTCTACAGAATCAGTACTGTAAGACACGGGCAATCAGTTATCAGTAATTCAGTTATCAGTAATTTCAGATAGCAGTTACTCAGTTATCAGAATTCAGTACTCAGTTTCAATAAAAGCTCAGATACAGTATACATGTGTATGCACAGTATTGCATACTTAGTATTTACAGTAGTTTTAGTTATCCATGTACTCTCATATTCAGTTACTCTATATTATTCAGTCAGTTGCTGTTCATATATATGAATCCTTGCATTCAGACTTACCTCATATAGCATACTAGTACATTCCACGTACTG
Organism: Capsicum pubescens; assembly: GCA_030864215.1. Classification (NCBI taxonomy): domain Eukaryota; kingdom Viridiplantae; phylum Streptophyta; class Magnoliopsida; order Solanales; family Solanaceae; genus Capsicum; species Capsicum pubescens. The sequence continues at coordinate 190,958,849 of CM061544.1, read as the reverse complement.
ATACATAATTTATCTTTGCGCTATGATGTCTCATATCATAGGTTCGGACGCTCAGGTTTCTGATCGCAAATAAACAGATTTAAATAGCCACAGTCGATTCAGTAGTGAGTCCTTTTTTATCGAGGATATTCTTTTATTTTAGTATTTTCAGTAGATTCAGTATTTCAGTAATCAGAGTTAGTTGGGGGCTTGTTCCATCAACTTCACTTTCATATAGTTCAGTTAGAGGCTTTACAGACTAGACTAGTTTAGACAATATTTAGTTTTGCAGATGTTATTATTCAGTTTTTTTATATTCATCAGTATTTAGAATAAGAACCGTATGGAATTTCAGCCTAATTTCCACATTATTTCAGTATTATTATATTGTGCTCATCGCAGGTACCAGTCATGGGTTAGCTTGTGGTCCTTCGGAGTTGTAAGCACTGTATGGCATTCGGGGTACAGACTTGGGGCGTTACACGACTATAGGTGGGTTGGGTAATGGGGGATGTCTCTAGTCCTAGTCAAACTTGGGATGTCCATTACGAAAAGGCCCCCGGTCGGGTCGCGTCAGAAATATAAGAGTTTATTTAGAACTCTTTCATTGTTAGTTTATATTTTAAAACTAATTAATTATTTTTTTAAAGGATAATGTATTTTTTCGTTCATATAATTATAAAAATCTTATTACAATACTATTAAATTTGTCCTAAAAACTGACATGTGGCTTCTTATCAATTTTCCACTTGGCTTTTAACTGATACTTCCTGCACCAACACACCACCATCCTTAGAGTCCAAGAGGTGAACTACAAGGTTATCTAAATGGTGAATATCCTTCACCAACTCGCATTTCCTGTTTTCCACATAAGCTAGACTTTCCATGGTTAACCTGCAAAGAGCATCAGCAACCACATTAGCTTTACCTGAATGGTAGTGAAGACTCATGTCATAATCCTTGAGAAGTTCAAGCCATCTCCTTTGCCCGAGGTTATGCTCTTTCGGAGTAAACACATATTGCAGGATCTTATGATTAGAAAAGATATCCACATGCACCCCATATAAATAGTGTCGCCATATTTTCAATGCTAATACCACAACTAACAGTTCCTAGTCATGAATCGGATAATGCCTCCCATGCACCTTTAACTGCCTGGAAGCATAAGCTATTACCTTTCCATGCTGCATCAGAATGCAACCAAGTCCCACACAGGACACAATATAGTAGACCACAACCTATCAGTGGCTTCAGGCAAAGTCAAGATTGGAGACGAAGTTAGCTTATCCTTCATAACCTCTAAACTTCCCTCATAAGCATTAGACCACAAGAACTTTAACTTCTTCTAAGTCGACTTAGTTAACAGGGCAGCTATAGTCGAAAAAATCTCTACAAACCTCTTTTAGTAACCAGCTAAACCCAAGAAGCTCCAAATATTGGTATGAGTCATCGGGCTAGGCCACTTATTAACCACACCAACTTTCTGAGGATGCACCATAATCCCCTTGCTAGACACAACATGACTCAGGAAAGTTACAACATTCAACTAAAATTCATATTTGAAGAACTTAGCTTATAACTTCTGATCTTTCAAGGTCTGCAACACAAGGCAGAGGTGATTCACTTGATACACCTCGCTTTTTGAGTACACAAGAATATCGTCTAAAAAAACAATGACAAAAAAATCCAAAAACTAATTGATTACCCTATTCATTAATCCATAAATACCGCAAAGGCACTGATCGACCCAAAAGACATAACCAAAAACTCAAAGAGCCCATACCAGGTATGGAAGGAAGTTTTTGGGATGTCCACCTCCATAATCTTAACCTGGTGATACCCGGATTGAAGGTCATTGTAATACCCGTACTTTTTCTTAGCTCAAAAATCATCTCAAAGATGTTAGAACTTGCTTTGAAATAATAATTAATTCTTATACACATGGAAATTCCATAATTTTCACTTCATATCACGTGGGAAATTGAATAAGATTTCCATTGATATATAATTCTCCCAAATCCGACACCAGGGAGAAGAGTTAGAGCCTTTTTTGTGAGACAGTGTTTGACCTGAACCTTCAACACGTCGCGGAGATAGCTCAAATGGAAATTTTCAAATTCTAGTGTTGCTCCGTGATACTAGCGCATCGCGCCTAACTTCCAGGTCGTAGAAAAGGTGAAAATGCGATAGCTTCGCATCGTGCAGTTTCCCTATTGTCAATTTCCAGTGACACGGAGCGATAGCGCCGCGTTGCGCAAAGGGCCCAATTAGGAAAATTTTACTAAAAATTAAATTATGTGTCCAGGGTTAAAAGGGTCAATTTTCCCCCTATATAAGCTTCCAAACATGGGATTTAGCCCTTATTCATCCAAAATATTGATGTTTTACTTAAATACTCTCAAGAACTCAAGCTAGGGTTTTCATAGAAGGTCCAATTTCAAGAAGGTTTCACCATCAATCATCACGAAATCATGATCTAAGGTATTCATAGTGTTCATTCATGGACTCCTTTCATCCATGAAGTCCAAGAATCCCTTTTTGAAACTCAAGTTATGGATTTTCTATATGTTTTCATGGTTTGTCTGCTCATGTTCATGTTTGATAGATATGAAATTGGATTCTACTCAATGATTGTTGATAGTTTTTAAGTGGGTTTAATTACTATAGCCATAGATTCATGCAACCCTAAGATTTAAACCCTTGAATGATGAAATTAGAATTGAATAATGATGTTTACATGTACCATGCCTGTCCTATGTTTGATTAAATATCTAGATGAAGGAATATTGTCTAACTAGCATAATATCATAAAAATCCCCATAAATGTACAAGCTTATACCTATTAGACGTTTGATGAAATGCTTCAATAAACGTATTGTGGTGATTATCATGTATTCAAGAATATCAAGTCATGTCAGTTTCCTTCTATCGAGTCCTTGGGGTACTTGTACCCGAAATATTAGCTTTATGCCTAGATCTATGTCATGTTTTCACGATACTCTGAGTCAAGCTATGAACTCTTAGACTTCAGATAGTCTTATGACTCAGGAAAAATCTCCATGATCTCATGACTCAGTTAGTTGTAAGATATCAGTAGTATTCCATCAGCCATGGAAATTCAGTAACTCAGTCCCTGCTCAGTTTAGTTCAGAAAATCATACTCAGTTTACATTAAGATGGGAGTAGGAATTAACACTGAGTGAACCCAAGGATGTGGACTCACCTATTATACAAGGGTGTGATTCTTAGAAGCAATCCTTACATTCCAGGACTATGTATCCAGCATAGGTTGAGACATCATAGCCTACTATATAAGGGTAGATGAGGTGACTTAACCTGTTATGTGAGGGTTCCCACCGTTTTCGCTAGAGTTACCTATTATATGAGGGTTACTCATATGTTGTCCTTACCAGCGGTGCGGTATTAACACTCTTTTAATCAGGGTATAGATTGGACCCCACATCAGCTATAATAATATATTTGGGGCATGTCAATTAGATACTACTTCCCACAGTTTCATGTTACAGAATCAGGACTGTCAGATACAGTCAATTAGTCTCAGTAATAAAACTCAGATAGTTCTTTAGATTTCATGACTGTCAGATATAGTCAACTCAGAAATAGTACAGAACTCAGATAGTTCCATCAAATTCAGGACTGTCAGCTACAGTCACCCATGTTATCAGTTATACTCAGATACAATCACCCATGTTATCAGTATTATTCAGATATAGCCCTTCATGTTATCAGTCATATCAATTACTAGCATGTCACGTTATCAGTATACAGACTCATAAATCATGAAATTATGTTGTCAGTTACAGTTACATAGTTATGTATGTATTCTCACGTTCATGTTAGACAGTTAGTTAGCATTATTCATGCATATGAACCATTGCATATATCCTACCTCACATGTATACTCAGTACATATGTACTGACGTATTCACGCTATGGTGCTTTCTTTTTATGTTACACCATAGGTTTAGAGACACCAGTTCCAGATCAACAGTACATTCCAGTTTCAGCAGTCAGAGTAGAAGTGAGTCCTCATCCTTTGAGGACATAATGATTTTTCTAGTATCTCATTGATTAGCTTAGTTGTTGGAGTTTATTACGAACATATCCCATAAACTCGTTATTCTGATTCTTCATACAGTAGAGGCTTTCAGACTAGATGCAGACTAGATACAGACTATCATGTTTTAGATTTCAGTTTTGTTTTGGGTATTCTATTACCCCACACATATGCTACTTTATTCAGTCATGTTCATGATTGAACCTTATGGCCTTTCAATATATGTTTCCGCATTATTATGTTATCTTATGCAGTATATAGGTACAGATATCAATCATAGGTTAGATAGTGCTCCTTCGGGGTCATGATAACTATGTAGCATTTTGGTTCAGCAAATTGGGTCGTTACAAACTTGGTATCAGAGCATAAGGTTCAATAGAGTCCTAGGAATTCCGAAAGCCTCATCTAGTAGAGTCTTGTACATGGGTATGTTACGTGCCACATTTATGTGCAAGAGGCTATGAGATGCTTAAGAACAATTTCCCCTCTTTCAGTATTCATATCGTGCCTGTGAGCATAATCATAAGTCAGTCTCTCAGTCTAATCCGCTTCTTCTCTTTATTTCAGAACATGCCTCATAAGAGAAGAAATTAGTTATCCCCTCATCCCGAAGAACCTCTGGGCGATCATATTTCTCATGCAAATTTTAGAAACATATTTGCCACTTTTACACAATCAGTTGTTGCTCATAATAAACAATCAACAGTCATTTTGGCCAACCCAGTGGCTAACTCAGCCGTAGCTAGAATTCAGGACTACACCTGAATGAATCCTCCAACCTTCCTCGGGTCTAAGGTAGATGAAGACCCTTAGGAATTCTTAGATAATGTTTAGAAAGTGACATACACCATAGGGGTGACTACTGTTGAGAGTGCTGAGCTAGCTGCATACAAGTTGCAGAATATGGCTCATGCTTGGTTCAAACAGTGGAAGTTTGAAAGATCAGATGATACAGGTCCTATAGAGTGGGATGAGTTTGTCACTGCATTCTTAGACAAATTCTTTCCCTAATAGCTTAGAGAAGCTAAGGTGCTATAGTTCATCAACCTCAGGAAGGGCAATATAACAGTGAAAGAGTATTCATTTAGGTTTACTCAATTAGCCAGGTATGCCCCTCATGTAGTTGCAGACAGTAGATCCAAGATGAGTAAGTTAGCTTTAGGGGTGAACGACAATATGGTTAATGAGTGCAGATCTGCCATGCTGAATAATGACATAAACTTAGCTAGACTCATGAATCATGCTTAGCAAATAGAAGAGCAAAAAATTAAGCAGAGGGAAAAACAGAATAAGAGAGCAAAGACAGATAGTTTCAACTTCGCTCAGCCTAAGTCAGAAGAAGGAAACAGTTCCCAGTTTTGTGCTAAGTCATCAGTTCCAACTCCCTCTATAGCCAGTGCTCCAGTTCCTAAGTTCAGAGAGGGTAACAAAGATAGAGCACCAGGATCTAAGACCCAGGGCAGTGTTAGTAGTGCCCACACTTATCCTCTTTGCCAGATTTGCGCTAAGAACCATCAGAGTGTGTGTAGAGTAGGTAGTGGCATTTGGTTTTGTTATGGCAAGCCACACTATAGAGTTAGAAACTGTTTGCAGCTAGTTCCTCAGGGTCAATAGAATCGCTATTCAGCTCAGTTCGATCGCCCAAATCAGTAGGGTGCCACTCCCAGTGCTACTAGTGGGCAACGTCCAAATCGTCTCTATGCTCTTCAGACTCAACAGGATCAGGAAAGTTCTCCTAATGTAGTTAATGGTACATTACAGATCTTTCAAGTTCATGTTTACGCTTTTCTAGATCCAGGAGCTTCCTTGTCTTTTGTTACTCCTTATATAGCAGTTGATTTCAGAATCAGTCCAAATATTCTAGCAGAGCCTTTCTCAGTATCTACCCAGTGGGTAAAACCATCATATCTCGGCAGGTATACAGGAACTCCCCGGTTATGATATTTCAGAAAGTCATGTCAACAGATTTAGTCGAGTTAGAGATGACTGATTTTGATGTCATTCTCAATATGGATTGGCTTGCTTTCTATTATGCCACAGTCTACTGTAGAAATAGAATAGTTCAGTTTCAGTTCCCGAATGAACCCATCCTAGAGTGGAAGGGTAGCGTATCTGCTATCAGGGGTCAACTTGTTTCCTACCTTCGAGCAAGGAAAATGATATCTAAGAGGTGTGTTTATCATGTAGTTCATGTTAGAGATTCCAGTTTCGAGTCTCCCAGTCTTGAATCAGTCCCAGTAGTGAAAGAATATTCAGATGTCTTTTTCCCGAAGATCTTCCAGAAATTCCTCCCGAAAGGGAAATAGACTTTGGCATTGATTTTTTTAAGACACTCAGCCTATATCTATTCTGCCATACAGAATAGCACCAGTAGAACTCAGAGAACTTAATGAACAGTTGAATGATCTCTTAGATAAAGGATTCATTCAACCCAACATTTCCTCGTGGGGTACACCAGTCTTATTCGTGCGTAAGAAAGATAGTTCACTCAGAATGTGTATAGATTACCATCAACTCAATAAGGTTACGGTCAAGAACTAGTATCCTCTTCCCAGAATCGATGACTTGTTTGACCAACTTCAGGGTGCCATTTATTTCTCTAAGATAGACCTCAAATTCGTCTATCATCAGCTCAGAGTTATAGAAGGTGACATCCTAAACATTGCTTTCCATACTCGGTATGGTCACTTCAAATTTCTAGTCATGTCATTTGGTCTTACCAATGCCCCAACAACTTTTATTGACTTGATGAACCGTGTGTTCAGGTAGTACTTGGACATGTTCATTATAGTCTTCATAAATGATATTCTGGTCTATTCCCGCACTGAGCGAGATCTGTAGACCATCTCAGAATAGTACTCCAGACTCTCAGAAATCATCAGTTATTTGCCAAATTTAGTAAGTGCAAATTTTGGATAAGATCAGTAGCATTCCTTGGCCATATTATTTTTGGTGATGGCATTAGAGTAGATCCTCAAAAGACCGAAGAAGTAAGAAACTGGCCTTGCCCTGTTTCTCCATCAGATATTAGGAGTTTCTTGGGTTTGGCTGGCTATTACAGACGGTTTGTTAAGGTATTTTCTTCTATTGCATCCCCTATGTCCAGATTGACTCAAAAGAAAGTCAAGTTCCAATGGTCAGATCCTTGCGAGAAGAGTTTTAAGGAATTGAAGACTCGACTCACCTCAGCTCCAGTTCTAACTCTTCCAGATGGTTTTACAGTTTATTGTGATGCATCTAGAGTGGGTTTAGGTTGTGTCCTCATGCAGCATGGTAAGGTCATATCCTACGCCTCCAGACAGCTTAAACCCAATGAGGAGAATTATCCTACCCATGATCTTGAATTAGCAGCCGTAGTATTTGCCATGAAGATTTGGAGACATTATTTTTATGATGTTCATCTAGACGTATTCATAGATCATAAGAGCCTTCAGTATGTCTTTTCTCAAAAAAATCTCTATCTTCATCAGAGAAGGTGGTTAGAGCTCTTAAAAGATTATGACATGAGTGTCCTCTATCATCCGGGCAAGGCCAACATAGTAGCCGACACTCTTAGTAGACTGTCCATGGGTAGTATTTCTTATGTTGATGATAATAAGAAGAAGTTAGCCCAGGAAGTCCACCATCTGGCCAGACTAGGCGTTCGCTTTGTCGATTCTTCAGAGGACGGTGTATGTGTTCAGAGTAGTTCAGAATCATCTCTAGTTTTTGAGGTAAAATAAAAGTAAGATAAGGATCCTAGCCTTGTCAAGATAAAAGAATCAGTTCAGAATCAGAAAATAGAGGTTTTATCCCAAGGAGGAGATGATGTTCTTCGTTTTTAGGGTCGTCTCTGTGTTTCAGACAAAGATGACTTAAGTCAGAGAATTCATGCAAAAGCGCATGGTGCGCATTACTCTATTCATCTAGGGGCCACTAATATGTACCAAGGTTTGTGAGAAATCTATTGGTGGAGTGGGATGAAAAGAGATGTTGCAGAGTTTTTGGCTAAGTGCTCTATATGTCAGCAAGTTAAGATAGAGCATCAGAATCCTAGTGGTCCTATGCAGGAGTTTAGTATTCCTACTTGGAAGTGGGAAGTTATGAACATAGACTTCATGATGGGTTTGACTCGAACTCGTCGTCAGCATCATTCAGTCTGAGTCATTGTAGATAGAATGACCAAATCAACTCTTTTCCTTCCAGTTCATACCTCTTATTCAGCTGAAGATTACGCCAAGCTCTATATTAAGGAGCTGGTCAGATTTCACGGTGTTCCATTGATTATTATCACAGACATAGGTACCCAGTTCACCTCTTATTTTTGGAAAGCATTCCAAAAGGGTCTTGATACCCAAGTTAATCTCAGTACAACCTTTCATCCTCAGACAGAAGGTCAAGCAGAAAGGACCATTCAGACTTTGGAAGATATGCTAAGGGCGTGTGTAATTGATTTCAAGAGTAGTTGGGATGAACACTTTTCTTTGATTAAGTTTGCATATAACAATCGCTATCATTCTAGTATTCAGATGGCTCTATTCAAATCTCTCTATGGTAGGAGATATAGATATCCAATCGGTTAGTTTGAAGTTAGTGAGGCCTCAGTCATAGGTACTGACATATTATTCGACGCCTTAGAGAAAGTTCAGTTAATTAGAGAAAGACTCCGAGCTGCTCAGAGCCGACAAAAGTCTTAAGAAGTTATTCGTAGAAAGGATCTCGAGTTTGATATTGGTGACTATGTCTACCTCAAGATATCTCCTATGAAGGGAGTGAAGAGATTCGGCAAGAAGGGAAAGCTCAGTCCCCAATATGTCGGTCCCTTCAAGATTCTCAGTCATTTCAGTAAGGTAGCTTATGAGCTCGAATTGCCTTAAGATCTAGCCTCAGTTCATCCAGTCTTTTATGTCTCTTTTATCAAGAAGTGTATAGGAGATCCATCAGTCGTAGTCCCTATTCAGAGCATCGATGTTCAGAAAAACCACTCTTATGAAGAGATTCCAGTTGAAATCCTAGACTATCATACTCATAGATTGAGGAACAAAGAAGTCCCTTTGGTTAAAGTTCTTTGGAAAAATTAGTCCATCGAGGGAGATACTTGAGAAACAGAAGCAAATATGCATACCAAGTATACTCATCTCTTCATCGCCAACTCAGATCAAGCTCAAGGTAACAGTTCTCCTTAAGATCATGATTAGTATGGGTCACTAACTTAGTATTCAGTCTCATGCTCATGTTCCCATGATAATCTTGGTATCAAGTACCACCGCATATTCAGTCATGCATTCATGTATCAGATCATTTATATAGTTATGCATCAGACATGCATTCTCATTATGAGAAAACTTAGTTCTTCAAAACTTTTAATTATGCATTTATGAATCAGTTGCACATGCATTAGATATGCATGTTCAGTATGTTATGTTCAGCTTGTCAGTCATCTCCGTCATGAGATCATGTTACAGTTATTCATGTTTAGCTCTTTGTTTCCCCTCTCAGTCAGTCTTATTTGAGGATGAATGTTTTTAAGAGGGAGATATTGTAATACACGTGCTTTTTCTTTGCTTGAAAATCATCTCAAAGATGTTAGAACTTTCATTCAAATAAGAATTCATTCTTATACACATGGTATTTCCATAATTTTTACTTCCTATCACGTGTGAAATTGAATAATCTTTCCATCGATATATAATTCGCCCAAATACGACACCCGGGCAAAGAGTTAGAGCTTTTTTAGTGAGATAGTGTTTGACTTGAGCCTTCAGCGTGTCGCAGAGATAGCTCAAATGTCAATTGTCAAATTCCAGTGTTGCTCCACTATATTGGTGCATCACGCCAAACTTCTAGGTCATAGACAAGGTGGAAATATTATAGCTTCATGTCGCGCCACCGTGCAGTTTCCCAATTGTCAATTTCCAGTGACACGATGCGATAACGCTGCATTGCGCCAAGGCCCCAATTCGGGAAATTTTACTAAAAATTAAATTATGTGTCCAGGGTTAAAAGGGTCAATTTCCCTCCTATATAATCTACCAAACACGGGATTTAGCCCTTATTAATCCAAAATATTGATGTTTTTCTCAAATACTCTCAAAAACTCAAGCTAGGGTTTTCATAGAAGGTCCAATTTCAAGAAGATTTCACCATCAATATTCACGAAATCACGATCTAAGGTATTTATAGTATTCATTCATGGACTCCTTTAGTCCATGAAGTCCAAGAATCCCTTTTCTAAACTCAAGTTATGGATTTTCTATATGTTTTCATGTTTTGGCTGCTCATGTTCATGTTTGATAGATATGAAATTAGATTGTACTCCATGATTTTTGGTAGTTTCTATGTGGGTTTAATTACTATAGCCATAGATTCATGCAACCCTCAGATTTAAACCCTTGAATGATGAAATTAGAATTGAATAATGATGTTGACATGTACCATGACTGTCATATGTTTGATTAAATACTTAGATGAAGGAATATTGTCTAACTAACATGATATCATGAAAATCCCAATAAATGTACAAGCTTATGCCAATTATACATTTGATGAAATGCTTCAATAAACTTATTGTGGTGATTATCATGTATTCAAGAATATCAAGTCATGTCAGTTTCATTCAATCGAGTCCTGGGGGTACTTGTACACAAAATATTAGCTGTGTTCCTAGATCTATGTGATGTTTTAATGATACTCTAAGTCAAGCTATAAACTCTTAGAATTTAGATAGTCTTATGACTCAGGAAAAATCTCTATGATCTCATGACTCAGTCAGTTGTCAGATATCAGTAGTAGTCCATCAGCCACGAAAATTCAGCAACTCAGTCCATGCTCAGTTAAGTTCAGTAAATCATGCTCATTGTCCATTCAGATGGGAGTAGGAATTAGCACTAAGTGAACCCAAGGATGGGGACTCAACTGTTATACGAGGGAATGATTCTTAGAAGCAATCCTTGCATTCCAGAACTATGTAGCTAGCATAGGTTGATACATCGTAGCCTTCTATATGAGGAAAGATGAGGTGGATTAATCTGTTATGTGAGGGTTCCCACCGTTCTCGCTAGAGTTACCTATTATATGGGGGTTACTCACATGTTGTCCATACCAGTGGCGTGGTATTGACACCCTTCCAATTAGGGCATAGATTGGACCCCAGCTCAGCTATAATAGCATATTTAAGGCATGTTTGTTAGATACTACTTCCCACAGTTTCATGTTATTGAATCAGGACTATCAGATACAGTCAATCAGTCTCAGTAATAAAACTTAGATAGTTTTTCAAATTTTAGGACTGTCAGATACAGTCAACTCAGATACAGTACGGAACTCAGATAGTTCCATCAAATTCAGGACTGTCAGCTACAGTTACCCACGTTATTAGTTATACTCAGATATAGTCACCCATGTTATCAACATTATTCAAATATAGTCCTTCATGTTATCAGTCATATCAGTTACTAACATGTCACATTATTGATAACGCTCAATCTACAGCTCTCGTTTGAGTGTAAAGCGGTCGTTAGCAAATATAGAACCCAACCTGGGTTGGATGTCAATCCCACAGGGAATAGCTTGGACAACAAGTAAGTAAAATTACTAAACTTTTGGTGCAAGTCTCGTAAGAAGGGGGGATTCTTGTTTTGCAAGTAATGTAAACAAAAGCTGAAAATAATAAAGTAAAAAGAGAGAGATTGTTACGTTGGTTGTGAACAATGAGAATTGAAGCGTTGGGGTTATGTCCACCTTCTGAGGTATACATCTCTATTGGCTATGAGTGTGTAGAATTCTGACATGCAATTGCTTATAGAGGATTGTAGTCGATGGTAAATCCAAGCGTCTCTCGACCTAAACAAGGACTATTTCACTTTAACTCTCTTGAGCTTAAAGCGTGTCTAACGGTAAGAATTCTCCAAGAGGTTAGTCCAGTTACGAAACTAGCTTTTTAATAGGAAAGGGTGTCCTACTACCTTGACATTATCTCTTTTCCAGACAAATAACTTTTCTCTCGAACAAGTTAAATGTTAGACTGGCGTATTCTTGCGTTTGCAACCGCAAAGAATGTAGATTAAGATGAAGAGAATAATGATATAAGCAATATACGTGCCTCGAACTCACAAACTCACAGCAATAGATAGTAACTCATTCGGCTTCCATAACCCCAACAGAGAAGTTTAGTTACCCATGAATGCGAAGGAAATCACGATTGACATTGTTATTATATCACGATATTGAGTAATGGCATGTAGATCAAGTGATAGGCGTGAGGCGTGATTCCTTAGCAAGTAACGATTCTCTTGTTGTGGAGGTTAAGAATAGAAGAGTAGATTAGAAGTGTTTGTAGTGGAAGATGAGAGGGATGGAAGAAAATTAATTATTGAATGATGAATGTAAGATTTGAAGTTATAAGAAGATTGTCTAAAATCTCTAGCATGATAGGGTATTTATAATACCCATATCCTACTCCTACTAAGCTAATGAAATAAATAACCAAATCCTACTAGACTAATGAAATCCTTAACCCAAATGTACTAGGTTAAGGTAACATTATCATAATCCACATAAAATAATGAAATACATAACCTAATTGTACTAGGTTAATGTATCATTGTCAAAATCCAGCTTTGTGTCTGTAAGTCTCCAAAGTCTTCAGAAATGCTGTTTTAGCCCGGGACAGATTTTCCATGCAGCAGTTTTGGTCCTTTAGGTGTCCAAACTCCCTTTCCTTCCTTCGTGAGCTTTCTTTAGCGTCAAGTAAGCCATAAAATGCTGAATTATGCATCATTTATACCTGAAACTTTACTAATCATGTTCGTTAGCTCATTTACAGGAAAAAGGACTAAAAGTGCATGAAATATATAATTTGTTCTCAAAACTAGGCTAAAATATGGGCAAAATATATTGATATAGGCGTGTAAATCCGCCTATCATCAACACCCCACACTTAGAGCTTTGTTCGTCCTCGAACAACATATCATGTCCTTCTAAACATCAACTTAGGGTTTTTACAGCAACAACACAAAAAATTCTTCAAGACAAGCACAACAATTATCAACAAAGAGTAGCTTTCCGATTATAAGTAGAAACAGTTTAACCTCTAGCATAGACTCGTGATGGTGATCAACTCGCATGCAAACGTTAAAGTGCATAGAATCATATACAACTATCCAAAACTCATCAACCATGTGTGTCTCACCATATAGTACCCATAATCACTCACAAATATAGCATATTTTTCAAACATGGGTATCAAAATGTCCTTGCTCTCACTCTCACAAAGAATTCATATGTAGCAACTGATGACCATAGGCTTGCCCTTAATGTAATACTCTACTAAATGTCAGAATGCTAAGCTTAGGATCAAGTAGGTCTTTTGATGGTTGTAATGTAGGCTTAGGGACGGGTAGGACTATTTTGGCCAGGAATAGTGACTAAGTTCCTAAGCGCTTTAATACATCACTTTGTATCATTAACACTTTTTCTTTCACACAACCTTTCTTCTTTCTTTTCTTCTACCACCCTTTTTCACCTCTTTTGTTTTTCACTTTTAAGGATGACTCACTTTTCAGCTTTCTTTTCCTTTTTCTTTTCATAACATACCTCTTATGATAGCACTTTCTTTTTCATAACACATTCAAGCACCCTTACAATTTAAAGCATCATACTTACCCATTTTCCTCTTATGTTGTCACATGACTTTTTTACTTTAAAGCACTTAGGAATTTAGATCAAATTACGGTCTTGAACAAAATGGATTAGGCTTACATACAAGGTTGTCAAAGAAATAGGCTAAAGGCTCAAAAGGGGTTAACTAGGATGATGTCCATGGGTAGGTAAAACTGAAGGTAAACAAATATGGGTTGCCAAAGAAATGCCTAAATCACCTCCTAAACTTACACTCCTTATTTTCGCTTTGCATACATACCAGGCAAGTTCTAGCATCAGCCACAAACATAGAATATACTATTATCTCACACACACAAGGCACATGGTCGACTTTATTGGAGGTAATATAGACTCTTGACCCAACAAGTGAAGGAATTGAACCACACAATATCACATAATGAGTCACAACTGGAGCCTAAACCTCTCAATAGTCATAATTGTAGCACATACTCTTGTTATAATCTCATGCTGCCTATTAGAATAATCTCATGCGAAGCTAAGTTAAAAAAAATATTAACTACTAAAAAAAATCTTAACTATGAGATTATAAAACAAAAATAAAACAAAAGAAAACAAACATAGATGCGAGTAGAGAAGTATAGCATGCAATACCACCACCCCACACTTAGTCGGTACACTGTCCTCAGTGGAAAATAAATAAGAAGAACCTGGTTAGTCGGACTCATCCTCTATGTCTGGGGTCATACCCCTTTCATTGGAATCATCATCAGAGTCATCATCCTTAGAAGTTCCTCATAAGTATCCCACTTAATTCCAAGCGTGAGTCGAGGTATTTGCAGCGAGGAGGGTTCTCCTTGCTCCTTGCGGCCTCTTTTCTTGCTCTTTTGGGAAGTGGTAGCCTTTTCTTTGCCTTGTCTTGCTTTGGGTGCCATTGTACCTGAGACTTGAAATAGTGTTAATGGTAGCACAATCCCAATGGATACAATCTATACACAAGCAGTAGGGGTACCACCCCACACTTAGTTTGTTGCTACAAATTAGTGAAGTGAAAGTGGTCGATTACTTAGACTTCATCGACATGCGTTTTAGGAGCTATATTCCAACGAGAAAATCAGAGATATATCACTTCTTGCAACCTTTGCAATACTTTCATGTTAGGTATAACAAGACTACTACATAGGGATTACATCATGGTATTGTTTCTATCAATAAACTCAACCTCCTATGTCGGTAGGCAGTTATAAGTCTTATTCCGATGAACGGGATATTCTAACATGTAAGTATTCAAGTGACAATATTATGCAATGTTCATTACTATAGCAATTCTGCAAGTAGTATAACAATGCATCAAAATCAAATTCAAGTCGGACATAAGTTAAGAGCATCCTAACGTACATGTTCACTCACTTGGTTTTGTATCAACAATTCAAACACGTTCACATCACCAATACTTTTTCAAGATTTAGCAATTCATAATAGGTGTAGTAAAGTAGTACTTACAAAATATAAATGAAGAACAAAGTAGTACTTACTTGGTTGAAGCCTTTGGATGATGTTCTTGTGATGAAAAAAGAGCAAAAGGAAACTTTTTGATAGGTTTTGGAGACTATAGGTGGTGCATAAGCTAGGTTTCCAATGTGTTTTTGGTTCAAGACTAAGTCTCATATTTATAAGAAAAGGTTGGGTCGAGTTTTGGCCCATTAAAATCGGATTTGGAGACCAAAAGTGACCATAGGTGGTGCCTAATGCTTTGCCTAGTTGAGCAGAATGCCATAGCATATGCCATGCATTTATTTAAGAATGCCATACACTATGCGGCGCATTTTCTATGGCATTTAGGGACATATGCAGCGCATAGTGTATAGCATTTGAGATACTGAGACCTAATGCTATAACATAGGCGGCGCATAGTGTATAGCACACTTAAGAATGGGCGGCGCATAGTGTATAGCATACTAGATTCCGAGGCCTTAGGCTATAGGATAGGTTTTGCAATGTTCGTGGCCTAGTTTTACCTAGGCCTAGCCTTCCTTGATGCCTATTTTGGCATGAGTAATGCTCAATCCGTAGCCTTATGCATCCTTATGCCTAACTTACCACCTTTACCATTCAATACATCCAAATCGTCATTTGAAACCAATCTCCTCATTGAATACCTCTTGCACCTATATTTGCTCAAAACAATAAAAACAATTAGTACAATGGGTTGCCTCCCACCAAGCGCCTTAGTTTTGGTCGTGGCACGACTCTTATTTTTGGATTTTCATTAATTAAAAACAAATCAAGTACTAGAATGAAAGAAAACGATAAACGATAAATGAAAAACAATAAACGATGGGTTGCCTCCCATCTAGCGCCTTATTTATTGTCGTGGCACGACATGGTTACCTCGAGTACTCAGACTTCGTCGAGGTAAATGGTGGATCGTTTTCTAAAAGGATTTAGACGACAATGAGGCTTACCTGTGGGCATGCGATCTTCTTCACCAATTATATCATCAATAGTCCAACCCATAGATCTCTTGTATCTCTTCAAAGCAGAGATGAGAGCTTCTACGTGCTGTTCACTTGAATCATTTGCACTCTCCGGAAGTATATTTCTACTTTCCAAGAACACATACCTTAGATAATCGGGGAGCTCTTTCGATTCTAGCATTGGTGGCTCTTCAAGGGATGTCTTCGCTGTAGGTGAAGGTTGATTCTTAAGATCACGGTCCGGTTGCTTAGGAGTATGGGAATAGGACTCTATTTCTGTTAGAGCACCCATAATTTCTTCATAATCTTCATCGTCCTCATGCTCAACCTTCAGCAGCGCAGCAGACAATGGCTCAACAGTAAGCTGTTTCTCTACAGATAATGCTTTCTTATCTTCATAATGAACATCATCTACAGAGAACACATCCATATCTTTTGGCTGCTTCATCGCTTTGCATAAATCAAAACGAATCACTTCGTCATTCATTCAAAATAAAAGCTCATTATCTCTCATGTCAATAAGCACACTTCCAGTTGCGAGGAAGGTCCATCCCAAGATTATGGGAACTTCCGAATCCACCTCATAATCCAGAATAACGAAGTCTGCAGGAAAGATGAAGGAAGAAACCTTCACCAACATATCATTCAAGATACCCACAGGTCGTTTTACCGACCTATCAGCCATCACGAGCCTCATATTGGTTGGTGTCGGATCGCCTAACCCCAACTTCCTGTAGACGGATAGTGGTATCAAATTGATGCTAGCACCCAGATCGCACAATGCCTTGGAAAAATTCATAGATCCAACCGTGCAAGGAATAGTGAAAGCACCAGGGTCTGCCTTCTTCTGTACTAAGGACCTTGTGGCAATTGCACTGCAATGATGAATATTATCTTCCGGCTCATAGCTTACTGCCCGCTTCTTTGTCAACAGGTCCTTCATGAATTTAGCATACCCAGGCATTTGTTCAAGTGCTTCCACCAATGGAACATTAATGGTCAGCTGCTTTAACATAGTTATGAATTTGCTGAACTTCGTATCATCCGCCACCTTCTTCAATCTTTGGGGAAAAGGTGGTGGCAGGTATGGAATTGTTCTCTCCACGGCTTTCTTCTCCTCTTGCTTCCGTTTTTTAGCTTTTCCAGGCTGCACGTCGTGAGGAGTGACGTTAAGGACGTTAGGATCGGCTGCTGCGACATCTTCCCCTTTCGCCTTATCATCAATTTCCGCTTCTTCGTCAACCACTTTCTTGCCTTTTTCTGAAGTTTCCAGCACCTTACCACTTCTGGTAGTGATGGCCATGCATGACCCATCATTCCTTGGGTTTTGCACAGTATCGCTAGGTAAAGTGCCAGCCTTTCTTTGATTGAGTGCTGCTGAAAGTTGGCTCAATTGCTGCTCTATTTGCTTGATTGAAGTGGAATGAGAATCCACTAGTTGTTTCATGGAGGACAAATCATTAATTACCTCAGTAACTCCCGCGCTCGTTGCTTCCACTCCTTTCAATAGTTTAGCCATCATGTCTTCCATACTTCCAGAATTAGATGTGGTGGTATCACGCCTACCAGGAGGAACGTACAAACCACTCTTTTCATTGTTTTTCTTCCAACTACCTTGGTCTTTGCTTCTAGATTTATAATAATAGTTCCGACCTTGGTTTCCTTGGGTATTCCCACGGAAACCCCCCCGATTGTTCAAGTAGTTGGTCTCTTCATCCGAATCAGATTCGTCTCTTCCTTTTGACGCAATGGCTTTGACTTTTTCGGTCTTCCCTGATAATAGATGCTTTGTAAGAAGATTCACTTGTGTCTTCATGTGCGCCATATCTTGATCACGTTCTTCTTCTCTTCTCCTTTGGTCTGCAGTCATGCCTATAGATAAAGTGGGGCTTGTTACCTCAGAATCCCTGGTATGCCAAGCTCTACTTTGTTTCGTCATACGATCTAGCATATTGCTTGCTTGACCAAAGGTGAGATCCATAAAGGATCCTCAAGCTGCGTTATCCACCACTGGTTTAGTTATTGAATTCAAGGCTCTATACAATATCTCCATGAGGTGAACATTAGTCATGTGATGGTTTGGGCATCTCGCTAGCTTTTTCTTGAACCTCTCCCATGTTTCATGAAGAGCTTCAGTGGGAAGCTGACGAAAGTTGCTGATTTCATCTCTCAATTGTGCCCTTTTGGAAGGCGGAAAGAATCTTTCTAGGAAAGCGTCTCTCAATTTCCTCCAATTTGTAATTGAATCAGGAGTCAGCCCATTCAACCATAGTGTTGCCTCCCCAGACAGAGACAATGGGAATAGACGTAATCGAATTGCATTCTGACCAACACCAGGATTGTCAAAAGACTTGCATGTAGAAATAAAGTTGATGAGATGCATATTCGGATCATCGCCTGCTAGTCCACCAAATAATCCCTTGAGTTGCAATAACTGAATCATGGTGCTTGTGATGTTGAACTTGGCTCCGGGCGCTAATGGTGGTGGAATTATAGCTCCAGTGGCTCCGGCACCATCAAGATCATCATCATCATCGTCGAAAGCTGGCTGTATAGGTTGGCGATCATGTCTATACCGAGCTTGTCGACCTCTTCTATTGGCAGGTGTTACGATTTCAGCATCACGCCTAGGGTTTAGTAACTCGTCATCACCTAAATCCTCATCGTCAGGATTTGGTGCTCGTGCAGGGTTATCAATATTCTGCTGTTGAACCTGGGCTGTGGCAAGGGCAGCCAATCTTGCTTGTTCCTGTTGAGCAGTCATCCTTGCGATTTCAGCTTGTGCTTCCATTCTACCAATGCGTTGTGGTTCAGGATTGATTGGTAATAACGGTTGACCAGAACTTTGAGTATGGGGCATGCACTAAAATAAAAACCTGCAGTAGAAAAAAACAAAAACTAAAAGTAAAAGTACGAGAATCTTTGACCAAAGGGTCTAGTAATTTTCACGAACTTAATTGACACTTGTATTCCCCGGCAACGGAGCCAATTTTTGATAACGCTCAATCTACAGCTCTCGTTTGAGTGTAAAGCAGTCGTTAGCAAATATAGAACCCAACCTGGGTTGGGTGTCGATCCCACAGGGAATAGCTTGGCCAACAAGTAAGTAAAATTACTAAACTTTTGGTGCAAGTCTCGTAAGAAGGGGGGATTCTTGTTTTGCAAGTAATGTAAACAAAAGCTGAAAATAATAAAGTAAAAAAAGAGAGATTGTTACGTTGGTATTGAACAATGAGAATTGAAGCGTTGGGGTTATGTCCACCTTCTGAGGTATACGTCTCTATTGGCTATGAGTGTGTAGAATTCTGACATGCAATTGCTTATAGAGGATTGTAGTCGATGGTAAATCCAAGCGTCTCTCGACCTAAACAAGGACTATTTCACTTTAACTCTCTCGAGCTTAAAGCGTGTATAACGGTACGAATTCTCCAAGAGGTTAGTCCAGTTACGGCACTAGCTTTTTAATAGGAAAGGGTGTCCTACTACCTTGACATTATCTCTTTTCCAGACAAATAACTTTTCTCTCGAACAAGTTAAATGTTAGACTGGCGTATTCTTGCGTTTACAACCGCAAAGAATGTAGATTAAGATGAAGAGAATAATGATATAAGCAATATACGTACCTCAAACTCACAAACTCACAGCAATAGATAGTAACTCATTCGGCTTCCATAACCCCAATAGAGAAGTTTAGTTACCCATGAATGCGAAGGAAATCACGATTGACATTGTTATTATATCACGATATTGAGTAATGGCGTGTAGATCAAGTAATAGGCGTGAGGCGTGATTCCTTAGCAAGTAACGATTCTCTTGTTGTGGAGGTTAAGAATAGAAGAGTAGATTAGAAGTGTTTGTAGTGGAAGATGAGAGGGATGGAAGAAAATTAATTGTTGAATGATAAATGTAAGATTTGAAGTTATAAGAAGATTGTCTAAAATCTCTAGCATGATAGGGTATTTATAATACCCATATCCTACTCCTACTAAGCTAATGAAATAAATAACCAAATCCTACTAGACTAATGAAATCCTTAACCCAAATGTACTAGGTTAAGGTAACATTATCATAATCCACATAAAATAATGAAATACATAACCTAATTGTACTAGGTTAATGTATCATTGTCAAAATCCAGCTTTGTGTCTGTAAGTCCCCAAAGTCTTCAGAAATGCTGTTTTAGCCCGGGACAGATTTTCCATGCAGCAGTTTTGGACCTTTAGGCGTCCAAACTCCATTTCCTTCCTTCGTGAGCTTTCTTTAGCATCAAGTAAGCCATAAAATGCTGAATTATGCATCATTTATACCTGAAACTTTACTAATCATGTTCGTTAGCTCATTTACAGGAAAAAGGACTAAAAGTGCATGAAATATATAATTTGTTCTCAAAACTAGGCTAAAATATGGGAAAAATATATTGATATAGGCGTGTAAATCCGCCTATCATCAATTATCAGTATACAGAATCAGAAATCACAAAATCACATTGTCAGTTACAATTACGTATTTATGCATGTATTCTCACATTCATGTTAGACAGTTAGTTAGCATTATTCATGCATGTGAAACATTACATATATCCTAACTCACATCTATTCTCAGTACATATGTACTGATGCATTCGCTGTATGGTGCTTTCTTTTTATGTTGCACCATAGGTTCAGAGACACGAGTTCCAGATCAGCAGTAGATTCCAATTTCAGCATTCAGAGTAGAAGTGAGTCCTTATCGTTTGAGGAAATAATGATTTTTCTATTATCTCATTGATTAGCTTATTATTTGGATTTAGTTGGGGACATATCCCATCAACTCCTTATTTTGATTCTTCAGACAGTAGAGGCTTTCAGACTAGATGCAGACTAGATGCAGACTAGATACAGACTATCATGTTTTAGACTTTAGTTTTGTTTTGGGTATTCTATTACCCCACATAGATGGTACTTTATTCAGTCATGTTCATGATTCAACCTTATGGCCTTTCAGTGCATGTTTCCGCATTATTATGTTATCTTATGCAGTATATAGGTACAAATATCAGTTATTGGTTAGCTTGTGGTCCTTCGGGGTCATGAGCATCGTGTAGCATTCCATTTTAGCAAATTGGGTCGTTACAAACTTGGTATCAGAGCCTAAGATTCAATAGAGTCCTAGGAAGTCTGAAACCACATCTAGTAAGAGTCTTGTACATGGGTGTATTGCGCGTCACATTTATGTGCAAGAGGCTATGATATGCTTAAAAATAATTTCCCCTCTTTCTGTATTCATGTCGTGCCAGTAAGCATAATTACAAGTCAGTATCTCAGTCAATCCACTTCTTCTCTTTATTTCAGAACATGCCTCCTAAGAGAAAAAATCAGTCAGCCCCTCATCCCGAAGAACCTTTGGATGATCATGTTTCTCATGTGGAGTTCAGAACCGTAATTACAAATCTTGCATAATCAGTCGCTGTTCATAATGAACAACCAACAGTCATTTCGGCCAACCCAGTGGCCAACTTAGCCGCAGCTAGAATTCTGAACTTCACCCGAATGAATCCTCCAACCTTTCTCGGGTCTAAGGTAGATGAAGACCCTCAGGAATTCTTAGATCAAGTTCAAAAAGTGATAGACGCCATGGGGGTGACTACTGTTGAGAGTGCTGAGCTAGCTGCATACCAGTTGTAGGATGTGGTTCATGCTTGGTTCAAACAGTGGAAGTCCAAAAGATCAGATGATACAGGTCCTATAGAGTGGGAGGAGTTTGTCACTGTATTCTTAGATAGATTCTTTTCCCAAGAGCTTAGAGAAGCTAAGGTACTAGAGTTCATCAACCTCAGGCAGGGCAATACGACAGTGAAAGAGCATTCTTTTAAGTTTACTCAATTAGCCAGGTATGCCCCTCATGTGGTTGTAGATAATAGATCCAAGATGAGTAAGTTTGCATCAGGGGTGAAAGACAGCGTAGTTAATGAGTGTAGATCCACCATGTTGAATAGTGACATAACCTTAGCTAGACTCACAACTCATGCTCAGCAGATAGAAGAGTAGAAAATTAAGTAGAAGGAAAAATAGAATAATAGAGCGAAGACATGTAGTTTCAACTTCACTCAGCCTAAGTAAGAAGGAGGAAACCGTTCCCAATTTTATCCTAAGACATCATTTCCAGCTCCCTCTACAACCAGTTCTCCAGTTCCTAAGTTTAGAGAGGGTAACAAAGATAGAGCGCCAGGATCTAAGACCTAGGGCAGTGTTAGTAGTGCCCACACCTATCTTTTTTTCCATACTTGCCATAAGCATCATCAGGGTGTGTGTAGAGCAGGTTGTGGCATTTGTTTTGGTTATGGAAAGCCAGGCCATAGAGTTAGAGACTTTCTGCAGCCAGGTCCTCATGGTCAACAGAATCGCTTTTCAACTCAGTCTGGTCGCCTAAATCATTAGAGTGCCACTCCTATTGCTACTAGCGGGCAACGCCCAAATCATGTCTATGCTCTTTAGACTCGACAAGATTAGGAAAGTTCTCCTGATGTAGTTACTGGTACGTTACAGATCTTTCATGTGCACAGTTACTCTTTGCTAGATCCAGGAGCTTGCTTGTCTTTTGGTACTCCTTATATAACAGTTGATTTCAGAATCAGTCCCAAAATTCTAGTAGATCCCTTCTCAGTATCTACCCCAGTGTGTAAAACCATCATAGCTCGACGGGTATGCAAAAACTGCTCGGTTATGATATTTCAAAAAGTCACATAAGCAGATTTAGTCAAGTTAGAAATGAATGATTTTGATGTCATTCTCGGCATGGATTGGCTTCATTCCTGCTATGCCATAGTCGACTAAAGAAATAGAATAGTTCAGTTTTAGCTCATAAATGAACCCATCCTAGAGTGGAAGGGTAGAGTATCTGCTTTCAGGGGTCAGCTTATTTCCTACCTTCAGGCAAGGAAAATGATATCTAAGGGGTGTGTTTATCATGTAGTTCATGTTAGAGATTCCAGTTTTGAGGCTCCCAGTCTCGAATCAGTCCCAGTAGTGAATGAATATTCAGATGTCTTTCCCGAAGATCTTCCAGGAATTCCTCCCAAAAGGGAAATAGACTTCGATATTGATCTTCTTTCAGACACTCAGCCTATCTCTATTCCTCCATATAGAATGGAACCAAAAAAACTCAGAGAACTGAAAGAATAGTTGAAGGATCTCTTAGATAAGGGATTCATCAGACCCAGCATTTCCCCATGGGGTGCACCAGTTTTATTCGTGTGCAAGAAAGATGGTTCATTCAGAATGTGTATAGATTACCGTCAACTTAATAAGGTTACGACAAGAACAAGTATACTCTTCCCAAAATCGATGACTTATTTGACCAACTTCAGGGTGATATAATTTCTCTAAGATAGACCTCAAATCCGGCTATGATCAGCTTAGAGTTATAGAATATGACATCCCAAAGACAGCTTTCCGTACGTGGTATGGTCACTTTGAATTTCTAGTCATGTCATTTGGTCTTACCAATGCCCCAGCAGCTTTCATGGACTTTATAAACCGTGTGTTCAAGTAGTACTTGGACATGTTCATCATAGTCTTCATAGATGATATTCTGGTCTATTCCCTCACTGAGCGAGATCATGCAGACCATCTCAAAATAGTACTCCAGACTCTCAGAAATCATCAGTTATTTGCCAAATTTAGTAAGTGTGAATTTTTGCTAAGATCAGTAGCATTCCTTGGCCATATTGTTTCCGGTGGTGGCATTAGAGTAGATCCTCAAAAGACCAAAGCAGTAAGAAACTAGACTCGCCCTGTTTCTCTATCTGATATTAGGAGTCTCTTGGGTTTGGCTGGCTATTGCAGACGGTTTGTTGAGGGATTTTATTCTATTGCATCCCCTATGTCCAAATTAACTCAGAAGAAAGTAAAGTTCCAGTGGTCAGATCCTTGTGAGAAGAGTTTTCAGGAATTAAAGACTCAACTCACTTTAGCTCCAGTTCTATCTCTTCCAGATGGTTCAGATAATTTTGCAGTTTATTGTGATGCACCTAGAGTGGGTTTAGGTTGTGTCCTCATAAAGCATGGTAAGGTCATAGCCTACGCCTCCAGACAGCTTAAACCCCATGAGGAGAATTATCCTACTCATGATCTTGAATTAGCAGCAGTAGTATTTGCCGTGAAGGTTTGGAGGCATTATTTATACGGCGTTCATATAGACATCTTCACAGATCCTAAGAGCCTTCAGTATGTATTTCTCGAAAAGATCTCAATCTTCGTCAGAGAAGGTGGTTAGAGATCTTAAAAAATTATGACATAAGTGTCCTCTATCATCCGGGTAAGGCCAACGTAGTGGCCGACGCTCTCAGTAGACTGTCCATGGGTAGTATTTCTTATGTTGATGATAGTAAGAAGAAGTTATCCCAGGAAGTCCACCAGCTTGACAGACTAGGCGTTCGCTTAGTCGATTCTTCAGAGGGCGGTGTATGTGTTCAGAGTAGTTCAGAATCATCTTTAGTTTCCAAGATGAAAGAAAAGCAAGATAAGGATCCTAGCCTTGTCAAGATAAAAGAGTCAGTTCAAAATCAGAAAATAGAGGTTTTCTACCAAGGGGGAGATGGTGTTCTTTGTTGTCATGGTCATCTCTGTGTTCCAGACATAGATGACTTAAGGAAGCAAATTCTTGCAGAAGAAAATATTGTGCGTTACTCTATTCGTCCAGGGGCCACTAAGATGTACTATAATTTGTGGGAAATCTATTAGTGGAGTGGGATGAAAAGAGATGTTGCAGAGTTTGTGGCTAAGTTCTCTATATGTCAGTAAGTTAAGATAGAGCATCAGAAGCCTAGTAGTCCTATGCAGGAGTTCAGTATTCCTACTTGGAAGTGGAAAGTTCTGAACATAGACTTAGTGGCGGTTTGCCTCAAACTCACCATCAGCTTGATTCAGTCTGGGTCATTTTAGATAGAATGATCAAATCAGCTCTTTTCCTTCCAGTTCATTCCTCTTATTCAGCCGAAG
This sequence comes from Capsicum pubescens, assembly GCA_030864215.1. Taxonomy (NCBI): domain Eukaryota; kingdom Viridiplantae; phylum Streptophyta; class Magnoliopsida; order Solanales; family Solanaceae; genus Capsicum; species Capsicum pubescens. The sequence goes on along the minus strand of CM061544.1, from coordinate 190,933,740 downwards.
ATTATGCCAAGCTCTACATTAAAGAGCTGGTCAGAATTCACAGTATTCCGTTGACTATTATCTCAGACTGAGGTACCTAATTCACCTCTCATTTTTTGAAAGCATTCCATAAGGGTTTTGGTACCCAAGTTAATCTTAGTACAACCTTTCATCCTTAAATAGATGGTCAAGCAAAAAGGACCATTCAGAATTTGGAAGCTATGCTAAGGGCATGTGTAATTGATTTCAAGGGTTGTTGGGATGCCCACTTACCTTTGATTGAATTTGCATACAACAATAGCTATCATTCTAGTATTCAGATGGCTCCATTCGAAGCTCTCTATGTAGGAGATGTAGATATCCAATCGGTTGGTTCAAAGATAGTGAGGCCTTAGTCATAGGTCCTGACTTAGTATTCGGCGCCTTAGAGAAAGTTCAGTTAATTAGAGAAAGACTCTAGGATTCTCAGAGCCGAAAAAAGTCTTAAGAAGATATTTGTAGAAAGGATCTCGAGTTTGATATTAGTGACTATGTCTACCTTATGATATCTCCTATGAAGGGAGTGAATAGATTTGGGTAGAAGAGAAAGCTCAGTCCTCGATATGTAGGTCCCTTCAAGATGCTCAGTCATTTCACCAAGGTAGCTTATGAGCTCGAATTGCCTTTAGATCTAGCCTCAGTTTATCCAGTCTTTCATGTCTCATTTATCAAGAAGTGTAGAGGTGACCCATCATTCGTAGTCACTATTCAGAGCATAGATGTTCAGAACAGCCTCTCTTATGAAAAGATTCAAGTTGAAATCCTAAACTATCATACTCGTAGATTAAGGAACAAAGAAGTCCTTTTGGTTAATGTTCTTTGGAAAAATTAGTCCGTCGAGGGAGCTACTTGAGAAACAGAAGCAGATATGCATACCAAGTATCCTCATCTCTTCCTCCCCAACTCAGATCAAGCTCAAGGTAACAGTTCTCCTTAAGCTTACTCAGTTTCATGATTAGTGTGCATCACTAACTTAGTATTCAGTCTCAAGCTCATGTTACCATGATAATCTTGGTATCAAGTACCACCGTATATTCAGTCATGCATTCATGTATCAGATCAGTTATATAGTTATGCATCAGACATGCATTCTCATTATAAGAAAACTTAGTTCTTCAGAACTTTTAATTATGCATTTATGAATCAGTTGCGCATGCATTAGATATGCATGTTCAGTATGTTATGTTCAGCTTTTCAGTCACGTCCGTCATGAGATCATGTTTCAGTTATTCATGTTCATCTCTTTGTTTCCCCTCTCAGTCAGTCTCATTCGAGGATGAATGTTTTTAAGAGGGAGATATTGTAATATCCGTGCTTTTTCTAAGCTCGAAAATCATCTCAAGGATGTTAGAACTTTCTTTGAAATAAGAATAAATTCTTATACACATGGTATTTCCATATTTTTTACTTCCTATCACGTGGGAAATTGAATAAGCTTTCCATCGATAAATAATTCGCCCAAATTCGACACCCGGGCGAAGAGTTAGAACTTTTTTAGTGAGAGAGTGTTTGACCTGAGCCTTCAGCGCGTCGTGGAGATAGCTCAATTGGAAATTGTCAAATTACAGTGTTGCTCCACTATATTGGTGTATCGCGCCAAACTTCCAGGTCGTAGACAAGGTGGAAATGTGCTAGCTCCGTGTCGCGCCACCGTACAATTTCCCTATTGTCAATTTTCAGTGACACAGAGCGATAGCGCCGCGTCGCGCCAAGGGCCCAATTTGGGAAATTTTATTGAAAATTAAATTACGTGTCTAGGGTTAAAAGGGTCAATTTCCCCCTATATAAGCTACCAAACACGGGATTTATCTCTTATTAATCCAAAATATTGATATTTTTCTCAAATACTCTCAAAAACTCAAGCTAGGGTTTTCATAGAAGGTCCAGTTTCAAGAAGGTTTCACCATCAATCTTCACGAAATCACGATCTAAGGTATCCATAGTGTTTATTCATGGACTCCTTTCGTCCATGAAGTCCAAGAATCCCTTTTATAAACTCAAATTATGGATTTTCTATATGTTTTCATATTTTGGCTGCTCATGTTCATGTTTGATAGATGTGAAATTGGATTCTACTCCATGATTGTTGATAGTTTCTATGTGGGTTTAATTATTATAGCCATAGATTCATGCAACCCTAAGAGTTAAACCCTTGAATGATGAAATTATAATTGAATAATGATGTTTACATATACCATGCCTGTCATATGTTTGATTAAATACCTAGATGAAGGAATATTATCTAACTAGCATGATATCATGAAAATCCCCATAAATGTACAAGCTTATGCCTAATAGACGTTTGATGAAATGCTTCAGTAAATGTATTGTGGTGATTATCATGTATTCAAAAATATCAAGTCATGTCAGTTTCCTTCTATCGAGTCCTGGGGGTACTTGTACCCAAAGTATTAGCTGTGTGCCTAGATCTATGTCATGTTTTCTTGATATTCTCAGTCAAGCTATGAACTCTTAGACTTCAGATAGTCTTATGACTTTGAAAAAATCTCCATGATTTCATGACTCAGTCAGTTGTTAGAATTAGTAGTATTCCGTCAGCCATAGAAATTCAATAACTCAGTCCATGGTCTGTTAAGTTCAGTAAATCATGCTCAGTGTCCATTCAGATGGGAGTAGGAATTAGCACCGAGTGAACCCAAGGATGTGGACTCACCTATTATACGAGGGTGTGATTCTTAGAAGCAATCCTTGCATTCTAGAACTATATAGCCAGCATAGGTTAAGACATCGTAGACTGCTATATGAGGGTAGATGAGGTGGATTAACCTGTTATGTGAGGGTTCCCACCGTTCTCGCTAGAGTTACATGTTATATGAGGGTTACTCATGTGTTGTCCTTACCAGTGGCGCGGTATTGACACCCTTCCAATCAGGGCATAGATTCGACCCCAGTTCATCTATTATAGTACATTTGGGGCATGTCGGTTAGATACTACATCCCACAGTTTCATGTTACAGAATCAGGACTATCAGATATAGTCAATCAGTCTCCGTAATAGAACTCAAATAGTTCTTCAGATTTTAGGACTGTCTGATACAATCAACTCATATAGTACGGAACTCAGATAGTTCCATTAGATTCAGGACTGCCAGCTACAGTTACCCACGTTATCAGTTATACTCAGATACAGTCACCCATGTTATTAGCTTTATTCAGATACAGTCCTTCATGTTATCAGTCATATTAGTTACTAGCATGTCACGTTATCAGTATACAGACTCAAAAATCATGAAATCACGTTGTCAATTACAGTTACATATTTATGCATGTATTCTCACGTTCATGTTAGACAGTCAGTTAGCATTATTTATGTATGTGAACCATTGCATATAGCCTACCTCACATGTGTACTTTGTACATATGTACTGACGGATTTATGCTATGGTGCATTCTTTTTATGTTACACCGTAGGTTCAAAGACACGAGTTCCAGATCAGCAGTAGATTCTAGTTTCAGCAGTCAGAGTAGAAGTGATTCCTCATCCTTCGGGGACTTAATGATTTCTCTAGTATCTCATGGATTAACTTATTAGTTGGAGTTAGTTGGGTACATTTACCATCAACTTCTTTTTCTGATTCTTCAGATAGTAGAGGATTTAAGACTAGATACAGACTATATGTAGACTAGATACATAATATCATATTTTAGACTTCAGTTTTGTTTTGGGTATTCTATTACCCCACACAGATGTTACTTTGTTCAGTTATGTTGATGATCGAACCTTATGGCCTTTTAGTGCATGTTTCCGCATTATTATGTTATCTTGTGCAATATAAAGTTACAGATATCAGTCATGGGTTAACTTGTGGTCCCTTTGGGTCATGAGCACCATATAGCATTCCGGTTTAGCAAATCGGGTCTTTACAGTCAATTTTGGAGAAAAACATAGCACCTTGCAACTGATCAAACATCTCATCTATCCTTGGAAGATGATACTTATTCTTTACCATCACCTTATTTAACTGTCAGTAATCAATGCACATCTAAAGGGAACCTTTCTTCTTACACTAGAATAACACCAATGCACCCCACAAGAATACACTAGGATAGATGAAACACTTATCTAAAAGATCCTTGAGTTTCCCCTTAAGATCCTTCAACTCATCTGGAGTCATCCTATATGGGGGAATAAAAATTGGATGAGTGTAAAGAACAAGATCAATTCCAAACTCAATCTCCCTATCAGGAGGGACACCAGGAAGGTCATCAGGAAAACCCCCAGAAAATTCATTCACCACCAGGACAGAATACAATGAAGGACCATCCGAGTTAGAATCGTTAACCTAAACTAGATGATAGAGATGCCCCTTAAAGATTAATATTCGAGCTCTAAGATATGATATAAATTTCCTTTTAAGAGCTAGAGAACCACCATCCCTCTTAATAACTGACTCATTTGGGAATTTAAAGACAATCTTATGGGTATGAAAGTCTAGAGAAGCATAGAATGAGTACAACCAATCCATCCCCAATATGACATCAAAATCCATCATATTTAATTCAAATAGGTCTACCACAGTGTATTTGCTACAAATAGATACTACACATTCCTTATTGACTCTTCTAGCAATCACAGAGTCACCTACGAGGTACAAATAGTAAAAGGGTATGAAACACATTCGAGTCCAAAATTAAAATGCACAACCACAAATGGGGTCACATAATAGAGAGCGGAACCAAAATTAAGTAAAAATTATGCATCATGAAAAAAGAGTTTCAATATACCAGTAATGATATCATGCGATTCCTCAGACTCCTGTTGAGTAGTAAAAACATAGAGATAGCTCCAACCAGTGCCAAAACTATATGTGCACCTTTTAGAGCTGGAGCTGAAGAAGAGGCAATTGGAAACTTATTCACCCCCGAAGAAAACTTATTGATAGAGAGTTTCTAAGAATATGCCCTGGATGAGCACAGTTGAAGAACCCATCCCTCCCCTTATTATAGAAGCCCCGATGCAATCTACCATAAAACCTATAGGGAGGATATGATGGAGCTAACCGGGCCTGCTAGCCTAAGATTGGGCACCCCATTCCCTGAAGTTGTTGCCACCATGGGAACGCCTATCACCCAATAACTTTGGGTTGGGAGTACTAGCTATTGGGTATGACCCTGAATTGCCCCACTTCTTCTTGGGCCACTTACCATCATCCCTGTCACTCTGCTATTAACCACCACCCTGCTCAGAGAACCTGAACTTGCTCTGCCTCTCCCCTACTTTAGCCTACTTTATCTTTTATCCATCCACCTATTGTACGTACACAACCAACCTGGAGATATCTATGTCCTTGATCAACAGGGAAGCCTTACTCTCTAATATCAAATCTGTGGACAATCTAAAAGTGAACTTCCTTATTCTATACCTCATGCTAGATACCATTTCTGGAGCATAAAGAGATAACTGGTGGAATTTCAAGACATGCTCCTAGACTAATATCTTACCTTGCCTCAGATTAACAAACTCTTCTACCTTTGATTCCCTCAACTCTCGAGGAAAGAAATGGTCCAGGAAAGCATTAGTGATATCTTCCCACAGATATGACTCAACATTGTCACCCCTTGAATGATTTCATTCCTCGTACCACTAGTATGCCACATTGTTTAGATGATAGGAAATAAAATCCATGCCCTTCATATTTGTGGCATGCATAACATAAAAGATCCTTTCTATTTTATCCAAAAATCCTAGAGGATCCTCCTCCACCTTAACACCAGTAAAGGTCGGAGGGTTCAATCTCATGAACTAGTAAACCGTTGAAGCCTTAGAAGATGGAGTAACAGATAAACCATGCTCAGCCTGGGAAGCTACCAACTGATCCAACATATAGATGGACAGAAGAAACTCAACATTCTTTACATCAGCTTGAGGATCTTGAGAAGGACTAAAGGGAACCAGTGGAACTCTAGGAGTACAATTAGGAACTGGACCCCTAGTTTGGGTTTGAACCCCATAAGTAGAATGGGTCCCATCAACATTATCCACATACTATCATCAAGGAGGCATGATCTGAAAAGCGAACAAACAGGAATTAGAGGAGAATTCAGGACCTTAGACTTTATATCTTGAAAATAGAACAAAAGAAAGATAAACATTCCTAAATGCCTCGTAGCCTCTTCCTTATGAGTGTGGCATGGTACATATCCTTAAAAGAGACTCTACTCGACATGGTTATGCGTACTCCCAAGTGACAATGAACCTAGGTCTCTGATACCAATCTGACATGACCTGAACCAGGGCCTTTTCGTGTAGGGTATATCAAGTCTAACTCGGATCAGAGACCGCGCCTAATACCCAACCATAGACACCCTGTACTCTATGTCAGATGAATTCTGAACATATAACAAGATAGAACAATTATAATTGAAAGACATTTAATAAAGTTCATAACCATAACCAACCAAACATCCAACTAAATATCCAAATAGTGTCAGCCCTAATGCAATTACCAATTCGAAGGATGACATTCATACTAACACCACCCATGCCCATAGTAGTCACACAAAACCTCTAACTAAAATCCAAGAACATTCGGTCAGGACATGCCCCCGACCATAGCCAAAACCAAAGTCTAAGAAATAAACAAAATTATGAAAAGAATTTCATAGTATGAAATAGAGTCTTCTGAAGAATGGAAGCTCACCACTTCAGTGCAACACAAAGCTATTCCTAAATGCAAGATCACTAAGTAGGAATAGTAGTATGATCAGTTCCTACATTGCCTGGGGATACAACACCCAGAGATGGGTTAGCAGGTGAATGCTAGAATTTACTCAGGAGTAAGGATAAAATAATGCCATTATTCAAAATCAAAGTAAATAGTCATATGCAATCACATACATACATATACATACCATGCCAGGAAAGGAAATCGAGTTTAGCATGCCTGTAAAATATTTAACCTAGGTTGTATAACTTGACTGTCATAATCCACCCATGGGATATATAGGTCTAGTGTTACCCCCTGAATAGGCCCCAGTACTTGTAGCCACACGAACCAGAGATATCATAGGGGCCAGGGATTTCCGTGTACCCTTCGCCCTCCATGATACATAAATACAAGTTTAACTTGGGGAATTCCCATGTACCCCACAAGTATATGGTCGCCATAACCAACCATCATGTCGGCAAATATTAGTTTTTAGTATCCGTCCATCAGACTCACACCTTCACGGTTAGCTATTACAACCCACCATTATTGCCCAATTAAAACATTTAGCACATAACTAAACCACCAATTCCAAGAGTTAATTATCAAGGAATTATTAGGGGTATCATCATACTGACTATAACTCGCAAGCAATGTCATTAGCCAAGTCTTAGGGGATTCCCATGTACCCCACAAGATTTCTAGTTAAACCAAAGCCATGGACACCAAGGCCTTACCAATCTATTTAGAACCACTTAAACCAATTTAGGTTCCATTACCATCTTATGGAATGCAAAGTTTTCAATAATAATCAAACTATGTGAAAAAAATCATTCTCATAGGAATTTTAACAAACATGTGGAGGGCATATATTTTCCAAAGCCAAAACCAAGAACAAATTGACCATTTCTATGCAACCACATGTTCGAACCATAATTATAACATGAAAACCATAAGAAAAAATATGAAAACATTATCCAACCATAACCAACCAAAACCCTCAATGTATACTTCAAAACCTAAAGCAATACAATAATAATACCATGAAAATCATCCATGAAAACATGCTTTTAGTTTGACCTAATAATGAGAGAAGAGTAACATGCCTTAGATAATAACAAAGACAGAGAGAAACCACCCTTGAAAGCCTTAATTGACACCCTTGAAGGAGCCCTAGTCATTTCTTGAACTAAGAGATTGAGAGAGATTTTAGAGTGTTTGATTTGAGAATAGTAGGTTAATGAAGTCCTAAGAGTGTTTTAAGTCATGGGGTCAAAAAAAGTTAAGAGGTTAAATGTCTAGAATATTCCTAATTTAAATTGTAAAAATTACCGCAGGTAGGTATAGTTTGGACCCCTCACTCATATCCACTTCATACGAGTGGTACCTTTCACTGGTACCTTGATCAGAAAGTTGGACATCACATTTTGTCAAACATACAACTCCTTTTCCTAACTCATACCCTAACTATATGACTAGTACCTTTCAAGTCGTACCCCAAGTAGAAACATCTAGGCTAGACACTGGAAAACATACAATTGGACCCTACCTTTCATATCATGTAGATATGACTTCTATGGAGTCTTTTTTTTCCAAGAACAAAACTTAGATAACATCACACTAACCAACGTACTAATAAGGTCCCTAGACCCATACCCAAACCATACAATATGTTTGGTGAGGTGTATGATAGATAGAAGGCTCTAATTCATGATAATTGCAAGAGCCAGAACCTAGGGTATTTTATTAGTATTCTTTTTAGGTTGTGACGATAGGGATGGCGACTCATTACAAGTCCAACGGTTAGATGCTTGGACTATCATGGTATGCTAAAATCTACCTTTCTAATTTATTCATAATTCTACATCTATTTCCCAACAACAAGAAAAATGAGCATCAAAAACATCAATGATTGCTAGAAAATAAATAATTATCCCTCGTAAAAGATGCAAATTATTCTATCAAATATCAAAATATTAAGAAGTATCGGATTGAGAGATGGAGATGAAAGGGACTGAACTCTCACGAGTTAAGTGAGCTTTAATCTCCTAACGATAGACATTTTCTTGTCCAGATGCTTATAGAAAATTAGGGGCTGTGTGGGGAAGGCATCATCCTCTGCTGATCTTCCCCTCAGTTCCTGCCTTGCTCTATTTCTTTTTGTTTAGTATGGTTGACACTTCGTATAGAGCGTTTTGAAGGCTATGTTATACTTTAGGTCTCTACCAGCATTCTCTCTAGGCACCTTCATATCTACACAACTCAGAGTTAGACTCAGAAAGTAGAAATCCCTTTTCTTTCCCCGATATAAGTCCTTCTTATTTGATATTATTTGTTCCCTCATCTTTAATTGAACTCCCCTCATAGAGTAAGCCATGACTAGAGTTTGAGGATAAGTCATATAGAAGTGTTACCTGAAGGATGAATCCTCTGGGTCACCAGATTCAACCACCTTTGTGTGTTATCTCATATTGTGCAAATGCGGTTGTGTTATCACGTATTATGATGGTATATGTTATAACATGGTTTGATATTTTGAGATGAACAAGTAAGGTCATCATCACAAAATTGGTGGAACTCAGAAAGTATAAGGGTGTTAATGTTGGAATAATGATGGTACAACACTTTGTTTGGGATAAGGATGGTTGACACTAGTTGTGTGGGTTATTTGGTACATGGACTAAGCTCGTCCCCTATAGGTCATGGTTAATGGTTATTTATAAGAATCATAACATATGTGTACATGGTAATGGTGATATTGATATACTTGAATAGAGTAATTAATTGTTGTAGTTCAATAAAGTGGAAATTTTGGTAAGGTTGAGTTAAATGTTATGAGCCATAATATTGACCTGATTGAATAATTGTACTAATTATATGCTTCTCTGGTTTACTTGATTGTATTATGGTACCTTTGGTTGGTTCTATAATCTTGAGATATCATTTTATTCCTAATTGTGTATTAATCAAAGTGTGAATATGAATACATGTGTTGTCCCTAACTGGTGAATATTCCTACAAGTATGAGTATTAATGAGTATTATTTAGCTGGTTACTAGTGTCTTGGGGATTCATAGTAAAAATGTGTTTTTAGGTTCAGAAATTGAGTGAACAATAATACATAGGTAGACATTACAAAAAATGTTGAGAAGTACTGAATTAGAGTTAAACATTATATAATTGTTGGGTTGTGGATTAGTGCAAACTTTTAAGAAATAGATAAGGTTTCAATGGTGAGAGTACAGGTTTATAAGGGTGGTTAATGGAAGTATGAGATCTTAGTTTGACTTACTTTATTAAATTAAGCGCATGTTATATTTTGGATATTTATGTTGTGGTTACATGATTTAACTTGGATCGACTAATGATGCTTACCTATAGGTGCGGTTGTACTAATGCTACTTTTTCTATGCCTTTTTGTGGTATTTCTTGTTATAGGATCAGTTCAAGATTCATCGCTTGATTGGATAGAGATCTTCAATAGCTTCCATCTTCTCAGTTCTATGATAGAATCTGAGTCTTGTTTTTTATCCCTTTCTTCTTGTAACTCTTGGACCTGTCTAGACTACATTTTTGGGTTAGAGTATTTATTGATGTATCTAAAGAATTATAATAAGTTTTACAATATTTGAAGAGTTAAATGATTTTCTTTTATGACTTTTGCATATTTCTAAATGAGTGTTAAAAGTTCTTGTATCTAGGTGGATTAAATTAGGTACCCTCGTGATTCAATTAGTAGGGTCATGATAGTATGAATGAGGGAGAACTAGCCAAAGAGAATAGAGGGTATAGTATGTCTATGATAAAAAGGGGGAGAAAGGCAAAAAATAAAAAAAAGACAACATAAAAAAATGGTAAATAGTAGTTGTTAGGAATAAACCACACCTGGAATATGACAAAAGAAAAAGTGGGGTTATGAAAGGAAATAGAAAGTAGTATAGTGTTCAAGGAGGGTCAAGTCATTATCTCAAAACGTAGTGCCTCCTAAAATTTTCTCATGATCTTAATATTTTTCCATGACTATTGACTTATTAGATTGAGTATTTTGACCCTTAGAAAGGTTAGGAATTGTTTTGGTTGTATTTTGATATTTGGAATTTCATTTTGGATCAAAGAATAAGTCCTTGTGAAGGACATAAAGGTTCCTTCATTAGGCCCCATACCGCGGGGAAAGATTTTGTAGACAATGTTTGTCCTTCATGATAGATGGCCTACCATATAGGGTAGGGTAGCAGGATATTAGGTGCATCATGCCCCCCTCTTCCAGTCAGGAAATTTTCTCTGCCTACTTTTTAAGTAAGGGAACATTGGTCTTTTACCTTTAGGAAAAACCTATGCATGACCTTAAATCCCCCTATAACCTATAATTATCAAATATTTATAAAATCAGTTTCTCATTCACTCTCTCTCAAATCCCAAGACAAAGCAAGTCCCTCAAGAAGTATAGCCTACTATTTCAAGCAATTTTCTTTGCAATTTTGATTAAAGTTCTTGTCTTCATCTATAAGCCACATAAGAATTTAGTTAGAAATACCCTTTCGTCCTCATTCCATAATTTCAATGGTTATGCTAATTGGATCTAGAGTTAGGGTTTAAAACTACAAATTCTCAAATTTCAATTCTTTATGTCTTGTATTGGTCTAAAAAATATTTTCCAAGGAAAGTAAAATATTTTATGAAAATTGATTTTAGAAGTTTAAAGTTAAGGTTTTTAAGCCCATGTCCATAGTTTCTCTTACTTTATATTTCAGGTTGATTTTATTGATGCTTAACCTTGAAAACCTAGAGTTACATATGAAAGTTAATTTTTTTTTCATCAATTGATATTCTAGTATATGGTAGAATTTTTTTATGAATTTAGAATGTTCACACTGTAATTATTTTCAAATTTAGATATGCTTTCCTTGAATTTTTCTTGAATCTTATTTCACAGCATGTTTTAAGAAAAAGTTTAGTTATCATAAAGTTCAAAATTTTTTATGAACTCATAGAATAGTTGATCGTAAGCATAGTGAACTTTGAATAAAGATTTAGACTTTACTTTTAGACAGATAGAAAATTATACATTTATGAGCATATGATTCTGCAAATAGTCCTTGGAGGATTATTTAGCACCAAGAGGTCATGTTTTTTATAATACATGTCCAACAACTGCGTGTCATGACCTGATCCTACACCTTGGACGTAATATAGTTCTTAGATCTACAAGCGATCCCAAGCTACCCCATGTCCTGACGTAATACTAAAATTGCTAAAATAAGTGAATCGCTGGTGTAGAAGCTAAACTGATTATAAGAATGATTATCTAAAATCAATGCAATTTGAATAATCATTAAAATAATTAGTGTTCCTGACACAAACCATAAAAATGAAATACTTAATGTATGTCAGTCTGAAGTCCTCTACTAACTGACGAATTGCTAGATAAAGCCCCAAATAACTTAAAATGTCTCAAACTAAAATGTCATACTGAAACAATAGTAAAGAAATATCTTCTATGGATGATGAAGACTCACCACTATTTGTTGTTGAGAAGGAACCATAAAATACTAATCATTGGTCTAATGTTGAGTGCTGGAACCTATATCATAAGATTATGCAATACAAAAAATATATAAAATCAGTAATTTAAATATACTGTGCATGTGAGCTATACAACTATCACATTGAACATGATAGGGAAGCATTAATATACTGAACTAAAATGCAAAGCTGAACTGTAGAAAAATAACCTGATTATAGGTGCACATAAATTGAAATGAAATACCAAGATGGGAAATCATAGTTTAAAAGTAATTACGAACAGAGGGTCATGAACAAATACTAAGTCATATCTGTGGGAGAGTCTGTTATTTGACATACCTCAAATAAGCTAAATGAGGTCCAACCTATAGCCCTAGATGAGAGGGTTTTTGTATATCTTAGAAATTGTAATAAACCTTACAACTTGTATTTTCTAACTAACGTATTGGACTAAAATGTCAGCCTTAACTGGCTGATGACCCTCAATAACCTATGGTGGTGTAATGACCTTCATGTTATTTTCTATATTTTTTCTCATTTTTGCCATTTAGATCTTTTATATAGCTAGACTAAGTCATTTATGACTTGACGGAACTGACAGTTTGATTACCAAGTAGTTCATTTATTTTTTAGAGATAATTCCCTATTTTGAAGCCTTCATTGGATCAAATTGGCTACCAGGCAAAAACTTCAGACAAATGATCTCGTATACTAAATCTGACTATTCAAATAATTCTGAGATATTGATTTTACATTGGGTGGACCATTGGTTCGGGTCCTGAGGCACCTAGTCTTATTTAAAGCTATTGATCGAAAGTTAAGACAAATGGCAAGTAGATATGGGACTCACTTTTTAGCAAAATAGCCTCAGATGGAGATTTTGACTATGCCATTGAGTCTAGAATGTTGAATTTGATAGGGTAGTATAGTTTTTTTATGTATACCGTATTCTAGAAGAATCTCGAAGGGGTTGGCTCCAAGTCTCAGCTGATGTTGGTGAATCGCGACTGTGATGCCTTTGACACCTACGTGATCTGCCAATAATATTAAGTATCACATACGCGTCACTTTTCTCACGTAAGTGAATCCCTTAGCAATAGAGCAGGCATATCGTAAGTGATCCTATTACTGCATAAGCGACACCTACTTAGATAGGCAGATATCATATAACAATAGGATTATTACATAAGAAACATCTATGCCAGAGGTAGGTGTCATGTAAGTGACCCAAAGTTTTCCTAAGCGATACACATGTACCGAGAAAGGGTATAAATACCCCATTTAGCCCCCTTTTCACTATTTCTCATCCATTCTCTAAAATCTTAAACCCTAAAAAATGGGAAATCTTGGGGTTAACAATTTTATGTGAGTTTAGAGATTGGATAAGGATCATTTACACAATTCTCCTTCAAATTTGTGGTAAGATTCCATTATTTTTTGGTTAATTTCACCATTCTTATCTAAAGTCCCTAAAAGCTTGGTGACTTGATTTTAGCACCATTGTAGCTTGGAACTCATCCACTTTTGATGGTAATTATTCCTTGAGCATAAAAGTACGTTGAGTTGATATTTGAAAATGTGATTTTCATAAACGGGCCCCACATGGGATTTTTACATAACTTTGAATCCGGAGCACAATATGCAATATGGGTATAATTATTCTTATTTTGTGGAATACATTCTGATTTTGATAGCGTGGCACCTAGTATAAGCTTTTTGAAAGAGGAAATTGATGATTTAGTAGATTCTTTGGGCTTTTTTTAGTGCCCAGGTAGGCTAGGTTTAACTTTTTCCATAGATTGAGATATATCATAATATGATTATGATATTATCCTAGATATGGGGTGAAATTTAGGTATTGAAAGCATAAATGAGAGTATTTGGTTTAATTGGGTTGTTAGTCTATCTTGAAATCATAGACTTGGAGTAGTTAGTGTAGTTATTCATGGATTAGGTGAATTGAGCTTTGCGATATATATTTACAAAGGAATTACTCAAGGTAGGTGAGATTGTCCTAGTGGTCATGTTAGAGTAGAATTGTCCTTAGTTTCTCAAGTTAAGGGAATTGCCTTAGTTTCTATTGTTCTAGGTAGGATTACCTTAGTTATACATGTTTGGGAAGCATTTTTTTCTGAGGTCTAATTATGGATTACTTGACATCTAGGAATAAACTTAGATACCTTAGCCTCGTCCGGGGTAGAAGTTGCCTAAGTGGATTTTTGGGGATTAGAAGTGGGCCCCTTTGGCCCAACTTAGGCCAAGACTTATGATAACCTTGTAGACTACTTTATTTATGATATACTCTTATTAATGGTAGGTTTTACTCTTGGTGAGGTTGAATATAATTATTGTGTATATTAGTTGGATATTGAAGAATTGATGCTAATTTTGATTATTGCTAATGATATTGCTCTTATGTATAATTAAGGAAATAATTTGTAAGTATGATTTATGATTTATGGTTGTGATTATTTTTATGGATTTCAAATATTATTAATAACATGGCCCATTAATATGCGTAGTGCTATAGATATCTGCATGATTAAAGGTTAATGTCTTATATATATGATATGGTGTATGCATATATATAATATGGCTTACGAGTATGATATGGATTTTATATATGATATAGGTTATGTACATGTATATATATATATTTTAATATATATATATATATATAATATGGCTTTTGGATATGATATAACTCATAGATATAATACAACTGATAGATACGATTAACGACTTACTAATATGATGGGTGGCCTGTATATATGACTATTGGTATGAATTCCAAATATGATTAATAGTATTTTTTATGAACATTAGTATTGATATGGATTATTTATATGGTTAATAGTATGGAATATAGACGTGATTATGGATAATACTCATGGATATGATTCTTTGTTTAGTGTATAAATATGAGTAAAAGAATGGTTTATGGCTATAATTTATTCGTATAATCTATTGAGTTTATCATATTGGAATAGGTCACTAAAATGGTTCATTGATATAGTTTATAAATATGAGTTTTGATTCAAGTTCGACAGCTGCTGATGGTTTTGATAATACGAGTTTTGGTTCAAGTCCAAAAAAATTGATGATAATAATGATGATGCTATTGAATTTCGATTCAAGTTTGGCATTGAAAATTTCTTATTATTTTATATGGGATGGATGGATTCTTAGTTATGGAATGAGATTTGGTAAATTATGGTTATTCAGTTGTTAGTTTCCTTAATTATACCCTCCAGGCTTATGGGGGACTACATTGGGTTATTTACTTTTCTGCACTTATTGGCTTATGTGAGCCAATCTTGTAGTTAATGGTATGATATATTTTGTATCATTCTCATATGTATTTATTTATCTATATGAAGCAATGTCGGAGCTTATTTATAGGATTATCCTTCTTATCTTGACTTAGCTAATGTTATCTTGCATCTTATAGTATTTATAGCATGATTTAGCTTAGTAGGCCAATGATGACAAATGAGTATCCGTGGTTTTGGTTCTTATAATACAATTCTATACCTTTTTTGGTGGATATCTAAGTACTAGTTTCCATCACTGATTTGACATTCGTGTTACCCTTTTTTCTTTTATTTATCTATTTCTAGTATTTCATCTTCGAGATAAATTGTATTTGATTATTATTTACTCATAGTTTATTGTAGTAGCTCTTGTACTGATATTATTGAGTCTTTGGATATTTGTTGGTTTCTATCTATCTATTAGACCTTTATGATTGTATTATTGCTATTTGAATCTTTAATTGTAAACTTCTTGCCTTTTTAGGATCTTTTCCCACAAAGTTAGCCCATCGCATGTAGCTCTGGTCTATGGATTGGATTGACTACTTGCGAGATAGAATAGGTTCCATCATGGCTCATATATTAGGTCATGATAAATTAATATCAGAGCCCGAGTTTCATTGGTATTGTTGAATCAAGGGAAAGTGTCTAGTAGAGTCTCGTAGATCCAAATTATGATGTCTTTTTCTTATCTTCAAGAGGCTATACGACATTCTTATGAGTACTTCACTTCTTTCACTCATTTCGTGCTAAGAGTCTAAGTTGGATTTAAAGTATTCCTTTTGTTTCACCCTTTCATAGATTTCTAGGACACCTGTTACCACTATATAAGACAAGAGTCCTGAGATCGAGTCTAGGGATCTTATTACTATTTGTGGACAACCTAGAGGTTATGGAAAACTTTGAGATGTATCCCTAGCTAGGGGATAGGATAGGGGGACTTCTTCAGACCTTATTCTCACTCTCGATCTAGAGATTATTCCGTCATAGCTAGCCATGGGCCAAGGACCAGCCCAGGCTCCACTAAGATTTATTTTTTCTCCATTTCTTAGAGATGCTATGTTTCAAATTTTAGGTTTGGTCAGTGGTGTACCATCTGATGGTTTATAGTGTATAGACTAGAGTGGTACTAAGGTAGGGTCGCAACCTATAGCTACAGCCCCAAGAGTTAAGGTCCCTCCTACTGGCAATTGCTCATCTGGTAGTTGCTCAGCTTTCTATGTCTATAGAGGAGAAGAAGATGTTGGGTACATTTTTTTATATTGGCTTCACCAAGGTTTATTGGTGCACTAGGCGAGGGTGCTTTTGAGTTTCTGATTACTTGTGAGGATAATCTTTGTAATTTGGGCCTAGTTGAGACTCGTAGTGTGGATTACACTACTTTTTAGTTGGACTAGTCAACTCAACATTATTGGAGAGGTCATCTTGATTATAGGCCACCTGGATCTTCTTCTTTGACATAGATATAGTTCTCCAAGATCTTCTTGGAGAAGTACATGCCTCACAACCTTAGGACATGTTTTAAGGATTAGTTCTCGAGGTTGGAGTAGGGCTCTATGACCGTTGTGGAGAATGAGGCTCATTTTATAAGTTGGCAAGGCATGTTACTTCTATTCTGACTACCAAGCATGAGAGGGTTTTGAAACACCCTGGGTTTTGTCCCTTGAAAATTTCCTGAATCTTGAACCTTCTGTGCATCATACGACGTACACCATGCAACTCCTATGATATGGATACGAGTTTAGGAACCTAGTTGTATGTTGGTCAGTATCACATTTTCCAAGTTCTATTCTTGATATGAGAAGACTCCATATAGTGCCAAACCGTATATTGTCTAGTGCTTAGCCTAGATTTTCTGCTTAGGGAACGACCTGAAGGGTACTAGTCATATGGTTAGGGTATGATTTAGGCTAAGAAGTCTTATGATGGACAGCGTGTGATGTCCAATTTTTTGATTAAGGTACGAGTGAAAGGTACCGCTCGTATGATGTGGGTACGAGTAAAGGGGTCCAACCATACCCTCCTGAGAATCTTTTACAACTTATAAGTTGAGGGTCTTTCAGACTTTTCCCATCCCAAATACTTAAGACCCCACATCCTAGAACCCTATTTGGTCATTCATTCTTTACTTAAAAGATTAAAAACACTCTCTAAGAACCTCTCAAGAAAATTGGCTAGGTTTTTTTCAAGGTGGTCATCTAGAGGCTTAAGGATCCAAATCCCTCCGTGAATCTTCATAACTCTGGAATATTACTCCTCCTTCATTGTTAGTTAATCTAAAAACATGTTTTAATGAATGATTTTCATGGTACTATTGTGATAATGTTTGGGTTTTAAAATATAGGCTAGAGGTTTTGATTATTCTTGGTTAGATAATGTTTTCCCATGTTTTTCTTATGGTTTTCATGTGATAATGGTGATTTCAAATGTACGATTGCATGTTAATGGTCAATTGATTCATGGTTTTTTGTTTTGGAAATCTTGTTCCCTAAACATGTTTATTAAAATGCCTATGAGAGTGAATTTGTCACATGGTTTGACTATTATTGACAATTTTGCATTACGTAATTGGTAATGGAACCTAAATTGGTCTGGTTGATTTTTAATGGTTTGGAAAGGCCTCGGTGGCCATGGCTTTTGTTAAAGATGGGTTTTAATACCTTATAGGGTACAATGGAATCCCTTAAGTGAGTAATCTATAAAAACCTTGTGGGGTACATGGGAATCCCCCAAGTTATTTAAATAATGGAGTTTGGGGTACATGGGAATCGCCTAAGTGTTGGCTAATGACATTACTTGCAAGCTATAGTCGGCATAACGATAGAACATTATAATGCCTTAATAATTCACTCATAGGATTGGTGGTTTGGTTATGTGTTAAACATTTTAAGTGGGCAATAATGGGGGTTGTGATAACTATCTATGAAGGTGTGAGTCCGAAAGGTTGACACTAGAAACTCATGTTTGTTGATATGGGAATTGGTCTTTATGACCACGTACTTGTGGGGTACAAGGGAATCCCTCAAGTATATACTCATACATATGTATCATAGAGGGCGGGAGGTACAAGGGAATCCCCGGCCACCCGTGGTAACTTTAGTTCAGGCGTCTACACGCATTGGAGCCCATTTAAGGGGTAACACTGGACCCATATAGCCTGTGGGTAGATTATGATAGTAAAGATGTACAACCTAGGTTACAGTTTTAAGGGCATGCTAAACCCGATCCCCTTTCCCGGTATGGTATATGTGTATGTATGTGGTTGCATATGGCTATTTACTTTGGTTTTAAATAATGGCATTATTTTATCCTTATTCCTGAGTACATGCTAGTGTTTATTCTCTAATTTCTTTTTGACTCCTTATCCCCATGCGATGTAGGAACCATCCACACTACGATTCCTTCTGCTTAATGACTTGGTGATTTATGGACAGGTTGAGTTAGATTGAAGTGGTGAGATTCTATTTTTGGAAGGCCCATTTTATGTTATGGTTTATCTTATGTCTTTACTATTTCTTTGACTTTGGTTTTTGGCTATGGCTGGGGGCATGTCCTGACTAGATATTCTTTGGCATTGTTTAGAGGATTTGTATGGATAACTGTGGACATGGGCATATTGTGGTTAATTTGGTTTAGGTTGGATGGTATGACTTGGTACGGTTGGTCTCAGATATAGACTTATCCCAAAATCATTGAATTCTAAATACTTTATCTTTTTATTTGTTTGGAATTCATCCAACACTTGTTATAGATTGGTTGGTTAGATTGGGTACAAGGGGTAGTCTTTAGTCCTTGCTAGGCTTGAGATTCCTGATATGACTAGGCCCTATTTTGGGTTATGTCAGATTGGTGTCAAAGCCTAGGTTTTGGTTTCATGGGATATCCATAAAGTCGTGTTAAGTAGAGTCTCTTTTATGGGTGTGTAGCGCGCCATACTTATAAGTGAGAGGCTATGATATATTTAGGAATGTTTCACTTTCTTGTTGTTCTAATTTGGGGCTATAGAGTCTATGGTATTAAACTCTCCCCTACATCTTCTTTTGTTCACCTTTTAGATCATGCCTTTCCGACAATCTGAAGCTCGTGGAAACTCACCGGTCCCACTTGAGGAAAACATGGACGAATCTCATCTAACTCCTGGGTATGGACCTAATCAAGTGTTACAATTTCTAATTTCCCCCATGGAGTTCCATTGGTCTCCACTGACCCTACCCCAAAGGGTATAACTCATACTCAATTACCTCAAGAAGATGTTACTAATGCTGAGTTTTGACATTCTATTCATCTGTTGACCCAGATAGTGACATCTCTGTCATGCCATTCCAATACTATTGTGTAATAAAGAATAAGAAGAGGTCGAGAAATAGGCTGAGTAAGAAGTCCTAATATTCAGACTGGGGGAAGGGTCAGAGAAATAGTGGTAGAGGTGGTGGAAAATGGTCTGAGCAAGGAAATTCAGGAGTTCCGATGTGGTTTTCAGTGTCCCAATCCTCAATCTTTTAGTGAATATCATTTTTGAGCTGGTGCAGTTCAATAATCCCCACCTTATCCTCCCCGCTCATTTTATGGTATGTTGCACTGTGGTTTTAGCTATAAGGAAAGGAATCAATGATTTAGCTGTGGTTAGTTGGGTTACGTACAGTGAGAGTGTCCCACCAGGATTGCCATATTAGCAAATAGGATCCCGGTTGCCACTTCCTTAGCTGCTGTACTAAGGGATGCCGCTTCAGGCTTCGATACTGGCCGAGATTTTCTTAATGATCTCATTACTTGATAGGAGTTCAATGCATCACCTGATGTCATTGCTGGTATGTCGAAACTCTTTTTCCATGATTTGTACTGTCTACTTGATTGGGGGTCCACTTTTCCTTATGTGACCCCATTTATGGCTGTGTATTTTGGTTTCAGTCCCGAGATTAGTTTAGGCCCCCTTTTAGTTTCTACCTCGGTGGGTGACTCTATGGTGGTTAGAGGAGTCTATAGTGACGTGTAGTATATGTGTGTTGTTGGTAAACTTTAGTGGATCTTTTTGAATTAGAAATGGTTGATTTTGAAGTCATGTTGGGGATGGATTGGTTGCACTTGTGCTATGTGTCTCTAGGCCGTCAAACCTGTAGGGTTATCTTTAAATTTTCTAATAAGCTGGTTATCGAGTAAGAGGGTGGTTCTCTTGCTCTTAAGGAGAGGTTTATATTATATCTTAGAGCTCGGAGATTAATCTCCAAAGGGAGTCTGTATCATCTGGTCCAGGTTAAAGATTCTAACTCGAAGGGTCCTTCCTTAAATTCTGTTCCAGTGGTGAATGAATTTTCTTGAGGTCTTTCTTGATGACCTTCCTGGTCTCCTAACCGATAGGGAAATCAATTTAGGGGTTGATCTCCTTCTGAACACTCGTTCTATCCCTATCCCTCTTTGTAGAATGACTCTAGTTGAGTTAAGGATCTTAAGGAATAGTTGAAGTATCCTTTTGTTAAGGGTTTTTCTTCCTTAGCATTTCTCTGTAGAGTGCTTCTGTTCTATTGTGCATAAGGAGGATGGTTTCCTCTGAATATGTATAGTTACTGATAGGTGGATGAGGAATTTAGGGTGACCTCCTCATGGGGTGGACTATATGTATATTCTACACGGGGTCCTTAGTTAGTAGTACATGATGGTTGATAGACACTAAGTTTGGACCTTACATGTTTGTTTTGGTGAAGAGAGTATTTTAGCTCGAGGAAAGCAATAAGAGATTTACGGGATAGATTGGTAGGCTTGGTACGGTGAGCGGAAGAAATAAGGTTGATAACTTAGGGAATACAAAGGTAGGGAAAGTTTTGATATAGAGGTCGGAGGTCTGGGTTGAATTGATGGATTAGGGGTTAAGTCATTGAATGGGTTAGGGTAAGGAATTTGTGAGAGTATGCCTATCTCTAGGTAACATCTAGATAGACTAGGTTTTAAGTATAAGAGATCCAAGTGTCCCTAGTATGAGTTATGGTGATAGCCCTTAGAGTGGAGTATTGCACTTGTCGGTGTAGTAAGATGGAGATCGAGGGCTAATCTTAAATTTTCTCCTAGTGGTGGACTTCTGGCAAAAGTTGAGGTGAATTTACTCCTATTCTAGCAATTCCTGCTTATTCTAGTTAAGTGGGCACTTTACTAATGCACATATTCCAATAGTGCTTATGCATAAGGTTCGCATTCTGTATGCCGCCTACATCCATATTCCAACCCTAGAACCAAAGGCATTAATGGTTCTTAGAAATTTGAGCTTAAAAGTGTTCAGGCTTTATGTCATTACACTCCTAACCCATATATACATCACGCCTAAATCTAAGAAATAGTAGTTTCAAGTGGCAATCATCGCCTTATTCCTCAAAAATGAATCTCGTCTTTGTGATACGTTACTCATGATTTATGCAGTTGTGTTTCTTCTATTACCTAGTTCTAAAGAATTGTGCTACAGTGTATTTATGTCAGGATGATCCTCTATTTATAATCTAGGTAGTTTCAATGGAGTACCTCATTCCTATTGTACCGTGTCTCATTTTGCGGGTCTCTCCTTGAGTAGCACAAGTAGTTTTGTACCTTGGTTCCTCAATGACCCTTTGTATGTTAGAGTGGTAGTGGTTGGGGAAGCATAGTTGTGTCTTGGCTGAGGAAGTATATGTCCCTGGTGGTGAAAATTTAGGGGTGACTACTAGAGCTAAGGTTATAAGTATAGCTGGAGGAATGAGATAAATATTGTCCTATGAAATAGCTGCAGAGGGAAGGTCTAGTGAAAACCTTTGTGATAGTGGTTGAGGGTGTTAGTTTTGGTAGAGAGATCCATAAAATGGGTGTAGTAGAAATAAGTTGGAGTGGGGTGATTGATAAATACCCAACCTTTGTGTTAAGCGGCTATAACTCCTTGGTTAAGAGCTATTTATTGATTATAGTTATAGACGGGGTGGCATTATCGGAGTGGTGTAGAGTGTAGGTCCTCATGTCTCCCACTAGCACCTCTAACTCCCAGTTAGTCTTTAGAATAGGATGGGTATGCAGTTATACTCAGGCCCTCTTGTCATCTGTTCGCGGGGGAAATTAGGAGGTTAAAATGGAGGGGAGTTGCCTTCATGTTTGAAGCTTAGTAGAGAGTGTGGTCACATTTAAGGGATATTAGATGTATTGGTTATGGAGGAAGAAGCTCTATGGGGAGCTGAAGGGGACATGGACTCTTACTGCTCATAAGGGACATGGAGTCTTACTGCTCATTCTTACTCTCTATTTTAAATAATTGTGCTTAAGGTGTGTGTGTCTTCTAACGTCTTTCTTTTCTATCTTTGTTAAAGGTAGATTGAAAAATTCCTTGGAATCTTTGTTTTCTAACTTAGTTAAAGGTAAAAGTAGTGACATTTAGGGGTTTAATCGTGCTTGTACTGCTTTGTTCCATCATTTGAGGACAAATGATCCAAGTGGGGAAGAATTGAAATACCTTGGGTTTTGGCCCTTGAAAATTTCCTGAATCTTGAACCTTCTGTGAATCATAAGACTTACACCATACAACTCGTATGATGTGGATACGAGTCTAGGACCCTAGTTATATGTTGGTCAGTATCACATTGGATAAGTTCTATTCTTGATATAAGAAGACTCTATATAGTGCCAAATTATATGTTTTCCAGTGCCTAGCCTAGATATTTCTTCTTAGGGTACGACTTGAAGGGTATTAGTCGTATGGTTAGGGTACGAGTTAGGCTAAGGAGTCTTATGTTGGATAGGGTGTGATGTCTAACTTTTTGATCAAGGTACGAGTGTAAGGTACCACTCTTATGATGTGGGTATGAGTAAAGGGGTCCAACCGTACACTCCTGCGAATCTTCTACAACTTTTAAGATGAGGGCATTTCAGACTTTCCCATCCTAAAAACTTAAAACCCTACGTCCTATAACCATATTTGGTCATTCATTCTCCACTTAGAAGATTAAAAACACTCTCTAAGAACCTCTCAAGGTGGTCATCTAGAGGCTTAAGGATCAAAATCCCTTCATGAATCTTCGTAACTCAGGCATGTTACTCCTTCCTCATTGTTAGTTCAACTAAAAACATGTTTTAATGAATGATTTTCATGGTACTATTGTGATAATGTTTGGGTTTTGAAATATAGGTTAGGGTTTTGGTTATTCTTGGTTGGATAATGTTTTCCCATGTTTTTCTTATGGTTTTCATATTATAATGGTGGTTCGAAACATGCGGTTTCATGGTAATGGTCAATTGATACATGGTTTTTGGTTATGGAAATCTTGTGGCCTCAACATGTTTGTTAAAATTCTTATGAGAATGAATTTGTCACATGGTTTGACTATTATTGAAAATTTTGCATTGCGTAGTATAGTAATGGAACCTAATTTGGTTTGGTTGATTTTTAATGGTTCGGAAAGGCCTTGGTGGCCATGGATTTGGTTAAAGATGGTTTTCAAAACCTTATAGGGTACAATGAAATACCCTAAGTGAGTCATCTATAAAAACCTTGTGGTGTACACGGGAATCCCTCAAGTGATTTTAATAATGGAGTTTGGGTACATGGGAATTCCCTAAGTGTTGGCTAATGACATTTCTTACAAGCTATAGTCAGTATAATGATACCATATTAGAATACCTTATTAATTAACTCTAGGGATTAGTGGTTTGGTTATGTTTTAAATGTTTTAATTAGGCAATAATAGGGGTTGTGATAGCTAGCCATGAAGGTGTGAATCCAAAAGGATGACACTGGAAACTTATGTTTACTGACATGAGGATTGGTCTTGATGACCATGTACTTGTGCAGTAAAAGGGAATTCCCAAGTATATACTCATATATATGTATCATAGAGGGCGAAGGGTAGAAAGAAATCTTAGCCACCTATGGTATCTCCAGTTCATACAGCTACATGCACTGGAGCCTGTTCAGCGGGAAACACTAGACACATATAGAATGTGGGTGGATTATGACGGTAAAGCTACACAACCTAGGTTAAAGTTTTAAACGCATGCTAAACCCAGTCCCCTTTTTCGGCAGGGTATATATGTATGTATGTGGTTGCATATGGCTATTTACTTTGGTTTTAAATAATGACATTATTTTATCCTTATTCTTGAGTACATGCTAGCGTTCATCTGCTAATCGTCTTTTGTCACTGTATCCCCATGCGATGTAGGAACCATCTATACTATGATTCCTCCTACTCAGTGACTTGATGATTTAGGGACATATTGTGTTAGACTGAAGTGGTGAGCTTCCATTGTTCGGAAGGCCTATTTCATGTTATGGTTTATCTTATGACTTTACTATTCCTTTGACATTGGTTTTTGCCATTGTCGGGGGCATGTCCTGACTAGATATTCTTTGGCATTGTTTAGAGGCATTGCATGGAAAACTGTGGACATGGGCATATTGTGGTTTTCTTGGTTTGAGTTGGACGGTATGACTTGGTTGGGTTGGTCTCAAATTTAGACTTATACCAAAGTCATTGAATTCTAAATACTCTATCTTATTATATGTTTTGAATTTATCCGACACGGGTTATATATTAGTTGATTGGATTGGGTACAAGGGGTGGTATCTGGTCCTTATTAGACTTGAGATGCCCGACATGACTAGGACCTAGTTTGGTTTGTGTACGGTTTTTTACTTTGTCAGAGGATTGAGACTTCCTCTTCGCATGTCTACATAGAGTTTTGTTGATGCGGGTAGGTCTTTTGCTAAGGTGTATGATCATGCTCAGCTTATGGAGGAGATGCATTACGAGGCCCAAGTAGGCAGTGATAAGAGGTCACAGTATCACGGTAGGTTCAGTGGAAGTCGTAGTAGCTCCTGGTTCAGAGGCAGTGGTACTTAGGGCAGGTACTCTTCATGCCAACTATATCACCATCAAGGCCAATCTAGTAGACCTATTCAAGCTGCGCTTCAGATTACCGATGGAGGCCAGTCTAGCTCTAGTGATCATCCTGGTCAAGGTTGTGGTCAATCATTGAGGGGTTTTTCTTTTGGCTATTCTAGTCTTAGTCGTTTTTATGAGTCATCCAAATCTTCTGGTTTTAGTACAGCTCTTGGGGAATGTTATGGTTGTGGAGCTTTTGGTCATTTCTCGATGGAGTGCCTTAGTCGTGGAGCGATCGTTCCTTTAGATGAAAGTATTCCACCTATTAAGACAATTTATCCCTGAGTTAGAGGAGGTATACATAGTCATAGGGGTGGTCCCCAAGGTGGTCGTGGAGGTTCTCAGGAAGGTAGGAAATGAGGTCGGTCAGGATCCCACCTAGGTGGTAGGGATTGTTAGTTGTATGTAGTACCTGCTAGACCAGACACTGAGTCTTTGGATGTTATTTTTAAAAGTTTGATTTTGGTGTGCCGTCAGTTGGCTTTTACTTTATTTGATACGAGATCCATTTATTCCTCTGTGTCTTCTTATTATGTGCCACAATTTAGAGTTATCTTGGGATTCATTATGTATGCCATTGCATGTAGCTATTCCCATGGGTGACTTATTAGTAGTGGATCAGATTTTCAGATCATTTGCTGTGACCGTTAGATATGTGGATACCGATAATGCTCAGATTACACTCTTGAATAGGTATAGCGGTTGTTGTAAATATATTTATACAACAAAGAGTCGGGGTCGAATCCACAGGGAACAATATGAGTGGTGATAGAATAAGTTTGAAATGAAAGTAACTTGCTAAATTCAAATTTGGGATACTAATATTTGAGGGTTTGTTCAAATATTTTATAACATATAACAATTTCTAAGCTTTTAGAATACTAACTCGAGTCTAAGAATAATTAGAGTTTAATCAGTTCAGAGTGGATCTTGGGGTTATGCCATTCTAGGTGCGAACTCATGCATGGGTAATTGAGAATTTATCCAAATTTAGCTAGGAGTCATAGGTAGGCTAGATTTAGAGGTATTGGTGTCAATCATTCAATAAAACACCAAAATTCAAAAATAGATTCTTTTGAACACCTCATAAGTGTAACAATTTCAGCAATCTATTGCCTTAATTAACATAACTGTGTCCAAGAGATGTTATTAAATGAACTGATTCAAGTTATTGTTTCCAATTATTCCTCATGCATACCCTCTCTTTCAAGGATTATATGGGTTCAAAGGTAATTGGGGTCTTCAACCCCCCAATTCTTCATTAAAACATGGAATAAATTCAAAACCCATAACAAATATCTAATTAGGAAGATAAATCAACATAACCCATGCACTAATCACAACCTATTCAAGCATAACCCTAACAGGAAGAATTAGCTACTCATGAAGATAGAAGGTTAAGATATACCAAAATTTCCACCAAATTGATCCACGAAAAATAAAGAGAATGCAAATTCGAACTTTAAATTTCAATAAATCTTTAATTGAAATCACTAATCCTTCAATTAGGAATTAGTCTAATGTATTCTTAGCTCAAGAGTAGTGCAATAATGTTCAAAAGATAAAAGATGTTAAAAGGATGAACGATAAGATGAAAGATCATGAAAATAACCTAAAAACCCTATATAAGCCCTAATTCCACATTTTCCAAATATTACAAAAATGCCACCTTACTCTTGATCTTCTTGAGCCGATCCAAAGAAGATAGAGAGCAGGTGGAAAATAGATCCAAAGCATATACAACGCAGATGCAAAGCAAATGTCTCTTTTCTTTTATATTTGACCTTTTGTTGACTTGAACGACTTGATTATCTTTCCTTTTCAACTTTTACCTGCACAGATGAGCATTAAGTATGATATTAACATCAATTCAAAGAAAAACATGAAAATTTAAGCTTAAAAGGGGCTAGAAAGTCATCAAATTGATGACTTATCAACTCCACAAACTTAAACTATTGCTTGTCCTCAAGCAACCAAGAAAAACTCAATGAGATAAGGTATTTAACTCAAATTCAACCAAAAGAAAGCTAAACTAAAGGACTAAGCTAAGAAAGATCTACAAAAACTTCCCAATATGTCATGGCATTAAGTAAACTAAAATTTTCCAATAAGCACATAACTATGAAGTAAGGATGCAGGTTTGTATCAAATGAATCTTTCAAATTAACAAAGCATCTCAAGAGGTGACAAAAAATCTTAAAGATTATCTCAATCTTCACAATGTAACTTACCTTTCCCATTTACCCAAATCGAGAGTAATACTTCATCCTCTACCCGAAAGTATCGATGCCGCTAACATGAAAGAGATAAATCCACACATACAAGACATTTCCATTCTTAAATGAGCTCAAATAATGAAAGAATTTACACTCACTCTTGTAAAGAAATTCAAGTACAATGAGTAAAACCATAGCCTTGCCCTTTATTTTTCTCCACTAATGTAGACTTACCTAGTTTGGAATCTCCAAGGTATTACGGGTCTAGATAAAGGTTTAAGGTACGGGAAGGAATATATAGATCAAGTGACTAAAAGACCTCCTTCAACACATTCTCTCATACCCTTCTACCCTAAATTTTATTATGTATCCACCTTTTTCACCTACAAATTAATTCTTTTGTTTCCTTAACTCTTGGCTTAGCAAATATCAAACAAAACCAACCAATCATTTCTTTGAGTTTTTCAAGAGATATTCTAACTTTAAGCTCTTTTTATCCCCTTATTTGTCTCATTTCTCTTCATATTCTATGGGATACGTTATACAGCATTATCATCAAGTATATCTCTTGTCTCTTAAGCACATTATTTGACCACCTTGCATACACCTTTCTTGGCTCATCTTAGCACATCATATTTATCCTCCCAAACTTGGAGTTTGAACCACCCTTACATTATCCTCCCAAATACACAACCTCCAAACTTAGGTTTTTGCTTATATTTTAATATTTCAAATCATGCAATCCACCATATGAGGTTAAGTGCCAAAATAAATATTTTAAAATGGGTTTAGGTGATTTAACAAGGTTATTATTGCAAAAAAAAAGAAAAATAGGCAAAATGTCTCATAGGGGTTAACTGAGAAACAATGTTAAGGTGGGAATTTGGCGATATGACGGGTCAAAAATGGGCTCGGGTCATCCTCCAAACCAAGCTTTCCTAGGATTTTTCTTTGAATACACTCGGGGTAAGTTCTAGACTACACATATGTAAAATAATTATTCAAAAATCTCACCACACATAGCTTTGTACTCATAGAATAAAAAGTTAGTCTCCCAAGGAATATTAGTAATTTGAGTTTAATAAATTACTCCAAGTCAAAGACTCATCCTTGTAATGAGAGAGCCAAAAATTGAATTTGATGGTCTCACTCAAAAGAGGGCTCAAAAACATCCTTGTTCATTTTCAAAAAGAAAACCATGTTTTTGGTTTCTCTTAAAATCTTTTCATTCCTTGCCAATGACATTTTAAAAGTATTTTTGAACTTTTGCCTATTCCTAATCAGCCAACAAGACTAGATACTTCATCTAAGGATATTGCCTCCGTATCCATCACGGGTTAACTATCCCTCGGTACGCCAAAGAAATTACACTAAAATAGAAACAAAAGATCAAAAGAATGATAAAACAAAATTTGTTCCTTAGTAAAGAATCGAGTTTTGAAGAAAACCTTTGGAATTTATTGTACACGTATATACAAAAGGCGTAAGACTAGTGCGCACTAATCGAGTATCACATTAATATTAAGCTCATGATAAAATCCCAAAGAAGGGCAATATTTGAAATATCTATCCATATTCCCATTGAGGGCCAAACTAAATCAATGTCAATAATAAAGAAAAAGCCTGAAGAGGGATAAAGTAAAGAGCAAGCCCCACGAGGGTTAAAGTAAATAAATATTAAAAGAAATAAATTATAGTATATATCCATAATCCATCCAACCAATTCCATCAAATAAAATCAATAGACATAGACCATCAAGTTTAGAGTACAATGCCCCACCACTGCTTAAATTCATTACATTATCCTTAATGAAAAAATAAAAAGAGAGTAGAAGAGGTTAGAGACTCCCAGTGGTGCACTAGGCGTGTGGGTCTATGTCGATAGATGGTTGTATTACCTTACTAGGGGCCTCGTTAGGCTGGGATCCTGAAATAACTTTGTTTTGAACCCTTAGAGAATTTCCTAAGTTTGAGATTTTGGGTAGGGTATGGTTTGAGCATACCTCTTGTATGCTAGGGTATGTTCTAGTACCCACCTTCTTATATAATGATCAGTTTAGTTTTATAAAATTCTAGCTAAGGTATGGTTTGGCCTCTCCCTAATGTTAGGGTACTAGAAATAAGTTGACAAGTCGTATGATGTCTTGATCTTAACCTAGTGTATTCTTCCTAGGGTACGAATTGTATGGTACTTCTCGTACCTTAGGGTACGAGTTAGCCTAGCATGGTCGTATGTTGGGAAGTTTGGAGGTCCATGGTGAGGTCTATATGAGATAGGGTACCACTCATAACCTAGGATACAGTTTAGGTGTGAAAGTTGTACGCACCTGTGAGTAAGTATTTATCATTTAAGCACAAGGCATTCCAAATATTTCACACCAACCTTAAGACCCACGACTTATAAAGTTATTTGGCCTTTTATTCTTCACTTAACAATATAAAAAACACTCTAAAATCCTCTCTAAACTTCTTTAATAATATTGGGGCTAGGTTAAAAGAAAGAGGCCACCTAGAGTCTTAAAGACCAAGAATCTCTCCATAAATCTTGGTACATAAGGCACATGACTCTTTTCTCATCGTTATTTCTCAAATATCATGTGTTTTAAGATGCAATTATGATTCTTAAATGGTGGTTTTACAAACCAAAATTGAGGGTTTTGTTACATATGATTGAATATTGTCTTCTCTTGGTTTAACTTGTGTTTATACATAGTTTTGGTGATGGTTTGGACATGTGGGTGCGATGTAATTGTGGTTTAAAAAATAGGTCATGGATTACCCTAAGCTTTATGGTGTTTACCTTAATTTTGGTATTGATAATAGCATGTCCTCAAGGTTTTTGTGAAAATATCTGAGAGAAGGAATAGTCACATAACAATGGTGTTTTGAACTAAGGCTTGGTGTAATAAATATGAATGGTTGGTAAATGATTTTTCAAGGCCTTGTTGTCCATATAATGGTTTACAGGGTAACCTTGGTGGTTTAAATTATTAAGTGGGTTCGAGTCCCTAAATATTATCTTGGTTTATATCTTTGTTAGATAATGGGCTCAAGTTCCTAACCTTGAATTAAACTAATGTCTTTGTTAGACGATGGGTTTGAGTCAGGAAGTCAAATGAATGGACGGTTGATTGATAATGGTAATGGTATTTGGTATACTTTTAAGTAGTATTGGTATGGAGATACCAAAAAAGTACCATTTGTAAGTAATTGAATAAATGGTTTTTCATGTGAAATAATGGTTTTAAATTAAGCTTTAAGGTGGGATGTGTAGTAGGGCCATGGAGGTGGATTTCTAAGGAATAACACTAGAAGCAGCGCTAGCTGGTACGGGTATCTATATGATTGGGTGGTTTGAGTCGCCCAAATAAACATATAAAAGGGAGGTTCGAGTCCCCCTTACACTTGTAGTGATGCTTAAGTCACCTTGATTATGTTGGGATAATTGAGTCCCTCATATAGGCATATATGGTTATAGATATTCTCTTATTCATGCGGCTACACATATGAGGGACCTTCCCGTTAGGGGAGAGCAGAGTCCATATAGCTCGTGGGTGCCTTGTACTATGATGGTTATTATACATAACACAAGTTAATGATTTCAAAGTTCATGCTGATCTTATTCCATATGCCAATATGGTATACCTGTATATATGTATATGTGTGTGTTGCATTGGTATATGCTTTGATAGCTTGGTTATGAACTATTGGCACTATTATATCCTTATCCTTGAGTTATCTATTGGCGTTCCAACCGCTAACCATCTCCATATGCTGTATCCCCATGCAATACAGGAGCCAGACCTTCTTCTTCTCTTCCTACGCAGTGATCAGGTGTTTGAGTGGCTCGTGTGTTGACATTGAAGTGGTGAGCTTTCATACTTCATAAGGCATACATTTTATAGTCTTTCTACCTTATGTCATAGACTTGTCTTAGACTTAGTTTTAGCTATTGTCGGAGGCATATCCTGATATATTATTGACTTTAAATTTGTAGAGGCTTTGTGGATGGTTGTGGACTTAGGTGTGTTGGTTTGGTATGATGACATTAATGGATTGATTACATACTTTTTAAGAAATAATTATTTGTCTTGTTTTTGCTATCTTATTATTTATTCAGAGTTCATCTGACACTAGTATATTAATATGATGATTAGGTTGGGTTAACGGGGTTATCTTTGGTCCTTGTTAGGCTCGAGATGCCTATGAAGACAAGGCCCTGGTTTGGGTCATGTCAAGTTGATATCAGAGCCTAGGTTTATGGTCAGTTGGGTTTTCATAAAGCTGTGTCAAGTAGAGTCTCTTTTATGGGTATGTACCACGCCACACTTATAAGAGAGAGGCTACAAGGCATTTAGGTATGTTCTACTTTCTTTTTGTCTTATTTCAGACAATAGAGTCTAAGGTCTTGGATTCTTCTAATTTCCATTTGCTGGTTTTTCAGATCATGCCTCCTTGATGTTCTGAAGCTCACAAAAACTCTTCTGTCCCAATTGGGGATGATGTTGATGGGGAACACTCTACTTATGGGTCTAGACTTGGTCTAGGGGTCTGGTTACTAATAGTCCTAGAGTTTCACCAGTTCCCTCTAGTCCTTCTCTAGTTTCTTAGGCCGACTTGATGAATATGGAGTTTCGTCAGTCGATTCATATGATTGCTTAATTGGTAGCTTTTGAGGTTGAGCATGGTGCATCTATTACTTTATTTTTTGAGTCCACAAGGGTTGGCCAATTCATGAGGTTGAGTACTCCAATATTTTCCAGTGTAAGGTTTTTTGGATGAGATGGAAAAGATTTTCAGAGTTACGTATGTCATGAATGTGGAAGGGGTAAAGTTTGTAGCCTATCAGTCGAAGAACATGGCGTACCAATGGTACGAAGAATGGTATCGAGTAAGGGTGATAGTGATGAGTCATCATAGTGGGAGGATACCTCTAATGCATTTTTGTACCGCTTCCTTCCTCAAGAGTTGAGGGAAGAAAAAACAGAGGAGTTTGTTAATTTGAGGCTAGAAAGGATATCAGTCAAGGAGTATGCCTTGAAGTTTCATCAATTATCTTGTAAGCTCTGGAGATGGTTTCTAACATGAGGGCTAAAATGTGTAAATTTGCTTTGGGACTGTCTCATGAGTTGGTCCTTGAAAGTAAGTCTACCTTACTGATCAAGGACATGGATATCTCTAGGTTAGTGGTATATAAGCAGCATGTAGAAGAAGAGAAGAGGAAGAAGACGGAATTTAGTGAGAGGCAAGGAAAAAAATCTAAGCCTTCTAAGCAAAGTGGTAGAGATGGTGGTAAGTGGCCAAAAAGATTGGGGGAATTCTAGTTCTTTCTCCTTATCTAGTGCTCCTTACTCGAAGCTATCGGGTGATCATCGGTCTCGACATGATGGTGGATTTTTTACACAGGATGCCTAATATTTAACTAGTGGGGCTCAGTCGTCTCCATATCACCCTCCTTGTAAATTTTATGGGTGGTCACACCGTGGGTTCTATGAGGATGGGAAGAATAAATGTTTCTATTATTGTCGGATTGGTCACATGCAGAGTGACTGTCATGTTAGGATGACTTCTAGGGCTAATAAGGTACCTATTGGATCTTTATCTGCTCCTAGACCAAAGCGTGCTGCTTCTATATTTGTTTCTTCATCTGATATAAGTACTAACCGAAATCAGTTATATGCTCTTGTATCTCTTTAGGATTCTGAGACATCTGCCGATTTTTTCACTGGTATGTTGAAACTATTCTCCCATGATGTGTATTGTTTACTTGATCTAGGGCCCACTCTTTTTTATGTGATTCATTTGTGGCTATACAATTTGGTTTTTATCCTGAGTTTATTTTTTATATTTTTTTATTTCTAACCTGATAGGAGACTCTGTGGTTGTTAAAAGAGTCTATAGGGTGTGTGTGGTAGCTTTCGATAGTAAAGAAACTCTTATGGATTTGATAGATTTGAATATGGTTGACTTTGATGTCATATTAGGGATGGATTGGTTACATTCATGTTATGCTTCCTTAGATTGTTGGACCCGTAGGGTCAAGTTTAAATTCCTAATGATCTAGTCATTGTATAGGAATGGGGTTCTTTAGTGCCTAAGGGGAGTTTCATCTCTTATCTTAGAGCCCAATGGTTTATTTCTAAGGGGTGTTTGAACCATTTGGTCTGAGTATATTTTGTCCTTCTCTAGAGTCTGTTCCGGTGGTAAATGAGTTTCCCAAAGTTTTCCCGGATGATCTTCTCAGTATTCCTACCGATAGGGAAATTGATTTAGGGATTGGCCTAGTTCTAGACACTCGTCCTCTCTCTATCCCTCCTTATAGAATGACTTTGGTTGAGTTGAAAGATCTTAAGAAGAAATTGAAGGATCTCTTAGATAAAGGTTACATTCATCCTAGTGTGTCTTCTTGGGGTGCTTCTGTGTTGTTTATGCATAAGAAGGATAGTTCCCTTCAATGTACATTGATTATTGTCAGTTGAATAAGGTAACCATATAGAATAAGTATCCTCTTCCTAGGATCAATGATTCATTTTATCAACTTCAAGGTGCAAGATATTTCTCTAAGATTGATCTTAGATCAGGTTATCATAAACTTAAGATTAGGGAGGTGGATATACCTAAGAATATATTTAGGACCCGGTATGGTCACTATAAGTTCCTAGTGATGTCTTTTGGGTTGACCAATACCCCAGCGACATTCATGGGTTTGATGAATAGGGTCTTCCATTTATTTCTAGATTTTTTGTCATTGTCTTCATTGATGACATCTTGGTTTACTATAAGAGTGAGGTGGATCATGTCGATCACCTTCATGCTATGTTGC
This sequence comes from Capsicum pubescens, assembly GCA_030864215.1. NCBI lineage: Eukaryota > Viridiplantae > Streptophyta > Magnoliopsida > Solanales > Solanaceae > Capsicum > Capsicum pubescens. Next base: position 190,899,294 of record CM061544.1, on the reverse strand, counting down.
AAACCTTAAAGGATCATTGTTTGTATTCCAAGTCCTCTAAGTGTGAGCTTTTGTTGAAGTCTCTGATTTTCCTTGGCCATGTTATCTCTAGTGAAGGGATCATGGTGGATCGACAAAAAGTTGTCGTGGTTAAGAGGTAGCCTAGACCCGCGACTCCAACAAATTTCAGAGCTTCTTAGGTTTAGCCGGTTACTATAAGATATTTGTGGAAAGTTTTTCAACTATACCTACCCCATTAACTAAGTTGACCGAGAAGAAGGTCAAGGTCTTGTGGTTGGATGCGTGCGAGGGTAGTTTTGAGAAGTTGAAGGATAAATTGACTTCCACTCTAATTTTGACCTTGCCCGAGGTAAATGACGGCTTCATGGTATATTGTGATGCTTATCATATTGGTCTTGGTTGTGTTTTGATGCAGCATAGTAGGGCGGTGTCCTATGCTTCTAGGCAGTTGACAGTTCAAGACAAAAACTACCCTACTTATGATTTGAAGTTATTAGTTGTGGTATTTGCATTGAAGATTTGATGTCACTATATCTATGGGTTTCATGTTGACATCTTTTCTAATCATAAGAGCCTTCATTATGTATTTACTCTGAAGGAGTTGAATCTTAAACAAACGAGATGGCTTGTGTTGCTGAAGGACTATGATATGAGCCTCTATTACCATCCATATAAATCTAACGAGTTACTAATGCTCTTAGTAGGTTATCTATGGGGATAAGCTCATGTAGATGAGGATAAATTGGAGTTGGTGAAGGACATTCACCATTTATCTAGTCTTGGAGTTTATCTCACAGACTCTGAGAATAGTGGTGTATTTGTGTATCCGATATCACAGTAGTCACTTGTTGTTGAAATAAAGTAAAAGTGAATGTTGGATCCTAATTTTATGAAGATTATGGGGAATGTGGATCAGCAAAAGGTTGTTGATTTTTTCATTAGTGGTGATGGTATCTTGAGGTACCAATATAGGTTATGTGTTCTCGACGTTAATGGTTTGAGGGAAAGGAGTTTGGCCAAAGGTCATGGATCTCGTTATTCTTTTCATCCTGGTTCTACGAAAATATATCATTATCTTAAGGAGTTCTATTGGTGGAATAACATGAAGTGAGATGTAGCTAACTATGTGGCTAAGTTTATGGTCTGTCAGCAAGTGAAAGTTGAGTACATAAGACCCAGAGGTTTGTATCAAGAGATTGAGTTGCCCGAATGGAAGTGGGAAGTGATTAACATGGATTTCATTTCAAGTCTTCCTCGGTCTCAGAATCAATATGATTCAATTTGGATCATTGTGGATATGATGACCAAGTCTGCTTATTTATTACCGATGAGGACTAGTTATTCGGTGGGGGATTATGCTAAGTTGTATTTTGCAGAGATTGTGAAGTTGCATGGTTCTCCGATTCTATTATTTAGCATTATGGAACACTGTTCTTATCTAAATTTTAGAATTCATTTCAAAAAGGTTTGTCGACTAAGGTGTGCCTTAGTACCGCTTTCCACCCGCAATTAGATGGACAAACAGAGAGGACTATTCAGATGTTGGAAGATATGCTTCGTGCTTGCATGATTGACTGTGGTGGTAGTTGGTACAACCATTTTCCTTTGATTGAATTTGCTTATAATAACAGTTACCACTCTAGTATTGTCATGGCTTCTTTTGAGGCATTGTATGGTAGGAGGTATCATTCTCCTATTGGATGTATGAAGTTACTGAGGGTAAGTTGTTGGTACCTAATTTGGTTCACCAAGCCTTGGAGAAGGTAAAGGTGATTCGTGATATATTGAAAGCTGCTCAAAGTTTCCAAAAGTCCTATGCGGATATGATGCGTAGGGAGTTGGATTTAAATGTTGGCGATTGGGTGATCTTGAAGGTATCTCCTATGAAGGGAGTAATGCAATTTGGTAAGAAGGGGAAGTTAAGTCCTCAATACATTGGACCATACTCAATTTTGAAGAGGGTTGGCAATATTGTTTATGAATTAGAGTTTCCTCCTTTTTGAGCTCTATTCATCTGATTTTCCATGTCCCTATGTTGAGAAAGTGTGTGGGTGATCCTTCATTTGTTGTTCCTTTGGAAGGATTGGGTATCTCTGATTCTTTATCTTATGAAATAATTCAAATTGAGATCTTGGATCATTAAGTTAGTAGGTTGTGGATAAAGGATGTGGCCTTAGTAAAGGTTCTTTCTAGGAACCATAAGATTGAGGAAGCTACTTGGAAAGCGGAAGAGGATATAAAGTCCAAGTATCCACATTTGTTCCCCGTCCCAATAACTCATTCTTGAGGTATGTGTTGATATTCTGGTATTTGTTTTCTAACCTTGTAGGTTCGTTTGATATGTAATAATGTGTTAACTTGTGCTTGTTCCTTCCTTTACCCATCATTTGAGGAAGAATGATCCAAGTGGGGAGGGGAGGGGGGAATTGATACACCTTGGCTTTGAACCCTTAGAGAATTTCCTAAGTTTGAGATTCTGGGTGGGGTACCATTTGAGCATACCACCTGTATGCTAGGGTAAGGTCTAGTACCTACCCTCTCGTAAGATGATCAGTTTAGGTTGATAACATTCTTTCAAAGGTATGGTTTAGCCTGTCCCTAGTCATATGTTAGGGTACTAGTCGTAAGTTGACAAGTCGTTCGATGTCTTGATCTTAACATACTATATTCTGCCTAGGGTATGAGTTATAGGGTACTTCTCATACCTTAAGGTATGATTTAGCCTAGCATGGTCATCTGTAGGATAGTTTGAAGGTACATAGTAAGGCCTAGGGTACGAGATAGGGTACCACTTATACCCCAGGGTACGCTTTAGGTGTGGAAGTCGTACCCACCTGCGAGTAAGTTTTTAGCATTTAAGATGAGGGTATTCCAGACATTTCCCACCCCAAAACCCTTAAGATACATGACTTAAAACATTAATTGGCCTTTCATACTTTACTTAAAAAGATAAAAAACACTCCAAAATTTTCTCTAAACTTCTTCAACAAGATTGGGGCTAGGGTTCATTAAAGAGGCCACCTAGAGGCTTGAAGACCAAGAATCTTTCCGTAAATCTTTGTAGATAAGGCATGTGACTCTTCCCTCATTGTTAGTTCTCAAATATCATATGTTGTAAGATGTGATTATGATTCTTAAATGGTGGTTTTAAGAACCAAAATTGAAGGTTTTGTCGCATATGATTGAATATTGTCTTCTCTTGGTTTAACTTGTGTTTATACATGTTATTGCTGATGCTTTCCACATGTGGGTGCTTGGTAATTGTGGTTTAACAAACTGATCATGGGTTACCTTAAACTTGATGGTTTTCACCTTGATTTTGGCCTTGATAATAGCATGCCCTCAAGGTGATTATGAAAATGTCTAAGAGAAGGAAGTAGTCACATAACAATGGTGTTTTGAACTAATGTTTTGTCTAATGAATATGAATTATTGGTAAATGGTTTGTGAAGGCCTTGTTGGCATTGTAATTGTTTAAAGGGTACCTTGGTGGATTAAATTGTTAAGTGGGTTTATGTCTTTGTTAGATAATAGGTTCGAGTCCCTAATCTTGTATTGAACTAGTGTCTTTGTTAAACGATGGGTTCGAGTCTTAAAGTCAAATTAATGGATGGTTGATTGATAATGGTAATGGCGTGTGGTATACTTGCAACTAGTGTTGGTATAAAGATACCAATGAAGTTCCTTTGGTAAGTAATTGGCTAAATGGTTGTGCATGTGAAATAATGGTTCTAAATTGGGCTTTAAGATGGGATATGTAGCAAGGCCGTGGAGGTGGAGTTAGAAGGACTAACACTGGAAACCACACTAGCCGATGTGAATATCTATATGACCGGGTGGTTTGAGCCTATGAAAGAGAGGTTTAAGTCCCCCTTATACTTGTATTGGTTCTTAAGTCACCTTGATTATGCCTGGAGGTTTGAGTCCTCCATATAGGCATATACAATTATGGATATTCTCTGGTTCGTGTGTCCACATACACTAGGGCCCTTCTAGCTAGGGTAGAACTATGCCCATATAGTTCTTGGGTTCCTTTTTCTTTGACGGTTATGCTACATAGCCCAGGTTAATGATTTCAAAGTTCATTATAATCTTGTTCCCTACCCAGGCATGGTATACTTATATATATATGTCTATTTGTGTGTTGCATTGGTATATGCTTTGATAGCTTGGTAGGGAACAAGATTATAATGAACTTGGAGTTACTTGCTAGCATTCCAACCGCTAACCATCTTCGAACGCTGTATCCCCATGCAATATAGGGGCTGAAGCTTCTTCTTCTCTTCCGGCGCAGTGACTAGGTGTTTGAGTAGTTCGTGTGTGACATTGAAGTAGTGAGCTTCCATTCTTCGGAAGGCATACATTTCATGGTATTTCTACCATAATGTCATAGACTTGTTTTAGACTTGGTTTTAGCTATTGTTGGGGAAATGTCCCGACATATAATTGACTTCAGATTTGTAAAGGCTTTGTGGATGGCTGTGGACTTGGATGCGTTAGTTTAGTATGATGACATCAATGGATTGATTAGATACTTCTTAAACTATGATTATTAGTCTAGTTTCCTCTATCTTGTTATATGTTGGGAATTAGTCAGACACTTGTGGATTGATATGATGGGTAGGTTGGGTTGACGGGGTGAACTCCGGTCCTTGTTGGGCTCGAGATTCCCATAAACAAAAGGCCCTAATTTGCGTCGTGTCAGCTTCTCAACTTGGGTCCACCACTATAGGCAACTCATCTTCATATCATGAGCTAAAAGTAGCTTTTGACTTGCCCTTATCTGGAGCATGACCCATTTTAGCATCCAGTGGAAAATTTTTTCTTTGTGATATACCTATGAAATGAAAACAACAATAAAATATAAACCATGTTTTTGATGTTTTTATTAATTAAGAAGGAAAGTAAAGTTAAAGAAAAACTTAGGTGGATGCAAGGTAACTTCATCATTACACTTTATGGGACATGTTTATCACAACACTCAATTATTTGAACTCGGCGTTGTCAAACATTCTTCCATTTTGGTTATAAAACATTCATGGTACCAAAATAAACCAAAATAACCCTATACCCTTAAGAATGGTGTCAAGCGATCTATCATAGGGCAAGGCAAGCATTCATGTCTCTCGGGTTACTCAGACTCCACGAGTGAATGCTTTGATTAGAACATTTATTGACCAAATCCATGGAAGAGACATTCATCAACATCATCACCCAAAAAACACTGGTTATTCAATATTTAAAATCAATTGGACACAAAACTATGCTCCAAAAATGATCACATAACGCCCCAAGAAAGATCACATTATCCATTAGAAACATATGAGTCATTTCTCTCTTATCGATATTTAAACAATCACATGGTGTCCATGCAAATGATGAACTTTGAAAAAAATTGAGGCACATGAGAGAAAGATAAATCCACAAATCCATCACAAAATATACCATTTATACTCAAAATAACCCAATTAAATCACTCGTCGCTCTATTTTGCAACAAAACTTCAAATGGGAATTTCATCGAACAAGTAAAGAATTTTCATTTGAAGATCTAAAAAAAGATGAAAATTAAATAAATTTCATCACAACAACAATATTTACCAATATAAGCTCAAATTTATCAAATATAAACTAAAATAAACCATGAGATATGAACAACATACTTGAAAGAGAATTAAAAGATAAAAACATAAAAGATCATATCTTCTGAGCGTACTTAAGAGAGAAAAATAATGAAATAAATCCCATTATAATGCATTTGGGATTTTAGTTTTGAGATATGACTTTTAAAGATTGAATTGTTGTTGAAAACGTGTGAAATTCCTTCAACAAATTGGCTTAAAATAGCCCATAAATATGTACCATTGCTGAAAATGCGCCTGGACTGCTCTAGTAGCTCCAGTACAGGTCAAACTACCTTTCTTAGAAGTGTTTTATGATGTCCTACACCCCAGCTATTCCTGACCTACTCCTGGATTGCTGCAGCATGTACAACACAGGTTCAGGCAGTGTTGCTTCCCCCAGTTCTACCCAAAATTTGGTTGGGATGCCCTTGGACTGCTGCTACATGTCCATCATATGTACAACTAGTATATCTGTTGCGAAGCTATGTTACAGGTGCTCTTGATCTATTTCTGGACTACTCAAGTATGTGCAACACAGGTCCAAGTTAGTACAACCAGTTTTGGAGTAAAATTTTAGCTCAGTGTTGGCTCGGGGCATAGTTTTGAGCCCCCAAACCTTCCTTCACACATCCCAACATATGATGCTACCTAAAAACACCAAAAATTGAGTCAAAATACGAATAAAAAACATTAGAAAAGATCAAGAAAAATCCTTGGGTTGCCTCCTAGGAAGTGACTTAGTTCAATCCGTGACATGACATTATTTACTAATCATTTATGTCTCCCCTTAGAGAATTCGAATATTTGACCCAACGTTAGATCAACATATCTTTGAGGTGCATGAGGCAAAGGTAAGGAAACAATGATACTAACTCTATCTTTCCACTTTGAAGACTTGAACGTTTTACCCAACTTCACATCAAACTTTTGAGTAGGCTTTTTGGTATTGGTGAGAACATCAATAAACCACTAGTTAGACATCAGATTTTGTACTTATTGGACTTTAAGTTAGGGATGTCATTTCACTCTTTTGGTAGGACAAACTACAAAATATAGGGATTTTGTTCCTCATCTCTAAAATTCTTCATTTGCTTGGGTGGTTTGACTTCCATCAAATCCACAAAGCATAATGTTAAAATATGGTTAGAATGAGGTCATATTCCTATTTATAAATTAGTATTCTTCTTGACATTTTCACCCTAAAATGATCTAGAGCCTTCACAAAAGATTGTTTTAGCTTTTTATTGCAACCTAGTATCACTTCTTCAATTTGTGTATCCTTTATTATTTTTGATTCAGTTCATTGTCGAATCACTATGAATTCTTCGACATCAAGCTCATCCTCATCTTCATTGGAAACCGTTTTAACACAATCATGCATATTTATTTGATTTTAAGCACCACATGCTTCAATTCTTGCATTTAATTTAGTTTTAAAGTTTTGAGCGCCTATTTCAAATTTAATCCAAACTAGACATATCTCAGCATAAAATATGAGGTATTGGTACACCAAAAGTAACACAATATCAAGTTGACCCTTATGGACTTCAAATTGTTGAGTTTAATTATTAGCCATTCTTGGATCAAGATTTATTGCTTGTTAAGATTTACTTTATTTTGAGACTCAATAATCTCTTGAAAAAGCCCTTCTATGGTAAATTTGATATTTTCAAAAACTTCATCATAATCATATTGGGCTAAGTCTCACCATTTAGCCAAGACTCTTTCACATTTTTCATTCATCTCCATTGTGTCCTTCAATATCTCCTCTATTTGCTTCCATGGAGAGTCTGAGGTTTCTTGTTCTTCTATTTGAGTCATTTCCTTATTTTGGTAACTTTAGTTTGACTCTTCACAAATTTTTGTCTCAACTACATGGCTTGATCTCTCTTCTTTATCAATCTCATTTTGAAGATTGGGCATATTCAAGGCACTTAAAAGATCGACATCCTCACCCACTTCTTCTTCTTTTTCACCTTTCTTTCTAAATGCTAACATGGATTGATGAAAGAGATACATGTGCTCCCCCATTGTAGTCACCTAATACAAGTTAGTTAGAATCATTTCTTTAATGCCCTTGTATCCAACACGTTGTTCTTCCTTTGTCACATCATGGGACCTGTCAAATTCATAAAAAGAACTAGCATTTTCATTAGCATAATTAGGGGAGGATACATTTGGGAAATCACTCCAATGTCCATCTCGACCACCACATAGAGAACATTAATATACCCGATAGGATTGAGATGGTGCACACACCTTGTTTCAGGGAGAATATTTACAATTTTGCCAAAAGTGGAGTCTACCAAAATATGGACATCGATCATCAAGTTAAAGTTTGCAACCACTATACCCATTTTCATTTCATGATGCCATAGTGATAAGTAGAAAAAAACAAAAATATATCTAACATAAGAAACAAAAGAAGATCATAAACACATATTTACAAGTTTGAATCAAAGTAAGTAAGCTAAAAATTCCAAACTAACTCAATACACCAAATTTTTCCTTGGCAACAGTGCCATTTTTAACAATGCTCAAATTAAACTCTTAAATAGGTGTAGCAGTCATTCTGAATATATTTACCCAATAAATAGTCAGGGTCGAATCCATAAGGAACAATGCGAGTGGTGATTGAGTAAGTTTGAAATAAAAGTAACTTGCTAAATTCCAATTTGGGATATAAATATTTGGGGGTTTGTTTAAATGGTTTCTAAGATATAACAATTTTTAAGCTTTTAGAATACTAACTCAAGGCTTAGAAAAATTAGACTATAATTAGTTAGGAGAAGATCTTGGGGTAATCCTATTATAGGGGCAAACTTATGTATAGGTAATTGAGAATTTATCCAAATTTAGCTAGCAGTCATGGGTAGTTTATATTTAGATATATCAGTGTCAATCTTTCAATAAAATGCCAAAATTCACAAATGGGTTCTATCGAACACCTCATAAGTGTAACAATTTCACCAATCTATTGCCTCAATTAATATCCTTGTACCCAAGAAATGATATTAAATGACCTAATTCATGTTATTTTTAACAATTATTCCTCACCCATTCCCCCTCTTTCAAGGATGATATGGGTTCAAAGGTAATTGGGGTTTGCAACATCTAATTCTTAGTTAAAATATGGAATAAATGCAAAACCCATAACAAATAGTTAATTAGGAAGATAAATCAACATCACCCATGCACTAATCATGAACTATTCAAATATAACACCAAGAGAAAGAATTATCTACTCATAAAGATAGAAAGTAAAGATATTTAAAAAATTTCACCAAATTGATCCATGAAAGAAAAAAGAATGCAAATTCAAACTTTAAATTGCAATAAATCTTTAACAAAAATTGCTAATCCTTCCCTCAGAAATTACTCTAATGTCTTTTTAGCTCAAGAGTAGTGCAATAATGTTCAAAAGCTAAAAGATGTTAAAATGATGAAAGCTAAGATGAAAGATCACAAAAATAAGCTAAAAGCCCCTATTTAAGCCCCAACTACAAATTTGCCAAATATTACAAAAATGCCACCTTGCTCTTGATCTGCTTGAGCAGATCTAAAGCGTATGGAGTGCAAGTGGAAAGTAGATCCAAAGAATATGCAAATAGGATGCAAAGTAGGTGACTTTATTCCTTCATGTTTGACATCTTATTGACTTGCACGACTTGCTCATCTTTCCTTTTCAAACTTTACTTGCACAAATGAGCATTAAGTATGAGACTAACATCAAGTTAATTAAAAAACATTATAATTTAAGTTAAAAGGTTCTAGAAAGTTTTCAAATTGACAACTTATCAATACTCGTGCTGATTTTATTATATTGAACATAATGGATTTCGATGTGATTCTGGGCATAGACTAGTTATCCTACTATCATGCGGTCATAGATTTTTTCCATGACTATTACCTTAACTATGTCCTATATACCCCTGATCTTATGGAAGAGCCATTATCCATGAGCTGGTAGGGTTTATTTCTTATATGTTCTCTAGGAGGCTTAATTTGAGGGGTTGGGTGTCTTAAATCACTTATATGTATGCTAGTAGACTCTGTAAAGATTGAGGCTATTGCTGATCAGGCCACGACAACATCTCTGACTGAGGTTCGTAGCTTTATTAGCTTGGTCAGTAATTATAAATGATTTGTTGAAGGTTTTGCCACTATTTCAACACCTATGACTAGATTACTTAGAAGAAGGTTCCTTACTGATGGTCCGAGGAGTGTGAGTTGAGCTTTGAAAATCCTAAGAAGTTTCTTACTTTGGCTCCTATTTTGGCTTTTTCTATTGAGGGTGAGGGATTCACCGTGTATTATGATTCTTCTAGTGTTAGTTTGGGTTACACATTGATGCAATAATGTCGTGTTATTTCTTGTGCTTTGAGGTAGCTAAAGGTGCATGGGCGCAACTACCCCACTTATGATTTAGAGTTAGCGATGATGGTTTTTGCGCTTAAGATTTGGAGGTATTATCTGTATGGTGTGTATTGTGAGATTTTCTTAAATCATCGATATCTTCAGCATCTTATGACCTAGAGAGAGCTTAATGTTAGGCAGTATAGATGGATAAAGTTTATTAAGGATTATAATATCTCTATCTTGTATAATCCGAGCAAGGTGAATATGGTAGCAAATACCTTAAGCCAAAAGTCAGTAAGTATGGCTAGCTTGGGTTTTATTTCAGTTTCTCAAAGGCTGTTGGCATGGGACATTCATTCCTTAGCTGACTTGATATACAACTTGATATTTTAGACATTAGGAGGATTCTTGCTAGTGTTGAGGCGAGGTCCTCTCTATTTAAGTAGATTTGGGTTCGTCAATTTAAAGATATAGGCATTGCATCATCCATGATCAGGTTTTAAGTGGTAAGTCCAAGAGGGCTACCATAGATTTTGACGGTATTTTGAGATTTGATACTTGCATTTGTGTTTTGTAGATAGATGAATTAATTTAGTCAATTTTACATGAGGCTCACAAATCTAAGTATTCTATTTACTTAGGTACAACTAAGATGCATACAGATTTAAGATAATATTATTGGTGGAGAGGAATGAAGAGAGTTGTAGTGTACTTTGTAGCTCGTCGCCTATATTGTCAGCAGGTGAAGGCAGAGCATCACTGACATGGTGGTTTGATTCATAGATTTTCAGTTCCTAAGTTAAAATAGGAGCCAATTACCATGGACTTTATTAGTGGGTTGCCTAGAACTTCTCATGGTTCCAATTGTATTTGGGTCATTATGGAACGTTGACGAAGTTGGCATATTTTATTCCTAATCAGATATCCTTCAGTGTCGAGTGGTTTGCTCATTATATGTTACCGAGATAGTTTATTTCATGGTGTGCCTAAATCTATTATTTCAGATTGGATTTTAGTGTTTATTTCTAGCTTTTGGAGAGCTTTTCAGGAGGAGTTGGGTACTCAGGTAAATCTTTGTACAACCTTCCATCTTAAGAAACATGACCAGTCAGAGTGGACTATTCAGGTTCTAAAGATATGCTTCGAGCCTGTATTTTGGATTTTGTAGGTTATTAGGAGCAACACTTAGCCTTGGCAGAGTTCTCATATAATAACAAAGTTCTCATACAATAACAATTACCATCAGAGTATAAAGATGACGCCCTTTTAGGCTTTATATGGTAAGAGATGTCGTTCCCCAATTGGATGGTCTAAGAGTTTCGAGATTAGACCTCGTTGTATTGACTTGCTTTAGGATTTATTAGATAGAGCCAGGGTGATTTAGGATAGATTGAAGGCATCATAGAGTAGGCAGGGTTTATACAGACTATAAATTTTGTTCTTTGAGATTTAGGGTTGGTGATCGGGGCTTCCTCTATGTATCACCCCTGAAGGGTGTGATGATGTTCGTAAGAAAAGGCAAGATCTACCCAAAATAAATTGGACATTTTGAATTTTTTTGTACGGTTGGAGAGGTGGCTTATGAGCTAGCCTTTCCCCAAATTTTGTTGTTGTCCTTATGATTTTTCATGTTTCCCCATGTTACGGTGATACATTCCTGATCCATCTCATGTTCTTAGATCGGACTCCATCCAGTTGGATGAGTGATTGACTTTTGTTGATGAGCCTATGCTCATTTTGGCTAGTGATGTTAGGTGGTTGCACACTAGGGAGATTACCCTAGTTAAGCTTCAGTGGAGGCACCGCCCAGTAGAGGAGGATACTTGGGAGATCGAGAATGAGATGTAGACTCACCATCCTCACCTGTTTGAGGATTTATGTGTATCCTAATCTATTACTTTCGCAGATAAATGTTCTTTTATTATTGGATATTATAATGAGTCTTCAGGTATTTTTTTTTGTATTTCTGCTTATTTTTTCCCTTTAGAGCTTTCCTATAGCTTTCCTAATTCATCTATGATGGGATGGAATTGACAGTTTGGTTATCGACCAATTTATTTATTTTTTAGAGCCAATTCTTTATTTTGAAGCCTTCCTTGGTTCAAATTAGATACTGGGCAAAAACTTCAGTCAAACAATCTCATAGTCTAAATTTGAATGCTCCAAGTGAACCCTTGGCTTGGGTACCGAGGCCCCCAGGCTCATTTTGAGGTATTAGTCAAATGTTAAGAAAAATGACAAGTGGGTGTGGGACCAAAAATTAAGAGAAATGACCTCAAATGGAAATTTTGACTATGTCATTGAGTCTAGAATTTTGAATTTGATAGGGTAACATAGTTTGTTTGCGTATACGAGATTCCAAATGAATCTCGAGGGGCTTGGAGACTTAGAAACTTTGTTGATGCCTTTTATTGCCTACGCGATCTACCAACCAGCAGCAGGTATCTCGTACATTATACTTTTTTCATGTAAATGACTCCCTTTGTAGCAAAGTAGGTATCGCAAAATTGATACTATTGTCGTGTAAGCAACACCTACTCGTATGCGACCCCATTTATCCCCCTTTTCACCATTTTCATCCATTTTCTAAAATCTTAAACCCTATAAATTGGGAAAACTTGGGGATAACATTTGTGGGCGATTTTGGAGCTTGGATAAGAATCATTTACACAATTCTCCAAATTTGTGGTAAGATTCCATTATTTTTATAGTTAATTTCCCCATTCTTATCTAAAATCCCTACAAGTTTGGTGACTTGATTTTAGCTCCATTGTAGTTTGGAATTCACACATTTGTAGGGTAAATATTCATTGAGCATATAAGGACGTTGAGTTGGTTTTGGAAATGTGATTTTTGTAAATGGGACCCACATGGGATTTTTACGTAATTTTTTACCCAAAGCACAATAATGAAATATGGGTATCATTGTTCTAGTTTTGAAGAGTAGATTATCATTTTGATAGTGTGGCACTTTGTGGAAGCATCTCAATTGGGGAAATCTTTAATTTAGCATATTCTTTGAACTTTCGTCGATGCCTAGGTTGGCTAGGTTTACCTGCTTCATAGATTGAGCTATCTCATAGTATGATTATGATATTATGCTAGATATGGGGTGGGATTTAGGTGTTGGAAGCATGAATGAGAGTATTTGATTTAATTGGGCTATTAGTTTATCTTGATATCATAGACTTGGAGTAGTTAGCATAATTATTCATGGCTTAGTTGGATTGACCTTTGCATTATATATTTAGATTGGAAATGCCTGAATTGCTCAAGGTAGGTGAGATTGTCCTAGTTATTCATGTTAGAGTAGAATTGTTCTTCATTGCTCAAGTTACGGGAATTGCCTTAGTTGCTATTGTTCTAGGTAGGATTGCCTTTGTTATTCAGGTTTGGGAAGGATTACTATCTTAGGACTAATTATGGCTTACTTGACATCCAAAAATGAACTTAGATACCTTAGCCTAGTTCGGGTAGAAGTTGCCAAGTGGATTTTTAGGGATTAAAAGTGGGCCCTTCGGCCCACCTTAGTCCAAGATGTATGATAACCTTGTAAACTCATTTACATATGATATACTCTTATTAATAGTAGGTTTGACACTTGAGGAGGTTGAATATTATTATTGAGTATATTAGTTTGATATTGAAGGATTGATACTAATTTCGAGTAGCGCTAATGATATTGCTCATATGTATGATTAAGGATATAATTTATAAATATGATTTATGATTTATACATGCAATTATTGGCATGGCTTCCAAATCTGATTAATAACGTTGACTATTGATATGCATAATCCTATAGATATCGACATGATTTTTAATAACTTATATATATGATATGGTGTATGTATATATATAACATGGCCTATGGGTACGATATGGCTTATATAGATAAAATGTCTTATATAATATGGCTTATGAATATGATATGACTCATAGATATGATGTGACTTATAGATGCAATTAACAACTTATAGATATAATGGGTAGCCTGTAGATATGATTATTGGTATGACTTTTGGATATGCATAATAGTATTGTTTATGAACATTAGTATTAATATGGATTCCGGATATGGCTAATAATATGGCTTATGGACATGATTATGGATAAGCCTCACATATATGATTCTTGGTCTTGTGTATAAATATAATTAAAGGGATGGTTTATAGCTATAATTTATTGGTATAATCTATTGAGTTTATCTTATTGGAATGACATTGGAATGACTCAGTAAAAAGGTTCATTGATACGATTTATAAATATGAGCTTTGGTTCAAGTCCAACAATTGCTGATGGTTTTGATGATATGAGTTTTGGTTCAAGTCTGACAAAAAATAATGATAATAATAATGATGATATTGAGTTTTGGTTCGAGTCCAACATTGAGAATTATTTATGATATGATACGGGACAGATGGATTCTTAGTTATGGCATGACAATTGGTAAATTATAGTTATTCGATTGTTAGTTTCCTTGATTGTACCCTCCTGGCTTGTGGGGGCCTGCGTTGGGTTATTTACTTTTCTGTACTTATTGACTTATGGGGCCAATCTTGTAGTTAATTATATGATCTTTATGTTATCATTCTCATATGCATTTATTTATCTATGAACAGTGATGTTTGATCTTATTTCTAGGTTCGCCCTTTTTATCTTGACTTAACTTATGTTATATTGTATCTTATTGTGTCATAATATAGCTTAATTGGCCGATAATTACTACTGAGTACCAGTAGTTTTGGTACTTATACTACACTTTTGTACCTTTTTTCCATTGCTGATTCGACGTTCATGCAGAGTTGATTTTGGAGTTTGTGGGAGCTCTTGGAATCATAGTTATCCTTTTCCTTCTATATATCTATGTTTAGACTTTCATCTTTGAGATGAATTATATTTAACTATTCACTACTCATAGTTTATTGTAGTAGCTCTTGTACTGACATTACTGAGTCTTAAGATATCTGTTAGTTTCTATCTATCTATTAGACATTTATGACTGTATTGTTGCTATTTAAATATTTAATTGTAATCTTTCATCTTCTTTGGCCTTTTTTCCACCAAGTAAGCCCATTGTATCTAGCTCAGGCTATGGCTCGGCTTACCTACTGGCGGGTAGAGCAGGTGCCATCATAGCTCGTAGATTGGGCCTTGATAGCTGGAAATATAATTTTGGGACTTAGGGACTTTAATCAAATGCATTAACCTCTACTAAAGGGTGATCCTTCATCATTGGGTCCACTTGGTGCTAATTATAACTTCCAAACTAGTTTATTTCTGATATCTCATAAAGTACTAATAAACTAAAACATCAATTAGAATATACCTTGTCTAAAAGTATCCTGAAGGTCTGAATAATTGAGGTCATGCTGTAAAATCTTAAATTGAAGATAAATATGTTGTTCATGCTAAATTAACAATTTCGAGTATCGTATATCCATAACATGTCAATTTTTTTTAAAATAAGACTAAATCCTAAAAATCGATGAAATACCAAACTGAGTATTAAATCATAAATGATTAAGTCTACCAAGTTGTCAAATCATGAAAATTAGATAAACTTATAATATAAAAATCATGAGTAGATTGAAACTATAGGGAAATCATAAACTGAATGAAATCCCTTACTCGATTTATGAGAAAGCTAATATATTTTGAGTTATTTAGGACTCAATGGGTGAAATGATACCCATTGATGAAATCCCACATACCTGGAAGGTGGGTTCTTGCTAAGAACTTGAAGGATTCTGAGCATGAGGAAGAACCTTAGATTTTAATATATTTTCAGGAGATCAATCATTGTTCTGATAATTCACTAACTGTCTTTAAGAGAATGTTAGTAAAGGGTCGAGTAATCCCTCCATGAGGAAGAACCTTAGATTTTAATATATTTTCAGGAGATCAATCATTGTTCTGATAATTCACTAACTGTTTTTAAGAGAATGTTAGTAAAGGGTCGAGTAATCCCTCTTACTCCTCTCAAAATGTACTTATAATGATATTGTATAGGTCTAGTAAGTAATAAAAGTACCAAATACCCCTGGGAAGCCATTTTTAAGAACAACTGAATTCTAAGGATGAGTATCAGAATGACTCATCGTCACCTGCAATGACTCATCATTTGAGTCATTAGCAGGGTCTATTTCTAGGCCTTTTGATAACGGGCGGTCACTATGGCTTATAGTGACATAGGAAGACTCATCATAAGGTGTTGTTATCACTGGAATAAATTTTCAAATTTCAGTTATTTTAGACTTATTGCTCATGTCATTTGACAGGATGGGTCATTTTAGATGATGATGACTCGTTATCACCACTAGGATGGCTTTTTCATCCTTTAGGACTTTTGGTTAAACACTTGGATGAGTGCTGGGATGAGTCATCATACCTGACCACTACTTATGGTCTAGGTGATAACACTCAACTTACACGTCAAATTAAGTGTAAGTCGATCGTTGTCAGTATATTACTCAACTTTGAGTCGGATTCAAATTAACGAGGAAAAACATGAGTGGTGATTGAGTGAGTACGAAATGAAATTGATTTTTTAAATTCAAACCTAGGATACAAATAGTTTGGGGTATGTCAAGAGAATTCAAAAAGATAACAATTTAGACTTTTAACTGACTAACTTGAGGTTGAGAATAATTAGGGCGTAATAAATTAGAAAATATTGAGGCTATGTTTTACTAGGGGCAACTAGTGTGCAGGCACATGAAAATCAACTCCAAATCTTAGCTAAAGTATTCGTTGGTAGGCTCAGTTAGGGATTTTGATACTAGCCTTCAACAACGTACCAAACTATCACCCATGGATTCTTTCAAATACCTCGTGGATGTGGTCAACAATTCATTACCAAGCCTCAATTGAGCATCCCTATTTCAATGAAGATGCCCAAGATAAAGCAATTCCACATTTTATCCTTATTTCTAAGACAATAATAACGGAGTAACTATTATATATCTTGTTGTTCACAAATGCTAATGTCACCTACATCCCTCTCTCAAAGATGATGTAAGATCTAAACTACCCACATCCCTCTTTCAAGGATGATGTGGTGTTTAGAGAAGTAGAGGCTTTTACCAACAAATTCCATTTTATAAGCAAACATTTGTGAAACCCAAAAACTTTAACCAAAAATTTAAGCCAACAATCAAAACCCTCACACATTTGCACCGTATTCAAATATAACCCAAAGAGGGAGAACTATCTACTCATAAGGATAATAAGCAAAGGTATACCAAAATCTCAATTAAATTGATTCATGAAAGATAAAGAGAGTGTTAATCAAACTTTAAATCTCAATAAATCTTCAATGGAAAATGCTAATCCTACACTTAGAAGTTACTCTAATGTATTTTCACCCTAAAATTAGTGTAATAATGTTCCCTCCAAATTGGAAACTAGATTGTGGAAAGGGTTTTCGAAAATTAGGGATACTCCCAAATAAGAAAGTGTTTGAGTCATTTAAGGGAATTGGGGACGACTATAAAGAGCCTTGTGAAGGTTCTTATGAAGAATATGGGGAAAGTAAGAGGTCTTACACTTTCCACTCCAAATATCAAGGAAATGTAAAGTATAACCTTCGCTGTTATGCACCTTCTAAGAGCTATAATGAGAGTGCACATGTGGAGAATGAAGATTCATATTCCTCACCTTATAGTACTTCTAATAAAAGTCGAAGTATTGTGAATGGTTATACTATCTATAATAGAGGTTGTCCCATAAAAGAAAAAGAGTATACGTCTCTAAAGTCTAAGGGTACTACATCTTATTCTTCTTATTTTAGTGCCTAAACTTATGGAAGCAGAAACCATGATCGGAAAAGAGGGTATAATAAAAGTCATTGTCTTCCTACTCTATGTATCTTTAAATGAGAATGGGATCCCAAAGTTTCCCTTGATTGGGAATGGAAATGTGAGAGAGTCTTCAAGGATTATATTATGAGCGGAGCAGAACAAGTTATATATGCCCTTAAGAACATTGAAGGTCCAAACTTAAGATGGCGTGAATTTGAAATAGGTCCCACTCAAACATGGGGTGACATGAAAGAGTTCTTGAGGTCAATCTATGTGCCGAGGGGTTACACAAAGCTTTATAATAGTGATCTAAGAAGAAGAGCTTGTTAAAGATGAGTAGAAATTTTCAGATTTCCAAGATATGTTCTTATCTTTGATAATTGGTTTCATACAAATTTTATCGCCCCTTCTTTTGTTGACTATCTAGGGATACCTAAAAAATCCTTGTCCTTCCCATATTACTTATGTGGCTATAGGGTTTATGAGAGAGTGAAGGTTTCCTTCACACGATATGGATACTATGAAGAGGTTTAGTGTGACATCATCCCATTATACCATAGTAATTTATTCTAGGAAGCCAATTTGATTGCACAACATAGAGTCCCGAATGTGCAAAATTGGCCTAAGATTGTATTAGACCAATGGGGAAACCATATTTTTCCACCTACCCTTCCCAAATCTCAATGAAAGATGGCTACTTACTCCAAGCCAAATGAAAATGAGAGACAAAAGATTAAGAAGAGTGAGGGTGTGCAAGGTGGTAATCCAAGAGAGGAAAAAAGAGATTGAGGGGAGTGAGGGGGTTGCCACCAAACTGGGCTAACATTGTTTATCTTTCTATTTATATGGACATTTGTTTAGGTACCAACATGGAAAGTAGAGGAGGACAAGTTCTAAAAGAGAAGGTTCCCTTTGAAGATTTGATGAGGGTAATCTTAGATGATTCCAAAGCATGTGGAGGACCTTCACACCAAGGTAAAGAACAATGTACTCAAGAACATTAAGGTAAAATAACTAACTTTTAAACTTTTGTGCATATGAATGATGATTGTGTGTCTAGTATCCCCTTGAGTGTGAGTAGTAGCTTACCTTCATATGGGTCTATTGATTCTTTGCCTCTTGTTGATGATGTACATATTATGAGTGTGGATACACTAGCTGATCCTATTAATGATAGAATTGACTCTTCTTGTACGAACAATTTGTGTCCACTTAGTGTTGAAGCCTGTGTGAGTGAGGATACACTAGTTGATCATATTAATGACCGAATGGAATCTTTTTGTAAGATCGATTTGTTTCCACCTAGTGTTGAGGCCATTGTGTTGAATAATAGTATGTCATCTTGTGGAAATTATATTGATCAACTTATGTGCAAAACTAGTCCACCACTTGAGGATGTGTGTGTTGTAATTAATGGTCCTTAAGTTGGTGAAGAACTTTAAAGTGTTGGTCAAGAAGATAAGAGTGGCCCCTTAATCATGTTTTCTAAAGAAGATCCTATGGATTGTCTTGCTCATAGGGGGTGATTATGTGTATCAAACTTCTTTGGAGCTTGATGGTTTCCCTTTAGAGAGTAAACTTACATATTCTAAATCTTCCCCTGGGATAGATCCTTCTCTCTTTAGGTATTACATCTTGTTCGAAGATGTTACAATCACTCCTAATAAATCTAGGGGTGATAATGATGTTGAAGGTATAGCTTGTTTTGAAGACTATAGCCTATATATCAACCCACTCTGGTGTGACAACATTCCTCCTAAAGATGGAAATCTCTTCTGGGAAGATGAACATACTCTTAATGGAAATGAATGTGAGGTCTTGGAAAGGGATAATCAATTGGGTGATGATAACTTTTATTTTCTTGAATGTTTAAGAAACCCAATAAGTGATCATTACTTTTAAAATAATTGTGGTTGTGATCCTTTGTATGACACCCCACCTTTGTTTTATGCCTATGAGGATTAATTGCTTGCTTCTTGTGAAGGCCTAAGTAATAATCTCTTTGTGTTAGTGGTGGTATGTGTATACTTGATGATTCTTCCATGGAAAGAGAAAGTATCCACTGTTTGAACATAGTATCCTCTTCTACATTGTGTTACCCTATTGTTGAGCATACTTATGGTGATGATCTTGGATCTAATAGTGAGTATCTACATGGTGACACCTTAGTTGAAGTTTACTTGAGTGATACCTTTATCTACTCTCTTATTTTCTTTGATGATGATTATACTAATAAAGAGAGTATGTGTTTTAGTTTGGGTGAAACCTATGGGGAAAAGAAGTGTTATCTAGACCCGTGCCTATGTCCACTCTTTCCATTCAACCCTAGTTCTAAATTTTGATGTGGTGATGTCGGAACACCCAACTCATTTCTTGGTCCACATGATAAGAAAAGTTTGAATAAGGGTGTTGGTATCCTTCCCTACAATGGAAAGTCTTTCTTTGAGATCACAAACCACTTGAGGGACCAGCCTTGTGCAAGGGAAATAACTCCAATTAAAATGAAGAGTCTTTAAAGAATGGGAGCCATGAAAATCTCCAAGAGGGTTCCCTATTGTGTGTTTCTATTCTTGATCAAGGTAGTAGGTCAAATAGATATTCTTCTCTTGAAACTACTTTGGATAAACTCCATTTGTGTGATACCTTTTTTCAATATGTATGTAGAGATGATGACCTCCTTCTCAAAGGTGGTATCATACTTGAGAAACCAAGGGCAAATGTGTCGTTGCCTCCTTTGGGTATTGTATATACATGTGCATCCTTGTTTGACACACTTGTGCTTAAGTTGCATGAATTCTAACTTGTGTATACCAAGTTGATAATTGGCTTAAAAGGAAGAAGTCATATGTGCCTAAATGTATTGATTACATCCTCATGTGCTTTATATGCTATATATTTTGAGACAAATAGCATTCTCATAGTTAATAACACCTTGGATAGAATCCTTACACTTGATTCCTTCCTATACTACCTCTTTGCTTATGATGAAATCCATGATAGTTTTGGATTTGCCTTATGTGGAGGTAGGATATTTGTTGGTTGGTCCACTTGTGTGAGTGACATTGCTATATTCTTTTCGTAGACTTTAATATCAATTGAGGAACCACTATTGATGTGGTCTTTTAAAGAGGTGATGAAGCAATTGTGTCTTATGGCTCCTAAGGTAAAGGTAATCTTACCTTTTGGATCTAGTGATGCCATTATGACCATTGTGGCTTTCTTACCTTTTGGTGATTTCCATAGCCAACTCCTTTGTGCATTTTACAATGAATTTCTAATATTTAACATGAAGGATCCTTGGTTATATTTCAAGTATGTGCTACATTGGCATGATGAAATGATTGTTTATGCTAATCCTAATCCTCATGCTATGACAAATTTGTGTTTGCTTGTCCATCCTTTGACATTGCAAGGTATGGATTCGAGGTCGGATCCTTTTCAAGAAGGGTAGGATGATACAATCCTAACCGGCCACAAAGATTTTGATCACATCATTTGAGACCAACACAAAGAGGTCTGAGTCACGATCAACCAAAGATCTCAACAATGTACTAGGAGGACATTCTTTGAGCTCCTAAACTCACAATCCCATGTGTGGATAATTACTTGGAGCTTGGAATGCATTTCGGAAAGCCTTGGCACGAGGAATAAAGAGCCCTTGTGGGTTATTTTCGAAATAGCCACTTTTGGGCTTTTTTTTAATAGGCTAGTTTTGCAAAGGCAACTAATATAAATAGGTGCCTTAGACATTTCATTAGCTTACTTTTTTGATAATTATTTTTACAAGATGTCTTCAGGAGACTCCTTTTGAGTGTTTGAGTGCATGGAAAGCATTCGTTGGACTTTGCATAGAAACGATAGTTGTAAGGTAGATCTAAGCCCCTTTGCAGTCACCGTAAGATATTGGTGTTTGATTCTATGAGTTTTAGGGGTCTACGAGTTTGATACACTTATTGGTTCTTAATTCCTCTTAGTTTCTTATGTCAATTTACCTATCCTCTATCTTCTATCTCTTATGTTTTATCTATTATCTTTACTTTCCATATTTCGTATCTCGATTCGTATCATAATCCAAGAGAATTAGAAGCATTTCTTCAACACCATTGTATCCAGTATGTCGTTCTTCCTTTATCCAATCGTAAGACCTATCAAACTCATAAGAAGAACTAGCATTTTTCTTAGCATAGTGAGGGGATGAGGCATTTGGGAAATCACTCCAATGTCCATTCCGACCACCACACAAAGAACAATCATACTCCCAATAGGATTGGATGGTACACACATCTCTTTTCGGGGAGCATATTTACAATCTTGCAAAAAGTGGGGTCCATCACAATATGGACATAGATCATCAAGATAATATTTCCAACCATCAAAATCACATTCATTCTAATATGCCATAGTGACAAGTGAACAAAAACAAAAATCTACCTAACACAAGAAACAAAAAAACCACAAACAAATATGTACATGTTTAAATCCAAGCAAGTAAGCTAAAATTTCAAAATAACTCAATACGCCAAATTGTTCCCCTGCAACAGTGCCATTTTTGATAAATCTCAACTTATACGCCAAATTAAGTGCAAGACAATCGTTGTTAGTATATTATCCAACTTTGAGTTGGGGTTGAATCCACAAGGAACAACGTGAGTGGTGATTGAGTAAGTACGAAATAAAAGTTATTTGATAAATTCAAAAAGATATCAAATTAGACTTTTAGCTGACTAACTTAAGGTTAAGAATAATTAGGTCGTAATCAATTAGGAACGAATCTTAGGGCTATGTATTTCTAGGGGAAACTAGTGTGCGAGTACATGAAAATCAACTCCAAATCTTAACTAGAGTATATGTGGGTAGGATCGGTTAGGGCTATTGATTCTATCCTTTCATTTGAATACTTCATGGTTGTGGTAAGTCAATTGTTACCAAGCCTCAATTGGGAATCCCTATTTCTTAGAAGATGGCCAAGATAAAGAAATTCCACATTTTATCCTTATTTCTAAGACGATACAAAGGGAGTAACTATTATCTATCTTGTTGTTCACAAATTCTAATGTCACCTACATACCCCTCTCAAGGATGATGAAAGATCTAAACTACCCACATCCCTCTTTCAAGGATAATGTCGTGTTTATAGGAGTTGAGACTTTCACCAACAAATTCCAGTTTATAAGCAAACATTTGTGAAACCCAAAAACTTCAACCAAAAATTTAAGCCAATGATGAAAACCCACACACATTTGCACCCTATTCAAACATTACCCCAGGAGGGAGAACTAGCTACTCATAAGGATAATAAGCAAAGGTATAAAAAAATCTCCATCCAATTGATTCATGAAAGATAAAGAGAATGCAAATCCAACTTTAAATCTCAACACATATTCAATGAAAAATGCTAATCCTCCACTTATAAGTTACTCTAATGTATTATTCACCCCAAAATTAGTACAATAATGTTCCCTCCAAATTGGAAAATATATAGTGGAAGAGGTTTCCAAAAATCGGGGATACTCCCAAATGAGGAAGGGTTTGAGCCACTTAAGGTAATTGGGGGCTGCTGTGTGAAATTACAAAATAGACCCTAGACATAAACCTGTAATTCCACGATCGCTGACACTTGCCCGCGATCACGACTACTAAAACCACAGTCAAAATCTTGAAATCGCAATACTTTGACCTGGATTGTCTAGCTGCGATCGCGAACCTCCGACCACGATCGCGATAACTAAAATGAGTACCCACATCTAAAATGTTAGTCAAAGGAACTCTATGCAACTTTAAAAACTTTCTAAGATAGAGTCTATAATAATTATTGATTGAATTTATAGTGTTAATAAATAGGAAATATGCTTAGTCATCTAGTCTATAGTAACCCATATCGAATCATGATGTCGGTGCATATGAGGTAATCCTTTAATGATGTACTTATTCACCTTCTTTGACTTTTAAATTAAAATACAAATACAGTTATTCTAAGTAACACCACTTGGTCTCTGGTGCTCAACCTTAACTTTTTCTGCAATTTAGGCATTTTATGAGCTTCGAGATATCCTTCTTCATGACATTTCTCCAAAAGACTTCCCTTAGGTCATGATACGTCATGGTGTCACTTGGATGAATATAGTACCAAGAAATTTAAGCTTCTCTCAGCATTCACAGTCTCAAGTCATCTATATCCATAATACATAATTAGCCTTGACAATAAAGAACACTAATTCCCCTCATGAGAAAACTTTTACTTTTTGAATTTGGACTTCTTCCTTCTACTTATGAAATAGGATTGCTACCTTTGGTTGAAAAAACTAACTAAACTCCCAATTTGGTAAGTCTATAAACCTTAAAAACTAACTCTTTTTTCATCCTCTACATGACCAACACTACCCATTGAAATTCTACTAAGTGCATCAACCACTACATTGGCTTTACCTAGATGGTACAAGACACTCATATCATAATATTTTTACAGCTCTAGCTATCTCCCTTAATGAAGACTTAGGTTTTTCTTACTGAACACATATTGAAGGCTCTTATGATCTATGAATATACCCACATTAACTCTATATTACATAGTTTCTCTTAATATTTAAAACAAAACTACAACTTCCAATTCAAGATCATGGCTTGGGTAATTTTCTCATAATACTTAAGCTTTCTAGAGTCATAAATTAAGACCTTGTGACATGGCATAAATTACACCTCCCATAAAGTATAAATTTGTTATTAATATAAAATATAGAACACAACTAGGATGGGGACGATCCCACAGGGAGTAGGACAAAATTCGATCACACATTTATCTAAGTAATTGGCAAGTAAGTAAAAGAGGGGGTTTATAGAAAAAATCTATAGAAATGAGCATTTATTCTCTCAATTTATAATCAATATACTAGAGGAACTAGGACTATGTTCCCTAATAACATCATAACTAAATAGGTTCTTCGTACTTTAGTGATCTCTTATGGTATTCAACATGTAGAATCAATAGGCTATGTATGATCTAACCAGCTATGTGACGTTCCCTTGAAAATAAATATCCCACAGAAAAAAGGGTTAATCTATCATGAGTTTTTTATTTTTGGCCCCTATCTATGATTCTTATAAAGTCTTTCCTATTTACCATCTCAATGCTAATTAAATAAACATAACTCCAAGTCTTGTCAATGATTTACTATTCTAATTTGGAAACCCTTGCTATAGTATAGGGTAGAGATAGGAATAGTTCTAACTTGTGCACTCATTGAAAAACAATCAAATTAGATGAAACAACAATAAATGCCCAACTACCCTTCGAGAATTATCTTGTTCTTTGAAAACTACTTCGTTAATTTGTCATAGTTCTCACAACCCTAGTTGTGGTATTTAACTACTCATAATTGCAAGAACACAAGAAGAATTCTGATAGAAAAGTATAATTATGAACTTATAATAGTATGATAAAAACTCCAAAATCTCACTTTGAATCAAAACTATAAAAATTAATGTTTGTGATTCCAAGACCAAGAATGTGTCTTAGAACCTTACAATAATGTAATAACACATGAAATAATCATAAAAACCAATAGCAATATTTATAGATACAAAAGAAATCCTATCCTAAACTATGTAGGAGAAATAGGTTGATAGGTATGGAATCATAGACCAATCCACTAATCATGGACTGGACTCATGGAAAGTAGACACTATTTCACTGATCCAATCTATTGATCGTAGACCTAGTCTAGTAATGATTTGATTTTTTGAGATTTTTGTAAAATATTCATTTATATATGATTGACCATTTTACCTCTCCCCATGGTTGCTTTATAGAATTAATGGGGTATGGGGTTGATTGGCATGGATCCAAATGCATTTGGGGTGATTTATGCGAGTTTGTGGATTTTGGTCTCTTGAAAAGTCTTATGGTTTACTTTGGTCAACATTTATTGATCTATGTGTCAGATTGAAAAACATACTATCCAATAAATTTAGAATGTCAATTTTAGGTTGCTAAAATTATTGGTATAGTTTTACGACTTTTATGCCTCATTTTGACCCTCAATTCAGAAAGTTGTGAAATTAGGTCTCGGGGGTCAATTTTATGAAAAAAATATTTTTCAAAATTTGATATCGCCAGCATACTTCATTTACGTACTCGAGATTTTAGATGAATCTCGAGGGGTCCGCAGAGACTTGGAATTTTCCATATCTCTAACTGGTACACTTGCTTAAGTTACTTGGTATGACATCTAAAGTTTTACATTAGAGATACTAGGATTGCTTAACCTAATGCTGGTTAAGCGATGGTTGGTCGCTTAAGCTACAATGGCATGCCAGATGCCTGTCGCTTTAGCGACAGTAAAGTTGCTTATACAATGACTGGTCGCTTAAAAAATCTCTGGTGGATTAAGAGATAGCTTTCTTAGCGACCTGATGGTTACTTAGGCGATGCCTCGATTGATTAGACCCTAATTTTGAGATTCTTTCACATTTTTGAGACTCAGAGCTCGGGGTTCAACTCTTTGGGCATTTTCTTCCATTTTGAAGCTTGGGTAAGCTCCAAATCCCTACTTCAATTATTTTTCTTCAATTTTATCACTCCAACCTTGTTAAAACAAGAATTCTAAGATGGAAAATTGGGGATTTAGGCCCGAAAGGCCTATATTAATGATTCTTCAATTTAAACTCAAATTCCAAATAGTTTTTGCTTGGGTTTTCTCCCATAAGTTCCTATAATCATTGAAAACATATTTTGGAGGAAAAATTCCAATTTAACCCTTCTTTTTCATTAACTCATTTTAGGGGTTCCATTTTGACCCCAACCTGGAAATGGTTGATATGAGTAGTGTTGGATTTTTTTGGATATATAAATTCTATATTTTTATGTTTTATTTGATTGAGGGTCCATTTGTGAGGTGTAAGCTCAGGTTGAAGTCTTGTTTGTATCAGTTTTAGCATTTGAGGTAGGTTATGGCTTACCTTCCTTTAGATTTGAATGAGTAGCAAATATTGGTATAAAATTATACTATAGGAATAGGAACCAATCATGAAAATGATTTTTTTACTATGTTATGCCCGTGTGGGGAGTGTACTATTATTATTTGGTAGTTTTGAGACATTATCTATTATGTATGACTGTGTGGGGTCTTATATGATGATTCTGGCATTATATTTGATTAATTAGTCAATATTGTTTGTGCAAAATTGTCTTAATTGGTAATTGTATGGTATCCAATATGGTATATCTTACTCTATTTGTAGGTGTATTACGTTGGACCATGAATGTGTGGTTCATTAATTGGATTTTGGCTCATGCACTGGGAATTGGAAATTCTCATTTTGTTGGTTGTGAGCATTGTATCCCCATATCATATTCATTCATGAAATATTGGTACCATTGTAGAAATACTTGAACTACTGCAAACAATATAAATAATAGTTTATGACTTCATTATAGACCTTCTTCGATGGATATGCCAGAGAGAAGTCATGGATATTGTTATTGGTTATTGGATTGTATATGGGTTGATGAACCCCTCCATGGGTCTTACTTGTGAGAATGGATCGATAGATGTATATCATTATTATATTTATTGCATTTCATAAGTATATTATGCTCATTATGTATAATGTAATTGTTGTTGATGTGATATATGTCTATGTATATGTCTTTCCTTCTCTATTGGTGCTACATCTATATACTTTTATTTTTTTATTACGTGTGGTATATGTAAATAGGCTCGAGGTAGTAGGTTGGTATGAGGATCTTTCTCATCTTGAGGCAACATTAGGGGAATCTCCCCTGAGCCTCTAGTTGAGCATGTTTGAGTTATGAATCCTATCTCTATTCCATAGAGTTCTTCTACCCTAGTCTTGGAGGGGTTGTTGATTCATCTACTGATGTATTTGGAGGGTGATCCTTTTAGTGCACCTGGTTTTTCTCAAACTCTGAGTATTGTATCATCATCTATGCTAGAGCCTACTTATGATGTTCCTCTAGTCCATAATTAGGATCCTCTAGTGGTGCCGACATCAGCTTATGGTCCACAGACTCTAAGTGTTATTCCTCCTCCAACGTCTGCATCTGAGTACAATATTTTAAGATTAAGAGTTCAACCTTAATGTATGTTCCCTCCTTAGGAGGGATCTAAACTAGCTAGATTTACTTTTTCTTTTATTGTGAGTACAATTATGTCTTCTAATGATTAGAAAAGGGTTGAGAGATTTACTCATTTGGTCCTTCTAGGTTTAGTGGCGCTATAGGCAAGGATGCCTATAAGTTCTTGATTGACCGTCGTGAGAATTTGCATAACCTTGGTTCACTTGAGTTGCATGGGGTTGCTTATACTACTTATCTATTGGGAGATGCCACTATAGATTGGTAGAGGTCACTTATTTCTTGAAGACCTCTTGATTCTCCTAAGATTAATTGGGATCAATTTGCTGAGTCCATTTTGGAGAGGTTTGTGCATTATAGTTTGAGGGATCATATAAGAGCTGAGTTTGATCACTTGGATCAGGGATCCATGACTGTTACAGAGTAAGAGGTTCATTTTTATTCCTTGTATAGATATTTTTATGCTAGCATTTCCAATGAGTTTGAGAAGATTTAGAAGTTTGGAAAGGGGTTGGATATTTTCTCCAGCTAAATATGACTTAAATGGTAGGGTAAAAAGCATTATATCAAAGTATAGTGGATTATGCTAGGATGACTGAGTCTATTCTTTGAGGATTTAAGGGAGATGCCAAGAAGGTGCACCGTCAGGGTGAGTTCAGAGGTCGTACTTTTCCAGGCAGAAATTCTAGAGGTTTTTGAGGGTATTATGGTAGACTCGTGCAGGAATCCTTGAAGAGTTCAGGTAGTGGGTCTTCTGGTCCAACAACTTTCGGCGACTGTTCTAGCTCAGCCATACCTTCTCTTATTGAGTCTGGTCATAGAGTTTTCTTTAGGTATGGTGAGGTTGTCCATGTGGCTAAGGAATATCTCCATCATGTTTTCAAAGCTACTTAAATTCTAGTTGTGAGGGGTGGAGGTTCTACTAAATGTGCATAGGGCATAGGTAGTGGTGCCTATGGTAGTTTTCATGGGTGACCTAGTTAAGTGGTGGTCGTGGACAATGCTATGCTATACCTTCCAGAGCAGAGGTAGAGGATTTTGATGCCTTTAATACTGGTATCATCCTCATTTATTTTAGATCTGTATATGTGTTATTTGATCTAGGCTTGACTTTATTCTATGTGTCTGCATAATATACTTTTGGTTTTAATTCTACCTTGTACCTCTTGATGTGCCTATCCATGTATCTACTCTCATAGGAGACTCTTTATTGGTGGATCGGGTGTACCAATCCTGTGTTGTGACCTTTGTAGGGTATGAGAAAGGGTAGATCTGATTGTCCTTGATATGTTAGATTTTGATGTCTTCTTGGGTATGGATTGGTTAGCTCCTTGTTATGCTGTCCTATATTGTTATGCTAAGATTGTGACTTTAGCTTCATCGAGTGTGCCAAAGATAGCTTGGAAGGGTATGCTTCATTCAGGTCCTAAGACAGGTATATATTTTCTTCAGGCCATTATTTGATAGAGAGGGGATGTTTGTCTTATTTGGCCCATATTCATGATACTAGTGTTGTTTCTCTAATTTCTTTAGATTCTGTTCATTTTGTTTATGAGTTCATGAATATTTTTTCTATGAATTAGCCTGATATGCCTTTGGATCGTGATATTGATTTTTCTATTGATGCTGAGTTAGGCACCAAGCCTATTTTTATTCCTAGTTATAGTATAGCCCCAACAAAGTTGGATTTAGAGGATTAGTTATAGGAGTTGTTGGATAAAGGATTTATCCGACCTAGTGTATCACCTTGGGCTGCACCTGTCTTGTTTATGAAGAAAAAAGATGTATCTAAGCGTAAGTGTATTGATTATCGACAGTTGAACAAGGTGAAAATTAAGAATAAGTATCCTCTACCTCGTATTGATGATTTGTTCAGTCAACTTCAGGGTGCTTTGGTCTTTTCAAGGATTGATTTGATTTTTTAGGTGTCATCTGTTGGGGATTAGAGCTTCGGATATCTAGAAGATAGCTTTTCAGAATCAGTACGGTCATTATGATTTCTTGGTTATGTCCTTTAGGTTAATCAATTCCCCAGCCGAGTTCATGGAGTTGATGAACTAGTTTTTCAACTGTATCTTGAATTTTTTGGCATTGTATTTATAGATGATATTTTGGTTTATTCTAAGAGTGAGGCCGATAATGAGGAGCATTTTTAGACTATCTTAAGAGATCGAGGGATGAGAAGTTGTGTTCTAAGTTCTCCAAGTGTGCGTTTTGGCTGGTATCTGTTTCTTTCTTAGGCCATGTTATGACCAAGAATGATATCATCATCGATCTAGACAAAGTTTCTATGGTTCGTGATAGGGCTAGGCCAACTTCTCGTATCGAGATTTAGATTTTTATTGGTTTAGCAGGTTACTATCGGTATTTTATTGAGTATTTTTCATCTATTGCAGCTCCATTGACAAACTTGACTCAAAAGAAGATTTTCTTTCAGTGGTTCAATGCTTTTGAGGCAAGCTTTAAAAAGCTCAAGGATTTGTTTACTTTAGCTCCTATCTTAACTTTGCTTAGGGAGGGCATGCGTTTTATCGTATTTTGTGATATTTATTCTGTTGGGTTAGTTGCTTTGTTGATGAAGGAGGGTAAGGTGATTGCTTATGCTTCTCATCAGTTGAAGCCCTATGAGAGGAATAACCCTACCCATGATTTTGAGTTATGCATGGTAGTGTTTTCTATAAAGTTGAGGAGGCACTACTTTTATGGAGTCTATTGTGAGAGTTAATCAGATCATGTATCCTTCAGTACCTCTTCACCCAGTGAGATCTTAATATGAGGCAATGTGTTGGATTGAGTAGCATAAGGATTATGACTTGACTATTCTCTTTCATCTGGGTAAGGCTAATGTGGTTACAGATACCTTGAGCTGAAAGTTGACTCGTATGGGCTTGGCACACCTTTTGACACAAGAGAAGCCTTGGATATAGGGGTTCACTCTTTGGCTAACCAGATAGTTAGACTTGATATTTTGATACCCAGGTGTGTTTTGGCATTTTTGAGGCTAGTTCATTCTTGATGGAGAGGATTCAGGCTCATTAGATTAATAATGTTGGGTTGAGAGTGATTTTGGATAAGGTGTTGAGTGGTAAGGCTAAGAAATCCATACTGAATGTTGATGGTGTTTTGAGGATTGGAGGTAGAGTTTGTGTACCGAGAGTGGGTGATTAAATTAGATTAATTTTGGAGGAGGCTCATTTTTCCAGGTATTCTATCCATCAATACATGACTAAGATGTATCATAATTTGTGGCAACATTACTGCTGGGATTGTATGAGGAAAGATGTGCCAGATTTAGTAGCTCGTTGCTTATGTTTCCAGCAAGTGAAGGCCAAGCATTTCAAGCCTTGTGGTTTTCTTTAGAGGTTCCATATTCCTGAGTAGACATGGGAATGAAGAACTATGGACTTTATGACTGGGCTTCCTCATACTACTCTTGGTTTTGATAGTGTTAGGGTCATCATAGATCAATAACCAAATTTTTTCATTTCATTCTAGTTCAGGTTTCTTTCAGTGCTGGGAGGTTGGCCCATAGCTATATTCATGAGATAGTTCATCTTCATGGTGTGCCAGTGTCTATCATCTCAAATCAAGGTTCAATGTTTACATCTCATTTTTTGAAGACTATTCAGGATGAGCTGGGTACCTGAGTTAATTTTAGAACCATATTTCACCCTTAGATCAATGGTCAATCGGATCAGACTATTCATGTTTTGGAAGATATACTACATGTTTGAGTGATGGACGTTGGTGGTAAGTGGTTGCAGCATCTAGCTTTGGCAGAGTTTACATATAATAATTGCTACCATTCCAGTATTGAGATGGATCCTTTTGAGGTGTATGGTAGGTGTTGTCTCTCCCAGTTGGTTGGTTTGAGGTTTTTGAGATTAGAAGTTGAGGTACAGACTTGTTTTGTAAGTCCTTGGATAGAGTAGGCAGAAGTGCCATACGAATCATAGTCTTCATGACTTGAGATTTAGTTTTGGTGGTCGTGTCTTCCTTTGTGTGTCACCCATAAAGGGCATGATGAGGTTTAGAAAGAGGAGAAAGTTAGCCCCAGGTATATTGGAACTTTTGAGATCCTTCATACTATTAGGGATGTGGCTTATGAGTTAGCACTACCTCTAGATTTATTACTTGTTCATCCACTTTTTCATGTTTCTATACATTGGCATTACATTCTAGATGAGTCTCGTGTCATTCATTAGTATTCAGTTAAGCTAGATGAGCAGTTGTCTTTCATTGAGGAGTCTGTCTTCATTCTAGCTAGTGATGTTAGATGGTTGCATTCTATGGTTATTTCCGTGGTTAAGGTCTAGTGGATCAATCAATCTATAGATGAGGCTAATTGGGAGGCTGAGTCTAATATGCGTGGTAGTTATCCCTAACTTTTTACTTATTCAGGTTTTCCCTTGCTATTAATTTGAGGACAAACTAGATTTTTAGTGGTGGATGACGTAATGATTCAGTTTTTGAATTTGTTTTTGTAATATTCATTTCTGGGTGATTTGACTATTTTATCCCCTCTCCGTAGTTTCTTTGTGGTATTTTTGGGGTGTACGGATGATTGCCAAAGTTTTCTATGATTTTGATGTGATTTGTGTGATTTTGTGGATTTGGTAGCTTAAGAAACCTCATATTTGACATCGGTCAACATTTATTGATTTGTGCATCAGATGTCAAAATGGACTATACCAGCAGATCTAGAACATTGATTTTAGGTTGGTAACATGGTTGATGTAGTTTTATGGCTTTTATATCTCATTTAACCCTCAGTTTGGAAAGTTAGAAAATTTGGTCTCGGGGGTCAATTTTGTGAAAATGATGTTTTTTTTCAAAAATCTGATATCGCCTTTTATTTTGGAGTGTCAATTTTTAGTGAGGTAGCATAGTGCATTTTCATATTCGAAATTTTGGATGAATCCCAAGTCTCTAGTTGGTGCACCACTCTGCTGGTGGACTCTCTTAAGTGATGCTTTGGTCTCTTAAACGACTTGGCCTGACAGCCAAAGTGTCGCCTAAGAGACACCAGGCTCGCTTAAGTATTTGCTGATTAAGTGATGTCCTGGTCTCTTAAGAGACACTGGCATGCTAGATGCCAGTGGCTTAAGCGAAAGTCAAGTCGTTTACGCGATGAGGTGTACTTCGCTTAAGCTATAGCAACCTAAGTGACTCGGTGCTTTCTTAGGTAACGCTTGGGTGGATTACGCCCCTATTTTTCAAATTCTTTCACCATTTTCGATACTTGGAGTTTGGGGTTTGAGGCTTTTGACATTTTCTTCTATTTGTTGGCTTGGGTAAGCTCCAAATCCCAATTTCAATTATTTTCCTTTCATTTTTATCAATAAGACCACGTTAAAACATGAATTCAAAGATGGAAAATTGGAGATTTTGGATAGGAAGGCCTAAATTAATGATTCTTTGATTTAAACCCCAATTCCTAATTATTTTTGCTTGGGTTTTCTCCCATGAGTTCCTTTAATCTTGGAAAATATATTTTTAGGCCAAAATTCTAATTTTACCCTTCTTTTTTGTGAACTCATTTTGGGGGATCCATTTTGACCCATACCCAAAAATAGGAAATATGGGTATGATTGACCTTTTTTTCTTTCGTAGAGTCTATATTAGTATGTTTTAGTTGATTGTGAGTCTGTTCATGAGGTGTAAGCTCGGGTAGAAAGCTTTTTTATACTGGTTTCGACATTTGAGGTAGGTTACGGCTTAACTTCATCTAGACTGATATGGGTAGAAAATATTGGTATAAAATCATGTTATGGTATGGAAAGTAGTCACAGAAATGTTGTTGTTACTATATGCTGCCCATGTGGCGGACTGTATTGTTGTTATTTGGTTGTTTTGAGACATTATCGGTTATGTGTGACCGTGTGTGGTCTTGTGTGATGATATTGGCCTGATATTTAAATATTTGGTTGTTATCCTAGGTGGAAAATTTCATAAATTGGTAATTATTTGGTATTAAATATGGTATATCTTACTCTATTTGTATGTGGATTATGATAAACCATGAATGATTGGTTTATTGAGTATATTTTGGCTCACAAACTTGGTATATTGGTTGTAATTGGAAACTCTCATTTGGTTGGTTATGAGCATTGCATCCCCATATCATATTCAAATTGAAACATTGGTACCACTGTGGAAATACTAAAAACACTACAAACACTGCAAACACTAGTTTGTGACATCATTATAAACCCTCTTCGAGAGATGTGCCGGAGAGGACATAGATATTATTATTGGTTATTGGATTAGGTTGACGAACTCCCTATGGGTCCTACCTTAGAGAATAGCTCGATAGGTGTTTATGGAGGTTCTCTGAAAACCTCATGCATCATATTACATCATCATCATATTCAATGCATTTAATATGTATATTGTTATCATTCTTAGTGGTTATTAATATATTTGATGTGATATCTATCTATGTGTACGTCTTCCTTTATCAGTAGGTACTATATCTTTATACTTGTATTTTCTTTATCATAATTGCGTGTGGTATATATGAACATGGTAGAACTATTATTGGAGATGCGGTGGGCTACCATTTGAGACATTTTCTTCTTGTAGGTGACCTGCCCCCAATGTGCATTTTATATGCATTATTTTCTACTTTGCTTAGTCGGCCTATGATACTTACTGAGTACAAGATAACCGTACTCACCCCTACTACACCCTTTCGATACAGATCCAGGTACGAGTGCACCGCATGACAGTTGATTTCATGCAACACTTGGAGTCTATTTGAGGTAGAAGTTGATCTATCCATCCAAGTTGACTACTACCTTTTACTTATCTAGATTATGTCATTTTTGTATTCAAAGATAGAGTTTTTCCTTTTTGGATATGCCATGTATATTTTGACTTTGAGTTGTATTAGTTAGTTCTTATACTATGACACCAAGTTTAGGGGATTTAGTTTGGTATCTTGATTGTATTGTTATGCTATTATCATGTTTGTGTGATTCAAATCTATTTTGAGAGTCTTGGCTTGGGTTTTCTATTATCTTTCATTTTATATCAGTTTGAGTGATGGGCTTACTTGTCAAGGCTTACCACGACAAGTACCATCATGAAGATGGATTATTTATTTTGTGACAGTCTACAAGTCGTAGGTCTCATATGTGGAAATCACACTTTGGTTTTCTTCTTCAGTAGCTTGTTCATGAGTTATTCCATGGGTCGTGGTTCAAGTCTATGAATGATCGACCACACTTGTGGAATTGAGTTTTGTCTCTGAACCCTGTCTCCTACACAATATAACAAAAATACATCATACATACCAAAAAATATCTAAGTTCTTGCATATTTTCTTTGTTTTAAGAATCAAAAGGGACACTAATCCATGACACATTAACATTCCCAACTTAGAATGTTTTCTAGTCCTCAGGAAAACAAAATAAAGTAAAAAGATATGTTGCTTAACTAAGAGAAACCTAAGGGACCTACAACAGTAAATTCATTTGGTTTTGGAACAAAATTTCAACCCCCTACTATACATAAATTCAAAAC
Organism: Capsicum pubescens; assembly: GCA_030864215.1. NCBI lineage: Eukaryota > Viridiplantae > Streptophyta > Magnoliopsida > Solanales > Solanaceae > Capsicum > Capsicum pubescens. The sequence goes on along the minus strand of CM061544.1, from coordinate 190,863,890 downwards.
CCACCATGTGTACACATGCAACATATATCATGACATAAAAGGGATCAAGCGTGACATCAGATTATGAACAAACAACCAACCACATATGCAAATGACATTAGTCAGACAAATAGCAATTAACAATGTAACTTTTGTACTCTCACAACAAATAAGTCCCATTCACTCACAGTATAACTATGAATATCAACATAGAGACTCACTAAAGAAATGAGTCTAAAAAAAAGTTCAAATAGTGTGTGTGAAATACCATAGGATTCCTATTATTTTTTGTCCCTTAGTTTTTCGGGTAGTCAGATTAGGATACTTATAGAACTTTCATAGGCATGTAATTTAGGTTTGGGAATGGGTATGGTAAATATAACGACCAGAGACTACTCCCTAGTTGTAAAACGGTGCTTAGCATCACAAGTGATCCAAAGCTAACCCATGAACTGGCATGATACTTGAGCAACTGATTTAGAATATATAAAATAGCTAAGTTTTCTGTATGGAAACATAATCATGTCATAATCTGGATAAATATAATACTGATAAAGTTTACAACCTGATAAAACTGAAGGAAGAACTAGAATTTATATTTCATGACTCTGACTGACTTTCTATGAAGCTCTACTATACTGACTATAGATAGTTGGGACATGCCTTCAACTTACACAAATCAATACATATGAATAAAAATAATATAGTACATGAACAATAACTGACTAGAGTCCCCGAGATAGAAGAACTCATCACTTGCAATTGTCTAATTATGATGTGTAGGTTACAACTGGTACCTATATTATAAGACAATGTAGTACATAAACATATATGTGGATCAAAACTTTGGAATGTACTAAGTAAGAAGAGGTGAATGCAATAAGTAAAACTGATTAGGAACATAATCTTAAAACATGCATGCTAAGTGCAAGTAGACTCACTAAGAGACTGAAATCGACTGAAAGCTTAGGTATCTTAAAGCATGAGTAACAAACATAATCTGATAAGCTAGTGAATCACTACACTAATTTTCTTAAATCATTGCGTTTGTAGAATAAGTAGAACTGAAACTGGGAAATGGTAAAACATGAATACTATATTTAAATCTCATGTAGAGTTGAACATGCAATAAGAATGAACTGTGGATCATGTATGAATACTGGGTATGAAACTATGTGATGCAAACTGACATAAAATTATGCACATCTAAACTGAAATGTAAACTGACCTTACTCAAGGATCTGAATATACAATAACATTGAGCATGGATGCATAAACATACAAAAAAACAAAACATAACATCTATTGAGATGGTCTGAATAACTGAATGACTGGTATTTGTATAACTGAGAATTAGATATCTATGCAACTGGAAAGCTGAGGTCTATATACTGAATAACTGTGATTTGTTTACTAAATAAAAAATATCTTTTTACTGAATAAATAACATTTGTTTACTGAATAACTGATATTTATTCACTGAATAACTGATATCTAAATACTAATCATGTAATACTGATCAGTACATAGTCTGAATAACTGGACTTAAACTGTGGGAGGTATCATGTAACCGACATGCCCCAATCTGAGCTAATCAGGGTCCAAACTGTAACCCCAGTTGAAAAGGTGTCAGTACCACGCCACGATTACTAAAACTAGCCGTGTGGATCCACTAAAATAGTGTCCCGAAGGACTAAGGAGTCACCCTCTACTGGAAAGTGCTCTCATGAGATATGTGTCAACCCTCGACTGGCAGGTGGATATCTCAAACCTACGCTAGCAATGTAGTTCTGGAACTTAGGGACTAATACAAGTATTCACACCCACTACTGGCAGTTGATCCCCCATCCATGGGTTTGCTCAGTGCTAAATACTACTCCCAACAAAGCTAACACAAAGATCTGGATTGAACTAAACTCAACTGAACATTTTTATATAACTGATAGTGCTCATCATGATAATAAATATGTAAATAAATAATACGACTCATTGTTAGAGCCCAAGCACACACACAAGTGTATGTAGTCTACCAAGTAATATAGTGGACTTCAAGAAATCCGAGTTATCGATCCTACAAAGACTAGATTTGGCAACGATTTGATTTCAGTTCACACTAAAGATTCAATTGATGCGAAAGTAACCAATGAGAGTTTGGAAGTTATAATTGTAAGGAAAGTAAATAAAGTGTAAAGTAAAGATCTTAAGACAATCAGTAGGAGGAAACCCAAGATTGAAGAACTCTGAACAATCATATTATGCTATTGGATTTCATTCATTAACTTTCTTATCATGGTTGTTGATTCGTAGGGTTAATTGTGCGATTATGGTTTCCCAACCTCTAATCTATTACCTAAGTTGAATCTTACACCTACATTGTTGAGCGGGGATGAAATAATTCACTTAAGTTCTTAACAAAGATAATCCTACATATGAATCAAGTAAGGTATCTAAGTAAATCCCTGTCCTAGATACTAATTCAAGTTTCTCATTTTATAAAGAATCAAGAACCATACTCTGCTTATTCCTATGTTCTATCGCCCAATTTCCTTTCTCGAGTTCACAAGGTTGACAATGGATGTATTCTAAGGGTCAAAATCCATAAAATAGTTATAATAAGAATATAAAAACAACCAATATTGATAAGAAAAGCAAACAAACTTAATCAATAACAATAATACTCATGTTCTTGGCTTCAACCCCAGAAAAAGGGTGTTTAGCCACGCATAGTCATAATCGTAATCACAAGGTTGGAACTAACGACTAAAAAAATTTATGAACTAAATAAAATTAATATAAAACTAATAATGAAGGTTTAGTATCCACTTGATCTCGAAAATATATCAAAAGATATGTAAAAACGTGATACAATATGTATATATAGCATAAAGGTAAGGCAAGTCCATCTAGTAGTCAATTTATAATCAAACGCCTAGGTGTGGAGTGGAACGTGTGTCAAACCATACATAGATATGGAGTGGGGAATGCAACACACCCTGTATTTCCCTGGAGTATAGCATGCGACGCATGCTAAACGCATGCACTCTCTGGAATTTGTCCTCCGAATTTTGGCTAAGTGTTGGCCCTTCCTCCTTCCATCCCTTGTCTTTTGGTGTCTTTCCATTGATTTACAAGACTATTTAACATCAAAATATCATAATATTATACTCCATAAGAATTATACATTATCACACCACACGAATTATAAGCACAAACAACACTAAACCCATTGCGATGAATCAAAACCAAGAGCTTAGACTAGGTTGGTTTCATGATCTTTTCCTTCAAGTTTCCACTCTTTATTTGACTCACATAAACTTTGTACACATATCATAACACCTTTAAAATGATAAGTAACACATAGAACTTAATAGAATCCAACAACATAGACTAGAAAAGCAATTAGCTTAAGCTAGGAAGACTAATTTTCTTTATCGAACTCTAATTGACTCTTTTAAGAACAAGTTCACTTAGAATTCACTTGTAACCTTATAAATACATGTTTTAACAAATTTATACATATTTATCTTATTATCAACCAATATAGTATAGAATCATCCTCATAATAAGCCTAAAAAGGCTAGAATGGTGACACTAGAATGCATAAATACACCCAACATCACCACCCCACACTTAAAACCTTGTTCGTCCTTGAACAACTATTAAATAAAATCATCATAAACTAAGGAGACTACACTTATACTAAATGCAAGAAACCGAAGATAGTATTACAATGACTACATAGAATTCAAGTTACAAACCTAAGCATGTTATTTACACAATAGAAAGCTCATGAACGCTACCTCAAAACATCCTAGCCTTATGAATTGACTCACCAAGTTGGAAAACTCATGCATATCATTCCATAAAAGACATCATACAAATCACCCACATTCATCAAATATGTGCTCCTCATAACATGCTAGTTAGCCATAATCACTCACAATTAAGAAATTCATAACATGATGGGTACAAGAGTAAAATTACGCTCACTCTAAAAAAGAATTGACAAGTTACACAAAATGAATCATAGGCTTTCCCTTAGTGTAATGCTCCACTAATAGTCAAATATAAATCTTAGGATCAATTAGAACTTTTCCGGGTTGTAATGTAGGCTAAAGGACGGGTAGGAACTATTTAGGAATAGTGACTAACCTCTCTAAGAGCCTTAATACACTACATTAAACATTTAAAACCAATATCCAACAACCAAGTTACCTTTTTTTTCATCCACCCATATCTTTTATTTTTGCCCCATATCTTTTAAGCCTTTTCACGAACACTTGGTGGGCGTATTGCTTACTACCTCAAAAATCAATTTTTCTCTTTATTCACAATCATGGAAATATTTTTATCACACATTACATCAGAACCATCCACCACATATCAATTATAAAAACCAATAACAATTACCTTGGGGCATCAATTTCACCTTTTTTTCCTTCAATTTCTCAAACTCCTTACTAATTCATTTTTTCATTAAAGCACTTAGGAGATTTTTTGGATCAAATTAAGGTCCATGAAAGAAGGGGTTAGGACACTTATGATGCTACCAAAGAAAAGGCTAAAGGATCAATGGGGGTTAACTAGGATAATGTACAATGGTAGGCAAAGGAAAGTATAAAATAAGGCTATCAAAGAAATGCCTATATCATCTCCTAAACCCACATTCTTTATTTTGCTTCACACGCACACCAGGAAAGTTCTAGACATCACATTCAATAAGGAACATACAAATACCTCAAATCAAACATGTCACATGCTCAACTTAATAGGATTATCATAAACTCCCTACCAAATAATAGCATAAATTAAAAATTAAGTCAACAAGTACAAGAGTCATAAACATGAGCCTAGGAGTCTCAAAAATATCTATTCACATCAATCAACATGCTTTTACAAACAAACCTACTTGTATAACATAATCAAAAATAGCACCAACAAGAATATCCAACTTATTCCTATCCTAATTTTTTTTTTTGATTGAGCTAAAATTTGGGAATGTCCCCACCCCACACTTAAAAATCTAATTTGTCCCCAAAGTAAATTTCAAGGTGAGAGATAAAAATACTCCCCGACTCCTAGCTAGCAGCATCTTTTGTATTCATGGGATCTGCGGTACTCCACAATTCATCTTTGCCATGCTTCAAGCTCAAGTTTATGGTACTTAGACTTCCAATTAAACTATGACTCAACCAAAAACAAAAACTACGTGAAATAAAAACTAAAAAATAAAACTAAAACATACTTAATTAACTTGGGTTGCCTCCCAAGCAACACTTGATTTAATGTCGCGGTACGATCCATCTCAACTCAACCATATTCCTTCACCCTTTTACTCCCTTTTAGGATCCATTTTTTTTTTATTTCAGATGTCTTTTACCTTTGGGATTAGTTGGTTTCATATTAGGAAACACAATCACCCCACACTCATCCCCAACAATAAAATTGATTATGCATAAATCTTTATATAAGGGACTTTCAATGGGTGCTTTGTAAATATTAAATACCACTTCTTCATCATCTACCCCCATCTTGAGTATGCCGTCTCTAACATCAATCGAGGCCCTTCCAATTGGCAAGAATTGATGCACCAATATGATTGCTACTTGTCCGTCTCCTATAAAATGAAGAACAAAAAAATCAGCAGGATTAACAAATTTACCAACCCTTATGAGGACATCCTCAATGATTCCACCCGGATATGTTATGGATCCTTCTGCAAGCTGCATAACCACTCGTGTCACTCTAGGCTCTCCCAATCCTAATTTTCTAAACAATGATAGGGGCATCACATTAATGCTTTCCCCATAGTCACTCACTGCATAGACTTCTTTACCCAAAATTTGTATAGGAATAACAAACTTCCCCTGATCTTTTAATTTCTTAGGGATTTTCTGTGTCATCACAGCACTACACTCTTCCGTGAGTGTTATTACCACTACATCCTATAATTTTCCTTCTTTGTCACCACATCTCTCAAGTACTTGCACACTTAGGCATACTCTGTAAAACATCTAGAAAAGGTAAATTAATATGAAGCTCTTTAAATGTATCAATAAACTTTTTGAAAAGGGCATCCTTCTTTGCTTTAATTTGCCTTTGAGGGAAGGATAGTGGCAACTTCTTCCTCACTTCTCGGTCAACCACTTTTTCATTCAAGTACTCAGACTTCCTTGAATTTTTATCAACTATATCTTTTACCTGTTAGGTCACCACATCAGCATCTACCTCCTTTGTTGACTTCAGAGATTCTTCTTGAAGCTCTTTACCATTCCTTAGGGTGATTTCCATGACTTGCTTTGGATTTTTTGTATCAGCTGGCAATACACCTTGTGGCCTAGTATTTAATGTTTGCTGTAACTGCCCAATTTGTAACTCTAAGCTTCTATGGAACACATTCTGATTTTGTAATTCTGTCTGTTGACTTTTCATATCCAAAAATAGGTGTGCTTTCCTAGCTAAGAGTTGTTTCAACATCTCATTGGCTGATTTAATTAGGCTTGTGGCTGTAGGATTTACTATTACTATTCATTCTAGGGATGATTTGTTGATTGAGTCTGCTACTTCATGTTGTAGGCATTACTGTAATGTGGCCTTTGAGCATTACCTACGTACATCATAGATTCTAGATTTGACGCACACATGGCCACTGTATGACCACTATTTCTACATTCCTCACACCAACCTGCATCTTGTTGAATGGCATTGACTGTGGCAGCAGATTGTGCTACTCCCAACTTCATGCCGCTGAAATAAGTATTTAAATTTTGTAAGGCAGATGCCTGTGCTGACAAGGCTGTGAATTGGTCCACCTCCAATACACCCACAATTCTTTTTTTGGTACTTCTAGAGTCTTAATGGAAATCTAGATTTCTTTGTGCTATGTGGTTTAGCAATGTGTACAACTCATCATACGTTAGCTCCAATGCCTAACTAGCTGTGGCTGAATCTAGCAAAATATTCATCTTGTTATCAAGAGCTTCTACAAAAGTGTGAGCAAGTGCCTTATTCGACCGTTGGGGATGTGGACAATCCCAAAGAAGAGCCTCAAAGCATTCCCAAGCATGATAGAGTTTCTCATCAGGCTTTTGTTTGAAGCTCGCTATCTCACTGCAAAGTGTCATAGTGTTTCCTAATGGAAAAAATCTGATGAGGAACTTTCTGTCTAAGTCGTCCCATGATGTGATTGAATTGGATGGCTCCACATTCAACCACCTTTTAGCTTCCCCCAAAAGTGAATGGGGACACAGTGTCAGCCTCACATAATCTGGAGTCACCCCAGTAGGAGTGAATGTATCACTAAACTCAATGAAGGTCTGCAAGTAGACTTGTTGATCCTTGTGTAAAAGCCCTGCAAACTGTCCATTGTTGATAAGAAGCTTCACCATATTGTGTTTCAACTCAAAATTCCCCCCAGCTGCCGGTATTTGAATTGAGGAAGTCATGTTCGTTAGAAGTGGGACTGCCACTTCCCTAACCTTCCTACCGGCTGCTTTTTGTTCAGCCATAGGAGCAGTGTTCTCTTGGTCTTATGGAATTTGCGGAATTCTTGGGAGAAAGATTGCTTCTCTCCTGTGTTGGTGGTAAAGTTGCTCGAGTTTCGGGATTGGTTCTACCAACTCCCAATCCCTTGCCATCTTATCAACTTAAAAACCTATTTCCTGCAAGAACAAAACCATGACCAACCATAAAAACACCAAATAAACCTAAAAGTAAAAATAAAATAAACAATTCCCAAATAACAAGTCCCCGACAACATCGCCAAAAACTTGACAGCGCCCTAGCGCACACGAAAGTGTACGTGGTCTACTAAGTAATATAGTGTTCTTTAATAAAGCCGAGTTATCGATCCCACAGAGACTAGGTTTGGCACCAATTTGATTTCCATTCACACTTAAGATTCAATTGATTTGAAAGTAACCAAAGAAAGTTTGGATGTTATAATTACAAGGAAAGTAAACAAAGCATAAAGTAAAGATCTTAAGACAACCAGTAGGAGAAAACCCAGGGTTGAAGCACTCGGAATAATCATACTATGCTATTGGATTTCATTCGTTAACTTGCTTATCTTGGTTGTTGATTCATAGGGTTAATTGCGCGATTATGGTTTCCCAACCTCGAAACTATTACCTAAGTTGAACCTTACACCTACATCGTTGACCGAAGATGTAATAATTCACTTAAGTTCTTACCAAAGATCATCCTACATATGAATCAAGTACGGTATCTAAGTATATACCTGTCCTAGATACTAATTCAAGTTTCTTATTTTAAAAGAATCAAGAACCGTACTCTGCTTATTCCTATGTTCTATCGTCCTATTCCCTCTCCCAAGTTTACAAGGTTGACTATGTATGTATTATAAGGGTCACGAATCCTTAAAAGAGTTATAATAAGTATAAAAAACAACCAATGTTGATAAGAAAAGAAAACAAACTTAATCCATAACAATAATACTCATGTTCTTGGCTTCAACCTCGGAAAGAGGGAGTTTAGCCACGCATAGTCATAGTCGTAATCACAAGGTTCTAATTAATGACTAAAAAGATGTATGAACTAAATAAACTTAATAAAAATCTAATAATGAAGTTGTAGTAGCCCCTTGATCTCCAAATTATGTCAAAATATATGTAAAAACGTTATACAACATGTATATATAGCATAAAGGTAAGCCAAGTCCGTCTAGGAGTCAATTTAGTGTCAAACGCCCAGGTGTGGATTGAAGCGTGCATCACACCCTCCATAGATATGGAATGGGTAGTGAGTCACACCCTGTATTTCCCTGGAGTGGATCATGGGACACATGCTAAATGCATGCACTCTCTGGAATTTGTCCTCCGAATTTTGGTTCAGTGTTGGCCCTTCCTCCTTTCATCCCTTGTCTTGTGGTATCTTTTCATTGATTTCCAAGACACTTTAAAATAAAAATATCATCATATTCAGATACATAAGCATTAAACATCATTACACCACACGAATTAGAAGCACAAACAACACTAAACCAATTACGATGAATAAAAAACAAGAGCTTAGACTGGGTTGGTTTCATGATCTTTTCCTTTAAGTTTCCACTCTTTATTTAACTCAGATAAACTTGGTACACTCCTAAAAACTTTTTACACATATCATTACACCTTTAAATCCATAAGGATCACATATAACTCAATAGAATCTAACAAGATAGACTAGAAAAGCAACTAGCTTAAGCTTGGAAGACTAGTTTTATTTATTGAACTCTAATTGACTCTTTTAAGTACAAGCTCACTTAGACTTCACTTGGAACCTTATAAACACATGTTTTAACACATTTATACACATTTATCTCATTATCAACCAATATAGTATAGAATCATCCACAAAACAAGGCTAAAAAGGCTAGAAATGTGACACTAGAAGTCATAAATACACCAAACATCACTCATGGTTTCACTGAATTATTACTTGAAAGATCTGAAGTGTAAATAAACACATAGGTATAAGATGTTCATAACCTTCCAGCATTAAATAACCATAAAGAATGATATTAACACTTAAAACTATAGGATGGAAATTGTGGTTCAAAGACCCAAAACAAGAACATTCCACCAAACATGTGAGAATCATGAACTTGAACATATGAATGTCTTAAACATGGGGAAATAACATGATTATACGGCTAAATTCATAAGTTGGGGGTATAATAAGAAATTCACTTAAATATTACATGGGAAATTGAAACTTGAAGAAAGAGATAACATAACTATCCATGGAATCATACTTGGACATGAATTGAGTTCAAATCACTAAGGAAAAGCATAAAACAAACCCATCTTGAACATATACATCTTCATAATAAAGAAAACTCATCTTTTTAATCAAAGAAAGGTTTTTGGGATCCATGGGTGAAAGAGACCCATGAATCAACTCCCACATACCTTAATTGAATGAATTTTTGAATAAACTTTAAATTGGAACTTGAACCCTTAAATTTTTGAGGAAGAAAGCTTGAATCTTGGGAATTGAATGATGAACGTATTAAAGAAACCCTATTCTTGATGTTTTATTGAAGATTCTTGAACTTTGAATCTTGAATTCTTGAATTATTTAGCGAAAAGTTTGGATTATTGTTCTTGGGAAAGGGGAGGGTTTTTGCGTGAGTTGATTTGAAGAAGATGGGAAAATAATACCCTTTTGGGTATTATAATTCGTGCCGTGGATGTTTGGGGATGAAGGGAAAGGACCAAAGTACCCCTTGACCCTTAAGAAGCTAAAGCAGTGAAGGAATAGACCCCATGGCATGTCCTCTAATCCATGGGAATATCCCCCGCAATGCCCCTTCTATTCCAAGGGAATAACCCCCGCGGCGCGAGCCTATGATGCACCTTTACTTCCTCTCACGAAAATGGTCATAACTTTTCGGTCAAGTATCAGATTAGGGAGAAATTTGTATCGTTGGAAAGATAACTCAATTAGTTACAATTTGGCATGTCTTGAGAGGAAAAATTCTACATATAAAAAAATTTGTGCACGTTCAAATTTGACCCTTGTAGAATTAAATACAAATATTTGGACGAATCAAAGGGTCTTAGCTTAACTTTGCTCTAACTGATTTGTATGAACATTTTTCACCTCGTAAGCACTTCACACACTAGGATAAAGATCATGACATATGTATTCAAATATAAATTATGGAATTAGAGTTTAGACACGTAGGAACGACAGTTTAAAGTCTAGCTCAAAAATGCAGGGTGTGACATTATCTTCCCCTTGGAATCATTCGTCCTCAAATGATGGATAGAAATTTTTTGAAGTCTTATAAGTATGGAATAATGTACACATGGCATGTATTGTATTGAAGGATGTAGCTGAGCTTAACCATTATAACTTTTAAAATGAAACTGATTTCTGAGCTGACTCGTACAAGGGGTATTACAATGTCTGAGGTCAAATACTTGGAAAACCGAGATTATGCACTGAACACTTATGAAATGAGTCATGACTAAATAGACTAATTTGAAACATTATGCTTGGAATGAAATAAATTTGCAAATTGCATGGACGTGAATGAATTACCTCATGGAATAGGCATATTCATGAGACTTCAGATAGTATAACTAGATAGAAAGATGGAAAACCATAGGAACTTGTCTGTCTGACTGCTAAACTGAATTGCTGGTTATATAGACTGAATTATACTGAAATATTATACTAAACTGGATTATTTCTTCAACACTCTTTTCAAGAAGTTCTAATAACATTAGGGAGAAAAGAATTCCTGGGCATAATTTGAGTAAGATATCTGAATAAGGAATCACAACATGGCTAATATTCTGTAACATGGAACATAGGCCTACGAAACATAAGCTGGGGTAGAATTACTAGGCCATAGGCAATGCATCTACCTAATTCGAACTTAACCTCATCCTTAAGTACTCACATGAGTACATGTAATTACTCTAGTCAAAGTCTGAGTTGAACAACATACTCTGACTATGTTCAAACATAGCTCTAAACCATATGGTACTAGACATAACACCATAATAATAGTCTTAACGATGTATTCAATACCCCATACGTTTTCACCAATTCTCATCTGAAGAATAATTCTTCTTACTAATTCAAAAACTAAATCCAATCTCTTACTATGAATTCAATAGTGCACAATGCATTCATCCACTTATACACCAACATGACATTCTAACCTATCTTCATAACCACGTATGAAATTCTAGGCCATCAACCATAAAAGTATCTTCCTCATATTCTCTAAACATCTATTATTAACAACTTCCATGCACTACCCTAAGAAAATACACATAAAATTCTCAACTAACCATGACATATAGAAAAAGTTTAACATTAATCTTTTTTCAACCTTATTGCCTTATATTAAACAAGCATACTTTAATCTTTTCTTTAACAAGGAACATTTACTCTCCCCCATCTAAACAATTACTCATCACCACTATCATTTTATAAGGAGAGGTCACTAAAAGGTTAGAACATGAGATCCTAAAGCATGGAACAGTACTATACGTATCTTGACACTTAACTAAGGCCTAAGGAATAAAGTATCAATGACATGAATTCATAAAAGAGATCTAAACTGAGGGAATAAATGATATAATATGAATTTAGATGATCATTATGTGTATAGCATGAGTAACTAGAATTGAACATATTGTAAAGCATGAGTACATGAGTCATAAGCTGCATGACCTGAGTTTGGGGTTCATACATTCATGGAATATGATTCGTACTGCTGAGTGAACTGAAACTCCTTATACTAGGAACTAAAAGCACACATGATTCTCTATGATATGCATGAAAATGAACTATGATCATGGAGATAACTTGTAAGGCATGAGTAGATGTCGTGATGACTGAAGTACAAAACTTTGCACTGAGATAAGAATTGGTCAGGCATCTTCGTCCCCTAATGATGTTCTATAATACTCTAGTATCACTATTAGAATCTTAAAGCCTAACCTGGTTGCTTGTTCTATCATCTCCCCCTTAGCTTTAAGCCATCATTCTAAGTCCGTGGACCCCTTGAATAAACTCTAAGATGAATTGCAACCACTTTACTCTAGAGTCTAAGATATAACAATACACGTAAATATAAACTAACCCTGAAAGACTACGCCTGAAAGTGTAAAATCCACTGCTAATACTTTCTTAAGAGACACAACTCTTAATTTTCTATAGCCCCAATAGTCATCATATAATAACTTAAATACCTACTAACTTTGAATCTTCATGAGTATTACCATACCATGAGTTTACACCATCTAGAATTTTAATTCTTCTTACTATTAGATCAATCGTCTAAGATTTAAACTTAGATTCTAACATGTAACATAGATATTCCCAAACCCTTAATGAACCATACTACTTCCATCACAGCCTACCAATATCATATATCTAAACTTATATTTTTCCTAGACCATGAGAATTACCATTACACCAATATACCTCACATCAACAATATATAATTTCAAATCAACATACATAAATTCTTGCATACACTATTTCAAGACTTCTAGTTCACCTTTCATACAACTAGCCCCATGGATCCATAATTTACTAAATTCAGGTAACACTATCCCCACTTTACTACTGCTAAACTTTTGGGTTCATGCTTCTAACTCTAGGTCATATGCTATCAAAGGATTCTAAGAAGGGACCTAAGGGCACATATGACCTTGGCTTAATGCATGATTTTCATAAACATGAATGAAATCTTTTAAACTTTGGAACTTAAAAGAAATGATGGGATAATTTTAAGCATGTGTACAATCCCATAAGTGTCTGAGAAAACTCTATTTATAAGGATTTAAGCTGGACTATTTCTGTTGCCTCAAGAATAAGGCAGGGTTGGCACGAATGGATTCATATAAAAATTTGCATAAGTTCCATAGAGAAAATTTTTACTGGATGATCTAAGACATGAAAGAAGGGAAATATTTCTTAAATACCCTATAGCCTCTTGAAGAAATGTACAAATGTCTCCGTATCACTCCTCAATACTCTACTAGACACAAATTCATAGATACCCTAGGACACTTGAACTCTGTGCTCTGATACAAAGTTTGTCACAATCCGAGACTACCCCTTAGTCGTAACATGGTGCTTAGAAACACAAGTGATCCCAAGCTAACCCATGAACTGGCGTGATACTTGAGAAACAAATTTGGAGTATATAAAATAGCTAAGTTTGTTGTGTTGAAACATAATCATGGAATAAGCTGGATAAATATAATGCAAATAAATTTTACAACCTAATAAAAATGAAGAGAGAACTAAAATTTATATTTCATGACTCTGAATGACTTTCTATAAAGCCTTTACTATACTAATTATTGATAGCTGGGACATTCCTCCAACTATAAAAAATCAATACATATGAATAAATACAGTACAGTACATGAAATACAACTGAATAGAGTCCACAAAATAGGAGAACTCATCACCTGCTGACCGAAAGCTGCAACTGTCTGATTATGATGTGTAGGTTACAACTGGTACCTACATTATAAGACAATATAGCACATAAACATATATGTGTATTAGTACTTTAGAATATATTGAGTAAGTGTGAGTAAATGCAATAAGTAAAATTGATAAGGAATAATATCTTAAAACATGTATGCTAAGTTTAAGTAGACTCACCAAGAGACTAAAATCAACTGAAAGCTTAGGTATCTTAAAACATGAGTAACAAACATAATCTGATAAGTTGGTTAATCACTATATTTAGTTTCTTAAATCATTGCTTTTGTAGAATAAGAAAAACTGAAGCTGGGAAATGGTAAAACATGAATACTGGATGTAAATATCATGTAAAGATGAACATGCTATAAGATTGAATTGAGGATCATGTATGAATACTGGGTTCAAAACTAAGTGATGGAAAATGACATAAAATCATACACATCTAAACTAAAATATAAATCAACCTAAATCGAGGATCAGAATATACAATAACATTGACCATGGATGCATAAACATATAAAAAAACAAACATAAAATGTACTGAGATGGTTTGAATTACTGAACGACTGGTATTTGTAAAACTAAGCAATTGGATATCTATGTAATTGGATAGCTAAGGTCTGTATACTGGATAATTGAGATCTGTATATTGCATAATTGATATTTGTTCACTGAATAAATGATATTTGTTTACTGAATAACTGATATTTGTTTACTGAATAACTGATATCTAAATACTGATCATGTAAAACTGAATTGTACTTAGTCTGAATAACTAGACTGAAACTATGGGAGGTATCATGTAATCGACATGCCCCAATCTGAGATAATTGGGGTCCAACTTATAACCCCCATTGGAAGAGTGTCAGTACCTTTCACGGGTACTAACACTGGCTATATGGATCTACTATCCTGGTGTCATGAAGGAGTAAGGAGTCAGCCGCTACTGGTAGGTGCTCTCATAATATATGTGTCAACCCTCGACTGGAAGGTGGACATCTCAAATCTACACTGTCTATGTAGTTCTGGATCTCAGGGACTGCTACTAGAGGTCACACCCTCTACTGGAATGTAAGAGTCCATCCCTGGGTTCGCTCGGTACTAAATTCTACTACCAACTGAATTGGCACTAGCACTGGACTGAACTAAACTCAACTAAACATTTTTATATAATTGATAGTGCTCGTCATGATCAAAAATATCTAAGTAAATAATAAGACTCAAGGTTTCAATGAATTATTACTTGAAAGATCTAAAGCATATGTAAATACTTAGGTATCGGGTGTTCATAACTCGTAGTACTGAATGACCATAAAGCATGATATCGTAAGACCCCATAAGATGCTAGCTCAGTTCAGCACACCATAGTAAGTTAAAGGGTTCAAAGACTTAGAAAATTTACCAAGTGTTAGGACTTGGTCATTTCTAAAGCTCCTAAACTTTGATAATTTTATTTTTGACCTTCTCAAAATCAAAAAGTTATTTTTTAAGTTTATTCATGATTGGAGATGTAAAAGGTACATATCGGGTGAGTTTTGATTTTTTCGGACGAGCGTAAGGGCATGTTTAAAAGTACAAAATAGTAGCATCACCGGGATACACTTGCATCGTGCACTGATGTGTGAGAAGATACTAACACATTTGAGGCTTTTAACTGAGAATAATTGCAAAGTCTTAAGCAATTTTTATCGTTTTTGATTGTTTTATCTTTGATTTTTTAGTGGAAGTCAAGATGCAAGAGAACAAACAATGATGAAAGTAAAAGAGTCGAAATCTGAAGCAAATAGAAAAGAAGTGTGGCTGACGACATTCCTGATAAGTTGTCAGCACTCTGATAAGTTATCAGCTTCATCGTTAGCTTTAAACAGATAATATGATTCAGCTGGAAGAAGTGATGACGACATGAGATAAGCCGTCAGAGTTGTGATAAACCGTCAATATCGTCGTTAGCCTAAGAGAGAACATGAAAGCTGAAGTAAATCATCAATGACATCTGTGATAAGTCCTCAAAGATCTGATAAGCCATCACGCTTCATTGTCAGCCTAAGACAACGAATGTCAAAACCGAAGAGGAGATGACGACATCTGTGATAAGTCGTCAGACTCTTGATAAGGCATCATAAAATGTCGTCACCTGTCCAAGAAATTATAGAACCCTGTGATTTTGTTTCCATAATTAGGATGAAGTATTTAAAGCATATGTTAGGGTTTTCTAATTATAAAAGGAGGCTGAACATATCGGGAGGAGGAGGGATCGACTGGTACTTAACATTAAAAACCTATTTTGGAACGCACGTATTTTGTTATTTTCTCTCTAGTTTCTTGGCTTGAACAAAACAATTAACTTTGAAGAGATTATCATCAACATTTTGGGATTTCTACTTTGATATAATATGAGAAACACTCATTGCTATTCATCTTACTGTAAGTTCATCTTTCAAATTATGAATTCAACTTGTTGTATTGATTATTACATTATGAGTGGCTAAAGACCTTTAACCCAAATTTTGGGATCTGTGGGTTAGGTTTTGGTAAGTTGCTAAGTGTTCAAGATTCTAAAGGTAATAGGAATCCTTGATAATTCTGAGGTTTTAATTATTGTCTATTGGTTGCAAATGATAGATAACACCTACTTTGATTTGCTTGAGATAAGAAATCAACTATAGTAGGAAGTGAATTATTGATAGGGACTTGAAAGCTACCAACATTCCATTTAATAATTGACGATGTAACAAGGTTAATTAACCTGAGGTGAAGTCTAGTTAGTGAATATAAATTCCCTAAGTCCGAAAGGATTAGGTAATTAAATTCTTAAGTAGGTCAAGAGACATTTAGGCATAACTTCGATAAAGACAATTTGTTGTTCCTACCTATCGTGAGAATCTTGAATCACTATTAGCATTTGTCAAGTACAAAAACCCATAGTGAACATAATTTTGGTTCTCCATAATCTCTTGATTACAAACACTGAAACTAAAGGGACCAACAATTATTTGTTAATCTACAAAACCCCCATGGCAGGAAACATCCAACTATCAGTTGATTAAATCGCAAACGACTTAAGTTCACACCATATTCCCTGTGGGATTGACCCCAACCTAGTTGGGTTATATATTTATAATGATCGCTTCCATTATCACATGAGAAGTGTAGTTTGAGCGTTATCAAAAATGGCGCCGTTGTCGGAGAATACGGTTGTAAATTGAAGTTTACGTGCGCTAATTGACTGTAAGTCAAGTTTCCTAGTTTTACGTTTATTTGTTGCTTTTGTTTATTGCAGGATCTTTGTACTGTATGCCAAGAACCAGAAGTTTCGGAGAACCATTTTTACCATTTAATCATGAACCGCAACGAATTAGAAGAACGACAGTCCAGCAAGAGGCTGACAGGTTAATAGCCTTAGCTAGAGCTCAGGTAAATGAGTAGAATGTCGGTCAACAAGTACGACATCCAAATCCTGAGGATGAAGATTTGGGACATGAGGAGTTGCTAAACCCTAGTGACCCAAGGCATGCAGAGCAAGTAGCTACACTAGTACAGCGTAATGCTAACAAGAACCGTCCATTCCGAGGAAGTCAAGATTACCAGCAGGTCCAGTATGACCTCAATGATGATGATTATGGAATGGATGAAGCAGGTACAACAGGTGTAATTATTCCTCCACCGTTGGCACTTGGGGAAAAATTCAACATTACGAGTACTATGATTCAACTCCTCAATATGAAGGGGTTGTTTGGTGGCCTTCCTGGGGATGACCCAAACTTGCATCTAGTGAACTTTGTCACCATCTATAAATATTTTGATAACCCTGGAGTGGGTCAGAATGCTATCCATTTGAAATTGTTTCCGTTGTCTCTGTCTGGGGAGGCAACATTGTGGCTTAACAAGCTGACACCCGATTCTATAACAAACTAGAGGCAGTTGAAAAAAGCTTTCCTAGAAAGGTTTTTTCCCTCTTCTAGGAGGGTACAGTTGAGGGATGTGATCAGCAACTTTAGACAGCTCCCAACTGAAGCCTTGCATAAAACCTCAGAGAGATTAAAAAAGAAGCTGACGCAGTGTTCAAACCACAATATGTCGGACATACAATTGATGGAAACTTTGTACAGGGCTCTTAAATCTGTAACAAAACCAATGGTAGATAATCCTGCTGGTGGCTCGTTTGTTGATCTTATATTCCCAGATGCTTTAGAAATGCTAGAGAGAATGACCAAACAAAGTCGGGCATGGCATACTAGAAAATCTATGGTAGCAAGCCCCAATATTTTTGTGGGTATAACTGCAGAAAAACGTAGAAGAGTTAAGGAGAGTGACCAATATATGTCTCACCTAAAAACATAGATGGACATGCTAATCAAGCACTTACTATTAGCCAAGACTGAGAAGGTGAAAGATGTGGGATCGCAAGATAGAGTTGATGCTGATCCAGAAGAAAAAGTGAACTATGTTAATAATAAGGGGCATTTCCGAGGAAATAACCAAGAGAATCAAGGTTGGAATTATTATGATAATCCTAGTTATAAAGATAGGGAGCAGGGAAATTGGAGGAGCAATAATGATAGGAGCGGGCTATATGTCCCTCATGGAAATCGTAAGGCTACTATAACAAGTTCTAAAAAGATGTCCATGGAGGACATGATGGATAAATTGTTAAAGGGAGTGGAGTCTACCAACTCAGGAGTGACTAACATGAAGACTGATCTATCATCTATTAGTCAGTTGGTAAACTCACACTCCGCTTTGATCCAACAGCTAGAACAACAAATGAGCCAACTCTCCTCAGAGCTGAATCAGAGGAAGAGTGGAACATTACCTAGTAATCAGTCCAGAATCTACAGAATGATGGCTCATGTATAGCGATTACCACTAAAAGTGGTAAGATATTACCTGGCCCTTCTGTGGGTAAAAATGTAGTTGATGAGATAGTTGACGATGAACTGAAAGAAGGTGTTCCAGTGGATTCTGGGAAGCTGGATGGTTCTGATGATTCTTCGAAAAAAGGGAAAGAGAAGGAAAAGAAAGTAGTGATGAAAACTCTCCCAAGACCACCACCTCCTTTTCCTCAAAGATTGAAGAAGACGGTGGAGGACACAAAATTTAGTAAATTGATAGCGATGTTGAAGAAGTTAACAATAAATGTGCCTTTGGTGGAGGCACTTAATTAAACGCCAGGATATGCTAAGTTTATGAAAGACCTTATCATGAAGAAACGAAAGGTTAGCCATGAACCGGAGGACAATCTCTATCATTGTAGTGCTATCTCCACAAGGTCTTTAGTGCAGAAAAAGGTAGACCCGGGAGAATTTACCATCCTATGCACTATTGGACCCCTGAATTTTGCAAAAGCTCTATGCGTTTTGGGAGCCATTAGAAACCTAATGCCACTTCCTGTGTACAAAAAGCTGGGTTTAGGGGATCCTACCCCGACAAACATGTAGTTGGTGATGGAGGATAGGTCTGTAAAGCGGCCAGCGGGTATATTACATAATGTATTGGTAAAGGTGGCTGACTTTATACTGCCTGCTAATTTTGTAGTCCTAGATTGTGAGGTGAGCTTTGAAGTACCCATCATCCTGGGTAGACCATTCCTTGCAACTGGGAGAGTGATAGTGTATATGGAGCTGAATGAGCTGAAGTTCAGGCTCAATGACAAAGAATCAAGATTCAAAATACACTCATCCATGATACATAAAAAGTACATGAGTGTTTCCTCAATCGTGGATGTATTCTATGAAGATGGTAAAGAGAATTCAGTAGGTTGTCTTGACGAAGTCTAAGTAGTCAAGATAACCAAGTCGTGCCGCGACATTAAATCTGCCGCTATTGGGAGGCAACCTAAGTTTTTTATGTTCCAGCAGAGTGTTTATTTTTTTGTAGTTAGGTTCTAGTTCAAAGAAGGTGGAATCGATCTATCCAGCTAAGTATTCCTCACGACATATTTAACGGTCTGTCATAATTGTGATAAGCCATCAGATTCACCGTTAGAGAAATCAAACCTAAGGTATGTTCTGTTAAGGATGACGATATGTGTGATAGGCTATCATAAGTGTGATAAACCATCAACCTTTTTTGTTAGAAAGCCTAAAAGAGTAGCTAAAATTTTGGGCCAAATTAAAAAGATCCGACCCGGCCCACAACTTTGTCTTTCTACCTTCCCATGGATTTCCTTTCTTTTCTTTATGTTTCATTTCCTTCCATATTTAGATTATTTTCTTCCCTTTCCAAAGTATTTCCAAGTAAATCAAAAGAAAACTTTCTTCCTTGTGAGTGTGGGTTGAAGTCAAAATCAATAGTTTTTCTTTCATCTACTTCCTCTTACTCGTGTAACCAAGTTGAAGGCACTCATCAGGTCTTATAATGGCACCCAAAGGAAAGAACACAAAATATACAAAGAAAGGGATCGAGGGAAGTGTACCTCGGAGACTCTTCGATGAGCGCTCCAATTATGAGGAGAAGAAGCCACTGCTCAGGAAGCAAAAAAAAAAGAATATCCCAAAAAACCCCTCACTACCTCCACCAATTGAGGTGTAGGAGAGTGAAGAGAGTGATACTGAGCCAACAAAATATGAACATACAACTTTTGAGCAGACGACCTTTGAGCAATAAGAGTCTGAACATGCTGAATCTGAAGAGCATGATTCAGATCATCCTGATTCCGAGGAACATGAGTCTGAGTAATATGAATCTGAGGGACCATCATCTGAGTACCCTTCTGCTGAGCAACAAGATGATGAATAATCTCCGATTCGGGGAACTATGGTTAAATGTAAGAACCCTGAGGTTCGAGATAGTTTTAGGTGGCAAATTCCTAAGGAACAGAGAATCTTCTATGATGGGCTCTGCAAAACAAAATAAAGGCCCATTAAAAGGCTAATCTTTGAAGAAAAGAAGATCATCACTAGTGGGATGAACAAATATCCTAAAGTGGAGCAGAAATTCTGAGACTACGACTTAGGATGGACCGCAAAAGGAGGAAGCTCATTTTCCCCTACACTAGTTAGGGAGTTCTATGTGAACTATCAAGCTCGATTAGAAAACATGTATAAAGAAGGGGAGAAATTAATAGATCATCCCTAGTTGGTTAGAGTTCCAGTATGGGGTGTGATAGTGGATCTCTCAAAAACGACAATCAACATATTTCTTCATGGCCTCGGATTCACTCATCAGGCTACTTCACCTACTTTCTATGTTCGGTTGAAGAATCATGAGAATAAATGATCTTGGTTAGTGACCCTCATAGCTGAAGGAAAACCTGAATGCTGACCAACCCTAATGAGAGGATTTTTACGGCTTCCCTAACTCAAGAGGCAAAGTTCTGGTGGGGTGTAGTGCGCACCCATTTGATACCTACTGAGGGTGATAATATCCTTGGAGACAAAAGATCAATATTGGTCACAAGTCTTGTATCTAAACTCAAGTTGAACTTCGGGGAGATCATTGCTGAGGAGATGAAAATTTGAGTCTCAAGGACCGATACGACATATCCTTTCCCTTGTCTAATTACAAGGTTATGTAAGGCAGCCCATGTACCTGAGGTTGTGGGGTTAGAAAAAGAACTTCTTGCCAAGAAGACCCACAATCCCATCCGATATGATGAAAATCAGCCGAGACTGACACTTGACAGAGGATAAGGGGTTAAAACAGACACACCTGTTACAGGTACTAGCTCAGCACCTAATATAGCGGTGCAGGATTATGAGGCTGCAACACCGACCTCCTCAGCAATAGCAGATTCAATGCCTTGAAATAAAACAAATCCTTCCGCTGCTGTGTCTACCATAGAATTTGCCTTCAACCTATGAATTTCAGGAGAGTAGCAAAACAAGACAAGTGGTGCAAGGCTCAGCTACAACTTTTTGCTAAGCAATTTGCCTCTGCGGTAGACAAGAGGATTAAGGTAGCACTGGAGCCCTTCCGAGCCTTGCCCGGTCGAATTGATGAATTAGAAAATTATTTTAATACATGGGTAAGAGAAATGTCGGGCTCAGAACTTGCATAATTCAGAGCAGACCTAGACAAGGTGAAGGCGGATGTTAGGGTAATACAGCAACACCAACTTATGGTGTCGGCAGATCCGACTGTTGATGAGTCTGAGGGTGAAATCCTATTGCTTGATCTCACAGAGGAACCAGTGAAAAAAAAGAAGAAGAGTGAGAATAAAGGCAAGGGTAAGAGAGAAAGGCCTGAAAGTGATGAAGAAAGAAAAGTAAAGAAGAGGGCGAGAAAGAAGGTTAAAAAAAGAGACGAAGAAGGCGATGATTGAGTCCTTAGTTGACAATGAGAAATGGGAGGCAGCCATCCGAGCGAGAGCCGTGGGTTCCTCAACTAGTAGGCCTCTAATAACTGTTATACCAGATGTGTCTGAACGGGGTTGATTCCCGATGGAGATAAGGTAGTTAAGGATACAACATTAGAGCCAGGGACCCATGATTACCATGCTTGATCTACTCTAGGTATACCCTAACCCTTAGTTTATTTTTCCTTTGACTTTAAGTTGAGGGTGTAGGGTGAGTTATTGTTGTAACATTTTGTAGTTGACTAGGAGAAATACAAGTACTTTCCAGGTAAGGGTTGATGAAGTGTTTACCTGCCATTTGAGGGTGACATATATCTCATTAAAGCACCTTTCAGTTGAGTGAGATTTAACCATTATTAGTACCCATAGCACGGTACTGAAAACCTTCCAACTGAGGTTTATATTGGGGCATGTCGGTTAGATGATACCTCCCACAATCTTAGTCTAATATTTAGTTTAGAACCTAGTTCAGTTTTGTTTGACCATAGCATATAGTTATCAGTTATTCATCTATTAGTTCCTCAGTATTTAATTTTACAGAATAATTTAGAATTAAGTTATATGCTTGGTCATGCATTCTCATAGTTTACTGTTTTCATGTATTTGAACTCAATCATCTTATGCTATTCGTTCAATCATTATCTCATTCACATAAGCCTATGAATTTTAGTCTAACCTCATGTCGCATACCAATCCATTCAAAGTAATGATCGCATGAATTCTCTTTGCATTATGATGTCTTATATCATAGGTTCAAACTCACATTTTCTTAACTACGCTCAGCCGGATCAGCCTATTAGCAGCTTTGGTGAGTCCTTATATATCGAGTACCATTTATGCTTATTTTAGTACATCAGTATTCAGCTTCAGTAGTTATTTTGAGTTAGTTGGGTCCTGGACATCAACTCTTTAATATTCAATTAGTTTGATTATCAATTTTTATCAATTTTCAAATAGTTGTTTTTAGACATATGATTTTGAAATGTTCCCAGTATTTAAAACCTTATGCCAATTTTTAGTTAATTTTTGCACATGTTCTTTTGTTATTAGTTTTATTCAATGCTCACATCAGGTACCAGCTCATGGGTTATCTTAGGGTCACTTATGACCGGAAGCATCGTGTGGCATCCAGGGTGTATTCCTTGGGCATCACAGACATGGTATTATAGCCTAAGGTTTTAGAGTGTCATAGGGAGTCTAAAATCCGTGTTGATTAGAGTCTTGCATATGTGTAAAGTGTTACACACTTATAGACAAGAGGCTACAAGTCATTCTGAGGAAAAGTTTCCCTTCTTTCAGTATCCATGTTGTGCGAATGAGAATGAGCCCTATTTAAAATCTCTTTCTAATTCAATCTTTCTTCTGTTTACAGAATATGCCTCATAGAAATACTAATAGATATCATCTTGCACCTTCGCCCATTCAGGAAAATCTCATGAATGAGCATGTTTCTCATGTCGAGTTTAGAGATGCGTTCACTACTTTAGCCTATTCGGTAGTAGCTCATCATAATCAGACAACTACTATTCCAGCCAACCCAGTGGCTAATACTGCCACATCCAGGATTTGGCATTTCCCCAAATGAATCCTCCTTTGTTTCGGGATCCAAGTCTGATAAGGATCCACGGGAGTTCCTTGACATGGTTTAGAAGGTAACAAATATTTTGGGTGTGACTTCTAGTGAGTGTTCAGAGTTTGCTGCTTATTAGTTACAGGATATAACTCATACTTAGTTTAAGTAGTAGAAGGGGGATAGAGACACAAATGTAGGGCCTATATAATGGGAGGAGTTTGCTATGCCTTTTTGGGTAGGTTTTTCCCTTTGGAGTTGAGGGAAGATAAGGTGCAAGATTTTATCAATTTGAAGAAGGAAAACATTAGTGTTAAGGAGTATTAGCTTATGTTTACTCATCTAGCCAGGTATGCTCCTAATTTGGTGACTGATGACAAGTCTAGGATGAGTAAGTTTGTTTTTGATGTAGTTGATAGCATGGTCAAGAAGTATAGGAACACAATTTTTATTGAGAAGATGGACTTGACTAGGTTGACAGTCCATGCTCAGTATATTGAGGAGCAAAAGGCTAAGGAGAGAGAAAGGAAGAGTAGGAGGGCTAGGATAGGTAGTTTAAACTTTGTTCTGCCGAGGTCAGAAGGTGGTAACTATCCTTAATTCCATCATAAATCTTCATCTCTAGCTCTGTATTCAGCTGGTGCACCTATGATAAAGTTCGAAAATGATAATCTAGATATGGCGCCAGGCTCTATGTCCCAGGGCAGTGTGAATAGTAGCCACACTAATTCTATTTGCCAAAAAGATGGTAAAAATCATCAGGGTATGTGTGGATCTCGCAGTGATGTGTGCTTTGTGTATGGCAAGCTAGGTCACAGAGTCAGGGATTTTCTAAAGAGTGGTTAGTTGGGTTAGTCCAGTCGTCCCTCAGTACCATCATGTCGCCCGACTCAGCAGGGTGCTGCTTCCAGTGCAACCAGTGGTTTGCACCCAAAATGATTGTATGCACTTCAGTCCCGATAAGATCAAGAAAATTCTCCTAATGTGATTATGGGTACGTTGTAATTCTTTCATTTATATGTTTATTCTTTGTTAGATCCTGAGGGTTAACATTTATTTGTAACACTTTATATAGTCATCAACTTTAGAGTCAGTCCCAAAAACTTTGAAAAACCCTTATCAGTGTCTACCCTAGTAGGTGTCTCTATTATAGTCAGTAGGTATACAAGAACTGTCCAGTCATAATATCCCAGAAAGTCACTTCATTTGATCTTGTGGAGTTAGAGATGACTGATTTTAATGTCATTCTCATCATTGATTGGCTCTACTCATGCTATGATTTAGTTGACTGTAGAAAAAGAGTCGTTCAGTTTTAGTTTCCAAGTGAACTAGTGATTGCATGGAAGGGTAGTACCTCATCGTTTAGGGGTCATCTTTATTCGTACTTTAGAGAGAGAAAAATGATATGCAAGGGGTGTGTTTACCATCTTTTTTGAGTTGAAGACTCTAATTCTGAGACTCCTAATCTCGAGTCAGTTTCAGTATTGAGGGAATTTCCAGATGTGTTCCCTGAAGACCTTCCCAGAGTTCCTCCCAAAAGGGAAATCAATTTTGGTATAGATCTTCTTCACGACACATAGCCTATCTATATTCCTCCTTATAGAATTGCTCCATATGAGCTTAGGGAATTGAAAGAATAGTTGAAGAACCTCCAAAATAAGGGATTTATCAGGCCTAGTATATCCCTATAGGGAGCTCCAATCCATGCGTAAGAAAGACGATTCTTTCAGAATATGCATCGAATATCGTTAGTTGAACAAAGTCACCATCAAGAATAAATATCTACTTTCTAAAATTGATGAATTTCTTGAACAACTTTAGGGTGCTAGTTACTTCTCTAAGATAGACCTCATATCTAGCTATCATCAGCTCAAAGTCAGAGAGTCACATTTTGAAAACTTTCAGGACCTGGTATGGTCACTTTGAATTTCTTGTTATGACTTTTGGTCTAACAAACACTCTAGCAGCTTTCATGGACTTGATAAACTGAGTGTTCGACTAGTAATTGGATATGTTCGTCATAGTCTTCATTGATGACATTCTTGTCTATTTCAGTAGTGAAAATGATTATGCAGACCATCTAAGAATAGTATTGCAGGCTCTTAGTGCCCATCAGTTGTTCGCTAAATTCAGTAAGTGCAAGTTTTGGCTAAGATCAGTAGCTTTCCTTATTTATATTATTTTTGGTGATGGCATTAGAGCTAATTCTCAAACGACCAAAATAGTGAGAAACTGGCCCATACCTATTTCTCCATCAGATATCAGGAGTTTTTTTGGGTTTGTTTGTCTATTATATATGGTTTGTTGAAGGGTTTTCATCTATTTCATCCCCCATGTCTAGATTGACTCAGAAAAAACTCAAGTTTTAGTGGTCAGATTCTTGTAAGAAGAGTTTTAGAGAGTTGAAGATTTGACTCATCTCAGCCCCAGTATTGACTTTTCCATATAGTTCAGAGGGATTTGTTGTGTACTGTGATTCTTCCAGAGTTGTCTTGGGTTGTGCTTTGATGCAGAGAGGTAAGGTTATAGCCTATTCTGTAAGAAAGATTAAACCCCATAAAAATAATTATACTACCCATGATATTGAGTTGGCAGATGTTATATTTGTCTTTTTGATTTGGAGGCATTATATTTAAGGTGTGCATGTTGATGTATTCACGGATCACAAAATTTTGCAATATGTGTTTTCATAGAAAAATTTGAATCTTCATCAGAGAAAGTGGTTAGAATTGTTGAAAGATTATGATATCAGCGTGTTGTATCATTCGGGAGAAAAAATATAGTGGTAGATGCCCTTAGTAGATTGTCTATGGGTTGTGTTACTCATATTGAGAAAGATAAGAAGAAGTTAGTTCAGGAGGTTCATCAGCTTGCTAGACTAGGTGTTTGTTTGGTTGATTCAACTGAGGGTAGTGCATGGGTTCAAAATAACTCTGAATCTTCATTAGTTGCCAAAGTGAAGGAGGACCAAGAAAGGGATCCCCGTCTAGTTAAGTTGAAGGAGTCAGTTAGAGATCAGAAAGTAGAGGTTTTCTCCTTATGGGGAAATGGTGTGTTGCGTTGTTAGGGAAGGCTGTCTGTACCATGTGTAGACGGGTTGAGATAGCGAATACTTGCAAAAATGTGGGTTACTCTATTCATCTAGGAGCCACTAAGATGTACTGTGATTTATGGGAAATCTTTTGGTAGAGTGGTATGAAGAGGGATATTGCAAAGTTTATAGCTAAGTGCTTTAACTGTCAGCAAGTTAAGGTTGAGAACCAAAAGCCTAGTGGAAATATACAGGAGTTTAGCATTCCTACTTTGAAGTGAGAAGAGGTGAACATGGATTTTGTAATGAGGTTTCCCCATTTGTGTCATCAACATGATTCGATATGGGTTATTATAGATAGAATGACCAAATCAGCCCATTTGTTGCCAGTTCATACTTCCATTTAAGCCGAGGATTATGATAAGCTCTATATTAGAGAGTTGGTTAGGTTGCATGGAGTTCTATTATCCATCATTTTAGATAGAGGTACTTAGTTTGCCTCTCACTTTTGAAAAGATTTTTAGAAGGGTCTTGGCACCCAAGTTTGTCTCAGTATAGACTTATACCCTCAGACAGATGGTCAGACAGAGAGGACCATTCATACCTTAGAGGATATTTTGAGGGCATGTGTCATCGACTTTAAGGGTAGTTGATATGATCATTTACTATTGATAGAGTTTCCCTACAATAACAGTTATCTCTCTAGTATTTAGATGTCTCTGTTTGAGAGTCTCCAAGGGAGGAGATGTAGATCTTCTATTGGTTGGTTTGAGGCATGTTAGACTGCATTGATAGGGCCTGATTCAGTGTTTAAGGCATTAGACAAGGTTCAATTGATCAGGGAAAGACTTAAGACAACCCAAAGCCGTCAGAAATCTTATGCAGATGTGCATAAGAGAGATCTCGAGTTTGCAGTTGAGGATTTAGGGTATTTTAAAATCTCTCACATGAAGTGAGTGAAGAGATTTAGCAAGAAAGGGAAACTCATTCCCCGATATATTGGTCCTTATAGAATCTTAAGCCGTTTTGGGAAAGTAGCATATGAGCTTGAGTTGCCTGCATATTTGGCATCTGTTCATCCAGTGATCCATGTTTATCTGTTAAGGAAATGCAATGGTTACCTAGCATTAGTGGTTCCTTTATAAAGTATAGATGTACAAGATAGCCTTTCATATAAAGAAATCCCAGTTGAGATCCTAGATAGTCAACTTCACAGACTAAGGAACAAAGAAGTTCTCTCGATCAAAGTTCTTTGTTGGAATCAGTCTGTTGAGGGATCCACTTAGGAAGCAGAAACAGATATGCAAATCAAGTACCCTCATCTTTTCTCCGCGAACTCAGAATAAGCTTAAGATAAAGATTTTCCCCAGATTGACTCTTCACAGTTCTCAGTTTTAGCTAAGTAATCCATATCACGTCATTGCATGCATTCACGAATCTGTTCAGTCATTCATTATGTTTTAGACTCAGTTATATGGTCATGTTCACAGTTATACATATTCAATGTGTGATCTCAGTTTATTAATATTCTCATTTAAATCAGTCTTATTCGAGGATGAATGTTCCCAAGGAGGACATATTGTAATACTCTGTAAGATCCTATCTTAAGTCAGTTCACCATAGCATGTTAAAGGGGTCAAAGACTTGGAAAATTTCACTAAGTTTTAGGACTTATTCATTTCTAAAGATTCTAAACTGTGATGATTTTATTTTCGACCTTTTCGACATTGGAAAGTTAATTTTTATGTTGATTTATGATCGGGGATGTCAAAGGTACATTTCGGGTGAGTTTCAGAATTTTTGGGCCAGCGTAAGGGCATGTTTTGAAGTCCAAAATAGTATCACCACTAGGATAAGCCCATGTCGCACAACCCAGTTAACTAGTAGGGGCACCTGTGGTAGAGCCTATGGCGTGCGCTCCAGTCCAGCAGACCAGATCCCGCAACGCGTGCTCCATCGCGGCCCTCTTAATTTTTAGCTTTCAGTCACATTTTTTCAAGGGCAATTGGGTCTTTTCTCTTTACCTAATTGGTCCAAAACACGGGATTAAGGGTCCCAAAAGTAACAATTGATCATTCTATTCATAATTCTCTCAAAAGAAAGCAATCCTCTCTCAAGAAAAAAACCCTGCCTCTTCAAAATTCAAGCTCAAACTTCAAAATATCACCAAGAACCTTCACAAATTCTTCAATTAAGGAATGTGTGATGTTCATTCATAGGTCCTTTTCACGCGTGGATTCGAAGAATCTATTTTCAAGTTTAAAATTATGATATTTACATATTATTATGAATTACATCCACGAACTTCCATGAATTTTGATTTTATATTATGTTTTCGTTAGAAATATCTCTTGACATATTTGAAGAATGATATTCGCATGTTAAATCCTTAACCCGTGAATTTCATATTGTAATTATGTTATCATCAAATGATTTAACTATTCCCATGCTTTAACTCATGACTCACATATGTTTGATGAAATACCTAAAAGATTTGGTTGTGAACAATGATTACTTATTATGTTTTTTAAGCTTTAGTATGATGTTGTTGTTATTGATATCGAGTCCTTGGGGTTATGAGTACCCAAAATTTAGGTGTTTACTTAGTCTCTGTATTTACCAAATAGTTTCAGATATGTATGAGCATTATCAGTTAGTTAGTTATCATGTCAGTTAAACTTAGATCAGTTCAGTAATCCAAGTCAGTTCAGTTGGGAGTAGGATTAAGCACCTATGAACTCAGGGATGGGCACTCACCTGCTAGTAGAGGGTGTGACCTTTAGTAGCAGTCACTTGGTTACAAAACTATGTCGCTAGCGTAGGTTAGAGATATTACCCTGCCAGTAGAGGGTTGATGAAGTGTTTACTTGCCAGTTGATGGTGACACATATCTCATTAGAGCACCTGCCAGTTGAGGGTGACTCAACCATTGTTAGTACCCGTGTCACGGTATTGAAACCCTTTTAACTGGGTTTACAGGTTGAACCCCAATTATCTCATATTAGGGCATGTCGATTAGATGATACCTCCCACAGTCTCATCTAGTATTAAGTTCAGAACTCAATTTAGTTTTGCTTAACCATAACATACAATTATCAGTTATTCAGCTATCAGTATCTCAGTATTTAAGTTTACAAACTAATTCAGAATTAGGTTATATGCTAGGTCATGCATTCTCAGATTTTACAGTTTTCATACATTATAACTCAGTCATCTTATGCTATTTGTTCAATCATTATCTCACGCACATAAGCCTATACATTTTAGCCTAACCTTATCTCGCATACCAGTCCATTCAAAGTAATGATCGCATAAATTTTCTTTGCACTATGATGTCTTATATCATAAGTTCGGACTCATATTTTCCTGACTATGCTCAGCCTATCAGCAAAAGTGGTGAGTGCTCATATATCGAGGTCCATTTATGCTTATTTTAGTACTTCATTATTCAGCTTCAGTAGTTATTTGGAGTTAGTTGGGATCTGTCCCATTAACTTTTTGTTTTTTAGTCAGTTGTAAAGTCTTTCAGTCATTTCAGACAATCAGTTAGATTATTAGTTTTTATCAGTTTTCAGACAGTTGTTTTCAGACTTATGATTTAGAAATGTTTGAAGTATTCAAAACCTTATGAAGTCTTTTAGTTGATTTTTGTACATGTTCTTTTGTTATTAGTTTTATTCATTGCTCACAGCAGGTACCATCTCATGAGTTAGCTTGGGGTCATTTGTGACCGTAAGCATCGTGTGGCATCCAGGCTGTACTTTCGGGGCATTACAGATGACAACACTTAAAACTGTAGGATGAAAATTGTGGTTCAAAGACCAAAAACATGAACATTCCACCAAACATGTGAGAATCATGTACTTGAACATGGGAATGTCTTAAACATGAGGAAACAACATGATTACACGGCTAAATTCATAAATTGGGGATTTAATATGAAATTCACTTGAATAATGCATGGGAAATTGAACATTGAATCATGAGATAACATAACGATCCATGGATTTATACTTGGACATGAATTGAGTTCAAATCACTAAGGAAAAACATAAAATAAACTCATCTTGAACACGTGCAACTTCATAATAAAAGAAAACTTATCTTTTTAATCAAAGAAAGGTTTTTGGGTTCCATGGGTAAAAAAGACCTATGAATAAACTCTCACATAACTTAATTGAATGAATTCTTGAAGAAACTTGAAATTGGAACTTGAACCCTTGCATTCTTGAGGAAGAAAGCTTAAATCTGGGACTTGAATGATGAACTTGTGAAAAAACCCTATTCTTGATATTTTATTAAAGATTCTTGAACTTGGAAGCTTGAATTCTTGGATTTCTTGAGAGGAAAATCTTGGATTATTTTTCTTGGGAAAGGGGAGGGTTTTTGTATGAGTTGATTTGAATAAGATGGGCAAATAATTCCCTTTTGGTTGTTATAATTCATGCCTTGGATGTTTGGGGTTGAGGGGAAAGAACCAAAGTACCCCTTGACCCTTAAGAAGCTAAATAGTGAAGGAATAGACCTGACAACGCACCCTATAGTCTGTGGGAGTATCCCCCGTGAAGCCCCTCCATTTTGGGTGAATAACCCCCGCGGCGTAGGCCTATCGCGCGTCCTTATTCCCTTTTACGAAAATGGTCATAACTTTTTGCTCGGGTATCAAATTAATGCAAAATTTGTATCGTTAGCAAGCTAACTCAATTTTGTATAATTTGGTGGGTCTTGAACTGAAAAATTCCACATATATAAAAAGTTATACATATTCAAATTTGACCCTTGTGGAATGAAATACAAAGATTTGGCCAAATCAAAGGCTCTTAGCTCAACTTTGCTCTAATGATTTCTATGAATATTTTACACCTCGAAATCACTTCATACACTAGGATAAATATCATGACACATGTATTCAATGATAAATCAAGGGATTAGATTTTACACACATAGGAACGATAGTTCAAAGTGTAGCCCAAAAATGCAGGGTATTACAGTAAATATGGATTAAGTTACTCAACCCTTCTTGAAACTATACTAATTTTTTGTTCCACTTTTTGACCTTGATCATTTTATTATACCTTATTATCCGTCTTTTATCTTTTACACATTCTATATTTTTTCTTTTTTTTTTGTAAATTTTTTTCATCATACACATTTTTTCCTTTTTCTTCTTTTTTTCCTTACCACACCCAAATTGATTTTCTTTTCTTTTACTAACTTCTTCTTCATACCCATATCAAACTATGTACTATATGATAGCCACCCTAACTTAGGCGATTTGCATGAGTTGAGGTACACAATGTTCGAGGAGGAACCAGGGCCAAAATGGTTTTATTTTAAGTAAAAATCAGAAGGTGAATAGTATAATGAAAGAAAGTGGTCGATTAAGTCTCAAATTCGAGATCAAGGGATACTTATTTTATTTGGTTAGGCATTTAGGCTACAAGTGGACTTATTCAAGAACAACCTATAATCCTGTCATAAGAAACTATCCTACAACCTAGGCAAGACTAACTAGGTGAGTTTTCGATTGCAAACATAAAGTAAACTTGATAAACAATCTCACACCCATATAGCATAGGGTTACACTATCTACTAGTACCTATCAAGTTCATTCATCGATAAGCTATGATTATTGTCCTATAAAACTAATGCCATAACAAGATCCAACAATTATCACGATTTTACAAAACCACAACACATCCACAATTTAAAATAAAAATTCAGTAGCAGTATCCTTTAATTTTTAAAAATCATTTCAACATCAAAATCCAATTGTCAATCATTCAAAACTTCACTTCATGAAGGTTCCCTATTTTTCTCCTAATTAAACATGATAACAAAATAATAAAATATAAATAATATCTAAACATATTTTACTATGATAACACACTATGGGGAAAAGAAACATGTCAAAAAAAACCCCAAGTGGTGGTACAAGCCCACTCCTAAATTTTAGATGATGCATTTTTCTTTATGCATAACCATGGAAATAATAAAACAAAGGGATTTAAGACATGCTTTTGGCACTTTAGGCCGCAAATGTTGACTTGCCCACAGTTGGGGTGTCAGTGGGCATTTCTAGCTCAGAGCTAGGGGTGGTGGCTGCTGACTGGATGAGGCTCATAGCTCCATTTTTCGTGACCAATCTACTCAATATGATACTTGGTCTAGGATTCCTTAGTCTCCTTTTTTAAGTCCTTGTAAAACTCATCCGAACTCATACAATGGTCCTCAAAGCTCTTGGTCTTCTTGCCCTTATCAGTAGGGGATCATTGTGATACCCCAAGTTTTTCCCATTAAATATTTTTCTCCCAAATGTGTCGAGTCGTTAAAGCCTTTTTATCTTTCCAAGAGAAGCTTAGCACTCAAAAAAAAATTTGATAAGTGTTGAAACTTTCTCATTTAGACCTCTGATCTTCGGGTATTTATTTGACGACCTTTTCGACATTCGTTTTTAAATTTTCAAGTTTTGTTGCGATGGATAAAGGTCGTAATACATACCGAGTGAGTTTCAGAATTTTTGGAGTAGCATAAGGGCACGTTTGGGTGCCCAAAACAGTGTCACCATGCGATTAGCATGCTCCAAAATTTTTCAGTATTTCAGGGCCAACTTCAAACGATCATCACTTCCTGAATGTAAGGAACTGGGAGATATTCTATTTATCAAATGAAAGCTCTTCGAGTCTTCTTTCCAATGCAATTGGTTTCACCCCATTCCAACGTCAGACTAATAAGTTACAATCAATTTATGTCAGCATGTCAAATCAGTAACTGAGGGACGGGTTTGATTTGGGTCAAATTTGGTCGATCATAACTCCTTATATATGATGAACTGGGTGGACTACCATAGATAAAATTAAACATCTTTTGGTTATATTTCCAACGATATAAATTTCGCAAAAATTCAATACCCGAACGAGGAGTTATTCAGTTTTTCGTGGCCAAGGTACGCAGGATTTTTCTGCAATTTTTCAATTTCCTTAGGGGCAATCCAGTCATTTCACCCTTGCCCCATTTCGTGGAAATAAGCATAAAAACTGATTTTGGGCATCAAAGTCTGTTATTTTCAAAAAAATTCCAAGAAATAAACCCTAAACCTCTAAATTCCCCTTCCTAAATCTTCCAATTCCACCATGGAAATTCTACATTAATCCGATAAATGAATCCCCATTCCGAGCTCTTCGAGATGCATCAATCAATTTTGTGAATAGTGTTCCGAGGCAAGAATTCATTCCAATCCTTAATTTTAAGGTATGTGGGGTTTGAACGAGAATAATTCTTCCGTTCTTATGCCCATATCTTTAATTTTTATTATGGATTATTATGAGTTTGGCAAATGAATTTATTTCCAAGATATCCTACCATGAGATTGTGATTATGTATATATGTAAATTGTTCAAGCTTGTCAATTATGATTATTTAATGGATTCATATGGTTCTGTAAGTTGAATTATGTCTAAATAATTCGATTATTAACTTATAAAGATTTGAATTGTAAGTTTTGAATCACATGAATATTTGACTATTTTCGTTCTATGAATTGAGATTCTTGGTGTTTCTATCAAGAATTGATATATTTTGAACATGTATCCATGTTTTAAGTTCAAGAATGAATTATTGGTATTTCCAAGTGTTTTCGAGCCATGTGTCATCGAAGTTTCAATGAGTCTTGGTATTTTCCGGATGGTTTTGATGAGTTAAATTGTTGAAAATATTTAGTATTGAGTCTTCATATCCTTGTCCAAATGTCGAGTCGGTTATGGTTCAATGCATTGATACCTTGTTGATGTTGAGGAAGATTAAAATATTTTTAGCTAAAATATGTTGAGTTAGGAATCCACAAATTGATATGATTTGATAAATGGGAAAGTGTTTTGATTTGGTCTTTATGATAGACCCTTGTGATGTTGTGGTGTATTTCATAATGCGTTCTAAGCTTGTTGGGGAGTAGTACTTAGCACATAGAGGGAAATTTCGTATTTCCCCAAACCTATGTGCCACCGTAGGGTTGTTTGATGATGATATTATTGTCCAGAGAGCCCGATTGTGATTATTGAAGTTTTAAGGTTGTACTCCCTGGCAAAGAGTATGACGCTCCCATCAACGGGGGTTTCAAACGTTGGTATTCCACGTAGCTCACGTGGGGTTGTCGGTTATAGGAAACTCCCGTGTCCATAAGATTAAATTTCTTGAATTACCGAGTCACTCCGAGATTTGAGTCAAAGCGTTGAGATGTTTATGATGTTTTATGGTCATTTATGATGATTTATAATTACCTATGATGATTTTTGACGATATGATAATTTTTGATGATTTAGGATGATTTATCATAATTTATGATTTATAATGATTTACATGGATTACGAGATTTTATCATATGAATTGTTTATTATGAAATTATGAAAAGTATGGTTTGATATAACTCAATCCAAGTGAGTCATCATTGTCCGTATGCATGTTTTCATGAAATTGATTATACTATTTATATTGTTGCATGCACCTCCACATACTCAGTACATTTCAAAGTGCTGACCCACATATTTCCATGGTCTACATTCTTACCAAAATATAGATACAAGCTGTAGCACACATATCATGTTCAACTGGGTCGCAACTGTCGATCGGCAGGTGATTAGTCCTTTTGATTCAGGGACTTAAGTTGTTCAGATTTGAGGTGTATTGTATTTTCTATATTCAGTCGTATTGATTAGGGGTAGTTGGGAGTCATGACCCGACTATCTTTGGTCAATTCTAGTAGAGGCTTCATGACAGTCACTAGTAGTCAGTGTATTCAGTTTTAGATTTGTATATATATGAGCAGAATTGTGACCGTGTAAATTTACTTTTATGTTGGTCAGACTAAGTTATGGGTTGTTTCCGCATTATTCCTTCTATTTTATGTATTTTATTAAGCTGCTTTGGGTTATGCCAGATGAAGGGTTAGTTTGGGGTCACTTGTGACCTTAAGCATCGTGTGATGTCTTGGGATCCGATTTCAGGGCGTTACAATCATCATCCTTAAAAAAATTAAACAACAAGGCTAGTGTTGTAGGAATGAGATGCATAATGGAGGTTTTACCAAAGTGTGGTTGGCTGTAAAAGTTCTAACCTCTATTCTTAATGTAGCCACCTCCTTCCTCAGACTGGAAAACTTTGGAATTTGGGCCTCATACAGTCTATCACCCATTCGAATCTCAAAACAATCAACCCACCCATGTAGCTATCACATACATTGCTCTATGTTGTCATCTTTCTGGACTTTCCCCATGCCTCTATTATCTCTATTGAAGTTCATACCCATCACTTTATCTGGGTCAATAACTTAGCTAATTAGGTATCAGTATATGTCTGCTTCTCAACTTACTATGTCTATTTATCAACCAATTATTGTAGAAAATCATGTGATATTGAAACCATGCCAGAAGAAAGTCGACGATGAGGCATTGTAGTAGTGGATGGTGGAACTATTGTTCCTACTTCCCCATCACTACTTACCCGGTGATGGGATCTCAGTAGAATAGCTCAAACCTTGTCTCTCACTACCTAATGCTGGGGTGTCTACCTTCTTAGTCATATCCAAAGGCATCTCAAATAGGGCCACCCCCAATGAAGTAGAAGGTTATGACTTCCACTAGGCAATCAGGTTTGTATCATCACAAATTAACCTCTCATTCTCTACACGGGTCACCTCAACTACATGATTGATGCCCGATTGTACCATATTACCAAATGCATCATATAGCTTCTGAATAATTCAAGAGAAGTGGATATTTATGATGTCTCTAAAATCCCCTTTATGCATAATCAAGTATATATCGAGCAACATTAATGTCATGCCCAACAAAAATAATGGCCTCCAAAACTGCTCGATCAAGGGTGAAGGAGTCTTTTGCTATTGAAAGTCCCAATTGGTTCCGTAGAATGCACCAGTAAAATATACCCACAATGAGTAGGGATGATGTATTGATCTCTGTTTTCATTGCAACCCAAGTGACATTAACCTCATTTTAAGAGATGTAGGTGGCAACCCATCTTAATAGTTCCCTCGTCAGCTTAGGATCCTTCATTTAGGTTCTAATTTTAACTATCTCCATGCAATAATCAAAATCTACTATACTCACTGGAACCTCATGTTCGGACCTAAATAAGATATGTTGAATTGTATGCTCAGTTATGTCAACCTGTGTACCTCAAACTAAGGTGTTGGCCAATAGTGGTTGGTCCTGATATTGCTTCTCCAGAGGTGTGATCAAGTTTATTTAAGTAGTATACGAGGCATAGAAACTAAGAAACCAACTTCAGATTGTATCTCACAGTGGATTTCCCATCTAACCAAACTTGTATCTATCAAACAATGTTTTTATCTCTAGAATCTTGGCCAAATTAAGTGTCCAAATATAGGGTTACTCTATAATATTCCTTTTGATTCCACCCTTCTCAGTCAGCTTAGCATATTTTTTGTACAGTAAATTCATGTCCTAAACATACAAACTTTTATTTTCCCAAACTATGGCTGATCGAGCCCTTTGCTCAACTAAAGGTAGGGTCAAAGTGTTTGAGGAACTTTGTATTCCAGTACCTAAAACAGAGAACACCGAAATGTTTTCCTTATTATTGATATGCCCAAACTGCAACTCCCTTTTAAAGAATTGTAAGTGGTCATTATCAAATATATAACCCAACAAAGTTTGGGGTAAAATCCACATAGAATACGATGTTAATCAAGGTATATGTAGATTAATAGATGATTAATCATCAGTTTTCATAAAGTAGGGGGTTTTATGATAAATTTGAATAAGTTACTGCGGTATGTCAAAATGTCGGTGTATTATCTATAACATATTATCAATCAATAAAGAATAATCTAGGATTATATTTACCTCACTGTTTAATCATTTTCAGATTATAGAGTACGTGAATGTATACCAATGCATGTAATTGTAAGGACATTCAGATCAATTCTCCATCTAAGTGTTTTCCTACCTTCAAAGATGGTTTTAAGATTAACTCTTTAAAACTTAAGGTGATGAAATAATAATTTAATGTAATCCCAAGAGATTAATTCAGTTAAAGCATTAATCTTTATTTAGAGGTTGGAAACTCTAAGTTCTTGTTACTAATCTCTTTTTCGAACATTAAATTCCATACTCAAGCAAGCTATGTTTTTGGGCATGTTCTAAAGTTTGGAACCAATACAACCCATTAAACTGAATAGAAAAGTGATATAAACACAAGCATAATACGAAATTCAATGACCCATATCCCTAGAAGTGAATTTCCACCAAGGATCCCATAACCCTTGTTATGGAGTTTTAGCCACTCATGATAGGAAAATAGATGGAAAACTTGATTTCATAACTTAAAGATTAGAGCATACAATTTACAGATACAATGTTTAATCTAAGAATACTATGTTTTTGAACTCATAAAACTCATTTTTCATGAACAAATATGTAAAGTTAGCTCCAGGTACATATACCTATTCTAATCCCTAGACTAGGTATTTATACGATTCGAGAAAATGGGGATTTGTATTTCAAATCTAGGTTTCTGCATCATGGTTGATGGCTGATAGGATGATCCGTTAGATAGGAGATAGTTCATTGGATGAACCATTACCTACTTCCAGAATGGAGCTATCCATTGTGTGTCTTCATGGCTTCAACAATGGTCCATCACTTGTCTAATGGCCCGCCGCCCTAATAGTTGCTTGGCTTGTAATTTTCATGGATTCTATTTCACTGTGACAACTTGGGTGATGGTCTATTGTAGATTTGACATCCCATCAGTTGTACTATTACCCAACTTTTACTTCCCTTATTTACTAGTTCTTAGTGATGGAAAGATTGATGGTCATTTAGGGCACTGACAACCCGTCAGGCACCATGTCGTAGGTCTCATAATCTTAAAGTTACTTTTTTTCCTGCCCTTTAGTTTGTTTTATGAGAACAAGTACAAAACACATTAAAAAAACTAATGGTTTCTATAAAACATGCAATTATCCATCATTGAAGTTGAAAAATATACCACCATGAGTAACTACATCAACATCTTTAACTTAGGCCGATTGCTTGTCCTGAAGAAACTTAACACGATATCATGCCAGTATCCAGATCTAGAAAGAATAAGTAGCTGTAAGAAATAGCATGGACCAAAACTTATATTGATCGTATATACACAAGTTATTTAACAACCAACTAATAGGGATCTACACTTGGCATTACACGCTAAATAAGTTACATAACATACACTTGAGACACCTAATCTAAAAATCAGCAACCATAAATATCATTCACATGCTCTAACCACAAAGAAGTCCTTTTCACACAAATTGAATTAATTTAGGGACTGTAATTCAAATCTCTTCACTCTAAAAATAACTTCAAACAATACATATACAAAAATATAATCTTGCCCTTACCATTCTACAAAGTTCTACAACTGATTAACAAGGATTACTCTAGGACTTTATTTAATCCATTCTACCAATTTCTGCAGCTGATTGACAAGTTTTACTATAGGTGTTTATTTGGCTTTTAATGAAGTCTTGGTTGCAGGGGAGGTGTAATTTTGTACTTTTAGAATAGTAACTCATCCCTCCTTTCCACCGTCACCACTTATTCATTATGTTTTACAACCCAACACTTTCTTTTCTTTTTTACTCATCCTTTTCTTCCAGCTAAGTATGCTACATATCAATAGGATTTATTCATCTTTACTTATTAAACCTCCAATAGTAGACACCCTCAACTTAGGAAATTTCCCAGAGTTGAGGTGAATAATGTTATAGGAAGGACTAGGGCCAAACTAGTGATTTAACCATAGAGACTCTCTTCATACCCTTCTTCACTTATAAACCTCTATAGTAGCCACCCTTAACTAAGGAAATTTTCCTAGGTTGAGGTATACAATGTCTAGCGAGGGACCATCACAAAAATAGTAGTTCAACAATATAGAAAGAAAGTTTAGCATTTGTTGAATAAAAATGCCTTCATCTCAAATGGGGATCAAATGAATTTATACACATTATTTTGTCGGCATTTTTAAGGCTATGTTGACTCCATTAAAACACATTGTATTAAAATCATACTGATGCTACTTATTATCAGATTTGTGCTTAAGTTTAAGCATGCTTCACTTATTTAGAGATTTCTAATACCAAGTGTCGATCCATAATAATTAACTATCATACCTAATTACATGCATATTTTAAATTTTTGACAGGTCCTCATTTCACAATATTCCAACACTATAGCTAATCTTTCATTTTTTTTCTTTTTAAAAGAATAATAGTATAGACACCACAATAACAAAGTAGAAATAGAAATACAAAATAAAAAAGAAAACCACAATAGAAATCCTAAACATTCCAATTCTCCTAGATAACACACGAGGGAAAAAAACACAATCAATAAAAATACTCATGGAGACAAACTCCCATTCACACATAAAAGTACCCCACCCTACTAATAAAAGATACATTGTCACTACCACATAAATAATAAAGTTCAAGGGATTGAATACTTAGAAATACCTTAGGCTTGGGAGTTTGAAAATTCTGGGAGGCTTGACTAGCGCCACTATCAACAATAGTGACCCTAGTAGTGGTCGAGTTTCTCTAAACACTAACATCTTCACCAAATTGGATGGACATCGATAACACCAGTAGTCTGGGCCACCTACATGTGCTAAATAGTGGAAACACCAAATGCCTTATCTTCCACTCTCTTCCTCATTGCATCCTCATCCTTCTTCGATTGTTGTAATGCTTTTCTCATCACTCATTTTTCATTGGTCTTATTTTAATGTTTTCTTTTTCTTGATTTTCTCTTCTTACTAATCTCACTCACTACTTTTCCTCTATTCTTCAATGACTGGCCCATTAAATCCACTAAATTATCATATTCTTCTATTGCTAAAATTCTTAGATTAATGTAACTAGGATGGGTTTCCTATTAAACTCATCTATGCCTGCTTGCACTTGCTTCAACTTTGTTGTGAACTTAGTTAAGCCTGGAATTGAGAGTTCTCATAGACTATTGTTTACTATTTTCTCCATGTCATCTATTCTAGTATGCAGATTATGATACAACTTTAAAGCCTCTGCACAATCCATTCATAAATGGCTTGAACTCCTTTTCCCATGCATTTTGTTGAAATTTTAATTTCTTCTGATATTTTACCATTTTCACAAAAAATTTCTTGTGTCAACCTATAATCTAAGTAGACTGGTGGAATACATGATGTATCGGCTATCACGGGAGTAGTAGCTATAGGTCTAAACCCAAATTTTATAAAAGTGTCATACCTGAAGGGATATTTGATTCTACTAGAGTCGCTTGAGATCAAGGGACAAAAGATGGAAGCTTGTGCACCCTCATCTCAAATTTTATTACATCCCCTATACTTCTAATATGCTAACTTTTTGATAATGTCACTTTGTTGTGCACCTCACTGATTATTGGGACCTTTGCTAGCTTGCACAACTCTGTAATTAGACATGAAAAAGGAAATGCACTTGCAATCTGGTGTGCCCTACCAAATAGTTCATTAGCTATAATCTATTTGAAATATATATTCAACCTCTTGATAAAGCTAGCCACCAAAAAATTATCTTTATTAGTAAAGATTTGCATCACCATTAGTCAACATCAATCTAAGTTGAACTTATACCTACAAAATTTTTTCCTTGAAACTTAAGATGGATTTGGCAATACTCTCGCTCTATTATTCATCTAAGATGGATCACCATTATCAATCAATGCACATGGTATCTATGACCATTGAGTGGGTATGGTAGTCATCCTATACTCAAGCTTCATAAATATGGTAGGAGCAGTGTATAACTGACAAAAAAGAATTTGGTTGATAGTATGATCTAAGATATCCACAGTCACTCAACTAACTAGGATTCTTACCCTATTTTATGTGTCTGCTGCCTTCTTTCCCTTTGACCAATCCTTCTCTAGCACCGCTAAGTATTTAGCAAAGAATTCCTTGACAATGGTGGGTTGTAATCTCCTTGAGGCTTGCTCAAACAACCAAGCTTATATTCATTAAGTTGTCTCTCGATATCAAAATATTTTGGCAGCTCTGGGGTGATGATCTGGTACTCTTCAACATTAGGCCTTTTCTTTCTCTTATGTTGTGCTGGTTGGATTCCATTAAAATAGTTCTTCTTTTGTCCCTCAACCTTCCAACTGATAAACTCTCAAATTTTAAGGTCTTTACTACGAATCGCGCCACTTTCTTCTTGTTCAAGTCCTTTTTTAGGACTAGTAGTATTCTCTTTTTCACTTTCTATGTTTAGGCTAAAGCTAGAATTGTCGTTGCTTTTCCGTCATTGTTGACCTCAAGACTCAATAAATCTTCCTCCTATTCAGACTGGGAAGAAGTTCTATATTTCTTCTCACTATGCCTGGTGTGATAGCCTGGGGCTTT
This sequence comes from Capsicum pubescens, assembly GCA_030864215.1. Lineage (NCBI taxonomy): Eukaryota > Viridiplantae > Streptophyta > Magnoliopsida > Solanales > Solanaceae > Capsicum > Capsicum pubescens. The sequence continues at coordinate 190,821,599 of CM061544.1, read as the reverse complement.
AGTGTCACCCTCAGGTTTATATCGAGTCTTGATGTCATGGCTTCCTAAGTTGGCCTTATTATCCCCTACCTCATTCCAAAGGTAGATTTAGAATCATTGTATTTAAGATTGGAAGTACTAATACAATGTAAAAATTAAGAACAAAAAATGCAATAAAGATTCAAACACTATTTTAGTAGTGACGTGTTGGGCAATGACCCGTCACTTAAGTGATAGGTCATCACACCAACCGTAAAATCTTAAATAGATTTTACTTAAGTTTTGAGATCATTGAGATAGGTCCCCTGATGCGTCATTCCAAGGCTAATGGTTCATTAGGTCCACCATTAACCTTAAACATAATACAACATGAAATTGGGTGAGTTGTGCTACTCGTTAGGCGATGATTCATGGCCTAAGCAATGGTCCGTCAACCAATCCATCACCTTTAACTAGTATTTATTAAGTTAAAAACTTGTGCTATAGTTGAGGCAATGGGCTATCACTGAGGCATATGGTTCATCAGTCAATCCATCACAACTGCCAGTTTGCAAAATTTCCTTTGAGTATTTTATCAAACATGTGGTGAGCACATGTTTTTGCACCTTAATAGCGGATAAAATGAGCTTAAATCCCATAAAGTTTTACTTAATAGTAGGGTTACTCATATTTCACTCCTATATTTTATCCACCGCAATGTATTAAACAAAAATTTTCAACCTAACCATGGATCATAAAAGCAAAAAATGAAAAACATGGGATTCTAAAACCAAAAGAGTTGACAACTTATGGTAAAAACTTAAGAAGGAGGGAACTTACCGGAATATGAATGCAACTATAAAATTAGTCTTGTGTGTAGACTAAATATAACAAAATAACAATCTTTAGAACAATTGAAGGCATATTGATTTGTTTTTAGTGACGGAGAAAGTCGAAGTGTGGGATGGTTTAAATAGTAATGGACTATGAAAAGAGCGGGTAATAGGGGATATATATAATTAAGATTTATAAATATGGGGACTTTCAATGATTGAGAATATGAAGTGGAAGGGTAGTGGTGAATGTGGGTATTAATTCTTATTCATACATGTGTTTTCTTGAATTGGGTACTTGGGCCTATGTAAAGGTAATTTTTTACAAGAGTTACACGTGGGTTGGGTCAATTTAATTATAAATTTACTTACCTTTGATGTTCTAAGTGATGGTACATTAGTGTGTTGATGATCCATCCCCTGGGTTATCACACATTCTACAATGATGACTACTGTCTAACCTTGCAATGGTTTAGTTGATGGGTCGTCACTTGAGCGAGAGTCCGTCGTGCTCCTCATTGTTGCTTATGTAGAATGCACAGATTCAATCCTTCTTGGGATAGTTTCATTGAAGGTCTATCAACCACTTGATTGAACATTACAACGTCTGTCGCCCCATATAAAAAATATATGGATTTTAGGTTACCTTTGATTATTCAAAACTGACGACCCATCAACCTTGCGATGATCCATCAATCAATCATCAAGGCCGATCATAGTCACTATTTTTTATTCTTAATCCCGAATATTTAACATATAGATTACACAAATTTGACAAAAAAATCCAAACTACAAAATTTTGTAACAGATTATGGGTTGCCTCCCATTAGCACCTAATTTAACATCACAACACAACTTAGGTATCTTGATTACTCAGACTTCATCAAGAAACACCAACGATACCAAATTTACCTATTCTTGTTGGCCCACATAATACTTGATAGGTTTCCCATTCACTTTGAATGACCTCCCATCTTTGTATTCTAGTTCTACCACATTGGATGCAAAGACTTGAGTCACTTTGAAAAGATTGGTACAGTTGGACTTTAGTTTCCTAGGGAGTAATTTAAAACTGAATTAAACAACACCAAATTCCATAATTAAAACTCTCTTTTTGTCTTTCGGTCATGTTACAACTTCATCCTTTCCTTATAAAGGTTAGACCATTCATATGCATGGAGCTGAAATTCGTTAATCTCACTTAGTTGGTCCAATCTTCAATCAGCTGCATTTTTCCAACTTAAGTTCAAACTTTTGAGTTCCTACAAAATTTTATGCTCAATCTCTACTAGTTAATGACAAGCCTTGCTGAACACCAACAAGTGCGATGACATATCAATTGGTGGTTTAAAGTCAGTAAAGTAAGACAAATGTCATTATCAAAATTCCGTGATGAATCGCTTTGGCTTGCATTCATAGACATAGACAATAACATCTTAATCTCCATGTTTGACCCTTCCACTTCCTTGCTCATTTGGTATGATAAGGAGTAGCCACCTTGTGGTGCTTCGCACCATTTTTTTCTAAGGCAACCCTAATCACTTTACTACAAAAGTGGCCCCTCATAACTTATGATTATGAGTGGAGTACCCAATCATGAGATTACATTCTCTTTCAAGAACAATGCCACACTCTTAACTTCATTATCTACCAATGCCACTGCTTTTACTCATTTGGACAAATAGTTGACAAAAAAACAATTATACTTAAGCATAATTCCACCGTAAAATTAATGCCCTACATATCAAACAGTTCTACCTCTAGCATTGTTGTCATAGACATATGTTGATGCATAGAAATTTCCCCTTGCCACTAGTATTGATCACATGTTCTAATAAATTCATAACCATTCCTGTGAATAGTGGGCCATAAGTACCCACTTTATAGAACCTTTCAATCTATAAGATCACCTACATGATATCTACTCACATGCTAAGAGTGAAAAACTTGCATGATATTTAACATCTCTACCTCCGATACATATATTCAGATAATATTATCCATACACGATCTAAACAAATAAGGCTCATTCCATAAATACCTGTTCATATCATGGAGAAACCTTTTTCATTATTGAAATTTCAGATCTTCAGAAATATTGTCACACATAAGATAATTTGCGTAATCTGCATACCAAGGAAAAAGGTCTAGAGTAGCTACAAGTACCTGTTCATATGATATTGACTCATAAATGTCCAAGAAATCTAATTTTCTACTTTTGTTCTCCAATCTGGATAGGTGATTAGCTACTTGATTCTCACAACCTTTTCAGTCCTTGACTTAGAAATTGAATTCCTATAGAGATAACACCCATCTCAATAACCAAGGTTTGGCATCTTTATTTTCCATTAAATATCTCAATACTTAGTGATTTAAATGGACAACAACCTTAGTACCCAACAAGTATGCCCTATATTTCTCAAAGGGATATACAATAATAAAAAACTCTTTCTCGATGATGGTATAATTCTTTTTAATTTCCATTCAATGCCTTATTCATATAGTATATTAGATGAAAAATCTTTTATTTTTTTTTCCCAAGAACATCACCAAGCGTCACTCCACTTGCAATGCACATCATTTTAAAGGTTTGGACAAAGCTAGCGCAATCATAATGGGTGCTACTACTAATTTAAACTTAAGGCACTGGAAAGCTTTCAAACACTCATTATTCTACTTGAATTTTACCTCTTAGTCCAATAAATTGCATAAATGGTAGGAAATTTTGGAGAAGTCCTTGATGAACCTTTTGTAGAATCCCGGATGGTCCATGAAACTTTAAACACCCTTCACCAAGATTGGTGGAGGTAGCTTTTTAATCACCTCTATTTAGATTGGTCCACTTTGATCCCCTTAGATGAGTTCTTGTGGCCAAACACTATGACCTTCTTCACCATGAAGTGGCGCTTCTCCCAATTGAGCACAAGATTAAACTCTTCACAGATATGTAATGCATTACTCCAGTTTATCAAATATCCATTGTATGAATCTCGCACCATTGAGAAGTCAAACACAAAAATTTCCAAGGTTTCCTCAACCATATCAAAAAACATTGACATCCTACAAATTTGAAAGGTATCTAGAGCATTCGACAACCTAAATGTCATCCACTTGAATGCCAAATTATCATAGGGATATGTGAACGTAGTCTTTTCCTGGTCTTCATGTGTAATGGATACTTTGGTGTATTCAAAGTAGCCATCTATAAAGAAATACCAACCTTTTCCATCTAACCTATAAAACATTTGATCCATGAAGGGCATTGGAAAATGATCCTGGAGTGTTTATGAGTTCAACTTTCTAAAATCCATGCACAATCTCAACCCATGACTTGCCTAAGAGAAATCAATTATTTTTTTTATCCACCATGGGCATGCCTCATTTATTTGGTACATACTGTACAAGGCTTATCCACTTGCTATCTGCTATCGAGTACACCATTCCTATATTAAGACACTTTATTATCTCCTTCTTCACCATCTCTTACATATGTGGGTTAAGCCTATGATAATGTTAGATAGTAGGCATATTATATTCCTCCAACTAAATCTTGTGAGTAAATATACCTGGAAAAATACCAATAATAACTATAATGGTCTATCCCATCGCTCTCATGTAACTTCTCAACACTAAAATAAGTGATTCAACCTATTACTCCACCAAATTGACTGTAATGATTAGTGGCAAGGTATTTATCTCTCCCAAAAACACATATCTCAGATAACCTAGAAACTCTTTCAACTCCAATACTATCGACTCTTCAATGGATGGTTTACTGGCCGTGTTGGTTTATATTTTAAGTCAAAGTCCAATTTACTTGGAGCATATGAGTATGATACCATTATGGTCAATGCACAGACTATTTCATCATACTCCTCAATTCCATAACTATCAAAATTCATCAATATTTCTGCCAAAGTGTCAATAGCAAGTCTCTCTTCAACAGGCACCACTATGTCACTATCCTTAACAACATCAATAACTAACACCACATTTATCTCTTTGGGCTGCTTCATTAGCATACAAACATCAAAGTTAACTTCTTCATCATTGAGCCTTAATTTCATCTCATTCCGCTCCATATCCACCAAAACTCTTCTAGAGTCTATTAATGTTCTACCTAATATTATGGGCACATTAAAATTTACCACACAATCAAGAATTAAAAAATCTGCCGGAAGTATTAAATTTGCCACATTTACCAATATGTCATAAAGGATACCTCAGGACGCTTAATCTAACTTTCAACCATAAACAACTAAATAAATGATGCCTCAAGAGTTCCCAAACCCAAGTGCTGATATATAAAAAATGGCATCAAGTTAATGCTTCCTCCAAGATCAAAAAGTGCCTTCGCAAAACTAAGGTACTAATTATACACAAAATAGTGAATGCTCCCAGATTGGATTATTTTCGTGGAAATAACACTAAAGTGATGAATACTGCCTACTGGTTTATAGAACATTACTCTCTTCTTGGTTACTAGGTATTTCATAAACTTGGCGTACATTAGAATTTGTTCCAAAGCCTCAATCAACAGAACATTTACTGACGATTATTTCAACATGGCCATGAACTTACAAAATTTTCCATCTTCGACATTCTTTTTTATCCTATCTAGGAATGGAGAAGGAGTCCTAGGAATTTGAGTTAAAGAAATTTCCACCTCTTTCCCCTTTTTATGACTCAACTAATCTTTATCCTTTAATATAGGCAATTTTTCTATAGAAAATTTATTCTTGTGTAATTCTTCTAGCATCTCAGACTTAGCTGGACTAATTTGTAGCTCACCATTATTAAACATAACCTCTTTTTTAGATACAACATCATTCAGTTGTAAATGAACCACCGAATATGGCTCAGGCAATATTCTACCACTCATTGTTGTAATACCTAGACAAGTACAATCATTCCTCGGGTTTGGGACCATATTACTTGGTAAAGTTTTGATCTTCCTTTGATTAAAAGCTATGAACAACTGACTCATTTGGTGATCCAACTTCTTAATTAAAATGGAATTGGAATCCACCAGTTGACTCATAATTGATAAGTTTCTTCTTATATTCTTGAAATATGGATCAGTATACTCCTCCCATTTTATCAATCTAGCCATCATAGATTCCATAGACATCTTCCCTGAATCATTGAAAACATTATCATGACTCCCAGGTGGCACTTGCAACCCACTTTGGTCACCTTTACTCTTACATTTCCCTTATTCATGGTCTTTATAACTATACTTTTAATAATTGATATCCCTATGATAGTTTTGACCTTTATTTCCTTGGTCATTAGCACAAACCCCCCCTAATTATTCAAATAATTAACCTCTTCTTCAAAATCAAATTCAATTGTTTTACTATGAGATCCAACAGTATTGACTTTTTCAATGTTACCAGACAATAAGTGTTTGGTGAGAAAGTCCATTTGCATATTTATATTAGCCATTTCTTGGTCATGTTCTTCTTTTTTTTCAAAATTGTTCCACAGACATTCCAACTGAATAAGTGTTTCTAGCTATGTCAAAATCCCTGGTATGTCAAGCTCTACTAGTTTTCATTAACCTATCCAAGATATCAGTTGCCTCAGTAAAAGTACAATCCATAAAAGTACTACCTGCCGCATTATCCATTATTGACTTTGTGTTTGAATTTAGTTCTCTTTAGAATATCTCCAACAAGTATTCATCGGCCATCTTGTGATTCAAACATCAAATTAAATTCTTTTTGAACTTCAGCAAAGTTTTATAAAGTGCCTCATTGGGCAGTTCCCTAAAATTACTAATCCCATCCTTCAATTGTAACATCCTAGATGGTGAAGAGACCATTTTAGTAAAATTCTTTTCAATTGCCTCTAGTTTGTTATAGAATTAGGAGCTAGCTCAGCCAACCACAGAGTTCCCTCCACAAATAGAGAAAACATAAGAACATCAATAAAACATAATTCTTCCCAACTATAGTAAAGTTAAAAGATTTGCAGATGTTGACAAAATTTACCAATTACATGTTAGGATCATCACCTTGTAGTCTACAAAAAAAACTTTCAGATTGAGAAATTATATCATCATAATTATGATATTATACTTCACCCCTGAAGCCAATAGGGGTAGCACAATTTCTCTACTAGCACCCACTCTATCCATATCATTATCATCATTGTCCGACAAACTTCACTGCATGTTGTTGGCATCCTCTATCGCGTGCTTTCTGATTATAGTTTTTTGGTGCGACCTTGATTACATGTCACGTATTCAATAGGTCAAACAACTCATCATCCCTAGGTTATCATTGTTATCATTTTATACATGACTGGCGCATCAATATTCTACTGTTTTAACTATGGGCGGCAAGTGCAGCTAATCTATCTACCTTTTGGTATGCTTCCATTATCCTCATTAGAGTTATAGAGAGTTTAGTATCAAATGTTATTATAGGTTCTCCTAAATTACAAGTGCATAGAATGCATAATCAATAGATTGAAAACAGATAAACAAGAAATAAAAGTAAAATTAGGAAACTAGATTAAAAGTCAATTAACATACATAAATTGAATAGACAAACGTATTCGCAGACAACAACGCCAAAATTTGATACACCAAAACTATAACTCTCTTATTAAGAAGTGTAAACAATCTTTGTCAAATATATTACCCGACAATGTTAAGGTTGAATCCACGGGAATAGGATGTTAATCAAGTTGTATGTATATTAATTGATGATTAATCATTAGTTTCAAAAAGTAGTGGTTTTTTAATAAAAAATTGAATAAGTGATTACAGTATGTCAAAATATCATCGTATTACCTATAATGTATTATAAATCAAGAAAGACTAAACTGGGATAATATTCACCTCGATGTTTAATCACTTTAGGATTTTAGGGTATGTGAATTTATACCATTACATGTAATTGTAAGGACTTTGAGGTCGATTCTCCATCTATATGTTTCATTACATTCAAAGATGGTTTTCACCTTAATTCTTTCAGACTTAAGAGGATGAAATAATAATTCAATGTAATCCCGAAGAGATTAATCTTTATTTAGAAGTTGAAAACTATAATTCTTGTTACTAATCTCTTTTCTTAACAATAACTTCTTTACTCAAGAAAGATAAGTTTTAGTGTATGTTCTAAATTTTGCAACCAATAGAACCCATTAAGATGAAGCGAAAAACAATATAATCACAAGCATAGTACAAAATTTATTAACCCATAACCCTTAAAGTGAATTTCCACCATGGATCCCATAACCCTAGTTGTAGAGTTTTGGCCGCTCATGATAAGAAAAAACATGGAAAAGCTTGATTTGATAACATAAATATTAGAACTTACAATGTATAAATTTAGAACTTTAATTGATATTCAAACTAAGAATACTTTGTTTTTGAACTCACAAAGGTCATTTATCAAGAATAGATACATTACAAAGGTTAGCTCCAGGTAAATATACCTATTATAAATCCTCGACTTGGTATTTATAGGCTACAACACAGTGGGATCTGAATTTCAAATCTGGATTACCGCGTCATGGTTGACGACTGAAGGGACGATTTTCCAAGCGGGCGATGTTTGTATAATGAACCATTATCTGCTTCATGAATGGATAAATATGGTGAGTCGTGATGGCTTCAGTGATGGTCTGTCACTCGTCTAATGGACCATCTCCATAATCGTTGCATGGCCTATAGTTTCCATGGATTATATTAAACTCTGGCGACTTTGGTGATGGTCTATCGCAACTTGGATGGTACATCAAAAAACTTCTACTTTACCTCTTTATTGGTTCTTGTTGATGGAAAGAATTGATGATCCATCAAGGCACTGATGACTCGGAATACACCACATTCTAGGACTCTTTATCTTAAGTTACTATTTTTCCTACCCTTGAGTTTGATTTCTGTGATCAAGTACAAAACACATTAAAAACACTAATAGCTGTTGGAAAAAATGAAATTATACATCACTAAAGATGCAACATGTAATTTAATGATTTGGTACATCAATTATCACCAAACTCAAATGATTGCTCTTTTTTTTTTAGACTGGGAAGAGGTTTCTACCTGGACAGTAGATGAAACCTGTTACTAAGGTGATGGGGTGACCTGTGGTGTGAATTGAGTTTTAGCTTGCTCCATTTTCCTTTGAATCATACAATAAGGAAAAAGTGGGATATCATATTTATCAATCTCATACACCTCCTTAGACCCAAAGTTCTCCTATTTTAAAGGCTTATCCTAAAGTATAGATTATGTTTCATGAGTATTAGCACTCCTTTTGGATGTGGGTGCTGCATCACTAGATTTTTGAGTTCCTTTGGGTGGCATGGTACTTGGTAAAAAGGAATTAGCATGCAAAATAAATATCTAGGAAGTAACCAAAAATAGTATAACTCATGTTTGAGGTTCATTATTCTAGTCTATGAATTGTAGACTGGGTTCATGACTCATGAATTAAACTCATTAACTTTAGTTCTGAAATTCACGAGTCTAGTATATGATTCATAGACTAGGTTCATGAATCATGGACCCCACTAGTGAACTTCAAAGACAAAACCAAGTTGCATGATTCCCAGTTCTGATTCCTATGAGTCCAATTCATGAATAGTGAACAAAGTTCATGAATTATGGGTTAGACTGGAAATATTCAAATCAATATCGAACATCTTTTCACCATTATTATAGGCCAACATTGTTAAAATTATCATACAATTAATTTTTAACTCAATCATGCTAACTTGAGTACCCCTTTAAGAGCATGAAATCACAATTACAACCCTACTTCGAGTAACGGTGAATCAACATTAAAAAAATCATAAATGGAATTGCAATACCTGGGAAGAGTTTGGAATTACGAGTATTTAACACATGAGTTCATCCCAAAATTTTCACTATACTTTTTTACATCGGTGTGTGGGTTGAGCCCTAGGAGCCGGGAGTAGGAATTAGTGTATTAGGGTAAATAAAACACAATGGAAACTAGTTTGAGTATTATAGTAGGGGTTTGGATTATTTTATGAGTTTTTGTATACAAAATTAGGGTTTTGTATTTTGAATTGAGGAAAAGAGAATTAGGGTAATAGAGTTTTAGAAATGGATGGAGGTCATAATTTGGGTTTTGGGTTTCTATAGGGATTAAAAGTGGACGATATAGGTCAACTCACATATGGGAAAGACTTTTAAAATAACATAAAAATAAATAAAAAATATAATTATCTAATTTCCATGATTTGGACTTATGGGTCATAGACATAGTTCACTACCCGTGGATTCCACTCTTGTTTTATATTCTAAGACCAATTTTTTTTTTATTTCCATAAGAGAAATCTAAGGGTCATATACATAGTCTATGACTCATGGATTCAACTCATGGACAATTCCCTACAACAAGAAATTTTTCTTATTTTCACTAGGAGAATCTACGAATTGTGGGCAAGGTCTACGACTCATAGATTTAACTCGTGGAATAGATTTTGTAGCTACCACTCTATTATGCTTTCCATGAGTTGTGTCTACAATTTGTACACTTATTCCATGACTCATAGACTCAACTTGTGGACATACTTACCTGGAGTATCCATCTTTTTATCTTTACATTAGTTCAATAGTCCCTACATAATTAAATGCCCTATTCTTATATTGATGAACTTGTGAGAAACAAAACAAAGTGAAAAAATAAATCCTTGGTTTTCCTCCAAAAAAAATGCTTTATTTATCGTCACAACACAATGTGGCTATGTTGGGTACTCATACTTCACCAATAATATTATGGGTTGACTCTCACGAAGTGCCTGATTTATTTTGCAGGACAACTCGGTTTGGCTTGATTTCTCAAGCATCTTTAAGTCCACTTCAAAAACTAACCTAGGGTCATTACTTTAACCCATGTAGTGTTTCACCAATTGTCCATTGACCTTAAATTTCTTCCCATCCTTATTCTCAAGTTCAATTGCATCATAAGGTAACATTGTAACCACTCTATATGGGCTGTTCCATTTTGATCGTAACTTCTCAAGAAATAGCTTCAGCCACAAATCAAACAGTAATACCATGTCACCAATAGTAAATTCTCTCCTTTCAATTTTTGATTATGATATAACTTGTTTTCTCTTTGTACAAGGATGAGCTCTTATATGTGCAGAAATAAAATTCATCTATCTCATTTTTCTATTCATGCCTCAAATTACGTCATCACCTCATTCTAGATTCAATCTCTTCAATAATCATAATACCTTATGCTCAAGTTTGAAAGGCAAGTGGCATGTATTACCATACACAAGATGATATGGATATGGACTAATATGAGTTTTGAATATGGTCTGATATGCCTATAATGCAGTATATAACTGTTTTTCCCATTCCTTTATATTGGCATTCAAATTATTTCCCAAAATGGACTTGATTTCCTTATTGGAGACCTCAACTTCCTACTTGCTTATGGATGGTAAGGTGTTGCAACCTTGTGTTTTACACCATATTTATCAAGTAGGTCCTTAATTAAATGACTTCAAAAGAGGTATCCTCCATCTCTATTGGTAACCCTAGGGGTCCCAAATCTAGAGAATACGTTCTTTTTTAAAAAAAATTGTGATGTTTTTACCTTCATTGTTGGAAAGAACACTTGCCTTCACTCAATTCAAAACATAGTCTACAGCTACCAATACATACTTCATGCCATGTGAGCTCACAAATTTTCCCACAAAGTTAATACCTTATACATCAAATAATTTAATCTCAAGGATATCCATATTAAAAGTTAATGTATTTGTGAGATGTTCCCTTGTCTTTGACATCTGTCCAATGTCCTTGCATATTCGTGGGTATCGTTTTGAATTGTGGGCTTGTAATATCCATATTACTAGATCTTGTGCATATTTCATGCACCTTTATAATGACATCTAACTAGTGAAGAGTCACATACTTCTAGGATACACATCATCTCAACCTTTGAAACACATCATCAAATTATACCATCTGCATAAACTTGAAATAAGTATGGATCATACCAAAATTTATTTATGCACCTACGTATGAACTTCTTTCATTGTTCAAATGACATATTTTTCAAAACTATATCACTTGCTAAATAATTGGTAAAATCTATAAACCAAAGGATTAAGTCTTGTCATGCATCCAACACATGCTCATCAGGAAAATTACCATCAATTTTAAGCTCATCCTTTAGTTTTAACATTGGTTCTTACTCAAGTTTTGACAAACGGTCTGCAAGTTTATTATCAGTGCCTTTTAATTCTTAAACTCAAAGTATAAATCCTATAATAGAGATACCCATCAAATCAACCATGGATTTGCATTTTTCTTCACCATAAGGCACCTAAGAGCTTCATGTTTAGTATGCATAGTGACCATTATGCAAATCAAATAAGACAAAAAATTATAGAACATAAACCCCATAACAAACAACTCTTGTTTAGTCATAGTGTAATTTTATATGCGGGATTAAGTATTTTTCTAGCATAGTATATGAGATGTAAAATCATCTCTGACCTTTGTTCTAGGACTGAACCTAGCATCATAGCTCTAGCATTAAACATGACCTCAATCTAATCTAGAGACATAAGGATGGAGGTTGATATCAACCTCTCTTTAAAACTATAAGTTTTGATCCCATTGATAACGTGCACCATTTAGTTCAATCACTTTCCTATCTCTAATTGATAAAAAGAAATATCCTAGAGCCTCTATTATTCCATGTACCGTAGGGTCCATAAATTTTTCTAAAGATTTGTGTGACTTAGGCTCTACCTTAACTTGATGCCGCTAGCAATTGATAGATAGTTAGAGTTGAGGTTGCCTAAACTGACTTCGATGAAACTTCTTATAGTGAATCCCACTATGAAAAAACCTATGGTAATCTTATGTGATGTTTTAATAAGGTTTTTATTCTCCATTTTCTAGCTATTTTTGTTATCCTTGACTTTGAGGTTGATGTTGATGTTCCCATAATCTTAGGGAGACCATTTCTTATGACTGGGCATCTTTTGGTTGATATGAAGGTTGGGTAGATAAAGTCTTATTTGAAGATGATTATGTGACTTTCAATCTATGACAATCCATGAAGTATCCAAAGGATGTGCATGTGATCTCTATGATTACTATAGTCGATGAGGATGCATTAGTGGTTTTTATTGAGGAGAGGCTTGGAGTTGAAGAACTTTCATTAGTTATTATGAATTACAAGGGTGATGGCATTGACGCCTATGATGAGATGGTGATCAAACTTGATGGTGGGGATTCGTATAATCTTGCACCAAAGAAGCTAGATCTACATCTGAAGAATTATGTGACCCCATTGGGTAACCCATCAATTAACAAGCCTCTAGTGCTGGAGCTCAAGGGTTTTTTATCCCATCTTTGTTACATATTTATAGGAGCCATCAATACTTTCCAGTTATTATTATAGGTGATATGGTAGATTGACAAGTTGAGGCTCTAGTATTTGTGTTGTATAAATTTAAGAGGGACATTGGATGGTCCATTGATGATATCAATGGGATTTTATGTGGAATTTGAGTATCAATAAAGACTTAAACTGCCTATTAAAGACTTAAACTGCCTATTAAAGATTTAGTAAGGAAGAAAATTATCAAGTTGTTGGAGATATGTTTGGTTTATCGATTGATGTGTATGCATGGACTATAGGACGATGAATATATGAATTGAGAAGGAAAATAATTACATTTTATGTTGGATGATACTTTTCTGAAGGCATTTGAGTAGGGCTACTTTCTGGGTGGATCAGACAGATAAATATGCTTAACAGTTTGTCTTAACGGGCGGTGTATTTTCTCAACCATTTAACAAATACTAATAAAAGTATATTATAGGTATATATATTTATATATTTGTAAATACCTTTCAGGCTATTTTCCTATATTTTTGCTTATTTTCACCATTATAGTTTTCCTATAGCTGCCCAAAGTTATTTATGACATAGCTTGGACTGACAATTCTGTTATCGAGCAATTCATTTAATTTTTAGAGTCAATTCTCTATTTTGAAGTCTTCACTGGTTCAAAATGGCCATTGGGAAAAATTTTAATCAAACGACCTTAAATCTAAATTACAACAGTTCTAGCAGCTCCAAAATGTCAATTTTAGGCTAGGAGAACTCTTGGTTTGGGTCTTGAGACACCCGAGCTTATTTTGACCAATTTGTTGGAAAGTTAAGAAAATGAAAATTGGGTGTGGACAAAATTTTGGTCGAAAAAATCTCGGGTGGAAATTTTAGTTGTGCTAATAAGACCAAAACATTGAATTTTGTATGGTTGCATAGTTCATTTGTGTGTATGGGATTCTAGATGAATCCCTAGGGCTTGGTAGAGACTTGGAAAATGCCAAGTATCAGCTGTACCTAGTGTCATTGCTAATAGCGAGGATTTGGGTCACAATTGTGGGGTGAATTATTGCGACTATAACTAGCTACTGCAGCCACAATATGTGGCAATCGTAAGGATCGGGTCGCGATAGAGACACCCAAGCACCTGGAATGGGTATAAATAGTCCTTTTTTATCCTATTTTTTCTATTTTCATCCATTTCTAAGAGAGCTAAAAGCCTAAATGGTGAGATAAATTGAATTGATGTTTGTGGGTGATTTCTGAGCTTGGCTAATACTTGTTGTTATGATTCTTCTTTGATTTGTTTTAAGATTTCACCCTTTTAATGGTATATTTTTCCCATTTCTTGTTCAAAAATCCCTATACCTTGGAGTATTGATTTTATCCCTTAATTAGCTTGGAATTCACCCATTTTTGTAGGTAATTACTCCTTGAGTATGAAGGAATGTTGGGTTGGTTGTTGAAATGTGATTTTTTTAAAATGGGACCCATATGGGATTTTGGTGTGATTATTGATGGAAATGTTAGATTCGGGATTGGTTTTAGGTGTTGGTGTGATAAATTACAATACTTGGATTAGTTAGATAGTTTAGGCTATTTGGGGTATCACTTTTGTGTATAATTAGCCTAGTTAATTATACCTTAGAGGAAGTTGACCTTGTAGTCACTTGAGTTTAGGATGGAAATTTTTTAGCTACTCAACCAATAAGGAGATTGTTCTAGTCACTTCAGTTTAGGGTAGAACTACCCTCGTTTCCATCATTACCTAAGGTTGAATGAACATAGTTTCTCTCTATTGGGAGGAATTTCTATCCTAGGGCTAGTTATGGCTTGTTTAGCCTCTAATAGTGTATTGAGATACCTTAGCCTAGTCCGAGATAAATATTTCTTGGTAAAGGATTTCATATATTTAGAAGTGGGCTCTTTGACCCACCTTAGGCCAAGACTTGTGTTAGTTAATGAATACTATTTATATGTTTATGTACGTACATCTAGGAAATTTTTATTGTAGTGATATTGATATGCCTTAGTACTTGATGGTTAGGATGGGTTGACGTTGGGAGTAACACTTATTGATTATGCGATATATATCGTATTGATCAATTTGGTGATGAGTTATTAAATATGCTATTGAATACGTCCTTGACAATGATATTGCTTAAGCCATTAATTAGGATATGGATTGGGCCATTAGGAATGCCATTCACTAAGTTAGTGATTATATTAGCGATCAGCTATTGTTCATACGAAAGATCTTGCTTATTGGATATACTAGAAAGTATGCTATTGATTATACTTACAACCATACTTATTTAATATACCAACGATTATGCTATTGATTATGCTAGAGATCATTCTTTCGATTATGATTAGTGATTATGATAAATAGTTATGGTATAGAATATGCTAATGACTATGCAATTGGTTATGGAAAAAATGATATAGTTACCGATAAAAGTCCAGATATTGTTTATGCTATGAATTATACAAATACTGGTTCAAGTACAGATAATGATGATGATATAAATTATTTATACCTGATGCAAGTCTAGAGGAAGGCTATGATATTAATGATGATACAGAAGATGATATCAATGATGACATTTATGATGATATTTTTTATTATACTTATCGATTTGAGTTCGAAAATACACATTATACTATGATGGTATATTTATTATGATATGACGATATCGGGGTGTGAGATTGACAAAAGTGATTCTACCGAAGTCTGAAAATGAGGAAATAGTGATTAGTTGATAATTAATGATTAGTTTATAATTGATGATTAGTTGATAATTGATGATTAAATGATAATTGATGATTAGTTGATAAATGACGAATAATGGATAAATATTGGTAATGGCATAGCATGACCTGGACGAATTCCAATGGTATTATTAGAGTTGATGATTGATGTGTTGGGTTATACTATCTTGTTTGTACCTTCTAGGTTTATGGGGACTTGTGATGGGTTATATTCTTTTCTATAGTAACTGGCTTATGGGGGCCAATTTTGTAGTTATGATTTTATATGTTGACGTTGTATGTTATGTTATGTTATGTTATTATTCCGGTTTACTTATTTATCTATGCACAGTGATGTTAGAGTTAATACAAGTCCACCTCTTTACCTTTACTTAGTTATGTTATCTTACATTTTATCATAGTTATATCATAATTTAGCTCAGTTGGCCGATGATGTCTACTGAGTACCAGTGATTTTTGTACCCATATTACACTTCTATACCTTATTGGTGTAGATCTGAGTACTAGTTTCTTCCGTTGATTGATGTTCATGCTATATGGATTTCAAAAGATAGGGTGAGCTCTTTCAGTTTAAGTCGCCCATTTCCTTCTATCTTACTTATTTCTAGTATTTAGTTTTAAGACAAATTATATTGACTATTTAGATACTTGGGTTGTATTTTTAGTTGCTATTGTACTAGATCAACCAAGTCGTGGGATGGTATCTATGGGATGACTTTGTTCTATCTATTTCTAATACCATATTTTATTTACAAGTTGCACTTGTTGCTCTTTGCCTTGTGGGCTTTTATACCAAGTTAACCCATTGTGTTTAGCTTCGGGTTACAGTTTCGCTTACTTGCTGGTGGGATAGAGTAGGTGCTTCCATCATGATTTATAAATTAGATTATGACTATATTAGAAGCGAATACTAGTCTAATATAATACAAACTCCATACTAACGAGCTGGTAAATCAGTAAGAAATTCAATTCACAAATCGTATCAAGTCATATGACTATGATGCCTGATATAATTAGAAGGCCAAAATAGAAGTGAAACAACTTGTTTGATCAATTTTGATTTGATCTTTAAGGAGAAACATTTTGGTTTGATCAATTTTAAGGAGTGGTAAAGTATTAAATGGAGTTTTAGGGTTAATAATAGGTACTTTAAAGTATATAGCTAATGGTACAAATTTATTATAACAGTTCATAATGGATTAGCCGTATCCCAATAAGAAAATTGTGTAATCCACCCCCGCAGTGACAAATCATTAACTATAAAATTTTAGTCCACTTTCTAAATGTTAATCCGATAGCCCAATACCAATAATCCAATAAGTCAATTTTGCGGTCGGTCGACTTATCAGTTTCAATTTAGTTTTGAACAATCCTATTTTGGGTG
The DNA here is from genome assembly GCA_030864215.1 of Capsicum pubescens. Classification (NCBI taxonomy): domain Eukaryota; kingdom Viridiplantae; phylum Streptophyta; class Magnoliopsida; order Solanales; family Solanaceae; genus Capsicum; species Capsicum pubescens. Next base: position 190,804,299 of record CM061544.1, on the reverse strand, counting down.
TCTAATAGAGAAGTTGATTTTAGCTCCTATTATTGTATCTCTTGATTGGTCCATGTCATTTGAGATTATGTGTCATGTTAGTGGTATGGTGCTAGGACTAGTTCTAGGCTAAAGGCTAGAGAATATCTTAAATCCAATCTCTTATGCTATAAAAGCACTTAATTTTGCTTCAAAAATTTAAACTGTCTCTGAACAAGAGATGCTTGTTGTGGTTTTTACATTTGAGATATTTTACATTGTTACATTCGATACCAATTTACTCATCGTTCATTGCCAATTGATCAAAAAAGGAAAAATGAGCCAGGTAAAGAAAAATGAGAACTTGTATCATTAAAAAAATGAGGGTACTTGTCCTACATGACCTTCACGGTTTCTCAAGTGGCTTTTTCAATCTAATGATGCTTCCACTAGACCTTTATCGATCAATTTCCTTTCTCCTCAATTTCAAGACATCCTAATAATGAATAGAAATCGGATGCTGCTTATAAGCAAAATTCTTATCCAACAAAACTGAATCCAACTTGAAAATATAATCCATACAATTTCTCTTAAGAATGGATACATGGAACACTGAATAGACCCCCAACAGACTTAACAATTTAGCCAACTTGTACTCTATTGGACCATCATCATAAAAACCTTAAATGAACTAATATATCAAGTGCTAAGATTGATATTATTGCTAAATCTCATGACTGCCTACATAGGGGACACTTTTAATAAAACTTGCTAACCAACCTTGAATGATATGTACCAAACCTTACGGTTTGTGTACTACTTTTTCCTACTCTAGGTTACCAACAACTATGTTTTGATGAATATTACCTTTTCCACAGATTTCTATACTAAATTAGTGTCCAGAGGTTTCACATAACCAATCTCAAACCACCCTATGGGCAATCTACAGTTTCTCTCATATAGCTCCTCATATGGGGCAATATTAATGCTACAATGATAGTTGTTATTGTATTAAAACTCACTCAATGGAAAGAAATGGTCCTAATGACTCAAAAATTCAACCACACATGCCTTCAACATGTCCTCAAGAACCTAAATCATCCTCTCCAATAGTCCATCAGTCTGCGGATGAAATGACATGATAAAAGTGAAATGGGTGCCCAATTCTTCATATAGACTGTGTTTAAATTTAGAAGTGAATTGTATACCGCTATCTAACATGATTGAAATGGGAATCCCATGTAGCCTCACTATATCCCTAACATAGATTTTAAGAAACTGCTTAAATATAAAATCTAAACTACCTCGGTTAAAATAGGTTGGTTTAGTTTGTCTATCCAGTATAATCCAAATCATGTCATGCTTTCCCAAGGTCGTAGGAAGATCCACCACAAAATCCATATCTATTCTCTCCCACTTTAACTCGGGAATGGGTAAACATTAGAGAAAATCCATAGGTCTTTGATACTTTACTTTACCTGATGAAAATCATGGCATTTAGATACATACTCCAGTATGTCTCTCTTTTTCCTAGGCCACCAATAAAGATGCCTAATGTCACGGTACATCTTGGTTGCACCCATATGAATGGAATATCACAAACCATGAGCTTTAGTAAGAATATTCTGAATCAAACCACTGAACTGAGGAACACATACTCTCCCTCTAAACCATAATCATCCACACATATAAAATATGGTATTTGAAGCATCATTAAACACCACCTTATTATGGAGTTTACTCAAATTCCTAACATCAAATTATTTGGCCTGGATTTCATCAAGAAATATTGAATTTTCCTCAATAATAGACAACACTCCACCCCTTTTTGAAACCCCAACTTGCATGAATCAAGATGCTAGATCTTGAAATTCCCTAGCCAAGGGTTGCCTTGACTCCCTCAAATAGGACAAATTGCTCATTCTTACCACTTTTTGGCATAATATATTAGCCACCACCATGGACTTACTCGAATAATGTTGTATGGTCATATCAGTCTTTCAAATATTCCATCTATGTCATCTACCTCAAATTCAAATCCCTTTGAATGAATACATGCTACTAGCTATGATGGTGTATGAATACCTCACGCTTGACACGATTATGTTAGTGTCTTAAAATCTTAAGTACAAACACCAGAACTTCTAGCTCCAAGCTATGAGTTGGGTAATTTTTTTTATGAGGCTTCAACTTCCTCAAAGTATAAGTAATTACATCCCTATCTTGCATCAACACATCACCTAAACTCAAGAGTGAAGCATCACAATATACAACAAAATCCTTACCATCAACCAACAATGAAAGAATATAAGTTGTAGTCAAAAGTGACTTGAGATTTTGGAAGCTCTTCTTACACTAATCTGACCAAACAAATGTCACTTCCTTCTAAGTCAACCTTATCAAGTGAGTAGCAATAGAAGAAAACTTCTTGAGAAACCTGGGATAATAACTAGAAATACCCATGAAAATCCTAACCTTAGTTACAGAACAAGGCCAAAACCAATTTTTAACTACCTCAATCTTCTAGGGATCTACCATCACCTTTTTTTCTGAAACACATTCCCTAATAAGAAAACTGAAGACCGCCAAAACTCAAATTTTGAGAACTTTGCATACCACTGCTTCTCCTTAAAATTTCCTAAGATAATGGAAATATGACATGATGTTCCTCCTTGTTCTTGGAGTAAAAAAATGTCATTAATGAAAACTATCACAAAAAATCCATTAAAGACATAAAAAATCACTCATAATGCTCATGATGACAGCCGATGCATTGGCCAACCCAAAATACATCACTAAAAACTCACAATGCCTATACCGAGTCCTTAAAGATTTCTTAGGTATATCCTTGGGATAAATTTTCAATTGATGCTAATTCGACCTTAAGTCAATCATGGAGAGTAACTAAAACCCTACAAATAGTCAAAGAGATCATCTATATGGGGCAATGGATACTTATTCCTAATGGTAACATTGCAAATGCTTGTAATCAATGCACATCATCATGGTACCATCTTTATTTTTTTATAAACAACACTACACCACCCTAAGGTGAAGCATTGATATGATTTACTCTGTTATTAATAAATAGAAATTGGGTGAGTGCCTGAATCCAAGTCAATATAAAAATCAATAAATTTGTCCGAAGGAATAACAAGAAAATCCATTGGAAATATCTCCTAAAAGCTCAGAAACCATAAAAATAGTTTCAAGTGATGGAAACTCCATATTGACATCCCTATGATAAGCCAGAATGAACACCCCATCCCTACTAGTTTATATCCTTAAAAAGATATAATTTTCATCAGCTTAGATATATACACACCTTCCCACTCTAGTTTATCCCTCCTAGGTATTTCTAGAGTCAATATATTAGCATTATAGTTAAGGACATCATGATAAGGAGATAACAAAATCATGCCCAAAAAATGCCAAAATCAAGCATGTCCAAATAATAAAGTCTAAGTAAGTCTACAAAACCATAAACAATATAAAACTTGCACAATATACATGGTTCACCACCATAAAATTTCCAACCAAAGTAGAAACAAACAAAAAAGATTCAACTATATCATAAATCAAATCTAGACCCAAAATAAATTAAACAAATACATAAGAGTAAATAGATCTCGAAGTAAATAAAATAGAAGCCATCTAATCACATATGATAACAGTACTTATAATAACGACATCATTTGCCTCAACTTTGGTCTTTCCTAGAAAGGCATAAAATTAAGCTCTATCATCAAGATCGAAAACCTCTCTAGATGGTTGTACTCCACTCTTTCTTGTATTACCATTACCTTTATTTCTATCATGAACTCCTTGATTATTACCCCGTCAACCTAGTAGATGATTCTTGCCATTACAAACTCAACCTCTACTAGCCGGAGACATCACCTTGTTCTGCTTCTATGTTAGTTTACTACCTGCTTCAAATAACACACACTCTTAAAGTTCCCTACACCACCATAATAATAACAACCTCATTCAAGAGAAGGCCTATTTGTCAAAAAATACGAAGACCTTTGGACTTTAGCAATAAAGGGTTGTTGAATAGTCCTTAAATGACCACCTATAGAGGTTGGTATGGATGAATAAATAGGGAGAGCCAAATAATGTTGTTGGTTGTGACCCCTAGAATAAGAACAACCAAGTTTCCCACATTTAGGGACTTCATGGCTAATGCCTTATCCTATCTAACCAACTTAACTCTTTAAGCTTCTTTACATAATAAACCACATTATTTAAACTCTTTCTAGTAGCATTTATGTGAATAGAAAGAACTTGAAGGTATGTTTTCATACCCTTACCAAATAACTAGATTCTCTCCTCCTCAATGCCTAACAATAGGGTAGCATATTGAGAAAGAGCATGAAACTTACTCAAAATCCAAAAAATAATCCTTTTTTGTTCACGAAGGATCGAGACATATACTTCTACAGAAAGAGAAACTGAGCCCAAGTGAATAGAAGCAATGCTAGTGATAGACACTCTATATAGACCTCCACCACAGCTTGGAATCTCCTTCTAGTAGGAAAGTCATGAACTCAACACCATGCTATTGCATAATTCCCAATTCATGAAGCCTCTCCCAACACCATAAAATAAAGTAGGTTTATTTTCAAAATCTTTGTTAGAAACTCATGTACGTTATGGATCATCAAAAGGTCTAAAATAGGTTGAGGGAATACATTAGACCCTGAAGCCTTATCCATTCTTGGAGCTAAATTATTGGTGGGGTAAACACCCATACGCTGAAATATTAGCATAGTAGTAGTGGCTCTAGTACCTACAAACCTAATCATAAAAGAAAGAAACTTTTGAATAACCTTAGAAGACATCAGAGGAAGGAGTACACCTCTAGATAGTGTCATCACCTTTAATTCCATACTATAGTCGTCCCCTACCTTAGCCTTTTTAAAATATTCATAAGGTAGGTAAGGTAATACTAACCTCTGATAAACCCAGTAAGCTACCTATGCTCTACCCCTAGTGGGTGTTACTCTCCCTTTTTCTCTTCCCTTACCCTTAACTTATTATTATCTATGAACAACTAGGTGTACAACTGGAGCTGCTGGTGCTGCTGCTGCTGCTTGTGCTTATTTCGATCTAGTATCAATATATGTAGATAAAAGAATAAAAAAGGTTAGATACCAATTTAAATTCCATATATCAATTGCAATCAAGTTATAACACAAAAGAAGAAAAAATAGATAGTATCTTATAGTCCTATAGCCTCTCGAAGAATAGAACAAATGTATCCATACTATTTCCAAGACTCTACATGAACCCTTTTTATAAAATAAGATCAGTGAACTTAGGGGTCTGATACCAACTTTGTAATGACAAAACCTATTGTGTGTGGCACCCACACTAGATCTCTGATGGAGAATCACCTTACCCAAACCATCAGCCTAACACTTAGCTAAAAATAAGCAGCTAAAACCAATTTCAATTAATAAAATCAATATCCAATATCATAACAAAAGTATAAATATAATAATATGGAAAACCATCACCTAGGACTTGAAAGACAATATGCCAAAACTCTAACAAATGTCAAAAAGAAAGAATGCAACCATAATAATAATGTACTATCTTAATTTTAACAAATGCACCAAAAATAGTAGATGAACCCATGGTAGCGCAAAATAAACAATTCACCCTTGAGTTTGGATAAGGATTGAATGACAACGGAGGTCTCAAAAAAACTACTAGAAAAATCTCTATACTCAACAAAAAGAAGAGCATATGTAGTATCAACGTATAAGAAATACTGGTGTTCTGGTAAGGTCATTGTCCAATCCAAAATGAGATATATGAACACATAACCAAATGTAGTACAATAAGATAGCCATGAACTTGATCATGCAACTCTATTTAAAGTTCAAAAAACTTGGCCTTATAACAGGTAAAACATGAAGTTCAGTTAATATAAGTCAACAGGGATAACAAGTCAAGTCAAATAAGACCACTAATAAGACTCCAAGTCAATACTAATAGCTCAACTATCATATAATTCATGTCTCAACTACATAAGTGATAGACACCATAGAGTTACATAACAACTTGCAATTAACTCGGACCACACAATGATCACAAAGACAATAATAATGGAAAATATCATGCATCCCAATTTACATAAAGAAACCACCTTTGTCAATTAAGAACATAAAATTGATTCACTCAAGGAACAACATAAAATAACAACACTTAAGCCCAGTTCACTCAAGGAATAAATATAATAAATAAAATAGACAATACCCAATTCACTCAAGAAACCATCATGCTCACCTATACCTTGTACATACAAGCTAAGGATATTATGTGTGTTCCCACTGGTCATGACCTATAGGGCACAAAATTGTGTTAATGTATCAAAATTCCAGACATCTAGTGCATACAAACTACATATAAAGATGTCCCATGGAGATATATAAATACCTTAATATTTCACTTTAATGATATATATTAAAACAATCATAAACCACAACGATAACATAAAAAACACTAGTAAAAACATGCAACTTTTTGTAATGACCTTTTAGGTCATTTTTCATATTTTCGCTTACTTTTTTTATTAGAGATTTTCCATAGATGACCCATGTTATTTATGAATTTTTGGTACTGACATTTTGGTTACCGAGCAATTAGTTTGGTTTCTAGAACCAATTCCCAGTTTTGAAGTCTTCGCTAGTTCCAAATAGCCACTTGGCAACAACTTCAGTAAAACAATCTTAGATGCAAATTATAACTATCCCAATAATGTTGAATATCAATTTTAGGAAAGGTTGGACTATTTTTTAGATCCTGATGTACCCGATCTTATTTTAACCCATTGGTTGGAAAGTAAGAAAATTAAAAATATAGGTGTGGGACCCATATTTTGTAAAAATAACCTTTGATAGAAAATCTAAATTCATCATTATATTTGGAATGTTGAATTTAGTGTGGTAAAATAGTCCATTTTCCTATGTCAAATATTGAATAAATCTCAAGGTCTTAGTGGAAACTTGGAAAAATTTAAAGTTTTAGATGTCATCTGGTGTGGTCCGCGATTGCATATGATGTGCAGAAGGTAGAGCAATATCACTAAGAAGTATGTCTATTTACATATCTAATTCTTCAACCTAGTTTTATGAATGCATACTTAATTATGCGATTTCCATACCTGATTACCTGGAAGGGGTATAAAAAGACCCCTTAGGTCCCAAATTTGCCCATTTCCACCCATTCTCTTGAGAGCAAAAACACTAAAGGGTGTGATAACTTTAAATTAAGTCTTGTAGTTGACTAGGACCTTGATTATCATATATTTTCAAGAATATCTTTAGATTTAAGGGAAGTATCCTTCAAATTCATGCTTAAATTTCTTAATTATTTGGCCAAAGCTCATAATATTTAAGGGCTTGATTTTAGCCCAAAGTTTGATTTGTTTCACCCATTTTTGATGATCTTGATTTGATGATATTGTTATCATGTTTGGTTGGTCTCAGAAATGTGATTTTCCGTGAGTGGGACACACATGAAGTTATTGGCATGATATTTGGACCAGAAGCAAAATGGTGCAATATAGGTATCGATATTATTGTATTGATGAGTAGAATGTGTTTTTAATAGCTTGGCATCTTGATGAGGCTTCTCAGAAGGGAAAAGCAAAGGTTTCACAGTTAGTGAACTTTTATTGTCGTCGATGTAGGCAAGGTTTATCCCTTGTTAGATTGAGCTTTGTCATAGTATTCATATGCTATTATGTTGGATTTGGTATGTGTTGTAGGTGTTGGATTGATGAAAAGAAAAACATGGATTTAGTTTGATTATTTAGGCTTAATTGAAATCATATAGTTGAATTCTTATCTTGTTGCCTTGAAGCTTAATGCATTAAAATTCATTACTCATGTTTAGCATGAGAATTTCTTGGTTTGCTCAAACATTAAGTAAATACTCTAGTTAATCATGATTAGAGAAAGTGGCTCTATTTGCTTACAACAATGAAAGGTTTCCTTAGTTATGATATTGGCTTAGTGGTTGTGTTTGAGAAGAAACCTTTACCTTAGGACAAATCATGGCTTGATATAGATCTAAGAGTGGATTTAGATACGTTAGCCTAGTCTGGGGTAAAAATTGATTTAGTATGTATTTTCAAGGATTTAGAAGCGGGATTTTTGACCCACCTTAAGTCAAGATTCATGTTAGTTATCTTAAATCCATTGTACACTTGTTATATACTTAAAGAATGCCCTTGTGAGGCAATTTTGAGGGATCTTGGTACTTGTTAGTTATGATGAATGACATTAGAAGCAATGCCTAATGATTATGCCATATGTATGATGTATTTTTTAAGTTTATGATGAGCTATTGATTTTTCTATTGTTGTGGATATTGATTGGGCTACCAGATATACTATTGGATGAGCCTTTAGTGATGATATTGTCGAAGCCCTAATTTATGTTATGGACCATGCTATGAATATACTATAGACTATGTCATGGACTAGCTATTGCTCAAGCTATTGATAATCTATCTCTATGCTAATGATAGGACACTGAACAGGCCTTAATGAGTGATTGCTCGTGATATTACTTATGATTATGATCATTCTAAGTAATTATGCTAGAAATATACTAGAACACATTCCTAATGTTGGTATTAGCAATTGTTCCATGAATTATGTGAGAAATAATTTTTGTTGATTATTTTGGGAAGTCATGCCATTTATTATGTGTAACATAATGATACTTTGTTATATGATTATGTATGCTATAGATTTTCCACCTATTATGATTATGATAATATGTTGATGCCTAACAAGGCCAAAGGATATTATGATATATGTTGATGCCCGATAAGGCCAGACGATATTATGATGATATGTTAATGTCTGACAAGGACGGAGGATATTATGATGATATTTTGATGCCCTATAAGGCCAGAGGATATTATGATGAGATGATGATGCCCAAAAAATCTGACGAATATAATGATGATACCTGCAAGTTTAGAGGATATTGTGATGATATTAATGCCTGACAAGATTGAAGGATGATTATATTGATGTTCCTATGTGTACATCTACCGGTTCGAATTAGGCTATCCCTATATATGAAAATTACCTATTTATATATATTTATATGTAATTTGGTCATGTTGTTTATATTAGAGATGTCAGTTGTAGACCACTAGTTTTAATTGACTACAAAGTTATGTAGTTTATGATTAGTATTGGATATTGTTAAATAATGATGTTAGTAGATAAATGATATTAGTTGATGAATGATGTATTTTAACCAATACTATGATGGCTAATGATTAAGGATGCCTAGAGGATAGAATGGTAGATAGTGATGAAAATAGTTATTCGATGATGTAAATGGGTATGAAGTATGGTGGATAGTCACCTAAGTGATGACCAGTAACTTAGAAATATAGTTAATGAGAAGTGGTTAGCTAATAAATAATGGCTAATGAAGTAGTGATGATTAAGTAGTTTATGATTGTGATAGTAGAATATGGGTACATGGTCAATGTTGGTAATTAATGAAAGTTTGGTTGAATTATCGATTGATGATAATTATGGGAATGTGGTTAAATAATAAAAAGTTTTGGATATGTTTTTGGTTAAATCCCTTTATGCTTTACTAGGGTATACTCTCCAATAGTATTGGATGTTGTGATAGAGTTCTTTACTTTATGCACCAGTTCGTGTATGGGAGCCTACTTTGTACTAATGCTTGTTTGTGTTGATTATTTATGATGCGTTATTATTCTGAAATATCTATTTCTTATGCATGATGATATTTCATGTATTGATGCCTTATGTTATACTGTTATTTTAGTTTAATTACTTATTAACAATGCAGATTAATCAGGTTTGATTCTATACATTGACTTAGTTATGTTTATTATTCATTATATAATCTTTATATCATTATTTATCTCAATTGTCCAATGATGCCTATTGAGCACCCATTATTTTGGTGCTCATACTACACTTTTGTACCTTTTTGGTGCAAATCTGAGTACTAGCTATCGGTGTGAACCATTGTTCGTGCAGAGTTGATCTTTCAGAGATTGGGTGAGCTCTTTAAGTTCTTAGTCACCCATTTTCTTCTATCTTATTATTATTCAGTATTTGTATAGATACAAGTGTATTAACTATATTTTAAGTTTTTTGGGTTTTGTTATTGATATTAGGTTATCTTGTACTGACTTTACTAGGTTATAGGATTGGTATCGTGTCTTTTCTATGTTATTTAGTTAGAAAACTTATCTATTTGCGTGTTGTGTTCTTAAAATTTTTTCCTATGTTGGGAAATTCCTATCGAATTAATCCATTATGTTTGCTCCAAGTTATGGTTTGGCTTACCTACTCACAGGATTTAGTAGTTGCCATCATGACTCATAAATTGGGTCATGACAAACTTATATCATTGCCTAGGATTCATTGGTATTGTGCTACTAGAGAAAGTATCTTGTATAGTCATGTGGATTGGAATCTTGACGTCCATTTTCTATCTTCGGAGGCTATAGGAGATTTTAATTTCTTTCACTCATATCATGCTAAGAGTTTGAGTTGGTTTGTAGAAGTATTCCTTTGACTATACTTTTTTGCATATGGACAGGACATGTGCTACCACTATAAAAGATGAGTGTATCAAGACCGAGTGTAGGGATCATTCTCTCATTCGTAAATGACCTAGAGGTCGTGGATAACCTTGTGATGTGTCACAAAACTAGGGACTAGGATAGGCCACCTTACTCAAGTGCTATTCTCTCTTCAGAGTCAGAAGATATTATGCCCTAGCCAGTGGTGGTCTAGGACTTGCCCAGGCTCCACCAAGGTTTATTCATTATTCGTTGCTCTAAGATGTGTTGATTTAGATTTTAAGGATAGTTGGTGGTATGTCATCTGAAAGTGCACAGTCTATTAATCTCAATTGGTAGTTGCTCAGACAGTGGTTGACACAGCCTACTATGTTTTTTGAGGAGTAGGAGATATTGGTTAGATTATTAAGATTGGCTTCGCCTAGGTTTTCTAGAGCATCGGGCAAGGATGCATATGATTTTCTGATTGCTTGTGAGGATAGGCTTTGGGGTTTGGGCCTTGTTGAGACTCGTGGTATGGATTACACCATATTTAAATTGGACTTGTCTTATCATCCTTTGTGGAGAGTTTATATAGATTTTAGACAAGCTGGATCTTCTCCCTTATCATGGACTTAGTTCTCTGAGATAGTTTTGGAGAAGTATAAGCCTAGTAGCCTTAGAGATTTTTTAAGGGATTGGTTTTTTAGATTAGAGAAGGGCTCCAGGATAGTTGCAAAGTATGAATATCATTTGCATGAGTTACCTAGACATGCGACTTCTATTCTGGATACTAAGTGTAAGAAGGTTCATTGCTTTATCAAAGGGCTGAGACTCCCTATTTGTATGTCTACTTAAAGTTTAGTTGTTGTGGGAAGGTCTTTTACTAATGTTTTGTATTATTCTAGGGTGATGGAGGAGATGCACCATGAGGGTTGTGAGGGCCCTGATAAGAGGACTAGGTTTCAGGGTAGATTCAGTGGGAGCCATCGTAGTTTTTGACCCCAAAGATGGAAATTCTTAGAGTAGGTATCCTCAACATTGGTACGCCAAAATTACAACTCTCCTAAAAGAGTGTATGCGGTCATTGTCAAATATATAACCCAACTGGTTTGGGTCGATTCCCATAGGGAATATTATGTTAACTAAGCTTTATGATTGTTAATTAACTGTTGATCAAAAGTTTCGGAAATTAAAGGAAGTTTATATTAGTGAAAAAGATTATTGAGAGTTTACACAGTGCATGAGCTAGTGATTAATTTGCAAAATAAAATAAATGGGATTTGGTAACGCAAGATTATGGTCACCAAGGTGTGTCAACAATAAAGGTTGGGGGTAATTTCAAATCCCTATTTAACTAATCTAACTACAAGGCTAATTGTGCAATAAAATCCATCTAGTTGTTTCTCAGCCCTAGAAGATAGTTACACTTTAATTCGTTCGAACTTAAAGAGCATATTGGATTAATCAATTAAATCCTCAAGGAGATGATCCTGTTAAGGAATCAACCATAAAACCAAAGGTTAATTTCTCTATTTTTCTTTTAACTCTTATCTTTTCCTAACACCAACTTTTCTACTAATAAGTGTGGTGTCGATAGGCACATCCTTCGAGTTTGCAATAAAGAAGAATCATTAAACTGAAGAGAAGGTTATGCAATTGTTTTAATATTAAGATTTGATCATTCCCACAACCCTAACAATGAATCACACAACTGCTCCCATAACCCTAGTTATGGGAGTTTATCCACACATAATTAAAGAAAAGGATTCCATTGTATATTTCATAAACAATTCAGAAATACTTACAAAAGATATAAGAGATTGTTCAAAATCTTAGATTGATGGTGAATAAATTGAAATCCCAAAATATGAACTTGTTTCTTAGTGAATTATACGTTATAATTGTTTTCAAGAGACAAAAAATGCCTAATCTAACCCTAAACAACGTATTTATAGGATCCTAGAAAGTTGGAATTTAAAATTCAAACACACACTGCCGCGTCGTTGGTTGACGACCAAAGTGACGGTCCATCGAAAGCCTGACAACCCGTCACCAAGTCCATCACTAGGACCCTGATTTCCATATTTTTTGTTTAAGGCTGGCGGACACAGCAATGGTCCGTCGTAAGCATGACCGCCCATCACCAAGTCTATTACTGGGATCCTTGATGACTTCGATTCTACTTCAACCTAACGGAATTGTGATAGTCTGTCGTAACCATGATGGACCATTAGTTGGTATGCCATATGCCATAAGTTCCTAATTTTAAAAATTATTCCTTCTTCTGAGTCATTTTCCTGAGAAAAAGTAAAACCCAACATCAAATACATCAATAGTTGCTTAAAAATATGCAATTATCCTTTGTAAATGGTGAAAAATATTTCATCAAATGCCGAAACATCAGCACCCTCAACTTAAAATAATTTCTTTTCCTCAAGCAACTCAACACCATATCAAATGTATAACAAGAACAATGAATGGTACTCAGTTGTTTAACTACATATTAAGCAACCACTTAACTAGCACCTTACTAATGAAATCTAAACACGCAAAGATCTATATTTGGCATTTCTCTACAACTCAATACATGCATACTCATGGATACCTAATCTAAAAGAATCAATAATGACAAGCACAGTTCAGTTTGCCCTCACATTTAATGAAATCCACCATATTTTCTAATTTAACTTGCGGACTAACAAATAGAAATCTTACTCTCACAAGGAAAGTTTTAAACAAAGTACATACATCCATAAATTTTCTCTTATCATCATATATAGCCTATGGATGATTAGCAAGGATCAACTAGGACTTTTTATAGCTTGTAATGAGGGTTTGGTGATAGGTGAGGGAAATTTTTGGGTTAGTGATTTCGAGCAGTGACTCCACCCTCCTTGTCCTTAATGGTACTCACCATGACTACTTTTCCTCTGTTTCCTTCACAATCTGTACGATTCCTCCTACAGTCTCAAAACACCATATTTTTTTTCTTTTTTTTGTAAATCTATATCAGCCACCCTTAGCTTATACAGATGCTATCAATTGAAGTACCTATTATCAAAACAGATCAGGGCTAGATGAGACATATTTACATAACTTAAACTACTTACTTTGAATTGTTAACTTCCCAACAATAGTTACCCTCAACTTAGGCATTTTGCCTGAGTTGAGGATGCACAATGTCTAAGGAGGGACCAGGTCCAAAATTAGGTGTTAACACTCAAAAGAAAATAAATAAGAATCATTGGAGTTGAATAAAATAAGTAAAAACAAAGGTTCAAAGAGGGTTCAAAGGGAAAAAATTACATCTTTTTGGTAGGGCTTTTAAGGCTAAGTGGACTCGTATTGAAAAGAGGCCTATTATCCTATCCTATTTAATCAACCACAATTCAACATAAATGAATTGGGAAAGTTCTAGTTGTCACACAATGTATGAAATACATCAAATCCTCACAAACACTACAATGAACTAATACCCAAACTGCAGACTCTTGGACTTGCATCCACATACTTATGGTTGCTCTAGTCCAACACTCTAATGCAAATCATAGATAAAAAATGGTTGATCATCATACATTAGGTACATAAAGTGACAAAAAGGAACATTTGTAAATCTCAGTTCACAACTTCCTATCACATCATTATCTTCCAACATACATGAAAGGTACTTTACACTTTAAATATTAAATAAAAGAACATAACATATTTATAATCACAAAATTAAACAAAAGAAAAATTCTAAACATACCGGTTCTACTATATAGCATATGTGGAAAAAGAACACAGGCAACAAAAACCCCCGTGGTGACTTACTCCACATAAAAAGTAACCCACCCCTGCTAAGCAAAAATGTGTTTTCCTCACTGCATCATAAATTAAGTGTAAGGGAGAAGAATACTTGAAAATCCCTTAGGCTTGTGAATCAGTCGAGTAAGGAGAGGCTTCCTAAGCCTCAGATACAGTAGCAGCAATCCCTACAGAAACTGGTGTACTCAACACAACTTCTTCCTCAGGTACAGGTATAAGAATAAGCACCGACTCTAGTATGTTCCCACTTCCTAGTGCTGAACTAGTGGATACCCTAGATGATTTATCCGTGACTTTCTTCCTTCTCTTTTCTTCATCTCTCTTTTATATTTTCATATCTTTTCTTAAATTACATTGCACAAGTGTCTCATCTCTGCATCTTTTCTTTCTCTCTTATCTTGCATCACCACTTTCTTCAATTTTTTTACCTTTATCCTTGAGTGGTCTGCACATGATGTCTACAAGGCCTTCTTCTTTATCACTCACCACCAATGCAGGATCAAATGCACTTGGAGGTCGTTGGCTCTTTAATTCAGAAATATTAGCTTGTGCTTTCTTGAATTCAGCTACTAACTTTGCAAAATCTGGAATGGCCAACTTTCTCAACCTGTTATTGACTCGCTCTTCTATATTATCTATCCTTCCATGAAAGTTATCATATGGTTTAACAACTTCAACTATAATTTTGTCTACAAATGACTTGAATATTTTTGCCCAAGCACTCAATTATCGCTCGAATTTCTTTTGAGCTTTCACCATATTTGAAAAATTCTCCTAGGTCAACCTGTACTTTGAATATCTTAATGGTATAGAAGAAATGTCTGATGTATCCCCCACTAGAGGTATAGACTCCAAGCCTGCAGAAGTACCCTGTGGAACATAAGTAATCATAGGCAATAGCATAACTAAAGGCATATCCAACGTCTCTGGAGTAGGTGCAGTCTATGTCCTATATGCTAGCAGATTATGGAACCGCATCACAAATTTAAAATCATTTTTTGTCCACTTAATGTTTTGCCTTCTAAATTCCCAAACTTTATTGTCCACTCGTCTAATTATAGGAACATTTGCTAGCCTACATAACTCTATGATAAAGCATAAAAATGGTAATGTTCTTTACGTCTTGGGCACACGAACAACTATCTCATCAGTAATTATTTTACAAACATTGATCTTCAACCCCTCAATCATACTGGCAACCAAAACTGCTCTTTGATTATCCATGTTAATATCTCCTCCGATAGGCATCAACCCTAATATGACTATGGTCCACTAAAATTTTTCCCTAAAGTTTAGGGATGACTTTATAATCCGTTCTTTACATTAAAGCCAAAACAAGTTATCATAATTTGTGAGAACCTTAGCCAACTAAGGGCTTTGGATAGTCGTTGTAGTCATACAAAGCTACAATTATGGTGTGATGGCCAGTGCTACATAGTCTGGACCAAATAATATCCTGTTGATTGTGCGTTTAGAAATATCAACTGTCATCCCTCTCATAGGAACCTGTGTTATGTTCCTCATATCTATAATTCTGGACCCTTTGGGGCAATCCTTCTCCAATAAATCAAAGTAATTATAAAAGAATTCCCGCACCATATTCGCATAATACAAACTTGAAGGCTTGCTCAGTCATGCTAGCTCATATTTATTAAACCTCCTTTCCATGTCAGGATACTCATGAAGATCAAATGTTAGTATCAAATACTCTTCTGCAATAAGCCTTTTCATGGGTCTGTTCTAAGTAGGATGAAGCCCATCATAGAATTATTTCTTTGCACTCTCAACCTTCCACCTGAGTGATTCATGCACTTCCGATTCTTTACTTTGGTTAACATCTCCTTCCTTAGGTTCTGACACCCTAATTAGGGAAGGGTTTGAGTCATTAACCCCTTTCTTCTTAGGGATAGAACTTGTGCTACTACTATTTCCACTTTTGCTCTCCTCACCAGTTTGAGAGAGAACTTGCTTCTTCTTCTCACTTTGGCAAGTATTAAAAGCTAGTGCTTCATCATATTTTTCCTTCTCACCTATGCCTCTTGAAGTGGTGGTGTCTTGAGATTGTTAATATCTCCCACCACCTCTCCTTGATGGTAGTTTTTGAGTGATAGTGGTTGAAGATGGAACATAAAATCAAACTACTCAATTAAAAGAGATAATAAGATATAATAATAAATAAAATGGTTACTATTTTAAAGTAATGGTCAGGCTAAGGACCCATTAGGTGACTGACAGTCCGTCGCCTTATCCGTCGTATCTTAGCAGGCAAAGTAGTGAGTCATTGACAACCAGGATGAGGGTCCGTCAGGTGACTGTCTGTCTGTCGCCTTTTATGTCGCTGCTTAATAGAACATATTTAATCATTTCATTTGGTGATGGCTTTTGTGATGGCCAGTCACAAGGTTGATGACCCATATTTAGTCTTCAACCATTCCTTTTTCTGTTTCATACCTCTTTGTGTCATTTTATCAAATATTTGGCAGACCTAGACTTTATAGTCTAAATTTTATTCTGAAAAGACTACTTATAAACCATTTTTAAGCATATTAAATCATAGGTTACTGATACTTCACCCCAACCAGATTATGCCAAACTTTCATTCGAAAATTCTTTCAATATAACACTTACATTAAACAATAATTTCCCTAGAACACTTGAAATTAGCCTATTGACATGCTCTACTTTTTTCATAAAAAAGAGAGTTTAGAAGCATACCTTCTTCTTTATGCTATTATTCATACTTCTTAGAACCTCACAAACTTTGAACAACTATAACTTTATGCTTTAAAGTGTAAGAAGTTAAAGTTTGAGACTAATAAAGATAGAAGAGATGGATGATTGATTAAATGGGGGAGAAAAGATACTGAAGAGCATTATGATAGGATGAATTAAATTTAAAGAGAATGATTGTTCAGGAGTTTTAAATGGTTTGGGATTTTAAGGGATAGGACCATGCATTTAAGTGATTTGTTTTACCCATTTAAATTGTTATTGGATTGGTTCAAAAACACATTTTGGCCCATTTTACACTAACCCATTTATTCAACCCCACAAACTTCAGTGACGACCTTATTAACGGTCCATCAGCTGAATGGAGGCTCGTCAGTTAAGCTGTTGTGACTTACCAGAATCACTTGCTAGCCAACTTAAGTTGATGGTCTAAGCGATGATCCATTGCAGATGTGATGGCCCATCAAGCTTGCCGTCAACCCTTCCCAAAATGATGGATGCTTTCTTCATATGAATGGTTCCACTAACTGCCCGTCAATACCTTGATGGTCCACCACATCTCCCATCACACATGAACTATAATGTGCTTAATTTACCATGGATTTTGGTGGCCTTTCTGAGGACCCGTCAAATGGTTGACGGTTTAACAGTCTTTTCATCACACCTCGTCAGATTGCTTAATTCTTTCTTCCTAAAGCACAACTCCTACACACTTAACAACAAAATTAAATATACAATAACAAATAATCTTAACTAAATGTTGCAACAACACATAATGGTTTGCCTTCCACTAGCGCATGATTTAATATCGTGGCACAACTCAGTTTTATTGATTAGTCGGACTTCATCAATATGAACTATATTAAACCATTTTACCAAGTCTAACGGGCTAATGTATTGTTTGAATTGTTGCCCATTCACCTTAAAGGCTCTCCCGTCTTTATTCTCTAACTCAACTACTCCATAAGGGTAGACTTGAGTAATTTTGAATGGCGAAGACCATTTTGATTTCAGTTTACCAGGGAAGAGCTTGATTTTTGAGTTGAAAGACGATACCCAAACACCAACTTGAAAGTCCCCCTTTATTATTCTTTGGTCATTTTATTTCTTCATTCTTTACTTATATAACTCAGCTCTTTCATATGCACATAGATGAAACTCATCTATCTCATTTAGCTGCTTTAATTTTAATTTATCTCCTTCTTTCCAATTTATGTTCAACCTTTTAAGTTCTCATAAAGCTTTATGATAAAGCTCAAAGTGTAGATGAAATTCTTTACCAAAAACAAGATGATACAAGGACATTCCTATGGGCATTTTTATAGCCATTCGGTATACCCAAAGAGCATCATCAAGATTCTTTGACCAGTCATTTCTATTTGCATTCATAGTCTAAGCCTTAATAAATGTGATTTCTCTGTTTGAAACCTCAACTTGTTCAATAATTTGTGGGGGTAAGGAGTGGCCATTTTATGTTGTTTCATACCATACATTAATAATGCAACTGAAAAAACCTTATTGCAAAAGTGAGATCCCCTATCAATTATGATCGTTCGTGGCACTGTAAAGCTTGTGAAGATATTCTTCTTCAACAATGAAACTACCTTTTTTACTTCTCTATCTGCTAAGAAACAACTTTGACCCACTTGGACACATAGTACACTGTAACCAAGATGTATTTATGAATTCTATGCGCCATACGTCAAATTGTTCTACCTCTAGCATCTTCGTCATTGGCATTTCATGATGCTTGGAGATTGAACTTTGACTTTGACATTGATCACATTTCTTAACAAATTCCTAAGCATCCTTATGTAGTGATGGACAATAATAACCACTTTGCAGAACCTTTCTAGCAGTGCAATCTCCTACATGGTGTCCTCCAACTGAGGAAGCATGGCAAGCCTCCAAAATACTTTGTGTATCAATCTCTGGTACGCATTTTCTAATGATGTTATCCTTACAATGTCTAAAAAAGTAGGGCTCATCTAAAAAATACCTAGTAGTATCATGGAGAAACTTTTTCTTCTGATAGTATGACAGGTTATCAGGAATAATACCGCTAATGACAAAGCTAGCAAAATCAGCATACCAAGGTATCAAATCAAGAGCAATATCTAGAATATGCCCATTTAGAAAAGAATCATTAATATCTAGCTTCACCATAGTGTACTAGACATTCTCTAATCTTGACAAGGGGTATGCTACTTGATTTTTACAACCCTTTCAGTCCTTAACTTCAAAATAAAACTCTTGCAGCAACAACACCGATCTGCTAAGTCTCAGTTGAGCATCCTTCTTTGCTATTAAGTATCTTAGCACAACATGGTCAATATGGACCACTACTTTGGTACCCAACAGATAGGCTCAAAAATTCAAAAATGTATGCACAACAACTAAGAGTTCTTTTTCTATGACAATGTAATTTTGCTACGCCTCATTTAATGCCTTACTAGCATAATAGATGGTATGAAAGATCTTCTCCTTCTTCTTCCCAAGAACTGCCCCATGTGCTACTTCACTAGCATCACACATTATTTCATATGTCTTAGACCAATCCAGAGTAATAATGACAGGTGCAGAAACCAACTTATCTATAAGTCATTGAAACACCTTCATATAGTTATCATCAAACTCAAACTCTCTCTACTTTTCCAACAACTTGTAATATGGGTTTGCAATTTTAGAGAAATCTTTGATGAACCTTTGGTAGAACCCAACATGGCCAAGAAAACTATGATGTCCTTTAACTGAGATAGGAGGAGGTAGTTTTTCAATTACTTCCATCTTAGCTCTATATACCTCAATTCCTTTTGCTGAGATTTTGTGTCCTAACACTATGCCTTCTTGCACTATAAAGTGGCACTTCTCCCAATTTAGAACAAGGTTGAATTCTTCACATTTCTGCAAAGACTTCCCTAAATTCACCAAACACAAATCAAAGGAATCACCTACCACAAAAAATTCATCCATGAAGACTTCCAAAGTGTCCTCCACTATATCTGAAAAGATCGACATCGTACACCTTTGGAACGTAGTAGGTGCATTACACAATTCAAATAACATTTGTTTGAATATGAAAGATCCATAGGGGCATGTGAATGTTGTTTTCTCTTGATGCTCAGGAGAAATCGATATTTTATTGAATCCTTAGTAACCATCGAGGAAAAAGTACCAACCCCATCTTGCCAATCGATCAAGCATTTGGTCCATGAAGGGCATTGGAAAATGATCTTTTAATTCCCAGGAATTCAACTTCCTATAATCCATACATACTCACCAACCAGTCATCGATCTGAGTGGAATTAGCTCACTCCTCTCAATCACTACAACCATCATGCCTTCTTTTCTAGGGACGCACTGCATAAGGATACCTACCTACTGTCAGAGATTGGATACACCACCCCAATATCAAACTACTTTATTATCTCCTTCTTTACTACTTTATGTATTAGGGGGTTTAACCTGCACTGATGTCAATCGCAGGAGTGCATTGTTTTTCTAACTAGATCTTATGTGTGCAATAACTAGGTGAAATGCCTATGATGTAGGCAATAGACTACCCAATAGCTCACTTATAGTGCCTTAGTAAAAAAATAAAAGCCTCAACCTGATGCTCTACCAAATCAACTGTAATATTAATTGTTAAAGTGTTTCCATCACCTAGAAACTCATACCGCAAATGTCCTGACAACTTCTTCAGCTCCAACGCTGGTGGTTATTCAATAGAATTATTGAGAGGTGCTATTGGACAATCCTTTAAGTCTAAATACAGATTCTTGGGTGCATATGAATATGACCCCATTTCGGTCAATGCACATACAATCTCATCATACTCATCAATTCCTTCATTGTTAAAGTTCATAAACACCGCAGCTAAAGTATCAACGGAAAAAAATTCCTCAACTGATACTTTTTGATCATCTTAATAGAACACATTAATGATAGAAACACCACTCATCTACTTCTGTTGTTTCATAGATTGGCAAACATCAAAGCTGACTTCCTCATCATTGAGCCTAAATTTTATCTCATTCAACTCCAAGTCGATTAGTACTCTTCCGATATAATAATGGTCTACCCAAGATTATGGATAATTCAAAATCCACATCACAACTTAGAATAACAAAGTCTTCTTGGAATATAAAAATAACCACTTTATCCAGAACATCATAAAGAATTCCCATCGGTCTTTTCACCGACCTGTCAGGCATCAGTAGTTGTATATTAGTAGGCATAAGATCTCCCAAAACTAAATATTTAAAAACTACCAACGACATGAGGTTAAAGCTTGCTCTAAGATCGTAAAGGGTTTTTGCAATGTAAAATAATTCGATAGTACTTAAAATAGTAAATGCTCCTGGTTTACTTTCTTTTGCCCTAGTGATATCATTGCAATAGCACTACAATGATGAATATTATCCATAGGTACATTGATCACTATTCTTTTCTTTTTTCACAAGGTCTTTTATGAACTTGGCATATCCCGACATCTGGTCTAGTGCCTCAAGTAAGGTCACATTCACTGTCAACTACTTCAACATAGCCATAAATTTTCCAAACTTAGTCTTATCTGCCTGCTTCTACAATCTATATGGGAATAGGGGAGGCATCTTTGGTATTCTTATCACAGTGGCATCTACCTTCTTTCCTTTATCTTTCTCAACATTATTCACTTGCTTCTATTTATATGGAACTTTCATATTTTCCATCTTTTCCGACTCCACTGAATATTCATCATCTACTTCCTCTTCTAACTCCACTGCATCTTCTCAAATGGATGTGCTCAAGCAAGGGCTAGGTAATATTTTTCCACGTCTAGTGGTAATATCCATACACAAACTATCATTCCTAGGGTTCTGCACTGTATTACTTGGCAATGCCCCACTCTTTCTTTGATTGAATGTTGTCGACAATTGATTCATATATTGCTCCAATAGCTTAATAAATGTAGAATGTGACTCAACTAGTTGATTCATGGATGATAAATCACGCTCCATCTCCCTTACTCCAGCATTAGTTGACTCCACACCTTTTAATAATTTAGGCATCATATCCTCCATTGACATCTTCCCAGAATTGTTTGAGGTGTGGTCACAACTCCAAGTTGGTATGTATAACCTACTCTTATTAGTCTTATTCTTCTAGCTTCTTTGTTAATGATCTCAATAACCAGATTTATCCTAATAATTCCACCCTTGATTTCCTTGTCCATTTCCTTGGAAACTACTCTAATTATTTAAGTAGTTTGCCTCCTTCTCAAAATCTGATTTAGCCTTCTTACTATGAAACCCCATACCTTTTACCTTTTCAACCTTCCCTGATAGCAAATGTTTTATGAGTAAATCCATCTGGGTCTTCGTGTGAGCCATGTACTGATCACACTCCTCTTTGTTCCTATGTTGTTCTACCGACATCCCACTAGAATAAATATTAATTTCTACCTTAGAATCCTTGGTAAGACAAACTCTACTTCTTTTTGTAATCTTCTCTAGAATCTCGGAAGATTCAATAAAAGTAATATCCATAAAAGCTCCTCCCACTGCATTATCCATAGTCGACTTTGTAATTGAATTCAAAGCTCTATATAATGTTTCCATCAAGTGATCTTTAGTCAGCTTATGATTAGGACACTATGTCTAAATTTTTTTTAACCTTACCCATGTCTCATGAAGGGATTCATTTGATATCTGCCTAAAGGTACTAATCTTATCCCTCAACTATGATATTCTGGAAGGCGGAAAGAACCTTTCTAGGAAAGCTCCTTTTAGTTGCCACCAATTTCTTAGAGAATCGGGTGCAAGCTCATTAAACCACAGGATTACCTTCCTAGACAAAGACAATGGGAATATCCTTAGAAAAATTGCATTCTGTCCCACTCCAGGATTATCAAAGGACTTGCAAATATTAATAAAGTTCACCAAGTACAAATTAGGATCATCCCCTGGCAGTCCACCAAATAACCCCTTGAGATTTATCAATTAGATCATTGTACTTGTGATGTTAAACTTCACTCCTAGTTCTTATATAGATGAAGTAATAACTCTTGTAGCACTAGATCTATCCAAATCAACATTATCATCATCATCCAAATCAAATTGTGCTGCAGGTTAACGGTTTGTTTTCCCTCTAACTGGATGATTTCGATTTGCTGGTACAACTACATTCTCTAAACATCACATATTCACAGGATCTATCAAATGATTATCTCCCAGGTCCTCATCCTCTGTATTACTACATGACTAGGATTATCTACATTTGTCGATTGACTTGTGCATTATCTAAAACGGTTACTCTTTCATCTTCATATTGTTTAGCTATACTCCTAAATTATTGAGATGTTGGGTTGAAAAGTAATAATGGTTTTCCTGACCTTTTGGTTTGTGGAATACACAAAAAAGATCCTGTAATGGTAAAAAACAACAAATAAAATTAAAATTTGAAAACTTGACCAAAAGTCAATTAACGCTCATATACTTAATTGACAAACGTATTTTCTGGCAACGACACCAAATTTGATATGCCTAAATTACAACTCTTCTAAAAGAGTGTAAGCAGTTGTTGAAAAATATACAACCTAACTAGGTTGGGGTAGAATCCCATAGGGAATATGGTGTTAACTAAGCTTTGTGATTTTTAATTAACTGTTAATTAAAAGTTTCCAAAAATAAAAGGGGTTTATATTAGTAATAAAGATTATTTAGAGTTTACTCAGTGCATGAGCTAGTGATTAATTTGCAAAATAAAATCATTGAGATTTAGTAAACAAGGATTATAGTCACCAAGGTGTATATACTATAAGGGTTTTGGTTCATCTCAAATCCATATTTAACATATCCAATTACAAGGCTAATTGTGCAATAAAGTCCATCTAATTGTTTCTCAACCCTAGAAGATGGTTACACTTTAATTCTTTTGAACCTAATGAGAGGATTGGATTTATCAATTAAATCCTCGAGGAGTTGATCCTATTAAGGAATCAACCATAAAACCAAAGGTTAATTTCTTTGATTTTCTTATACCTCTTATTTTTTCCTAACACCAACTTTTCTACTCAAACAAGTGGTGTCTATAGGCACATCCTTCGAGTTTGCAACCAAGAAGAATCATTAAACCGAAGAGAAGGTTATGCAATTGAATTAATCTAAAGGATTTGATCATTCCCACAACCCTAATAATGAATAACATCAAGTCTCTTATAACCCTAGTTATGGGAGTTTTAGCCGCACATAATTGAAGAAAAGGATTCCACTGTTTATTTCATAAACAATTCAAAAATAATTTAAAAAGATACAAGAGATTATTCCAAAATTTAGATGAATGGTGAATAAAATGAAATCCCAAAATATGAACTTGTTTTGCAGTGAATTTTATGTTACAATTGTTCTCAAAAGCCGAAAAGATGCCTAATCTAACCCTTATCTATGTATTTATAGGCTCCCAGAAAGTTGGAATTTAAAATTCAATTATAGGCTGCCGCATCATCGATTGATGGCCAAAGTGACAGTCTGTCGTAAGCCCAACGACGCGTCACCAAGTCCGTCACTAAGACCCTAATTTCCATATTTTTTGTTTAAGGCTGGCAAACACAGCGATGGCCCATCGTAAGCTTGATGGCCCATCTCTAAGTCCGTTACTAGGACCTTGATGACTTCCATTCTGCTCTATCCTGACGGACATAGTGATGGTCCATCACAAACCTAATGGCCCATTAGTTGGTTCAACATAAGCAATCAATTCCTACTTTTCTATGTTATTTTTTCTTCTGAGTTATTTTCAAGAGAACAACTAAGAACAAAAATCAAATAGTTTGATAGTTGCTTAAAAACATTCAATTATCCCCTGTAAAAGATGCAAAATATTTTATCAAATCCCAAAATATCATACATCCATCCTATAATACATAGAGTCAGCCTAAGTAATACCCCTTACTTCTACCTATCTTGAAATCATCTCAAGAATGTTAGAAACTTACTTTGAATGATTAATCCACTTTTATACGTGTGGTATTTGTAAGATTTTCACTTTTTGTTGAGTGGGAAATTGAATAAGCTTTTCGTTGATACCCATTTTGTCAAAATCTAGCATTGGGGTAGAATGTTATGACCGAAATACAAAAAGTAGTAAAAACCACCCAGGTGCGATGGTGAGGGCCGATGGACCATCGATCTAGAGATAGACCGTCGTCCAAGCCATTGCAGTGGAGGCAGTGAGACCATATTCTGCCTAAGGGAAATGACTCAAGCCGACGGACCGTCAAGCTAGCGATAGACCATCGGCCATGCCATCGTAGGAGAGGTAGTGAACTCCTATTCTACCCAAGTACGACGGACAGGACCGACGGACCGTCGACACAGCGATGGACCATCGCACCCACCGTCGCATATTTCGTTTAGTTATTTTAAGTCATTTTTAAAAAGGGTTTTTTGGTCTTTTACCACCCTTTCTAATAGTTAATAATATCAGATCAATGCTCATAAGTTCATTATCCATCTACAACATCAAATTAGGGTTTTCTCTCAAAGATAATCCCCAAGAACAATATTCAAATCCTTCTTCAATAAACTAAGAGATTCAAGTTCTTTAAGTCCAAGCACTTCAAGAAACTCACAATCAAGGTATTTCATGTGTTGATCATGGGTCCCTTTTATCCATGAAGCTGAAGAATCTCTTTTTAAAATACAAGATTTGTGTATTTATGAATGTTCATAATATAAATTAAATTTAAATGCATGTTCATGATTTTGTGGTGTTTTGATTCATGTTTTAAATTTTATATTCCAATGATTGACCCTAGTATATTATGATTTGCATAATAATCATGATAAACCCTTAAATTTACACGTTGATTGATGTATCCATGATTATTAGATGTGTTGATGATTGTATAACCAAAACATGCTCCCCATGTGTTCGATTAAATGCCTATGTGAAGGAAAAGTGCCATACTAGTATGATAATATGAAATCACCATTCATGTACAAGTTTATGCATGTCCAGTGTTTGATAAAATGTCCTAGTCAATGAATTATGGATATATGTGTAGCCGTTGTGGTGCTTTAGAATTTGTACTTCATGAAATATCCAACTTATTATATTATGGATTGTTGATGTTGGTCATGTATTCAACAAAGTCATGCTTTGTCAGTTTCTTCCCATCGAGTCCTGGGGGTACTTGTACCCAAAAATTTAGTTGTGTGCCTAGAATCAGTGTCATGTTTTCAAGATACTCTTAGTCAAGCCATGATCCATAGAATTCAGTCAGTCTCATGACTCAGGAAAACTCAGTAGTCTCAGTAGTATTCGGTCAGTCCACAGAAATTTAGTTAACTCAGTCCAGTCAGTTCAGTTAATCATGTTCAGTGTCTATTCAAATGGGAGTAGAACTTAGCACCGAGTAAACCCAAGGATGGGAACCCACCTGTTATATGAGGGTATGGTTTTTAGAAGCAATCCTTGCATTCAAGAACTACGTAGCCAGCGTAGGTTGAGACATTATAGCCTTTTATATGAGGGTATATGAGGGGATTAACCTATTATATGAGGGTTCCCACCGTTCTCACTAGAGTTGCCTGTTATATTTGGGTTACTCACAGATTATCCTTATCAGTGGCATGGTATTGACACCCTTTTAATTGGGGTTATAGATTAGACCCCAACTTAGCTATATTGCATTATTTAGGGAATTTCGGTTAGATAACTACTTCCCATAGTTTCACTTACAGATCAGGACTGTCAGATACAGTTATTTAGTCTCAGTAATAGAACCTAGATAGTTTTACAAAATTCAGGACTGTCAGATACAGTCAACTCAGAACAAAATAGAACTCATCTAGTTCTATTAAAAACTAGACAGTTAGATACAGTCGCTGAGTATTAGTTATTTCAGTAATACATTTATTAGTATCTCATGTTATCAGTACTCAGATTCATTAATCATGTTATCACGAACTTAGTTATAGTTATTATGTATTCATGCATGTATTCTCACATTTATGTTATTCAGTCAGTTAGTATAGTTCATGTATGTGAACCCTTTGCATTCAGTCTGCTTCACATGCATACCAGTACATTCAAACGTACTGACGTATTTGCGCTATGGTGTTTTATACCATAGGTTCAGAAGTACGAGCTCCAGAGCATCAGTAGCATTCCATTCTCAACAGTCAGAGTAGGTAGTGACTCCTCATCCTTCGAGGACATGACCATTACTTTATTATCTCATTAATTAATTTATTTTAGTAGTTAGAGTTATTTGGGGACATGTCCCATCAACTCTTTATTCAGACAGTTCAGTCAGTTAGAGGCTTTTCAGACTAGCATGTTCAGACAGTTATTTCAGTTGTCTTGGGTAATTCATACCCCTTCCAAATGTTATATTTTATTTGTTATGTTACAATTTTGGACCTTATGGCCTTTCAGCCTTTATTTATGCATTTATACAGTATATTATATAATGTACAGGTACATATATCAGTCATGGGTTAGCTTATGGTCCTTCGGGGTCATGAGCACCATGTAGCATTTTGGGTATTATATTCATGGCATTATAGAATAGTAGACCAATTCAGGTAGCTCTTCAGATTATTGACAGAGTCCAGTCTAATGCTAGTGATCACCCTGGTAAGGGTAGTGGTTAGTCTTCTAAGGGTTTATATTTGGGTTATTATAGTTTTGATGGTTACTTTGGGTCATCCGAATCTGTTAGTTCTTGTTTAGTTCATGTTTTCTATTTTACTAGTGGGTTTCCCTATAACTATTCATGTGATTGCCCTAGTCATGAGGTGATTGTTGGTTCAGATTAGAGTGTTCTCAATATTAGAGTAGTTTATCCCTCAGCAAGACATGGTTCTCATAGTTGTAGAGGTGGTTCCCAAGATACTCAAAAAGTCTCTCAGGTAGGAAGGATGAGAGGTCGATCAGGTGCCCAGCTTAGTGGTAAGTGTTGCTAGTTGTATGCAGTATCTGCTAAACCTGAGGCTGAGACTTCAGATGCTATCGGTATAGAAACATTTTGGGTGTGCCTCCAGTCAGACCTTGCTTTATTTGATTTGAGATCTACTTATTCTTATGTTTCTACTTATTATACACCATGATTAGAGTTATCTTGTGACTCATTATCTAGGTCTTTATGCGTATCTTCACCCGTGGGTGATTCTTTAGTATTGGATCCGGTATTGAGAATATGTGTTATGACTGTTACTGGTGTTGATACTTATGCTGATCTTATTATTCTGGATATGGTAGATCTTGATATATTCTTGACTCGGATTGGATATCCTACTATCATACGATCATGGACTATTTTCCCAAGATCGTCACCTTATCCATGCCCGACATATCCCAGTCATATGGTAGGGAGTTGTTAGACATAATCTGACAGAGATTATCTCTTATATTTGTTCTAGTAGACTTATATCTAGGGGTTGTGAGTTTTATCTCGCTTATATTGGTGATACTTGGGTGGACAACCCATTTCTTGACTCTATTCGTGTTTTTTGTGAGTTTCTTGAGGTTTTCTCTACTGTTCTGCCTGGTATTTCCCTTGTCCATAAAATTCAGTTTGCTATTGACCTCAAGCCTCACACCAAACCTATTTCTATGTCTTCTATCAACCTTAAGATGCCAAATTCTCAGCTTCAAGATCTTTTTGGTAAGGGTTTTATTATACTAAGTGTTTCTCAATGGGGAGATATTGTATTGTTTATAAAAAATAAATATGTGTCCATGCGTATATGCATTGAATTTAGGCAACTTAATAAGGCGACAGTGAAGCACCGTTACTCTATGTCTTATATTGATAATTTGATTGACTATCTTCAAGGTGTGGTAGTGTTTTCTAAAATTAATTTG
The DNA here is from genome assembly GCA_030864215.1 of Capsicum pubescens. Lineage (NCBI taxonomy): Eukaryota > Viridiplantae > Streptophyta > Magnoliopsida > Solanales > Solanaceae > Capsicum > Capsicum pubescens. Next base: position 190,775,361 of record CM061544.1, on the reverse strand, counting down.
AGGTTTAATTACCATCAGTTGAGAATTTGGGCTAAGTATGTCCCAAAGATAGCTTTTAGGACCCATTATGGTCATTACGGGTTCTTGGTGATGTCTTTTGGGTTGACATACACCCTAGCTGCATTCATGGATTTGATGAACCTAATATTTATGCCTTATTTGGACTCCTTGTGATAGTGTTAATTGATGACATTTTTGTGTATTTGAGGAGTAGTAAGGATCATGCGCAATATTTGAGGATCATGCTCCAGACTTTGAGAGATCACATGTTTTTTGGAAGGTTCTTCAAGTGTTATTTTTGGCTTAAGTCAGTGAAATTCCTTGGGGATGTGGTGTCTAAGGAAGGAATTGTGGTAGACCCAAAAAGATTGAGGCAATTTGTGATTGACCTAGATCTACATCTCTGACTGAGGTTTATAGCTTCATTGGCTTAGCTTATTATTTTAGATGCTTTATGGAGGGTCTTGCTACTATTTTAGCCCCTATGACAAGATTGACTTGGAAGGATATTACTTTTCGATAGTTCGAGGAGTGTGAGTCAAGCTTTGGAATGCTCAAATACTTTCTTATTTTATCCCCTATTTTATCTCTTCCTATTGAGGGTGAGTGATTCACCGTGTTTTGTGATGCCTTTCATGTTGGTCTAGGTTGTGTTTTGATGCAGAAAAGTCATGTTATTTCTTATGCTTCTAGAAATCTTTAGGTGCATGAGTGAAACTACCCCAATCATGATTTTTAGTTGGCGGCAGTAGATTTAACACTTAAGATTCGGCGGCATTATCATTATGGTGTACGTTATTGTGAGATTTTCACCAATCATCGTAGTCTTCAGCATCTTATGACCCAGTGGGAGCTTAATGCTTGATAGTGTAGATGGATGGAGTTGCTTAAAAAGTATGATATTTCTATATTTTATCATCCAAGAAAGGTAAATATGGTTTCAGATGCCTTGAGTCTCAAGGTAATGAATATGGGTAGCTTGTCTTGTATTTCAGTTTCTCAAAGGTCGTTAGCTTGGGAAATTCAGTCCTTAGATAACTTGAGGTTTTGCCTTGATATTTTAGATCCCAGGAGGATTTTCTCTGGTATAGAGGAAAGGTCCTCACCATTTGAGCAAGTTTGTGATCGTTAGTATAAGGAAAGCAAGCTTTGCTTCCTTCATGACGTGGTGTTGAGTGGTTAGTCAAAGAGGCACACTATTTATTTTGAGAGTATTTTGAGATTTGATGATCATATTTTTGTTCCTTAGATCGTTGACTTGATTCAAATAATTTTACATGAGTCTCATAGCTCTAGATATTCTATTCACCCTAGCATAACCAAGATATATAGAAAATCTAGACAATACTATTGGTGGATTGGTATGAAGAAAGATGTGGCAGACTTTGTATCTCATTTCCTATGTTGTCACTAGTTTAAGGCCGAGCATCGATGCATAAGTTATTAACTCAGAGGTTACCTATTCCTGAGTTGAAATGGGAATGGATTACTATGGATTTTCTTAGAGGCCTGCCTTGTAGTTCTCGTGGTTTCAATGTATATGGGTTATGCAAATCATTTAACTAAGTCAACATATTTCATTCATGTTTAAATAAATATCAGTGCTGAGAGATTGGCCCATATCTATGTTTGGAAGATAGTTCGTTTGTATGGGGTGCCTATTTCTATCATTTCAGACCATGGTTTTTTGTTCACTTTGAGGTTTTGGATAGCGTATAAGGAAGCGTTGGGTACTCAGGTAGATCTTAGTACATTATTTAATCCATAAATTGATGGACAGTCTGAGCGGACTATTTAGGTTCTTGAGGACATGCTCTAATCTTGTGTTATGGATTTTGGAGGCCTATGGGAGAAACACTTATCCTTGGGTGTGTTCGCATATAATAACGACAATCATTTGAGTATTGAGAATGTGACTTTTGAGGCTATGTATAGTAGGAGATATCGTTCTCTAGTTAGATGGTTTGAGACTTCAGAGGTTAGCCCTTACGGAATAGATGTATTTTAGGAGTCATTGGATAGAGTCAAGGTGATTCAGGATAGGTTGAGAGTGGATCAAAGTAGGAAGAAGGCATATCCAGACCATAGGCTTTGTGCCTGATACCAAATGGTATTTACAATACCAAAATAGTCCACAAATAACTTACAACAACACTCCTAAAAACTGCAACAACAAGACAATAAGACGACACTAGAATCAAACACAAATGGAAAACGATAAAAGATAGGAAACTTGTCACAAGGAGAATACAAAAGGTAGCAACTAAATAGTGTATCAAACTCTAAAACCTCTAAAAATCACATTAACAAGCACAGTGATCTTATGCGAATAGAAAAGGAACTCGGTTCACTCAAGCACTCACGTTTCTAGCCGTTTCATAACATAAGTGGAACCTTTCACTTGTGATGTTCAAATGTTTGGTGGTCTACTCTTTTCTTAAGAGTAAAATGATGTTCAATATTACAAGTGATTTTAAGAATAAGCTAACTAAGGAACAAGATTAAAGTACACACTTTAAGTACTCTATTACAAAACGTTGGCAAAAGGACCCCTTTATCCTTAATGAAGGAGTGGCAGGTGTGCAGTTTCTTGGGGAAGCCTTGGGTGTATTTTGAGCGCCTAAGGCCATCCCTCACACGTCAAGACATACACTCCCTTGGGAGAGTTCACAATAAGCCTAACCGCGAATATTTTCATTAACACGCCTTGAGGTCGTTGTTGTTCTCGAGCTTGGCTTCTAGTAAATGGTCTCGAGCACGTGACACCCATACCATCCTCTCTGTCTTGAGAGGAGTTTAACCTTAAACTCACGGGTTCATCATCTTCAATGGTATCAATCCGTGAGAGATCACACATGTTGAACATGTTATGTACTTGGTATTCCAGTGGCAAGTAAATCTTGCAACCATTGTCATTGATTCTTTTAAGAACTTGGAATGGACCATCACCTAAAGCACAAGACACCTTCTTCCTTTGTTAACTCGGTTGGACATCTCTTTCTTCTTCTTTTAAATCTACAATCTCACCTTCTCATGTAAGCTTGTCATGGCTTTGGCCCTCTTGTTTCCATCTAATCTAACAATAACATCACTTGGGAAAGGATTTAGATCTAAAGGGGTTAGGGGATTATAGCCATAGACGCATTCAACGGGTGTGATGCCTGTACTTGAATAGATCACCCGATTGTAAGAAAATTCAATGATAGGTAGGTGATATTCCCAAGAAATCAACTTACCTTTAACCATTTAACGTAGCATATATCCCAAGGTTTGATTCACTACTTCCGTTTGGCCATAGGTTTCTGGGTGGAATGACATAGAAAATAACAACTTTGTTCCGAGCCTACCCCACATCGACTTCCAAAAGTGTCTAAGGAACTTGGAGTCCCTATCACTTACAATGGTCCTTAGGATTATGTGTAACTTAACAGTATTTTTAATAAACAAGGAAGCTACACTAGCCGCTTCTTCAGTATTGGAGCAACGCATAAAGTGTGCCATTTTGGAGAAGCGATCAACAACAACAAAGATGCTATCCCGACCCTTTCGAGTCAGTGGCTTCCCCAACACAAAATTCATAGAAATATCAAACCACAGACATAATGGAGTGGGAAGAGGGGTGTATAACCCATGAGAGAGAATCCTAGAATTAGCACTCCTACAATCCATGCATTGGCCACAAACTTTTACAATATCTTTGCACATCCTTGGCCAATAGAATTGTTCCTCCAATATTCTAAGAGTCTTATAAATTCCAAAGTGACCCATGATACCTCCGTCATGTGATTCCCTCACAAAAAACTCTCTCCAAGATCTAGAAGGTACACACAACCGTCTTCCCCCAAAACAAGAACCCATCAAACACGACATAAGAGCTTGAATCCGAGGGCCTCCTTTCCCTACCCGCGACTTCACTTTCCCTAAAGATAGGATCAAAGTAAGGGTCCTTAGGATATAAATACTTGAGTCTCTCAAACTCCATTATCTTTTACGACAATGTGGACACAAGAACATACTTTCTAGATAACGCATCAGCTACCACATTATCCTTACCCCTTTTGAATTGAATTACATAGGGAAATGTTTCAAGAAATTCAATCCATTTGGCATGCTATTTTTTATATTTATCTTGTTCCTGAAGGTGCTTAAAAGATTCATGATTCGTTCAGATTACGAATTGCTTGGGCCCAAGCTAGTGTTGCCAATTGCCTAACGCTCTAACCAAGGCATACAACTCCAAATCATATGTAGAGTAGTTTAGAGTTGCTCCTTTGAGCTTTTTATAAAGTAAGATATAGGCTTCAATTATTGCATCAAAATTGTGCCTATTCATACCTTGCTAGCATCAAATTCTTTTTCAAATGTCTTGTCAATGTTATGTAATTGCAGCAATGGTGCTGAAATGACCATATCTTTCAAGTTCTTAAAGGCCTTAGATTGCTCTTCACCCCACTTGAAAGGTTGGTCCTTTCAGATGATTTTGGTCAAGGGTACAACAATGGTACTAAATCCTTTGACGAACCTTCTATAAAAACTTTCCAACCCGTGGAAACTCCAAACTTCACCTACGATTTTAGGGGTTGGCCAATCGTTAATGACGGTTATCTTGGATTCGTCTACCTCCACACCCCTCGAGCTTACAATAAATCCCAAATAATATAACTTTTTCAACACCAAATGGAGCATTTATCAATACTAGCATACAACTTTTCTTTCCTAAGAACATCAAAAACACTCTTTAGATTCAATACATGTTCATAAAGGGACTTACTATAAACTAAAACTTTATCAATGTACACAACCACAAACTTTCCAATAAACGGCTTCATCACATGGTTCATTAGACTTATAAAAGTACTAGGATCATTGGTGAGACTGAATGTCATGAGCATCCACTACTATAGACCAAACATGGTCTTGACTGCGGTTTTCAATTCATCACTCAGTTGCATATAGATTTGGTGATATCCACTTCTAAGATCAACATTAAAAAACACACAATAACCATTTAGTTCATCAATAATTTCATCTATCCTAGGAATAGGATGATGATACTTTATCATAATTTTATTTATGGCTCGGCAATCCACATACATTCGCCATGTCTGATCCTTCTTTGGCACAAGCAACACTAGGAATATGCACAAACTCATTATTTTCTTGATATATCCTTTGTTGAGGAGGTCCTCAACTTGCCATTGGAGTTCTTTTGTATCCATGGGGTTTCTCCTATAAGCTGGCTTGTTCGGTAATTGTGACCCCAAAACAAAGTTGATTTGGTGTTGAATTCCTCGAAGTGGAGGAAGTCCTTGAAAAAATTCACTAGGAAATACATCATCAAATTCCTGTAAAACATTTGAAATAGAAGACGGTATTGGGGAACTGAACGGGTTAGCATTCAAGACATGAGCCAAAAGTAACATGGGATTAATATCATAATACTTTTTGAAGAGGGCTCCCTTTTAAGACAACATTACCATCGAATCCCTACCCCTCAAAGCTAGGACTCCCTCTTCACCCTCACCCTTCCCACTCTTGGGTTTATCCCCTCTACCGGAGAGTTCCTTCACTTTCTTTCCCTTTTTTTGCAAACTCTTTATTTGTTGATCTGCCTCACATACTTGTGATGGTGATACTGGTCAGAAGTTGTACTTTCAAACCTTGAACTCAAAGGAGTAGTAGTTTGTTCGGCTAGCATGTTTGGTCGACCTATCGTATGACCATGGCTGACCCAACAAAGGATTTCAAGCATCCATAGGAATGATGTTGCAAAGTACCTCGTCCTTATAATTTTAAACATCTAGCTGAATCACTACTTGATGAGTTACCTTCAACTCTCCACAATCATTCAACCATTGAAGTCTATATGGACTCGCATATGGAGTTGTTGATAACTTCAAATGATATACCATTGAGGCACTTTCTACATTAGCACAACTTCTACTATCAATAATCAAGAAGCATATACTCCCCTTAATGAGGCACTTAGTAAGAAAGAGGTTTTCTCGTTGGATAGGATCATCCAATTCTTTGCTAATCATAACTCTCTGTACAACATAATTAGGTACTTCAAGTTCACTTTCTTATGGACAAACCTCCTCTTCATCATCATTACTAAGCCTCTTAGCCTTCCCTCCCTCTCTATCTTGATAGGCTTCTTCATTTTTAAATGTTTTAAGCCCTAATTCTTCCCCCAAGAAATACAATTTCCCTTATCTCAATATCATATTTCTTCGATTAGGACACTCACTAACCTTGTGTCCCCATCTGTGGCATTTGAAGCATTGGAATTCTTTGACATTGGAAGAGACATTTGGCTTTTCCTCAAACCGTGGAGGAGGTGGTTGAGCAATCTTTCTCACTGGTGGAAGGACCTTAGTTGGTTTTTATTTGTGCTTGTTCCACCCTGAAGTCGATGGAACCACTTTTTCCCCTTGGTTCAACTCGAGGACCCTTGATATATTTTGGTTTTGTATGCTGACCTTTCCTTGTTCTCCCGTTCAATCACCAATGCTTCTTGAAAGAGTCCTTCAATAGTTTCAAACTTATAAAGTGTCATATGCGTAGAAATTTCTTTGTTTAGGCCGACCTTGAACCGGATGATATCGTGGCTCACTTGTTCTCCCTTATGATCAAGTTTCAAGATGAGTTGTTGAAACTCATCATAGTTGGCTGCCACACTTTTGTTTCCTTGATTCAAGTTGTATAATTTTTCAAGGAGTTCATGTTGATATATTTTGGGAAGGTACCTTTTCCTTATAAGATACCCTAACCAAAACCAAGGTGGGGGTTGACCCTCAATCAATACGTTGTAAAAACATGTTACATACTCCCACCATGTGGTAGAATATCCCTCAAAATCAGAAATGCCGTAGCAACTCTTCTACTCCTTCGTGAGATCATTCACTTGAAATATTCTCTCGCATGTGGATTCTCATGAAAGAAACTCTTCGGGATCACTTTCTCCCTTAAAGATCGGAAGCCCTATTTTGATGGTGTTAAGGACAACATTCCTTTCCCTAAACCTTGGCTTCCCCTACCTTCAAGCCCTCAATTTTCCCTTGGTTCTACCCTTCTACCCGTTATCCCATCTTACATCAAATAAGGATCATCATATATTCCATACAGTCCCCTTCGTTTCTCCCGTACAAATCTGTCTTCTTGCATTGATGGGTTTTGGACATTTGGAATTTGGTTTGGTGGCTAGGCATTTAGTGGTAGAGGACTTTGAATTGAAGGATTTTGGTTTGAGGATTCGAATTTAAGGGTGACATTTGGGTTCCAAGTCCGTCATGTGGGACTTGGTGATGTAGGGAATGGCTAGGTCCATCAAGGCCTCAGCCTTGTGAGTAATAGTTGGCTTTAGGTATGGTATTTGGCGGGTACATTCTTTGGTTAATGGATTTGTAGGTAATGGTTATGGATGTGTTTTGAGGATTTAAGGGTAGAGAACTCCGTTGTCTTTCTACCCTTTCAACCCAGCCACTAATAGAGGCCACTTCCATACCCAACTTCTCAACTGTAGCATTCACTCTAGCCACATCCTGAGACAAGGACTCAAGAGTAGATATTAGGGCATTCATAATATTATGATCCATGTTTTATGCATTGGAAGTTTAAGGTTCCATGTGTGGTGGTTATATTTGCAAATGTATCTACAAAATGAACAAACGTTAGTTCAAAAGATCCTTACACACTTTCACACTCGGCTTTCTCACTTGGCCCTTCGAGTGTTATAAGGTAGCTATCAAGTTGTGAGTGCTTGGGAATAAGTATACACTTGAGTTAGAATGGACTTCAGTTTGGAAGACTCAAGGAGGTATTGTACGCACTTGAACAAAGAATAACTATGAATTATAAATGAGCAAAGCACCACAAGGAATGTTAACAAGAAAGATGTACTCGAAAACTAGTTTACAACTTAGTATATTGTTACTTAGTTGCCAACTATTGTAGGAGTAAATAGAAATAAACTAGTAGAGACATGGAGAGAAACTAAGAATGTCCAATGACTTGAGCCTAGTTGTTGGCGTGGCCCACAAATTTTGTCGTTGGTGATGTTGTTTTTGTTTAAAGTTTGATGTTTACTAACTTGAGTTGTACAATCTTTTTTGTTTGGTGAGGATTTTCGGTTTTTGAGTGAAAAGGAAATACTTGGGACTCTCTTTCCAAAGTTTAAAGGTGTCAATAAACTTTTCACCAAGTTGTACCAAAATGGAAAAACACATTTTTGCTTTGGCTTTGTCACTTTCTTCTTTGGTTCTTTTTGAAAAAGGTTTGGCACCCTTTTGGTAAGTAAACTTTTGGGAGGTCTTTTGGTTATTTTCCTATTTGGTGTTGTATTGAAATGAATTCCAATACATACACAAGACTTAACCCCTCTCTTCTCCTTTTCAAAACAAACAAGGCCTTTTGTTGAATATTACTCAAGAACAATATAAACAATAACAAGAACACATTGAACAACAACAATTTCCAAGCTGTCCATCCCTTCAACAACACTTAAAAAGAGCTCAAATCCTGTACCTTAGACTCAAGTGTGCTAGGGAAACAACAATCTAACTCACGAAACCACTAAGACAAGCAAAAACACCTAAATCTAGACAACTTCTCGGCCAAACACAAGTCACCCGACAACACCTTTTTTTTATTATCAACTAGAAGAGCCCAAGATTGTTGGTGTCAGAACACGACCAGCCTTTGATATGATACCAAATGATATCAAACAGTATCTAAAACACCAAAACAATTTGCAAAGAACCTACAACAACACACATAAAAACCGCAACAACAAGACAACAAGACGACACTATAATCAAACACAAATGGAAAATGATAAAATATAGGTAACTTGACACAAGGAGAATATGAAATATAGAAACTAAAAAGTGTATCAAACTATAAAACCTCTAAAAATCACATAAAAAAGTATCAAGTTCTTATGCAAAAATAGGAGGAACTCGGTTCACTCAAGCACTCACATTTCTAGCCGTTTCACAGCATAAGTGGAACAACACTTGTGATGTTCAAATGTTTGGTGGTATACTCTCTTATTTAGAGGAAAATGATGTTCAATATTAAGAGTGATTTCAATATAATCTAACTAAATAACAAGACTAAAGGACAAACATTAAATAATATATTACAAAAGGTTGGGAAAATGACCCCTTTACCCTTAATGAAGGGTTGGCGGGTGTGGAGTGCCTTGGATCAGCCTTGGGTTTATTTTGAGCACCTAAGTCCATCCCTAAAATTTCAAGATATAAATTCCCTTGGGCGAGTTTGAAACAAGCTCAACCGCATACATTTTCATAAATGCGCCTTGAAGTCATTGTAGTTCCCGAACTTGGTTTCTAGTAAATGGTCTAGAGCCTGTGAGACCCATATTAGTTCCTTATTATTTGGAGTTGGTGACCATGTATTCCTCTTTATATACTAAATGAAGGGTGTTATAATGTTTGGAAAGAAGGGTATGCTTAGTTCAATATATGTTGGATCTTTTATGATTCTTTGCGCAGTTGGTGAGGTAGCTTATGAGTTAGATTTACCTAAAGATTTTTATATTCATCTAATTTTCCATGTCAGTATGTTTTGGTGATATATTCCTGATATATCTCATGTGTTGAGATGGTACTCACTCCAGTTGAATGTACATTTGATCTTTGTAGAGGAGTCGGTGCTCATTTTGGCTAGTGTTGTGAGGAGGTTGCGCATTAAAAAGATTCCAATAGTTAATATTTAGTGGATACACTGACTTGTTGATAAGGTCACTTACGATATTAAGAGTGAGATGCAGGCCCAATATCCTCAATTGTTCGAGACATTAAGTACTTCCTAATCTTTAACCATCGGGGATGAAAGTTCCTTTAACAATGGATATTATAATGACCCTCCAAGTTATTTTTCATATTTACACTTACTTTCACTGTTAGAGCTTTTCCATAGCTACCCCAAGTCACTTATAACTTGCTGGGACTGATAGTTCTATTACTAGGCAATTCGCTTGATTTTTAGAGACCATTCCCTACATTCAAGTCTTCACTGGTTCCAAATAGTGACTCAGAGAAAACATTGCTAAAACAATTTTGGATGCAAATTTTGACTAGGCCAGCAACTCTAGAATATCAATTTTAGGCTAGGTATACCTTTCGTTTGGGTGTCGATGCACCCGAGTTCATTTTGACCTATAGGTTAGAATGTTGGAAAATTGAAAATACGAGTGTGGGATCCACAGTTGGTCAAAATAAATCGAATGAAAAATATGACTTTGCCATTATATTCATAATATCTAATTTAGTATGGTTACATAGTTCATTTGCGTATATCAAATTTGGAATGAATCCCGAGGCCTTAGCTGAATCTTAGAAAAATTCCAAATTTAGCTATTATCTGGTGTGGGTTGTGATCACATGTGATGTGCAGAAGGTAGTGTAATCGCACTAAGAAGTAATGAGATCTCCATAGCTGCTTCTGCAGCCAGTTTGTGCAATTGGCATACCTGATTACCTTGAAAGGGTATAAAATGCCCCTTAGGTCACAAATTTGCCTATTCCTCACATTTTCTTGAGAGCAAAAACCCTAAAGGGTGTGATAACTTCAAATTGAATCTTTGGGGTGACTTGGGATCTTGATTAACATATATTTTCATGAATATCTTTGGATTTAAGGTAAGAATCCTTCAAATTCATGCTTGAATTTCTTGATTATTTGACCAAAGCCCTAAATCCTTCAGGGTTTGATTTTAGACCAAAGTTTTCTTGGTTTCACCTAATTTTAAGGGTTTTGATTTGATGATGTTGTTATTATTTTGGGTTGGTATTGTAAATGTAATTTTATGATAGTGGGACCCATAGAATGTTTGTGGCATAATTTTTGAACACGAAGAACAATGGTGCAATATAGGTGTTGATATTCTCAAATGGATGAGTAGAATGTTTTTTTAATATCTTGGAATCTTGAAGAGGCTTCTCAAAGGGGAAAATCAAAAGTTAAGAGTTTCGTGGGATTTCTTTGGAATCGAGGTAGGCTAGGTTTATCCTTTGTTAGTTTAAACTTTTTCATGGTATTCTTATGATATTATGTTAGATTCAGGATGAATTTTAGGTATTGGATTGATAAAATGCAAGACTTAGGTTTAGTTGAATTATTTAGGATAAATTTAAATCATAGATTTGTGCACTTATCTTGTTGCCATTAGACTTCATTACTCATATTTAGCATGAGAATGTTGTGGTTTTCTCTATAATTCAGTTATTGCTCTAGTTAATAATTCTTAGGGTGAAGTGGCCTTAGTTTCTTACACAAAAGAAAGGTTTCCTTAGTTATGATATTGGTTTAGTGGTTGTGTTTGAGAAGAACACTTACCTTAGGACTAATCATGACTTTCTATACAACTAAGAGGGGATTTAGATATCTTAGCCTAGTCCAAGGTAGAAATTAACTTAGTATGTATTTTCCAAGATCTAAAAATGGGCTCTATGACCCACCTTAAGTCAAGATTGATATTAGTTGTCTCGAACCCTTTGTACGCTTGTTATATTCTTAGAAAATGCCCCTGTGAGGTAATATTGAGTAATCTTAGCACTTGTTGGTTTTGATGAATGACGTTAGAAGTAATACCTAACGATTATGCTATATGTATAATGTATTGGTTAAGCTTATGACTAGCTATTGATTATGCTATTATTGTTTCTATTGATTGGTCTACCGAATATACTATTGAATGTGCCCTTGACTATGATATTGTCGAAGCCATAAATTATGTTATGGACCATGCTATGATTATACTTTAGACAATGCCATGGATTAGCTATTTCTCAAGCTATTTATAAGATACCTTTAAGTTAATGATAGGCCACTGAATAGGCCAGTAATTAGTGATTGCTCATGATTTACTTATGATTATGATCATGCTAAGTAATTGGGCTAGAAAATATTCTAGAACACTTTCCTAATGTTAGTAATAACAATTGTACCATGAATTATGTCAGAAATCTAGTTTGTTGATTATTTTTGGGAAGTCATGACATTAAGTATGTGTAAAATCATGATGTTTCATTATATGATTGCTTATGCTATTTATTTTCCCACCGATTATGATTAAGATGATATGTTGATACCCAACAAGGCCGGAGGATATTATGATGATACATTGATGCCCGACAGGGCCGGAGGATATTATGATGATATATTGATTCCCGACAAGGATTGATAATATTATGATGATATGTTAATGCCCGAAAAGGTCGGAGGATATTATGATAATATGATGATTCTCGACTAGGCCGGAGGATATATGATGATGCCCTGCAATGCTGGAGGACATTATAATGGTATTAATAATCGACAAGGCCAAAAGATAATTATATTGATGTTCCTATGTGTGCATCTAGCGGTTCGAGTCCTGCTAGCCCTATGTATGTCAATTACCTGTTTATATATATTTACATGTAATTTTGGCATGTTGTTGATATTAGAGATACCAGTTGTAGACCACTAGTGTTAAATGAATACAAAGTAGTATAGTTGATGATTAATTTTAGATATTGTTAAGTAATAACGTTAGTTCGTAAAAGGGATTAGTTGATTAATGATTGATTTTAACTAACACTATGATGTCTAGTGATAAAGGATGTCTAGATGATAAATGGTAGATAGTGGATTCACATAGATAATCCATGGTGTAAATGGGTATGTAATATGGTTGATAGTCGTGTAAGTGATGACTAGTAACTTAGCAATCTAGTTAATGAGAAATGGTTTGCTAAGGAATAGTGGATAATGATGTAGTGATGATTAAGTGGTTAATGATGGTAATAGTATGAAATATGGTTACTTGGTCAATGTTGGTAATTAATGAATATTTCATAAAATGACCGATTGAAGATTATTATGGGAATGCAGTTGAGTAAAGATGAAGTTTGGGTATGTTGTTGGTTAAATTCCATTATGATTCTCTTGGGTGTACTCTCTAGTAGTATGGGATGCTGTGATGAGTTCTTTACTTTATGCACTAGTTGGCGTATGAAGCCAACATTGTACTGGTGCTTGCTTGTGTTGATTCTTTACGATGTGTTATGATTCTGAATTATTTATTTCTTATGCACGATGATAATTTCATGTGTTGATGCCTTATGTTATACTATTATTTCTGTTAAATTTCTCATTATATATAATGGTGATGGAGATTTTTTAGTTTTGATTCTGTACCATGACTTTGTTATGATTATCTTGCATTATATCATCTTTATATCATGACTTAGCTCAGTTAGCCAATGTTCTCTACTAAGCACCCATTATTTTACTTCTAGTACTACACTTCAATATGTTTTTGGTGTAGATTTGAGTACTAACTGTCTCCGTTGATCATTGTTCGTTCAGAGCTGATCTTTCAGAGATAAGGTGAGCTCTTTGAGTTTTGAGTTGCCTATTTTCTTCTATCTTACTGCTATTCAATTTTTGTATCAAAACAGATGTATTGAGTATATTTTAAGTCTTTTGGGTTGTATTATTGACATTAGATGCTCTTGTACTAACTCTACCAGGTCGTGGGATTGGTATCATGTATTGTCTATGTTATATACTTAGAACAATTGTCTATTTGTATGTTGTTTTCTTTAAATTTGGCTTGTGTTGGCCATTTCCTACAGAATTAATTGATTGCATTAGCTCTAGGTTATGGTCTGGCTTACCTACTGACGGGATTTAGTAGGTGCCATCATAGCTCATAATTTGGATCATTCATGACACTTTCATACGAGTTCATTGTATTCAATTAACACTTAGGATATCAGATAGTCATTCTCTTTCCTTCAACATACATTTTACAAGAAATAGTTATCATGCACACATAACACATATTGGGTTTCAACTACATTAAAATCATCACTTATCTCAATCTAAGCTTGCACCACTTTATTTAACTTGAGCCTTGACTTTCCGTGCAATTTCTCTTGGTTGTTGCCTAAAAACATGAACACAATATATAATCAACAAAATGACCTAACATTTTGAGGATTATAACCTAATCCCAAACTCCATGGCCAATTTCAAGATCATTCACTCTATTCTATGGTTTTCAACAATAATTCACCTACCAAATATGTGGTTATCAAAGTAAAATATTTCCTGGATAGAGTAAATGAATAACTAACTACTAAAACAATAGGTTTTACACCTAATTATCCCCTCACACAAAAAAATCTGCTAATTCAAGCTTAAACCATCCCCAAAACCCATCAACAAGTAAGTCCAAGGTTAATTAACCAAAAAACTAGTTAATGGGGATGCATTACTTACCTTTGTCAAAATCTCATAATTCTTTCTCCATAAATGAGTTTAAAATAATTAACCATTTTGGTTAAACTTTTGCATTAATAGTAATTTATCATACTACAATGATAACGCTCAATCTACAGCTCTCGTCGGAGTGTAAACCGGTCGTTTGTCAAATATAGAACCCAACTGGGTTGGGTATCGATCCCACAGGGAATAGCTTGGTCAACAAGTAAGCAAAGATTACTAGACTTTTAGTGCAAGTCTCGTAAAAAGGGGGGAGTTTTGTTGTGCAAGTAATGTAACCAAACTATTAAAGTAAAAACGGAAAATGGCAAAGCAAAAAGAAAGAATGTTTAGTAGGATGTAAAACAATGAGAATTGAGAAGTTGGGGTTATGTCCACCTTATGAGTTGTACGTCTCTATTGGCTATGAGTTGCGCGGAATTCAGACATGCGTGTGCTTATAGAGAATTGTATTCGATGGTAAATCCAAGCGTCTTTCGACCTAAACAAGGACTATTTCACTTTAACTCTTTCGAGCTTAAAGCATATCTAGCGGTACAAATTCTCCAAGAGGTTAATCCAGTTACGGCACTAACTTTTTAATAGGGGATGGGACCCTATTACCTTGACATTATCTCTTTTCCAGACATATAACCTTTCTTTCAAACAAGTTAATGCTATACTGGCGTATTCTATGCGTCTGCAGCCACAAGAATTTGCATTAAGATGAAGAGAATAATGATATAAGCAACACACGTGTCACGAATTCACAAACTCATAGCAATAGATAGTATCTCATAAGGCTTCCATAACCCCAACAGAGAAGTTTAGTTACCCATGAGTTCGAAGGAAATCACAATAAACATTATTATTATACCACAATAAAGATCTCATGTAGTAAGGTGTGGTAGGCGTTAGGCGTGACTTCTTTGCAAAGTAACGTTTCTGTTGTTGCGGAAATTAAGAATTGAATAGATGAATAGAAGAAGAATAAAAAGTAGAATTATTAGAATGGTTGGAAGAGTAGAGGAATCAATAATAGAAGAATGAGTTAAAAGTAGAATGAGAATTATTAAAATCTCTAGCAAAATAGGGTATTTATAATACCCATATCCTATTCCTACTAGGCTAATGAATTACTTAACCCAATCCTACTAGGTTAAGGTATCATTATCCTAATCCTAATAAGTTACTGCTAGTCCCCAAAGTCTTCAGAATTGCTTTTTTTGTCTGGGACTGATTTTCCATGCGCCACTTTTGGTCCTTGGCGTCCAAGCTTTGCTTTCCTCCTTTCGTGAAGCTTTCTTTGGCGTCAAGTTATCCATAAAATGCTGAATTCTGCATCATTTATACCTGAAAACTTGCTAATCATATTCGTTAGCTCACTTACAGGAAAAAGGACTAAAAGTGCATGAATTATATATTTTGTCCTCAAAACATCGCTAAAATATGGGTAAAATATAGCACTTTAGGCGTGTAAATTCGCCTATCATCATACAACAACCTGGTCTTGCTATAACATCATCGCCTGCTATACTGGGTTTGAACAAATTTAGCTTGTGATATAGAAGAAGTCACTATAGCAACATGCCATCTACTATAGCAAGAGTGGCGAGGTATAGAAATCCTTTTATGTTATCATTTTCACAACACACCTCCAAACCATGATAATACTTAATAATTCCTTTGCATCAAGTTCAATATGAAGATCCCACTCATTCGAATTTACTTTTGAAAAGTTCTACGGATTCCATATTCAGATTTACCCCATTTATTCTCGGATTGCCCTAGAACATACCTAACTCTAGTTTTGTTTGAGACTAGCCAAGCCTAATTTTTTTTATTTTTAAATTAGGGAAAATACTGACTCAAATTTTTTCATGATTGACTTAGTCGTAATGATGCAAAGGGTTTTTACAGCCTAGCTTCTTTAATGTCAAAGTAACCGCACTATAAAAACTAAGTTAAACTCTAAAAATTTAAAAATGCTTTCATGCTTAAATTTCTTGAGAAGATGAGGTCATACATACCTTAAAATTACCAACTTGTGGCTAATTTGAGTTCAAAGTGAGTCGAGTAGTCAAACATCATCAAATATCAGTACATTGAAGTGATTATTTGAATAGATTTCAAATGGGGTAAGTCATATTGCCTCATTATGTTAAGAACATGGTCAAAGTATTAAGGGTGTAAACTATTAAGTGTCAGTGAAAACTCCATGACATAACCTATGATTATCAATCCTATTTATGATCGTCGGTTGGATCATTATGGGTACCACTTTGCAAGGTTGCAGAATTTTGTCAAATAAGAAACTCCATATGATTGTTGTATCATGATACGATTGTAGGTAGTTTTCTTCTGATGTGAAAACTCTAAAAAAAATAATTTAAGATACGCTTTTTATGATTGAAAGTACGATCATGCTTTCATACCACACTCATACCACGTGTCATCTACATACAAAAATTATGTTCCTATTTCTATTTTAAACTTAGACTAAATCTTTTTCTTATAGGTACTATCGCCCCAAAGCGAATGAAAAGAAGAAAAATGAGGCTGCCCATAAAAAGATAAAAAAGAAACGGGCACTCAAAGAACAACCCTCAGCCTCAACAACTGAGTCATAGGAATCTAGTGGTTTGAAGGTCAAATCTTCCTCAAGAAATAATAATGAGAAACATGAGCCTTGAACCACTAGGTCGAAATTTTCTAAGGATAAGGACGCACCTCCCCTAACATTATTAGCTGCAACCACTCTCAGATTAAGCCTTACTAATATGATGAGAGAGGCTAAGATTCAAACCAAAATGAGGGCACATAAAAGTCTACCACGGGTGGGGATGAGATTATGAGTTATTCTAGGGAGGATGACTCTATGGTTGGTTTTTGTATTGCAAATACAAAATCTTCCAATAGATCTGCCGTTGATACTCTTCTTCAATGAGGGGAAGACTAAAGGTGAGGAGTGACCCAAAGTCCCAGAACTACAATATTGATGGGGTATCCTTGAACAACAAGTGGAACCAAAATAAAAGAATCCAAGAAGAGCCCACATACTACTTGAAGAACTATAGAGAGTTTGAAAATTTAATTGGGTCTTCCAAAAATACAAGCATGATTGGATTACTAAATAGGTAGGCAATATTAGGGATGAGTTGGAAAGAGAGTTTTACGCCAACTATGCGGTAATGATCTTGAACATGATTCATATTAAAAAGTATAAGGATATGAGGAAGCAACACAAACTTGTCATGGTGTTAGTATAGGGGTAAAGAGATCGATATTTTAATGAAGGCTATTTCTAAAGCCTTGTTTGAAGTTGATTTTGACCACCAGCTGAGACTTTAGAATAGTATTATTGGATATCCAATTTAAAGAAGGTGAAGATGTTTAGTATCTAAGATAAGATGACGTACTACTGTTAATACCCTGGGGGTTTCACCACACTATAAGGGACCAGGTCCCTAAAAGTTAATGACAAGAAAAAACATAATAAAGCAACCTGGAACATAAAACATTGAAGAAAGAATAAATAACATTAGATTTAACGTGGAAACCCCCTTCATGAAGGGAGGAGAAACCATAACTTTCCCTCATAAGATCTTTACCAGTCCACTATAATCACAATCTTGATTACAAACTTGAATTGAACCTAACTCTAGGTTCCTCTTGCTTGTAATAACACTACCACTAGCTAACCTTGACAACTCCGCCAAGACTCCTTCAAAACTGATTAACTCTAATCAGTAGAAAACATAGGAAATTCTACCTAAGCACTCTCTAAGAAAAGAAAACAAAAGAAATTACTATTATAGACTGAGAAATTTAGTTACAAATTAGGTTTCACTATAGAACACTCACTCTTTTAGCTTACCAAAGAAATAAGGACATGAGCAATACTTGAGAAACATTGAAAGTTGAGGTTTTGCCATTTTCCCTCTCTATAGAACTTATTTGACTTTGCAAAAACCACTTAACTGAGAAGCATCCTTTTATTTTTATAGATGAGTGATGATTAGGGTTGAAATGTCTCTGGACAAGGTGTCCTCAATAGTACCAATAACACCTACATAGTTTGTTACACATTAAGACAACATTGTGCAGGCACGTACTAGCTGTACTATACCCTTGGACATCTAGGGACCTGGTCCCTTGTAGTCATATTCTCATCATCAAATTAAGATACAACAATTTTCCCCCTTTTTGAAGATGACAAACCATCCACAGAGTTTTGATCATCAATATATGCTCATTACTTTTAATTAGTGTGATTACCATTATTGAAGATGAATGTTCCCGCTATCATGCAATCACTATGCTTCCACAAAATAGGGACCTGGTACCTTGTTTTCAATTGCTATAAATCTTATATCACTCCCCCCATCATCATGCACCATTTTCCATTTAGTGCATTTTCATACTTCCCCCATTACTTTGCCACATCATCAGACATGTGTTGCACTTGGTACCTACTCCCTAACATCATAAGTACAAACATGCACCTAGTACTTAAAGTATGAAGTCATTATTTCCTATTTTGGCATGATTGAAAAGTGAAAATAGTAAACCAAGAGTAAAGATAAGTACGAGCTAGTTAACTTTATGGCTACTAGGGCAACTCTAACACGAAGAACAACAATAAAATAAAGGAAACAGATGGGTGAAAAGTAGAAATTAATTCATTGTTGGCACCATTACAATACACCAAAAAAATCAAATAATTGTTTGCAAAGTCCACAATAGAGATTATCACAAGAAACTGACACACTAGGACTCAGGTACAAGGGGGATTGGGGGAGAGTGATTTTAGCAACATGTCCTTCTAGCAGCCTCGGGAACATAAATATCCAACAATTTTTTAGTGAGGTTCTTTACTTTAGAATTCAACCCTTGAACCTCGCCAGTTAATTCTACAACCTTGCCCTTGATCTATGTATTTTTGGATGCAAGTTCTTAAGTGGAACTAGGTCCCTTTGAGGAAAACTTATGATTATATAGTTTTAGGTGCACTATTTTAGTTTTCTTTGTTTCTAACGCAATAATCAATTCCTTTATTTCTTTGGTTAAGATTTCTTGAGAAGCCAAAAGTTCTGACACTTGGGGAACAGTTCCCACGTTGCCTTTAATACATTTATTCTCTAGCAAGGTTATCAGACTGAAATTTTGTTTGACTGTTCCTGGGGTTCCTTTTTTCCGAATTACTTCAAGGTTATCAAAAACCTTGTTTAGGAAGTATCCATATGGCATCCCATGTTTATTTTCTTTTTCATAGATCACCTTCATCGTATGCTCAATCAAAAGTGCAGGTAAGCTTATCAACTTAAACTTACTCAGACATTCGATGAAGAACAGGTCAACTCCAGAGTCAATGGTCCTTTACACTGATAGAGGTAGAAGGGACTTATTCAAAAATTCAAAAACTAATTGGAACTCACATGTGAGAAATTTTTTCTTTACACCAGCTATTGAAATTCCATCCACCTTTGAGGCTTCAATCATGAATTCGATTAAGGGCGGTGGTTTCACAAAAATCCTTACACCTATTATAGGTACATCCAAGAGTTTTCAAAATCCCTCTTCATCTAGATACATATCCTTCCCTTGCACTAGACTGGTTAAACTCACCCCATCTTCTGTGAAATTCATGTTGTAATAAAATTTAGTAACTTCATTTTCAAACACTATAGGAAATAATTCTTCTTGTAGGTATATATAACCTTAGTCTTTAACATATTCCACCAATTCCACCATGCCAGGTTTATTATAAATCTTTGGATCAAACACTCTCCCAGACAACACTTTTTGGGTTTCCAAGACTACATTTCTTTCTTTTATAGGGAAAACCTTTTTTTTTCTTTTTGAGTCACTATTAGGTTTCTCTTAAACAACCTTTGTCTTCTTGGGATTACATTACTTTGAGGCTTTTCTTCTTTTGACCGTAATATGTTTCTTATCCTTTTCCTTCATGGCTATAGGACTTTGAACTGGAGGACCTGGTCCTTTCATCAACATATTGTTTCTCTTTTATTTCCTCAACTACAGTAGCAACCTCTAAATTAATTTACCCCCTCCTTCAAGATCTACAACATCAATATTTTTTCTCTTCTACTACATTAATTTTCTTAAGACTTCCTCTTTTTATAGATGAAGACTTATTTTACTTCATAGAATCTTTAAGCAATATCATTTCAGACCCCCTAGTAGAGTAGGATCTTGTAACTTGTACACCAGTGTCATTGATTTTCTCTTTTATTTTACCATACTTTAGTTTATATTTTTTCCAACTCATAGGTTATTCATCCTCATCCTCTTCATTTTTCTTATTTTGATGAAATATAGACTCCCCATGCTTTGCAAAATCATTCTTTTCTCCTCCTATTTGATCCTCTAGAAATATTGAACTTTCTATGGATTCATTTGCAACTTAGAGTAAATTCTCATCTACCCAATTTATGTTGCTGAATGGATCAGATTTCTTTATAGAAATATCTTTATCAACCAGTTGGGCAAATATGAGGCTTGACTATGAGTGAGTAGGGTAACCAAGTAATTGTAAGTTTTTTTAAATTTCAGTACCTTTTAACTCTTCAAAGGGGATATGGATTTGAGAAACATCCTAGGAACCTTAGTTTTCTAATGAAATAGGTCCTTTAGATTGGGGAATCTCCTGGTCTATTGGAGAACCAATTCCTTTATTTAAGTCAACTTCTAAGGTTAACTTATTAGGATTTCCATTGGAGCTTAAAATTTTGACTGGAACAAATTAACTTGGGGTTTCAAGAATTTTAGGGAAAGGTGTGGTGGGTAAGACACTTTGTTATTCTTTAGGAAGATCAGAGGATAATTCTTTCATGGGGGTTGAAGGGGATGGAATTTCTGCCATTTTGAACTTTTTGGGAGAAAAAAAGAACTAATTTAGTTTCATGGATGGAATACTTTAGAAGGATATTCTTAGTTGATTAAGAAGAGAATAAAATAAATAGTATTTGATTTTGTAATTAAGGAGATAATCGTTTGACATTTAAGAGGTACCTTTTTGGATTGGCACATTTAATCACAAACTGTGTGACTCTTCATATTTATTTTTGAATTGACCACTTTTGCTTAGAAAGGAGAAGACATGTGGACTTTTTAAGCAATGATTTAATTAATTTTTAATAAAATTACTTTGGTACTAACCTTGAAACACCTTTACTTGAATCATTGAAAAAAAACTTTTTTTGTGCCTCTGAGTTGGGTACGACTAGAGACTTGATCCTTACCTTTGGTCACGACTCATACCCACCTAGCTCATCTCTTTCATACCTTGATAGGTTCATGAGGGTAGCACACTATTTTTATACGACATGACCTCCCCTTAATAGTACCCAATGCATACGAGTCTTATGCAATTCAATCATAAGAAGTGAGGTCTTGTTTTGGAGTGGACTATTTTGTATACAGTTTATGTATGCGACTAGAGGGTAAGTCTTATCCTTTGGTTATTACTCAAATTTGATCACTCGTACCCACAATAGTATGGTTGACCTTGTAGAAGCCTAGGGTACTATCTAGGGTAGAACTTATACCCTAGGGTACGATCACTAAAGGAATCGTATAGAGGAGTCGTACCCCTGCACGAGTGAACTTTTAAACTTTTAACTAATGACTTTTTAGTCATTTACCTTTCCTAAGACAATAAACCCTCTAACTATATAAGGGATTGTAGCCTCCTAAGTCTTTATTTTACAAGGCTCAAACACTCCTAAACACTCAAAAAGCTTCATGAAGCATGATTGGAGGCTAGGCATTGGACGAAGCTTATCTAGTGGCAAGAAAAAGACACGATTGTTGGTGTGTCATATTTTTTAAGGAATTATATCTTCCCTTCTTTAAATATATTTAAAACCATGTATTTTACACTTGGATTAGTAAGTGTATATGCTGGTTTTGAAATCATATGAAAAGGGTTTTGTTGCATAATGATGCATGATGTTGAATAATTCTTATACTTATATTTATATGTGAAATTTATTATTAATTTCATGTGTGGGTTCTTGTTGTATGTAAATTAACATGAGGGTATTGAGTAACCCTAATCTCGATAATATATATTATAAAAATGGCCTTGTTGAACATATGCACCTAAGACATTTGTTAAAATATCTACATGAGTTATCTAGTCATTTGTTGTTGATGTATTGAACTAGGGCAATCGACCATTGAACATGGAGGAATGATAAATGAGATGTTAATGGAACTATGAACCATGTGTTATTAAATTGATGTCCTTGGTTGTTGGAAAATGAAAGGGTAAAGTCACTAGATATTAATATGAACTTAAATTATGTGTTGAACCCAAGTGTGGTGAGAATGTGGCATAAAATTGTTGTAAATGTCTTGATGACTATAAGTTGCTTTGTATGTTAAATGAAGTGAAGGTATTGTCCTATTGTCATGGTTGAGCAATGAAGGCTCCCATAAGGACCATATGGTCATGTATAGTGTTGAACTAGTTAAAGGGGTTAAACTCCTTAAATGTTGTATTGAATGTATGTTGACGCATAGGCAAAGTGTTAAAGTCCCAAATTGCAACTATGGATAGTTGTGATGACTTGAGATTAAACTCTCTTGCCTTATTAATGACTTGAGGTTGAAGTCTTTTGCCTAATGACATTTCTTGAGGTTAAAGTCCTTTTCTTACTGAGATCTCTTGAGGTTAGACAACCTCGCCGAATGGGACAGCTTATGGTTAGAGTCCTTGTGGAGTATGAGGTTAGAGTCACTTTTCTAATATGAAAGCATGAGGTCAAAGTTATATGCCCAATCGAATGTGTAGACATGTGGTTGAAGTCCTATGTGCAAATTGGATGTGTGTATGGATAGAGCCCCTTGTATGAATGAATATGTAAGTTGTTAAAGTCCTTGACTAATGAATGAACGCGTATGGTTAAAGTCCCTTGTCTAATGGTAATTGGAATATGGTTAGATTCCTTTGCCTATTGAGAATATTGAAGCTATAAGTGTGGGAGGTCGTAGTCCTCCACTTCATTAATGATGAATGAGTTCTTGAGTCATGTTGATAAGACTTATTCCTTGTTTGGCATGTGATATATCGATATGTATGGATAAGTAATGGGATAAAACATGATATATTGACTTGTTTTTTAATTATGATGTTATTTTATCACCTAGCATTCCAACCGCTAATCATCTCCGGATGCTATGTCCCTAATGACATAGGGGCCAGAACATCTTCTTCTTTTCCTATGCAGGGATTAGTAGATCGAAGTGGTTCGCGTATTGACTTAAAGTGGTCAGGTTCCTTATGATGGAAGATATTCATCTCTTGGTCTCTTATGATTAGAATTTGACTCATTTAGACATGTCTTGTCTATCATTAGAGTCTTGTCCCGACAAATACATATGTTGACACCAGTTTTGTATAGAGGTATTGTGAACAATTGTGAACTTGGGTTTTAGTCATCATGAATCTAATAATGACCTGATATTATTTCTGCAATTTTGACTTGTGAATTGAAGTTTCTTAGACTCCTATTGTATGATGAGTTATTGGGTTAGGTTATTGTAGAGACATTGGTTTATGTGATCTTGGGGTGCCCATACGACATGGACCGGGGTTCAGGTCATGTTAAGTAGGAATCAAAGCCTAGGTTCATAGTCAGTTAGGTGTTCAAAATACAGTATCGAGTAGAGTCTGTTTTATAGGTTTGAAGCACGTCACACTTAAAAAAGAGGGGCTATGAGACATCTTAGGAATATTTTCCTTTCTTGTATTTCAATCTCAAGCTATAATGTCTGAGGTCTTGAATTCCCCTAATTTCATTCTTTATATTTCAGATCATGCCTCAAAAGAGATATGAGACTTAGGAAAACACTTTGTCCCTAATTGGGGGTCTTATAGATGAAGCTTGTCAAACTTTAGGAGTTTAGACTCAGGCTAAGGCTGTGGCATCTGGCCATCCTCATGGGGTTCCACCCATCAACCCTTCTTATGAGAGTGACTCTCCTCCTTTGTCCACTAAAGGGAATGCTTTTAATACAGAGTTTTATCGCTCTATAAACCTTTTGAGTCAATTAGTAGCCTCTGAATCAAAATGTGGTTCTCTGGATACTATTTCTTTGAAGGCCACTAGAATTGTCCAATTTATGATGTTGATCCCTCTTATGTTCATGATACGAAGGTTGAGGAAGATCCTCAAGGCTTTATCGATTAAATGGTAAAACTCTTCTGAATCATACATTCTATTAGGGTGTTGAGGTTGCTTCCTTGCCAGTTGAAAGATGTAGTGTACCAATGGTATGAAGGATGGGAGTTGTCTAGAGATCTTGATGCTAGTACGTCTTCTTGGGTAGATTTCCCTGAGGTTTTCTTAGACCGATTATTTCTCAAGAGTTGAGGGAAGCAAAGGCAAAAAACTTTGTGAACTTGAAGCAAGGGAGAATTTCTGTTCAAGAGTATGCCTTTAAATTCCATCAATTATCAAGGTATGCTCCCGATATGGTTTATAGAATGAGGGCTAGGATTTATAAGTTTGTCTTGGTATTATCTCGTGAGTTAGTTCTTGAGAGCAAGGTGACCTTATTGATTGAGAACATTGATATTTCTAGGTTGATTGTGTATTTGCAACAAGTAGAGGAAGAGAAAAAGAAGAATGTTGAAATTAGTGAGAAGCAAGGAAAGAAGTTTAGGACTTCTGAGAGTAGTCATAGAGATGGTGGCAAGTGGACATAAAAGATGTGAGGGAGTTTGGGTTCATTCACCTCAGATAGTGTTCTCTCTCCTTACCAAAAGTTTTTGGGTAGTAATCGATCACAGGTCAATGGTTTGTCTCAGATACAAGGTGCCTAATTCTAGGCTAGTGTTGCCCAATCAGCTCCACCCCGCCCTCCTAGCAGATTCTGTGGTCAGAGCATTATTGTTATTGTGAGAAAGAGAGAAACTAGTGTTTTTCTTGTAGTCAGGTTGGGCACGTGCAGCGTGAGTGCCCCTCTCTGACATATACTTAGTCCAACAAAGACCCCTATTGCTACTCCACTTCCTCCCATACCAAAGGGAATTGTGTTTACATTTGCTTCTATTTCTGGCACTAGTATTGGTCGAAATCACTTGTATTCACTTGTTACTCACCATGATTTTGAGGCATCCACCGATGGTGTCACGAGTATGTTGCGACTTTTCTCCCATGATGTGCATTGTATACTTGATCCAGGGTCTACTCTTTCCTATAAGACTCTATATATGGCTTTGCTTCTTGATTATGGTGCCAAGAGTTTATTGGTTGCTTTTTCTATTTCTACCCCTGTGGGAGACTCGGTGGTTGTTACAATAGTCTATGGAGGTTATGTTATATGTGTCGGTTATAGAGATACTCTTATTGACTTGATAGAGTAAGACATGGTTAATTTTGATGTCAGTTTGGGGATGGATTGGTTGCACTTTTGCTATGCTACCTTAGAGTGTTGGACCCATAGGGTCATGTTCAACTTCCCTAATGATCCGGTCATTGTATAGAAAGGTTGATCTCTAGTTCGTATGAGAAGGTTAATTTCTTATCTTAAATCTCCAAAGTTGATTTCAAAGGGGTGTTAGTATCACTTGGTCCGAGTTAATGATTTTAACTCGGAAGAGCCTTCTCTAAAATCCATTTCCATGGTTAATAAGTTTCCCGAGGTGTTTCTCGATCATCTTTATGGTGTTCCTCCCGATAGGGAAATTGATTTTAACATTGATCTTATTTAGGACACTCATTCAATTTCTATCTCTCCTTATAGAATGGCTCCGGCAGAGCTAAAAGAGCTTAAGGATTATTTGAAAAACCTCTTACATAAAGGTTTTATCTGCCCTATCGTGTCTCTTTGGGGTGCTCCCGTGTTGTTCGTGTGCAAGAAGGATGGTTGCCTTTGTATGTAAATTGATTATCGTCAGTTTAACAAAGTGAGCGTAAAGAGTAAGTAACCTCTTGCTTAGATTGATAATTTACTTGATCAACTTTAGGGTGCAAATTGTTTCTCTAAGATTGATCTTAGATTGGGCTATCATTAGCTTAAGATTATGGATGCAAATATTCATAAGACTGCCGTTAGAACCCGATATGGTCATTATGAGTTTCTTGCCATGTCCT
Organism: Capsicum pubescens; assembly: GCA_030864215.1. Taxonomy (NCBI): domain Eukaryota; kingdom Viridiplantae; phylum Streptophyta; class Magnoliopsida; order Solanales; family Solanaceae; genus Capsicum; species Capsicum pubescens. The sequence continues at coordinate 190,748,953 of CM061544.1, read as the reverse complement.
TTTGGTTGACCAATACCCCGGTGGCATTCATAGATTTGATAAATAGGGTCTTTCATATGTTTTTGGACGTATTTTTCATTATCTTAATCAATGATATCTTAGTATACTCTAAAAGTAAGACGAAACATATAGATCACCTCCGTGCCATGTTACAAACCTTGAAGCATCATCGTTTGTATGCCAATTTTTACAAGAGTGAGTTTTGGTTGAAAGCTATACCTTTTCTTGGTTATGTTATCTCTAGTGAAGGGATTATCATAGATCCCCAAAAGGTTACATTGGTTAAGAAGTGGCCTAGACCTATGACTCCAATCAATATTCAGAGTTTCTTTGGTCTAGCCAGTTTTTACAAAAGGTTTGTGGAGAGTTCTACTATAGTTGCCCTATTTACCAAGTTGACCCAAAACAAGGTCAAGTTTTTGTGGTCCGATACGTGTGAGGGTAGTTTTGAGAAGTTAAAAGATAAATTAACTTCGACATCAGTTTTGACCTTGAATGAGGGTATTGATGGTTTTGTGGTGTATTTTGATGCTTCTCATGTCAGTTTGGATTGCGTGTTGATGCAACCTAGTAAGGTGGTAGCCTATGATTCTAGTAAATTGAAAGGTCATGAGAAGAACTACCCCACCCATGACTTAGAGTTATTAGCTGTGGTCTTTGCTTTGATTATTTGGTGGCATTATATTTATGATATTCATGTTGACATATTTTCCGATCATAAGAGCCTTCAATTTTTGTTTACTCAAAAGGAGTTGAATATCTGGCAAAGAAGGTAGTTTGAGCTATTTAAGAACTATGATATGAGTCCTTATTATAATCCCAGTAAGGCAAATATAGTTTTCGATGCTCTTAGCTGTGTGTCCATAGAAAGTTTGGCCTATATAGATAAGGACAAGTGGAAATTGGTGAAGGACATTCATCATTTGGAAAATATTGGAGTTCAACTTGCGTACTTCAAGAATGGACGCGTGTTTGTGCATTTGGTATCTCAATTATCTCTTGTTGTTGATATAAAGAAGAAGTATGTATTAGACCCCGACTTGATAAAGATCAAGAGTAATATGGGTCAACGCAAAGTTACAGACTTCGTAGTTTGTGGTGATGGTATCTTTAGGTACCAAGGTAGGCTATGTGTTCCTGATGTTTATGGATGAGGGAAAAGGTCATGGCCGAGGCTCATAGAGCCCTTTATGCTAATCATCCTAGTTCCACCAAGATGTATCATGACCATAGAGTGTTCTATTGGTGGAATAAAATAAAGCGTGATGTTTCTAGCTATGTGGCCAAGTGTATGGTGTGTCAACAAGTTAATGTTGAGCACATGGGTCCCACAGGTTTATACCAAAAGATTGTGTTGCCTGAGTGGAAGTGGAAGGCAATTAATATGGATTTTGTTACCGTTCTCCCTATATCTCAGAATTAATGTGATTTTATTTGGGCCATCGTTGATAGAATGACCAATTCCTCCCATTTATTTCCCATGATAATTAATTTCTCGATAGATGATTATGCTAAGTTATATCTTACGGAAAACGTGAGGTTGCATAATTTTCTGGTGACTATTATCTTGAATCGTGGTCCTCCATTTTTTTCCCACTTTTGGAAGTCGTTCCAAAGAGGTTTGGAAACTAAGGTGTCCCTTAGTACCACATTCCACCCACAAATGGATGGTCAAATGGAGAGAACTATCCAAACATTGGAGGATATGTTACTGGCTTGTGTGATTGATTATGGTGTTAGTTGGTAAGACCACATTCATTTGATTGAGTTTGCCTATAATAATAGTTACCACTCTAGTATTGGCATGGCGCCTTTTGAGGCTTTGTATGGTAGGAGATGTCAATCTCGTAATGGGTGGTACAAAGTTGGCGAAGGTAAGTTACTTGGCCCCACTTTAGTTCACCAAGCCTTAGAGAAGGTGAAAGTGATTTGTGATAGATTGAAAACCACTCAAATTCCCCAATAGACCTATGTGTATGTGAGGCATAGGAACTTGGATTTAATGTGGGCAATTGGATATTCTCGAAAGTATTTCCCATGAAGGGAGTGATGCAGTTTGGCAAAAAGGTGAAGCTTAGTCCCTAGTATGTTGGTACCTACTTGATTGTGAAAAGGGATGGAAATATTGCCTATGAGTTGGAGTTTCCCTCTAGTATGTACTCTATCCACCCAGTTTTCTATGTCTCTATGTCGCGAAAATGTGTGGGTGATCCTTCCTTGGTTGTCCCCTCTAAAAATATTGGTATCTCGGACTTCTTGTTCAATGAGGAGATACCATTAAGCATCTTGGATCGGCAAGTTCGCCGGTTGTGAATGAAAGAAGTGGCTCTGATGAAGGTTTTATGGAGAAACCAAAAGTCGGATGAAGCTACTTGTGAGGCGGAAGAGGACATGAAGTCCAAGTACCCGCATTAATTTACCTTTCTGGAAGCTTGTGATGAAGGTATGTGTTAGATCTCCTTGCTTGATTTATGTCTTTGATAGATAATGGGTTGACGTCCCCAACATTTGTAATTGATTTATTCCTTGGGTTAAAGTCCCCAAGTTTTAATTGGTTATGTCTTCATAGACCATTAATTCAAGTCCCTAATTCTTGGAAACTACGTGTGTCTTGTTGTGATGGGTTTTGGTCCCTAGTACCTTGAGTTGATTCAAGTCTTTAATAGGTGGTGGGTTGAAATCCCCAATGCTTTGAGTTGCTTTATATCTTTTAAAGTTGATGGGATGAAGTCCCTAAGTTGTGAAATGAGTAAGTGCTTGATAAGTAGCAGGTTTGATTTCCAAGACCAATTAGATTGAAATGGTTAATTAAGAATGGCCATGATATATGTTGTGTTGTATTCTTGTTATGTTCTTGTTTCTAAGTTATACAAGGGTTGGATTGATACATGTTGATGTTTTAACTTATGCTTATAATTTTCTTTCCCCTCATTCGAGGACGAATAATCCAAGTGGGGGAGAATTGAAACACCTAGACTTGAACCATTGAAAAAAAACTTCATATTTTTTCCTTTGAGTTGGGCACGACTAGAGACTTGAGTCGTACACTTGGTCACGACTTATACCCACCTTTCCCTCACCTTTCGTACGTTGATTATTCCATGATGGTAGCATATTGTTTCCTATATGACATGACCTCTCCTTGATCGTACCCAATGCATATGAGTCATATTCAACTCAATCATAAGAAGTGAGGTATTGTTTTAGTATGGACTGTTGTGTATATGTCTTGTGTATATGACTAGGGGTGATTCGTACCCTTTGGTTACGACTCAAAGGTTCTCACTCGTAGCCAAAATAGTTTGGTTAACTTGGGAGAAGCCTAGGATACAAATTAGTGTACCACTCGTACCCTAGGGTACGATCACTATGGGAACCGTAAGGAGGAGTTGTACCCTTGCACGAGTGAACTTTTCAGCTATTCACTAAAGACATTTCAGTCATTTCCATTTCCTATGACACTAAACCCTCTTACTATATAAGTTTTTTTATCCTTCTAACTCTTCATTTTACAAAGCCCAAATACTCCTAAACACTCTAAAAGATTATTGAAGTAAGATTGGAGGCTAGGGTTTGAGGGAGCACATCTAGTGGGAAAATGAAACCATGATTATTGGTGTGTCATCTTTATTAATTCATATATCTCTTCACCTCATTAAATATCTCTAAACCCATATATTTCACACTTAAATTAGTAAGTGTACATGGTAGTTTTGAAATCAAATGAAAAGGGTTTTGTTGCCTAATAATATGTGATGTTGAATCTTGATTAAACTAATAGTTATATGTGATATTGATGATGAATTGCATGTGTAGGTGATTTTTGTATTTTTATTAATATGACGGTCTTGATTAACCCTAATCTTTATAATATATACCATGGAAATGACCTTGTTGAAGGTATGCAACCAAGGTGTTTGTGAAAATGCCTAAGTGAGTTGTCTAGTCATATATTGTTGATGTATTTAACTAGGGCAATGGACCAATGAACATGGATAAATGATAAATGATTTTTTAGGAATTATGAACCATGTGTGATGAAATTGATAACCTTTTGGTTGTCGGTTAATGAAAGCATAAAGTTCGTAGATATAAAGATGAACTTAAATTGTGGGTTGAACCTTAGTGTGGTGAGAATATGTCATAGAATTTTTGTAAGGTTATTGATGACCATAACTTGATTTGTATGTTGAATTAAGTGAAGGCATTGAGCTATTGTGATGGTTAAGCAGTAAAGGTTCCCATAAGTACCATGTGGTGATGTATAGTGTTGAACTGGCTAAAGTGGTTAAACTCCTAAAATATTGTACTAAATGTATGTTGATGTGTGTGCAAAGGGTTAAAACCCAAAGGCCAACTATTGATAGTTATGATGGCTTGAGGTCAAAGTACCTTGCCTTATGAATGACTTGATGTTGAAGTACCTTACCCAATGACATTGCTTGAGGTTAAAGTCCCTTACTTAAAGAGAATTCTTGAGGTTAAAAGACCTCGCCGAATGGAATGACTTGTGGTTAGAGTCCAAGTATAGCATGAGGTTTGATTCCATTGCCTAATGTGTGAGCATGAGATAAACATCCCATTCCCAATCAAATATGTGGACATGTGGTTGGAGTTCAATGTCCAAATTGGATGTGTGTATGGCTAGAGCCCCTTGTTTGAATGAATGTTTAAGTGGTTAAACTCCTTGACTAATAAATGAGTGTGTATGGTTAAAGTCCCATGTCTAATGATAAAGTGATTATGGTTAGAGTCCTTTTCCTATTGATAATGTTGAAGCTATTAGTGTAGAAGGTTGCAGTCCTCCACTTCATGAATGATGAATGAGTGCTTGAGGCATGTTGATAAGACTTGTTCCTTGTTTGGCATGTTATATACCCATATATATGGATAAGTATATGAATGTGATAAAATATGATATATTGACTTATTGTTGATTGATGATGTTATTTTATCACCTATCATTGAGTTAAATTCTAGCGTTCCAACCGCTAACTATCTCCAGATGCTATATCCCTATGTTACATAGGGGCCAGAGCATCATTTTTTCTTACTGCACAGTGATTAGTAGACCGAACTAGTTCATGCATTTATTCGAAGTGGTGTATTTCCTTACTTCAAAAGATCTTCATCTCTTGGTATCTTATCATTAGACTTAGACTTATTTAGACTTTGTTTGGCTATCATCTAGGAATCGTCCCTACATATACATTTGTTGACTTCGATTTTGTATGGAGGTATTGTGAACAACTGTGAATTTAGGTATGAGATAGTAATCATGAATCTAATAAAAACTTATGATATTATTTCCGTAATCTTGACTTCTGAATTGGAGTTTCTCCAACTCCTATTCTATGATTTGATGTTGGGTTAGGTTATTACGGCGACCTCTAATTCATGTGAGCTTATGGTGCCCATACGACATGGACCGGGGTTCAGGTCATGTTAAACCTAAGAGATGGGACCAGGTCCCCCTCTAAATTTTGTACTTGTGATTGCTTCAATTGTTCTCCTCCTAAGTTGTTCCCACGGGTGTATACCTGCAAAAGTATGGAACTGAGTAAGATTAACATGCACCTACTTTATCATGGATACCTGTCTCCTTAACATAGCCGATTGTGAGGAGTGAGACTGGCTTAAATGTTAGGCCAGGGTATTTATATCAAGCTCAGTCAAAACTTACTTTTTAGAACAGGTCTAAGGACTAGGTTCAAGACTTTACTTCACTCATGCTGCCTCATGTTCCTTCTTATAAAATGAATTCCTTCAGGACCAGGTCCCTTGAAGTGTCTTGAGATAGATAATCAAGTCAGATCTTCCAATATTAATCAAACACCTCATTCCTGAAAGCAGTCCCCTTTTGCATACCTGGAGTCATTATCACAAGTTGAAATTGGGAACCTACTTAAGTTTGAGTTCCTAGTAGGAGGAAAATGGTGTTATCAAATCCTTCTTGGACCATCTAGGTAGAGAATACATTTACACACATTTAAAGAGTTTAGAACCCTTACGATGTGAATTCCCTTGCTGAATGTTTACGGTACTACTTATTTTAGCTTTAAGCCACTATTGACATCTTTTGGTTGTGTACCCATCTCTTCCATAGTGAGTACATAAAGGTTTGTGAACCTTGTTTCTGGATTCATAAGTAGTTTTTCCTTTTGACCCAAGAGATTTTGATTCTCCTTGATAACCAAAACCCTTTCTATTATTTGCACCTTGACTGGTCAGATTAGAAAGAATCTGTGAAGATGAACTCCATTTAAGAGATTTGTTAAGCTCTTGTTTTAAGCAGACCAGGTCACTTTCTAACTCTTCATTCTTATTGAATGCTGACATAAGATGTTTTTGAGATTACCTTAACCTTTTCTCAAGATTAATATAAAGCCGTTAAGCTTCTTTCTTCCTTTTTCTATCTACCTCAACTACCTTCTTCAGATTACTCATCAAACTCAGTTCTTAAGATTTTATCTTTGAGAATAATTCTTCAATTTTAGAAATTTGGAGAGTTAAAGAAATAAGTTCAAGCTCTTGATTTTTCAACTTTTCTTCCAAACCAATTTTCTCAGTAGTCAGTTCACATACAGAGTAAATCAAGACACTAGCAAGCTTCTTTATCTTCCTAGTAGTGTTGTTATCTATGATATACTTAGTTTTAAAAATAGTTACCTCTTTTAATTCTACATCTTTTGTGTTAGAAATAGAGGAAAAAAAGAATCATAATTAACTAGACTATCTTTCATTGCTAACATAAACACATCTCCAACTTTTCATCTCCATCAAATTCATTGGAAAATTCTCCCTATGCTGACAAATCTTTCTTTACCTGATAATGAACTACAACCTTTCTTTTTCAATTTTCAGGGACTTGGTGCCTTCCTTATCCTTTGTCGCCTCGAGTCTTGAGGTGCTCCTTATAATCCAATTTCTGCATTGGATAGTCCTTAATAAAGTGTTCAGGACTTCCATATTTGTAACATACTTCAAAAATATTTTCTCCTTTGTAGCTGCTTCTTTTTCTTTGGAACTGTCCACTCTTCCTCATGGTTCAGAAAATCCTTTTTTCAAATAGAAAACATCAATGTCCTCTTCTACTGAATCATTTTTGTAAGATTTCAATGACAAGGATTTTTCCCTTTTTGCTTTATTTTTATCAAAGCGCTGCTACTTTGTAAGCTCAAGGGTTTTTAGATTTCCAATCAGTTCAGCTATAGTTAGGGTCTTCCGGTTTATTGCCCCAGTTATAGCATCCACTTACCTTTACCAGGACATATGAAGAAAACCAAGAATCATTCTCACTTGTTTGTACAATGGAATCACTTCTCCCAAATAGTGAAGATCATTTTTTATAGAAATGAATCTTGTATGCATTTCTTAGATTGTTTTGCCTTATTTCATGGTGAAGGTTTCACACAGAGTAGTCAGCATGCACACTTTTGAATCCTTCACATTAGTGGTACCTTCATGAGCAGTCCTCAAGCAATCTTAGATCTCCTTGGAATTTTCACAGCCAAAAAACTATTGTATTCATCAAGTCTTAGACTACAAACTAACAATTTATTGGCCACTTAATTACTTTCAACTTTCTTTCTATCTTCATCATTAAACTCTCTCCTACTTTGGACAACAATACTTGTAATCTAACCTTCTTTGAATTCTCTAAATGGAACATAAGGACCATCAAGAATTATGTCCATAAGTTCAATATCGCAAGCCATAATAAAGTCAAATATCCTGGTTTTCAACTACTCATTATACTTCCCACTAAATCTAGGTGGTCCAGTGGTAGATTGCCCTTCTTCCAGGTAAGGTGGAGTAGCCATTCTAACCAAATCACTCTAGGTTTGAACCTTTTAGAGTATTGTTCCTCTGATACTAATTGTTGAAACCCTGAGGGTTGCACCAAACTATAAGGGAACAGGTCCATTAAAGTCTATCACAGGAAAAAATACAGTAAAGCTACCATGAACACTATATAATGCAGGAAGAGTAAGTAACATGAGATTTAATGTGGAAAACCCCTTGATCAATGGAGGAAAATCCAAGTCTTAGCTTCACAAGCTTTCAACCAATACACTATAATCATACCCATGATTACAGACTTGACTTGAACCTAACTCTAGGTTCCTCCTGCTTGTAATCACTCTACCACAAACTAACCTTAGAAACTTTGCCAAGACTCCTTCAAAACTGATTAACTCTAATCAGTATCAAACTTAGGCACTTCTACGTAAGCATTCTCTAATTAAAGAAAGCAAAAAAATATTACTCTTATAGACTGAGTAATTTAGTTACAAATCAGGCTTTAATCAAGAGAACTCAATCTTTTAGCTTACCAAAGAAATAAGAACATGAGCAATACTTAAGCAATAGTGAAAGTTGAGTTTCTTCCATTTTTCCTCTCTTTAACACTCATTTGAAATTGCAAAAACTACTTGGTAGAGAAACATCCTTTTTTAAAGATGAGAAAAACATTAAACCAGGTTTCCTCAATAGTACAAGAATCATCTGCACAGTTTGTTACACAAAAAGACAAATTTATGCAAACGTGTGCTAGCTGTAATGTACCCTTGGACATCATGGTATATTGTAGTCATCTAATCCTCATCAAAACAAGATACAACAACTAAAAGTTGCTAACAAGATACATTGTAGAAGGTAAAAAGGAGAAACATGGGTAAATTATGCAACTGTTTACAAATATACACTAAGATTCACAACCAAAGTTTGGTGGTAAATTGTCAAGAATCGCATAACATCCATAGAAAATAATAAATTTATTGACCCTTTAGGTCATTTTATTTATTTCTGCTTATTTTTCCATTTAGAGCTTTGCTATAGATGGACCAAGTCATTTATAATTAGGTGACACTAACAGTTTGATTACAGGGTAGTTTATTTGTTTTTAGAGCCAATTCTCTATTTTGAAGCCTTAATTGGTTCAAATTGTCTATATGGCTAAAATTTCAACTAAATAACCTCACATTCCAATTCTTACAGTTCGAAAATTTCAATTTTAGAGTAGGTGGACCCTTAGTTTGAGTCCTAAGGCTCCAAGGCTCATTTCTGGCAATTGTTCGAGAGTTATGAAAAATAGCAAGTTGGTGTAAGACCCGCTTTTAATCTAAATGACCTTGGATGTAAATTTTGACTACACGATTGAGTCTCAAAGTTCAAATTTCATAGGATATCATATTTCATTTACGTATATAGGATTCTTAATGAATCTTGTGGGGTTGGTGGAGACTCAAAAATATTCTAAGTCTTCAGCTAGTTACTGATACCTGGTATGATTGCTAAAGTAGTCCTTTGGGTAGTTTAGTGGAGAGCACTTTAGCAGCTCTAGTTGAGACAACAGGTACCGTTTTAACGTCACCTAGGGGCTTTAGCGGCTAGCACTAAAATATCTCATGGTCCTCTTTAGTGGCCTGTCGTATGGAGATGTGTACCACTTTAACAACACCACACCTTTGAAATGACTGCTAAAGCATCCTAATGTCTACTTTTACGGCCTTTGCGTAATTGGGTACGATATAAATACCCCACTTAACAAGATTTTCACCATTCTTCTTACATTCTTTAGAGAGTAAAACCTTAAATAGTGTGGAAACTTTGGAGAAAACATTTGTGGGTGATTTTGGAGCTTGGGTAAAGTTTATTTACATGTTCCTTCATTGAATTTGTGGTAAGCTTACTTTAATTTTATGTTTAAATTCTCCATTCTTATCTAAAATCCCTAAAAGATTGGTGGCTTAATTTTAGCACCATATTAGCTAAAAAGTCATCCATTTTGAGGGTAAAGGTTCCTTGAGAATACAAGGATGTTGTGTTGGGTTAAAAAGTGCGATTTTTCAAGTGGAACCCACATGGAATTTTTACGTAATTTTGGACTCAAAGCACAATAGTCAATATGGGTATCATTGTTCTTATTTTGATGAGTTGATTATGATTTTGATAGTGTGGTACTTTGAGGAAGAATCTCAAAATGGAAAATTTGTGGTTTAGCAAATTCTTTATGTTTTCATTAGTGTCCAAGTAGGATAGGTTTAATTTCTTTATCAATTGAGCTATCTTGTAGTATAATTATGATATTATGCTCGATATGGGGTGGGATTTGGGTATTTGAAGAGTATTTGGATTAGTTGAACCATCTAAGCTATCTTAAAATTGTAAATTAGAAGCAATTAGCTTATTTATTCATGTCTTAGGTGAATTTGGTTTTGTGGCTCATTTTTAGAATGGAAACGCCTTAGATGCTTAATCTAGGTAAAATTGCCTTAGTCATTCATATTTAGGGAAAAATTGGCGTTAGTTTCATAAGTTAGGGGAAATTACCTTAGTTTCTTTTCTCTTACGTGGCATTGATTAGTTGTTCATCTTTTGAAAGATATACTATGATAGAGTTATTTATGGCTTACTCAACAACTAGAAATGAACTTAGATACCTTAGCCTAGTCTGAGGTAGAAGTTTTCTAAAATGGACTGTGGGGATTAGAAGTGGGCTCCTTCGGCCCACCTTAGGTCAAAACTTGTAATAACTTTGAAGATTTATTTGCTCATGTTATACCCTTATTAATGTTCAGTTTAGGACTTGAGGAGACTGGATATATTTATTGAGTATGTTAGTTGGATATTGCAAGTTATGCTATTTCTGGGTATTGCTAATGATATCACTTGTATACATGATTAATGATATGTCTTAAAGATATGACTAATTTTATGGCCTATATCTAAGATTATTGATATGGCTTCAAGAGATGATTAATGTTATGGCCTATCAAGAGATGATATAGATATCATTGTGATTAGTGATATGAATTATAGATATGATTAATGACTTAAAGATATTATTGATGGCTTATAAATATGATATGGCTTATAGTTTCATTAATGGCTTATAGCTATGATTTATGGCTTATAACTATGATTAATTGTTTATAAATATGATTTATGGCTTATAGATATGATTATTGAAGTAACTTATGAATATGACTATTGACATGGCCAATGGGCATACTTACTGGCAAAACTTAATAGATGGGGTATTGGTATGGTTTATGGGTGTGGGTACTGATATGACTTAAGGTTGTGATTTTCGGTCCGATGTATAAATATGAGTAAAAAGAATGATCTATAGTTATAGTTCCTTTGTATTGTCTATTTGGTTAGTTTATCGGTATGGCTTTTTGATATGGTTTATATATATGGTTTCGGTTTGAGCCTGACAGGTTATAAAAATCTTGATAGTATGAGTTTTATTTTAAGCCCGACAAATGATGATAATGATGATGATACTATTGAGTTTTGGTTGAACTATGACATTGTCAATTGTGTATAAGATGATAAAATTCAGATGGATTCTTGGTTATGGCATGATAAATTGTTGATTTATAGCTATTCAATTTCTTACTTTCTTTGATTGTACCCTCCAGGCTTATTAATTTTCTGCACTTATTGGCATATGGGGGATAATCTTATAGTTATATTGGTATGATCATTATCTTACTATCTTGTATGCATTTATTTATTTATGTACAACGGTGTTAGAGCTTTTTTCTAGGTTTGACCTTTTTGACTTGAATTACCTTATTTTATATTGTATCTTATCATACAAGCTGGTACCTACTGAACAGTTTTTAAAGAGTATCCTTTCAGACTACAAATCATAGAATAGAAAGAGTAATAGAAAAACTTTTAGAAAACTAAGTGTAAAGGCTCACAAGTTTTACTAAGATTATGTTTTAACGAAAGATAGTAACTTCAGATTTTACCTTTTAGAGTGAGTCCTTTCTACACTTAGACATGATGACTAAAAGAGAGAATAGAAGCTCAACCTTTAAAACTAAATGTTATGGCTCATGGGATTTATAAAGTATGTTTTGCTTCCTATTGCTGCATATTTCAGTATTTAAGATATTCCATCTTATGTGAGTCATTTACATTTAGCATGCATCGTTTTACAAACTATGATGATTGTTATTATGTGTTACTTATGCATTGACCCTCATCTACTTAGTACATCCTCAAAGTACTGATCCACATATATTCCTAATGTAGGTACGAGTTGTAGCACGAATACCATATTCAGACAACTTGCATCTTTAGCCAGCAGATGACGAGTTCTCCTACTTTGGGGACTTTAGTTAGATGTTATTTATGTACTTTACTTCCTTACTCTCATGTATTGATTCGTGATAGTTGGGCTCACATCCTAGATATCTATAGTCAGTATAGTAGAGGCTTTACAGATGTCAGTAGAGTCAGTTATGTATTTTCAGTTTCTCTTTTAGACCTTATCAGAATGTAAAAGTTGTAATAGTATTGTATTTTCACAGATTCCACCATTATTATGTTTTCGCATTTAAACTCAGTCATTTTATACATATTATTCAGTTACTTATGATTTATCCTAGCAGGATGGTTAGCTTGGGATCACTTATGGTCCTAATCATTGTGGGATGTCTCGGGATAGATTTTTAGGGCATTACAACAGAAAACTGTGGCTCCTTCCTTTTTCTGCTCCTCCTAAAATATCTCATAATCTGTTTGATATAAATATGAATGGAGAGCAATGGGAGACTCTCCCGGTCCCTGAGGCAATCTGAAAAAAACCTCTCTAACTACCCGCATCTGACTTGAGATGTCATCAAAGGGGTTGGTTGACGAGTGTCTATAAGAGTCCATGTCCTCCTAAGGTGATTTTCCAGAGTCTACCTTCATTTTCTTTCTTTGACCTCGGGCACCCTCACCCCTAAATTTGAGTGGGAAGATACGGGGGAGTGGGAGTACCCAAGTATTCGTAGCATATTCCTCCACCTGCGCCCTCCTGCATAGCTCTGTGATAAGGGAAGGGAAGAGAAGATGTGAACCTCCAAGATTTTTGAAGTAACTCCACTATAAGAGCACAATCTCTCCCATATTTGAGTGCAATGTCAAATAGGATACAAGACACCTTCCAAGCTCGCAAGTCTATGACAATGGTCATGTGAGTGCATGCCGATACTCTACTACAGATGATATTCAACCAAAGCCTGGCCTCAACTGTGAAATCATTCATCAAAATGCCTTTCTTTGTGGTGGCCCAGGGAACCTCTTTTTTAGGACATAAAATATTTGTCATCCAGGTCACTGGCTCATATGTTTTTGCATATAACTTCTCCATGTCACCATCTTGGATCCCATACACCTCAATGACATGATCTTCTCTGAAGATCACTTACTTTTCCTATATTCTCATCACTGGGTTTGTGAGACAAACTACCCTGAGGTTCACATAGAATTCACATACCCACTGCTCATTAGCATAGAAGGGGTCTAGGGCAAAGCACCTCCACCCGATAGTAGTTAGTCTGACATAGAATCCTAGGATCTTAGCATTGTCATGTGAAAACCATGCTATATTAATAAGATAAAATCATGTGGTAGTGTTGTAGAAGGTTCTTGGGTATGAAATAGATATGCTAAAATTTTGGTTTCTGCAGACACCGTCCTCAGGTACCTTCCTCAGGTATGGAGATCGCGGTCATCGGGATCGCGATCGCGATACCTGAGACCATAGTTGATAATTTTCACATTACTCAAAACATAATTTTAACCCCAAATTTTTGTTCAAACCAGGCATATCAATATTATAATCAGACAATTTAAGCCTAGAATGTGTGATTATAGCCCCAAATTTAAAGAAATTCACATTGAACTCATTGGGGCATTAAATCGAACACATGGTGTACACATTAAGGTCTATAATTTTAGGCCTAATTCAGGGTACTCAAGACTTTCCCATTAGTGTGTACACCAACTACAATATCTAACCACAACAATAATTATCAACAAGCATGTATTTTGTAATGAAAATAATATTTTAGGCCTTTTCCTAAATTACAAGTTCTGAGAATACAACTATTTAAAAAACCAGGGAATTAAGACAACTTAGCAAGTTAGAGGATGCAATGGATTAAGAAGAACACTTTGATACTCTACACAATACCAAAGATTTGATAGAATTTTTGGGAATTTGAGAAAGGTACGTGTGAAGAGATGCGATCGCGGTTACACGACATCCAGGATCACGGTGGAATGAACTACAGTAGTGGTAACTAAGACCAAAAACTAGGTCTCCTACACTCTTTTGCTCAGTCCCAACATGCCAATTTCATAAATCCCTTTTTCAATTTCAATTAAAATTTATCTTAGAACCATATTTTCATGGATTATACATGAATAAATGCAAAAATAAAATCTACTCTATCATATATAAAATAAAAGGATACGGGCCACTTTCATGGCATGATGGGGTTCGTCACATTGAGCGCTTAGTTTAATATCTTAGCACGACGTATCCTACACTTCCTTTTGTGCTTTCACTTAGAAGATTTGAATCCCTATCCCAACTTTCATTCAAAATGCAATGAGCGGTAGCGGGATAAAAGATTCATATCTTCCATGATGAAACTTGGAATAAGCGAGGAGATGACGAGGGATCTTCTATCTTGCCATTTTGTGAACTTAAACCTTTTACCCAATTTTACATCGAATTTTAAGTTTAGTTTCTTGGGTAAAGGTGGGGACATCAATATACCACTAATTGCACATCAGAAGTTGAAGTCCTTGTCCAGTGATGGTGGGGTTTCCATGTTCTCACTTGGATTGTCAAGTCCCAAAATGTAGGGATTGTACTCCTTCTTATAGCAATCCACCATTTACCTATGTAGATGGATTCTCATCATATTCTCTAAGAACAATGTTAAAAAGTAGTTTGAATGGGGTTTAACCCTAAATTCTGGAATTTTAACCTTTGTAGCACTATCACCCAGAAATGAACTAGAGTCATTATAAGAGATTGGCTTTGATTCTTTTTTCGACTCTAGTACAATTTCCTTTATTTTGAATTCTTCCACATTATTTGATTTGGCAGATTAGGAAATCTCCAAGGATTCTCCACTATGAAGATCATCAGCATATCTTTGTTTCTCTTCTTTATTAACCTCCCTTTGGGAAATGGGTAAGGTAGTGGTATTTGCAAGTTTTGATTCCTTGCCTATTCCTCTATCTTGACAATTTCCCTATGGAATGCCTCGTTGGATTTATGTATGTCTTGCACATTCTCCCCCATTGTAGTTACCCGATCCAAAATAGTTTGAAGTATTGCTCCAAGACTAGTGGATCCGGTATGTTACTCTTCTTTTTTCTCATCATAAGACCTATCCAACTCATAAAAAGAACTAGTAACTCGGTTAGCATAATAGGGGGAGAGTGCATTTTGAGAATCACTCCAATGTCCATCTCGACCACCACATAAAGAACACCCATACTCTCAATAGGATCGAGATAATGGTTCCACCTCTCTCTGAGGTGCATATCTACAATCTCTTCCAAAGTGGGTTCCTTCACAATATGGACATAGATCATCAAGATAGGACTTCCAATTACCAAAATCATATTTAACGAAAGATGTCATAGAGAAAAGTAGAACAAAAACAAAATCTACCTAATACATGAAACAGAAGAAAATTACAAACAAATATTTACAAGTTCAATTCAAGTAATTAAGCTAGAAATCCAAACTAACTCAATATGCCAAATTGTCCCCCGACAACGACGTCATTTTTTATAACGCTAATATTACATGTTAATTTAAGTGTAAGGAGGTCATCGTCAATATATTTACCTAACTTTGGAGTCGAGGTCGAATCCACGAGGAACAATGTGAGTGGCAATCAACTTAATTCAAAATAATGGATACTTGTTAAATTCACACCGACATTACAAATAGATAAAAATGGGGGGGGGGTGAGAATGGAATTAACACAAATGTTACATTTTTGAAATTTTCTAGTATTAATTTGGGGCTATGAATAATTAGAGTTTAGGTAATTAGGCACGAATCTTGAAATTATGCTTTCCTAAGGACAACTTATGCATGAGTGTGTGATGTGGTAGGCTAGGTTAGAAGTCCTTAAGGCTAGTTTGTGAACAAAACCCCAAGGGTATCAGTCATTGACCCTTTCGAGTACCTAATGAGTGCTTCAATCAAAACTACCTAATACCTCAATTAGACAACTTTATTTCTAGGAAGATGCCCTAAGTATTGTCAACTTCACAATTACTCTTATGTTTAAGATAGTGAAAATTAGTCAACCATGCTCATAAATTTTGTATTATTGCCTTGGTTCCCACATCCCTCTTTCAAGGATGATATGGGGTCCTAAAGTTTGACCAAACCTCTCATTCAAGGATGGTTTGAGCTTTCAAGAGCTTGGGATTTTCATCCATCAAACCTATTTGGGTATTTGAGGCTTTCACCTACGAATCCCAACCAAGTTACTCAAAATATGGTATAATCCAACATCACAAACTAGTAAATCACATCTCACACATATTTGCACCCTATTCTAGCATAATTAAAGAGGAAAAACTAGTTACTCATAACTTAAATAAGAAAAGATTTTACCTAAAATCTCCTTTAATATGATTTGAGAAAATCTAAGTGAATGTTACTTCAAACTATGAGATCCAACAAATCTTCTATGTGAGTTCACTAATTCTTCACTTGGAAGTGACTCCAAACTATTCTTCACCTAAAATTTATACAATAATTTCTTCTCCCAAGAAATGGATTCTATAAACCCTAGAATAATTTTCAAAATTTGGGAAGATGGAATATGATAAATAATAGGGTTTGAGTCTTCTTTTTATCAAATTTAGGATCATCTACGCATATTGACATTTTTACCCTTGGCTGCACTTTTCCACTATGCCGCGATCGCATAGGCTTGGATCCGATTGTGATACCGCGATCGTGCTAGAATTTTGCGATCTCACCTTGTTGACTTACTTAACTTCCAAGATCGTGGTCCTCAGACTGCGACCGTGGTACCTGTGGCTATGTCCTGCTCCAAGTCTTCAACTAAACTTTCTTGCTTCCTGTTGATCATTTTAAGCTCCAATCCATATCTTTCTATCTCATCAACTATGTGCCTGTAAAATGTGGCCATTAGTGCATTCAATCACAATTATGTATTATTTATTCATTCAAAACATAGTAATGTGCATGAATGTTGAGTGTAAATAAGTGGTAAAATCAATACTCATCAGAGAGCATCTAGGATTTTGATCAAAGCTCAATTATAGATGAGTTGGCTTCATTGAATAATGCATTGAAGGATCTTTCTAAGTGTACATTCCTAATTATTCAGCCTTTACCACTAACAGTTATGGTGAATTTTGTTATTGGTATTAATGTTGTTGTACTAAACATTTTTACCCAGGCCTTGATAGATGGGGTGAGGGTATAGAGATATATAAGGTGGTTGATGAGGTAGGGGATTATTCAAAGCTTAGTAAAATAAGAAAGAGAAAGAATAAGGATGGAAATAAAAATAGGATAAGTATGGGAAGAAGAGGAAAGAAATAAAGAATGAGAGGACCTCTAAGGTGCCTATGTTATAGAGGAGTGATATTCTTGCTACTATGGAGGTTGTTATTACAACTATTATTGTGATTACTATTCAGAGTAGAGAGAGCACAAATACTCCCCCATTATGTCATTATTGAGTGCACCGACTGCCACCAGTGCCAACTTGAGTATGAGTACGGTGCTCACAATTGAGGCTATTCGAGTTGTAGATCATGGTTGAGTCCTTGATGGATCAGTTGATGACAGCCATCTAGTTCTCCACAGGTATGTTCCTACTTTAGTTTTACATTATTTCCATTTTTTTGCAATAAGGAAATTGGATAATTTCTTAATTAGGGTTAGAGGTGTACCGTACATGAGTATTTTTGTCATCGTGTTTCTTTTCCCTCAGACATGTTATCTAGTTAGAAGAGACATGTTTAGAAGTTCATTTTTGTTTTTGTGTTTTTTCTGTGTGTTTGTGTAATTAAGAGAAATAGGAGAACTTGATGTAGTGAAAACAAAAGAGCATGTAATTTGTGTTTTTGATGTGTTAAAGTAATACCCCTTCATAAAAGTTTTGATGTTCTTGATTTATTGTGTGTTTACTATGAACTATGATCTATGTGAATCTCCTTATGAATTGGGATCCTGAACATGATAACTAAAGCCTAACTATGCATAAATTGGATAGGTAGTAACTATGTGTTTAGCCCTGAGTTATGTGTGTTAAGCGGTACATACCTAGTTGACATATGTTTGTGATTTAGAACTTTCCCGGTTAGTGTCATCATAGTTGTAGGATAGTTGGTTTGGACAAGATTATTGTTCTAGCTAAGATTTGAAAGATGAAAAAGTCTAGTGTCAACCAACAAGTACCAAGGATGATCATGGTATCTACCCACAATCCTACCTTTCTTCGTTTAATATGTTGACACGGGAAATTCAATTGTGTTTAGGATAGGTTTTTGTTTTTCCATAAATACTGCCATTATGTTTATTTTTACAGTTTGTGTCCTATTGATAATTTTGCAGCATATTATTATTCTTTGGAGTATTAACATAGAATTGTAGGGTTTTATTCAAAAAGTGATTTGTAGTTTTCATCTTCTTCTTTGTAAGTTCATAATAATGATCTTCTCAGAATTATTATTGTGTTCTTGTCATTATGAGTAGCGAAACACCACAACTAGGGTTATGGAAACTATGGTGGATTGACGAAGTAGTGTTTAAAGTACGACGTGATTCAAAGTGTGTTTGTTAATGTAATTTGATTCTCTTTTGTCAAATTTCTCTTTGATGGTTTCTAATGTAATAACTCAATTTATCCTCACTCATAATGAAATACGGTGTAACAGATGGGAAAAGGCAATTAACAACGAGACTTTGAGCTATCAACCTTTATTTAATTAGACTTGAGATGGTAAAAAATTAGTCTAATATGAGATCAGTGATAGGGGTTAGTAATGCAAAATCCATGATACACTAATTTATGATTTGGGATAGTTGTCTAATAGGGGTCCAAAGTCGTTTAGATGAACATAAACTATCATCTCTGTATGTCAAGCACCACAAAAGATCTCTAGTATTATGGACCTGTGAAGTTACGAAGTTATTAGGGATTAAAGTCCAAGTGTTTCTCACATCTTGATTACAAATCAAACAAAATTAATAGTTATTACTATAGGAATTCCAATTTACAAAACTCCTCCATTTTAGCGGATATTATTTACTGATTTCTTAGATAAATACTTGATAGATAGTTTGACTTATTACTCATGGTATCGACCATAACCTAGTTGGGTTCTATATTTGATAGACGACCCCTTTATACTTCTATCTGAGGTGTAATTTGGATGAAAATAGTCTGTTACTAGACACACCTTAATTGAGCTAAATCAGAGTTAATCTATAACCCTTGTTTGGAGGGTGTTCTATGCCTTTCCAAGGGTAATGAACCTAACTAATGTGGATCCACTAACATATGTCCGTTGGACTAAGGTTTAAACTTTAATTGGTGGGGTGGCTCTCAATAACATACACTGAAAATGTAGGTTTGAGACTTTAGTTGAATACAGCTTCAACGAACGAGTTTCATCCCTGGATCTACTTTGTTCTAAATACTAGTTAAAAACTAGTTTATTAGTGATAGATCATAAAGTACTGATATACTAAAATTTGAATCAGAATATACTTTGTCTAAAATATCCCTAAGGTTTGAATAACTAAGGTCGTGATGTAAAATCATAAGCTGAAGCTAAATCTGTTGTTCATGCTAAAATCAACAATTATGGGTATTGTGTATTCATAATACACTAGACAATTTAAAAAATAAGACTAAATCATGCAAACGGACAAAATAGAAAATTGAGAATTTAATAATGAATGATTAAGTCTAGAAAGTTATCAAATAATGGAAATTATATACACTTATAGTATAGGAATCATGAGTAGACTAAAATTACAGGGATATCATAAATAAAAGGAATGCCTTAACTTCAATTTCTGAGAACACTGATATATTCCGAGTTATTTTGTATGCTATGGGTGAAAAGATATCTATTGATGAAATTCCACATACCTGGAAGGTAAGTTATTTTAAAGAAATTGAAGGATTCTAAACTTGAGGATGAACCCTAGCTTTTTCTCTATTTTGAGGAGATGAATCTTTATTCTAATAATTTTCTAAGTGTCTTGGAGAGAACTAGGGTAAAAGTTGAATTAATTCCTCTTAGTACCTCTTAAAATTAACTTTAAACAATGTAGTATAGGTCTAGGTAGTACAAAAAGTACTAAAATACCCTTGGGAAACAATCTTTTTAAACTACTGAACACAATAGGCGAGTCGCAGGATGATCGTCATCGCCTACAATTACTCTTTGTTTGAGTTATTATATAGAGTATATTTCTTAGACTTAGGAAGATGGTTGGTTACCATAACTTTTAGTGACACACGAAGACTTGTCGTCAGAGGTGGAAACAATTTTAAACTCTTAAAATTTTTGGACTTGTCACTCAGGACAATTTCCAGCATGAGTCATTCTAGATGATAAATACTCTTATTAAATACTATTCACCACTGGGCTTGATTATTTTGTTGGGTTTTTATCTAAGTATGAGATATGGTATTAGCATCTTCCAGAGTGTTACACTATGCTACCACTATAGGTATAAGGATCATTCATAATTTGGGTCTCTTCCTAGCTTAAGAGGCTTCATAATGGATCCACATATAGATAGATAGGCTCAATTCTATGAAAGTCTTAGTGCAACCCTCTCATATGGGTTAGATATTAGACATAAAGAGTTCACATGATGTATATCAGTAGTAATAAACTCACACTTCATGAACTATGTTTTGGACAATTTTAAACTTATTTATTTATTTATAAAGACATAGATATGATCTCTCTAAGATATTTAGATTCAGATAGACTTTAAATTCTATTTAAAGATATCAATGAATGACATATCATTTGAAAGACTCCACCTTTATAAATATTTAAGCATTCTGACTCTACTTTGTTTTCCTTACTTTTTAGAAAAGATATTTTATTTTAGACCTTTAGTTTTAATATCAGTGTTGTTTACAATGTTTTAGTTCAATCTTTATTAAGATTCAGTATTTTTATACATCTTATGAATTAAGATAGTATGATTTAGTCATTGAGTATTTCAACTATTCAAACTTAGTTTTAATTTTATAAATTATAGATACCCGGTTCATAGTTTTTTATATTGTCATTAAGTTACTATTTATACCTTGCAATACTCTGTTATTTAGTTGCATTTTAGCATTATATCATTATCATATCTAATTTTTATCTTGCATACCAATACGTTCATTTATATGGCGTTCGTTTGCCCTGTATAATTTTATGATATATCTTACAAATATACATGCACGTAATCTAACTCTTCAGTAGGTTTCGTTCATCAACTTTGAGTGAGTTATCCTTGTTCTCGAAGCCCTATCAGTAGTCCTATTACCAGTTTGTTCTTTTACCTAAAAGTAGTTGTACCAATGTTGTAGTCAAGACTTCATAGACAGACAATCAATATTGATTTTCAAAGATTCCTTGTATTATTTATTAAAAATCTAAATCGATTTAATTTATATTTTATTGAAAAAGGTTAGCCCATGATTTTAGCTTTTGCATAAGTATTATTCTTTTGGTAAATAAACATTTTATTTACAAGTAAACTTTACAAAGTAGAAAAAATAGTAGACATGGACAAGTATAACCCCCTATCTAGCTGAAAGCAACATCATCTATCTAGCTACTCTGATTTAAGGCAACATAATAAGGTTCTATAGTCTATGAGCTAATTTGGCCGATTGGATCCTCTACAATGCATATCATTGATTACCTGTCTAATAATGATCTTGCGTGATCCTTGTTTATGCGTAAACATCCTTGCATTTTACTCTAACCAAATTGATAATGTAGCACTTGCCAATGCCATTCTATAAATTTGAGTTATACTACCCCTTTCATTCATGTACTGCAATTCCTACTAGAGTTAATCTTTACACTCTATACTATTTCTTCTAATACCTTGGCAAAATGGAAAATGATCCCAAACATTTGTTGCATATTCACATACAAAGACAAGGTGATCTACATCTTCATCATTTTCCTTACATAATGGAAAAGTGACATTTTCAATAGTTCCCAATTTTTCTAGTCTTGTCTTGTTTGCTAAGCTTCTATTAACTACTAGGTATAATATAAACAACCATTTTAGATAACCATAATTGGACCACTTTGGTTTCCTCTACTCCATCTTTATCATGTCATCCCTTACTGCAAATAGATCATTTTTATATAATAAGTATTCATAACTATTGTAGCATTTTCATCATATCCAACCTCTTGAAGATGTTTGAGTGCTTTAAATATCCTCTATACTATCTAAGACACCTAATTTTCCTGAGTGCCTAAAATATTTTTAGAGCCATGATATGTATGAATCCACTCCACCAGAACTTTATTCTTCTTCTACATCAATATTAGTTTCGTTATTCTAAAGTTATTCCATACTAGATTACATTTCATCAAGGGTGTAGACTCGGAGCATCACAAACTCGGTATCAGAGCACAGAGTTCAAGTATCATAGGATATCTATGAAACTGTGTTAGTAGAATCTTATTTATGGGTATGAGGCCATACTTTTATAAATGAGGTACTATGAAAATTTAAGAAAAATTTCCTATTATTTAATACTCTACATCGTACAATAGGGCAGTACCCTAAGAATCTTATGCAAATTTTTGTGTTACTCTAAATTCCTCTGACTATGCCTAATCCTCGAGGTAATATAATCAGTAAATCTCAATTTCCTACAAATTTATTGCTCTCGAAATAACTATTAGAGAGACTAAAAAAAGGTCTTGAGAGGATCCCAATAATCTATTTTAGTCCATCGAATCTAAAGCTTGCACCCTTATGTATTTGAATCTTGTTGTTGAGAAAAAATATGATATGCATCTAGATTCTTCTCTAATTCTTAATTATAGATAATACCAATGAAAGAATAAAGTAGGTAACTAGATAATTAGGTGAAATAGCTACCCAAAAGATAGTGTGATTTGAGATATTATGAGCCATAAGTTGAAGAATGACCTAAGAGATTAAGGTATGGATTTAGAAGTTTAGTAACCAAAAATAAGGATAGTGATTAAGTAGTGTATAGTATACAGATATATTTATGTATCCATTAAGTTAGTAATGAGGTGATATGCCTTTAAGTGTTAACTAAGGAGTAATAATTTTGTGTAAAGTTCATGGTAGTATATAGTGAAACAGTTCCTCATTTAGGTGACATATAGTATGTCATTATGTTAGTAAGGACAAAGTATAGGTTTAGATCTCGGAGATGTAAGTTTGTGTAGTATGTGAGAAGTGTGTTGATATTCATGTTTAGTTATAGATACTCTGTGTGGAGGATCACAGAGGCAGAAGGAATGATTGTTGTGTATGGTGATGCTAGTTTTATTGAATTAATCTTATAGGCTTGACATATCACATTCAAGAATTTAATTCATTTAACATACAATAATAGTGGTGGTGCAGGAATGAAGTATATTTGCTCCCTAGATGAAATGGTAAATTCCAGCAAAGTCACTAGATAAAGAAGATCCATAAGTTTTATTAAGAATAAGGGCTCACCCAATGTAGTATGTTGTTGCATGAGATTCTATGTTATAAGTACTATATGTGAACAGTTAGCACCCATGAGTTGCTATATGTGGAGAATGCTAGGTATGCATTAAATGGTGTCCTTAAAGGATTAATCTAGGGGATTGTGGATGGATAAAGTTGATTCTCTTTGTGTTGCTCTATTTTCCTTGATTCAGGTAGATGTTAACATAGGGGTATGATGTTAGTGAACTAAGAGGAGAAGACCTAATTATTAAGTGTTGGGGGAATTGGTTACATACATCAATAAAATAGAAAGTTATAGAAGGAGACTATATGTCATGAATCATATTTTTTATTGTACGGGCACCTACCAAACTCTACCCTAGATAGGAGAACCCTTACCACCTAACCCTTAAAAACTATGAAATACATCTCTGAAATACTTCAATGTCAGTAAGTAGTAACATTTTATTTAAATGAAAGCATTATTACAATAAACACATATAGGAATTAATAAAAATACCTCCCAGAACCTAGTCTAAATATGTAAAAGAACACAATAACAATAAAGGACAACTCAAGACACAAATATCCATGTAAGAGTAAAGTGATAAGGGTTACTGAAGAACAATTACGATTGCACCTATAGAAACTCCAACTAACCTACCACATGGCTATATCCCCAAAAGGAGATATAGTAAGTGTAGTATCAATACAACCATATGTACTGGTTCTTATTATCAAATGATGAGGGTTATAAACATATAGAAACATTTAACTAATGGGAAGAAATCATGAAAAACATACAAGCTTAATAACTAAACATACTTAACGTACTTCAGCTTCCAACCTTACTACCTTCCCTTTATTATAACATTATTAATTTTACCTCACAGAATGAATAACTAACCTAATTCCATTAAAATCCTGAACCCACATCTCTTAAGCATTCACATTATTGCAATAACTCCATAATTCTCTTTCTTTCTCACTAATCCTTTTTTGTGAAAATCCTCGCACCCTGTTCGTACTATCATTAACCATTGAGATCAAAATAATCAGTACAATTAGTAAAGCATCAACAAATCCATAAGTAAGGACACTACAATACACATCATGTATATAACTATACATACTGGATAATACTATTTATACATAATCCAGGATATACCTTATATTCACACATTACTGCAACACATTATCACAAACATAATATGCCCATACAAGGAACTATAATTTATCACTAACATAATTGTTCCACCCTAGAAACCATCAAACTCTCCAATTTATAATGTAAGCACATACTAGGGTGAGAAGGAACACTCATTTATGACCTATTGGGGATGAGCTCACTACATGTACCAGTATCGATGTGGTACTCTATCAAATTATTAGTTTCGGTGTGACACCCAATCCTAGATAAATAGTGATTGTTATACATATTCCAATCAAAGTTTTATACCACCCTTATTCCAAAACACCCAGCCTTATTCTACCTAAAATTTACCAATTTTGTGAGGATCAACCTTTATCGGTCAAATCACAATAATAAGTAGCATAAAAAATATTACAATCACATAGTGAGAAAAATCAATCAAAACTTGTATATAAAACAAGGTCCTTCTTACCAACCACATTATAGGTTATCAATTTCCAAACCTTAATTCAATAATTAACAAGTTCATCATTCTAGGTAAATAATTAATATCCATTCACATATAAAGTAACAAATATGCTCAAGAACCAACTATTCACTACTTTTTCAAACAAGTATTATCATACCCTATTATTAATCACATATATGCCAAAAGATAAATCAAATGAGCATCAATTTTAGGAGTGCATGTTTCACTAAATGTTGATATCTTTGTTGTAATTCAACATCCTATTTCATTCACCAATCCAACCCTCTTTATTCCAATCAAAACTAGTAAATTCAGGTACTATCTTGTAACCCTTACACCCAAGATTTCACTAATTTTAAGATACTATTATTTTATCTAATTATTCAACCACTCGACCATATTCAACTTAAAAGTCTAGATTGAGTTATACACCTTCAAACGTCCTACTTCCTAATACTTAGTCAAATTTGACTTCAGGTTCATAAGTTATGATACCACATATGTCTATCACAACTAATTCTCCTAATTATTTTACAACAAGAATATCTCATACTCTATACACACACAACATCAAATTCACCCTTTTAAGGTATTAAAGACTAGTTGTATAGATTACAAGTTCAACTTATTCCTCTATAGTTACCCACATTCACATACTAAACTTGTAAACCATTAAGTAAGTCATAAAAATACAAAAATCCATCTAAGGATCCATCCAAAAAGAAATAATGTATGGAATTATATCTTGATTATATTGATTTCATGTTTCATCCATTCATACTCTATTCCTATAGGTCGAGACATGAAGTGTCCCACTAAACTATCACAATTACATGTATCTATCCTAAGTTTACTATATATTAAACCATAACCTACCTTGAATGAATATCTTGGAACAAACTAGAACCACCAAGGTTTCTCTTTCCATTCCTTCGTGCCTTCAATAGACCAATCATCTAGGAATCAAATGATTGGAGGAGTAATTAATCAATTACTATTCAAATAACTACTTTGGGAATTCAACACATCATTTCTATCCTTATTCATAGTCTAAAACATTCCCCAAGGGTAAATTAATCACTAAACAATATTTTCAATCTCAACTAATCTCCATTAATGGAGTTTCAATGCTAAATATTTCATTTTTAAGGAATTAAAGGTCCCCAACCATCAATTTCTTGTTTTAAAATAACAATTCATGCTATGAATCATTACCTAACAATCTATAAGTAATTCTATATGATATTACCTTAACCAATAGGTTTTACCAAGATATCATAAACTTAGGGGTCTAATTTGTAAGAATTATACCATGAAAGATCATTTTAATGATTATAAGATATTATTGGAATGAAAGACAAAGAGGATGATGGAATAACTTATCTCAACATAGAATTTTCACCTTAGAACTTGGAAAATCCCCTCATATAATTTTAAAACAAATTTTTTGAGTTAAGAATCCTAATAAGATAAAAAATAAGCCTGATTATTGCCAAACTATCATTTGAACGACATAATCACTACCAACTTTTCAGCCCAAGCAGTCTTCAGTAAAATAGCCATATCATTTTACTCCAAAACTGGATTAACAAATAGTTAGAGACATTATAAAGAAGACTCAAATATATTTCATTTGTTGGGTATTGGGCACCAATAATATTTATATTCTAGTAGTAGCGATTGTTTAAATTTTTGCCTAGGTTAAGCTTATCTCAAAACTCAATTGGTATGAATACTTCAAACTTAACTTTGTGCTAGGAGTATTATATGACCTTAGCTCATGTATAATGAACCATATACTAAAGAATTGATCCTATATCCTATATGAAGAAAGTTTTTATGCTTTTACATGAGATATTTTCAAAAATAATAGAATGAGTTGTTACAATATAGAGGCTATAGAAAAATTAAGAGGTGTCTCCCATAAGGAGTGCTAGCAAAAAACTTAGTATCAGTAAATATAAGATTTAGAAAGAATTTATGCATTAATATGTATCGTGATACCCCAAGCATTAGGGTAAAGTGAATATAGCTTAGATTAGAGAATATAGAGTAGATCCACAGACTTAGGATGATGTCTTTTGATCTAATAGGGAGATGATAGGATAATAACAAAATAAGGTCATGAGAATCAGATAGTGATGTATTTTATAAGGATTTATAATGCGATATAAATTCATTCCTACTCTAGGATACTTCTTAAATTTTAATAATTATGACACCCTTCTTATGTCTCACATATTAGTGTTATGCCCATGGCCCATGCTTAGGAACTTCATACATATTTATATCTATTCTCAATTTCTATTGTTCTCCTAATCCTAATCATGCTCCATATATCTATGAATTGAAACCTTATGTAATATAATTCATTAGATATGCACTAAAATTTCATGGTATACTCAGTTCTATGAAATCATGATATGCTTTTACGCCTAGTGAATTCATGTTACGTCATGTATGTTTTCAGGTCAAATTTCTAGAGCAATGTTGTGTCCAAGTGCACATGCAAGTTTACCTGGTTCACCAAGTAGTAAAATGGCCTTTGAAAGCCATGTAGTAAAATGGCCTTTGAAATCCAAGTATCAATCCCACAGAATTTCTGATAAACAACTATCTAATTCTTGTTCTAATATTATGATTAAACAAGTGCTAAGGTAACCAAAAGAGTTTGGAAAGTTAAAATGTAAAGTAAATGTAAACAATGTGGTAAACTAAGTTTTGGAAAAATAATACAGAGAAATCAAGGGTTAAGGCACTATGAACAATCATAATAATCTATATAACTTCGTTGGTTAGGTTAATTATCTTGGTTGTTGGTCCACGGGGTTGATATTATGAATATGATTTTCTGAATATTTAATCAACTATATAACCTAGCCCCACAACTACATCGTTGAGGGGGGATGCGAGAACTAAGTTAAATACATTCATATTTCTTCCTGTAATTGAGAAAAATAGGGAACTTAGGTATATTCCTATACTTATTTGAAATAATAACATTATTCAATTAAGAGATTATGATCCTATTCCATAAATCCCACATTCTATCTTATCGTTCCTCTATCCGAGCTCATGATTGAATTTATCATGTATTATAAAGGTCGTGAATCCTTCAAATAGTTAATACAAGGGTAAATAAACAACAAACAAAGATAAATATCCAAAACCAATTCAATTTACAACAATAGTTATCATGTTGTTGTCCTTATCCCCAGAAAAGGATTTTTAGCCACTCATGTACATACACGTAATCACAATAGATAAATTCCTTTTATAATCAATAAATAAACTAAATTAAATTAATAAAAACCCTAATTTCATCCTTCTATATTGTGTTAAATTCCCCAAGTTCATCCAAGGTGGTTACATAAGAGTGTAAGTGTCCTATTTAAAGTAGGGCCAAAGTTGCCGATTTTGACGTAGCCAATGTGCCATGCCCTAATCTCATCGAATACGGCCCTTGGAACGTTCGTATAATTTATATATACTGTAAATGACATTTTTAGATACCCCTAAGGTCGTGTCACATCCCTAAAGCGGTATCTAAGGTCCGTGGCACGCCAACGAGTCACAATGTTCCAGATTTGGTCGCATTGTACCCCATGCATTTGGTTCTTTGTTCCTTGCTTTCTGATAACTTTTTCTATTGATTTAAATCATGTACATCAACAATATATAATTTTGATCAACTCACCAAGAATCATACAATATTAAACATCAGAAATTAGGGCTCAAAACACAATCTAATCCAAAACGCTGAACTAGAAAGGAAAATTGCTCAATCTAAGAGTACTTTTTTTCGTGCTTTAACTTAAACTTAATGTTTTGTCTCTTAGATTATTTAAATTGAACCTTAAACATTATAAATAATTTATTACACAAATAATTACACAATTATATCCTTATTAACTCATTATACACACTAGAATCCATTGAGATCAACTAGCACAACACATAGCCCAAGCTAGTACCACTTGTTTTCTCATTTAAACTCTAAGTGACCACATTGATTCTAATATTGTTTGATACATAAATTACACATAATAATAAATTACATTAACACTTAGATGATAAATTCCCACACTTAAATCCTTGTTCGTCCTCGAATAACACTTTACCTTAAGCATCATATCAAGGAGGAATCCACATTATTATTTTTAGAAAGACATTCAAGCTGCACCACAATGACTATACAAATAGGAAATTTTACACAAAGCATGTTGTTACATCCTATGTTTTGGCCGTAGAATTTTTCCATGAAATTCATTTTTTGGAAATAATAAAACTCAAGGGTATGACCTGTATGCTTGGGTATGAGTGTTATGGTCCTGTCGCATGCTGACCAGTGTTAGTTAGTGGGAAGGTTTCGAACAATGGAATGGTCACGACATAGTGGTATGAGTCAAATGGATTGGTACGAGTCATATCGGTGACTCGTATGGTGGACAGTGTATGATCCTCCTGGTAATTCATTCTACCAGGGATACAGATCATGGGTATAGATTGTATAATGGGGTTAAGACTTGGTTGGATAAGTCATCTATTGGACAATGTTTGATCAAAAGGTTAAGGCCTGGGTATGATTAGTTGAAACCAATCGTAAGGAAGGGTATGACTTATAAGAGGGTCGATCGTATCCTTATGACGGGTTTCTAAGAGACTTATGTAGGGGTATTCTGAACATTTCCCTACTTACCCTAATTATGACCCGCAACTTCTAATGTATTTAGGAGGTTATTTACTCTATTATTCTATTAATTAAAACTTATAATACTATTTCAAAACACATTATAATTCTCTTAAGAGATTTTGGGGCAAAAAAGCAAGGGTTTCAACTTAGGAATTGCCTTGGGGCTTGCTTTGGTGATTTTCATTCATAATTTTCCTCAGTTTAAGGCATGTGTCTCTTCCCTACTTATTATTTCTAAAATGTCTTAGATTTCATAGATGTTTTCATGGTTTTTGTTGCATGGTTTATGGTTTTCAACTATTAGTTGGGCGTTTTGCTTATAATGGCTTAGTTATGGTTTAATTATGCTTTTATACGTATCAATGATGGTTTTGGGCAATTGTATTGTATCGTAATAGTTTAATGATATTTAGAATTGGTTTTGGTTATCTTTTTCCCCTAAGGTGTTTGATAAAATGCTTATAAAGATATGTTTATTGCATTGACTTCTGTAAATGGAACTCTTGCTTGTTTTCATCTTGTATATAAAACAATAAATGGTTTAAATGGTCTACAAAGGTTATAGAATGATTGGTTATTCTTGTGTAGAACATGGTAGTTTGCCAAGATATTAATATGGTAAACAAAAAAGACACTTGAGAGTCCCCTTAACATAAATGGTTTAGCTACGGATAAATCCTCCAAGTATGGCTGGTATGAAAATACTACTAATAATTGGCCTTGGTTAATAAATGGTAATTGGATTTTTTGGATATTGTTTAAATTTTGGCATTAATGGCGGGACGTGTAAATAAGTCGTGGAAGGTGGAGGTTTTGCGGGAAAATAAAACTAGAAACTCATATTTGCTGATATAAGGGGTCTTCGATGACCATGTGCGAGTGTCCCATTTTATATTAGAGGGATGTACTAGTAATACCATGGGATATTTCCTGGTCATGCGGATACACGCACTGGGACTCTTTTAGCAAGGGGAGCTGGAACTGTATGGCCCATGGATGCAGTTAAACGAAAAGGTTACATAGACCAGGTAAAGGTTTTATATGCATGCTAAAAACAGATTCCTTTTCCCGACACTTATATATCTGTATGATTGTATGCATCATGGATGGTTTTACTTGGCTATTTAAATGGCATTACTTTATCCTTATCCTGAGATATATGCTAGCGGTTATTCACTAACCCATCTACTGGCGGTTGTATACCCACGCTATGTAGCAACAAACCATTTGAATCCTCCTACATAGTCATTGACTCGGGGACAACTTTTGGATTGAAGTAGTGAGCTTCCATCTTTTTAGAAGGATTTATTTCATGATATAGACATTTTTAGATATTTTACTTTTGTTTTGGATATTGGTTTTGACCATGGTTTGGGGCATGTCCCAACGAGATGTTTGTATTCTTTTGGATAGAGGATTTGTAGTACTTCTGGAAGTTGGTATAGGCGGGATCGGTATTAGTGCTGGCCTTAGCATTGGCATTGTTTTTGGGGCTGATATCATTGGACGATAATGTTGGTTGTTCCATCGTAGTATATTTTGGGTATGATTGTCATATTATGTTTTGATATTCTCTATAGATTGGTATGGCATAGATGGTTGGTTTGGTGCATGCAGACTTAGTTGGGTCGGTCACGGTTTTGAACCTATCCCTGAGTCTTCATGAGAATATTTACGTAATCTTGTTATAAGCTCGAAATTCAGTTCATCGGAGGTTGTATGAGGTGGTTGGGTTGGGTAAAAGGGGTGGTCCCCGGTCCTGGTTAGGTTTGGGATGCCTATTACGTCTAGGCCCTAGTTTGGTTCGTGACACATGTTATATACATTTAAAAGCTCAAGAACACTACTTCAAAACATCCTAACCTCAAAAATTGACTCACCAAGTTATAAAAATCATGTATATTACTCAATAAAAGAGATAATATAACTCACCTAAGTATCATCGAACATGTGACCTCACCATAAAAGAGTTACTATATTCACTCACATAGATATAGTTATTACAAGAACGAGTATAAGAATAAAATTAAGCTCCCACTAAAATAATTCATATGTTACACAAGATGAACCATAGTCTTGACCTTAATTTAGTGCTCCACTAATGTCAAACTTTTAAGGCTTAGGATCAAATAGGTCTTTCAGGGCTATAATGTAGGCTATGGTAAGGGTAGGAATGATTTTAGGAAAGAATAGTGACTATCTTCCATAAGAGCTTTAATACATCACATATACATTAAGATTAATCTTTAAAGAAACACACTTTTGACCACCTATACCTTTCCATTCTCTTTTGTATTGCCCCATCATATTAAGATAATTCACAATTATTATGGTGGGAGTAAATTTTATCAGCTCATGATAAAATTCTAGCATGATTTCTCTCTTTTTCTTACAAAACTCCTAACCATCACACATAACTTTTTTAACAATAATAGCTAATTTTTGGGGGCTTCACTTTCACCTTTTCCTTCCTCCCAAACCAAATTAATTTTCAACTAAAGTGCTCAGGTGCTTTGGATCAACTTAAGTTCAATCAAATAAGGGGAATAACCTACATATGAGGCTACGAAATAGTACAACCTAAAGAATCAATAGGTCTAACTAGGATTATGTGCAATAGTAGGTAAAAGAGGGTATGAAATATTGCTATCAAAGAAATGCCTATATCATCTCCTAAACCCACAGTCTTTATTTCGATTTTCACACACACCACGAAAGTTCTAAACATCAAAATGCAGTAAGGAATATAAAAAAATCTCACTCACACATGGCACAAGATCAAATCAAGTAGGATCCTTATATACTCGCAATCAACAAATCTCATTAATTCAACATTAAGCCAACAACATACAAGAGTCATAAACAAGATCTTAGATATCTCAAAAGTTGTTATTAAACACACCCAACATGCTTTCATGTACAAAACAGCATCCATCATGCAACAATACATAGCACCAACAAGGAAATCTCACATAACTAACACAATAAATTTTAAAATTTACTCCTAAAAAGAAAAAAAGGATACTAGGTTCAAAGGGCACCCCATGGAAAAGAATTGAAAAGAAAACCCACGGGGTGGGTGAAGTGTGCACCTACTAGACTGACCCAAATAAACTAGAAAGTAAAAATAAATTCTTTTGTGATTCTTCAAATTTAACCCAAAACAAAACTAAGAAAATAACTAATCTTAAGATCCATAGCATCACTTCACCGAAAACCATGGGAATTTCCCCACCCCAAACTTAAAAATATACTTTGTCCCCAAATTATCCCCAAAAGTAAGGATATAAATACTCCCTAAGGAATCTAGACCTAGCTAGTAGCAACTTTAAAAATCAATAACGTTAGGCAGAATCCCACACCAAATTTTTGCCATAATTCTTAGCTCAAGTATTCGGTACACGCACTTCCCATCAACCTATGACTTAAAAAAAATGTGAATTAAGAACTAAAGTCCCAAAATAAACGTCTACCTTAACTTGGGTGGCTTCCCAAGAAGCACCTAATTTAGTGTCGCAACACTACCTATCTCACTATATCTCAACCTTTTTTATTCATCCTCTTACTCTTACTTTTTGGATACTTGTTTATAACCTCTTGAGTGTGCATTCTCAAAGTCTTCATTTTTCACAATAATAGCCTTTTCTAGCTCCCCAACTCAGTCAACTCTAGGCTTAGGAAATGGCTTGGGAAACTGGATAAGACTGCCCAAAGATTTCTTAGTGGTTTAGGATATACCACCCCATACTCATTCACTTTTATGGAGGTTATCATACACAAGATTGAGCGGTTTGTAAACTTCGAAGACTACCTCTTCATCATCTAATCTTATCTTGAGAGTGCCTTTTCTCTTATCAATAAGTGTTTTTCCTATCGCAAAAAATAGATGGGTCAATATGATCAGTACCCTATCATTTGTATTATAATTAAGAACAATAAAGTCAGTAGGTATAATAAACTTACCAACCTTATTTAGCACATCATTGATGATTCCTTTAGGTTGGGCTCAGGTTCTGTCTATTATTTAGAGCACTAAAAATTATGTTCTTGTCTTTCCCAAATCAAGGGTATTGAACATTGATAGGGACAAGAATTTTATACTTTCCCCCAAATCACTCAAAGTGTGGACCACATCACTATCACCAATTTGTGTGGGAAGGGTGAAACTCCCTCGATCCTTCAATTTCTTAGGAATTTTATCACATTACCATAGAACTACACTTCTCTGTAAGTTCCACCATCTTAATGTCCTACAACTTTATCTTATTTGTCACAATGTTCTTTATGAACTTAGTTTACTTGGGTATACCCTTTAAAACATATAAAAGAGGAAGGTTATTATGTATTTCTCTTAATGTGTCAAAAAACTTCTTGAAGAAAGCATTCTCCTTGGCCTTATTAAAACTTCATGGGAAAGGTAGTGGTGGTCTTTCATTTACTTGCTCAGTGGCCTTTGCTTTTGAGTGCTTAGACTTGCCCAAATTTTCTATATCTTTGCTTTCAACCTATTTTCGAACCAACTCTCCTTGTACCTCCTTATTTTTCTTGGAAGGTATGTCACTAAGCTATTTACCACTCCTCAAGATGATTGCCATGACTTTTTGTAATGCTCTTTATCACTTGGCAATCCACCTTGTGGACTAGTATTCTCCGCCTGAACTATTTTCCCCAATTGTTCCTCTAACTTCTACTGGCCACTTGCTGATTTTTTATTTCAGTAGCCATTTCTTCTTGCATGGCTAGGATCTTCTTCAAAGTCTCCTCAATATTACTGTCCTGTGGGTTGTGCTGCTTTTGGAACTGTTGAGTCTGATTTTTGACCCATGCATAATTGGGCTGACTCTACCACTTGTGGTTGTAGGTATTCCCATAAATTGGCTTTTGAGCATTATCTAAAAAGTTCATTGATTCTTGATTTGCACCACACAAGTCAGCAGAGTGATTACTATTTCCATAAATCTCACACCAACCTGAGTTATTGTAATGCCCCAAGTCTGTACCCCAGATGCTACACGGTGCTTCCGACCCCGAAGGACCACAAGATAACCCATTACTGATATATATTGTGAGCACTGATTAATAATAATGTAATAACTATAGAAAATAGCCTGAAATGCCATAAGGTTCAAAATTTGAAATACTGAATAAGAATATTGACAGTAATAATAGTATATAAAACTGAATATTGTCTGAAAGTCTAGTCTGAAAAATCTCTAACAGAACTGTCTGAATGTGGAGTTGGCGGGACAAGCCCCCAACTAACTCTGACTACTGAACTACTAATAAATTGAAATACTAAAATACTCGATAAGAAAATCATGAGTAGGGTAACTCTTCTCATAGGGTTTAAGCTGTCTGGAGGCATAGGCTAAGACCTTACCTCTCTACATGATAACACAACCCAAACCTACTCTAGATGCATCACAGTACACAATAAAACCATTTAAACTATCTAGTAGAGTCAAGATTGAGTCTGAGGTGAGCCGAGTCTTCAACACCTGAAAACTTTTCTTACAGGAATCTGACCACTGAAACTTAACTTTCTTCTTAGTCAATCTGGACATGGGGGATGCAATAGAAGAAAACCCTTCAACAAACTAACAGTAATAGCCATCTAAACCCAAGAAACTCCTGATATCTGATGGAGAGATAGGTCTAGGCTAGTTTCTCATTTCCTCGGTCTTTTGAGGGTCCACTCTAATTCCATTACTAGAAATAATATAGCCAAGGAAAGATACTGATCTTAGCCAGAATTCAAACTTACTGAATTTAGTGAACAACTGATAAGCTCAAAGAGTTTGAAGCACTACTCTGAGGTGGTCTGCATGATCATTTTTGCTACGGGAGTAATCAAGGATATCATCAATGAAGACTATGACAAAAATGTCCAAGTACTACTTGAACACTCAGTTCATCAAGTCCATGAAGGATGCTGGGGCATTTTTAAGACCAAAGGACAGGACTATAAATTTGAAGTGACCATATCGAGTTCGGAAAGCTATTTTTGGAATGTCACATTCCCTGACCCTAAGCTTATAATGGACTGATCTGATGTCTATCTTGGAAAAGTATCTAGAACCTTGAAGTTGATCAAACAAGTCATCAATTCTAAGAAGTGGATATTTTTTCTTAACTATGACTTTGTTCATCTAACGATAGTCTATGCACATTCTGAGAAAAATAGAATAGGTACGCACCATGGAGAGGTACGTAGAAATAGAACATGTACAAATAGAATAGGTACGCACCATGGAGAGATGTTGGGTTTGATGAATCCCTTATATAATATATCCTTTAACAGTTCTTTCAGTTCATTGAATTTAGATGAAGCCATTCTTTATGGAGAAATAGATATAGGCTGAGTATCTGGGAGAAGGTCTACTTTGAAGTCGATTTCCCTTTTGAGAGGAACTCCGGGTAGATCTTCAGGAAATACATCTGAGAATTCATTTACTACTGGAACTGATTCATGATTTGAAGTTTTTGAGTTATAGTCTTTGACTCTAATAAGATGGTAAATACACTCCTTCAATATCATCTTTCTGGCTCTAAGGTATGAGATCAACTGACCCCTAAGAGCTGTAGAGCTAACCCTCTATTCAAGGACTGGTTCATTAGGGAACTGGAAATGAACTATTTTGTTTCTACTGTCAACTGAGGTATTGCATAAATAGAGCAAATCCATGCCAAGAATAACGTCAAAATTTGTCATCTCTAACTCTACGAGATCAACTGTTGTAACTTTATAAGATATTATGATCAAACAGTTCCTGTATACCTGACTGGCTACAATAGAAACACCTACTGGGGTAGACACTGAAAAGGGCTCCGCTAGAGTTTTGGGACTAACTCGAAAGTTGATTTCTATATACAAAGTTACAAAAGAAAGAGAAGCTCCAGGGTCTAGTAAATAATAAAATTGTAAGTGAAAGAACTGCAACATACTAGTGACTACGTCAGGAGAATTTTCCTGATCTTGGCGGGACTAAAGAAAAGATAATCTGTTCAGATGTTGACCACTGGTAGCACTAGAAGCAGCACCCTGTTGAGTCAAGCAACCGGATAGAACTGACGATTGATAGGACTGGCCGTATTGGCGAAGATCTCTACCCTTCTTAGCAACTACCCAACACTCTCGAATTGATGGCCTGGATTACCACACCTGAAGCATACATCATTCCCCACACAACACTCACCCTGATGGTGTCTGCCATACTTTTAATATAAAGTATTGGTACTAGTACTGCTAACACTGACCTGGGACTTAAAGCCTAGTGCCCTATCCCTATTATTATTTTTGAATTTAGGTATTGGGGAAGTGGCTGAAGAGGGTGCTGGGGCTGAAGACCTCAAATGAAACTTAGGACAGTTACTACCTTCTAACTTTAGCGGATTGAAATTAAAACTACCCGTCCTATCTTTCTTGTTTCCTCTCTCGCTCTCTCTTTAATCTTTTGCTCCTCTATCTGTAGAGCATGGACCATCATCCTAGACAAGTCTATCTCACTAATCAGTATTGCGTTTCTGCACTCCTTGACTACACTATCAGATACGCCAGACACAAACTTACTCATCTTGGACCTGTTATCAGCTACCACATGAGGAGCATACCTAACTAACTAAGTAATCTTTAGGGAATACTCCCTCACATTAATGTTACCTTGCCTCAAATTAATGAATTCTAACATATTGGATTCTCTTACCTCCAATGGGAAGAACCTGTCTAAGAAAACTATGGAAAACTCTTCCCATTCTATAGGCCCTACATCTAAACCCCTATTAACCTTCCACTCTTTAAACCAAGTATGGGCTACATCCTGCAACTTATATGCAGCCAACTTAGCACTCTAACTAGACATCACCCTCATAGCATTCATTACCTCTGAACCATATCTAAGAATTCTTGTGTATCCTCTTCAGACTTGGATCTTATGAAAGAAGGAGGATTCATTCAGGTAAAATATCAAATTTTAGTTGTAGCAGTATTCGCCACTGGTTGGCTGGAACAGAAGCTGGCCGTTTATTTTGTGCTGCTACTGAATTGGCTAGAGTAGTGAACGCATCTCTGAATTCTGCATAAGAGACATGCTCGTCTAGAGGATCTGCCTGGACAGGATGAGGGGCTGGCTGAGTTCTTTTTCTTCTTTCATTCTTCTTAGGAAGCATGTTCTATAAATGGAAGCATGAAGTGGATTAGAAAAAGAGTTTAACTAGAGCTTATGCTCACTTGCATGACATGAATATTGAAATAAGGGAAACTTTTTCCTAAATACCTAGTAACCTCTCGTCCATAAATATGGCGCGCTACAAACCCATGCACAAGACTCTACTCCACGCGGATTTCAATCTTTCTAGGACACTTTACAACCTTAGGCTCTGATACCAAGTATGTAATGACCCGAGACTACCCCCTGGTCGTCACACGGTGCTTACGGTCCTAAGAGACCACAAGATAACCCATGAGCTGGTACCTACTATGAGAACTGCATAATATAATCATGAATGTTGAAGAATAACTAAAATGTCATAAGGTTTTAATAACGTAACGACTAGTGAATTATGAATGTGGAATAATACTGATCTCTGAATAATCTGGATAGCTATCTGTAGTGTCTGAAAATCCTCTAAGCTGA
Source organism: Capsicum pubescens (assembly GCA_030864215.1). Taxonomy (NCBI): domain Eukaryota; kingdom Viridiplantae; phylum Streptophyta; class Magnoliopsida; order Solanales; family Solanaceae; genus Capsicum; species Capsicum pubescens. Next base: position 190,710,460 of record CM061544.1, on the reverse strand, counting down.
ATACTGTGAGTTGATGGGACAGGCCCCAACTAATTCTACTAACTACTAAGATAAAGATATGAAGTAACATAATCTTTCCTTAGATGATAAGGACTCACAACTGCTACTATACTATTGATGATTTGAGGGACTAAGTGTGATCCAGGAACTGAGTGTCAAAACCAATGATATGATATATCATAGCGCAAAATAAAGTAATGCGATCAGCACTTTGAATATACTGGTATACTAAATAAGGTAGGCTGATATGTATGGTTTAATGAATAGGAATATTAATAATAACTAGCTGATTATACATGTAAAACATAGAGTACTGAGTAGAGAATATGAGATTTGTAGGTATTGAAACTATGAAGAAAACTATAAATACCGAGTAGGCATGAAAGTCTGTAATTACTGAAGATACGTGAAAATCTATGGACACTGGGGATGTATGACCAAGAATATAACATGGAATGAGTAGATATACTAACAAATTACTGATATCTGTATGCTTTGGACAAACAACTCTAAGACTGTATAACTGGACTGAGATTGTAACTGAGACTATATCTGAGACTGTGGGAGGTATCATCTAACTGATATTCCCCAATTTGAGCTAATCGGGTTCTAACCTATAACCCCAGTTGGAAGGGTGTTAATACCATGCCACAGGTACTAACAATGGCTATGTGGATCCACAAAACAGATATAATGTCCAAAGGACTAAGGGTGTCAATCCTGAATTGATGGGTGACCCCTGCAAGATAGTCAATCCTGATATGACGGGTGACTACTTATATCCTACACTGGCTATGTAGTTCTGGAGTATAGGGACTGTTACTAATGACTCTGCCTATCTCACGGGTAAATCTCCATCCCTCCACTATCTCGGTGATAAATCTTACTCCCAACTGAAAGACACTGAGATACTGGACTATTCTGAGTTGAATGACAGATATCTGACTATTCTGATAATGCTCATAATATAATCTGAAGACTATTCTATAATGTACAGTTACTAGACTAAGTAAGCATCTATGGATTTCAAGTATTCAATACCCCCAAGACTCAAAATAATAATAGTAAAAGGACACTAAAGCTTGAAGGGAAAAACATGAAGGCTTTCATTTAAATAAATTTTTATTCTTGGCATTTTATCAAACACTTGTGGTTCATGGTTTAAAACAATCATAGGAATGTTCTAAAACATATAGAAATAGCATGAATCCGACATAATAGAGTTAAATCGAGGTCTTTTTCAATAAATAACAACATTAAAACATGAAGGATTAAGTAATAACAATAATTTCATGGTAACATGGTATAGAATCATAGTTCAGGGAGATTCATAGGTGAAATCACAATTTAAAACACAATAACTTGAACAGATCATAATTTTATAATTTAAAAGGGTTGCTTGGACTCCATGATTTAAAGGGATCCATGGATGAACATATATCAAACCTTAATTGATGGATTTCCTAAAGTTCTTAGTGAATTCTTGAGGATTGACCTTGAATTTTAGAGTTAGGGTTCTTGATTGGGAGAGAATGCCTTTTGATTTGGGAGAAATTAATTAAATAATGATTTTTAAAATGTTTTTAGGGCTTAAATATCACACCTGGGTGGACTAAAATAATGGGGAAAGGACAGTTTTATCCCTAAATGAAATAATAATTTTTCATCAAATTTTCTCGAAATAGGTACCCGGCGCGATGCGGTGCTATCGCACCATTTCACTGGAATCTGACAACTAGGAATTGAGGTCTTGGTGTGAAGTAGAGAAATCATGGTGCCCTTTTGATTATGAAATTTACCTTTGGCACAATGCGTCATTATCGCGACAGGACACTGGAAAAAGACAATTGGGATTTTGGCTGACGGTGCGAAGTGGTGGTTTCGCGGAGCTTCACTGGAAATTGAAAATCATCATTTATTCTAGCTCCGCCTTACACTAAGTTTTAAAATGATGGTGTTCAATGACTGAAACTTAAAATCACAATAACTTCTTACCCAATTATCGAATTTAGGCAAATTCTTTATCGTTGTAAAGTTAATTCAATTTCCTACGCAATGGCAGGCTCTAAACTAAAAATTTATGAGTAATTCAAAATTTTTATATATGAATACTCATGTATTAGAACATATATTATGCTAAGAAAATACGGGGTATTATAATCAGTACGTGTAATGTACTAGTATGCTAGATGAGGTAAGGCTGAATGCAAGGGTTCATATGTATGAACAATAACTAACTGAATGATATAAAGTAACTGAATATGAGAGTACATGGATAGATGAAACTATTGTAAATAATTAGTATGCAATACTGTGAATATACGTGTATATTGTAACAGAGCTTTTACTAAAGCTAAGTTCTAAGTTCTGATAACTGAGTAACTTATATTTGATATTCTTGATAACTGAGTTACCAAAACTGATTGACTGTATCTGATAGTCCTGATTCTATAGAACTGAACTAAGTTCTATTCTGAGTCTGAAATTGAGACTGTGGGAAGTAATCATCTAACTGACATGCCCCATTTTTTAATAGATTTGGGGTCTACCTATAACCCCAACTGGAACGATGTCAGTATCATGCCATGGGTAAAGACACTAAAGAGTTACCCTCATATGGAAGGTACTCTAATAAGAATGGTAGAACCCTTAACTGGTAGGTTAAAACACCTTATCAACCCTCAACTAGTAGGTTAATATCTCAACCTACGCTAGCTACATAGTTCTGGAATGCAAAGACTTCTTCTAAAGATCAAACCCTCTACTGGTAGGTGAGCTCCCATCCTTGGGTTTACTCTATGCTAAATCCTACTCCTAACTTGAATAAACACTGAACTGATTATACTGAGTTGAACTAGACTGATACTGAGTTTTGTAATTGACTGGGATCACTAATTTCTATTAACTGGCTGAGTAATACTGTTTTATGTCATGACTGTGACTATTTTATAACCACTGTATCTCTAGATAAACATCTAGATTTTCTGGTATTAAAATACCCACAGGACTCGGTAGCATAAAATGTAAGGCATAGCATGATCTTTAGAAACATAACCATGTACATTTTTCCATAATTTGTTCATAGAGACAATTTATCTAACATATGTAGAGCATAAGCTTGTACATATACTAGCATGTCATGATTTCACTATTTAATTCACATGTACATTCTATCAAACATTTGGGGAGCACAACTTAATGAACTTAATCATGGATATCATATACACATTTCAACTACAATGTCCAAACTTGCAAATTCAAGGATTATAACATGGAAATTACATAATTCAATATACATGCTATTTAAATTTCATGGAAACAACAATTAGCCATGGATTAAAACTCAATTAATGTCATGAACATGAATACAATCTAATTTCAAGCATGTAATTTATAAATCAACAATCTCGTGGTTTTAAAAATGGATTCTTGGACTCCATGGGTGAAAGATGCATTGGGTTTCACGTCGCTAGGCACAGTTTGCTCAATTAATTATGGGTTTGTAAGGGTATTTAGGTCCGTTCCCCTCACCCAATTCAGCTAAAACATAAAATTTAATATCTTAAAGGGCTAAAAACACTCATTATCTCACAAACACTCTTAAGAACAAGCCCTAGTTTCATCAAGCTCAAGATCAAGTCCTAAGAATTCACCAGATTTCCCATAAAATTAACAATCAAGGTATTTCAGGTGTTTATCCTTGGGTTTCCTTCCACCCTTGGGGTTGAAGAGACCTTTACAAAACTTCAATTATGATTTTCATGTTATGAATTAAATTATGCCCATGTTTGAGTTTTGTATAGATTTTAAGTTGAGATCTTTTATGGGTTCCATGAAATTATGTTAGCATGTGTGTTGAATTATGAATCTTTCATGTCAAAACCCTTGATTTGCATGTTGAAGTTATAGTCATGATGATTATGTGTTGTTCATTATCATGTGCATTAATTATGCTCCCCAATTGTTTAATAAAGTGTCCATGTTAATTGAATAATGAAATCATGACATGTTAGCATGTGTTCTCAATCATGTACAGGTCCATGACCTCCAAGAGTTTGACAAAATGACTCAATAAATGAATTGTGAACAATTGACTATTGGTATTCTTTCAAGATTTTCTATGTTTTTATCCATTATGCAATCGAGTCCTGGGGTATTTATTACCCGAAATCTAGTTGTTTACTTAGTTGCAGTAATAATACAATCATTCAAGTAAAGGTCAATAACCGTTGTACTCAGTTAGTTAACAAAACTCAGTGAACTCAGTCCAGTTCATTTAGTAAACACGATCAGTGTCGGTTCAGTCAAGCCTAGTACAATTTAGTGATCAGTTCAGTTTTGATTCAGTTGGGAGTAGGGTTCATCACCAAGCAAACCCAGGGATGGGGGCATTTCTGCTAGAAGAGGGTTTGACCCTTAGTAGCAGTCCCTGCATTACAGAACTATGTAGCCAGCGTAGGGTAAGTCCTCCTACTGCAAGACTAGGGTTGACGCAATCATATATATATTTCATTAGTCTTCCTACCAGATTAGAGTTGATCCAACATTGTTAGCATCCCGTGCCAAGGTGCTAACACCCTTTCAACTAGGGTCACAGGTAGGACCCTAACTCAGTCTATAATTGGGGAATGTCGGTTAGATAATAACTCCCATGGTTACAATTTCAGTTTCAGTATTCAGTAAAGAACTTAGAAAGTTCTACAAAACCATGGTTATCAGTTATCAGTTACTTAGCAATCAGAATTTAGTACTTCAACAACAGTCTAAACTTTCAGTTGTTAGTATTCAGTTATTACAACTCAGCACTTCAATTTCAGCCTAATTCAGACAGACATTATATACATAGTATTAAATATTCAGTATGTTCGGTAGTTACAATTTTGCAAGTACTCTCATCCAGTTGCTTCATGTTGTTCATTCAGTCAGTTATCATCTCATGCATATGAACCCATGTATATCAGCCTACCTCTCTTAGAAAACTAGTACATTTCATGTACTGATGCATACTCTTTCTTTACGCTATGATGTCTCATATCATAGGTTCAAACGCTCAGGTTCCTAACCTTACTTAGTAGCTCAGGCTATCAGGAGCAGTTATAGTAGTGAGTCCTTATCCATCGAGGATATTATTTTATTTCAGTATTGTAGCAGATCCAACATGTTCAGTAGTCGGAGTTAGTTGGGGACTTGTCCCGTCAACTCCATAATCTGACAGTTAGAGGCTTTCAAACTAACACAGTCAGTTATTTAGTTTTCAGATGTTATTATCAGTACACTCATTTATTATTTCAGTTATTTTGAGAATCTTATAGCATTTTAAGTTATACTTCAACAAGTATTTTCATTATTATTATTCAGTGCTCACAGCAGGTACTATTCATGGGTTAGCTTGTGATCTTCTAGGGTCGTAAGCACCATGTGACGCCCATGGTGTAGACTCAGTGCATTACATTGAGGAACTCAATAGTGAAAATTTCTTCTTCACTCAGTAGGTGTAAGCGTTGCTCGTGTTTAGAAAATAGATCAACCAACTCCCTGTCCCTTTCTGGATTACTAGCTTTTCAAACCTGTGCCTATAAATTTAGAAGCTAAGATTGAGTAAGTAGCACTTAAGAAATCAAAAAGCAAACTAAAACTATGACGTTTGCTAATTTACAAGTTCCCAACAACGATGCAAAAATCTTGTTACGCCCAAGTGCACACACAAGTTATGCGGTCCACTAGGTAGTAAAATGGCCTTTGAAAGCCAATTATAAATCCCACAGGGACTTTTGTTAAACAACTATCCAATTCTCGCTCTACAATTATGATTAAACAAGTGCTAAGGTAACTAAAAGAGTTTGCAAAGTTAAAATGTAAAGTAAATGTAAACAATGTAGCAAGCTAAGGTATTGAAAAATTATATGGAGAAACACAAGGCTAAGGCACTACAAACAATCATACTAAGATATATAACTTCATTGGTTTGGTTAATTATCTTGAATATTGTTCCACGGGGTTGATATAATGACTATGGCCTTCCGAACCTCTAATGAACTATCTAACTTAGCCCCACAACTACATTGTTGAGCGGGGATGCAAGAACTAAGTTAAATATATTCATATTTCATCCCCTAATTTAGAAAAATAGGTCACGTAGGTATATTAGTATCCAAATTTTAAATCATAACACAATTCAGTTGAGAGATTATGATCTAATTATATCTAGCCCACGTTCTATCCTATCGCTCCTTCTTTCAGGATCATGATAGAATTATATATAGTCTAAGTGTCGAAAATCCTTCAATTAGTTAACAAAAATATAAATTAACAACCAATAATAATAAATAACAAAAACCAATTCAATTCATAACAAGTGTAATCATGGTCTTGGCCTCGACCTCAAAAAAGGGTGTTTAGACACTCATGGACATACACGTAATCACAATAGATGAATTCATGTTATAATCCATAAATTAGCTAAATTAAAGAATTTAAAACCTAATTTCATCCTTAATTTTTTTTAATTTCCCAAGTACGTCCAAGGTGGTTACATAAGAGTTAAAGTATCCTATTTATAGTAGGATCAAAGCTGTCGATTTTGACTCAGCCAATTTAACACACCCTTATTGCGTGGCCTAAGGTATGGGGAAAGTTTGTATCATAGTGATATACTGTAAATAATATTTTTGTATGACCCCAATGGCGTAGCATGGCACGGCCCTAAATTGGTGCCTAAGGTCCGTGTTATGCCAATAAGTACCGAAATTCCAGATTTGGTCGCATTGTATCCTATGTGCTTGGTTCTTTGTTCCTTGATTTGTGGTGACTTTTTATCTTGATTTCAAGATTTTTTATCAACCATATATAATATTTATCAACTATAAAAGCATCCTTCATCATAAAACACCACAAATTAGATCTCAAAACACTATCAATTCCTACACGAAGAACTAGGAATGAATATAGCTCTATCTAAGAGTACTAGGTTTCGTATTTGAACTTTAACTTAATGTTTTGTCTCTTAGATTTTTTTAGTTGAACATTAAACATTATAAACCAGTTATTCCACATATAATTACACAATTATACCCTTACTAACTCATTACACACACTAGAATCCATCAAGATAAACTAGCACAACACATAGCTCAAGCTAGTAACATTAGGTTTCTCATCTAAAATCTAAGTTACCACATTGATTCTAAACATTTTTAAACACACCTTGAGAATTATAATAATGTATTTTAACACTTAGATGCTCAAATATATCATTAATAACTTATTAAGAGCACAAGAAGTCCTCAAAATAAAATTAAACAAGGATATATAATGATACTTAGGTGCATAAATCCATCTTAGATTAAGAAGTATCCCTCCAATCTAAGATCCCCATATTCTATTCCATGATTACCCTCCTTATATTATGATAGTAAAGATTAAAGCGGCTGCATAATTGTTTCGATAGGAGAGATTAGATGATCCTTATTATGAAAAAATTATGGTGCGGTTATTCTCTCTAAGGTAAAATTAAAGGATGAAAATGGAGGCTAGGATTTATTATAAATGTTTATCTGAGATTAGGGAGTCTCTTTGTAGTATTTTATGAGATTGAAATTGGTAGAGATGCTAGGGAATATGGGACAAGTCTTAGATAGTTTGGAGAAGTCTATAAAGTTGTTATAGTTCTAGGCTTGTGTTGAAGTACATGTGGATGAATGCATTATACTCTAGTAGCTTCGTAAATAAAAATTTGGTGTTAGTTTATTGAGGTGGTAAAAAGAAGTAGTATTCTTGGGGTAAGATCTTTTGAGGAGATTAGAAGCCCATGGTTTAATCTAATGTTATTTAATTACATGTAAACACCTTGTACCACTAAGTTAGGTTTGAACATTGTGTTAATATGCAGTCATACACAGATTTTAATAACCGCTTCTACCCTTGTGATGATGATAAGTTATGGTGGATAATTTTTAGGTTGATGATCTCAGTGAAAGGTGATTTTTAGGAGATAGTTTTTATTTCTATGTCTTAACAAGGCCAAGTTCATGTCCTCATATGAGTCCTTCATGTCTATGATAGCTATATGTACTCAAAGATCGTGCTTCCACATGTCATAGTGTTGATTTTTAGTTCCTTAGTGTTTGTACGATTTAGTTCTTACTTGTAAATGTAGCAGATATAGCCCAAAGATATCTTGGTTTACCCCATTCATATGTACATTCTAGCTTTAACTTTTATTTAAGGAAGAATGACCCTAAAAGGGAGAGACTTAATGCCTCCAAAAAATTTCTGATGATTTTAGTAGTTTTCCAAGACTATGGGCTCAGTAGATTAAGTCTTTTGACCCTTTGAAAGGTTGAGAATCATTTGAGTTGTGTTTTGGTACTTGAAATTATGTTTGGCATCAACGAATAGTGTGATGTGCTGGACACGGGGGTCCCTGCATTGATGCCTCAAGGAAAATTTTTGGAGCCAATTTTTATCATCCATAATTGATGGCACACTACACAGGGCAGGGTAGCACAATATGAGGTGTGCCCTATCCTCTTCCTCCTAGTCGGGAAATCATTTTTCAAAGTAAGGGCACATTGATATTTTACCTCTAAAAAACCCTTTTCCACGACCGTAAATCCCGTATAATGTACCATTATCAATGATTTGTCAAATTATTTTCTCATTCACTCTTATCTCTAAAATCCTAAGACAAAAATGTCTCTCAAGAAGTAAAACTTAGGGTTTCATACAAGGTTCATTTCAATTCTCCTTCTGGTTCTTGTCCTAATCTTAGATACGTAAGAATTTAATGAGGAAAATATTTTTAGACTCATGTCATGATTTTAATGGTTACGCTATTTGAGTTTAAAGTTATGGTTTTCAAAACCCCAAATACCCTCATTTCAATTCTTCAAGTCTTGTAATATTCTTTGAAAGATTTTCCATGGAACGTATACTATTTTGTGAAAATTAGTTTTAGAAGTTCAAAGTTAGGGTTTTAAGCTCATGTACATAATTTCTCTTGTTTTATAATTCAGGTTGATATTATTGATGCTTAAACTTGTAAAGCTATAGTTTTATATTAAAGTGAGAGATAATACACTATTAACCCCTCAAATTATAGTCAATGTTGATATGACACACCTAAACTTCATGGAGTCCTATAACCCCATCCCCCAAACTATTTTCAAGTGTGATAAATATATCCTTCACTGCTGATGTGCACCACAACCTAATTTAATTAGTTGGGTTAACATACATGTCATCACATGTATAAATGTTTTAAAGTTTTTTAATTTTTAATTCTTATTTTCTTTATATTATATTCAAAATAAGTCAATACAAGTAATTTTAATTATTTTTCTTTGCATTATACTAAAAACTTTCTCAAATGTATGTAATTTTGTTATTTCTCTTTGCCTTGAATTTAATATTTTTAAAATTTTTCTTGTCATCTTTTTTTTTTCTTGCATTTAAAATATTCCCAAATACATAGAATTTTTTATTTCCATTTTTCTTTTGATTTTTCTTATATTTAAAATTTTCTCATATACATGTAATTTTTTTAATTTTGTTTTACAGTCTTTCATTATTTTCTTTAACTTTTATTTATTTTTTTACTTTTCTTTACCTTTCCTTTGAATTTAATTTTAAATTTAGTTGCAATGCTTTGTATTTAAAATAAACTAACTTTGGACTAATAGCAAAGGAAAGTAAAAAAAATAAAATAAAAAAGGGTTAAAACAAAGGAAACTTTTGTTTATCTTCTTATTTTTTAAAAAACATGTAATTTTTCAAACTAATTAAAACTTGAAATATAATAAAATTAATGTAAAAGAAAAAAAAACATAGAAAAGTTTAAAGAAAGGTAAATTATCACATATATAAGTTTTACTGTTTATAATTATGTTTACTACTTAATTGAAAAATGTTCATTTAAAAAAGGACATGTGTTAATTATTGATCAGATTTCTGCGTTATTTTTCTCTGTCACATGCTTTCAAGAGCGTGAACACACTTTTTGTACCCACATAACCACAAAATGATGTATTTATTATTGTTTAAAATTGTTTAGGAGTTAATAGGATCCCCTTGAAGTTTAGGTGTGTGATAATAATTTTAGTTATAATTTGTGGAGGGGGGAGGGAGAATAGTGTCTTATCACTAAAAGTTAAAGTCTTTTTAACTTATTGATATTCTGGTGTATGATGGAAATAGTTTAGTAATTTAAAAGGTTCATCTTGTAATTCTTTACAAATTTAGACATGCTTTTATGATATTCCCTTGAATCTTATTTCACAACATGTTTTAAGAAAAGAGTTCTTTACAGTGTAGTTTAAATAATTTTTATGAACTCATAGAAGAGTTGATCTTGAGCACAGTTATTGAAAGAAAGATTTTGTTTAAATATTTATACTTTACTTTTATATAGACAGAAATTTATATATCTATAAGCATATGATTATTTAGATAGTTTTGGGAGTATTATTTAGTACCGAGAGGACATGAATTGAGATAACTCATGTCTCAAAACTACGTTGTCATTATTGGTTTAAGGATTGCACACAAGTTGGGTGACTCCTCTTATCAAAAGAGGCTTATTAATGGATACACATATAGATAAAGAGGATCTATTCCACAGAAACTCTTAGAGCAGCCCTACCGAATGGTTTAGGCATTTGACATCATGAGCCCAAATGATGTATATCGACCGTAAGAAGTTTACACTTAAACAAACTTATATTGTTCTAATTTAAATTTATTTGGTTATTTTTAAAAGCATAAATATTATAATTCTCTATAAAAAATGCAGCTTTAGACATAATTAAGTTTCTATTTAAAGATATCATTTTATGGAACAAGTATTGATAGACCCCTCTTTAAGAAATATTTATGCTTTATGACTCAAATTTCTTTTCCTTATTTTCAAGAAAGACCATTTTGATTTAAAACCTTTAGTTTGAAAATGAGTATTGTTTACAATGTTTTACTTCTAACTCCTTTAAAATTCAGTATTTTGATTTAGTTTATGAATTCAAATAATATGATTTAGTCATTGAGCATTTAATCTAATAAGACTTCATCTTAGTTTTATAGATTTCTTGCTACTTCGGCCTCAGTTTTGATTTTTGTCATCAAGCTACTATTTATACCTTGCTATACTCAATTGTTCAGTACCTTTTAGCATTATAATATTATCATATGCAATTTTTATCTTGCATACCAATATATTTAATTGTATTAACGCTCTTCTTGCATTACATTATTTTATGATTTTGCTTACCAATATGTTTGTACGTAATCAAACTCTTTAGTAGATTTCATTCATCAACTTTGAGTAAGTTGTCATTGCTCGAGATGGCATATTAGTAGTCGCTTTACGAGTTTGTTTTTTCTCCATAACGTAGTCACATTTAGTTTATAGTAGAGGTTTCATAAATAGACTATCAACTTGTGTTAGATGTAATTAGTTTTCGAAGTCTCATTGTCTTATTTATGAAAATTTTATTTTATCTTTTATTAAAAAATGATAGAATATTTTTTTATCTCCTGTATTATTCAAAACATTCTATAGTTATGCCATACAAGATTACAGTTTCTTACATGGTTGAGACTTTGAGCATGACACTAAATATATCATACCAGTCCCTAATCCTATAGTACATTCCATGAAAAGTCCTATAGTTGTCAAGTTCTAGATATCTAAAGATAGAAGCATAGACAATAAGGTTCAACTAATCGTATTGTGCCTTTATTATTTGAACTTCTTAGTTAGTGTGAGAAAATTTGACAGTATGTCTGTAATGACCCTCTAGGATATTTTTTATTTTTTTCTTTTTATATGTTTAGATTTTTCTATAGTTATCCAGGTCATTTTGACTTATTTGGATTGACAAATTGGTTCTCGAACAGTTCGTTTAGTTTTTACAGTAGTTTTCCTATTTATGGGCTTCCATAGTTGAGAAAATAGTCTTGGACCAAAACTTTAGTTAAACGTCCTTGGATGAAATTCTGATAATTTTGTTAGCCCTAAAATGACAATTTTAGGCTAGGGAGACCTTTGGTTTATGTCTTGAGGATTTCAAGCTAAATTTAGGTATTGGATAAAATTAGTAAAAGTGGAACATTGGGTACAGGACCTATTTTTTGTTGAAACAACCTCTTTTTGAAATTTGAATGGTTTCATTGAGTTTGAAATTCAAAATTTAGGTTTAGTAGCATAGCTCATTGGTGTTATGAGTGACCAAACAAATCCCTAGCACCCTATTAAAGTCCATTTTGACTCACAAAAATTTTAAGTTCCAAAGTACCTGGTGTAGCTGCTTTAGCGAAATAGGCACTTTGATGTATGGGCACTACTTAACTGGTAGTTGGGCCTCTCACTAAGGGCCGCTTAAGCGGACACTGGTCACTTTAGTGATGACCGCTTAAGCAACCACTTTTGGTGTTATATATATTTTTCTCCTTTTTTCATCTCAGTAATATATGTTTTTACACCATAGATATTATTTGGGTACTAAGGAATTAGTGGGAAATTGCTAATGAAGTTGCGGCTACATTGGGGATGTTAAAGTTATCATTTTTCTCCATAATTTACCCGTAAGTTCCTAACCTAACTTTAAAAATAATTATCCATTTGGTTCTTGATTTTTCTACTATTATTGGTACTATTTTGGGGATATGGTTAAGGTCAGATTATGTTCAATTTTTGAGCGAGTGATCCTTGAGCTAAGAGGGACCTAGTGACATAAAATTCTCAATTTCATTTGTCAGTCTTACTATTTGATTTTTATCTCAATTTCTTATCCAAAGCATAAATACAAAATATCAGTATTATTATTCTCATCTTGACACCTAGATTATAATTTTGATAGTATGGGAATGGTCAGAGGTTTTTTAGAAGGGAAAAGCTTCGATATAGAGAAATTCTTGTGCTTTCAGTAGTGTATAGGTAGGTTAGGCTTATCTCTTCTTAGACTTTGTGTTTTAAGGTATTGGTATGATATTATGATAATTATTGGTGGTTTTATATGAATCAGGTAGTCATTTGATATCTCCTGATTAAAATTTAAGGGGCCTTAGGATGAAGTTTAGCCTCTATTCTCCTTTCAGGGATTGACCTACGTTACATAGGACCTTGGGATTGGATTTAGAATCTTAACAAAGTTTTAGGTAAATATTTTTCTTAGTTTGGGGTTTTGGGGCTTGTAGTTGTCCTAATCTCTCTTCATAGGGTAGGTTCTATAAGAAAACAACCTTTTTTGACCTAAAGAGATTGGCTATTAGGATTGGGTTGAGTTAATTGTTATATTATGCTTGTAAGACTTTGTATCCTTGGAAGATTATAATTTTAGCCTTAAGTCACGGTTTTTTGCTTAATAAATAGAACTTTGCATTACTCTAATAAGTTTGGCATTCAAAAATGTAAAAATGGACTAGATGGACTTGGTATAAATCATAACTCTAAATTATTACTACTTATTGTATGCTCAGGTCTGATTCAAGTTCGACAATTGGTTTATTTTTTATTACTTATTCATTCTAATTTGAGTGAGGCATTCATTATTATTGAACTATAGTTAAAAATCTAGTTGGAGGACCTGTATGGGTTATGGTTATGGTTGGAGGAAGAATATATAGTACACTTATCGCACATCTTGGCTTGCTTTTACTTTTATTACAATTATTCTTGACCTTATATTAATATTAATTATTACTTGTACTCGTAGTTCTTATGGGGGCTTCATTGAGTTTATTTTTCTTGTGTTTACCTTTTGGGCTTATGAAGTTCCAGTTAGGTTATATCTAAGCATTTATTTTCCATTTTGGAGTTATTTTCATAAGGATTCCGCATTTCCTTAGCATAGCCATGATTTTCCATTTTACCTTCTTTTATTGCCTCTCAGTATTGGTTCACACTTTATTTTACTTTTACTTTAGTTGAGATCTGTCGGCCTATGATGCCTACTGAGTACGTATTTTTGTACTTATAGTAAACTTTTGCATCTTTTTATTTTATGCAGATTCACGTATGAGAAATTAACATTGATACTGACTCAATTAGAGTTGCTAAACAAAGATTTGGGTAAGCTTTTAGTGTTCAGAGTTGCTCTATCTCCTTTTATTTTAATACTAGTCTTATTTAATATATCTAGAGACTACACTCTATATTTAGGCATTTTTAAGTGCTCTTTATGTATAGTGGCTTTTGTACAAGCCTTACCTGGTGTTAGGGTATTCATATTTTGTAACGACCCAAAATCACCTCCTAGGATGTCACACGGTCCCTAGGTCTACAAGTATCTCCAAGATAATACTCGGTCCAAACGACCACAATAATGGAAATCTCAACACAACCACAGTCTGATAACTAGTCTGACAAATCCTCTACTACTCCATGAACTCGAGAGCTGTTGGGACGGGTCCCCAACTGACTCAAACTGTACTGAAAGTAATAACATAAACACTTGAATACTAAAATGTCCGAAGATAGGTTCTCGAACCATGAGGACTCACCACTGTAGAAATGTAGACGGAGGTATTCTGGAATTACTGATGAGGCTGGGACTGAGCATCTGAACCCACATTATAAGACAATGTAGCACATAGACGTATATTTGGATCAGTACTTGGGAATGCACTGAGTATATGGGGGTGTTTGCATTTACATAAAACAATATCAATATTCTTTAATCAAATCATGCATGCAATAAGAGTGAGTCACATGGCTTGAATAAGTCAAAATGTATAGCTCATAAATCATTTATGACGAAGCATGTACCACAAATATAGTGAGTCATTATACTTTAGCTTTAAAATCTGCATAATTCTCTTATTCTCATTACTCATAGGATGAAGGAAGCTTTAAGCAATACTTTCAACTCATGCTATATCTCATGGAGAGTAAAACTTCTTTATTGCTCAAGAACTTATAACTCTTTTGTACTCAAACACATGGAACGCGGAATCATATGAGATTGGTTTAAAAATTGATAATCAACTCTTATTAGTAGAGAAAACTGCTTCATTCTTTGGAAAATACTCAAACGCAATTCATTAAATTTAGAAAATATCTCATCTCAAAGATTTAGGGAAAATATTCTATCTCAATGGAAAATACTTTAGTTTAGGGAGGTTCTCTTAACCGACATAAACCATGCGAGCTACGTGGAGTCCAACGTCCTTTCCTCCTAAGTAATAATCCTCACGTTGGGGAAAGGCATCATACTCTTTCCAAGGAGTCTAACCTCAACTCAGTGATTACTTATCTCGGCCTCGGGCCCAATCATCTCAACCTTAGGCCCCAAATCTCAAACCTACGGTGGCACATAGTTCTGGGGTAAGAAATAGTAGTAACATACCCAACTCGCTGCTAAAACATACTCCCTTTAGTTTATCTCGCTCATCTCATGAAAATCAACTTTAAAAATAATCTCATGGTTAATAAGAAACCAACAATCAAATCTGTAATCTCATGTGGTAGAGTGGATTTCAAACTCTATGAACATTAGGTCAAAGCATTTCTCAATAAATCACAACATCCTTAAATCATGGTTGCCTATAGCACAATAGTTCATAAAATTGCAAGTCTCAAATAGGGCTTAATGACCCATAATTCAATCTCATGTTAAAACTCATCAAAATGCATAATAGATAGCAAATAGATTCATAATTCATATAGAAATCTGGAAGTTATAGGAATTTGTCTAAAAATATCAGCATACGCATATACTTCAATTTCTAGAACATTGAAACTCTTAAATTCTCAAGGAGTAACAACATAGGGTATAAACACAACTTTAATTTCTTAAGAAAAACATGCAAAATCATGTTATTTGACTTTCAATTCATGGGGAACATCAAGATTTTGCAATCAATAACAATGGGTGAAAAAAACTAATTCAATATCATGTAAAATCTCTTAGATTTCAGAAAATTATAGTTTAAATAAGCCTTTGGGCATAAGGGTGAAAGGATTACCCTTGTTCAAAACCCCACATACCTTAGATTATGAAATTGAATGAACAAGCTTTCTTCAAACTCTTCTTCTTACTCTTGAGAGATGGATCTTGAAACCCTTGAACTTGCAGAACTCAAATCCCAACTCAATTTGTAGAATCTATGGTGAGTTCTTGGATCTCTTGGAGAAGGGTTTTAGATTTAATCTTGAAGGAGAAACCCTAGGTCTCTTGTGTTTTGGATGATGAATAAAGTCTTTTTATTTTCTTGGAATATATCTCGGCGTATGACTTTTGACGACTCTGAGTCATTTTTAACCTCTCTCTAATCAACTTAACTTTATCCATATCTTCAAATACTGCATCAGGCCCAATCACGGTAGTTTCGACCATTTCAAACCAACCTATAGGTGATCTACATCTTCTACTATATAAGGCCTCAAATGGTGCCATCCCGATGCTATCATGGTAACTATTGTTATAGGAGAACTCTATCAATGGAAAATGCTCATTCCAACTACCTTTGAAATCAAGAGTATATGCCCTCAACATATCTTCTAGGGTTTGAATGGTCCTCTTAGACTGACCATCGGTTTGCGGATGAAAAGAAAAACTCACAAGAACTTGGGTACCAAGACCCTGATGAAACGCCCTCCAAAATTGAGAAGTAAATTGAGTACCCCTATCCGAAATGATAGATGAGGGAACTCCGTGCAGCCTGACTAACTCCCGAATATACAATCTAGCATAATCCTCAGCTGTATAAGATGTATTCATGGTCAAGAAGTGCGCAGACTTAGTCAGCCTGTCTACAACAACCTAAATAGAATCATGATGACGATACGAAAGAGGTAAACCGGTCACGAAGTCCATATTCACCACCTCCCACTTCCAAGTGGGTATACCAAACTCTTGCATTATACCACTAGGCCTTTGGTGCTCTACCTTAACCTATTGGAACGTTGCACACTTTGCTACAAACTCAGTTATATCCTTCTTCATACGATTCCACCAATAGATTTCCTGCAAGTCGCGGTATATCATGGTAGTGTCCGGATGAATAGAATATCATTTTCCATGCGCTTCAGCCATTGTCCTCTGCCTCAGATCATCAACACTCGGAACGCACAATGTACCCTGTAATCTCAACACACCATCTCCCTCTTGGGAGAAAACCTCTATCTTTTGGTCCCTAACTGTCTCCTTCAGTCTGACCAAACTAGGATCTCTATCTTGCTTCTCCTTTACATCCGAAACTAAAGAGGATTATGAACTACTTTGCACCAAAGTATTTCCCTCAGCTAAATCAAGCAACCTAACACCCAATCTAGCCAGACAATGCACATCATGAGCTAACTCATTCTTACCTTCGTGTACATGAGCAACACTACCCATAGACAATTTGCTAAGGGAATCCTCTACTAGATTGGCCTTGCCCGGGTGAAACAACATACTCATATCATAGTCTTTTAACAACTCTAACCAAATCCTCTGCCTAAAATTCAACTTTCTCTGATTAAGCACATACTAAACGCTCTTATGATCAGTAAACACATCAACATGAATACCATAAATATAGTGTCTCCAGCTTTTAAAAGAAAAGACCACAACAGCTAACTCAAGATCATGGGTTAGAAAATTCTTCTCATGCGGCTTTAACTGTCTAGAGGCATAAGCTATAACCTTACTTATTTGCATCAAAAGACAACCCAAACCAACTCTAGAGGCATCATAATACATCACAAAACCATTTGTACCATCAGGCAAAGTCAACACAAGGGATGAAGTAAGTCGAGTCTTTAACTTTTGAATATTCTTCTCATAGGAATCTGACCACAGGAACTTAACTTTATTTTGGGTCAATCAAGTTATGGCAGATGCAATAGAAGAGAAATCTTCAACAAAACTATCGTAATAGACCACTATACCCAAGAAACTTCTAATGCCAGATGGAGAGATAGGTCTAGGCCAATTTCTTACAGCTTCTATCTTTTGGAGATCAACTCTAATACTTTTGGCTGAAACAGTATGACCCAGAAAGGCTACAGACCTTAGCTAAAATTCACACTTATTGAATTTAGCGAACAACTGGTGACCTCTAAGAGTTTGCAAGATAATTCTAAGGTGATCTGCATAATCATGCTCACTGCGGGAGTAGACATGGATGTCATCTATGAACACTATGACAAACAAATCAAGATATTTCTTGAACACTCGATTCATAAGGTCCATGAAGGCTCCTGGGGCATTGGTTAGACCGAAAGACATGACTAGAAACTCAAAGTGTCCATAGCGGGTTTGGAAGGTTGTCTTTAGAATATCACATTCCCTCACTTTAAGCTGGTGATAGTCGAATCTAAGGTCTATCTTGGAGAAATAACTTGTACCTTGGAAATGATCAAATAGGTCATCAATTCTTGGAAGAGGATACTTATTTTTTACTGTGATCTTGTTAAGCTGACGATAGTCAATCCATATACGCAAAGAACCATCTTTCTTTCATACAAATAGAACAGGTATGCCCTAAGGAGAAATATTGGGCTTTATGAAACCTTTGTCTAAAACATCTTTGAGTTGCTCTTTCAACTCCTTAAGATTAGCAGGTGCCATACGGTATGGAAGAATAGAAATGGGATGAGAGTCGGGAAGAAGGTTAATCCTAAATTCTATTTCTCTAACGGGAGGTACCCTTGGGATATCTTTCAGAAAAACATATGGAAACTCGTTAACCATGTTGACTGACTGAATAGTTGAAGCCTCAAACTTAGTGTCTTTGATTCTAACTAGGTGATAGATGTAACCCTTGGATATTAGCTTTTTGGCTTTGAGATAGGTGATAAAATGACTCTTGGGAGATACAGAACTCCCCGACCACTCAAAAACTGGTTCATTAGGAAACTAAAACTTGACCACACGGGTATGATAGTCTATAGATGCATAACAAGAATGAAGCCAATACATACCTAGAATTAGGTCAAAATCCACCATGTCTAACTCTATCAAATCAACAAGTATGACTCTATGAAGAACAGTAACAAGATAATCTCTATATACTTGTTTAGCAACAACTGGCTTCCATACTGGTGTTGAGACTAGGAAAGGCTTAGGAAACTTTTTGGGACTCATTTTGAAATTCACAGCTACAAGTGGTGTCACATAAGAGAGACTTGACCCGGGGTCCAACAACACATAAACATCAAGACAAAATACACGGAGCATAGTAGTAGCAATATAGGGAGAGTCCTCCTGCTCCTGATGGGATGGAAAGGCATAGAATCTATTATGGCACTGACAGTCAGCAGTGCTAGATGAAGCACCTTGAATAAGGGTGGGATGAGGGATATGAGCTGGTGTACTAGTAGTGTGTGCCTGAGGTCAAGCATCTCTGGTCCCCTGTCTAGCATGCGAACAATCTCTAAGTCTGTGGCACAGCTTGCCACAAACAAAATAACTCTTCAAATCTGCGAAACACTCACCGGGATGATCCCTACCACACTTAGCACATAGAAGATAACGGGGCTTGTTACTAACACTGTTCTGCGACCTAGACATAAAAGACCTGCCTCCTTGCTTCTGCATGCCTCTAGGCATGGAAGAACTAGTTGATGAAGGTACTAGAATAAATGGACATCTCTGAAATAGAGGGAGGTTTTCTCCATGGAACCTAGGATGACTATACTCATACTGCTTAGATCTAGCCCTCTTGTTACCCCTCACTCTGTATCTCTCTGTAATATTATCCGCCTCTATCTTCTATGCATGTATCACCAACCTAGATAGATCTATATCCCTATGCATCATCACAGTCCTACACTCTTTCAGCACTAAACCAGAAACACCTGTCACGAACATACTCATACTAGCTTGGGTGTTAGAAATCAAATTAGTAGCATACTTGGCCAACTGGTTGAACTTGAAGTAGTACTCTTTAACAGTCATGGATCCCTTCCTAAATTTCATATACTCCTCAATCTTTGATTTCCTCATCTCTAGTAGAAAGAACTTATCTAAGAATGTATCTTGGAACACCTGCCAAGTCATAGGAGCAGTATCCTCACCTCTACCCTTTCTCCACGATACAGCCCAGTCATAAGCTATGTCCTTCACCCTGTAAGATGCCAACTCAAAACTTTCTTCCTCAGAAACAAGCATAACCTGTGTGATTTTTGTCACCTCCTCAAGGTACAACTGTGGGTCCTCAACTTCCTTGGACCCATAAAACTCTGGCGGATTTATCCGCATGAAATCACGGATCCTAGAAGTTGCTATATCACCTCCCTGCTAATTTGCAACTGCTACTTGGTTATTGGCCCAAACATTAGAGGTGACTTCTTGGTCTAACGCCTAAACGTCCACCCGAAACTCAGCATGAGAAATAGTCTCATTCAAAAAATCAACATGTGGGGGTTACTCATCACCATTTGTAAAGGCATTCTCTCTTCGAAGATGCATTTTCTAAAATAGGAGAGCACAAATTATTAGATGAGAGGGACAACTGAAGGAATGATGGAATCTAAAATAAAGAAACAACTTTTTCCTAAAATATCTTGAAGATTCTTGACCATAGATGTGGCGCGCTACACACCGATGATCAAGACTCTACTCAACACGGCTTGTCAGACTCCCTATGTCTCCTTCAAAACCTTAGGCTCTGATACCAAGTTTGTAACGATCCAAAATCATCTCCCGCGATGTCACACGATGCTTAGGGAAACAAGTAGCCCCAAGCTAACCCTTTGAGCCTATCACTTCTCATAATACTCATTCAAGAAGGAATATATAAAAAACACTAGCACTGTCATATCAAATGAAAGGAAATACGAAGATAATACTCGGTCCTAACGACCACAATACTAGAAATCTCAACACAACCACAGTCTGATAACTAGTCTGACAAATCCTCTACTACTCTATGAACTCGAGATCTGTTGGGACAGGTCCCCAACTGACTCAAACAGAACTGAAAGTAATAACAATAACACTTGAATACTAAAATGTCTGAAGATAGGTCCTCGAACCATGAGGACTCACCATTGTAGAAATGTAGAAGAAGGTACTCTGGAATCACTAACGAGGCTGGGACTGAGCACCTGAACCCACATTATATGACAATATAGCACATAGACGTATATTTAGATCAGCACTTAGGAATGCACTGAGTCTATGGGGGTGTTTGCATTTACATAAAACAATATCAATATTCTTTAATCAAATCATGCATGCAATAGGAGTGACTCACATGGCTTGAATAAGTCAAAATGTATAGCTCATAAATCATTTATGACGATGCATGTACCACAAATCTAGTGAGTCATTATACTTTAGCTTTAGAATCTGCTAACTTCTGTTTTTCTCATTACTCATAGGATGAATGATGCTTTAAAAAATACTTTCAACTCATTCATATATCTCATGGAGAGTAAAACTTCTTTCTTTCTCAAGAACTTATAACTCTTTTAAACTCAAACATTTGGAACTATGAATCAAATGACTTTGGTTTAAAAACTGATGATCAACTCTTATTAGTAGAGAAAACTACTTCCTTCTTTTGAAAATACTCAAAAGAAATTCATTCACTTTAGAAAATATCTCATCTGAAAGATTTAGGGAAAATATTCTATTTCAATAGAAAATACTTTAGTTTAGGGAGGTTCTCTTAACCTAGATAAACCATGCGAGTTTCATGGATTCTAACGTCATGTTCTCCTAAGGAAGAAACTTAACGTTGGGTAGAGGCATCATACTCTTTCCAAGGAGTATAACCTCAACTCAGTGATTACTTATCTCGACCTCGGGCCCAATCATCTCGACTTTAGGCCCCAAATCTGAAACCTAAGTGGCACATAGTTCTAGGGTAAGAAACTGTAGTAACTTACCCAACTCGGTGAAAAATACTAATCCCTTTAGTTTATCTCTCTCTTCTCATGAAAATCCACTTTCAAAATAATCTCATAGTTTACAAGAATACAATAATCAAATCTGTAATCTCATGTAGTAGAGTGGATTTAAAAACTCTATGACCATTAAGTCAAAGCATTTCTCAATAAATCTCAACATCCTTAAATCATGGGTGATTATAGAAAAATAGTTCATAAAATTGCATTTCTTAAGTAGTGCTTTGTAATACCCTGTATATTTCTAAGCTAGAAAATAAACCATTGTTCCTACGTATGAAACCTCCTATCTTGTGATTCATAGTTGATTACATGAATTAGGATGAGTATCCTAGTGATAATAGAGCTTATGATTTTTTAAGTATGTTCATAAGAGTGACTTAAAGTAAGCCAAGCTAAGAACTTTTGAATCCACCAAATTTTTGTGTGTGATTTGACATAAGTCATATTTGAACGAGAATAACTTGGTTTATAGGTGTTATTTTGGAAGATTTATACCATAAAAATTGTATATAATTGAGTAAGCTTTCCGTCGATACCAAATTCGCCTAAAATGGACACCCGATGAAGAAATTAGGGCGATATAAAGTTTTAGCAGTGTCATTTCAGTCAGTAGCGCATCGCGCCGTAAGACAAAATGACGTTCCTCAATGCAATGTCTCCGCATCACGCCGGGGGACCAAATCAGAAAATTTTCACAAAAATTAAAAGACGCATCTAGAGGGGTATTTAGGTCATCTTCCCACCCCTATATATATTTCATAAACATGGAATTAAGCCATTATTTTACCAAAACATACTCTTTTTCATCAAAATACTCTCAAGAACACATTAGGGTTTTTCATAGAAGATTCAAGTTCAAGCAAATTCTACCATTAAATTCCAAGAATCTCTCCGTCAATTTTCACTAAATCCAGAACTAAGGTATGCGTAGTGTTCATCTATTGATCCATTTTATTCATAGAGATCAAGAACCAAGTTTTAAATATTATTTTATGATTTTCTTGTTGTGATATGAGCATGTACATGTTGATGATTGTTGTTTAAGTTTCAATATGATATTTAAAGGTGTTATCATGAAGTTTATGTGTTTGCTAATTGAAAACCCATGATCTTTATGTGGTTTAATATGGTGAGATTTAAGAAACACACCTAGGATAAAAGAATGCATGTAAATTGTTTGATAAAAGGCCTAGTATGATAGCATTCATGTTCCATGATTTAATAGTGCCTAAATGACAAGTCCATGCTCTATGCTTTATGACTTCATATGAATTCCACGTGATTGATATGCGTTATTGTGGTGGTATGGATTGAGAATGATATCAAAGATATGAAAATATGGACAAGTTGTATGAATTCCCCTTCCATATATAATATGTTGAGAACTATACTTAGCATGAAATCCCCTACTTATGATATTGTAAATTGTGGACTCTATTCTAATGAAAAAGTCAGTCATGTGTGTTAGTTTCCTTCCATCGAGTCCTGGGGGTACTTGTACCCGAAAAACATAGCTATGTGCCTAGAGCCATGTCCTGTTTTCACAATACTCCTGGTCAAGCCATGATCTATAGAAATCAGTCAGTCATGTGACTCAGGAAAACTCAAAAATCTCAGTAATCTCAGTAGTCTAGAAATCTCAGTAATCTCAATGCTCAATAACCTCAGAAACCTCAGTATTCATAGTTAATCTCAGTAACTTCAGTACTCTCAATAAGTTCTTGGAACTCAGCATATTTCGTCAGCCATCAAAATCTAGTAAACTCAGTTTAGCTTCGCTAAACAATCCTACTAACATCGGTTCAGTTAATTAGTTCAGTTTAGTTAATCAGTTCAGTGTCTTTCAGTTGGGAGTAGGATTTAGCACCGAGTAAACCCAACGATAGGGACTCACCTACCACTGTCAGAGGGTAATATTCCTAGAATAAATCCTTGCATTCTAGAACTATGTAGCCAGCATAGGTTGAGATGTCCCTACCCATAGGGATAATGCATCTCTTTTGAGTTTACCTGATAGCAGAGTGGACGGGATGAGCTCCCAAAACATAACAGGGTTACTCATATGTTGTCTCTCCCTGTGGTATGGTATTGACACCCTTCTAGCTGGGGTTATAGGTTGGACACCAACCAGTTCAGTTTTGGGGCATGACGGTTAGATGATTACCTCCCACAGTCTCAATTTCAGTCTCAGTCTCTATTTTAGTAATAGAAATCAGATAGTTCATTAGTCTTAAGACTGTAAGCTACAATCACCCAGCAATATAGAACTTAGCTAGTTTTACCTTATTCAGGACTATCAGATAGAGTCACTCATGTTATAAGTTATACTAGTTATCAGAACTTATATTACCAATATTCACATGCATGGCTATCAGATACAGTCAATCAGATTAATTTTTTATAATTAGACTGCAAGATACAGTCCAACATACAAGTTCTTCATAATTTGAACTGTCAGAAATAGTCATTTATCTATTCAGTACCTCAGTATCAGTAGAGTCATGTCATCAGTATTCAGACTCAGTAGTCAGTAGCACCACGAGTTTAGTTATAGTTCCTTATGCATGTATGTATTCTCACTTTCATATTATCCAGCATTGTTCATGCATATAACCATTTGTATTTTTCCTACCTCACTTATATACAGAGTACAATCAATCGTACTGATGCATTTGCGTTGTGGTTCTTTCTCTTATGTTACATCATAGGTTCAGAGGCACAAGCTCCAGATCAGTAGTAGATTCCAGTAACAGCAGTCAGGGTTAGTAGTAAGTCCTCCTCTTTCGAGGACACGATGATTTCATTACTATTTCAGTTTTTAGTTTATTTTAGTAGTTAGAGTTAGTTGGGGGACATGTCCTATCAACTCCTTGTTCAAAAAGTTTAGAGGCTTTCCATACTATAGCATGTCAGACAATTTTTTCATATTTGTTTTGGTATGGTTATACCATTTTTAGACATTATTCTTATTATATGTTTATTCAGTTGAACCTTATGGCCATTCAATACATGTTTCCACATTTTAAAGTTATATTATGCAGTATAAAGGTACAGATAGAAGTCATGGGTTAGCTTGTGGTTCTTTGGGGTCTTAACCATCGTGTAGCATTCTGGTTCAGAAAATTGTATTATTACAAACTTGGTATTAGAGCCTAAGGTTCAATGGAGTCCTAGGAAGTCTGAAAGCCACATCTAGTAGAGTCTTGGACATGCGTGTGTTGTGTACCACACTTATGTGCAGGAGGCTATGTGATGTTTTAGGAATAATTTCCCTTCTTTCATGTCTCAGATCGTGCTATAGCAAGGTTCTCTAAGGAACCCATGCAGATTCACATCATACTCCCCTCATGTCAACTTTACCTTACTTCCAAGGTAACGAAAATAGTGAAGCTCAAGTCCTAAAGATAGGGCTTTCTTAGACAGTATCCCTCAGTTCCCTTATATTCCAAAGTTGTACTGATGTTATTCATGATCATGAGAACTTATTCTCGAACCCAGATTTAGATATTCCATTTGATCCCTTCTCAGAATCCTATGACAGCATAGACTTAGAATTTTTAAGCATGAACTCGAGAGTTAACAGTGGTAGAGTTGGGATAGTATCATCCTGTTTGATCAGATTATGTATTCATGGGGATAGTTGTGCCAGAATGAATCAGTAGGCTTGAACTATGTGAGTTAGAAATTTAAGTTTATTGACTTAAAATTAAGAATAAAGGTGTGAATATGATATTAGTAGTATGTGAGGGAACAGAGGCAGATAATGGGCTTAGTAAGGCAAGCATGTGTTTGACTGAGTGTTAGTATGTGATTAAGATTATAGTTCAGTTCAGAGATTAGTTTAGTTTTCATAGGCTTATGATGATGGCTTTAAGCTAAGGGCAAGATGATAGATCAAGTAAACCAGTCAGGCTCTCAGATTCCAGTAGTAGCGTCAGTATGTACAGTAAAGTAGTTAGGGAAGATGATTCCTAACCCATCCTTATCTCAGCATAAAGCTTTGTACTTCAGTCAGCATAATGCCTATGCATGCTTCATCTCAGATTCAATGAATAAAGCTTATGCTCACACGCCTTCCATAGAATCATGTGTGATTTCAGTTCCCAGCATAGGTAGTTCAGTTCTAGCTCACTCAGTGTTACGAATCATGTTCTATGAACTTAGAAATTCCAGACTCAGGTCATACAGCTCATGACTCATGTACACGTATCATGCTCCCCAGTATACTCATCTTCCATGACTCATGCTATGATCCCACTGATAAGATAAGCCTAGACTATGTCATGTATATCCTCAGTCCAGACCTTTTCGGTAAATTTATGCCATAGACATTCCATTCCTCAAGTTTCAGTCATGTGTCAAATTCAGTTAGTATCTATTCATGCTTCAGGTACTCCTGATTTAATCCTTAAGTAAGCTCTCCTTATGGAACAGTGCAGTGGTGAGAAGTCACTTAGATGGGAGAGAGTTAATGTTTCATGTTAAGGGCAGGCTGTTGCATGCATGTTTTATACAAGGGTGTAGATACTAAAATAGGCTTGAATATCCTGTTAGTATACAAGCAAAGAGCTAGCGAGAGGTAGTAATTAGAGATTGGGAAAGTTCAGAGTGTGAATGAGTATTCAGATCCTTGACTTATGTCAGCCTTCATTATGTGACTATCATAACTCAGTTGCCATCTCAGTTATAGTTTCAGTACTCAACACTCAATAATTAGTGTTCAATCTCAGAATTAAGAACTTCAGTGTCATTCTAAACCTCTATTCCAGTATTCAATTATCAGGATCCAACATTTAGTTCTAGTATGGATCCCAGTTACATTCTTAAGTTATAGTGTCAGCTTCAGATCAGAATTCATCTCATTAATTCAGTTTACTTTTAGACTTGCTTTAACATAGCGTACAGTAATCAGCTACTCAGTTATAGGTATTTCAATACCTCAGTCTATGGAAGTTTCCAAATCATTTAATATGCCTGTTCCAGCATTTTTTTAAATAGTATAGCTTTCATGAAATCCATGATCAGTTACCTCATGTTACTCAGTCAGTCCCTTCTCATATGCATAATACTTTATGGCCTCAGTCCAACTATTCATATTAAGTACAATTTAGTCTTGTATACCCAACATTCAGTTACCAGTCACTCAGTTAATCAGATAAGCCAGTATGTCTATGCATTCATGCATCACGCTTCAGTTTCAGATCTCAGATAATCAGTCAAAATTTCATTCCTCTGTGCCTTAAGCATCGCCTCAAATTTCTCAATATCTCAGCAAGGTCAGACCAGTATCCTTCAAGGGACATAGTGTCCCAAGGGGGAGATACACTATAGTCCCCGTACTTTTATGATTTAAACATGTCATTTTCATTGATGAATCTTTCTTGGAAAAAGTGTTACTTATGAGCCAACCCTCTAACTTCAAAACTCAGTAGTAAGACATGTACTCAATGTCTCAGTTCAGTTCATGTATAACTTTCTAGACTTGGTTATGTTCTTATGTTCCCACTCATGCATATTGAGTAATTAATCTCAAACTCATCAGTATTTTCGGTTCAAGGTAACAGTCTTGTTTGAGCTTACTCGTTCTCATGTTTAAATTTCAGTACCAAACTTGGTATCCTATTCCATGCTCAGTTTTTAGTTCAAACTTGGTACCTTTACCATTGCATATTCAGTTGCATGTTCATGAGTCAGTTCCGTCATGTATTCACGCATCAGATATGCATGATCAAATTATTAGTACTTACAGTCATGCATTCATGTATCATGTCAGTCATATATTCATTCATCAGATATGCATGGATTAATCTTATCAATTTTTGCATAACATTCGCTATCTTTTTCTAAGAAACTTAGTTCATCAGAACACTCAGTCCTTCATTCATGAATCAGTTACCCATGCATCAGATATGCATGTTCAGTATGATATACTCAATTTTAAGTCATGTCAGTCATGAACCCAGGTTTCAGTAGTGTATATCTTTTAGGTAATATAGTTTACCTTTTCTCCCCTCTTAGTCATTCTCATTTGAGTATGAATGTTCCCAAGGGGGAGATATATTCATACCCCGTATATTTCTAAGCTAGAAAATGAACCATTGCTCCTATGCATGAAATCTCTTATCCTGTGATTCATATTTGAGTACATGAATTAGTATGAGTATTCTAGTGATAATATAGATTATGATGTGCTAATCATGTTCATAAGAGTCACTTAGTGTAAGCCAAGCTAAGAACTTTTGAATCCACCTAATTTTTGCATCTAATTTCACATAGGTCATCTTTGAATGAGAATAACTTGATTTATAGGTGGTATTTTTGTGTATTTATACCCTAAAAATTTTATAAAATTGAATAAGCTTTCTGTCGATACCAAATTCGCCTAAAATGGACACCCGGTGAAGAAGTTATGACGATTTAAAGTTTTAGCAGTGTCTTTTCAATCAGTGGCGCGTCGCGCCGTAAGCCAAAATGACGTATGTCAATTTTCAGTGTCTCTACGTGATTCAACCGTGTCGCGGTGAGTTTCCATGTCATAAAAAAGTGGCAACGCGATGTCTCCGCATCGTGCTGGGGGCACAAATCGGGAAATTT
Organism: Capsicum pubescens; assembly: GCA_030864215.1. Taxonomy (NCBI): domain Eukaryota; kingdom Viridiplantae; phylum Streptophyta; class Magnoliopsida; order Solanales; family Solanaceae; genus Capsicum; species Capsicum pubescens. The sequence goes on along the minus strand of CM061544.1, from coordinate 190,682,034 downwards.
TCACAAAAATTAAAAGACGCATCAAGAGGGGTATTTGGGTCATCTTCCCACCCCTATATATATTCCATAAACATGGAATTAAGCCATTATTTCACCAAAAAATACTCTTTTTCATCAAAATCTTCTCAAGAACACATTAGGGTTTTTCATAGAAGATTCAAGTTCAAGTAAATTCTACCATCAAATTCCAAGAATATCTCTGTCAATCTTCACTAAATTAAGAACTAAGGTATGCGTAGTGTTCATCTATGGATCCATTCTATTCATAGATATTAAGAACCATGTTTTAAATATTATTTTAAGATTTTCTTGTTGTAATATGAACATGTACATGGTGATGATTGTTGTTTAAGTTTCAATATGATATTTAAAGGTGTTATCATGAAGTTTATGTGTTTGCTAATTGAAATCCCATAATCTTTATGTGCTTTAATATGGTGAGATATAACAAACACACCTAGTCTAAAAGAATGCATGCAAAGTGTTTGATAAAAGTCCTAGGATGATAGAATTCATGTTCCATGATTTAATAGTGCCTAAATGACAAGTCCATGCTCTATGCTTTATGACTTCACATGAATTCCGCGTGATTGATATGCGTGGTTATTGTGGTATGGATTGAGCATGATATTGAAGCTATGTAAATATGCACAGATTGTATGAATTCCTCTTCCATGTATAAGATGCTGAGAACTATGCTTAGCATGAAATCCCCTACTTATGATATTGTAAATTGTGGATTCTATTCTTATGATCAAGTTAGTCATATGTGTCAGTTTCCTTCCATCGAGTCCTGGGGGTACTTGTACCTGAAAAACATAGTCGTGTGCCTAGATCCATGTCCTATTTTTACAATTCTCTCGGTCAAGCCATGATCTATAGCAATCAGTCAGTCATGTGACTCACGAAAACTCAAAAATCTCAGTAATCTCATTAGTCTAGTAATCTCTGTAATCTTAGTGCTCAGTAACCTCAGAAACCTCAGTATTCATAGTTAATCTCAGTAACTTTAGTACTCTCAATCAGTACTCGGAACTCAGTACATTTCGTCAGTCATCAAAATATAATAAACTCATTTTAGCTTCGCTAAACAATCCCACTGACATCGGTTCAGTTAATTAGTTAAGTGTCTTTCAGTTGGGAGTAGGATTCAGCACCGAGTGAACCCAAGGATGGGGACTCACCTACCACAGTCAGAGGGTGAGATTCCTAGAAGCAACCCTTGCATTCCAGAACTACTTAGCCAGCGTAGGTTGAGATATCCCTACACATAGGTCTAATGTATCTCTTTTGAGTTTACCTGATATCAGGGAAGATGGGATGAGATCCTAAAATAGAATAGGGTTACTCACATGATGTCTCTACCCGTGGTATGGTATTGACACCCTTCTAGCTGGGGCTACAGGTTGGACCCCAACCTGTTCAGTTCTGGGGCATGTCGGTTAGATGATTACCTCCCACAGTCTCAGTTTTATTCTTAGTCTCCATTTAAGTAATAGAACTCAGATAGTTCTTTAGACTTAGGACTGTCAGCTATAGTCACCCAGCAATACGGAACTCAACTAGTTTCACCTTCTTCAGGACTGTCAGATACAGTCACTTATGTTATAAGTTATACTAGTTATCAGAACTCATATTACCAGTATTCACATTCATGGGTGTCAGATATAGTCAATCAGATTAATTTTTTTATAATTAGACTGTCAGATACAGTCCATCAGACCAGTTATTCATAATTCGAACTGTCAGAAATAGTCATTCATCTATTTTGTACTTCAGTATCAGTAGAGTCATGTCGTCAGTATTCAGACTCAGTAGTCAGTATCACCACGAGTTTAGTTATAGTTTCTTATACATGTATGTATTCTCACGTTCATATTAGTCAGCATTGCTCATGCATATAACCCTTTGCATTTAGCCTACCTTACTCGTATACTCAGTAAATTCAGTCATACTGATGCATTTGCGCTATGGTTCTTTCTCTTATGTTACACCATAGGTTTATAGGCACGAGCTCCATATCACCAGTAGATTCCAGTAATAGCAGTTAGAGTTAGAAGTAAGTCCTCATCTTTCGAGGACATGATGATTTCATTACTATTTCAGTTTTCAGTTTATTGCAGTAGTTGGAGTTAGTTGGGGGACATGTCCCATCAACTTCTTTTTCAAACAGTTTAGAGGCTTTCCAGACTATAGAATGTCAGACAGTTATTTCAGATTTATTTTGGTATGGTAATACCATTTTCAGACATTGTTCTTATCAGATGTTTATTCAGTTGAACCTTATAGCCATTCAGTACATGTTTCCGCATTTTGATGTTATCTTATGTAGTATATAGGTACAGATATCAGTCATGGGTTAGTTTGTGGTCCTTCGGGATCATAAGCACCGTGTAGCATTTAGGTTCAGAAAATTAGGGTGTTACAGGCTTAATGACCCATAATTCAATCTCAAGTTAAAACTCATCATAATGCATAATAGATAGCATATAGATTCATAATTCATGAAGAAATCTGGAAGTTACAACAATTTTTCTCAAAATATCAAGATAATCATATACTTCATTTTCTAGAACATTGAAACTCTTAAATACTCAAGGAGTAACAACATAAGGTATAAACCCAACATTAATTTCTTAAGAAAAACATGGAAAATCATGTTATTTGACTTTCAATTCATGGGGAACATTAAGATATTGCAATCAATAACAATGGGTGAAACCTAATTCAATATCATGTAAAATCTCATAGATTGCAGAAAATTATAGTTTAAATAAGCCTTTGGTCATAAGGGTGAAAGGATTACCTTTGTTCAAAACCCCACATACCTTATATTATGAAATTGGATGAACAAGCTTGCTTCCAACTCTTCTCCTTACTCTTGAGAAAGGGTTCTTGCAACCCTTGAACTTGGAGAACTCAAATTCGAACTAAATTTGTAGAATCTATGGTGAGTTCTTAGATTTGTTGGAGAAGGTTTTTAGATTTGATCTTGAAGAAGAAACCCTAGCTCTTTTGTGTTTCAGATGATTAATGAAGCCCTTTTCTTCGCTTGGAATATATCTGGTTGATAAAATAGTGGAAGAGACTGAAAAGACCTTTTAAAAATGAGTTAAAAATACTGAACGGGGTCTGCGACGGTCGAAGAGACGGTCCATCGCTAGTCTGAAGGACCGTTGGATCGTACGTCGCCCGTCGGTCAGAAAAAGAACATACTGACTTGGTGTGATGTCGAAGCTATGGTCCATCGTAGTCTTGATTTTCCGTCGGATCATCCATCGCATGTTTGCCAGGATAAGACCACACTGCCTCAGTGGCGACGGCTTCAGCGATGGTCCGTCGCAGCCTTGATGGTCCATCATCCTGGCCGTCATACCTAGGCCAGGAAAGGGAGTTACTACCTTGTTTGCGACAGTCTGTAGAAAACTCGATGGTATATTGGATCATCCGTCGCACCTGGGCGGTTCTGACAACTCTCAGTAAAAAGGCCATAACGTATCACCCTGATACCAGATTTGGACAAAATTGGTATTGTTGGAAAGCTAATTCAATTATCTACACTATAGAAAGTCATTTTCAGGAAAATTTACCCAGATTAAAACACTAATAACTTGGGAAGTCTCTTCTCAATCTTTCAGGGTTGGAATTACAATTTACTTGACACACTCTAAGGCCCGGATTACGCGGGAACTTTGCAGGGTCTTACATATTTTCTCTTCCCCCTGTATTTTGTATGTTATGCTTATATATCTTCCGTTGTTTTTTCTCTAACTTACCATATTAAACCTATTTTTGTGATCCACCTATTAACTCATTACTCGTTTCGGACTATAGTTTTAGCTTACCTACTACTATGTTAAAGTAGGTGCCATCAGGACCTAAGTTTTTAGATCATAACAATTTGGTATCAGATCTAGGCTCATAGATATTGTTGGTACAAGAGAAAGTGTACAGTAGAGTCTATTGATTGATACAATAATGTCTGAATCCTACCTACAAGGGGCTACAAGACATTCTTAGGAAAAAAATCATTTTCATTGGTTTGTTATTATGTGTTATGTCTGTATTGGTTACTTGATTCTCATTTGTTTCTATCTTTTACTGCATTCTAGGACTAGGGCTAGGTCCATGAGCCTATAACTAAGAAATTTATTTGGGTAAGAGGTAGAGGTCTACACCGAGGTTAAGGTTAGGCTTATGTTGTAGCACCAGATTGAGGCCAAGATCAGGAGAATTTACAAGATCCAATTATTGATCTTGAGTAAGAGATTGCACTTGATGATTTTCCACCACAACAACCAGTAGAATAGGGAGCAGCCCTGGCTTCTTCTGAATTCATATATTTATCTGTTCTCTATGATTCTCTAGTTCATCTATTAGGTATGGTTGGAGGCTAGTTGATGGGTCCTTGACATCTACTTAGGCCAAAACACAAGGTGGGATAGGTATCACAGTACAACTTGTAGTTGCAAATTCCCAAGAAGAGGTCTCACCAACACTAGTAGATCCACAACTGCAGTAGCTAGACTAACTATGACTTTTGAAGATAAGAAGATGTTGGGTAAATTTCTTAGATTGTCCCCACCAAGGTTTTCTAGATCCTTATATGAGGATGTATTTTAGTTCCTTACTAGCTTCGATGAGAGATAACATAATTTGTGTTTAGTTGATTTGTATGATGTGGATTACACCATACGTCAGTTTGATACTACATCGAGATAGTAGTGATGGAGGTACCTTGATTCCATAATTATTGGATCTTTTCTAATGACATATGTTAAGTACTTTGAGGACTTTTTAGAGAAGTATATGACTTACAACATGTACGAACGTCTAAATGTGAGTTCATTGGATTACAACAGGGTTTTATGAAACTAGGTAAGTAATAATGGAGTTCATGGGCTATCAAAGCATGCCAATATGAGTCTACCCACTTAGTATGACAGGGTATGGTGCTTTGTAAGATCATTAAGACTTTTGCTCCGTTTAGATACCCCAGAGTCTGGTATCTATATAGAGACTATTAGTAGATACTGTTGATTATGCTCACACTATAGAAGAGTTACATCGTGAGGCCCATGGGGTGATATCATTCCAATACACACAAGGAATAAAATGTAAATGGTCACTACCAATATTTTTACCCAAAATTAGAAGTCGGGATAGAATCCACAAGGAGTCAAAGAAATAGATTCACCCTCAAGTTTCACATGTGAGTATGAGTTGGCACATAATTCTTAAAATATAACAAAAAGTAAAATTGGGAGGGGGAGTTGTATCGTCATTTTTGTTTCAAAATAGTTAATTTTAATGTTTCATTTGCAAAATTGAAATGTAAAGAGTGTAATCAAGAGTAAACAAACTTGGGATTATGCCCTCATGAGTGTTAATACACATATTAGTAAACACCAATTTGAGTAATTTTAACTAATTTCTAACGATAGGCTAGGTTATGGGTTTCAGTGTAAATCTTTTAATAAAATGTTAAAATTTCATATGTGGGTTCTTCCGAACACCTCATATATGTGTTTTTGTAACCAGCCAAATACCTTAATTAGTTGCCTTATGTCTAATATCAATTATTAAATGATAAAATAAAGTTATTGTCAATCTCCACTCATCACCATTATCCCCTTTGTCAAGGCTAAAGAGGGTTCTATGAAAAATTAGAGTAAGTTAAAACATAGAGTAATGACCAAATACTTAAAAAATAATTAAATATCTAGGCAACTAGATACACCCTACAGATAAATCATAACTCAATCATGAGTAACCCAAAGTTTGGGAATTTAGCTACTTCTAATAAGAGAAGAAGAAAATATACCTATATTCTCATTAAATTCAACCATAGAATCCAAAATCCTTGAAGAATAATTCCAAATTTCATGTAATAAAATCAAGAACAAGTACTAAACCCCACTCTTAGGGTTTCAATTAGAAGATTTGTATCTCAAAATTTGACAAAAGAAGGAGTTTCAAATTTTAAAATTCCATTATATATCTCTAAAGTCATGTTTTAAGTAATTATGAAAATGCCACCATGTTGGTCACATGCTAGAGCATATACCAGCATATATAGAACATGTGTCTATAGATGAACATCACAAGTGAGATCTCGAGCTCCTTCCAGTTCACTGTTTAGTCCAAGCGTAGCTTTACGGGCATGCGCACCTCTCCATATGCATTAGTAGGTGACTAATTTTCCATCCATACATCATTCTAAGCTCTTTTATTTCATTTTGCACTCCATTTGACTTGTATAGTTGGCTCGGACTTAAATTCATTGATTACTTGCAAAATCGAGCAATTTAACATGAGATACACATTAAATCAAAGAAAACTAGATGATAATTCAAGTTTAAATGACTAAATATTTGGCAAACCAAATTGTGCTTAAACTTGTGCCTGCCCGCATGAAACGAAGGATCTCTCCAATAAAAATAAGGATATTCATGGGTTTTAAAACACAACATACTACATTAAAAACCAAAAGTCACAAATTTAATCGGTTCTCCCAACAAGTCATGGCAAAGGGCTAACTAAAACATTTTCTTTTGAGTTAAAAATCATTTATATTAAACAAAAGGAAGAAATCAATGGATTAAATTTTTTGAAACAATGAGATTCTCAAGTTTTGATATTAGATATTCAAAACATGCCTCAAACTCACTTAGCCGCTTGTTTTGTATGCTTTCCCAAAATTTGAAGTAAGACATCACTCTGTATTTCAAAATGTAGGTGCCACTCATATGCAAGAGTTAGTTCCAAACACATAGTTTAATTCAAAGCACAAGGAAACATATAGATAGAAAGAATTTTCACTCATTCTCACAAAGAAATTCAACCACAACAAGTAGAACCATAGGCCCCTTTGTGCTATTTACTATTAATGTAGACCTCGTTTTAAATCATAAAGTAGATACTGACATTGATAAAGGTAGAATGATGAAAGGGACTTATGGATCAATTGACTCAATTATCTCCCTAAATATTATATCTTTTACAAATTCTTAGGGCCAATTGTTTTATGTTCTCCTTCTTCTTCACCATATTTTCTTTACTTTGGTTTCCAAAAAATATTTTTGATCCTTTTGCTAATCACACTTATAAACTTACTATTCTTTAATTTAATTAGTTCTTTCAAGATTTTTTATTCTCCTTAGCCTTTCATGTTCCCTTGTTCTCATGCTTATCCACTTATTCAACTCAGTTTCTATGTGTAATACCCATGTTTTTTCTTAGCTCAAAAATCATCTCAAGGATGTTAGAACTAGCTTTGAAATAAGAATTCATTCTTATACGTGTGGTATTTCCATAATTTTCAATTCCTATATTACGATAAATTGAATAAGATTTCCATCGATATATAATTCTCCCAAATTCGACACCCGGACGAAGAGTTAGATCCTTTTTAGTACGACAGTGTTTGACCTGAGCCTTCAGCGCGCCGCGAAGATAGCTCAAATGACAATTGTCAAATTCCAGTGTTTCTCTGAAATACTAGCACGTTGCGCTAAAATTCCAGGTCGTAGACAAGATGGCAATGTGATAGCTCCGCATCGCTCCACCGTGCAGTTTCCCGATTGTCAATTTTCAGTGACATGGCGTGATAACGCCGCATCCGCATCGCGCCAAGGTCCTAGTTTGGTAAATTTTAATACCCCCTATATAAGATTCCAAACACGGTATTTAGCCCTTATTCATCCAAAATATCGATATTTTTCTCAAATACTCTCAAGAACTCAAGCTAGGGTTTTCATAGAAAGTCCAATTTTAAGATGGTTTCACCATGATTCTTCACGAAATCATGATCTAAGGTATGCATAGTGTTTATTCATGCACTCCTTTCATCCATGAAGTCCAAGAATCTCTTTTAACTTCAAGTTATTGATTTTCTTCATGTTTTCATGATTTGTATGTTCTCTTTCATGTTGATAAATGAGAAATTGATTTCTATTCCATGATTTGATGATAAATTCCATGTGGGTTGATTAGTATAGATAAAAATTTATGAAATCTCATGACTAAAACCTTGTATGATGGAATTGGAATTGAAGCATGATGTTTAATTGTTGTATAATGTTCTTTACATCTACTATGCCTACAATATGTTTGATTAAATACCTAGATGAAGGAAAATTGTCTAACTAGCATGATATCATGAAATCCCCATGTATGTACAAGTTTATGCCTATTACATGTTTGATGAAAGGCTCCTATGAATGTAGTATGTATTATGATGTTACTCAAGTCTTCAAGTAAATCATGCTATGTCAGTTTTCTTCTATCGAGTCCTGGGAGTACTTGTACCCAAAATATTAGTTGTATGCCTAGACCCATGTTATGTTTTCATCATACTCTCAGTCAAGCTATGAACTCTTGGACTTTATATAGTCTTATGACTAAGGAAAAACTTCCATGATCTCATGACACATCAGATGTCAGATATCAATAGTATTCCGTCAGCCACAAAAATTCCGTAACTCAGTCCATGCTCAGTTCAGTTCAGTAAATCATGTTCAATGTCCATTCAGATGGGAGTAGGAATTAGCACCGAGTGAACCCAAGGATGGGGACTCACCTGTTATATGAGGGTGTGATTCCTAGAAACAATCCGTGCATTCTAGAACTATGTAGCCAACATAGGTTGAGACATCATAGCCTGCTATATGAGGGTAGATGAGGTATCTTAACCTATTATGTGAGGGTTCCCACCGTTTTCTCTAGAGTTACCTGTTATATGAGGGTTACTCATATGTTGTCCTTACCAGTGGCGCGGTGTTGACACCCTTCCAATCAGGGCATAGATTAGACCCCAGCTCAGCTATCATAGCATATTTGGGGCATGTCGGTTAGATACTACTTCCCACAGTTTCATGTTACAGAATCAGGACTGTCAAATACAGCCAATCAGTCTCAGTAATAGAACTCAGATAGTTTTTAAGATTTTAGGACTGTCAGATATAGTCAACTCAGATACAGTACGAAACTCAGATAGTTCCATCAGATTCAGGACTGTCAGATACAGTCACCCATGTTATCAGTATTATTCATATATATTCCTTCATGTTATCAGTCATATCAGTTACTAGTATGTCACGTTATCAGTATACAGACTCCCAAAATTATATTGTCAGCTAGAGTTACGTATTTATGCATGTATTCTCACATTCATGTTAGACATTCAGTTAGCATTATGCATGCATGTGAACCATTGCATATAGCCTACCTCACATGTATACTTAGTACATATGTACTGTCACAATTGCGCTATGGTGATTTCTTTTTTTGTTACACCATAGGTTCAGAGACACTAGTTCCAGATCAGCAGTAGATTCCAGATTCAGCAGTTAGAGTAGAAGTGAGTCCTCATCCTTCAAAGACATAATGATTTTCTATTATCTCATCGATTTTCTTATTAGTTGGAGTTAGTTGAGGACATGTCCCATCAACTCCTTATTCAGATTCTTCATAAAGTAGAGGTTTTTAGACTAGATGCAGACTAGATACAGACTATCATGTTTTAGACCTCAGTTTTGTTCTGGGTATTCTATTACCCCACACAGATATTATGTTATTCAGTTACGTTCATGATCGAACCTTATGGCCTATCAGTGCATGTTTTCGCATTATTATGTTATCTTATGTAGTATACAGGTACAAATATCAGTCATGGGTTTTCTTGTGGTCCTTCGGGGTCATGAGCACCGTGTAGCATTCCGTTTTAGCAAATAGGTTCATTACACTATGGGATAGGCTCTTTGATTTCATTTTCAAGATCATCTCTCTTGTCTTATGAATTATTTTTTAAGGTGATAAAACATACATATCTCCTAAATAAATCTTGCAATCCCTCCAAACATAGGATTTTTTCCTAATTTATTCACTGTCACTTTTGTTCTCCCCAAACTTAGGCATTTTTCTATATCAGCCTACATTAGAACCATGTAATGCATTTAAGGATATTGGGTGCCAAAAGAGGGGTTATTAAAAAATTAGGGTGTCATAGTATCATCATCACAAATAGAGAGGATAATGAGAGAATGTTCAAGTGGGTTGATATTGGAACATGCTAATATGGGTTTTAGGCCATGTGATAGCCCAAAGAGGGCTCGGGAAATCTTCCAAACAAAGCATCTCCTAGGATTTTTCCTTGAATACACATGGGGTAAGATCTAGACTATAATTAATGCACTAGAATTGATTGAACACCCCACTACACTTTAAAAATAGGAAGCTAGTCTTCCAAATAATTTGAGCAAAAGAACTGACAAAACACTCTTAATTGGAAACTTTTCTTTTGTGAAGGAAGAGCCAAAAATTAAACTTAAAGGTCACGATTGAAGAATTAGCTCTAAACTCTTTGCTCATTTCTTTTCAATAGTCATTTGGCTTGCCAAATATGAATTTTTAAAGATGTGGTTTGAACTTTGTCAACACAATTACTTGATGCAAAATCTAAAAAAATGGGCATTTCCCCTAATAAAGTCACCCGATCAATTTATAAAAGTAAATACCACTTGTTTCGATAAAGTAAAACAAATAACAAAAAGGAAATGCTTCTTGGGAAAGAATCGAGTTTGATAAAACCGTAAGACTTAGGGTTAGTTGGACGTTTTGGCTAATTTGAAGTATTAAGTTTGAAACACTTAGCTTGTTACTTATACGTTAGGTGAATTAGGCTTAATTTCCCATGCTTGGAATGAGAATGACTTAGATTACTCAATTTAGATAAAGATGCTCTATTTACTCAAGTTTAGGGTAAGTTTGGCCTTAGTTGCTTACACTAGGAAGGTTGCCTAAGTTTCTATTGGACTTAGTTAATGTTTTTGAGAGGAATATTTACCTTATGACTCATGTGGCTTGATATACATATAGAAGTGTATTTAGATACCTTATGCCTAGTTCGAGTAGAATTTTCCTAAAATGGAAGTTGAGGATTAAAACATGATTCTTAATCCACATTAGGCGATGACACATGTTAGCTTTGGAAAAAACCACTTACACTTGTTAGATTATTGAAAATGTATATTAAGGTAATATTGAGAAATATTGGTACTTGATGGTTAAGTTGGTTGATTTGAGGATTGACACCAATTGTCTATGTTATTATTTATAAATATTAATGATACTATTTATGATATGGATTATACATATTTATCTGGTTCAAGTATGAAAGATGATTGATGATTATATATACCTGGTTTGAGTTCAGAGGATGACTACGACAATATTGATTATATTTATCTGTTCGAGTCCGTCTATTGATTATTTACCAATTCAAATCTGAATATTGATTATATTTACTAGCTTGACTCCAACTATTGATTATTTACCAGTTCAAGTCTGGCTATTGATTATATTTACCGGTCCGAGTCTGGATATGAATATTTTGCTATGATGAGATTCTTTTTATGATTGAAAATATTGGGATGTGTGACCTATAGGTAGCAATTTGGCTATGTCAGAAAATGAGGAAATGATTATAATGTGATATGATATAAGTGGACTCTTGTAATTAAATGGATTGTTTAATATGTGAGGATAGCTAATAAATTGTGATTAGTTAGTAATGATAATGAATTTGTTAAATGATGATAACATTATGAAATATGGGTAAATTGTGGAATGATGGTTAAATAACAATAAAGGTTAGTTATAATGTCAGTTGATTTCTTAATCTTCTCTTGAGTACTCTCCTGTCATATGGGAGGTTGTGACAAGTACTTTACTTTTTTTTACCAATTGGCGTAGGAGAGCCAATTTTGTAGATTGTGATTACTTGTGTGATATTATGTTACATTATGTTATTATTCTTGTTATTTACATATTATGCGTAGCGATATTGGAGATGATTCTGGTTTGCTTTATATACCTTGATTTAGTTATGTTGTCTTTCATTTTATCATACGTATATCATGATTTAGACCAGTCGACCGATGATGCCTACTAAATACCCGTTGCCTTAGTACCCATACTATACTTTTGTACCTTTTTGGTCCAGGTCTTAGTACTAGTTTTCGCTATTGATTTGTGTTCGTGCGGTGTTTATATCTAGAGATAGGGTGAGCTCTTTGAGTTCCACTAACCCATTTCCTTCTTTCTTTATATATTCAGTCGTTTGATTCGAGACAAATGTATTGACTACTCTAGATATTTGGGTTGTATCTCTATTATTAGATGCTCTTGTACTGGCTATACCAGATCGTGGGATGGTATCTTGTATAGAATGTTTTATCTATTTAGAATACTTCTGTTATTTATATATTGTGTTCTTAAAATTCACCTATGATGGGCATTTCCTATTGAATTAACCCATTGTGTTAGCTCCGAGATATAGTTTGGCTTACCTGCAGGTGGAATTTAGTCGGTGACATCATGACTCATAAATTAGGTCATGACAATAATGGTTCAAGATCAACTTGAGGTAGTTCCATCTAGTCATAACCCAAATTAAAATAAGGTTGCACCAATCTAAAATCCCCCAAAAGTCTAGTGAGATCTGACCTGAGAGTAGTAACTACCTTACCATCTTCTCTCTCCTCAATTATATCTAAACTCTGATCATTCCAACATTTGAGAATGTAGGGGCTAAATAATTTTTTCTATGGAAACCTAGATGAACTTTGGTATATAAGTGACAAGACGGGCTAGAGTATTATTGTTTGCAAGGGCTATGAATTCTACCATAGAAAACATAACTGTAGAACTATCTCTAGGAGGCTGGGGTGAAAGTTGTGCAATACTAGAAGAAGGTGATGCAAAGGCCGGATCAATAGATAGAGTTACTTCTCTAAAATTCCGAGGGACATCATCTAAAGGTTAAATCATAACTTCGGTGGTCGAATCCTCAAGACAAAGTATCTCTCCAATCCACGTCAACAATTCTTTTTTTTTTCTCGCACAGGATTATCATCATATTGTCCATAGGTAATATTAATAACTCTGGTATATTTCACTTTCCATTTGATTCATGGAAATATTGAAATCTTGTTGGCAAAAAATGTGTGGATATAAGAATAGGAAAAGGCAACAAGGTTCCTGTTAGTCTAGATTTTATCTTGATCATTTCAACAATTATGTCTCCCTAATTATTATGCATATTACTCATAATGGAACCTGCAAGGATGTCCCTGTCAATAGTAATGTTCTAATCATTAGTAGAATTAAGCAACCTATTACCTAAAAGGAAATCTAGTTCTTGTCTTGAATTAAAACACCCCTACTTTTAATTTGGCCTTCAACTTTGGCCCAAGTAGGAATGCCTTTGGCAATTATTGGGGCAAGCCAATAGAATTCAGTTCTTCCACCTTTTACTTGCTCTTTACGTTTCATGTCAGGTGCATTATTACAACTAAAGTAAAACTTGTTGATATCTTCTACGGCGCAAGGAAATTCTACCTCTCTTACCAGGACACTAGGTAAGAAATGTTCTTTCTCCACCGATTATTTGTGTGTTGAATTTGGTAAGAAGTATAAAACTCTCTAACAAGCTCTATAAAATAGGTGGTAGGATATGGTGAGGAATAAAGATCAATAAAGACATCCCAGGCACACTTGTTAATTTTCTTCATAATATTTGGGAAATGTTTGGGCACCCTTCCAAGCTAAACACCTTCTATAGGTTGAAATTTCGGGTGTTAACCTGGTCATCATACAACTTATGCACAACCTCAATCACAAACTAGATCTTGGTTTCCTTTTCCCATCTATGGCCCTCCAACTCAATGTCCAATCCTATTAAAAGATAAATAAATTTTAGAATATCGGGGTCTAAGGTGTCCTCTTGTTGAACAATAGCATTCTTCTTGGAGAGGGTGGCTTGAGCTTATCCTTGTCCTTGGAATTCGTTAAAGCTCGAGGAATGAGTTTTCAAGAAGTCATCTCTAAAAACAACACAAAAGAGCCAACCAAAACAATTAAAAGGTAAAACATGTTTTTGGATTTTTATATAGAGTAAAAGAAAAGAAAAATTATGCTAAAAGAGGTGAATGCAATGTAAAAAGATATGTGAAAGCATTTGGGAATGATTGACACTACAGGACTAAACATGCAAACCACATGTACTTATATGCAGACGTATCCTAGCACATAAAGATGCATATCAGTCTGCAGATGGCGGCAGGAAGAAACAATGAGTATTCTAGGCACATGCGAGGTCAACATGTGCATGCAAGTACCCACATACATTTGAATGTGCTTCTTTTTTGGTTTAATAGTTTAAATACTATGCAAAAAATTTCCTTCAACCTAAAATCCGAGTTTTGCAGGGTTTGACATGATGGGTATTTTCCATGAGGCTGCTAGATAAGTTTTGGGGCTTATTTTTCTCTCTCATCTAGTATTTTTATGGATACGCAACAAATGTCAAGTGTGCCAAATACAAAATATATCCAAACAAACCATTAGAATGGACACTTAGACTTATACATCACATTGAACATGATTACACTTCACACACTTAGAACTAGAACACATGACTAGGCCATGACCACAAGATTAACAAAAACAACGATTTGCTCTTAAGAATGATTTGCCCTTAAGAATAATGTAAACTGATTTATCATTGGGCAAATCATGCATTTTTATTAATGGGGTTACTCATACTTCACCCAAAGATTTAACATAAACCAATCAATTGAACAGAGTTCACGCAGACCTAATTTTATTAATATAATACCACCAAACTTGATGTACCAATGTAACACTAGTTAGAAGACATGTAGACTCAAATACATAGTTAAGAAATATGAAATCAAAAATCAGACAAATCAATAACTATTAAAGAACATGCCAAGAATTTCACATGAGACTTTTATCAAACACATGAAAAATATCATAGAATGAACATTTTAAACAACAAAAAGGTACTCAAAATTTACTCCACACAACTCCAAATAACCTTAAACACATTCTTCATAATGGAATTAACTTAATACAACAACAAGAGCACTTCACATTTGTCACGATCCAATTTCGTAAGTCCAAATGGCGCTACTATAACCCACCAAAAGGAAGTCCCACCCCAAAGTCCAGAACAGTTAGTAACGAAATACCAACATTTAAAGAAAAGATTGCAGAATAGATAAAATAAAGAAGCAATTACATAATATAACCCTAAAGCTATTGGTATTAGTAAAAGAGCTTTTAATAATACACGAGTACAAAGTGAAGTTCATCTGAATACACGTATATAACTTATCCCATATATAAAATAGAGACTATTCTAATACATAAGTGAGAAATAGGTAATACTCCAAATATAAGGAGCTCACTCTTATGTTAAGAATGAGACATTAAGTCTAATCCATTAAGGTTCAAGACAATAAGCTAGGCATTTCACTATATGGGTCCAAGTGACCGAAAAGATTTAAATAACCATAAGTTTTGTAAAATCATCAACCAACACGTTAAACCCCTCCCAATCTAACAAGATATAACAATTATATTATGACAAAGATCATTCTGACAAGGGATAAACCTAACCTACCT
Source organism: Capsicum pubescens (assembly GCA_030864215.1). Taxonomy (NCBI): domain Eukaryota; kingdom Viridiplantae; phylum Streptophyta; class Magnoliopsida; order Solanales; family Solanaceae; genus Capsicum; species Capsicum pubescens. The sequence goes on along the minus strand of CM061544.1, from coordinate 190,666,542 downwards.
CAAATACAAAGAATGCATAACAATTCACTAAAACTATGATTCCTTCTTTTGAGAAGCCTCTTCAAGATGCCAAGTTATTGAAAACATAATCTACTCATCAATGTGAGCATAATGATACCCATACTGCACCATTGTGCTTTGGGTCCAAAAATGACAACAAAACCCCCAATGAGTCCCCTTTATAGAAAATACATTTCCGAGGTCAACCCAAACTTCATACACTATCAAGGAATCATAACCCAAAAGAAATAGGTGAAAACAAAGAAATAGGTGAAAACTAAGCTTATTTGGGGATAAATTCAAGACCTAAGCATATTTGGAGTTTTAGTTAAATAATAAAGAAATTCAAGCTTGAAATTAAAGGTTTCTTACCTTAAATTCAATGTTAATCACGAAAATATATGTTAATCAAGCTTTCAAGTCACCCCCAAGACTCAATTTTGAGTTATCTTACCCTTTTAGGGTTTTAGGTCATAAAGGTGAAGAGGAAAAGCCAAAATTTGCGACATTAGGGTCTATTTAGAGCCCCCTTCGGGTAAAGAGATATCGAGATCGCCATTAACCTTGTGGGATCGCGGTATTCCCTCTGTGCACAAGATATCAGCAAAGTAAAAAACTTGTCTTTGATTGTTGAAACTAATTCAGAACCCAAAGAATATGATTCAATAGTGAAATTCTTGTCTAAACCACATTTTAGATCCAATGGATTCATCAAAACTTTCATCCAAGATCGTTTGGGGAAAAAGTAGGGCGAACACCTATAGTTTTATTTTTTATAAAATTTGCTCAATAGCCCAAAATATGTTTGAAAGCCCTAGGACCTAAACCAAAGGGTCTCCCTATCCTAAAATTAATGTTCCAAATGCAATGGTGAAATTGGTTTCTCCATCCGATGTCATTTCAACCAAATATGGGCCCCACACCCATATTATTAATTTTTCAACTTTCTGACCAATAGGTCAAAATGAGCTTAAGTGCATCACGACCCAAACCAAAGGTCCACATACCTTAAAATTAATATTTCTGAGCCTCTAGCACAGTCAGAATTTGTATCTATGATTGTTTTACTGAATTTTCGCTCGGTGGCCATTTAGAGCCATCAAAGACTTCTAATTAGGGAAATGATTCTAAAATCCAAACAAAGTGCTCGGTGACCAAACTATCCATCCCAGTAAGTCATAATGACTTGGGATCATAAATGACTTGGGGCAGTAATGGAGAAGCCCTAATAATAAAGATAAGCAGGAATATGAAAAATGACCTAAAAGGTCATTATAATCTACACTACTAAAATGACTTTCATTCCCAAAAGTCAATGGATTTAATTAATGTCAAAAGCTAGAAATGTTAAGGTTATGGGCCTAAATGCTCCAAGCATGACTTCGTAGATAACCTCCACAACTAGAGAAAATTTCTAAGGGATTTCACCTCAGGTATGCATTTTTCAACCAACACTCTCATTTCACTTCCAAACAACCAAAACTCAACTTCAACCACTGATTGACTTCCAACTTAACTTAAAAGGTTCATGCATGCAAATTTGAACCACAACACACTAATACCATCTCTATACCTTCACAAATCATCAAGGGCTTATCCGAGCTAAAACCAACCTAAGACATGAGTCATATTATTGACACCAGATCCAAATATAATCTTTCTTTACCATTTCGCCGCTGCTATCACTCCAAACTAGGAGAAAAATCACTTTAGTCCTATCTTCAGAATCTTATCACAGACAACATAAAGAATTAAAACTAATCTACTAAAAATCTATACGGCAACCCTAAAAATAAACTCATAAGGCGCTAGCATGATGCACAAATGGAGATAATCAAGGAATATAATCTATTCCATCCTACAACTAGTCCGGACAGTAATCGAGACTATAATCTAGAAGATCAATGCATAACTACTCATCAAAGAATAATCTGCTCTAGGATATCCTATCATTGGAGAGTGAAATCATACTAAATCCAACTCAAGCTTGCTACTCCCACTGAGTATATCATTCCAAATTCTCAAAGAACACCAATAACTCGAGGTCAAAACTGAAGGAAACAACACTGGTTCCACAGGTTATCATTCGATCACTTATCAATGATAATCCAAACAAAGTCGAGAATTAGAATAAGCAACCATGCAATAGCTCATCTTGCCTATACATGAAATTCAAAATGAGATAATTTGAAAATGGTGGCTGCACTTAAGCTCTACAGTTCAAAGTAGTAATCTCAACAGCCTGGCTGAATTTCTCAATCTCAACTACCTAGACCAAACCTGAAAATGGGTTGGCACTAATCTCCAAATCATTCATATTCTCCAAAATGTCATCCCAAGGCGTTAAATAAAAAATTGACCCAATAATTCAAAACCAAGGTCAACTACCCACATCGACCATACTGTCCGAATTAGACTTAAATGTACCAGATCTTGCCGAGATGATATCAAAACATAGTTGAATAATAAAATTGCAATATAGGATAAATCACTAGCTTAAAATGAAAATAACCTGCTCCAAATCCACTGTAGGGAATGAACTATCAAAATATACTCAAAAGCTCCTTAAGGTTGCAAACCACAACAATGAAGGAAAGAACTCTAACAACTCAGAGAAATGCATCTTGAGTCAAAACTAACAAGTGCAATGCTCCATCTCAGCAAAGAATAGCCATAGCGATATATCTTCAAAGAGAAATACTCCACCAAGACCCATTCAGCCAAACAAAATCTGAAATGGGGATTTCCTGAATCTACCCAAGTAGGTCAATCATCACTGGATCAATCCATGGATCACATCATTGTAGAAGAAAAATGCCAACTCAAAAAGCGTGCATAGAAAAGGCCATATGCCTCTATCTCTCTAACGTCACAGAAGGAAAAAATCTCATCACGATGAGAACAGAGCATACAACTCCACACTTACAATAAGGAAAAACCATAATAAGGAGATGAATCCAACAATTCTAAGAGATAAATTTAGGGCATCTCGATAACAATATCAAACCATCATCGGGAAATGAAATAGCTATGAAAAAAGAACGAACCTCAAACTAGTGCATCTCACAAATAGGATAAGTAGAAAGGGATAGCCAACATAAAAGACTTTGCAACCCCGAAGGCAATTCTAAGACCCTCAAACTCAATAACGAGCAATATAACTAAATTTCCAACTCTAGAGTCATATAGAACCATAGAAGGTTAACTTACCTTCGATATCACAATACAACCCTAAATTAATCTAACACAGCTAATCAAGAGGTGAAGCAATCAACCTTGCTGCTCTATGGAGAAGAAATTATCCAATCATGTGATATCTACTCAAGCCATTGAATAAGAATTGCAAGGAGTTAAAATTATAACTTAATGACACTAGTTTGTACAACTACCCGATAATGATTACTTACATCAAGTAATAATACCAAATAATATCAATAACCTCAGGCAATGATAGTAATAGTAATAGTAATATCAACATCAATATAATGAATTGTACCAAAATGAACATCAATATCATATACCACTCAGGTGACACAACAAGGCCAATGTGCCAATATAAATGGGACTCAAACAAAAAAGCTACACTCATAGGGAGCAAACATTAATATAGATCTACTCCATCCACTAATAATAGAAATAATCCACGGAGGTAGTCATATTATCATAAATTTAATAACATGGAACACAATAACCAACATGAACTCATCAAGGCATATAATCATCAATGGGTATGAAATCCTCAATACACATGAGGAAAAAATAAAAGAAGAAAAATAAAAGCACACCAATCATAGAGAAATCAACAACCTCGTGCCTAATAGATCTAAGGAAAAGTAAATTTAAATAGGTCCAAACTCAGACCAACCGACTGAATCATCAACTAAGGCGCTAGGAGCACTATCTATAGCTGAAGGTGCCATAGTCATTATAAGGCTGCTCTGAATAAGATGGAAGACTAGCCATCACATAATGGTGACATTCTCAAGAGTAATTGTGAATCTTTCTTCAGTCGTAACATCTTCCTGAAGCACAATATTTCTAGAGCTCAAATTGAGCCCAAATAGTTGGCCAACTGATATTGAGAGCACTTTCTACTACCAATGATCATTCTTTCAGAAATCATAGCCTATCTCAAAAACTCTACACTCTCAGGGAATACATGATAACTCTATTTGATAACTAACTCATATTTGGGGGGCTCTCTGAATTTATTTCTCATCACTCCACAACAAAAACAAGTTCTAGAATGAAATACTAGTAGCACTATAATGATGGAATGGCTTCTTTCCTCCACCTCTATAAGTCCCAACACATGCTCTCTCTATGGGCCTCATATAATCCACAACCTGAGAGAAGAAAGACCTAACTACTATCATATGCTCCAACACTAAATAAAGTGGCAATGCTAGTCCTTTACCAAATACATGCATCAAGTCCTGCTATGAAGGATATAGCATAAGATATTCCTGGACCAATCAAGAAGCCCAATGTTATACTCAACATCTAACAAAGAACCTTGTGGAACACCAACAACTCAAACTCTTGTTTAAGAACCGCTTGATGACTTGAATGTCATCCATGGTTGCGAGGGATCTGCAATAGACTCAGGATCCTAAAAGGTAAACCTAAATAGTATGAAGTAACCTTAAGCTCAACTGGAGCCTACACTGGCCCCAAATCCTTTTGGATGACGCTGAAGGTATTCAATATACATCTCTGACTCTATAGTCTAACGCTATATTGAAACTCTTAAAATACGTGTTAAAGTCTCATCTGCATCAATCGATAATGTCGCATCATCCTTTGGGGATATAATAGAGTCAAGAAATATGTTTGAGGTTCAGGAAAATATAGACGCACGATAAGGATTTAAGAAGTGAAATTCCAAGAATATCCCTATAGCTTTCTGAAGATAGGTTATGGATGTCTCTGCACTGATATCCAGGACTATACTAAACCCTTATCTCTTGTATTAATACAATGGTGAAACCCTGGCGCTGATACCAATTTGTCATGTCCCAATATATTCTGATGATGCCTACTATAACCTAACAGTAGGCAAGCCAACCCCGTAATCCAAAATGGTTAGTAATGGACTACCAATATATAACGAAAAGAATTTCAAAATACATGAAATAAGAAAACAATTACATAATATAATTCTAAAACCTTCTGGTATCAGTAAAAGAGCTGCTAATAATACATGAGTACAATGTGATGTTCAACTGAATATACTAATAGTAGTCTAATACATAAGAGATAGATAGGAATACTCTGAATATCAGGAGCTCACTCAAATCCTTTGAACTAGGGCTGCTCTGCACGATGCACACATATCAACAGCGATAACCCGTACTATGATCTGCAAGCTGCAAAAGTGTAGTATGAGTACCAAACAAAAGGTACTCAACAGGTATCATTGGCTACTAAGTCATGATATAAACATCATATAATGCAAGATATTCATAACTAAGTTAAGGTACAAAATCGAACCTGAATCAGCTCCATCATCAATATATATAATAAGTAATAAAATAGAATAATAGCATAACATAAGGCATCCACACAAGCCAATATTATTGTACATAACAAGTAATAGATATTTGAAAAATAATATAACATAACACACCAATGCATGCCCATATCTCCATACATAAGAATTGGATAATTCATAATAATAATAATGTATGATAAAGCATCAACACAAGGAATCACATGTACAAAGATGGCACCCATATGCCAACTAGTGCATCAACTAAAAAACCCATCACAACATCCCATACCACTAAAGAGTAAACCAAGGAGAAATATAAGGGAATATAATTAATATTATACCTGAACTCCATTATTATTCAACCATCATTTCACATTTATCATTAATTGGAAGTTCACCAACCTTTGCTTAATTATTATCAACATTCCTAATTAAACAACATATGACAATCTATTCATATCTATAACAATTCCCTCATTTAGAAACCTATATCCTCAATATGCACTAATAGATATTTATTAGATAATCAATGCTTATTTACTAATCCAATTACTCACTATTCATCATATAACCTCTAACTATTATTTATCAATAATTTACCACAAAATAATTATTCCTGGGTAAACAACTATTCATTCTCTGCCAACTAGTCAATACCTAGCACATAGCCAAAATTCATTACTAAACCATATTTATCAACTAGCAAATATTTATTTCCATCCATCACAAACTACCTAATTACTATTGATACAATAACTGCTAATCACAAATTATTTACCATCCCATTTATTGCCTAAACTTCATTTAGTAAGGAGCATTACTAATCTACAATTCCTAAATTTGCAACTAGTCATCATCATCGACTAAATCATTACTATCAACTATACATCATTGCTATAAGTCTTCATCTACGCTAAACATCATTATAGCTTAATCATCATAATTACTAGTTGACAATACCACTAGTCCTCATTATTGCTAAGGTTCAACTATCCATAAGTCATTATAGCCTATTAATTAATATCCAGCACTAATCATCTTTTTAGCCTTAAATCAACAACTATGCCACTTTATACCTTGATCAATTGAAACCTATAACTAGTATTTCTAATATCAATATTATACCCAACTACGCATGAGCATAAATAATATATAATTGCCATACATAGGGCTAGCCGAACTCAAACCGGTAGATGTACTCATAAGCACAACAGTACTCATCCTCCGACCTTATTGGGTATATATGTATCGTTATCATCATCCTCCATTCTTGTCAGGTATGGCCAAATAATCATAATATCCTCCGTCTTTGTTGGGTATCGTCTTATCATCATAATATCCTCAGGCCTTGTCAGGTATCATCATAATATGCTCCGGCCTTGCAAAGTATAATCTTATTATCATAATATCCTCTGGCCTTTTTAGGTATCATCATATCATCATAATACCATTCAGCCTTATCGGGTACCATCATAGTATCATTATATCCTCCGGCCTTGTCGGGCATCATCATAATAGCTACCTTAATATCAATAATAAAGAGCAAGCACCATGAGGGATAAAATAAATGACAAGACCCACGAGGGTTGTACTAAAGGACAAGCCCCATGAGGAATAAAGTAAATAAACATAAAAGGAGAAAGAAAAAGATCTTGCCTCCATATTTCCCCATTCATCATCAATGTCATATTATCAATAAAAGTATATATATGTAACATGAATATTATAAGTGACAAGTCAATAATCTAGTGCATTAGACCATGAGCTTAACCATAAGAATTATCATGAGTAATGGACCTCCATTAGCATAAAAAAAGTTTATCACTAACTTGAGCAATTGAAAATCCATGACATAATCTATAACTTATTCATAGCATGGTCGATGTCATACTTTATGGATTTAGCCAAGCAATAGTCAAGGGACTATTCAATGAGGTATTTATTGGACCAAACAATATCCAAGCAAGGCCAAATTAATAGCCTGAATGATAGCCACATCCATGGACTAATGAGTAACTTTCTCATGGTCTTCTTTAATAGCATAACAAGAACTCATTATGGCATCATCAATAAATATACTACCAAGGTTCCTCAATATTGCCTCAATGGGTATTTTCTACGCATTTAATAAGTACCTATGGGACTCACAAGGACTACCTCAATCTTGACTTAAGGTGGGTCAAGTCCCACTTCTAAATTCCCCAATATACCTCTAAGTTCATTTCTACCCTAGACTATGATAAGGTATCTAATTAACCTCTTAGATGTATAATAAGACACCATTAAGTATAAGGTAGGGATTTCACTCAAATGTTATTACTAAGTCCATTGGAACTAAAGCAACTTCATTAAAATAAGCATCTAAGGTCAATCTTGCCATAAGCATGAGTGACAAGGTCACTCCTATCTAACTAGAGTAATTCTAAGCATTCTTATGTTAAGCATGATACATTAAGTCTATTCCATTAAGGTTCATGATAATAAGCTAGTCATTTTATTATATGGGTCCAAATGGCCTAAAAGATCCAACTAACAACAAGCCTTGAAAAATTATCAACTTACACCTAAAACCCTCCCAATCTAACATGATATCACAATTATACTATGAAAAATCTCATTCTAACAAGGGATAAACCTAACCTACCTCAAATTCAAAGAATGCTCATCAATCTACTAAATCTTTAATTTCTCCTTTAGAGAAGCCTCTTCAAGATGACAAGCTATAAAACACATAATATACTCATAAGTACAAGCATAACAATACCCATATAGAACCATTGTACTTCGGGTCCAAAAAAACACCAAAAACCCCAAGTGGGTCTCACTTATGTAAAACACATTTTCAAGGTCAATACAAAATTCATACACCATTAAGGAATCATAACCCTCAAGAAATAAGTGAAAACTAAGCTTATTTAAGGATAAAATAAAACTCTTGAGCTATTTATGGTTTTGGTCAAATAATTATGAAATTCAAGCTTGAAATTGAAGGACTTTTACCTTAATCCGATGTTAATCACAAAAATATATGTTAATAAAGATTTCAAGTCACCCCCAAGACTCAATTTTGAGTTATCTAAACCTTTTAGGTTTTTAGGTCTCGAGGATGAAGGGGAAATGCCCAAATTCGCGACATTGGGGGTCTATTTATACCCCTTAAGGTAAAGAGATGACGAGATTGCCATTTTTGGATCGTGATCTACATTGCACGATCACCATTTACATTGCACAATTGCGGTATCCCCTATTTGCACCAGACATTAACAAAGGGATAAACTTTTTTTGGACCCTCAAAACTCATTTGGAACTAAAAGAACATGATCCAAGAGTGAAATTTGAGTGTAAATCATATTTGAAATCCAATGGAATCATAAATACTATCATCCGAGATCATTTCAACAAAAAGTGAGGCCCATATATATTGTTTCATGTTTCATAAAATCTGCTCAATAGTCAAAAATAAGTGCAGAAGCCTTGGAACATAAACCAAGGGTTCTCCCAATCTATAATCGACTTTTTGAATGTAATGGCAAAGTTGAATTTTCCATCTGAAGTCATTTTGAAAAAATGTGTGTCCCACACCTATATTACCAGTTTTTCAACTTTCCAACCAATAGGTCGAAGGAGCTTGGGTGCATCGGGACCCAAGCCAAAGGTTTACCTAGCGTAAAATCAAAATTTTAGAGACGCTCGTGTAGTCATAATTTCCATCCAAGATTGTTTTACTGATGTTTTTACTCAGTGACCATTTGAAAACACCGAAGACTTCTGAATAGGGAATTAGTTCTTAAAAATAAACGAACTGCTTGGTAAATGAACTATCAGTCCCAACAAGTCATAAATAACTTAGGAAAGCTCTGGAGAAGACCTAATGGCGAATATATGCAATAGTATGAAAAATGACCAGAAGGGTCATTACAACATTATCCACTAGATCACCAACTAAGAGAAATCAAGGTATAAATTTCATTAAATGACTTTCATCAAACACATGGTGGGTGTTAAAGTGGATACTCAAGAATTCCCTAAATTTCATGTCAAATATGACACTCACTCCAAATAATTCAATGTTACATTCACTCTAAATAATTCACAAAAACCACCATATTTAACACCATAAAATCATTCAAAGTCCAAACCACAAACAAAAAATAAAGAATAAAGTGTAACTAGAAGTAGATTACCATTCAAACACATTGTTGTGGCTCAAAATTTAATGAATAAGTTACCCAAGATTTGAGTTAATATCAAAAGATTAACAACAAGAGAGTTGAGGAGATACTTGTCTGAGTTTTTCTAATATTATAATTGATGGTGTGCAAATGTGAGTGTGAAGATATGTGAGTAATAGAGAAAATCATTGTTTTGGTGTGGGTGATGAGTTTATGTTGATTTAAGGGAAATAAAAAGAATATAAAAGGGTTGTTGGGCTTACAAGGTTGGATAAGGCCAAAAGATTTGGATTACAAAATAAAGAGAACTTGTTTGAGATGCGCGTTGACCTGTAACTACAAGTGCCAAGAGATGCACACAGGTGGACTCGTGTGCCAAACCATAACCTTTAGGTGGGATTCTTCCCAAATGCACAAGCACATGCGCCTGAATGTGGGCTTGTGCACGTGTAGCTCAACCCAATTTGTTGCCTAAATTTATTCAAGGGTTTTTCTAGCCACATGTATTCTTCAAATGCATTAGTATGTAGGCATGTGTGCTAGCATGTGCCCGTAAATGGCCAAAACATTGTGCATGTATCTCTTACATAGAAAATTTCACCTGCATTTACCAAGATAACTTAAGATATATACTCAAAGAAATATAAAATGAAAAAGTAAACTTGGGTTGTCTCCCAAAAAGTGTCTTACATATCGTAATGGCTCGATATTATTCCTCATTAATAAGTATGTTTTGAATGAAATACCTCAACTTTGACACTCTGGGTATGAAATAAAAATGTTTCAATCTTTGACTATTCGCCATAAATCTTCTATTTTTGTGATCTTCCAACTCAATAGCTCCACACGAATACACATTCACCACCTTGAACTAACCACTTAGATTTGACTTTCCTCATAAAGAGATACTTCTTAACTACCACAACCTTTTGGCGATCCACCATGATCGCTTCACTAGAGACGAAATCACCAAGAAAATCTATGGCTTTCAACCAAAACTTATACTTGGAGAACTTGGTATACAAATGGTTATCCCTCAAAGTTTGCAACACAGCATGGAGGTGATCTATATTATCCGTCTCACTCTTACAATAGACCAAGATATCATGATTAAAGACAATGACAAACATGTCCAAGATAGACAGAAGATCCTATTCATCAAATCCATGAATGTTGTCGGGGCATTGGTCAACCCAAAGGACATGACAAGAAACTCATAGTGACCATACCATGTTCTAAGGATAGACTTAGGGATATCCACATCCCTAATTTTAAGTTGATGATAAACCGATATGAGATAAATCTTATAGAAACCTTAGCACCCTGAAGTTTGTCAAGAAAATCATTGATCCTGGGAAAGGGATATTTATTCTTTACAGTCACTTTGTTCAACTGATGATAATAAATGCACATGCAAAGAGAACCATTCCTCTTGCTCACAAACAACACGGGAGCACCCCAAGGAGACACACTAGGCCAAATGGAACTTTTATCTAAGAGATCTTTCAATTTCTCCTTAAGTTCTTTCAACTTCATCGGAACAATTTTATAAGGGGGAATAGAGATTGGACCAATGTCCGAAACAAGATCGATCCCAAAATCAATTTCCCTATCGGGAGGAACACTGTGAAGATTATCAGGAAACACATTAGTAAACTCATTTACCACTGGAACGGATTCTAGAGAAGGCTCTTACGAGTTAGAATCTTTAACTCGGACCAAATGATAAAAATACCACTTTCCAATCAACCTTCGGGCCATAAGATAAGAAATAAACCTTCCCTTAGGTACTAAGGAACTACCTTCTCATAAAATGACCGATTCATTAGGGAATTTAAATCTAAGAAATCATAACAAGAGTGCAACCTATCCAGTACAAAGATGGCATCAAAATCAACCATGTCTAAATATACCAAGTCAAAAAAAGTATCTCTTCAAAAAATCGGTATCACACACCCCTATAAACTCTTTTAACAACCACAAAGTCTCCAACCAGGGTAGAAACAGAAAAAACAACTGACAGACTATCGGGACCATAATTAAGTTACACAACCATATATGAGGTCACATAACAGAAAGTAGACCATTTTCTAAGAAATCCATACACATCATGATAGAAAAGTCTCAACATACCCGTGACTACATCGGGAGACACCTCAGAATCCTTGTGAGTAGCAAGTGCATAGAAGCTATTTCGGCCAGTGCTTGTGCCCGAAATAGAAGAAACAGTAGACGTAAAATCTTTTGGTGTGGGAGGAGGGAGTAACACTAGAGTCCCTATTGGTTCAAGAACCTACTAACATGGGGAACTAATGTTGCATGTGAATAATCTAACCATAATGAAAATATTTGTCTCTCCTTTTCTCACACTGACCACGATGACTCAGACAACAAAATCTACAAGGAGGGCGGGGTGGAGCTGACTTAGCACTATTAGTCTAAAATTGGGCACCTTGTGCCCAGGACCACCACTGAACTGAGATCGATGACAACTCAAAAACTTTGGGAAAGGTGAGCGAACACTAGCTGAGTAGAATAAATCAAAACTCCACTACTGCTTTTGTGGCCACTTCTCATTACATCCACCACCACTCTTGGAAGTCCTAACTTCCTTCCTTGCTTCTCACCAAGCTCAAATTGCTTTTTCTTCTTGTCGTCTACTTGTTGCATAAACACAATCAACCTATAGATGTCTATGTTCTTAATCAACAAGGCTACCTTTCTTTTGAGATCTTACTCACGGGATAATCTTGACACAAACTTGCACATTCTAGTTGTCATGGTAGAAACCATCTCGGGAGAATACCCTGACAATTGATGGAATTTCAAGGCATACTCTTCCATGGAAATTCTCCCTTGCTTTAAGTTCACGAACTCTTTTGCGTTTGCCTCCCTCGAATCTTAAGGAAAGAAACTGTCAAGGAAATCCTAAGAGGAATCCCTCCAAGAAGATGGGACTAGTATAAGCAACGGACTTTACCTTGCATTTTTATTGGGAAATGGACTTTACCCTCAAACCATTGCATAAGGCAAGGGACTTTACCTTCAAGCCATCTCAACCATCATGGGTTGACATTTGGGACTTTATCATCTTTTCCATTTGTCAACACATATTCAATACAATATTTTGGGACTTTAGCCATTAACAAATTTCAACACTATACAGGTCCTCATGGTCATTATGGGAACATTCATTACTCAATCATCTCAATAGGCCAATGTCTTTACTTAGTTCAATTATATAATGCCATTCATGGACATCAAGACCGACAAAGCTTGTTACATTCATTAGCAATCTATTACCACATTATTACCACACTTGGGTTCTATACACAAATCAAATTCATCCTACATATAGGGACCTTAACTACATATTAGCCATCAACCAACAAAGTTTCCCATTTCATAATACATGGTTCATAAAACCTTCACAAGGTCATTCAACAATCAATCATAGCCACTTGAACCATTTCCCTAGCTCAACATATTATTAACATGAAACTAGTCATTTCACTTGGACATTTTAACAAACACCTTTTATGCATACTTATAACAAGGTCATTTCATGGTAGACATCATCAAGACTAGGGTTACTCAAGACCGTTATGTAAAATAACATACAAGAAGCACCCACATATGCAATCTACCATCAACTACATGTATTAATACAAGTATATGAAAGAATCATCATCATTTATTGAAAGGTGTCAAAACCCTTTTAATTTAATTCAAAACCACCATGTACACTTAATAATTCATATGTGAAATATAAGGGTTTAGAGTTATTTTAAAAGAGGAAGAGATACATGTTTTGAATAACTTAAATCACAACAATCTTCACTCTTTTCCTTTCCACAAGATGAACACATTCAAACCCTAGCCTCTAATTTTGTTTCCAAGAGCCTTGAGAGTGTTTAGGAAGTTTAAGTTTTGCAAATAAGGACTTAAGAGGCTACCAAGACTTATACAGGTCAAGGAATAAGGGTTTTAGGTAAGGTAATGACCAAAAAGTCCTTGGTTAAAATAGGGAAAATACACATGTTCAGGGGTACGACTCCCCATCATGCTTCAGTTAGCAATTGTAACCTAGGGTACGAGTAGTACCCTAACTTATACCCAAGGCTTCCCCTAGGTTGAACAAACTGGTTATGGTACAACTAGGCACCATTGATTCATATCCTCAGGGTAGAACTCATGACCTAACTCGTATACACCACTTAACAAAAATAGTCAACTCTAGGTTAGGTTTCACTCTATACGATTGGGCAGCTTACGACTCGTGAGTTTTATTATGACAAAGGGATGACCTTTTTGTATGGTGGATAGTATGCTAACCTAAGATTTAGTCTTGGGTACGAAAGGGGAGGTCATGGTGGGTACGATATATGACCTAAGGTATGAATCAAGTACCCCCAACCGTATCTACTCCAGAGACATCAAAGAGGTTGTTGTCTTCTTTAAGGGTTCAAGTCTAAGTGTTCTAATTTTTTCCCATATAGATAGGTAGGTATAGATAAAACTTATCACCCTAATATGCACCTAAGAAGTTCTTACACAAGATGGAAACAACATACCAAAAGGACATAATACAATACATATATCATGATCATAGCCATTCTACTAAAAATTTTGTAAGGTCACATTCTTGGGTGTTTCAGCTTTGGGGTAGGAAATGTCTAAAGTACCTCCAGCTTAAAGCTGTAAAAACTCATAAGTTGTTATGAGTTGACCCTACAAATAGTCACCACAATATACAATTAGTATTATCAAATCATCACCCGAACAGAAGGTTGGACACCACACTCTGTCCAACATACTCTCTTGCCCCACTTATCACTAGAGCATATGACTGGTAAGGCTTAGTCGCATCCAAAGAAGAATACAAAGGTATAAACTCTGGGAAATATTTGATTAGACTTTTACCCTTTTGTCACATGACCATATATTTCATAACCTGATGCTACCCCTAGTCAAGACAACAGTGCTTACGATAACAAGTGACCACAAGCAAACCCATCAACTGGTACCTGCTATGAGCAATGAATAAAATAATAATAAAATATATATGCGAAAGATAAACTGATGAAGTAAACCCAATTTGAATAATAATATGTGATTGCATAACATGTCTAAAATATCTGATAAATACTAAAAAAAAATATCTATCTGAATGACAAAAAAGTACTGAAAGAATTGGTAACTGACTAACTGCCTGACTGACTGTCTGATTGTCTAAAAGCCTCTAAACTAACTATAAAGTTGTTGGGAAAAACCCCTAACTAACTCCAACACACTAAACATAAGGAATTAATGAAATAATTGAAATAAGAAAATCATGTCCTCAATAGATGAGGACTCACAACTATTATTGTTGTGTATGCTGAGATGTCTACGAGCAGTCAGGAAACTGGGCATCCGAACCTATGTTATAAGAAAACATAGTACAAAGAAAAGTATGCGATCAGTACTTTAAATGTACTGGTACGTGTGATAAAGATTGACTGAAATGCATGAGATAACTGAGAATAAATACATGAACATGTAAAATCTGAGAATACAAGATGAATCATAAATATGTTTTTGATATTATCGGTAAATAAATGAATAACAAAAATCTGTATACTTTGGACAAGAAAACGTGAGTTGAGACATACTGATTACTGATTAACTGGTATTTGTATACTGATTAACTAATATCTAAATGTAAATCATATGATACTAAACTTAACATAGTTAGAATAACTGGACTGAAACTATATGAGGTATCATGTTACCAACATTTCCCAATCTAAGCTAATTGGGGTCAAACCTATTACCCCAGTTGGAAGGGTGTCAGTATCGTACCATGGGTACTAATACTGGCTATGAGGATCCAATAAACTGGTTTCCCGAAGAACTAAGGTGTCACCCTTTAATGGTAGGTGCTCTCATGAGATATGTGTCAATCCTTAACTGGCAGGTAGACATCTCAAACCAACACTGGCTACATAGTTATGCAACTCAAGAATTGTTACTAATGGTCACAACCTCTACTAGAAGGTGAGCCCCCATCCCTGGTTTCACTCGGTGCTAAATCCTACTCCCAACTAAACTGGCATTGGTACTGACCAAACTAAGTTTAAATAAACATTATGTTTGATAACTGATAGTGCTCATCATGGCCATAAATATCTGAGTAAATAACAAAACTCATGGTATCACTAAATTATTATTTGAAATCTCTAAAATCATGTAAAACATGTAGGTATCGGGTAATCATAACCACCAGCACTGAATGATCATGAAATTCAATATTAAGACTTAAAACTATAGTATTATATCAGGATTAAAATATTCAAAGTATAGACATTTTATGAAACATATGAAAATCAAGAACTTGAACATGGGAAAACAACATGGTTACGTTACTAAGATCATAACTTGATAGTATAACATAAAATTCACTTGAATGTAATTTGAGATATTGAAGCTTAAAGCATGAGATAACCTAGCTTAGCCTGGAATCATTCTTGGGCATGGATTAAGTCAAACTACTAAGGAGAAGCATGAATTAAAACATATCATGAACATATAAAACTCCATAATTAATGAAAAATACATACTTTAATTATAAAGAAGATTTATGGGCTCCATTAACAAAGGGAACCATGGATGAACATCCCACATACCTCACTAGATGAATTCTTAAAGATTCCTTGAGGATTTCTTGAACTTAAAGCTTGAATTCTTTATTTTCTTGTGAAAGAGTTTGGACTAACTTTTGGGGGAAGGGAGGGTTTCTTGAGAGTAATTTATGACTAAAAGGGAAAATAATTCTCTTTGAAAGCCTCAAAATTCATGTTATGGATGGATTAGATGAAGTAAAATAACTCAAATTCTCTTAAATTCTAAGGAAATAAAACTGGACGGTATAGGGAGGGGCGGTGCGTGCTCTGGAGTGGTGGACTAGGATGGGCGGTGCTAGCCTTAGAGCGATAGATTCGACCAGGCGGCGCCCACCTTGCCCCAATGGACTAGAGGGGGCGGTGCCCACTTATCCCGGTGGTGCTACTGGATTGGTTTTATAAACACGCCCCTGCACTAGTCCAAAAATTCCAAAACTCACCAGAGATACTCTTTGAACAACCCTGATCATGAATCAACTCAAAATTTGACATCCTAAGGTTGAGAAGGTTAAAATAAGATCATCAAATTTTAGCGGTGTTAAAATGACTAATCCTCAACACATAGTGAAAAAATCCAAGTCTTGGACCCCTTAAACATGCAACTGAAAGCTGAATTGAGCTATGGTTAGTATGGGATATTACAATATATCCTCCTTGGGAACATTCATGCTCGAATGAGACTTTTAAGACTGAGAGTTTTAAGGAAACTTAGATCACATACTAAAAATGCATGACTAGAAACATGATTATATAACTGAGTTTGAAACGTAATACATTAACTGAACTTATTTTTGTGGATGTATGAAATGACATGAGAATGATTACATTGCTGAAACTAAGAGTGGAAAAGAGTCAATCTAAAGAAAATCATTACCTCAAGATGAATCTGTGTTTGTGGAGAAGAGGTGAGGGTACTTGATTTGGATATCTTCTTCAGCCTCCCAAGTAGTACCCTCAACAGACCAATTCCGCCAAAGGAACTTAACCAAGGGAACTTCTTTATTCGTTATCCTATGAATCTGACAAGGATCTCAACTGGGACTTCCTCATATAAAAGTCTATCCTTAACACCCATATATTCTAAACGAACAACTACAGATGAATCACCAATGAACTTCTCTAACAAAGAAACATAGAACACTGGGTGTACAGATGCCAGATCTACAGGCAACTCTAGCTTGTAAGCCACGTTTACAAAATAGTTCAAGACTCTATAAAGGACGACATATCAGGGATTGAGATTTCCCTTCTTGACATATGTCTTCACTTCTTTTATTGGCAAAATTTTTAGATAGACCAAATCACCAACATCAAACTCAATATCCCTTCTTTTCACATCGGTATAAGATTTTTGATGCCTTTGGGCAGTCTTCGGCCTCTCCCGCATTATCTTAACTTTCTCCATTGCCTTAAACACTGAATCAAGCCATATCAAAGCAGCTTCACCAGCCTTAAACCAACCAATAGGATATCTACATAGCCTTCAATAGAGAGCCTCAAATGGGGCTATTTGAATACAAAAGTGATAACTACAATTATAGGAAAAATCTATCAAAGGTAAGTTGTCATCCAAACTACCTTTAAGGTCAATAACACATGCCCTCAACATGTCTTCTAAAGTATAAATGGTCCTCTCCACCTTACCATCTATCCTAAGATGAAAAGTTGTACTGAGATGAACTTGGGTACCATGAACCTTCTGAAAAACCTTCCAAAAGTGAGAGGTAAACTCAGTACCTCTATTTGAAATGATAGACAATGGAATCCCATGCAACTTAACAAAATCCCTAATGTAAATCCTGTTATAATGCTCATCTGAGTGCGAAGTATAAACTGACAAGAAATAAGCAGATTTGGTCATTCTATTGACAATGACCCATATCAAATCATGTTGACGATGCATATGAGGAAACCTTATTGCAAAATCCATGTTCACCACTTCCCACTTCTAAGTAGGGACACTACACTCCTGTAATGCACCACTAGGACTTTTGTGCTCAACCTAAACCTATTGAAAATTTAGGCACTTAGCCATAAACTCTGCAATATCCCACTTCATACCACTCTACCAATATATTTCCCACAAATCATGATTCATCTTAGTGGCTCCTAGATGGATCGATTATCGCACACCATGCACTTCTACAAGTATTCATTATATTAAACCATCAACATACGTAACACATAACCTGCCCTGACAATGTAGCACACCATCTCCCTCTTTGAAGAAAACCTCTACTTTCGGATCTCTAATTGCCTCCATCAGCTTAACCAAACTAGGATCCATATCTTGTTTTTCTTTCATTACACCAACCAATGAAGATTCCGAACCATTCTAAACCCATATACTTCGTTCAACTGAATCAACCAACCGAACACCCAATCTACCAAGATGATGAACCTCATGAACTAACTTCTTCTTATCATTCTCAACATGGGCAACACTAACCATAGATATCTTGTTAAGTGCATCTACCACTACATTAGCCTTGCTCGAATGATGCAATACACTCATATCATAATCCTTAAACAACTCAAGCCATCTTCTCTGATGAAAATTTATATTTTTCTATGTGAACATGTACTATAAACTCTTTTGTCCTATGAATAAATCAACATGAACCCCATAAAAATAATGTCGACAAATTTTCAAGGCTAAAACAACAACTGCTAACTTAAGATCATGGGTAGGATAATATTCTTATGGGGTTTAAGATGTCTATAGGCATAAGCTACGACCTTGTCTCTATTCATCAAAACACAACCAAGACCAACTATGGAAGCATTACAATAAACTGCAAATCTATCTATGCTATCTGGCAACAATCTGACCACTGAAATTTGACTTGTCCGTAATCGATAAACTTACCTATCCAAGATTCTCACTAGGACATCCTTATCAAACAAAGAATCCAAAATACCAATTTACACAAAGGGAACAATCAACGAAGGGTCACCCATGCATTTCCGCAAAATGGACACATGGAATATCGAATGAATGGAACTCATGATACAAGTCAATTCCAACTAATATGCAATACTACCAACCCTTCTCAAAACTAAGTATGGGCCAATATACTGAGGACTGAACTTCAACTTATTCCCAGACTACATTACTCTCGTCATGGGAGACACCTTTAATAACACCCAATCTACAACCTTAAATTCTAAGTCCTTTGGCCTAAGGTCCGCATAGAACTTTTGGCGACTTTGGCTGATCTTAAGCCTATCCCAAATAACCATAACCTTCTCCATAGCTTGGTAAACTAAATTTGGGCCAAACATCTCTACTTAACCAACCTCGAACCACCCAATAGGAGATCTAAAACTCCTTCCATACAATGCCTCAAATGGGGCCATACCAATGCAAGAATAGTAACTATTGTTATAGGAAAATTCAATGAGAGTCAAGTGTTCGAACTAACTATGACCAAAGTCGATTACATAAGCTCGTAATGTATCTTTCGTAATCTGAATAGTTCTTTCTATTTTCCCATTCAACTATGGATGGAAAGCAGTACTAATACTCACCTTAGTCTCAAACCACACTGAAAAGTATGGAATAAATATGATGAAAACTGACTACTATGATCTGAAATTGTTGAGACAGGAGCACCATGAAAATTTACAACCTCCTGAAGGAACAACTTTTCATAATCCTCTGTAGAATAATTAGTCCTCACTGGTAAGAAGTGAGCGGACTTAGTCATACTATCCACGATAACCCAAATGTTGTCACACTGATTCCGTGACCATTGAAGGCCGATAACAAAATCATATTGATTATATTCCACTTCCACACCAGCAAATCAATTTCTTAATGTAGCCTACCGGGCCTCATGTGCTCCACCTTTACTTGCTGACACACCATACACTTATCCACAAAGTTGGTTAGATCCCGCTTCATATTATTCCACCAATACATATCCTGAGTTCATGATAAATCTTTGTTGAAGTGAGATGATCCGTATACCATGACTCATGGGACTCAACTAAAATCCTACCTTACAATCCATCGATATCGTGAACACACAACCTCTTTTGGTACCTTAAGATACTATCACTATTGATATCAAAAGCCATCACCTTCTGCTTACCTACATAATCCTTGATTTTCATCAATAGAGGTTCTAATACCTATTTCTCTTTTATTTTTGATCCAAGAAAGGATTGCGCCACGTATTGCACAAATACACTACCTTTCTCAGAGTCCAAGAGAATAACTCCAAGGTTAGCCAAATGGTGAATATCCTTCATTAATTCACACTTATCCTTATCCATATGCAATAAACTACCTATTGATAACCCGCTAAGAGCATCAGCAACTATGTTAGCTTTACCGGGATGGTAGTAAAGACTCATATCATAGTCCTTTAGTAACTCAATCCACCTCCTTTGCCTAATATTAAGATTTTTTTGAGTGAACATACTGCAGGAACTTATGATCAGAAAAGATATCAGCATGGACCTCATACAAAGAATGAAACAAAATTCACAATGCAAACACCACAACCAATAGCTCTAAATCATGAGTTAAATAATTTTTCTCATGAACCTTCAACTGTGTAGAGGCATAAGCAACAACCTTTCCATACTACATCAATACACAATCCAAACCAACCTGTGATGCATCATAATAGACAATGAAACCTTTTGCATGCCTTCAACTAGAATTAAGACCAGAGCTGAAGCCAACATATCTTCCAGCTTCTCTAAAATACCCTCGCATACATCAGACCACACAAACTTTACCTTATTCTAAGTAATCTCGGTCAATGGAGTATCAATAGAAGAAAAACTTTCCACAAATATTCTATAGTAACTGGCTAAACCTATGAAACTCTGAATATCGATTGGAGTCATGGTTCTAGTCCACTTTTTATCGATAATAACATTCTGAGAAACCACAATGATCCCCTTACTAGACATAACATAACCCAAAAATGTAACAATATTCAACCAAAATTAATATTTAGAGAACTTAACATACAATTGTTGAACTTTCATGGTCTTTAACATAATATGGAGGTGATCAACATAATCCTCCTCACTTTTTGAGTATACCAAAATATCATCAATGAAGAAAATTATTAAAAAATCTAGAAACTAATGAAAGACCCTATTCACCAAGTACTTGATAGCCACAGGGGAATTAGTTAAGCCAAACAACATCAGCAAGAACTCAAAATACCTATAGTGGGTACAAAAAGTTATATTAGGGATGTCCACTTCCATAATCTTTAACTTATGATACCCACCCAAGATCAATCTTAGAGAAGAATTTGGATTTAGAGAAGAATTTGGAACCCTGAAGATGATCAGAGAGATCATCAATTCTTGAAATAAGATACTTATTCCTTATCATCACCTTATTCAGCTATCAATAATTAATACACATCTAAAGATAACCATCCTTCTTATATAGTAATAACACAGGTGCAACACACGAAGACACACTAGGATGGATGAAACCCTTCTCTAAAGGATCCATTAATTTCTTCTTATGATCCTTTAACTCAGCCAGAGACATTCAATTTGGGGGATAGAAATAGAAAGGGTGTCAAGGACAAGATCTATCCCAAAATTAATCTCCCATCAAGAAGAGTACCAGGAAGGTCATCAGATAAGACCTTGGGAAAATCATTCACCACTGGGATAGAATGTAAAGAAGGACCCTGCATGTTAGAATCTTTTATCTAGAATAGATGATAGAGACACCTCTTGTAGATTAATCTCTAAACTCTAAGATATGATATGAATCTCTCCTTAGAATAAAGGGAACCACCCTCCCAGTTAATAGCATGCAGATTAGGGAATTTAAAGATGACCTCATGGGTCTAACAATCTAAATAATCATTGCATGAGTATAGCCAATCCATCTACAATATGACATCAAAATTAATAATGTCTAATTCAAACTGATCCACCAAAGTATCTCGACCACCAATAGATATCATAAAAACTCTATAGACTCTTCTAAAAACCATAGAGTCTCCTACCAGGGTAGAAATAGAAAAAGGGTCCACAATATACTCAGGACCATATCAAAAATGCATAACTATAAATGGGGTTAAATAAGAAAGAGTATACCCTAGATCAAGTTAATATCACACATCATGGGAAAAGAGTTTCAATATACCAGTAATGACAATGGAAGATGCCTTAGAGTCTTGATGTGAAGTAAGAGCATATAAGCGATTTCGGACAGTGCTTCTACTAGAAGCAAAAGTAGTATCCTTTTAGTGTAAGAGCTAATGAAGATGAAATAGGAACCTTATTGTCCCCAGAAGCAATCCTAAAATAATAATCAAGATGCATGCTGCCAATCTAACCATAGTAATAAAAATGGTTTCTTTCCTTCTCACATTAGCCACAGTGCAGATGACCACAAAATTTACAAAGAGGATACGATGGAGCAGGCTGAGACCTACAAACCTGATATTGGGCACCCTATGCCCTGTACCCTTAATTATGTTGAGAAAAATGATCACCCAATGGCTTTGGGTAAAGAGTACTATCCATAAAAAAAGGAACTAGAACTCCTCTACTTCTTCTTAGGACACTTTCCCTCATCTCTACTACTCTGCAGCTGGCCTCCACCCTGATAAAAAAATCTAAATTTCTTACTCCACCTCTAAAATACACTAGTTTTTTCCCATAGAAAATTCCTAATTTAAGGCTCACCGGAGATTATACGACTTGTGGGTACTAGTCGTATGATGTGGGCATAATTTAGGGTCCTTAACTCATATGATGATCAATATGTTTTAGGTTACATTCTGTCTAAGGTATGAGTAGACATATTAATAGTCAAAATATAGGGTACGAGGGGTATATTACTATATCATATGACGTCTTATGTCTAGCCTAGAGTATTTTGCCTAGGGTACTGTTTAGGAGGGTACCAATCGTACGATTAGAAATTAGTTGGTCTAGGAAATCTTTTGTTGGACATTTTTGGTTTTAAAGTTGATGACTAGGGTACGATTGGTGGGTACCACTCTATGTTGGGTTATGGTTTGGGTGATGTGGTCGTCCTCTCCTGCGATTATGTTTTCATTTTTTAAGATGGGGATATTTCAGACATTTCCAACCTCGAAACTCTTAAGTCCCCACGTCTTATTACCTATTGTATACTTTCATAACACACCTTCAAAATATCAAAAACTCAAACAACACTCTTTAAACTCTTTCTTAAAGATTAGGCTAGGGTTTTCTCCAAGTGTTCATCTAGGGGAAAAAAGGGTTAAGTTTCTTCTGTGAATCTTCATAAATAAGGTTTGTGACTCCTCCCTCATTGTTACCCCTCAAATATAATATGTTTTAAATATTTATTATGAATTATAAATGGTGGTTTTGAAAAGCAATATTGAAGGTTATAACACATATTGTTAAGTATTGTTTACTCTTGGTTTAAACTGCAATATACATATTTTTGGTGATGTTTTGCACTTGTGGATGCTTGGAAATTGTTTTTTTAACAAATTGGTCGTGGATAATCTAATCTTTAGGGTCTTTACTTTAGTTTGGTTTTGGTAACGGTATGCCCTCAAAGTGTTTGTGAAAATACCTAAGAGAATTAACTAGTCACATATTAATAGTGTTTTGAACTAAAGAGTTGACCTAGTAATATTAATGTTTGGTAAATAGTTTTGTAAAGGCCATATTGTTTGTGTAATGATTTAAATGGTAACCTTGGTGGTTTAATTGGTTAAAAGGTTTTGATTCCCTAAAATTTAAATTGTTTTATGTTTATACTTGATAATGGGTTTTCATCCCTAAACATTGAGTGAAGTTAGTATCTTTGTTAGACAATGGGTTCGAGTCCCAATATCAAATAAAGGATTGGTTGATTAATAATGGAAATTGCATGTTGTACGCTTGCAAGTAGTGTTGGTATGATGATACCAATGAGATACCTTGGTAAGTAATTGGCTTAATATTTGTGTAGGTGAAATGATAGTTTTAAATTGGTATTTAAAGAAGGGATGTATAGCTGGTCCATGAAAGTGGAGTCCGAAGAACTAACACTCAAAATCATGCTAGCCGGTGCGGGTGTCTTTGTGATAGAGTGGTTTGATTCCCCTAAATGAATATATAAATAGGAGGTTCTAGTCCCGCATAATACATGTACTGTCTCTTAAATCTCTTTATTATGCTAGTAGGTTCGAGTCCCCTACATAGGCATATATAGTTTTGGACTTTCTCTAGTTTGTGTGGTTACACACACTAGGGCCCTTATATCTAAGGGAGAGTTGGGCCCATATAGCCCGTGGGTGCCTTGTTCTATGACTTCTATGCTACATAGCCCCAGGTTACTGATTTCAAAGTTCATGCTAATTTTTTCCCTACCTCGACATGGTATATATGTATATATATTGCATTGGTCATATGTATTGGTTAATTGGATTTAAACTATTGGCATTATTTTATCCTTATCCTTGAATTAAATGCTAGTGCTCCAGCTGCTAACCGTCTTTGATATTATATCCCCATCCGATTTAGATGTTGGTCATATTCTTACACCTCTTATTTAGTGATTGGACTTGAGAACAACTTGTGTTGATTTAAAGTGGTGAGCTTCCATACTTCAAAAGTAGCCATTTCTTGCTTTGAGTTTTCTTATGTCTTTATTAGTTTAGACTTAGACATTTGTTTTTGCTATGGTTGGGGGCATGTCCCAATCAGATATTCTTGGATTTCTTTTAGAGGCTTTTTATGGACTAACTGTGGACTTGGGTACGTCATGGTATGGATATGGACTTGGTTATTATTTTGATTTTGTTATGGATGTTTGTTGGGCATTGGACAGTTAAACTTGTTTGGGTTAGTCATGGTCTTGGACCTATCCTAATGTCTTTGTGTTGTTAATCACCTTATCTTGTTATATGTTCAAAATTTATCTAATTCTGGGTACATGGTTTGTTTGATTGGATAGTATGGTGATATCTAGTCCTTGTTGGGCTTGAGATACCTATTACAACAAGGCTCTAGTTTAGGTCATGTCAAGTTGGTATTAGAGACAATGTTTATGGTCAGTTGGATTTCTACAAAGTCGTGTCAAGTATAGTCTCTTTTATGGGTATATAGTGTTCCACACTAATAAGAGAGAGGGTATGAGATATTTAGGAATGTTTCACTCAATTGTTGTCTTATTTCATGCTTTAGAGTCCTAGGTCTTAGATTCTTTTGGTTTCGATTTGCTTGTATTTCAGATCATGCCTCCAAGAAGAATTAATGTTCGTGCAAATTCCTTTATTCCAACTGGGGACAATGTTGATGGGACACGCCCTACCTCTTATGTGCAGAACCGGTCAAGGGTCATTATATTTGACTGTCCTCTTGGGGTTCCACTTGTCCTCACCGATCCCACTTCTGAGGGCGATACTCATACTCAGTCACCTCAAAAATAGGCTTTTAATGTTGAGTTCCTTTGCTCCATTAACCTGTTGACTCAATTGGTAGCTTAGAAGTCTAAGCATGGTATTCCTCTTAGTTCATCTTCTAAGGCCAAAAGGGTTGACTAATTTATGAGGTTGCATTCTTTTATGTTTACTAGCACAAAGGTTGAGGAGGATCCTAAAAGTTTCATTGATGAAATTAGAAGATCTTCTATATTATTCATGCTTCGGAGGTTGAAGGTATTGAGTTTGCTGCCTACCATTTAAAAGATGTGGAGAACCAGTCTTTTAAAGAGTGGGGATAGTAGAGGGGAAAGGATGTTAGTTCTACCTCGTGGGAGGATTTCTTTAGTATATTTTTGGACCGGTTCTTTCCCCAAGAGTATAGGAAGGCAAAATCAAAAGAGTTTGTGAATTTGAGAAAAGGTATAATGTCCATCAAGGAGTATGCCTTGAAATTTTATTATTTGTCTAGTTATGCTCCTGAGTTAGTCTCTAGCATGAGGGCTAAAATGTGTAAGTTTTCTTTGGGTCTGTCTCATTAGTTGATCCTTGAGTGTAAGCCTGCTTTATTGATCAAGGACATAGACATCTCTAGGTTGGTGGTTTACATGCATCAAGTGAAGGAAAAAAAAAGAAGGAGGAGTTTAGTGAAAGCAAGGGGAAGAAATTTAGGCCTTCTGAACGGAGTGGTAAAGAAGGTATAATATTGCAAAAGAAGAAGTTGGAGAGTTCTGGTTCTTTCACTACAGCTAGTGCTCCTTACCCAAAGTCGTTGGGTGATCATAAGTCTTAGCATGATATTGGGTCCTGGGAATAGGGTGCCTAATCTTAGGCTAGTGGGGCTTAGTCGTCTCCATCCCATCCTCCTTGTAAATTGTATGGGCGGCCACACCATGGGTTCTGTGAGGACTGGAAGAACAAATTTTTTATTATGTTCAAATTAGTCACATACAGTGTGACTGTCATGTTAGAATGTCTTTTGAGGGAGACTAGGTCGCGATTACCTCTTCATCTGCTCCTACACCAAAGGGTGCAACTTTTGCATCTGTTTCAACTTCTTGTACCTACACTGGCCGAAATCCATTATATGCTCTTGCATCTTGCTAGGATTTTGAGGCATCTCCCAATGTCATTATGGTTATGTTGAAACTTTTCTCCCGAAATGTGTATTATTTTCTTGATTAAGGGTCCACTCTTTCATATGTGACCCTATTTGTGGATGTGCATTTTTACTTTTATCCTACATCTATTTCTGATCCTTTTTTTGTATCTACCCCGGTTTGTGAATCTGTGATTGCTTAAAGAGTCTATTAGGGGTGTGTGGTATGTCTTAGTGGTAGAGAAACTCTCATGGATTTGATAGAGATAGATATGGTTGACTTTGATATCATATTAAGGAGGACTTGGTTGCATTTTTTGTATGCTTCGATAGATTTTGGACACGTAAGGTCATGTTTAAATTCTCTAATGAGCTAGTCATTGTATGGGAAGAGGGTTCTTCAATTCTTAAGAGGAGGTTCATCTCATATCTTAGAGCCCAAAAGATGATTTCCAAGGGGTGTTTATATTATTTGATTTGGGTTAAAGATTCTAACTCGGAGGGTCCTTATTTAAAACATGTTCCTATGGTAAATAAGTTTCTCGAGGTTTTCTTTAATGATCCTTCTGGTGTTCCTCCCGATAGGGAAATTGATTATAGGATTGATCTTATACCAGACACTCATCCTATCTCTATACCTCCTTATAGGATGGCTTCAGCTTAGTTGAAGGATCTTAAGAAGGAATTAAAGGATCTCTTAGATAAATAGTTTATTCATCCTAGTGTGTCTCTTTGGATTGCCCCTGTATTGTTCATGTGTAAGAAGGATGGTTCCTTTTGGATGTGTATTTAAGGTGCAAAGTGTTTCTCTAAGGCTGATCTTAGGCGGGTTATCATCAACTTAAAATAATGAAAGTGGAAATCCCTAGGACTGCCTTTAGGACCTGATATGGTCACTATGAGTTCCTGGTTATGTCTTTCGGGTTGATTAATTCCATGAAAAAATTCATGGGTTTGATTAATTGGTCTTCCGTTAGTTTCTAGATTTGTTTGTCATTGTCTTCATTAATTACATCTTTGTCTACTCTAAGAGTAAGGCAGATCATGTCGATCACCTCCGTGTTATGTAATAGACCTTGAATAATCAGCGTTTATATGCTATGTTCTCTAAATCTAAGTTTTTGTTTAAAGTTGTGACTTTTGTTGGTCATGTTATCTCTAGTGAGGGGATCATGGTAGATCCGCCAAAGGATGAGATGGTTAAGAAGTGTCTTAGACCTAGAATTCCAACCGATATTCGCAGCTTCTTGGGTTTAATTAGTTACTATAGGAGATTTGTTTAATGCTTTTTTACTATAGCATCCCCATAGACTAAGTTTACTCATAAAAGATCATGTTTTTGTGGTCGGATGCATCTAAAGGTAGTTTTAGGAAGTTAAAGGATAAGTTGACTTCAACTCTGATTTTGATCCTGCCAGAGGGATATGATGTCTTTGTAGTGTATTGTGATACTTCTCGTGATGGGATTGGTTGTGTGTTTCTGCAGTATGGTAGTGTGGTGACCTATGCTTCTAGCCAGTTGAATGTTCATGAAGAAAACTACCCCACCCATTATTTGGAGTTGTTAGATATGGTATTTGCGTTAAAGATTAGGTGTCACTATCTCTATGGGATTTGTGTTGATATATTTTCTGATCATAAGAGCTTGTAGTATGTATTTACTTAGAAAGAATTAAATCTCAGGGTAAGGAGGTAGCTTGAGTAGCTGAAATACTATGATATAAAACTTCCCAACAATCTAGATAAGCTAACATGGTTGCTGATGCTCTTATCAGGTTGTCCATGGGGAGTATAACTAATGTAGATAAGGACAACTGGGAGTTGGTGAAGGACATTCACCATTTGTCTAGTCTTGGAGTTCATCTCACGTAATCCGAGAATGGTGGTGTGTTTGTGCATCAGGTGTAGCAATCATCTCTTATTATTGCGATAAAGGAAAAGAAAATGTTAGATCCTGATTTGTTAAAGATTAAGGGGAATATGGGTCACTAAAAGATTGTTGACTTCGAGATAGGTGGTGATGGTATCTTGAGGTACCAAGGCAGGTTATGTGTTCCCCATATCGATGGATTGAGGGAAAGGATATTAGCCAAAGTGCATATATCTCGTTATGTTATTCATTATGTATCGTCACCTTAAAAAGTTCTATTGGTGGATCAATATGAAGTGGTATGTGGCTAACTATGTGACTAAAGGTATGGTGCGTCAACAAGTGAAGGTTGAGAACATTAGACCCAGGGGTTTGTATCAAGAGATTGAGTTTCCCCAATTTAGGCAGTAGGTGATTAATATGGGGGTTTTAACCAGTCTTCCTTGGTCTCGATATCAGTGTGATTTGATTTGTGTAATTATAGATAGGATGACTAAGTCCACTCACTTCTTATCGATGAGGACTAGTTATTCAACGGAGTATTATGCTAAGTTTTTTCTTGCGGAGATTGTCAAGTTGCATGGTGCTCCTGTTTCTATCATTTCGTATTGTGGCATTCCATTCTCATTAAATTTTTGGATGTCATTTTAGAAATGGTTTGGAACTACGATGTGCCTTAGTATCTCTTCCCACCCACAGTCCGATGGACAAGCAAAGAGGACCATTCAAACATTGGAAGATATTCTTCATAGTGGTAGTTGGCTCAACCATTTGCCTTTGATTGAATTTTTTTATAATAATAATTACCCCTCTAGAATGGGTATGGCTCTTTTAGAGGCATTGTATGGTAGGAGATGTCGTTCTCCTATTGGGAGGTATGAAGTTGGTGAGGGTATGTTTTTTGTCCCTAATTTAGCTCACCAAGTCTTGGAGAAAGTGAAGATGATTCATGATAGATGGAAATCCAATCAAAGTCACCAAAAGTCCTATGCGAATGTTAGGCGTAGGGAGTTGGAGTTCAAGGTTGGCGATTGGGTATTCTTGAAGGTGTCTCCTCTTAAGAGAGTAATATGGTTTGGTAAGAAGGGGAAGTTAAGCCCTCAGTATTTCGGACAGTAATTCATTTTGAATAGGGTTGGCAAGGTTGCTTATGTGTTAGATTTGCCTCCTAGTTTGAACTCCATCTATCCGATTTTCCATGTCTCTATGTTGAGAAAGTGTGTAGGTGATCCTTTATTGATTGTTCCTATAGAAGGGTTAGGTATCTCAGATTCCTTATCTTACGAGGGAGTCCATTGAGATATTGGATCATTAAGTCCGTCGATTGCGGACAAAGGATGATGCTTCGGGAAAGGTTCTTTAAAAGAACCATAAGGTTGAGGAACTACGTAGGAAGCGAAAGAGGACATAAAGTCCAAGTATCCACATTTGCTCCTCGTTCCAGAAATTTGTGCTTGAGGTATGTGTTATTCTTAATATCTTTGTTTTATGTCGTTGTTTTCTAACTTGTTTAAAGTCTAGTTTGATGTGTAAGAATGTGTTAACTCATTCTTGTGCTTGCCTTTACCCATCATTGAAGGACGAATGATCCAAGTGGGGGAGAATTGAAACACCCTTGTTTTGACCCTTAGAAAATTCATGATTTTAATCTCACTAGACATCATAATACTTATGGGTACTAGTCGTATGATGTGGAAACTTTTTAGGGTCCTCAACTCGTATGATCATCAATGTGGTTTGGGTTGTCTTCTGTCCAAGGTATGTGTGGACATCTTTCTAGTCGTAAGATATGGTACGAGGGGCATATTACTAAATCGTATGATGTCGTATATCTATCCTAGAGGATTCTATCTAGGCTACGGTTTAGGAGGTACCAAGTTTATTATTTGATACTAGTTTATCTAGGTACTCATATTTTTGTTAGTGTTAGATTCCAAGTTGATGCCTAGGGTACGACTGATGGGTACCAATCGTATGTTTGGGTACATTTTAGGTGGTGTGGTCGTACCCTCCTGCGATCATGTTTACATCTTTTAAGATGAGGGTATTCTGGACATTTCCCACCCAATAGCCCTTAATTCCTCAAGCCTTATAACCCATTTTGGCCTCTCAAACACACTTTTGAAAGTTCAAACATTCCAAAAACACTCCCTAAATTTTATTTTGAAGATTGGGCTAGGGTTTTCTCCATGTGTTCATCTAGAGACTCAAGGGTCAAGTTTCTTCTATGAATATTCATGAATAAGGATTGTGACTCCTCCTCCTTTTTATTTCATAAATATCATGTGTTTTAAACATTGATAATTATTCAAAAATGGTGGTTTTGAAAACCGATGTTGAGGGTTTTGATACTTATTGTCGATTATTGTTTACTCTTGGATTAAATTGTGTTCATAAATATTTTTTTATGATGGTTTACACATGTTAGTGCTGGGTAATTGTGGTATAACAATTGGGTCATGGGTTACACTTAACATGATGGTTTTTAATTTGGTTTTAATCATGGTAATGGTATGCCCTCAATGTATTTGTGAAAATGCCTAAAAGAATAAACTAGTCACATGTTAATGGTGTTTTGAACTAAGGCATTGTCCTAATGAATATGAATGGTCGGTAAATGTTTTTTTAAAGGACTTATTGCTATATAATTATTTAAATTCTAACATTGGTGGTTTAATTAGCTAAAAGAGTTTGAGTCCCTGAATATTTAATTGATATATGTCTTCACTCGATAATGGATTCGAGTCCCTAAACATTGAGATGAGTTAGTGTCTTTGTTAGACAATGGGTTTGAGTCCCAATGTTTAATAAATGATTAGTTGATTGATAATGGAAATGACATGTTGTAAAATTGCAAGTGGTGTTGGTATGACGATACCAATGAGGTGCCTTTGGTAAGTAATTGCCTTAATGGTTGTATATGTGAAATGATGGTTTTAAATTTGGCTTTAAAAGTGGGATGCGTATCCAGGCCGTGAAAGTGGAGTCTAAAGGACTAACACTGTAGACCGCACTAGCCGACATGGGTGTCTTTGTGAGAAGATGGTTTGAGTCCTCTATATGAATATGTGAATGGGAGGTTCGAGTCCCCCATAATACAGGTACCAGTGCTTAAGTAACCTTTATTAGCTAGGAGGATCGAGTCCTCCATATAGGCATTTATGATTTTTCACATTCTTTGGTTTATACGGCTACACACATTAGGGCCCTTCAAGCTAGGGGAGTGCTGGGTCCATACTGTCTGTGGTTGCCTTGTTTTATGATGGCTATGCTACAAATACCATGTTAATAATTTCAAAGTTCATACTAATCTTGTTCCCTACCCCAACATCGTATATATGTATATTTATATGTATATATTGCATTGGTTGATTGGATCTGAATTGTTGGCATTATTATTTCCTTATCCTTGAGATATATGCCAGCACTCCAACCACTAACCGTCTTTGATGTTGTATTCCCATGCGATGCAGGTGTTGGTCATATTCTTATAGCTCCTACTCAGTGATTGAACTCAGGAATAACTTGTGTTGACTTGAAGTCGTGATCTTTCATACTTCCAAAGGCTCTATTACTTTATTTGATTTTTCATGTCTTTATTGGTTTAGACATAGACATTATTTTTGGCTATGGTCGGGGGCGTGTCCTGATAGGTTATTCTTGGATTTTTTTTAGAGGCTTTGTATGGACAAACTGTGGACTTGGGTACATCATGGTATGGATATGGACTGGGTTATTATTTTTGTTTTATTATGGTTGTTGGTTGGGTATTTAATGGTTAGACTTGTTTGGGTTGGTCATGGTCTTGGACCTATCCCAAATTCTTTGTGTTGTTAATCACCTTATTTTGTTATATGCTCGGAATTCATCAAACTCTGGGTATATTTTGGTTGGTTGGATTAGGTAGAGGGGTGATCTCCGGTCCTTGTTGGGGTTGAGATGCCCATTATGACAAGACCCTGGTTCGGGTCGTGTAAGCCTCTTTCCCAACACTACTTGTTTTTTTTTTCTTCCTCAACCTGCTAAATATATACCACAAGTCTAGAAATATCCATATCCTTGTTCAGTAAGGCAGCCTTACTCTCAAGAATCAACTCAAGGGATAACCCAGAATCAAACCTACACATTCTAGCTCTTATGCTAAACACCAACTCAGTATCATACCAAGACAACTGATAGAATTTCAAGGAATAATTGTTGACCAACATCCTACCTTGTCTCAGATAATTCCCAAATTCTTCCACTTTCGCCTTCCTCAGCTCCTAAGGAATGAAGTTGTTCAAAAATGCACTAGAAAAGTCATCCCATAGTCCAGAGTCAGCATTACCTCCCCTTGATTTTTCCCACTCTTCGTACCATTGGTATGCCATATCCTTCAATTAGGAGGCCAAAAACTCCACACCTTCAACATCTGAAGTATGCATAATCCAGAAGATCTCTCCATCTTATCAATAAAATCTTGAGGATCCTCCTCGACCTTAATGCCGGTAAAAGTTGGAGGACTCAACCTCATGAATTGATCAACCCTTGTGTCCTTAAAAGAGGGAGTACTACACTCACACTAAGAATCTACCAGCTGATCCAACATAGGAATGGACTTACAAAACTCAGCATTCATCATATCATCCTGAGGATCTAGAGGAGGGCTAGAGGGAACCGGTGGAACTGTAAGAAGGCAATAAAGATTTTGACCCCTAGGATAGGTCTGAACCCCCTAAGCAGGATGCAACCTATCAAAAGTGTCCTCAAGTGGGACAGAGGAGTTTCCATAAGCTTTAGATTTTCTAGGAGGCATGATCTGAAAAAGAAAGCAAAACAAAATTAGAGGAATCCAAGACCTTAGACTTTATAGCTCGAAGTAAGACAACAAGAAAGAGAAACATTCCTAAAAGTATCATAGCCTCTCTCTTATAGTGTGTCACACTACACACCAATAAAAGAGACTCTACTTGACACGACCTTGTGGACACCCAATTGGCCATGAACCTAAGCTCTGATACAAACTATGTGTGATGCGAACTAGGGCTTTTCCGTGACAGGTATATAAAGTCCCACGTGGACTGAAGATCACCCCTTCATGTAGCCTAACCAACACAACAAACATAAGTTTTGGATTAGTTCCAGACATGTTAAAAGATTGCATAGAATAAAATTAATAACAATTCAATGATAAGTCTATACCAACTACAGATAACCGGACAACCATCCATCGCCAAACAACCAAGCAAACCACCAAATTCCACAGTAGTCCAACAAAGCCTCTACAAAATCAAAAATCACTAAAAAGTTAGGGTATGCCCCCGGCAGTAGCCAAAAACAAAGTCTAAACAAGGTCTAAGAAATAGGATATAAGGACCGTGAAATAAGTCCATTTAAAGTACGGACGCTCACCACTTAAATGTCAACTAACGAAGTAACTCAAGCATCTGCATAGGATAAATAGAAGAAGTCCCAGTACCTGCATCGCATGGGAAATAGCATCCAAAATAGTTAGTGGTTGGAGTGCTAGCATATAACTTATGGATAGAGGAATAAAATAATGCCATCATTCAAAACCAAGTCAAATTACCATATGCAATCATATACATACTTATATATCATGCCGGGATACGTAAAAAGGCTTAACAGGCATTTAAGAACCTTAACATGGGTTGTGTAGCATAGATATCAGATAACTAGGAACCTACGCACTATATGGGCCCAGTTCTCCCCTATCTGAAAGGTCCCCAGTGCGCGTAGTCACATGAATCAGAGAATAACCATATCTGTATATGCCTTTATGGGGGACTCTAATCTCTTGGCATAATCAAGGTGACTTAAGAACTAATGTATACAATATAGTCGACTAAAACCTCCCAATCATATAGAAACCCGAACCGACTAGCACAATTTCTAGTGTTAGTCCTTCAAACTCCACATTCATGGCCCGACTACAGATCCCACTTTGAATCCCAAATTAAAACATTCATTGCACATACACAACTATTAATCCAATTACTTACCAAAGTTATCCCATTGGTATCGTCATACCAATCCACTTGTAAGCGTAAAACATACTATAACCATTATTAATCAACTTAGGACTCGAAAACATTGTCTAAACAAAGACATCAATTCAATTCGACCTTTAGGGACTCAAACCTATTTAATATTTCAAATCAATTTTTTACCACAAGGCCTTTATAACCAATTTTCTAGACATTAACATCCATAGGCCAATGCCTTAGTTTAAAGCACAATTTAAAATATGACAAAATCATTCTCATTGGAATTTTCACAAACAAGTTGAGGACATACCATTATCAACAACAAAAACCATAAAATTTAGGGTTAAACATGAACCATTTGTCAAACGACAATTTCCAAGCACTCATGTGTGCAAAATCATTATCAAAATATGTATAATCATTATTCAAATCATAATAAAATAGTACCCAGTTAGATTTCATTCAAACCCTTGAACTTTATTTTCAAAACAACTCTTAATAACTCATAAAAATGTTTAAAACATATGATTTTAGTTAACTAACAATGAGATAAGAGTCACATGCCTGAGTTATGAAGATTCACGAAAAGAATTTTGATCCTTAAGCCCTTAGATGGCCACTTGAAGAAATCCTAGACCAATCTTTCTTGAAGGTTTGGGAGAGTTGAGAGAGTGTTTTAATCTTGCTAAGTGCAAAATAAATGCATAATTTTATATTATAAGACGTGGGGTATTAAGGTCATTGGGGTAGGAAATGTACAAAGTACCCCGACCTAAATCTATAGAAACCTGCCAGAGGTTATGAGTTGACCCTCCAACTCGTCACCACTCATACGATTGGGATCATCTAGTCATCACTAGAATAGAAGGATGAACGCCACACTCTATCCAACTTACGACTCTCTTGTTCCACTCTTTCTTAAACCATAAAACTGGGAAGCTCTACTTGTATCCAAAGTAGAACAGCAAGGGCTACACACTAGGCAAGATACAATTGGACCTTAACCCTCACATCATATGACTATACGACTCGTATGGAGTATCTTATAACTAGGTCAGAACATAGCCATCAACATACTTACCAAGATACGAAGAGGTTCCCTAGACCCATTACCATAACATATGACTTATGGTGTGAGTCATAAGATGAACATGAAGTTTAAAATTCAAGAAATTCACAAGGGCCAAAGTTCAAGGCGATTCACAACAGTCCATAGGGTAAGCTAGAAGAGGTATGGGCATCTAAAACACTTTCCAACATATATTCATGAACTCATACAGACAAATTGATTTTATATTTTTAAACCATGCAGCACAACACAGACACATCTAAGTAAATCACATTGCTGAGAGAACCTTTCCTTGAATTAGGGTGGTAGTGATAATGTGATCCAAAATTCTATATTTAAAGCAAAGTGACAGCAGAACAAAATTTGATAAACTAACTTATGGATTAGAGACAAAATTCTTAGCTTCATCAAAGCAAACCACGAAATTATCAAACATGTACCAAAGAAAAAGAAATAGACGCAAAGAACCTAGTGTCAAAAACTTTCTCAAATAAAAAGTCATTAAGAGTGAGTTTGTCCCCAAGAACAAGAGTTTCTAACTCACCAATATCTTAGGAAAGGCAAAGATTTGCATAAAACATGTGCACAGAGTCCTCATAGACTTCCATACCACAAAGACAAAGTACAAGAGATAAGACTTGGGATTTTATAAAAGAACATAAATTGTAATGAGATTTCTTTAACTGAGTAAGATTCTAAATTCTTTCAGGCATAATTGAGTGATTTTTTATGGCATCAAATTATTCCCATAGCAAAATAGTAAAAAAATTATATATGTCCTATGTGTAGAGAGTCCAGATGAGAGAGATGTGTTTTCTTGAGGGACGAATTGGGGCAATAAGCTGAATATTTTTTATTGATAGTCGATTATAGGGAATGAGAAGAATCTTCTTGAGAGGAATCAAAGATAAAAACTAGGTCAAGATTGTTGGAATTGCAATCCAAAGGATTCTTTGTAAGATTATTTAGGTCCTTAGAGGAATGATAAAAGAGGGGTTTAAAGAGGGTATAAAAAGAGAAAGAAGGTGAAATAGTGGGAAGGTGAAAGGAGGTGAAGTAAATAAAGGTTATTAATGAAGAGAAAGGGTTGCAGTCATCTAGGGAAGAGAAAATGTAATGTAAAAGTAATTAAGGGAAAAGATAGAAAGAGGTAATCAGAGCATAAAAACAAGGTGGATAAATGATAATGATGATGAGTCACAGAGGTAAAAATTGACCATAATCAAGGGCAAAATATTTTTGAATTTTTTTTGTCAAAATAAGGCCATTACAATCAAATGTGATTAATGCATGTTATAGTGAGACTTTTTCTTAAGAAATAAATTCTTTTGTCTATCAAAGGTTTAGTAAAAATATCAGCAAGCTGATTTTTAGAGTCACCAAATTTTAAACAGAAGTTTTTAGTCTCTACATGATCACGGATAAAATAATGCTTGATGTCTACATGCTAAGCTCTAGAATGATGCATCGTTGATTTAAACACACTAATGCACTAGTATTATTACAAGTGATATGTATAGATTCAAAGGATAAATCAAAGTGAAGTAATTGATGCATAATCCATAGAATCTAGGTACCACAATTTCCAATGGCTATATATTCAACTTTGGTAGATGATAGAGTGACTGAAGTTTGTTTTTGTTATGCCATGATATTAATGCATCACCAAGAATTTATAAGGTTCCACTAGTACTCTTTCTATCATTTTTGTGTCCCATAAAATTAGCATCTGAATAGCCAACTAAATTAAAATTAGAAGAGTAAGGGTACCATAGCCTTATATCTTGTCTCGATGAGATAACAAATAATTTTTTTGACGAAACACAAATAGGATTCCCTGAGAGCCAACTGAAACTTTGCACATTTTGAAACACTAAACATAACCTTTTAGATATCTTGTAGTCAATCATAGTCGCAATATAATCATCCCTCTATATGTCTTTTCATTAACGTCTTTTCTGGATGTGTCTATATCGATATTTGTTGAGGGTCTTATTAGAGTTTCAAACACCTTCCCTTTTTCTGTTCTAATTTTTTTGAAAATTTCCCTTGTGTATTTTGATTGACTAATAAAGTTAAATTTTGGATTTTGCTTAAATTTCAATCCTAAGAAGAATGTGAGATCACCCATGAGACTCATATCTAGTTCTTCCTTCATAATATTTGCAAAATTCATGAACACAGAGGCGTTAGGAATACCAAAAATAATATCTTCAACATAAATTTGTACAATGAGAAAACTAGAGTCTAATTTTAGATTAAAAGTAGTAGTATTTATTTTACCTCTTTGAAAAATATTATTTAACAAAAAAGTACTCAACCTCTCATACTAAGCTTTTAGAGATTGTTTGAAACCATACAGTGCTTTTCAGAGTTTAAAAATGTTATTAGGATAAAGGGATCTTCAAAACAAAGAGGTTGTTTGATAATGACCTCTTCATGAATAAATCCATTTAGATAAGCACTCTTAACATCCATTTGATATAACTTAAAACGTTAGAATGTAACAAATGCCAATAAAATTTGAATCTATTCCAACCTTGATTTAGGAGCAAAGGTTTCCTCATAGTTAATACCTTCTTTATAAGATTAGCCTTAAGCGACTAACCTGAACTTATTTCAGATGACCTTACCTTCTTCGTTAAGTTTGATTCTATAGACCCATCTAGTTCCAATAATTGAGAAATTCATTATTCTTCCAACTAGATTCCAGACTTGATTACGATGAAACTAATCTAGTTCTTCATTCACGTCCTTAACCCAAGATTCATTTTTAGGTCCTCATTAACCTTTTTAGGCTCAATTTGAGACATAAGTGTTATTGATTTTTATTTTTTAGAGGCTTTTGTCTACTCCTGGTCACTTGGATTTTCAATGATAAAATCATCTGGAAAACTTGCACTATGTCTTTATTCCCTTAGAACATTTGTTTTTGGTATTTCAGTGATAAGAGTTGACTTTGGTTGAGCCATAGTCAAATCATAGATGACTGGCGTAGGTGTTATGTCAAGCCTAGTTCTTGACTGATAGTCACTTACCTTTTCTTCATCAAACTCAAGAACATAAAAGTACAGATAGATTTATAAAATACAATAAACATAGATTCTTTGAAACAAAGAGTCTATTTATTATACGCTATATAGGCATGGATACTGGGAGAGTAACCAAGAAAAATATCTTCATCGATTCGTGGGTCAATCTTTCCTAAGTTATTCTCACTGTTGTTGACGATAAAGCATTTGCATCCAAGAGGATGGAAATAGCTTATGTTGGGCTTCTATTATCTCCACAGTTCATAAGGTGTAATTTTTAGGATCGATCTGATAAGACAACTATTGAGAATATGACATGACGTGCTTATTGCCTCTACCCAGAAGTGATCGAGTAAGTTTTGTTATAGAAGCATGATTCTCATTGTCTCTTAGATGGATCTATTCTTTTATTCCACCACACCATATTATTAAGGGTATTATGGAGATGAGAAGTTCATAGAATAACTGTTTTAAGCACAACACTCCTTAAACACATTATTTTTGAATTTTCTTCCATGATTGCTATGAACATAGGTCATGAAATATCCAACTTCTCTTTGTACTATTCTATAAAGATATCAAATTTAGTGAATGCTTCATGCTTGAGATCTAGAAACATTACCCAAGTAAAATGAGAATAATCATCAACAATGATAAATCCATAAATTTTTCCACCAATACTTATGGTCTTGGTGGGACCAAATAGATCCAAGAGGATAGTTTGACTGGGCTTGCTAGTACTGACAATGTCTTTGACTTTAAAAGATGTCTGGGTTTATTTAGTAAGTTGACAGCCATCACATATGTGATCCTTTTCAAACTTTAATTTTGGCAGACCATGCACTATTACAAGTATAGAAAGTTTTTTGATCCCATGCATGCTAACATGCTCGAGCTTCTTGTACCATAACCATGTGTCATTGGTTTGCTCAGTAATAAATATCAATTTGAAAAAATTAGGATTATTTAGAATATAAATATTATCAACATGTTCAATAATTAGAGAGATATTTCTTTTTTAATGCTTAATAGAGCAACTTTCAGCTCTAAAGAATTCTCCAAATCCTGCATCACTTAGCTGGCTATTACTTAACAAATCATTTTTGAGTCCACCCATAAGATATACTTTAATGAGTTCACAGGCATTTTCCCAAAACCTGACTAATTAGCCTTTAATTTTCTTTAGATAGAAAAAATTTTCTTTCTTTGCCATCGTATTTTTGGAACATCTTATTTCTATGACCCACATTCGTTTCCTATAGTTTATGCGAATATGTTACTTTAAAATAAGAAAATAATTTTTTAAGATACCAAAGTGGTCTTGGGTCCTTGAGGATTAGATGTAATTGTGTTGGGACTCCAAATCCACACTCCTTTTGACCTTTATCTATAATTATGAGTTTTTTTCCTTTTCTTACCACAGATATAGTAGACTGGTCGATAAAAAGGGAAGGAAGTTTTACCTAAGATGAAAGAGTTTGATAAAGATCTTAATCTATCCGTAAAACATTTTTATTTTACATAACCGTGACTTCATGATTTTCTAATGTTGTTTATGTGTATTTTCACATTATCAAGTTCTTCTTGAAGTAAGTCAATTTCAATTTGACTTGCTTTAAGTCCTATTTACCTGTTCCTTCTTTCTTCTTCAATTATTTATTTTAACTAATTTTGAAAAAATTTCTTTTCTTAACAAATTTTATAGTACTCATCAATTATCTTTTGAGGATTATTAATAATCATATCAAGATTTGGATGAAAGAGGTTGCAATTATGACATTTAAAAGGTCTTACCTTACTGGATTAACCCATTACCATGAACCACATCTTTGTTGTTTTGATATCATCTTCCTTCTCATCTTCATTACTTCGGGCTCCAAAGTTTTTGTTCTTCATTGATGATATTCTACTTAATTCTTGATAATTTTGTTTAATATGACATGGTTTAACTGAATGATTGCAGTGATTATTGTTCCTTGTGAATTCATTGTTATTGTTGCCTTGATGTCTCTGTTGCCTTTGTCTTAAGGTTTTCCTTACTCCACATTTATAAGAGTCATTTCTTCATTGTTAGAATTTTCTATATGATCTTCATCTCCTGGTGTTATGGCATTAAAGGCGACATATTTTTCCTTCTCTTGTTTATTGTACCTGTTTATGTGATTTTTAGGCAATAAGTTTACCTCTTAGTTCTTCATATGTCGTGTCATAAAGATCCTCCTCTTTTAGAATGGTAGATGTGGATTCTCATCCTTTTGGGAGACTCCTTACAAACTTCTTGACCTGAAGGCAATTTGAGTAGATCATCCCTAAGGATTTTAGTTCACAGTTAATTTTTTGCTGAATTATGCAAATATTGACCCCACACCTTCATTTCCTTCGAATTTGAAAAGCTCGTATTCATTGTCTAACTGATCCTTGCATCCTTTACTTTGGCAGTACCTTAGGCAACTTCTAATTTGTCCCACATTTTTTTCTATTTTTCAGATTGATATCATGTCATCCTCTACTACGCTAACAACATAATAAAGTAGGCTTATAGTTTTTGCATTAGTTTCAATTATATCTTGTTCTTTATTTGTGATTTAATTTTTTTTAAATTTATCCAACTTAAGACTTCTTGATTCCTTGTCCTTTTCGTCCTTTCCGTCCTTTCCGTTAAGCCCTACTATAGGTTTTGGTCCCTTCTTGATGACCATCAAGGCTTGAAAGTTATTTAACTGTCTGAAGATTTTAAATTTGTCTTCAAGTGCAAGTAATGTTGTCTATTGACATATGGTGGACTTGTTGATAAGATTCCTTGAAGTAGTGCTCCTAGAAATTAATAGTTGGCCATTTGATCTTTATTCACATGCGGTAAACTAACACTTTTAGTAAGACTTGTTGTGGTACTAATTGAAATTTAAGAGGGAATAGGGGTGAATTGAAAACTTTTCTGAGTCGACTGATCAGCTTTGACAGTCAACTCACCAGCATGTTAGTGTACTAGATTAAACAAAATAAAATTGAAAGCATAAATAAACAAGTAAAAAAACATAGAGATTTATCCTGTTACGGATCACCAGTGTTGTTCATATTCCAGTCTCCTTGGGGTACAAGGGCTTCCTTCAAAGATTTCAATGTGAGAATGGGAATATAAAGAGGAGGCACAATTTTTTAATCTTATTTTGTTTTTCAGATCTGGTGGCACAGACTCAATAAGTATAACTAAGCTGGCTCGATCTTTCTCCTTTTTATAACTATTGTAAATTGAAAATCAAAAAATATTATGAAGACTAAAGATTGAGACACACTAAGAGTTTCTTGTGAAGTTGCAAAATTTGTCTTCTATCTTCCGTCTTTTTTTATAACCTTAATCTTGTCTGGCTTCTGTTCTCTAAAAAGAAAACCTACTGGATTTTTTCTCAATAAAGGATTTGAATTGATTCCTTGATTGAGAATTCACATTATATAGTACGTCCATATTAGATATGTTTACATATGAAAGGTTATTTATTTCTCAGATGTAGACTCACAACCGTATGTGTCCATGTCAGATATGTTCATGTAGAGGGTGTGATCTTCCCCCTTTAATGGTTCCTTATAAAATTAGATTTCCATGTTTGTTTAATGATTGCCTTTAGTATAATTGACTTCTTTATTGTTAGGGATCTTGTGAGATCTTATCATTATGCTATTCCAAATTTAGCGTGGGGGATGGTCCTTCTTGCCGTGATTACATCATTGGTGTATTTTGCATATTTTTTTCTAACAGTTTGTCATTATTAAATCATATTATATCAATATAGAAGGCTAACAGAATAGTCCTAAAATAAACTAAAAGTATCAAATACATAATCCTTGCATTAAAAGGATGCTAATGATGCCTATATCAGCTATATTTAAAACGGTTCAAAAATGGGTTCAAAATTGAAAAAGGACACTGAGATACCTTGCTAACAAATAATTTGTCTAATTTAAATCTTGGCCAACTTTTCAACAAATTATAGATCGTATTCATTAGTACGAAATAGACTATTTTGGTTGATTAATCCATAGTCACACAAACAGATTCAGACATCCCTAAGGTCTGGGTAGGCTAGCTTTAAAATACATGGTGACCCATTTTATTACGACCCAAGACTACCCCCCATATCATAACACAATGCTTAGAATCATAAGTTACTCTAAGACATCCCATGGCCTTTGATAAATATGAGAAAGATAAATAATAGCAGATAAAAAAACACTAATGCAAAAAGTTAAACTTAAATAATATAATAAATATCCAAAGGAACTCAAATCATCACTAAACATGTCTGAGATTAAAAATAAACATCTGACTGTATTTCTAAAAATCCTCTAATAAGAGAAGTTGTCGGTACAAGCCCATAGCTAACTCAGAATCTTTGAGAACTACGAATGACAAAGACAAAATGAAATGAAAAGATGACTCTAGACCTTGAATGGCGAGGACTCACAAAAATTGTTATTGTTGGTAAAAGGTGAGATCGTCCTAAGCATGATTAGTATTCTCAGTGTTTGAACTATATTATAAGATGATATAGTGCAAAAAAAAGTATATGATTAGTACTTGAATTTACTAAGTAGGTGAGATAAAGAAATAATTAAGATAAGTTAAACAGAGAACATACAACATGATAACTAGTGCAAGACCAAGTAATGATCACCGTCTATAAATGAAATGAATAAATGAAAACAAGGTCATGCAAGAATATAAAATCTAAACTACAAACTATGGACTACGGGATATACTTATAACCAACATCCTCCAATGTGATCTAATCGGGCTCTAATCTATAACAAATCTAGAAAGATGTTAAGTACCTTGCAAAGGGTACAAATACTGACTGATGCGGATCCACTAAATTGATGTCAAATGGACTAAGCTGTAAAACATGATCTAAGGGGTGATGATGTCCCATGGTTTCATGGAAAAAATCCAAATATATGCAAGTACATAAGTCTATTTTTTTAGATATGATGTATTTTTCTTTTTATGTTATAGGAAACTAGGTTATGGAGCTTCAAAGAAGAAAAAAAGCTGAAGGTTGGGGAAAATCCCACTTAGGCCACCAATGGGCCGTGAGTGCCACTAACAACCATCGTGGTTGGCCTTGTAAGTCTTAGAGGTTGAAATATATAAAATGTTAAAAGTTTCATTAGTTTTTGACATTGAAGGAGGGCTACTTACAGTACGTAAGTACCACTTAATCTATCGTAAGTGCCAATGTAGGTAATATAGGTTGAAGATCAGAGGCTCTAAGGTTTAAAGTTTTGTCTGACAGTTTCAAGGAGGTCACTTATGAGGAATGAGTATCACTTATGCAGTTGTGAGTGACATTATGGGTTGTAGACTGAAAAGTGAAGATATCATGTAACTTACGACCCACTGAGAGGCCCATAAGTATCACTTACGGCCCATAAGTGTGTCTGTAAGTGACCATCCAGCCAGTTTTCCTTGTTCATTTTGGCTAGAATTTTTTGAGTTAATGTAAACTATAAATTCCCTTTTGATGTTTTTTTATTATTTTCCTCACTCTTTACACTCACAAACATATATTTATTCTAAGATTCAACTTTTGATCTTGGAATCCTTTGTTCTTGATTATTTGGTTTTTTATTAATTTGAGACTTTGGGTTTTCTTATTAAATTATTATGAGAGTAATCTTATGCTTTCCTTTAATAATTCCATGTATATTATTGAAAACATGAGAGGCTAAACCAAAAAACTAGGGAATTCTACTAAAGATCTCAGCCTAACTAGTGGATGAGCCTTTATCCCTGCGCCTGCTCAATGCTAAGTACTACATCCAACTGAATTACACTGATAGTCTATAATGCTCACTGATGGTAATAATATAATAACTGAAATAAATTCATTTTCTGAAAGCATTACAAACAAGTAAGCTAGGGGAACATAACATTCAATAGCATATGCATGAAATCCCAGGTCAT
The DNA here is from genome assembly GCA_030864215.1 of Capsicum pubescens. Classification (NCBI taxonomy): domain Eukaryota; kingdom Viridiplantae; phylum Streptophyta; class Magnoliopsida; order Solanales; family Solanaceae; genus Capsicum; species Capsicum pubescens. The sequence continues at coordinate 190,621,791 of CM061544.1, read as the reverse complement.
CGAGCATTCATAAATTGCCATCTCTGAAGAATGAAATAACTGTGCCAAGTTCATAAACATATAGAATTAATAAGATTCAATTAGTTAGGTTAAACAATTATGGAATTTTACAATGTGTTTTGGGTTTAGGATCATGGTTGAATAATAACACTGTAATTCATGCTAAATAAGAATTATAACTCAATGACACCAAAAGAATGACTATTAATGAATCTTCCAATATTTGTTACCCTGAGTTGTGAAAACGATTTGTAATGAGAATTAGGTTAACCTTGGGACTCAATGGGTGAGAGAGAATCAATTGGTGAAATTCCACATTCCTGGAGATAATAAGAATGAAGAACTTTGTAGAGTTAGATGCTTGAGAAAGATGAACCTTAACTGGCTCTAGGGAAATAGAATCACCTCATTCTTTTGAATTTAAGTGTCGAATAAAATCCTAAGTAATGATGGATTAGTGTCTTATAACCCAAATAACGACACTTGGAATTCCCAAAATGACATAGTTTTAATAGTTAAAGTGTATGAAAAGACTAATTTTCCCATTAAAATTTCATGAATGGAAATAACAAGGAGGAACGTACATGACCTTCCCACGAATGTGGGAACAAATAACGATCATAGGTTAAGCCTATGGTTTGTGATCCTGATGTTAAATATATGAACATGATCATACGTACCTTGGTACAATCATAGGTTCTACCTACAGTCGTACCTTGGTTCACATGTTCGATGGTTTCATTAAGGGCATCTATAGGACTCATTATCGTGCCTGGGGATCGAGATTTCAAAGCACAATCATTGTTCCCTCTGAGTGTGTGAGGGTACACTTTTTCAAACTTTAAAATTTAGGGTTATATTGACTAGATGAGACCATTGTACAGCCGTACAATGTAATAAAAATAGTTGTTGGTCTTGTGGTATCTTACTGCTGAGCAGTGCGTTTATTAAAAAGGCCAAAACTTTCTACACCGACATTAGATTCAGGTAAAACTGGATGATTTTGAACGGTAATTAAAATACCTACCATTTTAAGGGTCTAGTAATAAAAAATGAATCTAAATCAGGAAGTTATACTCATTTGCAGTTGATTACTACTTTAGGAATTAATCCATAAGAGAAGGTTTGGCTTGGTTAAAGTTTAGGGGATTCTTGTCACCTTGGTACATGGACAAATCCCCTCTTATGTTGTTAAAACTTAGTGATTTACTCTACATGTAGAAAAAGCATGGTTATAGTCAGGGATTGGATTTTTGGGGTATTACAATATCTCCTTCTTGGGGTCATTCATCCGTGAATGGAAACTAACTGAGCTGGATTGTTAGGGGAAAAGATTTGCAATACCCATATTTTCTTCCTTACCTCTTTTGATATTATAAGAACCCTTATACATAATCTGTACCTATAATTACTACTCTGAGTTTCTGAGAGCAGAGCATGATATGGTGCTAGATCGGTAACTAAAACATAGGCTTATTCGGGCTCACGGACACATGCTATGGAATAGGAATAGTTGGATAAAATGAAATAGATAGAATTAATTAATTAAGGGGAAATTATTACCTCAATCTGGGACTGAGTTCGAATAGAAATGATGGGGATAGTTGGTCATCATATTTGCCTCTGTCTCCCAAGTATCTCCCTCAATTAACTGGTTTTTCCAAAGAATATTTACCAAAGTGACTTATTTATTCTTAAACTTCCAAACCTAATGGTCAAGGATTTCCACATGAATTACATTATATGTGAGACTATCTTTCATGTCAATCTTTTACAAGGGAACAAATGATGTAGAATCACCAATGCACTTCTTCGGTAATGAAATATGAAAGACTGGATGCACTGTTGCTAAATTTGTCGGTAAATCTTATTCATAAGTCATCTTCAAAAAATAACCTATAATTTCAAAAGGACCAATAATGTGGAGAATGATCTTTTCTTGATTCCAAAACCCTTTCACCCCTTTCATAGGCAAAACTTTTAGGTATACAAAAACACCAACGGAAAAATCAATTTTCTTCCTCCTCACATCCGTATAGGAATTTTGATGACTCTGAGCCATTCTCATCCTCTTTCTAATCATTTAAACTTTCTTCATAGCTTCATGGATTGAGTCTGGTCATATAAATATGGATTCACTACCTTTGAACCAACTAATACAAGATTTGCACCTCCTTCCATAAAGTCCCTCAAATAGATCCATTAATAGTAGAGTGATAACTTTTTTATATCCAAAATCAATTAGAGGTAGATAATCATCCCAACTACCCATAAAATAAATCAAGCATTCTCTTGATATATCCTCTAAGATCTGAAGGGTCCTCTCTGGCTGACCATTTATCTGCAGTAAATATTGTCATAAGTAGAACTTGGGTATCAGGACCATTCTAAAAAGCCATCAAAAATTGGGGAGAAAACTATTTACTTCTATCTAAAATGATAATTAAAGGGACTCCATGTAATCTCACCAACTCCTTCATATAGATACTGGCATAGTCCTTCACTGAATCTGAAGTGTAAACTTGAAGAAAATGGGTTGACTTAGTAATCAAAATCATGCATGCATCGAGTATGAGACAACCCTATAACAAAGTCCATGTTCACTACCTCCCACGTCTAAGTAGGAATACTGATATCTTAAAGTATACCACTGGGTCTCTGGTGCTCATCCTTAACCTGCTGGTAACATGATGACCGAATAAAAAAATTTGCTATATCCTTTTTTGTACCACTCTACAAATAGATGTCTTGCAAATCACAATACATCTTAGCTTCTTTTGGGTGTCTAGAATACTATGAACTATGAGACTTCACTAGCAAACATTGTCTTAGTTTATAAACATCTGGAACCCAAAGTCTACATTAATAGAAAAGAACACGATATCCCTATTGAGAGAAAACCTCAACCTTCTGACTTTCTACTGCTACTTTAAATTTAGGCAAAACAGGGTCACTATCTTGTAGTTCCTTAATTTTGACTACTAGTGAGGATTTTGAACCAAAAGACTACCTTCAGCTAAGCCAAAAAATCAAACTCCCATTCTATCCCATCTATGAGCCTTGTGAGAAAGTTCTTTAATATAATCCTCAATGTGATCAACACATCGATATATAATCTACAAATAGCATCCGTCACTACATTGGCCTTGCCCTGATAGTACAAAACACTTATATAAAAATTCTTAACTACTCTAGCCATATTATCTAGTGGGGATAAAAATCCTTCTCGATGAAAATGTACTAAAGACTCTTGTGATTAATGAATACATCGACATGAACCCCATAGAGATAGTGTCTCCAAATCTTTAAGGCAAAAATCGTTGTTGCCAACTCTAGATCATAAATCGGGTAATTTTTCCCATGATTCTTGAACTATCTAGAGGCATATGCTATAACTTTGTCTCAATGCATCAACACAGAACACACACCAACTCTTGAAGAATAATAATATACCATAAAACCATATGAGCATTCGAGTAGAGTTAAAACCGAAGTGGTAGTGAGTTGAGTCTTCAACTACTGAAAACTCTTCTTACAAGAATCAGACCACTGAAATTTGAATTTTTAAAGTTAACCTAGACTTGGGATAAGTAATTGAGGAAAATCCCTCAACAAACCTTATGTAGTGATCGGTTTAACCAAATAAACTCCTGATATCTACTAGAGAAATAGGCCTCGGCCAGCTTCTCATTGTTCTAGTCTTTTGGCGATCAACCTGAATGTCGTCCTATAAATTATAAAACCAAGAAATATTACTAATTTTAACTAGAATTCACACTTGCTGAATTTGAACAATATTTAGAGATCCTTGAGAGTCAATAATAAAATCTTTAGGTGTGTTGCATGTCCATCCAAAATTTGAGAATAAACGAGGATGTCATCCTAATGTTGGGTATATTTATGTATTCTAGTGTCACTATTCTAGTCGTGTTAGCCTTGTTTTAAGGATGATTCATGTGCTTTATATGTTGATAATGATATGAATGTGCATATAAGTGTTAAATCATGTATTTATAATGTTCAATTTGAATTTCAATCATGTTTGTCACTAAAAGATTCATTTAGAGTTCAATCATGGAAACTAGTGTTACTAGCTTGAGCTAGGTGCTTGTCTAGTTGATCTGGTTGAATTCTATTATGTTTTATGTGTGAAAAATAGTTTAAAGGTTTGTTTTATATGTGTAAAAACATTTTGGTAGTATACAAAGTTCAACTGAGTCAAGTGAAGAGTCGAAACATGAAGTGGAGGATCATGGAAATAAGCCTCGAAACATGAAGTGGAAGATCATGGAAATAAGCCTTGTCATAGATTTTGTTATTGATTCGTCGTGATGGAAGTTGTGTTTTTTGAACCTCTAATTCGTGTGGTGTTATCTTGTAGGATGTTTTTATATCTTAATATGATGATATATGATGATTTGGAGAATATAAAACCATCGGAGAGACACCACAAAGACATGGGTAGAAGGAGGAATGTTAAACACTTAACCAAATTTCAAGATGCAATTTCCAAAGAGGTGTCGCAATGAGGGTGTGTCGTGACTTCCACTCTTGTTTCCACATTGTATGAAATGATTTCCACTCCTATTTCAATCTTTTGCAATGCGACTTCCACTCCCCTTTGCAGAAAGTGTGTCACGAGGTCTAATTCACATATGACCAAAAGTGAAAATTCAATCCTACACAGCTTGGGACTTGTTGTCCACTATAAATACAACTTTGTACTCGTTATTGATCATCTTGGAACGTATTGGAGAATAAAGGAGGATACTACAACTTTGTAACTTAGGTTTTAACTTATTTCTTAAGCTTTCTTTTAGATTATATCATGTATTCAACCTTTTGGATCATGATTATGACTATGAGTGGCTAGAAACTCTTTTTCTGGGGTTAAAGCCAAGAACATGAGGACTATAGTCTTAAATTAATTTTGTTTGATTTGATTATCATTATTGGTTGTTTGTTTATTATTGATTTAACTGTTTTAAGGATTATCTACCCTTAGAATACATCAATTGTCTACTATACTCGGGAGAGGGAATAAGGAGATAGAATATGATAATACACAAAATATGGTTTGTATTCTTTTATGAAATAAGGAATTCAAATTAGTGTCTAGGAAAGAGTTTTACTTAGATGCCTTACTTAATTCACACGTAGGATGATAGCGTAACTAACTTAATTGGACTATTACATTCACACTCCACGATGTAGTTGTAAAGTTCAAGTTGGGTAAACGATTAGAGGTTGGATGACCATGATCGTGCATTTAACCCTATGAATCAACAACCAAGATAAGCAAGTTAATGAATGAATTTCAATAACATATTATGATTGTTAGAAGTGTTTTAACCCGGTGCTTTACTCCATTGATTGTTCAACACCTTTACTTTACGCATTGTTACTTTACTTGTAATTTACAATCTCTAAACTTTTTTTGGTTACTTTTGCGCTATACTAATCTCAAAAGTTAAACTAAAATCAAATCATTGTTGAATCAAGTCACTGTGGGATCAATACTTGTATTTCATTATGCCACTTTACTACTTGATAAGACCATGTCACTTGCGTGTACGGTTGTGCGCTGTCAAGATTTTGGCGCCATTGCCGGGGACTTAAAATTTTGCAACTGTTTATTTTAGTTTTTCTTTAAGATTTATTTGGGTTTTTTATGATTAGTCTTGTTTTTTCTATTGCGGGAAATAGGTTTAAAAGTAGGAAGCTAGTAAGGGATCAGGATTTGATTTAACCCAATTTCGAACCTAACAAACTTTTCCATCAACGCAGGAGAGAAGCCTAATCTAAGGTCTATCATAGAGAGTCAACTTACACCCTCAAATTGGTTAAAAAACTCATCAATCCTTGGTATGGTATACTTATTTTATTATTGTGACATTGTTCAACTAACAGTAGTAGATGCACATTCTGAGAGAACCATCCTTCTTACATATAAAAAGAACTAAAAAGCCTAATGAGAGATGTTGATCCTAATAAAATGCATGTCTAGGAGGTCTTTTAATTGTTCTTTCAACTCTTTAAGCTCGACTAGAGCCATTCCGTAGGGTGGAATAAAAATAGGTTAGGTATCTAAGAAAAGATCTATTTCAAAGTCTATTTCCATTTTAGGGAGAACTCTGGGTAGATATTGTGGGAATACTTCTGCAAAATTCTCTTGCTATTTGAATTGACCCAATAGTTGGGATTTCAAACATTGAATCCTTAACTCTAAAAATATGATATCTACACCCTCTGGATATCAACTTTCTAGCCTTAATGTAAGAGATAACCGACCTATAGACACTAAGTACTACCCTTCCATTCTATGACTAGATAATTTAGAAACTGAAATCTGACTATTCTATTTCTACAATTAACTGAGGCACAACAAGAATGTATCCAATCAATATAAAGAATGATATCAAAATCTATCATGTTTAACTCTACAATATCAAGTTAGTTGACATTCTGGGAAACTATTATTGGGCAGTTTCTGTATACCGATTTAGCTATATTTGAGTCACTAACTGAAGTAGAGAATGTAAAAGGTTCTTAGAGGATCTTGGGATTAGCACAAAAGTCTACTAATATATCGGGAGTTACAAAATAAAATGTAGCTCCAGAATCTAATCATGCCTAAACTTAAAGATTGAAAATCTGTAACTTACCCTAAATACATAACGAGAAATCTCTTGATCTCGTCGAAGCTAAAGGGCATAAAAAATGTTCTGATATTGTCTACAAATTGCACTATATGAGGCACCCTTCTATATATGTCGACCAACTGGAACTACTAAATATTTTGACTGGCTTTACTGACGGGCATCCTTACCATTCTAGAAAACCACTGGACTTTCCCTAATCTTGTTGCATCATTTTCCACACCCAAAGAACCCATCACTACTGGACATACACTCAACCTTATGGTTCTTACCACACTTCTTGCATAATAGTTGTAGAACTGCTGTTGCACTACCTTAAGACTTAGAGTCAAGTGCCCTATAATAATAATCCTACCTGAATTTCGTCATTAGGAACTAGAAGAAGAGAGAGATGGAGATGAAGATTTCTAGCGAAACTAAGAGTGGTTTCCTCTATTTGACCTTTGTTGAAAGAAACTGAAGCTATCTATTTTGGCACTTTTATTTTTCCTTGCCTTGTCTTTAACTTTATCTTCCTCCATATACTGAGAATGAACTATAAGTCTACAGATTCCATCTTCTTCACCAATATGGCAGTCTACAGTCCTGTACTCTAGACCATATCGTTTGGAACACCAGACACAAACATACTCATTTAAGACCTAGAATTAACAACTATAACAGAAGCATACCTCACAAACTAAGTTAATTTGATATAATGTTACTTCACACGTATGCTACCCCATTTCAAATTTATAAAATCCTGTAAGTTATCCTCCCTTAACTCTAGCGGGAAGAACTTGTCCAAAAATGCAATCACAATTACATCATATTCTATCAGTTTTGCTTTCTCACACTTATCCTTCTTCAACTACTTATACCAGGTATGAGATACTCTTTGCAATTGATAGGCAGCCAGGTCAACGCTCTCAGTTAGGGTAACACCCAAACTCTTGTAGATCCTTCTAGACTTTGATCTAAGGAACATTGGGGGATTCAATCAAGTGAAGTCTTGAAATATTATCGATGTCGTATTCATTGTTGGGTTGGATAGTTCCAAGGCAGGTTGATTATTTTGGGTAGTCATGGACTAGTCTAAGGCTATAAAAGCAGCCCCAAAGACAAAGGAAACTTGGTCATTGGAAGAGTTTTCTGGAGCTGGCGATGCTAGAAAATTCTCTACCTTGCTCTCACTTCCACTCATTCTTCCATTGGTTTTCTTTGGATGCATATTCTATAAATGTGTAGAACAAGTTAGAAGAAGGTTTAAATAGACCTCACACTCTATCTCACTACATGAGCATGAAAAGGGAAACTTTTCCTCAAACATCTCATGGCCTCTATCAGTCATAAGTTAGGCACGATTTACACCCACGAATAAGACTCTATTAAATGCGTCTATTATATACCCTATTACATTTTAAACCTAGATCTGATACTAAGTTTTTATGACGCGAGAATGCCCCTTAGTCTTAATATAGTACTTAGAATCACAAGTGACTCTAAGATAACCTATGGATTAACAAAACACTAAGAAATATAGATAATAGAAAATAAAACAACATTGATATGGAAGTTGAACTTTAATAATATAATAAATATCCAAAGGAAATAAAATAATCACAAAACAAGTATGAGATCAAAACTGACCATCTGACTATATGTGTGAAAAACTTCTACTAAGATGAGTTGTTGGGAAAAGCCCCCTGCTAACTCTAACTGTCTAATAATTGGGATCAATAAAGACAAGATAAAATTAAATTATTACTCTAGTACTAACATAATAAGGACTCACTAAAATTAGTAATTCTCGTACGCAATAAGATCGTCCTAAGTGTTATCAGGATGTTGAGTGCCCGAACCTAAATTATATGACAATAAAGCATAAAGAAAGTATACAGTTAGTACTTTGAATGTACCGATATGTAAGATAGGGAAATAATTAATATGAGATAAACATGGAACATATAACATGATAACTAGCGTAATATTGAGTAATGAACACATGTTGTAAATTAAACTTAATAACTGAATGCAAGGTCATGTAAGAAATTGAAATCTTAATTTTAAAATGTCATCGTGGGAGATACTAATAAATTATGTACCATAATATGGGATAATTATGGTCCAAACTGTAACCCTAGCTAAACGGGTGTTTGGTACCTTGCCAAGGGTACAAAAACTAACCGACGTAGAACTGGTAAATTGATGTCCAAAAGGACTATAATGTTAATCCTGATCTGAGGGGTGACCTCTCACAATCTATGGTTGCACTATAGTTCTATTATTTAGGAACTTATACTAAAGGTCTCATCCTAACTGGCAGATGATCCTTCATCACATTGTCCAGTCGATGCAAAGTACTACTGATAATCTATAATGCTTACCGATGGTTATAATTGGATAACAAAAATAATTGTATTCTCTTCAAGAATCCAAAACACATAATATAGTGTAACATAAGATTTAATAGAATATTCTTGAAATACTAGGTCATCAGTTGTTCATAACTCGCCATCTCTAAAGAATGCAACTATTGTATCAAATTCATACGTTGGTTGGATTAGCAGGATTCAATGATACAGTTCCAACAATCATTGAATTTTTGAATATAACTTGGGTTTAGGATCATGGTTAAATAATAACGCAATAGTTAATGATAAATGAGAATTATAACTCAATGAATCCAAAGGATTGAGATATCAATGAATCTACGAATATAAGAAACCTTGTGTTATGAAAGAGGAATTGTATTGAAGAATTAGCCTAGCCTTAGGACTAAATAGGTGAAAGGGAACCTAATGATTAAATCCCACAAATCTAGAGATGAGAACTCTAATGATTTCTGTAGAGTTGGGTGCCTGATCAAGATGAACCCTAACTGGCTCTAAGGAAAGGGAATTACCTTTTTTTCTTTTCTAAAGTTAAATGGTAGATAAAATCCTAAATAATGAGGGGTTAACATATTATTAACGCCAATAATGACCCTTAGAATTCCCAAAATGATGTTGTTTTAATAATGAAAGAGTTGGAAAAGACTGATTTTCCCCTTATAATTTTGTAATTAGATACTACGAGGAGGAACGCATGAGACCTTCCCACAATTGATGGAACAACTAACAATCGTGGGTTGAGATTGTGGTTGAAAGCTAGATTTAAACTCTCTGGACATAATTAGACGGTACATGGTACTATCATTTGTTCTCCCTACGGACTTACCTTGGATTGTATGTTTGCTTGTTTTATCAAGGGCATCTGTTGAAATTATAATCATGCCTATGGATTGTGGTTTCAGAGTACGATCGTGGTTCCCACTAGTGGAATGAGGGTACGCATTGTAAAATTTTAGAATTTGGGGTTATCTTAATCGGAAGAGACCATAGTATGATCGTACAATGTAGCCATGATAGTAGTTGGTCCATAGTATCACTCAGAGCAAGATATATATAAAAGGCCAAAAATTTCTACTCCAATGTCGGATTAAGGTGGAAGTATATGAATTAGAAAGTTAATTCAAATACCTATCACTTGGTGGGATTGCGACTCAAAAATGCATCTGAATCTTGAATTTATACTCATTTAAAATTGATCACTACTTGAGAATTAAATAGTAAGGGAGGTTTCGTCTTTGTCAAAAACTTGGGGGTTCTTGTGGATTTGATACATGACTAAATCTCAGGTTATGCTATTAAAACTTAGTAATTTACCCTACATGTACTTGAATAAATGTTTTAGTCTAGGCTAGAATTTTCTAGGGCATTACACGTTCTGACTTTTACTCGAGAAAGGGAATCTTCTAAATTGTACCATTCAATTGTTGATGCTCATACTACATTTTTTGGGAATTCAAACACTTGTCCATAAACTCTATAATATTCTTCTTCATACTAGCCCACCAATAATGTTTCTTTAGATCATGGTATATTTTTATTGCCTCTAAGTGAATAGAATATCTAGAAAAATAAGAATTCTTCAAGATTAATCTAACCCATCCATTAGATCTTGTCACACAAACTCGGCCATTAATCCTCCAAAACCCATCAAAATAAAGAGATATTGCCTTATCCATACCACTCCACACTTTGTCAAGAATTATCCTCAATCTGATAAACTAAAATTTTCACAATCAAAGAGGATCTAGCCTTAACAAAAGTTATCACATATTTGAGTCTCAAAATATTAAGCCTAACCAACTAGTTAGGTAAGGACTGAACCTTCGAGGACAAAGGTCGCTCCTATGTTTACAGATGAGTTAAATGACCCACACTAGTTGACTTTTAGCTCAAACCATCAATAACCACACTCGCTTTTCCTAGATGATAAAGATAGTGAGAACATAGTCCTTAAGAAACTCTAGATAACATAGTTGCCTCTAATTAAAAACACACTAAATGAAGAAGTACTGTAGGCTATGATGATCCGAGAAAATCTTACGATAGAACCCATAAAAGCAATGTTGCCTTAATTTCAACAGTGGCCAACTCTATGTCATGGGTAAGTTAGTTATTCTAACGAGGCTTCAACTGATGAGAGGCGTAGGAAATAACCTTTCCCTTTTGTATCAATACTGTACCTAAAACAATATCCAAAAGCATTAGAAAATATTGTAAAACCTATGAATTCCATAGTCAAGGTCAAAATAAGAGAGTCAACAACTCCTTGCTCTTTTGAAAGCTCTCCGGACAAGCATCCGACCACTGAAATATAACCTTCTTCCAAGTCAATTTTGTCTAGGAAGACACAATAGTAGAGAAACTTTACATGAAGTAATGATAATATCTAGCTAGCCCAATGGAACTCCAATTCTCGATAGGACTAATATGCCTTTCCTAATCATAAATAGTTTCTACCATGCTTAGATAAGCCATAATACCATCATTGATAACTATAATACCCAAGAAAGAAATAGGTTCCAACCAAAACTCACACTTCAAGAATTTTGCATATAACTTCTCATATCACAGTCTCTATGGTACTGCCCTAAAGATTCTCACATGTTCAACCTCATTCTTAGAATAAAAAAGGATAGCATCTTTAAATACAATCAAAAATGAGTTAAAATACGATAAATATACTCGGTTTATCAACTCCATATTGCTTTTGGGGCATTGGCCTATCTAAATGATATGACCAAAAATTCATTATGACTGTACGAAGTCCAAAAGGTTATCTTTAAAATGTCTGAAGCTCTAATCATCAATTGGTATTGCCTGAATCTTAAGTCAATCTTGGAAAACACTAAAACACACTAAAGCTAGTTAAATAATCATTAATTCAAGGAAAATGACACATACACCTAATTCAATTATTGATAGGAAATACACATGCTCATAGATCCATCCTTATTTTACACAAATAAGATAGGATCACCCTAAGGAGATACTATTGGTCTAATAAAACCCTTACTCAGTATATTTTACTATTGCTCCTTTGATTCCTTCAGCTCTGCTAGGGCCATCCTATAAGGAGTAATGGAAATAGTCTAGGTGCTTAGCTCAACATTGAGAGAAAAATCAACATCATTATCTGGAGGTATACTCAACAAGTTCATAGGAAATACATCCATGAACATATGAACAACCCAAACAGAATCTAAGGAAGGCGGTAAGGAAACTTTAGTATTGCAAACAAGGCCAAAACATAAAAACACATCTTTTCTACCATGAAACAAACACTCAGAATAGATATAACTCCCTTCGGACCTGAATTAAGAGAACCCTTCCAAGCTAACCGTGGCATTTTCTATATTGCTAGAGACATGGTCTTGGCATAACAATCAAAAATAACATAATAGGTATCTAACCAATACATACCAAAGATAACATAAACATCAAATATATTTAGCATAATCAAGTCTACACAGGTCTCACATCCTGGGAAGATCATTGCACAAGATCGGTACACCTGATTCACCACTATAGAATCTCTTACTAAGGTTGAAACATGAAGAGGCAAAACAAGGGACTCATATGATGCATCAAAACTAATAGAAAAATATGTAGACACATAGGATAATATAGACCTAGAATTAAATAAAACAAAAGTAGATCAATAGAAAATTGGGATAATACTTGTAATAGTTGTATTAGCAGCCTCTACCATGGGTCTCCATAGTATAGGATAACATTATCCATGCCTGATCATTGATTGAGCAACCCCATTTCCCCCACTTGGAGCTACTTGAGCATCTCTCACAATATTTCTACTACTCTAAGAACCACCTCTTACTATAGATATAAGAGTACAGAAAAGCTGAAGCTGAGAACCCTACTGGGTAGGACCCAATGTATGTCGAGGATATTCCCACACATAATGACCAATATCATGTAATATGAAACACTCATTTCTACTAAAATCATAATAAGAGGTCCTAAAAGAACCAGAATACCCACCCTTACTTGATGAACTAAAACTGGAACCTCTACCAACTTGACCTGACTACTACATAAGTAAAGTCATAGAAATTAGAAGCCTTTTCTAAAAAATCCCTACCCCAAGATGTCTATCAATTAAACTCACTCTGCCAGTATACCTTTTTGTGCCTCCGTGAGTATCCTGACCAATCAACTTAATCAACTTAGCATGCTTAAAATACTCTAGAATGAACAACCCAAAACAATAAGTTGAGTCATATCCAATCGCTAAGAGCCTTGTAATCCCTTGACAATCTTCCTTATCCTCTCTAACCTAGTGAAGATACTAGCAATAAAAGATTTATATAAACCATGAAAGTATGCCTCATGCTCAGCAATAGTATAAAACAGTGTTTCATATACTATGTTTCTAAATAATATAAGGCATGAGTCTCTCTAAATAAACCTTAAAAATGGGTACATGTCATAGAAGGCAAACCCAAAGGTCTTCAATTAACAAAAACCTCCACCATTGCCTGGCCACACCAGTCTGATAAATTATGTCTGGAACACCATGAGACTTAAGGTATATTAGGTTATTCCATCTCTTCTGGCAATTAATCAAATAATTATAGGCACCTTCTCTAAGGGGTACCACAGAAGATGTTTGTACACCTAAAGTAAGAATATCGTAAGAAAGAGCCTATCCTAGTGGTTGAATACCTTCTAAAGTTTGAGATATACCAGTATACTCAAAGTAACAGCATTAGGAGGAACACCATCCATAAAATACTAGAGATAAATCAGCAAATCCTATAACATCGGGTATCAACTAAACCCTATGGAACGTGAGTTGGCCCCATATTCTTTGTTGAATAATCTTCCTCATCGTTATAAACCTCAGTCTTGGGTGATATTGTCTTATCATAACCTCTAACTAAGAATGCTCCTTATTTTGGTCCCCTACTTTTACGTCAGCTATGACCCCTACCTCGCCCCTAACGAGGGCTCTAATAGCTGGTGCTGGCTTAGTATCCCAAATATCTCTAAACCTAGTCCTCTCTATATGTAAATAAATGAAATACAAGTTCAGATAATTGGGAATGAATAACTCGCATGATAAGATATAAAATTAGAAAAGTTTTTCTGAAAGACACCCAATAGCCTCTCTAAGATAGATACAAATATCAACATATTGATCAAAAAGACTCTATTAGACATTATTCTCTTTTACTTGTTACACTAGTGAACCTAGTACTCTAATACTTATTTGTCATAACACAAAAGTTGAGGTCATTATGTCACCTACCACGACCCATCTTTAGTGGATAATCAAAATCCAAAAATAAAGAAAAGATTAAAATACAAGTACATGACTTCTAGAAGGAAGTTAGGCCATAACTTATGAATAATGAGAATCCAAAAAAAATACATAAATACCCCAAGAATATGGTCATAAGTGTTAGAGATTCTAATTCATAATCAAACATCTAAAATAAATATGTCTTTTAAAATAAATAAAGAAAACATAAAGTGAGAGGAGGCAACTCTAGTTCCTGAAAAAGTTCAACTATATCAGTGTAAAGTTAGTCACCCAAGTCGAACATAAACTGGATCTAAACTAAAATAGAACATAATTAGGAGTGAATATTGTTTACTTGTAGTCAGTAGGTATCATAAATTAGTTGAGCAAAGCAAAAAACAAAGCGAGTAAAGGATGCTTTGAGAACTTAGCACTTGAAAGCAGATACAATCCAAAATTGTAACTCAAACTGTCTCCACTGATATTTTACAGTATAAGTCAAGAAGAACAACTATCCATACAATATATAAATAGTGAAATAAATTGCACGCAAACAACTATATAAAAGGAAAACATAGGGTGCAAATATAGCTACTTGCAATACAAAGATTAATGGTACTAGGACTTATACACCTTTCAAGCCCTAGCACTTAAGGACAGAACCCATAGGGGGTTTGCAACCCATATACTTTGATAATCTTAATCAACCTTTTCGATAAATGACCTCTACCTAGGTATTCAAATAAATCAAAATCAACTTAGCCAGAAAAGATCTCGGCCCAGGATTTAATAAAAAGTTTCCATTTATTTAAAATTAGGGTTTCTTAGTGGTATCAACATCTCATGGATATGTATATATGAAATAAAGTTGAAATAATCATGACCAATATGTATGAAAATGATAATCTACTGAATATAAGTATAAGTAAACTTGATATCAAATTAAATTGTCAATAATTTATGATATCATCCCTCGCTTGGCACCACTAGAATTAACAGTCAGGTAAGATATCAATTTTATTATTTCAAATCCCTCACTCGGGTATTACTATCATGACAGAGGCAATTAATGTTCAGATAAGTCCTATAGTATCCACTTAATCCCTCACAGGAGAATCATAACAATAACAATCGTATTTAAGGAAAATAATGTTTATGATGTCAAATAAATCCCCCACACAAGAAACACACAACATATAAAATCTCTCAAGTCAATAATATTGTAGATATAAACCCCAGCACGTGCGTATGATAAATATAATAATATTAAAATATAACTCCCATGGCTATTTTCCTAACTTGTAGAGTGCTTTACAAGTTTGATAACAACCTAATCCAGTCTACAAAAAGTTAAGTCAAAAGTTATCTCAAAGTGTAAAAATTCAAGCCCATACCCTTCAATGTGAAGCCTTTCCTTTTAAAACGATCTATAAATGAGATAAATCTATCAAATACATAATTATGCTTCAAAATAAAGCTAATGACACCCATATCGACTATACTTAAAACGAACCTAAAATGGGCTCAAAAATGGGTTCAAAACTGATAAGGGGTAAAACTAAAATTTTTGTTTAGAAATATGTTTCATAAGTTCATAGGAGTTTATAGCTAAAAATACATATAATAATGAGTTGATAATGTTCAAATTGAAGAAATCTGTTTTAAAGCTTTACCAATAAAACCCCCAAAAATTTATTTTCAAATAAAAATAAGGAGTTTTTTTAAAAGAATAAACAATGGAAATTAATAAAAGGTGATTTTGGAGGCTTATCCAAGTACAAATAGTGATTAAAACCCTAGTAATTGTCTCATCCTAAAGCTTTCAAGTCAAAATATGCAGGAAAATCATAGAAAAAAGGTATTTATATTGTTTTATAAACAGTACCTCACGATCGAGTCATATAACTCACAATTTTGAGACTAAACATTCACTGGGTCATTAAATTGGCCATCATATTTGAAGTAAACCTTTCACATTTATGAAATATAATGACCCCTACCCATCGCATTCATGAAGGTGATCACATTTGCGATGAGAAAAGAATCCAACCCAGTCTTGATAACACTTGGAGATTATGGCTACCCTTCGTTTGATAGATGATGAATAATATAAGTATTCTCATTATCACCCAGTGGCCCTTATTTTCAATGAAGGAATCAAGATGCACTAAATATCAACAAAGTTGCTAACTTTGAATGTTTTTAAATCCTTTGAACAGACCCTTCGGATTCATTTTGGATCGCATAGAAATAAACTATATATGATACTAGTATATTTTTGATATTTTGGACTCAATGACAATGTTGGATTTTTTAAAATATATCATTTACAACAGTTTAACACCTAAGACCCTATTTTGGCCATTTGTACTAGTATTTGAAAGAAGCGTTGATATACAAAATAAAGATTTCAACCTTCAACCAACCCTGCTTCTAACCTAAAATCATTATTTTTGATCTAATGAAACTATCCAAATTTCCATTCGGCAATCAAAATACAAAACATTAAACCAAAGTCCAACTCATGGATTTTAACGTCTCAAGGTGTTTCAAACACTCCCAAATCACTCCTGAATGCATTGAGGAGAATACCAACAATCCCTACATCTTACAAATAGTATGCAACCACTATGAGAATGGGGATAATAGTTAAAATACATAAAATAGAAATTTTACAATCAGGTTTGTTAAATTTCTAACTTGGTGTCAACTCAATTTTTGGTGGGATTTCAAATTTGGAGTCCTTAAACTATGGGTAAAGTGATTCTTTATTAAAATTCTATTTTTACCATTTTATTTTTGGGGTTATGTTCAGTTTATTTTGAACCCCAAACTAAAGTATGTCAATATGGTATTATTGGCATCGTATTTATGTGTGGATTTCATATTAATTAGATGTGTTTGGTGGTGATTCGAGGAACCAATTCTTCTATTTTATTCTTCAGACTATGCTTTGGATTTGTGGGTCTTTTTTAAGGAAATTTATAATCTACCTTGACTCTACTTTGAGGTGTTTATGTTTTATGTGCATATTGTTTGTGTTATCTAAATCACTAATGATTTGAGGTGTCCATTCTAGCTATATAGAGAGCATATTTGTGGTTACTAGAGTCTATTAATAGGTTAAAGTAATAAATGAACATCTTGATTATTCTCTCTAATTACTTATACACTCATGGTAAATGGTGTATAAATGACTTATTCATTATGAAAAATTGATTGTGAATGTCTAATAAAATGTTTGAGTCATGATTATGGTAAATTATTAGAATGATTTGGGTTTCGTGATCACTTAGGTTACCAATATCTTAGTGTAAATGCTATTATATTGTGAAAAAAAGTGAACTATTAATCATGTTTGTTGACAAGTATATTTCCCTTTGAGAATTTAAGTCTATTTGTGTCATAAATAGGAAATGTAAAAATAAATCACGTAAAACATGTTGTTTTTTTGGGTGAATCCTCTATGTTTATATTATTTGGGTTTATTTGTTACTATGATGTCCGTGTGGGGACTTATGTAAGACTTATTATTGACTTAATTCATTGAAATTATTGTTATACCCATATGGAGGATTTTGTGAACCTTTTTATTGAATTGAGATATTATTATTATGCTACTTGTGTGGGGGTGGTATTATTTTTTTAAGAATTAGTCATCCTTTATTATTATTGTGATGACTGTGTGGGGTCTTGAATTTTTATCATTGATATATTATATGATTCCTTACTATTGTGTTTCCATGAGAGGGCTTATATTATGAATTATTGTGATTTGGGTGATTTGAAATAATTCATGTAATTGTCGTGTTGATTCTTTTATGTCATTTATTTTCTATTATCATGCATACTCATTCATCACTCATTTTCATGAAACTATTACTATTATAATACGTGGATTCTTTGCTAACAAAAAATATTGGTAAGGTTGATTGCTGAGATTGTGATTAGTATATGGAGCTTAGGATAAGAAGATAAATATCGATAATAAAATAGCCATTATCTTTCATCTCATATCACTAAATGGCACTGAATTTTACTTTATCTTAGGTAATATTATGGTTGAGATATTATTATATATTTTGCATTAATTACAGCTCAACTCACTGAGGCTATTGTGCCACATATATTATTGTGTGATATGCATGATCTCTATCTTATCCACAAGTATTTGTTTGGTATGGTAATTGGACAGAATATTGTGTAGAGATTCTTTCCTAATATGACTTTTTATTAAAACTATTGTTCTTAACCTATGTGTGTTGACCTTAATAGAACTGGTCTAAATGTCTTAATAATTATCATTTTCATTTAGAATAAATTAGGACTTTTCATAGTACTACTTTAATTGGGATGATTTTTTATGGTTGGTAAGGTGTTTTTTTCCATCACTTTATATTAGGGTTAATTGTTGATCATGCTTGTTGAGTCCATGTGTTTCTTACTCACCCCTTGCTTATTTTTTATTGCACTATGTGCAGTTATTGAGTGAGTAGCAAAGTATTGATTAGGATTTCCTAGTGTTGGTTTGTGGGTCATTGAGGTAGTTGTTGTGGGATCCTTGAGATTTCCTGTATATCTTCTTCTTGTAGCTTATACTTGTTTGCATTTAAGATATTTTTCAAAATTTTATTGTATTTTGTATTAGGGACTTGTACTATTGATAATCAAACCTGGGATATTGTGATTATGTTGTACCTCTTTTATATCATTTAGGGATTATTTCCATATTCTACTTCTTCTTCTTTTATTTTTCTTTGATTGTTGAGTTTAGATTGGGATAAGCTTACATATATTTCTAACGACTTGGTTTTTGTGAATTATAAATGTTTCTGTGATTTGATCATTTGACCCATCCTCGTGGTTGCTATGTGATATTAATAAGGCATGGGTATGATCGATATGGTTTCCAATACATTTTGGTGTTATATGTGATAGTTAATGATTTTCGGAGGTTAAAAAAGTTTTATAGTTGACTTCAGTCAATATTTTTTATTTTGTACATCGGATGGTAAAATGATCTTGCTCCTGTAGATCCAGAATATTTATTTTGGAAAGGTAGTATGGTTAGTATGATTTTATGGATTTTATATCTTATTTCAACCATCAACTCAGAAAATTATGAAATTAGGTCTTGAGGGTCAATTTTGTGGAAACAAACTCTTTTAAAAAATTTTGTTGTCCCCATTGAATCTTGAGCGTCAACTTTCATACGGTAGAATAGTTCATTTGAATTCTAAGAATTCTAGATAAATCCTGAGAGGTCGGTGGAGACTTGGAATTTTCCAAGTCCTTAGCTAGTGTAACATTAGCTAATGAAGTCTCTTAAGGGATCCTATGGTTGCTTAAGTGGGATCTCTTAAGCGATGGTCGGTTAAGCATCAAAATGATGTGTCCTTAGTCACTTAAGAGATCACTGCTGGGCATCCATATAATATCTTTTTTTCTTAATTTTCTATTATTTTGGAGAGTTTGAGCTTTGTTTGTTGGATTTTTTGGTTGATTTCTTCCATATTCAAACTTGGGTAAACTTCAAATCCCTATTTAAATTATTTTACTTTGATTCTTGTCATTTAAAGTTAAAACACGATTTCAAAAGTTATATTTAGGAATATTTGTTGGGAAGGCCTAAAATAGTTTTCTTCAACTTTAAACCTCATTTTTAACCCGTTCTTACTTAGATTTTCTTATTGGCTTCCTTGAATCATTCGTAATGTATTTAAGAACAAAATTTTTGGTTTTACCCTTTTTATATAAACCTATTTTGGGAGTCTGTTTTGACCCCATCTCAAAGTGGAAAATATGGGTATAATTATCTTTCTTTTAATGCATAAATTCTATATTTGTATGTTTAGTTGGTTCCGAGGCCTTTTGAGAAGAAAAGGCTTCATGCTGAGGACGATTTGGACTAGGTTTTCTGCATTCAAGGTAGGTTACGGCAAAAGTTTCTACAGACTCTGTTGGGTAGTTAATACTAATATAAAAGCATTTTATAGGTATGGATATTAGTTATAAAAATAGTGTTATTCCTTTTATGTGCTCGTGTGGGGGCCTATGATATTATTATTGTTTGTTAGAGACATTATTTTTTAAGTGTGACAGTGTGAGGTGTTATAAGATGTTATTGGCATGGTATTTATATATTTTGTTGTTTTCTTCTTGATGGAATTTTCAATGTTTTGATTTATATGGTATTAATGGCATAATATTGCATATCTAACTCTACAGGTACATGGACTATATTGGACCATGAGTGGTTGGCTTATTGAGTGAATTTTTCATACACAAGCTTGTGTATTTTTTGTATTTTTGAAATTCTCATTGTATTTTGGATATGAGCATTACATCCTCATATCATATATACATTCATGAGGCATTGGTAGCATTGTGGAAATATTGGTTTTTCTAACATAAAGGTGACATCTTTAAGAACCCTCTACCAAATATCATGACCGGAGAGGAGGTATAGATATTAGATTTGTATTGGTATTCATTATTACATTGTATATAAGTTGTGAAACTCACCATGGGTCTTGCCATGGGATCAATGCTCGATAGGTATATACAGAGGTTGTGTGAGAACCTCAGACTTATCAAATCATCATCATCGACATTATGATCATTTACATTGAATTTCATACTTTATGTACCCTTTATGTTGTAATTTAATATCTTATTTAATAGCTACCTTTAGGTACTTTTTCATACTTGAAGATATATGTTCTGATATATAGAACTGCTAGTGTAAACGGTTTGGGCTACAATTTTGGCTATTTTTTTATTACAGGTGGCGTGCCCATTGTGTGTACTTTATATACTTTGTTTTCATTTTTCTCAGTCGCCCTTTGATACTAATTGAGTACAAGTTGACCATACTTATCTCTATTGTGCCTTTTTAGTAAAGATCAAGGTATGAATGCATCATGCGGTACCTAATTTTGGTCAGTTCTTGGAGTATTTTTGAGGTAGTTGTCGCTCTATGCTTCCAGAGTCGATATTCTACCCTATCTTCTCTAGTTTATATCTTCTTTATATTCATAGATAGACTTATGTTCCTTCTTGGATTATCAACTCTATTTTTAGATTTGAGTTGATGTAGATTGTTTTTCGATAATGCTCACCTATACCATGCAATTTGGTAGAGAACGATCATTGTCAATATCTCAACTTTTGTTGAGGTTGAATTAACAAGGAGTTAAAAGTATAATTCAAGTACTATGGGTCTTAACACTTACTAAGAAAACACCCGAAGTGAAAATAAAGTAAGAAAGCATGATTTAAAATGGGTGGGGGGGATTTTGTATCAATAGTAATTCAATTTCACAAACTACACAACAATTGAGATTTAACTTTGATGTAAAGAGAATCTTTGGATTATGTCTACGTAAGGGCAATTTAGGTATGGGTATGTGTAGATTTTGTGTACATGCTACTTGTTAACAATATGGTAGGCTAGGTCTAGGGTCCTTGAGGATAGCTTGTCAACAAAACCTTAAGAATTTCACTTATTGAACCTTTCGGATACCTAACAAGTGTTTTAATTGTATTCACCTAGTACCTAAATTGGGTATCCCAATTTCTAGGAAAATACCCAAGGTGTATTCAACTTCATACTCACTCCTATGACTAAGATAGTGAGAATTAGTAAACTAAATCCATTAATTGTCTACTATTGCCTTAGTTCCCACATCCCTCATTCAAGGATGATGTGGGTTCCAAAAGGTCACCCAAGACCCTCTTTCAAGGATGGTTTAAGCTTTCAAGAGTTTGGGGTTTTCACCCACAAACCCATTTTGAGTGTTTGGGGCTTTTCTCCACAAATCCCAACCAATTTAAGCAAACAATAGTAGAACCCATTATCTACTAACTATCATATACACAAATACATCACAACCCACAACTAATTTCACCTTAGTTCAACGTAATCCCAAGACTAAAAAATTTAGCTACTCATTAAGAAAAGAAAGAAGAATATACCAAAAGGATTGTTCAAGACAATCATTTTTCTCAAATACCAAAATCATAATCTCAAAATCAAATTAAAATACTTGCCCAATTTAGGGTTTCAATTTCAAATTCAAAGTATTGCTCATCTCTAGAATGCCTAAAATGGGAAAGGGTTTTAAGCTTTTAAGGGATTTGGGGTCGGTTGTTGAAAATTACAAAACTGCCCCTGGTCATAATCCCGAATTACTGTGATCGCACTAGATTTGTTGTGATTGCAGCTACCACGATCAAGGGAAGATCCACATGATCGTAGTTGCTGATCTTCTTGACTGGTCACGATCGAGGCCCTTAGACCGCGATCATGGTAACTGAGCCCTATTTCTTCTTCAGGTCTTACAATTGTACTTCTTTTCTCCTCTTTTGATCCCTTTTAACTCATGCCCATATCTTTCCATCACATAACCTGTATGCCTGCAAAATGTGGATATTAGTGCATGTAATCATACATGTTTTATTTATTCATTTAAATCATGGAAATATGCACGAATGTTGATATAATTGAGTGGTAAATTCACCACTCATCAGCACACCTAACTTAAAGCTTTGCTTGTCATCAAGCAAAACTACCTGTTACCACGAGACTATGCATATTTACGGCCACATTGAATGAACCAATGATCATAATGACTTCAATATTAGTTAATACCACAATTTAGCTCTCTAAACATGGGTAAAGCTATTTTCACAACACTCCTCAACGTAAAATGTGATTTTTCAAGGATGTAAGATACTTTAAAAAGCAACGATGCAACAATCACTAATACTCTATAAATGACTCACATTTTACCTCGACCACATTATACTCATTTTTTGCTCATTTTGTGTGAGATGACAAAATGACCAACGACGCCTAATTTACATGCCTTTTCATAAAAAAAGAAAATTCCACAAACTAACTCGTCAATTATGCAACAAGGAATTCAAGTGTAAAACACACTCTCTCTCTCCACAACACTCGATGCTAATAAGTTCCATTCCATAGGCTTGCCGCAATTTTCAATCGCAACTATAATGAAAATACTTGGTTAGAAATCACGAAGGGCTTTCAGAGCTTGTAACGTAGGTTTGGGGTAGGGTAGGATATCTTTTAGTAAAAACATGGATATACCCTCCTTGAACATATAAATCACACTATTCCATCAAAATTTTGATCATGGACCACTTCTTTTGTTTTTACTCTTTACACATGTTCCTACTTTTTATTTTCTTGGTTCACCCATTTTATTTTTATTTCTTTTTCTTGCACCCTTGGTTCTTCTCTTTCCTTCGTTGTATCCTTTTCTTTTTATTATTCATCTATTCTCAATACTTAAGCTTAAAGACACTCACTTCATGGCCTAAATTACCTCCTTCAATCATCACCACCCCCAACTTAGGCTTTTAGCCTAAAGTTGTAATTTTAAGTTCAAGGAGCATATAGTTCAAAAGAGGGATAAAAATTTATAGGCTCACGACTTGCAATGTGTTTGACAAAGAAAATTCCAAAGTCTCAAAGTGGGAGACGAGGGATAACAACTGTGCAAGGTTAGGGTTTTTAAGCTACTGTGGACTTCCAATGTCAGAAAGATGGTGTAATACCCCTTATTCTCCTAGCTTAGTTTAGCTTCTAGTACACGAGAATTCCTATATAAACTTTCAAAATACTCAGAATTTACCAGATTAAGACCCACCATTGTGAAGGATATTCAGTCAGCTTTTCAACGATATAAATTTTTCCTAAATCCGATATCCGGGTAAGAAGTTATGGCACTTTTATTAAAATAGTATGTTAACTTGAGAATCACCGCATCACGATGAAGTT
The DNA here is from genome assembly GCA_030864215.1 of Capsicum pubescens. Taxonomy (NCBI): domain Eukaryota; kingdom Viridiplantae; phylum Streptophyta; class Magnoliopsida; order Solanales; family Solanaceae; genus Capsicum; species Capsicum pubescens. Next base: position 190,597,689 of record CM061544.1, on the reverse strand, counting down.
CCAATTTCCAATTGTCATTTTCCAGTGTGTCAACATGATAACGTCATATGTCTTCATAGTGCCACTTCTCAATTATCATTTTCTAGCGAGGAATCACAATGGGGCTGCGTAGCGCCAAGGTGCCATTTCAGAATTGTCAATTTCGAGTAGCCCGACACGATTCCACCATGTTGTGCGAAAAGGTAATTTCATAGTTTTCCTTTTTTAAATAGTTTCATCCAATTTCCAGTGGCTCACCGCAATGCCACCACATCGTGGTGATGACCAAAATATAGATTTTCAGTGACGAAAATCAAATTCTTTCCAGGGGCATTTGGTTCTTTTAACATGACCCTAATCATCCCAAAACACGATATTTAATCCCTAATAGCCTAATTAGTCATTATATTACTCAAATTCCCTCAAATAAAGAACATTCTCTCTAAAATAGAAAACCCTACTCTTCAAGAATTAAGTCCAATTTTCAAGAAAATTTCAAGAAACTTCAAGAATTAATCTTCTCAGGTATGTTAAGTGTTCATTCATGGGTTCCTTTCTCCCATGGAGTCCAAGTACAAAGTTTTAAATTCAAAGTTAGGATCCTTACAAGTTATTGTGATTTTTAAATTGATATTTTTACCATGAACTCCCATGAATTGTAATTCTATACCATGTTTACATGAAATTATCGGTGTTATCAAACCCCACATGTTTTAATGTTGTTGTTCACTAATTTGAATTATGATTAAATGATATTGATGTTGAAATCATGCTATTACTCCAAGTTTTATACTATTCTCATGCTTATCCTAAACCATGCATATCAAGTGTTTGATGAAATGCCTACAAGAATGGATTTTTAATAAATGTTCCCATGTTACGTCCTTAATGTTTAGTACTATTTACTATTATTTCTATTGAGTCCTGGGGGGTATGAATACTCAAAAACTTAGTTGTTTATCTAGTCTCGGTATCTTAAAAATTGTTTAGAATATGTTATGAGCATTATCAGTCCAGTCAGTCATCAGAATCAATTAAACTTAGAACAATTAAGCAATGTTCTTACAAATCTTGGCACTTAGAACATCAGAATCACTTAAACTTGGCACTCCCACAAATCAATAATGGAAGTGAGCTAATCCTTCTCTTACAAAGTCTCCAATGTATTCTTCACCCAAATTTATACAATATTTTCTTCTCCAAGTATGGAGGCTATGAACTCAAGAACTAAACCTAAAAATTTTTTGGAAGATGTAATCCCCCCAACTGATGCTAGGGTTTGAGTGTTTTTTGTCAAAAAGGGATCAGCCACGTGCATTTCCAGTTTAGCCCTTGGGTTGCTTTCTTTCACTAAGCTGTGATTGCACGGGTGTGACCGCGACCATGTCTACGCAACTACGGTTATCTTACGTAACTGTGATTGATTAAGTTTTCCTACTACTGCTAACGCGTTTGCTTGACCACGAACGTGGTAACTGTGGCTAGCTCTATTTCTATATCTTCTGATACACTCTCTTACTCCCTTTTGACTATTTTAAGCTCAAATCCACATTTTCTTATGTTTTCAACTTTATGCCTGCAAAGAGTGGATATTAGTGCATTTACTCACAAATATGTCTTGTTTATTCAATCAAAACACGGTAATGTACACGAATTTTTAGTGCTAATAAGTGGTAAAATTAGCACTCATCAGTTATACAACACACTCTATAGCACCATAAGTGCATGGGTAATTTAATTGACAAAACTAAAGTCTCCTTACAAAGAATAAAAATAAAGGATACGAGCCACTTTCATTCCATTTATGGGTTTCCTTCCACACAACACCTTAGTTTACGTCATTGCACAACGTCTTCCTTCTTTATCAAGGGTCCTCTTATTCACTTTTTTGGTTGTAACATCAATCACTAATATAACTTGAAGCTCCAAGGGTTGTTCTTTGTTTTGCATACTCAAAAAGAGACCTCATAATCATGAACTCTAAACCTCATTTCACCCAATTCTAAGTCAACAATGGCTATTTCGATGTCTAAGAAAGTTCAACCAATAATGATGGGAACCTCTTGTTCCATTTCAGAATCAAATACTACAAAGTCCGTTGGAAATATAAATTTGTCAACTTTGACTAGAACATCAAACAAAATCTCGACCGGCCTCTTGATAGATTGGTTTTCCATTAAAAGTCTCATGGATATTGGATTTGGCGTGTCCAATCCGAGCTTTTTATAAATAACAAAAGACATTAGGTTGATACTCGCTTTGAGGTTGCATAGATCTTTTGCAAACATATGCGTCCCAATGGTGCAAGGGATGGTAAAAGCTCTGGGGTCTTTTTTTCTGCAATTTATCTACTCATGATAGTACTACAACCATGGGTGACTTCAATCATGTAACTTTCGATGAGACTCTATATTGACATTAACTTCATGAGCTAAGCATATCCCAGGATCTCTTGGGTCGCTTCATGGAAATGGGAGATTTATAGAGAGGTTGCTAAACTTGGACATGAATTTTGTGAGTTTATCACCCTCCACTTTTCTTTGAAGCCTTTGAGGAAGCGGGGGAAGGACTTGTATTGAAGGAATTACATCACTTTATGGTACCCATTTTCCTCCACCTCTTAGTCAACTTCCACTAGTTCTTTTTCATCTTCTTCTTCATGAGATATTGGTGGCGCTTCCTTTGACTTAACCCTAGGTATATTTTCACCCTAATATTGTTTCAAGTGATCACTAAGGTTATCCTTACTCCAAGTGACTATTACTAAAACTTGAGCTTTATTCTTTAAGTTCACAATAGTGTCACAAGAAAGACCACCCTTTGTTCTAGTATTCAATTGGGTGTAAGTTCATCCAATTTGAGTCTCTAATTGATTAATGGAGGCCGAGTGGGATACCACGATTTGATTAAGTTGCGAAAAGTCACTCTTCATTTCATGGACCATTTTGTTCGTTCCTTCCACTCTCATCAAAATCCTAGACAAGACATCTTCGAATTTGTATTTGTTAGGGCGATGATGCTACCATCTTTGTTCTTTGCCCAGTCATGAGGGGGCATATATCGGCCATAATAATGATCTTTATCCTTCCAATCACGGTCACGCTCACGGTTTGCCCTATCTTGATTTCCACCAAGCCTTTGATAGGTGGAGTGGAAGCCCCACGAATAGTTTGCTAAGTACCGAATTTCCTCATAGAAATTTTTAGCCTATTAATCATCCTCGTAAGATTTTGATGCCATGGCATGTACTGCTTTTGTGGGTGTACCCATCATATGTTTTGTCAAAAGATCTAATTGCGTCATTATCTTGGCCATAGTATTCTCTAGTTTTTTATCTCATTTCCTTTATTCTTTGTCAACCAATGATGTAGTGGGAGAATTCTTAGGAAACTTGACATCTTGGGTATGCCCACAAGAGAGCCCTCCGCCGCATTGTCCACCATGATTTTGTTGAGAAGATCAAGAGCATGGTAGATTATTTGGGGAAGAATCTTCTCTAGGACCTCATGGTTTGGATAATGAATTAGTTTTCCATTGAATCTTTCCCCTACTTCCTACAAAGGCTCTCCATTCAATTGCCTAATGTTGATGATCTCATCCCTCAATTGGAGCATTTTGGAAGGTGGGGAATACTGGTCAAGGAAGGCCATGGTGAGTTTATCTCATGAAATGATAGAACCAGATGGAAGAGATCAAAGCCATAATACCACATCTCCCGTTAGAGAAAATAGGAAGAGATGAATCTGAATGGACTCTTGAGTGATGTATGCAATATCAAAAGGTGCACACACCTCTACAAAATTCATCAAATAAAGTTTTGTGTTCTCATAAGCTTGCCTCTTGAAAAGTCCCTTCATTTGCAACATGTACCACATGAAGTTTGTGATATGAAATACACTATTCCAATTAGTCGGTAGAATACGAATAGCACTAGAACGACTGGGGACATTGAGTTGCCCCTCATCATGAAGAAGGATAACGAAAGACTCGGCTTGACTAGAATTGTCACTTATGGTTTCGTTTATGACACGGAGATCACCTAAAAGGAAACAAAACTAACATGAAAAATAAATATACAGCACTACAGGTATGCCCTAAGTAAGAATCGATCCGCACAAGCAAAAACTAAATTTCACTCCCCAAAATCAACACCATTTTGATAATGCTCACCTATACCATGAAATTTGGTAGAGGATGGTCATCGTTAATATCTTAACTTTTGTTGACGTCATATCCACAGGAAGTGAAAAGTAGAATTATAGTCTTATTGGCCTTAACACTTGCTAAGAAAACACCTGAAGTGCAAATAAACTAAAAACCATGATTTAAAATGGGGGGGGGGGGGGTTTGGTTTTTGGAGAGTGTGTGTCAATAGTAACTCAACTCCCCAAATAACACAACAATTGTTATTTGACTTTGATATAAATTGAATCTTGGGATTATGTCTACCTAAGTACAAATTAGGTATGGGTATGTGTAGATTTTGTGTACGTTCTAGTTGTTAACAATATGGTAAGCTAGGTCTAGGGTCCTTGAGTCTAGCATGTCAACAAAACCTCAAGAATTTCACCTATTTAACCATTCAGATACCTAACAAGTGTTTTAATTGTATTCACCTAGTACCTAAATTAGGTATCCCTATTCTAGTAAAATACACAAGATGTAGTCAACTTCATACTCACTCTTATGTCTAAGATAGTGAGAATTAATAAACTAAATCAATTCATTATCTACTATTTCCTTGGTTCCCACATCCTTCTTTCAAGGATGATGTGGGTTCCAAAAGTTTGCCCAAACCCCTCTTTAAAGGATTTTTTGAGCTTTCAAGTTGGGATTTTCACCCACAAGCCCATTTTGAGTGTTTGGGGCTTTCACCCACAAATCCCAAGCAATTTAGTCAAACAATAGTAGAACAAATTATCAACTAATTAATATATACACAAATACATCACAACCCACAACTAATTGCACCTTAGTTCAACCAAATCCCAAGATCTAAAGATTTTTCTACTCATGAAGAAATGAAAGAAACATATACCAAAAGGATTGTTCAAGGCATCCATCTTTATAAATACAAAAATCCAAATTTCCAGATAAAATTATGATTCTTGCCCATTTTAGGGTTTTAATTTCAAATTCAAAGTATTACTCATCTCTAGACTGCCCAAAATGGTAAAGGATTTTAAGCTTTTAAGGGATTTAGGGTCAGCTTCTAAAAATTACAAAACTACCCTTGTGTCAAATCCTATGTTTCTGCGATGGTGCCTAGCGCGACCGCTTGTAGATCAATGTGGTCGTAGTAGCTGATGTTCTTAATTGGTTGTGATCGCGAACCTCAAACCGCGATCATGGTAACTGAGCCCTGTTTCTTCTCTAGGTCTTCCAACTTCACTTCTTTTCTCTTCTTTTGATTCTTTTTAGCTTAAGTTCACATATTTCCATCTCATAACTTGTATGCCTGCAAAATATTGATATTAGTGCATTTAATCACACATATGTCTCACACTATGTAAGATAAAGTAATAAAAGTAAGCACTGAAAAGTAATAAAAGTAATAAAAGTAATAAAAGTAAGCACTATTTAAAAGTAAGAAAAGTAAGCACTATTTAAAAGTAAGCACTATTTAAAGTAATAAAAGTAAGCACTATTTAAAAGTAATAAAAGTAATAAAAGTAAGCACTATTTAATCACACATATGTCCCTTTTGGTATCACTGAAAAGTAATAAAAGTAAACCAAAGATAAAGTAAGCACAAGACATTTAACCCATGGCTACTAGGGAACACTAACATGAAGAACAAATTTTAAATTAAAGAGTAAACCACACAAACAGAAATTCATTCATTATTAAGAAGGATCAGCACTGTTACAATATTCCAAATAAAAGATAAAACTACGCTCTACAAAATCCACAATAAATACAAGAAATGGAAACTGACACAAGAAACTTAACATAATACAACTCATCTAATGGGGGGTCAAGGGAAAAGAATTTAGCAACAACACCATTCTGGAAGCCTCATTAGCATTAGCATACAACAATTGTTTACTGAGGGTCTTCACTTCAACATTCAACCCTTAAACCTCACTAGTAAGTTCTGCAACCTTACCTTTGAGTTTTGCATTTTTTGCTTCAAGTTCCTCAGTGGCAGCAGGTCTATCTGAGGACATCTTTTGATTTTGTATCTTCAAGTAGCTAACTTAATATTTATATCCTCTATTTATTTTTTAAAATTCTCCAGATCACCCAACAAGTCTGACACTTGGAATACAGTTCCCATTTTCCCTTCAATGCATTTATTTTCCACCAAGGTTGTCATATTGAACTTTAGTTTAACTATTCCTGGAGTCCCTTTACTCCCAAATACTTAAAAGTTATCAAATACTTTGTTTTAAACGTACCCATATGTCATCCTATATATTTATTATTTCTCAATCACCACATTAGTCATGTGGTATATCATAAGATCAAGAAGACTTATTAGCTCAAATTTGCTTAAGCACTCAATCAGGGAAAATCAATAGTAGAGGCAATGGTCATTTTCTCTGAACTGGGAAGAAGGACTTTGTTCTCTTCTTATTTATAGCAGGAACTTTTAAAGCATCTTCCTCAGCCTAACCAATTTCTACAACTTCAATATTTTTCTCCTCTTCCCCTATAGTAGATTTTTTAAGCCTTTTTCTCTTAGTGGTTGAAAAATTTCTAGCCTTCATAGCATCTTTCAACACCTTCTTTTCTGATCCCTGGTGGAATAGGATCTACAAACCTTTACATCAAAATTAATCACCTTTTCCTTGCCTTTGTTTCCCCTTTGTTAATTTGTAGACCACCTCAGAGGTATTTTATCATCATCCTCTCCATATTGCTTATTTGGAGGTATCAAAACTTCTTTATTATTTTTCTCTTCATACCTTTCACTTCTTATTTATTCTTTTACACTAACAGTGTTTTCCTAGGGATCATATGCTAGTAAAAGCAAATTTTTGGCAACCCAATTGTCACTGCCGGAGAGATCTGACCTTTTCATATGTATTTCATCATCATACAGTGTGGAAATATTGGATTAACTCAGAGGGTGTAGGATAACTAGGTACTTGTAGGGTTTTTGTGACCTTACATATTTCTGGTTCTTTAGGAAAAACAAGGATTTGATAATATTTAGGTAATTTTGTGTCTTATAAAGATGAAGGTACTTTAAATTGAGGGATTACTTTTTCAATTGGTGAAACAAATCCTTGATTTAAATCCACCTCTATTGCTAACTTAGTAGTAATTTTGATAGTGGAGAAAGGGATAGACTTAGTTAGGGATTCTAGATTTTCTAAGAATGATTCAGCAAAAAGATTTAATATAGATTCTTTTTGAGGACTTGAGGTGATTTATTATATGTTATTATGTGCTAAGAAAATAGAGATTTCATTTTGAGGTTGTTCATACTAATATTAAATGACTTTAACAACTTCTGGCTCATTAACGGAGTTTGAGAAAGATGGAGTTTCTACCATTTTAAAAATTTTAAGATAAAAAAAAGGACCTATTAAGTTTTGAGAAGAGGTAGATTGAAGAAGATTGTTTGAATTAGTTTGATGAAGAAAAAAATTCAAAGTATTTAATTTTATAACTAAGCCAGATAACCGTTTGACATTAGAAAGATGACTTTTTGAATAGACATGTCAGTCTCTACAATGGTGCGACTCTTCACATTTATTATGAATTGACAGTTTTTGTTTAAATGAGGAAAGACTTGTGGCCTTTAAGACATGAATTTTATAATTTTTAAGGAACACTAATAGGTACTAACCTAAGAGATGGAAGCAGGTCACTCTCTTTCTTGAGTGAATTTTCCATTTGTGTTTGCCTCGACTATTTTTCTCCCAAGATATTACCATCTATGTACACCTGCAAGGTTGTGGTGCTTTACATCATTAAAATACTTACTTTACCAAGGATACATATCTTCTGATCATAGCCAGTTTTAGGAAGAGAACTGATTTATTTAGTAGCCCAGGTTGATTTGAACAATTCTAGCCTCAATTTGTTTGTGTCCCAGACTTATCATCCTTTGAATTGATAAGTTTTTTTCTACATTGCATTGAACTAGTCATCATCTCTCAGAACACTTTCACATTTTGGGCTTACATCTGGACAAGAATGCTTAGAGATCCATATAATATCTAACTTGAGATCTTGTTTGGACTCATATTTCCAAAATATAATGTCAGAATATCAAGAGAGTGAGAGAATTTGTCTCTTTCTTTTGGAATTCTGAGATGTGTTTTATAGGGACCAGGTACCTGTGAATTTTGACTAGTCCCTCCTTGTTGATCTTGTACTAGAGTTATGGTCTTTGAATCAAATCCTGGATCACCATCTTTTTTATCATTCTCATCTATATAATTTGGCTAGATTCACCATATTTGGTATGCCACAAAATAGGTCTCTTGAAATCAACTAGTTCAGTACATAGGAACTTATAAGTCCCATAAGTCTGCACCTTCATGTTGAGCACCAAAGTAAGTTACTTCCCATTATCCATATATATTTTTATCCCTTTTACTATTTCCACATAAGACACCTCCACCTTGTAGTGTCCTTAGAGAGAATACAACCCTACCTTCTTATCATATGCTTTGAATAACTACTATCAATGAACATGTTCTAACTACAAATCATTTTTCTCTTCTACAAAAAAATCATTTGTTAGATTTGGGAACCCACTTGAATTTGAGTTCCAAATAGGAGCATAGAAGGGTAATCAAATTCTTCTTTACCCATCTCGATAATGAGAGCTTATTCACATTTTTCAAATTACTAAAACCTTTAGGATAGGTATTCCACTTCTAGATATATCTAACATTGATCATTCTTTCTCTAATCTTAGATTTTTATATTTCATCTTTATAACATGTTCCTCAATTTCATATATCTGTAGAGTTAAAGAAATTAACTCAAGCTCTTGCCTTTCTACCTTTTCTTCTAGAGCATTTTTTCTGAAGTTATTTCACGCATAGAATCAATCAACATATTAGCAAGCTTTTTATCTTTCTAGTAGTGTAGTTCTCTAAGTTTTCTTTAATAATAGAAAGTGTTGCATCATTTTTTATTCATCTTTAGTGTTTTCTATGAGAGTAAACAAGGACTCAAAGGTCACTTTCTCATCCTCCACTGCCAGCATGGAAATATCTTCTTTCTTACCATCTTCCTCAGATTTACTGAAGGAATCTCCCCACACTTCTAGGGCCTTCCTTACTACATAATTATTTGTAGCCATTTTAATTAATTTTACAAGGACCTGGTCCCTACCATTACCTTTGTTTCCTCCAGTCTTGAGGTATTCCTAGTAATCCATATTGTGCATTGGACAATCATGAATGAAATGGTCAAGACTTCCATGTTCATGAAAAATTACAATAGAGCCTCCCTTCTTGTTGCTTCTTTTTTTATTTGAATATGACCATTTTTCTTCATTGATCTAACAATTCTTTAAGCCAAATAGGATGCATCAATGTATTCTTCACTTGAATCTGACTTACAAACCTTCAATTCCAAAGATTTTTCTCTGTTCACATCCTTTTTCTCTTTTCCTTGTGGCTTCTTGAGTATTCTACTAATTAGGGAAGCACCGCCCTAGCTAAGGTGGTCTATAGGCTCATTAGGTGGTCACCGAGGCTCTCATAAAGGTACTTAGGTAGGTTGGACCAATGATCGATTAGGCGCCCAGATAGGTGGTAGGTGAGGTCATTTATATATTGTACCTAGTAGACCGAAGGTAGAGTCTTTGGATGCTATTATTATACCTATGATCTTAATGTGCCATCAGCCAAATTTTGCTTTATTTGATCTAGGATCCTCTTATTCTTATGTATCTTCTTATTATGCACCACAGTTAGAGTTTTCTTCGGATTTTTTATATGTTCCATTATGTGTATCTACTCCTATAGGTAATTCTTTAGTAGTGGATCAATTTATTTATCATGTGTTGTGATTGTTTGAGAGTTTTATACTCAGGATGATATTATTGTATTAGATAAGGTGAATTTTGATGTGCTTTAGGATATGGATTTGTTATCCCCCTATCATATGCTCTTAGATTATTTTTATTAGATTGTTACCTTAGTCATGCCTGGTATACCTTTGATTATGTGGCAAAGATCTATTAGTTGTGAGTAGATGGGGATTATTTCTTATGTATAGGCTAGAAGACTTGTATCGAGGGGTTGGAAGTCTTATACACCTAATATTTGTGATGTTAGTGTAGAGAGTCTCTTGATTAACTATGTTTCTATAGTGTGTTATTTTCTTAATGTTTTTCCTATTGATCTTCATGTTCTTCCTCCTGAGTATGATTTATATGGCATGCATTGTGAAATCTACACTAATTATCATTGTCTTTAGCATTTTATGACCCATAGGGAGCTTAATTCAACACAACATAGATGGATGTAGTTGATGAAGGATTACGATATCTCTTATCTCTACCATCCTGGAAAGGCGAATATGCTAGCAGATGCCTTATGTCGAAAGGCAGTGAGTATGGCTATCTTGGATTTTATTTTAGCTTTTTAGAGGCCATTGGCATGGGACATCTATCCATTATCCAACTTGATTATTAAAATTGACATATCAAACCCCAGAAGGATCTTTTCTAGTGTTAATGGAAGGCTTACCTTATTTGAGTAATTCTAAGTCACTACTTTGAGGTAGGGGACTCATCAGAGACTAGGTGTTGAGTGGTAAGTCTAGAAAGGCTACCATAATTTCTAAGGGTATTTTAAGATTTGATGGTTGCATTTGTTTGTTCAGGGTTGGTGGCTTGATTCAGTTGATATTGTGTGTGGGTAATATCGGTAGGTACTCTATTCACCCTGGAACATCTTGGATGTCTAGAGATTTTAGATAGCACTATTGGTGGAGTAAATAAAGAAAGATGTGGTAGACTTTGATGCCCACTGCTTTTGTTGTCAACTGGTGAAGGATGAGCATCAAAAGCCTTGTGGCCTGCTTCATGTCTTAATTCTTCAATTTATAGACAAATTTCTAGATTTTTACTAGGTTGATTTTGTAACGTTTAAGCTTGTCATGTACCCATTGTTGAGGGTAACTTACCCTTGAGTATAAAGGGACGTATTGATGATTTTGATAGAGTAATTTTGCAAGCAGGCCCCTATGTGATTTCTAGTTATTTTTAGTCTAAAAGAATAAAAATTCAATATGGGTATCATTGTTCTCATAATAATAATTTGATTACTATTCTGATATCATGGCATCATGCAAAAACTTCTTAGAAATAAAAATTTCCTATATAATTAATTTTATTAGGATTTCTTCGGCTTCTAGGTAGGAAAGGCTTATCCTTCTTCTAGATTGGTCTTAATGATAGTAATGATATGATATTATGCTAGTTTTAGGTTGGAATTAGGTCTTGGAGGTATATTTTATGCGATTTGGATTATTTAGCTGATTAAAGGACTATTAATCGGCTTATTTACTTAGCTACTTACTCCTATGATAGAATGGCTATTTTAAGACTCCATGAGACTTATTTAGCATCTAATAGTAGGATATGACACACTAGTCTAGTTTGGGTAGAATATACCTTTGAATAGATTTTTAGGGTAAGTAGTGGGCCCCTTCATCCCACCTTCGGCCAAGATTACTAATAACTCCTTTTAGACTCAATAGGCATGGTATGTTATCTTATTTAGATTTGTGAGCCTAAGGAGGATTTGGTAAGATTGTTTATTCTAGAATTGTTCTAGGGAGATGATATACGTTTTTGTTCAAGTTCGGCGATTTAGGATATTAAGACTGGCTCAATTCTTGCATTATTTATGATATTAGTTCCAGTTCAAGTCTGGCATATAAAATACTAGTTTTGATTTGAGTCCATTATTGAGAAGTTATTTCTAACAGTTATTGGACCAGTTTAAGTCTGTTATTTAAGTTATGGAAAGATCCATGATTACGATTATAAGATATGGATAGTTGATGTAAATATTGTTGTTACTTCTTCTGTATTGGGTCCACAAGGCTAATGGTGGACCACATTAGATTATTTATGTCATTTGCATCTTATGGGATTATAAGGTCCCAATTAGATAGCGGTAGTTATGGTATACTTATCATTACTATTTTGAGTGGTTTCTTCTAGTAATTAGAGCATTATTCCAGGTTTTCCCTTTTTCCCTCAAGTTAAATTATTTATCTCACATTTTATTGTGTTTATATTATATTTTATCTTAGTACGCTGATGAGGCCTACTGGTACATGCAACTTTGGTACTTATACAACACTTTTTTACCTTTTTGGAGAAAATTTGAGCACTAGCTATCAGTGTTAGTGTTGTGAATGTGCTAGTCAGAGTTCAGAGATAGGGTGAGCTCTAAGAAACAAAGTTGACCTTTTCTTTATCGTTTATTTTTGGATTGTCTTTCTAATTTTGAGATAGTTTTATCTTGACTGGATAGTACCCATATTCCTTTGATTAGTAGCTCTTTTACTAACTTTATTAGGACGTGGGATGATATTAGTCTTCTCTTATTTCTCTTCATCTATGCTTTATTAATATGTTATAGCATGTAATTTATTTACTTACATATTTCTAGCATTCATGCCATTTTCAACCAATTAACCCATTACTTATAGTAACAGGCGATGGTTTGGCTTACCTAGGGGTGGGGTTAAGTAGGTACCATCATGACTCGAGAAGTCAGATTGTAAGAAATTAGTATCAAAGCACTATCTTCACCTGTATTTTTGGTATAAGAGCAAGTGTTTAGTAGAGTCCCACGAATTAGAATAATGATGTCGTTTCTATTCTTTTGGAGGCTATAGGACATTCTTAGGAGATCTGCACTTCCTTTACTAATTTCATTCTAAAAGTCCATGTTGATTTTAAAGATTCATTAGTTTCACTCTTTCACAGATAGCTAGGATGCGTGTTGATGCTATACAAGACGAGGACCCCGAGTCCATAACTAAGGATCCTTTCGAGGAACATGGACAATATAGAGGTCGGGAGAAGACAAGAGATGTACCCCCAGCTTTAGATCAGAATAAGGATCCTTTACTAAACCCTATCCCTACTCTCACACTAGGGATTCCTCCACCCAAGCCATTGGTGGGCTAGAGGTAGCGTCGGCTCTACTGGGTTTATTTCTTCATCGCTTCTCAGGGTTGGATTGGTTCATCTCTTGAGTTTAGTTGGTGGAGCACTGTCTGATAGTTCTCACACTATAGATCAAAGTGGTACTGAGGGAGGAGCACAACCTGTAGTTACGTCTCCCAAGTTGAGATCTGTTCTACATTATTACTTACTCAATCGATAGTTTCCCAACTTACTCTATCTATTGAGTAGTAGAAGATATTGGATAGGTTCTTGATATTGACTTCGCCTAGGTTTATTAGGTAACTAAGTGAGGATGTATATGAGTTCTTAGTTGCTTGTGACGATAGGCTCCACAATTTGGTCCTAGTAAAGACTTGTGGTGTTGACTATACTACCTTTTAGTTGGATTTAGCCACTCGACATTGATGGAGATGTATTGTTAATTCAAGGATAGTGATGTTGTATGAATTTATAGCATTTTATATGCTTAAAACTACGAGAATATGCATGTACGTAAGGCTATTTTGTTGGATTTGATGTGTTTTTGGAGTGTTTTGTAGGAAATTAGGTTTTGGATGCTAAATTCTAGAAAAACATGAAAAGTGATGTTATTGGCTACTAATTTGATCTACTCTTGGTATTCGTGACTATTTGGATGTTCGCGACCAAAGCATGTGATGGAAGTTGAAAATTTGAATCTTTGTTCCAAGTATTGGAAGGCCCAGCACTTACCTATGTCTACATGTGGACCATATGTAGCACATATGGTCTGTATAAGACTAAGGTAAGTGCCTCAGTTGAAGATCCTAAGTGTTAACAGTGCTTCAGTAATTCGTCCATAACGTTTCACCCTAATATTAGATTAAGTAAAAATTTGTATCGTTAGAAATCTAATTCAATTATATGTCTGATGGTAGGGACGTTTTCACTTACTTAGTCTATATACAGACTACAAGTAGAACTTGTAATCAGCAAGTGGGATAAGTAATTAACAGAAACCAAAATCTGAATAGCTAAGCACTGGGACTCATACTGGTAGTTTCTACTTGCTCCCTCCCTATAGACCACAAGTACTACTGGCGCCCAAGACTAGGGAATAAGTAGAGACCATAAGTATCCACCGACCTCAACTTTTTTGGGTTATTCCAAAATCAATCCCTAGGATTTCCATGTATCCCAATTACACTCATATGATGTTTTTAAGTCCTATTATGTATGGGTAATTAAGTTTTCCTACTTTAGATAGTATTTTATTTATAGGGTGTCTAGCAATCTATAATTACCCTTTAGGCTTTGTTTATTCATTATTATTCAGACATTGATAAAAACATATTGATTGATTTAGAAGGAGGCCCCTTTGGGGTCAAGTTCTCATACATGTTGTTATTGGTTTTTATTCACATTAATACTTTAGTATTTCTTCTTTAATTATTGTGAGATTGATTTAGTAATTTTATCTATTGACTCCATGATTGATCTCATAACTATGAGCCACTAATTCCCTTAGCTAGGGTTGTAGGAACCCTGGCAGATTAATAAAGTAGAGAAAGTGCCAAGTTGTTCTAGATAATGATTCTTGCATGTATTGAGTTTTCTTAGTTCTTACTGGTGTCTTAGTGGTAGCCAACATTAAGATCCTACCTAGATTATTTCTACTTACTCTAAAAAAGAAGTAATGACTAGGAAATGAGAATCATAATAGTAATTTAAAGTTTAATTATCGATCCACGCTACTAGGTATTATCTAAGTAAGATGGTTATTAATCATCTAATAACTAGAGACTCAAAAGGTAATAGTTAACTGGGATCAAGATAAGGGTTAGAAAAGCGACATCGTGAGATTGAAAAGATAAAGGGTGAAATATGTCGACTCATCCAAAAGGCTGTTGAAGGTATATAACTTATCGATCCTACATGCAAGATATTGGAATAGTTCAACGGTGCACGATAAGTCTACTGAGTTGAGAAACTATAGGGAACACAAGCCTAGTGTTTTTCTTATATTGTGTACAACCAAAAACAACCAAATCTTATTGTATATAGCTAGTTACTACAAATCCCCCCTAATTACATTTCTACAATACTTTGTGAGTTCAACAAGTTTGAGATAGATTTATGGCCTATACCCTGTGGGATTGACCCCAGCCTAGTTAGGTTACTATATTTTGATAGCAACCATTTTATCCTTCTAAGGAGGGGTTGTTAGGGCATTATAAAAAATTATCTGCCGTTGCTGGGGAATACAGTCTCGAAATTCTTGATTGAAGAAGTTGGAGTTAGTGGATTTTATTTTCTTTTGTTTTATTTGGTTTGTTGCTTACTCTTCTTAAGGTGACAACCTGGCCAAAAGAAGTATGGAGCAATTATGACTCCTTATTTATTGATCCTGTTCCTTTTGATATGGTACATTATTGAAGAAGTGTAGAAAATATAGTATGTCAGAATAAGGATAGCCTTTTGGAAATAGTAACACACCTTGACCACTACAATCATAAGCTTATTTAAGAGGCTAATAGGTTTGGCTTAGATATTTACTACCTATGAGTAGAGTTGAATGCAAATGCTGCTGCATGTAACACTTAACAACTTAGTTATGAGTGGTGTAAGACTACAAGTATTCTAAAAAGCTAACTTGAGGAGTTGAGATTGGAAGAGTCTGAAACCACTCATGCACTTATAGATAGTGTAGCTATTAAGAATAGCATACTAGAGTTATGTGGGGTCATAAAAAAAGACTGGAAACCTGAGTTGGGGTGTACTGGACCTCATTCAAAGCATTTTTCCATATTGTGTTTAGATAGTTAGATCTTGATCGAGCCATCCGATCCTGAAAAAAGATGCAAGAAGAAGGAAACATATGTTTATATTCTTGAATTTACTGAGCTAGAATCAAAGAACTACATTCATCACATAAGGAACAATAAGTACAACATGCCACATTTATTTTTTGGGTCCTTTATTTTAATACCTTCTCCCCATGAGTATAATGGGAAATCAGAAAAACAATTACGGGTGTAGTTTATAAGATCAAAATGGGAAGTGAAATTTGAAAGGCTAACTTTTAGGCTACCTTGCTGAATTCTGAATAATAAATGTACCCATGGGCTTGTTGGGAAAGTCTGAGTACCCAACCAAGTCCCGTCATGCCACAATATGAAATCAATCGCTGGTTGGGAGAAAACCTAAGTTATTTTGTTGTTTGTAACTGTATTCATGATTAACGTCACATCTTCGCACCTATGTTTCCACAGGTATGTTCCTAACTCTCTTATTTTGTAGAATTTGATGCAATGGGAACAATACATGATTTTAAGTTGTGGTGGGGCCGTTTATGGGTCTTGATGTCCTCCTGGGGTATTTAGTGTCATGCCTCTTTTCCCCAGAGTCTTGTTCCTTGTAGAGCCGGTATGTTTAGGCGTACTGTGTTTTTTTTATGATGTTTTGTGTTTAACTAGGAAAAAAATAAGTATCTAGGGTAGTTAACATATTTTTGTTAGTGATACCCCTTCAATAGCTTAATTTTGAACTGTGTACATATATATGTAACTATTGTGGATCTTGTTATGGAATTAGAAATAGGGACATGATAATCATTGCTAAAAATTGCATAAACTAGATAGGTAGTAGCTTGTGATGTAACTCTGTGACATGTGAATGTGAGATACTACTTAGTTCCCTTTGTGTGTTGAATTCCAATCTTGCCAAGTTCGTCTTATCTAGGATTGTAGGGTAGTTGGTTTGGAAAGGATCATAGGCCATTTTTTATTTTACTCCACTTTTAGCCTAAATGACCTTCCATGTGGAAAATAGTATCCTTGGATCCCTACTTTGAGGCTTATAGCCTATTTATTTATTTTATATTTTCACCTTCCCATTTGTGTTACAATGAACTTGTTTTGGCCCTAGTCCTCTTTGGACATTGTGCACGTCAACTTAGTCAAATCACTTAAGTTGAGGTTGGCTATCATAGGGGTACGTGATTATAGTGGGTGTGAATAAGGGTAAAATAAGAGAAAAAGATAGTAAGGTTGGGAATGGTAGAAAAATAAAAGAAAATAAAAGAAAAAAGTTGGAAAAGAAAAAATAAAAGACCACACCAACCTGAATGTGCATAAATAATAAAAAAAAGTAATAAGGGTGGCATAAAAAGAAAATTGGTTAATGAGTTGACCCCAAAGTGTGTATTGTGCCAAGGAGGCTTAGTCACTTGATATGCTCATATGTACAATACTATCCCATCAATCCTACATTACAAACTGAGAGAAGTCCTATATTGATCCTAACATAACTGTCTGAAAGCCTAGGTGAAGAAAATAAGGGCAAGCCTATGGTATTTGGCATACATTGATTGGAACTTCTATTATAACTGTGAGTGTCTTTGTACTGTCCCTGTATTAACTTACATTATTTCATATAAGAGAATGGGACTTCTTTTGATGTGAGGGCACATGGGTTGCATTGCTAGCTGATTACTTTGTAGGGTAATATAACGGTTATACATGCTTGCGTATTTGTTGCTAATGTAATGCCATAGCTTGATTCCTTCGTGTCACATTGTTGTGTTTCAATAATGCACACTGTTGGGTTTTTAAAAGTATTGAACTTTGATATGGCAATGATTGAAGCTCGAATTTGATGATTGACTGTCATAGGTATCTTAGGATTCTCTTGGTTAAGCACCATCGTATTATTTAGTTATGTTTGGTTGCCTGAGGACACGTAACGTTCTAAGTTGAGGGTGTTGATGTGCTATAAATTTATATCATTTTAGATTCTTAAAACTACGAGAATATGCATGTACTTAATGCTATTATGTTGGATTTGACGTGTTTTTGGACTGTTTTGCAGGAAATTAGGTTTCGGATGCTAAATTCAAAAAAAAATGAAAAGTGATGTTTTTGGCTTCTTATTTTATCTATTATGGGTATTTGTGACTATTTTCGGATGTTCATAACCAAAGAATGTGATGAAAGTTGAATATTTGAAGCTTGGTTGCTAGTATATGAAGGACCGACACTTACCTATGTCTACATGTTGACCACATGTAGCACATGGGCTCTGTATAAGACTAAGGTAAGTGCCAGAGTTGAAGATCACAAAAGTTGACTATGTTTTAGTAATTTGGCCATAAATTTTCACCCCAATATCAGATTAAGGTAAAATTGATATAGTTGGAAATCTAATTTAATTATCTATCTAATGGTGGGGACTTTTGCACTAACATAGTCTACATATGGACCACAAGTAGCACTTGCGCTCTGCAAATGGAAAAAGTAAGTGACAGAAACAAAAATCCTAGGATCTAAGCTGTAGGACTTGCACTTCTAGTCGCTAGTTGCACCCTCCCTGCATACCGTAAGTACTACCTGTACCCAATTACTGATCACAGATAGAGACCATAAGTAGCCACCTACCTCAACTTTTCTGGATCTTTCCAAAATCGTTTCCTAGGGTTTCCATGTATCCCAATTACACTCCTATTATGCTTTTAAGTCTTATTATGTATGGGTAATTATGTTTTCCTATTTTAGTTAGGATTTGATTTCTACTATTTTTGATAATTTATAAATACACTTTAGGATTAGTTTATTCATTTCCATTCAGAAATTAACATACACATTGATTGATTGAGAAGTACGCCACTTTGGGGCCAACTTCTCAAACATTTTGTTTTTCTTGGTTTATTATTCAATTTAAGTCATTGGGAATTCTTCTTTCATTATTGTGAGATTGATTTTATAATTTTATTTGTGGATTCCATGATTGATCTCATAACTAAGAGTTGCTAATTCCCTTAGTTAGGGTTGTGGGAACCCTAGAGAATTAATAAAGTAGAGGAAGTGCCTATTCATTCTAGATAACGACTCTTGCATGTATTGGGTTTTCTTCATTCTTATTGATTTCTTAGCAGTGGCTAACGTTAAGATACAACCTATATTATTGCTACTTCCTCCAAAAGAGGAGTAGTGACTAGGAAAAGAGAATTACAATAGTTATTTTAAGTTTAACTATCGACCCATGCTTCTAGGTATTATCTAAGTAAGATTTTTAGCTATCATCTAATAACTAAAGACTTAAAAGGAAATTGTTAATTGGGATCAAGATAAGGGTTTGTAAGGTGACATCCAAAGACTCAAAGGTAAAGGGTAAAATCTGTCAACTCATTCAAAAGACTGTTGATGGTACATTTCTTATTAATTCTATATTCAAGATAGTTGAATAGTTTGACAATGCACGATAAGTCTACTAAGTTAAAAAAAACCAGTGAGAACACAAGACTAGTGTTCGTCTTAGATTTTTTACAACCAAAAGGAACCAAGCCTTGTTACTTTTAGCAAGTTACTACAAATCCCCCATTTTTACTTGTATATACTACCTAGTGGTTTCAACAAGTTTAAGATACATTTTTGTCCTATTCCCTATGGGATCGACCCCAACCTAGTTAGGTTACTATATTTTCACAGTTACCGCTTTATCCTTCTAAAAAGGGGTATTTTGGGCACTATCAGGCAACTAGATCTACCCTATTGACATGGACTCAGTTCTTTGAGGTTTTCTAAGGGAAATATATACCCGCAACCTTAGATATCATTTGAGATACTTATTCTCAAGACTGGAGTGGGGTTCTATGACTTTACTAGAGTATGAGACTCAATTTCATGAGATGGCTAGGCATGCTAAAGATTACTTATTGTTTTGCTCCTACGAGGTCAACATCAATTGGGATGAAGAGGATCTATTATCATCTATCTCCCTAACCTAAATCATCCTAAGTCTTGGACTATATGGAATTGTATCATGGGGGCTTTTATCTATCTTTTTTATCAAGAATAAGCAAATTTTGTATTTTTTGCAGGGATTGAGACTTCCCGTTTACATAGCTACATAGAATTTGATTGTCACTAGTAGTTCTTTTATTAAGGTTTCTAATCATACTCAGATTATAGAAGTGATGCAATGAGAGGACTAAGGGGTCATCAATAAGAGGTTATGTTATCAAGGTAGTTTCAATTTGAGCTAGAGAGGCTCGCGGTTCATAGGCAGTGGATCTTACGATTGGTACCCTTAACACCATTCTTATGAGAATTAAGGTTAGTCTAGTAGGACCATTTATGTCACACTTCAGATTGCTGATGGGGGTCTGCCTAGCTATATTGATCATCTTAGCTAGAGTAGTAGTTATTCTTTGAGAAGCTAATCTTCTGGGTTTTCAAGCCGAGGTGGATATTTTGGGTAAACCAAATCTTCTAAATATGGTACCACACATGGCTGTGTTATGATTGTGGGGATTTTGGCCATTTCTCTAAAGAGTATCCTAAACATAGGATAGTTGTACCTATAACTCAGAGTATTCTTCCTATTAGGGTAGTATCACCTCATTTAAGATGGTCTGTAGGGTAATTAAGGTGGTCCCCGGGGCTCTAATCAAAGTACTCACATAGGTAGGACAGATGATCGGTTATGCACCCAGCCAGATTATAGGTGAGGTGAATTATATATTATAACTAGTAGATCGAAGAAAGAACCTTCGAATATTGTTATTATAGGTACGATATCAGTGTACTATCAGAAAAATTTTGCTTTATTTGATCAAAGATCCACTATTTTTTATGTATTTGCTTATTATGCACTAGAGTTAGTTTTTTGTGGATTTTTATCTCTTTCATTGTGTATATCTGTTCATATAGGTGATTCTATAGTAGTGGATCGGGTTTATTGATCATATGTTGTGACTACAGAAGAGTTTGATACTTGGGTTTATCTTATTATATTAGTAAGGTGAATTTTGATGTGCTTTAGGGTATGGACTGGTTAACACCCTATCATTTGCTCTTAGATTGTTTTTCCAAGACCGTTACCTTAGTCATGTTCGGTATACCAACGATTATGTGGTAGGAATCTATTAGTCGTGAGCCGATAGGGATTATTTATAATGTTCATGCTAGGAGACATATCGAGGGATTACATGTCTTATCTCACTGATATTTTTCATGTTAGTGTAGAGAGTCCCTTTCATTACTATGTTCCTATAATCTCTGATTCACCTGATATTTTCTTACTGATCTACATATTCTTCCTCCTAAGTGTGATTTATATGGCATGCATTATGAGATCTAAACTAATTATTATAGTCTTCAGCATTTTATGACCCAAAAAGAGCGTAATTCTACAAAGCTTAGATGGATGGAGTTGCTAAATGATTATGATATCTCTAATCTATACCATCTGGGCAAGGCGAACATGATAGCTGATGCCTTGTGTCGGAAGGCAATAAGTATGGCTATCTTGGATTCTATTTAAGTTCTTAAGAGGACATTTGCATAGGATCCTATCTAATGGTTCAACTTTACATATCAAACTCCACGAGGATCCTATATAGTGTTGAGGTAAGGTCTCACTTCTTTGAGTATATTCGAAGTCGTTACTTTGAAGATAGGGGACTCATTTATGATCTAGTTTGGAATGGCAATTCTAGGAGGGTTACCATACATTCTAAAGCTATTTTGAGATTTGATTTCCGTATTTTTGTTTTGAGGGTTGGTGACTTGATTCAGTATATATTTTGTGAGGATCATATCTCTAAATACTTCATTCAACCTTGAACATCTAAGATGTATATAGATTTGAGGAAGCTTTATTGGTGGAGTGGAATGAAGAGAGATATGGCAGACTTTGTAGCTCACTTCCTTTGTAGTCAACCGATGAAGGATAAGTATCATAGGACTGGTGGCCTGAGTCATGGCTAATTCTTCATTTAGAGACAAATCTCAAGTTTTTTATCAGATCGATTTTGATAACATTTTATCTTTTCATATGCACATTGTTGAGGGTAAATGATCCTTGAGAATATAGGGACATATTGATGGTTTTGACAAAGTAATTTTGCAAGTGGACCTTTGTTGGATTTTTACTTGTGATAAGACTCAAAGCATAAAAATTTAATATGGATACTGTTGTTCTCGTGTTAAAAAATAGATTACTATTTCGATAGCGCGGCATTATGCAGAAACTTCTTAGCAGGATATGTACCCCAAGATGAATACTAGGATAGGGTGCCTTCAAAAAATCCTATCCCTACTCCCGCACCAAAGATTCCTCCACTCCATCCAGTGGTAGGATAGGGGTAGCATAGGCTCTACTAGGTTTATTCTTCATCACTACTCAGGGATGAGCACTGTTTGATAGTTCATACTCTATAGATCAAAGTGATACTAAGGTAGCACCACAACCTATAGTTGTGTCTCCCAAAGTTGAGATCCCTTCTACATTGCTACTTGCTCAACTAATAGTTTCCCAACATACTATATCTATTGAGTAGTGGAAGATGGGTAGATTTTCGAGATTGACTCCACCTAGGTTTATTGGATCACCGATCGAGGATGTATATGAGTTCTTAGTTTCTTGTGAGGATAGGTTCCATAATTTAGTCCTAGTCACAGCTCTTGGTGTTGGCTATACTACCTTTTAGTTAGATTAAGCCCCTAGACATTGATGGAGAGGTTACCTTAATTAAAGACTAGAGCAAGGTTCTATGACTTTCTAGAGTATAAGACTCAATTTCTTGAGATGGCCAGGCATGCTACAAATTACTTAGTGTTGTGTGCCTAAAAAGGCAGCGTGATTTAGGATGTGGAGGAGCAATTATTATCTAGATCCCTAAGGTTCAACTTGACATATCAAATTCCACGAGGATCCTTATTTGAGCAGATTTAGAGTCACTACTTTAACGATAAGGGACTCTTCCATGATCTGGTATTGAGTGGTGAGTCCAGGAGGGATATCATACATTCTAAGGGAATTTAGAGATTTGATGGTTGCATTTGTGTTCCGAAGGTTGGTGACTTGATATAGTTGATAGTATAAGTGGATCATATCTCTAGATTCTCTGTTCACTATAGAACATCTAAGATGTATAGCTATTTAAGGCAACACTATTAGTGGAGTGGAATGAAGAGAAATGTGGTAGACTTTATATATTATTGCCTATGTTGTCAGCCGGTGAAGGATGAACATCAGATACCTGGTGGACTGATTTAGAGATTGCCTATTCCCATAAATAGATTGCCATGGACTTCGTTAGTGGGTTGCATCACATATCCCATAGTTTAGACTATATTTGTGTCATTATAGAGTGGTTAACTAAATCGACATATTATATTCCAATTAAAATGCCCTTAGTGCTAAGAGGTTATCATATATCTATGTTTTTGATATAATTCACCTGCATGGAGTACCTATATCTATCATTTTAGATCGGGTATTAGTATTTACTTCTAGATTAAGGAGATATTCTCTGGAGGAGTTGGGTACTCAAGTAGATCTTAGCACCACTTATCACACTCAGACTAATAGGTTGTTAGATTTGACTATTCAGATTCTTGAGGATATTCTCAAAGCCTGTGTTATGGATTTCAAAGGTTAGTGGGAGCATCAGTTGGCATTGGCATATTTTGCATGTTATAATAGCTACCATTTAATTATTTATATTGCACAATTTTAAGGATTGTATGGTAGATGTTGTCGATCTCTGGTAGGTTGGTTTGAGACCTTCGAGGTTAGGCCTCAATGTACAAACCTACCTTAAGAGTCATTGGATAGAGTCAGGGTGATTTAGGATAGGCTGAGGGTAGCTCAGAGTAGGTAGAAGACTTATACAGATCATAGATGTTGTGAATTAATGTTTGAAGTAGGAGACCAAGTAATCCTTCGAGTATCTCCCATGAAGGGTGTGATGAGGATTGGGAGGAAAGTCAAGCTCAGCCCTAGATACATTGGACCTTTTGAGATCCTTCGTACAGTTGGAGATGCAGCTTATAAGTTATCCATGCTCCCATATTTTTCCATTGTTCATCTAGTTTTCTATGTTTCTATGTTGGGATGTTACATTCCTGATAAGTCAGATGTGCTTTGAATGGACTCAGTTTATTTGGATGAGATATTGACCTTCATAGAGGAGCCGGTGTTTATATTAGACATGGATGTTAGACAGTTCCGCTCTAGGGAGATTGTTGTGTTTATGGTTCAATGGAAATAAATCCAAATAGAGTAGGTTACTTGGGAGATCTAGAGTGAGTTATGGGTCCAGCATCCCCACCTGTTCAAGCCTTCAGGAACATCCTAACTTTTTACTTTTGCGTAGGAAAGTTCTTTTATTAGTGGATATTGTAATGACCCTCCAGGTCATTTTCTTCTTTTCCACACATTGTTTCCATTTAGAGATTTCCTATAGCTATACCAAGTCATTTATGACTTGCTAAGCTGACAATTCAGTTATCGAGTAGTTCGTTTGGTTTTAAGAACCAATTCCCTATTTTAAAGTCATCATCGATACAGATTGTTATTAGGCATAAACTTCAATTTAATGACCTAGTGTGTGATTTTGCTAGTTCCATCATCTCTTGAACATCGATTTGAGGCTAAGAGGTCCTTTGGTTCGAGTCATAAGGCCTCAAGACTCATTGTATGCTATTGGTCGAAATTTGATAAAAGTAGTTGATGGGTTTAAGGCCTACTTTATATCAAAACAACCTTGGATGGAAATTTCAATGGCGACATTGAGTCGAGAATATCGAATTTGATAGGTTAGCATAGTTCATTTTCATTGATGGAGTTCCAAACGAAACCCTAGATGTTGGGGGAAACTTGAAAATTTACCTAGTTTCAGTTGGTGCAACTAACTTGGTGCATCCGCTTAAGCGGAGGCACCTTTAGCATCCAGGGCCAGCCAAGCTGGATCACTTTAGAAAAGGCTTATCCCTTAAGCAGACATCACTTCAGCAATGCCCTGATTTCTTAAGTGGGGGTCAGGGCAAGACGGTGATCGCTTAAGTGATTTGTGGACCGTTTTAGCGATGATTGCTTAACTGGCATGTGGGGGGCATTAAATTCCTCATTTTCCCTATTTCCTCCCTATTCTTTACAAGTCTCAAGAGCCAAAATGCCACGACTCAATTTCTTAGGTCATAATGGTACCTACTATAACCCACCAGTAGGCAAGCTAACCCGTAGTTCGGAACTACTAGTAATAGACTAGCAAGAGAAATGAAAGGAAGATGTAGAATACTTATGATAAAAGACATACATGTATATATATACATATATTGATAAATAGATATATAGATAGATATAAATATATATCAAGAGAGAGAACATCCCCAAAACCTTATGGAATCATTACAAGATCTTTTAATACAACAAGAGCACAAAACTAAATGAATATACAGGTACAACCTATCTCTAAATACAACATTGTGATTAGCCTAGTACATAAGTGGGAGAATTGTAGTACTCTGAATGCTAGAAGCTCACCCTAAGTCTCTAAATCATAGTTGCTCCACATGACGTGCACAACAACAAAGAGAACATGTACTTGATCTGCAGGCTTAAGAAGTTTAGTATGAATATCAAAATGTGGTACTCAGTAGGAAACTAGTGACTCATCTTGTAACGACCCAATTTTCTGGAACGGGAATATCACACGGTGCTCATGATCTCGAAGGACTACAAGACAACCCTCTACTGATATCTATACTTGAACACTGCATAATATAGATAATAAATACGAAAAATAGCCATAAGGTTCAAAACATCTAAAAATACTCAATATTTGAAACTAAAAATTGATACATCTGTCCGAAAAGCCTCTAAACTGTCAGAAATGTGGAGTTGATGGGACATGTCCCCAACTAACTTCGTCTACTAAAAACAAACAAAATATGATTCAAAAATAATAAAAGGATCATCCTCGAATGAAGAGGACTCACTGCTACGTCTACTGCTGCTGACTGGGACTGAACTGCTAAGGATACTCAAGATCTCATGCCTCTGAACCTATGGTGTCAAATAAAACACCATAGCACAAATGTGTCAGTAAAGGAATGTACCGAGTATGTAGATGAGGTAAGGCTAAATGCAAGGTCTTATGCAAGTATAATTACTTAACTGAATAATCATGAGAGTGCTGAATGAGAACACATGCATGAATGCACAAACCATAATCATAATCATCACGACTATGAGTACTGAAACTCGGGTACTGCATTAATGACATCTGAACTCACTACAAATACTTATATATTAAACAACTGAATCATCTGATACTAATAAATAAGTACTGAAATTAGATCAGTCTTATCTAGCGAGTGATCTCGAGATCTGATATCAAGAATACTCAACTAAATCTGAGACTGAGATCAAGCCTATCTGACGGGTGATCTCTAGATCTGATAACAAGAATACTCAACTAAATTTGAGACTGATATCAGGCCTGTCTAATGGGTGATCTCTAGATCTGATAACAAGAATACTCAACTGAATATGAGACTGAGATCAAGCCTATCGACGGGTGATCTCAAGATTTGATAATGAGATTACTTAACTGAATATGATACTGAGATCAAGCCTATCTGATGGGTGATCTCGGGATCTAATAATGAGATTACTCAACTGAATATGAGACTGAGATCAAGCCTATCTGATGGGTGATCTTAAGATCTAATAATGAGAATACTCAACTGAATCTGATAATGACATCAAGCCTATCTGACGGGTGACCTCTAGATCTGATAACAAGAATACTCAAATGAATATAAGATTGAGATCAAGCCTATCTAACGGGTGATCTCTAGATCTGATAATAAGAATACTCAACTGAACCAGAGACTAAGATCAAGCCTATCTGAAGAGTGATCTCAAGATATGATAATGAATAACTTTATATGGGAACAAGACTATCGAATCGGTGGTCTATGAATCAATGGAACTATCTGAGTTCCTCACTGAGATAGATGATTGTATCTGACAGTCCTAATTTCTGATGATTGATACTGAAATTGCAACTGTGGGAAGTTGTCACTTAATCGACATGCCCCGAATAAAACTGGTAGATTCCAACCTGTAACCCCAGCTAAAAGGGTATCAATACCATTCCACAGGTAAATACCTCTCTGGTCAAGCCTATCTGATGGGTGACCCTCGAAGGAAGTCAATCCTAAGGTAATATAATAGTCAAGGCTATCTGACGGGTGACTAGTCTTTCCTAATGGGTGACTCCTACGTCCTGCATTGGCTATGAAGTTTTAGAGTTCAGGGATTTCTCCTAACGACTCTGCCTCTCTGATGGGGATCTGCCATCCCTTCCCTCGCTCGGTGCTAGCTCCTACTCCAAACTGAAAGACTCTAAACTGATTCTTAACTGAACACAAACTAAGCTGAATCTGATACTGATCATGTTTCTTGAATGATCTGACTGAGTTGAGTTGAATTCACTTGGTTTCGTATCTGATGGAATACTACTGAATCTAGTTATCTGACTGAAAAACATTGATCTTTGAATAGAGTACTCGATTACTACAGAGGTCAGAACTGAACACTTGAATACTACTAGATCTGAGCTGGGTACAGAACTGAGGCTAGATTACTAGCGATACTGAGATTATGGCGATTATAGAGATTACAGAGATTTCTTAAGTTCTGTATCTATCTTAGAGTACAGAGTTGTATAATTCGTTGAGTTCTGCGAATCATGGCTCTACTGGAATTATCGTGAAAACTAACACGGGCTCTAGATAAATTATCGGGTATAAATACCCCCAGGACTCGATAACATAAAAGTAAAGCACAAACATTCTTGAATTATCAAGACCATGGAAATTCGTTCACCATCACAATCACTACAGCATCTCTTCAAGCATTTGTGAATCATAAACATGTGATAGTATAGGGAGACATGTTATTGGCTCATACTCCATTGAACAACATCTTGCATCAAACATTTAGCATGTATTAAAGTCTTAGTATGTATCAAGGAGCACATAATTGGGGAATTTCATGCTATCATGCCACAATTCATTCACTAAAGCTTTTCAACAAACACTTGGCATGCATGGGTTTTCACACAATTGGGGATTTCTAGGTTACATGCTATAATGCCTCAAATTCCTTCACATAAGCATTTTATTAAACATATGGGGAGAATGCTTTGCTTATTCTACAATTTCTACACTTAATTGACATAGACACACCACTTAACAAGTAACTTGAAGAGGGTTTATCATGAACACCACATGAATATCACATACTAGGGTCAAAGCTTGAAAACCTTGTAAACAAACATGAATCACAACTCAATAATAGCATGAACATTAATTTCAACTCACATGAATCATGAAAAATCATAAACATAAAAGCTTTGAAATTTAGAAAAGGGTTCTTGAGTTTCTTGGATGAAAGGGACCCAAGAATCAACTTCTACATACCTTAGAGAAACTCTTTCTTGAAAGCTCTTGGAGAGATTCTTGATTTCTCTTAAAGAAGAAGGAAGGGTTTTGATTTTGTAGAAACCCTAGCTTTTGTTCTTGAACAACTTTGAGAGAAAACAATGATACTTTGGGTGAAATAAGGCCAAATCCTGTGTTAAGGAGTATATATAGGGGTTGGGAAAAGACCTTTTTCTCCCTTGGAACTAAACTGAAAAATCCCGATTTTACATGCTGGCGCAACGTGCCATAATCACGCCAGCTCAATGGAAATTGGACAATTGGGAAACTACTTGATGGAGCGACGTGGTGGAAATCGCGTTGCCACCTTGGTTGCGAACTAGAAAGGCACCGCGACGCGATGGAATTTCATTGTTGCACTTGAAATTGACAATTCTGAAATTAAGCCTTGGCGTGATGCGCCATAATCGCAGAGGCTCATTGGATTTTGATGATTGCCAATTTGGCTGGCTCCGCGATGCGCTAAAGTGTCAGGTGGCATACTGTCTCACTAAAATGGCTCTAAGTCTTTTACCGAGTGTCGTATTTGGGAGAATTTGGTATCGACGGAAAGCTTATTCAATGTTTTACATGACAAAATAATGATATTAGGGAAATTATATGTGGTTCAAAATATTTCTCACTTGGGAAGACACTTCTCAACCTTTTTGGGCTTAATTAACACTTCAGTGAACACGCTTTAAGTCTCAGACTATGAGAGAATTTTGTGGGGTCTTACAATATATCTCTCTTGGAAACATTCGTCCACGAATGTTGCTTGATTTGCTAAGAATACTGATTGACTGAACTTACTCAAGGAACGGGAACATCTGAGACGTCACCATACAAATGAAACTACTGATACTCTGAGTTCTCATACTAGACATGCATACCTTACTTATGGAATACTCAACTGAAGCTACTCATAAGCTGAATTCTTATAATGGACATGCCTATCTGATGCAGGGATGCATAACTGGGCTGATCTCATGAATGCATGACTAAACACACTAAAAAGCTAAACTCTTTCTACTGAACGTGCATATCTAATGCATTAATGTCTGATTGAACTGACTCTCAAAAGCATGACTGGCTATGCAATGATCACTGATGTTAACTTCACAAGGAGATTCTGAAACTGCATATTAATGAGTCTAAGAAAATAAGACCATCGCAATATTATGGTGTATCTCCCCCTTGGGACTTTATGTCCCTCTACAAACACTTTGCTGAAATGCTGGGGCGGTGAAATGGACACCTACGAACTGGGTCATGATTGACCGACTTAGAGCTGAAACTCATGCATGACTCATGCTGACATATAAGCTCAAAATAGAGAAAAGGATCTAGCAATTCATATCACAAAGATGAAGGAATCATAACGTACCCGAATCTATATTAGGGAACCTTTTCTGATCACGGAGAGCCTGAAACGCATAGAGACTATTCTGACGCAGACCACTCCTGGCACCGGAAAGGGCACTCTACTAAAGAAACTTTGTAACCCTCTGAGCTAGCACTCTACATTCTCACATCCTATGTCCTGGATCACCAAACCCAAATCACACATCACTACCGGCTCTACACACAACTAGGTGTCTCTTGCCACACTCTCCACAGAGCGAATTAGTACGAATATCACTAGAACTACTCTTGGATTTAGAGACAGGCATTCCATCGTGACTGGCATCCCTGAACATTGGTGTGGGTACACTAGCTGAGGATGGAGCTGGGAATGAAAACTTATGACTATGCTAAGAACCACTACCACCCTAGTACCCTGCCTGAGCAAAACCTTGACTACCTATCCTGGATTTCTTACTCACTCTCTCTCTTTCTTTCATTTTATCTGCCTCAATCTGTTGTGCATGCATTATCAGCCTAGTAAGGTCCATATCTCTATGAAGCATAAAAGTTCTACACTCTTTCAATACTAACCCAGACACACCAGTCACAAACTTACTCATACTCGCTCTAGGGTCAGCTATCAAGTCGGGAGCATACTTAGCTAAATGGTTAAACTTAATACAATACTCTTTCAATATCATGAAGCCTTGCCTTATGTTTATGAACTCCTCTACCTTAGCCTTTATCATCTCTAGCGGGAAAAAATTATCTAAGAAACCACCTTGAAACTCTTGCCAAGTCACGGTAGCTGCATCGTCCCCTCTACCCTTCTTCCACACTAAAACCCAGTTATGAGTGATATCCTTCAACCTATAGGATGTTAACTCTATACTCTCCTCCTCAGAAATATGCTTAATCTGGGTAATCTTCCCCACCTCCTCAAGGTAAAGTTATGGGTCCTTACCTTCTACTGACCTAAAGCATTTTGGCGGGCTCATTCTCATAAAATCTCTAATTTTGGTTGCGACTAAACCCCCATCTTGCTGAGGTGGGGCCACATCCTGATGGTTACCCTGAACATTAGTCACAACTTGGGTTAGCGACTGAAAAGCTGCTCGAAACTCTACATGTGACATATTCTCATTTTCAGGATCTACTGGTTGAGGGGGCTTATCATCAACCCTACAGACATTATCTCTACGAAGAGGCATACTATGTATATGGAAGAAAGAGGTGTATTATACTGAGGATCAACTCGAGCTCATGCTCACTCGCACGACATGAATACTGAAAGAAGGGAAACTGCTCCTAAAAACAACTTATAGCCTTTTGTACATACATATGGCACACAACACACCCATGCACAAGACTCTACTAGATGCGGCTTTTCAGACTCCCTAGGACACTACTGAACCTTAGACTCTAATACCAAGATTGTAACGACTCAATTTTATGTAACCGGAACGTCACATGGTGCTCATGATCCCGAAGGACCACAAGCCAACCCTCTACTAATATCTGTACCTGAACACTGCATAATATATATAATAAATGCAGAAACTGTCCATAAGGTTCAAAACATCTAAAAATAGTCAAAATTTAAAAAAATGAATACTGATACATCTGTTCGAAAAGCCTCTAAACTATCTGAACTGTGGAGTTGATGGGACATGTCCCCAACTAACTTCGTCTATTGAAAATAAAAAAAATCTGATTCAAAAATAATAAAAGGATCATCCTCAAATGAAGAGAACTCACTTCTACGTCTACTGCTGCTAACTGGGACTGAACTGATAAAGGTACTATGGATCTCATGTCTCTGAACCTATGGGGTCAAATAAAACACCATAGTGCAAATGTGTTAGTACAGGAATGTACCAAGTTTGCAGACGAGTTAAGGCTAAATATAAAGTCTTATACATGAACAATTACGTAACTGAATAATCATGAGAGTGCTAAATAAGAAGACATGCATGAATGCACAAACCATATCACAATCATCACGACTCTGAGTACTGAAACTCGGGTACTGCATTACTGACATCTCAATTTTACGACTAATACTAAGATACTGAACAACTGAATCATCTGATACTGATAAATGAGTACTGAGATGAGATCAGTCTTATCTAACGAGTGATCTCAGGATCTAATATCAAGAATAGTCAACTGAATTTGAGACTGAGATCAAGACGATGTGATGAGTAATCTCTAGGTCTGATAACAATAATACTCAACTAAATCTGAGATTGAGATCAAGCCTATCCGACGGGTGATCTCTAGATATGATAACAAGAATACTCAATTGAATCTGAGACTGAGATCAAGCCTATTTATTGGGTGATCTTGGGATCTGATAATGAGATTACTCAACTAAATATGAGACTGAGATCAAGCCTATCTTATGGGTGATCTCGGCATCTAATAATGAGATTACTCAACTGAATATGAGACTGAGATCAAGCCTATCTAATGGGTGATCTCGAGATCTGATAATGAGATTACTCAACTGAATATGAGACTAAGATCAAGCCTATATGACGAGTGATCTCAGGATCTAATAATTAGAATACTCAACTGAATCTGAGACTAAGATCAAGCCTATTTGATGGGTGATCTCAAGATATGATAACAAGAATACTCAGCTGAATCTGAGAATAAGATCAAACCTATCAGATGGGTGATCTCGGGATCTTATAATGAATAACATTATGTGGGACCAAGGCTATCTGACGGGTGGTCCATGAATCAGTGGAACTATCTGAGTTCCTCACTGATACAGATGATTGTATCTGAATGTCTCGATTTTTGAAGATTGCTATTGAGACTGCAACTGTGGGAAAAAGTCACTTAATCGACATGCCCTGAATATCAACTGGTAGGGTCCAACCTGTAAGCCCTGCTGGAAGGGTGTTAATACCATGCCATGGGTAAAGACCTCTCTGGTCAAGCCTATCTGAAGGGTGACCCTCACAGGAAGCCAAGCCTAAGGCAATACATAGTCAAGCCTATCTGACGGGTTACTAGCCTTTCCTGACGGGTGACTCCCGCATCCTGCGTTGGCTATGCAGTTTTGGAGTTCAGGGATTGCTTCTAACGACTCTACTCTCTGATGGGGAGCCGCCATACCTACCCTCTCTTGATGCTAGCTCCTACTCCCAACTGAAAGACTCTGAACTGATTCTTAACTGAACACAAACTGAGCTAAATCTAATACTGATCATGTTTCTCGAATGATCTGACTGCGTTAAGATGAATTCACTTGGTTCTGTATCGGATGGAATACTACTGAATCGCATTATCTGACTGAATGATACTGAGCTTTGAATAGAGTACTCGATTACTACAGAGTTTAGAACTGAACACTTGAACAGAACTGAGGCTAGATTACTAGCGAGACTGAGATTATGGCTATTAAAGAGATTACTGAGATTTCATAAGATTTGTATCTGTCTGAGAATACAGAGTTCTATAACTCACCGAGTTTTGAGAATCATGGCTCAACTAGAATTATCCTAAAAACGGACATGGGCTCTAGACAACAGCTAAATTATCAGGTATAAATACCCCCAGGACTCGATAACATAAAAGTAAAGCACAACCATTCTTAAATTATCAAGACCATGGACATTCATTCACCATCACAATCACTACAGCATCTCTTCAAGTATTTGTGAATCATAAACATGTGATAGTATAGGGAGACATGTTATTGGATCATACTCCATTTAAAAAGATCTTGCATCAAACACTTAGCATATATTAAAGTCTTAGCATGTATCAAGGAGCATATAATTAGGGAATTTCATGCTATCGTGCCACAGTTCATTCACTAAGGCTTTTCAACAAACACTTAGCAAGCATGGGCTTGCACACAATTGGGGATTTCTAGGGTACATGCTATAATGGATCTAATTCCTTCACATAAGCATTTTATTAAAAATATGGGGAGCATGCTTTTCTTGTTCAACAATTTCTACACTTAATTGACATAAACACACCACTTAACAAGCAACTTGAAGAGGGTTTAATATGAACATCACATGAATATCACATACTAGAGTCAAAGCTTGAAAACTTTGTAAACAAACATGAATAACAACTCAATAATAGTATGAACATCAATTTCAACTCACATGAATCATGAAAACTCATAAAAATAAAATTTTTGAAATTTACAAAAGAGTTTTTGAGTTTTTTGGATGAAAGGGACCCAAGAATCAACATCTACATACCTTAGAGAAACTCTTTCTTGAAAGCTCTTGGAGAGATTATTGATTTCTTGATTTCTCTTGAAGAAGAAGGAAGGGTTTTGATTTTGTAGAAACCCTAGCTCTTGTTCTTGAAAAACTTTGAGAGAAAACAATGATACTTTGGGTGAAATAAGTCCAAATCCCGTGTTAAGGAGTATATATAGGGGTTGGGAAAAGACCTTTTTTGTCCTTCGAATTAAACTGAAAAATCTTGATTTTACATGCTGGCGCGATGCGCCATAATTGCGCCAGCTCACTCGAAATTAGACAATCAGGAAACTGCTTGATGGCGCGACGTGGTGGAAATCACGTTGCCACCTTGGTTGCGAACTGGAAAGACACCGCGATGCGATGGAATTGCGTTGGTGCACTGGAAATTGACAATTCTAAAATTAAGCCTTGGCGCGATGTGCTATAATCACGGAGGCTCACTGGATTTTGATGATTGTCATTTTGGCTGGCTCCGCGATGCGCTAAAGTGTAAGGTGGCACACTATCTCATTAAAATAGCTCTAACTCTTTGCCCGAGTGTCAGATTTGGGCAAATTTTGTATTGACGTAAAGCTTATTCATTACTTTACATGACCAAAAATCGATATTAGGGAAATTCTGTGCGGTTCAAAATATTTCTCACTTGGGAAGATAGTTCTCAACCTTTATGGGCCGGATTAACACTTTACTGATCACGCTCTAAGGGTCAGACCATGAGAGAATTTTGCAGGGTCTTACATAGATCCAAGATAAAGAAAATATATATAACATGGAAGAAGGAATCTAAACCAAACCTAAATATCTGGTAAAGAAACCATGAAGGCCATGGAGGTAATAAGGATAATTTATTCTATTTTAACCAAACTCATGAACCTAAGCACTATACCATATATCTGGCCAATATACAAACAAACAACAGAAAAAGGATATATAATAATATACAAGGCCAAGGAATGGATATACAAAAGGAATAAATAAAGGAAGGGAGGGATGTAGGTCAAACCATAGATACATCTACATATATATATATATATATATACACACACACACACATCGTAAGGTTCAGCCTAAAGTAGTCATACTATCATCTTAGGGCCTCCTAATACTATTAGGAACTAGCACTAACTTAATCAGAATACCTAATTTATACGTCTAAACCTAAGATAACTACATATAAAAAAATAACTGAAATAGAAAGCAGATTAGAAACAAACCTCCAACCTCAGTATCAATAAAATAATCAACATGTGGTGAATTAACCATAATAACAACAAAATCTGAATAGTCTAGAAAAATAATAACTAAACCGGTCCCCATAACCTAAAAGGTCCAATTTCACATACAACACACAACAAACAATACTAATATCCTATACCTATGCAATCACCCATAAGGTTGATAGATATAGGGCATACTATTGATAAGCAATGTGCATGCAATAATGAATACAAACTAAATCCATAATAATATAACCGATCCAATTACCATAATATAATCTAGTGTATACACTCCTCTTGCTCGATGACTTGCAAATGCAGGACATAAAATGAAGTATGTTCTACAGCATGATAGTGAACGAACGAAGGGGACCTTATGGGGTTTGGGAGTACTAGTATACACCGTCCTGGTCACGATTCAGGATTTCCAATAATCATTTTTATCCTTATTCTACTCCGTTTAGTATCGGAGATGTATATATATATATATGTGTGTGTACACGGAGATGCTAAAAAAGTATAAGCCCATAAATCCATTGCTCAGGGTAAACTCTGGGACTAAATAATCATAAAAGTGTAGAAAGGATCGAAATCTTGCTTGATCAATGTAAATAATAGTTGTAAAACCATGGACAAAAAACTATCTCAGTTAAATCTATAAAACATCATCTTTTGTCTCAAAAGCTTAATAATCATTAAGGTGGTACGATTCCCATTATAAAGGAATTTGTTTTAAAAGTGAGAAGTGGGAATAAATCCTTTTTTAGGAAAACATTAGTAAAATCATATTCTTAGTCAAAATCATACCATTAAATGAACATCAATGTACCGAATCTATTCATTACATCACCAGTATCCAAAACAATACAATTATAAGCATCTAAACGTCAAGAAACTAACTCACATCCTCTGCAAGGATGGACCATTGGCCAAAAATAAAACTAATATCTTAATAATGACCTTGGGTCCAATAATACATAGCTGGCATAGTAATATCATAATCTGGGAAACCATCATAATCCACTTAGTAAAGTAGTATACCTTATGCTAAAGGGTTATTGGACTCAACTATCTCTAAACATACTAGCAACCTAGGGGAATAAAATCCTAAAAAGCATAATAAGCATTTCATCTTAATGGTCGAGCCACCCATCTAACCTAAAAGGCATATATTAAGCTAAGTAAAAGTGGTCTACCCATGATCACATCCTAATATCCCTATCTAAAATGCAACATATAAAATACACTATCTTATGAAGAATAGTAGATAGAAGCCTACCTCAATGTCAAACCAGAAATCCTTAAACTGCCCAAGTCATCCTCTTTTGCTCCATGACTTCAAAATACCACTGCTCTATAAAAATAGTAATCTATACATCTTAAGAAGATAAATGAGACCAAATTTCTATATCAATGTTAGGGTCAATATTTTGCTCATAAATGAGCCTGCGAGCCTGCAAATGGAATATAAAAGTTGAATCTGTCATGAGGTACCTCAAATAAAAAGGAATATATGATCAAAAGGTAAGCATCAATAAAGTGTAAATCGGGTCTCAAATCAACTCTTAATGTTTAGAAATTTTTAGACCTAAATCTAAGAATTTACCATGGATTAGGGTGGAAATTCAAGGGAAAATTAATGAAAATGACCAAGGAGTGTTAGGCTAGCTTACCCTATCTTTAATGGATGATTTCTAACTTTTTTCTCTATTTGAGATATTAATTTGGTGTGAAAATGGTGGAAGAAATAGTGAAAAATTAGGAGGGAAAAGGAGATAAAAAGCTTCTAGGTGCCACTTTATAGGTCACCTAGTTTCTTAAGAGATAGCCACTTAAGCGTCTCCCCGACCACTTGAGTTGTCTGGCATGGTAGGCACGGGTATTGCTTAAGCAAGGCCTAGGCTGTGTCAGTGGACATTGATCACTTAAGAAGACCTTGGCCAAATGGCCAAAGCCGCTAAAGTGACACAATGTCACTAAAGAGACGACCTCTTAATCAATAAAAAGATTTCTTAAACAGTTGCATCAGCAATCCGATGCATTATATTTTCAAAGTCCAAAAGTGGACTCTAACCGGGTGCTCGGGATTCGTACAGAACCTCGTGCACGTAAATGAATTATGCTAACAAATAAAATTCGACATTTTTAACTCAATAGAACCATCAAAACTTTCATATGATATTATTTTGACTAAATATAGGGCCCACACCTATAGTTCTATGTTTTATATAATTCGCTCCATAGTTCAAACAGGGTCCAGAAGTCTCTGGACCTGCTCCAAGGGTCCCCCAACAAAATATCAACATTCCAGAGCTAATGGCACTATCGTAATTCTTAACCGAGGTCATTTTCTGGGATTTTCGTCTGAGACCAAATCATAAACAGTGAAAGCTCCAAAATACCAAAACAATCTAAAAAAACTAAACGAATTGCCTTATAACAAAACATACAGTTTCAACAAGTCATAAATGACCTGTAACCATTGTGGATGGGATTGAGACACTAGCAATGCATGAAAATTGAGGGAATGACCTAGAGGGTCATTGCAATATCCACTACTAAAAGAACTTTAGTCCGTGAAAGTCAATGGATAGAGAAACATGAAAATTCCAAATGACAAGGTACCGATCTCGTCTACTCTGAGCAAAACATCCTAGATAACCTCCAAGAAGAGGCAACATTTCTAAGGGATTTTTCCTTAGGTATACCTGTAAATACTGCTTGCTATGTAACGAATAGATGCTTGATCAGATAACTCCTAAACAAGACCTCATATGAAATTATGTTAAATAGAAAGCCTAAGGTTTACTAATTCAGACCTTTTGGGTATAAATGCTTTGTTCTTAATGGAAAGAATAATCTAAGAAAGTTTGACTCCAAAAGTGATGAAGCAGTATTTGTGGGCTATTTCACAATTAGAAAAAAAATAGAGTTTTCAATAAAAGAACTATGTGGTCAAAGAAAGTGTGCATGGGGTCTTTGATGAGTTAGCAAAACTGATGAATCCAAGTGATGGTAAAGATTCTGACATTAAATAACTCATTCCTATTCAAAGGGATGATATTATTGAAAATGATGGTCAAGGACTAAATGATGCGGATAAAAATGATGACGAAGATAGTGATCCAGGATCTCAAACACTGACCCCGGCTCCAGTAGAATAACAATAAAAAGGTTCTAGTCAAACTCCTCAAGGACCTGGTCCCAGTGGAACTCATCTTAGAAAGTCAAGCTGGAGGCACAAATCTTCTCACCCACTTGAGAATCTGACCACAACTTTGGGTTCTGGAGTCCAAACAAGAGTTCAAGCCAAAAATTTCATCCCATTCTCAGCATTCCTAACCCAAATTGAGACTAAAAATGTGAAAGAAACTCTAAAAGATGTTGACTGGATACCTTCAGCAATTTGAAAGAAGTAAAATCTGGCACATTGTCCCTAGACTTAATTATAGAATAATTATTAGTACTAAATAGATGTATAGAAATAAGTGAGATGAATATGGAATATCAACTAAAATAAAAGCAAGGTTGGTTGTTCAAGGCTACAACCAGGAGGAAGGAATTAATTATGATGAGACATTTTTCTCTATAGCAAGGATAGAGTCTATCAAGATTATTATTTCTTTTTATGCCTATTTAGGGTTCAAGATCTTCAATATGGAGGTCCAAAATGCTTTTATAAATGAAAACTTGAAGGAAGAAGTCTGTGTCAAAAGACCTCTAGGTTTTGAAGATGCATATTTTCCTCATCATGTGCTCAAATTTGACTAAGCTCTCTTTGGATTGAAGCAAACACTTTGGGCTTTGTTTGAGAAACTTTTAAGTTTCTCACGGAAAATATCTTTGAAAGAGGGAAAATTAATATTACATTATTTTTAAAGTCCATAGGTAACAGCTTACTGATTGTTCACATATATGTTTATATGTTCGGATCGATCTAAAATCACAGAAAAGAGATGTGGGTACTTGACTCGCATGTATGCTTCTGCCTCCCAAGTAGCGCCCTCAACTGACTGGTTCCGCCTCAACACTTTGACCAAGAGAACTTCTTTGTTCTTCAGTCTATGGATTTGAAAATCTAGGATCTCAATGGGAATCTCATCAAATGAAAGACTGTTTTGAATATCAGAACTCTCTGAAGGATTTACCACAGTGGAATCACAAATATACTTCTTAAGCATAGAGACATGAAAAATAGGATGAACAGCTGACAACTCCGTAGGCAAATCAACCTCATAGGAAACTTTCCCAACACGGCTCAAAACTCTATATGGGCCAACATAACGGGGAATAAGCTTTCCCTTTTTACCAAACCTCTTCACCCCTTTCATGGGTGAAATCTTCAAGTACACCAAATCACCCACTTCAAACTTAATATCTCTTCTCCTCACATCGGCATATGACTTTTGATGACTCTAAGCTGTTTTTAACCTCTCTCTAATCAACTTAACTTTCTCCATAGCTTCAAACACTGCATCAAGCCTAATTACGGTAGCTTCACCTACTTCAAACCAACCTATGGGTGATCTACATCTTCTACCATACAAGGCCTCAAATGGTGCCATCCTGTTGTGAGAATGGTAACAATTGTTATAGGAAAACTCTATCAATGACAAATGCTCATCCCAACTTCCTTTGAAATCAAGAGAACACACCCTCAATATGTCATTTAGGGTCTGAATGGTCCTCTCATCCTGACCATCTGTCTGTGGATGAAAAGCAGAACTCAAAAGAACTTGGGTACCAAGACCATGCTGAAACGTCCTCTAAAACTGAGAAGTGAATTGAGTATCCCTATCCAAAATAATAGACGAGGGAACTCAGTACATCCTGACTAACTCCTGGATATACAATGTAGCATAATCCTCAGTTGTATAAGATGTATGCATGGGAAAGAAGTGTGTGTACTTAGTCAACCTGTCTACAACAACCCAAATAGAATCATGATGATGATGCGAAAGAGGTAACCCGGTCGCGAAATCAATATTCACCACCTCTCATTTCGAAGTGGGTATACCAAACTCTTGCATCACACCACTAGGTCTTTGGTTCTCTACCTTAACCTGTTGGCACATTGCACACTTTTCTACAAACTCAGCTATATCCTTCTTTATGCCATTCCACCAATAGATTTTCCGCAAGTCGCGGTACATCTTGGTAGTGCCGAGATGAATAGAATACCGCACACCATATGCTTCATCCATAATCTTCGGCCTCATACCATCAACATAGGGAACACACAATCTACACTGCAATCTAAGCACGTTATCTCCCCCTTAGGAGAAAACCTCTACCTTTTGGTCCTTAACTACTTCCTTCAGTCTGACCAAACCAGGGTCTCTATCTTGCTTCTCCTTCACTTCCAAAACTAAAGAGAATTCAGAACTACTTTGCACCAAAGTACTTCCCTTAGATAAATTTAGCAACCTAACACCCAATCTATCTAGAAAATGCACATCATGAGCTAACTCTTTCCTACCTTCCTCTACATAAGCAACACTACCCATAGACAATCTGCTAAGGGCATCCGCCACTACATTGTCCTTGCCTGGGTGATACAACACACTAATATCATAGTCTTTTATGAACTCTAACCACCTCTTATGCCTAATATTCAACTCTCTCTCAGTAAACACATATTCCAGGCTCTTATGATTAGTTAACACAGCAACATGAACATCATAAAGATAGTGTCTCAAGATTTTCAGAGCAAAGACCACAGCAGCTAACTCAAGATCATGGGTTGGGTAATTCTTTTCATGCTGCTTCAACTATCTAGAGGCATAGGCTATAACCTTACCTCTTTGTATCAACATACAATCCATACCAATTCTAGAGACATCACAATACACCATAAAACCATCTGTACCATCAGGCAAAGTCAACACAGGGGATGAAGTAAGTGGAGTCTTCAACTCCTAAAAACTCTTCTCATAGGAATCTGACCACTGGAACTTAACTTTCTTTTGGGTCAACCAGGTCATAAGAGATGCAATAGAAGAGAAGCCTTCAAGAAAATGGTGATAGTATCCCGCTAGACCCAAGAAACTTCTAATATCGGATGGAGAGATAGGTCTAGGCCAATTTCTTACAGCTTGTATCTTTTGGGGATCAACTCTAATACCTTTGGCTGAAACAATATGACCCGAAAAGGCTACTGACCTTATCTAAAATTCAAACTTACTAAATTTGGCGAACAACTGGTGACCTCTAAGAGTTTGCAAGACATTCTAAGGTGATCTACATGATCATGCTCACTGCGGGAGTAGACAGGGATGTCATCTATGAAAACTATGACAAACATATCAAGATATTGCTTGAACACTCGATTCATGAGGTCCATGAAGGTTGCTGGGTGATTGGTTAGCCCAAAAGACATGACTAGAAACTCAAAGTGACCATAGCAGGTTTAGAAGGCTGTCTTTGGAATATCACATTCCCTCACTTTAAGTTGATGATAGCCGGATCTAAGATCTATCTTGGAGAAATAACTTGCACCTTGAAGCTGATCAAACAGGTCATCGATTCTCGGAAGAGGATACTTATTTTTTACTGTGACCTTGTTAAGCTGATGATAGTCAATGCACATATGCAAAGAACTATCTTTCTTCCGCACGAATAGAACAACTGCACCCCAAGAAGAAATACTGGGCCTCATGAAACCTTTGTCTAAAAGATCTTTGAGTTGCTCTTTTAACTCCTTAAGCTTAGCAGGTACTATACGGTATGGCAAAATAGAAATGGGATGAGTGTCGGGAAGAAGGTCAATCCTAAATTCTATCTCTCTATCAGGAGGTACCCCTGGGAGATCTTCTGGAAAAACATCAGGAAACTTATTAATAATATTGACTGACTGAATAGTTAGAGTCTCAGACTTAGTGTCTTTGACTCTAACTAAGTGATAGAGAAAACTTTTGGATATTAGCTTTCTGGCTTTGAGATAGGAGATAAAATGACTCTTGGGAGATACCAAACTCCCGGACTAGTCAAAAACTGGCTCATCAGGGAACTAAAACTTGAACGCATGGGTACGACAGTCTATAGATGCATAACAAGAATGAAGCCAATCCATACCTAAAATAAGGTCAAAATCCACCATGTCTAACTATATCAAATCAGAAAATATGACTCTAT
This sequence comes from Capsicum pubescens, assembly GCA_030864215.1. NCBI lineage: Eukaryota > Viridiplantae > Streptophyta > Magnoliopsida > Solanales > Solanaceae > Capsicum > Capsicum pubescens. Next base: position 190,555,403 of record CM061544.1, on the reverse strand, counting down.
GAAGAACAGTAATAGGACAGTCTTTATACACTTGCTTAGTGACAACTAACTCCTCTATAGGTGTAGAAACTAGGAAAAGCTCAGGAATCTTTTTAGGACTCATTTTGAAATTCATAGCTATAAGTGGGGTCACATAAGAGAGACTTGACCCAGGGTCCAACAAAATATAAACATTAAGAAAAAATACACGGAGCAAACCAGTAACAACATCGGGAGAGTCCTCCTTCTCCTGATGTAATTGTAAGGCATGGAATTTGTTCTGGCACTGACCGCCAGTAGTGCTAGATAAAGTGCCTCAAATAGGGGAAGGACGAGGGACAGGAAATGGTATACTAATAGTTTGTGCCTGAGGTCGGGCATCTCTGGTCCCCTGCCTAGAATGTGGATAATCTCTAAGTCTATAGCCCTGCTTGCCACAACCAAAATAACCCCTCAAATCTGTGAAACACTCACTGGGATGATCCCTACCACACTTAGAACAAGGAGGATAGCTGGTCCTACTACTAATATTATTCTATGACCTAGACATAAAAGACCTGCCCCTTGCTCCTGCCTGCCTCTAGGTGCAGGAGTACTAGCTGATGTAGGGGCGATATGGATGGACGTCTCTAAAATTGAGGGTGGTTTCCTCCATGGAACCTAGCCTGACTATACTCATGTTACTCAGATCTATCCCTCTTATTACCCCTCACCCTGTCTCTCTCTAATCTTATCCACCTCTATCTATTATGCATTCATCATGAACCTAGACAGATCTATATCCCTATACAGCATCGCAGTCCTACACTCTTTTAGTACCAAACCAGAAACACCTGTCACTAACTTTCTCATACTAGCTCAAGTGTTAGAAATAAAATCAGGAGCATACTTGGCCAACTAGTTGAACTTCAAGCAGTACTCCTTAACAGTCATAGAGCCCTGGCTCAAGTTTATAAACTCCTCAATATTTGCTTCCCTCATCTCAAGAAGAAAGAACTTGTCCAAGAATGTATCTTGGAACACCTGCCATGTCATAGGTGGAGCATCCTCAACTCTACCATTCCTCCACGATACAATCTAGTCATAAGATATGTCTTTCAACCTGTAAAACACAAATTCAACACTTTCTTCCTCAAAAATATACTTCACCTGCGTGATCTTTCTCACCTCCTCAAGGTACAACTATGGGTACTCACCTTCCTTGGACCCATAAAACCCTTGTGGATTCACTCGCATGAAATCACGAATCCCAGAAGCAGCTACATTACCACCCTGATGATTTATAATTATGGCATAGATATTGGCCCGAACATTAGCATTGACTGCTTGGGCTAACTCCTGAAAGGCCACCCGAAACTCAGCTTGAGACACAGTCTTATTCAAAGGATCAATAGGTGGGGGTTTCTCATCATTATTTATGCGGCCATTCGCTCTTTGAAGAGGTATTTTTTGAAATCGGAGAGCACAATTTATTAGATGAGAGGGACAAGTGTAGGCACAATGGAATTTGAAAGGAAGAAACAAATTTTTCCTAAAATATCTTATAGCCTCTTGCTCATAGATGTGGCACTCTACACACCGATTATCAAGACTCTACTCAACGTTGTTTGTATGACTTCCTAGGACTCTTTTAAAACCTTAGGCTCTGATACCAATTTTGTAATGACCCAAAATCACCTCCTAGGATGTCACACGGTACTTAGGGCTATAAGCAGCCCCAAGATAACCCTTTTAGCCTATCACATCTCATAATAACTCATTCAAGAAGAAATATACAAAATACTGGCACTGTCATATCAAACGAAAGGAAATATGAAGGTAATACTCAGTCCAAATGACCATAATACTGGAAATCTCAACACAACCATAGTCTGATAACTAGTCTGACAAAGCCTCTACTACTCCATGAACTAGAGAACTATTGAGAAAGGCCCCCAACTGACTCAAACTGAACTAAAAATAATAACATAACCACTCAAATACTAAAATATTTGAAGATAGGCCCTCAAACCATGAGGACTCACCAATGGAGAAATGTAAACAAAGGTACTTGGGAATCACTGACGAGGCTGAGACTGAGCACCTGAACCTACATTATAAGATAATGTAGCACATAGACGTATATATGGATAAGCACTTGGGAATGTACTGAGTATATGGGGGTGTAGCATTTACATAAAACAATATCAAGACTCATTAATCAAATCATGCATGCAAATAGGAATGACTCACATGGCTTGAAGAAGTCTAAAATGTAAAGCTTGTAAATCATGTATGACAAAGCATGTAACACAAATCTCGTGAGTCATTATACTTTAGCTTTAAAATCTGTACATTTCTCTTATTCTCATTATTCATAGTATGAAGGAAGCTTTAAACAATACTTTCAACTCATGCATATATCTCATGGAGAGTAAAACTTCTCTACTGCTCAAGAACTTATATATCTTTTGAACTCAAATATTTGGAACTTAGAATCATATGACTTTTGTTTCAAAACTGATAATCACCTCTTATTAGTATAGAAAACTACTTCCTTCTTTGGAAAATACTCAAAAGCAATTCATTGACTTTAGAAAATAACTCATCCCAAAGCTTTAGGGAAAATATTCTATCTCAATGGAAAATACTTTAGTTTAGGGAGGTTCTCTTAACCGACATAAACCATGAGAGCTACATGGATTCCAATGTATTGTCCTCCTAAGAAAGAAACCTTACATTATGGAGAGGCATCATACTCTTGCCAAGGAGTATAACCTCAACTCAGTGATCACTTATCTCGGCCTCGAACCCAATCATCTTAGCCTCAGGTCCAAAATCTCAAACCTACGGTGGCACGTAGTTTTGGGGTAAGAAACCATGGTAACTTACCCAACTCTCTGCTGAATACTACTCCCTTTAGTTTATCTTGCTCATCTCATGGAAATCTATTTTCAAAATAATCTCATGGTTCATAAGAACCCAATAATCAAATTTGTATTCCTATGTGGTAGAGTAGATTTCAAAACTCTATGACCATTAGGTCAAAAAATTTCTCAATAATCTCAAAATACTCAAATCATGGGTGCTTATAGCACAAAAGTTCATAAAATTGCAAGTCTCAAGTAGGGCTTAGTGACCCATAATTCAATCTCAAGTTAAAACTCATCAAAATGCGTATTAGATAGCATATAAATTCATAAATCATATAGAAATGTGGAATTTACAGCAATTTAGCTCATAATCTTAACATACTCATATACTTCAATATCTCAAACATTTCAACTCTTAACTTATCAATGATTAAAATCATGGGGTATTGACCCAGCTGCAATTTCTCAAGAAAACATGTAAAATTCATGCCATTAGACTCTTAATTCATGGGAAACATCAAAATCTTGCAACCAATAACAATGGGTGAAAACCCCAATTCAATTTTGTGTAAAATCTCATAAATTACAAAAAATTATAGTTTAAATAAGCCTTTGAGCACAAGGGTGAAAGAATTACCCTTGTTCAAAACCCCACATACCTTAGATTATGAAATTGGATGAACAAGTTTGCTTTAAACTTTTATTCTTACTCTTGAGGGAGGTTTCTTTCAACCCTTGAACCGGGGGAAATTAAATCTCAACTCAATTTATAGAATCTATGGTGAGTTCTTGTATTTCTTAGAGAAGGGTTTTAGATTTGATCTTGAGGGTGAAACCCTAGCTTTCTTGTGTTTTGGATGATGAATGAAGACATTTACTTCGTTTGGAATATATCTGGTTGATAAAAGAGTGAAAAACACCATAAATCCCTTTTAAAAATGAGTTAAAAATACTGAACGGGGGCTGCGACGGTCGAAACAACGGTCCATCGCTAGTCTGATGGTTCGTCGGATCGTTCGTCGTATGTTGCTCAAAAAAAGAACACACTTCCTTGGTGTGACCGTTGAAGCGATGGTCCATCACAGTTTTGATGGTCTGTTGGATCATCCGTTGCACGTTGGCTAGGATGAGACCATACTGCATTAGTGGCAACGATCTCAGCGACGGTCCGTCACAGCCTTGACGGTCCGTCGTCCTGGACGTCGCACTTGGTCCAGGAAAGGTATTTATTGAATTGGTTACGACGGTCCAAGCGACGGTCTATCGTAAACTCAATGGTCCATCGGATCGTCCATCACACCTGGGCTGTTCCGACAACTCTCAGTAAAATGGCCATACCATTTCACCTCGATGTTGGATTTGGATGAAATTGGTATCGTTGGAAAGATAATTCAATTGTATACACAAAAAGAAGTTAAATTTAAGAAAATTTTATATGTTTTAAATACCAATCACTTGGGAATTCTCTTCTTAATCTTTTAGGACCGAAATTACATTTCCCTTGACATGCTCTAAGTCTCGGACTACGAGGGAACTTTGCGGGGTCTTACATTATGCTTATTCATTCCCTTAAATATTGGTGTACCCAAACTTTATCTTGTCAAAAGAAAAATCTAGACATAAATAGCCCTCTTGTGACAAGGATTTCCAAATGGTTGCTAATTTCTCATTCTCCTATCTCTCAAAGGACACTGAACTTAGCATACATAAAAATCCACTCTCAAAACTTCTTGAAAAACAACATTCTTCTCGTATAATTCCAAAGACAAACTCCTTCTTTACTCAACTCATTGATAAACGCTCATCCCTAAAGCTTCATAGCCTTTCTGGTAGCATATTAAAGGATGATGCTTGGGTTTCCATAAATCTCACCTTGCTATCACATAGCCCAAGAAAGAGAGTGTTTCTTCCTAAGGATCAAGATGTCAGTAAAATAACAAGACACCATGGAAAAAATTCTAGAATTTCTACTAAGAAGCAATAGACTTCTGAAGGGCCTGGTCCTAAGAAGAGGAAAATAACTGAAGAAGAGCCTATCAGTGTTTCTAAAAATGAAAAACTGGAGAAAGAATGAAAGTTTGTGTCTAAAGAAGTGAGAAATAGTATCTTGAGAAATCAAAAGGTGGTAATTGGGAGGAGATTTCACTTAAGTTTCTTAATAAAACTAGGTATGATGGAATTAGTTGAATTTTTTAAACAACAAAAATAGTTCCAACTTATGGAGGGACCCATTCCCATAGTCTTTGATGAGGTAGTCAGGGAATTCTATTCCACACTGGATTTTTCTGAAGATAAATTGAAGATAATTATTGTGGCTCAAGGGAAGAAGATAAATCTTAATGTTACATTACTTAGGAGAATTTTTTTTTATTCCTATGAATGGTTTGAGTACTTTCTTAAAGCAACAACCTTCTACAGAGTTTATAGTAAATGCATCAAGGATTAAAGGAAAATTTGTGGTTGTAGTAAATAGAAAATCACTCAAAAATGAGTTACAATTAGTCTTTGATTTTGTTAACAAAGTCATTCTTCCTAGATCAAAAAAGAAGAGCATTACTTTAGCTGCTGATTTGTATTTGATGGTGTGTCTTAGAAGTTTAAATTTCATTAGTTTACCATCTTTAATGATGGATCACATTTATAAAGTTATTCATTGGAAAAATAGAAAATATGGCATTCCTTATGGATACTGGTTGAATAGAGTGTTTGATCACTTTGGTATTGTATGTGAAAATAGAACTCCTTGATATGATACAATTGTTTGGTATGAAGACTCTGATAAAAAGTAAGTGTGTGGAAATGAAATCAGGTAACATCTCTTAAGAAGGTCTCATCAATGAAAAAGAGGAATTGAAATTGAACACAACTGGTAAGGATGTAGAGTTTAGCAAATTGCAAATAACAATTTAGAATCTTTCAAATAAGGATCCAAGTGTCTCTGAAGAGCATAGAACTAAGAATATTGAACAGAAGAAGAGAGTTTCAACTCTAACTGATGAGGTTCTTAGCTTGAATGTGGAAATAAAGCATTTAACCAAGGAATTGTTAAACTGACATGCTACAAAAAAAATAACATAGTTGTACTTCTCCAAAACCTCTTCCTAAGTTATTCACCTATTTAAATTTTCTTGATTCCTGTGACTTTTTCTTTGGAACACTTAAATTATACACTGAAATGATAATTACCTTTTACATATGAATGAATTATTGTTTATGTGTTTCATCTATTTCTTCTTTATTTAAAAGTTATTCTTCATAGTAGTGTTGCCTAGTGGCCATGAATTAACTCACTTATGCATATTTTACTCTTGATTTACTGTTATCACTTTTCAATGATGTCAAAAAATGGGATACTAGATTCATATAGTAGGGACCAGGTACAGGTATAGGTGTTGAACTGTAGATAAATACATATGTGTTGAATGGCTTATTAACAGACAGAAGAATATTGGTGAAGCATAATGGCATATTGACATGGGGAATAATTTTGGTGCATGGTGATAGGGAGAAGCATGGTGTGTAATGTTAGGTGGAACATTCATCGACAGTAGTGGTAATCACTCTAATTGAATGAGGTGAAAGGACTTTGATGCTAAAAAACTGTGGTTGGTTTGTCATCATCAAAAGGGGGAAAATTGTTATATCTTTTTTTTATGATGAGCAACTGACAATAGTGGACAAGGTCCTTGGGTCTTTATGAGTTCAGTACAGCTATCATTATCCTTCGCAATTTTGTCTATTAGTATAAAAAACTGCATTGGTAAGATTGTACCTTTCAGAACACCTAGACCAATTGTATTTCTACCTTAATCATTATCCAACTATAAATAGAAAAACATTCTCTTCAATTCACTAGTTTTTGCCATCTGAATATTCAAGAGAGAAATAAAAAAAACTCAAATATTGCTCAAGTCCCAAGCTTTTGTATATTGATAGAGTGTGTGTTCTTGAGTCAAGTCTTGGTCTGTAATTGAATTACTCATGTTTTAAGAGTAATTCTTTTCTTATGTTCTTGAAAGTTGTTAGGTAGAGTTACTTGAGTTGATATTGAGGTGAGTTCTCAAGGTAGGTTTGTAATAGAGTTATTACAAAATGGTGGAGCTTAGAGTTAAGTTCCCATTGAGTTTCTAATAAATAGTTTTATTATAGTTGATTGTTGAGTGCTTGTGAACGCAATCCATAATTTTTCCTCCCTTCAGCAAGAAGGTTTCCACGTTAAATCTGTGTTCTTTAATTTCCAGCAAAGTTTGTTTCCTACTACTTTAATATTTTATTCCATATGTCTGAATCTAAGGGACTTGGTCCCTCAGAGTTTGGTACAACCCCCTACATTTCAATAGTAGTACTCCAAATGCCAGGAGATCACCCTAAGTCTCCTAACCATAGATGATTTGCATGACGCACGCTACAACAATGAGAACCTACAATGACCTTTCTTATCTGGTAGAAAAGTGTAAGAACGAAGGGCCCCTATGGGGTTTGGAAGTACCCATATACATCAGCTTGGTCCAATACAGGATTTCCATTAATCTTCATCATCATTGCTCTACTTTGTTCAGTATTGGAGATATGTTTGTGTGTATATATATACATGTGTATATGCATAGACTCAAACCATGTTTAAAAGAGTATAAGTTTGTAAATCCATTAACCGGGGTAAACTCTAGGACCAAATCTTCATAAAAGAGCAGAAAGTGTGTAAATCTTTCTCAACTGAAGTAAATAGCAGTGGTAAAATCGTGGATCAGAATCTATCTCAATAAGATCCCTAAAACATCATTTTAGTCTAAAAAGCTCATATATCATTCATTAAGGTGGTACGATTCACATTATAAAAGAATGTCTTAAAAGTGAAAAGTGGGAATATATCTATTTTTTAGGAAAATTGTAATAAAGCCATATTTTTAGTCTTAATCATACCATTGTATGAGCATGAATGTACTAAATTTATGCATGCCATAACCAGTATCCAAAGCAATACAGATATTAAGCATCTAAATGTCAATATAGTAATTCATGTCCTCTATAAGGATGAACCACTCACCCAGAATCCAACTAACATGTTAATAATGTTCTTGGGCCGAATAATACATAACCGATATAACCATTTAATAATTTGGAAAACTATCATAATCCACTGATTAAAGTAGTAAACCTTATGCAAATGTGTTATTAACCTTAACTATGTCTAAACATACTAGCAACCTAGGGTAATAGGATACTGAAAGCATAATGAGTATTTTACTTGAAGGGTCGATTCACCCTTCTAACTCCGAAATAATACATTAGGCTAAGTCATTATGTTCTACCCAAAATCACATCCTAACATCCCTATCTAACATGCAACAAATGTAATAACTATCTCATAAAGAAGAGTAGAAGCTAACCTCGATGCTAAAGCATAAATCCTTGAATCATTCACAAATTGTCCACCTTTGTTCCACGATCACCAAATACCACCACACTATCAAAATAGTAACCTAAATTTCATTAGAATTAAAATAAGACTCATATTGCTATATTAAGGGTTGGTTGATATTTGGGTTTGAAACGTGCCCGTGAGGCCCGCAAAATAGAATCTATAAAATTGGATCCATCATAAGGTCTTTTTAAGGCCAAGGAATGCATGCTTAAAATTTTAGAACAAATAGAGCGTAAATCAGGTATCAAATCAAGCCTTAAAGTAAATAGTTTTTAAGACCTCAATCTAAGAATTTACAATGGTTTAGTGTGGAATTTTAAGGGAAAATTAATGGGAAATAGCCAAGGAGTGTTGCACTAGCTTACCTTAGATTCAATGGATTATTTCACACTTTTCCCACTATTTGAGCACTAAATTTGGTGTGAAAATGGCAGAAGAAAAGGTTGAAAATTGAGTTGGATAAAGGAGATAAAAATCCTCCAGGTGTTGCTTAAGCGGTCACCTAGTCATTTAAGCGATAGTCACTTAAGTGGCTCCCTGACTGATTAAACCATTTGGAATAGGAGGAGCATGTATTGCTTAAGCGATGCCTAGGTCTCTTATGAAGACATTGATCGCTCAAGTGGCCCTTGGACAAAGACTCTAAAGAGACCATTTTCACTAAAACGATGATCGTTTAAGTGGTCAAAAAATCTTAAGCAGCTGCATCAACAACTCGATGCATCATATTTTCCAAGTCTAAAAAGGAACTCTAACTGGATGCCCGGGATTCGTTTAGTAACCAAAACAATAATTTTGGCAAGTCATACATGACCTATAGTCGTTGTAGGAGCACTTTAGATGCTAAAAGTGCATGTAAATCGAATGAATGACATATAGAGTCATTATAAAAAAACCTAAAGAGTGGAAAATTGAGAGTATGAGCATTAAGAAATCGTAGGTTGTTTGTGAGCTCTGAATAATTATTTGTTCATCAAAGTCATTTCATGTTTCCGCCTAATTTATGGTTTAATTCTTTATTTTGGACCCAAATTCCTAGATTTTGTTAGGATGATTTTGGTAACGTTTGAGATAAGAATTTACCCATTCTTGAGGGTGAATGATCCTTACGCATAAAGGGAGGTATTGACGGTTTTGATAGTGCAATTCTGCAAACAGGCCCCCATATGGGATTTCTACTTATTTTGGACTTGAAGCATAAAAATGCAATATAGGTACTGTTGTTCTAATTTTAATGAGTAAATTACTATTTTTATAGTGTGTGCTATTTCTTATTTTGATGATGATTAGCTGACAACAAGGGACTAGGTCCCTAAGTCTTTATCGAAATATATAGTTTTCATATGATCGACATAATTTTGTCGTCCAGTGTAAAAAACTGCGCAGGTGAAATATGTACCAGTCATGACACTTGGCTCAATCATATATCTACCCTAATCATTATCTCAATATAAAAGGAAAAGAATGTTTCTCATTTTAGTAATTTTTGCAATCTGATTGTTTAAAAGGGAAACTGGCGAAAACTCAAATATGGCTGAAGTCCCAAACCTTTATGTTTTGCAAGAGTGTGTGTTCTTAAGTCGAGTCTTGGTGTGTAATTGAATTACTTATGTTATAAAAGTAATGTTTTTCTTATTTTTCTTGAGAGACATTGGGTAGATTTACCTGAGCTGATATTGGTTAGAGTTAACCAATATAAAGGTGAGTTCTTAGCAGAGTTGTCAAGGGAGTCTTACAGTAGAGTTATTACAAGAAAGTGAAGCATAGATTTAGGTTCATTGGAGTCTGTAATCAAGTGGTTGATTATAGTGGATTATTGTGTTCTTGTGAGGGAAAGTCGTGGTTTTCGTCCCTTAAGTAAGGAGGTTTCCACGTTAAATCTTTGTGTTCCTTAAATTCCAATAATGTCTCAGCTTCCATATAGATTTATTATATTATTTCCCGTGACTAACTTTAAGGGACCTGATCCATTGTAGTGTAGTGGAACCCCCACATTACATCAATTGGTATTAGAGCTAGGACACTCTAAAATGTTCATACCTAGAGTGATTTATTAATCATGGTTTCTCCACCTTATCTAGAAGAAGGATAATCTACCACTGGACCACCTAGTTTTAATGGGTACTACTATGGGTAGTGGAAAATATGGATGTTTAACTTTATTATGGATGGAGACAGTGAGCTGATGGATATAATACTTGATGGTCCTCATTATCCTGTTAGAAAGGTTAAAAACAAGACATAACAAGGATGTTTGTAAAAAACAAGAGAGCTTGAATATAAAGATCGAAATAAAGTTTAAAAGAATTACAAGGCAAACAAATTGCTTGTCTGTGGCATAGGACCTGATGAGTATAACAGGATTTCTACTTATGAAAATTCTATAAAAATCTGGAATTTCCTGAAGACAGCTCATGAAGGAACAATTGATGTGAAGGATTCTAAAGTTAACATACTGACTACTCAGTATGAAACCATCACCATGAAAAAAGGAGAGATAATTTAAGAATGGCATACAAGATTCACTTCTATCACAAAAGAGCGACTCTACTTAGGAGAAGTGATTTATTTACATAAGAAAGTGAAAAAAATTCTAGGTGTTCTTCCTAAGTATTGATAAAGCAAAGTGGATACTATTACAAAGGCATAAAACCTGAATACCCTCACTATGGATGAGCTCATTGGTAATCTGAAGTCTCATGAGCTCAAAAGTAGCAAGGATAAGATAAGAAGAAAGAAAAAGGGAAACATCTTTGGAACTATAGGCGTTAAAATCTTAGTCAGGTGAAGAAGATACTGATCTTTCCTATTTGGTAGAAAAATTATCAGAGCTATAAAGAAAAGTGGTCAGTTTCAGAAAAAAAGAAGTAACAGCAAAAAGGGTGGTAATGTTGAAGTTTGTCACAAATGTAGAAGTCCTGATCATTTTATTATGGGTTGTCTAATGCACAAAATGGATTATTAGGAATATCTCAAGACTGGAGGTGACAAAGCAAAGAACAGGGACCAAGACCTAGTAAAATCAAGAAATAAGGTTGCAGCTGATTATAAAGTAGAGCAGGCTTTAACAGTGTGGGGAGATTCCTGCAATGAATTTGATGAAGCTGGGATGGGTAAAGACGTGTCCATGCTGGTTGTGGAGAAGTATGAAGTTACCTATGATTCATTGTTTGCTCTCATAGAAAATACTAAATATGATGAAGGAAATGAGGTAACTCTCTCTAGCATTAAGGAAAATTTAGATAACTACTCTACTAAAAAATGATAAAAAAGCTAGCAAATGTGTTGATTGACACTGTGTGTGAACTGACCATTTAGAAAAATACTCAAAAAAGAAATTAAAGAATTAGGATCTTGAATTAACTACTTTAAATCTCCAGATTTTTGGAATAGAAGAACAGTTTGCTAAGTTGAAATATGATAATTTGAGTTTATTTAGTTAATTAAAGAAAGTAAATGATTCTGAATGATAAAGGAAAGAAAAAAAATTCAAAGCTTCAGATTAATCTTGAAGATAAATTGAGAGATTCTCAAAAGCACCTTATGATTACCCTACATAAGAATGAAGAGTTATAAAGGGATCTGGTCCGTCTAAAGGAAGAACATATCAAATCGCTAAAATGGACCACATCCTCACAAATCTTTTATAAAATAACTAGTCAAAGTGTTAATAATGGTAAAGGGATTGTATATTAGTACAAGACCCATTCTCTTAGGTATCATAGGAAAGATGTTCATGGTATTAGAAACTGGGTCCAAAAACCTCTATGTACTCAGTGTGGAAGAGATGGACAGTTAAAGAAAAACTGTTAGTATTTGGTTAGAGCTAGAATAAGCAGTGCTAATTACATACAGTATGAGAATTATTATCCTAATGGTTTTATGTATTTGAAAAATGTAAAGAAGAATTCTCTCCCTAGATGGGTCAAAAAGGATTTGATTGTACCCTTTTCATCCTATTAGGAACTCAAACTCAAGTGAATTCCCAAATATAACAAATGACTATGTTTACACATAGGAGGTAGGGAATGCAGTTAGAACTGATTCATGGATAGTGGAATTTCAAAGAATATGACAGAGAGGACTGACTACTTTTTTTCTATTAAGAGACATTAAGGTGGAGGTGTCACTTTTGGAAATGGTAAAAAGGGAGATATTCATGGTGTGGGAAAGATTGGAAAATCATCTAATCAAGCAACAAAAAATATGTATGATGTGAATGAGCTCAATTACATTCTTCTAATTGTTTCTCAAATCTATGAAAAAGGTAATGAGGTCAATGTTTAAACTTATAGATGTACAGTGTCAAGCTTGAAATCTGGGAAAGTTATTCTCAAAGACAAGAGAATCAAAAAATATGCATTCGGCTGATTTGGAGTATGTGGTTAATGGGGAATTCACTTGATTAAGTGTTCAAAGTGAAGATGTTGATTTATGGCACCGAAGACAGGGGCATGTAAGTTTCTCTTTGCTGAACATATTGATTTCAAGGGACCTGGTCTGTGGGATGCCAATGCTAAAAGTTCTAGATGACAAGGTTTGTAATGCCTGTTTCAAGGGCAAGCAAACTAGGTCTTCCTTTAACCTAAAGAAGCAGGTGAGTACTTCTAGACCGCTAGAGATGCTCCATATAGATCTATGTGGTCCTGTTGAAGTCCAAAGGAAAGGAGGAAAGAAGTATGTGTTCATGATTGTGGATGACTACTCAAGGTTCACCTAGATAATATTCTTAAGAAAAAATGATGAAACCTGTGAGGTTCTGATTACCTTTTCCAAGTAAATTCAAATAAAGTTGATCTGTAGATTGTTCAATTAATATATAATTATGGAACTAAATTTGAAAACTCCCAAGTTGTAGGATTTTGTGCTGAAAATAGAATTAGACAAAACTTATTTACTCTAAGGACTCCTCAACAAAATGGTGTAGTTTAAAGAATTAACAGAACCCTCATAGAGATTGTCAGAACCATGTAGATTGATAGTGTACTTCAAAAAAAAATTTGGTATGAAGTTGTAAATATTGCTTGCAATAGGACAAATAGGATCTTGATTATATGACTCCTGAACAAGACCCAATATAAGTTTGTGTTCAATAGAAAGCCTAAGCTTGACTACTTCAAACCTTTTGGGTGCTAATTCTTTGTTCTAAACAATGGGAAGAATAATCTAGGAAAGTTTGTCTCCAAAAGTGATGAAAAAGTATTTGTGATCTATTCCTCAACAAGCAAAGCATATAGAATTTTTAACAAAAGAACTATGTGTGTTGAAGAAAGTATGTATTTGGTCTTTGATAAGTAAGGAAAGATAATGAATCTAGGTGATTGTAAAGAATCATAAATTGAAGAACTCAAAGAGGCTATCTTACTGAAGATAATAGTTAAGAGGTAAATAATACAGATGAGAATGATGGAAGTGATGATGATCTAGGATCTTAGTCACAAAACCCAGCTCCATCTGAAGAACAACGTGATGGATTCAGTAAAAACTCCTTAGGGACCTGGTCCTAATGGAATTAATATCAGAAGGTCAAACTGGAGGAACAAATCTTCACATCCACTTGAGAATCTTACTACATCTTTAGAATCTGGATTCCAAAAAAGAGCTCAAGTAAGAAATTCCATGGCATTCTCAACATTCCTATCCCAGATTGAGCCTAAAAATATGAAAGAAGCTCTAAAATATGTCGAATGGATCAATGCAATACATAAGGAGCTTCAATAATATGATAGAAGTAAAGTCTTGCACCTGGTCCCTAGACAAGTTGACTGAACAATTATTGGGACTAAGTGGGTGAACAGAAATAAACAAGATCAATAAGGAACTACAAATAGAAATAAAGCAAGATCAGTGTTTCAAGGGTATAACCATGAGAAAGGAATTTATTATGATGAGACATTTTACCCTGTTGCAAGGACAGAGTCTAACAGGACTCTTATTATTTTTGTTGTATATATGAGGTTCAAACTCTTCCAAATGGATGTCAAAATACATTTTTAAATAGAAACTTGAAGGAAGAAGTCTATGTTAAACAACCTCAAGGTTAAGAAGATGTAGAATTTCCTCATCATGTACTCAAATAAGACAAAGATCTTTATAGGTTAAAGAAATCTCCTAGGGCTTGGTGCGAGAGACTTTTAAATATTCTTTTGGAAAATGGCTTTAAAGGAGGTAAAATTTACAATACTCTTTTTTTAAAATTCATAGGTTGTAGCTTACTGATTGTTCAAATATACGTTGATGATATTATTTTTGGAGCTACTTCTGAATCTCTGTGCGAAGAGTTTTCAAAGATAAAGAGAAGTGAATTTGAAATGAGCATGACGGGCGAACTAAGTTTCTTCTTAGGTTTTTAGATCAAGAAAACTTCTCAAGGGACAATGATCAATAAAGAGAAGTACATTAAAGAGGTGCTGAAGAAATACAACATGGGAGATGCCAAGACAATTTAAACCCAAATTAGAACCAACTCCAAGATAGATAATGTTGAATTTGGTCCCTTAGTTATTGAGACCATGTATAGAGGGATTATTGGAATCATACTATATATCACTATAAGTAGGCCAGATATTGTATTTAGTGAAGGAAAGTGTGTAAGATTTCAAGCCTATCCTAAAGAGTCTCATTTGAAAATTACAAAAAGAATTCTCGAGTACCTGAAAGGTATATGGGACCTGATCCAGTATTATCCCTCTAGAGATAGTTTTATTTGGTAGGATATGTTGATTCTAATTATGTTGGATATTTAGTGGATAGAAAAAGTACCTTAGGATTGGCTCATATTATGGGTTGTTCCTTAATCTCCTAGGGTTCTAAGAAGCAGAATTTAGTTGTGTTATCTACTATTGAAGATAAGTATGTGGCTGGAGCTTCTTGTTGTACTCAATTGTTATGGATCAAACAACAGTTGAAGAACTTTGGTATTGTCTCAGACATTATCCCTCTAATGTGTGACATTAAAAGTGCTATCAACATGGCCAAGAACCCAGTGCAGTATAAGAGGACCAAGCACATTGATGTGAGACATCCCTTTCTAAGAGATAATTTTGAAGGGAGTTATTTGCATGAAGTTTTGCAAGATTCAAGATCAAATAGAAAACATATTTTCTAAGGTTCGTCACAAAAAATAATTTGTGAAAAAATAGGATGAGACTGGGTTGATCAAAGTAACCTGACCTACTAGATGAATTAGTTTTTCTCCATAAAAAAGGCATATGATCAGGAGACAAGTATCGGTAAAGTATGTACCTGCTGGACTAACTCAGTATCATACCTTTGCAGGTATACACCCATGGGAACAACTTTGGAGGGGGATAAATATGACATGCACAAAGTTGAGGATTCACTCAAGAAAACAACGGACCTGGCCTCATCTTTCAGGTTAGTATCGTGTATTTTGCATTTTTTGTTCTTTCAAAAAAAATGTCGCATCCATTATATCTCAGTGTAAGAAAATTATCCTATTCTGAGAAGAAGAATGAGTCACCCTAAAATTGAAATTGATCATATCCTATTCTAAAAACACTCTTCCTTGTGCTTATCCGTTTCTTTAAATCTCATTGTATCCAATCCTTCTCTTGACAAAAGGAAAAATCTAGTCAAAAATAGCCCTCCTATGAAAAAGACTTCCAAATGGCTGTAAATTCCCCATTCTCATGTCGTTCAAAGGATACTGAGTTTAGTATTAATAAAAATCTTCTCTCAAATCCTCTTGAAAAATACATTTCTTTTCCAACTCTTGTAAAGCCAAACTCCTTCTTCACTTAACTCATTGGTAAAGAATAATCCTTGAGACCTTATAATATTTCTGGCATCATATTGATGGATGATGCCTAGGTTGCTAAAAATCTCATCATGTTGTCGAATAGCCCAAGAAAGAGTGTATTTGGTCCTAAGGAACAAAATATCAGTAAGATAACAAGCAACCCTGAAGAGAAGTCTAGAAGTTTTGCTGAGAAGCATCAAACTTATGAAGGACCTAGTTCTTAGAAGAGAAAAATGACTTAAGAAGAACCCATTGGTGTTTTAAAAAAAGGAAAACTAGAAAAGTATAGAAAGGTTCATTCTACAGAAGTGAGGAATAGTTTCTTGAAAAATCAAATGGTACAAACTAGGAGAATCTTTGACTCAAGTATGTTAACAAAATAAGGTATGATTAAATTAGTTGAGCTTGTTAAACATCAAATATGGATCCATCTTATTCAAGGACCCATACCCACAGTTTTTTATGAGGTAATCAAGGAATTCTATTCCACATTGGATTTTTCTGAAGACACACTGAAGATGACTATTGTAGTTCATGAGAAGAACATGAATATTGATGTTGTATCACTTGGGAGAATTCTATATATTTCTATCCGTGGTGTGAGAACTATTCCGAAGTAACATCCAATAATAGAGTTCTTGGCAAATGTATTAAGGGTTAAAGAAAAATTTGTGGCTGCGGTGAATAGGAAATAACTCAAAAGTTAAGTCCAATTTGCCTTTGATTTTGTTAACAAAGTGATTTTGCCTAGATCATAAAAGAGAAACATTACTTTAGTTGTTGATTTGTATGTGATAGAGTTTCTTAGTAGGTTTGAGTTCATTTGTTTAGATACCTTAATGATGGTGCATATACATAAAGTTATTTATGAAAAAAATGCAAAAGATGGCATGCCTTATGGATATTGACTGAACAAAATATTTGAACATTTTGGTATTGTCTGTGAAAATAGAACTCCTAGAATTATGATACAAATCTTTGGTTTGAAAAATCTAATCAAAGATGAGTGTGTGGGAAAGAAATCTGTTAACATCTCTCAAGAAGAATTCAACAAAGAAATAGAAGAATTGAAGATCAGCTAAGTTGTTAAGGATGAACAGATTAGCAAATTGCAAGTGACATTTCAGAGTCTTTCCTAAAAGGATCCATGTGTCTCTGAAGATATAAGAACTGAGAATGTTGAACCAAAAAAGAGAGTTTTAACTTTAACTGATGTTGTTCTTAGCTTTAATGCAGAGATAAGGCATCTAATAGAGGAATTGTTAAACTGTCATACTGCAGAGAATAATAACATGTCTCTATTTCACAAAACCTTTCTCCCAAGTCCTTCACTTGTTAATTTTTTCTTAATTCTTGTGGCTTTATTTCTAAAAAATTTAAATTATGAACTAGAATGATACTTACTTTTTGTATATGAATGAATCTCAGTTTGTGTGTTTGATTTGCCTCTTCCTTAATTTTAAAGTTGTTCTTTATGTTAGTGTTGCCCCGGTGGCCATGAGTAATATAACATGTGCTTATTTTAATCCTGGTTTACTGTTATTACTTTTCAATGATACCACAAGAGGTAATACTAAATATATGTGGTAGGGACCAGGTGTGTGTGTTGCATAATATGCAAGGGACCAGGTACCAGGTGCATACATATTGGATATGTTGAATATAGGTGAAGCATGATGGCATGGCATACTGATAAAGGAAAGATCTTTTCTTAACCATGATAGCATATTGATAGGGGGAAGCATGCTGCATAATGATAGGAGGAACATTCACTTAATGTACTGGTAATCACTCTGACTGAATAAGGTAAATGAATTAGATGCTCCAAAGTTTTGTGGTCTGTCATCATCAAAGAGGGGAAAATTGTTCCCTGAGTCTTCATGGAATTATGTAGCTCTCACATGGATTGAACAATTATGTCTTCTAGTGTAACAAACTGTGTAGGTGAGATGTATACCAGTCAGGACACTTGGCCCAACCAAAATTCTACCCTAATTATTATTCCATTATAAAAGGAAAAGAATACTTCTAATTTGAGTAGTTTTTTCAATCTGATTGTTCAAAAGAGAAATTGGCAAAAACTCAAATATTTCACAAGTCCCAAACTTTTGTGTGCTGAGAGAGTGTGTGCTCTTGAGTCGAGTTATAGTGTGTAATTGAATTATTCAGGTTATAAGAGTAATTTTTTTCTTGTTTTTCTTTAGAGATCTTAGGTAGAGTTACCTGAGTTGACATTGATTAGAGTTAATCAATATCAAGGTGAATTTTTTGTAGAGTTATCAAGGTAGTCTTGTAGTAAAGTTAATAAAAGCAGGTGGAGCCTGGAGTTAGGTTCATTGGAGTCTATAATCAAGAGGTTTATTATAGTGGATTGTTGAATTCTTATGAGGGCAAGCCATGGTTTTTCCTTCCTTGAGAAAGGAGGTTTCCACATTAAATATTTGTGTTTTTTAAATTACTGCAAAGTTTTAGCTTTCTTATAGCTTTACTGTGTCATTTCTTATGAATGACTTTAAGGGATCCGGTCCCTTATAGTATGGTACAACCCCCATGTTTCATCAGTGTGGTATCGTGCAGAATCTTTTCGTAAGTGGAAATCTCTAGTTTTAGCAAATTTTGTTGAGCTTTCTTTAGAATCCAAGTTGGTTAGGAGTACCCTTCTTCTAAATTGGGCTTAATGATAGTATTGAGATGATATTATTCTAGTTTTGGGTTGGCATTAGGTCTTAGAGGTATATTGAGTGTGTTTGGATTATTTAACTGATTAATGGACCGTAATAAGTAATATTGATCTAGCCACTTGCTCCTAAGGTAGAATGGTAATTTTAGGACTCCGTGAGACTTATTTAGAATCTAACAGAGGGAATTTACACTCTAGTCTAGTTTGGGTAGAATTTTCCTTAGAATGAATTTTCAAAGATAGAAATGGGTCCTCCAGGCCACCTTCCTCCAAGACTACTATTAGATCCATATATACTCAATATGCATAGTGCGTTATCTTATTTACACTCATGAGCTTAGAGAGTATTTGGAAAGATTGTTTATTCCAACATTGTTCTTGGAAGAGGATATAAGTTTTGATTTAAGACAAGAAATTTATGATATTATGAATGATTTTATTTCTGTATTTTCCATGATATTACTCCCAATTCAAGTCCGGCATATGATATACTAGTTCCGATTTGAGTCTAGAATTGTGATGTAATTTTTTATGGTTATGGGTCCGGTTTGAGTTCGGTGTTTACTATATGGAAAGATCCATGATTATGATTTTGAGATATGGATAGTTTATGTAATCACTGTTGTTACTTATTCTTGATTGCATTCACTGGGATTATGGGGGACCGTGTTGGGTTATTTACTTTATTTGCACCTTATGGGCTTCTGAGGGTCCATCTATATATAGATAGTTATGTTTTCCTTATCATTATTACTCTGAGTAGTTACTTTCAGTAATTAGAGCATTAGTACATATTTGACCTTTATCCCTTGACTTATTTTATTTATCACGCACTTTATTTTGCTTATATTATGTCTTAGCTCAGTTGTCCTATGATACCTATTGGTACTCGTAGCTTTGGTAATCAAACTATAATTTTGTACCTTTTTGGTGTAGATCAAAGTACTAGAAACTACTATTGACGCAATGATTATGCTAGTTAGAGTTCGGACATAGGGTGAGCTCTTCGAGCATAGCTCACCTTTTCTCCATCTTTTAGTATTGGATAGTCTTTCTATTTTTAAGACTGTTATATCTTTACTGGATAGTACTCATATTATTTTTATTGGTAGATCTTTTCCTGATTTTACTAAGTCGTGGGATGATATTACTCTTCTCTTATTTTTCTTTATTTATGTTTTATTTTTATGGTATAGTATATAATTCATGTGTTTGCACATTTCTAGCATATCTGCCATTTTCCATTAATTAACCCTGTACTTATACTTCATAGCTATGGTTTTGCTTACCTACTAGTGGGGTAAAGTAGGTTCTATCTTGAATCAGTAAGTCCGGTCATGAAAACTATGTTTGGTACACTATACATATATGATATTTTAGTTTCAACTTTACTTATGAAAAACGGTGAATATATATATGCATAACATACATTATTTCCATTATATTCTTACATGTTGCAAGCATTGCCCCGATACTCAGTACATTCTAAATTGTTGATTGCACATATTTTGTGCTCAACATCCTATCATGATGTTGATTTTGGTTCTCACCCTCAGCAATATGATTAGTAGCAATCACTACTGCCTATTTTTGTTTAGTTGGAGAGTCATCATGATCCGAGGAACATTGATATGTTTCTCTCTTCAATTAGTTTAGGTTTTCTATTTTAGTTTAGACTTTTATATTTTAGGTCAGCTTGGGGTCTATCCCACTGACTATTCAGTTTTCTAGAGGCTTGTAAAAAGTTAGTAGTATTTTATCTTATGTTTTTGTTGGGATTTTTTCATCTTATATTGATAGATATTTTATTTGAGGTTTCATATCAAAATTTCATCGATTACATTTTATATTTCACTAATGACCTTGAGTAAATTAAGTATGGCTTAGTACTATATCAGATGCCACGAGTTATCTTTGGTCTACTTGTAGTCCTAACTATGCCATGTTATTATGTTCCTACCACATATGCAAGTGTACTTGGTCGTGCAAGCAATAAATTAGCACTTTCGATCAAGATGTCAAACCCATAGAGACTTGTGTTTAGAAGCTATCCAATTCAAGTATTACTAAGATTATTAAACAAGTGAAAAGCACAACAAAAGAAGTTTAAGAGTTGAAAATTCGAAAGTAACATTAAGCAATACAAAAATGTAAAGTGTTTGGAACAAGAACGGAGAGAAATCCATGTTCAAGGCACTTTGAACAATCTTACTAATCTATACAATCACATTGGTTTAGTTAATTATCTTGGTTGTTGATTCACGAGGTTGATAACATAAATAGAAAATCTTCATCCTCTAATCAATTATCTAATTTAGACCGATAACTACATGATTGAGCAGGGATGTGAGAACTAATCTAAATGCATTTGAATTTCATCCCATATTTGAACCAAATGGGGAGAATTAGCTATATTCCTATCCTAAATGCAAATATCTTTAATTCATGTAAAGTATAAGATACCATTCCATATATCCCATGATCTAATCTATTTTTCCTCCATTTCTCACAATAGATATATAGGTTCATCCTAAGGGTCATCAATCCATAGAATAGTAATTATGCGAATACATGAACAACCAAACATGATAATCACAATAAACTAACTCAATTATATTCTATGTATTCATGTTCTTGGCATCAACCCTAGAACGAGGATGTTTAGCCACACATAGTTTTACAATGAATAACAAGAATGAAATTCATAAGTAGGAACTAAAAGTAAACTATAGTAAAGATTAAGAACCCTAATTTCAGCCTTACTCGTGTGTTTTCCATCCACAAAAGTCCTCCATGGTATTTCAATTAAGTTCCAAGTGTCCTATTTATAGTATGAAGAAATTAGGCCATTTTTTCCCCTTGTGCATGGCACGACCTTGTTTTTGCATGATTAGGGGCGTTACATGACCTAAACGTGCACCGTCACTAGAATTTAATGTTTTCTTTGTGCCTTGGGGAGCGCCCTTGTGATCCAAAAATATAGTTTTCTTCATAGTTCACTCCTTCCATTTGCCTTTAAGTTCCACACTTTGTGGATGATTTTTCAAATTCACTTGAACTTTTTTTCTCCCATTCATTGCTACTAACATCTCACATTGGCTCCTATAGTATAAACAACCACCAATCAGAGCACAAAACACAATAAAATTTGCTGAGATACACTAGAACAACAAATAGCTCAAGCTAGCAAAACTAGTTTTCTCGTCTAAACTTCTTTCACTTAATTTGATTCTTAAATTGTATTGATTTAACATTAAGCATTATAAAGATGTGATTTAACATAAAGATACTCAATTATACCATAAGAAACTCATTATGCCCACAAGAAGTCCTCAAAACTAGGATAAATGTGTATAGATCATGACACTTAGGTGTATAAATACACCTAATGTCACAACCCAACACTTGAAACCTTGTTTGTCCTAAAATAACTCTCTATATTAAGCACTACAAAGGAATACTCCAACATTAATAATACAAGAAACACAGTCAATTTAGCATTATGACGGTTACATGAATAGCATGTTCCACATTACGAATGTCATACTATAATGGAAAGCTCATGAACTATACTTCAAAACATCCTATCCTCAAGAATTTACTCTACCATATTGGAAAAATCATGCATATTACTCAATAAAAGAGATCATATAAGTCATGTAACTATCATCAAACATGCACTCTTACCTTAAGTGAGTTATCCATAGTCACTCACAGATCATTAATTCATCACCGGAATGGGTATAAGAATTAAATTTTACTCAATCTCACAAAGAAATAACATGTCACATAATATGAACCATAGGCTTACCCTTAGTGTTGTCTACCACTAATATCATAACATCAAGGATCGAGATCAAGTAGGACGTAAAGGGTTGTAGTGGTGGCTAAGGGGCAGGTAGGAACTATTCTAGCCAGTAATAGTGACTATATTTCCCAAGCACTTTAATACATCAAATTGTACATTAAGCTAATCTCTAAACACCTAATTTCTTGCCACCTCTTTCTTTCTACCTCTCTTTTATTTGGTTGACCCCATCTCCTTAAGCTCGTTCACATAAAGTAAAAAGGGAGTATTCTTAATCAACACATGCTCAATTATTTGTCAAATTTTCTCTTTTCACTACACCATTCCCAACCATACTACATAAATATTTTCACACCAATTGCTACTAGTTTCTTGGGGCTCCACTTCAAACTCTGTCCCTCCAGGTCATTTCATTTAATTACATGTATTTTCTGTGATTCAAGCCTTTCTATACTGGCTAGAGGTCATTTATGCCTTACCAAAATAGTCAATTTTGTTATCAGACTATTTTTTTTATTTTAGGCGTATTTCCCTATTTTAGAACTTTTATTATTTAGGATTTTGTCTTAGACCAAAAATCCTTGTAGATGACCTTGTGTATAATTTTGAATGTTCCATTAACTCCAAAAAATGAATTTTGGGCTAAGGGGACCCTCAGTTAAGGTCTTGAGGCTTCCGACCTCATTTTGGACTATTGAGCAAATTATGTGAAAAATTGAAGTATAGGTGTGGTTCCTACGCTTAGTTGACATGATCATGGATAAAAGTTTCAATGGTTCCATTGAGTCCAAAACATTTAATATGGTATGGTAGCATATTTTGTTTGCATACGCGGGGTTCTAAATGAATCCCAAGCACCTAATCGATGTCCATTTTAGATTTAGCAAAAATTATTTATCTCGTACCTTGTGCGACAGCTTAGGCACTCAGGGAGCCACTTTAACAGCGTGCACTTTAGCTCCCATTGAGCCGCTTAAGAAGCCATCAGCAGTTGGGATAGGCTGCCTTAGTGGTAGGGAGACTGATTTAGCAGACCCCCAATTTAGCTATTTGGGGCCATGTTAGTGGTAATCGATCCAAGTTACCATACTTCTAAAGCGGTCAAGATGTCGCTTTAATGATAGGCGCATTAGCACCTAAGTGGATGCTTTAGCGGCAGGTGTAGCCTTTTTATCCACTTACCTACTGGTGGGTTATAGTAGGTGAAATCATGACCCGAGAATTTGAGTCGTGACAACTTATTTACTTCTTAAGTTTTCCACTCCTTAATGATATTAATTCTTCACAAAAGCACTTAGGAGATTTTGATCAAATTACAGTCAATAAAAAAATGGAATAGGCTATATATGTTGCTACCAAAGAATAGGCTACAAGCTTAGTGGGGCAAACTAAGGTCATGCAACAGGGGTAGACAAAGAGGGTATGAAACATGGATATCAAAGAAACGCCATATATCTCTCCTAAACCCAACATTAATTTTTTCACTTTGTACACATACAAGGAAAGTTCTAGACATCAATATGAATTAAGAAATATCAACAAAAGACCTCACTCACACATGGAACATAATTAAATTAAGAAGGATCCCTATAGACTCTAAACCAAGAAATACCAAAAATTTTGATTAAGCCAACATCGCACAAGAGTCATAAAAATGAACCTAGATGTCTCAAAAATAATCATTCAACGCCATATACATGCTTTTCCAAGAAAAACTAACTTGCATCATGTAATCATACATAGCAACTAGCAAGAACATCTCTTATTCTTAGCACAAAAAAAATTAAATTTAATCCTAAAAATTATAGAGCGGATATTGGGTTCCTCAGAAAAGAACCAAAAACAAAAATAAAGGGGTGGGTAATGTGTGCCCCTACTAGATTGACACCACTCGAAAAACTAAAAACAAAGGTAAATTTTTTTTGTAATTTTTAAAATTTAGTCAAGAAATAGAAAGATAAATAAAAATAGAAATCCTAAAGCAGCACTTCACACTTGACCATCAAAAGATTTCCCACCCCACATTTAAAATCACACTTTGTCCACAAAGTTTAACTAGAAGTGGAGAAATAAAGACTCTTCGGGGCCTCTAGGACTAACTAGTAGCATCTTTTAATCATCAACAAGGTCCAGTGTACCCCACATCCAGTCTTTCCCAAGCTCCTTAGCATAGATCACCGATACTTGGACTTCTTATGAACCTAAGATTCAAACAAAAAAAACAATGGTGATATAAAGGAAAACTAAAAAATAAAATACCTACCTTAACTTTGGTTTCCTTCCAAACAACGTTTGATTTAATATTATGGAAGACTCACATCATTACTCTTCATACATATTCTTTCAACCTTTTCCTCCTACTCAGAGGCTTTCTTTTCACTCTTTTTGAACCTCTTGGGTATATAATCTCAAGGTCTATAACTTTCTCAATACTTGTCGTTTTAGGCTCCTCTTTTAGTTTCTCAACATCATGTATTATTAGTGTCTTGGGCCATTCTATGAGAATATCCAAAGAGTTAAATAGAGGTTTAAACTGCACTACCCCACACTCATCCACTTCCATGGCCGTAATCATATAGTAATCCTTATACTGTAAGGATGGATTGAGTGTTTTGGATACCTTTAAGACCACATCTTCATCATTCAATCTCATTATAAGAGTGCCCGCTCTTACATAAATAAATGCTCCTTGCATCACCAAGAATGGATGCCTCAGTATGATCAGTACCCAATCATCTGTATCATAATTAAGAACTTTAAAGTCAGTAGTAATAATTAACATACCAACCTTAATTAGGACGTCCTAGATGACTCCTGCAGGAACTACACTTATTCTATCTTCCATTTAGAGTACTATAGATTTTTGCCTCAGTCTCCCAAACTTGAGAATATTGAATACATATTGAGGAATCAAATTTATGCTTGCCCCCAAGTTACTCAGAGCGTGTACCAACTTAGTTTCACTAATTTGTATTGGGAGGGTGAATCTCCCTATGTCCTTAAGCTTTTTCTGCATCTTGCACAATATAAATGAGTTGCACTCCTTAGTACATGCTACTATCTTAATGTCTCTCAGCTTTGTATTATTGGACACCATGTCCTCTAAGTACTTAGCATACGTAGGCATACCCTGTAAAAAATGTAACAAAGCAAGGTTAATATGAAGTTCTCTGAACATGTCAGCGAGATTCTTAAAGCATGCATCTTCTTTAGCCTTTTTGAACCTCTGAGGGAATGGTGGTGGTGGTCTCTTTTATGTACAGTCAACTGCTTTTATTTTTAGATACTCATACTTCCCCAAAATTTCAACTTCTTTGGCTGTCGGTTGCTTGTCATCTTCCTGTTATGGAACTAACTCTTTCTATACCTTCTAAGTTTTGTTTCGAGGTCTGTCAATCAAGACTCTGCCACTTCTCAAGTTGATTGACATTACTAGCTTTGGATTCTCTATATCACTAGGTAATCCCCATTGGAGTCTAGTACTTTCTTCCTGAGCTAACTACCCTAACTGTGTCTCTATATTCTTTTGAGAAAGTTGCTGATTTTTTATCTCCACGACATTTTGTTCTTGATAGGCTAGGATCTTTTTTAACATTTCTTCTATATTACTAGCCTAAGTGTTTTTTTTTCTGCTGAAATTACATATTTGAGCCTGATTGTTACCTTATGAGTAAGTAATCTGACCCAACCAATTACGATTGTAGGCATTCCCATAATTTTTATTACCCTTTTGTGCATTGCCTATAAAGTTAACTGTCTATAAATTTTCTCCACAAGAGTTTGTAGAGTGACCACTAATGTCATAAATACACCATGACTCGGCTTGTTGGAGTGGATTTACTTGGGACTAAGGCTAGTTAAAACTCAACTTGCTAAACTGTGTCATTATTTGATTTTGAAAAGAGGCCAACTGAGCATCCAAAGCTATGACACTATCCACTTCAATCATCCTGGAAGGCTTCGTCATTACACTTTTGGGCATATCACCCTATGATTTGAGATTACCTTGTGCAATTGGTTCAGCAAAGTGTATGGCTCATCATAAGTTTTCTCCAAAGCCTAACCACCTGTAGTTGAATCTAAAAACTTTTTTGTGGTATGGTCAAGAGCTTCAACAAAAGTATGAGTGAATACCTCATTCGTACATTGATGGTATGAACTATTTTGGAGAAAATATTTGAATCTCTCCCATGAATGATAGATATTATCGTCTAGATTTTGCTTAAAACTCAAAATCTCACTCTGTAACCTTATAATTATGCCAAATAGGGAAAATCAGATGAGAAACTTCTTCAACAAGTTATCCTATATAGTAATGGAGTCTAAAGTTTCTACCTTCAACCATTTCTTTTCTTTCCTAAGAGTGAGAAGGGGAAGAGAGTAAGCCTTACAGAGTCTATGGAGACTCTAGCAGGAATAAAGGTGTCATTGATCTCTAAAAAGTTTTGCAAATAAACCTATGAATTCTTATGTGATAGGCCTGTGAAACTCCCACTTTTGTGCAATAACTGCACCATCTTTTTTTAAGCTCAAATCTTGCTCTAGGTTTCGATATGTAGATGGCAGAGCTGGCATTGGTTGTGAGTGTGATTTTCACTTTGCGTACTATCTTTTAAGGCTAGTTGTTCTTTAGTCATGACAATAGAAATAGCTTCATCCTGTTGAACTTGAAGTATGCGATAGAGAAGCATTGCTTCTCCTCTTAACTGATGTAAGTGTTTCTCTTGTTCATGATATGGGTCAACCAAATATATTTCTATTGCCAGCATACTAGAGATTCAGACCTGTACCGGAAAATTCAAAATCTAAGATCAAGTTGTTAGCACCTTTAAAATAAATCAGCAAAACCAAAAGTAATAAAGTTGCCAATTTTCAAGTCCCCAGCAATGGCGCCAAAAACTTATTGTGTTGCTACCGCACACACATATGTAAATGGTTGAGCAGGTAATAAAGTATCCTTTTCGAGTCGGATGTTGAACCCATAGGGACTTGTGTTTATCAACGATCAAATTCTAGCATTACTAAGATTATTAAACAAGTGCAAAGCATAACCAAAAAAGTTGAAGATTTAAAAATTCTAAAGTAATAGTGAATTATACGAGAATGTAAAGTGGAACAATAATAGGGAGAAATACAGGATGAAGGCACTTTGAAAAATCCTACTAAGATATACAATCACGTTGGTTTATTTAATTACCTTTGTTGTTGATTCACAGTGTTGATAACATAATTAGGGAATGGTAATCCTCTAATCATCTATCTAAGTTAAACCCACAACTACATCATTGAGCAGGGATGTGAGAATAAAACTGAATGTATTTGTATTTAATCTTGTATTTGAACCAAATGGGGTGAATTATCTACATTCCTATCCTAACCGCAAATCCAATTTTAATTCATGTAAAGTATAAGATCCCACTCCATATATCGCATAATCTAATCTATTTTTCCTCCTTCCGGAGTTACAATAGACATATAGGTTTATAATTACATGTCGTGAATTTTTAGAATAGTAATAACAAGAATACATGAACAAAAAAACAAGAAAAACACAATAAACCAACTCAATTATAAGCTAAGGATTCATGTTCGTGGCCTCAACCCTAGAACAAGGGTGTTTAGCCACTCATAGTTTTACAACAAATCACATGAACAAAATTCATACATAAAACCAAAAGTGAACTAAATTAAAGATTAAGAACCTTAATTAAATCCTTCCTTGTGTGTTTTCCATCCTAAAAATTCGTCCAAGGTGTTTCAATCAAGAGCCAAGTATCCTATTTATAGTATGAAGGAATTAGGCCGATTTTGACCCTTTGATGTGGCACGCCCTTGTTTCTGCGCGATTAGGAGTGTGACACACCCTAAGAACTCACCCTAACAATAATTTAATGTTTGATTTGTTTAATAGGGACTTACACGCAATTATCTCAGAGGCGTTCAAGGCCCTTGAGCTCCGAAAATCCAATTTTCTTCATAGTTCACTCCTTCCATTTGCCTTTAAGTTCCACACTCTGGGGATGCTTTTTCAACTTTATTATGACTTGTTTTGCTCTCTATCATATATCCTAAAATATCTCATAGTCTCACATAACATCAAACACTAGTAATTGGTGGACATAACACAATATAATTATCCGATATACATTAGAACAACATATAGCTTAAGCTAGTAACACTAGTTTTCTCTTCTAAATTCCATATGCTTAATTTGATTTTTAGCTTTCCTTTATTTCACCTTAAACACTACAAGAATGTTCTTAAACACAAAGGTACTCAATTATACCATGAACAACTCATTACCACACAAGAAGTCCTCAAAACTAGACTAAACGCATGTAGATAATGACACTTAGGTGCATAAATACACCTAGGATCACATGTCCAAGGTATATATTTAGAGCATCAGAAACTTGGTATCAGAGCCTAAGGTTTAAAATGTATTAGGGTGTCTTTAAAGGCGCGTCATGTATGGTTTAGTTCATGGGTATGAAGTGTGCCACACTTATGAGGAAGAGACTAGAGATGTTATTAGTAACTATCCTTTTTTTCATAATCTTTGTTGTGCGATAGATTTGTATCTAAGAAACTTATGCAGATTCATGAGCTGCTCCAAATTACTCTATATATGCCTAATATTTGAGGTGACAAAAGAAGTAAATCTCAGTTCATATCTATACAGTGCTCTCAAATACATCAACAAAAAAAATCAAAAAATACAGAAAGGCCTTAGAGGATCCCACTATAGCATTTTAGTCGAGCGATATAAAAGTTTACATCCTTATTTATGTGAATCATATTATTGGGTTAGGATAAATTTAGATTATTCTCAAACCTTTTTTTATAAATGTTACTCAAGAAAGGAGAAACATATGTAATGATCCTCCTGGTCATCGCCTCAATTATTGCATATTTTTGGTATTTTGAGCCTTCTTATAGCAGCGACAGGTTATTTATGACTTGTTGGAACTGTCAATCTGGTTATGAGACCATTCTTTGGGTTTTAGGCTCATTTTCCCATTTTTGATCTATCACTATTAAGGAATTAGTCTTAGACCAAAACTCCTAAAGAACGACTCAAATAAGAATTTTGACAGCTCCATCAGCTCAAAAACATTGATTTAAGGTGTCACGACCTGAACAAGGCCTGGTCATGATGGGCATCTCAAGTCCCACAGGGACCGGAGATCACCCCCAGTACCTAACCAAACAAAACACACCACACCCCAAGTAGGCTGAATTTCAAACACATAACAAGATAAGAGAATATTAATTGAAGACTTTAAAGTAAGTCCATAACCAAAACTGACTGGTACCAACATTAATGCCAATACCAATACCTCTATCGAAACCAATACCGACACCGCCCATACTAACAATAGTCTAACAAAGGCTCTCTTAAAAAATAAAGAGTATTCGGTCAAGTCATGCCCCCGACCAAAGCAAAAAACTAAATCCAATGGAATAGTCAAAATGTAAACGAAACCATAAAAATGAAATAGGGTCTTTTGAAGTATAGAAGCTCACCACTTCAATCTGACTCGCCAGATGATCCCCAATACAAGTTATTGAGCATGAGGAGTAGAAGACAGCTAGTAGGCTGAAAGCTAGCATGAATCATGGGGATAAGGATAACATCATGTTATGATCAACAGTTAAAATCATTCAAACCAGTACATATAATCAAATGCATATATATATATATTTGTATGTATATATATATATGTATATATAAATATCACATACTGTGATAGGGGACAAGGCTTAACATGAATTTAAAACCTTAGCCTTGATTGTGTTTCTCAAACGTCATATAATAGTACCTACGGGCTATATGGGACCCAGCTCTCGCCCCCTTGTCGGGTCCCAATGTGTGTAGCCACACGAATCGGAGAACAATCTCATATATATGAACATGAGGGACTCGAACCATCAAACATATACCAAGGTGAGTTAAGAACCCGACCAAAATGATGATTTACGGGGGATTCAAACATTCCTAACCATGAAATAATAATAAGGGGGGATCAAACCTCATTGGTCACTTTAACCCCCGCATTGGCAAATGTAGTTTTAGTATTTGCACTTAAACCTTCACTTACATGACTCAGCTACACAACCCTTATTAAAACCCAATTAAAACAAGTTTCATACATTCCCATTCAATTACCAACATTCCACATTAAGTCATACATTGTTGGTATCGTCACACCGACTACACTTGAAAGGTAACACATCATGTCAAAATGATTCCCATTAACATTGGGGAGAAAAACTCCCTTTGTTCATTAAATCACACCATCGTATTCCAAATACCTTTTTATATCGCGAAATAATTCAAGTTTATAAATTCCCAAAGTTCTCATAGCTAAAACCAATTTCATAATGATGTGGTTGGGGTCTAACTACTTTAAAATTCTCAAGTTTGGGAAAATCGCAATTACCTAGTTTATTCATAACATACATGCACCCAGAAGTTCAAAACCATATTAAAAGCATGAAAATCATATATATAAACAATCAAAAACATTGTTCAATTCATAACATTCAGAACCCCTAACCTTAATTTTCAAAATAAAATAATAACCTTATGAACAATACTTTAAATAACATGCCTTGACAAAATTAACAATGAGAGATGAGTAACATGCCTAAAATAGTAAGATGTACAGAGTGAAATAGACATGACCTGTACTTCGGACCATGTCGTACGAGCACCTCAAGCTCACATGAAACGGTGGCCACCTTGATAAGCCAAACTAAACTTCTCATCATGCCATAGGAGTCGAAGGAACTCTAACTCATACATCAGAATAGTGTAGATAATACCATAAGTCAATATTCGATTTATTTTAATAAACAACACCCAAGTTCACAGTTG
Organism: Capsicum pubescens; assembly: GCA_030864215.1. NCBI lineage: Eukaryota > Viridiplantae > Streptophyta > Magnoliopsida > Solanales > Solanaceae > Capsicum > Capsicum pubescens. The sequence goes on along the minus strand of CM061544.1, from coordinate 190,524,019 downwards.
TTCACAACACCTCTATACAATATCAAAGTCAATAACTATATATGTCGAGACAACCCCTGACTATAGCCAAACCAAGTCTTAGAGAGACTAATTCTAATGAAAGAGACCAAGAGATGACGTCTTCCAAAGTAAGGAATATCACCATGTCCATTCAAGAACGAACCGCCTCAATCTACTAATCACTGCGCAGGTAAAGAAGAATATGTTTCGAGCCCTACATCGCATGGGGACATAGCATTCGGATACGGTTAGCAGTTTGAAGTCTAGCATGTAACTGAAGGATAAGTGACAAAATAACATCATCATTCAATAACAAGACAATATATCACATTCTATTTCATTCACACAATTACCCAAACATATAGATATATCACATGCTAATCAAGATATCATATAAAGGCTCGTAATCAATCTCAAACTTCATTCAATAGACATGAAGTAGAGGAAGACTCATCATTCTCAACATGCTAGGGACTTCAACCACAATAACATTATCATTAGATTAGGGACTTCACCCGTGCACACAAATTCATTAGTGAAGGACTTTAACCATATTTACAATTATTAAAACAAGGGACTTTACCCACACATATTAATCTAGGCAAGGGACTCTAAACTTATCCATGTTTGTTAGAAAAGGGACTCGAACCCTGTGTCACACATGGACTCTAACCATAAGCCTTTTCACAAGGCGAGGTACCTTGACCTCATGAGATCTCATTAAGCATGGGATTCTAACCACATGCAATTTCATTAAGCAAGGGACTTTAAACCCAATCCATATCATAAGGCAAGGGACTCCAATAATAAGCCATCACAACCATCATAATCGACATTGGGAGTCTAACCCTTTACTCATGCATCATTTTACATTCAATGGACTTTAACCAATTCAACACTATCCATGACCACAAGGTCCTTATGGGAACCTTCATTGCACAACCATCTAATTAGGCAGATACCTTCATTAAATTCATCAAAAAAATTTCTTTATGGTCCTCAAGACCGTCACAAGACATTCATATTTCAATAGAATTCTTATACCACACTCTAGTTCAATACACTATTCAAGTTTACTTCACATTGAGGGACTTCAACCCCTTGTTGGTAATTAGAAAAACAAGTTTATTATCACACCTTGAATGGCTCATTATACCTCCACAATATTATTCAACAATCATTCATACTCATTTGGGACCTTTCCCAAGCTCAACACATTGTCAACATACAACTAGTTATTTTATTTAGACATTTTCACAAACACCTTTTGTGCATATCTTTAACAAGGTCATTTTCATGGTAGATATCATCAAGGTTAGGGTTACTCAAGACCCTAATGTTCAACAACACCCAACAACCATCTACTTATGTTTTCTACCATCAATAACATGTATCAACACAAGTACAATCAAGAATCATCATTATTCATTGTTAAGTATCAAAACCCTTTTCATTTGATCAAGACCCACCATGTACACTTACTAATCCAAGTGTGAAATACATGGGTTTAGAGTTATTTAAAGTGGGAAAGAGATACATGCCTTAAATGATAAAACACACCAATAATCTTGACTTTTCTCTTGTCACAAAATGAACACCTCCAAACCCTAGCCTCCAATCTTGTTCCTAGAGCCTTTTTGAGTGTTTGGAATGTTTAAGTCTTACAAATGAAGACTTGTGAGGCTACCATAACTTATATAGGTCAAGGAATTAGGGATTTAGGCAAGGGAAATGACCAAAATGTCTTTGGTTAAAAGGTGGAAAATACACACGTGTAGGGGTACGACTCCCCTTCATAGTTCACTTAGCAATCGTAACCTAGGATACGAGTGGTACCCTAAATCGTACCCAAGGATTCCCATAGGTAAAACACATTATTGTGGGTACTAAAAGGGAAATTTTAGACATAACCAAGGGGTACGAATCATTCCCTAAGTCGTAGCTCCATCCGTGACAAAAATAGTCGACTCTAGGTTATGTTTCCCTCTATACAGTTGAGTAGTTTACGACTCATAAGAATGGTTACGACTAAGGGATGGCCTTGTCGTATGGAGGACAGTATAATAACCTAACATACTATCTTGGATACGAAAAGAGAGGTCATAGTGGGTAAGATTCGTTACCTAGGGTATGACTCAAGTACCCCCAATCGTATCCACTCTGGAGACATTAAAGAGGTTGTTGTCTTCTTCAAGGGTTCAAGTCTATGTGTTTCAATTCTTTCCCACATGGATAGGTAAGTATAGGTAGTTTAACACCTTATTATGCACCAAAGAAGTCTTTACACAAGTTAGAAACAACATACTACAAGGATACATTACAACGCACATATCATGATCACTACCAATCAACATAAAATTTTGCAAGGCCACATTCTCGGGTATTTCATTCTACCCCAATTAGGATCATTCGTCCATGAATGAAGAGTAAAGTAAGCATAAACACAAGTTAACACACCTACATTCCTCAAGCCAAACCTTACACAAGTTAGAAATAAGTGGACAACAAGGGTGAAACACGACATATATCATGATCATCTTCAATCAACTATTTTAATTCATTAGTCTTGAGACTTTAACACATTATTTATCAAACACTTGCTCATTTCATAGCTTATGGACTTCAACCCATCAACTCATTAAGGATATCGAGAAACTCAAGGAAATTTGAGACTTTACTCCACCATTTATCAAGAATATGAATCAATTCAAAGTATTAGAGACTTGAACCCATCACAACAAGTCACACATCATTTCATAGTATTAGGAACTTTGATCCATGGTCTAACAAGACACCAATAATTTCACACATTTGCAACTTTAATCCTTTTTTTGAAAAAGACATAAATTGATCTCAATCTTTGGAGACTTTACTACATTCTCTATCAAAGACATACATTAAAGTAAGGAGATCAACACATACCTCCATCACAAGCTTCTGGAAAGGGTAATAAATACGGGTACTTAGACTTTAGGTCCTTTTCTTCCTCCCAATTACCATCCTTGGACTTTTGGTTCTTCCATAGAACCTTCACCGAAGCCACCTCTTTCATTCAAAATCGGTGAACTTACTGATCCAAAATCCTCATCAGGACCTCTTCATAGGAGAAGGAGTCTGAGATACCAATATACTTTGAGGGAACAACCAAGGAAGGAACACCTACACATTTTTGCAACATAGACACATGGAAAATTGGGTTAATGGAGTTCATACTAAGAGCCAACTGTAACGCATAGGCGACATTGCCAACTCTCTTCACAATTAAGTAAGTGACAACTTAGCGGAGACTAAGCTTCCCCTTTTTGTCAAACTGCATTACTCCCCTCATAGGAGACACTTTTAAGAATACCCAATCGCCCACATTAAACTCTAAGTCCCTACGCCGCACATCCCTATAGGACTTTTGGAGACTTTAAGCGGTTTTCAATCTATCACGAATCAGCTTTACCTTCTTTAAGGCTTAGTGGACTAAATCGGGCCCAAGCAACCTACCCTCGCCAACTTTGTACCACCCAATAGGAGATCGACATCTCTTACCATACAATACTTTGAAAGGCGTTATGCTAATACTAGAGTGGTAACTATTATTATAGGCAAACTTAATTAAAGGCAAGTGATCATACCAATTACCACCATAATCAATTACAGAAGCCCATAACATATCCTCCAATGTTTGGATAGTTCTCTCTGCTTGACAATTTATTTGCGGGTGGAATGCGGTTTATTTACTGGTGGAATACGGTACTAAGGCACACCTTAGTTCCCAACCCTCTTTGGAATGACTTCCAAAAGTGGGATGAAAATGGAGGACCAAAATCCGAGATAATAGACACTGGATGACCGTGCAACTTCACGATATCCGTAAGATACAACTTAGCATAATCTTATGCCTAGAAGATAGTTCTCACTGGTAGGAAATGGATGGACTTGGTCATTCTATCAATGATGACCCAAATAGAATCATATTGATTTTGAGAACTAGGAAAACCGATAACGAAATCCATATTAATAGACTCTCACTTCCAATCGGCCAACATAATCTCTTGGTATAGGCAACCGGGCCTCATGTGTTCAACCTTCACTTGTTGACACACCATAAATTTAGTCACATGGCTAGAAATATCATGCTTCATATTATTTCACCAATAGAACTATCTAAGGTCATGATACATCATGGTGGAACCGAGATGAATAGCATAATGGACTCCATGAGCGTCGGCCAAGATCCTTTCCCTCTATCCATTGATGTTGGGAACGCATAGCCTACCTTGGTACCTCAAGATATCATCACCACCAATCACAAAGTACGCGGCTTTGTGTTAACCCACATCAGTTTTGATCTTCAACAATTCAAGGTCCAAAACTTGTTTTTCCTTGATCTCAACAACAAGAGACGATTGAGATACCGAATGCACAAATACACCACCATCACTAGAGTCCACTAGTTGAACTCCAATATTTTCCAAATGGTGAATATCATTCACCAATTCCCGCTAATCCTCATGAACATGGGCTAAACTCCCCATAGACAACCTACTTAGAGTATCGGCGACTATATTCGCCTTATCGGGATGGTAATGAAGACTCATATCATAGTATTTCAATAACTAGACCCACCTTCCTTGCCAGAGATTAAACTTGTTTTGAGTAAACACATATTGGAGGATTTTATAATCGGAAAATATATCAACATGAACACCATAGAGATAAAGCCACCAAAATTTAAAACCAAAGACCACGGTTAACAATTCTAGATCATGGGTTGGGTAGTTCTTTTCAAGAATATTTAATTGCCTAAAAGCATGGGACACCACCCTACCATGTTGCATCAACACGCAACCCAGACCGACACAAGAAGCATCACAATAGACCACAAAAACCATCACTACCCTCAGGCAAGGTCAAAACCCGAGCCGAGGTTAATTTATCTTTAAACTTCTCAAAACTACCACACACGCATCGGACCACAAGAACTTGACATTCTTTTGGGTCAATTTTGTCAACGGGGAAGCTATAGTGCAAAAATTCATCACGAACCTTCTATAATAACCGGCTAGACCCAAGAAGCTCTGAATATTTATTGGGGTCATGGGTCTAGGCCACCTTTTAACCTCCACGATCTTTTGGGGATCTACTATGATCCCTTCACTAGCTATGACTTCACCAAGAAAGGCTACGGCTTTTAACCAAAACTCTTACTTGGAGAACTTGGCGTACAAACAATGATCCCTCAAAGTTAGTAATATGGCATGAAAGTGATCTAGGTGATTTTCCTCACTCTTAGAATAAATCTAGATATCATCAATGAAGACTATGACAAATATGTCCAAGAATGGACGAAAGACCATATTCATCAAATTCATGAATGCCATGGAGGCATTGTTCAACCCAATGAACATGACAAGAAACTCATAGTGACCATACCGGGTCCTAAAAGTAGTCTTAGGGATATCTGCATCCCTTATTTTAAGTTGATGATAACCCGATCTAAGATCAATATTAGAGAAACACATAGCACCCTGAAGTTGATCAAACAAATCATCGATCCTAGAGAGAGAATACTTATTCTTTATGGTTACTTTATTCAACTGATGATTATAAATGCATATAAGAAGGGAACCATCAATCTTATGCACGAATAACATGAGAGCAACCCAAGGAGACACGCTAGGCCAGATAAAACCTTAATCTAAGAGGTTCTTAAATCGCTCTTTAAGTTCTTTCAACTCCTCTGGAGCCATTTTATAAGGAGCAATAGAGATCAGACGAGTGTCCAAAACAAGGTCAATCCCAAAATAAATCTCCCTGTCGGGAGGAACACCGGGGAGATCATCGAAAAACTCATTTACCAGGGAACAGAGTCTAAAGAAGGATCTTTCGAGCTAGAATCTTTAACTTTGACCAAATGATACAAACACCCCTTAGAAATCAACCATCTGGCTTTATGATAAGAAATAAACCTTCCATTAGGCACAAAGGGACTACTTTCCCATAAAATGACCGGCTCATTAGGGAATTTGAATGCGACCCTACAGTCCTGATAATCTAAAGAGGCATGGCAAGAGTGCAACCAATCTATTCCCAAAATGACATAAAACTCGGCCATCTCAAACTCTATCAAATCAACAAGAGTATCCCTACCACAAACAAACATCACACACCCCCTATAGACTCATTTAAAAACCACAGTCTTAAATCGATGTAGAAATAGAAAAAGGAACTGAAAGACTCTCAGGACAACAATCAAGATGCACAGCCACATACAGGGTCACATAAGAAAGAATAGACCTTGGGTTAAGAAAGCAATACACATCATGAGAGAAAAGTCTTAACATACCCTTAACAACATCGAGAGACGTCGTAGACTCCTGGCGAGTAGCAAGTGTATTAAAGCAATTTCGTCCATTGCTGGTGCCAGAAACAAAAGCAGTAGCAGACATAACACCCTTTGGTACGATAAAAAAGGCAATAGGGGACATGTCGGCCAAAGAAGCTGCTAGAGAGGGGCACTCATGCTGAATGTACCCAACCTGACCATAATGAAAATACATGTTCCTCTCTTTCTCACACTGACCATGGTGACTCTGACTATAGAATCTGTAGGGAGGGAGGGGTGGAGCCAACAGAGCACTACTATTTTGAAATTAGGTACCTTGTGCCCAAGAACCACCACTAAACTAAGAGAGATGACCACCTAAGAACTTCGGGTAAGGAGAGAGAACACTAGCCGAGGAGAACGAACCCGAATCCCCCCATTTCTTTTGTGGCCACTTGCCTCTACTTCCACTACTACTCACGAAAGACCTAAACTTCCTTTTTTTCTTCTCACTAATATCAACTTGCTTGTTCTTATCGTCCTCTATATGTTTCATATACACAACAAATATAGAGATATCCATGTAATCAATCAACAAGGCCGCTTTGCTCTCAAGGACTAACTCACAGGACAATCCTGAGACAAACTTATGCATTCTATCCCTCATGCTAGAAACTATCTCGGAAGCATACCATGACAATTATGGAACTTTAAGGAATACTCTTGAATGGACATTCTCCCTTGCTTTAAGTTCACAAACTCTTTCCCCATTTTCTCTTTCAACTCTTGAGGAAAAAAGCGGTCGAGGAAAGCCTTAGAAAAATCCTCCCATATAGCGGGGCTAGACAACTCCCAACCCTCGTACCATTGGTACGCGACATCCTTCAATTGGTAGGATGCAAACTCAACAACCTTAATTTCAAAATCATGCATAATGTGGAAGATTTTCTATCTTTCATCAATGAAGCCTTGAGTATCTTCCTCACCTTTACACCAGAGAACATAGAACGTCTCAACCTCATGAATTGGCTAATTCATGTGGCCTCCGAAGCAACGATAGCTGAATCACCATGCTCCGCATGAGAAGATACTAATTGGGTTAAGAGGTTGATGGAGTGATGAAACTCCACATTAGTAGCATATCTTTGAGAGAATGAGTTAAAGTTGGTAGGGACAGGAGGGACTCCACAAGGATACTCATATGCTGCTGCTCTAGCACAAGTCTGAACTCCCAAAGTTGGATGAGCTTGGTCCATTGGGCCCTCTGTCGGAGCCTAAGCATTTGCTTGCATCTCAAATCACCTTTGAGGCATGATTTGAAAGATAGCAAATAGAATACAAGGAGTTCAAGTACTTAAACTTTATATCTTGAGATTGAAATACAAGAAAGGGAAATATTTCCTAAGATGTCTCATAGCCTCTCCTTTATAAGTGTGGCTCTACTTGACATGGTATTGTGAACAGACCAACTGACTATGAACCTAGTCTCTGATACTAACTTGACATGACCTAAAATTTGAACCATTTCATATGGGCACCTCAGGCTCACATGAACAGGAGGCCACCCCGATAACCCAACCTAAATATCTCATCATACCATAAGAGTCAAAGGAACTCCACCTCATACATCAAAATAGTGGAGCTAATACCATAAGTAAATATTAGATTCACGATAATAAACTATGCCCAAATTCATAGTTGTTCACATCACCTCTATACACTACTGAAGTCAATAAGTGTATATGTCAGGACAATCCCCTGACTATAGCAAAACCAAGTCTTAAAGAGACTAAGTCTAATGAAAGAGACTAAGAGATAACTCCTTCCAAAGTAAGGGATCTCACTATTTCAAGTCAAGCATGAACCACCTCGATCTACTAATCACTATGTAGTTAAAGAAGAAGATTCTCAGGGCCCTACATTGCGTGTAGACGTAGCGTCCGGAGATGGTTAGAAGCTAGAATAGTCGCATATAACTCAAGGATAATAGATAAAATAACATCATCGTCAAACAACAAGGCAATATATCATATTCCATCTCATTTACACATATACCCATACATATAGATTATCACATGTTGATCAAGATATCATATCAAGGCTCATCATCATTCTCAAGAATTAATTCATTAGACATGAAGTGAGGGACTACCATATCCCACACTCATAGACTCATTATTCTCAATATGTTAGGGACTTCAACCACAATCACATTATAAATAGATTAGGGACTTCACCTGTGCACACACATTCATTAGCCACGGACTTTACCACTTTAGCAATTATTTAAACAAGGGACTTCACCCACACACATTCATATAGGCAAGGGACTCTAACCTCATGCCCGTTTGTTAGATAAGGGACTCTAAGCTTGTGTCACACATGGACTCTAACCACAAGCATTTTCATAAGCGGAGCTACCTTCACCTTATGAGATATCATTAGGCATGGACTCTAACCACATTTAATTTTATTTGGATGGGGACTTTAACCCCAATCCATTTCATAAGGAAAAGGACTCCAACCACAATCCATCACAACTATCATAATTGACATTGGTACTCTAACCCTTTACTCATGCATCATTTTACATTCAATTGACTTTAACCAATTCAAAACTATTCATAACTACAAGGTCCATATGGGAGATGTCATTGCTCAACCATCTCATTAGAAATATACCTTTATTCAATTCATTACACAATTCATTATATGGTCCTCAAGACCCTCACCAGACATTCACATTTCAATAGCATTCTTTTACCACTCCCTAGTTCTATCCATTATACAAGTTTATTTCACATTGAAGGACTTCAACACCTTATTAGTCATTAGCACAACAAGGTTATCATCATACCTTGCATGGCTCATAATACCTCCACAATATCATTCAAAAATTATTCAGACTCATTCAGTCCCTTGCCCTAGCTTAACATTTTATCAACATACAACTAGTCATTTGATTTAAACATTTTCACAAACACCTTTTGTGCATAACTTTAACATGGTCATTTTAATGGTAGATATTATCAAGGTTAGCGTTACTCAAGACTCTCATGTTCAACAACACATAAAAAGACTCTACTTATGCAATCTACTATCAATAACATGTATCAACACAAGTACAAGCAAGAATCATCTTTATTTATTGTTAAGTATAGAAACCCTTTACATTTTATTCAAAACCACCATGTACACATACTAATCCAAGTGTGAAATACATGGTTTTAGAGTTATTTAAAGAGGGAAAGAGATACATGCCTTAAACGAGAAGACACACCAATAATCTTGACTCTTTCTCTAGCCACAAGATGAACACCTCCAAGCACTAGACTCCAATATTTTTTCAAGAGCCTTTTTGAGTGTTTCAAATGTTTAAGTCTTGCAAATGAAGACTTAAGAGGATACCATGACCTATATGGGTCAAGGAATTAGAGTTTTAGTCAAGGGAAATAACTAAGAGGTCCTTGGTTAAATGCTGGAAAGCACACACATGTAGAGGTAGGACTCCCCTTCACAGTTCACTTGGCAATCATAACCTAGGTTACAAGTGGTACCCTAACTCATCCCCAAGGATTCCCCTCGGTCAACCGCACTATTTTGGGTAAGAAAAAGGACATTTGAGTTGTAACCAAGGGGAATGACTTATCCCCAAAGTTATAATCTCTATCCATGACCAAAACAGTCTACTCTAGGTTAGGTTTCCCTCTATAAGGTTGAGTAGTTTATGACTTATAAGCATGGTTAGGACCAAGGGATGACCTATTTTTATAGAGGAAAGTATAATAATCTAACATGCTATCGAGGATATAAAAGTGGAAGTCATTGTAGGTATGAGTTGTGACCTAGTGTACGACTCAAGCACCCCCAACCGGGCTACTCCAGAGACATCAAAGAGGTTGTTGTCTTCTTCAAGGGTTCAAGGCTAAGTGTTTCAATCCTTTCCCATATGGATTGGTGAGTATAGATACAAGTTTAACACCTTAATATGCACCAAAGAAGTCTTTACACAACTTAGAAACAACACACTACAAGGATACAACATAACACACATATCATGATCACTACCAATCAACCAAAACTTTTGTGAAGCCACATTCTTAGGTGTTTCAGAAACCACCCTTGAGAGACCTAATTGATCAGCCTTTTAAAACCCAGTATTTTCTTAAACAGAGTGTTTGAGAGAGAAATTTTGGGGTGTTTAATTCATTAAAGTGTTGAATGAATGCCCTAAAAGTGTTTTATAGACGTGGGGTCTAAAGTGTTTTAAGTAGGAAATGTATAAAGAGCCCCCAACTTAAAATCTAGAAAAATATCAGCTTTGGTTATGAACCACCCCCTTGACTTGTACCCACAACTTACGACTCATGACCATGATAGTGACTAAGACCCCCACACTTCCCTACTTATGATTCCTCCCACCAACTTATAACATAACCCTATGACTCATAGGGTCCTACTCGTAAGAAACACAGAACCCAAATAAACCAAATACTGGATATCATACAATTTGAAGCTACGACTCAAACATATCTTGACAGCTCACAATGAGCCACTCGTACTCAGAGAAGAACCTGGCTACAAAGTTTCTGAGTTAGTTATAACCAGGGTCCTATGACCTATAACCATATCTCATAACTCATTACCACGAGTCGTGACCAAGCCAGTGAGCCCAAATCTCAAGAATTTTCAATGGACAAAAATTAGAGGTATTTCAATTCTTCCCCACTTGGATCATACATCCTCGAGTGATAGGACAAGGCAATTGCTAGCACGATTAGTCTTTACATATCTCTACTCTAACCATTAAGATAGAAAACAAGAATACCAAGGAATTTACAATCTTTCCTGTAACAAAGACAAAAAACAAAGATACAAGGAAATACACATACCATAAGTACGATTATCTAAATCAAAAGACAAGAATGAATTCTTAGACTTCATGTACTCTTGGACTTCCCAATAGCCTGTTCAACCTTGTTGTTACTCCATTGAACCTTTACTAAGCTACGTCCTTCGTTTATAACCGATGAACATACCAATCCAAGATCTCAATTGGGACCTCCGCATACAATAAGGAATCTGTAATACCAATATGCTTGATAGTTATGATTTTTGGTTGATCACCTACACACTTTATAAATATCTACATGAGGAAAACCAGATGAATAGAGCTCTAACTAGGGAGAAACTCCAACTCATACGCAGCCTTACCAACCCTTTTTAAAACCAAGTATGGTCCTATATACATTAAATTGACCTTTCCCCATTTCCAAAACCACATTACTCCCTTCATGGGTGATACCTTCAAGAACACCCAATCGCCAACCTCAAATTCTAACTCCTTACGCCTCACATCCGCATAGGACTTTTGCAAACTTTAGGATGCTTTAAGTCTACCCCAATTTACCTTAACTATCTCCATCGCTTGGTGAACCAAATCTGGGACAAACATCTCCACCTCACCAACCTCAAACCACCAAATAGGATACCAACACGTTCTACCAAACAACGCTTCAAATGGATCCATTCCAATACTAAAGTGGTAATTGTTATTATACACAAACTATACAAGAGAAAAATGATTAACCCAACAACCACCATAGTAAATCCCACAAGCCCAAAGTATATCTTTTCGTGTCTAAATAGTCCTTTTCACCTGGCCATTCGACTGCGGATGGAAAATAGTACTAAGGCTCACCTTCATTCCTAAACCTCTCTGAAATGAATGCCAAAAATATAATGAGAACTAAGTATTATGATCTGACATGATAGAAATAGGTGCCACAGGAAACATCACAATTTCTTGAAGGAACAACCTTGCATAATCTTCTGCAAAATAATTAGTCCTCACTGGAAAGAAGTGCGCAGACTTAGTCATCCTATCCATAAGGACCCAAATCAAGTCAAAATTATTCCAAGACTGAGGAAGATGGGTAATTGATGAGTGGTCAATATACCACTTATTTACACTCAACATCAGTACACACTAATATGATTTGAATGTATAAGTAAGACATATTTATGGTTAAATTCACCAATTCCCATATTTTGCAGGGATACAAGTGTTGAGAAGAAAAGAAGCAACCATGAGCTAAAAAGGGACCAAAAGGGGAATAAAAGTGTAAGAGCCGGTGAAGTTGAAGTAGGAGAAGGATATTTCCCTCAGTTACTGTGATTGCGAACTGAGGGCCACGATTGTGATCAGTCAAGCTAGTCAACCAATGGTGACCGCAATTACTCCTCCATGATGGCAAGGGTTATGATCGCAATCAATCCTCCACGATCGCGTAAGAGCAAAAAATAGTACTTGGGGAAAAGCCTCATTTCTCACTGAAAACTCAAATCACATTTAATGCTCAAAACCCATTCGTTCTAGGGTATCTTATCATTATTATTCCATAAGTCTACCACCCATCCTTTGTTTATGGTTTTTGTAATTTTCTAAGAGCTTGGAGAAAAATTTGTACTAATCTTGAGCTAAGAAGACATTAGAGTGACTTCTAAGTGGGGAATTTGCAAATCCCATTGAGGATTCATTGAAACTTAAAGTGTGGTTTGCATTCTCTTTATTTTTGATGAATCAATTTGATGGAAATTTTGGTCTATTTAAGTTTATTATCCTTATGAGTTGCTAGTCCTTTCTCTTGGGATTATTTAGAATAGGGTGCAATTGTGTTTGTTGTGATATATTTGTTTAGATTCTAGTGTGTTGGTGATGGGTTCTATTGTTGATTGATTAAATTGGTTGGGATTTATGGGTGAAAGCCCTAAATACCCTCAACTGGGTTTGTGGGTGAAAATCCCAAGATCTTAAAATCTCAAATCCTCCTTGAAAGAGAGGTTTGGGTGAACTTTAGGAACCCTGAGCATCCTTGAAAGAGAAATGTAGGAGCAAAGCCAATAGTGGACAATTATGGGAATAGATTGCTAATTTTCACTATCTTAGACGTAAGGATGATTATGAGGTTGACTATACCTTAGGTACCATCCTAGAAATAGGGATACTCAATCAAGGTGTTGAGTGGCTTTAATTGACACACTCGTTAGGTACTTGAGAGGGTCAATAAGTGACATCTTTAAGGTTTTGCTGAAGAACTAGCCTCAAGGACTTTAAACCTAGCCTACTATATTATCAACGATTAGAATTTGCATCGGATCATTATGTTCCCATGCATAATTTGCCTCTAGAAAAGCATAGTCCAAAGATCCATTCTTAATTTTTACACTTTAATCATTCTTAGCCTCAAGCTAGTCCTTTAGAAACCCAAGGATAGTTATATCTTTGAAAACCCCCAAACTATTTTGTATCATAGGTTTGAACTTAGCATGCAATTATTATTTCGAACTTACTCAATCATCACTCACATTGTTCCTCGTGCATTCGACCTCGACTCCTTGTTGGGTAAATATATTGACAACGACCGCCTTGCACTCAAAGTGACATGTAAATTAAGCATTATTAGTAATGAAATCCATATTAATCACATCCCATTACCACACCGACAATTTAATCTCTTGAGTCAACCTACCAGGCCTCAAGAGCCCAATCTTTACTTGTTGAAAAACCATGAATTTATCCATAAAACTAGCTACTTCTTGATTCATATTGTTCTACCAATACATCTCCTTAAGATCCTGATACATTTTCATCAATTCCGGATGAATGACATAACGCTACTCATGGGCCTCAGCAAAAATCCTCTTTCCAAACCTATTTTAATTGGGACACATAATCTACCTTGGTACCTCAAGATACCATCACCATCTATCTCAAAATCTACAACCTTTTGTTGACCTACATCTCTCTTAATTTTCATGAAGATAGGATCCAATACCTGCTTTTCTGTTATCTCAGCCGCAAGGAATGACTTTGCCACCTCTTGCACAAACACGCCACGAACCTTAAACTCCAAAGGATGAACTCCAAGGTTATCCAAGCGGTGAATATCTTTCACAAAATCCCACGTATCTTCATCCACATGAGCTAAACTACCCATGGATAACCTGGTTAGACCATCCAAAACCACGCTAGCTTTACCTGGGTGGTCGTGGAGACTCATGTCGTAGTCCTTCAGCAATTCAAGCCACCTACTTTACCTGAGATTCAAATCTTTTCGTGTGAACAAATATTATAGACTCTTATGATAAGAAAAGATATCTACATGGACACCATACAAATAGTGATGCCAAATCTTCGATGTGAACACCACAACCAACAACTCTGAGTCATTAGTCGGGTAATTCTTTTATGAACTTTTAACTGCGTAGAAGCATAAGAGACCACCCTTCCATGCTGCATCAATACACAACCAAGTCCCACATAGGCCATATCACAATAAACAACAAAACCATCATTGCCTTCAAGTGGAGTCAAAACAGGAACTAAAGTCAACTTATCTTTCAACTTCTCAAAACTACCCATACAAGCATCAGACCACAAGAACGTCACCTTCTTCAAGGTCAACTTAACCAACGGGGAAGCTATAGTCAATAAAATCTCCACAAATATCCTACAGTAACTGGCCAAACCAAAGCAACTTCGAATATCGGTTGGAGTTGTGGGCCTAAGCCATTTTTTCCTTACTGCAACTTTCTGCAGATCCACCAAGATCTCTTTAATAGAAATGACATGACCCTAAAAAGTAATAGCCTTCAACTTGAATATGCAGTTCGAAAACATAGCATACAATTGTTGATCTTTCAATGTTTGCAACACAATACGGAGGTAATCGGGACGATCCACCTCACTCTTGAAATACAAAAGAAGATCATATAAGAACATAATGATGAACAAATCCAGAAACTAATGGAAAACTTTTTTATCAAATTCATGAATTTCATCGGGGCATTAGTCAAATCAAAGGAAATGAATAAGAATTCATAGTGACCATACCAGGTTCAAAAGGCAATCTTAGGGATATCCACTTCCCCAATCTTTGGTTGATAATACCTAAATCGAAGATCGATCTTTGAGAAACACCTAGCAACCTGAAGTTGGTCAAAAAAATCATCCATCCAAGGAAGAGGATACTTATTCTTTATTGTAACATTATTCAAATGATAGTAATCGATGCACATTCAAAGAGAACCATCCTTCTTATGCATGAACAAAATAGGAGCACCACATGGAGACTCACTAGGATAGATAAAACCCTTGTTAATAAGGTCTTTCAACTACTCCTTAAGCTCATTCAACTCAGTTATTGCCATTTTATATGGAGGAATAGTGATAGGAAAAGTGTCCGGAACAAGGTCAATCCTAAAATCAATCTCCCTATTGGGAGGGACACCGGGAAGATCATAAAGAAAAACCTTAAGAAATTCATTATGCACTGGAACAGATATCAATAAAGGACACTCTAAGTTAGAATCTTTAGTCCAAACCAAATAATAAAGACATCCCTTTGAAATCAACTTTTGAGCTCTAAGATATGATATGAACTTTCCCTTTGGCACTAATGAACCCCTTTCCAACTCAATGACCAACTCATTAGGAAAGTTAAACATGAACTTATAGGTATGACAATCTAAGGAGGCATAGAACAAGTGTAACACAACCATCCCCAATAAAACATCAAAATCAACCATGTCTAACTCTATCAGATCTACCAGAGTTTATCTACCACCAATAGATACCACACGACTCCTTTAGACCCTTTGAGAAATCACAGAGTCACCTATTAGGTGGAAATAGAGAAGGGGTTTGAAATATACTTGGGACCAAAACAAAAATACATAGCCAAAAATGGGGTCACAAAGGTATGAGTAGACCCTAGATTAAGAAAGAAATACACATCACAAGAAAAGAGTCATAACATACTAGTGACAACATCGGGAGATACCTCAGACTCCTGGTGGGTAGCAAGAGCATATAAGCGATTTTGGACAGTGTCAATACTAGGAACAGAAGCAGCACACTTTGGTGTTGAAGCTGATGTAGTGGCAATAGGAAACTTAACTACCCCCGAAGCAACCTTGGAAGTACAATCCCTCTGCAAGTGACCACTCTAACTATATTTAAAACACCTATTCCTCTCTTTTTCATAAAACATACGGTACTTTTTCCCATAGAATCTATAAGAAGGATATAATGTAGCGGACTGAGCTCCACCAGCCTGAGATTGGGAACCCTATGCCTTAAATCCACTATCATGCTGAGAACGATGATCACCCGACTTCTTCAGATAATAAGCACTAGCCATAGAGTAAGAACCAGAACTCCCCCACTTCTTGTTAGACCGGTTCCTACTATCTCTACCACTCTGCTGCTGACCCCACCCAGATAAAAAAATCTAAACTTCTTATTTTACCTCTCTCTAATTTTAGCCTACTACTTCTTTTCTTTCTTGACTTATTGCATATACACAACCAACCTTAACATGCCTATATCCTTGTTCAATAAGACAACCTTATTCTCCAAAATCAAATCATGGGACAGTTTAGAAGTGAACTTTCTCATTCTATCCCTCATGCTGGACACTAACTCAGGATCATACCAGGACAACTAGTAGAATTTAAACACATACTCCTTGACCGTCATTCTTTCTTGCTTTAGATTAACAAACTCTTTAAATTTTACCTCCCTAAACTCCTGAGGAAAGAAGTGGTCAAGGAATGAATTAGAGAAATCATACTATAGTGTGGATTTGGTATCTTCTCTCCTAGACTTTTCCCATACCTCATACCATTAGTATGCTACACCCTTCAGTTGATAGGTAGCAAATTCTACACCCTTTATATTAGAGAATGCATAACCCAAAAGATCTTATCCATCTCAATAACAAAACCTTGAGGATCCACCTCAACCTCAAACTCGGTGAACACAGGATGGCTGAACCTCATAAACTGGACAACCCTTATGAACCCAAAATATGGAGCGACAAAGCCTACATGCTCAGACCAAGAAGCCACAAACCGAGTCTACATATGAATAGACTGATGAAAGTATGCATTTAAAACATCAGCCTAGGGAGCTCAAGAAAGACTAAAGAGAACTGGGGGAACTCCAGGAGGGAAATCAGAACTGGGCCCTTAGAACAGGTTTGTACCCCATAAGTAGGGCATGTCCCATTAGCATTATTCATAAGTGGGATAGAGGAGTTTCTATGAGCTTCAAATCATCGGGCAGGCATGATCTCAAAAGAGAACAAATAGGAATTAGAGAGAATCAAGACCTTAGACTATATTGATTGAAATAGAACAACAAGAAAAGGAGACATTCTTAAATATCTCGTAAACTCTCCCTTATAAGTGTGGTGCGCTACACACCTATAAAGGAGACTCTACTTGGCATGACTTTGTTAGACCCCCAATGACACCAAACCTAGGCTCTCATACCACCATTGTCAAGACCTGAACCAAGTCCTAGCCGTAAAAGGCATCTCAAGTTCCATAGTGATTGAAGATCACCCCTTGTACCTACCCAAATATAACAAACCATACTCCAAGTAGGCTGAATTTCAAATATTTAACAAAATAAGAAAATATTAATTCAAGACATTAAAGTAAGTACATAATGAAAACTAATTGGTACCAGTATCAATGCCAATACCAATAGTAATACTAACACTAATATCAACACCGCCCAATCCAACAGTAGTGTGATGAAGCGTCTAATCAAAACCAAAGAGTATCCGGTTGGGACATGCCCCTAACCATAGCTAAAAACTAAATGCAAAGGAATAGTAAAAATATAAAGGAAACCATTAACATGAAATGGAGTCTTTCAAAGTATGGATGATCACTACTTTAATCTGACTTGCTAGCTGATCCCGAATCCAAGTTAATAAGCAGGATGAGTACAAGTATGACTAGTACCTACATCGCATAGGGATACAACTTCTTAATATGGTTAGTTGGGTGAATGCTAGCATGAAACTCGGGGATAAAGATAACATAATGTTCTAATCAATAGTTAAAATCATTAAACCCACACTACCCACCTTACGACTTCACCCACCATCTCATAATATGGCCCTACAATATGTAGGGTCCTACTCGTAAGCAACACAAAACCTAAATGAATCAAACACTAGACATTATATGATTTTAACCTACAACTTATAATATATCCCCATGGCTCACAGTGAGCCACTCATAATAAGAGCAAAACCTTGACATTATGTTTCTGATCTGGTTACAACTAAGGTCCTACAACCCGTAACCATATCTCACAAATCATTACCAAAAGTCGTGACCAATCTAGTAAGCCCCATAATAAGTTAAAACAATCTTGGATAAAGGTTTTGTTAGTTCCATTGAGTCTAGACTATCAAATTTTGTATGGTAGCATTTTTATTTGCATGTATGAGGTTCCAACAAATCTTGAGAACTCGGTCAGAGTCCATTTTAGACTTACAATATTTGATGCATCAAGTTTTTGGTGCAGGAGATTATGTGGACAAATTACCACTTAAGTGATAAATGACCGCTTAAGTGTTAGTCGCTCTAGTGACATTAGGTCGCTATAGTCGGCCTTAGTTTTTTGGATGAGGACCATTTAAGAAATCTTTTAACGATTTAGTTATAATGACCCTCAAGGTCATTTTATTCATTTCCACATGTTTTTGCCATTTTTAACATTCCCATAGATACACCAAGTCATTTATAACTTATTGGAACTGATAATTTGATTATCGGATAGTTCATTGGTTCTTAGAGATAATTTTCTATTTTGAAGTCTTTGAAGGTTAGAATTAGATAACAAACAAAAACTTTAGTCATACGTACTCGAATTCTAATATGATAGTTCCAAAAGCTTCATAATGTCGATCTTTGGCTAGGTGGACCTTTGGTTTGGGTCCCAAGGCTTTTGAATTCATTTTGCACTAATGGTCGGAAATTAAGGAAAATGGCACTTAGTCGTGGGACCTACTTTTATTAAAATGACCTCAGATGAAAATTTAAATAGGTCCATTGAGTATGGAATATTGAATTTAATAGGGTAGCATAGCTCTCTAATTTTAATGGGATTTGGGATGCAGCCTGATGGATTAGTGATGACTTGGAATTTTCCAAGACCTTAATTGATGCACTACTCAGCGGGTGCATCCGCTTAAGTGCCATTTTTGTTTCTTAAGCAGAGCCCGTGAATATGAAAATCTGGTCACTTAAGAAATAAGGCTCCTAGTCGAGGGTAGCATAAATAAGACCCCTGTCGTGTAAGCGAGTGCTGCATAAGAAGAATCTAGGTTACTTATATGACATATGTAGACATACATGTATTATGAAAGAGGCACTTGGACGCAAGAATGATGACCACTTACGCTGCTTAGTGTCCGCTTAAGCGACGCCTAGGTAACCTTAAATGCCTAATTATATAAATTTTCTTCCATTTTAACACAAGTTCAAAAGTGTAGAACCCTAGTAAGTGTGAAAACTATAGAGAAACATTAGTGGGTGATTTTGGGGTGTTTGTAAACTTAAATTACTCATTTCTTCTCCAAATTCTTGGAATATTTTCTTAAGTTTCATGGTGAATTTCTCAATTATTTCTCAAAATCCCTATTTTATTGGTAGGTTAATTTTAGCTCTAATTGTGAGGAATTTGTCCATCCTTAAGTATAAATGATCCTTGAGTATGGAGGGAACATTGATGGTTTTGAAAGTGTGATTCTGCAAGTGAGCACCGCGCAGGATTTTTATGTAATTTTGGACCCAAGGCATAGAAATGCAATATGGGTACCATCATTCTCATTTTGATGAGTAAATTATTTTTTTATAGTATGTCATCGTATGGAAGCTTCTGTAAAGGGAAAATCATTATTTTAGTAGATTTTATCAGGCTTTCTTCGGCATCCAGATAGGCTAGGTTTACCTCTCTCATGGATTGATCAATTTATTGTATATTTATGATAATATGCTTAATATTGGTTGGGAATTAGGTCTTGGAGTTATAATTAGTATTATTTGGATTATTTAGTCGATTAATGAACCATAAATTAAGTGTAATTGACTTAGTTACTCTTGTTTTCAGTAAAATTATTATCTTACGACTAAAATGTAGCCAATTTTATATCTAGTGGTAAAATGAGATACCTTATCCTAGTGTGGGATAGGATTTGCCTTAGAACAGATTATAGGGATTAGAAGTGGACCCCTCTGGCCCACCTTAGGCCAAGACTAAAGTTAGATCCTTGTAGACTTTATAGGTGTATTATACCCTTAATATTGTATAATTAGGAGTTTGAGAAGGTTGGATACATGTTTTATTTATATTAGATTGGTACTTGGGAGTCGATATTAAGTTTTGTTTTAAGTTTGATGATTGATGATATGAGTTTCGATTCAAGTCCAGCAAATGATGATGATATATGTTTTGATACGAGTTTCGAATTGATAGGTTAGTTATGATGAATTTATGTATGGAATAATTTACGTCTATGATTTCGAGATACAATTACTTAGTTTTGATTTATGATAATTTTTCTCATGAATGCATGCTCCAAGCTAATGGAGGTCCGCATTGAGTTATTTACTTTTACACATTGACTTGCTTATAGGGGTATTTTTGTATAATTTGGTATGATTTCTTTCATATTAAATTTGTTCCGGTTATTTATTTACAGTATATAGATTATTATTTCAGGTTTGCCATTTGACCCTAACTTAGCTTTTCTATCTTGCTTCTTTATTATACTTCTATTATGATATAACTCAATCGGTCATTGATGAATACTGAGTACCCATGGCTTTGGTACTCACACTACATTTCTATACATTTTTGGTGCAATTCAGCTACTAATGGTCATCATTGACTTGCCTCAGTGTTGATTTGAGTTTTAGGAAAATGTGAGCTATTGGAGCTAGATTTTTTTTCTCCTTATTTTATTATGTTTTGTCTTTTCATTTGGAGACTGATGTATATTTGACATGATTGTACTTTGTATTCTTTTGTATTAGAGGCTCTTTACTGATCTTACTAGATTGTGGTATTGTAATTTCTCTTATTTTATATTCTGTCATACTATTATTATTACTGGTTTATTTCTTGTGATATTTACACTAGAAATTTTTAAATATTTATGCCATTTTCCCCAAAATTAGCCCATTTCTTATAGATTCGAGCAATGGTCTAGCTTACTTACTGGCGAGATAAATTTAATGCCATCATGACTCGTAAATTTAGTCATGAGAAATTGGTAATAGAGAGCTCTGTTCAATAGTGTTGTTAGTACAAGTGCAAGTGTCTAGTAGAATCTCGTGGATTGGAGTGATAACACTTGTTTCTTATTTTCAATAGGTTATAGGAAATTCTTAGGAGATCTTAATTTCTTTCACTCATTTTATGCTAAGAATCTTAGTTGGTTTCTAAGGATTCCTTTAATTTCACTCTTTCATAAATGGCTAGGATGTGTGCGACTCCTACATAAAATGAGGACCCTGAGTCCGTGACTAGGGATCCTATTATAGTTTGTGGATGACTTAGGGGATTGTATATCCAAGAAATGCATCCCAAGTTAGAGACCAGGATAGGGGCCTTTACTAAACCTTATTCCTAATCATGAGCCAAAGATTTCACCACCCTAGTGAGTGGTGGGTCAGGGACTATCCGAGGCTCTATCGGGTTTAATTTCTTTTTTACTTCTCAGAGATGCATTAGATCATTTCCTTGGATTAGTTGTTGATGAATCTTCTAATAATACACAGTCTGTGGAATAGAGACATACTGAGGTGGTGGTGAAGCCTGTACCTGTGGCTCCCAGAGTTGAGGTCCCTCCAGCATATGTGGTTTTCCAGTCGATAGTTACCTATCTTGCTATGTCTATTGAGGAGCAGAAAATACTGGGTAAATTCTTGAGATTAGATCCACCTAGGTTTTCTAGTGCATCAAGCGAGGATACCTATAAGCTCTTAGTTATTTGTGAGGATAGGCTTTATAATTTTGTCCTAATTTCGACTCATGGTTTTCAGGTGGATTTGGTATCTTAACACTAGTAGAGAGTTTATTTTTCCCTACAGTTAGAGTTATCATCAGATTCTTTTTTTATGTTATTATGAGTATCTACTATCGTGGGTGATTCTTTAGTAGTGGATTCTCTTTTTAGATCATGTGGTATAACTATTAAAGAGTTTGATACTTAGGCTGATCTAATTATATTAGATATGATATATTTTTATGTGATTTTTTACATGCACAAGTTATCCCCCTTCAAATGGTTTTGGAAAATTTTGCCAAGACTATAACCTTAGCTATGCCTAGTATACATATGATTGTGCGATAGGGATCTATTAGCTGTGAGACGATGAGGATTATTTCTTATGCTTATGATAGGAGACTTATTTCAAGGGGTTATGAGTTTTATCTCACTTATAATCATGATGTTAGTGTGCAGAGTCCTTCGCTTGACTCTATTCCTATAGTCTATGTGTTTCCTAATATTTTACCTACCTATCTACCTTGTCTTCCTCCAGAGCGTGATATTGAGTTTTCTATTGATCTAGAGTCGAGCACCCAACCAATTTCTATGGCACTATATTATGTGGCTCCTATCGAGCTTAAAGAGTTGAATTCTCAGATTAAGGATCTTTTGGGTAAGGGTTTTATTAGGCCTAGCTTGTCGCCTTAAGGTGCTTCTATCTTGTTCATGAAGAAGAAGGATAGTTCCTTATATATGTATATTCACTACAAATAGCTTAATAAGGTGATGGTGAAGGATATGTATTTGATGCCTTGCATTGATAATTTGTTCAACAAAATTCTAGGAGAGTTGGTGTTCTCTAAGATGGACTTGAGGTCTGGTTACCATCAGTTAAGAATTTGGGATGAGGATATCCCAAAGAAATCTATCAGGACTTGTTATGGTCCTTATGAGTTCTTGGTGATGTCTTTTGGGTTGACTAATTCCCCAGAAGCATTCATGGATTCGACGATCTATATGTCCAGACTTTATTTGAAGTCCGTAATTGTGTTCATCAATGATATCCTTGTGTATTTGATGAAAAGAGAGAAGAATATGCAGTATTTGAGGATTGTTCTCCAAACTTAGAGAGATCACAGGCTTTTTACCGAATTCTCTAAGTATGAGTTTTTTCTTTAGTTAGTGACATTCGTAGGACATGTGGTGTTAAGGATGAGATTATGGTGGATCTACTGAAGATTGAGGCTATTTGTGATTGGGCCACGCCTACATCTCTGTCTGAGTTCATACATTATTAGTTTGGCTTGTTACTATAGGTGGTTCACTAAGGGTTTTGCTAATATTCAAGCACCGATGACTCGATTGACATAAAAGGAGGTTCCTTTAAAGTGGTCTATGAGGTGTGAATCAAGCTTTTGAAGCTAAGGATATTTCTCACATTATCTCCTACATTGGCTTTTCCTATTGAGGGTAAGAGATTCACCATATATTGTGATTCTTTTAGTGTTGGTTTGGGTTGTGTGTTGATGCAGTAGGTTTGAATTATTACATATGTGTCAAAGAAATTAAAGGTGCACGATCACAACTAACCCACTCATGATTTAGAGTTAGCGGTGTTATTTTTCACGCTTAAGATTTGGAGGCATTATCTTTATGGTGTACATTGTGAGATCTACACGGATCATCATAGTCTTCAACATCATATGACCTAGAGAGAGCTTAATTCTAGGCAATATAGATGAATGGAGTTGGTTATAGATTATGACATCTCTTTTTTACATCCTCCTAGAAAGGCGAAAGTGGTTACAGATGCCTTGAGTTAAAAGGAGGTAAGTATTGGTAGTTTGGCTTCTATCATAGTTTCTCAAGGGCTGTTGGCATGGGACATCCAGTCCTTAGCAAACTTGATAGTGCGACTTGATATAGCTACCCTCATGAGGATTCTTGCTAGTGTTGAGGCAAGGTCTACTCTACTTGAGAAAATTTGAAGACATCGGTTTGAGGATATGAGATAAGATATTGTAACACCCCGTACTTATACCTAGCTTAAATTCATCCCAAAAATGTCAAAGACTTGCTTTAAAGATAAATACACTTTTATACATGTGGAATTTGAATAAGCTTTCCATTGATATAAAAAATTTCCAAATTTGACACCCAGGCAAAGAGTTAGAGCCATTTTAGTATGACAGTGTACCACCTGGTACTTTAGAGCATCGCGGAGCCAGCCAAAATGGCATTAGTCAAAAACCAGTGAGCCTCCGCGATATTGGTGTGTCGCGTCAAGGCTCAATTTCAGAATTGTCAATTTCCAGTGCACCAACGCGAATCCACAGCATCGTGGTGTCCTTCCAGTTCGCATCCAAGGTGGCAACGCGATACCACTACGTCGTGCCACCAACTAGTTTTCCAGTCATCTGCTTTCTAGTGAGCTAGCGTGATTTCACCGCATCACACCAGCATGTAAAATTAAGATTTTTTTTCAGGTTCCGTTATTTATATTCAGGGACTATTTGGTAATTTCCCAAAGCCCCTAATCAGCCTAAATACGGGATTTATACCCTCAATAGCCAAAATTGCTCATTATGTTCACTATTCCTCAAGAACAAAAGCACTCTCTCTCAAATTATCAAACCCTAGTCTCAAGAAATCAAGTTCAATCCCAAGAATCTCTCAAAGAACTGCAAGAAACTCATGAATTAAGGTATGTTAGATGTTTATTTATGGGTCCCTTCCACCCATGAAGCCCAAGAATCTATTTTCAAAGTACAAGATTGTCTATTTATGAGTTTTTCATGATTTACCTAAATTGAAGTTCATGTTTATGTTGTTGTTAGGTGTTGATTCATGTCTTAGATTTCAAGTTCCAAGATTTGATTCTAGTATGTGATGATTTGCATGATGTTCATGATAAACCATCTTAGTTGCAAGTTTATTGATGGAGCCATGATATTTAGATATAGTAATTGTTATATAACCAAAGCATGTTCCCCATATGTTTGATAAAAAGCCTATGTGGATGAATTGGTGTCATTATAGCATGTCAACATAAGATCCCCATTTATGTACAAGTTAATAAATGCTAAGTGTTTGAAGAAATGCCTCATTGATTGTATTGTGAATGATAGAGTATTGTCATGTTATTCTAAAAATTGTCATGTTTTATATTATCCATGCTATCGAGTCCTGGGGGTACATAATACCCGACAATTTAATTATTTTCCTAAAGCCAATGTCAGTTACAGAATAGTATCATACATGTCATGATCAGTACTCTCAGTTTGTTATAGAACTCAGTCAATTACAGAACTTAGGAAAACTCAGTAAACCCAGTCTCAGTCTAGTCCAATCCAGTATACTTAGTTCAGTTGGGAGTAGGATTCAGCACCGAGCGAGAGCAGGGATGACGGCTTACCCGTTAGTTAGGCAGAGTCATTAGTAGCAGTCCCTCTACTCCATAACTATGTAGCTAGCATAGGATGAGGGGTCACCCATCAGATTAAGTCTTGGCTACCTCCCAGGGGTCACCCGTCAGATTAGGCTTGACTTTCTGTTCAGGGCCACCTATCAGATAAGCTTGACCACAGCAGTGTCTTTACCCATGGCATGGTACTGACACCCTTCCAACTGGGGTTATAGGTTATACCCTACTAGTTCAGATTTGGGGCATGTCGGTTAGATAATTACTTCCCATAGTTTCAGTTTCAGTCTCATTCTTTATAATAGAACTCAGTTCAGAATTTTAGAAATCAGGACTGTCAGATACATTCACTCAGCTCAGTAAAGAACTCAGATAGTTCTACAAATTCAGGACTATTAGATACAGTCAATCAGCATCAGATCAGTAAATTCAAGGATCATCCACCAAATAGTACTGATCTCGGAGGTCACCCGTTAGATAGGATCGACCCCATAACAGTCATCAGTAATATTGTACTAGGAGATCTAGTTATCAGTATTACAGTATCAGTAAAGTCAGATAACTGTTACACAGTATTCAAAACTAGGTATCCAGTGTTAGTACCGCCTCAGTTATGGATACATTTTCATGCATGCATCCTCATTCAGCTATCTCATGTTATTCAGTCAGTTTTATATTCATGCATATGAACCCTTGCATTTAGACTTACCTCATTTAGCATACCATTATATTCCTACGTACTGACGCATACTTTTCTTGTACAATGGTGACTTATACCATAGGTTAAGAAGCACGCACTCTTGAGCACCCTTAACATTCAGATTCAGCCAGCAACAGTAGACTTAGTAGTGAATCCTCATCATTCGAGGATGTTCCTTATTTTATTATTGCATTAGATTTAGTATTTTAGTAGATGGAGTTAGTTGGGGGATTATCCCATCAACTCCACAGTTCAGACAGATTAGAGGCTTTTCAGACTAAAGTATTTTCAGACAGTTATTTTGGTTTTGGTATTTTGATACCTTATACAATTGTATTTCAGTTTTGAACCTTATGGCATGTTATCGCCAAATTTTTACATTATACAGTATTATTATTCAGTTATTGCAGCAGGTACTAGTCATGGGTTAGCTTATGGTCCTTCGGGATTATGAGCACTGTGTAGCGTCTAGAGCTCAGAATCTGGGGTGTTACAGATATTATCCATGATCATGTGTTGAGTGGTGAGTCGAGGAGGGATACCATACATTCTAAGGGTATTCTGATATTTGATGGCCGCATTTCTGTTCCAAAGATTTCTCACTTGATTCAGCTGATATTGTGTGAGGCTCACATCTCCAGATACTCCGTTCACCCTGGAAAAGATAAGATGTATAGAGATTTGAGGCAGCACTATTGGTTGAGTGGAGTGAAGAGAGATATGGTGGTCTTTGTAACTCATTACCTATGTCGTCAGCAGGTGTAGGCCAAGCGTAAAAGGCCTGGTGGACTTATTTAGATATTGCCCATTCCTTAATAGATTAGGTAGTGGATCAACACGGACTTCGTTAGTGGGTAGTGTCTCTCCTCCCTTGGTTGTGATGGAATTTGGTTCATTGTAGATCGATTGACCTAATTGGCATATTTCATTCATATTCAGATGTCCTTCACTGACGAGAGGTTAGCCCATAGCTACGTTTATGAGATAGTCGGTTTGCATGGAGTGCCTATATCTATCATTTCAGACCGGGGCGTAGTGTTCACTTTCAACTTGTGGAGAGCTTTTCAAGAGGAGTTAGGTACTCAGGTGGATCATAGCATGGATTTCAACCTCAAACCGATGGACAGTCAGAGCAAACTATTAGATTCTTGAGGATATGCTCCAATCCTATGTTATGGATTTTTTAGAGCAGTGGGAGCAGCATTTGGCAATTGCAAAGTTTGCATATAATCATAGCTACTATTTAAGTATTGAGATGGCATCCTTTGAGGCTTTTTATGATAGACGATGTCATTCTTTTAATAGTTGTTTCGATATTTCCAAGACCATACCCTGTGGTAATGACTTACTTTAGGTTGTGTCACGATGCGATTTCTCAAGTCATGATGGCACCTACTATAACCCATAAGTAGGTAATCCAACTTATAGTCTGGAACCGCTAGTAACGGACCACGAAAACAAATAAAGGAGAAATGTGGAATAAATATAGTAAAAGACTGAATTACATAAGATAGACCCAAAACCTATTGGAATTAGTACAAGAGCTTCCAATATAAAAAGATTACAAAATGAAGCACTAAATGAATATACTGATACAACCCATCTCTGAATACAACATAGTGATTAATTTAATACATAGGAGGGAGAATAGCATTGCTCTGAATGCCAGGAGCTCACCTTATGTCTTCAAACCATAGCTTCTCCGCACGACACACACAACAATAGTAAAAACCCATCCTATAATCTACAGGTTGTAGAAGTGTAGTATAAGTACCAAACATGTGGTATTAATAAGGAAATGTCCTAATAAGATTCAAAAATAATGCAAAAATACATAACATGCCAGCAAGAATGTAAACTATGACCAAATATCGATGTAAGCTAACATAGTAAAACCTAAGAGGCAATTACTATAAACTATTCTATTCAAGCCATACTTCATATCCTAAACACAATACCTTATATCACTGGCCAATATACGAATAAAGTGTGGAAGAAGGATATATATATATAAATATATATATATATATAAATAGTATACAAGGCCAAGGAATGGATATACAATATGAATAAATAAAGGAACGGAGTGATATATGGTAATACCATAGCCATACACACATATATATATACACACACACATATAAATATACACACAAACCATATGAAGGCTAACTAAGAGGTATAAGATAATTAATCACACTAGCATCTCCAGTCCCTCTAATCCTAGTAGTAACTGGTGCTAATATAATCAAGGTCTCAAATCCACACGTCTAAACATGAGATAAATACCATAAATAAGAAACTATAAGGAAATGAATTGAAATATCACGATCTAAAGACAAGAAGCCTAACCATGGAATGATCGTGCATAATAACATAACTACGAGGTAAAAGAATCAAAATTATATCTCAAATATCGATACCGAATCGATAATCAACCTACCATGAACTAACCTTAATAAAAAAAGTCACATAACTGGCTAGTCTGTACATACAATACCTAATCGGGCCTTTCATAAGCCACCACTGCCATAGGCCCAGAATGTTAAACACAATACACCACAAGCCATTTTCTTCACCTTTACCTATGCAACCCCCATAAGGCTGATAGATATAGGCATATACTGGTGATAGGAAATTCCAAAAAATGAAAGAATGTAAGAAGAATCACTAAAACCTTAACCAATCTAGGTACCATAAAGTAACACAGTGTATACACCTCCTCCGGCATAATGGCTTCCAAACCAAGGACCCATGGTGACCTCTCTTCTGTGACACAACAACTCATGAACGAAGGAGTTCCTAGGGAGTTCGAGAGTACCCGTACATGCCAACCTGGTCCCAGTCTTGGATTTCCAATAATTATCAATGTCGTCATCAATCGCTAAACCTAAATTAAAAGGTGAGGCGCGAAGCATACTACCTCTTTTGAAAGCTCCCACCAAACCATAAAACTAGTTTGAATGATCTGAATGACTAATAATCCCATTTTAGGGACACTCTCTAGACCAGTAATAAATCTCTCTATAGTCATAACAAACCCCCGAATCTCTAACCTAAAGAAAAACTCTAGCTGAACCCAACTACCTAACAACCTAACGTCAAGGGCACTCCCTGCAAAAATGACCATTCTCCCCATAATTGTAACATACCTCAAGAACTCTAGGTTTGTAAGCAATATATGCTAACATTGTCTAAACAACCAACTTGCATGAACAAATGTCCCATCTCACCAAAACTAAAACAAGCTCTTAGAACACTCCGAGATACTACCCGTACTGATCTAGAATGGTCTCTATGGCCTAAAGATCCATACCCAACACTCGGCAAGATCCAACGAGAACTCTACTTATTTTGATCACCACAACTAATTTGAGAGTCACCCATAGTTTGAAACTCTACATCCATATCAAGTGAAGTTGTCCTCCATTAAGAGAATTCTCGCTCCCAGATTAAGTACGAATAGCACTATACTGATGACATGGCCTCTTATCACTACCTGTATAAGTCTCAATACATACTCTCTCTATGTCCCTCACGTGATTAACAACCTAAGGGAAGGAATACCTAGCCGCTAGTGAATGTTATGACATCCAATAAAGTAGCAATGCTATTCTTCTAACAAAACCACATACCATATCATGCTCTGATGGATATTGCATATGAATATGCCTAGTCTACTCAAGAAATCCAATGTTGTACATTGAAACTTCCAAGGAACCTTGATGAATAACATAACCCTAACTTTTGCCTGAGAACTACTCGATGAACCTAATGTCATCCCTAGATGTGAGGTATCCACCAGAAGACTTGGGATCCCTAATGTTGAATCTCAAATGGATGAAGCAGTCACAAACTTTAGTAAAGCCTGGGCTGGACCCAAATCCTCTGACTGGAAATAAAGATCTTTGATATACATCCCTGAATCCATGGTCTAATATTGTGATGAAGCTTTAGAAATTCATGCCTAAAACCTATCTGCATCTATTGACAACCTTACTTCATCCATCTAGAATAGAATAATGTCAAAGAACGTACTTGAGGGTTAAAAAATATGGACACACGATAAGGAGTCAAGAAAAAATATCATAAGAATGCCCTATATCCTCCCGTAGATAGGTTACAGATGTCTCTGCACCGAACCATAGGACTCTACTAGACACTTAGCTCTTTTACGTACACACCGATAAACCTAGGCTCTAACACTAATTTGTCACGACCTAATTTCTTAGGTCATGATAGAACCTACTACAACCTATGAATAGGTAAGGCAAACCATTGTCTAAAACCACTAGTAGTAACTCTCCAAAAGGAATAAAAGAAGAGTGTAAATAAAAATAGTAAAGATTGAATTTACATAAGATAGTCCCAAAAATTGGTGGAATCAATACAAGAGCTTCTAATTGAATAAGATTACAAAATAAAGCACTAAATGAATATATTAATACAATCCTTCTCTGAATACAAGATAGAGATTAGTTTAATACATAAGAAGGAGAATAGCAATGCTGTGAACACCAAGATCTTACCCTATGTCTCTACACTATAGCTGCTCAACATGACACATACAATAATGGAAAGAGCATGTCCAATGATCTGCAGGCTGCAAAAGTATAGTATGAGTACAAAACACGTGGAACTCAGTAAGCAACTACCGTGTGAGATCCAAAGATAATGTAAATAGACATAAAATGGCAGCAAGAATGTAAACAATGCCCAAATATCCATGAAAGCTAACATAGTATCACCTAAGAGGCAATGAGGATAAACTATCCCATTCTAGCCATACTTTGAATCCTAAACACCATACGTGTATCACTAGTCAGTAAACGATTAAAGAGCGAAAAGAGGATAAATATAAAATAGAATACAAGGACAAGGAATTGATATACAAGATGAATAAATAAAGGAAGGGGGGATATATGATAATACCATAGATACACGTATATATATATATATCTCATTCATATTAAGGCTAACTCAGAGGTACAAGTAATCACACTAGTATCTCAAAGCCTCCTAATATAGTAGTAACCATTGGTAAAATAATCAAGGTCTCTAATTCATACGTCTAAACATGAGATCATTACCATATATAAGCAACCATAAGGAAATAAATCAGAATATCAGTTTCTAAAGATATGATGCCTAACCATGGAATAATCATGCATAATAACATAACCATAAGGTAAACTAATCAGACATACCTTAATTCTAAATACCAGAACGATAATCAACCTGGCATGAACAAACAATAATAACTACAATAATGTAATGGGCTAGTTTGGATAAACAATACCTAATTGGGCCTATCATAAACCACCACCACCATAGGACCAAAAGTTTCAATCAACCCACAACACACCATAAGCCATACTATTTACCTATACTTATGCAACCCCCCATAAGGCTAATAAATATAGGTGTGTACTGGTGATAGGCAATGCACATACATTAATGAATGCAAGAAGAATCCATAATACCATAAAAAACCAAGTATCATAAAGTAACCCGGTGTATACACCTTCTCTGGCTCGATGGATCGCAAAGGAAGGACCTATGATGACCTATTTTCTTTGGCACAGTGACTCATATATAAAGGAGTCCCTAGGGGGTTTAAGATTACCCCTATGCACCGACATGGTACTGATCTAGGATTTCAAATAATGATCAATGTCATCATTAATCGTGGAACCTCTACCATAACTCATATCATCAATACAATCACCAATTGACTACCAGTACCAAATACATATATAATTGTATACAAATAAAATTCACGGCTTGAAACTAATGATAAAAAATAAGTTTTTAAATCTATTGCTCGAGGTAAACTCTGGGATTAAATTATCATCAAAGTGTAGAAAGGGTCAAAATCTCTCTCAATCAGGTAAATAGTGGTAGAAAAATCTTGGGATAGAATATATCTCATTCAATTAGCCAAATCATTATTTTTAGTCTCAAAGGCTCCTAAGTTACTCATTAAGATGGTACGACTCTCCTAATGAAGAAATCCATTTTAAATGTGAAAATTAGGAATAAATCCCTTTTCAGGAAAAGGGTAGTAAATCCATAATTTTAGTTGGAACCATACCATTTGTTATCTAACTGATCATAAATGTACTAAATTTATACATGCCATCATCAGTAACCAAACAATACGATTATAAGCATCAATGTAGTAAAGCCATAATTTTAGTTGGAACCATACCATTTGTTATCTAACTGATCATAAATGTACTAAATTTATACATGCCATCATCAGTAACCAAACAATACGATTATAAGCATCAATATATTTATAAACTACTAGCAAGTCCTTTACAATGATGAAACAGTTCTCTAAATCCAACCAATATCATAATCATGACCTTGGGCCCAGTAATATATATCTGACATAAATATAACATAATAAGCCAAGGGAAAACCATACCATCCATTAAGTAACATAACAAATATTATACTCAAGGTCCATTAGTATCAACTATGCCTAACATATTAACATGCATATATAGGACTAAAAAAGCTAACACAAGTCTTGGCCTAAGGTAAGCCAGAAGGGAACACTTCTAATCTCCGAAATCCATATTTAGGAAATTTCCATCCCAGACTTGGCTAAGGTATATAAATTCACTTCTATATTTTAAATAATCCATAAGTATCCTTAAGATAGAATTTCTTCACAAACATGAACAACTAGGCCAATTTCACCTAAAACATGAGTAATTAAGTCAATTACTCTTAAATTATGATTCTAAGGTAGCCTAAACTATCCAAATAAGACCAATCATATCAAATATGCTTCCAATACCTAAATCCTATCCCATATCTAGCATACTATGATAATATTATGCTACAAAGTAGATCAATCTATGAAGAAGGTTATAGGGAGATAGATGTATGATAAGTATTTTCCATAAGGTTCAATTAACCCTCAAGCCCCCAAACTCATAAAAGGCTAAGTCTCGGAATTCTACCCACAATCGTATCCTAACTTTTCTATCTCACGTGCAACATATATAAAGCACAATCTTAAGAATAAAAGTAGATAAAAGCCTACCTCATTATCGAATTACAACTTTTAAATCATCCATAAATTATTTGTCTTTACTCTACCATCTTGAAATGTCATCACGCTACCAAAATAGTATTCTATATATTGTTAGGAGTAAAAGGAGACCCGTGTTGCTATAGTAAGGGTTGGGTTAAATTTTGGGTTAAGAATGGGCCTAAAGAGCATGAAAATATAATCTAAAATTGAATCCATCATTGGGTCCCTTGAAGGATAAGGAATGTGTACTCAAAATTTGAGCATAAACAAAGCATAAATCGGGTCTCAAATAAACCATAAAAGTTTTGAAATTCAAAACCTAATTTCTAAGAATTTTACCATGAATTATGATGGAAATTAAAGGGAAATTTAATGGGAAATGTCCAAGGAGAGTTAGGTTAGCTCACCTTAACTTATGTGGATAATTTCCCACTTTTTCTTCTCCTTAAACTCTCAGTTGGGTGTAAAAATAGTGAAAGAAATAATGGCAAATTGGATGGGGAAAAAGTAGCCTCAAGATAGAAATTCTTCGCAAACATGAACAACTAGGCCAATTTCACCTAAAACATGTGTAACTAAGTCAATTCCACCTAAATTATGGTTCCAAGGTAGCCTAAACTGTCCAAATAAGACCAATCATACAAATTATGCTTCCAATACCTAAATCCTATCCCATATCTAGCATACTATCATAATAATTGTAATTCAAAGTAACTCAATGTATGAAGAATGTAATAGGGAGATAGAAGTATAATAAGTATTTTACCATAAGGGTCAATTAACCCTCAATCCCTCAAACTCATAAAAGGCAAAGTCACGGTATTCTACCGAAAATCATACCCTAACATTCCTATCTCACATACAGCATATATAAAACACAATCTCAATAATAAAAGTAGATAAATGCCTCCTTAATACCGAACTATAACTTTTGAATTATCCCTAAATCATTCGTCTTTGTTCTACAATCTTAAAATGTCATCACGCTATCAAAATAGTAATCTACACTTTGTAAAAAGTAAAAGGAGACCCATGTTGCTATAGTAACAGTCGGGTTACACTTTAAGTTAAAAACGAGCCCACAGAGCATGAAAATAAAATCCAAAATTGAACCCATCACGGGTCCCTTAAAGAAGAAGGAATATGTACTCAAAAGTTGAGCACAAATGGAACAAAAATGGGGTCTCAAATCAACCCTAAAAGTTTAGGAATACAATACCTAATTTCTAAAAATTTTACCATGAATTATGATGGATATTAAATATAAATTTAATGGGAAATGTTCAAGGAGAGTTAGGTTAGCTTACCTTAACTTTTTTGGATGATTTCCTACTTTTTCCTCTCTTTAAGCTCTTAGTTGGGTGTAAAAATGGTGAAAGAAATGGTAATAAATTGGGTGGGTAAAAAGGAATAAATTATCTATAGGTGTCGCTAAGGTAGATACTTCAGTGCTAAATCAGTATATCCACCGCTAAAGTGGTCTGGCAGTAAAAGAAAGTGCCGATAATGCGGCACCATTGGCAATGAAGTGGTGCCCACTTTAGCGGCCAATAGACTCTAAAGATCACCTACTCAATGGGCCATGGCCGCTAAAGAAAACCATGGGCGCTAAGTGTTTTGCTAAAGCAACCCAATAGGTTCTTAAGCGGACCTATAGGTGTCATGCACCAAATTTTTACTAAGTCCAAAACAAACTTCAACTAGGTGCTCGGGATTCGTTTAGAGCCCCATGCATGCAAATGAACTATGCTACCATACCAAATTTGATGTTCCAAACTTAATGGAACCATTAAACTTTTATCCAAGATCGTTTTCACTAAGTGTATGGTCCACACCTATAGTTCTATTTTTCATATAATTTGCCCAATAGCTTTAAATATGTTCAAAAGACTAGGGACCTATACCAAGCCCCCCCCCCCCCCCCGGCCTAAAATTAATGTTTCAGAGTTGATGGCATTGTCGAATTTCTATTTTAAGGTTATCTAACAGGAGTTTTTGTCCAATACCAAATCCTAAATAATGAAAGCTTTAAAATAGGAAAATGAGACAAAAATCCAAAATAACTATTTGATGACCAAATCGATAATTTCATCAAGTAATATATGACTTGTAGTTGTTGTGGGAAGGATAAAATTGTTATAAATACATGCAAATTTAAGAAATGACCAAGAGGGTCATTATAGTCTGGGTGATTTAGAATAGTTTGAGGGCAACTTAGGGTAGGCAGAAGTCCTATACAGATCATAGACTTTGTACCTTGAGATTTGGAGTTGGTGACTGAGTATTCCTCCATGTAATTCCTATTAAAAGTGTGATGAGGCTCGAGAATAAGGGCAAGCTCAGCCTCAGATATATTTGACCTTTTGAGATTCTTTGCATATGTAGAGAGGTGGCATATAAATTAGCCTTTCCCCCAGATTTGTTGTAGTCCATCTAGATTTCTATGATTTTATGTTATGGAGTTACATCCCCATTTAGTCTCATGTGCTTCTGTAGGACTCGGTTCAACTAGATGAGCAGTTGATCTTTGTGGAGGAATAGGTTTTCATATTTTCCAGGGATGTCGGATGGTCGCGCTCGAGAGAGATTCCAATAGTTAAGGTTTAGTAGAGACACTGCCTTGCTGAGAAGGCTACTTGGGATATCAAGAGCTAGATGTATTCCTAGTATCCTCACCAATTTGAGTCTTCAAGTACATCCTAACCCTTTACTTCCGTGGAGAAAGTTCTTTTAGTAGTGGATATTATAATGACCTTCCAGATCATTTCCTATTTCTCCACATATTTTTTACATTTAGAGATTTCCCATATCTTCCCCAAGTCATTTATGACTTACTGGGTCTGATAGTTTGGTCATCGAGCAGTTCATTTGGTTTTAGAGCTAGATCCCTATTTTGAAGTCTTCGGTAGTTAGAATTGGTT
This sequence comes from Capsicum pubescens, assembly GCA_030864215.1. NCBI lineage: Eukaryota > Viridiplantae > Streptophyta > Magnoliopsida > Solanales > Solanaceae > Capsicum > Capsicum pubescens. Next base: position 190,487,747 of record CM061544.1, on the reverse strand, counting down.
AACAAGGAAAAAGGTTAGTCAAATGACCTCTTATGCCAATTATGATAGTTCCAAAACCTCTATAATGTTGATTTTAGGCTAGGTGTACCTTTGATTCCAGTCATAAGGCTTCTGGACTCATTTTGAGTTATTAGCCAGAAATTAATTAAAATGGCACTTGGGTATGGGACACACTATTTGTTGAAACGATCTCGGATAAAAATTTTGATCACGCCATTGAGTCTCAATATCGAATTTGAGAGGTAGGATAGTTTTTTATGTTTATGGGATTCCGAATGAATCTCGAGGATTCTGTGGAGGCTTGGAATTTTTCAAGTCCCTAACTAATGCACCACGCAACTAGGGCATTCTCTTAAGCACCATTTTGGTTTCTTAAGTGGAGCCCACAAATGCATCAAGCCTATTTCTTAAGTGACCAGGATGCCATTCGAGTACGTATGTGAGAAACCTATCGCATTGTGTGATGTGCCATAGAGAAATGGCATATTTAATGCTTAAATTTGTGAAATTATGCATTGACTTAGGTTGGTTCGTTTGATGTGATGTATGTTTTATGTGTTTTGTAGAAAAATAAGGTAGAAAGTGGTAAGGTATGAAAAATATAAGAACATTCTCCCAAGAAGTGGAATACTAGTCGGGCTATGAGTCTTTATTTCACATTACGACTTGTATCCCAACTTGCAAAGACAACAATGGCTAAGGAAAATCTGAGGAAACAAAGTAATAGAAGGGTACGAGTTGCAAAGACAGACTATGACTCATTCCATAAAGTCACAAGGTGACTAGTGTTCGAAGATCTTAGAGATATCTGCTCCAGTTCATACGAGTAAAGACTACAAGTTGTAAAGTCTGATGACGACTCATGGCGAAGAGTCATAAAGACAACAGACTTAAGTTCCCTGAGGAAGAAGAGATACTGGAGTGACTACGACTTACAGCATATGAATCGTACTATGACCATACGAGTCATAGCCATTGAAGAAAATAGAGCTAAGATAGTAGGCAGCGAGTCATAAGGGGACATGATTACTCGTTACCAGAAGCGCGACCACTACCAACTTAATTTTCCTATACCAAGTTATTAGGAATCTGTGGTTATTTTGAGACACAACAAATACCCTAGGGTTATTCCTTTATTATGTTACACACTTTTGATAATTTTCTACATACTTTGATCATTTAGAATATTGTTCTTGCATTTTGGTTTCGTATATAATTGGAGATTGTGAATTTTCTTTTTTCATCATTGTATAATTAATTACATATCTTTTTTATTTACTTGCATGGGTTGTTGCATAAGCATGTGCAGCTAAGTTCCTTGACTAGGGTTATGGTAACCTTTGTGGATTAACCATGTAAGGGAAGTGGGATGTTCATCTAGTCAATGGTAGTTGTGTGTATTGCAATCTAATTCATAAAAATTGTACCCCAAGCTACTGCATAAGCTTAGGGATTTCTTGTATTCGATAACATCCTCACAAGGGAGTTTGAGATTGGTAAAAGAAGGTTATAACAGTGATTCGAAGCTATCAGCCCTCGTCTAATCAACTCAATACTTAAAAGGTGAGAGTTGTACTGAGGTTATAGACAAGGTACATCAAGGTGACACCTTGAGACTCACAAGGTGAAGGGTGAGATTTATTATCACATTTACAATACTGTTGATATACCATAATTTTTCAACTTTCCACAAAGAGCAGTGGATTGGGTGAATTAAACATTAGAAACTTACGGAGTTGAAAAGCCATGGGGAACACAGTCCTTGTGTTCATCTTCTAATGTTTACAATGCAAGCATTCAATTTTGGCTACTTGGGTTATTATATTTAATATTGATCGCAGCATACTTCTTTAGAAGTTAGTTTTGGGTGACATCAAATGTTGGTGCCATCGCTGGGGATTACGGTGTTAAATTATTGATTATGGTTGGTGAAATTCACAGGTTTTATTTTTTATTTCTTCGTTAGGTATACGTCGGTGTATGCCAAGAGATAAGATTCAAGGCCATCACTTACTCCCCATTGATACAGAACCCGAACAAATTTACAAACACAAAGAAGGATGTCTAATGTGATGCCCCAGAAAAATTTTTCGTTAAGGTCTCGGACGAAAATATGTTGAATTCTGTTCTTTATCGTGATTAATAATTTTTTTGTGTGGAATTTCTGGATATGCGACCTGTCATCGCGTAGAGCATCGAATAAGCTTTCCAACGATATATGAATCATCCAAAACGAACACTCGAGCGATGAGTTATCATCATTCTGATCTAACCGTGATTAGTGGTGAACAGTAAATGTGCAGGAAAAAAAATACTGAGGCCAGGAAAATTTTAGGGTTAACTTCAAACAATCATAACTCCTTGTACATAATGATCTGGGTGAGCTACTATATATCAACAGAAATCTTTGAAAGTCCTCTTTCCAATGAAATTGGTTTCATCCAATTTTTCCATCGGAGTAAAGAGTTATGGTCGATCTACTTCAGCCTATCAAAACAGTCCACCAAAGGACAGATTTGACATTATTTGATTTTTAAGGGTATTTTGGTCATTCCCACTCCAATCCATCTGAGTAAACCATGGATTTAATTCCATTAAGAGCATTCAATCGCTCATTTTTCTCCAAAATTTCCTAAGGCTCAAACCCCAACCCTACTACTCCAAATTTCATCTTTCTATGTCTCTTGATTGAGCCGTAGAAATTTTAAATTGATTTGGGATTCGAGTTGATCATGTTAAGGGCTTCGAGAAGCACCCTTTATTTTCATGAATAAAGTTCTGGAGTCCGAAGTTCATATTCATCTTCCATTTTTAGGTATGTGGGGTTTTGAACAAGATTATCCTTACGATCTTGTGCCCGGTATTTTTGTTGAATTACATTGACATGAGATTTTACATGTTTTACCATGAATTGAAAATATGGTTTTATATCTTATATTATTGTCCATGAGCTATGAGATTATGTCATCCGATATGTGTATGATGTTGAGATGCAATTATATCCAAAAAGTATTTGATTATGAGAGTATGATGATTTAATTTGTTAAGCCTTGATTTATACTATCATTCCACTATTTCCTTATTATGAATTTATAATTGATATTGGAAATTCTATATCCCTACTATGGGTTGATGTCTCAAGTACCTTTAAATGAGAGTTGGATGACAAATTGAGAAATGTTGATATTGAAGTTGCAATGAGTCTTGGTATTTTTTGGATGGTTTTGATGACTTAAATTCTTGAAAATATTATGTATTGAGTCTTCATATACTTGTCCAAATGTCGAGTCGGTTATGGTTCAATGCATTGATACCTTGTTGATGTTGAGGAAGATTAAAATGTTTTGAGCTAAAATGTGTTGAGTTAGGAATCCACAAATTGATATGATTTGATAAATGAGAAAGAGATTTGATTTAGTCTTTATGATAGACCCTTGTGATGTTGTGGTGGATTTTCTAATGCGTTCTGAGCTTTTCGGGGATAGTACTTAGCACCGAGAGGGAAATTTGGTATTTCCCCGAACCTATGTTCCACCGTAGGGTCGTTTGATGATGATATTATTGGCCAGAAAGCCCGATTGTGATTATTGCAGTTTTAAGGTCGTACTTCCTGGCAAAGAGTATGATGCTCCCGCCAATGGGGGTTTTAAATATTGGTATTCCACGTAGCTCACGTGGGGTTGTCGGTTATAGGAAACTCCCCTGTCTATAAGAGTCATGTTTATTGAAATACCGAGTCACTCCGAGTTTTGATGTGGTAAGTCAAGTTGCCTATGATGATCTATAATTATTTATGAGGTTTTTCTCCTATATTTCCTATCTAAGATGTTATGAGTTGCATGATTCAAGGTCACTCAAGCCAGGTGTTTCATTATGGTCCTTATGCACGTTTTTATGAAATTTATGATATTATTTATATTTTGCATGCACCCCCATATACTCAGTACGTATCTTGTGCTGACCCACATATTTCTCTATGGGCTACATTCTTACCATGATGTAGGTTCAGGTATTCAACCGCAGCCGCGACAGTGATATTCGAGTGTCGCATCTACGTTCCTTCAGTGGTGAGTCCTCATGGTTCGAGGACCAAGTTACTAGTTTTGGTGTTGTTGTTTTGTGATCCCTTTGGTCTGTTAAGTCAGTTGGGGGTTTATCCCAATGGCTCGTTGATTTTTTTGTATAGAGACTATGTCAGACTAGTGTATTGTTGGATTGGTTTGTGTATAGACATTCCATATATGTATAGTCTAACGATAGTCCGTGCCATGTGCGAGGTGATATGATATGTACTTATATATATATCCTTAGCGTAGCGTGTATGTTGTTGTGTTGGAACCCAAGGGTAGTGTTTTGGCTTAACGGGTTAGCTTGAGGCTACGTGTAGCCTTGGGCAACGTGTAGCCTTGGGCAACGTGTGGCGTCTCGAGATGATATTTCAGGGCGTTACAAACTTGGTATCAGAGCCTAAGGTTGTGAAGAGTCCTAGGGAGTCTGACAAGCCGCATTACATAGAGTCTTGAGCATCGGTGTGCAGCGCGCCACACCTATGATCAAGAGGCTGCGGGGCATTCTAGTAAAAGTTGTTTCTTTCTTTCTACAAGTGTCTATCATGCTTACAACTGTTTCCTTCTGCTGTTAATTCTTGCGTTCTTACGACAGAAAATGCCTTCACGTCGAGCTCGCGGAAACAACAACCAACCTCAACCCGTTGATCCGTTACATGAGACGGTATCCCATGCTAAATTTCAGGCAGCTTTTCAGATGCTAGCCCAGGCAGTTACCGCCAATACTCAGTCCAACGCTCCACCTCTGCAGGAAAATAATTCGGAAGCAACACGAATTCATGACTTTATGCGGATGAATCCGCCCGAGTTTCATGGGTCGAGAGCAGGTGAGGACCCGCAGATGTATATTGATGAAATGAAGAAAATTACACAGATTATGCACGTAACCGAGGAAGAAAGTGTGGAGCTGGATTCTTATCGATTGAAAGATGTTACCTATAATTGGGTGCTGATGTGGAATAAGGGTAGAGAGGAAGATACCGCTCCGATGACTTGGCAATTGTTCCAAGATACTTTCATGGATAGATTCTTTCCTCTTAAGTTACGGAAAGATAAGATAGAAGAGTTTATGAATTTGAGACAAGGCTCCATGTCGGTTAAGGAGTATTGTCTTAAGTTTAATCAGCTATCGAAGTACGCTCCCAATATGATGGCTGACTCGAGGACTAGTATGTGCAAGTTTCTAACTGGGGTGTCGATTTATGTAGTGAAAGAATGTAGATCTGCTATGATCAACAGGGAGATTGATCTTCCTAGGTTAATGATTCACGCCCAACAGATTGAGTCAGACAAGATAAAGAAAAGAGAAAGAGTAAGAGGGATTAAGAGAGTCAGATCAGAGCAACAGGGGTCTGGTCAGACTAGATTCTCTGGAGGGAGTCGCCCTCAGTTTTAGAGACATCCATTTATACTTGCGCCCTCCTCAGCTAGTGCTCTCGTATATCGGGGCAGCCAGGAGCTCGGGAATAAGTCGGTACCTTCCAGGTCTCAGGACAGTGTAAGAACCAGCCTCATCCTCCTTCATGTGCTAAGTGTGGTAAAGACCATTTGGGGAGTGTTATATGGGGCAGCGGGGTTGTTTTGGTTGTGGCAAGTTTGGCCACATACTTAGAGACTGCCCGTATACCAGACAGCGGAGTCGTGATGTCCATCCCTAAAGTCAGGCTACCAGTGCCCCGCCTCCAGCAGCACATCCAGTTTCTCCTTAGGGTGCTTCATCTAGTACTGCTAGTAGTCAACGCCAGAATCATTTCTATGCTATACCACCTCGTCAGGAGCAGGAGGACTCTCCCGATATTGTCACTGGTATGATCCGTGTTTTCTATTTTGATGTTTATGTGTTGATGGACCCCGGTTCGAGTTTTTCTTATGTGACACCTCTGGTTGCTATAAATTTTGAAATGGATCCTGAACTAATTTCTGAGCCTATTTTGGTTTCTACTCCGGTAAGAGAGTCTGTCATTGCTAAGCGGGTGTATAAGAAATATCCCATTACTGTCTTTCATCGGGTTATGTATGCTGATTTGATTGAGCTAGATATGGTTGACTTTGATATCATTCTGGATATGGATTGGCTTCACTCATGATATGCGTCTATTGATTGTTGTGCCCGTGTGGTCAAGTTTTAGTTTCCTGATGAACCTATCCTCGAATGGTTCGGGAGTTCTGTGATTCCTAAGGGTTGTTTCATATCCTATCTCAAAGCTAGGAAGTTGATTTCCAAGGGTTGCATCCACCATTTGGTTCGGGTTCAAGGCACTAAGTTTGAAACCCCGACCATTCAGTCAATTAATGTTGTTAATGAGTTTCTTGATATCTTTCCGGAAGATCTCCCTGGAGTACCTCATGATAGAGAGATAGAGTTTAGGATTGACCTTCTTCCCGATACTCAGCCTATTTCCATTCCTCCGTATCGCATGGCTCCCGCGGAACTTAAAGAGTTGAAGGAGCAATTGAAAGATCTTTTAGACAAAAGCTTTATCAGACCTAGTGTGTCCCCGTGGGGTACACCTGTCCTGTTTGTGTGTAAGAAAGATGGTTCTTTGCGGATGTGTATTGATTATCGGCAGCTTAATAGGGTTACTATCAAGAATAAATATCCGCTTCCCCGAATTAATGATTTATTTGATCAATTGCAAGGTGCGAGCTACTTTTCAAAGATAGACCTCAGATCCAGTTATCACCAACTTAAGGTTAGGGAATGTGATATCCCCAAGACAGTCTTCCAAACTCGTTACGGTTATTTTGAATTATCAGTGATGTCTTACATGTTAACTAATGCTCCAGCAGCTTTCATGGATCTTATGAACCGTGTATTCTGGCCATATCTGGATTTATTTGTAATAGTGTTCCTTGATAATATTCTTATTTACTCCCGAAGTGAGGGTGATCATGCGGATCATCTCCGAATCATAATGGAAACTCTTCAAACTCATCGGTTGTATGCTAAGTTCAGTAAGTGTGAGTTCTAGCTGAAATCTATAGCCTTCTTGGGTCATGTTGTTTCTTCCGAAGGTATAAGAGTTGATCCTCAAAAGATAGAGGCTACAAAGAGTTGGCCTAGACCTATTTCTCTTTCTGATATCCGAAGCTTCTTGGGTCTAGCTGGTTATTATCGTCATTTTGTTGAAGGGTTTTCATCTATTGCGTCTCCTATGACCCGTTTGACCCAAAAGAAAGTGAAGTTCCTGTGGTTCGAATCTTGCAAGAAGAGTTTTCAGGAGTTGACGACTCGACTCACTTCAGCCCCTGTATTGACTTTGCCTGACGGTGTTGATGGTTTTGTGGTGTATTGCGATGCTTCCAGAGTCGGTTTGGGTTGTGTATTGATGCAAAAGGGCAAGGTTATAGCTTATGCTTCCAGGCAGCTAAAGCCTCACGAGAAGAATTATCCTACCTATGACCTTGAATTAGCTGTCGTGGTTTTTGCTTTGAAAATCTGGAGACATTATTTGTATGGTGGCCATGTCGATGTCTTCACGGACCATAAGAGCTTGCAGTATGTATTCACCTAAAAAGAGTTGAATCTTAGGCAGAGACGATGGTTAGAACTATTGAAAGATTATGATATGAGCGTGCTATATCATCCGGACAAGGCCAATGTAGTAGCAGATGCCCTTAGTCGGAAGTCCATGGGTAGCATAGCACATGTGGAGATTGGTAAGAAGGAGTTGGCCCGTGAGGTACATCGTTTGGCTAGATTGGGGGTTAGGTTGTTTTGTGATGTTGAGGGTAGTATAGGAGTGCAAAGTGGTTTCGAATCCTCTTTAGTTTCGGAAGTGAAGGAGAAGCAAGACAGGGATCCTACCTTGGTCAGGTTAAAAAAGTCAGTTAAAGACCAAAAGGTGGAGGTTTTCTCCCAAGAGGGAGATGGCGTTTTGAGACTCTGAGAAAGATTATGTGTTCCTGATGTTGATAACTTGAAGCAGAGGATTATGGTGGAAGCGCATGGTATGCGATACTCCATCCATCTTGGTGCTACCAAGATGTACCATGATTTGCGGGAAATCTATTGGTGGAACGGTATAAAAAGGAACATAGCAGAATTTGTGGCGAAGTGTTCCACGTGTCAACAGGTTAAAATAGTGCATCAAAGGCCCAGTGGCGTGATGCAAGAGTTTAGCATTCCTACTTGGAAGTGGGAAGAAGTGAATATGGACTTCATAGTTGGTTTGCCTCCTTCTCGTCGCCATCATGATTCGATTTGGGTTGTCGTAGATCGGCTGACAAAATCAGCTCATTTCTTGCATGTGCATTCATCGTAGACAGCTGAAGATTATGCTATAATATATATTCGGGAACTTATTAGACTTCATGGAATCCCTTTGGCTATTATTTCTGACAGAGGTACTCAGTTTTGGAAATCTTTCTAGAAGGGTCTCGGTACCCAAATTTGTTTAAGTTCTTCTTTCCATCCGCAAACAGATGGTCAGGCCGAGCGGACCATTCAGACTTTAGAAGATATGTTGAGGGCTTGTGTGCTTGATTTTAAAGGTAGTTGGGATGAGCACTTAGCATTAATCGAGTTTGCTTACAATAACAGTTTTCATGCTACTATTGGAATGGCCTCGTTTGAAGCTTTGTAAGGTAGAAGGTGTAGATCACCCATTGGTTGGTTTAAAGTTGGTGAGGCTATCGAAACTGGACCGGATGCGGTGTTCGAGTCCATGGAGAAGGTTAAGTTAATTCGGGAAAGGTTGAAAACCTCCCAAAGTCGTCAAAAATCATACGCAGATGTAAGGAGGAAAGACCTTGAATTTGATGTTGGTGATTTAGTGTACTTGAAAGTTTCACCCATGAAAGGGGTGAAGAGATTTGGGAAGAAAGGGAAACTAAGTCCCCGTTACATTGGTCCCTATAAGATTGTGGATCGCATTGGGAAGGTAGCATATAAGGTTGAATTGCCCACGGAGTTATCTACCGTCCATTCGGTTTTCCATGTTTCTATGCTTAAGAATTCTATTGGTGATTCTGTTGTGATTGATCTTTCCGAAAGCTCGGGTATTCAAAATAGTCTCTCATATGAAGATATTCCGGTTGAGGTTTTTGACTTTCAAGTTCGTAGGCTAAGAAACAAGGAAGTTCCTTTGGTTAAAGTGCTTTGGCGAAATCAATCCGTGGAGAGTGCCACTTGGGAAGCCGAAGCGGATATGCATGCCAAATATCCCCACCTCTTTCCTACGAATCCTGAGCATGTCAAAGGTATCGTTCTCTTTTGATTTAATCCATATTGCTATGTTTATCTTGGCTTGTGTGTTTTCTACGATATCCAAAAAAATCTAGAATGGAGTATATGCTTGGGCAAGATGATTTTTCTCTATATACTCATTTTCATAGTTTTCTTGACCTACCTATCAACATTCAAGGACGAATGTTTCCAAGGGGGAGATGATGTGATGCCCCAAAAAAAAATTCATTAAGATCTCAGACGAAAATGTGTTGAATTTTGTTCTTTATCGTGATTAATAATTTTTTTGTGTAGAATTTCTGGATATCTGATCAATCATCGCGTAAAACATCGAATAAGCTTTCCAACGATATGTGGATCATCCAAAACGGACACTCGAGCGATGAGTTATGATCATTCCGATCTAACCATGAATAGTGGTGAACAGTAAATGTGCAGGAAAAAAAAATACTGAGGCCAGGCGAATTTTAGGATCAACTTTAAACGATCATAACTCCTTGTACATAATTATCTGGGTAAGCTACTATATATCAACAGAAATCTCTGAAAGTCCTCTTTCCAATGAAATCAGTTTCGTCCAATTTTGCAATCGGAGCAAAAAGTTATAGTCGATTTACATCAGCCTACCAAAATAGTCCACCAAAGGACAGATTTGACATTATTTGATTTTTAAGGGTATTTTGGTCATTCCCACTCCAATCCATCCGGGTAAACTATGGATTTAAGTCCATTAAGAGCATTCAAACTCTCATTGTTCTTCAAAATTTCCTAAGGCTCAAACCCCAACCCTACTACTCCAAATTTCATCCTTCTATGTCTCTTGATTGAACCGTAGAAATTTCAAATTGATTTAGGATTCGAGTTGATCATGATAAGGGCTTCTAGAGGCACCCTTTATTTTCGTGAATAAAGTTCCGGAGTCAGAAGTTCATATTCATCTTCCATTTTTAGGTATGTGGGGCTTTGAACAAGATTATCCTTTCGATCTTGTGCCCGGTATTTTTGTTGAATTACATTGACATGAGATTTTACATGTTTTACCATGAATTGAAAATATAGTTTTATATCTTATATTATTGTCCATGAGCTATGGGATTACGTCATCCGATATGTGTATGATGTTGAGATGCAATTATGTCCAAAAAGTATTTGATTATGAGAGTATGATGATTTAATTTGTTAAGCCTTGATTTATACTATCATTCCACTATTTCCTTATTATGAATTTATAATTGATATTGGAAATTCAATATCCCTACTATGGTTTGATGTCTCAAGTACCTTTAAATGAGAGTTGGATGGCAAATTGAGAAATGTTGATATTGAAGTTGCAATGAGTCTTGGTATTTTTCGGATGGTTTTGATGAGTTGAATTGTTGAATATATTATGTATTGAGTCTTCATGTCCTTGTACAAATATTGAGTCGGTTATGGTTCAATGAATTGATACCTTGTTGATGTTGAGGAAGATTAAAATGTTTTGAGCTAAAATATGTTGAGTTAGGAATCCATAAATTGATATGATTTGATAAATAAGAAAGAGATTTGATTTGGTCTTTATGATAGACCCTTGTGATGTTGTGGTGGATTTCCTAACGCGTTCTGAGCTTGTCGGGGAGTAGTACTTAGCACCGAGAGGGAAATTTGGTATTTCTCCAAACCTATGTGCCACCATAGGGTTGTTTGATGATGATATTATTGGCCAGAGAGCCCGATTATGATTATTGCAGTTTTAAGGTCGTACTCCCTGGCAAAGAGTATGACGCTCCCACCAATGGGGGTTTCAAACCTTGGTATTCCACGTAGCTCACGTGGGATTGTCGGTTATAGGAAACTCCCCTGTCCATAAGAGTCATGTTTATTGAAATACCGAGTCACTCCGAGTTTTGATGTGGTAAGTCAAGTTGCCTATGATGATCTATAATGATTTATATGGTTTTTCTCCTATATTTCCTATCTAAGATGTTATGAGTTGCATGATTCAATGTCACTCAAGCCAGGTGTGTCATTATGGTCCGTATGTACGTTTTTACGAAATTTTTGATATTATTTATATTTTGCATGCGCCCCCACATACTTAGTACGTATCTTGTGCTGACCCACATATTTCTCTATGGGCTACATTCTTACCATGATGTAGGTTCAGGTACTCAGCCGCAACCGCGACAGTGATATCCGAGTGCTGCATCTACGTTCCTTCAGTGGTGAGTCCTCATGGTTCGAGGACTAAGTTGCTATTTTTTGTGTTGTTGTTTTGTGATCCCTTTGGTCTGTTGAGTCAGTTAGGGGTTTGTCCCAATGGCTCGTTGATTTTGCTGTAAAGAGGCTATGTCAGACTAGTGTATTGTTGGGTTGGTTTGTGTATAGACATTCCATATATGTACAGTCTAACGATATTCCATGCCATGTGCGAGGTGATATGATATGTACTTATATATATTTCCTTAGCGTAGCGTGTATGTTGTTGTGTTGAAACCCAAGGGTAGTTTTTTGGCTTAATGGGTTAGCTTGAGGCTACGTGTAACTTTGGGCACCGTGTGGCATCTCGAGATGATATTTCGGGGCGTTACATCTAAGCATGCTCGTTATGGTGTTCCAATAGGAGTTTGGGATGATCTTCTTGCTACTCTTCCCCCTTCTATAGGTGATTAACAGAATGTTTCTAATAGAAAGACAAATCTAATATAAGCTGAGGCAGTTGAACAACAGAGAAAAGTAGCAGAGAATGCCTGATTGGCTCAGCAGGCAAAGCTAGCCAGGCAAAGACAAGCTGATCATCAAGCACTAATCGATGGTTATCGTGATAAGGCATGTGATGGATGATATAGAGTGATACAAGCCTATCAGTATCTACCTTCATATGATGAAGATGAGGACATGAGTTATGTTGAGCCTATAGAGGCAGGAGTCATCATTCCTCTTGCTCAACCCCTTAATGTGAAGTTTGACATAACTAGCACAATGAACCAATTGTTGAGAATGCATCTTGCCAATTTTACTGGGATTTGTACTTCATATACCATACTAGGGGAAGATCAGGAAGCACTGAGGTTGCGGTTGTTCCCTTTTTCACTGACAAGAGAATCATCGTTGTGGCTAGGGGAACTTTTTAGAGTCTCAATCACGACTTGGAATGAGTTGCGCAGATAGTTTTTAAATCGATTCTTTCCTCCTACCAGGATGCTACAGCTAAAAGATGAGATTTAAAACTTTTGCCAGTTGCCTACAGAATCTATGTATAAATCATGGTTTCGGTTCAAAAAGAAGTTAAGCATAGTCCCTTATCACCAGATTCCAGGATCCAAACTGTTAGCAATATACTATAGATCCCTGAATATTAACTCTAGGGCAATGGCAAACACTATACACTACAAGAAAAAGATCTATTTAAGACAACATTTAAGGAAGAGTCAATAATTTGGTCTCTAAAAGTATACTTATTAGACGAAATTAAATTTCGATTCCTAATAGTGCATTTTTTGGGGAAGAAATCAAATTTGTCCTAAGAAAATTATTAATTGGTCCCTATTAATAATTTAGAGTACCGCTAAATTGTAAATCAAACTTAAGGCACCAAAAAGGAAAAAAATCTGTGTGTTCTCCAATATCAAATTTCCATCGGCTATTCTCCAATATCACGCCCTAGCTATTGTTGCTCAAAATTTCCATCGGCAATTTTCTCATTGAACGCTACTGGCAGCGATTCCATCAAGTTTGTTCAACTCTGCGGTGATCCATATCAAAAGAGACGTCACTTCTTGCTCCATCATTGGCAACCCTGGATGTACAATTGCTTATCAGGCACCAAATTAGGGTAAGTTTATTATGGGACTTCAGCTTCACCCCGAGCGAATGAGGAAATAGGATAGTGATGAATTTGATTATCCTAGATGTACAATTACTTATCCAGTACCAAATTAGATGTCAACATCATTATTAAAAGAAATTATTATATATCAGACTATTAGTATTATATATCTTAATCTTACACTATGTTGAGTGTGATTTTGACAGGATTTTGTGAAGGTATTGTTGACAATTATTTTTTTCCAAGTATTGTGAAAGTTTGCTAAGGAGATAAAGTCAAGAATAAAGTTGTGCATCTTTCGGCTAAGTTGGATGAAGGAAATAGGAGAATATCCAGAATAGCAAAAGGGATGTAAAAATTATACAAGACAATTTATTTGTTGTATAGAAAAAATCCCAATCGATATAGGTAGTCAATATTCAGGAGTATTTGTTGATGACACTGGCTGAAATGATTATCTTTTGTTATATTCCTTTCATGCCTTCATTGTGTGTTATCATTGAGAAGTTTTGATTATCAAAAAGAGTTGGACTTACCATGATAGAAGAAAAGAAATTACTATCTATTTATGCTTTTGTTTCACATTCAATTTGTAAATAACCATAGTAAACCATAGTAAACTCAGACAAAAGCAGAACAAAAGTTAAAAGTAAATTGGGTATGTAATTTTGGTCAGATAAATCAAAGGTTGTAATGACTGTGTTACTGCAATAAATTTTAGATGGTAGTAAGAATGAACAGCCAGAGAATCAATCAGAGTCTCACAACGAGTCTTCATCCCTTTCAACTGGAATATCTATCCCTGGCACTGTAACACCAAATATGAACTATGTGATGCCCACTCAACTTGGCAATGGAAATGATATGGCATATTTAAAGCACCTATTAACTTCTACCGCCATATTTTTGAAGCACCACTGTTAAGTCTAGATTTGATATCTTCTTCCTCTTGCTAATTATTATGGCTGACAGATGCAACTCCTCCCCCTCCTGTTTATTCAATCAGATGTGATCCTAGAAGTTTTATCATGATTCAGTTAGGGGTCTCGTCCAATAGTTTATAAGTATCACAAAAATACTGATTGTGAACAAAAGGAGTTAGGGCATGTAGATCTATTGATGATAGTTCTGTGAGTATTATCATTTTTTCACTTGTTAAAAGGCTTTTTTGTTTTGTGAGATGAAGTGCACATGTTTATATTTTGTCATAGTAAGAATATGTTATATCGTTTTGATCTTCCTTGATGATTAGCTGAGACATCACTTTGACACTTGTAACAGGTAACCTTGTATATTACTTGCTAAATAATTGGTTGTGAAAAAGCATGAAAGCCAAGTTGGTAATAAATAGGTTAATATGGGGCATATGGAGCTATGACTGCACTTATGACCCAGAGATAAATACATATGATGCAAAAGACTTTAGTTATGTGAATGAATAGTCAGATGTTTCCAGTCAACATATAAACTGAAGAAAGTTTCTTAACAGATAGCACAACAGAATACACTGGTGTTTTTCAGGTTATTTGAGAAAATAATGGGTGAGTATGATCCATTGAAGCGGCAGATTAATGCATCAAATATTTGTAGTATACCAAATGTATTCAGTAGTAGGATGGGAAATATTTCTACTTATAGATTGTCATGTTTTATACCTGGTTGATATAGCAAGGGCCGATAGTCCTGATAAGGTATTAGAAAATTTGCATGTTTAATCGGAGTCGAATTTCTAAACTGGCCGAAGTCAATTTCTGGCGATGGCAATCCCTACACCACTATCGAGCTCTGCCGCTACCGGTGGCGGCTATCAGAACCCTAACAAATCATAAGGTTTTTTTTCAAGTGCAATAAAGAGAAGAACAACTTTATATAATTCTTCGCTATGATGGGAATTCTTCTTCTGAATGTGAGATCATTAGGGAAAAAGTATCGTATACATGATCGGCAGGAGGATAACGCTACACTAAGGGAAGAACAAGAAGGACTTGTTAACCGAATGAATCATATTAAGCAAAGCCTCCTTGCTGAAGCTGATGTTGAGCCTACTGGTGCTTTTGCTTCAAGCCTTCATCAGCTATTTGGTGATGAAAGCTGAAACAGTTGAGTTTATATTTCATTTTATCTGATGGATTTTGGAATTTAGGATTTTATAAACTTCATTTTGACCTAAAATTGTTAAATGTGAAGCCTTTTGTATCCAGATATTTCAAATTTTATCATGTCTAAGGTTCTTTATAGTTTGTGTTTCACGCATTTGTCGATGGTACTCTATATGGTTCACTTTGTTTGTCTGGTTCTGACTTGGCACGGAGTTTGAGATAGTCAAGAAGATTAACTTAGGAAGAATGTATTTTAAATTTCTTTTGAGCTTGTGGTTTTTAAGTAAAGTCTCCTTGTTGAGGCTGCTAGTGAGCCTAATGGTGCATTTGCTACCCACCTTAGTGGTCTATTTGCTGATGACAGCTGAAACAGTTGAGTTTTTTGTTCTATTTGAGTTTATATTTCATATATATTTGGTCCAGTATTTAGCAGAATTTATGAAAATTGGAGCTTAGTGCTAAATATGAAGTCTTTAATCTTCAGATATCTTAATTTGTCATTTCTAAGGTCTTTTAATATACTGGTTTTCTTTTGCAAATTTGTGATATGATATGATTTGTTCACAAAAAATTACTAAAGGTAACACTTATTTCTAACAAAATTAGGTGATTGCAACAATGGGTGAAGTTAAATGGAATGTAAGAATTGTGTGGCTTCTACGTAATGCCAACATTTCCAGCTGTTACTCAGCCAAGGAACTAGGCACCACTTCCTATTTATTCCGATCCGTCAAGGTCCACTTAAAGGCGATGAGATTCCCTTTGACCTCATATTGTATCCATACAGATATTGCAAGTCCCTAACTAGTATAAAACGACTCCTTATACAAACAGAAAAATCTCTATGCTAGTAAAACTTGTTGAGATGTTTTGAATGACGAACGTATCATGCATTGGAAATCATAACCTCTTTTTCCCTATACTTTCACGGGGGATAAATATTGGTCTATGCCCAAAAGTTTTAATAGCTCTGATGTATTCAAGGTAGAGCTTGCAGTTCAGTTAAATGAAAAAGCTATGACAATGTACCTTAAAAGTAAAGCATTTATTTGTTGGAGTATCTTGCATGGTCGCAGCATTTCTAAAATTATCATTAGGTTGACTATCCTTTTTATGTTTCAACTAGGATATCCTTCCATGTCATTTCAATTAGCGATTCGTCTTTTTTATGTTTGTATTCCATGGTGCTTTTGGTTAGTTGAGATAGTGGGATACATAAGGGACACTAGGTGACTTTTTTCCACCTGTCAAGTCTTGGCAGGTTGAGTTACTTGGTATGTGTGGTGGGAGATAGTGAGTGCATAGTGAATTAGTCAAGATACACATCAAGCTGACCCGAACACCACCACTGTATGAAAAAAAATTATTGCAGAAATATGTTATTCTTTTATTTGAAGCCTCCAACATCAACCGGCTCATCGTAGATGATGGTTATGTTTTGTTGTAAGATCAACACCCTTTCCATATTGAGTTCAGTAGGCATTTAAATTCAAAATTATGCGTTGTTGGCTAAGTTAGATATGCAGACTCCCTTCTATCTGTTTCGCTTTGGTTGTGTTGGAATTTTATCTCCAGTATTCAAGCTTCTAGTTAGCTAGAGGGATACACTAGCAGAATTCTTTGAACACCGTGAATGGGATGATCCGAATCAAGTAGACTCTTTATGCAGCAACTTGAATCTTAGAGTTGGTTATGCAATAAGTACTTGTTTAAATGCAAATATTTTACATTTTGCCATCTTTTCAGCTCTGTGAATGAAATTTAGTTCTAGAATTATTTCCAACAGTTGTTGAAAATCCGTTGGTCCCTATTCAGTCTGCTGCATAAGGATTTTCCTAGGATGTTTTATCTCCCTCCCTCACTTTCATTTGGCACACATGATACCTTGCTATCTTAAGTATTCTTAGTAGGACCCCTATTTTTATTGGACACTCTTTAAGTAGAGGTTCTGGTAGAGATTGCAGATCTTTAAGGTAACAGTTGGGAGTATTTGAAGCCTATTTCTGTGTCTACTAATTTTTTATTTACGCTCTAATGATTGGTTCTGTTTCTTCCATTTTTCTGATAATAAGTCTGCTCTATTATTCCATTAGTTGCAGGCTCAAACAACTTATCCTTATCCAGACCCATACTATAGGAGCATCTTTGCACCGTACGATGCACATCCTTATCCTACACAACCTTATCCAGCACAACCAATGGTATTAAATTTTCGTAACACTTTTCATCTGGAATTCATCTATGAAATTTCCCTATAAAGTTGAGAGCTTAGTTGTGCCATTTTCTATCAGGTTCACGTTCAGCTAAAGGGAATTCAACAAGCTGGTGTTCCTTTGCCATCAGACGCGATAGATGAACCTATTTTTGTTAATGCAAAATAGTATCATGGAATCTTAAGGCGTCAACAATCTCGCGCAAAAGCTGAGTCGGAAAAGCAACTTCTGAAAGCTAGGAAGGTATGTTTGTCAAAGATGTGTTTGGTCTTAATTTTTTTGAACTTTGTTGCGTCAGTAGTCGAAATATATAATTTGGAACCAAGTTGACAGCTTGTTTATGGTTCATCTGCTTATTTATCATTTCCTAGTTTAACAGCCTTCCAGATGTTTGATATGTCCATATTTTAAGCGTCTGCGCATTTCTAGAGCTATTTTAATAACAAATGCAGGCGATGCTTGCTTCATTAATTATTTATGATAGAATTATATACAAAAAAAATTATGTCCATTTCTGTAATTGATAGCATAACAAAATTGTCTCGTGTCACATAAATAGGTGCACTTGTAGTGTGAGATTAGCTAGTGGCAGAAAATATAGAACTACAAAAAACAACATACTTAGTGTAAAAAGTGTTTCGAATACCCTCAACTAATGCAAAAGCATATCAAAATCAAGTATGGAAATGTGATGAAGAAGTGAACAGTAGTAACAACAAATAATACAATTTATGAGTTTGACGTGACATAAATTTATAAGTTTGGGACAGACTGCTATCTTCTGATCTGTACCATTAGGTGATTTTTTGCTGAATTTTTATTAAGAGTGCCCTTGTTTACTTGTTTGCAGAACAATATTCTATGCACATTAATTGTGGATACTTCATATCTGGTTTACTGTGTGTATCCTGTATGATTGATGCTTTTATCTTTGACGTGAACACTTTCAGGATGTCATGGAAGATCCACATATAGTAGCGGATGGTTATACATATGAAGGTGATGTAATAAAAGGATGGATGTACAGTGGACACGATACTTCTCTAATGACAAACCTCAAGATAGATACTTATGATTTGATTCCCAATTCTGCTCTCTATCGCACAATTCAGGAATGGCAGCAGCAGTCCTGAAACTCATTAAGGTCTATAATGCCTTCTACAAACAAAAACAGCTTCAAATATGAACTATGTACTGATATAAAAAGTTAGTCATGTCTCGTGGTAGTTCCACCAAGTTAATACTTGGATTTGAGTTATAAGAACTTGTCAGGTAAGTATATAAGTGTTACTACAGTACTGAGATGTACAGATTTTATCACTATGTATACTGGATTTGATTCTCGATAGTAATTTGATATGAATTGATGAAATTTATTATTTTGTGATATATATTTGGCTCATTTATGGTCAATTAGAGACTAGAAATATTGCTTGTCTTTAAATGTTTATCTAGACTGGAGGTGTTGTTCGTCTTTAAAGGTTGATCTAGGACTAGAATATCGCTCGTCTTTAAAAGGTTATCTACGATCATGATGTTGCTCGTCCTTAAAGGTTGATCTAGGAAAAGAATTTTTCTCATTGCTAAAGTATATTCGGGATGAGAAATACCGTTGCAAAAACATAATTATGATAAGGTAGTTAATCTATTTAAGGCAAGAAATACTGTCGCTAAAAGATAATTATGACGACATAGGTAGTCTATTTGGGATGAGATTGCTCGCCGTAAAAGAATTATTAAGACCAGGTAGTTAGTCGATTGGGACAAGATATACCATCGCTAAAAGGCAATTACGACCAGTTTTTTACCGTCGCAAAATGGTTTTAAGGGCCGATTTATTGTACTCGTCACTAATGACCTTTAGCGGCGAAGCCTGTTAGGACAGGATGCGACCGGATTTATCTAGTCCTAAAAGACCAATTGGAAAAAGATTTGGACTTTCTGGGACCATATTTCCCTTCCTTAAAGGTTTTTTTTCTTATAGTAATATCAGGAGGTGCACTCATGCGTCTTCATTAGGATATGACCAAGGAAATGCTAGATGAGATCTCTATCACAAACTGAGGGTGGCACATTTTAGAGGCTGATAGAGGAGCTGGTACGTATACAATTGAGGTTTTGAGTGACTACAGAACTGGTGATGATATGGTAGCATAAAAAGTTGCATATCTTATAACTAATATTAGGCTTTTTACCAAATAATTTATGGCAATGATAACTGAAAAGATGAATGTAGTTGGGGTATAGGAATCAACCTCCAGAGCTTATAAGTCTGATGCAGAGGAGAAAGAAAAGTATTTAAATCATGAATTGGTGGGTTTTTTATCCAAGGGGAAAGGAAACTAAGCTTGGGATTATTATAGTGATAGGTACCGTGATAGGAGCAGAGAACAAGATGGTGATTGGAAGAGTCCAAGAAAGTCAAGAGAACTTCCTTAAGAAGGTTAAGGAAGACATTTCAAGGCTAAATAATAAAGTTGAGTTGCATGCCACCGAGATTAAACAACTGGAGCAGCAGTTTGGCCAAATACTAGCCATATTAAATCAAAGGAAGTCTGACACTCGTCCTTGTTATGTAGTATAAAACCCAAAATATGAAAGTCATTGCCCTGCCATTACCACTCGGAGTGGTAAAACTACCATGGATCCACCCATGCCCATTGTGATTGAGTCAAAGAATGTTGATGATCTTGTTGATGTTTCTGAAGCATCTGAAGTTGAAGTTGAAAAATTGTTAGATGTTGAGAGCAGTTGTAATAAGGATAAATGATAGGGAAAGGTTGATAAGTCTGTACTGAAGACTATATTGAGACCTCCCCTTATTTTGCTTGGAGGTTGAAAAAAAAAAGAGGGAAAATATCAGAAGTTCTTGTCTATTTGAAGGAGCTATCAATAAACATAACACTTGTAGAGGCACTGTATTAGATGCCTGGCTACGAAAAATTTATGAAATATCTAGTAACTAGGAATCGAACAGTGAGGTATGAGCCCACTGACAATGTTTATCACTACAGTGTTGTTGCCTATAGATCATTGGTAGAGAAGAAGGAGGACCCTGAAGCCTTCACTGTTCAATGTACCATGTTATCCTTCAAATTTTCTCGATCTTTATGTGCTCTAGTAGCAAGTATTAATCTTATGTCTCTGGTTGTATTTAAGTAGTGGGGGTTGGGGGAACCCAAACAGACATCGATGAGATTGTTCATGTCTAACTAGACTGTGAAAACTCAATTGGTATTCTTTGTAATGTATTGAAAAAGATAGTGTCCTTCATATTTTTTGGCTGATTTCGTGATACTTAAATATAAGGTGGACTTCCAAGTCCCTATCATCTTAGGCGGACCCTTCCTAGATACGAGTAGGGCGTTGGCTGATATGGAGCTATAGCAGATAAGGTTCAGACTCAATGATGAACAAGTAACCTTTAATGTATGCCAGTCAATGCGTCAACCTGACAATATGAGAGTTGTGTCTTTAATAGAAACCATTGATGATGAGGTTGATCTAGTGACTGTTCCTATTAAATAGAGGTTGGGTGTTGAAGCATTAGCAGCAGTTAATGTGAATTTTGATAGTGATGGAATTGAGGAGTACGACAAGATGGCGGTTGCTCTGTATGGGAGAGGTTCTTATACTTATGCTCAAAAGAATCTTAATTTGGATTTAAAGAACAGAACTACTCCTCCTGCTCGTCTGCCAATTGAGAAGCCACCGGCCTTAGTTGAAAGCCCTCCTATCTCACTTGAGCTATCCATTTTTAGGGGTCAACAACACCTTTCCCATGATTACTGAAGTAGATTTGATAGATACCAAGGAAACATCATTGTTTCCAGTCTTGCAATAGTTCAAGATAGCTATAGTACGGACGATTGTTGATATTGTGGGTATTCAGCTAGGCATTTGTACTCATAAGATCCAACTTGGAACCAGAATGCATTGGAAGTATAAAGCACCAGCGGTGACTAAATCATCTTATGTAAGAGGTAGTAAAGAAAGAGATCACTAAGTGGTTGGACGCTGGTGTTGTTTACCTATTGTTGATAGCTGGTGGGTCAGTCCAGTTCAGTGCATTCCAAAAAAAGGAGGAATTACTGTCGTACCAAATTATAAAAATAATCTCGTGCCATTGAGACCATTCACAGGTTGGAGAGTGTTCATGGACTATAGGAAGCTAAACACATGGACCTAAAAGGTCTAGTTCCCAATGCCCTTCATTAACCAGATGCTAGATAGACTAGCGAGAAGAGGTTGGTATTGTTTTCTTGATGGATATTTAGGTTATAATCAAATTATGATCACTCCCGAAGATCAGGAGAATAAAACCTTTACCTGTCCATATAGGACCTTTCCTTTCAAGAGAATATCATTTGGGTTGTGCAACACTCTAGTAAAATTTTAGAGATCCATGATGTCCTTCTTCTCTGGCATGGTAAAAGACACCATTGAGGTCCTTATGGATGATTTTTCTGTGGTTGGGAATTCTTTTGAAGACTATCTGGTTCACTTGGAAAATGCACTCTGTCGATGCGAAGACTGCAACTTGGTACTCAACTAGGAAAAGTGCTATTTTATGGTCAAAAAGGAATTTTTCTTGGGCATAAGATCTCAAAAAGAGGAATATAGGTTGACAAAGAAAAAATTGAAGTAATTTATAAGCTTCCACCGCCAATTTAAGTCAAGGGAATTTAGAGTTTTTAGGCTATGCTAGTTTTCATAGGCGATTCATAAAGGATTTTTTACAGGAAATTCAAAGGAATTCACCTGACCTGCCAATTTAAAAGTACAGACCCATTGGGTCGACTCAACCCAATTTGAATGATTATAATTAATATACCTGAGGGCCGAATGATTGGCATTCCGTTCATTCAAATTGCCGACTCCCTCCATTCTCTTAGGTGACCAACTCAACAAAACCCTATATTCATCCCAACTCTAATTACATCAAAATTCTCCAAAGAATCTAACAAGAACAAAGGGTAGGGCCCAAAATTCCTCATAAGTTAAGCTAAAAAAGAATCCAAGACAAGAAACCATGTAAGTATTTTTTTGTTTTAATGCTATATTAGTAAAGTGATGCTTCAATGTGAATAGTTTCTTAAAATTCTTGTTTAAAAGTTATGAGCATAATAGTAGACGAGCGCTAATCTCGAAAAACTTTTATAATAACATTGATAATAGGAGTTAAGGACCTAATATAGACTAGTTTTAGTTATACGGGATGAATTTGAGATGATTGATGTTGATAACTATGAATATTGTTGTGTTGGGTTGGAAATCAAAACCAGATTCTCTATTAGACATGTTACAGTGGCTACGAGTCTCTTAACGACTCGTAAGGTCACTTAAAGAGTCGTTACATCACTCATAACCACTGGTAACATGATTGATTATAAGATTATAGGTTTTGTTTTCATTATGATTTCTCCCAATAAGTTACAATCTCACTATGCAACTCGTATTCATGAGTCGTAATGACTGGAAAGGTATACTTCACTAGAAAAGTATTTCTTGTTAGATAACGAGTGTTGGTAATGAGTCATAGTCTAACATTATGACTTGTTAGAAGTACTCATTGTCTGACCTAATAATACTGAGAAGGAAACCTTCCATACTATAAGTCTCACTAGAACTTGTAACTAGAGATAACGACTCGCACTTATGAGTCGTTGTGTGCCCAGACCCTGCCATATTGACACCTTGTTTTCTTGTGTTTCTTTCTTTTTCATAGTTATCACTAATGGGGCTTTTTCAACAGGTACCAATGGCACCCAAATGTGATTCATCAAAGAAGCTAACACCAAAAAAGAACACCCAAAAGAAGCCTGCCCGAAAGTTCACTCTTCAACTAAGAAATAAGGACACTAATGATTCATATGGTGTTGTCGATGAATATCCAGTAAATGGGCAGGTGGAGCCAAGGGAAAAGAAACCTTGGGGAAAGAAATCACTATGATAGAAAGACACACACCCCAGGTCCATACTAAGGATGAAGAACATTAGCACCTCACCACCCCATTCACCATAATCCTCTAATGAGTAAGATAATGATAACAATGATGAAGAAGAGAATAGTGAGGATCCTGGTGAGGAAGGATCAAGTTTAGAAGAAGATCAGGGCTTGATGAGGAGAATGATAATGAAGAGGAATCTGGATATGAATAATAGGGGGAGAGTGAAGAGTGTGAAAGTCCTATTAGACCGGTACCACCACCACAAATACCACCTACCCTACTCTCAATTGAGCCTGCTCCGGTGCCCATTATTAAATGGAGGGGTTACCCTAAATGTAGGTCTTATATGAACAACACAGTACCATAATCCCCAAAAATAGAAAGCCCTAAAAAGTATTTATCTTTAGAGAAGGTTAACCATTATAGACATGTCTAAGATGTTATTGTTTGTGGCACGATTCAAGAAGTATAAGTTCGAGTGATGAATAGAGAACCAGGTCAATATAGAGAAGCATTGGCATGTAACTTTTATATTGCGTATCAGATGGAATTGAAAATGCAAAATCCATAAGTAAACTTTGGGAGAGGTATTGAACTGATATTACACTTGCTGATTTGAGGTGTCTGCGTTAACATCTTCGCTTATACAATCTCCTGGGTATTGCATGGGCCAGAATTTGTACTTTTGTCCAATGCCGCAGTATTAGTCTTTTGAGTGGAGGAGATAAAAAAGGTGAAGGTGAAAATATAGGTTTGGAAGATAAGCTTGTTCAGTTCCGATGAATGGATAGAATTATTGCTTAATCTCAGGAAGAAGCCCTATAGGAAGTTGGTGGTATCAAAAATTCATCCTTAATAAAAAACAACAGCCTGAACTTTCAAGCTAAGGCATGGTGGACCTTGGTTAGACATAGGTTGAGTCAGAATTGTTAGACAATATCATAGGTCCTGACAAAGTAGTATAGATAGCAGGAATAATGTCAGTCTATGAGATTGATGTATCTAAATGGATAGCTTGGGAGATTAGGGATAGGGAAACTAGTGCTGATATAGTGTTGGCCTTCCCCTTTTTTGTTGATGCAAATCTATTTGGATACGAGAGTGCAGGAGCTTCTAGTCTTCAATCAATTCTTGAGGCTAAGAACTACTACAGAGTTGGGGTTGATCAAATACATCACCAACCCAATCTCCAAGATGTACAAACTAGCAGCTTCCATAGTTAGTGATGCTTATGAGGCCCAAGGGTAGAGAGAAAACACTGAGAGGAGTGATACTCCTATTGAGACTGGTCAGGCTAAACTCAAGCCTCAGATATAGAAGGAACCTCTAGTACTCCTACTCCACCACTTATTGCGACACTACAGCTATCCATAGCCAAGTCGGTTCCATCCAACTATGTAATGGTATTACGTTTGATTCTAACTAAGATTGTGAATAGGTTGAGTATTATTGAGACAAAAGTGCAATTAATGGAAGGAGCAGTAAAACCAAAGGTTGAGAGAAAACATGGTGAAGAAAGAAGAATGATATAGGCTAGCTTTGATGGGCTTGAGCCAAGGATTACCTATCAACTTGAGGGGATCCAGTCCCCAGATCTAGAAAGGGTACAAGCTGAGTTAGCCAAGCTACAAAAATTAGTAGAGGAGTTACATGAGAGGCCAATCCTCTCGATGAAAAATATTGAGGATATTCCCAGAGATCCTGTAGTTGAAGATATTTGGGCGGATGATTATTCAACCCCTGTAGGAAATTTTGAAGAAGGAGAAAGGAAGAGTAAGAATAATAAGAAGAGGATGAGACAAAGAATAGAGGATGAATAGGTTGAGATAGCAGTAAAAGAGAGAATACATAGTGAGAAAGATTGGGAAGTGAGGGTCCATAAGATGGGTGTAGGGATTGGTAGTTCAAAACCGACTGAGACTATAAAGAGGGGCAATGATGTACCCCCCGACAGATCCACCATTGAGTTCACCGGCCATCACTAGTACCACAATTGTTGTGGATTTCCCAACAAATATTGGGATCACTGATGATGAGAGTGGGGCCCGATTTGATGGCCTATGTGCTGATAATACTTGATCCACCGCCTGGCGCACCTAAGTATATGTTTTCCCCTTGTTTTACAAGGCTAGATACATTGGGTACAGTGCATAGTATTTAGTTGGGGCTGGTGGTGTACAACATAGTCATAAAGGATTTTTGTGCTGAGGCAGTGAATATATTTTGACAAATGTTTGGTGCTAAAACTGTTTTGTTTCATTTAAATGATACCCCTAGTACAATTTTGACAAATGCAATTGGGGATGAAACAACTACAATAAATAATTGCATAACTAGATAAGTAGTAACATGAAGTGTGACCTTATACTATATGTGTGAGAGATATTACATAGTTCTCGGTGTATACAAAATCTAGAACTTGATTGGTTTCTCTTTCCTAAGTTCTAGGGTGGTCGGTTAGGAGATGATCATAGCCCATTTTTGTTATTAGTCCACTTTAACCTAAATTGCCCAAACCAAATGATAGATGAGTCTTTTAATCCTGATCTTTGAGACTTAATAGAGCTATATTTTTGTTTACACTGATTCATCTTCTTGTTTAGACTACAATGAACCTCTTTTCCCCTGGTCCTCCTAGGATACTGTGCACCTCAACTAAGGCAAATAGCCTAAGTTGAGGGAGGCTATCATAGGGGTGCGTAGTACAAAGTAAGTATAAAGAAAGTGTGTGAATAGAAAAAAATAAAGGTTGGATGTGGTAGAAAAACAAAAGTGAGAAAAACTAGAAAAATATCAAGAAAAGAAAATTCAAAAGAAAAGAATAAGAAACCACACCCAGTCCAAACAAGTAGAAAAAGAATAAAATGGGAGAAATAGAGGAGGAGTGAAAGAAAAGTTGGAAAATAAGTGGACCCCAAGCTAATCATAGTGTCAAGAAGGCTTAGTCACTGTAAAATTCCAAAAATATATCATACCATCCCCAAAACCTATGTTACAGGGCAAATAAAGCCCTATAAGTGATCCTAACCCGACTTTCCGAAAACCTAGGTAAAGAACATAAAGGAAAGTCTATGGAATTATGTGTACACTAATTGAAACTTATTTGTGAATGCGAGCGTCTCTTGAACATCCCTAAATAAAAAAGTTGATCTATCTGAGTGGAAGGGACTTCTTTGATTGAGAGGATACATGAATTGCAGTATTAGGTTTTTGTCTATTTGGTTAGTGTAGCTTGTATCTACTCCTATTTGTTCGTTGATAATGTAATTACATCATTGGATCCCTGTGTTTCACAGTGTTGTACCAAATCAATATACACGGTTGGGTTCTTGAAAGTTAAAAATAGGAGGAGGGTCATATGTGTGAACTAAAATAAAAATTGGTTACCAAAGGTATCTGAGGATCTTCCTATTTAAGCATCGTGTTTGTTTATGATTTTATGTTTTGCATGAGAACATGAAAACATTCTAAGTTGAGGGTGTTTATGTTCCATGGAAACATGGCACATTCGATGCTTAAAATGGTGAAATTATGCTTTGACTTTGGTAGTTTAGTCAGATGAGATGTGTATTTTATGTGTTTTGCAGGAAAATTAGGTAGGAAGTGGCATGGATAAAAAAGATAAGAGAATGCTCACAATAAGTGGAATACTAGTTAGGATAAGAGTCGTTATGTCACCTTATGAATCGTAGCCCAACTCGCACGGATAATAGTGGCTAAGGAAAATCTAAGGAAACCAAGTAATGGAAGTGTAGGAGTCGCAAAGACAGACTACAACTTCTAGCCTGAAGATACAAGGCAAGCAGTGTTTAAAGATCTTAGAGATAGATGTTCCAGTGTATACGAGTGAAGACTACAAGTTGTAAAGTCTGATAACAACTTGAGGTGAGGAGTCGTAAAGACAACATAATCAGGTTCTCTGAGGAAGAGGAGATATTGGAGTGACTACAACTAGTAGAATACGACAACTAGTAGAATACGACTCTTAATGTAACCATATGAGTTGTATCCACTAAAGAGAAAATGGAGCTACTATAGTAGGCAATGATTCACAAGGAGACATAATGACACGTTGTCAGAAGCGCGACCACTGTCGACTTAATTTTTCTATCCCAACTTTATTAGGATTATTTGGTTATTTTGAGATACTATAAATACCCTAGGGTTATTCCTTTGTGATGTTATGCATTTTGATAATTTTCTACATACTTTAACATACTTTGATCATTGAGAATATTGTTCTTGAGTTTTTGGCTTCGTATATAATTAGATATTCTAGATTTTCTTCCTTCATAATTGGGTAATTAATTACATCTATTCATTAATTATTTGCATGGGTTATTGCATAAGCATGTGCAGCTAAGTTCCTTGACTAGGGTTGTGGGAACCCTGGTGGATTAACTATGTAAGGGAAGTGGGAAGTTCATCTAGTCTATTGTAGCTGTGTATTGCAATCTTCTTCATATAAATTTTACCCCAAGCTACTGCAGAAGCTTAGGATTTCTTGTATTCGAGAACATCCTCACAAGGGAGTTTGATATTGGGAAAAAGAGGTTATGACAGTGATTCGACACTATTAACCCTTATTTAATAAACTCGAGACTCAAAAGGTGAGATTTGTACCAAGGTTTTAGACAAGGGAAAGCAAGGCAAAAATCTGAGACTCACAAGGTAAAGGTGAGATTTATCAACATATTCACCAAAAGGTTAATAAGACATAGTTTGTCAACTTTGCATGCAGAGCAGTGGGTTGGGTGAATTAAACACGGTAAACTTACGAAGTTGAAAATCTAGGGGAACACAGTCCTAGTGTTCTTCTTCTATTGTTTAAAATTGTAAGCATTCAAGTTTGGTTACATATTACTATTGATTTTCAAATCCCCCCCATTTACTTTTCCATACTGCTCGTAAATCTCATCAAGTTAGAGAGACTGTTCCACAAATTCCTTGTGGGTTCGACCCCAACCTTGTTTGGGTTACTATATTTGACATCAACCATAATATATTTATTTGGAGGTTAGTTTTGGGTGACATCATAGTGTCTCAGGATCGCTTACACGTCATGTGCAGAATACACAGGCATCGCAAAAACAACACTTGGCCATGAAAGTAATGACCGCTTAAGTGGTCTAGTCTCTACTTAAGTGACACCTGGGTAGCCTTAAATGCCCATTATTCTAATATTTTCTCATTTCTTCCATAAGTTCAAGACTGTGTAACCCAAGGAAGTGAAAAATTAGGGAATAACATTAGTGGGTGATTTTGGAGTATTGAGAGCTTAAACTACTTTTTTCTTCGCTGAATTCTTTATAAGTTTTCATTAATTTCTTGGTGAATTTCTCAAAATCCCTATATTTTTGGTGGGTTAATTTTAGCACTATTTGATCTCGGAATTTATCCATTCTTAAGGGTAAATATTGCTTGAGCATGGAGGGACGCGTTGGTGGTTCCGAATGTGCTATTCTGCAAATGAGTAACACATGAGATATTTATGTGATTTTAGAACCAAATCATAAAAATTCAACATGGGTATTGTTATTTTTATTTTTAAAAGTTTATTATCATTTATATAGTGTCTCATCATGAAGAAGCTTCTTGGAAGGGGAAATCAATGTTTTAGTAGATTTCAACGGGATTTCTACGGCATCCAGGTAGGCTAGGTTTACCTCTCTCATAGATTGGGATAATTTATGTATATTTATGATAATATTCTAGATATGTGTTGGAAATTAGGTCTTGGCGTTATAATTAGTATTATTTAGATTATTCACCAATTAAAACTGTAAATTAGGCATAATTGACTTAGTTACTCATGCTTTAAGTAGAATTGCTATCTTAGGAAAAAAATATGGTTATAAAATTAGATACCTTATCTTATTTTGGGATAGGATTTTCCTTAGAACATATATTGGGGATTAGAAGTGGTCCCCTCCAGCACACCTTAGGCCAAGACTAATTTTGCTCCTTGTAGACCTTATAGGTGAGTTATACCCTTGAAATTGTATAATTAGGATCTTGAGGTGTTTGGATACATGTTTTATTTATGTTATATTGGTAATTGGTGTTTAATGTTTAGTCTGGTTCAAGTCCGATAATTGATGTCATAAGTTCCAATTCAAGTTCGGTAAATGATGATGATATGAGTTCAAGTTCAGGTCCAGCATTAAGAGTTTATATATGATATGGTTACAGTATGGAAGTATTTGCGGTTATTAATTTGAGATATGGTTTAGTGGTATTTTTTATTATTTCTTCTCTTAAAAGCACCATCTAGCTTATGGGGGCCTCATTGGGTTATTTACTTTTCTACACCAACTTTCTTATGGAGGATAGTTTTGTAGTATTAATATGCTTTCTTTCATATCATATTTGTCTTGGTTATTTATTTGCAGTATTCAGAGAATTATTCTAGGTTTGCCCTTTCACCTTCACTTAGATTATTTATCTTGCATCTTTGTTGCACTTAAATTAAGAATTAGCTCAGTCGGTTGATGATGACTACAGAATACCTATAGCTTTTGTACTCATACCCCACTTATGAACCATTTTGGTGCAGATTTGAATAATAGTGGTCATTCCTAACTCTATGATTGTGTTGTTTTGAGTTTGGGGATAGGGTGATCACTCGAAGCTAGAGTTTCCTTTTTCTCCTTCTTCGGTTTATGTTTAGGCTTTCCATTTTGATAATTGTATGTTTGACTTGATCATACTTTGTATTGTTTTAAATTAGAGGCTCTGTACAGATATTACTAGGTCATGGGATTGTTATTTCTCTTATTTTATCTTTTGTTTTAGTATTATTATATTTGGTTTATTGCTTGCTAGCCTTTTACTTGAAACTTTTAGCATTTATGCCATTTTCACCAAATTATCCCATTTCTTACAGCTTCAAGCTATTTTTTGGGTTACATACTAGCAGAATAAATTTAATACCCCAGGTTTCTATAAGACCCCACAAAATCCTAAGCTTAATTCAGTCATTTAGGCTTGTCAAGGGGTTTCAGACTTAGAATATATTAGCTAAGTACTCAGACATAGTGTCATTTTAGCCTACAAAAGTTGGAAATATTATTTTGTGACCTTTACGTCCATTAAATATTGATGTTTAGGTTGATTCATGATCAGGAATATCCGTAGGTATTTTCAGACAAGTTTAACATTTTTTGGACTTCGTTTGAAGTTCCTTTGGAATCTTAAAATAGTGGATCAATGTGATCTTGGCACGCCGCGTCGATTACCGTATTGATTAATATTTTCCCCATCTACCAACGTGCAATTCCAGTGAATCGATGTGAACATGGCGTGATACGTTGGCTATCAAATCATGCCATTGACACGCTGCATCAACCTGCGCGTTGGTAGCCCAATTTTCAGTCATTAAAAGACCGCATTCTTGGGGATATTTAGATCTCTTTCACTCGGTCGTCAGCCCCCAAAACATGAAATTAAACTCTCTATAGAGCAATAAAGTCATTCTTTCTCAAATTTGCTCAAGAAAAAAACCCCAAAAGATCCAATTTCAAATCAAGAACTCAAGATTCAACCATAAACTTACAGAAATTCTTCAACACAGGTATGTGAAGTGTTCATCCAAGTGTTCCTTCCACCCTTGGAGTCCAAGAATATCTTTTGAACTTCAAGTAATTGATTTTATGATTTCCATGGTTGGAATTAAAGTGTATCCATGATTGCTATTTGGATTAAGTCCCTAATTCATGATTATATACATATATCTCATGTGAAATTGATCATTATGTATGTAGATTCATGTGAATCCATGATAAACCCTTGACTTGGTATATTAGAGATGAATTATGATGCTCACTTGTTGTTTAATACTATGTGCATATACTATGCTCACCAAGTGCTTGATAAATTGTCCATGTGAACTATTAAGAAAATGAAATCATGCCAAGATAGCTTATGTGTAGTTATATCATGCAAGTGTTTGTCAAAATGCTCCAATGAATGAATGAATGATGATCAAGTTCATAGTTTACATTTTTCATGTTATGCCATGTCTCTTAATTTATGCTATCGAGTCTTGGGGGTACTTGTACCCGATAATTTAGCTGATTTCCTAGAGACATGGTCAGTCATAGAACAATATCAGTCACGACACGATCGGTAGTACTCTCAATCAGTTACAGAACTCAAGAAAACTCAGTAGAATCCATATTAGTCCAGTCTAATTCAGTATCCAATTCAGACCATGGTAATCTGAGTCAGCTAACAGAATTCAGTAGTATTTCCTCAGTCAATAGAACTCAGTGAACTCAGTCTAGTTTAGTTAAATAGTAATATCAGTAACCATTCAGTCCAGCCTAGTACAGACTAGAAATCAGTTCATTGTTTATTCAGTTGGGAGTAAGATTCAGCACCGAGTTAACCAAGAGATGGGGGCATTCCTGTCAGCAGATGGTTTGACCCTTAGCAGTAATCCTTGCATTACAGAACTATGTAGCGTACATAGGTTAAGGTATCTTTCTGCCAGATATTATGAGGATTGATACTTCTCATCCGAGTTATTCTTCCAGCAAGGATTGACGTAAGAGCTTCCTGTTAAAGAGGGTTAACTCACAACTTGTCCTTACCCGTGGCACGGTATTGACACATTTCCATCTGGGGTTACAGGTTGGACCCCAAATCAGTTAGAGAAGGAGAATATCGGTTAGATGATTACCTCCCACAGTCTCAGTTCTAGTCTCAATCTCAGAATAGAACTCAGTTCAGTTTTATAGATTCAGGACTATCAGACATAGTCACTCAGCTTAGTACGGAACTCAATATGGTTCCTGAGTATTTAGGACTGTAAAATACAATCATTTATATAATCAGTAATACAATATTTGTAGATTCATATATCAGTTATCAGTGTTCCATTTCAGTACTCAGCATTAGCACAATCTCAGTTAGAGTCTATGTATTCATACATGTACTCTTACTCAGTCATACTCATGTTATTCAGTTATTATTGCGCATGCATATAAACCCATGCCTATCAGCCTACCTCACTGTGTATACCAGTACATTCAAAGTACTGACACATGTTTTTCCTTGCACTATGATGTCTTATATCATAGGTTTAGATGCACGGGCTCCAAAGCACCCTTAGCAGTTCATATTCTCAGCTTTTCAGAGTAGTGGTGAGTCCTCATAGTTTGTGGACATGCTTATTATTTATAGTACTTCAATTTTATTTCAGTATATGGAGTTAGTTTGGGGCTTGTCCCATCAACTCCAAAGTTCAGATAGTTAGAGGCTTTTTCAGACTAGAGTATTTTCAGACAGTTGTTCCATTTTTAGTACTTATATTCAGTTTTGGTATTTTGATACCGCATTCAGATTTACTTATAGATTTGAAACTTATGGAGCATAATTTCAGTATTTATTACTCAATTAATATAGCAGGTACCAGTCATGGGTTAGCTTATAGTCCTTTGGGTTATGAGCACTGTGTAGTGTCCGGGGTACAGACTCGGGGTGTTACAAACTTGGTATCAGATCGTAAGGTTCAATAGAGTCCTAGAAAGTCTGAAATTCGCATCTAGTAGAGTCTTGTGCATGGGTGTGTTGCACGCCACACTTATGGAAAGGAAGCTACGATATGTTTTTGAAAAAGTTTCCCTTGTTTCAGTATTCACGTCGTGCGAGTGAGCACAATCTCAAGTTAAACTCTTAATCTAATTCCTCTTTTACTTATTCTTCCTGAACATGCATTCAAGAGAAGCTAATGAGAGAAGTAATGAAAATCAGTCTGCCCCTCCGCCCATTCAGGTAGATCCCCTGAATAAGCATGTGTCCCACTCCGAATTTAGAGATTCTTTGACCACCTTAGCTTATTCAGTTGCTACTCAGAACAACCAGCTAGCCATTATCCTATCAAGGCTTATGGCTTATGCTCTTCAGAGTGGGGAGAAGTGGCATAGGAAAGAAGGGAGAAAGAATAAGAGTACCAGAATGTATAGGCCAAAAAGTGGCCGAAAAAAATCCTCTCTGCCAGCGGTGTGGTAGAAATCACCAAGGTCTCTGTAGAGCTAGCAACAATGTGAGTTTTGTATATGGTAATCCAGGCCACAGAGTCAGATAGTGTCCTCAGGTGGGTTCGCAGATTCAGCATACCCGTCCCCCAGTTCAGTTCGGTCACCCGACTCAGCAGGGTGCCTCTTCTAGTGCCACCAGTGGCCCACACCATAACAGACTCTATGCTCTTCAGACCCGACAGGATCAATAAAGTTCTCCTGATGTGGTCACCGGTACGTTACAAGTTTTCCATTTATATGTTTACGCTTTGCTAGATCCCGGAACTTCCTTGTCCTTTGTTACTCTATATATAGCAATTGATTTCAGAGAAAATCCCGAAATTCTAGAAGAGCCCTTCTCAGTTTCTACCCTAGTGGGTAAATCTATCATAGCCCTGTGGGTATACAGGAACTGTCCAGTTATGATATTTTAGAAAGTCACTTCAACAGACTTAGTCAAAATAGAGATGACTGATTTTGATGTCATTCTCGGCATGGATTGGATTCATCTCTGCTATGCTTCAGTCGACTGAAGAAACAGAATTATCTAGTTTCAATTTTCGAATGAACCCGTCCTAGAGTTGAGGGGTATTACTTTAGCACTTAGGGGTCAACTTACTTCTTACTTTTAGGCTAGAAAGATGATATTTAAGGGATGTGTCTACTATCTCGTTCAAGTCCAGGACTCTAGTTCAGAACCCCCTCCTCTTGAATCAATATCAGTAGCATGTGAATTCCCAGATGTGTTTCCCGAAGATCTTCCCGGAGTAAAGGGAAATTGATTTTGGAATTGATCATTTCCCAGATACTCAGGCCATCTCTATTTTTCCATACAAAATGGCTCCAATAGAACTCAAAGAATTAAAAGAATAGTTAAAAAATCTCCTAGATAAGGGATTTATCAGACTCAGTGTGTCCCCGTGGGGTGCACCAGTGTTATTCGTGCGTAAGAAAGATGATTCTCTCAAAATGTGTATAGATTATCGTCAGTTAATAAAGTTATGGTTAAGAACAAGTATCCATTTCCCAGAATCGATGACCTGTTTGACCAACTTCAAGGTACCAGTTAATTCTCTAAGATAGGCCTCAGACCAGTCTATCATCATCTAAGAGTCAGGGAAAGTGACATCCCAAAAACAACATTCCAAACTCGGTATGGTCACTTTAAATTCTTAGTCAAGTATTTTGGTCTTACCAATGCCCCAGAAGGTTTTCATAGACTTGATGTATCGTGTGCTCAAGCAGTACTTGGACATGTTTGTCATAGTCATTATCGATGACATTCTTGTCTAGTCTCGTAGCGAAAATAATCATGCAGATCATCTCAGAATCGTACTCAATACTCTCAAAGACTATCAGTTATCATGATATCTATCAATGTCTTACATGTCAGCCATATGATCGTAGCTCATGTCAGATCTATGCTTACAGTTCTCAGTATTGAAGTTCCATTTTACTTAGTGTTATGAATCGTGTTCCATAAACACAGAAACTCCAGACTCAGGTCATGCAGCTCCTTACTTACGTATGTATGCCATGCTTTACAGTGGGCTTAGTACCCATGACTCCTGCTACCCTCCTAACGAATCGGCTAAATTCAGATCATGACATGTATATCCTCAGCCTAGATCTTTTGGTAGATCCACCCAAGATGTTGATATTCCATTTCTCAGGCCTCAGTTAAGTGTTGAGTCCGGTATAGTATTCAGTAATCAGTAATCAGTATTCAGCCTCAAAATTTAGTAAAGAACTCAGATAGTTTTATAGAACCATGGCTATCATTTATCAGTTTCTTAACCATCAGAATCTAGTACTTCAGTATTAGCCTAAACCTCAGTTACCAGTATCCAGATATCAGAACTCACTATTTAATTCCAGTATGATTCCTATTTTTGATCTCAATTATAGTCTCAGCTACAATCTTAGTTACGGTCCCAATCCCATTCTAGTAATCAAATCAGTAACTCAGTTTAGTTCCAGATTTTCTTGACCATAACATACAGTTATCAGTTATTCAGATATAATTATTTCAGCACCTCGGTTTAGAGATTATTTTGTAACCATTTTATATGCTTGGCCTAGCACTTTCAAATAATACAATGCCCCACAAACTCATGCTTAGTTGTCTCATGTTACTCAATTAGTCCTTACTTCATATGCTTAATATTCTATAGTTTTAGTCTAGTTATCCAGACTAAGAATATTTCGATCTTGCATAGCCAGTATTCAACTATCAGCCATTCAGTTAATTAGATAAGATAGTATGTCCATGCATTCGTGCCTAGCGCCCATGTGAATATTTGTAGTAGTCTCAGGTGAAATGCTATGCAAAGGTGGAAAGTATAGTTGAGAGGGGATACGTCTAAGTTTAAAAATCTTAGTTGTAGTGCATGAGGGTTAGTCACACTATCTTAGATGAGATTTTGTAGGCCTCACTACATATTACAGATATTTATCTAGAATGTGACTTCTTATTCAGACACTTCATTTAGCCTAGGCAAATACTATTTACTCCCTAAAGTCACTAGAAACTCTATAGAAAGAGTGTCAAGGAAATACTCCAGTCGAGCATGAGTTTTCAGCACAAGTTAGTTTGTAAAGACAAAAATTTAGTTTAGCAGTCGGATGGATAAAATTCGTATGGCTTGGTCTCTCAACTTTCCCCACTAGTCGCAGTATCCAAAGTCTCATAAATGTAATTATTCCAAGATGGGGCAACCAGGTAGTTGTGTTATCATCTCAATTCCCATGTCATGTCTCAGTTTCAGATCCCGTATACTCAGTAATGATTCAGTTCATAGGTGCCCAGTGCATCGTCCTAGCTTTTCCTCAGCATCTAAACCAAGTCAGTATTCTTTGAGGGACATAATGTCCCAAGGAGGTGATGCACTATAACCCCCGAGCTTTCATTCCCTAAATCTCCCATCTTTGCTACACATAACGAAATTAATTAGAATAGTGGGTAATCATAGGTTGACCCTAAAGTTCCAATATTATCCGTAAGCCACATATCCAGCGGCTCAGTTCGGACCAAGATACTCAGTCCAGGTATCCATTTTAGGCTCAGTATGTTCTCATGTTTCCTTTCATGCGTGTACAGAAAATGATCTTGAGTTAGAGAACAGTGATTTTAGGTATCTAAAAATCTCCCCTATGAAAAGAATAAAGTGTTTTGGCAAGAAAGGTGAACTCAGTCCTGAATATGTTGGTCCTTATCGAATTATCAGTCGTTTTAGAAAGGTAGCTTACGAGCTTGAGTTACCTTCAGATTTATATTCGGTTCATCCAGTGTTCCATGTCTCCTTGATAAAAAAGTGCATAGGTGACCCAGCAGTCGTTGTCCCTATAGAGGGCATAGACATTCAGAACAACCTCTCTTATGAAGAGATTCTAGTCAAAATCCTTGGCTATCAGATTCGTAGACTCAGGAACAAAGAAGTCCCTCTGGTCAAAGTTCTTTAACGAAATTAGTCTGTTGAGGGAGCTACTTGGGAAGTAGAAGTAGACATGAGAACAAAATATCCTCACCTCTTCTCCGCTAATCTAGACTCAGCTCAAGGTAATAGTTTTCCATAAGCTTATTCAGTTTCATGTCTAGATTTCAGTTGCAAACTTGGTATTAGTTACCATTGCATGTTCAGTTATACGTTCCTGAGCCAGTTCAGTCATGTATCCATGCACCAGATAAGCATGTTCAGTACATAGACTCAGTTTATCAGTAAACCAAGTCATGAATTCATGAATCATTTACAGCTATGTACTCATGCATCAGATATGCATATTCAGTAAGATAATTCAGTGTATCAGTAATCTCAGTCATGAAACCATGTCTTTGTTGTGCATGCCCAGTGTCTAAGTTCAGTCTCTCAGTATTCTCAGTCTCAGTAGTCTCATTCGAGGATGAATGTTCCCAAGGGGGAAATAATGTAAGACCCCGCAAAATCCTAAGCTTAATTCAGTTCTTTAGGCTTGTCAAGGGGTCCCAGATTTAGAATATTTTAGCTAAGTACTCTAACTTAGTGTCATTTTAGCCTATGAAGGTTGGAAATATTATTTCGCGACTTTTACATCCATTAAATGTTGATGTTTAGGTTGATTCATGATCAGGAATGTCCGTAGGTGTTTTCGGACAAGCTTCAGATTTTTTAGACTTCGTTTGAAGATCCTTTGGAATCTTAAAACAGTGGATCAATGTGATCTTGGCACGCCACATCGACTATCACATTGATTAATATTTTACCCAGCTACCAACATCCAATTCTAGTGAATCAATGTAAATATGGCGCAACACATTGGCTATCACATCGATGTCATTGATGCGCTGCGTCGACCTACTCATCGGTAGCCTAGTTTTCAGTCATTAAAGACCACATTCTTGGGGGTATTTAGGTCTTTACCTCGACCCTCATCCCCCAAAACATGAAATTAAACTCTCTATAGAGAAATTATAGTCATTCTTTCTCAAATTTGCTCAAGAAAAAAACCCTAGAAGATCCAATTTCAAATCAAGAACTTGAGATTCAACCATAAACTTTTAGAAATTCTTCAACAAAAGTATGTGAAGTGTTCATCCAAGGGTTCCTTCCACTCTTGGAGTCCAACCATAAACTTTTAGAAATTCCAATCATGATTTCCATGGTTGGAATTAAAGTGTATCCATGATTGCTATTTGGATTAAGTCCCAAATTCATAATTATATACATATATCTCATGTGAAATTGATCATTATATATGTAGATTCATGTGAATCCATGATAAACCCTTGACTTGGTATATTAGAGATGAATTATGATGCTTACTTGTTTAATACTATATGCATATACTTTGCTCACCAAGTGCTTGATAAATTGTCCATGTGAACTATTAAGAAAATGAAATCATGTCAAGATAGCTTATGTGTAGTTATATCATGCATGTTTTTGTCAAAATTCCCCAATGAATGAATGAATAATGATCAAGTTCATAGTTTACATATTTTATGTTATGCCATGTCTTTTAATTTATGCTATCGAGTCCTGGGGGTATTTGTACCCAACAATTTAGCTGATATCCTAGAGCCATGGTCAGTCATAGAGTAGTATCAGTCATGAGACAATCAGTAGTACTCTAATTCAGTTACAGAACTCAGAAAAACTCAATAGAATCCATATTAGTCCAGTCTAATTCAGTATCCAGTTCAGACCTCGGTAAACTTAATTAGATAACAAAATTCAATAGTATTCCATCAGTCAGCGGAACCCAGTGAACTCAGTCCAGTTTAGTTAAATAGTAATCTCAATAACCGTTCAGTCCAGCCTAGTACAGACTAGAAATCAGTTCAGTACCTATTCATTTGGGAGTAGGATTCAACACCGAGTTAACCCGGGGATGGGGGCATTCCTGTCAGTAAAGTGTTTGACCCTTAGCAGCAATCCATACGTTACAGAACTTCGTAGACAGTATAGGTTGAGGTATTTTCCTGCTAGATATTAAGAGGGTTGATACTTCTCATCTGAGTTATCCTACCCGCGAGGGTTGACGTAAGAGCTTCTTGTCAGAGAGGGTTAACTTACAGCTTGTCCTTACCCGTGGCATGGCATTGACACCCTTCCAACTGGGGTTATAGGTTGGATCCCAAATCAGTTAGAGAAGGAGCATGTCAGTTAGATGATTACCTCCCACAATCTCAGTTCTGGTCTCAGTCTCAGAATATAACTTAATTCAGTTCTACAGATCCAGGACTATCATACATAATCACTCAACTTAGTACGGAAGTCAATATGGTTCCACATTATTCAGAACTATCAGATACAGTCATTTAGATAATCAGTAATACAGTATTCGTAGATTCAGATATCAGTTATCAGTATTTCATTTTAGTACTCAGCATTAGCACGATCTCAGTTACAGCCTATGTATTCATGCGTGTACTCTTACTCAGTCATACTCGTGTTATTCAGTTATTATTGTGCATACATATAAATCCATGCCTATCATCCTACCTCACTGAGCGTACTAGTACATTCAAAGTACTGACACATGCTTTTCTTTGCACTATAATGTCTTATATCATAAGTTCAGATGCACGGGCCCCAGAGCACCCTTAGCATTTCAGATTCTCAGCTTTTCAGAGTAGTGGTGAGTCCTCATAGTTCAAGGATATGCTTATTATTTAGAGTACTTTAATTTTATTTTAGTAGATGGAGTTAGTTGGGGGCTTGTCCCATCAACTCCAAATTTAAGACAATTGGAGGCTTTTTCATACAAGAATATATTCAGATAGTTGTTCAATTTTTTAGTACTTATATTCAATTTTGGTATTTTGATACCACATTTAGATTTATTTACTGATTTGAACCTTATGTCATATGTTTCTACCTATTTCCACATAATTACAGTATTTATTACTCAGTTATTGTAGCAGGTACCAGTCAAGGGTTAACTTGTGGTCCTTTGGGATTATGAGTACCGTGTAGAATCAGGGGTACAGACTCGGGGAATTACATTTTTGGACTTTGAAAATTTCCATATATGTTGACATCACTGTCCAGGAAACAACTAAGATTATGAGTCGTAGTCACTCTATTCTAGTCATATAGCTCCGGTAATAGTTAAACAAATGAGGTTACCCAATTTTTTGTCGTTAGTACGACTAGGACCCCACAAGTCGTAAGGTCTAGTGATGAGTTGTAAGGTAGAACACTTGACCAAACCATTGAGATGGACATGAGTCACTTCCTAGACTACTATTCATGGTTACAACTCATGTCAAAGTTCCACGAGTCATTACAGGACCCATAGCGGTTGGGAGTTAAAATTCTTGCATAATTTAATTAAGGGAATGCTGGTCTTTTCCTTTTACCCCACTACTATTCCATGACATAAAACATTACCTTAGCCCTATTTCTACCTATTTAACAAAACATAAACACTCTCTTCTTTGTCGAATTCCCCAATCAAGAGCAAGGCTACAAATTCTAGGGATTGAACATCTAAGGCTCGAATTGTGGTTTCTCTTCCAAGTTCTGTGGTGCTCCAGTCATGTATCACTTTCCTAACTTGGTTTTATATAAAACATGTGGTTAATCATGGTTTATGTGAATTTAACTATTGGGTTTTGAAAGACGAGTTGAGAGATTAGAATATTTATTACTTTTTTGGTTTCCCTATGGTTTTGGAACTATTATTCATGCTTTATCACATGGTCTTAGAACTATCTTTGTGCATAGGTACGGTGAATGGGAAGGAGTTCATGGAATTCCCTCAAAAATTTTGAAATTGGTTTGGAATTTGCATTAACCTTAACCCACTCTGTAAATTGGCATTCGAATCATAGAAATATGCTTGATTTAACCCATTTTTGAAATATTTCATTCCCAAAAAAGTTAAAGGAACTTAAATGGTTTTGCAAAGTCCTTGGTGGCCATGGTTTTACTTTAAATGGTTTTATAAGACATTGGCGACTGTGGTATTATTTTAACATTAGAACTTGGGGGTCGTGGATTCCCCCAGGTTGATGGATAATTGGAATGGCATAATTCTATAAGCTTGCAAGCATATTAATGTGACGATACCATTTTGTGATGCCTTAATGGAAGGTTCTTTGGTTAAATGAAAGAGGTTATGTGTAAATGTCTTAATTGGGCTTAAAAGGGGTTGGGTAGCTCACCATAGAAGGTGAGTTCCTGGGGGGACACCGATACTGGAAACCATATTTTTAAGCGTAGGGGTATGTATGACCTTGTGCATAGTTCACACTTTATACATATTTTGGATTGGCTGGGGTCAGGTCATTCCCTGGCCCTTCCTTGGATTTCACCCGTTCGTGTGGCTAACACGCACTGGAGCCCTTCTAGTTTGAGAGACAGACTGATGTACATCAAAGTGATACTACTTTAAGAAGGCCTTTCACAAGAAGTCAAGCTAAGGACCTTCAAGCATATCAAGCATTATGGATGAAGATGGAATCTTTAGAAGGCTCCAATATGGATGACTTGAAGCTATTTAATATACTATGTGTCTCTACCATTTAAATTAACTTGTAATTTAAATGAAGGTCAATTTGGTCTTTCCTTACTTCTTTTAACCCTTAGTATAAATAGTTAGGTATTAGGGTTAAACCACTAGTTTTGGAATATTGAATATTTATGCCTCCTTTGAGAGCTTGAAAACCCC
Organism: Capsicum pubescens; assembly: GCA_030864215.1. Taxonomy (NCBI): domain Eukaryota; kingdom Viridiplantae; phylum Streptophyta; class Magnoliopsida; order Solanales; family Solanaceae; genus Capsicum; species Capsicum pubescens. The sequence continues at coordinate 190,446,245 of CM061544.1, read as the reverse complement.
TTGTTGATTTTTCAATAATTGTCCTAGGATTTGCAAGTAAGGTTGCTACTATCTTGAGGATTCTAATAGATTAGGTGATTTTTGGTTCCCAATTAAAGGGTGTTTTGGTTAGTTTCACCATTACATCTTTTGATTGTTTGAATCTAATTGTGTTTATCTTTCTTTATTTTCTATCTTTAATTACTATCTTGCTTCTATAATCTCGTTTAACCTCAAATTTGTATCAAGAGCTTGGATTAGATTTGTTTTCACAAACCTAAGTCTTGGGGTTTTTATATTTTAAAAAAAAAATCAAAAAAATAAAATTTGATTGAATGTTGTTTGATATTATTCCTTGAATTACATGTTGTTTCCTAGTTGAAAAAAATATCAAAAAATACATGACCAATAAAAAATTGAAAGTCATGTTGAAGAATAAACTTGAAAATTGGTTTTGTTGATTTGGTGTTTGGTTGAAGAAATTGTTGGTTAGAAGTTGTTGGTAATGTTTTGGGGAGGTTATATATCAAATTTGAGCTCATTTGATTGGGTATTGAAGAGGATGAATTTGAGAATTATAAAATAGTTCAAATCTTTCAAACTTGTTTCTTCTTTTCTTGTTAATTCTAGCTAGTTTGCTTTCAGTATTAATTCATACTTAATGTTAAACTAGTTTGTGTTCGTTTAATTTTTTCATTCTTTGTTTATTTCATTTCATTATATGCTTATTTGTTTCCTTGTACGTTAGTTTTAATTGTCTGTTCTTGATTACATAAACTCCACTCCATCCCAAAGAAGTGGCACTACTTGTGAATTATTTAACTGTGTTGATTCTCAACCTTGGGGTGAGGTGAGTTCATTTGAGGATGGTCTTAGAGTGATACACGAGGGTGAGTGACAAAAGAGGAAAACATAATGTGAGTGAGTGGTGAGGAACTCTTTCTACTAACTTTTTATTTATTTTATTGGTATAATGACTCAACTGGAGGGAGAATCCGCTAGCAAAATAGAAATTTTTCTTCAAAATCTATTGGAGAAAATGAAGAAAATGAAGGGAAAATTGGAAGATGTGGATAGAAGGGTGAGAAATCAAGAAATAGCAAAGCAACCACTTGAGGTTTTCAATCCCATTGGTCAACGTGATGAGGGATCAAGTAAGACTCTTATTGATACAACTTTATTACATATGGTAGTACGAGATATCCTCTCTCCTAATGCTACTTTACCAAACGTTTGCAATCAAGAAACACTTTTAAAGGGGGGAATCAACAATGAAATCTTCCACCATAAGCCAATAGAACTAAAATGAGAGCCTAATATAACCTTGAAGAGTATGATTTTTTTTATGGTGATAATTATGATTATGGAGAAAATAATCAAGTTCAACAAGAGAGGTTGGGGGGGAGAGGAAGAAGAGGGGGGAATGGAGGGTGGTATTAGTTTGATGGTAGAGAATACAATAGAAGGAATAGTGAAGAAGATTGAGGATTCAACAACATCAAGAGTACCCTTCCATTCTTCAAAGGAAGTAGTGACTCGAATGAATATCTTGATTGGATTGTGAAACTTGAAAGGAAATATAATCTCAACAATGTGAGTAATGTTAAAAAGATGAATTATGCTATAAGTCACCTTGAGGGTTTTGCTTCTACATAATGGGAGAAAGTTCAAAGATATGCTTTGGTGAATAGAGACTTTGTTACAAGTTAGAATGACATGAAAAGGCTTATGAGAGAAAGGTTTGTGGGTCAATATTATGAGCAAAATACACTCAAGAAGTATTACAATCTTCAACAATAAAGTAAGAGTGTGGTAAAGTATTATGAGGAGCTAGAGCATACTAGGCTTTGAGCTAATGTCAATGATGAAGAGGTGAAACTTGTGTCAAGATTTATCTTGGCCTTAAATAAAGAGGTAAGGCAACCAATGGAATTACATCTTCTTTCTACTTTATATGAGGCTTATCAAATGGGACTCAAGATGGAGGGTCATCAAAAGGAACACAAGTCAAGGTTGCAATCTTCTTCTTCTTCATGGGCTAAAAATAAGGAAATTTGGAAATCATCGGTGCAAAGAAAGAATTTAAGTCCAACTTAGACAAAGGAAAATCAAAAGTGGACTACAAGGATGGAGGTAACAAAGCTAAACTTGAAACTCCATCTAAAATAAAGTGTTTTAAATGTCAAGGATATGGTCATAAATAAAATGAGTGTCCTAATAGAAGAACTATCATTGCATTGAATGATGGTGGTTATCAAACCGAAGATGAATCTAAAGATGGCCATATGGAGGATGATAGTAGTGATGAGTTTATGGGAGAATGTGATGGAGAAAAAACTAATAATGATGGAAAACATTGTCATGTTGTGAGGAGAAGTATGAGTGCTCTAGCGAGGAAAGATATTAATCAAAGAGAGAACTTGTTTCATAATTGGTGTAAAGTGCAAAAGCAATTATGTTTCTTTATCATTGATAGTGGAAGTTCTGTCAATGTTGCTAGTGTATCTATGGTAGAACAATTGAAACTTCCAACAAGAAGGCATCCAAAAACTTATATATTTCAATGGCTCAATGAATGTGGTGAACTCAAGGTAACCAAGAGAGTGTTGATAAAATTCAAGGTTGTAAGTTATCATGATGATGTGCTTTAAGATGTTGTACCAATGCAAACTTGTAATTTATTATTGGAAAGACCATGGTAATATGATGTGGGGGCTAAACATGATGGACGGTCAAATAAATATGCATTTGTTAAGGATGGTAAAAAGAATATTCTTAACCCACTTTCTCCTTTTCAAGTGAGTGAGGAATATAGAAAAATGGGGGAGTTGAAAGAAAATCTTAAGAGAGAAAAGAAAGAGAGGAGTAAGGGAGTTAAAAATCATAACTCAAGAGAGGAAAAAAGAGAGGTTGAGAGCTCAAGTGAGAATGAGTTATCACAAAAAAAAAGAGGTGAGCAACGAAAACAAAAAAAATCAAAAAGAGAGAAAATATACATGATTTTGCAAAATCAAGAGAGCATGAAAGAGCTAAACATTGAGGATGCTACTCAAGTCATATTTATTAAACCTAAAGGTTATTCTTTTCTTTCTAACAATGAAATAACCTATTTATCTTTTCCAAGTGTTGTTTCTTCTTTATTGCCAGATTATGAAGATCTATTTCTCGAAGAAATACCAAGTGGGTTGCCTCCTTTTAGAGGAATAGAGAATGAAATTGACTTTTTGCTAGGTTCTCAAATACTCAACAAAGCGGCTTATATGAGCAATCCTCAAAAGTCCAAAGAATTGCAAAGACAAATGGAAGAACTTATAAATAAAGGTTTGGTGAGAGAAAGTTTGAGTCCATGTGCAGTGCCCATAATTCTAGTACCCAAGAAGGATGGGACATGGAGGATATGCGTAGATTATCGTTCCATTAAAAAAATTATGGTAAAATATCTACATCCCATCCCTAGACTTGATGATATTCTAGATGAATTGTGTGGCTCTACCTTATTCTCTACAATTGATTTAAGAAGCTAATACCATCAAATCCGAATGAAATCCGTAGATGAATGGAAAATCGCTTTCAAAACTATGGTTGGATTATATGAGTGGATGGTGATGCCTTTTGGGATAACCAATACACCAAGCACTTTTATGCGACTAATGAACCATGTGCTTAAGTCATTTATTAATAATTTTGTTGTGGTTTGTTTTGCTGATATTTTGGTTTATAGCAAGTGTTTGTATGATTATGTGCAATATTTGAGAATTATATTTGTTGTGTTGAGAAATGAAAAGTTGTATGTGAATTTTAAAAAGTGTTCTTTTAGTGGGGACCGTGTTTTTTTCCTTGGCTTTTTTGTAAGTTCAAAAGGAGTTGATGTGGATGATGAAAAGGTAGAGGCTATTAGAAGTTGGCCAACTCCTACGTCCATTAGTAATGTTAGAAGATTCCATGGATTGGCAAGTTTTTATAGGAGATTTGTGAAGGGTTTTAGTTCTTTAGCCGCTCCTCTACCTGAGGTCATTAAGAAGGATAAGCCTTTAATTTTGGGTAGAAAACAAGAGAAAGCCTTTAGAATCTTGAAAGAAAAACTTAGTTCCACTCAATTACTTAAACTTCCCAACTTTGAGAAGATGTTTGAAATTGAGTGTGATGCTAGTGAAGTAGGTATTGGTGCGGTCTTGATGCTAAAAGGGAAACCCATAGCTTACTTTAGTGATAAATTAAGAGGATCTCCATTGCAATATTCTACCTATGACAAGGAGCTCTATGCCTTAATGAGAGCTTTAGCAAATTGGCAGCATTATTTGTGGCATAAGGAGTTTGTGATTAGAACCGATCATGAGGCTTTGAAGAATATTAGGGTCCAAAATAAGCTTAATAAAAGGCATGCCAAGTGGATAGAGTTCATTGAGTCTTTTTCATATGTGATTAATTATAAGCAAGGTAAAGAGAATATTGTGGCGGTTCGTTATCTAGAAGATATGAATTGATGAATACCTTAACGTCTAGGTTGATGTGTTTTGAGAGTTTGAAAGAGTTATATTCTAATGATGATGATTTTGGAAAAGTCTTTGAAGAGTGTCAGGTGAGCTTGAATAGGTGTGTGCAAGTTGTTAAGAAGGAAAATGAAGTTAGAACTCTTATAGTTGAATTGAAGGAGGGCTACTTGTTTAGAAATGGAAAACTTTGTGTGCCTATATCTTCATGGAAAGAGTTGTTGGTGAAAGAAGAACACAATGGAGGTTTGATGGGTAATTTTGGAGTGTCAAAAACCTTAGCTATTCTTAGTGAACATTTTTTTGGCCTAAACTGATAGAGATATGGAAAGAATTTGTTCTAGGTGTTTGAATTGTAAGCATGCTAAATCTTGTAACCAACCCCATGGCTTGTATACCCCTTTGCCTATTCTTATCGGTCCTTGTCTAGATATTTCCATGGATTTTGGTGTTGGGCTCCCTAGAACTAGGGATTGTAAAGATAGCATATTTGTTTTTGTGGATAGATTTTCAAAAATGGCTCACTTTAATGCTTGTCATAAAAGTGATGATGCACTTCATGTTGCTACTTTATTTGGTCATAATGTGATGAAATGTCATGGTGTTCCCTAAAAAATTATTAGTGATAGAGATTCAAAATTTCTTAGTCATTTTTGGAGGTGTTTGTGGGGAAATTTGGGAACCAAATTGCTATTTTCTACTTCTTGTCATCCTCCAATGGATGGTCAAACTGAGATGGTTAATAGAACTTTAGGTAACATGATTAGAGTTATGGTTAAAGGAAATTTAACTTCTTGGGAGGATCAATTTCCATTAATTGAGTTTGCCTATATAGAACTATTCATAAATCTATTGGTATAACCCCTTTTGAGTGTGTTTATGGATTAAATTCTTTGACTCCATTGGATTTAACTCATTTGCCCAAAGATATTATTGTGAGTGTAGATTTAAAAGCTAAGGCAAAAGCTATGAAGAACATCCATGAGAAAGTAAGAGTGCAAATTGAGAAGGCTAACAATGATGCAACCAAAAGAGCCAACAAAGGATGAAAAAAAGTCACCTTTGTACCCGGTGATTGGGTATAGGTTCACTTTAGAAAGAAGAGATTTCCAAGCAAAAGGAAGAAAGGGCTTATTCCAAGAGGATATGGACCTTTTCAAGTGCTTGAGAATATTGGAGATAATGCTTACAAAGTGGACTTACCAAGTGAGTATCTGATTCATAATGTTTTCAATGTTAGTGATTTATCTCTTTTGATGTAAGATTGGCGAATTCGAGGATGAATTCTTTCGAAGAAGGGGAGAGTGTTTTACATCAAAGTGATGATACTTTAAGAAGGCCTTTCATAAGAAGTCAAGCTAAGGACCTTCAAGCATATCAAGCTTTATGGATGAAGGTGGAATCTTTGGAAGGCTCCAATATGTATGACTTGAACATATTTAATATACTATATTTAATATACTATGTGTGTATACCATTTAAATTAGCTTATAATTTAAATGAAGGGCAATTTGGTCTTTCCTTACTTCTTTTAACCCCTAGTATAAATAGTTAGGTATTAGGCTTGAACCACTAGTTTTGGAATATTGAATATTTGTGCCTCTTTTGAGAGCTTGAAAACCCCTTGTTGATTTTTAACAATTATCCTAGGATTTGCAAGTAAATTTTCTACCTTCTTGAGGATTCTAGTAGATTAGGTGTTTCTTGGTTCCCAATTAAGGGGTGTTTTGGTTAGTTTCACCATTATATCTTTTGATTTTTTGAATCTTATTGTGTCTATCTTTCTTTATTTTCTTTCTTTAATTACTATCTTGCTTTTATAATCTTGTTTCACATCACAGAACCATATAGCTCATAGGTTACCTTAGGATAGTTTGATGGTACACAGTCTAGGTTAATGGTTTCAAATCTCATGATAAACCTTAATCCCTATCCCAGCATTACATATATAAGTATATCTACATGTATGTAAACATGTACATTGAGTTTGGATTTTATTTTGAAATAGCATTACTTTTTACCTTCCATGAGTATATGTTTGCTCTCAACCTGATAACCATCCCTAGATTCTACATTCTTTCATGATATAGGTTCCTAGGGGTTTCTTCTATTAGTTTCTGCAGTGTTAGATGGTGCGGGCATCTATTGGGTTTATGGTGTAGTGGTGTGCTTCCATCTTTTAAAAAGGTTGGTCATTCCATCGGTTTTTTTCCATATATTAGAATTTAAGAGTCCAAATTAACATTATCATTATCGTTGTCACTGTCATGGACGAGGGCGTGTCCGACCTAGCTTGATATTTGAATTGGTTTAGCGGCTTTTGTGGACATGTGTAGGTTGGATCGTATTGTTGACTCTTAGATCTTATTCTTGAGTTATATTAATTGTTTTATCTTTATTCTCTGATTGTCTTCAACTTTGTTATTATTTGGATTATGTTGGATTGGACAAGCTATAGGGGTGGTCTCCGAGCCACGGAGGGCTTGAGATACCCATCACAGCTAGTCTCGAGGTCGGGTCGTGGTAAGCTTTGTATTAGAGCATAGGTTCAGGATTATTGGGTGTCCACAAATCCATGTCGAGTAGAGTCTCATTTATGGTGTGTTGCGTGCCACACTTATAAGGGGGAGGCTATGAGGTATTTAGGAATATTTCCCTTTCTTGTGTTCTATTTTTGCCTATTGAGTCTAAAACAACAACAACATACCCAGTGTATTCCCATCTAGTGGTGTTTGGGGAAGGTAGAGTGTATGCAGACCATGCAACTACCTCAGGAGAAGTAGAGAGGTTATTTTCGATAGACCCCCGGCTTAGGACCGATACCCATATACCAACCCAACTATGAGTGTATATAACTAGTATGGTACACAAGACAAACTAACAGAATACCAAACACAAAAGATAAGTACATATATAAACTAGTACGGTAAGCAAAATAAACTAACACCGCTAGCCATGGACAAAAATCTCCAGCCCCCGAAGAGCGTACCCCTACTATTACCGATGCCCTCCCACCCCTAACCCTCTACTCTAATCCGCTTCCTCCATACCTTCCTATCAAGGGTCATGTTCTCCATTAGCTTTAACTTCTCCATATCATGCCTAATCACCTCCCTCCAATATTTCTTTGGTCTACCTCTACCCCGACTAAAACCATCCATAGCCAGTGTCTTACACCTCTGAACAAGAGCATCTAAGCCCCTCCTCATCACATGCCCGAACCAACGTAACCTTACTTCTCGCATCTTGTCCTCCACCGGGACAACTCCTACCTTCTCTCGAATAATCTCATTCCTTACCCTATCTTTCTTGGTATGCCTATACATCCATCACAATATTCTCATCTCCTCCACCTTTAAATTTTGGATGTGGGATTTCCACTCCATACACCATAGCCAACCGGACTACCACTCTTTAGAACTTACCTTTAAGCTTCGTAGGCACCTTCTTATCACATAGAACGCCTGAAGCCAGCCTTCATTTCAACCATCCTACTCCAATATGATGCGTGATGTCCTCATGAATCTCACCATTATCCTGAATCATAGACCCCAGATACTTGAAACTTTCCCTCTTTTGAATGTCCTGAGAATCCAGCTTCACAACCACTCCAGCCTTCTACGACACATCACTGAACTTACACTCCAAGTACTCCGTCTTGGTTCTACTTAACTGAAATCCTTTAGACTCAAGCATCTACCTCCACATTTCCAAATTATCATTAACTCTACCCCGAGTCTCATCAATCAGAACCACATCATCTGCGAATAACATACACCAAGGTACCTCCCATTGAATATGTCGTGCCAAAACATCCATCACCAAGGCAAATGAAAACGGGCTAAGAGTCGATCCCTGATGCAACCCTATCATGATAGGAAAGTACTCTGAATCTTTACGTACCATCCTCACCCGAGTCTTCTCCCCATTATACATATCTTGAATTGCCTTAGTATACGCCACGGGCACCCCTCTATCCTCCAAAAACCTCTACAGAATCTCCCTGGGAACTTTATCGTATGATTTCTCAAGATCAATAAACACCATGTGCAAGTCCTTCTCCCTCTCCCAAAACTGTTCCACTAATCTCCTTACAAGGTGAATGGCCTCAGTAGTGGAGTGACCTAGCATAAAACTGAACTGATTCTTAGAAATTGTTACGTTCCTTCACATCCTCACCTCTACCACCCTTTCCCAAACCTTCATAGTATGACTCAAAAACTTAATACCTCTATAGTTATTGCAACTCTGGATGTCTCTCTTGTTCTTATACAATGGAATCATTGTACTCCATCTCCACACTTTAGGCATCTTTTCTGTCCTAAAAATATTGTTAAACAACCTTGTCAACCACTCCAAACCTGCCCCACTAGTGTTCTTCCAAAAATCCACTGGAATCTTGTCTGGCCCCATCGCCCTACCTCATCTCATCCTGCTAATAGCTTCCTTGATCTCCTTAATCTTAATACGCCTATAACACCCATAATCTCAACACTCCTCAAAATTCTCCAAGTCCCCCAACACGAAACCTTTGTCCCCATCATTGTTCAAAAGCTTATGGAAGTAGGACTGCCACCTCTCCCTAATAAGAGTATCCTCCACCAACACTGTTCCATCCTCTCTTTTGATGCACTTAACTTGTTCAAAGTCATGAGCCTTATTCTCCCTCGATTTAGCCAGCCTATACAACTTCTTATCTCCGCATTTCTCCTCTAAAGCTGTATACAGGCGCTCAAAAGTTGTAGTCTTAGCCACCGTAACTGCTAACTTAGCCTATCTCCTAGATACCTTATACTCCTTCTTATTCATCTGTCTTTCCTCTCCATCCTTGCTCACAACCAACTTAGTATAAGCCACCTTCTTATTCCAATTTTCGTTTAACCTCTTCATTCCACCACCATTTTTCCCAATGTTTGCCAGATTGACCTCTTAAGACACCCAATACCTCTCTAGAGGTCTCCCTAATACAACTAGCAGTCGTATCCCACATACTACCCACACCTGCTCTACTCTCCCAAGACCCCCTACTCTTCAACTTCTCCTCTATTTCCAAAGCACTAGCCAAAGTCAAGCTACCCTACTTAATCCTGGGTCGATCCTCCACACTTCTCTTCTTTTTTCCCTTATTGATAGCTAAATCCATCACCAACAACCTATGCTGAGTCGAAAGATTCTCGCTAGGTATGACTTTACAGTCTTTACAAAGAGCTCTATCCCCTTTCCTAAGAAGCAAAGAGTAAATCTGAGTCTTGACCACTGAACTACAAAATGTAATAAGTTGTTCCTCCTTCTTCGGAAAGCTTGAATTCGCTATCCACAACCCAAAAGCCCTAGAAAAATCCAAAAGAGAAGCTCCTCCATCATTTCGCTCCCCAAAACCAAAACCACCATGCACATCCTCAATACCTCTTGAAAAAGACCCAATGTGCCCATTGAAATCCCCTCCCACGAGGAGCTTCTCAGTGCTCGGGATGGTCCTCACTACCTCATCAAAAACCTCCCAAAACTCCTTCTTCTCCTTCTCGTCCAAACCTACTTGCGGGGCATAGGCACTAATAACGTTCACCGTAGACCCTCTAATGACCAACTTAATAGACATCAACCTATCACTAACTCTCTTTCCCTCAACCACCTGCTCCTTAAGCTCTTCATCTACTAAGATACCTACCCCATTTCTATGTATCAAGCAACCCAAGTACCACAACTTATAACCATCCACATCTCTTGCCTTAGTGCCTACCCATTTAGTTTCCTGGACATACACTATACTAACCCTCCTCTTTCGAAGAATATTCACCAGCTCTATAGACTTACCCTGCAAAGTTCCTACGTTCCAAGATCCATCTCGTAACCTAAAAGCTCCCTTATCCTACGTAACCTTACTACCCCTTGCCCCTAAACCCAAACTTGTCCCCAACCCAGCCCACCCACCTCTCAACCCTGATCCCAACCTATGACATAACCCTAGTCTACCATTGCTAATTCTAGACACTACACAAATAGGATAAAAATGATGGAAACAAAAAAGGACAGACAACAGAGGAGGATAAAGATAAGGCTAAAAGGACAAACTGGTTATAATGAAATCAGTCAAGGAGTTAGAATCTGCTGCCCAACACCGACAACAACCAATATATACTACCAAACTAAATATATATACTAGTTCCTCAGGTAACAGTAATCAAAACTACTAAAACAACTACAAGAAAAAAAACCGCAAATAGTATTAACAGGTAAAACACTATTAAGAATTACCAAAATCACCAAGCCGTCACCCCTAATCCAGATAGGCAGCCAAGACACTCAAAAAAAGAATCAAGATAGAAATATTATACCCAACTAAAAAAGATGGAGTGAGTGCATCTGATCAATTGAGTTCGTTTACTTGATAGAGTTGTTGGATTCCGGTAATCTGCAGTCGAAATTGGTCGCCGGAATAGTATTGTTGTCGCCGGAAAAGTATTGATGTCACCGGAATAGTGTTTGTCATCCCCGTATTCTACACTTGTGGTACCTGAGATGAATTTCAAGAATCCATCAAGAATTCTAAGAATCCATCAAGAATTCTATTCCTCTTTGACGTCAACTAGTTGGAGCGACGAGGAAGAGAAGAAGCGGTGGGTTGCTATTTTGATAGATTTCACAGGTGGAGCGGCGAAAATTGTTGCATAGTTCTCTGGGGGGGAGAATGCCAGCGTTGGGGGTTTCAGTGATGGTTGGCATTATTGTTTCCATCATTGGGGGCACTGGAGATGGGGAGGGTGGCAGGGACTTTGGCTGGTTTGTGGACGAGGGTTGGTTGTTCGCCAGAAAGAGATGAGGAGGAGGGAGCCAGCGGTGGTGCTGGGTTGGTTTGCTACTGTTAATAGCGGTGGTGGTGGCGTGGTGTCCAGTTTTGCAATAGTGGTTGGTAAAAGTTGACGGCTGGTCCCATCGACGAGAGAGTTTCAAGAGAGGAGTGGGCTAGTGGCTTTGTCCGTCGATGATCAGAGAGGGTAATGTGAGGGAGAGAAAAATCATTGAGAGAGTAGGTAGTGTGCCTATAGATTCTACTATTATGAATTCTCTCTAACTCTCAATTTTCTCGTATTTCAGATCAGGCCTCCTCGAAGGTAGGATGCTTATGGAAACTCTGTCAGAATCTTTGTGACACCTAGTGGTATTGTGGATGGGACTCGCCCTGCCTATGGAGTGCAGACTCGGTCTAGAGTCCCTTCTCCTAATTATGCAACTCCACCTAGGGTCCCACCAGTCCCTACTAGTCCTTCTTTGATTGGTGGAACTCATGTTTAGTCGCCTCAAGGAGATGTCTCTAACGCAAAGTTCCATCAGTCGATTCATCAGTATACTTAGTTGGTGACATCTTATTCCTGTCATCCTGGTCCTATGGGTGCTTCTGTGAGTTCTTCTGAGGTTACTCGAGTTGGGCATATTTTTTTCTAGTAAGGGGATCAAGGTGGATCCATAAAAAGTTGAGGCAGTTACGCAATGGACTAGACCCATAACTCTAACTAATATTAGGATCTTCTTGGGCTTTGTTGAGTATTATAGTAGGTTTATGTAGAGTTTCTCTTCTATTTCTACTCTGTTGTTAAGTTGACTCAGAAAAAGGTAAAGTTCTAGTGTTCAGGTATTTTTTAGGGAAATTCTGAGAAGTTGAAGGATAAGTTGACTTCTTCTCTGATCTTGACGCTACGCGAAGGTACTGATGAGTTTGTAGTTTACTGTGATGTGTACCATGTGGGACATGGTTTTGTTTTCATGCAACATGGTAAGGTTGTGGCCTATGCTTCTAGGCAACTTTAGGTTCATGAAAGGAATTATCTGACTTATGATTTAGAGTTGGCAGCTGTGGGTTTTTGCTTACAAGATTCAGCGCCATTATTTGTATAGGGTGTATAAGGACATTTATTTTAATCATGAGGGTTATAGTATGTGTTTACTCAGAAGGAGTTTAATGTCAAGCATATATGGTGGCTCGAATTGCTAAAGGATTATGACATGAGTCTTCACTACCATCTAGGTAAAGCTAATATGGTTGTTGATGCTCTTACCAGGTTGTCCATGGGGAGATTATCTCACATAGATAAAGAGAAAAAAGGATTGGTGAAGGAAATTCACTAGCTACCTAATTTGGGAGTTCGTCTTTTGGACTCTGAGGCTAGAGGGGTGATTGTTCAAGAGGTGGAAAAATCATCTCTTGGTATTAAAGTAAAGGAGAAGTAGGCTTTGGATTCCATCCTTATGCAGATTAAGAACGATATAGGTCCTCAAAAGGTTATGGCCTTTGAGATTAGTAGAGATGGTATTCTAACGTATCATGGTAGGTTGTTTATTCCTAATATTGATGGCTATAGGAAGGGATTTTGATTGAGGAACATGAGTCAAGGTATATAGTTAATCCAAGTTTGATAAAAATGTATCATGATTTTAGGGAGATTTATTGGTGGAATAATATGAATAAATATGTGGATAACTTCATAGCTAAGTGTATGGTTCATCATCAAGTAAATGTTGAGCACTTATGTCCTGGTGGTATGTCTTAATATATTGATTTGTCCATGTTTAAGTGGGATATAATCAATATGGATTTCACTATAGGTCTTTCATGTATTAAAATTAGTATGATTCAATTTGGGTCATTGCGGATATGATGACTAAGTCTGCTTACTTCTTACCTATAAGGACTACTTACTCTGGAGAGAATTTTGAAAAATTATTTATTAAGGAGATAGGTAGATTTCATGGTGCTCCTATTTCCATTATTTCAGATTATGGTACATAATTCTCATCTTCCTTTTGTCGTTCATTTCAGACAGGTATGGGGACAAAGGTGAACCTTAGCACCGCTTTCCACCTTTAAATAGATGGACAGGAAGAGCGGAATATTCATACCTTGGAGGATATGCTAAAGTCTTCTGTGGTTTATTTTAGAGGTAGTTGGGTAGATCATTTGCCTCACATTGAGTTGGCCTATAATAGTATTTATTATTCGAGTATTCAAATGGCTTCTTTTGAGGTTTTTTATGGTAGAAGATGTAGATCTCCTATTGGGTGGTTTGAGGTTTGTGAGACTCAATTGTTTGGTCCTGACTTGGTTAACTAAGCCTTGGATAAGATGAAGGTGATTAGAGAAAGACACAAGTCTTGTTAGAGTCGCCAAAGTCTTATATAGATGTGAGACAAAGAAAGTTGGAGTTCAATACAGGTGATTGGGTATTTTTGAAAGTTTCTTCTACGAAGGGAGTGATGCATTTGGGAAGAAGGGAAGATCAGTCCCCATTATGTTGGTCCATATTGTATTTTGAGGAGATTTGGGAATATTTCCTGTGAGTTGGAGTTTCTTGCGAGATTGGGTTCTATTCATTTAGTTTTACATGTGTAGATGTTGAAAACTGTGTGGGTGGTACTTCTTTGGTTGTTCCTATAGAGGATGTTGGTATTTTGGATTCCTTATCTTATGAGGAAGTCCCAATTACGATTTTGGGTAGGCAAGTCCATAGATTGAGGACTAAGGATATGATTTCGACAAAAGTACTTTGGGGAAATCAAAAGGTAGAGGAAGCTACTTCGGAAGCCGAAGAGGCCATGAAGTACAAATGTAAGACCCCGTAAAATTCTAAAGCTTAATACAGTCCTTTGAGCATGGGATCCTAGACTTAGAAAATTTTAGCTACATTCCAAACTTAGCTTACTTTTGGCCATCAAAAGTTGGAAAATTCATTTTGCCACCCTAATGTTCTTTAATGGTCCGTATTTTTATTGATTCATGATCAGGAAGGTCAATAGGTGTTCCCGGACAAGTTTCAGATTTTTCAGAAACTCGTTTAGATCAAGATTAGAAGTCCAAAATAGTGTACCAACGCAAACTTAGCACGCCGCATTGTAAATCATGTTGGCCACCAGTTGTGCAGACTTCCAGAGCCAAAAAAACTAAGGCTCGATGCGTTCATGGCATGCTGCATTGGGTATAGCGTCGCAGCCCTCGACGCACCGCGTCATGAATAGCATCAGTGCCCAGTTATTTAGTCATTAAATGTCCGTATTTTTAAGGTAAAAAGGGTAGTTTTCCCAACCCTATATATCGCTTAAACGCGGGATTAAGCCTCATTTAGACCAAAATACACCCTTTTCTCTCAAAATCCTCTCAAGAACACATTAGGGTTTTCAATTGCGGATTCAAATTCAAACAAATTTCTTTATGAATCATCAAGAATCTTCTATCTATGATATGCATAGTGTTCATTCATGGACTCCTTTCATCCATGTAGCCCAAGAATCAAGTTTTAAATTACGAATTGTGATATTCATTCTATGAACTGAATTATGTTCATGTGTTGTTGTATGAATTCCAAGATGGAACCTTTATTATGTCCTTATGAAATTACGCTAATATGTGTACTGAAATCATGAAATTGGGTGGAATTGCGAAGTAAGGTTGTATTAAATTTATGCTCATGCCTAAGCCTTAAATCATGCAATCTAAGTGTTTGATAAAATACCTAGGAGAACAGAAATTATGCTTGATAATTAAATTGTGACCCAAGTTATGAATGTATGTGTTCCCCTATGTGTAAAATGATTTCCATGAGGATCGTTGTGTAATACAATTGCGTGATTATAATTATGATATTAAAATGATGAAGTTAAGACATGATCATGTGCATTCTAAGCTATATACAAGATTATGATAACCATGTGCTTTATGAAATATCCCCTACTATCGTAGTATGAATTGTTGATGTTGGCCATTTATTCAAGAAAGTCATGCTTTGTCAGTTTACTTCTATCGAGTCGTGGGAGTACTTGTACCCAAAAAATATAGTTGTATACCTAAAGCCAGTGTCATGTTTCATGATATCCTCAGTCAAGCCATGATCCATAGAACTCAATCAGTTATGTGACTCAGGAAATCTCAGTAAATTAGAAAATCTCAGTAGTATTCTGTCAGTCAACAGAACTCTATGAAATAAGTATAGTCTTGTTCAGTTAATTATGTTCAGTGTCTACTTAGATGGGAGTAGGAATTAGCACTAAGTGAACCCAAGGATAGGAACTCACTTGTTATATGAGGGTGTGATTCTTAGAAGCAATCCTTGTGTTCCTGAACTATGTAAACAACGTAGGTTGAGATATCATATCCTATTATATAAGGGTAGATGAGGTAGCTTAACCTGTTATATGAGGGTTCCCACCATTCTCACTAGAGTTACCTGTTATATGAGGGTTACTCATAGATTCTCCTTAGCAGTGGTGCGGTATTGACTCTTTTCCAATTGGGGTTACAGATTGGACCCCAACTCATCTATATTGCAATTGTTTGGGGCATGTCGGTAAGATAACTACTTCCCATAGTTTCAGTTACAGAATCAGGACTGTCAGATACACTCATTCAGTCTCAGTAATAGAACTCATATAGTTCTACAAAATTCAAGACTGTCAGATACAGTCAACTCAGAATAGTACGGAACTCAGCTAGCTCCATTAGAACATACAATGTTAGATACAGTTGCTCTGTATCAGTTATATCAGGTATACCAGTTATCTCAGTTATATAAGTTATGTCAGTTATCAATAACTCATGTTACCAGTAGTCAGTTTCAGGAATTTCATATACAGTCAATCTGACCACGTCTTCATAATCAAAACTATTAGAAATAATCATTCCTCAATCAGTAATATACCATTAGTTCCCCAGTATTCAGTAAATCAGTTATCAGTATTAGTAAACCCAGATTTTAGTAAATCAGTATTCAAAACTCGATACCCAATGTCAGTATGGTCTCAGTTATAATTACTTATTTATGCATGTATTCTCACATTCATGTTATATAGTCATTTAGTATTGTTCATGCATATGAACCCTTGCATTCAACCTACCTCATATGCATACCAGTATATTCAATCGTACTGATGTATTTTCTTTATGGTGTTTTACTCTACGCCATAAGTTCAGAAGCACAAGCTCTAGAGCATCAGTAGCATTCCAGTATCCAGCAGTCAGAGTTAGAAGTGAGTCCTCATTCTTTGAGGGAATGATCATTACTTTATTATTTCAGTACTTAGTTCATTTCAGTAGTTGGGTTAGCTTGTGGTCCTTCAGGGTTATGAGCACCGCTAGCATACTGGGTACCAGATTCGGGGTGTTACAAACTTGGTATCAGAGCTTAAGGTTCAACAACATCTAAGGAAGTCTGAAAATATGCATCTACTAGAGTCTTGTTCATGGGTGTGTTGTGCACCACACTTATGTGCAGGGGGATATGAGATGTTTTAGGAACAATTTCCCTTTTTTTAGTATTTATTTCATGCGATTGAGCATTAGCTCAAGTTGAACTCTCAGTCTAATTCACTCCTTCCTTTTATTACAGAACATGTCTCCCAAAAGGACTAATAAAAGGAGGTCTGAGAACCAGTCGGTACTTCCGCCCGTCCAAGAATATTTCCCTGGATGAGCATATCTTTTATAGTGAATTTAGAATTAACTCTCTTACTATATCCTTTTCAGTAGAGGCTCAGAGAAATCAGCAGGCCATTGTACCACCCAGGCATATGATTCGCGCCCAGCAGACCGAGATGGGAAAGTGTAGTAAGAAAGAAAGAAAGAGAAAAATAAAAAATCTAGAATAGGTAACCTCTATTTCAACCAGCCTAAGTCAGAGGGAGGTAACTGCTTTTAGTTCTACCTAAAGTTTTCAGTTCCAGTTCCTTCCTTCGCCAGTACTCCAGTCCCTAAATTTAGAGATATGATGCCAGGTCCTAAACCTTAGTGCAGTGTTAGTAGTTCCCGGATCCATCTCCCTTGTCAGGCTTGTGGTAAGTATCATAAGGCCATATGCAGAGCCGACAGTGATATGTGTTTTGGATGTGGTGAGTCAGGTCACAAAGTCCGATACTATCCTAGGCCCTATCCTCGAAGCTATCATAATCATTCTTTAGCTTAGTCCGATCGCAAAAATCAGCAGGGTGCCTCCTCCAGCTCTATCAGTGGGCAATTCCCAAATAGATTCCATGCTCTTCAGCCCCGACAGAATCAGGAAAGTCCCTATAATATGGTCACTATCAATGTTGAGGTCAGATCAAGTGTTAACAGGACCTTTCTTAGTCCCCGCCCTAGTGGGTCAGTCTATCATAGCCCGACAGATATACAGGAACTATTCGGTTATGAAAGCTCAGAAAGAGTTAGGCCTTCAGATTCTAGTAGTAGTGTCAGCATGTATAGGAAAGAAGTAAGGGAAAGATGATTCCCGACCCATCCTTATCTCAGTGTAAAGTTTCATACTTTAGTCAGCATGATGCCTTCGCATTGTTTACATCTCCTTTCCATGAACCTAGCTTATATTCACACGTTTTCCATGGAATTATGTACGATTCTAGTTCCCAGCATAAGGATTTCAGTTTTACTCCTCTCAACAATCTAAGTCATGACCCACGAATACAGAAAACTCCAAACTTCTGTCATACAGCTCATGACTCATGTACACATGTCACGCTTTACAGTATACTCAACTTCTATGACTCATGATACACTCCTACTAATCAGTTAAATATAGGATATGTCATGTATCAACTATATCCTTAGTTCAGACCTTTTGGGTAAATCCAAGCTATTAATATTATATTCCTCAAGCCTCAGCCATGTGTCAAGTTTAGTTAGTATCCATTCATGCTTCAGGTCCTCCTGATTTAACCCTTTAGTAAGCTTTCTTTACGAAAATAGTGAAGTGATGAGTAGTTTCTTAGAAGGGAGAGAGTAAATATTTTATGTTAAGATAAGATTGTTGAATACTTATATTACCCTAGGGTGTAGTAATGAACATAGGCTTGAATTTCATGTTAAGTGTGGAAGTAAAGGGCTAGAAAGAGGTTGTAATTAGAAGTTAGGAAAGTACAGAGTAAGAGTACACTTTCAGATCCTTGAATTATGTCAGTCTTCATTGCGTAACTATGAAAAGTCAGTTGCTATCTCAGTTACAATTTCAGCATTCAGTACTCAGAAATCATTGTTCAGTCTCAAAATTAAGTACTTCAGTATTAGTCTAAACCACAGTTATCAATGTTAAATTATCAGAACGCATTTAGTTCTAGTATGAATCCTAGTTATAATGTCAGGTTCAGTTCAGTATCAGATCAGAAACTCAGTTCAGGTCCAGGCTTTCTTGACCATAGCGTACAGTTGTCAGATACTCAGTTATTAGTATTTCATTACCTCAGTCTATGAAATGTTTCCAAAGCATGTCGTACACTCAGTTTTGCATCCATAATTAATATAGCTTTCACAAAATTCATGCACAGTTACCTCATGATACCCAGTCAGCCATTAACTTCTGTGAATAGTACTCTATAGTCTTAGTCCAACTATTCAGACCAAGTACAATTTCATCTTACACGCCCATTATTCAGCTATCAGTTATCTATTAATAAGATGAGTAGTACATTTATGAACTCGTGTTCAGCACCCATGTGATCTTTTCAGTAATCTTAGTTGCAGTGCAGGAGGCTTAGTCATTTTATCTTAAATGGTGTTCGTAGGCCTCAACTCATCTTACCAAACTTTAGCCATGTAATGATTTTCTCATTCAGCTATCTTATTTAGACAAGGCCAAGATTTACTTGCGCCCTAAAGTCGCTAGAACTCTATAGAAAGAGTGTTAGAGAAAAGGCTCTAGTCGATTATAATCTTGCAGCATGAGGTAGTCCGTAAAACCAGTAATTCAATTTAGCAGTCAGACAAATAAGTTCCCATGGTTTGGGTTCTTATCCTTTCTATCTAGACGTAATATCCAAAGTCTCATGGATATAACCACTCTAAGGTGAACTAACTAAATAGACGCAAGCTCATCTCAGTTCATGTATCATGTTTCAGTTTCAGATCCCAGTTATTCAGTTAATACTCAGTTTGAAGGTGCCTTGTGCATCGCTTGAGCTTCCCCAGCAGCTCATCCAAGTCAGTATTCTTTGAGGGACATAGTGTCCCAAGGGGGAGATACACTATAATCCCCCGAACTTTTAGAACATGAGCATCCCATTTTCTATTCACATAATGAATCCAATTTACAGTAAGGGATACTCATAAGTTAACCCTTAAGTTCCAATCTCATCCATAATCCATCTATTTAGAGGCTCAATTCAGTTCACGATATTTAGTTCATGTATCATGTTCTATACTCGGTTCATGTCATACGTTATAGACTCAGCTATGTTCTTATATTCCTATTTATTCATGTTCAATATTGGTGACTATGTGAATTGCAAGATCTATCCCATGAAGAGAGTGAAATGGTTTGGAAAGAAGGGAAAGCTCAGTACCCTATATGTTGGTCCCTTCAAAAATTCTCAGTCGTCACGGCAAGATAGCTCATAAGATCGAGTTGCCTTCAGATCTAGCCTCAGTTCATCCAGTTTTCCATGTCTCTTTGATCAAAAAGTGTATATGTGACCCCATAATTATAGTCCTTAGTCAGAGCGTAGATGTTCAGAATAGTCTCTCTCATGAGGAAAATCATAGTCAAAATCCTAGACTACTATATTCACAGACTGAGGAACAAAGAAATCCCTCTAGTCAAAGTTCTTTGATGAAATTAGTCCGTTGAGGGGGCTACTTGGGAAGCAAAAGCAGACATACGTACCAAGTATCCTCACCTCTTCCCTGATAATTCAAACTCAGTACAATATAAAAGTTTTCCTTAAGCTTACCCAGTTTACATGTTCAGTTTCATTACCAACTTGGTATTCAGTTTCAAGCTCAGAATTCTGTTATACACTTAGTACTAAGTACCATTGCATAATCAGTCATGCATCATGTCAGTTACGTATTTATGCATCAGATATGCATACTCATCATGAAAAAACCTATCTTATCAGAACACTCAGTCATGCATTCACGAATTAGTTACACATACATCAGATATGCATGCTCAGTATGATATATTCAGTTATCAGTCATGTCAGTCATGAAATCATGTTCCAGTCGTTCATGCTCAATATGTGTTTCAGTCTATCATTTCACCCCTCTTAGTCTATCTCATTCGAGGAAGAATATTCTGAAGGGGGAGATATTGTAAGACCCCATAAAAGACTAAAGCTTAATACTGTCCTTTAAGCGTGTCAAGAGGATCCTAGACTTAGAAAATTTTAGCTACATTCAAGACTTAGCTAAATTTGGCCTTCAAAAGTTGGCAAATTCATTTCGCCACCTTAATGTCTTTTAATGGTCTGTATTTTTATTGATTCATGATCAGGAAGGTCAATAGGTGTTCCCAGACAAGTTTTTGATTTTTTGGAAACTCATTTAGATTAAGATTGGAAGTCCAAAATAGTGGACCAACGCGATCTTGGCGTGCCGTATCGCCTATCGCATTGGTCACCAGTTGTGCAGACTGCCAGAGCCAAAACAACTGAGGCTCGATGCATTCAGGGCGCTTCGCGTTGGGTATAGCATCGTAGCCCTTGATGCACCGCGTCACTCATAGCGTCGGTGCCCAGTTATTTAGTCATTAAATATCTGCATTTTTAAGAGCAAAAGGGTAATTTTCTCAACCCTATATAAGGATTAAACGTGGGATTAAGCCTCATTTACACTAAAATACACCTTTTTCTCTCAAAATCATCTCAATAACACATTAGGGTTTTCAATTGGGGATCCAAGTTCAAGAAAATTTCTTCGTGAATCATAAATAATCTTCCATCTAAGGTATGCATAGTGTTCATTCATGGACTTCTTTCATCCATGAAGCCCAAGAATTAAGTTTTAAATTTTGAATTGTGATATTCATTCTATGAACTGAATTATGTTCATGTGTTGTCGTTGTATGAATTCCAAGATGGAACCTTTATTATGTCTTTATGAAAATACGCTAATATGTGCACTGAAATCATGAAATTGGGTAAAATTGTGAAGTAAGGTTGTATTAAATTCATGCTCATGCCTAAGACTTAAATCATTCAATCTAAGTGTTTGATAAAATGCCTAGGAGAATAGAAATTATGCTTGATAGTTAAACTGTGACCCAAGTTATGAATGTACGTATTCCCCTATGTTTAAAATGATTTTCATGAGGATTGTTGTGTAATACAATTGCGTGATGATATAATTATGATATTAAAATGATGAAGTTAAGACATGATCATGTGTATTCTAAGCTATATACAAGATTATGATAACCATGTGCTTCATGAAATATCCCCTACTGTCATAGTATGTATTGTTGATGTTGGCCATGTATTCAAGAAAGTCATGCTTTGTCAGTTTCCTTCTATCGAGTCCTAGGGGTACTTGTACCCAAAAAATATAGATGTGTACCTAGAGTTAGTGTCATGTTTTACGATATCCTCAGTCATGCCATGATCCATAGAACTCAGTCAGTCATGTGACTGAAGAAATCTTAGTAAATTCAGAAATCTCAGTAGTATTCCTTCAGTCAACTGAACTCCATGAAATTAGTCTAGTCCATTTCAGTTAATTATGTTTAGTGTCTATTCATATGGGAGTAGGAATTAGCACCGAGCAAACATAAGGATGGGAACTCACATGTTATATGAGGGTGTGATTCTTAGAAGCAATCCTTGTGTTCCTAAACTACATAGCCAGCGTAGGTTGAGACATCATAGTCTATTATATGAGGGTTCCCACTGCTCTTAATAGAGTTACCTATTATATGAGGGTTACTTACAGATTGTCCTTACCAGTGGCGCGGTATTGACACCCTTCCAATTGGGGTTACAAATTGGACCCCAACTCAGCTATATTGCAATTATTTGGGGCATGTCAGTTAGATAACTACTTCCCACTATTTTAGTTACAGAATTAGGACTGTTACATACAGTCATTCAGTCTCAGTAATAGAACTTAGATAGTTCTACAGAATTCAGGACTATCAGATACAGTCAACTTAGAACAGTATAGAACTCAGCTAGTTCCATCAGAACATAGACTTTCAGATACAGTCGCTCAGTATCAGTTATATAAGTTATACCAGTTATCTCAGTTATATCTGTTATGTCAGTTATCAGTAACTCATTTCACCAGTAATCAGTTTCAGGACTATTAGATACAGTCAATTAGGCCAGTTTTTGATAATCAGAACTGTTAGAAACAATCATTCCTCTATCAGTAATATACCATCAGTTCCTCAGTATTCAGTTGAATCAGTTATCAATATCAGTAAACCCAGATGTTAGCAAATCAGTACTCAGAACTCAATACCCAGTGTCAGTTGGTCTCAGTTATAGTTACTTGTACATATATGTATTCTCACATTCATGTTATACAATCATTTAGTATTATTTAGGCATATGAACCCTTTCATTCATCCTGCCTCACATGCATACCAGTACATTCAATTGTACTGACGTATTTGCACTATGGTGTTTTACTTTATGCCATAGGTTCAGAAGCACGAGCTCCAGAGCATCAGTAGCATTCCAGTATCCAGCAATCAGAGTTATCAGTGAGTCATCGTCCTTCGAGGATATGATCATTACTTTATCATTTTAGTACTTAGTTTATTTTAGCAGTTAGAGTTAGTTGGGGACATGTCCCATCAACTCTTTATTCAGACAGTTTAAAGGCTTTCAGACTATAGTATATTCAGACATTTTATTTTAGTTTTGGGTATTTCTATACCCCATTTAAATAATGTTTTATCAGATTTTATGTTTCAAATTTGAACCTTATGGGCTTACAGCTTATGTTTCCATATTTATATACGTATATTATGCAGTGTTCAGGTACAGATACAGTCACGGGTTAGCTTGTGGTCCTTTAGGGTCATGAGCACCGTGTACCATTCTAGGTACCAGATTTGAGGCGTTATAACAAATATCTGATCTTGTTCCCTAGGCTAGATAGAAGTGTTTAAGGTATGGGTTTCCTATTATTTTGTTTTTTTTAGCATTTGAACAAGGTTTCATGGTTGCATTATATCTTATTTTTGTACTAATGGGTGCCTTAACTCCTTATTCGAGGATGAATGATCCTAGGGGGGTAATGTAATTCCCCAGGTTTGGACTCTTAAAATTTCCATATATGTTGAGCTCACCGTTAAGGAAACGACTAATACTATGAGTCATAGTCACTCTATATGAGTCATGTAGTGCCTTTTGTAGCCAAACCAATAAGGATTACCTATGTTTCTATCTTGAGTACGACTAGGCTCCCTGGGAGTCATAAGGTTTGGTCACGAGTCATAAGGTGAGACTCGTGATCAAACCAGTGAGGTGTCCCTAAGTCACTACCTAGACTACAAGTCATGGTGACAACTCATGGCCAGTGACCACGAGTCGTTATGTGACCCGTAGCGACTGAAGGTTAGAATTCCTACATGATTTCATTAAGGGCATTGTGGTCTTTTCCTCTAACCCCGCTACTATTTGATGACATAAAATATTCCCTTAGCCCTATTTCCACTATTTAACATAACATAAATACTTTCTTCACTATCAAATTCCCAAATCAAGAGAAAGGCTAGGGTTTCTAGGGATTGAAAATCTAGGGCATGAATTGTTCTTTCTCTTTAAAATTCCTCGATGTTTCAGGCACGTATCTGGTTTTATATAAAAACAAGTATTTAATCATGGTTTATGTGAATTTAATTATTAGGTTTTGAATGATAGTTTTAAGGTTTTGGACATTTATTACTTGTTTGGTTTCCTGTAGTCTCAGAACTATTATTCATATTTTATCTCATGGTCTTGGAACTAAATTTGTGCATGGGTATGGTGAACGGGAAGAGGGTTATGGAATTCCTTAAAAAATTTATAAATTGGTTTGTAATTGGCATTAACCTTAACCCACTATGTAAATTGGTTTGTTAAACATGGAATGTATGATTTAACCCATTTTTTTAAACTATTGCATTGCCTAAAAGGTTAATGGAACATAAATCGGTTGGGAAAGGCCTTGATGTCTAAGGTATGATTTTAAATGGTTTTATAAGTCCTTGGTAGCTGGGTATGGATTTTAAATTAGAACTTGGGGGTCGTGGATTCCCCTAGTTTGATAGATAATTGGAATGAGACAATTCTATAAGCTTGCAAGCATATTGGTATGACGATTCTATTTGGTAATACTGTAATGGATGGTTGCTTGGTAAATAAAATGGGCTATGTGTAAATGTTTTAATTAGGCTTAAAGGGGGTTATGTAGCTCGTCGTGGAAGGTGAAGGTCCCGAGGGGACCGATACCAAAAACTACGTTTGCTGGAGTAGAGGTCTTTATAACTGTATGTATAGTTCTCACTTTATACATACTTTGGATTGGCTGGGGTCGGGGCATTCCTAAGACCTTCCTTGGATTTCTCTTATTTATACGGATAACATGCATTGGATATCTTCCGGTGGGAGGAACCGAACCCATATAGACCATGGGTTCCCTTAGGACAGTTTGATGCTCACAGTCTAGGTTAATGATTTTAAATCTCATAATAAACCTTTTTCCCTATCCCAGCATTACATATATATGTATATATGCATATATGTGAACATGCACATTGAGTCTGGATTTGATTTTTAAATGGAATTACTTTATCCCTTTCCCTGAGTTACATGCTAGCGCTCACCCCTCAAATCATCCCCCGAATACATCCTTTCATAATATAGGGTCCTTGGGGTTTTTTATGGTTTTTGTAGTGTTAGGTACTGTGTGCGTCTATTGGGTTTGAGTTGAAGTGGTGGGATTTCAGCTTTTGGAAAACTTGGTCATTCCATCAGTTTCTTTCCATATTTTAGAATTGAAGAGTTCACATTAACATTATCATTGTCATTGTCACTGTCATGGTTGGGGCCATATCCTGACCTAGCTTGATATTCGATTTTTTTTAAAAGTTTTTGTAGACATGTGTAGGTTGGATGATGTTTATTAACTCTTAGAGCTTATTCTTGAGTTACATTAACTATTTTATCTTTATTCACTTACTTTCTTCCGCTTTGTTATTTTTTGGATTACTCTTGGATTGGATAGGCTATGGGGGTACTTTTTGGCCCACGGTGGGCTTGAGATACTCGTCACGGCTAGACTCGAGGTCGGATCATGACAATAAAGTAGGTGCCATCATGACCCATAAATTAGGTTTTGACATTAGCATACATCACTTTAATGATCAAGAGGTCAATTTAGTGATGCCTCCAGTCCCTTGCTAGGCTACTTTAGCGCGCTCGTGTAGCTTAAATAGTAGTCACTTCAGCAGACAAGTGACCGCATTAAAGGCACTTGGAGATTTTTAAATCCCTTTTTCTTCACTATATTTTCCCCTCATTTACTCATCTATTCTCCACTATTTTGAGAGCTTAAAAAGAGGTACACTATGGGGAATCATCTATTGAATCTATGGTAAGTTAGCCTAACACTCCTTGTTTATGTCCCAATATTTTCCCTATCAAATTCCATCCCGTTTCATTGTAAATTCTTAGAAATTATGTCTTAAAATCTAGGAACCTAGGATCTAAGTTGGGCCTCGATATACACCATTTGTGCTTAACATTGGAGCACACATTCCTTTTCCTTTGAGGGACCTCATGACGAATTCAATTTTGGATTCTATTTGTTGGCCTCTCAGGCCCATTCTTGACTCAAATTTTGTCCCAACCTTTTATATAGTAATATAGGTATCATTTTACTCGTGTTGACATGTATATTATCATTATGATAGAGTGGTGCCATTTTTTGATCGTGGAGCAAGATGAGTGGATTTTGGATGATTCAAAACTTTTAGTTTTAGCATTGAAGTGGGCTTCGCTCTACTCTTCTTCATGAAATGGAATGTAGTGCTTATTGCATGCTAGGCAGGTATGATAGGACATGTTTATGACGAGAATATCATGACTTAGCCTAGTTTAAGAGATTCGGGATAGAAGGGTGAATCGACCCTTAAGATGAAATACTAGCTATGGCTATAAGATTTAATCACCCTCAAAATTAAGTATATTAACCATAATTAATGCTAAGTATCCTTTAGTATAAGGATTACTATTTGACTTAATGTCTAGGATCATAGTATCCGAGATTATGATATTATATGTAAACTAGCTATTTATTAATGGGCTTATGGTCTTGGTTATGATACAAGTAGGACTCTAGGTGAGTCTTCTACCTGTAAAAATGGTGTGATTCTAGCATATGGATGCATTGGGTCTTATTTTTGTAGTGTATGGATACTGGTGATGACATGCATATTGTCAGTACATTCATGCTCACTAGTAGTTTGATTCTAACCAAAACAATGATTTTACTATTGATTTATAAAGGGTGTTTATTTCCACTTTTCACTTTTAAAATAGATTCTCTTATAATAAATATTGAACCCATATTATTTATTGATTTATGATCTTTCCAAACAAAAGATAATATCTTAGAAATTGTACTGATATTGATTCTGGTCCATGGTTTATCTACTCTGTTACCACCGCTATTTATTTTGGTCAAGAGAGATTCTAACCTTCTCTATATATTTATGTTGATCCAATCCTGGAGTTAATCTTGAGCAATGGATTTAAGGTCTTACACTCTTTTGTTCTTGATTTGAGTCTATACTTATATATATACATCTCTCTGGTGCTGGATAAAGTAGATTGATGATGATGTTTGGAAATCCTGGATTAGGACCAGGTAAGTGTATATGGATATTCCCAAATACCATAAGGGACCTTCCATCCTTAAGCCATCATACCAGAGAAGAAAGGTCATCGTAGGTCTTGCCTTTGTGAGCTGTTAAGCTGGAGGAGGTGTATGCACTTGATAAATTATGTCACTTGGATCAGATATAATACTATGGATTTATTTTGCATTCATTCATTCATATGCATTTCCTACTAACAGTTTATAATTTGGTGCTAATATATATTAGCCTTATGGGGGTTGCATAGGTATAGGCTATGATTGTTGTTAATTGAGTATTGATTAAACATTTAGATCTTATGAGGGATCGATTAGTTATTGGTTGTCTAGATTAGCTGGTTACTTTATTATTTCTATAATTGTTTGTTCAAGGTAGGTTGACTATAGAATCGTACTCGAGGATGTCAGAATATTTTTGAGCCCATTACTTAATTATAGTAAATTGAATTATAGGTATTGTATTTATGGTTAGACAATTTGGCTAGAGGTCTTGATCATGCTAGCATTAGACTTCCTACTTTGTTAGGATTCCCTGGTGATGTTAAGTTGACTACCTTAGGTTGTTCCCTTGAGTTAATCTTATATACCAATATATATATATATGTACTTACACATAGTGTTGTGTCATATCCTTCTCTTTCCTTATTCATTCATATTGTATATGTACTCTTGTCCTTATATACTACTATGTATTATTTTTTACTCCTCATTGGTATATTGGCTAGTGATATACATTATTGCATCTGAGACCCTGATTACCATTATGATAGGATAGTTTATCCTTATTTCCTCACTACCATTATCATGTTTAGTTCCAGTATTGTTTCCTATAGTTTATATTCCCTCGTTACAGTTATTTATACTTTTATTATATTTGGAGCTCAATCTGTCGATGCCTACTGAGTACTATGTGTTTTCCACTCATACAATACGTTTGCAACCTGCATATCATAGTATGAGTTCTCACTGATGTAGTGTGCATCGTGCAGAGCAAGTATGGATTGGAGATTTGGGGTGCACTCCTGGAGTTTTCAGCATTACAATCCTCCATCATATGGACTAGACTTATCTCTATATTGTATTTAGAGATGGCTTGTACTTGTATTTACTTTGTATTTTACTTCACATTCTTATTATATTAGGAGATCTTGTACTAATTTCTCTAGGTTTTGGGGCTGTTTTTTTATTGGTCTTTATATCATATTTTTTATGCTATTTCCTTTCATTTCTCTTGATAGTCCGTTACTAGATATTTTGGATTATGGGTTGGCTTACCTACTAGTGGGTATTAGTAGGTGCCATCATGACCTAAGAAATTGTTCTGAGATAAATTGGTAGTAGAGCCTAGGCTTACTGATGTGTTGGTAAAAGATCTAAATATATAGTAAACTACAATGGATTGGTGCGGATACATTAGTATCCTATCTTCAGGAGGCTATAGAGCATTTATATGAACCTATAGTACATTCTTTTACTCTATTCTAATCCATATTGATAATACAAGGTTATCGATAGATATAATGTGCCACAGGTTTATTGCACTCACGATGCTTAAACTTGGAGAATATGGATGTACTTAAGGTTATTTTATTAGGTTTGATGTATTTTTAGAGTGATTTTGCAAGAAACAAGGTGTTGGAAGCTAACCAGAAGAAAATAAAAGAAAAGCTGAAAAGTAACAACCTACCTAGGCACCTACAGGTCATAGGTATGACCTACTGGCCATTGGTGATAACATAGGTGACAAAAAATGGAGTTTCAGAGAGTTTGAAGCCCTAGAAGTTGTGTTCTACCTATGTGGGACCACCTACAAACCGTAGGTGTTACCTACAGCCCCTAAGTTACTCCGTAGGAGGCCACCAACTCAAGTTTTCCTCTTTTGTTTAGATTTGATTTCTAGGATTTCATGTAATCTATAAATTCCCTTTTTATGTTTTTGTATTAGTTAGTGTAAATAGAGGCTAGGGAATGACTAGATAGGTCATTAAGGGCTATTATATACTCTTGCAAACATCTTTTGATCCCAAGAATTACTTGTGATCTTGGGATATTAGTGTTCTTGGTTTGTTATTCAATATGAGACTTTGAGTTTAATTCTTTCATTACTGTGAGATTGATTCTATGATTTTGTCTATGAATTCCATGAATTGTCTCGCAATAATGAGTGGATAATTCCCTTATCTAGGGTTGTGGGAACCCTGGTGGATTAATAAAGTAGAGAAAGTGCCAAGTCATTCTAGATAAAGATTTATGCATGTATTATGGTTTTCTTCAATTTGATTGTCTTTTTAATAGGTGCACACATTAGGATCCCGCATAATATATTACTACTTACTTTATAAGAGGAGTAGAGATTAGGAAAAGATAATCACAATAGTGATTTGGAGTTAATTGCCGAAATAAAATTACCTGCACCATCTACTTAAGACGATTAACTTTCATCTAATAACTTGAGACTCAAAAGGTAATAGTTAAATTAGGACAGTGACACCCTGAGACACATAAGGTAAAGGGTCAAATCTATAACGAGTTCACAAAATAGTTGATGGTACATAACTTACCAGATTCCACAAGCAAGGTATTGGAATAGTTTGATAGTGCACGATAAATCTACAGAGTTAGAAACCAGGAAAACACAAGCCTAGTACTTATCTTAGATTGATTACAACTTCAAGCATCTAGTTCTTGTTATTTCTTACTATTTCAATAAATTCCCTCATTTACTTTTTGTACTGCTTGGTGATTTCAACAAATTCAAGTTAGATTTCTAACGTATTCTGTAGGATCTACCCCAACCTAGTTAGTTACTATATTTTTATAGAAACCGTTTTATCCTTCAATTAGAGGTGTAGTTTGGGCAATATAAAGTTGTGGATGAGACTTTTACAAGTGTTTCTAGAGATTCATCTCAGAGTCAGGCTAGGAAGTCAGAGATTAATATCGAAGATCTGTATCATCAGTCAGAGGATCTAGGGCCAGCTCAGGCACCAATAGAGTTTGCGACCACCTCGACCTATCTGAATTCTAAATTGGGGATTTCAAGCCTTTATACGAATGCCCACAGCTAAAGATAATATCCAATTCATTGGGCAATTCTCAGGCCAGAGTTGGGATTATTGTTTTTCAGCATGGTTTGTTATTTATTTCAAAGTATAAGATTGGGTTTCTTAAGTGAGCAAGACATTCTTCTATGCCATATCCTTTGAAGATTAGTTTTGTCACTCCATTTGGCATCGGAGCATTTCATAGCAACCAAGTCTTTTTTTCTCAGGTTGTTGACCATATAAGGGCCATAGGGAGAGAATGTATTGGAATATATGGAGGTGGTATTAAGAGGACACATCATCAATATAATGTTATTGGTATTTTTTTTGGGAGTAGGTTTCCACCCAGAAGGATTCAACTTCGCTTCAATCTAATCAGTTCACTTAAGTAGCTTGGAAAATAATTGGTGGCTCTTATATAAGTCGTACTGGCCATTATAGGTAGAGTTCTTATCAAACTATACAGAGTACTGGCCAGTGGGTGTAGTGTCTTAAATTATTCTAGGAACTTGTTTTGGTTGTGGTGAGATTTGTTATTGGTCAAGGGAGTGCCCTAAATGCAATTTTGTTGTTCAGTCAGGGTTAGCATATGTTCCTCACTAGCCTAGAGCTCTTGAGATATGTTATGATTGCAAGAAGGATGGTAATTATAGTAAGGGGATAAGTCACTATTTAGCTAATACAGATAATACTCATAAAGATGTGGTAATTTCAGCTTGAGATAGTGCACTCAGTACGTCAGTTGATGATCAAAATGTTCAGTCCAAGTTACTACCTACTCTGATAAATTCTCTTTTGGTAATATCAGGCTTATGAATTTGGAGTTCCACCGTGATAGGTGCACCTTTTTATTTCCTACTTTTACCTTCTATTTGATTTGAATTGGGCTTTTTATTCCCATCGATGATTATATTCCTTGGTATTTTTATATTTGTTATTTTGTGAATTTGTGTCGAGTTCATGATTATTTGACTACCCCCATAGATGATTTCTTTTAGTAGTGGATAATGTGGATCAGTATTGATATTTCCCTGGGGGTGTAGCATTTTGGTTATAGTTCTATTTACCTTAGCATATTTTCCTCCTTATGGCCCTGGAGTGGTATTTGTTATTGATTTTTTATTTTTTGTACCACCTATACCTTATCCTTGTATTTCTATTATTATTATTATAATTGTAATTATTTTAATGGTGATCGATCCTTACTTGATTAGCAGCTAGACTAGCATTATCCAGCTAGGATTCCCATTCTCAAGATTCTTGTTCATTGCTTAGGTGGATAGCTTGCTTGTATTGTCTTTCTTATTTTACCGAGGTAAGTTTGTCATTTTCTTCTTCTGTTGGGAAGGTTAGAATAGTTTTTGTGGGGTATGGGAGTGAAGGTTGGTTTGGCTTTC
This sequence comes from Capsicum pubescens, assembly GCA_030864215.1. Classification (NCBI taxonomy): domain Eukaryota; kingdom Viridiplantae; phylum Streptophyta; class Magnoliopsida; order Solanales; family Solanaceae; genus Capsicum; species Capsicum pubescens. The sequence goes on along the minus strand of CM061544.1, from coordinate 190,414,723 downwards.
TATGGTTCTGTTATAGATCTAGAGTTGGAAATTTGGCTATATGCCTTGTTCCTGAGTCTGAGATTCTAGGACTTACCTTCTAGTGTGTTGAGGTTTTAGCACTAGCTATCCTTCTCTATAGCCCATTTTAGAGGTTGATGAGTTTATGATCTATTCTTCCAATTTGGCTAGTTCATTTCTAAGTATTGGTCCTGATGTTGTAGTTAAAATGTCTTAAGTTTGCATTTTTTGTTGGTTAGGTTTATCTCCTTATGACAGCATTAATCTTAGTATTTGTGTGGAGTTAGATACTTTATTCTTCATATGATATGGTTCTTGGTCTAGTTGAGTTGAGGGTGGTAGAATAGGGTAACCCTTTTTATAGCCTCTTGATAAATTGGACAATGGGAATTTGTTATCTTGATTCGGTTGGTCCATTTTACAGTAGTGGTCTTGACCTTGGCAGTAATATTAAGATTAATACTCTACTCTTCCGCAATGTGATTTTTGGTTTAATTGGGTGAAGGTTGTTTTGCTTAAGTGGATTCAGGAAATCATTATTTTTAAATTTGTTTGTCCTAATGTGACTTTGTGGAGTTCTTCTCTTTGGTGATATATGCCTATGAGTATTCATTATTGTAGATGGAGCATTAGGTCGATCGATTTCTGGCTAAGGTTGCATCTCTTTGAGTTTTTAGAGTTTTAGTTGTCACCAGTAATGCTTGTAGCCTTGGTAAGTTCTATGGGAATGCCTTGGTGAATTATTCCCTTCAGTAGATGTGGATTTGATTGCTTGTGTCCTCAGTTAGTGGTTCTCCCTAGTTATGGCTATTTTCTTCATCCTTGTTTTGATTTTGACTCTGGAAGAAACTAGTGAGGATATGCCTAATTTATGATAGTAAGGTCGATTTTGATATTTGGCCTCAATTTAGATATGTTGTCTTGAGTTTTTTAGTATTGACCTTGGCAAATGGCAGCTTGAGGGTTATGATAGATTTTGGCATTTAAGTTCTTACTAGTCTATAGAATTTGTTTGGATAGTTAAGATTGAATGATTTAACTTCAGTGTTGAGATTTAAGTTATAAGTAGTAGAGCTTCATTTTAGCCTCCATATCCAGATTTATATCGGTTGAGCATCCTTCTATAGGCTTGATAAGACAACTCTTTAGCTACCTATTTGGTCTTTTTCAGTTCAAATAGATTGTGGTTGATAGATGTTTAGATGATACCCTGTTAGCACTTCATGATGGTTTCTTCTTCTTTTGGCCTTGATTCTCATTCATACCAAAATTTTGGATTGTCTTCTGAGCAAAAAGAGTGATCTCAATTTGGACTTAGCATGGTTTCATCCTTATCTAGTGGGATGCCCTGGAGAAGATCATTCAGTTTTGAGTGTTCATGCTTCAGACTACTAGCTATTGGTTTCAAGGGTCATTCAAACTAGTTATAGCTTTGATATAGATTGCATACTTTGGCCATCACCATTCGTGTGTCCTACTACCACCTTATGGGTTTATTTTTATGCATACAATTATGTATTTTTGGTGGATGAGCTTCAGTTCATCGGGGTTAGTATGATGAGGTTGTGGTAACAGGACTCAGATAATTTTCTGTGTGGTTTGAAATAGATGGTATGTTTGGAGAGGCAACGGAAGGCTATCTTTGATATTGGAGTTGGTTGCATGATTTATGCCTTAGGTTGCCTTTTGCTTGGTTAAGTCTTTGCTTAGTTGTACCCGTATCGGTGAGATACTTGTGTGTTATGGTTTAGACTGGTAAACAACAGCTATTCTTGGTTCAATTGGAGTCCAGTTAGTTGAGGTTGAGTTTTGGTTGGTTGGAAAGTGAAGTAAGGAAGTTGGTTGAAAAGCAGACGACTATAGCAAATCTCTTGGGAAGTGTTGTTCTTCTAGGAGGAAACTTAGGAAGTCTTGCTCAGAGCATACAGGAGCAATACCTCTTTCTTTTAAAGTGTTTAAGCTCTTTCTATCCATTGACTTTCACAGATAAAAGTCATTTTCGTATTATATATTGAAATGACCCTTAAGATCATTACCTTAATTCTTGCACATTTCCAATATTTTGAGCCTTCCCACAGTGGCTATAGGTCATTTATGACTTGTCAAAACTGTTGGTTCAATTATCGAATTATTTGTTTAGATTTTAGGCTCATTTTCTTATTTTGGAGCTATCGCTATTAAGGAATTATTCTCTGACCAAAACTCATAGTAAATGACCTTGGATTAGAATTCCAAAAGCGTCATTAGCTTTGAAAGGTTGATTTTAGGCTAGCAGGACCCTTGATTCAGGTGCCAAGGCTTTCGGACTCATTTTGGGCTATTGGATGGATTCTATAAAAATGGAACATAGGTGTGAGCCCTATATTGAGACGATATGATCTTGGAAGAAAGTTTTGATGGTTTTATTGAATTTGGAATGTAAAATTTTGTATGGTAGGATAGTTCATTTATGCACATGGGGTTCTGAACAAATCTCGAGCCCTCGGTGAGTCTATTTTAGACATGAAAAATCTGATGCCTCAAGTTGCTGGTGTAGCAGCTTAAGCGGCCAAATGACTGCTTAAGTGGTAGTTACTTTAGGGGCATTGGGTCGCCTTAGTGGCTTTGGCAGTTTGGATAAGGACCTCTAAACATATCCATGCCCACATTAGCAAACGTCGCATTAGCAGCCAAGAGGCTGCTTAAGCAATGCCCACAGTCCCTTGCCATGCCGCTTTAACAGTCTTATGCCTCTTAAGCAGACAAGTAACCGCTTTAGCGGAACCTATAGATTGCTAAATCCCCCATTCTTCACCCTATTTCCCCCTCATTTTCTCAATTATTTACCACTATTTTGAGATTTTGAAGAGAGAGAAAGTATGGAAAATCATCCATTGAAGCTAAGGTAAGTTACCCTAAAACTTCTTGGTCTTTTTCCATTATTTTTCCTATCAAATTCCATCCCATTTTGTAATAAATTCTTGGAAATTAGGTCTTAAAATCCTTTGCCCTTAGGGGCTGATTTGGGCCTCGATTTATGCAAGGTTTGTTCTCACCTTTTGATCAAACATTCCTTGTCCTTCATGGGGCATCATGATGGATTCAATTTAAGATTCCATTAGCGGGCCTTGCAGGCTCATTCTTTACCCGAATTCCGAATTGAACTTTTATATAGCAATGTGGATCTCATTTACTCTTATTGATGTGTACTGTAGATCAAAGATGACTAGTTTGTGGATGATTCAAGCTTGCAATTTCAGCATCGAGGTAGGCTTCGGTATACTCTTCTTCATGAGATGGTGTATAGTATAGATTTAATGCTAGGTGGGTATAATAGGATGTGTTTATGACTAAATTATCATGACATAGCCTAATTTAAGAGTTAAGGATAGAAGGGTGAATCGACCCTTAAGATGAAACACTTGTTGTGGCTATAGGATCCTATCACCCTAGAATATAAGCATATAAACCATAGTTAATGATAAGTATCCTTTAGTATAAGGTTTACTATTTGACTTAATGGATAGGATCATAGTTTCTCATACTATTGTATTACTTGGATATTAGTTATACACTATTGGTCCTGAGGCGTGGTTACGATACTAGTTGGACTCCAGGTGAGTATTTCCTTTAAAAAAGGGTGTGATTCGAACATATGGAACTGGATACTGGTGATGACATGCATACTATTGGTACATTCATTCTGTTTAGTGGTAGATTCTAACCAAAACCATAATTTTACTACTGATTTATAAAAGGGGGTTTATTCCCAATTTTCACTTCCAAAACAGATTCTTCTATAACAAAAATTGTACCATATTATTTTTTCATTTATGAGATTTTGAAACCAAAGATGATGTTTCAAAAATTAGATTGAGATTGATTGTATTCCACGGTTTATCCACTCTTACCACTCACACTACACTTTTCAAACCTGCAAATCATAGTACGAGTTTTCGTTGTTGTTTTGTGCATCATATGGAGCAGCTATAGATTGGAATTTAGGGTGAGATCCTTCCATTAGAGTATTACTACTCTCCCTTTTATGGATTTGACAAATTTTTTTACTGTATTTAGAGATAGATTGTACTTATATTTACTTTGTATTTCACTTCATAGTCTTATTGTGTTAGGAGCTCTTATATAAATTTCACCAGGTTTTGGGGATACTTTATTCTTATTGGTCATTATATCATATTTATTCATTTATTTCATTTTATTTCTTTTGATAGTCTATTTCTAGCTATTTCGTATTATGGGTTGGCTTACCTAATGGTGAATTTTAGTAGGTTCCATCATGACCTGAGAAATTGGGTCGCAATAGTATGTGTTGGAATTCTTAGAAAGTATTGTCACCTGAAAGAAAGTGTAATTTTTGTAAGTTATGATTTATAAGTAGTAGAATATCCCCAAAATTCATATTGTAAATCCAAAAGTGTAGTATCAAGAAAGGTGGGGGAGAGAGAGGGAAAAATTATACATCTATTAAGTTAGAATTGGGGGAATATATTTTTAGTTGTTAACCAACCATGTGTGGTGTATATTTTTTGGTAGAAGGTAGAGAAGGAGTTATTGGTTAAAATGACTTAGATTATGCATGAACTACGAAAGGAGTTTATGATGGCATGTCATTTTGTTTGAAAAGTATAGGTCATTAATAAAGGTGTAGAGTGGTTATGGATTGGTAGATCTAGGCCACAATTTGTGATTTTAAAATAGAAACCACTTGATGCTTATAGAGATAGAAATTTAGTTTAGATAAATGGGTGGATAAGTAGTAATGATGCATGAAAAGTGGACACGATAATTTACTGTAACTAAATATACTCTAGGATTAAGATCGACTATTCCTATCATGAGGTTTTAGTGGATTAGTATTTCTCAATTTTTATATAGTTGTTTCTAAGCCAAGATAGCATGTGATATTGTATTGTTACGCATGTTTCATTGTAAGCACTAAATTTTGATTGTGATGATCACCAAGGTAAAAATAAATCATAATATGGGGTTATCGAAGCTATTTTTATGAAATTGATTTTGTAGGCTTAAAATTGAGCATGTAGGTATTTAAGATCATTAATATTCAATAAGTGTGATGGTGTAGATATGATATAGATATGTGTAATGATCCTCTAGGTCATTTCTTTGATTTTCATGCATTTTTGGTATTTTTGAACCTCCCCATAGTTGTTATAGGTAATTTGTGACTTGTAAAAACTATCGATTTAGTTATCAGATGTTTTGTTTGAGTTTTAGGCTTATTTCCTTATTTGGAGCTTTTATTGTTAAAAAATTTATCTCTGACCAAAACTCCTAGTAGATGGCCTCGAATGAGAATTTTGATAGCTTCATCAACTTTGGAACTTTGGTATTAAGCTAGAGGGATCTTTGGTTCAGGTCCCAGGCATCCAAACTTATTTTAGCCTATTGGGTGGATTATATGAAAAAAGGAAATATAGGTGTGAGACCCACATTTAGTCAAAATGATCTCGGATGAAGATGGTTCCATTGAGGTTGGAATATCAAGTTTTGTACGGAGCATAGTTTATTTGCACGCATGGGGTTTCGAACGAATCTCGAGAACCAGGTCAAAATTTATTTTTAGACTTATAAAATCTCTTATCTGATATGACCACTTTAGCACTCATGAAGTAGTTTTAGAGGCAAATGCTTTAGCGCTCATGAGCCGCTTAAGAAAACTTGTTCAACCGCTTTAGCACTAAGGTTACCTCTTTTAAGGTACCCACACCTATTGTGCCACGCTTTAGAGGTTGAGAAGCCTCTTTATCGGCAGCCATTTTAGCGGTTGGGTGACCGCTAAAGCGGCACCTGGGGTGCATAAATCCCCCTTCTTCATCCAATTTTCCATCATTTCCTACACTATTTTCACACTATTTTGAGATCTTACAGAGAGGAAAAAGTGGTGAATTATCTGTAGAAGCTAAGTTAAGCTAGCCTAACACTCCCGACTTATTTCCCATTAATTTTCCCTTCAATTTCCATCCTATTTCTTGGTAAATTCTTAGAAATTAAGTCTTTAAATACATAAACTTTAGGGGCTAATTTGTTCCTCGATTCATGCACCATTTATGCTCAAGTTTTAAGCATACATTCCTCATTCTTTGATGGACCACGTGATTGGTTCAATTTTGGATTCAATTTGTGGGTCACGGGCCCATTCATGACCTAAGTTTCAACCCAATCCATTATATAGCAATATGGATCTCATTTAACTCCAAATGACATATAGATTACTATTTTGATGGCATGGTGGCATTTTGGGATCATGGAGTAAAGGCAGATGATTTGTGGGTGATTTAAGGATTTGTGCTTTAACATTGACGTAGGCTTCTGTCTACTTTTATTTATGAGATAGTGTTTTCTATACATTGCATGTTATATAGGGATCTTAGGATGTGATTATGGGAAGAATTCCATGACTCAGCCTAATATATGAGTTTGAGGAATAGAAGGGTGAATCGACCCTTAAGGAGAAATACTTGTCATGCCTTTAGGATCCTGTAACCTAGGTTATGATCTTGGTAGAAATAGTTGAGGCCAAATTTACTACCTGAGTTATTGGATTAGCATGGTTTTCTGGATTATGGTATTGTGGTTATGACGTATATATATTATTAGGCCTAAGGTCGTGATGGCGATATTAGTTAAACTCAGGGAGTGTGCTTTATCCTTATAACGGACATAGCTTTAATCTATAGACGTTTAGATGCTTATAATTGTATTGTTTGGATACTGGGGATAGCATGCATAGATTCGGTACATTCAAGCTCAATTAATGTTATTCTAACTAAAAACATGGTTTTACTATTGTTTTCCTAAAAAAGGATTTATTCCCACATTTTACTTTTAAAATGGGTTCTTTCATAATGGGAATCGTAAATCTCTGATGGATGATTTATGAGCTTTTGGAACTAAAGTTATTTTTTATACATTTGATCTAGATAGATTTTAGTCCATAGTTTTATCACTAATATTTACTTTGGTCAAGAGAGATTCCGATCCTTTCTACTCTTTGATACTAATTTAGTCTCAGAGTTGATCCGGGTGATGGGTTTACAGACTTACACTCTTATAGACAAGGTTTGCTCCTATTTATTTATTATATATACATCTCTCTAATACTGGATAGAGTAGATAGATGATGATCACGATGATTGGAAATCCTGTATCGGGATCAAGTCGGTGTATATAGGTACTCTTGAACCCCTTAGGGTCCCCTTTATTTGTGAGCCACCGTGCCAGAGAAAAGAGGTATCCATAGGTCCTGCCATTGTGAGCCTTCGAGCTCAAAAAGGTATATACACTGGGTTATTTTATGGAACTTAGATCAGTTATGGTATTATGGATTTACTTGAATTCATTTATGCATGTGCATTCCCTATTACCAGCATTTTGATCGGATTCTATACCTATCAGCCTTATGAAAGGTTGCATAGCTATAGGTTACGAATGTTGCTTGTTGGGTTTTGTGTGTTGTGTGCTGATTGAGCCTTTCGGGTTATGGGGATAGGTTAAAGTATTGCTTTTCCAGACTGGTTACTATACTGTTGTTATTTTCGTTAGTTCATGGCATGTTGATTATGGACTAGTACAGAGAACTGAGTTATGATTCTGATTCTTTTTTCTTACGGTTATTTTATAAGGGATAATTATCTCATGTTAAATGTTTGGATTAGGGATGCTGACTATGCCAGTACTAGCTCCTACTATGGTTTGGAGCCCTGAAAATGTTATCATGACTAGCTTAGATTGTACCTTTGAGCTATATTTATAGATGTAGTATTATCGTATATCCCTCTCTTTCTTGATTTATTCCTTAGCCTTGTATACTGTTATATATTCTTCTACCCTTCATTTGTATATTAGTTTGTGATATGTGGTATAAAGCTTTAGTGCATAAGTACGGCTAAATTAGGGTAGTTCATCTTTAGCTTTATTATGTTAGCTTCTTGGATATTATGTTGTAGTTTAGATTATTGATTGCATATTATTTACATTTGCATTATCTATGTAGCTCATTCGGCAGTTTCCTACTTAGCACCATGTGTTTGGTACTCATACTATACTTTTGTTGCTTATAGATCATAGTACGGGTTCACGCCATTGTTATGTGCATCGTGTGGAGTAGCTATGGATCAAAAATTTAGGTAAGCTCCTGGATTTCAGAGTATTACCATTCTCTCTTTCGTGGACTAGACTAATCTTTATGTTGTATCAGAGATGGGTTGTACCTGTATATTTATTTTTTACTTTATTTTGTACCCTTATTATATTAGAAGCTATTGTTCTGATTCCACTAGATTTTGGGACTGTGTTATATGAATTAGTCTTTAATTATATTTATTACTTAGTAGTTCATTACTAGAAGTTCCTAATTACAGGTTGGCTTACCTACTTGTGAGTTATAGTAGATGCTATTATGACCTAAAAACTGGGTCGTGACAAATTGGTATCAGAGCCTAGGTTTATCGGTGTGTTAGTATAAGAGCTTGGTGTCTAGTAGAGTTTTGTGAATTGTTGCGAAGACGTCCATAACCTATCTTCGGGAGGCTGGAGGGCATTCATATAAAATTTATTCTTGACTCCTTGTCATGTGTTCATATTTTTATGATCTTCAAGTACAATTTTGACTCTATTATGTTCTAGTTGGATGATATGAGGTTATCGATAGATGTCAATGTGACTTTTGCCCCTGTCTCAATACCTTTAGTTAAGCAGGAGCTAAGGAATCAGACGTTAATACTAAAGATATTCAGTGTCAGTTAGAGGACCAGTTTAGTCTCTAGTAGAGTTTGCAACTGCCTTAGCTTTTTAGAATTCAGCATTGAGGATTTTGATTCTTTATATGGATACCCATGATTAGAGATGATATTTGGTTAATCGAGCAGTTCTCAAGCTTAAGTTGGATTTGACGGGGTGCAGTAGGGTTCTTTTTCAATTTTAGAGTATGAGATTTGGTTTCTTGAGTAGGCCAAGCATATTTCTATGTTATATATTCAGAGCATTAGATGGTGGGTGGGTTTATTAGAGGACTAGCTTTATCACTCAATTTAGTATTAGAGCATTAGATAGCAATTGAGTCTTCTTTATCTTAGGTTGCTGAGCCTATGAGGGCTACAGAAAGAGTATGTATTGAGACTTATGGTAGTGGCAGTAAGAGTCCATGTCATCAAAATAATGCTATTGGTATTCTATCTGGGAGTGAAGATCTTCTCAATTGAGATCATCTTTATATGCAGCCTATCAATCCTATGGAATTAGTGCCCTATACTATAGGTGGCTCCCAGATCAATTTTGGTGATCACAATGGGCAAAGTTCTAATCTGACCTTGTGGGGTATTTGTTATGGATCTTTAGACCATGGAGGATGTTCAAGATAAGAGGGTGCAATACCTCTGAGTATTCCAAGAGATTACCGTGGTAGTGGCTAGATTGTTCATTAGTCTAGAGAGTGAGTTCAATGTTAGTTGGTCAACTAGTTGGGATTAGCGCATGTTTCTTTCCATGTTAGGACATTTGGGCTTGATATCATTGTAGAAAGATCGGTAACTAGTCCAAAAAGTGTCCCCGATGTGGGATCATCAGTCATTTAGCTCGTCCAGATCAATCTCAGAGTGTTGTGGCTCCTTCAGTTAAAGACAGTGCACTTTGCTCCTAATTAGTTAATTTCAATGCTCACTCTAAGTTTGGACCCGCATAGATTTATTCTCCCACAAGGACGTCAGGCATATGACTTTGAATTCCACCATGATAGGTGCGCCTTTTGTTTCCTACCATTACCTTTTTATTTGAGTGCATTTGGGATTTCATACTCATCAATGATTATATGTCATGATAGGTTTATATTGATTCTTTTGTGTTCCTTGGTGTAGAGTTCATGATTATATGACTATCCCCATAGATGATTTCTTATAGTGGTGGATGGAGTAGATCAGTATTGATATTTTTATAAGGGTGTAGAATTTGGGTTTGACTCCCATTTACCCTTGTATGTTGGCCTTCTTACAGCCCTAGAGTGGTACTTGCTATTGATTTTCATGTTTGGTACCACGTTCTCTTTATATTGATGTTTATATTGTTGTTGTTATTATTGCCATTGTATGATGTTGATCAATCCTTTCTTGATGGACGATTAGTCTAGCATTATCTATTTAGAAACCCCTTCCTCACAATTCTGGTTCAAAGCCTAGGCGTTTAGCTTTGTTGGGGGATATCTCCCTTATATCCAGGTGAGGTTGGTCACTTTCTTCTTAGGTAGGCAAGACTAGACCAATTGTTGAATAGGTTATGGTAATGAAGGTAATTTGGTATTCTATAGTTCTATTTTGTCTCTAGAGTTGGCTATTTTGTTATACTGCCCATTCTTTTAGTTAAGATACTAGGACTTTACTTTTAAGTTTTGTTGGGTTCGTCTCCTGGTGATAGTTTGATCTTAGTATTGTTGTGGAACTGGACACTTCATCCTTATTAGGGTGTGGTTCTTGATTTGGTAGAGTTAGGAGAGATTGAGATAGGGATTATGAGAGGTGGAGATAGGTAATTTTTATTATTAGGCATTCATTGTCGAGATGGAGCATTAGATTAATTGGTATCCAGCTAAGTTTGCATTTCTCTGAGTTGCTTAAGTTTTATTTATTGCTAGTATTGCTGGCAAATACAGTGAGTTCTTAAGTATGCCTTAGTGCATTATGACCTCCAGCGGGTATGGAGTTGGTTGCTTGTGTTTTCAACCTATGGCTATCCTCTATTGTGATGATGCTCTTTAGCTAAATTTTGATTGTGGCTCTTGCATAATCCAATGGGAATGTTCCAAATCTTAGATAGTGATGGTGATTTGAGTGTTTTCCCTTGATTTAAACTTGGTGGCATCGAATTGAATTTGACGCTTTGGAATGGTAGCTTGGAGGTTATGATAGATTTGGAGGGTAGATGCTTACCTATCTACAGAATTGGTTTGGATAGTTTGGATATGGCAGTTTAGCCTTGGTATTGAGATTTTAGCTAGGATTTGTGATGCCCCAAAACCGGCAATGTCGTATAGGCACTCAAACCCACGTGAACCGGAGGTCGCCCAGATAACCTAACCTAATTATTAATATAAATCACAAGGACCGGATGAATCCCGACCATATAATAAGATAGCGGAAACACACTACAAATCATAACTTAAATTAGCGTAAACACACTACAAATCATAACTTAAACATATCTAAACACTTCATTAGATTTATCAATCTAAACACTACACCCAAGTCCACAGTCATCAACAATACCTCTATATAAACCGATGTTTAAAAATTTATATGTGGGGATAAGCCCACGACGATAGCTAAACCAAGTCAAAATAAGACTAAGTATAAAGATAGTAGATCGAGAATGAATGTTTTCCAGAATAAGGAAGCTCACCACTCTGAAGTCAATGCACGAACTGCTTCGATCACCTAATCACTGCGCAGGAAGAGAAAATGATGCTCCGGCCCTTATGTCATATGGGAACATAGCATCCAGAGATGGTTAGCGGTTGGAACGCTAGTATGTAACTCAAGGATAAAGATATAATAGTATCATCGTTCAACAACAAGTCAATATATCATATTCAATCATATTCATACACTTACCCTTACAAATAGGTATACCACATGCAATCAAGGAAAGAAGGCTTAGTAACATTCTTAAACATTCATTCATTAGACATGAAGTGGGGTACTCTGACCCTCAAAACTTATAGATTCAAGCATTTCTCATTAGGCATGGTACTTTAACCATATTCCCATTTAATTAGACGAAGAACTTTGACCATTCTTACACTTTCATTAACAAGGACCTTAACCACATACACAATTATTCAAATAAACAACTCTAACCACAAACACATTCATCTAGTCAAGGGACTCCAACCTCATGCACATTCATTAGATAAGGGACTATAACCTAATGCCAACGGAATCTAACTGAAAGTCATTTCATTTGGTGAGGTACATTAACCTTAAGATATCTCTTTAAGAAAGGGACTTTAACCTCGAGCCATTTCATAAGGGAAGGGACTTCAACCTCGAGCCATTTCATAAGGCAATGGTCTTCAACCTCAAACCATCACAACTATCATTAGTTGACATTAGGACTTTAACCTTTTTCCCATGCATCAACATTCATTCCATACAACACTTAAGGACTTTAACCATTTAACTAATTCAACACTATAAATGACCCCATGGTCCTTATGGGAGCCTTCATTGCTCATCCATTTCAATAGGTCATGGCCTTCATTCAATTCATCATACAATTCAATTTATGGTTATCAAGACCCTCACAAACCATTCACATTTCATTAACAATTTATCCCAATCCTCACCACACTTTAGCTCAACACATAATTCAAGTTCATCTTCATATTTAGGTACTTCAACCCCTTATTAGTCATTAACTCAAAAATGTCATCATTTCACAATACATGTCTCACAATATTTTTACAACATCATTTATCGTTCATTCAAACTTATTGGGCCATTTTCTTATTTCAACACAACTCCATATGTGACTAGACAATTCACTTATATATTTTCACAAACACTTTATGTGCATACCTTTAACAAGGCCATTTTTATAGTAGAAATCATCAAGATTAAGGTTACTCAATACCCTCATGTTAAAACATATACAACAAGAACCACATATGCAAATCATCATCAATAACATGTATAAACACAAGTCTAAGCAAGGATCAACATTATTGATCATTAGGCAACCAAACCCTTTTTCATTTGATTTAAAAACCACCATGTACACTTACTTATCCAAGTGTAAAATTAATGGGATTAGAGTTATTTAACAATGGGAAGAGTTACATGCCTTATATAACTTGGTTTGCCAAGAGTCTCGACTTCACTTTACCTCTTGAAAATCACCCTTGAAACCTTAGCCTCCAATTCTACATAGATGAGTTTGAGAGAGTATTTTGGATATTTGATCCTATAAAAAATGTGATTAAATAGGCCATATAAACTTATATAGTGAAGGTAATTAGGGTTTAGGGTGTAGGAAATGACCACAAGTCCCTTAACTAAAAGTTGGAAAATGGACCCATCTAGGGGTACGACTCACTAGGGTATGAGTGGTACCTTAGGGTATAAGGTTAGGATCACACACCCTTGATTCATATCCAAAGGGTATGAATCAACCCCTAACTTTTATTTTTCAACCTTATCAAAACCAGTCGACTCAATGTTCTAGTCCAAACTCTATACAACTCACTTGGTATGACTCATATGCTTTCGCATGATTGGGGAGGGGGTCACTCATACCTAGGACAGTTATTAATCCTCACCACACTATCTGGGACATGAGAGGGGATTTGAAGAAGGATACGACTCATATCCAAGGGGTACGACTCATACCCCTAGACCTACCCACCTTAGAGACATCAATTGAAAAAAATTGCAATGGTTCAAAGTCTATCTGTTTTAATTTGTGGAGTTTGGATATAGAATTCTTTTCCATATTTATATAAGTTGTATATTAACCTATAGTCTGGAAAAGCCTACTCTTTGCATACCTATTCGGTCTTCTTTTATTAGGATGCAATAGGGTTGATAGATGTTCAAATTATGTCCCATTTGCAATTAAGGATGGTTTCTTCTGATCTTGACCTTAGTTTTCATTACAATTTTAGGTTATCTAATCAGTAGAAGTATTATTCTCAAGATATATTTAGCATGGCTTCATCCTTGGTTAATGGGGCATCCTGGGAAGGATCATTCATTGGTGAATATTTGTGCATTGGACTCCAGTCTATAAGTTTTGAGGGACATCCAGACCAGTTATAGTTTTGATAGTAGGTTGAATACATTATTCATCACCATTTCTATGCTTTGGTAGAGTCTTATGGCTTATTTTCATGCTTGACATTATGGATTTTGGTGGATCAACTTAAATTCTTCAAGGATAGTTAGGTGGAGTTTCTTGGATAGAACTTGGGTGATCTTTTACTTGGTTTAGATTATATAGCAGATGGAAAGGCAAAAGAAGGTTATATTTAGGTATTGGAGTTGGCGGCATGAATCATGCCTTGGATGGCCTTTGGTTAGGATGAGTCTTTTCTAGGATGTGATAGTATCAGTTGTTGTGGCTTGGATTTTTATGCGTCAGACTTCCTTTATTCAATTGGGGGTCAGATGGTTGTGGAGGTTAGTGTTGTCTGTTTAAGAATTGAATAAAAGAAGTTGGTTAAAAAAGTGATATGTATAGCTAAATCCTTTGGAAGAATTGTTTCTTTTTAGAGATTATCTGGGAAGTCTTGCTCTGGGCATGGGGCTCAGTAGCTCGTTCGTTTGAGCTTTTGTGCTCCTTCTATACATTGAATTTTATGGATGAAAGTCTTATTAGTAGTGTATATTGTAATGACTCTCTAGATTATTTCTTAGATTTTTGTGCATATCTAGACTTTCGCACCTCCCTGCAGCAGCTACAGGTCATTTGTGACTTGCCAGAACTATTGAATCGATTATTTGACAAATGTTTGGGTTTAGGCTCATTTCTTTATTTTGGAACTTTTGCTATGAAGGAATTGATTTCAGACAAAAACTCCTCGTAGATGGACTTCGATAAGGATTTCAATAGCGCCATCAGCTCTGCAATGTTGATTTTAGGCTAGGGACCTTTTGTTCAGGTCTTGAGGCATCCAGACATATTTTGAGCTATTGGGCAGATTATATGAAAATGGTACAATAAGTATAGGCCTCACATTTAGTTGATACGATCTTTCATGAAAGTTTCATTGGTTACATTGAGTCTGAAATGACAAATTTGGTATGGTAGCATAGTTCATTTCCACGCAACGGGTTCCAAAAAAGTTCAGAGAACCTATCGAAGTCTAGTTTTGAACTTAGAAAAATTTGATATCTTATATCCTATATGACCCCTTTAGAGCTCATGGATCTGCTTTAACGGCAAGTGTTTTAGCTCTCATGATCCAATTTAGCGGCAAGTGCTTTAGCGCCCAGGATCCACTTAAGCAGCCTTAGCCTTTGGGATGGTATCCACTTAAGTGATCAAGGTTTGCTAGAGCGGGCAGCGCCAAGGTTACTGTTGACACGACCTAATTTATCAAGTCATGATGGAACCTACTATAACCCACCAGTACCGAAGCCAACCCATAGTTCTACACTATTAGTAACACTCTTCCAAGAGAAATGGAGGAAATAATATGGAATAAATTTAGTTAGAGACTAAAAGACATAAGATAGTCTCAAAACCTTATGGAATCAGTGGGAGAGCTTCTAATAATAAGAAGGATACAAATAAATTCCTAAATGAATATACAGATACAACCATCTATAAATACAACATAGATATCAATCTAGTACATAAGAGGGAGGAAAGTAATACTCTAAACGCCAGGAGCTCACCAATGTCTCTGAACCTTAGTTGCTCCACATGATGCACTCAATATCGGCGATAATCTGTACAAAGATCTGTAGGCTGCAAAAGTGTAGTATGAGTACCAAATATGTGGTACTTAGTAGGCATCTACCGACTGAGCTCCAAAGATAATCGAAATATACATAAAATGTAAGCAGAAATAGAAACTACAGCCAAATATCCAACAACCTCATAGTAAAGTTAAGGAGACCGTAAGGACAAACTATCCTACTCATATCCAAGAAACTAACATAGTTAGGCTAAGGAGGTATTAAGTATGAAATATCCTATTCCAGCCACACTCGGTAACCTCAACACTATACTACTATATACCACTGTTCAATATACGAATAATGAGTGAAAGGATAATATATAATAGTATACAAGGTTAAGAAATGAATATATAAGTTGAATAAATAAAGGAAGAAAGTGATGTACAGTAATACCATAGCTACATATAGATAGATATACATATATATAAACAAGGTCGATTCAAGGTATAGCCTAAATCATCACACTAGCATCCAAGGGCCTCATAATCATAATAGGAACTAGTGTTAACAAATTTAGGGTCTAAAGCCAAAAATCCTAACCATAGAGATGATCATGCATAATAATATATATAATCGTAGGATGACAGAATCAGAATCATACCTCAAATTTCAATACCAATCCAATAATCAACCAGTCAAGAACTAACCATAATAATGATAACAATAAAACTATGAAGTAACTAGCTAGCCCATAAAAATAATACCTAATTGAGCCTTCGATAAACCCCCAATTGTAGTCCCAGAAAGTCCAATAAAGACACAACATAGCAAAATCCAGAATAATCACTTATACCTATGCAGTCCCTCATAAGGCGATAGATATAGGCATATACTAGTGATAGGCAATGCGCATTCAAGAATGAATGCCAAGATATAATCCATAATACCCTAACTAATCCAAATACAATTAAGTAACCTAGTGTATATACCTACTTCAGCTCGATGTCTTGCAAAGGCAAGTCCTCTGCAAACTTCCTTCTATAGAACGATGGCTCAAAAATAAAGGGGTCCCAAAGGTGTTCGAGAGTACCCATATACACTGACCTGGTCCTGATCTAAGATTTTCAATATCATCATTAACTTTTTCTATCTAGCACCAAAGAGATGTATAGACACATATAAAACAAATGCATAGACTCGAACTTTGTCTAAAAAGAGTGAATTTCTATAAATCCATTGCACGTGGTAAACTTCGATACAAAATCATCATAAAGGTGTAGGAAGGATCAAGAATCTCTCATGAACAAAGTAAATAATTGTAGCAAAATTACGAACCAAAATCTTTCCTAGTCAATTTTTTAAAACATCATTTTTAGTCTTAAAGGATCATAAATTATTCATTAAGATGGTATGATTCATATTATGAATAAGTCTATTTTAAAGGTAAAAGGGCTGTCTTTAATACTTTTTTAAGGGAAAATAATAAAAAATCATATTTTAGTTCGAATCATACCATTTACCATTTTAGTGATCATGAATGTACTGAATTTATCCATGCCATCACCAGCATCCAAAAAATATGATTATAAGAATTAAAACATCTACAAACTACAGCCTCATCCTTTATAAGGATAAACCATTTCCCAGAATCCAGTTGATGTCATAACACGGCATTGGGACAAATAATATATATAAGACATAACCATAACATCATTATCTAGGAGAACCATCACCATCCACCAAGTGTCATATTAATCATCATACTAATGGTTCATTAGTTTCAACTATACGTAATGTGCTAGCAACCTAAGGTAGTAGGATCCTAGAAGTATAATATATATTTTACGTTATGGATAAATTACCTTTCTATCCCCAAACTAAAAAATTAGGATAATTCATGGTGTTCTACTCAATATTATAGTCGAACATCCCTATTTAACAGGCAACGTATAAAATACACTATCTCATGAAGAAGAGTTGATAGAAACCTACCATGATACCGATCATAAATATTTGAATCGCCCATAAATCATTTGTTTTTCCTTAATGATCTTAAAATGTTCTCAGGCTATAAAAATTATAATCTATGCATCATTAGGAGTAAAACAATACCCATATTCTATAATAGGGGTTGGGTAAAATTTTGGGTCAAGAACGGGCCTACGGAGACCGCAAACAAAATCCAAAATTGAACCATCACAGGGTCCCTCGATGGATAAGAAATGTGTACTCAAGAGTTGAGCACCAACGAAACACAAATCAGGTCTCAAATCAACCCTTAAAGTTTAAGAATTCAAAGACCTAATTTCTAAGAATTTACCATGAAATCGTAGAAATCTTACCATGAATTCAAAGGGATATCACGAAAGAAATTTATGATACCCCAAGTATTTGTCACTGAAAATTCTGAGTTTTTGAACTCATTGTCCTGACTTCGACTCACCCTATGAGTCATAACATGTTATTATGGGTCAAAACACCCCCGATTGAGTATGAGTAAAATTTCATGGACTTTTGAATCAATTGCATGATGGAAAAAGGTTATTGAAACATGATGGTTTGTATTGATGAACATACGGAGTTTTTCTCCCAAGTTAATAGAATTCAAATGGCATGTTGATGTTACCTTTTAATTGAAGTTGGTATGACGATACCAATAGTGCATGCCTAAATATGTATTATAGTTTAATGAATAAGATTGTGTGATAAATATATTAATAGGGCATAATAGAGGGTTGTATAGCTTGGTTGTAAAAGTGGCAGTCCCGAGCGACAACTACTAGAAATCGCATCTACTGGCGTGGGGGTCTAAAAGGCTTAAGGTTTGAGCCCCCTTGCTTATGACTGGGTGGTTTGAGTCTACCTTATTATATGAGTGGGAAATTTTACTACCCCATAATACATTCCATGATCAGGTGGTTAAGTCACCTTAGTATATGATTGGGAGGTTCAAGTCCCCCTTGTATATATATAATTATTCTCTGAGTTGTGCGGCTACTTTCCCGACCAGAGGGTGAGAGCTGGAGCTCATATAGACTGTGGGTACAATTATTATGAAGATAAGCTACATAATCCAGGCTTAATTTTTAATGTGTATGTTAAGCCTTTTTACCTATCCCAACATTTTATATAAGTATATATATACGCACACATGTATATAAATATATACATTGAGTTGAATTGGATTTATTTTATCCTTATCTATGAGTTACATTCTACATCTCCACTCACCAACAATATTCAAACGTTATATCCCCATGCGATATAGGGTCTAAAGGCAATCCAACTTTTCCTACACATTATTCGGTGGATCGGCTCAATTCGTTGGTAGTTGGAGGTAAAGTGGTGAGCTTTCATTGTCTAGAAGACTTGATCATTCTATTGGTTTTATTTCATAAACTAGAACTAATGTGTTAACCACAACATTGTAATTATGATTGTTAGGGTCGGGGGCATGTCCTAGCTTAGACTATTTTTAGTTTAGTGGAGGCTTTGTGGATATTACAATAGATTGGGTATTACTTTTAACATTCTTAGTTTCCTTTAAGTTTATTACTTACCTATCTTATTATATATATGGAATTTGATAGGTGTTATGTTTTGTGTTGACTAGGCAAAGGTGTTCTTCTCTGTCCCTCAGTGGACTTAGGAAACCCATCACTGCCAAGCCCTGGTTTGGGTTGTGACAAATATGGTATAAAAGTTTAGGTTTAGTGTCATTTGGTGTCCACAAAGCCATGTCAAGAAGATTTTTGTTGAATAGCCCACCACACTTATAAGGGAGAGAGTATGAGATATTTAGGAATGTTTTCCTTTATTGTTGTTCTATTTTGAGCTATAGAGTCTAATATGTTTAATATCCTCCAATCCTTATTTTTTTGCACTTAAGATAATTCCTCAGAGAAGACATGATGCAAGTGGAAACCCTTCTGTCCCATATGAGGACAATATCAATGGAGCTCGTTCTACTTATGGAGTTTAGACCCAATCTAGAGCTCCATCCCTTAATTGTACTGCCCCACATGGAGTTTCACCGGTCCCTATCAGTCCTCCTCAAGCACCTCGGGCTGATGATGATCATGCCCCAACAATCCAATGACAAATTTCTAATGCTGAGATTTGTCAATCTATTCATCTGTTAACCCAATTAGTTGTATCTCAGTCATATCAGATGGGTCCTACTGGTATAGCTGTAAGTTTTTTTTAGGTTACTAGAGTCAGTTAGTGTATAAGGCTCAATCCTCCAACCTTTACTAGCTCTAAGTTTGAAGAGGATCCTCAAGGATTTATAAATGAAATAGAGAAGATCTTATGAGTTATGCATGCTTCTGACTCTAATGGTGTGGAATTTTTTGCATACCAGCTGAAGGATATAGTATATCAGTGGTATGAGGAGAGTTATTAATCTAGGGGTGACGATACAGAGTTGGCACTATAGGATAAGTTCTTGGGTGCTTTTTTGGATAATTTCTCTCCTCAAGAGCTAAGGAAAGCAAAGGCGGGGAGTTTGTGAATTTGAGGCAAGGCAAGATGACTATTAAGGAGTATGCCTTGAAGTTTCACCAGTTGTCCTGTTATGATCTATATCTAGTGTCTTCCACTTCCATGAGATCAAGGATGAGGAATTTTACTTCTGGATTGTCCCGCGACATGGTGTTGGAATGCAAGGTTGCCTTGTTGAATAATTAAATGGATATTTCTAGGATAGTATTGTAATGAAACAAGGGGATGATGAGAATAAAAAGCAAGTATAAATTAAGGAGAGGTAGAGTAAGAAATTTCCATATTTAAGTCAGAGTGGAGGTCAACAGCAAAGTGGTAGAGATGCTAAAAATAGTCTTAAGAAAAAGTGGGGCAATTCTTGTTCTTATTCTACCACTAGTACTCTATATCCTAAGTTGTTAGATGACCATCATTTTTAGAGAAATAGTGGATTTAGGGCATAGGGTTCTTAGTCTCAGGCTAGTGGAGCTCAATTAGCCCCGTCTTATCCTCCTTGTCGATTTGGTAGGTAGGTGCATCATGGATTTTGTGAGGATGGAAGGAATAAGTGCTTTAAGTATGGTTATTTAGGTCATCTACATCGGTATTTTATATCAATCAACGTTGCTACTGGGGCTAATAAGGTTTTGGTTGCCACGTCTTTATCTCATTCACCAAAGGGTGCTACTTCTGGCTCCAGCATTAGTCGAAATAGCCTTTATGCTCTTTCCACTCACCAGGAATCTAAGGCATCTCCAGATGTAATCATTGGTACATTATAACTCTTTTCCGGTGATATGTATTTTCTGCTTGATTTGGGGACTACCCTTTCTTATGTGACCCCTGATGTGGCTATTAATTTTTTTTTAGTCCTGAGTATATTCCAGATCCTCTTACTATGTCTACTCTGGTGGGTGGCTCTATTATGGATAGAAGATTCTATAGGGATTGTATGGTATCTATATGTGGTAGGAAGATATTAGTGGATCTGATAGAGTTTGACATGTTAGACTTTGATATGATTTTGGGGATGTATTGGTTGTAATCGCTATGTATTTCTAGGTTTTTAGACACAAAGGGTCAGTTTCCAATTCCTGAATGAACTAGTGATTGAGTGGGAAGGTAATTCCTTAGTTCCTAAGGGAAAGATCATTTCTTATCTAAGATCCTAAAGGTTTATCTCCAAGGGGTTTCAATACCATTTAGTTCATGTTAAAGATTCTAGTTCTGAGGGTCCTTCATTACAATCAATCCTAGTGGTCTATGAGTTTCCCAAAGTGTTTCTCGATGATCTTTCTAGTATTCCTCCTGATAGGAAGATTGATTTTATTATTGATCTTCTTCCTAATACTCATCCTATCTCCATTCCTCCCTATAGAATGGCTCCAGATAAGTTGAATGAACTTAAGGAGCAGTTGAAAGACCTTTTTGATAAAGGTTTCATTCATCCTAGTGTTTCCTCATGGGTGTTCCTATTCTCTTCGTGCATAAGAAGAATGGATCCCTCTGAATGTGTATAGATTACCTCCAGTTGAATAAGATGATGGTTAAGAATAAGTATCCTCTTCCTAGGATTGATAACCTATTTGACCAGCTTTAGGGTGCTAAGTACTTCTCTAAGATTGATCTTCAATCAATTATCATTAGCTAAAAATTAGAGAGATGGATATCCCAAAGACTACTTTTTGTATCCAGTATGGCCATTATGAGTTCTTGGTCATGTCTTTTGGTTTGACCAATGCCCCGGCGGCATTTATGGATCTTCTGTACAAAGTCTTCTATTAGTTTCAGGACTTATTCATTATTATGTTTTTTGATGACATCTTGGTGCATTCTAAGACTAAGGAAGATTATACCGATCATCTCTGAGTGGTGTTGCAGACCCCTAAGGATAAACAACTATATGTTAAATTCTCTAAGTGTGAGTTTTGGTAAAATTTTGTGACCAATCGGGGCCATGTTATGTCTAGTGAGGGGATCGTGGTAGATTCATAGAAATTTGAGGTGATTAAGAAGTGGCCTAGACCCACAACTCCAACTGGCATTCGGAGCTTCTTGGGTTTAGCCAGATATTATAGGAGGTTTGTGAAAAGTTTCTCTATTATTGCTGCCCTATTAACTATGTTGACTCAGAAAATAGTAAAGTTCCTATGGTAGAATTCTTGTGAGGGAAATCTTGAGAAGTTGAAGGATAAGTTAACTTTGACTCCGGTTTTGAATCTACTCAAGGGTACTAATGGCTTTGTTATTTATTGTGATGAGTCCTGTGAGAGACTGGGTTATGTGTTGATGCGGCATGGTAGGGTTGTGGCCTATGCTTCTAGATAGTTAATTGTTCATGAAGAATTACCCGACACACGACTTAGAATTAATGGTTGTTGTCTTCACCTTGAAGATATGGCTCCATTATTTGTATGAGGTTCATGTTGACATTTATTTTGTTCATAAGAGCTTGCAATATGTGCTTACCTAGAAGGAGTTGAATCTCAGGCAAAGAATATGGCTTGAGTTGCTCAAAAATAATGATATGAGTCTTCACTATCATCCAGGTAAAGCTAATGCAGTTACTGATGCTCTTAATAAGTTATCTATGGGAAACATATCTCATATGGAGAAGAAGAAGTCAGAGTTTGTGAAGGATATTTTTCAGTTGGCTAACCTTGGGGTTCATCACTTAGACTCTAAGGATGGAGATGTGATAGTGCAAGAGGTGGTGAAGTCATCTCTTAGTTCTGAGGTAAAAGGAAAGCAGGATTTGGACCCTACCTTGATACGAATTAAGTGTAATGTGGGTTAGTAGAAAATAATGGTTTTTGAGATTGGTGGTAATGGCATATTAAAATACCAAGGAAGATTGTATTTCTCAATATTGATGGGCTGCGAAGGAGGATCTTGGTTGAAACTTATGAATCAAGGTACACTATTTATCCTAGTTCGACGAAGATGTACCATGATTTGAAAGAAATCTACTGGTGGAACAACATGAAGAGGGATTTGGCAAATTTTATGGCCAAGTGTATGGTTTGTCAACAAGTAAAGGTGGAGCACTTGAGACCTAGTGGGTTATCTCAAGAGATTGAGTTGCCAAAATGGAAGTGGGAAGTGATCAATATGGATTTTTATAGGTCTTCAGAAGTATCTTCATTAGTTTGATTCAATTTTGGTCATCATGGATAGGATGACTAAGTCTGCTCATTTCAGACATATAAGGAGTAATTTCTTTGTTGAGTATTATGCAAGGCTGTTCATTCAGGAAATCTCCAAGTTGCATGGTGCACCTTTTCCTATTATATCAGATCGTGGTACTTAGTTCTCCTTATAATTTTAGTGTTCTTTCCATAGAGGTTTGGGAACTAAGGTTAACCTTATCACCTCTTTCCACCCCCAGACGGATAGGTAGAAAAGAGTGTTCAAACTTTTGAGGATATGTTAAGGTCTTGTGTTCTTGACTATTATAGTAGTTGGGCTGATTATTTTTCTCTTATAGAGTTTGCAGATAGTAATAGATAGCACACAAGCATTGGGATGGCTTTCATTAAGGCTTTGTATGGTAGGAGATATGGTTCTCCTTTTGGGTGGTTCGAGGTTGGCAAGGCTTAGTTGTTCGGTCCTGGTTTGATTTATTAGACTATAGAAGAGGGTGAAGGTAATTCGAGATAGGCTTAAGACTGCTCAAAATTACCAAAATTCCTATGAGGATGTGAGGCAAAAGGAGTTGGAATTTCAAGTTGGAGATTGGGTGTTCTTTAAGGTATATCCAATGAAGGGAGTGATGCAGTTTGGAAAGAAGGGGAAGCACAATCCCCATTATATGGGACCTTATTTAATTTTGAAGAGAGTGGGTAATTTGGCTTATGAGTTAAAGTTGCCTTACTATTTTAGTTTCGTTCACCTAGTTTTTCATGTTTTCATGTTGAGGAAGTGTGTGAATGTTCCTTCCCTGGTGGTTCCATTGGAAAGTGTTGGTGTTTCGGACTCCTTATCGTATGTGGAGGTCCTGATTGAAATCTTCGATCGTCAAGTCCGCTGGTTGCGGACAAAGTCTATGTCTTCGGTGAATTTTCTATGGAGGAACCAAAAGTTTGAAGAATCTACATGTGAAACTGAGGAGAACATAAAGTCCAAATACCCATTCTTGTTCCCCATTCCAAATAATCATGCTTAAGGTATGTGTTAATCTTAGTATTTTTCTTTTCAGTCTTTTTAAAGGTTAGTGTGGGTGTGCTTTTGCATTAAATTGTGCTAATGGATGCCTTGACCCCTCATTCATTGATAAATAATCCTAATGGGGTAGCATGTGATGTCACAGGTATTTACCACTAAAAATTATGAGTTTCTAAACTCACTGTCCTGACTACGACTCACCCTACGAGTCGTCACGCATTATTATGGGTCTTAATACCCCAATCATAGGGTGTTTATTAAAGGTAGCCTGAGTTACTGTCTTAATTACAAGTGGCTCCTAATGAGTCGTACGGTCCCACCTATAACCAAAATAGTGTGTGCCCCAAAAGATTTAGTCTTGACTACGACTTGGACCTTACGATTCATAGGGTTACAAAGAAGGGTCCTTCAGTTAATGTCTTGACTACAACTCGTGGTGACGAGTCGTAACGTGTCCTTACTAGTCATATAATGACTCAAAGTCACTGGCGACAATTTTTCAGCTTTTAATTAAGGGCATTTTAGACATTTCCCCTTTTCCCCAAATTTGACCCATGACTTAAAACCGCTTTAGGGTGTCATTATCACTCAAAAACAAATTGAAATAACCTCTAAAACATTCTCAATTCTCCAAGGTCAAGGTACTTAGGGTTTCCAAGAAGTTGATCAATTAAAGCCTCCAAGGGAAAATTCTATCCATAACTCTTGATATTTCAGGCATGTTACTCTCCCCCACTATTACTTTATGAAATCATGTGTTTTAAATTGTTCTCTATGTGGTTTTAATTTTGGATTAAGATCATGGGTTGAGGGCTTTGAATGATTGTTGTTTATATGATGTTTCATGTTTACATATGCATTGTTTATGTTTTAAATGGTCGTTTTGAAATCAACTTGATGCATGGGTATGGTAAATAAACTAGGGGATTGTGATTTCCCTAAATTTTACGAATATTGAAAATTTAATTGGTAATAACGCCAACCCAAATTTTATGGTAGTAGTTTTTGAAATTCAAGAGAGGGTGAACTGAAATTTTTCTGTGAGTTGACTATTGACACCTCACAGTTGACTCGCTTGCAGATCACTTCACAAACTTATTAGATTTAAAATAGTTAATCAAGTAAATAAAAAAACATAAAGTAATAAAACAGAATTTAATCATGGTTCAGAACACCAATGTGGTGCCTACTTGCAGTCCCCTTGGGTTTCAAAATTTCCTTAGATCGTTGAAAGTTGGGATCGAGTACAATGATAGGAAACAAGTTCTGAAGACTTATTTTTCTCTTTAGAACTTGTGACACAACTTCAGTTGATGTTACAAAGTTGATTCGATCCTACTATTTATATAACAATTATAAACTAAAAGTTACAAAGCCTTGTAAGACTAAGAATGAGACACTTTGAATTTTCTCCTTGAAGTTGCGTAACCCGTGTTTGTCTTCAATCTTCATCTTTTTTAGTCTTTGGATGCTACTCTTCATAAGGAATTCTCAATCAAGGATTTAAATTGATTCCTGGATTGATGAATGTAGTTGTTTGATATGTCTATATCAGAAATGTCTATATGCGGCCTTAGATCATGTCCATATCAGATATGTCTGTGATATGTTTTCCTTTTAGTCTGGTATAGATTGATGTCCTTGTGATGATTGTGGCCTTCCTTTCTTTTTCTTATTTTGTCCATTTATCTAGGCTTTCGTGATTCTGGTATAGTGATTCTCCTTCCATTTCTGAGATATTTGATTGATTTTCTTGCCGTGATGTGTGAGTGTCGTGATCCTTTTTTTTATGATTAGATATCTTAAAATATCTGAAGCCGGCTTCCTTTATCATTAGTTTTCAATATCCTGCAAATATCCTCTTATTAGTTTGTCATTATTAAAACATAGACTTCAGAGGCTAACAATCTCCCCCTTTTTGTTAATGAAAAACACGAGTAAATTGAAACACGAGTAAACAAGAGTTGACTTCCCTGTTAAGATGGCTAGCTAAATCCCCCTGACTTTCTGTCTTGGTGGCGGAGGTTGACTCTGATGTGATGAGAGTCGACTTGCTTCCCCTCTTTTGTTCTTCCCATGTGCTATTAACTAATATGCATCTTCTCCCCCTTTTGACATAATCAAAAAGGATATACAAAATATATAATACAACAAAAAGAATTTACTCCGCCACAAAATAAGGAAAAGGACAGAGCAAAATCACAACAATAAAATAACAAGCCAAAAAATATAGAGTTCTAGATATGCAAAGTTATAAAGAAAGTGGCAGTAAAAACATATGAGAGTAGGAGTATTTAGAGTCATTATATAGGATAGATTATGAGAAAGGAAAAATCCCCTTTTGAATAAAAGAGTTCAGCGTCGTGTGGCAAGGAAATAAGTAAGAGTGTTGTGCATGTTAGAGCAGAAGCGATCATAAGATTCCCCCAACACTCTTGGTGAAGTTAGAGTAAGAGTTCTGAACAAAGATGGCAATCTTATTTGAGGGGGAGGGGGATTCAGACTTGATGGACTTAACTTGGGAGAACATTCTATTAAACAATCTCACTTCTTCCTTTTTAAAATCGTCCATGGAGAGTTGCACTTTTCCTAAGTCGGTACCTGTATCTTTGCCCTATTGTAGTAGCTTGATAGTCGACTCCTTGATGCTGGCTAATCCTTCTTTGATGGAAGTTAGACTGCTCTTGATTTCTTCAGTCTCCTTATCTACACAGTTAGGCAAGCAGTTAGGCACAGGTTTACTTACACTGGATGTGCCAGGCAAGCCTTTGACAGTCTCCTTTTTACACCATTCTTTTTCAATAAAAACATAGCCCATGCATGCGAAAGTCTTTGAATCATAGGTGATAGAGACTTATAAAACTGGTTAAGTTAATGGTCAATTCTATAGTGAAGAAGAATTTGAGTGATGAGTAAATCGTAGGGTAAACTTGTCGAGGCATGGGAGTCAGCTACACTTTCTATTATGTATTCATGAATACAAGAACTCTAGTTGATTTTGTATATTTTGGTCAGGCAATAGAGAACAAATACATCTCTACAAGTCACATTACTGAGAGATGCCTTTCGAGGAATCAAGGTGGTTGTAATGACATGAGCTAAAATCCTATTGCAGAAGCTGAGGGACAGATGACCAAAAGAGTTATTGTATGAGTCAAGATCTGAGATGGCCTTCTTTACATCGTTAAAACTGACTTCAAAATTCTCCAACAAGGTTCCATTCATGAAAGGAACAACACTCGAGAATTTGGTGTCAAATACTTTCTTAAATAAAAAGTCATTTAGAATAATATGAGTACCGAGAACCAAGGTTTCCAGTTCCTCATTGTCAGGGGAAAGAAGAAGATTAGCGAAGAACATGCGTATGAGATCTTCAAAGACTTCCAGGTGACATAGGATAAACATCATCAACAAGCCAAGAGCTTTGAGAAACTGATCGATTTTGCAATGGGAATCTTTTATGAGAGAGAGATTGATGACTCGACCAGGAATAATAGAGAAATTCATGAAGGTGAGAAACTTCTCCTTGTGAGTGAGAGTCCAAAACTTGTGCATGTCCTCTGAAAGAAGAGACTCCAGATGGGAGAATCTCCTTTTCTGAGAGAACGACATGAGACTAGAAGTGGTATGTTTTTTTGACATAGTTTACTAGATAGAGTGAGAGGAGGCTTCTTCCAAGGATTCAGATAGAAGGACATGGTCAAAGTTGGAGGAATTTTGATTGGGAGAAGTTTTGGTGTGATTAGCCATTGATCGGGTTCTTTTCATCATAGGAAAAATAGGGATAGATGAGTAAAAGAAAAAGGAGAAAGAGGAAGAGAAGAGATAAATTGAAAGAGGAAAAACAAAGGTTAAGGTTGAAGATGAGAGGGAGGAGGAGTGTTGGAAAGTGAGAAGGAGAGTCGGTTAAGAGGACATAGGGGAGGCAACTGTTCAGAAGGGATAAGAATGGATAAGTGAAGGGGAGTAAAGTTAATGGGAACTGATAGAGGTGAAAGGATACTGCATGGGGAAGAAAAAAGGCCGACAGAGGTGGCATGGGAAACGGTGGGTTAATGATAACTTCCTTTAAAAAAACTTTTGGTAAAAAGGTAAAATTTGGACCAAGTAAAAATAGTTTAGTCCAAAAATATGACTCATAAAACATAAATGCCAAATCTTTTTCTTGGAAAGTCAAGATCTTTCTTCCAGTAAAAAAAAAAAACTTTCTACAAGATCACAAATAGAATGATGCTTAAATGTCAATATGTTTTTACCCTGGATGCACATATAGACCATCAGGGCAGTATTGTTACATATTAAAGGAAATCAAGTAGTTGACACATGATTCATAGAATTTAAGTGAAGCAACTTCCAAAAGGTTGTGTATACTACTCCAGATGTTAGCGAGTCAACTAAATATTGTTCCTTGCTGAGTCATGACTTTTGAGACTATGTAACGAAAAATTTCACCAAAATAGCATTTCTCAAAAAAATATTAGAATTATCAAGAATAAAAAAAAACTTTATTAAAATTACCCCCTTTTTTAAAAAAATGGTTTTGGGCATGACAAGTTTTCATGTTCTGGAAATTATCTCGTGAAAATTTCTCCATGAATAAAACCATGTAAAACAACTTTAAAAATTGAGGGTAGCACCTGATAAATATAATTTGTATTGGTTCTAACTTTGTCATAGGGACAGGGATTTTAATGAGGTCACTACCCTCTTGGAGGGAACCTGTCTTTGTTTTTATACATTATTTCAGATGCAAAAGTCGACTCTGGGTGAGGTATAGTCGAATCTGGTGATACTTCCCCTGGCATTATTATCGAACCTTACTACTTTTCTATCTATATTCTTTAAAGAAAAAGAGATCTCTTTCTCTCTAGTCATACTCCTGGAACATCTGTTGTCAATCCTTCCCTTTTATAAAATTTAAGGACATATTCCTGCAAAATAAGAGGTTTAATTATACTTAGGGACCCAAGTGGTCTTGGATCCTTGTTGGTTAGATATTCTTCCTTTGGGATTCCAAATCAACACAC
Source organism: Capsicum pubescens (assembly GCA_030864215.1). Lineage (NCBI taxonomy): Eukaryota > Viridiplantae > Streptophyta > Magnoliopsida > Solanales > Solanaceae > Capsicum > Capsicum pubescens. The sequence continues at coordinate 190,385,640 of CM061544.1, read as the reverse complement.
TTTTTGGCTTGTTCCTGCAACTATAGGATTTGTTCCCTCTCTATACAAAAATAAAACAAATGGGACCTCGAGAGGAGAAAGATATTTTGACTGATTTAAACGACCCTGATAAGGAACTCGAATAGTTTTTAAATGAATTTGATCTTACAAATCTATGGCCTGGGGAATTCCTAAGACTATTTAACCTTATTGTAGCATCATCACGATCTTCATGAGGCAGGTGAATTTTAATTTGACATGCTTCTATTTTTATTTTCTAGTTTCGATGTTCCTCTTTGAGTTTTTGTTTAAATAGAGCTTCACAACTCATTTTCAATTGAGTTAGTTTATTATATTCATCTATGACCTTTTGAAGCTCATCGGTTATCATGTGCAACTTGGATTACAGAGCATTACAGTTATGACAGTTGTGTTGTCTTACCTCACTAGGTCCACCTATTGCCATGAAGCATATATTAGAGGACTCTATTTCTTCTTCAGTTTCATTCTCATCACTCCAGGCTCTGAAATTTTGGTTCTTTCTTAATGTTCTCCTTTTTAATTCTGGACAGTTCTATTTAAAGTGGTCAGGCTTTCTACAATAATAGTTGCATTCATCATCATTCCTGGTTCCTTGGGATCTTCATTTTCTCTATCTCATGATTTGCCTTACTCCATGATTTATCAGAGCCATTCCTTCGTTGTTAGCCTCTTCAAGAATGTCCACTTCTTCAATTAGAGTAGCATTGAAGGCTATTTGTTTCTTTTTCTCCTCTTTATTGTACCTGTTAATATAATTCTTTTCATATGCAATAAGGTTACCTCATAGTTTGTCATATGTCAAGCTGTGAAGATCTTCGTCTTCCATAATAGAAGCCTTGGTTTCCCAAATCATTGGGAGACTTCGGACTAACTTCTGAACCTGTAGGCTGTGTGGATAGATCAACCCCAGTGTTTTTAGTTTTCATACAATCATACTGAATTTGAAAAACATTGTTTCAATGTCTTCATTTTCTTCCATTTTGAACAACTCATATTCATTGACCAGAGCAACAATCTTTGACTTATTGACCTTGGTGGTTCCTTCATAGGATACCTCCAATTTGTCCCGCATTTCCTTTCCGAGTTCACAAGTTGATATCTTGCCATATTCTTCTCTACTAACTGCACACAAAAGTAAGCTTATAGCACGTGTGTTAGTTTGGATTACCTCTTGTTATTCTTTAGTGACCTCAAAGATTTCAAGGTATTCTAAGTCAATACTGTAAGATTCCTTATCTTTGTCCTTGGACTACTCTTTAAGTCCCAAAATTGGATTTGGACACTTCCTGATGACAACCCAGTCTTAGAAGTCATTTGATTGGATAAAAATTTTGAACCTATTTTTACAGTAAGAGTAATATTGCCCATTAAAATATGGTGGTCCTTTGGAGCAAAGACCATCCTAAAGAAGAGCACCGGGAATTTGATAATTGGTCTTTTTATCTTTGCTCACTTGTGGTTATGTAATGCGGTTGGTGAGACCTACTCTGATACCAATTGAAATTCAAGAGGGGTGAATTGAAATTTTATGTGAGTTAACTATTAACATCACATAGTCGACTCGCCTGCAGATCAGTGCACTTCACAAATCGATTAGATTTAAAATAGTTAAGTATGTAAATAACAAATCATAAAGTAATAACACAAAAATTTATCCCGGTTCAGAACACCAATGTGGTACCTACTTCCAGTCCCCTTGAGTTTTAAAGTTTCCTTAGATCATTGAAAGTTGGGCTCAAGTACAATGACAGGAATAAGTTATGAAGAGTTATTTTGCTCATCAGATCTTGTAACTAAGCTTCAGTTGATGTTACAAAGTTGACTCGATCCTACTCTTTTTATAACAATTGTAAACTAAAAGTTACAAAGCCTTGTAAGACTAAGAATAAGACACTTTGAATTTTCTCCTCGAAATTGTAAAACCCGTGTCTATCTTAAGTCTTCATCTTTTATAGTCTTCGACTGCTACTCTTTATATGGAAACCCAAGAGATTTCTTCTCAATCAAGAATTTAAATTGATTTCTTGATTGAGGAATGTAGCTTTTTTATATGTCCATATCAGATATGTCCATATGTGGCCTTAGATCATGTCCATATCAGATATGTCTGTGATATATTTTCCTTTTAGTCTGGTATATATTGATGTCCTTATGATGATTGTGGCCTTTCTTCTTTGTGCTTATTTTGTCCATTTATCTAGTCTGTCGTGATTCTAGAATAGTGATTCTTCTTCCATTTTTGAGATATTTTATTGATTATCTTGCTATGCTGCGTGAGTTTTGTGATCCTTCATCTTATAATTAGATATCTTTCTATTCCTGGAGCAGGCTTCCTTTATCAGTAGTTTTCAATATCCTGCAAAGATCCTTTTGTTAGTTTGTCATTACTAAAACATAAACTTTGGAGGCTAATAGTTTTGAGTAAGAGTAAAAATTTTTGAAACTACTTTTGGATAAAATGCATGATGTAAAGAGGTTATTGAAACATGATGATTTGTATTAATGAACAAAGAGAGTTATTCTCTCGAGTTAATGGGATTCAAATGGCATGTTGATGTTACCTTGAAAGTGTAGTTAGTATGGTGATACCAAAAGTGTTTGCCTAAATGTGTATTATGGTTGCATGAATGGTAATATGTGATTAATGTTTTAATGTGGCTTAAAAAAGGGTTGTACGGCCGCGCAATGAAAGTAATATCCCCAAGGGACTAATACTGGAAACTGTATTTGCCGGTGCAAGGGTCTAAACAGCCTGGGGTTTGAGTCCTCTTGCATATGACCGGGTGGTTTGATTCCACTGTAATACATTACATGATGGGGTGGTTAATTCACCTTAGTATATAATTGGGAGGTTTGAGTCCCCCATGCATATAAATATGATCATTCTCTGGTTCATGCAACTATACGCATTCGGGCACTATTAGGGGGTGAGAGTTAGGGCCCATATAGCCCGTGGGTAATATTATTAGGACGGTTAAGTTATACAATCTAGGATAAAGTTTTAAAATGCATGTTAAGCCTTGTTCCCTTTCCCAGCATTTCATATAAGTATATATCTATGCACATATGTATGTGAACATGTACATTGAGTTGAATTAGATTTTGAATTGTCACTAATTTATCCTTATCCCTAAGTTACATGCTATTTCTCAACCTACTAACCATGTTTGAACGCTATATCCCAATGCGATATAGGGTCCGGAGGTAATCCCAATGTGATATAGGGTCCGAAGGTAATCCATCAAATTCAGAGTTGATAGTGCTATTGCAATGCAATGTATGACAATTCGATGTATGTGAACATGTACATTGAGTTGAATTGGATTTTGAATTGTCACTAATTTATCCTTATTGCTCAAAGGGTTAACTTGGGGCTACTTATAGCCCTAAGCACCGTGTGACATCCTGAGACCCATTTTTGGGGTGTTACAAACTTGGTATCAGAGCCTAAGGTTTTAAAAGAGTCCTAGGGAGTCTGATAAGCCGCGTTGAGTAGAGTCTTGATCATTGGTGTGTATCACACCACATAAATAAGCAAGAGGCTATAAGACGTTTTAGGAAAAAGTTATTTCTTTCTTTCAGATTCTATCATGCCTACAGTTGTCCCTCTTATCTAATAATTTGTGCTATCTTATTTTATAAAATGCCTCTCCGAAGAGTGGATGTCCGCAAAAATAATAATGAGAAACCCTAGCCCATTGATCCCTTGAATGAGATAGTGTCACATGCTGAGTTTCGGGAGGCCTTTCAAGCGTTAGCCCAATCAGTCACCGCTAATATTCGGGACAATAACTAGGCCACAGTTGCAAATCAGCAGGGAGGTGATGTAGCTGTTTCTACTATTCGTGATTTCATGCGGATGAATCCACTAGAGTTTTATGGATCCAAGGTAGGTGATGACCCACAGTTGTATCTTGAGGAGGTGAGAAAGATCACGAAGGTGATGCATATTTCTGAGAAAGAAAGTGTTGAGTTGGCATCTTACAGGTTGAAGGAAATATCTTATTACTGGGTTGTATCATGGAGGAAGGGTAGAGGTGAGGATGCTTCTCCTATGACTTGGCAGGTGTTCCAAGATGCATTCTGGACAAGTTCTTTCTGCTTAAGATGAGGGAAGCAAAGATTGAGGATTCTGGACAAGATCATATGTTTTTCATCAAGTTCTCCAAGTGTAAGTTTTGGCTTGAGTTGGTGACATTCCTTGGGCGTGTGGTGTTTAAGGATGGAATTATGGTAGACCCAGTAAAGATTGAGGCTATTCGTGATTGGGCCAGACCTATATCTTTGACCAAGGTTCGTAGATTTATTGGTTTCACCAATTATTATAGATGGTTCATTGAGAGTTTTACTACTATTGCAGCACCTATGAATAGATTAACCCAGAAGAAGGATCCTTTTTGAGAGTCCAAGGAGTGTGAGTCGAACATTGTAAAGTTCAAGGGATTTTTCACTTTATCTCTTATTTTTTATCTTCCTATTGAGGGTGAGGGATTCACAGCATATTATGATGCTTTTGGTGTTGGGTTGGGTTGAGTGTTAATGCGGTAGGTCCATGTTATTACTTATGCATGGAGGAAGATGAACGTACACAAGCTCAACTACATCACTCATGATTTAGAGTTGCCAGTTATAGTTTCGGTACTTAAGATTTGGAGGCATTATCTTTATGGTATGCATTGTCCGATCTTTATAGATCATCGTAGTCTTCAATATGTTATGACCCAAAGAGATCTTAATGCTAGGTAGCATAGATGGATGAAGTTGATTAAGGATTATGGCATCTCTATCTTTTATCATCCAGGTAAGAAAAATATAGTAGCGGACGTCTTGAGCCGAAAGGCGGTAAGTATGGGTATCTTGGCTTATATTTCAGTTTCTCATAGTCCGTTGCCATGTGATATTCAGTCCTTGGCCAACTTGAAAGTATGACTTGATATTTCAGACCCTAGGAGGATTCTTGCTACTGTTGAGGTGAGGTCCTCGCTATTTGAGCGAATTGATTGACAGTTTAAGGATAAGAGACTTTGCATCATCCGTGATTAGTTGTTGAATAGTGAGTCAGGAGGGCTACACTAGATTATAAAGATGTATTGAGATTTGATAGCCGCATTTGTGTTTTGAGGGTTAATGACTTGATTCAATCGATTTTGCATGAGGCTCATATCTCCAGATATTCTATTCAGGGTATAGCTAAGATGTATAGAGATTTGAGACAACATTATTGGTGGAGTGATATGAAGAGAGATATGGTGGACTTTGTAGCTCATCACCTATATTGTCAGTAGGTGAAGGCCGAGCATCAGCAACTTGGTGGTTTGATTCAAAGATTTCCCATTCTTGAGTTGAAATAGGAGTGGATTACCATAGACTTTATTAGTGGGTTACATCATACTTTCTGTGGTTCTGATAGTATTTGGGTCATTGTGGATCGTCTTAATAAGTCGACATCAACATATTTCATTTTTATTCAGATGTCCTTCAGTACCAAGAGGTTGGCTCGTATCTATGTTAGTGAGATAGTTCGTTTGCATGGTATGCCTATATCTATTATTTCAGATAGAGCTTTATGTTTACTTCTAGATTTTGGGGAGTATTTCTAGAGGATTTAGGTACTCAGGTGGATCTTAATACAACCTTCTATCCTTATATAACGGGCAGTCAGAGCAAATTATTCAGGTTCTCGGGGATATGCTCTCCACCTGTGATATAGATTTTGGAGAATAGTGGGTGCAGTACTTAGGCTTGGAAGAGTGCATATAATAATAGTTACCATTCGATTTTTGAGATGGCACCTTTTGAGGCTTTATATGGTAGGCGATGTCCTTCCCAGATTGTATAGTTCGAGACTTTTGAGATTAGACCCCATGGTACAGACTTGCTTTAGGAGTCGTTGGATGCAGTTAGGGTCATTTAAGACAGATTAAGGGTAGCTCAGAGTAGGCAGAAGGCTTATACAGATCGTAGACTTCGTTCCTTGACATTTGAAGTGGGTGACTGGTATTCCTCTGTGTATTGCCCATGAAGGGTGTGAGGTAGTTCAGGAGGAAAGGAAAGCTCAGCCCCAGATATAATGGACATTTTGAGATTCTTCACACAATTGTTGAGATGGCTTATGAGTTAGCCTTACCCCCAGATTTTGCTGCTTTTCATCCAATTTTCCTTATTTCTATGTAGCGGCAATACATTCCTGACATGTCCCATGTGCATAGATGGGACTCAGTTCAATTGGAAGAGCGGTTGACCTTTGTGGAGGAGTTTATGCTTATTTTTGCTTGTGATGTCGGATGGTTGCGCACTAGAGAGATCCCAGTAGTTAAGGCTCAGTGGAGGCACCGCCCAGTAGAGAAGTCTACTTAGGAGATTTAGAGCAAAAAGCGGATCCAGTATCCTCACATGTTCGAGGCTTCAGGTACATCCTAATCCTTTACTTTTGTAGATGAAAGTTCTTTTAGTAGTGAATATTGCAATTACCCTTCAGATTAATTTCTATAGTTCCTCTCATTTTCACCGTTTAGAGCTTTTCTATAGCTTTCATAAGTCATTTATGACTTGTTAGAACTGACAGATCGGTTATCAGGCAGTTCGTTTGTTTTTTAGAGCCAATTCCCTATTTTGAAGCCTTCGTTTGTTCAAATTGGCTGCAGAGAAAAAACTTCAGCCTAATGACCTCGTATTTCAATTTTAACAGTTCCAACAGCTTTGGAACATCGTTTTAGATAGATTGACCCTTGGTTTGAGTCCCTAGGCTTCCGAGCTCCTTTCGAGATATAGACCAGAAGATAAGAAAAATGACAAGTGGGTGTGGGACCCACTTTTCATCGAAATGACCTTGGATGGAAATTTTGAGTGCGCCATTGAGTCTAAAACATAGAATTTGATAGGATGGCATAGTTCATTTGCGTATATGAGATTTAAAGGGGTTGGTGGAGACTCAAAAAAATTTCAAGTATCCAACTGGTGCCTGATATCTGGTGTAACTGCTAAAGTAGCCCTTAGGATGCTTTAACGGCCCATTGGTTGATTTAGCAGCCCTTGATCATCCAATGAGTATTGTTTTAACGGTACCTGATCACTTTAGTCCGCTTTAGCGGCGTGGATTTTGGGGATGGGTAACGTTTTAGCTATACCAGACACTTTAGTGGAGACTTCTAAAGCGGTCCAGTGTACACTTTAGTAGCATTCGCATGCTTGGAAAGGTATAAATACCCTACTTAGATCAATTTTCATCATTCTTCTCCCATTCTCAAGAGACTAAAATCCTAAATAGTGTGAAAACTTGGGAAAAACATTTGTGGGTGATCTTGGAGCTTGAGAAAAGTTTATTTACATAATTCTTCATTGAATTTGTGGTAAGCTTTCATTAATTTTATGCTTAAAGTCTTCATTCTTATGTAAAAATTCTAAAATCTTGGTGACTTGATTTTAGCACCATTATAGCTCAGAATTCACCCATCTTTGAGGATAAATATTCCCTTGAGCATAGAGGGACGTTGTGTTGGTTTTGAAAATGCAATTTTCGCAAGCAGACCCTACATGGGATTTTTACATAATTTTGGACCCAAAGCATAATAGTGCAATATAGGTATCGTTATTCTTATTTTAATGAGTAGATTGTGATTTTAATAGTGTGGCACCTTGTGAAAGCTTCTCGGAAAGGTAAATCGATGATTTAGCAAATTCATCGGGCTTTTCTTTGGCATCCAGGTAGGCTAGATTTACCTTCTTCGTAGATTGAGTTATCTCATTGTATGATTATAGGGTGGGATTTATGTGTTGGGAGTATGAATAAGAATAGTTGAATTAGCTTAATCTTTTAGTCTATCTTGAAATCATAAATTAGGACTAATTAGATTAGTTACTCATGTCCTATGCGAATTTGGCTTCGTAAATAAATTTTATTAAATTAATACGATTTAATCACGAAGATCAAGTTGCTCAAAATTCCAAATCATGTTGTGCGGAATTATTTTTTATATTTTATCATTTTTTCAGCAAATTATTTGTTGTCTCAGATTATATTTTGAATATTTGATCAGACAACATTATTTGATCGAACTCAATGTTGATCAAACTGAGAGAGTTATTCTTTGATCAGACTTAATTGTGCTACGTACTCAATGAACAATATCAGTTTTATTTTTTTCAGAATGTAATTATATAGGCGGTGAGTTTATTTGTATATTATGAAGAGTGAAATTGTATTTTATTCTATTTTTGTTTGCATATTGTGATTGTATTTGTATATTTAGAGTTCTGTTTATATATGTAAACTATAATTGTATATTATTAGTTTATTTGTATGTTGTAAATGCATTTGTATATTTTATATGCAATTATGGCTTTAAGAGTGTAATTGTATATTATGTCTGTATTTGTATAATTAGCGTTACATTGTATAGTTTAACTGTAGTTTTGTCATCATGATTCTATTTGTATGTTCTCAATATAGGTGTATATTATTTGACTAATTTAATATACTGTCTTTATTAATTTATATTTTTTATAATATTTTGATATTTTGGGGATTGACAATGAGAAGCATTCTTGTTCTTGTGAAACACTCTAGGAGATGAACATATGAACAAAATTATTAAGAATACATAACTGATGCTATATTGTTGAGCACAAATGCATCATACAATCAACTATACGCTCTTCTAGCATCTCATATTATTTGTATTTGTATTAACAAATATGTTTGTGCAACTGTGTTTTGAAATATATATATATATATATATATATATATATATACTGGTATGTTGAAAAATACATATACAATTCTTTGTGTTTGAAAAATACATAAACATGTACTGTTCTCTAAGTCAAAGTAGATATACGGTTCTCGATGTTTGAAAAATACATATACAGTGCTCTAAGTGAAAATACATATACAAAGTTACAAAAAAAATATATGTGCAACTATATTTGACCTTTTTTATTAATTGTTTTTCTTAAAAAAATTTCAGGTTGTACCAGGTACAGAGTATGTCTATACAATACATGACAAAAAATTTATTATTATTTTCCTCAAGAAAATAACATGTTCTTGTCACACATTTCAATTAAATGAGATACCATGTGCACATGCTTGTGCAGCCCTAGATAGAAAGAATTTTAAAAAGAGACCATATTGCTCTGATTTGTACAAGACAAAAATAATATTAAGAATATATGATGTTTCAATTTATTCTTTAGCACATAAAGACGATTGGGTAATTCCAGACACCATACTTGTTGAGGTAGTACCGCCCCTAAAATACAAGCGACCTCCTGGCAGACCTCCAAAGAAAGATGTGAAAAATCAGGAAGGGATACGTTCGAAAATAAAATCATCAATTCATGTAGTGCTTATGGATTTAAGGGTCACAATAGGTATTCATTCCAGACACCATACTTGTTGAGGTAGTACCGCCCTTAAAATACAAGCGACCTCCTGGCAGACCTCCAAAGAAAGATGTGAAAAATCAGGAAGGGATACGTTCAAAAATAAAATCATCAATTCATGTAGTGCTTATGGATTTAAGGGTCACAATAGGTGTTCATGTAAGAAATATCGTAAATGATACATTTCAAAATATTTGTTATGATGTGATTAATTCTTCAATGACAATTATATTACATATATTAAAACATGTTATAGTTACCTTTCTAGTTTTTGCAACTTTGATTGAATAAATATAAATAAAGTTATCTATATTTATTTAAGAGTACATTTATATATTTGGGTATATATACAATCACAAATACATATAAATATAAATAAAATATAGTGCAACTATAAAACATAAATTTATGTTTATATATACAATTATATAAACTTGTCCTCAATTATTAATACATATCTAATTAAATTACATGTACAAATACATGTACAGTTACCTAAATGTATTTGCTATTGATTTTTAAATACATATAAATACAAATATATAGTTGCTCAACTAAGTAATATATATGTAAGATCTGAACATAAAACAGTATAATTGCCTATTAATACATATATAATTACATATACAACTATTGTAAATAGGTTAAATATTCAACATAATACAGCAATGAAAACCTCTCATTCAATTTTATTGAGTACCAATTTTCAAAATACAATAACATAAGTGTCAAATTCAATTAACTTTTCATATGAAATATGAAAGTAAGATATGAAATTTAACAACTACTCAACTACATCACTGTCAACCCACAGTTAAATGTTATCATACACAAAATATAAAAAAAATCATCAAACTTCAAAGACTTTTGTGTCGTCTGTTATTCTGATTACCCTAATAGGCCTTATTGGTGCTTCTTTCCATGAATATATGATCACGCAAAATCTATACAACAACAAAAAAATATTTGTATCACATATAACTATTCAAAAATATAAAAAATACATAGACATACAAATCTGCGTATGTATTTACAGTACAAAAAATACATGTATATCTACATATGTAGTTACAGAAATACAAATCTTACCAATATGTATATATACACATATAAGACATAAATCTCTATAACAAAAAGGACAATTATATACATATACATATACATATACATATACATATACATATACATATACATATACATATACATATACATATACATATACATATAGTAATTAAAAATACATAATACATATCTTAAACAGTAAAAAATATAAATAAATATATATGTTACCCTCTAAAATGACATAGAATAGTTCAAAGACAAATCCAACAATGTACAAAAATAGATATCGATATGCATTTGTATATACAAAATACAAATACATGCACATGCTCCAAAAATATTTATATCCAATCAGATTTGTATATATATACAAATGAGTACCAATTAGTTAATAGATACATATATAAATACCTCTCGGCTTTATCATCTTCCAAATTATATTCAGAAAAGTTTCAACATTAGGAATTGAAATTTTGCTTGATTCTTTGATTTTCTTTTTATTTTTATTTTTCTCAGATCTTTGTATTTCGGGGGTTTTGAAGATGAAAATTTCTTCAACCCTTTTTATTTTATTATTTCGACCATCTTTTCTGTATCACTATAATGTTTCAACCTCCTCTCTTCGATGCTCACTAATTTCTTTAACTTTTCTGACATTAGAGCAAACCTCCACAATCATACAACAAAAAAATTACAGAAACCCAAAAAAATGCAATAATAATGATGGAAAAAATCAAAATATTATACAATAAATGTAAAATTATTAGTTATCTCATTTTGTGAAGAGCGATCTTTATCTATTAAGGTAAAAAAAATGTGATAAAAAATAAAAAAATTGAAATAAAAATATGAAGAATAAGCGTTATTTGAAAAAAATTAAAAAGTACAACAAAATAGGAAAGAAAATAAGTGTTAAAGTGAAAATTGTTGGGTCGTAGCCCATGTTCCAGCAAAATACCCATGGCCTAATCCTATTCTCTTTTGGATTTCAATCTTATTTGGAAAAGGATTCAGATTTCTATTCCTATTTTGAGTTGGTTTGGCTTTCGTACAACCACCATCCGTCATCTATAAATAGGATTATTTGAGAGAAAATTATTTATGCTTATTGATATTTGTATTTGAGAGACATTAGCACATAAGAGAGGTTTTTGAGAGAGCTTTCACCAAAGAGAGAAGAGAGAAAGAGAGTTTAGTTGTTGCAGTTTTTCCTCTCCAACCAGCCAACTTCAGATCATGTTTTTTGGCTTGTTCACCATTGGATCGGGCTAAATTTTTGATTGAGTGTTTTTAACATCTTGGCATTTGATTTGAACAGTGGAGATTGGATTTTAACTTTCTAAACATCTGGTTTTGAGTCCCAGACAGTAGCTCTATTTTGGAGAATTTCTCTTGATTTACTTTTGTTGATGTGGCTATTGCGTCTCCATATTTGGATCTTGTTGTGTGAATATTCGAAGAATATTTGTAACACTCTTATTATTATAGTGGAGAAATTTAGATCCCTGTGATTCCGTGGTTGTTACCTTCGACTTGAAGAATATTTTCACGTTCAACTTAGTGTTCTCTATTTTCTTTATTTTCGTATTTACCTCTTTTCGTCATAACAAGTGGTATCAGAGACTTAGTTATCTAGCAAGGATTTTGATATGAAGGTAAATATGAGCAATATGGTATGTTTAAATGGAAGCAATTATAACATATGGAAGAGCAAGATGAAAGATCTTTTATTTATGAAGAAGATGCATCTTCCCATTTTTGTTGATCATAAATCCGAGAATATAACTAATAAGAATTGGCATTTTGAGCACCAATAAGTATATGGATATATAAGGCAATGGGTTTAAGACAATGCTCGCAATCATATTGTGAATGAGACATATTCTAGAACATTATGGGAAAAGTTGAAAACACTTTACGCTTAAAAAAACAGGCAATAACAATTTGTTACTACTAAAACAATTGATGACCTTTAACTACAAGGAGGGAAATCCTATTCTTGACTATATAAATGATTTCAAGGAATCCTTGATCAACTTTCTGGAATGGCTGTTAATTTTGATGATAAAATATAAGGACTTTAGCCTCTGAATTCTATACCAGATTCTTGGGAGACTCTTCGTGTTTCCTTAACAAATTCAGCTCTCGGTGGAAAGGTGACTATGGAATTACCAAGAGTGGCGTTTTGAATGAAGAAGTAAGGAGAAAATCTCAGGGATCATCCTCACACTCAGATATTCTATTTACGGAAGACCGAGGGAGAGAAAAAATATAAAATGGAAGAAATAGAGGTAAAAGAAGAAACAAGTCAAGAACAAGGTATGAGAGTCGTTTATGCTATCATTGTGGAAAGAAAGGACATATTAAAATTTTTTGCTATAAGTTGAAGCAAGAGACTAGGGAAGGAAAGAAACAAGAAAATAACAAAAACAATATTTTTGTTGTTGTGCGAGATGACCTTCTCTTTACTTGTGATAAAACCGTCATCAATTTTGTATCCCAAGATACTAGTTGGATAGTAGATTCTAGAACTACATCTCATGTCACACCGAAGAAAGACTTCTTTTCATCTTATACTTCTGTTAACTATGGAGTGTTGAAGATGGGCAATGTTGGTAACATCAAGGTGCTTGGTTTTGGCACGGTCTGTTTGAAGGCTAATATTGGTACAACGTTAGTCTTTTAGAATATCAAACATTCTCCAAACATTCCTCTAAACTTGATATTTGTAGGGCAACTAGATGATGATGGCTACCATAATGACTTATTCAATGGCTAATGGAAGCTCACCAAAGGCGCATTAGTTTTGGCTCGAGGAAGAAAGTATTCTAATTTATACATGACTCAAGGATCTGTCCTCAATGACTCTGTGAATTTAGTGGAAAGTGACACTTTACCAGAATTGTGGCATAAGAGGCTCAATCATATGAGTGAGAGAGGAATCACAGGTTTAAATAAGAAGAATCTGCTTACTGGCGTGAAGCAATCAAAGGTGAAAATATGTATTCATTTCTTAGCTGAAAAACAAAAAAGAGTTTCTTTTCACGGTCATTATCCCTTAAGAAATCCAGAACAATTGGAGCTAGTACACCCTGATTTATGTGGTCCTTTTAAAGTGAAGTCACAAGGTGGTGCACTTTACTTTGTAACTTTCATTTATGATCATTCTCAAAAGCTCTGGGTATATCCTTTAAAATCCAAAGATAAAGTACTTGAAGTGTTTGAGAAATTTCAAGATTTATCTTAGAGACAAACAGGGAAGAAGCTAAAATGTATTCGCACTGTCAATGACGGTGAATATATTGATTCTTTTGATAAATGTTGCAAATCACAAGAAATTCTTCATCAGAGAACTCCACCCAAGATTCCTCAATTGAATGGCATAGCAGAAAGGATGAACAGAACTCTAGTTGAGAGAGTTAGATATGTATTTTCAGAGGCTAAACTTCCAAATTCCTTTTGGGCGGAAACTTAATACTGTTGCTTTTGTTATCAATTTGTCTCCTGTAGTTTGTTTGGATCGTGATGATCTAAATAGAGTTTGTCTTGCTAAGGATGTTTCCTATGATCACTTGAAAGTCTTTTGGTGTAAAGCTTGTGTACATGTTTCAAAAGACAAGAGGTTAAAACTGGATGTCAAAACTAAGTCGTGCTTTTCATTGGTTATGGTCAAGATGAGTTTGGGTATCGATTTTATGATCCAATTGATAAGAAGCTTATTAGAAGTCGTTATGCAAAGTTCTTTGAAGACTAAACTGTTGAAGATATTGACGAGAATAAGAAAATAGATTCTTAGAATAATGAGAGCTTAGTTGATGTTATTGCTGATGTATCTATTGCATATAAAGGAACCTAAGATAATAATGCAGATGATGATCCAGAGGATATAGAACCTATATATGGTTTGATTAAAATATTGTGGTTTATCAAAAACTAACTCCATCTCAGGTAGCTACTTTAGATATTCCTGAAAATTCTTATAGAAGATCTTCTAGGGAGAAGCAAAAGTCAACGCGTTATTCTCTAAATGAGTATGTACTTTTGACAGACATGGGAGAACCTGGATATTATGATGAATCCATTCAAGATACTCATAGAGATAAGTGGCTAGAAGCTATGAAATATGAGATAAATTCACTCCATGATATTGGCACATATGAGTTAGTGGAATTACCGAAAGGTAAGAAAGCTATAACAAACAAATGGATCTTTAGAGTAAAGCAAGAGCAACATACCTCTGCGCCTAAGTATAAGGCGAAAATAGTTGTCAAAGACTTTGGTCGGAGAAAGAAAGTTGACTTTGATGAAATTTTCTCTCCTATCGTGAAAATGTCTTATATTCGTATGGTGCTAGGCTTAGCTGCAAGTATAGATTTTAAGGTTGAGAAGACATACACTGATGACAATACTTCAGATATGCTAACAAAGATGGTGGTTGTAGACAACCATGAGTATTGTAGAACTTTGGCAGGTATGAAGCCTGTCATGAGTTCCTCCACTTGAAGAGCCATTTGGCCCTTTGGTTGGGGAGGGGGGATTGTTGGGCCATAGACCATGTCCCAGCCAAAGGCTCATGGCCTAATCCTATTCTCTTTTGGTTTTCAATCCTATTTGGAAAAGGATATGGATTTCTATTCCTATTTTGAGTTGGTTTGGCTTTAGGAAAAGTACCACCCATCATCTATAAATAAGACTATTTTAGAGAGAATTATTTATGCTCATTGGTATTTGTCTTTGAGAGACATTAGCACATAAGAGAGGTTTTGAGAGAACTTTCACCAAAGAGAAAAAGAGAGTTTAGTTGCTGTAATTTTTCCTCTCTGACCATCCAACTTCAGATCGTGTTTACCGGCTCTTTCACCATTGGATAGGGCTGAACTTTTGATTGAGTATTTCTAATATATTGGTGTTTGATTTGAACGGTGAGATCGAATTTGAAAGCTCGCAACATCTAGTTTTGATTCCCGAACAGTAGCACTGTTTTGTGTGATTTCTCTTAATTTATTTTTGTTGGTGCAGCTATTGCGTCTCCGTGTTTTGCTTTTGTTGTGTGGTCATTCGGAAAACATTTGTAATCTTCTTATTATTATAGTTGACCAATTTGAATCTCTATGATTGACGCTCCCCGAAACCAACCCATGTCGTATGGGCACCCCAAGCTCACATGAACTGGAGGTCACCCCTATAACCCAACATAATCATCAATATACCTCACAAAGGTTGGATGAAATACGACCATATAATAAGATAGCGGAAAACATATTAAAATTCATAACTTAAATATGTCTAAGCACTTCATTAGATTCATAAACTAACCAATATTCACAAGTCCATAGTCATCAACAATACCTCTATACAAATCAAAGTTTAGAAATATATATGTTGGGATATGCCCCCCGACAATAACCAAACCAAGTCAAATGAATAAGTCTAAAGATAGGAGATTAAGTATAAATGTCTTTCGAAGAAACAACGCTCACCACTCCAAAGTCAATTCACGAACCGCTTCGATCACCTAATCACTACTCAGGAAGAGAAGATGATGCTCTGGCCCCTATGTCGCGTGGGGACATAGCATCCAGAGATGTTTAGCAGTTGGAACGCTAGCATGTAACATAAGGATAAGGATAAAATAGCATCATCATTCAACAACAAGCAATATATCATATTCAATCCCATTAATAACCTTATCCATAAATATAGACATATCACATGCTAATCAAAGGGATAAGTCTTATTAACACTTTGGAAGCACTCATTCATCATACATGCAATGGAGGGCTCCAACCTTTCACACTTATAAATTCAAGCATTTCTCACTAGGAATAGGACTTTAACCATATTCACATATCATCAAGTAAGGGACTTTAACCACATACACATCCATTTAACTCAGGGACTCTAACCACTATTACATATTCATATAAGTGAGGGACTTTAGCCACTCACACATATTCATTCAAGCAAAGGACTCAAACGGCATGTTCACACATTAGGCAAGGGACTCTAACCTCATGTCACATTAGATAGGGGACCTTAACCCCAAGCTAATTCATTTGGCAAGCCACTTCGACCTCATGAGATCCCATTATACAAGGGACTTTAACAACAAGAGATTTCATTGGGCAAGGGACTTTAACCTTAAGCCATTACGACTATCATTATTTTACATTGGGACTCTAACCCTTTGTCCATGCATCCACATACATTCAATTCCCCATATAAGGACTTTAACCCATTTAGTCAATTCAACACCATACATGACTACATGGTCCTCATGGGAGCCTTCATAACACAACCATTTCAATAGGCCAATGCATTAATTCATCATACAGTTCAGACTATGGTCCTTAAGACCCTTACAAATCATTCATATTTCATTAGAAATTCTATACCACAATTTAGTTCGATTCACATTTCAAGTTTATTTTCATGTTAGGGACTTTAAAACCCTTTTTATTCATCAAACCATCAAGGTCATCGATTACACAACACATGGCTTATTTTATCCTCACGGTATCATTTATCAAGCATTCATAAATATTGGGGCATTGCCCTAGCTTAAAGCATCATCATCATGTAACTAGACATCTCACTTAGGCATGTTCACAAACATCTTATATATATACCTTCAACAAGGCTATTTTTAAGGTGGAAATCATCAAGATTAGAGTTACTCATGACCCATATGTTAAAACATATACAACAAGCATTCACATGTACAAGTCATCATCAATAACATGTTAAATCACAAGTCTAAGCAAGAATCATAATTTTTCATCATTAGCAACAAAACCCTTTTCATTTATTTCAAAACCACCATGTACACTTACTAATCCAATTATGAAATACATGGGTTTAGAGTTATTTATCAAGGCGAAGAGGTACATGCCTTAAACAACATGAATTACCGAGAATATTGACTCCCCTTTTCCTCTTGAAGACCACTCTTGAAACCCTAGCTCCAATTCTTCAAAGATGAGCTTGAGAAAGTAATTCGGGTGTTTGATCTATAAAAATGGATGTTTAGGAGGCTACACACACTTATATAGTGAGAGGGCTTAGGGTTTTAGACATGGGAAATGGCCACAAGTCCCTTAGTTAAAATTTGAAAATTGAACCCGTCCAGAGGGTATGACTCACAATACAACTCACTTAAGTAGTCATACACTAGGGTACGAGTGGTACCCTGACTCGTACTCTAGGCTTCTCCTAGGTCACACACACTGTTAAGAATACAACCATACACCCATTAGTCATATCCAAAGGATAAGACTCACCCCTAACTCGTATGCTTCACTCGTAACAAGAACAGTCTACTCCAAGCTAAGACCTTACTCCATGTGACTCACCTAGGTATGACTCGTACCCTAAGGTACTATTAAGGGGAGAGTCACTCCAACCTAGGACAGTGAGTGACCCTCACCACACAGCCTAAGATATAAGAGGGGAGGAGGAAAAAAATACGACTCGTATCCAAGGGGTACGACTCAAGCCCTTATTCGTACCCACCCTAGTGACACCACAAGATAAAGTTTTAAAATGGTTCTAAGTCTAGGTGTTTCAATTCTTCCCCACTTGGATAATTCATCCTCTAATGAGGGGTAAAGCAAGCAATAAACACAAGACAACACATTATCACATATCAAAACATCCTTCAAAAAAGTTAGAACAAGCACATAACAAGGATATAACTTATATCATGCTCATTAGCAATAAATCATTCACTTCATCGTCTTTGGAACTCAAACCCATTATTTATCAAAGCCACTTGTTCATCTCAAAGCTTGGGGACTTAAACCTCTTACTTATAAACACTTACCCATTTCACAGCTTAGGGACTTCAACTCATTATCTCATCAAGGATACTTACTCAATTCAAGGATTAGGGACTCGAACCCATCATTTACTAAAGATATGAACCAACTCAAGATATTAGGGACTTAAACCCATCACAACAAGGACAGATATAGTTTTTAAAGCATTAGGGACTTGAACCGCACAAATTAAATCAGCACATTGGGGACTTTAACCCATTGTCTATCAAAGACATAAATCAAAGCAAGGAGATCAACACATAACTCCATTCCAAGTTTTCAGAATAGTAAACAAATGTGGATACTTGGACTTCATGTCCTCTTTAGCTTCCCACGTAGCTTTCTCAGAGTTTTGGTTCCTCCATAGAACCTTCACCGAAGCCACTTCTTTCATTTGTAACCAGTGAACTTGTTGATCCAAGATCCTCACCGGAATCTTCTCATAGGACAAAGAGACTGAAATATCAATATCCCTCAAGAAAACACCCAACGAAGGATCACCTACACATTTTCGCAACATAGAGACATGGAAAATTGAGTGAATAAAGTTCATACTAGAAGACAACTCCAACTCATAGGAAACATTGCCAACACTCTTCACGATCAAGTAGGGGACAACATATCGAGGACTAAGCTTACTTATTTTACTGAATCGCATCACTCCTTTCATGGGAGATACTCTCAGGAATACGCAATCGCCAACACTAAACTCTAAGTCCCTACGTCTCACATTTGCATAGGACTTTTGGCGAATTTGACCAGTTTTTAATCTATCATGAATCACCTTTACCTTTTCTAAGTCTTGGTAGACTAAATCGGGGACAAGCAATTTACCATCGCCAACCTCGTACAACCCAATAGGAGATCGACATATCCTACCATACAATGCCTCAAAAAGCGCCATGCTAATACTAGAGTGGTAACTATTATTATAGGCGAACTCAATCAAAGGCAAGTGGTCATACCAACTACCACCATAATCAATCACACAAGCCCGCAATATATCTTCCAAAGTTTGGATGGTCCGTTCCGCTTGCCCATTCATTTACGGGTGGAAAGCGGTACTAAGGCACACTTTAGTACCCAAGACTTTTGGAATGACTTCCAAAAGTGGGATGAAAATGGAGGACCACGATCCAAAATAATAGAAACCGAAGCACCATGCAACTTCACAATCTCCGCAAGGTACAACTTAGCATAATCTTCCATCGAGAAATTAGTCCTCACGGGCTAGAAGCCAGTGGACTTGGTCATTCTATCAACAATGAACCAAATAGAATAACATTGATTTCAGGATCTAGGAAGACCGGTAACAAAATCCATGTTAATTGCCTCCCACTTTTATTTGGGTAATGGGATCTCTTGATACAAACCCCCGGGCCTCATGTGCTCAACTTTCACTTGTTAACACACCATACACTTGGCCACATTACTATCCACATCACACTTTATATTACTCCACCAATAGAACTCTCTAAAATCATGATACATCTTAGTGGAACCGAGATGAATGGCATAACGGGGTCTATAAGCCTCGATCATGACCCTTTCACTCAATCCATTGACGGCAGGAACACATAGCCTACCTTGGTATCTCAAGATACCATCACCACCAATCACAAAGTTCGCAACCTTGTGTTAAACCACATTACTCTTGATCTTCATCAAGTTGGGGTTCAATTCTTGCTTTTCCTTTATCTCAACAACAAAAGATGACTAAGATATCAGAAGCACAAATACACTACCTTCCTCGGAGTTTGCAAGTTAAACTCCAAGATTAGCCAAATGATGAATGTCTTTCACCAATTCCCATTTATCCTCATCTACATGGGCCAAACTCCCTATGGACATTCTACTAAAAGCATCGACGACCATGTTCGCCTTACCAGAATGGTAATGAAGACTCAAATCATAGTCTTTCAACAACTTGAGCCACCTTCTTTGCCGGAGATTTAACTCCTTTTGGGTAAACACATATTGGAGACTCTTATGATTGGAAAAGATATCGACATGAACCCCACAAAGGTAATGCCGCCAAATCTTTAACATAAAAACCACAGCTAACAACTCTAGGTCATGATTAGGGTAATTCTTCTCGTGAACTTTTAATTGCCTAGAAGCATAAGCAACCACCCTACCATGTTTTATCAATACACAACCGAGACCAACACGAGAAGCTTCACAATATACCACAAAACTATCACTACCCTCGGGCAAGGTCAAAATCGGAGTCGAAGTCAACTTGTCTTTTAACTTCTCAAAACTACCCTCACACGCATTGGACCACAAGAACTTGACCTTCTTTTGGGTCAACTTGGTCAATGAAGCACCTATAGTAGAGAAACTCTCCACAAATCTTCTATAGTAATCGGTTATACCCAAAAAGCTCCGAATATCGATTTGAGTCATAGGTCTAGGCCACTTCTTAACCACCGCGACCTTTGGGGATCTACCATGATCCCTTCACTAGAGATAACATGACTAAGAAAAGATATGACTTTCAACCAAAAATCACACTTAGAGAACTTGACATATAAATGATGATCCTTCAAAGTTTGCAACACGGCACGGAGGTGATCTACATGATTCGCCTTACTCTTAGAATACACTGAGATATCATCAATGAAAAAAATAAAAAACATGTCCAAGAACGGATGAAAGACCCTATTCATCAAGTCCATGAATACATCCGGGGCATTGGTCAACCCAAAAGACATGACAAGAAACTCATAGTGACCATACCGAGTTCTAAAGTCTGTCTTAGGGATATTTGCATCCCTAATCTTAACCTGGTGATAACCCGATCTAAGATCAATCATAGAGAAACACTTCGCACCCTGAAGTTGATCAAATAAATCATTGATCCTATGAAGAGGATATTTATTCTTTACGATCACTTTGTTCAACTGACGATAATAATGTACATATGAATGGAACCATTTTTTTTGCGCATGAATAACACGGGAGCACCCTATGGAGACACACTAGGGAAGATAAAACCTTTATCTAAGAGGTCTTTCAATTGCTTCTTAAGATCTTTTAGCTTCATCGGAGCCATTTTATAAGAAGGGATGGAAATCGGACGAGTGTCCAAAACAAAATCAATCCCAAAATCAATTTTCCTATCGGGAGAAACACCGGGAAGACCATCGGGAAACTCATTAACCACGGGAACGGATTCTAGAAAGGCTATTCCAAGTTAGAATCTTTAACTCAGACCAAATGATACAAACACCCATTCGAAATCAGCTTTGGGGCCATTAGATAAGAAACGAACCTTCCTTTAGGCACTAGAGAATCACCTTCCCATACAATGACCAGCTCATTAGGGAATCGGAACATGACCCTACGGGTCCGACAATCTAAGAAAGCATAGAAAGAGTGCAACCAATCCATCCCTAGGATGACATCATAATCAACCATGACCAACTCTTTCAAGTCTACCAGAGTATCTCTACCACCAACAGATATCACACACCCTTTATAGACTCTTTTAACAACCATGGAGTCTCTTACTGGGTAGAAATAGAAAAAAGAACCGACAGACTCTTGGGACAATAATCAAGATGCACAGCCACATACGAGGTCACATTAGAAAGAGTAGACCCTGGATCAAGAAAACAATACACATTAGGGGGGAAGAGTCTCAACATACCCGTGATAACACCGGGAGACGCCTCAAAATCCCGGAGAGTAGCAAGTGTATACAAACGATTTTGGCCA
Organism: Capsicum pubescens; assembly: GCA_030864215.1. NCBI lineage: Eukaryota > Viridiplantae > Streptophyta > Magnoliopsida > Solanales > Solanaceae > Capsicum > Capsicum pubescens. Next base: position 190,363,633 of record CM061544.1, on the reverse strand, counting down.
GCGCCAGCGCCAAAAATAAAAGTAGAGGTAGACATAGCACCCTTTGGTGCGGGAGTAGAAGGAGTAACAATAGAGGCCTTATTGTCCAAAAAAGATGCTAGAGAGAGGTACTCACGCTTCATGTGTGCAACCTGACCATAATGGAAACACTTGTTTCTCCCCTTCTTACACTGACCATGATGACTCTGACCACAAAATCTGTAAGGAGGACGAGGTGGAGCTGATTAGGCACAACTAGACTGGAATAGGACACCCTATACCCAGGACCCACCATTAAACTGAGTCCGATGATCACCCTAAAACTTTGGTTAAAAAGAGCAAACACTAGCGAGGAGAAAGAACTCGAACTCTCCCACTTCTTTCATGGCCACTTGCCACCATCACTATCACTATGCTCAAAAAACCTAAATTTCTTTCCTTGTCTCTCACTAAGCTCAACTTGCTTTTTTTCTCTCCTTCCACTTGTTGCAAATACACAATCAACCTAGAAATATCCATGTTCTCAATCAACAAGTTCGTCTTGCTCTTATTGACTAACTCACGGGATAATCTTGAGACAAACTTACACATTCTAGCCCTCATGCTAGAAACCATCTCGAGGGAATACCTTGATAATTGATGAAATTTCAAGGCATACTCTTGAACGGCCATCCTCTCTTGCTTTAAGTTCACAAACTTTTTTGCCTTTGCCTCCCTCAACTATTGAGGAAAGAAGTGGTCTAAGAAAGTCTCGGAGGAGTCCTCCTATATGACGGGACTATCATCAACACCTCTATACAACTCACACCCCTCGTACCATTGGTAAGCTACATCTTTCAATTAGTAGGAAGCAAACTCAAAGGCCTCAGTCTCCGAAGCATGCATGATTCAGAAGATCTTTTCTATTTCATCAACAAAGACTTGAGGATCTTCCTCAACCTTCATACCGGAGAACATAAGAGGGCTCAACCTCATAAATTGACCAATTCTTGTGGCCTTAGAAAAATGGTAGAAGGAGCACCACGCTTTGATTGAGATGCTACTAATTGAGTCAAGAGGTTGATCGAGCGACGAAACTCGGCATTAGTAGCATCCCTCTAAGGTAACGGAATAGGAGGTCCACCCTCATAGTCTTGGTTTGTGGGGATAGGTGGAACCCCATAAAGATAGTCAGATGTCATAGCCCTAACCCGGGTCCCAACTTTAGAAGTTGGACGAGTTTCGTACATAAGGACCTCAGAAGGGTTTGATTGAGTCTCAGATCTCCTTGGAGGCATGATCTGAAAGATAGAAAATAGAAATTAGAGGAATCCAAGACCTTAGACTCTATAATGTCTCATAGCTCCTCTTTTATAAGTGTGGTGCGCTTCACACCCATAAAAGAGACTCTACTCAGTAGGGGATTGTGGATACCCAACTGACCATGAACCTAGGCTCTGATATCAACTTGACACGCCCTAAAATTGAGCCATGTCGTATGGTCACCCCAAGCTCACATGAAGTGGAGGTCGCCCTGATAACTAAACCTAATCATTGATATACCACACAAGGGGCAAATGGAATCCGATCATATAATAAGATAAAGGAAAACATATTAAAAGTAATAACTTAAACATGTCTAAGAACTTCATTAGATTCATCAACTAACCAATATTCCCAAGTCCACAGTTATCCACAACAAATACAAACCAAAGTTTAGAAATATATATATCGGGACAAGCCCCCGACAATAGCAAAACCAAGTCAAATGGATAAGTCTAAAGATAGGAGACCAAGGATGAATGTCTTTCGAAGAAAGAAAGATCACCACTTCAAAGTCAATGCATGAACCGCTTCGATCACCTAATAATGCACAGGAAGAGAAGATGATGCTCCGGCCCCTATGTCGCATGGGGACATAGCATCCGGAGATGGTTAATGGTTGGAACACTAGCATGTAACTCAAGGATAAGGATAAAATAGCATCATCATTCAACAACAAGCAATATATCATATTCAATCCCATTCATAATCTTATCCATAGCTATAGACATATCACATGTTAATCAAGGGCACAAGTCTTATCAACACTTTGGAAGTACTCATTCATCATATATGCAATGGAGGACTCTAACCTTACACACTAATAGATTCAAGCATTTCTCATTAGGCATAAGACTTTAACCATATTCACATAACATCAAGTAAGGGACTCTAACCACATACACATCCATTTAAGTGAGAGACTCTAACCACTCACACACATTAATATAAGTAAGGGACTCTAACCACTCACACACATTCATTCAAGCAAGGGAATTTACCACATGCTCACACATTAGGCAAGGGACTCTAACCTCATTTCACATTAGATAGGGGACCGTAACCCCAAGCCAATTCATTTGGCGAGGCATTTCGACCTCATGAGATCTCATTATGCAAGGGACTTTAACCACAAGTGATTTCATTAGGCAATGGACTTTAACCTCAAGTCATTAGTCAACATTGGGACTCTAACCCTTTGTCCATGTATCCACATACATACATTCAATTCCACACATAAGGACTTTAAATCATTTAGCCAATTCAACACTATACATGACTACATGGTCCTCATGGGAGCCTTCATTGCTCAACCATTTTAATAGGCCAATGCCTTAATTCAATCATCATACAATTCAAACTATGATCCTCAAGACCCTTACAAGCCATTCATATTTCATTAGCAATTTTATACCACAATTTAGTTCAATTCACATTTCAAGTTCATTTTCATGTTAGGGACTTTAACCCCCCTTTTATTCATCAAACCATCAAGGTCATCAATTACACAACATGGCTTATTTTATCCTCACGGTATCATTTATCAAGCATTCATATATATTGGGGAATTTCCCTAGCTCAAAGCATCATCATCATGTAACTAAACATCTCACTTAGACATTTTCATAAACACCTTATGTGCATACATTCAACAAGGCTATTTTCATGGTGGAAATCATCAAGATTAGGGTTACTCATTACCTACATGTTAAACCATGTACAACAAGCATTTACATGTACAAGTCATCATCAATAACATGTTAAAACACAAGTCTAAGCAAGAATCTAACTTTTCATCATTAAGAAACAAACCCTTTTTTCATTTAATTTCAAAACCATCATGTACACTTACTAATCCAAGTGTGAAATACATGGGTTTAGAGTTATTTAGCAAGGGAAAGAGATACATGCCTTAAACAAGATGAATCACCAAGAAATATGACTCCTATTTGCCTCTTGAAGACCACTCTTGAAACCCTAGCCTCCAATTCTTCAAAGATGAGCCTGAGAGAGTAATTAGGGTGTTTGATCCATCAAAAATGGATGTTTAGACGGCTACACACACTTATATAGTGAGAGGGCTTAGGGTTTTAGACATGGAAAATGACCACAAGGCCCTTAGTTAAAAGCTGAAAATTGAACCCGTCTAGGGGTACGACTCACCATACGACTCACTTAAGTAGTCGTACCCTGACTCGCACCCTAGGCTTCTCCTAAGTCACACACACTGTTAAGGATACGACCATACACCTATGAGTTGTATCCAAAGGGTAAGACTCACCCCTAACTCGTATGCTCCACTAGTACCAAGAATAATCCACTCCAAGCTAAGACCTCACTCCATACGACTCACCTAAGTACGACTCGTACCCTTAGGTATGATTGAGGGGGGGGCACTCGTACCTTGAACAGTGAGTGACCCTCACCACACTGCCTAGGATATGAGACGGGGGAAAAGGATACGACTCGTATCCAAGGGGTACGACTCAAGCCCCTAGTCGTACCCACCCCAGTGACACCAAAAGATGGAGTTTTTCAATGGTTCTAAGTCTAGGTGTTTCAGTGATTCCATGGTTGTTACCTTCGACTTGAAGGGTTTTTCCACGTTAAACTTGGTGTTCCTTATTTTCTTTGTTTTCGTATTTACCTCTTTCCGTCACAATAAAAATAAGAGAAGTTACTCTGTGGTAGCTGTAAACACGCAACATGCATTTATTGAGTGGTCCTATTAAAATATTATTTTTACTGTAAAATGTAATTTTATGAAAGTATTGTTATTCATTATAATTATGATGTTACGTTTGTCACTTCTCATCATTTTTCCACAAAAAATACACACGAAAAAAAATGAAAAAGAGAAAGTAAAAGCAAATAGAGGCAAAGGTCTAATTCGTTAATGCATTGCAAGACTAACAACTACTACTCAATTTCATCTTCAAGTTCCATGTAGCCATTTTTTCTCCACTTCCATCTGTACTGGGACTCAAATCCTTCATAACCTTTTCCATTTTTCTTCCCCCCTCCCCCCCCCCCCCCCCCCTTATTCATGGTTTTAAGCTTAGAATAAATATTTTTTTTTACTGTTGCTTCAGGGGTGTCTTAATTAATTTAATGTACTAGTACGGAAATCTCTTTGATGGCGCAATTTAAGGGAAGACATTAAAAGTGCGCCTTGCCTTTCATTTTCCTTATTAGTCACTTCCTCGTATTCAATATTCTTCAGACTCCATCACTTTTACTCTCTTATTATCTTTTCACTTCCCAATTTGTTCAAATCACCCAACAACTATTCATTGCTTAATTATATCCTCCCTGTTTTCGGTGCTTTTCGACTTCAGCCGTTGTTGTTGTTTCCTTAATTTCTTGATCGATCGTGGAAATATTATTAGCGAGATGCTTACGTGCATAGCTCGTTCGAAGCAACCGACCGATGATTCTCTTGATCAACCTGACAAATACAATCCAAATACTGCTCCCTCCAATAAACAATCCGTTAAAACACTCACTTCTCAGGTACATTATTTTTCATCTGATGATTATTTGCAAAGTTTTTGTTTGATAATTTTCTACCTTAATATTCTAAAACTGGTGAAATAGATCAAGGACATGGCATTGAAAGCATCTGGAGCATACAAGCAATGTGGTCCGTGTGCGACTCAGCCGACGACTCTGCGTAAGAACGGAAGCCAGAACGACTCCGACTCTGCCTCATTAGATAAATTCCGGTGGTCTTACAAGAGAACAGGGAGTTCGAGTTCAAGCTCGACGGCTGGAAGGAAGGAGCTGGAGGCGAGGCTAAAGGGGATATCGAGCGGGGAAGTTACGCCGGTATCGGCGTCTGCGAGTGGACGCCGAGTTGAACCGGTAGTCTTCGTTGAAGAAAGCGAGCCGAAAGAGTGGGTGGCTCAGGTCGAACCGGGCGTTCTCATCACTTTCGTTTCTTTACCACGTGGCGGCAATGATCTCAAGCGGATTCGATTCAGGTATTCTTTTCACTGTATTTAGATAATTTTGCCTAATTAGCTTTCTTACTATTTATTTATTGTTAATTTGTTTTGTTATTCATGAGTGGGCAGTGGCGAACCATTACTTTGCTTCTTAATTTGATTTAAATTTATTGGACCATCGGTTATTTTAATTCGATTAAATTTTGTTGGACCATTATTTATTTTTCTCTTTCATGAATCAATAATTTTATAGCCGCTTTTATTGTACCCCTCAATTTATTTTTTTATTTTTTCGTGAGTCAATTAGTTAAATTTTACTGGAAGTGAAATCGAATCACTAGGGAAGTATTACTTCGGATTATTTTCCTTTTTTTTCCCCTTTAGAGTGTAAAGAACATATTTTCGAATTTCCTAGATTGTTCTTGGTTGCCAATAGTTCTTAAAAGTGCTCTTTAACCACTTAAGCAAAATATTAGGATACATTTCTTGACTTAAAAAGAAGAATACTAGGCGTAGTTGCTAAAGAAATTACTATTACGAATAAAAGAGCATTACCCAAAGTTAAACTCTAAGGCAATTTGATCGATAGGATAAACAGATTTTCAGTTAGATTTGAAATTATTTTATGTAGCCTTTGATTATGAATTTTATTTTAAAATTATTTTATCTCATTATTTGTATTAGAATAGTTGAATTAGCTATCCCATAAAAAAAATGATAATATAACTAAGTGAAAAGACATCGTTTCCATCCCAAACTATAGTCGAAAAGTCGAATCCACACCTAAACTATATAAGTGACTTATTACATACCTTAACTATAAAAAAAGTGATACTTTTTATACCCTGTCAGGCATTACACCACTTGCATGTGGTTTGGTATTTTACACGCGCTGTCACGTCAGTACCACATCAGTGTCACGTCAGCAAAATCCGAAAAAATAATAAATTTATTATCTTCATAATTTTTTCTTTTTTTTTGTTAATTTATTTTTTTCCCTTCTTCTCAAATGTCTAAAACCTCTATTTTTGTCAATGTCCAAAATCTCCATTACCTTCATTACACTATATTCACCACCATAAGCTTTATCCCACCAACAAAATTGTCATAACAATTAATTTCTTCTAACATTGTTCTTCATTCGTAACCCATCGTCTTTTCTAAAAAAAAATAAAAAAATTCCCAGCTATAATGGTCATTATTGTTTCAAGAAATGGTCACTCGACTATTGATTTCTGTGTTTTAAATGGTAATGACCAACACATTTTCGTACCTTTTCTATTTGTTTTTCAGCTATAATTTAAAAAAAAAACTAATATGGTAGCAAGCTCCATTTTTGGATAGATTAATAATTAACAGACAGAGAGGAGAAAGTCAATGATAAATACAACTTTTCTGACGAGAATTCACCGGAAAACATTCTTGCTACAAAATTTTATAAATTCTTTTTATAAATTTTGGTTTTGCCAGTTTAAACATCAAATACAATTTAATCTTGTTCATTGTGAAATTGACATTGATTCGATGAAGGTGGAGGATGAATTGTGTTATTTGGGGATGGGGTTGGAATTTAGAGGTGGGGTGATGAAAAAATTGTGGGGGTTGCGGTGGGGGTGATGAAGAAGAAGATGGTTTGGAGTTGGGGTTGGAGTTTTGGGGTGGGGAGTGATGAAAAAGATGATGGTTTGGGTATGAGGGTGATGAAGAAGATGATTGTTTGGGGGTGGGGAGATGGATGTTGGGGATTGGGGGAGGAGTATTTTAATTTTTTTAATTTTTTTTTTTGCATTAATTTTTAATTTAAACGCGCTATTTTTTATTTAAATAATTATGTATTTTCCACGTCAAATCTAGGGAGTAAAAAGTATCATTTTTTTATAGTTAAGGTGTGTAATAGATCACTTATATAGTTTAGGTGTGGATTCGACTTTTCGACTTTTGTTATTTAATAGGTTGGACGCGCTTAAAATAAGTGTAACATACGCGCCTTAGAATGGGGGTCGCGGGGAGGTAATAATATCATTTTTCTATAGTTAAAGTGTGTAATAGGTTACTTATATAGTTTAAATGTGGCTTCAACTTTTCTTGTAATAGTATGAAGTGAAAATGATGTCTTTTTCCTATAACTAATCTCATGTGTTATTCTTATTTATCTCATCCCATCAATTCATAGGCGGTGACAAGTGGCGAAATTAAGATTTTATTAAGGGGGTTTGAAAATGTACACACAAAATAGCAGGAGAGGATCCAACATTTACTATATATACATAAAAAAAAATACTTTTAATCATATATAAATAATGTAATTTTTTTATCGAATGAGATTCGGACAAATCTCCTTGATATGTGCTAGGTTCTCCCTGAGTGGTGAAGCCGCCTAACAGTTTTGGCAAAAAATTACATTAGTTATAATTAGATTAAAATTTTAATTCAATACATAAATACTATGAAGGAGAGTCTTGAAGTAATTGATAAAATTGTTGTCATGTAACCAGAAGGTCATGAGTTCAAGTCTTGGAAACAGTCTTTAGTAGAAATGTAAAGTAAGACTGCATACAATACACCCTTGTGTTGAGGCCCTTTCTCAAACACTGCACATAGCGATAGCTTAGTTCACCGAATTATTCCTTTTTTTTAATATATAAATACTATATATCCACTACTTTTATTTTCTATAGATGTCTATCTTTTATATTTTTATGCAATTTATTCATGTTTTATCTTGTATTTAAAATGTGCCTCTTAAAAGTTAAATCTTGTGTCCGAGTATTAAGTGGGAGTTGATTGGTAGTATACTTTTTTCTTCAAAGTACCTCTCTCTCTCCATTTAAAAATAGATAGTGTTTTACCTTTTTATTTTATTTTAAAATAAGTGATGTTTTAAGACATTATTTTAATTGTATCCTTATTTTAATAAGGAAAATTTTATGTAATCAAGAAATTATCCTTATGTAATTAAGTGGGAATTTTATTTGTGTTAGAATAGTTGAATTAGCTATTCCATAAAATAAATGATAGTAATAATTTTCTTAAAGGTTATGTCCAAACTAAGAATGCCACTTCATTAAAATGGAGGGAGAATTAAAGTGTAAGTCAAATTTCACCTTATCGCTTTTTTCTTTGATTGTCACCGATAAATTACCGGGAATTCTAGTTACAAGGTTCAAAAAATGGAGTGATTACGTTTGCAAATTTGATTCTGGGTTTGTTATGAGATACTATTGGTTTGGGGTTTGGAAAATTTATGTTTCTTTTTTTAAGAAAAAATGGGAACAATTTTGTAACAAAGAAAATTCATTTTGATTTTTTCTGGGTAATTTTCTTTTTCTGATAGGATACTGATAAAACTATTTTACCATACTATCTTTTTGACATAAAAGTCCCTCCGTTCGTTTTTAGTTATTGCTAATTTTCTAGTTAGATTTCTACTTTTACTTGTCATTTTTGACATATTTAGTGAAGACAACTTCTCTTTTCATGTTTTACCCTTAATATTAATTATTTTTTAAAAAAATTAATTTTAAGATATAATTTAAGCGCCATTTAATAAGAGTATTATGATAAAATAGTCATATTATTAATTATTTTTTTTAATAAATATGCTGACTTAAAATGTGACAAGTAAAACTGAACTGAGAAAATATTTAATTAATTAATGGAAAATTTATTGAGTATCACTATGATTATATCCAACTGTGGCTGGTCAGATTGGTGATTAAAGCTTCCTTTCAAACCCAAACTATGTGGTTATTGTCAATATTGGCAACAGTATATGGTCAAGGTTAGAGGGGGGTATGGTATGGTATATATTGAATATCATTTTGAAATTAAAATTTTTTTATATTGTGGTATGGATGTTATAATATTTGGTAAGAGTTTTAAATTATTTTGGTATTTGATATGGTATTTGGTATTTATGCAATAAATACCAAAATACCGTATATCGCACCGAATTTTTTTAATAATATATAAAATCTATATATATTATATTTAAGATTATTAAATATATTTATATATCATCCATTAGCCAATTGAACATAAAAGTAATTTTATTTAGAAATAAATTTTTTGGGAAGCTTATTATTTAGGAGTACTATACTTAAATTTAGGTAATGTTGTTCAGAGTTTGCATCTTGGGCTACTCAATCGTGATTGAAATGTTCTTTTTGTGTAATTGATTGACAAAGATAGTTGTTAGTCTTATATGCTTGAAACGTTTTTAAAGTTTAAAGTTATAGTTTTTTTATATGAATATATGTAAGTCGAAATCAAATAAAGTATGGTTACCAAATTACCATACCGTAAAATACCAAAATCGAATTTAAAAATATCAAACCATACTGAACTAATTTGATATAGTAATGATATTATTGTTTTAGATACCAAAAATTGAAATTATCATACCAAATTTTAAAATATCATTCTGTACCATACCATGCCCACCCCTTTCAAGATGACATGAAAGAGCAATTGATTTGTGTTTCGGACAGTCCTTGAAAAAAGTTTACCTATGATTATTACCAAAAGAAGGCGTGCTAAAAGTAAATTTTGACGCCCCACCCAAATATCACCTTTATTAACCTCTGGCCATACGAAGAAATTAGTAGGTGCTAGTGGTAATTATGCCTCCGATCATGAAAAATAACAGGGCAACAAGAAAATAAGATTCCTTTCAAATTAAAGTCTAAAAAGGAAAAAATTAATGGGGCACTTTGGTGGGCCTGTTTTCATAGTGTTGGCAAAACCTTTTACTGATGTTGTCGTCTTGTCGGGCGTTGTCACCCCCTTTCATTTTCCATCTTGATCATGAGTACTTCCATTTTGTCATCTTGTAAGAATTTGGGTGTCACTTTTGTCCCTGCGCCACTACAAAATTGGAGTAGACTAAATTTGGCTTCTAATGGAGGAACAAGACTCTTAAGCTATCACTTTCTTGTTCTGATGGACATCACAATTTCAATAGTGACAGCCATTTGGTGTGGAAAAAGCTAGTAGAAGAGTCTATGTTATGGTTCTAATGCTAGAAATTCGGGCCAAGACTTTTGCAATTGAACACTGTAGGTCTCATCTTAGTGCAATCCGTGCATCACAAGATTTGTGATAAGAGTCTAATTTAATATATTGATCAAAAGTTTCCTTTTTAGTCATTTTTTTTTAAACACATTAAAAAGAAAACGGAGGAAGTATTAAATAAATAAAGAAAAACCATATATAAAAATATACGATTGTGATAGAGTTGGTCAATCATTGGTGAACAGTTTTTCTTAATGATCTGTTCAATGGCCTGTAAGTCACTGTCCATCCCCGTGAAATAAATTTAATCGTTTCTTGGTTGGTGAAGGATAGGATGTGCTCTAAGCAAAGTCAGACTGCATTTTATCCATGCATTAAAGCCAGTTTTTAAGATATTGGTCCCCTTAAATTATTAAAGGAATCCTCTTTGTCTAAAAGCTTGAGTGAGTGGTAGGCCATGAAAGAGGACAATTACTCCATAACATAATCTACTAATTTAATGACTTGCTATAATGTCTTTTAGGTTTTGACCGCCAGACTATGGCTAATGTAGTTCTTTCTTTTGTTCTCACTTACCCTTTTCTACCTTCTTATTGTAGCCGTTCATAGAAATAGTTACATTCTTCTTTCTATATTATGTTAAGGTATTTGATTGGATGTCAAAATGAAAGAAAAAGTTTTAAAAAATTATAGTTCAAAATAAATTTCAGATATTTGCGTGACTATATATAATCACATTAAGGATAAAATGGAAAGTTTAAAAGCAAAATTATTACTCTGTATTGAAAGGTGTCATTCCTTTTGAAACTAACAATAAAAACAAGAGGAATGTCACATAAATTGAAACTTAGAAAGTAATAATCTAAACATTCAGCTTGTAATGATTTCAGCGTAGTAGGTGCTCTAAAGGTGCATTGCATAAACCACAATGCCCATCATGCCACACAGTAATCAATTGTTGGTGTAATATATCATAAATTAATTACAGTTGAAATAATTAAATGAACAAGAATTGAAGAAAATAAGATAATCTTCTTCTTGGCTAAGACGCGAATATTTCGCTTTTTTTAAGGAGATTCAAGTTCACTGCAACATAATTTACACTAATCCAGCAGTATATCTCTTGACTTGTCCCGTCCAGGATACAACAACCCATCAATGATGTACAACTCAAGAAATTCCGGATTAGTTGAAGAGTCCAAAACCTCACCATAAAAACACCTTCCTTCAACATATTATTACTCTCTTTTGTATAGTGAATATAGTTGTAGATTTAGAATATTTTCTTTGTCTCAACTCTTTCTTTCACTAATATAGTTACTCTCTTTTGTATATTAAATATAGTTAGAGACTTAGAATATTTTTGTGTCTCAACTCTCTCTTTCATTAATATAATTTCCGCACTTATCATTTTTTTTGTACCTCACAATATACTACAACTCATCTTTACCATCACAAGGAAGAAAACAGTCTTTATATAGATATAGTATTTCTTCTATCTAATAAAACAGTCTTTATATAGATATAGTATTTCTTCTATCTAATAAATAAGGGAATAACGAATATTAAGTGAGGAAGATGAATTCTTTAGAGGTTACATATGTTATATGAGTTACAATACATAAAGAGGTAGAACAATGGTAGAAGTTACAAGAAACTTATTGCCAAATTCTTACTACTAACTCATAAGAGTAATTGCCACCAAAATTAGTGGGAGTAATTGGCATAAAGTCACCAAAGGTTGGAAGTTGCTACATAATACAACAATGCAAATGGATGGGAAGTGCATTAGCACATTAAAATGCACTTTAATATTAAAATGTAACAACATTCCTCCACTTATTTTTTATTAAACTAAGAGAGTATTTCACCAGATTAGTTGAAGGTAAACTATTATGCATAATAAAGGCATGCTCTGCATTGATCATTCACTTAGTAAAACAGTAAATTTTACTCCAAAGTAAGTAGTAGTTTCTGACTTGAACTATGATTACTTAAGGAAAATGAAGTATCGCTGCTTACATACAACAATCAAGTGTTGACATAAGCTTTAATAGCCAGCACATTATGGCCATATACTATTCCGGTTTTTCTTGAGCATTTTTGAAAATGGGCCATTCTCATTGGAAGCGGCTTACTTCCACACTCACATAGGTGAAATCTATCAAGGGTGATCCTGTAACTTCGACACCCCACTTATACGAGATACAAAATTTCATTAAGAGTTCTTAGACTCAGCCTCCACAAATTATTACAGAAAAATGCATTCACACCATGGGGAGGGTTAAAACAATAGTGCATTCCCAACAAGTCATCACATGATTCGTTTTTCCCATTGAACCTGGTTATTGAATCTCTAGTCCCTAGGTTGGATTTCCTCATATATGACTCAGATTTTTGTGCTTTAATTCCTTCCCTCTCAATGTATTTCAGACCCTTTATCTCGCTAAAGCCTTAGTCTATCAATTTGTAAGATTATCACAAAGTTAACACAATTAATATTGGTATACTGTTGATGAGTATAATCTCACAATATTGTATTTTTCTCCTTATGGTCTGAATTTACCATTATAATAATGGTTTATACTCTACCAATAAATTTTTGTGCTGTCACAATAACTCAAAAATAGATAAATTAATTTCTCAAAGTAAAGTGATTGATCAATTTACTTTTTCACTAATTGAAACTAAAATAATTAGTTCAACCTCCATGATAGAGGTAGCAAATAAATAATTTATTTCTTCATTTCAACAAATAACACCAAGTTTTTTTTCATTGCATCAAAAAATACTTTAGCAGAATATTTTTTCTTTATAAAACAAGTCTCAATTTCATACCAAGTAAATGTACCTGGTTTGCTTGTATCTGCTACGTACTTTTAGTGCATACACATTATCATGTCAAGTGCAATAAGTCACACATCTCATATCTTTTTCCTTATTAAGCTAGCAAGCTCCTTTAGTTATTTGTCACACCACTTTCACATATTTGAATCAAAAGGAGTTGCTTGACTCTTACAATTAATAAAATTATATTTCATAATTTTCACCACAAGATGATTTGTCAAGAAATTTTTTATCACATGTGTTGTGGTATTTCTTTCATTCCAAGAATGAAATTTATCTCACCAAGTTTTCATGTCAAAATGACTACTCAATTTTTTTCATTTCTTTGATAACATGTATGTTAGAGCCAAAGACCTCAACTCATATATAAATAGTAACATGTGATTTATTCTAAAACTAATATATGCACTTGTAACACATTTTTTTAATAAAAAACACATTTTCAAAAGTTCAAACATCACATTTTTCATGGTGATATTTTTCTCAATTCATTAGCCCCAACTACTTTATGGTCATAAAGAGTAGTATACTTTATTTAGACAAAATAGCTCGGTGGACCCTTATACTTGGTCTGTGTTGTAAAGTGAATACTTCTACTTAGCCCTTTGTCATCTGAACCCCTCAACTCAATAAAACTCACTATTTTAAACACTTTTTTGGTGTGTGTAACATACCCGCCCCACGTCAGCTGCCACGTTCGCTTCAACGTCTGCAACGTCAGCTTCCACGTCATTGTCAAGTATTACATTAAATTCCATGTCATTTTTATAATGCTACATAAGAAATTAAATATTAAAATAAATTTAATTAAATAAAAAAATTATAAATTGTAGAAAAATTTAAATAATCATGTTTTTATTTTTGCTCACAAATTAAATATCAAATTCATTTCAAATAATTAAAAAATTTCTCCAACTAATTTAAATTTTTAACTATAAATTCATATATACAAACATAATAAATTTTTTATTTTTAAATTTGAATATCTTTAACAACTTCACAAAAACTACAAGTTTTTTTAAGCTTATTCATGAAATTCACTAATTTTTCAATTTCTACTATCACTCACTTTCAATTCAAATTTAAATTTTAATCTAAAAAAAAATAAAAAGATTTCAAATTTAAATTTTAATCCAAAAAAAAAAATGAAAAGATTCGAATTGAGAGAAAAAATTAAAAAAATTAAATAAAAAGTGAATTCAAAGTTTTTTTGGTTTGAGGGGGGGGGGGCTGGTGCGTTGGGGGGTTGGCTGATGTGAAAGAAGAGAGTTGGGGAGGGCTGGTGCGTTGTGGGGGGAGGGGGGGAGGGGGGGCTGGTGCGTTGTGGGGGGGAGGGGGGGGCTGGTGCAAAGAAAAGTGGTGCTGGGGAGGAGGCTGGGGGACTGGGTGTAGGGTACTGGAAGGCGGTAGGGGTGGGGTGGGGGGTGCTGGGGTGGGCTGGAAGAAAGTGGGGGGTGGGGGGTGCTGAACGCGGGGGAGGGGGCTGGGGGTGGGGTGGAGGGTGATGGACTGCGGTGAGGGGTGAGGTGGGGGGTGCTGGACGAAAGTGGGGGGAGTGAGGGGGTGCTGGACAGAGGGAGGGGGCCTTTTTAAAAAAAAAAAAATATTATTTTTTTAATTTTTTAAAATATTTTTAAATTAAAAAGGTTTTTTTAAAAAAAAATTTAATATTATTTTAATATAAATAAGTTATTTCACTCACTCATACACGGTGTAGTCACGCGCCATATCCTACTCAGCCATTTTAATGCCACATAGATCCGGTCAACGGTCAAAGGGTTTAAAATATTGAGTTTTATTGAGTTAAGGGGTTCAGATGATAAATGACTAAGTAGAAGTATCCACTTTACAAAACAGACCAAGTACAAGGGTCCACCGAGCTATTTTGCCACTTTATTTATTGAAAATATTAGGTACAATGTTCTAACTTTCTTCCGCAAGAAGTAGAAAGTTCTTTTACCTTTCCTTTACTTGAGCAAGTAGAAAAATACTTTACTTTTCATCCCTTTCCTTTTATCTTTTGAAGAAACTTGATACAAAATCAAACCAACAACACCAAGAGCTTCAAGTAGGCTCGGATTTCAGTCCACAACACACAAGATCAACAAGATAGAAACAATGCTAGTGAATCGAAAAGAGCCCCACACGGCTTCACTAGACTTTAAGATAACAAAATCAACAACAACAACAAGATAAAGAAAGATAGATAACTTGACATATAACATTCAAGAAACTAAGAACCCTAACATCAAGAGAGGACCCTAAGTCTAATGAATATAAACACCAAGTTCTTACGAGGACCAAGAGGCACTCAACGACCTCAAAACCCTTGTTTCTAGCCAAAGAGACAACACAAGTATCCCTCTACTTGTGAGATGATAGAGGCGGCTCCTAAGAGATGAGGAGAGAGCCGAAATATTTAGTGTTTTAGGTTACAATTTCAGCATTCCAAAAACTAATGAATAACTTCTCTAACATGTTCTATTTATACTACAAACAAAAGGGGTAAAATGACCCATCCGCCCTTGCTTCTTGTGCCAACTTTGAAGAGTAGTTTATTACACATTAAGGCCTCTCTTCACACATAAAAACATTTAGGTCCTTGGTTGGTTCAATCACCAACTCACACACGGCCATTTGCATGAACAAAGCTTGGAGTTTTTGTAATTCCCGAGCTTGGCTTCGTGTGAAAGGCCGTGTACCTGTGGAGGCTGCCCCAACCGTATCATCCTCTCCATCTTGAGAGGAATTTGACCTCAAATTCAGCATTTGGTCATCTTCAACCGCATCCACGAGGGAGAGATCACCAACGTTGAAAGTGTTGTGCACTTGATATTCCGGTGGAAGGTCAATCTTGTAGGCGTTGTCATTGATTCTCTCAAGTACTTGGAAAGGACCATCACCCCTTGGCAGCAATTTGGACTTCCTTTGAGCTGGAAACCGATCCTTTCGAAGATGCACCCACACCCAATCTCCGGGTTCAAGCACAAGCCTTCTTCTCCCTTTGTTTACCCTTTTTGCAACCTCTTGGTTCTTCTTTTCAAGCTTGATCCGCACCGTCTCATGCATTTTCTTCATTGCCTCGGCTCTTTTATTTCCCTCTAAGCTGGTCATGAGATCACTAGACAAAGGAGTGAGATCTAAAGGGGTAAGGGGATTCAGGCCGTAAACACATTCAAAGGGAGTCATTCCCGTGCTCGAATGTATTACCCGGTTATATGCAAATTCCACCAAGGGTAGGTGATCTTCCCATGAAGTCAATTTACCTTTAACCATAGAACGTAGCATAGACCCTAAGGTTCTATTTACTACCTCCGTTTGGCCATCGGTTTGTGGGTGGCAAGACGTGGAGAAAAGTAACTTCGTTCCAAGCCTACCCCACATGGACTTCCAAAAGAGACTTAGGAACTTGGAGTCCCTATCGCTCACAATAGTCCTCGGTACCCCGTGAAGCTTTACAACATGTTCAACAAATAATGAAGCTACACTACGAGCATCCTCGGTTTTAGCACATGGAATAAAATGAGCCATTTTAGAGAACCTATCAACAATAACAAAAATGCTATCTCGGCCCTTTCTAGTCCTTGGCAGCCCCAAAACGAAATCCATCGAAATGTCCAACCAAGGTCTAAGGGGAGTAGGGAGTGGGGTGTATAATCCTTGAGGTAGGAGACGAGATTTCGCACTCCGGCAGGCCACGCATTGACTACAAATTTTAGTGACGTCTTTGCGCATTTTGGGCCAATAGAAGTTCTCCTCTAAGATTCCGAGGGTCTTGTCTACCCCAAAGTGCCCCATGAGGCCTCCGTCATGGGCCTCCCTCACAAATAATTCCCTCCAAGAACTAGAAGGAATGCACAACCTCCTCCCTTTGAACAAATATCCATCGAACCGAGAGTAGGAGGAATGGTCATTCTCCTTAAGCCAACGGTCCCTTCCCCACTCTTCACATTCCCTAAAAATAGGAGCAAAGGTAGGATCCTCGGGATACAACAACCGCAAGCTCTCAAATCCCATCAATTTCGAAGACAAGGTAGCAACAAGCACATGCTTCCTAGACAAGGCATCGGCAACAACATTTTCCTTTCCCCTTTTGTAATGAATTACATAAGGGAAAGTCTCGATGAACTCAATCCACTTAGCATGACGCCTATTCAACTTGTCTTGGCTCTTAAGGTGTTTCAACGACTCATGATCCGTTCGTATCACAAACTCCTTAGGCCACAAATAATGTTGCCAATTTCCCAAAGCTCTAACAAGGGCGTACAACTCCAAATCATAAGTTGAGTAATTAAGAGTTGCCCCTTTGAGCTTTTCACTGAAATAAGCAACGGGCTTACCTTCTTGCATCAAAACAGCCCCGATGCCAACCTTACTAGCATCACACTCTACCTCAAACATCTTATCAAAATCGGGCAATTGCAATAAAGGCGCCGAGATGAGCGTAGCTTTCAAGGCCTCAAAAGCCCTAGCTTGCTCATCACCCCATTTAAAAGGTCCGTCCTTCCTAATTACCTCGGTCAAGGGGGCTGCTATGGAGCTAAATCATTTGACAAACCTCCTATAAAAGCTTGCCAACCCATGGAAACTTCGGATTTCTCCAATAGTTTTAGGGGTCGGCCAACTTCGAATAGAGTCTATCTTGGAATCGTCCACTTCCACACCCCTTGAGCTCACGACAAAACCCAAGAATATAACCTTATCAACACCAAAAGAACACTTCTCCATGTTGGCATACAGCTTTTCCTTTCGGAGCACATCAAACACACATCTCAAATGCATTACATGATCATCAATTGATTTACTATATACCAACACATCATCAAAGTAAACCACCACAAACTTTCCAATATAAGGCTTCATTACATGATTCATTAGCCTCATAAAGGTGCTAGGAGCATTGGTAAGGCCAAAGGGCATGACCAGCCACTCATAAAGACCGAATTTGGTCTTGAATGCGGTCTTCCACTCATCACCGGGTTGCATGCGAATTTGGTGATAGCCACTCCTAAGGTCCACCTTAGAAAACAAACAAGATCCGTGGAGCTCATCTAACATATCATCTAGTCTAGGGATTGGATGACGATACCTTATAGTGATTTTGTTGATGGCTCTACAATCGACGCACATTCGCCAAGTTCCGTCCTTCTTTGGTACCAAAAGCACCGGAACAGCACACGGACTCATGCTTTCCTTGATGTATCCCTTGTTGAGAAGCTCCTCAACTTGTCTTTCAAGCTCCTTAGTGTCCATGGGATTGCTCCTATAGGCCGGTTTGTTCGGAAGCTGTGAACCCGGCACCAAATCAATTTGATGCTCAATTCCCCGAAGTGGGGGCAATCCTTGCGGAAGTTCTTGAGGGAATACATCTTCATACTCCTGCAACACACAAGAAATCAAAGGGGAAATGGAAGAATTAGTGGGGTTAGTATTAAAACAATGGGCCAAAAGTAACATCGGCTTGTTTTCATCATGGTCCACGAAGAGTTCTTTCCTCCTAGCCAACATCACTACGTTTTCCATCTCCCTCGTCGTTGGGACAGCCTCGGATGTCCCTACTTCCTCACCTACGGCATCCCCCCCCTTTTCTCCCTTTTCGGGTTCCTTCCCCTTTCCCTTCAATTCTCTCATCTTTTGATGCCACTCATTTACTTGGGAGGGTGAAAGAGGATGAAGTGTGACCTTTCGGCCATCCTTCTCAAGCGTATACCGGTTGGACCTCCCATCGTGTTTAGTAGACCTATCATATTGCCATGGTCTACCTAACAACAAGTGACATGCTTGCATTGGGATCACGTCACAAAGCACTTCATCGTGGTAGTTTCCCACCTTAAACCGAACCACACATTGCCTTGTGACCTTTAATTCACCACAATCGTTCAACCATTGTAGCTTGTAAGGACTAGTGTGTAGTGTAGTTGGTAGCTTCAAGAAATTTACCATAGCTTGGCTCGCAACATTTGTACAACTACCACTATCAATCACCAAGGTACACACACTCCCCTTTACAAGACACTTAGTATGGAATAGATTTTCCCTTTGACTCGGGTCATCTATCGCCTTACTAATCATGACACGTCTAACCACAAAGTTTGGAACCACACACTCCCCTTCTTGTGGATAGACATCTTCACTATCATCTACTTCATCATCATTCGGCCCATTTTCAGCTCCCTCTCCATCTTGAGGCTCGGCCTCATCCTCCCCCCTTTCGGAAACCACCTCCTCACCAAGGTAGTACGCTTTCCCTTCTCGTAGAATCACATTGCGCCGGTTCGGACATTCATTGGCCTTATGCCCCCAACCTTGGCACTTGAAGCATTGGAACCCCTTTGGGTTGGGATATTTGTGAGCCTCCGGTTTCGGAGGGAATTTAGGGACTGTTTTGGCCTCGGGCAGCTTCGTAGGGGCGGGTTGGTCCTTGTTTTTGGGCCAACCCGAGGGGGTTTGTACCCTTGCCTTGAAGGATGATCTCTCCTTAAGTTCCCTTTCAATCTCAAGGGCCGCTTGGAATATACCGTCAATGGTTTCAAACCGGTGAAGGGTCAAATGAGTGGAGATCTCTTTGTTCAATCCACACTTGAACCGGATGATGTCGTGACTGATTTGCTCCCCACGGTGATCAAGTTTCAACATGAGTTGTTGGAACTCGTCAAAATAGGCCATCACACTCTTGCCCCCTTGCCGCAAGCCATATAATCTAGCAAGCAACTCATGACGATATCTCTCGGGAAGGTATCGTTGTCTCATCAAATACCTCAACCGAAACCAAGGTGGTGGCTGCCCATCAACTAATTCATTACCAAATCGTTTAACATACTCCCACCAAGTGTTAGCATAGCCCTCGAGGTGAGCTATAGCGTAGCAACTCTTCTTTTCTTCCGAGATGTCATTAACTTGGAAAACTTTGTCACAAGCCGATTCCCAAGTTAAGTAGGTCTCGGGGTCACTTTCACCCTTAAAGATGGGTAGGCTCAACTTGATGGTGTTGATGCCTACGTCTCTTTCTTGGTGTCGGTTTCCCCTATCTCCATACCCCCGGTATCTCCTAGGTTCTCCTCGACCCCCTCTTAACTCCTCCTCCCTCATATAAGCATCATCAAAGGCTCCATCTCCTTCATACTCCTCTCTACCGTATCCTTCAAAGTGGGCTGGTCGGCCTTGGCCGTTTTGATTCGGAGGATTTGGAATTTGCGGTCTTTGGGTTAATGGAGCTTGGAATGAAGGGTTCGGATTTAGTGGAGGTACTTGGCGTCCAAATCCCTCTTGTGGAATTGGAGGGGCTTGGAAATGTAGTGGTCTAGTGGGGTCTCGGTTTGGAGGAAAATAGGTAGTTTGGCTTGCGGTATTTAGTGGAGCTTGGGGTGCATTTAGCATTTGGTGGACTGTTTCGGGGGTGATGGTTGCGGAGGAGGTCCTATCATGACCATTGGTAGATACATGTAGAGGAGTAGAAGGACGAGAGTTCCTTTGACTCTCCACTTGTTCTAATCTCCCACTAATAGTCGACACTTCCCCCTTTATTGCTGCCAAGTCCCCTCTCACGGCCCCAAATTCCGAATTCAACCTTTCAAGTGTCCGGGTAACGGCCTCAAGAGTGACCCTCATAGAATCAAGGGCATTAGTATCCACATTATGAGACGTAGCTCCTTCCATTGTCAAGATATTATTCGCCTTAGTTCACCACAAGTTCGTGTTCCACAAGTGTTGTATAATTGGCTAGTAACCGTGAAATCTTAAGGTATGAGTAAGCTCTTATCCGGAATGGATTCTTGTTTGAAGACTCAAAGAATTCTTGCCGGACTAGAGTCAAAAATCAGCAATTCATTCAAACGAATAAAAGCACTCAAATAATCGTTGACACGAACAAACGGTTCAAGGAACTAGTTGACAACCTAGTAGGAATGTACTAGTTTGTTAATTAGTTCTAGGACCAAGTAAGGGAAACCAAGGATCAACAATTAGCAACCAAAGAATATCCTAAGTTGAGCTTATAGTGACGTGGCAGCATGCAATGGTTCCACACGTCCTTCTTCTCTCTTTTTTTTTTTTTTTTTTTTGTTAATATTCACATAACTTATTATAGTTTGCAAGTGTTTTGGTGGGAAAAATAAAATCTTGTAGTATTTCACCTCTTTTCAAATTCAAGAAAGTGAGGTTTGGTTGACTAATTCCCACAAAACAAGGCTCCTTGAATTAGGGAAAAGTGATTGACAAGACTAGAAGGTGATGGGTGCAAGCCTTTCACAACAACTTTATAGCTTGTCTTACAACTTGAGCACACAACAAGATGAACAAGATGAACAAGTTCAAAAGATGAACACCTCAACAAACTTCATCAACTTCTTTAGCACATAAACACACAACCACCGATTTTTCTTTTGGTTTCAACAACACACGACTTTTGGCCACTTCAAGTCACTACACAATGTTCAAGTTTTCAAGCTCAACTTTTGGATCTAGACACCTTAGTGTTGGTAAGAAAGAAACCAACACTAGAAACTCACTAAACAAGCAAAATAACACCAAGATCTAAACATACAACATCATTCTTGTTTTCAACTTTTAATGGACAGATTTCAGAAATTCTCTTTGGTGTTGTTTGTCTAAGCCGTGAACTAGCCCAAGATGGGTTATGTTGGAACACAACCGGTCAAGCTTTGATACCAAATGATACAAAATCAAACCAACAACACCAAGAGCTTCAAGTAGGCTCGGATTTCAGTCCACAACACACAAGATCAACAAGATAGAAACAATTCTAGTGAATCGAAAAGAGCCCCACACGGCTTCACTAGACTTTAAGATAACAAAATCAACAACAACAACAAGATAAAGAAAGATAGATAACTTGACATATAACATTCAAGAAACTAAGAACCCTAACATCAAGAGAGGACCCTAAGTCTAATGAATATAAACACCAAGTTCTTACGAGGACCAAGAGGCACTCAACGACCTCAAAACCCTTGTTTCTAGCCAAAGAGACAACACAAGTATCCCTCTACTTGTGAGATGATAGAGGCGGCTCCTAAGAGATGAGGAGAGAGCCGAAATATTTAGTGTTTTAGGTTACAATTTCAGCATTCCAAAAACTAATGAATAACTTCTCTAACATGTTCTATTTATACTACAAACAAAAGGGGTAAAATGACCCATCCGCCCTTGCTTCTTGTGCCAACTTTGAAGAGTAGTTTATTACACATTAAGGCCTCTCTTCACACATAAAAACATTTAGGTCCTTGGTTGGTTCAATCACCAACTCACACACGGCCATTTGCATGAACAAAGCTTGGAGTTTTTGTAATTCCCGAGCTTGGCTTCGTGTGAAAGGCCGTGTACCTGTGGAGGCTGCCCCAACCGTATCAAAACTAGTGACATTGAGATGTTGAGATCTCTCATCTTGATATCTGCGATATTTTAAACTGTAACAAAACATGTATCTCCTTACAGTTGAAATAATAAAATGAACAAAAACTGAAGAAAATAAAATAATCTTCTTCTTAGCTGATGGGCGGATATCTCGCTCTCTTTAAGGAGATTTAAGTTCACTGCGGCATAATCTACACCGATCCTACAGTATATCTCTTGACCTGTTCCCTTCAGGTTAGTTGAAGAGTCCAAAGCTCCACCACAAAAACATCTTCCTTTAATATATTATTACTCTGTTTTGTATAGTGAATATAGTTGTAGACTTAAAATATTTTCTTTGTCTCAACTCTCTCTTTCACTAATATAGTTACTCTCTTTTGTATATTGAATATAGTTAGAGACTTAGAATATTTTGTGTCTCAACTCTCTTTCACTAATATAATTTCCGCACTTATCATATTTTCTTGTACCTCACAATGTACTACAACTCATCTCTACCATCATAAGGAAGAAAACACCCTTTATATAGGTATAGTATTTCTTTCATCTAGTAAATGAGAGAGTAGTGGATATTAAGTGAGTAAGATGGATGCTTTAGAGGTTACATATGTTATATGAGTTGCAATACATAAAGAGATAGAATAATGGTAGAAGTTACAAGAAACTTATGGCCACATTCTTACCACGTGACTCATAAGAGTAATTGGAACCAAAGCTAGTGGGAATAATTGGCATAAAGTCACCAAAGGTTGGAAGTTGCTGCATTATAAAACAATGCAAACGGATGGGAAGTGCATTAGCACGTTAAAATGTAACAACACCAATGAACTATTTTCATGTCTAGAAAAAAGTCCTGTTACCTCATATATGTTATCTTTACAAGAACATGGTTGAACAAAACTTTAAGAAAAAGAGAAGATGGAGCTTATGTATGTGCTTTTGATGGAAAAATAGTTGCAAATTAAGGATTTTCTGGATAGATCGTAGATGAAGCCAAATTTCTGACTCACAGTTATTTCTTTATAATAGTCGAGAAATGTTTAATAAGTACCAAGCTCAAAGGTGGTGGTCAGAGAATTGGGAGAAGGTAATGGAGCTTTATAATGTCCAAAGGTTGAATCGCCAAGCTTTTCCCCTGCCAACACCACCAAGATCTGAAGACGAGGTACCCATATAATACCTGCTTTATGGTGTTTTAAGTATATATGTTAAATATCTGTTCTTTTTCTTTGTCCTTCTTCCTTTATCATAAATATAAATTCTCCATTCTTTTATAGAATTCAAAAATCGAATCGATTGAAGACAGTCCCGTGACACCCCCACTCACTAAAGAACGACTACCCCGTACTTTGTTCCGTCCAATGTATTCATCATCTGATTCTCTTGAACTACACTCGACCCATTCTCGCTATAATTATGACTCTTGCGGTGTCTCCTCAACTCCAAAACTCTCAAGCATCAGTGGAACAAAGACGGAAATGTCGTCAATGGATGCCTCTATGAGGACTAGCACATCAAGAGATGCAGATCGCTCTGGAGAGCTATCCATCAGCAATGCCAGTGATCTTGAAACAGAATGGGTTGAGCAAGATGAGCCTGGGGTTTACATCACTGTACGAGGGCTACCAGATGGTAGAAGAGAACTCAAACGTGTCAGATTCAGGTTAGTTTCATCTCTAGATTAGTTAATTAGACAACTAAAGCAGGCATATTTTCTTGCAATAGCACAATTATTTCAAGTTACATCTTAAATGATTTAAATTACCTACGGATAATGATGTGGGGGGAATATGGACTTAAGTTGCACGGACTCTTCACTTTCGATGCCGCACCCGTGTCGGATTCTCCAAAAATACACTAGTGTTGGAGAATCCGATACGCACCCGCTAACATTTTTGAAGAGCGAGCAACATAGAATATGGACCGACTATGCAAGCCTAGTTATGCAGGTGGACCTGTAAGAACACTGTTACCTCAAAATGCTATTATTACAGTTGCACCTCTGTCCATTTTGATAATTGGTGCTAGAGCATTCTCATTCATCAGTAAAATTTTCATCATGAAATGCTTGATGAAGTGTTAATTTGTGTAGATGTATTTCACATACATGTTTAATCTCGTACACATTTTTATAATGATTTGTTAGTAAGAAGAAAGAGTAAAGAGAGAACTGCTCTAGTTACATGCCATGAGAACTTGGGACACTCCACATTTTCCTTTATACATTAACTTTAAGGACATGATATTTGAACTTCTGTTGCTGCTTCTGCCTCTCTTTATTTGTTCTCATTTTATGATCGCTTTATTTGTTCTCATTTTATGATCTTTCTGATTGAGGCTGATATAAGCTTATGCATGTCGACGCAGCCGAGAAAAATTTGGAGAAGTGCATGCCAGGTTATGGTGGGAAGAAAATCGTGCTAGGATACACAAACAATACCTGGGATGAGAGCTCTTATTGCAAATATTGCTACATTTGCTGTTGATAGCCAATTGACGAGATGTTGCCTACTTGGGTGTTGCACTTCTTTGGCAATACTCATAGTATTCATTATATATATGTGGACCCAGAGATTAGTATAGGAGAGGCAATATACAAAGAAGAATCCAAGCTTTGTTACCTTTGCAGAACAACCACCTAGGTTGTTGACATGTTCTTTTCTTTTTTTTTTTGTTTTAATTTCCTTCGTCTAAATTGCGTTCAGTGAAATGAGGGGGGTTCGGCGGGGGGTGGGGGGTGGGGGGGGGGGGGGGGTGAAGAAACTAAAATCTTTCTTTGGGTATAAGGTTTTAAGGGTTGAGAATTTTGACGTTGATTCCAAAAAGAAGAATAGATTTTGATGTTGGATATGCAAAAATGTGAATATTCAGGGCAAAGTCTCTTCTCTTTTTGCAAGCAGATCCACCTCGAGTTTGTTCCCTTCTGTTTTAAAGCTTAAATTTGTTGCACACACGGATACATGGTCCGTGAGAAATCTCGCAAATGGTACTCCTTCTTATTTGGAAATTAACAAGTATGTAAAATATGTACTTGTAGATCATTTGCTAAATACATGAATTTATATGCAGCACATCTTGCCTATTTCGCCAAAGTTTTTTTTTTTTGTTTTAATATAGACAGGTAAAGAATCTTTCTACTATCAATTTGTTAAGCTCTGCAAACTTTTCTCCTCATCATCTCCGATCACACTCTATTTTACACTCTAAGTGCCCGTTTGGTTTGCGGGACTAGAGTCAATAATCTCGGGATAAAATAATAATCCCGAGATAAAAATGTAACTCACTCGTTTGGTTGTAAATATTTGGGATAACTTATCCCGGGACTAATAATTAGTCCCGGGATAAGTTATCCACCCAAATGGTTGGATAACAATCTCAACACTATTTTTCTTTGGTATAAAATTATACAAGAACAAAAATACCCTCATTTTCATTTCTCTCTCTCTCTCTCTCTCTCACACACACACACACACACACACACACACACATATATATATATATATATTTTATATATATTCATAAATAATAAATTATGTTTAATTAACGAATAATATATTCATAAATAAATTATATATATATAATAATAATTAACGTAAACTGGTAAATTGTATAATAATTATGTTTTGAACGTATAATATATATTATGAATAGTATAATATATTATGAACATAAATATATATTATGAATAACGTATAATATATTCATAAATATATAAAAATTAGATATTCATAAATTATGTTTAATTAACGTATAATATATTCATTAATTATGAATATAATATATTACGTAATATATAACGTAATTACGTAATATATAATGTATAATATTATGAATATATTATGAATATATATACGTTAATTATGTTTAATTATATATATATTATGTTAATATATTTAATTATAATATATTATGTTAAATTATGTTAATTATGTTTAATTATATATAACATAATATATAACGTAATATATTCTCACACACACATAAATTATGTTTAATTAACGTATAATATATTCATAAATAAATAAATTTTGAACATTTTACCGTTCAAAATGGTTGTAAAATATATAAATTATGTTTATTTATATATTTTAATTTCTCTAAAAAATAACAAAAAATTTTAAGAATGAATATTTAAAGTTTAAAAAGAAATATATATATATATATATATAAAGTTAAATAAGATGGAGGGTATTTTGGTAATCAATCAATTTATTCCAAGAAATTATACCATGCATACAACAAACAAAACACTCAATAAAAAATAATCCCAGCATAACTAATCCCAGTATAACTTATTCCATCATAACTTATCCCAACATAACTAATCCTGGTATAACTTGTTTTCAAACCAAACAACCCCTAAATATAGAGATTCTCTATGGATCTATTTGACCATGGATATCTCAAGTAATATTTGAGAGAAAATTTGGTAAAAACTATTTGATCAAATAATTTGTCATTATTTGACAAATATTTTTGACAAATAATTCAAATTCTCAAATATTAGAAAAAGCTATTTTTTGGATCAAATTTTATTATTTGAAAACTTTTAAAATGTTAAAATTTACCCAAGCTTTTATATTTTATAAAAATACCCCAACTGTTTATTAATCTCAACTTATATATTTATTTGTCAACCAACCCCATCAATAAACCTTGATACTTGACTCTAGTATGTAATAGTGTTGTTTTATAATACTTGTTAAAAGTACTGTAAATAGAAAAATTGAATGCCCCTTTGTGAGTTGAGAAAATTTTGGTAGTTCCTATAATTATGTGTGAAATTGTTTATAAGCAGTTAGAGCTTATAATTTATGAGTTTAATTTTTATTATAGAACATATTCATTATAAAATGATAATATAAGTTTACAGATGATTTTAATTGCTATTAGAATTTATGGGTATAAATCATATTTCTTAAAAATGTTAAATATTTTTTTCAAAAACTATGATCAAACACATGGTGAAATTTCACCAAATTTTGAACCAAAAATAACTTGACAAAAATATTTAAAAATCTATGACTAAACGTTATCTATATTTAAAGAACACCAACTCCAACCCACAACTTTATTTTACACTCTAAAAATTTTTAGAATTTTCTTCTCTCTTTTCAATATTATATTATTATTTTTATTTCGTTTATATTTTCTTATTTCATTATATATATAATAACCCAATAAAATTCATATTCTTTTCAAGATCTTCATGTAATACAAAATTATTCATGTGTATTAATTTAACAGTTGCATCTTGTATCAAGTGTTTTGTGTACTAATTTAATTACTCGTTTAACATGTGTTTTTTTAATTTTGTGATGGTCATATTTATTGTACAACTATAAAATATAATAGAACTAACTTATATCTTACAAAAATTATACGAAAATTAAATTAATAAAATTAAAATTAATATAATAAATATATTACATTACAAAATAATTATGAATATTAAGAACATAATTAATTATCAAATATAATTTATAATATATTAAATTACAAATATTATACACTATAAATATTAATATTATAACAAAAAGGTAAAATATATTAGATGAATAGTAATTCTGTATATTTGAAGAGTTACTATTCTCCCCCTCAATTTATAGAGTTTAGAGGGGAATTTGGAGGGTGATTGAAGTTGCACCCTCTATTTTCCCCTCCAATTTTGGAGTTTTAGAGGGGAAAATAAAGGGTGATTGAGATGCTCAAAGCTTCTGACTCTATTCGAATTGAAAACCCTTTCTTCTGCCCTCGCCACTTCTTTCGCTGACCCTATCCAAGTAATTTGTATATAACACCAGGGTGGGCATTCGGTTTATCGGTTCGATTTTTTTAAATTTTGGTTCGATTTTGGGTTATGGGAAAGGGGTATTGAAAATCGAATCGAATAGAAATAGTTCGATTTGTTTTGTCTTTTTTCAAATTCGATTCGGTTAGATTTATTAAATTCGTTTATTTCGATTATGGGCCTATAATGGGCTATTTTTCAGTTTGTAAAATGGACCTTTTTTGAAGTAAAAATAATATTTTACGTTTTTTAATTCAAAACAAACTATTCTAATTGGGAGTTGTCGAGCTTCTAAGTTTATCACAGTTCACAACAAACCCGAAATTTGGAGAAAAATAATGTATTTGCTCGTTACATTTTTGATCGGATGATGATTATTACTATCTTCGCAAACCTGAAATCAGGCTGAAAAATTGCTCTTTAAATTACAAAAGACTAACAGTAACAAAAGTTATCACAATTTAATGATTTGTTGAAAGATAATGCATTTCAAAACACTAACAAGCAACAACAAAATACTAACGTTGGTAAACAATTATTAAGTACTCTATACTCACCAATCACGAGATCAAGTCAAAAACTATAACAAGTCCTACAATTACTAGGTACTCATCAGTCACCACTATTTCAGTCATTCGGTTAAACCGAAATAATATTGACCCATAACTGAAAATCGAACCAAAAACCAAAACGCTAAAAAAGTAAACCGTAATCTAACCGAAAAAACAAAATATCGAATTAATTCAGTTCAGTCTGATTTTTTAAAATTTTTGATATATATGCCCACCCCTATTTGACACTATCATGAATCTCTTTCGTTCAAATTAAACAATTTATATACTCCCTATTAGTTGTAAATTGTAACGTTCTTTTTTTTAAAAAAAATTTAAACTATGTATAAATTTTTATCAACATTTTAAAATATATTTTTTCCAATCAAATTGACATGAAAAAATTGAAACTTCTAGTATTTTTTTTATAGTTTTCGAATACTAAACATTAATTGTAAAATATTGAATTGACCGAATTAAATTTAGCTTCGATAATTGCTCAAATTAAATCTTGAGAAACGAAACATGAAAATTAATATGAGATGGAGGGAATAACTGACAAGCCATAGAAAATTAGAAATTTTTTATTTTAAAAGAACTTCTTTCTATAAGGCAATTTTCAGTAAAAAAATCTAGCCAATTTATTTATTTCTGTGGAATTTTTGGATCCTTTTCTCTTTTTATGTGAATAAATAATTTTTTTTTGAACCCGTCTATTTTTTTCATAAAGCTCACTATCATGGTGTATACGTAAGACTTATTTAGGTCTTATTTCATATACATAAGAGTGAAATTTTAACAGCCACATAGGGAGAAAAAAGAAAGAGAAACTGTAGTTTTTGCATAGAGTTTTCAGCCATAGCAAACTGTTTCAACTTGCATTCTTTGTTTTTTTGTTCAAGTGAGCTGATTTTTGGATGAATTATTTCTCTCATCTTAATCTTTGATTGACAACTGATAGAAGTAGATTTGGAGTTTCACAGCTTTAGATTTCAGCTCATGTTTTTGAATAATAGTTGTGTTTGAGTGGTTTTGCTCCTTTTCTATCATTGATTTTTGGTGCTATCTTTTATCTATCATTGCTTGTTATTTGACACTTTTTTGATTGTTATTTTGGAGAATATTTTTGTAACTCTTGTTAATTATATTGGATTTTTTGTCCCATGATTTTTACTCTTCACGTTGAAGATGTTTTCCATGTAAATTTTGGTGTCTCAGGTAGAAAACCTCCAGGTGCCTTGGTGTATGCTATTTACTGATGATGTAGTTTTTATTGAGGAGACGCAGGGAGGTGTTAATGATAAATTGGAGGTTTGGAGACAAACCCTGGAGTCTAAAGGGTTCAGATTTAGTAGTACCAAGACGGAGTACTTGGAATGCAAGTTTAAGGACTCGAGACAGGAGGATGAGGTGGTAGTGAAGTTGGATTCCTAGGTGGTTTGTAAGAGTGATAGTTTTAAGTATATTGAGTCTATGATTCAGGAAAATGAAGAGATTGATGAGGATGTCTCTCACCGTATTGGGGCAGGATGGATGAAATGGAGGCTCTTCTTGGGAGTTTTATGTGATAAGAAGGTGTCTCCCAATATTAAAATCAAATTATATAGAGTTGCAGTCCGTCCAGCCATGCTGTATGGAGCGGAGTGTTAGCCAGTCAAGAACTCTCACATTCAAAAGTTGAAGGCGACATAAATAAAAATATTGTGGTAGATGTGTGGACTAACTAGGGGTGATAGAGTTAGGAATGAGGCTATTAGAGAGAATGTGGGAGTGGCGTCAGTGGAGGACAAGATGTGGGAAGTAAGGTTGAGATGGTTTGGGCATGTGATGAGGAGGGGAACTGATGCCCCAGTTCAAAAGTGTAAGAGGCTGACATTGAATGGTTTCAAGTGGGGTAGGGGTAGGCCGAAGAAATACTGGAGAGAGGTAATTAGATGTGACATGGAGCAGTTACAAATTACTAAGGACATAACCCTAGATAGAAAGGTATGGAAGATGCATACTAGGATAGAGGGTTAGTGCGTGGGGATGAGTCATAGACAATAGTTAGGAGTGCTTTGGTGTAGCTTGGCTAGTAGTCTTAGGGCTTTGTACATAAGTTGGAGCTTCTAGTTAGGAGGGTTAGGGGGAGGTGTGTGCCCTTGGTTTGTTAGTATATAGTATTTCTTTGTGGGTGTTGTATCTCTGTTACTAAATCTTGTTCCATATTTTATGATGACTTTGTTTATTGTCATTTTATCCTAAGCCTGGGGTTTATCGAAAACAACCTCTCTACTTCTTCGGAGGTAGTGGTATGAACTGCGTACATTCTACCCTCTCCAAACCCCACTATGTGGGAATATACTGGGTTTGTTTTTGTTTTTGTCATTGTCATATTTATATTTTGTTGGTAATTAGCTACATGCCCAAACCTATTTAAGATTGTGTTTGAGGTCTTCTTCTTGTTCAAATCGAAGGAAAAAATTTAAACTTGAGTATTCTACTGTTACTATCCTGTCGTGCATTTTGTTAGTGTTTGTTTTTCCTAACAAAGTGATATCGAGTATTTGGCTATTGTTATCTTCGATTGTCTATTTGAATGCTGAATATAAATATGAGTAAGATTGTATGTTTGAATGGTAGTAATTATTACATTTGGAAAAGTAAGATGAAAGATTTTCTATTTGTTAATTTAGAGTGTTTACTTCTAATAAACCTAATCCATGAGAAATGAAGATTGAGAACTTGAGCACATACAAGTTTGTGGATAAATAAGATAATTAAGTTCAATAAAATGTTAGAAATATATTGTAAATGAGACACATGCTAGAAGTTTTTGAGATAAACTCGAGACATGTTATGCATTGAAGACCGATAATAACTAGGTATTCCTGCTGAAACAATTGATGAATAATAGATATAAAAAAACAATTCTATGTTAGATCTTATAAATAATCTTCAGGTGTGTCCTTGACCAGCTATATGAAATAAGCGTAAAATTTATGTCACGACCTAAATACGAATTATGATGACACTTATC
This sequence comes from Capsicum pubescens, assembly GCA_030864215.1. Lineage (NCBI taxonomy): Eukaryota > Viridiplantae > Streptophyta > Magnoliopsida > Solanales > Solanaceae > Capsicum > Capsicum pubescens. Next base: position 190,331,812 of record CM061544.1, on the reverse strand, counting down.
GCGGGTAAACCTTGATAACTAAGTCAATCACCCAAACTGATAAAGGAAACACAAAATTGACAATAACATATACCAAGGAGAAACTTCTAGAATGAAGTCAAGCAAAATATGAAATATAACTAAAATGAAAATCTGAAAGAAATCTCATAAGTACCTTAAATTTGGTGTCATAGTGTAAAATCATCTAATACAATATCCAAAAATTGAAAGTACATATCTATCTTTGATAACCAAAATAAAGAAAAATAGGAATATATGAGGTCTGAATCAACCCCAAACTCTAGAGCGAATCAGTACCTTGAAGTATGAAACCTACACATGAAACCAACTACCACGGGAGGTGCTCATACTAGGACCTGCATTGAAAGGACACAGTAGGGATGAGTATGATCCACTTGTACTCAGTCAGTATCATAGGATGACTGAGCAAAGCAAAAAATAAGATAAGTAAAATATACGATGAGCACGTCACCTGCAAGTAGAGAAGTCCCAAAAATAACTCACACTATCTCACTAACAGTTCTAATATATATAATTACATAGAAATGGAAACAACATAAATATATATATATATATACATATACATATATATGAAAATACATTGAAACTAAGAACAAGTCAAGGAAACTAGGGAAATCATATAAAATGCATGTACAACTGCAATGCAATGTGGATGAGATGAATGATAAAAGCCATCACATGACTTTTTATATACACAAACTGAACTCGCAACTCCCAAGTAGGACCAATGAGGGGTTCGTGACCCATATACTATATCTCATATCTCAATCTCAACTCTCTTCTCTAGCTCGTATTTACAAAAAGAGTTTGTAATAACCCTCTAGGTTATTTTATTAATTTTCATGCATTTATAGTGCTTCAACCCTTCTTACAGCAGCTTCAGGTCATTTATAACTTATCAAAACTATCATTTTGATGATCGGATAATTCGTTTAGATTTTAGTCTCATTTATCTATTTTGAAGTCTTCGCTGGTTCTAAATGGCCCCCGGGAGAAAACTTCAGTAGAACAATCTCAGATGTGAATTCCAACTATGCCAATAGCTCCGGAATATTAATATTAGGCTAGATAGATCTTTGGTTTGTGTCCCAAGGCACTCGAGCTCATTTCAACCTATTGGTCCGAAAGTTAAAAAATTAGAAATTTAGGTGTGGGACCCGCATTTGGTTGAAACAACCTCGGATGAAAAATACGACTTTACTATCATATACGAAATGTCAAATTAGTGTGGTTACATAGTTTATTTTCATATACGGGGTTCTGAACGAATTCCGAGCTTTCCGTCGAAGTACGTCTTGAACTTAGGAAATCTGGTGCACTAGGTTTCTCCCAGCAACTTGGATCACAAAGGGTAAATCGCATACCCTAGAAACGTTTTATGCCATGTTTTTTAGGTCATGATCGCGAAGCATAAATCACGATCGCGACCTGTATTTTTGGTGTAAGTATCACGATCGTGATGTTCAGTCGCGATAGTAATAACCGAAACCTATTATCGATATAAATAGCCCCCTTTTGCCTGATCTTGCTTATTTTTCATCCATTTCTTAAGAGAAAAAATCCTAAAGGGTGAGATATATTTTAATTGAGTCTTGGGGGTGACTTAAGAGCTTGATTAACATCTATTATCACAAATATCTTCAGATTTAAGGTAAGATTTCATCTATTTCTTGATTAATTTCTTAGTTATTGATCCAAAACCTCAAATAGATTAAGGGATTGATTTTAGCCCCAAAGTAGATTGGTTTTCACCCATTCTTGAGGGTTATGATTTCTTGATCATGTATGAAGGGTTGACCTCGAAAATGTGATTTCCATAAGTGGGACTCACTTGGGGTTTTTGATATCGTTTTTGGACCCGTAGCACAATGGTGTAATAAGGGTATCGTTGTTCTCGTATTGATAAGAACATAATGATTTTTATAGCGTGATGACATTTTGGGATTGCAAATTAAAGATAGATATTTGGTGTACAATTTAAGGATTTTTAGCTCGGCTTCGAGGTAGGCTTCTGCCTACTCTTCTTCAAAAGATGATGTGTGTTGTATATTTCATAAGAATGCAAATATTAAGATTGATTATGGGTAGAATGACTTAGTCTTGATTATTGAAGTTTGAGAATTAGATGATGGTTTTTGACTCGTAAGGTGAAATGCTTATTGCACTTATAGAATCCTATTGTATTTTTGCTAGATTGAACCAATTCATGGAGTGGATATGATATAATGATAGGTTTGGGATGTGGTTTAAGTGTTGGAAATGTGATTAATATGATTTACATTGTACTCTTTTAGTGATCATGATATCGTAAAATGGGTGGAGTTGACTTAATTGATCATGTTCTAGGTGAAATTCCTTTCTTAGGATTAATTATGGCTTATGTACCACCTAGAAGTCAAATTAGATACTTTAGCCTAGTCTGAGGTATAAATTTCCTAATTATAGAATTAGAGGATTAGAAGTGGGTTCTTATGGCCACCTTAGGCTAAGACTTGTGTTAACCCATGTGGACTTATTTACGCAAGTTAGGATTGTTGAGACTAGTAAGCCTTTAGTGTAAGGTTACTTCGTGACTTGGTGAGTCATGTTGGTATTTCCCCGGATAATGATTAATAGCTTATGGCTATGATGTTCCTCAAAGATATGATATTTGGCCAATAGAGATGATACTCCTCATAGTTATAGATATTATGCCTCCTAGATGTGAGATGTTCATTGATGTTATGCCTTCTAGATGTGAGATACCTCCTAGATATGAGATGCTTATCAATGTTATTCCTCCTACATGTGAGATACCTCCTCGATGTTAGATACTTATTGATATTATGCCTCCTAGACATGTGATGCTTATTGATATTATGCCTCCTCGATGTGAGATGATTACAATTATGCCTTATGGCTTATCGATATGTTATACCTCGTAGTTATGCTATGGCTTATACATACGATATGGCTTACAAATATGATTAATGATATGTATTTGAGATACGTATGTGGCCTAAGACCGTGATTATGATGTTTTAATTATTTTGGACACATTATTAGGCCAAAGTCCGTGTAATGATATTGGTTGGATATCCGGGAAGTGTTTATCTTTGTAAAGAATGCGATTGTAGTTTAGGCATATATTGATGTTTTTGGTTTCATTGATTGAATACTGGTGATGGCATGCATAGATTTGATACATTCATGATCATTATATCGGTAATGAATTCTAGCTAAAATATGTTATTAATACTGTCTTTTCTAAATAAGGGTTAAATCCTGCTTTTCACCTTAAAAATAGATTTCTTCATAATAATAACAACCTGTCTTAATGAATAACTTATATGTAAAAGAGGTTAATAATGATGTTTTAAAGACTTGATCGAGATTGATTACAATCTATGACTTGATACTACTAATTACTCCAGTCGTGAGAGATTTCGATCCTTTCTACACTTTTATAATGACTTAGTCCCGAAGTTCACTCCGGGCATTAGATTTATGGATTTGCACTCTTTTTTAGCCCCGGCTTGAGTTCGTACACTTATTATGTCTACATATACATCTCTTCGGTATGGGACAAGAAAGATGCTGTATTGCTGGTATAAATTTCGGGTAAAACCCAATGACAAATTTTAGTATTGATGTTATATATATGTGTTGATGATTATGATGATACTATTTATATACCTGGTAAGGACGAAGGAAATTATGATGATATATTGATACCCATCAAGGTCGGATGATATTATTATGATGATATTGATATCCAACAAGGCTAGAGGACATTTTGATGATATATTGGTACCCGACACGGCTGAAGGATATTTTGATGATTATATTGATGTTCCTATGTGTATATTTACCTGTTCGAGTTCGGATAGCCCTATGTATAACAATTATATACCTGACAAGGCCGGAGGATGATTGTGGTGATGATGGTTATGATGGTTATGATGGAGATGGTTATGATGATGACATTGTGTTAATGATTATGCACTTTGCATTCATTCCTTCATGCGCAGTTCCTATCATCAGTATGCACCTATAATTATCAACCCATTTAGGAGGAGGGGGGGTTGCATAGGTATGGGTGGTAACTATGCCTTATTATGTGTTTTATGTTGATTGAACCTTCAAATCTTGGGCTGGTGGGGGCACGTAATAGGCTCGACTAGGTATTTGGTTGTCCAGACTAGCCGGTTACTCGCGTTGTTATTGATATTGTTGTTATCATTGTTATGATCTTTGTTAGGGCTACTTTATGACAGATTGACTATTGATTCAGTATCGATATTTGAGGTATGATTCTCGTCTCTTCTATCTTATAGTTTTATTATTATGCATGAATAACCTATGATTAGACACATGGTTTAGAAACCCTGAGTATTCTAGCACTAGTTTCTGCTATGATTATGAGGTCTTAAAATGCTAGTTGATGATGTAGGCTTTACTTCAAGTTGACTTGTATATATGTATGTGTATATCTAGCTACATATAGCTATGGTACTACCATATATCCTTTCATTCCTTTATTTATTCAGATTGTTTATTTATTTCTTAGCCTTGTATACTTTTATATATATCATTATTTTGCCTTTTTATTCATATATTGGCCAGGGATATACGGTGTAGCATTAAGATTATTGAGTACGGTTGAAATAAGATAGTTCATCCTGGATATTTCCTTAGCCTTATCATGCTAGTTTAGTTGCTATGAGTAGAATAGTTGCCCTTATTATCTTACTATCTTTATTATATGATTGCTGGACACTTGGGTCTTGTTTCCATTCTATTTATATGTTATATGTATCTGCATTATCTTTGGAGCTCAGTCGGGAGTTTTCTATTGAGTACCATGGTTTGGTACTCATACTACACTTTTGCAGCCTGTAGATCCTAGTACGGTTTATCACCGTTGATGTGTGCGTCATGCAGAGAAATTGTGGTTCAGAGACTTAGAGTGAGCTCCTAATATTCGAAGTATTCTTACCTCCCTCTTATGTATTGGACTAGTTTTTATGTTGTATTTAGAGATATTTTTATCTTTATATTTATTTAGCACCTCTTTTGTATCCTTCTTATGTTAGAAACTCTTGTACTGATACCACCAGGTTTTGAGACTATATTATGTATTTGATCTTTTATGACATCTATTCTGCATTCTTTTCTTTCTTTATTTAGTTAGTTTGTTACTAGCCATTCTATACTAAGGGTTTGGCTTGCCTATTGGTGGATTATAGTGGGCGTTATATTGACCTAAGAAATTGGGTCATGACAAATTGGTATCAAATACAGGTTCATCGGTGTATCAATACAAGAGCTAAGTGTTGAGTAGAATCCAGTGGATCACTGCAAAGATGTCTATAGCCTATCTTCGGGAGGCTATAGGGACATTTCTATGAAATTTACTTCTTGACTCCTTGTCGTGTGTCCGCATTTCTATGAGCCTCAAGTAAATTTTTTGATCCTATCTTGTCCCTAATGGATGATGCAAGATGGTCGATAGATACGAATGAAACTTCAACTTATGTTCTCAGAGCTTCAGCACAGTGTCAGGCCAAAGAGTCAAGAATGGACATCAGAGATCTTCAACGTCAACCAAAGAATTTGGGGCCAGCTCAGGCTCTAGTGGAGCTTGTGACTACTTTAGCCCTTCGAGGTTCAATATTAAGGATTCGAGTCATGTTGTAGATCCTCCTAGCTATGGTTGACAGTTGAGTTATCAAACAGATCTCAGGCCAAAGTTGAAGCTATTGGTGTTCATTCGAGTTCTTTACCAATATCTGAGTATGAAATTGGATTTCTTGAGTGGTCCATACATATTTCTATGAGCTGGACATGGTGCATGGATTTATTAGAGGCGTAGCATTATCATTCTATTTGGTGTTAGAGCACTTGATAGTAGTTGGGTCTCCCTTCTCTTATATTATTAATTATATGAGGGCTACATAGAGAGCATGGACTTAGACTTCTAGAGGTAGAGGCAAGAAACCATGCTATCAATATAGTACTATTGGTATGTTATCCGAGAGTGAGGATCCTTCTGGTAGAGGCCAGCTTCACTTGTAGTCTATCATCTTTATGCAGGTAGTATTTCAGACTATGAGTGGTTCTCAGATTAGTCATAGTGATCATAGCGGGCAGAGTTCCCATCAGACCTCACAGAGTTTTTGGTATGGGTCTTTAAGCCATGGCGGCCATTCTAGATTAGAGTGTATATCACCTCAAAGTATTCTAAGATATTGTTTTGGTTGTATCGAGATGGGACACTAGTTCAGAGGGTGCCCCAGATGTGAGTTAGTTTATTAGATGAAGTTAGTATATATTTCCCCTCCAGCCTAGAATTCTTGATGGGCTATGATTGCGAGAAAGATAATCATGGTAGTAGAAAGTTCTCTCAGTATTGGTTGGCCAGTCATTTGGGCTTAGTTCATGTCTATTGCCAAGGTTAGAACTTATGGAGTTTGTTATGACTACAGAGAGATCAGTTACTGGTCTAGAGAGTGTCCCCAGTATTGGATTTTTAGTCTTTCAGCTCATTCAGATCAGCCTCATAATGGTGTGATATCTTTAGTTAGAGATAGTGCGCCTGGCGCTTTAGTTGATGTTTTAGTCAGTCGGTTAGAGTTTAGACTCATTTAGATTTACTCTTCCTTAGACCCGTCAGGCATTTGATCATGAATTTCACCATGTTAGGTGTGCTTTTATTTCTAGTATTTACCATTTCATGATGTGTATTAGGGTTTTCATACCCATTAATGATTATATGACTTGATGAGTTCTTATTAGTTATTGTGTGCCTTGTTATTGAATTCATGATTATATGACTAGCCCCGTGGTTTATTTTATTTAGCAGTGGATATAGTAGATCTATATTGATATTTTCTCCCTATGGCTGTAGCAATTGGGTTCGAGTCCCATTATCTTAGTACACTAGCCTTATTGTGGCCCTTGAGTGGTACTTACTATTGATGTTTATTTTGGTACCGCCTATTCATTATATTTATGTTGATATTACTATTGTTATTTCTCTCATTGCTTGATATTATTGATAGTAATTGATGTGATTGATCCTCCCTAGGTAGCTATTTAGACTGGTGTTATCTAGCTAGAATTCTATTTCTTTGCGATTCTTATTTGGTGGTTTGGGCAGATCTAGCCCAATTCGATGATTTCTTCCTTATATTAAGGTAAGGTTGATTATTTTCCTCTTTGTTAGCTGTGTTAGATTTATTCGGTAATGTATTGTGGTATTGAAGGTAAGATGACCTTTTGTGGTCCTATGAGTTGGCAATTCAACTATATTACCCATTCTTGAGATGAGACTCTTAGACTTGCCTACTATGTGCGAAGTTTTTTTGCTTGGTTATCCCTTTCTATATAGCTCACCTATGAGCTTGACCAATTTTGGACCCGTTCTTCATTGGTGTCTATTTCATCACTCGATAATGGCTTTGATATTGATATCGAGAGGTCTTGGATTCCTCTCTTAGATTTGTTGGATTTATCTCCTTGTGATAGTTTTCCCTTATTACTGGTATAGAGATTGGATTCTCCTTTACTGTTGTAATATAGTTCTTATCTATAGTGAAGTTGGAGAGTTAGAGGTAGGTGGTCTTTCCTGAGATCACTTTTTAAGTTGGCAAATAGAAAGTTCTTCATCTTAAGTTTTTGGTTAAGTTTTTGGTGTTGGTCTTGACCTTGGCTTTGGGGTCGAGATTGGTATTTCCTCCCTTGATGGTGTGATTTATGGATTGATTGAGTTATGATTGTCCAACTTGGGTGGATTCGGGTAATTCTCATTTTAGAGTTTGTTCGACCTAATGAGGCTTGGTGGAGTGTTTCTCCTCGATGATTTGTGCCTATGGCTATCCTTTCCCAAGATAGAGTATTGGATTGGTTAGCTTTTTTCTAAAATTATGTATCTTTGAGTTGCTTGAGTTTTTCTATTACTAGTATGGTTTGTGGCCATTATGAGTCCTTGATCATGTTTTGATAGTTCAAGCCCTCCAGTAGATATGGAGTAGATTATTTTCTATTTTAGTCGGTGATTTATCCTTTGACATAATTTCTGTTCTATGGATACATTTCGTGCCCTCTAGCTGATATAGAGTTAGTTATTTTCATTATCAGTCGATGGTTTATCCCCGTGGTGATATTGTTCTTTAGATATGTCTCAATTTTTGCTCGTTATGATTTAGCTTGGATATGTCAAATTTGGATACTAAAGTCGATTTGAGTAGTTGACACTAATATAGACTTATTGGCTCAGTTTGGAGTTGACGCCTTGGAATGACGATTTTGAAGTTATGATAGAGTTAGAGTTGAATGCCTATCCATTCTTAGGTTTGGCTTGGGTAGTTGAGATCAAGCGATTCGACCTTGGTGTTGAGATTTTAGATTGGAGTTGTAGAGCTTGTGCGCAACCTTCGTTTAAGATTTGTCTCAGTTCAGATTTCATTTATAGGCTAGTTGAGCATATTCCATGGTTACCTATTCGGTCTTCTCAAATTTGGTTGGATTATAGTTGCTAAGTATTTAGATGATAGTCCATTGACCCGGTATTGGTTCCTTTAGCTTTAACCATGTGTTTTCAAATTTCTTTGAAAATTTTGGATGATATACTCAGTGGGAGTAATATACTTGAGTTGGATTCAATATGGTTTCATTCTCGGTTGATGGGACATTCTGGAGCAGATCGTTCAGTAATGAGTGGTTATGCCTTGACCTTCTGGATTTCAGTTTGATTACCATCCAGACTAGTTGTAACATTGGCATAGATTGCATTCCTTGATTATCTATATTTGTGTGCACAGATAGCGCCTTATGGGCTTATTCTCATATTTACTATCGGGACTTTAAGTAGATCAACTTTAGTTCTTCGAGTTCTCTGTGATGAGATTGCGCGAACAGGACTCAGATGATTTTTCTTCTGGTTTGGACTGCATATCAGGTATGGAATGGTAAAGGAAGGATATATTGGATTTATAGTCATTTGTATGACTTATGCCTTGGATTGTTGTTGGCTTGGGTAAGTCTTTGATTGATTTATTATGGTATTGAGATGGTACCAGTGTGTTGTGGTTCAGATCTGCGTGCATCACCTTCTTTGATTCAGTTAGAGTCCAGTTGGTAGTTGAAGTGTAGTTTTGCTTATTTGGAAGGGAAGTGAGAGAGCTGGTTGAAAAAGGGATACTTGTGGCAAAATCCCTTGGGAGTGTTCTCTTTTTTTCAAGGTTATCTGAAAATTCATGCTTAGAGCATGCGGGCCTAATACCTCTTTCTTTTGAGCTTTTGAGATTTTTCTATCTATTGACTTTTGAGGACGAAAGTCCTTTTAGTAGTGGATGTTGTAATGCCTCTCCAGGTCATTTCCTTGATTTGCATGTATTTTTGTTGCTTCAATCCTTCCCACAGTGGCTTTAGGTCATTTATCACTTGCTAGAACTGTCAACTCTATGATCAGACAGTTCATTGGGAGTTTAGGCCCATTTCCTTATTTTGAAGTCTTCGCTGGTTCAAAATGGCCACTAGGCAAAAACTTCAGTAAAAAAATCTCGGATGCAAATTCCGACTATCCTAGCAGCTCTGGAATATCAATCTTAGGCTGGGTAGATATTTGGTTCGAGTCCCAACGCACCCGAGCTCATTTGATCAATTGGTCAGAAAGTTGGAAAATTGGAAATTTGGGCATGGGACCCACATTTGGTCAAAACAACCTTGGATGGAAAATCTAACTTTGCCATCACATCTGGAATGTCGAATTTAGTGTGGTTTCATAGTTCATTTATGTATACGGGGTTCTGAACGAATCCCGAGCACCCCGTCAAAGTCCATCTTGGACATAGGAAATCTAGTGCACTAGGTTGCTGGTGTAACCTGGATCACAAAGGGTAAATCGTATACCCCAGATGTGTTTTATGCCTTGTTTTTCTAGGTCACAATCATGAATCATAAATCGCGATCACGACATGAATTTTCAGTGTAAACATTGCGATCGTGATGCTCAGTCGCGATAGCAATCCTCGTAAACGTTGTATGGGTATAAATAGTCCTCTTTTCCCTAATTTTCTCTTTTTTCATCCATTTCTTGAGAGTAAAAACCCTAAAGGGTGAGATATCTTTAAATTGAGTCTTGGGGGTGACTTGGGAGCTTGATTAACATCTATTATCGCGAATATTTTTTGGATTTAAGGTAAGATTTCATCCATTTCTTGATGAATTTCTTGGTTCTTGACCCAAAACCTCAAATAGCTTGAGGGCTTGATTTTATCCCTAAATTATCTTGGTTTTCACCCATTATTAAGGGTTATGATTCTTTTATTATGTATGAACGTTGGGTTAACCTCAGAAATATGATTTTCATAAGTAGGACCCATATGGGATTTTTGATGTCGTTTTTGGACCCGAAGCACAATGGTGCAATATGGGCATTGTTGTTCTCATATTAATGAGTAGATTATGATTTTGATAGGTTTATGGAATTTCGAGGTAGGCTCCTGTCTACTCTTCTTCGTAAGATGATATGTGTTATATATTGCATATGAATGTGAATGTTAATATTGTGTATGGGTAGAATGACTTAGTCTTGATTATTGAAGTTGGGGATTAGATGAAGGTTTTTGACTCGTAAGGTGAACTGCTTATTACACTTGTAGAATTCTATTGCCTTTTCCTTAGATTGAAACAATTCATGGAATGGATATGATATGATGCTAGGTTTTGGATGTTGTTTAAATATTGAAAACGTTATTAGTATGATTTACCTTACTTAGACTCTTTTAGTGATATTTAAATCGTAAAATGGGTGGAGTTTACTTAATAGCTTATGTTCTAGGTGAAATTCCTATCTTAGGATTAATTATGGCTTATGTACCACCTAGAAGTCAAATTAGATACTTTAGCTTAGTCCGGGGTATAAATTGCCTAATTATGAAATTCGAGGATTAGAAGTGGGTTCTTCCGGCCACCTTCGGATAAGACTTGTGTTAACCCTTGTGAGGTTATTTACGGATGTTAGGCATAGTTGAGACTAATAAGCCTTTAGTGTAAGGTTACTTTGTGGCTTGGTGAGCCTTGTTGGTATTTTCCTAGATAATGATTAATGTCTCATGTCCATAAGATTCCTTATTGATGTGATATTTTGCCTATAGAGATGATGCTCCTTATAATTATCGATATTATGCCTCCTAGATTTGAGATGCCTCCTAGATGTGAGATGCTTATCTATGTTATGCCTCCTAAATGTGAGATTCCTCCTCGATGTGAGATGCTTATCAATGTTATGCCTGCTAGATGTGAGATGCTTATTGATATTATCCTCCTTGATATGAGATTCTTATCGATGTTATGTCTCCTAGATGTGAGATGATTACAATTTTTTCCTTATGTCTTTTAGATATGTTATGCCTCTTATTTTTGCTATGGCTTGTAGAAATGAGATGACTTACAAATATGATTAATGATATGAGTTCCGGATACGTATCTGGGTCTAAGATTTTGATTATAATGTTGTGATTATTCTAGACACATTATTAGGCCAAAGGTCGTGCTATGATATTGGTTGGATATCCGGGAAGTGTTTATCCTTGTAAAGGATGCCATTGTAGTTTATGCATATATTGAGGCTTTTGGTTCCATTGATTGAATATTGGTGATGGAATGCATAGATTTGGTACATCAATGATCATTATATCGATAAATGATGTGATTCTAGCTAAAATATGATCTTATTTCCGTCTTTCCTTTAAAAAGGTTAAATCTTTCTTTTCACCTAAAAAATAGATTTCTCCATAATAATAACTGACTGTCTTAATGAATAACTTATATGTAAAAGAGGATAATAATGATGTTTTAAAGACTTAACCTGGACAGATTTTGGTCTATGACTTGATACTACTAATTACTCCGGTCGTGAGAGATTTTGACCCTTTCTGCACTTTTATAGTGATTTAGTCCCGAAGTTCACTCCGGGCAATTGATTTATAGATTTACGCTCTTTTTTGGCCATGACTTCAGTTTGTGCACCTATTATATCAACATATACATCTCTCCAATATTGGATGGAGGACGATTTTGTATTGACTGTATAAATATTGGGTAAAACCTAATGAAAGATTTTAGTATTAATGTTATATATATGTTTTGATGATTATGATGATATTATTTATATACCTGGAAAGGCCGGGCTAAATTATGATGATATATTGATACCCGGTAAGGCCAGATGATATTTTGATGATAATATAGATACCCGGCATGGCTGAAGGATATTGTGATGATATATTCATATTCGATAAGGCCGAAGGATATTGTGATGATGATATTGATACCCGGTAAGGTTACAAGATGATTATATTGATGTTCCTATGTGTATATGTAACGCCCCTAATCTGGTACCCGGAATGCTACACGGTGCTCATGACCCCGAAGGACCACACCATAAGCTAACCCATGTCTGATATCTGTAACTGAGCAATGCATAATATACTATATAAATGCAGAATAAAAGGCTGAAAGGTTATAAGGTTCAAATATCTGATAAAACATAACATCTAGAAATATGGTATATCAATACCGAAACAAAACTGAAATAACTATCTGAACATGCTATAGTCTGAAAGCCTCTAAAAATGACTGAATAAGGAGTTGATGGGATATGTCCCCAACTAATTCCAACTACTGAAATAAACTAAGTACTGAAAGAATGAAATAATCAAATAATAACATCCTCGAATAATGAGGACTCACTGCTTGTTTGACTACTGAAACTGGAATGCTACTGATGCTCTGGAGCTCGTGCTTCTGAACCTATGGTATAAAATACCATAGCACAAACGAAAAGTATGCATCAGTACGATTGAATGTACTGGTATGCAAGTGAGGTAGGCTGAATGCAAGGGTTCATATGCATGAACAATACTGTCTGACTGAGTAACATGAAGGTGGTAATACATGCATGAATACATAACTATAAATGAGATTGTGTCAACAGTGATTACTGAGTCTGAATACTGATAACATGGATTCCTGATAATCGATATAACTGATACTGAGCGACTGTGTCTGACAGTCTAGGTTCTGATGAAACTAGCTGAGTTTCGTACTGAGCAAAGTGACTGTATCTGACATTCTTGAATTCTGTAGAACTATCTGAGTTCTATTACTGAGACCTAAGATTAAGACTGTGCGAAGTAGTCATTTAACCGACATGCCCTTAATAAGCTATTATCGCTGAGTTGGGGTCCAATATGTAACCTTAATTAGAAGGGTGTCACTATCGCGCTACTGGTAAGGACAAGCTGTGAGTAACCCTCATCTAACAGGTACTCTAATGAGAATGGCAGGACCCTCATCTAACAATTTAATCCACCTCATCTACCCTCATCTAAAAGGTTTGATGTCTCAACCTACGCTGGCTACGTAGTTCAGGAGCACAAGGATTGCTTCTAAGAATCACACCCTCTACTCGCAGGTGAGTTCCCATTCTTGGGATTACTCGGTGCTGAATCTTACTCCCATTTGATTAGACACTGAATTAATTATACTGAACTTACTGGACTGAGTTCACTGAGTTTCGTTGACTGACAGAATATTATTGAGATCTGATAACTGACTGAGATTACTGAGTTTTTCTGAGTCATGAGACTGACTAAATTTTACTGAACATTGCTTGACTGAGAGTATCTTGAAAACTGACACTGGCTCTAGGCACACAGCTAAATTTTTGGGTACAAGTACCCCCAGGTCTCGATAGTATGAAATTGACAAGACATGACACTCCCTGGACTCACAACCATAATCAACAATCCATAATACAATCATTGGAGAATTTCATGAGGCACTTGATTATCATGGTTTGATACATGAATAGGAATGCATATAAACATGTCATAATTTTATAGGGCTAATCACCTGAACAATCCATCAAACAATTTCAATGCATAACAATAACATGGAAGTCATTTTGAACATAATGGTAAAGCATGGGTTCATCAATTTGGTCATAATTGAGTCCTAAAGCATGATTCTTATTCTCTTGGGCATTTGATCAAACACATTGCATGCACAACCTTAGGCTTAGGCCTATACACTAGTTCATACATCATGGTTACTTTACTCAACTCAATTTAAAAGTTTCCAAACCCACATACTAGCATAATTTCATGAAAAGTACATAAAGACTCCAACTTGGGATTCATACAACCACATCAGCATAATTAAAATCAACTCACCACATGGAAATCACAATTCATGAGTTTAAAATGGGATTCTTGAGCTTCATGGGTGAAACAAACCCATGAATCAACACTTTACATACCTGGATGGATGATTTCTTAAATATTGGTGGAGGAAAGCTTGAATTCTTTCCTTGGAATTAGACACCTAGGGTTTCTTGTTCTTGGGGATTGATCTTTGAGAGAAACCCTAATTTGGTGTTGTGAATGAATAATGAAGTTATGAGCTCTGTTCTAGTATAATTAGGGGTCAAAACGGGTGGAAAAAGACCCAAATACCATTTTAAAAAATGGCTTAAAATCGCTGATCGGAAGTGGCGACGGTTTGGGCGATGGTCTGTTGCTGGCTCGACGGTCTGTCGGTCCTGACCATCGTACTTGTACAGAATACATGTTCACTGTCTTAGTCACGATGGCTTGAGTGACAGTCTGTCGCTAGTTCGACGGTCCGTCGGCCTGACCATCGCTTCTGGGTAGTTCCAACAGTTTTCGGTAAAACGTCCATAACTTTTTATTCGGATACCAGATTTGGACAAAATTGGTATCATTGGAAAGCTAATTCAATTTACCATATGATTAAAATTATAAATTGGGGATATTCTATCTGATTTAAATATTAATATTTTAGGAAGTCATCACTAACTCTTCTGGATACTAAATTTGACTTAAAGAAAGTCTGGGGTATTACAGTATATCTACCGGTTCGAGTCCGTCTACACCTATGTATGGAAACTATATACCCGACAAGGCTGGAATATGATTATGGTGATGACAGTTATGATAATGATGGTTATGATATTGATGGTTATGATGGAGATGGTTATGATGATAACATTGTGCTAATGATTATGTACTTTGCGTTCATTCTTGCATGCACATTGCCTATCACTAGTATGCACCTATATTTATTAGCTCATATAGGAGGGGTGGGATGGGGGGTTTCATAGGTATGGGTGATGACTATGCCTTGTTGTGTGTTTTATGTTGATTAAAACTTCTGAGACTTAGTTGGTGGGGGAAGGTGATAGTCTTGGCTATGTATTTAGTTGTTCGAACTAGCAAGTTACTCGCGTTGTTACTAATATTGTTGTTATCATTGTTGTTATCTTTGCTATGGCTTGTTTATTACAAGCTGACTATTGATTCGGTATCGAGAATTGAGGTATGATTCCCGTCTCTTCTATCTTATGATTTCATTATTATGCATGACTAGCTCATGATTAGATATATGGATTAGAAATTCTGAGTATTCTAGCACTAGTTCTTGCTATGATTATGAGGTCTTAAAATGCTAGTCTGATTATGTAGTCTATACTTCGAGTTGACCTTATATATGTGTATGTGTATATCTACCTACATATAGATATGGTACTACCGTATATCCCTTCCTTTATTTATTCATATTGTATATTCATTTTATCCTTGTATATTGTTATATATATATATATTTATCATTCTTCTTCCCTTTTATTCGTATATTATCCAGGGATATACGGTATAACATTGAGATTCTTGAGTATGGCTGGAATAGGATAGTTCATCCTAGATATTTCCTTAACCTTATCATGCTAGTTTAGTTATGAGTAGAATAATTGCCCTTATTATCTAAATAGCTTTATTATATAATTGTTAGACACTTGGGTGTAGTTTCCATTTTGTTTATATGTTATATGTATATGCATTATCTTTGGAGCTCAGTCGGAAGTTTCCTATTGAGTTCCATATGTTTGGTACTCATACTACACTTCTGCAGCCTGCAGATCATAGTATGAGTTATCGCCGTTGATGTGTGCATCGTGCAGAGCATCTATGGTTCGGAGTCTCAGAGTGAGATCTCAACATTCGGAGTATTACTTACCTACTTCTTATGTATTAGACTAGTCTCTATGTTGTATTCAGAGATGGTTGTATCTATATATTCATTTAGAATCTCTTTTGTTTCCATCTATGTTAGAAGCTCTTGTACTGATACCAATAGGTTTTGGGACTATCTTATCTATTTGATCTTTTATTACATCTATTTCGCATTCTTTCTTTATCTATTTGGTTAGTTCGCTACTAGCTATTCCGGATTATGGGTTTGGCTTGCCTACTAGTGGTTATAGTAAACTCCATCATGACCTAAGAAATTTGGTCATGATAGAGTTTCCATAAAAGTCTCATTTTCTTCCAAAAATAGTATTTCCCAATGGTATCAGTATCTCATGAATGTATATGTATAGATTGAGGATTTAATGCTCACAATCAACTCAATATCATGATATCTAATATATCCAACACACATACACACACATATATAGGTGAGCCCAAAAATCAACTCAGTATGTCATAGTTCACGACTATCAACTCCAATTAGGCACCATCAGAATAACTATGCATGTAAGACATCATTAATATCATATCGACCCCAAACTCGAGTATTCCTATCATGATAAAGGCAGGTAATGATCAAATAAGTCCTATATTAGCAAAATAAGATCTTGCACAGACATCATAACTAGAATAAAATCATTGAAATGCACAAACAAGGCCAATGATGTCAAATAAAGCCCCCAAACGGGCAATACACAATATTAGATATCACAAGTTAATCGCAATAGCATATAAGACCCGACACAAGCACACAATAGTAGTAATAATCTCAAAATATAAATCCCATAGCTATTTTCCCAACCCATAACATGCTTTTCTTATATATTAACTATGCATCTCAATTAGAAAGAAGTTAAGCCATAACCTACCTCGAAATAATAAAATCCCAATCTAAGGTGCTTCAATACAAAGCCTTCCCCTTGTGAACAACGTCAGAATCAATTACAACATTCAAATATAACATCTATGCATTAAAAGAAATCTAACAATACCCATATTGTCAAGATTTGGATCTGATCTAAAATGGGTCCAAAAAATGTGTTCAAAATTGAAAGTGGTAAAACCAGATTTAAAAAAATAATAAACCTCCCAAGGTCATAGGGGTATACAGGAGAAAACCCATGCAAAAGTAGGTTAAAACAAGGTCCAAATCAAAGAAAATCCTTTTTCAAATCTTATCGGTAAAAATCTCAAATTTCCATTTTGAAATCAAGATTTAAAGTTAATTTTAACGATATAATGGATGAAAATTAATGGTAATAAGATTGTAGAGCTTACCCAAGCTCAAATAGTGAAGAAATCCTCAACAATCGCCCAAATCCAAAGCTCAAAGGTCAAAAAGTATAGGAAAAACACAAAAATAAATTTTTTATCAACCCAGCTCTGTCCGCTTAAGCGGTCAAATGGCCGCATAGCTGGTCATCTCTTAAGCGATGGGTTACCGCTAAAGCGGTCTAGCCTATGTGGCTAGGCCCGCTAAAGCGTTACTTGCTAAAGTGGTCTAGTTCCTCCTTTAGCAGTAGGCGATTGGTCAATTGTGACTGCTAAAGCAATGATTTTAGGCTAATAAACTACTACTAAGGCGGAATTTTGTCCACTAAAGCGGCTGCACCAAATTTAGCTACACCGACAACTTTGCCAAGTTTAAAAGTTACCGATCGTCCCCTCATGATTTGTACTAAATCTCGTGAATGCAAACGAACTGTGCTACTAGGCTAATTTCGATGCCCCAGACTCAATGAAGTGTCGAATTTCAAAAAAGCTGTTTTCATAAAATTAACCAAGGACCCCTTTTCACTATTTTCCACATTATGAATTAAAATGAGATATATAAGTCTCGAAATTGAACCAACCCTGCTACTAATCCAAATTTGACATTCGAATCTATTGGCACAGTTTCAATTTTCGTCCAACACTCGAATAATCAAATATTTACCAAAGTCAACTCTATGGTTTCTCAAGCCTCTTAAAGACCTTAAACTCAAATAAATTATTGCCGATGGCATCACAAATTGTGCCAACCATCTCCAAATCTCAAAATCAACATGTAACAACTACAAAAAAGTGCAAAATAGTCAAAAGACATAAAAATGGAAACTCACAAATTTAGGTCATTACAACATCCACCACTAAAATTCTATTTCATCCTCAAACTAAAAGGCAAAGAAAGCCCGAATCGATAAAAAGTTGAGGGTAACTACTATGTATGTCGGATTCGACCTCCGAAATAGCCTCCTTATTAGGATAGTGTCTCCGCTTAACATTAACCACAATAATATCTCTAGAATGCAACTGTCTAACATCCCTGGCTAAAATAGAGACTGGCTTCTCAACAAAGGACAACTTGTTATCCAAATGAACTGTATCCTAATGAAGCACATGAGACTCATCCCGATTATAGCACCATAATATGGTTACATAAAAAACTTGATGAATGAATGAAAAGTCTAGAGGTAAGGCCAACTCATAAGCAACCTCCCCAAAAATTCAAAGAATCTAAATTAGTACAAGGTACCTCGGCTGAGCTTTCCCTTCTTCCCAAACCTCATCACATCCTCCATGGCACAAGAAAGAAGACTCAATCACCAATCTCAGACTTTAAGGTACGAAGCCTACGATCTATATAACTTTTTTTCCTACTCTAGGTTTCCCGAAGTCTATCCCGAATCACCCAAAACCTATCTAAAGACTCCCGAAGCAAGTCGGTACCAGGGGGTCTAACCTCTGAGGTCTCAAACTAACCCATAGGATATCGACAATTTCTACCATGCAACTCCTCGAAAAGGAATATCTCAGTACTTAAATGGTATCTATTATTAAAAGCGAACTCTGCCAAAGCCAAATGCTGCTACCACTGAACTCTAAAGTCCATAAACATACGTAGAGATATCCTCTAAAATCTATGTTGTCCTCTCACGAACATAAATATGAGCTAACTTCCTAGCACTTGAAGAGATCCGAATAGGGATGAAATAGGCTGATTTGGTCAACCAATCCATGGTGAACCAAATACTATCAGAACCATGAGAAGTATGATATAACCCAATCACGAAGTCCATAATGATTCGTTTGCATTTTCACTAAGGAATGGGTAATCTCTGAAGTAAACCACTTGGTCTTTGATGCTTGGACTTCACCTACTGACAACACAAGCAATGACCTACAAAATTCAATACACCCTTCTTGATACCATCCCACCAGTAAACCTACTTCAAATTATGATACAACTTTGTCACACCTGGATGGACAGAATATTTAGAACAATGTGGCTCCTCCAAAATCAATCTCACCGATCCACCAACTCTAGGTACACAAACTCGGCCACTAATACTCAACACACCATCTGAATCATAAGAGTCTTCCTTAGCCTCACCACTTAAAACCTTATGGCAAATTCCCCTTAAACCCTCATCATTAAATTAGTTAGCTCAAATATTCTTGTTCAAGGAAGTTCTAGCACCAACAAAAGCTAAAACACACCCAGGTGTCAAAATATATAGTCTAACCATTTTCTTAGATAAGGATTGAACCTCTATGGCTAGAAGCCATTCATGGGTTAAGAGATATGATAAACTCCCTATAATAGTCAACTTTAAACTTAAGGCATCTACAACCATACTAGCCTTGCCCAGATGATATAAAATAGTGAGCTTATAATCCTTAAGCAACTCAAGCCAATGTTGTTGCCTCATATTAAGATCTCACTATCTAAAGAAGTACTGAAGGCTACGATGGTTTGAGAAAATATCACAAGAAACTTCATACAAGTAATGTTGCGACAATTTTAACATAAACATTACGTCTGTCAACTCTAAATCATAGGTGGGTTAATTTCTCTCATTAGGCTTTAACTGACAAGAGGCATAAGTAATTACCTTACCCTCATACATCAACACCGCACCCAAACAAACATTAGAAGCATCATAAAATACTGTAAAACCTACATTGTCCAGGGGAAAAGTCAAGATAGAAGCCAAAGTCAACAATTTGGAAGCTCTTCTCACACATATGTTACGACTAAAAAACCAATTTTGCCAAGTTAACTTGGGCAATAGAGCCACAATAGACTAGAAAACCTCTATAAAACTTTGCTAATAAACAACTAAACTAATGAAACTTCGAATTTCGATAGGAAAAATAGGTGTAGCCTAATAAAAATTGTCACTATCTTGTCTGGATCAATAATAATACTAACCTTTGTCACCATATAACCCAAGAAAGAGATAGAATTCAACCAAAAGTCACATTTAGCAAACTTAACATACACCTTCTCATCACACAACCTCTGAAGTACAATCCTCAAATGCTTCACATAGTCGACCTCACTCTTGGAATAAACCAAGATATCATCTATAAATACAATCATAAGAGAGTCGAGATACGATTGAATCACTTAGTTCATCAACTCCATGAATGCTGTTGGGGCATTATTCAATCCAAAAGACATGACCAAGAACTCATAATGACTGTATTGAGTTTGAAAAGCCATCTTTGGAACATTTGAAGCTCTATTCTTCAACTGGTGGTACCCAGATCTCAAATCAATCTTGAAAAACACTGAAGCTAGTCAAAAAGACCATCAAAGAAAGGAAGAGGATATTTTTTCTTAACCATCATCTTGTTCAACTATATATAATCAATACACATAGATATAGAACCATTATTATTCTTTTTGAACAAGATTGGAGCACCATTAGGAGATACACTAGGTCTAATAAAACCCTTACTTAACAAATCTTACAACTGCTCCTTCAACTCAGCCTGAGCCATCCTATTGGGAGGAATAGAAATGGGTTTGGTGCCCAACTATATATCAATAGAAAAATCAATATCACGATCCATAGGCATACCAGGAAATTTGTATGAAACACATCCACTAATTTGGTAGAATCCATGGGAGGTGGTGAGGCAACACTAGTATCATAATATCATAGAAATGAGATAATTAAGATATCTCACCCTCTTTATTATGTGATGAGCATGCAGAAAAGATATAACACCCTTTAAACTGAAATTAAGCATATCCTTCAAAGATAACTTCAGCACACCCGACATAGCTAAGATCGCAGTCTTGGCATTACAGTACAAAGTGGTATGAGTAGGAGCTAACCAATCCATACCCAAGATAACATTTAAATAAACCATAACTAGCACAATCAAGTCTTACGGAGTCTTACATACCATAAAGGCAACTACACAAGATTGGTACACCCAATCCACTGCTAAAGATCTCCTACTAGGGTAAAAATACAAAGAAAATAGCAAGAGGCTTACACGTAATATTAACACTACAAGAAAAATTTGTAGACACATTAGAGAAAGTAGATCGGGATCAAATAACACAAAAAAAGATCTATAGAAAATTGGGATGATACCTATAATAACAATATCAAAAGCCTTTACCTCGGGTCTAATAGGTATAACATAGCACTGACCACGTCTAATCTCAGATTGAGTAACCCCGCGACCACCATCATGAGAAGCTCTACCTCTGCCTCGAGGACCTCTAGAAGAACCCCTGCCACTTTTTTCATGATCCAATTTTGGAGTCAAAATGGAACCTACTTTATCCCACCAGTAGATAAGCCAGAACATAGTCCAAAGCTATAAGCAATGGGCTAATTTGGTGGAAAATTGGCATAAATATTGAAAATATGCAAAGTCTTACAAGCAGTAAATAATAGAATAATAACAAATGGACGATAGATAATAGAAATAACAATATCCCATGATATAGTAGTTTCAGTAAAAGAGCTACTTCAACTGACTTATATCATCATTTGCCAGACTTTAATTAGAACTCATATCATCATTAGTGTTGAAACTAAATCAATTTTAAGATCATAAATAATCGGACTTGAACCCAAACTAATATCATTACCCAAGTACCAATCTAGCATAGAGAAGTATATATATAACATCCTAAATATCTAAAATATATATTTAGCTAATATATATGCCAATCAAGTCTAAAAGGAGCTAGTAATAATCTTGTCCTAAGATGGGTCAAAAAGGCCCATCTTCTGATCCTCGAAATCTATTTTAAAGAAAGTTCGACCCCAGATTAGGCTAAGGTATCTATTTTTACTACCAGATATTAATTAGACCACATTTAGTTCTAATATAGGAATTCTACATAAAAAATGAGTAACTAAGCCAATCATGCCTATTTTATGGTTCCTTAATCAGCTAAAGGGTTCAAATTATACTAAATATACCTCCAAGACCTAATTTCCAACCCATATCTAGCATATTATCATAGATATACTATAATTAAGACCAGTCTAAAAGAAAGGTAAACCTAGCCTACATGGATGATGAATAAAGCCCAACGAAATTTGCTAAATCAATGATTTTCCCTTCCGAGAAGCTTCTGCATGATGTCATGCTCTCAAAATAATAATTTAATCATCAATTTGAGTACAACAGTACCCATATTATATTTTTATGCTTTAAGTCTAACATTATGTAAAAATCTCATATGGGGCCCACTTGCGAAATCACGCTTTCAAAATCATCAACGCGTCCCTCAATTCTCAAGGAACATTTATCTTTAAGAATGGATAAATTTCGAGCTCAAATGATGCTAAAATCAACCCAACAATAATCTTTGGATTTTGGGAATAATATTGAGAAATTCACCATGTATTTAATGGGAACTTAATAAGATTTTGATGAAGAAATGGGAAATTCAAGCTTACACCTACCCCAACAACTCATAATAAATGCATCCTATAGTTTCCACACTCTCTGGGGCTCTAAGCTCTTGAGCTTATAGAAAATGGGAAGAAAATTGAGTAGGTGGGGGATTTAAGGCCTCCCAGGGGCCACTTAAGTGGACACCGCTAAAGCGGCCAAGTACCTCTTAAGCAGTACCCGCTGACCTGCACCCTCTACTTAAGCAGACCAATAGCTGCTTAAGAAGCCTTTGCTTAAGTGGGATGGGATCCACTTTAGCAGCCCACTAGCTGGAAAACCTGGTCAATTAAATAACTGGTTTGCCGCTTAACCAGCCTCTACTAAAATGGCCCAAGTGCTGTTTTGGTGGATGCACCAGCTGAGGACTGTGAAAATTCCATGTCTTCACCAACCCCACGAGATTCAGTCGGAATCACATAAATGAAAACAAACTATGCTACCCTATCAAATTCCATATTCCAAACTCAATGGCGCAATTAAAATTTCCAGTTGAGGTCACTTTGATGAAAAGTGGGCCCTACACCCAAGGGCCATTTTTATTAATTTTTGTCCAATAGCTCAGAATGAGTCTTAAAGACTTGGGACCCAAACCAAAGGTCCCCCATACCCTAAATTTGACATTTCAGAGTTGATAGAACTGTTAAATTTGGCATACAAGGTTGTTAAAAAAATGTCTTTGCCCGATAGCCAATTCTTACCAGTAAAGACTTTAAAATAGGGAATTAGACTAAATAAACTACCTGGTAACTGAACTGTTTGCTCCAACAAGTCACAAATGACTTAGGGAAGAAATAGGAAAGTTCTAAAAGATGAAAATATGTGAAAATAAAAAAATGATCGGGAGGGTCATTACATTATCCACTACTAAAAGATCTTTTGTCCGCAAAAGTAAAGTGTTAGGATTTACTCGAAGTCTTGAATAAGTGAGGATAATGGGCTCGCATATCAATCTTGATCTTCCAAGTAGCCTCCTCTACTGTGCGGTGTCCCCACTAAATCTGAACCACTAGAATCTCTTTAGAGCATAACCTCCTAAAATCCTTGGATAATTTGAATACTGGCTCCTCCACAAAGGTTAGTTTCTCATCTAAATGGACTGAGTCCCATTGAAGCATGAAATATTTCATCGGGTATGTAACACTAAAACATAGAAACATAGAAAATTGGATGAACAACTACAAAATCTAAGGGTAACTCATAAGCCAACTCTCCAATTGTGTGAAGGATCTCAAAAGGTCTAATATATTTAGGGTTGATCTTGCCTTTCCTATTGAACCTCATCACACCCTTCATAGGCGATACTATAAGGAATACCCAATCTCCAACTCTAAATCTCAAAGGGCAAAGTCTACGATATGTTTAAGCCATCTGTCTATTCTGTGCTGCCCTTAACCTATCTTAAATCACCCTAACTTTATCAATAACTCTTGAAGTAAGTCAGTACTATGAGGTCTATTCTCGGAGGTCTCAAACCTACCAATGGGAGAACGAACTACCAGTCAAAGAATGAAAATCCCTACCAGATAATACCTCCGATGATACCATCTCAATACTTGAATAGTAGCTACTACTATACGTAAACTCCGTTAAAATAAGTGTTGCTCCCATTAACCTCCCAAATCTATAACACAAGCTCGAAGCATATCCTCGAGAACTAAAATAGTAGGCCTCAACTTCCCATCAAGTCCGTGAGTGAAATTTTGTGCTAAGATTGTAATACCTCATGTTTCAAGATCACTGTGCAACATATGACTCTTTTTCTTAAGTCGTATACACAACATACATGTCGTATGTTCTAGTCACATCCAAGAAAGTATGAAATGTTTAACGTTCTATTTTAGGTATGATCATCCCTTAGAGACATATGATTTCTATACGAGTCATATAAAGAGAAGTCTAGAGTTCATTAGTATTGGTTACCTCAGTTTTTGTCCAGCTTATGCGCGATGGCTACAAGTCGTAAGATATGAATTGTATCCTAAGCAGTAAATGATCCAAAAATAAAGCCTTATGTTTTTAGAGATTTATAAGTTACTTGATCATATATTAAGTCCTCAAATAGCTCCTAGCTCATGAACAAGTCAAAACATTCCTTAGCAATTAAATTCTTGGAATGTATATAACTATAGTCATCTTAAAATGAGCATAACTTCTGTTATACAAAGAATTTCTAATATTAAAACCCTATGATAGATATATAATTGAATTAGCTTTCCAATGATACCAATTTTGCTTTAATTAGATATTGGGGTGATAAGTTATGACCAAATTACTAAAGCGCTGTCAAAGTTGTTAGTGGTTTCGACTCGTAAGCAGACCATACGAGTCGTCAGGAGAAGTCGTACCTACAATAGTAGGGATAAAAATTTGGGTTCCTGGTGATGACTCAAGGTCCGACCCATTCCCAGAACATATAATTCATACCCAAACTCGACGAGATGACTTCCAGGCGATTTCCAGAGGGTTTCTAAGTTTTGTTTGGGTCTTTTCTCCTCTTTAAACTCCCAACCCTTGACTTAAAAACATAAAACAAAATTATTTTTCCCCATTCTCAATCACTTAACATGTTCTTCCCTCTTTCTAATATCAAGAATATTAAGAACATTAAGATTAGGGTTCCTCACCCAAAATTCATCATTCAAGTCAAATATTTACACTTTCTTCACAAGTCAAGAAACTTCATGTATATGGGGTATTTATCAATGGGTCACTTCCATCCATTGAGACCAAAAACCCTATTTTAGTTTAAAAGTATGATTCTTACCTTATTTAATGAAATTATCCATGAAACCCATGAATTAAAACTATGAGCTTCTTAGTAAATCAAATTCAAGATATGTCAACATATATTTCCATGTTATTTGAGTCACTTCATGTTTGAAGTACAATTTCCCTATTCTCAATTCCCTTAATTTCATGATGAATCCTCAAGTTATGAATTAAAATATTTAAATATGATGTTTTCTCATGTTTAACATATTTCCATGTTTAAATTGATGTATTTGTCTCATTTATTGAATTACCACTTATTTTGGGTGTTTGAATTATGACTTCATGTCACAATTTTAAGTAATGTTATCATATTTTGTAATCAGTCTATTCTGGTGGGTTATGAACACTCGATACCTATGTGTTTTTACATAATTGTTTTTAATTAACAAGTCAGTCAGACCATGGTTTTATTATCATTTTCAGATCATTATGTTTATGCTGAGCATTTACAAGAACAGTACCATGTCATGTTAAATGACTAATAATACCAGTTTCATTCAGTTGGAGTAACACTTATCACCAAGTGACCGTAGGGATAACGACTCCCCCACTAATAGAGGCATGAGTCATTAGTAGAAGTCCCTAAGTTCCATACCTACGGCCCCACCATAGATTATGAAGGGCCCCCCATCCGTAGAGCCATGGAATCCTCGTCCTTTGGGACATCATCCTTGTGGAACCACATTATCAGTCATGTGTTGGTATCCTTGGCAAGGTATCAACATCCATCCTACTGGGTTACAAGTTGGACCCCAATAGCTTAGATTGGGGCATATCAGTTATAGCTAGCTCCCACAGCCTCAGTGTAATTTTCAAAGTAGATCAATTTAGGTTTACATGACCAAGTGTACAATTTTTGGATGTTTAGTTATACAGAATTTAACTATTTAAATTTCAGATTATTTTAGTGTGTGTTTATGCTTGGTCTTGTATTCTCAGCTTTACATATTCATGTTTTTCATGTTCAGTAACCATACATGATCCTTAATTCAATTTTACAGCATATGCAACTTTAGATGAGATTCACATACAGTGTTCATGTTTTACCTGACATGATCCAAACTAGGGCCTTGTCGTAATGGGCAATCCCAAGTTCAACCCGGACTAGAGACCACCCTCGATACCTGACCAAACTAACTATCGTATGTAAATATACCTAGAGTCGGATGAATTCCAAACATATGATAAGATAGTGTAATGCACGATCCTAGACTTTGGGATGGGTCCATAACCATGACCAACCCAAGAAAGTCCAACCACCCGATATCCAACCAATAACCAAGACAAAACCATAAGCCAAACCCAAGACCATAATCCCATGTATGTATGTATGTATGTATGTATATATATATATACATAATATAATCAATCCATTCCCAAGTCCATAATTGTCCATACAAAGCCTCTAAACAAAACCAAAGAGTACCTAGTTGGGATATGCCCCCGACCATAGCAAAAAATCAATGTCTATAAAAGAAAAATATATGTAAAGTAACCCATGACATGAAATGGATACCTTCCAAACTATGAAAGTTCTTTACTTCAGTCCAACATCGACTGTCCCTAAATCCAATCAATGAGAAAGAGGGGTATTACTGCCGATTCCTGCATCGCGTGGGTATACAACCACCTGAATATAGGTTAGTGGGTGAACGCTAGTATGAACTTAGGATAAGTATAAATTAATTTGACCCTTTCAAACCAATTAAACCAACCATACACATTCATAGCCAGACATACATATATATAACCATGCTGAGAAGAGGGAACCGAGTTTTGCATGCCTTTGAAGCCATTAACCTAATTATGTGTAGATTAACCTTCATAATCCACTCATGAGATATATGGATCCAGTGTCACTCTAAGGACGTGCCCCGATGCATGTAGCCGCACGAACCATAGATACCATAGGAGTAGGGGATTCCCGCATACCCCTTAAGTATAGGATCACCATACCTAATCCTCATGTCAGAAAACATGAGTTTCCAGTGTCTGTCCTTTGGAATCAAACCTTCACACCCCGCTATTATTACCCAATTAAAACCATTACCATCCAACAAAACCATTATTCCATTTATTATCGATCAAGGCTATTATATATGGTATTGTTATACTGACTATAGCTTGAAAGCAATGTCATTAGCCAAACCTTAGGGGATTTCCATGTACCCCATAGGTTACACTATTTAGCTTACTTGGGGAATTCCTATGTACCCCGCAAGTAAATCATTATTAAGCTTACTTTGGGGATTCCCGTGTACCCCACAAGTATTTCATTATTAAGGTTTTCTTGGGGATTCCCTTATAACCCAGAAGACATTCAACATTTAAACCAATTTCATCATTTTCATTCACTTGGGGAATTCCTTTGTACCCTATAAGGTTTTCATTCAAGTCAATTTCATAGCCATCAAGGCTTTACCATGTAATCCTTCCAAACCATTAATACTATTTAAACTATGAAAAACCATCCAAATCCATTTAGTGTTACATTACCAAACCATACCATGCAATAGTTTCAATGAAAGTTCAACAATAGAGTAAAAACATTCTCTTATGCATTTTATCAAACGTGTTCAGGGCATACCTTT
Organism: Capsicum pubescens; assembly: GCA_030864215.1. NCBI lineage: Eukaryota > Viridiplantae > Streptophyta > Magnoliopsida > Solanales > Solanaceae > Capsicum > Capsicum pubescens. The sequence continues at coordinate 190,303,632 of CM061544.1, read as the reverse complement.
ACCAAGACCAAAAACCAGGGATAAACCATCAAGTTTAGGGTTATTTATGACCAATTTGTTAAATCATAACCAAAAATCTCCCACATGTGAAAACCATCACCAAAAATATGTAAAAATATAGTTTAAACCAATACCCAACAATATACATTAAGACCCTCAACATTGGTTTCCAAAACCACCATTTATGATTTATAAACCAATGTTTAAAATGCATTAAATTATGCATTTAGTTGTAACTAACAATGAGGGAAGATTAAATACCTTATAAAAGAAGATTCCGGAGAGAAACTTGATTCTTGATCCCTTTGAAGAACACTTGTAGAAATCCTAGCCTTTAATCTTCAAGAGTGACTTTGAGAGAGTATTTGAAGTGTTTTGATCTTCTAACAAGTGTTGTGAGAGGACACCAAGGGTTATATAATATGGGGACATAATGGTTTGAGGTGGGAAATATCCGGACTATCCCCAGCTTAAAAGCTGATAACCAAGTCCCAGAAGGATACGACCCAACCTCCTTAACCTTAACCTAGGGTACGAGTGGTACCATAATTCATACCCTAGACCCAACCATGATACCCTATAATGACCATCATATGACCACCTAGGTCTAAGTCATATCTTATGGTACGAAAAGTATGCACAAACTGTATCTTGGACAGATTCAACTAGGCAAGACAATTAGCATCATATGACTTGGCATCATACACCTCATATCTTACCATACAACTAGTACGATATTGAGTCGTACCTTGGGAGGAATCCCAACATAAACCCACTGCCTAACATATGAGAGAGACATCCCAAGTCGTATCCTAGGGTACGATTAGTACCCATGAGTCGTACCATGGACATAATGTCCAAAGCCCATGAATTTTTGCTTGGGCCAAGGTTTAGGGTGTTTCATTATCGCTTCCCAGCTTACCGAATTTTTTTAGCTCATGATTTATAAATTTCACTATGACTTATAGTTTTTACGTATAACCATGTTGAAATATATATTTCAGTAAATAATGTATGTCCTCAGTTTTAAAACATGTTTTAGTGATTTCCATGATTTAGTGCATATCTCCATATACTCAGTACATTCCAACATAATAACCACATATATGAATTTGTGGCTACATCCTTCATAATGTAGGTACAAAATATATCTCATACACCAGGGTCAGGCAGTTCTTAGCTCTCAGCCAACAGGTGATGAGTTCTCCTATTTTGAGAAATCTAGTTAGTTGTATTTCATGTATTGTATTGTGATCATTCTTATGCATTGCTTTGTTGTAGTTGGAGGCATGTCCCAGCTGCCTACAGTCAGTATAGTAGAGGCTACATAGATAGTCAGAAAGAGTTATTACATGTATTTGAAGTTTCTTTCTTCAGTTTTATCATGATGTAAACTTTATCAACATTACATTTATTCATACTTTCTCATGATCATGATTTTGCTCAATAAATTTAGTTTTTAGACAATTTAAATTAGTTGCTCAAGAAGTATGCCAGTTCATAGGTTAGCTTGGGATCACTTATAATTCCAAGCACCGTATTACGACTAAGGGTAGCCTTGGGTCATGAAAAACTTTGTATCAGAGCATTGAGTTCAAGTATCCTAAGGTGTGTATGAAGCCGTGTCTAGTAGAGTCTTACAGAAGGGTATGGAGATGTCTATACTTTTATTCAAGAGGCTAAAGGGCATTTAAGAAATATTTCCTTTCTTTTATATATCAGTGTTGTAGAGATATTCTCTAAAAAACTTATATAGATTCTGGTCTTGCTCCATTCATGCTAGCTCTGCCTTAGTTTTGAGGTAACAAAAACAGTCAAGATTAAATTCCTACTGATAGAGATTTCTCAAAACAGTCCCCACACACAGCTATGATATTACATGTAGTATAAAAAGGATCCCATCAATGATCTTAATTTCCAAATATTAGAGTGTTCATTCTTATTAATGAAAATCATGCACTAAACTAAAGTCAGATGTAACGTTAGATCTTTTCTCAAAATGCTATGACAACATATGATTAAGAGTTAGAAGTATGAACTTATAAGTTTAATAGCAGTAGAGTGGGGATATTTTTTACTTAGATTTAGTAGATTATGTTTCCATGGGGCTAGTAGTATGAAAGGTGAACCAGTAGGCTTGAAACAGTGTATCCAAGAATTTAAGTTTGTTGATTCAAAATAAAGTATGATGATGTGGGTATGATCTAGAGGTGTACCCAAGGTTATAGGGGGTTGTATTTTGTATTACTTCTAAGTCTTAAAGTATGTGTTCTTAGATAGTACCTTTGAGTTGCTATGTACAAATGAGGCTAGTTATGTAGTATGTGATGGTCTTACCAGCTAAGTTATGGGTTAAAGGTTATTGATATCAGGTATTTTGTTTTCTTGGTAATTCTCACAATTTTGGGGAATAAAATATTATTTTAGAGATATAGTATTAGTAGGCTATAAAGAAAAAGAGGCAGATTATATGTTTAGTGAGGCAAGTATGTTGTCAAGAAGGGTGTGAGTATGTGATGATTGCTTAATATAAGGAAAATTAAGGATAGTATATATTTAGGGAGTGTTCAAGGATGAAGTTATTATAGTTCGTTAAAAGTTTGGGAATATCCATGTTAAGTGTTAGAATCTAAGTTTGAAATTTGAAAGATTAAACTAATAGAAAGAAGAGTTGAAATTCTAGATGGTATGAACTCAGGGTATGGTGATACTCATGAAGATTCTAAGCTAGTAAGTATTTAAGTTATTATATGATGACTAGTGGGGCAAAATAAAGTTAAGAGTTGTATCTTAGAAGGAAGTACTAGCAATAGGTTTTACACTTTCACGTGTAGTCTTTTAGGGTGAGTTTATTATTTATATGTATTGTTATATCTCAGACTCCACAGCAAAGTGGTGGAAATTTAATTTAGAGTTTATTAAGGGGGTCTACATACTTAGAATAATGGCTTAAATCTAAAGGGGAGATGATAGAACAAGGAACCAAGTCAGACTCTAAGATTTTGGTAGTGATGCCAATATATTGTAGAACAATAGTAGGGGAGAAATATAGCCAACCCATTTGTATCTCAGTGCGAATTTTTGTACTTCAATCATCATGGCATCTACTCATGCTTTACAAGTTAGCTCTACGATCATAGCTCATATTCATGTATTTGCCATAAAAATCATGTACACTTCTAGTTCCTAGTATGAGGAGTTCCAGTTCACTCAGTGGTATGAATCATATTCCATGAATTTATGAACTCCAAACACAGGTCATGCAGCTCATGACTTATGTACTCATGCTTTACAGTCAGTTTAGTTCCTATAACTTAGGTGCACTCTTAATGACATGTGAAATTCAGAGTATGTCATGTGTGTCCTCAGTTTTGATATCTTTAATGAATTCATACTTTTGATACTCTATTCCTCAAGCCTCAGTGAAGTGTCAAAGTTATGCAAAGTGTTATTTCATGCTTTAGGTCCTTATGTTCAAACCTTTAGTGACCTCTCCATAATATTAAGATAGTGGTAATAAAAAAATAATGAACAATAGTTTAGATGGGAGAGAGTAAATTTTAATTATTGAGGAAAGGTTATTATATGTATTTTTTATATAAGGCTATATGGTTGAAGGAATATTGAGGTAAAGCTTTTGATATATATCATGGTTAGTTGAGAATTCTATGTGTGTTTTGTTGGGGATAGTGAATAGGAGTTGTTATTGACAAAATATATTTTAGAATATGTTAAAAGTTCCTAGATGGGTTGGTTGACTAGAAGCTTATATGTGGTTATAATGATAGGCTTGAACATTGTGTTTGTATATATGTGGATAAATGCATTTTGCATTAATGAATTCCTAGTAAGAGATTGAATTTAGTTGTTGAAGCGGTAAGATGAATTATTCTTGAGATGAAAGATATGAAACACACTTGGTGTATCAAATTCATGTTTTAGACTAGTATTACGGTGTTATGTGTTGCACTTTGTAATTTTGAGTTAGGCGTGAACATGGCGAGAGTATGTAGTCTAACTCAGACTTTGGCTAGCATAGTTATATATACCTATGTGAGAATTATAAGGTGAATCAAATGAGCATGTTATTTAATGGAAACGTATAGTTGAGGGAGTATTTGAGAAGTGTGGCTAAGCTTAAAAGTTAGTAGTTGCATTGACTAAGGCCTAGTAATTCTATCCTAGCTTATGTTTTATCGGCCTATATTCCATGTTATAGAGTTGTATCTATGTTGCAATTCCTTATTCAGATATCTTATTAAAATTATGCCCAAAATTCCTTGCTTCCTAACACTATTAGAACTTCTTGGAAAGAGTGTTGAAGGAATACTCTAGTTGAATATAAAATTTCAGTATGATTCGGTCTGTATAGCAAATAATTTAGTTTATCAATGAAATAGATAAGAACCTATGGTTTTCTTTCTTTCCATTTAATTTTACTATTTGAACTTTTATGAGTATGGCCATTCCATGAAGTAAAATATTCACATTCATGTAAATTATGAATTCACCTTAGTCCATGCATCATGCATCAGTTTCAGATCCAGATATTAAGTTATGATTCAGCTTGTAAGTGTTCCGTACCTCATCTCAGCCTTTCCTTAGTATTTCATCCAAGTCAGAATCATTTGGGGAGGAATGATCCCATAGGGGAGATATTGTAATACCCCATGTTTCAATATCACTGTGCGACGTACGAATCCTTTTCTTAAGTCATATATACAACATACGAGTCATATGTTATAGTTGTATCCAAGATAATATACAATGGTTGACATTCTGTTATAAGTATGAATCGACCCTTAGATTCATAATATTTCTTTATGAGTCTTATAAAGTGAAGTCGTGAGTTCAGTAGTATAGGTTCCCTAAGTTTTTTCCAGCTTACGAGTGATGGCTACAAGTCGTAATGACTTGTTACGAGTTGTAAGATATAACCCATATCCTGACCAGTAAATGATCCAAGAGTCAAGCCTCATGTTTTGATAGATGTATAAGTTACTTGAGCATATATTAAGTCCTCAAATAGCTTCTAACTCATGCACAAGTGAAACAATTCCTTAGCGATTAAATTCTTGGGATGTATATAACTATAGTCATATTTAAACAAGCATAACTTATGTTTAACAAGCATAACTTATGTTTTACTATAAATTTATTCTCTAAAGACCCACCAACAGATATATAATTTAATTAGGTTTCCAACAATACCAATTTTGCCTTAATCCAATATCAAGGTGAAAAGTTATGGCCAAATTACTAAAGCACTGTCAAAGCTGTCAGAGGTTACGACTCACTGATACGACTCGTAAGCAGACCATACGAGTCATCAGGAGGAGGCATACCCACAATAGTAGGGGTCGAAATTTGGATTCCTGATGATGACTCAAGGTATGACCCGTACCCAGAACATATGATTCGTACCCAAACTCGTCAGGACAACTTCTAGGCAATTTCCAGAAGGTTCCTCAGGGGATTTTTCTTCCTTTCTCTTCTTTAAACTCCCAAACCATGACCTAAAAACATAAGACGACAATATTTTTCCCCATACTCAATAACTTAACACGTTTTTCCCTCCTCCCATCATCAGGAATATCAAGATTAAGGTTCCTCACCCAAAATTTATCCTTCAAGTCCCAAGATTCAAACTTTCTTCATAAGTCAAGAAACTTCAGGTATGTGGGATATTCATCAATGGGTCCCTTCCATCCATTTAGACCAAAAACCCTATTTTTGTTTAGGCTTAAGTCATCGGGAAACACTTAAAGTAGTCCCAAAAATTCACTTAGACCCCTCAACTAAGGCATGTACCTATCAGGACCCTAACCCACCTAAATTTTGATCCAATCTGGCCATTTTTGCCTAATCAAAAATAGGTATAGAGTGTGTGTAATACACTCGCCTGACGTGGCAAAATAACGAATTAAAAGATGACACGTGGCATTAAATCCAATAATTATAAAAAAAACGATTATAAAATTAAAAAAAATAAAAATAAAAAACTAATTATTAAATAGTAATTATAAAATTTTTAAAAAAATGAAAACTAAAAACTGGTCCCCCTTTCCCCAGCCACCCCCTCTCCCCCGGTCCCCCTCATTTATCTTCTTCTCCAATTGGTTATTTTTATTCCTTTTCTCTATTTTTTCTATGATTAGATTAAGACAACAAATTTAAGATTAAACTATCTTCTCCATTGCCAAATACCATTGAGATTACAAGATTTGGACAATAAATCTTAATCTCGAGATTTCAAGATTTGGACAAGAAAAATTAAAAATTTAATTAGAATATAAATGACGAATTTTCTCCGACGAAATAGTGGCAACGCATATACCAATTTAGCCGGCGCCAATTTCCTCCCACCAATTTCGTCAAAATTTCAATTCCCCAAATTCCCACTCTAATTTCATAAAAAATCCCCAAATTTTGATATTTTCGAACCAATTTCATCAAATTTTTAGTTCTAAAGATATTTTTTCAACAAATATTATCTAATTTACCTCATTTATTTCATCAGAAGGTATTCAATACCCAAAATATAAAATTTCAATTTCTACGAAACTTATCACGAGAAGTTAGATCATAAATATTTGGTGTGGAGTGGTGGTGAAGTGGTGGCAGAGATAACTGTAATCTATGAAGTGGAAAAAAAGAAAAAACTTATTTAAAAATAAAATGAGATAGAAAGAGGAAGAAATGACAGAGAGAAAGAAAGAGTTGTAGCTGGGTTGATTATGAAAAGAAGGGGGAAAAAGATTATTTAAAAAGAAAATGAAAAAGAAAGAGGAAGAGAAAAAGATTATTTTATTAAATTTTTTTGGAGCCCTCAGTGCCACTTGGCATGTTTTGATTCATTATTTAGTCAAAAAATCATGCCTCACACGCCCTATTGAGTGCAAAACACGCGGAGTGTTATGTAGGCAAAAAAGGCCTAATTGGATCAAATTCGGGTGGGTTAGGGGCCTGATAGGTACAAGCCTTAGTTGAGGGGTCTAAGTGAATTTTTGGGACAACTTTAAGTGCCTGTCGATGACTTAGTCCTTTAGTTTACAAGCATGAATCTTACCCTATTTTATAAAATTATCCATGAAACCCATGAATTAAAACCATGAACTTCTTAGTAAATTAAATTCAAGCCATGCCAACATGTGTTTCTATGTTATTTGAGTCACTTCATGTTTGAATTACAATTTCCCTCATCTTAATTCCCTTGATTTCATGATAAATCCTCAAGTTATGGATTAAACCATGTAAAGATGATGTTTTATCATGTTTAACACATTCCCATATTCAATTTCATGTATTTGTCTCATTCATAGAATTATCGCTTGTTTTGGGTCTTTGAATTATGACTTTATGTCACTGTTTAAAGTAACGTTGTCATATTTTTGAATCAGTCCATGCTGGCAGGTTATGAACACCCGATACCTATGTAATTTTACATGATTTATTTTAATTAACAAGTCAGCTAGACCATGATTTTGTTATCATATTCAAAACATCATGTTCATGCTGGGCATTTACAAAAATAGTACTATGTCATGTTAAACGACTAATAATACCAGTATTATTCAATTGGGAGTAACACTTAGCATCGAGTGACCGTAGGGATGACGACTCCCACGTCAGTAAAGGCATGAGTCGTTAGTAGTAGTCCCTAAGTTCCAGAACTACGGTGCCACCGTAGATTTGGAGGGGTCCCCCGTCAGTAGAGGTGTGATACCCTCATCCTTCGGGACATCAACCTTGTGGATCCACATTGTTAATAATGTGTTACTACCCCTGGCACGGTATCAACACCCATCCAACAGGGTTACAAGTTGGACCCCAATACCTCAAATTGGGGCATGTCGGTTTTAGCTAGCCCCCACAATCTCAATGTAATTTTTAGAGTAGATAAGTTCAGGTTTGCATGACCAAGTGTACAAATTTCAGATGTTTAGTTATACAAATTTCAGCTGTTCAAATTTTATATTATTTTAGTGTATGTTTATGCTTGGTCTTGCATTCTCATCTTTACATATTCATGTTTTTCATGCTCAGTAACCATACATGATCCTCAGTTCAGTTTTACAGCCTGTTTAGCTTTAGATGAAATTCAATATAGTATTTATGTTTTACCACTTCCCAGCTTACAAAATTATTTTTAGCTCATGATTTATAAATCTCACTATGACTTATAGTTTTCATGTATAGCCATGTTTTAAATATATATTTCAGTAAATAACATATGTCCTCTATTTTAAAGCATGTTTTAATGATTTCCGTGATTTAGTTCATGTCTCCATATAATCAGTAAATTTGAACGTACTAACCACATATATGTGTTTGTGGCTACATCATTCATAATGTAGGTACTAAATATAGCTCATACACCAGGGTTAGGTAGTTCTCAGCTCTCAGCCAGCTGGTGATGAGTTCTCCTATATCGGGAACTCCAGCTAGTTGTAGTTCATGTACTGTATTGTGATCATTCTTATGTGTTGATTTATGGTGGTTGGAGGCAGGTCCCAGCCTCCTATAGTCAGTATAGTAGAGACTTCATAGATATTTAGTTAGAGTCATTACATGTAATTCAAGTTTCTTTCTTCAGTTTTATCATGATGTAAACTTTTTCAGCATTACATTTATTCAAACTTTCTCATGATCATGTTTCCTCTAAGTAAATTTAGTTTTTATACAATTTAAATTAGTTGCTCAAGAAGTATGCCAGTTAATGGGTTAGCTTGGGATCACTTGTGGTTCCAAGCACCTTGTTGAGACTAGGGGGTAGCTTCAGGTTATGAAAAAGATCCACCTTAGTGCCCAACTTCTCATAAAAAGTTGTCTAGAAGCTAAAAGTGTAAACCGAACCCCACTTTGGAATGTTAGATATAGGCATTCTATGCAAACAAACTATCTCATGAACATAAATATGGGCTAACCCCTCATAATTAAAGGACATCTAAATAGGAATGAAGTCTACCAATTTGGTCAACCAATCAACAATGACCCAAATACCATTAAAAATTTGAGAGGTGCGAGGCAAACCCTAATAAGGTCCACGATGACCCGCTTCCACTTCCTTTTGAGAATGGGGAATCTTTAAATCAAGACATTAAATCTCTGATGCTCGAACTTCACCTGCTGACAACACAGGTAATGATCTTAAAATTCTTCCACATCTCTCTTCATGCCACTACATCAATAATGCTACCTCAAATATCTATACATCTTAGTTGTACAAGGGTGAATATAATATCTGAAGCTGTGAGCCTCACACAAAATTGACTAAACCAAGTCACCAACCCTCAAAACACAAATACAACTTTTATACCTTAGAATATCCTTAGAATCTATGGTATCCCTCTTGGACTCACCACTCAACACCTGACACAGATGATGTGAGGTCTCGTATCCTCAAACTGGTGACCCCAAATCTGCTCAAATAAGGTAGAAATTACCTCAACACTAGAAAGAATCCTCTTAGGGTCTGAAACATCAACTCGCACCATCAAGTTCGCAAAGGACTGGACATCCCACACCAATGGCCTTTAAGAAACTGAGATAGAAGCTAAATTACCTATAGTCATTGCCTTTCGACTCAAGGCATCTTCTACCGCATTCGCCTTACTCGGATGGCATAAAATTAAGAGGTTATAATCCCTTAACAACTCCATCCATGTAACCTTCCTAGAATTAAGCTCTATCTAGGTCATAAGGTGCTAAAGACTATGATGATCCTTGTAGATCTCATAATGCACAACATTTTGATAATTCCACAAAGCTTAAGCGCAAACACTACTGCCACAAACTCTAAATCATGAGTGGGGTAGTTGCACTCATGCACCTTCACCTGCCTCGATGCATAAGAAATAACTTGACCTTGCTGAATCAACACACAACCCAAACCAATATCAAAAGCATCACAATATATGGTGATTCCCTTACCCTTAATAGGAAGACTCAATATAAGAGATGGAGTGAGAAATACCTTGAGCTTCCAAAAGCTGGACTCACACTCCTTGAACCACTAGGAAGAAACCTTTTTTCGAGTCAATCTAGTCATCAACACTATGATAATTGTGAAACCCTCAACAAACTACTCTTTCTCTTAGTAATCAAATAAACCAACGAAGCTACAAACCTTAGACGTAGATGTATGCCTGGCCTAATCACGAATGCCTCAATCTTCACTAGGTCCATTATAATCTTATACTTAGACACCACATGTCCTAAGAATGTTACCGACTTGAGCCCAAACTCATACTTTGAGAATTTTGTGAAAATCCTATGATCTCTCAAAGTTTGGATGACAATCCTTAAATGCTGCATATGCTCCTCCCTACTCCCCGAATACACAAGGATGTCGTCGATGAACACGATCATGAAAAATTCCAAATATGGCCTGAACACATAGTTATCAAATCCATAAATGTGGATGGGTCATTGGTCAACCCAAAAGTCATCATCAGGAACTTATAATGACCATAATGAGTTCCCAAGGTTGGATTTGGAATGTCCTCTACCCTAATTCTTAATTGATGGTAGTTGGACTTCAAGTCAATCTTAGAGAACACCGCTTCTCCCTAAAGCTGGTCAAATAAATCATTAATACAAGGCATAGGATACCTGTTATTCACTATCACCTTATTAAGCTGCCTATAATCAATAAACATACAAAAAGAACTATTCTTTTTCTTCACAACAAGACAGAAGCACCTAAGGAGGCACACTCAATCTAATAAAACCCTTACAATGAATAACATGAAGCTGAGAATTTAGCTCTTTAATCTTGACAAGAGCCATGGGGTAAGGTTCCATAGAAATAGGTCGGGTGCCCGACTCAAGATTAATAATAAACTCAATATCATGTTTAAGAGGAACACCAGATAGATCAATAGAAAAAATATTAGGAAACTTACGAACTATAGGAATAGATTCAAGTGAAGAAATCTCCATAATACATCACAAATATAAGCGAGATAAGACTCGCAACCCTTATATATAAGTATCTTAGATTGAACATAAGAAATAATACCTGTCAACTTGCAGCTAATAGATTCTTGCAACATAACTGGCGTTATACCAGGCATGGCTAAGGTAACAGTCTTTGTAATATAATCCAAGACCACATGATAGTAGGATAAATAGTCCATGCCTAGAATTACATCAAAATCCACTATGTCTAATACAATAAGATCATCCTAAGTATCAAACATTCAAATAGTTACAACACATGATCTATAAATCCAATCCACTATTAAAGAATCGCCCACAAGAGTAGATACATATAATGACATAGATAGTGAATCCTAGGATAACTCTAATCATGGGGTGTAATAAGTAGATACGTAAGAATAAGTACATATATTAATGGATCCCAGATCAAATAAAGAAAAAGTTGGCTAATAGCACACTGAAATTGCACATGTAATAACAACATCTAAAGACTCTACCTTGGGTCTAGCAGGTATGACAGACAATTAACCATAGCCGCCACCTGGCTAGGATCCTAATCACTCTTCTACCCTACCTACTTGAGGACCTTCATGAACACCCTAGGGACTACCATGATAACCGTGCATACCACCTCTAACTGGGGGCAGTATCACCCTAATTAATGGAACACTCTGAGCTGCAGGAACCACAACTCCATGACTGGGACACTCTTTCGAGAAATAGCCAAAATCCCTAAACCATAACATGATTTAGGTGCTTACTAAAGCTAGAAGATTCGCCTGACCCATAATAACCATCTCGACTAGAATACCCAAAAGATAAACCTTTTAGAGGCTGACCACTATTCTGGTTAGGATGATCACTATAACTAGATTGTCCTCTATTGGTAAGCTGAAGTACGTCATGAATGAGCCTACTTGACTAACCTGGATACTGTTAAGGTTGACGCAGAGGGTATCTACCCTAAGAATAACTACCTCTGAACTGTGAGCAACTTTAGCCCCCATTAAAACTACCCTAGTATCGCGACATCTTATCACTGCCCCCTTGGACCTCGTAATGCATCTCCTTCATAATCATCGCATCATCAAAAACCTCAGCAAAAGATTTACTAGCAACAACCAAACTTTATGTATCCATGCGGAGAAGAAGTCTTACTACCCGAACAAAACATTGAATCTACTAATACTCGACCTATAAGATAGACGTATCATGTATGAACAACTCATAAAATTGAGCCTCATACTTCACAACCATCATGGATCCATGCTCCAACCTAGAGAATTGGTCCCTTAAATTATCTCTAAGGCTAAGAGGCATATACTTCTCCAAGAAGACCTCAAAGAACTAAGTCTATGTCAATGGGGGAGATGCAACTGGCCTCGAATAAAGATCACCCCTCAACCAGGGACAAGCTGTGAAATCTAATTATAAAGTAGTGTAGTCCACACCATGAGTTTTAACTAGGCCTAATTTACAGAGCCTATTCTTACAAGAAAACTCCTAAGCGCCCTCACTGGTGCATCAAAAAACCTAGACGAAGTCAATTTCAAATATCTACCCAACATCTTTTGCTCCTCAATATACATAATAGATCGGGAAAATATCAGTTGAGCAATTATCGGTGCTGGAGAAATCTTAACTCTAGGAGTCGTAGCTATAGGCATGGCCCACCACAGTACCATAATAATCTGCAGATTGAGCACCATCAAATGGTTCACCACCAACTAAACCCAAGAGATGAACCAATACATCCCTAAGAAGTGATAGAGAAATAAACCCCGGTGGAGCCTGGGCTAGTCCTTGGCCCACTAATGGCTGGATTTGAGGAATCTCTAGCGCAAGTTTTGGAATATGGTCTTGTGAAGGCTCCTTGTCATGGTATCTGACTGGGGCTACGTATCTCGCCAATCCTCGACCTCTAGGTAATCAATAAACTTTGGCGAGATCCTTTATCATAGAATCGATGTCCTCATTTCGTGTAGCAATAGCATAGATTCGAGCAATCTACCAAAGAGTAAAACCAAAGAAATCCTTAAAGACCAACTCATACTCTTAGAACAAAATTAGTGAAGGAAGTGAAGATCTCCTAAGAATTTCCTATAGGCTCCTGAAGATAAAAACATGTCATTATTTTGAAGATAAGACACTTTCTCTTATACCAACAATACTGGTAAAACTAGAACTCTAATAGAAAGTTTTCACGACTCAATTTTTGAGTCATAATGGAACCTACTTTATCACTAGTAGGTAAGCCAAACTGCAGCTTGGAGCTATGAGAAATTGGCTAATTTGGTGAAAAAATTGGCATAAAAACCTAAAATATGCAAGAAAAAGGCTTCCATATACTAAATCATGGAATAGTAATAAATAAATGATAGATAATAAAAACATCAATATCCCATGACCTTGTAGTGTTAGTAAAAAACCATTAATCAAAAAAGAACACTAGTATTATCATAGTCAAATACAAATCAGTCTTAAAAATGAAAAGACTAACCAAAATACAAATCATGGAGAAAGGTCAACTCTAGCTTCGAGAGCTCACCCTATCTCCAAACTTTGGCTCACCCGATTGTAGAATCAATGGCGACAACTAGTACTCAGATCTGTACCAAATAGGTGTAGAAGTGTGGTATGATTGCCAAAGCCACGAGTACACTGTAGGCATCATCGAACGACTGAGCTAAATAATAATATAAATATAATAAAATATAAGATAAATAAGCTAAGTCAAGGTGAGAGGGCAAACCTAGAATAATGCTCAAAATACTTTAAATAAATAACTAAAATAAAAACATTAAAGGAAACATAGATATCACCACAAAATTGGCACCCATAATCCAGTAAGTACAATATAACAAATAACCCAATGCAAGACCACATCATCTAGGAGGGTGCAACAAAAGAGAAGCAATGCCCAAAATTATGCTTATTAAGCGTATGTTGAAATCACAACCGTGGATCCTTCCATACCATAAAAAGCAAACTCAAACTATTTCCATAATCGTCATAGATAACCACTCTGTACCAGACTTGAATCGAAACTCATATCATTATTTACTGGACTTGAATCAAAACTCATATCATTATTAGTGCCAGAATCACATCGGTCTTAAGATCATAAATCGAAAGACTTAAACTGGAACTAATATTATCACCCAAGTACCAATATAGCATAAAGCATTATATATCTAACCTCCTAAAGCTCTAACACAAACATTCAGATGACATACACATTTATTAAGTCTATAAGGAGTTAGTAATAGTCTTGGCCTAAGGTGTGCTAGATGGGCCCACTTCTAATCCCTAAAATCCATTCTATAGCAAATTCTACCCCAAATTAGGCTAAGGTAACTAATTTTACTACTTGATATTAAATAATCCACATTTAATTCTAAGACTAAAATTGTACCTAAAGAATGAGTAACTAAGCTAATCGTGCCTATTTTACGATTCCTTAATCAGATAAAGGGTCCAGGTTATATTAAATATAGCTCCAAGACCTAATTCCCAATACACATATAACATATTATCATAGATATACTAAAATTAAGCTCAGTCTTAAAGAAAGGTAAGCCTAGCCTACCTCGACACCAAAGAAAGCCCAACAAAATCCTAAAAACTCAATTTCCCCTTTCGAGAAGCTTCCGCATAATGCCGTGCTATCAAAATGCTAATCTACTAATCAATACAAGGACAAAGGTACCCGTATTGTATTTTTTTTCTTTGGATCCAACATTATGTAAAAATCCCATATGGGGCCCATTTGTAGAATCACATTTTTTAAATTATTAATGTCCCTCTATTCTCAAGGATTGTTTTCCCTCAAGAATAGGTAAATTCTGAGCTCAAATGATGCTAAAATCAACCCAAACAATAATATGGTAATTTTTGAAATAAATTGATAAATTTACCATGAATTTAATTGAAACTTACCAAGATTTTGATATAGACATGGGAAATTCGAGCTCACAATTACCCCAAAATCTCCTAATAAATTCTTCCCCAAGTTTCCACACTCTCTAGGGCTCCAAGCTCTTGAGCTTATGGAAAAATAGGGAGAAAATTGGGTAGTTGGGGGATTTAATCCTTACTAGGTGTCTCTTAAATAGACACTTGATCGCTTAAGTGGTCGCCGCTAAAGCGGCCAAGTACCTCTTAAGAAATACCAACTGACCTGCACGCTCTACTTAAGAGGACCAACAACCACTTAAGCGACCTTCTTTTAAGCAGAGTGGACTCATCTTTAGAATCCTACTAGATGGAAAGACTGGTAGCATAAATGATCACCTAGCCTTTTAGGCGGCCTCTGCTAATGCGACCCAAGTGCTGCTTTATAGGATGCACCATTTAGGGAGGTAGAAGATTCAAAGCCTCCACCGACCCCTTAGAATTCATTCAAAATCTTATAAATGCAAATAAACTATGCTACCCTATTAATTGAACATTCTAGACCGTATAGCGTGGTTGAGATTTCTATTTGAAGTCTCAATGAAATATAGGACCTATATCTAAGGGCTATTTTTATCAATTTCTAGCCAATAGACTGAAATGAGTTCAAAAGACTTGGGATCCAAACCAAAGGTCCTCCCTAACATAAATTTAATATTTTAGAGCTGATGGAATGGTTTAATTTGGCATACGAGGTTGTTAAACTAATGTTTGTGATGGATAACCAATTCTTGCCAGTAAAGACCTCAAAATATGGAATTGATTCTAAAAACTAAATAAACTATTCGGTAACTGAACTGTCAGCTTCAACAAGTCATAAATGACTTCGGGAAACTATAGGAAATCTCTAAATAATAAAAATATATAGAAATATAGAAAATGACCAGGAGGTTCATTAAAACTTTATTAACAACCTCTCACTTCAAATATAGAAGTAGGTATTAAAACAATCCAAGGAAAATCCTTGGCCACATATCCAAACTCATCACATAGTAAATATCCTCTACAACTTTTAATCTGAGGAGATGCAGATCAATTAGAATTAAAACCCTAGTCTGATGTCTGGATGGATGAAGTCATTGAACCTAAAGGTTTACCGCCTGATACCTGTAAAGTGGGATAAAATTTCCTACCATGATAACTATGGGAACCTCTACTTAATAAATCTCTACCTCAGGAGGTGTATCCACTAAACTCACCATAACAAACACCTTTTTGGTGCCTACCGGAGTATCTTCGATAATAGACTCGATAATCTCGGCATGCTTAATAATACTCTAGAAAAAATAGCCTAAAACTACTATCTACACTATCCAATTGATAAGGACCATCTACACCTTATAAAAGCTTTTGAATACTCTCAGACATAGTGGAACTATTAGAAACTGAATATCCAGACAATGAATTAAAATATGCTTCATAATAATCAGTAGTCATGGAGTTTTACTCCTAGTGATCATACTCATCACCTCATCACACATATTTTCTCTCAAATTATATAGTACAAATCTCTCAAAGAAGGCCATAAAAAAACTATGTCCAAGACAAACTAGGAAAATCTAAAGGTCTAAATGTAGAAAATGACCTCCACCAAAACTTAGTTATATTCATCAACTAATAGGAGATTTAATAAACTCCTTGAGACTCAAGGGATCAAAGATTATGTAACTGTAATACCCCATATTTCCTTAGCATAATCTAACTCCCAATGCATGAGTATTCATATATAAAATTTTTGAAATACTCATTATTTTCTATTTTAGAGCCTTCCATTATGTAGTAAATTGAATTAGCTTTCCAACTATATAAAATTCGCTCAAATATGATAATCGGGTAAGAAGTTATGGAAATTTCAAATTTCAATCATTAAACACCGTCATTTTAGTCCCCAATGCATTGCGGAGCCAGTCTAAATGACGATAGGCAATTTCCAGTGAAGGTGCAAGATCTTGGCACGCCTCGTCAAAGGCCAAATTGGTATTTGGCAGTTTCCAGTGTCTCTCTGTGATTCCACCGCGTCACAGTGAGTTTCCAGGTCGCATCCAAGGTGGCAATGCGATACCACCGCATTGCGCCACCAGCCACATTCCCAGTTGGCAAATTCTAGTGACATGACGTAATAGCTCTGCATCATTCCAAGGGTAAGAATTGGGAATTTTTTCCAGTTTTGTGATTTTAAATTACAGGGTCTGTTTGGCCTTTTCCCATGGCCCAAATCTGCCTAAATACGGGATTAAACCCTAAGAGGGCATTATTTTCTCATTTTGTCATTATTCTCTCAAATTAAAATCAGCACTATTCAAGAACATGAAACCCTAACTCTCAAGAATCAAGGCTAAATCTCAAGAACTTTCCATCAATCCTTCCAAATTCATTATCCCAGGTATTTTAGGTGTTCATCTATGGACTTTTTTCATCCATGGAGTCCAAATATCCTATTTAAATTATAAATTTGTGATCTTTTGATCTTAGTTGATTCTAAATTATGATTTCACCAATGAATCTCCATGTACCATTGGTTTTATATCATGATTCAATAAAATTATTGTTGTTTTTTAATCCTCCATGTTTTAATATTATTAATTATTGAATTAAACTATGATTTAATACTATTATGTCGAATTTATGCTATTTCTATAAGTTACATGGCATTCCTATGATTGTTTTAAACCATGAACTACAAGTGTTTGGTAAAATGTCTACAAGAGTGATTGATTTAATATAAGCCTTTATGTTTTATCCCCCAAGATTTAGTGTCATTTTACCATTGTAGTTTTGAGTTCTGGGGGTAATGAATACCCGAAAACCATAGTTGTTTATTTATTCTAGTCTCAGTACATTATAGAATAATCTTCAGAATATACTATTAGCATTATCAGAATAGTCGATTATCAGTCAGTTAAAGTCAGAACAGTCTAGTATTTCAGTGTCTTTCAGTTGGGAGTAGGATTTAGCACCGAGTGAGTATAGGGATGGGGACTTCTCTATCAGATAGGCAGAGTCATTAGTAGCAGTCCCTATCTACCATAACTACATAGCCAGCGTAGGATATGAGAAGTCACCTATCAGATTAGGCTTGACTATCTCGCAGGGGTCACCCGTCAGTTCAGGATTGACACCCTTAGTCCTTTATACATAATATCAGTTTAGTAGATCAACATAGCCAGCGTTAGTACCCATGGAATGGTATTAACACCCTTCCAATTGGGGTTATATGTTGGACCCCGATTAACTCAGATTGGGGCATGTTGGTTAGATGATACCTCCCACAGTCTTAGATATAGTCTCAGATACAGTCTCAGATACAGTCTTAATTACACTCCTAGTTCAGTTATTCAGCCTTAGTGTTGTTCTACCAAGGCATATAGATTTCAGTTATTTCAGTAGTTCAGTTTACAGATTTTACTCAGTTTATGTTATATGCTTGATCATGCATCCCCAGTATCTACAGATTTTCATGTATACTTAGTATTTATAGATTTCCACATATTCCTAGTACCTACAGATTTCATGCTCTCTATTCAGTACTCTATGCTTTATATGCATATTCAGTTAATTATTAGTTCTATTCATGAAACCATGCAGATCAGCATACCTTATTTAGCATACAGTACATTCATAGTACTGATCACATACCTTTTGTTTTGTGCTATGATGTCTTATATCATAGGTTCTAATGCTCAGTTCCCAATTCATGATTAGACTTATCAGATCCTCAATAGTAGCAGTGGTGAGTCCTCATACTTCAAGGACAGGCTTACTTTATTTCATGTCTCAGTTTAGTAATTAGTTGGGGCCTATCCCATCAACTCACAGTCATTCAGTTTTAGAGGCTTATCAGACATTAGAGTTAGTTATTCAGTATTTAGACATTTCATTTAGTTATCTAGTTTATCAGTATTTTATCAAATTTAGTTAGTTATTTCTATAGACTCATATTTTAGTCTTAAATTCAGTTATTAAAACCTTATGGCATATCAGTTGTTCTTTCGAAATTATGATATTATTATTTAATGCTCACAGTAGGTACCAGCTCATGGGTTAGCTTGTGGTCCCTCGGGACTGTAAGCACCATATGACACCCAGGGTGTACTCTCGGGGTGTTACAAACTTGATATCAATACCTAAGTTTTTAAAGTGTCCTAGGAAGTCTGAAAGCCACGTCAAGTAGAGTCTTATGCATGGGTGTGTAGAGCGCCACACTTATGGATAGGAGGCTACAAGGCGTTTAGGAAAAAGTTTCCCTTCTTTCAGTATTCATGTCGTGTGAGTAAGCATGAGCTCAAGTTAAACTCCCTGTCTAATCCATTTCTTCCTTTCATTTACAAAATATGCCTCCCAAGAAAAATGAAGGAAGAACAGGGAACTAGCTAGCCCCACAGCCCATCCAGGAAGATCCTCTAGATGAGCATATCTCTCAAGCAGAATTCAGGGTTGCGTTCACTACTCTAGCGAACTCCGTGACATCACAGAATGAACGACCATCTACTGTTCTAGCCAACCCAATGTCCAATACTACTGCAACCAAAATTTGGGATTTCACCCAGATGAATCCTCCTTTTTTCACGGGATCCCAGTCTGAAGAGGATCCACAAGAATTCTCAGATATAGTTTAGAAAGTCACGAATGCTATGGGGGTGACTCCTAGTCAGAGTGCTCAGTTGGCTACATACTAGTTGCAGGATATAGCCTATACTTGGTTTAAGCAGTGGAAGGTTGACAGGGGTGTAGATGCAGGGCCTGTAGAATGGGAAAAGTTTGCCACCACTTTCTTAGATAGATTCTTCCCATTGGTGTTAAGGGAAACAAAGGTGTTAGAGTTTATTAACTTGAGATAGGGCAGCATGAGCATGAGGGAGTATTCCCTCAAGTTTACTCAGTTAGCTAGATATGCTCCTCATGTGGTAGCTGATAACAGGTCCAAGATGAGTAAGTTTTTGTCTGGCTATCTGATAGTATGGTCAAGGAGTGCAGGACCGCAATGCTGATTAGTGAGATGGACTTGTCTAGTCTGATGGTACATGCTCAACAGATAGAGGAGTAGTAGATTAAGGAGAGGGAAAGAGGAAATAAGAGGGCAAGGACGAGTAGTTTTAACTTTAATCAACCAATGTCAGAGGGTGGTAACCGTCCTCAGTTTCCTCAGAGGTTTTCAGCCCTAACACCTTCTTCAGTCATTGCTCCCATACCCAAATTCAGAAATGATAATAGGGATAAAACACCAGGCTCTAAGTCCCAGGTCAGTGTTAGCAGTGCTCGTACAAATCCTCTATGTTAGAAATATGGTAGAAACCATCAAGGTGAGTGTAGAGTGGGTAGTGATGCGTGCTTTGGGTATGGAAAGCTAGGCTATCGGATTCGGGAGTGTTGGGTAGTTGCTAAAAAAGGTAGGGATGTGCGCTAATAGGGCCAGTCCCATCAATCGTCAGTTTCATTTGGTTTTCCCAACTCAGTAGGGTGCCACTTCCAATGCTACCAGTGGTCATTATACGAATAGGTTATATGCTCTTCAGTCCCACCAAGATCAGGAAAATTCTCCTGACATAGTTATTGGTATGTTGTAGGTCTTTCACTTACATGTTTATGCTTTACTAGACCTTGGAGCTTCTCTTTCTTTTGTAACTCCATATATAGCCGTCAATTTTAGACGCAGTCCTGAAACTCTAGTAGAGTTCTTTTTAGTGTCTACCCTAGTAGGTGTTTCCATTATAGCCAGACAGGTATCAGGAAATTTCCGATCATAATATCTCAGAAAGTTACTTCAGTTGATCTCATGGAGTTAGAGATGACGGACTTTGACGTTATTCTCAAAATGGATTGGCTCCACTCATGCTATGCCTCAGTTGATTGTAGAAACAGAATAGTTTATTTTCAGTTCCCAAATGAATCAGTCCTTGAATAGAGGGGTAGTACCACAACTCTTAGAGGTTAGTTGATTTCATACCTTAGAGCGAGAAAGATGATATCGAAGGGGTATATTTACCATCTTGTTTGAGTCAAAGACTCAAATTTAGAAACTTAAACTCATGAATCAGTTCTAGTAGTAAATGAATTCTCAGATGTATTTCCTGAAGATCTTCCCGAAGTTTCTCTCAAAAGGGAACTCAACTTCGGAATAGACCTTCTTCCAGATACTCATCCTGTATCTATTCTTCCATACATAATGGCTCCAGCTGAACTCAAAGAGTTAAAAGAACAGTTAAAGGATCTTCTAGATAAGGGATTCATCATACCCAGCATCTCCCCATAGGGCACACCTATTCTATTCGTGCATAAGAAAGATGGTTCTCTCAGAATGTGCATAGACTACCGTCAGTTGAACAAATTCATAGTTAATAATAAATATCCACTTCCTAGAATCGATGAATTGTTTGATCAACTTTAGGGTGCCAGCTATTTTTCAAAGTTAGACCTCAGATCAAGCTATAATCAGTTTAGAGTCAGGGAATGTGACATTCCAAAAATAGCTTTTCAAACTCGGTATGGTAACTTTGAATTTCTAGTTGTGTCCTTTGGTCTCACAAATACCCTAGTAGCCTTCATGGACTTGATGAACCGAGTGTTCAAGAAGTACTTGGATATGTTCATCATAGTATTCATTGATGACATTCTTGTTTACTCCCGTAGTGAAACTGATCATGCAGACCATCTCAAAATAATGTTACAAACTCTTAGAGCTCACCAATTTTTTCGCTAAATTCAGTAAGTGTGAATTTTGGATAAGATCGGTAGCTTTCCTTGGCCATATTATTTTCGGTGATGGAATTAGAGTTGATCCTCAAAAGACTGAAGTGGTGAAGAACTGGCCTAAACCCATCTCTTCATCAAACATCAAGAGTTTCTTGGGTTTAACTGGCTATTACCATCGGTTTGTTAAAGGATTTTCTTCTATTGCATCTCCCATGTCCAGATTGACTCAAAATAAAGTTAAGTTTTAGTGGTTAGATTCTTGGGAGAAGAGTTTTCAGGAGTTGAAGACTCGACTCACCTCAGCCCAGTTCTTACCTTGCTAGATGGTTTCGATGGGTTTTTTTGTGTACTGTGATGTATCTAGAGTAGGTTTAGGTTGTGTCCTCATGTAAAGAGGTAAGGTTATAGTTTATGCCTCCATACAACTTAAATCTCATGAGAAGAATTATCTGACTCATGATCTTGAGTTAGCGGTAGTAGTATTTTCCTTAAAGATTTGGAGGAATTACTTGTATGGGGTATACGTTGATGGGTTCACTGACCATAAGATCCTGCAGTATGTGTTCTCTCATAAAGATTTAAATCTGTGTCAAAGAAGGTGGTTAGAATATTGAAAGATTATGGCATGAGTGTTCTGTATCATCTGGGCAAGGACAATGTAGTGACTGATGCTATCAGTAGAATATCTATGGGTAGTGTTGCTTATGTTGAGGATGGTAAGAAGAAGTTAGCTCAGGAAGTTCATCAGCTTGCTCAACTAGGTGTCTACTTACTCGATTTAGTAGAAGGTAATGTATGGGTGCAGAGTAGCTCATAATCATCTCTAGTTTCCGAGGTGAAAGAAAAGCATGATAGAGATTCCAGTCTAGTTATGTTGAAAGAATTAGTGAGAGATTAGAATGTGGAGTTTATGTGTGCCCTATGTAGAATATTTGAGGCAATGAATTCTTGCAGAAACTCATGGTGCGCGTTACTCTATTCATCCAGGGGCCACGAAGATGTACCGCAATTTGTGGGATATATATTAGTGGAGTGGGATGAAGAGGGATATTGCAGATTTTATAGCTCAATTCTCTATGTGTCAGCAAGTTAAGATTGAGCACCAGAAGCCTAGTGGGTCCATGCAGGAGTTCAGTATTACCACTTGGAAATATGAGAAAGTTAACATGGTCTTTGTGATGGGGTTACCTCATACTCGTCATCAACATAATTCAATTTGGGTCATCATAGATAGGATGACCAAATCAAATCCTTTTTTTCTAGTCCATACCTCTTATTCTGCCGAGGACTGTGCCAAACTCTATCTCAGAGAGTTGGTCAGGTTGCACGGTGTTCCCTTATCTATCATCTCAGATAGAGGTACCCAGTTTACCTCTCACTTTTAGAAAGCATTTCAAAAGGGTCTTGGTACCTAAGTCCATCTCAGTATAGCTTTCCACCCTCAGACAGATGATTAAGAAGAACAGACCATTCAGAATCTAAAAGATATGCTGAGAGCATGCGTAGTTGATTTTAAAGGTAGTTGGGATGACCACTTTCCTTTGATTGAATTCGCATATAATAACAACTATCATTCTTATATTTGTATGGTTCCGTTTGAGGCTCTCTATGGTAGGAGATATAGATCTACAATTTGTTGGTTTGACGTAGGTAAGGCCGCTGTAGTAGGGCCTAACTTGGTGTTTGATGCATTAGAGAAGGTTCAATTGATCAGAGAAAGGCTTAGGGATGCCCAGAGCCGACAGAAATCGTATGCAGATGTGAGGAGAAAGGATCTTGAGTTTGAGTACTTGAAAATCTCTCCAATGAAGGGATTAAAGAGATTCGTCAAGAAAGGAAAATTCAGTCCCCGATTTGTCGGTCCCTTCAAAAATCTCAGTCATTTTGGAAAGGTAGCTTATGATCTTGAGTTACCTTTAGATCTAGATTTAGTACACCCAGTGTTCCATGTCTCATTGTTGAAAAAGTGTATTGGTGATCCAGCTATAGTTGTTCCCTTAGAAAGTGTAGATATTCAGAATAGTCTTTCCTTTGAGAAAGTCCTAGTCAAAATTCTAGATCATAAAGTTCATAGACTAATGAACAAAGAAGTTCCATTGGTCAAAGTTTTTTGGAGAAATCAGTCAGTTGAGGGAGCCACTTAGGAAGCTGAAGCAAATATACGAACCAAGTATCCTCATCTCTTCTCTACGAATCCAGATTTAGTATAAGGTACTAATCTTATTAAGATTTCTCTCTATCATGCTCAGTTTCAGTTGCACATCATGTTTATGTCAGTCGTGCATTCATGAGTCAGTTCAGTCATCCATTCCATGCCTCAAATATGATTTTTCAGTGTGTAAGCTTAGTCCATCAGTTTTCCCTCAGCTTAAGTAGTCTCATTCGAGGATGAATGATCCCAAGGAGGAGATATTATAATACCCCGCATTTCCTTAGCATAATCTAAGTTTACTTAGCATAATCTAAGTCCCAATGCATGAGTATTCATATATAAATTTTTGAAATACTCATTATTTGCTAGTTTAGAGCCTTCCATTCGTAGGAATTTGAATTAGCTTTCCAACCATATAAAATTCTCCCAACTATGATAACTGGATAAGACGTTATGGTGATTGTAGTTTCAGTCATTAAACATCATCATTTTAGTCCCCAACGTATCACAGAGCCAGTCTAAATGATGATTGGCAATTTCTAGTAAAGGTGCGCGATCTTGGAGCACCACGCCAAAGGCCAAATTGGCATTTGGTAATTTCCAGTGTCTCTCTGAGATTCTACCGCATCGCGGTGAGTTTCTAGGTCACATCAAAGGTGGTAACACGATACCACCACATCGCGCCACCAGCCACATTCCCAGTTGGCAAATTCCAGTGACACGGTGCGATAGCATGGCGTTATGCCAAGGGTAAAAATCGGGAATTTTTTCCAGTTTTGCAGTTTTAATTTACAGGGGTCATTTGGGGTTTTCCCATGGCCCAATCCACCTAAACACGGGATTTAACCCTAAGAGGGCATTATTTTCTCATTTGTCACATTCTCTCAAATTAAAATCAACTCTCTTCAAGAACAAGAATCCCTAGCTCTAAAGAATCAAGGCCAAATCTCAAGAACTCTTCACCAATCCTTCCAAATTCATTATCCCAGGTATGTTAGGTGTTCATCCATGGATCCCTTTCATCCATGGAGTCCAAATATCCTATTTAAATTACAAAATTGTGATCTTTTCAAGTTGATTGATTTTAAATTGTGATTTCACCCATGAATCTCCATGTACTATTGATTTTATATCATGATTGAACGAAATTATTATTGTTATTCAATCCTCCATGTTTTAATATTATTAATTTTTGAATTAAACCATGATTTAATACTATTATGTCGAATTCATGCTATTTATATAAGTTCCATGGCTTTCCTATGATTGTTTTAAACTACGAACTACAAGTGTTTGATAAAATGTCTACAAGAGTGATTGATTTAATAAAAGCCTTTATGTTTTGTCCCCCAAGCTATAGTGTCATTTTACCATTGTTGTTTTGAGTTCTAGGGATATCAAATACCCAAAAACCATAACTGTTTATTTAGTATAGTCTCAGTACATTATAGAATAATCTTCAGAATATACTATTAGCATTATCAGAATAGTCGATTATCAGTCAGTTAAGGTCAGAACAGTCTAGTATTTCAGTGTCTTTCAGTTGGGAGTAGGATTTAGCACCGAGATAGTATAGGGATGGCGGCTTCCCCATCAGATAGGTAGAGTCGTTAGTAGCAGTCCCTATAATCCAGAACTATGTAGCCAATATAGGATATGAGAAGTCACCCATCAGATTAGACTTGACTATCTCGCAGGGGTCACCCGTTATTTCAAGTTTGACACCCTTAGTCCTTTGGACATTATATCTGTTTAGTGGATCCACATAGACAACGTTAGTACTCGTGGCACGGTATTAACACCATTCTAACTGAGGTTATAGGTTGGACCCCGATTAACTCAGATTGGGGCATGTTGGTTAGATGATACCTCCCACAGTCTCAGATACAGTCTTAGATACAGTCTTAGTTACAGTCCCAGTTCAGTTATTCAGTATTAGCATTGTTTGACCAAAGCATACAAATTTTAGTTATTTCAGTATTTCAGTTTATAGATTTTACTTAGTTCATGTTATATGCTTAGTCATGCATCCTCAGTATCTATAGATTTTCATGTATACTTAGTATTTACAAATTTTCACCTATTCCAAGTACCTACAGATTTCATGCTCTCTATTCAGTACTCCCTACTTTACATTTATATTCAGTTAATTATTAGTTCTGTTCATGATACCATGCATATCACCATACCTCATTTATCATACCAGTACATTCAAAGTACTGATCACATACCTTTTCTTTTGTGCTGTGATATCTTATATCATAGGTTCTGATGTGCAGTTCCCGACTCTCAATTAGAATTCTCAGATCTTCAACAATAGTAGTGGTGAGTCCTCATACTTTGAGGACAGGCTTACTTTATTTCATGTCTCAGTTTAGTTGTAAGTTGGATTTAGTTGGGGCTTGTCCCATCAACTCATAGTCATTTAGTTTTAGAGGCTTATCAGACATTTGAGTTAGTTATTCAGTATTCAAACATTTCATTTAGTTATCTAGTTTATCAGTATTTTATCGAACTCAGTTAGTTATTTCTATAGACTCATATTTCAATTTTGAATTTAGTTATTAAAACCTTATGGCATATTAGTTGTTCTTCCACAATTATGATATTATTATTCAGTGTTCACAGCAGGTACAAGTTCATGGGTTAGCTTGTGGTCCCTCGGGACTGTAAGCATCGGGTGTCGCCCAGGGTGTACTCTCGGGGTATTACAGTAACTTATCATGGTAATCAATCAGGAACTCCTAGGCATCTTTGCTAATAATCCACTAAACTTAGGTAGGCCCAAGCGAATAAACCTCTCAAACCTCTTTTAAATATCAGAAGACATAATTGTACCCAAAGCAATTGGGGGAATAGTAAGTCTGGTCAATAATGAATTACATAAGGGTTCCATAGATAAAAGTTATACCCCTAAAATAGGATTAACATAATCAGATTTTAGTATAATAGGTGGAGCACCATTAGAAGTTTAAGGAATACCATAAGTAAATGCCAATACAAATATAGGAACCATACTCAAAGTAGGAGGTATACCATAAGCAAATGCCGAAACTGATAGTGGTACAACACTCAAAACTGAAGAAACACTAGGTGCACTCAAAGGAACACCCTCCAAATGGGTCTTGATATGAACCAAAAGACATTGGAGCACTGAGACATCAACTGAACCCTGTGGGATCTGAGCTGGCCCCGCATTCTCTATTTGATAATCATCCTTTTAATATACAATCTCAAGCTCGAGAAAATCCCTTTGAGAAGTTTCTCTAACCAGGGTAGCTCCTCTTGCCCATCTTTACCTTTCTATTGGAAAGAAAGGGGGTTGCACCATACTATGAGGGACCAGGTCCCTTAGAGTTAGTCACAGGCAATAAAATAGTAAAGCACTGAGAAACTAAAACCTTGTAGGAAAGTAAATAACACAGTGATTAAATGTGGAAACCTCTTTACTCAAGAAACAAAAAACCACGGCTTGACCTCACAAGCACTCAATAATCTACTATAATCAAACTGTTGATTATAGACACCAATAAACCTTACTTTAGGCTTCACCAGTTTGCAATAACTCTATTACAAACCTACTTTGATAACTCTGCCTAGAACATACCAGAATACTGATTAACTCTAAGCAATATTGACCTATGGTAAGTCTACCTAAGCACTCTCAAGAAAGTAAAGAAAGCATTACTTTTATAATATGAATAATTATAAAAATCAAGAACTTGAGAAATATTGCAAAGTTGAGTTTTCGCCTCTCTCTCACTTCTGTATTTTAATCTTGCAAAAACTCACCAATTGAGAAATATTTTTTTTATAGTGGAATAATGATTAGGGTAGAAATCTAATTAGGCCAGATGCCCTGATGGGTACAAGCTAACCTGCATAATTTGTTACACTAGAGGACAAACTTACGCAGGACAGTAACAACTGTACTGGATTTATGAAAACCCAGGGACCTGATCCCTTGTTGTCAGCTGATCATCATCAAAACACAATTTAACAATTTCCCTATTTTAGATGATGAAAAAAGTTAGAACATCACCATAGAACTTTGGAGAATCAAATTCATTCACCTTATTCAGTCAGAGTGATTACCACTACATCATCGAATGTTCCTCCTATCATTATGCACTTTGCTTCCCCTTGTCAATATATCATGCAGCTTAGGGACCTAGTCCCCTGTTGTTAATTAACATAAAAACTCAACTCATTCAATGTTTAATATTCCGCCTGTCCATGTACTTGCATTCAATGTTCATTCAGTTTATTATTCCACCTATCAAAATACTTTCCCCTATCAATCTGCCTTCATACTTCACAATCATTCTTTCTCTTGTCAATAGGCCATTCAACATATCTGCATTGATTTATATTTATTTTCCCCCCATTCAATAGGTTATTCAACAAATCTATATTTCAATAGTTGGTACTTGGTCTCTAACACACTATGAAACACACACACCTGGTCCTACCACATGCATTCAGTATTCCCACTTTTGATATCATTGAAAAGTGATAACAGTAAACTAAGAGTAAAACAAGTGCAAGTTAGTTAACTCATGGCCACTAGGGTAACACTAACATGAAGAACAACTTTAAATATAAAGAAGAGACAGATGAAACACACAAGAAAAGGCTTCATTAATTGTTAAGAGAGATTAGTACCATTATATCATACTAAAATAGACATAAAAGTTCTAATTCATCAAAAGCCACACTAGGAATAAGAACTAGAAATAGACAAACAGGAATGACAGGACTTTGGTAGAGGGATGCTTAAGGGAGAAGGACTTGATTAACATCTCCATTCTAGAACTCTTTGCAGCATGAGTATTTAACAATTTCTTAGTGAGGTATTTAACTTTGGCATTCAGACTATGATACTTCCTAGTGAGTTGAACTACCTTGAGCTGGAGCTTTGCATTTTCTGCTGAAAGTTCTTCTGCGGCACCAGGTCTTTCTGAGGATAACTTCTGATTCTGCAACTTCAAGTGCACTATCTTAGCATCCTTTCAAACAAACTTAATCCCTATCTCCTCAATTTCCTTGCTTAGATTCTCCTGAGCAGCCAATAGCTCTAACACTTGGGATACAATGCCACTTTTCCTTTTATGCATTCATTTTGCACCAACGCTGTCAGACTGAAACTTTGTTTAATAGTTCTATGTGTTCCCTTAGTCCCTATCACTACAAAGTAATCAAATACTTTATTCAAAAAGTACCCATATGACATCCCATATCTTCCTTCCTTCACAACTATTACCTTATTTATGTGCTCTATCATAAAAGCAGGCAGACTTATCAGCTTAAACTTGCTCAGACTCTCTATCAAAAAAAGATCAACAATAAATACAATGGTCCTTTTCTCTAATCTAGGAAAAAAGACCTTGCTAAAAAATTCAAACACTACTTATAACTCAATTGTGAGAAGTTTCATTCTCACCCCAGCTATTGATATTCCTTCTACCTTAGAAGTATTTTTCAAGAACTCAGTTGAGGTTTGTTATTTTACAACTGTCTTAACCCCAATAACAAACACATCTAGGATTTTCCCTAGTGACTTTTGTAACTCCTTGAATCTGGTACCCGAAATGCTACATGGTGCTCATGACCTCGAAAGACTACAAGCTAACTTATGACTAATATTTGTACCTATATACTGCATAAAATACTGAATAATATAGAAACATAAACTGAAAGGCCATAAGATTCAAAACTGAACATAATCTGAATAATATAATATCTATGTGGGGTAATAGAATACCCAAAACAAAACTGAATACTGAAGTCTAAAACATGATAGTCTAGAAAGCCTCTAAACATGACTGCCTGAATGAGTAAGGAGTTAATGGGTCATGTCCCCAACTAACCCCAACTAATAAACTAATTAATCAGATAATAGAGAAATCATCATGTCCTCGAAGGATGAGGACTCACTTCTAACTCTGACGACTGAAACTGGAATCTACTGTTGATCTGGAGCTCGTGTCTCTGAACCTATGGTATAAGACACCATAGCACGAATGCATCAGTACGAATGAATGTATTGGTATACATGTGAGGTAGTCTAAATGCATGGGGTTCATATTCATGAACAATACTAATAACTGACTAACTATTATAAGCATGAGAATACATGAATGAGACATAATAACTAACACTAATATCGTGAATTCATGACTACTGAATCTAAATACTGATAACATGGATTACTGATAATTGAGATGACTGATAACATAAGTGACTGTATCTGATAGTCCTGGGTTGACTGTATCTTATAGTCCTGGGTTGACTGTATCTGACAATCCTAAATAAGATGGAACTATCTGAGTTTCGTACTAAACTGAGTTGACTGTATCTGACAGTCCTGAAATCTGAAGAACTATCTGAGTTCTTTTACTGAGACTAATATTGAAACTATGGGATTTAGTCATGTAACCAACATGCCCCAAATATACCATAATAGCTGAGCTGGGGTCCAATCTGTGCCCTGATTGGAAGGGTGTCAATACTGCACCACTGGTATGGACAAACTATGAGTGACCCTACTATAACAGGTAACTCTAATGAGAACGGTGGGAACCCTTATATAGTTGGTTAATCCACCTTATCTACCCTCATATAGCAGGCTATGATGTCTCAACCTATGCTTGCTACATAGTTCTGGAATGCAAAGATTGCTTCTAAGGATCACACCCTCATATAACAGGTGAGTTCCCATCTTTGGGTTCACTCGGTGTATGTTTCTACTCCTATCTGAATAGACACTGGACATGATTTACTTAACTGAACAAGGATTGAGTTACTAAATTCCGTTGACTGATGGAATACTACTACTATCTAAGAACTGACTGAGTTCATGAGATTATGGAGATTTCCTTAGTTATAAGACTGTCTGAAGTCTAAGGATCATAGCTTGACTGAGAGTATCGTGAAAACATGACATGGCTCTAGGCACACAACTAATGTTTCGGGTACAAGTACCCCCAAAACTCGACAGAAGAAAACTGATGAAGCATGACTTTATCATTTATAAGACCCATATCAACAATACATAATTTAATAAGGTATGGATTTGATGAAGTACAGGGTTATCATACTATCTAACATGGATGAGAATGCTGATAATCATATCATAATCTCATATTCTAATATCATGGCCATTCCGACAACATACACATTTCACAATGATAGCTATAAACCATTTAAACATAAGAGGATGAAAAGCATGTCACATTTAGCTTATGTCTTGAGCTATCAGGCATGATTTTTACTCTTTCAAGCATTTTATCAACCACCTTGCATGCACAACTTAGAGAATAAGTGAATTCATCAAATTACACATCATAAGCAACTAAATTCATGGATTTTATCTTGCATGGTAATACAATACCAAGATAAACAAACAAAGATTCCAACTTTGAAATCAATCAACGTCAACAACATGATTACAAATAACCCACAACATAAATACCATGATTTATAGATAAAACAAGGTTCTTGAGATTCATGGATGGAAGGAGTCCATAAATGAACACAACGCATACCTTAGTTCATGATTTCGTGAAGATTGACGGTGAAACTTTCTTGAAATTAGATCTTCTATAAAAACCCTGGCTTGTTCCTGAGAGAAACTTGAGAGAAACTAGTATATTTTGAGTAAAAAGTGGATGAATCGCGTGATAAAGGACTTAAATAGGGGTTGGAAGTTGACCCTTTTAACCCTGGATGCGTCATTTAATTTCAGTGAAAATTTCCCAAATTGGACCCTTGGCGCGATGCGGCGCTATCGCGCCGTGTCACTGGATTTTGACAATTGGGAAATTAAGGGACGATGCGACACGGAGCCATCGTATTGCCCCTTCTTTTGTGACCCAAAACTTTGGCACGATATGGAGAAAATTATACTGAGACACTGGAAAAGGAAAATTTCCATTTTAGCTTGTGGCGCGGTGCGCCACTAACCAATATGGCACTTTTTTATGGTAGGAAATTAAAATAGTCATAATTTCTTAACCGGTTATCGGATTTAGGCAAATTTTATATCGATGAATGCTTATTAAATTTCCCACGTGATGGAAATTAAAAATCTTAAAAATACCACGTGTACAAAAAATGGATTCGTATTTCAAAGCAAGTTCGAACTTCCTTGAGATGATTTCAAGCTAGGAAAAGGGCACGTGTATTACAATATCTCTCCCTTGAGAACATTCATCCTCGAATGAGTTTGAGGGTGAGGGGAAGAACATAAACTAACATACATACTGAATATGAATAACTGGAACATAATCTCATGAATGAATTGACTGACAGGACAAACATATAATACAATAATGAGCATGCATATCTGATGCATGCGTAACTAATTCCTGAATGCATAACTGAGTGTTCTGAGGAACCAAGGTTCTCATAATGAGACTGCATGTCTAATGCATGGTTATATAACTGAACTAATACATGAATGGATGACTGAATATACAATGGTACTTGATACCAAGTTTGTGATGAACACTGAACATGAAACTGAGTAGGCTTAAGGAGAACTGTTACCTTGAGCTTGATCTGAGTTGGTGGAGAAGAGGTGAGGATACTTGGTACACATATCTTCTCCTTTTTCCCAAGTAGCTCCCTCTTCGAAATGTTTTTGCCAAAGAACTTTAACTAGAGGGACTTCTTTATTCCTTAATCTACGAGTCTGATAGTCTAGGATTTCGACTGGAATCTCTTCATAAGAGAGGCTGTTCTGAACATCGATGCTCTGAATAGGGACTACAACTTCTAGATCACCTATACACTTCTTAATCAAGGAAACATAGAAGATGGGATGAACTGAGGCTAGATATAAAGACAATTCGAGCTTATAAGCTATCTTGCTGAAGCGACTGAGAATCTTTAAGGGACCGACATATCGGGGACTGAGCTTTCCCTTCTTGCCGAATCTCCTCACTCCTTTCATAGGAATGATCTCGAGATAGACATAATCACTAATCTCAAACTCGAGATCCTTTTTACGAACATCTGCATAAGACTTCTGTTAGCTCTGAGCAGCCCAGAGTCTCTCTCTAATCAACTGGACTTTTTCTAAGGAATCAAATACCAAGTCAGGCCCTATGACTGATGCCTCACTAACTTCAAACCAACTAATTGGAGATCTACAACTCCTACCATAGAGATCTTCAAATGGAGCCATCTGAATACTGGAATGATAGTTATTGTTGTATGCAAACTCAATCAAAGGTAAGTGATCATCCCAACTCCCTTTGAAATCAATTGTACACGCCCTTAACATATCTTCTAAAGTCTGAATGGTCCTTTTTTCTTGACCATCTGTCTGAGTATGAAAGGCTATACTAAGATGAACTTGGGTACCAAGACCCTTTTGGAATGATTTCCAGAAGTGAGAGGTAAACTGGGTACCTCTGTCTGAGATAATGGACAATGGAACACCGTCCAATCTGACCAACTCCTTGATGTAGAGTTTGGTGTAATCCTCGACTGAATAAGAGGTATGAACTGAAAGAAAATAAGCTGATTTGGTCATTTTATCTACAATGACCCAGACTGAATCATGCTGATGACGAGTTTGAGGCAAACCCATCACGAAGTCCATGTTTACTTCTTCCAACTTCCAAGTAGAAATAATGAACTCCTGCATAGGACCACTAGGCTTCTGATGCTCCATCTTAAGCTGTTGACATGTAGAGAACTTAGCCACAAACTCTGCAATATCTCTCTTCATCCTAATCCACCAATAGATCTCCCGCAAGTCGCGATACATCTTAGTGGACCCTAGATGAATAGAGTAGCATGCACTATGCACTTCTATAAGAATTCGTTGCCTTAAGTCATCTACACCTGGAACACAAAGACAACCCTAAAAATGAAGAACACTTTCTCCCCCTTGGGAGAAAACCTCTACTTTTTTATTCTGGACTGACTCTTTCAACTTGACAAGGCTGGGATCTATATCTTGCTTTTCTTTTACCTCAGAAACTAGAGATGATTCTGAGTTACTCTGAACGCATACACCACCCTCTGAAGAGTCGACTAAGCAAACGCCTAGTCTGTCAAGATGATGGACTTCCTGAGATAACTTCTTCTTACTATCTTCAACATGAGAAACACTACCTATGGATAGTCTACGAGGGTGTCGGACACTACGTTGGCCTTGCCCGGATAATAAAGGACACTCATGTAATAATCTTTCAAGAGTTGTAACCACTTTCTCTGATGAAGATTGAGATCTTTTTAAGAAAAGACATACTGAAGGATCTTATGATCTGTGAAGCCTTCTTCATGAACTCCGTAGAGATAATGCCTCCAAATCTTCATGGCAAAGACTACGGCTGCTAACTCAAGATCACGAGTAGGATAATTCGTCTCATGGGGCTTAAGATGTCAGGAGGCGTAGGCTATGACCTTACCATGATGTATGAGGACACAACCTAAGACTACTCTGGATAAATCACAGTACACTACAAACCCATCTGAA
Source organism: Capsicum pubescens (assembly GCA_030864215.1). NCBI lineage: Eukaryota > Viridiplantae > Streptophyta > Magnoliopsida > Solanales > Solanaceae > Capsicum > Capsicum pubescens. The sequence continues at coordinate 190,269,400 of CM061544.1, read as the reverse complement.
CCATCTGGTAATGCTAGAACTGGAACGGAGGTGAGCCGAGTCTTCAACTCCTGAAACCTCTTCTTGCAAGGATCTGACCACTGAAACTTGACTTTCCTCTGAGTCAATCTAGAAATAGGGGATGCAATAGAATAAAATCCCTTAACAAACCATCTTTAATAGCTATCCAAACCTAAGAAACTCCTAATAATTGATGGAGAGACAGGGCGAGGCCAGTTTCTTACTGCTTCGGTCTTTTGAGGATCTACTTTAATGCCATCACCAAAAATGATATGACCAAGTAATGCTGCTGACCTTAGCCGAAACTTGCACTTACTGAATTTGGCGAATAGCTGATGATCTCTGAGAGTCTGAAGTACTGTCCTAAGATGGTCTGCATGATCTCACTTACTGCAGGAATAGATTAGAATTTCATCTATGAAGACTATGACAAACATGTCAAAGTATTGCTTGAACACACGGTTCATCAAGTCCATGAAAGTGGCTGGGGCATTGGTAAGACCAAATGACATGACTAGAAATTTGAAGTGACCATAACGAGTTCGGAAAGCTATTTTTGAAATGTCACATTCCTTAACTCTTAGCTGATGATACCAAGATCTGAGATCTATCTTAGAGAAATAACTGGTACCCTAAAGTTTGTCAAACAAGTCATCAATTTTGGGAAGAGGATACTTGTTCTTGACCGTGACCTTATTGAGTTGAAGGTAATAAATGCACATTGTGAGAGAACCGTCTTTCTTGTGCACGAATAAGACTGGTGCGCCCCATGGGGAAATGCTGGGTCTGATGAATCCCTTATCTAAGAGATCCTTTAACTATTCTTTTAGTTCTTTGAGTTTTGTTGGTGCCATTCTGCATGGAGGAATAGAGATAGGCTGAGTATCTGGAAGAAGATCAATACCGAAGTCTATTTCCTTTTCGGGAGGAATTCCTGGAAGATCTTTGGGAAAGATATCTGAATATTCATTCACTACTGGGATTGATTCAAGACTAGGAGTCTCAGAACGGGAATCCTTAACATGAACAAGATGATAGACACATCCCTTAGGTATCAATTTCCTTCCTCGAAGGTAGGAAATAAGCTGACCTCTAAAAGCGGATACACTACCCTTCCACTCTAGGACGGGTTTATTTGGGAAATAAAATTAGACTATTCTATTTATTCAGTTGACTATGGAATAGTAGGAATGAAGCCAATCCATGCCGCGAATGACATCAAAATCAGTCATCTCTAATTCGACTAAGTCTGCTGAAGTGACTTTCTAAAATAACATAACTGGGCAATTCCTATATACCCGCCGGGCTATGATGGTTTTACCCACTAGAGTAGAGGCTGAAAAGGGCTCTGCTAGAATTTTAGGACTAACTCGGAAATCAAACGCTATATAAGGAGTAACAAAAGACAAAGAAGCTCCTGGATCTAGTAAATCATAAACATGCACATGAAAGATTTGTAACATACCAGTAACCACATCAGGAGAATTTTCCTGATCCTGTCAGGACTGAAGAACATAGAGACGATTTGGGCGTTGCCCACTAGTAGAACTGGAGGTGACACCCTGCTGATTCGGGCGACTGGACTGAGCTGAAGAGTGATTCTGTTGACCCTAAGGACCTGGATGAAGACAGTCTCTAACTCTATGGCCTGTATTGCCACATCCAAAACAAATACCACTTCTATCTCTACAAATACACTAATGGTACTTGCCATAAGTCTAGCAAAGAGGATAGGTGCGGGTACTACTAACACTGCCCTAGGACTTAGATCCTGCCACTTTGTCTTTGTTACCCTCTCTGAACTTAGGAACTGAAGAACTGGCTGTAGAAAGAGTTGGAACTGATGACTTAGGAAGAAACTGAGAATGGTTTCCTCCTTCTGACTTAGGTTGAGCGAAGTTGGAACTACCTGTCTTCACCCTCTTATTTTGTTTCTCCCTTATCTTAATCTTTTGCTCCTCAATCTGCTGAGCATGAGTCATAATCCTAGCTAAAGTCATGTCACTATTTAGCATGGTGGATCTGCACTCATTAACCATACTATAATTCACCCCTGAAATGAACTTACTCATCCTTGCCCTGCTATCTACAACCACATGAAGGGCATATCTGGATAATTGAGTAAATTTAAGATAATACTTTTTCACTATCATATTACCCTGCTTGAGGTTGATGAATTCTAACACCTTAGCTTCCCTAAGCTCTAGGGGAAAAAATCTACCGAGGAAAGAAGATGCAAACTCTTCCCACTCAACTGACCCAACATCATCTATCCTTTTTGAATTCCACTGTTTGAACAAAGTATGAGCAACATCCTTCAAGTGATATGCAGCTAGCTCAACACTCTCAACAGTAGTCACCCCCATGATGTCTGTCACCTTGTGCACCTGATCTAGGAATTCCTGAGGGTCTTGTCTTAGACCCAAGAAAGGTTGAAGGATTCATTCGGGTGAAGTCTTGAATCTTGGCTGTAGCGAAATTGGCCATTGGGTTGGACGGAATAACAGCTGGTCATTCATTCTGAGCAGCGACTGACTAAGCAAGAGTAGTGAATACGACCCTGAACTCCGCATGAGAAATATGTTCGCCCAAGGGATCTTCTTGGACAGGCTATGTTTTTCTCTTGGGAGGCATGTTCTGAAATAAGGAGAAGATGCAGATTAAACTAAGAGGTTGATTTGAGATTATGCTCACTGGCACGACATGAATACTGAAAGAAGGGAAACTGTTCCTAACACATCTTATAGCCTTCTGTACATAAATGTGGCGCACAACACACTCATGTACAAGACTCTACTAGATGTGGCTTTCAAACTTCCTAGGACACTATTGAACCTTAGGCTCTGATACCAAGTTTGTAATGCCCTGAATCTAGTATCCAAAATGCTACACGGTGCTCATGACCCCGAAGGACCATAAGCTAACCCATGACTGATATCTGTACTTGTATACTGCATAAAATACAAAATAATGTGGAAACATCAACTGAAAGGCCGTAAGGTTCAAAACTGAACATAATATGAATAATATAACATCTGTGTGGGGTACTAAAATAACCAAAACAAAACTAAAAATACCGAAGTCTGAAACATGATAGTCTGGAAAGCCTCTAAACATGATTGTCTAAATAAGTAAGGAGTTGATGGGACATGTCCCTAACTAACCACAACTATTAAACTAATTAATGAGATAATAGAGAAATCATTATGCCCTCAAAGAATGAGGACTCACTTCTAACTCTGACAGCTAAAACTGGAATCTACTACTAATCTAGAGCTCGTGTCTCTGAACTTAGGGTATAAGACACCATAGCGCGAATGTGTCAGTACGACTGAACTTTACTGGTATGCATGTGAGGTAGGATAAATGCATGGAGTTTATATGCATGAACAATACTAATAACTAACTAACTATCATGAGCATAAGAATACATGCATGAGACATTATAACTGACACTGATACTGTGAATACATGACTACTGAATCTGAAAATTGATAACATGGCATACTGGTAACTGATATGACTGATAATATGAGTGACCGTATTTGATAGTCCTGGGTTGACTATATCTGACAGTCCTAAATCTAATGGAACTATCTGAGTTCCGTACTAAACTGAGTTGACTATATCTGACAGTCTTGAAATCTGAAGAACTATCTGAGTTCTTTTACTGAGACTGATACTCAAACTATGGGAAGTAGTCATATAACCGACATGCCCTAAATGTGCCATAATAGCTGAGCTAGGGTCCAATCTGTGCCCTGATTGGAAGGGTATCAATACCGCACCGCTGGTAAGGACAAACTGTAAGTGACCCTAATATAATAAGTAACTCTAATGAGAATGGTGGGAACCCTCATATAGCAGGTTAATCCACCTCATCAACCCTCATATAGAAGGTTATGATGTCTCAACCTATGCTGGCTACACAGTTCTAGAGTGCAATGATTGCTTCTAAGAATCACTCCCTCATATAACAGGACAGTTCCCATCCTTGGGTTCACTCGGTGCTAATTTCTACTTCCATCTGAATAGGCACTGGACATGATTTACTGAACTGAACAGGGACTGAGTTACTATATTCCGTTGACTGATGAAATACTACTGATATCTGACAACTGACTGAGTTTATAAGATCATGGAGATTTCCTGAGTCATAAGACTGTCTGAAGTCTAACGATCATAGCTTGACTGAGAGTATCGTGAAAACATGACATGGCTCTAGGCACACAACTAATGTTTTGGGTACAAGTATCCCCAGGACTTAATAGAATAAAACTGATGAAGCATGAATTTATCGAGTACAAGACCCACATCAACAATACATAATTTACTAAGTTATGGATTTCATGAAGTACAGGGTTATCATACTATCTAACATGGATGAAAATGCTGATAATCATATCATAATCTCATATTCTAATATCATGGACATTCTAACAACATACACATTTCACAATGATAGCATGGAAACCATTTAAACATAAGAGGATAATAAACATGTCATATTTAGCTTATGTCTTGAGCTATAAAGCATGATTTCTACTCTTTCAAGCATTTTATCAACTACCTTGCATGCACAACTTAGGGAATAAGTGAATTAATCAAATTACACATCATAAGCAACTAAATTCATGGATTTTATCTTACATGGTAACATAATATCATAATAAACACACAAAGATTCCGACTTTGAAATCAATCAATGTCAACAACATGATTATAAATAACCATAACATAAATACTATGATTTATAGATAAAACAAGGTTCTTGAGCTTCATGGATGGAAGGAGTCCATGAATTAACACAATGCATACCTTAGTTCATGATTTCGTGTAGATGGACGGTGAAACTTTCTTGAAATTGGATCTTCTATGAAAACCCTAGCTTGTTCTTGAGAGAAACTTGAGAGAAACTAGTATATTTTGGTTGAAAAATGGCTAAATCACGTGTTAAAGGCTTAAATAGGGGTGGGAAGTTGACCCTTTTAACCCTGGATGCGTCATTTAATTTCAGTAAAAATTTCCCGAATTGGACCCTTGGCGCAATGCGGCGCTATCGCACCGTGTCACTGGATTTTGACAATTGAAAAATTGAGGGATGAAGTGATACGGAGCCATCGCATTGCCCCTTCTTTTGTGACCTGTACTTTTGGCGTGACATGGAGGAAATCACGCTGAGACCCTGGACCTTTCTTCTTCTTTTGACATCACTACTTGGCTGCTTCTTTCAATAACTTTTCTCTTCTTGGCACTATGTCCCTTAGATACATTCTTTTTTTCATAGCAATATGCTCCTGCTTCATTCCTACAGGGATAACTGACCTTAAACAGAAGGACCTGGTCTTCCTAAGACATGGATTTCTTATCTTCTTTTCTTGGTTGCCATAACAATACCATGATCATTGTTCTCATCCTCTCCAATCTCTACAACTTCAATATTCTCCTCGTCCACTACAACAACTTTCTTGAGTCTTTCTGTCTTTATAGTAAAAGACTTGTTAACTTTTATAGCATCAGCTAACAACTTCTTTTCAGATCCTCTTGTACAACAGGATCTAGAAATTCATACATCAAAATCAATCACTTTCTCCTTGCCTTTCCTTTCTTTTTGTTTATCACAAGAAACCTTAAAGCTGGTTCATCCTCATATTTTTCATCCTCCTTATTTGGAGGTAGCATAATTTCTCTATCCTTTGTTACCTTATTCTTTTCACCTATTGTTTCCTCTTCTTCTCTAACGAAGCTATCCTTAGGATTATATGCCAGTAAAAGAAATTTTTTAGCTACCCAGTCTACACTATTAGAAAGATTAGACCTCTTTATAGGTATTTCTTTATTACACAATTGAGTAAAAATGGAGTTTGACTCTGAGAGAGTGGGAGAACCAGGTACTTGTAGTGTTTTTAAGAGTTCAAGTTTTTTTTGGTTCTTTTGAAGAAATGGGGATTTGGAAGTCTTTAAGTAATTTTGGTTCTTCTGAGGAAAGAAAAACTTTGTATTGAGGGAATTCTTTTTTAATTAATGAACCAAAACCTTGATTTAGATCCTCTATCAAGGTTAATTTTGTAGAAATTTCAATGGTTGAGGATGTTTCAATAGGGACAAACTCATTTAGGGGTTTTGGAATTTCTTTAGAGAATTCAGAAGGTAGAGTTGACACAGTTTCTTGTTGAGGACTTAAGAAGACGTCTTCTATGGGTTTAGGTGTTAAGGATCAGAAGGTTCAATTTGGGATTATTATGATTGATTTTCTAGAGCATTATTGACTTTAGGATCTTTAATGTGGGTTGAGGAAGAGGGAATGTCCACCATTTTAAGATTTTGGAGAGAAAGAGAATGGGACAAATTTAATTCAAAGATGAAGTACAATTAGAAAAGATGATATGAGTTAACTTTTGGAAGAGAATAAAATGAGATAAATCTGGTTTAGTTATTTAAGTGAGGTTACCGTTGTCATTACAAATATGCCTTTTTGAAATAATATGCCTGGATTTAGTAGGTCCAACTTTTCATATTACTTATGAAATGATTGACTATGCTCAAATAAGAAAATATGCGAGGGATTTTGAGACAAAATTTTATGATTATTTAAGCACATTATTTTGGTACTAACCTTGAGAGATGGGACTAGGTCCCTCTCTTTCTTGAGAGAATCCTTAATTTTGTGTAAGTCATATCTATCCTCTCCCAATGCTCTTCCTAAAGGTGTATAGATACAAAGGTATGGTATTGAGTTAGACTAATATGTACTTACCTTACCAAGGATACCTGTCTCCTGATCATAGCCAAATTTAGGAAGAGAGACTAATTCATTTAGCAGGTCAGGTTAATTTGATCAATCATAGCCTCAACTTATTTGTTTTAATACACCACTTTATTACAAAAATTATTCTAAAAATGGGTCTGGGGACCGGGTCCCATACTTAACTTCTTTCAAGTTGCTGAATCTCCTCGTTCACTGCTTTAATTCCATCAGTATTTTCTAAGCATCTTCCACATTTTGGGCTTAATTAGAGACAAGAAAGCTGGGAATGTCATAAAGTTTCTAGTTTGAGCTCTTGTTTAGATGTTAGTCTTTAGAGATGAAGTTAGATTTCCAAGGGGGTGAGAAAATTTGTATCTCCAATTTGACCTTTTGAGATGAGTTCTACAGGATCAGTTCCCAGAAAAACTTATATGAACCCTTCTTGATATTATTTCAACTGGAGCAGAAGTTTGTCAGTGAGATCGTAGATCACCATTGCCTCCAACATTCTATCTATATCACCCCTTTAAATAGAGATGAGATCTTCATTTTATGAATCTTTACCACAACTTGTTGAGGAATAGCCTACAATTGTTGCTTCACTATTTTTCCAGTCAAACTTTCCTAGTTCATCTTCTCACTGTTTAGCACATAGCCCTTACACTAGAAGATCTGAAGTAGTCTAGCTTAGGCTTTTTATATATTAAAGGAAGACCTGGTTTGTTTTCCCTTAACACATGCATTACAAGCCTCGTTGTCTAGAAATTTCAGCTTTGGCATGCCACGAACTAGGTACCTTGAAATCAACTTGTTCAAAAAAGTGGAACTTACATGTCCCAACATATTTTTGTTCATATGGACTTTGAGAATAACTCTTCTAGACTTCAAGCTTTACACAATACTTCCATCAACCTAGAATTTAACCTGATTGCCTTTTCCAAATGATACACCTCCACCTTGAAGTGTCTTAAGATAGAGAATATACTTAGACCTTCTAGTCATATGCTTTGAACATTTACTTATAAAGAACTAGTTCTGACCGCAATACCTTTCTCCAACCTGCAAACAAAATCATTTTTTATATTTGGGAACCTGCTAGAGTTTGAGTTCCCAGTAGAAGGACAAGGGTGTGATCAAGTATTTCTTGGCCCATCTAGGTAATGGATCTTCTTCATATTTTTCAAAGGTATAGAACCCTTAGGATAGGTATTCCCCGGTGGGATATATCTAACACTATTTATTCTAGCTCTAATCCAACTTTGAAAGTTTTCCTTTATGTGACCATTAGCGACCCGTTGAAAGAGCTAGACAACTAAGAGGAAATTGTACTATTATGAGAAGGAAAGATTCATGCTTGGGCTGTGTTCTTGGGGTATTAGTTTACCTTGATATTACTCTATTTTCCTTTAATAAGTCATCAAAGTTGGTGCTTTTTGATCCCCAGTTGATGTACCCTAGTACTATAACATTTAATTAAAATAAATTTTGTACTGCTCACCACTCCTCGAGGCCAAGGAGGCATTTGAGAGTGTCTGGATGCACATGTTTTGTTCATATTCCTGTGTTTTCAAGAGAAAAATTATACCCAAGAAACATCAGAGTAGAGGAGGGCATAAAATCTATGAGTGTTTGGATTGAATCCCTTGGGACTTGAAACTGAATCTTAGTGACACAAGTGATTGAGTTTTGTATTGATACCCAAGGCCCTTACCATTACTGATACCTTGACTTGTTAAATTCGTAAGGATCTTTAAGGATGTGGTCCATTATAGAGATTTATTAAGTTCTTCTCTAGACAGACCATGTCCCTTTCTAACTCACCATTCTTATGAAGTACAGTCATGAGATGCTTTTGAGAATCCTGCAATTTTTCTTTAAGCTAAATTCAAAGCCTTGAGGCTTCTTTCTTCCCTTTTCTATCAAAATCAGCTACTTTCTCTAGTTGACTCACCAAACTCAGATTTTCAGATCTCAACTTATAACCTTGTTCCCCAGTATTAGATATTTGGAGAGTTAAAGAAATTAATTCAAGCTTCTGATTCTCCACCTTTTCTTCTGGAGCATTTTTCTCAAAAGTCAGTTTGCACATCGAATCAATTAACACATGAGCAAGCTTTTTTTTAATCTTTCTTGCAGAGTAGTTTTTCAAGTTTTTGTTAATATTAGAAAGAGTTACCTCACTTTCTCCTTCATTTTAAGTGTTATCCATGAGAGCAAACAAGGAATCAAAAGTCATTTTCTCATCCTACACTGCCAACATAGAAACATATTTATGATTTTGATCTTCCTCAAATTCACTTGAAGAATCCCTCCAGACAGCTAAGGCCTGCTAAACTGCAAAATACTCTACAACCTTTTTTCTTGACTTTACAGGAACATGGTCCCTGTTCTTTCCTTTGTCACCATGCATTGGATAGTCCTTGATGAAATACTCAGGACTTTCATATTTGTGACAAACTTCTACAGTGCCTCCCTTCTTGCTGCTGCTTCCTCTTCTTTGAAATTGACCATTTTTTTCATTTCTCTTACAATTCTTTTACCAAATAGGCAACATCAGTGTCTTTTTCACTTGAATCTTACTTAGAAGCCTTCAATACCAGAGAATTTTCTCTTTTTGCTTCCTTTTTGTCTTGTCCTTGCAACTTCTTGAGCTTATTAGTCTTTAAATTACCAATAAGTTCATCCATTATGTGAGTTTTTAGGTTTCTTGACTCAGTGATAACATCCACTTTGCTTTTCCAGGATTTAGAAGAACCCCTAAAATTTTTCTCACCTATTTGTACAAAGTTATTACTTCCCCTAAGAAGTGCAACTCATTGGTGATTGAAGTGAATATTGTATGCATTTGCTGGATAGTTTCTCCTTCTTTTATGGTGAAGGTTTCCTACTGAGTAGTAACCAAATCAACTTTTGAATCCTTCATATCAGTGGTTCCTTTATGAGAAGTCTTCAAGCAATCCCAGATTTCTTTAGCATTTTCACATGTAGAAACCCTGTTGTATTCATCAGGCCCTATGGCACAAACAAGCAATTTCTTGGCCTTATAGTTCTTTTCAATTTTCCTTCTATCTTTATCATCATACTCTCTCCTTCTCTTAACAAACATTCTAGTATATCTCTTTCTTTGACCTCTCTAACTGGCACAAGAGGACCATCCAGTATTACATCCACCAGCTCACTGTCCTCATCCCTAATAAAGTCATACATCTTTATTTTCCACCAACTATAGAACTGCCTAATAAATCTAGGTGGTTTAGTGGTAGATTACACTTCTTACAGATTAGGTGGAGCAACCATGATAACCAAATCACTCTAGGTGTAAACCTTTTAGAGTGTTCTGGCTCTAATACCAATTGATGGAACGAAAGAGGGTTACACCACACTGTGAAGGACCAGGTCCCTTAGAGTCAGTCATAGGTAATAAAACAGTAAAGCACTGAGAAACTAAAACCTTGCAGAAAAGTAAATAACACAGTGATTTAACGTGCAAACCTCCCAAAATTTAGCAACATAACCCTTTTATTACCATTTCCATAGAAATAAAAAAGTTTAGCCTAAAAACCTTTGATAAAAATATCAGTAATAATTTTTGTTATTTTTGATTTATGGTTAATTTTGTGTGGAAGTTCTAACTAAATCTCCTTCTTCGATTGTCATTCGATCATGAATTTTTCAACTCCGTAAAAAATTCATATCTATAAAATATAATCAACAAAACAATCGAGGTTATAAAATTTAGCAATTAAATAAGATGGTAAAAAAAGTTTTAAGCTCAAACTTGGGGTTATGTTTTAATGGAGAAAAAGCTAAATAGGATGAAGAAGAGTTGTGGTAGCAGTTAGGGTGTGATGAAAATTAAAGAGAAAAGTTAAAAATGAGGTTTTTTCCATTTAATGATTAAATGACCTTATTTTAGGCAGTTTATGCACCCAAAAGAGTTTGAAATCACTTGAGATATCATGTGGCATGTTAGTGGTGTTTTAAATATTTTTGGTCAAGTTTTAGGGTGTTTTTAAATTTATTTATCAAAGTTTTGAAATGTTTCTAACACTAGGTATAGTTTGAGGAATAAATCGATAATTCACACCAAGTTAGGGGGTATTTTCAACACTTCTCTCTAATGGAAAAAAGCATACAAGAAATAATATAACAAGTACAATAGAGATATGAGGCAACAAAAAATGATGACGATAATAAAAACTGTGTTCCTTTTGTTTCTAAGGATGATAATCATATTGCATGTAATAAAAATGTCATTAATCTTGTTTGTGATGAGTCTAGTTGATTTGTAGATTCTAGTGCTACATATCATGACAAATAATAAATTCTTTTTTCTTACACTCTAGGTATTTTTTAAAAGTTAGAATGGACAATGATGATGAAGTTGAGGTATTTGGAACTAGCACAATATTTGTAAAAAATAAAAATGGTTCGAGACTTGTTCTTAGTAATGTCAAGAATGCTTTTCTGTTTGATATCTCTTCTGTAATAAACCTTGAGAGTAAGGATTTTTGTTATACATTCGGTGATGGCTAGTGGAAGGTTACTAAAGCTTCAATGATTATATCTCGAGATAACAAGTTTTCTAATTTGTATGTACTTCAGGCCTCTATTTCGAGAAGTTCAATAAATTTTATGAAAAATGATACTTCATCAAAATTATGGCATAAAAAGCTGAGCCATATGAGTGTGAATAGGATTAATAGTTTGACTAATTTTTCTAGAATGAAGCAAGCAAATTTAAAAAATATTTTCATTCTTTAGCTAAAAATTAAAAAAAGCTTACTTTCAGAATCACCTGCTTTCAAGAGAGCTTGATTTATGGGAGTTAATATATTCTAGTTCCTATAGTCCTTTTAAAGTAATATCTCATGATGGTGCAGTTTACCTTGTGATTTTTATTGATGATCATTCTCGCAAACTCTGATATTTTCTTTGAAGTTCAAGAATTAAGTACTTGATATGTTAAATTATTTCTATGCCTTGGTTTATAGACAAAAAAGGAAGAAACTTAAATCCATCCACTTAAACAATAATGGTGAATATATTAGTCCATTTAATAAAATTATAGATTATAGGATGTTCGACATCAGAAAACTTCTCAAAAAACTCTATAGTTAAATAGTTTATATGATGACCCTCTTCATCGTTATGTGTGAGTCCTACATTTGAAATATCATGTCCAAATTCTTCCTGGTTTGAAAATTACAAATTTCAGGCAAGGCTAGTTTAAAAAGATTTCAAAGCGAGGTGTAGCTCAGGGCAATTTGGGAATGATTTGGACTGAGGTAGTGGTATTTATCTTTATTTTTAGGTAGCTAAGATGATAAGGAACCCGTAGTAATATACAAAATAAAATTTGGATAAGTAAAACTCCCAAAATTGATATTAACATAAATGACACTATTAGAATATTCCATGTTTAAGGTGAATTGCAAAAAGTGAGATTTTTGAGTGAAGACAAACATTTTATCCCATCGATGCTAATATAGTGGTAGGTACACCACTATAACATAATAATTTATGCTATATTCGTGGTCAAGGGAGGTCAACAATCTCTATAGCAATGGCTATCTCTATCAGGTACTATTATAGAGGAGAAAACTATTGTTTTACTGGAACAATTCATCAAAATAGTTTATTTCTCAAAAAATTATTTTTGGACAAAGTAAGGGAGATTTAGGGAAAAATACACCAAAAATTCTTTGTTTGGATTCATTAAGGTAAGAAATTCATTTTCATCATCTCGTATTTAATTATTAAGCCTTAGAATTGTTTATTCATAAAGTTCGTGGATGGTTTTAGGATGGATTTTGGTTGCTGGTTCAAGAGGGAATATTATGGAATAATTTATTAAGTTTTGATTATTTACATTTGATTTTCCCTCTGATTTCATTAATTCACTAATTAATCTATAAAATTGATAGTTTTAGTTGGATTATGATGGAAAAGCCCTAGAACGAGATGAGAATAATTATGAATTTGACCTTAGGAGTTGGGTGTGATTCATAAATTTAGACATGCCAGGTCATTTCCTTAATTATGTATTTATGTGCATGTTTTAGACTATAAGCAAGCAAAAATTGTACCGAAGGTCAAAGCCCCGACATAAAGGAGCTGTGCAAGCTTGGTTCAAGGTAGGTGATGGTATTGTAGTTTAATCCATTTTTTTCTCTATGTGCATATTAGCTGCATTGTAGTTTGGTTTGTTAGTACCTGTTGTTTGGTGTGGTCTTTACAATGATTTGCGATTGTTACATTATTTTGACCTACCTTACTTGCTAAATGGGGAATGTTCATTATTTAGAATGTTTTCATAGGCTTGTGGTTGAATATGGTTTGCAGATACTTGTGTCTGGCATTTTAGTACATGGACAGTGATTGTTCCCTGCAGATCATGGCTAAAAGAATATTATATATCCCTTAGAGTGTACGTATAAGGGTCAGGTGAGTTTGACGATTCCATGAGCGGATCAAGGAGTTATAATTTTATACTCAGTGAATTGTCTGACTTATTTTTGGATTGGCTTAACTTAACTTGACTTGGTAATAATATGTTGACTTGCTGGTTAGTTTCTAAATTTTTCATTGTTGCTTGTTGTGCTAAGTGTATGTTTGTCAAGCATGGATTAACTTGTTGTACTGTAACTTAGTTATATGTTCATATTCCCATATTATGTTAGCCAAATGATCCTACTAGTACACTATTGTTCTTGTGTACTGATGCTATATTTGCATTTACTTTGGTGAATGTAGTGCATATTCCAACGTCTCCTACAAGACCTCACTTGTGATTTTAGTGGTTGACTCCCTATTTTAGGGTGAGCAGCATATTAGGTACCATGGGATCTATCTTTATGTTACTGTCCTTTGTTTGGACTTATGCACTTTCTTTAGTTCTTAGGGTTTCATCCACTTCTTGACATTCTCAGTATGTTTCGGTACATCGATTTTTGGATTCTGAGTGCATTTTTGTTTAGTATTTTCCATATTTCTCCTAAGTTTTTAGACAGGTTATTCCTTGAACTATAATGGGATAGTTTTATTTACTTATTTAAAGTGTTGGGTTATTTTTCTGGCGTTATTAGTTCTTTCATCGGGTGAGTAGTGTTGGTTCCACTCACGATAAGTTTGTGCATAACAAAGTCAGTATCATAGCGTAGGTTTATCGATTTTTCTATACAAAAATGAGTCTAGTATAGTCTTATAAAATAGTACAGAGATGTCTATAATTTTCTTTGAGAGGCTATAGGACTTTACAAAAATCTGTCTTTCGTGATCCTTTTATGCATTAACTTGATTCCAATTGGTATCTGGTGATCTAGATTTGGATTAATCTTGATTAATCTTTTTTCTGTAGATGGTGAAAAATAGGTCCAACAAAACCTGATCAACAACTTCTACACTGGCTGCTTTTACTGTTGACCTAGTTGGGAGGGAAATATAATGAGGGAGAGGGAGAGATAGGGGAAGAGGAGGATGAGCCACTCTTTGTAGAGATGGATCTCAAGTGATGCTAGAATCTTGAGAGGTTAGAATCACCTCCACCACCTCAGGATCATTTAGAGGAGATGAAAATAATAGAGGAACATGCTGTGGATCCAGAGGTAGCAACTCAAGAATGGGTTGCACAACTACCACCTATGTCCACTGAGGTTGTTCAGTAGGTTTTAGATTTTCTAAATGGGTTGGCTGGTACTGGAGCTACACCCATGGTATCAATTTATCAGGCTCCAATTATTCATCCTTCTGACGCCATGAATTCTAGAATAGATGAAGACTTAGGGATCGATACTTTTACTTAATTGATTTTGGGTTTAATGATGACTGGTTCAGAACATGAACCTCTAATAAAATTTCTGAAGAATAAACCGCTAATATTCCAAGGCACTAAGTATTAGGATTCCTTTGAGTTTATTATTGATTTATATAAGAGTATATATACGATGGGGATTGTGAAGTAATATGGAGTTGAGTTTTTTACTTTTTATTGGAGAAAGATGCTAACTAGTAATGGATAGTGTAGGTTGAATGTCGGTAACTGATTTTACCTCTATTGACTTGGGAAAAATTTGATGCTTTGTTCATAGAGAAATATATGGCATAGGCCCTCTATGATCACACAAAAAATAAGTTTTTGATGCTGGAGCAGGATGGCAGGTTAGTTGCGGTCTATGTGGCCAAGTTCCATGCCTTTTCTTGCTATGCTATACAACTATTTACTTCTGAGGAAGAGAGGATTCACCTCTATGTTAAATGTTTGAATTATTACCTTTGGTTATTATATGTGCATGTGACTTTAGTGGGGAAAGGGTTCAATGAAGTTTTTGACTATGTGAAGAAGTTGGAGGGGGTTACCGAAGCGGGTCAGGTTAAGATGTTAACAAAGAAATCTCAAAATATTTGAAATTTTAGTAGGTCTTACTCTAAAGGCCATGGTCATTAGGCCTATTCAGACCATCCTATTCAGTCGGCCTTGCCAATTTCTATTGTTGTTTTGCTTAAGGTTTTTTCTTAGGCACAAGTTATTAGGGGATAAGAGGCTTCTTACTCTTCTGCTAGTAGGCTTTCTCTTGATGGGGATGTTAGTAGTAGTATATGGCAGGTCATTTTAAGAGGGAGTATCTGTAAGGAAGGAGAATACCCAAACGCAATAGATTGGGGATATAGTTCCAGCTGGTAGAGAGGGAGGATGTAAAGATAAGATATATCTATAGTTTGGATGGGGAAATCAGGTAGGTAGTCGAGGAGGTGGCGGCATAGGAAGAGGAGTGTAACTTGGAAAAAAATTAGCTTATATTGATGATCGGGATCAATGTTATGTATTTTTTAGAAAGACTAATGCCGAAGATTTTGATATAGTGAACATAGGTACTATTATTTTTATGACCTAATTGATTCTATTTTATTTGATCCGAGGTCTACTTATATTTTATATATCTATCTAGTTTGCGGTAGGCCTGAATCTAGTTTGTGATGCACTTGATTATCCTATTTATGTGTCTACACCAGTGGGTGAGTCTGTGATACTAACCTATTTTTATCATTCATGTCCTGTATTATTTGTTTGTTTTTATACTTAGGTATAATATTTTGGATATATTAGACTTCAATGTAATATTAGTTATGTCCCAGTTATATCCATATCATGTTGTTTTATACTGTAATGCTTAACTAGTGACTCTAGATATCCCTGGGATGAAGGAACTAGAGTGGGAGAGAGTATATAAGGCCAAACCAGTAAAGGTTATATCATATATCTAGTCTAGGAGGCTATTAGAGAAGGCGTGTTCAACATTTAGCATATTTTTTAGATATAGATATGGGTTCCCCTTCTATTGAGTCAGTTTTGGTAGTCTATGAATTTCATGATGTATTTTCTTTGGACCTATCAGGTATGCCTCTAGATAGGGATATCAATTTTTGCATTGACTTAGAGCTGGGTACTCACTATATTTCTATTACACCTTATTGAATAGATCCAGTGAAGTTGAGGGATCTCAAAACTCAACTACTAGAGCTACTTGAAAAAGGTTTTATTCATCCAAGTACTTCACCTTGGGGTGTACTGGTCTTATGTTTTAAAAAGGACAGTAGTATAAGGATGTGTATTAATTAAAGACAGCTGAATATGGTTACCATCCAAATTAAATATCCCTTACCTTGCATAGATGAATTGTTTGGCCAGTTATAGGGTGTGTTAGTGCTATCAAAAATTGATTTGAGGTCAAGTTATCATCAGCTAAAAATTTGACTAGAGGACATACTAAAGACAACTTTTAAAACTCGGTATGATTCTTGTGTGGTTCTAGTGATGTCTTTTGGATTGACTAATACACTTGCAACCTTTATGATTTTAATGGATGGGATCTTTAAGTTATTCTTGGATTTATTTGTTATAGTATTTATTGATGATATCCATATGTTGTCCAAGAGTATAGAAGAGAATACAACCTATCTTCATGTAGTCTTGGAGATTCTAAGGGATAAGCAATTATTTGCTATATTTTTGAATGATGAATTCTAGTTATCTTCAATTTCTTTTTTGGGCACATGGTTTTCGAGAAAAGGGTGATGTTGGATCCCCTGAAGATTGAGGCAGTAAAGAATTGGGTTCGACCTAGTTTAGTGACCAACATAAGGAGTTTTGTGGGGCTTTCTAGCTACTTTTGTAGATTTTCAAGAACTTTGCATCCATTTCAATCCCCTTGAAAAGTTTAACTTTAAAAGAAGTGCCATTTGTTTAGTAAGACCAATGTGAAAAGACTTTCCAAAAGCTCAAGACTCTCTTGACTTCTTCACCTATTCTTTTGTTACATGTTGAAGGTAGGAATTTATTGTGTTTTATGATGCCTCACTATAGGGTTTGAGTGTTATGTTGGTATAGGATAAGAATGTCATTACCTACGCTTCAAGATAGTAAAGCCTTATGAATGGAATTACCCAAACTATGACTTGGTGTTGGCATCAATTTTGTTTGTATTATAGATTTTGAGACACAATCTTTGTTTTGTCAAGTGTGAGGTCTTCCCAGATCTTTATAGCTTCCAACACGTGTTTACTTAAAACAATTTGAACCTAAGGCAGTAGAGGTAGATGGAATTACTGAAGGATTATGATATTAGTATTCAATATCATCCGGGTAAGACCAATATGGTGGCATACACATTGATCCAAAAAGTTATGAGTATGGGTCGTTTATCATTTTTTAGGGTATCCAGGCAACCATTATCTAGAGAGTTTCAAACTCTAGCATCTCTAAGCATGCCGTTTGAGATTTCAGACAAGGGTGGCGTGTTGTATAGCATAGAGGTAAAATCAATTCTCATGGAGTAGATTAAGTCCAAACAATTCACGGATAAAAATTTGAATGCACCCCAAAATAAAGTGGTGCACGTGGAGGTGATAGACACCACTCTTGATGCAAGAGGGGTGTTGTAATTTAAGGGAAGATTATGTGTTCCTCGAGTTGGTGATCTAATTAATGATATAATTCCTAAGGCATATGGTTTGCATTATTCTATTCATTCGAGAACAACTAAGATGTACTGTGACTTGAAGAAGCTTTATTGGTAGTCTGGGATAATGAGGGACATAGTGGATTATGTGTCCAAGTGTTAAATTTGTTAGTGAGTAAATTATAAGCATCCAAGGCCGTTGGGGTTGTTTTAGAGAATGCCTATAACCATGTTGAAGTGGGAGCATATTGCTATGGACTTCATGATGGGCTTCCCTAAGACTTTGGGAGAGAGTGACTTCATTTGGGTGGTAGTAGATCAACTGACAAAGTTAATTCACTTTTTACTGATTTGAGTAGACTATAATGCTCAATAGTTACTTAAAATTTATGTCAAGTAAATTGTGAGACTCCATGTGGTTCCACTTACTATCATTTCTAATAGAGATTCAAAGTCCACTTTTATGTTTTGGGGAAACTTGCATGAGTCATTGGTCACCAAGCTCACGTTTAGCACAACTTTTCACCCTTAAATTTATGGGTAGTTGGAGAGGATGATCTAGGTGCTAGAGGACATATGAGATTGATTTTGGTGGTCATTGGGACCAGTTTCTTCCATTTTTTGAGTTTTCATACAACAATAGTTATCACTCCAGTATTGACATGACACTATTTGAGACACTTTATAGAAGGAAGTATAGGTTACCTATTGGGTGGTTTGATTTGGGAGTTATTAAGGATTTGGGCCTAGATTTGGTACAGGAGGATCAGGGAAAGGTAAGGTTTATTTAATCCAATTTGTTAGCTCCTCAAAGTGAGCGAAATGAGTACGCAGACTATAAGGTGAGGGCATGTTCTTTAAAGTTGGTGAACAAGTTTTTCTCTAGGTGTATACTATAAAGGGATTCATGACATTCAAAAAGAGGGGAAAGCTCAACTCTTGATATATAGGTCCCTTCAAGGTTCTTGAGAAGTTGGGTCCAGTTGCATATTGGTTAGTATATTGTTAGGGTTTTTGGTGGCCATTTGATGTTCATGTTTCAATGTTAAAAAGGTACTACGGAGATAGAGACTAAATCATTAAATAGGACTTAGTTCTATTAAATAAGAATTTAGCTTATGGAGGAACCAGTAGTGATTCTAGATCAGGATGTTTGAAAATTAAGGACAAAGGAAATTCATTTGGTAAAGGTGAAATAGAAGCATTGTTCGGTCAAGGAAGCCACTTGGGAGATTGAGAAGGACATGTAGGATAAGTACCCTTAATGGTTTGAGGATACATGTCCTCTCCTTTTTCTTTGTTTAGCCTATATTTATCATTTCATCATTTGGGGATGATCGATAGGTAAATTGGTATCGGTTGTAATGACACTCTCTATCATTATGTATGAGTCCTAGTTTAATATCTCATATCCAAATTCTTCCTAGTTTGGAAGTTACAAATTTTAGGCTAGGCTAGTTTGAATCAATTTTGGAGAGAGGTATGCCCTAGGAAAATCTAGAAATGATTTAAACCAAGGTAGTGGTATTAGTCCTAATTTCTAGTTAGCTAAGATAGTAAGGAGCCCATAGGAATTTATGGAATCAAATTTGGGTAAGTAGGACTCTCAAAATTGATCTTAGCATAAAGGGCACTGTTTTAAAGGTTCCAGGTTTAATGTGTATTGACAAAGGTTAAATTTTTGGGTGAAGACGGACATTCTGTCCCATTTACAACACTATAGTGGTCGGAAAATTGCTATTGAGGTAAGCACTATAGCAAAATAATCCTAATATAGCTGTGGTTAAGGGCTGTCAACCACCGCCATATTGGTGGTTACAGCTAAAGTGGTACCTCTTAGCGGTACTACTATAACACGAAAATTGCAGTCTTATTGAAATAATTTTCCAAAATAGTTTATATCTCAAAATCTCATTTTGGGAAAAAGAAAGGGAGATTTAGGGTGAAATACACTAGAAATTCTTTGTTTTGCGTCATCAAGGTAAGCAATTTATCCCCGTTAAATTGTATTTAATTATTAAGCCTTAGAAGTTTTAATTCATGGAGTTTAGGGAGGGTTTTAGGGTGGATTTTGATTATTTACTAGTGCAAGGGGAAAATTAAGAAATAAGTTAATGAGTTTTGATTATTAACAATTAATTTACCCTCACATTCTGTTAATTCACTAATTTATTCATGAAATTAGTAGTTTTAGATGAATTACAGTGGAATAGCCCTAGAACGGGAAGAGAATGATCATGAATTTGACCTTAGAAGCTGGGTGTTAGTTATAAATTTGGACATTTTATATTATTTCTGTAATTATTTATTTATATGTATTTTCTAGATCACAAGCAAGCGAAAATTGCACGGAAGGACAAAGCTCTGACATAGTGGAGTTGTACAAGCTTGGTTCAAGGTAGGCGATAGTATTGCAGTTTAATATAATTTATGCTATATGTGCATGTTTACTACTTTATAGTATGGATTGTTAGTGCATATTATTTGGTGTGGTCTTTGTAACGTTTTGTAGTTGTTACATGATTTTGACCTACCTTACTTGCTAAATATGGAATGTTTGGTATTTAGAACGTTCTCATGAGCTTTTGGTGGAATAAGGTTTGAAGACACTCGTGTAGGGGATTTTAGTACATGGACGGTAATTTCCCCTTGTTGGTTATAGATAAAGGGAGGTTGTATATCCCTTAGCTTGTATATACTAGGGCCAGGTGAGTTTGACGGTTCCATAAGCGGACCATAGAGATATTCTCTTATATCTAATAAATTGTCAAGGCTTGGTTTTGTCTTGGTATTTACTAAACTTGTTTTGGTGATGATATGTTGACTATTGGTTTGATTCTAAATTATTCATTCTTGATTGTTGTGCTAAGTGTATGTTTGTTAAGCAGAAATTAACTTATTGTACTGTAACTTAGTTATATGTTCATATTCTTACCTTGGGTTGGTCAAATGACCCTACCAGTTGATGTTGGGTGTATTTGCACGCCTAAGAACCATAATTTACCCATATTTTAGCTAAGTTTTGAGGACAAAATATATAATTCCTGCACTTTTAGTCCATTTTCCTGTAAGTGAGCTAACCTATGTGATTAGCATGTTTTCAGGTATTAATGATGAAGATTTCAGCACTTTGTGGACCTTTGGGCATCAAAGGAAAACTTCATGTAAGAAGGAAGGCAGCTTTTGGAAGCTTGTGGACTGAATGTGATGCATGGAGAATCTGTCCCGGGCAAAATCAGTATTTCTTAATACTTAGGGGTGCAGAAGTAACCTAGTAGGACTAGGACAAGGATGTTATAAAAACCTTATTTGCTGAATTTTTCAGCATTGCTTTTCATAATTCAGTCAACACTTTTAGTATTATTCACGTTACAATTTCTGTTACTTTAGACAGAAAAAAACGCTACAAGAACGGCTAGAGAGGAAATCACGTCATTCTGATAGTGACGCCAATACATACCCATCGTGAGATTGTTATCGTTTTGGTATGATGATGATGATGTCTTCGTTGTTTTCCTTTACAATCATGAGTAGCTAAACCTCTCTGTTAGGGTTATGGAAGCCTTTTGATATACTATCTATTACTATGAGTTTGTGAATTCTTGATGCGTATGCTACTTATATCATTACTCTCTTTGTTTTAATTAAATTCTTGTGGTTGCAAACATATAGAATACGCCATTATAGCATTAACTTGTTCGAGAGAAAAGTTACATGTTTGGAAAAGAGAGTGTGACAAGGAAATAAGGCTACCAACCCCTGTTTACACGTTAATGCCTTAATCGGATTAACCTCTTGGAGAGTTCGTACCATTAGTTATACGCTTTAAGCTCGAGAGAGTTAAAGTGAAATAATCCTTGATGGTTGAGAAACACTAGGATTTACCATTAGAATACGAATCTCTATAAGTGCATGCATGTCTGAATTCCGCATTACTCATAGTTAATAGATACGTAGAACTCATAAGGTGGACATAACCCTAACTTATTTTTCACTGTGATTAAATCTTACTAAACAAATCATTCTGTTGTTACTTTGATAGATTAATTCACGCCACAATCCAATCCCCCCTTTTCCGTGGAATTTTCGATCAACAGTCTACTAATAATTGCAACACTTAGTGAGCAAGTATTCCCTGTGGGATTCGACACCCACCCTAGTTGGGTTCTATATTTGAAAGCGACCGCTTACACTCTTACGAGAGCTGTAGTTTGGGCGTTATCAAATTTTGGCGCCATTTCCGGGGAGTACGGTTGTCAACTAAGTTTGTAATAGTTACTAGACCCTTTGGTCAAAGATTCTCGAATTTTACTTTTAGTTGTTGTTTTTGTTTTATTCAGGTTTTGTTGAGTGCATGCCAAATACTCGTAGTTCTGGTCAGCCATTATTACCCATAAATCCTGAACCTCAATTTATTGGCAGAATGGATGCACATCGTGACATTGACAGAAGGGCGGCTCAACAGGAGCAGGCTAGATTAGCTGCACTGGCAGCTGCTCAAGTACATCAACAGAATATTCATAACCCAGGGCGAGCAACAAATCCTGATGATGAGGACCTGGGTGATGATGAGTTACTGAATCCTAGGCGTACTGATGAGGTGGCGGCATCTATGCATATGAGGGAACGTCAAGCTAGAATGAGACCTGACCGCCGAGCTGTGCAGGCTCTTTTTGATGATGATGATGACGATATGGATGGAGCTGGTGCCACAGGGGCTATTATTCCTCCACCCTTGGCACCCGGAGCTAAGTTCAATATCACTAGCACCATGATTCAGTTATTGCAGCTCAAGGGGTTATTTGGTGGACTCGCAGGCGATGATCCGAATATGCATCTGATCAACTTTATTTCAACATGCAAGTCGTTTGACAATCCAGGAGTTGGACAAAATGCAATTAGACTGCGCTTATTTCCATTGTCTATGTATGGGGAGGCAACTCTATGGTTGAACGGGATAACTCCTAATTCTATTACTAAATGGAGGCAATTGAAAGACACTTTCCTAGAAAGATTCTTTCCGCCATCCAAGAGAGCCCAACTACGGGATGAGATCAGCAATTTTTGACAGCTTCCAACTGAAGCTCTCCACGAAACATGGGAGAGGTTTAAGAAGAAGCTTATGCGGTGCCCAAACCATCAGATGACGAATATCCACTTGATGGAAATATTATATAGGGCTTTGAACTCGGTGACAAATCCAGTGGTTGATAATGCTGCAGGAGGGTCATTCATGGACCTTACTTTTATTGAGGCGAGTGATATGCTGGATCGTATGACAAAGCAGAGTAGAGCTTGGCATACCAGGGATTCTGAGGTAGCGAGCTCTACTGTATCTATTGGCATGATTGCAGAACATAGACGAAGACAAGAGGAACGTGACCAGGATATGGCTCACATGAAAACGCAGATGGATCTTCTTACCAAGCATTTATTATCAAGGAAGACCGAAAAAGTCAAGGATGTTGTGTCACAAGGAAGAGATGAATCAGATTTTGAGGAGGAAGCAAATTATTTGAATAATCAGGGGGTTTCCGAGGCAATGCCCAAGGAAACCAAGGTCAGAACTATTATGATAAATCTGGATACAAAGACCGCGATCAAGGTGGTTGGAAGAATAAGACTGACAGGAGTGGTTTGTATGTTCCTCCTGGAAACCGTGAGGCTATGACGTCTGGCTCTGGGAAGATGTCCATGGAAGATATGATGGCTAAGCTGTTGAAAGGAGTGGAGGCGACCAACATGGGCGTAACAGAGGTAAAGAATGATTTGTCATCAATAAATCAATTGGTTGATTCACATTCTACCGCGATAAAATAGCTGGAGCAACAATTGAGTCAACTATCAGTGGCATTCAATCAAAGAAAGGCTGGCACCTTACCTAGCAACACTGTGCAAAACCCAAGGAATGATAGATCATGTATGGCTATTACTACCAGGAGTGGTAAAGCGTTGGAAAATCCATCCAAAGGCAAGCAGGTGGTTGATGATATAACAGATAATGTTATTGATGCAGAATGTGAAGATGTCGTAGAAGCTGAAAATAGTGTTCCTGACGTTACCCCTAGACGTTTGCAGCCTGAAAAGATCGATAATCGGAAGAAAGATAAAAAGGAAGTGGCGGAGAAAACTATTCCCCTTCCACCACCACCTTTTCCTCAGAGACTGAAGAAGAAAGCTGATGACACCAGGTTCAGTAAATTCATAACTATGTTGAAGCAGCTTACTATTAATGTTCCTTTGGTGGAGGCGCTAGAGCAGATGCCCGGATACGCTAAATTCATGAAGGACATTTTGACAAAGAAGCGGGCAGCAAGCTATGAGCTGGCAGATAATGTTCATCATTGCAGTGCAATCGCTACAAGATCGCTAGTTCAGAAGAAGACAGATCCTGGTGCTTTCACTATTCCTTGCACGGTTGGATCTTTGGATTTTTATAAGGCATTGTGCGATTTGGGAGATAGAATTAATTTGATGCCACTATCTATTTATAGAAAGTTGGGGTTGGGTGATTCTACACCAACCAATATGCGGCTCGTGATGGCAGATAGGTCGGTAAAATGACCTGTTGGTATCTTATATGATGTATTGGTGAAGGTTTACACCTTCATTTTTCCTGCAGACTTTGTTATTTTGGATTACGAGGTGGATTCTGAAGTTCCCATAATCTTGGGGCGTCCTTTCCTTGCAACAGGAAGTGTGCTTATTGATCTAAGAGCTAATGAGCTTTTATTTCGGATGAATGACGAAGTGGTCTGTTTTGATGTATGCAAATCAATGAAGCAGCCCAAAGATATGAATGTGTTCTCTGTAGCTGATGTTTATTATGATGATGAGAAAGAATTATCTGTAGAGAAGCAACTTATTGTTGATCCATTGGCTGCTGTGCTTATAAATTTTGAGCGTAAGGATGTTGAAGAGTATGAAGAAACTATTTGTGCTCTAACATGAATTGGATCCTATTCTCATGCTCCTAAGAAACTGGATCTGGATCTTAAAAATTGTCCTTCACCACCAGCAAAGCCATCCATTGAAGAACCACCAGTGCTAGAATTGAAGGAGCTGCCCAGTCACCTGAAATATGCATTTTTGGGAAGTGGTGATACACTTTCGGTTATTGTTGCGGCTGATTTAGGTGAGCAGCAGGTTGCGGCTCTTATTTCTGTTCTGAGGAGGTACAAGAGAGCCATCGGTTGGACTATTGCTGATATTATTGGTATCCCTCCTGGGATATTTATGCACAAGATTCAGCTCGAGGAAAATTATGTGCCTACCATTGAGCATCAACGACGTTTGAATCCACCCATGCAGGAGGTAGTGAAGAAAGAAATTATTAAGTGGTTAGATACTGGGGTAGTGTATCCAATCTCCGACAGTAAGTGGGTAAGTCCGGTACAGTGTGTACCCAAGAAAGGGGGCATGACGGTAGTTGCGAATGAAAAGAATGAGTTGATTCCCCTCAGACCTGTCACAGGGTGGAGAGTGTGTATGGACTACCGGAAGTTGAATTTGTGGACGCTTAAGGATCACTTTCCAATGCCATTCATGGACCAAATGCTTGTTCGATAGGTAGGGAAGGGATGGTTTTGTTTCTTAGATGGATATTCCGGTTATAATCAGATTTTGATTGCTCGTGAGGATCAAGAGAAAACCACTTTTACATGCCCATATGGTATGTTTGCCTTCAAACGTATGCCATTTGGGTTATGTAACGCACCTGCCACTTTACAACGTTGTATGATGTCCATTTTTCCTGATATGGTTGAAGACACCTTGGAGGTGTTCATGGACGATTTTTCAGTTATGGGTGAATCGTTTGAGTCGTGCTTGGCAAATCTGAGTATGGCGTTACAGAGATGTGTTGAGTTCAACTTGGTGCTAAACTGGGAGAAGTGCCATTTTATGGTTAAGAAAGGCATTGTTCTTGGGCACAAAGTCTCCGAAAGAGGAATTGAGGTTGATCGAGCCAAAATTGAAGTTATCGAGAAACTACCACCTCCAATTTCTATAAAGGGAGTTCATAGTTTCCTCGGTCATGCAGGTTTTTATCGAAGGTTTATTAAAGACTTCTCCAATATTGCTAGTCCGTTATGCAAACTCTTGGAGAAGGATGCAAAGTTCAACTTCGGTGAAGATTGCTTGAAGGCATTTGAATGCCTCAAAGGGAAGCTAGTTGAAGCTCCTATTATTGTAGCACCCGATTGGTCTCTACCGTTTGAAGTGATGTGTGATGTAAGTGGGGTAGCTTTGGGTGCTGTACTTGGTCAGAAAAGAGAAAGGCTATTTCATCCAACATACTATGCGAGCAAGGCCTTGAATGGAGCCCAGAAGAACTATACCGTCACGGAACAAGAGCTTCTAGCAGTTGTTTATGCTTTTGAAAAGTTCCGTGCTTACTTGTTGGGAACCAAAGTGGTGGATCATACAGATCATGTGGCTCTGAGATATTTAATGGCAAAGAAGGATGCTAAGCCAAGTCTAATTCGGTGGGTGTTATTGCTTCAAGAATTTGATTTCGAGGTAAAGGATAGAAAAGGTTAAGAAAACCAAGTAGCTGATCATCTATCTAGACTTGAGAGTGCGCACATAGCGCAACCCGACCTTGAGATTGATGATGCATTTCCCGACGAAGGGATCCTAGCCGCTATGGTGGAAGACTTACCGTGGTATGCAGACTTTATGAACTACGTGGTAAGTAAAGTGATGCCTGAGAATCTCTCCTTTCATCAAAAGAGAAAGTTCATGCATGATGTGAAACTCTACTTCTGGGATGAATCGTATCTTTTTCGATGATGTGCTGATGGTGTTATTAGGTGATGCATCTCTGATGTGGAGGTGCCTAGCATCTTGGAAGCAAGTCATGCTTCCCAAGTTGGGGGTCACCATGCAGGTGATCGGACAGCCAGGAAGGTATTGCAAAATGGCTATTATTGAACTTCATTATTCAAGGATGCTTACGATTTTGTGAGAAGATGTGATCAGTGTCAGAGGCAAGGCTCTATCTCGAAGCACCATGAGATACCCATGTCTAAAATTCTTGAAGTGGAGCTATTTGATGTATGGGGTATTGATTTTATGGGCCCATTTGTGAGTTCGTTTGGGATGAAATATATCCTAGTTATTGTGGATTATGTATCCAAATGGGTCGAAGCGGTAGCGCTGGCTGATAATGAAGGTAAGCGTGTTGTAGCATTCTTAAAGAGAAATATCTTCTCTCCTTTTGGGGTACCACGTACCATCATAAGCGATGGAGGATCACACTTTTGTAACAAGCTGTTCAGAGCCGTATTGGTGAAATATGGGGTCAAGCAACATAAGGTAGCTACACCTTACCACCCATAAACTAGTGGGAAGGTAGAGGTTTCTAATCGGGAGATCAAGCTGATCCTTGCTAAGACTGTAAATGCTAGTAGGAAGGATTGGTCCTGAAAGCTGGATGATGCCTTATGGGCTTATAGGACTGCATTCAAGACACCAGTTGGCATGTCCCCGTACCAATTAGTTTATGGGAAGGCTTGTCACTTGCTGATTGAGCTTGAACATAAAGCATTGTGGGCGTTGAAGAGGCTTAACCTGAATTGGAATGATGCTATTAATCTGAGATTGGAACAGCTGAATGAGATAGATAAATTCCGTCTACATGCGTATGAAAGGGCAGACCTCTACAAGGAACGGATGAAAAAGTACCATGATCGGCGGATTATCCAAAGAAACTTTCAGAAGGGTGATATGGTACTTCTTTTCAACTCCAGGCTGAAGCTATTTCCAGGTAAGTTGAAGTCTAAATGGTCTGGTCCGTTCAAAATTAGCCAAGTCTACTCGTCTGGAGTAGTAGAGTTAGAAGTCAAAAATGGTAGTGTCTTCAAGGTGAATGGCCAACGTGTGAAGCCATATATCGGTCCTCTTGACTCGATAAAATGCATGTCCACCATCTATCTCAACGAAGTCTAAGTAATCGAGGTAACTATGTCGTGCCGCGATAATAAATCAAGCGCTACATGGGAGGCAACCCATCATTTTTAGTCGTTTTGTTTTCCTAGGAGTTTGTTTTGTTAAATAAAAATCCAAAAAGAAGAGTCGAGCCACGACCAAAACTAAGGCGCTTGGTGGGAGGCAACCCATCTTTCTAATCGTTTTTGTTGTTTTTGATTAAGTGTAGGGGAAGACGTATAAAGGAGGAGCTTGGTCTCAAATTTTGATTTGAAAGTGAGCAATGTTAAAGGTGGTAAGTGAGTAATGAAGGAGCAAAAGGCTTTCGGTTAGGCATTGCCTATATAAATCTAGGCAACGGACAAGGCAAGGCCTATGCTATTGCCTTTGCTCTCTGAATCGACAATGCTATAGAAGAGGCGCCGCCTATGCTCAACTAGGCAAAGCTAAAGGCGCCGCCTATTCCATTGCCTTTGCTTTCTGAATCTACAATGCCATAGCATAGGCGCCGCCTATGCCAAACTAGGCCATAACATAGGCGCCGCCTATGTTCAACTAGGCTTTGATAAAGGCGCCGCCTATGCTAAGCATAAGCAAAGCATTAGGCGCCGGCTACTTAAGCTTTTTGGTCTCCTAACCCGATTTTTCATGGGTCAAACCCGACCCAAGCCTTGGTTTATAAATAGAACTTCAACCTTAAGACAAAATCAAATTGTTTTCTCCATATAGGCGCCTCCCAAGCTTCCCCATTCTTTCAAAATCTTTCAAGCTTATCTTCCGAATCCATCACCAAGTAAGTTATTCTTTTATATTCCGTAGTTGTTGGAATGCTACGTTTATAATGATTTATTAGATTTTGAAGTGGTGTTGGTGATTAGAATGTGGTTGGTTTGTTATGATACATCTAGTTGAGTGAAAGAATACGTGTGGGAGTTCTTGACTTTGTTCCGACTTGTATTTGATTGTTATACACTGTCATAGTTTTATGAAGTCGAAATTGTGAAGTTAATACATAATCTTGTAAGTAGAAAGCTTGAATATTTGAATGACTCGTTCATCGAGATACCGATTATGATTGACCACAAGCATATGATGGTGTGATTATGCCTAAGCAATAACTTGTTTCTATTTGTGGTACGATCCTTATGTGGTAGTTTTGTTCAAAAAGTGCATTCATCCAAACATGAAAATATAGACAAGATTACATGAAATAGAATTGGAAAGGATAGTTAAGATAACATGAACGTATGACTGTGCTGAACATGTTGTTGGAACATATCTCCTAAATGTATGTCGATGAAGTCTGAGTAATCGACATCACTCACTTAATTAGTCTGTGCCAACAAATTAAGTGTGGGGTGGTGCCACTACTGTTTGTTTTTCGATTGAATCTTCCGAGATGAAGCTAACATGACTCTATTTTTAATCTCAGGTAGAATGGCCCCAAAAGGACGACAAGGAAAAGAAAAAGTGTCCACCTCACAGAAAGGGCAAGAAAGGTCAGAAAAGGGTAAGAAACCTGATGATGACGACTCTAATGATAATTCCGACGCAGGGGGCATGACCCCAGACATAGAAGAGGAGTTCGACTAATTAGGTTTTCCTTATTTATTTCCACTGAGGGCAGTGTGTCTCGTCTAAGTGTGGGGTGCCGGTATATGTCTGTCGTATTGTATTTCTTTGCCTACATTTATTCTTGTTTTTTCTAATTAGTCGTAATATTTTCGATTTTTTTTAGATTTTGCATGAAATTGTTCTGATAGACGGCATGGTATTATAACAAGATTTTGTGCTAAATCATTACTATTGAGACGTTTAGGCTCTAAGTGTGACTCACTGTGTGATATTTGTGTGGTTTAATTCATTCATCTGTTGGGTCAAGAGTCTATACTGCTCCCAATAAAGTTGACCATGTGCCTTGTGTGTGTGAGGTTATAGTATATTCTGTGTTGTGACTGATGCTAGAACTTGCCTGGTGTGTGTGTAAAGCGAAATAAAGAGTGTGAGTTTAGGAGATGATTTAGGCATTTCTTTGGCAGCCTATAATTGTTTACCTTCTTTTTACCTACCTTTGTACATTATCCTAGTTAACCCCCTTTGAGCCTTTAGCTATTTTCTTTGACAGCCTCATATGTAGCCTAATCCATTTTTTTCAAGACCATAATTTGATCCAAATTTCTAAGCGCTTTAAAGTATAGAGTCACGTGACAAAATAAGAGGAAATTGGGTGAGAGTGATGCCTCAGAGTGTATTGGTACTTGAAATTGTTGTGAAAAAGAGTGGCTATCATAGAGATCGTAGAAGTTTTTTTTTTATAAAAAAAAAAGAGAAAAGAAGAAATAAATAAATAAATCAAATAAAAAAAAAGAAAAAAAAAAGAAAAGAAAAAAAAAGAAATGGAAAAATAAAAAGATAGTTGTGTTTATAATTGAATAACAAAATAGGTGAAAAGGGGTGGTAGATGAAAGGAAAGTAGAGGGGTTGTTTAAAAGAGAGTGTTAATGACATAACGTAGTGTATTAAAGCGCTTAGGGAACATAGTCACTATTTCTGGCCAAAATAGTCCTACCTGTCCCTTAGCCTACATTACAACCTGTAAAGACCTATTTGATCCTAAGCTTAACATTCTGATATTAGTGGAGCATTACACTAAAGGCAAGCCTATGGTCATCAGTTGCAACATATGAATTCTTTGTGAGAGTGAGAGCAAGGAGAATCTTATACCCATGTTTCGAAAAATGCTAAACTTGTGAGTGATTATGGGTGATATCTTGTGTGAGACACACATGGTTGACGAGTTTTGGGTAGTTTTGTATGATTCTTTGTGCCTTAACTTGTGGATACAAATTAGCCATCATTAAGAGTCTATGTTGGAGGTTGAATTGTTTCTAGTAGTGATCTAGAAAACTACTCTTTGTTAATAATTGTTGTGCCTGTCTTGATGAATATTTTGTGTTATTGCTGTGAAATCCTAGTAAGATGCTTGCATGTACATAATATTTTGTTCGAGGAAGAACAAAGCTTTAAGTGTGGGGTGTTGATGTTGGGCGTATTTGCACGCCTAAGAACCATAATTTACCCATATTTTAGCTAAGTTTTGAGGACAAAATATATAATTCCTGCACTTTTAGTCCATTTTCCTATAAGTGAGCTAACCTATGTGATTAGCATGTTTTAGGGTATTAATGATGAAGATTTCAGCACTTTGTGGACCTTTGGGCATCAAAGGAAAACTTCATGTAAGAAGGAAGGCAGCTTTTGGAAGCTTGTGGACTGAATGTGATGCATGGAGAATCTGTCCCGGGCAAAATCAGTATTTCTTAATACTTAGGGGTGCAGCAGTAACCTAGTAGGACTAGGACAAGGATGTTATAAAAACCTTATTTGCTGAATTTTTCAGCATTGCTTTTCATAATTCAGTCGACACTTTTAGTATTATTCACGTTACAATTTCTGTTACTTTAGACAGAAAAAAACGCTACAAGAACGGTTAGAGAGGAAATCACGTCATTCTAATAGTGACGCCAATACATACCCATCGTGAGATTGTTATCGTTTTGGTATGATGATGATGATGTCTTCGTTGTTTTCCTTTACAATCATGAGTAGCTAAACCTCTCTGTTAGGGTTATGGAAGCCTTTTGATATACTATCTATTACTATGAGTTTGTGAATTCTTGATGCGTATGCTACTTATATCATTACTCTCTTTGTTTTAATTAAATTCTTCTGGTTGCAAACATATAGAATACACCATTATAGCATTAACTTGTTCGAGAGAAAAGTTACATGTTTGGAAAATAGAGTGTGACAAGGAAATAGGGCTACCAACCCCTGTTTACACGTTAATGCCTTAACCGGATTAACCTCTTGGAGAGTTCGTACCATTAGTTATACGCTTTAAGCTCGAGAGAGTTAAAGTGAAATAATCCTTGATGGTTGAGAAACACTAGGATTTACCATTAGAATACGAATCTCTATAAGTGCATGCATGTCTGAATTCTGCATTACTCATAGTTAATAGATACGTAGAACTCATAAGGTGGACATAACCCTAACTTATTTTTCTCTGTGATTAAATCTTACTAAACAAAGCATTCTGTTGTTACTTTGATAGAATTAATTCACGCCACAATCCAATCCCCCCTTTTCCGTGGAATTTTCGATCAACAGTCTACTAATAATTGCAACACTTAGTGACCAAGTATTCCCTGTGGGATTCGACACCCAACCCAGTTGGGTTCTATATTTGACAGCGACCACTTATACTCTTACGAGAGCTGTAGTTTGGGCGTTATCACCAGTACACTGTTGTTCTTATGTGCTGATACAACACCTGCATTTACTTTGGTGAGTGCAACTCATATTCTAGTAGCTCCTATGAGACCTCCATTATTATTCCAGCGGTTGACTCCAGATTTTAAGGTGAGCAGCATATCGGGCGATCATGCGATCTCTCTTTATGACATTGTTCTTTGTTTGGACTTATGCATTTTCTTTAGTTTTTGGGGGTTCCATCCCCTTTTTAACTTTCTTAGTGTGTTTTGATTCACCGACTTTTGGATATTAGGGGCGTTTGGTTTAATATTTATTTTTCCATTTCTCATTAGTTGTTATACTGGTTAATCCTTGAACTATAATGGGATAGTTTTCTTTGTTTATTTCATACGTTGAATTATGTTTTTGGGGTTATTGGTTCTTCCACCGGGTGAGTAGTATGGGCGCCACTCACAATGGGTTTGGACCGTGATAGTTTAGTAGAGACAATGAACAAAACTCTAGTTAAGAGGGGTATATGTCTGATTTTGGATGCTAAGTTGTAATTTTGTAGGAAAAATAACTTAATATTGCTGCTTATATTATCAAGCTATCTCCTACTACTTATTTGGATTGTAATGTACTTGACATAATTTAATTTGATAAGAACATCTCTTATGACCACTTGAGAGTATTTACATGTAAATTATTTGTAAGTATTCATAAGAATGGTAGGTCAAAGTTGAATGTTAAAACTAGATAGTGTCTTTATTACTTCTGATCAAGATAAATTTGTATATCATTTTTATGATTCAGTTGTGAAGAAACATATTGGGTGATGTGATATTATGTTCTTTTAAGACTATACAATTAAATATTTTGATCAATCTAAGAAGGTTGATTCTCAAAGCAGTGAGAACTTAGTTGATGTTGACCCATTTCCTGTGATAATTGCACCAAAAGAAAAACAAGTTGATAACAAAAAATAGTGAGCTTGTTCAAAAATACCAATATGATATTGTTGATGATCCAATACAATATGATGTGGTTAGAAAACAACCAACTTCTATTTATTTTCGTTAGAGTTCTCTCAGAAGATCTACTAGAGATAAAATACATTCATCTCATTATTCTCCCAATAAGTATGTACTCTTGAATGCCAAGTAAGAATCTGAGCGTTTTAATGAGGACATGGATTATAAAGAAAAAGAAAGATATTTGATGCTATTAAAAATGAGATTAAATACTTATTAATAACGACATCTCTCGTTTTAAAACTAAATACAAATAGAAACACTATAAAAAAAGCAAATTTTTTGAGTGAAACATGATTATAGAAATCTAGTTCCATGGTACAAGACCATGTTAGTGTTAAGGAGTTTAACCAAAAAAATTTTAATTTTAATGATATATTCTCTCCGATTGTGATGATGTCACCTATTAACGTGGTTCTAGACTTATTTGCAAGTCTTGGTTTAGAGATTAAGCAAATGAATGTTGTAATTGCTTTTCTTCAGGGTAATTTAGATCAAGAAATTTATATGGAGCAACCAAAAAGTTTTGATGTTTAGAAGAAAGAGAATTATGTTTTCAAGTTGCAAAATAGATTTTATGATTTGAAACAAGCTCCTAAGTAGTGGTACAAGAAGTTTTGTTCTTTTATGAGTCAACTGGCTTCAAGAGACTTTGTCAGACCACTATACTTTTGTGCAAAAGTTTTTTAAGAACGATTTTATAGTTTTGTTATTTTATGTAGATGATATTCTTGTAGTTGATCATAATTGCATGATTCAAAATTTGAAGCAAGAAAGACTTAGGACATGGAAGGAAAATTCTTGACACATGCAAATTGTCCGTGACAGAGAGACCAATAAATAACGGAGTTATGGTTATCATAAGACAAGTACATTAGAAATTACTTCATAGATTCAACATGGATAATGTTAAAATTATTAATACATCTTTATATCCACTTCAAATTAAACATGAAGCAATATTTTTGTAGGGATGATAAGAAGGAAAATATGTAGAAAGTTTCTCATGCTTCGTCCACCGTCATTTGATGTATGAAATAATTTTTACAAGACCATATAGTACTCGGTTATTAGTATTGTTAGTCCTTTTCTTTCTAATCCATAAAGAAAACATTGGAATGTAGTGAAGAGGATAATGAGATATTATTTTGTGTCACTTTTAGTGTAATTTTGTATTTTAGGACTAGAAAACCTATTCTTAAGGATGACAATGGTGTGGGGTGGGGTGACTTTAAAATATGATATTGATATTTAATGTGGGATGTTGCGAGTTGTGATTTGCTGCATGCATTCTTTCAGCTATATTATTTGAGTTCTAGTTTAAATGTTTGGTTTAGGATTCTATTTTCTTTTAGATTTCAATGTTTGTATATTTCTTACATAATCTAAATTAGCTTAGAATACCAAATTTAGGATAAATCATAAATTTAAATCTTTAGCCTGACTCCTAACTCCCAACCCAAGACTTAACGAGGATTTAACCTTGACTTGTCACGACCCAATTTCTTAGGTCATGATGACACCTACTATAACCCACCATTAGGTAAGACAACCCTTAGTCTGAAACAGCTAGTAGCGGACTAATAAGAAAACGAAAGCAATATTACATGAAAAGATAAAGAATACAAGAAGAAAGTAAATATGTTCCGAAAACCTAGTGAAGTCAGTTCAAGAGCTTCTAATACAATAGAAGTAAAAAGTGAAACACTAATTTAAAATATACAAAGCCGCCTCTAAAATACAAAAGTAGAGAGCAATCTAACAATAAAGATAGAGCAGGAACAACTCTGAATGTCAAAAGATCACCCCGAATCATTGATCCATGGCATCTCCACACGATGCACATGTCAGCAGCGTGAACTCATACTATGATCTATAGGGTGCAAAAGTATAGGATGCGTACCAACATGAGGTAATCTATAGGCATCGACCGATTGAGATCCAAAGACACTGTATGTAAAAATAACTAGTAAAGCAAGGATAGCATTAGATTCGACTATCTAAGATATGAGATATAATAATACTAAATAGAAAAGTAAGGATAAACTATCATACCCTACAAGTAATCTGGGGAAAAGTTATGCCAGATTGTATCTGGTCAACATATGATAGTACAATGAAGAAAGAGATATATGATACACAATAGAGGTATGAAGAAAGATATATATATTTATATATACACACATATGCACAATAGATATATAATATCAATATGACAAAAGGGTATACATATATATAATAATATTACGAAGGAAACCAAAAAATATATCATAAGAATAGCTAAACCAAAAAGTTCTAACCAAAGGAAACTAGCCTAACATATTGAGGATCATAAACAAATATGGGATCTAACTTGAACATAATCATATTCTCTAATCGAAATATGAATAACCATAATAACAAGAGACAAGGAATCAGAAACATACCGACAACCTCTGGTGTCAGTCCATAACCAACCTGCCATGAGCTACACAAATAACCAAGCAATAGTGTAACCTGCTATCTCAGAAAAATAATAAACTAATTAGGCTCCAACAAGCCTAAAAGGTAAAATCAATCATTCAAAAAATATCAATACAATTAATCACTCAAAAAATATCAAACATAACCTATACTTATATAGCCTCCATAGACAAATAGATATAACTGTCAAACATTTTTACTAGTGATAGGAAATGAATACAAATAAGGCCATGAAAAATACCATATCCAACACAAGTGTATACACCTCCTTTAGCTCAAAAGTTTGCAAAGGCAAGACCTACAGCGACCATCATCCTCTAGCACTGTGGCTCACAGACAGAAGGGCCATAGAAGACTCAGGATATCTGTGTAAACTGCCTAGTCCCAAACCAGGACTTTCATAAACCAAATCCACAATAGTAGTAATAATGACAACTATAATCAAATAAGATATAATGGATGGTAACAAGATGCCAAATAATCCATAACTATATGATAATAATAGTTGGGTTAAAGATAAAACATAGGGTAACAATATTAGGCCTGATTATCCATAACTATATGATAACAATCGTTGGGCTCAAACCTAATCCATAGGGTAATAATAAAAGGCATGATAATCTAAAACCAAGAACAAGGTCTCTCAAATCATAACCATGAATAGATGCCAGAATCAAATTGGAACTCATATGCAAGGCATAACTAGCAATGATCTAAGTTTCATAAACCCATCACAATCCATTTATTCACAAAATTCAGTATCGAGAGGTTAAAGATCATCTACCCCCTCCCCAAAGGTAATGAAGCTAAAAAGACATGATATCAAGTCTAACTCAACCCATACCTAAAGTGAAAACCTAAGAAAATAATTAATATGTCTATATACCCCTAATGGAGAGTCATTCAAAGCATTCTATTTAAAAAGGGAAACGAAACCCACTAATACCCCTTGTAACCCAGCCTTAGGAAAACCTACCCAAACCTAGGATACAGTTTCTAAACCCTATCCCAAGGTACTAAAGAAAATAAGTCTAGTCTTAGAGGAAGAACATATCCTAACCTAAGTTAAAACGACCCCAAATCCTGATAAAGAGAGGCCTTAATTGGCTATAGT
The DNA here is from genome assembly GCA_030864215.1 of Capsicum pubescens. Classification (NCBI taxonomy): domain Eukaryota; kingdom Viridiplantae; phylum Streptophyta; class Magnoliopsida; order Solanales; family Solanaceae; genus Capsicum; species Capsicum pubescens. The sequence goes on along the minus strand of CM061544.1, from coordinate 190,232,896 downwards.
AGATATAAGAGTGTGGATAATGTATACATGCCACTACCAGTATCTAAACAAAGAAAATATAAGTAAAGAAATAGATATACGCTAAGCCACAAATCCTCTAAAGCATATATTTTTTTGAACTAACCTAGTGTCCATGGTCTCGTAACAAAGGACTCAGGTCAAACAATCTAATATATAGAACAATGAGAGCATATAACTTTATGCAGAAAATCAGAAGCAAAATTAATAAGAGATATCATTCTACAAGGTGATTTTAATTGAGGAATATCATCAAAAAGGATAAGTACTACCCTAAATTCAACACTAAGAATTGTTAGTGCCAAACTAAGGTAGTTTACATAACTAATCAGGCTTTATAGTATGATAAAACTATGGCTGGTATTCTAGGATAATGCTAAATTTAAAACTCTATTAGAGTCACTAAACTCGTTAATTACTATTACAACTAGCCCTAACCCTATATTATAACCCCCACCTATAATGCAGTCCATACAGTACAAAGTCTCATTGAGAATAGTAGACTGAATCCAACCTCAATGCCAAATCGCAGATCTTAAACCATCAACAAATTACCCATCTTTACTCCATGATCTTTGGATTTCATCGTTCTATAAAATTATAAACTATATATTAATACGAGTAAAATAATACCCATTTTGCCATAAATTTTGGGCCCAAAATTGGGTAAAAAAGGGCCTATAAGGCTTGCTAACAAAACTTTAAAATTAAATCAGTCACGAGGTCCCTTGAAGGATAAGGAATGCGTGCTCAAAAATTAATCACAAACATAGTTTCAAGTGTGCTCGAATTATACTTAATATCTAAGGGAAAGCAAGGGTAAAATCAAGAATTTAATGAAGAATTAGAGCAGAAACCTATGTAATAACGATGGAAGAATGATCACCAATATTTCCCTGACTTAGTCCAATCTTTCATTAATAATTTCCCTCAAGTTCTTGAGTTAAAAATCAAATAATGGTGGAAAAAAGGTGGAATATGAATTAAAAAATATAAAAGAGAGAGTTATATACTACCAAGGCAATGCCCTTTGCTAACACGGGCAAGGGTCGCGAATGCGATGCTAGATCAAAACAAGCCTTTGTGAACACCTAGTCCACTACTAATATGAAGAGTAAAGCTGAGCTAGCTAGGACGGATTACCCTATGTGAATACGAATGCTAGAAATATTTCATATACTAAATGCAGTTAATGCCATGCAAATGAGAAGGACAAAATAGCCTGCATCAAATATTGGAAAAACCAACATATGCTTAAGTCCATAAAACTGCAATAAGGGACTTGGGATTTATTTAGAACCCCATGCGCGCAAATAAATTTTTCCATCACACCAAATTCTATATTTTGGGAATGAAGCCATCAAAACTTTTATCTGAGGTCATTTTGAGTAAATATAGGTCCCATACCCATAGTTCTATTTTTACCAAATTCTACCCAATTGCTCAAAATAAGTTAGGAAGCCTTGGGACCCATACCAAGAGTTCCCCAACCTAAATTCCATATTCCAGAGCTAACGGTGCTATTGGGATTCTCAACCAAGGCCTTCTACTATGAGTTTTGGTCCAAGACTAATTCCTCAACAATGAAAGATCTAAAATAGAGAAATAAGCTTAAATACCAAATAAAATGTTCAAAGACTAACAAGTCGACCCCCACAATTCATAATAACCTATAGCTACCTTGGGAAGGTACAAAATTCCAAATATGCATAGAAAATGAGAAAATAACCTAGAGGGTCATTATAATATCCACTACTAAAAGGAATTTCATCCTTAAAAATCAATGGATAGAAAGAGATTGAATGGTCGAAAGGAAAAAGTAGTGGGCTTACATGACTGAGCAAGACTCCCTATATAATCTGTAAGCAAAGAAAAACTTCCAATGGATATTACTTAAGGTATCCCTCTTTTGCCAACTTTGTTACTTCACTTTTCTAAATAACCATAATGTAATGACCCTCTATGTCATTTTTTGCATTTCCACTCATTTTCACTATTTAGAGTTTTTTATGGCTGCCTCAAGTCATTTTTCACTTATTGGAGCTGACTGTTCAGTTATCGGGAAATTAATTTATTTTTAGAGTCAATTACTTATTTTAAAGCCTTCGTTGGTAAAAATAGCTATCTGGTGTAAACTTTATCTTGACAACCTTGCATGCTAATTTTGATAGTTCTATCATATTTGGAATATCGAATTAGGCTAGGGGGCCATTTATTCAGGTCTTGAAGCTTCTAGACTTATTTTGGGCAATTGGTCGAAATTTGATAAAAATGGCCCTAGGTTGTGGGTCCAGCTTGATGTCAAAATGACACAGAATGGAAATTTTAATAATTCCATTGAGTTTAAAATGTCAATTTGATAGGGTATCATAGTTTGTTTGCATTTATGAGATTCTGAATGAATCTCAAGGGGTCAGTGTAAACTTTGAATTTTCTAAGTTTCAACTGATGCATCACTCAGCTGGTGTATCCAATTAAGTGGCACTTGGGAGGTTATTAAACCACCCTTTTACCTAATTTTCTCTCTATTTTTACAAGTATAGAGAGCTAAAATCCCTAGAGAGTGTGTAAAATTGAGAGAGTGTTAATTGGGAGATTTTGAGGTATTTGTGAGCTCAGATTTATCATTCCCTTATCAAAATCCTTGTAAGTTTCCATCATATTATTTATTTAATTCTTCAATTAGACTAAAATCCCTAGATTATTGTTGGATTGATTTTAGTTTCTTTTGAGCTCAAAATTTACCCATTCTTGAGGATAAATTATCCTTAAGCATATAGGGACATGTTGACGATTTTGAAAGTCGATTTTGCAAGCAGGCCCCACATGATATTTTGACTTGATTTTGAACCCAAAACATAATAATGCAATATGAGTGCCTTTGTTCTCGTATTGATGATTATATTACCATTTTGATGGCATGTCATCGTTCAAAAACTTCTTATAAGGGGAAATCATTGATTTAGCAGACTTCACCAGGCTTTCTTCGATGTCTAAGTAGGCTAGGCTTAATTTTCTCTTAGATTGGTCATACTTATAGTATCCATTTGGTATTGTTCTAGATTTGGGTTGAGAATTAGGACTTAGAGTTATATTTAGTGTGGAGTGGATGATTTAGACAATTTAGAGGCCTTAACTACTCGTTCTTTAAGTAAAATTAATATCTTAAGACCCAATGAGGCTTCTTTTGTATATTGTAGTGAAATTTGACACCCTAGTCTAGTTTGGGTAGAGTTTACCTTTAAATGGATTACTGGGGTTAGAAGTGGCCCACCTTAGGCCAAGATTACTATCCACTCCTTATAGACTCAATAACAGTGTTACCTTAGGCCAAGATTACTTATTACCTTAGGTCAAGATTACTATGAGATCCTTATACACTCAACAATAGTGTTGCATTAGCTAATTTACCTCTTGAGACTAATGAGGTTTTAGACATAAGATGGTTCATTCTAGATTGATGCTTGAGAGATGATAGTTTTGGTTCAAGTCTGGTAATTCAAGATGCTAAGAGTAGTTTTTTTTAATTTAATGACCTATGATGGGCCAGGGGTTGAGCAACACCCCAAGCTTTTTATTTCATCAAAAACATAAGTATAAGGAGGGGGACTAGGCCAAAACCTCCGAAAAGATGCAAAACATAACATAAAGGTGGAGTTATGCTACCTACCATGTGCCCTATTATCTTAACTCCATGATATAAGATAAACCTAGAGTCTAGGTATAATGTCCTATGATAATACTTAATAAAAAAGAACTCTTCTAAAAAGCTATATTTCAAACATACATAGCCTATGAGAAGAGATATAAAATATGTAAGCTCAGAGTTGAGGTGAGAACACCACCTCAAAGATCTAGAGTCTGCACACCATATCATCTACCTCTACTACTTTGTGACCTTGTGAGAGGCCTCTTTACTGTGGAACTAGTAGCCGCTTTGTAATAGGAACCTTTTGTTGAAAATATATTGGTGATAATCCCTGTTTGTTTTTAACCTATTTTCTTTACTTATGCTCATTAGTGCTATCCGTAGGACCAAATGATTTGAGAAGTTCTTGACATACCTCTTCATCCTCTTTATCCTCTTCTATTGATAGGTTGTCATAATCTTCTTCATCCTCTAAATGTATCACCCAATACTCATCTTCTTCTATTTGAGAAGTTGCCTTGTTCTCAGTACAAACATTCTTTGAAATAGATGGATTTCTAATATTTTTGGAAAAGCAGGAAAATGTTCATTAGTGTATTCTGCAACAAAACCAAATTTCTTTTGCCCTTTAAACTGTTTTTCTTTTTTCCTAGCCCTGTCCTTTTTTTTTTGCCCCCTCCTTTTGCTGTTTATCTTACTTTCTCTGAATTTCTTCCTTCTTCTTTTTCTTCAATGAGTCAGACCCCACAATCAAAGAAGAACAAGATAATTTCTCATTCTTTTCCTGAAGAAAACACTCACATTCAGCAACCTTTCCCAAATGGTTTACTGGTAATTGCATATTCCTCTCCTCTTTTACATCATTTTTTTAACACCAGGATATGTCACACAACCAGTAACAACATTATCAGTACCATAACATTTAAACCTTTCATTAGTTTCCAATAAATCCACAAAACACCCCTCTTGCCCTTTTAATCTATCATCAGATTCACCATCAATAGGAACATGGGATACGAGGGGATTGGGATAAGATTTCAGAAACTCATTCCCACTATTCAAACCATCAGAACCAGCGGGGGTAGGGGAAATGGGAGAACACAAGTCAATACCTGGGGTGTCCTGTGGATCAAGCATATCAAATTGATTTTTGTTGACATTTTGAGAAACTTGTTGAGATTTTTATTTATACACTTTTTGTTGGTGTTGCTGTTGTGTTTTTTGTTGATGGTTGATATTTTTACCTATTCCTTTCTTCTTATGCCACTACTCCTGACCTTGTTTTTCATGCATTGGAAGTTCATCAGTGACTTTGTGACTACTAGCCATTGCTGTGTCTTGTTGAGTTAAGTTTTGGCCCTCCTTTTGAAGCTGATTTTTGATGTTTTCACTGCTCTTTGGTTGCTGTTTTTCACCATTTCTAGCAGCTTCTTTTTGTTGTTTAGTCTTTTTGAACTCACCATCCCATCTTTTGATTGTGCAGGTCATGTTGTAATGCCCCTGATGCTTGCAATAAGTACAAAATTATGGGACCCCTTTAGATTGTACTTCTTCCACTTGCCTTCAACATTCTCATCCTCATCAAAACCCAACCACACATAGTGTGGTCTCGGTTAAGTAAGGCCAATTTGGATCTTAACCTTGGTCATACTCCCTCTGGTTTTTTGTAGGTAGGTAAATCCAAGAATAAAGCTTTACCTATTGGAGACAATAACAGAGCTACAACTTCCATACAATAGCAATGCCAAGGCAGCTCAGATAAGATATCCCAAACCGGCACCAAAGAAGTTTCTTCATCTAGTTTAAAGGTTGGTGTCCAGATTTGGAACCTCATAAGCTAACCCCCTATGTACATTTTCCCTTTAGTATAAATTGTGGTGTGATCATACTCATTATTAAGGTCAATATTAAAATGCCTTGATTTAAAATAATTAAGGTTTGCACAACCCCTAAGCTCCGTTTGCAATAAAAACTCTTTCCTTATTACCTTCATTTTTGGCACGGTGTTTATAACTTTACCAATGAGAGTAAATTTACACCTTTTCGCTAAATTCTCCAAAAAAATCATTCTTTTTAAACACAACAGCTGGAAATCCTTGTTTGGAGGTAATTTTGGGAGGGGTGATATCAATAGGAACAGATTTTGAAGCTTCTTAAGCTCTAAGTTTGGTAATGAGTGAATGAGAGACTGTTGGGATTGGTGGAGCAGGGATTTTGGAAGATTTAGGCCAAACAGGGGGCGGATTGGGTGTATCTTTGTCTGCTTTAAGACTAGTACATTTTTGATATTATTGATTATTTCAGTTTTGATTTAAGTCCAACATATGAGATACTAGTTTTGATTCAAGTCCAACATTGAGAGATTATTATGATGGTTATGGAGATAGTTCGATTTTGGTGTTCTATGGTATAGAAGGTTTCATGGTTATGATTTTATGATATGGTTAATTAGTATAATTCCTGTTACTTCTTCTCCTTGATTACACCATCTGAGCTTATGTTGGGTTATTTATAATACTTGCACCTTTTGGCTTATGCGACCCAGTTATGTAGAGATAGTTATGTTTTCCTTAATGTTGTTATTTCATCATTTACTTCCAATATTTGGAGCATTATTACCGGTTTGCCCGTCTTCCTTGATTTAGCTTATTTATCTCGCATTTTATTATATTTATATATGATTTTGATCAGTCGACCGATGATGCCTATTGAGCACCCATGGCATTGGTTCTTATACCACATTTCTACACTTTTTTGGTGTAGATCTAAGTACTAGATACCACAGTTAATGCTATGATTGTGCTGGCCAGAGTTCAGAGACAGGGTGAGCTCTCGAAGCTAGAGTTGACCTTTTCTCCATCTTCTATTTTTGGGCTAGTCTTTCTATTTTCAAGACTGTCGTATACTGACCTTGATGTACTCGTATTATTTTTTATTAGAGGCTCTTGTACCAACTTTAATAGGCTGTGGGATGATATTATTCATCTTTTTATTTCTCTACCATTATATTATTACTATTCCTATGATTTATTATTTGTGATTCATATAGTTGCATACATCCGACATTTATGCTATTTTTCACCAACTAATCTATTGCTTATAGCTCTGAGCTACAGTTTAGCTTACCTATCGGTGGGATAAATTAGGTGCCATCATGAATCATTAAAAAAGGTCATGACAATAAACACATACTAATAACCATTTGGCCTCCATTTTGACTAAGCACGATTGAAGCACGCAAACCCGTACCATAGCATATTTACGTCGCATCGCTGCAAGCACCAATAAATGGATACTCAACTAAGCTAAAACAACCCAAGGTATGAACTTAGCCAACTGTAAGCTTAAGATCTAATATTTCCTGGCCCTTCCATACCTGATGTCTACTCCAAACTATGATGAATCTCTCAAATATCATCTGAGTCCTGCCCATGTTATCATAACACACTAACCTAGAAATACTGAAGCTGACCATCAAAAATCCACATGGTCTAGCATATAAACAAGCCCCATAGGATTTAACCTGAATACTTAAATGGTGATGATTCATATCTACCATTTCTGCCAAGCTACTAACTGCTCTAGATGACCCTCAAAACCAATGGACATGGGTTTGACAAATAATGTCTCAAAAAAGAATGATCTTCTCCAAAATGCTCAGCATGGTTTGGGTGAAACCATGCTAAACCAAACTACAATATACATTTTCCTCTGATCAGGATTCTAAAAGTCTGATAAAAAATGAAAAATAAGGTCAAAATAGTCAAAACCAACACCATGTGCTAAGGCTCCATCTTTTTAGCATATATCAAGTACAATCCATCTGGATATAAGAAAACTTAACTTTTAGGTATGAGTAGGATTAGTCAGTGATGTCACCAAAAAAACACAAGAAAGAATAAAATGGTTACTAAATAAAATATGGAACTCGACTAGGTTGGGGCCAAACCCATAAGGAATAGGTCAAAAATCTATTTAGAGCTTACTAATGTAACTGGAAATTGCATAAATGAAAAAAGGGGTTTTGTATCAATGGGAGTAGTAGTAAAAGTTGTTGGGCATTTAGTCTTAAAATTAATATGATATGAGCACTTGGATTATGGTCACCCTAACTTCATAACTCTACAGACTTTTCATGCTTGTCAAACTATTTTGATGCCTTGCATGCAAAATCTAACAATTTATGTATCACCTAACCTTCTCTCGACGTTGTTTTGGTGAGTTTCACTCATCTTCTCTCGGTCATAGAGCATCACATTATTAACTTTTGTTTTATGATCTTATATTACATATGTCCTCCCAGTCTCAAGTTAATTAGACAAAGGTTGACAGCTTCAAATTACTGTTGCTATCTTATTTTCCTTATATGTACCTCTCTGTCAAGCAAGTATCAAATACAGGCAATTTCCTAACGTGTGCACCCATTCAGAAAACAATAAAAATAAAGAAAATCCTAATATATGCAAGAACATCGATCTTGAATGACTTCACACTTAACCTGCTCCGTTAATTTATCAGGGTTTCCACAACCATAGTGTCACGACCCATGGCTACCCCCTAGTCGTAACACGGTGCTTAAGACCACAAGTGACCCCAAGCTAACCCATGATCTTGTATCTGTTATGAGCACTGATTAAAGTAATAACAAGTTATCATATGTAGAAGTTAAACTGATAGAAAAACTATGAAAATGGAATACTAAAACATTATCAAATATTTCTAAACTAAAGATAAAACTGAAAACAACCTTGTCTATCTGAAAGCCTCTAAAATATAAAGAGTTGATGGGATAAACCCCTAACTAACTTTGACAGACTTAAATGAAATAAATATGGATAATAACTATAAATACTTGTCCTTGATGGATGAGGACTCACCACTACTGCTACTGAGAGGTATTGAGCTAACTAAGTGCGATCGGGGAACCGGGCGTCCAAACCTATATTGTGAAATTAATATAGCACAAAAGAGAGTATGCGATTAATAATTTGAATGTACAAGCACGTTAGGTAGGGACAACTAAAATTCATATGAACACTAAACATGGATGCATGAACATGTAAAAAAAATGCAAGACTAAGTAAAATATGTAGTGAAATAATCTATAAAATCGAAGAACTGTATACTGATAAACCATACACTTGGTCCTTCAAACCTAATCTGATATGGTTTAAATACTATACTGAGACTTTTGGAGCTAACAATGACTGATATGCCCCAATCTGAGCTATCAGGGTCCAATCTGCAACACCATTTAGAAGGGTGCTGGTACCTTACCAGGAGTACCAACACATGAATGATGATGTGGATCCATAAGGATGATGTCCCAAAGGATGAGGGTGTCATGCCCCTACTGATGGAGTACCCCTCATAATCTACGGTGGCACCTTATTTCTGGAACTTAGGGACTGTTACTAATGACTCATGACTAACTGATGGGGGGGCCGTCATCCTTGCATTTACTCAATGCTAAGTGTTACTCCAAATTGAATGACACTGATATTATTATTCGTTTAACATGATAGGACAATGTACTGGTAAGTTCTCAACATGAACATGGTAATCTAAATATGATAATAAAATCATGATCTGACTAACTTGTTACTTGAAAATGAAAAGATATAAATACATATAGGTATTGGGTGCTCATAACCCTCCAACACTGAATGGTACTTTAAATATAATAAAATCTATTAAAATAGGGTAAGAAAATAAATGATTCAAAGACCCAAAATATAGTACATTTCACTAAACTGATGAAATCCATTAATTTGAATATGGGAGTATGATAAACTTGGGAGGACAATATGTTCACATGATTTAATTCATGAATTGGTAAATTAACATGGTGTGACCTGAATAAAATAAGGGTGATTTAAGTTCAAAGCATGTAATAACACAATTCACATGGGGAAACATATTCGCATGGCTTGAATTCAAAACTAGCAAGAGAACATGGAGAAAAGTTATACTTAACATTTAAATTTCATGAAAAAGGGGATAAAGAATTCATACTTAAAAAAAGGATTTTTTGGGACTCAATGGGTGGAAGAGAACTATTGATGAATACCCCACATACCTTAATTGCTTGAATCCTTGAAGAAAAATATTGGAATTGGGACCTTGAATGGTTGAATCATTTGGAAGATGCTTGAATTTACGATATTCTGAATGAGGATAGTTTTATGTGTAAACTAATGGGGAATGTGAAAATAGTGCCCCTCTTGGGTTTTTAATTCATGAATTGAGTGTTTGGTGAGAGAGAAAAGGACTAAAATACACCCCTTAAATGTTTAATAATGCCACAGGATAAACACAGCCTCCGTGGCACATAGGCTATCGTGGAGGCTATCCTTCGTGACATGGCATGTATCACGGAGGATAATCTCTGTGACATGTCATGTATCACAGAGGATAACCTCCATGACACGCCGTGTATCGTGGAGGTCCTACCTCCATAACACGTCTAAATCGCGGAGGTATTCTGCCTCTTAGGTTCAAAAGTAGCCCGAACCTATTTAAAAAATTCTTAAACTCTCTCGGATGACCCTTTTAACATCCCTAAACACATTTCAACTCAAAAATTGATCTTTTGAACTCAGGAAGGCCAAAAGTAAAATCTTCAAAATCTTGGGGTCTTAAAATGGCGAAGTCTTATGCACTTTATGTAAATTAATGCCTTGGACCCCTTTTAATCAAGTATCTAGTAGCTGAAACATGTTTAGAATCTTACGAGTTATTACACCTAGTTATGGGGTTTAGATGCTTATGGTTTCAAGATCAAATGAAGATTCCATAGATGAAAGCATAATGCTTGACATAAAAAAATAAGAATGAAAACTAAAAATCTCAAAGCAATTATAAACCCTAAAAAGTAAGAAAAATAATTCCAAAATTAATAATATATCTTAGAACTCAAAACAATGTAAAAAGTATATAGAATGAGTAAATTGATAATAAAACATTCAAGGAGTATTTATGAATGTAAAATAAAACCTATCCTAAACAATGTAGGAAATATCGGTTGGCATAAACTCATAATTAATGGGTTAAGTCATGGATACAACCCACGAATCGTGTCTTCAAGTAGTGGAGATCAGAGTAGACTTCAATATTTAAGAATCTCAATTCACTAATGTAACTAACTATTTGTATGCTCAATCTATGAGTGGTAGGTGGACTAGTAGAAGTCAGACTCAGTATACCACTTTTAAACCTCAAATCTCTATCCTACTCATGATTATTACGTTCTAACCATGATTAGTAGGTTGACCCATGATGTAACGCCCTGAAACCTTATCCCAAGACATCATACAGTGCTTAAGGCTACAAGTAGCCTCAAGCTAACCCTGTAAGCTTGCTACTAGGTCTTTAACTCATTTCAAGATAAACTAATCAAATAATAATGTTGTATTATATCAAAATTGAACTGGAATAAAATTAAGATACTGTTTGAATAACTAATACTGAAAGTCTGTATAATAGCTAGTAGTCTGATAACCCTCTACTACTAAAAAATTAGAGAGCCATTGGGATAAAACCCCAATTGACTCGGAAAAAACTGTAAATAATAAATCAAATACTATGAAAGATGGAAGTCTGGATAAATGGGCCATCGAACCATAAGGACTCACCAACTGTAGGGATGTAGATAGAGATGCTCGAAATCACTCACGCTGCTGAGACTGTGCACCTGAACCTACATCATGAGATAATGTAGCACATAGACGTATATGTGGATTAGTACTTTGAGGATGTACTGAGTATATGGGGGTGAATGTATAAGAAAATGTAATATCTCAATATTATTGAAATCATAGAATATGCATGTTGTATGTAATGACTCACATGACTAGCATAATTGAAAACTAAAAATCATAGCTCATGAATAATTAAACATACTGTATAAAACTGGTGAGCCATCACCTTTAAAGTCTAAAAATTGTACTTTTATACTATTTTCAAATAAAGCAAACTAAGTGTAGAAAGGACTTACTTTTATCATCTAAAAACTGAAAGCTAAAATCTAATAACTGATGTGCTATATAAGATAATATCTGAGTAAAATTGTGAGCCTTTACACCTAGTTTCTAAAAGCTTTTCTGTTATTATTTTCTATTAGGGAGGTTCTTCTAATCGACATAAACCATGTGAGCTATCATGGAGTCTAACGTCTCATTCCCCTAAGGGGAAAACCTCACGTTAGGGAGAGGTCTCATACTCTTACCAGGGAGTATAACCTGAGCTAAGTGATCACATCTGTAACTGTCATCCATATAGAAATAGAAATACTGAATCTATACGTACGCTGGCTCGTAATTCTAGGAAAGTAAGATGCGCTAAACTCACACTTTCCACTCGGTGCTAAATACTACTCCCTTTAATCTATATGCTCATTCTGTAGGAAAATCCACTTTAAAAAGTCATAATATTTCATATTGATAACTAACTGTGCATCTGTTCATTTAAAACTAATTTTAATCTGTAAAGTGGATTTCATATCTTAGCTAAAGATCAAAAGATCAAATCTTTATTCAAAGTTGTCAATAAACATATCATGGTACGCTTAAAAGCACAATCATTCATGAAATAGCCAAAATAAACTAGGGCTTGATAACCTATGCTTCAATTTCATGTCAAAACAACATAATGTTCATGCTTGATAATGTAAATATTCATAATTCAACTCAAAATCTGGAAAAATATAGTCATACGCATTAATTTACAAAAGTAGACATGTAATTCAACATCAAAAACACTTAAAACTTCATAATCTTCAAATAGCAATGAATGGGTATGAACCCTAAATTAAAATTCATGTAAAATCATGTGAAGTGGAAATAAAAAATTAGTTTTGGAAACAAGGATGAAATAAGCTCGGTTTGAGATCCTATTTGTGCTCTTGAATGTTGATTCTTGGAATTCTTGAATTGGTAACCTTGAATTTTGAACTATTTTGGGAAAAGAATGGTGGAATTTTGGGGATTCTTGAAGTTGAATATTGAAGCCTAGGGTTTTTAATTGAGAGAAATTTGATGGAAAATGAGCATATTTTGCTCAATAATACACTTAATCATCTGTTTTGATGGTTTGGGTATGTGGGAAAAAGACTAAACTGCCCTTGGGATTTAAAATCCATAACTGGGTTGCCGATTAGGGCTTCACTGCGACGCGGTGACTAGGTCACCGCGATACCCACCGCGATGCATGGAATCGCGGTGACTCACTGGATTGTGACAATAGCTATTTTGGGGTTCACCACGATATTGTACAATCGCGGTGACCCTTTGGAAATTGACGAATGTCAAAATGGCCTTTATCTCAATGCGATGACATGCTCATCGTGATACTCACCACGATGCGGTGCAATCGCGATAAGCTACTATTTTTTCAATTCGAATGTGATCCAACCCTCGTCCAAAAATTCCAAAACCTACCCAAGACATGCTATTTTTACCCCTGAATATAATTCAAATAAAAATTTGTTGTCTCGGAGCCCGGAAGGTCAACTTAAAAATCTTCAAAGTTTAAAGGGAATCAAAATGACTAAGTCCCTTAGTTCTTAGATTTATTTTTAGGTTCTATGTGCTTCAAGCATAAACTAAGGGCTAGACTGAGCTAAAAATATTTGGGGTATCACAATACCTCCCCTTGGGAACATTCATCCTCGATAAGGCTAACAAAACCGAGATACTGAAAACTGAGGCTATAAATGGCATGCACACTGAAAGCATGACTAAACTGATTTACAAATGCAAGAACTATTGAATGAATGGCTATATAAAGCTAAAACTTTAAATGAAAGGAGGTGGTCTGAAGAAACTTATTACCTTGAACTGAATCTGAATCTGTAGCAAAAAGATGAGGGTACTTGGCTCGCATATCTGCTTATGCTTCCCAAGTGGCTCCCTCAACGGATTGATTCCTTCAAAGAACTTTAACCAAGAGAACTTCTTTGTTCCTCAGTCTACGGATCTGGCAATCAAGGATTTCGACTAGAACCTCTTCATAAGAGAGTCTATCATGAAAATCTGTGCTTTCTAAGGGTACTACCACTGCTGGATCACCAATACACTTCTTTAACAAGGACACATGAAACACGGGGTGAGCGGAGGACAAATCTGTAGGTAGATCAAGCTCATATTCCACCTTCCCAACATGGCTCAATATTCTAAAAGGTCCAACATAGCGGGGACTAAGCTTTCCCTTTTTGCCAAATATCTTCACCTCTTTCATGAGTAAAACTTTAAAATAAACTAAATCACCAACTTCAAACTCAAGATCTCTTCTCCTCACATCCGCGTACGTTTTTTGATGAATCTAAGCTATTTTCAACCTTTCTCGAATCAACTGGACTTTCTCCATGGCTTCTAATACCATATCTGGCCCTATCAATGCAGCCTCACCTACTTCAAACCAACCAATAGGTAATCTACAACTCCTCCCTTAGAGAACTTCAAAAGGGGCCATTTGAATGCTAGCATGGTAACTGTTATTATAGGTGAACTCAATCAAAGGCAAATGCTCATCCAAACTACCCTTAAAGTCAAGCACACATGACCTCAACATATCTTTTAGAGTCTGAATGGTCCTCTCTACCTGACCATCTATCTAAGGATAAAAAGATAAGCTAAGATGGACTTGGGTTCTAAGACCCTTCTAAAAGGCCTTCCAAAAGTGAGAGGTAAACTGAGTACCCCTATCTAAAATGATATATGATGGAACTCCATGCAATCTAACCAACTCTATAATATATAGCTTAGCATAATATTCAGCTGAGTAAGACGTATGAACTAATAGGAAATGGGCTGATTTAGTCAACCTGTCTACTATAACCCAAATCGAATCATGATGAGGTCGTGAATGAGGTAACCCTGTTATGAAATCCATGTTCACCTGTCCCCACTTCCAAGTGGGAATACTAAACTCTTACAAAGTACCACCAGGCCTTTGGTGATCTACCTTAACTTGTTGACAAACTAAACATTTATCTATAAACTCTATAATATCTTTCTTCATACCACTCCACTAATAGATCTATCGCAAATCTCAGTACATCTTAGTAGAACCAGGATGAATGGAATAATGTGCACTATGTGCTTCAGCCATAATCTACTATCGCAATCTATCAATGCATGACACACATAATCTATTTTGGTATCTCAACATGCCATCTCCCCCTTTGGAGAAAACCTCTACCTTCTCATCTCTAACCAACTCCTTTAACTTAACTAGGATGGGGTATTGATCTTGTTTCTCCTTCACTTCAAAAACTAAGGAAGATTTTGCACTACTCTACACCCAAATGCTACCCTCAGCAAAATAAACTAAACGAATTCCAAATCTAGCCAATCGATGAACTTCCCAAACTAACTCCTTCTTATCACTCTCCACTTGAGCAATACTTCCCATAGACAGTTTACTAAGGGCGTTTTCCACAACATTGGCCTTTCCTAGATAATACAAAATACTTATATCATAATCTTTCAGCAATTCTAGCCACCTTCTCTGATAGAGATTTAACTCTCTCTATGTAAGCACATACTTCAAACTTTTGTGGTCCATAAACACATCAACATGAACCCATAAAGATAGTACCTCTATATTTTCAAAGAAAACACAATATCAACTAACTCAAGATCATGAGTAGGATAGTTCTTTTGTAAGGATTAAGCTATCTAGAGGCATAGGCTATGACCTAACCTCTCTTCATCAAAATGCAACCCAAGCCAACTCTAGAGGCATCACAATAAGAAAAAAATCCATCTATACCATCAGGTAATGCTAAGACATGGGCTGAAGTGAGTCGAGCCTCCAACTCCTAAAAACTGTTCTCACAAGAATTTGACCACTGAAACTTAACTTTTTCTGAGTCAATTTGGTCATGGGAGATGCAATGGATGAAAACTCCTCAATAAACCGTCTATAATAGCCAGCTAAACCAAAAAAACTTTTGTTGTCTAATTGAGAAATAGGTCTAGGCCAGTTTCTCACTGCTTGAGTCTTTTGGGGATCAAATCTAATGCCATCACTGGAAATAATATGACCGAGGAAATCTACTGACCTTAGCCAAAATTCATACTTACTGAATTTGGTGAATAACTGATGATCTCTAAGAGTTTGCAACACATTTCCAAGATGGTTTGCATGATCATCCTCACTACGAGAATAGACAAGGATATCATCGATAAAGACTATCACAAACATGTCTAGGTACTATTTGAATACTCGGTTCATTAATTCCATAAAGGATTTTGGGGCAATTTTCAGTCCTTAAGACATGACTAGGAATTCAAAATGACCATAACGGGTTCTGAAAGTTGTCTTCGGGATATCACATTCCCTTACTCGAAGCTGATGATAGACGGATCTAAGATCTATCTTGGAGAAATAACTTACACCTTAGAGTTGATCAAACAAGTCATCGATTCTAGGAAGAGGATATTTATTTTTAACTGTGACTTTATTCAGCTGAAGATAGTCAATGCACATTCGTAAAGAACCATCTTTATTATGCATGGATAGGATAGAAGTTCCCCATGGAGAAACACTGGGCCTTATGAAACCCTTATATAAGAGGTCTTTGAGTTGCTGTTTCAACTCTTTAAGTTCGGAAAGAGCCATACGATATGGAGGAATGGAGAAGGGATGAGTATTAGGAAGAAGATCAATTATACATTCTATTTCCCTATCAGGAAGTACCCCTATCAAATCTTTGGGAAAAAACATTAGGAAATTCATTGACTACGCAGACATACTGAACTATTGGAGTCTCAGACTTAGTATCTTTGACTCAAACTAGGTGATAGATACACCTTTTATATATCAACCTTCTAACCTTAAGATAAGATATGAAATGACTCTTGGGAGACACTGAATTACCTTCCCACTCGAAGATAGAATCATCAGGAAATTGAAACTTCACCACTCGGATACGACAATCTATGAATGTATAATAGGAATGGAGACAATCCATACCAAGATTATGGTCAAAGTCAACTATGTCTAATTCTATCAGATCTGCTAACATGACCCTATGAAGGACAACAATGGGACACTTTTTATAGATCTGTTTAGCAACAACTGACTGACCCACTGGACTAGAAACCAAGAAGCACTCAGGGATCTTTTTAGGACCTATTTCAAAATTAACAACTAGTGGGGTCATATAAGATAAACTCAACCCAGGGTCCAACAACACATAAATGTCAAGATAAAAGACACAAAGCATACCAGAAACAACATCTGGAGAGATCTCCTGCTCTTGATGGGATGGTAAAGAATAGATCGAATTTTGGCACTAACCACCACCGGTATTGGATGATACGCCCTGAGGAGGGATTGGGCGAGCTATGGGAGCAGGTGCACTAGTAGCTTGAGTCTGGAGATGAACATCACTGCTTCCTTGCTTAGAATACAGGCATTACTTGGTACTATGGCCCAACTGACCACATTCAAAGCAACCCTTCTAACCCAATAAACACTTACCGAGATGATTCTTACCATATCTTGCACATGAAGGATAACTAGGACTTCCACCCATACTATTCTAAGATATGGACATAAAAGTCTTACCCCACTATTCCTGCATAGTTCTGGGTATAGGGGCACTAGCTTAAGATAGCGCTAGCAAAGGCGGATGACTCTAAAATTACAAATGATTTTCTTCTACAAATCTTGTTTGACCATACACAAACTAACCAGTTCTAGCCTTCTTATTTCCTCTATCCCTTCCCTTCAACTTTTCTTCCTCAATCTATTGGGCATGAATCATCAATCTAGCAAAATCTAAATCTCCAATAATCATGGAAGTCCTACACTCCTTGACTACCAATCCAGACACTCCAGTAATAAACTAACATATACTAGATCTAGTGTCAGCTAACAGCTCAGAAGCATACTTGGACAACTGGTTTAACTTAAGGCAATGTTCCTTCACTGTCATTGAGCCCTGCCTCAGGTTTATGAACTCCTCAACCTTGGCTTCCCGCAACTCACGCGGAAAGAACCTATCTAGAAAAGCATCCTGAAACACCTGTCAACTCATGGGAGCTGCATTCTCACCCCTACCCTTCTTCCATATAACAACCCAATCATAAGAAACATCCTTTAACCAATAAGAAGACAATTCTACACTCTCCTCTTTAGTAACATGCATAACTTGGGTGATTTTTTTCACCTCATCAAGATACAACTGTGGGTCCTCACCCATCTTTGACCCAAAAAATTTAGGTGGATTCATCCTCATGAAGTCACAAAGTCTAGCTTCATATAAATAACCCTCTTGCTAACGTAGAACTGCAACCTGATTATTGGCCTGAACATTAGTAGTCACAGCTTGAGCTAATGCCTGAAAGGCAACTCGAAATTTGGCATAAGACACATTTTCATTCAAAAGATCAATAATCTGGGGTGGATGGTTTTCATTTCTATGGGCATTAGCTCTGTGAGGAGGCATATTCCATCATGAAAGAGCTTGAGTCAAAAGCAGATAGAGATAGCTATAAGCACGATGGATTAAGAAAGAAAAATGATGATTTTCCTAAACATCCCATAGCCTCTTGCTCATAAATATGGTGTGCTTCATGCACATGATCAAGACTCTATATAATGAGACTTGTCTGACTCCCTAGGACTCTCTAAATCTTAGGCTCTAATGCAAAGTTTGTAAAGCCCCAAAAACTAGTCCCGAGATGTCACACGATGCTCAAGGCTATGAGTAGCCTCAAGCTAACCCTGTAAGCTTGCTACTAGGTCTGTAACTTATGTCAAGATAAAATAATCAAGTAATAATATTGTATTACATCAAAATTAAACTGGAATAAATCGAAGATATTGTCTGAATAGCTAATACTAAAAGTATGGATAATAGCTAGTACTTCGACAAGCCTATACTACTAATAAACTAGAGATCCATTGGGAAAAAATCCTAACTAACTCATTCTAAACTTTAAACAATAAATCAAATACTATGAAAGTTGGAAGTCTAGATAAATGGGCCCTCGAACCATGAGGACTCACCAACTGTAGGAATGTAGATAAAGATGGCCAAAATCACTCACGCTGTTGAAACTAAACACCTGAACCTACATTATGAGACAATGTAGCATATAGACGTATATGTGAACTAGTACTTTAAGGATGTACTGAGTATATGGGGGTAAATGCATAAGAAAATGTAATATCTCAATGTTATTAAAATCATAAAATATGTGTGTTGTATGTAATGACTCACATGGCTGGAATAATTAAAAACTAAAAATCATAGCTTATGAACAATTAAAAATATTGTATAAAACTGGTGAGCCATCACCTTTAAAGTCTAAAAATTATACTTGTATACTATTATCAAATCATGCGAACTAAATTTAGAAAGGACTCACTTTTATCATCTGAAAACTGAAAGCTGAAATCTAATAACTGATGTGATATATAAGATAAGATCTGAGTAAAATTGTGAGCCTTTACACCTAGTTTCTAAAATCTTTTTTGTTATTATTTTCTTTAGGAAGGTTCTTTTAACCGACATAAACCATACGAGCTATCATGAAGTCTAAGGTCTTATTTTCCTAAGGGAAAAACCTCATCCTGGACAGAGATGTCATACTCTTGACAGGGAGTATAACCTTAGCTAAGTTATGTGATCACATCTATAACTGTCATCTTTATTGAAATGGAAATACTTAATTTGTACCTACGTTGTCTCATAGTTCTAAGAAAGTAGGATGCGCTAAACCCACACTTTCCGTTCGGTGCTAAATACTACTCCCTTTAATCAATATTCTCATTCTGTAGGAAAATACACTTTTAAAATCCATAATATTTCATACTTAAAGCTAACTGTGCATCTGTTCATTTAAATCTAAATTTAAGCTGTAAAGTGGATTCCATATGTTGGCTAAAGATCAAAAGATCAAATATTTATTCAAAGTTGTCTATAAACATATCATGTGATGCTTAAAAGAATAATCATTCTTGAAATAGCCAAAATCAACTAGGGATTGATAACCCATGCTTCAATTTCAAGTCAAAACATCATAATATTTATGCTTGATAATGTAAATATTCATAATTCAACTTAAAATCTTGAAAAATATAGTCATACCCATGAATTTATGAAAGTAGATATGTAATTCAACATAAAAAACAATTAAAATATCATAATCTTCAAATAACAATGAATGGGTATGAACCTTAAATTGAAATTCATGTAAAATTATGCGAATTTGAAATCAAAAATTAGTTCTGGGCATTAGGATGGAAGATTTATCCTTGTAAAAAACCCCACATACCTTAATTGATGAACTAGATGAAGAAGTTTGGTTTTGAGATCATATTTGTGCTCTTGAATGTTGATTCTTGGAATTCTTGAATTGGGAACCTTGAATTTTGAACTATTTTGGAAAAAGAATGATGGAATTTTGGGGATTCTTGAAGCCTAGGGTTTTTAATTGAGAGAAATTTGATGGACAATGAGCAAATTTTTCTCAATAATACACTTAATCATCTATTTTCATGATTTGGGGATGTGGGCAAAAGACTAAACTGCCCTTGGGATTTAAAATTCGTAACTGGGTTTCCGATTGCGGTTTCATCGTGACGCGGTGAGTTGGTCATCGTGATACCTACCGTGATGTATTAGAATTATAGTGACTCATTGGATTGTGAAAATTGCTATTTTGGGGTTGACTGTGATCCTTAGCTCCTATTTTGGCTCTTCCTATTTAGAGTGAGGGATTCAACATATATTACAATGCTTTTGGTGTTGGTTTGAGTTATGTGTTAATACAACAAGGTTAAGTTATTGCTTATGTATTGAGGCTGCTGAAGGTGCATGAGCGCAACTATCCCACTCATGATTTGGATTTATAGTGATAGTTTTTGTGCTAAGATTTAGAGAAATTATCTTTATGGCGTGCATTGTGAATTCTTTAGAACATCTCTGTCTTAAAGATCTTATGACCCAGAGAAATCTTATTTATAGATAGCTTAGATGGATGGAGTTTCTTAAGGATTATGACATATCTATTTTGTATCATCCAACCAAGGCGAACATAGTAAAAGTTGCCTTGAGACGAAAGGAGGTAAGTTTGGGTAGATTGGCTTGTAACTCAATTTCTTAGAAAAATCTCAATTCTAGACAACATAGATAGATGGAGTTGCTTAAGGATTATGACATCTCTATTTTGTATCATCTAGGCAAGGAGAACATAGTAAAAGATGCCTTGAGCCAGATGGAGGTTAGTTTAGGTAGATTGACTTCTATCTCAGTTTCTCAGAGGTCGTTGGAATGTGACATCTGATCATTATCAGACTTTATAGTGACTTGATATTTCAAACTAAGTTTGATTCCTGCTAGTATTGAGGTAAGAGCTTCACTATTTGAGCAGTTCAGAGTAGTCAGTTTGAGGATATGAGATTTTGCATCATTCGTGATCAGGTGTTAGGTGTTGAGTCTAATAGGGATATCGTAGATTCTGAGGGTGTTCTGAGATTTGATGGCCACATTTGTGTTTTGAGGGTTGGTGATTTAATTTTGTTGATTTTACATGAGAATCATAGTCCTAGGTATTCTATTCACCCGAGTATATCTAAAATGTATAAAGATTTGAGGCAACATTATTGGTGTAGTGGTATGAAAAGAGATGTGGTGGATTTTATAGCTCATTCCCTATGTTATCAGCAGGTGAAGGCCAAGCATTAGAGACCTGGTGGCTAGATTCAGAGGTTGCCCATTCCCAAATAGAAGTGGGAGCAGATTAGTATGGACTTTTTTAGTAGTTTGCCTCACACTTCCCATGATTTTGATGGTATTTGGGTCATTGTGGATCGATTGAACAAATTGTTACATTCAATTCCTATTCAGTTGTCCTTGAATGATAAGAGGTTAGCATATATCTATATTTTTGAGATAGTCTATTTGCATGGAGTGCCCATATAAATTATTTTAGACCAGGGTTCAGTATTTACTTTTAGCTTTTAGAGATCTTTTCAGGAGGAATTAGGTACTTGGGTGGATCTTAGTATAGGCTTCTATCCTCAGACCAATGGGCAATCGGAGCAGACTATTTAGGTTCTGATGGATATGCTCTGAGCCTGTGTTATGGATTTTGAAGGTTAGTGGGAGCAATATTTATCTTTTGTTGTGTTCATGCATAATAATAGCTACCTTACAAGTATTCGAGGCCTTGTATGGTAGGCGATGTCGTTCTTCAATTGGGTGTTTCATACCTCTTAGATTAGGCCCCATGGTACCCACTTGCTTCAGGAGTCAATAGATAGAGTTAGGGTGATTCATTTAAGGTTGAGAGCAGCTCAGAATAGAAAGAAGGCTTATACGGATCACAAATTTTGTGCCTTGACATTTGGAGTTAGATACTGGATATTCCACTGAGTATCGCACATGAAGATTGCGATGAGGTTCAGGAGGAAAGAAAAGCTCAGCCATAGGTATATTGGACCTTTTGAGATCCTTCACACAGTTAGAGAGGTGGCATATAATTTAGGCTTACCCCTAGATTTTATTGTTGTCCTTCCGATTTTCCATGTTTCAGTATTACGACAATATATTCCTGATGAGTCTCATATTCTTCAGTAGGACTCTATTTAGTTAGATGAACGGTTGACCCTTGTAGACAATCCTGTGTTCATATTAGCAAGTGATATTAGGTGGTTGCATTCTAGTGAGATTCCAGTAGTTAAGGTTCAGTGGAGACATCTCCATGTAGAGAAGGCTACATGGGAGATCGAGAACGAGATGTGGTCCCAGTATCTTCACCTGTTCGAGACTTTAGGTACATCCTAATCCTTTACTTTTGTGGAAGAAAGTTCCTTTAGTAGTGGATATTATAATGACCCTCCAATCCATTTTCTGCATTTTTGCTCATTTTTGTTATTTAGAGGTTCCCTATAGCTGCCCATGCTTGATTTAACAGTTTATTTACCAGGTTAGTTCATTTAGTTTTTAGAGCCAATTCCTTATTTTGAAGTATTTGCTGCTTAAAATTAGCTTCCGTATGAAAACTTCAGTCAAATGACCTTGTGTTCCAATTTTAATAATTCCAAAAAATAAAGAACATCTATTTTAGGCTAGATGGATCCTTGGTTTGGGTCCTAAGGCTTCTAGACTCATTTTAGGCAATTGGCCAGAATTTAAGAAAAATGACACTTGGGTATGGGACACACTTTTTGTTGAAACGACCTCGGATGGAAATTTTGACTATGCCATTGAATTCGAAACATTGAATTTCATAGGGTAGCATAGTTTGTTTGCGTATACGAGATTCTAAATGAATCTCGATGGGTCGGTGAAGACTTGGAAAAATTTCAAGTCTTCAGTAAGTGCATTCACTTAAGTGCCCATTGGGTTGCTAAGCGAAGGACGCATAAGTGGCCAGCCAGTCGCTTAAGCAACCTAGCTTGTACAGATGGTGCCACTTAAGTGGCCCAAGTTTTCTTACGCTATATGTGCAGAAGTCGCCATGTTGGAAAAGTGGCACTTGGATTCTTAAGTAACTACCACTTATTCAACCCAGTGTCCGCTTAAGCGACACCTGATACTATTAAATACATCCATTAGCCCATTTTCTCACATTTTTCTCAAATTTTCAAGAATGTGAAACCCAAGGAAGTGTGGAAACTTGAGAGAAACATTATTAGGTGATTTTATGGTGTTCAAATGCTCGAATAATGCATTTTTTCTCTAAATTCTTTGTAATTTTTCACAAATTCCATGGTCAAATTCCATATGATTTCCAAAATCCCTAAAATATTGGTGGCTTGATTCTAGCACCACTTGAGCTCATAATTTACCATTCTTAAGGGTAAATGTTCCTTGAGAATAGAGGGACGCATTGACAATTTTGAAAGTATGATTCTAAAAGTGGGTCCCACATAGAATTTTTATGTGATTCTGGATCCAAACCACAAAAGTGCAAGATGGGTATCATTGTTCTTATTTTTATGAGTAGATTATGATTTTGATAGTGTGGCATCTACAGAAGCTTCTTAAAAAGGGAAATCGATGGTTTAACGAATTTCATTGGACTTTTCTTCGGTGTCCAAGTAGGCTAGGTTAACTATATTTCTTTGTGTTTTTTCGTATTTCTTCTTATTTTTGTTGTTAGAGCTTTCCTATAGTTGCCTCAAGTCATTTATAACTTTCTAGGACTAACAGTTCAATTACCATGTAGTTTGTTTGGTTTTTAGAACCAATTCCCCATTTTGAAGTCTTCGCTAGTTCAAAATAAACCACCAGGTAAAAGCTTCAATCAAATGATCTCGTATGCTAAATCTTTCTATCCCAATAGCTCTAAAATATCAATTTTAGGCTTGGTGGACCTTTGGCTTGGGTCCCGAGATACCCGGGCTTATTTTGAGCTATTTGTCGAAAGTTAAGAAATTGGTAAGTTGGGTGTGGGACCCACTTTTTATCGAAATGACCTTAGATAGAAATTTTGAATGCACCATTGAGTTTGGAATGTTCAATTTGATAATTTATCATAGTCTATTTTCATATACGAGATTTTGGATGAATCTCGAGGGGTTGGCAGAGACTTGGAAATTTCCATATTTTAGCTGGTGCTGGAAGTCGCGTAAGCGACATTCACAGTCGTAAAAGGGACATCCTCAACACTGGTACTAGAGTTACATATGTGACTGTTGTTCATTGCAAAAATGATTGACAACTAGGGGACAACTACTGTGATCGCAAAACTGTTGTTGCGATTGCAACTCCCGGACATCTAAGAAGGGTATAAATACCACTTTTTATCATGTATTTTCCCATTACTCATCCATTCTCAAGATACTTAAACCCTAAGGTGTGTAATTACTTAGGGATAACATTGCGGGAGCTTTTGGGAGTTTGGGTAAAGATTTATTACACGTTTTTCCTTGAAATTTGAGGTAAGATTCCTTTATTTCTAGGGTTGATTTCCCCTTTTCTTCTCTAAAATCCATAGACCTTGTTGACTGCATTTTAACTCCAATATAGATCGAAATTAACCCATTTTTTTGTATAAATATTCATTGAACACATGGGGACGCTGACTTAGTTTTGAAAATGCAATTTTCGTAAATATGCCCCCACATAGGATTTTACATGATTTTGGACCTAAAACACAAAAGTTCAATATGGGTATCATTATTCTTGTTTTGATGAGTAGATTATGATTTTGATAGCATGACACCTTGCAGAGGCATCTCGAAAGAAAAAATTAGTGATGTAGTAGATTTTTTAAGCTTTCTACGGCGTCTAGGTAGGCTAAGTTTTACCCTCCTCGTAGATTGAGATAATTCATAGTATGTTTATGATATTATGTTAGATTTAGGATGATTTTTAGATGTTGGTGATATGATTGACAATGCTTGGGTTAGTTGGACCGTTTAGGCTATTTTGACATCATAATTTAGGCATAATTGGCTTAGTTTCTCATGTGTTTGGTAAAATCTCCATCTTAGGGTTGATTGCAGCTTAGTTAACATCAAAATATGGATTTGGATACCTTAGCGTAGTATGGTATATAATTTATCTTGTAAGGAATTTTGGGAATTTAGTAGTGGGCTCTTTGACCCCCTTAGGCCAAGATTCGTGTTGACCCTTGTAACTTTTTATACGCTTATTATACACCTTGAAAAATGCTTACTAAGGTAATATTGAGGAGATTTGGAACTTGATGGTTATGATGGGTTGATATGGGGAGTTGATGCTTATTGATATTATGATAATGATATATATACTCACACACGCATATAAATATATACATATATACATATCGATTCAAGTCTGGGTATCGATTATGATGTTGATTACATATTTAAAGGTTCGAGCCCGGGAATTGTTTACATTGATTACGTATATATATACCGATTCGAGTCCGGATATCGATTATGACCATGATGATACATGTATCGGTTCAAGTCCGACAAGGGATATGATACTGATAATATGTATATCGGTTCAAGTCCAGAAATGGGAAAATTGTTATAGTATGGCATGACATAGATGATAACTCTCAACTTACACGTCAATTTAGTGCAAGACGGTCGTCGTCAATATATTTACCCAACTTTTGGAGTCAGGGTCAAATCCACAGGGAACAATGTGAGTGGCGATTAAACAAATTTGAAACTATAGCTACAAGTTGAATTCAAACAACTGGCATGAAAAGATAAAATGGGGGGTTTTGGAGATTAGCAAATAATTGTTGGTCACTTTAGTTTCACTGTTTGTAATCAAGAGTTTGTGGAAAAACCAGAATTATGTTCACTAGGGGTTTTGGTACTTGACAGATGCTAATAGTGATTCAAGATTCTCGCGATAGGTAGGAACAACAGATTGTCTTTATCGAAGTTATGCCTAAATGTCTCTCGACCTACTTAAGCATTTAATTACCTAATCCTCTCAGACTTAGGGAATTTATATTCACTGACCAGACTTTACCTCAGGTTAATCAACCTTGTTGCAACGTCAATTATTAAATGGAAGTTTTTAGTGCTTCCAAGTCCCTATTAATAATTTACTTCCCACTATATTTGATTTTTTTACTAAGCAAATCAAAGAAGGTGCTATCTGTCATTTGCAACCAATAGATAATAATTAAAATCTTGGAATTATCAAGGAGTTCTACTACCTTTCGAATCTTGAACACTTAGCACCTTATCAAGACTTAATCCTAGATCCCATAATTCAGGTTAGAGGGGTTTAGCCACTCATGACATAATGATCGAAACAATTAGTTGGATTCATGATTTTAAAGATAAACTTACCACATGATAAATAGTAACTAGTGATTGTCGGATTAGATCTCAATAGAAAACCCAAAATATTGATAAAATCTCTTCAGAGTAATTGTTTTTTCAAGCCAAGAAACTAGAGAGAGAAAATAACAAAATATATGTCTCCCAAAAGATGTTCCCCCCTTCTTACAAAACCCTAAACAATGCTTTAAATAGTTCACCCTAATTATGGAAACAAAATTATAGAGTGCAAAAATTTCTCGGACAGGTGACGCCATTCGTGACGCCTTATCAGGAGGCTGACGACTTATCATAAATGTCGTCATCTCCTCTTTGGTTTTGACATTCGCTGCCTTAGGATGACGATGAACTATGATGTCCTATCAGATCTTTGATGACTTATTACGAATGTCATCACTTATCTACCTCAGATCCCATGTTCTGCCTTAGACTGACGATATTTTTGAAGACCTATCAACTCCTTGACAGCTTATCATGAAATGTCATCATAACTTTCAGCTGAGGTCCATTATTTGTCTAAGGCTGATGATGAAGCTGATAAATTATCACGGGGATGACGACTTATCAGGAATGTCATCAACCACACTTCTCTACTTTTTTCTTCAGATTTCAACTCTTTTGCTTCCATCCTTGTTGGTTCTCTAGCATCTTAGTTTCTACTGCAAAATCAAAGATAAAACAATCAAAAATGACAAAAGTTTCTTAAGACTTTGTAATTATTCTCAGTTAAAAGCCTCAAATATGTTAGCATCAGCTCACACATCAACACCCTCAACTTAAAACAATTGTTTGTCCTTAAGCAACTCAAACATAACTAAGAGAATAAAAAGTACATTTGGCAGTCAATAATCTAAATCATTTCAAACATCTTCACCATCTCTAAGGTCATTCAATTCAAGAACAATTGTGTATATTTTTTAAGAACACCAATGCAACACGCAGGAATCAAGATACGACATTGATTCAACTATAACAACCATGCATAGACCAGTATTACACTCTCCAAACAAGCTAGCAACTAGCAACATATTTGGTGTTCCCTCACAGCAAAGAAACCCCCCTTTTCTTATATCAGATATCACATATATAACTATGGGGACAATCACAAGACACTCACTCTTACAATGAAGTTCCAATCAATGTATGCCAAATATCATAGGATTGCCCTTATTTTCATTACCCAGATCGTCAGAAAGGTCATCTAAGATCACTATAGGTCTTCTCTTAGGCTTATAATGTAGGTTAGTGGCTGGTATGATACTCGATGGTATTTAAAGTGACTAAGACTCCTTGAAACCACACTAGCTTTTTGGGGTTTCACTCATTAGCTATTTCTATTCTACTCTTTTCTTAATCACACATATTCAGGATGGGTGTGGTCTTTTCTACAATCACTTTTTTTCACAACTTTTCTTTGCTTGTCCTCTTCCACCGCACCCAACTTTTTATTCTTCTCTTTTATTCTACCTTTCTTCATACTCATTTTACATTACACACCCCTATGATAGCCACCCTCAACTTAGTCCATTTGCCTAAGTCAAGGTGCACAGTGTCCAAGGAGGACCAGGGCCAAAACAGGTTCATTATGATATAAATGGGAAGGCGATAGGTATAATAAAAAGAATAGGAATTCAGGCTCAAAATCAGGATCAAGGGATATTATTCACACATGCAAGGTCATTTAGGCTAAAAGTGGACTAATATCAACAACGGCCTATGATCTTTTCCTAACCGCTAACCTACAACCAAGGCAAGACCAATCGGGCAACTTCTAGATTTAACACACAATGGAAACTAGGTAGTATCTCACACACGCATGACACAAAAGTACATCACAAGATACTACCCATTTGGTTTATTCAATTGTTTAGCAATGTTTATCATGTGACTAGTACTAATACCATAAAAAGATGTGCAGTGGTCACACATAAATGCATATCACACAGTTATAAAACAGACCTTTGGAGAGGTGTTTAAAAATCAACAAAAACATGTTAACTGCCTAAGGTACTTGTATTTCTCCCAGTCAACTATAATATTTTACAGCAAATCACAATACGTCTAAGAATGCCGGCTCTACTAAAAATAAGACTCCAGGGAAAAAAGGCACAGAAACAAAAACTCCAGGAGGACATCAACACCTACAAGTAGCCCCACCCTCAACTTAAAATCATGTAATGTCCCCAATGCGTTAAACCAAAACAAGAGAGTTAGAAACATACCTGTCGCACCATGGGTGCGAAGATCTAATGTCAATCAAATAATATTAATACAAACAACAAAATACCTTGGGTTACCTCCCAAGAAGCACCTAATTTAGGATTGCAGCACGACCCAACTCAGTTTTTTTCTACACCTTGAGGATACCCCTAAATTAGAGTCCATCTTCTTGCCTCGATCATAGCGGGTGGTACAAAAATTAAGAAGTCAAGTAATGGATTGAGCGTGGTAAACCACTCGGCCTTAAAGTGATGTATGTTTTTATGTTGATTATCAAGTGTAAAATAAAGAATATAGGATTCTTGTTCCTTATCTTCACACTCTTCCACTATTTTAGATGATTCCACAGACAAGATATCACCTAAACATAATATGAAAAAATGCTTCGAGTGAGGCCCAACTAATTCTACTTTAAAATTTACACTATCTACTACACACTCACTTTTATTCACCTTCTCAATGTCAATCTCAAGATCAAGATGACAATCGAGTGGTTGGGATTCTTGAGTTTTATCCTTAAATTGACTAATGTATCCCCTCATATTCTTGTTTATTTAGACACTGTAAACATGGTGAGAGTGGTAACTCTTTTACCTCTGCCCACAACTGTTCTTGATTTTCTAAGATTTGTTTCATCAATTTGTTCACTTGAATCATGATAACACACATATCTTCAGTATGATCACTTTGAATACAAGCCAAACACCAAGTTACAGTGAGTAGGACAATATCCACATCATATTGTGAAGGTCCCATCCATGCACTTCCAGGTAAATCAGGATAGCAAGCCTCAAAATATGGCCCCCTGCAATAACAACAAAAATTGTCACAAGAATCATCATCACTCAAAAAACCATCTATCTAGGATGACATCTCAAGAAAAGTGCGAGAAAAATAAAAATAAAAGAAAATAAAAATAAAAAATAAACTAAACAAATATTTACAAGTTTGAATTCAAGCAAGTAAGATAAAATTCCAAACCAACTCAATACGCCAAATTGTTCCTCGGCAACGGTGCCATTTTTTATAACGCTCAACTTATATGTCAATTTAATGCAAGGCGGTTGTCGTCAATGTATTTACCCAACTTTTGGAGTCGGGTTCGAATCCAAAGGGAATAATGTGAGTGGCGATTAAACTAATTTGTAACTATAGCTATAAGTTGAATTCAAACAACTGGCACGAAAAGATAAAATGAGGGTTTTTGAGATTAGCAAATAATTGTTGATCACTTTAGTTTCAGTTTTTGTAATCAAGAGTTTATGGAAAAACCAGAATTATGTTCACTAGGGGTTTTGGTACTTGACAGATGCTAATAGTGATTCAAGATTCTCACGATAGGTAGGAATAATAGATTGCCTTTATCGAAGTTATGCCTAAATGTCTCTCGACCTACTTAAGCATTTAATTACCCAATCCTCTCGAACTTAGGGAATTTATATTCACTAACCAAATTTTAACTCAGGTTAATCAACCTTGTTATAGCGTCAATTATTAAATGGAAGTTTTTAGTTCTTCCAAGTCCCTGTTAATAATTCACTTCCCACTATATTTGATTTCTTTCTTAAGAAAATCAAAGCAGGTGTTATCTATCGTTTGCAACCAATAGACAATAATTAAAATCTTAGAATTATCAAGGAGTCCTACTACCTTTTGAATCTTGAAAACTTTGCACCTTATCAAGACTTAACCCTAGATCCCATAATTCAGGTTGAAGGGTTTAGCCACTCATGATGTAATGATCGAAACAACTAGTTGGATTCATGATTTGAAAGATAAATGTACCACAAGATGAATAGTAACTAGTGATTCTCGGATTAGATCATAATAGAAAACCTAAAATATTGATAAAATCTCTTCAGAGTAATTGTTTTTTCAAGCCAAGAAACTAGAGAGAGAAAATAACAAAATATATGTCTCCCAAAAGATGTTACCCCCTTCTTAGAAAACCCTAAACAATACTTTAAATAGTTTACCCTAATTATGGAAACAAAATTATAGAGTGAAGCAATTTCTCGAACAGGTGACACCATTCGTGATGCCTTATCAGGAGGTTGACAACTTTTCACAAATGTCATCAGCTCTTATTTGATTTTAACATTCGCTGCCTTAGCCTGACGATGAACTGTGATGGCCTATCATATCTTTGACGACTTATCACAAATGTCGTTACTTATCTACCTCAGCTCCCATGTTCTTCCTTAAACTAATGATAATTTTGACGACCTATCAACTCCTTGACGGCTTATCACGAAATATCATCACAACTTTCAGCTGATGTCCATTCTCTATCTAAGGCTGACGATGAAACTGATAACTTATCACAGGGCTGACGACTTATCAGGAATGTCGTCAGCCACACTTCTCTTCTTTTGCTTCAGATTTCAACTCTTTTGCTTCCATCCTTGTTAGTTCTCTAGCATCTTAGCTTCAACTTCAAAATCAAAGATATAACAATCAAAAATGATAAAAGTTTCTTAAGACTTTGCAATTATTCTCAGTTAAAAGCCTCAAATGTGTTAGCATCAGCTCACACATCAATGGATGAATTCTAGTTGGAGCATGGTGGTTGGTAAGTGATTTTCAGGTTATAATTTGCTTGATTGTACGATCCAGGCTTATGTGAACCTGCTTTAGGTTACTTACTTATCCGCACTTATAGGTTTATCCGGGCTAATTTTGTAGTTATAATTGCTTGTTATTTATCTTATTATTCCAGTTTATTTATTTAATCGTGTACAACAACATGTGAGTTATTCTAAAGTTTGCCCCTTTTCTTTACTTAGTATTTTATCTTGAATTTTATCGTATTTGTATCCTAATTTAGCTTAGTCGACCGATGATGCCTACTAAGTACCCAGG
Organism: Capsicum pubescens; assembly: GCA_030864215.1. Classification (NCBI taxonomy): domain Eukaryota; kingdom Viridiplantae; phylum Streptophyta; class Magnoliopsida; order Solanales; family Solanaceae; genus Capsicum; species Capsicum pubescens. Next base: position 190,201,386 of record CM061544.1, on the reverse strand, counting down.
GTTTTGGTACTCATACTATACTTCTGTACTATTTTGGTATAGATTTAGATACTGGCTGGGATTTTTGATTCAAGGATCATATTGTGGTGGATTTTGGAGATAGGGTGAGCTCTTGGAGTCAAAGTTACCTCATTTTCTTTTATTTATCTATGCCTAGTCTTTTTTTGAGACAAATTATATTGACTATTCTAGAACTTATGGTGTGCTGTAGTAAATCTTGTACTGACTCTACCAGGTCATGGAATGGTTTTCTATATTATTGCTACCTTTCATACTATTTCTATTGGCTTGCTTAGTTATGAACTGAATTGTCTATTTTTCCCTTTTAGGGAATTTTCCACCAAGTTAGCTGATGGAAAATAGCTCCAGGATGTGGTTCAACTTACCTATTAACAGGGTTTAGTAGGTTCCATCATGACTCATAAATTAGGTCATGAAAAGATCTGAGTACTAGTGGCCGCCACTGACGTGATGATTGTGTTGTTTAGAGTTTGGAGGAAGGGTGAGCTCTTGGAGTCGGAGTTTTCCTTTGCCCCTTTTTCTACATTTATCTAGTCTTTCTTTATTCAAGATGTATATTTTCTATTATAATACTTGTATTACTTTTTGCTAGTGGTTGTTGTACCGACACTACTAGGTCGTGGGATGTTATTTCTATCTTATCCATCTTTCAGACTATTATTATTTCCTGAATTATTTTTTGTAGGTCCTTGCTTGTAAATCTATGGATTTTATGCTTTTTCCTACTAAATTAGCCCATTGCTTCTAGATCTGGTCTATGGTTTGGCTTATCTACTGGTGGGATAAAGTAGGTGCCATCATGACTGGTAATTGAGTCGTGACACGGGCCCATCGGTTTTCCTCTAGGTGGTATGCTTAGTTTAGCTCCTTGTAGACTCAAGAAGTCTTTTAATCATAAACTTAGATAAAATATTGGACCTTAAGATTACTTAGATAATTGATAGATTCCAGTTAGTTTTATTAACCTTGATAAAGTGATCTTCCAATCTCTTCATACCATGCACCTAGATTTGATAGTTAATATCCCATCTCTTATTGACTTGACCATATTACCTAGTAGTCATATTAAATGGAGTAGAAAGAAATTCATGATCTTGGAACGTTATGCCACTTGGCCTAATTATTAAATTCTGATTTGATTCCCATGATTGGTTGCTCCCTTGATATTTATTATATTGTGCTTGTTTATGGCATATTTACTTTATGGCACTTTTTACAAGTTTCAGTTCAAGTCTGACATTCATGATATATATGCAACACTTTATTTGGATGATTCTATTCTTAATTCCAGTTCAAGTCTGTCAATCATGGTTCGAAGAGGGTTTCATGTATTTTTTAATATAAAAGTAAGGCTAGCAACCCATTTATTAAATAAGACATCAATAGTTAAACTAAAAACAGGACTAAAAGTACGATGGCCCAAATAGAATAAAAGTCATTCAACAAAATATCTCCCTAGTATAATTAGGAAAGTGGAGAGAAATCTCTCGAACTTCATCTTCTCAGTTCTCTCTACTGATTTGCTCCTTGGAATGACTTTTTATGGATTTTCATTATTCTAGAATTGCTAAGTTGATCAAGCGTGGATCTCCTCCCACTCAGCTAAGTCCTTGAATCTCACCTTTCATCATTTTTTTATCTTTCTTTTATCCTAGTGGATTGAACTTCATATGAAGATAATGCCATCACTGATTCTAAGAAATTAACTCAAGAAGAATAAGGTGATAAGATTATGATCCATGTGTTTGTGTTTTAGGATAGTCGTACATCATATCTAGAGCTTCCAAAGTAGATCTAATTTTACGAATTTTTAAATAATCGACCTAATCAACACCTCAAGTTCTCACAATGTATAGTTATTCGTACTTAAGAAATTCACTTCTAACAATAAGCAATATCATTTCCATAGTTGCTCCTAGAAAATCAATGTTACTATTCTGCCTCTTCACCCATATTTGACATTGTTATTTTGATGATAGTTTTCCTTGAGGATGTTCAAAAGTCACTAAAACTTGAATAATGGAATCTCACATTCAATCTTCCTCTTAAGTAATTTCCTATTTGTTATGTCTCTTTTGCCTATTAATTAAATTAATGGATTGAGTTTCCAAGAAACTAATACCACCACCAAATTTAAGAATAAATTCAAGAGAAAATAAAGAACAATTTTGATCTAAATTTTGAAGGGATCTTACAGGATTGACATCACTAATTAATGCTACCTACAAATTGACTAGGAATACTTACCCAATCTTTTATCTGCTTATTTATGGTAAATGATATCCTGTACACTGTAACTTACTGCTTCTACTATATCTTGATGTTGTTAATGTTCTTAATATGAATCTTGAGTTATTCTTCTAATATATGGTGTTTTTTATTTATCCAAGTTAATAATCCTCCAACCTTTCACTAGAATTTCTGTAAAGTTATTGTAATTAAATCACCTGCATAATCAAACACTAGGTTAGTAAAATCAGCAAGAGTGTTACCTCCCCAAAAGAAATGTACTACTCTTACTGAGATGGTATCCATCAGTGATCTAATAGTGTTGAACACTATTTTCACACTCCATGGGACATCCAATTCATCATTAAGTATTTTTACCATAGTCTAAGAGTCACTTTCCATAATAATATGATAAATGGAATTATCCCTGCAATATAGAAGACACTCCCTGATAGCTGTAGCTTATGCCACCAAACTGATAGTATTATTGATTCTAGAACCTTTAGGAACCATAATATCACCTTCACTATTTTTGAAGCACCATCAATGTTTCCCTTTAAGAAACTAATTTTAAGGGGCAACCGTTTTAACTGCTCTGAAAGAAGAAGAAATCTTGAACCTATGTAAAACATTTATGATATGAACCCACTCTCTTCCTGCTATGTCCATTTTGAATATAACCTTGATAAACTTGAGAATAGTTTCATTGGTTTCCTAGATAATCTTCCTCTCTTGATATGTTCCACCATGTAAGATAGTGTTCATTCTTTTCAAAATGAACCCGAGAAAAATCATAGGGACAACATTAAACACAACTTTCATTTTGCCATTCCTTTTTTTGTTTTCTCCATTGCCCCAAACTTTGTTTTAGACCAAGTCTTTGTTCCACAATACGAATTACACCACAATAATGATTCCACATTCTTTCAAGAACTTCACCTCTTATTAAGAGATGATTAATTATTTAACTATAGGATTGTTAAATAACTACAATTTTCAGCAATATTAGAATTCCACCTGTGCATTAGGGCAACTATAGGAACCATCCCTTGCCATATCCTACAAGTAAGAAAAGAGTGTTTGAAAGGAAACCTTTGCTCCAAATAGCCTTTAAATCCTTATTTTTATCAGCTCTTTACCTCCAAAGTTCCCAAGCACTCTTAGTAGTAAACTTACCATTACTATTTCTAGTCCATTAAGGTTTGTCCATAACATCCTCATAGCATACTGTCATGACTCGAGTTCTTAGTTAATGATGGCGCCTATAATAACCCACTAATAAGAAATATAACCCGTAGTTTGGAACTATTAGTAACAGACTACCAAGAGAAATGGAGGAAGAATGCAAAATAAATGAAATAAAAGACTGAAATACATAAAATAGTCCCAAAAACCTGGTGGAATCAATATAAGAGCTTCTAAAGTAATAAGATAAAAAAATAAAGTACTAAATAAATGTACTGATACAACCCATCTTTGAATACAACATAGAGATTAGTCCAATATATAGAAGGGAGAATAAAAATGCTTTGAATGCCAGGAGATCATCCTATGTCTTCGAACCATAGCTGCTTCACACAAGGCATACAACATGGAAAGAACCCATACTATGTTCTGCAGGTTGTAGAGGTATTGTATGAGTACCAAACACGTGGTACTCAATAGGAAACAATCAACTGAGCTCCAAAGATAATGCAATTATACAAAACATGAAAGTAGGAATGTAAGCTATACTCAATTATCAAAGGAAGAAAATTAGGAAAGCTAAGGAGGCTATAATGATAAACTATTCTATTTTAGCCATACTTAAGAACCCTAGAACTTCACCATATATTGCTAGCCCATATACAAACAAAGAGTAGATAAAGGATATGTAATAGTATTGGATATACAATATGAGTAGATGAAGCAAAGGAAAGATATAAGGTAATACCATAACTACATTTATAAATGTATGTACATAAACAATGCTAACCCAAAGGTGGGAAAGATATAGGTTAATACCATAACTACATATATAAAGGTATGTACATAAACAATGCTAACCCAATGGTATAACCTAAAGTAGTCACACTAGCATCTTATGGCTTCCTAATTATAGTAGGAACTAGTACTAAAATAATTAGGATCTCTAATCCATATGTCTAAACATGAGATAATTATCCATATAGCAACCGTAAAAATAGAAATCAGAATCATACCTCGAATCTCAGTTCTAGATCAATAATCAATCTGCCACAAACTAGCCATAATAATAACAATAATAATGTGAGTAATTGGCCAGTCCAGAAAAATAATACTTAACCGATCCTTTCATAAAACACCCCAACACAGGATCGGAAGTTTCAACCAACACTCAGCAACAACAGTCATACCTATACCTATGCAACCCCCATAAGACTGATAGATATAAGCGCATATTGGTAATAGTCAATGCGCATGTAAGGATGAATGCAAATAAAATCCATAATACCATAACCGATCCAAAGTGTCATAATGTAACCTAGTGTATATTCTCATATTATTAATATCACCATCAATTGCTAGACTAGAACTAAAAATCAAATCATCTATATCATCATCAATAGTTGGACATGAACTGAAACTCATATCATCAATATCATTATTAATTCTCAGACTTCAACTGAAACTTATATCATCAATATCATCAAGTCCAGTACCAGTAATACATATAAATACATGGATAAAATCATTGCTAAGAGAGTGTAAGTTTGTAAATTCATTGCCCGAGATAAGCTCTGGGACTAAATCATCATAGAAGAGTAGAAAGGGTCAAAATCTCTCTTGGCTGTGGTAAATAATAGTAGCAAAACTGTGGCAAGAATCAATCTCCGCCAAATCTCTAAAACATAATTTTCAATATCAATGCACATATGTTATTCATTAAGATGGTATGATTTTTTTTATGAAGAAACCCGTTTTAAAAGTAAAAAGTAGGAATAAATCCCTTTTTAGAAAAAGAGTAGTAAAAATCATATTTTAGATGGGATCGTACCATTTACCATTTTAGTGAGCATAAAGGTACCAAATCTATGCATGCCATCACCAGTATACAAATAATCCGATCATAAGCATCAAAGCATCCATAAACTATGGCCACATCTTTTAAAAGGATGAATTACAATTCAGAATCCAACCAATATCATACTAATGACCATCGACCCAATAATGTACATATCTGACATCATCATAATCCGAGAAAACCATCACAATCCATTGAGTATAGTATTAAACATCATACCAAAGGTTCATTAGTCTCAACTATGCCTACATTCTAGCAACCTATAATAATAAGATCTTACAAGAATAATTAGTATTTCACCTTAAGGGTTAATTATCCTTATAGCTACAAAACTCAAATATTAGGCTAAGTCACAGTGTTCTACCCAATATTATATCCTAACATCCCTATCTAACATGCAACATATGTATACACCATCTCATAAAGAGTAGTGCATAGAACCCTACCTCGATGTTGAACTACAATCCTTGAATCGCCCATAAATTACAATACCCCGTACTTTTCCTAGCTTGACATCATCCTAAGAAAGTTAGAAATTCACTTTGAAAGATGAATCCATTTTTGTAAACATGGAATTTTTAAGATTTTCAATTTTTTCCATGTGGGAAATTGAATTAGATTTTTAACGATACCAATTTCATCAAAATTTGACATCGGAAGAGAAAGTTATGGACGAAATACAGAAGGCAGTAAAACCACCCAGGTGCGATGGCAGACGCCGATGGACCATCGCCTACATCGTCGTAATGAGGCCATGAGACCACCCTCTTCCTAAGACCAACAGCACAGGCCGATGGATCATCGGACTTGCGACAGACTGTCGCTCAGGACATCGTAAAGGAGATAATAAACCTCCTTTCTGCCTAGGTGCGACAGTCAGGTCCGACGGACCATCGATCCAGCGACAGACCATCGCACCCACCGTCGTACATCCCGCTCAGTTATTTTTAAGGTATTTAAAGGAGATTTTTGGTCTTTTACTACCCGTTTTGACACCTAATAATATCAGACCAAGGCTTATGCCTTCATTATTCATTCATAACAACAAATTAGGGTTTCTCTCTAAGATTAATCCCCAAGATTAAGAAACCTTAGGTGATTAATTCCAAGCCAAGGATTCAATTTTTCCTCCACAGATCTTTAAGAAATCACAACCCAAGTATGCATAGTGTTCATTCATGGACTCCTTTCGTCCATGAAGCCCAAGAATCTCTTTCCAAAGTTAAAGTGTATGGATTTTTACAAATTTCATGTTGGGTTTGCTTTTGTTCATGTTGATAATGACTAATTGAATTCTAATACATATTGGGTGATAAATTTCATGTGGAATTCATTAGTATAAGTGTAGATTTATGTGAATCCATGATTAAACCATTGAATGGTGAGGTTATAGTTGAATCATGATGTTTACTTATTGTGTGATGTTGTCTACATATACTATGCTCACCATTTGTTTGATTAAATGCCTTTGTGAAGGAAATGCCCTACTAGTATGATAGTATGAAATCCCCATTCATGTAAAAGGTCATGCATGTCAAGTGTTTGATGAAATACATTAGTCAATGAATTATGAATGTATGTGTGGCCATTGTGGTGCTTTAGAACTTTTAATTTATGAATTATCCAACTTATTATATTATGGATTATTGATGTGATCATGTATTCAAGAAAGTCATGCTTTGCCAGTTTGATGCTATAGAGTCCTGGAGGTACTTGTACCCGACCATTTAGCTGTGTGCCTAGAGCCAGTGTCATGTTTGCACGATACTCTCAGTGAAGCCATGATCCATAGAACTCAGTTAGTCATGTGACTCAGCAAAAACTCAGAAATCTCAGTAATCTCAGTGATCTCAGTACTTAGTAATCTTGGTAACCTCAGTATTCCTAGTAAATCTCAGTAACTTTAGAACCCTCAACCATTTCTCAGATCTCAATAGCATTTCGTCAGTTAACGAAACTCAGTGAACTCAGTTTAGCTCCGCTAAATAATACCATTAGTATCAGTTCAGTTTAGTTAATCAGTTCAGTTAATCATGTTCAGTGTCCATTCAGTTGGGAGTAGGATTCATCATCAATTGAACCCAAGTATGGGGACTCACCTGTTATTTAGTGGAGGGTGTGATCCTTAGAATAAATCCTCGCAATCCAGAACTATATAGCCAGCATAGGTTGAGATATACCCCTATGTGTAGGGCTTCTAATACATCTCGTTTGGGGTTATTCCTACAGGAGTGTTGACGTAAAAGCTTCCTATCCGATAGGGTTACCTTACAGCTTGTCTTTACCCATGGCACAGTATTGACACCCTTCCAGCTGGGGTTACAGGTCTGACCCCACCAGTTCAGTTTCGGGGCATGTAGGTTAGATGATTACCTCCCGCAGTTTTAGTTTTAGTCTTAGTCTCAAGAAAAGAACTCAGATAGTTCTTCAGATTTAGGACTGTCAGATACAGTCAACCCAGTACAGTGCAGAACTCAGCTAGTTCTATCAAAACTTAGGCTATTAGATACAGTCGCTCAGTATCAGTAAACTAGTTATATGAAACTCATATTATCAACATTCAGACTCAGGACTATCATATACAGTCAACCAGATCAGTTCTTTATAGCCAGAACTATCAGAAATAATCATTCAGATATCCATGTTAGTAAACTCAATTATCATCCTACTAGTAGTATAAATATTATGTATTCCAGTACTAGAAACTTAGATATCAGTCAATCCATGTTAGCAGTAGATTCAACACTCAGAACTCAGTATTAAGTCCTATCACGATCTCAGTTATAGTCACGTAGTCATGCATGTATTCTCATGTTCATGTTAGTCAGTTAATTAGTATTGCTCATGCTTATGAACCCTTTGCATTCAGCCTACTTTACTTGTATACCAGTACATTCAAATATTGATGCATTTGCGCTATGATGTCTTATACCATAGGCTTAGAAACATGAGATCCAGGACATCATTAGTATCCCAGTTCAGCCGTCAGAGTTAGTAGTGAGTCCTCATCTTTCGAGGACATGATGATTACCTTATTATTTTAGTTTTTTAGTTTACTTCAGTAGTTGGAATTATTTGGGGAAATGTCCCGCCAACTCCTTATTCAGACAATTTAGAGTCTTTCAGACTATCATGTTCAGTTAGTTATTTTAGTTATTTTGGGTATTTCATACACCACCCGGATGTTATATTTTATCAGATATTATGTTACAGTATTGGACTTTATGGCCTTTCAGTTCATGTTTCCATATTTATACAGTATATTATGCAGTGTTCAGGTACAGATATCTGTCATGGGTTAGTTTGTGGTCCTTTGGGGTCATGAGCACCGTGTAGCATTCCGGTTACCAGATTTGGGGCATTACAAACTTGGTATTAGAGACTATGGTTCAACAGTGTCCTACGAAGTCTGAAAAGCTGCATCTAGTAGAGTCTTCTACATGGGTGTGTTGTGCACCACACTTATGTACAGGAGGCAATAAGATGTTTTAGGAAATAGTTTCCTTTCTTTCAATATTTATGTCGTGCCGTGAGCATAGGCTCAAAGTTAAACTCTTATTCAAATCCGCTTTTTCCCTTTATTTGTAGATCATGCCTCCCAAAAGGGACAGGGAAGGGAGAATTGGAAAATAGTTAGCGCCTCAGCCCGTCCATCCAGATTCTCTAGATGAACATGTCTCTCATGCAAAATTCAGGACTGTATTTACTACTATAGCTAGTTCAGTCGCAGCTCAGAATGAATGACCAGCTGCTATTCCTGCTAACCCAGTGGAAAATTCTACTGCAGCCAGAATTCGAGACTTTACCCGAATGAATCCTTCCTTATTCTCCTGTTCTAAGTCAGGAGAGGATACACAAGAGTTCCTCAATCAGGTTCATAAAGTCATAGATATCATGGGAGTGACTTCCAATGAGAGTGCAGAGTTAGCTTCCTATCAGCTACAAGACGTAGCCCATACATGGTTTAAGTAGTAGAAGGTAGACAAGGGTACAGGTACAGAGCCCATAGAGTGGGAAGAGTTTGCTACTGCCTTCTTAGATAGATTTTTTGCCCTAGAATAGAAAGAAACAAAGGTATTAGAGTTCATCAATCTCAGACAAAGTACCATGATCATGAAAGAATACTTCCTTAAGTTCACTCAGTTAGCCAGGTACGCTCCCCATGTAGTAGCAGACAGTTGATCTAGAATGAATAGTTTGTATTAAGAAGGTCAGGTAGAGTAGTTAAGGAGTGAAAGACTGTGATTTTAGTTAAGGATATACACATATCTAGGCTTATGGTTTATTCCCAACAGATGGAGGAGCAGAAGCTTAAGAAGAAGGAGAGAGAAAATAAGAGAGCCAAAATAGGTAGTTATAGTTTTTCTCTGTCAGGGTGGTAGGATGGTAATCATTCTCTGTTGTGTCAGAAAATATTCTGCCCCAATTCACTCTTCAGATTGTGCACTAGTACCAAAGTTCAGAAATGACCGTAGGGATGAGGCATCAGGTTTGGAGGTCTAGGGTAGTGAGAGCAGGATTCTTACTCATCCACTCTGTGAAGAGTATGTTAAGCATCATAAAGGTGTGTGTAGAGATGAAATTAATGTGTGTTTTGGATGTGGCAAAGTATGCCAAAAATTTTGAGATTGTCCTAAACTCGGTCCTCAAAGTCAGCATGGTCATTCTTCAGCTCAGTTCGGTTGCCCGAAATGACAGGGTACCAATTCCAGCGCTATCAGTGGGCAACACCCAAATAGACTCTATGAACTTCGGTCCTAGAAGAATTAGAAAAGTCCTCCTGATGCAGCTACAGGTATGTTACAGATCTCTCATTTACATGTTCACGCTTCTTCAGATTCATGAGTTTTTTTTTAAAACCTTGCATAGCAGTTACAGTTTGGGGTCAGAAAGTCAAGCCTTCAGATTCTAGTTATAGTTCCAGTATGCGTGGATAATCAGTAAAGAAAGACGATTCCCGACCCATTCCTACCTTAGTGAAAAGTTTCATACTATAGTCATCACGATATTTACGCATGCTACCCTTTTTAGTTCCACGAATACAGCTTGTATCCACACGTTTCTCATAGAATAGTGTGTATTTCAAGTTCCTAGTATAAGGAATTCCATTTCACTCAGTGTTACAAATCATGTCCCATGAAAACAGAAATTTCAGACTCAGGTCATGCAGCTCAAGACTCATGTTCCACCCCTAGTGCTTATCCAAACTCAGCTTATGTCAGGTATACTATTAGTTTAGATTCCTCGATAAATTTCTTACTTAGCTGTCTTATATATATAAATTCATACAGTTTTATTTCCATGTCCCCATCTATGCGCCCTAGTCAAAATCTCATGAAAAAATATAACCATTCTAAGATGAACAGATCAGATAGGGGCAAGGTCAGCTCAGTTCATATATCATGCCTCGGTCTTAGCTCTCAGATAATTATTACGACTAAATTCCTAGGTTCCTTGCACATCGCCTCAGTTTCCCTAGTATCTCAGCCAAGTCAGCATTCCTAGAGAGACATAGTGTCCCAAGGGGGTGATACACTATGAAACTTGAGCTTTCATAACATAAGCATCCCAATCTCTCTTCTCACGTAAGGAATCCAGTATAGAGTAAGGGGTACTCATAAGTTGACCCTCAAACTCCAACTTCAGTTATGAGCCATGTATTTAGGGGCTCAGTTCAGTTTATGAAATTTAGTTTATGTATCAAGTTTCAGTCCCAGTCATGTTCTCATGTTCATGTTCATGCATGCTCCTAGCATGATCATGGGTTCATTAGTATTCTCAGTTAAGTAATGGGTTTTCATCAAACTTACTCAGTTCCATGTTCAGATTTCCATTACAAACTTGGTATCAATTACTATTTGTATATTCAGTCATACATTCATATATCAGTTCAGTTAAATAATCATGCATCAGACATGCATTCTCGTTGTGAGAACCCTAGTTCATCAGAACGTTCAGTCATGTCAGTCATGAGATCATGATCTAGTTGTTCATATTCATTATGTACGTTAGGTTTTCTTCTCCCCTCTCACTCAGTCTAATTCGAGGATGAATGTTCTCAAGGGGGAGATATTGTAATACACCATACTTTTCCTAGCTTGACATCGTCCCAGGAATTTTAGAAACTTACTTTGAAAGATGAATACATTTTTGTCCACATTGAATTTTTAAGATTTTCAATTTTTACCATGTGGTAAATTGAATTATCTTTCCAACGATACCAATTTCTTCGAAATCCAACATCGAAAGAGAAAGTTATGGCCAAAATACAGAAGGCAGTAAAACTGCCCAGGTGTGACAGTGGAGGCCGACGGACCGTCGGACTAGTAACGGACCGTCGCCTATGCTATTTAAGTAAGGCAGTGAGACAACCCTGTGCCTAGGAGCGATGGTACAGGCCAAAGGATCGTCAAACTAGCGATGGACCGTCGCTCAGGACATCGCAAAGTAAACAGTGAACCCCCTTTTCTGCCTAGGTGCGACGGTCAAGACCGACGGACCGTTGACCCAGCGATGGACCGTCGCACCCACCATCTCACATCCCGCTCATTTATTTTTAAGTCATTTTAAAGGAGCTTTTTTGTCTTTTACAACCCGTTTTGACCCCTAATAATATAAGACCAAGGCTTATGCCTTCATTATTCATTCACAACAACAAATTAGGGTTTCTCTCCAAGATCAATCCCCAAGAATAAGAAACCCTAGGTGATTAATTCCAAGCCAAGGATTCAAGTTTTCCTCCACAGATCTTAAAAAAATCACAACCCAGGTATGCATAGTGTTCATTTATGGACTCCTTTCGTCCATGAAGCCCAAGAATCTCTTTTCAAAATTCAAGTGTATGGATTTTTATGAATTTCATGTTGGGTTCGCTTTTTTTCATGTTGATTGATAACGCTCAATCTACAGCTCTCGTTTGAGTGTAAAGCGGTCGTTAGCAAATATAGAACCCAACCTGGGTTGGGTGTCGATCCCACAGGGAATAGCTTGGCCAACAAGTAAGTAAAATTACTAAACTTTTGGTGCAAGTCTCGTAAGAAGGGGGGGATTCTTGTTTTGCAAGTAATGTAAACAAAAGCTTAAAATAATAAAGTAAAAAGAGAGAGATTGTTACGTTGGTTGTAAACAATGAGAATTGAAGCGTTGGGATTATGTCCACCTTCTGAGGTATACGTCTCTATTGGCTATGAGTGTGTAGAATTCTGACATGCAATTGCTTATAGAGGATTGTAGTCGATGGTAACTACAAGCATCTCTTGACCTAAACAAGGACTATTTCACTTTAACTCTCTCGAGCTTAAAGCGTGTCTAACGGTACGAATTCTCCAAGAGGTTAGTCCAGTTACGGCACTAGCTTTTTAATAGGAAAGGGTGTCCTACTACCTTGACATTATCTCTTTTCCAGACAAATAACTTTTCTCTCGAACAAGTTAAATGTTAGACTGGCGTATTCTTGCGTTTGCAACCGCAAAGAATGTAGATTTAAGATGAAGAGAATAATGATATAAGCAATATACGTTCCTCGAACTCACAAACTCACAGCAATAGATAGTAACTCATTCGGCTTCCATAACCCCAACAGAGAAGTTTAGTTACCCATGAATGCGAAGGAAATCACGATTGACATTGTTATTATATCACGATATTGAGTAATGGCGTGTAGATCAAGTGATAGGCGTGAGGCGTGATTCCTTAACAAGTAACGATTCTCTTGTTGTGGAGTTTAAGAATAGAAGAGTAGATTAGAAGTGTTTGTAGTGGAAGATGAGAGGGATGGAAGAAAATTAATTGTTGAATGATGAATGTAAGATTTGTTGTTTTTTTAGAAGATGTTCTAAAATCTCTAGCATGATAGGGTATTTATAATACCTATATCCTAATCCTACTAAGCTAATGAAATAAATAACCAAATCCTACTAGACTAATGAAATCCTTAACCCAAATGTACTAGGTTAAGGTAACATTATCATAATCCACATAAAATGATGAAATACATAACCTAATTGTACTAGGTTAATGTATCATTGTCAAAATCCAGCTTTGTGTCTGTAAGTCCCCAAAGTCTTCAGAATTGCTGTTTTAGCCCGGGACAGATTTTCCATGCAGCAGTTTTGGTCCTTAGGCGTGTAAACTCCCTTCCCTTCCTTCGTGAGCTTTCTTTTGCGTCAAGTAAGCCATAAAATGCTGAATTCTGCATCATTTATACCTGAAACTTTACTAATCATGTTTGTTAGCTCATTTACAGGAAAAAGGACTAAAAGTGCATGAAATATATAATTTGTTCTCAAAACTAGGCTAAAATATGGGCAAAATATATTGATATAGGCGTGTAAATTCGCCTATCATCAACACCCCACACTTGAAGCTTTGTTCGTCCTCGAACGAAATACCATGTCCTTCTAAACATCAACTTAGGGTTTCACAGCAACAACACAAAACATTTGTCCAGACAGGCACAACAATTATCAACAAAGAGTAGCTTTTTGATTATAGGTAGAAACAATTTAACCTCTAGCATAGACTCGTGATGGTGATCAACTCCCATGCAAACATTAAGGTACAAGGAATCATATATAACTACCCGAAACTCATCAACCATGTGTGTCTCACACTATCGTACCCATAATCACTCACAAGTATAGCATATTTTTCAAACATGGGTATCAAAATGTCCTTGCTCTCACTCTCACAAATAATTCATATGTAGCAACTGATGACCATAGGCTTGCCCTTAATGTAATACTCTACTAAATGTCAGAATGCTAAGCTTAGAATCAAGTAGGTCTTTTGATGGTTGTAATGTAGGCTAAGGGACGGGTAGGACTATTTTGGCCAGGAATAGTGACTAAGTTCCTAAGCGCTTTAATACATCACTTTGTATCATTGACACTCTTTTTTTTCAACCTTTCTTTTCTTTTATTCTACCACCCTTGTTCTCCTCTTTTGTTTTTCAATTTTAAGCACAACTCGCTTTTCAGCTTTCTTTTCCTTTTTCTTTTCACAACATACCTCTTATGATAGCACTTTCTTTTTCATAACACATTCAAGCACCATTACAATTTATAGCATCATACTCACCCAATTTCCTCTTATGTTGTCACATGACTTTTTCACTTTAAAGCACTTAGGAGTTTGGATCAAATTACGGTCTTGAAAAAAATGGATTAGGCTTACATACAAGGTTGTCAAAGAAAATAGGCTAAAGTCTCAAAAGGGTTTAACTAGGATGATGTCCATGGGTAGGTAAAACTGAAGGTAAACAAATATAGGTTTCCAAAGAAATGCCTAAATCATATCCTAAACTTACACTCCTTATTTTCGCTTTGCATACATACCAGGCAAGTTCTAGCATCAGTCACACACATAGAATATACGATTAGCTCACACACACAAGGCACATGGTCGACTTTATTGAGAGTAGTATAGACTCTTGTCCCAATAGGTGAAGGAATTGAACCACACAATATCACATAGTGAGTCACAATTAGAGACTAAATGTCTCAATAGTCATGATTTTAGCACAAACTCTTGTCATAATCTCATGCTGCCTATCAAAATAATTTCATGTGAAGCTAAAAAAAATTTACTACTAAAAAAACTTTAAAAAATGAAAAAAAAAATTAAACAAAAACAAAGTAAACAAACATATATGCGAGTAGAGAAGTATGGCATGCAATACCACCACCCCACACTTAGTCGGGACACTGTCCTCAGTGAAAAATAAATACGAAGAACCTGGTCAGTCAGACTCCTCCTCAATGTCTGGGGTCGTACCCCTTGCATCGGAATCATCATCAGAGTCGTCATCCTCAGAAGTTCCTCATAAGTATCCCACTTAATTCTAAGAGTGAGTCGAGGTATTTGCAGCGAAGAGGGTTCTCCTTGCTCTTTTCGGCCCCTTTTCTTGCCTTTTTGTGAAGTGGTAGCCTTATCTTTGCCTTGTCTTGCTTTGGGTGCCATTGTACCTGAGACTTAAAACAATGTTCATGTTAGCATCATATCGATGGATACAATCTATAAACAAGCAGTAGTGGCACCACCCCACACTTAGTTTGTTGGTACAGACTAGTGAAGTGAAAGTGGTCGATTACTCAGACTTCATCGACATACGTTTTAGGGGCTATATTCCAACAAAAAATTCAGCTATGTAAAACTTCTTGCAATCTTTGAAATACTTTCATGTTAGGTATATCAAGACTTCTACATAGGGATTACATCATGGTATAGTTTCTATCAATAATCACAATCTCCTTATGTCGGTAGGCAACTATAAGTCTTATTCCGATGAGCGAGACATCCCAACATGTAAGTATTCAAGTGACAAGAGTATGCAATGTTCATGACTATAGCAATTCCGCAAGTAGTATAACAATGCATCAAAATCAATTTCAAGTCGGAAACAAGTTAAGAGTATCCTAACGTTCATGTTCACTCACTTGGTTTTGTATCAACAATTCAAACACATTAACATCACCAATATTTCTTCAAGATGTAGCAATTCGTAATAGACATAGCAACGTAGCACTTACGAAAAATAGATGAAGAACAAAGAGAGTACTTACTTGCTTGAAACTTATGGAGATGATTTTGTGAATTGGAATAGCAAAAGAAGAAAATTTTGAGAAGATTTGGAAGAGTATGCGGCGCCTTTAGGGTATTTTCTATTGTGGTTGTGTTATAAAACTAAGTCCCCTTTATATAGGAAGAGTATGGGTCGGGTTATGACCCATTTACAATCGGTTTTGGAGACAAAAATCCTACATATGCTGCGCATAATACTCGGCATATCAATGACATATGTGGCGCATTGTCTATGGCATAATGGGACATATGCGCCGCATAGTCTATGGCATTTGTAGACATATGCGCCGCATAGTCTATGGCATATGAGATACTGAGACCAAATGCCATAGCATATGCGGCGCATAGTCAAAAGCATACCTAGGAATAGGCGGCGCATAGTGTATAGCACACTAGATTCCGAGACCTTAGGCTATAGGATAGGTTGTGCATCGTTCGTGGCCTAGTTTTACCAAGGCCTATCCTTCCTCGAAGCCTATTTTGGCGTGAGAAAGGCTCAATCCATAGCCTTATGCATCACCCTTCCTAACTTACCAACTTTACCATACAATGCGTCCAAATCGTCAATTGAAATCAATCTCCTCGTTGACTACTTCTTGCACCTATATTCGCTCAAACAAATGAAAACAATTAGTACGATGGGTTGCCTCCCACCAAGCGCCTTAGTTTTGGTCGTGGCACGACTCTTATTTTTGGATTTTTAAAAGGCAAAACACATACTAGAACGAAATGAAAAATGAAAAACGATAAACGATGGGTTTCCTCCCATCTAGCGCTTGATTTATTGTCGCGGCACGACATAGTTACCTTGAGTACTCAGACTTCGTCGAGATAGATGGTGGATCATTTTCTGAATGGATTCAGACGACAATGAGGCTTACTTGTAGGAGGGATTCTATCATCAATAGTCCAACCCATAGCTCTCATGTATCTCTTCAGAGCAGAGATGAGAGCCTCTACGTGCTGTTTACTTAAATCATCCGCACTCACCGGAAGTATCTTTATACTTTCCAAGAACACATACCTTAGATAATCGGGGAGCTCTTTCGATTCTAGCATTGGTGGCTCTTCAAGGGAAGTCTTCGCTGGTGGTGTGGGTCGATTTTTGAGATCAAGGTCCAGCTTCTTGGGAGCATAGCGATATGTCCCTAATCCTGATAGAGCACAAATAGCTTCTTTGCAATTTTCAGCATCCTTACTCTCTCCATTCATGAGCACAACCGCCAAAGGGTCAGCAATAATTTGCTCTTCTTTAAGTAATTCTTTCGGATCATCAAAGAAAACATCAGCCACCAAAAATACACTCGGATCTTTGGGTTGCTTCATTGATTTGCAAATATCAAAGCGAACCACTTCATCATTTATTCGGAATGAAAGCTCATTAGCTCTCAAATCAATGAGCACACTTCCTGTAGCAAGGAAAGGGCGTCCCAAGATTATGGGAACCTCTGAGTCCGCTTCACAATCCAAAATAACAAAGTCTGCTGGAAAGATGAATGAAGAAACCTTTACCAAGACATCACATAGGATACCAACAGGTCGTTTTACCGACCTATCCGCCATGACAAGCCTCATATTAGTTGGTGTAGGATCTCCTAACCCCAACTTCTTGTAGATCGATAATGGCATCAAGTTGATAGTGGCTCCTAGGTCACATAATGCTTTGGCAAAGTTCAAAGATCCGACGGTGCAAGGAATAGTGAAAGCTCCGGGGTCGGCCTTCTTCTGAACTATCGATCGGGTAGCAATTGCACTACAATGATGCACATCATCCTTCAGCTCATAACTTGCTTCCCTCTTCTTAGTCAAAAGATCTTTCATAAACTTCGCACACCCAGGCATTTGTTCAAGTTCCTCTACCAATGGAACATTAATGGTCAGCTGCTTCAACATAGTCATAAATTTGCTGAACTTAGTGTCATCCGCCACCTTCTTCAATCTTTGGGGAAAAGGTGGTGGTGGGTATGGAAGTGTTCTCTCCATGGCTTTCTTCTCCTCTTGCTTCCATTTTTCCATTTTTTCAGGCTGCACGTCACTGGGCGTGACATCCTTGACGTCAGGACTGGTTGTTGCGACATCTTCTCCTTTTGCGTTATCATCCATGTCCGCAACTTCGTCAACCACTTGCTTGCCTTTTGCTGAAGGTTCCAGCACCTTACCACTTCTGGTAGTGATGGACATGCATGACCCATCATTCCTTGGGTTTTGCACAGTATCGCTAGGTAAAGTACCAGTCTTTCTTTGATTGAGTGCTGCTGACAGTTGGCTCAATTGCTGCTCTATTTGCTTGATTGAAGTGGAATGAGAATCAACTAGTTGTTTCATGGAGGACAAATCATTAATTACCTCAGTAACTCCCGCGCTTGTTGCTTCCACTCCTTTCAATAATTTAGCCATCATGTCTTCCATACTTCCAGAATTAGATGTGGTGGTATCACGTCTACCAGGGGGAACGTACAAACCACTCTTTTCATTCTTGTTCTTCCAACTACCTTGGTCCATGTTTCCAGAGTTACCATAATAGTTCCGACCTTGGTTTCCTTGGGTATTACCTCAGAAACCCCTCTGATTGTTTAAGTAGTTGGCTTCTTCATCCGAATCAGATTCGTTTCTTCCTTTTGACGCAACAACTTTGACTTTTTCGGTCTTCCCTGATAATAAATGCTTTGTAAGAAGATCCACTTGTGTTTTCATGTGCGCCATATCTTGATCATGTTCTTCTTCTCTTCTCCTTTGGTCTGCAGCCATGCCTATAGATAAAGTGGGGCTTGCTACCTCAGAATCCCTGGTATGCCAAGCTCTACTTTGTTTCGTCATATGATCTAGCATATTGCTTGCTTGACCAAAGGTGAGATCCATAAATGATCCTCCAGCCGCATTATCCACCACTGGTTTAGTTATTGAATTCAGGGCTCTATATAATATCTCCATTAGGTGAACATTAGTCATATGATGGTTTGGGAACCTCGCTAGCTTTGTCTTGAACCTCTCCCATGTTTCATGAAGAGCTTCAGTGGGAAGCTGACGAAAGTTGCTGATTTGATCTCTCAATTGTGCTCTTTTGGATGGCAGAAAGAATCTTTCTAGGAAAGCGTCTCTCAATTGCCTCCAATTTGTAATAGAATCAGGAGTCAGCCCATTCAACCATAGAGTTGCCTCCCCAGACAAAGACAATGGAAATAAGCGTAACCGAATTGCATTCTGACCAACTCCAGGATTGTCAAACGACTTGCATGTAGAAATAAAGTTGATGAGATGCATATTCGGATCATCGCCTGCTAGTCCACCAAATAATCCCTTGAGTTGCAATAACTGAATCATGGTGCTTGTGATGTTGAAATTGGCTCCGGGCGCTAATGGTGGTGGAATTATAGCTCCAGTGGCTCCGGCACCATCAAGATCATCATCAACATCATCGAACGGTATTTCACGTTGTGCATCCATTGATACACTGAACAAAAACCTGCAGTAAACAAAAACAAAAACTAAAGGTAAAAGTATGAGAGTCTTCGACCAAAGGGTCTAGTAATTATCACGAACTTAATTGACACTTGTATTCCCCGGCAACGGCGCCAATTTTTGATAACGCTCAATCTACAGCTCTCGTTTGAGTGTAAAGCGATCGTTAGCAAATATAGAACCCAACCTGGGTTGGGTGTCGATCCCACAGGGAATAGCTTGTCCAACAAGTAAGTAAAATTACTAAACTTTTGGTGCAAGTCTCGTAAGAAGGGGGGATTCTTGTTTTGCAAGTAATGTAAACAAAAGCTGAAAATAATAAAGTAAAAAGAGAGAGATTGTTATGTTGGTTGTAAACAATGAGAATTGAAGTGTTGGGGTTATGTCCACCTTCTGAGGTATACGTCTCTATTGGCTATGAGTGTGTAGAATTCTGACATGCAATTGCTTATAGAGGATTGTAGTCGATGGTAACTCCAAGCGTCTCTCGACCTAAACAAGGACTATTTCACTTTAACTCTCTCGAGCTTAAAGCGTGTCTAACGGTACGAATTCTCCAAGAGGTTAGTCCAGTTACGACACTATCTTTTTAATAGGAAAGGGTGTCCTACTACCTTGACATTATCTCTTTTCCACACAAATAACTTTTCTCTCGAACAAGTTAAATGTTAGACTGGCGTATTCTTGCGTTTGCAACCGCAAAGAATGTAGATTTAAGATGAAGAGAATAATGATATAAGCAATATACGTGCCTCGAACTCACAAACTCACAGCAATAGATAGTAACTCATTCGGCTTCCATAACCCCAACAGAGAAGTTTAGTTACCCATGAATGCGAAGGAAATCACGATTGACATTGTTATTATATCACGATATTGAGTAATGGCATGTAGATCAAGTGATAGGCGTGAGGCGTGATTCCTTAGCAAGTAACGATTCTCTTGTTGTGGAGTTTAAGAATAGAAGAGTAGATTAGAAGTGTTTGTAGTGGAAGATGAGAGGGATGGAAGAAAATTAATTGTTGAATGATGAATGTAAGATTTGTTGTTTTTTTAGAAGATGTTAGAAGATGTTCTAAAATCTCTAGCATGATAGGGTATTTATAATACCTATATCCTAATCCTACTAAGCTAATGAAATAAATAACCAAATCCTACTAGACTAATGAAATCCTTAACCCAAATGTACTAGGTTAAGGTAACATTATCATAATCCACATAAAATAATGAAATACATAACCTAATTGTACTAGGTTAATAAATCATTGTCAAAATCCAGCTTTGTGTCTGTAAGTCCCCAAAGTCTTCAGAAATGTTGTTTTAGCCCGGGACAGATTTTCCATGCAGCAGTTTTGGTCCTTAGGCGTGTAAACTCCCTTCCCTTCCTTCGTGAGCTTTCTTTTGCGTCAAGTAAGCCATAAAATGCTGAATTCTGCATCATTTATACTTGAAACTTTACTAATCATGTTCGTTAGCTCATTTACAGGAAAAAGGACTAAAAGTGCATGAAATATATAATTTGTTCTCAAAACTAGGCTAAAATATGGGCAAAATATATTGATATAGGCGTGTAAATTTGCCTATCATCATTGATAATGACTAATTGAATTCTAATCCATGTAGGGTGATAAATTTCATGTGGAATTGATTAGTATAGGTGTAGATTAATGTGAATCCATGATTAAACCCTTGAATGGTAAGGTTAGAGTTGAATCATGATGTTTACTTGTTGTGTGATG
The DNA here is from genome assembly GCA_030864215.1 of Capsicum pubescens. NCBI lineage: Eukaryota > Viridiplantae > Streptophyta > Magnoliopsida > Solanales > Solanaceae > Capsicum > Capsicum pubescens. The sequence continues at coordinate 190,180,314 of CM061544.1, read as the reverse complement.
TTGTCTACATATACTATGCTCACCATGTATTTGATTAAATGCCTTTGTGAAGGAAAAATGACCTACTAGTATGATAATATGAAATCTCCATTCATGTACAAGTCATGCATGTCAAGTGTTTATGAAATGCCTTTGTCAATGAATTATGAATGTATGTGTGGCCATCGTGGTACTTTAGAACTTGTACTTTATGAATTCTCCAACTTATTATATTATGGCTTGTTGATGTGATCATGTATTCAAGAAAGTAATGCTTTGTCAGTTTTATGCTATCGAGTCCTAAGGGTACTTGTACCCGACAATTTAGCTGTGTGCCTAGATCCAGTGTCATGTTTGCATAATACTCTCAATCAACCCATGATCCATAGAACTCAGTCAGTCATGTGATTCAGGAAAACTCAGAAATCTCAGTAATCTCAGTGATATCAGTATTGAGTATTCTCGGTAACCTCAGTATTCCTAGTAAATCTCAGTAACTTCAGTACCCTCAGTCAGTCCTCAGATCTGAGTAGCATTTCGTCAGTCAACAAAACTCAGTGAACTCAGTTTAGCTCCGCTAAATAATACCATTAGAATTAGTTCAGTTCAGTTAATCAGTCCAGTTCAGTTAATCATGCTTAGTGTCCATTCAGTTGGGAGTAGGATTCACCACCGAGTGAACCCAAGAATGAGGACTCACCTCTTATTCAGTGGAGGGTGTGATCTTTAGAAGCAATCCTTTTGTTCCAGAACTACGTAGTCAGCATAGGTTGAGTTGTACCCCTATGCATAGGGCTACTAATATATCTTGTTTGGGGTTATTCCTATAGGAGAGTTGATGGAGGAGCTTCCTATCAGAGAGGGTTACCTCACAGCTTGTGTTTATCCGTGGCATAGTATTGACACCCTTCCAGCTGGGGTTACATATTAGACCTCACCAGTTCAGTTTTGGGGCATGTCGGTTAGATGATAACCTCTCATAGTTTCAGTTTTAGTCTCAGTCTCAGTAAAAGAACTCAGATAGTTTTTCAGATTCAGGACTACTAGATATAGTTAACCTAGTACAGTACAGAACTCATCTAGTTCTATCAGAACTTAGACTATTAGATATAGTCGTTCAGTATCTATATATTAGTTATACAAAACTCATGTTATCAGCATTCAGACTCAGGACTATCAGATACAGTCAACCAGATTAGTTCTTCATAGCCAAAACTATCAGAAACATTCATTCAGATATCCATGTCAGTAAACTCAATTATCAGCCTACTAGTAGTATAATTATTCTGTATTCCAGTACTAGAAAATTAGATATCAGTAAATCTATGTTATCAATAAAATTAGCATTCAAAACTCAATATTCATTCCTATCACGATCTCAATTACATTCACGTAGTCATGCATGTATTCTTATGTTCATATTACTCAACCTCAGTAAAAGAACTCAGATAGTTCTTCAAATTCAGGACTATCAGATATAGTCAACCTAGTACAGTAGAAAACTTATCTAGTTCTATTAGAACATAGACTATTAGATACAGTCACTCAGTATCTGTATATTTGTTATACGAAACTTATGTTATCAGCATTCAGACTCAGGACTGTCAGATACAGTCAACCAGATCAGTTCTTCATAGACAGAACTATCCAAAACAATCGTTCAGATATCCATGTCAGTAAACTCAGTTATCAGCCTACTAGTAGTATAATTATTCGGTATTCCAGTACTAGAAACTCAGATATCAGTAAATCTATTTTATTAGTAAACTCAACAGTCAGAACTCAGTATTCAATCCTATCACGATCTCAGTTACAGTCATGTAGTTATGCATGTATTCTCATATTTATGTTAGTCAATCAATTAGTATTGTTCATGATTATGAACCCCTTGAATTCAACCTACCTCACTTGTATACCAGTACATTCAAAGTACTGATGCATTTGCACTATGGTGTCTTATACCATAGGTTTAGAAGCACGAGATCCAGGACATCAGTAGCATCCCAGTTCATCCGTCAGAGTTAGCAGTGAGTCCTCATCCTTCGAGGATATGATGATTACCTTATTATTTTAGTTTTTTAGTTTACTTCAGTAGTTGGTGTTAGTTAGGGAAATGTCCTGTCAACTTCTTATTCAGACAGTTTAGAGGCTTGCATACTATCATGTTCAGTTAGTTATTTCAGTTTTTTTGGGTATTTCATACCCCATTCGGATGTTATATTTTATCAGTTATTATGTTATAGTATTGGACCTTATGGCCTTTTAGTTTATGTTTCCATATTTATACAGTATATTATGCAGTGTTCAGGTACAGATATAAGTCATGAGTTAGTTTGTGGTCCTTCGGAGTCATGAGCACCGCGTAGCATTTTGGTTACTAGATTCGGGGCGTTACAAACTTGGTATCAGAGACTAAGGTTCAACAGTGTCCAAGGAAGTATGAAAAGTTGCATCTATTTGAGTCTTGTACATGGATGTGTTGTGTACCTCACTTATGTGCAGGAGGCTATAAGATGTTTTAGGAAATAGTTTCCCTTCTTTCAGTATTCATGCCGTGCCAGTGAGCATAGGCTCATAGTTAAACTCTCATTCTAATCGACTTCTTCCCTTCGTTTATAGATCATACCTCCCAAAAGGGCTAGCGAAGGGGGAAATGGAAATCAGTCAGCGCCTCAGCCCGTCTAGCCAGATTCTTTGGTTGAGCATGTCTCTCATGCAGAATTTAGGACTAAATTTACTACTCTAGCCAATTTAGTCGTAGCTCAGAATGAATGGCCAGTTGTTGTTCCAGCTAACCCACTGGCAAATTCTGTTGTAGCCAGGATTCGAGACTTTACCCGAATGAATCCTCCCTTATTCTCCAGTTCTAAGTCAGGAGAGGATCCATAGGAGTTTCTCAATCAGGTTCAGAAAGTCACAGACATCTTAAGAGTGACTTTTAATGAGAGTGTAGATTTATCCACCTATCAGCTACAAGACATAGCCCATACATGGTTTAATCCATAGAAGGTAGACAGAGGTACAGATATAGAGCCTATAGAGTGGGAAAAGTTTGCTACTTCTTTCTTAGATAGATTTTTTCCCCTAGAGCAGAAAAAAGCAAAGGTATTAGATTTCATCAACCTCAAACAAGGTACCATGAGCATGAAAGAATACTCCCTTAAGTTCACTCAGTTATCCAGGTATGCTTCCCATGTAGTAGCAAATAGTAGATTCAGAATGAATAGTTTGTGTCAGGGGTGTCAGGTAGAGTAGTTAAAGAGTGCAAGACTGTGATTTTGGTTAAGGATATGGACATATCTAGGCTTATGGTCTATGCCCAACAGATGGAGGAGCAGAAGCTTAAGAAGAACGAGAGAGAAAATAAGAGAGCCAGAATAGGTAGTTATAGTTTTGCTCAATCAGGGTGGCAAGATGGTTATCATTCTCTGTTGTGTCAGGAACGTTCATCCCCAGTTCACTCTTCAGCTTGTGCACCAGTACCAAAGTTCAGATATGATCATAGGAATAGGGCATCAGGTTCTGAGGCCTAAGGTAGTGAGAGTAGGATTTTTACTTATCCGCTTTGCGAAGAGTGTGGTAAGCATCATAAAGGTGTGTGTAGAGCTGAAAGTAATGTGTTTTTTGGATGTGTCAAAGTAGGCCACAAAGTCCGAGATTTTCCTAAACTCGATCCTCGAAGTCAGTATGGTCGTTCTTCAGCTCAGTCCGGTCGCCCGAAATGACAGGGTACCAATTCCAACGCTATTAGTGGGCAACGCCCAAACAGACTCTATGCACTTTGGTCCCAACAGAATCAAGAAAGTTCTCCTGATGCATCTACTGGTATGTTACAGATCTCTCATTTATATGTTCACGCTTCTTCAGATTTATGAGTTTCTTTTATTTGAAATATTGCATAGCAGTTAAACTTTGGGGTCAGAAAGTCAAGCCTTTAGATTCTAGATATAGTTCTAGTATGCGTAGATAATAAGTAAAAAAAGACGATTCCATACCCATTCCTTCCTTAGTGAAAAGTTTTGTACTATAGTCATCACGATATTTACGCATGCTACACTTTTTAGTTCTATGAATACATCTTATATCTACACGCTTCTCATAGAATAGTATGTATTTCAAGTTCCTAGTATGAGGAATTCTAGTTCACTCAGCGTTACAAATCATGTCCCATGAACACAGAAATTTCAGACTCAGGTCATGCAACTCAAGACTCATGTTCCACCCCTAGTGCTTAGCCAAACTCATCTTATGTCAGGTATACTCTCAGTTTGGATTCCTTGATAAATCTGTGATGTTGATGTTTGTCCCTCAGTCCTCAGTTACAATGTCAGTTTAGTAATTGATATTCTATAAAGGACTCAGATAGTTTTACAGGACCATGGTTATCCGTTTTCAGTTACTTAGCCATTTGGATCCAGTATGTTAGTATCAATATCAACCCCAGTTACTAGCATTTGGTACCTACATGGGTCTCAATTATAGACTTAGTTATAGTCTCTACTACAGTCCTATTTATAATGACATCTTCAGTTCAGTAATCAGATCAAAAACTCAATTCAGTTCCAGACTTGCTTGCCCAATGCTACAGCTATCAATTACTCAGTCAGTAGTATTTTAGTACCTCAGTCTACAAAATGTTTCCAAATTATGCTAGATGCCTAGCCTTTCATTCTTGAGATGATACAATTTTTTCTCATTCATGCTCAGTTACCTCATATTAACCAGTCAATCATTACCTTCTATGCATAATATTCTACAGACTCAGTACAATTATTAAGACTAAGTACAGACCAGTCTCACGTGCCCAGTATTTAGCTATTAGTTATTCAGTTAATCTGATAAGTCGATATATTGGTGCATTCATGCTCAACGCCCATGTAAATATTTCAGTAGTCTCAGTTGCAGTGTATGAGGCTTAGTTACTTCATCTTAGAAGATATTCTAGGCCTCAACTCATCTTACCAAATCTTAATCAAGTTATGATTTTGGTACTCAGCTGTCTTATACAGATAAATTCATACAGTTTGGTTTCCATGTCCCCAGCTATGCGCCCTAGCCAAAATCTTATGAAAGAATGTAACCATTCTAAGATGAACTAATCAGATAGGTGCAAGCTCACCTTAGTTCATGTATCATGCCTCAGTCTTAGATCTCAGATAATTATTACGACTCAGTTCCTAGGTGCCTTGCGCATCACCTTATTTTCCTAAGTATCTCATCCAAGTTAGCATTCCTTGCGAGACATAGTGTCCCAAAGGGTATAAATGCTATGAACCTCGAGCTTTCATAACATAAGCATCCCAATCTCTCTTCTCATGTAAGGAATCTAGTATGTAGTAAGAGATACTCATAAGTTGACACTCAAGCTCCAACTTCAGTTGTGAGCCATTTATTTAGGGGCTCAGTTCAGCTTATGAAATTCAGTTTATGTATCATGTTTCAGTCCCAGTCATTTTCTCATGTTCCCATTCATGCATGATCCTAGCATGATCATGGGTTCATTAGTATTCTCAGTTAAGTAATGGGTTTTCATCGAACTTACTCAGTTCCATGTTCATATTTCCATAACAAACTTGGTATCAATTAATATTTACATATTTAGTCATGCATTCATATATCAGTTCAGTCAAATAATCATGCATCAGACATGCATTCTCATTGTGAGAACCCTAGTTCATCAGAACATTCAGTCATGTCAATTATGAGATCATGCTTCAGTCGTCCATGTTCAGTATGTACGTTAGGTTGTCTTCTCCCCTCTCACTCAGTCTCATTCGAGGACGAATGTTCTCAATGGGGAGATATTGTAATACCCCATACTTTTCCTAGCTTGACACCATCCCAAGAATGTTAGAAACTTACTTTGAAAGATGAATCCATTTTTGTCCATGTAGAATTTTTAAGATTTTCACTTTTTCCATATGGGAAATTGAATTATCTTTCCAACTATACCAATTTCATTGAAATCCAACATCGGAAGAGAAAGTTATGGTTGAAATAAAAAAGGCAGTAAAACCGCCCAGGTGCAACAGTGGAGGCCGAGGGACTGTCGGACTAGCAACGGACTGTCGCCCATGCCGTTTCAGTAAGGCAGTGATACCACACTCTGCCTGGGTGCGACAGCATAGACCGAAAGACCGTCAAACTAGCGATAGACCGTCACTCAGGCTGTCACAAAGGAGACAGTGAACCCCCTTTCTACCTAGGTACGATGGTCAGGACCAACAGACCGTCGACCCAGCGATGGACCATCGCACCCACCATCGAACATCACTCTCAGTTATTTTTAAGTCATTTTAAAGGTGATTTTTAGTCTTTTACCACCCGTTTTGACCCCTAATAATATCAGACCAAGGCTTATGCCTTCATTATTCATTCACAACAACAAATTAGGGTTTTTCTCCAAGATAAATCCCCAAGAATAAGAAACCCTAGGTGATTAATTCCAATCCAAGGATTCAAGTTTTCCTCTACTATGCATAGTGTTCATTCATGGACTCCTTTCATCCATGAAGCCCAAGAATCTCTTTTCAAAGTTCAAATGTATGATTTTTTATGAATTTCATGTTGGGTTTACTTTTGTTCATGTTTATAATGACTAACTGAATTCTAATCCATGTTCGGTGATAAATTTCATGAGGAATTGATTAGTATAGGTGTAGATTAATGTGAATCCATGATTAAACCCTTGAATGGTGAGGTTAGAGTTGAATCATGATGTTTACTTGTTGTGTGATGTTGTCTACATATACTATGTTCACCATGTGTTTGATTAAATTCCTTTGTGAAGGAAAAATGCCCTACTAGTATGATAATATGATATCCCCATTCATGTACAAGTTCATGCATGTCAAGTGTTTGATGAAATACATTTGTCAATGAATTATGAATGTATGTGTGGCCATTGTGGTACTTTAGAACTTGTACTTTATGAATTCTCTAACTTATTATATTATGGCTTGTTGATGTGATCATGTATTCAAGAAAGTTATGCTTTGTCAGTTTCATGCTATCGAGTCCTGGGGGTACTTGTACCAGACAATTTAGTTGTGTGCCTAGAGCCAGTGTCATGTTTGCACAATACTCTCAGTCAAGCCATGATCCATAGAACTCAGTTAGTCATGTGACTCAGGAAAACTTAGAAATCTGAGTAATCTCAGTGATCTCAGTATTCGTAATCTCGGTAACGTCAGTATTCCTAGTAAATCTCAGTAACTTCAGTACCCTCAGTCGGTCCTCAGATCTTAGTAGAATTCCATCAGTCAATGAAACTCAGTGAAATCAGTTTAGTGCCACTAAACAATACCCTTGGAATCAGTTCAGTTCAATTAATCATGTTCAGTGTCCATTCAGTTGGGAGTAAGATTCAGCACCGAGTGAACCCAAGGATGGGGACTCACCTCTTATTCAGTGGAGGGTGTGATCCTTAGAAGCAATCCTTGCATTCCAGAACTACGTAGCCAGTGTAGGTTGAGATGTACCCCTATGCGTAGGGCTACTAATACATCTCGTTTGGGGTTATTCCTACAGGAGGGTTGATGGAAGAGCTTCCTATAAGAGAGGGTTACCTCACGGCTTGTCTTTACCCGTGGCATGGTATTGACACCCTTCCAGCTGAGGTTACAGGTTTGACCACCAGTTCAGTTTCGGGGCATGTCGGTTAGATGATTACCTCCAACAGTTTTAGTTTCAGTCTCAGTCTCAGTAAGAGAACTCAGATAGTTTTTTAGATTCAGAACTGTCAGATACAGTCAACCAGTACAGTACAGAACTCAGCTAGTTCTATCATAACTTAGTCTATCAGATACAATCACTCAGCATCAGTATACTAGTTATACAAAACTCATGTTATCAACATTCAGACTCAGGACTGTCAGATACAGTCAACCAGATCAATTCTTCATAGTCAGAACTATCAGAAATAATCGTTCTGATATCCATGTCAATAAACTTTGTTGTCAGCCTACCAGTAGTACAGTTATTCTGTATTCCAGTACTGGAAACTCAGATATTAGTAAATCCTTGTTATCAGTAGACTCAGCAGTCAGAACTTAGTATTCAGTCCCATCACGATCTAAGTTACAGTCACGTAGTCATTCATGTATTCTCACGTTCATGTTAGTCATTCAATTAGTATTGTTCTTGCATATGAACCCCTTTCATTCAACCTACCTCACTTGCATACCAGTACATTCAATGTACTGACTCATTTGCGCTATGGTGTCTTATACCATAGGTTTAGAAGCACGAAATCCAGGACATCAGTAGCATCCCAGTTCAGCTATCAGAGCCAGCAATGAGTCCTCATCCTTTGAGGACATTATAATTACCTTATTATTTTAGTTTTTTTGTTTACTTCAGTAGTTGGAGTTAGTTGGGGACATGTCCCCTCAACTCCTTATTCAGACAGTTTAGAGGCTTTCCAACTATCATGCTCAGTTAGTTATTTCATTTTTTTTGGGTATTTCATACCCCACCGGAATGTTATATTTTATTAGATATTTTGTTTTAGTATTGGAACTTATAGCCTTTCAGTTTATGTTTCCACATTTATACAATATATTATGCAGTGTTCAGGTACAGATATCAGTCATGGGTTACTTTGTGGTCCTTCGGGGTCATGAGCACCTTGTAGCATTCCGGTTACCAGATTTAGGGAATTACATAAATTTTCCACCTTCTCTCCACAATCCCAAAATGCCACCACACTATCAAAATAATCTACACATCTTTAGGAGTAAAACGAGACCCATATTGCTATATTCAAGACGGGTCTAAAAATGAACACCAAAAATAGGTTAAAAATAAAAGGGGTAAAACCATAATATTATTTTAGTAATATGTTCTCCTTAATCATCAGTGTCTATAGATGAAGGCCCAAGTAAAAATGAGATAAAAATAAGGTTCCAATCAAAGATTAACCATTTTCAAGTTTTACAGGTAAAAACCCCAAAACCCATTTTGAAATCAAGAATTTGAAGTTTTTTTGAATATGAAATTGAGGGGAATATGATAATTATAATATTAGAAAACTTACCCATGGAAGAAATCTCGAAAACCCCTTTGGAATAACCCAAATCAGAGCTCCCAAGCCCCTAAAATGGGGAAAATAGGGTTTTGATACTCAACTTGGGTGGAAATCATGAAAAATAAGATAGAAGTTATTGGGAAATGGGGAAAGTAGAATTCTAAATTGATATACAATGATTCTACAAAAAAAAAGCATCAAAAATCATCAAAATCAGAACTTCATAGATCCCAAAATAACAAAAATATGAATTTGGGTCTTATACTCAGGCAATGGCTGGTAAAGTAGCCCTTTGATCGCTAAAATGGTATGGTCAGAAGGTAAAAATACCACTAAGCGGTCATATGGTCACTTTAGCGGGCTGTGAAATGGTAACAGCCGCTGAAGCAGCCACACCAGCACCATCAACTTTCGAAACTTACTTTGACCCTTGGAACTCATCCAAAACCTTATGAACATTAACTAATAGTGTAAATTGATTATAAAACACATTCCGGATCCAATGGAATCACCAAAAATTTCATCTGAGATCATTTTGACTAAATGTGAGGCCCACACATATAGTTTTATTTTTTATATAATCCGCCTAATAGCCTAAAACATGTCTAGAAGTCTCAGGACTAGAACCAAGGGTCCCCCATCCTAAAATCAATGTTCCAGACCTGATGGTTCTATCAGAATTCTCATTCGAGGTCATATACTAGGATTTTTGGTTTGATAAAAAATCCTAAATAGCAAAAGTTCCAAAATAGTAAAATGAGCCTAAAATCCAAATGGAGTGTCTGATAACCAAACCTACAGTTTCGATAAGTCATAAATGGCCTGTAGCTGCTGTGGGAAGGATCGAAATGCTAGAAATGCATGCAAATCAAGGAAATGATCTAGAGGGTTATTACAATATCCACTATTAAAAGGAATTTGTCTACATAAAGTCAATGGATATAAAGATCACAAAAGCTCAAAGGGACGAGGTACTGGCCCCTCATGCTCCGATCATGACTTCCCCGATAACCTCCAAAAGGAATTAATTCTTCCAAGGGATTTTGTAGGATCTTTTCTAACCAATTTTTGCACTTTAATATCAGACAATCAAAACTCATCCTGAACTACCAACTGGTCTCCAACTAAATCGAGGAATGCAGATGCACAAAAATCCAAACCACAACACATTGATACTAGACTGATACCATCATAATCAGATGAAAACTCATCCCATCCAAACACACACCAAGGCATGAGTCATGCAACTAACTCCAGATCTAACTATGACCTTTTTTGCCTTTCCAAACCTGTTATCCACTCCAAGCCAAGAAGAAATTCACCTGAGTCCTTCCCAAAAACTCCATCACACTAACCTTGAAGAACTGAAGCAAATACACTAAAAATCTATAATGGTAAGCTTGAGAATAAGACCATAAGGCACTACCTGGGCACACATAAGGGGATAACCAAGGTCTACAATCTATGTCGATGCTACAACTGGTCAGGATGACCATTAAAACTGGAATCCACGAGTCTGAAGCATAACTACTGACCATAAAATGATCTGCTCCTAGAGGTACCATCAACCAAGGATGAAGCCATGTTGAATCCAACTCAATCATACTACTCCTACTGAGTAGATTATCCAAAATCCTAGCAAAAGCTGAAGCCCAAGGTCAAATCTAAAGAACTAATACCATGCCAATGGACTATCATCTGCACACCTATCAACCACAATCCATCTGACCTGAAGAAGACCAAAAAAGCTAGATAAGGGGTAAGCTTAGTCAGCCTATAGGTGAAATACCTATTGAGAAAAATTTAAAAATGAAGGTTGCATCCAAGATCTACAACTTTCTCAAATTTAAGGCTAAACCGCTCTATCTCAAATACCCAAACCAAACTTGAAAATGGACAAGCATTCTCACTCTAAATCCATCATAACTTCCAAATCGCCATCCCTAGGCGTCAAGTTTGATACTGAGCCAACATGTCTAAATACGGTCAAATACTCAAATCAACCTTATTATCTAAATCAAAATATCCTTACTAAATAATACCAAACCAAAAGAAAATTGTAGTTGAATAATAAAATTACCATAGAGGATAAATAATCGGTTGAAAACACAAGCAATCAAATCCATATTTGCTGGAGGGCATGAACCATCAAAACATTCTTAAGAACTCAACAAGGGTGCAAACTGCACTAGTAATAGCAAAAATTCTAGCAACTTAGAGAAATGCAACCTTATCCTGAAACTGATCAATCCAATACTTCATCTAGGCAATGAACACTCAATTCACCAACTCAGGAAATGGTCACAAGAAAGATCACCTATCTCTAACTTTTTAAGTTTACTAAAACAATAATTAAGTATCATATTAAACATCATACAAAAGGTTCAATAGTCTCATAAATACCTACATGCCAACAACCAAGAGTAATAATATCCTATAAGCATAATTAGTATTTTACCTTGAGGGTCAATTTCCCTTCTAGACCTCAAACTCATATATTAGGATAAGTCATAGTGTTATACCCAATATCATATCCTAACATCGCTATCTAACATGCAATATATATAATGCACTATCTCATGAAGAGTAGTAGACAGAAGTCTACCTCGATGTTGAAATACAATCCATGAATTGCCTATAATTTCCCACCATCACTTCCCATCCCAAAATGCTTCCACGCTATCAAAATTGTAATCTACATGTCCTTAAAAGTTAAATGAAACCCATATTGCTATATTCAAATGGGTCTTAAAATGAACCCCAAAAATAGATTAAAAATAAAAAGGGTAAGACCATACTTTTATTTTAGTAATATATTCTTCATAATCATTAGAGTTTATAGCTGAAGACCCAAGCAAAAACGAGATAAAATTGAGGTTCCAATCAAAGAAAACCATTTTTAAGTTTTACCGGTAAAAACCCCGAAACGTATTTTGAAATCAAGAATTTGAAGATTCTTTGAAGATTAAATCGAGGGGAATATGATAATCATATGATTAGAAAACTTTCCCATGGAAGAAATCTCAAAAACTCCATTGGAATCACCCAAATTCGAGCTCCCAAGCCCCTAAAATGGTGAAAATGGGGTTTTGATTCTCAACTTAGGGTGGAAATCACGAAAAATAAAATAGAAGTTATTGGGAAATGTGAAAAATAGAGTTCTAAATTGATATATAATGATTTTATAAAAAAATGCATCAAAAGTTGTCAAAATCAGAGCTTCCTAGCTCCCAAAATGTTAAAAATATGAATTTGGGTCTTATACTCAGCGATGACCTCTAAAACACCCCTTTGACTTCTAAAATGATATGATAAGAAGGAAAAAATACTGCTAAAGAGTTCATCTAGTAACTTTAGCAGTCTTTCAAACTGTAAACAACAACTAAAGCAGCCACACCAGCACTAACAACTTTTGAAACTTTTATTTGATCCTCGAAACTCATCTAGAACCTTACCAATGTGCAAATTGATGGTAAAACACATTTCGAATCCAATGAAATCATCAAAAATTTTATCCAAGATTATTTTTACTAAATGGGGGGCCCATACTTATAGTTTTAGTTTTCATATAATTCACCCAATAGCCCAAAATAAGTCAGGAAGTCCCGGGACCTGAACCAAGGGTCCCCCAGCCTACAATCAATGTTCCAGAGCTGATGGTTCTATCAGAATTCTCATTCTAGGTCATATACTGGGATTTTTGGTTCGATACCAAATCCTAAATAGCAAAAACTCTAAAATAGGGAAATGAGCGTAAAATCCAAATCGACTATCCGATAACCAAATTGACAGTTCCGATAAGTCATAAATGGACTAAGGCCATTGTGGGAAGTATTGAAACACTGAAAATACATGCAAATCAAGAAAATGACCTAGAGAGTCATTAAAAAATAAAATATTAAAAGGAATTTTGTTCATAAAAGTCAATAGATATAAATATCATGAAAGCTCAAAGGGATGAGGTACTGGGTCCACATGCTTCGAGCATGACTTCACAGATAACCTCCAAAAAGAAATGATGCTTCCAAGGGATCTTGTCAAGAATATCCCCTTTTTAACCAAGTTTTGCACTTCAATCTTAGATAACCAAACTCGACCTCAACCAACAATTAGCCTCCAACTGTATTAAGGAACACTGATGCACACAAATCGAACCATAAGATATTGATACTACAATGATACCATCACAATAAAATGAAAACTCATCCAAGCCAAATGCAAACCAAGGCATGATTCATGCAACCAACTCTAAATCTAAATATAACCTTTTTTTGCCTTTCCAAACCTACTATTCACTCCAAACCAAGATAAAATTCCAAACTAAGGCATACTCTGAGAATGAGAAGGATCATGACAATCACCTCTAAATTGTAGTGCAGACTCTTACGGACCAAAAATTGGATGCAAAATTTTCTAAGCATGAATTTTGGCTAAGTGTTGTAATTTTCTGGGGTATGTTATTATAGTGAGAGGATCAAGGTGGATCCATAGAAAGTTGAGGCTGTTAAGAAATGGCCTAGACCCATGACTCTAATCGATATTAAGAGCTTCTAGGACTTGGCTGGGTATTATAGGAAATTTTTGGAGAGTTTCTCTTCTATTTTTGATCCGCTAATGATGTTGACTCAAAAGAAGGTTAAGTTCTTGAGGTCAATGCTTGTTATGGTAGTATTGAGAATTTGAATGATAAGTTGACTTCTGCGCTAATTTTGACCCTGTACGAGGATACTGATGGTTTTGTGGTATTTTGTGATCCATCTTGTGTGGGATTGGGTTGTGTTTTGATGTAACATGGTAGGGTTGTGTGACAGGTCATCAATTTGATGACTTTCTAGTACCTTGTGAACCTAAATATCATGCTTTCCCACTTATTTGATGTCAATCTTTTACTTAATGCTCATTTGTGTAGGTAAAAATTGGAAATAGGAAGATGAGCAAGTAAACTTGATAAAAATAAGCTGAGGAAAAGGTGAAAGAGAAGAAATATGAGTAAGAAAAGCCGGAGCTAGAAATCAAGACTAGGAGTCAAACCTAAAGTACCGTGATCGCAGCTTGAGGATCGCGATCGCAGCTTGAGGATCGCGATCGCAGCTTGAGGATCGCGATCGCAGCTTGAGGATCGCGATCGCAGCTTGAGGATCGCGATCGCAGCTTGAGGATCACGATCGTATCTTGAGGATCGCGATTGCAACATAGAGTCATGTCAAGCATCGACGATCACGAGGTAACCACCATAATCGTGGGGGTAGCGAATGCAGTCAAGATAGGGCTATCACAATGAAGCAAAAATTTCAAGGGCGGAATTATAATTTGCTCAAGCAAATCAAGAGCAAGGTGGCATTTTTGTGATATTTGGCAAAGTGGAATTGGGGCTTAAATCGAGGTTTTTAGCTAATTTTTTATCATCTTACATCTTTTATCCATCATCAATTTTTCATATTGGGAAGACTGTTGTACCATTCTTGAGATAAGAAGACATTAGAGTAATTCCTAAGTGAAGGATTAACTATTTCCATTGAAGATTTATTGAAATTTAAAGTTTGGATTTGCATTCTCTTTATCTTTCTGGATTAGTTTGGTGGAAATTTTGGTATATCCTTACTTTCTATCTTTATGAGCGGCTAATTCTTCATTATGGGGTTATGCTTGATTAGGTAGTTATTAGTGCATGGGTGTTGTTTATTAATCTATCTAATTAGCTATTTATGGTGGATTTTTCTTTTACCCCATATTTAAACTAAGAATTGCGGGTGAAAACCCCAATTGTTTAGGATCCCATACTATCCTTAAAAGAAGGGTATTGGGTGATGGGTATTTGCGAGCCATAACTTGAGTTATCTTATGGTATGGCATCATCTTAGAAATAAGGGTGTTGTTTAAGTTAACTCATTTGATAGTGTTATCTAAGAAAAATAAGTTCTAATTGAGGTATTGGATTGGTTGTTTTGCCACATTCATGAGGTGTTTGAAAGAACCCACTAATGAAATTTAGTATTTTAGTTAAGAATTGACACTAATACCTATAAATCTAGCCTACCCATGACTCAAGCTAAATTTGGATAAATTCTAGATTACCCATGCATGCGTTTGAACCTAGAATGTCATGACCCGATATCCACTCCTAATTGATTACACTCTAATTATTCTTAGCCTCGAGTTAGTACTCTAGAATCTCAAAAATTGTTATAATTTTGAAAACTTTGAAAGTTTTTAAAATTCCCCAAATACTTGTATCCTCGATTTGAATTTAGCAAGTTACTTTATTTCAAGCTTATTTGATCATCATTCATATTATTCCTCATGGATTCGACCCCGACTCAAAGTTAGGTATTATATTGACAACGACTACCTTACACTTAAACCGACGTGTGAGTTGAGCGTTATCAAAAATGGCCTTATTGCTGGGGAACAATTTTGCATTTTGAGTTAGTTTGGAATTTTAGCTTACTTATTTTGATTCAAACTCGTGAATATGTGTTTGTGATTTCTTTCATTTCTTATGTTAGATAGATTTTACTTTTTGCCTACTTGTCACTATGGAATCATGGAACAAAAATGCTCTTGGTGGTTGCAAATCTTATCTTGATGATCTATGTATATATTGTGGTGGACCCTACTTTAAAAAAATTGTAAATATTCTCCCCAAAAATAGGTGTGTGCACCATCTCAATCCTCTTGGGAGTATGATTGTTCTTTATGTGGTGGTCGAGATGGAAATTAGAGTGATTGTCCAAATGCCCTCTCCCCTAGTTATGCTAACAAAAATTCCAATTTTTCTTGTGAGTTTGATAGGTCTAATGATGTGATAAATGAAGAACAATGTGCCGGAAAAAAAGGCATTGAAGTAATGCTTCTAACTATTTTGGACCGGTGACTACAATGGAGGAGGACATTCACCTCTTGCATCAATCCATGACAACATTTGGAAAGGAAAGTGAAAATGAAGAAAAAATTGACAAGGAAGAAATCGTGAGGCAAGAATGGCTAATGAACTAAACTAAACAACTTGAATTCCATAAGGGTCAACTTGATAGGTCGTTACTACTGGTGGAAAAATCCCATAAGTTGTGTGTTGAGCGATGTCAAGTATGGATTAAAATTATAAATGGCCACTCAAAAACTTTAAAATCAAATTAAATGCAAGAATTGAAGCATGTGATGTCCAAAGTCAAACAAATATGCATGATTGGGTTAAAATGGTTTCCAATGAAGATAAGAGTGAGGTTGATGTTGAAGAATTCTTAGTGTTTTGCCAACCTACCGAACCAAAAACAATGAAGGATGCCTAAATTAAGGAAATTATACTAGAGTTGTATGAAAAAGCCAAGAAAATTCTTCGTGAAGGCTATAGTTCATTTTGAGGCGAGAATTTCAAAAAGAATGTGATTTCGGAGTTAGGTAGACGACATCATTCCAACCACTTTTAGACATTATCTTGGTAGATGTGATAAAAGTCGAGCCACCCAAGCAAATGATGAACTTTGGAGATGAGGAACAAAATACTTACATTTTGGAGTTTTCCATTCTGAAAAAATGAAATGACATCCCTCACTTGAAGGACAGTAAGTGGAAAATCCAATCTTTAACTAGTGGTTTATTGATGTTCTCACCTATACTTAACGAGCCTATTCGAAAGTTTGATGTGAAGTTGGGAAAAAGTTTTAAGTCTTCAAAGTGGAGAGATAGAATGTGTATCATTGTGCCCTTACCTTTTCCCAAGGTACCTAAAAGTTACATTGATCAAAATCGATGCCGATGATTCAAATCTTTTAAATGGAGACATAAATAATAGTCAAAAGATATAGTGCCGCGACTGTAGCTAAGTCGCTTCTTCGGAGGCAACCCAAAGAATTTTTCTAAATGTTTTCTAATGTTATTGATTCAATTTTCAGCTTGTTTTTTGGGTGTGTGTAGGTGATAGCATAAGTTGAAAAGGGTAAAGGATAGGGGCTCAAAACTATGCCCTAAAGCCAATTTTAAGCTGAAATTTTGCACCAAAATTAGTAGTTCCAGGTTTGAGGTTTGTTTTGACCCGAGTTGCTGAAGGAATTTTACTTGTTTTCAACCTCAATTCAAAATCTTAAGTTCTTATCTCAAGAATAAAACCCCGAATAAGTATATTGGACTTTCATTTCATCATTTTCCTCTCTTAAGTAAGCTTACAAGGCATGATATTTAGTTAAATTCTCTTTAGAGTACAAATGATAATCACATTCCATTGTTTCTTTTAATTTGAATTTAATTCATTTGATCTTAATTTTGTAGAATGTCATTGTTGGGATGAATATTTTGAATGTGTGCCTTATTTTACATGCCCAATAGAAAATTCTTGCTTCCATACACTAGTGCACACTATGTGTTCGATGAAATATTGACTTGTAGTTTGTTTGCTTAATTGAGTGGTGGGTGATTTAATTGGGTTAGTATGTTACAAATGGTGTGTTTGGTTATGAATTGGTACATTGAGTGAAACACCCTAGTTTATGGACTTTAGAAAATTTGCTTAAATTTTGATCTTTGTACCCAATACGACTTATGGGTACGAGCCATATAATAGGGTACAGATGGTATGGTATGGTTGTATACTGACTAGTATTGGTTAGTAGGATAGATTGAGGTTACTGGAATGGATATGACTTGGGGGTACGAGTTGTATTGGTAGTTATGGGTCATAGTTATCCTTAACTAAATCATAGACTTAGTTACTTTGGTTGGATCCGAGTATGAGTGGCTCACGATGAGCCGTTAGCTAGGGAACGAATCATACCAGGGACTCGTATGGTAAACGGTGTTCAATTCCTCAGGTATTTTATACTTCCAGGAATACGGGTCATAGATACAGATCGTATGCTATGGTTACAACTTGATTGGATGAGTCATATCCTGGATAGTGTTTGATCCAAGGGTTGAGGCTTGAATATTAGTAGAGGATACTAATCGTATTGGTAGGGTACGACTAGTGAGGGCCAGTCGTATCCCTGTGATGAGAATTTGTGCAACTTAAGTGGGGGTATTTTTCACATTTCCCTACTTATCCTAATAAATCCCCATGACTTCTAACCTACCTGAAAGATTATTTACCATAATATTCTATTCATTAACACTTAGAAACTCTTCCTAAATACTTCATAATTCTCTTAAGAGCTATCGAGCAAGGGGAGTTAGGGTTTCAACTAAGGGATCAATTTGGGGCTTGTCTTGGTGATTTCTTTCCGTCATCATCTTTGTTTAAGGAATGTTTCTCTTCCCTCATTGTTAATTTAATTAAAGGCATTGTTTATATAAATGTTTTCATGGTTTTACTATTGCATGGTTTTGACTTTCAACTATGATTTGGGGGTTTTGATATTTATGGTTTGGTTATGGTTTACCATGGTTTTAATTATGCTTTTATATGCATTAATGGAGGTTTTGGATAATTGGATTACATAGGAATGTTTTATTGGTAATTGGAATTTGTTTTGGTTATGTTATGCCCCTAATGTGTTTGATAAAATTCTTATAAAGATATGCTTATTGCATTGAGTTCTTTTAATGGAACTCTGGCATGTTTTAAACTTGGTAAGGGAATTATGCATGGTTTAAATGGTTTGGAAAGGCTAAATTCTAATTGATTATGCTTGTGGGGAACATGAAAGTCTCCCAAATGGTTTAATATGGTAAATGAAAGGGCACTTGAAAGTTCCCTTAAACTTATAAATGGTTGGCTATGGATGATACTTGAAAGTAAGGGTTGGTATGATGATACCAATATCAATGGCCTTTGTTAATAAATCAATAATGGTTTAGTTATTTGGAAATTGGTTTTTATTGGTCAATAATAGCGGGATATGTGTCAAAGCCATGGAAGGTGAAGGTCCTAGGAGGACCAAAGCAGGAACCTCATATTTGCCGATATGAGGGTGGGCTTAGTGACCATGTGCATGATGTCACACTTTATTTTAGGGATGTACTAGTTATTCCATAGGATATTTCCTTAGTCATGCGGGTACACACACTAGGTCCCTTTCAGCAAGGGGAGCTGAATGGGTAATTTAGGATGACAAAGCTACACTACCCAGGTAAAGGTTTTAAAGGCATGCTGAACCCGGTCCCTTTTTCCCGGCATATTTATATATATATGTATAGTTATGTGCATATGGATGGTTTTATAAATGGCATTATTTTATCCTTATCCTGAGATCATGCTAGCAGTTACTCGCTAACCTCATATACTGGTGGTTGTATACCCATACTATACAGGAACCGGCTGTTCCACTCCTTCTATATGGTGATTGACTCAGCGACAACACTTGGACTGAAGTGGTGAGCTTCCATCCTTTTGGAAGGCTCTATTTAATGTTATGGATAGTTTTAGACATTTTGACTTTATTTTGGACATTGGATTTGGCTATGGTTGGGGGCATGTCCCTACCATATTTCATTAATCTTTTAGATAGAGGCTTTGTGGTACTTCTATGGGTTAGTATGGGCGGGATCGGTATAGGTGTCGTCCTTGGCATTGGAATAAGCCGGTGGGCTGACATTAGTGGATGGTATTGTTGGTTGTTCCATCCTATTACATTTTGGGATTAATTATATTATGTTTTGGAACATCTTTTGTTATGTCCTTATTTGGTGTGGTTTGGTATGGTTGGACTCAGTTGGTTTTGTCATGATTGTGATCTATTCCCAGGTTCTTTGTGTGGGTAGTTACACTAATAAGTTTCATGCTCAGAATTTAGCCAACTCAGGGTAAGAGACTGGAGGTTGGGTTGGGTAATGGGGGTGGTCTCTAGTCCTAATCGGACTTAGGATGCCTATTACGACAAGGTACCAGGGTAGGTCGTGAGCATGTTCACGTGTGTAGTTATTCTATCTTTCAAGCTCTTACCTTTCATTCTCACCACATGTTTGTTAAAATATCGATAAGAGAGAAACTCCTTATATTCTTGCAAAGGTTAATATGAAATTTATTGGGGCGTTATGCGATCATTTTAGAGTCTAATTAGTCTTAAATGTTAGATAACTGTGGTTTTTGGTTGAAATTTTTAATGAATGTTGTGTCTATGGTTTGATCCATAAATGTGCTTATAATAGTATCCTCGGGTGAAGTCTGAGTAACCCGAGAGACATGAAGGTTTCCTTCCCATATGATAGATTAAGTGACATCATTCTTAAAGGTATAGGGTCGTTTGTGTTTCTATTAGTGCCATGAGTGTTTTATGAGCCAAATGGGAAATATGTGAAGAATGTGTGACGATTTTGAGTTCAAAGAGTTGAGCATTGTGAGGAAAGAACCCCATGAAGTGTAATGATAAAGCTTTCTTGCATCCACCTAAGTTTTTCTTTAATTATTTAGCAAGAGGCAAAAGTTCAAAAATACTTTCAAAATGTCATTGGAAGAAATGGAATGATTTTGAAAAAAATCAAAAATATAGTTTTCTTTTTGAAAAAGATCAAGGATGCTTTTGAGATTTTTTTTGAATGAGACCATTAAATTCAATTTTTGTCTCTCTCTTTACAAGGATGATTCATTGACTCGGAGTAACTTATGAAGCTTAAATTGCTCAAATTGATTGGGAGGCTAACTTTTTTCTCTATGAGTATGATTCCATGTGTTGAGATTTTTGAATAATTCTTGTACATATGTGTAGTTTAGAACTTGCCCCGAGTGTATTCAAAGCAAAATTCTAGGCAAGTTTGGTTTGGAGGATGACCTGAGGCCATTTTTTTACCCGTCACATAGCCAAATTCCCACCTTAACATTGTTCCCTGGTAAACCCCTTTGACCCATTTTGACCATCTTTATTTCTTATTGTAATGATAACCATGCTAAAATACCTAAACCCTTTGGAAAATCTCTCTTTTGCACTTAACCTCCTTTGATGCATCACATGATTCTAAGTAGTATATTATAGGCAAAATCCTAATTTTGAGGGGTTATGTATTTGGGAGAAGAATGTAAGGGTGGTTAAAATTCCTAGTATGGGGGAAGAATATTGTATGCTAAGATGATCAAAGAAAAGTGTATTTAAGGTTGTCAACTCATGTGCTTAAAAGACTAGAGATGTGCTTCATGAAAAAGTAGAAAATCTCTTGAAAAGGTATAAGAAGTGAAGAAAGAAAATGGTGGATTTGAATTATTTGGTAAATCTTAAACAAAAAGTTAGGAAAATATGGGAAATGATTTGAAGAAGAATAATGTGAATAGTTTGAAATTTTTGGGGGTAGAAAGGGGTGTGATATTGAATTGAAGGAGGTCTTTTAGTCACTTGAACCTTATATATTCCTTTCCTCACCTTAAACCTTCTTTTTGACCCGCAAGACCTTGGTAATTCCAAACTAGGTAAGTCTACATTAGTGGGAAAAAACACATAGGGAAAACTTATGGTTCTACTCGTTGTACTTGAATTTCTTTATGAGAGCGAGTGTGAATTCTTTCAATTTTTTAGCTCTTTTAAGAATTTCAATGTCTTATGTGTGTGGAGTTAACTCTTGCATGTGAGTGGCATCGATGCTTTGGGGTAGAGGGTGAAGTCTTACTCTCAGTTTGGGTAAATGGGTGAAGTAAGTTGCATTGTGAAGATTGAGACAATCTTTAAAGATTTTATGTCTCTTCTTCAGATGCTTTATTGATCTAAAAGGTTAATTTGATACAAACTTACATCCTTGCGTTATAAATATGTTCTCATTGAAAAATTTTGGTTTGCTTGTTTCCATGATATGTTTGGAAAGTCTTTGAAGAGCCTTGTTATCTTATTCCATTAGTATAGCTTTTTTTTTGGATGGATTTGAGTTAAAGCCCTATCTCAATGAATTATTCTCGTTTGCTTGAGGAAAAGCAATAGTTTAAGTTTGGGGGGTGTCATCAATTTTACGACTTTCTAGAACCTTTTTAGCCTAAATTATCATGATTTTCTATTGATTTGACGTCAATCTCTTACTTAATGCTCATTTGTGTAGGTAAAATTTGAAATGGGAAGATGAGCAAGGAAACTTGGTAAAAATTAGCTGAGGAAAAGGTGGAAGAGAAGAAATGTGAGTAAGAAGAGCCAAACATGGAAATCAAGCCCAGGACTCGACCCTCAAGTACCGCGATCACAGCCTGAGGGTCGTGATTGCGAAATGGAGTCAAGTCAAGCATCGGTGATCATGAGGTAACCACCGTGATCGTGGGAGTCATAAATGCGGTCAAGATAGGGCGATCGTGATAAAGCAGTATTTTTTTAGGGAAGAATTGTAATTAGCTCAAGGAAATCATGAGAAAGGTGGCATTTTTGTAATATTTGGAAAATGTGGAATTGTGTCTTAAAGAGGGTTTTTAGCTCATTTTTTGTCTTCTTACATCTTTATCCATCATTAATATTTCACCTTGGGAACACTGTTGTACTACTCTTGAGCTAAGAAGACATTGGAGTATTTCCTAAGTGAAGGATTAACAATTTCCATTGAAGATTTATTGAAACTTAAAGTGTGGACTCGCATTGTCTTTATCTTTCATGAATCAATTTGGTGTAAATTTTGGTATATCTTTACTTTCTATCTTTATGAGTAGCTAATTCTTCATCTTGGGGTTATTCTTGATTAGGTGGTGATTAGTGCATGGGTGTTGTTTATTTATCTATATAATTAGCTATTTGTTGTGGATTTTTATTTTAACCCATATGTAAACTAAAAATTATGGGTGAAAACCCCAATTGTTTAGGATCTCATACTATCCTTGAAAGTGAGGTACTGGGCGAGGGGTATTTGCGAGCAATAACTTGAGTTATCTTATGGGATGACATTATCTTAGAAATAAGGGTATTGTTTGAGTTAACTCATTTGATAGTGCAATCTTAGAAATAAGGGTTCTAATTGAGGTATTGGATTGTTTTTTTCCATATTCGTGAGGTGTTCGAAAGAACCCAAGAATAAAATTTAGTGTTTTGTTGAAAGATTGACACTAATACCTATAAATCTAGACTACCCATGACTCTATCTAAGTTTGGATATATTCTCAATTACCCATGCATGAGTTCATACCTATAAAAAACTCCTACAATTTTCTCTCTAGCTGATACCTATGGCCACCTCTTCCAGTGGGGTAATCCCACCGAAAAACTATGAAAATTTGACTGTTGTTGACAAGGGAGGTAGTTCCAATGCAGATATAAAAAAGTTCTAAAACCTACAAATAATCGTAAAAAAGGGATTCTAATCCCATCAAAACCTGTTGTTTTAGTTGAAGGAGAGCCAAGTATAACATGGAAGGCTTTAGAAATAAGGAGTTTGATAGTACATGAGAATTTACAATTTGCAATTATTGGTAAATTTTCCTATGGAAAACCTGATGTTAATGAGTTGAGAAAAGAGATACCAAATCAATGTCGTATTAAAGTAGATTGCAATATTGGAGTATTGGATTCACAACATATTCTTATTAGGATGGGAATATTAGAAGATTATGTAAAGTTATTATCTACAATTGCATATTACATAAAAACTAAGGATCAATTCTGGAAGATGCGTACCCTTAAGTGGGATCCTTGGTTTGAACCGGAGGTGGAGACAACAATTGATATTGCATGGATTTCATTCCCTAATTTGCCACCTAATTTCTTTGCAAAGGAGGCAATTTTCTCAATAGCCTCAGCAATAGGCAAACCATTAATAGTTTATTTAGAAACAATAAATCAAACAAGGCCAAGTTGTGCTCGTGTGAAGGTGGAAGTAGATATGATAGCTGAACCACTTTAAAGAGTAAAGATTAATGAGAAAGATGATGATACATGGGTTATAAAGTCAAAATGGATTCAAATCCAGTATGACTACATGCCTAAGTATTGTAAAGAATGTAGATTATAGAGACATGATGATAATCAATGTTGGAAGAAACATCTAAAGATGCATGAAAAGAAAAAGGAAGAACAGAGGAGACAACTGAAGCAACATTTAGAAGGCAGAAAAGACCAGCAAGGAGGAGATAATATGTAACAAGGGGGAATTAATTACAATCAATAATGGAATACAAGGAGAATCAGATATAATAAAGATAAATATGGCCATATAATTGGAGAATTGGGATCAGAAGTGCAGAAAGAAGTCCCAGTGTCTAATACTTTTGAAGCTTTAACAAACAATGAGAATCAGGACAAGGAGAAGGATACAGAGAAAAGTGTAAGGAAGCAACATATTCCCAAAGAAAGTACAAAAGATTAGGTTAATAATACTTTTGGGACAGCAGATCACAATCAGACATTAGAGAAGAAGGAAGAAAGAAAAGTTTGTCAATAAATAAACACTTTAGTCTTAATGGATCAATAGCAGAGTGAAAAAGTAGTAGATGTGGAGAAATTAAATAAAGCAGCAGTTATGGGGGAATAATATGAAAGAAAACAGTTGGCAATAATACAACAGCAACATACAGAAGAAGCAGAAAAGGTACTTGAAAATATATTACCTTTAGCAATTCAGGTTGAAAATCAGAAATAAGTCAGTGATGTGAATAATGTAGTCTTAGATGGAGGAGATTTGACTAAAACCATAGAGAAAATAGGAGTGGAAGGTAATTTGTCTCGAAGGAAGATAGAGAATATAAAATCATATCAAGGTGTGCAGAAGAAGAAAGATTAGGGAGTTAAAACTTACTCAATGCAGACAAGGAATTCAATTAAAAATAAGTCCAAATTAATGCTCTAATCTAGAATATCAGATCAGTGAACACACAGAAAGCATTCACTAGACTTATCACTTTACAAAAAGGATACTATTTCAAATTTATAGGTTTAATAGAACCTTTCCAGGAAACAAGTTCAAGTGATGAATACAGAAGGAGGTTGAACATGAAGAATGTAGCTAAAAATTGTTCTGGCAAAATATGGATGTTCACTAAAGACTTTATTGACATTCATGTAATAAAGAATGAAGACCAACAACTTACCATTCAATAGACCAGTCAATAGACAGGAATTACAGTTATTGTTACTCTGGTATATGCTAAATGTACTCAACAGGAGAGGTTGTGTTTATGGGAGTCACTTGTAGATAGTTCTTAGACAATGCGACACCCATGGATGATAGAGGAGATTTTAATGTAATTATCAGTGAAGAAGAAAAATTAGGAGGTCTACCCGTCACAGTGGCTGAGACTGAGGATTTCAAGTAGTGTATTAATTTATGTGGAATGGAAGATCTAGGTTTCAAGGAAAGTAAGTATACCTGGTAGAATGGAAGGACAGATGAAGAATGTATTTTCAAAAGAATGGATAGAGTGATTTGTAATGACAAATTACAGGATCTCTTTCTAATTCTTTAAGTGGAACATCTATT
Source organism: Capsicum pubescens (assembly GCA_030864215.1). NCBI lineage: Eukaryota > Viridiplantae > Streptophyta > Magnoliopsida > Solanales > Solanaceae > Capsicum > Capsicum pubescens. Next base: position 190,155,014 of record CM061544.1, on the reverse strand, counting down.
TAGAAGCGGATCAGATCACAATCCTCTGAAGATTCACTTCAATACAGTGATAGAAAATATTCAAAAACCATTCAGGTTTCTGAATATATGGCTGAAAGAACAAACTTGTTATGATGTAATTAAGGAAAACTGGGTAACTAAAGTAATGGGTAATCCTTTTGTTGTGTTTCATCATAAGTTGAAAAGGGGTAAAAGTGCACTGACTAAATAGAGTTAGGAACATTTTGGTAATATCTTCCAGGAAATAGCAACATTAGAAGATATCACCAGAGTCAGAGAAAAATAGTTTGAGGAAAATCCATCAGCCAATAATAGACAAATGTTGTTTAAAGCACTAGCTGAATTAAACTTGCAATTAAAGAGAAAATAAGAATTTTGGAGGCAAAAGGCATGTTTGGAATTGTTTAAGGATGGGGAAAGAAACACTAAATTTTTCCATGTTGTAGTGAAAGGAAGAAGAAGTAGATTAAAGATTTCAAGAATCCAGAATGATGATGGGGAATGGATGGAAAATCAGTCAGACATAGCATAGGAAGCAGTCTATTTTTTCCAGAGGCAATTTACTAAAGAGGAAGAGATAGTGAACTTTGAAATGCTAAATAAACTGCCTAGGGTAGTGACCGCTGAACAGAATTAAGATATGAATAGGGTACTAGATATGGAAGTAGTTAAGGAGATTATCATGGGATTAAATTAAAATGGTGCAGGAGGACCTGATGGTATGATAGGAGCATTTTTTTAGGATTCTTGGGAGATTATAGGTCAAGATATTCATAAGATAATCATAGCTTTCTTTTGTGGGTTTGAATTACCAAAGTTTGTGACACATACAAACTTGGTATTGTTACCAAAGAAGTTAGTTGTGAACACTCTTTCTGATATGAGACCTATATCCTTGAGCAACTTTCTGAACAAAATCTTTTCCAGAATTTTTCATGAGAGAATTAAGAAGGTTTTACCTTCTATTATCTCAGAGGAGCAGTCAGGTTTTGTGCAGCAAAGAAGCATTGTTGAGAATATTTTGATGGTTCAGGAAATAATCTCAGATATTAGAAAAAAGAGTAAGAGTACTAATATGGTAATGAAGATAGATATGATGAAAGCATATGATAAAGTTGACTGGCATTTCCTTACTAAGGTAATAAGGAAGATAGGACTTGGGGAATTTATGATTGATATAGTGTTTAGACTAGTTGGAAACAACTGGTATTTTGTATTGATAAATCGACAGGTCAAGGGATTCTTTAAATACTCAAGAGGTTGGAAATAAGGAGATCCTTTATCTCCTACACTGTTTATTCTTGCAGAAGAAGTGATGTCAAGAGCTTTAAAGTCTTTGATGAATACTAAAGACTTTAAACTTTTTGGAATGCCTAGAGGAATCCCTAAAGTAAATCACTTTGCTTTTCGTGATGACATGATAATTTTATGCAAAGCTGATTTACAAAAAATGCAACAAGCGACCAATACACTTGAGAAATATGAAAAAGTGTTAGGTTAGAAATTCAATAAGGAGAAAAGCTCTTTGTATTTACATAAAAGGTTGTCACAAAGAGTGTTGGTATTAGCTGAAGTAGTTACTGGAATTATGAGAAAAGAATTCCTTTTTACTTATTTGGGTTGCCCTATTTTTCATATGAGAAAAAAAGGATTACTATCAATCACTGATGAGAAGAATTAGTGGAAAATTGCAAGGTTGAGAAGGAAAGATTTTATCTTATGGGGGAAGAGCTATACTGATAAAACATTTCCTAAAAAGTATACCAATTCATTGTTTATCTGTTATGAACCCTCATTTAAATATACTCAATATAGTTCAAAGAATATTTGTTCAATTATTTTGGAGTACACATATTGGGGGTAAGAGTAGGCACTGGGTTAAATGGAGTAAGCTGAGTCTGCCTGAGGAAGAAGGAGGATTAGGATTCAGGAGCATCAAAGATATGTCAATGGCCTTATTCTGCAAGTTATGGTGGAACTTTAAAACTAAGGAATCTATTTGGAGCAAATACATGCAGAATAAATATTGTAGGAATAAACACCTAAATGATATAGAGTGGAAAACTAGTGCTAGTTCTCAAGTATGGAAAAAGATGCTACAGGAAAGGGACTTGGTAGAGCATCAAATTTATTGGAGAATAAGGATAGGAAATTCAAATATGTGGTTTGATAATTGGACAAAAAAGGAAGATTTTTATACTCTATTACAGAATTCAAGGGAATGGGATAATCAATATCAATAGGTAAAGGATTTGATTCATAATGGAGTGTGAATTCACAGCTGATGTATCAGCTATTTCCATAACAAATTACAGATTATATCCTGGAATCCATCAGAATTCCAGCTAATAGACAAGGAAAAGACAGTCCAATATGGATCTTGGAATCAAATGGTAGATTTACTGTCAAGTCAGCCTGGAATTATATCAGACAAAGGGAGGAGAAAAATATTGTTTATAAAAATATTTGGATGAAAGGTTTACCTCTTAAGATGGCATTATTAATGTGGAGGTTTTGGAGATAGAAAGTGACTGTTAATGATAACTTGAGGAGATGGGGAGTTGAAGGACCTACTAGATCCTGGGTTTGTTCTCAGCCTGATCAAGAAAACATTTCACATGTGTTTCTGAAATCAGGCACTGTTAACAGGACATGGTCTTTTTTTTCTATTTGTGCAGGTATAAATATGCAAGGAGCTAGTCTAAGAGAACCCATTAACTATTGGTGGAATAATGGGAAACAGGGTGAAATTAAGGCTTACTATCAGTCAATTCCTAGCATGATCTTATGGGAGCTGTGGAGAAGAAGAAACAATGCAAAACATAAAGGGAAATCTTTGTCAACTGATAAAATAATATACAATATCAATAGAAATATTGGTCTATTAATTAAAGTGAGGAATTCTAGAAAAGTTTTCCCTTTTCTGTGGCTAGAGACTTATCAGTAATTACAGAAAAAGAGACCTATATTTAAGTTGACAAGGGTAGAATGGCAATTCCCAGAAGAGGGTTGGTTGAAGTACAGAACAGATGGAGCTTCTAGGGGTAATCCAGGGGTCAGTTCTTATGTTTTCTGTCTGAGAGATGAAAAGGGAGATCTAAGGTATGCATAGGGAGCTTAGATTGTAGATACAACTAACATGGAGGCTGAAGCATATGCTATGCTTCAAGAAGCAATCCATTGTAATCTGTCAAATATGGATAAGCTAATTTTTCAAATAGATTCTCTTATTATGCTGAAGATTTTAACTAAAGGGTGGGAGTGTCCATGGAATATGATAGATTATATTGAACAAATCACACAACTACTACATGATAAGCATGTAAAGTTTCAGCATATTTTAAGGGAGTGGAATCACTTGGCAGATCATTTAGAAAACAAAGCAATTGATAATAGTGGATTCAGTATAACAACATTTCAGTAATTACATGTCAAAGGTAAGAAAATCCTTAATAGTGATAAATTACAATGTCCATACATACGATTGTCATTGAAAAAGGATGAAGAGACTGAAGGCTATAGTTATAGATAACAGAGCTAAATTAGCTTACAAGTACCTATTTACAACTAATGAGGGAAATCAAAAATGTCAAGAACTATCTAGTCTATACAGATTAAGTCATCAAAAGGGTACTTTAGGTAATGGGAGAGGGCTGAGTGAGTTTGACCTAACCAATACAGCTGAGAAGCAGACTACACTTTTAAAAATAGTAGGTCTGAGTAGCCTTTATCTCACTCCCTTCTATATCTTTCAACAAGCTTGTAATAAGGGGATTTTACAAGAAACATCAATCAAAATAAAAGAGGAGAAAGGATTTTTCTTGGATAAACAATCTGAACCAGGGATCTAAAACCCTTATTTCAGCATAAAAAATAAGGAACCATTTTATTTACAGGAGAATACAGATTAAAAGGATCATAAACATATGAAGGAAGGTTAAAGAGTTAAAGAAGAAGTTGAATAAATGGTGGCAAGTAAATACTTACTTTAGGGAGCTGTATAAAGCAGGAATCTTCCAGAGCTTAGGCAAGGAGTTAATGATTCAGAGAACCAGCACAATGAATAGAGGATTGAAGGTCGTCGACACTATGGTTATTCACCTAAAGGAAGATCAAATGGTGGAGAAGATAACAAAATGCATTTTGGAAACCCTAAGGACATTTATATATGTCTGCATATTGAAGGATTGGGCTGGGTTTTATTTTACTTTGATTGTATTAGGCCCAATCTATTGAGTGAATTTTGGTGGGTTGGTCTATCTTTTAATAATTTGATATTATATTAATAAAATCCCTATTATTATTTTTTTAAAAAGTTCACACCTAAAATGATATGACGCCAAGATTCGCTTCTAATTAATTACACTCTAATTACTCTTAGCCTCGAGTTAGTACTCTAGAAGCCCAAAATTTTGAAAACATTCAAAACCTCCCAAATACTTGTATCCTCAATTTGAATTTAGCAAGTAACTTCATTTTAAACTTACTCGATCACCATTCATATTATTTCTCATGGATTCGACCCCGACTCAAAGTTAGGCATTATATTGAAAATGACCATGTTGCACTTAAATTAATGTGTAATTTGAGCACTATCATTGTGGCCTACACTTCTAGGAAGCTTAAGGTCCATGAGAGGAATTACCCAACTCAGGATCTAGAGTTGGCGGCGGTGGTCTTTGCTTTGAAGATTTGGAGTCATTATTTGTATGTAGTGCATGTAGATATTTATTCTGACCATAAGACCTAGTAGTATATGTTTTACACAGAAGGAATTGAATCTCATACAGAAGTGGTGGCTTGAATTACTTAAGAATTATGACTACCATCAAGGTAAAGCTAATGTTATTGTTGGTCTCTTAGCAGGTTGTCTACGAGGAGCTTATCCCATGTTGATAAATATAAAAGAGGATTAGTCAAGGACATTCATATGTTGGATAATTTGGGAGTTTATATTTAGGACTACGAAGATGGGAGATTGATTATTCAGGAAGTGGTTAAATCATTTCTTGGTGTTGAGGTAAATTAGAAGTAGGTTTTGGATCCCATACTTATGAAGATTAAGGATGATGTGAGTCAACAAAAGCTTTTGGCTTTCGAGATTAAGGGAGATGGCAACTTGAGGTACCAAGGTAGGTTTTGTGTTCCTAATGTTGATAGGCTGCGGAAAAGGATTTTGACTGAGGCTCCTGAGTCTTGATATAGAGTTCATTTGGGTTCAACTAAGATGTATCATAACTTGAAGTAAATCTACTAGTAGAATAATATAAAAAGGGATGTTGCAAATTTTGTTGCCAAATATTTTGAAATGACCCGAACCAGGGCCTTATCGTAATGGTCATACAATGTCCAACAAGGACCGGAGATCACCCCTGATACCCATCCCAACCAAACATCTATCCACAAAATAATAACTAAATCCATAACTATTTCATAACATACCCAAGTCCACAATTTGTCCTTACAAAGCCTCTAAAGCAAAACAAGAATATCTGGTTGGGACATGCCCCCAACCATAGCCAAAACCAATATCCAAGTCTAAACCATTAAAGACATAAGAAAACTCAAAGCATTATTCGGGGATGAATGATCCTGGGGTGGATAATGTAAGACCCCTTAAAATTTTGATCATTTTATTTTTCACCCTCCCATATGTGTAATGCCAATTTTTTACTTGAATTATGTTTAGGAATGTTAAAAAGGTTTTTTGGGAATGTTTTGGATTTTTTGGAAGGGGTTCGGGATCATGTTAGGATCCTGATGTATTGAGGATCCGCGATAAGGCTATCATGGAGGTTAATCTCTGCGATATTAGTGTGGCATGGAGGCTAACCTCCACAATATTGGCATGCTATGGTGATGTTTTAACTTTTTCCAATTTTTGTTTTATTCACTTGGGGTGAGGGGATTTAGGTCTTTTTTTACCTCTTGTACGACCTTTAAACATAAAATAAGCCTCTTTTCTTCAGTTTTCAAAGATCAAAATCATTCATTCTCTCTTAAGACTCAAAACCCATGAACATTCAAGGGTTTCACAGAGAATTCATCATTCGGACTCCAAACTTTCAGACATGTTTCTGTTCCCTAATATTTAATCTACATTGTGGTATACATTGAATGGATTTTCATGTGATTTAAATTGTGGGTTTTGAAATTGGGTTGAAAGTTTTTTGTTGTTACTGATTGAGTTGTTTGTCCCATTTTTAAATTAATTATTCATGCTTTAAATTGATGTTTCTCAAACTGAATTGATGCATTGTTTAAATGATTAAAATAGGAAACATAGGTTTCCCCAAATTGGATGAATTTTAACTTGGAATTGGCATTAACGTCAGCCTAATTTATAATCTTGTTTTGAATATGGAAAAATTGTGTGGATTAACTTTATTTTGAACTCAATGCATTGCATTAATGGATAAATGGATATAAAAATGGATGTGGACGACCTTGGTGGCCGTGGTTTAGACTTTAAATGGAACTTTGGAGTCAAAATGTGGTTATGTGGATTGGTTTAGCATGTTTAATTTAGCTTGCAAGGATATTGGTATGACGATACCAAGTGGTAAATGCCTTAATGAATGAATCTTTGGTTAATGGTTGGAATTATGTTCAAATTGATTTTAATTTGGGCTTAAAGGGGGTTGTGTAGCTCACTGTGAAGGTGTAAGTCTTAGGGGGACAAACACCAAAACCCAAATTTGTCGGCATTGGGGCCTATATGATCGTGTGCTTGATAGATGCTTGATATATATATATATATGGGATGGATAATTCCCATGGTGGCTTTAGTTTTTCCTTTTTTTCTTCTCGATTCATGCGGCCCACACGCACTAAGGTCCTTTCAGTAGGGGGAGCTGACCCCATATAGCCCATGGGTGCCTTTAGGACGGATCGAGCTACACAATCCAGGTTAATGATTTTAAACTATCATGTTCACGACCCTCACTCTATCCTGGCATCATATATATATATATATGAATGTGTACATATTGTTTTGATTGATTTTGTGTATGACATTATGTTAATACTTTCCCTGAGTTACATGTTACTGCTTATCCCAATGACCATCCTAGGACACTATATCATTTCATGATGTAGGTTTCAAAAACTTTTGTGTTTCTCTCATGCAACATTAGGTGGTTGAGCACGTCTCTTGAGTTGCTGTGAAGTGGTGAGCCTCCCTTATTCAGAAGGCCTTAATATTTCATTATTCTTTCTTTTTAAACTCAGTACTTTTGGATTCTTTTTGGTCATAGTCCGGGGCATCTCCCGATGTAGTTCCTATTCTGGTTTTAGAGGCTATTATGGACAAGCAAGGGTTGGTTATTGATTGACTCTTATTTTTCATTTGAGTTATCTATTCATCTTTTATTACTATATTAATTGGCTACCACTTATTTATTTTATGATTATTGTGCTCTTGAGGTTAGACTAAGGGGTTGGTCTCTGGTCCATGGTGGGCTTAAGATGCCCGTCATGGCTAAGCCATGGTTTGGGTCATGACAAGATAAAGGATATGTAATAGTATACAAGACCAAGGAATGGATATACAACATAAACACATGAAGGAAGGGAAGGATATACGGTAATACCATAACTACATATATAATTGTATGTACATAAACAAGGCTAACCCAAAGGTGCAACCTAAAGTAGTCATACTAGTATATTATGGCTTTCGATCTTAGTAGGAACTAGTACTAACATAATCACGATCTCTAATCCATATATCTAAACATGAGATAATTATCCATAATAAAGTAATCATAAAGAAAGGAATCAGAATCATACCTCGAATCTCAGTATTGGATCAATAATCAATCTACCATGAACTAGCCATAATAATAATAATAACAATGCAAGTAATCGGCTAGTCCAGATAAACAATACCTAACCGAGCCCATCGTAAACCACCACCAAAATAGGCTTGAAAATTTCAACCAACACTCAGAAACAATAGTCATACCTATACCTATGCAACCTCTATAATGTTGATAGATATAGGCGCATACTACTGATAGGGAATGCGCATGCAAGGATGAATGCAAACAGAATACACAATACCATAACCAATCCAAAGTGTCATAATGTAACCCAGTTTATACACTCATATCATCAATATCATCATCAATTGTCGGGATTGAACCAAAACTCATATCATTAATACCATCATCAATCACCAGACTTGAATAGGAACTCATAGCATTATATATCGCTGGACTTGAACTGAAACTCATATCATTAATATCATTAAGTCCAGTACCAATAATACATACATACATATATATATATATACTCATACATACTTATATAAATATATACATACATATATATATATATATATGGTTAGAACCGTGCTAAGAAAGTCTAATTCCATAAATCCATTGCCCAACGTAACCTCCAGGGATAAATCATCATAGACGTGTAGAAAGGGTCAAAATTTCTCTTGATCGTGGTAAAAAGTAGTAGTAAAACTATGTACTAAATTCTATCTCGGTCATATCTCTAAAATATCATTTTCAATCTCAATGCACATAGGTTATTCATAAGATGATACAATCCCCCTAATGAAGAAACCCATTTCAAAAGTGAAAATAGTAATAAATCCCCTTTTTAGGAAAAGAGTAGTAAAAATCATATTTTAGATGGGATCGTACCATTTTTTGTTTTTTGTGATCATGAAGGTACCAAATCTATGTATCCTATCACCACTATCCAAACAATGTGATTATAAGCATCAAAACATCTATAAACTATGACCACGTCCTTTACAAGGATAAATTACTTCTCGAAATCCAACCAATTTCATAATAACAAACTTTGGCCCAATGTACATATTTGACATAACCATAACATCATAATTCGAGAAAGCCATCATAATCCACCGAGTATCATATTAAAGGTTTATTAGTCTCAACTATACCTACATGCTAGAAACCTAGAATAATAGGATCCTAGAATCATAATAAGTATTTTACCTTAAGATTCAATTTCCTTTCTAGACCCAAACTCATGAATCGGGCTAAGTCACGGTGTTCTACCCAATATCACATCCTAACATCCTTATCTAATTTGCAACATATATAATACACCATGTCATGAAGAATAGTAGACAAAATCCTACCTCGATGTCGAACCACAATCCTTGAATTTCCTACAAATTGTTCATCTTCACTCCATAATCCTAAAATACCGCCAAACTATTAAAATCAAAATCTATATGTCATTAGGAGTAAAATGAGACTCATATTGCTATATTCAAGACGGGTCTAAAAATGGACCCCAAAATATGGGTTCAAAAATAAAAGAGGTAAATTGTAATTTTATTATAGAAATATGTTTCCTATGCTCATCACAGTCTACAGGTGAACACCCAAGAAAAAACGAGATAAAAATGAGGTTCAAATTAAAGAAAAACCATTTTCAAGTTTTAGCGACAAAAACCCCCAAAATCCATTTTGAAATCAAGAATTTGAAGTTTTATTAAAGATTAAAGAGTGGGGGAAATAATAATTATAAGATTAGAAAACTTAACCAAGGATGAAATCTTTAAAACCCCTTTTAAATCGCCTAAATTTGAGCTCCCAAGCCCCCAAAATTGTGAAAATGGGGTTGTGAATCTCAACTTGGATTGAAATAATAAAAATAAAATAGAAGTTCTTAGTAAATGGGTAAAATAGAGTTATAAATTTATAGAAAATGATTATACAATAAAAATGCATCAAAAATCATCATAATCAGAGTTTCCTAACTCCCAAAATTTAAAAAATACGAATTTGGGTTTTATACTCAGCAATGACCGCTAAAGGGGCACTTTCACCACTGAAGTGGTCTGATCATAAGGTAAAAAAAACTACTAAAGCGGTCATATGGTTGCTTTAGCAGTTGGTCAAATGGTCAACGGCCACTAAAGCAGCCACACTAGCACTAACAACTTTTGAAATTTATTTTTGATCCTCGAAACTTATTCGGAACCCTATGAACATGAACCAATAGTGCAAATTTATTATAAAATACACTCTAGATACAAATATAATAATCAAAACTTTCATATGATATCATTTAAATTAAATGTTGGGGCCACACCTTAGTTCCATTTTTCATATAAATTTGCCCAATATCTCAAAATGAGTCCAGAAGTCTCGAGACCTAAACCAAAGGTCCCCCTAGCCTACAATCAACGTTCTAGAGATAATGGCACTGTCAAAATTATCATTCAAGGTCATCTACTAGGAAATTTTTTTTGAGACCAAATCCTGAACAATAAAAGCTACAAAACAAAAAAATAAGCATAAAATCAAAATTAACTATCTGATAACCAAACTGAAAGTTTCAGCAAGTCATAAATGGCCTCTAGCCACTGCGTGAAGGATCAAAATGTAAAAAATTCATGCAAATTGAGTAAATGACCTGGAGGATCAATACAGATATACTTCATTCTACATTAATTCATAATCCCATCCATCTTATTTGATAAATTCATTATCTTTCAATGGGTGGCTAGAATGAACCTCAGACTGATGCATAAATGATAGACCAATATTGGTCCAATTATCAAACCAAATTATAGAGGTTCCACTTCTTGGTTCCTAAAATAAAAATTGTTCCACTTTTTCTGTATTTTTCAGCATAGCCTTCCGCACTTGAGATCTTGCTTTCCATTGCTCCAAAGTTGGTAGCTATTTTTTAATGATACTTGTTCCATATAAAATTAGTCCATCAATTAATCTGTGCCCTAATTTTCACCATAATTTAGCATTCCTAGCCTAATAAATATCATTAAGAGATCTAAACCCCAAACCCTCTTCCCGTTTGAGTAGACAAACCTTGTTCCAAGCATCCAGTGCTTGCTTTTACAAGACAATTTATTGTAATGCAATAATTATGTAAAAATTCTTTGAATATCTTTCATACCATCTTTTGGAGGAACAATTGCTTAAAGGACATAAATAAGGATACTCTATAGTACACTTTTAATGAGCACTTCCTTACCTTCATAAAATTATAACCTCCCCTTCCATGCTTGTAATTTACTCCAGACTTTTCCATCAAATTTGTATAATTCTCCTTATTATTTTTTGAATGTGATATGGAATAACCAAGGTAATTTACAATAAAGATTTCTTTAACCATCCATGTAATCTAATCCATCTACTGTAACACATCTCTAGAAGTATTTTGATGTATATAAAATAAGTTGTTGTCCTGGTTCACCTTCTGACCATATTCTTGCAAAATCTTTATTATTTTCTCCATAGAATATGAATCAAAAGCAGAGCAATTATTATATCATCAACATATGTGAGGTGACTTAAATTTGAACTCCACTTTGGCATACCATACCCTACAAAAGAGTTACCCTCAAGTAGTTGATTAGAAGACCTTGTCATGACCTCAACAGATAAGACAAATAGAGCAGGAGATAAAGGATCACCCTTTTTTACTCCCCTGGTAGATTGTAAAACCAACAAATTAACTATTTAACAACACTGAGTAGTAGTTAATAGAAATCAATCTCCAAATAACATCAACCACCCTACTAGAGAAACCTATTTCTAGAGAACCTTCATCAAAAAGTACCAAAAGACCCTATCATAAGCTTTAACTATATCCAATTTTAGCACCATATTAGAAGGATGCCCTCTCTTTCTTATGTCAGTAATCAACTCTTAGGTTGAAAGGACATTCTAATGAATCTTTTACCTTTAACAAATCCTAACTGATTTGGGGAAATCAATCTATGTAGAATTTTCTCCAATATATCATGCACAATTCTAGAAAGAATCTTATTCATAAAATTACTAAGACTAATTAGTATCAAATCTGAAAAAGATTGCACATTGTCTGATTTAGGTATGAGAACCGAGTTAGTATGAATAATAGGTTTTAAAAGGTTATTACCTACATAGAAATCCATCACCAATCAAACAACATCATCATATACAATTGATATCTCCCAAAGCTACACTTCTAATGAAGATAAAATGGTCAATGCAAAATATAGTAACCCAACTTAGGTTGGGGTCAAACCCACAGAATACCTGGAACTATCTCTCAAGTTTGCTGAAATCAATCGGAAGTACAAAAAAAAAATAAGGGTATTGTTGTTGTAGTCTGTGAAAAGTAACAAGTTGTGGAATACTTTTGTTGTAACCAATCTGAAACAAACACTAGGATTGTGTTCCCCCTGGTTTCTGAACTCCATATGTTTATCGTTCTATATTGAACCAACCTAATATCTTTCATGCAGAATCTAATAAGTTATGTACCACTAAGTATCTTTTCAATGCCTTAGTGAATTCCACTCTTTAGTTTTGAGTCTCATAGTGTCGCCTTACTAACTCTTATCCTCGATCCAAGATTAACTATTACCTTTTTAGTCTCCAATCAATTATATAAATATAATTATCTTAAGTAGATGAAGATGATTAGCTTATATTGATTATTAACTTTAAATTACCATTATGATATTTTTTTCTTGCTTTTTACCTCTCTTTTGAAGTAAGTAATGAATATAGGTGGGTTCCTAATGTTTGCAACCGCTAAGAAAGCTATTAAACTGAAGATGATCATAATACATGCAAGAATATTGGTTTAAGACAACGTTGTACTTCTTCTACTTTGTTAATCTACCAGGGTTCACACAACCCTAGCTAAGGGATTTAGCTACTTATTATTGTGAAATAGTTAATGGAATTCATAATTGAAAACATTAAATCAATCTCATAAGAATTTATGACAAAACCCAAAGTCTCAGATTAAGAATTCAACCAAAAACAAGAACAAAAGAATCCCAAGATCAAATCAAATCTGGGAATCAAATATATGTTAGTAAGTATTAAGAGTGTATATACTAACTAAAAATGTCAAAAGGTTATTTATAGAATACATGGAAACCCTAGGAAACCAATCCAAAACAAAAGAGGAAAATTGGAGTCAGTGGCCATCTACGGGGCTACTTATGGGCTGTAGGTGTTACCTACGGGTCGTAGGTGGCCTACCATAGGTACCAGACTTCAAAACTACTAAAAAACCCTCAACTTCAATCTTTTGAGACTTGTACTAGAACCTCCAAACTGTAGGTGGTACCTACGAATTATAGGTTCCCCCTGTTGGTAGCAGGGTCAAAATTTGCCTTTCTAATTCTCTAAAACTCGGAATCCGGACACCTACTATGGAACCTACGCTATGTAGGTACCACACACGGGTTATAGGTGACCACATAGGTGGTCTAAATCTTCAGTTTTCACTATTTTCTTTAGTTTAGCTCCTAAACCTAGTATTTATGCAAAACACAATACAAAACCCATCATATCTAACAAAAAGACCTAAGTAACTTGCATATTTTTATCATTTTAAGAATCGAAAGTTCTTCAAAACCATAACACATCAATACCCTCAACTGGACTCATTTTAAGCTATTAGGTGGAATCGGTGTGGGACCCATATTCAATCGAAACAATCTTAGATGGAAATTTTGATGATGTCATTGAGTCCAAAATATCAAATTTAGAAAGGTAACATAGTTTGTGTACATTTATGAGATTTCAAATGAATTCCTAGGGTCCAATAAACAACTTGACATTTTGCTAAATTTGCTAGTACTGGCATTAGCTGGTGGAGCCTCTTAGGTAGCCAATTGGTTGCTAAATCAATAGCCGCTAAAGCAGCTAAGGGGTCACTTTAGCACCCAGTTGGTATTCACCCCGTCGCTAAAGTAGACTCCTTACTACTTTAGCAGAAGTCGGTTAAGTGATATTTTGACTATTAAAGCGGAGGCCGACTATGTGAGACCTGTCTACTTTAGCGACACCCGATCACTTTAGTAGTGATCACTTTAGCAGTCATTAGCTTCTAAGACGACCATCACTGACACCCCCTATATATTTTATTTTCCATTCGTCAAAGCTTTTTTTTTTTGTTTCCCAAGGTATCCCCACAGCCGGCAGCCGTGAGACTAATCCTCCATTCCTCTGTCAGCGCACTAAGCGGTAGGGAACTGGCCACAGAGTTTTCTCCATTCTCTAGAGGTAGGGATCGAACCCCCGACCTCTTGCTTAAGAGACATGGCGCTGAACCACCATTCCAACTCTAGTGGTTGTCCAAGCTTGTTTTTCTAAGTCTCAAACACCATAAAAGCCCTAGAAAGCTTGAAGAATTGTAGAGATTGACCTTTGGGCATCGAGGTGAGTTGGAGGATTCATTATGGTCATATTCCCATCATTTATTTAATAATTTTCCCCATGATTTCTTTATTAATTCTCCGGTTAGCTTTATCAAGGGCTGGGCATATTTTGGTTCAAATAAAAAACATTGAAAAATCATCTCAAATTTCAACTTTGATTTTGTTTTTTTGGATTTTTTAGATTGGTTTCGGTTTCAAATTTTAGAAATTCGGTTAAACGGATCAATTTTTGTTTTTTTTCAAAAAAAAAATTCGTTAAACCAAAAAATCAAAATTATATATATGTATATATATATAAAATAAATATTTTATTCTATATATTCAGTATAAATATAATATATAATAAGTAACCCAAACCCCCAAGAATCTTACGTGGTATGAGTTATGTTCCTAACACTAAGTGTTCATTTCAACATTAGTTGTTGACTTGTTTCAGGCTTTTAGGGGCTCCTCAAGAAGATAAGACAATGAGTGTCGAGTTTCTGGCTGTAGTATGTATTATGTTAAACTTATAGTTATTTCATTTCATTTCATGCGTGTTGAGTTATTTATATTTGGGAATGAAAAATAGATTAGGAAAAAATCATTTTTCTAAACAAATCACCAATTTTAAATGCCCAGTCATGACAAAGAAAGACTCACTACTTTAATATTCAAAACCGAATAAAGATCTGAAATAACTAAATTAAATTTATAGAAATCGAATTAAATCGAATTTGTTTTGATTTGGTTACGGTTGTCATTTTCGTCAATCCAAAAATTAAAAAATTGAACCAATATTAAACAACCAAATTGAACAGACCAAATGCCACCCCTAGCTTTAACGCCGT
Organism: Capsicum pubescens; assembly: GCA_030864215.1. Lineage (NCBI taxonomy): Eukaryota > Viridiplantae > Streptophyta > Magnoliopsida > Solanales > Solanaceae > Capsicum > Capsicum pubescens. The sequence goes on along the minus strand of CM061544.1, from coordinate 190,139,999 downwards.
AATTCACACTGGAGCTAATTTGGGGGGTCCATTTATGCTTGGATTTCACCCATTCTTGAGGGTAAATGATCCTTGAGCTTAGAGGAACGCATTGACAATTTCAAATGTGTGATTTCGCACACGAGCCCCACAAGAAATTTTTTGGTTGACTTTGACCTGAAGCATTTTGTATGCAATATGGGTATCATTATTCTCATCTTAATACATTAAATATTATTTTGATAGCATGGTAGCATTCAGAGGCTACTCGGAAGAAAAAAACCTCAATACAGTGGACTTTCTTGAGCTTTCATTGGCGTAAAAGTAGGATATGCTTACCTCCCTCTTATATTGAACTTTATTATGATGTTAGTATAGGATTATGCTATATTTTGGTGGGTATTTACATCTTAGTTGATAATTTTAGTAATTAATGATTATTTAGTCAGTTAGAGGGCCTTTTTGGTAAATTTTATCATGTTTCCTAACATATAAGACTAGATTTATGCCCTAGGACTAGTTTGACCTACTTAATATCTTGGGATAGAGTTATAAGCCTTGGACACGGTTTTGTAGGTTTTTTCCTCAATAAGGATTTTTGAGACTAGTAAAAGGCTGTAATGATCCGTCGGGTCATTTTCTGCATATCCGCTCATTTTTGTCATTTAGAGCTTTCCTATAGCTACCCCAAGTCATTTATGACTTGTTGGATCTGATAGTTTAGTTACCGAGAAGTTTATTTGGTTTTAGAGCCAATTTCCTATTTTGAAGTCTTCACTAGATAAAATTGGCTACCTAGAAAAAATTCAATCAGACAAACTTGTACGCCAATTTTGATTGTGCCAATAGCTTCGGAACATCAATTTTAGGCTAGGTAGAGCCTTGGTTACGGTCCCATGTCTTCTACACTCATTTTGGGCTATTAGCTGGAACTTTAAAAAAATGGCATTAGGGTGTGGGACCTACTTTTAGTTGAAATAACATCGGATGGAAATTTAACTACATCATTGAATCAGAACATCAAATTGATTGGGTAACATAGTTTGTTCACATATATGGGGTTTCAAATGAATCCCAATAGATCGATGGAGACTTGGAAAAATTCCAAGTCTTCAACTGGTGCACTCAGCTGGTGTATTCGGTTTTGCACCTATTAGGTCACTTAATAGAAGGGTTGCTTAAGAGACCTAGTTTGCCCAATAGTGTATCTTAATAATGGCCTTGACATTTAAGAAATGACTACTTAAGCTTCCAAAGTTTTCTTAAGCGATAACGTGCAGAAGTTGTCAATATCGTGAAAATGACACTTGGCCGCTTAAGTGACTATCGCTTAAGCGGCCTATTGTCCGCTTAAGCAACACCTAGTACTACTAAATACCCCTATTAGCTCTTTCTATCCTATTTTCTCACATTTTTTAGAGTGTAGAACCCTAGGAAGCGAGGAAACTTGGGGAAAACATTAGTAGGTAATTTTGCGGTGTTAGTAAGCTCGAATAACATATTTCTTCTATGAATTCTTGGTAATTTTCCTCAATTACATGGTTAAATTCCCTATTATCTCAAAATCCCTAAAATATTCTAGAACCATTTGAGCTTAGAATTTATCCATTCTTGAGGGCAAAAATTTCTTGACTAGGGGAATGCATTGACAGTTTCAAAAGAACTATTTTACAAGCAGGCCCCACGTGGGATTTTTATGTGATTTTGGTTCTTGATCGCCAAAGTGTAATATAGGTATCATTATTGTTATTTTGATGAGTAGATTATGATTTTTATGGCATGGCATCTTGTGGAAGCTTCTGAAAGGAAAATCAATGGTTCTTTGGGCTTTTCTTCGGTGTCCAGGAAGGTTAGGTTTACCAACCTCATAGTTTGAGCTAATTCGTAGTATATTTATGATACTATTCCAGATATGGTACATAAATTAGGTCTTGGAGCTATAATTATCATTATTTGGACTGTTTAGACTATTTTGGAATAGTAAATTAGGCGCAATTGATTTAGTTACTCATGTTTAGGGTTTTGTGGCTTTTTTTTAAACCTAGAATTAAATTTAGTTACCTTAGCCTAGTCTAAGGTAGTTTTTTCCTAAGAACGGATCTCGAAGATTAGAAGCGGACCCCTCTAGCCCATCTTAGGCCAAGACTCTTGTTAAGTTCCCTATAGACTTAATGGGTGTATTTTAACCTTAAGGTTTCATGTTTTAGAGTTTGAAGAGACTATATTCTTTATTTTTATAATAGTTTGGTACCTGTGAGTTGATATGATTTTTGGTTAAGTTTGATAATTTATTGATATTGAGTTCTGGTTCAAGTTCAACAATTAATGACAGCAGTTTCAGTTCCATTCTGACAAATGATGGTGATTATATGAGTTTTAGTTTGAGTCTAGCATTGATAGGTTATTTATGGTATGTTATGGCATGGGTGGATTCACAATTATGGCTTGATATTTGGTAAATTTATGGAAATTTGATTATTTACTTTCTTGATTGCACCTTTCGGGCTGCTTATGGAGGCCCGCATTGGGTTATCTACTTTCCTGCACTTACTGGCTTATGATGGCCTATCTTGTAGTATTTATTATGATTTATTTCATACTATATCTATTTTGGCTATTTATTTCAGTGTTGGATCTTATTTCCATGTTACCCTTTACCTTGACTTAGCTTATTTATCTTGCATCTTTATTGTACTTGTATCATGATATATCTTAGCCGGCCAATGATGCCTACTAAGTACCTATGGATTTGATACTCACGGCACTTTTATACCCTTATGGTACAAATTTGAGTACTAGTGGCCACTATTTACGTGATGATCGTGCTATTTAGAGTTTGGAGGCACGGTGAGCTCTCGAAGTTAGAATTGCCCTTTTCTCCCTTTTCTACATTTATCTTGCCTTTCTTTATTCAAGAATGATGTATATTAACTATCACAGTACTTGTATTCCTTTTTGCTAGAGCTCTTATACTGACACTACTAGGTCATGGGATGTTATTTCTATCTTATCTATCTTTTAGATTATTATTATTAGTTGAATTATTGGTAGGTACTTACATGTAAATTTCTAGATTTTATGCCTTTTTCCACTAAACTAGCCCAGTTTCTTCTGTCTTTGGGCTGCAATTTGGCTTACAAACTAGCAATATAAAGCAAGTGCGTAAATAGGGTCTTGATAAATTGGTATCAAAGTCAAGTTCACTGGTATTGTTGGTACAAGAGCAAGTGTCTAGTAGATTCCCATAAATAAGAATAATGACGTTCATTTCTTATCTTTGAGAGCTATAAGACTTTCTTAGAAGTTTTTCACTTCTTTTACTCATTTTGTGCTAAGAGTATGAGTTGGGTTCTAAAGATTTCTTTCATTTCACTTATTTGTACATGGCTAGGACACGATCTACCGCTACATGAGATGAGGATCTCAAGTTCGAGACTAAGGATCCTATCACTGTTCGTGGATGACCTAGGGGTCGTGGACAACCTAGAGATGAAGGCTCAGCTAGGGACCAAGATAGAGGGCCTTCACCAGACCCTATTCCTACTTCTGAGCCAGATATTCTTCTGCCCTTACCAATGGTAGGCTAGGGACCAACTTAGGCTCCACCAGGGTTTATTTCTTCTTTAGTGCTCAGGATACATTGGTTCATCTTCTGGGACTAGTTGGTGGTGCACCATTTAATGATGCACAGTCTACATATTAGGGTGGTACTAAGGTAGGTCCATAGCCTATATCTATGGCTCCCAGAGTTGAGGTCCCTTTTACACCGGTGGTTACTCAGCCGGTAGTTGCTTTGTTAGTGGTTGCTCAGTCGATAGTTGCTTCGTTAGTGGTTTCTCAGTCGGTAGTTTCTCCAACATTATTGACCGTGAGGTCCCTTTCTATGTCTATTAAGGAGCAGAAGATGCTAGGTAGATTCTTGAGATTGACTCCGCCTAGGTTTTTTGGTGCAACAGGTGAAGATGCTTTTGAGTTCTTGATTGCTTATAAGGATAGGCTCTGTAATTTAGGCCTAGTTGATACTCATGGAATGGATTATACTTTTTTTAGTTTGACTTGGCAACTTAACATTAGTGAAGAGTTTATCTTGATTCCAAACCAACTGGATCTCTCTCATTGACAAGGACTAAGTTCTTGGAGATCTTCCTGGAGAAGTATATTCCTCGTAGCTTAAGGATTATTTAATTGATCAGTTCTAGAGGATGGAGCAGGGCTCTATGATTGCTGCAGAGTAAGGGTCAATTTTATGAGTTGGATAGGCATGCTACATCTATTTTGACTATCGAGTATGAGAGAGCTTAGTGCTTTATTCAGGTATGTAGACTCTCTCTCCATATGTCTACATAGAGTTTGGTTATTGTGGGTAGATCTTTTATTGAGGATTCTAATCATGCTTAAGTTATGAAGGATATGCATCATGAGGCCCAAGGGGAAAGTAATAAGAGGTCGTGATATCAGGGTAGTTTTAGTGGTAGCCTTAGTGGCTCATAGTTCAAAGGTAGTGGTTCTAAAGATAGGTACTCTCTGCATTAGTGTATCAGTATCAGTGTCAGTCTAGTAGGCCCATTTAGGCTGCACTTCAGATTACTTATGGAGGCTATTCTATTTATAGTGATCATTCTAGCCAAAGTAATGGTCAACCTCTGAGGGGTTCGACTTCTGTGTATTCTATTCATGGTGATTATTTTAGGTCAGTCAAATCTTTTAGTTTCAATATAGTGCTTAGGGAATGTTATAGTTGTAAGGTCTGTAGCCATTTCTTAAGAGAGTGCCCCAGTCGTGGAGCAATTGTTACTTCAGTTCAAAGTTTCCATCGATTAAGGCAGTTCTGCCCCTAGCTAGACATGGTATGCATAGTCGTCGGGGTGGTTCCTAGGATGCTCGTGGAGGTTCTCAGGTAGGTAGGACATAAGATCGGCCATGAGCCCAGCAATGTAGTGGGAGTGGTCAGTTATATATTGTCTAGACCTGAGGTTGAGTCTTCAGATGTTGTTATCACAAGTACAATTTTGGTGTGTCATCAGTTAACTTTTTCTTTATTTTATTTGAAACCCACTTAATTTTATGTGTCTTCTTATTATGCCTCACAATTTGAGTTATCTTGGTCTTTTTTATCTGTGCTTTTGTTTTTATATGTATCTACTCTCATGGGTGATTCTTTAGAAGTGGATTGAGTTTATAGATCATGTGTTGTGACTATTTAAGAGTTCTATACTCAAGGTTGATCTTATTATATTAGACATGGTGGATTTTGATGTGATTCTGGTCAAGGACTAGTTATCCCATTATCATGTTGTCTTGTATTTTTTTGCCAAGATCATTATCTTAGCCATGCTCGACATTCCTATATGTAGCAGGGAGCTATTAGCCAAGAGATGGAAGACATTATTTTATATATTTGGGCTAGGAGACTTATTTCGAGGGGTTGAGAGTCTTATCTCTCTTATATTAGTGATGTTAGCAGTAAGAGTCCATCGCTTGACTTTATTCCTATATTCGTGAATTTCCTGATATTTTACCGAATGATCTACTCGAGTATCCTTCTAATCATAATATTAAATTTTTTATTGATACTAAGCCAGGCACCCAACCTATTTCATTGGCACCTTACCATATGGTTTCTGCTGAGCTTAAGAAATTGAATTCTCAGCTTCAGGATCTTCTTGGTAAGGGTTTTATTAGACCAAATGTGTTTCCTTGGGGAGATTTTCTCTTGTTTGTAAAGAATAAGGATGATTCCTTGCGTCAGCTTAATAAGGTGACGATGAAGAATTGATATCTTATGCCTAACATTGATGATTTGTTTGACCAACTTCAAGCAGCGGTATTCTCTAAGATTGAATTAAGGTTCGATTACCATCAATTAAGGATTTGGGTTGAGGATATCCCAAAGACAGCTTTTAGAACCCATTATGGACATTGCGAGTTCTTAGTGATGTATTTTGGGTATACTAATGCCCCAACCGCTTTCATGAATTTGATGAACCACGTGTTTAGGCCCTATTTGGATTCATTTATAAATGTGTTCATCGATGATATCCTTATGTATTTGAGGAGTAGGGAATAACATATACAATATTTGATGATTATGCACTATACTTTGAGAGATCATAGGCTCCTTACCAAATTCTCTAAGTGTGAGTTCTATCTTGAGTCAGTGACATTCCTTGGACATGTAGTGTCTATTGATAGGATTATGGTGGATCTAGTAATGATTGAGGCTATTTGTGATAAGGAAAGACCTATATCTCCATTTGAGGTTCATAATTTCATTTGAATGTCCAGTTACTGTAGATGATTCCTTAAAAGTCTTGCTACTATTTTAGTGCCGATGACTAGATTGACTCGAAAGGAGTTTCCTTTCTAGTGGTCCAAGGGGTATGAGTTGAGCTTCAGAAAGCTTAAGGGATTTCTCACTTTAGCTCCTATTTTGGCTCTTCCTATTGAGAGTGAGGGATTCACCATATATTGTGATGCTTTTTGTGTTGGTTTGAGTTATGTGTTATTACAACAGTCTGAAATAAAGAAAGGCAAGATAAATGTAGAAAAAAGAGAAAAGAGTAACTCTAACTTCGAGAGCTCACCCTGCCTCTGAACTCTAAATAGCACGATCGTCACATCAACAGTGGCCACTAGTACTCAAATTTGTACCAAAAGGCTATAAAAGTGTAGTGAGTATCAAATCCATGGGTACTTAGTAGGCATCATTGGCCGACTAAGCTAAATCATGATACAAGTACAATAAATACAAGATAAATAAGCTAAGCCAAGGTAAAAGGTAACAAGGAAATAAGATTCAACACTGAATAAATAGCCGAAATAGATATAATATGAAAGAAAGTATAATAAATACAACAAGATTGGCCCCCATAATCCAGTAAGTGCGGGAAAGTAGATAACCCTATGAGGGCCTCCAAAGCAGCCCAAAAGGTGCAATTAAGAAAACAAATAATCAAATTTCCATAAGTTTACCAAATATCAAGCCATAACTGTAAATCCACCCATGTCGTCAGTTTGAGGATATGAGATTTTGCATCATTCGTGATCAAGTGTTGAGTGTTGAGTCTAAAAGGGCTATCATAGATTCTGAGGGTGTTCTGAGATTTGATAGTCGCATTTATATTTCTAGGGTTGGTGACTTGATTTAGTTGTTTTGCATGACAATCATCATTCTAGGTATTCTATTCACCCTGGTATATCTAAAATGTATAGAGATTTGAGGCAACATTATTGGTGGAGTGGTATAAAGAGAGATGTAGTGGATTTTATAGCTCGTAGCCTATGTTGTCAGCAGGTGAAGGCCAAGCATTAGAGACCTAGTGGCTAGATTCAGAGGTTGCCCATTCCTGAGTGGAAGTGGGAGTAGATTAGTATGAACTTTATTAGTAGTTTGCCTCATACTTCCCATGGTTTTGATAGTTTTTTGGTCATTGTGGATTGATTGACTAGGGTTTGTGAGATAGTCTATTTACATGGAGTGCCCATGTAAATTATTTCAGACCAGGGTTCAGTATTTACTTCTATCTTTTGGAGATCTTTTCAGGAGGAATTGGGTACTTGGGTGGATCTTAGTACAGCCTTCCACCCTTAGACTGACGGGCAGTCAAAGAAGACTATTTAGGTTCTCATAGATATGTTTTGACCTTGTGTTATGGATTTTGAAGTTTAGTGGGTGCAGCATTTAGCTTTTGTTGAGTTCATGCATAATAATAGCTACCCTTCAAGTATTCGAGGCCCTGTATGGTAGGCGATATCATTCTCCAATTGGGTATTTGTGACCTCTTAGATTAGGCCCCATGGTACCCACTTGCTTTAGGAGTTGATGGATAGAGTTAGGGTGATTCAGGATAGGTTGAGAGTAGCTTGAAGTAGGCATAAGGCTTATGTGGATCATAGAATTTGTTCCTTGAGATTTGGAGTTCGAGATTGGATATTCCTCTGAGTATCGCACATGAAGGTTGGGATGAGGTTCAGGAGGAAAGGAAATCCCGGTCATAGGTATATTGGACCTTTTAAGATCTTTCACACAGTTAGAAAGGTGGCATATAAGTTAGGCTTACCCCTATATTTTGTTATTGTCCATCCAATTTTCCATGTTTCTATATTACGACATTACATTCCTAATGAGTCTCATATGCTTCAGTAGGACTCTATTTAGTTGGATGAACGGTTGACCTTTGTAGAGGATCCTGTGTTCATATTAGCAAGTGATATCAGAAAGTTACGCTCTAGTGAGATTCCAGTAGTAAAGGCTTAGTGGAGATACTGCCTTGTAGAGAAGTCTACTTGGGAGATCGAACGCGAGATGTGGGCCCAGTATTCTCACCTGTTAGAGGCTTTAGGTATATCCTAATCCTTTAGTTTTGTGGAAGAAAGTTCCTTTAGTAGTGGATATTATAATGACCCTCTAAGCCATTTTCTACATTTCCGCTCATTTTTGTTATTTAGAGGTTCCCTATAGTTGTCCATGTTGGAGTTGATAGTTCAGTTATCGGTTCAGTTCATTTGATTTTAAGAGACAATTCCTCATTTTGAAGTATTTACTGGTTAAAATTAGCTACCGTGTGAAAACTTCCGTCAAATTACCTTGTATGCCAATTTTGACAATTCCAACAGCTCTAGAACATTGATTTTAGGATAGATGGAACCTTGGCCTAGATCCTAAAGCTTCTGGACTCATTTCAGGCAATTGGCCATAATTTAAGAAAAATGACACTTGGGTATGGGACACACTTTTTGTCAAAATGATCTCGGATGGAAATTTTGACTATGTCATTAAATTCGAAACGTCGAATTTCATAGGGCAGCATAGTTTTTTTGCATATACGAGATTCTGAATGAATCCCGATGGGTTGGTGAATACTTGGAAAAGTTTTAAGTCTTCAGCTGGTGAATTCACTTAAGCACCCATTGGGTCGCTTAGTGAAGGCTGCATAAGCGGCCAACCAGTCACTTAAGCGACCTAGCTTGCCCAGATAGTGTCGCTTAAGCGATATGTGCAGAAGTCACCATGTCGCAAAAGTGGCACTTGTCCGCTTAAGTAACTACCACTTATTCAACCCAGTGCCCACTTAAGCAACACCTGGTACTATTAAATGCATTAATTAGCCCATTTCTCCCATTTTTCTCAAATTTTCAAGAGTTTGAAACCCAAGAAAGTATGGAAACTTGGGAGAAACATTAGTAGGTGATTTTGGGGTATTCATATACTCGAATAACACATTTTTTCTCTGAATTCTTCATAAGTTTTCACAAATTCCATGGTTAAATTCCCTATTATTTCCAAAATTCCTAAAATATTGGTGGCTTGATTCTAGCACCACTTGAGCTAAGAATTTACCATTCTTAAGGGTAAATGTTCCTTGAGAATAGAGGGACGCATTGATAATTTCAAAAGTGTGATTCTAAAAGTGGGTCCCCTATGGAATTTTTACGTGATTTTAGATCCTAAGCACCAAAGTGCAAGATGGGTATCAGTGTTCTCATTTTTATGAGTAGATTATTATTTTGATAGCGTTGCATCTGCAGAAGCTTCTCCAAAAAGGAAATCGATGGTTTAATGAATTTCTTTGGGCTTTTCTTCGTTGTAAAGGTGTGCTAGGTTTACCATATTTCTTTGAGTTTTTCCATATTTTTGCTTATTTTTGCTGTTAGAGCTTTCCTATAGTTACCTCAAGTCATTTATGACTGGCTAGGACTGATAGTTCAATTACCGTGTAGTTCATTTGGTTTTTAGAACTACTTCCCCATATTGAAGTCTTCGCTAGTTCAAAATAAGCCACCGGGTGAAAAATTTAGTCAAATGATCTCATATGCTAAATTTGGCTGTCTTAATAGCTCAAAAATGTCGATTTTAGGCTAGGTGGACCTTTGTCATAGGTCCCAAGGCATCCAGGCTCATTTCGAGCTATTGGTCGAAAGTTAAGAAAATGGTAAGTTGGGTATGGGACCCACTTTTTATCGAAATAACCTTAGATAGAAATTTTGAATGCACGATTGAGTTTGGAATGTTGAATTTGATAGGTTATTATAGTCCATTTGCATATACAAGATTTTGGTTGAATCCCTAGGGGTCGACGGAGACTTAGAAATTTACAAGTCGTTGCTAGTGCTGGTACACCCACTAATCGCGAGTCATGGATCATGATCGCGACCTGACAAGAACTGATGGAAGTCGCGTAAGAGACATTCACAGTCTCAAAAGGGATATCCGCAACACTGGTACCAGAGTCGCATATGTGACTGCTGGTCATCGCAAAAAGGATCAATAACCAGGGGAAGACTACTGTGATCGTGGTACTATTGTTGTGATTGCAAATCCCGAGCATCTGAGAAGGGTAGAAATACCCTTTTTTAGCTTGTATTTTCCCATTACTCATCCATTCTTATGATACTTAAACCGTAAGGTGTGGAATAACTTAGGGATAATATTGTGGGTGCTTTTGGGAGTTTGGGTAAAGATCTATTACACGTTTTTCCTTGAAATTTGTGGTAAGATTTCTCCATTTCTATGGTTGATTTCCCCTTTTATTATCTAAAATCAATATACCTTGTTGACTTGATTTTAGCTCTAATATATCTCAAAATTCACCATTTTTATGGGTAAATGTTCCTTGAACACATGGGGATGCTGAGTTAGTTTCGGAAATGAGATTTTTGTAAATAGGCCCCACAAGGGATTTTGCGTGATTTTGGCCTAAAGCACCAAAGTGCAATATGGGTATCATTGTTCTCGTTTTGATGAGTAGATTGTGATTTTGATAGCGTGGCACCTTGCAGAAGCATCTCGAAAGGAAAAATCAGTGATATAGAGGATTTCTTTAGCTTTCTACGGAGTCTAGGAAGGCTAGGTTTTTTCCTCCTCATATATTGAGCTAAATCATAGAATGTTTATGATATTGTGTTAGATTTAGGATGATTTTAGGTGTTCGTGATATGATTGGCAATGCTTGAGTTAGTTGGACCATTTAGGCTATTTCGACACCATAATTTAGGCATAACTGGCATAGTTTCTCATGCGTTTGGAAAAATATCCATCTTAGGGTTGATGAGGCTTAGTTAACATATAAAGGTGGATTTAGATACCTTAGCCTAGTACGGGGTATAATTTACCTTGTAACGGATTTCAGGAATTTAGTAGTGGGCTTTTTGACCCCCTTAGGCCAAGATTCGTGTTGACCCTTGTAACCTTTTATACGTTTGTTATACACCTTGAAAAATTCTTACTAAGGTAATATTGAGGATATTTTTCACTTAATGGTTATGATGTCTTGGTATGGGGAGTTGATGCTTATTGATATTATGATAATGATATATATACACACACATATAAATATATACATTTATATATTTACTGATTCAAGTCTGGGTATCGATTATGATATTTATTACATATTTATAGGTTCGAGCTCGGGTATTGTTTATATTGATTACGTATATATGTATGTATATATATACTGGTTTAAGTCTGAATATCGATTGTGACCATGATGATATATGTACTGGTTCAAGTCCGGCAAGGGGGTCTGATATTGATACTATGGATACGGTTCAAGTCCATAAATGAGAAAAATTTTATAGTGTGGCATGACATGGATGAATTCTAGTTGGTGCATGGCGGTTGGTAAGTGATTTTCAGATTATGCTTTACTTGATTGTACACTCTAGGCTTATGTGAGCCTACGTTGGGTTACTTACTTTTCCGCACTTATTGGCTTATGGGGGCCAATTTTGTAGTTATAATTGCTTGCTATTTATGTTATTATTCTTATTTATTTATTTTATCGTGTACACCAACATGGGATTTATTCTCAGGTTTGCCCCTTTTCTTTACTTAGTATGTTATCTTGCATTTATCGTATTTATATCCCGATTTAGCTTAGTCAACTGATGATGCCTACTAAGTACCCGGGGTTTGGGTACTCATACTACACTTCTATACTATTTTAGTGTAGATACAAGTGTTGGTTGCTATCGTTGATTCAAGGATCGTGCTGTGGTGGATTTTGGAGATAGGGTGAGCTCTTGGAGTCGGAGTTACCCCATTTCCTTCTATTTATATTTGTCTAGTTTTTTTAGACAGATTGTATTGACTATTCTAGAAATTTTGGTGTGTTGTAGTAGCTCTTGTACTGACTCTACCAGGTCATAGGATGGTTTTCTATATTATGGGTACCTTTCAGACTATTTATATTGCCTTACTTAGTTATGAACTGAATTGTCTATTTTGCCCTTTTGGGGAATTTTCCACCAAGTTAGCCCATGGTAAATAACTCCAGGCTACGGTTCGGCTTACCTACTGATGGGGTTTAGTAAGTTCCATCATGAATTATAAATTAGGTCATGACAAGATCTGAGTACTAATGGCTGCCACTGACATGATGATTGTGTTGTTTAGAGTTTGGAGGCAGGGTGAGATCTCGGAGTCGGAGTTTTCCTTTTCCCATTTTTCTAAATTTATCTAGTCTTTCTTTATTCAAGATATATATTGACTATTATAATACTTGTATTCCTCTTTGATAGTGGATCTTGTACTAACACTACTAGGTCGTGGGATGTTATTTCTATCTTATCCATCTTTCAGACTATTATTATTACTTGAATTATTGTTGTAGGTTCTTTCTTACAAACCTCTGGATTTTATGCTTTTTCCCACTAAATTATTCCATTGCTTCTAGCTCTGGGCTATGGTTTGGCTTATTTACTGGCGGGATAAAGTAGGTGCCATCATGACTCATAAATTGAGTCGTGACACAGGCCCATCAATTTTCCTCTAGGTAGTTTGCTTAGTTTATCTCCTTGTAGACTCAAGAATCCTTTTAGTCATGGACTTAGATTAAATATTGGACCTTAAGATGACTTAGGCAATTTATGGATTCCGGCTAGTTTTATTAACCCTGATAAAGTGATCTTTCAAGCTCTTCGTACCATTCACCTAGACTTGATAGTTAATATACCATATCTTATTGACTTGACCATATTACCTAGTAGTCATATTAAATGGAGTAGAAAGAAATTCATGATCTTGGAACGTTATGACACTTGGCTCAATTATTAACTTCTGATTCGATTCCTGCAATTGGTTGCTGCCTTGATATTTATTATATTGTGCTTGTTTATGTCATATTTACTTTATGGAACTTTTTTACAGGTTTTGGTTGAAGTCCGACATTCATAATATATATGCAACACTTTATTTTGATTATTCTATTCTTAGTTCCAGTTCAAATTTGACAATCATAGTTCGAAGAGGGTTTCATGTATTTTTTTTTTAAATCAAAGTAAGGCTAGCAACCTATTTATTAGATAAAAAATCAATATTTACAATAAATCTAGGCCCAAAAGTGACATGGCCCAAATTGAATAAAAGTCAGACAACATAATATCTCCTTAGTATAATTAGGAAAGTGTAAAGAAATCTCTCGAACTTTATCTTCTCAGTTCTTTCTACCGATTTGCTCCTTGAAATGACTTTTTATGGATTTTAATTATTCTAGAATTTCTATGTTGATCAATCTTGGATCTCTCCCCACACAACTAAGTCCTTCAATCTCACCTTTCATTATTTTTTTATCTTTCTTTTATCCTAGTGGATTGAACTTCATATGAAGCTAATACCATCACGGATTCTAAGAAATTGACTCAAGAAGAATAAGGTGATAAGATTATGATCCATGTGTTTGTGTTTCAGGGTAGTCGTACATCATATCTGGAGCTTTCAAAGTAGATCTAATTTTACCATTGTTTGAATAATCGACCTAATCAACACCTCAAGCTCTCACCATGTATAGTTATTCGTACTCAAGAAAATTACTTCTAACAACAAGCAATATCATTTCCATGGTTGCTCCTAGAAACTCAACGTTACTATTCTGCCTCTTCACCCATATTTGACTTTGTTGTTTTGATGATAGTTGTTGCTTGAGGATGTTCAAAAGTCACCGACCCTTGAATAATGGAATCTCACATTCAATCTTCCTCTCAAGTAATTTTTTTTTATGTCTCTTTTGCCTATTAATTAAATTGATGGATTGAGTTTCCAAGAAACTAATGCCACCACTATATTTAAGAATAAATTCAAAAAAAAATAAAGAACACTTTAGATCTAAATTTTGAAGGGATCTTACAGGATTTACATCACTAATTAACACTACCTACAAATTGACTGAGAATACTTACCCAATCTTTTATCTGGTTATTTGTGGTAAATGATATCCTGTACACTGTAACTTGCTGCTTCTACTATATCTTCATGTCGTTCATGTTCTTGTTATTAATCTTGAGTTATTCTACTAATATATGGTGTTCTTGACTTATCCAAGTTAATAATTTTTTGACCTTTCACTAGAATTTCTACAAAGTTATTGTAATTAAATCACCTGCAAAATCAAACACTAGGTTAGTAAAAAAATCAGCAGGAGTGTTACCTCCCGCAAGGAAATGTACTATTCTTGCTGAAATGGCATCCATCAGTGATCTAATAGAGTTGACCACCATTTTCAAACTCCATGGGACATCCAATTACTCGTAAAGTATTTTCACCACAGTCCAAGAGTCACTCTCCACAATAATCTGATAAATGGAGTTATCCCTGCAATATAAAAGGCACTCCCTGATATCTGTAGCTTCTGCCATCAAACTGGTAGTATAATTGATTCAATAACCTTTAGAAACCATAATATCACCTTCACTATTTTTTATATAGAAAGTAATAGAGCTATGACCAGGGTTTCATTTTGAAGCACCATCAGTGTTTCCCTTTAAGAAACCAGTTTTAAGGGGCAACCATTTAACTGCTCCGAATGAAGAAGAAATCTTGAACCTATGTAAAGCATTTATGATATGAACCCACTCTCTTCCTTCTATGTCTATTTTGAATGTAACCTTGATAAGCTTGAAAATAGTTTCATTGGTTTCCCAGATAATCTTTCTTTCTTGATATGTTCATGTAAGATAGTGTTCATTCTTTTCAAAATGAACCCGAGAAAAATCATAGGGACAACATTAAACACAACTTTCATTTTCCCATTCCTTTTTTGTTTTCTCCATTTCCTCAAACTTTGTGTTAGATCAAGTATTTGTTCTACAATACGAATTACACCACAGTAATGATTTCACACTCTTTCAATAATTTCACCTTTTAGTAAGAGATGATTAATTATTTCACTATCGGATTGTTAAATAACTATAATCTTTAGCAATATCAAAATCCACCTATGCTTTAGCGCAGTTATAGGAACTATCCCTTGCCATATCTTACAAGTAAGAAAAGAATGTTTGAAAGGCAACCTTTGCTCCAAATAGCCTTTCAGTCCTCATTATTATCAATTCTTTTCCTCCAAAGTTCCCAAGCATTCTTAGTAGTAAACTTACATTACTATTTCTAGTCCATTAAGGTTTGTCCATAACATCCTATTAGCATACTGTCATGACCCAATTACTCAGGTCATGATAGTGCCTATAATAACCCATTAATAGGTAAGCTAACCCGTAGTTTAGAACTACTAGTAACGGACTACCAAGAGAAATGGAGGAAGAATACAAAATAAATGAAATAAATGACTGAAATACATAAAATAGTCCCAAAATCTGGTGGAATCAGTATAAGATCTTCTAAAGTAATAAGATCACAAAAAAGTACTAAATGAATATACTGATACAACCCATCTTTGAATACAACATAGAGATTAGTCCAATATATAGAAGGGAGAATAGAAATGCTCTGAATGCTAGGAGATCACCTTATGTCTTCGAATCATAGTTGCTTCACATGATGCACACAACATGGCAAGAACCCGTAATATGATCTGCAGGCTGTAGAAGTATCGTATGGGTACCAAACACGTGGTACTCAATAGGAAACAACCGACTGAGCTCCAAAGATAATGCAATTATACATAACATGAAAGCAGAAATGTAATCTATACTCAATTATCAAAGGAAGTAAAATAGTAAAGCTAAGGAGGCTATAATGATAAACTATCCTATTCTAGCCATACTTAAGAACCCTAGCACTATAACGTATATCACTAGCCCATATACAAATAAAGAGAAGATAAAGGATATGTAATTGTAATGGATATACAATATTAACACATGAAGAAAGGGAATGATATAGGGTAATACCATAACGACATTTATAAATGTATGAACATAAACAATGCTAACCCAAAGGTGGGAAGGATATAGGGTAATACCATAACTACATATATAAATGTATGTACATAAACAATGCTAGCCCAATGATACAACCTAAAGTAGTCACACTAGCTTCTTATGGCTTCTTAATCATAGTAGGAACTAGTACTAACATAATCAGGATCTCTTATCCATACTTCTAAACATGAGATAATCATCCATAAAGAAACCATAAAAATAGGAATTAGAATCATACCTCGAATCTCAGTACTAGATCAATAATTAATCTGCCATGAACTAGCCATAATAATAACAATAACAATGTGAGTAATCAGCTAGTCCATACAAACAATACTAAACCGATCCTTTTATAAAACACCGCCAACACAGGATCGGAAGGTTTTGGCAAAACTCAACAACAACAGTCATACCTTTACCTATCCAACCTCTCATAAGGCTAAAAGATATAAGCGCATACTGGTAATAGGCAATGCGCATGCAAGGATGAATACAAATAAAATCCATTATACCATAACCGATCTAAAGTGTCATAATGTAACCCAGTGTATAAACTCATATTTCAATATCACCATCAATTGACAGACTAGAACTAAAACTCATATCATCTATATCATCATCAATCGTCGACTTGAATAGAAACTCATATCAACAATATCATCATCAATTCCCAGACTTGAATCGAAAATCATATCATCAATATCATCAAGTACAGTACCAGTAATACATATAAATAAATGGCTAGAACCGTTGATAAGAGAATGTAATTCTGTAAATCCATTGCCCGGGATAAGCTCTGGGATTAAATCATCATAGAAGTGTAGAAAGAGTTGAAATCTCTCTTGGTCGTGGTAAATAATAGTAGTAAAACCATGGACAAGAATCAATCTCTACCAAATCTCTAAAACATAATTTTCAATCTTAATGCACATAGGTTATTCATTAAGATGGTACAATTTTTGTTATGAAGAAACCCATTTTAAAAGTAAAATGTAGGAATAAACCCCTTTTTTAGAAAAAGAGTAGTAAAAATCATATTTTAGATGGGATCGTACCATTTACTATTTTAGTGAGCATGAAGGAACCAAATCTATGCATGCCATCAACCAGTATCCAAAAAATGTGAACATAAGCATCAAAGTATCCAAAAACTACGACCTCGTCCTTTACAAGGATGAATCACAATCCAGAATCCAATAAATATCATAGTAATGGCCTTTGGCCCAATAATGTACATATCCGACATCATCATAATATGAGAAAACCATCACAATCCATTGAGTATTGTATTCAACATTATACTAAAGGTTCAGTAGTCTCAACTATACCTACATGATAGCAACCTACAATAATAGGATCCTAGAAGCATAATTAGTATTTTACCTTAAGGGTCAATTTTCCTTCTAGCCACCAAACTCAAATATTAGGCTAAGTCACAGTGTTCTACCCAATATTACATCCTAAAATCCCTATCTAACATGCAACATATATATATACCATCTCATGAAAAGTAGTAGATAGAATCCTACCTCGATGTCGAACTACAATCCTTGAATCACCCATAAATTGTCAACCTTCACTCCACAATCCCAAAATGCCGCCACACTATCAAAATCATAATCTACACATCTTTAGGAGTAAAACAATACCTATATTGTTATATTCAAGACGGGTCTAAAAACGAACACCAAAACTAGGTTAAAAATAAAAGAGGTAAAACCATAATATTATTTTAGTAATATGTTCTCCATAATCATCGGAGTCTATAGCTGTACACCCAAGAAAAAATGGGATAAAAATGAGGTTCCAATCATAGAAAAACCATTTTCAAGTTTTACCGGTGAAAACCCCAAAACTCATTTTGAAATCAAGAATTTGAAGTTTTTTTGAGGATGAAATCAAGGGGAATATGATAATTATAATATTAGAAAACTTACCCATGGAACAAATCTCAAAAACTCCTTTGGAATCACCCAAATCCGAGCTCCCAAGCCCCTAAAAGGGTGAAAATAGGGTTTTGATACTCAACTTGGGTGGAAATCACAAAAAATAAAATAGAAGTTATTGGGAAATGGGGAAACTAGAGTTCAAAATTAATATACAATGATTCTACAAGTAAAATGCATCAAAAATCGTCAAAATCAGAGCTTCCTAGCTCCCTAATGTCAAAAATACGAATTTGGGTCTTATACTCAGGCGTTGGCTGCTAAAGTAGCCCTTTGACCGCTAAAATGGTATGATCAGAAGGTAAAAATACCTCTAAAGCAGTCATATGGTCACTTTAGTGGTCATTCAAATGGCAAAAAACCGCTAAAGTAGCCACACCAGCACCATCAACTTTTGAAACTTATATTTGACCCTTGGAACTCATCAAAAACCATATGAACATTAACTAATAGTGTAAATTAATTGTAAAACACATTTCGGATCCAATGGAATCATCAAAACTTTCATCCAAGATTATATTGAATAAATGTAGGGTCCACTCTTATAGTTTTATATTTCATATAATTCGCCCAACATCCCAAAATAAGTCTAGATGTCTCGGGACCAGAACTAAGGGTCCCGCATCCTAAAATCAATGTTCCAGAGCTGATGGTTCTGTCAGAATTCTCATTCGAGGTCATACACTAGGATTTTTGGTCCAAGACAAAATCCTAAATAACAAAAGCTCCCAAACAAGGAAATAAACCTAAAATCCAAATGGACTGACCGATAACCAAATCGATAATTCCGACAAGTCATAAATGGCCTGTAGCCGCTGTGGGAGGGATCGAAATGCCAAAAATGCATACAAAACAAGGAAATGGCCTAGAAGGTCATTACAATATCCACTATTAAAAGGAATATTTTCCACAAAGGTCAATGGATAGAATGATCATGAAAACTCAAAGCGACGAGGTACTGGCCCCTCATGCTCCGAGCATGACTTCCTTGATAACCTCTAAAAAAAATGATGCTTCCAAGGGATTTTGCAACAAATATCCCTTTTCTAACCAACTTCTTCACTTTAATATCAGACAACTAAAACTCCGCCTCACCCACCAACTGGCCTCCAACTAAATCGAGGAATGCTGATGCACGCAAATTTGAACCACAACATATTGATACTACACTGATACCATCACAATCAAATGAAAACTCATCCAAGCCAAACACAAACTAAGTCATTAGTCATGCAACATACTCCAAATCTAATTATAACCTTTTTTGCCTTTCCAAATCTGTTATCCACTCCAAACCAAGAAGAAATTCACCTGAGTCCTGCCCACAAACTCCATCACACTAACCTTGAAGAACTGAAGTTGATCCACTAAAAGTCTATAATGGTAAGCATGAGAATAAGCCCATAAGGCACTACCTGGGCACACATATAGAGATAACCAAGGTCTGCAATCTATGTCGATGCTACAACTGGTTAGGATTACCATCAGAACTGGAAGCCAGGAGTCCAAAACATAACTATTCACTATGAAATAATCTGCTCCTAGAGATACCATCAACCAAGGATGAAACCATGTTGAATCCACTCAATCATACTACTCCTACTGAGTAAATCCAAAATCCCAGTGAAAGCTAAAACCCAAGGTCAAATCCAAAGAACTACTACCATGCCAACGGACTATTATCTGCACACCTATCAACCATAATCCATCTAAACTGAAGAAGACCAAAAAACTAAATAAGGGGTAGGCTTAGTCAGCCTAAGGTGAAATACCCATTGAGACAAATTTGGAAATAAAGGTTGCATCCAAGCTCTACAACTTTCCATTATAATCTCAACTCCAAGGATGAACCACTCGATCTCAACTACCCAAACCAAACCAGAAGATGGACAAGCATCCTCACTCTAAATTCATCATAACCTCCAAATCTCCATCCCAAACTGAGCTAACATGTCTAAGCTAAAGTTAACTACTCAAATCAACCTTATTATCTAAATCGACATATCTTTACTAAATCATGCCAAACCAAAAGCAAAACATAGTTGAAAAATAAAATTACCACGGAAGATAAATCATTGGTTGAAAACACAAGCAATCAAAGCCATATTTGCTGGAGGGAATGAACACCAAAACATTATCAAGAACTCAACAAGGTTGCAAACAGTACTAGTAATAGCAAAAATTCTAGCAACTTGAAGAAATGCAACCTTAGCCTAAAACTGATCAATCCAATACTCTATCTAGGCAATGAACACTCAATTCACCTACTAAGGATATGGTCACAGGAAAGATCACCTATATCTAACGCTTTAAGTCCACTAAAACAAGAATTGAGTATCATATTAAATATCATACTAAAGGTTCATTAGTCTCAACTAAACCTACATTCCAGCAAAATAGAGTAATAGGATCCTAGAAGCATAATTAGTATTTCACCTTGAGGGTAAATTTCCCTTCTAGCCTCCAAACTCATATATTAGGATAATTCACACTGTTCTACCCAATATCATATCTTAACATCCCTATCTAACATGCAATATATATAATGCACCTTCTCATGAAGAGTAGTAGATAGAAGCCTACCTAGATGTTGAACTACAATCCATGAATAGCCCATAAATTATCCACCGTCACTCCCCATCCCAAAATGGCACCACGCTATCAAAATTGTAATCTACACGTCTTTAGGAGTAAAATGACACATTACTATATTCAGACGAGTCTAAAAATGAACCCTAAAAATGGATTAAAAATAAAAGGGTTAAGATCATAATTTTATTTTAGTAATATGTCCTCCATAATTATTAGAGTCTATAGCTAAAGACCAGATAAAAAACGAGTTAAAATGAGGTTTCAATCAAAGAAAAAACATTTTAAAGTTTTACCGGTAAAAACTCCAAAACCCATTTTGAAATCAAGAATTTAAAGTTTTTTTAAGATTAAATCAAGGGGAATATGATAATTATATGATTAGAAAACTTTCCCATGGAAGAAATCTTGAAACTTCCTATAGAATCACCCCAAATCCAAGCTCCCAAGCCCCTAAAATGGTGAAAATGGGGTTTTGATTCTCAACTTAGGGTGGAAATCGCGAAAAATAAAATAGAAGTTATTGGGAAATGTGGAAAATAGAGTTCAAAATTGATATATAATGATTCTACTAGAAAAATGCATCAAAAATTGTCAAAATCAGAGCTTCCTAGCTCCCATAATGTCAAAAATATAAATTTGGGTCTTATACTCAGCGAAAGCTGCTAAAACACCCCTATGACTGCTAAAACGATATGATCACAAGGTAAAATTACCGCTAAAGCGGTCATATGGTCACTTTAGCAGTCTGTCAAACTGTAAACAACAACTAAAGTAGCCACACCCGCACCAACAACTTTTGAAACTTTTATTTGAACCTCAAAACTCATCTAGAACCTTATGAACTTGAACCAATAGTGCAAATTGATTGTAAAACACATTGCGGATCCAATGAAATCATCAAAACTTTTATTCGAGATCATTTTGACTAAAAATATGGGGACCACACTTATAGTTTCATTTTTCATATAATCTGCCCAATAGCCCAAAATAAGTTTGGATGTCCCGGGACCTGAACTAAGGGTCCCCTAGCCTACAATCAATGTTCCAGAGCTGATGGTTCTATCAAAATTCTCATTTGAGGTCATATACTAGGATTTTTGGTTCGAGACAAAATCCTAAATAACCAAAGATATAAAATAGGGAAATGAGCCTAAAATCAAAATGGATTGTTCGATAACCAAATTGATAGTTCCGATAAGTCATAAATGGCCTTTAGCCGCTGTGGGCAGGATTGAAACACTGAAAATACATGCAAATCTAGAAAATGATCTAGAGGGTGATTACAATATCAAATATTAAAAGAAATTTCATCTGCAAAAGTCAATGGATATAAAGATCATAAAAGCTCAAAGGGACGAGGTATTGGGTCCACATGCTCTGAGAATGACTTCCAAGATAACCTCCAAAAAGAAATGATGCTTCTAAGGGACTTTGCCATAAATATCCCTTTTCTAACCAACTTTTGTACTTTAATCTCATACAACCAAACTCGGCCTCAACCACCAATTAGTTTCCAACTAAATTAAGGAACATTGATGCATGTAAATCCAAACCACAGGACATTAATACTACAATGATACCATCACAATCAAATGAAAACTCATCCAAGCCAAATGTAAACCAAGGCATGAGTCTGCAACCAACTCCAAATCTAAATATAACCTTTTTTTTCCTTTCCAAACCTGCTATCCACTCCAAACCAAGAATAAATTCACCCGAGTCCTGTCCATACAACTCCATCACACTAACCTTGAAGAATTGAAGCTGATCTACTAAAAATCCATAATGGTAAGCATTAGAATAATCCCATAAGGCACTACTTGACACATATGGACATAACCAAGGTAAAAAATATATGTCGATCCTACAACTAGTAAGAATGACCTTAAAACTGGAAGCCAGGAGTCCGAAGCAAAACTACTCACCATAGAACAATAAGCTCCTAGAGGTACCATAAACCAATAATGAAGCCATACCGAATCCAACTCAATCATACTACTCTTGCTAATTAGATCATCTAAAATCCCAACGAAAGCTGAAACTTGAGATCAAAGCCAAAGAACTAATACCATGCTAATGGACTATTATCTGCATATCTATGAACCATAATTCGTCTAAACTGAAGAAGACTAGAAAGGTAGACAAGGGGTAGGCTTAGTCAGCCTATTGGTGAAATCCCAATTGAGATAAATTTTAGAATGAAGGTTGCGTTCAAGCTCTATAAATTTTCACAGAAATCTCAACACTAAGGTTGAGCCCCTTGATCTCAACTACCCAAACCAAACTGAAGATGGAAAAAAATCCCTACTTTAAGTCCATTATAACCCCCGGATCGCCATCTTAGGGCATCAAGTCTAATACTAAGCCAAAAAGTCTAAACTAAGGTAAAATACTCAAATCAACCTTATTATCTATATCGATATATCCTTACTAAATCATGCCAAACCAAAATCAAAACATAGCTGAAGAATAAAATCACCACGGAGGATAAACCATCGGCTTAAAACACAAGCAATCAACTCCATATCTGTTGGAGGGCATGAACCACCAAAACATTCTCAAGAACTCAACAAGGATGCAAACTGCACTAGTAATAGCAAAAAATCTAGCAACTTGGAAAAATGCAACCTTATCTGGAAATTGATCAATCCAATACTCCATCTAGGAAATGAAAACTTAATTCACCAACTTAGGAAATGGTCACAGGAATGATAACGTATCTATAACTCTCTAAGTCTACTAAAATAAGAACTACATTGCGGTAAGAAAGAAGTGTCCAACTTCACAACAGTACTAAGATCAAAGCTACTGCCAGTAGACAGACCCAGCAAACCTAAAAGGTGAATCCAAGACCTCTCATCACTAGCATAAAAACCACCACCGAGCGATAAACTAGCCAAAATAAAAAAAGAACCCAAAATCGATTAACCTCAAAAATGGGCTACACAACCCAATGGACAACTCTAGAATCATAAATGAACCATGAAAGGTCAACTTACCTTCAATACCTTAGCCCAGTTAACAACTAATCTAGCATACCCAACAGAATGGAAAATGACCAATCTCACCTCACTACTAAAGAGAAATCATCCAAAAAAGCTAGCTGCCCAAGCCAATGAATCAGAACTACGAGGAATGTAATTCTAACTAGATAATTCTAGACTAACCATTGACCAAGCGAGGATCCATTAGCATTAGACATTGATAATAACTACAACAATAATATAAACATCAATATAAGGAATAGGTGGTTCCAAAAATAAAAATCAATAGTAAGTACCACTCTAGGGCCATAAGAAGGCTAATATGCCATGGTAAATGGGACTCAAACCCAAATTCTACACCTCAAGGAAATATCAATATGATCCACTCTATCCATTACTAAAAAAATCTTTAGGGTAGTCATATAATCATGAGCTTTAAATTAGGTCACACAACAATTGATATAAACCTACCAAGGCATACAATCATCAATGGGCATGAGAACCTCAATACACACAACTAAAGAGGTAAAGAAAGAAAATAAAAGCACAACTATCAAGGAGAAATCCAAAGTCACATACCTAATAGGCTCGAGGGAGAATGAATCTGAATGGGTCCAAAGTTGGATTGATCATCAAAATTATCAACTGAGGTGCTAAACGCACTGCCTCCAACTAAAAGTGACACAACACCACGATGTTGATCTAAATAAATTGAGTGAATAATAATCCCATGCTGGGGACACTCTCTGGACTAGTGTCCAATATTGCTACAGCCAAAACAAGCTCCTGGAATACTCTAAAATACTACCCTTGCTGATGCAGAATGACTTCCATAGCCTGAAGGCCTATGCCAAATACTCCACAAGATCCAATAAGAACTCTGTCTGTTGTGACTACCATGAGTAACCTAAGAGACATTCATTGTATTAAACACTACCTACGTTGACTATAAGTAAAGCTAATCTCCATCGAGAGAATTCTTACCCCCAGATAAAATACCAATAACACTATCTCAAGACATGGAATTTTAGGGATACCTTCATAAGTCTTAAATCATGATCATTTTATGGCCCTTGCATGGTCAACAGCCTGAGAGAAAGAAGACCCAACTATCAAATACTCTAATGCCAAATAGAGTGGCAATGTTAATCCTCTAATAAATCCTCGCACCATGTCATTCTCTAAAGGTTATAGCCTAGGAATAAGCCTGGCCCACTCAAAAACCCAATCTCGTACTCTGAAACCATCAAGGAACCCTACTGAATACCAATAAACCCAACTTTGGCTGTAGAACTACTTAATGAATCAGATATTATCCCTGGCTATGAGGTATCTGTAAAAAGACTTAGGATCCTTAATATTGAACCTCAAAAGGTTAAAGCAATCATAAACCCCATTGGATCCTGAGCTGGCCCTAAATTCTCTAGCTGACGCTGAAGATCTTCGGCATACAACCCTAACTTCCTGGTTCGATGCTGTGCTAAAATTTTAGAAATTCATGCTACAGTCCTAAACGAATATATCGACAACCTCACATCCTCCATCTGGGATGGAATAGAGTCTAAGAATGTACTTGAGGCTCATAGAAATATAGACACGTGATAAAGAGTCAAGAATAGAATTTTTAAGGATGCCTTATAGCCTTCCAAAGATAGGTTACAAACGTCTCTGTACTAATCCATAAGACTCTACCCAAAACTTAGCTCTTGTACCAACACACTGATAAACCTAGGCTCTGATTTGTCAGGACCCAATTTCTCAGGTCATGATGGAGCCTATTATAACCCACCAGTATTCAAGACAACTTGTAGTTATAAACTACTAGTAATGGACTACCAAGAGAAGTGGAGGATAAATGTAGAATAAATGAAATAAAAGACTAAAATACATAAGATAGTCCTAAAACATAGTGGAATTAATACAAGAGCTTCTAGTGTAATAAGATTACAAAATGAAGTACTAAATTAATATATTGATACAACCCATATTTGAATACAACATAGAGATTAGTTAATACAATGGAAGGAGAATAAAAATGCTCTAAACATTGGGAGCTCACCCTATGTCTCCGAACCATAGCTCCTCTACATAATGAACAAAATAACAACGATAACCTGTATTATGATTTGCCGGCTACAAAAAAGTAGTATTAGTAAAAAATATGTGGTACTCAGTAGGAAACTACCGATTGAGCTCTAAAGATAATGAAATTATACAAAATTTGCAAATAGGAATGTAAGCGATGGTCAATTATCAAGGGAAGTAAAATAGTAAAGCTAAGGAGGATATAAGGGTAAACTATCCTATTTTTTCCATACTTACGAAACCTAGAACTATACCATATATCACTAGCCCATATACAAATAAATAACAAATATGCAAGACCCCTTATAATTTCAATCATTTTATTTTTTACGCTTCTACATATCTAATGTCAATTTTTGACTTGAATTATGTTCTTTTTGGTTTAATTGTGTATTTTATTAATAATCATCAAACAAAAATGGACCAAACCATTATACAAATAAACATTCTAAGCCTATTTATTTGATCCGGCCCAACCCGGATCCATTTACAACAAATATAATCAGTAGTGTTTCCAAAAAAGACAAGTTTCCTACTCCCTATCTCATTCACGCCTCCTTTCAACATGTTTATTCCCTTCTTCAACTGTGAATTCCTTCTATTGATACTCTATATAATTAATATGGTACCTCCTTGTTGTCGATGATTCTCCTGCTGATTCAGTTTCCAAAAGTAAGTATTTCCTCTTTCACCTTGTTGTATCAACTTTTTGTTGCTTGAATATTGATGCTTCCTCTTTTTTAATTAATTTCTCCGATGTATGGAACATTAAAATACTTTTTTATTAGCTTTGAGGGATATAGTTAATTGTGCTAAGTTGCTACCTCCAGGTATGATGTATCTAATTGCCTTTGTGAATTCCTTCTTACTTTGATGGTTGTCTTGAGTTTATTGCTTTTGATGTTCAGATCTGGAAGGGATAAAGATAAGGGATTCTTGGACCCATGAAGATTCTGGTAGCTGCTTCACACCCAGATTTAAGAAGCTCAAATCGACCCATAGATCCCATGGAGGTGAGAATCTATTTTGATGGCTGAAGTAGACTAGGCCAGCTATAACATGCTTTGTTTTTGCTGTTTTTATGTCTTGTACATATGTAGCATGTACACTAAGTATCCTAAAATCCCCTTTTCCCTTTATCCCTTTAGTGTTGCGGTTCTCAAGTAAGGGCACTGCCATTTATCACTATTAAGGATAGTTTTTCCTCTTTTGTCAAGTCGCTAAAAATTGGTAATAGTGATTGATCCTGAATCTATGGATGGATTAGCAAGATGATCAGCCAACTGATTCCCTTCCCTATAAATATTAAAAGGGTGTTTTGGGAAAGTACCAGATTTTAAAAGGGTTTCGGGGTCACTTTGGGACCCCAAGGCAGTGTAGGTCCGCGATAAGGCCATGTCACATAGGTTAACCTCTGTAATATTAGTGTGGCATGGAGGCTAACCTATGAGATATTGGCGTGCCACAGTGATGTTTTAATTTTTTCTAGTTTTTGTTTTTTTCACTTGGGGTGAGGGGTTTTTGTCTTTTTATCCATTGTACAACCTTTCAACATAAAATAAGCCTCTTTTCTTTAGTTTCAAAGATAAAAATCATTTATTCTCTCATAAAACTCAAAATTCAAGAACTTCAAGGGTTTCATAGAGAATTCACTATTCGGGCTCCAAACTTCAAATTGTCTTCAATTTCTAGTGTATTTCAAGCATGTTTCTCTTCCCTAAACTTTGATTTTACATTGTGGAATACATTGAATGGATTTTCATGTAATTTTAATTGTGGGTATTGAAATTAGTTGAGGGGTTTCGGTTGTTACCGATTGAATTATTTGTGACATATTTTAAATTGATTATTCATGCTTTAACTTGATTTTTTGGAACTGAATTGATGCATTGTTTAAATGATTTGAATGAGAGACATAGGTTTCCCTAAATTGGATGAATTTTGACTTGGAATTAGCACTAACCTCAACCTCCTTTATAATCTTGTTTTGAATATGGACAAATTATATGGTTTAACTTGTTTTTGAACTCAATGCATTGCATTAATGGATATAAAAATGGATTTGGATGGCCTTGGTGCCCATGGTTTGGACTTTAAATGTAACTTGGGAGTCAATGTGTTTATGTGGATTGGTTTGACATATTTAATTTAGATTGGAAGCATATTGGTATGATGATACCAAGTGGTAAATGCTTTAATGAATGACTCCTGGGTTAATGGTTGGAATTAGGTGCAAATTGATTTTAATTTGGGCTTAAAGCAGGTTGTGTAGCTTATTGTGAAGGTGTAAGTCCTGATGGGATGAACACTGGAAACCATGTTTGCCGTCATTGGGAACCTATATATATATATATAGGATGGCTATAGCCTATTGTGGCTTTAGTTTTCCCTCAGTTTTTCCTTAGTTATGCGGATAACACACGTTGGGGCCCTTTTAGCAGGGAGAGCTAAACCGATATAGCCTATGGGTTCCTTTAGGATGGATTCAGCTACACATTCTAGGTTAATGGTTTTAAACTCTAATTTACATAACCCTTACCCTATCCCAACATCCTATATATATATATATATATGAATGTGCGTATATGGTTTTGAACGATTTTAGGCATGAGATTATGTTATAACTTTCCCTTAGTTACATACTAGTGCTAATCCCACTGACCATCCTAGGATGCTACATTATTTCATGATGTAGGGTCTTAAGACTTTTCTGTTGCTCCTATGCAGCATTAGGTGGTTGAGCATGTCTCCTGAGTTGTTATGGAGCGGTGAACCCTTATCTGTAAGACCCCATAAGATCCTAAGCTCATTTCAGCTCACTCTTGCATGTTAAAGGAGGGTCCAGGACTTAGAATATTTCACAAAGTGTGAGGACTTAGTCTTTTCTAAAGCCCATAAACTTTGATGAACTTATTTTCAACTTTTTTGGCATTAAAAAGTAAAATTCTAAGTTGATTCATGATCGGGGAAGTCAATAGTACATCTCGACTGAGTTTCGGAATTTTTGGAAAAGTATAAGGGCATGTTTGAACTTCCAAAATAGCAGTAGCCGGCGATTAGCTCATGGGGCCCTCTCTAGTCTAGTACAGAGGGAGCCCGCGATAGAGCCCTTAGCGCTCTCTCCAGTCTGGCACTCTGGAGTTGGAGGTGCCCGCTCCACTCCACCCCATGTATTTTTTTTAGTTTTGTTCCATATTTTTAAGGAAAAATGGGTCAGTTTTCCTTCACCCAATAGTCTATAACACGGGATTAAATCCCCCAAAACTATATTTGGTCATCTGTTACTCAAATTTTCTCAATGGAAAACTATCCTCTCAAG
Source organism: Capsicum pubescens (assembly GCA_030864215.1). Taxonomy (NCBI): domain Eukaryota; kingdom Viridiplantae; phylum Streptophyta; class Magnoliopsida; order Solanales; family Solanaceae; genus Capsicum; species Capsicum pubescens. The sequence goes on along the minus strand of CM061544.1, from coordinate 190,110,939 downwards.
AACAAACCTTAGTCATTCAATATTCAAGCTCAAGTTTTAAGAAAACCACCAAGAACCTTCACAAAGTCATCAATTAAGGTATGTTAGATGTTCATCTATGGGTCCTTTTCACCCATGGAGTCCAAGAACCCAATTTCAAGTTTTAAAGTTATGGTTTTTACATGTTATCATGAATTTTACTCACGAATTTCCATGAATCTTGATGTTATATCATGTTTACATGCAATTGTTGTTGTTATTAAACCCTATACGTTTTGAATGGTTCTTGTTCGCTGATTTAAGCCTTAATTGGTGATTTTAGTATTGTAATCATGCTATCCTTACATGTTAAAACGATTCCCATGCTTAAGCCATAAATTATAAGTGCTTGATGAAATGCCCAAGAGAATTAGTTTTGAACATGCCATGTCCTCAAGGTTTAGTATGGTCTTATTGTGATCGTTACCGAGTATGGGTGGTTATGAATAACCCAAAATTTAGCTGTTACTTAGCGTCAATATTGTCAGTATGGTTTTGGATAAGGTATGAGCATTATTAGTTCAGTTAGTTAACATATTAGTCAGTCTCAGATCAATTCAGTGATCCGAGTCAGTTCAGTTGGGAGTAGGATTTAGCACCGAGAAACCCGAGGGATGGGGGCTTACCTTCCAGTTGAGGGTGAGACTCTTAGTAGCAATCCCTGTATTCCAAACTATATAGCTAGTGTAGGTTGAGATACTAACCTGCCAGTTGAGGGTTGACACATATCTCACTAAGGCACCTGCCAGTAGAAGGTGACTTTTTAGTCCTTCGGGACTTTATTTTAATAGATCCATGCAGCCAGTGTTAGTACCCGTGGAACAGTTATGACACCCTTCAAACTGGAGTCACAGGTTGGACCCCAATTAGCTCATATCAAGGCATGTAAGTTAAATGATAGCTCTCATAGTCTTATTCTTGTATTCAACTTAGAGTTTAGTTTCAGGCTTGCTTGACTATGGTATACAATTATTAATTGTATAGTATCAATATCTCAGTTTTTTAGTTTATAGACTATCCCAGTTGATGTTCTGGTTTTTGACGAAACATTTTACATCTTTTTCAAGAGATAACTGTTTGTTTTCAAGCAACTACTATTTTATTTAATACTGGATTTTAGTGGTTTCAGTTTAAGGAGTTAGCTAGAAAAGAAAATTGGAAAAATAGCAAAAAAAGGGCACTGACGGTCAAACTAGAGGACCTTCATCCATGCGACGGACCGCCAGAGTGGCCATCAAAGATAAACAGAAGGAAATAAATGAATTACCTCTATGACGGCCCTAGTGGCGGACCTTCAACCATCTGACGGACTACCAACTTAGCCGTTGGGATAAAACAGAATAGGGCTTCTTAGAGAATCAAGTGACGACAAGAGAGACGGGTCGCTGGACCAGCGATGGACCGCTGACTTAACCATCAACCCTTATCCAGAATATGACATTTTAGACTCTCAACAATGGTCCACTCGATGGACTGTCAGTGTATCGATGAGCCGTCGATGAGACCGTCAACTTGGAGGCAGTTTTTTTCTAAATTCGAATTTTAAATCCTCTACACCTAGGAACATATAAATACCCACTTTAGGTTTTATTTAGGTATCTTTTATCCTATTTCCAACTTTGAAACTGATTGTAACGTAGTTTTCTCTGAGTATCAAGCTCGAATTATGGATCATAAACATTTTATACATATTTTCTTCTGAAGATTCAAGAACAAATCTTGTGATTATTGTAAGTATTTTATGAATTTATTTATGAGAAATACAATGACTTCTTCATTTTCTTCTATGAAAATGAGTGGATAAGCTCCCATAACTAGGGTTATGGGAGTCTTGATGTGAAAAACTGATTGGGATTGTGAAAACATTTGATTTCCATGGTTAACTAAAGTTGTATAAACCTTTCTTCAAAATAATGACCTTTGTTGGTTGCAAACTTGAAGGGTGATCCCAAAAACATCACTTGTTCAAATAGAAAAGTGTTTGTTGGGAAAACAACAAATTTACATGGGATTCAAAGGCTTTAACCATTGGGTTAAGGGTTGATGCGTTAACGGAATCAACCCACATGAGAGAATAATTGAATAAATTAATGTATTATTTAAGTTCAAGTGAATTGAAGGATAATCTACTCATTTAGGTTAAGAAACAAATGGGTAAATTGTAGGCTTTAATAACTCTTGCAATTGAAGTGATTAATTGGAAATTCAAAATAATTCACAACCTAAGCTGCTTGAATATCTTGGTAACTATAACTCTAGTTTGTCTATTCTTATTGAATTACTATTTGCAACAAGAATCACTAACTGGAACACTTTCTGTTAAAAATAATGAGATAAAATTTACAAACCAAAACCCCTCTTTAATTTGGAACCTTTGATCAACAGTCTAGTAACAACCACAATACTTAGTGAACACAGTATTCCCTATGGGATTCGACCCCATCATAGTTGGGTTATATATTTTACAATGACTGCTTACTCTCTCATAAGACAGGTGTAATTTGGGCATATCAAATTTTGTTGTCATTGTCGGGGAGTCAATTAAGTTTGTGATTGTTAATTGATCTTTGGTCAAGTTTCCTAAATTTTACTTTTATTTGTTGTTTTTGGTTCATTACAGGTTCATTATTACTTATGCCACGCACCAGAAGTTAAGGAGAACCGCTATTACCCTTCAATCCTGAACCATATCTAATTGGTAGAATGGAAGAATAACAAGAAGCTGAGAGACTAGACAATTTGGCTAGAGCACAGGTTAATCGGCAAAATAACAGGCAACCAGCTCGTGACCCTAATCCTTATGATGAGGATTTGGGAGATGATGAACTGATTAACACAACAAATAGGAGGCGTACGGAGAATGTAGCAGCGGCTGCCTACAGAAATCGGGCAGCTAGAGGGAGAGCAAACTGCCAACCTGCTATGTAATTTGATCTTGATGAGGAGGAGGATGACTTGGAAGAAGCTGGTGCTACAGGGGAAATTATTCCACCCCCACTGGCACCTGGGGTAACGTTCAACATAACCAACACTATAATACAGCTACTCAATCTTAAGGGGTTGTTTTGAGGACTTCCAGGAGATGACCTGAACATGCACTTAGTGAATTTTATCAATATTTTCAAGTCCTTTGATAACCCTGGTGTTGGTCAAAATGCAATTCATCTTCATTTATTCTTGTTGTCTCTGTCTAGGGAAGCAACAATATGGTTGAATGAGTTGGCCTATAGAGAACTAAACTCTATAACCAAACCAACAGTTGACAATGCAGCAGCAGGAGCATTCATGGAGATTACATTCGATGAGGCTGCAGATATGTTAGAGCGGTTGACTAAGACAAGTAGAGCTTGGCATGCCAGGGATTCAATGGTAGAAAGCTCTACTATTCTAGTGGTATATCGGTAGAGCAACATCGAAAATAGGAAGAGCATGACCAAGACATGGCACACATGAAACACAGATGGATCTGCTTACTAAACACTTATAGTCTGGTAAGACTGAGAAGGTAAAAGTTGTTGGGTCGCAAGGTAGAGCTGATTTTGATTCTGAGGAGGAGGAGAACAATAATCAAGGGGGTTCTTGAGGCAATAGCCAAGGTAATCAAAGTCAAAACTGTTACAACAAGGCTGGTTACAAAGATAGGGACCAAGGGAGTTGGAAGAACAAAAACAATAGGAGTGGACTATATATACCTCCTGGAAACCGAGATAATACAGCTACCAGTTCAGGTAAGATGTCCATGGAGGATATGATGGAAAAGCTATTAAAGGGAGTTGAGTCTACCAATATTGGGGTGACAACAATAAAAAGTGACTTATCTTCCATGAGTCATCTAGTGAATTTGCACTCAACTTCTATTATGTAGTTGGAGAAGAAGATAAGCCAACTCTCATCCACATTTAATCAGAGGATGAGTGGTATCTTTCCTAGTGATACAGTGCAGAATCCTCGGAATGATAGCTCTTGCATAACAGTTACCACTCGGAGTGGTAAAGTATTATCTGGCCCTTCTATGGGTAAAGTTGTGATCGAAAATATGATTGAAGAAGAGGTTGATGATAATGAAACTCATCCAGTGGAGTATGAGAAGCTGGATGGTGAAGCAAGTACATCTAGCCATCAGCAGGTTGATGAGTTAGAGGAAGCAAAGAAAAAAAAGAAGGAGGCGGTAGTTACTACTCATCTGAAACCACCACTGCCCTTGCCTTATAGATTGAAGAAAAAAGTGGATGAAACAAGGTTTATCAAATTCCTGGTTATGCTGAAGAAACTGAAGGTAAATGTGCCTTTAGTAGAGGCATTAAAGCAGATGCCGGGGTATGCTAAGTTCATGAAAGACCTAGTAACGAAGAAGAGAGTAGTGAGCTATGAACCAGTAGATAACCTTCATCACTATGGTGCTATTTCAACAAGTTCTTTGATGCAAAAGAAAGCAGACCCAGGAGCATTCACGATTTCTTGTACTATCGGGCCTCTTAATTTTGCTAAGGCCTTGTATGATCTGGGAGCAAGTATTAACCTGATGTCATTTTCTATTTATAAGAATATAGGTTTGGGGGATCCTACACCCATAAACATGCGACTAGTGATGGAAGACAGGTCGGTAAAGTGGCCAGTGGGATTTTGTATGATGTGCTAGTGAAGGTGGCCACCTTTATATTCCCTGCAGATTTTGTTATTTTGGATTATGAGGTGAACTTTGAAGTGCCCATAATCTTAGGTAGACCTTTCCTTGCAACTGGAAGCATGCTTATTGACTTTAGAGATAATGAGCTCTTATTCAGGCTTAATGATGAAGTAATTTGGTTCGATGTGTACCAATCTATGTAGCATCACAAGTAAATGAGTGTCTTCTCTATTGTGGATTTTTATTATGAGGATGAGCGAAAAGTGCTGATAGAGGAGAAATTTGTTGTCGAACCTTTGGTTGTTGTCTTGATGAATTTTGATAGTGAAGGCATCAAAGATCATAAGGAAATTTTTTGTGCCTTGACTAGAATGGGATCATATTATTATGCTCCCAAGAATCTGGATCTAGATCTTAAAAATTTCCCAACACCACCGGTGAAGCCATCTATTGAAAAGCCACATGTGTTGGAGTTGAAGGAATTACCAGACCATCTTCAGTATAAGTTTCTTGGCAGTGAAAATACTTTACCCATGATTATTGTAGTAGATCTATGTGAGAATCAAGTGGAAGAACTTATCCCTGTGCTTCGGAGGTACAAAAAGGTGATAGGCTGGACTATTGCTGATATTATTGGTATTTCTCTGGGTATTTTCACTCACAAAATCTATCTTGAGGAAGATTTCACATAAACCATGGAGCATCAATGCCATCTTAACCCACCTATTCAAGAGGTGGTTAAGAAGGAGATCATTAAATGGCTTGACGCAGGAGTTGTATATCCCATTTTTTATAGTAAATGGGTAAGCCTTGTTCAATGCATCCCCAAGAAAAGGGGTATGACTTTTGTAGCGAACGAGATAAATGAGTTGATTCTTATCTGGCCTGTGACTGGGTAGAGAGTTTGTATGGACTATTGCAAGCTTAACTTGTAGACTTTGAAGGACCACTTCCCAATGTCTTTTATGGATCAGATGCTTGATTGATTACCAAAAAGAGGTTGGTATTGTTTTTAGATGGGTATTCTGGCTATTACCAGATTTCTATAGCCCCAGAGGATCAGGAAAAGACTATATTCACTTGCTCGTATGGGACTTTTGCCTTCAAACGGATGTGGTTTGGTCTGTGTAATGCACCCACTACCTTTCAACGATGCATGATGTCTATCTTTTCCGATATGGTTGAAGACACCTTGGAAGTGTTTATGGATGACTTCTCAGTAGTAGGTGAATCTTTTGAACTGTGTTTGGTGAATTAGAGTAAAGCTTTGCAGCGGTGCAAGGAGTATATTCTTGTGCTTAATTAGGAGAAATACCACTTCATGGTAAAGGAGGGCATTTTCCTTGATCACAAAATCTCAGCCAAGGGGATTGAGGTCGACCGAGCTAAGGTTGAGGTTATTGAGAAGCTACCACCTCCCATTTCAGTAAAGGGAGTATGTAGTTTCCTTGGTCATGCGGGCTTCTTTCGGCTATTCATAAAAGATTTCTCAAATATTGTAGACCTACTTAGCAAACTTTTGGAGAAGGAGGCCAAGTTTATATTTGATGACGAGTGCTTTAAAGCATTTGAATGCCTTAAAGGGAAACTGGTTAATGCTCCTATTATTGTTTCTCCAGATTGGTAAAAATCATTTGAGATTATGTGCGATGCAATTGGAGTGGCACTTGGGGCTGTACTTGGTCATAAGAGGGATAAGCTATTTCATCCCATTTATTATGCGAGCAAGGTCTTAAATGAAGCTCAAAATAACTACACTGTTTCTGAACAGGAACTTCTTACAGTTTGTCTATGCCTTTGAGAAGTTCTGGGCTTACCTATTGGGAACCAAAGTGGTGGTTCACATAGACCATGCCGCCTTGATATATTTGATGGCCAAGAAAAATGCAAAGCCGAGATTAATCAGATGGGTATTTCTTATCCAAGAATTGAACTTCAAAGTCAAAGATTGGAAGGGATGCAAGAATCAAGTCGCGGACCACTTGTCTAGACTGGATGGAGGTCAAATATTTAAGGATGAGCTAGAAATTGATGATGCATTTCTAGATGAGGAAATCTTGGCTGCTGTGTTAGAAAGAGTGTCGTGGTATGCAGACTTTGCAAACTATTGGTGAGCGAGGTTATTTCAGAGAACCTTTATTTTTACCAAAGAAAGAAGTTTCTTCATGATGTGACACATTACTTTTGGGATGAGCCATACTTATTTCGGTGTTGTGTAGATAATATTATAAGGAGGTGTGTCCCAGAAGTAGACATGCTGAACATTTTGGAAGCTTGTCATGCCGCTCTAGTTGGAGGTCACTATGCAGGTGACCGGACTGCTAGGAAAGTGTTGCAGAGTGGCTACTATTGGCCAACCTTATTCAAAGATGCTTTTGAGTTTGTGCGGAGATGTGACCAATGCCAATAACAAGGGTCAATCTCAAAGCACCATGAGTTGTCTTTGACAAAAATGATGGAAGTGGAGTTGTTTGACGTCTGGGGTATCGACTTTATGGGGCCTTTTATGAGATCATATGGGATGAAATACATTCTGGTTACCGTTGATTATGTATCTAAATGGGTCGAGGTTGTTGTCTTGGCCGATAATGAAGGAAAGAGAGTTGTTTTGTTCCTTAAAAGGAACATATTCTCTTATTTTGGGGTACCGCACACCATCATAAGTGATAGAGGATCACATTTTTGCAATAGAGTGTTTAGGGCTGCCTTGGTGAAGTGTCGTGTTAAGCAGTATAAGGTGGCAACTCCATACAACCCATAAACTAGTGGGCAAGTGGAGATTTTGAATCGATAGATCAAAGCCATTCTTACTAAAATGGTGAATGAAAGCAGACAAGATTGGTCTAGGAAGCTTGATGATGCCTTGTGGGCATATAGAACAACTTCTAAGACACATATCGGCATGTCACTGTACCAATAGGTTTATGGAAAGGCATGTCACTTGCCAATTAAATTGGAGCATAAGGCACTGTGGGCACTTAGGAGGCTAAACTTGAATTGGAATGAGGCTGCAGAGTTGACACTGGGATAGATGAATGAGATGGATGAGTTCCATCTCAGCAAGTATGAAAGAGATGACCTATACAAGGAGAAGATGAAAAAGTATCATGACCAGAGAATTGCAAGGCGAGACTTTTAGAAAGGTGATTGGGTACTTCTCCTCAACTCTAGATTGAAGTTATTTCTAGGAAAACATAAATCAAAATGGTTTCGCCCATTCAAAGTTAACCAAGTCTACTCATCTGGAGTAGTTGAACTTGAGAATGAGGACGGAAGTATCTTCAAGGTTAATGGGCAATGAGTAAAGATGTATATTAGTCCAATGGACTCGATAAAGTGCATAGCAAATATCTATCTCGATAAAGTTTGAGTAATCAAGATAACTGAGTTGTGCCGCGACATTAAATTAGGCGCTAGTGGGAGGCAACCCACAAAGTATTGTTGTAACCACAGTAGGGTTTATGCATTATTCTTTTGCAATCTAATGTGTTTGTGAAGTGTGCAGGACTGAGGATGCAGAAAAAAGGGATTTTCTCAACTGAAAAAGGGATGACAAAAAGATTGACAGACCGTCAGGATATTAATGGGCCGCCACTGGAACCGTCAAAACCATGGAAAAAAAATAGACATTCTGGATAAGGAACGACGTTCGAGTTGGCAAACCATTACTGGTCCGACGAACTGTTAATCCCTCCATCAACCAGCTACTGAAACTCAAGTTCACTGGAACAGACTGACGGGCAAGTCGACAGACCATCGCATCACCATGGACCATCAAACAAGCCATCGTAGCAAAGCATGATTTCCTAGTCTCTGGTAAGTTGCAATGGCTAACCAGATGGACCGTCGAACACCCGACAGACCGTCAAGTAGGTTGTCGATAAAACCCTAAGTTTGGGTTGGGTCGGGCTAATCTGAAATGTTATTTAAATCACATGAAACCAACCTAAACATCTTTTAATTGATAAGAGCAAGTGTTTACGTATGTTGCAACCTTTTCAAATTCTGCAACTATTTAACTCCCTCTGAATTCAAAGAATCTGAAGTCAGTTATTCCCTTTTAGGGCTCTCTCTCTTTTTTCTCCTATTTAAACAAACCCATCCTTCTCTCCTTCTGATCACAAAATTAAGTTTAGTTTTCACTGATAAAGCAAGTTCTTAGTCATTGTTTGGTGTGCAAGTTCTTCAAGTTGATTAGCGAACACTTGGAAATCAAGGTATGATCACAATTCTTCTCATTTTTTGTTTTAATGATGAACTTAACTGTGTAAAATTACAATGTGTTGAAAAGAATTTCATCCTATTTTCTTCTTCTGCCTTGTGATTAATGTTTTGGTCCAAAGTAAAACTCTGGTATGCTATATTCTAGGTGAAGTCTAAGTAACCCACGTGCTCAAAAATCGCAAAAATTTGCGCTTGAATTCTTAATTGATGTCATTACTATGTTAAAAATGGAATTATGCATACCAAGTGTTCGGAAAAATGTCAAAGTGAAGTTTTAAACTGAAGAAGGTTGCTGACGGTCACCTTGGCAGACCGTCACTCCTGTGACGGACCACCAGGTAGACCATCGCAAGGATGTCAAGATTGATGTTTACTGGAAAGGTACGATAGATAACTTGGCAGACCATCAGTAACCTGACGGACCGTCAGTTTAACCATCACAAGACTCTGAAAAATCAGCACTTACTGGTTAAGGCTTACGGTCAGTTCGGTGGACCATCGCATCATCGATGGGCCATCAAGATGACCATCAAGCTGTATTTTCAACTATTTTCAATCTATTTGACCTACAAACTAATTCCTTTCCCTATTTTTAGGCATTATGGAATGCAAAATCCCTTTGACCAGAGGTGGTGGTAGAGCACGAGAAAGAGGCGAGCCAGCCAGGAGTGAGGAGACACCTACCTTCAACACCTAAAAATGATACAATAAAATCACCACACTCTTCTAGTCTAAAGGGAAGAGTGAGAGCAGCACTAGCAGTACCAGTTCGAGCCCAGACGAGGAAGGAGTTAACACATATTAACCCCAACCCTATTGAGGCTAAAACTAGCCATGTTGAGATGGAAATCGAGGAGGAGGTTAATGTGATTAAGAGAAAAGACCCTCAAATTAGGGAGGAACTCAGGTGGCGGTCAAAGGAAAAGTTCCTTAACGGATTAGAACCGACAGCAAGCAGGCCAATCAAGAGGCCAATCTCTGAAGAATACCAGATAGTGATGACTAAGCTGCATGAATATCCAGAGTTAGAGCGTCATTTCAATGAGTATGAATTTTCCTGGATGAGCAATCCACCTGGTTCATATCAGCCGAATTTGGTAAGAGAATTATTTGCCAATTATTTAGAGAAAGATTGTCCCAAGGGTACAAAGATTCCAGACTTTCCGAATAGGAATTCAGTTCTAATCAGAGGATTAAACATTGATATATCAGCTCGAATGATAAACAGGATGTTTTTTTGGCCTTATTATGAAGCACCGACTATTGTTCCTGATCTTGAGTACCATCTGACTTCTGCATCTACCTAAATACCTTGGTTGGCTGGACTTCTTACTAATGATGACAACCCTGCTTGGAAAACCAACTAGCAAAAATGCATTGCTAAGTCCTCCCTTATCTTCAGAGCTAAGTTCTAGTGAGCTTTTCTTAGATTGAGGTTGATGCCAATCGGAGGTGATGTCAATTTGAATAGTCACCGGGCGGTGTTAGTGGCTATTTTAATTGTAGGGATGAAGATTGATTTTGGCCAAATAATTGCTGATGAACTATTTGTGAGGGAGCATAAAGTGGCAAGTGGACCACCGTTCCCGTGTCTAATCATGGAGTTATGCAGGCAGGCAAATATGCCCTTGATTTGAGGTGTTGATCACAAAGTTCGGGCAACACATAGGCAGGATATTGAGAAATCAAAAGATGATTCAAAGTTCAAGATATGGGTCACCAAACCTCTAGCATATCAGATGCAGTCTGCGCCAGCCCCGGATACTTCAGATATTCCCACAGGTATGCCATTTCCCATCAACACTTATGTACCTCCTGATTATGTGCCACCAAGTATATCTGCAGGGTCAGGGTTTGTTCTACCAATGGGTGGTAAATATTTTGCAGAATATAGGTTGACACAGGAGAATTTTGCCAAGTCAGTGAAGCTGCAGAAGAAGTTTCAGAAATAGCTGGACACATGGGCTTAGCAATTCAAGCCTTTTATTGATCAAATTGTGGAAGAAGAAATCCATCCATTCCAAAACATTCAGATGAGGATGAATCACATGGAAGAACGTATTAACAAGAGGTTGGATGAAATATCTATTCCAGATCTTACCAAGTTCATGGTAGAGTTTAAACAGGCATAGGCTGACATAGCAGAATTAAAGAGCAGGTAGTCTCAGCATCCCATTTTTGACCCAAACTTGGTGATGAGTGATGAAGATGAAGAAATTATTGATTTGATAGGAAAGCCACTGGAAGATAAAGGCAAGAAGCAAGTAGATAAAAGTGCCAAGAAAAAAGTTGTGAGAAGAAGAAAGAAAGAAGCAATGACACCTGAAGAGAAAGAAAAGTATTGCATAAGGAAAGACTCAAAAATATTGAGGAAAGATGAAGAGAGAAGACATAAGAAGGAAGTAGATGAAGCTATAGGAGTTTCTACGAGCTCTGCCCCAGCAAGGGGGCATGGTTCGGACCCTGCTCGGGATGTGATACCTCCAATTTTGGGGGATAAGATTATGAGTACCCCTACCACCATAGCGGTCAACATTGCAGCAGGTGAGAATGTTGGAGCCTTACCATATTTCATAGATGCCTCAGGTGAATAAGAGGCATTACAAGTATTCCCCTCTTCTGTACTTTAATTCAATGGATTTAGGACAAAGCATTTATTTTCTGTGGGGGTGGGTGTACTTGTACCACGGGGTTTTTTGTTGTCGATGTTCTTTTCCTCCCATGTGATATCTAGTAGAATCGGCATGTCTAGGATTGCAATTTCTTTTCTTAGGTTTATGATGTAAATATTTACTTATTAATGTTTATTTATAAAAGTGTCTTTTATTTTAGCATCTTGTTGTGTATATGAATGATGAATGATGTTGGCATAAGTCTATGAAAATGTTTTGTGTGACTGTTTACTCCTGTCTTTTAGCATATATGAGAAACCTTTAGCAAATCTATAATTGGCATTAACATGTAAGATATGCACGACATGCGATGGAAATCCTAAGATTAGTAGAATGAGTTTGACTCAGTTACCTATGTGTGCGAGTATTTGTGTTAGTTCCTGGATAATGTAGTACCTAGAACTTGCCCGGTTCATTGATGTTGTGATGTGGTTGATGAAATAAGAGGTGATAGTAGGCCTCCTTGTACTTTCAGACCACTTAGCAAAAATAATTAACCCCACCAAAAAGATTTTTCCATTTTTGAACCCTTTTTGAGCTTGTATTAGTTTTTCTTCGTCACCAATAACTCTAAATTAACTATCTATAGGTTGTTAACACCTAACTCAGGCCCTGGTCTGATATTGGATATTGTGCACCTTGACTTAGGCAAAACACTTAAGTTGAGGGTGGCTATTGTCAAGATATTAGCTGTCTAATGAAAAGTTGGTCTAGAGCTTAGTTTAAAGAATTTGGCCCTAGTCTATCCAAGATATTGTGCACCTTGACTGACTGCATCAGCATAAGTTGAGGGTGGTTGGTGCTGGTAAAAAAAGGGTGTTATGGTAAAGTGTGAATGAATGATAGAATGATTAGTAAACTAGTAAAGTAGTGGCCTTAGTGAGTAGAATTCAAGGGCAAAGAGAGTTAAGTCCTAATGTTGAGTCACTTTTCCCAAAATCCTTCCTTACCTAGCTGAAGCCTCATTACAAGCCTAGAAAAGACCTACTTGATCTTGGCGAATCAACTACAAGAGAGTGTTAGATGATAAGGGAAAGCCTATGTGTATGTAAACTATGTTTGTAACTTCTTTGATGAGTGTGAGAGTTTTTATTTTTATCCACAAACTATAATGAGTGGTAGATTTTATTGACTGTGAGGGAAACTTGAGTTATACTTAGTTTGCTGATCTCTGTGGAATATGATATCCATGTTTGTGTGTGTGCTAAATTATACTCAATGTCTGCTGTAGATCCTGATATGTTGAGCCTATATGAGTGAGATGACAAGTGAATGGTTGTGTGGAATCTGATTCAATAGTCGATTTCCTGTCACTGTGTTATTCTTGTAAGTAATTTGGTGCTGGGTTGCTTGAAGACAAGCAATTGTCTTAAGTTAAGGGTGTTGATGTTTGGGTTTTTGATGGAACATTTTACATCTTTTTCAGGAGATAATTGTATGTTTTCAAGTAACCACTATTGTATTTAGTACTGGATTTTAGTGGGTTCAAGTTGAGTTAGCAGGAAGAGAAACATGGAAAAATAGCAAAAGAGGAGGCACTGATGGTCAAACTAGCAGACTGTCAGCCATTCGATGGACCTCCAGAGTAGCCGTCAGAGATAAATAGAAGGAAACAAATGCATGACCTCTGCGACAGCCCAAGTGGCGGACCATCAACTATCCGACGGACCACTAACTTGGTCATCCGAACAAAACAGAATAGGGCTTCTTGGAGAATCAAGTGATGGCAAGCACAATGGAATACTGGACCAGCGATGGACCGCCAACTTAACCATCAACCCTTATCCAAAACATGACATTTTGGGACTCTCAACAATGGTCCACTCGATGGACCGTCAGTCTATCGATAAGCCATCAATGAGACCGTCAACTTGGACGCAGTTTTTTCTGAGTTCAAATTTTAAATCCTCTTCACCTGGGGATATATAAATACCCACTTTAGGTTTTATTTAGGTATCTTTTATCCTATTTCCAACTTTGAAATTGATTGTAACATAGTTTTCTCTGAGTATCAAGCTAGAATTATGGATCATAAATATTTTATGCATATTTTCTTCTGAATATTCAAGAACAAATCTTGTGATTTTTGTCAGTATTTTCTGAATTTATTTATGATAAATACAATAACTTCTTCTTTTTCTTCTATGGAAATGAGTGGCTAAGCTCCCATAACTAGGGTTATGGGAGTCTTGATGTGAAAAGCTGATTGGGGTTGTAAAAATATTTGATTTCCATGGTTAACTAAAGTTGTATAAACCCTTCTTCACAATAATGACCTTTCTTGGTTGCAAACATGAAGGGTGAGCCCAAGAACATCACTTATTCAAATAGAAAAGTGTTTGTTGGGAAAAGAAGAGATTTACATGGGATCTAAAGGCTTTAACCTTTGGGTTAAGGGTTGATGCCTTAACGGGATCAACCCACATGAGAGAATGATTAAATAAATTAACATATTCTTTAAGTTTGAGATAATTGAAGGATAATCTACTCATTTAGGTTGAGAAATAAATGGGTATATTTTAGGATTCAATAACTCTTGCAATTGAAGTGATTAATTGGAAATTCAAAATAATTCACAACCCTAGCTTCTTGAACATCTTCGTAACCATAACTCTGGCTTGTCGATTCTCATTGAATTACTATTTTCAACAAGAATCAATGTCTGGAACACTTTCTATTACAAATAACGAGATAAAATTTACAAACCAAATCCCCCCTTTAATTCCGAACCTTTGATCAATAATCTAGTAACCACCACAATACTCAATGAACACAGTATTCCCTGTGGGATTTGACCCCAACCTAGTTGGGTTATATATTTGACAACGACCGCTTACTCTTTCATAAGAGAGGTGTAATTTGGGTGTATTACCACTATCATGTCATTATTTGGTCATGCATTGTCAAATTTTATAGTTTCCTCGCATACTACACATTAGTTATCTCATGCTATTTATTCAGTCAGTTATTATTAATGCATATGAGCTATGCATATCAGCCTAACCTTATTTAAAATACTAGTACATTCAAAGTACTGACCGCATACTCGTTACTTGTGCTATGTTATCTCATATCATAGGTTCAGACGCTCAGGTTCCCAACCACACCTAGACATCCCAGCGTACCATCAGCAGCAGCAGTGGTGAGTCCTTATATTTCGAGGACCATTTATGTTTATTTCAGTGTTTCAGTTCAGTAGTCAGCCAGAGTTAGTTGGGGACTTGTCCCATCAACTCCACACTCAGTCAATTAGAGGCTCTTAGACACTTACAGATAGTTAGTCAGTTATCAGTTGTTATTGACAGTCTTAACAGTATTATTTTTAGACATTACTTTTTCAGGCATGTTAGTTTAGAGATATTTTGATTGTATAAACCTTATGGCGTATCCAACTTTATTTTCCGCACATATGTATCCTTTATTATCAGTTTGTTCAATGCTCACAGCAGGTACCAGCTAATGAGTTAGCTTGTGGTGACTTGTGACTGTAAGCACCGTGTGGCATCCAAGGTTTACTCCCAGGGAGTTACATTATATTTTAGAAGGATTTATCATTTTATTATTTTTTCTTTATTGACTCCGTACTTTTTGATTGTTTTTGTCATAGTTGGGGGCATGTCCCGACGTAGTTGTTATTCTAGTTTTAGAGGCTATTATGGTCAAGTGTTGGTTGGTTATTCATTGAATCTTAGTTTTTATTTGAGTTATTTATTCACCTTTTATTACTATCTTAATTGGCTTCCACTTATTTATTTTATGATTATTGTGCTCTTGAGGTTAGGATAAGGGGGTGGTCTCTAGTCCATGGTGGGCTTGAGATAGTCATCATGGCTAGGCCCTGGTTCAGGTCATGACAAGATTAGTATCGGAGAAAGATTTAAGGTCGTTGGGTGTCCACAAATTCGTGCCAAGTAGAGTTTTTTATGGGTGTATAGCATAGCTCACTTATAAAAAGGAGGCTATAAGATATTTAGGAATGTTTTCCTTTCTTATGTTCAATATGTGCTACAAAGTCTAGTGTTATGAAACTTCTCTAACTCCTGGATTCTTCACAGTTCAGATCATGCCTCTCAAAGATCTGATATTTATAGAAACTCTATTGGGAACTCTACTCCACCTGAGGAGAATGTGGAGGGGACTCTTCCTATTTATGGGGTGTAGACCTAGTTTAAGGTCCCTGCTCCTGATTATATTGATCCATGTGGAGTTCTACCTATCCCTACTAGTCCTCCTCGGGCTTTCTATGCTAGTGAAACGTATGCTCAGTCGCCTCAGAGAGATATCTCTAATGTAGAGTTTTTTCAGTCTATTTATATGCTTACTCGATTGGTGGCATCACCGTCTCATTAGTACGAACGTGTTGGTTCTTTTACTTATTCATCTGAGGTCACTTGGGTTTGCTAGTTTATGAGGTTGAATCCCACAACCTTTACAGGCTCTAAAGTTGAGGAGGATCCATAAGGGTTCATTAAAACTTGAAGAAGATTTTCTGGGTGATGCATGCTACTAATTTGGAGGGTGTGGAGTTTGTTGCGTATCAGTTAAATGATTTAGCTTATTAGTGGTATGAAGAGTGGGAAGATATTAGGGGTGATGTTGTTGAGTAGGATGTGTGGGATGACTTTTCTGGGGCATTTTTTGATCACTTCTTTCCTCAGGAGTTAAGGGAAGCTAAAAAAGTAGAGTTTGTGAACATAAAGCAAGGAAAGATAAGTGTGAAGGAGTATGATTTAAAATTTCAGCAGTTGGCTCATTATGCTCTAGGGTTGGTATCCAATATGAGGTCCCAAATGAGGAAGTTTTCTTCTGGTTTTCCTCGTGACTTGGTATTAGAGTGTAAAGCTGTGATGTTGAACAATAATATAAACATACCTTGTTTAGTGGTTTATATGATGTAGGTAGAGGATGAGAAAAATAAATAGGTAGAGATTAGAGAGAGGCAAAACAAGAAGTTTAGGTATTTAGAATTGGGTGTGGGTTAGTAGAATAGTGGGAAAGAGGGTAGACAGTGGACCAAGAATAAGAAATGGGGCAATTCTAATTCATCTGTCAGTACTCTCAGTCCTAAGCCTTCGAGTGATCATTGTTTTTAGGCTAACAGTGGTCCCAAGGCACAGGGTGCCCAGTCTTAGGCTAGTGGAGCTCAGTCAGCCCTACCTTATCCTCTTTGTCATTTTTGTGGGAAGCTTTATTATGGTTATTATAAGGAGGGAAGGGATCAATGTTATAATTATGGTCAGCTTGGTCATATGTAATGAGATTTTCCTTTTGCCAAGGTTTCCACTAGAGCTAATAAAGTTTTAGTTGCCACATCTTTAGCTCCTGCACTAAAGAGCGCTATTTCTGGTACTAGCACTGGCCGGAATTATCTATATGCACTTGCTACTCGTTAAGAATCTGAGGCATCTCCAGATTTTGTTACCGTTATGTTACAACTCTTTTTTCGTGATTTTTATTCTTTTCTTAATTTGGGTTTTACCCTTTCTTATGTGACCCCTTATGGGGTTGTGTATTTTAGTTTAGGTCCTAAAAGTATTTTCAACCCTTTTTATGTGTCTACTCTGTGGGTTATTTTATAGTTTCTAGAAAAATCTATAGGGTTTTGTGGTGTCCATCTTTCATAGGGAGACATTGGTGAATCTGATAGAGTTGGATACGTTGGATTTCAATATTATCTTGGGGATGGATTGGTTTCATTCGTTTTATGCTTCTCTGGATAGTAGGAACTGAAAGGTCAGTTTCCACTTTCCTAATGAACTGATATTACAATTGGAGGGGTGTTTCTTAGTACCCAAAGGGAGGTTTATCTCTTATCTTAGAGCTCAAAATTTGATTTTAAAAGGGTGTCTGTATCATCAAGTTTAGTTTAAGCATTCGGTCTCTAAAATTCCTTCTTTACAAACTGTTCCTGTGGTTAATGAATTTCCAAAAGTATTTCTTAATGTTCTTTATAAGATTCCTTCCGATAGGGAAATAGATTTTTGGATTTATCTTCTATTGAATACTTTCATTACTCTTTATAGAATGGCTCCAGTTGAACTAAAAGAACTTAAAGAGTAATTAAAGGATCTTCTTGATAAGGTCTTTATTCATCCTAGTGTTTCTCTATGGGGTACTCCTATACTTTTTGTGCGAAAGAAAGATGGGTCCCTTCGAATGTATATAGACTATCTTCAATTGAATAAGGTGACAGTCAAAAATAAGTATCCTCTTCCTAGGATTAATGTTCTTTTCAACCAGCTTCACGGTACTAGATGTTTCTTTAAGATTGATCTTCATTCGAGCTAGATTGATCTTTATTCGGGCTATTATCAGTTAAAAATTAGGGAGATTGATATTCTCAAGACTATTTTGCTAACCTAGTTACTGTGAGTTCCTGGTTATGTCAATTAGGTTGACTAATGCTTCGAATGCTTTCATGGATCTTATGCATTGGGTTTTTAGGTAGTTTCTGGATTTATTTGTGATAGTATTCATTAATGACATATTGGCGTACTCTAAGAGTGAAGAGGATTATGCCAATCACCTCTAAATTGTATTGCAGACTCTTAAGGACCAAAAATTGGATACAAAATTTTTTAAGCGTGAATTTTGGCTAAGTTCTGTGATTTTCTGAGGTATGTTATTCTAGTGAGGGGATCAAGGTGGATACATAGAAAGTTGATGTTGTTAAGAAATGGCCTAGACCCACGACTCTAACCGACATTAAGAGCTTCTAGAGCTTGGCTGGGTATTATAGGAGATTTTTGGAGAGTTTCTCTTCTATTGTTTCTCCGCTGATAAGGTTGACACAAAAAAAGGTTAAGTTCTTGAGGTTGATGCTTGTGATGGTAGTTTTGAGAAGTTGAAGGATAAGTAGACTTTTGCGCTAATTTTGACTCTTCTTGAGGGTACTGATGGTATTATAGTATTTTATGATAAGTTTCGTGTGGGACTGGGTTGTGTTTCTTTGCAGCATGGTAGGGTTGTGTAACAAGTCATCAATTTGACAACTTTCTAGCACCTTCTGAACCCAAATATCATGCTTTTCTGTTGATTTGATGTCAATTTTTTACTTAATGGTCATTTATGTAGGTAAAAGTTGAAATGGGAAGACGGGTAAGGAAACTTAATAAAATAAAGTTGAGGAAAAGGTGGAAGTGAAGAAATGTGAGTAAGAAGAGCCGAAGATGGAAATAAAGACTAAGAGTCGACCCTCAAGTACCATAATCGCAGCTTGAGGCGATCATGAGGTAACCACCATAATTGTGGGAGTCGCGAATGCAGTCAAAATAGGTGTATCACGATAAAGCAAAAATTTTCAAGGGAAGAATTATAATTTACTTAAGCAAATTAAGAGCAAGGTGACATTTTTGTGATACTTGGCAAATCTGGAATTAGGTCTTAAATTGGAGTTTTTAGCTCATTTTTTATCATCTTATGTTTTTTATCCATCTTTAATTTTTCACTTTGGGAAGACTGTTATACTACTCTTGATCTAAGAAGACATTAGAGTAATTCCTAAGTGAAGGATTAACAATTCCATTGAAGATTTATTGAAATTTAAAGTTTGTATTTGTATTCTCCTTATCTTGCATGGATCAATTTGGTGGAAATCTTGGTATATCCTTACTTTCTATCTTTATGAGTGGCTAATTTTTCATCTTGGGGTTATGCTTGATTAGGTAGTGATTAGTGAATGGGTGTTGTTTTTTTATAAATCTAATTAGCTATTTGTTGTGGATTTTGCTTTTACCCCATATTTAAACTAAGAATTGTGGGTGAAAACCCCAATTGTCTAGGATCCCATACTATCTTTGGAAGAGGGGTATCGGGTGAGGGGTATTTGCGACCAATAACTTGAGTTATCTTATGGGATGGCATCATTTTAGAAATAAGGGTGTTGTTTGAGTTAACTCATTTGATCGTGCTATCTAAGAAAAAAAGTTCCAAATGAGGTATTGGATTGGTTGTTTTTTCATATTCATGAGGTGTTTGAAAGAACCCACGAAATAAATTTAGTGTTTTATTGAAAGATTGACACTAATACCTATAAATCTAGCCTACCCATGACTCAAGATAAATTTGGATAATTCTAAATTACCCATGCATGAGTTCGAGCCTAGAATGGCATGACCCAATATCTGCTACTAATTGATTACACTCTAATTATTCGTAGCCTCGAGTTAGTACTCGAGAATCCCAAAAATTATTTTAATTTTGAAAATGTTCAAAATCCCCCAAATACTTGTATCCTCTATTTGAAATTAGCAAGTAACTTTATTTCAAACTTATTTGATCACCATTCATATTATTCCTCATGTATTTGACCCAGATTCAAAGTTAGGTATTATATTGACAACGACCGCCTTGCACTTAAATCGATATGTGAGTTGAGCGTTATCAAAAATGGCACCATTATTGGGGAACAATTTGGCGTATTGAGTAAGTTTGGAATTTTAGCTTACTTGTTTTGATTCAAACTTGTGAATATGTTCTTGTGATTTTCTTTTATTTCTTGTGTTAGATAGATTTTTCTTTTTGTCTACTTGTCACTATGGCATCGTGGAATGAAAATTCTTTTGGTGGTTGCAAATCTAATCTTGACAATCCACGTATATATTGTGGTGGACCCTACTTTGAAAAAATTGTAAATATTCTCCCCAAAAAGAAGTGTGTGCACCATCTCGATCCTATTTGGAGTATGATTGTTCTTTATGTGGTGGTCGAGATGGACATTGGAGTGATTGTCCAAATTTCCTCTCCCCTAGTCATGCTAGCTAAATTGCTAGTTCTTCTTGTGAGTTTGATAGGTCTAATGATGTGATAAAGGAAGAACAACGTTCGGACAGAAAGGCATTGAAGCAATACTTCTAACTGTTTCTGACCCGGTGACTACAATGGAGGAGGACATGTACCTCTTGCATCAATCCATTACAACATTTGGAAAGGAAAGTGAAAATAAAGAAAAACTTGAAAGGAAGAAATAATCGTGAGCCAAGAATGGCTAATGAACCAAACTCAACAACTTAAATTCCATAAGGTTTAACTTTATAGGGTGTTACTAATGGTGGATAAATCCCACAAGTTGTATGTTGAGCGATGTCAAGTATGGATTAAATTTGAAATGGCCACTCAAAAATTTAAAATCAAGTTAAATGCGAGAATTGAAAGCATGTGATGTACAAAGTCAAATGAATATGCATGATTATGTTAAAATGGTTTCCAATGAAGATAAGAGTGAGCTTGATGTTGAAGAATTCTTAGTAATTTTCCAACCAGCTGAACCAAAAACAATGAAGGATGCCGAAATTGAGAAAATGAAACTAAAGTTGTATGAAAAAACCAAGTAAATCCTTCGTGAAGGATATAGTTCATTTCGGGGTGAAAATTTTAAGAAGAATGTGACTACGGAGTTAGGAACACGACATCATTCCAATCATTTTTCAACATTATCTTGGTGGATGTGATAAAAGTCGAACCACCCAAGCAAATCATGAACTTTGGAGATGAGGAAAAAAATACTTATATTTTGGAGTTTTCCATTCTGAAAAAATAAAATGACATCCCTCACTTGAAGGCCAATAAGTGCAAAATCCAATATTTAACTAGTGGTTTATTTATGTTCTCACCTATACCTAACAAGCCTATTCAAAAGTTTGATGTGAAGTTGGGAAAAAGTTTCAAGTCTTCAAAGTGACGAGATAGAATGTGTATCATTGTGCTCTTACCTTTTCCCAAGGTACGTCAAAGATATATTGATCAAAACCGGGGCCGATGGTTTAAATCTTTTAAATGGAGACATAAATGATAGTCAAAAGATGTTGTGTAGTCAAAAGATGTTGTGCTGCGACTGTAACTAAGTTGCTTCTTGGGAGGCAACCCAAGGAATTTTTCTAAATGTTTTCTAATGTTTTTTATTCAATTTTTATCTTATTTTTTTGGTGTTCGTAGGTGATATCATAAGTTGGAAAGGGTAAAGGAAAGTTCGGAGGCTCAAAAGTAGGCCCCAAAGCCAATTTTAAGCTGAAATTCTGCACCAAAATCAATAGTTCCAGCTTGGAGGACTGTTTTGAGCCGAGTTGCTAAAGGAATTTTTCTTTTTTTCAACCTCAATTCAAACTCTTAAATTCTTATCTCAAGAATGAAACCTTGAATAAGTATATTGGACATTTATTTCATCATTTTCCTCTCTTAAATAAGCTTACAAGGCATGATCTTTTGTTAAATTATCTTTAGAGTACAAATGATAATCACATTCCATGGTTTCTTTTGGTTTGAATTTAATTCATTTGAGCTTAATTTTGTAGAATGTGGTTGTTGGGATGAATATTTTTGAATGTGTGCCTTATTTTACATGCCCAATAGCAAATTCTTGCTTCCATACACTAGTGCACACTATGTGTTCAATGAAACATCCACTTATAGTTTGTTTGCTTAATTGAGTGGCGGGTGATTTAATTAGGTTAGTATGATTAAAAATGGTGTGTTTGGTGATGGATTGGTGCATTGAGTGAAACACCCTAGTTTATGGACTTTAGAAAATTTCCTAGAATTCTAATCTTTGGACCCAATATGACTAAAGGTTACAAGCCGTATAATGGGGTATGGGTGGTATGATTTGGTCGTATTCTGACCAGTGTTGGTTGGTGGGATGAATTTTGGTTACTAGAATGGATAAAACTTAGGGGTATGAGTCGTATTAGTGGTTACAGGTCATTTATTTCCTTAACTTAATCCTAGACTTGGCTACTTAGGTTGGATCTAAGTATGAGTGGCTCACCATAAGCCATAAGACAGGGTAATAATCGTACTAGGGACTCGTATGGTAAATAGTGTTCAATTCCCAGGTATTTTATTCTGCCAGGGATATGGGTCATGGATACGGATCGTATATTATGGTTACGACTTGGTTGGATAAGTTGTATCCTAGACAGTATTTGATCCAAGGGTTGAGGCTCAAATACGAGTGGTGGATACCAATCGTATTGGGAGGGTACGACTTGTGAGTGCCAGTCGTATCCCTATGATAAGATTTTGTGCAACTTAAGTGGTGGTATTTTGGACATTTCCTTACTTATCCTAATAAAGCCTCATGACTTCTAACCTACCTGGAAGGTTATTTACCCTAATATTCTATTCATTAATACTTGGAAACTCTTTCTAAACACTTCATAATTCTCCTAAGAGCTATTGAGCAAGGGGAGCTAGGGTTTCAACCAAGGTATCAATTTGGGGCTTGTCTTGGTTATTTCTTTCCGTCATCATCTTGGTTTAAGGTGTATTTCTCTTCCCTCATTGTTAATTTAGTTAAAGTAATAGTTTATATGAATATTTTCATGGTTTTACTATTTCATAGTTTTGGCTTTCAAATATGATTTGGGGTTTTTGATGTTTATGGCTTGGTTATGGTTTCCCATGGTTTTAATTATGCTTTTATATGCATTAATAGTGGCTTTGGATAATTGGATTTCATAGGAACGGTTTATTGGTAATTAGAATTGGTTTTGGTTATGTTATGCCCCCAATATGTTTGACAAAATTCTTATAAATATATGTTCATTGCATTGAGTTCTTTTAATGGAACTCTTGCATGTTTTAAACTTGGTAAAGGAATTATGCATTATTTAAATGGTTTGGAAAGGCTAAAGGCTAATCGGTTATGCTTGTGGTGAACATGGAAGTCTTCTGAGTCGTTTAATATGGTAAATAGAAGGGCACTTGAAAGTCCCCTTAAACTTATAAATGGTTGGCTATGGCTGATACTTGTAAGTAAGGGTTGGTATGATGATACCAATATCAATGGCCTTGATTAATAAATGGATAATGGTTTCGTTATTTAGAAATTGGTTCTAATTGGGAAATAATGGTTGGATGTGTGTCAAAGCCGTGGAAGGTGGAGGTCCCGAGGGGACCAAAGATGGAAACTTATATTTGCCGATATGAGGCTGATTTTGGTGATCGTGTGCATAATGTCACACTTTTTTGGGGGGATTTACTAGTCATCCCACAGGATATTTCCTTGGTCGTATAGCTACATACACTGGGGCCCTTTCAGCAGGGGGAGCTGAACCTGTATAGCCCGTGGGTGGATTAGGACGGCAAAGCTACACAGCCCAGGTAAAAGTTGTAAAGGCATGCTAAACTCGGTCCCTTTTCTTGGCATGGTTATATATATATATGTATAGTTGTGTGCATATAGATGGTTTTACTTGATTTCATAAATGGCATTATTTTATCCTTATCTTGAGATCATGTTAGCAGTCACTCGCTAGCCCCGTCTACTGGCGGTTGTACACCCATACTATGGAGGAACCGGCCGCTCCACTCCTCCTATATAGTGATTGACTTGGGGACAACATTTGGACTGAAGTGGCGAGCTTCCATCTTTTTGAAAGGCTCCATTTCATATTATAGATACTTTTAGACATTTTGACTTTATTTTGGACATTGGTTTTGGCTATGGTTGGGGGCATGTCCCAACCGAATTTTATTACTCTTTTTGGTAGAAGCTTAGTGGTACTTCTATGGGTTGGTATGGGCGGGATAGATATAAGTGTCATCCTTGGCATTGGAATAAGCTGGTGGGCTGACATCATTGGATGATATTGTTGGTTTTTCCATCCTATTATATTTTGGGATTAATTATATTATGTTTTGGAATGTATTTGGTTATGGCCTAGTTTATGGCCTTATTTGGTGTGGTTTGGTATGGTTGGATCATTGGTATGGGATGGTTGGACTTGGTTTGGTTGGTCACGGTTGTGATCTATTCCCAGGGTATTTGCATGAGAAATTACACTAGTAAGTTTCATGCTTGGAATTCAGCCAACTCAAGGCAGGTGGCTGGAGGTTGGGTTGGGTAACAGGGGTGGTCTATGGTCCTGATCAAACTTGGGATGCCTATTACGACAAGGAACCAGGGCGGGTCGTGAGCTTGTTCATGTGTGTAGTTATTTTATCTCTCAAGCTCTTACCTTTCATGCTCACCACGTGTTTATTAAAATGTCGATAAGAGAGAAACTCCTTATATGCTTGCAAAGGTTAATGTGAACTTTCTTGGGGTTTTATGAGATCATTTTGGAGCATAGTTTTGAGTCCAATTGGTCTTAAATATTGGATAACTAGTGGGTTTTGGTTGTAATTTTTTATGAATGTTGTGTCCATGGTTTGATTGATAAATATGCTTATAATAGTATTCTTGGGTGAAGTCTGAGTAACCCGAGACACATGAATGTTGTCTTACCGTATGATAGATTGGGTGACAGCATTCTTAAAGGTATAGGGTCGCTTGTGTTTCTATTGGTGTCAAGAGTGTTTTATGAGCCAAATGGGCAATATGTGAAGAATATGTGATGATGTTGAGTTCTAAGAGATGAGCGTTGTAAGGAAAGAACCCCATTAAGTGTAATGATAATGTTTCCTTGCATCCACCTAAGTTTTTCTTTAATTATTTAGGAAGAGGTAAAAGTTCAAAAATACTTTCAAAATGTCATTGGCAAGAAATTGAATAATTTTGAGAAAAAACAAAAATATAGTTTCTTTTTGAAAAAAATCAAGGATGCTTTTGAGATTTTTTTTTAATGAGACAATTAAATTCAATTTTTGCCTCCCTTTACAAGGATGAGTCGTTGACTAGAAGTAACTTATGAAGCTTAAACTGCTCAAATTGGTTGGGAGGCTAACTTTTTGATCTATGAGTATGATACCATGTGTGGTGAGATTTTTAAACAATTATTGTACATATGTGTAGTTTAGAACTTTCCCCGAGTGTATTCAAGGAAAAATTCTAGGCAAGCTTTGTTTGGAAGATGAACCGAGGCCATTTTTTACCCTTCACATAGCCAATTTCCCACCTTAACATTGTTCCCTGGTAAACCCCTTTGACCCTTTTTGCCCATCTTTATTTCTTATTGTAATGATAACCATGCTAAAACACCAAAACCCTTTGGAAAATCTCTCTTTTGGCACTTAACCCCCTTTAATGCATCACATGATTCTAAATAGTGGACTATAGAAAAAAGCCTAAGTTTGAGGGTTGTGTATTTGGGAGAAGAATGTAAGGGTGGTTCAAATTCCTAGTTTGGGGAAAGAATGTTGTATGCTAAGATTATCAAAGAAAAGTGTATGTAAGGTTTTCAACTCATATGCTTAAAAGACTAGAGATATGCTTGATGATAAAGTTGAATAGCCTAGCCCATAGAACTTGAAGAGAAATTAGATGAGTGAGGGGCTAAGAAGGTCTTATTGGTAGAAATTCTCTTGAAAAGGTCAAAGAAGTGAAGAAGAAAATGGTGGATTTGGATTATTTGGTAAATGTTAAACATAAAGTTAGGAAAATATGGGAAATGATTTGAAGAAGAAAATTTGAATAGTTTGAAAATTTTGGGGGTAGAAAGAGTTGAGATATTGAATTGAAGAAGGTCTTTTAGTCACTTAAATCATATATATTCCTTCCCGCACCTTAAAACTTCATTTTAACCCGCAAGACCTTCGTAATTCCAAACTAGGTAAGTCTACATTAGTGGCAAAAAACACAAAGGGAAAGTCTATGGCTCTATTCATTGTACTTGAATTTCTTTGCGAGAGTGAGTGTGAATTTTTTCCTTATTTGAGCTCCTTTTAAAATTTCAATGTCTTATGTGTGTGGAGATAACTCTTGCATGTGAGTGGTATCGACGCTTTGGGGTAGAGGGTGAAGTCTTACTCTCGGTTTGGGTAAATGGGTGAAGTAAGTTGCATTGTCAAGATTGAAACAATCTTTGAAGATTTTGTATCTCCTCTTCAGATGCTTCGTTGATCTGGAAGGTTAATTTGATACAAACTTGCATCCTTGCGTCATAAATATGTTCTCATGAAAATTTTTGGTTTGCTTGTTGCCATGATATGTTTGGAAAGTCTTTTTATAGCCTTGTTATCTTATTCCATTAGTATAGCTTTTTTTTTAATGGATTTGAGTTAAAGCCCTATCTCATTGAATTATTCTCGTTTGCTTGAGGACAAGCAATAGTTTAAGATTGGGGGGTTGAAAAGTTGTCAATTTGGTGACTTTTTAGCACCTTTTGAGCTTAAATTATCATGATTTTATATTGATTTGATGTCAATCTCTTACTTAATGCTTATTTGTGTTGGTAAAATTTGAAATGGGAAGATGAGCAAGGAAACTTGATAAAAATAAGCTGAGGAAAAAGTGGAAGAGAAGAAATGTGAGTAAGAAGAGCCAAAGCTAGAAATCAAGCCCAGGAGTCGACCCTCAAGAACCGCGATCACAGCCTGAGGGTCACAATCGCGGCATGGAGTCAAGTCAAGCATCGACAATCACAAGGTAACCACCGTGATCTAGGAGTCGCAAATGCGGTCAAGATAGAGCGATCGCAATAAAGAAGATTTTTTTAAGGGCAGAATTGTAATTTGCTCAAGCAAATCAAGTGCAAGGTGAGATTTTTGTAATATTTGGCAAATCTGGAATTGGGTCTTAAATAGGGGTTTTTAGCTCATTTTTCATCTTCTTAAATATTTTATCCATCATTAATATTTCACATTGGGAAGAATGTTGTAGTACTCTTGAGCTAAGAAGACATTGGAGTAATTCCTATGTGAAGGATTTTCAATTTCCATTAAAGATTTTAAATTTAAAGTGTGGACTCGCATTGAATTTATCTTTCATGAATCAATTTGGTGTAAATTTTGGTATATCTTTACGTTCTATATTTATGAGTAGGTAATTTTTCATCTTGGGGTTATGCTTGTTTAGGTGGTGATTAGTGCATAGGTGTTGTTTATTTATCTATCTAATTAGCTATTTGTTGTGGATTTTTCTTTTAACCCATATTTAAACTAAAAATTATGGGTAATTGTTTAGGATCCCATACTATCCTTGAAAGAGAGGTACTGGGCGAGGTGTATTTTCAAGCAATAACTTGAGTTACCTTATGGGATGGCATCATCTTAAAAAATAAGGGTGTTGTTTAAGATAACTCATTTGATAGTGCAATCTTAGAAATAAGGGTTCTAATTGAGGTATTGGATTGGTTGTTTTGCCATATTCGTGAGGTGTTTGAAAGAACCCATGAACGAAATTTAGTGTTTTGTTGAAAGATTGACACTAATACCTATAAATCCAGCCTACCCATGACTCTAGCTAAAATTGGATAAATTCTCAATTACCCATGCATGAGTTCACACCTGGAATGGCATAAACCCAAGATCCACTCCTAATTGATTACACTCTAATTATTCTTAGCCTCGAGTTAGTATTCTAGAAGCCCAAAAATTTTTATAATCTTGAAAGCATTCAAAATCTCCCAAATACTTGTATCCTCAATTTGAATTTACCAAGTAACTTCATTTCAAACTTACTCGATCACCATTCATATTATTCCTCGTGGATTCAACCTCGACTCAAAGTTGGGCATTATATTGACAATGACCATCTTTCACTTAAATTGACATTTGAGTTAAGCATTATCATTGTGGCCGACGCTTCTAGGCAGATTAAGGTCCATGAGAGGAATTACCCGACTCACCATCTAGAGTTGGCGGTGGTGGACTTTGCTTTAAAGATTTGGAAACATTATCTGTATGTGGTACATGTAGATATTTATTCTGACCATAAGACCTTGCAGTATGTGTTTTACATAGAAGGAATTGAATCTCAGATAGAGGTGGTGGCTTGAATTGCTTAAGGATTATGACTACCATCCAGGTAAAGCTAATGTTACTGTTGATGCTCTTAGCAGGTTGTCTACGGGGAGCTTATCTCATATTGATGAAGAGAAAAGAGGATTGGTGAAGGACATTCACAGGTTGTCTAATTTGGGAGTTTATCTTTAGGACTATGAGGATGGGGAAGTGATTGTTCAGGAAGTGGTTAAATCATCTCTTGGTGCTGAGGTGAAGTAGAAGAAGGCTTTGGATCCCATACTTATGCAGATTAAGGATGATATAAGTCAACAAAAGGTTATGGATTTCAAGATTAGGGGAGATGGCAACTTGAGGTACCTAGGTAGCTTTTGTGTTCCTAATGTTGATGGGTTGCGGGAAAAGATTTTGACTGAGGCTCCTGAGTCTTGATATATAGGTCATTTGGATTCGACTAAGATGTATCATGACTTGAAGGAAATCTACTAGTGGAACAATATAAAGAGGGATGTGGCAAATTTTGTTGCCAAATGTTTTGACACGGACCGAATCAGGGCCTTGTCGTAATGTGCATCCCATGTCCATCAAAGACTAGAGATCACCCCCGATACCCAACCCAACCAAACATCAAACCATAAAACAATATCTAAATCCACAACTATTCCATAACATACCCAAGTCCACAGTTTGTCCTTACAAAGCCTCTAAAGCAAAACAAGAATATCCAGTTGGGACATGCCCCCGACCATAGCCAAAACCAATATCCAAGTCTAAACCATTAAAGACATAAGAAAACTCAAAGCAATAAATTGAGCCTTCTGAAGTATGGAAGCTCACCACTTCAAGTCAACATAAGATGTCTCCATATCCAAGTAACTGAGCAGGAGGTGTGATAGTATGGCCAACACCTGCATCGCATAGGGATACAATGTCGAAGACGGCTAGAGGTTGGAGCTCCAGCATGTAACTCAATGATAAGGATAATATAATGCCAACAATTCAAAACCACTCAACCAATATATATAACCAATGCAATACATACAAATACATAGGTACCATGTCGGGATAGAGAACAAGATTAGCATGAACTTTGAAATCATTAACTTGGGCTATGTAGTATAACCGTCATATAACAAGGACCCACGAGCTATATGGGCCCAACTCTTCCCTAGATGGAAGGGCCCTAGTGCGTGTAGCCACACGAACCAGAGAATATCCATAACCGTATATGCCTATATGAGGGATTCAAACCTCCCGACATAATCAAGGTGACTTAAGCACCAATACATGTATTATGGGGGACTCGAGCCTCCCATTCATATATTCATTCAGGGGCCTCAAACCACTCAGTTATAAATACGCCCGCACTGGCTAGCACGGTTTCCGGTGTTAGTCCTTCGGACTCCACTTTTATGGCCCGACTACACATCCCGCTTTAAAGGCCAATTTAAAACCATTATTTCACATACACAATCATTAAGCCAATTAATTACCAAATGCACTTCATTGTTATCGGCATACCAATACTACTTGCAAGCGTACCATATGTCATTACCATTATCAATTAACCAATCATTTATTTGACTTTGGGACTCGAACCCATTGTCTAACAAAGGCGCTAATACAGTTTGATGTTTAGGGACTCAAACCCAGTTAGCCAATTAAACCACCAAGGTTAGCATTTAAATCAATACATGGCCAACAAGGCCTTCACAAAACAATTTACCAACCATTCATATTCATTAGGTCAATGCCTTAGTTCAAAACAACTTATCATGTAACTAGTTTATTCTCTTAGACATTTTCACAAACATGTTGAGGGCATACCATTGTTAAGACCAAAACTAAGGTAAAAACCATCAAGTTTAGTATTACCCATGACCCATTTGTTAAACCATAATTACTAAGCACCCACATGTGCAAACTATCACCAAAAACATGTATAAACACAATTTAAACCAAGAGTAAACAATACTCAACCATATGCACAAAACCCTCAACATTGGTTTTCAAAAACACCCTTAATAAATCATAATAAAGGTTTAAAATACATGATATTTGAGAAATAACAATGAGGGAAGAGTCGCATGCCTTATTCACAGAGATTCACGGAAAGAACTTGACTCTTGAGCCTCTAGATGAACACCTTGTAGAAACCCTATCCCAATCTTCAAGAGAGTGTTTAGAGAGAGTTTTAGGAGTGTTTTGATCCTTCAAAGTGTGTTATGAGAGGCTACAATATGTTATAAGACGTGGGGTCTTACGATTTTTGGGGTGGGAAATGTCTAAAATGTCCTCTGCTTAAAAGCTGAAAAGGGTGGTGGGTAGGAGGGTACGAGTCCCCCAAACTCGTACACCAATCATACGAGTGGTACACACCACTCATACCCTAGACAAAATATTGTACTCCAATTCTATCCAACATACGAGTGTATGGACTAACTCATATCCAATCATACGATTGGTTCCCTAGAACTGTACCCTAGGCAAAATCATTTAGGCTAGACACACTAAGCAACATACAAGTGACTTTCCTCACTCATACCATCTTCATACGACTCATATGGTGTCCATTCATACGTTGGACAGTAATCAACCAAAACCATACTAAGTAACATATGACCAAGACCCCTAAACCGTACCCACATCATAGGACAAGTAACCTCAAGTCGTATGATGTCCAGAAGCTCAAACTCGAGAAATTTTCTACGGGTCAAAACTAGGGTGTTTCAATTCTCCCCCACTTGGATCATTCCTCCTCGAATGATGGGTTAAGGCAAGCACAAGCACGAGTTAACAAATTATTACCCATCAAACTTCCCTTTAACCAATTTAGAAAACAAAGAAATAAAACAAAGATGATAAGAACAACACATACCTCAAGCGCTAATTTCCAAAATGCGGAACAAGTGCGGATACTTGGACTTCATGTCCTCTTCCTCTTCCCAAGTAGCTTCTTTAACCTTATGGTCCCTCAAAAGAACCTTTACCGAATCTACATTGTTCGTCCGCAACCAATAAACTTGACAATCCAAGATCTCAACCGAGACTACCTCATAAGACAAGGAATTCAAGATACCCAATCCTTCTAAAGGAACAACCGATGAAGGATCACCCACACACTTTCTCAACATAGAGACATGGAAAACCGGATGAATGGATCTCCAACTAGAAGGAAATTCTAACTCATACGTAAAATTAACAGCCCTCTTCAAGACCAAATATGGACTAACACGTTGCGGACTGATCTTTCCCTTCTTACCAAACTGCATCACTCACTTTATGGGAAACACCTTCAAGAACACCTAATCACCAAGTTTGAACTTCAACTCCCTATGCCTCACATCTGCATAGGACTTTTGGAAACTTTGAGTGGCTTTTAACCTATCACAAATCACCTTCACTTTCTCCAAGGCTTGGTAAACCAAATCAAGGCTAAATAACTTACCCTCACCAACTTCATACCGCCAAATAAGAGAATGACAGCTCCTACCATACAATGCCTCAAAAGGAGCCATACCAATGCTAGAGTGATAACTATTATTATAAGCAAACTATATAAGAGGTAAGCGGTCAACCCAACTACCACCATAGTCAATCATATAAGAACAAAGCATATATTCCAATGTTTGAATGGTCCTCTCTGCTTGTCCATTCAACTGCAACTGGAAAGCGGTTTGAAGGCACACCTTAGTTCCCAAACCTTTTTGAAACAACCGCCAAACGGAGTACCACAATTTGAGATAATAGAAACTGGAGAACCATGCAACTTCACGATCTCCGCAAGATGCAACTTAGCATAATTCTTCACTGAATAACTAGTCCTGAAAGGCAAGAAGTGAGAGGACTTGGTTATCCTATCCATAATGACCTCCTACGTCTATTTGGGAAACTCAATATATTGGTACAAACCTCTGGGTCTCATGTACATAACTTCACTTGTTGACACACTATGTACTTAGCCACATGGTTAGCCACATCTCGCTTCATGTTATTCCAATAATAAAACTCCTTAAGATCATGATACATCTTTGTAGAACAAGGATAAATAGCATAACGAGATCCATGAGTTTTGTCCAAAATCCTTTCCCTCAATCCATCAACCTTGGGAGAACATAACCTACCTTGGTACCTCAAGATACCATCACCACCAATCGCAAAGTCAAAAACCCTTTTGCTGACCCACATTTATCTTAATCTTCATCAAATCAGAAACCAACATTTGCTTTTTCTTTATCTCAACAACAAGAGACGAATGTGGTACCTGATGCATGAACACACCACTATTCTTAGAGTCTGTGAGACAAACTCTAAGATTAGACAAATGGTGAATTTCCTTAACAAACTTCTGTTTATCCTCATCTACATGAGCTAGACTCCCTATGGATAACCTACTAAGAGCAGTAGCAACTATATTAGCTTTATTGGATGGTAATATATACTCATATCTTAGTCCTTCAACAACTCAAGCGACCTCATTTTCCTGAGATTTAACTCTTTTTGAGTAAACATATAGTAGAGTCTCTTATGATCAGAAAAGATGTCAATATGAACCCTGTAGAGATAGTGATGCCAAATCTTCAATGCAAATACCACAACTAGCAACTCTAAATCATGAGTAGGGTAGTTCTTCTCATAAACTTTCAACTGCCTAGAAGCATAAGCCACCACCCTACCATGCTGCATCAATACATAACCAAGCCCAACATGAGAAGCATCACAATATACTACAAAGCCATCACTACCCTCGGGCAAGGTTAAAATCAAAGTTGAAGTCAACTTATCCTTCAACTTCTCAAAGCTACCCTAACACCCATCCAACCACAAGAACTTTAGCTTCTTATGGGTCAATCTAGTCAATGGGACAGATATATTTAAAAAACTTTCCACAAATCTCTTATAGTAGCCATCTAAACACAAGAAGCTTCGAATATCGATTGGAGTCGCAAATCTAGGCCACTTTTAACCACTGCAACCTTTTATGGATCCACCATGGTACCTTCACTAGAGATAACATGACCGAGAAAAGTCACAGCCTTCAACCAAAAATCATACTTTGACAACTTGGCATGCAAATATTGATCCTTCAAAGTCTGCAATACAACATGGAGGTGATCAACATGATCTTCCTCACTCTTAGAGTATACCAGAATATCATCTATGAAAGAAATAACGAATAGATCCAGAAACTGATAGAAGACCCTATTCATCAAATCCATAAACATTGTCAGAGCATTGGTTAACCCAAAAGACATAACTCTAGTGAGGATCAAAAATGCACTAGAGAAGCTATGTCGTACAATTAATAAGCAGCAAACTCAACACTTTCAATCTCTGAAACATGCATAACCCAAAAGATCTTCTCAATTTCATCAATGAAACTTTAAGGATCCTCCTCAACCTTTGTACCAGTAAACATAAGAGGATGCAACCTCATGAACTGGACAACCTTTATAGCCTCAGAATATAGAGTAACAAGAACACTATGCTCATATTTAAAAGCTACCAACTGAGTTAACAAATTAATAGAGCGACAAAACTCAGCATTAGTAGCCTCTTCTTGAGGTGACTGAGTATGAGTATTATCCTCAGGAGTAGGGTCAGTAGGGACAGGTGAAATCCCACGAGGATAGTCAAATACAGTGACCCTTGACCGGGTATGGTCTCCAGAAGTAGAGCGTGTCCCATCAACATTGCCCCCATTTGGGACGAAGGAGTTTGCATGAACATTAGATCTTCTAAGAGTCATGATCTGAAAGATAGCCACACGTAAATCAAAAGGATCCAAGACCTAAGACTCTATAGCTCCAAGTAAGACAATAAGAAAGTGAAATATTCCTAAATATCTCATAGCCTCTCTCTTAAGAGTGTGCCGCGCTACACACACATAAAAGAGACTCTACTTGACACGACTTTGTACACACCCAACTGACTATGAACCTAGGCTTTGATACCAACTTGACATGACTAAAATTTGGGCCTTGTCATAATAGGCATCCCAAGTCAAACAAAGATCGGAGATCACCCTCGATACCCAACCCAACCAAACATCAAACCATAAAACAATAACCAAATCCATAAATATTCCATAACATACCCAAGTCCATAATTTGTCCATACAAAGCCTCTAAAGAAAAAGAAGAATATCCAATCGGGATATGCCCTCGACCATAGCCAAAAATAATATCCAAGTCTAAAATATTAAAGACATAAGAAAACTCAAAGAAAGAAATGGAGCCTTATGAAGTATGGAAGCTCACCACTTCAAGTCAACACAAGCTTTTCTCAAATCCAAGTCACTGGCCAAGAGGTGTGATAGTATAACCAACACCTGCATCGCATGGGGATACAATATCAAGGATGGTTAGCTATTGGAGAACTAGCATGTAACTCAAAGATAAGGATAATATAGTGCCAAAAGTTCCAAACCAATCAACCAATACATATATATATGTTTATACCATGTCGGGATAGGGAACAAGATTAGAATGAACTTTGAAATCATTAACCTGGGCTTTGTAGCACAATAGTAATATAACAAGGCACCCATGGGCTATATAGGCACATCTCTAGGGCCTCAATGCATGTAGCCTCACGAATCAGAGAATATCTATAACTGTATATACCTATATAAGGAACTCAAACCTTTTAGCATAATCAAGGTGACTTAAGCACCAATACATATATTATGGGGGACTCAAACCATCTATTCATATATTTATTCTGGGGACTCAAACCACCTGGTCATAAAGACACCTGCACCAGGTAGCGTGGTTTCTAGTGTTAGTCCTTCGAACTCCACTTTCACGGACCAGCTATATACCCCTCTTTAAAGACTAACTTAAAACCATTATATCACATACACAATCATTAAGCTAATTACTTACCAAAGGAACTTTGTTGGTATTTTCATACCAATAGAACTTGTAATTATACCAAATGTCATTAGCATTATCAAATAACCAATCATTAATTTGACTTTGGGACTTGAACCCTTTGTCTAACAAAGGCATTAATTCAATTTAATTTATAGGGACTCAAACCTTTTTTTCTAATAAAACTTCCAAGGTTACCATTTAGATCACTACATGACCAATAAGGCCTTCACAAAATCATTTACCAATCATTCATATTCATTAGGCCAATGCCTTAGTTCCAAACATCATTTACTATGCGACTAGTTAATTCTCTTAGACATTTTCACAAACTTATTGAGGGCATACCATTGTCAAAACCAAAACCAGGTTAAAAACCATCAAGTTTAGGGTTACCCATGACCTATTTGTTAAACAATAATTTCCAAGCACCCACATGTATAACCCATCACCAAAAATATGTATAAACACAATTTAAACCAAGAGTAAATAATACTCAACCATATACAAAAAAACCTTCAACATTGATTTTCACAATCACCCTTAATGAATCATAATCAATGTTTAAAATACATGATATTTGAGAATTAACAATGAGGGAAGAGTCACATGCTTTATTCACAAAGATTCACAGAAAGAACTTGACTCTTGAGCCTCTAGATAAATACCTTGTAGAAACCCTAGCCCAATTTTCAAGAGAGAGTTTTAGGAGTGTTTTGATCCTTCAAAGTATATTATGAGAGGCTATAATATTATGGGGTCTTAAGGTTTTTAAGGTGGGAAATATCTAAAATGTCCTCAGTTTAAAAGCTAAAGAGGTGCACAGGAGGGTATGATTCCCCCCAACTCGTACACCAATCATACGAGTAGTACATACTACTCCTACCCTAGATAGAATATTGGAATCCAATTTTGTCCAGAATACAAGTGCATAGCCTAAATCGTATCCAATCATATGATTGGTACCCTAGAACAATACCCTAGAACCGTACCCTAGGCAAAATTATTTGGGTTAGACATATTAAGCAACATACGAGTGGCTTTTCTCACTCATACCATCTCCATATGACTTGTATGGCATCCATTCTTACCTTGGACAGTAGCCAACCAAAATTATACTGTGTAATATATGAAAAAAAAAACTAAATTGTACCCACATCATATGATAAGTACCCGCAAGTCGTATAATGTCTAGAATCTCAAACTCAAGAAATTTTCTAAAGGTCAAAACTAGGGTGTTTCATTTTTGGTTTGTCAGCAAATTAAGCTTTAGAATTTAAGGCCTAGTGGCATATCTCAAGAGATAGAGTTACCCATGTAGCAGTGGGAGATGATCAATATAGATTTTATTATGAGTCTTTTGTGGTCTCGCAAATAGTATGATTTGATTTGGGTCATTATAGATAGGATGACTAAGTCTGCTCACTTCTTGCTTGTGAGGACTAACTAATCAAGAGAGGATTATTCTAAGCTGTTCATTCAAGAGATTGTAAAGTTGCATGGTATGCTAGTGTCCATTATTTCAGATCGAGGTATGTAATTTTCATCTTATTTTTGGTATTTTTTTCAGAAAGGTTCGAGTACTTGATGAACCTTAGCACCACTTTCATGCTTGAATGGATGGGCAAGCATAACATACTCAGTTGGGTTGATCATTTTCCTCTTATTGAGTTTGCATACATGAATAGTTATTATTTTAGCATTTAGATGGCTCCTTTTGAGGCTCTTTATTATAAGAGGTGTTGGTCGCATATTGGATGGTTTGAGGTTGGTGAGACTAGGTTGTTTGGTCCTAACTTAGTTTACCAAGACATAGAGAAGGTGAAAGTGATCAGAGAAAGACTTAAGATTGCTCAAAGTCTCCAAAAGTCTTGCACAGATATGAGAAGAAGGGATTTGGATTTTGAAGTAAATGATTAGTATTCTTGAAGGTGTCTCCTATGAAAAGAGTCATGAGGTTTGGGAAAAAGGGAAATCTCAATCCCTGTTATATTTGACCTTAGAAAATTTTGAGAAGAATTGGGAATGTGGCATAAGACTTAGATCTTCTATAAAGTTAAGCTTTGATTCATTCTATTTTCCATGTGTCCATGCCGAAAAAGTATACGATTAATCCTTCCTTGATAGTGCCTTTTGAGAATGTTAGTGTTATGGATTCCTTGTGATTGAGATATTCGATAGTCATGTTCATAGATTGAGGATAAATGATGTAGCTTCAGTTAAGGTCCTTTAGAGAAATCAAAAGATAGAAGTAGCTACATAGGAAGCTGAGGAAGATATTTGAAGGCCAAGTATCCATTCTTGTTCCCTTTGTTGGATGAGAGTGCTTAAGGTATGAGTTTCATCTTCGTCTTATCACTTTCTAATTTTGTCATTTTCTACTAGTTTATTCTTGATATTCTCGTGCTAAAAGTGTCCTAACTCATTATTCCGGGATGAATGATTCTGGGGGGATAATGTAAGACCCCTTAAAATTTTGATCATTTTATTTTTCACCCTCCTATATGTGTAATGTAAATTTTTTACTTGAATTATGTTTAGGAATGTTAAAAAGGTGTTTTGGGAAAGTTAGATTTTTTGAAAAGGGTTCGGGGTCATTTTGGGATCCTGAGGTAGTGAGGGTTCGCGATAAGGCCATGTCACGAAGGTTAACCTCCGTGATATTAGCGTGGCACGGAGGCTAACCTCCGCGATATTGGCGTGTTATGGTGATGTTTTAATTTTGTCCAGTTTTTGTTTTTTTCACTATGGGTGAGGCGTTTTTGGTCTTTTTACACCTTGTATGATCTTTAAACATAAAATAAGCCTCTTTTCTTCAGTTTTCAAAGATCAAAATCATTCATTCTCTCTTGAAACTCAAAACCCAAGAATATTCAAGGGTTTCATAGAGAATTCATCATTCGAACTCCAAACTTCAAATTGTCTTCAATTTTTTGTGTATTTCAGGCATGTTTCTCTTCCCTAAACTTTAATTCTTATTGTGGCATACATTGAATGGATTTTCATGTGATTTAAATTGTGGGTTTTGAAATTAGGTTGAGAGGTTTTGGTTGTTACTGATTAAGTTGCTTGTCCTATATTTAAATTAATTATTCATGCTTTAAATTGATGTTTTTGGAACTAAATTGATGCATTGTTTAAATGATTGAAATGGGGAACATAGGTTTCCCTAAATTGGATGAATTTAACCTCAACCCACTTCATAATCTTAT
Organism: Capsicum pubescens; assembly: GCA_030864215.1. NCBI lineage: Eukaryota > Viridiplantae > Streptophyta > Magnoliopsida > Solanales > Solanaceae > Capsicum > Capsicum pubescens. The sequence continues at coordinate 190,072,691 of CM061544.1, read as the reverse complement.
TTTGAATATGAACAAATTGCATGGTTTAACTTTCTTTTGAACTTAATGCATTGCATTAATGGATAAATAGATTTGTACGGCCTTGGTGGCCATGGTTTGGACTTTAAATGGAACTTGGCAGTCAATGCGGTTATGTATATTGGTTTGGTATGTTTAATTTAGCTTGCAAGCATATTGGTATGACAATACCAAGTGGTAAATGCCTTAATGAATGACTCCTGGGTTAATGGTTGGAATTATGTGCAAATTGATTTTAATTTGGGCTTAAAGGGGGTTGTGTAGCTCACCATGAAGGTGTAAGTCCTAGGGGGACGAACACCAAAAACCACGTTTGTCGGCGTTGGAGTCTATATGATTGTGTGCTTGATATATATATATATATTTGTGATGGATATTGCCCATGGTTGCTTTAGTTTTTCCTTATTTTCTCCTCGATTTGTGCGGCTCACACGCACTGGGGTCCTTTCAGCAGGGGAGCTAAACCCATATAGCCCATGGGTGCCCTTAGTAAGGATCGATCTACACAATCCAGGTTAATGATTTTAAACTATAATGTTCACGACCCTTACCCTATCCTGGCATCATATATATATATATATATATGAATGTGTGTATGCGGTTTTGAATGATTTTGTGTATGACATTATGTTATCACTTTCCCTGAGTTACATGCTATTGCTTATCCCACTGGTCGTCCTAGGACACTATATCATTTCATGTTTTAAGTTTCGAAGACTTTTTTGTTGCTCCTATGCAACATTGGGTGGTTGAGCAGGTCCCTTGAGTTTCTATGAAATGGTGAGCCTCCCTTATTCGGAAGGCCTTATTATTTCATTATTCTTTCTTTATGAAATCAGTACTTTTGGATTCTCTTTGGTCATAGTCGGGGGCATGTCCCGATGTAGTTGCCATTATGGTTTTAGAGGTTATTATGGACAAGTGTTGGTTTGTTATTGATTGACTCTTAGTTTTCATTTGAGTTATATATTCATCTTTTATTACTATATTAATTGGCTACCACTTATTTATTTTATGATTATTGTGCTTTTGAGGTTAGGCTAAGGGGTTGGTCTACGGACCATGGTGGGCTTGATATACCCATCATGGCTAGGCCCCAATTTGGTTCATGACAAGATAAAGGGTATGTAATAGTATACAAGGCCAGGGAATGGATATACAACATAAAAACATGAAGGAAGGAAAGGATATACGGTAATACCATAACTACAAATATAATTGTATGTACATAAACAAGACTAACCCAAAGGTACAACCTAAAGTAGTGATACTAGTATCTTATGGCTTCCAATCATAGTAGGAACTAGTACTAACATAATCAGGATCTCTAATCCATACATCTAAACATGAGATAATTATCCATAATAAATCAATCTAAATAAAGGAATCAGAATCATACCTCAAATCTCAGTACCGAATCAATACTCAATCTGTCATGAACTAGCCATAATTATAACAATAACAATGCAAGTAATAGGCTAGTCCAGATAAACAATACCTAACCGAGCCCATCATAATCCACCGCTAATATAGGCTTGAAAAGTTCAACCAACACCCAGAAATAATAGACATACCTATAGCTATGCAACCCCTATAAGGCTGATAGATATAGGTGCATACTAGTGATAGCAATATGCATGCAAGGATGAATGCAAACAGAATCCACGATACCATAACCAATACAAAGTGTCATAATGTAACCCAGTGTATAAACTCATATCATCATCAATCGCCAGAATTGAACCGAAACTCGTATCAATAATACTATCATCAATCACCAGACTTGAAAAGGAACTCATATCATTATATATCACCGGACATGAACCGAAACTCATATCATCAATATCATCAAGTCTAGTACCAATAATACATACATACATACATATATATATACACATACATACAAATATATATATACACATACATATATATACATACATACATACATACATAAATACATTGCCCAACGTAACCTCCGAGGCTAAATCATCATAGAAGTATAGAAAGGGTTGGAATCTCTCATGATCATGGTAAAAAATAGTAGTAAAACTTAGGAACAAAATCTATCTCGATCAAATATTTAAAATATCATTGTCAATCTTAATGCACATAGGTTATTCATAAGATGATACAATGCCCTAATGAAGAAACCCATTTTAAAAGTGAAAATGGGAATAAATCCCTTTTTAGGAAAAGAGTATTAAAAATCATATTTTAGATGGCATCGTACCATTTTCCGTTTTAGTGAGCATAAAGGTACCAAATCTATGCATCCCATCACCAGTATCCAAACAATGTGATTATAAGCATCAAAACATCTATAAACTACGACCACGTCCTTTACAAGGATAAATTGCTTCCCAGAATCCAACCAATATCATAATAATAATATTTGTCCCAATGTACATATTTGACATAACCATAACATCATAATCTAAGAAATCCATCACAATCCACCGAGTATCATATTAAACATCATATTAAAGGTTCATTAGTCTCAACTATACCTACATGCTAGAAACCTAGAATAATAGGAACCTAGAATCATAATAAGTATTTCATCTTAAGATTCAATTTCCTTTCTACCCCCAAATTCATAAATTAGGCTAAGTCATGGTGTTCTACCCAATATCACATCCTAACATCCCTATTTAACATGCAACATATATAATACACCATCTCATGAAGAATAGTAGACAAAATACTACCTAGATGTCGAACCACAATCCTTGAATATCCTACAGATCATTCGCCTTTACTCCATAATCCTAAAATACCGCCACACTATCAAAATCATAATCTACATGTCATTAGGAGTAAAATGGGACTAATATTGTTATATTCAAGATGGGTCTAAAAATGTACCCCAAAAAATGAGTTCAAAAATAAAAGAGGTAAAATCGTAATTTTATTTTAGAAATTTGTTTTTGATACTCATCACAGACTATAGGTGAAAACCCAAGCTAAAACGAGATAAAATGAGGTTCAAATTACAGAAAAACCATTTTCATGTTTTAGCGGTAAAACCCTAAAATCCATTTTGAAATCAAGAATTTGAAGTTTTTTTAAGATAAAATAGAGGGGAAAATAATAATTATAAGATTATAAAACTTACCCATTGAAGAAATCTTTAAAAACTCTTTGAAATCGCCCAAATTCGAGATCCCAAGCCCCAAAAATTATGAAAATGGGGTTTTGAATCTCAACTTGGGTGATAACAAAAAATAAAATAAAAGTTCTTGGGAAATGGGAAAAATAGAGTTATAAATTTATAGAAAGTGACTATGAGAAAAACACATCAAAAATCATCATAATCAGAGCTTCCCAACTCCCAAAATATCAAAAATACGAATTTGGCTCTTATACTCAGCAATGGCCGCTAAAGCGACACTTTGACCACTGAAGTGGTCTGATCATAAGGTAAAAATGCTAATAAAGTGGTCATCTGGTTGCTTTAGCAGTCGGTCAAATGGTCAACGGCTGCTAAAGTGGCCACACCAGCACCAACAACTTTCAAAACTTATTTTTGATCCTCGAAACTTATTCGGAACCCTATGAACATGAACCAATAGTGCAAATTTATTGTAAAACACATTTTGAATCCAATGGAATCATCAAAACTTTCTAATGATATCTTTTAAAGTAAATGTGGAAGCCACACCTTAGTTCCATTTTTCATATAAATTTTTCCCAATAGCTCAAGATGAGTCCGAAAGTCTAGAGACTGGAACCTAGGGTTCCCCTAACCTAAAATCAACTTTCTAGAGTTGATGGTGCTGTCAAAATTTTCATTCAAGGTCTCCTACTAGGAATTTTGTTTTGAGAAAAAATCCAAAATAATAAAGCTCCAAAACAAAAAAATAAGTCTAAAATCCAAATGAACCATCCGATAACCAAACTGACAGTTTCAGCAAGTCATAAATGGCCTATAGCCACTGCGTGAAGGATCAAAATGTAAAAAATGCATGCAAATTTAGTAAATGGCCTGAAGGATTAATATAGATATAAACCCCATATTATGTTTGAGATGATCCCCTATATAATTTGATACTTCATTCTGCATTAATTCATCCAATCCATCTTATTTGATAAATTCATAATATTTCAATGGATGGCTAGAATTAACCTCAGACTTATGCATAAATCAGGGACCAATATTGGTCCAATTATCAAACCAAATTATAGAGGTTCCCCTTCGTGGTTCCCACAATAAAAATTGTTCCACTTTTTCTCTATTTTTTAACATAACCTTCCGCACTTGAGATCTTTGTTTCCATTGCTCCAAAGATGGTAGTTATTTTTTACAATACTTGTCCCATATAAAATTAGTCCACAAATTACTCTGTGTCTTAATTTCTACCATATTTTAGCATTCCTAGCCTAGTAAATATCATTAAGAGATCTAAACCCTAAACCCCCTTCCTGTTTGGGTAGACAAACCTTGTTCGAAGCATCCAATGCTTGCTTTTACAAAACTCTTTATTGTGATTAAAGAATTATGTAAAAATTCGTTGAAGATCTTTCATAACACATTTTGGAGGAACAATTGCTAAAAAGACATAAATAAGGATACTCTATAGTACACTTTTAATGAGCACTTTCTTACCCTCATAGGATAATAACCTCCCCTTCCATGCTTGTAATTTACTCCAGACTTTTTCCATCATATTTGTATAATGCTCCTTCTTATTCTTTAAGTATGATATGGAACAACCAAGGTGATTTACAAGAAAGGATCCTTTAACCATCCATGTAATCTAATCCATCTACTGTAACATATCTCTAAAAGTATTTTGATGTGTATATTAAAGAAACTTTTGTCCTTGTTCACCTTCTGATCATATTCCTGCAAAGTCTTCATTATTTTCTCCATAGAATATGAATTATAAGAAGAGCAATTATTATATCATCAACATATGCAAGGTGATTTAAATTCGAACTCCACATTGGCATTCCATACCCTACAAAAGAACCATTCTCAAGTAGCTGATTAGGAAACTTTATCGTGACCTCTACAGATAATACAAATAGAGCCCCCTTCTTTACTTTCTTGGTAGATTGAAAAACCAACAAATTAAATATTTAACAACACTGAGTAGTAGTTATTAGAAATCAATCTCCAAATAACATCAACCACCCTACTAGAGAAACCCATTTCCTGAGAACCTTCATCAAAAAGTACCAAGTGACCCTGTCATAAGCTTTAACCATATCCAATTTTAGCACCACATTAGAAGGATGCCCTCTCTTCCTTATGTAAGTAATCAACTCTTGGGTTGAAAGAACATTCCAATAAATATTCTACCTTTAACATATCCTGACTGATTAGGGGATATCAATCTATGTATAATTTTCTCCAATATATCATGCACAATTCTGGAAAGAATCTTATTCATAAAATTACCAAGACTAATTGGTCTCAAATTTGAAAAAGATTGAACATTGTCTTATTTAGGTATGAGAACCGAGTTAGTATAAGTAATAGGTTTTAAAAGGTTATTACCTACATATAAATCCATCACCAATCTAACAACATCATTACATACAATTGATATCTCCCAAAGCTACACTTCAAATTGAAGATAAAACAGTCAATGCAAAATATAGTAAGCTAACTCAGGTTGGGGTCAAACCCACAGGGAATACATAGAACTATCTCTCAAGTTTGCTAAAATCAACAGGAAGTACAAAAAAATAAATGGGGATATTGTTGTTATAATCTGTGAAAACTAACAAGTTGTGGAATACTTTGGTTGTAATCAATCTGAAACAAACACTAGGACTGTGTTCCCCCTAGCTTCTGAACTCCATATATTTATCATTCTCTATTGAACCAACCTAATATATTTTATGCAGAATCTGATAAGTTATGTATCACTAACTATCTTGTCAATGCCTTAGTGAATTTCTCTCTTTACTTTTTAGTCTCAGAGTGTCGCCTTACTAACCCTTATCCTTGATCCCAGATTAACTATTACCTTTTTAGTCTCTAGTTAATTAGATGAAGATAATTATCTTAAGTAGATAAAGATGATTAGCTTATATCGATAATTAACTTCAAATTACCGTCATGATCCTTTTTTCCTACTTTTTACCTCTCTTTTGAAGTAAGTAGTGAATATAGATGGGTTCCTAATGTTTGCAACTGCTAAGAAATCTATTAAACTGAAGATGATCATAATATATGCAAGAATATTGGTTTGAGACAATGTTGTACTTCTCCTACTATATTAATCTACCAGGGTTCCCACAACCCTAGCTAGGGGATTTAGCCGCTTATTATTGTGAAATAATTAATGAAATTCATAATTGAAAGCATTAAATCAATCTCACAAGAATTTATGACAAAACCCAAAGTCTCATATTAAGAATTCAACCAAAAACAAGAACAAAAAATTCCAAGATTAAAATCAAATCTGGGAATCAAATATATGTTTGTAAGTAATAAGAGTGCATAAACTAACTAAAAATGTCAAAAGGGTATTTATAGGATACAGGAAACCCTAGTAAATCAATCCAAAATAAAAGAGGAAAATTGGAGTCAGTGGCCATCTACAAGGCCACTTACGGGCTGTAGGTGGCACCTACGAGCTGTAGGTGGCCTACCATAGGTGCCAAACTCCAAAACTACTAAAAAACTCTTTAAACTTCAATCTTTTGAGACTTTTACTTGCACCTCCAGGCTGTAGGTGGTACTTATGAACTGTAGGTTCCCCTCTATTTGTAGGAGGGTCAAAATTTTCCTTTCTAAATCTCTATAACTCTGCATCCTGACACATACTCTTGAATCTATGCCCTTTAGGTACTACCCACAAGCCGTAGGTGTCTACGTAGGTGGTCTAGATCTTCAATTTTCACTATTTTCTCTAGTTTAGCACCAAAACATGGTTTTCTACAAAGCACAATACAAAACCCATCATATATAACAAAAAGACCTTAGTAACTTGCATATTTTTATCATTTTAAGTATCAAAATTTCTATGAAATCATAACACATCAACACCCTCAACTTAGAACTTTTGCATGTCCTTAGGCAACACAACACAACTAAACAAAACAATGATGCTTAACTAGGAGAATCCTAAGCTATCTACGACAGTCAATCATCAACTTTAAGCTTAAAACATTACCCCCTTCCAATTTTAACACTTAAAACCAACTGTGTATAGCATTGAAGCACAACAATGTGACATAAGGGAATTAAGATATGGAATTATATTAGCAACAAACAACCATGAATAAGTACAAGTTATACTACCCAAACAAGTAAGCATCTAGCAACACAACCCATATGCCCTCACTTCAAAGAAGTACCAATCACTTATATAAAATCATGCACATCAATATAGGGATGATCACGAGACACCCACATGCAAAAAGAAGTTCCAATAAATGTGCATCAAATATCATAGGCTTGCCCTTATTTTCCTTACCTTAGCTTTCAGACAGTTGAGTTACGATCACTATAAGACTTTACTCGGCTTGTAATGTAGGCTTGGGGGATGGTATGGTACATATGGACATTCAGTGACTAAGCCTCCTTGGCACTACACTTACTTTGGGGGTCCACTTATCGACCAATTTTATTTTATTACACCCTTATTTCTCCTTTTTTATTCTTCTATCGCACATTTAGGAAGGGTATGATTTATTTTTTTCTTTTTTTTTTCTTTTTTTCTTTTTTTTCCTTTTTTTATTGACCACACCCCACGCTACTTTCTTTTCTCTTATTTACCCTTCTTCATATCCATTTTATATTACACATCCCTATGATAGCCACCCTCAACTTAGGTGATTATCTGAGTTGAGGTGCACAATGTCCAAGGAGGACCAGGGCCAAAATAGGTTCATTGTAACATAAATAGAAAAGTGAAAGGCGTAATAAGAAAAATAGTCTATATTGGCTCAAAATAGGGATCAAGGAATAATTACTCATATTTGGAAGGTCATTTAGGCTAAAAGTGGACATATTTTAAGAATAAACTATGCTCCTTTCCTAACCGACTATTCTTAGGCAAGGCTAACTGGGAAAGTTCTTAATTCAACATACAAAGGGAACAAAGTAGTATCTCACACACACATAACACAAGGTTATACCCCAAGCTAATACCAATCCGGTTCATGCAGTTGTTAGCTATGATTATTCTGTCCCTAATTCTAATGCCATAATGAAATTCACAATGGTCACACCAAAATACACATCACACAGTTCAAAACAAATTTTTGAAGGTGTATATTTTTCTCAAAAATTAAGAACTCAATACGATACATAATTACCCTAGACATACTAGTTCTACAACCATATGCAGCCGATAAGAAAATAAGTATGATAACAAAAGCCCACAACGGCTATGGTATACCACACTCCTAATTAAAAGACTACATATTATCCTAAGTGCATTTAAATAATGTAAAGCAAGGGAATGAGGACATACCTGGGATGCATTAGGCGTTTGTGTCATGCTCATCACCTTCTAGGGGTATGCCAACTAGTTGAGGTGGTGGTGGTGGCAGGGCGTGACTAAAAAATGCACCCGCAGAAATCTCAAATCGACACACCTCATCATCTACTTTGGAAACCATAGAATCATGTGTTTCCCATCTCATGTCCTAATTAAATAGAATAGAGGGGTCCTAAAGGTCCTCCATCCGAGCTTTCTTGGTCCCAATAGCTAGGACCACCTCCTCATCATCTGTAAATAAATCAATATACTTAGGATTGCATGGAGGCACCGACTAAGCAAATAAGGGGATAACAAGAGGGATGGCTGAAATCTAGATCTTAGTAAGAGATTTCACCTTTACTCGTAATATGGAAACCTTCTCTTACATATTACCTAAGTCAGGAGCCTCTATGTCGCTAAATCGAGCTGACACCCAACTCTTAAAAGAATATATATGGGTGTTCAACTCAAAAATGAACTCTAACATCTCAGCCTAAAGTACATCTCGTATCCTAGACTCAACCATATATAATATTTATCTAGACCTAAGGTCGGATCTACCTATACAGGGATGGAAGCTCAATCTCTACATTCACAAGTCGGGTATTAGTCATATCCTGATGCTCTACTAAGAACTGTAAAAACTCCAATGGCACTGTTATGAAACCTATGGCTAGAGATATAGTAAAGGGACAAAGAAGCACAAAAGATGCCCTAACTAACTCAAAAGTGGAAGTCGGGGATGAAGTAGCAGTGGATGGGGCCCTTTCTCCTTAAGTAGTCATCTCAAGTGCATATCTATGCTCACATATCTCAAACTTAACATGAACACCCACATCATCAACATCCATCTCTGACCTATCAACATATGTTGCCAAAACTGATGGCCCTTAAAATTGGGCCAGAATCACTAGTGAAGGCACACAAACTCTCTGGGAAAGGACTGGGTTTGATAGATCCTTGATCAAACTCATATGTGAAATAATCATTGCCTCTAATATCCTATAAATATTAAGGATATCAAGAACTTTAGCCTTATCTCACAACTACTGAATAAGGTAAGGAAAGGTCTAAGTGGTAAAAACCCTGTATGCTCTCTCATGTAGCTCAATCTGATAATAGCTACTAAGTCAATCCCATAACCCACTATCAAGCTCCCTATCAATGTAGCTCTGTTAATGTTAATATATTGTCCAAAATAATTATACATAACCAAAAACAAACCACAGTCCACTATAACTTGGCGGTAAAATTCAATGCTACCTTCTTAATCTCCCATATCCATCAATCTAGAGGGAATTATCTCCTAAATCAGAAATCAAGTTGGCTATCCATCTTGCCAAATCTATTCTCTGTCTCTTATGATTAACATCCCTTATTATCTTTCAGTTTTATGTAAATCTCAATCTCTGGTCACACTCAGCAGTAGATACTGAGGCTATAGAATTAGGCCCTAAAAGAACCTGAAGGATGGTAGTCACTAATAAATCAACCTGAATCCCTCTTACTAAAGTGGACTCTACCTGGGGTTGTGCTATGCCTCTGCCACCTCTATGTGTGGTCAAAGCAACTGTGGCGGCATAGGATGTGTAGAGCTCACAAACCACCCCCTGACTATATATGTGTGGTCAAAGAAACTGTGGCGGCATAGGATGTGTAGAGCTCACAAACCACCCCCTGACTATAGGAACCCTTGGGTATAGTCATCTACCCCAGATGGTATCGATCAAATGAAGACTGTAGGCATGGTGTCACTTTTATTCCTTCTAAGTAAATTCTCCTCTCATCCCAAATAAACCTTGTAGGTTAACCTGCCTCAGTAATATAACTATAACAATCATAAATCACGTACATCATCTCGACACACCACCATGGGTTTACTTAAGCTATAGGTACAACCAAGGTGTGTGTTGACTCAGAAGCTTCATATGGTAGACTGAAAGGTGTAGAGAGCTCTATAGATGGTGCTGGAGATGAGGAAACCTGATCCGAGGCCTTAGATATAACCTCATGATACTGGGATGCTGTTGATGCTGACTAATCATCTAACCCCTCCTCAGACTGAGGTCCTGAGTAGTCTCCTCCTCTGTTATATCAAACACACCCTCTTTCTTAGAAGCCTTATTTCCCTTCTCTGATTGGGAAAAATATGGGGGTAAAGTCCTTTCTAACTTCATCCTTGGCCTAGGAACTAGTATAACGGCGTCTGTTTGTGCTCCATCCTATGTAGATGTAGGATGAGTGACGCTCTGTGTCTGTGCTGGCCACTGAATTCCTAAGGTGGCTCTAGCAATAGTCTCAACTATAGCATGTCTTTGGGCCCTAGTTCGTGGGCTCACTGCTCTAGTCAGAACAATCAGGTATTCCTCCACTGAGCCATTACACTCGGGGCATTCTTCCCATCACCTTGATGGTTCTACCTTCTTTTGCCATAGTACTTGAGAAACCAAGTGTTAGTGCCAGAAAGAGAATAAGGGAGTTCAAAATTCGAAGAAAAATCACTATTATTACACTTTGAATTTTTCCCAAATTTTACATCCCTATATATTAAACTTTAGCCCAATCAAGTCCAATAATGTACATATCACTAGTATCAATTTCCAAAACACTGGCAACGCACATAAACTTTTAGATCTCAACAACCTTTTCAACTTTTCTCTCCAAATAGGACATGATCACAGGGTTTTAAACCAAAAACAATGCACTAATTTTAAATTTGTTTAATTATTCTAGGCTCTTTTAAATAAGAACTTTTGAGTTTCGCATAAATTCCAAGCATATTCAAGTACCAACTCATTTATTCTCTATCAATATAATATTACACTGTTCATAGAAGCCAAGAAATTTACCTTGATTTTTTATTATGAAAGATGAAAGTAGAAGCTTGAAGCAGTTTTTAAACCCTAGCCTTACAAAAATTGATGCGTGCAAGTAATGATTGAGGAATGAGTCTTGCCTTATATAGAATTTGAGAGGAAGTTAAAGAGTTTAAATTTTAGAGAGAGGTGGAAATTTGAGGATTATAGGGCCTAATGATCAGCTTTTAAGCTTTTAAAAGAGTGAGTAGGCCGATTTTAGGTCGGTTCAGGCAAATCTATCACCTATGGGGCCGTTTGCAGCCTGTAGGTGCTACCTATAGCCCATAGGTGGTAGGCCATAGGTGACAGGATTTTTTCCTGGCCCATTGAACTTTATGTTCTGACATCTAATACACTGCTTCTAAGGTCATAAGTGGTATTTATGACACCGCAACAAGGTTCATAGGTAAAAGTTCAGAAATCCCCAAAAAATCCTCCAATATTTCCTTCTAACATTTATTTCGCAACTTACCTAGCCCTAGTGGGACTTATGACCATCATGAGTGGGTCAATGAGTCCTCTTACCTGGAATATTCTGAATTAAGCAATGATTTACCATGTTCCAGGTTGTTCCTTATGCTATAGACTGACAAAATAAAACACAACATGAATGCTAACATAGTGGATTGCCTCCCACCCAATACTTGATTTAACATCATGGCGCGACGTGGCTATGTTGGTTACTTAGACTTTACCAACATGCCCATGGGTTGTCTCCTTTGCAATGTTTGATTTAACGTTGCGAGTACCTTGATTAATCAGAATTCATCAAGGTAACCAAAGGATTAGCCTCTTGGGTCATCAATATAATGTATAACTGACACCACCCTTATATCGGTTGGCTTCTTCATGGCTCTGCTAATATTGAATTTGACCTTCTCATTATTTAATATAAACTTGAGTTCTCTTTTCTCCATATCTACTATCGCTCTACCCATGGCCATGAATGGTCTTCCTAAGATTATGGACATATCAAATTCAAGTTCACAATCTATGATAACAAATTTATTCAAAAAAATAAAGTTATCGACTTTCACAAGAACATCAAATGATATGCCCACGGGCTTCTTCACTGTATGGTCTGCCATCAACAACCACATATTCATTGGTTCTGAAGGGATCAAGACCAACAATTTAAACCCAGCCTTTGATATCAAATAAATGCTTTCCCCCAAGTCACATAATTCTTAGGCAAACTTAGATGCCCCAATGGTACATATGATTATGAACTCTTCGAGATCACCCTTCTTTTATGGCAGAGATTGATAAGCGATCATATTATAATGGTGCAAACCACCAACATCCTCAAAACTATCTCTCTTATTTTTTACCAACTCCATTATAAACTTGGTGTACCCAGGCATCTACTCAAGAGCCTTGAGAAGAGGGATATCCAAGCTCAACTCTTTCATCATGGAAATGAACTTCTTTAATTTCCCTTCTTCTTTATTTAGTTTCAACCTTTGAGGAAAATAGAGGGAGGTCATGGTATTGTTTTCAGTACCGGCTCATCGACTTTCCCTTACCTTTGTCTTTCTCAGTATCATAATAAACACCTATAGCCTTTTCTGACCCTAATTCTGATTTCTCATCACCCTCAACACTATCATTACTCAGCTCATCAATAGTAGACATAGGGGGATCAATAATTTTCTTACCACTTTGAGTGGTGATGACTAGACAATGACCATTATTTTTAGGATCTGCACTGTTGTCGCTCGAAAAGGTGCTCGACTACCTCTAGTTCAAAATTGCAGATATTTCTCCAAATCGATGCTCCAATTGCTTTATTAGAGTAGAATATAACTCTACCTTTTGGGTCAACCTTGAGATATTTGCCTTAATCTCCTTAAGGAAATTTTCCTAACTATCCTGGCCCTTGACAAACTTGGACAACATAGCCTTCATCCTCAACTCAGTGTCACGGATACTTGGTGGAACATACACACTTTTTTCCATGTAATCATCCTTGCATATTCATTCACTATCTCGCTCTTTACTCCTATCTCTGTACCTATCCCTGATATAGTTTTGACCTTGGTTTCCTTACTCCTTGGCTTGATAAAACACCAACTCTCTATCTAGGTATTTTTCCTCTTTTTATTGATCAAAATCATATGATATAGAGGCATTACCCTGTGAGCCTACTGCATTCAACTTCTTAGAATTCATTATTGTGAACTATTTTATCAATAGAACAACTTCCATTCTTAGTTGTACAACTTCTTACGCTACTGTTTCATCAACAACTCTGTGCTCGATGGAAGCACCAATAGAATCTATAAAAGTTCCTCTCTCTGCCTCCCGAGTATGCCACACTCAGTTGGTGAGAGATATCTGATCTAATATATTTGATGCCCCCTCCCAATGTATATGCAAATGCTCCACCAATAATAGTGTCTGCTATAGCTCTCGAACTGGTGCTAAGGGCTCGATAGAAGATCTCAAGCAATCTCTGCCCAAAATCTTATGGTTAGGCACCATCATCAACTTTTTTTTGAATTGGAACCATGCTTCATATATTAACTCAGAGTTTAACTGCCTGCAATTATATATCTCATTCTTTAACTAATTCATTCTAGATGGTGTAAAGAAATGATCCAAAAAAGACCTTCACAACTCATTCCAAGTAGTGATCATTCCTCAATGAAGTTCCCCTAACCATAATGTAGCTTCATCGATTAGAGAGAAAGGGAACAACCTATGTTTGATAGCCTTCTAATCTACCCCTAGTATAGTGTGATGGGAAAATCCCAATAAAGTTAATAAGGTGCATTTTTACATCATCAGTGGGTAAGCCCGTAAAAATACCCTTCAGGTTCAACAGCTAAATCATAGCATTGGAGATGTCAAACTTTGTATTTGGTGAAAATGCATGATGAATGATAGATCTTGTCTTAGTAGGCTCAACGTATGTCAAGTCCTCTTTTGCATCATCATATGGTGGTAAGTACCGATAGGCTGGGAGTACTGTAGATCTAACTCTTCTATCTATATCTTGATTTCCATCGAGATCTACTCAAAGGTCAACTCCTTGTCTTTGCCTCACCAGCTCTATCTCCTAAGTTATACGTTGGGCATCTGTTTCCCTTCTCTAGTTAGCAGCTACTTCTAATACTTAGTCAGTGGTTTGATCAATAATTTCCTATACTCTAGGAGGCAGAGGGGGAGGCAAATCATTTGGGCTATTCCGAACACCTTTAAGTTTATTTTCTCATACGTGTTCAGTCATCTTATGATTTGGCTGTAGGATTCTTTCTGGTTCAGGATCAAGTGGGAGTAAGTTATTTCCTTGACTCCTCATACTGGTCATACACCATGTTCACCTAACTAAAAATAGAAAACAAAAACCCAAAAACTTTAGCAACTTCAATCAACAATCACATTGTATTCCCCGACAATGATGCCAAAATTTTGATATCGCCTAAAGCTATACTTTTAATTGAAGATAAAGCAGATAATGCAAAATATAGAAATTGAACTCAATTTAAAGTTGAACCCATAGGGAATACGTTGAAATATCTCTTAAGTTTGTTGAAATCAACAGGCAGTATAGAATAGTAAATGGGTAGGATTGTAGTTATAATTTGTGTAAAGTAACAAGCTGTGGAATGCTTTGGTTGTAATCAATCTAAAATGAACACTAGGATTGTGTTCCCCCTAGCTTCTTAGCTCTGTTGGTTTATCGTGCTCTGTGGAACTAACCCAATATCTTACATGCATAATCTGATAAGTCATATATCACTAACCGTCTTGTGAACTCCTTAGTGAATTTCACTCTTTACCTTTTTGAGTATCAGAATATCACCTTACTAACCATTATCCTCGATCCCAGATTAACTATTACGTTTTGAGTCTCTAGTTAATTAGATGAAGATAATTATCTTAAGTAAATGAAGAAGATTAGCTTATAACGATAATTAACTCTAAATTACTATCATGATCTTCTTTTCCTACTCTCTACCTCTGTTTTGAAGTAAGTAGTGAATATAGACAGGTTCCTAATATTTTCAACTGCTAAGAAATCTATTAAACTAATGATGATCACAATACATGCAAAAATAATAATTTGAGACAATTTTGTACTTCCCCTACTTTGTTAATCGCCAGGGTTCCCATAACCCTAGCTAAGAGATTTA
This sequence comes from Capsicum pubescens, assembly GCA_030864215.1. NCBI lineage: Eukaryota > Viridiplantae > Streptophyta > Magnoliopsida > Solanales > Solanaceae > Capsicum > Capsicum pubescens. The sequence goes on along the minus strand of CM061544.1, from coordinate 190,057,232 downwards.
GCCACTCAATATTGTGAAACAATCAATGGAATTTATAATTGAAAGCATTAAATCAATCTCACAAGAATTTATGATGAAAACCCAAAATCTTAGATTAAGAAATCAACTGAAACAAGAACACAAGAATCCCAAGATCAAAATCGAATATTGAAATAAAATATATTTTTTTAAGTATTAAGAGTGCGTACACTAACTAAAAATGTCAAATGGGTATTTATAGAATACATGGAAACCCTAGGAAACCAATCCTAAACAAAAGAGGACAATTGGAGTTAGTGGTCACCTATGAGGCCGCTTATGGGCTGTAGGTGGCCCACCGTAGGTGCCAGACTCCAAAACTCCTAAAAAACTCTATGAAATTCATTGTTCTAAGACTTGTACTGGTACATATGGTTCGTAGGTGGTACCGACAGGATGTAGGTGCCCTTCCGTAGGTAGTAGGGTCAAAATTTGCCTTTCTGAATCTCTGAAACTTAGCATCCTGACACCTACTCTGGCACATACGCCACGTAGGCAGTACCTATGGGTCGTAAGTTCCCACGTAGGTGGTCCAAATCTTTAATATTCACTTCTTTTCTCTAGTTTAGCTCCTCAATCCAATTTTCTAACACAATACAAAACATATCATATCTAACAAAACAACCCAACTTGCATATTTTCATGGTTTTAAGTATCAAAAGTGTTATGAAACCATAGCAAATCAACAATATCCCAACAAGACTGGTAGATTTGTCTAGATAAAACACATTAGGATCAGGATAACTATCTCTATTTAGGCTAAACAAAACCATTTTAATCTCTGGATCATCAAGAATAGCCTCTAGCAAAACATCATTATTATTACTATCAAAAACTTAGGATTGTGTTCAAGTATTAAGAAATTAGTAGCATCTCTGTCTTGAGTGAACTGCTACGATAAAAATTTATGGCTTTATTAGCAATTTGGTCTTCCTTTTCTAACCAACAACCTTGGTCATTTAAAATTCTAGACACCTTAAGTCTATTCCTCCTTCCCTTAATAATAATGTAGAATAACATAGTATTTATATCCCCATACTCAAACCAATCATACTAAGTTTTATGCTGTGAATAAATTTCCTAAAATTAAAGATATCTGATTTATTCAGCTTTTGATTTTTATATCACTACCTTTTCTTCCGAGAAGGATAATCTTCAAAAAGATTATTCTTTATTTTGTCTATCTCTTCTCTGATGTAACTTCTAAAAAATATATTGATAAGCTTACCTACTCCACACAGTAAGAGAATTCTTAACCTGTTTAATCTTTCTTTTAAAATCTAAGAAAGGGTTTTTTATGAATCTAGTATCCCCTAACATCCTCCTTGATATCAACATGATCAGTCTAAAATTTCAAATATTTGAATGGTCTTTGGAATTTGATGCTTATGTTTTCACAAGTAAGAAGTAAAGAAGCATGATTTGATCCCATCCCTAGATACATGATATACTTCAGCATGAGAAAAAAGACTTTGATAATTAGAGTTAGTCAAAATTTTATCTAGCCTTTCAAATATACAATAAACTCCTCCTCTTCCATTCCACCAAGTAAAAGCACACCAGTTATACAACACATGTGACAAATCACAAAATTCAATTAAATTTTGGAAATCCTCCACATATGCATTTATTATTAGAACCCCACCAATTTTTTTAGTCCTATTGAGCACAATATTAAATTTGCCCTTTATCAACTAGGGGTTTTCTTTCCCATTGGAAATAGAGTTAATACTATTCCAAAACTCTAATCTTTGATTTCTATCACATTTTGCATAGCCAACTATCACCAAGAAAGACGTACCGCTATTATATAATTCAATTGAATGGAGATTTATTGTTCTACATCATTGATAGTAGTAGCATTAAAACCATAATTGGCAAAGAACCAAATCTTCCATAATAATTATAAAAGATTAAAAGAATCTGAACCATATTCTTGTATTTGTTAATAGTTCTAATGTGTTGAAAAGGTTCTAATAAGGTTATAAAAGCAAGTTTATGAAACTTGTTGAGCATTTGGACTTCTTGAAAAGCCTTTTGAGACTTAACAAACCTGATATTCCATATAATAGCCTTTATTAGAGCTTTGTTTTTTGTGACACTCCAATTTAGTTTGGTTGGACTCTGATAGGATGTGTGGCCTCACCATTGCCCTATTTCTTACCTTTTCTTGCTGATTGTATAAATTAATAGCCCTACGAGATATATTACCCTTTCTAAATATATTATTTTCCTGCTCAAAAACACTTTTATTAGTTGCACCTTCTACTTGATCATGTTTCTCTACCTCCTCAATATTATGTGAAGATATTGTGAAGTACAATATTTGTAGATTCACTACTCCAAAGAGAATCATCAATATCTAATAGGGTATCAATAACAACCAATTTATTATACCATTTTTGCCTCAGATTATATTCTATACTGTCTGTCTGCTTATTCCTATAATCTTTATTACTGATTATATTAGCTACATTGTGTTGATTCATTGTGGTTATTTATGCTTGATCTTCACCAAAAATAGCATGCTTTATTTCTTTGACACTTCTTTGCACCTTATGAGGTAGACTACTTTGTGCATTACAATCTGCACCTTTTCAGCTAATGATGCACTTAACACTTCTAAATCTTCTTCAGTAGATTCCTCATGATAGATATTGCTCAAGGTATTATCCTCTTTAGATGCCTCTGAATTTTGTTGGTTTCTCTTATTTATGATAACTTCTCTTTTTGTTGCAGGTTGCTTATCTACTGTTGGGGCTGATTCTAACCATTTTTTGTGTTGTGATCTCTTTTTAGGCATTCTTCAATATCATCTCTTTGGGAGATATCCCTAAAAATTTTGAAGGTACTATCCTCCTTATCTGCCTCTAATTTTTGTTGATTCCCAATATCTATATTAAAAACCTTTGTGTTGCATGGTGCTTTTATTGGTGGAGCTATACCTAGCTATCTTTCTAGAGTTGGGAAACAAACTAGATACCCAATCTTTTGTGGACTGCTTCTTGACCCCTTTTCCTTATTTTTCTTGAAAATTATTTATTGATTTAATAATGTTATTATCTTCTTTTATAAATTCTGTGACATCAGTGTGCACCTTACCTTCCTCTATTAATGCTTCAAAGGGATTATTATCACATACCCATTTCTCATGAGTTGAAGCCATTAAGATACCCTTTGTTGAAAAACCTTCTCTTTATAGGATTCAACTAAAACCTTTGACCTGTCCTTTTTCCTCTATGAAATATTTATTAATTAACCTTTTATTCTTCATTTTAAAGGTTATTATCCTTGTCCCTTTTTTTAATTTGAGCAGGTTTTAATTCTGGATACAAAAGTGTACACTCTTGTTCATAATGACCTTGTTAGCTTACACCTTTTGAAATACTTGGGGAGAAAATCATACTTTATCTTGACTTGTTCTATTCTTGATTCCTTATTATTATAGTTTACAATATCCATCTTTACATACATAGAAAAATCTACAAATAGGTCCACCTGTACCTTAACTCTAGCACAACTAGGTCTAGTTTTGTTCACATTTGCCATATCTATGTGTATTGGTTTTCCAACAACTGAGGCTAATGAGAATAGTTATTCTTTCACAAAAAAAGTTTTCTTAAGATCGAGAAATGAGAGCTATGCCATAACCTGTGTAGTTTCCTCTACAAGCTTCCTCTTCCATCTTTAATTTGCATCATATATTAGGTGTCTCATCTGATTAGAGTAAATATCATTATCATTAATATAGTAAACGTTCTTAGCTATTAACTTAAAACGTCCTCAATGAGTTCAAATCTTATTAGAATGCAATCTTACAGTCCCATTTAACTTTGAGTTACTTAGGAAGTTGAATTCTTAAATCATCTATTCTGGCCAACCATATGAGAATTTATACACTATTACAAATTGCAATTCCTTTATAATATTCATTCGATCCACATCTTTCTCAGTCCACACTACTTGAGGAACACCAATGACATAATTAAACTTCTTGATTGAGATGAGTTATACTATATGTTTACGAGGAGCTTTGGGTGCATTAATAATCAAAGGCTTTAATAAATTGGCAAACTCCTGTCACTTTGGTGATTCATTATTTTGCGTAAACTTAGTACGCAGTGTAATAGGCACCTTGGGCATATTTTGGGTTAAGGGTGGGAAGTTTTCTGAGATTTGCTAAGAGTTGACTAGTCAGCCATAAAATCTAGCTGGACAGTAGCCTGAATGGACAGTTTTGATGAATAGAAAAAACTTAGGTGATAGAGATGACTAGATTAGGCATGAAAGAGAAGGGAGAAAATTAGAGATCTCTATAGGATCCAATACTACCAAGGTTTTAGGTATATTGTCATATTATGTACACTTTAAGATTCCTATTGTCAGCATTTTCTCCTTATTCATATCCGCCGGGCTTATGGAGGCTCAAGTTATATCTCTCTTGTTTGTACCTTCTAGGCTTATGGGGTCCTAGTTAGGTGATAGTTAGACGATATTTACTATAAGTTACTTATTCTACCTATTTAGCACATTTTGTTAATTTGGAGTATTATTTTTTATTTAACTTTATCCTTGACTTGAGTTTATATTCTCGCATTTTATTATACTTTTATTAAAATTTAGCTCAGTTGGCCTATTATGCCTATGAGTACCCATTATTTTTGGTACTCATGCTACACTTCTACATCTTTTTCTAATACAGATCCAAGTATGAGCTATTGCTACTGATGTTTCATTCAGGTTTGCTTTTGTATATTTTGAGATAAGGTGAGATTTTAGAGTTGGTGTTGATCATCTCTGTTACTATTTTAGATAGTATTTATTTTCTTGAGACTGCCTATATACTAGATACTATTTAGTACTCTATTCTTTTTAGATTTAGTGGCTATTGTACCGACTATACCCGGTCAAAGGATACTCTTTTGACACATTTCCTTTTTCCCCGTCTTCAAGTACTTTCATTGATATTTACTGCTATTTAGTTTTCTACATGCATGCTAAATTTTGTATTTTTAATCTTCCATCATTTAGCCCATTTTGTTTTATTTCAGTCTGTGGTTTGGTTTACCTACTGGCAGATTAAATTATATGCCATCATGACTTGAGAAATTAGGTCTTGAGAAATTTGTATCAGAGCCTAAGTTCTTTGATGTTGTTGGTACAAGAGCATATGTCTAGGAAAGTTTTACGGATTAATACAATGATATTTGTATCTTATCTTTGGAAGGCTTCAAGACCTTCTTACAAAAATCTCACTTTCTTTATCCGTTTGTATTATGTTCTAAGTTCTCATTTGTTTCACTCTTTCACATATGGCTAGGATGTGAGCTATGACAACCATAGATGGAGATATCGAGTCTATATCTAGGGCACCCATTAGAGGTTGAGGTCAACCCAGAGGCTAAGGCTAGGATAGAGATACATCCCCATCTAGGGTTTAGGACAGGGATCCTTCATGATATCCTTCTATTGTTCCTAAGCTAGAGGTAACTCTAGAGGTTTAGCTACTCTAGCCACTGGTGGTCCAAGGGGCAGCCCATGCCCCACCAGTATTTATATCTTCCTCAATTCTTAGAGATGACTTACTTTAGTTTTTTGGGTTAGTAGGTGGTGTACCGTCTAGTCATCCTTAGTTAAAAAATATGAGCGGTACTTATAAAGAACCACAACTTGTATCTGTGGCTCCTAGAATAGAGGTTCCTCCAACACTGATAGTTTTTAATCCAGTAGTAGCTTAATGTGTCTTGAATTTATGGCACTTGAGATACTTAAAATGGTGAATATTTGCAAGTACAAGGGTATGTTTAAGTGGATATGATGGATTTTAGGTGTTTGTAGGTAAAATAGGTCACACAGAGTGGAGTGGTAAAATTTATACTTAAATAAAACACAGGCAATCATTGGCATTACCATGGTATATAACCACGGTCATACTAGGGCCTCATAGGAAGAATTATAGAAGTGACATCAGGAGTTGATTAGACAAAGAGATACCACGATTGTACCATGATCATACAATCATACTATTTGGTCTGAAACAAGGCCTAAAAAGAAATTTATAGGGACTAAGTGTGAGAATCACCAGGTAAGAGGTACCATGATCGTGCTTAAAAGTGATGATCATACCTTGAGGTTGTCAGACTAAAGAGAAGAAGTGAGGGTTGTAGAAGTTTAAGTTAAAGATGATTAGACAAAAATATTATACGATCATATGTTGATACAGCGGAGTTGTAATGAGAAATGTACCATCAATGACCTAAAAATACTATAATCCTTGATTAAACCACAAGCACCAAAGGAAGATTGTGGTATCCAACCACGATCATACCTTCTACTCGTACAAAAGTACCTACCCAAATTTTCTATTTTTATTAGGATACATTTTATTTTTCTATATATACTCCTATAGGGTTTTTTTGTACGACTTTACACTCTTTCTTATTTTAGAACTTTATATTGTAAGATTCTAAGGCATATTCTTGGGATTTCATGAACATCAATTTTAGGGTTAATTTAAGTTGAGATTTTAGAGGTTTCTGTATTGTTGTGTCCTAGTGCACACGAGTAAAAGTGACCTTTAAAATCCAAGTATCGATCCCACAGTGACTTAGTATTAACAAAAAGCTAATTTTAGCATTACTAGCAATGTTAAGCAATTTCCAATTGTAACTAAAAGAGTTTGAGATTTGAGAATTCAAAAGTAACCTTAAACAATTTGATAATGGAAAGTGTTAGAGATAGTAATGGGAAGAAATCCAGAGTCAAGGCACTATGAACAATCCTACTAAGCTATACAATCTCTTTATTTTAGTCAATTATCTTAGTTGTTGATTCGTGGGGTTGATAACATACTAAGGGAATGGTCATCCTCTAATCGTCTATTTAACTTAGACCCACAACTACACCATTCAGAAGGAATGTGAGAACTAAGTTAAATGCATTTATATATCTTCCCATATTTGAGACAAATAGGTCAAATTAGGGATATTCCTATCCTAAACGCAAATCCTAACATTAATCCCTTGAACGCATAGGATCCCACTCCATATATTCTACTATCTAATCTGTTGTTCTTCCTTTTAGGTTCATAATAGAAATATTGTTTTATCCTATGGTTCATGAATCCATACAATAGTAAGAGTAACAGTACATGAACAACCAAACATGATAATCAACTTAAACAAAATCAATTAAAGTATAAGTATTCATGTTCTTGGTCTCAATCCAGTACGATGGTGTTTAGCCACTTATAGTCTTACAACGAATTTCAATAATGAAATACATGTACAAAAAAAACAAAAGTAAACTAAAGGAAAAATAAAGAATCCTAATTGAATCCTCCTCAAGTGTATTTTTATAACACCCTGAATTTTGGTCCTTGGAAAATTCTCTGAGTATTGAGCTACTGACATGACTATGACTCATCGTACGAGTTGTAACGTGTCCACACCGATCTTAAGACCCCAATCGTAGCCTAACTAGTGCGCTAGACTAAGGTTTCTATTTTGACAATGATTGGGGGTTTTCGAGTCATAATGACTCTATACAAGTCGTAGTGTATCAATTATAGGGTGACCAGTGTGTACCCCAAATACTTCTGTCTTGGTTACAACTAAGACCTAATGAGTTGTAGGGTCTCTTGATGAGTTGTATGGTATGAGTCGTAGGGTCACTAGAGAGGGGTCTCTCAGCTACTATCCAACTACAACTTAAGGGGACAAGTCGTAGTGAGTCCTTACGAGTCGTATAATGCCCTATAGTCACTGCGACAAAAATTTAACTTTTAATGAAGGACACTCTGGACATTTCCCTCTTTACCCACTTAAGAACCGTAACCATAACGCACCTTTGAGGCGTTATTTTCAACACTTATCAAGCATAAACACTCTCTCAACCTCTCTTTCCTTGCTTGTTTCCATATTGAGTTAGTCTTTTTGATCCTCTATATCTTCAGGTGAGATACCCTTTAATCTTCCAATTCATTTTTCTTATTTTAATCGATCATGGTAATTGATCTATTTTTTCATAATTTTTGGCGTCCTTCTTCTATTTGGTCTCATTATGACTGATTTACTTAGATGCCATGGATTGTGAATTGATTAGCAGTCCTAAATATGCTGCAAAGATACGCTTGTTAGTTTGTCATTATTAAAACATAGAATGAGGAGGTTAACAATCTCCCCCTTTTTTATAATGACAAATAAGAGTAAATATCAGTTGGTTTCCCTGTCTGTTAGCTTGCTCCCCCTGACTTGTACAAGTATTGTTATGACTTCCATGTAACATCAATTGACTTGCTCTAATCCCCCTGACTGGTAGGCGAATCTGATGTTTCTGCTTTCTCCCCCTTTGACATAATAAAAAAGAAACAACATGCAGGCAACATGCAAATAAGGAAATCCACACATAAAGATACACATGACAGAGAAATGATAACTCCTCTTTCAGAAGAGGTGTACCAAACAAATGTAGATATAAAAAGAAATTATTTAGAAAAAATCGATGCAAATTACTTTCCAAAATAGGACTTAAAGATTATTAATGCTAAAAATGCCAAGCCTTTTTCCAAGGGGACAAAATCTTTCTTCTGGTAGGGGTTTTGTGAAAATATCTACTAGTTGATTTTCAGAGTCAATAAATTTTAGAGGAAAATCACCATTTTCAATATGATCTCGAATAAAATAATGTTTAATATCAATATATTTAGCCCTAGAGAGATGCAAAGTTGATACAAGCCAATGGTCATCTATGCTTTTGAAGACATCATTGGAGTCCAATGCATAAAGAATCAAGACTTAGTTTTGGAGCATTGAAGAAGTAACCTTCATTAAGGGTATTTTGGGTATTACACTTATTGGAAAGACACTCCATGACCATCCCTTTCATTAAGGATATTTAGCCTATAAATAGTCTTCTATTAGGTCATTTGCTCTTTAGTTGATTATTGATATTCGAAAGACTTCTTCTTCTCTCTTTGAGAGTGTAGTTTAGGGCTTGGAAAAGCCAAGTAGTGTAGGGCTTGGAAAAGCCATTATTGATCCTTGCTTAGAAACGGTGGTTGTAAGGTGGAGTTGATTCCCTTAGCGGTCACCATAAGAGTTTGGTGTTGTTATTGCGGGTCTTAGGGGTCTTATCATCTGATACACGGTTTGGTTCCTATTTTTTGAAATCTCGTATGTCAAGCTATCTATCTTACTTTTTGCATTTGTTTGTTATCTTGTTTCTCTTAGTCTTCATCTTTTTAGGTCTTTCTCTATCATTTGGTATCAGAGCAAGGTTTGATTTTGTTCCAACAAAATCAATCTTGAGATTGTTATCTTGAAAAACAAAAAAAGTGAAAAAAAAAGGAAAAAAGCTATTGTTCACGTTTTTAGGATTTTTTAATTTTTGAGACTTGATTTTTTATGTTTTTTGTGTTTCTAGTGTTAGATCCTTGTTCCTAACACTAGAAGAAGTGTAGAAAAATGAAAATCTCACAAAAATAGTTGTTAATCCTGTTTTTTGTGTTTGGACAGATTTTGAAACTTAGATCTACTTTATTTTTGTGTGTTTTGTGAGTTTCTAGTGCTAGATCCTTGTTCCCCAACACTAATAGAGTCTATATCTAAGATTTGAGCAAGATCCGGATTGTTTTGAGCATTCCACCATTGTTAGACTTGAGTTTAAAGCTTTTTGAAGGTAGATCCATGTGGGTGTTATGATTGTGATGTAGGTTTGAAGTTATTTTGTGTTATTTGTGCTTATATTGGCAAAAGGAACCTATATCTACAAGAAATTTTAAATTTGGAGGTATTTGCCTTGTGGTCAAAAGTTGGTCAACTCTTGAATATTCTTGTTATTCTTCATCATCTTCAAATCTTGTTGGAGAAGAATATCCAAAAATGGGTGTTTGACCTTGAAAAAAGAGGAAAAAGAGTGTACTAATTGTTCAAGGAAATTTCCAAGCACCTTCCTAGTCATCCAAAAGAAAGAAAACAACAAAAGGGAAGGAATAATCAAGTACAAGAACAAGTACAATTGAAAGTACAAGGGGGGACCATTTAAATTCAAATTCATTTGAACTTGAAAAAGGCTCCAAACCTTGTGTTTTTTACTCCAAAAACTGAAATTACACTCCCTTGGTTGAATATTGGCCGAAACACAACTTGAAAACAAAAAGAAATTGCAAAATTAACGTACAACCACAAGTTGCCACGTCACCACTTTGGGACAACCAAATTTTGAGCTCAAATCTTGATTTCTTGGTTTCTATTCTTTATTATTAGTTGCATTTTTGTTGATTGTAGTGCTAATTAAAAAACTAGTAATTGTCTACTAGGTTGTGAGTTATATTTGAGTCCTTTTCTTTCGTGTTTTCATTCTTTGTGTGCTTTTCTCATTTTTAATTCATCATAACTTTTTTTTTCAAGTTCGTAAGTAGAATTTTTTGTTTTGTGTCTTGAGTCCATTAAACAAGAATCTATTCCGGCCGCTAAATAGTGATTGACACCTTATTGACTACCGGAGTATAAGCAACTTTCAAAATTCGCCGCTCTAATTGTGAGGATCACAAATGTATGTGTATACGAGTGTTGGTGAGGAGCTTTTACTACTAACCTTGTTTGTTTTCTTTTATTTGTTGTTGTCTATTTTTTGTTAGGTACCATGGATGCCCATAATTTCAATGCCACGTGTGATCACATTAATGACCATCTTGAAGATATGAAATGGCACATTGAAATTATACACCAATTATTACCTAAACTCTTCCCTCAAAATCCAATTATCCAAACAACTTACGAAGAGATCTTCCCAAAGGAAGTTTCTACCCAAGCTTGTGATGAACTTTTACACCGAGGTAAAGACAAACAAACTTATGAACGTCAAGGTAAAATAGCTAACTCTTACACTTTTGTGCATGTGAATGATGATTGTGTGGCTAGTAACCCATTGAGTGTGAGTGGTAGCTTATCTATTTGTGAGTCCATTGTTTCTTTGCATATTGATGATGATGTACATGTTGTGAGTGTATATACACTAGTTAATCCTATTGATGACCAAACTGACTTTTCTTGTAAGATCAATTTAACTCTACTTAGTATTAAAGCATATATGTTGAACGAAAGTACATCGTCTTGTGTAATTGGTGTTGATCAACTTATTTGTAAAAATTTCCCACCACTTGGTTATGTATGTGATGTGCTTAATAAAACTCAAGTGAGTGAAATACTCAAAGATGTTGGTCAACAAAATGGGAGTGAACCTGAGAGTTATTCTTGGGATAATCTTGTACTTGAAATCTCTTTGAAACTTGATATTGATCTTTTAGAGAGTGATGAATGTGTTTGTTCCGAATCTGCCAGGGAAATAGATCCTACTCTCTTTAGGTATAATATCTTGTTTGAAGATGATATAGTCACTCCTAATGAACCTAGTGGTGAGAATAAAGTTGAAGGTGTAGCTTGTCTTGAAAGCTATAACCTATGTACTAACGCACTATGGTGTGACAACATTTCTCCTAAATATGGAAATATCTTCTTAGAAAATGAGAGTACTCTTAAGAGAAAGGAATGTGTGGCCTTGGAAAGGAATGATCAATTGGGTGATGATAATTTTAACTTGCTTAAATTCATAAGAAACCCAATAAGTGATTGTTCCTTGAAAATGGATTGTGGTTGTGATCCTTTGTATGACACCCCACCCATGTTTGATGACTATGAGGATGAATTATTTGCTTCTTATGAAGACTTGAGTAATAATCCCTTTGATTTTGGTGGTGGTATGTGTCTACTTGAGGGTTCTTCCATAAAAAGAGAAAGTGCCCATTGCTTGGAAATTACTTCTTCTTCTACTATGTGTGACTTTATTATTGAAGGTACTCATAGTGATAATGTTGAAACTGGTAGTGAGTACATACATGAGGACACCTTAGTTGAAGTTGACTTGAGTGATACCTTTCTCTACTCTCTATTTGCTTTTGATGGTGTGTATGCTATTATAGAGAGTATGTCTTTTATATTGGGTGAAGCCTATGGGGAAAAAGAGTGTTGTCTAGACCCATGTCTATGGCCACTCTTTCAATTTGACCCTGGCGCCAAATGTGGATATGATGATGTTGCCGCACCCAACTTGTTGCTTGGTCTACATGACAAGCAAAGTGTCATTCTTGAAACCCCGAGAGCAAAAGTGTCATTGTCTCCTTGGGGTAATGCTTCTAAATGTGCATCCTTACTTGACACACTTGTTCTTAAGTTGTATGAAACCCAACTTGTGGATGTCAAGTTGTCTATTTATTTTAAGGAAAGAGCATGTACGTGCTTAAATACTTTTTTTTCAACCGTGCATGTCTTTATACTTGATTCTTTCCTATACTACCTCTTTGCCTATGATGACATCCATGCTAGTTTTGAGTTTGCATTAAGTAGAGATAAGGGTCTTGTTGGTTGGTCCACTTGTTTGAATGATAATGCTATATGGGATTTGTGGACTTTGAGACCAATAGTGGCACCACATTTGATTAGGCCACTTGAAGAGGTAATGAAACAATTGTTCTTTATGGTTCTTAAGATAAGGGTAGCCTTACCTTTTGGACTTAGTGATACCATTAAGACCTTTGTAGTTTTTTTATTTCTTGATACTTGTCAAAGCCATTTCCTTTGTAACATTCTTACTAAGATTTTCATGACTAAGACAAAGGATTCATGGTTATATCTCAAGTATGTAGCACCTAATGCTATTTGTTGTACTAACCCTAACCCTCATGCCATGAGAAAGTTGTGCTTGTTTGTCCTTTCTTTAGTTTTGCAAGGTATGGATTTGAGGTCGAATCCTTTTCAAGAAGGGGAGGATGATACAAGCCAAATAGTCATCTATGCTTCTGAAGACATCATTGGAGGTCAATGCATAAAGACTCAAGACTTGGTTTTGGAGCACTGAAGAAGCACCCTTCATTAAGGGTATTTTGGGGATTACACTTATTGGAAAGACACTACATGACCATCCCTTTTATTAAGGGTATTTTGTCCATTTTTCAATGTAATAAGCTAGCCTATAAATTATCTTCTATTAGGTCATTTTCTCTTTAGTTGATTATTGATATTTGAAAGACTTCTTCTTCTCTCTTTGAGAGTGTAGCTTAGGACTTGGAAAAGCCAAGTAGTGTAGGGCTTGGAAAAGCCATTATTGATCTTTGCTTAGAAACAGTGGTTGTAAGGCGGAGTTGATTCCTTTAGCGGTCACCTTAAGAGTTTGGTGTTGTTACATCGGATCTTAGGGGTCTTATCATTTGATACACGGTTTGGTTCCTATTTTTTGTAATCTCGTATGTCAAGCTATCTATCTTACTTTATTACATTTGTTTGTTATCTTATTTCTCTTAGTCTTCATCTCTTTAGGTCTTTCTCTATCAAAAGTACACTTAGATTATCTAATAGCACTGGTGTTATCACACATATTAGGAACAAATTCAAAAGATAAGTCAAAGTTAAGAAGTTGATGGATAATCCATATGATTTATGTACCACAACTTCCAACAGTTATGCATTCATATTCAGTCGCCTTGTGAGCAACGGAAGTTTACTTCTTTCTATGCAATGAGATAAGGGCATCACCATGATTTTGACATGGTCCACTTGTGCACTTTCTATCATTTTTATCTCCTACAAAATCAGCATCTAAATAATCGGTTAAATCAAAATATGAGGAGCAGGGATACCATAGTCCAAAGTCTTGAGTTCCTTTAAGATATCAAATGACTCATTTGACGACAGTGAGATGAGATTCCTTTGAAGTTGACTAGAACCTTGCATATTTACACACACTGAACATAATGTTTGGTCGATTTCAGTCAGGTAGAGTAGAGATTCGATCATCCCCCTATACATTTTTTCATCAATGTCTTTGCCCGATAAGTCTGAATTAATGCTTGTGGATGGGCTCATAGGTGTTCCATAGGCCTTTTCTTTTTCCATACCGAACTTTTTGATGAGTTCTTTCGTGTACTTGGCTTGACTTACGAAAGTTCCTTTGGGAGTTTGTTTGATTTGTAATCCTATAAAGAATGTAATCTCATTCATAAGACTCATTTCAAATTCTTCTTTCATCAAATTGGCCAAACTCTCGCACATAGAGATGTTAGAACTACCAAAAATGATATCATAATGTAAATTTGTACAATGAGAAGATTTGAATCAAGCTCTTGTATGAACAGATTTGTATCAATTTTAACCCTTTGAAAATTGTTATTTAGTAAAAAAAAGTACTCAATCTCTCATATCAAGCTTTTGGAGCATGTTTGAGGCCGTAAAGTGCTTTTGATAATTTGAAAACATGATTTCGATATGATGGATCTTCAAATCTGGGGGTTGTTTTACAAAAACTTCATCATGAATAAATCCATTTAAGAACGCATTTTTTACGTCCATTTGATATACTTAAAATATTTGAATGCGAAAAAAGCTAATAAAATACGTATTAACTCTAAACTTGCCACGGGGGAAAAGGTCTCATCATAATTAATACCTTTCTTCTGGGAGTAGCCTTGATCTACAAGTATGGATTTATTACTGACAACTTTACCTTCTTCATCTAATTTATTTTTGTAGACCCATTTGGTTCCAATTACTGAGCAGATTTTGGGTCTTCATCTAGAGTCCAAACTTGATTTTGTTCAAACTAGTACAGTTCTTCCTTCATAGCATCAACCCATGATTCATCTTTTAGGGACTCCTCAGTTTTCTTGGGTTTAATTTGAGAAATAAGCAAGACAGTTGCTTGTCTTCTTAATGATGTTGTTGTTTGCACTCTATCCTTTGGATTTCTGATGATGAGTTCATTTGGATGACTGGCATAGTATTTCTACTCTTTTCGAACACTTAGCCTTATAGTTTTTGCTTTAGAAGTCGACTCTTGGGAGGGTGTAGTTGACTTATCTTGTGATATCTTAGAGATTGTGCTATTATTTTTCTCAGATAGTAGATTATACACCTGCTCTTCATCTACACTCAAACTCGTAGAGAAGTGATTAGATTCATCAAATACAATATAAATAGATTCCTCAACACATAAAGTTATTTTATTAAAGGCCTTATAGGTATGACTGGTGGGGGAGTACCCAAGAAAAATACCTTCGTCACTTTGAGGATCAAATTTACAAAACTTATTCTTACCATAGTTGTGAATAAAGCATTTGTATCCAAAAGGATGCAAATAACTGATGTTGAGCTTCTTTCTTCTGTAGGGTTGCATTTTCTTTAGGATAGGTTGTATCAGGCACATATTAATGATGTGATATGCGGGTGCTTATTGCTTCTACCCAAAAATAATCTGGGAGATTACGTTCTAACAATATTGTCCTGGTAGTTTCATGGAGAAACGGATTCTTCCGCTCTACTACACCATTTTGCAGAGGGGTTTGAGGTAAAGATAAGTTCTGAGAGTATGCGTTCTGAGCATAAAACTCCTCAAATACCTTGTTTTCAAATTCTCCTCTGTGATCACTTAACGTAAGTGATGAGTTGTCTGGCTTCTCTCCTACAAAAAATCTCAAAATTTTTAAAAGCCTAGTGTTTATGAGCAAGGAAAATTACCCAAGTAAAACATGAATAATTGTCAACTATGACAAACACATATCTCTTTCCACCGATGCTTACAATATTGGTGAGGCCAAATAGATCCTTTTGGATTGTTTAAAGAGGTTTTGTAGTGGAGGCAATGTCTTTAAATTTGAATTATGTCCGGGTCTACTTCCCAAATTGGCAGGCATCAAAGATGTGATCCTTTTCATATTTGAGTTTTGGCATACCTTTCACCAATTTGAGTCTAGACAACTTCTCAATGATATACATACGAGCATGCCCAAGTTTTCTGTCCCACAACCAAGTATCATTGCCTTGCATAGTGTCAAGTTAATACTATTTAAAATGTAAATATTGTCAACACGTTCACTGATGAGAGAGATGTCTCTTTTATCGTATTTGATTGAGCAATTTTTAACTTTGAAGAGTACTTCAAATCTAACATCACAAAGTTGACTGATACTGAGCAGATTTTGTTTAAGACCATCTACTAGATATACTTCTATGAATTCACATAATGACCTGAGTTTTACTAGGATAACTCCAATGGCATTGCCTCTAGCATTGTCACTGACTCTTACTGATCCCTCATCTATTTTGTCTAGACTAGAAAAATTTTCTTTCTTTTTTATCATGTGTCTGGAACATCCACTATCAATGATCCACATTGCTTTCTTATAGCTGTTGCGGACCTGTTCCTGCAACACAAGAAGATTAATTTTGTTTAGGTACCCAAGTGGTCTTTGGTCCTTGCGGGTTAAATGTGCTTCCTTTGGGCCTATGGAACCACACACTTTTAGGCTTATGTATGTAGCAGTACGATTTGTGCCTTCTCTATCCATATATAAAATAGATAGGTCCTCAAAAAGAAAAAGAAATCTTAATCGATTTAAACAATTCTGGTGATAAACAAGATTTGTTTTGAAAAGAGTTGGATTTCATAAAACTGTGACTAGAAATTTTCTTAATACTGTTTAGCTTTATTTTTACATCATCAAGATCTTCATAAAGCAAGTTAATTTCAATTTGACATGATTCCATCTCTATTTGATGACTTCTCTGTTCCTCCTCAAGTTTTTATTTAAATCAAGCTTCATAACTTTTCTTTTCTTGATAAAGTTGGTTATATTCATCTATAACATTTTGAAGCTCGTCAATTATCAAATCTAAGTAATATTCAAGAATATTACGGTTATGACAATCATGCATTCTTACCTCACTAGATCCACCTATTGCCATGAAGCACATATTGGTGTGCTTCTACTTTTAGTTTGATTTCATCTTTATTACTCTAGTGCTCTAAAGTTTTGATTTCTTTTGGACGATCTTCTCCGTAACTTGAGACAATTTTGTTTAAAGTGACCAAGTCTTCCACAGTAATAATAGTGATCATGCTTCTGGTGGAATCATCATTCTTGGCTCTTTGGGATCTCTGTTGTCTCTGTCTCATGATTTCCATTACTCCATGATTTATGAGAGAAATTCCTTCATTATTAACCTAGTCAAGATTGAGCATTTTTTTGGTTGGAGCAGCATTGAAGGCTACTAGTTTCTTCTTCTCCTCCTTGTAGTACCTGTTAATATAATTTTTCTCATATGTAATAAGGTTACCTCGTAGTTCATCATATGTCATGTTGTGACGATCTCCATCTTCAAGAATGGCAGCCCTGGTTTCCTAAATCTTTGGAAGACTTCGGACCAGCTTCTAGACTTGCAGGCTAAGTGGATAGATCATCCCCAGTGATTTCAGTTCCAATACGATCTTACTGAATATGGAAAACATTGTTTTAATGTCCTCATTCTCTTCCATTGTGAACATCTCATATTCATTGATCAGGGCAGCAATTTTTGACTTCTTTACTTCGGTGGTTCCTTCATAGGTTACTTCCAGTTTTTCCCACATTTCTTTTGCGGTTTCACAAGTAGATAACTTGTCATACTCTTCCCTGCTAACTTCACACAAAAGTAAACTTATAGCACATGCATTAGTTTGAATTACCTCTTGTTGTTCTCTGGTGTCCTTAAAGTTTTCAAGGCCTTCTATGTCAGAACTGCTAGATTCTTTGTTTTTATCCTTTGATTTCTCTTTAAGTCCTAGAATTGGTTTTGGACCCTTCTTGACGACAACCCAGGCTTGGAAGTCATTTAATTGGACAAAGATTCCGAACCTATTCTTACAGTAAGAGTAATATTTTCCATTAAAGCATGGTGGTCTTGTGGAGGAGTGACCATCCTAAAGAAGAGCATTGAGAATTTGATAATTGGCCATTTGATCTTTGCTCACTTGTGGTTAAGCAATGCTATTGGTGAGACCTGCTCTGATACCAATTTAAATTCTAGAGGGGGAGTGAATTGAAATTTTTCTGTGAGTCGATTGCTGACTTCTTTCAGTCGACTCGCCTGCAGATTAGTGCACTTTACAAAATAAATTATATTTAGCACATTTAAGCAAATTAGTAGTTAAACACAAAGTAAAGACATAGAGATTTATCCTGGTTTGGAACACCAATATGGTGCCTACTTCAAGTCCCCTTGGGTTTCAAAGTTTCCTTAGATCATTCAATGTCAGGCTCTAGTACAATGAAAGGAAACAAGTTTTGAAGACTTCTTTTGCTCTTTAGATCTCGTGACACATTTTCAGTTGATATTAAAAAGTTGACTCGATCCTACTCTTTATATAACAATTGTAAACTTAAAGTTACAAAGCCTTGTGAGATTAAGATTAAGATACTTTTATTTTTCTCCTTGAAGTTGTGTGACCCGTGTCCATCTTCAGTATTCTTCTTTTATAGTCTTTTGCTTCCATTTTTCATTAGGAAACTCGAGAAATTTCTTCCCTATCAAGGATTTGAATTGATTCCTTAATTGAAGGATGGCACCATAATGTTTGTCCATATCAGGTATGTCCTTACGTGGTGTAATTTTCACAATTGTACATGTCCATATCAGATATGTCCATGTAACAGTTGTCACCTTTATTCCTTTTGTTTTATGTCCTGATTGATTTGGTCTGACGTGATTCTAGGATTATGATCCGTCGTCCATTTTCAAGATATTTGATTGATTCTCTTGCTTCCATGTTGAGTTAGTTTTTTTTATCCTCCATATCTTTGGGGGAGATACCTTTCGTTATTCCAATATCCTTTTTCTTCTTTTACTTGATCATGGTGATTGATCTAATTTTTCTTGATTTTTGGGGCTGAGATTCTTCTTCCATTTGGTCTCATTGTGACTGATTTACTTGGATGTCGTGGATTGTGAATTAATTAGCAGTCCTTAATATCCTACAAAGATACAATTGTTAGTTTTTCATTATTAAAATACAGACTTAGGAGTTTAATACAGCATAGCACGATTCTTGTGCCTCAACCAAGATCCTTTGTTGCAACCCATCGACATCAGAAACACATACCCTTCCTTCATACCGTAAAGTATCATCGCCACTGATCTCAAACCCCATTACCTTCTACATACCCATATTACTCTTGATTTTTATCAAGATTGGATCTATAACTTGTTTCCCCTTAATATCTACATCAAGAGACGACCGAACCATTTCCTGTACCATCACCCCACCATCCTCAGAGTCCAAAAGATGAACTCCAAGATTAGACTAGCGGTGAATATCTTTCTCCAATTCCTACTTTCCTTCATCCACATGAGCCAAACTCCCTATGGATAACCTGCTAAGAGCATCAGCAACCACGTTAGCATTATCGGGGTGATGATTAAGACTCATGTCATAGTCTTTGAGAATATCCAACGATCTCCTTTGCTTGAGATTTAGCTCCTTCTGAGTGAAAACATAATATAGACTCTTATGATCTGAAAAGATGTCTATGTGCACTCCATACAAATAATGACGCTAGATTTTCAAAGAAAAAACCACCGCTAATAGCACCAAATCATGATTAGGGTAATTTCTCTCATGCACCTTAAACTACCTAGAAGCATATGCAATTACCTTCTTATACTGCATCAAGAAACAACCAAGTCCCACCCTAGATGCATAAAAATAAACCACAAACCCCTCAGTGCCCTCAGGCAATGTCAAAACTCTAACCGAAGCTAGCTTATCCTTCAACTTCTCAAAACTCCCCTCACAAGCATCTGACTAAGAAAACATAACCTTTTTCTATGTTAACTTAGTCAAAGGAGCAGCTATCATCGAAAATCTCTCCACAAACTGTCAATAATACCCAACCAAGCTCTGAATATCCTTGGAGTCATGATACAAGAATAATCACAGATATGGACCTATGAGAGTGTGTGTTAGACCCGAGACATGGTGTGTGCAATTGAAGAGCGAAAGAGGACCTAATGATGCACCAAAACCATCCATACACTACACTTGATAGGTGCCTCACACCTAAGGGCCTTTTGGTCATTTTAGTTTCTATTATGTAATACACTATATAAAGAACAATGTAGGGTTTCATTACTTAGATTTTAGATGATATTGGTAAGTTTTGTATGAATTTTGAAACACCAAGTTCTCTCTCCTTTGAGGAAAACCAAAACTAGGACAAGAAACTATTGTGGATTCACTAGTGATTGTATTTTAATTAGAAACGTCGATGCTTGGGAGGTGGATTTTGATCTTGTTTATACTTACTAGATTAGTGATAGTTTGTGTATGTTGTAAGGGTCCTTATATTTAATATATCTTAGGGTTCTTAGGGTCTATACACTCTTTTGTCAATCTATTTATCCTTTAATATACTACATTTCGTTTCTTGTTCTTGTGTTGTGTTCTTGTGCCGTTTTTAGTGTGTTGTTTTTGTGGACTGTTTTGTGACATCTTGTCTCTGTTTTGTGTCTTCTTTGGACCGTATGGTATCATTTGGTATCAACGTCATCATAGATTTTGTTCCAACAAAATCAATTTTGGGATTGTGAGTTGAAAAGAAATAAAAAAAAGTAGTGTTCTTGAGTTTGTTCTTGGCTGAGACTTGATGTTCTTGTTGTTGTCTTGGCCGAGATTTTTCCTTTGAACATAGATCTAGGAGATAGAACATAGATCTAAGAGTCTCTTGTTTGTTTTGAGTGTTGTTGGTGTTAGTTTCTTCTTCACTAACACTAGTAGAATCAAGATCCAAGTTGGGCTATTTTTTGTGTTATTGTTGTGTGGATTCAAAGGGTGGGCCGAAGTGTGGATGGTGTTGTTGTTGTGGGTTAAAATTCATACGTTTTTGGTGTATTTTTGTTGTGAAAACCCAAAGTTTAAAGGTGTATTATTGGTATTGTTGTTGTTGATTTATGTTTGAAAGAGGTGTTGTTGTTGTTGGGAGGTTCAACTTGAACCTTGGTCTTCAAATCTTGTTGAAGGTTCTTGGTGTTCTTTGCCAATCTTCATTTCTTGTGACAAGAATAACCTTCAATAAGTAGTGTTGATCTTAAGACCAAGTGGAAGAGTGTAGTCTTCTTGTTTGTCTTGAAACAAGTTCCAAGACTATACCAAAGTAGTAAGGGACAAAAAGACTTTCAAAAAGACTAGTTACCAAAAGGGAGTAAGGGGACTTTTCAAGACTAACCAAAAGAGTAAAGAGCCAACCACCCTTCAAAAAGGTGTTTTGCTCAAAAGGTGCAAAGAAAACCAATTTTGAATGTGGAAAACGCTCCAAAATTTGTGTCTTTCCCCTCCAAATCCAAATTCACTCTTCCACAAGTTGGAAAAACACTAATTTTTCAAATTCCACAACCATTCCAAGGCTACAACGTCACTATCCGCAACCAATCAAAGGCTTCCACATCTACCCCTTTGTACAACTAATTTGTTTTCTATTTTGTAGGTAACTTCATGTCCATAATGTCCATAATGGCCATTTTGGCCCACCTTGATGCCATTTCCTGAGACATGGCTAAGGCGAATGCGGGCCTTGAAAAAATTAGCTCGGATATGTGTACTATAATTGAGAGGTTGGAACGAGTGGAGAGTCAAAGAAACTCTCGTGTTTCTACTCCCGAAACTTTGCCTCAAACGATCAATCCTCCAAGACCACCACCAAGTGACATAGGCATAAGCCAAGCCTCCAAATTCCCTCCAACCCGAGACCTAAATAGGTCACTTCCCTCTTAATTTGATCAAGTCCAACAAAAAGGACTTGGAAGCCAATTTCCTTCCATCCAAGCTCCACAGCCGAAGCTCTACATTACCAAAACAATCCTCTCAACCAAAACTCCACTTCCCCAAAACCGATATGTCCATATAGAGGAGTAAGGTAGAAAGGAACATGAGGGACATGGAGTCTACAATAATGCTTATATGATGGAAGGGAAGTAGAGGGGAAGATGTAGGGAACCACAAGGAACCCGCCACAAATAAAGGAGGTGGTATGTGTTTCGGATGATATTGAAAACAAGGCTTAAGATAGAGAGGAAGCCGAGGTTCAAAATGAAGATGTTGGCCGAGCTTGTGTTATTAAGCTATCGGGTTCCTCATGTGTTTTGCGGACTGTTTTGTGCCATATTCCTATTTTTTACGGACTGTTTTGAGTAGGTTTCTTTTGAAGTGGCCAATTGAATGAGGTGAATCCATGAATTTGTGAAAAAATTCCTCTCAAAAAGGAGAGGATGATACAAGAATAATCACGGATATGGACCTATGAGAGTGCGTGTTGGACCCGAGACTTGGTGTGTGCAATTAAAGATCCAAAGAGGACCTAATGATGCATTTAAACCGTCCATACACTACACTTGATAGGCGTCTCACACCTAAGGTCCTTTTGGTCATTTTAGTTTCTATTATGTAATACACTACATAAAGAACAATGTAGGGTTTCATTACTTAGATTTTAGATGATATTTGTAAGTCTTCCATGACTTTTGAAACACCAAGTCCTCTCTCTTTTGAGATAAACCGAAACTAGGACAAGAAACTAGTGTGGATTCACTAGTGATTGTATTTTAATTAGAAACGTCGATGCTTGGGAGATGGATTCCGGTCTTGTGTCTACGTAGGAGATTGGTGATAGTTTATGTAGTTTGTAAGGGTCCTTAGATTTAATATATCTTAGGGTTCTTAGGGTCTATACACTCCTTTGTCAATCTATTTATCCTTTAATATATTGCATTTCGTTTCTTGCTCTTGTGTTGTGTTCTTGTGCCATTTTTAGTGTCTTGTTGTTATGGACTATTTTATGACGTCTTGTGTCTGTTTTGTGTCTTCTTTGGACCGTTTGGTATCAAGTCTTGAGGATCCACCATAATCCCACTAGAAATAATATGACCAAGAAAAGTCACTTCGTTCAGTCACAACTCACTTTTAGAGAACTTGGCATACAACTGTTGTTCCTTTATGACCCGCAATACCACATGGAGGTTATTATCATGATCCACCTCACTCTTGGAATAAACCAGAATGTCATCAATAAACACAATGACAAAGAGATCCAAGAAATCTCCGAAAACCCTATTCTTCATGTCCATAAATGTCACCGGGGCATTAGTCAAACAAAATGACATCACCAAGAATTCAAAGTGCCCATACCAAGTACGAAAATCCATCTTAGGGATATCCTCCTCCCTAATCTTAAGCTTGTGATACCCAAACCAAAGATTTATCTTAGAAAATAACTTGGCACCTTAAAACTTATCAAACAAATCATCTATCCTTGAAAGAGAATACTTGTCTTGACCGTTACCTTATTCAACTGTCAATAGTCAATGCACATCCAAAGGGAACCATCCTTCTTGTGTACAAACAACACTGGTGCAACCCACGAGAATACACTAGGATGAATAAACCCCTTATACAAAAGATCCTTAAGTTGATCCTTGAGTTTCCTAAACTCTACCAGAGCTATTCTATAAGGAGGAATAGATATTGGACGAGTGTCCATAACAAATCAATACCAAACTCTATTTCCTTATCCGGAGGAACAGTAGGAAGATCATCCGGAAGGACCTCAGGAAACTCATTTACCACCAGAATCAAATGAAAAGAAGGACCTTCCGAGTTAGAATCTTTAATCTGTACCAAGTGATAAAGACAACTTTTATAGATTAACCTCTGAGCTCTAATATAAGAAATAAACCTCCCCCTAGGAGCTAGGGAATCACCCTCCCACTTTATAACCGGTTCATCAAGGAACCTAAAGACAACCTTACGGGTCTGAAAATCCAAGGACGTGTAACAAGAGTGTAACCAATCCATCCCAAGAATAACACCAAAATCCACCATATTAAGTTCAAACAAATCCACCAAAGTCTGCCTACCACCAATAGATACAACACCCCCCCTATAGATTTTCTTAGCAATAACCGAGTCACCTACTGGGGTAGAAACATAAAAAGGATAAAAAACAACCTCAGGATCAAAACCAAAACATATAGCCATATATGGGTTCACATAGGAAAGAGTGGATCTCGGATCAAGCAGACAATACACGTCATGAGAAAAGAGTTGTAGCGTATCAGTAACGACATTAGGTGATGCCTCATATTCCTACCAAAATGCAAGAGCATACAACCTATTCCGGACAGTGCTGGTACCAGAAGTAGGAGCAGACATCGAAGTCGCACCACTAGGCACAGAAGTAGAAGATGAAGCAACTGGAACTTTGACCGCTCCTAAAGCTCCCTTACCGATTGGAAAATTCTTGAGCATATACCTGGCGGGCCATATTTAAAATAGTTGTCCCTTTCTTCATCATAATAACCCTGATAAAAATGACCACAAAATCGGTAAGGAGGGCATGAAAAAGCCGACTAATCCCCACTCGCCTGAGATTGGGCACTCTGTGCTCGAAAATTATCACCACCTTACAGACGCCTATCATTCGTCTGCCTCGGGTAAAGAGCGCTAGTAATAGAGAAGGAACCATAAATCCCCTACTTCTTTTTCAGCCATTTACCACCATCCCGACCACCTTACAACTGAGCACCTCCCTGATCAGTAAACCTGCTCCTCTTACCCTGCCTATCTCCAAACTCCTCTGTTTCCTCTTCTCATCCTCCACCTACTACATGTGGACAACTAACCTCGAAATATCCATATCTTTGATTAACAAAGAAGTCTTGCTTTCCAACATCAAATCCCGAGATATCCTAGAAGAAAAATTTCTCATGATCACCCTCATGTCAGCCGCAAAAGTAGAAGCATACCTTGACATCTGATGAAATTTCATGGAATATTCCTTGACCGACATTCTTCCTTGCTTAAGATTCACAAACTCCTCCATCTTCACTTCCCACAGCTCTTGATAAAAGAAATGAACCAAAAAAAATATCCCATAAGGATGACTCATCCATATCACCTCTATCCCGATCCCTCTTCTCGTACAATTGGTACGCAACATCTTTGAGCTGATAAGATGTAAAGTTTACACCTTCCACATTTGTGGCCTGCATCACCCTGAATATCTTCTCCTTTTCATCTAAGAACCCTAAGGATCCTCCTCCATCTTTACACTAGTAAAGTAGGAGGATTCAGTTTCGTAAACTTCCCAACCTCTGTGGCCTCAGCAGATAACCCACCTGACATATCTCGCTCAACCTAAGCAACAACCAACAGAGCAATAGTATGAATAGACTGGTGAAAATCTGCATTAGTTACCTCACCCTGAGGAGGACTAGTAGCACTCGGAGGAACTCGAGAACAATCAAGGATAGAACCCTATGATTGACGACGAAC
Source organism: Capsicum pubescens (assembly GCA_030864215.1). Taxonomy (NCBI): domain Eukaryota; kingdom Viridiplantae; phylum Streptophyta; class Magnoliopsida; order Solanales; family Solanaceae; genus Capsicum; species Capsicum pubescens. The sequence goes on along the minus strand of CM061544.1, from coordinate 190,032,026 downwards.
TCCGAACGTACCCCATCAACATTGTCCCCGAATGGGACTGAAGAGTTTCCTTATGTTCCATATCATCGAGGCATGATATGAAAAATGAACTAACAAAGATTAGAAGAGAATTCCAGGATTTACACTCCAAGCTTGAAAATAGAATAGCAAGAAAGTAAAATATTCCTAAATTCCATATAGCCTCTCTCTTATGAGTGTGGACACACCTATAAAAGAGACTCTACTAGACATGTATTTGTGGACTCCCAATTAACCATGACCCTAAAGCTCTGACACCAACTTGACATGACCCCTATAATGGGCGTCCTATGTCTAATAGGGATCGTAGACCACCCCCGTTACCCAACCCAACCTCCAGCCTCCTACCTTAAGTTGCCTGAATTTTGAATAACAAGATAGCATAACAATCCAGATTACAAACTCTGAGATAGGTATATTACCAAGAACGACCCAATCGAGTCCGACCGTCCCATACCAACCATCTAATCATGCCAACCCAAACCAAATATGTTCTATTGATAATCAAATAATCTCAAAATAAAATACAATGGAACAGTGAGAAATTTTGTCCAATGAGGTCAGCCCTAACACCAATGTCAATACTAAGGATAACACCAATACCGATCCCGCCCATTCCAACCCATAATAGTTCCACAAAAGCCTCTAACTAAAAAAATACAAATATTCGATTGGGACATGCCCCTAACCATAGCCAAATCCAATATCCATAAATAATCCAGAGAATGAAATAACATCCATGAAATGGAGCCTTTTAAAAAGATGGAAGCTCACCATTTCAATCCAAAGTTGACTCCTGAGTATCTGAATGCTAAGCAGGAGAAGTAGAACAGTCGGTTCCTACATCGCATGGGGATACAATCCCCCGAAGACGGGTTAACAGGTGAACACTAGCATGAACTCATGATAAGGATAAAATAATGTCATTTATAAAAATAAGTAAAACCATCCATAAGCACACAAACCTTACATATAAATATATAACTATGCTAGAAAAGGGAACCGGGTTTAGCATGCCATTTAAAAATTTTTACCTAGGTTGTGTAGCTCTGTCGTCCTAAACCACCCACGGGCTATATGGGTTCAGATCCTCCTACTGAAAGGGCCCCAGTGCGTGAAGCTGCACGACCAGGGAAGAAAATCTGAGATGAATAGTACATCCCCCAAAATATAAAGTGTGATATCATGCATACAGTCACTAGGACCGAACCTCACATCGACAAATATGAGTTTCCAATTTCGATCCCCCGGGCCTCCACCTTCTACGACTTTGCTACATACACACACACACACCCTTTTTAAGCCCAATTAAAACCATTTTCCAACCAAACCATTATTCCATTATTATCAACCAAAGCTATTAGTAGTGGTATCGTCATACTAATTATAACTTGCAAGTATTGTCCTTAGCCAATCCTTAGGGGATTCCCATATACCCCACATGATTTGTAATTAACCAAAAACATGGCTACCACAACTTTTTCAATCCATTCAAAATCATTTAAACCATTCATATCATTTAGGGTTCCATTACCAAGTTTAAACCATGCATAAGTTTCATTGAAAAACCAATATTATAGTGAAAATATTGTTATAACCATTTTATCAAACACATTTGGGGCATAGTATTTCCAAAACCAAAGTCAATTACCAAAGAACCATTTCCATGCAAAAAATTATCCAAAACCACCATTAATGCATATAAAAGCATGATTAAAACATGGGAAAACCATAACCAAGCATTTATAACCAAAACTCTCAAATCATATTTGAAAACCCAAAATCATACAATATTCAAATCATGAAAACATTGTATAAAACCATGCCTTTAGTTGGAACTAACAATAAGGGAAGAGAACATGCCTTAAACCAAGATGATGATGGAGAGAAATCACCAAGACAAGCCTCAATTTACTCCTTAAGATAAAACCCTAGCTTCCTTTGCCCAAGAAATCTAAAGAGGATTTAAGAGTGTTTTCCGAGTGCTTAAGAATAGAATAATAGGGTAAATAACCTCCCAAGTGCAATATAAGTCATGGTACCTTATTAGGATAAGTGGAGAAATATCCAGATTGCCCTCACTTAAATTGCATTAAATACCCGTCATAGGGTACGACTGGCCTGTACGAGTCGTACCCAACCTGTACGAGTGGTACCCACCTTGCTTTGGGATGGTTTTAGGACTAGCATCAAAATTAATGGCTATATAAGGAGTCACAAAAGGAAGTGAAGCTCCGGGGTCTATTAAAACATAGACATAAAGAAGAAAGACCTGCAACATACCCGTAACCACATCAGGAGAACTTTGTTGATCATGCCGAGTCTGGGGAGCATACAATCTATTCTGGCGTTGTACGCTGGTTGTACTAGAGCTGACGCCATGTTGAGGAGGGCGACTGGATGGAGCTAAAGGATGGTTGGACTGACCCTGCTGACCAGCCCCTGTGGCCTGGCTTGCCATATCCAAAACACACATCACTACCAACCTTACACTCACCTTGATAATTCCGACCATATTTTCGGCAAAATAGATTAGTACAACAACTATTCACACTGCCCTGGGTCTTAGAGCCTGGCACTCTATCCCGATTGTCTTGTCTAAACTTAGGTAATGGCGTACTAGCTGAAGATAGAGCCGGGGCTGAAAAATTATGAAGGAACTGAGAACGTTTACCATCTTCTAACCTTGGCCAAGAAAATTTAAAACTACTTGTTCTAACCCTCTTATTCTCTCTCTCCTTACATTTTTCCTCTTAAATCTACTGAGCATGAACCATAAGTCTAGATAGGTCCATCTCCTTAATTAACATGGCAGTCCTACACTCCTTGACCACACTATCAGATACACTAAACAAAGTTACTCATTCTAGACCTATTATCCACCACCATAGTAGGAGCATACCTCGCCAACTGAGTGAACTTCAGCGAGTACTCATTCATGTTCATATTACCCTACTTCAAGTTGATGAACTTCTGAACCTTAGTTTCCCTCAAATCTAGGGCAAAGAACCTGTCTAAGAATGTTGTGGCGAACTCCGCCCACTCTATAGGCCATGTATCAACACCTCGGTCTCCCTTCCACAACTTAAATCAGGTGTGAGCTACATCCTACAACCGATATGCAGCCAACTCTGTACTCTCACTCGAAGTGATGCCCATTGGATTCCCCTTAGACTTAGATCCCAAAAACAGAGGGAGATTTATCCTAGTGAAATCCAGAATCCTAACTGCAGCTGAATTTTCCACTGGATTGATTGGAGGAATAGCCTGCTGGTTGTTCTGAGTAGCTATTGAATGGGCTAAAGTCGTGCAAGCAGCCCTAAACACGACATAAGAGACGTGTTCATTCAGGGGATCTTTCTAAACAAGCGGTGGTCCGGGTTGATCCTCGTTCCTTCTTCCGTTGTTCCTTCTGGGAGGCATTGTCTATAAACAAAACAAAGGATAAAATTGAAAGAGGAATTAAATAAAGCTCACGCTCTTTCGAACGACATGAAAATTGAAAGAAGGGAAGTTTTTCCTAAAACATCTTGTGGACTCTAGTCCATAAGTGTGACGCACTTCACACCTATGCACAAGACTCTACTCAATATGGATTTCAGACTCCCAAGGACACTTTAAAACCTTAGGCTTTGATACCAAATGTAATACCCCGGGAAATTTTTCGTTGAAATTTTATGCATAAACATGTTGGGTTCTATTTTCTAGAATGAATTATAAATTTTCCGTGCAGAATGTCTTTTATTATGACCCACCATTGCGTAGAGTATCAAATAACCATTCCAACGATATGTGGATCATCCAAAACGGACACTTGAGCGACGAGTTATGAACATTCCGATCGAGCCGTGAATAGTAGTGAACAGTAAAACGTGCAGGAAAAAAAGTACTGAGGCCTGGCGTATTTTTTTCTCCAACTTTAAATGATCATAACTCCTTGTACATAATGATCTGGGTGATCTAGTATATATCAATGGAAAGTCTTGCGGGTCCTCTTTCCAATGAAATTAATTTCATCCAATTTGTCTATCGGAGCAAAAAGTTATGGTTGATCTACTTCAGCCTATCAAAAGTGAATTTTTGGGTCAACTTAAAACAATCATAACTCCTTGTACACAATGATCTGGGTGAGATGCTATATATCAACGGAAAGATATGAGAGTCTTCTTTCTAATGAAATTAGTTTCATCCAATTTGGATATCGTATTAAAACGTTATGGTTAATCTACTTCAGACTATCAAAACAGTCTACCAAATGACAGATTCAAGAATTATTTGTTTTTAGGGGCGTTTTGGTCATTCCCCCTCACCCAAAATCCGTCCAAACCCTATATTAAATCCTATTAGAAGCATTATATGTTATATTTCATCAAATTCCCTCAAAAAGAAAACCCTAAGCTCCTACATCCAACTTCAACAACCTCCAAAGTTCACCATTAATTCTGCAAATTTATTCAAGATTCCAAGTTCCTAGTTCAAGAACTTCAAGAACCTCCAAAGTTCACCATTAATTCTGTAAATTTATTCAAGATTCCAAGTTCCTAGTTCAAGAACTCCAAGAACCATCATTCAAAGGCACGATTAACATCTCAAAAAAGAGTATCGATTTAAAGTTCATCATTCAAGGTATGTGGGGGTTTTCAACAAGATCAATCTTTCATTCTTGTGCCCAAAAGTAATTTTCTTTACGAAGATATGATTTTTATATGTTTATTATGATTTTGGAGCATGAACTTATATTCTATCTTGGTTATCTTGAGATTATGATGTTTATGACTTTGAAAAGTCAAATTTATATGAAATTATGACTTAAAGCATGATGCTTGAAAGAAATTTACTATGATTTTGATATTTGGGTCTTGAACCCCATTTGAAATTGTGTCTTTGAGAAAATATGTGCTATATGCATGTTGATGTTGAATATTTGAGATGTTTTGAATGATTTGACCTTTTGGTCGTGAATGAGTTATTTTGAACTCGACTATGAAAGAAATCCACGTTTTTATTGATTATGATAAAGGGGTAGCAAATTGGCTCCCGATGAAAATTGTTGAAGTGTTTATTATGGATTTTCTTTAATGTGAGCCTGAGACTGATTTAAATTTCTGAGCTAAGTCCGGAAGTAATCTTTAGCACCGAGTGGGAGGTATAAAGTGACCTTACTTCCCTAGAACTACGTGCCCCCATAGGACGTGAGCCTGAGGCTGATTTATATAGTGATCACTAGTGTTTTTGAATTGATACTGGAAGTCCTACTCTGATGGCAAGGATAGGACGGCTCTCCCCAACGTGGGTTGGATGTTGGACTCCATGTGGCTCACATGTTTTATGTCAGTTATAGGATCTCCCAGTGTGTGTGTGTTTCCTTGTGTCTATGGTGAATGGTGAAGTGATTTGAAAGTGGAATTATGAAAGTTATTCTTTCGAAAGATTTAAATGATATTTACATTATGAGAATTGATATTCTTGATGAACTGAAAGTGATTGACAAATTATATAATAACTCACATGTGTTATTATACTTATTTCATCCTCTCATGATTATAATGATTTTCTTCGGGCTATGTGAGTCTTTCATATATCCTGCATATTTCTTATAAATATTTATGATGATAATGTTTATACAACTGCATACACCCCCATATACTCGGTTCCTTTCCATGGTACTGACCCACATATTCGGATGTGGGCTACATTTTCTCGAAATATAGGTACAAGGTATAGTTGCACCTTCGGATCCAGTCAGTTCGTGGTATCTAGTCAGCAGGTGATGAGTCTTTTTGATTCAAGGGCTTGGGTTAGTTATGCAGAGTTTATAGTATTGTATTTTATTTATTCAGTCGTATTGAGTTGGGGTAGTCGGGAGTCATGACTCGGCTACCTACAGTCAGTACTAGTAGAGGCTTCATAGACAGTCAGTAGAAGTTGATGTATTTTGTTTCAATTTTGGTTGTAAAGGCAGAATTGTAATCTTGTAAAATTCCATTTTGTATCGATCAGATTCAGAAAAGAGTTAATTTTTGTTGATTTGTATGGATTTGTATTTTTATTCAGTTGCTTATGAGTTATGCCAGTAGAAGGGTTATCTTGGGGTCACTTGTGACCCTAAGCACCGTGTGACGTCTCAGGACCCGATTTCGGGGCGTTACACCAAATTTTGTCACAACCCGAGGCTACCCCCTAGTCGAGACAATAGTGTTTACGGCCATAAGTGACCACAAATTAACCTATGAGCTCGCACCTGCTGTGAGCGCTGAGTAAAATAGAAATATAACATATATGCGGAAGATAAACTAATAAGATACTGAAATTTGAATACTAAATATGTGTTAAAAACATGTCTGAAATATCGGATATAATACTGAAAACTAAATTATCTATATGAAGCAACTGATAATACAAAAAGGACTGACTGATTGTCTAACTAATTGTCTGAAAGCCTCTAAACATCATGAGGAGTTGATGGGACAAGCCCCCAACTAACTCCGACTGACTGAATATTAGAAAATACCAAAATTAGTGGGATAAATAAATCATATCCTCGATGGATGAGAACTTACCACTGTTGGTGCTGAGTAACGCTGAGCTGTCTAAGAACGGTCGGGAAATTGAGCATCAAAATCTATGTTATAAAACAACATAGCGAAAAGTATGCGGTTAGTACTTTGAATGTACTGGTGTATGAGATGAAGACTGGATGAAATGCATGAGATAACTGAGCATGAACATGTAATATCTGAGAATGCAAGACCAAGCATAAACATGATACTGGAGTAATCCAAAAGTTGTAAGGCTGAAATCTATATAACTGAATAACTGACAATCTACTTCCTTGGTCAAGCAAACCTGAACTGAGATACATTGAGATACTAACTGAAAGTGTGGGAGGTATCATGTAACCAATATGCCCTAATCTGAGATAATCAGGGTCTAACCTATAACCCCAGTTGGAAGGGTGTCAGTATCGTTCCACGAGTGCTAACATTGGTTGTGTGGATCCACTAAATTGGTGTCCCGGAGGACTAAGGAGTCACCCTCTACTGGCAGGTGCTTTCATGAGATATAGGCCAACCCTCAAATAGCAGGTAGACATCTCAAACCTATGCTGGCTACGTAGTTCTGTAAATCAGGGATTGCGACTAAGGTTCGCACCCTCTACTGGTAGGTGAGCCCCTACCCCTGGGTTCGCTTGGTGTTAAATCCTACTCCAAACTGAACTGACACTAGTATTGAACTAAACTAGACTCAACTAAATATAACCATCGATATTACTCGTCATGATCATTAAAACTGAATAAATGGTAACATTTATAGTTTAACTGAAATCATTACTTGAAAGATCTAAAATGTAAGTAAACACGTAGATATTGGGTGTTCATAAGTCTCCAGTACTGAATAATCATAAAACACCATATTAAAGCTTTAAACTGTAGTAGGGAGTGGTAGTTTAAAACCCAAAATGTAAAGTTTCACCAATTCAAGTGAAGAGCATAAACTTGAACATGGGGATGTCTTAAAACATGAGAAAACAACGTGACTTAATGGATAAATTCACAATTCGATTTTATGACATGAAATTCAATTGAATACGACATGGGAAAATCGAAACTTGAAACATGAGATAACCTAACTTTTCATGGAATCATACTAGGACATGAATTGAGTCAAACTACTACGGAAAACATGAATTTAAACTCATCTTGATCATATGCATCTTCGTAACAAAGGAAAACTTATACTTTTAATCAAAGAAAGTTTTTTTTGGGGCTCCATAAGTGAAAAATACCCATGGATGAACACCCCACATACCTTAATAACTGAATTCTTGAAGATTTCTTGGATTGGAAGCTTGAACTCTTGATTTCTTGGGGAAAAAACTTGAGTTTGTTCTTAGGGAAAGAGAAGGGTTTCTTGAGAGTAATTTGGATTAAAAGGGGAAAATAATACCCTTTTGGAAGTCCCAAATCGTGTTAAGGACGAATTGGGTTGAGGAAAATGACTCAAATGCCCCTTGGGAACTTAAACCATGTAACTGTGCGGGACAGAGTCATGCTTCGTGCGCCTCTCTCTCTAGGAGAGAGCAACGCGCCGCGCAGCTTGCTCTGAGGGAGAAAGCCACACGTCACGGACCACTCTACCTTGGGAGAGTGCAATGTGTCACAACCTTATCGCGTTACTTCTCTATTTCAGCCATCCAAACATGCCTCGATCCTCGTTCAAAAATCCCAAAATCTTTCGAGACGTACCTTTAACCTTCCTAAACATGAATCAACTTAAAAACCAATATTTTGGGATTGGTAAGGCCAAACTAAAACAATCCGTAAAGTCTAGGTGTCTTGAAAATGACTAAGTCCTTAACACTTAGTGAAAATTTCAAGTCTTGGACCCCTTAAGCATGCAACTACAACTGAACCGAGCTTAAGATCTTACGGGATATTACATCATATCTAAAGTTTGGGGTGATTTTGAAAATGCATCATGTGGCTTCGCATCAAGTTACAACCATAGTTGTACTACCAATATAGAGCTCAGAAATTTTTCATATTTGTAGCAATAACCACATTTTACAGAAATAGCCACTGATTTGTTATTTTTGCAGAAATTGAAGAAAGTGGGGGTTAAAATGACACGTGCGAAACACATTTTTTATAGTGACTGAGTAAGTGGTCCAGCTAAGAAAATAAATATCATAAAAATACACCACTAAATAGTCCAGGAGGATCATTGAACCCCCGGAAAGTTTAAACATGTTATGGCAAATTTCGCTAAATTTGCATATGTTTTGAATTATTTTCCTTGTATTTATTGATTTGTTTTAGTTTTTTTATTAGATACAGAACCAAATTAAATATTTCCGGTTGTTAAAAATTTATCATCAAATTAAACTAAATCAAATCAAATTTAATTTTTTATGATCCAGTTCTATTTATCAATGTGGTCCGCTTTCACTGTTTTTGAAAAAACCCTAATTTTAGTAGACAATATTTCATATTTATAGCTAGAATTAGTTGGCCTTTGTTGATTGTCTTGATGCTTCTTTTTTTTGTAGATTATAATTTTGGCCATCAGATTAAAACATGTCGTAGTTTAAGTGTCTAAATGAAATTTACTAGTAAGTTTAAAGAATTGTCAGTATATTTTGTGTAACATATTCATATCTTAACATGATAAAAAATATATAATTAAAATTTTTATATAACTAATTCAACTAAGTCCATCATATTACGTGTTCAAAAAATATTAATTTAATCATAGTCTTAATATAATATTTATTTTCATTATTTAAATAAATATTGCATTTAGTGTAATGTTAATAGTTCTTTAAATAGACTGCACCTCTCATTGTTTTATATCAACTGACGTAATATACACGTGCAAAGTAGACACACTTAACTAGTAAATATACGGACAAATAACATAAACCTTACATCTTAACTTACCATAGTTATTCAAAATCTCATTCCTACAAAGTAATTACAAAAATCTCAACTTTCACTTTCTCCTCTCCAAAAAACTGATACATAATACTACTCCCCCATTACAAATCTCATATTCTCTTCCCTTCTTTCTATTAAAATCCTCTATTTTTCTATTCTTTCCAGATCTTCAAACTTTTTAATTTCCAACCCTATCTTTTTTTCCTCTTATCTCATTCAAATAATAGGCCAATATTCATTTGGTGGTGGGCGGAAACACCGTACCCTAGCACCACTGCTCCACTTCTAATAATTTTAACCTTTCTCTCTGATGAGTTTAGATGAAGAAAAGCCAACAATAAAAGTTTAGAGATTCGTTAATGGAGTTTGGAGATACGTCAGTGGTGTAATATATTGAGTTGTGGTCTATTTTGGTGGCTGGTTGCATAGAGTTGACTATCGATGGTGGTCTGAGACAAAGACAACAGAAGTTGGTAGTGGAGTATGGAGGAAGTTTGGAGATTTTTCAATGGAGTATGAAGATGACGATGTTAATTAAGATAAATAACAATGATGTATCTATTAAGAGAGTTCGGAGATACATAAGAATGATAAATTGAAAAGGATAAAAAGATACATCACATAACTCTCCACCAAATGTACAAAAGCTATGTATCTTTTTGAATATTAGCTTACAGATACATAAGAAGGATATCTTTGGTTGAAAATCTGACAAAAATTATACATCGAAATGCTTTTTATGCTACTTATACATAAAACTTATGTATCTAAATATATCTCTATGATATTGACAAATAAGAGTTATGTATCGGTACTTATGTATTAATCAATTAGTTTGGTACTTCTGTACCAGATTATGATGTATTAGCACCTGACTTATGTGTCGCGAGAATCTAAAATTCAAGATTTTTTTATATATATGAAAACAATCGGAATGAATCATAAGTAGGTACTAAATAATCGAAATTTATAAAATTTGTCCTAATTATAATTAGGGAAAAGGACAAAAATAACCTAAAACTAAAATAATTCTACAAAACTAATACCTAAATTCTAAACCCCAGTAAATAGCCACTCGGGAAAATAATTCCAACCGAATGACCATTTGACGTATGTGGGGAGTGGCATCTGGGGAGAGGGCATCATTAGTAATGCTAATTGTAATAGATATTCCCCATATTATTTGAATAAAAAAGTCATCACACCACAAACTTATAAGAGGAAATGAAAACAAATTACTTAGTTACTACTTAATAAGAAGAAATTATTGCATTGAACTAATTATAACTTTGTCCGCATTAGAAACCAATTGATCAGTAGCATTTTTATTCGCTGCTTTACATAATTTGCACATTGGATATTTTTCAACAAAACCAATCATTTGAATGCAATAGAAATTGGTCTCTCTGTATTCATTATTCCACATACTTTTAATAAAAATTACATTGCTTTGTTAGTAGTAATTGATGGGAACAATTTCTTGTAGTCTTTATAATAATGATACAGTTTCTATACCTATACATATTCTATATAATAATTATATCATTTTTATACATATTCTATACAATTTGTAACTACAATTATTATTTAGATACATATTTTATACGACTCTATATAATTTCTACATGCATTCTAAAAATGTATCAATCTAGTATAAGAGAGTATCAATTGAGTATATGGACATTGCAAGTGTATCAACGTAGTATAAAAATGTATTAATGTGGTATAAAAGAATATCAATTGGGTATAAGGACTGCATGTACTTGCATAGAATTTCCTTTCTCTTTTTTAAAAAGTGTATCAATATAGTATAAAAGTGTATTAATTAAGTATAGAGACTGCATATGCTCAATTGAGCCAAATGACTAAAAGAGGGAATTAAAAATAGCCAACTAGCTATAGCTGTCCATCTTTTCAAATTGTGACTATTTTTTTTAAAAAAGGTCAGCCCATGTCCTTTTCCCTTATAATTACTGAGTCATATCGTAGCTAGACAGAATTATGGCCCGACACTGGAGGCCCAAGGATGTTGCGATCCAACTGATTGGAGAAATACAAATTGATTAGGGCCTCTAATAGTTCTAACCCAAAAAGAAGCCCAGTAACATAACCCTAGGTTCACCATGTATATATGAACATGCCATAAGCGCGAAAAACCCTAAACCGCAAATCGCTGGCCAAATCTAGCGCCGCGGTAGAGCTTTAGCCTTTAGGTCTCGTCTGTGAAGCTCTCAAACCTACGAAGATGGAGAAACAGGGTGTTCAGATGAGCAAAAAGAGAAAAGTTTGTAAATTTTTCTTACAATTTGTTGTTAGATATACCATATTTTGGTGAAATTTATAGGAATAGTTTCTAATGCATTTTTGTCCCATTTCAGTTTGTGGCAGATGGCGTGTTCTTCGCCGAGCTAAACGAAGTGTTGACACGTGAATTGGCTGAAGATGGATATTCTGGAGTGGAGGTCAGAGTCACTCCAATGAGAACTGAGATCATCATAAGAGCCACTCGTACTCAGAATGTTCTCGGTGATTCCTCTATTTTTCTTCTGTATGAATTACTAATTATTTTATGGGCTTAAATATTGCTGAATTTGCCTTTTGGTTCCTCGTGTGGTCATTTGTGTTTGGCTATTTTGTAATTAGTTGGAAGTTTTTTTAATCGTAATTTCTTACGTAAACTTGAAGACCCAATAGTTTATTTATGTTTGATGAACATAAATAAAGAGGAGAGATAAGTCCCATGCTGCTGTATTAGTTGCCCAATTGGAATAGTATATAAGTTTAGGAGAGATAAAGAGGAGTTTGGTGGTAGTGTAAGCGATAAAATTAGGTTATAATGGCGCTTGTATCTTTTTTAGGAATACTTCTTTTTAAAAATAATTTAAATAAAGGAATGATTAAGAATGAAGAGTAATGAATGCTGGTATACCGTATTCAGTCATATGACGTATCTTTTCTTGAAACAATCCAGGAGAAATAGTCCTTTACTTCTCCTGTATGGTTATTTATTGTAGAGAATGTGCATCCGGGGAAGGGTCTAAACTTGTTGTTACTATTTTGGCTTCTTTTCATATCCACAGTTGATATATTTTGTTCTTTTATTAGGTGAGAAGGGAAGGAGGATTAGGGAGTTAACATCAGTTGTCCAGAAGAGATTCAATTTTTACGAGAACACCGTGGAGCTGTATGCTGAGAAGGTTAACAACAGAGGGCTTTGTGCCATTGCGCAGGCTGAGTCGCTTCGATACAAGCTCCTTGGTGGTCTTGCCGTCAGGAGGTGATGGTCGTGCTATTTTTCAAATTATTGTCTGCTTTATGTAGTACTCTCTAATTGTGCCTTTCTTACTTGATTCTTCTAACCTGTTAAGAACATTGACATTCTTGTGCATTTTATTTATGCGGTGCTTCCCTTTCTTCCATTAGCTTATAGTTCTCTTTAGCTAAGCTTATAACCTTTGTACACAATGATCAGTCTTCAATTTTGTCAAAAGTTCTCTTATCATGTATTTCATCAACAAAGCAAATTGGTGTTCTAGCACCAATATTGTGTCGGATGATGACTAGAGAAATTGTCCTCCATGCCATCACATCTTCATGATGTAATTTAGTCTTCATGCAGTAACTGGGAGAGAAGACACATTTGTGGAATTTCTTTCAGAGTTGTTAAACTTGTAATGAGGTGTATTTTAGTTGTCTACATGTAATAGTACATCCCAATTGTGCCTTTCTTAATTTGTTCGTCTAACTTGTTAAGAACAATGACGTGGTTGCGCCTTTTATTCCTGCAGCGCTTTCACTTTCTTTCATTCTTTTTCTTTCACTGGCTTGTTGTTCTCTTTAGCTAAGATTAAAACATTTACGCACAATTAGCCCTTCGATTTTGTCCAAAGTTCTCTATTAACGTGTTCAGGAATGCAAAGCGATGCGAGCCACTGTCGTTGCATGTGGTTGATGTGAGTGCATCATGTTGATTTTATTTTTAGGGTCAATTTTAAATTTAAAAAAGGGTCACTTCGTGTTGATTTAATATTTAGGTTTAGTTTTAAATTTTAAAAAAAGTCTACTGCGGTGACTACCACTGCTGCAATTTTGTAAGGTTAACTTTGAAGTCCACTGCTGTGACTTCTTCTTCACTGTCGACTACCACTACTGCGCTTCTTTTTCTTTACTGCTTCACTTTAATGATGTGCTCGCTTTGCTTCACTCTTCGCGTAATGCGTGATGCAGAGCCTTGTCCACTTTTTCTGCATCACACTTCTTTGAACACTGCTCTATTATGTATGTCATCAACAAAGCAAATTGGTGTTCTAGTACCAATCTTGTGTCGGATGATGATTAAAGAAATTGTCCCTCCCTTCCATCACATCTTCATGATGCTATTTAATCTTCATGCAGTAACTTGGAGGGATGACACATGTAGAATTTCTTTCAGAGTTTTAGGGTTTAGTTATACGATTTGCAAGGTTTGACCTCACTTTAATCTCCTTCTGTGGTTTTTGTCATCTACAAAGCAGATAGGTTTTCTTAGTTCCAAATTTTGTCTGAAGATGACTTTATCAGCTGAAGAATGCTAAAGACATTCTTTGAGTAGTAAAGCGTACACCTCTGTCCTGGGTTTGCAACATGCTTAACTTGTTTCCGTATCTATTCCCATGTGAAATATTTGAGGTTTGATCTTATTGTAATTTCCTCCCATGCTTCTTGCCATCTATAAAGCAAATAGGTTGTACATGGTACCATTTTTGTGTCTGAAGATGACTATAGCAGCTGAAGCACATGCTAAAGACATTTTGTGTTGCAAATTTTCCAACCTCTGTCCTTGCTGTTTGCGAAGTGTTATATATTCGTTTCCTCTGTATGGTTCATTCTAAAACAAAAATGCATTTCTTTATGGTTTGTTTTTGTGTATGACTAGTTTAATTGTTATTATGTTTCCTCTAACAAGTATACTCAACTTTATTAGGGCATGCTATGGTGTTTTGAGATTTATCATGGAGAGTGGAGCCAAGGGATGTGAGGTATACTTCTGGTTTTCTTTCTGCTCACTAGATGACAGTGTTCTAGTTCCTCATATATACTTTAATCAGGTGATTGTGAGCGGTAAATTGAGAGCTCAACGTGCCAAGTCCATGAAGTTCAAAGATGGTTACATGATTTCTTCTGGACAGCCTGTGAAAGAGTATATTGACTCTGCTGTAAGACATGTTCTCTTGAGACAGGTAAAGTTTAGATCAGTTGAAGTTGTTATTTATTGCGTCATTCTGGTTTCTGACGTGATTTTGATTTTTCTTTGTTCTGTCAGGGAGTGCTTGGCATCAAGGTCAAGATTATGCTTGATTGGGATCCCAAAGGAAAACATGGTCCAACAACCCCTCTTCCAGATCTCGTCACAATCCATCCTCCCAAGGAAGAAGAGGAATACATTAGGCTGCCAGTGGCAGCACCAGTTGAAATTGAGCCTCCAGTTGTGTAGGGGATCAACCATTTAGTTGCATCATCTTAAAATTTTTCCAAATATTATTATATTTTGTTAATTTTGAGTGTTGGGTCTTTTTTTGTCTACTTTGATAGAGACATGGTTGGAGATTTTCTTTAATGTGACATTGACAGTTGTGCTGCCCCAAAGAAAATTTTGTTCAATTAATGGGTGCATCTTTAATGCGACATTACCAATTGTACTGCGCACGGAAAATTCTATTGCTTATCATTTCTCTTGGCATTAGTGAGTTTGAACAAAAGATTGTAAAAGAAGATTTAATGATGCAAGGCTTTTTTTCTGAACTTTAAACAAGTGTTGAGGCAGATTTATTTTGATTATGCTACCAATAACAAAAGGCTTATTTTGTTCATGGGAAAAGACATCGTTTCCATCTTAAAATATACCCGAAAAATCTAAGTCACTTAAACTATAAAAAAGTGATACTTTTTACACCTTGTCAGGCATTACACTACTTGCATGTGATGTGGTGTTTTACACGCGCTGCCACATCAGCACCATGTCAGCGCTAAAAAATAATAAATTTATTATTTTTATAAATTTTTCTTTTTTCTTTTAAATTTAATTTTTTTTTTCTTCTTCACTGTCCAAATCCTCCATGAGGTCATTTTTATTTTTCTTCAATGCCCAGTCTCTGTTGGTACAAGACATTCTCTGCAACCAAAGCAGATTCCAAATTGGTGAAGTGGCTATCATCTAGAAATTCTTCCAAACCAAGGAACTTCAAGCGCAACTTTTAACAATGTTCTTCATAACATACAATTTTTTTTTTTATACTTTTGTTCTCTTTAGTAAACATCAAAGTCTCATTGTTGTTGTCATATTTGAATTGGAAGATGAATGAATTGGAAGGTGAAATTCAAAGAGAGAAGCAAAAAGTTGAAAATCAAAATGCAACCAGTGAGATTAAGAAGACATTAAAAATCAAAATTCTCCCAATGGCATAATTTATTATTCAATAGATAATTTTAGAAATCAATTGTACAAAATTCAGTGGGATTAAGATGGCATTTTCATCAAGTGTTTGATGAAGTGTGATAATTTTTTTTGAAATTTTCTCGTTTAGATAGAAAATTCAATTTGATTTTGTTCATGATGAAATTGATATTGATTCGATGAAGGTGGAGGATGGGGTGTGAAGAAATTGCTTATTTGGGGTTGGGGGTGATGAAGAAGATTCGTTGGTTGGGGTGGGGTTGGATTTTTGGGGTGATGAAGGAGAAGATGTTTCGATGAAGGTGGAGGATGGGGTGTAAAGAAATTGTTTATTTGGAGGTGGGGGTGATGAAGAAGATTTGTTGGTTGGGGTGGAGTTGGATTTTTGGGGTGGGGATGATGAAGAAGATGATGTTTGGGGGGGGGGGGGTGATGAAGAAGAAGATGTTTGGGGGTGGGGGAGGGAAGTTTTTAATTTTTTATTATTTTTTTCGTTATTTTTTTTATGTAGACGCGCCATTTTTTATTTAATTAATTATGTTTTTTTCACGTCAGATCTAGGGGGTAAAAAAATATCACTTTTTTATAGTTTAGGTGTGTAAAAGGTCACTAGTATAGTTTAGGTGTGTCTTCGACTTTTTGGGTATAGTTTAGGGTGGAAACGATGTCTTTTCCCTTTTGTTCATTTATATGTAGCATAGCAGTCAAAAGATTCCTTTGATGATTTTCCTGTAGCACTTGTCCATGGTTAGATGAAATTCAAAGGCTCAGGGAAAACTGAAATCGAAATCAAAAGTTAAAAGTTGGTGTTAACCGAAGTTTTTTGTTGAAATTGATTGGAATATTTGGTCTTTAGGCTTTGGTTGATGAATTTGAATTTTCTGAATTCTTATTGGATTCAGATTCAGATTGTCGGCATAGAAACTCGACTTATTTGTAATAGTGCAATTCTTTCTATTTTCTATTTAGCATTTAAAAACTTATGCTTACAATTTCAAAGCTTTACTTTGGCTCGAACACTTGTATCAAAATTTCAAGTCTTTTGATATTCTCACTTTACCACTAAAGTAGATATTTTATCCTTTTTTTTTGTTATGATCATCAAACAATAATGGACCTACCCATTATAGAATTATCAGCCTACTACTATTTAAAAGACCCGGCCCAACCCGGATCCCTTTAAAACAAATATAATTAGTAGGGTTTCCTAAAACATCAACTTTCCTAATTTCTATCAGCTTCACGCCTCCTTTCAAGATGATGCTTCCCTTCTTCAACCGTGAGTTCCTTCGCCTTCTTCTTTGGATCATCAACCAGGTGCCTTGTTCTTCGAGAATCTCTTGCTTATTCAGCTTACAAAAGTAAGTAAAATCTCCTTTATGTTGTTATATCTGCTTCTTGTTACTTGCACACTGATAATACAACTTCTGTAGCTGAGTTCTCCGGTGAATTGGACCTTGACTAGCTTTTTGACCAGCTCTGAGGGATCTAATCAACTCTGTTAAGCTGCTACCTCCAAGTATGTAGTGCTTCAAATGCTTATGTGCTTCCTTTTCTCTCTGAATCTGGACCTTACTCTTTTCGGCTAGTGATACTTAGATCTAGGAGGGAGGAAGATAGGAGATGCTTGGACCCACGAACATATTGGTAGCTGCTTAACACCCAGGTTTAAGAAGCTCAAATCGATTCATAGATCCTCCCATGATGCTGAGAGTCCATTTTGTTGGTTGTAGTAGACTAGGCTAGCTACATGCTCTTTTTTTCCTGTTTTTTTATCTTGTAAATATGTTGCATGTAAATTAAGCTGCCTTAGCCTTTCTTTGCCCTCTAGCCTCTTATTGGTGTAATTCTCAAGTAAGGGCACTACCATTTATCACTGTTAAGTATGACTTTTCCTCTCTGTTGTAGTTGCTGAAAAGTAGTAATGGTGACTGCTCCTATGTCAATGGCTAGATTAGCAAGATGATCAGCTAATTGATTCCTTTCCCTGTAAATGTGTTGATATTTGACTTACTTGTCTTGCATATGTTGCTCTATCTCCTTGATTGTGTTTGCAATACTCCATGGACACTTCCATATTCCTGTTAATATCTTCTGCAAAATGAGAGAATCCATTTGAATGATACCTTGTCCAACTGTGATTGAATACAATGCTTTGCTTCATATAAAATAGCATGTGCCTCTGCTTTCATAATGTCTACATATTGTTGTGGCTCTGCTTTAGCATATAGTATATCTCCTTTCCTATCCCTCAAACAGAATGCATATGAGCTTCCACCATCATTCCCTCTGAATGCTCCATTTGTATTGTATTTTACCCATCCCTCTTCTGGTACCTCCCACATCACTTTACTAACCTTGATCTTGCTTTTAAAATTGGCTAATTCCAGCAAAATTTATGGTAATTCAATAGGAAAAAATCTTGTTGGTTTTCTGACCATCAATAATAACCTCAAGGTCTTTTTTATGTTATAAATAAGCCTCATTCCTGATGTGCTCTTATTGTCATGCTTCTTTCTGTTTCTTCTTCTCCATAGCTCCCATAGAATGATGCAGGTAAAGCATGGAAATATGGTTGGTCTCTTTTTTTCACCTCAGTTTCCCACCATTTGAGAGTAGTACCTTTTAGAGTCAATTCCTGGATAGAAATACCTGCAAAAGAAGAAAAGTAGGACCAAGACTTGTTAGCATAATATGATCTTCTGAAGACATGTGCAAGTGTCTCCACTGCAGGTTCCTCACAACACCAACATTTAGATGGATCATGCATTCCCCATCTTCTAGCATAATCATCCACTGGTATTCTGCTTCTCCGTAACTTCCACATAATGAAGCATATTTTAAAAGGCAACCATTTAATCCAAATACACTTGTAAATGTTACTCAATTGACCTTTATTCCTGATGTATTTCCAAGCAGTCTTCACTGTAAACTCTCCATCAGCTTCTATACTCCATACAGGCCTGTCAGTACCTTCTCCTGTTGGGGGATTTACTTTGGTTAAAATATGCTCAGCTATTTCTGGTGTGAACATGTTTGTAACCAATTGTTCATCCCATGTACCATCCCTCATAATATCCTCCACTTGCTGATACTGCTAATTCTCATCCCGGTTTCCTTCTATTAAAGAAAATTAATTTCCCTGGCCAGTCCAATTATCTAACCATAAATCAACATTTCCATCTCTTAGTTTCCACACTATCAAATGCTCTACCAAGTCTCTAGCACTTAACATCTTTTTTTACACTTGGGATCCACCTGCACCAGCTTTCCATGTCACCATTGATGGATGCTCTTTTTTACAATACTTATTTGAAGATGTTGTCCTAAAAGTCCACCATAACTTACAGAATAATGCCATAGAGATATCATAAATTCTTTTGAATCCTAGTCCTCCTTCCTCTTATGGTAAACACACATCCTGCCATTTAACCCAATGACTACCCTTTTCCCCAATTTTGATACTCCGAAAAAATTGAGCTAAAATCTTTTAAATAGAGTTCAACACATTTAAAGGTGGATTCATTACTGATAAATAATGTATGGGAATACTCTGTAACACATGCTTGATCAACACTGTTCTACCTCCATATGACAGAAGTTTTTCTTTCCATGTTTCCACCTTATTTGCTATTCTATTCATCAATTATTGATAATAATCTTTCCTTTCCCTCTTGTAGAATATGGGACAACCAAGGTACATGAAAGGAAATTCTTTCATCAAAATACCTGTAGCCACTTCTGCCATTACTCCTATTCCATTTGAAACCCCTTTGTGAAGATAGATTGCACTATTTTCATTGTTTATCTTCTGCCCAGATACTTCTTCACATCTATCCAAAGTATTAGTCACTATTGCAGAGTTCTCACTTCAGATTTGCATAATATAATTATATCATCTACAAATGCTAAATGATTAAACTTGGGGCTTTCTCTTGGCATACCAAACAACTTAAACTCCTTGTTCTGCATCAATTTCTTCAGATTTCTAGACAAAACTTCAGCTGCCATAATGAACAAAGTGGGTGACAAAGGATCACCTTGCTTCAATCCTCTTGATGATTTAAAAAAGCCTTTAGGCTACCTATTTAGAAGTATTGAATAGTAGTTGTTATCTAGCAATCTATATAACATATCAATAAGAACTTCTGAAAAGCCCATTTTCCTTAACACCTTGGTTAAAAAAAGCCATTTCTCCCTATCGTAAGCCTTCATCATATCTAATTTCATAACCATATTAGGTGTTTTACCCCTCTTTCTTATTTCTGAAACTATCTCCTGAACTACCAAGACACTTTCAGCAGTGCTTCTCCCCTATACAAAACCTGCTTGCTCAGGTGATATCAATTGTGGTAGTAATCCCTTAATCCTCTTATGAATAATCCTTGAGAAGATTTTATTCACAAAATTACTAAGTGATATAGGCCTCATATCTGAAAATATATTCACTACTAACTTTTTTGGTATCAACACCAAATTAGTATGTGTAACGAATCTTGGGATTTGATAACCACAAAAGAAGGAAATTACCATTTTATGTATGTATTACTTGATGATGTTCCATTCACCTTGATAGAAGGCTTCAGTCATACCATCAGTTCCCCCTGCACTGTTTCTGTTTTATCCCATTACTGCTTCTCTTACTTCATCTTCAGTAGGAATTCTCATAATTTCCTTATTCTGCTCATCAGTTACCAAGCTTGGTATTTCATCTAACACAGTAAAATCCTCTACATATTCCTGCTTAGTAAACTGCTTCTGATAAAACTCTACAGCTGTATCTGCTATGGTTTATTCTTCTTCCATCCATTCACCTTTTTCATTCTGCATTCTTCTGATTTTCAATCTGCTTCTTCTTCCTTTGACAATTGTATGGAAAAAATTAGTATTTCTTTCTCCATTCTTAAACCATTCATATCCTGCCTTCTGCTTCCAGAAATCTTCTTCCCTCTTTAACTGCAAATTTAACTCAGCCTGGGCTTTACTCAAAGCTTCCCTATTTACTCAATCAGGATTCTCTTCAAATTGTTTTTCTTTAACTTTAAGAATATCTTTCAATGTAGCAATTTCCCAAAAGATATTACCAAAAGTTTCTTTACTCCATCTTGTCAATGCCGATTTAACCTTCTTTAGTTTCTGATGGAACACAATGAATGGATTACCCTCTATCTCTGCTATCCAATTTTTCTTTATCACTTCTAAACATGATTCTTCTTTCAACCATAAATTCAGAAATCTAAAAGATCTGATTAATTTTTCCCTTTCCATCCTGAAGTGAATTAACAAAGGAGCATGATCAGATCTACTTCTAGGTAAATGCTCCACTTCCAAGGTCTAAAATATGTTCTGCAATCTATCATTGTATAACACTCTATCCAGCCTTTTAAATATACATTCTCCATCAGTTCTCCCATTCCACCAAGTATACTTACTTCATTTAAATTGAGGTTTTTCATATTACATAGATTTATACACTGATTAAAATTTTGTGTTTCATTCAGTGTTACTGGTAATCCTCTCAATTTTTTCTCTTCATTTCTTATTACATTGAAGTCACCTCCTATTAACCATGGCTGATGATAATAATCAACCATGCCTAATAATGAATCCCATAAATCTTGCCTTTCTCTTGAATTGCATTTTGCATACACTAATGTAACTATCAAAGAAACATCAGCTTGTTGGCATACCAACTTTATTGATAGTTGTTGTTCTTCATCTTTCACTATGCTAAATTCCACACTTCCATCCATGAATTCCCATATCTTCCCTGATACATTCACTACAGCCTGATTTATACCCAATCTCCTTTTGTAATCATCTATATGCTGCCTCTCTTGAAAAGGTTCAATAATTCCTATAAAATAAAAATGGTATCTTCTCTGTATTGTGATTAATCTGGTAAAGGCTTGTTGTGTATTAATATACTTTATATTCCATATTAATGCTTTTATCATGGTTTAATCTTAGCAGTCTGACTCCTTGTATGAATTGTGGCTGAGCTTGTACTATTACTCTTGTTCTTCTTCTTTGACTTACCTTGCTTGGATTTTAATGACTCAACTTTCTTAGGGGACAAATCTTCATCCTTAGCTATTTGGTTGATGTTGTCTTCTAGATTATTCCCATCCAAATCTGCCTTCTTTTCATTACAAATTTCTATCATTTTATCTGATTGAATCGCTATGGGAGAAATCCCTTCCAATATTTTCAACTCATTTGCTTATTCATCAAACAACTGTATATGCTTATTACCTTCTTCCTTATATAACCCTTCATTGTTAACTTTCTCCTGAGTTTTTGCTTTTTTTTTACCACTATCATCCTGCTGAACCTAATTTTTCTGAATTTTCTCTTCCTTGATCTTCTTTTCATTTGTTGCATTCATCTGATATGCATCCTGTGTTCCTTGTTGTATTTCTACAGTTTTACCAAAACTTTTATTCACCTAATCTTTTGTGCTAAGTATCTCTTCTTCCACTTGTTTATCCTTATCCCCCTTTTCTACTTTCTCTTTACTTCTTTCATCTTCATTTTCTTTATCTTCCAATGTATTAAAAGAGTTAGACACTTCCAGCTCCTTATCATTTTTCTCATTTACCTCTCCTAGAATATGTCCATATCTGTCCCTTCTGTATCTATTCTTCCTTGTGTGCCACTGCTGAATGTTTATGTTTCCTTTTCTTATACTGTTTTGATGCTATTGTTGCTTCCTTTATCCACTTTGATCCTTCTCTGCTGATTTTTCTTCTGTGCCTTTGTCTTCTTTCTTCATTTTGTCATATATAATTCCGAATGAGTGTTCCAGCAGCTCATCACGCCCTTGTAAACAACAATCTTTACAATATTTTGGCATATAATCATATTGAATCTGTACCCAATTAGATTTGATTTCCCCAGTAATATCATTCTCTTCATTTATTCTTATCTGTTGTGGCAACTTTGCAACCAAATCAACCTCCACTTTGACTGTTGCACAACTAGGTCTAGTATGATTTTTGGTTGCCATATCAACTGTAAGATGTCTACCTACAACTGATGCAATGGAAAATATTGCATCTTTTGCAAAAATATTGGGTGAAAGATCCGATAGCAACTCCATTCTCAATACTAACATGTATATTAGCTTTATTTACTTTACAATTTTTCCTATGGATATAATTACCTGCGAAGGAAACAGTTTTACTGGATTGTTCGCAGTTCTGGATTATTAAGAGAAAAATAAGGTAACGGTGTAATCACATCAAATCAATCATTATATAATATGACACTTTTCATCATTACATAACAAAAAAATTAATAATAGGATACAATCAAAGACCAAAAATAAGTAACAATAAAAAATACATTGTAGTTTTAAAGTAATAGTAAAATACAATACAACAGGTCACAACCCTCTAAATAAATTGTTATAATAATGCGCATGGATTAGAATTCATTGCCTTCACTATAATAAACAATAGTAACATAGTTAATTACGGAAAATAATAATCTACACTTCAATTAATATTAAATAACTGAATACTAATATTAAATAAAGTTCTGAACTTTAATTAATTAAACTAGCGATAACCCCTTTGAATTTGTTTTAGCAAGCCAAAAAAGGATTCTAACTAGCTATGGAAGGAGCTCCAATAGCATATAATCCTCCTCCATCATCTTCATCTTCTCCAAAAAATCAATCTTGCACATGTTATATTACGGTCTCATTATCGTTGGGGTAATGACTGTTCTGCTTTACATCTATAACCTCTTCATCATGTGGTGGCGCATTTATGAAAACAACCAGCTAAATATAGGAACTACCGATCATCATTATTATCAATCGTCCCTTGAGCAAACGTCCATCCGGATTTCGAATGAGAACTTACTGTATAGCTTCAGGTACAAGAAAGAGGAATAATATGTAGGAAAACTTAAAACAGAATTTACCCATGACTACAAGTAAATCATTAGACAGTAATTTAGTAATCTATAAGAATGGTAGGAATACTAACCTTATTCTATAACAATAATTTAATTAAAAGTCTTTACAAATTTTGAGACTCAATTGTTGAATCTTTCAAGTCTAATACACTGATATTTTATTTAGTATTTCTCACAGATGGGATAGAGATAGAATGTCATATGTCAGATAAGGGACCACAACCTTATATATTCTGACAACTTTTCTAAAGACAACTCTTCAGAATAGGTACCTTTTTAGTAGTAAGTTTTTATCATACATCTTGAAAATGTCAATAGATTTTAACTTACCCACAATAAATTCGATACTTATAAATATTTTATTTTAGGTCCAAAAACTTTAATACTTTATTAGATTATAAAATGAGCTTATTTAATGATAGAATATCTGTGTATACTACATTAATATGCGAGTTCACAAAATAGAATTACTAACAATCTTCCACTTGAACCACATATATATTTTTGAATAATCATACATAGATAAAAACTTTATTGTGCACAAACTTTTGTTATCTTAATTTAAATATCACAAAAAAATTTGATCCATCGATACCTAATATAAGATCAAAGCGGTTTTCATAATATATATTCAAAATTAAATCCATCAATGCCCACAAATATCAGCAATACCAATGACATAAATCAAATACATAAATTGTATACAAAATAATCTAAGTCATGCCTATTTCTAAATGGTCCTACCTTATGACATTAATAGTCCAAAATCACTTTCCTATACATTACGCAAAATTGCTGTTAATATCTTTATTTTTTAGAGCATCAATAAACACACAAACTTTATAGATTTCATAAAACTTTAGTCTATACAGAAAATAAACTTTAAATATCGATAATATAAATAAAATAACAAACTCTCACTAAAATGGCTCATCATCAAATTTGACAACACCCATATGATCCATGTGCCCATGAAATAGTTTAGGTGACAAACCCTTTATGAGCGGATCCACAATCATCGAGTTTGTTCTAATAAGCTCAATCGACACAAAATGACTTTGAACCCTTTCTTTCACAATCAAAAATTTAATATCTCTATGCTTTGACTTTGACGAACTTCAATTGTTCATCGAATATAATTCAGTATAATTATTATCATGATAAATTTTCAATGGTCTTTCTATGTAAC
Organism: Capsicum pubescens; assembly: GCA_030864215.1. Classification (NCBI taxonomy): domain Eukaryota; kingdom Viridiplantae; phylum Streptophyta; class Magnoliopsida; order Solanales; family Solanaceae; genus Capsicum; species Capsicum pubescens. The sequence continues at coordinate 190,007,023 of CM061544.1, read as the reverse complement.
CGATTATTTGCATTCCCGTGATAAAATCATTAGCCTTATTTCCTGATTTGATGCTTCATAGTAGTCCACAGATTCGATTTCCATTGTATAAAAAGTTGTCAATGTTGGTTTCACACTTTTCAAGAAATAGCTCCACCAGCCAACATGAAAACATAATCTGATGTAGATCTTCTACTATCAAGAAATTCAACAAAATCTGAATTAGAATATCCTACAATTTCTAAGTGATTCAACCTCCGATAAGTAATTATGTAATTTTTAGTTCATTAAAGATACCTTATACCCATTTCACAACTTTCCAATGAGCTGTTCCCCAATTATTTAGATATCGCCTCACTATTCTTACTATGTACGTAATATATGGACATATACAAACTTGTGCATACATGAGGTTTACCACTGATGATGCATATGAGATTTATCCATCTCTTTCTTCTCTATGTCCAAATTTGGACATTGGGTCAAACTAAACTTATCACCTTTTTTCATGGGTGTATCTCCCGGTACATAATTTTTCATGTCAAATATACTTATCACCTTATTAATATAAGTCTTTTACGATAGTTTAAGAATATTTCTAGTGCGATCCCTATAGATCTCTATATCTAGATTAAAGAATGCCTCACCAAGATCTTTCATTTTAAATTTACTGAATATTTTTTTTGATTTCATGTAATAAACCTAGATCAATTCTTTCTAGTAGAGTGCCATCTACATAAAGCACAAGGATAACAAATTTGCTCCAACTGAACTTGAGATAATCACTGATCAACGATGTTTTTTAAAAAAAAATAAAAGATGTTATCACCTGATCAAATATCCAATATCATTTATGGAATGTTTGTTCTAAATCACATATTAAATTCTTAAGTTTACATACAAGGTGCTTTGAGTCTTGAGACTCAAAGACTTCTGGTTGCACCATGTATATCATTTGTTCAATGTCTCCATTGATAAATTCAGTCTTTACATTTATTTGATGTAGCTCTAAGTCATAATTAGCTATAAGTGCCATAATGATTTTAAAGGAATCTTCGATGAAACTGGCTAAAAAGTCTCTTTAAAATTTATTCCTTTCTTTTGAGTAACAACTAGGTGTCCTTTGTATCTTTCGATGTTACCTTTCAAGTCATGTTTGATTTTAAAAATTCACTTACAACCAATTGATTTTGATCCTTATAGTAACTCGACAAGATCTCAAACTCCATTGTCTTTCAACTTATCTTTCATGATTTTGATCCATTTAGCAAAATTTTGACATAATTTTTCTTGACTGAAAGTTATAGGATCATCTTTCAATCCTATTTCAAAAATTCTTGGAGATAAAAAACATAATCATCTGAAATTGCATTTCTCCTTTCTCTGCTAGATCTTTTTTTAGGCATTTCAACTCGAGGTTGTTGAACACTAGGTAATATAGTTATGTTTTCTACATAATTCTGATGTACATATTGAAACACATTTGGTAAAGCAATTTGATCATTTCACTAAAACCAGTATTAGCAAATTCTTCTTCAAATATAATCTATTTATTTTTATTGCTCCTACTATAATCAACATCCTCAATAAATTTGTCATTTCATGTTTTGAAAAGGAATCTATTTGAGGAGTCATAAAACTTAAAACCTTTCAATATTTCTGAGTAACCTATAAAGTAACAACTAATAGTTCTTGAATCCAACTTCTTTTTATAAGGATTGTAAGGCCTTGCTTTGGATGTACATTTCCTAACATACAAGTGCCTAATACTAGGTTTCTTACCGATTTAAAAATCGTATGGTGTCTTAGATACAAATTTGCTTGAAACTTTGTTTTGAATATAAGCCGAAGTCTTTAATTGTAATGACCCTTGTGGTTATTTTTAGTATTTTTGCTTATTTTTGCCGTTAGAGCATTTTTATAGCTTCCCCAAGTCATTTATGATTTGCTAAAACTAATAGTTCGATTACCGGGCGGTTCGTTTGATTTTTAGAACCAATTCTCTTTTTAGAAGTCTACGCTGGTTTCAAATGGCCACCGAGAGAAAAACTAAGTAAAATAATCTTGAATGTAAATTTTGACTACGTTAGCAACTCCAAAATATCAATTTTAGGCTAGACAGACCCTTGATTTAGGTCCCACTACACCCAAGCTCATTTTGACCCATTGGTCGAAAAGTTAAAAATTAAAAGATATGAGTGTGGGACCTAAAATTAGCCTAAAATACCTACAATAAAGAATCCAACTTCACCAATGCATCCATAACATCGAATTTAGTGGGGTTACATAGTTTGTTTGTGAAAATCGAAGTACAAATAAGTCCCGAAGGTCAAAAATAAGTTTTGACCTTGCTGTATTGAAGCATGGTGATCGAAGCCAATGAAGGGATATTGTTAGAGCATGATCACGACCCTATGCAGCATGAACGTGGTACCTCTTTGCATGATGGGGTTATAAGTATCCTCCTTGGTTGAGATTTGGCTATTTTCCACCTCTCTTTGAGCTCTAGAAACCCTAGAATGGCATGATAACTTCAAATTGAGTCTTGGGTGTAAGTTGGAAGCTTGTTTAGCATATATTTTCATGATTAACAATGGATTTGAGGTAAGAATCTTTCTACTTTATGCTTCAATTTCATGTATTTTTGGCCAAAACCCCAAATAGCTTGAGGGTTCATTTTAGCCCCAACAAGCTTGGTTTTTACTTGATTCTTGAGGGTTATGATTCTCTAATGGTATTTGAACATTGGGTTGATCTCGAAAATGTATTTTTCGTATGTGGGACCCACTAGGGTTTTTTGGTGTTGTTTTTGAACTAGAAGCACAATGATGTAATATGGGTATCGATGTTCTCGTTATGATGTGTAGATTATATTTTTTATAGCTTGAACCCTTGAAGAAGCTTCTCGAAAGAAAAGAGCGAAGATTTAATGTATTGTTGAGCATTCATCGGATTTGAGGTAAACTAGGATTATTCCTTGTTATATTGAGCTGTGTTTTGATATAATTATGATATCTTGTTAGATTGGGATGGGTTTTAAGTATTGGCTTGATGAAATGCAAGACTTGAGTAAGTTAGACCAATTAAGCTATGTGAATCTTAGAGGTTAAAAAATGGACTTTTTTCACATTATTTTTAGGTGAAATAGCCTTCATTGCTCATGTTTAGCATGAAAATACCTTAGAATACTTAACCTCAGGTGAAATACTCTAGTTGCTCATGCTTAGAGTAAGTTGGCCTTAGTTGCTTAATACTAGTGAAGGTTGCCTTAGTTCCATTGGACTTAGTAAAAGTGCTTAAGTAGAATATCTACCTTAGGGCTTATGGTGGCTTGTTTTACATCTAAGAGTTGATTTAGATACCATAGCCTAATCCATGGTAGAAATTGACGCAGAGTGAATTCGGGGATTTAGATGTGAGCATCTTGACCCACCTTAAGGCAAGACCCATGATTAGTTCCCTTGAACCCTAATGCTTAGTAGTTGACTAGAGAGTGCCCCTTTGTGGAAATATTAATGATTATTGGTACTTGTTGGTTATGTGTAATGGCATTGGAAATGATGCCCAAGTGTCTAGGCCTTTGTATACCTTTTTGGCTAAGGCTTATGCCAAGCTACTAATTATGTTATTGTTATTAACTATTGTTTGGACTAATGAACATTCTATTAAATGATCCCTTGACTATAATATGGCCTAAGCCATGAATGATGTTATCGACCACGCTATGAATAAGCTACATATATTATTTCATTCTTTAGCCATCGTTCATACTAATGATAAATTATCTTTAGCCCAATAGTAGGCCAATGAATACGCTACTAATGAGCCATTATTCATGATATCTCTTATGGTTATGCCCAGGGTCTAAATAACTAGGTTATGGATTATGTAAAGATGACTCATCGATTATACGTTTGATTAGGCCATTATTTAGGCTAGTGTTTAGGCCGTTAACTATACTGTTGCCGAAGTTATGATCATGCTTAATAATTATGCTAATAAATCATATTGAAAATTTTTCTTATTGTCGATATTATAAACGATGATGTAAATGGTGCTAGGAGACATGCTTATTGACTATGTACAAAAATGCTATATAGATTGTGTTTGAACTCATGTTATGTTTTTGTTTAGTAACCAAACTAGTAATTATGGTAGAAAGCATTCATGTTGCTAATATTATGAGTCATGATACTAAGGGTTCTAGAAGTTATATTTATTGACTACATGAGAAGTTATGCTACTTAACCATGTTGAACCCATTAATGCTCTGTAACATTCATTCTATCTATATATTCATATATTTATGGATAAATTATCCTTGACAATGAATGATGAGTTATGAAGGTATGTTTCTCCTTCTCTTTTACTTTACCCTTCGTGGGGCTTGCACTATGCTTTAGCCATCGCGGGACTTGTCATTTACTTTAGCCCTCGTGGGGATTGTCATTTAATATAGCTCTTGGTAGGGTTTTTTCTTTATTATATATGTATATATATTTATATATGATGCCCGACAAGACCGAATGATATATTGATGTGATGATGATGCCTGACAAGACCAGAGGATGTATTGATGATACCCGACAAGGCCGAAGGATATATTAATGTGATGATGATACCCAGCAAGGATGGGGGATATATTGATGTGATGATGATACCCGCATGGCCAGAGGATATTATAATGATATGATGATACCCGGCAAGGTCGAGGATGATGATGATGTGATGATATCCGGTGCGGTCGGAGGATATGTTGATGATACTATGATACCTGGAAAGGATGGAGGATATGTTGATGATATTGTTGACACCTAATTTTTGCCCTGTACGACTAAATTTAATCCTAATTTTCTTTAATTTTTAACAAAATCAAAATATTTATTTCCTCTAGATAAATTTGTTCTAAAATATTTATTTTGGGGCAATTTAGTCATTTAAGTGACGATTATACATTTTCATATTTACATATACTAGATTGTATAAATTTTGTTACTTAAATAAATATTTTTATCAAAATTAGACTATTATTGAGATTAATCTTAAAAATTAATTCAAATGGGTAAAATCTTGATTCAAATATAATTATTCTTAAAAGTAATTTATTTGGAGAAATATTTATTTAGTTTTCTATATTCAAGAAGCTCGGGATTAAAACGGTTAATAATTCGTATTGGATCTTATTTAAGTTTTAATCAATTTATTAAATTTGGTCATAATTGAAATCAATTTAGCCATAATTGCAATGCAATCAGCCAATTGATTTTCAGTATTATTTTAATTTAAATAAAATTGAGTAAAATTATGATTTCGGGCCATAATAGCAATATAATTTACTAATTGATTCTTAATTGGCCAACATTTAAATGAGATTGGCTAATTTCAACTTAATTTTGGCTATTTCATAAATTGCCTAAGCCAATCTACCCATTCAAATCCCAAAATTTGAATTCAGATTTCAAATTTGTACTAGATTGTAAATCCCCCCAACCCTAGTCTTTTCCCAATTTGAATTTCAAAATTTGTACTAGATTGAACAATTCTCCCTCAAAGTCCCCTTTTTCATTTTTTTTGAAATTCAAAATTTGTACTAGATTGTACAATTCCTCCCTCAAAGTCCGTTTTCCATTTTTTAAAATTCAAAATTTGTACTAGATTGTACAATTCTCCCTCGAAGTCCTTTTTCCATTTTTTGAAATTTAAAATTTGTACTAGATTGTACAATTTCCCCTCAAAGTCCTTTTTCCATTTTTTGAAATTTAAAATTTGTACTACATTATACAATTCCCCTTCAAAGTCCTTTTTCCATTTTAAAATTCAAAATTTGTACTAGATTGTACAATTTCACCTCATCTTATCCTCCAACAAACCTTACTCTCAATTTAAATTACAAAAACACCCCTAAATTCTTTCTCCCACATTGGTGGATGAAAAGAATTGAATCCTCATCCTTTTCTATAGATACTACCACTATTTTGGTAGAAAAACCGAGTCTCAAGGTTTGAAAAAAAAGCTTTGAGCAAAAGAAGAGTATATTTTAGTAAAATTTTTCTTTTTTTCCAAAAATTCGTGGGCTAATCGAAGTTCTCGTGTTGACCATTTTTCGATGGTGGTCGTGATTCCGACGGAAGCCCGGAGTCCTGTTTTGCTGCCCCAAAACAGGTAATAGCTCATCCCTTTTAATTTTGGTATTTTTCTTCTTCTTATCAAATTTTTTAGAGTGTTAGCCTTATATCATCGTCATTAGTAGTGATAGAAATGCTGGGAATTATTTGTTGTAGGAAGGGTTACAGGACATAGGACTCGTGTGCAACAAAATTTGCAATAGTTTCATCTATTTCGACAGTTGCTTGATGTTTGTGATTCATGTTTGATTGTATCAATTAATGTATGTTTAAGACTGTTTTATGGAGCTGCTGGTTCTAATTTAATGTTTATTTTGGGTATAGAAGTTAATTCAGTGGCTTTCTTCTTCTAATTTTTCTTTTCCTTCAGAATAGGTTTGTAGTAGTTGTGTTATTCCTCCCCCTTTCTGATTTACTGTCTATAAGGTTAGGTGTTTTACATCTGCTTGTATTCAACATAATGTTAATGTTCTGTTTAAAGTTATCTTTTTTCTCATTTGTGTTATCATCTGCTAGAGAAATCAAATAGGATAAAATTGGCTTTGCATACTCGATGCGTAGTGAAATGCCTGATTAATGTGCCTATTCTATGGAACATATTGTTGCTTTTCTTTGTCTTAAGGATAAATATAGTAATTTGGAAGATATTCTATTTTATGTTGTTTCCTGGTTTACTCCAACCTTTGTTGCTATTTTGAGTATTGGTAATGCCCTTTTATGTATAAAAGGCGCTAGGATACATTAATAGTCGTCAAAAAGTAGTTAATTCTGGTGCACGTCGAGTTATTTGCCTCTTCTAATTGCTTTTGTATATATCACAGTGTATGTGTGGAATTGATTCAGTTTGCTTAAATTCTATAATTATTTTGACTTTTTCTTCAATGAACATACAAAGGCAAATCTTGGGAGAGCACTCTTTAGTTCTTCTCTCAAAAGAGTGAATTAACAAAATGAAATGGATTTTCATCATATCCGATCTTCATCGCTAAAATCCTTCTGCCGGTAGCTTTATGTATTTTTTTCTTGAGTCGCTTTACACGTTTTTCCTTTTTCTCTCTGGTTGCTTGACTCATTCTAAAGTTTTCATCTTAAATGCTTTCTTTTCTTATTTGACATCACGAATAAGTTGCTCATGAGATCTATTTAGTTTAATTCCCAACCCTAGTGTATGATTTAGTGTCTTTTCTTGATCCTGTTCATTAATGGTTTGGTATCTCTATTAAAGTTTGCATCTTGTTGCACCCCATTTTAAAAGAAGCTTTCAGAAAATTTTCTTCCAAATCTACCTGGAATGTCTTTGCACGATTTCATTTATTTCAAATATATTTTTTTCATGATGTTCTAATTGGATTTAGGGTTTATAACGTACACATTATAGGATTTGATTCATGGTTCTCCCTAGTTCATGATACTAAGGAAAAAACTAATGAATCCTTGGATAAGAGAGCATTGTAATCTTTCATACTTCTCTTGTTTGGTTGCAAGTTTGTGTTTTTTTCTTAATCATTTCTTATTCCTGCTCACGAAAATCCTCAAAGTTATTCTTAAACATCTTTCTCTATTCTTTAAATAAGTTTATATGTTTTTTTTACGTACTGATGATAGCCACAATTGCATGACTTTGTCATATTGATCATGCCCATTTTCCTTGGCATTTCTACATCTTAACCTACAATTTTTTCTTTCTATTTTATTTTGGACTACAATAGTTTTATTTTCACCTATTGATTTGTTATGTTATTTATCCACGTGGCATTCTGTGCTTTTGATGCATATTAATTTCCTATATGTCTTCTTTTGCATGTGGATTTATTCCAGAGTCCAAATGAACTTTTAGACTTTTGTATTCCATAATGAGCCAATGAGGCCTATTCCCTTCTAGCCGATTATTTTAGATAAAAAAAGTTGTTGCTGTGAAAGAAGGAAATGAGTCAAAATCCATTGATGAAGTTGAGAAGATTTGGAGATTTGAAAAGTCTCGGTTCATTTGTCATTATTGTATTTCATTCATTTATTTATCTATTTGTTCATTCATTTGGGCCTCAAAGCCAAAGTTGTAAACTAATATAGGTGAAACAGATTTTGAGTCAAAGGGCCCGAAAAGATACTTTAGGACAGGTTATGGGACAAAAGCCCAAATGTAGATTAGGACAGGTGCAGGTGAGCTAAAAGCCTAATTAGATTAGGATAGAGTTGATGGATTTAGGCTTACAAACCTAAGTCTTATAACTATCCCATTCACCTTTATGTGCTAATTGCTTTTAGTTCACTTTGAACTTAGTTAAATTACCCAGTAAGTCATTAATAAGCTGACTTTTCATAAACCTAAAAAAAAAAAAATTCTTCATCAATTTGTTTTCAACAATCAATTTCCTTTTTAAAGTTAGTCAAAAGAATCATTTTTAAATAGTTTGGCTAAACACAAGTTAGCGGATACTCTTGGTGCCTTAGTAACCTTCCAAGAGTATTAATAGGAACTGCTTACCTGTGATACGCCCAAATTACACCTCTCTTACGAGAGAGTAAGCGGTCGTTGTCAAATATATAACCCAACTAGGTTGGGGTCGAATCCCACAGGGAATATGGTGCTAATTAAGTTGTATGATGATTAGTTGACTTTTAATCGTTCGTTTCTGTAAAATAAATAGTGGGATTTGATTCAGTTCACAAATTAACGGTTTCAGTTTAACAAGATGAAATATGTGTAGTAGTATTCGAATCCAGAGAAATAGCAAGCTAGGGTTATGCCCATCTTGTAGTTTTCAATACTTTCTAACTGTGGGATTTACTAATTCATACATGCATCGTGCTTACAGAGAAACATATTGTATTTAATAACATAATCCTAGTGTTTCTCAACCATCAAGGACTAATTCACTTTAGTTCTCTCGAATCAAAAGAATTTACCAAAAACAATACGAAATCTCCAAGTAGTTAATCCTGCTAAGGCATTAACATATGAAATAGGGGTTGGGAATCCTATTTTCTTGTCACTACTCTCTTTTCCGAACATCAACTTTTCTTTCGAACAAGTTGCGATTTAAGGCATATCCTCTATGTTTACAACCACGAGAATTCAAAACAAGCAAAAAGAGTATGATGTAAACAAATCAATGCATAATGAATTCAAAACCCAAAGTGATAGATTGTATGCTACAAGGCTTCCGTAACCCTAACTAATAAACTTAGCTACTCATGGGTAAAATGGAAATCACAATAGAAAAAAACTAGAAGATGATCTTGGTGGAGAAGATGAATAGCGCTTCACCTTGGTGTAAGCCGCCTCTCTCCTCTCTCAAAATAATACAGAATAATGAATTGTGAATAAAAATTCAGCATTGAGCCTTTTAATAATCTTTTCTCTCATAATTGCCTTCTAAGTCCCTAAACTAATTATAAATGACAAACTAGTCTTGGACATAGTTTCTAGGTGCCACATTTGGTCCAGACTGCTACTCTCTCTTGTGTCATATGCCATCCACATTCCATAGTCCCATTATGTATTCATCTACTTCATTAATACTTGAAATCATGCTAATCACATCGGTTAGCTCAATTACATAGAAGTAGAGTAAAAACATAAGAAACTAGGCACTTTGTTCTCTAAACTTAGCTAAAATATGGATAAGTTATGGTGCTTAGGCGTATAAATACACCCAAGATCACCACCCCACACTTAAAGCTTTGTTCGTCCTTGAACAACATATCCATTTATGCATACTACACGTCTTAGAACCCATAAAGGAAAACAAGATGCTCAAATAGGCTCACACAACAATTATGAACAAAAAGTAGATTTATGAAACATTACTAGAGACAACCTACCCTCAAGAATAGACTCATTAAGTTGGAAAATTTATGCATACCATTTAAGCAAAGAAATCATATAAATTACCCAACCTTCATCAACCATGTGCCCTCACAACAAGAAAGTTACCTATAATCACTCATAATCATGCAATTTCTAACAAAATGGGTACAAGAATCAAGTTGCACTCACTATCACAAAGAATTCTCAAATTTCAATTGATGACCATATGCTTGCCCTTAGTGTAATAATCCACTAATATCAAAATGCTAAGATTAGAATCAAATAGGTCTTTTACGGGTTGTAATGCAGGCTAAAAGATGGGTAGGAACTATTTTGGCCAGAAATAGTGACTATCTTCCCTAAGCACTTTAATACACTATATTATTAATTAAGACCAATCTCTAACAACCAATTTCCACTTCTGCTATCTTCATAGATTTGCTTTTCACCCCAACTCGTCAAGCTCAATTAATAACACTATGGTGGGAGTATGCAACCCTTTCAAATATTTTTTTTTTGCACCCTTTTCACGTTACGCACCCCTATAATATCCACCCTCCACTTAAGCGACTTGCCTTAGTTGAGGTGCACAATGTCCAAGAAGGACCAGGGCCAAAACAGGTTCATTGTAACATGTCCGGGACAAAATTTGGAACTTTTTCAACAATTTTTATTACTCCCAACCACATCAATTGCTCACGCCAATAACTAGACTTTGGGGCATCAATTTTACCTTTTTCCTCTTATTGTCAAACTCCTAACTCACATTGATTTTACATTAAAACGCTTAGGAGCTTTTGGATCAAATTACGGTCTATTAAAGAATGGATTAGGCTAAATATGAGGCTAACAAAACAACAAGATAAAGGCTCAACGGGGCTTGCTAAGATAGTGTACAAAGGTAGGCCAAAAGAAGGTATGAACAATGGCTATCAAAGAAATGCCTAAATTATCTCCTAAACTCACAATCTTTATTTCGCTTTGCACACACACCAGACAAGTTCTAGCATCAGTTGCAATAAGGAATATACAAAAGTCTTACACACTCATGGCACATGATCAACTCAATTAGGAGCATTATAGATTCTCGACTTAACAATTACATGAATTCAAATAAAACCAACAATCACAACAAGAGTCACAACTAGAGCCTAGGTGTTTCAAACATAATGATCCATCACATACTTATGTTATAATGTCATGTGATCCATAAGAACAGTTACATATAATTAAATGACTAATTTTCTCTTAAGACGGTCGTCATCCATCCATCATCGAGAAAAATACCTAATTATGAATAAATAGAATAAATATCTAACAAGAAACAAAATAAACAAAATAACTAATCCTATCATAGAAGAATGCTAAGGAGAAGGTACTATTTTCTTACAAAACAAGTAGCTAAGTAACCAGCCACCCCACACTTTGGCTAAGCACTGTCCCCAGTACAAATAACAAGATAAAGAACTTGGCTAGTACTATTCTTCATCCACATTAGGAGTCATGCCACCTGCATTGAGATTATCATCAGAGCCAGTTTTCCTGTGTTCATCATATCATCCACATCAACCATACATAATAAAACTAACTATAATTAAGATAAGGGTGGTGAAGTCACCACCCCACACTTAATTTGTTAGTATAAACCAATTAAGTGTTATTTTTGGGTACTCAGACTTCCCCGACATACACTTTGATATGGTGCACCAACATTAGTCACAATATAATTCACTCACTTCAATTCCCCCAATTCTATTTCAATGAATCACTTTTTGAACAAAATCATGCCCTACAACTTCAACCATATAAAGATATATAGAACACCATCACTTTTACATGATTTTCTCAACATTATGTTGAACAAAATAAGATGGAAACTAATGGTTACACAACTACCATGTTGGGTGTGAACAATTCACTCACATGTACAAGCTCAAGTACTACCACAATGGTGCTTATCTTCCCAAGATGTGCAAAATCCTTCTTTAACATAGACATGGCAAGAATTTAATTCATAATCCTCAAGAAATCAATTAACTATAACAAAAGTTCACAATAACTAAGGGTTAAGAAAGTAAAACTTACCTTGAAGATGGAAGATTGAAGAAAGAAGGGGGAATTCTTGAGATTGTTAAGCAAAGAGTAATCTTGAAGGACAAATAGAATGGTGAGAAAGCAATCTTTTACAACTTAGGAGTGAAATAAGGATGACTTTGGGCATTCATGGTGTGGATTCTATTAAAGAGTGAAATCCAGATCAGATTTACCCAATTCAAAGACGGATTTACATTGGAATTGGAAGGGTGTGCAGCGCACAAGTTATCACACAAGTTTAAGTATGCACCGCATTGGTCATCACACACATGAAACAGTGAGCCTATGCGGTATGGTGTGCGATGCACATGTTATCACACACATTGAGGTGTGCGATGCATAGGCATCGCACAGGTGAGGCAGTGAGCATGTGTAGAGTCTTGGGCAGTGCACATGTTATCGCACAACATTAGGTGTGCGGCGCATATGTTATCGCCTATATCAAGGTGTGTGGCGCACATCATGCCACTCATTTTCGCCTATGTAAAGCAATGTGCTTAGGCTGAATGTAAGGCTACGCTTTTACCATGGTCTATGCAAATTTCGATGCCATGCACCCTATTCTTCATATAAAGAATTGAGAAAAGTCCATAGCCCCCGTACCACCATCGAGGTCAGTGGTGGGTTTTGGGATTGTGCCTATCGGACCGATCCCTAAGCTACCACCACAGGCCTCAATGAAAATCACAAAATAATGTCGCACTGCAAATTTTTTTGGATCGGATTAACATAAATCAGGGCACGACTCTAACATGAATCATACTTAAGCCTTACACATTTGACCACTCCAACTTACCTGCAATGTTCCCATCACTTCTAAACTTACCACCATTGACATGGCTCAATTCCAAACCAAATTTGGTACTAATCTCCTCCTTAGTACTTCATGCATCTACACTTAATCAAAAACAACAAAAATGATTAGAAGGATGGGTTGCCTCCCACCAAGCGCCGTAGTTTTGGTCGTGGCTTAACTCTTATTTTTGCATTTTTTTAACATGATAAAATGAAAATAAAATCATGGGTTGCCTCCCATGCAATGCCTGATTTAACGTCACGACATGACTTGATTATCTTAACTACTTAGACTTCATCTAGATACATCGATGATACTATTTGTACCTCATTTGTTGGATCAAGACAATGCTTTATTCCTAGCCCAACCACTTTGACGTCACTCACATCCTTGCTTGCAGGTTCAACCAAACCAGCTATGGTCTCCAGAGAAGACCTATCCTTAATTGGTACATCTCGCTCATCTTTGTAGAATACATCAATAATCGAGAAGACACTCATCTCCTTTTGTTGTTTCATAGACCAAAATACTTCAAAACTAACTTCTTTTTTGTTGAGCCTAAATTTTAGCTCATTAAGCTCCATATCAACTAACACTCTCCCAGTTGATAAGAATGGCCTACCCAAAATTATGGGTACTTCAAAGTCTACTTCGCAATCAAGAATGACAAAGTCGGCAGGAAATATAAAATCCACAACTTTTACAAGTACATCATGTAGAATCCCAATTGGACTTTTTATCGATCTATCTGCCATTAAAAGCCGCATATTGGTAGGCGTAGGATCTCCCAAACCCAATTTCTTGAAAAACTTCAATGGCATAAGATTTATACTTTCCCCAAGATCACAAAGGGCCTTTTCAAACTTTAGCAATCCAATCGTACATGGAACAGTAAATGCTCCCGGATCAGCTTTCTTCTGGACAATAGATCTTATAGAAATAACACTAAAATGATGAAGATTTTATACCATTTCATATCTCACAGTCCTTTTCTTCATCAACAGGTCTTTCATAAACTTAGCATATCCAGGCATCTGTTCCATTTCTTCAACTAAGGGCACATTCACTATCAACTGCTTCAACATAACCATGAATTTGCTAAACTTTCCATCATCTTCTTTCTTCTTTAATCATTGCAGAACTGGTGGTGGTGGCCTTGGGATTTCAGTTGGAGAAACTTTTACCTCCTTTCTTATGCCTTGCTCCACATCACTAACATGCTTTGGCTTAGGTGGTTGTTCCACTTCCGCACTCTTTTTTTTGAACTTCCCAACTCCACAGGCACCACTGAAGATTCATCAACCATCTCCCAATCCATTTCAACTGCATCAGTATGAGAGCATGCTCCCAATGCTGGACTAGACAACATCTTACCGCTCCTAGTGGTAATGTCCATACACGATCCATCATTCCTCAGATTTTGAACTGTATCACTTGGTAGAGTCCCATTCTGTCTTTGGTTGAATACTGTGGATAATTGGCTCATCTGCTTCTCTAGTTGTTTAATATCAATTGAGTGTGAGTTTACTAGTTGACTCATGGAAGATATGTCACTCTTCATAGTAGTTACCCCAGAATTGGTTGCCTCAACTCCCTTTAATAGTTTCTCCATCATGTCCTCCATGGACATTTTTACTAAACTGGTGGTAGCATTATCACGGCTTCCAGGAGGTATATACATTCCACTCCTATCACTTTTATTCTTCCAATCTCCTTGATGGTTCCAACCTTGGTTTTCTTGACCACTAGTCCAGAAACCCCCTGGTTATACAAATAGTTAGCCTCTTCCTCAGTGTTTGGTTCATCTCCCTTACCGTGGGACCCCATAACTTTTACCTTTTCTACATTCCCTGACAACAAATATTTCATGAGCAGATCCATCTGGGTTTTCATGTGAGCCATATCCTAATCAAGCTCCTCTTCTCTCCTATGTTGCTCTACTGATATTACACTAGACCCAGTATGTTTTCTACCACAAAATCTCTGGTATGCCAAGCTCTACTTGTCTTAGTCATCCTTTCTAACATGTCCGCAACCTCAGTAAAGGTGATCTCCATAAAAGCTCCTCCTGTAGTATTATCCACTATTGCTTTATAAGTGAGTTCAAAGCTCTGTAGAATATTTCCATCAAGTGTTCACTGGTCATCTTATGGTTTGGGCATTGAGTCAACTTCTTTTTAAATCTTGCCCAAGTCTCATGCAAAGCTTTATTAGCCAATTGCCTACAGTTGCTGATCTCATCCCTCAACTGTAACATTCTGGAGGGTTGAAAGAACCTTTCTAGGAAAGCTCCTTTCAATTGCCTCAAGTTTGTTATAGAATTAGGAGTCAACTCATTCAACCACATAGTTGCCTCTCCAGACAGAGACAGTGGGCAAATGGGTGTCTAAAAAGAACATCACTAAGGTGGATTTAGAAAAGTCCAAAAGGATAAAAGTAGTGGAGAATATAGAGAGAGATATATCCACCTTAAGTGTCAATGAAAGGCCCCCATTTATAGTGATGATAACCCCGACTCAGGTATATACTCCTCCGCCTAGAAAAGAATTTATTGTAGGGACTGCCGCTACCCAAGGGATGACACGGTCTGGACGATGCTACATTCCTAAAGATTTCACCAATAGAAAAGATTCATAGAAAAGGCCAATCAATAAAAGAGAGGCCGAGAAATTTTGGAGGCGTATGCAACCAATAGAGTATTCAATTGTCAAGCATTTAGAAAATACTCCAGCCCAGATTTCTATTTGGGCACTGTTAATAAGTTCACAATACCACTGACAAGATTTATTGAAGGTCCTGGATGAAGCATATGTTCCATAGGCATGGGCATTGAGAATCTGGCCATAATTATAGGGAATATTATGGTAAGTCATCACATATCATTTAGTGATGAGGAGTTGCCATTTGAGGGGGTGATGCATAATAAATCTTTGCATATTACTGTCAGTTGTCGGGGCTATATGATTAATCGGGTATTGATAGATAACTGATCTAGTTTGTATATTTGTACTCTATCCATATTGGTTCAAATTGGCTATGACTTGGGAAAAATTTGCCAAAGCCATGTTAATGTGCGTGCTTTTGATAAAGGACAGAGAGATATGATAGGTGAAGTTGACTTGTACATCCATATGGGATTTACTGAATTCAAGGCTAAATTTCATGGTATGGATATCTATCCTAGTTACAACCTGCTCTTAGGGAGACCATGGATCCATGCCACAAAGGCAATTTCATCAACCCTTCATGAATTATTGAAGTTTATTTGGGAAGACAATGAAAAAGTCATTCAAAGAGAAGGAAGCCATTTGCATCATCCCAATGTTTATGTTCCTGTGATTGAAGATATTCTGAGGGGTAGTAGTTTTTACGCAATGAAAATTGTAAGTACCGAAGAGAAAGATCTGACGCCATAAGCTCCAATGCCTTCTGTCTACAAAATGATTGCGACTGTGATGTTAAAAAGTAGGTTCGAGCCTGGTCGGGGCTTGGTAAGAATTTGGAAAGAATTATTGAGCCCATTATGGTCCTAGAAAAAGATTCTAAGTATAGGTTAGGATACCAACCAAGAAAGAAAGATGAGATTGAATATAGGTCAAAGATGAGTCTGTCTAAACCTTTGCCACTCTTGTACCAGTCATTTTCTGTGCGTGAGATTTCAAAAGATGATGGTCTTGGGGATGGGATAGGAAATCTATCTGAGGGATGCAATGCTATACGAGAGGATTTCCTGAAGTCTAGTAGGGTAAGGAAGGTTGCACCAGGAGAGGCTTTGCAAAACTAGACCTTCACTCCACTCATAACTCATCTCCCATCGTGGTAAATGAACGAGAAATTACTAATAGTTTTAAAAATTGGTGATGATTTGGAGGAGGCCCCGTGATCCACCCTTTTATGCCTCAAATTGTCTTTTTGTGTTTTAATACTTTCAAAAAAGCATGGGCCCATATTTGCACTGGTCATGAGCCATAGTTTGTAATTATTTCCCAAATTTCATTGAAAAGGCCTCCCTTTATTTAAGAAGTTATTTTGAAATATGATTATATTATCATATTTTATTATCTTGTTATCATCTAACTTGGTTTTTTTGTTAATTACAGTAGTAGTAATTTAATACCTGCCAATGTCATGTCAAGGGTTAGACGAACAAAGAGAGGGGAATGATGATGAATGGAAAAAAGGTGACGAGGAGCGTTTAGTGGAAGATATAGAGGAATTTGAATACTAAGAGAAGCCCAACCCAAAGAAAACTGAAACAATCAACCTGGGCGATCATGATGAAATCAAAGAGACAAGCGTTAGTGTTCACTTAGCAGAAGCACAAAAAAGATAACTCTTTCACTTTCTAAGGGAGTACATTGACATATTTACTTGGTTCTATGATGATATACCAGGATTGAGAACCAACATCATATCGCATAAGTTACCAATCAATCTCGAGTTTGATCCAGTTAAGCAAAAAATACAGAAATTCAAGTTGGACTTAAGTTTGAAGATCAAGGAAGAAGTGCTAAAGCAAATTCAATCTAAGGTTGTGAAGGTCACAAAATATCCAACATGGCTAGCCAATATTGTCCAGTGTTGAAAAAGTATGGCATGATTAGAATTTGTGTTGACTATAGATATTTGAATAGACCCAGTCCTAAAGATAATTTTCCGCTACCCAACATCCACATCCTCATCAATAATTGTGCGGAGCATGAAATACAATCTTTAGAGGATTGTTTGTTCAGGTATCATTGAATATTAATGGATGAGGAAGATGCATAAAAGATGACTTTCATTACACCTTGGGGTGTTTATCATTACAGGGTGATGCCGTTTGGTCTCAATAATAAGGGTGCAACGCACATGAGGGATATGATGATGATTTTCATGATTTGATTCATAAAGAGATTGAGGCATACATGGATGGTGTAATTATCAAATCTTACAAGAGTTTAGATCATCTGACCTATCTGGAAAAGTTCTTCAATAGAATAAGATAATAAAACTTGAAGTTAAATCCTGCCAAGTGTGCTTTCGGTGTGCCAGTTGGGAAATTACTGAGGTTCATAGTCAGCAGATGGGGCATCCAGCTAGACCCATCCAAGATTAAGATAATTCAGGATTTACCATTGCCAAGGACCAACAAAATGGTTATGAGTTTCTTGAGTCATTTGAATTACATTAGTAGGTTCATTGCCCAATCCACAGTCATATGTGAGCCAATTCTCAAGATGCTGGAGAAATATGCATTGAATAAACAGAAAGAAGAGTGTTAGAAGGCTTTTGATAGAATTAAGGATTATCTGTTCGCTCCGCCTATTTTAGTTTCACTAAGGGAAGGAATTCCATTATTGCTTACCTATCAGTCTTAGAAAATGCTTTCGAATGTGTCCTTGGGCAACACAATAAAATCAATAAGAAAGAGAAAACAATCTACTACTTGAGTAAAAAGTTCACGCCATATGAGGCTCGCTACACTCTTATAGAAAAAACAAGTTGTGCTTTGACCTGGGCCTCATAGAAGTTGAGGCATTATTTATCCTCGTACACAACATATCTCATTTCCAAAATAGATCCATTGAAGTATATATTCTAGATAGCCATGCCTATGGGGAAGTTAGACAAGTGGCAAATATTGATGAGTGAGTTCGACATCGTGTATGTGACTCAAAAGGTATTCAAGGGGCAAGCCTTAGCAGATCCTTTAGCTGAGAATCTAGTTTATAATGGGTAAGAGCCACTTTCCACTTACTTCCTAAATGAGGAGATTTTATTCGTTAGAGAAGACACTGCAGAGATGTACCCCAAATAGAGATTGTTCTTTGATGGAGCGGTCAACTTTAAAGGCTCAAGAATTGGAGCAGTTTTGGTGTCAAAAATAGGCCAACACTATCCAACAACTGCTAAACTGCACTTTCGATGTACCAATAACTTGGCTAAATATAATGTTTGTATTCTAAGTCTTAAGTTAGCACTAGATATGGGTGTTCATGAATTTCTAGTCATCAAAGACTCAGCTTTTCTAATTGACCAAGTACAGGGAGAATGGGCGGAAAAGAACTCCAAGATTATCCCTAACGTAGAGCTAGTGCAGGATTTATGTGGAAGATTCAAGGAAGTTGATGTCAGACATATCCCGAGGTTGCAGAATGAGTTTGCTGACACTTTGACTAGAATATCCTCCTTGATTCAGCACCCAGATCAGAGTTACATTTATCCTCTGGAAATAATTTTGAAGGAACAACCTACACATTGTGCAAACACCAAAGAGGAGCCTCATGGAAAGCCATGGTACTATGATATTAAAAGTTATTTAGAATTTGGAATATATCTTGAAGAGGCCAACAACAATCAGAAGAAGACAATTCGACATTTGATAAAGAATATTTTCCAAGTGGGGAAATTCTTTTTAGGAGGACTCCATACTTAGGGTTATTAAGATGTGTCGATGACACAAAAGCCACAAAATTAATAAAGTAAGTACACGCCAGAGTTTGCAGGCCCCACATGAATGGGTTTACCCTTTATAGAAAGATCCTAAGAACTTGTTACTTCTGGATGACTATGGAAAATGATTGTAGAAAGTATGTGTAGAAGTGCCCAAAATGCCAGATACACGGAGATTTGATTCGAATGCCTCCACATGAGCTTTATGCTATGAGTTTACCTTGGCCTTTTGTAGCTTGGGGTATGGATGCTATCAGACCAATAGAGCCACCAAATTCTAATGGGAGTAGATTCATTTTAGGTTCTATTAATTACATCACTAAGTGGGTCAAAGCTGCTTTATATAGATTCGTTACCATGAAGGTAACTGTAGATGTTATTAGGAATAACTTGATTTGCCGATTTGGAGTGCCAGAATCGATCATTACTAATAATGAGGCTAACTTGAATAGTCACTTAATGAGTGAGATTTATGATCAGTTCAAAATTGTCCATCGCAACTCGACCGCATATCGTCCACAGATGAATGGAGTCGTGGAAACTGCCAATAAGAACGTCAAGAAGATTTTAAGGAAGATGGTCGAAAATGATAGATCATGGTATGAGATGTTCCCATAGCATATACTATGGTAATGAAAAATAGTTCAAACATCAATTGACACAACCCCTTATCTACTTGTTTATGGGAATGAAACTGTGGTACCTTCAATGGTTGAAATACTTTCCTTAAGGATTATTCAAGAAGCCAAATTAAGTAACGAAGAATGGGTTTGTTCTCTCTATGAACAAATCATATTGATTGATGAGAAGAGAATGGTTGCTATGTGTCATGGTCAGTTATACCAACACAGGATGATCCGTGCCTTAAATAAGAAAGTAAGAGCTCAAACATTTAAAGTTGGGAAATTATTTCTGAAATGCATAATGCCTCACCAAGCAGATTACAAAGGCAAGTTTGCTCTGAATTGGCAAGGACCATACATAGTTCGCAAAGTACTATCTGGAGGATCCCTGGTTCTATATGATATGGATGGTCAAGAGTGGACCAAACCAATCAATTTTGACACGGTAAAGAGATACTATGTTTGAAGAATGTTCTTAGTTTTTTGTTTCCTTGATTTATTTATAATCACCTATATGATAGTATTTTTTTTATGATGTGCAATTGCCTAGAATCCTTTTCCATTATGTACGAACTACGTTTGACCTATATTCCCAAGAAAGGGATATGTTGGTGGCCTATGTCAGCTTAGGTTAACCTCTTAGGAGAATTTATCAGAAAATATTCTCCAAGACTCAAAGTATCAAAATCTCTTTAGAATAATGATGATGATGAATGAATGGATCTATAAAAACCTAAGAAAAAGCTTTAAATAGTTTACCCTAAATAATGAAACAAAATAAAAGTTTCAGCTTTTCCTCGGAATAGACGACGACATCCGTGACAGCTTGTCAGGAGTCTGATGACTTATCACTGATGTCGTCAGCTCCTCTGCAACTTTGGCTCTTACTGCATAAGGATGATAACGATGATGATGACGTATCAATAGTTTGACAGCTTGTCACCAATGTTGTCAAACTTCATCTCATCTTCCAAGTTCTGCCTAAGTTTGATGGTGCTCCTGATGCTTTATCACCGGGCTAATGACATATCATGAAAGTCGTTAGAACTTCTCTTTAACTCCCATTCTCTGGTTAATGATGGCGAAATTCATGATGGTGTATCACACTTTTAAAGTCATATCACCAGATGTCGTCACAGGCTTCAACTTATGCCAAATCTCTGGTTAAGTCAGACGACAACTGTGATAGCCTATCACAGGGCTGACGACTTATCACAGATGTCGTCAGCCAAACTTCTCTTCAGATTCCTCTAGATTTCAACTTCTTTGCTTTCATTCTTGTTGGTCATCTATCCCATCAGCTTAAACTGTAAAATCAGGCTTAAACAAATAAAAAATGACAAAAATTGCTTAAGACTTTGCAATTATTCTTAGTTAAAGGTCTTAAATATGTTAGCAATTTCTCACACATCAACACCCTCAACTTAAAACAATTGTTTATCCTCAAGTAACTCAGCCCAACTAAGAGAATACATAGCACATTCAGCAGCAAATTTTCTCTTTTAAGCTCAAATCATAGTTACCACCTTCAAGGTCAATCCAATTAAAACCAACTGTGTATGTCATTGAAGAACAACAATGTATCACAAAGGACTCAAGAGATGACATCAATCTTAGACACAACAACCATTCATATACCAATGCTGCACTATCTAAACAAGCAAGTAACTAGCAACAATACCAGTGTGCCCTCACAACAAAGAAATCCCCCTCCTCGCATATAAAAAACCAAAAATGTAAATGTGAGGATCATCAAAAGGCTCTCACTCTCAAAATAAAGTTCCAATTAGTGTATGCCAAGTACCATAGGATTTCCCTTATTTTCATTACCAAGACCTTCAGATAGGCCAGCTAGGATCACTATACGACTTCTTTTAGGCTTATAATATAGGCTGGGGCTGGTATGATATTTAAGGACATTTAGAGTGACTATTCCTCCTTGACACTACACTACTCTTTTAGGGATCACTTATTAACCTATTTTTCATTTTATTTTCTATTGATCACACATATTCAAGTTGGGTGACTCTTTTTTTATTTTTAGAATAAAACCCAACTTTTATTCTTTTTTCTTTATTCTACCCTTCTTCATACTTATCTTACACCATGTACCCTTATGATAGCCACCTTCAAGTTAGGCTGTTTTCCTAGGTCAAGGTGCACAGTGTCCAGGGAGGACCAAGGCCAAAACAGGTTCATTATGGTATAAATGGGAAGGTGAAAGGTGTCATAAGAAATAAATAGGCTAATTAGGCTCAAACAGGGATCAAGGGATATAATGCACATAGGGAAGGCTATTTAGGCTAAAAGTGGGTTAATCAACAAAACGGCCTATGATTCTTTCCTAACCCCTATCCTTTATCCATGGTAAGACTAACCAGGCAAGTTCTGCTTTAGCATACAGAGGGAATTAAGTAGTTTCTCACACACACATGGCACGTAAGTGTATCGTAGGCCACCACTTATCTAGTTCATGCAATTGTTCAGCAATGATAATCAAGCAGCTAGAACTAATGCCACAACAAGATTCACAATGGTCACAAGTAAATGTAATTCACAGTCATTGCAAACAAAATATTTGAGAAGTGTTTAAAAATCAATCAAAAATATGTCAACTGCTTTTTGTACTTTTATTTCTCCTAGTTACCATAAAATATGTTACAACAATAGACTACCCTACACCTTCAACTCAAAATCAAAGTAAAACTAAACTAAGGGTTAGAGTATACCTGGAATGGATCAATCTCGGGGGTCATGGGTTGACTCCTATGCGGCGCCTAATTTAACATCGCAGCATGACTCAGCTATCTCGATTACTTCAGACTTCATCGAGATAGATAATGGTGATACTTTTCACTGATTCTTTCAAAATAATGTAAATCTTGACACATTGCCAATTTACCTTGAAGGTACTGCTATCTTCATTTTCGAGTTCGACTACTCCATATGAGTGGACTTGACTAACTTTAAAAGGGCCTGACCACTTAGATTTTAGGTTACCTGGGAACAATTTGAGTCTGGAATTGAACAGAAGCACCAAGTAACCCTTTTGGAATTCTCGTTTCTCTATTCTCCAATCATGGTACTTTTTTATCTTTTCTTTATACAGATCTGCTCATTCATAGGACCTGAGATGGAATTCATCCATCTCATTCAATTTCCCCAGTCTCAGCTCTGCTGCTTCCTTCTAATTCAAATTTAACCTTTTGAGTGCCCATAAGGCCTTGTGCTCCAACTCTTTTGGTAGATGTCAAGCTTTTCCATACACCAGCTGAAATGGTGACATGCCAATGGATGTCTTAAAATCAGTCCGATATGTCCACTAGGCATCATCGAGCTTTTGAGACCAATCTTTCCGACTAGCATTCACCGTTTTGGCTAGGATGGCTTTAATCTCACGATTTGATACCTCTATTTTCCCACTGGTTTATGGGTGGTATGGATAAGACACTCTGTGCTATTTCACCCCATATTTTTCCAAAGCTACTCAAAATATTTTGTTGTAAAAATGAGATCCTTCACCGCTTATGATAGTACGTGGTACTCCAAAGTGCGAGAAGATGTTCTTCTTGAGAAAAGCAACAACCCTATTCCCTTCATTGTAAGAAAAGGACACAACACCAACCCATTTTGAGACGTAGTCAACAACAACTAAAATATACTTTATCCCATTCGATCTCACAAAAGGACCCATGAAATCAATGCCCCAGACATCAAATAATTCCACTTCAAGCATCTTTGTCAAGGGTATCTCATGTCTTTTAGAGATTGACCCCTGCCTCTGGCATTGTTCACATTTCATCACAAACTCATGGGCATCTTTGAACAATGTTGGCCAATAATAGCCACTCTGCAACACCTTTTTAGCCATTCGGTCACCTGTGTGGTGACCCCCGACTGGGGAAGCATGGCATGCTTCCAATATGCATAATACATCCACTTCCAACACGTATCTCCTTATAATATTGTCTACACATCGCCGAAAAATATACGGATCATCCTAAAAGTAATGCGTCACATCATGCAAGAACTTCTTCCTTTGATGGAAAGAAAGGTTTTCTGGGATGACCTCACTCACAACATAATTTGCATAATTCGCATACCAAGGCTATTTTTCCATAGCAACAGCCAGGATCTCCTTATCAGGGAATGGATCATTTATATTTATTTCATTACTACTTTCCTATTCACTTTTCATTCTAGACAGACAATCTACAACCTGGTTTCACAACCTTTCCTATCCTTGACCTCAAAGTCAAATTCTTGCAGTAGAAATACACATCTAATCAACCTTGGTTTAGCATCCTTCTTAGCCATCAAATACCTCAAGGAAGAATGGTCGGTGTGGACCACTACTTTGGTCCCAAGAAGATAAGCTCTGAACTTCTCGAAAGCATACACTACAACCAAAAGTTCCTATTCAGTGATGGTGTAATTCTTTTGTGCTCTATTCAGTGCTTTGCTAGCGTAATATATCAGATGAAATAGTTTGTCCCTCTTTTTCTCCAATACAGATCCAAGGGCAACACCACTTGCATCACACATGATCTCAAATGGTTTTATCCAGTCAGGTGCAATAACTATAGGAGCCTCAATCAACTTATTTTTAAGGCATTCAAATGCCTTCAAGCACTCATCATCGAAGGAAATTTTCCCCTCATTCTCCAAAAGTTTGCAAAGTGGATTTGAAATCTTTGAGAAATATTTTATAAATCTCCGATAAAAGCCAGCATGTCGAAGAAAACTACACACTCCTTTTACTGAAATGGGAGGTGGTAGTTTCTCAATAACTTCCACCTTTGCTCGATCAACTTCTATCCCTTTTTTAGAAATTTTATGGTCGAGAATGATGCCCTCCTTGACCATGAAATGGCATTTTTCCCTGTTAAGCACCAAATTAAATTCAACACATCTTTGCAAGGCTATATTTAGATTTGCCAAACACATCTCAATTGAATCACCCACCACAGAGAAATTATCCATGAATACCTCTATGGTGTCTTTCACCATGTCAGAGAAGATAGACATCATACACTATTAAAAAGTGGCGGGTGCATTACATAACCCAAATGGCATCCTTTTAAATGCAAAGGTTCCATATGGGCATGTGAACGTCATCTTCTTATGATATTCAGGAGCAATACATATTTGGTTGTATCCAGAATAACCATCCAAGAAGCAATACCACCCCCTACCAGCTAATCGATCAAGCATTTGGTCCATAAAGGGCATTGAAAAGTGGTCTTTTAGAGTCCAAGAATTTAGCTTGCGGTTGTCCATGCAAACTCTCTACCCAGTTACAGGCCTGAGTGGAATCAACTCATTCTTTTCTTTAGCAACCACCGTCATGCCCCCTTTTTGGGGTACGCATTAAACTGGGCTCACTCACTTACTGTCAGAAATAGGGTAAACCACTCCTGTATCGAACCACTTAATAATCTCCTTCTTAACTACCTCTTATATTGGTGGATTAAGACGGTGCTGATGCTCTATGTTTGGAATACAATCCTCCTCAAGCTGAATTTTATGCATGCAAATGCCCAGAGGAATGCCAATAATATCTACGATGGTACACCCTATAGATCTCTTGTGCCTCTGAAGTACTAAAATAAGTGCATTCACCTGTTGTTCACCCAAATCAGCTACAATAATAACAGGTAGTGTGTTCCCATTTCCCAGATACCGTAAGTGCCCAATCAATTCCTTTAATTCCAACACTAGAGGCTCCTCAATAGATGGCTTGGCTAGTGGAGTTGGTCGATTAGACAGGTCAAGGTCTAGCTTTTTAGGATTATAAAGATATGAACCCATGCCTGTCAAGGCACAAACGGTCTCTTCATACTCCCAAATTCCTTCACTAGATTTACATTTATTTGTTTTTTTTTTGTTTATTGCAGGTTCCTTGTTGTTTATTCCAAAAAAAAAAAGTTCCGGAGAATCGTTATTACCAATTAATATGGAACCTCAGCTGATCAGGAGAATGGCAGAACAGTAAGAGGCTGATAGACTGGTAACCTTAGCCAGGGCTTAGGTGAACGTACAGAACTAGTGTCAACAAGTAATTCACCCAAACCCTAATGATGAAGACTTAGGTGATGAGGAATTGCTGAACCCTCAAAACCTAAGGCGAGCTAAGTAAATTTCTGCACCAGTGCAACGAAATTTCAATAAAAGCTGTCCAGTCAAAGGAAGGTATGGTCAACAGCCTGTCCACTACAAGGTTGATGACGATGACGAATGAATAGATGGAGCAGGTGCAATGGGTGTTATTATTCCTCCACCGTTGGCACCTGGTGCAAAATTCAGTATAACAAGTACTATGATTCAACTCCTGAATCTGAAGGGGTTGTTTGGAGGCTTGCCTGGTGATCCGAACATGCACTTGGGGAACTTTATCACCATTTGTAAATCTTTTGATAATCCGAGAGTGGGATAGAATACGATCCGGTTGAGATTGTTTCCATTGTCTCTGTCTGGGGAGGCAAGAATGTGGTTAAATGAGCTAGAGCCCAATTCTATAACCAACTTGAGACAGTTGAAAGAGGCGTTCCTTGAATGATTCTTTCCACCCTCCCAGGAAGGTACAGTTGAGGGATGAGATCAGTAACTTCAGGAAGCTCCCAACTGAAGCATTGCATCAAACTTGGGAGAGATTCAATAAGAAGATAGCACAATGTCCGAACCATAACATGATGGACTTGCACTTGATGTAGACTTTGTACAGAGATTTTAAATCTGTGACAAAGCCAATTGTAGATAATGATGCAGGTGGTTCGTTCATTGACCTTTCTTTTCAAGATGCTTCAGACATAATGAATAGAATGACCAAACAGAGCCGGGCTTGGCATACCAGGGATTTTGTGGTAGCTAGCCCGACTACTTCTGGTGGTATGACTGTGGAGCAGCATAGAAGGGATGAGGAGCGAGACCAAGACATGGCCCACTTAAAGACTCATATGGACTTACTGACCAAGCACTTGCTGTCAGGAAAGACTGAAAAGGTAGGCTATGGAATCTCAGTGCACTGTTGCTATGTATACAGATAAGAAGGCAGTTTATGTTAATAATCAGGGGGTTTCTGAGGCAATAGCCAAGGAAATCAAGGTCGGAACTTTTATGAAAAGCCTGATTATAAAGATAGGGAGCAAGGAAACTGGAGAAGCAATAATGATAAGAATGGTTTGTATGTTTCTCCTGGAACTCGAGATGTTGCACCAACTAGATCTGGCGAGATGTCCATGGAGGACACGACTATGAAGAGTGAATTCTCTACCCTGAGTTAGTTGGTTAGTTCACACTTCACTTCTATCAAGCAGTTGGAGCAATAGATGAGCCAACTTTCCGCAACACTGAACCAAAGAAAAAGTGGTACTTTACCTAGTGATATAGTTCAAAATCCGGGGAATGATGGCTCATGTATGGAGATTACCACTAGGAGTGGTAAGATCTTACCTGGCCTTTCTGTGGAAAAATCTGTAGATGGTGAGGTGGTTATTGATAAATCCAAAGAAAGAAAACCAGTGGAGTCTGAGAAGCTGGATAGTTCTGTTGATGCTTCGAAAAAGAAAAAGAAAAAGGAAGAGGAAGTGGTGTTGAGATCTATCCTTAGACCACTACCTCTCTTTCCTCAACGACTGAAGAAGAAGGATGATGATGCCAAATTTAACAAATTCATGGCAATGCTCAAGCAATTGATAATAAATGTGCCTCTGGTTGAAGTACTTGAGCAAATGCCAGGATATGCAAAATCATGAAGGACCTTGTGACTAATAAATGAGCGGTGACCTATGAATTAGAGGCAGATCTCCACCTTTGTAGTTCTATTTCTACAAGGACCTTATTACAGAAGAAGCCAGACCCAGGTGCAGTCACTATTCCCTGCATAATTGGAACTATAGAATTCACCAAAGCACTATGTGATTTGGGAGCAAGCGTTAATTTGATACCAATAACTATTTATAGAAAGTTAGGTCTGAGAAATCCCACACCCACCAACATGAGACTCGTGATGGAGGATAGGTCAGTAAAACGACCTGTTGGCATTCTGTATGATGTATTGGTGAAGGTGTCCAACTTTATATTCCCGGAATACTTCGTCATTCTGGATTGTGAGGTGGACTTCGAGGTTCCCATAATCTTGGGTCGACCTTTCCTCACAACTGGAAGTGTGCTGATTGATTTGAGAGTGAATGAGCTTTTATTCAGGATGAATGATAAAGTGGTACAGTTTGATGTGGGATAATCAATGAAGTATCATAAAGAAATGAGTATGTTCTCAGTAGTTGATGTGTATTATGAGGACGAATAGGAGGTGCCCATAGTTGAGCAACTTGTTATCAAACCTTTAGCTACGGTCATAATGAATTATGATAGTGAAGGCATTGGGGAGTATGAAGAGACCGTTTGTGACTTGAAAGGAATGGGTTCATATCCTTATGCTCCTAAAAAGCTATACTTTGACCTGTCTAATCGACCAATGCCACTATCCAAGCCATTTATTGAGGAGCCTCCGGTATTGGAATTGAAGAAATTGCTTGGGCACTTACGGTACATATTTCTGGGCAATGGGAATATGCTACCTGTTATTATTGCAGTTGATTTGGGTGAACAACAGGTGAATGCCCTTATTTCAGTACTTCAAAGAAACAAGATAGCTATAGGGTGGACCATCGCAGATATTATTGGCATTCCCTCGGTCATCTACATGCATAAAATTCTACTTGAGGAGGATTGTATTCCAACCATAGAGCATCAGCGCCGTCTTAATCCATCAATGCAAGAGGTGGTTAAGAAGGACATTATTAAGTTGTTGGATGCAGGAGTGGTTTACCCTATTTTTGAAATCAAGTGGGTGAGCCCAGTTCAATGCGTACCCAAAAAAGGGGGCATGACGGTGGTTGCTAATGAAAAGAATGAGTTGATTCCACTCAGGCCTATAACTAGGTGGAGAGTTTACATGGACTAACGCAAGCTAAATTATTGGACTCTGAAGACCACTTTCCGATGCCCTTTATGGACCAAATGCTTGATCGATTAGCTGGTAGGGGGTGGTATTACTTTTTGGATGGTTATTCTAGATACAACCAAATATGTATTGCTCCTGAAGATCAGGAGAAGACGACATTCACATGACCATATGGAACCTTTGCATTTAAAAGGAAGCTATTTGGGCTATGTAATGCACCTTCCACTTTTCAAAGGTGTATGATGTCTATCTTCTCTGACATGGTGGAGAACACCATAGAGGTATTCATGGATAATTTCTCTATGGTGGGTAATTCATTTGAGATGTGTTTGGCAAATCTGAATGTAGCTTTGCAAAGATGTGTTGAATTTAATTTAGTGCTTAACTAGGAAAAATGCCATTTCATGGTTAAGGAGGGCATCGTTCTCAGCGACAAAATTTCTAAAAAGGGGATAGAAGTTGATCGAGCAAAGGTGGAAGTTATTGAGAAACTACCACCTCCCATTTCAGTGAAAGAAGTGAGTAGTTTTCTTGGACATGCTGACTTTTATCAGAGATTAATAAAAGACTTCTCAAAGATTTTAAATCCATTTTGCAAACTTTTGGAGAAGAAGGTGAAATTTTCCTTCGATGATGAGTGCTTAAAGGCATTTGAATGCCTTAAAAAAAAGCTGATTGAGGCCCCTATTGTTATTGCACCTGACTGGGCAAAACCATTTGAGATCATGTGTTATGTAAGTGGTGTTTCCCTTAAAGCTGTATTGGGGCAAAAAAGGGACAAACTATTTCATCTAATATATTATGCTAGCAAAGCACTTAATGGAGCGCAAAAGAATTACACCATCACTAAACAGGAAATTCTGGCTGTAGTGTATGCTTTCGAGAAATTCAGAGCTTATCTTCTTGGGACTAAAGTAGTGGTCTACACTGACCATGCTGCCTTGAGGTATTTGATGGCTATGAAGGATGCTAAACCAAGGGCGATTAGATAGGTATTGCTGCTGTAAGAATTTGACTTTGAGGTCAAGGATAGGAAAGGTTGTGAAAACTAGGTTGCAGATCATCTGTCTAGAATTGAAGTTGAATAGGAAAGTAGTAATGAAATAAAGATAAATGATGCATTTTCTGATGAGGATATCCTGGCTGCTGCTATGGAAAAATTACCTTGGTATGCGGATAATGAAAATTTTGTTGTGAGTAAGGTCATCCCAGAAAACCTTTCTTTCCATTAAAGGAAAAAGTTCTTGCATGATGTGACACATTACTTCTGGGATGAGCCGTATCTTTTTTGGTGATGTGCAGATAATATTATAAGGAGATACGTGTCGAAGGTTGATGTATTGTGCATATTAGAAGCATGTTATGCTTCCTCAGTTGGGGGTCACCACGCAGGTGATCAAACGACTAGAAAGATGTTACAGAGTGGCTATTATTGGCCTACATTGTTCAAGGATTCCCACGAGTTTGTGCTAAAATATGACCAATGCTAGAGGCAGGAGTCAATCTCTAAAAGACATGATATTCCCTGGACTAAGATGCTTGAAGTGGAATTATTTGATGACTGGGGCATTGATTTCATAGGTGCTTTTGTGAGCTCGTACGGGATAAAGTATATTTTAGTTATTGTTGACTACGTCTCAAAATGGGTCGAAGCTATGGACTTGTCTGATAATGAAGGGAATAGGTTGTAGATTTTCTCAAGAAGAATATCTTCTCTCGCTTTGGAGTACCACATACTATCATAAGCGATGGAGGATCTCATTTCTGCAACAAAATTTTTCAAGTAGCTTTGGAAAAATATGGGGTGAAACAGTATAGAGTGGCTACTCCATACCACCCACAAACCAGTGGGCAAGTGAAGGTATCAAATCGTGAGATTAAAATCATCCTAGCCAAAATGGTGAATGCTAGATGGAAAGATTGGTCTCAAAAGCTCGATGATACCTTGTGGGCATATCAGACTGCGTTCAAGACACCCAGTGGCATGTCTCCATTTCAGCTGGTCTATGGAAAAGCTTGCCACCTACCAATAGAGCTGGAGAACAAGGCCTTATGGGTACTCCAAAGGTTAAATCTGAATTGGAAGAAAGCAGCAGAGCTGAGACTAGGGAAATTGAATGAGATGGATGAATTCCATCTCAGGGCCAATGAATGAGCAGATCTAGATAAAGAAAATATGAAAAAGTACCATGATTGGAGAGTAGAGAAATGAGAATTCCAAAAGGGTAACTTGATGCTTCTGTTCAATTCCAGACTCAAATTATTCCTAGGTAATCTTAAATCTAAGTGGTCAGGACCTTTTAAAGTTAGTCAAGTCCACTCATCTGGAGTAGTGGAACTCGAAAACAAAGATGGTAGTACCTTCAAGGTAAATGGGTAATGAGTCAAGCTTTACATTGGCCCAAAAGAATAGTAAAAAGTATCACCATTATCTGTCTTAATGAAGTCTGAAGTAGTCGAGATACCTTAGTCATTCCGCAACGTTAAATTAGGTACTGCATAAAAGGCAACCTATGACCCCCGAGAATGATCCATTCTAGGTATACTCTAACCCTTACTTTAGTTTTCCTTTGATTTTGAGTTGAAGGTATAGGGTAGTCTGTTGTTGTAACATATTTTATGGAAACTAGGAGAAATACAAGTACAAAAAGTAGTTGACACGTTTTTGATTGATTTTAAGCACCTCTCAAATATTTTGTTTGCAAAGACTGTGTGAATTACATTTACTTGTGACCATTGTGAATCTTGTTGTGGCATTAGTTCTAGCTGCTTGATGATCATTGTTGAACAATTGCATAAACTAGATAAGTGGTGGCCTACGATATACTTGCGTGCCATGTGTATGTGAGCAACTACTTAATTCCCTCTGTATCCTAAAGTCAGAACTTGCCTGGTTAGTGTTACCATGGTTAAATGAAAGGGGTTAGGAAAGAATCATAAGCCGTTTTGTTGATTAACCCACTTTTAGCCTCAATAGCCTTCCCTATGTGCATCATATCCCTTGATCCCTGTTTGAGCCTAATTAGCATATTTCTTTCTTATGACACCTTTCACCTTCCCATTTATACCATAATGAACCTGTTTTGGCCCTGGTCCTCCTTGGACACTGTGCACCTTGACCTAGGCAAACAACCTAAGTTGAGGGTGGCTATCATAGGGGTGCATGGTGTAAGATGAGTATGAAGAAGGGTAGAATAAAGAAAAAAGAATAAAAGTTGGGTGCTATTCTAAAAAAACAAAGAGAGGCACCCAACTTGAATATGTGCGATCAATAGAAAAGAAAACGAAAAAGAGGTTAATAAGTCCAAGAAAATAGTGTAGTGTCAAGGAGGCATAGTGACTCAAAATGTCCTTGAATATCATACCAGCCCCAACCTACATTATAACCCTAAAAAAAGTCCTATAGTGATCCTAGCTGGCCTATCTGAAGGTCTTGGTAATGAAAATAAGGGCAAGCCTATAGTACTTGGCATACACTGATTGGAACTTTTTTTGAGAGTGAGAGTCTTTTGATGATCCCCACGTTTACATTTTTGGTTTTTTATATGCGAGGAGGGGAATTTCTTTGTTGTGAGGGCACACTGGTATTGTTGCTAGCTACTTGCTTGTTTAGATAGTGCAGCATTGGTATATGAATGGTTGCTGTGGCTAAGATTGATGCCATCGCTTGAGTTCTTTGTGTTACATTATTGTTCTTCAATGACATACACAGTTGGTTTTAATTGGATTGACCTTGGAGGTGGTAACTATGTTTTGAGCTTAAAAGAGAAAATTGGCTGCTGAATGTGCTATGTATTCTCTTAGTTGGGCTGAGTTGCTTGAGGAAAAGCAATTTTTTTAAGTTGAGGGTGTTGATGTGTGAGCAATTGCTAACACATTTAAGACCTTTAACCAAGAATAATTGCAAAGTCTTAAGTCACTTTTGTCGTTTTTGATTTGTTTAAGTCCGATTTTACAGTTTAAGCTGATGGGATAGAGGACCAACAAGAATGGAAGCAAAGAAGTTGAAATCTGAAGGAATCTAAAGAAAAGTTTGGCTGACGACATTTGTGATAAGTCGTCAGCCCTGTGATAGGCTATCACAGTTTTCATCATACTTAACCAGATATTTGGCATGAGTTGAAGCCTGTGATGACATTTGGTGATATGACGTCAAAAGTGTGATACGCAGTCATGAATTTCATCATTCTTAACCAAAGAATGGGAGTTGAAGAGAAGTTGTGACGATATTCATGATAAGTCGTCAACCTAGTGATAAGGTGTCAGGAGCACCGTCAGACTTAGGCAGAACTTAGAAGATGAGATGAAGTTTGGACGACATTGGTGACAAGCCATCAAACTCTTGATACATTGTCATCATCATCGTTATCCTTAGGAAGCAAGAGCCAAAATTGCAGAGGAGCTGCCAACATCAGTGATAAGTCGTCATACTCCTGACAAGCTATCACGGATGTCGTCGTCTATTCCGAGGAAAAACTGAAACTTTTATTTTGTTTCCTTATTTAGGGTAAACTATTTAAAGTTTTTACTTAGGGTTTTCTAGAGGCATTCATTTATCATCATCATTATTCTAAAGAGAGTTCGATACTTTGAGTCATGGAGAATATTTTCTAATATTTCTTTCTCTATCTTTTTGGATTCGAATAATACAACTATTTTGGGGATTTTCCTTTGTCATCTAATATACGATCCACTAATTATTATTCATCTCTGTAAGTTAATCTTCTCAATTATGAATTCAATTATGTGTTTTATTCTTTGCATCATGAGTGGCTAAACTTCGTTAACCTGAATTATGGGATCTAGGGTTAGGTCATGATGGTGTGCTAAACACTTAAGATTTAATAGGTGTTAGGATTTCTTGATAATTCTGAGATTTTAATTAACGTCTATTGGTTGCAAACAGTAGATACACCTACTTTGATTTTCTTGAGAAAGAAATCAAATACAGTAGGAAGTGAATTATCAACAAGGACTCGAAAATACTTCATTTAATAATCAGCGTTGTAACAAGATTGATTAACCTGAGGTAAAATCTGGGCAGTGAATAGCGATTTCCTAAGTCTGAGAGGATTAGGAAATTAGACTCTTAAATAGGTCGAGATACATTTGAGCATATCATCGATAAAGATAGCTTGTTATCCTAACCACCATGAGAATCTTGAGTCACCTTTAGCATCTGTCATGTACCGTATGCCCTAGTGAACATAATTCTAGTTATTTCATAAAATCTTAATTAGAAACATCGAAATTAAAGTGACAAACAAATATTTGTGAAACTTCAACCCCCATTTCAAGAAACGTTAAACTATCAGTGAATTAAATCGTAAACGACTTGAGTTCACACCATATTCCTTGTGGGATTTGACCCCAACCTAGTTGGGTTTTATATCGACAATGATTGCGTACGCCCATTCAAGAGTGTAGTTTGAGTGTTATCACTCTATTGGTACATCTTTCCTAACATGTATGCTCCTTTTCTCTCCTACCTATCCAATGGTTGGTTGCATCTCTGATCAACCCCAAGTCTATGGTGTTTGTGGCCCCTATCATCTCATCAATACCCAAGAGATCTTACACTTTTGTAGTCGAAAACATATGTGCAATCATACAGGGATACGCCTGTAATAACTTCTAACCACCAACAACTTGATCTCTTATATCTGGGCTTAGAACTCTCTTACATCAAACTCAAAACCGGCCATGAACCCGACTATCAAAGCTGCCCAAATTGGACTCAACATATTGTCCCTAGTAGTGGGAGATAACCAGTGTCGGGACAGTGTCCACCATGCCTTGGCCTCAAAGTTGAGTGTATTCTTTTCAATTTTCTAGGAGACTACTCTCAGGCCTCTGACAACCCAAACTGCATCCTCACCATTCCATTTTATCAACCCAGCAATTCAACTAAAGTGGCCCATCTTATCATCTATGCCTAGTTATTTTCGAGTGATTTTTTTCACCTCTTCTAGTCTGTACTCCATTCCACAGTGTTCATGGAAGGCTGATAATCCAATCTGTATAAAAAATCTAGAAATAGTATGTGGGGAGATATTGACGCACACGCCCCAAATAAATAATGAGGTAATAGGATCACCACCTCTCCACAGCTAGCCCTATAGATACTGTCACTACAACTCTTTTTTGTACTTCACGTAGAACTCTTGGACCAAAGCAACACTATATTTACCGGGTGCTCTGGTCATCCACTCAAATCCATATTATCTAAACTGCTTCTAAAATCTGGGCAACTCAGCCATCCCAGTCGTGGTCAACCTCCGATCAAGGTACAAACTCTATTTGATATTTCTATTTCAAAGTATACTCAACCCATCATTATATTTAGCCTGCATACTAGGGTACCCCACCCATTAAATGGTGTACACCAAAGCAGGTGTAAGAGCAAATAGAGGGTCTTGTCAATCAATCGAAGTAGCATCCCCTTCCTCTATACTAGCATTCTCTGAGCTTACTTCCTTAGAGTTGGACTCAATATCATCTTCTACTTTCGAAGGTTGAGGTGAGTGTTGGGGATAGATACTAGTGTTCTTCAACATCGGTGCTCGTGGAGGTACTTCCTCCAGAGTAACTACTTTCTTACCCCAAGCCTTTCTCTGGTCTCTTGGCTTGACCTTCCCCTTTATTTGGACTTTGACTAACTCACCAATACTACTGGATGACTTAGTGGATTCAGAACTTGAGGTCTGTGCCTTTCTCTGGTCTCTTGGATTGACCTGCCCCTTTATTTGGACTTCAACTAACTCACCAATACTAATGGATGACTCAGTGGATTTAGAACTTGAGGTCTGTGCTTTTTTCTTTCCCCTTTTAGCCATTTGTTTGGACGCTGATGCACCTTTTGGAGGCATTGTACCTGGGTACAAATACTTATTAGTACTTAAATAAGGAAAAGAAAACAAAAATAAGAAAATCACTGTCAGTATGCAGGTTTTGTACAAGGTATGATTGGGGTAAGAGTCGTATCAATTGGGTACGACTCATGTGAACAAGTCGTATGCTAAATAGTGTAATATGACTATTCACTAGACTGCTTACGAGTCCTCCTAACGAGTCGTACAGACAAGGTATGACTCATTACCAACAGTCGTAAGCTGTCCATAATGAATTCTCTTATATATTATATATCCCAGGTCCTTATGACTTGAGTGTACATATTGTATGGTATGGATACCACTTATTTAGGTAAGTCGTACCTATACCAGAATCTACACATAGTTAGACTTCCATGTTTTCAGTGGTTACGAGTCTTGTTACGACTCGTTACTTGTGGGTACAAGTCATAAGAGGTCTCGTATCCACTGAAACATAGAAGTTCAACTTTAGAGTTGACTTCATTTCAAATTTCCCAAATTACCCTCTACTTTATGCAGCAATATCACCCATTTTTAGTTAAAACAATACACAACATTAACACCCAAAATCAAGTTTACCCTTAATTTCTATACTCAACTTAAAACCTATGAACTAGGGTACCAAAATGCAACACATAAGTAATTTCAACTTGAATAAAGTTTACCATATCACACATTAACACTTTCAACTCAAAAAATAGAGCAATTAAGTTCAAACACTTGAATGAGTGAGAGATTAGGATGCTTTGAGTTTTCACTTGTTCTTCTTAAATTTGTGCCTAACTCATGCAATGTAAGGAATTTGAACAAGTTGGTAAGTGATCCGAAGTGATTTTGTGCCTTAGGAGCTTGAAATTAGGTCAACAATAGAGATGGGTATGTGTTTTAGATATCGGGTACCCAACGGGTACCCTATTTTGTTCTTTTAATTCAAATGCAGGGTCGGGTCAACCCGTGACCCCGACCTGATAAGCTTGGATATGATTCATGTGTATGACTCTTACATAGGCTTACTGGTCTTTTTATCTACTCGTAAAGACCTGGAACCTTACTCGTGGCTGATATCTGACCAAATTGTTGCTCCAACTGGTTGATTACTGTAGCATGTGACTCAGCTTTCTTGTTTAGCCCTATAGGTCTACCTTGATATGCTTAAGGCATCTGTCTTGAATTTCTTACCCCTTGACTAATTTCAACAGTAGTGCCTCTATCCTGGATTCTGAATCATGATTACCTGTGGAATATATTTGTCACTCTTTTCCTTGTAGTCATCTTTCTGCTGCCAAACACCATCTCATTATCTACTTCTATCTTTGTATCTATTGTTATAATAGTTCCAACCTTGATTCCCTTGCCCTTGGTATTGGAAATCCGCTAACCTATGATCAAGATACTTTTCTTCTTCTTCAGATTCAATCTCAAAAGTTCTAAAAGTAAACCCCTGTGCCGCAATTGCATTCACTTTCTTAGCACTCATTGCTGTAAACTATTTTGTAAGCAACCCAATATTAGTACGAAGCTTTGCAACCTCTTGTACTACCAAATCATGACCAGCTCCATAATTATTGGCCGCTCCAATATCATATATACCTGTACAATATTCTATATCTTTAGCATGCCAACCTCTATTAGTCAATAAAATATCATCCAGCATATCTTGTGCAACATCCCGTCAAAGATGAATGAATGCACCTCCCAAAATCGTATCTTTCATTTCTCTCGAACTGACATTCAATGATCTATAGAAGATTTCCAACAAATTTGATCCTTTTATTCTGTGATTAAGTAACATGCTCAACTTCTTCTTGAATCTAAACCATGCCTCATACAAAGATTCTGCAAGTAACCGTCTGAAGTTATAAATATCATCTTTCAATTGCAATATCCTTGCAGGAGGGAAAAATCTATTCAGAAACTATTTACACAACTCATGCCAAGAAGTGATTGAGCCTCTTGGAAGTTCCCCTAACCATAGTGATGCTTCACCTATCAATGAAAATGGGAACAACCTCAATCTCAAAGCTTTTTGATCCACCCCTGGAATAGTATATGATGTGTAGATCCCAGTAAAATTAGAAAGATGCATGTTCGCATCATCAGTAGCTAATCTCAAAATTATACCCTTCAAGTTTAATAATTGGATCTTGACATTTGTAATATCAAGCTTCACATTGGGGGTAAAGCAGGAGGAATGATGGCTTCTATCTCAGCAAGTTTAACATAACCTATATCCTCTTCATCATTGTATGGGTGTAAGTGCCGATATACAGGAATCAATGGAGCTTTGACTTTCTGAACTCTGTCTCGATGCTCAGCTACCTGTCTAGGCCTGGTTTGTCCTTTTTGCTGGTCTAACCCAACCTATCCAGCTAATCGGGCCTGTTCAGTTTCTTTTCTCTCTTTCTCAGAAGTAGCTATTAGTTGTTGTGTCTATAAATCTACAACATTATATGGATCAATTGTAGCACACGAAAGTGCCACATTAGGATCAAAAGGTAGAGGGTCTTGAACCCTATCATGAATTTGTCTTGACATTTTTCTTGGTATTTAAAGAATTCTCTCTGGATCTGTATCAAAAGGGAGTAAGGGATCACCTCTTCTCCTAGTGTTTGACATACACCGACGTATACCAAATCAAAAATAAAAACTAGAACCCATAAACTTCACCAATTAAATAAACTACTCAAACTGTTTTCTCCAACAACGGTGCCAAAATTTGATGTCGCCCAAAACTAACCTCCAAAAGAAGTATGCTGCGGTCAATGCCAAATATAGTAACCCAACTAGGTTGGGATCAATCCCACAGGGAAAACATTGAACAATTGCTTAACTTGATGTAATTCACGAGCAGTGTGAAAAGTAAATGGGGGAATTTGGAATTATCAGTAACAAGTAACCAAATATTGAATGATTTGAGTGGTAAACAAAAGGAGATGAACACTAGGCTTGTGTTTCTGTCTTCTCAACTCGATAAATTTATCGTGTTCAATCCACCTATTCTTCTGCCCTGTATGTAAAGTTGACAAGATATGTATTACCAACTATCTTGTGAGCGTGTTGGTAAATCTCACACTTACCTTGTGAGTTTCAGGGCGTCACCATATTGCTCCTTGTCAATGACTTCAATTCACTATCACCTATTGAGTCTCAAGTGATTAGATGAGGTGATGGAATATTATGATGGAGGTGAATCTCAAATTACTGTCTTAATCCTCTTTTCCCAATCACAAACTCCCTTGTGAGGATGTTTGCAAATACAAACTATCCCCAAGCTTCTGCCATAGATCTAAGGTCAATTATTATGAATGAGATTAAAATACATGCATAAACCCTAGAATAAATGAATCTCCCACTTCCTTTATGTAGCTAATTCGCCAGCGCTCCCACAACCCTAGTTAGGGATATTAGCTACTTATGTTCATGCAGGAATCCATGATTATCAATGAAGAAAACATGTTATTAATTGTACAAGAAATAAGATGAATAAAATACTAAGTCTTCAATTGAATAAGAATCCAAAATCTCAAAAGTAATTGTAATGTATGTAAAAGTATGTTGAAGTAAGTCAACGTAAGTAACCTAATAAAAAATAAACCCTAGGGTATTTATAGTATCTCAAAAATACTCTGAAATCCTCATAAAAATGTACAAGGTAAAGTTGTGTCGGCATAAGGTATGACTCGGTCATCCACTTGTATCGTCTTCTTACGAGTTGTACTGTGCCTCTCGTATCTACCCAGTGTCTGGCCTTCTAGGCTTAAATATTATGTTCTTCTTAAAACTCAAGATCACGAGTTGTACCATGATCATACGACTAGTGGCCTTCACTCGTATCTACCTGGGACTTATTTCTTTTACTCATTAGACACTGGTTTACTTACGGCTTGTCCATATGAGTCGCACTAAGAATTTCAACTCGTATTCTCCTGAGACTTCAACTCTAATTTTCTTCCTTGGGTTCTAGTCTATGTTTGATTTTATGATACGACATGTATTCTAAGCTTATAACTCAAATACTCTATCATATCTTCTCAATACTTAGCTTTTCTTTGTGGCCTTGGATTCTGTTATGCTTACGAGTCAGCCTACAAATCGTATGCGGTGTTGACAACTCGTGAGAAGACTCATACTTTTTGCAACTTTGGTCTTTTTCTTCCGGTTTTAGTCCAACACTTGAATTGAATTGTTTTACCTACAATAACCATAAAACCATATCATATATACTAAAATGACCTATGTTTAATCATAATTTCATGGTTTTAAGCATCCAGAGTGTCTTGTTTCCACGACACATCAGCAACTATGTTAACTTTACTTGGGTGATAGTGGAGACATGTCATAGTCTTTTAGCAACTTAAGCTACCTCTTTTTCCTGAGATTTAGCTACTTCTAAGTGAACACGTATTGCAGGATCTTATGATCAGAATAAATATCAACATGGATCCCATACAAATAATGTCGCCAGATATTCAATGCGAACACCATAACTAATAATTCCAAATTATGTGTCAGATAATTCTTCTCATGAATCTTCAACTGTCTAGAAGAATATGCCACAACTCTACCATTCCACATCAAGAAAAAACCAAGTCCCACCCAAGACACATCATAATAGACAATGAAGGGATCAGTACTCTCGGGTAGAGTCAAAACTGGAGAAGAATGTCATGACCCGAGACTACCCCTAGTCGTAACACGGTGCTTGAAACCACAATTGATCCCAAACTAACCTATGAACTGGCATACTACTGAGCAACTGATTTATAATATATTAAATAACTGGTTCTGCTGTGCGGAAATATAATCATGACAAAATTTGAGAAAAATATCATACTGATATAATTTATAATCTGATAAAATTGAAGAGAGAACTGAAATTACATGACTGACTCTGACTGACATCTATGAAGCCTCTACTATACTGACTATAGATAGCTGGAACATGCCTCCAACTACCACTAATCAATACACATGAATAATAAAAATAAAGTACATGAAAAACATCTGACTGGAGTCCCCAAAATAGGAGAACTCATCACCTGCTGGCTGGAAACTGCAACTGTCTGATTATGAATATGTAGGCTACAACTTGTACCTACATTATAAGACAATGTAACACATAGACATATATGTGGATCAGTACTTCTGGAATGTACTGAGTAAGTAAGGGTGAATACAATAAGTAAAACTGAGTTCATGCGAAATCTTAAACATGCATGCTAAGTGTAAGTAGACTCACCAAGAGATTGAAATAAGCTAAAAACTGATATATCCTAAAAAATGATTAACAAACAACATCTGATATGCTGGTGAATCCCTACACTTAGTTTCTTAAAAAACTTTACTTTTGTATTATAAGGAGAACTAAAGCTGGAAAACAGTAAAATATGGATACTGTATGAATACTGGGACTGAAGCTACATGATGTAAACTGACATAAATTGAGGATCTAAATATACAAATGTACTGAGCACGAATACATAAACATACAAAACCCAACATAATATATACTAAGATGATCTGATTAACTAACTAATTGATACATGAATACTGAATAACGACCTTCTAAATACTGAATAACTGGTATCTGTATACCGATTAACTGGTATCTGCATACTGATTAACTGATAACTGTATACTAATTGGTAAAACTAAATTATACTTAGTCTGAATAATTAAACTAAAACTGTGAGGTACAGTGCATATGAGATAAGGACTAACTGAACAACATGAAATAACTGAGCATGAATGCATGAAAACTGTAATATCTGAGAATGCAAGACCAAGCATAAATCTGTACTGAGATAAATCTGTAATATGAAAGACTAAAAACTGTATAACTGAATAAGTGAAAATCTATACACTTGGTCAATCAAACCTGAACTGAGAATACACTTTATACTATACTGAGACTGTGGAAGCTATCATCTAACCTACATAAACCATGTGAGCTATCATGGAGTCCAACGTCTGACCCATGTTGAGGAGGGATATTCTATCCTTTCCATCGAAATAGAACCTGAACTGTAGTGATCACTAACTAACGTTTCAAAGGACTAATGAGTCACCCTATACTAGTAGGTGATCTCATGAGATATGTGTTAACCCTAAACTGGTAGAAAGGCATCTCAAACCTATGCTGGCTACGTAGTTCTATAACTCAGGGATTGCTACTAAGGGTCACACCTTATACTGGTAGGAATGCCCCCATCCCTGAGTTCTCTCGGTGCTAAATCCTACTCCCAACTGAGTGACACTGAAATACTGACTGGTGCATGCACTGAAAATTGATACGCTTAGGTCATGGTATTTCAAAAACAACAGTGCACGCAGATTTTGAAGTAATTGTAAACATGTAAACTGATAGTGCTAAGTATATTCATAACAAACTGAGTTTAACTATAAAATCATGAGTTGATAGGCTCATTACTTGAAAGGTCTGAAATCATGTAAAACACATAGGCATCGGGTGTTCATAACCTGCCAACATTGAATGACCATAAAGCACGATATCAACACTTAAAATTATAGTATGGGAATCATGGTTCAAAGACCCAAAACATGAACATTCCACCAAACACGTGAGAATCTTGAACTTGAACATGGGAATGCTTTAAACATAAGGAAATATCATGATTACATGACAAAAATCATAAATTGGGGGATTTAACTTGTAATTCACTTAAAATAGGACACGAGAAACTAAAATTCATAGCATGAGGGAGTCAAATCTTGCAAAAAATCATACATGGGCTGAATTTAATTTAAATCACCATGAAAATATGAAATTTAATCTTTCTTAAACATACAAATTAAAATAATGATAGAAAATTCTTTATTTAATTGAAAGAAAAGGGTTTTTGGGCTCCATGGGTGAAAGGGGACCCATGGATGAACTCCCACACACCTTAATTAGATGGACTCTTGAAGGAATCTTGAAATTGAGGCTTGAATCCTTGTGTTCTTAAGAGGTAAATCTTAAACATTGTTCATAGGGGTAATGGGAGGGTTTTTACGTGAGTTACTTTGAGGAAGATGGGTAAATAATGCCCTTTGTAGTGCTATAAATCGTTCTTTGAATTTTTGGGGTTGAAGGGAAAGAACCCAAGTGCCCCTAGACCCTTAAGAGGCTGAAATAGAGGGGAAATAAGCTCTGCTTTATGTCCCATATCACGTTGAGAGAGCAACGCATCATACCCCAAATCGTATTGAGAAATCGGCACGTCGCAGCCAAATTGCAGACCCTTACTGCCTCTTATAAAAAGGCCATAACTTTTTGTTCGGGTATTCGATTTAGGCAAAATTGGTATCGTTGGAAAGATGAATCAATTATATAAAATTTGGTGGGTCTTGAGCTGAAAAATTATCTATATATCAAAAGTTATACACATTCAAAGTTGACCCTTGTAGAATCGAATACCAAACTTGGGACGAATCAAAGGCTCCTAGCTCAACTTTGCTCTAAGTGATTTTATGAAATTTTTTCGCCTCAAAATAACTTCAAACACTAGGATAAATATCATGACACATGTATTCAAAAGTAAATCATGGGATTATAGTTTACACACATAAGAATGATGGTTCAAATTTTAGCCTAAAAATACAGGGTGTTACAAAGAAGTCAACCTGTCTTTCAGCTTCTCAAACTCCCCTCACAAGATCTGACCATAGAAATTTCTCCTTCTTCTAGGTCAACATAGTCAACGGAGCTTCAATAGATGAGATTCCCTCCATAAACCTTCTATAATAGCTAGCTAAACCCAAGAAGCTCCGAATATCGATTAGAGTCATGGGTCTAGGCTCCTTCTTAACCACCGCTACCTTTTGTGGATCTACATGACCCCTTCACTAGATACAACTTGAACAAAAAATATAACAATGTTCAACCAAAATTCACACTTTTAAAACATAGCATATAAACACTGATCCTTTAGGGTCTCAAACACAATATGGAGGTGATCAACATGATTTGCCTCACTCTTTGAATAAACTAGCATATCATTGATAAACACAATAATGAACAAATCAAAAAACTGATGGAATACCCGATTCATGAGATCCATAAATATCATCGGGGCATTGGTCAACCTAAAAGACAAGACCAAGTACTTGAAATGACCATAACGGTTATGTAAGGAAGTCTTAGGGATTTTCT
This sequence comes from Capsicum pubescens, assembly GCA_030864215.1. Taxonomy (NCBI): domain Eukaryota; kingdom Viridiplantae; phylum Streptophyta; class Magnoliopsida; order Solanales; family Solanaceae; genus Capsicum; species Capsicum pubescens. The sequence continues at coordinate 189,963,168 of CM061544.1, read as the reverse complement.
CCTCCTTAATCTTTAGCTGATGGTATCCCAAATAGAGATCAATCTTAGAGAAATACCTAGCACCTTGTAGCTGGTCAAACAAGTCATCTATCCTAGGAAGAGGGTACTTATTATTCACCATCACCTTATTCAACTGGCGATAATCAATGCACATTCGAAAGGAACTATCCTTATTACACACGAAAAGAATAGGAGCACCACACGGAGACACACTAGGGCAAATAAAACCCTTATTAAGGAGATCTTTCAACTTCTCCTAAATCTCCTTAAACTCAACTGGATCCATCCTATAGGGAGGGATAGAGATAGATAGAGCGACTAAAAGAAGATCAATCCCAAAATTAATTTCCCTATTAGGAGTAACACCAGTAAGATCATCAGGGAAGACCTTAAGAAGTTCACTAACCACGGGTACAGACTGTAAAGAAGGACCATCTGAGTTAAAATCTTTAACTCAAACCAAATGATAAAGACACCTCTTGGAAATCAATTTTTGGGATCTAAGATATGATATGAACCTCCCCTTAGGAACTAGGGAACTCCCCTCCCATTCAATAACCTGGTCATCTGAAAATTTGAAAATGACCTTACGAGTTTGACAGTCTAAAAAGGAATAACACGAGTGCAACCAATCCATTCCTAAGATCTCATCAAATTCTAACATGTCTAATTCAATCTGGTACACCAAAGTTTCCATATAACAAATAGATACCACACAACCCCTATATACTCTTCTAGCAATAATAACGTCACCCACCGAGGTAGAAATTAAAAAAGGGTCCACAATACACTTGGAATCAAAACAAAAATGCTCAACTACAAATGGGGTCACATAAAAAAGAGTAGACCCCAGATCAACAAAGCAATAAATATCACAATAGAAGAGTTTCAACATACCAATGATGAAATCAGGAGATGCCTTAGATTCCTTACAGATAGTAAGAGCATAGAGACGGTTCTGACCAGTGATGGAGGCAGAAGTGGCACCTTTAGTGCAGGAGTTGATGAAATAGAAATAGGAACTTTATTGTCCCTAGAAGTAACCTTTAAAGGACAATCCCACTGCATATAACCAATCCGACCACAACTATAGCACCAATTCCTCTCTTTCTCACACTGACCATAGTACAACTATCCATACAATCTGCAAAGAGGATATTATGGTACTTACTAGGCTTCACCATCCTGAGATTAGTCACCCTATGCCCTAAAACCATCACTGCTCTTAAAATGTCGATCACCAAATGGCTTGGGGTAAGGAGAACTAGCCGTCGAATAGGAGTTAGGACTCCCCTAATTATTATTTTGAGACCATTCCCTACCATCTCTACCACTTTACTGTTGGACTACACCCTGCTATGAATGTCTAAATCTCTTACTCTGTCTTTACCCGATCTCAGCGTGGTTCTTCTTTTTTTCTTCGACTTATTACATATACACCACAAGTCTAGAGATGTCCATATCATTATTCAAAAAGGCAACCTTTCTCTTAAGAATCAAATTATGGGACAATCCAGAAGCAAGTTTCCTCATTCTAGCCCTTATGCTGACACTAACTCAAAACATATCATGAAAATTGGTGGAATTTTAAGGCATACTCCTGTACCATCATCCTACCTTGCTTTAGATTTACGAACTCCTTAGCTTCTACCTCTCTCAACTCCTAAGGAAAAAAAATCAAGAAAGGCACCCAAAAAATCATCCCATAAAGCTGACTCAGCATCATCACCCTTAGTTTGATCCCACTCCTTATACCACTGATATGTCACCTCCTTTAATTGATAGGCAGTAAATTCCACACCCTCAACATCGATAGAATGCATTACTTAAAAGATCTTTTCCATTTCATCTATGAACCCTTGATGATCTTCCTCAACCTTAGTATCAGTAAAGGTCGAAGGGTGCAACCTCATAAACTGGATAAATCTAGTGGCCTAAAAAAACTCACAACAATACCAATATGACTCGACTGTTGTGACTGAGATGCCACAAATTTGGTCAACAGATTATTGGAGAGATGAAACTCAACATTGGTAATATCTCCCTGGGGTGACTGAGCATGAATTCCACTGTAGAGTAGGATCAGTGGAGACCAATTAAAATACACGGGGGCAATCAGAAGCAGTGACTCTAGAAAGGTTCTGTATCCTAGAAGTAGGACAAGTTCCATCCACATTGTCCTCAGATGGGACAGAAAAGTTTCCAAAAAAATCAGATCTTTTTGGAGGCATAAACTAAAAGGTGAGAAAATAAGAATTATATAGATTTAAGACCTTAGACTTTATAGCCTGAAGATAAGACAACAAGAAATGGAATCATTCCTAAATGTATTGTAGCCTCTCCCTTATAAGTATGGTGTGCTACACACCGATAAAATAAACTCTACTTGACATGACTTTATGGACACCCAATTGACCATGAACCTAGGATTTGATACTAACTTTGTCAAGACTCGAACGAAGGCCTGGCTATGATAGGCATCTCAAGTCCGCCAAGGAGTGGAGGCCAACCCCATTTCATAGTCAATAAAACATAACACACACTAACATGGACTGAAGTTTGAACATATAACAAGATAGAGTAACATAAGTTCAAAGATTCTAAGTTATATCAATAACCACCAACTAATACCGATAACCAATACCAACCACAAATATAACACCCAAGTCCACAATACCCACAAAGCCTCTAACAAAACCAAATACCAATAAAGTGTCGAGAGATTCCCCTAACCATAGCCAAAAAGAGGTCTGAAACAAAGTCTAAGACATAAGAAACCAAAACATAAAATGTAATATCCCGTATAAGTCTAGCTTAGTTCAGCTCATAGTGCACACATAAGGCTTAGAACTTGAACATTTACCTAAGTATTGGGGATTTAGTTTTATTTTTGTCTTCTTAATTTTGATGGTTTTTAAAGTGACCTTCCCGACCTCAAGACGTAAGTTTTTAAGTTAATTTATGTTCAAGGGTGTAAGGAGCATGTCTCAAGGAAGTTTTGGATTTTTCAGATGAGGATTGAGGCACGTTTGGATTTCATTTCAAGAACCTCACCGCAATTACATCACGTCGTGGTGGGTATAGAGATGAGGGGTTTATCGCATCGCAGTGATGCTCAATTCAGAGTTCCAGTTATGAATATAAATCTTTAATGGGTAGTTTTGTCTTTTTCCCTCGCCCCAATCTATAAAAAAACATGGGATTAACCTTCAGCTATGGCATAATATGCCAAAATTCCTCAATTTCTCTCTAAATTAAACCCTAACCCTTCCCCAAGTTCATCAATTTCAGGCATCTCCTCTTTAAAAAAATCAAGAAATTGTGCTTCCAAATCCAAGAAATTTCAAGAAAAGTAAATCCTCTTTCAAGATTAAAGCTTTAAGGTATGTGTGATGTTCATCCATGGTCCCTTTTCACCCATGAAGTCTAATAATCCATTTTTATGTTTTAAATCATGAAATTACATGTTTATAATGAGTTGTCTCAATGAAATTTTTATGAATTTCGATTATACATGATGTTTACAAGTGTTTTTCATTGGAAAGTAGCCCCTACACATTTGAAGCATGAAATTTCCATGTTAAAACCCAGTTTATGGTTTTAGTGTTTTAATTATGTTATTCCCACATGTTTAAATCATTCCTATGCTTAAGTTCATGAATTTCAAGTGTTTGGTGAAATGCCTAAATGATTGAAATTTGAACTATAATCCCCTACTATGTTCTTCAAAGCTTTCATATGTCTATATTATTAATTCCATTCAGTGCTGGGGGTTATGAATACCCAAAACTTAGCTAATTACATAGTATATAGTATTTTTAGAGTGGTTTTAGAAAAACCATGAGCCTTGTCATTTAGTTAGTATCATGTTTAGTTGTTGGCTCAGTTAAGCTCAATTTAGTACAACAGTTAGTGTCATTCTGTTGGGAGTAGGATTTAGCATCAAGCAAACTTAGGGATGGGGGCTTACATGCCAGTCGACGGTGCGACCTTTAGTAGAAATCTCTTAGTTCAAATACTACATAGCCAGCATAGGTTAGAGATGTTAACCTTCCAGTTGAGGGTTGATAAAGTGTTTACTTTCCAGTTGAGGGTATCACACATCTCATTAGAGAACCTACCAGATGAGGGTGACTAAGTAGATCCACCAACTATTGTTGGTACCCATGGCATAGTACTGACACCCTTCCAATAGGGGTTACAGGTTGGACCCCAATTAGCCTAGATTAGGGCATATCGGTTAGATGATGCCTCCCATACTCTCAGTTAAGTATTCCGTACAGAATTTAGTTACAAGTTTTCTTAACCATAGCATATAGTTATCAGTTATTTAGTTATCAGATTTCAGTATTTTAGTTTATAAACTACTTTAGTATCATGTTATATGCTTGGTCATGCATTCTCATAATTTACAGCTTTCATGTATATTATGCATCATATATCTCATGTAATTCAGTTAGTCATTATCTCATGCTATTTAATCATATGCCAGTACATTTAATGTACTGAACTCATAATTTTTTTGTGCTATGATATCTTATATCATAGGTTTGGACACTAAATTTCCTAACCGCGCTTAGATAGTTCAGCATTACAACATCAATAGCAGTGGTGAGTCCTCATCTATCTAGGACAAATTTATATTTACTTAGTTACTTCAGTATTCCTCTATTTCAGTCAGTTGGAGTTAGTTAAGGGTTTATCCCATCAACTCTACAGTCAATTAGTGAGAGAATTTTCAGACAATTAGTCAATTTACCAGTCTTTTTAGCATGTCTTTAGATGTCCAGATTTATGATTTAGTTGTATTTTAGTATTTAAAACCTTATGGAATTATCATTTGTTTTCTTATATTTATCTCTTATCTTCAGTTTTACTCAGTTCTCACAGCAAGTACCAGCTCATGGGTTAGCTGATGGTCACTTATGACCATAAGCACCGTTGTCACGACTAGGGGGTAGCATTGGGTCATGAAAAAATTTAGTATTAGAGTGTAAGGTTTTAGAGAGTCCTAGGGAGTCTTAAAAACCATTTTGAGTAGAGTCTTGTGCATGGGTGTGAAGCTCGCCACACTTATGGACAAGAGGCTACAAGATGTTTTTGGAAAATTTTTCCTTATTTCAGTATTCATGTCATGTGAGTGAGCATGAGCTCTATTTAATATCTATTTCTAATCCATCCTTTATTCCATTACAAAAAATGCCTCCCAGAAATAATAACGGAAGAAGAAATGGGAATCAGCCCGTACCTCCACCTGTTAGGAAGATCCCCTGAATGAGCACGTCTCTCATGCCGAGTTCAGAGTTGCATTCACTAATTTATCTCACTCATTAGCAGCTCTGAATAATCAGTAGACTTCTATCCCATCCAATCCAGTGGCTAATACCGGCACAGCTAGGATTTGATACTTCACCCGAATGAACCCTCTCTTGTTTTCGGGATCTAAGTCTGATGAAGATCCGTAGGAGTTTCTTGACATGGTTCATAAGGTGACTGACATTATGGGTGTCATGTCTAGTGAGAGTACAGAGTTGGATGCTTACCAATTTCAAGATGTAGCTCATACTTAGTATAAGCAGTGGAAGGGGGATAGAGGCGTAGATATAGTGCCTGGAGAGTGGGAGGAGTTCGCCACAACCTTTTAAGACAGGTTCTTCCCTTTAGAGTTGAGAGAAGCAAAGGTGCAGGAGTTCATAAATTTGAAATAGGGTAACATGAGTGTGAACGAGTAGTCGCTTAAGTTTACTATGTTGGTGAGGTATGCTCCTTCAGTGGTGGTTGATAATAGGTGTAAGATGAGTAAGTTTGTTTTTGGTGTATTTGATAGTGTGGTAAAAGAGTGTAGGACCGCTATGTTAATTAAGGAGATGGACTTGTCTAGACTTATGGTTCATGCTCAAAATATTGAGGAGGAGAAGGATTAGGAGAAGGAAAGAAAGAGTAAGAAGGCTAGGACTGGTAGCTTTAATTTTTCTTAGCCCAGGTCAAAAAGTGGTAACCGTTTTCAGCTTGGTCATAAGATTTTAGCCCCAACTCTGTCTTTAACTAGTGCGCTAGTATGAGGGCTTAGGAATGATAGTCAGGATGGGGTGCCAGGCTCTGAGATCCAGTGTAACATCTCGAAAATGGGTCCCGAGACATCACACAACATTTAGGACCACAAGTGATCCCAAACTAACACTTGTACAGGCATACTACTAAGCAACTGATTTACATATGTATAACATGACTGAAGTTACTATACAGAAACATAATTATGACGACATCTAGAAAAAGAAAATAAACACAATACTGATACAATTTTATATTCTAATGAAACTGAAGAGCAAAACTGAAATTACATGACTGACTCTGACTGACATCTGTGAAGCCTCTACTATACTGACTATAGATAGATGGGATGTTACTCCAACTACTACTAATCAATATATATATGATTAATAAAGTAAATTACATAAATAACATCTAATTGAAGTCCCTAAAGTAGGAGGACTCATTATTTGCAGGCTAGAATCTGCAATTGTTAGATCATGATATATGGGTCACAGCTAAACAATGTAGCACATAGACGTATATGTGGATCAGTACTTTTGGAAAGTACTGGGGGTGAATGCATAAGTAAAACAATATCTCAATGTTCGTATAAACTTTTAAAATAATGCATGCTAAGTATAAATGACTCACATTGGCTGGAATAATTGAAAGCTGAAAATAATGAATCATGAATGATAAAACATACTGTATAAATCTTGTGAGTCATAACACTTAGTTCTAAAAGTTGTACTTTTACTCTTTCTTCTAGTGGACTAAGTAGAATTGAAGTTAAGTCTGTTTTCAAATCATGCAGGCTAAGTGAAAAAAACTCACCTTTGTATCTGTAAACTAAAAGCTAAAATCTCATAGCTAATAACTTATGTAAAACAATATCTGCATAGAATCATGAGCCCTTACACTTATTTTTTAAAAACTGTTATGTTATTTTGTTTTAGGACATAAGCTTTAGGGAGGTTTTTCTAACCAATATACACTATTTGAGCTATCATAGTGTTCAACATCTAGTTCCCCTAAAGGGAAAACCTCATGTTAGGGAGATGTGTCATACTCTTTCCAAGAAGTATAACCGAAGCTAAGTGATCACAATCTGTATCTGTATCCATATACAAATTGAGTATAATCTGAATCTATACCTACTTTGGCTTGTAGTTCTGGAGAAGTAGGATGCGCTAAATCCACACTTCCCGCTCAGTACTAAATACTACTCCCTTTAAGCTGTATGCTCAATCTGTAGTAATCCAATTTAAAACTAGCATGAGGTTTTACTATGAAAACCAGTTATGAATTTGCTTACATTAAACTGTAATCAAAATTTATAAGTGGATTCCATTTCCAAACTGAGGATTAAAAAATCAAATCTTATTCAAAATCTGAGTATAAACTAATCATAGGATGCCTAAAAGCATAATCTTCTTAAAATATCAATATTCAAACTAGGACTTAATAACCCATGCTTTAAATTCATGATAAATCAAGATAATACTTCATTCTCAATAATCTCCTTAAAATACTTCAATAATTTCTGTCAAGATAATGAAATCAAAATCACAATATGAATCTTATGGATAAAAACATAAGCATACAAAATCTTGATGCACTAAAGCCTTTGAATCTCATGCTTTCTTTCATATTACTTGCAACATAATATCATGCTTATATGTCAATTGAAAATCTTTAAATCAAGCATAAATAGAGGAGAACAAGCATGCACTTTAACAGTTAAATCACTTTACAAATCCATAAACTCAAAACAAGATAAGTTGGGTATGAACCCTAATTGCAATATACGTAAATTCAACTTTAAAACTAGTTTTGGGTACAAGGATGAAAGAATATCCTTGTTCATAACCCCACCTACCTTATTTGATAAATTGAATGTGAAAGCTTGAACTTTGAATCTCTAATGGTGTTATTGAAGCTTATTCTTCAAGTTCTTGAACCCGGAAGCTTAGATTATTAACTTTCTTGGTGAAAATTTGGTGGAGTTCTTGGTGTTCTTGAAGGGGCAAGGGTTTTCTTGGAGAGAAGAGATAAATTATGATGTATCTAATGCTTTTGGGGCTGAAATTAAGTGTTATGGATGGATTTTGGTGAGGAGAAGTGACCAAAGTTCCCCTAGACCATTTAGGAACTGAAATAGTGTGTTAAAAAGTTCCATAATGTGATTGCCATCGTGTCGATGACTGACGCATCGCATCCCAATCGCATCGGCTTATTGCCTCACAGGGAAAATGCCATAACTTTTTCCTCGGGCATTAGATTAAGGCGAAATTAGTATCATTGGAAAGCTAATTCAATTATCTACAATTTGGCTGTTCTTGAGCTGTAAAATTCTACGTATATAAAAAGTTATACTCTTTCAAAGTAGACCCTTGTAGAATCAAAAACTAAACTTTGGACAATTCAAAGGCTCTAAGATCAACTTTGTTCTATGTGATTTTTATGAATACTTTTCACCTCAAAATCACATCAAACACGAGGATAAAGATCATGAGACTTATATTCACATGGGAATCAATAGGATTTTAGCTTATACATGTAGGAACGATGGTTCAAAGACTAGTCCAAAAATACGGGGTATTACATTATATCCCCCTTTGGAACATTTATCCTCGAATGAAGATGATTAAACTGAGGGTACTAAGGCAACTGTGATTATATTCTGAACATGTATGACTGAAAACATGATTGCATAACTAATCCTGAAACATGATACATGAACTGAATATCATAAACTGAACTGATTTCTTGAGTACATGCAATGACATGAGAATGGTTATAAGGATGAAATAGGAATGAGAGAGTCGAATTGTGAGTAACCATTATCTTAAGATGGATCTAGTTTTGTGAAGAAAAGATGAAAGGTTTAGGGAATGAATGCTCTTGGTATTATAATACATTTCCCACTTGGGATATTTCGTCCCTCGAATGATACTGACTTGGCTGAAATACTAAGGAAAGATGGAGATGATGCATAGGACACTTACGGACTGAATCATGACTGAATATCTAGAATTCAAAACTGATGCATGATGCATGAACTGAGCAGAATTCACAAATTACATGGATTCAAACAAACTACCTGTTGAAATTGCCATATTCATGAGATTTCAGATAGTAAGACTAGATAGAAAGTTGGAAATCTATAGGAGCTTATCTGATTGATTGCTAAATAGGATTGCAGGCTATATGGATTGGATCATACTGACTGCCCATACTCAAATGGAGTATTTCTTCAATACTCTTCTATGAAATTCTAATAATATTAGGGAGTGAAGAATCTTAGGCATGATTTGAACAAGACATCTGACTAAGGAATCACAACACGTCAATCTCCTCAACCACCAATGTTTCTAAGCCAAGATTTCAGCAGAAGTACCACAGTTGTCTTGCCTAGTTTTGGTTTTAGTCTACACTCACTAGAGAGGACTTGTGATACAATGTTCCTTTTACATTTCCATCTTCAACAAAAAAACTAGAAAGACCTAATAAGAGACTATATATAGGCTAGCTTATTACATGATAAAATGACTCTAATTCCCTTAACGAGAAGGGCTCCTAAGGAGTGTAAGGAGGAGGAACAAAATAACCAAAACATCCTTAAGTAGAGGGGTAGTTTTGGAGTGTCTGCAAGATCTTCATGGCTCCAAAGCCATGGGTTCCATTTTACTTTTGGGTGGGCATCATATGCAAGCATCCAAGAAACCTTCCATACACGGGATTCTCTATTGTAGGATCAAAATGGGTCCCCCATGTATGTTCTTGTGTCCTCAATGTGACCATAATCAGATTTTTCATGGGTTGGCCTCACATGATATCATCGAAAGCTATGATGGCCATTTGGCTTGTATCATCCTACCCTTCTTGAAAAGGAATCGACCTCGAATCCATACTTTGTAAAACCAAAGAAAGGACAAACAAGCACAAAATCCTCATGGCAAGAGGGTTAGGGTTAGTACAAGAAATAACATCCCCATGCCAAGGAGGTACACATTTGAAATATAACCAAGGATCCTTCGTGTTAAACATTAGAATTCCATTGAAGAATGCACAAAGAAGTTGGCTAAGGAAATCATCAAGAGGTACAAAATTCACAATGGACATTACGAAACAACTAGATACAAAAGGTAATACCACCTTTACCTTAGGAGCCATAAGGCACAATTTCTTCATCACCTCTTAAAAAGACAACATCAAGAGTGGTTCCTCAATTGGAATTAAAGTCTATAGAAAACATATAGTAATGTCACTCAAACAACCGGACCAATCAACAAATATCCTACCTCTACATAAAGTAAATCCATAACTATCATGGATGTCATCATAAGCAAAGAGGTAGCATAGGAAAGAATTAAGTGTAAAGGCATCATCCAAGGTGCTATTCTCTATAAGAATGCAATTTGGCCCAAAAGATATAGCACATAAAACAAACAAAGATGAAATTAAGGCACTTAAGCACATATGACTTCTTCCTTTCACACAACTTCCCAAGGGAAGGAACTTCATTAATGGAGCCATGCAATTAGGGAGAATTGAGAACCTACTATACAACAAACCATTCCAAGACAAGTAGTTTTCCCAATAACTTTGTTTCCCTCTACTATTGATATTAAGCATGCTCCCAAGAGTCCCACAAGATAATTCAAATTGTCCAACCCTATGAAGGTGACAAGAATTCTTTAACATCCTTGGACTCTTCCATAAAAAAAAACTCAACTTGGCATCCACAAGTTGTGGTTCACATAACTTAAGCACAAGTGTGTTAAACATAGATGAAAGTATATAAGCAATACCCCAAAGAGGCAATGACACATTTTTCCTAAGACCCTCAATCATGAAATTGTCTTTGAGAAAGGGGCCAACCATCGCAACCACATCTCAAAGAAGGATATCATGGGGAGGGAATTCATTCGAAGTGTTCTCAAAAGGGAACTATTTCCTTGACCTACAAGTAGTAATACCTTGGTTAAGAGTGGAAACACTTAAGGGTGAACTCTCTTGGTTCCTTTTATTACTCCTTTTCTTTAGTGAACACTTAACTTTATTGGAAATTCCGCCCATTCACAACTTGAGTTTATCAAGTGAGTTGTAAGTCCATAAGAAGGAATTTTCATTATAGGGAAGGATCCAACACTCATAATCAAATCTTGTTTGTCATCTTGAATAAAGCATTAAGTCGGATGTAAAAAAAATCTCCACATCCTAAGAGACTATCGAGGTCAAATGGGTGAAGTAGCCAAGGACATAGGTCTCGGCTATACCCAATTTCCCTTATGGTGCCATCCCTAAAATTAGGCATACTCTCTATACCACCATTAGCAATATCATGAACAAAAAAAAGGTTGAGAAAGGTGTTCCACAAGTTAACTTCAAATGTAGGGCTCTCATTTATGCACTTACTATTAGTTTCAAGATCTCCACTAGGAGTATGCCCAATATAAGAAACACATAAAATAGAAGTAGATGGAATTTCTAAACTTGCGCCACCTTCTCTTTCACAAGAGTAATCCTCACATAGATACAAACCACCATAGGTAGAAAAGGGATCACAATCAAAACTATCTTTAAAAGAACAATCACAATTCGGGTTTCCTAAACATTCAAGAAAATCAAAGTCATCTTCACTCGATTGATTATTTTGCACACCCTCACTAGTTGTTGGCAACTCACATACCAACATAGACACACCTTGATTTTCACAAAGTCCAACTAGTGTGTGAATACTCTCATTACTCGACAATGGAACCTCATTCATGTTACAAATACTAGCACTAGACGGACATAAATCATTCTTAAAAAAATCAACTTTGTCATCTATAGGATCAACTAGTGCTTGCTTACTTACAATAAGATTTAGATCTTCTTGCAACCTAGCAATATCAAGAGTATAACAAAGGGAAGAATGATGCCATTCTCCTCTTGGAAAACCACAAACTACATCCACTTGGCTACTAATAGCCATATCATAACATTCTAAATTTATAGGAGTGTAGGATATAGAATCTTTACCTTGTAACTCACATGCGTTACGGTCTTCACCTTGGTGCGTGTCGTGACAGCCCACTTGCTCTTTTGGGAAGCTCTCATCACAAGGGCATTTTTGATGAAGTTGATTGTAAGGAACCCACTCCCATTCTAGTCATTCATAGTCATGTTTTATAGCTTCAAGATGGGCCAAATCATTAGGAGTAAGTGGAGGAATTGGATTAGGGGAACTAAAAAATTAGCGTAGCCTTTCAAGATTCCATTTGGAATCTTTAAAAGGGTCCTTGAATACATTATTATCCATGGTACCTAATAAAAGACAGCAATAAAAACAACACACAAGTTATCTCAAAAGTATCCTCACCACTTCTCACACTTTCGGTTAACCTCACACTTGACTTCACAAGTGTTGAAAGTTGGCTTATAATCCGTGAGAAGTTGAGGGATGAGTTATACTCTTGTCCGGAATGGATTTACATTTGAAAGACACAAATAAATCTTGTTTGTACTTGATCTAAGGAATTACACCGATTAAAAAAAAAAGATAAAAGCACATAAAGAACGCAAACATGAAATAAATGGATTCAAACTAACTCATAACCTAGTAGATGATTACTAGTTTGTCAATTAGTATTAGAATCAATAAATAAAACTAAAGGAACAAGAAAAGAAACTAAAAAATATTAAATTTGAGCCTTAGGTCATATTTGAAAGGGTGATGACATGGCAGCCATGTGGCAGTCTTGGATTGGACGTTGGAATTGTTGAAATTTGAAAAAAATTTGTTCCTAAGTTGAATTTTTCTATCTTCAATTGGGGGAGTGAAGTTTCAAATCTAAAACAAATCAATTCAAAGCAATAGTAATCATGTTCTTGGCCTTAACCCCGGAAAGGGGGCTTTTAGCCTATCATGAACATAACTATAATTGCAATAATGGAAAACATGTTAAAATCCATTAACAAACTAAAATAAAAGAAGAAAAACCCTAATTGAAGTGTTTTCCATCCTCCCACAAAGTAACCAAGTTGTCCAAGGTGTTTTGTAATGTGCACAAGTGTCCTATTTATAGGTGGATAATTTTTGTTGAGTTTGGTATTAGGTCCACGATGCACCATCATCGTAGCGACATACTGGAAATGGTCTCTCAATTTAAACACAAGTCTATGGCGCCCCTATTATCATGTGGACCAGGGTTCGCGATGCGCTGATGTCTCTGGATATCTATTTTCATGTCTAAACTTATCTCGTGCCTTCGTCCCATCAATCCAAGCCTTGTGATGTTGTTTCTAATTGATTTACAGATTATGTATATCCCACATATCATCTTTTTCATATTATAAGTTATCCTGTAGCATAAAACACCATGAATTAGAGCTCAAAACAACATACTATCCAGGACAACGAACTAGAAACTTAAGCTAAGAACTAGTTTTGCCCTTTTTGATCTTTAACTTATTGGTTGACTCTTGGCTTGATTCAATTTAACCTTTGACCTTGTAACTAAGTACATTAACACTGATTTGATCAATTATATCATTATTAACACATTAAGCAAATAAGTAGTCCTCAAAACAAGGACAAATCAACTATAATAACAACATTGAGGTGCATAAATCCACCTCAAATCAATGAACACTAGCATGTAACTCGGGGATAAGGATGACATAATGACATGATCAGTAGTTAAAATCATTCAAAGCCAGTGCACATAATCAAATTCATATACATTAATATATATATATATCACATGTCGGGATAGGGAATAAGGCTTAACATATTTTTAAAACCCTTAGCTTAGATTGTGTAGCTCAACCGTCATATAATAGTACCCATAGGCTATATGGACCCCAGTTCTAACACCCTGGTCGAGCCCCAGTGTGTGTAGATGCACAAACTGGAGAATAATATCATGTATATGCACAATGAGGACTCAAACCATCCACCATATACTAAAGTGACTTAAGAACCCAATCATATAATGATTTATGGGGGACTTGAACCTCCCTAATCATGAAATAATAATAAGGGGGACTCAAACCTCCCTGGTCACTTTGACCCCGCGTCAGCTAATGCAGTTTCTAGTATTGGTAACTCGGACCTCCACTTTCATGACTTGGCTACAAAATCCTTATTAAATCCCAATTAAAAGACTTTTCACACATTACTATTCAATGAACGACAATACACTTTTAGGCATACATTGTTGGTATCGTCATACCAACTACACTTGCAAGGTAACACATCATTCCAAAACAATTTCCATTAACTTGGGGAGAATAACTCCCTTCGTTCATTAATACACATTGAGGAAAAATGACTCTCTTTGTTCATTTAATCATACCATTGTATTTAAAATAATTCTTTATATCATGCAATAGTTCAAGACTAGTTCAATTTTATAAATTTCCACAGTTCTTATAACTAAAACCAATTTCACATTATGGTGTTGGGGTTATAACCACTTCAAAGCTTCATTCACCATAACCATGGACCCACAAGTTCAAAACCATATTAAAAGCATGAAAATCATATGTTTGATTTATAACATTTAAAAGCCATAACCTTTGTTTCCAAAACAAAACAATGATCTTATGAAGAATTCTTTAAATCATACAACTTTTAAAAATTAACTATAAGGAAAGAGTAACATTCCTGAATCACGATAATTTACAGAGAGAAATTAACACTTGAGCCCTTAGATAACTAAATTGGTGAAACCCTAGCTTGACTTGTTTAAGAGGATTTAGAGAGAATGTTATATCCATTAAATTATTGAATGAATGCCCTAAAAAATTTTAATGGACGTGGGGTCTAAAGGGTTTTAAGTGGAAAATGTCTAAAGTGCCCCCAACTTAGAAGCTGGAAAAGCATCATCTTTAGTTACGAGTCAACCCCTTGACTCGTACCCACACCTTACGACTCGTGGCCATGAGTCGTAACCAAAATAGTGACTGGGACCCCCAACACTGTTATCCTTACAACTCAACCCACTAACTCATAACATGACCCTTCGACTCGTAGGGACCTACTCGTGAGCAACACAGAACCCAAATGAATAAAAAATTGGACATCCTATATTTGAATCTACGACTCGTGACATATCATTACGGCTCTTAGTGATTCACTCATACTCAAAGAAGAATCAAGACTTAAACTTACTGGTTTGGGTAACACTCATCCCAATGAGTAGTCAACACACCCTATGACTCTGGGGGTCCAGTTGTAACCAAGGTAGTGAGCCCAAAGATCAAGAAATATTAAAGGGACAAAATATAGATTGTTTCAATTCTCCCCCACCTGGATCATTCGTCCTCGAATGATGAGACAATGCAATTGCTAGCATGATTTGACACTATATTTTCCTACTCTTACCTTTAACAAACTCAGGAAATAAAGATGCCAAGGAAACCAATCTTTTCGTTAACAAAGTCAGAAAACAAAGATGTTAAGAATAACACATACCTTATACATGATTATCCATAGCAGAAAACAAGAATGGATACTTGGACTTCATGTCCTCTTTGACTTCCCAGGTAGCCTCCTCAATCTTGTGGTTCCTTCATAGAACCTTTACTTAAGGCACGTTCTTTGTCCAAAATCGATGAGCTAGCCAATCCAAAATCTCAACCGAGAAGGAATCTGAAATACCAATATCCTTGATAGGCACAATCATCGACGGATCACCCACACACTTCCTCAACATTATCACATGGAACACCTGATGAATAGAGCTCAAACTAGAGGGATACTCATATACATATGGAACACTACCAATCCTCTTTAAGATCAAGTATGGGCCAATATACTAGGGACTGAGCTTCCTTTTATTCCCAAACTGCATTACTCCCTTCATGGGAGATACATTCAAGAACACCCTAATCGACAACCTCAAACTCTAACTCCCTACACCTCACATCTGCATACGACTTTTGGCAACTTTGGGCACCATTAAATCTATCTCGAATAACTTTCACCTTCTTCATCACTTGGTGAACCAAATTTGGGCCAAAAACATCTCTGCCGCACCTACCTCGAACCACCCAATAGGAGACACTACACCTCCTACCATACAATGCCTCAAACGAAGCCATCCCAATACATTAGTGGTAACTATTATTATACGCAAACTCTATAAGAGGCAAATGATCAACCCAACTACTACCATAGTCAATGACAAAAGACCAAAGCATATCTTCCAGTGTCTAAATAGTCCTTTCCGCTTGCCTATCCGATTACGGGTGGAAAGCAGTACTAAGGCTCACCTTAGTTCCTAAACCTCTTTGAAATGAATGCCAAAAATATGATGAAAACTTTGTATAATGATTTGGCATGATAGAAACAGGTGCCCCATCCATATTTAAAATCTTTTAGAGATATATCTTTGCATAATCCTCTACCGAATAATTTTTCCTCACTGGCAAGAAGTGAGCAGACTTAGTCATCCAATCTACGAAGACCCAAATCTAATTAAATTGATTTTGAGACCAAGGAAGACTGGTAATAAAATCTATATTAATCACTTCCTACTTCCATATAGGCAACTTAATCTCTCAAGCCAACCCACCGGGCCTTAAGTGCTCAATCTTCACTTGTTGACATACCATGCATTTAGCCATAAAATTAGCCACATCTCATTTTATATTTTTCCACCAATAGATCTCCTTAAGATCATGATATATCTTTGTTGAATTGGGATGAATGACATAACGTAACTCATGTGCCTCATCCAAGATCCTATTTCTCAACCCATCTACATTGAGAATACATAATTTGCCTTAAAACCTCAAGATACCATCGCCACTAATCTCAAAATATACAACCTTTTGCTGACCCATATCTCCCTTAATCTTTATTAAGATAAGATCCAGTACTTGTTTCTCCTTTATTTCAGCAATAAAGGATGACTTTGCCACCTCTTCCACAAACACACCACCATCCTCGGAGTCTAAGAGAAACTCCAAGGTTAGCCAAACAGTGAATATCTTTCACCAATTTTTTCTAATCCTCATCCACATAAGCTAGACTCCCCAATGATAACCTGCTAAGTGCATAAGCAACCACATTAGCTTTACCTTGGTGATAGTGGAGACTCATGTCGTAGTCCTTCAGCAACTCAAGCCACCTCCTCTGCCTGAGATTCAACTCTTTTTGGTTGAACTCATTGCAGACTCTTATGATAAAAAAGATATCTAGCTGGACTCCATAAAATAGTGATGCCAAATCTTTAATGCAAATACCATAACCAACAACTAAAAGTCATAAGTTGGGTAATCTTTCTCTTAAACTTTCAACTGCCTAGAAGCATAGCCACCACCCTACTATGCATCAATACATAACCAAGTCCTACATGTGATGCATCACAATAAACAACAAATCTAACAGTGCCTTCAGGCAGAGTCAAAACTGGAGCTGAAATCAACTTATCTTTCAGCTTCTCAAAACTACCCTCATAAGTGTCAGACCATATAAACATCACATTCTTTTGAGTCAAATTAGTCAACGGGGCAACTATAGTCGAGAGATTCTTCACAGATCTCCTATAGTAACCAGATAAACCCAAAAAGCTCTGAATATCAGTTAGAGTCGTGGGCCTAGGATACTTCTTAACCACTGTAACTTTTTACGGATCCACCATGATCCCTTCGCAAGAAATGACATGACCCAAAAAAGTAACAACTTTCAACCAGAATTCGCACTTCAAAAACTTAGAATACAAATGTTGATTTTTTAAGGTTTATAATATGATATAGAGGTGATCAGCAAGATCTTCCTCACTCTTGGAATATATAAGAATATCATCTATAAACACGATGGCAAACTAATCTAGAAACTAATAGAAGACCCTATTCATCAATTCCATGAATGTTGTTGGGGAATTAGGCAAACCAAAATACATAAATAAGAACTCATAATAACCATATTATGTTCAGAAGGAATTCTTAAGGATATCCACTTCCCTAATCTTTAGCTGATGATAATTGGGTCTAAGATCAATCATAGAGAAATATCTCGCACCCTAAAGCTGGTAAAAAAGATCATTAATCCGAGGAAGAGGATACTAATTCATTACCATAAACTTATTCAACTTATGATAATCGATGTACATTTGAAAGGAACCATCCTTCTTACGCACGAACAAAATAGGAGCACCCCACGAAGACACACTAGGAAAAATAAAACCCTTGTTAAGGAGGTCTTTAAACTGCTCTTTAAGCTCCTTAAACTCAGCAGGAGCCATGCTATAGAGATAGGATAAGTGTTCAGAACAAAGTCAATCCTAAAATCAATCTCCCTATCATGAGGGATACCAGGAAGATCATCAAGAAAAATCTATAAAATATACTAACCATGAGAACGAATTGTAATGGAGGACCCTCCGAGTTGGAATCTTTAACCCATACCAAATGATAGAGACATCCCTTGGAAATCAACTTCCGAGCTTTAAGATATGATATAAATTTTCCCATAGCCACTAGAGAAATCATTCCATAGTGCAGATTCGGCATCATCTTCCCTGAACTTTTCTCATTCCCCATACATTGGTATGCTACATCCTTCAGTTGATAGGCAGCAAATTCTACACCTTCCATACTAGTAGCATGCATAATGCGGAAGATATTTTCCATCTCATCAATAAAATCTTAAGGTTCCTCCTAAATCTTAACACCAGAGAACAAAGAGGGTTCAACCTCATAAACTGGCCAACCCTTGTGGCCTCAGAAGATAAAGTAACAAAAGCTACATGCTCTGATAGAGAAACTACCAATTGAGACAACATATGAATAGACTGATGAAATTCTACATTTGACACATTAGCTTAAGAATCTTGGTGAGGACTAGAGAGGACCAGTGTTACTCCAGGAGGGAAATCAGGAACTGAACCTCTTGACCGGGTCTGTACCCTATAAGTATAGAGTGTCCAATCAATATTTTCCTTAAGTAGGACAGAGGATTTTCCATGAGCTTTAGATCATCGGGGGGACATGATCTAAAAAATGAACAAACGAGAATTAGAGAGACTCAAGGCCTTAGAATCTATAGCTTGAAATAGAACAACAAGTAAGGGAAATATTCCTGAATATCTTGTAGCCTCTCCCTTATAAGTGTGGCATGCTACATACCCATAAAGGTAACTCTACTCAACACAGTGTTTTCGGACACCTAATGACACCAAACCTAGGCCCTGATACCACCTTTGTCACAATTTAAACTAAGGCCTAGCCATGATGAATATATCAAGTCCCACGTGGACCATAGATCACCCCCTGTACCTAACCAAATCAAACACACCACACCCTAAAGTCGGCTGAATTTTGAGAATATAACAAGATAAGAGAATATTAATTTATAGACATTAAATGGAGTCTACAACCAAAACAAATTAATACTGATATCAATGTTAAACCAATACCAATACCGACACCATCCATGCCAATAGTAGTATGAAAAATCCTCTAATTAAAACACCCTGGGTTTTGGCCCTTGCAAAATTTCATGAGTTTGAGCCTTCTGTTAACATATGACTTACCATACTAGTCGTATAGTGTGGGTATGGGTCTAGGGACCCTAGTCATAAGTTGTTCAGTGTGATATTTGCCAAGTTCTATTCTTGGTATGATAATACTCCATATGAGTCATATGTACATTGTACGAGAGGTAGAGTCCAACTGTATATTGTCTTGTGTCTAGCCTATATATTTCTTCTTAGGGTACAACTTGAAGGGTACTAGTCATATGGTTAGGGTAAGAGTTAGGATAAGGAGTCATATGTTGGAAAGAATATAATGTCCAACTTTATGATAAAGCTACGAGTGAAAGGTCCCACTCGTATGATGTGGGTAAGAGTGAGGGGTCAAAACCGTACCCACCTATAGAAATTTTTACAGTTTAAGTTAGGGGTATTCTGGATAATTCCCATCTTAACTCCTTTTGACCCTATGACATAAAATACCTTTGGAGGATTTCTTAACCTATTATTCATAATCAAACACTCTCTAAACACTCAAAATCTCTCTCAAGCTCTTGGTTCAAGAAAGGCTAGGGTTTTCTTCAAGGCAATCAATTAAGGCTCTAAAGGGTGGTTTCTCTCCATCTTCATTGTTATCTAAGGAATGCTACTCCACCCTCATTGTTAGTTCAAATAAAAGCATGTTTTAAAGAATGATTTTCATGTCATTATTGTGATTTTATTTTGGGTTTTGAAGTATATGTTGGGGGTTTGGGTTGGATAATATTTTCCCATGTTTTTCTTATTGTTTTTATGTTATAATTGAGGTTTGAACATGTGGTTGCATGGGAATGGTCAATTGATACATGGTTTTTGGTTTTCGGATATCTTATGCCCTCAACATATTTGGTAAAATGCCTATGAGAATGCTTTTACAACATAGTTTGACTATTATTGAAATTCTTGCATTGTATAAAAGGTAGTGGAACCTAAAATGGTTTCAATGGTTTTAAATGGATTGTAAAGGTCTTTATGGCCATGGTATTGGTTTAAATGGAAACTTTGGAGTCAAATTTGTTTAATGTTTTTGGTATGGTATAAATGGATAGACCTTCAAGCTCTAGTTGTGGTATCATGATACCAATGGTTAATGCCCAATTAAAGGACTCCTTAGAAATTGGTTGGCTATGTGTGAATAGTTGTAATATGGTCTTAAAGGTGGATGTGATAGCAAAGCCATGGTAGGTGGTGGTCCCTGGGGGACCAAAACTGGAAACTCATATTTGTCGATATGAGGTTGATCTTGGTGACCGTGTGCATTATGTCACACTTGTATTTTTGGGAGGTGTACTAGTCATTTCAAATTTTTCTCTAGCTTGTGCGCCTAATACTTGCAGGGTCCCTTTCAGCAGGGGGAGATGAACCCATATAGACTATGGGTTGATTTAAGATGGCAGAGCTACACAATCCCAGGTTAAATATTTTAAGTGCATGCTAAACCTGATTTCCTTTTCCCAGCATGGTATATATATATGTATGTGATTGCATATGACTATTTACTTTGGTTTTGAATAATGCCATTATTTTATCCTTACTCTAGAGTACATGCTAGAATTCACCCGCTAACCCATCTTCGGGCATTATATCCCCACGTAATGTAGGAATCGGCCATATCACCCCTCATGTTCAGTGATATATGACTGGGGAACAGCTTTGTGTTGGACTGAAGTGGTGAGCTTCCATACTCCAAAAGACTTCATCTCATGCTATGGACTTTTTTTCATACTTTTGTTTATTTTCTAGACTTTGTTTTTGGCTATGGTTGAGGAAATGTCTCGATCGGATTTTCTTGGATTTCAGTTAGAGGATTTTTGTGACTACTAAAGGCATGAAAGATATCGATATTAGTTTTAGCCTTGGCATTGGTATTGGTATTGGGGCTGACATCAGTTGGATGCTTGGTTAGATATTTGGATATTTATGAACTTTATTAAATTCCTTTCAATTATAATTGATATATCTTGTAATATGTTTGGAATTTATCTGATAGAGGGTATAAGGCGGTTAAGGTTGGGTATTGGGGGCGATCTCCGGTCAGGATCAGAATTGAGATGCATGATATGACTAGGACCTGGTTTGGGTCATTTCACTAATCAAAACCAAGGAATATCCAATCAAGACATGCCCCCGACCATATCCAAAACCAAATTCAAAGAAATAGTCAAAATGTAAAGGAAACCATAAACATGAAATAGGATCTTCCGAAGTATGGAAGCTCACTACTTCAATCTCACTAACTAGCTGATCTCGAATCCAAGTCACTGAGAAGGAGGACTAGAAGTATGACCAGTTCCTGCATCGCATGCGGATACAACATCCAAAGATGGTTAGCGGGGTCAACTCTAGAATGTAACTCAAGGATAAGGATACATAATGACATAATCAATAGTTAAAATCATTAAAAGCTAGTGCACATAATCAAATGCATATACATATATACATATATATATATATATATATACATTTCACATGCCAGGATAGGGAAAAATTCTTAACATGTGCTTAAAAACCTTAGCCTGGATTGTGTAGCTCAATCGTCATATAATAGTACCCACGGGCTATATGGTCCCCAGTTCTAGCCCCCTGGTTGAGCCCCAGTGCGTGTAGCCATATGAATCAGAGAATAATCTCATATATATACACATGGAGGACTCAAACCCTTCAACATATACTAAGGTGACTTAAGCACCCGATCATATAATGATTTACGGGGGACACGAACATCCCTAATCATGAAAGAATAATAAGGGGGACTCAAACCTCCTTGGTTACTTTGACCCTCACATCGACAAATGCGGTCCAGTATTGTTCACTTGGACCTCTACTTTCACGACTCATCTACACAATCCTTATTAAAGACAAATTAAAACACTTGTCATTATTCTCATTCGATGAACCACAATACACTTTTAGGCATACATTGTTGGTACCGTCATACCAATTACACTTGCAAGGTAACATATCATGCTAAAATAATTTCAATAAACTTGGGGAGAACAACTCCCTTCATTCATTAATACACATTAGGAAAAACCGACTTCTTTTGTTCATTAAATCCTACCATTATACTTCAAATACTTCTTTATATCATGTAATAGTTCAAGACTAGTTCAATTTTACAAATTCCTAAAGTTCTCACAACTATAACCAATTTTATATTATGGGGTTGGGGTTATAACAACTTCAAAGCTACAAGTTTGGGAAAATCACAATTCCCTAGTACATTCAATATACCTGTGCACCTACAAGTTCAAAACCATATTAAAAGCATGAAAATCATATTTATAAACCATAGCTTCAGTTGTTTGAGAGGAATTAGAAAGAGTGTTTTATCTATTAAAGTGTTAAATAAATTCCCCAATAGATTTTTGTGGATGTGGGGTGTAAAGGGATTTAAGTGGGAAATGTCTAAAGTGCCCCCAACTTAAAAGCTGGAAAAGCATCATCTTTGGCTATGAGTCAACCCCTTGGCTCGTATCCACTCCTTATGAATTATGACCATGAGTCGTAACCAAAACAGTGACTGGGACCCCAACACTGTTATCCTTACAACTCAACCCACAAACTCATAACACAACCCTACGACTCATAGTGTCCTACACGTGAGCAACACAGAACCTAAATGAATCAAACACTAAAAATCCTACAATTTGTACCTATGACTCGTGACATATCATTATGGATCTTAGTGAGCCACTCGTACTCAAAGAAGATTCATGCCTCAAACTTACTGGTTTGGGTATGATTCATCCCAGTGAGTCATCAAGATATACTATGACTCCGGGGGTCCAGTCCTAACCAAGGCAGTAAGACCAAAGATCAAGAATTTTTTAAGGGCCAAAATTTGGGGTGTTTCATGCTACTACTTACTATTACTATGTAAATAGTTTCTTTTAGCATTCTCCATTCAGAGAGAATTATTCGTTCCTTACTTAGCTTAAGAGTGGGGGAAACAAAACATCAATCAAATAAGTAGGTTTACTTTAGTGGAAGCTCTGTCTTATTAAAATTATCCTTGAATTCCATTTGAAGCCTAAACTGCCAAGCTTTCCTCTTTATTTGAGAAAAGTGTAAAACTTAGCTAATTCATCCTATGTGTATGTTAATATGAATTAATTAAATGAAGGATGATTAAGAAGTGGAATAAGTAAAGAAAAAAATCCAACCAAGCAAATAAAATCTCCTTGACTTGGGAACCGCAAGCAGTTTTTGTGATGGAAAATGCGGCATCATTGACTCTACAGAAGTAAGCAAAGGAAAGTCAGCAAGCAACACCGGCATCGACAACGGTAGTACGATTTTATCCATTCAAGTCTTTTTTTATCTATGGATCGTACTATGAGTACCTCTCGCAAACAAAGAAGAAAATAAATGGAATTCAATCTAGCAAAGGAATAAGGTAGGGTATGGGAAAGGTAAAGAGAAGGGGGCGTCATTGGTTCATAACAGAGCTTTTCTACCGACGATCTTTCTCGATGCATAAATAAGGATTAACCTTCAAAGTATTGCATAAGAAAGAAAGCCAATAGACCTTAAATAAACTGTAATAAATGACTTATGAAGAGTATTTGACTATAGTATCAAATCCACATATATATCTTGTATTCAAGGCACAACACTTTTGCTTTACAAAATTTTTGCTCATTTGATTTGCACGGTCAGATTGGCTCTCCTACATGTGTATCCCATGCCCGGTCCCGTTGATTTATATGATGGGAGAGATCCACCAATTCATTTATTTTTATGTATTATAGCCTCTACAAAGGTGGAGTACCCTATATTCAATATATGATTTACTAACCGAAGGGATATGAAAACATTAAATTCGCCAATTTTCAAATTTTCTTTGATTTTTGACATATGTCATGCTGGATTTGAATAAATAGAAATGAAAGTCTTATTATGATAGAGAAAGTTGAATATGAATACAACCAAAGACAAGATTCTACTCAAAAAGTACTGGAAGGAAAGGAAACAGCATACTAAGACAAACTACTTCTTTTAAATATCAACCCAAAGTCTCTTTTCCTTATGGGTTTGAGTGTTTTATCGAAGGATTGATATAGACAAAAAATGCCTATATTTCTTATCTAAGACCACCTACCTTAGGATAATCAGTTACCATAAGTTTGAAGCTAACTTTAATTAGCTACACTTCCTCGTAGAGTCACCAAAGCAGGTTCCTTTAGCTGCTTCGATTCTTAGAGCTTACTTCACACCAACAAAATCATAAGCTTTCTTCTCTGCCTCAGCTTGAGAGATCCTATATACATCAAGATTTATCCCTCTATCAACTTTAACTATGGTTCGATTCTCAGTTTATGTACACCATAGTAGCTAAAGCAAGCCCGTTCCATCTTTCTTTGTATTTGAAGTTCAGGATTTCACTTTTGATGTAGTCAGTGAGAAGCTAAGTTCCATTTTTAGCATTAGTAAACTTATTCCTTCCTGAACAGACTAGTGTATGCTCAACCAATATTCTGAACTTATCTCAATACTGAAAGTTTAGTGGATGGGATAGCAATGAGAGAACGGAAAAAAATAGTTCTGAAAGGAGACTCCACCTAGGTAGCGCTCTCTTCACCTCAATGCTACACTTCGATAACTATGAAATAAGATGCTTCAAAAGAAAAGCTACATCCTCTACCTAAATTCACCCTAATAGGCTAATTCGAGCTTACCCAAGGCCTTACCGCCTGAACCAACAAGACTAATGTCAACTTATACCCTTGAGAGGTCCACTTATACTATTGATAAAGTCTCTAAACTAATAAGGCCATAGTTGTGTTGATATATAAGATTCTATAAATATAACAAACAAACTACCTTTGGCTACTACAAGATCTTTACAAATCAAAGAATGAGTCTACTTTATGCTCTCCCACACTAAGCAGGCAAGGCCAACTACACAAAGAAGAAGTCATCACCTGCGACTTCTAATCCAATGACAAGAAAAAGATAAGAAAGTAACTTACTACACCTTACCTTCTTGTGCCTATAGCTTGACCTTCTCATTTTTCTACTACGCAGATGCCTTCCTTTTCTTGCAAAGCGAACATAGTCAAGCAATGGAAGAATAAAGGAAAAAGACCTTTCTCGCACACAAATAGACCCTTTTTAGCAAAGTCCATACTTCCCTACCTCTCATATAACATGTATTTTATCAAATAATGATGGAGCAGGCACACTGACTACTCTGATTGGGCATGGACTAGGAAAAAGTAGAAGCTAAAAGAAAGTTAAAAATTATTGGGGAAAAGTAATGGAGTAAGACCAAAGATCAAGATTTTTTCAAGGGCCAAAATTTGGGGTGTTTCATGCTACTACTTACTATTACTATGTAAATAGTTTCTTTTAGCATTCTCCCTTTAGAGAGAATTATTCGTTCCTTACTTAGCTTAGGAGTGGGGGAAACTAAACATCAATCAAATAAGTAGGTTTACCTTAGAGAAAGCTCTGTCTTATTGAAATTATCCTTGAATTCCACCTAAAGCCTAAACTACCAACCTTTCCTCTTTCTTTGAGAAAATTGTAAAACCTATCTAATTCATCTTATGTCTATGTTAATATGAATTAGTGAAATGAAGGATGATTAAGAAGTGGAATAAGAAAAGTAAAGAACCCAACCAAGTAAATCAAATCTCCTTGACTTGGGAACAACAAGCAGTTTTCATGATGGAAAAAGTGGCATCATTGACTCTAGAGAAGTAAGCAAAGGGAAGTCAGCAAGCAACACCGGCATCGAAAACGGTAGTACGATTTTATCCATTCAAGTCTTTGTCTATCGGTGGATCATACTATGAGTACCTCTCATGAACAAAGAAGAAAATAGATGGAATTCAATCCAGTAAAGGAATAAGGTAGGGTATGGGAAAGGTAAAGAGAAGGGGCCGTCATTGGTTCAAAATAGAGCTTTCCTACTGACGATCTTTCTCGATGCATAAATGAGGATTAGCCTTCAAAGTATTGCATAAGAAAAATAGCTAATAGACATTGAATAGACTGTAAGAAAGGACTTATGAAGAGTATTTGCCTGTAGTATCAAATCCACATATATATCTTGTATTCAAGGCACAACACTTTTTCTTTACAAAATTTTTACTCATTTGATTTGCACGGTCAAATTGGCTCTCCTATCTGTGTATCCCATTCCCGATGTCGTTGATTTATATGATGGGAGAGATCCACCAATTCTTTTATTTCTATGTGTTGTATCCTCTATAAAGGTGGAGTACCCTATATTCAATATATGATTTACTACCTAAAGGGATATGAAAACATTAAATTCGCCAATTTTCAAACTTTTCTTTGATTTTTGACATATGTCATGCTGGATTTGAATAAATAGAAATGAAAGTCTAATTCTGCTAGAGAAAGTTGAATATGAATTAAACCAAAGAGAAGTTTCTACTCAAAAAGTAGTGGAAGGAAAGGAAGCAGCACATTAAGATGAACAACTTCTTTTAAATATCAACCCAAAGTCTCCTTTCCTTATGGGTTTGAGTGCTTTATAGAAGGATTGATATAGAGAAAAATGCTTATATTTCTTATCTAAGCCCACCTACATTAGGATGAGCGGTTACCATAAGTTTGAAGCTAACTTTAATTAGCAACACTTCCTCGTAGGGTCACCAAAGCAGGTTCCTTTAGCCGCTTTGATTATTAGAGCTTACTTCACACCAACAAAATCGTAAGCCTTCTTCTCTGCCTCAGCTTGAAAGATCCTATATGCATCAAGATTTATCCCTCTATAAACTTTAACTATGGTTCGATTCTCAACGTATGTACACTATAGTAGCTAAAGAAAGCCCATTCCAGCTTGCTTTGTATTTGAAGTTCAAGATTTCAATTCTGATGTAGTCAGTGTGAAGCTAAGTTTCATTTTTAGCTTTATCAAACTTGTGCCTACCTGAACAAACTATTCTATGATCAATCAATATTCAAAACTTATCTCAATACTGACAGTTCAGTGGATGGGATAGCAGAGAGAGAATGGGAAAAAAATAGTTTCGAAAGGATACTTTACCTAGCTAGCGCTCTCTTTACCTCAATGCTACACTTCAATAGCTATGAACTAAGACACTTCAAAAGAAAATCTACATACACTACCTAAATTCACCCTAACAGGCTAACTAAAGATTACCCGAGGCCTTACCGCCTAAACCAGCATGACTAATATCTACTTATACCCTTGAGAGGTCCACTTATACTATTGATAAAGTCTATAGATTAATAAGTCCATGGTTGTGTTGTTATATAAGATTCTATAAATATAAAAAATGGACTACCTTTGGTTACTATAAGATCTTTACAAATCAAAGAATGAGCCTACTTTATGCACTTCCACAGTAAGCAGGCAAGGCCAACTACACAAGGAAGAAGGCATCGCCTGTGACTTCTAATCCAATGATAAACAAAAGATAAAGAAGTAATTTACTACATCTTACCTCCTTGTACCTATAGCTTGACCTCCTCTTTTTTCTACTACGTAGATTCTTTCCTTTTCTTGCAAAGCAAACCTTGTCAAGCAATGGAAGAATAAAGAAAAAAGACCTTTCTCGCTCATAGATAAACCCTTTTTAGCAAAGTCCATACTTCCCAACCTCTCATAAAACATCCATTTTATCAAATAATGATAGAGCAGACACACTGACTACTCTGATTGGGCGTGGACTAGGAAAAATTAGAAGCTAAAGAAAAGTTAAAAGTTATTGATGAAAAAGTAATGGATGATATAATATATATTTAAAAAAGGGAAAGCTAAGCTATCTAACAGAGGGTTTTCATTTTATATCCCTAGTACAACAACCTTGTATAAAGATTTGTGCATTCACCTTTCCACCAAATCAGAAAGAGAGCCAATCGGGTCAATCAGAATGTCCTTATTTTATAGTGCTATAACATTCTCAAGTTAAAGTCTGACTATCTATATTCTAAGTAGCACCCAAGAAAGCACATGCTAATCAGATCCTTACCAAAGACATATCTTCATAAGTATCCAAAGCTGCCTACTCTTTGGTAGTGAAAAAGTAAGAACATAGATATGTTTATAAATCTAAGAGCCACTCATCTGAGCCAGTAGATTCAAATTCTGCTATGCTGGTATGCAAAGCAAGTATGCAAGGACTGTGTAAATAGTTTGTTTTCCTATTATTATCCATGTTGTGCTGCCTTCATTAGGCAAGAGGACCCCTACTGATATTAACTAATATATTAATAGGCTATGAGTAGGTCGTTTGTTATTACTATAAGGGTTGCTTGCCTTTCTATTGCTTGGCTTCGATATCACTCGTAATGGTTGATAATATTCTTTCTATACCTAAATTCCTATTATTTAGATCTAGAATCTTCACCAGAAACAAGCAAGATAAGGTCACTCTGTTTCATAGACAAGACTCATTTCATACTTTACTTATGAGTTTATATAGTACTCACCCCTATCTCTAAAGGGGATTATGCATTCCACTCGTTGTCCACTAAATGTGTGTTAGAGAAATCAAACGAGTGAAGCCCTTAATTTAATGGATTCCGTTAACCTTATATTTTAATTTTGCTTAGGCTTCCGTGCTTTATGAGGTTAATTGATCGAATATTCGAGACCCATAATCTTTCCTAGTAACAACTTCTACAGTGATCAATATAAAGGCATGATTAGTTCCATAAATCTCACTGCATTGACCTTAGTAAACTCATTCTCATTGTACAAAAATAGAGGTATAATTTAAATGACTAGGTACATTATCATATTTGATACCTAAGGAGGGTACAATACAACTATGAGGTACATCAACAAATATTACAATAAAACGTATATAGCTCTTTATTGGTAAAACCACTTTATTGTTAACTTTTAATAAACATGATTGACCCAATTCTAGATCATCTTTTGGAATCTTATAACTATCAAAAGTGAGTGATTATTCATCGGAATTGTTATAGTCCGAATACTAATAAGGTAGGGTCGACACTTACCTTCTCTTATACTGTACTTGTAAGTTTCCCTACAAAAATCTCTCTACGCCTACCCTTAGAAACAACACTATTTTTCTTTAGTTAGGTAGTTCTCCCAACCTTAAATTCCCATGTTACAGCATGCATTATGCCAACAGGTCCCACCACCAACTCTAGCTGAGAAGTTGAGTTACCTTTTTTTCAGAAATAGAATAAAACAATGAATGAGAGAGTCTATATGCTATATCGATCATAGGATCAATATATGAATAGTTAAATTCTTTATGACCTCCCATCCTTCACTATATCTCTTACTTCTCACAAAAATGTCTCCTTGCTAGAGGAGTAGAAGCGTAGGTCCCCTTTGGTCAACTTGTTTGTGTTTGCTATTACCTACCGTAAGACCTCCATCCCTAAAGAGAAGAAAGAGAAGCATAAATAATAGGTTGTCCTTTCCAACCAGTCAAATGAATTTTTCCTCCTCTCCCAACCCAGTAGTTCTACAACTACTACCGTGGTTGTTGAGAATGGGGATCCCCAATTTTGAAAGGTTACTAGGCCGGCCATTAGGTCCAAATTTCTATACCACTGCTATGGTTCCACTATATTCACTACTTCAGTGCCATTATCATACATTATAAGTTGGTTAACTATTTCCCGTATATCGCTTTATATCCAAAAGAGGTATGTCTACCTCCAACAACAACAAGAATGGAACCATAGGCTCCTATGCTTGGAGCATTTTGGGGTATAGGTCTAACAACCTCAACTCTGCATTTCTGGCATGCTATAGTTATTAATGTCTCTTGATTGCAGGAATGGGAGATTATTGGTAAGTCAGATGCTTCGCAAACCATATTATACTTTAAGGAATTTTATTTCACTTTAATCACCTTTGTGAAGAGGCACACTCCGATACCATTGATGTACAATAGCTTTTATAGTAATGGATGGATCTATTACTACCTCATCCATTGAGTAAAAAAAACATATGATGGTATAGTAATGAACATTGGGATGATATTTGGAAATATGTTCCAAAGAATCTCGATAGTAGTTCTATGAACAATCCTTTGTGGGATTGGATTTTTTTATAGTGTAAATGCCATAAAATATGACCCAAGATCAATGATACAAAAACAAAAATGAGAATAACGAAGAAAAAGACATCATGATGTAAGTCTGTTATTCCTTGCATTATAGGTGTTGTTGCATCTTGAGATCCTAATTGCCATGGTTCTGTTGTATCACAAAGAGCAATTGTGTGGAATAGCCATTCTAGAACAACCATTTAGTTTGGTTCATTCTTTAACTGCTCTACTCTTAAAAAGAGAGACTAAATTTCTTACACCTTCCCTGTACGAGTAGTGAATAAGTAGTAAGCACTTTCATTGGTTGTTGACCAACAAAAAGCATGGGATCAAAAGAGATAGAATTTACACAATTTCTTTTCTAAGAAAGGGATTATAGTGATTGATGGCTCTTTCAATCCGATGAAATAGAATTGGTGTGTACCAATTTGGGTCAGATTAATAAGCTTACAGCCACTGAACAAACTTGGTTGACAAACATAGTTTATGCACCACTAATGTAGCGGCTTGTCGAGCATTTGACAAACTCATATCATCTATTTCAAATAGGATTTGTCCCTGGAAATAATTGCAATCTAACCCATAGGATTTCTTTTTTCTCTTTCCATTCTTACTTTTGTAGGTTTCCTGGTAATTAGGATATCTATGAGAACTCTTACTCATATCTTACCATTTCTTCAAAATTATCTGCTCATAGAACGATGGAAGTTTCTAATTATAGCACAATGCAGTGCTTCAATAGCTTGATATGAAGGACAGCCAGCTCTACAACTTTGAGTGGCATATCTTCCAAAACCAAGTTGTGTACCATCCAATTTGTAAACCCTGCTATATTTTCCTTTACGATATTTACTATATTTTGTATGTTTGGGATATAGAACATCCCCCTTTTTAACTATATGAAATCCACAGTTTGACACCTGATATTTCGTAATGTGTATATACTTCTGTAGGAGCATAATTTATTTTTTGGTTAAGTACATTACGAGATGTTTTTCCATACTTTTCGTATTCAGTTCTAGTTATTTTTGCACCTTCTAATCAACCTGAACAATATATACGGATCCCCTCCACCCTTTTTTCATTACTAATGGAACATACTTCACTATTTTACTAAACATAGAATGAAATGATCTTGTTTTGTTGCTCGATTGAAAAGAGGTGTCTTAAACAATCGGATAAGCACTTTGATGAATAGATTTGATCTTCACCAATTCAATTAAGGTATTAGTGTTTGTTATATAATACAACAAAGATCACATTTTTTCACTTTCTCCAAACAATAGTTGTACTCATATGTAATTCTTCTAT
Organism: Capsicum pubescens; assembly: GCA_030864215.1. Classification (NCBI taxonomy): domain Eukaryota; kingdom Viridiplantae; phylum Streptophyta; class Magnoliopsida; order Solanales; family Solanaceae; genus Capsicum; species Capsicum pubescens. The sequence goes on along the minus strand of CM061544.1, from coordinate 189,931,268 downwards.
TTCTCAGTATGATCACAATCATCATCTTTATTCCCCTTATCAATTCTCCTATCCTATTTAGGTCAATGAATTTCTCTATCAATTTCATTATCCTATCCTTACCCATGAGGCTCCAACATTTTCTCCTTAATTGACCTAGGAGTTGTTCCCGGGCATCCTAAAAAAAGGTTATTATACACCCCATCCTTTGAAAAAAAATGGTGGCACCGAAGAAAGGAAAGAGCGAGATGGTGATTTTTGTTGTTCCTGTGAAGCGAAGATCATTCGATTGGGGAATCAAGTGGTTCACCCTCTTTTTGGATTCATCCAAACACTTCCTCTCACTGGTGGAGCTTTCTTAAAAAAAGCGAAGCAAGAACGTATTCTTTTATCTAAGCTTCTTCCCTGTGCATTAGCTCGCCATCATAGATAGTTCAGCCACGCCCAGCACCACAAAATGATTGAGAACTACGACGTTGAAATGCATTTTCTTCTTTGTATTCAATAAGTATTGCAAAACTGAATAATTCAAGAAAGGGCGGAATGTGGGGAGGGTCTTGTTGACACCCAATTTTGGCTCTCTTTTTTCATAAAATTAATTTCTCGATGCTTAGGATTCTTGAACATTTTTGTAAAATATATTTCCTTATTTTAACATTAACAGTTTGAAAATGATATTTTCTCATCTTTACTATTAAAATACTAACATCATATCTTGTAAATTTACTCAAAAAATAAATAAAGAAATAAATTTCATATTATCATTCCACTACTTCTAAAATGAATAAATAAATATATGTTAGCAAATTAATATAATCCTTTCTATATTATTATATTTTTTATAAATTTACTCTTTTCATTTTCTATTTTTATTTATTTAATTTTGAATTATAGCCAAATGTATTTTAAATATAATATATGCACATATTTAAAATTGTGCACGCGTGTTTTCGTGTGTATATATATACACATATATATACACTTTCGAGAAAAATAATTAGAATAAATAAGTATCATTGAAATAGTTAACAGAAATCGATTTGGGAGAATTGGATTAATTCATTTAGCCACTTGGGATAGTTTTTTAAAATTAACTATTAACCCTTTAAAATATAACTAAGACCAACCCTGTCTAGCCCAAGATATGCATAGCACAATTTAATATACCTCAAACCTGTTCCAATACTCATTTAATCTAACCAAAGTCCCTTAATCCTTTACTTTTTTCCCCATCATTCCAAACAAACCAGACATCAACCAAACCCAATGATGACTACCTCATTTCCTTTCATCTTTGCAAACACCGATCAACTCTATGAACACTTGATAATGATAAATTTCAGTGGTGTTATCTTTTCACCTCTACTTTTTCTCTCTTTTATATACTCCATCACTTTACTCATCTCTATCATAACCTTTGTCATCTTAAATAGAGCTATAAAGCTCTTATCTGCCACTGCCACTTTTGTAAAAGGTGGGAGGAGTGAAGAACCATCGAATTTGAGGTTGTTATTCCTTAAATTCGGTGGTTCCAAGTCTCTCACCTTCAAATAAATTTTTCCCTATTCACATCAATCTGAAGTTCATGCTTTCTCTTCTTCTAATTTGGTCCCTTTGCGTCTCTCTGAGATTTGAGTTTTCCATGAATTTAAAATTTGAATTCTTAGGGACTCTATTGAGAGTTGTTGCAACGCCCCTCAAGTGTATCTTTAAAAAGGATCCTTTGGACTCCTAATTGATTGATCAAGAATCTCCAAGTAAGAAGCATCAGAAGAAGTAATATTATTTCCATCTTATTTTTTCACTCTCTTTTCGAAATCAAAGTTTAAGTTTGAATTTGGATCTCCAATGAAAAATACCTAGTTCATTTCCCCACATGAGGTAAATTCTATCCCATCTAGGTATATTTTATTTACTTTTTATTATTTTTTATCATTTGAGTTTGGTTGATTGATAGTGGATATGAATATAAAGTAAAATAATATATGGACTCTCGATTTTGATCACTTCAGGTAGTGTGTTTGTAAAGTGTCCATAAGTTGTAATCCAACTTGAATACAACAAATAAAGTTTGATTTGTCCAAATAAAATTGGGTGTTTTGTTTTCATTACCTGGAAATGTGAATTTGGAAATAGTTTTTTCTGCATTGTTTGATTTCACATATATTTGGTAGTATGCTTTTAGACTTTGCCATCTCGAACCATCCTGGAACAAACACCATAAAGCTTTAAGTTCTCCTGATATGTGTCTAGTGGGATGTTTGGGTTTATTTTTATATTGGTTTGGCTACTTTAATATTGTATGATGTTGGGTGTATTTATGCACTCTAGCGTTACTATTCAAGCTTATTTAGCCTTGTTTTGATGATAATTTGTGTTCTTTATGTGTTAATATAATATAAGTGAGCATCTAACTGTCCAAGTACATGATTATAATGTTCAACGTGTTTTCCAAACAAGTTTTTACTAAATTGAGTCATTTAGAGTTCAACCCAGAAAACTAGTGTTACTAGCTTGAGCTAGATGTGTGTCTAGTTGGTTTCGTTGGATTCTAATGTGTTTAATTTGTTGTCAATGATTTAAATATGTAATTATATGTGGAATAACTTGTTTGTAATGTGCGAATCTCAATTTGATTAAGTCAAGAGTTGGAACATAAAGTGAAGATCATTGAGAATTAGCCTTATTTTAGCTCTTGTTTTGGTTAATCATTGAGGATATTTGTTGTTTTGATCTCTAATATGTGGTGTTTGATGATGTAGGAAGCTTTGTGATCTGAATATAGTGATATATTTATGATAAAAAGGCTTGAAACTCATTAAAAATACACTACAAAAGGCATGGGAAAAAGGAGGGATGTTCAACACTTAACTAGAATTTTGGAGGCTAATTACAGTGAGCCAACGCAATAGCGATGCGACGCACCAGTCCAGCAATGCTATGACCAATGCGCCGCATCGGGTAAGCCAATGAGATGAGCAAAGAGTCACGATGGGTTGTCCATGCACGACCAAAAATTCAATTCTTTGCCGACACAGATAGAGATTATGCACAATAATAATATAATATATTTCTCATGTGGGAATCTTGTGGGAATCTGGTGGGAATATTTTGGAATCACATGACATTGTACTATCATATGTAGGTTAGGTATTTGTCCACCAGATATATATTAAATTATACTACTCCTATATGGATTAGGTATAAGTCTACTATAAGTATTATTACATTGTACACATTGGAATCTTGGACAATCCTGGACAATCTTGGACAAATTCTTGAAGCGGTGGAGAATGTTTAGACGGTGTGGACAATTCGAGGGACACTTGTTACGTAGTGGATTATTTTGAGGAGGCTACTACTTCTTATTACATTTTTTATCCTTTATTTAGCTTTTAATTATTCATAATATGTATTCAATTATTTGAATGGTGATTATGAATATTATCGACTAAAAACCCTTTTTCAGGGGTTAAAGCCAAGAACATGAGTACTATTATTTTGAATTAATTTTGTTTATCATTATTGGTTGTTTGTTTCTTCTTGATTTAATTATTTGATGGATTGATCACTCAAAAAATATATCTATTGTCACCCTTGTGATCTCAAAAGAGGGAATAGGGAGATAGAACATGGGAATAAACAAAGTTTGGGTTTTTATTCTTTTATGAATTAAAGAATTGAACTTAGAATCTAGGACAGGGATGTACTTAGATGTCTTACTTGATTCAAACATAGGATGATAGCTTTAATAACTTAATTGGATTATTACATCCCCGCTCAATGATGTAGTTGTAATGTTCAAATTAGGTAAATGATTAGAGGTCAGGAGACCATGATTATGCAATTAACCCTATGAATCAACCAAGATAATCAAGTTAATGAATGAAGTTCAATAATATAGTATGATTGTTAAAAGTTCTTTAACCCTAGGCTTTAATCCATTGATTGTTCCAAGACTTTATTTTACTCATTATTTGCTTTACTTTAGTTTACAATTATCCAACACTCTTTTTGGTTACTTTATCTCAATTTGTTAAACTAGAATTGGATAGTTGCTTAACACAAGTTCTTGTAGGATCTATATTCGGCTTTCTTTAAGGAAACTTTACTACTTGGTAGACCACGTACACTTGAGTATGTGCTTGGGCGCTGTCAAATTTTTGGCACCGTTACCGGGGAATTGAATTGGCAACTATCTTATTTTTAGTTTTTTTATATTGGGTTGTAAATAGTTTTTGATTTTTTTAGTTTCTTTTTATTTTTCTTTATTTCTATTTTTCTCACACTCTTCTTAAGATGTCAGTCTTGGATAGATGGTTTTCGCGGGATGATGATTCTTGTCATTTTTGTGGAGGACCCACCATAAGGCTTTTTGTCCAGATTTTGATCCAAGCGTTTGGAGGGGACCTTCTTGTTTGTGAGTTGTGCAGCATACCATAAGTTGGTGTGTGGCTTGGGGAAATATGTATCATTCTACAGATATGTGTAGTTTTAATCCTGATTCAGTCATGTTTAGGGGCAATGCTCAAAAGTCAACAAAGGAGGTAGATATAAAGTTGACTCCCCAAGCTGTTACAGATAATTCGAGGAAGTCCAAGTACTCGAAACATGAAGTTGTTGAACATGTTCAGGAAATATCATCACCACCATCTCCACAGAGGCAAAGAAAAACACAAGAATCGCAGCCACCCAGTTGTCATCTTTATCTTGAGACTAAAATTGAGAAGGTGAATGAGAGTGAGTGTGTTATTGATAGTGTAAACTTATAAGTGGGATTGGTTAGGCGTCACTTAAAGAACTTTTCTATATTATGTTTAGATGATGTCTTATTTGTGGAATCATATGTAATAGTGAAAGAGTGTGAAGATGAGGAACAAGAATCGTATATTTTTTATTTTACACCAGATAAGCAATATAAAAACTCACCTCACTTTAAGGCCGAATGATTTACCATGCACCATCAATTACTCGATTCCTTAGTCTTTGTACCAGCCCCATATAAGCGGGGCAAAAAGATGGATGCAAAGTTGGGAGTGAAATTCATATCCTCAATATGGAGGAAAAAGCATGATTGGGTCATGTCGCAACACTAAATCAGGCACTTCTTGGGAGGCAACCCAAGCAAGGTATGTTTTTATTTTTAGTTTTTACTTTTTATTTCACATAGTTTTTATTTCTGTTGAGTCACATGTTCATGGGAAGTCTGAGTACTGGAAAATTAAGCTAAGGAGCATGGAAAAGACCGAGTGTGGGGTCCACGGACCCCCTTGATGTGTGAAGATGCTACTTTCTAGGCCTAGAGGCCTCAGGGAGTATTTTTATATCTTACTTTTAAGTACACTTTAAGGACAAAGTAGATTTTTAAGTGTGGGGTGGGGAAATTTCCAATTTTGGGCTAATTTAAATTATTTTTTTTGTGCAAGATGTTTGAGTTGGTGCTATTTTTTATTACATAAATCAAGTGTTTTAGTTGTATAAGCATGTTGAATTGTATGAATTACTACTTTTGATACTCCTAGGCTTATGATTACGACTATTGTATTTGTGGCTTAAAATTTGAATTCATGCTATTGTTTGGTTGAGAGTCTATGATGATCCTATGTGAGAAAGCATGTTCTATGTCTGATGTGAGTATTTTGTATAGTCCTTGTTGCATATGATGTATAGAACTTACCTGGTGTTTGTGTAAAGCGAAATAAAGAATGTGAGTTTAGGAGATGATTTAGGCATTTCTTTAATAGCCTAGTTCTATACCTTCTATTTACCTACCATTTGTGCATAATTCTAGTAAGCCTCATTGAGCCTTTAGCTTTTTCTTTGACAGACGCATAAGTAGCCTAATCCCTTCTTTGACAGACCTTAATTTGATCCAAAAGCTCCTGTGAGCTTTAGTGTAAAATTGATTTAGTAAGGAGTTTGAAAAATAAAAGAAGAAAGGTAAAATTGATGCCCTAAGGTAATAGTTATTGGTGTTGATAATTAATGTATGGTGGTTGGGTGTGATAGAAATTGAGCTAGAAATATTACCATGGTTGTGAAAAAGAAAAAGAAAAGAAAAAAATTAATTCATGTGGTAATAAACAATACTTCCACTATGTGTTTGTGAAAATGCTTAAAAGAGATGGGGCAAAACAAAAGATATGGGTAAATAAAAATGGTGTAAATTGGTTGTTCGAGATTGGTTCTAAATGCATAATGTAGTGTATTAAAGCGCTTAGAGAGGTTATTCATTATTCCCGAATAGTTCCTACTCGTTCCTTAGCCTACATTATAATCTAGAAAAGACCTATTTGATCCTAAGCTTTATCATTCTGATATTAGTGGAGCACTACACTAAGGACAAGCCTATGGTTCATTATGTGTAACTTGTGAATTCATGGTGAGAGTGAGCGTAATTTGATTCTTGTGTCCATTATCTATTAAAATGCATTTATTGTTAGTGATTATGGGTAACTCTCTTGTTATGAGGGGCACATATTTAATGAATGTGGGTGATTTATATGATGTCCTTGATTGAATGATAAGCATGAGTTTGCCACTTAGGTGAGTCAATTCTTGAGGTTAGGGTGTTTTGGAGTAGTGTTCATGAGCTATCAATTGTGTAAATAACATGCTTAGTTTAGAAACTTCCATTTCATGTAGTCATTGTAGTACTAGCTTGAGTGTCTTACATTTAGTAGGTAGAGTCTCCTCAACTTATGATGCTTAGAGTAAAGAGTTGTTCGAGGACGAACAAGGATTTATATGTGGGGTGGTAATGTTGGGTGTATTTATGCACTCTAGTGTTACTATTCTAGCTTATTTAGCCTTGTTTTGAGGATAATTCATGTGATTTATGTGTTAATATGATATAAATGAGAATCTAAGTGTCCAAGTATGTAATTACAATGTTCAACGTGTTTTCCATACAAGTTTGTACTTAATTGAGTCTTTTAGAGTTTAACCCGGAAAACTAGTGTTACTAGCTTGAGCTAGGTGTTTGTCTAGTTGGTTTTGTTAGATTCTAATGTGTTTAATTTATTTTGAATGGTTTAAATGTGTAGTTATATGTGCAATAATTTGTTTTTAATGTGGAAATCTCAATTTGATTAAGTCAAGAGTTGGGACATAAAAGTGAAGATCATTGCGAATTAGCCTTTTTTAGCTCTTGTTTTGATTCATCGTTGAGGATATTGTGTTGTTTTGATCTCTAACATGTGGTGTGTGATGATGTAGGAATCTTTTTGAGCTGAGTATAGTGATATATTGATGATAAAAAGGCTTGAAATTTATTAAAAATACACTACAAAAGGCATGGGGAAAAGGAGGGGTGTTCAACACTTAACCAGAATTTTGGAGGCTAATTCCAGTGAGCCAACGCGATAGCAACGCGATGCACCAGTACAGAAATTCTATGACCAATGCACCGCATTGAGGAATCCAACGAGATGAGCAACACATCGCGATGGGTTGTTCATGCACGACCAAAAATTCAATTCTTTGCCGACACGGATAGAGATTATGCACAATAATAATATAATATATTTCTCATGTGGGAATCTGGTGGGAATATTTTGGGATCACGTGACATTGTACTATCCTATGTAGGTTAGGTATTTTTCCACCAGGTATATATTAAATTGTACTACTCCTGCATGGATTAGGTATAAGTCCACTATAAGTATATATTACATTGTACACATTGGAAGCTTGGACAATTCTTGGACAATCTTGGACAAATTCTTGAAGCAGTAGAGAATTCTTGGATGGTGTGGACAATTCGAGGGACACTTGTTACATAGTGGATTATTTTGAGGAGGCTGCTACTTCTTATTAGGTTTTTAATTCTTTATTTAGCTTTTAATTATTCATAACATGTATTCAATTATTTGAATCGTGATTATGAACATTATCGGCTAAAAACTCTCCTTCAGGGGTTAAAGTCAAGAACATGAGTACTATTGTTTTGAATTAATTTTGTTTAATTTTGCTTATCATTATTAGTTGTTTGTATCTTCTTGATTTAATTATTTGATAGATTAATCACCCGAAAAATATATCTATTGTTATCCTTGTGATCTCGGGAGAGGAAATAGGGAGATAGAACATAGGAATAAACAAAGCTTGGGTTTTTATTCTTTTATGAAATAAAAAATTGAACTTAGCATCTAGGACAGGAATGAACTTAGATGACTTACTTGATTTAAATGTAGAATAATAGCTTTAATAACTTAATTGGATTATTACATCTCCGCTCAACGATGTAGTTGTAATGTCCAAATTAGGTAAACGGTGAGAGGTCGGGAGATCATGATCATGCAATTAACCCCATGAATCAACAACAAAGATAAGCAAGTTAACGAATGAAGTTCAATAACTTAGTATGATTGTTAAAAGTTCTTTAACCCTGGACTTTAATCCATTTATTGTTCCAAGACTTTATTTTACGCATTATTTATTTTACTTTAGTTTACAATTATTCAACACTCTTCTGGGTTACTTTATCTCAATTTGTTAAACTAGAATTGGATAGTTGTTTAACACATCCATGTAGGATCAATATTCGGTTTTCTTGAAGGCCACTTTACTACTTGGTAGACCACGTAAACTTACGTATGTGCTTGGGCGTTGTCATTGTAACAATGACTTAGATGTGTTTTTGGTTGGTTTGTGCGTTCACAAGGTCTTGGCAGCCTTAAATTTGTCTGAATAAAGTTTTGAATAACATGAAACTTTGTATATTCTTGACTGTCCATCATAGAATCCTTGAAACTTTGCTTGAGTACTTGAATATGGCATCAATAGCTTTGTCGTGTCTCGAATTGATTGCACACTTGATAGGAATTTTTAGCTTCTAAGATAGCCTGGGAAAGGTTTTATGAGCTTAAAACTTTAAGGTAGGACTAATGATTTGGCTTGAGATCCTTACATATTGTTGGAAGGTTTGTATAATAGTAGCAGATTAAACGGAGATATATATATATATATATATTTAAGAAACTTGGTTGTTCACTCAAAATTCCTTCTTGAAGTATTTTGCTACCTTTTGATAAAAACCAGCTAGTGAAATGGTTTGAAGTGCTGCACAGTTGTTGACATTATTGTTTTCCTTTAATTCTACGGGTAAGAACATAATTCCTAGTTCTACAAAGGCATTTCATGTATGGGTCTTTAAATAAGTGTATATGCATGTGTTCATCTTGTTTTAAGTTGTTGACCGTTTTCCCTAATTTGAGTTCGAAATATGAGTTTGTTTCGAATAAACGTGACTATTTTGTATCCGTACATGGACAATGATGCAAAGTTCTTCATTTTTCCCCCTATTTTGATATGTTAACAAGATTATAGTTGTTTTTCTTCAAAAATTCTTTGTTGCCAATGCATACATTGTTTCAGTCACCTTCTCGTTCTATTCTTACCAATTGAGTTCTAAAAGTACATAAATCATCTCGGCTTATATTTTTCAGTATTGTACATAGCTTCTTTGTCTTTTGGAAATATAGGTTGGATTGACTTTAGAATTAAAATTTAGCTTTTTTCATAAACCTAGCATTTCATTTTAAATTGCTTGAATGAATTTGTTAGCCTGTTCACATAAATAGTGTTTAGGATTCATAGGACGTGTAGCTGCATTTGTCGCTTATTTATTTATTTTTTAAGTCCAATAAGGTACGAGCCAATCCTCTTATTTTACCTTCGTCTCCTCCCTTCTCTTTTATTTTGGGTTATGTGACTATGTAAGCTATGTGGTTTTCCAGCTTTATTGCGGTGCTGCTGTTTGTTCTCTAGAAAATCATATAAAGCTTGTTCCATTTTAGTTTGTTTCAACTTATGGTTGTTCATATGAGTTCTTTAGATTAAAGATTCATTAATGAAGTCCTCGCTAAGTTCGACCTAAATAGTTTATTAGAAGCCTTACTAAGTTGGTTCCAAAGTATATTCTAATTAGTTTTGAACCCCCGTTATTTCTTGCCTTTCTTTTTTTTCCTTTAATATGGAGTGATATTTGAAATGTAAGGGAGATGGTTGGCTTGAATGACTAGATTTGGCCTGTACAAATATGGGTGTATTTATCTTAAGGTTTTCAGTTAATTTGAATAGTCCCAAAGTGATCACTATTTTGATTTTTGGTCGTGATCTTCCGAAGTTTGGTTTTATTCATGTATGCTTTCACGTGTAAGGGTCAAATGCAGTTCTTATTGGATTAAAATTGTAAAAAGTCTTGTTGTCTTATCTAGAATTTGATGTAGTTGTTAAGTTAGACATTGTTTATGAGATATAAGTCATGATATTATTATTATTATTATTATTATTATTATTATTACTAATAATAATAATATTATTATTATTATTATTGTTGTTGTTGTTGTTGTTGCTGTTGTTTTATTTCCAGATTCACGCATGTGGTTATAGATTTTTATAATTTTAGAATTATTTCTTACAATTGTGCTAAGGTATGAATTATATTCAAATATTCCAGCACTAGTCGTAATAGTTTATGATTCAATATTTGAGTGTTCATGTGCTTTTATTAATCTATTCCTATATTTAGCTCGTTTCTAATCCTTATCTTTTCTTCGTCTCATGTGAACTTGGTAGCACATTTGGGGTCTCATGACTTTGACTCCATCTCTGTCCAAATCAAAGAAGTGAAATAATAGATGCATTACCTATCTCCGTCTAGTAGTCTAGTTCTTCATCCTTTTTTTTCAAACTTTGTTCTTCTTTTGTACACTCTTATTATTATTGTTGTTTAATATTTTGTCCATTATTATTTAAAATTTGTGTTTTATATGGTTTTATTTTAATTAGTGTGACTTTTTAAATTCGATAGTAAAATTTATTTATTCCCTTCTCACCCTCTAGATTTAAACTTAGCATAATCGTTAGACTCCAGTATATAATATATATCATTAAAAGGTAAAAAAATTAGTAAGTTAAAATATATATATTTTAGAATAAAGAACGAGTTTATTAGAATTCTTTAATACTTCTTTAATACAAAATAGTGGCTTATTTTAGCATAAAATTAGTTTCTTGTTAGTTACTAATGTCGAAATAGTCAAACTATAAGTTTTGAGGTAGACAAACTTATTATCATTAAACTCGAAAAATCAGCTTTGCTAATTTTGGATATGTTGAATCAAATTTCATTTTTTTCCAATCAATTTCAAATAAAAGATGACCCTTCGCAAGCCCTTTTTTAGGATTTCTAATGGAAAAAAAATATTTTATTTATCTATGTTTAGACGTATCATAATAAAATAATAAATTCTAAAGCCATCATATATTTAAACAACCATGTATTTTATCTATTCATTTAGGGTAGGGTAATTGACTTATTTTATAAAATTTGATTAAAAGAAAAAGCAAAAGGGTCATCTTTTAGAATAAATTATTTTACTTTATTTTATTTATTTTTTTATTATTAATTAAAAGCCTTTTGTGAAACCATTTGAAATAATTGCATCATTGTTAAGAGATTTTATAAAAAGTTATTTCGGTAATTTTTATAAGTAAATTTTACGGTGAGGATGTTTTGATTTTTATTTTTTCTTATAAAATATCTAGCATATGTTATAGTAAGATATATATATATATATTTTGCACCTAGCCTTTATCTTTCTTTAACATGGCATTTGCTTTTCTTACCTAATCTAAGTTTGGCTAGTTAACCGTAGTTAGCGGATCCTTTAGTGTGCCTAATCCATTCCCTTTAGATTAATTAGAACCCTTACCTAGAATCTTAAGTTCGTAGACCTAAAATGAAGTCTTTATCTTTTTAATCACTTAGCTTAGAATAGGTGTCCTAATTCGCCATAAAATTAATTAGGTGGTGACTTTCTTAAATTCTAATTAGAAGTTCTCCAATATATTGTACCTCAGTAACCGGTGTTATAATGGGGTATAATAGCTTGGAGACTTCACTAGGAAACTGTTAGGTTCTTAACCATAACAAACTTAGGTTGATAATTAAGATTTTTTATATATATTTGTTATCTGTTTCACCCTAATTATCTTGTTTTATCATGTTTGTGTGGCATAAATTATTTATTTTCTATTATTTGATATAAATTATTTATTTGTTTACCGTTTGTATAAATTGGCATTCTGTTCATACTTTCCCCACTTTGAAAAATTGACACACACATTGTACACGAGGATTGTACATTGCACTTTTTCAAAATTATTTCAAATCACCTATTTTAGAGAGTCGGCGCATACATGGGGTGAGCGAGAGTTTTACTTTTGTGGGACCACATGCCTTCTCATATAGGAAATCCAAGTCCGTTTCTACCCAAATCTTTGAAAAACTTAAGATAGAGCATTTTCACCCTTGATTTACGCCATGCATGCATAAGTCCTAGGTGGTTTGACCCATGGTGTCATTCCATGAATTTAAAAAACGCCCATACGTCAAAAGAGTTCATGACCCAATGACCACCCTCATATTATGTACAGAGAAAAAAATAAATTGATCTAAGTTAAAATTTGACCAAATCGAGTTTTGAAAATCATTTGCTTATGTTGTCTTCTTGTAGGTTGCTAGAATAGATAACTTCCCTAATTTTTCCAACACTCAAATGGTTATGTGCATGACACTTAAGCTAAGTAGATGGTGGGAGAACATAAATATGGATCACGGATTCGAGATCAGAAGAACTTTGGGTTTCTTGACTTCATTGATTTACATCCCTTCTAATAGGAATATACTCAAAGAATTGCTCAAATTTTGGGAGCTCACTAGAGTCGTGTTTAAGTTCAAGGATTTTGAATTGACTCCCATAATTGAAGAAATTGGTGGATTTTCCAATTTAAAGTATCCAGGATGGGGTATGATCTTACCTCGCAAAAAGTTAGGAAAGAAATTCTTACATCTTCTTGGGCTCAAAAACAACCTCAAGCTTGCATGTCTGGACCATGATTGGATGTCTCTTGACTACTTGTATGAAATATTTGGTCGCAAGGATGGTATCGAAGTCTTTAGCAAGGAATTCTCTTGCTCTACTGATCTTTGGAGAAAGAAATGCCCTATCTCTTTTACCATTGATTTACTAGGCACTCTTGTATTTTCTTTGGAGCATGGAAGAACTGATACTTGCCTTAGATCCATAGTTTGGGTACTTTTTTGTGGGTATGACAATGTGGAAGTTACACTCATTCTGATGATTGTAGCAGAAATGATAAGGGCACTATCCAAAATGCTGGAGGAAGAAGGTTCTTTGAAGGATGCAATCTCTTTCTTCAGATTTGGGCTATAGAACATTTCTATTGACGTAATGCCATGGTTGACATGCTCTTTAGCATACCTAACAAGATCGACTCTCATCAACAAATGATGGCAGAATTTGTAGTTCCTATTTTTACAAATAATTGGTATGCATACATGAGGGTGCTCATGAAAAATCAAATCTAATAGAGGTACCTATGGTTGTCACCTCGTGTTTCCATTATTAGGGGCCGTACGGCAATACTGTATTGAGATTATTGGCTAAAAAAGTCTTCAATCATATGATCCCTCACAAGTGCTTCGGAAATTTGGATGACATTAAGTCATTCCACTTCGTTCAGATATGAGCAGATTTAAGGTTGATTTCAGGCCACTTTTTTAGATTCCTAGAGCAATGAAGTTTCTTCGGGAGTGGGGAAATCTGATGACAATAAATGTGCTTAATGATAAAGCTTACTGTACTCCAGAGTATTATATATGGTTTTCAGCGGATATACAGGAGGTAAGCTTTAATCACCAAGGACAAGTTGTTGGATTTGAAGATTTTGAAGAAACCGAGTAGGCACATGGTATCCTGATTAACCACTTTGTCATCCCCCTGAAATTTGGGAACAAGTCATTCTCGGATCCTTGGCACACTTTGGAGCATGAAGACATAATTTAGTGGCTAGGGTTTCTCTTTTATTATTATGTACTCTCTTTATGCTTTGGATATGATTTCCCTTTTATTATCATGTACTCTCTTTATGTTTTTGAAATTAATGTAATGGTCTAATGATGATATTTAAATGAAGTGGTTTGTTTCTCATTTTCTAACTCCAAACTTGATCAATGTCATTAATTAAATCTTGGATCAATTTTCATAATCTCAACTATTTGATGCATAGGCCCAAAAGAGGTCCCGTACTTAATAGGATACGTTTTGATTATTGAAGTTTCTTTTTATTCTGTGATTTGTTTGCAACATGATACATACTTTTCTTTCTTTCCAAACGTTGTTTGCTTAATTGTGAGTTATTTTATTTATGCAAATTATTTGCCTATACTAATATATTTCTTTCATTTGAAAGTTTTCTTTATTTTAATTTATTCCCCCAAAGGTTGATTTGTGTTGACTACAAACTGACTGATCACTCATACTTTATTAGATCCAAAAGCACGATCAAATGCCAACATGACTGATTTAGGTACACCTGAAGGGTTAGGACTTGTCACCATCCTAAGAGGTGAACGTGAGACTTCGGGGGAGAAGGATGAAGCCCTTCATGATGAACATATAGCTCATATGATGTAACAAATGGCTGACATGCAAAGTTAGATTGATCAACTTTGGAACCTTACCAAACTGTCCATTAGCATGAATGCTCTACCTACTGAACATGGAACAAATACCACTATTCTATCTTCTTTTCTACATTTTTACTCTCCCACCTCCTAACACTTCCCATCAAATCCTTCACTCCACCAAAGCAACCTAATTTCTACCAAATCTCCCGCTAACCCACAAGAAAACAACCCACAACAAGTATTCTCACAATAAACAAACCCATTACCCTTCACTACTCCATACGTTCCTAAGCTCCACTTACCCGAACTTTGTTTACCTAAGATCTACATACCCAAAATATCCCACTTGACCAAACTACACCAGTCATCCAAAATCACCAAACGACCCTAAATATATCAGCGGCACATATTGCAATTTTTAACACGTAATATATGCCACAAGTATATGTTATGGGAGCTCAACTTTTCACTATCCCAATGCAAACCGCACAAGAAGTTAATCCTTATGAGGAGGTGGAAAAGAAAGTAAGGTCAAAAGCATATGAGAATGTAGCAAAGGAGATTCACAGTTTAAAGAAAGCCTTCAGAAGCATCCAACAATACAAAGGATGCGAAGGGATTGAGTATAAAGATTTATATGCTCATCCAGATATTGAGTTGCCTGCAGGGTATAAGGTGCTGAAATTTGATATGTTTGATGAAAAAGGAAATACTCTAGCACATTTAAGGTCATATTGTGACAACCTAGTTGGAGTGCGGAAGGATGAGGCCATTAGGATGACTTTGTTTATAAGAAGTTTGATAGGAGAAGATTTAGATTGGTACACAAACCAAATCCATAAAAAAGGCGTAGTTAGAATGCCTTGGCACAAGAATTTATGGATAGGTCCAGGTTTAACTCTGAAGTCATCCCAGATCAGTTCCACTTGATGAAGATGGAGAAGAAATCAATAGAGTCCTTTAAATAATATGCCATGTAGTGGAGAGTAAACTCCGCAAAAGTTCAACCTCCGATGTTCGAAAGCAATATGACCTCTCTTTTTGTGTAGTCTTAAAAAGATGTGACATATTATGACAAGATGATAAGTGTGGTTGCGCAAAAGTTCTACGAGGTTGTTAAGATAGGAGAATTCATTGAAGCAGGTATTAAAACTAGGAGAATCACTAATCTGGCAGCCTTACAAGAAATAATTAAGGTAATGCGGTCTGATCTAACTAGGGGAGCGAATAAAAAGAAGAAAGATGGAGATTCCACTATCAAGACCATTTAAGAGAAAAGACCAAACCAAATATTACCATATAAAAATTAACCACCCCAACTTTCCTACTATAACCAATAGGACCGAACTCCTCACCCATATTACCAACCTTTACTTACCCTACATCAAGTTTATGCCACCCAACCAGCATATTTCCCACCTCGAGCACCAGCTTATCAAAACCTACCACAATATCAACCTACCTATCATCTCAAACCCACTACCAACAATAAAATTGTCCTCCAAATTCACTCAAACCTTTTCCAAACTATGAAAAAAGGCCAACCAAAACATATACACCACTAGCTAAACCTTTATCCAAACTATACAAAAGATTGAGAAATATAGGAGTACTCTAGCCGATCCAAGGTAGAATTCTCAATCCCCTTATTGGATGGTATGATGGGATAAAGCATTGTGCTTAGCACTCGGGGGTTGCTGGGCATGAGGCTGAGAATTGTCTTACTTTCAAGGATAAGATTGTGTCACTAATCAAAGAAGAAGTTACTCAGCTTAAAGAAGCTCCCCCTAATATGAAGAATAATCCCTTTTCCAAATCATGGGGGTGCCCATGTAAACATGGTCTCTATCGATAAAGAATGTAATTTGGAAGAAACTATTATATTAGTTAGTGATTAAGAAAAAGTTGAAACATCAGCTTTTGTCGCACCTATAATTATAGTTCAGATGCGAGCATCAGTTGAAGTAGAAGTTATTATTCCCAGAGATACTATCACAACCTTAGTTTCTTAAACACCATCAAACACTAAAGAAGTTCCTTAGAATTACTCAATTGATGCAAAGGATAAAGGAAAAGGAAAATTGGTTGTAGAAGTTACTGTTATGGGAATGACAAGATCTCGTCATTTTTTTTCCCCTGAAAGAGTTATACAAGGAGCGCATAATAAGGAAAATAGTCAAAAATAGTTGTGACAGAGGATGATGTAAAGGAATTCTGGAGGAAAATGCCAATTGAGGAGTATTCTATTGTGGAACAACTAAAGAAAACTTCTGCTCAAATCTTCTTATTGTCATTATTGATGAATTTTGTAACTCATAGGAGAGCTTTGGTGAATGTACTGAATGAAGCTTATGTGCCTACAGAGATAACTAGCAAAAATCTTTCACCTCTAGTGGGACAAGTTCTAGAAGCTAATACAATCTTTTTTCATAAAGATGAGTTGTCTCCCGAAGGCTTGGGGCATAATAGAACATTGAACATCACTATCAGGTGAAGGGATAAGTTTGTTTCTAAAGTTCTTATTGACAATGGGTCAACTTTAAATATTTATCCTTTTACTAACCTTCAAGCTTTGGGAATTGACATCAAGAAAGTACGTGAAAGTAATGTAAGGGTTAAAGGTTTTTATAGGACTCAAAGAGGAGTGATTGGAGAAATTGATTTAGTACTACAAATTGGACCTGTGGAGTTTATAGTAGAATTCCAAGTGTTGGACATATCTGCTAGTTACAATTTGTTACTCGAAAGACCATGGATTTACAATGCTAGCACAGTCCCTTCTATCCTATACCAAACTTTAAAATTTATTTGGGATTATCATGAGATTGTGATTTATAGAGAGAAAAACAATTCTATCTGGCATGAAAACTCAGTCCCTATTATTGAACATGTGGAAAAGATGGATGGATCCATTTTTCATGTTAAGAAGATCATGTGTACTACTCAGGTAGAAAGGTTAAAGTTGGCACGGGTACTTATGATGGTGGCCTTGGAAATGCTGAAGAATGTATTTATGCCTAGTCGTGGTCTTGGTGTGAACTTGGATGGAATACTAGAGCCAGATCAATTGTTTGGATAGAAGGGAACTTTTGGTCTTGATATGAGCACACTCTTGAAGAAGTCTCATTGGCTAATCTCAAAAGAAAAGGTGACAACCCCTACCAAAACATGTCCTACTCATGGATCAGTCATTTGCCAAAGCGTTTGTTGCCCAAGTACCAGAGGAAGATGCTAAAAAGGAGCTCATGGAAGGACACAAAAACTTGTTCATTACTGAAGAAAAAGCTGAGTGCAATATAATTTTAGAGGATTGCATCGAGACCTTAACTATATGGGATGCTTAACCTGGAGGCGCTTTGTACAATTGGACTTGTACCCAATCCTCAGTTCTTCGAGAATCTTAGTAGATGATTGTATTAGTATTAATGAAACAACACGATTCAAAGTGAGTCCTGAATCATGTTTATGAATTTATGTGTATTGCCTCCACTTTTGAAAGCTTAAATGTCAAATCCAAACTATGTTTTTGCTGCTCTTATTTCAAATCATCTTAATTTATTTCCTCTTTTTTCCTTTTCAGCAAGCAAACTAATAAATCTGCCCATACTATGAATATGACATGCAATGAAACAAGCAAAATAATTCTAAATAGTGAACAAGACTTCAGGGAATATGAAGAAGATCTATTTTTTGAAAAGTTGATGAAAGAATTTGAACATTTTAAAAATAAGGAAAGACCAAATTTTGATGGAACTGGGACAATAAACTTGGTAAGCTCTAAACTCATAAGAGAAACAAGGATTAGTGTTTATTTGACTCCTTCACAAAGAAAAGAATTAGTTGATCTCTTGATGCAATAAATAGATATATTTGCATAGTCCTATGATGATATGTCAGGTCTAAGAACACATTGTTTCACATAGGTTGGAAACTGATCCATCTTGTCCTCCCATAAAGAAAAATCTAAGAAAGATGAAGCCCAATTTGAGTTTGAAAGTCAAAGAGGAAGTTTTTAATCAATTTGATGCCAACGTCATACAATTAACGAAGTAACCCACTTGGTTAGCCAATATTGTACCCGTTCCAAAGAAAGATGAAAAAATCAGAGTATGCCTTGATTATCAAGATTTCAATAAGGCTAGTCCAAAGGATGATTTCCCTCTCCAAAATATTCACATACTCATAGATAATTATGTAAAACATGAGTTGCAGTCATTTGTTTATTGCTTCTTGGGATACCACCAGATTCTGATGAATTAAGAAAATGCTGAGAAAATTGTATTCATCACACCTTGGGGAGTATATTATTATCGGATGATGCCTTTGGACTCTAGAACGCTGGGGCAACTTACATGAGGGCCATGAATATCATTTTTCATGACATGGTCAATAAGGAGATTGAAGTATATGTAGATGATGTCATTATCAAGTTGCTAAAGATCTCAGATCACTTGGTAGATTTGAAAAAAAAAATTAGCAGGTTGAGGCAGTACGATGTAAAATTAAACCCTATGAAGTGCGCTCTGGTATCCCCAATGGAAATCTATTGAGTTTCATCATGAGTAGGAAAGTCAAAGAAATAGATCCATTAAAATTAAAGGCTATCCAAGACTTGCCTCCTCCAAGAAGTCGAAAGGACATGATGAGTTTTCTAGGTCGACTCAAATACATCAGTTGGTTTATTGCACAATCCACGGTGATTTTTGAATCAATATTCAAGATGCTGAGAAAGGATGTTGCTACCAAGTGGGCAGAAGATTGCCAGCAAGCTTTTGAAAGAATCATGGAGTATTTGTCTAATCCACCAATTTTGTTCCCTCAGAACTCGGAAGGCCATTATTTCTATATTTGTCTATATTGGACAATGTATTTGGATATATTTTAGGATAAGATAATGAAACCAAGAAGAAGTTGCAATCTATATATTACTTGAGCAAGAAGTTCACACCTTATGAAGCTCGGTATACATTACTGGAACGTACCTATTGTGTATTGACTTGGGTTGTACAAAAGTTAAGGCATTATATGTGTGTGTATACCATTTTTCTCATCTATAGGATGGATCTGATCAAGTATATCTTTTAGAAACCCATGCCTATCGGGTATCTAGCAAAGTGGAAAATTCTGCTAAGTGAATTTTTCATTGTTTATGTTACTCAAAAGGTGGTCAAAGGACAAGCATTAGCCAACCATCTTGATGAAAACCCTATAGATGAAGGGTACAAGCCTCTTAAAACTTATTTTCCAGATGAAGAAGTCCTATTTATTGGAGAAGACATTTCAGAAGAATATCCAGGTTTGAGAATGTTCTTTGATGGGGCTGCAAACTTCAAAGGAGTAGGTATTGTGGCAGTACTAATTTCAAAATTGGGCTAGCATTATCAGATCTCAACAAAGCTTAGGTTTCCATCCACTAATAATATGGCGGAGTATGAGGCTTGCATTCTTGGTCTTAGAATGGTTGTTGATATGAACATATAGAAATCTTTTTGTTATAGGGGATTCAGATTTAGTGGTTCATCAAGTACAAAGTGAATCAAGTGTGAAAAATGTAAAGTTGCTTCCATATTTAGAGTGCGTGAAAGAGTTGCACAAGAAGTTCATCAACGTTAAATTTAAACATATCGCGAGAACTCAAAATGAGTTAGCAGATGCATTGGCAACCTTGTCCTCTATGATTAAACATCCTGGTAAGAATTTTATAGATCTTATTAAGGTGAATGTATAGAACAAACTGACATACTATCTTCATGTAGATACATAATTGGATGGCAAACCCTGATACAACAACATTAATAGGTATCTCAAGAAGAGAGACTATCCAAAGGGCATAACCAGTATTTAGGAGAGAACACATTGGAGATTAGCAAATCACTTTTTCCTAAATGGAGAAGTCCTTTATAGGAGGACTCATTCTGGATTGTTAAGGTGCATTGACTCTCAGGAGGCGATTAGGTTAGTCAAAGAAATACATAGGGGCATGTTTAGGCCGCATATGAATGGTTTTGTTTTAGAAAAGAGGATTATTTGAGCTGGCTATTTTTGGATTACAATAGAAACAGATTGCATTTGCTTTGTGCGGAAATATCATCAATATAATATTCATGGTAATCTGATTCATGTGTCACCAAATGAACTCATTGTGATGAGTTCTCCTTGGCCATTTACATCTTGGGCATGGATATCATTGGTCTATTGAACCAACTGCATGAAATGAACATAGATTCATCTTGGTAGCCATTGATTATTTCACCAAATGGGTAGAAGCCTCTTCATACAAGTTTGTGCCAAAGAAAGTGGTGATATATTTTATTTAAAATAACATTATTTATCAATTTGGAGTTCCTGAGTTGATTATAAAAGATAATGGAGCTAATCTCAATAGTGTTCTGATGCATGAGATATGTGAGGAGTTTAAGGATGCTCATTGTAATTCCACCCCTTAATGTCCTCAGATGAATGGAATAGTTGAGGATGCCAACAAAAATATCAAATGGATATTGCAGAAAATGATTCATAACCAAAAGGATTGGCATGAGAATTTGTTTTTGCCCTCCTTAGCTATTGCTCCACTATTAGGACTTCTACTAGAGCGATACCTTATCTTTTAGTTTATAGAATGGAAGCAGTGTTACCCACAGAAGTTGAGATACCATCTTTGAGAATCATTCAAAAGATGAGTTAAGTGATTCCAAATGGGTTCAAAATTAATATTAACAATTGATGCTAATTGATGAAAAGAGGATAAACACAGTTTGACATGGGCAACTTTATCAACATAGAATGGCCAAAGCTTTCAACAAAAAGGTAAGACCAAGACAATTTAAATTGAGATAATTGGTGTTAAAGCATATATATCTGAACCAAAATGAAGTTAAGGAAAGTTCACACCTAACTGGCAAGGGCCTTACATGATTCACCGAGTATTGACAAGGGGAGCATTAATCCTAGCAGAAATGGATGGTGAAGTGTGGTCGAAATCTATCAATGCAAATGTTGTTAAGAGATACTATGTATAGAAGCCTTTATTTGTTTTTTATGTAATGTTCTTTTTTCTATGTAATAAAACTACGAATGACCTAGTTCCCAAAGGGAAATACGTAGGAAACCCACGTAGGGTTTGGTCTTTTAAGTAGAAATTTCCCAAATGATCCTCTTTACTTGTAATGCAAACTATAGTTGACCTAAATTCCTTGGAGTATACGCAGGCGTCCCACATCAGCCTTGGTCATATTAGAAGAAAATTTCTATTTCCTTTTTTTATTTCATGTGTATTGAACTACGTTTAGCCTGATTTCTGTGGGATACGTAGGCAACCCACGGAGGGTTTGGTCATTAGTTTTTAATTTTATAAAATGTATTTTATGAACTACGCTTGGCCTGATTCTCATGAAGGATACGTAGGCAGCCTATACAAGGCTCAATTTTGGAATATCATCATCTCTCAAATCAAAACTGATATAGTTTTTAAGGGCATCATTTAGAGAAATGATTGAGATGACGTCAAGAGATATTGAAGAGTGTGGTTTCAACCAAATAGTTGAAAAAAGGGACATTCGCTTTGGATAAAGGACATTCGCATTGTTTCACAGTATGTCACGGTTCAAATAATTGGCAGAATTTCTTTTTTACCACTATGCATATTTGCATATTTTATTTTTCAAGTTATTTATTACTCTTGTTTATCTTCTATTTAAAATAATTTTCAATCGAACATTTTCTTATTATCTATTGGCGAAGATTGGAATAGATAAGATTATGAGTCCAAACAAAGATGGAAGCACGAAGTATCAACAACCAGGCCTTCAAAGTCAACACAAATAAACCACCCCCCAAACTTACAAATTTTCTTTGAATACAGGGTTTGAAGAATAATAAAGCCAAAAGTTAATAACATTTACAGTCTAGTAAGGATTACACATCGAATGATTTGAATTTCCCTTAAAATATTTAGGAGAAATTATGCCTTTATAGTAATATCAATTAAATGATGAAGATTTTATAAAGATTCCAAACGCAGTGCACATAACTTCTGGCTAGTCAATATAGATGACTTTTAATAGACTGCACAAGTGTTTTCAAATACTTTATAGGCACAATACATGTCTTTAAATTTCTTTGCATATATGCTCTAACATGCACCGCATATGCACTGCACAAATACTTTAAAATATGTTAAAATGCATTGGACATGGCTTTAATGGCTCTGTATAAGCACAAAAACATTGAACAATCGCTTTAAATTACTTTAAAATGCAAAATGCATGGCTTTCAATTACTTTACATATATGCTATAAAATGCACCACACATGCACACAAATGCTTTAATATATTTTAAAATGCATTGCATATGGATTTAATGGCTTTTGTATGGGCACAAATACATTGTACAATTGCTTTAAGTTATTTTACACTATGCATGGATTTTATTTTCCTTTAAAGCACTGCATAATAGTTTTATGTTATTTTGCACTATGCATGGCTTTCATTTACTTCTAAGGCACTGCACAATCACTTTAAGTCATTTTTCACTATGCATGACTTTCAATATCTTCTACAGCAACGTACAATTGCTTTCAAATGCACTGCACAATAGCTTTCTGATAACTTCATAAAAACTTATGGATGCACCAAATAAATGCTTTATAGAAATCCACTACTTGCGAAAGTTATTTTTCATAAATCCTTGGCTTAGGGAAAATCTCCTATTCATCAATCAGTTGGCTGAAAATGCCTCATCTTTATAATTTACTTTGTTTAAGGCATCATCATTCTCATGAATCATCGGCCTAAAACTTTATTTTGCATAAGCTTTGTTTCTAGCTTGCAAGACCACATTCACATAAAGTAATTCCCGAGGCGTTATTTTCATTAGTTCACTGAATGCATTGACTATTTAGGTACTAATTGTTTTATCTAGTTTAAGTTTTGTAGGAAACTTAACACAAACGTGGAACTATCTCTAAGCAGTGAACTAGGGCAAAGCTAGAAGAATGTCAAGCATCCCTAGCAGCATCGTCGATCAAGAACTCGACTCGAAATTTGCAAATTCTCATGTAACTTTAAAACTTTTCACAAATCTATTCTTATATTCCAGTTCCATCATAAATCGAAAATTGGGACAAATTTTGAGATCCTCTCAAAAAAATTTCATGACATAATTTTTGAACTACATCGACTTGATTCTCGTAAAACTTTAGACATGTAAGCTACTCGAAAACAAGGGTTCGATCGAATTCATAATCACAATCGTTCCTATTCTAACTTCACTGTTCCACCCTTAAGGTGTAGCCTTCCCAGAATCAGTCCTATTCACAAGTCAAGACAAAATTATTTTATGTCAATGTCTTCGCCCAAAGACTCTCTTCATCATCTTTGATCTAAGAGGGACAAATTGTTGACATCCAATTTTGGCTCTCTATTTTCATAAAATTAATTTCTCGATGCTTAGGATTCTTGAACATTTTTGTAAAATATATTTTCTTATTTTAACATTAACAGCTTGAAAATGATATTTTTTTCTAATCTTTAATATTAAAATACTAATATCACATCTTGTAAATTTACTCAAAAATAAATATATAAATAAATAATTTTTTTATTATCATTCCGCTACTTCTTCTAAAATGAATAAATAAATATATGTTAGCATATTAATATAATCCTTGCTATATTATTATATATTTTTTTTACAAATTTACTCTATTTTATTTTTTATTTTTTATTTGTTTAATTTTGAATTATAGCCAAATGTATTTTAAATATAATATATGTACATATTTAAAATCGTGCACGTGTGTTTACATGTGTGTGTATCTATATATACGTACACTTTCAAGAAAATTAATTAGAATAAAATAAGCATCGATGAAATAGTTAATTGAAATCAATTTGGGAGAATCTAGTTAATTCATTTACCCACTTGAGCCAGTTTCTTTAAATTATCTTTCATCCCTTTAAATTGAATTAAAACCAACCCTATCTAGCACAAGATATGCCCATCACAATTTAAAGTGCCACCAACCCGGCCCAATACTCATTTAACCCAACCAAAGTACCCTAATCCTTTACCCTCTTCCCCATCATTCTAAACAAACTAGTCATCAACCAAACCTAATGATGACTGCCTTTTTTCCTTTCATTTCTTTCAATCTTTTCAAACACTGATCATCCCTATGACCACCAAATAATGGAAAATTTTGGTGTTCCTATCCTTTCACCTATATTTTTCTCTCTTTTATATGCTCTGTCACTTTACTTATCTCTATCATAACTTTTTTCATCTCAAAATAAAGCGAGAAAGCTCTTATCTGCCACCGTCTCTTCTGTAAAAGGTGGGGGAGTGAAGAACCATCGGATTTGAGGTTGTTATTTCTTAAATCTGGTGGTTCCAAGTCCTTCACCTTCAAATAACTTTTTCCCCATTCACATCAATCTGAAGTTCATGTTTTCTCTTCTTCCAATTTGGTCCTTTTATGTCTCTTTGAGATTTGGGTTTTTAAAGAATTCAAAATTTGAATTCTTGTAGCCTCAATTGAGAGTTGTTGCAATGCCCGTCAAGTATGGCTATAAGAGGGACCCTTTTGACTCCCAATTAATCAATCAAGAATCACCAAGTAAGAACCATCAGAAGTAGTTATACTATTTTCGTCTCATTTTTTGTTCTATTTTCGAAATCAAAGTTTGAGTTGAAATTTGGATCTCCGATGGAAAAGCCCTAGTTTATTGCCCCACACAAAGTAAATTCTATCCCGTCTAGTTACATTGTATTTACTTTTTATGATTTTTTATTATTTTAGTTTTATTGATTGATGGTGGATATGAATATGAAGTAAAATGATTTGTGGAATCTCGAGTTTAATGTAACGCCCCAAAATTGGGTCCCGAGATGTCACACGGTGCTTAGGGTCACAAGTGACCCCAAGCTAACCCTTCTACTGACATAACTCATAAGCAACTGAATAAAAATACAAATCCATACAAATCAGCAGAAATTTACTCTTTTCTGAATCTGATCGATACAAAAATGGAATTTTACAGGATTACAATTCTGCCTTTACAACCAAAATTGAAACAAAATACATCAACTTCTACTGACTGTCTATGAATCCTCTACTAGTACTGACTGTAGGTAGCCGGGTCATGACTCCCGACTACCCTAACTCAATATGACTGAATAAAGAAAATACAACACTATAAACTCTGCATAACTAACCCAAGCCCTTGAATCAAAAGGACTCATCACCTGCTGACTGGATACCACGAACTGACTGGATTCGAAGGTGCAACTATACCTTGTACCTACATTCCGAGAAAATATAGCCCACATACGAATATGTGGATCAGTACCATGGAAAAATACCGAGCATATGGGAGTGCAATGCATATATAAAATAATATCTTAATATCATCACAGTTTATAAAATTATGCATGCTGATATAGATGACTCACTTAGCTCGAATTAAATCATCAAAATCATGGATGAATAATACATGTAAAGTAAAACAAGTGAGTCATTACAATACGTTCTCAATTCACTTTCATCTCAATTTCAAATCATCAAAACAATCAACTCTCATGTCAATTCTCATTAGAATATATTCCTTAAATCTTTTAAGAATAATGACTTTCTCAAACTCAGCCTTTTAAGCAAATATGTTTGTATCTCAGATAAAAGAGTACACACACACACATTGGGAGATCCTATAACGACATAAACCATGTGATCCACATGGATTCCAACGTCCAACCCACGTTGGGGAGAGCCGTCCTATCCTTTCCATCGGAGTAGGACTTCCAATATCAATCCAAAAACACTAGTGATCACTATATAAATCAGCCTCAGGCTCACGTCCTACGGGGGCACATAGTTCTAGGAAAGTGAGGTCACTTTATACCTCCCACTCAGTGCTAAATATTAATCCCAGACTTAGCTCAGAAATTTAAATCAGCCTCAGGCTTACATTAAACAAAATCCACAATAAACACTTCAACAATTTTCATCGGAAGCCAATTTGCTACCCCTTTATCATAATCAATAAAAACGTGAATTTCTTTCACAGTCGAGTTCAAAATAACTCATTCATGACCAAAAGGTCAAATCATTCAAAACATCTCAAATATTTAACATCAACATGCATATAGCACACATTTTCTCAAAGACACAATTTCAAATGGGGTTCAAGACCCAAATATCAAAATCATAGTAAATTTCTTTCAAGCATCATGCTTTAAGTCATAATTTCATATAAATACAACTTTTCAAAGTCATAAACATCATAATCTTAAGATAACCAAGATAGAATATAAGTTCATGCTCCAAAATCATAATAAACATATAAAAATCATATCTTCGTAAAGAAAATTACTTTTGGGCACAAGAATGAAAGATTGTTCTTGTTGAAAACCCCTCACATACCTTGAATGATTAACTTTAGATCGATACTCATTTTTGGGATTTAATCGTGCCTTTGAATGATAGTTCTTGGAGTTCTTGAACTAGGAACTTAGAATCTTGAATAAATTTGCAGAATTAATGGTGAACTTTGGAGGTTCTAGAAGTTGGATGTAGGAGCTTAGGGTTTTCTTTTTGAGAGAATTTGATGAAATATAACATATAATGCTTCTAATAGGCTTTAATATAGGGTTTGGACGGATTTTGGGTGAGGGGGAATGACCAAAACACCCCTAAAAATCAAATAATTCTCGAATCTGTCCTTTGGTGGACTGTTTTGATAGTCTGAAGTAGATCAACCATAACATTTTACTCCGATATCCAAATTAGATGAAACCAATTTCATTAAAAAGAGGACTCTCATATATTTCCGTTAATATATAGTATCTCACACAGATCATTACGTACGAGGAGTTATGATCATTTGAAGTTGACCCAAAAATTCACTTTTGATAGGCTGAAGTAGATCGACCATAACTTTTTGCTCCGATAGACAAATTGGATGAAACCAATTTCATCGGAAAGGGGACTCGCAGAGATTTCCATTGATATATAGTAGATCACCCATATCATTATGTACAAGAAGTTATGATCGTTTAAAGTTGGAGAAAAAATACGCCAGGCCTCAGTATTTTTTTTTCCTGCACGTTTTACTGTTCACTACTATTCACGGTTCGATCGGAATGTTCATAACTTGTCGCTCGGGTGTTCATTTTGGATGATCCACATATCGTTGTAAAGCTTATTTGATACTCTACGCAATGGTGGGTCATTATCTAATACATTCTGCAAGGAGAATTTATAATTCATTCTAGAAGATAGAACCCAACACGTTTACGCACAAAATTTCAACGAAAAATTTCCCGGGGTATTACATTTAATCACGTCAGATAGTATGTTATGAAGTGTCCATAATTTTTAATCCATCTTGAATACACCTGATGAAGTTTGAATTTTCCAAATGAAATTGGGTGTTTTGTTTTCATTACATGAAAACGTGAACTAAAAATAGTTTTTTTCTGCATTGTTTGATTTTGCATATATTTGGTGGTATTCTTTTAGACTATTCACCATCTTGAACTAGCTTGGATCAAACTCTGTAAATTTGTAAGTTCTCCCACTACGCGTCCAATGGGCTGTTTGGATTTATTTTGATGTTGGTTTGGCTGCTTTATTGTTACAATAGTGACTTAGATGTATTTTTTTTTGGTTTGTGTGTCCAAAAAGTCCTAGAAGCCTTAACTTTGTCCAAAAAATATTTTGAATAGCTTGAAACTTTGTATATTCTTGGTTGTACGTCATAGAATCCTTGAAACTATTCTTAAGTACTTGAATATGGCATCTATAACATTGTTGAATCTCCAATTGTTGTATAATAGTATCGGATTAAAAGGAGGGGATGCTATGATTCCTTTTAAATTGATTATTCATGTTGAGAAGGAAAATGTCATTGTCCACTGAACATATATATTCATTTAAGCAACTTGGTTGTCCACTCAAAATTCTTTGTTGAAGTATCTTGCTATCTTTTGATAAAAATCAGTAAGTGAAATGGTTTAAAGTGTTGCACAGTTGTTGACATTACTGTTTTTCTTTGATTTTTTAGGTAAAAACATAATTCCTGATCTGAAAAGGCATTTCGTAAACGGGTTTGTAAATAAGTGTATATTTATGCATTCATCTTATTTTAAGTTGTTGATCATTTTCCCTAATTTAAGTTTGAAATATGATTTTGTTTCTAATACACCTGACTATTTTGTATTAGTATATGGATAATGATGCAAATTTCTTCATTTTCCCCCCTATTTCTTATGTTAACAAGATTGTATATTTTTTTCCTTCAAAAATTATGTGTTGCTAATATGTACTATGTTTCAGTCACCTTCTCGATCTATTTTTGCCAATTGAGTTCTAAAAGCACATACATCATCTCGCCTTGTGTTTTTCAACATTGTACATAGCTGCTTTGCCTTTTGGAAATATAGGTTGGATTGAATTTAGAATTAGAATTCAGCTTTTCTCACAAACCTAGTGTTCCATTTTAAATACCTTGAATGAATTTGTTAGCCTGTTCATTGTTTTAAAAATTAGAAACTAATTGCTCTTGTAACGTGTTTAGGATCCATAGGACGTGTAGTTGCATTTGTCACATATTTTTATTAAGTCCAATAAGGTATGAACCAGTCCTCTTATTCCATCTTCATCTCTTCCCTTTTTCTTCTATTTTGGGTTATGTAACTATGTGAGCTATATGGTTTTCCATCTTTATTATGGTGTTATTGTTTATTCTCTGCAAAATCAGATAAAGCTTGTTCCGTTTTAGTTTGTTTAAACCTAAGGTTGTCCGTATGAGTTCTTTAGATTAAGGATTTGTTAATGAAGTCCTCCCTAAGTTTGACCTAAAGAGCTTATTAGAAGTCTTACTAAGTTGGTTCTGAAGTATATTCTGATTAGTTTTGAACCCCCGTTCTTTCTTGCCTTGCTTTTTTTCCCTTTAATATGGAGTGATATTTGAAATGTAAGGGAAATAGTTGGCTTGAATGACTAGATTTGGCCAGTACAAATATAGGTGTATATGTTTAGGATTGACAGTATTTCTTAAGGTTTTTAGTTAATTTGAATAGTCTCAAAGTGATATCTATTTTATTTTTTAGTCATAGCTCTTCAGAAGTTTGGTTTTATTCATGTATGTTTTCATGGGTAAGGGTCAAATGCAGTTCTTATTGAATTAAAATTGTTAGAAGTCTTGTTGGCTTATCAAGAATTTGATGTAGTTGTTAAGTTAGACATTGTTTATGAGATATAAGTCCTGGTGATATTATTATTATTATTATTATTATTATTATTATTATTATTATTATGGTTTTGTTTCTAGATTCACGTATGTGGTTATAGATTTATATATTTGTAGGATTATTTCTTATAATTGTGCAAAGGTATGACTTGAGTGTTTATATATTCAAATATTCCAACACTAGTCGTAATAGTTTATGTTTTAATATTTGAGTGTTTATGTGCTTTCATTGATATATTCCTCTATTTAGCTCATTTTTAATACTTAATTTTTTTCCTCGTCTCATGTGAACTCGGGAGCACATTTGGGGTCTCATGTCTTTGACTCTATCTCTATCCAAATCATAGAAGAAAAATAACAGATGCATTACCTATCTCCGTCTAGCAGTCTAGTTCCTCATTCATTTTTTTCAAACTCGCCAATCTCACCATCGTTCAATAATTCAAGGCGATGGTGAGATTTATAAGGATGTCATGCATCGTATTGGGGTAGGGTGGTTGAAATAGAAGCTTGCTTCGAGAGTTTTATGTTATAAGAATATGCCCCCGAAGCTTAAAGGTAAGTTCTACAGAAGGGCAGTCCGACCGGCTATATTGCATAGAGCGGAGTGTTGGCCAGTTAAGAAATCCCACATTCAAAATTTAAAGATGGTAGAGATGAGGATGTTGCGGTGGATGTGTGTCCAGACCAGGAAGGATAGGGTGAGGAATGAGATTATTCTGGAAAAGGTGGGAGTGGCTTTGGTGGAGGACAAGATACGAGAAGTGTGGTTACGTTGGTTCGGGAACGTGATGAGGAAGGATACTGATGCACCAGTACATAGGTGTGAGACACTGGATATGGATAATTTTAGGCGGGGGAGGGGTAGAACGAAGAAATATTTGAGGGAGGTGATTAGGCATAATATGGAGCAGTTACAGCTTACGAAAGATATGACCCTTGATAGGAAGGTATAGAGGATGCGGATTAAGGTAGAGGGTTGGGAGGTGGGAGGTTAATGGTAATAGCAATTTTTGTCCGAAGTTTCTTATTCGTAGGTGTTAAGTGTTGTCTATGGTTTCAAGTTTATAGTTTATTATTATCTTGTGACTAGCATTGTTAGTTTATTTTGCATACTGTACAAATTTATATGCATTTATGAATAGTGTTTGTTATATTGTTATTGATTCTAAGTTGGGGGTCTATCGGAAACAGCCTCTCTACTTCACCTGAGGTAGTGGTACGGACAGCGTACACTTTATCCTTCCCAGACCCCACTAGGTGGAAATACACTGGGTATGTTGATGTTGTTGTTGTTGTCTTTGTTATTCTTTTGTACACACTTATTATTATTGTTGTTTAATATATTGCCCATTATTATTTAAAATTGGTGTTTTATATATTTTTATTTGAATTAGTGTGAATTTTTAAATTCAGTAGCGAAAGTTATTTATTTCCTTTTCACTCACTAGATTTAAACTTAGCATAATCAGTAGACTCCGGTCTATAATATATATTGCTAAAAGTTAAAAATTTTGTAGGTTAAAATATATATTTTAGAATAAAGGTTGAGCTTATTAGAATTCTTTAATACTTCTTTCATACTAAATAGTGGCTTATTTTAGAATAAAATTAGTTTCTTGTTAGTTACTAATGTCAAAATAGTCAAACTATAGGTTTTGGGGTAGACAGGCGTATTATTGTTAAACTCGAAAAATCGGGTTTGCTGATTTGGGATATGGTAAATCAAATTTCTTTTTCTTCCAATCAATTTCGAATAAAAGATGACACTTCATAGGCCCCTTTTTAGGACTTCTAATGACAAGAAATATTTTATTTATATATATTTAGTCGTTTCATAATAAAATAATAAATTTTCAAGCCATCATATATTTAAACAACCTTATATTTTATCTATTCATTTAGGGTGGGGTAATTAACTTATTTTTATAAAATTTGTTTAAAAAGAAAAAAAGCAAAAGGTCATCTTTTATTATAAAGTTTTTTATTTTATTTTATTTATTATTATTACTATTAATTAAAAACCTTTTGTGAAACCTTTTGAAATAATTGCATCATTGTTAAGAGATTTAATATAAAGTTATTTTGGTATTTTCTTGATAAGTAAATTTTATGGTGAGGATGTTTTAATTTTTAGTTTTTCTAATAAAATAACTAGCGTATGTTATACTAGGATATATATATATATATATATAGCCTCGTAGCCTTTATCTTTCTTAACATAGCATTTGATTTTCTTATTTAATCTATGTTTGGCCGGTTAACCATAGTTAGCGGATCCTTTAGGGTGCCTAGTCCCATCCCTATAGAATAATTAGAAATCTTACCAAGAATTTTAAGTTCGTATACCTAAAATGAAATCTTTATATGTTTTAATCACTTAGTTTATAATAGGTTTCCTAATTCACCATAGAATTAATTAGGTGAAACTTCCTTAAATTTTAATTAGAAATTTTCCAATATGTTGTACCTCATTTGACCCATATTAAAATAGGGTATAATAGGTCCTTTTAAGTAGATGACTCGTCGGGTTGTCGGAGCGGGACTTCTTTGGGAAAAAAATTGAATAAGTTTATTTTTCTGAAGGAATCATCATTTTCTATTAGGAACGCTATGTTATTTTCAATTCTAGCGTATTTCGTATGCCTTAAGACCCCACTAACATGAAGTGATTTAGAAAGATTCTTCTTTATCGATGGTGATCGGTCATGGTATCCATAACCTTGCCTCATTTTTAGCCAAATCCTGATTTCATTTTGCTTCTCCCGATCGTTGAGCCAGATTGAATCGACTCTTTTTCCTACCCCCTCTTACTTTATTTCGTTCTTATTTTATACCATCGCTTGAATAAAGACACTTGATCTGCCCGAATATCCTAAATTCCCCCCACCGGCCCTTCTTCTTTACGGGTTTGAATATTTCACGTTATTTCAGTCAACGTGGTCAACAGGGAAAGAAATGAATGAATGTTCTTTTGGAAAATGATAATAATACACCTACCGAGATAAAATCCAAAGGTGAGTCTCGTAGGAAAATTTATCGAGCCAAAATAAGATCTTCGATTGACATCTTGATACAATGATTAACCATAATAATAAATAGTGTCAATGGTGACTCCATCATGGGAAGACCCTCTTCCTCCTTGATTGATGAGGGGACTTCCATTCACTAGCGCAGACTAAAAGTGCTCTTTGAATCATGTTGGATAGTCACCCATCACACAACTCTAAAACCCAACCTGTGGTGGAACCCGAGAGACAAAGTCAAAATGCAATATCCTTTGCCCCATACTTTGAGATGTTTTTATCCTGTTTTATGAATCCTAAAACTCTCTTTACTAAGAAAGACTCCATCCATGTCCCTACCTGTGGTTTTTCTTTCATTCAATCATCACTTGTTTGACAGCTTATATCAGGCTCCACTTTAGAGATAATTTTTTGGTCAATATCAAAATAGGTTAGAGGCGTGTCTTAACGGTCAGTAGCTTCTTAGTCTCGTTCGAGAGTTTAATCTCATTACTTCTTACTGCTTTTTTCAAATAAAAAAAAAGGGGGCGATTTACGTTCCTTCCGTTCCACTGTGCAGCCGCGCTAGTAGGTAGTACAAGCCCTCTATCCCACGTATCTAACCAGCTCACGTGGTTCACCAGTTCTACCTAAAACTCTTATTTGTCAAAGCGGAGCATAGTGTGCTTTAGGCGCTGAGCGAGAAAGGTCTCTTCTTTCCTTTACTTTTTGTTTATTCACTAATCTAAAACTTAGCACTTGTTTTCTCATTTAATCATGGGGTGGTGGTATTCTTGAATGAATTCTATTTGAACCAAATTAGCACTTCTCATATCAGGCTAAGCCTCTCCAGCAGAGTTGGGCGTCAGGGCCCTATATGCACTAGCGATTGGCACATAGGGGAATGGTTATTCTAGTTTCTCGGCTTGGTATCCTGCACCTCAAATTCATGATATTTACATTCAACTGTGCCTCAAATACATGGTCAAATAATGCTCGTCCAGTGTGCTTCTTTCATGGCATACTATTGTCCTGGATATCTTCCAGTGGTGTTTTAGCCTAAGAAGAACTCGTCTTTACCTCGGGCATCTGCAACATCCTTCTTTAATATTTTGATCTGGGTAAACTAAAAGACTGACCCATTCGATGACTTTTGCAGTCGTCCTTACTAAACAAACTTGAATTTGAACTACAATTCTGATCAAGTCTAACCAAAATTGGATTTTCTTTTCATGCCATATGCGCTTAGACTTTACTCCCCCTCTCTCTTTTTCTTCTCGGTCCAATATTTGTTCTCGAAGGTCTTTATTTCTATGTAAAAGCAAACCCTCCAAATTTATGACCAACCTTTCCTTCACTAATCTTACGAAGAATAGAAGTTTTTCCATTGTAAATTCGTACGGACCAATCAACAAATTTTGGCAAAATATAAGATCTACGTGACCAAATTTTCCTGCTAAAAAAAGATTTCTCTTCTTTTTCATTCTTAAGAGGAATGCATCAACAAAACTGCCCTTCCACATAGATCGTCATGGCATGAACAAATTTCTTCGCTTTGATTCTACCCCTAAAGCTAGCTCTTACTCCACGCCCTTCTCCTAATGGATAAGATCCTTCTTGGTCCTTTTTACATAACATTCTCGTCCGCCTAAGAGCACTGACTAATGAATTTCTTCGCGTTGATTCCGCCCCTAAAGCTAGCTCCTACTCCACGTCCTTCTCCTAATGGATAGGATCCTTCTTGGTCCTTTTTACATAACATTCTTGGCCGCCCAAGAGCACTGACTATCGTTCTCTTTATACGTAAAATCTTCTAAGGCAAAGAAAAATATCTTCCTTGGCAATGAGCACAAAAAATATATGAAAGATGTTAGACAACGGACCACTTAAACTACAACATTAGAGATTGTTTGCTATTTTTTATGCTTCATCAGAGAAGTAAAGTTCTGCTCTCCTCTCTTTGTCTTACGTATCTAATTCTATATATTAACCTTTACTGTTATGATGTAAGGGCAGAATGTAATAGTAATTAAGGAAAAGAAAACTGTGGTGGTAAGTCAAAAAATTTTGGTCTCCATGTTTTGGTCCTGAAAGAATCTTATTTTTATAGATACGCTATAAGGCATAAGTAGTGAAAGAAGTAGACCAATAAAGAGAAAAGGAAGAACTATCCCTCCTACTTATGATTCGACATTTTGCTCGATCTATTATAGACGTCTTTTTTACATCAATGGCATCAGCTAGAGCTTGCACATAATTGCTTACCCGCGAAACTCCTTTAACCCGACCCTGCATAAGTACCAATGCCCCTTCCACTTTTACTTTTAGGAAAAACATCTAGGATGAGCCCTTCTCAAAGAGGTATATTTTCATTGGGAGCATAGTGTACCCTATTTTAACAGAGAACTTTAATTCATCACTAAATTAAACCCCTACAAACGTACCAGTCGGGAAGATTAGACTAGACCTTTTTAAAGTCAGAAGCAGGTCAGAATTCCAGCTTCCTCTATTTAGTTAGGAAAGCCAAAAGTCATGATATTTAGTTAACATGACCTTAGGCCTAACTATTAGTCTTCAAGAAGAAAGTATATAATCTCTCATCTCTTCATCTAGGGGAACATAGTTAGGAAAGAGAATCCCATTCCAAATCCCTCCTTCTAAAGCTCGTATCTTGCTCAAAAAGGTTTTATCAAGACCAGAGTCAAGGCAGTTTGAACCTTAGCTAGTAATGAGATGGGAGTCATAAAGAGTCCGTAGATCAGTCATTCGACATAGGAATCCCATCCAACTTCAAATAAGGTAAGACAAGGTAGAAAAGCTACAAACCAGTCTAAATTGTTGCAGACTAAGATTCAGTATCAATTCCCAAGGGATTCAATCCAAAAACTCATAGATTATATGCCTACCTTTGCTCTGATGTTCAAACCCTGAAGTTACTTTCTTTAGAGTTGAGTTCAAAGTTACAACCTTTAATAGATAATCCAGAGTTAACTCATGATAACTCTTAGCCCTAAATTCCGTTGAATGATAAGTATAGTTAGGAAGTGGAAACCCTAGAAAGTTAGGAAGTAAAAGTTAGAGGGCATATTAATATGAAATAGCATTTGATTAGATTGGTCAATATTTCTCATTGCTTGACTAAAGAACGTATTTTATGGATCTAGACTCCCATCATGATACACAAAATAAAAATAAGAAAATCCTAGGCTTATCATCCAAACACCCATTGATTCAGATCCTTATAGGCTAGAATAAAGGCCTTTAAATCTTCTCATATTTAGAATCTAGTAACTGAGTAAGAATTGATAGACTTTTATGGAAGTTTAAGTAACAGAGGATCTAGGAAGGAAAGGAACCTACCTTCTCGTTTGTGACCCATGCCTATGGGTAACTTAACTCCTAGAGCATAAAGGCAAAAAGTGAAATTAGAATCTTTGTCCATTGTTGCATTCCCTTCTGGGACACAAAGAAAAATTTATTGACACAAGAAATTCCTTAGAAAGAGCTGCCCGACATCACTATATCTATCTCTTTAACTTATCTCCTATTCACATCCTTCCCATGGGAAAGACTTCAGAGAACAACCCTAGAGAACTCAATCTATCCCGCGTATTGTATTCCTAGGTCCTGCGGAGGACCTCTAAGTTCCCATTGATTTTACTTTAATTCCCATATCTAGTTGTTCTTTATCTTATCCAGGAGAAAGTCGAGGATATAGTTGCATCTTTAGGTGAAAGATTGATGCTTCTATTTGAATACAAGTCCCTATGCCTTATGGCTTAAGGAGATTAATATAGCTGAGATAAAAGCATCCTGAGATTTCACTACTAGGAAGTTTTAAGCAAACATCTCATTTTTTGTTCCTGGCCTAGCTGAAGGAGGGAAAATTAGGCATTGATTCAAACTTCACTACTGGGCGCCTCTATGAACCCTAGGAAGTTACTGAGGTTGTTGCCCTTAGTCTTGTTTAAGTTAGAGGATTTCAACATTATTGAAATGACATTTATAAAGATGAAAAGATTGAAATCTCAAAATTGATTATGAATAGGCTAAGTAGAAAGGAATAGAGATTTCTATTTTGTTAGTGGTTATAGCAGAGCCAGAGATAAATGCATAAAAATCCCAAGAACCTTTTGGCCACCTTTAGGTTTTCTTACCTGGATCAAATTAAACCTCGATCAATCACAACCTTAAAGAGAAATAGTTTGACTTTAATTCTATTGGCTTTAAATTCCCAATTATACCTAGGAATGGAAAAAATTAGACTTCCACGAAAGTCAGACCGAGGAAATAGTTGTATCTCTTTCTCTTAAGTTAGATGGACAAATC
Organism: Capsicum pubescens; assembly: GCA_030864215.1. Classification (NCBI taxonomy): domain Eukaryota; kingdom Viridiplantae; phylum Streptophyta; class Magnoliopsida; order Solanales; family Solanaceae; genus Capsicum; species Capsicum pubescens. The sequence continues at coordinate 189,894,206 of CM061544.1, read as the reverse complement.
TCAAGTTATTACTTTCTCTTTGCTAAGGTGTGAAGCCTAAGCATCAATCTTAAATGATTTATTTTCGACACCTATTTCCAAGATTGAGTAAGATTGACTTTGATTTCATTTATTTTAGTATTTTAGTGGAGCCTATAATTAATATATTTTGTTTAGGATTGACTGATTTTTAGTCTTTACTAGGATGGAATTAAAGTCTTTACTGGATTTCATCATTTCCTTTAGAATGAAGTTAAGTATTGAATTCTTTTATGTGAGAGTTGAAGTATAGCCTTAATCAATAAATGAAGTCAAGTAATTTCTTACCAATTTTCACTCTTTTGCTGCACTCCTCAATTTTCGGTCGGAGATGCATAATTTGAGCTAAATCCCTATGTTTTCTGAGATTCCTCGACTAAGTATTTTTAAAGGCCCTCTTAAGAGTTGAGAATCAAGATAGAGCATTACTAACTCAACATCAGCAACTCAGTCATAGTCAAAAGCAGGAAGTCAACCTTGATATATACTAAAAACCCTATCTTCACATAGAGTAGCTCTTAAAGAGAGAGATGGTATAGTAGGCTTAGGGTGAAGTTAACTAGGAGTTATAAAATCCAAAAATGAAGACTTCAATTTAGTTTCTTATTCCTTATTAGTGGAGCATAATAGCTCAAAGCTGATAGGAAGTGGCTGAGGTAAGTTTTGATAGAGCTACGCTCTGGGTATTTCTTAAATTTTTCTTATAGTTTACTATTTTTTTCTCTTAATTAAACCACTCGAAGAGAATACCTATCATTTTTCCAAAGGATAGGGATTTATGTGCATTGCTTATGTCTTATTTGTTGATGCTATCTTGACTTCACTCATTTTAGAGATATAAAAAAAGAATAAGAGAATAAGAAAGGAGCCTAGTAGCCAAAAATAAATCCCCTCTTCTGCTTAAGGCATCGAATTCCCACAGCTAACTCTTGATTTAAGGGAAGTTCTTTTGTTAGCAGCAAGAGTCTATTCTGTCTTGCTTTCTGAATGAATTATGTTGCGCCTCTTTTTAATTTCGAAAAAAGTGTAACACATTCCTGCACTATTTATCTATTATTGTACCATTTCCTTTTTCTTTTTTAAAACAATAACATAGACTTTTAAAATGTTTTTTGTAAGGCAGGCAAAAGATAACATTTAACATTTATAGGTTAATATAGCGAGCTTATGGTTTTTTCAAAAGATAAGATAAAAGCTATCTAAGGCCATTATTCTTGATAAAAGAAATGAAGTAAGATAAGGGGTTACTGCATGAGTCTTATAATCTTTTATATATCTATCCGGAGATTAAGGCATTAGTAATTAGTCAATTCATTATACAAAAATTTCAATTTAGCAGTATACTGCTACTCACTTTCTTTATTGAGAAAATACTATGGCAATCAACGATCTTTATTTCAAGGAAAGTAGCATTAAAAAGCAAATAGGAAGTACAATATGGAACTCCTTTCTTTATGTAACTAAACTTCCACAACAGAAGAGACTGTAACTATTATATTCTTTCTTAGTCTCTTCGGTCACCGAGGGTGACAACCTGCATAATGTGCGCTCACTATTCATCTCACAGCATTTGTAGCATTGTCTCGAGGTGCATTATGTTTTCATTAGTTGCACGCATGCGGTCTCCTATGATGGTAGGTCTCACTGGATGTAGGTGCGTCAAAAAGGCTCTTAAGGTGAATCGACATTAACCCATCTCATTCTCGATTTCTTGGATATCTTCTGAAATTTAAAAAAGCCTTTCTAAAACTGCAAAATCTGCAATATTTCGCTAATAATATAATAATGATTTTTTATTTTATTTTATAGCTTGAAAGTTTATCGAGTTTTGATTTATAGAGTAGAAGTAGAGTAATCCTGCCATGCGACATGAATTTGATGAGTTTTTGATAGTTGAGTACTATCATGACTCTTCGATGAAAAACCTAACTACCTTGCAGGGCAAATGCCTCTGCAATCGCCCTGTGTGAACAACCTTTGTATAACCAGCTTCAACAGTTATGCCAAATCAATCACTGTTAGGATAAGCAAAATTGAAGAGGTTAGTTAGAGGTAAAGATAGACTGATGAAAAAGTTGTGGGTCATTTGGATCATGGGTCACAACTATTTGGATATATACCACTGAATATCATTTGGATGTACTGAGGCTATATAGTCTTAGGCCTCTTTCATTGTCTGGGCTATTTGGATGGACTCAGATCCTTTGCATTATTTTATGTGAGGACCCAACTTTGAATTTGAATAGATCCTATGGGACTTTTTGCATAGATTTGGACTTGCTTTGATAATGGAAAGGCTTGTCGTGGTTTAACCCTTCTATGGGATTCATCAAGTAAATCAAGCTTGAGAAGATACGAATCACATGCTTATAAAAAAAATGGAATCATTTTTAGGGAAAATGATTCAACTACTACCGTAAGTAGTTATCTATTTTGCGTGCCCTTCTTGTACTGACTTACTACATACTACTATTAGTGAACACTGAGGTCTAATGGACTGACAGAGCGAGCTATAAAGGTAGAAAAAATAGATAAATCAAGAGAAAGAGATAGTGTTTAGGTCTTTACCTAATCAAGGAAAGAGCTATCGAGTGAGGATTAGCCAAGGGGATTCCCTGATGTAGCTGGCTATAAATAACCTAACACGTAGAAGCCAGTAGGGTAGACAAATCACATGATTTTGTACTAGTCAAATTTGAGCTATCGAGTAAGGATTGCTCCATCTCTTAATAAAGGGTCTTTGGAACCCAGTCTTATTAGACGTTAGATGAGAAAGGGGAGTACTCTATGATGTGTGTTCTATTAATGCATTGGCTCCTGATCGGTCCACGTGGTGATACCCGAAGGACTTTTATTTTCACTTAGAGCTTCAAAATAGTTCTTTATTTGTCAAAGCAAGTTAAGGAAAGATGTACAATTCCATGACTTATTATTTTCAATTATCCATACTTGTAGCAATGAAATACTATATGTTCCTCCACCAAGTGATAAATGATTGATTACAAATATTTAGGATATATATTTTTTGCTCTATCAATAAAGTCCTAGAAATACCTTGTTTACGTATCATTGGAAAGTGAATTATCATAAATACGGCAATAAGAAGTGGCAATACAGAAGTGTGTAAACTAGAAAAATGAGTCAAAGTAGATTGTCCCACACTAGCGCTTCCGCCCAATAATTCGACCAAAGGTGATCTTATAACAGGAATAGCGTCAGGGATACCTCTTACTATTTTCACTGCCTAATAACAAATTTGATCTTAAGGTAAGAAATAACCAATTAAGCTAAAAGGTGTGGTTAATACATCCAAAACCACACCTATAACCCAAGTCAATTTGCAAGGATTTTTAAATTTGTCGGATACACACGAAATACATGCAGGATCATCATTAGGATCATCATACTTGCCGACCATCAATGAACTAATTATATTAACCAACTAAAGTTGGCTTCAGTCATTATGTATTGAACAAAAGCAAAAGCCTCAGTAACGGTCAGAAAATAGTAAAGAGTCATAGCAAAGCCAATAGCTACTTGTACTAAAAAACAAGTAAGCATAATTCCCCGTCAACAATAAAATATATTGACTAGAATAAACGTTTTTTAGCATGAATTCAATATAAAATCTGTTAGCTATTACTTCTTAAAGTCACATGGAACCTACTACCATTGGAAGGGACATGAGAAAGCATTGAATTCGTTGTTACTAGAAGGGACATGAGAAAGCACTGAATTCATTATTCTCTCTTAAGGGTGGATGTATTCCTATGTTCATTTTTTAAGGATTCTCTCTACTCTCTTAAGGGTGGATGTATTCCTATGTTCATTTTTTTTACTATGGAGAGTTTATTTATCAAACTTATTTTCAAAGAGATATTGACCTGGGAATCACATCACTCCATTTTGACTTTATTAGAACAGGAAATACTTTAGAATGTGACTAGGTTCCTTATGCCAATCCAAATTGTCCGTTCTCCCCACTTGGGAATCACATCACTCTCTTTTGACTTTCTTAGAAGAGGCAGTGCTTCGGAATGTGACTAGGCACCTTATGCTAATCGACATCGATCGTTCTCGCCGTTCGAGAAGAACTTTACTTTGAGAGACAAGCGTATCATATTTCAATAGTTCCAACCTATTATTTCTACCTCCATTCTAAGTTCTAAGGATTGACCAATTGAATAGCACTATTTTTAATCTCAGGTACAAGTTATAGGCATTTAGCAACCTCTGTCCTAGAGAAAGTATCTACCCATTCAGGAATAAGGCAAGGCCTGAAGAGAAAGTATATGACTAGTTTGTTGGTTTAGGGCATGCTAGGTATCTTACTATCAGTAATGGAAGGGTTTTCTCAAGTCTTTTCTCTTGTTTTGAAAGTAGAAAGGGCTTGTGAAATAGAAAAAGTTCATTTCACCAACAAAGTGTAGTAGTCAAACAGGCTTCCTTATGCTCATGATGTGGATTTGAACCACTACTTCTCCTTATTGTCGTGAGCAGGTCTGTCCTCCTCCTCATTATATTCCTCCTAGAATCTAGGTCATTTCATTGAAATACATCTTTTATTTTCACATTGGTAGTCCTATGCTTAGTCAACACTATAGCCCCAATCATGGATACTAATAAAATAAGACTATAAACCAAAAAACTAATGAAATAGTAGGTATAAAGTAAATTTCCCAATGTTTCCAAATTAGTCAAACTTCATACATTTTTGGCATAAATTGTACATCTCAGATAGGTCATATTTCTTTGGGTTGGTAGTAATGGAATGCTTTTATTTTCCAAAATAAAAAAATCTCCCACCAAAAGATAAGTCCAATAATCCACTCACTGATAAATAGTGCAAAACTTCTTCATGAATCTCTGCTATTTGAATATGGAACATCATAATAATTAATAGGAATAAAATGGGTATAGCTTTTATAGAACCTACTGGGAAGATCATAGCGAAGAAGTCAATACCTAATAAAAAGAAGTAAACCTGAAGTGTTACAAAAGACTGGGATAAGAAAAAACTGGAATGACTGGATTTTTAGCATGTACAACTATTAAAATAGAGACAAAAACAGGGCTCGACAAAACAAAAAGTATCATAGTACGCCATCCTTCACTGAAATGGAACTTTTATGCAAGAGTAAGAACTAGCATGAAAGTCGATCAATTATGACCAGCGTTGTTGTTACTAGTTTATTTTCTTCTTCCAAGCCCTTCTTAGAAAGCACTCCTGAGTTACTTTTAGAATCTCAAATATCTAATCAAAAGAAAAAAGAGAAAAACTAGGAGTTAGTGCCTACTTACTTACTAAGTAATATTGACTTTCCATTCCTCTCCCATCGATCCATTCCACTCGTCCATCTAAGTTTAGCAAAAAAAAAAAATATAGCATCTTCAAGCACATATAACAAACATTTTTCATGTTACTTTGACGATGAGATCCTGTATCTATTTATCCAAATAGAATATTGAAATAGACGAAGTTTATTCCATTTTTTAGGAGATCATATAAAAATTGGTCCAAAAAGTAGAGTTCTCTCCAACTTTTTACTAATGAGGTTTCTCCCTCTTGGGAAAGTTCATGGCCTTTCTCATTAAAAAAAGTATAGTAAGGCTTCTTCGAGGATGGAATCAAAATTTTCTTCCAAGACAAGATGATCCATGAAAAGTCATTAAAACTGACAATAGCAAGAGTATCGCAGCTCTCGGATCTAGAGTTCCATAGTCTCAAACCCGAGCAATCAGTTATATTCCCATTGAGAGGGGCAATTGTAGATTTTCTTCTTTACTTCTGCCCAATACTCCCCCCTCTCTTCAGAGAGCAGAAAAGAGCTATTTTTATTTTCCAGTGTCAAATTTCAATTTCGAGCAAAGATTCATAGTCTACATTGTGATTCATGGTCTAAGGTTCCAATAGGACCTGGAGGTCGAATGAATCTTCCGAGAAGGACGGGTTAGTAGGGCCCGAAAGAGGAAGTGATCCCCCAACACTCAAAATCCAAATCCCAGAGAGAAGGTAAGAGCCCAAAATCCCTAAATGGTATAGCAAAGAGTTCTTTAAAAAAAGAAATAAATAGAAAAAAAAAAAGAAAATCATAATAAAAGAAATAGATTAATAAACCAATATTTTCCTTTTGAATGAAAGACAAAATATTTCCAAATCTGGATTAAACCCAAAATCACTAAAAGGAATAGCATGATACACTTACCAGTTCTTAGAATTGGCCTTACTCTAATAGAGAAATTCCCAAGAAAGATTGGTATAAGAGTGAGAGTGCTCTTAAAGGACAAATTTTTCATAATGTAATTGTTTCTAGGGAGAATGTCGCTGACAAAACCAAGTCCTAACTACATACGTATCCAAAAATTTAAAAAAAGTAGCTACTGTCAGTGCTATTACTAATGAGATCCAAATAGATTTTACTTAGCCCAAGAAATTGTTATTTGAGCTCTTCGTCCATAATAATGGAATGCTCAACCACATCTTAGAAATGGAATCTTTCTAGTAATTATAGTGTTCCATTCGTATCTCTATACTCTTTCCAAAGCATCTGTAGTCTCAGTTTGGTCTTTTGTTTCAGCTTTTCAAGATCCAAGTCATGTATACTCTCTACAATAGTACTTCATTTGAAAAGTCGGCTTGCTTTAAAATCCCTAAAAATAGCTCCTAAAAGAAGGAGTTTGACTGCCAATGTAGTCGCTTTAGAAAGAAAATGATCCATGTGAAATTTAATTCAGCTTCTTGCTCGAAAAATGTGAGCTTGTGTGAAAAAAGGACTGGGTTAGTTCATTGTTAACCAACAGAAAGCATGTGAGTTGTTTGGCGTAAAAGTGACTTTCTTCTTTATACAATAAATTTTGTTAGATGAAAAGAGGGCTTCAGTAACCACTTGACGTCGAAACTTTTTACTTCACTTATGCTTCCTTCCTAGGCATATTCCTACCCTACCTATCAAAATGAAAAGAAAAAGTCCCCTTTACTAGGAACAAAATCACTCTAAAAAGTGTATTTACAAGTACCAAGAGCCTATCCATTCTAGAAATATTGGAATTAAAAACACATTTTGAAAGCCTAGGAAACCACTTTAGTTACTTCACTTTTGTGCTTCTGTTCCCCATCCCTTATTAGTATAGTTACAAAAAGTATAGTTCTCAATAGGCTATTCGGTATATTGATAGTTCCAGGGAAAAGTGGTTAAAACGTGGTATCGAGACTAGTGATGTAAAAATTATGGAAGTGTTGTATTCATCCCACTAGAAATGTGACAATACAATACGAACAATGAGGAAGGGAAAAGAAAGGAAAGAACTGACCAATATTTGCTTTTTTAGGGGTACAGTTCTAAGAAGCCTATTTAAATTCCTTCACTAAAGGTTTCACTTTATAATCTGATGAGTCACCAAGAAAAGTGAATTTGAGAAAGGTGAAAATAGAACTTCTATTTTGATTGTTCATTTATTCTGTGTTGAAAGAGGAGATACCGTAGAGGGGATACTCGCTTGCCTGGGTTAAAGGGAGTCGAACCAATCAATCGTCCAAGGTAATAGGGTATTAAAATGTAACACCCCGATTATCTGAACCGGAACGCTACACGGTGCTTATGACCCCGAGGGACCACAAGCTAACCCATGATTAATATTTATACCTGTAGAATGCAATTCATGACATAATAATGCGGAAAACATGCACAATAGGCCATAAGGTTCAACTGAAATAATATAATATCTATATGGGCGAAAAATACCCAAAACAACTGAAAACTGAATCTAAAAGCTAAATCTGAGCGTAAATCCGAAAGCCTCTAAGTACTGTCTGAAACAAGGAGTTGAAGGAATATGTCTCCAACTAACTCCATAAAACTGAACTGAAGAAATAAATGAATAAATCAAATAATGTCATCCTCGAATGAAGAGGACTCACTGCAACTCTGTATGCTGAATGTGACTGCTACTGCTGGTCTGGGACTCGTGCCTCTAAACCTATGGTGTAACATGAAAAGAAAGCACCATAGCGCAAATGCGTCAGTACAACTGGAGTACTAAGTATACGAGTGAGGTAGGCTAATGCAAGGGTTTACGTGCATGAATTATACTACTGACTGACTGATATGAACGTAAGAGTACAAATATACATACATAGTAACTAAGATCATGAGTACGTGATGGATAAATATGTACACTAATACATGGCTGGAACTGTAGTTCTGATAACATGGATGACTGTATCTGACAACCCTGAATCTGGTTGAACTCTCTGAGTTCTGTGCTATAACTAAATTTGACCGTATCTAACAGTCCTGGTATACTGATATCTGAAGAACTATCTGAGTTTTTTTACTAAGACTGATACTGAAACTGTGGGAGGTAGTTGTTTAACCGACATACCCCATAGGTGACATTATGGCTAAGATGGGGTCCAATCTCTTCCCTAACTGGAAGGGTGTCAATACCGCACCACTGGTAAAGACAACATGTGAGCAAGCCTCATATAACAGGTAACTCTAGTGAGAACGGTGGGAACCCTTATATAACAGGTTAATCCACCTCATCTACCCTCATATAACAAGCTGCGATGTCTCAACCTATGTTGGCTACATAGTTCTGGAATGCAAGGATGACTGCTAAGAATCACACCCTCATATACAGGTGAGTTCCCATCCTTGGGTTCACTCGATGCTAACTCCTACTCCCATCTGAAGAGACTAAACATGATTCAACTGACTGTACATTGACAGATTAGCTGACTTCCGTTGACTGACGGAGTAGTACTATTATCTGAGAGTTAATTGGGATCATGAGATTTCTGAGGTTTCCTGAGTCACATGACTGACTGAGTTCTATAGATTATAGATTGACTGAGATTATCATGACAACATGACATAGTTCTATGCACACAACTATGTTTTTCGGGTACGAATACCCCCAGGACTCGATAGAAGAAAACTGACACACATGACATGACTTGATCATAAGATTGGAGTCCACAATTCGCTATATCATAAGTAGGGGATAGATTACTTCATGTATTTAATCTATACCTCAAACATAGTAGGGAAAGCATGGATATAATTCGCACACAAAATTAATATTTCCATCATCATACATACGTCATGCCATCACCATAAGAATACATAAATAGCATGGGCATTCATATTGAAGTGTATCGCTAACATGGACTTGCCATTTAGATATCATGAAATCATGTAAATATGAACTTCTAACATCCTAGGCATTTTATCAAACACCTTACATGAATTCTTTAAGGCATAGGTGGATTTCATACTTGCATTAGGTCAACCCACCCAAAGTTCATGATTTTCAACCAACAATCACATATATTTCGTGAAAAACATCCTTAGATATCATATTGAAACTTGAACAACAATCATCAACATGTACATGCTTATATCACCACAAAAGTTTACAAAATAACATTTAAAAGCATGGTTCTTGAACTCTATGAACGAATTGAATCCATAGATGAACACTACGCATACCTTAAAGCTTGATCTTGAAAGAGATTTAATGTTTCTGAAGGTTCCTGAAGAAATCCTTAGGCTTGCCCTTGATTTTTCTTGACTAGGGTTTAACCCCCTTGGGAAAGAATGCTCTTGTTCCTGAGGAGATGATCTTGAGAGGAAACCCTAATTTTGTGGTTAAAAGTGTAAGAGAGGGTTTTTAAGATATTTTAACTAAAGAGAATGGAAGATAATACGTTCCTTGAGGGTTATAAGTCGTGGGAAGTGAAGGTAAAAGACCAAAATACCCTTATAAAATAAATTCTCAGTTGCTGAAAATCATAGCCGACGACATTTGTGACAAGGCGTCAAAAGTGTGGTAAGCCATCAAAAATGTCGTCTCACAGGAGCTGAAACTGATGGTTTTTGCCTAAGTCTGACAACTTTCATGGTAGGGCATCACAAATGTGGTAATATACCATGAATGTCATCACTTAGGAGATGGTTTCTGCCTAAGGCTGGCGACCTTCGTGGTAGGGCATCACAAATGTGGTAAGCTACCACGAATGTCGTCACTTAGGAGATGGTTTCTGCCTAAGGCTGACGACCTTCATGGTAGGGCATCACAAATATGGTAAGCTACCACGAATGTCATCACACAGGAGTTGGATTCTTCCTAAGTCTGACGACCTTTGTGGTAGGGCGTCACAAATGTGGTAAGCTGCCATGAATGTCGCCACACAGTTTCCAGCTTAACATGCTGGAGTAAAATAGGAATAACTCTTTCCTCCGATATCGGATTTAGGCAAAATTGGTATTGTTGGAAAGTTAATTCAATTATATATATGTTGATAGGTAATGAGCTCAAAAATTCCAAGTATAATGAGAGATATGCTCGTTTGAATCTGACTATGGCAATATCTTTCTCAAGAATTCGATCGGTGAGGAATGTTTTGATTCGTCTGATAGCTGGGAGTTATTTGAAGCCTTAATATACATCTAACCTACTCATAAAACTATAAAAGAACCATGATGTACTATGCATGAGCTTGGTACATGTCTCTAATATTGGTTTGGATTTTTTGGGGTATTACATAAAAAAATAGGCATGGGATTACATACCTTATACTGTTAAAGCAACTCAAATTACATATAATAAGAACACATCCTTACTTCATGTCTTTTCAGTTAGATAATGGACAATAATAAGCCACTGCCTAGTAGTGCTCTCTAAGCTTAGTTTCTCCGAGATGGTAACCATTAGGTCACAATCTGAATTTCTGACTGAAAAGCAAAAAGTAATAAGTCCAACGGATAAGATAATGCATTTAATCGATTAAAAGCATGATAAGCGTCACTAATGGTACGGTTTTTGAGATGTCAGACTCATTACCCATTTCTTCTATCCTTTTGATTTCCTTTTTACAGGCCCCCACAGCTTGATGTATGATATGTATGTTATCCCCCATTGTTTCCACCTGATCCAAGATAAGTTAGAGCCTTGATTCAACACCATTGTGTCCGGCACGTTGTTATTCCTTTTTCTCATCATAAGACCTATCAAACTCATAAGAAGAACTAGCATTTGGGTTAGTATAACTAGGGGAAGGGGCATTTGCACAATCTCTCCAATATTTAAATAAACCACCACATAAGGAATAATTATACTCCCAAGAGGATCGAGATAGTGCACACATCTCTTTTCGGAGAGCATATCTACAATTTTGCCAAAAGTGAGGTCCACCATAATATGGGCATGGATCATCAAGATAAGATTTCCAACCACCAAACTCATATTCATTCCAAGATTTCATAGTAACAAATAATCAAAATAAAAATCCACCTAGAAGAAGGAACAAACAAAAATCACAAATAAATATTTACAAGTTTGAATTCAAGCAAGTAAGATCAAATTCCAAACTAACTCAATACGGCATATTTTCCTCGGCAACGGTGCCATTTTTTAAAATGCTTATCTTACACATCAAATTAAGTGCAAGGCATCCATTGTCAATATAATAACCCAACAAGAGTCGGGATCGAATACACGAGGAACAATGTGATTGGCGAATAGGTAAGTTCAAAATAAAAGTACTTACTAAATTCAAACCTAAGATTCAAATATTTGGGGGTTTTGAATGTTTTCAATGATATAATTAGTTTTTGGCTTCTAAAGGACTAACTCGAGGCAAAGAATAATTATAGCGTAATCAATTAGAAATGGATCTTGGGATTATGATTTCCAAGGGGAAATTTATGCATGGGAACATGATGATTCGAAGAAAGTTCTAATCGTTAATGATGTGGTAGGCTAGGTTGAAAGTCCTTGAGGCTAGTTTGTCAACAAAGTATCAAAGATGTTACTTATTGACCCTTTTGAGTACCTAACGAATGTGTCAATTAAACCCACCCAACACCTTAATTGGGCATCCCTATTTCTAGGAAGATACCCAAAACATAGCCTACTCTATATTCACCTTTATTTCTAAGATAGAAAACAGATAGTAAACTACATCCATCACTGTCCACTATTGCTTTGTTCCTCAAATCCCTCTTTCAAGGATGCCATGGGTCCCAAAAGTTCACCCACATCCCTTTTTCAAGGAAGATGTAAGCTTTTAAGAGTTTGGGGTTTTCACCTACAAAACCATTTTGGGTGTTTGGGGTTTTAACCCACAAATGTCAACTAATTAAATCAAGAAATAGTGAAAGCCATCATCAACAAACTAGAATCTAAACAAATACATCACAATTGCACCCTATTCTAACATAATCCCAAGAGGAAGAACTAGAAACTCATAAACATAATAAACAAAAATAGATCAAAATCTCTATCAAATAGATTCATAAAAAAATAAAGAGAATGCAAACCACACTTTAAATTTCAATGAATCCTCAATGGGATTTGTCAATCCTTCACTTTGGAATCACTCTAATGTCTTCTTATCTCAATATTATTACAAATTTTGCTCCAAGCTTGTCACGACATGAGGCTACCTCCTAGTCGTAACACAGTGCTCGAAACCACAAGTGATCCCAAGCTAACCCATGAACTGGCGTACTGCTTGAGATACTGATTTAATATGTATTAAGTAGCTAGTTTTGTTGTGCAAAAACATAAACATAATGAAATCTAAATAAATATGTAACTGATAAAGTTTACAATCTAGTAAATCTAAAGAGAGAAACTAAAATTACATGACTGACTCAGACTGACATCTATGAAGCCTCTACTATTCTGACTATAGATAGATGAGACATGCCTCCAGCTACCACTAATCAATACATATAGAAAATCAAATATAAAGTGCATGATTAATATCTAACTAGAGTCCCCAAAATAGGAGAAACTCATCACCTACTAGCTAGAAACTGCAACTTTTTAATCATGATGTGTGGGCTACAACTGGTTCCTACATTATGGAACAATGTAGCCCCTCAGACGTATATGTGGATTAATACTTTTGGAATATACTATATAAGTGGGGGTGAATACATTAAGTAAAATTGAGTTCATGAGTAATATTAAACATGCATACTAAGTATAAGTAGACTCACCAAGAGACTAGAACAAGCTGAAATGCTGATATATCTTAAAACATAATAAACCAACAAAATCTGATAAGCTAGTGAATCACTGCACTTAGTTTCTTAAAAACTATAATTTCATAATATAAGTAGAACTGAAGCTAGAAAATAGTAAAACATGGATACTGTATGAATACTGGGTCTGAAACTACGTGATGGAAATTGACATAACTCAAGGATCTGAATATACAAATATACTGATCATGAATGCATAAACATACAAAATCAAATATAACATATACTAACATATCTGATTAACTGAAAGACTGATAGCTGAATACTGACTAACTGGTAGTTAGGTACTAATTAGCTGGTATTTGTATACTGATAAAGTGATAACTATATACTGATTAATTGATGAATGAATACTTGTCATGTAAAACTGAATTATACTTAGTCTAAATAACTGGTAAAACTATAAGGTAAAGTGTATATGAGATAAGGACTAACTGAACAACATGAGATAACTGAGCATAAATGAGTGAAAACTGTAATATCTAAGAATTCAAGACTAAGTGTATATTTGTTATGTCACTGAGATAATCTATAATTTTGAAAGACTAAAATCTATATAACTGAATATCTAAAAGTCTGTACACTTAGTCAAGAAAACCTGAACTAAAAATACATTGAATACTGACTGAAACTGTAAGAGGTATCATATAACCCACATGCCTCAATCTGAGATAATCGGGGTCCAACCTGTACCCCAGTTGGAAGAGTGTCAGTACCTTGCCACAGGTACTTACACTGGATGACGATGTGGATCCATAAGGTTGATGTCCCGAAGGACTAGGGAGTCAGTTCTAACTAGCGGGTGACCCCTAAGAAAGTGTCAGTCCTAAACTAGCGGGTGATATCTCATAAATTCGACACTGGCTACGTTGCTTTGGAACTTAAGGACTTCTACTAAGAACCCAGTCCTAACTGGCGGGTGAGCCCCCATCCCTAGTTTTGCTCAATGCTAAATCCTACTCCCAACTGAAAGACACTAAAAATTTAACTGGTGTATGCACTGATAATTGATAACTGATAAGCTCAGGTCATGGTATTCTGAAAATAATAGTGCCTACGGATTCTGAGGTAATTATTAACATATAAACTAATAATGCTCATCATGAATATAAATATCTGAGTATACTAATAAGATTCATGGATTAACTATCTGAGTACTTGAAAAACTGAATTTATGTAAGTCACATAGATATCGGGTGTTCATAACCCACCAGCACTGAATGAGTATAAAATACGATATCAAACTTGAAATACTGTATTAAGTGATTATGTTTCAAATACCAAAACATGGGCATTTCATCAAACATGTGAAAATCATAAACTTATACATGAGAATATCTTAAACATAAGGAAACAATAGGATTTCATGGCTAAAATCATAACTTAGGGATTTATCCTGAATCAATTGAACATGACATGGAAATTACAACATTTAAAATATGATATGATTCATTCCACTTGAAAGCACTTATGATCATAAATTGAAATCAAAATAACAAGAGATTCATGGAGATAGTTTAACTTAAACATGTAAACCTAATAATTTAAAACCAAAAAGGGTTCTTGGGCTCTATGGGTGAAAGGGGACCCATGGATGAACTCCCACATATCTTAATAGATGATTTATTAAAGATTTCTTAAGGGTTTCTTGAACTTGAAGCTTGAATTCCTAGATTTCTTGTGAAAGGGTTTGAGTTTGTTATTGGGGAAAGAGAGAGCTTTTCTTGATAGAGTTTGTGAGAAAAGGACCAATAATGCTCCTTGGGAGCCCCAATTCATGTTTATGGACGAGTTGGGTGATGGAAAATGATCCAAATACCCTTAAATTCCAAAAGACAAAAATTAGGCAAAATAAGGAGAGGGCAACGTGGGCTTTGGAGTAGCTGACTAACTCGGGCGACGCCCACCTTACCCCGACAGACTAAAGGGTGTGGCGCCTACCTTACCCCGATGGACGAAAGGTTGTGGCACCCGCTTATCTCGTTTGTGCTACTGGTTTGGTTTTCCAAACATGCCCTTACGCTCATCCAAAAATTCCAAAACTCACTCGAGATGTACTATTAACAACCCCTATCATTAATCAACTCTAAAATCGATATCCCGAGGTCAGAAAGGTAAAAAATAAAATCATCAAAGTTTAGGGGTCTTGGAAATTACTAAGTCCCCAACACTTAGTGAAATATACAAGCTTAGGACCCCTTAAACATGTAATTGACAGCTAAATTAAGTGAAGACGTTTATAGGGTATTACAATATCGCCCCCTTGGGAACATTCATTCTCGAATGAGACTAGTTAGCTGAGAACACTAGGAAAACTGAGATCATATACTGAACATGAATGACTGAAAACATGATTACATAACTGAGTCTGAAACATGATACATGAACTGAACTAATTTCATGAATACATGCAATGACATGAGAATGGTTACAAGGTTGTGATAGAAACAAGAGAGTCAACTTATGGGTAACCATTACTTCAAACTGAATCTTATTTCGTGAAGAAAAGATAAGAGCTTTAGGACATGAAAACTCAGGATATTACAAGATCTCCCCCTTGGGATATTTTATCCCCCGAATGATACTGACTTAGCTAAAATACTAAGAAAAGACTGAGATGATGCAAGACTTACAAACTGAATTATGACTGAATATCTAAAATCTGAAACTGATACATGATTCATGAATTGAGCTTAATTCACAAACAACATGGATGTGAACAATTTAACTCTTGGAATATCCATAATCATGAGATGTTAGATAGTATGACTAGATGGAAAACCCTAAGAACTTGTCTGTCTGACTGCTAAACTGAATTGCTAGCTATACGGACTAACTCATACTGAAAGCTTATACTCAACTGAAGAATTTCTTCAATGCTCTTTCTAAAAAGTTCAAATAACATTAGGGAGCAAAGAATATTGGGCATGATCTGAATTAGATATTTGAATAAGGAGTCGTAACATAGCTATAATTCTGTAACATGGGACATAGGCCTATGAAACATAAGTTAGGATAGAATTGCTATGCCTTAGACCATGCAATTGCTACTTTCAAGATGAGAAAAACTCCTCAAATACTCCCTCAACTATACATTCCACTTCAATACTGCACCTCTCTTGAGGCTACTTAAAATCTTCACATGGGCACTAATGTATTACCCCGTATATTTCTAAGCTAGAAAATGAACCATTGTTCCCACACATGAAACCTCCTATACTACGATTCATGTTTAAGTACATGAATTAGGATGAGTATCCTTGTGATAATAGTGCTTATGATGTGTTAATCATGCTCATAAGAGTCACTTAGAGTAAGCCAAGCTAAGAACTTTTGAATCCACCAAATTTTCGTGTGTGATTTCACATAGGTCATCTTTGGACGAGAATAACTTGGTTTATAGGTGGTATTTTGGAAGATTAATAACCTTCAAATTGTATATAATTGAATAAGCTTTCCGTCGATACCAAATTCGCTTAAAATGGACACCCGGTGAAGAAGTTATGGTGATTTAAATTTTCAGCAGCGTTATTTCAGTCAGTGGCGCGTCGCTCCATAAGCCAAAATTACGTTTGTCAATTTATAGTGTCTCTCCACAATTCCACCGCATCGCAGTGAGTTTCCAGGTCATAAAAAAATGGAAACGCGATGTCTCCGTATCGCGCCAGGGGCCCAAATCAGGAAATTTTTTAATATATTAAAAAACACATCTAGAGGGGTATTTGGGTCATCTTTCCACACCTATATAAGCTCCCAAACACGGAATTAAGCCTTTATTTCACCAAAACATACTCTTTTTATCAAAATCCTCTCAAGAACACATTAGAGTTTCAATTGAGGGATTCAAGTTCAAGCAAATTCTACCATCAAATTCCAAGAATCTCTCTGTCAATCTTCACTAAATCAAGAACTAAGGTATGCGTGTGTTCATTTATGGACTCCTTTTGTCCATGAAGTCCAAGAACCCTATTTTAAACTATATTCCATGATTTTTTATGTTTTGATTTGATTGTTGATCTTATTTATATGCTGAATGATGTCAAGATAGAATCTTTATGGGTTTGTATGAAACTAGGATGGCATGTTAGTTGAAATATATGAACTTTGGGTGATTTGGATGGTTGAGTTCATGAATAAACCTATTCCCAAAGTGGTTGATGCAAGGTGTTTGATAAAATACCTAAGAGACTAGAAATTATGTATTTTAGCTAAATAGAACTTAAAAGACAAGCCCATGCTCTATCCCTTATGATTCAACATGAATTCCATGCAAATTGTCATGTATTATTGTTGTACTATGGAATACTCATGAAATTAGAACCATGAAAGTATGTCCATGTTATATGAAGTATCTTCCATGTTCAAGAATATGATAACCATGTGTAGTATGAAATCCCCTATTTATGGTAATATGAATTGGGAATGTTATTCTTACGATCAAGTCAGTCATATGTGTTAGTTTCTTTCCATCGAGTCCTGGGGGTACTTGTACCCAAAAAATATAGTTGTATGCCTAGAGACATGTCATATTTTCACGATACTCTCATTCAAGACATGATCTATAGAAATCAGTCAGTCATGTGACTCAGGAAAACCCAGTAATCTCAGTGCTCAGTAACATCAGCATCCTCAGTATTCAAAGTTAAGCTTAGTAACTTCAGTACTCTCAATCAGTCCTCAGAACTCAGTACATTCTATCAGTCATCGGAATTCAGTAAACTCAGTTTAGCTCCGCTAAAAAATCCCACTAACATCAGTTCAGTGTCTTTCAGTTGGGAGTAAGATTCAGCACCGAGTGAACCAAAGGATGAGGACTCACCTGCCACAGTCAGAGGGTGAGATTCCTAAAAGCAATCCTTGCATAACAGAACTACATAGCCAGCGTAGGTTGAGATGTCCCTACCTATAGGGCTAATGAATCTCTTTTGATTTTACCTGATAGTAGGGCAAACGAAATGAGCTCCCAAAAATAGAATAAGGTTACTCACATGTTGTCTCTACCCATGGCACGATATTGATACCCTTCCAATTAGGGAAAAGATTAGACCCCACCAATTCAGTTCTAGGGTATGACGGTTAGATGATTACCTCCCACAGTCTCAGTTTCAGTCTCAGTCTCAGTTTCAGTAATAGACTCAGATAGTTCTTCAGAATATCAGGACTGTCAGATACAGTCAACTCAGACACAATACAAAACTCAGCTAGTTCCACCATATTCAGTACTATAAGATACAGTCACTCATGTTATCATTATTACCAGTTCTCTAAACTCATATTACCAGTATCCATTTTCATGACTGTTAGATACGGTCAAGCATATCAGTTCCTCATATTCATGGCTGCCAGATATAGTTAATCAGATTAATACTTTATAATTAGACTGTCAGATAGAGTCGACCAGACCAGTCCTTCATAATCAGGATTGTCATACATAGTTATTTATGTATCAGTAACATAGAACTAGTCCCTCAGTATTTAGTAATACACTGTTAGTTCCTCACTTATTAGTGATTGTCAGTAAAGTTATGATGTCAGTATTCAGACTCAGTAGTCAGTATCATCACAAATTTAGTTATAGTTTCTTATGTATGTTTGTATTCTCACATTTATATCAGTCAGCATTGTTCATGCATATAACCCTTTGCATTTAGCCTACCTCACTCGTATACTCAGTACATTTAGTCGTACTGACGCATTTATGCTATGGTGCTTTCACTTATGTTACAACATAGGTTTAGAGGCACGAGCTCCAGATCAGCAGTAGATTCCAGTATCAGCAGTCAGAGTTAAAAGTAAGTCCTCATATTTTAAGGACACGATGATTTTATTGCTATTGCAGTTTTTAGTTTATTTTAGTAGTTGGAGTTAGCTGGGGACATGTCCCATCAACTACTTATTCAAACAGTTAGAGGCTTCCATACTATAGCATGTCAGACAGTTATTTCAGATTTGGTTTGATATTGTTATACCATTTTTAGATATTTTTCTTATCAGATGTTTATTCAGTTGAATCTTATGGTCATTCAGTACATGTTTCCGCATTTTTATGTTATATTATGCAGTATACAGGTACAGATATCATTCATGGGTTAGCTTGTGGTCCTTCGGGGTCATAATCACCATGTCGCATTTCGGTTCAGAAAATCATGGTGTTACAAACTTGGTATCAAAGCCTAAGGTTCAACGGTGTCCTAGGAAGTCTGAAAATCCACATCTAGTAGAGTCTTGTACATGCGTGTGTTGTGCACCACACTTATGTGCAGGAGGCTATGAGATATTTTAGAAATAGTTTCCCTTCTTTCATATCTCAGATCGTGCTATAGAAAAGTTTTCTAAGAAAACTCATATAGATTCTCGTCATGCTCCACGTATGTTAACTCCACCTTACTTTCAAGGTAACAAAAATAGTGAAGCTCAAAGTTCTAGAGATAGAATTTCCTCAACCAGTCCCAGCATATAGTTATGGGATTGCTCACAGACTCAGAAATACCCCATAAATCCCATTATGTTCCAAGTCGTACAGATTTCATTCATGACCTTGAGAACTCGTTCACAAACCCAATTTTAGATATTCCATCAGATCTTTTCTCAGAATCCTATAATAGCATAGACCTAGATTTTTTAAGTATGAACTCAGGAGTTAATAGTGGTAGATTTGTGATAGTATTATCCAGTTTGATCAGATTATGTATTCATGGGGATAGTTGTACCAGAGTAAATCAGTAGGCTTGAACAGTGTAAGCTAGAATTTAAGTTTATTGATTTAAATTAAGTATGAAGGTATGGATATGATATTAGTAGTATATGAAGCAACAGAAGCAGCTAATGGGCTTAGTAAGGCAAGCATGTATTTGACAGGGTGTAAGTATGTGATTATGATTAAAGTTCAGTTCAGAGCTTAGTCAAGTATTCACAAACATAAGATGATGTCTTAAGGTCAAGGGGGAGATGATAGATCAAGTAACCAAGTTAGGCTCTCAGAATTCCAGTAGTAGTCCTAGTATGTTTAGAAATATCAGTAAGGGAAGACGATTCCTGATCCATCCTTATCTTCGTACAAGTTTTGTACTTCAGTCAGCATGATGCCTACACATGTTTCATAACTCAGTTCCATAAACACAACTTATATTTACATGTTTGTCATATACTTTTGTGCGCTCCCAGTTCCCCGCATAAAAAGTTTCAGCTCCCTCAGTGTTACGAATCATGTCCCACAAATTCAGAAATTTCAGACTCAGGTCATGCAGTACATGACTCATGTACACATGTCACGCCTTATAGTATATTTAGTTTCCATGACTCATGCAATGCCCCTATAGATAATATAAATTCAGACTATGTCATGTATATCCTCAATTCAGACCTTTTTTGGTAAATCAATGTTATTGATATTCTATTCCTCAGGTTTCAGTCATGTGTCAAGTTCAGTCAGTGCCAATTTATGTTACAGGTTCTCCTGATGTAATCCTTTAGTAAGCTTTCCTTATGGAACATTGTAGTGATGAGAAGTTGCTTAGATGGGAGATAAAAAGTGTTTCATGTTAAGAGAAGATTGTGGCATGATTACTGTATACGAGGGGATAGTTATGAAGATAGGCTTGAATAACATGTTAGTATGCAAGTAAGTGGTTGTCATGAGGTTGTATTTAGAAGATGGGGAAGTACAGAGTGTGAATGTATAGTTAGATCCTTGACTTATGTCAATCCCCATCGCGTACTATGGAAACTCAGTTGCCATCTTAGTTACAATTTCAGTATTCAATACCCAGTAATCAGTGTTCAGTTCTAGAATTTAGTATTTCAGTATCATCCTGAACCTCAGTGATCAGCATTTAGTTATCAGAACCCAGCCGTTAATTCCAGTAAGAATCTCAGTTACAGTTTTAGTTTTAGTGCCAACTTCAGTTTAGTAAACAGATCAGAAACTCAGTTCAGTTCCAGACTTGCTTGACCCATGCTACAACTATCAGTTACTCAGTCAGTAATATTTCAGTACCTCAGTATACAGGATGTTTCCAAATCATGTTATACGCCTAGTCTTGCATTCTTGAGGTAATACAGTTTTTCTCATTCATGCTCAGTTACCTCATGTTATCCAGTCAACCATTCCTCCTATGCGTAATATTCTACGGCCTTAGTCCAGTTATTCGTACTAAGTACAGACAAGTCTCACATTCCTAGTATTCATCTATTAGTTATTCAGTTAATCAGATAAGTTAGTATATTCATACAGTCGTGCTCAGCACCTCAGAAATCTTTCAATTGTCTTAGTTGCAATGCATGAAGTTTAGTTGCTTCATCTTAGATCATGTATCGGTCCTCAAGTTTCAGATCTCAGATAATCAGCCATGATTTAGTTCCTAGGTGCCTTGCGCATCACCTCAGTTTCCCTCAGTAGCTCATCCAAGACAGTATTCCTAGAGGGACCTAGTGTCCCAAGTGGGATATATGCTATGATCCCCCGAACTTTCATAACATAAGCGTCTCATTCTCTTCTCATGTAATGAATCCAGTTTGGAGTAAGGATACTCATAAGTTGACCCTCTAGCTCTAAATCTCAGTCATAACTTTGTACTCAACAGCTCAGTTTAGTCCAGATAAGATACTCTATCCATGTCATTCATTACAGACTCAGTTTAGTTCACGTATCACATTCCAGACTCAGTTATGTTCTTATGTTTCCGTTCATGCATATTGAGTAATTAATCTCAGACTCATCAGTATGTTCGGTTCAAGGTAACAGTCTTCTTTGAGATTACTTATTCTCATGTTCAGTTTTCAGTACCAAACTTGGTATTCCATTCCATGCTTAGTTTTCAGTTCAAACTTAGTGTCTTTACCATTGCATGTTCAGTCGCATGTTCATGAGTCAGTTTAGTCGTGTACTCACGCATCAGATATGCGTGATCAACTTATCATTACTTTTAGTCATGCATTCATATATCATGTCAGTTATATAATCATGCATCAGATATGCATCGATTCATCTTATCAATCTCTACATCAGATATGCATTCTCATTCTAAGAAACTTAGTTTATCAGAACACTCAATCCTTCATTCATAAATCAACTACCCATGCATCATATATGCATGTTCAGTATAAATCATTTTATTTGTCACGTTAGTCATGAGATCATGTTTCAGTCATTCATGTTCAGTTCATGCTCAGCTTATTGTTTCCCCTCCCAGTCAGTCTCATTCGAGGATGAATGTTCCCAAGGGGGAGATATTGTAATACCCCATATATTTCTAAGCTAGAAAATGAACCATTGTTCCTACGCATGAAACCTCCTATACTGTGATTCATGTTTAAGTACATGAATTATTATGAGTATCCGAGTGATAATAGAGCTTATGATGTATTAAGAATGTTTATAAGAGTCACTTAGAGTAATCCAAGCTAAGAACTTTTGAATCCACCAAATTTTCGTGTGTGATTTCACATAGGTCATATTTGAACGAGCATAACTTGGTTTATAGGTGGTATTTTGGCAGATTCATACCTCCAAATTTTAGATAATTGAATAAGATTTCCGTCGATACCAAATTCGCCTAAACCGGACACCCGGTGAAGAAGTTATGGCAATTTAAAGTTTCAGCAGTGTCATTTCAGTCAGTGGTGCATCGCGCCATAAGCCAAAATGACGTTTTTCAATTTCCAATGTCTCTACGTGATTCCACCGCATCTCGGTGAGTTTTTAGGTCATAAACAAGTGGAAACACGATGTCTCCGCATCGCGCCAGTGGCCCAAATCGGGAAATTTTTATAGAAATTAAAAGACGCATCTAGAGGGGTATTTGGGTCATCTTCCCATGCCTATATAAGCTCCCAAACATGGAATTAAGCCATTATTTCACAAAAATATACTATTTTCATTAAAATCCTCTCAAGAACACATTAGGGTTTCAATTGGGGGATTCAAGTTCAAGCAAATTGTACCATCAAATTCCAAGAATCTCTCCATCAATCTTCACTAAATCAAGAACTAAGGTATGTGTGTGTTCATTCATGAACTCCTTTCGTCCATGAAGTCCAAGAACCCTATTTTAAACTATATGCCATGATTTTTTATGTTTTGATTTGATTGTTGATCTTATTTATGTGCTGAATGATGTCAAGATAGAATCTTTGTGGGTTTGTATAAAACTAGGATGGCATGTTAGTTGAAATATATGAACTTTGGGTGATTTGGGTGGTTGAATTCATGAATAAACCTATGCCTGAAGTGGTGCATGCAGGGTGTTTGATAAAATACCTAAGAGAATAGAAATCATGTATTTTAGCTAAATAGAACTTAAAAGACAAGCCCATGCTCTATCCCTTATGACTCAACTTGAATTCCATACAAATTGTCATGTATTGTTGTTGTACTATAGAATGCTCATAAAATTAGAACCATGCAAGTATGTACATATTATATGTAGTATCTTCCATGTTCAAGAATATGATAACCATGTGTAGTATGAAATCCCCTATTTATGGTATTATGAATTGTGAATGTTATTCTTACGATCAAGTTAGTCATGTGTGTCAGTTTCTTTCCATCGAGTCCTGGGGGTACTTGTACCCAAAAAATATAGTTGTATGCCTAGACCCATGTCATGTTTTCATGATACTCTCATTCAAGCCATAATCTATAGAAATCAGTCACTCATATGACTCAGGAAAACCCAATAATCTCAGTAATCTCAGTGCTCAGTAACCTCAGCAATCTCAGTATTCACAGTT
This sequence comes from Capsicum pubescens, assembly GCA_030864215.1. Taxonomy (NCBI): domain Eukaryota; kingdom Viridiplantae; phylum Streptophyta; class Magnoliopsida; order Solanales; family Solanaceae; genus Capsicum; species Capsicum pubescens. The sequence continues at coordinate 189,870,399 of CM061544.1, read as the reverse complement.
AATCTCAGTAACTTCAGTACTCTCAATCAGTCCTCAGAACTCAGTACATTCTATCAGTCATCGGAATACAGTAAACTCAGTTTAGCTACGCTAAACAATCCCACTAACATCAGTTCAATTCATCTAATCAGTTCAGTGTCTTTCAGTTGGGAGTAGGATTCAGCACCTAGTGAACCCAAGTATGGGGACTTACCTGCCACAGTCAGAGAATGACATTCCTAGAAGCAATCCTTGCATTCCAGAACTATGTAGCCAGCGTAGGTTGAGATGTCCCTACCCATAGGGCTAATGCATCTCTTTTGAGTTTACCTAATAGTAGGGCAGACGGAATGAGCTCCCAAAAATAGAATAGGGGTACTCACATGTTGTCTCTACCTATGGCACGGTATTGACACCCTTCCAATCAGGGTAATGATTGGACCCCACCAGTTCAGTTTCGAGGCATTTTGGTTAGATGATTACCTCCCACAGTCTCAGTTTCAGTAATAGACTCAAATAGTTCTTCAGAATATCAGGACTGTCAGATACAGTCAACTCAGATACAATACGAAACTCAGCTAGTTCCACCATATTCAGGACTGTAAGATACAGTCACTTATGTTATCATTATTACCAGTTCTCTAAACTCATATTACCAGTATCCATCTTCATAACTGTCAGATACGGACAAGCATATCAGCTCCTCATATTTATGGCTACCGATACAGTTAATCAGATTAATACTTTATAATTAGACTGTCAGATACAGTCGACCAGACCAGTTCTTCATAATCAGGACTGTCATACACAGTTATTTATGTATCAGTAACATAGCACTAGTTCCTCAGTATTTAGTAATACAGTGTTAGTTCCTCACTTGTTAGTGATTGTCAGTAAAGTTATGATGTCAGTATTCAGACTCAGTAGTCAGTATCATCACGAGTTTAGTTATAGTTTCTCATGTATGTATGTATTCTCACGTTATATCAGTCAACATTGTTCATGCATATAACCCTTTGCATTTAGCCTACCTCACTAGTATACTTAGTACATTTAGTCGTACTGACGTATTTGTGCTATGGTGCTTTCTCTTATGTTACACCATAGGTTTAGAGGCACGAGCTCCAGATCAGCAATAGATTTCAGTATCAGCAGTCAGAGTTAGAAGTAAGTCCTCATATTTCGAGGAAACGATGATTTCATTGCTATTGCAGTTTTTAGTTTATTTTAGTAGTTGGAGTTAGTTGGGGACATGTCCCATCAACTCCTTATTCTGACAGTTAGAGGCTTTCTAGACTATAGCATGTCAGACAGTTATTTCGGATTTGGTTTGGTATTGTTATACCATTTTCAGATATTGTTCTTATCAGATGTTTATTCAGTTGAACCTTATGTCCATTCAGTACATGTTTTCATATTTTTATGTTATATTATGCAGTATACTGGTACAGATATCAGTCATGGGTTAGCTTGTGGTCCTTCGGGGTCATAAGCACTGTGTAGCATTTTGGTTCAGAAAATCGAGGTGTTACAACTTATGACTCTATTTACTGAAGTCTAAGCTGAACTGAATTCTCTTACTATGTTCAAGCCTAATCGAATCTACGAAGTGCAAACATAACACTGTAATACTAGTCTAGATTATAAATTCAATACCCTCTATATTTTCACAACATCTCATCTTATGAATAAATTTTAGTACCACTTCAGCAGCTACATTGAATCTCTTACTAGGAATTCACTAACGCATAAGGCATTCATCCACTTATACAACAACATGACATTCATCACATTTATTATAACCACATATAAGTTTTTGGTCAATTAACCTACCTAGGAACATTTACCACATTCTAAAATATCTCTTATCAACAACAACTCCCATGCACTATCCCCAATAAAACACAAATAAAATTCTCATCTAACCATGACATATTAATAGCTCTGCCTCAATAATCCATCACACTTATAACCTGAGATACAACAATCATGCAATAATCTTTCCCCAACATGAAATACTTACTCTCTCCCATCTAAATAATTACTCATAACTACTATTATTTCTTTAGAATATCTCCCTAAAAGGTTAAAACATGAGGACCTAAAACATGAAAGAATGTTATGCATAACTTTGACACTTAACTGAGGCCTAAGAAATAGAATATCAACATTATGGATTCATTAAAGATACCTAATCTAAGAACAAGCATGACAAAATCTAAATTTCACTGGTCATTAAGAGTGTAGCTTGAGTTATGGGGACTGAGCATACTGTAAAACTTGAGTACATGATTCATGAGCTGCATGACCTGAGTTTGGAGTTCATGATTTCATGGAACATGATTTGTACTGCTAAGAAAACTAAAACTTCTTATACTAGGAACTGGAAGTGCACATGATTCTATATGATGTGCATGAACATGAACTATGATCATGGAGCTGACATCTATGGCATGAGTAGATGTCATGAGGACTGAAAAACTTTACACTGAGATAAGAATGAGTCAGGCATCTTCCTCCCCTATTGATGTTCTACAATTCATTGGCATCGCTACTAAAATCTGAAAGCCTGACTTGGTTACTTGTTCTATCATCTCTCCCTAGCTTTAAGCCATCATTCTAAGTCAGCAGGACCCTTTTTAACTCTAACTGAACAACAACCACTTTACCCTAGAGACCGAGATATAAAAATACACATAAATACTAAACTCATCCTGAAAGACTGCACCTAAAAGTGTAAACTTCGCTGCTAGTACTTTCTTCTGATTTACAACTCTTAATTTTTAATAGCTCATAACTTACCTGGTAAAAATATTACATACTATATTACTAGCTTCATTTACATCTTTCAACTCAAGGGTACTATCTAAGCACACCTATTTGAAAAACTTAAAAATAATATATTCTTATATCACCTTGGGTACACCTCTAAATTACACCCACACCATCATACTTAATTTCAAATCAACCAACCTAAATTTTGACATACATTGTTTTAAGCCTACTAATTCACCTTTCATACAACTAGCCCCATGGATACAAAATTAACTGAATACAGATAAACATTATACCCACTTTACTGATGCTAAACTTCTGGGTTCATGCTTCTAATTCTAGATCATATGATATCAAAGGATTCTAAGAAGGGATCTGAAAGCACCTTTGACTTTAGTTTAGTGCATGATTTTCATGAATATGAATGAAATAATTCATGCTTTGGAACATAAAGTCACTGATAGGATACTTTTGAGCCTAAATATAATCCCAAATTGTCTGTGGAGACTTCTTGAGAAAGCTCTAGCTATAGGAATTAGAGCTTCACTATTTTGATTACCTTGAAAGTAAGGTAGAGTTGGCATGAATGAAGCAAGATAAGAGTTTGTATAAATTTCTTAGAGGACACTTCTACTGCATGATCTGATACATGAAAGAAGGGAAACATTTCTTAAATACCAAGCCTCTCAAAAAAAAGTACAAAAATCTCTGTACTATTCCACAAGACTCTACTAGACATGGCTTCATAGATACCTTAGGACACTTGAACTCTAGGCTTTAATACCAACTTTGTCACGACCCGAGGCTACCCCCTAGTTATAACATGGTACTTGAAACCATAAGTGATCCTGATCTAACCCATGAACTTGCATACTATTTGAGCAACTGATTTAATATGTATTAAATAGCTAGTCCTACTATGCAGAAACTTAAGCATAATGAAATCTAAATAAGTATATAACTGATAAAGTTTACATTTTGATAAATCTTAAGTAAGAAACTAAAATTACATGACTAACTCTGACTGACATCTATGAACCCTCTACTACTCTGACTATAGATAACTGGGACATGCCTCCAGCTACCACTAATCAATACATATAGAAAATCAAAGATAAAGTGCATGACCAACATCTGATTGGAGCCCCCAAAATAGGAGAAACTCATCACCTGCTAGCTGGATACTACAATAGTCAGATCATAATGTGTGGGCTATAACTGGTACTTACATTATGAAACAATGTATCCACACAGACGTATATGTGGATCAGTACTTATAGAGTGTACTGAATAAGTCAGGGTGAATGCATCAAGTAAAAATGAGTTCATGCGTAATCTTAAAAATGCATACTAAGTGTAAGTATACTCACCAAGAGACTGGAATAAGCTGAAAGCTAATATATCTTAAAACATAATTAACCAACAAAATCTTATAAGATGGTGAATCACTACACTTAGTTTCTTAAAAATTATACTTTGGTAATATAAGTGGAACTAAAGCTGGAAAAAAGTAAAACATAAATACTGTATGAATACTGGGTTTGAAACTACGTGATAAAGCTGACATAACTCGGGGATATGAATATACAAATATACTAAGCACGAATGCATAAACATAAAAAACCAAACATAACATATACTAAGTTGATCTGATTAACTGAATAACTGATAGTTAAATACTAAATAACTAATGTCTAAATTCTGAATAACTGGTATTTGGATATGAATTAGCTGGTATCTGTATACTGATTAACTGATAAATGTATATTGATTAACGGATAAATGAATATTGGTCATGTAAAATTAAATTGTACATAATCTATATTACTGGACTGAAACTGTAGGGTACTGTGCATATGAGATTAGGACTAACTGAACAATATGAGATAACTGAGCATGAATGCATAAAAACTGTAATATTTGAGAATGCAAGACTAAGTGTATAACTATTATATCACTGGGATAATCTGTAATTTTGAAAGACTGAAATCTGTATAACTGAATATCTGAAAGTCTATACACTTAGTCAAGGAAATTTAAACTAAAAATACATTGAATACTGACTAAAACTATGGGAGGTATCACATAACCAACATGCCCTAATCTGAGCTAATTAGGGTCCAACTTGTAACCCCAGTTATAAGGGTGTCAGTACCTTGAGATAGGTACTAACACTAGCCGACGATGTGGATCCACAAGGATGATATTCTGAAGGACAAGGGAGTTAGTCCTAACTGATGGGTGACCTCTAAGAGAGTGTCAATCCTAAACAGGCGGGTGACATCTCATAAATCTTATGCTGGCTACATAGTTCTGGAACTTAGGGACTACTACTAAGTACCCAGTCTTAATTGGTGGGTAAGCCCCCGTCCCTTGGTTTGCTCAGTGCTAAATCTTACTCCCAACTAAAAGACACTAAAAAGCTAACTGGTGCATGCATTGATAACTGATAACTGATAAGTTCAGGTGATTGTATTCTAAAAATAATAGTGCATATAGATTTTGGGGTAATTATTAACATATAAAATGATAATGTTCATCATGAATATGAATATCTGAGTATACTATAAGATTCATGGATTAACTGTCTGAGTACTTGAAAAGGTAAATCTATTTAAATCACATAGGTATCGGGTGTTCATAACCCACCAGCACTGAATGGGTAAAAAATATGATATCAAACTTGAAATATTGTATTAAGTGATTGTGTTTCAAAGATCGAAACATGTGAAAATCATAAGCTTATACATGAGAATATCTTAAACATGAGGAAACAATAGGATATCATGGGAAAAATTATTTCTTTCAGATTTATCCTAAATCAATTGAACAGGAAATGGAAATTACAATATTCAAAACATGATATGACTCATTCCACTTCAAAGCACTTATAATCATAACTTAAAATCAAAATAACATGACATGCTTAAACATGTAAAACTCATAATTTAAAACCAAAAAAGGCGCTTGGGCACCATGGGTGAAAGAGGACCCATGGATGAACTCACACATACCTTAATAGATGATTTCTTGAAGATTTCTTGAGGGTTTCTTGAACTTGAAGCTTGTATTACTTAATTTCTATTGAAAGGGTTAGGGTTTGTTCTTAGGGAAAGAGATGGCTTTTCTTGAGAGAGTTTGTGAGAAAAAGTACCAATAAAGCTCTTTGGGATCTCTAATTCGTGTTTATCGATGAGTTAGGTGATGGGAAATGACCCAAATACCCTTAAATATGAAAAGACAAAAGCTGGGCAAAATGGAGAGGGGGAAACACAGGCCTTGAAGTGGCGTACTAACCTGCACGATGCCCACCTTACCCCGACAGACTAAAGGGGTTGACGCCTACCTTACCTCGGCAGAATATAAAAGGCACCACTCTCTTATCCCGATTGTACTACTGGTTTGGTTTTTTAAACATACCTTTACACTCGTTTAAAAATTCTGAAACACACCCGAGATGTACTATTAACAACCCCGATCATGAATCAATCTAAAATTGACGTACCGAAGTTGGTAAGGTCAAAAATAAAATCATCTATGTTTAGGGGTCTTGGAAATGACTAAGTCCCCAACACTTAGTGAAATTTCCAAGCTTAGGACCCCTTAAAAATGCAACTGAGTGTTGAATTGAGCTAAGACTTTTACAAGCTATTACAAAGCTCCTAGTAAAATCAAAAACCTTAAACCAAGGATAGGATAAAAATCTCTAGAGTTGTGAATACCCCAAAAGGGAAAAGGTTTAAGCCTATAAAAATTTATGTTTTGTTGGGTAAAATTATAAAATTGTCTTGGGCAAATTCCCACTTAGCCAAAATCGCAAATATTTTACCATGATCGCAGTTACCGCAACTGCGGTAAGGGCATTGAGATTGTGGTACTTTGAACTGGCTTGACTGGCTGCAATCGCGGCCCACAAACTGCGATCGCGGTATTAGATGCTAGTTTCTACTTCTGGTCTTCTAGCTTTACTTTTTCTCTCCTTTTTTATCCTATTTAGATTGCATCCACATCTTTCCTTCTCATAACTTGTATGCTTGAAAAAGGTGGTAAATAGTGTATTTAATAACAAAGTTATCTTATTTAGACATTCAAATCATAGTAGTGTGCATGAAAGTAGAGTGTAAATGAGTGGTAAATTCACCACTCATCACTGATTAATGCCCCAACCGCATTTATGGAGTTGATGAACTGGGTATTTTTATCATATCCCAACTCCTTTATTATTGTATTTATAGATGAAATATTGGTTTGTTCTACGAGTGAGGTCGATCATGAGGAGAATTTACGAGCTGTGCTTTAGAGATTGAGGGATGAGAAGTTGTATGCAAAGTTCTCTAGTGAGAGTATTGTTTAGAGTCTGTATCTTTCTTGGGTCATGTAATTACCAAGGATGGTATTATGGTTGATCCGACCAAGATTGCAACAGTTATTGATTTGGCTAGGCCTACTTCTCCTATCAATACCTGAAGTTTTGTTAGTTTAGAGGGATGTTTTTTTGAGGGTTTTTCATCTGTTATAGATCGATTGACTAAGTTGATTCAGAATAAGATTTCCTTTCAGTGGTTTAATGGTTGTGAGGCAAGCTTTCAAAAGCTCAAGGATTTGTTGACTTCATCTCTTATATTGTCTTTGCCTAAGGAGGGCATGGGTTTTACTATCTTTGTGATGCTTCTGGTGTTGGGTTAGGTGTTATATTAATGAATAAGGGTAAGTTGATTTCTTATTCTTCTCATGAATTATAGCCCCGTGATAGAAATTACCCTGCTAATTATTTAGTTGTGCGTGATGGTAATTTCTTTGAAGTTGTAGAGGCACTACTTGTATGGAGTTTTTTGTGAGATTTACTCAAATCCTCATATCCTTCAGTAGTTTTTTACCCAGTAAGAGCTTAATATGAGGAGCGTCGTTGGCTTGAGTTGCTTAAGGATTATGGCTTGACTATTCTCTACCATCAGGGAAAGGCTAATATAGTTGTGGATGCCTTAAGTCGAAAGTCAACTAGCATGGGTAACTTGACATATCTTTTGACCCATGAGAGGCCTTTAACTTAGAGGTTTAGTCTTTGGCTAACCAGATTATTAGGCTTGATATTTCGCCACCCGAGTGTGTTTTGGCATTCGTTGTGTCTAGGTCTTTCTTGATGGAGCAGATTCGGGCTCATCAGTTTAATGATGTTAGATTGAGAGTGATTTGGGATAAGGTATTGAGTGGTGAGGATAAGAAAGCCACGCTTGATCCAAATGGTGTCTTGAGAATTTATGGGTGATTGGATTAGATCGATTTTGGAAGAGGCTCATTGTTCCAGGTATTCCATCCATCTGGGAGTGACTAAGATATATTAATGCTTGAGGTAGCATTACTGGTGGGGTGATATGAGAAAGGATATGGCTAATTTTGTAGCTCGTTACCTATATTTCTAGTGCTATGTGGATCGTAGGTAGTAGTGCTATGTGGATCGTAGACTTCATACCTTGACATTTAGTGTTGGTGGTCATGTCTTTCTTCGTGTATCGCCCATGAAGGGCATGATGAGTTTTGGGAAGAGGATTAAGATTAGCCCTAGGTATATTTGACCTTTTGAGATCCTTCTGACTATTGGGTATGTGTCTTATGATATAGCATTACTTGTAGATTTATTAGTTGTTCATCTAGTTTTTCATGTTTCTATGCTTTAGTGTTACATTCCAAATGAGTCTTATTTTATTTGTTTGGATTCCATCCAGTTAGATGAGCAATTGTGTTTTGTTAAGGAGCCTGGCTTCATTCTAGCCAGGGATGTTAGATAGTTGTATTCTAGAATTAATGTAGTTAAGATCTAGTGGAGACATCGACCTATAGATGAGTCTACTTGGGAGGTTGAGCCTGATATGCATAGTAGTCATCCCCGATTTTCTCTGATTTTGGGTATTTCTATTGCCCTTAGTTTGAGGATGAACTAGAATCTTAGTGGTGGAAAATGTAATGACCTAATATTTGGTGATTTGTGTGAAATATTTATTTCTTCTTGATTTGACCATCTTACTCTTCTACGTGATTGCATTGTGGTGTTTTTGGTGCGTGGGGATGTTTGTCATGGTTCCTAATGTATTTTGGTGTGTTTTATGAGAGATTGTGATTTTTGGTGGTCTTAAAGGCTTATTAGTTGACTTCAATCAATATCTTTTGATCTGTGCATTGGATGGAAAAATAGACTGCATCAGCAGATTTGAAACCTTAATCTTAGGTTGGTAACATGGTTGGTTTAGTTTTATGGCTTTTATGTCTCATTTCGACCCTTTGTTCCAAAAGATATAAAAATAGGTATCGGGAGTTAATTCTGTGAAAACAACTTCTTTTTGAAATTTCGATATTGCCATTGAGTTCGGAGCGACGAATTTGATAGGGTAGCATAGGTCGTTTGTGTTCTCGGGATTTTGTATGAATCTCAAGTGGTTTGCAAAGACTTGAAATTTTCTAAGTCTCCATAGCTGGTGCACCACTAAGCGGATGCAACCGCTAAAGAAACACTTTGGCTGCATTAGCGGCAGGTGCTAAAGCGGCACTTGGCCATTTTACCAGTCAGCTACTAGCTGGATTGCCATGCTAAGTGTGTAACGCTAAAACGGTACATGACCTCTTTAGCGGCACCTAACACTTGGGTATAAATAATTTTTTTCTCAACTTTTCGTCACTATTTTCAAGACTTGGAGCTTAGTTTTTGGGCATTTTCTTTCATTTCTAAGCTTGGATAAGCTCCAAACTCATATTTCAACTACTTTTCTCAACTATATCATTAAAATCTTGTTTAAATTCAGATTTAAAGGTGGAATTTGGGTATTTTTTTCTTGAAAGGTCCAAGTTATCATTTCTTTGATTCAAACCCCAGTTTCACCCTTATTTCACTTGGATTTTCTCCTATGAGTTTCTTTAATCATGGGAAAATGCTTTTGGACAAAAATTTTGATTTTACCTTTTTTTTAAAACTCATTTCTGGGGTCTGTTTTGACCCCGATTAGAAAGTGGGCAACATGGGTATCATTGGCTTTCTTTTGATGGGTAGATTCTATATTTGTGTGTTTTAGGTGATTTTCATGTCCATTCTTGAGGGTAAATCTAGGTGATAAAGGCTTATTCATTTTGGTTTCGGCATTTGAGGTATGGTATGGTTTACTTCCTTCAAATTGGGAAAGAACGCAAATATTGGTAAAAAATCATGTTATAGGTATGGAAACTAATCATGAAATTATTTTGTTACTAGACTGTGCCTATGTGAGGGCCTGTATTATTGTAATTTGGTGGTTTTTATGTTATCTATTATGTGTGACCATGTGGGGTCGTCTATGATGATATTGTCCTGATGTTTAAGTAACTGGTTATATCCTTGGAGTAAATATTGTCTAAATTGATAATTGTGTGGTATCATATATGGTATAACTCACTTTCTTGGTATGTGCACTATGTTGGACAATGAATGACTGGTTATTGAGTGGATTTTGAGCTCACACACATGGTATATTGGTTGGAGTTGGAAGTTCTCATATGGTTGGTTGTGAGCATTTCGTCCCCATATCATATTCATTCATGTAACATTTGTACCAGTGTTGAAATATTAGAAATACCAGAAATACTAGAAATACTGGAAACACTGGTTTGTGACATAATTTATAAACCCTCTCCTAGAGATGTGCCAAAGAGGATTCATAGATATTGGTATTGGTTATTGAATTGTATATGGGTTGACGAATGCACTATGGGTCCCACCTAGGTGCATAGCTCGATAGGTGTATAAGAAACATGTTCGATGACCTCATATATCATATCACATTATCATCATATTCATTGCATTTCATATACATATATTGTGCTCATTCTATGTTGTATTATTGTCTTGATGTGATATCTGTCAATGTATACGTCATTCCATACTTGAATGTGTGATATCATATACTTATACTTCCTTGTTGTATTTGCATGTGATATATGTGAATATTGTACAACTAATAGTGGAGACGGAGTTGGCTACCGTTTGTGATTTCTGATTTCAGGTGACATGCCCATAGTGTATATTTTGTATGTTCTATTTTCTAGTTTTCTCAATCATCCTATGATACATGATGAGTACAAGTTGACCATACTCACCCCTAATGCGCCCTTTCAGTGCAGGTCTAGGTATGAGTGTGTTGCACGATAGTTGATTTAGGCGGTACTTGGAGTCTATTCGAGGTAGCAGTTGATCTATGTATCTGGTAGTTGACCACTACTTTTTCTTATCTAGACAATGTCTTATTGCCTTTAGATACAAAGTTTGTTCCCCTTTTGGTCTTTGTATATTTTTTACTTGGAGTTGTATTAGTTGGTTCTTACACTGTGACACCAGGTTTTAGGTTTTGGTTTGGTATCTTTGATTATATTCTTGCTATTATCATGTTTATGTGGATCGGCTTCGCTCTAGAAGCCTTGTCTTGGGTGTTGGTATTGCTTTCCCTTTGTATATCTATTTGGGTAAAAGGCTTACTTATCCAGGCTCGCCGTGACAAGTGCCATCATGACACTTGGTTTTTTGGTTGTGACATAGGTATTGAAGCATCAAGCCTAACCATCTGGTTATCCAAAGACTGAACCTCTAAGACCAAAGGACTTTCTTGGTCAATAGATGCGCCAAGATACCCGTGTTAGTTGACTTCCGACTCAAGGCATCCGCAACCACATTAGCCTTGCCCGGATGATAGAGAATAGTCAAGTCATAATCCTTAAGCAACTCAAGACAATGGAATTGCCTCATATTAAGATCTCTTTGGGTGAAGAAATATTAAAGGCTACAATGATCCGAGAAAATCTCACAACGGACTCTATACAAGTAGTGCCTCTTCAACTTCCAAGCAAAAACAATGGTGCACAACTCCAAATCATAGGTAAGATAATTCCACTCATAGGTCTTCAACTGACGAAAAACATAAGCAATCACCTTACCCTCATGAATCAACACATCACCTAACCCAACACTAGAAGCATCACAGAAGACGGTAAATCCCATGCCTCCCATGGTCAAAGTAAAGATAGAAGCAAAAGTCAATAAATCCTTGAGCTTTTGAAAACACTCCTCATAAGCATCAAACCACTTAAAGGAAATATTCTTCTTTGTCAACTTGGCCAATGGAGCTGTAATAGATGAAAAACAAACAACAAAACACCGATAGTAGCCTGCTAAGCCAACAAAACTTTGAATCTCGATAGGAGAAGTAAGCCTAGCCCAATCAAGAACCATTGTAATCTTGGTTGGATCAACCATAATAACATCCATGGTTACCACATTACCAAGAAAGAAATGAATTCCAACCAAAACTCACACTTGGAGAACTTAGCATACAACTTCTCATCCCTCAATCTCTGAAGCACAATCCATAAATGTTTCTCATGATCGGCCTCACTCTTGGACTGAACCAAAATATCATCTATAAATACAATAACAAAAGAGTTGAGATACCATAAAAATATCTAGTTTATCAACTCTATGAACACTGTAGGGGCATTAGTAAACCAGAAAGACATGACCAAGAACTCATAATGATTGTATCGAGTCTAAAAAGTTAACATCAGAATATCCAAAGCTCTAATCCTCAACTGGTGATACCCGAACCTGAAATCAATTTTAGAAAACACTGAAGCTCCTTGAAGCTGATTGAACAAATCATCAATACGAGGAAGAGGATACTTATTCTTAACTATCACTTTGTTCAACTACCAATAATCAATACGCATACACATACACATACACATAAACCTATTCTTTTTCTTCACAAACAAGACAAGTGCACCCCAAGGTTATACTCTAGGTCAGATAAATCCCTTATCCAACAACTCTTGCATATGATTTTTCAATTCCTCTAATTCTGCTGGGGCCATCCTATAAGGAGAAATATAAATGAGCTTAGGGTCCGGCTCATCATCAATAACAAAGTTAATATCACGATCTGGAGGCATGCTAGACAAATTAGTGGGGAAAACATCCATGCACTCATGAACAACACAAATATAATACAAAGAAATAAGGGAAGAAATACTATTATCACGAATATGGTCAAAATAAGACAAACATCCCCTCTTTACCAAATGATGGGTCTGAAGGAAAGATATAACTCTTCAAGGACCTAAAAGAAGCACAACCTTCCAAGCTATCCTTGGCACACCACTAAAGTTTGGATCTTTGCATAATAATCTAGGACAGAATGATAAGAAGTTAACAAATCCATACCCAAGATGACATCAAAATCTACCATACCAAGGACAATCAAATCTACCCAAGTCTTACGCCCATCAAAAGTCACAACACAAGATTGGTACACCGTTCCACCACTAAATAATCTCCTACGATGGTTGATACAATGAATAAGAATATCAACAGGCTCACAAGAAGAATCAAAATCCAAAGCAAAATATCCAGACACATAGGAGAAAGTCAATTCCAGATTAAATAACACAGAAAGTAGTAGGGATATTTTTGAATGGGAATTTCTGATTGGTATTTTTCTAAATGACCTCTACTGATATAAGTTAAAAGCCTTAAATTGGCCTCAAAAATGCTGACTAATATCTAATACTTACTAACTATTTTACATCTGTCTCCATACTAATACATGTTATTATATCTATCCATATACTAGTACATGTTATTTATTTTACACCTGTTTATGAATAGCTAATGACAATATCTCACACTTTGATTTTGTAAAAAGTTATAATATTAAAACTTTTGAATTTACCATAGAAATTAATAGAAATATCAAAACTATTAAATTATTAGCAACTGAAGATATTAACAGATATAGGAAAAATTATAAGTCTCTTCACATAGGTCTTGTCCAAGTAGAAGCTAAACCATTATAAGATTAGGTTTAGATGTTCTTATATGTCTCCTCTTTAGAGATAATAGGTTATTAAATTTTAATGATTCATTATTAGCTGTATTTCAAAGTAACCTCTCCAATGACCCAGTATACTTTTATTACTATCCTATTTTTTCTATATATACTAATGATCAAAATGTTATGATTACATTAACATTAAATGTTAAAACAACAAACATGATAGTAAGGTAAATACACGAGAAATAGCAATAATATATAGTGTATATTATAGATTAATCAAAACTACCTTAGCCTCTAAGGCTAAAATAATAAGTGATAAAGGAGCTACCATGCTTATGGAAGCTAATCATAATCACAATAAGACTTTTGTCCCAAAAATGATATAATGGGATGATGTACTATTAAAAGATAATTGGCATTTTGACTCCATAACAGAGCCAGAAATTGAAGAAGAAAATTCTAACACAAAACAGGTAATACAATATTCAAATAGATCTATAGATTTAAAATTTCTAAAATCTAATTTTTTAATTAAGCCTCTTCAAGTATAAGAATGTCCTTTTAGACAATCAGTCTCCAAATCTATGGAAGAAAGGGAAGTAACATCAGAAGATATAGAAAGAGAATTAAAATGAGTAGATTTCTCAAAAATAATTCCTAAAGTGGAATATGAATCAAGAAATTTAAAAACTAAAAAATCAGTAATTCCCACTGCTGGTGAAATGCTAGGAGTAAAGGATTATCTATGCATGATTAGGTCAGATTAAATGTTTGAACCTAGCTTTAAATATGTAGATAAATTGTGGACTAGTCCAGAAAATTTGATTAAAAGGCAATGGCATAAACAAAGATATTTATTAAAAGAAAGATAATCTTTTAAGAAAATTTGTGCAATGATATAAAAAGATGTAATATTGAATTTTTTAAATAGTTTGAATATACAGGAAAATTAGACAATCAAAAGGAGTCATTAAATATGATTGTTAATAAATCGTGTACTAGTGACAAGATTGTTGAATTTATAAATTCCCCATTAGAAAAAATTAGCCTACCAATAGATGGCAGAGTTGTTAGTGATTCACCCTTTAAATTATATATAGTAGATACTAAAGTTGATCCTATGAATAAAGATATAAATAGAATACTTTAAAAAAATTATTATACAAATCAACTACAATTCTCGAAACCAAGAATAAATCAAATTTTAGAGATAAACCAAGTTCCTCTTACCATGATAAAAAGTTGAAAACTCATTCAAAATTTAAATTATCAGAATTCTCAAAAGATAAATTTTCTAAATTTGAAGAAAAGTTTGAAGTCACTAATGATATTTTAGGAATAATTAATGAAAGGTTAAAATCTGAATTAAAATTTATAAGGTTATAAGAACTCTATCTGAGAAAAACAATAATGAAATTAACAAATTAAGCTCTAAATATTTAGTAAAAATAATTATTATAAAAAGCCTATAGTTTTCAATATGCAGTATGAAGAAAATAAATTTCTATCTGATACTTCACATTCAGGAAGAGAAATTGTTGAATAAAATATTGACGGATTAGCTGAACATCAAATATGTAATAAACTACATGAAATGGGAATGACCATTGCGATATATAAAATTAAATAAATGACAGATAAACAAGCAGTTGCAGTGATTATATCAGGATTTACAGATACCATAAAATATTGGTGGAATAACTACCTCACGAAAACTAATAGGCAAAGCATACTAAATGTTGCTACTATTACTCAAGCTATTAAGACTGAGTCTATGGAATAGACCGTTGAAAATCAAGTCCTAGAAGATGTCACCGCCATCTTAATTTATAGTATAGCTAAATATTTTATAAGAGAACCTCAACTTTTTCAAGATAGGAGTTTAGAAATATTTTCAAATTTATCATGTCGAAAGTTAGATGATTTTAGATGGTATAGAGATGTTTTCCTCAATAAAGTCATGGTTAGAGAAGATTGTAATCATGATTAATGGAAAAAAAAACTTATAAGTGGTTTACCAACATTATTTGTAGAAAAAGTTAAAATAAAATTAAAAGATAGATTTGAGAAAAAAAATTGCTATAGTCACCTAGCTTATGGTGATTTTATAAGTTTTATAAATGTCACAGGACTAAAATTATGTACTAATATTAAACTTAAAAATTAATAAAGGGATATAATAAAATATCACAAAATAATCTAGAAAGCTTTTGTCAAGATTTTGGATATATGAAATTATCAGCCCCTTTAGAAGAAGCTTCCAAGAAAATTAAAAGACAACATAAAAATTATAAGGATAAATCTCAAAAACCTCATTATTATAAAAGATAATTTAAAAGATCTAACAATCCAAAAATAATGGTGGATATAAAAACAATAGTGATACATGTTGAAACTATGGAAAAATAGGACATAGAGCTAAAGATTGTCGGGTACTAAATAAAAACAAAGACAAGATAAATTTGATAGAATTAGGGAACAAAGTTTAAAATAAATTATACTCTATTCTTGATGAAAATAAAAATAGTTCTTCTTTTGAACAAAGTCTTAGTAATGATAACTAGCTTAATATAGCATAAAGTTCAGATAGTAGTGAATCAACTGACCATTTAAATATGGCAGTACAATTTACACTTGCAATAGTCATTTGATATGATCGATTATCTAGAAGATCCAACCCTTAAGAAATATTATTATTATCAATAATAATAAAGAGAAAGAGGTCTTATTTGATATGATCGATTATCTAGAAGATTCAACCCTTAAGAAAAATATTTAATAGCTTTAAAAGATATTTAATCAATAATTTTATAAAGAGACAATTAAACCATTTAATATGAAAAATATATTGAATAAATTTAAAGAACATAAGTCTGAAACAACAATACAAGATCTTTAGACAAAAGTATTATACTTAAAAGAGAAAGTTAAACAAGTTAAGCAAAGACTTAGTAACTTAGAAACAGAGTCACTTGCTAATAAAATACTAAATGATTTAACATCTAACAAAGACCCGAAGTCACATTAATTTGATCTTGGTGAAACATTAGAAGTAAAAAGAAGAGACAATAAAGAAATAGAGTCTCTAGAAGAATCTCCTATAAACAAATCAAGAATTAATACAATTATAGTAGTTTAAGCGCAAAGTTACCATATACTTATTACATTGGTTATAAAAAAGATTACACAATTCATAAAATTACATTATTTGATACAAGTGCAAATCAAAACTGCATTATAGAAAGATTAATTCCTATTAAATACCTAGAAAAGGGAGCTACAAGATTATTCTCTATAATAGGAGAAAGATTAAAAATAAATTATAAAATCCCCAAAGAACATATATGCAATGATAGAGTTTGTTTTATTAATGAGTTTATAATAATCAAAGATATAAATGAAGAGATAATTTTAGGTATTTCCTTTATTATCCAAATAAGACCATACATTACTGAGTTAGATGGCATTCACACTCCCATACTAGGAAAAAAGATTATTTTTCCTATCTAAATAGTATATTAAAATAAGAAAGTGACTTTATAAAAGGTAAAACTATCTTTTGGATAAACTGTTTAAAGAATCAAATGAACATTAAAAGAATAAAATTTCCTTTAAAAACCTCAATAACTGAAAGTAAAAAATTATAAAAGGTTATACAACGAAAGGTTTGTTCTGATGAAACTCAACCCTAAAGGTTTCTAGAAAATCTCAACTATATTGTAGATTTTATATTCTTATTAGATAGGTTTGTAGGCTTCATTATTAGCATCATAAGAAGAATTCAGTTCCATGGGGATTAGAAAAACTTAATCAAGATACTATTAAAAGCAAATTTTACTATGGTATTATGAGTTATCAAATTTTAAAATATTTTAATAAACAAAGAATTTTTGTTAAGAGTAGACTGCAAAGCAGCCAAAGATGCTTTAAAAAAGATGTTAAGAATTTAATTTTCTAGCAGATATTTGCCAGATAGCTAGCTTTATTATCCATTTTGATTTTAAAATAGAATTTATAAAAGGAGAAAATAATTCTCTATTAGATTTTTTTGCTAGAGAATTACTATAGGAAAATTATGAGACCCAAAACAACAAAAATAAGATCTTTGAGGCCTCTATTTTAACCTTTTCATCCTTAATGTAAAAAAGAAAACTCCTCAAAGAAGAAGATAAAGTTTAGAAAATAGATAGTTCATACTGGCAGAATTTTTATCTTTGTCAAAACCTTCCATTAAAAGAATCTATAACTAGTACAATAAATATTAGCTTTATAATTTCTTTTAAGAAGGTCACGTTTGTTAGGTATACGGTACCTAATTTATTTTAATACTTTGTTAAAAGGCTTATAATTGATAACTAGTTGAAACACCTTGGGTTTTGGTCCTTAGAAATTTCCTAGGTTTTGTACTTTCTGGACATCATACTACTCACCATACTAGTTGTATGGCGAGGGTAAATGTCAGATAACCCAGTCGTATGGTGTCTAGTGTTGAGTAGTGTTGGGTGGTTGAGTTTTTGGAATAGATACGACTTGGGATGGTACTATTCATATGGTTGATAACAGGCTGAAGGGTTGGGTTTTTCTTCACTTAATCTTAAACTTAGTAACTGAACTTGAATCTGAGTACGAGTGGCTCAACATGAGTCATGAGATAGGGTACGAGTCGTATTGTCCAACTCGTATGTTGGACAGTGTTATCTCCTCTTAGTTCTATTATGGGTATAGGTTAAGGGTACTGGTCGTACCATTGGATACTATTGGGGCTTGGTGGTCGTATGTTGGAAAGTATTGGGGCTACAAGGGATGCCTAGGGTACGAGTAGTGGGTACCACTCATATGGTACCCATATGGTAGGGCACGATTGGTAAGGTGAAGTTGTACCCTCCTATGGGAAATTAATACCATTTAAGTTGGGGGTATTTTGAACATTTTCCTTAATAACTTCTTGGGACCCCATGACTTAAAACACCCGTTTGGGGCTTCATTAACCTATTTACCGTCAATCAAACACTTTAAACTCTCTCAAAATTATTAAAGGCTCTTAGGTTAAGCAAAAGCTATGGTTTTTCTAAGGTGGTCAATTGAAGCTATTAGGGATGATTTGTTCTCATCTTCTTCGTAATCTAAGGCATGTCACTCCTCCCTCGTTGTTAGTTATAACTAAAGGCATGTTTTATGAATTGTTTTTATGGCAAAATTATTGTATGGTTTTGGGTTTTTAAATATATGTTGGGGGTTTTGGTTATAAATGCTTGGTTATGGTTTTCCCATGTTTTAATTATGGATTTACATGTTTTAATGGTGGTTTGGGCATTCAGTTGTATGGGAAGATTTAATTGGCACTTGGTTTTGGTTTTGGAAATACTATGCCCCCAATGTGTTTGATAAATACCTATGAGAATGCTTTTACTATATTGTTGGACTTCTAATTGAACTATTGCATGGTATAACTTGGTAATGGAACCCTAAATGACATAAATAGTTTAAATAAATTAGAATAGTTAAATGGTAAGGTCTTGGTGGCTATGGTTGGTCTAATTGAAAGCCTTGTAGGGTATAAGGGAATTTACCAAGCAAACATAATAATGATCATCTTGTGGGGTACATGGAATTTCCCTAAGTCAATTTGATAATGTAATCTATGGGTACATAGGAATCCCTTCTTCTTAAAAAGATGGCTAAGGACATTGCCCGCAAGCTATAGTCGGTATGACGATACCACTACTTATAGCCTTGGTTAATAATAAATGGAATGGTAGGTTTGTTGTGTTGTAATGGTTTTAATTTGGCAATAATGGCAGGGTGTCATAGCTAATCATGATGGTGTGAGTCACTGGAAACTCATGTTTTTCGACATGAGGATTGGTCATGGTGACCATATATGATACTTATAGGGTACACAGGAATCCCCTAAGTACACTTGTACATATGTATCATAGAGAGCAAAGGTTAATCGGGAATCCCCTACTCCTATGGTATCTCCCATTCATATGGCTACACGTATTGAGGCCCGTTCAGGGGGTTATACTGGACCCATATAGCCTGTGGGTGGTTCTAGAATGGTTAATCTACAGATACCCAGGTTAATGGTTTTAAAGGCATGTTAAATCTGGTTCTCTTTCCCAGCATGGTTTTATATATACATACATATATATATATATACATACATATATATATATACATACATATATATATACATATATTTATGTATATGTGTTGTTGTAAATACATATGGTTGGTTTACTTGGTTTAAAGTTTAGCATTATTTTATCCTTATCCTGGGTATATATATGTATATATATTTATATGTATATGTATATGTATATGTATATGTATATGTATATGTATATGTATATGTATATGTATATGTATATGTATATGTATATGTATATGTATATGTATATGTATATGTATATGTATATGTATATGTATATGTATATGTATATGTATATGTATATGTATATGTATATGTATATGTATATGTATATGTATATGTATATGTATATGTATATGTATATGTATATATATATGTATATGTATATGTATATGTATATGTATATGTATATCTATGCATCAAGAAAAGAAGTTATATACATATTATATAACTTATGATTTCTCTTCAGATTACAACATGTTTAAGATGGTTTAACAGAGTTTTCTCACAATTTATGTTTTGAGCTCCATTTATGATTTTAAGTTATCCTTATGATCTCACCTTCAAATCCATATTATTGGTTTATATGTATATAACTTGCATACTGATATATTTTATTTTACTGACTATGTCTTTCAGTATATTTTTTATGTGATGTATATTTAGGTATTCAAGTATGTGACCATACTTTGTGGTAGGATTCAAGTATTTAGCTGGTGATGAGCTTTCTGTATTTCCTGAAGGCACAGATTAGTAGTCATGTTTGTAGTCAAATTTGAGAAAATAAATGTATTTTGGGTTCTTGTCCCATGAACATTGTCTAAATTTTTAGTAGAGGCTTCTTAGAAAAGATACATAGTCCATCGAGTAAATTTTAATTAGTTGTCAAGAGAATTTATTATATATTTATTCTTCATATCAACCAATAAGTTATCTTCCACATTGTGTTTCAATTTGTATATGTTTTATTCAGAGCTTATAAGATATGCGAAGTGGTTTGTTTGGGCCAGAAGTGTCAGTTATGACATGGGTGTAGACTCTGGTCGCGACACACATGCACTAATTTGTGTTAATAATTAATTGGTTACATGTGTTTTCACTTTGAAAATGCATAAACTAAATATCTTTAGAAGAGTCTAATTTAGGAACTCTTACATTATTAGCCCAGATTTATTTTGCGTCGTTAGCTTTGGCCAGAATCAAACATTGATCAATTATGCACTCTTATGTGTCTAACAGCATTCTTATAATTGTCACTTGGCCATTTTATTTGCTTTAGCATATATGATGGTCTTTTACACTCTTTTCATTGAAGAACATTTATATTTTAATTCATATTTATTTTGCTTAAAGATTAATTATTAATTTTATTCTTTTTTTCTTACTCTACATTTTGTTTGATATTAGGTCCAATTTGAATCCTATAACTACATTATCATATTGGTTTAGAGGCTCAAAACTTTCTTTCATTGAGTTTGTTGATATGCATAGTAGAAGAAAAATGAACGCAAGCCCAAAACCATAGAAGCAACAACAGCAAGATACCCGCAGTAGGAGAAATTTGGGTCAAATCTCAAATACATAAAAAGTGTAGTAGTAGCCTGAACTATTTTGGGACAAAGTCCAAACAATTTCAAGCATAACAAAAGCAGATATATTTGGGGCAAACTAAAAGATTGAAAAGCAAAACTAAAAATTGTTAGGACAAGGACCTAGCTAATTAATTATCCCTCTCATTTTACATGTATGTCTTCATATATATCATTGTTTACTAATATTCTTCTAAACTTAAGTAAATTTTGTTCCCACCAAGTTTGTATATGATAATTTCTTTATTATCTTTCAAATAACTTTCTTTCATCACTTATAAAAATCATGGCTTATTAAATGTTTTCCTAAACAAACCACCATATCCTTCCTATATTCTCACTCAGAAAAATTTAGATTCATCTCATTCATAATTTAAAGCCTAAAATTTAAACTCACACATAATCCAAAAAAAATATCATAGCTTTGGATTATAATGAGATTTCTACTTGTGAAACTAGCTTAACATCTATTTATAGCTTTTCAAAATACTTAATGAGTTGTCATGACCCAAAAACTTAGGTCATGATGGCACCTACTTTAAGCCACTAATGTGTAAGCAAAACTATAACTCAGAACGACAAGTATTGGGCTAACAGGCAAAAGAGGGAGAAGGAGGCTAAATAGGAATTTAAAGCAGCAATAATGGAAAATATACAAACATGGGATACAAAAGAAGGGAAAAGGGACAAATCACATAAATGTATCCCCCAGGACCTAGTAAGCCCAGTACAAGAGCCACAATATACAAAGAGTACTAAACAGGTGACAAAATGTTCAAAGTAGTCTCTAAATATACAAAATAAGACTACTACTAAATAGAAAGAGAAGGATCAGCTCTGGAAACTGTAAGCTCACTCAAATCCCCGATCAATAGCTTAGCTCGAGGGCGGCGTCAACAACAATGACTCATACTAGGATCTACAACATAAAAAAAGATGTAAAAGTGTTATATGAGTACCAAACATGGGGTAAGGCCATTTGAGCTCAATCAAAGTAAAAGCATAATAAAGTGTGAATCTATGCTAAGAGAAAATAAATAAGGGTCAGAATGGAAATAATAGGTTATACTAAATAATGCGAGAATCATAGAAAAAATTAGTGAAGCACAAAAATAAATGCTTATCTAACCTAACTGGACCCCATAAGCCCAAAAAAGCACACTAGAAAACAAAACCCAAACCAAGCCCCCTAAGCATAGTGGGTTGAAACATGGAGTAATACTAATATAAGGTCAAGTACAACAGTAAGAAAAGTAAAAATAAGCCAAGATGTGCGATAAGTGTACTGTATATTCTTTCTCCAGCCATAATAATAAATCTTACCGGTCTCAAACTAGATTTCAAAGTAGAGATCAATAATAATGAATTCCAGACAAAAACCAAAACTAATAGATGAAAATCAATAATACAAGGTGTCGGACTTGTATTAAAACTAAATTGATAATAATTAGTAATACCAAGTGCGGATTCTAATTGAAATTATCTATTTAGTAATACCAAATGTGGACTCTAATTGGAACTATATGTGTTATAAATTACAATCCAGAGGTCATACTCAACCCAAGTCTAAGTAGTCTTTTTTTCTCATTTTAGAAGACCTAATTCCTTAAAGATTTAAAAAGTTCCATTTAATAAGTTAAAAACTAAGGTTTAAGTCCTAAAAGGATAAAATTTTGGGATTACCAAGTTAACAACCATAATATATAGAGCAAACAATTTTGATTCTATAACCAGCCCACTTAGGTGTTTTATTATTATTTACAATAGGATATGACACTATTTTATGGTATTATCTTAGAAAAGAGTGACCATGCAAACTAAAAACCTCAAAAACCCAACCTAAAGCAAGCATATATGTGAACCTATACTAAGGCTTATAAATCCAAACCCAAATTCAAGGCCCTAAGTATGTTAATCCAAGTCCTAATGGAGAAGCAACTACCAACGTAATAGAATTCAAGGTTGAAAGAAATCCAAAAGACCCCTAATCAGCTAAAATAATTAGGGATACATGACTATTCAAACCACAATAACCCATTAACAATTATCATAATACCAAACTAATACCATAAAAGATTAAATTCTAAAAAAAGGTAAGCCTAGCCTACCTGAACGCTGCCAAAAGCACTCAAAATCCATTAAATTGGAGCTTTTCACTTCTGAGAAGCCTCTAACTGCTTCCACACTAATAAAATACTAATCTTGATGTCAATATGATAAAATAATACACATATTAACAATTTACGCTCTGAGTTAGAATTTAGGCAAAAAATTGAATCATAGAACTCGGTGATGGAATTGAGAATTAAATCTGCCACTAGGTCCCTGTTAGATCAGGGACTGCTTGCTCCAAAATTAAGCATACTTCAATCTTAATAAAAATCCCAAAATGTCCCAATACAAGAAAAGAAGTTGAGAATTAAAATTAGATTTCGAGATTACAATAGGTCGGGAACTTATAAGTTTAAGGAAAAAAAGAAATCAAGGTAGGAGAATTTGATGACCCAAGATTCCAACTGATGAACCACATAGATTTATAAGCTCTGAAGTTGTTGTAATATAGGTTTAAACATTTAGTAGTGGACTTGGGGTAGAAGGTGAACAAATGACTAATACCCTGTAGTGGTTGCTTTAGTAGTCATAGCTAACGATACCAAGGACCATAAAACATAACCTCAGTGGGGTGTCAAACTACCACTTAATTAGCTACACAAGATATATTGGGGTACCAAAAATTATCTAAGTCAAAATAGAATCCGATGGGGTGCTTGAAAACCATTCAGAACCCCGTGCACATAAATAAACTATTCTAAACCAACAAATTTGACATCTCTAATTTAGTGGAACCATAATAATTTCTAAAAGATATCATATAAAAAAAATGGGTCTCATACTCAATGTTTTATTTTTACCAAATTCCAACCAATAGCCCAAAATAAGCTAGAAAGCGTTGGGACTCAACTAACGGTCCCACTAGCCAAAAATCCTCAATACATAGCTAACAAAACTATCAAAATAATTGAAACATCCTAGGATTTGGATCCTTGCAAAATTTCTCAAGTTTTAGACCTTTTTGACTTAGTACGAATCAAGGGTACCAATCGTACCCTTGAATACAACTTGTGGGGTGTATTAATGGTTCAATCTTACCCTATACAGCATGGTTGTCTTATAAACTACCCAATATATGAATCAGTAGGGTACGAGTCATATAGGAGCATAAGAGTGGTGTAGGCAAGTCGTATGGTGCATGATTGTCTTAGTCTTGTGAAGTCTTCCCTAGATACGGTTAGTGGGTATGATTGGGGGTGTCACTCTTAACCTTAGGTATGATTTAGGTAGGTGGAGTTGTATAGAAACCAGTAGGTAAGGTCATGGCAAGGTTTGGTTATGAGTTGGGGTACCACTCGTACCCTAGGGTACGGGTGGTAAGGGGGAGTCGTACCCTGGATGTAACTTGTTTTAATTTTTAGACAAGGGAAATTTGGAAATTTTCTACTTCAAATCCCTTATATTCTCACGTTATATAACCTTTGGTATTCTTCCATAACACTTGGTAAAGGATTAAAACACCTCAAATACTCTCTCTCAAACTCACTCTTGAAAGATTGGAGGCTAGGGTTTCTCAAGTGTTCTCCAAAGGGCTCAAAGGTCAAGATTGCTTCCGTGAATCTTCATCTATAAGGAATTTTTATCTTCCCTCATTGTTAATTTAATTAAAGGTGTGGTTTATATGAATGTTTTCATGGTTTTACTATTGCATGACTTTGGCTTTCAAATATGATTTGGGGGTTTTGATGTTAATTGCTTGGTTATGGTTTTCCGTGATTTTAATTATGCTTTTATATACATTAATGGTGGTTTTGGATAATTGGATTGAATGGTAATAGTTTATTGGTAATTGGAATTGGTTTTGGTCATATTATGCCCCCAATGTGTTTAACAAAATGCTTATAAAGATATGCTCATTGCATTGACTTCTTTTAATGGAACTCTTGCATGTTTTATACTTGGTAAAGGAATTATGCATGGTTTAAATGGTTTGAAAAGGTTAAAGGCTAATTTGTTATTCTTGTGAGGAACATGAAAGTCTCTCAAGTGGTTTAATTTGGTAAATAGAAGGGCACTTGAAAGTCCCCTTAAACCTATAAATGGTTGGCTATGGATGATACTTGCAAGTAAGGGTTGGTATGACGATACCAATATCAATGGCCTTGGTTAATAAATTGATAATGGTTTGGTTATTTAGAAACTGGTTTTAATTGGGCAATAATGGCGTGTTGTGTAGCAAAGTCGTAGAAGGTGAAGGTCCTGAAGGGGCCAAAACTGGAAACTCATATTTTCTGATATGAGGTTGGTCTTGGTGACCGTTTGCATGATTTCACACTTTATTTTGGGGATGTACTATTCATCCCAAGGGATACTTCTCTGGTCGTGCAACTACACACATTGGGGCCCTTTCAGCAGGGAGAGCTGAACCCATATAGCCTGTAGGTGGTTTAGGATGGCAAAGTTACATAATTAAAGGCATGTTAAACCCGGTCCCTTTTCTCATCATAGTTATATATATATATATGTGTGTGTGTATGTGTGTGTGTGTATGTATGTATATATGGTTGTATGCATTATGGATAGTTTTACTTGGCTTTATAAATGGCATTATTTTATCCTTATCATAAGTGTATACTAGTGTTCACCCACTAACCAATCTACTGGCGGCTCCACGCTATGCTGGAATCGTCCATTCTATTCCTCTTGCTTAGTGATTTGATTAGGGTGAAGTCGATGTTGGATTAAAGTGGTGAGATTTCATATTTTCGAAGGCATCTATTTCATGTCATAGTTTACTTTACATATTTTTTATCTTTCATAGATTGTGGTTTTTGGCTATGGTCAAGGCACGTCCTGACTAGGTAATCTTTGGTTGGTCTAGAGGCTTTGTATAGATAACTGTGGACTTGGGTATAGTATGGTTTGTTTATATTACACACATGTATACTTACATTATCTTATTATAATGGTAATGAGTCATGGATTTCGCATTGGATTGGTTGGATATTCAGCGATTTGACTTAGATATGTTCATCTCAGTTATAAACTTATCCCAAAGTCACCATATTGTTGGACACGTTATCTTGTTATATGTCCGGGATTCATCTGACTCAAGGAATGCATTGGTGGTTGAATTGGTTAACGGAGGTGGTTCCTGGTCCTGGTTGGACTTGGGATTGCCGATTATGACAAGGCCCTAGTTCGGGTCATGTCAAATTAGTATCAGAGCTTTAGCTTTCGGTGTCATGGGGTATCCACAAAGTTATGTCGAGTAGAGTCTTTCTCATGGGTGTGTCGTACACCACACTTATAATCAGGAGGCTACGATACATTTAGATTGTTTCACTTTCTTGTTTATTGTACTTTTGAGCTATGGAGTTGATGATGTTGGGTGAATTTATATATTTTAGCGTTACTTTTCTATCCTATTTAACCTTTTTTTAGGATTATTCATGTTCTTAATGTGTGGATAATGATATAAATGTGCATCTAAGTGTCCATGTATGTGTTTACAATGTTTAAAGGTGTTTTCAAATGAGTTTTGTTTCAAATTGATCATTTAGAGTTCAACCAAGAAAACTAGTGTTACTAGCATGAGCTAGGTATTTTTCTAGTCTATCGTGTTAGGTTATAATGTGTTTAATGAGTTCCTAAGATTTTTATTGTGTATTTATATGTGAAAAAACTTGTTTTTAATGTTCAAGGGTCAATTGGATCAAGACGAGTCAAAACAATGAGTTAAAGATCAAAGTGAAATTAGCCTATGCTTAGCTAGTGTTTTTGATTCACCGTCTTGGATGTTGTGTTTTTTTAAGCTCTATATTGTTATTCTTAATGCTATATAATACCTTTTTAATGGATTATTATGATATATGAAGGATATAAAATCTTCAAATCAAGTGGAAACAACTCAAAAAGGCTTGGAATGGATCACGGAAGCGCAATACACAACTTGACGCAAATTTAGATACCTGAAATGTTTTGGGCGAGTGAGGCTACGTGGTAAGGCCTATGAGCGCATTCTACAGACCAAAAGATTCATTAGGCACCCAAAATAGTGTGTGAATCAAGTTAAATTATCCTAGCGACGCGACCCTTGTTCCATCGATGAACAAATTCACCTCTTATAAATAGGGCACTTGTAATTGATGCTAAACACCTTGGACAACTTGTAAACTTGGAGAGTGGATGGAAAATACTTCAATTAGGGTTTTTATTTCTTTACTTTAGCTTTTTAATAGATTTAATCATGTATTCAATTACTTTGATTACGGTTATGTCTATTAGCGGCTAAAAGCCCTTTTCTAGGGTTAAGGCCAAGATCATGAATACTTTCATTTTGAATTAAGTTTGTTTGAGTTTATTATCATTATTTTTGCTTGTTTATCCTTGTTTTAACTATTTTAAGGAGTAGCTACCCTTAGAATATATTCATTGTCAACCTTGTGATCTCAGGAGAGGGAATAGGAAGATAGAACATGGGGATAAGCAGAGTATGGTTTGTATTCTTTTATAAAATAAGGAATCTAAATTATCATCTAGGACAGGGATGTAGAGTCTTGCCCCGATTTATGTTAATCCGACCCAAAAAGTTTCGCGGTGCGACTTTATTTTATGACTTTCAATGAGGGTGCGGGGGTAAAGCCCCCGTGGTAAGGACCTTTCTCAATGCCTTATATGAATAATGGGTTGCATGGCATCCAAGTTTAAGTGTACTACAGGGTGTGAGGTGCTCAAGATTACATAGGCCATGGCAAATGCGTCGCCTAAGACATAGTCTGGGATCACCCTCACGTATGTTATAGCTTATGCGTCGCACACCTTAACTTTGGCGATGGCTTGTGTGTCGCACACCCAACCACACACCCTCACAGTTTCACTTGTGCGATAACCAATGCGGAGCATAACCTAATCTGTGCGATACACACTTACCCTTGTGTGATAACATGTGCGACGCACACTTAAACGCACATGCCCATTGCCTCACCTGTGTGATGCCCAATGCACCGCATACCTTAATGTGTGTGATAACTTGTACGGTGCACACTTAAACATTTTCCTTCCCTTGTGCATCTCATACCCTTCCCAATTTAGCTTAGTACCCGACTTCTAATTGGGTCAATCCGATACGTATTTCACCCTTTAATAGAATCCACACCCTAAATGCCCAAATTCATCCTTATTTCACCCTTAATCTGTACAATATTGAGCTCCCACAATTCTCTTTGTCCTTCACTAACCTTCCATCTTTAAGGTAAGTTTTACTTTCTTAATCCTTAGTTATTGTGACTCTATGTTATAGCTAATTGATTTTTAAGGATTACGAATTAAATTCTTGCCATGGCGATATTGTGAAAGTGATGGTGTTTTGTATATTTTGATATGGTTGAAAGTGTAGAGCATGATTCTGTTCAAAAAGTGCTTCATTGAAATAGAATTGGGGGAATTAAAGTGAGTGAATTGTATTGTGACTAATGTTGATGCACCATGTCAAAGTGTATGACAGAAAAGTCTGAGTACGCGACAACAATACTTAATTGGTTGATACTAACAAATTAAGTGTGGGGTGGTGACTTCGCCACCCTCATATTAATTATAGTTAGTCTCATTATGTGTGGCTGATGTGGCTGATGTGATGAACACAGGAAAAATGGCTCTGATGATGATCTCAACGCAGGTGGTATGACTCCTAATGTGGATGAGAAGTACTACTAGATAGGTTTTTATCTTGTTATTTGCACTGGGGACAATGCTTAGCCTAAGTGTGAGGTGGCTAGTTACTTAGCTACTTGTTTTGTAGGAAAATGGTACCTTCTCCTTGGCATTCTTTTGTAATAGGATTAGTTATTTTGTTTATTTTGTTTCTTGTTAGATGTTTATTCTATTTAGTCATAATTAGGTGTTTTTCTCAATGATGGATGGATGACGACCGTCTTAAGAGAAAATTAGTCATTTAATTGCATGTAACTGTTCTTGTGGATCACATAACATTATAACATAAGTATGTGATGGATCATTACTTTTGAAACACCTAGGATCTAGTTGTGACTCTTGTTGTGATTGTTGGTTTTATTTGAATTCATGTAATTATTAGATCGAGAATCTATAATGCTTCTAATTGAGTTAACCATGTGCCATGAGTGTGTAAGACTATTGTATATTCCATATTGCAACTGATGTTAGAACTTTCCTGGTGTGTGTGCAAAGCAAAATAAAGATTGTGAGTTTAGGAGATGATTTAGGTATTTCTTTGATAGCCATTGTTCATACCTTCTTTTGACCTACCTTTGTGCATTATCTTAGCTAGCCCCGTTAAGCCTTTAGCTTGTTCTTTTGTTAGCCTCATATATAGCCTAATCCGTTCTTTAATAGACCATAATTTGTTCCAAAAGCTCCTAAGCGCTTAATGTAAAATCAATTTGAGTTAGGAGTTTGATAATAAGAGGGAAAATGTGAAATGGATTCCCCAAAGTCTAGTTATTGGCGTGTGAAATTGATGTGGTTGGGAGTAGCGAAAATTGTTGAAAAAGTTCCAAATTTTATCCTGGATATGTTACAATGAACCTGTTTTGGCCCTGGTCCTTCTTGGACATTGTGCACCACAACGAAGGCAAATCACTTAAGTTTAGGGTGGCTATTATAGGGGTGCGTAATGTGAAAAGGGTGCAATATATATATATATATATATATATATATATATATATATATAAAAATATATATATTTTTGAAAGGGTTGCATACTCCCACCATAGTGTTATTAATTGAGCTTAACGAGTTGGGGTGAAAAGCAAATCTGTGAAGATAGAAAAATTAGAAATTGGTTGTTAGAGATTGGACTTAATTGCATAATGTATTGTATTAAAGTACTTAGGGAAGATAGTCACTATTTCTGGCCAAAATAGTTCCTACCCATCCTTTAGCCTGCATTACAACCCGTAAAAGATATATTTAATCCTAATTTTAGCATTCTGTTATTAGTAGAGTACTACACTAAGGGCAAGCATATGGTCATCAATTGTAATTTGAGAATTCTTTGTGAGAGTGAGTGCAACTTGATTCTTATACCTATTTTGTTAGAAATTGCATGATTGTAAGTGATTATGGGTAACTTTCTTGTTGTGGGGGCACATGGTTGATGAAGGTTGGGTAATTTATATGATTTCTTTTCTTAAACGGTATGTATGAATTTTCCATCTTAATGAGTCTATTCTTGAGGGTAGGTTGTCTCTAGTAATGATTCCTGAATCTACTTCTTATTCATAATTGTTGTATGAGCCAATTTGAGCATCTTGTCTTCCTTTGTGGGTGCTAAGGCTTG
This sequence comes from Capsicum pubescens, assembly GCA_030864215.1. Lineage (NCBI taxonomy): Eukaryota > Viridiplantae > Streptophyta > Magnoliopsida > Solanales > Solanaceae > Capsicum > Capsicum pubescens. The sequence continues at coordinate 189,839,688 of CM061544.1, read as the reverse complement.
TGTAGTATGCATAAATGGATATGTTGTTCGAGGAAGAACAAAGCTTTAAGTGTGGGGTGGTGATCTTGGGTGTATTTATACGCCTAAGCACTATAACTTATCCATATTTTAGCCAAGTTTAGAGAATAAAGTGCCTAGTTTCTTATTTTTTTACTCTACTTCTATGTATTTGAGCTAACCGATGTGATTAGCATGATTTCAGGTATTAATGAAGTAGATGAAGACATAATGGGACTATGGAATATGACACAAGAGAGAGTAGCAGTCTGGACCAAATATGGCGCCTAGAAACTATGTCCAGGACTAGTTTGTCATTTATAATTAGTTCAGGGACTTAGAAGGCAATTATGAGAGAAAAGATTATTAAAAGGCTTAATGCTGAATTTTTATTAAGGATTGATTATTCTGTATTATTTTTAGGGAGAGGAGAAAGGTGACTAAGCTTGAGGAGAGAGAGAAATGTTTTTCTCTTGTTTTCCCTATTCGCACACCAAGATCTTCTTCTAGTTTTTGGTATGATGAATATACTTATGATTTTCGTTTTAGTCATGAGTAGCTAAGTTTATTGGTTAGGGTTATGGAAGCCTTGTAGCATACAATCTATCACTTTGGGTTTTGAATTCATTATGCATTGATTTGTTTACATCATACTCTCTTCGCTTATCTTGAATTCTCGTGGTTGCAAACATAGAGGATATGCCTTAAAACGCAACTTGTTTGAAAGAAAGGTTGATGTTTCAAAAAGAGAGTAGTGACAAGAAAATAGGATTCCCAACCCCTATTTCATAAGTTAATGCCTTAGCAGGATTAACTACTTGGAGATTTCGTATTGTTTTTGGTAAAGGCTTTTGATTCGAGAGAACTAAAGTGAATTATTCCTTGATAGTTGAGAAACACTAGGATTATTTTATTAAATACAATATGTTTCTCTGTAAGTACGACGCTGTAATACCCCAGGAATTTTTTCGTTGAAATTTTATGCGTAAACGTGTTGGGTTCTATCTTCTAGAATAAATTATAAATTTTCCGTGTAGAATGTCTTAGATTATGACACACCATTGCGTAGAGTATCGAATAAGATTTCCAACGATATGTGGATCATCCAAAACGGACACCCGAGCGACTAGTTATGAACATTCCGATCGAACTGTGAATAGTAGTGAACAGTAAAACGTGCAGGAAAAAAAGTACTGAGGCCTGGCGTATTTTTGCTCCAACTTTAAATGATCATAACTCCTTGTACATAATGATCTAGGTGATCTACTATATATCAACCAAAATCTCTGCGAGTCCTCTTTCCGATGAAATTGGTTTCATCCAATTTGTCTATCGAAGCAAAAAGTTATGGTCGATCTACTTCAGCCTACCAAAAGTGAATTTTTGGGTCAACTTCAAATGATCATAAATCCTAGTACACAATGATCTGGGTGAGATACTATATATCAACGGAAACATATGAGAGTCCTTTTTCTAATGAAATTGGTTTCATCTAATTTGGATATCGGAGTAAAACGTTATGGTTGATCTACTTCAGACTATCAAAACAGTCCACCAAAGGACAGATGCGAGAATTATTTAATTTTTAGGGGCGTTTTGGTCATTCCCCCTCACCCAAAACCCATCCAAACCCTATATTAAAGCCTATTAGAAGCATTATATGTTATATTTCATCAAATTCCCTCAAAAAGAAAACCCTAAGCTCCTACATCCAACTTCAAGAATCTCCAAAGTTCACCATTAATTCTGCAAATTTATTCAAGATTCCAAGTTCCTAGTTCAAGAACTCCAAGAACCATCATTCAAAGGCACGATTAACATCTCAAAAATAAGTATCGATCTAAAGTTCATCATTCAAGGTATGTGGGGGTTTTCAACAAGAACTTTCTTTCGTTCTTGTGCCTAAAAGTAATTTTCATTACAAAGGCATGATTTTTATTTGATTTTTATGAATTTGAAGCATGAACCCATATCTTATGATGATTATTATAAAATCTTGATGTTTATGATTTTGAAAGATGAATTTACATGTGTGGTGATATAAAGCATGAATCTTGAACGATATTTATCATGATTTTGATATTTGGGTCGCGAACCCCATTTGAAATTGTGTTTTTAAGAAAATGTGTTTTATAAGCACGTTGATGTTGAATATTTGAGATGTTTTGAATGATTTGACCTTTTGGTCGTGAATGAGTTATTTTGAACTCGACTGTGAAAGAAATCCATGTTTTTATTGATTATGATAAAGGGGTAGCAAATTGGCTCCCAATGAAAATTATTGAAGTGCTTATTGTGGATTTTCTTTAATGTAAGCCTAAAGCTGATTTAAATTTCTGAGCTAAGTCCGGGAGTAATCTTTAGCACTGAGTGGGAGGTATAAAGTGACCTTACATCCCTAGAACTATGTGCCCCCATAGGATGTGAGCCTGAGGCTGATTTATATAGTGATCACTAGTGTTTTTGAATTGATACTGGAAGTCCTACTCCGATAGCAAGGATAGGAAGGCTCTCCCCAACGTGGGTTGTACGTTGGACTCCATGTAGCTCACATGGTTTATGTCGGTTATAGGATCTCCTAGTGTGTGTGTGTTTCCTTGTGTCTATGGTGAATGGTGAAGTAATTTGAAAGTGGAATTGTGAAAGTTATTCTTTCGAAAGATTTAAATGATATTTACATTATAAGAATTGATATTCTTGATGAACTAAAAGTGATTGACAAATTATATGATGACTCACATGTGTTATTATACTTATTTCATCCTCTCATGATTATGATGATTTTCTTCGGGCTATGTGAGTCTTTCATACATCCTGCATATTTCTTATAAATATTTATGATGATGATGTTTATACAACTGCATACACCCCCATATACTCGGTTCCTTTCCATGGTACTGACCTACATCTTCGGATGTGAGCTGCATTTTCTCGGAATGTAGGTACAAAGTATAGTTGCACCTTCGGATCCAGTCAGTTCGTGGTATCCAGTCAGCAGGTGATGAGTCCTTTTGATTCAAGGGCTTGGGTTAGTTATGCAGAGTTTATAGTATTGTATTTTCTTTATTCATTCGTATTGAGTTGGGGTAGTCGGGAGTCATGACCCGGCTACCTACAGTCAGTACTAGTAGAGGCTTCATAGACAGTCAGTAGAAGTTGATGTATTTTATTTTAATTTTCGTTGTAAAGGCAGAATTGTAATCCTGTAAAATTCCATTTTTGAATCAATCAGATTCAGAAAAGAGTAAATTTCTGCTGATTTGTATGGATTTGTATTTTTATTCAGTTGCTTATGAGTTATGCCAGTAGAAAGGTTAGCTTGGGGTCACTTGTGACCCTAAGCACCGTGTGACGTCTCGGGACCCGATTTTGGGGCGTTACAAACTTGGTATCAGAGCACAGAGTTCAAGTGTCCTAGGGTGTCTATGAAGTCGTGTCTAGTAGATTCTTGCGAAACGGTACGAAGACGTCTGTACTTTTCTTCGAGAGGCTACAGGGCATTTAGGAAATGTTTCCCTTTTTTCAAGTCTAAGATCGTGCTATAAAAAGGTTCTCCAAGAAGCTTATATAGATTCTCATCTTACTCTATTCTGGCCAACTCTGCCTCATTTTCAAGGTATCAGAAACAGTTAAGCTTAATTCTCCGTAGATAGTTATGGGATTGTAAGAGAGCTAGAAAGTATCATGTCAGTGCTTTTTGAGTTCCAAAGATTGAAGTACTTTATTCATGTTCATAAAAGTCATGAACTAAGCCTAGGTTAGGTGTGCTTTCAGATTCCTCCTCAGAATCTACAATGTTAATCTATACTTCTCCCTCTATGTATTATTTTTGAGATAACATGATTCGCAAGCTCCAGTTCTTCCCCAGGTAATGCTTCTATATTTTCTAGAAGAAATTTCAAAAGTTACACAAAGGTTTTGAGAGGAGCTCTCTAGTGTGTTAAGTTCCTTAAGTTGAAAGTTATGCCCTCATTCTTATGAGTTATTTAATTAAGACAGAGTAAGGTGTATTCTTAGATCGTTGAATGTTGTGTGTCAAGTTTCTATCTCTTGTATTATGTAATCTTGTTATCATTATATTTGTGAAAAATCAAAGTCTAGTGAAGCCATGTGGGGCTCTTTCGATTCACTAGCATAGCTTCTTTGTTATTCATCTCATTTTCTTGTTCAAAATACAAACCAAAGTCTAGTGAAGCCGTGTGGGGCCTATTTCGATTCACTAGCATAGTTACTTTGTTATTCATATAACTTTGTTGATCAAAACACAAAACCAAAGTCTAGTAAAGCCGTGTGAGGCCTATTTCGATCCACTAGAAACTTGTAGTTTATCTTGTTCCTTGTGTTGGCTGAAGATGTGGGATGTGGAGGTGTAGTAGTAAGAAGGATGGTAAGTGTGATTTGTTGAGCATAAGTATAGGGAAATCCCTTTTTGCATGCAATTGGGTTAATAGGAAGTGATATAGTTTGTTCGAGGTATGAAACGGATGTTGACGGTATTTGTATGACAAAGAGTATAGGTTAGTAATGGAAGTACTCGGTGGGTAAGTGTTGTTAATCTAGGCGCTCTCCAGATTGCAAGAGGAAGTTAAGTTAAGACGTAGAGAGCTATGAACTATGTTAAGTTGTGTATGAAGGATAGATAGTAGTGACGGGTGAAAGAAGGATATGTTAATGGATTGTGAATAAGATAGGCTATATGATTAGGACCAATTATTATTGTTATGAAGTTTAAGTGGGCTAGTGTTCATGGATGTGTTGTTTTATAATCTTCACGTGGGAGTTATGCGTGAGATGGATTTGTAAATTATATGAAGTGTGAGATCTTAAGTTTGAACGATTGGTGATCATGAAGCCGAATGTGACGGTTTCTGGATTAATGGTATTAGTTATCGGAAGTGACCTAATAGGCTTGAACAGTGTACACAAGAGTTTAAGTGTAGTTGACTTGTAATTAAGTTTAATATTATATTATGATGAGAAAGTTCACCCAAGATATTATGGGACTGCTTTAATTTCGAGGATTAGTGTATGTGGTGTAGTGAGTTGTGCCATGGGATTGTTAGATGGATAAATACTAGTTAGACGATGGATGATGTTTTGATGGCTAAGTTAAGGTGAGGCGTATGATTGGAAATGTTGAGCCTCTTAAGTGTGATTTTGATTCTTATGGGTTAGAAACATAAGTTCATAGGCATGGTATTAGAGGGATAAGACAGAAGTGGCGTGGTCTATCAAAAGGTTAGAAAGTATTCAAGTTTAGCTAATAGAAATAAGAGTTGAAGCACTAAAAGGTGTACATTCCGGCGATAGAGTTGTTCGTGGAGATTCGAAATTAGTAAGCATTTGAGAATTTGAGTGGTGGCTTAAATCTAAGGGGGAGATGATAGAACAAGTAGTCAAGTCAAGATTTTACATTTTAGTAGAAGTACCAGTAAGTTGTAAATTTGTTGTGAGAAAGATCGGTGCTTGACCCAATGTTATTACAGTATTTTCAGTTGTCCCAAAACCTACTTATGCTTTATATTTCAGTTCCATGATCTTAATTCATGTCCATACACGTGATGGAGAATTACATACTCTTCTAGTTTCCAAAAATGAGAAATTCCAGTTCTTCTAGCAGTTGGAATCACATTCCATAAGTTATGAGCTCTAAATTCAGGGCATGCCGCCCATGACTCATATACTCAAGTTTTACAGAATGTTCAGTTCCAGTACTCAGGCAATACTCTTATTGATCAGTGAGATTCAGTTTCCGTTATGGGTGTCTTCAGTTTTGATACCTTAATGAACCCATTGTATTTGATATTTTATTCCTAAGGCCTCAATAGAGAGAGTCAAGTTATTTACATTATCCCTTCATGTTTCAGGTCTTCATGTTTTAAAATTTTGTGACCTTTTCATTAAGTCAAGCTAATGGTGTTGAGCAGTTGTCTAGAAGGGAGAGAAGATACTTTTTTTTCTATGATAGAAGGTGGTGAGCTCACAGCGGTGAAGTGAAGTTAGATTGAGGCTAAGTCCTTGATACATGACGTGGTTAGTTGAAGTTTTAAATGTTTATTTGGAATGATTGTTGTACGTTGGTTTTATGCACTTCTATGAGGTTGTAGGAATAGTAATACAGAGTTTTTGTGTATAGTTCAATTGGTTGAGAAAATATTATGTATGTCGTTTAAAGAATTGACCAGTATGTGTGAATGATGTAGTTGATGGAATCTTAGAGAAAGCAAAGAAGATTCTTTATGAGTGTTCGTTTAGAGGTGCATTTGCGAAGTGCGTATGTGGTTATGAGTATAGGCTTGAATGTTATGGTTGTATATCTAAAAGAATGCACCGCAAGTTAGCGAATCCCTAGTATAAGATTGTATGTGGTTGTTGGAGTAGCAATAAGAGTTATGTTTGAAGTGAGAAGTTGTGAGGCTCAGTGTGTATTGAGGTTCATGATATAGATTAATATTATAGTGTTATGTGGCGTATCTCATGAGTACTTGGAGTTAGGCTTGAACATAGTCGAGGGAGTAGTTGGGAAGTGTCGCTAAGTTTGGAAGCAAGGAGTTATGTTTCCCAAGACCTAGAAATTCCTATCTTAATTTATTCCATATGGGTCCTTGTTCCCATACGATAGGATTGTATCAAATTATGGTTCATTTTCTCCCCGAACAATGTCATTTGAATCTTTTGGAGGGAGTGTTGAGGGACGTTTCATTTGGGCGCAAGTGGTCCTTCTTTTGATGAGATCCCCTTCGAGACCTTTGATTCACAGTCTCTGAATAAACCAAAGATATCGATTCCTTAAAATCAGTCTCCTTTGTTTAAGATCCAACTATATGACCATTCTCATTATGAATCGCATGTTCTATGAAGTATTCAAAAGTTTAGAGTGAAGTAAGTGGATTGACTTCATTATCCCAGCCTTTTTTCCTCATTTCCATGGTATTTTGTACATATTCATCGACATTCAAGGATGAATGTTTACAAGAGGGAGATGATGTAATACCCCGGGAAATTTTTCATTGAAATTTTGTGTGTAAACGTGTTCGGTTCTATTTTCTAGAATGAATTATAAATTTTCCGTGTGGAATGTCTTAGATTATGACACACCATTGTGTAGAGTATCGAATAATCTTTCCAACGATATGTGGATCATCCAAAATGGACACCCGAGCGACGAGTTATGAACATTCCGATCGAACCGTGAATAGTAGTGAACAGTAAAACGTGCAGGAAAAAAAATACTGAGGCCTGGCGTATTTTTTCTCCAACTTTAAACGATCATAACTCCTTGTACATAATGATATAGGTTATCTACTATATATCAACGGAAATCTCTGTGAGTCCTCTTTCCGATGAAATTGGTTTCATCCAATTTGTCTATCGAAGTAAAAAGTTATGGTCGATCTTCTTCAGCCTATCAAAAGTGAATTTTTGGATCAACTTCAAATGATCATAACTCCTCGTACACAATTATCTGGGTGAGATACTATATATAAACGGAAAGATATGAGAGTCTTTTTTCTAATGAAATTGGTTTCATCTAATTTGGATATCGGAGTAAAACATTATGATTGATCTACTTCAGACTATCAAAACAGTCCATCAAAGGACAGATGCGAGAATTATTTGATTTTTAGGGGCGTTTTGGTCATTCCCCCTCACCCAAAATTCATCCAAATCCTATATTAAAGCCTATTAGAAGCATTATATGTTAATTGGCTCCTGATGAAAATTATTGAAGTGTTTATTGTAGATTTTCTTTAATGTGAGCCTGAGGCTGATTTAAATTTCTGAGCTAAGTCCGGGAGTAATCTTTAGCACCGAGTGGGAGGTATAAAGTGGCCTTACTTCCCTAGAACTATGTTCCCCCGTAGGATGTAAGCCTGAGGCTGATTTATATAGTGATCACTAGTGTTTTTGAATTGATACTGGAAGTCCTACTCCGATGGCAAGGATAGGACGGCTCTCCCCAACGTGGGTTGTACGTTGGACTCCATGTAGCTCACATGGTTTATGTCGGTTATAGGATCTCCTAGTGTGTGTGTGTTTCCTTGTGTCTATGGTGAATGGTGAAGTGATTTGAAAGTGGAATTGTGAAAGTTATTCATTCAAAAGATTTAAATGATATTTACATTATGACAATTGATATTCTTGATGAACTAAAAGTGATTGACAAATTATATGATGACTCACATGTGTTATTATACTTATTTCATCCTCTCATGATTATGATGATTTTCTTCGGGCTATGTGAGTCTTTTATACATCCTGCATATTTCTTATAAATATTTATGATGATGATGTTTATACAACTGCATACACCCCCATATACTCAGTTCCTTTCCATGGTACTGACCCACATCTTCGGATGTGGGCTGCATTTTCTCAGAATGTAGGTACAAGGTATAGTTGCACCTTCGGATCCAGTCAGTTCGTGGTATCCAGTCAGCAGGTGATGAGTTTTTTTGATTCAAGGGATTGGGTTAGTTATGCAGAGTTTATAGTATTGTATTTTCTTTATTCAGTCGTATTGAGTTGGGGTAGTCGGGAGTCATGACCCGGCTACCTACAGTCAGTACTAGTAGAGGCTTCATAGACAGTCAGTAGAAGTTGATGTATTTTGTTTTAATTTTCGTTGTAAAGGCAGAATTGTAATCCTGTAAAATTCCATTTTTGTATCGATCAGATTCAGAAAAGAGTAAATTTCTGCTGATTTGTATGGATTTGTAGTTTTATTCAGTTGCTTATGAGTTATGCCAGTAGAAGGGTTAGCTTGGGGTCACTTGTGACCCTAAGCGCCATGTGACATCTCGGGACCCGATTTTAGGGCGTTACAGATGCATGTATGAATTCGTAAATCCCATAGTGAGAAAGTATTGAAAACTACAAGGTGGACATAACCCTGGCTTGCTATTTCTCTGAATTTGACTACTACTACACATATTTCATCTTGTTAAACTTAAACCATTAATTTATGAACTAAATCAAATCCCTCCTATTTATTTAATGGAAACAAATAATTAAAAGTCAACTAATCTACATACAACTTAATTAGAACCATATTACCTGTGGGATTCGACCCCAACCTAGTTGGGTTATATATTTGACAACGACCGCTTACTCTCTCATAAGAGAAGTGTAATTTGGGCGTATTAGTTGGCGAAACCAAGTCCCTATGGGATCGATATTCGTCTTTCTTGAAGGCCACTTTACTACTTGGTAGACCACATACACTTACATGTGCGCTTGGGCGCTGTCAAGTTTTTGGCGCCGTTACCGGGGACTTGTAAATTGACAACTATCTTATTTTTAATTCCTATATATTGAGTTGTAATAGTTTAGGTTTTTTATTTTCCTTTATTTCTATTTTTCTCACACTCTTCTTGAGATGTCTTCCATGGATAGATGGTTTTTGAGGGATGATGATTCTTGTCATTATTGTGGAGGACCCCACCATAAGGCTTATTGTCCAAATTTTGATCCAAGCATTTGGAGGGGACCTGCTTGTTTCCTACCTGTGGAGCAACCCACAAGGTGGTGTGTGGTTTCTTACTATCTGTATCACTCTATAGATATGTGTGCTTTTAATCTTGATTCAGTCATATTTGTGGGCAATGCTCAACAGACACCTAAGGAGGTAGATGCAGAGTTGACTTCCCAACTGATTGCAGACAAAGTTGCTAATAATTCGAGAAAGTCTGAGTACTCAAAAACTAAAATTGTTCAACAGGTTAAGAAGATACTACCATTACCAAAAGAATTGAAACAACGATTGTTATTTTTTTTAAGACTGAAAGTGAGAAAGAGAATTAGGGTGAGTGTGTTATTGATAGTATAAATTTAGAAGTGGGATTGGCTGGGCCTCACTCGAAGCACTTTTTTACATTATGTTTAGATGATGTCTTGTCTGTGGAATTATCTAAAGTAGTGGAAGAGTGTAAAGATGAGGAACAAGAATCCTATATTCTTAATTTTACACCAGAGAAGCAACATAAAAACACACCTCACTTCAAGGCGAGTGTTTTACCATGCATTATCCATTACTCGGTTCCTTAATCTTTGTACCACCACCCTATGAGCAAGGCAAAAAGATGAATTCTAAGTTGGGGGTGAAATTTATATCCTCAAGGTGGAGGAAAAAGCATGATTGGGTCATGCCGCGACACTAAACTAGGCGTTTCTTTAGAGGTAACCCAAGTTAAGATATGTTGTCTTTTTAGTTTTTAGATTTTTTAAATTTTCACGTAGTTTTTTTTTGTTTTTTATTGAGTCGCAGGTAAATGGGAAGTCTAAGTACCAGAAATCTCAGCTAAGGAGCATGGCGAAGACTGAGTGTGGGGTCCCGTGGATCCTTTTGATGTAAAAAAAGATTCTACTAGCTAGTCCTAGAGGCCTTAGAGAGTATTTCTATCTCTTACTCTTAAATTTAATTTGAGGACAAAGTAGATTTTTAGGTGTGGGATGGAGAAATTCCCAATTTTTGACTCAATTTAAAAAAATTTAGGTTAGGAATAAGTGAGTTGTTCTTGTTGGTGCTATTTTTGATTGCATAATGCAAGTGTTTTGTTTGGTAAAAGCATGTTGAATGAGTGAATTGCTACTTTTGAGACTCCTAGGCTCATGTTTGTGACTCTTGTACTTGGTGGATTAAACTTGAATTCATGCTATTGTTTGGTTAGGAGTCTATGATGATCCTATGTGAGTTGAGCATGTGTCATGTGTGATGTGAGTTTATTGTATATTCCTTATTGCATGTGATGTCTAGAACTTGCCCGGTGTGTGTATAAGGAAAAATAAAGAGAGTGGGTTTAGGAGATGATATAGGCATTTCTTTGATAGCCTTGTTTTTACCTTCTATTTGACCTACCCTTTATGCATAATCCTAATGAGCCTCGTTGAGCCTTTAGCTTTTTCTTTGGAAGCCTCATATGTAGCCTAATCTCTTTTTTGATGGACCTTAATTTGATCCCAAAAAAAAAATCCTAAGTGCTTTAATTGTAAAATAATTGAGTAAGGAGTGTGAAATTCAAGAAGTGGGATGAAGGTGAAATTGATGCCCCAAGGTAATAGTTATTGGTGTTTATATTTGATGTGTTGTGGTTGGGAGCGATGTAAATGGTGTTATAAATATTCCCATGGTTGTGAAAAAGAAAAAAATCATGAAGGAATAAACAATATGCCCGCCAAGTGTTTGTGAAAATGCTTAAAGAGATGGGCAAAAACAAAAGAAAGGGGTAGACAAAATGATGTAATTTGGTTATTGGAGATTGTTTTTAAATGTATAATGTAGTGTATTAAATCTCTTAGAGAGGTTAGTCACTATTCTCAAATAGTTTCTACCCGTCCCTTAGCCTACATTACAATCAGAAAAAGACCTACTTAATCCTAAGTTCAACATTCTAATATTAGTGGAGTATGACACTAAGGGCAAGACTATGGTTCATCTAGTGTAACTTGTGAATTATTTGTGAGATTGAGCATAACTTGATTTGTATACCCATTGTGATATTTTGCATTATTGTGAGTGATTATGGGTAACTCTCTTATTGTGAGGGAACATGTTTGATGAATATGGGTGATTCTTGTGATGTCATTAATTGAGCAATATGCATGAGTTTTCCACTTGTTGAGTCAATTCTTTAGGATAGGGTGTTTTGAAGTAGGATTCTTGAGCTTTAAATTATGTATAACATGCTTAGTTTAGAAACTTGCATTCCTTGTAGTCATTGTAGTACTAACTTGAGTGTCTTGGTTGTATTAGAAGTGTGGATTTTTTCCAGATCATGGAATTTATAGTTAAGGGTTGTTTGAGGACGAACAAGTCTTTAAGTATGGGGTGGTGATGTTGGGTGAATTTATGCATTCTAGAGTTACTATTCTAGCCTATTTTGACTTGTTTTAAGATGATTCATGTGCTTAATGTGTTTATAATGATATAAATGGGCATCTAAGTGTCCATGTATGTGTTTACACTATTTAAAGGTGTTTTCAAATGAGTTTTGATTCAAATTAATCATTTAGAGTTCAACCGGGAAAACTAGTGTTACTAGCTTGAGCTAAGTGTTTGTCTAGTCTATCGTGTTGGGTTCTAACGTGTTTAATGAGCTCCTAAGGTTATTATTGTTTATTTATATGTAAAAAAACTTGTTGGTAATGTTCAAGGGTCAATTGTATCAAGACAAGAGTCGAAACAATGAGTTAAAAATCAAAGTGAAATCAGCATATGCTTAGCTCGTGTTTTTTATTCACCGTCTTGGATGTTGTGTTTTTTTTAGCTCTAAATTGTTGTATTTAATGATATATTATGATTTTTTAATGGATTATTATTATATATGAAGTATATACAAACTTCAAATCAAGTTTAAACAACTCAAAAAGGCTTGGAATGGATCATGGAAGCACAATATGCAACTTGACGTAAATTTGGACACCCGAAATGTTTTGGGAGAGTGAGGGAACGTGGGAAGGACTATGGGCCCGTGATACACACCAAAATATTAATAAGTAACCCAAAACAGTTTTACCTAGCGATTAGGGCATTTCTCGACCCCTAATAAAGTCAAATTATCCTAGCAACGCGACCCTAATTCCACCGACGAACAAATTCGTCTCCTATAAATAGGGCACTTGTAATTGATGCTAAACACCTTGGACAACTTTGAAACTTGGAGAGGGTCCAAAAAGTACTTCAATTAGGGTTTTTATTTCTTTAATTTATCTTTTTAATAGATTTAATTATGTATTCAATTACTTTGATTACGGTTATGTCTATTAGCGGCTAAAAGCTCTTTTCCGGGGTTAAGGCCAAGATCATGAATACTTTCATTTTGAATTAAGTTTGTTTAAGTTTCATATCATTATAGTTGCTTTTTTATCCTTGTTTTAACTATTTTAAGGAGTATCTACCCTTAGAATATATTCATTGTCAACCTTGTGATATCGGGAGAGGGAATAGGAAGATAGAACATAGAGATAAGCAGAGTATGGTTTGTATTCTTTTATAAAATAAGGAATCCAAATTACCATCTAGGACAGGGATGTACTTAGAGGCCTTACTTGATTCACACGTAGGATGATATCTTTAAATCACTTAGTTAGATTATTATATCCCCGCTCAGTGATGTAGTTGTAATGTCCACATTAGGTAAATGGTTAGAGGTCAGGATACCATGATCATGTGATTAACCCTACGAATAAAAAACCACGATAAGAAATCTAATTAATTAAGTTCAATGGCGTAGTATGATTATTCGTAAGCCTTAACCCTGTGTCTCTGTTCTTTGATTGTCCAAAGTCATTTACTTTTCTACATTAGTTTAGTTTATTTTTAGTTTGCAATTCTAAAACTCTCTTGTTTACTTTTTCTCAATAGTTAAACTAGAATTGGATAGTTGGAAAAACCAAGTCCCTGTGGGATCGATATTCAGCTTTCTTGAAGGCCACTTTACTACTTGGTAGACCACGTACACTAGCGTGTGCGCTTGGGCGCTGTCAGGAGTCTAAGGTCTTGAACTCTTCTCTGAATCTTCCTTGATTCACTCTTCGGATCTTATCTTCTCAACAATCTAAATTTATGGAAACTTACCTGTTCTACTCAAAAACAACATGGATGAATCTAGTGCAACTCACGGGGCATAGACACTGTCAAGGGTTATAACTTCTAGTTTTCCCTATGGAGTCCTATCGGTCTCCACTAATCCTATTCGGAAGATGGAACTTATTTTAGTGATCTCGATGAAAGGTTACCAATTCCGAGTTTTGGCATTCTATTAATTTTCTGGCCAGATTTTGGTACGAGAATAAATGAGGTGAGGTTGGACATAAGCAAGGTAAGGAGTCACGATTTCCTAAATAAACATGAGTATCCCACAAGGGTTATCGGTTAGGCAAAATGGATATCGGCTACTACTTCTCTAGTTCTTGCACTAAGGAGTGCTACTTCGGGTTTCGATATTAGTTGGGATCATCTCAATGTTCTTATCATCCCTCGAGAATTCGATCTATCTACTGATGTCGACATTGGTCTGTTGAAAACTATTTTCCTTGTGGTGTGTTGACGGTCCGTCACTTGGACCGTCACTTCATCACTTGATGGTCCACTTTCTGTTTCATACTGACGGTGAGGTTAACGACCTTTCAGAGGTCTGACGGTCCATCACTTGGACCGTCACTTGGGTTATCCATTCTGTCCATTTTGCTTAGTGTTGGCAGACACCCTGATGGTCCCTCATATGGTTGACGTCCCATCAGTTTGGACGTCAGTTCCTTTTTTTCCCTATTTTTCCAAGTTATTTCTTCAGCTAAGTCCTTAACCTAAAGACATTAAAACCCAACATCAAATACACCATCAGTTGCTTAAAAACGTACAATTACCCCTCGTAAAATATGTCAATAATTCTTGCAACTGGAATTTGTTAGGTTGGAATTCGGGATAACTCCCAACCTTGACTACTATAACATCTTTGTGAACATAGTACTAGTTTATTCTTTCTCATTGAATCAAAACTTACAAGTATACTCATTAGTTGGAACACGATTTGCTACCAGCATACCTCATCGTTAACAAACAAACCCCCTTTTAGTCCAAAACCTTCGATCAACCGTCTATTAATAATCATATTACTTAGCTTACACAGTATTTCCTGTGGGATTCTATCCCAACCTAGTTAGATTCTATATTTGACGACGACCGCTTACGCTTTCTAACGAGAGTTGTAATTTAGGAGTAGGGAAGAATGCGATCCGTCTGTGGCTATTTCCTTTGTCTCTGTTTGGGGATGCAACACTGTGGTTGAATGGGTTGACTCTTGATTCTATAACAAATTGGTGAAATTTGAAAGGAGCTTTCCTAGAAAGTTTCTTTCCGCCATCCAAAATGTTACAGTTGAGGGATGAGATAAGTAATTTCAAGCAGCTTCCAAGCAAAGCTCTTCATGAGACATGGGAGAGATTCAAGAAGAAGCTAATGCAATGCCCCAACCATAAAATAACTAATGTACATCTGATGGAAACTTTATATAGAGCCTTGAATTCTATGACAAAGCCGACGGTGGATAATGTTACAGGTGGAGCATTTATGGACCTTAGGTTTCCTGAAGCTTCAAAAATGCTTGATAGAATGACTAAATAGAATAGAGCTTGGCATACCAGGGATTCTGAGGTAGCAAGCTCTACTGTGTCTAGTGGTATGACAGCCGAACAATGAAGGAGAGAAAAAGAGTGAGATCAAGACATGGCCCACATGAAGACTCAGATGGATTTGCTAACCAACCATCTATTATCTGGGAAGACAGAGAAGGTGAAGGTCGTGGGGTCACAAAGTAGGAAATCCAAGTTCGATTTTAAGAAGAAGGCTAACTATCTGAATAACTAGGGGGTTTTCGAGGCAATAGCCAGGGAAATCAAGGTCGGAACTGCTATGACAAATCTGGTTACAAAGATCATAACCAAGGGAACTGGAAGAATAAGAATGACAGGAGTGGATTGTATGTACCTCCTAGAAATCATGATACTGCTACTACTAGTTTGGGAAAAATATCTATGGAAGATATGATGGCGAAGTTACTGAAAGAGGTGGAGACGACTAACGCTGGTGTAATGGAAATGAAGAGTGACTTATCATCTATGAGTCAGTTAGTCGATTCACATTCAACTTCCATCAAGAAACTAGAGCAGCAGATGAACCAGTTATATACAGTATTTAATTAGAGAAAGAGCAGTACACTGCCGAGTGACACAGTGAAAAACTCACAAAATGATAGTTCTTGCATGCCAGTTACCACCCGCAGTGGTAAAGTATTATTGGGCCCTTCTGTAAGCAAACCTATAATTGATGATGTGGTGGAATTGGATGCAGAAGCAGAAAAAAATCGTCTAGTGGAGTCTGAGAAGCTGGAGAGTGATGAGATTCCAGTTAACCATCAGCAGATTAATGAAGTAAAAGAGAACGAAAAGAAAGGGGAGGCAGTGGTTACTGTTATGCCAAAGCCACTTTATCCGTTTCCCCATCTACTAAAGTAAAAGATGTATGACACGAAGTTTAGCAAATTCATGGCAATGCTAAAACAGCTGACAGTAAATGTACCTTTGGTAGAGGCACTGGAACAATGCCTAGCTATGCTAAATTCATGAAGGACCTTGTCACAAATAAGAGGATGGTGAGCTATGAACTGGTGGACAATCTTCACCATTTTAGTGCTATTTCTACAAGATCCTTAGTGCAAAAGAAAGTGGATCCTGGAGCATTTACTATCCCGTGTACTATTGGTTCGCTAGATTTTGCAAAAGCCCTGTGTGATCTTGGGGTAAGTATTAATCTGATGCCACTGGAAGTTTATAAGAAGTTGGGTTTGGGAGATCCGACGCCTACTAACATGAGACTTGTGATAGCAGACAGATCAGTGAAGCGGCCAGTTTGTATACTATATGTTGTGCTTGTGAAAGTGGCCAATTTTATTTTCCCTTCCGACTTTATGATCCTGGAATGTGAGGTGGACTTCGAGGTACCCATAATCTTGGGTAGAACTTTCCTCTCAATCGAGAGTATGTTGATTGACTTGCGGGAGAATGAGTTGCAGTTTAGGCTCAATGATAAGGTAGTCTAATTTGATGTTTGCCAGTCGATGAAGCAGCATAAAGATATGACTATATTCTCTGTTGTCGATGTATATTATGAAGATGATCAAGAGACACCGATTGAGAAAAAATTTACTGCTGAAAATTTGGTTGCGGTATTGATGAAGTTTGATAGTAAGGGTATCAAAGAATATGAGGAGACAGTATGTGCCCTGACAGGAATGAGATCATATTCATATGCTCCCAAGAAATTGGATTTTGACCTCAAAAATCATCCAACACCACCAGCTAAGTGAAGGGAGTTCGTAGTTTACTAGGTCATACTGGATTCTACACCGATTTATTAAAGACTTCTCTAAAATTGCAAATCCACTTTGCAAGCTGTTGGAGAAGGAGGATAAATTTGTATTTGATGATGATTGCAGGAAGGCATTTAAATGCCTTAAGGAGAAATTGGTGGCTTCCCCAGGTATTATTGCTCCAGACTGGTCTAGGTCATTCGAAATCATGTGTAACATGAGTGCAGTGGCACTTGGGCCTGTGCTTGGCTAGAAGAAATAAAATTGTTTCACCTCATTTACTATGAGATAAGGCATTAAATAGGGCACAGAAGAATTAAACTGTTACTGAGAAGGAACTTCTTACGGTTGTCTATGTATTTGAGAAGTTTTGTGCTTACTTGTTGGGAACCAAGGTGGTGGTTCATATAGACCATGCTGCCATGAGATATTTGATGGCGAAGAAGGATGCTAAACCAAGGCTAATCAGATGGGTGCTGCTTCTGCAAGAGTTTGACTTTTAGGTCAAAGACAGAAAAAGATGCGAAAATCAGGTCCCAGACCACCTATCCAGGCTTGAGGAAAATCAGGTAGTCACAGATAAACTTGAAATTAATAATGCATTCCCTGATGAGAAAATCCTTGTTTTTGTACTTGAAAGGGTGCTTTTGTACGTGGACTTTTCCAACTATATGGTAAGCAAAATCATTCCGGAAAACCTCTCCTTCTATCAGAAAAGGAAGTTTCTCCACAATGTTACAAGATACTTCTGGGATGATCCGTATTTATTTTGGTGTTGTACTAATAATATTATCAGAAGGTGCATCCCAGAAGTTGACATGCTGAGTACTCTGGGAGCTTATCATGCTTCACCAGTTGGGGGTCACCATGCAGATGATCGTACTGCAAGAAAGGTACTGCAAAGTGGATATTATTGGCCAACCTTGTTCAAGGATGCATATGAGTTTGTAAGAAGATGCGACCAGTGCCAGAGACAAGGGTCAATCTCGAAACACAATGAGATTTCTATGACGAAAATAATGGAGGTTGAATTATTTAACATTTGGGGTATTGATTTCATAGGCCCTTTGTAAGATCCTATGGGCTAAAGTATATTCTGTTGTTGTGGACTATGTGTCCAAATAGGTGGAAGTCATTGCCTTGGCTAAAAACGAAGGCAAAAGAGTGGTTGTCTTTCTCAAAAAGAATATCTTCTGTCGCTTCGAAGTACCACTTACTATTATAAGCGATGGAGGATCCTATTTTTGCAACAAAGTGTTCCAAGCTGCCTTGTCAAAATATGGGGTGAAACAGCATAAGGTAGCAACTCCATATCATCCATAGACCAGTGGGCAAGTGGAGATTTCAAACTGGGAGATAAAGGCAATTCTAGCCAAAATGGTAAACGTAGGTAGACATGATTGGTCTCAAAAGCTCGATGATGCCTTGTGGGCGTATCAGAAAGCTTTCAAGACACCTATTAGGACGTCTCCATATCATCTGGTCTATGAAAAATCAAGCCATTTTCCGATTGAGCTAGAGCATAAGGCTTTGTGGGCACTCAAGAGGTTAAATCTAAATTGGAAGGAGGCAGCAGAGTTAAGACTAGGGCAGCTGATGAGATAGATGAATTCTGTCTTGGGGCTTACGAAAGAGTAGACCTGTATAATGAAAGAATAAAGAAATACCACGATTGGAGGATTGAAAAGTGGGATTTTTAGAAAGGCGATTGGGTATTACTCTTCAACTCCAGATTGAAGCTCTTCCAATGTAAACTTAAGTCTAAGTGGTCTGGCCCGTTCAAAGTTACACACGTCTACTCATATGGAGTACTCGAACTTGAAAACAAAGATGGAAGTGTCTTCAAGGTCAATGGACAATGAGTCAAGCTATATATCGGTCCAATAGACTCGGTTAAATGCTTAAGTACAATTTATCTCGATGATGTCTGAGTAATTGAGATAACTAAGTCGTGTCGCGATAGTAAATTAGGTGCTAGCGGGAGGCAACCCACAGTGTGTTGTTGTAAGTGTAGTTAGAGTTCTTTGTTTCTTTAGTGCAATTTGATATGCTTGTTGAAGTGTGCAGGAATAAAAATACATGAAAACAGAATCGATCAAGTTGAGGAAGGTTGACGAGAATGTTGACGGATCGTCAATGGCCTGACGGACAATCGCTGAAACCTTCGAAGACATAGAAAAAAATAGATATTGGGGATGAGGCCTGACTTCTAAGATGACGGACCATCACATCCTTGACGGACCATCAAAGTTACCATCAACATGGTGCTAAAAAATTGAGGTTATGGATAAGAGCTGATGGACACCACGACGGATCATCAAACTTTTGATGGACCGTCACTTTCACTATCATAGTAAGGCATAATAAATAAAGTTCTGTTAAGACTTGATGATGAAACCAACTGACCATCAAACACCTAACGGACTGTCAGGTTTCCCGTCAGAAAAATCCTACTTTTTTTAAAAGAACGGGTTGGGTCATCAAAGGTCCATGCGGTTGTTTTGATCCAACCCAAAACATATTTAATAGGTAATGGGAGTTAGTTACACATATGTTCCCACTTCTTTAACTCCCAAAACCATTTAAATTCTTGCACATTCATTATGGAAATCAAATGCATCCCATCTTAGGACTCTTCATTTTCTCCCTTCTCCTATTTAAACTACCACCCTATTTTGTTCTTCTCATCAGAATCAAAGTTAAATCTCTCGCTGAGAAAATAGAATAGTATAGTTTGTTCAAGTTTTACAAGTTCAGAGTATTGAAGAGTACTTCAAGGAGAAGGTATGATCAAAACTCTACTTCTCTTTTCAAAATGAAGAACATGAATGGTGTGAGTTTGATAATGTTTGAAAGAACTTCTTTTTTTCTTGTTATTGTTGTTGTGCTTCTGATTTAATTGAACTCTGGTAAATACTGTTCTGGGTGAAGCCTGAGTAATCCATGGCCAAAAATGGTGAAACTAGTCTTTAATGTTGAATTGATATGGTGATTATTGTTCTTAATGATAAGATGTATACCAGATGTTTGCCAATTCGCCAAAGAGAAAGAGGAAATCAAAAATTTTAGTTGACGGACCGTCAGACTATCCGTCAACTGCCTTCTGAACAACTGCCTCTCTGGTTTAGCCATGATGAACTTCTTGATGGACCGTCAGACCTTTGACGGACCATCAACTTGACCGTCGCTAGGCTTCTGAATAAAGGTTTCACTGGTTAAGCTGTGATGGACACCGTGACGGACCATCAGACCCTGACGAACAGTCAGACTATCTGTCAACACAACTCTAAACATTATTTCATTCTAATTGTGATAATAAATTGATGTTTTTTTCTCTATTTAGGCAAAATGTCAAGGAAACTACCCCCACACAGAGGCGGTGGAAGATCTTAACAAGCAAGGGGTAGAGATGAACCGGCACACAATGAAAAAACACCTACTTTCAACACTCATTAGTGAGTAACTAAAGTACTCTCCCAGTCTAAGGAGAAGAGTGAGAGTGATATCAGCAGCAGCTCTACTTCCAGCCCCAACGAGAAAGGTGTTAACACATCAAACCCTGATTAAGTTGAGGCATCGGAAACTGAGGACACTAATGTAATTAAAAGCAAGGACCCTCAGATGCGGAAATAAATTCAATGGCAGAATGAAGAAGCACGGGATCATTACCTTAATGGGCTTGAACCAACAACAAACAGGCAAATAAAGAGGCCTATCTCAGAAGAGCACCAAATTGTCACTTTCGAGCTGCATGAGTACTCGAAGCTTGAGCAATGATTTAATTAGTACGAGTTAGGGTGGATAAGAAAACCTCCTAGGATATACTATCCCAATATCGTACGGGAGTTTTTCGCCAACTATTTGGCACTAGTAGACAAGGACTACCCCAAAGGTACCAGAATTTCAGACTTGCTAAACAGGGAAAAAGTTCCTGGAAGAGGGTTCATCATTAATATCTATGCCCGCATGCTGAATAGGATGCTATTTAGGCCTGATTATAAGGCACCGGCGACCATACCAAAACTTGAGCATCGCCTGACGACGGCCTCCAGCTAAAGGTCTTGGTTATCTAGGCTTCTCACAGATGATGGTAACCCATCATGGTCATATAATACCAAAGAGAGGATTGCTAAATTGTTCCTCATATTTTGGGCTAAGTTTTGGTGGGCTATTGTCAGATTGCGATTTATGCCGACAGGGGAAAATGCCAACTTGGACAGTCACAGGGCAATGTTGGTTGCTAGATTGGTTGATAGGATGAAGATTGATTTCGATCGTATTATTGTTGATGATCTATTAGTCCATGCATACAAAGTGGTGAGTGTTTTACCATTTTCATATTTGATCACGAAACTATGCAGACAGGAAATTATGCCTTTAATCAGAGGGGTTGATAATGACGTTCGAGCAAGTCACAGGTAGGACATTAAGCGAATGAAGGATGATTCAAAATTATATGAGATGCGAGCCAATAAGACACCTGTCTATCAGTCACAGTCAGTTCCATCCCCAGAGACATCTGAGATCCCCACAGGTATGCCATTACCGATTACAACTTATGTGCCACCGGATTATGTGCCTCTCGATGCTTCTACAGGGTTAGCTTCTTTTCCCCCGGTGGGAGAAACTACAAACACTGTGTCTGTCCCACCTTAGTATTTTGAATACCGAATGACACAAGATAACTTCACCAAATCTGTGAGAGCCTAGAAAAAGTTTGAGAAGCAGTTGAATGCATGGGCAAAGTAGTTTAAGCCATTCGTTGACCGTATTATTGAGGAAGCCCTCAGACCTTATCAGAATATTCATGCCACGATAGACGACATGGAGGAGCGTGTGAACAAGTAGTTGGATGATTTATTAATTCCAGATTTTGCGAGTTTTATGGCAGAGTTTCAGCAAGCACAGGATGACATTGTTGAGCTGAAAAGGCAACTATCACAACCTATTTTTGATCCTATATTGATAATCGGTAATGAATATGAGAGCCTCGTTGATCTTATGGGTAGGCCGTTGAAAGATAAAGGTAAGCAGGTTGATGAAAACGCTGACAGAAAGACTTCAAGGAGAAGAAGGCACGAAGATATGACACCTGGGGAAAGAGAATCTAGCGACATAAGAAAAGTTGCTAAGAGATTGAAGAGAGATGAAGAAAAAAGGAAGAAAAAGGCTGAAGATGAAGTAGCGAGAGTCTCAACTAGTTCAGCCCCAGTAAAGGAGGCCACACCTGATCCAGTGCTATTCGAGATACTTCCAATCTAGGAGGAACCTGTTGTGAGCACCCCCACCACTATTAGGGTCACTGATGTTGCACCTGAGGCCAAAGAAACCTCACCACATTCGACTGACTCACTAGCCTGAAAGGTTTTGCAAGTATTTCACTTCTTATACCTTATTGTTCATGCATTTGAGAACAAAGCATTTTTATTTAGAGAAGGTGGGGTACTTGTTGTGCTGTTGGTCACCATGGGGTTTTAATAGCTTGTGTTATTTTCCCTCGTGGGTTATCTAGTAGAACCGGTATGTTTAGGTTGTTGTTTATGTTTCTTTTCTTGTGCATCGGATGTAAATATTGTTCAGTGATTATATTATAAATGTTTCAAGTTCTTTTCTTTTAGCACCTTTTATATGTATGAATGGATAATGAATTGTGGCAGAATATTGTAAATATGCTTGTGTATAAGAATGTTTTCTTGTCGCTTAATATTTGTTGATCAACCATTTTTAATCTGTGATTGGCATTAGGAAGCAAAGATAGAGTAAGCATGATCATGTGATATGAACCCAGGAATTTGTAGGATAAGTATGAGCTTATTGCTTGTGTGTGAGAGTATTTTGATATAGTTCTTGCGTAGTGTGTACAACTAGAACTTACCCGATTCATTTGTGGTACCTTGTGGTTGATTTAATAGGATAGGATAGCAGGCCTCCTTCAATTGTAGTCCACTTAAACATAAAAATCCCACCAAAAATATATGATTTTTTCCTTTGCACCCTCTGTGAGCTTTTGTTATTGTTTATTCAGCCCCAATAATTTTGATTCACTCTTAGTAGGATGTTAACACCTAATTTTAGCCCTGGTCCAGTATTGGACATCGCTCACTTTAACTTAGGCAAAATGCCTAAGTTAAGGACGGCTACTGTTGGGAAGGTAACAATCTGATGTAAGTGGGTTGAGAGTTGAAAGAAAATATTTCATATTGCCCTAATCTATTTAGATATTGTGTACCTCAACTGAGAGCATAAGTTGAGGGTGGCTGATGTAAAAAAAAAGTGAATGAATAATATGGATTCTAAGTGGAGAAAAAAAGTAATAAATATGGAGAGAAGAAACTAAGGGTGAAGAGAGTGAAATCTGAACTTGAAAGTCACTTCCCCAAAATCATTTCTCACCTAGACCGAAACCGCATTACAAGCCATCGAAAGTTATGTTTGATCTTTGTAAATCAACTGTAGAGGAGCATTAGATGATAAGGTCAAGCTTATGGGTGTGTGTACTGTGTTTGTAACTTTTTTTTTAGATTGAGAGTCTTAGTTTATAGTCCACAGGTTAACTGAACAAAGCGTGGTGGATTTCTTTGACTGTGAGGGCAATCTGAGCCATACTTGTTTTTACTGAATTCTATGAGATGTTGTGTCTGTGATCATGTATGTGCTGATTTGGAACTAGTGTCATTTGTAGATCCTGATGTGTTGAAGCTACATGAGTTAGGTGACAGTTGAGAGGTTGTATCATCCATAGCTGAACGATTGAATGCACATCATTGTCTTGTTCATGCATATAATATGGTGTTGGGTTGCTTGAGGACAAGCAATTATCTTAAGTTGAGGGTGTTGATGTTTCGGCTTTGGACAGAATATTTTACATCCTTTACAAAGGGTAATTATGCGTTTTTAAGCAACTGATGGTGTATTTGATGTTGGGTTGTAATGTTTTCAGGTTAAGGACTTAGCTGAAGAAATAACTTAGAAAAATAGGGAAAAAGAGAACTGACGGGCCGTCAACCATATGACGAACCGTCAGGGTGTCCGGTAATACTAAGCAGAATGGAAAGAATGGATACCCAAGTGACGGTCCAAGTGACAGACCGTTAGACCTCTAATGGGTCGTTAACCTGGTCATCAGTATAAAACTGAAAGTGGCCCCTCAAGTGATGAAGTGACGGTCTAAGTGATGGACTGTCATACCATTGATAGCCCGTCAACTTGATCGACACTTCTTAAATAAGATGAAGAATTTTGAGACTCTCAGCGATGGTCCAAGTGACAGACCATCAGGACATTGATGGGCCATATAAATACCCAGTCTAGGTTTAGATTAGGTATATTTTATCTCATTTTCAACTTTTGAGCAATTTGTAACCTACTATTCTCTGAGAAATAAGCTGATATTGTGGATCTTAACATCTTATTTACTATTCTTCTTTGAAGATCAAGAATAATCCTTTGGGATCTTTTTGTAAGTAACTTTATAAATTACTTAGGAGAAATACAATAGAATTTTCTTCTTATTTTATGATGTGTGTCTAAAGCTCTTATAACTAGGGTAATGGGAGCCTTGATGTGATGGGTTGTTTAGGGTTGTGAGATTTGCCTAAGTTTTGTAACTAATTGCAATTGTATAAACTCCTCTTCATTTTTATGATCTTTCTTGGTTGCAAACTTGAAGGGTGAGCCCAAGAACACCACTTGTTTAAGTAGAAATATTTGTGTTGGAAAAAGAGGAGATTTACAAGGATCTTAAAGGCCTTAACCTTTGGGTTAAAGTTTGATTCCTTAACAGGATTAACCCACTTAAGAAAAAAAATTGAACATATCAATATATTTTTTAAGTTCGAAAGAATTAAAGAGTAATCATCTATTAAGGTTGAGAAACGAATAGATGAACTTTAGAGTTCAATAATTCTTGCAATTGGAATTTGTTACGTTGGAATTCAGGATAACTCACAACCTTGACTGTTTTAACATCTTGGTGAACATAATCCTAGTTTATTTATTCTCATTGAATCAAAACTTATAAGCATACTCATTAGTTGGAACACGATTTGCTACCAGCATATCTCACCGTTAACAAACAAACCCTTTTTTATTTCAGAACTTTCGATCAACGGTCTATTAATAATCATAACACTTAGTTTACATAGTATTCCCTGTGGGATTCGACCCCAACCAGTTGGGTTCTATATTTGATGACGATCGCTTACACTTTCTAACGAGAGTTGTAATTTGGACGTATCATGTGTATGGTTTACTTGTTTCAGGGTCTTCTCTCTTTTATGACCCCATTGGTGGTTGTGTATTCTGGTTTTGGTCCTAAGATTATCTTAGACTCTTTTCTTCTTTTTTTTCTACCTCGGTAGATGACTCTTTGGTTGCCAAAAGAGTCTATGGGGGTGTGTGGTATCTATTGTTAATAAAAAGGGATCTTGGTGGATTTGTTTGACTTGAATATGGTGGATTTTAATGTCATTCAAGGAATGGACTGGTTGCATTCGTACTATTCATTATTAGATTGTCGGATCCATTAGGCTCCCTGATGAGTCTGTTATGGAATTGGATAATAGTTTTGTTTCATTCCCTAAATATTAAGGGAAAGGCTATGTTTTGTCTTAGATCTCAGAGATTGGTCTCCAAAGTGGTGTTTCTATTATTGGTTGGTTAGGGTTAAAGATTCTAAATCGGAAGGTTTTTCTTTGCATTGGGTTTTGATGATACATAAACTTCTTGGGGTCCTTTCTGATAACCGTCATGGTGTCTGTCTATTGGGGAAGTTGGTTGGAAATTGGTCTTATTTCAGACACTCTCTCTCTCTTTCTGCATAGAATAATTCTGGTGGAGTTAAAGAGCTTAAGGAGAAATTAAGGATCTTTTAGATAGAGGTTTCATCAGTTCTAGTGTCTCTCTGTGGAATGGTTTGTTCTTGCATGCATAAGAGGAATGGTTCCCCGAAAGTGAATAGGTTGTCGATAGGTGAATAAGGGATTTGGAGAGTCCTTCTTGTGGGGTGGACCATGCTTATGTATATTCTATAAGGGTACTTTGCTAGTAGTACATGGTGGGTGATAGATCCTAGGATTGAATCTAGATGCTTGATCTTGGTAAAGGGAGTATGTTAGCTCAGGAATTGTGGAGGTAAATTGGTAGGTTGGATAAAGTTGATGGCTTAGGAATTACAATAGTGAGAAAGTTGTGACTTATAGGTCGAAAGTTCAGGTTGAATAGAAGGACTGGGGATCTAGTCATTCAACAGGTTAGATCATGGAGCTTGCACATATCTTTGTCCCTATACTTGTACTTTATTATTGGCATGAAATTGATTATTAAATTCTTGATTTTGAATATGAATTTTGGCATAATTAAGGGTTTTGACATGATTACTCACTTAATCGATTCTTTCATGGATTGTGATGCATTATTTATGTTTTATTAATGTTTATGAATATTATGGGATGCAAGGGAATGGTAAATGGATTTTGGGGCGCTACAGATTCTCTAATTACTTGGTTTTAGTCTTAAAAATTATATTCCATCAAAATATTTATGAAATTGCCGTCGAATATAATTTTGTCATATGTTTTGGATATTCTTGAATCTTTGCATTGTATAAATGGTTAAGGGGAACATAAATTTATTTTGGTTGGATTCAAATGATATTTGAATGGCCTTGGTGACCATGGTTTGATTTTAAATGGTTTTGATTTAAATTAGAAACCTTAGAGTCAGTTTTGTCTAATGGTTTTTGCATATCTATATTAGGCTCTAGGTAGCATTGGGATGAATAAGGTTTTGGGTATGGGAGAACAAAGCATCCCTGGTGTACGTCTTCGGTGACATCTATTAGGGCAGAGTATGGTGCTTGTAGAGGTAATGGGGTGAAGGTTGATGATTAGTCTAAAATTTTCCTTTAGCGGTGGACTTGAAGGAAAGGTCGAGTTGAATATTCTGGTGATACTTTTCTCTCTTGGGTAAGATGGTACTCTAGTAGTATTGCATGCTTATAGCACTTATGCCTAAGGTTCGCATTGGGTATTTGTCCCGTTCCCTAAATATGAGTTTTGACTTACATTACATTACTCATGGTATATGTGGTTATGTTTTTTCCAGTGTCTAGTCTAAGGACTCCTTTCATGGTATGGTTTGGCCGGGATGATCTTCCATTATAGTCTAGGTGGTTGTTGTAGAGTACTTCATGCATATGGTTCTGTGTCTTGTTTTGGGGGTCTCTGTCCTACCTTGGGAGGTAGGGATAGCTCTTGTAATTTGGATTCCTTACATGATTCTTCGTGTGCTAGGATGCTAGTGGCATTAGGGAGCATGGTGATATTGTGAAATGGGGAATATAGAAGTCCCTAAGTAGGGGAGAGTCTAGGGTGACTACTAATAGTTAAGATTTTGGAAGGTAAGGTAAGGGTGTTGTCATGGAAAATGGTTAGGAAAAGAATGGGTGGTGAAAACCTTGTGGAGGTTGTAACGAGTGCTGGATCTTTTAATGGATAGATCATACCGCGGGTGTATAAGCAATAGGATTGAATATTGTGATTAGTAGATGTACCAATAGTTGTGTTGGGTACTAAAGAGATTTGGTATGGCATGGTCTTATGAATTGTCTTCATGGCATAGTGGTTGCATGGCTTTTATAGGTTGGGGGTTTTGGTTAAAATGGTTAGATATGGTTTGTCTATGTCTTTTACTCATGATTTCCACGTTATAATAGTGATGAAAGTAGAGTAGTGTTTCGAGATAGAGGTAAGGAGTAGAACTCGGTGGCCTAAGTTAACTTCTTTTAGCTTGGGCTAGGCTTGAACGTGGAAATGGTGGTGTATAGTTAGACTCAATCTCCAGTAATGATGTGTCTTGGTAAACTCTAAGTTAAATTGGATTTGCTCTTTAGCATGAGTTCCATTCATCCGGTATTTTATATGTTTGGGTAAAGTGTGGATGGTCCTTGGTTGGTTGGTTTCTTTTGTGTGGTATTGGTAACTCAGATTCCTTATTCCTTAAAGGAGTCTCGATAGGGATCTTGGATCAGTAAGTTCGCCGGTTGCGAGCAAAAGGCATGACTTCGGTAAAGATAGGCTTTAACATGTTTTAAAAGAAAAACAAATTGAAACTGATAGTACAAAATATTTTTTTAAATAAACCCTATAATAATTCTATTATTGCTAAGAAAATTAGTCCCCTCAAATTTGAGGGCCTAATTTCTTAAGGCATGGAGTCACCCCTGGATAAATGGTACATATATACCATCCGTTATACTTTAGATGCACATATGCTCCTTCCGTTAATGAAATGGTACGGATATGCCTCTCACACTAACGGTAGGGACATATGTATATCCAAAGTATGACCGAGGATATATACGTACCATTTATCATAGTTTTGGGGGTATATTTATCCTTTTTTCGTTGTAATTTTTTTATTCAAATAACTGATCCAAATCCACTGTTCGACCCAATAAACCCATTGAACCCCATTTCAAACCAACTCAATCCGACCTTTTTTTTTGTTCCAAATTTGATACTCCCTTTGTTTTTCTCTTAAACATGAACCTCAATCAAATTGATGTGATTGATCATTGTTGGTAGTTTATTTACTGGCTGGAGGGAGTTGTGATTAGATCAGAGGTGGTGGCCAGAGCTAGGGGTGTGGTGATGATTCGTCAGTGGGGTATTTTTTATTTGACGAAGACGATGGCTATGTGGTGTTGACTGGTGGTAGGTAGTATTTTTTGGATGAAATTTCGCTGGAAGTTGAAACTTGAGGAGTTATGGGTTAATGATTTAAAAAAAATTAACAATAGTGGGTGTTACTGAACTATGTGTGTATATCAATCATATAGGGGTGGAAAAAACACATATGTTAGATTGTCGTCTCTTGAATTTTAATTAGGACCGGATCAGATAGTGGGTTTGAATTAATTATTTAGCATAAAAAATTAAAAGAAAAAAGAAAATATATGTACCATTTCATTAACTACAGGGGTATATGTGTACCCAAAATATGACAGAGGCTATATACATACCATTTATCATAGCTCGGAGATATATTTATTCCTTTTTCATTTATTTTGCTATTCAAAATTTTGAAAAGCCCGACATTTACTGAACTGATAGGACAAACAGAAGACATTTTTCACACCCTAAAGGCTCATGTCTATCAATGCACCTTCAAGCAAATTACAATGATGCACTTAAGCAAATTACAAATTACAGATGTAGTTGTCCGAACCAAAGACATGCAAATAATAGTGATAGGCAATAGCTAAAATGTATTTTTATTTGTAACGTTATATTATGTACTTTCTTTATTAGTTTGCTTTTTAATTTATCAGTTGTTGTTATGAACTAAAAGACTTATTTTAATCATATTATTTTATAAGATTTTATTATGTGTCAATAGTTTAAATAATTTATGCTCGATTGAAGTTAACTAAAAAGATAATTTATGCGTGACCTTTTATTT
The DNA here is from genome assembly GCA_030864215.1 of Capsicum pubescens. Lineage (NCBI taxonomy): Eukaryota > Viridiplantae > Streptophyta > Magnoliopsida > Solanales > Solanaceae > Capsicum > Capsicum pubescens. Next base: position 189,810,364 of record CM061544.1, on the reverse strand, counting down.
TAATTATATCATACTATATTGTAAGTGAGAAGCCCCCAAACCAAAATTTGGATTAAAATTTTGTGAGTTTATACTATTCTTTCATTAAAAGTGCATGCTCTTTTTTATGTCACTCAACAATTTCTTATAATTTTTCACCTCACTTAATAATGGCAATGTATTGCATGTCCATATATAGAGTAACGGAAAATTAATGTTGAAGGTATACAAAAATCATTTGTGGAGAAAACTCTCTATTTAAGAATGTCTTATAATTTGATTGAAAGTGTATTGATGGACATGAGCTTTTAGGGTGTAAAAAAGTCATCTTCTATTGTCCCATCAGTTCAGAAAATGATAATCTTTTCATTTTTGAATAGCAAAATAAATACTGAAGTAGTCTTTTCATTTTTGAATAGCAAAATAAATACTGAAGGTGCATTAAAGGAGATGAACCTTTCTTAAAAATGTAAAAAATTCACTAAAGGCTCATGACTCTAAGAGCACCTTCAATACAAATATATTTAACAGATCTCTTTTCAAGCGTGAAAAGTACACACTGAAGGTGCTCCATTGTCCATGCATTTTCACCATTTTAATCATGAAAATTTTGACAAACTCATTTATTATATTTGTCCCTCATTAACACCATTTTGATCCAAAATTCTAAAATTGGTGTTCTCCGACAGGATTATATTCCTGATTAGAGAGAGAGAGAGAACTCTTCACTATTTGCTTTGTGAATTTAACCTTGAGATCAAGATCCAAACAGTGAGGTGTGCAACTGAATCAGACACTGCAGAATTTAAAAAGAATGCTGAGGTGAAGTTGTAGGGTTCGAACAAAACTAGGGAAGAAAACTGAAGTAAAACGATACTCCATATTTAAAAGTCCATTAGCTTTCATTTCATTTACTTTCGATTTCTTTCAGTTGCTTCAAACCAATCAAGCACATATATCAAAAACAATACTGTCATTAGATAACACGATTCATACAAGGTCTTGGCACAGAAAAACAGATGGTGAGAAAGAATCTTAACACACCTCCAAAGCTACGTGGTTATTACTGCAGCATACAGCTTTCAAATAGTAATATACGAAGACGCTCTTAATATGTTTTCAGGCAGCAAAGGTAAACTTGGCAAATTCATTTGTGCTCTGTCTTTAGCATTGCCAGTTGGATATTCCAGTAGCAGCTTTTCATTCTGAAGTGAACTTTGAAAACTACGTATGCCAAATAAGATCAGCTGGAGTTTTGATGCTTTGTTAGGGGAGGGATGTGTCAGTGGCAAGGATGAACAGGGTGTTGGAGTTGCATGGAATTGTATGCACTGGTTACTCCACATGAAAATTTCAGGATCAGTTGTGTACATACAACTACAATTCTTACAATAATGTGTGATCGATCATCCATTTACAGTGTGATGGGGCTATTTTGACACGACCCCGAAAAGAACAAAACTAAAATCAAACTAGAGAATATAAACAATTGCATTACAGATGGACATGATTTGTATGTAGCACCTCCTAATTGGGAAATAATGACGTATCAAAAATTAAATGCCACAAAACGTTGGCAGATAGGTCAAGGCTCTGAATTTTGCGACCTCTCCGATGTATCAAAGACTACCCGATTGTTGCTGCATAGGAGCTTCATGATTATGAACTGTCCAGTTAGTCAACTCTTCTTTTACACTCGTGTCTTCTAGCATCAGAATGCCATCAGGTTAAATTGATATCTGTTTTTGCTGCTTCTTATTTTTTTATTTAACTATCATGAATCATGGGATCCTTGGAGCAGTACACTGATACGCTTAGAACTGTCTGTGCGTAGGATATCTCCCTTGGGTCCAATCTGGAAGAAGAATCATTTCCACGATCTCAACTCTTAACACAGGTAAGCATTCAAGGGAAAATATAACCAAGTGAGCTGATAAAACTGCAAAAAGACCAGTCATTCTTTACATGGGAAAGTTACCTCACTTGGAGTTTCAGGTGAGAACCACCGCAGTAGTACTCCAAGATGCACCACAGCAGGAATTAGCTTGAAAAGGAAAGGTGTGGTCACCTGTAACATTGATTTGGAGCACTCACATATCAGCATAGAAATAATAATAAAATACAAAATAGAGCCATTAAATTTATTACTGTTAAACCTTTCCCTAAATCCCCATACTGGCCCATTTAATAACTCATTAAACTCGTCTTCATCACAAAATTATTAGTTTAGTTGTCAAAGACACATCGCAGCAATATTTATTCAATGTTTGGCTGCTAACTCTAGACAAACATTATAGCTATATATAAGAGAAGATGTTGTACTTTTGGTAGTCCTCACAAGGGCATTTTTGGTATTCTAATTTTTATGGTCAAATAAGGTTCTTGAACATAGCAAGTAATTGTGGTTTTTCTTATATATTTTCATTTTTGCCCTTATTCTTCTTGTTAAGATCATTGCATTTGGATTTTTGCAATTGGTTTCTTCTTACCACTTGTTAGATTATTTTTTAATTAAAATTTCCTTCATAATCAACAATAACTTGAACTAAAAAAAATTATTCAAGATAACTTAATACAAAACTAAATTTTGCAATGATTTCAACTACTACCTCATAGATTTTTCTAATATTATATTCAATCCTCCAAAAATATATAATACATAAAATAACTTAATATATAATATCTTGTATTATTATTTTTCTTGATGGATATGAAAAAAATACAAAAGAATAATTAAAATGGGGCGATTATTTTAATGGGCGTATAAAAATTATACATAATAACTTAATAGACCAAATGGAGTAATTTGTTAATGTTAGTTTAATTATCGTTTAATATTTTATAGACCATTATTAAGTTAACTTATATAATGACTCTAAATTAAGGTTATAATTGTTATAATATAAACTTGAAGTCATTGAAATATTTTATTTCATATAATTCTATAAGATGAAAAAAAATATATGTTGCAAAACTCTTACCACTGAAATCATGAGAGAAACTAAAACTCAATAAATAGAATTTATTTTTACCTATAACTAAAGAATTATGTACCCACAAATTTATAAAAATATCAATATTTTCTATTGTGATCTTCTTTGAATCCTAATTGTTACATATTTTAAATCATATTATTTTATAAAATATCGAATTTCTTGTAGCATTTTGATATATTATAATACTCTGATAATAATTTCGTCCTCGCAAATTATTTTTTTAAAATTATTCAATTATGTGATTAAATGTTTTTATAATTATAAAACTTATCAACAAGATATATTTAATATATCATTCGATTACACTAATTATAAAGTAAAAAATATACGATATAGATTATATTTTTAAATTATTATGTTTATATCTTGACTTTGGGCCCAAGCTTAACACGGGCCTCATGAAACTAGTTGCAAATATAATTTCCAACAATATCTTAGGATAAAACATTCAAGATTCAGACTCCCCGAAAGTTCTGGTAGTGATGAAACCGAGCTTTTACAACCCTTGTTGAAGGCAATACTCTATGGACTACCCTTTCACATGCCAATTACTTTTAAGACGGTGGTGTCCGGACCAGTTTGAGCACACCTAGACTGTTTCCACCAGGTACTTGTTACCTCCCATCAGCACAAGTATGAGTATCTATACCAACATCAAGGATTAGGCAGTATGAAGAAATCACCTAGATTTTTAGCCTCTAAAGCGATTAAAACCTGAGACTCATTTCTACTACTTCATTAACCCCTCATTGATCGGAAACAGCCTCTCTACTTCTTTGGAGGTAGTGGTATGGACTGCGTACACTCTACACCCTCCCCAGACCCCACGATGTGGGAATATACTGGGTTTGTTGTTGTTGTTGTTGTTGCATTAACCCTTCATTGATCACAAGGCCACACCCCCTTTACACAAGTACCGAGTAACTATACCACCATCAAGGATTAGGCAGTACAAAGAAATCACCTAGAGTTTTAGCCTCTGTAGCAATTTGAACCTGAGACTCATTTCTACTCCTACTTCATTAACCCTCTTCATTGATCACTAGGTCACACCCCCCTTTTACATTCCAACTCTATTCTTGTGTTTCTTCTATCTATGATTCAAAAAACGTATGTATGAATCCTGTTTATCATTCCTCTGGCATCAAAAATATAGCTCATAAAAGCCTACGAATGTTTTCCAAACGCCCGGGCAGAAGCTCATTCATTGGCATGCAACTCTCTTCCTCAGAATTGGTTTCTCTGTAAAGCTGGCTCATCTGTTTATTTGATCACTAAGTACAATTTAACCCGTCACAAACACAAAAAAATCCATACAAAGTACCAGTAAGCTATCTTGGTAAAAATCTGCAGACACCTTTTCATTTGCAATCCAAATTGTTGTTGTTCAAGAATTTTCAATATGCTTCTTAATGCCTAACCACTGTCAACCCCACCCCTACCAGGATGGAATTATGGAAACCCCTTAATGCAGCGCTCACAAGTCTTCCATATTTTTCGAAGAAGCAGCTCTTTACATCACAAAGAGAGCATGCATTGTCACGTGTCCAGATTCTCGTCAATTAATCACTCATAGAAAGGTAAATGAGTATCAAAAGCAAGAAGGCAAGCAAAAAGTACAACACTCTCAGAAGTAAATAAGCTATAGTAACTGTTGCTAGAAAAGAGAATAAACAGTAAACATACCAAGCTAAGTGCAGTTGTGCCCAGAAGTAGCATATACACTTTACCCTGCAGCATGACTGAATTCCATTATTTATCTCAAATCGGCAGTCGGATAACTCAACAATGATTACACAAAATCGAGAGTTGCAACAAAGACAGCAATACTAATACTTGTCAGTAATTCAATTTCAATTCAATCAAGTCACACAAAATTCCTACAAAATGGTAACCGAACGGGCTAAATAAACCAGAACCTCAATTAGATGAAGATTTGAAGCACGGCTAAGAAGAACAAAAGCAAACTCTCCTATTTGAGCCAGAGACATTCCAACCTGGAGATACCATACAAAAAAGAGTCAGTAATGCAAAATTATGGAGAACAAATACTAATAGATGCTTTATATACCAAAAAGAGTTCAGAAATTATGACCTCATATGATCTGGAAAACTTACAAGAATTGCAGCCTTATTGGTGTAACCAAACCCCTTGACAACTGCAGCAACCACTATAGTTTTTATAACAATGACCAATATAACAGCTGCTACTAAGATATCAATGTGATTCCAAAGAAAATGAACATGGATAAGCATTCCAATGCTAGCTAGAAAAAGAGCAGCAAAGAAGTTCCTTATAGGTTCAACCTGAAACAAAATGAAAACCCAGCTAAGAACAATACATGTAGTGCAGATGATGTAACAATCTAACCATAGCTACGAGTATGAGAAACCACATCTTCCAACATGCCTACACCCTATGTTGCTTGACTCTTCAAAAATGTCGACAGGTGTGTGTCGGATCCTTCAAAAGTAGAGCATCTTTGAAGGATCCGACACGGGTGTGGCATCCCTTTTGGAGAGTCCATGTAACATAGACTACAGCTCTATGAAACTGCTAGAGAAAATCATTTCCTTATAAAAGGAAAAAATATAGGGAAAAGGATCAAAAATGCCCCTCTACTTTCATAAATTGGTTATATTTGCCCTTAGTTAAACTTTAGGGTTAAATATACCCCCGCCGTTACTAAAGTATGCAAATATACCCCTCTATTTAACGGAAGTCCACACGGGCTAACATTTAGCTGACATGGACTCCACGTGGCATGCCACGTCAGAGCCACATTTTTTCCACTCACACAAGACCCCATTTTCCTTCTGTTCTACACAGAATATACACACACAACACACCCATATACACACACATACACATCCATATACACCATACACACACTCACTGATTTAGAGTTAAACTACACACACAGACCCAGAACAGCAATAGAGAAAAACAGACCACGCCCGAACATGACATGAAACAAAAATCCAACTACGACAGAACCAATCCCTGCTTATGCGATCTGGTCGCCGGAATTGACAGAAAAACAGTTTGTCTTGGTCGTTGCCGAATCGCCGGCGAGATCTGGTCGCCGGAACGAGCTCGGGTGTCTCGCTCCCTCACTCGCTGCTTCACTCTCTCTCAAGCTCCCTCTCTTTTCGCTCAATATCTCCCTCTCTCGATCGGATATGTGTGTATTAGTGTGTGAACTGTGAGTGTCTTCTCTGTGTGTGCGTTGGGAGCAAGAAAAGAAAAAGAATGAAGACTCTCCCAAAAATCCTGTGGGTGTTTGTATTCCTTTGGTATATTCTGTGAAAAATGAGAAAATCAAAAAAATGGAGTGTGTGTGTATGGTGTATATGGATGTGTATGTGTATGTGTGTGTTTATGGGTGTGTTGTGTGTGTATATTCTGTGTAGAAGAGAAGGAAAATGGGGTCTTGTGTGAGTGGAAAAAATGTGGCCCTGACGTGGCATGGCACGTGGAGTCCATGTCAGCTAAATGTTAGCCCGTGTGGACTTCCGTTAAATAGAGGGGTATATTTGCATACTTTAGTAACGGCGGGGGTATATTTAACCCTAAAGTTTAACTAAGGGAAAATATAACCAATTTATGAAAGTAGAGGGGTATTTTTGACCCTTTTCCCAAAAATATATAAGCTCAAAGCGTCAATAAATAAGAATGGGTCTGATAGCAATCTGGACAACCCATCCCAACTCCTAAAGATGGAATATTATAGCATTCTGGAGAATAAGTGCCCAAATAGAGCAGAAAAAAGTCTTAGATAAGGAAAGTTATATCATCAGGAGGATCTTTATATTCTCACTGAGCCTGGCCAGGACTATACCAGGTTGAGTAGGCTGGGAATGAGAAAACAGACAGGGTAGGAAAATGAAGCACCAGTTTTGGGATGGAAAAGGTGAAGTATTCACCAAGGTTCTGTGCTGTTGAAACAGATTGGGAAACCAAATGGATGGAGGGTTTAGAGAGGAAGTGTTTCTTCTCAAAAAAAAACAGAACAGAGGAAATGTTTGGCTCCATAAAATGGTAGAAGGGAAGGGGAGGGGGAGGGGTGGAGGGAGGGCGCAGAGCAAAAATTAAGGCAGTTCTCCTAGAAAGAGATACTTCTATAACCATATTACATATATGCAAAATTGAGAGAATTGTAGCTGGTCAGTTACAAGTTACAACAGAAAAGGAAGTCTATCCACAAGGGACTACTGATAAGGGGGAATCAAGTTGTAGGATTGAATCCAGATAGCAAAAGCTTGAGGAGATTGACTGGCCGAAAGACCCCCATGGGAATTAGATGATGAGAATTTTCAGAATTTGATAATGCAGATTGACAAGAGTTGTTAAAAGGCGGTGAAGAAACAAGAATGGTAGGGATGATACACTAGGCTTAGGACTGTTACTGTGTGAATGATTGGGTCTCTTTTAGGGTTTCATTATTTTTGGTATTGTTTAGGTCTGTTGTGGTAGAAGAGGCCTAGATCTCCAGGTACTTTATAGCCTGATGCATACAACATCCCATATGGGCAATAACCCTATGACCTCAATCAAATTACCTCGACAAATGTAGTTGAAAGATCCGGCATGGAAATCTAACCGTGACAACAGGGATAATTAAAGACCAGTAGGAAGATAGCTCCTACCAAAGAAAGGAATTGTGCAAGAGATTGGACCTCAACTAGGGTTCCTTGTTTTAGCCAGAGTTGTTTAGGTCTATTGTTGCAGTGGAGTAGACATAAAATCTCCAGGTAAGCTTACAAACTTGATGCACACGCCATCTATATCCTCTTGAATATGGGTGGCAACCACTGTCACTTTGTAGTCTATCAGTTCCTTAGAAAAATGGGAGTTGAATATTCCGAATGCAACTAATCATGACAAGAGAAATGTTAAATGATAACTTAGATCAAGGAAAGGAATTGTCCAAAAGGTTGTGACAGCATATGCGGTGGTAGCAAGGCCAACAATTGTTCAAGTTCACTCAAGAGGGCGAGAAACCGATGATACTTGTCATGCACCAGTTTTGTTGTCTGATCCTTTAGAAAACCTTGACCTTCCCATTGCTCTTCGTAAAGGTACACGCAATTGCAATCCACATATTCCATTGCTAATTTTGTTTCCTATGACAATTTATCCTCTACGTCTAGATCTTTGATTGCTTCTCTAGTTTCCATCTCTGTACCCAAAACAGTGGAGGCTTCTAATCATCCTGGATGGTTTGACGCAATGCTTGATGAATTACATGCCTTAAGAGGAAAATCACACATAGGATTTGGTGGATTTACTGAAGGGAAACAAACCAGTGGGATGTTAGTTGGTCTTCACAGTTAAGGGAAAATTACATAGTATGAGCATTGGGATAAAATTAATACACCTTTTGGCCCAACTTCTTATTTTTACATCAAAATGTCCCAAAATTTCGACAAAGTTAAAGGGACTTCGCAGCACCACGTTCTCTTTAAAATGCTTCCCATCAACTAGTTGATTGTTATGAGACATCCAACGAAACGGTCCAAGGGCATCACCGCCCATATAGGAAGAGGCGTAATATAATTTGTGGGTATCAGAGATGGCATAAAAATCATAATATAGATTTGCCTAAAGAACCCAACTTGCTGGGTTATAGCTGCCGAATCAACCCAACTACATAGCTATTTGACAATGCATTGGAGCAACCTGAGAGTGCAGAGCTTGAAGCAATTTCTTATTGGACTCCATAAGAGAATGAACATTAGAAATGATGAAGTGAAACCACCCATGAGGCCCCTTCAAACACCCCCCGGAATTGAAATTTCTAGCTCCATCTGAATTCTAATTTTCACCTGTTTGATTTCCTCAGCATTTAGAGCAGGCCTTTATTTCTTGTTGGACTTCTGATTTGGAGCAATAATAAAATGGGTTGCTGGCCAAATTACACTTATAATAAAATTATAATAAAATTAAAAACACACGCTTAAATTGTATAATTATGTATCAGGTGTATAACAATGTAAAAGTGTGTATAAACACCTTATATACTATTCTGCACGTTTATACAGTAAGTGCATAATGTTGTATAAAGTTGTATACCATGTAAAAAAAGGCTATGCGGGTGTAATTTGAAAATATGGGCTATGTAGATGTAATTAGTTTTATTAGACTGTATATTTTTGAAAATATCCCTAAAGTTAATCCAGATGTAGCAAGACTTAAGGCCAAACTTATGGCTCAAGGGTATGCTCAGACATATGGGTAGATTATTCAAGCACCACCTTCTCCCTGGTTGCTAAACTCCCTTTTGTTCTTTTGTTCATTTCTCTACATGCTTCGGAGAATTGACCTTTACATCAGTTGGACATCAAGAATGCATTCCCTTATTGTGATCTTCAAGAGGAAGTGTATACGGAGCAACCACCCAATTTTATTGTCGAGGTTTGAAGAAATCTTTTGTATCGCTTGAAACAAAATCGTTGGGCTTGGTTTGGCAAGTCCAGCGAGGTAGTTCATGATTTTGGATTGAAAATGAGCAAAGTGATCACACAATATTCTACCAGCACTCATCAGTTGGCATTATCCTCATCGTATATGTTGATGACATTGTCCCTACCCTTAACTCTTTTCTGCATACTAGGTTTCATATAAAAGACCTCGGCCAATTGAAATACTTTTTATGAATAGAAGTAAATTAAAGCTACAAAAGAATTAATCTGTCTCAAAGAGAGTAAATTCTTGACTAGCTTGCAAACACAGGAAAGTTGGCAACCAAAACCTTGGAGTACTCCAATGTTTTCCAAATGTGCATATTATGAAAGATGATGGAGATCCTTTATGATGATCTAGAGAGATCTAGAAGGTTAGTTAGGAAGTTAACTCACCATATTGTGACTTGTCCAGATATAGCTTGATCTCATCTCTGGTGGATTTATGCACCCAAGTGTTGTTATCTACGCTTACTTAGCCTAGTTTTGAGGACTTCCCTTGGGCTTAATGAGTGAATCTTTGTATAAATGAGCATCTTAGTGTTAAGTTATGTAATTACAACGTTTAAGGTATGTTCATAATGAGTTTGGAGTCAAAACATTAAGTTAAAGTTCAAACGCCGAAATTAGTACTCTTAGCTTGAGCTATGTTCCGTTCTAGTTCATCGTGTTGGATTCTATGTGATTTTGAGCTCTTAATTGTGGTGTTTGATGTTATTGGATGCTTGGTGACTTGATCAAGACGATAAATAGATGATATACAAGCTGGAAATCAAGAGGAAAATTCATCGCAAAGCAAGGGATAAAGAACCAAACGCATGGAGTGCAATGTAAGAAAATCTGGAAAATTTGGACTGGCGTGCCACGGACCCTAGGCACCGCGATAAGGGCGTGGCACGCCTTTGGTTGCATTGTGGAATGTCAATTCCAGTAGCTAGGCACGATAGCAGCGTGCCATGCGGCCTAGCCACCGCGATAGGGGCGTGGTACAGAGGCAAATCAAAAACGGTCAATGTTGACCTAGTATAAATAGGACACTCCTATTCTTTTGTAATACACCTTGGACGACCTTAGGGCTTATAAACACGCTAGAGAAGGTTGCAAATAGGGTTTTTATTCCTTTACTTTAGTTTGTTTATGGATTATAACATGGATTCATCTATTGTGATTACGTGTATGTCCATGAGCGGCTAAACACTCTTTTCCGGGGTTAAGGCCAAGAACATGATTACTCTTGTTATGAATTGAATTGGTTTTGGTTATTTAGCATTGTTGGTTGTTTATTTATCCTTGTGCTAACTATTTTAAGGATTCGCGACCCTTAGAATACATGCTTAATTCTATCATGAACCCAGAAGGAGGAATGATAGGATAGAACGTGGGATAGATAGAATAGGATCGTAATCTCAATTGAATGATGCTATGATTTGCATTTAGGGTAGGAATATACCTAAGTGTCCTATTTGGTTCAATTACGGGATGAAATACGAATGCATTTAACTTAGTTCTCGCATCCCCGCTCAACGATGTAGTTGTGGGGCTGAGTTAGATAATTGATTAGAGGTTCGGAAGGCCATAGTCATAATATCAACCCCGTGGACCAACAACCAAGATAATTAACCTAACCAACAAAGTTATATAGCTTAGTATAATTGTTCGTACTGCCTTAACCATGGGTTTCTCCCCATTGATTGTCCAAGAACCTTTGATTTACTGTATTGTTTACTTTACGTTCAGTTTATAACTCTCAAACTCGTTTGGTTACTTTAGCACTTGTTTAATCTTGATAGTTGAACTAGAATTGGATAGTTGATTAGCACAAATCCCTATGGGATAGATACTTGGCTTTCTTAAGGCCATTTTACTACTTGGTGGACCACGTACACTTGCGTGTGCGCTTGGGCGCAACAAGTTTTGGCGCCGTTGTCGGGGACTTGTACGTTGGCAACTGTTATAGTTTTGGTTTTGCTTTTTGATTTCTTAAGTGCTAATTACTTGATCTTAGCTTCTGAATTTGCAGGCACAGGTTTCAAAAGCTAGTAAGCTGGCAAGGGATAGGGAGTTGGTTGAACCAGACACCGAACCCAATGCTTACACCAACGAAGTACTTCTCTACAGAATCCCCCTCAAATTCAGCGAGAGAAAGATCATCCTGCAACCATGGTTCAAGATCCACCAGCCCACAAGACAGTTCGTGAAATGGCAATCCCACTTGTGACTAATGTTACCTCCGCTATTCGAAGACCCGCTGTAGGAGATACATTTGAGTTATTTTGCACAGCAACGAGCAGTTTACTAGGTTGTCACATGAAGATCCACAAGTTCACTTGCAGAATTTTTTGTAGATCAGTGACACATTCATAGCCACGGGGGTATCTACTGATTATGTGAGGCTGGCACTCTTTCCCCTCTTACTTTTGGGAGAAGCAAAGAAATGGTTGAACGCTGAGCTGGCAGGTTCTATCACAAGATGGGATGAGTTGGCCTGAAAAATCTTCATTTGTTTCTTTCCATCCGGCACGACTACAAGATTACGCAATGAGATTTTGAGCTTCAAGAAGAAGACGGAAGAGAACCAGTATCATGCTTGGGAGAGATTCAAGTCTCTTCTTCAAGACTGTCCACACCACCAACAGTCCAACAAGGTATTAGCTTACACCTTTGTTGAAGCACTTGATCATAATATGAAACTTTTGTTAGACTCAGTTGTAGGTGGTCAAGCATTGAAGAAAACTTATGATGAGCTCTATACCTTGTTAAATCGTATTGTTCAAGGGAATCCTAACTGGCATGGTGAAATGTCCAGAAGCTCAGTAAAAAAGGTTGCGGGCCTGATTGAAGTTGATAGTATCACAACCTTAGCCGCCCAACTGCCAGCTATGCAAAATGAGATGATGAATCAATTCAGCAAATTGGGTATGAACCAATCTCTGGCTCAAGTGAATGCAGTGCAGCAGACTCCAAGTTAGTGTGAGATTTGTGTCAATAGTGGCCACTCTGCAAACTCGTGTGGTGTAAATTCGAAATCGGTGAACTTTGTAGGCAATGCTTAAAAGCCAAACTATGGTAATGTTTACAACCACAAGTGGCAAACTCAGCCAAATTATGCATGGGATACAAATCAACCTCAGCAATTTCAGCAGCAACACAACACACAGGCCAGTAATATTGAGGAAACACTGAAAAAGATCCTGGCAAAGCAAGAAGAAATGGTTGCTAAAACAAAAAAAAAAACAAGTGGCTCAAGAGAAGTTGGAGCAGCAGCTGAGGCAACTAGCCCAGGCCTAGAACACCAGGCCACAAGGTGGATTGCCAAGTGATACAGAGCATCCAAAGCAAATTATGACAATCACCTTGAGTAGTAAAGATCTTATTGACAGACCTCCAAAGAAAAATAAGGAGGTAGATGCAGAGTTGGTTCCTCAACAAGTTGAAAGTAAAGATGCTGAAAATTCGTGTAAGTCTGAGTACCCGAAAGCAAGGACTGCTGAGCAGGTTGCCGCAAGACCACCACCACTGTTCCCACAACGGTTCAAAAAGGCTAAGGAGGATGCATGTTCCAAGTATGCCAAGTACTTGATGGTTGTGATGACTAACAAGATTAAGCTGCAGGAGGTTGAGACGGTAGCACTTACTGAGGAGTGCAACTCTGTAATGAAAAGAAAAATGCCCAAGAAGCTTAAGGACCCAGGGAGTTTCACCCTCCCCATACAAATTGGTGACAGCGACGTGGTCCATGCTTTGAGTGATTTGGGGGCAAATATAACACTCTTGGGTTGGGAAAGTCGAGGCCATGCTCTGTGATGCTTCAAATGGCTGATAAAATCCAAATCCATCCTGAATGAATTATTGAGGACATGCTCATAAAGGTGGTTAAGTTTATTATCCCTGTTGACTTTATTGTTTTTGATTATGATGCAGATGACAGGGTACCAATCATTTTGGGACGTCCATTCTTAGCAACAGGAGAAGCGCTAATAGATGTGAGAGAGGGCACTCTCAAAATGAGGTTGGATGATGAAGAGAGACTCTTCAAAAGTTTATAAGCCATTCATACCACCCACTACAAAGATTTGTGTATGATCACCGCCATGAAAGTGGAAGAGTGTAGGGTGGTAGAGCCTACACCACCAATGACCTCTTCGGACAATCTCATTAAGTTGCCCAAACCACCACCTAAGCCCCAAGTTGACAAAGTTGAGGAGAGTTGAGGAGCCTGAAAAGGCTATTATTGAGAAAAATGATGGCCTTGAGAATACATACTCAAGAGGTTAGAAACGAGTGAGATCCAAGTAGGAGGAAGAGGATGAAGGAGAACGGTTGAGATGTAGTGAGGTGGGTCATGTCGCGACACTAAATCAGGCGTTGCTTGGGAGGCAACCCAAGTTAAGGCAGGTTTTGTTTTCGTATTCTGAGTTTTTACTTCACGTCGTTTTTGCTTTTCTTGAGTCACAGGTTGATGGGAAGTCTGAGTACCGAAAACCTGAGCTGAGGAGCGTGGCAAAGACCGGGTGTGGGGTCCCCGAACCCTCTTGATGTTAAAAGATGCTACTAGCTAGGCCTAGAGGCCTCAGAGAGTACTTCTATCCTTACTTTTGAGTATACTTTGGGGAAAAAGTAGATTTTTAAGTGTGGGGTGTGGGAAATCCCCATGGTTTCGAGTGAAGTGATGTTATAGGATCTTACTTTTAGTTGGTTTCTAGCTTTTGGGTAAATTTGAAAAAATTACAAAAAGATTCTCTTTGTTTTTAGTTTTGTTGGTGTCAGTTAGTAGGTGCACACTTCACCCACCCCATGGTTGTTCTTTTCGGTTCTTTTCCACAGGGGCTCCCTTTGAACTCAGTATCCTTTTTTTCTTTTCAGGAGTAAATTACTAAATTTTAAAAAAAACTGTGTAAGTTAAGTGAGATGTTCTTGTTGGTGCTATGTATGATTACATGATGCAAGTGGTTTTATATGTGAAAGCATGTTGATTGTGTTGAATGACTCTTGATCATTGTTGGCTTAATGTTGAATTCGTGTGATTGCCTGGTCTGGAGTTTATAATGATCCCACTTGAGTTGAGCATGTGTCATATGTGAGTGAGGTTGTTGTGTATTCCTTGTTGCATTTTGATATCTAGAACTTGCCTGGTATGTGTGCAAAGTGAAATAAAAAGTGTGGGTTTAGGAGATGATATAGGCATTTCTTTGGTAGCCATATTTCATATACCCTCTTGTTTATCTACGCTTGCGCATAATCCTAGTTAGCCCCGTTGAGCCTTTAGCCTATGTTCTTTGGTAGCCTCATATGTAGCTTGTTCCTCTTCTTTGATTGACCTTAAATTGATCCAAAGCTCCTAAGCGTTTTAGTTGAAAATTAATTTGATTAAGGACTAAAGATAGTAAGTAGGGAAAAGGTGAAAGTGAAGCCCCCAAAAAGTAGCAAAGTGATGTGTAGTGGTCGGGAGTTTTGTAATGAAAAAGAGAGAAATGGTCGTTTTTGATTGGCGTGCCACCGAACCCTAGGCACCGCGATAAGGGCGTGACACACCGCTGGTTGCACCATTTCTCTCTTTTTCAAAGAGAGAAAGTTTAGTTAATCAACTATCGTTTTTGATTTATAAGCATGTATTCTTAGATAATTGATTAGAGGTTCGGAAGGCCATAGTCATAATATTGATCCAGTGGACCACCTGACCAACAAAGTTATATAGCTTAGTATAATTGTTCGTAGTACCTTAACCCTGGTATCTCCCCATTGATTAACCAAGAACCATTAATTTACCGTACTGTTTACTTACTTTCAGTTTATAACTCTCAAACTCGTTTGGTTACTTTAGCACTTGTTTAATCTTGATAGTTGAGCTAGAATTGGATAGTTGTTTAACACAAGTCCATGTGGAATCGATATTTGGCTTTCGTAAGGCCATTTTACTACTTGGTGGACCACATACACTTGCGTGTGCGCTAGGGCGAAGCATAGCTTTATCGGTAAGTGTTGTTAGCTTGTTTATGTCTGCACCTATGGTCAAACATTGGGAAGCTTTGGAACATAAAAGAGCTCTTGGACTTGGCATATTGTACAACAATCACGCTCGTACTCGTGCTAAGTGTCTTGCAGATGCTGATTTGACTGGATTCAAAATTGAAAGATCTACTACAGCCTTTTGTGTCTTTGTTGGAGGGAACGTATTATCATGGAAAAGTAAGAAGCAAAGTGTTGTGTGTCACAATCTACGTGTGAGGTTATGTGAATACATAATCTTTTAACTGAAATTGGGTTGAAGCATCATACACCAGCAAAACTTTAGTGTGATAATCAAGTTGCTCTTCAGATTACCTCAAATTTGGTATATCATGAATGAACAAAACATAATTGCAGTTGATTGTCAGTTTATTTGCGAGGAGATTCAGGAAAATGAGCTTTCCACTAGCTACATGAAGACGGGAGAACAACTAGTTGATTTGTCCACAAATGCATTGAATGGAACTCATGTTGATTACCATTGTGACAAGTTGGGCATGATCAATATCAATGCTCCCGTTTGAAGGAGTGTTACAGAATCACATAAATGGTAGTATAGCTGATTTGTAGGGATTCGAATATCTAGTTATCATAGTTAACTTATTCTCTTCATGTATTTATATCATTGTGATCTTAAATAACACTCAAAAAACAATAACACTCAAAAAACATGCCAAATCCCTATTTAGTTGGTGGCCAACAAATGAATTCTCTTCTACCTATTACTGTCAAGATGATTATTATATTTTCTAATCTTTGAATTTGTTAAACTTATCTTCTCTGAAAATGTAAATGTCATCAATTTTTATACTTACTCCATTTAGATAATCTTCAAAATTTTGATAGGCTAGGGTCAATAGAGAATCTTTGCCTTGAAAGACGGTTCAGTATTGTGTGCATAGAAAACAATAGCAATCAGAGAGACTCAAGGAAAAACAAAATGTTGATGAAATGTACGAGATGTCAAACCTGTTCAAGTGTATGTTGAGCCAGGTCGGTAGTTGATATCATCACTCCAGCAGCAAAAGAACCCAGCTCAAGACTCAATCCCAGTTTATCACTACACTGAGATGTAATAGTATATTTAATCCACGAGTAGGCCATATCTAGGAGACAGTAAGAGGTTAAAAAGTTGAGAACCATGCATTTTCTTTTCAGAGATGGGAATAGGAACAAACCCAAGCAACAAGCAAGCAAAAAGCCACAGACGCAAGTTGATACAGTTCATTAGTCTGCAAAAAAATTCAGCAAATCACATAGAAAAAGCTGTGACATGAAGGATGTTTATTCCAATAGATGCAAAGTTACCTGGGAAGATAGGCCTATCATAAGCCTAAGAAACCAAGGTACACAAGTGCGACATAGTACAGACAAAATGGTCAAGAATGTGACCAGAACAACCAATCTGTAATGAAAGGAATAGCATCGGTCAGAGACAAGATTGACATTCAGACTGTTTAATCCAGTCGATAACATAGCAGAATGAAAAGAAAATCAGGAAACCTGCCCTAGTTTTTCTTCTTCTGCTTGTTTCTTTCTTTTTTCTTGGTGTTTGTATGTGTTTGTTTGTGTGTGTGTGTGTGTGTGTGTGTGTGTGGGGGGGGGGGGGGGGGGGGGGGGCGTTGTAATAGAGATTAAAGTAAAGTTGGAGATTTTGTTGTGCTGCAGTGAAACAAATAGATAGAAACGAAATGGCACCCGTAATACATATGTCCTGTGTATGAGATATACGTAGAGAGACATGCCAACTGAACCAGAATGACTCACCAGCTGGTTTTTATTGATTTGCGCAAATCCAACAGGTAAACAGTTGGTCTAAGCTAGTGTGTTTTCACACTTAAGGTGTCAAACTAATATGAAGCAGTGCAGTTTCACCTCTCAGCTTTGGACCCTCTTTTTAAATATGTAGGGACTTAACCAGTCGACGCCAAAGTCTACACTGAAACTACTTCAATGAAGGCCAAGAAAAGGTTTGGAAAAGTCTCAATTAAGGACACCTGTTCATTCTAGCAATGGAGGATTTCAACAGCATGATGAGAATTGCAATCCAAAATAGGTGGGTGACAGGTTTCAAATTGAACAACACGGATGGGGAAAGTGTGGAAATATGTCATTTGCTTTATGCTGATGACACCGTTATTTTTTGTGAGCCTAAGTCGAGCAGATCAGGTACATTTGGTTGATGCTGATTGTTTTTGAAGCCTCCCCTGGCTTAAATGTTAACTGGAGTAAAAGCAGTCTATTCTCCGTAAAAGAGGTGCCGCATATTCAAATCCTAGCTGACATTTTGGGATGTAAGGTGGACACTATGCCAACAGTTTATTTTGTAATGCCCTTGGGTTTCAATAATAAGGCGATGGGTATGTGGGGTGGTATCATAGAAAAGATAGAAGAAATTAGCAAAATGGAAAGCACAATATCTCTCTTTGGAGGCAGACTCCCTTTAATCAATTCAGTTCTAGACTCTTTACCTACCTGTGTAATGTCTTTGTTTCTGTTGAAAATATCTCAAGTACATAACTATTAGTAGTTTTAAAGTATTAGAGTTTTGTATGGCTTAAACTTAGGAATTAGTTATCTCTCTGTTATTTGAATTTAAGTTTAGTTGCTTATTTTTACATTTTCTAGTTAGAAATTTAGCTATAGATATATGTCTTTGAGTTATTAATAAAACAATTTCCTTTGACAATACAATTGCAGTATTTTTTCTCTCCAAGTCTTTCTCTGTTATTTCTTTAATTTCAAAGCTAAAACCCAACAATTGGTATCTAGAGCCATTTTCTTGAGGGATCTGGGAGTGTGATGAATTCTGAAAACAACTTCTCCCAAATAGTTCCTCCTGTCTTTGATGGTGAGAATTACCAACTTTGGGCAGTAAGAATGGAGACTTATCTTGAGGCTTTAGATCTTTGGGAGGCCGTAGAGGAGGGTTATGACGTTCTTCTGCTGCCCAATAATTTCACGGTGGCCCAGATCAAAAGCCAAAAGGAAAAGAAAATCATAAAATCAAAGGCAAAAGCAAAATTGTTTGCTAGTGTGTCTCCAACAATTTTCACGAGAATTATGGCCCTTAAATCAGCAAAAGAAATTTGGGATAATCTAAAGAAAGAATATACAGGAGATGACAGAATACGAGTCATGAAGGTGTTGAATCTAATAAGGGAATTCAAATTGCAAAAAATGAATAAATCTGAGACAGTCAAAGAGTACTCAAACCAATTTTTTTGGCATTGTTAACAAGATAAGATTGTTTGGCACAAAATTTAAAGATTAAGACTGGTTGAAAAAATTCTTGATACAGTGCCGGAAAGATACAAAGTATCAATAACTACCTTGGAAAACACAAAAGACCTGTGCAAGATTACCTTGGTAGAATTGTTAAATACATTGCAGGTACAAGAGCAAAGGAGACTTATGAGGCAGGATGGTATGGTTGAAAGAGCTTTGGCAGCCAACAACAAGACTCAAGGGTAATAATTCAATGAAAAACTACCCACTTTGCCAGCACTATGGCAAAATAGGTCATCCTCCATTTAAATGTTGGAAGAGACCAAATGCATAATGCAAGATCTACAATCAGCTTGGTCATAAAGCTATGATTTGCAAAAGCAAATCTCAGAAATATGAAGCAGATGCCCAAGTCACCAAAGAAGAAGAAGATAACTTATTTGTGGCAACATATTTTCCAACCAAGAAATCTGATTTTTGGATGATTGACAGTGGTTGTACAAATCACATGACATATGACAACTCTTTTTAAAGAGTTTCTGCCTTTAAAAAATAAGAAAGTCAAAATTGGAAATGGTGACTATATTCCTGCAAAAGGAAAAGAAAATGTTGCAATCAAAGCAATTTCAAGTACAAAAATAATTTCAAATGTCCTTTGCGTCCCCGATATTGATAAAAGTTTGTTAAGTGTTGGCCAGCTAATGGAAGAAGGATTTAAATTATTATTTGAAGACAAATATAGTCGAATCTTTGATTCCACAAATCATGAGATTTTACAAGTTGAAATGAGAGGTAAAGGTTTCTTATTTAATCCAACAGAAGATGCACACAAGCCTTGCAAGACCAAAGATGAATTGACAGATTTATCCAAGATGTCAAATCCACCCAAGACTACAATCTACAATTTCTAATCCAAGGAGTGTTGAAAACATGTCTCAGAAATAAAGTAGATAACTATTAGCAGTTTAAATTATTAGACATTTGTGTGGCTTAAACTTAAGAATTAGTTAT
The DNA here is from genome assembly GCA_030864215.1 of Capsicum pubescens. NCBI lineage: Eukaryota > Viridiplantae > Streptophyta > Magnoliopsida > Solanales > Solanaceae > Capsicum > Capsicum pubescens. The sequence continues at coordinate 189,790,679 of CM061544.1, read as the reverse complement.
CTCTTTGAATTTAAGTTTAGTTGCTTATTTTTATATTTTTTAGTTAGAAATTTAGCTATAAATATATGTCTTTGAGTTATTAATAAAACAATTTCCTTTGACGATACAATTGCAGTATTTTTTCTCTCCAAGCCTTTCGTTGTTATTTCTTTAATTTCAAAGCTAAAACTCAACAGTTTCCTATTACTTCCAAGGTGGTCAAGAGGGTAGACAAATTAAGAAGAATTTTTCTATGGCAAGGCAATAAAATAGGGAAGGGGTATAATCTTGTAAAATGGAAAGTTGTACAACAAAGCAAAAAAATGGGGGTTATGGATATTAGAAATCTCAGGTTTACATAACAACTGCCTATTGATAAAGCGGCTATGGAGATTCAATGAAGAAGAGCACTCCCTTTGGAGGGAGGCAGTTCGGTGCAAATATAAACAACATAAGCCTTGGTGCACAGACGAGGTCAGTACCATTTATGGTGTGGGAGTTTGCAAAGCTATTATGAGGAAAGCATGACACATGAGGCATTACAAAAGAGAGGGTTCAACATAGCATCTAGATGCCTTTTATGCAAAGAGGCACTAGAAACCAACAAACATCTCTTCTTGCACTGCAAAGAAACAGCATAAGTTTGGACAATGTTCACTTTCATTGCTGGAATTAATTAGATCATGCCTGAGCACTCTTCAAACTTGCTCAGCTGCTGGATTAGAAGAGGAGGAAGCAAGAGCCAGAAAAGATGGTGGAGGACAGTCCCAGCTTACATCTGGTGGACCACTTGGTGGACCACTTGGAAGGAGAGGAATCAGAGGATCTTTGAAGGAAAAGAATCCACGATTCAGAAGATTAAGTGAAAAGTTATTACTCACTAGGTTTTTGGTGTAAAGAACATAGCGTAGAAGAGGAAATCCAATTAGTGGATTTTATAGCTTCTCTGTAAGTATCCTTTATTTTCTGTTCTGTAAACTTTTTGGAGGTGGCCAGCATAGCCCTTAATGCTGAAGAATACAATTACCAAATTCAAAAAATAAAGAGTTGGAAAGCTATTAGAGCATTGTGGGACAAGCTGGAAAAACACACTTGTCTTAAAGTGGGCAATGGCACAAAGATACTGTTCTGGAAGGACGCTTGGCTAAACACAAACTCATTGAAGGATGAATTCCCTGATATGTTTTCTTATGTTCAAACCAAGATGCTACCATGGGAGACTGCTGGACTCTTCAAGGCTGGAATCCTCTCTTTAGGAGACACCTAAATGACTGGGAGGTGGATACCGTGGCAAACCTTCTGATGGATATTGAGGTTTTCATAGGTGTAAACAATGGCACTGATACTATTAGATGGAGACATAACAATGAAGGGCTTTTTTCTGTAAGTAGGATGTATAAAAGAGATAATAGGGCTGCTTGTATGGGGAACCTGATTCCATGGAAGAACATCTGGGAGAGTATCATACCTTCCAAGGTGAAATGCTTTACTTGGTTGCTAGACGAGCATGTCTAACCCAGGAGGTCCTCCATTGCTTCACCATTGTGCCCAGATGTTTTCTATGTACGGAGAATAGAGAAACAAATAGTCATCATTTCATTGTAGTTTCACGGCTCAAATCTGGACAATGTTCTTCAACCTCACAAAAGTAAAGTGGACAAGGCCTGAACACACTGCTGATTTATTGAGTTGTTGAATAAGAAGAGGGGTAGTAAGAGTCAGCAGAAAGGGTGGAAGGCAATCCCCCCAGTTATCTGGTGGTCAGTGTGGATGGAAAGAAATGGAATATGCTTTGAAGATATATCTAATTCCATTCATAAAGTGAAATGGAATTGTATCGTATCTTTACATTTTTGGTGTAAAGAACATTGATTAGAGGATGTAGATGATATAGTAGTTTTTTAAAAGTCTTTGTAAGTTTTTCTTTCCTTGTTTTTTCTCTCGTTTTGTCTTTTTGGAGGTCTCCAGCATGTCCTTAATGCTGAGGAGTACAACAGTACCAGTTCTCAAAAAAAAAAAGACTTAATGCCTGGAACCTAACGTCAGCTGCAAATTTGGCGGCCCATTTGGAAGCAAGGAAATGCAAGAATTTGTTTGGGCAAAAAGAATCTATAATTAAAGTGAAGTAAATATGTATCTCTTTATTTCTTTTTGGTGCAACATTGATTTGGTTAATGATGAAACTAGAATTTTTGAGCTTATTTTACAACTTGTGATACAGCTATACCGTAAGACTATGATTTTTGAGCTTATTACACAAGCTATAATGCAGATATATGATACATACCGATATATGATAAATACCTCCCAGCATATACTTTATTGCTGGAAATAAATAAAACTACCTTTTACTGATATAAAGGAAGTGTCAAACAAGGTAAAAGTTCAAGCTTAACTTGAAAGCAACTTTGCTTGGCACCATAATTTCCAAATAACCACCGTAGATATCATAATCTCGACTCCAAGAAAAGACAAAATTCAAACAACATATGGCAATATGGCATTATGGAGACAAAAGAAAAAATTAACGCATGTAACAGCATAATTGATTCACATAGATTTGAGTCTATATTCTAAATTCAACGAACATTCAATAATTACTGCTTACAGTTTTGCCATGGAAAACATTCCTTGAAGTGCACCAGAAGTACCACCTAGAATAGGAATCAGTGCAAATAGCAAACCAACCGTGCAATCCTGGAAGCCACAGACATCTCAAAAGTTCAATTAGGGAAGACTCTTGAGAAGAACAAGATTTTTTTTTAGTATACCACATTCATGTGAAAGATAGCGCTGAACCAATATTTTGTCAAAGACATTGCAATATTCACAAAAGAAAAGAACAGCTGAGACAGACCTGCAGAATAAGAGTTCCAATGGTGACTTGCCCATAGAGGGTGTTAACACTATTTCTTTCCATCAAAAATTTCAACACCTGTTATTCAAAAAAAAAAAATTCAATACATTTATAAGAAGCTGTACTAATTAAAGCACAATGTGCCCTTTACAATATTTCAGTCCATAATATCCAATTAGAGGATTCAACATTCAAAATGCATTCCTGTTTCCCATTTTCCCTATTTAGCAATTAGCCAGTTGTGACCGAAAACATGATGTGAGAGAAAATCTGTAGCAGGGCAGGGAATCCTGAAACAATTTTGCAGTTACTCGATCAAATTTTTTGGGTCTTAAATACATCAAATCATATTTCTTAGCAGCAAGTTAAGCACAAAACTGATCCAGGCAGAAACAAAATGCTTATGCATCATGCATTGAGATAATATTCAAATTGAAGTGAATCCCACTCCACATCTTTATATAATTCACTTTCTTCTATCAGTACATCTTTCTATAATACACCACTTTTCAGATTATTCAGAAAACCTGTCCTATAATGCCGAGGTTAGTTCTTGTCTTCCAGCACTCAATAGAGGTCCTAACAGTTTGTAAAAGTAACCGATAGAGGATATATATTGAACCCAAAATAGAAAGTGATTCATGCATGCCTTGTATAAATTTTCATTCTCCTTTCCTTAGTTATACCTTAGGCAAATTTAAATATCAACTGAATTTTTTTTCCAGTTTCCTCTGGGAACAGGGAAACTTCCACTAGGAGAGGAATTCTCAGTTCTCACCACTGACATGAAATTGAATAAAAGCTCATGACAAAATACTTAACGGTACAATGAATTAAATTGGAAAGATAAATTTAAAAACGACATTGACTTGCCACTGCTGTCGAAGACATTGATAAGAAGACACCCACAAAAACACCTTCAGATGCTTCCCCACCGCATAACTGCAAGTATCATTGGTTCATGGTTATGAGTAAGTTGAAGGAACTATATAATAGAGATACACAATTTTGTGTAATTGGAGTTCCAAACATTTAGACCAAAATTTCAAAAATGCAAATTCTCAGAGTTGAAGAGAAACTGCATACCGAGGCTGTTATACCAGACAAACACATGAAGAGAAATATTTGGAGCAACCCTCCTAGCACAGCAACAGCTCGAACAATGCGAAGCTGCAGTAACAAGTAAGAAATGCATTTCTGCTTTCATTCAATGAGATGAAGTACAAGATTGTCTTAATTTAGAAAATCAAAAGTAAACCTTCCCCGTGGAGAACTCCAAACCCAATGCAAATAGAAGAAAAATAACGCCAAACTGAGCAACTGTTTCCACCTGAATGACGTAAACACAGGATATTAGGAAACACGAACAAAGAAAACCTAAGTAGACTATACCCTTATGATACGGTTGGGGCAGCCTCCACAGGTACACGGCCTTTCACACGAAGCCAAGCTCGGGAATTACAAAAACTCCAAGCTTTGTTCATGCAAATGGCCGTGTGTGAGTTGGTGATTGAACCAACCAAGGACCTAAACGTTTTTATGTGTGAAGAGAGGTCTTAATGTGTAATAAACTACTCTTCAAGGTTGGCACAAGAAGCAAGGGCGGATGGGTCATTTTATCCTTTTTGTTGTAGTATAAATAGAACATATTAGAGAGCTATTCCTTAGTTTTTGAATGCTGATTTTTGTAAACCTAAAACACTAAACTTTTCTCTCTCTCTCTTCCACTCTTGGAAGCCGCCACTACTATCTCACAAGTAGAGGGATACTTGTGTTGTCTCTTTGGCTAGAAACAAGGGTTTTGAGGTCGTTGAGTGCCTCTTGGTCCTCGTAAGAACTTGGTGTTTATATTCATTAGACTTAGGGTCCTCTCTTGATGTTAGGGTTCTTAGTTTCTTGAATGTTATATGTCAAGTTATCTATCTTTCTTTATCTTGTTGTTGTTGTTGATTTTGTTATCTTCAAGTCTAGTGAAGCCGTGTGGGGCTCTTTTCGATTCACTAGCATTGTTGTTCATCTTGTTGTTCTTGTGTTGTTGAGATGAAAAACTGAAAATTAAACTTGTTGTTCTTGTGTTGTTGGACTGAAATCCGAACCTACTTGTAGTTCTTGATGTTGTTGGTTTGATATTGTATCATTTGGTATCAAAGCAAGACCGGTTGTGTTCCAACATAACCCATCTTGGGCTAGTTCACGGCTTGAACAAACAACACCAAAAGGAAATTCTGAAATCTGTCCATTAAAAGTTGAAGCCGAGAATGATGATGCATGTCTAGATCTAAGTGTTATTTTGCTTGTTTAGTGAGTTTCTAGTGTTGGTTTCTTTCTCACCAACACTAAGGTGTCTAGATCCAAAAGTTGAGCTTGAAAAACTTGAACATTGTGTAGTGACTTGAAGTGGCCGAAAGTTGTATGTTGTTGGTGACCAAAAAAGAAATAAAATCGGTGGATGTTGTGTTTATGTGCTAAAGAAGTTGAAGAAGATTGTTGAGGTGTTCATCTTTTGAAATTGTTCATCTTGTTGTGTGCTCAAGTTGTAAGACAAGTTATAAAGTTGTTGTGAAAGATTTGCACCCCTCACCTTTTAGTCTTGTCAATCACTTTTCCCTAATTCAAGGAGCCTTGTTTTGTGGGATTAGTCTACCAAACATCCCTTTTTGAGTTTGAAAAAGGTGAAACACTACAAGATTTTATTTTTCCCACCAAAAACACTTTGCAAACTATAACAAGTGTGTGAATATTAACAAAAAAAAAAAAAAAAAGAGAAGAAAAAAACGTGTGGAACCATTGCATGCTGCCACGTCACTATAAGCTCAACTTAGGATATTCTTTGGTTGCTAATTGTTGATCCTTGGTTTCCCTTACTTGGTCCTAGAACTAATTAACAAACTAGTACATTCCTACTAGGTTGTCAACTAGTTCCTTGAACCGTTTGTTCGTGTCAACGTTTATTTGAGTGCTTTTATTCGTTTGAATGAGTTGCTGATTTTTGACTCTAGTCCGGCAAGAATTCTTTGAGTCTTCAAACAAGAATCCATTCCGGATAAGAGTTTACTCATACCTTACAAATCTCACGGTTACTAGCCAATTATACAACACTTGTGGAACACGAACTTGTGGTGAACTAAAGCGGATAATACCTTGACAATGGAAGGAACTACGTCTCATAATGTGGATACTAATGCTCTTGATTCTATGAGGGTCACTCTTGAGGCCGTTACCCGGACACTTGAAAGGTTGAATTCGGAATTTGGGGCCGTGAGAGGGGACTTGGCAGCAATAAAGGGGGAAGTGTCGACTATTAGTGGGAGATTAGAACAAGTGGAGAGTCAAAGGAACTCTCGTCCTTCTACTCCTCTACATGTATCTACCAATGGTCATGATAGGACCTCCTCCGCAACCATCACCCCCGAAACAGTCCACCAAATGCTAAATGCACCCCAAGCTCCACTAAATACCGCAAGCCAAACTACCTATTTTCCTCCAAACCGAGACTCCACTAGACCACTACATTTCCAAGCCCCTCCAATTCCACAAGAGGGATTTGGACGCCAAGTACCTCCACTAAATCCGAACCCTCCATTCCAAGCTCCATTAAACCAAAGACCACAAATTCCAAATCCTCCGAATCAAAACGGCCAAGGCCGACCAGCCCACTTTGAAGGATACGGTAGAGAGGAGTATGAAGGAGATGGAGCCTTTGATGATGCTTATATGAGGGAGGAGGAGTTAAGAGGGGGTCGAGGAGAACCTAGGAGATACCGGGGGTATGGAGATAGGGGAAACCGACACCAAGAGAGAGACGTAGGCATCAACACCATCAAGTTGAGCCTACCTATCTTTAAGGGTGAAAGTGATCCCGAGGCCTACTTAACTTGGGAATCGGCTTGTGACAAAGTTTTCCAAGTTAATGACATCTCGGACGAAAAGAAGAGTTGCTACGCTACAGCTCACCTTGAGGGCTATGCTAACACTTGGTGGGAGTATGTTAAACGGTTTGGTAATGAATTAGTCGATGGGCAGCCACCACCTTGGTATCGGTTGAGGTACTTGATGAGGCAACGATACCTTCCCGAGAGATATCGTCATGAGTTGCTTGCTAGATTATATGGCTTGCGGCAAGGAGGCAAGAGTGTGATGGCCTATTTTGACGAGTTCCAACAACTCATGTTGAAACTTGATCATCGTGGGGAGCAAATCAGTCACGACATCATCCGGTTCAAGTGTGGGTTGAACAAAGAGATCTCCACTCATTTGACCCTTCACCGGTTTGAAACCATTGACGGTATATTCCAAGCGGCCCTTGAGATTGAAAGGGAACTTAAGGAGAGATCATCCTTCAAGGCAAGGGTACAAACCCCCTCGGGTTGGACCAAAAACAAGGACCAACCCGCCCCTACGAAGCTGCCCGAGTCCAAAACCGTCCCTAAATTTCCTCCGAAACCGGAGGCTCACAAATATCCCAACCCAAAGGGGTTCCAATGCTTCAAGTGCCAAGGTTGGGGGCATAAGGCCAACGAATGTCCGAACCGGCGCAATGTGATCCTACGAGAAGGAAAGGTGTACTACCTTGGTGAGGAGGTGGTTTCCGAAAGGGGGGAGGATGAGGCCGAGCCTCAAGATGGAGAGGGAGCTGAAAATGGGCCGAATGATGATGAAGTAGATGGTAGTGAAGATGTCTATCCACAAGAGGGGGAGTGTGTGGTTCCAAACTTTGTGGTTAGACGTGTCATGATTAGTAAGGCGATAGATGACCCGAGTCAAAGGGAAAATCTATTCCATACTAAGTGTCTTGTAAAGGAGAATGTGTGCACCTTGGTGATTGATAGTGGTAGTTGTACAAATGTTGCAAGCCATGCTATGGTAAATTTCTTGAAGCTACCAACTACACCACACACTAGTCCTTACAAGCTACAATGGTTGAATGATTGTGGTGAATTAAGGGTCACGAGACAATGTGTGATTCGGTTTAAGGTGGGAAACTACCACGATGAGGTACTTTGTGACGTGATCCCAATGCAAGCATGTCATTTGTTGTTAGGTAGACCATGGCAATATGATAGGTCTACTAAACACGATGGGAGGTCCAACCGGTATACGCTTGAGAAGGATGGCCGAAAGGTCACACTTCATCCTCTCTCACCCTCCCAAGTAAATGAGTGGCATCAAAAGATGAGGGAGTTGAAGGGAAAGGGGGGGAATCCGGAAAGGGAGAAAAGGGGGGGAATGCCGTAGGTGAGGAAGTAGGGACATCCGAGGCTGTCCCAACGACAAGGGAGATGGAAAACGTAGTGATGTTGACTAGGAGGAAAGAACTCTTCGTGGACCATGATGAAAACAAGTCGATGTTACTTGTGGCCCATTGTTTTAATACTAACCCCACTAATTCTTCCATTTCCCCTTTGATTTCTTGTGTGTTGCAGGAGTATGAAGATGTATTTCCACAAGAACTTCCGCAAGGTTTGCCCCCACTTCGGGGAATTGAGCACCAAATTGATTTGGTGCCGGGTTCACAACTTCCAAACAAACCGGCCTATAGGAGCAATCCCATGGACACTAAGGAGCTTGAAAGACAAGTTGAGGAGCTTCTCAACAAGGGATACATCAAGGAAAGCATGAGTCCGTGTGCTGTTCCGGTGCTTTTGGTACCAAAGAAGGACGGAACTTGGCGCATGTGCGTCGATTGTAGAGCCATCAACAAAATCACTATAAGGTATCGTCATCCAATCCCTAGACTAGATGATATGTTAGATGAGCTCCACGGATCTTGTTTGTTTTCTAAAGTGGATCTTAGGAGTGGCTATCACCAAATTCGCATGCAACCCGGTGATGAGTGGAAGACCGCATTCAAGACCAAATTCGGTCTCTATGAGTGGCTGGTCATGCCCTTCGGCCTTACCAATGCTCCTAGCACCTTTATGAGGCTAATGAATCATGTAATGAAGCCTTATATTGGAAAGTTTGTGGTGGTTTACTTTGATGATGTGTTGGTATATAGTAAATCTATTGATGATCATGTAATGCATTTGAGATGTGTGTTTGATGTGCTCCGAAAGGAAAGGCTGTATGCCAACATGGAGAAGTGTTCTTTTGGTGTTGATAAGATTATATTCTTGGGCTTTGTCGTGAGCTCAAGGGGTGTGGAAGTGGACGATTCCAAGATAGACTCTATTCGAAGTTGGCCGACCCCTAAAACTATTGGAGAAATCCGAAGTTTCCACGGGTTGGCAAGCTTTTATAGGAGGTTTGTCAAAGGATTCAGTTCCATAGCAGCCCCCTTGACCGAGGTAATTAGAAAGGACGGACCCTTTAAATGGGGTGATGAGCAGGCTAGGGCTTTTGAGGCCTTGAAAGCTACGCTCATCTCGGCGCCTTTATTGCAATTGCCCGATTTTGATAAGATGTTTGAAGTAGAGTGTGATGCTAGTAAGGTTGGCATTGGGGCTGTTTTGATGCAAGAAGGTAAGCCCGTTGCTTATTTCAGTGAAAAGCTCAAAGGGGCAACTCTTAATTACTCAACTTATGATTTGGAGTTGTACGCCCTTGTTAGAGCCTTGGGAAATTGGCAACATTATTTGTGGCCTAAGGAGTTTGTGATACGAACTGATCATGAGTCGTTGAAACACCTTAAGAGCCAAGACAAGTTGAATAGGCGTCATGCTAAGTGGATTGAGTTCATCGAGACTTTCCCTTATGTAATTCATTACAAAAGGGGAAAGGAAAATGTTGTTGCCGATGCCTTGTCTAGGAAGCATGTGCTTGTTGCTACCTTGTCTTCGAAATTGATGGGTTTTGAGAGCTTGCGGTTGTTGTATCCCGAGGATCCTACCTTTGCTCCTATTTTTAGGGAATGCGAAGAGTGGGGAAGGGACCGTTGGCTTAAGGAGAATGACCATTCCTCCTACTCTCGGTTCGATGGGTATTTGTTCAAAGGGAGGAGGTTGTGTTCCTTCTAGTTCTTGGAGGGAATTATTTGTGAGGGAGGCCCATGACGGAGGCCTCATGGGGCACTTTGGGGTAGACAAGACCCTCGGAATCTTAGAGGAGAACTTCTATTGGCCCAAAATGCGCAAAGACGTCACTAAAATTTGTAGTCAATGCGTGGCCTGCCGGAGTGCGAAAGCTCGTCTCCTACCTCAAGGGTTATACACCCCACTCCCTACTCCCCTTAGACCTTGGTTAGACATTTCGATGGATTTTGTTTTGGGGCTGCCAAGGACTAGAAAGGGCCGAGATAGCATTTTTGTTATTGTTGATAGATTCTCTAAAATGGCTCATTTTATTCCATGTGCTAAAACCGAGGATGCTCGTAGTGTAGCTTCATTATTTGTTGAACATGTTGTAAAGCTTCACGGGGTACCGAGGACTATTGTGAGCGATAGGGACTCCAAGTTCCTAAGTCTCTTTTGGAAGTCCATGTGGGGTAGGCTTGGAACGAAGTTACTTTTCTCCACGTCTTGCCACCCACAGACCGATGGCCAAACGGAGGTAGTAAATAGAACCTTAGGGTCTATGCTACGTTCTATGGTTAAAGGTAAGCTGACTTCATGGGAAGATCACCTACCCTTGGTGGAATTTGCATACAACCGGGTAATACATTCGAGCACGGGAATGACTCCCTTTGAATGTGTTTACGGCCTGAATCCCCTTACCCCTTTAGATCTCACTCCTTTGTCTAGTGATCTCATGACCAGCTTAGATGGAAATAAAAGAGCCGAGGCAATGAAGAAAATGCATGAGACGGTGCGGATCAAGCTTGAAAAGAAGAACCAAGAGGTTGCAAAAAGGGTAAACAAAGGGAGAAGAAGGCTTGTGCTTGAACCCGGAGATTGGGTGTGGGTGCATCTTCGAAAGGATCGGTTTCCAGCTCAAAGGAAGTCTAAGTTGCTGCCAAGGGGTGATGGCCCTTTCCAAGTACTTGAGAGAATCAATGACAACGCCTACAAGATTGACCTTCCACCGGAATATCAAGTGCACAACACTTTCAACGTTGGTGATCTCTCCCTCGTGAATGCGGTTGAAGATGACCAAATGCTGAATTTGAGGTCAAATTCCTCTCAAGATGGAGAGGATGATACGGTTGGGGCAGCCTCCACAGGTACACGGCCTTTCACACGAAGCCAAGCTCGGGAATTACAAAAACTCCAAGCTTTGTTCATGCAAATGGCCGTGTGTGAGTTGGTGATTGAACCAACCAAGGACCTAAACGTTTTTATGTGTGAAGAGAGGTCTTAATGTGTAATAAACTACTCTTCAAGGTTGGCACAAGAAGCAAGGGCGGATGGGTCATTTTATCCTTTTTGTTGTAGTATAAATAGAACATATTAGAGAGCTATTCCTTAGTTTTTGAATGCTGATTTTTGTAAACCTAAAACACTAAACTTTTCTCTCTCTCTCTTCCACTCTTGGAAGCCGCCACTACTATCTCACAAGTAGAGGGATACTTGTGTTGTCTCTTTGGCTAGAAACAAGGGTTTTGAGGTCGTTGAGTGCCTCTTGGTCCTCGTAAGAACTTGGTGTTTATATTCATTAGACTTAGGGTCCTCTCTTGATGTTAGGGTTCTTAGTTTCTTGAATGTTATATGTCAAGTTATCTATCTTTCTTTATCTTGTTGTTGTTGTTGATTTTGTTATCTTCAAGTCTAGTGAAGCCGTGTGGGGCTCTTTTCGATTCACTAGCATTGTTGTTCATCTTGTTGTTCTTGTGTTGTTGAGCTGAAAAACTGAAAATTAAACTTGTTGTTCTTGTGTTGTTGGACTGAAATCCGAACCTACTTGTAGTTCTTGGTGTTGTTGGTTTGATATTGTATCACCTTAAGACCATTAGCACAACATTCAATGGTGATAGTCCAAAAGACAACTTATTTAACATAAATAGCACAAAAATCTATCAAGAGGTCAGACTGTTTCCATAACGCAGTTTAGTAGATAAACTGAATTTCCAGGAAGCGGTATTGATAAGATAGCAATTAAGCGGCTCTCCAAATATATAAATTTGCATCTCAAAACTCTGAAAATGTATGCAACGATTCATTAGCCTTTACATATTACAAATTGCTAAAGGAAAAATAGTAAGTGTAAAATGTTCAAGTCCATACAATTCAGTGAGGAAAAAGTGCAAGAACGAGTGGACCTGCAACAGACCTGAAAGACTTTGACTGACTTTTTAGGATAAAAGGAGCTAACATATAAAGAATTTGTCAATGGCTGCAACTCTATCTCAGCCTTATTCTCTTCCAATGCTAATGACTTGAGCTGGGTTTTTTAGGAGACTGATGTGCCTCAAGTTATAAAAACTTATTCCAAGAGGCCAAAATGAACAATTAAAAGACTTAGTAACTGTCATGAGATAGTTATGAGGTGGTTTTTCCTGCAGAAAAAGGGGCAAGGCAGTTAGAAGAGGGTATTCAGAAAAAGGAAAAGGGAATTCTGGGAGAGTTCTAGCCTCTCGAATGTCTAGAAATGATGTGATCTGTTTAATCGTAATGTTATGTATTGCACAACTAAAGTTCATTCATGTATTAGGATGTAATTTAAGGTTTTATCAGTGTCTGAGTGGTTTTTTTCAGATTTTTTGTTATAATATCAGTGGATCTAGTGTTAAACATCAGTATTTAGTATCAGTTTGGTATTATTATTTGTTCCTTTTATTTACTGTTTCTGCAGAAAAGTCTATGAGAGACTACGTAGGCCTCACTTGTTTCTACTTAATGGAGGCCTAAATCTGCCTATTAAGTGTGTTTATTTTTTTTTATTCACAACAAATTATTAGCATTCAATAGGTTTGAATCATTTAGATTTAGTACCAAATATTAAAATCAATAAGATGTTCTCTCCAAAAAAAAAAAAGAGTATTCAGCTTCTCTAGTCTCAGCGTTGCCAATTTAAAAAAACTCTTTTCTGATTCTATTGAAAAAAGACCAACTTTCTGCCCCAAAATAGTGAGACAACTTTCAAGTAAAAAGAGCAAGCTAACCATCCTCCATGAGGTGGCAGTTATACATTATCTAAGTAGATACTGTACGTCATAAGAACAACATCAAAACAAATATAATCTAGTTTTCTATTGACTGGCCTGAATAGTTCAGGTATATTTGACAGCTTATCATCCTTAAGACTCTCTCAGATCATTTTCCTTCAATGGACACTGGGAGCAAAGGTATTCCCACTTTGTTCGAGAACATATAGCTGAAATCAATGGTTTTGTAGATATGGTCAAGATTTACTGCAGTCTTATGATTTAACAGGAAGGTTGTTAAATAGTTCATGTATATTTTATTATACTTAGTGTCCCGCCCCAGCATTGAAAAAGATGTACTCCCTCCATTCCACAATTATTGAATTGTTGGAATATGGCACACATGTTAAGAAAAAAAACAAAGACATAAATTAGGCATGTTTTTCCATTTTTACCCTTTTTTAAGGCAGTTAATTAATAAATCAAGTCCTTGGAACTCAACCTTAGAAAGTTAATTAATGAAGGGTAATATTGGAAAAAACTTCCAACATCTATTTTGAATAGTGAACAATTCAATTATTTTGAACACTAAAAATTACTCCAACAATTCAATTATTGTGGAATGGAAGGAGGATTATTTACTGTGCAAAGCCTACAACAACAACAACAATATACCCAGTGTATTCCCACCTAGTGGGGTCTGGGGAGGGTAGGGTACACGCAGACCATACCACTACCTCAGGAGGAGTAGAGAGGTTGTTTCCGATAGACCCCCGGCTTAGGACCGATAACAGTATAACAAACACAAAAGATAAGTGCATATAAACTAGTACGGTACGCAAAACAAACTAACAGTATAACAAACAAAAAAGATAAGTGCATATAAACTAATACGGGATGCAAAATAAACTAACACCCCTAGCCACAAGCTAATACTACAGCCACAACACCACGAACAAGAAACTCCAGACACAAAGGAGCGCTCCCCTACTATTACCGACGCACTCCCACCCCTTAACCCTCTACCCTAATCCGCGTCCTCCACACCTTCCTATCAAGGGTCATGACCTCCTTAAGCTGTAACTGCTCCATATCATGCATAATCACCTCCGTCCAATATTTCTTCGGTCTACCTCTACCTCGCCTAAAACCATCCATAGCCAGTGTCTCACACCTCCGGTAGTTATCAATAAGGCTCGATGCAAGACAATAGTTGAGATGCATCTTAATAATATTTTCTCCCATGCATTATTTCGCACATGGTATTAGAGCCATTGAGAAACGCCCATGAAAGAGAACACAATCAGGCTTTGTAGGACTGTTTCGCATCACCTACTTTTCCTTCTATGGTTGAGCGAAAACCAGCACTACCACAAGATACATAATCGTCCGATGACAGAACCCGAATCAAATTATCTGATAGCCGACACCATATGCACCATTAGAAGCTAGGATTCTGGATAGCGAGTAACTCCAAGTGCGGGCACAGGAGGTACTTTTTGGCATCTCCCGGGAAGGTTCTTCTGAGGTGGCCGCCTGCCTCTTCCAACTCTACCCATAGGGATTTTCTGGGGTAGCAATCAGCAGAACAGTGTTTTACCAGTGTTACAATTGATTTTTCTATCTTTCACTGATTTTTCCACTGCCTGACTTTTTGTGTTACTTGGTGACCGGCTTTGCTAAATCTCTCTTTATTCCAACCATATCTTTTGGATTTGAAGTTTTTGCACATAAAGTTTGAATTTCTAATTCCCATGTTTTTGGAGAATTAAAAATCCAAGCCTTATGATTATTTCAGAACCATTAATGGGTTAATTAGGCCCCGTTTGGCCATGAAAATTACTTTTTTCCAGAGTTGGAGTTGGAGATGAAATTGGAGTTGTGTTTGGCCATGAATATAAATTAAAATTATTTTTGAAATTTTGTGAGAGAAGTATGAGTGAAAAAAGTGAAAACAAGTAAAACTTATTTTCACTTTTCCAAATAATTTTCTGGAGTTGGAGTTGGAAAATTCATGGCCAAACGGAGCGTGTTTTCACTTTTTTCACTAGAGTAAAGTAATTTTCCGGAAAAAAGGAAAAAATTTCTATGGACAAACGGCTACTTAATACGTCGCGTACCCCTTTTTGGTCCACCTAGAAAAAAAAGTGGGTTCAAACTCAATGAGACACGTGATGGAGTAAAAAATTTTGCCAAATTAGCATTTTCCAACGGTCAAAAACGAAAAAGAACCCATTTTTCTTTATTTTTACAAAAATTTCAAAAGCCCCCTCTCTCTTCTCTTCCTATTTATTATCCCTTGCCCTCCATCACTTTCAAAATATTTTAAATAATTTTCTTTCAATTATTTCTATTTTACCTACTTAAATTACAATTTCTTACTCCATGAATTATAATAGGAAACTTGTTTGTGCATGTGAGTCTCCTCAAAATCCTAATCGAAGCAGTAATCGGAAACTACTATGAAAAGCTAACCGGAAGAAACAACTCCATATTTTAACACAAAGAAAACAAACAAAAAACATAATTGTTTTAGATAATAGCTTACTTGATCGACAAAAATTCAACCTTAATTTACGGAGCAAAGAAAAACTCAAAAACACATTTTTTTCTAAAAATAATTTTCTTTCAGTTGCTTCTATTTTACCTACTTAAATTGCAATTTCTTACTCCATGAATTATATAGGAAACTTGCTTGTGCATGTGAGTCTCCTAAAAATCCTAATTGAAACAGTAATCGAAAACTACTATGAAATAATAACCGGAAAAAACAACCTCATATTTTAACACAAAGAAAAACAAACGCAAAACATTATTTTTTAGATAAAAACTTACTTGATCGATGAAAATTCAACCTTTCCCTATTTCAGAGCAGAGAAAAACTCAAAAAAACAATTTTTTTAGAGAGAAATCGGAGAATTAAGGGTGGAAGTGGGTTATTTTTTAATATAGGGTAAATATGAGGGAAGCGGATATTATTTATCCATGTGGATTCCATCGTGTACGCGCGTGTTTACATGATTGTGGTCTTTGGACCAAAAAAGGGTATTTGACGTATTAAATTATTAAGTTTGGGGGTATTTAAGGCAAACGATAGTTTAAGTGTACACTAAATAAAACGTTATAAGTTCAGGGGGTAATTAAGACTTTTCTCTTTGGCAAAAAGTTCGTACCTTATACACTTATGACATATCTCATTTTTATGATGTGATTTCTCAAATGACTAACTCAATTAAGTAATTGAAAATGTCTGCTTGTTAGGGACAAGTACAGGCAGTCATTGAGCAATTGAGAAGTTGAGAAGGGTCTCTTTCCAAGGTGATGCCTTCGCTAAAATAAATGAACTACCCATAGCCTTCAAGAGGAAGAGTTGATGTCTCTTAAAAGAGTTCAAGAACAAAGCATATAGGCCTGATGGGTTATCCATGACCTTCTATCGAATGGGCTGGGGAGTTATCAAACCTAACTCAATTGTTCCATCAGTTTGAAAGCATAGAAAAATCTTTAATTCCTCATACATTGTCCCCATCCCCAAGAGAATAAAGACGCAGAGTTTAAGAACTTTAGGCACATAAGCTCAGTGTGAAGTTTCTACCATATAGTTGTTGAGTTGCTTAATATGGTCATGGGCAATTTGACAACAAACACACAGCTATCATTTACCCAAGGAGGCAGAATTTAATGCAACAAAGATTGCTAATTAGTGTTTCTTCCATGTCTATGAAAACTAGACATTGAGAAAATATTTGATCATGTCGATAGGGAAGTGTTGGCATATGTTGATATCATAGTGCTGGTTTTTGTTGATTGATAACATCTTGGTTGAATATTGAATAGGCGAAATGGTCTAATAATCCCTTGTACTTGCCCGAGTTTGTAAAGTGGACACCTCTACTTAGCCTTTTGGCACGCGATTTCAAACCCCTCCTGCCATAGGTGTAGTTCGCTCGCCCTAAAATAATTTACATTTCAGATCCACGTCATTAATTACTCTTTAAAATTATTAATCAATAAAAAACAAAATAATAAATTTAAATATTATTTTTTAAAATAAAATTCATATTTCTAAAAGGATTGATTAGCAAAACAATGTTTCTGAATAGATAGCCCCTAGGGAACATATAAAATTATTCCCCTGAACTACTTACAAACAAATGCTAGGTGGAATACTGTTTTGTAGTAATAGTTTCTTAATTTTTGTGATTTATTTTCTCTCTGGTTGACTGAATTATAATTGCATATATATAAAATAACCAGTAAAATCACTGTCCGTTCCTCTGTTTGATCAATTTTGCCTACATTTTGGAATTATCTTTGGTGACGGAGTACAAAAACTAGAATGTAAGTGCTCTTGGAAATTTGGACGGAGCAAATGAGTTTCTGCACCAGAACTCTTTAATTAGTGATTGTGCGATAGCGTTGATATGAAATACTCTATGTGGTCTGTTAATGGCGTTTCCGGCGAGCTTGGACACTGGAATTGATGGAGGAAGGACGGTGGTCGGAGCTAAAGGGATTTTCCAATGGGTCGTTGTGGTTGTTTGCTGATTGTAAGAGTTTTGGGAGATTGGAGCTGGTGGATTTCCGGTGGGGGTTCGCCGGAATTGACGCGAAGGGGTGGGTGATTTTGGGTCGTTGATTTATGAAGATGGCGTTTCCCGGCGAGATTTCGCCGGAAAAGTCGCAATGGAGAGAGTCCCTGCTAAGAAAGATGTGGGGTGAGGGTGGTGCGGGGTGGGGGACGGGAGACGGGAGAGGGGTAGATGAAGAAGAGAAAGAGGAGATTTTTAAATTTGTTGTCCCTTTTTTAAAAAATTAACTATTTTTTAATTTTTTAAAATATTTTTAAATAAAAAGAGTTGACTTCACTCGCTTAAAAACGTGTGTTTACACGCGTTTTTCCAGCTCATTAATTTAATGCCACATATACTCGGTCAATGGTCAAAAGGGTTTAAAATATTGTGTTTTAATGGGTTAAAGGGTTCAGATGGCAAAAAGATAAGTAGAAGTGTCCACATTACAAACTCGGACAAGTACATGGGTAGGAGTAGGGGTAGGGATTTGTCTGATCATTTCGCGTATTGAATAAGTAGTATTTTACCTAACACTATCTATGTAAGTTACTTTAATGAATAAGAAAATCAACACACCTGCACCATTTCGCTGACAACGTTAAAACCCCCAGGTCCAATTACAGATCCTGCTAGCAAATATCCTGTGAAAACCTGAAAGATATTAACAGGATAGGACTTACTTGTTTCTGACATGTAATGCATAAATTAGAATGTGTCAAAGCAGACAAGTAAATATCATCAACATCTAAAATAGCACAACTGCAGAAGAAAATGAAAGAGGCTGACGAATTAGCAGTAGAAACATGCAAAGGATGAGTTATCACACCGGTTGTCCAGCACAAGCAAAGGCAATGCCACCGCAAGTTGCAGAAACAATGACAACAACAAGATCTGATATCAATCTGCCCATTAATTAACAAGAAAATCAGATCATTTGATAATATTGCTCTTCTTAACATAATAGTCTTCCATTTCATTTAGTTCAAAATGACCAGGATGGAGGACAGAGTTATCGCCAACCTCAAGTCTAACTGCAGCACTGGAAACTTTGACTTGCGATTAGACATGATAAAGACATTATCCTGATGGAGGAGAAGGAAGGAAACTGCCAGTTAGTAAATCTTGTTCTAGAATCCATAATCATCTCTCACTACTACCAATGCTCCTGTGCAGCCTATTACCAGACCCAATTCTTTCTAGATGCAATGGGTACCTTTCGATCTATCAAGGTAGGTGTATCTTCAGCTCCATTGTCATTCTCCAAGTGGAAAACATCATGCAACTGGAATGACCTAATATAAACCAGTGATCCCAACAAAATTCAGTCTTTCATTTCCAATAACATGGAGACGGTTGAAATTAGCATAGTATGTATTAAATATTAGATTAATCTTACTTTTCCTCCTTTGTCTCATTCTTCTTGGGCTTGACCCTTGCAACAGTTTCCAAAACTGCCTGAGAAATGAAGCATTTCAAGTAATGTTTATTTCAAGCACTAAACACATAGGATTTGGAAACAGGTCACAGTTATAACCCAAATCGGAACAGATCTTAAGATTCTTCTCTGACATTTCTTATATAAATTGCAAGCTACATGGTAAGCAAAGAAGAGAGCCTTAAGCTAAGGAATAATACATCATTTAAAACAATTACTAGCACAAGAACTCAAAAGAAAAAAAAAGAAAAAAAAAATCCTAATTTTTGAGAATCTTTTGTTACCATAGTCCATAGCAGCTATGTTAATTTTGTATCTAGCTCTAAGGAATAAGAACAACCATTACACTTCAATATCAAAATTCTTATTTCATAAATGTATAAACAACGTAATAGCACTTTATTCTTTTTACTTCCCACTTCATTCTTTTTACTTCCCAATGACAAAGTCAATGTTTTATTAGTGAATTGCAGATTTGCATCTCTCCCTTTGTTATCTGAAATTGAAAATGGAAAAATCAATATCTAAAGATCAACAAGCTATATGTTATCATCAGCACTTTCAAAACAGACAGCAACTATCGCAATACCATTTAGCTCAGAAAAGCACACTACTTCATTGTCATCAAAATTGTCGTGTGCCTTACTTAAACTACAAGCATCACTGTTATCATGCATCAGAACTTGGTTTATCGGAGTACAGGGATTAAGTTTCAGTAGAAAAATGAGCAGAAAGCCACTGGACCTCACATTAACACCAACCTTTTATCTCCTTTGAGTAAGAGAAGCTCAACCAGTTGGAAATAAAAGATTCTTCGACTGATAACAGTTGCTAATTAACGAAGAGAGCAAAACAAAACTTGCAAGAAAAGAACAGCCATCAGAACTAGAATGTATTTTGACAGAGAAGATGTTCCAAAAGGCAGTCCCAAAAACTCATCCTTGAATAATAGTTCTTTAAATAGTTCCCATTTATAGCTAAACTTTAGCAAATAAATATATAAATAAAACCCCTCAAACAAGCCACCAAAGTTACAGATCAGCTATCAGACTACAAATATCCTACCCAAGCCACTATTTCAAGGAACAGATAACAGAAGAAATATGGCAATACATTCTGCTAACTAAAACTTCAGTACTTTTTTGAAGTTTACAAGTCATTCAGCGCCAAATTATTTTAACTATTTCAGACAACTCAAGGAACTAGGGACAAACCTCTTGCTCAGCCACGCTGTTGTTGAAGCTTCTGTGATCAGTGGCTGAATGAAGAATAAATAAGTAAATAATAGTAGGGGGTAGACATATAGCAAGGAGAAGAAAGACCACATACGAGTGCTACTGAAGCGCAAATCACAAAATAGTTTTGCAGAACCTTGTTCAAATTACAATTAGCATATCAGAGAATAAGCAGGAAAATCAAGGGAAAAAAATGTTGCAGCATATATGTAACGATCGTCAGTATTTCTACTAGAATTGTTTCCGAAAGAGAAGCTATAATCCAGATTTAATAGAGTAAAGAGGTAAACTTAAAGAGTAGTGGGAAGAAGGTACTCCAACATGCAATTTTAGCCCCCACATTGCATATTACGTTGGATTCATTGAACTAACCATCTGACTTGTCGTCAGTCTCGTTGAACTCCTTTTCAAGAGCTTGATCGATCATGTTAGCGAAGCTAACTTCCATAGATCTAGACGAGTTGAACTCAGAAGCATTTACGACGTCGTTTGCATCTTCATCATCAGACAGGACACATTGTACGGAGAAAGAGAGAATAATGAGGAAAACGAAGAGCACTCGCATTTGCATTGTTTGTTAGAGAGAGGGAGAACTCAGATGAGGGTTTTAGAGAGAGAAGAAGGGGGGAAGGGTTGTAACTTGTAAGTAGAGAAAAGGAAATGGGTGCTGAGTGGCAACCGATTGAAGTTAACTAACCGTCTCGGCGAAAAAGCAAAGCCTCGGGCCCCGGCCGGGAGAAGTTGAGTGAAACTACAAAAAAGTCCTCCAATTCGTTTCTTGTGGTTTGCGTCAGGTTGTTTCCAATGACGTGGCAGCAAACGCTCCGGTGATAGCCGCTAGTGGTCAACCTTTAGTCACACCTTAAAACAATTTTAACCATTCTTTTTCAAGTCATCTAAAAAATCAGAGAGAAAAAACAGAAAAATGTTATATATTACCTATACTTGTACAAAAAAATAAATTACTCCCGCGATCAATGCATTACCTTTTTATCGAGCATGAAGATGATGTTGTACTGATTGACGAGACTTGAGGAGGAGTTAATGACAAATTAGAAGTTTGGAGTCAAACCTTGAAGGCTAAAGGGTTCGGATTGAGCAAGACTAAGACGGAATATTTGGAGTGCAAATTCAGTAATTTGATGCATGAGGACAACATGATAATGAAGCTAGATTCCCAAACTATTCAAAAGAGAGAAAGTTTGAAGTATCTTAGGTATATGATTCAGGATAATAGAGAGATTGACGAGGATGTCACACACCGTGTTTGTGCAGAATAGATGAAATAGAGGCATGCCTCTAGAGTTTGTGTGATAAGAAGGTGCTCTCTAAACTTAAAGGCAAGTTTTATAGTAGCAGTCCATTCGGTCATATTATATAGAGAGGAGTATTGGTCAATCAAGAACTCCCATATCCAAAAGTTGAAGGTGATAGAGATGAGGATGTTGCGTTAGATGTGTAGACTTACTAAGGGAGAAGGGGTTAGAAATGAGATTATCGAGAGAAGGTGAGAGTGGCTTCGGTGGAAGATAAGATGCGAAAAGTGAGATGAGATGGTTTGGGCATGTGATGAGAAGGGGCACGGATACCTAGCACAGAGGTACAAGAGGTTTATTATGGATGATTTCAGGCGAGGTAGAGGCAGGTCGAAGAGGTATTGGAGGAAGGCAATTAGACATGGCATAGGGCAGTTACAGTTTACTAAGGACATAACCCTAAATAGGAAAGTGTGGACGACGCAAATTAGAATAGAGGGTTAATTGGTTGGAGTGAGTCCTTGCTAGTAGATCAGGTTGCTTTATTGTAGCCTTGCTAGTAGTCGTAGTGTTATGCGCGTGTCTTGTAGTTTCTAGTTAGTGTTGTTTTGGTGATATTTGTGATTTTCAGATAGATAGTTCATAATATTACTTTGCGAGTATCTTGTTTCTGTTTTTCTCTATTGGTGTGTTATTCCATCTTGTTTGTGTTTTCATTATACTTTTTTGTCCTGAGCCGGGAAGCTATCGAAAATAGTCTATCTACTTCATTTGAAGTAGTGGTATGATCTACTTACACTCTACTCTCCTCATATTCCACTTTGTGGGAATACAGTAGGTATGTTGTTATTGTTATTGTTGTCGGATTACGCTTTAATGGAGATTAAATGAGGGGTTCGGATGGGCTTACAATAGAATAGATAATTTTTTGAAATGTCACATTAGCGCAACTTAGGAAAGTTAAGATAAGGACACATAGATTTAACGATTTTGGGGTAAATGTGGCCCTAAAATTGTATGTAAGGACAAATATGTTTAAAAAGTAGAGCAAATAGCAAATATGCTTCCTCTGTCTCCTTTTATGTAACACATTTTTCTTTTTGGTCCGTACAAGAAAAAAAACTTTTTCTCATTTGGTAACTATTTAAGTACACAAGTCCTCTTACCTTTATTGGTCCCACCTATTTTTAAAGATAGTATTTTTTTATTTTTCTAAAAGGATAATTTGGTAACTTTAGAAAATCTCTACTTATTTTTAAAAGCCATAATTGTTTTTTCTTAGTCTATTTTGGATTCAATTATTTTATCTGGGGCTTTTTTCTGTACCTAAAAATATTTTATAAACACCATTTTTGCATATCTTTTGATCAAGGAAAAACTAGGAGTCGTCGTGGAGGCTGGATAAAATTAATTTATTCTTTTTTTCTCCATATTCATTTAAGTTTACCCACTTTATTATAATAACCCTTTTGGTTATTTATTATGTTTTGTGTTTTTTCTGCGTTTAGAACTTTCTTATAGCTGCCAAGTTATTTATGACTTGTTGGGACTGTTTGGTTATCGAGCAGTTCGTTTAATTTTTAAAGTCATTTCCTTGATTAGAGTTTTCGTTGTTAAGAATAGGGTCCTGGGCCTAAACTTTAGGTAAACGACCTCGAATGTCAATTTTGATAGTCTTATTAGCTTTGGAACATCGATTTTAAGCTAGGGGGACCCATCTGGATTTCGAGACTTGCAAACTTGTTTGTATGGGTCCTGAGACTTTCAAATTCGTTTTAGGCTATTGGGTGAATTTTAGCTAAAATAGCCCCTTGTGTTTGGGACCTACTGTTTATCAAAACAACTTCAGATAGAAATTTCGATGGAGACATTGAGTTTGAAATGCCAAATTTGGTAGGGTAGTGTAGTTTGTTTACATTCATGGGATTTCAAACGAATTTCGAGGGTCCGATAAAAATTTGGTAACTTAGCAAAGTTGCTAGTGCTGATGCACCTGATGCAGGACAAAAATGGCCTTCGCATTCGTGAGGCATTGGCGATAACACTCAACTTATACGTCAATTTTAAGTGTAAGGTGATCGTTGTCAATATATACCCAACTTTGAGTCGGGATTGAATCCACGAGAAACAATGTGAATGGCGAATGGGTAAGTTCGAAATAAAAGTACTTGCTAAACTTAAACCTAAGATACAAGTAATGGGGGGATTTAAATGTTTCAAAGATATGATTATTTTTGGACTTTTAAAGGACTAACTCGAGGCTACGAATAATTAGAGAGTAAACAATTAGAAATGGATCTTGGGACTATGTTTTCCTAAGGGCTAGTTATGCATGAAAACATGATGATTTGAGGCAAATTCTAATTGTTGATGATGTGATAGGCTAGGTTGAAAGTCCTTAAGATATTTTTCAACAAAGTCTCAAAGAGGTCACTCATTGATCCTTTCGAGTACCTAACGTGTGTGTCAATTGGAGCCACTCAACACCTCAATTAGGCACCCCAATTTCTAGGATGATACCCAAGGTATAGTCAAACGCATAATCACCTTTATGTCTAAGATGGTGAAAATTAGCAAACTACACCCATTAATTGTCTACTATTGCCTTGGTTCTCACATCTCTCTTTCAGAGATGAGGTGGGTTCCAAAAGTTCACCCAAACCCCTCTTTCAAAGATGGGTTGAGCTTTCAAAAGTTTGGTATTTTCACCCACAGACCTATTTTGGGTATTTGGGGCTTTCACCCACAAACCCCAACCAATTTATTCAAGCAATAGCAAAACCCATCATCAACACACTAGCATATACACAAATGGATCACAACCCACACACAATTGCACCATATTCTAACATAATCCCAAGAGGAAGAACTAGTTACACATAAGATTAACAAGCAAGATATAACCAAAAATCTCCGTCAAACTGCTTTATTAAATGATAAAGAGAATGCAAATTGCAAGATCTAGGGTTTAACAAATCTTCAATGGAAATTGCCAATCCTTCACTTGAAAGCTACTCTAATGCATTCTTCACCCAAAAATTAGTACAATAGTTGTCTTATCCAAATTGTAAACTAAAAATGGTGGAAAAATTACACAAAAGTTGGACCCCCTTTCAAAGAGACATGGTTGAGCTTCTTAAGGGAATTTGGGAATCATCTGTGTGTATTTACATCTCTGCCCTTAGGCTGTACTCCCGTTAAGCTGCGATCGCGGTAATTTGTTCGCAATCGCAAATATCATGACTGCGGCCTAAATCTCGTGATTGCGGTAACCGAGGCTCGTTCTGCTCCAGGTCTTCCCACTGCATCTCTTTTCTCTTTTTTGATCCTTTTTAGTTTAAGTCCACATTTTTCCATCCCATAACTTGTATGCCTGCAAAATGTGGATATTAGTGCATTTTAATCACACACATGTCTCATTTATACATTTAAACCATGGTAATGCTCACGAATATTGAGTGCAAATGAGTGGTAAATTCAGCACTCATCAACACCCACAACTTAAGGCTTTGATTTTCCTCAAGCAATACTACCTCTTACCATGAGACAATGCACATTTATGCCCAACTACATGACCCAATGACCACAATGACTTCAAGCTTAGTCACCACCACAAGTAGATCTTTAAACATGGGCAAAGTTATTCTCACTACCTCCTTCAATATGAAATACAATGTTCAAAGGTGCAAAAGACTTCAAAAAGCAACCATGCAACAATCACTAATACTCTAGAAGTGACTCACCTTTGACCTCAACCACAATATACTCTTTTTTCCAAATTTTCGGGGGATGACAAAATCACCCACCTCAACTTGTTTACATGTCTCCTCACAAGAAAGAAAATTCCACACACCAAGTTATCAAATATGCAACAAGGAATTTAAGTGCAAAACACTCTCTCTCTCTCTCTTAATAACTCTCGATGCTAACAAGTACCATGACATAGGCTTGCCCCTATTTTCAATCGCCACTATAATAAAAATACTTGGTTGGAAATCACGAAGGGCTTTTTGAGCTTGTAACGTAGGTTTGGGGTATGGTGGGATATTATTTAGGAACAACAAGGCTATACACTCCTTGAACATCTACATCACACTATTCTATCCAACTTTTGCTCATGGGCCACTTTTTTTTGTATTCACTTTTTACACATGTGCCTACTTTAATTTCCTTGGTTCACTCATTTTCTTTTCATTTCTTTTCTTGCACCCTTTGTTCTTCTCTTGCCTTTGTTGGGTCCTTTACCTTTTCTTATTTATTTGTTCTCAATGCTTAAGCCCATAGGCACTCACTTACAACTTCGTGGCTCAAATTTACCTCTTCCAATCTTTACCACCCCCAACTTAGACTTTTAGCCTCAAGTTACAACTTTAAGTTCAAGGAGGGTAGGGTTCAAAAGAGGGATAAAAATTGAAAGGTTTACTGCTTGCAATGTGTTTTTAAAGAAAGGTCTAAAGGCTCAAAGTGTGTGACTAGGGATAACATTTATACAAGGGTAGGCTTTTTAGGCTAAAGTAGACTTTTAATGTCACAAAGATGGCCTAAGATCATTTCACCAACCAAGTACAATCAAAATTAGCCTTGAGAGACTAATAGGGCAAGTTCTAGATGGTACAAGTACACATGAGATTTGGGCAAATAAACTCACCACACATGGCATGTAAATTCGCCAAGGGGATCAATTTCCCCTCCTGCTAAAGACAAAAATGAAGTATCTACCAATTTTTACAAGCCAAAATTTTTGGAGTCATAAGCAAAAGAAAAAAGAATTGCTTTAAGGCCGCTCACGTCCATGCCCTTGATTTTAAAATTTTTTTGGACAGATGAGGGTGTTTGCTTTTCATTTGCACCACACATAATTTGCTAAATATGGCATCAACCCAAGCCTTCGTCTCACACTTTGGCTTTCGTACGGGCAAACCACATGGCTACTTAGACTTCGCTATAGGTGTAAGTGTGATCCCAAATTCAAAATTCCACAAGTACTCCAATTTTCCTTGCATTTATGACCTCGATGCCATGGGTACTCAGACTTCCCCTACATCCATGGCCCAAAAACCAAGCATGATGCTTTTCCCTTACGAATGTCGTTACTCAATCTATCATAGGGAAAAGCTCGTCTAATATCATCACGACTAAAATAAAGATAAAGTAAAATAGAAAATCTAAAAACAAACCAAATAACTAATTTATGAAACGTGGGCACCATCAGAGTGCCTAAATAATGCAACCCAAAAACAAAATAAACATCATCCAAAATGATATAAAAATATCCATGAAATATCTAAATAATACAAATTCGGGAATCGGCTCCCCCAACTGAAAATATAGCAATGTCCTTACTGCATAATCAATAAAGTAAGAGAAAAGGGTGCTTCTTAAATCTGCATCAAGAGTTGCTCTCTCCTGCTGACTTTGCACCATCACCACCAGCATCAAAACCTGAACACTCAGCAAGGGTCTCATCATCACTCTTTACTCTGGGAGAAGGTAGTCTGTCACGAGGTTTCAGGACCTTTCACAAGCCCGTGACTCCTTTCCACATCTTGCTGAAGAACTTGTCTCTCTTATTCTCCCTTTTATTCATCTTCTCGTGGGAGGCCCGAAGCTCCATGTGAGACTCTGACAGTGTTGAGTATTCCCTCTCGAGACTAGTAACTGTGGATCCTTGTTTTTGTTACTCCTCCTGATAGTTGTTATAATTTGAGAGGGACACATAAGAATGTCGCCTGGTGGAGGGCTATCTTGACCCCTGAGGAAATCCTGATACCAGCTCCTTGATGACCCTAATATCCACAGCAATATCCTCCAGAGGCCTAGCAGTGGATGGTCTGCGCAACTCTGACTCCTCAGTTGTCGACTTGCCCAAGTCGATCTTTCTTTTTTTACTCTGGTCGGGTGCACCCTCATCTCGAATTTTTCGTGGAAAGATGAAGGGTTTTGGTTTTACCCAGTTGTCTATTAGATACTCCTATACTTCATCCCTCCTACACAACTCAGTATTAAGAGAAGGAAAGAGAAGAAGTATACCACCCTGACTCTTGAAATGTCTTTATTCTGAAATCATAATCTGGCCTACATTTAGAGCAATGTCAGATAAGATACAGACCATCATCTAAGCTCACATATCAGTGACAACAGTCAAATGTGTGCATGGCAAAACCCGGCAGCAGATGATATTCAACCAAATCCTGGCATTTGTTGTGAAATCATTCAGGGAAATCCCTTTCTTGGGCATCCCAGGGAACCTCTTTGCTAGGGCACAATATGTTAGCTATCCAGGTCCCTAGCTCACACCACTTAGCTTAGAACTCAGTCATATCTGCATCTGGGAGCACATATAAGTCATTGATCTGCTTTGCTCCAAAGTGCACCTTATTTCTTCTAATCCCCATTACTTGGTTTGAGAGGGAGACTACACTAAGATTTGCGTATAAATACTCTTTTACCTAGTGATCATTGGAAATGCAGGGGTCCGGGGAAAAATATATCCACCCGATAGCAGCAAACCTTTTGAAAAATTCTGGTAATTTCTCTGATACCTTATCCATGCAAATACCCCTCTCCGAGAGTAGCTTTATCTTCGGGAGGTCACTGTAGTAAAGGTTGTGACACTCTGAGACATGAAGCGGATATGGTCATAATCCTCTATTTTGTTGTTGAGTACCTATAAGCAACACAACCTGGACCATCATTAGCATTTTCACAGCAAACCTATGCTAGGTTAATCAGATAAACTCATGGGGTGGTGTCATAGTGGTTTTTGGGGTGAAAAATGGGCATGCAGAATTTTTGGTCTAAGCTAGAAATTGGTCTCACTTATGGCCATCACGGACCCTTGACCGCAATCATGGTGACACGATCGTGATCCCAATTACCGCGATTGTGGTATCCGAGACTAATTTCGGCTAAATTTTTGACAACACATAATACCCAATTCTAACCCCAATTTGTGTTTCAAACAATCAAGTACTTATTATGCTCATGAAACTTAGGCCATAGGTGTTTTATTGCGCTCACAGAATCATAAAGTAATTGATAATGAATTCGTTGGAGCATTAAATCAAACACACAGGACACACATAAATTCTATCCTATTTAGGCCAACTTTTAGGTACTTAAGACTTCCCCATCGGTGTGTACACCAATCACAACAGCCTACCACCCAGACAATCATATTCAAGCAAAGATTTTGAGTTGAAAACACTATTTCTATCCTATTTCTAAAGTACCAATTTCAAGCCAACACAACGTGTAATTAAAAGAAGTTAGAACACATACCGTAGTATAGGTTGCACGGATGATGCGATGAACACCTTGGATTTACTAAAACTTATCGAACCTTGGGTACAATTTTGAGAGAAAAGTTGAGAAAGGAGCGTGAGAGGGGGGAATGGGCAGTCGAATATTTTTTTAAACTAATTCGACCATGATCACGGTCATATTTTTGCGATTGCAGTGACTTAGCTACCGCGATTGCGGTGGCACGGGCCCGCGATCGTGGTACCTGAGGCTAATTTTTGGGTCCTCTACACTTCTCTGCTCAGTTTTAAACACAACAATTTCACACTTTCCCTTTCTCAAACTTATTCCAAACACTCTTCAGCACCCCAATTCCATGGATTATGTATGAAAAAAATAAAATCTACTCTATCATACATAAATAAAAGGATACGTGCCACTTTTGTGGCGTAATGGGTTGTTTCTCATCTTTTGTGGCAAGACACCATTCCAACTACCACTTGTGTTTTCACTTAGAAGATTTGAATCTCCTTCCTAACTTTCGCTCACTATGCATAGAGCGGCAGAGGGATAGGTAATTCAGATCTTCCAAGATGAAATGTGATAGAAATGAGGACATGGCGATGCGACTTCTATCTCTCCACTTTGAAGACTTGAACCTTTTACCCAATTTCACATCAAATTTCTGATTCGGCTTCTTGGGTAATGATGGGAATAGGCCACTAGTTAATCATCGAAAGTTGAGCTCCTTGGCCTTCGAGTGTGGGGTTCTCATGTGCCCTTTTTGAATGTCAATCTCCAAAATGTAAGGATAATGCCTCTTTTCCCCAAAATCCATCATTTGCTTAGGTGAGTGGACTCTCATCACATCCACTAAGCTCAATGTTGAAAAATGGCTTGAATGAGGTCTAACCCTTAATTTCGGAATCGCATCCTATCGGCATTCTCACCTCGAAATGGACTAGAGTCTTTATAAGCAATTTGTTTGTCTTCTTCTTTTGACTCAAGCACCATTTCCTTAATTTTGGCATTTCAGTTGTATTAGATTTGATTGGTTGGGAAATCACTGATGACTCCTCAATTTCAAGCTTAGTTTGAAGAATGGGCATATTCATGGTACTTGCAAGATCGGCCTCCTTACCCATTTCTTTAATTTTTTCTAGTTCCCTTTTGAATGCCTCATTAGATTGATACAAGTTATGCATGTCCTCTTCCAACGTAGTTATCCATTCCAAAAGAGTTTGAAACATTGATTCAACACCATTATACCTGGCATGTTGTTCTTCCTTTTTCACACCATGAGACCTATCAAACTCATAAGAAGAACTAACATACTCATCAACTTAACTACGGGAGGGGCATTTGGACAATCACTCTAATGACCATTTCGACCACCACATAAAGAACAATCATACTGCCAATAGGATCGAGATGGTGCCTCCATCTCTCTCCGGGGAGCATATCTACAATATTACCAAAAATGAGGTCCATCACAATATGGACATAGATCATCAAGTTAGGATTTTCAATTACCAAAATCATATTTTTCCCAAGATACCATAGTGACAAGTAAACAAAAATAAAATTCCACCTAACACAAGAAAATCACAAACAAATATTTAAAAGTTCGAATCAAAGCAAGTAAGCTAAAATTTCAAACTAATTTAATACGCCAAATCGTTCCCCGACAACGGCGCATAAAGCTCAACTTACACACCAATTTTAAGTGCAACGCGGTCGTTGTCAATATATACCTAACTTTGAGTCGGAGTCGAATCCACATTAAACAATGTGAATGGCGAATGGGTAAGTTCGAAATAAAAGTACTTGCTAAGATCAAACCTAAGATACAAGTAATTGGGGGATTTTAAACGTTTCAAAGATATGATTAGTTTTGGACTTCTGAAGGACTAACTCGGGGCAACTAATAATTAGAGAGTAAACAATTAGAAACAGATCTTGGGACTATGTTTTCCTAAGGGTAAGTTATGCATGGGAACATGATGATTTGGTGCAAATTCTAATCGTTGATGATGTGATAGTCTAGGTTGAAAGTCCTTGAGACTAATTTGTCAACAAAGTCTCAAAGAGGTCACTCATTGACCCTTTCGAGTACCTAACGAGTGTGTCAATTAAAGCCACTCAACACCTCAATTATGTACCCTTATTTCTAGGATGATACCCAAGGTATAGTCAAACTCATAATCACCCTTATGTCTAAGATGGTGAAAGCTAGCAAACTACACCCATTAATTGTCTACCATTGCCTTAGTTCCTACATCTCTCTTTCAAGGGTGAGGTGGGTTCCAAAAGTTCACTCAAACCCCTCTTTCAAAGATGGGTTGAGCTTTCAAAAGTTTGGGATTTTACTCACAAACCCATTTTGAGTATTGGGGCTTTCACCCCACAAATCCTAACTAACTTAATCAAGTAATAGCAAAACCCATCACCAATACACTAGCATATACACAAATGAATCACAACCCACACATAATTGTACCATATTCTAACATAATTCCAAGAGGAAGAACTAGCTACACATAAGATTAACAGGCAAGATATACCCAAAAATCTCCATCAAACTGTTTTATTGAAAGATAAAGAGAATGCAAATTGCAAGATCTAGAGTTCAACAAATCTTCAATGAAAATTGTCAATCTTTCACTTGAAAGCTACTCTAATGTATTATTCACCCAAAAATTAGTACAATAGTTGTCTTCTCCAAATTAGAAACTAAAAATGGTGGAAAAATTCCACAAAAGTCGGATCCCCTTTCAAAGAGATAGGGTTGAGCTTCTCAATGGAATTTGGGAATCATCAGTGTGTATTTATATCTCTGCCCTTGGGATGTACTCCCGCTAAGCCGTGATCGTGGTAACTTATCCATGATCGCGAATACCACGACTGTGGCTAAAATCTCGTGATCGCGGTGCTTTGAACAAGCTTGACTGAATTGCGGTAACTGAGGCTCGTTCTACTCCAGGTCTTCCAACTGTACTTCTTTTCTTTCCTTTGATCATTTTTAGTTCAAGTCCATATCTTTCCATCCCATAACCTATATGCCTGCAAAATGTGGATATTAGTGCATTTTAATTACACATGTCTCATTTATACATTTAAACTATGGTAATGTTTACGAATGTTGAGTGCAAATGAGTGGTAAATTCACCATTCATCAGTTGGTTGCATTCGCGAGGGTCAAGGATTTTGACCTCCACACTCGCGACCAGCGTCTGCATTTGTGAAGAGGACCGACCATGTTTGCAACGGTCTGTATGATGAGCTCACACGTCGTAACAGGAATCTCCTATTCATGAAGGAGGACCCGTGGCTTTACATATATCTCCCTCTTCATTTTTCAAGCATTATTTCCAAGTACAAAACACCTTGAGAGGATTCTTAAGCTCTAAAATTATGGAAAAATTATATAGTGGAGCTAGGATTAGCTTGGAGGCATGCTTTAAAGCACTATATTATCGTTACTCTATAAGTTTTAGGATAATTTTTTGTGTAATTCTTTGATTTAATTCTTAATTTTGATATTTGTTATGGCTGATTTGGAACTATTTTAAGCTTGGATTTTGCCCAAATTTTAAAGAAAATAATCCTCGATCTAAGAGGAATGTTATAACGATTTCAATTCGTGATTCCATAAGCAGACCTTAAGTGAGATTTTTAGTCCGATTTCTAATCGGAGCGTATATACTCAATATGGTTACCGATAGTCCTGTTTTGATGTGTAGAACCTTATTTTGATATTGTGACAGCGGTCTGAGGCTTCTCGAAAAGAAAAATCTTTGGAGTAGAGGATTATACGAGCTTTCGACCACATCCAGGTAGGTTAGACTTACCTTTCTTATAGACTGTTCTTAAATATGGTATTAGTGTAGTATTGTACTAACTATAAGTGGGTAATTATATGTCACAATCCGAACCAGGTCCTCGCCGTGACGGGTATCTCAAGTCCCCCGGGTACCGAAGATCACCCCTCTACACCTAACTAACCAACACAACATCTTCAATGTCGGATGAATTCTGAAGATATAACAACATATCATAAGGATAAACTTAAGGATATTTAAACCATGTCTATAATCCCTCAACCAAAAACCGCCAAATAACCTACCAACAACACCCAAGTCCACAGTAATCCAACAAAGTCTTCTAAACAAAGGACTGAAACTGAATACCAATAAAGTGTCGTGACATGCCCTCGACTATAGCCAAAATAAGTCTAAACAATCTGAGACATAAGATACCAAAACATAAAATATAAACTTCCGATGTATGGAAGCTCACCACTTTAATGTCAACTCACGAATTGACCCGGAATCTAAATTACTGTGCAGGAGAAGTAGAAGTATGGTCAATTCCTACATCCAGTGGGGATACAACGTCTGAAGACAGTTAGCGGGGTGAACGCTAGCAGGTAACTCAGGGATAAGGATTACATAATGTCATAATCAATAGTTTCAAACTTATTCAAAATACAACGTACATAATCATATACATATTCATATATATATGTATATCACATGCCGGGATAGGGAACAAGGTTTAACGTGCACTTTAAAACTTTAACCTGGATTGTGTAGCTCAACCGTCATATAATAGTACCCACGGGCTATATAGGCCCCAACTCTCATCCCCTGGTCGGGCCCCAATGCATATAGCTGCACGAATCAGAGAAAGATCATTCATATATGCACGGGGGACTCGAACCCTCCAATCATATACTAAGGTAACTTAAGAACTCAATCTTGAAATGTGATATGGGGGACTCGAACCCTCCAATCATAATAATAACAATAAAGTGGACTCGAACCACCTAGTTATAAGCAAGGGGACTCGAACACCCCAAGCCATAACGAATCCCGCACCGGCTAGCGCGGTTTCAAGTGGCACTTAGACCTCCACTTTCACGACTCAGCTATACAACCCTCTTTTAAAGCCCAATTAAAATATTTAACACATATTCCCATTTTGATTAAACCTATTACACACCAAGGCATCCCGTTGGTATCATCATACCAACCTCCCTTGCAAGATAATAGCATCATGCCATTTTATCTACTCAACTGACTGGGACTCGAACCTATAGGTCAAAAAATATTCAAATTATCAATCATTCGAGACTCGAACCCATTTAATCAGCTGAACCCACAACGTTCCAATTCCACCATTTATACATGGCCACCAAGGCCTTTCAAGGAAAACACACATACTTCATTATCCTTTTTATGCCAATGCATTATTAAAAGTGGGAGAACCAAACTATGTGACAAAATCCCTTTTTCATTGACAATTTCATAAACATGTTGAGGGCACTTGATTGCAAAACTGCGAAAAAAGAAAAAAAGTTTATGAAAACTAATGCTATTACAAATGAAATTAAAAAAATAGCACATTAAAAATGAAATTAAAATAGGAATAAAACAAATAAAATAAACTGCGCAGAACTGCAAAGAAACTCCTACTTAAGTATAAATACACGAAGAAATAAGTCCTAAAAAAAAGGAATAGAAGTAGGCCAAAACTTACCAGTCATTTGCTTTTCCATTTACATTTCAAATCTCTTCACCATATGATAATATATATAGTTTACCAATCATCATTAATTCCTTAATTTAGTAAAGAAAATGAAAAGATATTGAAAATGAAGAGTTTTTGAAACTGATAAAATTTAATTATGTCATCATTAACAGTTTCAATGGAGGAAAACAATTTACTTCAGCAATGAATAAACATTAACACATTATATTGAATACATATGAAATTTATTTGTTTGTTTAATAGAAATAATGACTAAAGAAAAGGAAAAAAGTCCAAAAAAAGGAGAAAAAGGAAAAATTGAAATGATGGCCATAGAGATATGCCACATCAGCATCCTCACTATCCTCACTATATATATATACTAGTTTCATTTAGCCCGTGCTAAGCCCAGGCCCGAACTAACATTAAAAAAATAAATTTATAGATATTTTAAAAATTTTCTCATTCTTATTATTTTTTTTTTTGTGACATCAGTGTGATAGTTTTAAGGAGTTTCAAAATAGTACTGTACAAAATGATATTGAAAAGTTAAAGGATAATATTTTTCTTAATTTAAATTAGACTTTCAAAGAAAATCAAAACAAATGCGTGTATTAAAGTTCTAATTTCTATTTTACTGAAATCTTTTGAGTTTCTAATTAATCCCTGATTATTCAGATTGAGCTTTTTATCATAAATTATTAGGAGATCAAATTATAATTTCTTTAACTACCTTTTTCTCTCAGCATTTTCAGAAAATATGCAAAAATAATATTTATTATTTATTTTTAATATGGTCATTTATCAGGTAAATTTTATATTAAAAACGTGCGCACATAAAGTTAGTTACCGAAATGAAAGGATTATAACTAACATTTTTTACACATTTTAAAAGTATTTAACAATGATAAATTTAATTATGGTTATTCTTTAGTATAAAATATAATGTTATGTAACGCCCCAAGAACCTATCCCAAGACGTCACATGGTGCTCAAGGCCACACGTGGCCTCAAGCTAACCCTCTAAGTCTGTCATCACTTTCAGAACTCATTATAGCGCAAATCATGCTAAGATAAAGAGGAATAACCATGTCATGAACACACTGAAATACGAAGTAATACTGCCCTGTACAAATAAAATACTGAAATTCCTGTACACGCTGGTACACTAGTCTGACAAAGCCTCTGCTACATAGGACTAAGGAGCCATTGGGACAGATCCCCAACTGACTCGTACTGAACTGAAAGTAAACAACCATCTATTAACAAGACAAAATCGGAGACACAGGTCCTCAAACCATGAGGACTCACCAACCGTAGAAATGTAGATGAAGGTACTCAAAGATTACTGTCGCTGCTGAGACTGAGCACCTGAACCTATATCATGAGGAAATATAGAGTACAAAAAAGTATGAGAGTCAGTACTTGGGAATGTACTGAGTATGTGGGGGTGGATGCAACATTTTAAATAATATCATAAATGTATAAGAAAATCATACATGCTGACAATAATAACTCTCTTCGCTTAAATTATCTAAAACATCATTTTCGGAAGTCATCAGTAATAACATATGCTTCATAAATCTCATAAATCATTTAACTCAACTCAAACTCTTTTACTCATGACTTAGAGTGACTCGGTAACTCATGGTACTTAGATCATTATGGACGTGGGAGTTTCTTATAACCGATATAACTACACCATATGAGCCGCATGGAGTCCAAGGTTTTGCCCTCCTAAGGAGAGAACCCCACATTGGCGAGGGTGTCGTACTCTTGCTAGGGAGTACAACCTCAATATCATTATCACAATCCCATACTCGGCCTCTGGCCCATAATTATCAACATCAATCCTACGGTGGCACGTAGTTTTGGGGAAATATCACATTTCCCGCTCGGTGCTAATACTCCTCCCAGACTCAGCTCAGAATGCGTTAGGATATCCACCTTAATCAATATCGACTCATGGGTCTATTTTAGAGACCAAAACACAAATATATATCTCATCTGTAAATTATGAACATCTTGTGGATTCCTAACCCGACTCAACTCAACACAATCTTTCTCAACACCAAGTACATTTGCTTTTCGAATCATTTTCAAATATCAAAAGCTTCAAGGAAACATCATAGGACTCATTCTTGAATTTCAATCTCAAATATCGATATATATATTCAATAGTCAAATTTCTCATGGAAAGGCATAACTTATGGCACTTGTCTTAAATCGCTTAGAAATCATCAATACATAATGACAATATATAACTCCTGGAATAAATTCTCAATTTAAGAAACATAATGGTGAAATAATCATAAATATCAAACTTATTCAACTCAAATCTCATAAATCATAAATAAAGAAATTTGGGTATAAACCCACTTGCGAAATCATGTAAATCAATAATAGAAAGTAAATCTTTAGGCACAAGAACGAAAGGAGTGTTTTTGTTCAAGCCCCACATACCTTGGATTATAATTTTGGAGATGTAGAAACTTGTTTGGAACTTCTTCCTTACACTTTTGAGCTAAGATCCTTGATGTCTTTGACTAGGGGAGCTTAATTCTTGGACAACTTGGAGAAATCTATGGAAGATCCTTGAATATCTTGGAAGGAGTTTTGATTTTTGGGTTGAGAGAAAACCCTAGTTTTCTAGAAAATTCTTAGAGAAATTAGAGAGAAATAGGAGAAAATGATCTTCTCTTTACTACTTTGATGTATATATAAGGCAACAAGGAGCGGAAATGACCAAAATACCCTTTTGAAAAAGCTGAAATTCGTTGATCGGGGCCTGTGACGGTCGATCTGACGGTCCGTCAAGTCTCCTGACGGTCCACCAGATCGTCCTTCACTCGAGTGCCAAAACTGGAACGTTCTTCCTCGACGTGACGGTCGAAGTGACGGTCCGTCAGGAAACTGACGATCTACCAAGTCGTCTGTCACTCGAGAGACAAATCTGGGCTATTCTACCTCGACGTGATGGTCGAAGTGACGGTCCGTCAGGAAACTGACGGACCACCAAGTCGTCCGTCACTTGAGGGCCAGAAATGAGACATTCTGTCTCGACCTGAGGGACCCCTTGACAGTCCGTCAACTTTTGACGGTCCACCAACTTGGCAGTCGCATGATGGCCTAAAAAAGGAGTCACTGCCTTGGCTTGACAGGACACTTGATGGTCCACCAAGAACCTGACGGTCCGCCAGGTCGATCGTCAGACCTGGGCGATTCGATATCGCTGAGTAAAACGGCTATAACTCCCTCGTCCGATGTCGGATTTTGATGAAATTGATATTGATGGAATGCTTATTCAATGATCTACATGAAAAAAAGTAGAAATTAGAGAAATACAATATGGTTTAAACATCAATCACTTTGGAAGTCATACATATCAACTCAAAAGACGGATTTAGGCTTAAGAAACGATTGGGGTATTACATTTTATATAAATGAAATCTTTGTTGATTACTTATGTTTGTCGTCATGTACAATATAAAATTACAGGTAAAATTAAAATAAAATTAACTTTACTTATTAATCGATAACTAAAAATTGAAATTGCAAATTAAACATTATAAATAACATCAACAAATAATATTATAAGAAAAATATTTTAATTCAATAATTAAGCGTATATCAGGATAGAAATTGAACAATAGAATAACTATTTATGTGTTTATAATTAATTGTTATGATCAAATATA
Source organism: Capsicum pubescens (assembly GCA_030864215.1). Classification (NCBI taxonomy): domain Eukaryota; kingdom Viridiplantae; phylum Streptophyta; class Magnoliopsida; order Solanales; family Solanaceae; genus Capsicum; species Capsicum pubescens. Next base: position 189,752,913 of record CM061544.1, on the reverse strand, counting down.
ATTTGAAACAAGTTCAATAACATTTTCAAAACAAAAGGGGGCCTAAAATACCCGTCAACTATGTGAAATGGTACAAAAATATCTCCGTCTATCTATTGGTCCTAAAATGTCCTTCCTATCTACCTATTGGGCCTAAAATGCCCTTTCCGTCTACATATTGAGGCTATTTTAACCTTTTATTTAATAAAAAATTATATAAGACCACAACTTATCTTTATTAAACTACATGAAATTCCTATCATTTTTATTAATATTAATCAAATAAATGGTGCACAATGTCACTTTTTCGTCATTCTAAATTGATCTGATAAATAAAAAGAAAAACAACATAAATAACCATTTTTAAAAATTATTATATATACATGACCATATTAGTTGGTTGTCAGATATAACATAAAAAATATTTACTTTTATAACAGATTCTAATATACAGAAAAATAATTATATATTGAATTTTCATATTTCTTATTTATTGCCCATTTTTATGGAAGCCTTTGTTCATTCACTTGTTTATACACTATATCAAAATTATATATTTTTTATTTTTATTGCCTGCTTTCACGACGCCTCCATAAAAAATATATTCTACATTTATACCATAAATTTTTTTGGTATATTTATATATTATACAAATTATATTTATATCATAAAAATATATGATATATTTATACCATACAAATATATGATATATTTGTATGGTATATGATACAAATATATACCATATCCAAAAGTTAAGAACTCCCACATCCAAAAGTTAAAGGTGGTGGAGATGAGGATGGTGCGATGAATGTATGGTCATACCAGGAAAGATAGAGTGAGGAATAAGATTATTCGGGAGAATGTGAGAGTGGTTTTGGTGGAGGACAAGATGCAAGAAGTGAGGTTACGTTAGTTCAGGCACATGATGAGGAAAGGTTCTGATGCTCCAGTGCGGAGGTGTGAGACACTGGCTATGGATGATTTTAGGCGGGCTAGAGGTAGGTCAAAGAAATATTGGAGAGAGGTTATTAGGCATGATATGAAGCAATTACAGCTTACGGAGGACGTGACCCTTGATAGAAAGGTGTGACAGATGCGGATTAGGGCAGAGGGTTAGGGGGTAGGAGTGCGTCGGTAATAGTAGGGGGAGTTCTTTATTTGTTTCTGAAGTTTCTTGTTCATAGGTGGAGTGCTTTCTCTGGTTTCGGATATATAGTTTTTAGTAGTATCTTATGGCTCTAGTATTATTTTGTGGCAAACGTTGTTAGTTTATTTTGCCTGTACAAGTTTATATGCATTTATGTTTTGTGTTTGCTATACTGTTATTGGTTCTAAGACGAGGGTCTATCGAAAACAGTCTCTCTACTTCAGCTGAGGTAGTGGTATGGTCTGCGTATACTCTACCCTCCCCAGACCTCACTAGGTGGGAATACACTGGGTTTGTTGTTGTTGTTGTATACAAATTATATTTATATCATAAAAATTATATTTATACCATGTAATACTGGAAATATATATTTATATTTAATAAATAATTTTTTTAACAAGAAAATTACTTTCGATATAATGAGATATACCGTGAATATTTATCTCATAAATTATATCAAAAATATAATAATAATCTGACTTTGATATAAATTATATTTATACAACAAAAATATATGGTCTATCACTACTTCCAACATAATGATTTTTATTCCATAAATATTTATCCATAAAAGATTATGGTTAACCCATTACATTAGAATTAAAAATACACGATAATGAAATAATATTAGATGATTAACATACATGAAAACAAAATGAAACATACACGATCAAATAATGAAATACTTGGTTTATTCAAAAATATTTGAATTTCGATTATAAGAGAGAAAGATTTGAAAGCAGGGATTATCTTGTCCATTTTTAATTTAAAAATTAAAAATATATCTCTTAAATTAAGGTGAATTGATAATTAGTTATAACATTAAATTAAGAATCATTATTATCTTTTCTGATTTTTTTTAATGGCTATATATGTAAAAAAAAAACTTTTATTTTTGTAATATTGAAAAAGTACTATTATTTGTGTAGTTAAGTTTTAAGGATGACCTTTTTATGTAATTTACCTAAATAAAAGGGCAAAATAGCTCCACTAGGTAGACAGAAAGGGCATTTTAAGCCCAATATGTAGGTGAGAAGGACATTTTAGGCCCAATAGGTAGACGAAAAGGACATTTTAGGCTCAATAGGTAGACGGAGGGTGTGTTTGCACCATTTTACATAGTTGGAGGGCATTTTAGGCCCTTTTCCGTTTTAAAAAAATAAATAAAGACTCAAATATGTAAGAGTAAGTTTTGTGGGGCCCACTATCACTAAGTTTTGTGGGGCCCACTATCACCTTTTTCATTTTTAGTGGCATGTAAAAAACCTTAAAGTTTTTAAAATTTACTAAAATGTGTGTTAACTTTAAAGTAATAAAAACTTCAATCAAGGGTAAAAGAGAACAAAAAAATCACGTGAGGACTACCAAAAAATCCTATTCTCTCTTATATATATAGTAACTAGTATAGGTACTCATGCGTTGCATGGAGAATATTAAAATATTATTTTAATTATTTTATATTTGAATGTGCATGTTAAATCATATTACTTTAAAGGCTAGAAAATTGCTATTTGTAGAGTACTATTCTATCTATTTGTGCATCATGTTCAACTATCATATTATTTCTCAATGAAATGCAAAAAAACAAAAAAAAAAAAATCTACCTCCCACCTCCACTCCTACCCGCCCTTTCAATTTTAAAAATAAAAAATAAAAAAAGTCTTCCCCCCTCCACACACACATCATAAGCCTTCACTCATACCTCCCCCATGCCAATCACCTAACCTTTAACCAAATTCATACGAAAGAACAATCAGGTAATTGTGAAAAGAATTTTATGTTTAAGATTTTTCTTTATTATATCATTCACAATTTAAAGTTATTATGTTGACATTCTCTCCCCTCCCCACCCTCCCCAATGCGGTCTTCTGCATCTAACCAAATCTATATGAGAAATAACAATCATGTACTGCAAAATGATTTTGTTTCATGTTTTTTTAATTATATTATTTACAATTTAAAGATTTCATATTATCAAAACTATTTAAATTTTTATTTTATTGTTCACTCATCTCTTCCGTTTAAAATTTATAATTTATAATATGTGTATTACCTAATAACTTCATTATATTAATAAAATTGGTTCAATCCCCCCACCCAACACACCACACACCAATCCCTCAGTGAATATTTTTTCTACTGTATTTTAATTATTTTATTTATCTCTAATTAGACTTTGAATGAAAATTATTATTTGTGTTACATGCATATAAAGATAAGTCAAAAAATATATTTTATTAAATTTAATTTGCTTAAACCATCCATATGGTTGAAAAGTTGGAGATAACTTGTAAGTGATGTGCTAGATTATTTTTACTGAATTTTATTCTTATTCTTTTTAATTTTTTCTTTTTAAAAATTTGTTTATTTTTCAACCCCCCTCGTCTCTCTCTCTCTCTTTCTCTCTCTCTCTCTATATATATATGCACACACACAACAACAACAACATACCCAGTGTATTCCCACCTAGTGGGGTCTGGGAAGGGTAGAGTGTACGCAGACCATACCACTACCTCAAGAGAAGTAGAGAGACTGTTTTCGATAGACCCCCAGCTTAGGACCAATAACAGTATAACAAATACAAAAAGTAAGCGGATACAAACTAGTATGGTACACAAAACAAACTAACAGTATAACAAACACAAAAGATAAGTGCATAATAAACTAGTACGGGATGCAAAAAAGCCAACACCACTAACCCCAAAAACTACAGCCCCAACACTACGAACCAGAAACTCCAGACCCAAAGGAGCACTCCCCTATTACTATCACCGTGCTCCCACCCCCTAACTCTCTACCCTAATCCGTGTCCTCTACACCTTCCTATCAAGGGTCATGTCCTCTATAAGTTGTTATTTCTCCATATCATGCCTAATCACCTCCCTTCAATATTTCTTCGGTCTACCTCTAGCCCGCCTAAAACCATCCATATCCAGAGTCTCACACCTCTGCACTGGAGCATCAGGGCCCCTCATCATCATATGCCCGAACCAACGTAGCCTCACTTCTCGCAACTTATTCTCCACCGAGGTAACTCCCATCTTCTCTCGAATAATCTCATTCATCACCCTATCTTTCCTGGTGTGTCCATACATCCGTCGCAACATTTGCATCTCCTCTACCTTCACCTTTTGGATGTGGGAGTTCTTAAATGGCCAACACTCCGCTCCATACAGCAGAGCCGTCCGGACTACCACTCTGTAGAACTTATCTTTAAGCTTAGGGAGCACCTTCTTATCACAAATGACTCCCGAAGAGAGCCTCCACTTCAACCACCCTGCCCCAATACGATGCGTGACATCCTTGTCAATCTCACCATTACCCTGAATTATAGACCCCAAATACTTGAAACTCTCCCTCTTCTGGATAGCTTGAAAGTCTAGCTTCACAACCACTCCATCTTCTTGCGACATATTACTGAACTTACACTCTAAGTACACCGTCTTTATTCTACTTAACCGAAAACCTTTAGATTCAAGCGTCTGTCTCCAAACCTCCAACTTATCATTAACTCCACCCCGAGTCTCGTCGATCAGAACCACATCATCTGCAAATAATATATACCAAGGCACCTCCCCTTGAATATGTCGCATCAAAACATCTATCACCAAGGCAAATAGAAATGGGCTAAGAGTCGATCCCTGGTTCAATCCTATTAAAACTGTGAAGTGCTCTTTATCTCCACCTACCGTCCTCACACGTGTCTGCGCACCATCATACATATCCTGAATCGACCTAATGTACGCCACGGGCACCCCTCTAGCCTCCAAGCACCTCCACAGAATCTCCCTGGGAACTCTGTCATATGCCTTCTCTAGATCAATAAACACCATGTGTAAGTCCTTCTTCCTCTCTCAAAACTGCTCCACTAATCTCCTCACAAGGTTAATGGCCTCAGTGGTCGAGCGGCCAGGCATGAAACCGAACTGATTCTCAGAGATCATCACGATCCTCCTCATCCTCAACTCTACCACCCTTTTCTAAACCTTCATAGTATGACTCAACAACTTAATACCTCTATAGTTGTTACAACTCTGAATGTCTCCCTTGTTCTTATACACTGGAATCATCGTGATCCACCTCCATGCTTCAGGCATCTTAGCAGCTCTAAAAATAATGTTAAACAACCTTGTCAACCACTCTAGACCTGCCCCGCTAGTGCTCTTCCAAAAGTCTACTGGAATCTCATCTGGCCCCGTCGTCCTACCCCACCGCATCCTGCAAATAGCTCTCTTGACCTCCTCAACCTCGATACGCCTACAATAACTATAATCGCGGCCCTCCTCAGATATCTCCAAGTCTCCCAACACAGAACCTTTATCCCCCTCGTCGTTTAAAAGTTTATGAAAATAGGACTGTCACCTCTCCCTAATGATGCCATCCTCAACCAATACTATACCATCCTCTCTCTTGATGCACTTCACTTGGTCAAGGTCACGAGCCCTCCACTTCCTAGCCTTAGCCATCCTATACAACTTCTTATCTCTACCTTTCTCTTCTAAAGCCGCATACAAACTCTCAAAAGCTACTGTCTTAGCCGTCGTAACCGCTAACTTAGCCTCTTTTCTAGCAACCTTATACTCATTCTTATTCTTCTTTCTTTCCTAATCATCCTTGCTCCCAACCAACTTAGCATAAGCCACCTTCTTAAACTCCACCTTTTTCTTGACCTCTTCGTTCTACCACCAGTCTCCTCGATGTTTGCCAGATCGAACTCTCAAGACACCCAACACCTCTCTAGCGGTCTCCCTAATGCAACTGGAAGTTGTCTCCCACATATTATCCACCCCCCTCTACTTTCCCAAGCCCCCTGACTCTTCAACTTCTCTTCCATCTCCAAAGCACTAGCCAAACTCAGGCTACCCCACTTAATCCTGGGTCGCGCCTTCTTACTTTTTTTTTTGTCCTTATTAATAACTAAGTCCATCACCAACAACCTATGTTGAGTCGAGAGATTCTCGATAGGTATGACTTTACAGTCTTTACATAGAGCTCTATCCCTTTTTTTAAGAAACAAAAAGTCTATCTGAGTCTTAGCCACTGAACTACAAAACGTAATAAGGTGATCCTCCTTCTTTGAAAAGCTCGAATTTTCTATCCACAACCCAAAAGCCCTAGAAAAATCCATCAGAGAAGTTCCCTCTTCATTCTGCTCACCAAAACCAAAACCGTCATGCACATCATCATACCTTCTCGACAAAGACCCAATATGCCCATTGAAATCTCCTCCCACGAAAAGCTTCTCAGTGCTCGGGATGCTCCTCACCACCTCATCTAAAACCTCCCAGAATTCCTTCTTCTCCTCTTCGTCCAAACCTATTTACGAGGCATATGCACTAATAACTTTCACCGTAGACCCTCTCATGACTAACTTAGTAGACATCAGTCTATCACTAACTCTCTTTACCTCTACCACCTGCTTCCTAAGATCTTCATCTACTAAGATACCTACCCCATTTCTATGTCTCACGTTACCCGAGTACCACAACTTATATCCATCCGCATCTCTCGCTTTAGTGTCTACCTATTTAGTTTCCTGGACACACGCTACACTAACCCTCCTCTTTCTAAGAATCTTCACCAGATCTATAGACTTACCCTGCAAAGTACTAATGTTCCAAGACCCAACTCGCAACCTAGAAGCTCTCTTATCCCGCCTAACCTTACTACCCCTAGCCCCTGACCCAAAACTCAATCCTAGACCCGACCCAAACCCAACTCCCCCAAACCCCGGCCCAGACCCAATAATTCCTAACCCCGACCCCGACCTATGACATGCCCCTAGTCTACCCTCGCTAATCACAGCTATTATGCAACAAAGGGAAGAAAGAAAAAAGGGAAGAAAAATAACAAAGGGGGATACACAAATTTTGGTGCACAATAGTCAATAGCGGGAACTAATACTACCACACTTAATGGATATGCTAGTAAATCAAGTAACAGTAACCAGACAAGGTAACACACTCCAAAACTACTAAGAACAATAAAGATATTCACACGTACAACACTATTACAAAGTAACCAATCAACAAGAAATTTGACACCCACAACTAGATAATTAGCCAAGACGCTACGAAATAGGAATCACAACAAGAATAATGCAGAACACTACCAGTAGCAGCCCCTAAAAATCAAGAAAGCTATACACAACTAGAAAAGATGGATCGAGTGCACCTGATCGAAGCTGGGTTGTGTCTTTATACTTGGTTGCGTCGCTGGATTCTGGCAATTTGCGAGAGAAATTGGTCGCCGAAATAGTGTCGCCAAAATAGTATTCTCGGGAACAACGTTGGCAGTCCTTGAAGGTTGTTATGGTGATTATTTGGCCAACGAAAGTGTTGAGGGAGACGGCGACGGCTTATTGGAGTTGCTGCTGTTGGCGGCGATAGAGGCTGGGGGCTGAGATGTGGCAATGGTGGCGAGGACCAGTGACGGTGGCTGCTTTGCTGCTTGTTGCGGCGACGATAGCGAGGAGGTGAAGCATTTGGGTGGAGATCCGATAGATGGAGCATCGCCAGAGAGAGGAGGAAGGAGTAGGGGACGGTGCTTGGTCGGTGGTTGCAAGCTGCTGTCGCCAGAAATGGAAGGAACGGCGGCTGGTTCGACGGAGGCGGCGATGGAGTTCTTCGATCAAAACGTGGTCGGAGATGGCGGTGACGGACGCATGCGATGGAGGGACGACGCTGATTTTCTAATTGGGTTCTCACCGGCTGAGGGTGGCGGCGACGATGGGTTCGCCGGAGAGAAGAGAGGAGGCTGGTTTAGCGGTGGTCCTTGGACGACGATGGTTTCATGACTGGCAACGAAGAGAGAGAGAGACAAGGCGGGTGAGGGCCAGCCGTCGGCGACTTCACCGGAGAAGGCGTCGCCATTTCCCCTTTTTTCTTTGTAGAGAGAGGTTTAGAAAAAGGGGAGAGAGAATCTAGAGAGAGAAATGTCCAATGCTTGATATCCAAGAAATCTATATATATATTTACTATAGATTGTTGAATTTTATTTTATTTTATATAAATTTTTAGATATTGTCAAATAATTAATATATCGATTTTGAACTAATAAGGATAAAATTGAGAAGTTGTAATAGCTTTAAATTTCGAATCATAAAATTGATTTTAATTTCATTTCAAACTAACATAAAAAAATTATTTTTATTTGATCTTCAATATTGTCAAACACATGTAAATTTAAATTGTTTTGAATGACGTTAAGAAAGCATCAACACAAATAATAGTCCAATCATTATCTCAAATAAACTTTGAATACTTCAAAATATATGTGGTTTATACACCAATAATTGAGATTTAAAAAAGTCTATAAATAAAAATAATTGATATATTTTACCTCCTTTTTAACCAAGTATTAGGTGAAGAATATATATTACAATTTTTTTCCCAAAATCTGATAAGATTATCAAAATTTAAAAGAGTTTAAATCTAAATAAAAATTTATCATATATTTCTCTAATGATAAACTATTAATGTATAATCCTTTCAAAACAATTTATTCATATTAACATTATCCTCGTCATCACTTACATGATTTTTATTTGAAGAGAGATTCTCTCTCTCTTTCTCTGTCTCTCTCTCTCACACACACATATATATATATATATCATTAAATTTCAATATAAAAATTATGTATATAGAAAATTCATCAAAACAAAAGCTAATGAATTGTCAGTTGCTTAATCTTCTTGTCTTTATCTGAGACTTATCTCATCATTAAATTAAATAAATAGATCATTAAAAAAACATAAAATGATATTATCACTTATTTTAATAAAATACTAATGTAAAAAATGGTAACAAAAATTAACATTTGAAAAATTAAATGCTTGACTAAAATTCTCAATAAGAGGTGATTTTATTTTTTTTATTTACGAAATTGGATATATTTATTTTCATCAAAATTCAAATGAAGAAAATTAGAATAAAAATTATTAATTACTTGAATTTGGATTTGAATAAAGTAGCAAAAATAATTAATTTATAGTATGATTATCACTCATCTTCATTAAAAAAAATTACAATTTAAAAAAAATGTCAAATTCATTTTTTTTAATTCCAACATACTTTAAGGTAACAAATATGAACTTCAAAGAAAATCAAAACTCCAGTACGATACCCAGATTAAAAATTGTTTGTTCACAAACTCAAGATAGCTAATAGCTTGTTACATACTTGAAAGTGTTTTGACAAAAAGGACAACCATCATTCGGCACAAAAGCAGCAATCGTTTTCCCATTTTTGATGAGTTGAACCCTAGCACATTTACGAATAGCAGAATTCGGCTGCTTGGCTTCAATACCTATCTTCTCAAGCACAATCTCTTTTGCATGGGATGACCCAACAAATGGCTTCTTCAATTCATTCCCAAAATGGGATTTCTTGTAGGACTTATCAACCCAACTTTGCGATCACCCTACAAATAATAATAATTCATAGTTGAGCATATTATAAAGCAAATAAAATTATTGTAATAAAATATGCATAAAGTATGTATACTTTTTCATCTTGTAAAAGCATTTCTAATGATAACAAGTTGTCGGGATTTTCATGTTCTGAAACATGCTATAATCGTACTATGTGAACCTTCAAATTTCATTGCATTTTAGTATTCAATATCTCATGAACAAAGTCGATTTTAGTAGGCAATTTTTTGGTAATTTGATATTGGAAATTGTGTATTTTCTTGGAGATGAATTTGAAAGTATCAATGTATGTATTTATAGTGCTGAAATAGTTTTTGAATTGCAGTTGAGATAAAGATAAAGAGTTGGAATAACATAATTTTAAATTCAAATTTAAATTAGATTATGATAAGTATTAAGAGTTAAGATAACACTAAAACACTAAAATCATCGAGGATGCTATAATTAAATTAAATTCAAAATTAATTTGAACTTTTTGGTTTGGTTAAGATATGTTCTGATCACCTATTAATAAGTATGTATATTTGAATTTATATTTTTTAGCGCGGATAATATTAAAGTATTAATCGTCTTATATCTGTTTGTTCATCCGAGCATGTTAAATCATATTACCTCAGAAAAAATCAACTATCATACCATTTTTTTAATGAAATGAAAAAAAAAATTACCCTTACCCCTACCCACCTCCACCTCCATCCCCCCCCACCCCCCTCTAATTTTTTTTATAATAAAAAGAAAATTTTTTTTTATCCCCCTCCCCCCCTCCCCCCCCACACACCACGCCACCATCATCTCCCACCCCACCTATAACCAATTCATATGAAAAAAATTTTGTAACTGTAAAAATAATATATATGTTTCGTATTTTTTTTAATAATATTATTCACATTTTAAAGGTATTAGATTGTTAATATTTTTCCTCCACCATCACCACTACATCCCACCTCTAATCAAATCTATATTAGAAAACAAAAATGTAATTGCAAAATTAGTTTTAATGTTTCAATTTTTCTTTATAATATTTTTTACAATAATTTAAAGATTTCAGATTGTCAAAAATAATTTATATTTTTATTCTACCATCTCCTCATCTCTTTTGTTTAAAACTTATAAATAGTAATATGTGTATTATCTAATTTAAATTCTCAAAAAAAATTCTCCCTCCCCCACACAAAACATTGGTGTACAACTTTTTTTTATTTTATTCAATTATTTAACTTTTCTCTAATTTAACTTTGAATGAAATTATTTTTTATGTTATGTGCATAAACAATTGAGTTTTCTTTTCTCTTATCTCAAAATATAAAAATTAGAATAGATAAGTCTTGTTATGCCAAAATAAATAAAAAATAGATTAGAAGAATACTCTAAAATAATATAATATATTAAAAATGATTATAATCTAAAATTAAAGTTAAACACTTTCACATCTAGAGATATATAATTTTTTCTCATATTCTTATTTTCTTACTCAAGATTCAAAAAAATTATTAATTTGTCCTAAAAATTAAAAGAAATTTCATAATGCATGTAAAATTCTGGAATATTATTCTGAATATGAATTTTAAAAGAAAAAGTAAAATCATTATTTATTCGATGAATTTTTTTTTTAATATGCAACCGTGTAGATTATATTTAATTATATTCTAAGCTACAATATTAAAAAAATTATTTTTTAGACTATGATTTAATATTTTATTTTTTTCAATAAAAAATTTAAGTGAAAAATTATTGGCATAAGAAACTATCATTGTAAAATTTTTATGTTGTTGCTTGTAAGTCATCATGACTTTTTTTTTTTTTTTTAAACTCTATCTATTAGAAATTTAAATATATATGTAATGTTATCTATAGCATTACCTTTCTTAGCATCAGAAAATTATCATCTCACATTCAAATAGAAATAGATAAGCTATCACAACTTAAGTTTTATCTAGTAATTAAAATTGTTTAAATTTGATTTAGATTTTTAGATGAAAAAAATATTGAAAAAAATTAAAAATATTTGACAATAATATAATTATGCAATATTGACTTAATTTGTGTACATATGTTAAATAATTCGTTAAATATTTAAAAACAATAAATCTAAACCTAATAAATTGAATGATTGATATAGAATTTCAAACCTGAACTCATATTATTTAAGTTATGAATTTACCTCTATTCAATGTTTTAAAAGATGTGGTAAATAACCTATTTCTATATAATAGAAGCGCTGGTTTTGACCAGCTGCTTCATTATTTACTATATTACCCCTAATTGCTCCGTGATTTACCATATTACCTCTAATTAATTATTATAAGTCATTTATATATTAGAATTAATAATATTTTTTATTATATTATCCCTAATTAATTATTATAAGTCATTTATATATTAGAATTAATAATATTTAATTAAAAAATAGATATTTATGATGTTTGTTTTAGCTGCTTTAACTGTGATTTTACTATATCATTCCTAATTAATTATTATAAGTCATTTATGTATTAAAAAATTAATAATATTTAATTAAAAAATAGATGACATGTCTGCTACAGCTGCTTTAACCATTATTTTGCTAAATATCGCTCATAATTAATTATTATGAGTCATCTAAGTGTTAAAATTTTAATAATATTTAAAAAAATAATAAACATAAAATGATAAATTAACTTTTGATGTATTAAATTAAGTTGACCTCCTTCAATCGTGATTTTACCGTATTACCCCTATTTAATTATTGTAAGTCATTTATGTATTAAATTTTTTATAATATTTAATTAAAACATTGGTTTCGACATGGCTGCTTCAAGAGCTGCACCATGATTTTACTACATCACCCCTAATTAATTATTATAAGTCATTTATGTATCAACATATTAATAGTATTTAACTAAAACAAGAAAAATATGTGTTTATGACATGTTTGTTGCAGCTGCTTCAATCATAATTTTATTAAATATCGCTCCTAATTAATTATGATGAGTCATCTAAGTATTAAAAAATTAATAATATTTAATAAAATAACAAAATCGACAAATGATAAATTAACTCTTGATGTTTTAAATTAAGTTGGCGTCCTTCAACCTTGATTTGACTGTATCACTCCTACTTAATTATTGTAGGCCATTTATTTGTTAAAAAATATTTAATTAAAAAGAAAAATAGACATTTATGACATGTCTATTTCAGCTGCTTCAATTGTAATTTTACTAAATACCGCTCTTAATTAATCATCTAAGTATTAAAAAATTAATGATATTGAATAAAAAAGATAAAATCGACATAAAATGATAAGCAGGTAGCAGATAAACATGTTTGTTTGTGTTGCCTACTTAGATACTTACTTTTATATTTATTTATTTTACTTTCAATTTTAATCTATTATATATTTGAGAATTACGTAAAAGTATTATAAATCATAATAATTAACAAGTTAAAGTAATTAAAAAGACATAAAAAAAATTGGGTCGACTCTCTAAATTTTATTACTGTCACGTAAATGGGAACAAAAGAAAAAGTACTACAAATCACAATAATTAATAATTTAACGTATTTTAAAAATAGTAAAAAATTTAGTTGACTCTAAAAAATTGTATCAATACCACATAAATTGAGATAGAGGGTATAACATATATCATTTAAAAATTACATAAAAAGTATTATAAATCACAATAGTTAATCTTGAAAATGTTTTTCGTGCTGCCACCTCAATTCTAACTGTTGTTATATTTGGATATCTTGATCTGATAATATTGTGCACCCATCTATAAGAATTTCTTAACTTAGTAGTAGTTCAAAACATTTCAATATTTGTATTTATAAGTGTTTTGCCTTTGAGAAGATGATCCAAGACTTTGTTGTTAATTGAAGTATCTTTTATTCCAGTTTTTGTATGAAATAATCCTATGAATATTAGTTCTACATCTTTTCTATATTTTGTAACAGGTCTCAATCTTATCATCAAACAATTAAAATAGCCCGACTACACGACATGCCACACTTTCTTATCATGTGAAAAAGCTATCTTATAAAACTTCACTCCTTAGCGAGTACCGTCAAATAGTTATTATTTAAAATTTTATCATTTTAAATCAATGTACATTTATGTTTGTATCTCATCAATATCGAATTTCGGTACTAAAAAATGTCTATAGTGTTGGGTCCGTGCTGACACGGGCCATGCACCTCTAGTTATAATAGAGAAAAGTTATATTTATATAAAAAGTTTTTGCAATAACAATGTGTATATGTAATATATAGGTTAAGCTAAAAGTGCATGAAAGCAATAATTGCTAAGATAATCATATGTTTCTCCAAAATAATAAGAATAATTAAATCATATATATACTATCAAATCAACAATTATGACTTTTAAGAAAAAAAATTCAACTCTTGATATGTTTGTAATTTGCATGAATTAACCAAGAGCTAGCAAATAATGCAATATCTTTGCAATATAGATTATCATTTTAATTAATTTCGAACTTATGGCAAATAAAATGTCATAAGTTATCCTTATTGAAATTAAATATGCGAATAACATTATTGGTGTTTTAGTACATTTTGTTGTTAATCTTGAAATATGTAAAAAAGTCTCATGACATTATATTAAAAATTATCACATAAAATAGAAACACACAAAATACTATGAGCATTTTTTTAAAAATAATTATATAAAGTAACAAAAGTTAATGTATAAAAAGAGTCAACTTAATTTCTCAATTAAAGGTAGTTTTATTTTTTTATCTACGTAGTAATGTTTATTTTTATCAGAAATCAAACAAACAGAAAATATTACTTACTTGTATTCAAGCTTGGATATAGTGAAAATAAATTAAACCGTAATAGCACCATCAACCATCTACATAAAAATAATAAAAATGTATAATTTCTAAAAAAATAAATAAAGAATATGTAGAATGCAATAAATAAATTTATGAAAAAATTTAATGATCAATAACAAAGAAGGAGAAGAAGATTTAATATTATATGTCATCGCAGGAGAAAGTGTGTGTATATATTATAAAAGAGAGTTTAAGGAGTTAGAAATTTATTCCAACTCAAATTCATTTAAATTCAAATTCAGTATCATATCAGTTTGTTATAAGAATATTAGGATATTGATTGGATAAATATAGATATAAAAATTAAAAAAAAGAGCAAATTTTTTTAGTTCTATCAAGGTGGAGAATATACTATTAAAAAGGAATCTTCACACCAAGTAAACAACTTATTTTTAATTCAAATTTAAAAGTAATTTTTATCAGCTAATTGGGGATAAGGGACGTCTAGGTTAGTTGGGGGTTTGGGCCATAGGTGACAAAAGAGATTTAAAATGAGGTGTAGGTGACATAAGTCCTAATAATTGAGTAGAGGTGACAATTACTTAATTATGGATTAAGAAAGTTTGGGAAATTTCAAAATAGCCCACAAGTTTTTAAATTTACACTTTGATCCAAATGTTAGTTATTATAACAGGGAATGAAGGGAAAGAAAGGCATTTTTTTCTCTCTCCTCATCCGTTGTTACTTTCTCTCTCTTCGCAATATTTGTTGTTCATTATTGTTGCTGCTTTATTCATCATCTTCTGATTCATTATCATCAACTTATACTTCATTATCATCTTCATATTCTTCTTGTTGACCATTGTTGTTGTTGTTGTTGTTGTTGTTACCCCAACTACTGCTCTTTGTCCAAATTTTTATGTCAAATTTTATTTCGTAAATCACTTTCAACTTTGAAATTTACTTGAGAGGAGACTTTGGTAAGTCAGATTATGCTTTTTAGTTGAATTTGTCATCTGGGTAACTGCTAGTGTGTTGTTTTTTCAATAATAGCTAGCACGCGAACATGAATGCAATATAAGAGCAATTTGTTTGAACAGATCCATTATCTGCGGCACCAGATAAATGTTCTGTTGTAACAGTAGACTCATGTTGGATTCATGTTTATGGTTCTAGGTGCCCGTAATATGAATTGAATAGATGAGTATTCTGTTGCACCAGATTAGTAATTTGTTTCAACAGATAAATAATCTGTTTCATCAGATTACTAATCTGTTTCAAACAACAAAATACAACTCCTGTCACAAACCTAACAGATAACTTATATGTTCTTACTATTGATACTGGAATCAAATTATTCCTTAATTGTAAACATGTCATTCGTTAAGAAATAGAAATAAACAGCACGAAAATTAAATAAGAAATAAAAAGTCAAGTGCATCAAACATAAATTTTTATAAAACAAAAAAATACATAGATAAAATAAAAAAAAGCTTAATTATTATTATCATCATTATTATTTGTATGGTCAGCCGACCAATCTTCAACCGGCAGTAGCAGCGCCCTCCTCAGCCTGCGGATCTCCCGCAGTATCCTTACTCTGACGGCGGCCAACTCCCAATGCTGGTCATGAACCTCCTTCTGCAGTTCCCGCATGGTGTCTCGTAAAATAGAGACATCCTACACAGGATCAGCCATTTCTAGAAAATGCATAAGTTGACAAAACACACGTGAAAATAAAAGTAAAAAAAAGAAAGAATTCGAATGTAATGTAATATACAACAAATATTTACACAAAAATCAAGAAAAAAACTTACCAGAGACAGGAAAAAGCTATCAATTCCTTGAAGAGAAAGTAGTTGAAGGTGTAACAAGAGCAAGAAATAAATAGTGTGTAGTAAAACGAACGACTGAGTAAGGAGGGACCTATTTATAGAGGATTGAACTTGAATGAGTTAGGGGAAAAATCACAACTGTTCACCTCCATTTATTAATGACATTCTTGATTACTGTAAAAAGTTATGACTTAATTAAATTAAGCAATATTGTGATAAGTCATGACTTTTCAGCTTTATTATTATTAATAATTAGTTCTTTCCAGAAACTGTTTTTACACAGAGTTGGACAACAGATTATATATCAGTTGCATCAGATAACTCATCTGTGACAACAGATATATAATCCGTTGCAACAAATAGATAACATGTTGCATCAGATAATATATTTGTTGCAACATATAATCTATATATCTTTTTTTTTTAAATTATCTTCATGACATCCAAATTTTTTGACTTTTTAATTATATAAATTTATAAATTTATAAAGCAGATTCAAAGACGCAACTGTTCATCTCAATTTATTAATGACATTCTTGATTACTGTAAAAAGTTATGACTTAATTAAAGTAAGCAATATTGTGATAAGTCATGACTTTTTAGCTTTATTATTATTAAAATAATTAGTTCTTTCCAAGAACCATTTTTTTACACTGAGTTTGACAACAGATTATATATCTGTTGCATTAGATAAATCATCTGTTACAACATATATATTATCCGTTGCAACAAATAGATAACCTGTTGTGTCAGATAATATATCTGTTGCAACATATAATATATATATTTAAAAAAAATTATCTTCATGACACTCAAATTTTCTGAATTTTTAATTATATAAATTAATAAAGCAGATTTAAAGGCACAACTGTTCACCTCTATTTATTAATGACATTCTTGATTACTGTAAAAAGTTATGACTTAATTAAATTAAGCAATATTGTGATAAGTCATGACTTTTCAACTTTATTA
This sequence comes from Capsicum pubescens, assembly GCA_030864215.1. Taxonomy (NCBI): domain Eukaryota; kingdom Viridiplantae; phylum Streptophyta; class Magnoliopsida; order Solanales; family Solanaceae; genus Capsicum; species Capsicum pubescens. Next base: position 189,735,777 of record CM061544.1, on the reverse strand, counting down.
TTATTAAAACAATTAGTTCTTTCCAGGAATCATTTTTTTACACTGAGTTGGACAACAAATTATATATCTGTTACATCTAATAAATCATCTGTTACAACAGATATATCATCCGTTGCAACAAATAGATAACCTGTTGCATCAGATAATATATCTGTTCAATTTATAATATATATACTCCCTCCATTTCATTTTAGTTGGCCATCTTTCTAAAAATATTTATTTTAATTTGGTTGTCCATTTGATGAGATCAAGAGGATTTTATTATGTTCTTTCAATACTAACCTTAACATCAAATGACTAAACAAAGTATATTTACTCAAACATATATTTTCAAAGCATAATTAATAAGGCTGATTTGGTAAATAAACCCCTAATTAAGATTTTCTTAATGGGTGTGCCAATTCAATAGAGGCCAACTGATATGAAACGGAGGGAGTATTTTGTTAAAAAATAAATTATCTTCATGACATTCAAATTTTCTGACTTTTTAATTATATAAGTTAATAAAGAAGATTTAAAGGCACAACTGTTTACCTCCATTTATTAATGACATTCTTGATTACTGTAAAAAGTTATGACTTAATTAAATTAAACAATATTGTGATAAGTCATGACTTTTCAGTTTTATTATTATTAAAATAATTAATTCTTTCCAGGAACTATTTTTTTTACACTGAGTTGGACAACAGATTATATATCGGTTCATCATATAAATTATTTGTTACAACAGATATATCATTCGTTGCAACAAATAGATAACCTGTTGCATCAGATAATATATCTAATGCATTATAAAATATATATATTTTTTTAAAAAATAAATTATCTTCTTGACATCCAAATTTTTTGACTTTTTAATTATATAAATTAATAAAGCAGATTTAAAGGCACAACTGTTCACCTCCATTTATTAATGACATTCTTGATTACTGTAAAAAGTTATGACTTAATTAAATTAAGCAATATTGTGATAAGTCATGACTTTTCAGCTTTATTATTATTAATTAGTTCTTTCCAGGAACTATTTTTTTTACACTGAGTTGGACAACAGATTATATATCTATTGCATCAGATAAATCATCTGTTACAACAATATATCATCTGTTGCAACAAATAGATAACCTGTTGCATCAGATAATATATCTGTAGTAACATATAATATATATTTATTTTTTAAAAAAAATTATCTTCATGACATCCAAATTTTTTGACCTTTTAATTATATAAATTAATAAAGAAGATTTAAAAACAGAATATTTCTAGTGAGTTTTTTACGGTTTAAATTGTGTTTATCATTTATTTCATTATTCTTTTCTGTGAAAAGAAATGACTTAATTAAATTCAGCTAGTGAGTCTTTTATTATTGTGACAAGTCATGACTTTTCAGCTTATTAAATTTAAATAATCTTTTTTTAATTTAAAAATCAAATACACTTGGTTTTCAATAACCGTTTCGTTAATAACCATTTTTATTAATTGAGTTATGGAAACAGATTGTATATCTGTTGCATCAGATAACCCATCTGTTTCAACAGATATACCATCTGTTGCTATAAATCAACCATCTGTTTAAGGAACTTTTTTTATTTCTTTTAACTGATTTATCAATCACAATAGATGAGGAATTTGATGCATCATCAACGTTTTTTATTTTTTATTTGTTGAATGTGTTTAGACAAAAGTCATAGTCACGACTATTCATTCACTTTTTTCTTAACAATCATATCGTCATATATCTTAATTAAATTAATCCAATGTTGTGACTTTTTTTAAATTAAATAATCTTTCTTTTACGATTATAATATCATTTAGTTCCTTATTATTTATTATCGAACCATTTTTAGGAGAATTTCTCATCATGACTTTTCACCACCATCTGTTGCCACAAGTGCTCAATCCCTACCTCCATCCGTCGACATGTTGAGAATAGGAAATAAATAGAATGATAATTAAATATTGAATAAGAACAAAAAATTCAAAGTCGACCAAACCAAACCAAACATATACATGGATTTTTTTGAATCCCTTATAGGTAGATCGGATATAAAAAAGGAAAATACATACGCTAAAAGAAAGAAAAAACATAACCTAATTATTATTATTATTATTACTATTATTATTGTCAACCTGACAATTTTCATCCGGCAGTAGCTGGACCCTCCTCAGCCTTACTCCGAAGTTTGGCCAAATTCCTCTGGATTTCATCAAACTGCCTTTGAAGTTCCTGCAAGAATTCAATATGAATCTTCTTGTACGAATCTGGATCAACCAATTTAGTATTGTAATTATAGTAGAATGAACGAGTGAGCGAGAAGAGGTCGGAGGGACCTATTTATAAAATGATTGAATTGGAAGGGGCTGGACTTAGTCAAACAAAAAGTCACGACTGTTCATATCCCTTAATTAAATAAAACTGGTGACTTTTCGATTATGTAAATTAAAAATATGGATCTGAATACAATATTTTATCTTTTTATTGTATTTCAGAAAGAGACAGATTGGTAATCTGTTGCAAAATATATTTCACCTGTCAGATAACTTACAACATATTGACAATCTGTTACAACAGATGGATATATCAGTTTGCTTTTTCATCAGCTGTGGCGTCTACTGCACTTGCTAGTCATGTGTTTATTCAATTTCATTAAGAGCAATCGATTTTTCTAAACACTTCTTGGCCAAACTCAATTTTTGCTCTTGGATTGCTTCTCTTTTTTTCTTTGCATCCTTCAAGCTGGACTCCAAATTAAATTTTTGCTCTTGGATTGATGGCAAAAATTGAATTTGGAGGCCAGGTTGATGGATGCAAAGAAAAAAAGAGAAGCAATCCAAGAGTAAATATTGAGTTTGACCAAGAACTGTTTAGAAAAATCTATTGCTCTCGATGACATTGAATAACCAGATGACTAGCAAGTTGCAACAGATGCCACAACTGATGGAAAAGTAAACTGATATATCCATCTATTGCAACAGATTGCCCATATATTGTAAGTTATATAACAGGTGGAATATATTTTACAACAGATTACCAATCTGTCTCTTTCCGAAATACAATAAAAAGATAAAATATTGCATTTATATCTGGGTTTTTTTAATTTACATATTCAAAAAGTCACCAGTTTTATTTAATTAAGGGATATGAACAGTCGTGGATTTTTGTTTGACTAAGTCAAGTCACCACTTCCAATTCATTCATTTTGTTATTGTGGTCGTTAAGCTCAGTATAGAGCTCTTGATCTTTTGTGAGTTTGTTAACGAGGATCACTTTCTTTCTTGGCAACTTTCTTATAATACTCCTCTTGGTCCTTTTTAGCTTTACGCAAGGTCAAGGAGAAGTATGTAAGGTTCTCTTTGAGTTTTTCCAAGGCAAGCGCTCTCTCGCTTGATAAATCCTGTGCTGCAGCATATATGGATAGTGCAGCACTAAATGCAGAATAATTTTCTGGTAGAAGAAAGTCTTGAGAAGACATAATCAGTAATCTATCGATATCACCTTTCGTTGTGTCAAGCAATTCTGTTGATATCTTGTCTTCTACGGAGAAAATTGATCAGCAAAAAAACCAAGTGATTGAGATCATTTAATTTGTTGACTAACTAGAGCAAAGACGTCTTCTGGATTATCAAACTTAACAGGGCAGTCTAGTGGTTTAATAACATCAGATGTCTTATTTCCGGTATTAGCTAATAATGGGGAGATTCTACCTTCCTCACCATCCTGAAAAGATAAAACACTCAAAATTAGATGGAGTGTCTCTACATTACGACCAAAGATGAACTAAATCTAGCTGTAACACCCCGTATTCAAGTACATGTATTGGCGTATTCAAGTACGTGTATTGGTCTTATTTATATGGAATTAATTTTTTTATTTTATTTATACCGGAATTTGCCCGTCGATGGTTCCATACGAAGGTTATTGAATAAGCTTTCCAACGAAATAAAGATTTCCAAAAACGGATAAGTTTCGGATATAATCGAGCACGTTCGAAACTATAAAACGGTGGCCGAGATATGGTGAATAGTAAATGTGCAGGAAAATTTCCTGCACACAAACTACTGAGGCCTGCCAGTTTTTTTGGGTCAACTTTGAACGATCATAACTCCCTTAATATGATGAACTGGGAGAGCTACGACCTATCAAAAGAAAGATCTTTGAGTCTTGTTTCCAATGCAATTGGTTTCATCCAAATCCAACGTCTGAGTAAGGAGTTATACTCGTTTTACTTTAGCCTCTCAAAACAGATTTTTAGGGTCAACTTCAAATGATCATAACTCCTTGTACAGGACGAACTGAGTGGCCTACTTTATATGAAATGAAAGCCCTTTAAATTATATTTCCAACTATACCAATTTCACCCAAATCCGATATCGGAGCAAAGAGTTATGGTCGATCTACTTTAGCTTGCCAAAACAGTCCACCATAGACAGATTCGGATTTACTTAAAATTTTAAGGGCAATATGGTCATTTTCCATCACCTCATGAACGAAAATTGGTCATTATATACATATACTTAGCCTCATATCTATTATTTATCATCCATTATTGAAGAATAAGAAACCCTAGCCAAATTTCAACTCCAATTATCTTGTGATTCAACCGTAGAAAATCCAAATTGATTCCGTAGTTGTGTTCACCGTCTCGAGGGCTTCGAGAAGCACCCCTTATTTGTGCCAACAGGACTTCGAAATCAAAAGGGCCATTTTATGGTAAGGATGTAAATTATGTTGGTGTTATTTATATGGATATGTATATATATGCATGTAAGCATAAGAAGTGTGTTATTTGATTGTTGTTGAAAGATGATTGGAAATGATGTTGGATTATTCTTGTGCATGGTTGGATTATGTTGAATTGTGAAGGGATTTGGTGTGATGATGTGGTATTGAAATGATGATTATATATATATATATACACACATAAACCTATTGTTCAAGTTGGTTTTTGGAATGCTATGCAAATATTGGTTGTATGGAATTATGGAAGAGAATTGTGGTGTTGGGTTGCTAATACTAGATGCCAAACATTTCATTGTAGATAAGTGATTTGTAAAGGCGGGAAGTTGTGTTGAATTGGTATTCGAATCTACGACGAGGTATGTAAAGCATACTCTAACAATGTTCTTTGGCATGAAAACACCAATGTTCCATCAAGTAAGATTCCGAGGTTGTCCAAAAACATGTATTGTTCTACGTTACCAACGAAGTTGTTTCCATCCTATAAAGTGTCAAAATGTTTCATTGATATACCAAAAGGCTCCTATTTCATTGTTGTGATATTGATGATTCTGAAACACATTGTTGATGTACCAATGAGTCTTTATTACATCGTTATTGTATAGAAGGTCTATTACTTGGTTCCTATTGATGTATCACTGTTTCAAAGTATCAAAATGTGGTGGCGACCGAAATAACAATCTCAAAGATTAATTGAACTAAGTGATGGAAGTTCTCTCTTATCGGGTGGTATCCCAGGGGCATAAGCCTAGCATGGGTCGATCCCTATTTATGTGTTTATGGGTGGTATCCCAGGGGCATAAGCCTAGCATGGGTCGACCCCAGTTGATATGTACTGGAGGCAGCCTAATGGTCACAGTACAGTACAGTAATGATTACAAAGACGATAAGAACGAAGGTAAAGTGATTGAATAAATACAATGTACAGGTTGTCACAAGTTCTAGTAAGTGTGGTCCACCCCTATTACGATTTATTCACTTGTTTCTGATTTCTATTGAGCTCCTATATCATATGTGATTATCTACAGCTTTACATACTGAGTACATATTTCGTACTGACGTCCCCCACGGGGACCTGCATTTCATGCTGCAGGCACAGGTACCTCAGCTCATACACCGCACAAGTAGGAGCCAGGTCATACAACTATTATTGGTGAGCTCCAGTTTGCTTCAGAGCTTTCCGAGTCGGTTCCTTATGTTTTGTTATTGTACAGGAGTCATGTGTGGGCGGGGGTTTGTCCCGACCCTAGTTATGTCATGTATATCCTAGAGGCTTTGTAGACATAAGGAAGGGTAAAGTCATGAAAGTTTATATAGTGATGTTATATCTGTATATGTGGTGGCCCCGACGGCCAAGTATTATATATATATATTTGTGCGTGTTGTGCTGATACAGGTAATTAGATCCTTCTATATGCAACGAAGTGCTGTCCAAATTTTTGGTGACATGTAAGGGAAAGTACAGGTATTTGAATGGGTTCTCCCGGGCCTTCTCGGCTTCGGGTGCCAGTCCGGCCCGATGGGATTTTAGGGCGTTACAAAAGTGGTATCAGAGAGGTTCGTCCTAGTGAGTCTACAAAGCCGTGTCTACGTTGAGTCTTGTTTATCGGTGTGTTGTGCACCACTTCTATAAACAGGAGGCTATGGACATTTAGGAATTGTTTCTTTTCTTCATGTCTTATATCTGCGATAGAGCTTATATTGTATATGAAGTCATAGTTGACCACTGAATCAGTTTGTTTCTCTTATTATAGTAATGATGCCGGTTACCAGAAGCAAGAATACCGATAAGCAAGTAGATGTGGCTGCCGGAGAGGGGACTAGTAAGTCACCCACTATACCAGCTAATCAAAGTGAGGCTCCAGCTGAGCATGCATCAGAAACTTCCCCCAGTCCAGAAGAAATAAGGGGGAGGAGAACTATATCCCCAGAGCCACCTATTAATGCTGTTGATCAAGATCTTATAAATGCAGTGCAACTTTTGACTCGTATAGTTGCTGGGCAAGCTCAAGGGCAAGCCATTTCTACTGCAGGTCCTAGTGGTATAGATAGGGCGGCTAGCCTTCGAACACAGGATTTTCTTAAGATGGATCCTCCTACTTTTACTGGATCAGATCTTAACGAGGACCCACACGACTTTATTGATCAGATCCAAAGGGCCCTAGAGGTGATGCATGTATCGGGCAGAGAGACAGTGGAGTTAGCCGCGTATAGATTCAAAGGTGAGGCTATATATTGGTATGAAGACTGGAAATGGTCAAGGGGCATTGATGCACCCCCAGCTACTTGGAAAGAGTTCAAAGAGGCATTTATTGATCATTATCTTCCATATGAGACTCGTCAGGCCCGTGCGGATCAGTTCTTAAATCTTCGACAGGGTAATACAAGTGTGAGGGAGTATAGTCTTCGATTTAATTCTTTGTCCAGATATGCTCCTAACGTTATAACTACTATGGATGACAGAGTTCATCGGTATGTGGTTGGATTGGATCCTTATTTGGTTAGGGATTGTACTATTGTTGCACTGAATAAAGACATGGATATAGCTAGGATCCAAGCATTTGCACAGAAAATGGAAGATCAGAGGCAAAGAAGAAGAACACAGGAATTTGAAAGCGGATCTTCTAAGAGGGCCAGATCTACAGGGCAGTTTATGGCGCCACAGGGAGGTTTTAGACCTCAATTTTCTGCTAGACCACCTAGGCCATTATTTTTTTATTCTGCAGTTAGTGCTCCACCACAACATCAGGGGTTCAGAGGCAGTCAATTTGGGCAAAGAAGTGAGGGTCATAGTTCGCGATCAGTGGGTTACCAAGGGCAAGGGAATATGAGCCAATCGAGACCTCCTCGAGAGCCATGCAATAAATGTGGAAGGTATCATTTGGGCGCATGTCGGCTGGGGACCAATGTTTGCTTTTGGTGCGGTATGTCGAGGCATATGATGAGGGAATGCCCACGAAGGGACATAGGGGGTATGTCACGACCTACGGGGTCATTTGTTGCATCATCATCATCGATGCCTTATTCAGGAAGGGGTGCACAGTCAATGGGTCGTGTTAGAGGTGATAGAGGAGCCATGAGTTCTAGCGGGGCTCAAAATTGTACGTATGCTCTAGCGGATCGACAAAATTTAGAGGCTTCCCCAGATGTGGTTACGGGTACGTTGTCTATATTTTCATTCGATTTATATGCCTTAATTGATCCCGGTTCTACATTATCTTATGTTACTCCATTGGTTGCTGAAAAGTTTGAAAGAATACCCGAACTGTTAGTTAAGCCATTTGAAGTGTCCACACCGGTCGGGGAATCTATTATAGCTAGAAGGGTTTATCGGAACTGCATAGTAACTGTTTGTGGTCGTGATACGATGGCTGATCTTGTGGAGTTAGAAATGGTAGATTTTGATGTTATAATGGGTATGGACTGGTTGGCGTCTTGTTATGCCACAATTGATTGCTGCACGAAAAAAGTATATTTCCATTTTCCAAATGAATCAGTCCTTGAATGGAAAGGTAAAATTAGCGCGCCAAGAGGTAGATTTATTTCTTATTTTAAGGCAAGAAGAATGATTTCCAAGGGATATATATATCATTTAGTTAGATTAAGGGATACAGAAGCAGAGCCACCAACTCTTCACGCTGTTCCGGTGGTAAATGAATTTTTTGATGTATTTCCTGAAGATCTTCCAGGTTTGCCTCCTGAACGAGAAGTAGAGTTTGGTATTGATGTAATACCAGGCACCCAACCAATCTCCATTCCTCCGTATAGAATGGCCCCAACAGAATTACGAGAATTGAAAGAGCAATTGAAAGATTTGCTAGAAAAGGGGTTCATTAGGCCTAGTATTTCCCCTTGGGGAGCACCAGTGTTATTTGTACGCAAAAAGGATGGCTCGCTGAGGATGTGTATTGATTATCGGCAATTGAATAAGGTGACTATTAAGAATAAATATCCTCTCCCAAGAATTGATGATTTATTTGATCAGTTATAGGGCACCAAGTGCTTTTCTAAGATTGATTTGAGGTCAGGTTACCACCAAGTGAGGGTCAAAGAAAAATATATACCCAAAACAACTTTTCGAACAAGGTATGGTCATTATGAGTTTCTAGTTATGTCATTTGGGCTAATAAATGCACCCGCAGCTTTTATGGATTTGATGAATAGGGTTTTTAAGCCATTCCTGGATGTATTTGTGATAGTTTTTATAGATGATATTCTAGTTTATTCTAGATCAGAAGAGGACCATGCCAATCACTTACGACAGGCATTGCAGACTCTTCGTGATTGTAAGCTTTATGCAAAGTTCTCTAAATGTGAGTTTTGGTTAAAGTCGGTGGCATTTTTGGGTCATATTGTATCTAGTGAAGGGATAAAGGTTGATGCTCAAAAGATAGAAGCTGTGAAGAACTGGCCAAGGCCCACAACGCCTACGGAGATTCGTAGTTTTCTCGGGTTGGCCGGTTATTATAGAAGGTTTGGTAAAGGCTTTTCTTCCATTTCAGCACCCTTAACCAAGCTAACCCATAAAGCATCCAAATTCCAATGGAATGATGCCTGTGAGAAGAGTTTTCAAGATTTAAAGAACAAGTTGATTTCTACACCCGTGTTGGTACTTCCAGAAGGCACCGAAGGGTATACAGTGTATTGTGATGCTTCCAGAATTGGTTTAGGATGTGTATTGATGCAGCATGGTAAGGTAATAGCATATGCTTCTAGACAATTGCGGCCACATGAGAAAAATTATCCTACACACGATCTTGAGCTGGCAGCAGTTATTTTTGCTTTAAAGATATGGCGCCACTACTTATATGGGGTTCATGTTGATATATATACTGACCATAAGAGCTTGCAATATATTTTTAATCAGAAGGATCTAAATTTAAGGCAGCGGAGATGGCTTGAACTATTAAAGGACTACGATGTTGATATCTTGTACCATCCAGGGAAAGCAAATGTGGTAGCTGATGCGTTAAGTCGTAAGGCTATGATGGCGCCTATAGAAAGGCAAGGGATGGTTAAGGATCTTCACCAGTTAGCTAGTTTGGGAGTTCGCCTTCTTGAAACTCCGAATAAAGAGATTATCGTACATAATGCTGCAGAATCTTCATTAGTAGCTGAAGTGAAAGAGAAGCAATATGCAGACCCTATTTTATTACAGCTGAAGAAGAACGTTCAGAGTGGTGTGACCAAGGCATTTGAGCTTACGCGAGAAGGAGTACTTCAGTGCCAAAACCGATTGTGTGTGCCGGATATAGACGGGCTAAGAAAGAAGATTTTTCAAGGCACATTTTTCAAGGTATTCCATTCATCCAGGATCAACCAAAATGTATCAAGATTTGAAATATATGTATTGGTGGAATGACATGAAGAAGAGCATTGCAGAATTTGTAGCTGAATGTCCAAATTGTCAAAGAGTTAAAGTTGAGCACTAAAAACCCGGAGGCTATATGCAATGCATAGATCTTCCAATTTGGAAGTGGGACATGATCAATATGGATTTTGTTACAGGTTTGCCTCGTACAGCTCGGAAATTTGATTCTATATGGGTGATTGTGGATAGACTTACTAAATCCGCACATTTCTTACCCGTTAAGACCACTTACACAGTTGAAGAATATTCGAAGCTGTATGTTAAGGAAATAGTCCGATTACATGGAGTGCCAACTTCTATTATATCGGATCGGGGAACTCAATTTACCGCAAACTTTTGGAAGTCTTTCCAACGGAGTTTGGGAACACAAGTGAATCTGAGTACAACTTTTCACCCTCAGACGGATGGACAAGCAGAGCGCACCATTCAAAAACTTGAAGATATGCTACGAGCATGTGTTATAGATTTTAAAGGCAGCTGGGATGATCATTTACCTCTTATTGAGTTTGCCTACAATAATAGCTATCATTCAAGTATCAAAATAGCACCATATGAAACTTTATATGGGAGGAAGTGTAGATCACCAATAGGATGGTTCGAAGCGGGTGAAACTCTTATGTTCAGACTGGATCTTGTGTATCAAGCCATAGAAAAAGTCAAGGTGATTCAGCAACGGTTGAAAACAGCCCAAAGTCGACACAAGTCATATGCGGATAGTAGAAGAAGAGGGCTAGAATTTTCGTTAGGCGATTGGGTATTTTTGAAGGTATCGCCAATGAAAGGGGTGATGAGATTTGGCAAGAAAGAAAAGTTGAGTCCACGATATATAGGCCCGTATAAGATTATTCGAAGATGTGGGCAAGTTGCTTATGAATTAGAGCTACCCCAGGAACTCTCATCAGTGCATCCAGTATTTCATGTATCGATGCTTTAAAAGTGCATCGGAGATCCGTCCTTTATTACTTCTACTAAAGATGTGCAAGTAACAAAAGATCTTACCTATGAGGAGATGCCTATTGCTATATTAGATCGTCAAGTTAAGAAGATGAGAAATAAAGAAGTAGCATCGGTGAAAGTACTTTGGAGAAATCAACAAAGGGAAGAGATTACATGGGAAGCTGAGGAAGCAATGAAATCTAAGTACCCTCATTTGTTCAAAGATGAAGAGGAAGTTTAAGAAACGGAGTTAGAACATTAACAAGTAAGTTTTTGTTTATATATGCATAGTATTTATATGATGATGTGAATGTTAATGGTGGACTTGAACTTGTTTTGGTTGAATAACTACGCTAACATTCGAGGACGAATGTCCTAAAGGGGGGAAGGATGTAACACCCCGTATTCAAGTACATGTATTGGCGTATTCAAGTACGTGTATTGGTCTTATTTATATAGAATTAATTTTTTTGTTTTATTTATACCGAAATTTGCCCGTCGATGGTTCCATACGCAGGTTATTGAATAAGCTTTCCAACGATATAAAGATTTCCAAAAATGGATAAGTTTCGGATATAATCGAGCACGTTTGAAACTATAAAACGGTGGCCGGGATATGGTGAATAGTAAATGTGCAGGAAAATTTCCTGCACACAAACTATTGAGGCCTGCCAGTTTTTTGGGTAACTTTGAAAGATCATAACTCCCTTAATATGATGAACTGGTAGAGCTACGACCTATCAAAAGAAATATCTTTGAGTCTTGTTTCCAATGCAATTGGTTTCATCCAAATCCAACGTCTGAGTAAGGAGTTATACTCGTTTTACTTTAGCCTCTCAAAACAGATTTTTAGGGTCAACTTCAAACGATCATAACTCCTTGTACAGGACGAACTGGGTGACCTACTTTATATGAAATGAAATACCTTTGAATTATCTTTCCAACTATACCAATTTCACCCAAATCCGATATTGGAGCAAAGAGTTATGGTCGATCTACTTTAGCTTGCCAAAACAGTCCACCATGGACAGATTCGGATTTACTTAAAATTTTAAGGGCAATATGGTCATTTTCCATCACCTCATGAACGAAAATTGGTCATTATATACATATACTTAGCCTCATATCTATTATTTATCATCCATTATTGAAGAATAAGAAACCCTAGCCAAATTTCAACTCCAATTATCTTGTGATTCAACCGTAGAAAATCCAAATTGATTTCGTAGTTGTGTTCACCGTCTAGAGGGCTTCGAGAAGCACCCCTTATTTGTGCCAACAGGACTTCGAAATCAAAAGGGCCATTTTATGGTAAGGATGTAAATTATGTTGGTGTTATTTATATGGATATGTATATATATGCATGTAAGCATAAAAAGTGTGTTATTTGATTGTTGTTGAAAGATGATTGGAAATGATGTTGGATTATTCTTGTGCATGGTTGGATTATGTTGAATTGTGAAGGGATTTGGTGTGATGATGTGGTATTGAAATGATGATTATATATATATATATATACACATAAACCTATTGTTCAAGTTGGTTTTTGGAATGCTATGCAAATATTGGTTGTATGGAATTATGGAAGAGAATTGTGGTGTTGGGTTGCTAATACTAGATGCCAAACATTTCATTGTAGATAAGTGATTTGTAAAGGCGGGAAGTTGTGTTGAATTGGTATCCAAATCTACGACGAGTTATGTAAAGCATACTCTAACAATGTTCTTTGGCATGAAAACACCAATGTTCCATCAAGTAAGATTCCGAGGTTGTCCAAAAACACGTATTGTTCTACGTTACCAACGAAGTTGTTTCCATCCTATAAAGTGTCAAAATGTTTCATTGATATACCAAAAGGCTTCTATTTCATTGTTGTGATATTGATGATTCTGAAACACATTGTTGATGTATCAATGAGTCTTTATTACATCGTTATTGTATAGAAGGTCTATTACTTGGTTCCTATTGATGTATCATTGTTTCAAAGTATCAAAAATGTGGTGGCGACCGAAATAACAGTCTCAAAGATTAATTGAACTAAGTGATGAAAGTTCTCTCTTATCGGGTGGTATCCCAGGGGCATAAGCCTAGCATGGGTCGATCCCTATTTATGTGTTTATGGGTGGTATCCCAGGGGCATAAGCCTAGCATGGGTCGACCCCAGTTGATATGTACTGGAGGCAGCCTAATGGTCACAGTACAGTACAGTAATGATTACAAAGACGATAAGAACGATGGTAAAGTGATTGAATAAATACAATGTACAGGTTGTCACAAGTTCTAGTAAGTGTGGTCCACTTCTATTACGATTTATTCACTTGTTTCTGATTTCTATTGAGCTCCTATATCATATGTGATTATCTACAGCTTTACATACTGAGTACATATTTCGTACTGACGTCCCCCATGGGGACCTGCATTTTATGCTGCAGGCACAGGTACCTCAGCTCATATACCGCACAAGTAGGAGCCAGGTCATACAACTATTGTTGGTGAGCTCCAGTTTGCTTCGGAGCTTTCCGAGTCGGTTCCTTATGTTTTGTTATTGTACAGGAGTCATGTGTGGGCGGGGGTTTGTCCCGACCCTAGTTATGTCATTTATATCCTAGAGGCTTTGTAGACATAAGGAAGGGTAAAGTCATGAAAGTTTATATAGTGATGTTATATCTGTATATGTGGTGGCCCCGACGGCCAAGTATTATATATATATATATTTGTGCGTGTTGTGCTGATACAGGTAATTAGATCCTTCTATATGCAACGAAGTGCTGTCCAAATTTTTGGTGACATGTAAGGGAAAGTACAGGTATTTGAACGGGTTCTCCCGGGCCTTCTTGGCTTCGGGTGCCAGTCCGGCCCGATGGGATTTTGGGGCGTGACACTAGCATTCAGTTTTTCCTTCCTATTCCTCCCCTTTTTATCTTCTCACCTTTATCAGATCTGAATTTTTTGATTTTTCTGGATACTTGATAATGCCTTAGAAATTGCTTTCTTTCTCCTCTTAGCCTTAATCTCTAATGGAGTGAATGAAACTGAAATCCTCTTTGATCGAATGACTAGATGACACTACTGTTAGATATCAATTTATTTACATCAGCAGTTAATGCATTAACAATATTAATCACACCATCATGTTTTGCCTTGCACTCTTCACATTTGCATGCACAAGATAAGCAAGGAGGGGCAAGATTGATCATTCTTCTACCATATAGAGGACAACATATCCGCCATGCAAAAGTCTACACCGTCGCCAGAAATGCTTGCCACAACGAAAGTCTATAGAAGGCATGACAAATAAATGTGAGCAACATCCGACATTAAATCTTAACAAGGTATCAGAACCATATTCATGGTCCCTCAACCTTATTAGTTCGGACCTACCAAACTTAACTGTAAAATTACAGATATCTTATTTGAATGACCTTTGACTAATCGGTAAAAATAGCATTCACAAAATCATCGTACTCTATGTGTGTTTCCATAATAACATTATCAGTAATACATACCTCCCACATATGACGTGGTTTTATCTGTATGCAGTTTATTCCTTCAAACTTATCTTTACTGCAGCCTCTTGTGATGGTCAGACAAAAGTTGATCAACTTTCAGTTCCTTTTATATCTACAAAGAAGAAGGAAAAAAATTATGTCACAGAAAGAAAATTATCCATCTGTTGCAACAAATGTAGAGTCTGTTGCATCAGATGTAGAGTCTATTGCGTCAGATGTGGAGTCTGATGCAATAGATATGGAGTCTGTTGGAATACATAGCAGCCTTGCTGGTGGTTTGATTTATTCCAATAGTTGCTCCGTCTGTTGCAACATCAACAACAACATAAACTACAAACAACAAATAAAAAATATCAACAACAAAGAAAACAACAACATTTGTTCTAACAACATCATCAACAACAAAGAAGCATACATCCTATGTTCCAACACCATCAACAACCTGGGACGGACCCACATGGAGTCCTCCGGGTGTGCGAGCACAAACTGATCTCGTATCAAACTTTATATATGTATATGGAAATTAAGAAAAGACATATATAATCTAATCAGTGAGCACCCATAGTAAGAGTTATTTGGTTAGCCTAGTTGTTGTTTTTGTGTGCTTAAGGCTATTTATTTCTTTTGATCTTGAGTTCAATTCCCACTCAGCTCATATTTTTTTAATTTTGGTAACCAACTCTTCTCTCCTTATTCACTTTAAACTTTCTTTTATTTTTTTCTCCCTTATTCCTTGTGTTGATTGTTCGGACTCCACTATTTTAAGCTAAGAAGCACCCACCGTCTAAAACACCTGGATACGCCACTGTCAACAACACCACACCACAAGTTTCAACAATGCCAACCTCACCAACAACATAATTAACAACATCAATAACAAAGAAACAAACAAAATACATAAAAAATGATATTGCCAACAAGGCTTTTAAACTTCTCCCAACAGATGACTTTTTTTGCATCTTGTAATAAAAATTATTGGTTCGTTTATTCAACATTAAAAGTTTCTTCAAATTTTTTAAATAAATATGATATGGAAAAATGGTAATTAAATAAAAAAAGATGTAAATAACTTGCAAGAAGAAGACGAGAATGAAAGAGCAATAGTGAATAATACCTTAATGTCAAAAGGAGGTCAAAACAACAATTTCAGTCGAGGAATCTAAGATATAGATATGGATCGGTTTAGATCCGAATGAAAATTTATGAGAAAGATGAGAAAACAAAGGTTGTGATAACCCTAAAGAGGATAGAAAGAAAAAAAATGAGAGACGAATAAAATAAATTTAGGGTTGAAGGAGAGATGAGATAATTCTAATTTCTAGATGTACTACCCTTAATATTAAATGACTAAACAAAGTGTATTTATTCAAATTTATATTTTCAAAGTATAATTAATAAGGCTAATTTGGTAGTAACATAAACCCCTAATTAATATTTTCTTAATGGGTGTGCCATGTCAATAGGGGTCAACTGTAATATAATATGAAATGGAAGAAGTATTAGGGGTTTCAATAATCATTAATTAATATTCACTAATAATTTGAGGGGTACGGGGAAGAAAACGAGTGACATTGAAAAGATAGGACAAGACTACTCAATGAGATTTTTGAGTTATCCAAGAAATATTTTTTACCGTCTTTAGTTGTACTACTACTTTATCTACTCGGATAGAAGCTTACTTTAAAATTAAAAGAAAAAAAAGATTTTCAAACAGATTTGTCGTCTGTTGCAACAGAGATAAATATCTGTTTGAAAAATCCCAATAGCTCAGTCATCTGTGATAACAGTTGGAAATTTCCATTTGATAACTAAA
Organism: Capsicum pubescens; assembly: GCA_030864215.1. Classification (NCBI taxonomy): domain Eukaryota; kingdom Viridiplantae; phylum Streptophyta; class Magnoliopsida; order Solanales; family Solanaceae; genus Capsicum; species Capsicum pubescens. The sequence continues at coordinate 189,719,413 of CM061544.1, read as the reverse complement.
TCAAAAATGTCATCTGTTACAACATATATCAATATTTATTTGAAAATTTCCAATAGCTCAGTCATCCGTCATAACAGATGCAAATGTCTATTTGATAATTAAATCAGATATGTCATCTGTTGCAACAGATATGTCATCTGTTGCAACAGATATTATTATCTGTTTGAAATTCTCCAACAGCTCAGTCATTTATTGCAACAGATATCATTGCAATTGATTTAGGTGGAACTAGGGATGAAAGAATGAGCTCCTCATTAACTTAATATTAAGATTAATAATAGTACCTACATCGATCTAGGTGGAACGAGAGACGAATGAATGAGCTCACAGAGTTAACTACAGATCCAATTGAGTCATTGCATTTGCATGGTGTTAGTATTGCGTTCATCCCGACCCGAGTCGTCGATCGATCACTCTGAGTTGAAATGAGTTCTTATTAACTTAATGTTAAGATTAATAATAGTACCTACATCGATCTAGGTGGAACTAGGGATGAATTAATGAGCTCAGAGGGTCAACTACAACTTCAATAGAGTCTTTTGGCAATTGCATGATGAGACGGTACTGTGTTCCTCCCGACAAGAGTCGTCAATCGATCACTTTGAGTTGAACTAATTCTTATTACCTCATATGTTAAACTAATACCTTAATTGATTAATCTAGGACTAGGGGTGAGTTCTCATAATGTCAACTACAATAGATGACAACCCCTATTTAATAATTTACAACAAATGGGTAATCTATTGAGACATTGACTTAAACCATTTGATTATTTACAATAGATGGGTAATCTATCGCAACAGATGACATAATCTGTTTGATAGTTTACAACAAATTCGTGATCTATCGTAATAAATGGTGTTATCTGTTTGATAGTTTATAACAGATGCTTTATATGTTGCAACAGATTACCTAATCTGTTTGATTTAATCCAACAGAAAAGACATCTGTTGCAACAGGTTGAACATTTGTTTATATATAATTCAATTGAGTTCATATGTTAGACTAATACCTTAATTGAATGTGATTTCTCATAGGGTCAACTACAACTTCAATTGAGTTTTTTGGCAATTGCATGATGAGACGGTACTGCGTTCCTCCCGACCAGAGTCGTCGATCGACCACTCTGAGCTGAACCGATTCTTACTACCTCATATGTTAGACTAATACCTTAATTGAGTAATCTAGGACTAGGGTACTAATACCTTAATTGACTAGGGGTGAGTTCTCATAGGGTCAACTATCAATTAATCTAGGACTAGGGGTGAGTTCTCATAGGATCAGCCACAATAGATAGCAACGCCTATTTGATAATTTACAACATATAGGTAATCTGTTGCGACATGACAATCCATTTGATAATTTACAACAGATGGGTAATCTATCACAACAGATGACTTAATCTGTTTGATAATTTAATATAGATTCATAATATGTTGTTACCTAATCTGATTGATAATTTACAATAGATGAGAAATCTGATGCAACATGTTGAACATTTGTTTTTTACATTTTCAATTGAGTTCATATGTTAAACTAATAGTACCTAAATTGATTAATATAGGACCAAGGGTGAGTTTTCATAGGGTCAACTAGAGTACTCGGTCAACTACAACTTCAATTATTTTTATACAATTTCAATTGAATTACCCTTTTAGAAATTGCATGATGAGAGGGTTAAAAATTACGCATATATTTTATGATTCTTTAAAAATAATTAATATTAATTCTGACCAAATTAACATTTTCAAAACTTGTCATTCTTTTCCAAAATATAAATCAACCCATACAAAACGTTTCATCATTTCAAATCTCGAGGTCTCGCTCTTTCTCTCTTATTCTCACTCAACAATACAGTACAGACAACAACTACTCAACAAATTTGCTCAATCCTCCATAACAGATTATTTTTCTTCTCATTTTCGACCACATAGGTGTTATTTTCGACTTCATTCTTGCTTGTATCAGTCATTTTCTTTGTCTTCGTAGGCAATAAAGTTCGAGAAGAGCTCTATATTTGTTATTTTTTTTCTAAAAAATAAGGGATTTTAAGTTAATGATGAAAAATAAAACTTTTAGTTGTATTATCTTCGAGAATGGGTTTACAATTTTGAGTTTTGATGGTAAAATCGTAGGAAGAACTCGAGAAATCTCTAGTTTTTGTCGCAGTGTTCCGTTGCCTGTCATGGTATTATTGAATAGTATTTGTGGTAGTGGTGGTGGTGGTGGTGGTCTTCGTCGTTGTGGTGGCACTGGTGGTGGCATTGGTTGGTGGTGTTTATGGTGGCTGTTGGTGGTGTCAGTATTCGTGGTGTTTGTTTGTTGGCATTGGTTGGTGGTGTTTGTGGTGGTGTTTGTGGTGGTGGCTGTTGGTGTATCGATATTCGTGGTATTTGTAATGTATTTTTTAAAATCTATGCATACATCAATTGTAATGTAATTTTTGTTTTTCTTTGTTTGTAGGTAAAACATGTCTCCCAAAAGAAAATAAAGTAAAAGTGGATCAACGTCTAACCACCCAAAAAAAAGGCTACAGTACAGAGGGATTCAGAGGAGCTTCCTGAACCTCAGTTAGGGAAAAGTGAAGCTGAGAAGAGATGTGAAAACAATATTGAGGGAGGTGGACAAGGGTCTGTAGATGGTGATGAAGAAAATGAAAGTGAGAAAGAGAATGAATTAGAGAGTGAGAAAGAGAAAGAGAATGATCATCAACATGATGATAATGACTCACCAATGGGGCATGAATTAATATTGACATCCCAACATGATCCTGTCAAAACTTTTAGTATTTACAGGTTTCAAGTTGCAATGCCGATAAATGACCTAGAAGCAAAATAACTAACTGGTCAAATTGTACTTAAATGTCAGATGGGGAAATTTTTTGAACATTTTATGAAAATTATGAAGAACGAAACATAGGCGAACTTTTTAAGAAGAGCTGCTTTGGACGCTTTCTTGAGCTGCTGAGGACCTCTCTGCCCGTATTCGTTTCCCTGTGAAGATGGTATATGGTCTTCTCAAGTGCAGGATTAAGTACGTGGGGGATGATAAAGATCCGAAGGAGAGGGGCAAAAAGAAGATGGATGAAATCTGGATAAACTACTGTGGCATGCCTGTTTGTTTTGGCTTACAAGAGTTTGACATAGTGATGGGCTTGAGATGGCATCGTCCAGAAGGACCACCAGCCCGCAAAAGATCCAAGGCAAGAAAATGCAAGGAAAAAATAGATGGATTGTTTGACATTGCTCGACGTGGCTACAAAGCATCGAATTTATTGACAGATCTCTAGGATAAAACCATACCTGAGCAGTACATGGAGAAATTGTGCTTAGTTTGGTTTGCCCATTCGGTTATATTGGCAAGAGACGTCAACAAGGTCATAGAAGATGATTTGTTGGCACGTGCTGAGGATTTTGATAAATTCAACAATTATCCCTGGGGATATGACAACTTCTACTTGACTGTCCAATATTTACTGACTAATCTATCCTCAGGGACGACCACATTATACGGATTTCCTTGGGCTTTCATGGTAAAATTAATCACTAATTTTACTCATCCATCAATTTATATTGAATATAGTTATTATGATTTTTTTTGCTTGCACATTTTTTAGGCTTGGGCATTTGAAGCCATTCCTCCCCTCCGAAAGTAGTTAATGGATTACCCGAATGAGGTTTCTCATCCAAGGATATTTAGGTGGTTGGCTGCAAAGAGCAACACCAATATCAAGGAGGTTGATCTCTTTAACCCTCCAGATGATACAATACATCTTCTTTAAGTAAAATAAGTTTACTCAAAGAAAGATATTGAACAGATGTTATATCTGGTGCAACAGATGTTATATCTGGTGCAACAGATGTTATATCTGATGCACCAGATGGGACATCTGTTGCGATAGGGTATATCTTGCATCAGATTACCCATATGGTGCTTTGGTTCTTTGAACCCGACTCCTAACAGATTAACCATCTACTACAAATTATGCAACAAATGTGTAATCTGATAACATATTATTCATATGTTGCGACATAAAGATCATCTGTTGCATAACATATTACCCATCTTATGAAACTGTTGCAATAGATGATTGATATTTTGCATCAGGTTATCTATGTGTTGCTCTATTTCTCTGAACCAAACTCAAATAAATTTTAACCATATACTGTAAACTATGCAACAAATGGGTCTTTTTTTAAAAATGTAGCCCAACTGTGAAAATTATTATATTATATGATCTAAATGCATCTGTCTTTTTTCTTTTTTATAGGTTGTGCATCCATGGATTGTGCCTACTGAGGAGGAGTCAGTGATGACTTCTTATATTACTCTAGGTCATATTGATCCTATAGCAGACCCAACAGTGGAGTTAATAAAGAAGGAATTGGCTGGAGCAACATCCATAAGAAGAACAGTTAGGCAAGGTCTGCCTAATGTTGAGGCTCTTCATGACCAACCTTTTACTAAGGAAGATCCGGGTGCTTCTTCTGGTGGAGTTGTTGGTGTTGGTGGCAGGCATTCTGATGCTGCTAAGACTCATGATGATGAGCATTTTAATCCTCAAGAAAGAATAAATATGTTTGAAAACACCCTTTTTCGCCCTTACACAGGTCCCTCTCACCCCTCTTCACCCTCATGTTCTCATTGCGAATGCGAAGGGTGCAAGGACAGACAGGATAAAATCTTTTAAAAAGTAGAGGCTATCTCTAAAGCTATCGAGGAATTCAAATCCAAGAGGTGTTTCATACCATCCAAGAAGGTGAGAGAGCTACACACTCCTATAGTGTTGGTTAGGAGAAAGAAAAGAGCAATTAGAAGCGTACTCTCCGATCGGAAATCAAAAGAAATTACAATTCCTCCCTCTCCAAAAGATGTTGAAGTTTAGGGGCCAGTCAAGAAGGTGGACATAGACACAAAATTTGGAGCCGAAGAGAAAAAGGGATCTACAACAGGCCAAGAATGCCAAGCCAGGCGTACCAGATTACCCCAAGCCTCTCTTCCCCCCCAAGACTTCCAAACTATGACTGATATGCATATGTCGTACGAGGACAAGGTAAGTTTACTTAACCTAGACCTTCTAATCTACCACATGAAGAAGAAACTACGTAATAGATTTCACATCTATTGCAAAAGCTGGGTATACTGGTGCAACTGGTAATGGTTCTGTTGCAACTTATTATTCATCTGTTGCATAACTTGCGTTGGATTATTAATTTAGAGAAACTTATGCAACAGATAGACCATACGTTACATCTTTACAATTACTAACCTATTTAAAAATTGACTTCTTATCTCACAACATGTTGACATAATTCTCTGCCTTATGAGGAAAAAACAATTAACCTACCGGGAAGCTTATGACGCTACCAATAGGATAATGGACCTCGACTTCTGGAAGAAGCTCAAAGATAAGTACGATCAACTTAATGGGGAGGCGTTATCCCTTGGCGTGGGACTTGATTTCCTAGTTCCTACATTGGTCTTGGACGAAGAAGAAATGATAAAATATGTTGGAGGAGAGAGGTCAAATCCACACGGCAAGAGCTGGACCGAGGCAAAAAGGATTCTTGCAGTCATTAGCGTGAATGACATGAATTATCGGGCTGTTGAGATACTACTCGAGGAGGGAAAGATCAATTTTTATGACTCCAATGTACCTCTCATCGACGATTTCAATCTTTTTCTCCTCGTTGAGCCAGTGATGGTGTTGTTGCCCATCTTATTGAGTGAGAGTAAACTGATGAGTCATTTCCAAATAAAGTGTTGATGAAGAAATTATGGGATTTTGAAGGTCGAAACAAGGGAATGATCCTTCCAAAAGATGATGCCGCTAAAGCGAGCATCTCGCACGTTTTTGCACACATCGAATGTTTGCTGACCGACACAGAAATGGCCGAGCCAACGACTTTTCTGTGCGACAACGCTGTGGCAAACCTGCAAGAGCTGTGGGCTTATAGGGTACTAACTGGACGCTTAAAGCCTGTGTATATAAAAGAGCCTGTGAAATAGAAATTTTTAATTTCAAGTGACCCTTCACTTTATTACATGTACATGTAGTGGCAATAATTTTTTTCTGATGAAAGTTGAGTTTTTTATAATGCAATAGATTATCAATCTGTTGTAAAATATATTTAATCTGTTCTGGCAGATAGTTTATCTGTTGCAATAGGTTGGTCATTTATTGCATTACGCCGATGTTATTTCTATGAATAGTCTAATAATCTAAGTCTAATCTGTTGCAATAGTGGGAAGACCTGTTTGATAATTTCCAACTGATGACCTAAATTTTACAACATATGCCTAAATCTTTTTGATATTTTCCAACAGTTACTCTTGAATATCCATGTGCTCGACAACACCAAACTAGTAGCAAATACACACACCACTATGAAAATTTCAGCAATAAGGCTTGAATATCCATGTACCCAACAACACCAAACCAGTAGCAATAACAACAATAATGTAGTATCTTTTTGCTCGATTTTGTTTCTCTTCAGAAGCCTTGACTTTGTTCAACAAATCCCAGATTACACGATTTGCTCCTGAAGGGTGTCGTTCTTCATACCAATCAAAGTAATCGCATCCACCCAATTTATATAAAAAAGAGAACACAATTACAAAATAATTACAAGACAATAATTAATCAACTAATTAAATAAAAAAATATTCTTTGAAATCTTACAAGTAAAAAACCTACGACCTGAATTTTGTTGAGTCCAAGAATTCTTTAACAGAGCTTCATGACCACACTTACAATATAAAAAATCTTTATCACAAAAAACAGTGGAAGATGTGCTCGACATTGTCAAGCTCAGTTGGAAAAAATGAAAGAAATAATTTGAAGAATTTGGATAGATAAAAGAAGATGACGATGAAGAAGAAGATTTGAAAATTTTGGGTTAAATTTTAGGAGGAAGATGAATATATAAGACAATGGGGGGAAATGACCATTGGGGGCCAAGTGACGGTGACGACAAGTCAGCAAAATGTGCCAGACTGACACATTTGATGCCTATTTTATTTTATGTGTTTAAAATGAACACTGTCTACTTGATGCCTATTTTATTTTGAGTGTTTGAAATGAACACCGTCGATGGGTTTTGCATTTTTTATTTCAATTCAATTCACTTTAATCTTTTTACACGTAGTGGTAATTTTTTATGTCCAGCGAAAGTTGAATTTTTATAATGCAATAGATTCTCCATCCGTTGTAACAGTTATTCTACCTGTTCTAACATATAGTTTATCTGTTCCAATAGATCGGTTATCTGTTGCATTATCTTGATATTTCTATCTAAGTCCATCTCTTGCAATAGTGTAAAGACCTGTTTGATAAATTCCAACAGATTACCTACCTGTTGCAATATATGTCTAAATCTGTTTGATTTTTTCAATAGATGTGTCATCTGTTGCAATAGATATGTTATCTGTTGGAATATTTGAATCTAGTATTCCTTTTTAATTAATAAGTTCAAATCTAAGGAATAAATAAAATTCATAGATAAAATAAAATAAATCGAAGCCTTCATAAATTAGTTGAAATAAGTCAACAAATAAATGAAATATAAAAAAATTATTATGGGTACAGATCTCAACAAATACATCAAAGACAATTTAAGTATACTGCCAAGGATCACGTTGACAGGCTCAAGCTATAAAGGTCTACTTAGTATGGACAAGTTGTTCTTCATCCGGTGCTATGGAATTTGGCTTTGCTCATCGTGGATCTTTATTGTCGCTTACGTATGGTTTCTGCGCTTTCTGTTCTCTGTATTTCCATAAAAAGAGTAGCATATTGTCAATGTTGTTCAGCAGTAGCTTCTTCTACATCCACCTGGAAAGCCAAAATTGGTCAATGCTAATCACGGAGATACAACAAAGTGGAAAAAGATAACTCATCTCTTCTAGCAAATCAAATAGGTCTTCATCCCATTTTAAATTATCCCAAACAAATTATATTTCTATTGCAATAATGAATCAATTGTTGGGACAAATTTCTACATGAGGAAGACCCTATATGATAATTTCTAACGGATGAATCATCCGTTACAACATATGAATCATCTGTCGCAATAGATAGGTTGTCTGTAGGTACAAATAAAAACGGTACGAAGAGCTATTTGATTTGCTTAAACATACGAGACATATGTTGCACCAGATACTTTATCTGGTGCAATAGGTTAGTCAACTGTTGCAACAGATGTATATATTTGTTTGATAATTTTCAGCAGATGTGTCATCTGTTGAAACAGATGTATGTCTGTTTGTTTTTTTAGTTGGAAGATATATATATTCACCTTTTTTATCTCGTGTTGCTCTTCTTTGGACATTGTACGTTGCTCAGTGCAACACACAGACAGATGAGTTGCAATTTTGCTTTTTTGGATGCTTGATAATGCCCTGGAAATCACTCTCCTTCTACTCTTAGCCCTAATCTCTAATGGAGTGGATGGAACTAAAATCCTCTTTGATGGAATAAGATACCTCTTAGATGTCAATTCCTTTATAGAAGCAGTTAATGCATTAATAGCATTAATCACTACATCATGTTTCGCCCTGCAGTCTTGACATTTGCATGTAGAACATTCGCTGGAAGAGGCAAAATCTGTATAACCAGTATGACCATACTCATAATGGTTTGCTTTAAATACTGTAAGAAGAGCATCATTAGCACCAACAGCAGCACCACTACCACCACCAACAACTCCATCACCACTAAGACCATTAACAACAACAAGCCCACCCTCTAAAATTAATTTTCTTGTAATGGTTGTTGCTCCAAACAATTCCATTTTTATTCTGTCGATAACCTTAGGGTCCGATAAAGTTTGCACAAACCGTAAAGTAAGAAAAAATGGCATATTCAACTCTCGATTGGTTGAAACTAGGGACGGATGCACAATCTAACATAAATCATAACATATATTAGAATGATGATTAGATCATTCAAAAAGAATCATTAATTAAAAGAAAAAATTAATTAAAATTATACTTACTGCATCCTTCGGGAGGTTGAAGATATCAAAAAATTTTACATTTTTATCAGTTTTGGCCGACAACCATCTTAAGATTCTTGGACAGAAAACTCCTTTCTGGTAGTTCACTTGTTGTCTCAAATAAGGAATGACTTCAAACGCCCAAGCCTATAAAATAACGCCAATAAATTAAAACCATTACTAAGTGAAAAAAATGAATGATATCATAATAGAAAAAAGAAACATTTACCATGAAAGCCCATGGGAAGCCATATAAGTTGACTGTCTTTGGCGCTAACGGAGTCAACAAATATTTGACAGTCATTTTGAAGCTTTCATACCCCCAAGGATAGCTGTTAAATGCCTCAAGATCCTCGGAGAGCTTTATTAAATCAAGACTTATGTTGTTGTTAACGTCTCTCGCCCAAAGAATATTATGTACAAATCAAACCAAGCACAATGACTGCTTGTGCTTCTTTGAAAGTCCTTTACCTTTTAACGCTTCTATTAAATTTTTATTTTTGAAGCTTGGACCAACAATGGACACCAGGTCATCACAATCACACGACTTGCCTTTGACTTTTTTGGGTGTGCAGGGTGCTTTTTTTGGGTTAGAATAGGTATAACTTGAGAAAGAGGATAACATTTTAGTTCAGTAACTATGGCAAACTCGTTCCAACCAAAACAAACAGGCATGCCACAGTAATTTATCCACACCTCATCCATTTTATCTTTGTTTTCATACATAAACCTATGCTTGAGAAGTTCATATACCATTTTTATTTGAAAACGAGCATTGTTGTCCTCCGGCAAATCAAGATATTTCTCAAAGCAGCTGTCCCTAAAATAAGCATCCAATTTTTGTTCTCAAATTTTTTTTCTGAAGGGATCGAAAGATTTTCCCATGGCTGACTTAACCACGAAATCACCTGTTAAATCTGCAGCACCATCGCACTGCATTCTCACAGGATACCGATCAATGCTGAAGGTTTTGACCAACTATTCGGTGGAAGGTCTATTAGCATTTGCATCATCTCTTTTGAAATATTCCTCCTCCCCGTGTTTATCATATTCTGCTTCCGATTAAGATAACACTTGTAAAGCAAGCTCATAGAGTTGTGGATTTAGCCTAGCTGCTTCACTTTTTCCTTTACTTGGACTTGATTTGGTTTCTGTTCTTTTGGGAACCATATTATCTAAAATTAACAGGAACATAAAAATATATATTATAGTTGATTAATCCATCGTTAAAAAGGGATAACAGTAAATCAAACAAGCAAAACAGTAAAATAATAGTTGCAACAGATCACCGATCTGTTGCACCAGGTAGTATATCTATTGCAGTATATAACTAAACTGTTGTAGCGGATGAGTAATCTGTTACAATAATATAAATTATATCACTCATCTTTTAAGACAGATGAATGGTCTGTGCAACAGATCATACATTATTGCGGCATATGAGTGATCCATTGGGACAGATAAATAACCTGTTGCAACGGATGAGTAATCTGTTACGACAATACAAAACAAATCACTCATCTGTTGAGAAAGATGAATGGTCTGTGCAGTAGATCACATATCTGTCGCAACATCATCTGTTGCAACATGTGAGTGATCTGTTGGAATAGTTAAATAACCTGTAGCAATGGCTGAGTAATCTATTATGATAATACAAAATATATTACTTATCTATTGAGAAAGATGAATGGTCTGTGCAACAGATCACACATCTGTTATGAAATCATCTGTTGCAATATATGAGTGATCTGTTGAAATAATTTAATAATTCGTAGCAACGGCTGAATAATTTATTGAGATAATACAAAACATATCACTTATCTGTTAAGAAAGATGAATGGTTTGTGCAACAAATCACATATCTGTTGCAATATATGAGTGATCTGTCAGAGCAGTTAACTAACCTGCAACAATGGTTGAGTAATCTGTTGCGATAATACAAAACATATCACTCATCTGTCGAGAAAGATGAATGGTCTGTGCAACAGGTCACACATATGTTGCAACACATGAGTGATCTGTTAGAATAGTTATCAACGGTTAATATTGTTTAGATTTCTTCCAACATAGGGTCATCTATCGCGGCAAATGAATGATCAGTTGGAAAAATCAAGTCTTAGACATTTTCTGTTGGAAGAGTTGATAGGATTTTATCCAACAGGAGGTTCATCTGTTGCATCAGATCATTAATCTGATGGTTCTTCCGTTGCACCAGATGGTTAATTAGTTGCACCAGATTTTTTATCCGATGCTTAATCTGGTGCAACATATGGTAAATTTATTGCATCAGATAGTTAATCTGTTGCATCAAATTATTAATCTGTTGCATTAGAATTATAATCTGATGGTTCCTCTGGTGCATCAGATGGTTGATCTGTTGCATCATATGATAAATTTGTTGCATCAGATGGTTAATATGTTACACCAGATGGGTAATCTGTCAGAGGAAATAAAAAACAGTAGCACAATTTTATTCTACAAAAAAAACAATAATTTCACCATTTTTACCAAGAACTGAACAAATCAACCCAAATTATAGTTTTATTTTTATAAACACAAACAATAAAAATCAAACTTCAAAAAAATGCAACAAACAACAAAATATCATAATTCACTTCGAAAAGAGAAGACAAGAAATACAAGAAATTAGGGTTTTATTCAGACCGCATTTTAAATTAATGCAACAAATATTAAAATTGTTAACCAATACTATAAGAGAAGTTGGCTCAAGTTCCTAGTTTTCTTCAAAACTAAAAAGGCCATAAATTTTTACCTGTGAAAGAAGAAAAGGAACGATGAAGAATTCAAAGTTGTTGTGGTCGGAGAGAAAGGCTGTCACGTTGATTAGAGGTTGAAGTCAAAAAGGAACTCGAAGGCCAACTATTTGTAGTCGAATGTTGAAGTCGCCGAGGATTGGAATGAAAAATTTGCAGAATAGTTAGTTGGGAGAGAGTTGAGAGAAACTGTCGAGAGAGGGATGAGAGATAGGTTGATTTGAATTAAAGAGGGGAACTCGAAGCCCAACTATTTATCGCCGGAGGTAAAAGTCGCCGGGGGTTGAAGGGAGAAAAGAGGGGAACTCAAAGCCCAACTATTTGTTGCCGGAGGTAGAAGTCGTCGGGGGTTGAAGGGAGAAATTTTGCAGAACTGTTGGTTGGGAGAGAGTTAAGAGAAGCTGTCGAGACAGAGGAGAGAGTGGTTGATTTGGATTGAAGAGGGGTGTGGGTTGGGTTGGTTTGTACTTTTGAAAAGATTAAAAAGTTTTGAAAATATTAATCAAGTCCACAATTAACTTAATTAAGTTTCCTAATGATGTTTGACCCTATCTGTTGGTCAATGTCACCAATCCTTCATTCAAGACTTAAAAGACACCTTTCCTTCAATTTTCTCAGGTTAGTTGTTGTTGTTGTTTTTATTATTATTATTATTATTATTATTATTATTATTATTATTATTATTATTGAGGTTACTACTACGTACTTTTTGGTTTGTTAGTATATTGCCACTACTACTGTTTTAATACTTATCAATTTATTATTATTATTATTATTATTAATAATAATAATAATAATAATAATAATAATATGATTAATATTACTACTAAACAAAATCCGTACTACTATTGCTGCTATTTTTGTACTATTTATTCTAATATATATAGAAGATTACTACGCACTACTACTACTAATTTTACTGTTATTGTTTATTATTAATATTATTATTATATTTTTAAATTTTATTTAATATTAACATAAATTATATTTAGATAGTTTTACAGTATTTATTTGAATTTGTAAAGAGATAAACATGAAAGAGTAAAAGTTCATTCAAAACTCTTTAACCATAAAATTCTGTTTTTAAGCTAATGGAATCTTTTTTTCAAATAAGGAATAATATATTATCAAATTCAAATATTTTAATTTTTTTAATACATTATTATTACAACATTATTAAGTTATGTCCTAAAAATTGCCACGTGGCTTCTTGTCTTGCTTTTAGTTTTGCTTTTATATATATATATAGATTTTCAATTCAAAAACTTTCTTACAACATTTATAATTTTGTTATAAAAAATGTCACGTGGCTTCTCAATAGCTTGCCATGTGGCTTCTTCTGATGCAATAACACAATCTTAAATTCAAACTCAAATTAAACTATGATAAGTATTAAGAGTTGATAAAACACAAAAACTCTACAACTATGGAGGAAATTATTATCAAATTAAATTTAAAATTACTATCATGTGTCTAAATGTGTTTTTAGTTACTGTAAAGTGGGATCAACTCTAAACAAAATATCCTATCAAATAGAAGACCCTAAACGTGTATTTTTTTAAAATTATTATTATTATTATGTGTATTCGCATTTTAAAATTTAATTTGTTATTTGATGACAATGGATTAGCATATTATCTTTGCCACTTTAATTTTGTATAGAACTTATATTTGTTATGCCAATTATAAAATGTTTGTCAATAGATTCAAGTTCATTTCTTGTTTGCGTCAACTGAATCCTAATAATATTTCAAATATTACCGATTAAGGTAGTTTATAACTTGAAATGATTTAGAAGTCATTTTTTTCTTTTTAATCATAATCGTATAGTTGAGATTAGAGTAGGCTAACGACATTGAAAAACGCTTAACTACTAGTGATAATCAAATGTATTCAATTACATGTAAAATTTAAATGGAATATGTTTATGAAATAGTAGTAGTTCATCTAGAACTCTTCAATCTTAGGTTCTTAGTTTTAAGCTAATGATACTCCTTTTTTAGAAAAAAAAAACTTAATATTTTTAAATTCAACTAATTATAAAAAATCTTATTACAATACTATTAAGGTTGTCCTAAAAACAACCACGTGCTTCTCAGCACAACTTGCCACTTGGCTTCTTCTGATGCTTCATACTCTGCTTTATAATATAATAGATATAGATAATATTTTTATGAATTTGATATAAAACCTAATGTCGGGGTTTTAGATGCGAATGAGAAATTAGAAAAGACACTTTTTGAATTTCACCAAAATACACCTTTGGATTGCACATCTCCATCTAATTTTTTCATTGTCTATCAAATTTAGAAATATCAAAATTATTTCTCCCCTCGCAACTATTCTTTGAATTTGTTTTAAAATAAATAAATAAATAAATATATATATACACGCGTGTGTTGCACGACAAATAATATAGATGGCATGAATCATAGTAAATATACAATTGAGTAGTAAAAACTAAATTCAATCCATACATGCTTTGTAAAATAGAAGACATTCAAAAAAAGGCATCCAAGCAATTTCTTACGATAAAGTGGAGATGTAACTATCACTAGGGGTTGTTTGGTGTGAGTGATAAAGAGTATATAATTCCACAATAAAATTTTAATACCTCACAATTGGTTATTTGGTTGTACAACTTGGGATAACTTATTCAGGATTATTAATTAGTACCGGGATAAGTTATCCATCCCTCATGGTGGTTTAGTAATACCATGATAAGTTGTCCTTGGTTAAAGTAATTAAAATGACAAAAGTACCCCCCATAAACCCTTTTTTTAATCAGTTTTCACTAGAGCCGTCAATATGAATCAAGTTCGTTGGACCGGCCCAACTCAGCCTGTAATTTGATGGAGTTGGGCTTCAGTTTTTGCAGCCCATTTAAAACAGAGCTTTTTAGCCCGGCCCAAATAAGCCTTGGGCCATGGGGCTTGAGCAATGTGGGTTGAGCTAGCCTGTAGGCCAGTCCGTAAGCCAAATACATGCAATTATTTAGATTGCTTATTAGTATTTTTATTTGATTCGAAGGATATCATGTCAAAAGTTATTTAATTTCATTATTAGGAGTATTTTTTGAAATGTTGGAGACTTGATTAACAAGTATTAACACTGTGTTATATTGTCTAGTAATATTTATGTTTATTAACATTTCAAAATTAAATTATAAAATATTATTTTTTTAAAAGTGGGCTGGCCCGTGAGGCCCGTAACCCACAGAGTAATGGTGTGGGCTTGGTGTTTTTTGGGCGCATCATTTTGATGGGTCAGCCCGGCCTAGCCCGGCAAACTCAAAGCCCGTATGGACTAGCCCGGATGGGCTGGGCCGACCCGTATTGACAGCTCTAGTTTTCACATCCATGCATATTCACAATATTTTTAATATCATTGATAATAACATTCACAACTTTCTCTACTCGTTATTTTATGACAAATCTTCATATATTTTATTTAAAAAGTTACACTATATAAATATATTACACATTAAATTTATTTGACTAATTATTATGTTTATTTATATATTTTGATTTCTCTTAAGAATGACAAAAATATTGACTCCATTATTGAATTACATATTTTAAATTAAATAATTTTTTAATCACTTGAAAATTGATATTGTATATATCAATTAGAATAATTTTTAATATTTTATAGTATATGATTGATATGTGTTTAAATGATGTGACATAAATAACAAATCCTCTTTTACTTTAATAAATTTAAGCTGAAAGTTTTATTTCAAACTAAATAAGATGTAGTAAGATTTTTTTTTAAACGCACACGGCAAAATCATGGAAAGGCATACAAGAAAAAATTAAGCTAAATAAGTTGAAAGTTTTATTT
Organism: Capsicum pubescens; assembly: GCA_030864215.1. Classification (NCBI taxonomy): domain Eukaryota; kingdom Viridiplantae; phylum Streptophyta; class Magnoliopsida; order Solanales; family Solanaceae; genus Capsicum; species Capsicum pubescens. Next base: position 189,703,800 of record CM061544.1, on the reverse strand, counting down.
TTAAATACGCACAACATAATCATGGAAATGCATATACACAAAAAATTAAGCTACATAAGATGGAAGTTTTATTTTTAAGAATTAATACTTAAAGTTTGAAAGGAAATTATATAATAAAAGATAAATAAGATGGATGGTATTTTGGTAATCAATTAATTTATCTTAGAAATTATACCATACATATTATTTTGAATACAACAAACCAAACACTCAATAAAAAATAATCTCAGTATAACTTGTATTTAAACCAAACGACCCCTAAAAGTCTAGAACTATTAAAGATTCTTGTTTTATGAAAATACGACTGTGTAAAAGGACTTTCTCCATCTTTATATTAATCCATTTCAACGCATTCTCTTCATACCTCTACGAAATATAGCTTCTTTTTGGCCACATCTAATGTTGTTACGTTTGTAGCTTTAGTTTTGATATCAAAGAATGTAAGCAAGTCATGAATCTTATAGTTTACAAGTCCTCTCCAAAGCCAGCACCAAAATCTATGTGTAACTGTGGGGAATCACCACATCAACCGTCTTCATCACCTTAACCATCATTCTCGAATTATTACACTTCTACTCCACCATCACCTTTAGGTTGGTTCTGTCCCGGACCCTCCTAATTCCTTCGCCTACCAAATAGGAAAGGATACGTTTCTAGTTCATTAATAGAGTTGTTGTCAAGACGGTCCGGCCCAACCCATTCGAGCTAGCCCACATGGGCTTTAGAGTTTGACGGGCCAGGCTGAGCTGGCCCATCAATATGACAGGCGAGAAAATAGCAAGCCCAACCCATCACACTGTAAGCTACGGGCTTCTACGGGCCAACCCTTTTAAAATACTAATTTAGTTTACATGTGTTGCATGTGTATCAAATGTTTAATAATAAGATTGTTAAAAACATTGAAAAAAATTCCCTGAAGATAAAAATTAGATTTAAATAGTTTACTTGATTATTTATTCTAGAGATGTAGTTCAAGGTAGATGATCAGGATTGAAAGTTGAGTTAACCCTGACTCGTGACGCTGGACCTAGGATCCAACCTTAACTCGATACCCGACTCTAAACCATGATTTGAGCCCTAACTCCTAGAATTTGACCTCGACTAGGTACTGTGGACATGACCCACCCCGACCTCTATTCAAGAAGAACTTTCGATATTAACTCCGGATCCAACCACAAAAGAGGAAGCAGGATTCGATTTGACTAGACTCCAGACCCTGGGTCTTACTCCAATACTGACCTCGATCTAGGACCCAACTCCCAATTATCGACCCATACACAAGGTCCAACCTCAATCAAGAGTCAGGGTTAGGTATTGAGTCGGGTGTCGAGGTTGGGTCCTATATTGGGAGTCGAATCATGAATTAGGAATCAGGGTCAAGCCCCAAGTCAAGAGTCAAATTTGTATAATATATTGAGTGTCACGATCCAAAAATGAGAGTTATTATGGCACTTGTCGCGGCGTACCTTGACAAGTAAGCCTATCACCCAAACTAATACAAAAGAGGAAAAGATAAAAATCCCAAGGTAAGGCTTCTAGAATGAAGTCGAACCATATAAGTAATCATAACAATGGGAAAAGGACTTATCCAAATTACCAATCATGCTCAAAACCAAGTACCAATAGTATAAGAACTACTAATACAATCCAGGAGTCAAATACATCAGAAAAATAACCATAAAGGAATAATATATGTCTCTGAATACTAATAAAACATAACTACTATAGAAAGATAGAAGTGAACTTCAGACGCATGAATGTCCAACCACTACTTAGAAAGCTCCAACAATCGCCCGAGTCAAGCAAGCTGAGGCCCGTTCGAGCCAGGACCTGCACCGAAAAGGCACAGTAGGGATGAGTACGGTCTACTTGTACTCAGTAGCTATCATAGGCTGGCCAAGCAAAGTAGTAAATAAATCATACAAAATATACACTAAGGGCAAGTCACCTGCAATCAGAAAATGTCCCACAACGGTAGCCCACACCGCTTTCACTAACAGTTTTAATATATCACATATATTGCAACATTACAACAAGATAGAACACAAGTATGCATTATATCACATATAAGTAGAACAAGGGGGAACATGCATATACCAGATCATCAAATACAAGTAAAAGAAGATAAGAAAATTACATAAATGGCAATACAACAAAATATAAACACAATAAAGTAAGTTCAATGTATATGATGATAATGATGCACGAGGTCATCTCACAACCTCCGGGATCGTCGCACAATCCCTGTATATACCTACGGAGGCAAGCCTCCCAATGCGGGAGCTATGAGGGGTTCGTCAACCCGTATGCAATCCATATATCTCATATCTCCTTTCCGACACATTCCTCGAAAAGAGTTTTATTAGGTGTTACAATATATCCTCCTCGGCACATCCCTTGGGGAGGGTTTTAAAAAGATGTTACCGGTGTTTCTCAGATGTTACCATGGTGGTACCAATGTTTCATGAATGAGTATGATATGAGGATGTAATGCTCACAACCGATCACAATGAGTATTTTCACAACCAACCACGTGATATATTTCCACAACCAACCACGTGATATATTTCCACAACCAACCATATGATATATTTTCACAACCAACCACAATGATATATCTTCACAACCACGTGAGCCAATATCCACTCATTATTTTAGTTTCATCCATGAATTTCCACATATCTCATATGTTAATAAAGTGTGAATATAATCACAATACACCAATGATACCATATTAAGAAGCTTAACAATACAATATAATTATTCACATGTATTCAAGGCTATTACTATCACATAGGATCCTACACGGTCACACATATCACATAATAACTCAATTTTGACAATTACATCATATATAGGTCCCCACACGGGCACAACACATAAATAGCCATTTTTCATGATTAATTCTCACCCTTAATATGGATTTTTTATCATCATTTACTACCCAACCCAGTGTGAAACAGTTAAGTCATAACCTATCTCAAAAGCTGAAATCGGTCCGCTACACTTTGAACCCACAACCTTACCTTCCACGAATGATCTCGAACTCCACTAAAAATATCAAATATAAAATCTATGCGTCAAAATAAAACCAACGACATTCATATAGACTATTTTTGGTTCGGGGTCAAAACGGATCCCCGAAATGGGTTTCCAAAAAAGAAGGGCAAAATTGAAACTTTACTTCAAAAACATGTTTCCCATTTTTTTAGAAACCTACAGCTGAAAACTCAAGTCAAATCGAGTCAAAAACGAGGTTCATATCGAAGAAAAAATATTTTTGAGCTTTACTAGGTAAAATCTTTGAAATCCAGGTTAAAATCAAGAATCAGAGTTATTTTGAAGGTTAAATTGATGAAAACTAGTAATTATAAGATAAAAACATTATTCAAGTGAAAAGGAGTGAAAATGGGGTTTAAAAATCAAGCCTTAAGAATTTTGAGGTTTTGAGAAATTCAATAACAACAACAACATACCAGTGTATTCTCACCTAGTGGGGTCTGGGGAGGGTAGAGGTTTTGAGAAATTAATTAAGAAATTACTAAGAAAAGGGCGAATTCTTACCTTAAATCCGTAGTAAAACCAAGAAATATGTGTTAATCTAACTTTCCAAGCTCCCATAAACTTTACTTTTAAACTCCCACACTATTTTAGGATTTAACTCTCAAGAAATAAGATGAAAAATGAGAAAAATAAGCCCAAAACTACTATATATATAGTGCAGATTTTCTGCACTAACGGAAGGAAAAAACTGGTTTTTTTCTTTAGTCCAATTCGGACTTCGACAGGGTGTTCGGAATTTATTCGGAGTTTGATACATAAAAATGAACTATGCAATCATACTAAATTCGACGTTCTAGACGTGATGCCAATATCATATTTTCAGAAAAACATCGTTTTCATAAAGTTGACCCCTGAAACCCGAAATCATAATTTTCCAAATCGAGGGTCGAAATGAGATTTAAAAGTCGTAAAATCATACCAAATATGCTAACACCATAAAATTGACATTTTGGGTCTGCTGGCAAAGTCGAATTTTTCATCCGAGGTCGTTTCGATCAAATGTAGGTCTCATACCCATATTTTTAATTTTTTAATCGAAATGAGTTTAGGTGCATCAGGACCCGAACCAAATGTCTACTAAGCCTAAAATCGATATTCTAGAGCTGCTGACACAGTCTATTTGGCCATCCATCGTACAGATCAAAATATATCCCCATAAGTCTAAAACAAGGCTCTTGAAGCCATCAAAAACCACAATATTGCATAAATGGTATCAAAATGCATCAAAAATCATGTCAATCACTCCCACACCCCAAAAATACCATAATGCAACTATAGAGATGGGTAAAATAGTTAAATCACATAAAATCATAAATTTCACGTATTTCATCAAATATTTAGGTCGTTACATTGAGATTCAAGACTAGATTTATTTTGGAGTTAGGAGTCAGATTCGGGTCTCGAATTGAGAGTCAAAGTTCGGCCCCCTCACCAGGATTGAGGTTAGGGTCCTAGGACCTAGGTTGGGAGTTGGATCCCAAGTCAGGTGCAAGGTCGAGTCAAGTACAATGTCAGCAGTCGGGTTTCAAGAAATGAAGTTGGGAGTCTAAAGTCGAGGGTGAGTTCTGGATCGAGAGTCGGATTAGGAGTCTAGAGTCGGGGTCGTGTCCCAAGTTGAGAATTGGGTCAGGGTTTGTTCTCGAGTTTGGATTCAAGGTTAGGTTTGAGTGGAGAGTTGGGGTCGTGGTCAAATATTAGGATTATACATGTTAGGTTCAACGTTAGGGTCAGGTATAAGTTTGGGAGTCAAAGTCGGGTCCAGATCAGGAGTTGTGGAAATAGAGTTGGGATCGATAGTCAAATCATAAGTTGGTATCGAGATCGGGTTTGAAAGTCGACTCTTGGGTCGAGATCCGATCTCGAATCTCAGGTCTAGGATCGAGAGTCATATCTTTGGTCGGGTCAAGAGCGAAGTCTTAAGGTTGGGACTTGTATCTCGGGATACGGTGGGGAGTCGATTCCCATGTTGGTTCGAGTAGTCGAGGTCTCAGGTTGGGTCTCGTATCATTAGTATTTTTTCATGTTATACCTAAATGTTCTTAGGATGATAAATTTTTCTTACTAACCAAAAAACAAAAACTAAGTAAGAAAATCATTTATTTTTCAAGAAAATATTTTTTAAAGGAAAATAATTTCCTTCATACCAAACATACCCTAGGAATAGATCTAGGTTCTCATAAAAAATATTTACTTTGTGCCTTCGACAAATTGCATCCATTAGATTTAAATTTATATAATTATTTTCTGAAATTATATTTGTATTGATATGGGATAGAATAAAGGCCTTTTTGTACAAATATTATATTAAAATATTTATGTAATACCCCGCATTTTTGAGCTAGTCTTTTGTAAAACACCGTGAAGTTCCCTCATCGTTAAAGCCTTCCGAACGAATTAAAAGAAGCCTTACATATAGAATTTTAGCTAAGTGTTCAACACCTAGTTTATTTTCATTACTCCGAACTTCGGGGATTTATTTGACGACCTTTACGACCTTCATTTTTTAATTTTCAAGTTGCGTTGCGATGGAGAAGGGTCATAGCATATCCCAGGTGAGATTTGGAATTTTCGGAGTAGCCTAAGGGAACGTTTGGTATGCCAAACTAGTGGCAAAAGGTGCTGGTGAGGCGCCCAATTTTCAGCATTTCAGTGTCAAATTGTAACGATCATAACATCTTGTATATAATTAACTGGGAGAGATGCTATATATCAAATGAAATCTCTTTGAGTCTTCTTTCCAAAGAAATTATTTTCATCCAATTTGAACATCTGAGTAAAACGATATGGACAATTTACGCCAGCATATCAAACCTGTCAACTGAGGGACAGTTGTGACTTTGTTTGTTTCCTTAGGGGTATTTTAGTCTTTCCCACACCTATATATAGTCCATAAACATGAGATTAAACATTTTTCAGCCAAAATATTCATCTTTTTCTCTAAATCCTCAAGAACAACATCCATTAGCCCCAAAACAAAATCAAGATCCCTCAAAATTCAACCGTAGGAATTCGAAAATAATTTAAGGTTTGGGATCCCCATTTCAAGAGCTACAAGGAGCACCTATCAATTTTGTGAATAGAGTTCCATAATCAAAAGTTCAACTAAACTCACAAATTTGAGGTATGTGGGGTTTGAACAAGAATAATCCTTCGTTCTTGTGCCCAAAATATTAGTTTTCTTAAAGAATTTTGTATTTTTAAGTTGTGTTATGCTTGGTTGATATGTTTCAAGTTTAAGAGATTATGAGTTGATCAAATCTTGGATTATATGATATTTCATCTATTTTATGTTGTGAATTAAGAATTTATGAATGAATTGTGTATTCCTACCATGATTGAAGTTTTGAATGGTTTTAAAGTTGAAGTCTTGAATTACTACTATATTGAAGGTAAATATTACTTGAATATGCATACATGCTTTAAGTCAAAAATGAGTTGTTGATATTTCCGTAAGATTTCCAAGAAGTGTATTGAGATTTTAAAACCATGCTCTTGAAAGTTTTGAATTATTCAAGTTGTGGAATTAATGATATTTCTCCCTATTATGTTTTGATCTAAAAGTTTATATTATGATTTGCACTTCTCTTTACGAATTAATATTGTTGAATAATTTCAAGAATGATATGAGCATGAATTATTAGTTTGGATTGAAATGAGTTAAGTGTTGAATTTTGAATCCAAAGATTTGGTATTGAAATTTTGAGATTTTATTCTTGGAAGTTTTGAGTTATTATATCCTTATCCAGAATGAGTTTGGATTTTATGATGTCATGATCTTAAGCTTTCCTCTAGTGGATTACTTATCAAGATTTGAATCATGGTTGATGTTTTGATATTGAGTTAAAATAGGAACCCACAATTTCGTATGATTTAAATTAAGAGTACAATTTGGTCTTCATTATAGACTCTTGAGTTATTTTGAGGTGGATTCTTAAACGTTCTCTGAGCCTAAGTATGGGAGTAGTATTTAGCACTGAGCGGGAAGTGTGGGTTTAGTGCATCCTACTTCCCCTGAACTACGTGCCACCGTAGGAATGAGATTTATGGGCCTAAGGCCGAGATAGTAATAACTAAAATTGAGGTTTTATTCTGATGGCAAGGATAGAACAGCTCTCACCAACGTGGGCGAGACGTTGGACTCCATGTGGCTCACATTGTTTATGTCGATTAGAAGAAACTCACAAAGCAGTCCCTTACTCTAATTAAGCTAAAAGTATATATGTCGAAAGTTTGATTTTTGAGATTTCCAAGTTCCCAAGTCCATAAGAATTCAAAGTTTTCCAATTCCAATTTCTAAGTTTATAAAGCTTTGAGTCCTTTAGTTTTAAAGAAGTTCTATTCTCCACATTAAAGAAGTATGAGTTTTGAAAGTATTATTTAAAGATTTAATTAGTTTACGAGTTTTGAGAATAAAAGGAGAAATTTAGATTTTTGAGTTAAGAATAATGACTCACGAGATTTGTTATACATGTTTCATTGTTCATGATCGATGATATTTATATTTCAGATTTTATTCAAGTTTTGTGAGTCATTATTATCAGTATGCATGATTTTTAACAAAATTTATGATATTGTTTACTTAAATACATACACCCCCATATTTTCAGTACATTCCCAAAGTACTGACCCACATATATATATTTATGTGCTACATTATCTCATAATGTAGCTATGAGTTGTAGCAAACATACCATGTTCAGTCAGTTGTAGCTTCCAGTCTACAGGTGATGAGTCTTTTTGATCCAAGGGCTCGAGTCAGTTATACAGTTTGAGAAGTATTTTATTTTCTTTAATCAGTCGTATTGAGTTGGGATAGTTGGGAGTCATGACCCGACTAGCTATAGTCAGTACTAGTGGAGGCTTCATAGACAGTAGAAGTTGATGTATTCATGTTTCAGTTTTGTTATAAAAGCAGAGTTGTAATCTTGTAAATTTAGTTTTGTATTGAGAAAATTTAGAAAATAGTTATCTTCCACATTATTCTTTCAGATTTATGCATTTTATTCAGTTGCTTATGAGTTATGCCAGTAGAAGGGTTAGCTTGGGGTCACTTGTGACCCTAAGCACCGTGTGACATCTGAGGATCCATTTTTGGGGGGTTATAAACTTGGTATCAGAGCACAGAGTTCAAGTGTCCTAGGGTGTGTATGAAGTCGTGTCTAGTAGAGTCTTGTGGAACGGTACAGAGACGTCTGTACTTTTCTTTGAGAGGCTATAGGGCATTTAGGAAATGTTTTCCTTCTTTCAAGTCTCAGATTATGCCATGTAAAGGTCCTCTAAGAAGATTATACAGATTTTCATCCTACTCTATTCGGGCCATATCTGCCTTATTTTCAAGACATCAAAAATAATTAAGCTTAAATCTTCACAGATAGTTAAAAAATTAGAAAAGGGATATAAATTATTCTATCAGTGATTTTAAGTCCCAAAGTTTGAAGGGCTTTATTCATACACATGAGAAGTCGTGTACTAAGCCCAATTCAGATGTGCTTTCAGATTCCTCCTCAAAATCCATAATGTAAATATATACTTCCTTGTCTAATTATTATTCTTGGGATAGCATGATCAACAAGTTCCAGTTTCTCCCCAGATAATTCTCTTATATTTGCTAGCAGAAGTTTCAGAAGTTACACAAAGTGCTTGAGAGCAGTTCTCTAGTGTGTTAAGTTCCTTAAGTTGAAAGTTATGTCCTCATTCTTATGAGTCATTAAATTAAGACAGAGTGAGATGTGTATCTTTAGTTTATTGAATATTGTGTGAAAAGTTTCTATCTCTTGTAATATGTAATCTTGTTATCATTGTATTTTTGGAAACAAAAAATCAAAGCCTAGTAAAGCCGTGTGGGGCTATTTCAATTCACTAGCATATTTGTTTCATTATTCATCTCATTTTCTGTTCAAAACACAAAATCAAAGTCTAGTGAAGCCGTGTGAGGCCTATTTTGATTCACTAGCAACTTGTTGTGTATCTTATTGCTATTCTATTGGTTGAAACTGGGGGTTTAGAGGTGTAGCGACAAGAAGAGTGGTAAGGGCGATTTATTGAATATATGTACAGCTGAATCGTTTGCATATGATTGAGTTAGTAATGAAGTGATATGTCCTTGAGTGTTAGGCTAGTAGAAGATATAGAAGAAGTTATTATTTAAGGTGAATTGTTGTTTACTTGAAGTATGAAAAGAGTTTTTGATGGTGTTTGTTGTGCTAGAAAGCTAGAAGTTATTGACGAAAATACTTGGTATATGGTAGTGATATGTAGAAGGAGGATGTGTTAATGGATTTTTAAATAATATAGACCTTGGGATTGTGATTGATTTTTATTGTTATGAGGTCTTAGCGGACTAGTATAGTCGGAAGATTGACATGTAAGAATATTTGTGAAGATTGTAGTTAATCATAGATAAAACAAGATACTAAGTTTGAATAGTAGATGGTGATTAAGGTGGGTAGAATAATTGATGTGATTGTGAAGGTTAGTGGTATGGAAGTGATCTAATAGGCTTGAACAGTATATATAAGAGCTCAAGTTTGTTTGATTCGTAATCAAGTCTGATGTTGTATGTATGATGTGGAAGTACACCCAAGGTGCTATGGGGCTGCATTATTTTTCAAGGATTATTTCATGTTGTGTGGTTAGTAGTAGCGTTGAGTTGCTAGGTCTAGAAAGACTAGTTAGATAATAGATGATGTACTTGATAGCTATGTTATGGAGTTATGATTGAAGATATTGACCCTTTTAGTATGATTTTGATTCTCACGGTTTGGGAAAAATATAAGTATAGAAGTATGATCTTGGTAGGCTATGATTATGTGATTAGAGATGTAGATATGTTTGTAAATAAGCGTGTAAGTCTTTGATGATAATTATTGAAGCTAGAAACTTAAAGATGGAATATGAATAGGTTGTTCAAGAATGAAGTCAGTAAGTTCAAGATATAGTTTATTCTTGTGAGTTTAACATATATGTGTAGACATTAGAATGATGAATTATGGCTTAGTTTCGAGGATATGGAGTAGAACATAAGCTTAGAATATCAGCTTTGATCTAAGGGGGAGATGGTGGAGTGAAGAACCAAACCAAGTTTTGAGAATTAGATTGTGATACATGTCAATAAGAGTTATGATAAGAAGGTGATCCCTTCTTACTCTAGATTATTCCTTGGATTTTAGTCATTATAACACCAAAACCATAACTTGCGTGATAGATCCATTCGACAAGCCTATGCTTATACCCATTATGCATGCTCAAGTGTATTCTCAGCTTCTAGTAAGCAAGTAACAACTTCACTCTAGAATTTGAGTTATCCCTCATGAATCTATGCACTCCAGTCTTATGTTGAATAGCTCATGATAAGGATGAAATCGCGCTTCAAAGTATGGTAAGGTTTTAGAAACTCATGATCCTAGTACAATCCAGTTTATATGATGTATGTCCTCAATCCAGTTCACTTGATGAATCCATGATGTTGATATTCTATTCCTCGGGCCTCAGTTAAGTGTTAAAGTTATCCTTTCAAATTTTAGGTCCTTATGTTTTAACCTTTTTGAGATCTTTCCTTGTATAATAATAGTGGTGATGAGTAATTGTGTTGATGGGAGAGAGTAAGTGTTTCCTGTTGATGAAAGATCACCGTATGCTCGTTTTAGCTAAAACTATAAGTGCTAAGTAAGATTTAGGCTAAGACTTTGATACATATTGTGGTTAGTTGAAATTTGTGTATGTTCTTGTGGTAGAGCATGAGAGTTGTTGTGATAGGGGTAGAGAATATGAGGAGTATGATATTACGGGTGTTTGTTCAGACATTTATATGTGGTTATAACAATAGGCTTGAATGAAATATTGGTGTAAAAGTGGCTGAAGGTGGTGTACGTTAGTTTCCATCCTTCCAAATCTTAGAATGAAAATCCTTAAGTGATTTCATGATCGGGGTTGTCAATAGCACATCCCATCTAAGTTTTAGATTTTTTGTGTAAGGTTTGAGACCTATTTGAATGGTAAAAGCAGTGAGGTAACGCGATATGGCTTCGGCATGTCGTATATCGCGTTGGTAGGGAGCAACGCGACGCATCGCGTATCGCATCGGTAGTCCATTTCAGTTATGGTGTTATATGTAATACCTCGTGATTTTGAGTTAGGCATGACAATGGTGAAGTAGATAGGTTTATCATGACCATGTGATAATTAGAAGTTGAATAAAGTGAGTATGGTATTTAAGGGGAATAGTATAGTTGAGGGGGCATTCTAGTAGAGTTGCTAAGCTTGAAAGTAAGAAGTTGCATTTCCTAAGGTCTAGAAATTCTAGCCTAGCGTATAATCTATATGTCTATGTTCCAAGCTATAGAGTTGTAGCAAAATTTTAATCTCTTATTCAGACGTCTTGTTGAGAGCATGCTCAGAGTTCTTTGCTCCCTAATATCGCTAGAACTTCTTTAGAAAGAGTTTTGAAGAGACACTCCAATTAAGTATAAGTTTCCAGCATAATTCAGTCAGTATAGCCAGCAGTTCAGTTTAACGGTAAGGCAGACAAACTCGTATGGTTTTAGACCTTTTACACCCAATCCTACTATCCGAAGTCTCATGCGTATGACTATTCAAAGATATAATCTGTTCTATCTATGTAAATTGCAAATTCAGTTCAGTTAGTGCATCGGTTTCAGTTTCAGCTATTTAGTCATGAATTAGTTCATCAGTGTTCAGTGCATAATCTCAATTTTCCAAGTATTTTAGCTCAGACAGTGTAATACCCCTAGTACGATCCTAGTCTCGTTGTCTAATTATTCGTGCTTGCATAAGTTATCACTTCGCAATTCCATATGTATGATTGTATCATGAATAGTTCAAGCGAATTCTAAACTCTCAACATAAATCAGCTCCTTATTGTGAGTAAAGGCAAGTCATCTCAAAAATCAGTTACATGACGTGAGTTTTAATGTTTCAGCTCAGTTATATCCCTTTTTAGTAGACACATCATGGCTAAATTATTACATAATTCTAAGACTTCAAAAAGTTCCTATCCATCATTCGAGGACGAATGATTCCAAGGGGGGGATAGTGTAATACCCCGCATTTTTGAGCTAGTCTTTTGTAAAACACCATGAAGTTCCCTCATCGTTAAAGCCTTCCGAATGAATTAAAAGAAGCCTTACATATAGAATTTTAGTTAAGTGTTCAACACCTAGTTTATTTTCATTACTCCCAACTTCGGGGATTTATTTGACGACCTTCGTTTTTCAATTTTCAAGTTGTGTTGCGATGGATAAGGGTCATAGTATATCCCAGGTGAGATTCGGAATTTTCGGAGTAGCCTAAGGGCACTTTGGTATGCCAAACTAGTGGCAAAAGGTGCTAGTGAGGCGCCCAGTTTTCAGCATTTCAGTGTCAAATTGTAACAATCATAACTTCTTGTATATAATGAACTGGGAGAGATGCTATATATCAAATGAAATCTCTTTGAGTCTTCTTTCCAACGAAATTAGTTTCATCCAATTTGAACATCTGAGTAAAACGATATGGCCAATTTATGCCAGCATATCAAACCTGTCAACTGAGGGGCAGCTATGACTTTGTTTGTTTTCTTAGGGGTATTTTAGTCTTTCCCACACCTATATATAGTCCATAAACATGATATTAAACATTTTTCAGCCAAAATATTCATCTTTTTCTCCAAATCCTCAAGAACAACATCCATTATCCCCAAAACAAAATTCAAGATCCCTCAAAATTCAACCGTAGGAATTCGAAAAGAATTTAAGGTTTGGGATCCCCATTGCAAGAGCTACAAGGAGCACCTATCAATTTTGTGAATAGAGTTCCGGAATCAAAAGTTCAACTAAACTCACAAATTTGAGGTATGTGGGGTTTGAACAAGAATAATCCTTCGTTCTTGTGCCCAAAATATTAGTTTTCTTAAAGAATTTTGTACTTTTAAGTTGTATTATGCTTGGTTGATATGTTTCAAGTTCAAGAGATTATGAGTTGATCAAGTCTTGGATTATATGATATTTCATCTATTTTATGTTGTGAATTGAGAATTTATGGATGAATTGTGTATTCCTACCATGATTGAAGTTTTGAATGGTTTTAAAGTTGAAGTCTTGAATTACTACTATCTTGAAGGTTAATATTACTTGAATATGCATACATGCTTTAAGTCCAAAAATGAGTTGTTGATATTTCCTTAAGAATTCCGAGAAGTGTATTGAAATTTTAAAACCATGTTCTTGAAAGTTTTGAATTATTCAAGTTGTGGAATTAATGATATTTCTCCCTATTATGTTTTGATCTAAAAGTTTATATTATGATTTGCACTTCTCTTTACGAATTAATATTGTTGAATAATTTCAAGAATGATATGAGCATGAATTATTATTTTGGATTGAAATGAGTTAAGTGTTGAATTTTGAATCCAAAGATTTGGTATTGAGATTTTGAGATTTTATTCTTGGAAGTTTTGAGTTATTATATCCTTATCTAGAATGAGTTTGGATTTTATGATGTCATGATCTTAAGCTTTCCTCTAGTGGATTACTTACTAAGATTTGAATCATGATTGATGTTTTGATATTGAGTTAAACTAGGAATCCACAATTTTGTATGATTTAAATTAAGAGAAATACAATTTGGTCTTCATTTTAGACCCTTGAGTTATTTTGAGGTAGATTTCCTAAACGTTCTCTGAGCCTAAGTATGGGAGTAGTATTTAGCACCGAGCGGGAAGTGTGGGTTTATCGCATATTACTTCTCCAGAACTACGTGCCACCTTAGGAATGAGATTTATGGGCCTAAGGCCGAGATAGTGATCACTAAAATTGTGGTTCTATTCCGATGGCAAGGATAGAAAAACTCTCACCAACGTGGGCGAGACGTTGGACTCCATGTGGCTCACATGGTTTATGTCGGTTAGAAAAAACTCCCAAAGCAGTCCCTTACTCTAATTAAGCTAAAAGTATATATGTCGAAAGTTTGATTTTCAAGATTTTCAAGTTCCCAAGTCCATAAGAATTCAAAGTTTTCCAATTCCAATTTCTAAGTTTATAAAGCTTTCAGTCCTTTAGTTTTAAAGAAGTTCTATTATCCACATTAAAGAAGTATGAGTTTTGAAAGTATTATTTAAAGATTTAATTAGTTTACGAGTTTTGAGAATGAAAGGAGAAATTCAGATTTTTGAGTTAAGAATAATGACTCACGAGATTTGTGATACATGTTTCATTGTTCATGATCGATGATGTTTATATTTCAGATTTTATTTAAGCTTTGTGAGTCATTATTGTCAGCATGCATGATTTCTAACAAAATTTATGATATTGTTTATTTAAATGCATACACCCCCATATACTCAGTACATTCCCAAAGTACTGACCCACATATATGTCTATGTGCTACATTATCTCATAATATAGGTACGAGTTGTAGCAAACATACCATGTTCAGTCAGTTGCAGCTTCCAGTCAACAGGTGATGAGTCTTTTTTATCCAAGGGCTTGAGTCAGTTATACAGTTTGAGAAGTATTTTATTTTCTTTAATCAGTCATATTGAGTTGGGATAGTTGGGAGTCATGATCCGACTACCTATAGTCAGTACTAGTAGAGGCTTCATAGACAGTAGAAGTTGATGTATTCATGTTTCAGTTTTGTTATAAAAGCAGAGTTGTAATCTTGTAAATTTAGTTTTGTATTGAAAAAATTCAGAAAAGAGTTATCTTACGCATTATTCTTTCAGATTTATACATTTTATTTAGTTGCTTATGAGTTATGCCAGTAGAAGGGTTAGCTTGGGGTCACTTGTGACCCTAAGCACCGTGTGACGTCTCAGGACCCATTTTCGAGGCGTTACAATTAAATTAAAGATATTAAATAAAAAAAATATATTTCGTATATGAGTGTTGATTCAATATACCTAATTCAATAAAATAACCAGATGTCTCCTAAAATTTATCAATATATTAAACTAAAATTTATTTCAATTTTATAATATTATCATTTTAAACACACAAGTCATCATATGTTTTTCTCAATTAATCAATTTCAAGATCTAGATATTAAATATTCTCTTGCAATGCTTGTGTTGATAGCATAATGTTATATCTTTAGTATGTGGGGCAGTATATTATTTCTCCTTTCATATGATTCAGAGCATTATCATGCTGCACTCTGAATCTAATATAGAAAACTAATGTTTCATTATCCTTAAGAATGGTGCATTCTACTTGATCAAACACCATCAGCTAATATGAGAATTTTCACTTTTTAAGTGAAAAACAAGAATTTTAGCTCTTCATTAATATGAATAATTAAAAAAAGAACCTTAATTTCTCTAAAATAAATTAGAAAACTCTTTTCAAATTTGAAATTCAAGCCAAGAATTTGAGCCTCTAATTAGAAAACTCTTTTCAATTTTGAAATTCAAGTCAAGAATGTGAGCCTCTTGGCAAAAGTTACAGTTGGTGGCAGCAAGAGCGTTTATGGTGAAAATTGTATTTACTTTATGATACTCCACTCTATATCTTTTTGTTATAGTCCAATTCATTTATCCTGACTACCTTGTTTAATGCTTTGCAAAATATTGTAATACATTTTTGTAACAATGTATAATGGATTACACAAATGTTGAGTAGATAGATGATTGCATCTTTCGTTGTTTTATGTCAATTCGAACAAGTACTTATGAAGTTGGATTTTGTTATAAAGTCGAGTGTTTCCTTGGGCATTGTTTCAAATTTTTCAACCAATTTGATAATAACAATGACAATTGTATGAAAAACTGTATTAAAAACTATTGTACTGGTGGCAATATTGCTCTAGGAAAAGCTTAAGAACAACAACAACAATAACAACAACAGATCCAGTGTATTCCTACAAAGTGAGGTCTGGGAAGGGTAAAATGTACGCAGTCCATACCGCTACCTCCGAAGAAGTAGAGAGGTTGTTCCGATAGACCCCCGGCTCAAGATAAAGAATAGTAAATAAGGTTTTTATGAAACAAGAAGCAGGATGGATGACATAACAAAAATATGGAATAAAAATAACAAAAATAGAAATAAGAGAAATAGGAGCAAAACGAAATAAGGACTAAGAAATAGGACACCCACCAAGTAGGAACATACACTCATAGACCAAAGACACCCACCATACCCAAACTCTCCTGGCTAGAGACTCCTACCTATGGACACAGTCCTAAGATTACTTACTCGGCTACACAAGATTTCACCTAACTACTTTCTACAACCCACACACTCACACTAGCCTTCTACCCTTATCCGCAACCTCCACACCTTCCTATCTAGGGTCATGTCCTCAGTAAGCTGTATCTGCTTCATGTCATGTCTAATCACCTCCCTCCAGTATTTCTTCGGCCTACCTCTACTTCTCCTGAAGCCATCCAAAGCTAGCCTCTCATACATACGAACTGGGGCATCCGTGCCCCTCCTCATCAAATGCCCAAACCATCTCAATCTTCTTTTCCGGATCTTATCCTCCATCGAAGCCACTCCTACCTTATCCCAGATAATCTCATTCCTAACTCTATCCCCTCTAGTAATTTCACACATCCAACGCAGCATTCTCATTTCCACCACCTTCAATTTTTTAATGTGGGAGTTCTTGACTGGCTAACACTCCGCTCCATACAGCATGGCCGAATGGACTGCCACTCTGTAGAATTTTCCTTTAAGATTAAGGGTCACCTTCTTATCACAAAACACTCCCGAGATAATCCTTCACTTTATCCAACTTGCTCTAATACGATTAGAGACATTCTCATCAATCTCGCTATTCCTCTGAATCATAGACCCAAGATACTTAAAACTATCCCTCTTACAAATATCCTGGGAATCCAACCTCACCACCACATCGTACTCCTGCCTCAAGTCACTAAACTTGCATTCCATTTACTTCGTCTTGGATCTACTCAGACTGAACCCCTTAGATTCAAGGGTTTACCTCCAAACCTCCAATTTTTCATTCACACCTCCCGCGTCTCATCAATCAACACTACATCATCTGTAAATAACATACACTAAGGAACTTCTCCATGGATTCTCCGTGTCAACACGTCCATCACTAATGCAAACAGGAATGGACTAAGAATCGATCCCTGATGAAACCCTATCTCGACCGAAAAATGCTCTGAGTCTCCTCCCGTCGTCCTCACCTGAGTCTTCCCTCCATCGTACATGTCCTTAATAGCTTTGATGTACGCCGCCGGGACCCTCTCACCTCCAAGTATCTCCAAAGAACCTCCATATGGACTTTGTCATACGCCTTCTCCAGGTCGATAAACACCATATGCAAATCTCTCTTTCTTTCCCTATACTGCTCCACTAATCTCCTCACAGGTGGATTGTCTCTATCGTCGAGCGACCAGGCATAAATCCAAACTGATTCTCCGAAATGGACACAACCCTCCTCAATCTCCGCTCAACCACTCTCTCCCAAATCTTTATAGTGTGACTCAACAGCTTAATACCCCCATAATTGTTGTAACTTTGGATGTCACCCTTGTTTTTATATAATGGAATCATCGTATTCCATATCCAAGCCTCCGACATTCTCGCAGACATGAAAATGTTGTTAAACAAATCGGTCAACCACCTTAAACCTACCCCACCAGTAAACTTCCAAAAAGCTATCGAAATCTCATCTGGCCCCGTCGTCCTACCCCTACGCATCCTACGAATAGCCTCTCTGACATCCTCAACCCTAAAACTTCTACAGTAACTGAAATTACGACTCTCCTCCGAGTGCTCCAGCTCTTCTAACTCAATGCCTCTGTCCCCTTTCTCGTTCAAAAGTCTATGAAAATACTTCTGTCATCTCTTCTTAATGTGAACATCCTCTACTAAAAAACTACCATCCTCCCCTTCAATGCACTTCACTTGATCGAGGTCACGACCCTTCTGCTCCCTCACCTTAGCAAGCCTATACAACCTTTTCCCCCCATTTTTATCCTCTAATCCCGCATATAAGCTCTCAAACACTGCTATCTTAGCAGTCATAACTGCTAACTTAGCCTCTTTCCTCGCTACTTTGTAAACCTCCCTATTCACCCGCTTCTCCTTTTCATCATTACTCTCAATCAACTAATATACGACCCCTTCTTAATCTCCACTTTTTTCTTAACTTCTTAATTCCACCACCAGTCCCCCTTAAACCTTCCTGCTCGATACCTCGAAACACCTAACACTTCTCTAGCAGTCTCCGTGATGCAGCTAGCAGCTTTATCCCATATAACATCCACGTCCCCCTTATACTCCCACACCCTTATTCCTACCACCTTCTTTCCTAACTCCAGCGCACCAACAGGCATCAAGCCACCCCACTTAATTCTAGGTTGACTCTCTCCGGCCCTTCTCTTCTTGCTCTTCTTGATAATCAAGTCCATCACCAGAAGCCTTGCTAGGTTGAAAGGTGCTAACTTGGAATGACTTTACAATCCTTACATAAAACCTTATCCCCCTTCTTAAGCAGCAGAAAGTTAATTTGAGTCTTGGCTATTGCACTTCAGAAGGTAATTAGGTGATCCTTCTTCTTCGGAAAGCTCGAATTCACTACCACCAGCCCAAAGTCCCTCGCAAAATCCAACATAGCATCTTCCTCACCATTTCTATCACCGAAACCAAAACCTCCATACACATCATCATAGGCCCCCGGTAAAACCCCAATGTGCCCAATAAAGTCCTCTGCTATGATAATCTTCTCCGAACTAGGCACGCTTCTCACCACCTCGTCCAAAGCCTCCCAAAATCTCGCTTTCACCTCCTCTTCCAAGCCCACCCGCGACGCATAAACACTGAACATATGCAGCGTAAACCCCCCAATGACCAACTTAATCATTATCAGCCTATCACTGACCCTCTTAACTTCCACCACCTGCCCTCTGAGCTCCTCTTTCACTAAGATGTAACCTTCATTCTGACGTCTCTCACTCCTTGAGTACCACAGCTTGTACCCATCTACATTCCTACCCTTAAACCCTACCCACTTAGTCTCCTGAACACACATAATACTAATCCTCATCTTCTTAAGAATCGTCACCAGCTCTACGGACTTACCCTGGAGGGTCCCTATGTTCCAAGACCCTACCCTAAACCTATCTTCTCTCGCCTCTCACCTATTTCTACCACTCCTTACTGAACCAACCCTAATACTCGACCTAGACCCCATACCCACCCCTATCTTTTCCTCATCACCCTCCTCCCACAACAGCCCTCAACCCCAATCTCCTCGGCCCCAACCCCTTAGACATGCCCCTATTCAACCATCAACCCCCACAACCACTATTCACAAGCCAAAATAACGCCCTAAACTAACAAACAAATAAACAAAGCAATAGTATAAAATAGTAGGAAAATAGAGGCACGCACAAAATACACTTAACCGACCTAGCAACTAGAATAACCCAACAATATCCACCAATAAGCGAAAGCATCCAGTCATACTATAATCACAAGAAACAGAATAATACAAGGAAACTAGATTGTAAGAAGTAACTAAATTGTAACTAGATTATAAGAAGTAACTAAATATCAAAGTTTAGATGTCACTGGGGTTCTTTTGCGTGCTGCTGGTTTCAGTAATTTTGATGTCGAAATTGGTTGCCAGAATAAAGTCGCCGAAAAGAGGCTGCCGGAGCGTCGCCAGAGCGTCTTCTGGGTATTGCCAAAATCTGGATGCCAGATGTCTTCATACCCACCTATTTTGACCGGTGCTATACCCTTACACGTCGTCAGAATTGAGCCGGTGGAAGTCCTAATCCCGCCAACGATAGCAGTGACGGGGGAGAAAGAAAAAGGAAGAGAGAAGGGGATAGAGAGAACTGAGGAGAGAGAGAACAAATCTTTATCCTTCCCCAAACACTTGAATTTCACAAAAAGAAACACAAAACCCCACCTTTTTAAATTCCTAGGAAAAGCTTAAGAAGAAGCATTAATTTGTTCTAAGAAATTATGGCCACAAAAAATGTGTTATTCATGATAGATGATACTATTAGCACTAACATAAATACTTATTTAATGAATCTAACAAAATTATACATACAAATAATTGAAATTTAGTTCAGTGAATATAACTTAAGAATATTTATTCAAGACAATTATGAAGCAAGATTAGGCATATCACAAAAAATTGCAGTTATGTGATTTCTATAGATTTTAGTAGGTTGGAACACTATTTAGTCTTATTAATAGTTGTAGTACAACAAATTCAGATTTTAATCTCTTTAAATCTTACTAAAAATAAATATACCTAGCAGAGGCAGTCTTAAGGCTCGTCCCTAGATAGGGCATTGACAAAATACCTCGAGGCATAGGTGTGAGGCCTAGTCCTGTGAGGCTTACGCTTTAAGTGCCCGACTATACACCCTAAGCATGCTTAATGCCCAACGCTCGGAGCTCGCCTAACAAATATTAGACAAATTATGTGTCGAATTCCTTAATTGAAATTGTTGACCCTTATAATTTTCTAATAAATAAATGATGCTTAATAATTTTTTCGTCTATAGAACTAAGAAGATAGAGAATAATTCAAATAACAAGTCATTGTATTGCATATTTACTATTTAAAAACATTGTGAGGGTGAATATCATTTAATATTTTTTTAAAAAATACTTAATTAGCTGAATTTTACAGCTCCACTTACCATTTGCCTTCATATTATTTTCATTCGTCTCAAAAATTCAAATTTTATCATTTGTTATATGTCTCAAAATATTTGCAATTCGAAAGTAAATTATTGTGTTTTTTCATCTCAAAATTACCATAAGGGTATTAAAAAAATTTATTGATTATTTTCTTTTAGAGATGTAAATTGCATCGTACGATAGTAATATAGTAATATATTTTACAAAAATATGATTCTTTTATTATTTAAAAGTTAAGATGTTAGAGTTGATTTGTATCTCATAGTAGCTAGTATAGCATTTCTTTATTTATCCTTGTAAGATTATATTAGAAGTTTTGTTTTTTATGAGTTTGTTTAGTTATGTTTTTATTTGTTTTAGCTATTACTTTATTGTTTATAATATTTACTTATATTATAAATAAAAAATTTAAAGATCTATAGGGGTTACACTCTATCGTCTCGCGGCTTATGCCTCACCCGTACTAAGTAAAATGCTCCACCTCATACCTCCGACTTTTAAAACGATGGTTAAAACTAATGAATAAAGCAAATACATGCACGTTCATCTTTTGAGTGTTAATAAAACTAACATTGTGTTATCAATGCTCTTATCAGCTTGATTTGCTAGCAAATATACGCATCTATCAGTTAATAGAGTTATAAAGATGAGAAATTTAAATAACAAAAGATAAATACTGGACATTTGAATTCTTACAATGCCAACAAAGAACAGGCAACTTATTCTTCATCAACAAATGTTTCAACTATATTCCCCATTCAATTACACTCGAAAATTTGTCAAATTTTAAAGATTTTCACTTTAATACAATTTATAAATGATAAAGTTTGTGTTGATTTAAACTAATAAATATTAGAGTTACGTTAGGATCCTTTTTACAACTTCTGACTTCTAAAAGTATGTTTTCTCAAAAGTGCTTTTTCCTTCAAAAAAAAAAAAGACATTTACCATAAATAAAAAGAAAATCCTAGAAAAATTAAAGGAATCACACAAATCAAACCATCAACCCGTCAAATTCAAGACATAAATTTAAACAAGTAAAATCACAAAAAAAAAAACCCACAACAATTCAAAATAATTATGATTACATAATTCTACAAACAATATGTATTTATTGATTGACAGCACAAGTAAAAAAAAAAAGTGTGATGCCTACCTTTTCAATATTGGAGGTATAATTTTGGAGGTAGGTCGATGTTCATTGTAGGATCTTTAAGCACATCTAATATCTGCAACAACAATATTTCTGTACACAACTTACTCCTAACCTACTATTACGAAGAGTCTTTTTCGATAAATACTCAACTAAAATAATAATTATAACTAAATGAAATCATAACCTAACAAAAATTTATCAAAAAATTATACTTGTCTGAGATGACCAAATGCTGCAAAATAAAACAAAAAAAATAAAATCAATTAGATTTGACCGACCCAAACATTAGTTGATTAGAACCCATAAGTGTTCTACCATGCAAAAAACAGGAACCATAAGTATTTACTGTGCAAAAAACAGAGAGAAATACGTTATGAATGTCATTATAATGTTGTAGAAATAAAAAATTCTAAATTTATAGAAGTAAAAAACTTCTATATCTATAGAAAGAATTTATCTAAATATGGTAGATTTTTTAATTTTTTTTGGAAAAGTAAAAAATATTTATGGTAATTTTTTTTTCTTTAAATTTTAAGATATTAACCTAGTACTTCAAGACTACTACTATGGCATTATTAGTTGGGTCTATTTATTTTGGAAAAACACAAATCATAAACCTAAAAAAAATCAAACACTTCTAAACCTAACATTAATATCGTTCTAACAATGCCACCGACCCCTACATTTTACTTAAAATAAAATTGCAACATTTATGACATTATTTGAATTTCAATTATCATATCTGCATAATTAAATGATAATTATTTAAGAAAAATCGTATAAAGGTTGTCATACCCCATTTTAATACGGGTCAAATAGAGGTACAACACATTGAAAAACTTCTGAGTTAAATTAAAAAAGTAGTCACCTAATTAATTCTACGGTGAATTAGGACACTTATTATAAACTATGTGATTAAAAGAAATTAAAGACTTCATTTTAAGTTCTACTAAACTAAGTCATTCTAGGTAAGGGTTCTAATTATCCTATAGAAAAGGAATTAGGCATCCTAGAGAATCCGCTAACTACAGTTAACCGACCAGACTTAAGTTAGATAAAAAGTTTTATTTTATTTATTCTTTTAGAAAAAAAAAAAACATTCAGAAGCACTAGTGCATTTTGTTGAAAAGGTGTATCGTAAAGATTGTACGTTATTTTTGAGAATCCAACTTTAAATACTTAGACTCTTAAGGAATGTAATAAAATGCAAGAAACTCATTTTATTTTTTTAAAAGAAAACTTTGAACTTCTATACGAATAACATTTTTAAAAGAATGTGAGACTTAACTTTAGCAACTTAGTCTTTGGAAAATTAATAGCAAAATTTAAATTTTTAAGGCAAAAGGCAATTTATCCAAAAAATATTTTTTTTGATTGGGAAATCTAGTTTTGCTGTGAAGAAAAGCTCAAATGTTATTTATGGCTTGAACAGGTTGTAATAAAATATTAGGAAAAACCATTAGAGTTGGCATGATGGTTCAGCGTCATGTTCTTTAAGCAAGAGGTTGGGAGTTCGATCCCCGCCTCTGGCGAATGAAGCAAACTCTGTGGCCAGTTCCTTACCGCTTAGTGCACTGACAGAGGAACGGAGGATTAGTCTCACGGCTGCCGGCTGTGAAAATACTTGGAAAAACCAAAAAAAAAAAAATAGGAAAAGTATTTATGAGATCAAACCAAAATGAAAGATTTAAGCTAAGCTGTAGACTAAAGTAAAGGATAAGTCCAAATATTTAAAGAAATTCATTTAAAAAGAAAGATTTCAAGTTCCACTTAAGTTGATTCCAACTCAAATTAATGTGCAACTAAACTCCTTTATAACAACAACAAACTCAGTATATTCTCACACAGACAGTGGGTCTGGTGCAACTAAACTCCTTTAATGACTCAAAATAATCTTCAAAGAAACAAAAGAAAAATCGAAGTGCAATATTATCCCAAATAACCCCTCTAATGTTAAAGGTCTAGGCCAAAAAATTCTTATCCAAAGATAAAAAAAAAAAAAAAAAAAAAAAAAACGAAAGATAAGATGCTTCTATGGAAACTAACTATAACAATAAAGTAAGATATTCATAACAAAACACATAAACAAGGAAAGGGTACGATAGGAGTGTCTCTCTCGCTTTCGCTTTATATTTTTTCGTTCGAATGGGATAGATAATAGGAGATATGCATGTGTTAAGTCTGTCTCGCCCTCTTTCAATTCTCCTTCTGTTTGGAGTAACCGCAAGAGGAAAAGATAAATGACCGAAAGGGAGAACATATTCAAAGCTGGCAATGGTTTCGTATCTCTCGTCATGGTTGGTCGGGCAACGAGAGTCTTTCACGAAGACTCCGTTTTTGCTCCAAAAGGTACATGTAAAGAAAAGGAGAAGACAAGATTAGAAGCTTGAACTTGAAACATGTAAATAAATAGCAAAGGTAAAATATAATCCAAAGGCCGGTATGATAAGTAAACAAATATCAAAACTCGAAAAGATAAACCCAAATTTGAACCGAATGATTTCGAGGCAGGTCAAAATAACATATGCAGATGTATGACTCTTTTTCCAGAGAATAACGGAACATAATGTTTCCAGAAAAAAAAAAAAAAACATTGAACATGCCCATGGCACTATATATATTTTTTTCTTTTGAAATGAAAACTCCCTCGTATATTAAATCACATTGTCCATAACACACAAGTTCAAGTAAGAAAGATCAAAAATAGGAAAGCAGGTTCATTATTTCAGTTCTTGTTTAATCACTTGGAACCAAATATATATATATGCATCTCAACTGGGACAGATTCAGATTTTGCTTTAAACATGACGTATGTTGCATATTTTCAGAAAGAAAGACCCTTCTAGACGCAAGAGGTAATCAACGAGCTATCAAAACATACTACGATATGACCCTTAAGCTAATTCTAACAAGAATTGACAAAAAACAGTCCCCCGTCGAGCAGCGAGATAAAAGATTCATACTCGACAAAACTCTTCACGTCAGAGGCGGATCTAGGATTTCGAGGTTGCAGGTGTCATCTCACTTTTAACGTTAAAGCTACTACTCAAAAAGGATAATTTTTATGGGTGTCCCACTGGAATTTGGCTTGTTAGTAAGAGATTTTTGAAGGAAAATTTCATTGAAACATTGTCGAAGAACCTAATTTTTACGAATTCAGTTGGAAATCAGTTAATTTTTTGCTATACGTTTTGCCATTTACACTGTCCCAAATAAGAAAAAAAATTTGTCGATTTTATAGACTTTGGGTTTTGATTTGATTCTTTGTCTTTTCAATTTGTATAGACAAATAGATCAAATAATAAAAATGTGATTAGTACTATAAATACTATCGAAAATAACCTTTCTACTTCTCCAGAGGTAATGTATGGACTGCATACATTTTACCCTCTCCAGACCCCACTATGTGGGAATACACTGGATTTGTTGTTGTTATTGTTATTACTATAAATTGTGTAAACAAGAGCTAAATTAACTTATCAATCAGCGTGAAAGTACAAAATAGTTGCCAACATTCAATGGATATTTTCAATTCTATTGTTAAGAAATTATAACATCAAGCCAAGCATCATTATTATGATTTACGAGGAAAGGTTAACTATAAATTTGAAGGAAGAAGGAATCTTCAATTATGTTCTACACTTAAAGTTAAAAATTCTTAAACAAAGAAAAGGAGTCAAACAAAGATTATGTCAAGAGGAAAAAAACTTATAGAAGATAGAATAGCGAACAAAAAGTAACAAACTACTGTTGGCGTCTGGATTTGAACTCTGGTATACTACGTAAAATTTCAGTGCGTTTGCCACTGGCACTACTTCGTCAACTACTGCATCGGTGCACTTAAATAATAAACCGGTTTTCTTCAAAATATATAAATACACACAGTTTTTCGATCAAAGTTTATGGGTGTCATGCCACCTCTGAACCCCACTAGATCCGCCCCTGCTTCAGGTGTTTGAAAATTCCAATCAATTCAAGCTTTAACAAAATAAATGGCTTTCTCTATGAATACCCATAGCTGATTATGCTCCTTTTAGCATTGATCTTAATAAAAGAGCATGAACACATTTTACAAATGTTTTAAAAAACTGGGAAAACACTAAATGAGCGACACAGTGAAACACATAAGGCCTTTATTAACTCGTAACCACGATCGATGAATGACCAAATTCTCAAACATCAAACTACAATGAAAATTAGTTCATCAATATTAGTTTTTGTTTCAACAGCAATGACCTTTGCAATCTAAAACTAGACGTACCCATGAACGATGTCTAAAAGTCGTTTCGAACAGATTATACTTCTTTTATCCAAACAAAAAAACTGAGGCACATTAGAGAACAAACAAAATCCACATAAACACGTTCCACCTTTTAAATAATAAACCCAAGTGAATGCCTATAATCCACTCTAATCAAATATATACATACGTGCCGAAAACATTACAACATACACTTCAAAGTAAACAAAACACTCACTTTGTTTAAAAGTACAAGAGAAAGTGGGAACGTGAGAATAGAAAGTGAAGGTTTGCTGACCTTTTTTGGGGCAGTGAACTAGAGATTTTAGATCGCAAATCTACACTCGAGCTCTCCGACTTCAGACCCGAATCGTGCAACAAACTTAGGGACAGAATAGATGGCTGAACGTTTTAGACAACAAAACTTTTTCCTTTGTATTCTGGAATTCGTGGCCCTTTTTTTAGCAAGGAAGAAAAAATAACGATTTCAAGAGTTATGCCAGTAGCGGCTGCCCAGAATCCCCTTTTTAATGAACTCCAAACGCAAGTTTTATATAGAGGAAAACTAAGGTTCTCCCCTTGGGCGTGAATTGAATTCAAAAACTTAAAAGAGTCAAACTTGTCTCGCAAGTGCTAAAGTTTCACGTGATTTGGCAGGGATTTCTCCAAATGGGATCTTTCACTGCAACCTTTGTATATGAAGGTTTTGAAGCCTCAAATAAGAAAAGAAAGATGAAAACGTGTATGTGTTTTCCCATATTTGCATGAAAATGGTGAGAGGGAATCTGTCATGGTGAAAGAAGAGTGAATTTTCTCCAAAAATGGGAGAGTACCAACGGTGCTTATGAGAAAAAAAATGAGTACATTTTAGGGCTTTGAGGGTAATTGGGGTATTTTGGATAGGTAAAGTAAGGGTATTTAGGGTAACTCATGGTAAAAGGGACCCTAGGGTTTTAAATGGGATGTTGACTGACTAATAAGAGGGAGACATGTGGCAAGGAGAGTGTCAAGAGTGTGCAAGACATGGAGGGAGTGCAACAAGCATGTGTTTGGCGTGTGCTATGACCATTTAGTGCCTTATGTGGCACAATTATGACGTCTACGTAGCAATGAGGTGGAAAAGGGACGAGAAAAGATGGGTTTTATGGGTCATATTTTGAAATTGGGCCAAATTTCAAGAATGTTATAAAATGGGCTAATTTAAAATACTTTCTTTCTTATGTTTTTTGGGCTTTCTAAATTAACTTCGATAACACTTTTAATAAAACATGCATGTTACAAATATCCGAATAAATGACAAAGATCATTTGAAATAAAAATATAAATATTTAAACAAAGTTGCATGATAAAACGATAATATTTATAAAGAAAGATGTCCCAAAATACTTATTCGATTAAAATAAATATCTTTTTGCGAAAGTTTAGGAAATGTAACGATAATTTAACATATAACCACAATAATAATAATAATAATAATAATAATAATATCGATGATTCTTAGTTTTAAAAATACAAATAGTTGCAGGACTTTCATAAACTCCTAATTATAGGAATATCATACATATATATATTTTCAGCTATCAAAATTATTTAGAAGCGCAAAGAGATGATTTGAAAGAAAGGCGAGATAAAATTGGGTGTCAACAAAGGCGATTTTGTTTATTACAGAGTCTTTTAATGAAAGGCAAAAGGTTCAAATCACTTTTCTAAGGGTCTTCACACTTTTAATATCTTATAGATTATAAATATTAGAGGTGGCAAACAGGCGGATTTAATTGAATTTGGACGGGTTAAATATGGATCGAGCAAAAATGGTTCGGATTGCAATCCATCCATATAAATATGGGTAAATATGAATTTGGTCAAATATAGATTGAGTAAAAATGGTTCCAAGCCACTTTAACTCCTAAATAATACAAATACAAATGTTACATTTGTATCAAATGATACATGTTTATACAACTTGAATCATATGCATACTAATGATACTTGTTTATATACAAATATAAATGATAAATTTGATATACAAATGCTAATGACACATTTGCATTGAATGATACATTGTATATTTAGATATTTTAGTCTCGAGAAAATACAATTAATTCATACATTTATTTGTATATAAATACAAATGATAAATTGTACATATTGACAACTAAGCTATTCAAATAATAAAATTATTTGAAATATATAGTACGATACAAATAAATTTAAAATATTTTTTTTAAATATAAAATGCAATGAAAAAAATATGAGAAAAAGAATATAAAAAAGAAAAAAAATGACAAAAATGACGAACCAAGAATGAAAAAGGGGGAAACGGAAATACAAAAAAAAAAGAATGCGAAGAATTTTTTTTTGATGAAATAGAAGAAAGAAAAAAGTGTAAGAAACGAGTAAAAAATAAGTAAAAAAAAAAATGAAAAAATGAAAAAATGAAAAAGAAAAAAAAAGTAAATTAAAGGAAAAAAGAAAGAAAAAATAGTAAATTAAAGGAAAAATAAAATAAAAAAAAAAACTGGAAAAGAAAAAAAAAGAAAAATAAATAAAAGATTGAAAAAAATATTAATAAAGGAGTGAGACTATGGATTATATTTAATTGATAAGAGATGCTATAAATTGTATAGGCTAAATGAAATAATTATAAGCTTAAATTAATTAACCCATGTAGGTCTCAAGCGAATATGAATGATCAAATAAGAATGAGAAAGGAAAAACGAAAAAAAATACAAAGAAAAAAAAAAGATGAAAAAATGAGAAAGAAAAAAAGAAATTATAAGAAACGAGTAAAAAATGAAAAAGCCAAAAGGTAAATTAAAGGAAAAAATAAAGAAAAAAATAAGAAGAAAAGTAACTAGAAAAGAAAAAAACTGAAATTTTAAGCATAGATGAGTGATCTCTGTGTTTAAATAGGTACTCATATTTTACCCATTTTATTCATATTTGTATGAACTTTTAAAATGAGTTGAAGTCCATATTTACCCATTTGAAATATGAGTGATCCAATTCAATAAATATGGGTTAAATGAACTCTTTTCATAAATATGGGCTGAAATTGCCAGCCCTATAAATATAGATATAGATAGATAGACAGATTATAGAATATAAATTATAAATTATAGAAATAGATATAGATTATAGATTATAGATATAAATTATTAATTACATTCATAATATTGATTCCCAAAATATATGGAATCAAGACTTCAATAAATATATCTCTAATCTCTAACTCTAATTTCTAATCTCTAATCTCTATCTCTAATCTCTAATCTCTAATATATTAAAAGTGTGAAGGACCTTAAAAATGTTGTTTAAACTTTTTGTCCTCTAATCTCTAATCTCTTATCTCTATCTCTAATCTCTATCTCTAATCTCTAGTCTCTATCTCTAATCTCTAATCTCTAATCTCTATCTCTATCTCTATCTCTAATCTCTAATATATTAAAAGTATGAAGGGCCTTAAAAATGTTGTTTGAACTTTTTGTCCTTTAATAAAAGACTACTCTTTAGACAAAATAGTCTTTTCACAATATTTTTACAAATTATAATCATATATAAATACTAATAATAAATATTTCCTTAAAACTAAAAATCTTAGGCTATTTTTGGCAGACTAAACTGTAGTAGGAGTCTTGGAAAACTAAAAAACTCACCTTATTTTAAGCAAACTAAATTGTAGTAGGAGTTCTATCAAAATTACCTATTTTTTTGGTACATAAAACTGTGATATTTTTAGAAAATAAAAAAATGTCATAAAACTGCTTTTTTTTTCCGGTAAGAATTCTAAAAGTACCTATTATTTGGCCAAATAAAAAACATGTTATGTACTATTAATGCCTATTTTTTTAGGCAAAATAAAAATCTTATAGGTATTAATTTTCTAAAATTTAGGAATAGATATTTATTTTTAATCCCCTAATATTTTGGACAAAATTTGATTTTACTTAATAGACACTTTAGGTTTATATATGCAGTTTGATTTCATTCCAAGAACATAAAGCGAACTATAAATAAAACGATGACTCTTTAGAAAAATTTCAACCCTCTCAATCACGATTTATAAAACTAAACTCATTGAAGTGTGGTACACGCATGGAGCGCTTACACTAAACTAGTTAAAAAGATACATTTCCTAAAAGATAAGTTGATTGTTTTTTTTTTTTGAAAAAAAATACGTGACTCCCCCCCACCCACCCCCCTCAAAAAAAGGTCTCCTAATAAGTTTTGGACTCTTCCCGTTATTTTGTCCATTTATAACATTAATATTAATCACTATTTTTATTGTTTCCTTAACATAAGAAATTTGAAGTCATTAATTCTGATGATTTCTAATAAAGAAAGGTTTCATCATAAATATATTTAATTAATTCTCAACTCTTAAATATTAGGAAAAATAGTGAAAAAATGATTTAGCAAAAACTTTTAAGGAAGGGCAAAAAGTATAAGTCGACTGTTTTAGGTTTTTGAGAAAATTACGTGACCCCCCCCCCCCCCCCCAACAAAATAAAAGTCTCCTAATAAGTTTTGGACTCTAACATTAATATTAATCACTATTTTTATTGTTTCCTTAACATTAGAAATTTGGAGTCATTAATTCTGATGATTTCTAATAAGGAAATATTTTATCATAAATATATTTAATTAATTTTCAACTCTTAAATAGTAGAAAAAAATAGTGAAAAGACGAATTTGTCTAAAGCAAAGACTTTTAATGAAGGGCAAAAAGATTAAATAATATTTCTAAGGCTCTTCTCACTTTTAATATTCTAGTTTAGAATGCGTGCTTCGCACGTATGTCTCGCGTTATTCAATAAAATAATATATAAAAATAAAATTATTAAAAAATACACATTGACTTTAACGTAAATATTGTGCAAAAATAATAAATTAAATAAAATCAAATAAAAATTGACATTAAAATAAACGCAAGATTCATTTAAATGATAAAAGTAAATATTACATGTCTCATTAAAGACAAAACTCTTGATGTATGTACCTTCGGTCACTTTGTTTACTCTATCATGACCAAAATATTTCACATAATATCTTTTCATAGACAAAATTATTAGTGTAGGTATCTTTTGTAGTTTGGTTGCTCTATCATATTCAAACTCTTATTGTTGATATAAGTATTGAATATGGTACTACAATCATCATTTGAAAAATCATTGAAGGAAAAAAAATATGTGACAACCTTACAAAAATAATGATTCAATAGTTATGTCTTTAATCTCAAGATAATTTTTAATATAATTTTTTATGTAGAATTTGTGGAGGATGGAATACTTGCCTTATCACTATATTTGTAGGGTAGAGAGACAGTTTTCGATAGACACTCGATAACTTACAAAAATTAGGATTGAATTATTATGTCTTCAATCTCAAAATAATTTTCAATATAATCTCATATGTGGATGATAGAATACCTATCTTATCACTATCTTTGTAGGGTTGAAAGATTATTTTTGATAGATCCTCAGCTTAAAGCTTAGTAACGATGAGATCTTTCAACATCTAATGTCACTGAAGGAAAACAAAATATGTGACAAACTTGAGAAAATTGAAGGAAAGGTGTCTTTTAAGTCTTGAATGAAGGATTGGTGACATTGACCAACATATAGGGTCAAACATCATTAGAAAACTTGATTAAGTTAATTGTGGACTTGATTAATATTTTCAAAACATTCTAATCTTTTTAAAAATACAAATCAACCCAACCCACACCCCTCTTCAATCCTAATCAACCACTCTCTCTCCAGCTTCTCCCAACCAATAGTTCTGCAAAATTTCTCCCTTCAATCTCTGGCGACAAATAGTTGGGCGAGTTTCTTTTCGACTTTCAACCGTCAATCGACGTGAATACTTCTCCGACGACAACAACTTTGAGTTCTTCGTACTCCCATTTCCTTTTTCACAGGTAAAAAATTATGAAGAAACAGAGGAACTTGAGCCAACTACTCTTCTGGTATTGAAATGTGGATTGAATAAAACCCTAATTTCTGGCATTTCTGCATTTCTTATTCTCGTTGTCGTACTGTTGATTTGAATTTGTTGGTGATTTTTTGTCACAGTTGATGTTCTTAGTGTGTATGCGTGTGTGTGATATGTTGGTGTTGCTGGGTTGATTTGTTGTTTGTCTTGGTAGAAATGGTATTGCAACAGTTGAAACATCTGATGTAATAGATGAAACATATGATGCAACAGATGAAAATCTGATGCAACAGATTAAAAATCTGATGCAACTATGAAAATCTGATGCAACAGGTGAACAATCTAACAGATCATTCATCTGTTGCGATAGACGACTCTTTTGTTTGGAAGAAATCTAAATAATATTGATCCAACTGATAACTGATTAGTGATCTGTTTTTATTCTTTCCAATGGTTTACTCTTTATTTTAAAATCTGATGCAACAGATTAAAAATCTGATGCAACTATGAAAATCTGATGCAACAGGTGAACAATCTAACAGATTATTCATCTTTTGCGACAGACGACTCTTCTGTTTGGAAAAAATTTAAGCAATATTGATCCAACAGATAACTGATTACTGATCTATTTTTATTCTTTCCAATGGTTTACTCCTCATTTTACAAAAGATTAGGACTGTTTTTATTCTTTCCAACGATTTACTCATACAGGTCGGTTATCTGTTGCAACAGATAACATACCTGGTGTAACAGATTAGTGATCTATTTTTATTCTTTTCAATGGTTTACTCATCCGTTGTAATAGGTCGGTTATATGTTGCAACAAATAAAATACCTAGTGCAACAGATTAGTGATCTATTTTTATTGATTCCAACGGATTACTCATCTGTTGCAATAGGTCAGTTATGTGTTGCATCAGATAAAATACCAGGTGCAACAGATAGTGCTATTTTTATAGTTCCCACGTATTACTCATTTGTTGCAACAGGTCGGTTATATGTTGCAACAGATAACATACCTGGTGCAACAAATTAGTTGTCTTTTGGAACTGTTATATTACTGTTATGCATTAATCAATTATAATCTATGTTATATTCCTGTTAATTTAAGATAACATGGCTCCCAAAATAAAAGAAATCGAATCAAGTCCAAGTAAAGGAACAAGTGCAGCAACTCAGCTACATCCACCACTCTATGATCTTGCTTTACAAGCGTTATCTCAATCAGGAGCAGAAGATAATGAACACGGGGAGGAGGAATTTTTCAAAAGAGATAATCCAAATGCTAATAGCCCTTCCGTTGAAGAGTTGGTCAAAACCTTCATCATTGATCGTTACCCTGTGAGAATGCAGTGCGATGGTGCCACAGATGTAACGGGTGATCTCGTGGTTAAGTCAGTCATGGGAAAATCTTTCGACGCCTTCAGAAAAAGACTTCGAGAACAAAAATTAGATTCTTATTTCAGGGAAAGCTGCTTTAGAAAATATATTGATTTGTCGGAGGACAACAATGCTCATTTTCAGATGAAAATGGTATATGATCTTCTCAAGCGCAGGTTTATGTATGAAAACAAAGATAAGATGGATGAGGTGTGGATAAATTACTGTGGCATACCTGTTTGTTTTAATTGGGAGGAGTTTGCCATAGTTACCGGACTAAAATGTTATCCTCTTTCTCCTTCTCAAGTATACCTACTCTGACCCAAGAAAAAGAACCTCGTACACCCAAAAAAAAGAAAAGGCAAGTCGAGTGATCGTGATGACCTGGTGTCCATTGTTGGTCCAAGCTTCAAAAACAAAAATCTGATTGAAGCGTTGAAAGTTAAAGGACTTTCAAAGAAGCACAAGCAATCATTGTGCTTGGTTTGGTTTGTACATAATGTTCTTTGGGCGAAAGACGTTAACAACAACATAAGCCTCAGTTTAATAAATCTCTTCGAGGATCTTGAGGTATTTAACAGCTATCCTTGGGGTTATGAAAGCTTTAAAATGACTGTCGAATATTTGTTGACTCCGTTAACGCCAAAAATAGTCAACTTATATGGTTTTCCATAGGCCTTCATGGTAAATATTTCTTTTATCATGATATGATTCATCATTTTTTTTATTCAATAATGTTTTTGATTTATTGGCGTAATGTTATAGGCTTGGGTATTTGAAGTCATTCCTTATTTGAGACAACAAGTGAACTACCAGGAAGAAGTTTCCTGTCCAAGAATTCTGAGATGGTTGTCAGCCAAAATCGATAAAAATGCAAAAAAAAATTATCGTTTCAATCCCCCTAAGGAAGCAGTAAGTCCAATTCTAATCAAGTTTTTGTTTTAATTAATGATTAAATAATTTCATCATCATTCTTAATATATGTACCGATTTATTTTAGATTGTCCATCTGTAGTTTGTTCCGACCAACCGAGAGTTGAAGATGCCATTTTTTCTTACTTTACGGTCTGTGCAAACTTTATCGGACCCTAAGGTCATTGATGGAATAAAAATAGAATTGTTTGGAGCAACAACCATCACAAGAAAAACAATTTTGAAGGGTGGGGCTAATGATGCTCCTCTTACAGTTTTTGAAACAACAAGCCATTATGATTATAATCATAATGGTTGTACAGTTTTTTCTCCAGATTTTGCCGCATCTAGCGAATATTCTTCATGCAAATGTCAAGACTGCAAGGCGAAACACGATAGAGTGATTAATGCTATTAATGCACTAACTGCTTCTGTAAAGAAAATGATATCTAAGAGAGGTGTCATTCCATCAAAGAGGATTTCATATCCAGGCACTCCACTAGAGATCAAGGCGGCTAAGAGGAGAAGGAAAAACACTTCCAAGGAATCATCAATCATAAAAAAAGCAAGATTGCAACGCCTCTGTCTTTGTCTTACAGCGGTGTTCAGTGTTCAAGGACCACAGAAGAGCAACATGAGCTGAAGAAGGTGAATGTACATCATCTGTTCCAAAAAACAAACAAGCACATATCTGATTCAATAAATGATACATCTGCTGAAAATTATCAAATAGATGTATACATCTGTTGCAACTGTTGTCTAACCTGTTGCATCAGATTCGTTATCTATTTCAACAGATGAGTCTATGTTTCAACAGATGGGACATCTGTTTAAAATTATCGTACTGCTCTAATTTACCTATTCGAATTTATCCCAACAGATAATTCATCTGATGCAACATAAGAATCATCTATTGCAACAGATGAAAAATCTGTTGTATATCTCTACCTAGCATTCACAATTCTAGCTTTCCAGGTGGATGTCACAGCTTTACCGAAGAGCATAATATGACAGTTGATAATACATCAACTGCTTCCAAAGATGAAGAAAAAATAGAGCCTGGCAGTTTGGGAGAACGAAAGAATTACCCGTTTGAAGGGTTCAACATCTCGGATGAGGCTCCAAATAAACTAATACAGTTGATCAACAACTATTCAACATGGATTGCCGATGGGCTGTTAAAGCATCATGCCGACAGGTACATAAATCAATTTTATGGATATTAGTTTATACAATTCTTGTTGTAAGAACCTGACATTAACACATATAAATCATCATGTAGAAATAAAATGACGAACGCTTCAAAGTGAACGAATCGAGTCTTGGTTTTGATATGTTCGACTTTGTTGTTACACATATCGGAATGAATAATTAGTTCTATTTGATGTCACAGCCCCAAACTTGCTGGAATGATAAGGTTTAAAGGCCATACATATTATTATTAATTAATACTTTATTTAATTGCATCTGTGTATTGATTTTTTCGTCACGTAATCCAAAATATTTGATAATATGTGCAGCACATCGATGTCATTTTTTACTACCTCCGAAAGAAGGCCAATTTGCAAACACAAGAATAATACAGATACACAACAGGTAATTGTTTGTACAAAGTTTACATCAATAATGCCTACGATAGGTATTGTCAATAGCAACCGGAAGTTTTTTCGAAACGAGGAATGCTTAATCAACATCATCAAAGGTTTTAGCATTCCGACTGGCTTACCTTGGCATTTGGTCGACGAAGTGTACATCCCAATCAATTGTGGTAATGAATTCCATTGGGTATTGGCTGTCGTCATTCTAAATGAGAGGCGCATCC
The DNA here is from genome assembly GCA_030864215.1 of Capsicum pubescens. Taxonomy (NCBI): domain Eukaryota; kingdom Viridiplantae; phylum Streptophyta; class Magnoliopsida; order Solanales; family Solanaceae; genus Capsicum; species Capsicum pubescens. Next base: position 189,667,657 of record CM061544.1, on the reverse strand, counting down.
GAGTTTATGACTCGATGTCGCGAAGGAGACGTTCCGGGCCGTCGACTAAGATACTAAAGCTGGCCAAAATATTGCCTACTTACCTTGATATGAGTGGCTTTTTGGATCAAAAGGTTCGTATTGATTGGTCGATGATTGAAGCATACCGGGATAAAATGGCTAATCCATTTGATGTACAATATGTTGACAAAATTGCTCAATAAACCATTGGTAGCCTGTAAGTTTAAGTGTCATGATTTAGTTTCATTTCACAAATTTCAAACCGTTTGCATGAACTGCAAGATATGGATTATCTATTTTTTTATAACGCAGGGATTGCAGTCCTTTTGTTGCCGCCTATGCCGAGTATTTGAATGATGGATTACAAGTACCAAATGATGGACTTGATGTCGGATTACTCCACAAAATATATGCTGCTCTTTTATGGAAATATGGAGAAGCGAAAGCTCAAAAGCCGTACGCAACCGACGTTAAAGATCCACAACGACCAAAGCCGAATTCCATAGCACTGGATGAAGAACAACTTGTCCATATTGATTAGATCTTTATAGCTCGAGTCCGTCAATGTAATAACCTATCCTCCTTGATTTAACTTGTTGATTTATTTGTAGAGTAGATCGTTTGTACTCATAATGATTTTTTTACATTTCATTTATTTGTTGAGTTATTTTATTTCATGTAATTTCCAAAGGCTTCGATTTATTTTATTCTGTCTATGAATATAATTAATTTTGAGTTTTGAACATGTTAATTGAAATGGAGTACTAGATTCAAATATCGCAACAAATAATACATCTGCTGCAACAGACGACATATCTTATTAGACAGATTTAGACATATGTTACAACATGAGATGCAACACGTAGGTCATCTGCTGGAAATTATATAACAGGTCTTCCTACTTTTTTTATTTGCTCCAACAGATTATCGATCAGTTGCAACAGATAAGTTATATATTGCAACAGATCGTAAATCTATTGCTACAGACAGATGGGGAACATCTATATAACGTAACAGATGACCAACCTATTCCAATAGATAATCAATCTATTATAACAGGTACTATATCTATTACGACAGATATACAATCTGTTGCATTATAAAAATTCAACTTTGCCAGACATAAAAATTATTGCCCCTATATGTATAGTGAATTGGGTTGAAATGAAAATTTGTTATCGTGTTCATCTCTGTCTTTGTATATGTTCTTTTTTATACACGGGCTCCAACCATCTAGTTAGTACCCTATATTCCCAGATCCATTGCATCTTTCCCACAACGGTGTCGCACAGATCGGTCATTTGTGTGCCGGTCAGCAAAAACTCCATGTATGCAAGCGAGTACGGCCCGCACGCTGCACCAGTTGTATTTTTTGAGAGATGGATTTTCTTATTTTGACTTTCAAAAACCCATGATTCCTTCACCAAGACTTCAGCCAGTAAATGATCCATCAGCTTACTCTGCGTCAACAACTTGGCAACAACTTCAAGAGTGGCTGCATGTGGGTTAAAAACGTCTTCTCGCTGAACACAGGTAAGTTGCAGTCATAAACCTTAATCTTTCCCTCGTATAGTAGTATCTCAACAGTGAGAAAATTGGTGACATCCACGTTCATGACTGCAAGGATTTTCTTTGCCTTGGTCCAACTTTTGCCGTGTGGATATGGCCTTTTCCCTCTAACATATTTAATCGCTTCTTCATCCCATTGGAACGTAGAAAGTAACTGATCAAATCCCAGGCCACCGGAATTAACTAGATTACGAAGATCAGCGTACCTATCTTTGAAATTATTGTAGAAGTTGAGGTCCATTATCCTATCAGCAGCATCATAAGTATCTGGGTACGCTAATTGCCTGCCCCTCATGAGGAAGAGAATTTCATCAACATACTGTGGTATAAGAAGATAATTTTTAAATAGGTTAGTAATTGTAAAGAATAAAAATACAGTGGAAAGAATCCGATGCAGAGGGTTCTCTAAATCAGTTCACAGATTACCTAGCCAATGCAACTTATGCAATAGATGTGTATTATGTTGCAACAGAATACCAAGCTGTTGCAACAGATTACACATCTGCTGCGTAGATTCTTCTTCATGGAGTAGATTGGAAGGGTAGGTTAGCAAAAGTAAACTTACCTTGTGTCACGACCAGAGCCTAGGCCCTAGCCGTGACGAGCATCCCGAACCATGAAGGCCCGGAACACCCATTCTCTATCTGGTTATCATGCACAACATTCATAATCATAATAAAATGCGGAATTGAAACTGAGTACGAAAAACATAGTCAAGTTCTGCAACATTTCTGAATAATACTATCTGACATCAGTCTGCGAAATCTCTACTAAGAACATAAACATCTGTCTGAAAAGAAACTGGGACAAGGCCCCCAGTAAACTAAAAACATAATAAATAAGATAATGTCTGACATAATTAGGCCTTCCGAATAATAGAAGGCTCACCACTGTGAGATCAAGTCTGCAAATCCGAGAATGTCTACTGAGTAGCTAGACCCCTAGACTGTGCCTCAGAACCTGGAAGGAGGGGGGTCAGCACAAAAGTACTGGCAGGCGAAGCAATCCAAAAAAATAGTATAATGGAACATACATATATATATATATACATATTAAGTGAAAGCAATTTTTCATCAAGACATCATGTATAAAACTGTTTTTGAAAAATACATGGGCACTTTCTGAAAACATGTAACCTGTCTGTTCATTTCAAATCATGATCTGTGTTTTACTTCTGAGTTAGGTGGTATTCCCCTACAAGTCTGATATTCCACGGGCTGTATGGAATCCGCCATTGACTCGGCGGGGAAGCCCCCAGCCCAAGTGTGCCGCAAGGGTTGGAGTGTCTGAGTCTGATACGCCACAGGACATTTAAGTCAGCGCATAATAGTATACCCGGGTCGGCAAACCACGGTTTTAGGCAATGAGTCGCTTGAACTCAAGCCCTCTTCGGGGAACCACCTAACATATCTGTATGCCCATTTTTAACCTTTTCTGTACATGCAACATTCTGAATGTCTAAAATCATGAAAGTCTGAAATGTCTGTTAGTCTGAGTCTGATATGGCATTAGTCTGAGTTGGTATCGTCATACCAAGACTTGCAAGTCATGATTTTTCTGAGCCATAATGTATTAAGCAAGAGCTTTCATTCAAAACATAGTTTAGACCACCAAAACATGTAACTGATGTAAAGGATTTCATATTCCGAAACTTAAAGTTCAATTCATGCAGAAATTTCATCAAACACCTGGTGGTCAAATGTCTTTAGCAAGTTCATGTATTCAAAATTGAAAGACATTCATTCATATATGTATATAAACTGTCAAATCGCTTTGGAGATGGTCAAAAGACCAAAACAATGATGTTAAAACATCTTATACATAAATATATATACATAATTTAAAACCCCATTCTAAAATATGATTTTTATATGCCCGTGAGAATTTAGGAAAACCCTGCGTACCTTGTTCTCTATGAATTTTGGGTGTCTATAGAAGCCTACGTCGAGAGGATTCCAAATCTGTAATTTGTTTCACGAACCCACGGTTGAATCTTGAGTTGCTTGGGTTTTAATGTTGAAACCCTAGGGAGAGTTCTTGAGCAATTTTGGGAAAAGTATGTGTATTATGGTGTTTGAGGGATTAAATCCCGTGTTGGTGGTATATATAGGGGTGGAGGATTACCAAAATACCCCTAAGGAACAATTAAGGTCAAATTTGTCCCTCAGTTGACAGTTTGGTAGACTGGAGTAAATCGATTATAACTTTTTACTCATATACTCAAATTGGATGAAACCAACTGCAATTGAAAGAGGACTCGAAGAGATTTTGTTTGATATATTATAGCTCACACATTTCATTATATACAGGGAGTTATGATCGTTTGAAATTGACCCTGAAATGCTGAAAACTGGGCAATAGTCTATGCGTTTTGCTACTGTTTTTAAATCCAAACGCAGCCTTATGCGTTCCAAAAAATTCCGAAACTTATCCGAGATGTACTATGAGATTTCCCGATCATAACGCAACTTGAAAATCTAAAAGCGGATGTCGGGAAGGTTGGAAAGTTGTATCCCGAAGATTGCCAGCTAAAATGACTCTAAGTCCTCATTACACTTAGAAATTTTTTCAAGTTTTTAAGTCTAAGGGCACTCTATTAAAGGCTAATCCATGCACGTCTTTTATAGGGTGTTACATTATCTCCCCCTTGGGATCATTCGTCCTCGAATGATGGGTAGGAACTTATTGAAGCCTTAAATATATGGAATAACGCGAACATGACATGTCCTCTAATAAAAATACACTGATCTGAACATTTGGAATCTGAATTTAATGCATGATGCATGAACTGGGCAATACTCGTAACTACTGGTATACTCTATCTTCGACTAGTAGCATGTCTGAGATTTCGAGTAGCATGAATAAGTGCAAAGACAAGAAAACAAGTCATGCGAATCTGACTGCTAAACTGACTTATTGGCCATACAGACTGAATTATACTACACCCTCATACTTAACTGGAGTATTCTCTTCAACACTCTCTCTAAGGAAGCTCTAGCAGTAATAGGGAACCATGAATCTTGGGTATGGATTACACAAAATATCCCACTGAGGAAATCACAACATTGACACTACTCTGCAGTCTGGAATATAGACATATAACTCCTAAATTAGGATAGAATTTTCAGACCTTTGGCAATACAACTTCTTACTTTAAGGCTTAGAGCACTTCCCGAATATCCCTTAACTATACTATTCCCTATAAATATCATATTCATTCAACTCAGCTTAAAATTCTCATATGAGCATTGATAATGTTTTTTTTTTCTACTAATGTCTAAAATATCTTAATCCTTACCCCGCGATCAAGCCTAACTCTAAATCACAAAAATACAACATGCTACACCACGCTATTATTCTAAACCATATGATGCCACCTTCTATACCTCTTTTAAAAATCACATCCTAAGCATAACATGCCTTACCACTTCAATGACTACACTGAACTCTTAATATGAAGTCGCTAATGCATATGGCGACCTTCTACTACAATCCCAAAACGTCGTTCAAGCCTAATTTATAACCACATGTTAACTTCAAGGCAAACACCCATAAGTAGATACTTCACATAGTTTCTAAACTACTATCAATATAACTCCCACGCGCTATCCTAAAAACATACACACACAAACTTTTCCACTAACCATCACATGTATCAAGGACTTGGCGCCAAATCTTACTTCATACTTATGGCCTTATCTAAACAAGCATACTATGATCTTCCATCAACAAGAACATTTACATTAACACCACTATCATTGAATAGGAAGGGTCACTAAAAGGTTAAAACATAAGACCCTCAAGAGTGAGAAAGATCTTTATATGGGACTGAGCACACTATAAAGAGTGAGTACATGCGTCATGAGTTGCATGACCTCAACTAGAGTTCATAACATAAGGAATGTGATTCCGACTACTTGAATGAACTAGAACTCATTATCTTGGAATTGGAAGAGTACGTGACTCTCTATCATATACCGGAATCATGAACTATTATCACAGAACTGCATCGTAAGGCATGAGTAAGCATCCGGATAACAAAAGAAAAATATTGAGGTAGGAATGGGTTGAGATTCACCCTTACTTTCTGATGTTCTAAATCACACTGCATCACTACTAGAATCTGATAGCCTTACTTGGTTATTCGTTCTATCATCTCCCACTTAGCTTCAAGTCATCATCTAGCGTTTGGGAGATCCCTTACCAGATTTTAACTGAACTACACTTACTGCAATCTAGGGTCTGAAAAAATTGATAATACATGCATATCATAGAACTCAACCCGAATGACTACCTTCTGGGATACACTCTATCTTTCCATAACCACCAATAGTCAAAGTAAAATGCTTGCACACTTATTTCTATCCGTTCAACCTTCAAAACTCAAACTTAGATTCTAACACTTAACATGGATATCACCAAGCCTTTGATGAACCATACCACTTCCGTCCTAGCATACCAATATTGCTACTCCAAACTTATATCTCTCTACCATGAGAATCGAGATCACATCAAAAGGCTCACACTATCAATCAAGGCTCCTTAACTTGGCTATCTAGAACACCATATATCATCTAACTAGTCTTTTTCCAACTAGCAACTCCATGGTACCACTAGTCACACACAACATGTAATAGTCTTAGAGAAATGCCACAACTCCATATTGCCTTGGGCATACTTACACACCATACCCACAACATTATACTTCATTACGAATCAATTTAAACTTAAGCCATTTCACACACCGTTCAAGCCTATTAGATCACTTTCATATAACTAACATCATTGATCAAGAAATCATCACATCCACCTTTATGAACTTCAACTATTCAAACTTAATATCTAGTGCTATTCATGACTTACAACCCAACCTTACACAAAATTTTTACTTGGAAACTATAAGTAAACATCACGAAACACTAGTGCACTAGAACTTCATAACCACAATAATCGATCATGACCTAACGGTTTACCTTATCATCATTCCGTTAGCATGTACTATTTCAGCACCTCAAGCCTACTAAATTAATCCCACAAAATATGCATCAACAAACTCTTGCCACTATTTACCACCACACCATTTAAATTCAAGCCTATAGTTTAGTATCAATCATCTACCACCAATGAAGAATGCAACATAATATAAATACACTAATCCATCAAATTGGGATATTCTACCCAAATATCTCAAAAATCTACTACATACCTTCTCACAAGTAGCACTAGTTTACAACTACCAATGAAAAGAGGGTCAAGGGGGTTAAAGCCTCATAATAGACATGGTCAACCTTAATCTTATATTATAACCCCGTACAATTGTATCTACTTATACGGATTTCTCACCTCATACTTACTCACTCATTCATACATTTAGACTGCCTTCAAATTCCTCAAACAACCATGAGTTTATAATCATAACTTACTCACTAATATAGCCATTTCCACATTCAAGCAATCAACAAATCACCCTGACCAACAACTCCTTCTCTACCTTCAACTAATAACACACAAGGATGAATCACTTCATTACCAACTCTATCTCATGCAAACAGATTCAGCCATACATATATTAAACCAATGAAAGAACAACAAGTTGGACAACAAGTTGGACAACAAGTTGCTAGTGAATCGAAACAGGCCTCACACGGCTTCACTAGACTTTGGTTTTGTATTTTGAACAAGAAAATGAGATGGATGACAAGGCAACTATGCTAGTGAATTGAAAGAGCCCCACACGGCTTCACTAGACTTTAAATTTTTTTTTTTCAAAAACATCATGATAACAAGATTACATATTACAAGGGATAGAAAATTGACACCTAATATTTAATGGTCTAAGAATATATATATTATTCTGTATAAATAAAAATCTGAGTAAAACACTTCCTCCATGGACTACCATACAATCCACACATGCTGCTAGCTACCACATTAGTTTATCACTATAAAGGGGTAAATCATCCTCAAACATCGATTATTCAACTGAAATATTCATTTACACAAAATCACCCTCACTCTGACTTCTAACTTTGTGACTTTACATCACCAACTTCTTGGTCAAATATCACTACCAATAGGTCATGACAACAACACTATAACTTATGCTACTATTTGGGTAGAAATATAATTCCAACATTCTGTTATACATTGTCCACAACTGTAACAAGATTTTGAGAGGGACAATATACACTTAATACCTTAAGCTGGAATGCACGATTCCATCAGGATCAATATTTACATCAGAATCAGCATATATTGATGCACTAACAGACTCCTATCGACTTTTTCCATAATTTTTAAAATCTTATAGAACGTAATCGAAAAGGACTATATCATGTATACTCTAAACTTTTTGCACTTGAATCAACCCAATAATGGGACAGTTTAGACTCTGAAGCACGAACTAAATCACAAAGAAGGGAAACATTCCTAAACGCCTAGTAGCCTCCTGTTTATAAGTGTGGTGCGCTACACACCCATAAACAGAACTCTACTCGACGCGATTTCGCAGACACCCTGGGACCATGAACCGTGCTCTGATACCAAGTTTGTCACGACCCGAGCCTAGGCCCTAGCCGTGACGAGCATCCTGAACCATGAAGGCCCGGAACACCCATTCTCTATCTGGTTATCATGCACAACATTCATAATTATAATAAAATGCGGAATTGAAAATGAGTACGGAAAACATGGTCAAGTTCTGCAACATTTTTAAATAATACTATCTGACATCAGTCTGCGAAATCTCTACTAAGAACATAAATATCTGTCTGAAAAAAAACTGGGACAAGGCCCCCAGTAAACCAAAAACATAATAAATAAGATAATGTCTGACATAATTAGGCCTTCCGAATAATAGAAGGCTCACCACTGTGAGATCAAGTCTGCAAATCCGAGAATGTCTACTGAGTAGCTAGACCCCTAGACTGTGCCTCAGAACCTGGAAGGAGGGGGGTTAGCACAAAAGTACTGGCACGCGAAGCAATCCAAAAAAATAGTATAATGGAACATACATATATATATATACATATTAAGTGAAAGCAATTTTTCATCAAGACATCATGTATAAAACTGTTTCTGAAAAATACATGGGCACTTTCTGAAAACATGTAACCTGTCTGTTCATTTCAAATCATGATCTGTGTTTTACTTCTGAGTTAGGTGGTATTCCCCTACAAGTCTGATATTCCACGGGCTGTATGGAATCCGCCATTGACTCGGCGGGGAATCCCCCAACCCAAGTGTGCCGCAAGGGTTGGAGTGTCTGAGTCTGATACGCCACAGGACATTTAAGTCAGCGCATAATAGTATACCCGGGTCGGCAAATCACGATTTTAGGCAATGAGTCGCTTGAACTCAAGCCCTCTTCGGGGAACCACCTAACATCTCTGTATGCCCATTTTTAACCTTTTCTGTAAATGCAACATTCTGAATGTCTAAAATCATGAAAGTCTGAAATGTCTATTAGTCTGAGTCTGATATGGCATTAGTCTGAGTTGGTATCGTCATACCAAGACTTGCAAGTCATGATTTTTCTGAGCCATAATGTATTAAGCAAGAGCTTTCATTCAAAACATAGTTTAGACCACCAAAACATGTAACTGATGTAAAGGATTTCATATTCCGAAACTTAAAGTTCAATTCATGCAGACATTTTATCAAACACCTGGTGGTCAAATGTCTTTAGCAAGTTCATGTATTCAAAATTGAAAGACATTCATTCATATATGTATATAAACTGTCAAATCGCTTTGGAGATGGTCAAAAGACCAAAACAATGATGTTAAAACATCTTATACATAAATATATATACATAATTTAAAACCTCATTCTAAAACATAATTTTTCTATGCCCATGAGAATTTAGGAAAATCCCGCGTACCTTGTTCTCCACGAATTTTGGGTGTCTATCGAAGCCTACATCGAGAGGATTCCAAATCTGTAATTTGTTTCACGAACCCGCGGTTGAATCTTGAGTTGCTTGGGTTTTAATGTTGAAACCCTAGGGAGAGTTCTTGAGCAATTTTGGGAAAAGTATGTGTATTATGGTGTTTGAGGGATTAAATCCCGTGTTGGTGGTGTATATATAGGGGTGGAGGATTACCAAAATACCCCTAAGGAACAATTAAGGTCAAATCTGTCCCTCAGTTGACAGTTTGGTAGACTAGAGTAAATCGATTATAACTTTTTACTTATATACTCAAATTGGATGAAACCAACTGCAATTGAAAGAGGACTCGAAGAGATTTTGTTTGATATATTATAGCTCACACATTTCATTATATACAGGGAGTTATGATCGTTTGAAATTGACCCTGAAATGCTGAAAACTGGGAAATAGTCTATGCGTTTTGCTTCTGTTTTTAAATCCAAACGCAGCCTTATGCGTTCCGAAAAATTCCGAAACTTATCCGAGATGTACTATGAGATTTCCCGATCATAACGCAACTTGAAAATCCAAAAGCGGATGTCGGGAAGGTTTAAAAGTTGTATCCCGAAGATTGCCAGCTAAAATGACTCTAAGTCCTCATTACACTTAGAAAAAATTTCAAGTTTTTAAGTCTAAGGGCACTCTATTAAAGGCTAATCCATGCACGACTTTTACAGGGTGTTACACCTTGTCCTCGTACCACATGCACATATTTGTCATATTCGAGAAGTCTTTGGCGACAAATAAATGCATGGTGTATTCTTTTTGAACCTTCATCTTGATGAATTCTTCCAGTTCCTTCTTCTTTTCCTTGGGAAGCATCACAAATATGTCCACCTTCTTCGACGGCCCCTGAACTTCAACAACTATTGGAGCGGGGGGATTTGCATTTTTTGCTGATTTCAGAACAGAGAAAATTTGTCTAATTTTTATTCTCTTTCTCCTAACCTCCACTGTAGGAATGCATGACTCCCTCACCTCTTTGGATGGTATGACACCCCTCCTGGATTTTAAATCCTCGACAGCTTCAGTAATAGACTATAGCTTATCGAGGAGTTTATCCTCTTTGTCCTTGCACACTTTGCATTTGCAATGAGAACATAAGGATGAAGAGGGGTGAGAGGGACCACTGTAAAGGTGGGAGGGACCGGTGTAGGGGTGAGAGGGAGAACCTGTGCAAGGGGTATTTTCAAACATATTTATTTTTTGCTGAGCACCAACATGCTCATAATCACGACTGGTAGCAGAAGCAGAAGCAGGATGGCTGCCACCATCACAAACAACTACACCAACAACACCCCCAAAAGAAGCACCCAGATCTGTTGCAGTTTGAGTTAGGTCGTGAAGAGCTTCAACATTAGACTGACCTTGCCTAACTGCTTTTCTTATGGATATTGCTCCATCCAATTCCTTCTTCATTAACTCCACCGTTGGGTCTTCTTTTGTATCAACAAGACCAGAGTAAGAAAAGAAGTCATCCCCAGCTCATCAATGGTAGGCACGATCCAAGGATGCACAACCTATAAAAAATGACAGAAGGAATTTAAATCATATAATAATAATTTGCAGTCAGTTGGGTTACATGGGGCTCGGGTTATGTTAACACAGCCTACTTATGCAACAGACGATCTAGCTACCACAACAGCTGATCTGTATATTGAAACAGATTGATAATATGTTGCATCAGAATACCCATCTGTTGCATAATTTATAGTAGATGGGTAATCGGCTGAGTAGGGTTCAGAGAACAGAGAAACATATGGTTAATCTGTTATGAAATATAGATCGTCTGTTGCAACAGATTACCCATTGCACCAGTTGCAGTGGACGGGTAATCTCTTTCAACAGATGGAACATCTATTTCAATATCTTTCTTTGAGGCAAATTATTTTAGTTGAAAGAAGACGTACTGCATCATTCGGAGGGTTAAAGAGATCAGCCTCGTTAATATTTTTTTTGTTGCTCTCTACTGCAGCCAACCACCTAAGAATCCTTGGATGAGAAAACTTATCCGGGTAAATCCGTGAAATACTTTCGGAGGGGAGGAATGACTTCACATACCCAAGCCTAAAAATTGTAAACAGGAAGCAAGCAAAAAAAAGTCACAAGTATATTCAATATAAATTAATGAATGATTAAAAATAGTGATCAATTTTACCATGAATGCCCAAGGAAAGCCGTATAATATGGTCGTCTTTGGTTTTAGCTCTTTCAGTAAATATTTGACAGTCAAGTAGTAGTTGTTGTAGCCCCAGGGATAGTCGTTGAATCTCCCAAAATCATCAGCAAGCGCCAACAAATCACGTTCTATGACTATCTTGACGTCTCTTGCCAATAAAACGGAATGGACAAACCAAACTAAGCAAAATTTCTCCCTGTAGTGCTTTGGTATGTCTTTATTATTGAGATCCGCTATCAAATCCTTCACTTTGTAGCTAGGTCCAACAATGCCCAACAACCCATCTTTTTTTACCTTGCATTTGTTGGACCCTTTGTGGGGTGTTTTCTTGATGGTAGGTTCTTTTGGACGATCGCATCTCAAGTCCGTCACAATGGCAAACTCTTTCAATCCAAAACAAACCGGCATGCCACAGTAGTTGATCCAGACTTCATCCATCTTATTTCTGCCCTCCTTCGGACCTCCATCATCCCCCGCATAAATGATCCTATGCTTCAGAAGTCCATATATCATGATCATTGGGAAATTGAGAAGGTAGGGCCCAGACAACTCAAGAAAGTGTGCAAAGCAGCTCTTCTTAAAAAGTCCATCTATGTTTTCCTTCTTCATAATACTCCTAAGTTCATCAAAAGTTTTCCCCAACTAACATTTAAGTACAAGATCACCAAGTACTGCATTAGGGTTATTCATCGGCATCACAACTCAAAACTTGTCAATACTAATGGTTTTGACAGAATCATGCTGAAAATTTGATATTATTTCATGCCACATTGGTGAGGAGGAGTTATCACTTTTCTCGAATTCATTTTGCCCTGACTGAGATTGTTCTGGAAGTTCCTCCGAATCTATCTGTACTCTAGCCTTTTTTGTTTGGTGATCGAAAGTTGATCCACTTTCTCCACTTTCTGTTTCTTTTCTTTTGGGAGACATCTTTTAACTACAAACAAAAGAATAACAAAAAATACATTGCATTTGATGTCTGCATAATTTTTTTTAAAAAGGTGAGACAAATTTCAATAAATTATTCTTACTACATAACCAAAAAAAATACTCCAACGGATAACCCATCAATTAGAACAGATGGGGAACCCAAATCTGTTTGAAGACCTATTTAATATCTCCCCACAGATATTCCACCTATTGCAACAGGTGGAGAAATTTTAATAAATTATTCTCTGCCACATTACAAGAAAATACTCCAACGGATAACCCATCAGTTGGAACAGATGGGGAATCTGTTTGAAAACCTATTTAATATCTCCCAACAGATCTTCCACCCGTTGCAATAGATGGACCACCACCACCATAACCAATGACACGACCAATGCCACCAATACCACCACCAATGCCACTAATACCAACACCAAGACCACCAACACCACCGCCAAAAAACACAAATACCAACACCACCACCAACAGCCACCAACAATACCGCAAACACCATCCAACAATACCACGATAGTCAACAAAACACTAAGAGAAAAACTAGGGTTTTCTCGGGTGCTTCCTACTTTTTTAGCATCAAAACTCAAAATTGTTAACCCATTCTCGAAGATAGTACAACTAAAAGTCTTCTTTTTTATCATTAACTAAAAAGCTCTATTTTTTAGAATAAAGAACAAATGTAGAACTCTTCTCGAACTCTGTTACATGCGAAGATAGAGAAAACAACGGATACAAACGGGAATGAAGTAAAAAAAAACTATATGTAGTTGTAAATGGGAAGAAAATCGACCTGTTTTGAAGGGTTGAACAATATGTTAAGTAGTTGTTGTTTGTATTGTTTGTATTGTTGAGAGGGAGAGGACACCCCGAGATAGAAAGAGAAGAGAGAGAACTTAAGATTTGAAATGAAAAGTTTTTCGCGCAAATGGATGATTTGTATGGGTTGATTTATAATTTTGGAAAAGAATGACAAGTTTTGAAATTGCTAATTTGATCCGAATTGATCTTAATTAATTTTAAATTTTTTAAAAGATATAGTTTTTAAAATATTGAGTAGATTAAAACTCATTTCTACTCAGAGTGATCAATCGACGACTCAGGTCGAGATGAACACAATACCAACACCATGCAATTGTAAAGACTCGATTGGATTTGTAGTTGACCCTACGAGCTCATTCATTCATCTCTAGTTCCACCTAAATCAACTTAGATACTATCACTATCCTAACATTGAGTTGATGAGAACTCATTTCAACTCAGAGTGATCGATCGACGACTCGGGTCGGGATGAACGCAATACCAACGCCATGCAATTGTAAAGACTCAATTGGATTTGTAGTTGACCGTGCGAGCTCACTCATTCATCCCTAGTCCACCTAAATCAACTTAGGTACTATCACTATCCTAACATTGAGTTGATGAGAACAAATTTCAACTCAGAGTGATCGATCGATGACTCGGGTCGGGATGAACGCAATACCAACGCCATACAATTGCAAAGACTCGATTAGATTTGTAGTTGACCCTGCGAGCTTATTCATTCATCCCTAGTTCCACCTAAATCAACTTAGGTACTATCACTATCCTAACATTGAGTTGATAAGAACAAATTTCAACTCAGAGTGATCGATCGACAACTCGGGTCGGGATGAACGCAATACCAACGCCATGCAATTACAAAGACTTGATTGGATTTGTAGTTGACCCTGTGAGCTGACTCATTCATCCCTAGTTCCATCTAAATCAACTTAGGTACTATCACTATCCTAATATTGAGTTGATGAGAACTCATTTCAACTCAGAGTGATCGATTGACGACTCGGGTCGGGATGAACGCAATACCAATGCCATGCAATTGCAAAGACTCGATTGGATTTGTAGTTGACCCTGCAAGCTCACTCATTCATCCCTAGTTCCACCTAAATCAATTGCTATGAAATCTGTTGCAACAAACGACTAAGCTGTTGAAAATTTTCAAACAGGTACATATATGTTGCAACAAATGACATATCTGATTTAATTATCAAATAGATATTTGCATCTTTTGTGACAGATGACTGAGCTGTTGGAAATTTTCAAAAAAATATTTGTATTTGTTGTAAAAGATGACATATCTTATTTTATTAATTATCAAATGAATATTTTTATTTGTTGTCACAAATGACTGAGCTTTTGGGATTTTTAAACAGATATTTATAACTGTTGTAACAGATGACTGAGTTGTTCGGATTTCTAAACAGATATTTATATACGTTGCAACAGATGACATATCTGTTTGAAAATCTTTTTATCTCTTTTAATAAAGCAAGAAGCTTCTGGTCCGAGTAGATAATATCAAGTAGTAGTACTTACTACTAAAGGCGGTAAAAAATATTTCTTGGATATCTCAAAAGTGAGTTCATTGAGCAGTCTTGTCTTGTCTTTTCAATGTCAGTAGCCTTAGTCTTCCTCGTTCCCCTCAAATTATTAATGAAATTAATGAATATTAATTAATGAATATTGAAAACCACTATGTCTACGTACACAATACATCTATAGAAATTATCTCATCTCTTCCTTCAGCTGCAGTTTATTTTATTCAACTCTCATTTTTTTCTCTCTCCTCTTTAGGGTCACAGCCTTTTTTCTCTCTTTTCTTTTCTCTTCTCATAAAGATTTTTTCGTATCTAAACCCATCCATATCTTTCCTCGACTTAAATTTCTATTTTGATCCCTTTTTTGATATTAAGGTATGGTTCATTATTGCTCTTTCATTCTCGTCTTCTTTTTTGCATGTTATTTACATTTATTTTTTATTTAATTACTATTTACTCATATCATATTTATTAAAAAAATTGTAAGAAACTTGTAAGTGTTGAATAAACAATCCGAGAATTTTTATTACAATATGAGAAAAAAGTCATCTGTTGGGAGAAGTTGAAAAGCCTTGTTGGCAGTATCATTTTTTTATATGTATTTTGTTTGTTTGTTTTATTATTGTTGATGCAGTTATTGATGTTGGTGGTGGTGTTGGCGTTGTTGGAACTTGTGGTGTTGTTGATAGTTCTGGCACAAAGGATGTTGCTTCTTTGTTGTTGATGATGTTGTTGGAACAAATGTTGTTTCTTTTGTTGATATTTATGCTGTTGTTGATGTTGCAACAAATGGAGAAACTATTGGAACAAATAAAACCACCAGAAAGTCTGGTTTGATGTATTTCATCAGACTCCACATCTGTTGCAAAAGACTCCACATCTGATGCAACAGATGGACAATATTCTTTTTATGACATCAAT
Organism: Capsicum pubescens; assembly: GCA_030864215.1. Classification (NCBI taxonomy): domain Eukaryota; kingdom Viridiplantae; phylum Streptophyta; class Magnoliopsida; order Solanales; family Solanaceae; genus Capsicum; species Capsicum pubescens. The sequence goes on along the minus strand of CM061544.1, from coordinate 189,651,759 downwards.
TTTTTTCCTCTTCTTTGTAGATATAAGGAACTGACAGTTGATCAACTTTTGACGAACTATCTCAAGAGGCTGCAGTAAAGATGGTATCAGAGGAATAAGTTGTTTGTAGATGAAACCACTTCATATGTGGGAGGTATGTATTACTGATAATGTTATCGTGGAAACACACATAGAGTGCACTGATTTTGTGAATGATGTTTTTACTGATTAGTCATAGATCGTTCAAACAAGATGTCTGCAATTTTACAGTTAAGTTTGGTAGGTCCGAACTGGTAAGGCTGAGGGACCATGAATATGGTTCTGATAGCCTGTTAAGATTTAATGTCGATTGTTGCTCATGTTTATTTGTCAAGTATTGTGAAGGGATATAATTTTTGTGTCATTGTAAAGAGATTCAATAGCGATTGGACTAACTTTTAGGGTGCATTGGACCCTTAGAGGGCCTTCGAAGCTTAGCACTGCATCTAATAAGAACATAAAACCAATGTATTTATTGCCTTGGCCAAAATTTATATGGCTGGGTTGCTCGCTCGGGGTGATGATTTTATGCCAGAATGTGCGGTAGGAGAATGCTTTCGAAGGAAAATGGGTGGTTGATAGAAGACTATATCATCTGAGAGCTAATTGAAGAAGAGACATAGGGTAGAAAGTAACTTCTAACGAATCTGGCCGGTGGAATTATCTTAACAGATGCGAGATCTGAATCAACTGCAAATATAAAAGTGTATTCGATAATGTAATTTCATCTGTTGTGTCTCTGAAAGAAAAACAATGCAAATGGACACTTTGCTAGGGAGCTGCGTGATCGGGATTATCACCTAGATAAAAAATAGGAGAAGACCAACAAAGAAGCCTCACAGGCATCGAGGGTAGAAATGATGTACAACAAGTCTAGAAAACTTATGCCAACAACAACAACAGTTAAAATAAGGAATCTAAGCGAAGGAGGCAAATTTTTGAATTTTAAATTTCATCCCATGCCTTCTTGTTTATGTTTCCAATCAGGTCCACTGTCGTTGACCTGATCGGAACCACAAACGAGATTGAAAGGCAAATAGAGTATCATTGCTTCCTTAGCAATATGGTTATAATTGATTGTGTTTTCTTGCCTTGACATGCTTTCAACATTCCTTGGAGAAGATCAGATGTTTGCTGTAGTATGTGAATCCTGACAATTTTCAAGCTTGCCTCCAGCTTGTTGATTCTGTATTCAAGATGGTCGTTGCCCTCTTCGAAGTTGGTAAAGAGTTCCTCGTCTCTTGTGAGCTTGATCAGGAATACTACCTTCAAAGTTGTGGCATTCTAGAAGCACTTCAGAACACTTTCTTCAGAAGCCTTAAAGGATACATGGAGGGTCTCTGTGTTTGTTTTAGGTCAAAATATGTTGATGCACGTTAAAGATGTGGTCCCAAAAGTTGAACAACACACTTTTATCTAGCGTTGCTCCATGCATCTTGCTCAACCAATTTGATAAATTAGTAAGCATGGAGTTACGTAGTGTGTGATCTAAATCGGCTCTACCAAGCCTATCAAACGTTACGTAACTCTAAGCTCATTACTCTATCAAAAAAATATGACCGAGTTAGTGCACAAATCGAATGAGCTCAATATCTCAGCCTTTTTGCTGATTGCTCTTCTCTAATATAGATGACAAGATATCTGCTATGCAAAAGTCTACACCGTCACCAGACATGTTCCCAGGAAATCATGTTTGGCGATGGTGTAGAATTTTGCATAGCAGATATCTTGTCGTCTATATTGGAGAAGAGCAATCAGTATAAAGGCTGAGAGATTGAGCTCGTTCGATTTGTGCAAGAGCAATCAGTATAAAGGCTGAGAGATTGAGCTCGTTCGATTTGTGCACTAACTCGGGCATATTGTTTTGATAGGGTAATGATCTTGGAGTTACGTAACGTTTGATAGGCTTGGTAGAGCCGGTTTAAATCACATGCTACGTAACTCCATGATTACTAATTTATCAAATTAGTTGAGCAAGATGTATGGAGCAACGCTCGATAAAAATATGTTGTTCAACTGTTGGGACCACATCTTCAACGTGCATCAACACATTTTGACCTAAAACAAATACAACGACCCTCCATGTATCCTTTAAAGCTTCTGAAGAGAAAGTGTTCTGAAGGGCTTCTAGAATGCCACAAGTTTGAAGGTAGTGTTCCTGATCAAGCTCACAAGAGACGAGGAACTCCTTACCAACTTCGAAGACGGTAACGACCAGCTTGAATACAAAATCAACAAGCTGGAGGCAAGCTTGAAAATTATTAGGATTCACATACTACAACAAGCATTTGATCTTCTCCAAGGAATGTTGAAAGCATGTCAAGGCAAGAAAACACAATCAATTATAACCATATTGCTAAGGAAGCAATGATACTCTATTTGCCTTTCAATCTCGTTTGTGGTTCCGATCAGGTCAACGGCAGTGGATCTGATCGAAAACACAAACAAGAAGATGGGATGAAATTTAAAATTCAAAAATTGTCGCCTTCGCTTAGTTTCCTTATTTTCACTGCAGTTGTTATTGGTGTAAGTTTTCTAGACTTGCTGAACATCATTTCTACCCTCGATGCCCGTGAGGCTGCTTTGTTGGTCTTCTCCTATTTTCTACCTAGGTGATAATCCCGACCATGCAGCTCCCTAGCAAAGTGTCCATCTACATTATTTTTCTTTCAGAGACACAACAGACAAAATTACATTACTGGATACACTTTCATATTTGCACTTGATTCAGATTTTGCATCTGTTAAGATAATTCCATCGGCCAGATTCATTAGAAGTTACTTTCTACCCCATGTCTCTTCTTCAATTAGCTCTTAGATGATATAGTCTTCCATTAACAACCCATTTTCCCTCAAAATCATTCTCCTACAACACCTTCTGGCATATAATCATCAACCCGAGCGAGCAAACCAACCATATAAATTTTGGCCAGGGCAATAACTATATTGGTTTTCCATTCTTGTTTGATGCAGTGCGAGGCTTCGAGGGCCCTCTAAGGGTCCAATGCACACTTAAAGTTAAGTCCAATCGCTATTGGTTATCTGCAGTGATGACAAATATTGATCCCTTCTCAAAACTTGACACACATAAACATGAGCACCAACCGTCAGTAATTCGTAACAGGGTATCTACACCATCTTCATGAGGTCCTCAGCCTTATCAATTTCGAACCCATCAAACTTAACGGTACAATGCAGGATCTTGTTTGAATGATCAATGCCTAATCGGTTAAAAACTGCATTCACAAAAACATTGTACTTTATGTGTGTTGTCCCGGTAACCTTATCAGTAATACATACTTAACTCCCACACATATGATAGTGGATCCATCTGTACGCACCTTATTCTTCCTAGCCCATCTATGGCTTAAATTGAATAAACAGATGACTAGCTTGTTGCAACAGATGACACATCTGTTTATATTGTCAATCAATTAGAGATATCTGTTACGACAGTGATCAACCTGTTGCAGAAATCAAACAGATATATACATCTGTTGCAAAAAGATTGTCAGTATGTTGTAAGTTAAGTTATCTAACAGAAAGAATTTATTTTGTAACAGATTACCCATCTGCTAGATTTATTTTAAAGCAATTTTCTTTTCTTTCCGAGATACAATAATTTATAAATAGGTCCCTCCTTACAAATATGGATGATCCATATTCATATAAGAATATTCATATCGAGTCCTTGCGTGAACTTCAAAGGCAGTTTGATTGATGAACTCCAGAGAGAGATTTGGCTGACTTCGGAGCAAGGCTGCCGGATGAATGAAAGATGTCTGATTGACAACAATAATAATAGTAATAATAATAATTAGGTAATGTTTTTTATTTTAGCGATTATTTTCCTCCTTTTGTATATCAAATCTACCCAAGGGATTCAAAAATCTATGAACATTCATTTCATTTTGTTGTCGACTTTGAATTTTTAATTCTTATTTAGTATTTAATAATAATCATTCTGTTTATTCCTTGTTCTCAACATGTCGACGGTTGGTGGTAGGGATTGAGCAGCAATTTGTGTCAACAGTTAGAGGTTAATCTGCTACGACAGATCGATCATATATTGCACCTGGCGGTTATTAATAAAAAAAGGGCTATTGTTGTTATTGAGAGGGTGAAAAGAGAAAGACATGACTCGGAGTTCCGATTATTCAATATAAAAAATATTTCGTAAATAAATAATAAGGAAATAAATAATAAACACAATTTATAACCACAATTTTAATAACTGATCGTGACTTTTCACCATTTTTGTTTTTGAATTTATTTTTTAAATTATTTATTATATAATAAAATAATAATTATTTTTTAAAAAAGTAGATTATATGTTGCAACAATTAAATTATCTGATGCAACAGGTTCACTATGGTTGCAACAGATGATATATATGTTGTCACAGATGATTTATCTGATGCAACCTATATCGAGTCACAACTCAATAAAAGCAGTTCTTGGAAAGAACTAATTAATAATATTAATCTGAAAAGTCATGACTTATCTCAATATTTCTTAATTTAATTAATTCATTACTTTTCACATTAATAAAAAATGTAATTAATAAATGGAGGTGAACAATTAGATTATATGTTGCAACAGATATGTTATCTGATGCAACATATTTTATATTTGTTGCAACAGATAATATATCTATTGTCACAGATGTGTTATCTGATGTAACAGATATAGAATCTGTTGCCATAACTCAATAAAAACGGTTCTTTGAAAGACTAATTAATAATAATAATCTGAAAAGTCATGACTTATATCACAATATTTATTTTCTTAATTTAATCAAAAATTTAATTAATGTATGGAGGTGAATAGTCGCGTCGTTTTGCCTCTCATTCAAATTCAATCCTCTATAAATAGGTCTGTCCTTACTCAATCGTTCATTCAAATACACACTCTATTTATTTATTGCATCTTGTATTTCATATTACACTCTAGAAGATAAGATTATAGATGACCCAGTGTGGGACGTTGCTTTTCTACAAGACGCCGTGAATGAACTTCGAAATCAACTTCGTGATCTGCAATGAAAATTGGAAGGAGTTAGATCAAGAATGCTCCGCGAGATACGCAGGCTGAGGAGGGCCTAGCTACTTCCAGTTGAAGATTGGTTGGCTAACAATGATGATGCTGATAATAATAATAATAATTAAACTATTATTTTTCTTTTAGTCTATTATATGTATTTTTATTTGTTTAATAAATAAATTATGTTTGATCTTTGACGTTTTAATCCATATTTAATTTTCATTCTGTCTATTATCTTCTCAACAAATATTTCGACGATTCGACGTAAAAAGAAATAATTTAGAATCCAGTAGAAATAGCAAGATTTATCTATTGGGTTTGTGGCAGGGTTTGATTTGTGTTATTTCAAACAGATTAATCATTCGTTGCAACTGATAATTAGTCTGGTGCAACAGATAAACATTCTGATGCAACAGATAATTAGTCTGGTGCAACAGATAAACATCCTGATACAACAGATAATACGATGATGCAACAGATAAATATTTTGATGCAACAGATTACTCATCTGATGCACCAGATGATTGATCTGTTTAAATTGTGGGCACTTGTGCTGGATTCATAATCGGGGTTCTATCCATTATTGGAAAAATAGAAGTGTACCCAGATGACAAATACGAATAAAAATTATAATTTTACTTACCAAAGTAACCTATGAAGTAATGCCAAAGTGGAAAGTGATGTAGTAAACAAAATTTGACCTAAGAAATTGGTCAGATCGCAGCAGTAGTGCTGTACCAACAACAACAACAACAACAAATGGTCGACAAGAAGAAGATGAAGCAGAAGATGAAGAATAAAGCAGCAGAAACAGAAACAATTAACAACAAAAATCGCTAAGAGAGAGAAAACAACAATGAATGAGAAGAGAGAGAAAGACGCCTTTTTTTCCCTCCGTTTCCCGTTATTTTAGGTATACATTGGGATCAAAGTATAAATTTAAAAACTTGTGGGTTACTTTAAAACTTCCCCAACTTTCTTAATACACAATAAAGTAATTGTCACCTCCAACTAATTATTAAGACTTGTGTCACCTACACCTTATTTTAAAACTCTTTTGTCACCTGTGGCCCAAAGCCCCGACAAACTTACAAAAAATATGATTCTATAGTTATGCCTTCAATTTTTAAGATAATTTCAATAAATTTTTATATGTGTGGTTTGTGAAGGATAGAATACATAACATATCACTACTTTGTGGGGTAGAGAGACTGCTTCGATAGATTGTCGGCTAACTTATAAGAAATATGATCAAATAGTTATGCCTTCAATCTCAAGATAGTTTTCAAAATATCTCATGTGGAGTCTGTGGAGGATAGAATACATGTCTCATCACTATATGTAGGGTAGATATATTATTTTCGATAGACCCTGCTCAAAATTTGATAATGTTGTGATTTTTCAATGCAATCTTTCATCATCTGATGTCAATGAAGTAAAACAAAAATATGTGACAAACTTACATAAATTATGATTTAATAGTTATGTCTTCAATCTCAAGAAAATTTTCAATATAATCTCATATTTGTGTAGTCTGTGGAGGATAGAATACACACCTTATCACTACCTTTGTAGGGTAGATAGATTGTTTTTGATAAACCCTCGATGAACTTGCAAAAATTATAATTCAATAGTTATGCCTTCAATCTCAAGATAATTTTCAATATAAGCTCATAAGTGAAGTCTTTGAAGGATAGAATACATATCTTATTACTATCTTTGTAGGATAGAGCGATTATTTTCGATAGACAACTCAAAACTTGATAACGTTGCGATTCTTCAATATCTATGTACTTTGAGCACTTAAAATAAAAAAACAGTAATGGAACCATATATTGCACATAATATACATATTTGATATAATATCATATCATACCGTAAAACGTAATCGAATGAATCACACAAAAGTTTATCAATGGAACCTTGAAAATTAATAGCAGCTCAAAAAATTGAAAAAGAAAAACTACATAGCAAAAACTTTCTAGTTTTGAGACAAAGTTGAGGCATATTTTGAGAATTCCTATGCCTAAATCTCCTAATATTTTATTTAAAAAAAATTATACAATATACGTATTTCAAACGAAAACCTGTTAACCTAATATAATTTTTTTTTTAAATATCTCTTTCTGCCAAAAAAAGAAATAAAGAAGAGTCCTCTCTATCAACAAAAAAAAAGTCCTAATACTTAACAAATTTTAAAAAATAAAAAAGTTGGTGTTTGTATGTCAAAAATAAATTTCCATCAATTTTTTTCACCTCTTATTATATACTAGTATAGGTACCCGCGCGATATATTTCAAAAAGAATTAATCATTAAAAATATTAATTTATTCTTTGAAATAATAAAATTGATCAATTTTTATTGTATCACATTAATATATTTCAAATTATTATTACTTATTAAATATAATTTTTAATAAGTAATTTTAAAAACTATAAAAATCAGTTAATTTACTGCCCCTCCTCCCTCCCCCCCCCCCCTCCCTCCCCCAAAAAAAGAAAAAAAAAATCTCCGTCCACACAATTCTGTAAATCAAATCTATACCAATAACCTAATACTCATGATTGTTCCGTAAATATTGCATATTAATTTCATCCATAAATCGATTTAAAGATAACAAAGCATATAATTATTTAAAAAAAATTGTGTTTCATTTTTTTTTGTTCTATTGTTCACTATCTAAAAATATTAGATTGTTAAAATTGTCTTTTATCAAATTATCAACTTGCTTAATATACTTATCAATTGCTCTTCTTATTAACATATTTATATAATAGATATGTTTATTTTATTTAATCATATGTATATTCAATTTTTGAACTTTAATCTTATAATTCACATCACTTCAATTTAAAATTCATGGTTAGTAATTTATTTATTATCTAATACTTTATTATATTGTTAAAATTAGTTCAAAATCTTTATTCCCCCACCCCCACCTTTTGTATTTCTAAAAGCGCAATGCGCGAATAATATTAAAGTATTATTTCGAATCATTTCATATTGAGTTATCTTGATCAAACATGCTAAATAATATATCTTTAACAAAAATAAAATCAGCCATAATATTATTTCTCAATGAAAAGTGCCCCATCCCCACCCTCTCCGCTAATCAAATCTATATGAGTAAAAATAATTATATAATATTAAAAAACTTTTATGTTTCATACTTTTCATTATTGTGTTGTTCACATTTTAAAGATATGAGATTGTTTGGTTAAAATTTCCTTCCATCTCTAATCAAATCTATATGAGTAAAAATAATTATGTAATTGTAAAGAAAATTTTTATGTGTCACGTTTTACTTTATTATGTTATTTACAATGTAAAGATATCACTTTACTCTATTGTTACTCTATCAGTTTTTAAAATTTACAAAGCAACATAAAAAAGAAGAACAATGATATCAAACACACATTTAGAAAATCTTAAGCTTATGAACTATACAAACAAAACTTCTACTTTCGAAATTATTTGTTCTTTTCTTCTCTTCCCTTCTCTTCATTATTAGTTGTCTCCATTCTTAGTTATCTCTTTTGCAAGTTAACAATAACAATAAAATTGTGAATATAAGATAAGAACAACTCTTAAGGAAAAATCTTTAAAAAATAAATCATAAAAAGGTACTAATTTGAAACAGACTTACCTATAAATCTTTTACTATGAAAGTCATCGTTTCAATAATTATTGACCTTAAAGAGTGTTATCATTTATAGTGCGAGACGAAAAGGTACGATAGGAGATTGGGATAACGTCAATGGTTGTAGGTTGTTGTTCCTCTCCGTTAACGTTAACAAAGACGATGAACATGAAAATGTCATATGCTTCCATATAGGTGTGACATTTAAAAACAAATTTTTCTTAAATGAAAAAAATAAAAAATACATTAAATAAATTCATCAAGCTAATGATATAGATGTATATATAAGAGAGAGTAAGAGGCTAGAACAACATTCAACTTCAAATATCATATTAATTTATTAAAAGATAATTAATTTGTTATTTTGTTAAATTATCGGCTTACTTACAGAAAAATTCATCAAACTACTTATAAAATTGATCATACAACACTCATTACAATTTCCCAATCACTGCTCATCCTCTAATCTGTGATACAAAAAACAACTACAATAACATATAATTATGACAATTATATCAAACATATAATTTAACTACAAAACTTTAAAACAACAATATCTTTTAAAAAGAGCAATAATATCAAACTTAACTTTGAAAAACTTAAGACATAACTTTTTTTGATAATCTAACAGAATACATCATTAAAAATATATACCATCAAAACTTTAAATAACGTTAAAAACTTTCTTCACGGCGAAAATATGATTGCAGCACCGCATTCTTCTATCCTTTTCATTTTTCTCGATCTCATCTGCAAATGAATAATACCAGCAAAATCATCGTTAAAAAATAAAAATAACTCTAAAGAAAAAATTCTTTATAAATAATGGAAAAACTATTAATATGGAATCATTTTTCTTTATAAAAAATAAAAAAAAATTAATAGGAAATCATTTTACCTATGAATCTTTTACGTATTAAAACCATTGTTTCAGTCATCATCTACTTGGAATGTGTTACCATTTCGAATCAGAGTTGAAGAGTCAGGGAGTAGATAAAGAAAATAATAATTATTCATCAAAAATCTTATTTCTTGGCCAATAAATGTTAGAAGAGCCTGAAATGGTGGCTTTGTAAACTTAAAATTATTCCTTTTATGTGTATATTAGAATACCTCTAGATAATAACCACGTGGGTTATTCACATATTGTGAGGGTAATGCTTTATCTTTCAGTTTTTTTAGATAATGATGATAATAATAATTACAATATTGTTGGCTTGTGTTGAGATAATGATTATCTTTTAGTATTTTAAGCTTTCATAATAATAATAATAATAATAATAATTAAGTTTGTGATAATAGTAGGTAATTTTTAACTTATTTAAATTTTTATTTCTCAATTTAGATGAATAAATAAATTAGTGCTACTATTATTATTATTATTATTATTATTAATAATAATAATAATAATAATAATAATTAAAAAAATTGTAGTACGTATATACTAATAATAATAATAGTGATAGTAGTAATATATTATCTTTTTATACATTTAATTACATGTAATAACAATTATTATTATTATTATAGTAATATTATACTATTGTTATTATTATACTATGAAACTATACATAATCTACTATTACTATAATGACTACTACTACGTATGTATTGCTACTACTTAATATTATTATTTACTATTATTACTATTAACATCATGTACTACTATTGTTACTACTATTATTATTTATTAAAATATTATTATTATTATTATTATTATTATTATTATTATAAAATAGTTAAAATTTATTTAGGATTATATATAAAAGAGGTTAAGAAGTTAGAACTCCATTTCAATTCAAATATCATTAAAATTTAAATTCAAATATAAACATCATTAAAATTCAAATTGAAGTTCAAATATCATATTAATTTGTTAAAAGAAGATTAGTTTGTTATTCATTCTTATCTTTATTTTTTCCAAATATAATGTATATTTATCAAATAAATAATATCTTTGAATTGAAATAAATATTAAAAACTAATAAAATAATTATTATTATTAATATTATTATTATATTTATATTACTACTCCTCCTGCTATTAATGTATAGTACTACTACATACCTACGATCCTACTATAACACTGCTACTACTGTTACTATATATATAGAGAGAGATGATTCTTCTTCTTCTTCTTCTTCTTCTTATTATTATTATTATTATTATTATTATTATTATTATTATTATTATTATTATTATTATTATTATTATTATTATTATTATTATTATTTTATATAATATTAGAATATATTTTATAATATTGAAAGGGGATAAGTTATGAGTAGTCAGAGTTAATTTACAACTCTTCAATATAACATTCCTAAAATCAAGTTAATGATAATATTTTAATTACAAAATCTAATATTTTCAAAATTTAAATATGTCTAGTTTTTTTATTCAAAATTTTTATTACAATTTTTATACCCTTGTCCTAAAAACTGCCACATGACTTTTTATTGTGCTGCCACGTGGCTTCTTCTAGTGCTTTTAGTTTTGCTTATATATATATATATATTAGGAGTCTGATGGTGTAGATGTATCCATTTTTTCGCCAACATTAATTCTCCATATTTTTTCACCAAAGAAAATATCTATATTTCATCAACTTTAATTCTCCATCAGAAAAAAAATAAATTTACACCCCAGATATTGAGCTAATGAGTTTAACAATAATGATAATAATAAAACTCACATCCTATTAAAAAAAAAGTATTCGTCCCGTCTCATATTACTTGACATGTTTGTCAAGAAAATTTATCTCAAGAAAGTTAACATGTTTAAAGAATTAAAAGATAATTGAACACCATTTTCAACTTTACTCTTAGTAACTTAGTGAAAGTAATTAATTCCAATACGCCGTATTTACTCGGAAGCTAATAGGATCAACCTTATTTGTGCATGCCTTTTGATCTATCAATTTTTTACTTTAAATCTTCTCACTTTCAAAACAAACAAATGTAAATATAATTAGTGCTTCTTTTTTCAATCATTACAAAGTTGGTGTCTAAAACTACATCTCTTTCTTATCTTTATAATCCTGAAATTCATTAGGTAACTATAGTGTTTTTAAACATAATTTGTTTATCTTAGTTTTAATAAATATCAGTAATTGTTAAATATATTTATATTTAGTTTTAATATTAAAATTAAGTGTTTTATTTTTAGTTATGTAGCCAAAAATATCTGCGCACTAAAATTAATTATTAATATTTGCTTAATGGCAGCGGTGTTAACTTAAAATCACATTAAGTTCTCACATTTACTGTGTGGGACGAATTTGAACCAAAATTTTATATTTTATTATTTTTTAAAATTTGTAAACATAAAAATTATAATTACCTTAGGGTTCATAAAGACTCAAGAATTACAAATTCATCCGGCAAAGGCATTATTTTATTTATCTTTTTTTTTTTCTGTTGTCAAGATGATTTAATTTGTGTATCTGATAATTTTTATTGATATACGTGTTCCTTTTCACATGAAAATTCTCATATATCCACAAATAAGTGAAGTCCCATAAACAAAATCTAAATCAGCAATAGAGAAATCATATGATTGATATTATTTCAGATTTCAGTTGGACGATAAAAATATATTTATTCTAAAATTGCTTATGTTATAATTTCATAACAATAGACCAGAGTCAAAATATAATATTTTTGCTTTGATTTTGTCTTTGTTGTTGCAGCCTAAGCTTGAGTTCTTATTAAATTGCATATACTCATTATTGGCACATGTTGCAATTTCAATGTTAAGAATAGTTTTAAAAAGTTTGTTGTTGAGAAAGTCACCTTTTAGGGCAGCGAAAAATAAGACTTTTGATTCACAATATGCTAGGAGCCAACGATTACAAAAAAAAAAAAAAAAAAAACAATATCAGAACTATAATCAGCAAAAAAAAACATGAATATGTTTACATAAAAAAATCTTGATAACGATGATAATTATAAAAACATTCATGATAATATTAAATTAATTCTGTCGATTCATCTATATATGATTGAAATAAAAAAAAATTATTAAAAAATAATCTCTCCTAAAAAAAGAATGATTCTCAATTTATAGAACTCTAAAACTTTTCGTCCAAGAAAAAATTACCTAAATATGAAAGATCTTTTTTTTTTTTTTTCCATAAATAATTTATTCAAAAATGGGATTCCCACGGTAATGTTAAAATAGGACTCTTATGTTTACCCAAAAATGGAATTCTCACGTTAGAATTGTTAGGAAATAGGACTCCTATATATTTACTTTGCCAAAAATAATGGCGCCAACATGAATTCTCCATGTTTTTTACCATATATTTTAGAATTCCTTAATTTTTAGATATTATAGTTAATAATACAAAAATAATTAAATGATAATTTAAAAAAAAATATGAAAAGATAATTTTATTTAGAGATGAGTCTTTTAATGATAGGCAAAAAGTTCAAACGTCACTTCACGCTTTTAATATATTAGAGATTAGAAATTAGAGATAGAGATTAGAGATAGAAATTATAGATATTATATTTATAATATTAATTTGAATTTTAAAATGTTAATCGCATAAATATTTATAATATAATATTACATGAAGTTACTACTTGTTAATCATGTCTCAGATTTATCAAAAAATTCTAATAATCTTTGAAATTGAATATCTTTTGACATCAAATTCAAATCACATAAAGATGTTGAAAAACAAACGAACATTTAATGAGTAATAATATAACTAGCTAAATAGCAATATTAACCTGATTTTATTTTAATTTGTCACAATAAAACACAAAGAAATGTCAATATTTAGTCCATTAAAAATGAAAATGAACTTTAAAAAAAAAAATCTCATGACACTTATGGCGTGTTCAACATCGCCACGTCAGCTTCATCAAAAATATTTGATTCCTTAAAAAAATTTATATTTTAATTATTTATATATTTTATAAACATAATTAATATTTAAATATCCATGATGGTCCAAATAGATTCTGAATTTGAATTTTTTTTATTCTTAGTACTCTATTTTTTTTTAATTATTTTTTGTTTGTCTCACGAGCCAACCTAGCCCATATTGCTCAAGACCCACGGACCACCGAGCTTATTCAGGTCGAGCTAAAAAGCCCTGTTCTTAAATGAGCTATAAAAATCGTAGCCCAACCCTACTAAATTATAGGTTGAGCCGAGCCAGCCTAATGGGTCTGACCTATATTGACGGCTCTAAGTTCATAAGTTCATAAGAAGTGATGCCTAAACTTTTCACAAAAAAAAAAGATAGAAAATATATGAGAAGAATAATGATTCTAAAATGAACATAACAATTACTGGGACATCAAAACTTTTTTTTGTAGGAAAGATTATATATATAGAGAGAGTGTTCATCTAAGGTAGTGGTATGGTCTGTGTACACTTTATTCTCTCTAAACTTCACTATTTGGAAATACATCAGATATATTGTTGTTATATATATATGTATATATATATATACATATATATATATATATATATATATATACACTAGTCTCATTTGGCCTAAACTACATTAATATTTATATTTATAAAGACTTTTTTATTTGTTACTCTACTTTTTTTTTTTGTGTATAATATTATATTAGTTAAAAGTTCAACAATTTCTTACTATTTTTAGAATACTAAATTACATATTCTTTTTAATTTTTTGTCCAATTTTCTTTAGTTCATTTCATTTCAGAAAGAATGTCTTTTTTCTTTCTTGAGAACTGTTTAAAACTATAAGATTAAAAGATATTTTGATTTTTTCTACATATCTTTAGTTTAAAATCACAAAATTTAAAAATATTTGTTCCTTTATAAAATTTCGTTAAAAATATTTGTTCCTTTATAAAATTTCGTGCTAAGTCAAAATCAGACAAATAAATTAAAGTAGAGAGAGTAAAATTTTTTGTAAGTTAAAGAAAAACTTTTTCAAACAAATGCATGCATTAAAACTCTTTTCCTTTTTATTTTACTGAAATTTTTTGAATGAAAGTCTTTAACGATCTAAATTGAGTTTTGCTTTATGTTGAATTAACTTCATTATTTTTTTCTCAATTAAATTTATATTGGCTAGCACATTTTTTTAATAAAAAAGTAGTGTATTTAAATAATATAAGAAAATACTTGAGGTTATAATTTATTGTATGATCACACTTATAGATAAATATAGTATTTAAATTATATTATTTATAAATCTAATTCAACAAAATACTTTTGTAGATGTTCCTTCAATTGGTAAAAGCATATGGTTATCAAAGTTTCAATTAAGGGTGAGAAGACAAAACAGAGTTCCTTGTGGGGATTAAAAATTAGGTATTCTCTCTTATTATTATTATTTTCACATAAAAGAACACTACAAAATTTTAAATTTAATTTTTAATCTGATGGAAAAATAGATCTTTTGTGGTGTCACTATCACTTTTCCTTATGACTCATCATTTGTATAACATTTAAAAGTCCATATAATTAATCAACTTTACCAAAATGATTAAGAATTTGCAAACTCATTAAACCTTCATTTAGGGATAAAATAGATAAAAAAATCATGTGATAACTACCAAAGTTGGAGATCCTCCCTTATAAATAGTAGTAAAAATAAATAACATAATATGATTTGAATTTTGAAGTATGTAAAATATTTACAACTCGGTGAAGATCAAATAATGTACTTTTGTCATCCCATCACCTTTTTATTTTTATAAAAAAAGATATTTGCCTAATCTTTGAAGTCAAATTGAATTAGATTAATTTAATTAAAATTCAAATATTCAAAAACTGTATGAAAAGACACTATAAATATCAATTCTCCCATTAATATAGTGAAAATAATTTTAAAATATTAATTAAAATTAATGTGATTTGATCCGCAAAAAGAGTGAAACATAACAATAAATATTTTGGGATTAAGAAGCAAAAAAGATAATCAAGCAAAGTACAAAAAGATTCATAAAAAGTTATTACATAAATCAATCACAAAAGCATATATAGAATTTTTTATTTTTTTTAAAAGAAAACTTTCAAAAATAATATGCATATAGGTGAAAATGGGCATGCATAGCTACAATTTCATAAATTATAATTCGTAACTCATGTATTTATTGTAATTAAATCATGTCAAGATTGTTTATCAAATTAAGAAAATAAAAAATTAAAATAAATAAATCTTTTAAAATGACAAGGTAAAAGAACTTTTAAAAAGTAAATTTGACTTTAAAAGATAAAATCATGACATAAAAGTAATTAATGGAAAGATTAAAATTAAGTTGGTGTGTGTGTGTGTGTCTTCTTATCATGAATTTTAATGTGAGGACTACCAAAAATTTTATTCTCCCTTATATATAATAACTAGTTTTGTGAGGTTTGTGCTAAGCCTGGACCCAAACTCATGATATAAAAAATAATAATTTAAATTTAAAAAATATAATTTATATTATATTTTTTACTTTATAATTAACATAATCTAATGACCAACGTATTAAATATATTTTGTTGATAAGTTTTATAATTACTAAAGTTCTTAATCACATAATTGAATAATTAAAAAAAAGTATTTGTGTGGAAAAAAGTATTATTGGAGAATTAAAATATACCAGTAGGCCACAAGTAATTCAGTATTTTATAAAATAACATCATGATACTTTAATAATGGCAATTCAATGGTGATCAAAAATAAAAAATATTGATATTTTAATGAATTTGTGGGTATGTAATTTCTCGGTTATAGATAGAAATAATTTTGTTTTAATATTTATTATTTTATTTTCACCTATAATTTCTTGTGACAAGAGTGTTTGCAATTTTTTTTTCAATCTAATACAATAAAATATTTCAATGACTTCAAGTATATAAAACAATGGTTACAACCTTAATTTAGAAGATTTACATAAACTAACTTAATAGTGATTTATAAGAATATTAAATAATAATTAAATTAAGTTAATAGATTATTTCATTCGGTCCGTTTACTTGCCATGTTTATTATTTACGAGCCCTTTAAAAAATATTTTATTCACCCTATTTTAATTATTGATTTATCTTTTTTCATGTCTGCTAACAAAATAAGAAAGGCAGTGTACTATTTATTATTGATTAAATAATCCTATTTATTATATATTTTTTAAAGAACTGAACAATATTTACTATAAGGGTGTAGTTGGAAATTATTACTACTTTGATTTATATGAAAGTTATTTTTGAATAAATTTTTGAGCAAAAGTGATTATTATTAATTTAAAATGAAGGGAATTTTAATCAAAAGATAGTTTATTAAGTGATAAGAAGAGACCAATTACAAACACACAAGTGGGAATGACCCTAACAAAAAGAATAAGGGTAAAAATAAAAATATTTAACAAAAGAACACCATCAATTGCCATGTGTACTCTCTTAATTCACTTAGCCAAGGAAGTAAAATACCTAAAATGCTCTTGTGAGGACTACCAAAATTTGAGATTCTCCCTTATATATAATAGTAATATATCTATAATATATTAAAAGTGTGAAGACCTCAGAAAAGTGATTTGAACTTTTTGTCCTTCATTAAATGCGTCTGCAATAGACAAAATCATCTTTTCACTATTTTTTTATATTTAAAACTTTTAAATTAACTAAATTTTATATAATAAATCCTTTCTTATTTAAATTATGTAATAGTTAAATTTATAAGAAAAGCTAATTCTAGAAAAATAGGGACTTTTGTTTGATTTAATCGTTCTAATATCTCGATCATCATATTGTTATTTTATAGTTTCTATCCTATTCAAGTCTATATTGTAGATGAATGTTCGGTTGGACTTTGAAGAATTTTTTGTTTTAAGATTAGGTTTAATGGTATTGTTCTATCTCGATTATTGTAGTTTCTGTAATGTTATTAGCTATTATTTCTTTTGCTTACTACAAGCAGTAGATGGACGTTTAATTCTTTTTTTTGTAAAGGTGGGATATAGTCATATCGTTCTAATAGCACGATTATCGTATTATTTTGTTGTGGTTTACAAGTGGTAGATGAATGCTTGGTCAGAATTTGATGATTTTTTTTTTGTAAAGATTATGTTTAATCATGTTGTTTTATTGTGATTTTTGATCTATTGCAATTTATTATTTTTTTTAATCATCCGTTATGTGACAGTTCATGCCGTAGGAGACGATCAAGATACCGATTCTTCACTTATGCCAAAAAAAGTTGTCTATCTTCGATTTTTAAAGTTAACTGCTATTTTTAATAAATTATTTTTCTTTTATATATGTAATATCAATTGATGGTTTGACATGAATCACACGTGCAACACACGTAACACTTTACTAGTAATATTAAAAGCACATAATATCATTTTCTTGGTTTCTTATACTTATATTTTGATTTTTTGTATTTCTTATATTTCTTATGTCTTTTTCTTTTCTTATAATATCTTTCTTCGCAAGTAGCATACATGTTTGAATTTATGAATTTAGATTGGATTTACTTGACAATAATTAATCAATATTTATTATCTAGTTAAATTAACACACCTAATCCGCACCCCCCTACAAATGGTATCAGAGCTAAGTTATTTAAAAAATAAAGAAGTAGCATACATGTTTGAATTTATGAATTTAGATTGGATTTACTTGACAATAATTAATCAATATTTATTATCTAGTTAAATTAACGCACCTAATCCGCACCCGTATTTATTATCTAGTTAAATTAACGCACCTAATCCGCACCCCCTACAAATGGTATCAGAGCCCAGTTATTTAAAAAATACAGAAATAAGTATACATGGTTAAATTTATGTGTTTATGAATTTAGAATGGATTTACTTGACAATAATTAATCAATATTAATTATGAGAAGACCATTTAAAAACATAGAAGCTTTTAGAAAAATAAAAGAATCTTTAATTAGTAATTATTCAGAATATATAAGTATAAATAAAACAAAAGAAAACCCACAAAGATTAGCTTACCTAATTACCTTAATATCTAGCATTGAAGCAAAATTAATAATCCATTTAAAATCTAGAAGAATGAGACATATACCACCTAATTATGATAAAATTAGATTTAGATATCCGTCAAAATACTATAAATACGGTTAAAATGAATAAAATACAGAAATACAAAGAACTAAAACAAACTATTTCTGAAAAACGTAAAGAATTAAGAATAAGAATAGAAAGATTAAATTATAATATATTTGCCGGAATTAGTAAAAACTCAATAAATGCACAAAAAGATGAAATATCATATTTAGAATCACAAATAGATAGTTTAGAATATATATATCAACATGAACTATTACAATAAAATGAACAAAGAAGAATTTATAATAGACGAAAAAATATATGAAAATCACGAAGGATTAAAAATAAGAATAGTATTTTCTAATCTAGGAAGAAGATATAAGAAAATAGGCGAACATTTATATTTAATGTTAGAAAAAGAAGAATTAAAATTAGAAGATAAATTGACAGCTATGGTAAGAATAGAAAGAGAAAACGAAGAAATAGATAGAAAAAATAAAACAACAAACTACAGAAGAAATACGAAAAATAGAAGAAACTAAAAATAGTAGGATTGCTGAATTAGAAAAAGAATTACAAATGTTAAAAGATCTGTATGAAAAAAGACAGAAAGAAAAAGAAGAAAAAATAAAGAACAAAAATTATTAAACGAGATAAATCAATTTAAAGAAAAACTAGAAATAGACAATAAAGAAATAAAAAACAAGGAATTAGAAATAAATAATATAGATGTTGAAGAGACAGACAATTATGATTCAGAAGACAGTGAAACATATACAGAAATACTAACAAATACAAAAAATTTAGAAATCAATGAAAAACAAGAAGTAATTAATGAAGAAAATTTAGAAAATATCAACACAGAAATAAATACTCTTGATAAAAAAAGAGATCAAAATATAATACCTAGTACATCAGAAATAAAGAAACCTACATATTATAAGAATAAGTTTAAAAGATATAATCTAAAGAATGAATATGACAAATGGACACCAAAACAAATAGTTAATAAAAATTATAACTTTTTAGACTTAGATTGTGTAATAGATACAGAAAAAACGATACAATTATGGATAGGATATATGACAAAATAATTATTAGATAATAATATAAGTGTAACAGATGCACCAGAATATATAGAAAGAACACTAATAGGAACAGTGAAATTATGGTTTTTAAATCTAACTGAAAATAGTAAAAGAATATTAAGAACTGACAAACCTACAGAAGGAACAATATTAACACCTATAGAATTATTAAAAAAATATGAAACAGCTATAAAAGACGAATTTAGTAGCATGACAACAACAGAAGAAGAACAAAATGAAGAGAAAGATATAAATAGGAATTTAATGTTAAAATTAGCAATATGTAATATGTGCTACATAGATGAATATACTTGCGCATTTAAAGAATATTATTATAAAGGAGCATATAATATAGAAGAAAGTAAAGAAATAAGAAAATTATATTTTAATAAATTACCTGAACCATTTAGTTCAAAAATAATAAAAAGTTGGGATGAAACAAAAATAGTAGATACTCTAGGAGCAAGAATAAAATTTTTACAACAATGGTATAGAAACCTATGTGAAAAATACAGAGAAGAAATAAAAATGGAAAAAACATTAATAAGAAATTTAGCATGTTGCAAAGACAAGATAGCACCTCAATTTGGATGCGAAGAAAGATATTATAAGAAAAGAAAAAGACATAAGAAATATAAGAAATACAAAAAATCAAAATATAAGTATAAGAAACCAAGAAAAAGATATTATGTAAAAAACTATAAACATAAAAGACCATATAGGAAAAAGAAATCTATAAAGGAATGTACTTGTTATAATTGCGGAAAAATAGGACATTTAGCTAGAGATTGTAAATTACCTAAAAACCCAAAAAATAAACAAATATCAGAAATAAAAATAGAAAACACAGAATATATGCAGATAGATTACATAGATTACGAATTAGAAAGTGAAGACAGTATATATGAAATTTCAGAGAATGAAACAGATAACGAAATAGATAGTGAATTAGACGAATTAAATGACTGAAGAAGATATAAAAATATTAACAAAAGAAGAATATTTAAATGACGAAGGAACAGATCAAAAAATAATATTTGATAACAATGTATTTGATGAAATAAAAGGAAAAGAGTTAGACTTAAGTGTAGAAAAAATATTTAAAATACCAACAATAAAAAATATATTTACTAGAAAAAAGGAAGAATATTATGTAGTAAGTCAAAAAGAACATGTAATAGACTGTAGATATGCAAAAGGTAAAGCTAGTATACCACTAGTAACAAAAAGAATAATTAATAAAGAGATAAACGATATAAAAAGTAGAGACCCAATAAAATATGTACACCTTGGAGGTACAGAAATATTAATAAAAGCATGTTTTAGAGAAGGAATAGATACACCAATAGAATTATATTTAGCAGATGATAGAATTATAAAACCTATAGAAAAAAGTATAATAACTGCCATAAAAGGAAATTTAATATACCAAAAATTTTAATTTATAATAAGTGCGAACCATTCAGTAGCAGTAACGGATAGAAATATAGATAAATCACTAGTATTATATTGGAAGATATCAGGAATAGAATTAACCCCAGGAAGTAAAATATTTACAACAAAATGCAAAAATTTATATGTATTAACAACAAAACATAAAATAACAGGAAAAAATAAGATTAACAAGATACAAATTGATAGCCCATTCGAACAATTTGTAAAAATAATAGATTATAATGATTATAGCTATAGAGACATAGATGTAGAAGAAAATCTAGAAATAATAAATGACAGAATAAGTACAACAAAAAGAACAGTTTATGATAAACCGGAATCATCAAGCTCATAAAAAAGAATAAGTTATGAAACAAGTTCAATGGATAATTCAAACCAATATTACATAACAGGAAAGGTAAATGAAAAAGAATATTTAATACTCTTAAATACAGGACAAGAAGAAAATTATATAGCAAAATATCTAGTAAAAAATGAGGAAATAAAAACCGATAATAATATATGCCCAGATCTACCAAGAAGTTTAATAAATACTAAAAATATAGCAGAAAAAGAAATAATAATAGGAATAAGAAAAATAAAAATAGAATTTGAAGTAAAAGAAGAAATGCAAAAAATAGACATAATATTAGGAATAAAATGGTTAGAACAAGTAAAACCATATAATATAAAACATACACAATTAACTATAACATATAACAGAGAAAAATTATTCTTAAGAAGAGCTTTAACATAAAATGAAAATATATGTATTAATGAAGATAGTAGTAGAAGGATATTACAGTAGATATTATACGCCTATGATAGATACAGGAGCAGAAGCTAATTTATGTAGATATAATTGCTTACCAGAAAGTAAATGAGATAAATTAAAAACACCAATAATAGTTAAAGGATTTAATAACGAAGGAAGCTTAATTACTTACAAAGCTAAGAATGTAAAAACACAAGTATGGGATAAAATATTAACAATAGAAGAAATTTATAATTATGAACTAACATCAAAAGATATACTTTTAGGAATGCCGTTTCTAGATAAATTATACCCACATATAATAACTAGAACAGATTGGTGGTTTACAACACCATGTAAACAGAAAGTAAGAGCAAAAAGAGTTAATAATAAAATTAGAAAGAAAACTGATTGGATAATAGGAAGTGAAAAAATTACACAGAAGTTAGAAAATATAAAAAATACTGAAGATACAATAGAACTAGTCGTATTTTCGATAAATAAAACAGAAATAACTATATTTTCAATAAATAAGATAGAAATAGTTAACAGAAAATTAGAACAATTATATAGTGAAGATCCATTAAAAGGATGGGAAAAACATAAAACCATTATAAAAATTGAATTAATAGACAAAAACAGCATAATAACCCAGAAACCATTAACATATAATTTTAATGATTTAATAGAATTTAAAATGCATATAGATGAATTATTAGAAAAACAATATATACAAAAAAGTAATAGTAAACATAATAGCCCAGCATTTATAGTAAATAAACATAGTGAACAAAAAAGAGAAAAAAGTAGAATGGTTATTGATTATAGAAATTTAAATGCAAAAACAATAACTTATAATTACCCAATACCAAATAAGATATTAAAAATAAGACAGATACAAGGATACAATTATTTTAGTAAATTTGATTGTAAATCAGGATTTTACCATCTAAAGTTAGAAGAAGAATCTAAGGAATTAACCGCATTTACGGTACCACAAGGATTTTATGAATGGAATGTATTACCATTTGGATATAAAAATGCACCAGGTAGATATCAACATTTTATGGATAGTTATTTTAAACAACTACCTAATTGTATAGTATATATAGACGATATACTATTATATACAAAGACCAAAGAAGAACATTTAAAATTATTGGAACAATTTACGGATATAATAGAAAAATCGTGAATAAGTTTAAGTAAAAAGAAAGCTGAAATTATGAAAAATCAGATAGAATTTTTAGGAATACAAATAGATAAAAGTGGAGTAAAAATGCAACCATATAGTACAAAAAATAATAAATTCGAAAGAAGAATTAGATACGAAAAAGAAATTACAATCATTTTTAGGATTAGTAAACCAAGTAAGAGAATATATTCCAAAATTAGCAGAAAACTTAAAACCACTACAGAAAAAACTATAAAAGGACATAGAATATAACTATAATGAAGAAGATAAAAAACAAGTTCAAAAAATAAAAATACTTTGTAAAGAATTACCAAAATTACAATTTCCAGATGAAAATAGAAAATTTATATATATAGTAGAAGCTGATGCTAGTGAATGTAGTTACGGAGGAGTACTTAAATATAAATATGGAGAGGAAAAATTAGAACACCACTGTAGATACTACTCAGGTACATTTAATGAAACAGAAATAAAATGGGAAATAAATAGAAAAGAATTATGCTCATTATATAAATGTTTGTTAGCGTTTGAGCCATATATTGTATATAATAAATTTATTGTGCGAACAGATAATACACAAGTACGCTGGTGGCTAACAAAGAAAATACAAAATTCAGTTACAACGAAAGAGATTTGGAGACTAGTTTTAAATATATTAAATTTCACATTTACAATAGAAGTGATCAGCACTAACAAAAATGTTATTGCAGATTACATATCAAGACAAAGCTACACAGACTGATATAATAGAAGAAGATACTCTAGAAAAGATACTTAACACCCTAACTACGCTTTCAATGAAAGTGGACAGTATGGGTAATGAGATAGAGAAACTAAAGACTAATGAAGATAAACTGAAGTCTATAGCTACAAATCAGCTAACTCAGCAGTGTGCAGAGCTATGTCGATCGGAAGACATTAAAATTTCAGAGCTAGAAGGAGATGTTGGGATACTCCATAAAACCCATAACATTTATCAATCTACTTCTGCAGGTACAAGCAAAGGAGTTAGGAGAAATACTACAAATATGAACCTAAACAAGCTATTTGATAAACCATTTATTCCAAATACACCAAAAGATCCTATGTTTATACCCCCACAAATTACCACATACCGAGAAAGTCTAAACCAAGACAAAAAGACCTACAACTATACAGCCCGAACATACATAGAAAATATTTACAAAATACAAACCTTGTTAAATACCAACCCCAGAGTTATAAACATCCAAGAACCACATACAAATTACATAACCCAGAAGCTAACCGGATACAATAAGCTAATTGCTTTGCCCAAAACCAAACTTGGTCTAGTTAAAACATGTTACGAATATGGAATACTTAGCACCGTATATACCCAAGACGGATATGAAATATCCACTATACCAGAAATATATGATTCATTTAACATTTTTAAAAGAATAACCAAAGGTAACCTATTTTTTATAAAATTTTATACGGCACCAGCAGAGATATTGTATGATGAAGTTAAATCACCTATACAAGTTGTAAAGATAGGAATGACCCGAGATATGATTATACCAGAAGATATTACTCAACAACCAGAAATACCTAGAATTGAGATACCAAATTTTTATGCAAATAAAAGAATTATTGGACTATCTATGATTCTTCAAGAATTAGCAAACAATTATCGCAATAGAAATCCCATATGGAGCTATTATTCAAGAGGTAATGTAATAATATACTCGAATTCAAAGGAACTACGAGAAGCAGATATGGAAGACGTAAGGCAATGGATTTTAACCTTACTCAATCCAAAGAAAAAACCTATCGCCAGAGCTATCAAAGAAAAATTTATTTCGAAAGAACTATTAACCAGATATTGCAAGTTAATTGGACATAAATATCCAGACCATCAATGTTCAAAATGTAATGGAGAAGATAATATTGTACCAGAAGTTCAGCTAGAATAAAAGAATCATGAAGATAAGCATGCCAGCTGGAAAGATAAGATCAGGAGCAATAATGGAGATACAGCAGATACGACAAAATAAACGGAAGACAAGATATCAAGATATTTAATCTTATTGTATAAATTTATTGTTTACGTAAAAAAAAAAAGATAGGATAGCATTTAATGTACATTAAATGTAGTTTATCTTTGTAAGACTTTTTAGACCCCTAGGTAACTTTTTAGCCATGTAGACTTTTTGACTTTTATTTGTTTTTTGTAAACATTAGAAAAACGTGTACAAAAATGTAAACATTCATTCTTTCATTTTATAAATAGAGAAGACAGAAGGCATTGCAAAGCAAGCCTTCATGCGTTGAAGCACAAAAAACTCTCTCTTGTCTACAAAAATATTTTGCTCAGTTAATTAAAAACAAGTATATTTCAATGGAAAAATCTATGGAGGAACAAAGCTCAGAAATATCAAACCTACCCGAACAGGTATATTTATTTATGATTATGAATAGCTAAATTCATAATTCCCAACAATCATGGTATGATAAAATAAATTCATGTTAGTTACTTTATAGTAGAATTATTCGAAGAATAATATGTTAAGAAGTTTATTAGCAAAGTGGAAACGGAGAAAAATTCCTAAGAACTATGTCATCCTAAAGGTGAAACCAATAAGGCAAGAAGCCGTGGTGGGGAGTAACCAGAGTAGAGGCGCTGTTTAGGGGAAAATATCCAGATTACCATGCTAATAGTGACCGAAGAACATGTTATTTAAGAATAATCTAGTATATAGTAATCTAAGATGACCATATTTTGTTATGAACATGGTTGAAGGGAATATTTTGAAAAAAACAATTTTATGAAAATGAATAATTATTTATCTGATGTGATGGTAGATAAATTCAAAATACTTATTTTATATGCACTTAAAGATATAAAAGTAGTAGATATAAGAAAAATCATATTAGAAAAAGCATTTGGTAAATATTACATGACTAGAGTAAATTATATACCATACTACCTAACTACTCCTACAAATACTTAGCATGATAAATTACATAGAATTTTTAGAAAAAGGTATGAGAAACATACAGTTACTAGAAAAATAGATGAAAATAAATATAGACAAATACATGGAAAATAAAGATATAAAATATATAGAATTCCTTAACAAAAATATGCAAGAATTACTAAGGATAAAACAAACAACTACAAAATATTATAATAAAATATTTAGTCAATTTTAGATGATAGATAATCTTAAAATCTTAATCTTATATGTACTTAGAGATTTAGAAATAGATATTAAGAGAACAATATTAGAAAAAATATTAGACTATGAAATTGAAATTATGGATTGGATAGCACAGTTATACCTAGATAATTACCCAGAAGGGTATTATTCAGATTAAAAGATGTTAGAATATATAAAGAAAATTAGAGAAAGGCAAAATTGGATATATGAAGAAGTTAATTACAGAAATCAACTTGAAATAGAAAAAAGACAACTAGAAGAAAAAATACTTAAAATAAAATTAACCTTAGAAAAGGAAGATACAAGTAACAATTTATTTAATACATACGAAAAATTATTTAATACAGATGGAAAATTAGTTATACATGAACAACAAATACTAATTAGTCAGATAAAAAATATAAACCTACGCATTGAATATAGCAAAGTTAGAATAAAATACTACACAGAAATTGCTAAAATTTTAATAGGATAAAATAATAAACTATACAAATTAATGAATACATCTTACAAAAAGAATAAATCATTAAAAGAAATAGAAACCCGACTATATAGTTTATACCAGGAATATAAAAGATTACATATTACTAACGAGGATCCTAAAACACTAGATAATTTAATCACTATAATATCTAATCTAGAATATGAATTAATAAAACATCTTAAGTCAAGAAGATAAAAATGAAAATTATTCCAATCAATAATATTCATTATAAAAATAAATACCTACGTATTTATTATCTAGTTAAATTAACGCACCTAATCCGCACCCCCCTAACAAATGGTATCAAAGCAATAATATTCATTATAAAAATAAATACCTACGTATTTATTATCTAGTTAAATTAACGCACCTAATCCGCACCCCCTACAAATGGTATCAGAGCCCAGTTATTTAAAAAATACAGAAGTAAGTATACATGGTTAAATTGTTGATATCTACCTGGTGCATTTTTATATCTAAATGGTAATACGTTCCATTCATAAAATCCTTGTGGTACCGTAAATGCGGTTAATTCCTTAGATTCTTCTTCTAACTTTAGATGGTAAAATCCTGATTTACAATCAAATTTACTAAAATAATTGTATCCTTGTATCTGTCTTATTTTTAATATCTTATTTGGTATTGGGTAATTATAAGTTATTGTTTTTGCATTTAAATTTCTATAATCAATAACCATTCTACTTTTTCCTCTTTTTTGTTCACTATGTTTATTTACTATAAATGCTGGGCTATTATGTTTACTATTACTTTTTTGTATATATTGTTTTTCTAATAATTCATCTATATGCATTTTAATTTTTTTTAAAT
Source organism: Capsicum pubescens (assembly GCA_030864215.1). NCBI lineage: Eukaryota > Viridiplantae > Streptophyta > Magnoliopsida > Solanales > Solanaceae > Capsicum > Capsicum pubescens. Next base: position 189,624,089 of record CM061544.1, on the reverse strand, counting down.
CATTAAAATTATATGTTAATGGTTTCTGGGTTATTATGCTGTTTTTGTCTATTAATTCAATTTTTATAATGGTTTTATGTTTTTTCATCCTTTTAATGGATCTTCACTATATAATTGTTCTAATTTTCTGTTAACTATTTCTATCTTATTTATTGAAAATATAGTTATTTCTGTTTTATTTATCGAAAATACGATTAGTTCTATTGTATCTTCAGTATTTTTTATATTTTCTAACTTCTGTGTAATTTTTTCACTTCCTATTATCCAATCAGTTTTCTTTCTAATTTTATTATTAACTCTTTTTGCTCTTACTTTCTGTTTACATGGTGTTGTAAACCACCAATCTGTTCTAGTTATTATATGTGGGTATAATTTATCTAGAAACGACATTCCTAAAAGTATATCTTTTGATGTTAGTTCATAATTATAAATTTCTTCTATTGTTAATATTTTATCCCATACTTGTGTTTTTACATTCTTAGCTTTGTAAGTAATTAAGCTTCCTTCGTTATTAAATCCTTTAACTATTATTGGTGTTTTTAATTTATCCCATTTACTTTTTGGTAAGCAATTATATCTACATAAATTAGCTTCTGCTCCTGTATCTATCATAGGCGTATAATATCTACTGTAATATCCTTCTACTACTATCTTCATTAATACATATATTTTCATTTTATGTTAAAGCTCTTCTTAAGAATAATTTTTCTCTGTTATATGTTATAGTTAATTGTGTATGTTCTATATTATATGGTTTTACTTGTTCTAACCATTTTATTCCTAATATTATGTCTGTTTTTTGCATTTCTTCTTTTACTTCAAATTCTATTTTTATTTTTCTTATTCCTATTATTATTTCTTTTTCTGCTATATTTTTAGTATTTATTAAACTTCTTGGTAGATCTGGGCATATATTATTGTCGGTTTTTATTTCCTTATTTTTTACTAGATATTTTGCTATATAATTTTCTTCTTGTCCTGTATTTAAGAGTATTAAATATTCTTTTTCATTTACCTTTCCTGTTATGTAATATTGGTTTGAATTATCCATTGAACTTGTTTCATAACTTATTCTTTTTGATGAGCTTGATGATTCCTGTTTATCATAAACTGTTCTTTTTGTTGTACTTATTCTGTCATTTATTATTTCTAGATTTTCTTCTACATCTATGTCTCTATAGCTATAATTATTATAATCTATTGTTTTTACAAATTGTTCGAATGGACTATCTATTTGTATCTTGTTAATCTTATTTTTTCCTGTTATTTTATGTTTTGTTGTTAATACATATAAATTTTTGCATCTTGCTGTAAATATTTTACTTCCTGGGGTTAATTCTATTCCTGATATCTTCCAATATAATACTAGTGATTTATCTATATTTTATTCTTGCTCCTAGAGTATCTACTATTTTTGTTTCATCCCAACTTTTTATTATTTTTGAACTAAATGGTTCAGGTAATTTATTAAAATATAATTTTCTTATTTCTTTACTTTCTTCTATATTATATGCTCCTTTATAATAATATTCTTTAAATGCGCAAGTATATTTATCTATGTAGCACATATTACATATTGCTAATTTTAACATTAAATTCCTATTTATATCTTTCTCTTCATTTTGTTCTTCTTCTGTTGTTGTCATGCTACTAAATTCGTCTTTTATAGTTGTTTCATATTTTTTTAATAATTCTATAGGTGTTAATATTGTTCCTTCTGTAGGTTTGTCAGTTCTTAATATTCTTTTACTATTTTCAGTTAGATTTAAAAACCATAATTTCACTGTTCCTATTAGTGTTCTTTCTATATATTCTGGTGCATCTGTTACACTTATATTATTATCTAATAATTGTTTTGTCATATATCCTATCCATAATTGTATCGTTTTTTCTGTATCTATTACACAATCTAAGTCTAAAAAGTTATAATTTTTATTAACTATTTGTTTTGGTGTCCATTTGTCATATTCATTCTTTAGATTATATCTTTTAAACTTATTCTTATAATATGTAGGTTTCTTTATTTCTGATGTACTAGGTATTATATTTTGATCTCCTTTTTTATCAAGAGTATTTATTTCTGTGTTGATATTTTCTAAATTTTCTTCATTAATTACTTCTTGTTTTTCATTGATTTCTAAATTTTTTGTATTTGTTAGTATTTCTGTATATGTTTCACTGTCTTCTGAATCATAATTGTCTGTCTCTTCAACATCTATATTATTTATTTCTAATTCCTTGTTTTTTATTTCTTTATTGTCTATTTCTAGTTTTTCTTTAAATTGATTTATCTCGTTTAATAATTTTTGTTCTTTATCTTTTTCTTCTTTTTCTTTTTGTCTTTTTTCATACAGATCTTTTAACATTTGTAATTCTTTTTCTAATTCAGCAATCCTACTATTTTTAGTTTCTTCTATTTTTCGTATTTCTTCTGTAGTTTGTTGTTTTATTTTTTCTATTTCCTTTTTTCTATCTATTTCTTCGTTTTCTCTTTCTATTCTTACCATAACTATCAATTTATCTTCTAATTTTAATTCTTCTTTTTCTAACATTAAATATAAATGTTCGCCTATTTTCTTATATCTTCTTCCTAGATTAGAAAATACTATTCTTATTTTTAATCCTTCGTGATTTTCATATATTTTTTCGTCTATTATAAATTTTTCTTTGTTCATTTTATTGTAAATAGTTCATGTTGATATATATATATTCTAAACTATCTATTTGTGATTCTAAATTTGATATTTCATCTTTTTGTGCATTTATTGAGTTTTTACTAATTCCGGCAAATATATTATAATTTAATCTTTCTATTCTTATTCTTAATTCTTTACGTTTTTCAGAAATAGTTTGTTTTAGTTCTTTGTATTTCTGTATTTTATTCATTTTAACCGTATTTATAGTATTTTGGCGGATATCTAAATCTAATTTTATCATAATTAGGTGGTATATGTCTCATTCTTCTAGCTTTTAAATGGATTATTAATTTTGCTTCAATACTAGATATTAAGGTAATTAGGTAAGCTAATCTTTGTGGGTTTTCTTTTGTTTTATTTAGACTTATATATTCTGAATAATTACTAATTAAAGATTCTTTTATTTTTCTAAAAGCTTCTATGTTTTCAAATGGTCTTCTCATAATTAATATTGATTAATTATTGTCAAGTAAATCCAATCTAAATTCATAAACACATAAATTTAACCATGTATACTACTTCTGTATTTTTTTAAATAACTGGGCTCTGATACCATTTGGAGGGGGGTGCGGATTAGGTGCGCAGATTTAACTAGATATTGAACTTTTTACTCTTCATTAAAAAATTTCACTTTAGACAAAATCGTCTTTTCACTATTTTTTATTTATGAATTTAAAATTAACTAAAAGATTTACTAATTTAATAAGAATTTAAATAGCATAAGATTAATGTCTTATATAATTAAGCCCAATGATACACAAAGCCTTGTAATAACCCACGTGATATTTTTCTATGAAATTCTAAAGACAAATTTCATAAAATCAATTTGATGTTAATCAGAAAAAGACTAATCTATATCTATATCTATAATCTATAATCTATAATCTATAATCTATCTCTATCTATAATCTATAGTCTATATCTATAATCTATAATCTATATCTATAATCAATATAATTTATTAAAAGTGTGAATGACCTTAAAAATATTGTTTGAACTTTTTGTCCTTCATTAAAAGACTTTGCAACAGATAAAGTCATCTTTTCACGTTTTTACTCCAAATATTATATAATTACTTTTACAATATTTAAAATTAAAGAGTCTTAAATATATGATAAGAGAAAAATATATGGTAATAATTAAGGAGTCTTGAATTATATGTTCAGAGAAAGATATATTTTAAATATTAAAAATCTTAAATATATGATAGCAAAATTAATATATATGGGTAAAAGAGTATGTGTACCCGTAACATTGTGGTATATCTTTAGTAGAATTATTGAAGTAATACATATGATTTTTGTCCTAAGTCAACTAGGATTTACTGCATGTCTTTAGCCACTATATTTTTCTCTATTTAAATGTCTTCAAGAAAAGGGTTTTTACGTTTTCTTTTTGGTTTGTTTTTGGAGAAACGAACGATAATTTCACATGTACAACTACATATTTTTCTCTATTTAAATGCCTTCAGTCCTTACTTTTTTTCCTTTTCTCCTTTCAACTTCTTTTATTTTTAATTTTTTTTTCTCTTTTTTTTTTCTTTGATTTTTGTTTTTTTCTTAATTTTTTTCTCAGCTTTTATTTTTATTTTGTCTTTTTTTTTTCTTTTTTCTCAACGTTTTTTTTTCTTTTCTCTTAACTTTCATAATTTATTTCTGTTTTTTGTTTTCTTTGATTTATTTTAATATTTGACTTCATTTTTTTCTTTTTCCGCAATCTTTACTATTTTTCTTTTCTTTTCTTCGATTTCTTCCAAACAACAAGTTACGCTCCTTGAACAAGAGTTGACACTACCACATTATATCTTGATTTTTGATATGTTCTATTAATCTTGCCTTAGAGGCAAGACTTAGGACTTTCAAACAACGAGTTACATTTCATGGGCAAGAGTTGACACTACCACATTGTGTTTTGATTTATGAGATGTTCTATAACTCTTACTTTAGAGGCAAGACATATCACAAGAACTTTCAAACGACAAGTTATTCCCCACGAGCAAAAGTTGACACTACCACATTATGTCTTGATTTATGTCATGTTCTACAAGTCTTGCCTTAGAGGTACGACTTATCTTATGTATTTTCATACAACAAGTTACGTACATTGGGCAAGAGTCAACATGACCACATTGTGCTTTTTACTTACGAAATGCTCTATAACTTTGACTTAGAGGCAAGACTTAGCCTAAGGACCATCAAATAGCAAGTTATGCCCCATGGGTACGAGTTGACACTATCACTTTGTGTATTGATTTATGAGATGTTCTATAACTCTTTCCTTCGAGGCAAGACTTATACCTAGGGCTTTCAAGCAACAAGTTACGCTCCATGAGCAAGTGTTGACACTACCACATTGTGTTTTGATTTATGAGATGTTATCTAACTCTTGCCTTAGAGGCAAGACTTAATCCAATGACTTTCAAACAACAAGTTATGTCCCATGGATAAGAGTTGACACTACCACATTGTGTCTTAATTTATAAGATGTTTTATAAATCAAGAACTTTTAAACAAGTTCTGCCTCATGGGTAAGAGTTGACACTACCACATTATGTTTTGATTTATGAGATGTTCTATAACTCTTTCCTTAGAGGCAAAACTTAGCCCACAAGTTACGCCTCATGGGCAAGAGTTGATACTACCACACTGTGTCTTGATTTATGAGATGCTCTACTAGTTTTGCCTCTAAGACAAAACATAGCCTAGAATCTAGCCCCCCCCCCCTTAAAAAAAGTTACGTTCAATGAACAAGTGTTGACACTACTACACTGTGTCTTGATTTATGAGATGTTCTATAACTCTTGCCTTAGAGGCAAGACTTAGCTCAAGGATTTTCAAACAACAAGTTATGTCCCACGATTAAGACTTGACACTACCACATTGTGTCTTGATTTATGACATGTTTTATAGATTTTGCCTTAAAGGCAAGACTTATCCCAAAGGACTTTCAAACAACAAGTCATGCCCTTAAATTTACTTTGATGTCAAAGAAATAAGATCCTTTTGTGGATTATCCAACTGTCTATTTATTAGTAAAATATAATAGAAGTTGAGAAAAAAAAAGTGAAGAAAAAAATAGAGAGAAGAAAAAAAAGATTGAGAAAAATAGAAGAAAAAATAAAGGTTAATAAAAAAGAGAAAAAAATAAAGATTAAGAAAACCAAAAATGAGTACAAAAAAATAAAAACAAAGTTTAAGAAAAATAAAAAAAATAAAAGTGAAATGATAAAAAAAATAAAAGAATGATAAAGGTTGAGACAAATGAATTAAAAAAAGGAAAAAAGAGAAATGAAGAAATACATAATATTTGAGAAAAATAAAGATTGAGACAAATGAATTAAAACAAGAAAGAAAAAAAAGAAAAAAATAAAAAATAAAAATAAAAATAGAAGTTGAGAGACAATTGAGCATGAAAAGTTTAAAAAAACCTGAGGTATAAAGGGCAAAATATACTTGGATTATATATAAAAAGGAAGGAAGACTAGTCTTTAAAGACTTTTCTTATGAGGAGACAAAAAATCAAAGCTACCCACTAAGGGTCATCCCATGTAATTTCTTGAATATTCCTCACCTCCCCAGACAACCTAAGCCCAATAAACTGTGCCAAATGTATAATTATGAAAAAATACTTAAAACTACACCTTAAGTTACTAATATTACTTAAAATCTCAACTCCCAAAACTTATTACAAAAAATTCTTTTCATACTTTCTCTCTCCAACTATTAAATACATAACCCACCCCCTTATTTTAACGCCTAATCCTCCTCAAACAACGCCTTAAATCAAGGACATTATCAAACAATTTTCCAATTTCGAACTACAATCGTATTCTTCTCAACTTGATCAATATCACATTTCAGTTTATACTGATAAACTCCATTAACATTCTTCTTCCGTTTCTTTCAAGTCTTCTTCTGTTAACTCCATTAAAAATACAATTCTTCTTTCGTTCAAGTCGTAGCTCCAATGAATCAGAGTGAACCACGACGCAACAATGACGAAACCACCTGAGCTTCGATGATCTCAAACAAACCAACACAACGGTGAGCTTGTCCACAGTGAAACGAGCTCACAAATAAAAAAATGTGTTTCAATGATAGTTGCGAGTGGTCAAAGAGAGAGATCCATAGAGACATCCTCCATCATCAGATTTTGATTGTATATACAGATCTTGAATGATTCATACATAATTCATATACAAATATTGAATCATATCTTGAATTCCCACCATTAAATCTCAAATCTACGGTGTCCTGCACCATCATATCTTAAATCCACGACGACGTACAAGACCATTCAAGCCATGAGAAATTCTGGAATTTGGAGATTCATAAATGGAGGTTGAAAATGATGATGTTAATAAAGATACATAAGATTGATGTATCTATTAAGAGAGTTTGAAGATACATAAGAATGATGTATCTGGTAGAAAAGGACAAGAAGACACATTACGCGATCCTCCACCAAATGTACAAAAACTATGAGTCTTACTGAATATTAGGTTACAGATATATAAGAAAGATGTATTTGATTAAAAATGTACAAAAATCATGTATCGAAAAGCTTTTTGTGCTACCGATACATAAGACTTATGTATCTCTGTGATATTAATATTTAAGAGTTAGTTATTGGTGCTTATGTATTAAATGGTGATGTATCGTGAGTCTTAGCTATATGTCACGATAATGAATTAAAAACTAAGATTTTACGTAAATATAAAAATAATTAGAATTTTATGTGGAATTTATTAAAATTGCCCTATAATTATGGCAATTCATTTCTCATATTTATAATTATCATCTTTTTAAATTTTTGAATCATTTTTAAACTAATTTTTTTACTTGACTAATATAATGAAACCACCAAATTGCTTTTTTATGGATCTGATGAAAAAGGTTTTGAATTTCAAAGCCCACCATATTGACATTTAACAAACTACACGCCACTCCTGTAAGGACCTGAAGTGCAAAATCTTGCTCTTTATGTATTTTGATCATTTTTTCCTTCTCTGAAATTGCTACATCTTAATTTTGGAGTGTGAGGATGGTTGGAGCGGTTTCTAATACCCTCGGGAGGGTTTTGGGAGAGTTTGAGGCGTTTCAGAGCTTTAAAAGTTTTATAGTGTCAGTGTCGATATTTTGAGTGCCGAATAGCAATTTGGATAGTTTCGTTAAGTCCAGAACGTTGAATTTGGGTTAGTAGCGGGGTTGGTTCGGATTCGGAGCCTTCAGTTTGTGTTTTGATCCTCCATTTGAAAAACTAGTGAAATATGCCTTAAGGGGTTCCAGGGGTTAATTTGTTGAAATGATCTTTTTTTAATATCCAATGTTGCTATTGAGTTCAGAATATCGAAATCAACCTAGTTGAATATATCATGTATTTTGGTAGGGTTCCGATCAAATTTTGAGGGTCCATTCAGAGCATTGTTGGTATGCACCAAAATCAGAACTTAAAAAAAGGTTGCTTTCATTATTGGCATAGTCCGAACTTAATGGAGACGTTAGCTTTTTTTAAAAATGTTGCTTTCATAAAATCAACCCTCGAGACCCTATTTCACTATTTTCTAAATGAAGGGTCAAAATGAGATATAACAGTCTCGAAATTGAATCAACTCTGTGACTAACCCTATATTCGATATTTCGGATCTTCTGGCGTAGTCTTTTTTTTCATTCGATACTTTGAAAAACAAATATTGACTGAAGTCAACTATATGACTTCTCAAGCCTCTAAAAACCATAAACTAGCACAACTCATTTTCAATAACATCGAAAATCATGTCAACCATTCCCAAATCTTAAAATAACATATAGCATTTACAGGGAAGGAAAAAAATGGTCAAAACACATAGAAAGGAAAATTCACAAATTCAGGTCATTACAACATCCACTACTAAAACTATTTAGTCCTTGAACTTAAGGCAAGAAAAATACCTGAATCGATAAAGAGATGAGGATAACTACTACGCATGTCAGACTCAACCTCTCAAGTAGCCTCCTCAACAGGATGATGTCTTCACTGAATCTTAACTGTAGGAATATTTGTAGAATGCAACTGTCTCATATCCATAGCTAAAGTGGACACTGGTTCCTCAAGAAAGGTTAGCCTCTCATCCAACTAAATCCAGTCCCAACGAAACATATGCTACTCATCCGAAATATAGTGTGGAAGCAAGATACAAGAAAAACTGGATGAACAACTGAAAAGTATGGAGGTGAGGCCAACTCATACGCAACTTTCCAACTACTCAAAGAATTTCAAATAGTCCAATATAACTGAGGCTAAGATTTTCCCTCTTCCCAAACCTCATCACTCTTTCATGGGCGACTATCACGACCCAAAAATGAGGGTCATGATGGCACTTACCGTGACATACCTTGACAAGTAAGCCTATCACCCCAACTGATATAAAAAGAGAAAAAGACAAAAATATCCCAAGGTAAGGCTAGAAATATCCCAAGGTAAGGCTTTTAAAATGAAGCCAAACCATAAAAGTAATCATAACAATGCGGAACAAACTATCCAAAATACCGATCATGCCCAAAACCTGGTGTCAATAGTGTAAGAACTACTAATATAATCCATGAGTCAAATACATTCAAAAAATAACGAAAAAGAATAATATCTGTCTCTAAATACTAATAAAGAAATAACTACTATAGAAAGATAGAGGTGAACTCCCGATGCATGAATGTCCAACCGCTACCTTGGAAGCTCCAACAATCGCCCAAGTCAAGAAGTTGAGGCGCACTTGAGTTAGGACCTGCACCGAAAGGGTACAGTAGGCATGAGTACAGTCCACTTATACTCAGTAGGTATCATAGGCTGATAAAGTAAAGTAGTAAATAAGGCATACAAAATATACACTAAGGGCACATCACCTACAATCAGGAAATGTCCCACAATGGCAGCCCACACCGCTTACACTAACAGTTCTAATATATCACATATATTGCAATATCATAACCAGATAGAACACAAGTATGTCTTATACCACTTATAAGTAGAACAAGGGGAAAACATACATATACAAGATAATCAAATATAAGTAAAAGAAGATAAGAAAATTGCGTAAATGGCAAGTCAATATGGCAATACAACACAATATAAACACAATAAAGTAAGTAAAATGTATATGATGATGATGATGATAATGATAATGATACACGAGTTCGCCGCACAACCTCTGGGATTATCGTACAATCCCCATATACACCTACAGAGGCAAGCCTCCCAATGCAGGACCCGTGAGGGGTTCTTCAACTCGTATACGATCCACATATCTCATATCTCCTTTTTGGCACATCCCTTGATAAGGGTTTTATAATGTGTTATAATATATCCTCCCGGCACATCCCTTGGGGAGGGTTTTAAAAAGGTCTTGTCAGTATTACTCAGATGTTGCCACGGTGGTACCAATATTTCATGAATGAGTATGATATGAGATGTAATGCTTACAACCAATCACAATGAGTATTTCCATAATAAATCACATGATATATTTCCACAACCAACCACAATGATACATTTTCACAATCAATCACAATGATACATTTTCACAACCATGTGAGCCAATATCCACTCATTATTTCCGTTTCATCCATAAATTTCCACATGTCTCATATACCAACAAGTATGAATGTATCACAATACATCAATGGTTCCACATTAGACATTTCAACAACACAATATAATTATTCACATGTATTCAAGGATACCAACATCACATAGGACCCCACACAGTTACACATATCACATAATATCTCAATTTCGATAATTATATCACATATAGACCCCCGCACGGGCAAAACACGTAGATAGCCATTTTTCATGATTAGTTTCCACCCTTAACCTGTATTTTGTACTATTATTTACTACCCAAACCATTCTGAAAGAGTTAAGCCATAACCTACCTCAAAAGCCGAAACTGGTCCACTATACTTCAAACCCACAATCTTACTTTTCACGAATAATCATGATCTCCAATAAAAACATCAAATATGAAATCTACACGATAAAATAAAACCAACGACATTCATACTGACTACTTTTGGTTCGGGATCAAAACGGACCCCCAGAACGGGTTTCCAAAAAAGAAGGGCAAAATCGGAGCTTTACTTCAAGAACATGTTTTCCATATTCTTAGGAACCTACAGTTAAAAACTCAAATTAAATCGAGTAAAAAATGAGGTTCAAATCAAAGAAATATTATTTTTGAGCTTTACCGGATAATTTTTTTGAAATCCGGGTTGAAATCAAGAATCAGGCTTGTTTTGAAGGTTAAATTGATGAAAAACTAGTAATTATAATATAAAAACATTATTCAAGTGAAAAGGAGTGGAATTGGAGTTTAAAATCAAGCCCTAAGATTTTTGGGCTTTTGAGAAATTTATCAAGAAATTACTAAGAAAAAGGTGAATTCTTACCTTAAATCCATAATAAAATCTAGAGATAGATGTTAATCTAGTTTTTCAAGCTCCCATTCTATTTTAGAGTTTAACTCTCAAGAGACAAGATGAAAAATGAGCAAAATGGACCCCAAAACAATTTTAATAGTGCAGAAAATCTGTACTAACAAGGAAAAGCTGCTGTTTTTTTTATTTTTTAAGTCCAACCCGGACTTCGATGGGGTGCCCGAAATTCGTTCGGAGTCCGATATATGCAAACAAACTATGTAACTACACTAAATTCGATGTTTTAAACGCATTGGCGAAGTCAAATTTTCAAAAAAGTATCATTTTTAAAAAGTTGACCCCCAAAATCCAAAATCACAATTTTTCAAATCGAGGGTTGAAATGAGATTTAATAGCCGTAAAATCACACCAAATATCTTACCACCCTAAAATTGACATTTCAGATCTGCTAGTGAAGTCAAATTTTTCATTTGAGGTAGCTTCAACCAAACGTGGGTCCCATACTCATATTTTCAATTTTCTTTTCGACCAATAGGTCGAAATAAGCTTGAGTGCATCGAGACTCGAACCAAAGGTCCACCTAGCCTAAAATTAATATTCCAGAGTTGTTGGCGCAGCCCGTTCGGCCATCCATCGCTTGGATCAAAAGATATCCTCATAAGTCTAAAATAAGGCTCTTGAAGCCATCAAAAACCACAATATCGCATAAATGGTACCAAAATGTATCGAAAACCATGTCAATCACTCCCACACCCCATAAATACCATAATGCAACTACGGGGAGGGGGTAAAATAGTCAAATTACATAAAATAATTTTTTGTACAAATTTCATCAAATTTTTAGATTGTTACAATGACACATGAAGGAATACTCTATCACCATTCCTAAACTTCAAGGCACAAAGCCCGTGGTCTACATAACTCTTTTTCCTACACAGAGCTGCCTAAAGCCTATCCTGAATTACCCGAACTCTATTCAAAGACTCGTGAAGCAAGTCAGTAACATGAGGTCTAACCTATGAAATCTCAAACCAATCAATAGGGGATCGATAGCATCTATCATACAATGCATTAAAAGGGGTCATCTCGATACTCAAACGGTGACTATTATTATAAGAGAACTCCGCCAAGGCCAAATTCTGCTCCTACTAACCTCAAGATCCATAACACATGCATGAAGCATATCCTCTAAAACCTAAATAGTCTGCTCCGACTGACCACTAGTTAGGGGTGGATAGTTGGTTTTGAGGTCTACCTGAGTACCCGATTCCTCCTAAAAGGTCCGCTAGAAGATAAAAGTGAACATTGAGCCTCTGTCTGAGTCACGACTCAATTTGTCAGGTTATGATGGTACCTTCTATAACCCACTACTAGGTCATCTAATTCATAGTACGAAACCACTAGCAATGGACTACCAAGATAAATGAAAGGAAAAAGTGGAATAATTATAATAAAAGATCATATATATAAGACAGTCCCAAAATCTGGTGAAATCAGTACAAAAACTTCTAATATAATAAGAATACAAAATAAAATACTAAATAAATATACTGATACAACCCATCTTTGAATACAACATAGAGATTAGTCTAGCCCATAAGAGGGAGAATAGTAATACTCCTAATGACAGGAGCTCACCCAAGATCTTTGATCCATAGCTGCTCCGCACGATGCACATAACAACGATGAGAACCCATACTATGATCTGTAGGATGCAGAAATATAGTAAGTACCAAACACATGGTACTCTGTAGGTAACTGCCGACTGATATTAAAAGATAATAAAAATATAGATAACAAGTAAGCAAAAATATAAACTAAAGTCCATATTTCCAAGAAAGTAACATAATAAGACTAAAGAGGCAATAAAGATGAACTATTCTTATCTAGTTGTAATCAGGAACTAAAGCACTATGCGGTATATCACTAGCTAATATATAAACAAAGGGTAGAAGAAGGATATATAGTAGCATACAAGGCCAAGTAATGGACGTACATCATGAATAAATAAAGCAAGAGAGGAATATACAGTAATACTATAGCTATATACATATATATAGGTTTAGATAAGACTAACACAAAGGTACAACCTAGGGTAGTCAACCTAATATCTCAAGGCATCTTAATCAAGTAGGAAATTAATGTTGGCCTAAACAGGGTTCCTAATCTAAAATATCTAAAAATGAGATAATTATCCATAATAAAATAATCGTATTGTAAAGGGGTCAAAACGTACCTTGAATATCAGTACTAGTCCAATAATCAACCTGCCATAAACTAACCATAATAACAATAATACAGTAATTGGATAGTCTAAACAAATAAAACCTAAACTGAGCCCCATAACCCGAAAGGCTCAATCAGCACACAACACACAACAAACAACACTCCTATCTTGTACCTATGTAACCACCCATAAGGCTGATAGGTATAGGGAAGAAATAACATACTGGTGATAGGCAATGCACATGTAAGAATGAATGCAAAGTAAATCCATAATACCATAATTGATCCAAGTGCCATATAGTAACCAATGTACACACCTCCTCCAGCTCAACGGCTCGCAAAGGCAGGACCTATGATGACCTCTCTTCTCTGGCACGGCGGTTCATGAACGAAGAGGTCCCTAAGGGGGGTCAGAAGTACCTGTATACACAGACCTAGTCCTGATTTAGATTTTCCAATCATCATAATCACCATCAATTTACTCCATCCAGTACCAGAGAGATGTGTGTATGTGTATATATATATAATAATAATAAATGTACGAACTCAAAACGTGGCTAAAAGAGTATAAAAAAGGTTAGAATCTCTCCCGACCAAAGTAAATAGTAGTAGTAAAATCGTGGATCAGAATCTATCTCGATCAAATATCTAAACATCATTTTTAGTTTCAAAATCTCATAAATCATCCATTAAGGTGGTACATTTCCCATTATGAAAGAATCCATTTTCAACGTTAAAAGTGGAAATAGATCCCTTTTTTGAAAAACAGTCATATAACCATGTTTTTAGTTGGAATCATACCAGTAAGTGAGAATGAATGTACTGAATCTATGCGTGCCATATCCAGTATCCAAACAATACTATTATAAGCATCTAAATATCCATAGACTACGCTACGTCCTTTACAAAGATAAATCACTCACCTGGAGTTCAACTAATATCGTATCAAGGCCCTTGACTCAATAATATATAGCCATATTTCTATAATATGGGAAACCATAATAGTTTACCGATCTAATTAGTAAACCTTATACTAAAGGATCATTAGACTCGACTATGTCTAACATGCTAGTAACCCAGGGTAATAAGATCTTATAAGCATAATAATCAATTCATCTTAAGGGTCGATCTACCCTTCTATCTCCAAACTCATAAATAAGGCTAAGTCATAGTAATCTACCCATAATTATATCCTAACATACCTATCTAGCATGCAACATATATAGTACACTATCTCATGAAGAAGAGTAGACCAGAAGCCTACCTCGATGGTGAAACGTAAGTCCTCGAATCTTCCACAAGTCATCTATCTTTGATCCACTATCCTGAAATGCCACCAAGATATCAAAATAACAATATATACATCATAAGGAGTAAAATGAGACCAATATTTCTATATAAAGAGTCAGGTCAAAATTTGGGCCAAGAACTGACCTGCGTGCCTGCAAATAAAATCCAAAATTGAATTTGTCACGAGATCCCTTAAAAAACAAGAAATGTATGCTTAAAAGTTGAAAACAAATGGTGTAAGAATCCGAGACCAAATCAGCCCCTAAAGTTTAGAGATTTTAAGACCTAATTCTAAGAATTTATCATGAAATAAGATGAAAATTGATGAAAAACTAATGGGAAATGACCAAGGAGTGTTAGGTTAGCTTACTTTAACTTCAATGGATGATTCTCTACTTTTTTCCTCTATTTAAAATCTCAATATAGTGTAGAAATAGAGGAGAAAATGATGGGAATTCTGGGTGAAGAAGGTGATATAACACTAGTGGGATTCTCTTAAGCAATCAAATGATTGCTTAAGCGACCTAAAGATTTCTTAAGCGATCCTCAATGACATGTCGACCCTTTGCTTAAGCGGCCCTATATCACTTAAGAGATGAGGTATTCGCTTAAGGGACAGGGTGGAACCAATGCTGGTCCCTTAAGCAATCATTGCTTAAGTAACCAAAATGTCGCTTAATATTTCGTATCAATTGATGCTAGGTACCAGATTTTGCTAAGTCCAAATGGACTCCGACTGAGTGCTCAGGATTCATTTGGAATCCCTTGCGCAAAAATGAACTATGCTACCATACCAAATTTTACATTCCAAACTCAAATGATATTGTTTTGACTAAATATGGTCCCGACACTTATAGTTCCATTTTTCACGTAATTTACCCAATATCCCAAAATAAGTTTGAAAGCCTTGGAACTTGAACCAAGTGTCTTTCTAACCTAAAATCAATGTTCTGGAACTAATGGTGTTGTCAAAATTCACATCTGAGGTCTTCTACTAGGTTTTTTGGTCCGAGACTAAATCTTAAATAGAGAACCTCTAAAATAAAAAAATTAGCCTAAAACTCAGACGAACTGTCCGATGACCGAACCGACAGTTCCAACAAGTCATAAATGAATTGTAGCCACAGTAGAAAGGCTTAAACCTAAAAATGCATACAAATTGAGGTAATGACCTAATGGGTCATTATAATATCCACTACTAAAAAGACTTTCATCTGTAAAAGTCAATGGATAGAAAAAACACAAAAACTCGAAGGGACAAGGTAGTGGATCTGCATGCTCCGAGCAAGACTCCCCAGATAACCTGTAAGAAGAAATAATGCTTCCAAGAGATTTTATCATAGGTATACCTTTTTAAACCAATTTCCTTACTCCACTTCTCAAACAACCAAAACTTACTCTAAACCACCAACTACTAAATCAAAAAAGGCTGATGCACACAAATCTGAACCACAACACACTAAAACCACATTGGTACTAGCATAACTAAGTGAATACTCAACCAAGCCAATGGTAATCTAAGGCATGAATCATGCGACAAATTCCAATATCCAAATCTAACCTTTGGTTGCCCTTTTCAAACCTGTTATCTACTCTAAACCAAGCAACAAGTCACCCGAGTCCTGTCCGCGCAACCTCATCCACTATCCTCAAAGAACGAAAGCTGATCCACCAAAAATCTATAATGTCAAGCATGAGAATAAACCCATGAGGCGCTACCTGGGTACGCACAAGGTGATAACCAGTGTCTGCAATTTAAGCCAATGCTAAAACTGGTACGAATGACCCTCAAAACTAATAGTTAGGAGCTCAAAGCATATACACTTACCACAGAATGAACCTCTCTAGGTTGCCCATCAACCAAGGATGAAGCCATGCTAAATCTAACACAGCATACTACTCCTGCTGAGTAAACAACCCAAATTTTTTGAAGAAAACTAAAAAATGAGGTCAAGAATGAAGGAAACCATTCTCTAGTGCCATCGGGCCATCCTCTAAATATCTATCAACCACAATCTACCTGAATGAAAAAATTGAATAGGTACACAAAGATTAGACTTAGCCAGTCGATAAATGAAACCCCAATTGAGACAAATATAGAAATGAAGGCTACACCTAAACTCTGCAACTCCCAGCTGAAATCACAACACAAGGCTGAATCGCCGATCTCAACTATCCAAATCAATCCTGTAGATAGGTAAGCATCCACCCTAAAAACTATCATAACCATCAAGTCTCTATTTCAAGGCATCAAACTCACACTTAAGCTAATAAGTCTAAACCAATGGTAAACACCCAACTTACCCTCACTATCTAAGATCAGACATATCCCCATAGATCACGCCAGAGATAAAGTCAAAATGTAGCCAAAGAATAAAATCACCACGAAGGATAAAACACAGGCTGAAAGCATAAGCAACTAACTCCATAACTTCCAAAGGGTACAATTCACCAATGCATACCTAAGAACACACCAAAGGTTGTAAACGATACTAGTGATAACTAAAACTCTAGTAACTCAAAGAAATGCAACCTTAAAAAAACTGGATGAATCCAATACTTTATCTTACAATGAATACCTAATTTTCCAAAATAAGAAGTGGTTACAGGAAAGATCACCTATCTCTACCTCCCTTAAATCTATTGGAACAAGAACCATATCATGTCAAGAATAGAGTATCCAACTCTACACCAATACCAAGATCAAACCAGCTCAATAAACCTCAAAAGCAAGTCCAAGGCCTCTCGACATAAACACTGAGACCACTACAAATAATTAACTATCCAACTCAGAGGAATAGGTCCAATCTATTCAACCTTAAAAATAGGCTACATAACTAAATCACCAAATCTATATCCATAACGGAACCAAGAAGAGTGAACCTACCTCCCTTCATATCCCATTCAACAACCGCTCTATCCTTACTAGCAGAAGAGGAAGATGACCAACCTTGCCTCGTTACAAGAGAGAAATCATCCAACCACGCTAGCCGCTGAAGCCAATAAATAAAAACAATGAGGAAGGAAAATTAGCTAAATAATATTAGTGTAGTCGTTCACCAAGAGAGGATCATTCAATACCACATAATAACAATAATAACAATAGCAATATAAACATCAATATAAAGAGTAGGTGGTACAAAAAATAAAAATTAATAATAAGTACCACAATAAGGCCATAAGAAGACCAATATGACATGGTAAATGCGACTTAAACCCAAATACTACACCCCTAGGAAATATCGATACCGATCCACTACTAAAAGAAATCATCTACAAGGTAGCTACATTACATAAAATCTACACCAGGGCACATAATATACCAAGAAACATACTAATCGTGTGTATGAAAACCTCAAATACATTTAAATAAAAAGGTAAAGTCAAGAAATAAAAAAGCCCACTTATTACAGCAAAATCTAAAGTCAAATGCCAGATATACCCAAGGGATTATGAATTTGAGAGGGTCCAAACTCAGAATGAGCGTCTGAATTACCAGCTTAGGCACCAAGTGTATTGCCTCTAGACGAAGATGCCTTATCCCAATGAGACTGATTTGGATGAATGACTAATAATCTCATACTGGGGATACTCTATGGACTAGTGATCGATCTTTCAATAGTCATAGCTAACCCTTGAAGATCTAACCTAGCATAAAACATTGCTGATCAACTGATGCTGGGGCTATTCCCCACTAAAATGGTCATTCTACCCACAATCATAACATATCTCAGGAACTCTAGGCTTGTAATGAATGTATGCTAATTTCATTTGAACAACCAAATCATGCCTGGGCACTCTCTAGACCAATGTTTAATCTTACCACAACTAAATCAAGCTTCTAGAATACTTTGAGGTACTGCTCTTACTGATCTAAGAAGGCTACCATGACCTAAAGACCTATGCTAAATTCTCTGCATGGTCTGCTAAGAACTCTACCCATTGTGATCACAACGAATAATCTGAAATCCACCTATAGTCTAGAATGATACCTGCGTGGAACTATTAAACTGCAAGCAAAGCTGAACCCCATTAAAAGGATCCTCACTCTTGGATGAAATACCAATCGCACTATACTGATGACATAGCCTCTTACTGCCACCCCTATAAGTCTTAATACATGCTTTCTCTGTGGCCCTCACGTGATCAATAACCTGAGATAAAGAAAACCCAACTGCTATCAAGTGCTCTGATGCTAAATAGAGTGGAAAAACTAATCTTCTAATAAATTCACGTGCCATCTCATGCTTTGAAGGATATAACATAGGACTATGTCTATCCTACTTAAGAAATCTAATCTCATACTTTGAAATCGGTAGGGAACCTACTGAACACCACCAAACCCAACTCTGACCTGAGAACTGATCTATGAATTGAATATCATCCCTGGTTGTGAGGTATTTGTAAAATGGCTCAAAATCCCTAATGTTGATCTTAAAAGGATGAAGTGGTCACAAACTCTACTGGAGCTTTGGCTGGCCCCAAATCCTCTGACTGAGCTGAATATCTTCAATATCCATCCCTGACTCCCTGGTCTAGTGATGTGTTGAAGCGCTAAAAATGCATTCTAAAGTCCCATCTGCATCTATCGATAACCTCATATCATTTATCTGGGATAGATTAGAGTCAAAAAAATATACTTGAGGAACAAAGAAATACAATCACATGATAAGGAGTCAAGAATAAAAGTTCCTAAGAATGACCTCTAGCCTCCTAAATATAGGTTACGAATGTCTCTGCACTGATCTGCATGACTCTACTTGACACTTAACTCTTTTACCAACACACTGATAAACCTAGGCTCTGATACCGATTTGTTATGACCTAATTTCTCAAGTTATGATGGCACCTATTATAACCCACTACTAGGTAAACTAATCCATATTTCAGAACTGCTAGTAACAGACTACCAAGAGAAATAAAAAGAAAATGCAAAATAATTATAATTAAAGACCATATATATAAGACAGTACCAAAACCTGGTGGAATTAGTACAAGAGCTTCTAATATAACAAGAATACAAAATGAAATACTAAATGAATAGACTGATATGGCCCATTCTTTAATACAACATATAGATTAGTCTAGCTCATAAGAGGGAGAATTGTAATACCTAAACACCAGGAGCTCACCCTAGATCTCTGATCCATAGTTGCTCTACATGATTCACACAACAATGATGAGAACCCATACTATGATCTGTAGGTTACAAAAGTGTAGTATAAGTACCAAACACGTGGTACTGAGTAGAAAACTGCCAACTAAGCTTCAAATATAATGTAAAAATAGATAACATGTAAGCATAAATGTAAACTACAACCCAAATATCTAGTAACTAACACAGTAAGACTAAAGAGGTGATAAGGATGAACTATCCTATTCTAGTTGTACTCAAGAACCAAAAGACTATATCGTATATCACTGGCGAATATACAAACAAAGGATAAAAGAAGAACACATAGTAGTATAGGCCAGGAAAAGGATATACAACATGAATGAATGAATAAATAAATAGAGGGATATACGGTACTACTATAACTATATACATATAAATATGAATATATAAGACTAACTCAAAGGTACAACCTAAGGTAGTTAACGTAGCATCTCAAGGCATCCTAATCAAGTAGGAAACTAATGCTAGCATAAATAGGGTCCCCTAATCCAAACTTCTAAACATGAGATAATTATCCATAATAGAATAACCATAAGGGAAAGGGGTAAAAAATGTACCTTGAACTCAGTACCAGACTAATAATCAACCTGCCACAAACTAACTATAAAAATAATAATATAGTTATCGGCTAGTCCAGACAAATAATACCTAAATCAGCCCCATAATCCAGAAGGCTTAATCAACACACAACACACAACAAACAACACTAAAATCCTATACCTATGTAACCCTTCACAAGGCTGATAGGTATAGGGACCAAATAACATACTGGTGATATCCAATGCGCATGTAAGAATGAATGCAATATAAATCCATAATACCATAACTGATCCAAGTGCCATGAAGTAACCCAGTGTACGTACCTCCTCTAGCTTGACGTTTTGAAAAGTTAGGACCTACTACGACCTCTCTTTTTCTACATGATGACTCATGGACGAAGGACCTCCTAGGGGGTTCGAGAGTACCCGTATACACCAACCTAGTCCCGATCTATGATTTCAAATCATCATAATCACCATCAATCTACTTTGTAAGGTATTAGAGATATGTATATACTTATATATATATATATATATATATATATATATATATAATAAATGTATGGATTCAATTTGTGGCTAAAAAGTGTAAAAAGGGTCAAATCTCTCTTGATCGAAGACAATAGTAGTAGTAAAATTATGGACCAAAATCTGTCTTAGTCAAATATCTAAAATATCATTTTTGGTTTCAAAGGCTCATAAATAATCATTAAGGTGGTAAGATTCCCATTATGAATAAATTTGTTTTAAAAGTGAAAAGTGGGAATACCCAACCACCGTAATATCCACAAAGCCTCTAAACAAAACCGATAACCAATCAAAGTCGGGATATGCCCCCGACTCAGACAATGACAATGACACTGGTAATGTTAATGTGAACTCTTTAATTATAGTTTATGAAATAAAATCGATGGAATAATCAAGTCTTTCGGAGAAAGAAAGCTCACCACTTCACCGTAAATGACCGACGAACCTAGCCAATCCGTATAACACTGCACAGGAAAATAGAAGTAATTCCAGTGCCTGCATCACGTGGGGATACAATGTCTAGAGACGGTTAGTGAGTTGAGCACTAACATGTAACTCAGGAATAAAGAAATAAAATAATGCCAAGTCAAATCCAATTCAATACCATGCACATATCGTCATACATATAAATATCATGTCAGGATAAGGAACAAGGCTCAACATGAACTTTAAAACTATTAACCTGGACTGTGTAGCATAACCGTCATAATAAGACACTTACGGGCTATATGGATCCAGCTCTCCCCTAGCTGAAAGAGCCCCAATGCATATGGTCGCATAAACTATAGAATAATCATATTTACTTATGCACTACGAGGGACTCGAACCTCCCGACATATATCTAGAGTTACTTAAGCACTCAGTCATATAACATGGGGGACTCATATAACATGGGGGACTCGAACCCCTCGATCATTTAGACCCCCACATCGGCAACCAAGGTTTAGAGTAGTGGTCCCTCGAGACCTTCACTTTTATGTAGCTACACAACCCTAATTAAAGTCCAATTAAACACTTTTCACATATTCACAATTATCAACCAAAGAGTCATTCATTGAGGCATCATCAAGTGGTATCATCATACCAACTATAACTTCCAAGCACATGTCACTTTGCCAAAAAAATCAATTTGCCAATGGAACTTTAACCCAATTAGCCATCACGACTCCAAAGTTCTACATAAGAAACCAACCACATAGCCAAGCGGTACACTAATCCCCTCAGCTAATAAGAATCCAAAGTTCCAAGTAGGAACCAAAACACGTAGCCAAGCGGGACTCCAACCCCTCAACTAATAGGACTCCAAAGTTTACAGCTCAACTCAATTCATGACCATCAAGGTCCATTTCAAAACCAATTCTTGTTTCATTACTCTTTTGTACCATGCAAGGTTTCAAAATACTCTTCAACATGCATATTATCATGTTCAAAGCTAATTTATCCAGATTGGGTTGAGGTTATCACCAATTCCAAATCATTAACTCATTAAACTTTGGGAAAACCATATTCCTTATTCAATTCACACACCCATTCATCAAGTTGGTTTCAAAATCACCATTTAAAGCATAAACAATGCATATGTAAACATGAAACATCACATAGACAATAATCATTCAAAAACCCTCAAACCATAACCAAAGACCAATAATTAAACCGCACGGGTCACAATTAAATCACATGCTTTTCACAAAATATATTTTGGGAAAGAGATACATGCCCAAAATATGAAGATTTATGGAGAGAAATCAACCCTTGAGCCTTTAGATGATCAACTTCTTGGAAACCATAAGTATCTTGACCTTAGGGAATTTAGAAAGTTTAGGAGAGTGTTTTTTATTATGAATAGTATGTTAATGAAGTCCCAAAGAGGGTTTTAAATCACGGGGTATAAGTGGGGAAGGAGGGAAATTATTAAGATGCCCTTAATTAAAAGACTAAAAACCGATGCCTAGTCGCTACGGGTGACCTCACGACTCGCAGGGTCGCCCTATGATATGTTTAGTCCAACCATAGTTTGGATACTATTCAGTCCCCCCATACTATTCTATTTATAAGTCATACCATACAACTCGTACCTAGTTCTTATGACTCGTAACATGCTTGTGGTAGTCACAACAGAAACTTAGGATAGTACACTAGTTCCCCTATGATTGGAAGACTATGACTTATTATGAGCCTTAATGACTCATTAAGTTCTAGTTGCGATCAACTCAGAAACCCAACCAAGCATGACGTAATATAGAAATTAGCACTTTCAACGCTTAAAACTTTAAAAATATGCAAGTTTATTAGGTTGTTTTATTAGATATGATACATTTTGGGTATGTTTTGTAGGAAACTAGGTTTTGGATGCTAATCTTATGAAAAATATGAAAATGGAGATTTTGGCTACTCCGTTGATCAATTTTGGGTATCTGTGACACTTTGTGGATGTTTGTGACCATAGCATGTGATAAAAGTTGAAGATTTAAAGATTGGTTGCAAGTATTAGAAGGCCTGGCACTTACCTATGTCTACATATGGACCACATGTGGTTTGTATAAGACTAAGGTAAGTACTAAGTTGAAGATCCAGAGAGTGAAAGAGCTGAAATGAACTTTTAGCACTTACCTATGTTAACATGTGGACCACATGTGGTTAAGGTAAGTGCCAAAAGTCCAAAATACTGAGATAAAAAGCTGTAGGAATTTTTTTTGGCACTTGTAGGTGTCTACATGTTCCCATCCTCAGGCCACATGTGGCACATGCGCCCAAGGCCAGGCCGCATATGGACACAGATAAGTGGCCATCGACCCTTTTTGTTCTTTTTTGTTTGGGCTTTGATTTTAGGGTTCTCTCATGTAATATAAATATTCCTTATGTGTTTTTAGTAGAAGTGACACACTCTTGATACTTCTAAACATATTTTGATTCCGATATTCGATTTTAGTCTTGGAATTCTCTTGTATTGATTTTGGTTATTTAATCCAGTTAAAGTTTTGGGTTTTCTAGTTGTGATTATTGTGATTCATTTTATGCTTTCAATCATGAATGTTGTTGATTCTTTTACAAGTATGAGTGGCTAAAAACCCTTAGCTAGCGTTTTGGAAACCTTGGTAGATTAACGAAGTTTGGGAAGTGCTATTGTTGTTCTAAACTGATACCCATGCATGCATTGTATTATATTCACTTTAATAGTTATCTTAGTGGTTGCAAACGTTAGGATCCTACCTAGATTATTGCTACTTACTCCAAAATAGGAGTAATGATTAGGAAAAGATAACTACAACAGTAATTTGAAGTTTAACTGTCGATCCACGCTTCTAGGTATTATCTAAGTAAGATGGTTAGCTGTTATCTAATAACTAGAGACTCAAAAGGTAATAGTTAACTGGGATAAAGATAAGTATTAGTAAGAAAACATCCGGAGACTCAGAAGGTAAAGGGTGAAATCTATCTGCTTATCTAAAAGACTATTGATGGTACATAACTTATCAGATTCTGCATGCAAAGTATCGGGTTGGTTCAACAAAGAATGATAAACCTACGGAGTTGAAAATCCAGGGGAACACAATCCTAGTGTTCACCTACGACTGATTACAATTGAATTTGGTATTAGATACTTGTTTGCCATTGCTACTCAAATTCCCCAATTTACTTTTCCAGTTTTGCCTGTTGATTACAACATCTGAGAACCACAATTTTGCGTATTCCCTTAGGATTCAACCCCAACCTTTATTGGGTTACTATATTTGACAACAATCACATAATCTTTAGATTGAAGGTGTGGCTTGGGCATTATCAATTTTGGCGCCGTTGCTGGGAAATACAGTGTTGATTAGTGAATTGAGGTTGTTGTAGTTTATGATTTTTTTGTTTTTAATTGGGTATACGTTGGTGTATGCCTAGCACACAAAGTATAGGCACTACCTTACTCCCTCTGAATCCAAATCCAGTGACGATCCTACAAATACGTAGTAGGATGATGGAACCAAAAAAAAGATGATATTCCTGGAGGGCTTTGTGATAATATGACTCCCTCCCCTCCTGAAGGAGTTCAAGATATTGTTGATCAGCTTATGGGGGTGCTTTTAGCACTAGACTATAATGATAGGAGGGTAGAATAATAAGCTTAACACATAGATAGAGAGGTAGAGCTAGCTGAGTAGAGATAAGAAGCAAACCACCGAGTAGCACCCGATGGAAATCAGAATAGAGTTAGAGGTGGTGGTCCTCAAGTGATCCCAACATATCAGTATATGAAACCATATGAGGATGATGAAGAGGATCTAGGGTGAATTGAGATAGCAAAGACAGGAACCATTATCCCTCATGTTTTACCCTCAGGTATTAAGTTTGACGTAATGAGTGCAATGATCCAACTTTTAAATCTGAAGGGTGTATTTGCAGGTTTGCCTACAGACAATACAAACATGTACCATGCAAATTTCATTGGGATCTACAGTTTGTATACAAATCCAAGGGTGAATTAGGAAGGCTTAGATTGAGGTTTTTCCCCTTCTCACTTATAGGAGAAGCATCTTTATGGCTAGGGGAATTTCCAAGAGGATCTATTACTACATAGACAGAGTTGTACAAGCAATTTTTGAACAGGTTCTTTCCTTCATCTAGGATTTTGTAGCTTAAGGACGATATTTATAATTTCAGGCAACCACAATTTGAATCTATGTACGATGCTTAGTTTAGGTTCAAGATGAAGCTGAGTATGGTGGCCAACCATCGGACTTTAGGGACGAGCTTACTAAAGATATTCTACCGATCTTATTCCATCAGTTCTAAAGCCATGGTAGACACCATTTTTTGAGGAACTTTTATGTTACTACAATGGGAAGTAGTTTCACAGATTCTATATTAGATCTTACTCACTAACCGAGGGTGGAAAACTCAAAAGGCTGAAAGGGGATCCAACACGTATGCTATTGGTGCCTCATACGATTAGAAAGTAGCTGATGATTCCGTAGCGCAAGAGATTATGCATCTAATAATTGATCTTGGGTTATAGAAAAGCATTTTGCAGCAACAAGTTTTGAGAAAGTGAATACAGTAAGGGCACAGGGTTTAACTTCCAAAGCTTATGAGTCAGAATTAGAGGAGGAAATAAACTATCTGGATCGTTATTTGGTGGGTTTCCGAGATCAAGGGAAAGGAAACCAAGGTCAAAACTACGATAATAACATATATAGAGACAACAGTAGGGAAAAAGATGGTTACTAGAGATGGAGAAATGATTACAAGGAAAAGGAAGACAAGTACCTTCCACTTGGCAGATGAGATATGAAATCACGAATGGAAGAAATGTTGACCAAACTGGAGTAGGGGAAAGAAAGTCAGGAGGATATTCTTAAAGAGATCAAGGTTGATATTTTAGTTTTGACCTAGAATTGAGTCTCATACAATGACTATCAAGCAGTTAGAGCATCAGTTTGGGAAGATGTGTTCTACTTTGCATCAAAGGCAGCCCGATACCATCCTGAGTAACACGGTGTATAATCTTTCAAACATCAGTCATTGTTTAGATATCTCAACTAATTATGGTTCCACTACTGATGATCCCCCTTTACCTACAAATGAGGAGTTAAAGTTTGATAGCATCGAGAGTGATGAGACATCTGAGGTAGAGTCTGAGAAGTTAACATGGGGTAATGATAATTTTGAGTATGATAGTGGTGAGGATTAGTTCGTCGAGCCCAATGATCATGTGCACCCTTATAGTGTGGCCCTTTCCTTACTATTAGTAGAAAATAAGGAGGACCCCGGAGCAGTCACTATTCCGTGTTCGATTGGGCCTTTTAATGTCAAACAAGCTTTGTGTGACTTGGGAACAGGAGTACATATGATGCCATTGGTTGTGTAGAAGCTGTTGAGGATGGGGTAAATCAAACCTACATCCATAAATCTGTTGATGGCTGACTCATCTGTGAAGAAACCAGTGGGTGTTTTATGGTATGTAGAAGTAAGGGTGACATCCTTTATGTTCCCCACTGATTTCATAGTTCTTGATTGTGAGGTGAATTTTCAAGCGCCCATTATATTTGGAAGACCCATACTATCCACTAGTAGGATGTTGATTGATATAAACTTGGGGGAGATCAACTTCAAACTGAATAATGAGCATGTAGTTTTAATGTGTGTATGACAGTGCAGCAACTGGACAATATGCGAGTGGTGTCTGTGATAGACACTATTGAGGAAGATATTGTTATAGAGGCTAGTGTGCCACATATACCAGGTGTTGAGGAGAGAATAAAGATGATGGTTATTCAACTATCAAATATTGATACTGAGGTGCCGACATTAGATGACCAATCTGGCCATAGGTCCGGACCACACTAGAGACCACTGAGGATAGACTACAGCCTGTGCACTAGGATGCAATGTCAGAGCTATGATCTAAGTTTCACTCATGAATAGATGCTTTTGAGGGTCGAGTATTGGCTCAGTTCAACAGGATTAAGATGTTAGATCTAGGAGACATTAGGAAGGAGGTAGGCCTACTTAAAAAAGAGGTACGGTCTCACACTGAGAGCCACATATCAACCATCCCTCTAGTTGTATCCTTAGTTTTCCATCCGTCACCTCAATGTGGTCCCATATACTTTGATTTATTTGCAGAGGATAATGTGGAGGCCCCTATAGTTAGGACCAAGAGAGGGAGAAAGGGGGAACTTCAGAATCCATACATGCCATATAAACAAGCCCTGAAAAGGGCCACCTATGATTTGATGGAGACTACGTTTGTTGATAGGCAGAGGCATGCCGAGATAGCGGCGGGTGCATCTTCTCGTAGTGCACATCTACCACCATGGCTTCCGCTGGTGGATATACCCTGATTTGGGGAAGATCATAATATAGATGCCTAGTGCGTCCCAGGTATGTCCCCATTCCCTTTGTTTTATATTATTTTAGCGCATTAGGGATGGTGTGCAATTTTTAGTTAGGGGTGGGGTATACCATAGCCGCCGCAGGTTTTTCTTATCGTGCTTCTTTTCTTGTCGTTCGTGGTATGGTTGTAGAACTGGCATGTCAAGATTAAAATTTGTGTCTTATTGTGTTTTGTTTTTTTGACACGACCCATACCAGGGCCTAGTCGTGTCGGGCATCTCGAGTCTAACCAGGACCAGAGACCACCCTCGATACCCAACTATAACCGCCCTGCACCCTATGTCGGATGAATTTCGAATATATAATAAAATGAAACAAGAATAACTTAAAGACATTAATCAAAATCTATAATCATAATCCAACAACCTCAATCAAATATCCAATTGGTGCCAAACCCAATACTAATATTAATACGAAGGCTGACACCAATATCGACACCACCCATGCCCATATTTGTTTGACAAAAGCCTCTAACTAGAATCAATAACATCCGATCAGGACATTCCCCCGACCATAGCCAAAATCAAACCAAAGAAATAATAAAAACAAAAGAAGTCCACTGCAATAAAATGGAGCCTTCAAAAGTATAGAATCTCACCACTCCAATCTGACTCAAAGTTGTCCCCGAATCCAAGTCACTGAGTAGGAGGAATGGTATATGGCCAATTTCTACATCGCATGGGGATACAACACTGGAAGACGGATAGCAGAGTGAACGCTAGCATGTACTTAGGGATAAGATAAAATAATGCTATTATTCAAAACCAAAGTAAATAACCATATGCAATCACATACATACATACACACACATATATATATCATGCCGGGAAGGGAAATCAAGTTTAGCATGCATTTAAAATCTTTAACTTAGGTTATGTAGCTCTGCCATCCTAAATCCATCCATGGGCTATATCAGTTCAGCTTCCCCTGCTGAAAGGGCCCCGGCGTGTGTTAGCCGCACGAATAGGAGAAAAATCTGAGATGCCTAGAACATCTCCCAAAATATAAAGTATGACATAATGCACACAGTCACCAAGACCAAACCTCACATCGGCAAACATGAGTTTCCAGTTTTGGTCCCCCCGGGACCTCCACCTTCCACGACTTTGCTAACACAACCCCCTTTAAGCCCAACTTAAAACCACTCACACATAACCAACCATTTACCAAGGAGTCTTTTAATTTGGCATTAACCAATGGAATCGTCATACCAAAATTAGAGCTTGCAAGTCTATCCTTTTATGCCATACCAAAGCCATTAAACTAATTTGACTCCAAAGTTTCTAATTAAGCCAAAACCATGTCCATCAAGGACTTTCCAAACCATTTAAAACCAACCAAACTAATTTAGGTTCTATTACCTTTTTATGCAATGCAAAGATTTCAAGAATAGCCATACTATGTCACAAAATCATTCCTATTGGCATTTTATCAAACATGTTGAGGGCATATAAAATCCAAAACCAAAACCAAATATCAATTGACCATTCCCATGCTACCACATATTCAAACCATAATTATAATATGAAAAATCATAAGTAAAACTTGGGAAAACATTATCCAACCATAAACAACCAAAACCCCCAATATTTATTTCAAAATCAAAATAATACCATGAAAACCATTCATTAAAACATGATTTTAGTTGAACTAACAATGAGGGAGGAGTACCATGCCTTAGAAACCAAGGTAGATGGAGATAAACCACCCTTTAGAGCTTTAATTGATTGCCTTGAAAAACCCTAGCCTTCTCTTGAACCAAGAGCTTGAGAGAGATTTTTAAGAATGTTTGATTGAGAATTATAGGTTAATGTAGCCCCTAAAGATGTTTTATGTCGTGGTATCCCAAGGAGTTACGAAGGGGAAATGTACAGAGTACCCCCGACTTAAAATTGTGGAAAAACTCGTATGTGGGTACGAATTGACCCTCCAACTAATCACCATATCATACGACTGGTATCACCACGTCGTCACCAGAACAGAAAGTTGGACAACACATTTTGTCCAACATACGACTTCCTTGCCCAACTTTTCACTATACCATACGACTAGCACCATTAAGTCGTATCCAAGGCAGAACATCAAGGGCTGGACACTGGACAACATACGATTGGACCCTAAACCTCTTGTCACAAGACCATACAACTCGTATGTAGTCTCTTGTAACTAGGACAAAACTTGGCCAGCAACATACTGACCAACATATGACTAGGGTCCTTAGACTCATACCCATACCATACGAATCGTATGGTGAGTCGTTACAAGGACAATGAGCTCAGTGCTCCAAAGTTTTCCAAGGGCCAAAACCCAGGGTATTTCAAATCTCCCCCGATTGGATCATTCATCTCCGAATGATGGAAAAAGGCAGTACAAGAATGATTTAGACCACAAACGCCTCTACTCTTACCTTTAACTAAGTTAGAAAACAAAGATACCAAGGAAATCAATCTTTCCTTTAACAAAGTAGAAAACAAAGATGGTAAGATCATTACATACCTTATGCACGAATTGTTGGAGTAGAAAACAAGAATGGATACTTGGACTTTATGTCGTCTTTAGCTTCCCATGTAGCCTTTTTGACCTTATGGTTTCTCTATAGAACCCTTACAGAAGATACATCCTTGGACGAACTTGCCAATCTAAGATATCAACAGGGACCTCCTTATAAGGCAGGGAATCCAAAATACCAATATCCTTGATAGGCATAATTTGAGACGGATCACCCATACACTTCCTCAACATAGAAACATGGAATATTGGGTGAATGGAGCTCAAACTAGAAGGCAACTCCAAGTCATACACAATATTTCCGACTCTTCTCAAAACCAAGTACGGACCAACATACTGGAGACTGAGCTTTCCTTTCTTCCTAAACTGCATACTCCCTTCATAGGAGATACCTTCAAGAGAACCCTATCCCCAACCTCAAACTCTAACTTCTTACGCCTCATATTCACATTAGATTTTTGGTGACTTTAGGCAGCATTGAGCTTATCCCGAATCACCTTCACCTTTTCCATAGCTTGATGAACCAAATTTGGGCCAAACATATTCACCTTACCAACCTCAAACCACCTAATAAGAGACCTACACCTCCTACCATACAAGACTTCAAATAAAGCCATCCTAATGCTAGAGTAGTAGCTATTATTGTACGCAAACTCTACAAAAGGTAAGTGCTCCACCCAACTACCACTATAGTCAATCACGTAAGCACTAAGCATATCCTCTAACGTTTGAATAGTCCTTTCTTCTTACCCAACCAACTATGGGTGGAAAGCAGTACTCAGACTCACCTTAGGCCCTAACCTTTTCTAAAATGACCACCAAAAGTGAGATGAAAACTACGTATCATAATTGGAGATGATAGAAACAGGTACCCCATGCAACTTCACAATCTTATGGAGGTATAACCTCACATAGTTATCAGCTGAGAAGTTAGTCTTTACTGGAAAAAAGTGAGCAGACTTTATCATCCTATCCACGATAACCCAAACCGAATCAAATTAATTCCAAGACCGAGAAAGACCAGTAACAAAACTAGCCACATCCTATCCATGATTCCATGTTGATCACTTCCCACTTTCACTATGGAAACTCAATTTCTTAATGCAATCCTTCGGGACTCATGTGCTCAACTTTCACATGTTGGAACACTATGTACTTAGCCACAAAAATAGCCACATCCCGCTTCATATTATTCCACCAATACATCTCCTTAAGGTCATGATACATTTTCATCGAACCAGGATGAACAACATAGTGTGACTCATGCACCTCATCCAAGATTCTCTCACACAAACCATCTATATCGGGAAGACATAACCTCCCTTGGTACCACAAGGTACCATCACCGCTAATATTGAAGGCCATCACCTTCTGCCCACCTACATCACCTTTCATCACCATCAAGATAGGATCTAACACTTGCTTCTCCTTTACTTCAGCATCAAGAGATGACTGTGCTACCTCCTACACCACCACACCACCATCCTCAGAGTCCAAGAGACAAACTCTTAGGTTAGAAAAATGGTGAATATGTTTCACCAACTTCTACTTTCCTTTATCCATATGAGCCAGACTTACCATGGATAACTTGCTAAGAGCATTAACAACCACATTAGCTTTACCTCGATGGTAGTGAAGACAAATGTCATAATCCTTGAGAACCTCAAGCCATGTCCTTTGCCTGAGGTTAAGCTCTTTCTGAGTAAACACATATTGCAGGCTCTTATGATCATTAAAGATATCCACATGCACAACATATAGATAGTGACACCAGATCTTCTATGCAAATACCACAACCAATAGTTCCAGGTCAGGGATCAGATAATTCTTCTCATGCACCTTCAGCTGTCTAGAGGCATAAACTATCACCTTGCTATGTTGCATCAAGATAAAACCAAGCCCCACACGGGACACATTATAATATACTATAAATCCATTTGTGCCTTCAGGCACCGTTAAGACCAGAACTAAAGTCATCTTATCCTTTAGCTTCTCAAAACTACCCTCACAAGCATTCGACTACAAGAACTATACCTTCTTCTAAGTCAACTTAGTCAACAGGGCAGATATAGAAGATAAACTCTCCATAAACCTCCTATAGTAACCAGCTCAATCCAAGAAGCTTTGAATATCAGTTAGAGTCATGACTTCAACTCTAACTATGACTTTGGTTTCTATTCTCTTGACGACTACTTCTCCAGACTCGTAGACTCATCTTATGTTCATATGCTCCAATCGTATCTATCCTTCACTTAGATATTTTGCTTGGCTTTTATCACTGTTGTGCTTACGGGTCATCCTACGAGCCATATGTTGTGTCGACGACTTGTAAGGTGACTCGTATCATCTATAGACTTCATCTTTTTCAGATTTTTTTCTTCTAATTTCAGTTCAAGACTCTTATTTACCTATTTCACATATAACAATCACAAACCCACATCATATCTACCAAAATGACCTGAGTACAAGTATAAATTCTGTGTTTTAAGAATCGAAAGTGTTGTGTTTCTATGGCGCATCAACACCCTCAATTTAGAATGTTTGCATGTCCTCAGGTAAAACAAAAATAAAAAATCCTATGCCAACGATGCTTAAACAGGAAGATCCTAAGACACCTATGGCAGTGACTTTGCAATTTAGTTTTTCAATAATTTTATTTCCCTTCCTAGTTTTAACTTTTCAAGAACCCAACTGTGTATATCGATTTGGCACACAGAGAAATATAAAGAAATCCAATGATGGCATCATATTAGTAACAGACAACTAGAAATAGACACAAATCATATTAGCTGAACAGTCCAACAATTTAAAAACATAACCTATGTATGCTCACAATCAAAGAAATCCCATTCACTCAGTTTAGATCAATCAAGTTATTTGGGGATATTAGAAGACACTCTCGCTTACAAAGAAGTAGCGGTCGGTGTATACAAAATTAGGGAAAGACCCACATAGGTTCAAGTGGGTTCATATGAACCCACTTCGTCAAAAAACTACACTGCATATATATGTATGTATATGTAGTTTTTACAAATTTAAAAGGTATATATTATCCATTAAACCCATTAGGCACAAGAGGAGTGCCCAGCCCAGCGGTAGAGGGTTATATTCTTACACCCATGTCGCGTGTTCAAGCCCTTGCAGGGTGCTTTTTTTTAATTATTTTATGCAGCAGCCTTGCAGGGTGTTTTTTAAATTATTTTATGCAGCAACTTCTTTTATATATTGAACCCACTTAGTGAAAATTTTGGGTCCGCCACTGTACAGAATACCATAGGCTTTCCCATATGCTCTTTTTCTGTGTTTTTAGTTAGTTGGGGTAGGATCACTAAAGGACTTTATTCGGCTTGTAACGTAGGTTTGGAGATGGTATGGTATATTTTTGGGATTTTTAGTGACTTCACCTCCTTGACACTACGCTTTATTTGGGGTTCACCTATTTTCCATTTTTTCTTCATTTAATTTCCGTCCTTATGTCTCCCTTTTTATTTTAAAGCTCATTCATACTGGATCAGGTGCGGTTTTCTTTTGTCACTTTCTTTTTATTTTATTTTTATTTTCTTGCAATTCTTTTCTTTTTCTTTTATTATCTTTTATTTTCACTGCACCTGTCCTTTATTTTTCTTTCTACTCATCTTTATTCATACTTGCTTTTTCCTATACACCCCTATAATAGCCACCCTAAACTTAGGCTTTTGGCCTGAGTTGAGGTGCAAAATATCTAAGGAGAATCATAACTAATACAGGTCCATTGTAAGTGAACAGGAAGGTAAAATTGGTATAATCAACAAAAATGGGTCAATTAGGCTTAACTTATTTGGATCAAGAGATTCATATCACATTTGGTTAGGTTTTTAGGCTCGATTAGACTTATAAAAAAAAATGGCCTAAGCTCATCTCCTACTCGACTATCTTGAAGCCTAAGTAAGAGCAACCGGGCAAATTCTAGATTCAAACACATTAGGAACTGGGTAAAGCCTCACAAATACTCGCACAGGGTCATATTGCTCGGTACTTCTTATCCAACTATGTGCTTGTTTGACCTAGTTGTTCTATCCCTAATTCTATTGCCATTATTAGATCCATAGTCATCCCTTACACATACACACAATGCAAAATTTTAGGAGGGGTATTAATTTTTTTTTAGCACGTTTATTCAAAATCATTTCAACCAAATCAGTCAAAATCAAATCTACTGCCACAAGTACAAATTTTCTCCCTATTTCAGTATCACACACAAACACACTTAACAAAACATCAAAAAAACATGTCATTCTTAATTTGTCAGATTATGGCCATGGGTTTCAAAGCATGACAAGTATAACTCGTGGTGACCTTGGTACACCCCTACCCCCCAACTTTACTCCTATGCACTATCCCCAGTGCATCTAACAATGTAATACAAGGGATCAAGGACATACTTAAGTTCTCAAGGTGCCAACTCATGTTGCATCATCACGTGGGCCCTCCGATTGGGTCCAACCATCCTCAATAAAAGTCCCATCAACAGCCAGGACTGTTTCTGCAATAGTGTCACCGATTATGGCTGGTGCACTCAGTGGTACATCAATCATTGTGGCCATATCACTGTCCCTTCAATATCATCACTCGTCGGTTCTGAGCTACTGGCACCAACTTGCATCTTTTGGGCCCTCATCTTTCGATCTCTCTTATTCTGTAGGCTATCTTTTTAGTCTTTTTCAGATTCTCTTTTTTAGTGCTTTGATGCTTTCTTTTCTTCCCCTCTCTTCTTTCTTCCTCCTTTGTAATTTGTACCTCCGAAATACTCTAGATATTTTCAACTTGTACCTTGGGATCAATCTCTGTAACCACTGGTCTTGGGCTAAATGGTCTTTTATACAGTTCATTCACTAATTTCTTTAGCTCAGCCACCTCAGATTTTTCATCCGCAATGTCTGGGTCTGGGCGCTCCCTAATTGACTATTCATCTGGAGCTCAAAGGCATCCAACCTAACCTGCACCCTTTGGTTTTGTTGTTCTAGTGGATTCACAACCTAGGGTTTTACATCACTTTTTGTATACCGAACTTTTGTTTCTAGTGTAGCCAACCCCTTCTTCACATCATCCCACATGGCATGTAAGATCACTATCAACCCAACTGGCATCTCTTTAGTAGAGGCTAAGTGAGGTGGTACAAACTATGCAAAAAAGGGAGGCATTGGATGTACCCGTTGCATCGGATATTTGTGGTTTAGTCTGCATTGCACCACCTGGGGTGTCACCTATCTTTATCTTCCCAACAACTACACCATGACTTCTGTACATTTTATCTAACAATTTAGCTTCTCACCTCACTTGTCTATCCATGGGGTTTGCTGCATCTCTAATCAACCCCAAATCTATAGTACTTTTAAGATCATCAAACTGATCAACGTCAAGTAGTTTTGGCACTCCTGCATCCATACAAATTTGTGTCAATAAACAAGGGAATTCCAGAATTACCTTTTCTGGGCCCACAACTCTTTTGCATATTTCTTGTGTAATGAATTGGGCGACGTCAAACTCATATCCGAACATAAGTCCTACTATCAACGTTGTATGGACTGGACTGAGTATATTATCCCTAGTAGTAGGACACAATCTGTGTCGAGCCAGAGTCCACCAGGTTTTTTATTCAAAGTTCAGAGTATGTTTCTCTATCTTTTATGAGGCCACTCCTGAGACACCTACCACCCATAGCACTTCTTCCCTATTTGTAGCGATTAGATTCGCTGTCCATCTAAAATGCATCATCTTGTCTTCTGACCCCATCTGTTTCATAGTCACGTTCCCTATTTCCTTCATGCAGTAATCAATCTCTCCTATGTTTACTGGAGGCTAGAAGTCAGGACCATTTAGAAATATAGATATCATTCACGGAGAGATGTTCACCCGAACTCCACAGATGGTTAGATTAGTAATTGGGTCACCTCCCTTCCAAAGGTTCCCCTAAGGGTATTGTGTCTTTATCTCACCTTTGTACACTGCATAAAATTCCTGCACTAATGCAGGATTGAATTTTCTAGGTGCTGAAGTCATCTACCAAAAATTATATTGCTAAAATCTAGCTTCAAATCTTGGTATTGTAGATATGCCTGTGGTGATCAGTGTTCTCATTCACCAACTGATAGTCAGATTTTGGGGAAGGCTTCTTCTTAGAGGAGTTACCTTTTGGAGCGATAGTACTTGTGTTCATACACTCATTGGTAATTACTAAGAAAAGGAAAGCAAAACAAAGAAAATTAATTGTTAGTGTGCATGTTCTATTCATGTTAATACTGGAGGGTCCGAGTTGTATAAGCTAGGTACGACACATATGACTGAGTCGTATGATAAATAGTGTATAAATGAATGTTCACTAGTTAGCTTATGAGTACTTCTAGCTAGTCTAAGGATAGTTTATGACTCATTACCAACACTCGTAAGTATACTTTAAACAAAACTATAATATGTGTTACTTCCCAGGTCATTACGACTTATGTTTACGAGTCGTAGGGGTTGGATATGACTCATAGGCTAGTCGTACCCATATCAGAACCTACACCCTACTAGACCTTTATGTTGTCAGTGGATATGAGTCTCGTCATGAATTTTTACTTGTAGGTATATGTCGTAAGGAGTCTTGTATCTATTGAAACATAAAGATTTAGCTTATGCATTGATTCCAACACACAATCCCTAATGTACCCTTTATTGTACAACATTACCACCCCATTTCAGTCTAAAACACATATTTTCATTACCCACATTCAAGTTCATTATGAAATCTTTTTTCAAACTCAATTCCTAAGAACTAGGGTTCACATTTTTCATACACAAGTATATTCAGCTCAAAGAAAGTCTAAAATCTCACTCATTTTCAACTTCAACACAAAATATACATCATTTAAGTTAAAAGACTTACTTGAGTTGGTGAGATTCTAGGTTTCTTCTATTTCACCACTATTCTTCCCTAAATTATTGTGAAATTTGTGAAGGATGAGAGAACCCAATGATTAGGTGTGTGTTTTGGAGTGAATTCATGCATTTAGAGCTTCGAAATTGGTCATTAATGGAGGTATTTGATGTTAAAGGTGTCGGGTACCTCTTTTTGTTTAAAATAGGTTAAGTGGGACGGATTGACCCGCGACCCTTGACGTGATAAGTTTGGTTATAAGTCATGTATACGACTCGTAACCAATGCTTATCGATCTTTTCCTTTTTTTTATAAAGACCTGGAACTTTACCTGGGTTCTAGAGTCATTACAACTTAAGGCGATGAGTCGTATTCATAGGTTACGGCTCATTTTGAGAGTTGTAAGTACTCCAATGACCACTTACCTAGATCTGAATTAACTCATAGGACCTTATGACTCTTGCTCACGAGTGGTCACATTAAGGTACGACTCGTGAAGAGTCCGTATGACCTAATTTCTAGAAATTCTAGGTCTTTTCTGCAATCTTTAATCCTGCACACTGAACACACAGATTACCCTATAAATTATTAAGTACAAAATATGGGTTGCCTCTCACTCAACACATGATTTAATGTCGTGACACGATGCGACTAAGTTGGATACTATATTTCACCAAATAGCCTCATGGATTGACTCCCATGCAACACTTGATTTAACACCGCGACACGACGTAATTGCCTTGGTTACTTAGACTTCACCAAAGTCCATCTCAAAAATCACACTTACTTCGTCAGTGTCACTCATATAATGCTTTACTCTTTGCCCATTCACCTTGAAAGGGGATTCACCATCCCTCTTCAATTCCAAATAACCATATGGATAAACTTTTGTCACTGTAAATGGACCATACCTCCTAGAATTCAACTTATTGGGAAACAAGCGAAGTCTAGAATTATAAAGCAATACCCGGTCACCTTTTTAAAATATCCTCTTCTCAATCTTGAGATTATGATGCGGTTTTATTTTTTCTTTGTAAAGGGTAGAACTTTCATACGCCCGTATTCGGAATTCATCCAACTCATTCATCTTATTCATCCTTGACTTTGCTGCATCTTTCCACTCAAAATTCATATTTTTTTAAGCCCATAGTACTTTATGTTCAAGTTCCATAGGCAAGTGACATGCCTTTCCATGAACCATCTGATATGGAGAAGCACTAATGGGAGTCTTGAAAGTTGTTCGATAAGCCCATAATGCATCGTCTATCTTTCTTGACCAAGCAGTCCTATTGGCATTTACTGTCTTTGCCAGATGGACTTGATTTCTTTATTGGACACCTTAACCTATCCACTAGTCTGCGGGTGATAAGGTGTTGCCACCTTGTGTTTTATTCCATACTTCTTAAGCAGACTATCAAATAGACGATTACAAAAATGTGACCCTCCATCACTGATAATAACACGTGGTGTGCCAAATCGAGAAAAGATATGCTTTTTTAAGAATGCGGTGACACTATGTCCTTCATTGTTGGGGAGTGCAATCTCTTCCACCCATTTAGAAACATAACCTACAACCACAAGAATATACTTCATGCCAAACGAACTCACAAAAGGTCCCATGAAATCCACGCCCCATACATTAAATAATTCCAATTCTAAGATAAGAGTCATATAAAGTTCATGGCGTCTAGTGATGTTACCTTGGAGTTGACATTAATCATAAGTTGAAGCAAAAATCATGTGCATCTTTATAAATTATTGGCCAATAGTACCCATATTTTAATATTTTGTGGGTTGTGCGGGTTCCTTCATGATGCCCCCCTACAGGTGAAGAATGACAATCCTTAAGGATGCTCATCATCGCCACCTCAGGTATACATCTACAAATAATCCCATCTGCACAAATTATGAATAATTAAGGTTCATCCCAAAAAAATTTCCTTACCTCATGCATAAGCTTCTTTCTTTGTTGAAGGAAAGGTCCTCTATGACTAGATCACTTGGTCGATAATTTGCGTAGTCTGCAAACCATGGAATTAGATCTTGGGAAGCTGCCAATATCTGCTCATCTATAAAACTGTCATCAATCTCGATCCCATCTTCTACTTTCTGCATAGCTTCCTCCTCATGTCTAGACAAATGATCCACAACTTGATTCTCAATGCCTTTTCTGTCCTTGGCCTCGAAATCAAATTCTTGCAGAAAAAGAACCCACCAAATCAGTCTAGGATTTGCATATTTTTTCACCATTAAATACCATAAGGCTGCATGATCAGTGTGCACAATCACCTTTGTCTCAATAAAATAAGACATAAACTTCTCAAAGGCAAAAACCAGTACCAACAACTCTTGTTCGGTAACTGTGAAGTTCTTTTGAGCCGGGTTTAGTGCCTTGCTGGCATAATAGATGGGATGTATGATCTTTTTTTTTGGCCTAGTACAACACCTAAGGCTACTCCACTTGTACCACACATAATCTCAAATAGAAAGGACTAATCAGGGGACACGATGATAGGAGCTATCATAAACTTCTGTTTTAGATACTCAAAAGTCTATAAGCATGCTTCATCAAAATCAAACTTCACTTCTTTCTCAAGAAGCCTACAGAGACGATTGACAATCTTTGAGAAATCCTTGATGAATCGCCTATAAAATCCAGCTGTCCTAAAAAGCTTCAAATATCCTTCACAAAAATTAGTGGAGGTAATTTCTCGATTACTTTAATATTCGCTCGATCTACCTATATACCTCTTCTCAAAATCTTATGCCCAAGAAAAATACCTTATTTAACCATGAAATGGCTCTTTTTCTAGTTAAGTACCAAGTTGCATTCCTCATATCTTCATAGAGCATTTGCTAAGTAATCCAAGCAGTTATCAAAAGAATAACTAACTACTGAGAAATCATCCATAAACACTTCGATGAGGGCTTCTACCATGTTAGAGAAGATTGACATCATGTCTTTTTGAAATATGGCTGGATCGTTACATAACCCACAAGGCATATGTCTGAATGCAAAGGTCTCATAATCACAAGCGAAAGTTGTTTTCTCTTGGTCCTCAAGAGCAACAGTGATTTGGTTGTAGCCCGAGTACCCATCCAAAAAAAAGTACCATTCTCTACCCGTAAATGTATCCAACATCTGGTCCATGAAGGGCATGAAAAAATGGTCCTTCTGAGTCCATGCATTTAGTTTCTTGTAATACATACACACTCTTCATCCTATGACTGGCCTCATCAGCACTCGCTTATTCTTCTCGTTAGGCACGATAGTAATATCACCTTTTTCAGAACACATTATACCAGACTGACCCACTTATTGTCTGCAGTAGGATACACCACACCAATATCTAACCACTTTATTATTTCTTTATTCACCACCTCCTGCATAAGAGGATTAAGTCAATGTTGATGTTCTATACTTGGGATACAATCTGGCTCAAGTTGAATCTTATGAGTACAAAGACCAGGCGGAATACCCACAATATCTATAATAGACCAACCAATGGCTCTCTTGAATTTCTGTAGAACTGATAATAAAGCTTCCATTTCTATCTCCATCAAGTCAACTGCAATGATTACCGGCAAAGTATTAGTAGCTCCTAAAAATACATATCACAAATGATAAGGGAATGCCTTCAAATCTAAGACGGGTAGCTCCTCAATAGATGGGCAAGCAGGTGGAGTGGTTCTATTTTTCAGATCTAAATCAAGCTTCTTTGGGGAAGAAGTATAAGAACCACTCCCATAGAGTGCACATACCATCTCATAGTCATCATTACCATTACTATCGAAGTTCATGATCACGGTTGCCAAAGCTTCACACCCAACCTCTCTTCAATAGGAACAACATCAGAAGCATCATCCCAAATAGTCACTGAATCAACATCATAGAATGAATCCATCTCCTCATCATACACATCAATCATAAATATCACTCTTAACTTAGCTGGATGCTTTATGGATTTGCATACGTTGAATATCACCTGTTCAACATTGAGTCTCAGCATCATATGTCTTAGCTCTAAATCAATCAATATCCTTCCCAAAGCCAAGAATGGCCTTCCAAAAATAATTGGGACTTCCAAGTCCACTTCATAGTCTAATATCACAAAATCAACAGGAAAGATAAAAGAAGCCACCTTCACAAATACATCATATAGAATACCAACTGGTTTTTTCACCATTCGATCTGCCATCACTAATCTCATGGTGGTTGGTTTGGAGCTCCCAACCCTAATTGTTTAAATACTGCTATTGGCATGAGGTTAATACTAGCACCCAAATCACATAATACTCGAGTGAAGTTGAATGATCCAATGGTGCAAGGAATGGTGAAAGCACAAGGATCCTCATTATTCACTATTAATGATCTAGTAGCTACATCACTCCAGTGATTAATATTTTTGACTGGCTCATAAATGACTGACCTCTTCTTGGTGATTAGATCCTTCATGAATTTTGCATATCTCGGCATTTGGTCTAATGCCTCTACAAGTGGTATGTTGACTGACAACTCCTTTAACATTGATAAAAATTTTTGATACTTACCCTCTTCTTATTTCTTTTTTAGCCTTTGAGGAAAAAGAGGGCCAGGTTTGGGATAGACTTTAAAACAGGCTGCTCAACCGTGTCTTTTCATTTATCTTACTTGCTACAACTCTACACATCAACAAGATCACCATTAGTTCATCTACAATGGGTACAAAAGGATCCATGGTGGTTTTAACACTCCGAGTGGTAATGGCATGACAATGACCATCATTATTTGGATTTACCACCGTATTAGTAGGAAGTGTGACAGGTCATCATTGATTCAATATGGCTGACATCTGGCCATACTGTTGCTCTAGTTGTTTGATTACTGTAGCATGTGACTCAACTTTTTGATTCAGCCCTGATAGGTCTGCCTTAATATCCTTAAGACAGTTCTCTTGACTTTCTTACCCTTTGACTAGTTTTAACAATATTAGCTCTATTCTAGACTCTATATCCTGGATACCTAGTGGTACGTATCTATCACTCTTCTTTTTGTAATAATCTTTGCATCTCCAATACTATCTCTATATCTATCATTGTAATAGTTTTAACCTTTATTCCCGTGCCCTTGGGCTCAAAAATCCACCTACTGATGATCAAGATACTTTACTTCTTCTTCAGATTCAGTCTCAAAATTCCTAGAAGTAGATCCCTGTTCCCCAACTGTGTTCACTTTCTCAACACTCTTTATTGTGAATTGTTTTATAAGCAGACCAATATCTATCTGAAGCAGTGCAACCCCTTGTTCTACCAAATCATGGCCAGCTTCATAATCATTAGCTGCTCCAATAACATATGTACCTGCACTATGATTAGCCTCTCTAGTTTTCCAACCTCGATTGTTCATGAAATATCATGTAGCATCTTTTGTGTAGCTTCCCACCAAAGACACATTAATGCACCTCCAAAAATAGTTTCTGCCATTGCTCTCGAACTGACATTCAGTGATCAATAGAAAATTTCCAATAGATTGGACCTTGTGATTCTTTGATTAGGTACCATGCTCTGCTTCTTGTTGAATCTAAACCAAGCCTCATACATGGATTCTGTAGGTATCTGTCTGAAATTATAAATTTTATCCTTTAACTATAACATCCTTGAAGGAGGGAAGAATGTATTCATAAATTGTCTCCACAACTCATACCAAGTAGTGATTGAACCTCTCAGAAGTTCCCCTAACCATAGAGATGCTTCTCCAGTTAGTAAAAATGGGAACAACCTCAACCTCAAAGGTTCCTGGTCCAACCTCAGAATAGTATACAACGTACAGATCCCAGTAAAGTTAGCAAGATGTATGTTTACATCATCAGTCACTGCTTTTAAAAACATACCCTTAAGTTCAACAGTTGGATCATAGCACTAGTAATGTTAAACTTCACATTGACGGGTAGAGCTGGGGGAATGGTAGCTTCGGTCTTAGCAGGTTCAACATATCCCACATATTCATATTCATCATATGGTTGCAGATGCTGATATGCATGGATAACTGGAGCTCTGCTTCTCTGAACTCAAGAAATTTTTAGGGACCAAAATCTAGGTTGTTACATCCTTCCCCCAGTATAATTCGTCCCAAAATGATGAGGTAAGGCTTTTATTAGCATAAGTTAACACAGAGCACATTCAAACTTACCTTTAACAAAGTCTAAAATAAAAATATCAAAGAAATCACAATTTCCTTTAACAAAGTCCAAAAACAAAGATGTTAAGGAGTACACATACCTCAAGCACGATTTTTCGAAGCGGGAAACAAGAATGGGTATTTGGACTTCATGTCCTCTTTGGCTTCCCAAGTAGCTTCTTCACACTTTTGGTTCCTCCATAGAACCTTTACCAAAGCCACATCCTTAGTCCTCAAATGATGGACCTGTCTATCCAAAATTTCAATCGGGACCTCCTCATACGACAAGGAGTCTGAAACATCAATACTTTCCAACAGAACCACCAAGGAAGATCACCCACGCATTTCCTCAATGTTGAAACATGAAAGACCGTGTTAATGGAACCCAAAATTGAAGGCACCTACAAATTATAAGCCACATTTCCCACTCGCCTCAAAATATGATATGGACCAACATAACAGGGATTGAGCTTTCTTTCTTTCCAAACTGCATCACTTCCTTCATGGGAGTCACCTTCAAGAACACCAAATCATCCACATAAAACTCCAAGTCTCTTCGCCTTACATCTGCATAGGACTTTTGGTTACTTTAGGCAGTTCTAAGGCCATACCGAATCACTTTCACCTTCTACATCACTTGGTAAACCAAGTCAAGACCGAATAACCCAACCTCGTCAACCTTAAACCACCCAATAGAAGAACGATATATCCTACCATACAAAGCCTTAAATGGAGCTATACCGATACTAGAGTGATAACTATTATTATAAGTAAACTCGACGAGAGGCAAATGATAAGCCCAACTGCTACCAAAGTCAATCATACAGGACCTTAGCCTATCCTCCAAAGTTTATATTCTCCTCTCCGCTTGACCATTTGTCTGAGTCTATAAAGTGGTGCTAAGGTTCACCTTGGTTTCAAAACCTCTCTGAAAAGAATGCCAAAAGTGAGATAAAAAATGAGTACCTCAATTAGATATGATGGAAACTGGAGCACCGTGCAACTTCATGATCTCCAGAATGAAAAGCTTAGCATAATGCTTTGCCGAATAATTTGTCTTCACTGGCAAGAAGTGAGCAGACTTTTTCATCCTATCCATAATGACCCAAATTGAATCAGACTGATGACTAGACCAAGAAGACTGGTAACGAAATCCATATGATCACTTCCTATTTCCACATGGTCAACTCAATCTCTTGAGATAACCACTGGGCCTCAAATGCTCCACTTTCACTTGCTGACAAACCATGCACTTGGCAACAAAATTTCCTATATTCCTCTTCATGTTATTCCACCAATAGATCTTTTTCAAGTCACGATATATCTTCGTCAAATTGGGATGAATAGTGCACCTCAACTCATGAGCCTCAACCAAGATCCTCTTATGCAGCCCATCAACATCGGGAACACACAGCCTACCTTGGTACCTTGACATACCATCACCACTGATTTCAAAAGACATCACCTTTTAGTGACCTACACTATTCTTAATTTTCATCAAAATATGGTCTAAGGCCTGTTTTGCTTTTACCTAAGCACTGAGAGATAACTTCACCACCTCTTTCACAATCACACCACCGTTCTCAGAGTCCAAGAGTCAAAATCCAAGATTAGCTAAATAGTAAATATCCTTTACCAAAACTCGCTTCTCCTAATCAAAATAAGATAAGCTCCCTATG
Source organism: Capsicum pubescens (assembly GCA_030864215.1). Lineage (NCBI taxonomy): Eukaryota > Viridiplantae > Streptophyta > Magnoliopsida > Solanales > Solanaceae > Capsicum > Capsicum pubescens. The sequence continues at coordinate 189,579,102 of CM061544.1, read as the reverse complement.
GACAACCTGATAAGAGCATCAACAACCATGTTAGCTTTACCTGGATGATAATAGAGACTCATATCACAGTCTTTGAGAACTCAAGCCACCTCCTCTACCTGAAATTTAACTCTTTCTGGGTGAACACATAATCCTAACTCTTATGGTATGAAAGATGTCAACATGAACCCCATATAAATAGTGATGCCAAATTTTTAGAGCAAAAACCACAACAAACAACTCCTAATTATGAGTTAGATAATTCTTCTCATGAACTTTCAACTGCCTAGGAGCATATGCAACCACCTTGCCATATTGCATCAACACACAACCCAGTCCTACAGAGACGCTGTAAAAGACAACAAAACCATCTATACCTTCAGGTAGGGTCAAAATCAGAGCTGAAGTCAACTTGCTTTTCAACTTCTCAAAGCTACCCTCACAAGCATCAGACCACATAAACTTCACCTTCTTCTGGGTCAACTTAGTCAATGGAGCAACAATAGAAGAAAATCTTTACACAAACCTCCTATAGTACCTGGCTAAACCCAAGAAGTTCCGAATGTAAGTTAGAGTTGCGGGTTTAGGCCACTTCTTAACATCCTTAACTTTCTATAGATCCATCATGATTCCCTCACTAAAAACAACATGGCCCAAATAAGTCACTACATTCAACCAGAATTTGTACTTGGAGAATTTAGCATATAACTGCTGATCCTTAAAAGTCTGCAGTACTATATGGAGGTGGATGGTATGATCCTCCCCACTCATGGAATACACAAAAATATCATCAATAAACACATCACAAACAAATCTAAGAATTGACAGAACCCCCGATTCATAAGATCCATAAATGTTGTTGGGGCATTAGTTGTAACGCCCCGAGATCACATCCCAAGACATCACACGGTGCTTATGACCCTGAAGGACCACAAGCTAACCCTTTACTGATATTTGTACCTGTACACTACATAATATTTGAAATAAATATGGAAACTAGCCATAAGGTTCAACACATCTATGAATACTCATAATACAGAAAACTAAATACTAATACATCCGTCTGAAAATCCTCTAAACTGTCTGAACTGTGGAGTTGATGGGACAGGTTCCCAACTAACTTCGTCAACTAAAAATAAACAAAGTCTGAAACAATAATAGTAAACTGAGATTTATCCTTGAAAGAAGAGGACTCACTGTTACTGCTGCAGACTAGGACTGAACTGCTGAGAATACTCTGGATCCTGTGCCTCTGAACCAATAGTGTCAAATAAAATACCATAGCACAAATGCGTTAGTACAGGAATGTACTGAGTATGTAGACGAGGTAGACTAATGTAAGGGCCCATGCATGCACAATATCTAAATTGAATAATCATGAAGATGCCACATGAGAACACATACATGAATGCACAGACCATGAACACAATCATCGCAACTCTAGATACTGAAACTCAGATACCACTTAACTACAAACTAAACTCACTACTAACATTGAGATACTGAATCACTGACTCATCTGATACTGATAACAGAGGATCTGGATGTACTTATATCAAGGACTAAATTCTGAGATTACTACTTTTGACTGACAGAATTAGAGATCAATCTTTCTAATATATTATTCCGAAAGCGATTATCAATGATAAGAAGTATGACCATGTCCAAATTTAACAACAAGAATACGCAATAGAATCTAAGATGGAGATCAAGCCTATCTGATGGGAGATCTTTAGATATGATAAGATAATAAACATCTGTATATGAGACCAAGCCTATCCGAAGGGATGATCCATGAATCAATGGAACTATCTGAGTTTCTCACTGAGATAGACGACTGTACCACATAGTCCTAATTTTTTAAGATTTCTACTGAAACTGCAACTGTGGGAAGTAGTTACTTAACTGACATGCCCCAACCTACCATAGGTGGGGTCCAACCTCTGACCCCAACTGGAAGGGTGTCAATACCGTGCCACGGGTAAAGACCTCTCTGGTCAAGCCTCTCTGACAGGATGACCCTCGCAGGAAGTCAAACTGAGGCAATATAATAGTCAAACCTCTCTAACGGTGATAGCCTCTACTGAAGGGAGACTCCTGCATCCTGCGAAGGCTATGTAGTTCTTGAGTTCAGGGATTTCTCCTAACAACTCGGCCTCTCTAACGGGAGAGCCGCCATCCCTTCCATCACTCAGTGCTAGCTTCTACTCCCAATCTCTTTATCAAACCTATGGGGAACATTCTTCATTATTCAACCATTTCTACACTGAAAAGTCATGAACACATCACATGGAAAAAAACAACTTCCAGAGGGTCTATCACAAACATCACATGAATTCCACATACTAGGGTCAAAGCTCATAAATTTTGTAGGTAAACATAAATCAAAACTCAACAACACATTAAACATCAATTTCAACTCATACAAATCATTAACAACTCATAAACATAAAAATCTTTTAGTTTTAAAAAGAGTTCTTACGCTTCTTGGATGACAAGAACCCAAGAATCAACATCTACATACCTTAACCTTTGAAATAGAATGAATTCTAATTCTTGAGACTCTATCTGCACTTGTAATAAATGATTCTCGAATCCCACACTATGGGGAACTTGATTCTTGAAGAAAGCTTGAAGATTTATGGATGAATTTTAGAAGATTAGGGTTCTTGATGAAACCCTAATTAGATATTCTTGAGAGAATTGGAAGAGAAAAATAATGAAATTAGGATTTTGGAAGTGGGTTCTCATATTTATAGAGGCTCACAAAATGTGGGAAATGACCAAAATACCCTTGCAAAAACGTCTCTAAATTGCTGAAGAAAAATGGCTGACGATATTTGTGACAGGCCGTCACAAAATGTCATCACAAAAGGATGGATTTTATGATTTTCTGCCTAATTGTGACGACCTTTTGTGACAAGCCGTCAGACCTGTGATGGGTCGTCACAAAATGTCATCACACATTTTCCAGACTGACATGCTGGAGTAAAATAGGCATAAGTCTTTGCTCCGGTATCGGATTTTGGCGAAATTGGTATAGTTGGAAAGATAATTCAAGGATATTTCATTTTATATATAGTAGGTCCTCTAATTCGATATATTCAAGGAGTTATGGTCGATTGAAGTGGACCCAAATTTTGATGGTCACTAAAACTTGAACGATAGGACAAATTTCAACTCGTCCATGAGTTAGCGGACCTCTATGATCTTAATTCATGCTCAAATAAATTCCCACACCTTTCAAAGTATTTAATACTTGGAAGGATATTTCTAAAACATTGACTCGAATTTTTGCTTTACCAAATACGCTCTAAGGCTCTGACTGGAAGAGGATTTTGCGGGGCATTACATTATCTCCCCCTTGAGAACATTCGTCCTCGAATGTCGCTTAATAAACTGAGAATACGGATCAACAGAACTTATTCAAGAAATGAAAACATCTCAGATTAGGACTACACAACTGGAACGACTGACATATAGATTTCTCACACTAGGCATGCATATCTGATGCATGGAATACTCGACTGATGATAGTTATAGCTGAATTTTAATAATACACATGCATATCTGATGCATGGACTCATAACTGGGATGATCTCATGAATAAATGACTGAACATACGCTGACAAGTTGAACTCTTTCTACTAAATGTGCATATCTAATGCATGAATGTCCGGCTAAGCTGACTTTTAAAAGCACGACTTGACAATGCAACAATGACTGATGCTAACTTTATAAAGAAAATCTGAACATGCATCAGGGTGTATCTAATGTCATACAACATCATAATACTATTAGGTATCTCCCCCTTGGGACTATATGTCCCTCTAAACACACTTCGCTGAAATACTGGAGCAGTGCGCGGGGCACCTACAGACTGGGTCATAATTGACCGATCAAGATCTGAAACTTATGCATGACTCAAGCTAACACATAAGCTCAAAATGGGAGCAAAGGATCTAAAAATGCATATCTCAAAGATGTAGGTCTTATAACATACCCGGGTTTATATTAGGGAATCCTTCCCAATCAAGGCGAGCCTTAAACGCATGAAGTCTACCCCTTTTAGTCAGCACTCTACATTCTCGCCTTCTATGGCCTGGCTCACCACACCCAAAACATACATCTCTATCGGCTCTAGACATACCCTGGTGGTGCCTACCATACTCTCCACAACGCGGATGGGTACGAACACCACTAGCACTACTCTGGGCTTTGGAGCTTGATTCTCCCTCAGATCTGACACCCTCAAACACAGGTGTGGGTATACTAGATGAAGATGGATCTAGAAAAAAAAATCTCTTGACCATACTAAGAACTACCACCACCTTGAGACCCTGACTGCGGGAAACCACGACTACCTGTCTTAGCTCTCTTACTCACTCTCTTTCTTTCTTTCATTTTATCTTTATCAATTTGTTGTGCATGCATTATTAGCCTAGAAAGATCCATATCTCTATTGAGCATGGAAGCTCTACACTCTTTCAACACATCACTTGATACCCCAGTCAAAAACTTACTCATACTCGCTATAGGGTCAGCTATCAAGTCAGGAGTATACTTAGCTAATTGGTTAAACTTAAGACAATACTTTTTCACTGTCATGAAACCTTTCCTTAGGTTCATGAACTCTTCTACCTTAGCTTCTCTCATCTCTATAGGGAAGAACCTATCTAGAAAGGCACTCTAAAACTCTAGTCAAGTCACAGAAGCTGTATTTTCCCTTCTACTCTTCTCCCACATCACTACCCAATCATGAGCAATATCTTTCAACCTATAAGATGCTAACTCAACACTCTCTTCCTCAGAAACATACATAATATGGGTGATCTTCTTCACCTCCTCTAGAAACAACTGTGGGTCCTCACCTACTACAGACCCAAAGAATTTGGGAGGGTTCATTTTCATGAAGCTTCTAATCCTTGCTGTGGCAGAATTCCCATCTTGCTGAGGTAGGACTGCAGCCTGACGGTTGCCATGAACATTAGTCACGGCCTGGGCTAGTGCCTGGAAAGCTACCCGAAACTCTGCATGTGACATACTCTCATTTTCAGGATCTACTGGCTGAGGGGGCTGATCATCAACCCAATGGACAAAGTCTTTACGAGGAGGCATACTCTGTAAATGAAAGAATGAAGTGGATTAGACTAAGGATCAACTTGAGCTTATGCTCACTCGCATAAAATGATCATTGAAAAAAGAGGAACTGCTCCTAAGAACATCCTGTAGCCTCTTGTACATAAATGTGGCATGCTATACACCCATGCACAAGACTCTACTAGATGCGGCTTCTCAGACTCCCTAGGATACTCTTGAGCCTTAGGCTCTGATACCAAGTTTATAACACTCCGAGATCCCATTCCTAGAATTCACACGGTGCTTATGACCCTGAAGGACCACAAGCTAACCCTTTACTGATATCTATACCTGTATACTGCATAATATCTGAAATAAATGCGGAAACTAGTAATAAGGTTCAACACATCTATGAATACTCATAATATAGAAAACTGAATACTAATACATCTGTCTGAAAAGCTCTCTAAACTGTCTGAACTATGGAGTTGATGGGATAGGTCCCCAACTACATCCGTCAATTGAAATAAACAAAGTCTAAAATAATAATAGTAAATTGAGATTATTCCTCGAAAGAAGAGGACTCACTGCTACTGCTACTGACTAGGACTGAACTGCTGAGAATACTCTGGATCCTGTGCCTCTGAACCTATGGTGTCAAATAAAACACCATAGTGCAAATGCGTCAGTACAGAAATGTACTGAGTATGTAGACGAGGTAGGCTAATGCAAGGGCTCATGCATGCACAATATCTAAACTGAATAATCATGAAGATGCCGCATGAGAACACATCCATAAATGCACAAACCATGAACACAATCATCGCAACTCTAGATACTGAAACTCGGATACCACTTAACTGTAGACTAAACTCACTACTAACACTGAGATACTGAATCATTGACTCATCTGCTATTGATAACTGAGGATCTGGATGTACTTACATCAAGGACTAAATTCTGAGCTTACTTCTTTCGACTGACAGAATTAGAGATCAATATTTCTAACAGATTATTCCGTAGGCGATTATCAATGATAAGAAGTATGATCATGTCCAAACTTGATAACAAGAATACGCAATAGAATCTAAGATGGAGATCAAGCCTATCTGATGGGAGATCTCTAGATATGATAAGATAATAAGCATTTGTATATGAGACCAAGCCTATCTGACGGGATGGTCCATGAATCAATGGAACTATCTGAGTTCCTCGCTGAGATAGACGACTGTACCACACAGTCCTGATTTTTGAAGATCGCTACTGAAACTGCAATAGTGGGAAGTAGTTACTTAACCGACATGCCCCAACCTACCATAGGTGGGGTCCAACCTATGACCCCAACTGGAAGGGTGTCAATACCGTGCCACGTGTAAAGACCTCTCTGGTCAAGCCTCTCTAATGGGATGACCCTCGCAGGAATTCGGCCTGAGGCAATATAATAGTCAAACCTCTCTGACGGTGATAGCCTCTACTACGGGAGACTCCTGCATCCTGCGCTGGCTACGCAGTTCTGTAGTTCAGGTATTTCTCCTAACTACTCGGCCTCTCTGACGGGAGAGCCGCCATCCCTTTCCTCGCTCGGCACTAGCTTCTACTCCTAACTGAAAGACTCTGAACTGAAATCTTAACTGAACACAACTGATCTGAATCTGATACTGATCATATTTCTCAAAAGATCTGATTGAGTTACGTTGTGATTACATAGTTCCGTATCTAACGGAAAAGGTATTGAATCATGGTATCTGACTGACGATGCAGAGCTTAAATAGATTACTCGAATCACTTTTGAGATTAGAATTAAATCACTTGAATACTATTAGATCTGAGCTAATTACATGACTGAGGCTAGATTACTAGCGATACAGAGATTACAGAGATAACTAAGATTACTGAGCTTTCTAAAGTTCTGCACTTGTCTAAGGATACAAAGTTCTATAGTTCACTGAGTTCTGAGAATCATGGCTCTACTGGAGTTATCGAAAAACTGACACTGTCTCTAGATAACAACTCTATTTTCGGGTATAAATACCCCCAGGATTCAATGACATAAAAGTAAAGCATAATCATTCATTATCACAATTATTCGTTCATTCATAATCACAATCATTAAAGCATCTTCCCAATCATTAACACATCTCTTCAAGTAATTAGGAATCACATAGCTTGGGGAAAATTCTTACTATCATGTCACAACTTACTTACTAACCACTTGACATGTATTAAAAAACTTAGCATATATCAAAGAACACATAATCGGGGAATTTACAATCATTATATCTCAACGTGTTCACTAGGGTCTATCAACAACCACTAAACATGACCGATTTTACACCTACTTGGGGATTTCATGCTATTTGGCACATTTCACTCACTAAGGCATTTTATTTAACACTAGGCATGCATGGACTAGCTCACAATTTGGAGTTTCATATTCAACATACTATAATGGTTCTTATGCCTCAGCCAATCTCTTTATCAAACCTATGGGGAACATTCTTCATTATTCAACCATTTCTACACCCGAAAGTCATGAACACGTCACATGGGAAAAACAACTTCTAGAGGGTCTATCACAAACATCACATGAATTCTACATACTAGGGTCAAAGCTCATAAATTTTGTAGGAAAACATAAATCAAAACTCAACAACACATTAAACATCAATTTCAACTCATACAAATCATTAAAAACTCATAAACATAAAAATCTTTTAGTTTTAAAAAGGGTTCTTGAGCTTTTTGGATGAAAAGGACCCAAGAATAAACATCTATATACCTTAACCTTTGAAATAGGATAAATTCTAATACTTGAGACTCTATCCTCACTTGTAGTAAATGATTCTCGAAGCCCACACTATGAGGAACTTGATTCTTGAAGAAAGCTTGAAGATTTATGGATGAATTTTGGAAGATTAGGGTTCTTGATGAAACCCTAATTAGATATTCTTGAGAGAATTAGAAGAGAAAAATGATGAAATTAGGGTTTTTGAAGTGGGTTCTCATATTTATAGAGGATCACAAAAGGTGGGAAATGACCAAAATACCCTTGCAAAAATGTCTCTAAATTGCTGAAAAAAATGGCTGACGACATTTGTGATAGGCCGTCAAACCTGTGACAGGCCGTCACAAAATGTCATCACAAAAGGATGGATTTTATGATTTTCTGCCTAATTGTGACGACCTTTTGTGACAAGCCGTCAGACCTGTGATGGGTCGTCACAAAATGTCGTCACATATTTTCCAGACTGATATGCTGGAGTAAAATAGTCATAACTCTTTTCCCCGGTATCGGATTTTATCGAAATTGGTATAGTTGGAAAGATATTTCAAAGATCTTTCATTTAATATATAGTATGTCCTCTAATTCGATATATTCAAGGAGTTATGGTCGATTAAAGTTGACCCAAATTTTGATGGTCACTAAAACTTGAACGATAGGAAAGCTTTCAACTCGTCCATGAGTTAGGGGACCTCTATGATCTTAATTCATGCTCAAATAAATTCCCACACGATTCAAAGTATTTCATACTTGGGAGGATATTTCTGAAAAATTTTGACTCAGATTTTTGCTTTACCAAATACGCTCTAAGGCTCTGACTGAAAGAGGATTTTACGGGGCATTACGTTAGTCAAACCAAAGGACATCACCAAAAACTCAAAAAATCCATACCGGGTTCGAAAAGTAGTCTTAGTGATATCCACATCCCTAATCTTCAACTGATGATAACCCAATCGAAGATCAATCTTGGAACATTACTTAGTTCCCTAAATATGGTCAAATAGAACATCAATTCTCTGAAGAGGGTACTTATTCTTCACCATTACCTTATTCAATTGGCGCTAATCTATGCGCATTCGAAGGAATCCATCCTTCTTACACACAAACAACATAGGAGCACCCCACAGAGACACACTAGGATGAATAAAACCTTAATCAAAAAGATTTTTCAACTGCACCGTTGGTTTCTTCAACTCAGTCGGAGCCATTATATATGGCAGGATAGAGATAAGACGGGTATTCAAGAGAAGATCAATCCAAAATTCTATTTCCCAAATGGGAAGGACACCAGGACGGTCATCAAGAAATACTTCGAGAAACTCACAATCACGGGAACACATTGCAATAAAGGAACCTCAGATCTAGAATCTTTAACATGCACTACATGGTATGTACACCCCTTGGAAATCAATTTTTGGGCTCTAAGATAATATATAAACCTTCCCTTAGGCAATAGGGAACTCCCTTCCTATTCTATAACCCGCTCATTTGGGAATTTAAAAATGACCTTACAGGTCCCACAATCAAGAGAGGCATAACACGAATGCAACCGATCCATCCCTAGGATAATATCAAAATCTAATATATCTAATTCTATTAAATCTACCAAGGTTTCCCTACAATAAATATACACCACACAATCCCTATTAACCCTTTTAGTCATCACAAAGTCGTCCACTAAGGTAGACATAAAGAAGGAATCTGGAATACAATCAGGACCAAAACCAAAATGAACAGCCATATATGGGACCACATAATAAAGAGTAGACCCCAGATCAATCAGAAAATACACATCACGAGAGAAGAGTTTCAACATACCGGTAACAACATCAGGAGATGCCTCAGAATCTTGATGGGTGGCAAGAGCATAAAGGCTATTCTAACCAGTGCTGAAACCAGAAGTGGCACCCTTTGGTGTAGGGGCTGATGAAGTAACAATGGAACCTTATTAGCTCTAGTTCCAATCCTAGATTAAGGAAAATCCCGTTGTATGTGACTAAGCTGACCACACTTGAAGCACTTATTCCTTTCTTTCTAACAAACTCCATGATGCACCTACCTACAAAAATGACAAGGGAGATAAAATAGGACTGACTGAGCTCTAATATCCTGAGATTGGGCACCCGGTGCCTTAAGGCCATCACTGCATTAGTAACGATGATCACCAGAATACTTAGGATATGGAGCACTATCCATAGAATAGGAACCAGAATTGCCCCACTTCTTGTTAGACCATTTCCCACCATCTCTACTACTCTGGTACTAACCTTCACCCTGATCCGAATACTAAAGCTTCTTACTCTACCTCTGCCTAATTTCTTCCTGCTTTTTCTTCTTATCCTCCACTTATTGAACGTACACCACCAATATAGAGATATCCATATCCTTGTTCAACAAGGCGGTGTTGCATTCCAATATCAAGTCATGGGATAACCTAAAAGCAAATTTGCTCATTCTATCCCTCTTGATAGACACTAACTCAGAAGTATAACACAATAACTATGAAACTTCAAGGCATAGTTTTTTACTGTCATCCTGCCTTGCTTTAAATTCATGAATTCCTTTGCCTTTGCCTCCCTCAACTCCTGAGGAAATAAACGATTAAGAAAAGTACTAGAAAAGTCATCCCACAAAGAGGACTCAACATCATCACCCCTAGACTTATCCTACTACTCATACCACTGACACGCCATATCCTTCAACTGATAAGCAGTGAACTCCACACCCTCCACATAAGTAGCATGCATCACATAGAAAATTTTCTCCATCTTATCAATGAAATTTTGAGGATCCTCCTCAACCTTCAAACTAGTAAAACTCGGAGGACTCAACCTCATAAATTATCAAACTATAGTGACCTCAGAAGATGGAGTAACAGAAGTAACACACTTATTTTGAGAGGCCACCAACTGGGTAAGCAAATAGATTGACTGGTGAAGCTCAGCATTAGACATATCAGCTTGAGGCGTTCGAGGAGGGCTGGGGGGAATCGATGGAACTCCACATAGAGTAGTACAATTACGAGCTGGAGCTCTAGACTGGGTATGAACTCCATAAGTAGTATGAGCTCTATTGACATTATCCTTAAATGAGTTAAAAGAGTTTCCACGAGCATAAGATCTTCTGAGAGGCATGATCTGAAAAGTGAACATATAGGAATTAGAGAAGATTTCAACACCTTAGACTCCACAGGTCGAAAGTAGATCACAAGAAAGAAAAACATTCTTAAATGCCTCGTAACCTCTCCCTTATAAATATGGCACGCTACATACCCATAAAAGAGACTCTACTTGACACAGCTCTGTGAACACCCAATGACACAAAACCTAGGATCTAATACCAACTTTGTCATGACCCTAACCAAGGCCTATCTGTGAAAAGTATCTCAAGTCCATCATGGATCGAGAACTACCCCCTATGCCTAGCCAAAACACAGTACAATACCTAAGGTGGATGGGTTTTGAACATATAACCAGATAGAGTAAATATAAACTCAAGCTCTATGAAATTTCAAGAACCAATACTCAACCACAGTGATATACATAAAGCCTTTAAACAAAATTAATATCTAATCTAAGCCGGTACATGCCCCCGACTCTGACAATGACTGTGAAAATGATAATGATAATGTTTATATAAAATCTTCAATTCTAGTTTATAAATGGAAACCAATGGAATGATCAATTTTTTTAAAGGATAGAAGCTCACCACTTTACCACAAATGACCAACGAACTGAGCCAATCCACCTAACACTGCACATGAAAAGTAGAAGTATCTCCGATGCTTACATCGCGTAGGGATACAACATCCGGAGACAGTTAGTGGGTTGAGAACTAGCATGTAACTCAGGGATAATGGAACAAAATAATACCAAGTCAAATCTAATTCAAAATTATGCACATATTGTCATACATATAAATATCATACCTGGATAAGAAGCAAGGCTTAGCATGAACTTTAAAATCATTAACCTGGACTATGTAGCATAACCGTCATAATAAGGAACCCAAGGGCTATATGGGTCCAATTCTCCCCTAGCTGAAAGGGCCTCAGTACATGTGGTCACACGAACTAGAGAATAATCATATATACATATGCACTATAGGGGACTTGGCCTCTCGACATATATACAAAGTGACTTAAGCACTCAGTCATATAACATGAGAGACTCAAACCTCCAAGTTATTTAAAACCCTGCATCGGCAATTATGGTTTTTAGTATTGGTCCCTCGGGACCTCTACTTTCACGGCACAACTACATAGTAATGACCAAGATACACCTTATCTCAAAAGATGATATGATCGCTACCAAATATAGTAACCAAACAAAGGTTGGGGTTGAATCCCAAGGGAATACGTGGAATTATAGCTCTCAGCTATTGTAATCAAAGGGTAGAACTGCAAAAGTAAATGGGGGGTTTTGAGTATCAAGGTTGAATAAGTGACGAGTATCTTTGGTTGTAATCAGTCGTGAGTGAATAGTAGGATTGTGTTCCCTCTGGCTTCTCGACTCTGTAGGCTTATCTTGATTTACTGAACTAACCCGATACCTTACATACAAAATTGATAAGTTTTGTACCTTCTACAGTCTTTTGGATGAATAGAAGGATTTCACCCTTTACCTTTTGAATCTCAGGATGTTGCCTTACTAACCCTTATCTTGATCCCAGTTAAATATTACCTTTTGAGTATCTAGTTATTAGATGAAACTAACCATCTTACTAAGATAAAACCTAGAAGCGTGGATCGATAATTAAACCATAAATTACTATTATCATTATCTTTCCCTAATCACTACTCCTCTTTTAGAGTAAGTAGCAATAATCTAGGTGGGATCCAAACGTGTGCACCCATTAACAAAACTATTATATTAAAGATACAACAATACATACATGAGTATCGAGTTAGAACAACAATAACACTTCCCTTACTTTGTTAATCCACCAGGGTTTCTACAACCCTAGCTATGAGTTTTTAGCCGCTCATGCTTATAAAGTAAGCAACAAAATTCATGATCGCAAGCATAGATGAAATCACAATAATATAAAGTAGAAACCCTCAACCATAACTGTATTAATCAACTAAAGTTAATACAAGAGAATCCCAAGATCAAAATCAAATCTTAGAATCAAAATATGTTTGTGAGTATCAAAAGTGCATAACTTCTACTAAAAACACATAAAGGGTATTTATAGTACTTGATAAAATACTAAAATCAAATCTTGAATAAAATTGGAGAAAAAAGAGTCGGTGGCCACTTATGGTCCCTATTTATGCCCTGCCCTTGGGTGCAGGTAGTACTTGCAACCAACAGGAAGGGCAAAAGTGGTGACCACAAGTGCCAGGCTAAAATTTCCTGCAAGTCAACTCTTGGGATTTTGGACTTCTGGAACTTGATTTGACCATATGCGGTCCATAAGTACTACTTGTGATCCACATAACAAGTGTTGGGAGTCATTTTTTCAGCTCTTCTTCAATTCCCATAAATGGTTTGATCACAAACAAGCCGAAAAGTGTTTCGAACATCCACAATTGATCCAATAAGTAGCCAAAAACACCTTTTTCATCCTTTTCATGAACTTAGCATCCAAAACATGATTTTCTACAAAAGATACCCAAAATACATCATATGCTACAAAAGAACCTTAGAAATATGCATATTTCATAGTTTTAAGTATTAAAAGTGCTATATTGTTATAGAACATCAACACCCTCAACTTAGAACATTTGCATGTCCTCAGGCAACAAAACACAACAAAATAAAAACAATACTTAACTAGGAGAATCTAACCTATTCAAGGCAGTCAGTCAATACTTTAAGCTCAAAACATAACACCCCCTCTAATCTTATTTTTCAAAACCGAGTATGTATGAACATGAAGCACAATAATATGACACAATGGGATCAAGGTTTGGCATTACATTAGCAACAGACAACCATGCATATGTACATATTACACCACCCAAAATAAGCAAATAGCTAGAAATATGACTCATGTTCCCTCACAATAAAGAAATCATAACTCACTCATATGAAATAATGTATGTTAATGCAGGGACAATTAAGAGACATTCACACTCAAAAAAGAAGTTCCAATCAATGTGCATCAAATACCATAGGTTTTCCTTTATTCTCTTTACCTTAGTTTTCAGACACTCAAGTTATGATCACTATAGGACTTTTCTTGGCTTATAATGTAGGCTTGGGGGATGGTATGGTACATACAGATATATCAAGTGACTAATACTCCTTGGCACTACACTAACCTTGGGGTCTCACTTACTAGCCAATTTTCCTTTATTCCACCCTTATTTCATCCTTTTTATTCTTTATTTCACATTCAGATTGGGTGTGGTATTTTATTATTTCTTTTTTGCTTTTTCATAATTTTTTTCTATTTTTCTTTTTATAATTTTTTCTACTACACCCAGCTCTACTAACTTTTTCTCTAATTTTACTCTTCTACATACCCACTTTACATAACACACCCCTATGATAGCCATCCCCAACTTAGGCATTTTTCCTGAGTTGAGGTGCACAATGTCCAAGGAGGACAAAGGCTAAAATAAGTTCATTATAATTGAAATGGGAAAGTAAATAGGTGAAATAAGAAAAATAGGCTATAAGTCTTAAAATAGGGATCAAGGGATATAATTCACACGTGGAAGGTCATTTATATACCTTGGGTTTGATACTTAGAAATTTCTTGAGATTTGAACTCATGGGACACTATATGACTAGGGGTACAAGTCATATATTATGATACAGTTTAGAAGGGTCTTAGTCATACCTTAAATAATGTGGAGGGGATAGGTTTCTATATAAGGTACAAGTGGACAACATATAGGTCATATATTAAGGAAGGGTCGTATGGAGCTAACTTATTTGTTAATCAGTGTGTCCTTGATCATATTCTTTCTATTCTCCTACCTGAATATACAACTTGGTGTTGCATGGTTGTATGTTGACTAGTGGGGGGTCTAAGGTAAGGCTTAGGGTATGAGTAAGGATAACAATCATACCTTAGGGTATGTATGAATGGGTGGTCGTACCCTCCTGCGGGTATTAAATATAGTTTAAGTTAGGGGTAATCTGAACATTTCCTCTTATAACTCCTTAGGACTCCATGAACTAAAACACCTTTTGGGGATTCATTTAACCTATTTGCAATCACTTAAATACTTAGAAACTCTCTCAGGATTTTCTCAAATTTTTTTGGGTCAAAGAAGGCTAGGGTTTCATAAGTATGATCAATTTGGGGCTTGCAATAGTGGTTTCTCTTAATCTTCTTCGTAATCTAAGTCAAGTTACTCCTCCCTCATTCTTTGTTCCAACTAAAGGCTTGTTCTATGAATTGTTTTCATGGCATAATTGTTGTATGGTTTTGGGTTTTCAAATATATGATGGAGTTTTTTATTACAATGGATGGTAATGGCTTTCTCATGTCTTTTACTTATGGTTTGCATATTATAATGATGGTTTGAATACTTTGTTACCTAGGAATAGTTAATTGGTTATTAGTTTTGGGTTTGGAAACACTATGCTCTCAAATATTTAATAAAATACCTATGAGAATGCTTTTATAATATAGTTGGACTTTTAATGAAACTATTTCATAATACAACTTGGTAATGGAACACTAACTGGTATAAGTGGTCTAAATAGTTTGGGATGGTCAAATGGTAAGGTCTTATTGGTTATGGTATGTTTAATTAAGAACCTTGTGGGGTACAAGGTAATCCCCCAATAAAATATAATATTGATCATCTTGCGAGGTACATGGGAATTCTCTATGCAACTAAATAATGCAATCTATGGGTATATGGGAATCCCTTCTTCTCTAAAAGGTTGGCTAAGAACATTAATTGCAAGCTATAGACGGTATGATAATACCACTACTTATAACCTTGGGTGATAATAAATAAAATGGTGGTTTGGTTGTGTGGTAATGGTTTTAATTGGGAAATATAAAGGGGTATGATATCTTACTACGAAGGTGCGAGTACAATGGACGGACACTGGAAATTCATGTTTGCTGACATGAGGATTGGTCATGATGACCATATGGGGTACATGGAAGTTCTCTAAGTTACACTCGTATATATATATCATGGAGAGAAAAGGGTACTTGGGAATCCCCTACTCCTATGGTATCTCCAGTTTGTGTGGCTACACGCATCGGGAACCATTCATGGGGTCACATTGGACCTATATAACTCGTGGTTTATACTAAGATGGTTAAGATAAACATACCCAGGTTAATGGTTTTAAATGCATGCTAAACTCAATTCCCTTTCCCGGCATGGTTTATATATCTATATGTATGGTTGTGAATGCATATGGTTGGTTTGCTTGGTTTTAATGGTTGGCATTATTTTATCCTTATCCTGAGTACTTTCTAGAATTCACTCGCTAACCCATCTTTGGGTGGCTATTTACCCACGTGATATAAGAACCGATAATTCTATTCCTCTTGCATAATGATTGAATCTCAGGATCAACTCATTTTAATTAAAGTGGTGAGCTTTCATATTTCAGAAAGCTCTATTTTATATCATGGACATCTTTTCATACTTCAGTTATTTTATGGATATCAGTTTTCGCTATGATTGGGGGCATGCCCCAATCGGATATTATTTTTCTCTTGGTTAAAGGGTTTGTGGAACTACTATAGGTTGAAATGGGTGGTGTCGGTAGTAGTATCATCCTTAATATTGGCATTGGTATTATGGATGATACTTGTTGACTGAATTTATGATTGTTCTATCCTCTTATGTTATGTTGTGTACAGGAACTTGGTTATTATTTCATTTTGGTTATGGTTATTGGTTGGTAATAGGCGGTTGGACTGGCTTGGGTTGAAAATGATTATGGACCTATCCTAGAGTCTGGATTGAAATGAATATGTTATCTTGATATATGTTTTGAATTCATCCGACTTAGAGTATATGTTGATTGGTTGGGTTGGGTAATGGGGGTGGTCTACGGTCCTGGTTGGACTTGAGATGGCCATTACGACAAAGCCCTAGTTTGGGTCATGTCAAGTTGGTATCAAATCTTTAGGTTCATGGTTAATTGGAAGTCCACAAATTCGTGTAGTGTAGAGTCTCTTTTAAGGGTGTGTAGCGCGCCACACTCATAAAGGAAAGGCTATAAGGCATTTAGGAACTGTTTCTCTTCTTTTTGTTCTATTTTAAGCTTAGAGTCTAAGTTTTGGGATCTTCTCTAATTCCTATTTGTTCGCATTTTAGTTCATGCCTCGATGATCTGAAGCTCATGGAAACTTTTCTATCCCTACTAGGGACAATGTTGATAGGACATGATCTACTTAGGAGATCTATAACCGATCTTGGGGTCCAGTAATCCTGTAGTCCTATTGGTTTCTTCTATTCCCCTCAGGGTGACGTGATAAATGCATAGCTTCGTCAGTTGATTTATGTGATTGCTCAGTTGGTGGTTTATCAAGATGAGCGGGATAAATCTGGTATTCCATCCTTTGAGGCCGCAAGTATTGGCCAGTTCATGAAGATGAGTCTTCTAACCTTTACTGGTGTTAAGATAGAGGAGGATCCTCAGGGGTTTCTAGATGAGATGGAAAAGATATTCAGGATTATGCATACCACTAATATGGAAGGATTAGAGTTTGTAGCTTATCAGCTTAAGGATGTGGTGTACCAATGGTATGAGGAAAGAGATAGGACAAGAGGTGTTGTTAAGGAGTCATCTTTGTGGGAGACTTTCTTCAATGTATTTTTGGATCACTTCTTTCCTCAGGAGTTTAGGGAAGCAAAAATAGAGGAATTTTTTAAATAGAAATGGGGAAGATATCGGTCAAAGAGTATGCCTTTAAGTTTCACCAGTTGTCTAGGAATGCTATAGAAATGGTGGATGATATGAGGGCCAAGTAAAGAAAGTTTGCATCAGGACTGTCTCGTGAGTTAATCCTTGAGAGAAAGACTACATTTCTGATCAAGGACATAGATATCTCTAGGCTGATTAATCATATGAAATAGGTGGAAGAGGAAAAGAAATAGTAGGCTAAGATAGTGGAAAGGTAGGGTAAGAAATTCAGGTTCTCTGAATAGGGTAGTCAAAGTAAAATGGTAGGGATAGGGGTAAGTGGTCAAAGAAGAAGTAGGGGAGTTTTGGTTCTTTCTCTACAACTAGTGCTTCTTACCTAAAGTTGTCGGGTGATAGGTATCAGTAGGATGGTGACAACTTTAGGGCATAGGGTGCCTAATCTCAGGCAATTATGGCACAGTCAACTTCATTGTGTCCTCTTTGCAGGTTCTGTAGTTGGTTGCATAAGGGTTTTTGTGATGAGGGAAGGGAAAAGTATTATAAATATTGTTAGCTAGGCTATTTGCTTAGAAACTGACTGGTTGGTAAGGTTGCTTCGGAAGCGAGTAAAGTTTTAGTTGCCTCTTCATCTGTTTTTGGACCAAAGGGTGTTGCTTTTGGTATCAACACAGGCTGAAAAAGGCTATATGCTCTCACTACCCAACAGGAGTCTAAGGCATCACCTGATATCGTGACTGGTACGTTGCAACTCTTTTCTTGTAACGTGTATTGCTTGCTTAATCTGGGTCCATTCTTTCTTATATAATCCCATATATGGCTGTATATTTGGGTTTTGATCTCGAGGTTATTTTGGATGCTTTTTCATTTTCTACCCTGGCAGGTGACTCTATTGTTGCTAAAAGTGTTTATAGGGTGTGTGTGGTATCTCTTGGTAGTAAGGATAGTTTGGTGGATTTGTTTGAATTAGATATGGTGAATTTTGATGTTATCCTGGGTATGGATTGATTACATACGTGCTATGCATCCCTAGATAGTAAAACCCGTATGGTTATTTTTAAGCTTCCTGGTGAACCAGTTATTGAATGGGAAGCTGGTTCCTTGGCTCCTAAGGGTAAGTTTATATTGTATCTTAGAGCTTGAAGATTAATCACCAAGGGGTGTCTATATCATCTAGTCTGGATTAACGATTCTAACTCGGAAGGTTCTTCTTTGAATTTAGTTCTAGTGGTGAATTAATTTCCCTAGGTCTTTCTTAATGACCTCCCTAGTGTTCCTCCTAATAGGGAGATTGAGTTTGGGATTGATTTGGTTCTGGACACTCGTTCAATATCTTTTCCTCCCTATAGGATGGCTCCTGCTGACTTAAAGAGCTTAAGGAGCAACTTAAAGATCTTCTGGATAAGGGTTTCATCCATCTTAGTGTATCCCCGTAGGGTGCACCAGTATTATTCATATGTAAGAAGGATAGTTCCTTTTGGATGTGCATTGACTATAGGCAGTTGAATAAGGTGATGGTTAAGAACAAGTATCCTCTTCCAAGATAGATGACTTGTTCGATCAGTTGCAAAGTACCAAATTCTTTTCTAAGGTAGATCTTCGGTCCAGGTATCATTAGCTTAAGATTAGGGAGGTAGACATCCCTAAGACAATATTTCATACTCGGTATGGGCACTTTGAGTTCTTGGTTATGTCATTCGGGTTGACCAATGCTCCGATAGTATTTATGGATTTGATGTATAGGCTTTTTCGCCAATTTTTAGATCTATTTGTCATTATGTTTATAGATGGCATCCTATGTATTCTATGAGTGAGATGGATCATGCCAATCACCTCTGTATTGTGTTGCAGACCTTGATGGAACAACAGTTGTATGCTAAGTTCTCGAAATGTGAGTTTTGGCTGAACGTTGTCACTTTTTTGGGTCATATTATTTTTAGTGAGGGGATTATGGTGGATCCAAAAAAGTTTGCGGTGGAAAAGAAGTGGCCTAGAACCATGACTTCGATTGATATTCGGAGCTTCTTGGGTTTAGCAAGATATTATAAAAGGTTTGTGGAGAAATTTTCTTCTATAGCTGCCCCTTTGGATAGGTTGACTCAAAAGAAAGTATGATTTTTGTGGTACGATAATTGTGAGGGGAGTTAATAGCTTATGGATATGCTAACTTTGGCTTCGGTTTTGACCTTTCCTAAAGGCAATGAGGGGTTTGTGGATTATTGTGATACATCCCGGGTGGGACTTGGGTGTGCTTTGATGCAACATAGGAAGGTAATAACTTATGCTTCTAGGTAGTTTAAAGTGCATGAGAGGAACTATCCTACTCATGATCTAGAGTTGTTAGCCGTGGTATTTGCATTGAAGATTTGGCGGCACTATTTGTATGGTGTGCATGTGGATATCTTCTCGGATCGTAAGATCTTGCAGTATGTATTTACTCAAAGGGAGCTTAACCACAGGCAAAGAAGATGGCTTGAGCTTCTCAAGGAATATGATATAAGCCTTCACTACCACCCAAGTAAAGCTAACATAGTTGTTGATGCTCTTATCTGGTTATCCATGAGGATTTTAGCTCATGATGATCATATAGGGTACATAGAAATCCCCTAAGTTATACTCATATATATTTATCATGGAGAGCGAAGGGTACTTGGGAATCCCCTACTCCTATGGTATCTCCGATTTGTGCGGTTACATGTATCGGGGCCCGTTTAGGGGGTTACACTAGAACCATATAGCTCGTGGGTGGTACTAGGACAATTAAGCTACACATACCCAGGTTAATGGTTTTAAATGGATGCTAAACTCGGTTCCCTTTCCCGACATGGTTTATATATATATATATATATATATATATATATATATGTATAGTTGTGAATATATATGGTTGGTTTACTTGGTTTTAATGGTTGGCATTATTTTATCCTTATCCTGAGTACTTGATAGCGTTAACCCGCTAACCCATCTTCGGGCGGATGTATCCCCATGCGATGCAAGAACCAACCATTCTACTCCTCCTGCATAGTGACCAGATCTCGAGATCAGCTTGATTTGAGTGAATTAGTGAGCTTCTATATTCTAAAAGGCTCTGTTTCATATCATGGACATCTTTTCATACTTTGGTTATTTTATGGATATCAGTTTTGGCTATGGTTGGGGGCATATCCCAAACGGATATTTTTTTTCTTTTCATTAGAGGCTTTGCGAAACTACTATGGGTTGGAATGGGCGATGTCGGTAGTGGTGTTAGCTTTATTATTTGCATTGGTATTGGCCCTGATACCTTTTGAATGAATTTATGAGTTTTTCCATCCTCTTATGTTATGTTAAGGACAGGAACTTGGTCATTGTTTCGGTTTTGGATATGGTTGTTGGTTGGTAATGGGTTGTTCAACTTTTTTGGGTTGGTCACGGTTATGGACCTATCCTAGAGTCTGGATTGGTAAGAATATGTTATCTTGTTATATGTTTAGAATTCATCTGACTTAGGGTATATATTGGGTTATTATTTTGGGTAACGTGGGTGGTCTCCGATCCTTGTTACACTTGAGATGCCCATTATAACAAGGCCCTGGTTCGGGTCGTGTCTGTCATGTAGGCTAAAAGTGGACTAAAATAAAAATGGCCTACGATTCTTTCCTAACCAACTATCCTTCAACCTAGGCATGACTAACCAGGCAAGTTCTGAATTTAACACACAAAGGGAACTAAGTAGCATCTCACACACACATGGCACAGAGTCAATATCACAAGCTACTACTTATTCTTGTTCATGCAATTGTTAGCAAGTTATTATCATGTCCCTAATCCTAATTCCATAACAAGATCCGCAATATGCACACATATATACATTCACACAGTTCTAAAACACACATTTTTTTAGAGAGGTATCATTTTTCTCAAAATTAATGAAAAACATGACTACTACCCTAAATACTTAATAATCTCCTAATTACACAAAAACATAACACAATACAAAACAAAAAACAATCCGACACAAATTATCTTAGACATGCCAGTTCTAAAATCATACTGCGACTGATAGAAAAAGAAACACGACACCTAAAACCTGCGATGGCTATGGTACATCCCACCCCAAGTGAAAATTGTTCACCGTCCTTAATGCACAAAAATAATACAAAACAAAGGGAAGTGAGAACATACCTGGGATGCACTAGGATCCCATCTCATGAGCATCCCTAGATGGGTACAGATCAACTGCGGAAGAGAAGGTAGTGGTGGTGCACAACTAACTAGATGATGCACCCACTTCTAGATCTATACGCCTCTGTCTGTCAAGGACTGAAGTATCCATCGAATCATGTCTGGACCTTTTAACGGACTGGTCATATGGCATTTCAGGATCCTACAAGTCTCTTATGTGACCTCTATTAGCCCCAACTGTTGGGACCTCTTCATCATCATCCGTAAAGAAATCAAACTGTCTCAGTGTGTGTGGAGGTAATATCTGGACCACTAAGGGTATAACTGAGGGAGTGGCTGCTGCATGGATCTCTATGAGAGAGTGTACCTTTACTCGTAATATATCAAAATCCTTCCTCATTTAGGCTAGCTCCAGCATATCTTTCTCTGTTAATCGGGTTGTAACTAATCTCTCAACTCATCCTGACGTGTCTAAAAGTCAGTACATAGCTTAGAAGTACGGCTCTCTGTGTATCCTTCCATCTGGCCTCTACTTGCTAGAATTTGGCCTAAACTCCTGATCACATATTCTCATAAAGGGTAGTCATATCGATCTCAATAACCTTCAATCGAGTATTAGTGGCCCCCTGACTATCTACTAAGCTATGCAAGAACTTTCTAGATATAGTTATCATACCTGTAGCAGCAGCTGTAGTGTATGGGTGAGTAGGATCTTATGATACACCATCTAGCTCTGAGCTCAAAATCGGGGCTGATGAAAAAGTGCTTGGTATCCCCTTACCCTGCGTACTTAAATATAGAGCCTCTCTCTGCTCCTCTATCTCTATATCAATACCAATATCCACATCACCTCCATGTGAATCACTGGGCTCTGTGGAAACTGCTGGGCCTTTAGTCTGGGCTCTAAGTACTGCGACTGGCTCTATAGATCTCTTAAGAAGGCCTCAACATGCCAGATCCTTCATACTCATTGTCTGCACAGTAGATATTGCACGTACCTTCTCATCTACTCCGGGTATCTCAGGTACACCGGCTTTATCACATAGTCTCTGAATCATGCAAGGGAATAAAAGATTAGCCAGTGCCCCAAATACTCTGTCACAGATCTTATATTGGAGGATAGATGCAAACTCAATAGCATATCCGGCCATCATACTAGAAACTAGGGCTGCTCCCTCTCAAGTCAATAAATTATCCAAAGTTGTGGGTAACAGTCGATATCTGATCAGCAACCACCAAATGTCAACATGCCCTTCTTGATCACACCATGACCCTCAATCCATAAGGTTGCATTACCCAAAGGTGAAATATAGCTGGCTATCCACCTATCCATATTAACCCTATTTTATCTATGCTCAGTCTCCTACATAATATATCAATCATGTGTGACTCTTAGTCTATAGTCTCACTCAGCTATAGATGCAGAAGTTATATAATCAGGATCAAAAATGACCCAGCAGATAGTCTTTGCTGACAGATCAACTCTGGCCCCTCTCACAAGTGTATGATCAAGTTGTGGTTGCTCTATGTGCCTCATCGGTCCTGGAAAACTACACATAGCAAGATCTACTATAGGTTTGTATGATGCATAAAACTCATGTACCATGGATGGGGTGTAAGAACCAAGTGGTCTGGTCATCCACTCTAACTAGTAATGATCAAATGTGGCCCATAACTGTGGTACTCGCCTCAGTCCAGATAGATCGATCCAATGCTCCTCATAAATAAGCCTCTTAGGCCTTCCAGTATCTGAGATACAACTTTTTATATCATAAACTGCCCATATATTCTCTATACACCACCTCGGGGGGTGCCTCTAGGGCTTGAGTGGGTGCAGGACTCTGCCCCTACTGTACTGGTGCCTCAAGGGAAGCCTACTTTGTACCCTCTTCAGACTGGGGTATCCTTGATGAATCCTCCTGCTCAGCATCCTTAGATGAATCCTGGGACCCCTCCTCAACCTTCTTCTTCTTTGCATCTTTAGATGTCATATGTACTTGAAAAACTGGTCGTTAGTTTCCAATAAAAGTGAGGGAATGCAAATGTTGAAGAAAAACTCAAATTCGAAAAGTTCAAATCTTTCCTCAATTTTCACACCCCTATAACCTGTTTGAAATATCAGTAAGTCCAATGTGCACACACCTATCAAGAATAATGATTTTAAAGGCAAACTAAACTTGCTCCACTTGTGGTATTACTCTACTTCTTCAAGTTCAACTTCCGGTTAAGGCCTAACCTTAGAATTCAATTCAAAACACGTCCCTATATTATGATTTTGGGCTACTTCAAGGTTCCTACCTACAAGCATTATAGAATCTATGTATTTTGCATGGGAATACACATATCAACTTGTTTATACAATAAATAAATCAATACATAACCATTTGGAAGTAGATAAAGTTACTTCTTTTATGACGAACTGGAAGTGAACAATAAAGAACTTGAGCAAACCCAAAGTTGGAACTTGTTTTTAGTATGTTGGAACAGGTTGGTATCTCAACAAGTTTCAACTTAGCCTTTACTTAAGTGTGGGTTTAGCTTCTATTTTAAGAGAGAAGTTTAAATTCCAATAGAAAAGTGAAGTTTTGAGAATTTGAATGAGTTAGAATAAGGTTAAATATGTTTAAATAAGGATAGGGGGATGCTTTAGGTCATATATATGGGTTTGTGGGCCCAAAATATTAATTAATATTTAGGCCCACTCATGACCTAGCTATGGAAGATACTTACGCCTGCCACATGCGGCCAGGCAAAGGGTACAAGTGCCACTGCGACCAGCAGGTGCAGGGTGCAAGTACAGGGCCAAAAAATTTGGCCTACTTTTCTACAATCCGAAGTTGACTTTTTGATATTTTTATAGCTACTTATGGTACGGTAACCTAAGTTTATGGTCCGAAAAGTATGATTAGGTGCCAACATCCACAACTTTCCATTCTTATCCTCAAAATGTTGACTTTTTAATTTATTGCTCAACTTACCTGGCCTGTGTGGGACTTGTGACCTTGATAGGTTGATCATACCATTCCTTTACCTGGAAATTTATGAATGTAGCAATTTTACCGTATTTCGGGCAAGCCCATAAGCTAAAAACTTATAATAGAAAAACAACAAAAATGTGAACACTAAAATAGTGGGTTGCCTCCTACTCAGTTCTTGATTTAATGTCGCGACACGACATGGTTGTGTTGGTTACTCAGACTTCAGCAACAAGCCCATGGGTTGCCTCCCATGCAATTCTTGATTTAACATCGCAACACGATGCGGTTATCTTGATTATTCAGAATTCATCAAGATATGATATGAGTCAAAAGGGCATCATAGCTTTCAACGATACCATTGGAGGTGACATACGTAAAAACTGAAACTCGAAGATGCCTAACCAAGAGTACAAGTGTTGAAGTGTGAATAATATCCCAATTACACTCAAAGTATGCCTCCATTAAGGGCCTTTTTATCATTGCATGAAGCTTAGAGGTGCCTATGGAGTGTTGCCTCATATTAAGGGCCTTTTGGTCATTTACTATATTATAAGTGTATCCTAGGACTTTAAATATCTATCATTAGGTCATTTTTCAAAAAATTTGATATTATTTTGAGAGATAAACTCTTTGAGAGTGTCTTGCAAGTGTGGATTCACTTGTGGATGAACGTGGAATCTTTTGGTGTTGGTTACTCATTTAGAAACGGAGGTTGCTTGGTGATTCCGGTTCCCTTGAGGTCATAGTAAGAACTTGGTTTTGCTTATATGGTTTATAGCACTTTGGTTCTTGTTTATTGTATATTCACATGTCAAGTTATCATCTATCTTTACGTTATTGCTTGTTTGTTATCATGTCTTCTCGGCTTGTCTTATTTCCGTAGCTTTGTGTTCCATATTGTTATCTTC
The DNA here is from genome assembly GCA_030864215.1 of Capsicum pubescens. Taxonomy (NCBI): domain Eukaryota; kingdom Viridiplantae; phylum Streptophyta; class Magnoliopsida; order Solanales; family Solanaceae; genus Capsicum; species Capsicum pubescens. Next base: position 189,553,412 of record CM061544.1, on the reverse strand, counting down.
TATTGTTGACTGGTTTTGTATCATTTGGTATCTTATCAAGATTAATTTCATTCTTACGAGATTAATATTGTTCTTGTTAACTTGAAAATCACAAAAAAAAATGTTGAGAAACCGAAAATCTCAAAAAAGAAATCTCTCCAATTTTTGTGTTTGGGACAAAATTTTAAACTTAGATTTAGGAGATTTTTGTATATCTTGATTGTTTCTAGTGTTATGTCCTTCTTCACTAATACTGCTAGAGTCTAGATCCAAAACATGAGCTATTTTCGAGTTGCTTTGAAAGTTGTTGTTGTTGTGGATTTGAACTTGAAAATGTGTTGTTGATATTTGTTGTTGAAGATTGGTGGATTGAACATGTATTGTTGATTTTTGGGGGTTACAACGTGCACCTAGAACTTTACTTTCAAAAGTGGTGTTCTTAGTGTTCTTCACCATTTTTATGTCTCATTGAAGAAGTCTTCAAAAAAGGAGTGTTTGATCTAGAATCAAGTGAAGAAGAGTGTGGTATTGTGTTTGTCTTGAAAAAATTCTCCAAAAATACACAAAATAAGAAAGGGAACAAAAGAATTTTAAAAAGTTTTGTTACCAAAAGGGAGTAAGGACATCTTCCAAGACAAATAAAAGAGGAAAAAACAGGCTTAAAAAGGTGTTTTGCCAAAAAGGTGCAAGGTAAGTCAAACATTTTTGAATATTGAAAAAAGCTTCAAGTCTTGAGTTTTCCCTCCCAAAGCTGATTTCCACTCTTCCAATTGAAGATTGATCAAATACAAATTGAATACAAGAATTTTTTTTCAAAATTTCAACAATCCCAATGCCCAATCCAAGGCTGCCACACCATCACCCTCCAAATATGACCTAAGCTTAAAATTTTGGATTTCTAAGTCTATTTCCCTTGTTTCTTTAGTTTTATTACTTGATTCTAGTACTAATTAGCAACTAGTAATTATCTACTAGGTTGTGGATTAGTTTTTGAATCCATTTTCTTCGTGTTTGTGTTCTTTGTGTGCTTTTATCATTTTTGATTCGCTGCAGTTTCTTGATTCAATTCCGTACTTATTTTCTTTGAGTCGTTTCAAACAAGAATCTATTTCTAACTCAAGCCACAATTGGGATTAAGTAATCTCATTGGAGTATAAATGAGATACCAACACTTGCAATGCCAATTGAGTGACCTTTCAAAGGTGTGAACTTGAGAGCTTGTGAGGATATTTTCTTTGCTAACCTTAACTTGTTTGCTATTTTTTGTTTTATTTAGTTTTTCTTATTAGGTACTATAGCATCAGGAAAGGTAACCATGAAAGATTTGATGGCGGTGATAATGGGTGTTAGTAGCCGAATGGAGAGAATGGAAGGGAGAATAGAGAGAATGGCAGGAATAACGGAAATAATGAGAGGGATGGAAAACTCTCTTTCAAATAGGTTGGATAACATGATAGAGCATCCAAGATTTCCCAATTCTACCCTTTCTAATCCACCAAATTGTCAAGTTCCCATGAGTGGACATGCTCTAAATGAGCTACAAGGTAATCAAACTAACTCTTGCACTCTAGTGAATGGGGCTAGTAGCCAACTACGTGTAAAAGATAGTTTGTCTTTAGGTGAACTGAACGTTCCTTCACTTTATGATGATAATGTACAACTTGAGATTATGGATACACTAATTGATCCTAACGATGACAAAATTGATTCTTCTTGCAAAATTAATTTATGTCCACCTAGCGTTGAAGACATTGTGACAAGTGATAGTACATTGTCTTGTGGAAGTCATGAAGACCAACTTGTGTGTGAAAATGGTGATGTTGAAAATGTTGGTCGATTGAATGGGAATAACCCTCTAATTGCCTTTGTTGTTGATCATGCTAGAATAAAGGGTACAAATAATTGTATTGGTGGTAATCTTGGGGAAACAAAGTGTTTTCTAAACCCGTGTCCATGGACACTCCACCTATTTAATCTCGGTGATCATTTGAAATATGGTGATGATGATGTCTTTTGGAATGATTTGAATGTGCATGGAATGTATGGCCTTCCTATCTCCGTTTGCAAGTGTATTTGTTGTTCTAAGAAGAGTCTATGTTTTCCACTTGATAAGCAACTCTTGTTCCTTGTTTCTTGTCATACTTATGTGGATAGACTGGTTGATTCTTTCATTGAAGGGTATTCGGGTAAAAGGGAGGTGTAATATTTAGACATGGTTTCTTGTGATTAGAAGGGTAGTCTACTTCCTAAAGACTCCTTGCTTCCACCTTTAGTTGTTCCAACATGTGATGATTTGCTTGGTTATGTTGTTAATGGAACTCACTTAAGGGAAATTCTTGATGTTAGTTAAAGCCAACTCCTTTGCACTTTAAATGACTTTTTTCCCAATGTCGTGAAGGATGTTTGGTTATATATGAAGTTTGAGCAACCTTGGCAAGATGCTATGATTGATTGTGCTAACCTTGACCCTCATGCCATGAGTAAAGTGTGTTTGCTTGTGTCTTCTAGTATTTTGCAAGGTTCGGATTCGAGGTCGAATCCTTTTCAAGAAGGGGAGGATGATATGAGTTTAAGGGGCATCATATCTTTCAACGACACCATTGGAGGCCACATACGTAAAGAATCAAGCTTGGGGCTGCCTAACCAAGAGGACAAGTGTTTAAGTATGAAGAATAGCCCAATTACACTCAAAGGCTGCCCCTATTAAGGGCCTTTTTGTTATTGCATGAAACATTGAGGCGCCTATGGAGAGTAGCCTCTCATTAAGGGCCTTTTGGTCATTTACTATGTAATAAGTGTAGCCTAAGACTTTAAATAGCTTTCATTAGGTCATTTTTAAGCAACTTCGGTATTATTTTGAGAGATAAACTCTTTAGGAGTGTCTTACAAGTATGGATTCACTAGTGGCCGAATGCGGAATCATTTGATATTGGTTACTCATTTAGAAACGGAGGTTGCTTAAGGATTCCAGTTCCCTTAAGGTCTTCATAAAAACTTGGTGTTGCTTATACAGTGTATAGGGGTCTTAGTAATTGAGACACACTTTGGTTCTTGTTTATTGTATATTCGTATGTCAAGTTATCTATCTATCTTTACATTATTGCTTGTTTGTTATCTTATATTCTCGGCTTGTCATGTTTCCATATCTTTGTATTCCATCTTGTTATCTTGTGTTGTTGGATGTTTTTGTATTAATATACTCATAAGAGTGCCCTTCAAGGTCATCAATACAATCGATCACCGACACTACACTCATGTCAGTCATTTGCTTCATTGATTTTTCTATGTTGAATGTGGCCTCCTCACAGTTGACTTTGAATTTCAATTCTTCTTTCTCCATGTCAATCATCACTATGCCTGTGGCTATAAATGGTCTCCCCAATATGATAGGCATCTCAGTGTCAACCTCATAGTCTAGAATAACAAAGTCAATCAGAACGATGAAACTGTCCACTCTCACAATCATATCAAACAAAAGGCCAACAGGTTTTTTCTCCAGGCGGTTAGCCATGAATAGGAGCATTGAAGTCAGTTTCGATATGTTCAAACCCAATTGCTTGTATATGGCCAGTGTTATCAAATTTATGTTGTCTCCCAAGTCACATAAGGCTCTGGCAAATTGGGATGAACCAATAGTACATGATATAGTGAATGCTTTGGGATCATCTTTTTTTTAGGCAAAAACCTCGTAGTGACTGCACTACAGTTATGCAAGACATAAACATCCTCGATTATAACTCATTTCTTCTTGGTGACCAATTGCTTAAAAAATATAGCATATCCAGATATCTGCTCCAATGCCTCGAGAAGAGGAATATTTAGCTCAACTCTTTTAGCATCTCAATAAATCGCTTCACTTTTTCTTTCTCTCTTTTCTACTTCAGTCGCTGAGGAAAAGGATGGGGCGGTCTCAAAATTTGACTTATTTCCTGCTAAATAACTAGGCACTTACCTTTTTTCTTAGTAACTGCATCATCACTACCTATTGCCTTTTCTGACTCCCCAACTGGTGTCTCATCAATAGCAGCTTTTGCAGAAGGCACGGGGGATCCATAGTACTAATACCACTCCTTGTGGTAATGTCAGGAACATGACCATCAGTTTTTGGATCCTACATAGTGTTACTTGAAAGGGTACCTGGTTGCCTCTGGTTTAGCATTGCTGGCATTTGCTTGAACTGGTGCTCCAACTACTTGATAGAAGTGGTATGAGACTCGACCTTTTTGGTCAACCATGAAATGTCGTCCTTAATATCCTTAAAGATGATCTCCTAATTTTCTTGACCTTCACCAGCTTAGTCAGCATCTCTTCCAGTCTTGATTCTTCATCTCTTTTACCAGGTGGAATGTATCGATCTCCCTTTTCTCTATAGTCATTCTTTTTTCTCCAGTCACCATCTCGCTCCCTACTACAGTCTTTGTCTATGTCATAGTAGTTCCGACCTTGGTTCCCTTTCCCTTGGGCTCGGAAACCCGCCAACTGATGATCTAGATAATTTGCTTCCTTCTTTAATTCTGACTTATAAGCTTTGGAAGCTAAACCTTGTGTTTCTACTGCATTCACTTTCTCGGAAGTCGTTGTTGTAATCTACTTTGCTAGTACCCCTAGATTAGTTCTTAGCAGCTTAATTTCTTACGCTACTGAATCATCAGCTACTTTTTGGTCGTAGGAGGCATCAATATAATATATGTCAGATCCCTTCTCAACCTCCCGAGTTTTCCACCCTCTGTTAGCGAGCGAGATCTGATCCAACATCTTTGAAGCTGCATCCCAGCATAGTCTCATAAAAGATCCTTTTGATATGGTGTCTACCGTGGCTCTGGAATTGATGGTCAAGGCTCGATAAAATATCTCCAATAAGCTGGTCCCTGACATCCGATGGTTGGACACCATACTCAGCTTCTTCTTGAACCTGAACCATGCCTCGTACATAGATTCTGACTGTAGCTACCTAAAATTATAAATCTCATCCTTAAGCTACAATATCTTGGATGGAGGAAAGAACTTATTTAAGAATTGCCTACGCACCTTATTCCATATAGTGATAGAGCCTCTAGACAGTTCCCCTAACTATAAAGATGCTTCTCCTGTGAGTGTGAAGGGGAACAACCTCAGTCTAAGTGCTTCCTAATTCACCCCTGGAATGGTATACAAACTGCAGATCTCGGTAAAATTTACAAGGTGCATAGTTGCATTATCTATAGGTAGACCTGTAAACACACCCTCCAGATTTAAGAGCTGGATCATTGTGCTCGTTATGTCAAACTTGATGCCTTAGGGTAACAAAGGAGGAATAATGGCTCCAGTCTGTTCCGGCTCAACGTAGCCCAGATCTTCTTCATCATTTATATATGGTTGCATATTCTGATATGCTGGGATAACTTGAACATGGGCATCTTTAGCTCTGTAATGATTTCTACCGAGTGCTACTCAGTAGTTTGCTTCTTGTCTCTGCTCAGCTAGCTATGCCTCTCTAGATATCCACTGAGCTTCTTTATTTTCCCTCTTCTTATTTTTAACTTTAGCTAAAAGCTCACCAGTATGTAGATCGACAATATCCTGTACTCCTTTGAAAGGAGGGGGTGGTGCAACATCACGAGCCCCTTCAGGATTTTCATTTCTTTTCTGATCCACCATACTACTAGGTGCTCATAGGATCCTCTCTAGATTTAGATTCACTGGGATTAAAGTATTTCCTCTACTTCATATGCTGGGCATACACCGGTGTATGCCCAACTAAGAACAAAAGAAAAAAAAAAGAAAAACCCAAAAATTATACCAGCTTTAATTCATAAATCAACACCATATTCCCTAGAAATGGTGCCAATATTTGGTGACGTCCAAGCTACACCTCCTTTTAAAAGATGATATGATCGCTGCCAAATATAGTAACCAAACAAAGGTTGGTGTTGAATCCCAAGGGAATACGTGGAATTATATCTCTCAGCTGTTGTAATCAATATGCAGAACTGCAAAAGTAAATGGGGGTTCTAAGTATCAAGGTCAAATAAGTGACGAGTATCAACTTCAGTTATAATCAGTCATGAGTGAACACTAGGATTAGTTTCCCCCTGACTTCTAAAATCCATAGGTCTTATTGTTATTTGTTGAACTAACCCAATACCTTGCCGAATTGATAAATTTTGTACCTTCTACAATCTTTTGGATGAGTAGAAGGATTTCACTTTTTACCTTTTGAGTCTTAGGATATCGCCTTACTAACCCTTATTTTGATCCCAGTTAACTATTACCTTTTGAGCCTTTAGTTATTATATGAAATCTAACCATCTTTCTAACATAAAACCTAGAAGCGTGGATCGACAGTTAAACTACAAATTACTGTTGTCTTTATCTTTCACTAGTCACTACTCCTCTTTTGGAGTAAGTAGCAATAATCTAGGCGGGATTCAAACGTGTGCACCTGTTAAGAAAACTATTATTTTGAAGATACAACAATACATGCACGGGTATCGGGTCAGAAAAACAATAGCACTTCTCCTACTTCGTCAATCCACCAGGGTTTTCATAACCCTAACTATGAGTTTTTAGCCACTCATGCTTGTGAAGTAAGCAACAATATTCATGATCAAAAGCATAGATGAAATCACAATGATAAGAAGTAGAAACCCTCAACCATAACTGTATTAATCAACTAAATTTAATACAAGAGAATCCCAATATCAAAATTGAATCTTGGAATCAAAATGTGTTTATGAGTATCAAAAGTGCGTAACTTCTACTAAAAACACATAAAAGGTATTTATAGTACATGAGGAAACCTTAAAATCAAAGTCTAAATAAAATAGGAGAAAAAAAGTCGGTGGTCACTTATGGTCCCTACTTACGCCCTGTCCTTAGGTGCAAGTAGTACTTGCAGCCAGCAGTGAGGGCGCAAGTGGCGACCGCAAGTGCCAGGCCAAAATTTTCTGCAAGTTAGCTCTCGGGAGTTTGGACATCTAGCACTTGCTTTTCCCACAAGCGGTCTATAATTACTACTTGTGGTCCACATATTGAGTTAGCAAGTGTTGGGAGTTATATTTTTAGCTCTTCTTCAATTCTCAAACATCCACAATTTCTCCAATAAGTAGCCAAAAAAACTTTTTTCATTTTTTCATGAACTTAGCATCCAAAACATGATTTCCTACAACAAATACCCAAAATACATCATATCTAACAAAACAACCTCAGAAAATTACATGTTTTCATAGTTTTAAGTGTCGAAAGTGTTATATTTTTGTAGCACATAACTTTACAACCCTCATTAAAGCCTAATTAAAATAATTTTCACACATTCACAATTATCAACCAAAGATTCATTCATTATGGCATCATCAAGCGGTATCGTCATACTGACTATAGCTTCCAAGCGCATGCTACTTTATCTAAACAATAAATTTTCCAATGGTACTCTAACCCAATTAGCCATCACAACTCTAAAGTTTCACATAGGTAACCAACCACATAGAGAAATGGGACTCTAGCCCCCTCCGCCAATGGGAATCAAAAGTTCCAAGTAGGAACCAAAACACGTAGACAAAAGGGATTTCAAACCCTCAACCAATAGGACTCCAAGGCTCATAATTCAACTCAATTCATGATCACCAAGGTCTGTTACAAAACAAATTCATGTTTCATTACATTTTTGTACTATACTAGGTTTCAAAATACTCTTCAATATGCATATTCTCATGTTCAAAGACAATTTCATAAGATTGGGTTGAGGTTATCACCAATTCCAAATCATTAACTCAATAAACCTGGGGAAAACCATATTCCCTATTCAATTCACATACCCATACATCAAGTTGGTTTAAAAAAATATTTAAAGCATAAACAATGCATATTTAAACATGAAACATCACATAGACAGTAATAATTCAAAATCTCTTAACCCATAATCAAAAACCAATAATTAAAACACGTGGGTCACAATTAAATCACATGCTTTTAACAAAATAAGTTTTGGGGAAGAGATACATGCTTGAAATACCATGATTTATGAAGAGAAATCAACCCTTGAGATCTTAGATGATCAACTTCATGGAAACCCTATATATCTTGACCTTGGGGAATTTAGAGAGTTTGAGAGAGTTTTTTAATTATGAATAGTATGTTAATAAAGTACCAAAGAGGGCTTTGAGTTGTGGGGTCTAAGAGGGGAAGAACGAAACTTACCAGGATGCCCTTAATTAAAAGACTAAAAATCGATGCCCAATTACTATGGGTGACCTCACAACTCGTAGGGTCACCCTGTGACTCGTTCAGTACAGTCGTAGTCTGGACAGTTTTTAGGGCCACCAAAAATACCTAGGTTTTGGTCTTTGCAAAATTTCCTGAGTTTAAGCCTTCTGTTGATCATACGACTCACCATACATGTCATATGGTATAGGTACAGGTCAGGTCACCCAACTCATAAGTTATTCAGTATGTGGTGGTTGGGTTTCTATTGTGGTTACGACTGAGTGGGTACGGGTCATATGGTTTGGTGATGGGACGTAAGGTTGATCCTTCACTTAATATAAAACTTAGTGACTTAACTTATCTCTAAGTATGTGTGGCTCACTATGACCTATGAGGATAGGGTACGAGTGGTATAGTGGAGTTGTATGTTGTCCAGTGTCCAACCACTTTGATTTTATCTTAGATAAGACTTATGAGTAATACTCGTATTATGGGTATGAGTGGGGGGCAAGGGGATTTATATGGTGGAAAGTGTGTGGATGTCCAACCTTCTATTCTGGGTACCACTCGTATGATGTGGGTATGAGTGGAGGGGTCTAATCATACCCACTTGTAGAAATTTTTACAGTTTAAGTTGAGGGCATTCTGGATATTTTTCCTCTTAACTTCTTTTGACCTCACCACTTAAAATACTTTTGGAACTTTATTAACCTACTATTCTAAAATCAAACACTCTAAAATCTCTCTTAAACCCTTAGTTCAAGAAAAGGCTAGGGTTTCTTCAAGATGGTCAATGAAGGCTTTCAAGGGTAGTTTCTCTCCGTCTTTCTTGTTATCTAAGGCATGTTACTCCTCCCTCATTATTAATTTAAACTAAAAGCATGTTTTACTTAATGGTTTTCATGGCATTACTATGGGTTTGTGTTGGTTTTGAAATATATGTTGAGGGTTTCGGTTACTAATGGTTGGATGATGTTTTCCCATGTTCTATTTATGATTTTTTATGTTATAATGTTAGTTTGAAGATATGGCTACATAGGAATGGTTAATTGGTTCTTGGATTTGGTTCTGGAAACTATATGCCCTCAACATGTTTGTTAAAATGCCAATGAGAAAGTTTTTGTCACATAGTTTGACTTTTATTAAAAACCATGCATTGCATAATATGGTAATGGAACCCTAAATTTCTAGATTGAATTAAATTATTTGAAAAGGCCTTGGTGTCTATGGTTTTGATATATTGGAAATCCTATAGGGTACATAGGAATCCCCTATGTATTGGCTAATGACATTGCTTGCAAGCTATAGTCGGTATGGTGATACCACTTCACAATGCCTTGGTAATTAAATTCTGGAATTGGTGGTTTGATTATGCATGAAAGGATTTAATTGGGCAATAATAGAGGGTTGCGATAGCTAGCCGTGAAGGCGTGAGTTCGATAGACGAACACTAGAAACTCATGTTTGCTGACATGAAGATTGGTTATGGTGACCATATATTGGTGGGGTACATGGGAATTCCCTAAGTTTATACTTGAATATATGTATCATGGAGGGAGAAGGGTACACGAGAATCTCGGGCCCTATGATATCTCTGGTTCATATGGCTAGACACACTGAGGCCTATTCAGGGGCTAACACTGGACCTATATAGCCCGTGGGTGGATTATGATGATAAATCTACTTAACCAAAGTTAAATATTTTATGCATGTTAAACCCGGTTCCCTTCCCCGATATGGTATATATATGTATGTGTGTGATTGCATATGATTACTTATGTTGGTTTTGAATAATGACATTATTTTATCCTTACCCCTAAGTATATACTAGCGTTTACCTACTAACTAATCTTTGGGCATTGTATGCCCATGTGATGCATGAACCGTCCATACTACTCCTCCTGCCCAGTGATCTTAGATTCGAGGGACAACATTGTGTCAGATTGAAGTGGTGAGCTTTCATATTTTGGAAGAATCCATTTCATGTTATGGATATCTTCTCATATTTTTGTTTATTTCTTGGACTTTGATTTTGGATATGGTCGGTGGAATTTCTTGATGAATGTTCTTAAATTTTAGTTAAAGGCTTTATATGACTACTATGGGCATGGGCGGTGTCGGTATTGGTGCCAGCCTAGGCATTGGTATTGGGGCTGACACCGGTTGGATGTTTGGATGGTTATGATTATGAATTTTATTATAGTATTTGATTATGTATTGTCCTATCTTGTTATATGTTCAGAATTCATCTGACATAGAGTGTTGGGCAATTATGGTTGGGTATTGGGGGTGGTCTCCGATTCTGATTGGACTTGAGACACCTGACACGACTAGTCCCTGGTTTAGGTCATGTCAGATTGGTATCAGAGCCCTAGTTTTATGGTCACTTAGAGTCCACAAATCCATATTGGGTAGAGTCTCTTTTAAGAGTGTGTAGCACGCCACACATACAAAGGAGAGGCTACAAGGCATTTAGGAATGTTTTTCTTTCTTGTGTTCTGTTCTCAAGCTTGGAGTTTTAGTCCTGAATTCTCCTCTAGTTCTTGTCTGTTCGCTTTTCAGATCATTCCTTCTCGGTGATCTAAAGCTCACAAAAACTCCTTTGTCCTACTGACGATAATGTTGATGGGACGCATTCTACTTATGGGGTCCAGACCCGATATAGGGGTCCAATTCCTGATTGTCCTCCTAGAGTTCCATCGGTTCCCTCTAGTCTTTCTAGAGCTCCTCAGGCTAAATAATGAACACTGAGTTTCGTCAGTCTATTCATATGTTGGCACAGTTGGTAGCTTCTTATTCTAAGTGTGGCATTCCTGTTACTCCATCTTCTGAGGCCACAAGGGTTGGCCAGTTCATGAGGTTGAACCCATTAACCTTTAAGGGTGTTAAGGTGGAGGAGGATCCTCAAGGTTTTCTAGATGAGAAGGAAAAGAACTTTCGTGTTATGCATACCATGAATATGATGGGTGTGGAGTTTACTACCTATCAGCGGAAGAAAGTGGCATACTAATGGTACGAGGAATGGGATCAGGCAAAGGGTGATGATATTGAGTCATCTATGTGGGAGGATTTTTCTAATGCATTTCTGGACCGCTTCTTTACTTAAGAGTTACAGAAAACTAAGGTGGAAAAGTTTGTTAATCTAAAGCAAGGCAAGATATAAGTCAATGAGTATGCCTAAAAGTTTCACCAGTAGTAGGCTCCGAAAATGGTTTCTAGTATGAGAGCTAGAATGAGGAAGTCCGCTTCTGGGTTATCCCAAGATTTGATATTGGAGAGTAAGGCTATCTTATTGATCAAGGACATGGATATCTCCAGGTTTGTTTTGTACATGTAATAGGTGGAGAAAGAAAAGAAAAAGCAGGCTGAGGGAGAGGTAGGGTAAGAAATTTAGGTTTTCTGAGCAGGATGGTGGCCACTAGTATAGTGGAGGGATAGTGGTAAGTGTCCCAAAAAGAAGTGGGGAAATTTTGGGCCTTACTTGAGGGCTAGTGCTCCCTACCCAAAGCCATCGGGTAATAGGCATTTCCATGATGGCGATAACATCAGGGCAAAGGGTGTCTAATCTCAGGCTAGCACATTCAGCTCCATCATATTCTCCTTGCAAGTTTTATGGTAGATTTCATTGAGGTTTCTGTGATAAGGGGAGGGATAAGTGTTTCAACTGTGGTCAACCAGGGTATATGCTTAGAAACTGTCTTGTTGGTAAGATTGTTTTGGGGCAGAACAAGGTTCTAGTTGCCTCTTCTTCAACTCTAGCACCAAGGGTGTACTATGTAGTTTCGGTACTGGTCGGAACTATCTCTATGATCTCACTACCTGACAGGAGTCTAAGGCATCGCCTAATGTCATGACTGGTATGTTGAATCTCTTTTCTAGAGATGTGTACTGCTTACTTGATCCAGGGTCCTCTCTCTTATGTGACCCTATTTGTGGATGTGCATTTTGGTTTTGGTCCCAAGGTAATTTCAAACCCTTTTTCTATTTCTACCCCGGTAGGTGACTCTGTGATGGCTAGAAGAGTCTGTAGGGGGTGTGTGGTATCTATCGGTAGTAAAGAAACTTTGGTGGATCTGTTTGAATTAGATATGGTGGATTTTGATATTATATTGGGGATGTATTGGTTGCACTCGTTCTATGCTTCTCTAGACTATCAGACCTGTAAGGTTGTCTATAAATTCCCTAATGAGCCAGTTATTGAGTGGAAGGGCGGTTCCCTAGCTCCTAAAGGAAATTTCATATTATATCTTAGAGCTCGAAAATTGATCTCCAATGGGTGTCTCTATCCTCTAGTCCGGGTTAAAAATTCTAACTCGGATGGTCCTTCCTTACATTTTGTCCTGGTGGTGAATGAATTTCCTAAGGTCTTTCCTGATGACCTTCCTGGTGTTCCTCCTGATAATGAGATTAATTTTGGGATTGATCTATTTCCAGGCACTCGTCCAATTTTGATTTCCCCATATATAATGGCTCCAGTTGAGTTGAAAAAACTTAAGGAGAAACTCAAGGATCTTTTAGATAAGGGTTTCATTTGTCCTAGTGTGTCCCCATGGGGTGCACCAGTGTTATTCGTGCATAAGAAGGGTGGTTCCCTTTGGATGTGCATTTATTATCGGCAATTGAACAAGGTGACGGTAAATAATAAGTATTTTTTTCTAAGGATAAATGGTTTCTTTGATCAGTTGCAGGGTGCTAAGTTTTTCTCCAAGACTAACCTTCGATTTGGGTATCATTAGTTAAACATTAGGAAGGTAGATATCCCTAAGACTACCTTCCGAACCCGATATGGGCATTTTGAGTTTTTGGTGATGTTATTTGGTGTGACCAATGCCCCAGCGGCATTCATGGATTTGATGAATAGGATCTTCTATCAGTTTCTAGATCTGTTTTTCATTATTTTTATAGAGGACATTTTGGTGTACTCTAAGAGTGAGGTGGATCATGTTGATCACCACCGTATTGTGCTGCAGACCTTGAAAAAGTTGAATGCCAAATTCTAAAAATGTGAATTCTGGTTGAAAGTTGTCACTTTTCTGGGTCGTATCATTTCTAGTGAAGGGTTATGATGGATCTGCAGAACGTAGCAGTGGTGAAGAAGTGGTCTAGACCCATGACTCTAACCGATATTTGGAGTTTCTTGGGTTTAGCTAGTTACTACAGGAGGTTTGTGGAGAATTTTTTTACTATAGTTGCCTCATTAACTAAGTTGACTCAGAAGAAGGTAAAGTTCTTACGGCCTAATGCTTGCAAGGGTAGTTTCGAGAACCTAAAGGATAAGCTAACTTTGACTTCGGTCTTAACTTTGCTTAAAGGCACTAATGGGCTCGTAGTTTATTGTGATTTATCCCGTGGGGACTTACTTTCATTCTAATGCAGCATGGCAAGGTGATAGCTTATGCCTCTAGACAGTTGAAGATGTATGAGATGAATTATCTGACTAAGATGAATTATCTGATTGAGATGAATTATCTGACTCGTAGCTGTGGTGTTCTCTTAAAAATCTGGCATCACTATTTGTATGGGGTGTATGTGGATATCTTTTCTAATCATAAGAGCCTGCAGTATATGTTTACTCAGAAAGAGCTTGAGCTTCTCATGGACTATGATATGAGTCTTTACTACCACCCAGGTAAAGCTAACGTGGTTATTGATGCTCTTAGCAGGTTATCCATGGGGAGTCTAGCTCATATACATAAAGGGAAGCAGGAGTTGGTGAAGGAAATTCACTGTTTAGCTAACCTTGGAGTTAGCCTCTTAGACTTCGAGAATGGTGGTGTGTTGGTGCAGGAAGTGGCACGGTCATCATTTGGTGTTGTAATCAAAGAGAAACAAATGTTAGATCCTATCTTAATGAGGATCAAGGGTGATGCAGGTGGGCAGAAGGTGATGGCCTTTGAGATTAGTGATGATGGTACTTTGCAGTACCACGGGAGATTATGTGTCCCTTATGTAGATGGTTTCCATGAGAGGATCTTGGTTGAGGCGCATGAGTTGTGCTATATTGTTCATCCCGACTCGATGAAAATGTATCATGATCTCAAGGAGATGTGTTGGTGGAACAATATAAAGAGGTATGTGGCTAATTTTGTGGCCAAGTGCATGGTGTTCCAATAAGCAAAAGTTGAGCACATGAGGTCCGAAGGATTGTATTAAGAAATTGAGTTGCTTGAATGGAAGTGGGAAGTGATCAAAATGGATTTGATTATCGATCTAACTCGGTCTCAGAATTAATTTGATTTGGTTTGGGTCATCGTGGATAGGATTACAAAGTCGGCACACTTTTTTCCAGTGAGGACTAACTTTTCGGCAGAGAATTATGCAAGGTTGTACCTCCAAGAGATTGTGAAGTTGCATGGGGTACCTTTTTCTATCATCTCCGATCGTGGTACGTAGTTTTCATTTCACTTTTGGCCATTGTTTCTGAAAGGGTTGGGGATTAAGGTTAGTCTGAGTATTGCTTTTCACCCGCAGTCAGATGGGCAAGCAGAAATGACTATTTAGATGTTAGAGGATATGTTTCGGGCTTGCGTGATTGACTATGGTGGTATTTTGGTTGAGAACTTACCTCTTGTAGAGTTTGCTTACAACAATAGCTACCACTTTAGCATTAGGATGGATCCATTTGAAGCCTTGTATGGTAGGAGGTGTAGGTCTCCTATTGGGTGGTTTAAGCTTGGTGAGGTGGATATATTTGGCCCAAATTTGGTTCACCAAGCTAAGGGAAAAGTGAAGGTGATTCGGGATAGGCTTAAGGCTGCCCAAAGTTTCCAAAAGTCCTACAAAGATGTGAGGCAAAGGAACTTGGAGTTTGAGGTTAGAGATGGGGTGTTCCTGAAGGTGTCTCCCATGAAGGGAGTGATGTGGTTTGGGAAGAAGGGGAATCTCAATCCCCGATATATGTTCCTTTATGTGATTTTGATGAGGGGTAGTAACGTTGCATATGAGTTGGAATTGCCTTTGATTCTGAGCTCTATTCACCCGGTATTCTATGTCTCTATGTTGAGAAAATGTATTGGTGATCCATCGCAAATTGTGCCTATCAAGGATATTGGTATTTCAGATTCCTTATCTTGTGAAGAGATCCCGATTGAGATCTTGGATCGCCAGGTTGGTCGATCGCAGACAAAGGATGTGGCCTTGGTAAAGTTTCTATGGAGGAACCACAAGGTCGAAGAGGCTACATAGGAAGCTGAAGAGGACATGAAGTCCAAGTATTCGTTCTTGTTTTATGCTGCGGAAATTTGTGTGAAAGGTATGTGTTCTTCAAAATGTCTTTGTTTTCAAACTTTTTTAAAGGAAAGAACGACTTCCTTGGTATCTTTGTTTTCTAACTTGGTTAAAGGTAAGGGTAGAAACATTTAGGGGTTTAATCGTGCTTGTACTTTCATGTTCCATCATTCGAGGACGCATGATCCAAGTGAGGGAGAATTGAAACACACTAGGTTCCGGTCCTTGCAAAATTTCTTGAGTTTGACCCTTCTGTTAATCATATGACTCGCCATACGTGTTGTATGGTATAGGCATGGGTCAGGTGATCAACTCATAAGTTGTCCAGTGGATGGTGGTTAGGTTTCTATTATGGTTATGACTTGGTGGGTACGGGTCGTATGGTTTGGTGATGGGTCGTTGCGTTGATCCTTCACTTAATTTGAAACTTAATGACTTGATATCAAGGAAAGACAAAAAACAAAGATATCAAAGAAAACACTATTTTCTTTAACAAAGTCAGAAAACAAAGATATTTAAGGAAACACATACCATAAGCACGATTATCCAAAATAGGGAACTAGAATGGTATTTGGACTTCATGTCCTCTTCAGCTTCCCAAGTAGCTTCTTTAATTTTATGTTTCCTCCAAAGAACCTTTATCGAAGCCACATCCTTTGTCCGCAACCGACGGACTTGCCGATTAAAAAGTTCAATCGATACTTCCTCATAAGAGAAGGAATCTGAAAAACCCATACTCTATAAAGGAACAATCAAGGATGGATCACCCACATATTTCTTTAATATCAAAATATGGAACACCAAATGAAGAGAACCCAAACTAGAAGGCAAATCCAATTCATAAGCCACATTACCTACTCTCTTCAAAACTAAATATGGACCCACATAACGGGGACCGAGCTTCCCCTTCTTTCAAAATTGCATCACTCCCTTCATGGTATATACCTTCAAGAACATCCAATAACCAACTTCAAATTCCAACTCCCTTCGCCTCACGTCTGCATAGGACTTTTGGCGACTTTGGGTAGTCTTAATCCTATCCTGAATCACCTTCACCTTTTCCATGGCTTGGTGAACCAAGTTAAGACTGAGAAAGCTATTCTCACCAAACTCAAACCACCCAATAGGAGACCTACCCCTCCTACTATAGAGGGCCTCGAAAGGATCCATCCCTATACTAGAGTGATATCTATTATTATACACGAATTCTATGAGAGGCAAATGATCAACCCAACTACCAGCAAAGACGATCACATAAGACCTTAGTGTATCCTCTAATGCCTGAATGGTCCTCTCTTCTTGTCCATCCGCTTGAGGGAGGAAAGTAGTGCTAAGGCTCACTTTAGTCCCCAAACCTCTCTAAAAAGAATGCTAGAAGTGAGATGAGAACTGCGTACCTCT
The DNA here is from genome assembly GCA_030864215.1 of Capsicum pubescens. NCBI lineage: Eukaryota > Viridiplantae > Streptophyta > Magnoliopsida > Solanales > Solanaceae > Capsicum > Capsicum pubescens. The sequence goes on along the minus strand of CM061544.1, from coordinate 189,536,624 downwards.
GTTTGAGATGATAGAAACTAGAGATCCTTGAAATCTAACTATCTCTTGAATGAAAAACCTTGCATAATCATCAGCAGAATAATTAGTCCTCACAGGAAACAAGTGAGCAGACTTGGCCATCCTATCCATGATAACCCAAATCGAATTGAATTTACTATGAGACTACAAAAGACTGGTAACAAAATCCATATTAATCACCTCCCATTTTCACAAAGGTAACCCGATTTCTTGAAATAATCCACCAGGCCTCAAGTGCGCTACCTTCTCTTACTGACACACTATGCACCTAGCCACAAAATTGGCAACATCTCTCTTCATGTTATTCCACCAATAGATCTCTTTTAAGTCATGGTACATCTTCGTCGAACCAGGATGAACAGTATACCTTAACTCATGATCCTCAGCCAAGATCCTCTCTCATCCTCTCTCTAATCCCATCAATATCAGGAACACACAACCTACCTTGGTACATTAAGATACCATCGCCACCAATCTAAAAATCCATCACTTTCTACTGACCGGCATTATCCTTGATTTTCATCAAGATAGGGTCCAAAATTGGATTATCCTTTACCCTAGTACTGAGAAAAGACTTGGCCACCTCCTGAACGGTTACCCCACCATCCACGAAATCAAAAAGATGAACACCAAGATTATCCAAGTGGTGAATATCCTTCACTGAACCTCACTTCTCCTCATCAACATGAGATAAGCTCCCCATGGATAACCTGCTAAGAGCATCAACAACACTATTAGCTTTACCTGGATGATAGTGAAGGCTCATATCATAGTCCTTGAGCAATTCAAGCCATCTTCTTTGCCTGAGATTCAACTCTTTCTAAGTGAACATGAACCGTAGGCTCTTGTGAACAGAATATATATCAACATGAACTCCACACAAGTAATTGAGCCAAATCTTCAAAGCATAAACCACAACCACAACTCCAAATTATGAGTCGGATAGTTCTTTCCATGCACTTTAAGGTGTCAAGAAGCATACACCACCACCCTGCCATGCTATATCAAAAAACAACCAAGTCCCACACGGGACACATCACAATATACAACGAAACCAAAAGTAACCTCAGGTAGGGTCAAAATTGGAGTCAAAGTTATCCTATCTTTAAACTTCTCAAAACTACCCCCACAAGAATCGAACGACAAGAACTTGACCGTCTTTTGAGTCAACCTAGTCAATAGAGCAGCCATAGATGAGAATCTCTCCACAACTATAATAACCGGCTAAACCCAAGAAGCTCTAAATATCAGTTGGAATCATGGGTCCAGGACACTTCTTAACCACTGTAAATTTTATGGATCCATCATGATCCCTTCACTAGAAACAACATGACCCAAAAAAGTAACAACATTCAACCAAAACTCACACTTCGAGAATTTAGCATACAATCGTTGATCCTTAAGGTTTTACAACACTATATAGAGATGATTGGCATGATCCTCCTCACTCTATGAATACACCAGAATATCATCAATGAACACAATGACGAATAAGTCTAGAAATTGATGAAATACCTGGTTCATAAGATCCATAAATGCCGCTAGGGAATTTTTCAACCCCAAAGACATGACCAGAAACTCAAAATGACCATACCGATTTTGAAAAACAGTCTTAGGGATATTCACCTCCCAAATCTTCAACTAATGATAACCTAATCGAAAATTAATCTTAGAGAAAGACTTAGCACCCTGAAGCTGGTCAAAGAGATCATCGATCCTAGGGAGAGGGTACTTATATTTACGGTCACCTTATTCAGTTGGTGGTAGTCTATACACATATAAAGGGACCATGTTTCTTATGCAAGAAAAGAACAGGAGCACCCCACAGGGAAACACTAGGGCGAATAAAACCTTTGTCAAGAAGATCTTTCAACTACTCCTTAGGTTCTTTCAAATGAACAAGAGCCATTCTATAAGGAGGGATAGAAATAGGACGTGTATCTAGTAGAAGATCAATCCTAAAATCAATTTCCCTATCAGGAGGAATACCAGGAAGATCATCAGGAAAGACTTTGGGAGATTCATTAAACACGGGAATGGATTGTAATAAAGGACCCTCTGAGTTAAAATCTTTAACCCATACCAATTGATAAAGACACCCCTTGTAGATCAATTTCCAACATCTAAGATTGAAAATGAACCTTTCCTTAGTTACTAGGTAACTCCCTTCCCATTCTATAACTGGCTCAAAATCAAGACAGAAACTATTAAGGCTTACATTGGAGACCCAACGATTTCCACTTTACGACTCATATAGAGTCATTAAGACTCATAACCTTAAGTCATCACCAAGTCAGTAACTCAGGCAAATCTTACTGAACACCTTACGACTTGGGTCCTATGATGCGTCAAGACACCCTACAACTCGTAGGAAGAGTCATAGTCTGGGCAGTGAGCTCAAAGGTCAAGGAATTTTCAAGGACCAAAATCAAGGGCATTTCATAATAGTCCAAAATAGCACGATAAGGAGCTAACCAATCCATACCCATCATAACAACAAAATCTATCTAAGATAATTAAGTCTACCTAGGTCTCACGACTTGCAAAGGCAACCACACAAGATTGATACACCCGATCTACTACTAAAGAATCTCCTACATGGGTAGAAATAGAAAGTGGCAAAGAAAGAGGCTCACATGCAACATCAAAATAAGAAGCAAAATATGTAGCATAAGAGAAACACGACCTAGGGTCAAATAATATGGAAGTAGATTTGTATCAAACTAGGATGATACCTGTAATAACAGAATTTGAGGCCTATACATCAAGCCTACAGGTATAACATGGAAGTGAACACATCCACTTCTAGACTGAGCAACTTCTCGAACACCATTGTGAGTTCCTCTATCTCTACCTCGAGCACCTTTAGGTTCATCCCTACCACCCTGTAAACCACCTCTTACTGCCGATATAGGAGAAGGTATGAAGGCACACCTAGGACAATCCTTGGCCACAAGGCTGAACTCATCACATACAAAACACCCTCTATGGCCTAACTTAATTTTAGGTAGTATGACTGAACTAGAACAACCACCATGACCAAATGCTTGACTACCCAAAGTCACTGAACTTAAAGACCTATCACCTAATCCCTACAAAGTGGCCTGAATTAGCCTACCATGATAACCATGAAAACCTCTACCAGGAAAGTATCTACCTCAAAAGACGTGTTTATTAAACTTACCATAATGATGCACCTTCGTGGTGCCTCCCTGAGTAGCCTGAAAAATTAACTCGATTATATTGGAATGCATAATAATACTCTAAACAGAAGATCCTGAGCCTACCATATGAGTTGTAGCCAACTAATAAGTACCATTATTTCCCTTCACCAACTTCCAAATCTGCTTGGACTCGGTGGAGATACTAGTGATTGAATACTTAGATAAGGTGTGAAAATGAGCCTTATATTCAGTAATAGCAATAGAGCCCAACTCCAAATGATCAAACTCGTCACGCATCTGTTCCCCCAAACTATATGACACAAACCACTCTAAGAAAGCCTTAGAAAACTGAGTCTTAGTCATATCTGGTGAATCCAAAGGTCTACAAGTTGCATACGATCTCCACCAATCCTTATCCACATCTGTAAACTAGTAGGTAGTATAAGAAACTCCATGGGACTCAACGGATCAAAGATTATGAAACTTATCCTAACTATCATCAATATCTCATAGGCATCCTTGCCAATGGCAACACTGAACTTGAGTGGACCCAAGTTAATAAACCTCTCAAACTTTTTCGGATCATTAGAAGACATAACTCTACCCGAAGAAACTAGAGGAATAGTAAGTCTTGGAAGGCTGGAAATCTGCTCGTGGGGGTACCACAAATAAAGAATGTACCCCTAAATGAGGAATACCATAATTAGATACTAGCACATAAGGTGGAACACCACTCAAAGTTTGAGGAATATCATAAGTACATGCCAGTACAAATGGCAAAACTACCCTTGTAGTTGGAGAAATACCATAAGCACACGCCAGTATTGATGAAGATACGATACAAAACTAGATGCACTTAAGGGAACACCATTATGAGTCAATAATTGAATCAACAAATCTTCTAAAACTAGGACAACAACTAATTTCTATAGAACCTGAGCTATCCCCACATTCTTGCACGCTCAACTAGGGCTCAATGGAGGTCTCCCCAGTACTACATCTAATTGAGGAAACTTCTCATGCCTATCCTATACCTCTGGGCTATTACGACCCCTATCTCACCCTCTAGTTTGGTAGCTATCCTCAGGTGTTATGTCAGAATCCCTAACCTCTTGAGATCTAGTCCTCACCATTTACACAGAAAAGAATGGAATACAACTTAGAATTAATAGTATGAATAACCCGCATGATAAGAAATTAAAACATAAAAGTCTTGCCTAAAGACATCTTATAACTTCTTGAAGATAGATACAAACATATATATACCAATTCATGAGACTCTACAATATATCTTGCTCTTACAGTTATGAGACCAGTGAACCTGACTGCTCTGATATAAATTTTTCACGACCCAAAAATGGGTCATGATGGTACTTATCACAGCCGAGCCTTGATAAGTAAGACAATCACCAACACTGATATAAAGAAAAAAAATAATAATAAAATAAACCCAAGCAAGACTTCTAAAATAAAGTTAGGCCAATATATATATATATAAACAAAAGACTGAAGAAATACATAAACCACCCAAAACCTGGTGTCATAATCTAAGAGCAATCTAAGTACAAATCCAAAACTAAAAGTAAAAAATCCATCTCTGACCTAAATAAAAACATAAGTAAGATAAACTGAGATTTGAAAATCTACCCTAACTACTAGAATAGTCCAATACCTTGAATATCACCAATCAACAACATGATTACAACCATTGTGTGTTATACTCGGCGCTAGGATCTGCACTAAAAGGGCATAGTAGGAGTGAGCATGTTCCACTTATACTCAGTAGGTATCATAGGCCGACAATAGGAAATAAAATAAGTAAAATATACTATGAGAACGTCACCTACAAACAGAAAAGTCCCAAATTGTAACTCACACTGTTTCTACTAGTTGTTCTAACATATATAAGTATAGAAAAGTAGTAACAACACAAATATAAAGGAGAAAATACACGAAAACCACACACAAGTCAAGGATACTAAGGAAAGCAAGCAATATATGTATGCAATGTAATGTGGATAGAATGAATGGTGAAAGCCATCACTTAACTTTTCGTATACACCCACCGAGCTTGCAGCAACCAGGAAGGACCCATAAGGGGTTTGCAGCCTATATACTATATCTCATATCTCAATCTCAACTTTCATCTTCGAATCATGTTTATGAAGAGGATTTATATAAAAGTGTCTCATTTTTTTCAAAAATAGTATTTTCTAGTGGATACCTAAAATAATGAAATTCAATCCATCCAACATTAAATATATACATATATATATATATAAGTAAGCCCATAAATCAACTCAGTATGTCCATAATTCATGATTATCAACACCAATTAGGTATTATTTGAATAATATGCATACAAGATGTTATTAATATGATATCAACCCCTAACTCGGGTATTATATTATGATAAAACTAACCAATAATAAAATAAGGTCTAAATTAGCAATAGAAGCCCCCGTACTAGCATCATATCTAGAATTAAAGGCATTTAGATGTACAAATAAGGCCAATGATGTCAAATAAAGCCCCATATGGGTGAGACCCAATACCAAATATTATGAGTCAACAATACCAGCAAATAAGCCCCTACACGGGCACACAATAGTATAAATAATCTCAAAATATAAACCACATAGCTATATTTCCCAATCTATAACATGTTTTACTTATTCATAAACTACTCAGCTCAATCTGAAAGAAGTTAATCTATAACCTACCTCAAAACGATGAAATCCCGATCTAAAGTGCCTCAACATGGAATTTTCTCCTCCCAAAGACCTCAAAATTAATTACAACATTCAAATAAAGCATCTATGCACTAAAAGAAAGCTAAAGATACCCTTATTGCCCATATTCAGGCTGTGGCCTAAAATAGGTTTGAAAAATAAATTAAAAAATAAAGGGTAGAATTAGAATTTTGTTTTGAAAATACATTTCCCAAGGTTATAGGAGTCCATAGGAGAAAACCCATGCAAAAATAGGTTAAAATAAGGTACAAAATGAAGAAAAATCCTTTTTAAACTTTATTTGTAAAACCCCAATTTTCCACTTTAAAATCTTGATTTAAAGGTGTTTTTGAAGATAAAATCAATGGGAAATAATAGGTTTATGAGTTTAGAAGTTACCAACACAAAAATCAATATTGAAATCCTTGGAAATTGCCTTTCTTGAAGCATGAAAATCCAAAAAGGAGTAAAATTGCAAAAATGCGATTTTATATTATTTAGTGAACAGTATGATGTGCTATAGAAATATAGCACTTTCAACGCTTAAAATAAAGAAAATATGCAGGTTTCTGAGGTTATTTTGTTAGATATGATGCTTTTTGGATATGTTTTACAGGAAATCATGTTTTGGATGCTAAGTTCGTGAAAAAGGTATTTCTGGCTACTTTTTGGTGTAATTATGGATGTTCAGGACACTTTTTCGGCTTATTTGTGATCAAAGCATGTTCGAGAATTAAAGATGAGATGAAAAGATGACTCCCAACACTTATGAAGTCAACCTACAGACCACATGTAGGACCTACGGACTGCAAGTAGGCAAAGCAAGTGTCAAAAATCCAAAATACCAAGAGCTAAACTTGTGGGATTTTTTCTTTCACTACCTGCGCCCTGTACCTACCCCTAGGATTAGGATCATAGGTACTACCTGCACCTAGGGTCAGAGCGCAGATACAGATAATATATGGCCACCGACCTTATTTTCTCTTATTTCATTCGGGTTTTGATTTTAGGGTTTCTCATGTACTATAAATACCCTTTATGTGTTTTTAGTAGGAGTTACGCACTTTTGATATTCACAAACATATTTTAATTCCAAGATTCAATTTGATTATGGGATTCTCTTATTTTGAATTTAGTTGATTAATTCAGTTATGGTTGTGGGATTTTACACTTCTTATTATTGTGATTTCATCTATGCTTCCGATTATGAATGCTATTGATTTCATCACAAGCAAGAGCTGCTAAAAACCATAGCTAGGGTTGTGAAAACCCTATCAGATTGATGAAATAGGGAAAGTGTTATTGTTCTAAACCGATACTTGCATGTATTGCTTTATCTTCGTTATTATAGTTTTGTTAAGGGTGCACATATTAGGATCCCACTTAGATATTGATGCTTACTCCAAAAGAGGAGTAGTGACTAGGAAAAGATAAAGACAATAATAATTTGGAGTTTAGCTATCGATCCACGCTTTTAGGTTCTATCTTAGTACGATGGTTAGATTTCATCTAGTAACTAAAGACTCAAAAGGTAATAGTTAACTATGATCAAGATAAGGGATAGTAAGGCGACATCCTGAGACTCAAAAGGTAAAGGGTGAAATCATTCCACTCATCTAAAAGATTGTAGAAGGTACATAACTTATCGATTCGGCATGCAAGGTATTGGGTTGGTTTAACAAAGCACGATAAGCCTACAGAGTTGAGAATTCAGGGGGAATGCAATCATAGTGTTCACCTACACTGACTACAACCAAAGCTGATATAGTTACTTGCTTAAGATTACTACATAAAAATACTTTATTTACTTTTCTTGTTTTGCCCATTGACTTCAACTACTGAGTCCATGATTCCACGTGTTCCCTTGGGATTCGACCACAACCTTTGTTGGATTACTATACTTTGACAGCAACTGTATCATCATCTGAGAGAAAATATTATTTGGACGTCATCAAAATTTTAGCATTGTTATCAGGGAATATGGTGTTGATTTATGATTTGAAGTTGTTGCAGTTTTTAGGTTTTTCTTTTTATTTTTGTTCGTAGTTGGGTATACACTAATGTATGCCTAGTACATAGAGTTGAGGCAATCCCTTACTCCCCATGAATCTAAATCTAGAGAGGATCATACAAATACCTAGTAGGATGTCTGAGCAGAAAAGAGATGAACCTCCTAAAGGGGTTCATGATATTGTACCTCCCCCTTCTCCCAAAGGAGTAGAGGATATTGTTGACCGTCAGACTCGTTTGTTATTAACTCAAGCTGAAGTTGAGAGGAGGAAAATAAAAGAATATCAGTGGGTAGGGACTAGATCTAGTTGAGCAGAGACAAGCAGTAGACCGCTGAGCAGCACTCGGTGAAATAGAACAGATCTAGAGGTGCATGTGTTCAAGTAATCCCAGCATATCAATATGTGCATCCATATATAGATAATGAAAAAAAATTGGGATATGTTGAGCCAGCAAAGACTGGAGCCATAGTCCCTCTTGAATTAACCCCAGGCATCAAGTTTGACATCACTAGCGTAATGATCCAGCTTCTAAATCTGAAGGGTGTGTTCGCATGTCTGCCTACAGATGATTCAAACTTGCACCTTGCTGATTTCATCAGGATCTACAGTTCATATAACAAACCCAGGGAAGAATTATGAAGCACTCATATTGAACCTGTTCCCCTTCTCACTTACAGGAGAAGCATCTTTATGGTTAGGGGAACTTCCAAGAGGATCTATTACTACATGGAACGAGTTGGAAAGGAAATTATTGAACAAGTTCTTTCCTCCATTGAGGATGTTTCAACTTAAGGATGAGATTTATAATTTCAGGCAGTTGCGGTCAGAGTCTATGTATAAGGCTTGGTTTAGTTCAAGAAGAAGCTAAGTATAGTGCCCAACAATCGATTGTCAGGGACGAGCTTACTGGAGATATTCTATAGAGCCCTGACCATCATCTCCAGAGCTATAGAAGACACCATACTTGGATGAGATTTTATGAGACTACATTGGGAGGCAACTTCAGAGATGTTAGACAAGATTTCACTTACTAACTGAGGTTGGTCAAACTTGGGAGGTTGAGAGGGGATCTGACACTTATGCTATTGATTCCTTCTGCAATAAGAAAATAGTTGATAACACAGTAGCACAAGTGATTGTGTTGCTAAGAACTGATCTTAGGGTACTAGCAAAGTATCTTACAATAGCGACTTCTGAGTTAGTGAATGCAGAAGAAGCACAAAGGTCAGCTTGCAAAGCTTACGAGTCAAAATTAGAAGAGGAAGCAAACAATCTGGATCATCAGGTGTTAGGTTTTCGAGCCAAGTCAAAGGGAACCAAGGTCGGAACTACTATGCCAGATACAAAGACTATAACAGAGAGCGAGATATGACTAGAAGAAGAAGGATGACTATAGAGAGAAGGGAGATAGGTATATTCCACCTAAAAGATAAGATGCAGAATCCAAAATGGAAAAGTTGTTGGCAAAGATGGTGAAGGGTCAAGAAAATCAAGAGATCAGCCTTAAGGATATTAAGGCCGACATTTTAGGATTTACCCAAAAGGTCGATTCACATGCCACTGCTATCAAACAGTTGGAGAACTAGTTCAGGCTGATGTTAGTAACTCTAAACCAGAGGCAGCCAGGTACCCTTTCGAGCAATACTGTGTAAAATCCAAAAAATGATGGTCATGTAATTAATATTACAGTGAGGAGTGGTATCACTACTATGGATCCCCTACAACCTTTCGCAGAAGTTGTTGATGATGAGACATCTGTTGTTGAGTCTAAGAAGGTAACAGTTGATAAAGGTAAAAATGTTGAAGGCAAAGGTAAAGGTCCGATTACTGAGCCAAAAATTAGAAAAAATTTGAGACCACCCCCACCTCACCCTCGAAAAATAAGGAAAATAAAGAGGAAGGTAAGTTCAAGCAATTTATTGAGTTGCTAAAAGAATTGAGCTTGAACATATCTCTTCTTGAGGCATTAGAGTAGATGTCTGGATATGCCGGGTTCATGAAATAATTCATCACAAGGAAGAAAAGAGCGACAACTGAAGATATTGATAATGTGCACTACTATAGTGCAGTTACGACTAGGTCTTTGGCATAGAAAGGGGTGATCCCAGAGCATTCACTATGCTATGCACTATTGGGTTATCCTAATTTGACAGAGCCTTATATGATTTAGGTGCCAACATTAATTTTCTGCCACTGGCCGTATTCAAGAAATTGGGCTTAAACCCACCGAAACCAACTTCGATACAGTTGTTGATGGTTAACCTCATAGTGAAGAAACTTGTGGGGATCTCATTTAATATGATCATGAGGGTGGATAACTTTATCTTTCTGGCTGACTTTGTCATCCTGGACTGTGAGGTTGACACCGAGATACCTATTAAATTGGAAAGACCGTTATGGCCATAGGTAGATCTATGGTTGACATGGAGAAATATGAGCTGAAATTAAGAGTCAATAGTGAGAAGGCTTCATTCAACATTCAAAAGTCAATGAAGCAGCCAACCGACATGAGGGAAGTGTTGATGATTGATTTTGTTGTTGACCCTGGAGGATACTCCTATAGGTAACTTGATGAATTCTGAGTAGTAAAGATACCTGCGTCGTGATACAAAGTTAAGTCAAGCGCTACATGAGAGGCAACCCATGGTCTTGTTGGTGAATACTGAGTAACCAACATAGTCATATCGTGTTGTGATGTTAAATCAATCATTGAGTGGGGGGCAACCCACTATTGTTAGTGTTCACATTTTTGTTGTTTTTACTTTTTGTAGGTATTTAGCTCTTGGACTTACCCAGAATACGATAAAAATTGCTACATTCATCGATTTCCAGGTAAGTGGATAGTGTGATCAACCCATCATGGTCACAAGTTCCACACGGTAACTTTGGTAATAAGTTGAAAAGTTGTAAATTTTGAGAATGAAAAATGGAAAGTTATGGACTTTGGCATCTAATTTTACTTTTGGGACCTCAAACTTAGGTTATGGTACCATAAGTAGCTAGAAAATATCAAAACACCAAGTTCGGATTGCAGGAAATTGGGCAAAAATCTTTGGCCCGGCACATGCGCCCACAGCTGCTGGCCGCAGGCACAAGCCGCGACTAGGTTAAAATTGGGCCCACTTTTTAAATTAAATTTTGGGCCCACCAACACTTATATATGACCTAAAATATCCCCCACCTATATTTAAATAACCTTAACCTCATTCTAACTCATTCTAATCCTCAAAATTTCACTTTTCTCTTTAAATTAAACTTCTCTCTTAAAACACAAACTAGCCCCACACTTAAGTAAAGGTTAAATTGACACTTATTTAAGATACCAACTTGTCCCAACACACTAAAAACAAGTTCCAACTTTTGTTTTGCTTGAGTTATACATTATTCACTTCCGGTTCATTATAAAAAAGGTAACTTTCTCGGCTGCTAATGGTTATGTATTGATCTATTTATTGTTCAAACAAGTTGATATGTGTATTCCACTACAAAATATATAGAATCTATCATTCTTGTATTTAGGATCCTTGAAGTAGTCTAAAATCATAATGTAGGGCCTTGTTTTGAAGAAAAATCTAAAGTTAGGCCCCAACCGGAAGTTGAACTTGAATGAATAAAAGTAATACCACTAGTTGAGCATGTTTGTTTGCTTTGAAACTTGTGATTTATGATAAGTGTGGTACATTGGACTTTTTGGGATTTCAAATAGATCATAGGGGTGTAAAAATTGAGGAAAATTTGAACATTTTGAATTTTGAGTTTTTCTTCAACTTTTGTTATCCCTCACTTTTGTTAGAGACTAACAACTGGTTTTTTAGGTACATATGGTGCCTAAAGCAGCGAATAAGATGAAGGTCGGTACTTTGATTAAATGGGCAGAGTCTCTCAAGCATAATGGAGGATTACCTGAGACAACGATGTAGAGACACTGCAGTAGGGGTGAAACACAGAGACAAGAGAGGACAAACGCGCCAGGCTGCTTAGACAGTTACAGCCCGGCCAAGGATGAAGTCAGCACGGATGTCACCCCCACACACTCTTCTACTTACTAATTATGATGATGAAATAAAGGAGACAAATTCTAAGTCTACTCCACAGGTTGCTGCTCAGGACCCTCAGTCTGAGGAGGGGTCCCATGATTCATCCAATGAGGTATAGCAAGAGGAGACATCAACGGTGCCCTAGTATGAGGAGGGTACTACTACTCATGTACAGTAGGAAGATATACCTCAGTATAAGGAGGGTATAGAGCAAGAAACCCATGATGAGTCAGTAAAGCAGGGATAGAGTCCCGCTTCTACACATGCCCTAGATACACTCTTGAGGAAGGACATCAGAGGTGGTGTATGGAAGGGATACGGGAGATATATGATATTGAAAGTCATGTTTGGAAGGCAGGTAGGCCTATGAGGTGCATTTATGAGGAGCGCCGAATTGAACTATCGGGGCTAGATCGAGTACCACAGTTACGGGCAACATTTGATACATATCAACTAAAGTGGATGACTAAGCTACTTGGTTCCTATAGCTCAACTATGGTAAGTGAATTTTATGCATTCTAAAAGCTACGGTAGTCATCACTATGCATAGACATCCATGCCAAGTAAGATTTGTGAGGCAGCCATAAGTCTATCATACACTGGTTAGAGGGGTCAGAGTTGACATTTCGACAGAGACTATCCTCAGAGTTATCTTTAGCCCATATTACATCACTCCTAAATCTACATTTGAGTGTGACTATACACTGAAGATCGCACGTAATCGATATATCATATGGGAGGTTGAGCACCGATGAAAGAGGGTTGAGATGGCTAGATGGATAGCCAATTATATTTCACCTTTGGGTGATACGACCCCATGGATTTAGTGGCATGCTGTGATCAAGAAGGGCCCTTGATATTTGATGCCAAGTTTTGGTGGTTGTTGATTAGATACCAACTTATACCCAGTACTTCATATAATACATTGATGTGGGAGAGAACCGCACTGGTTAATTGTATGATGGCTGGTTATGTTGTTGAATTTTGTTGCCATCCTCAGGTATGAGTTACATGATAGAGCATTTGGGGAGTTGACTAATTTGTCATTCCCCTACCTAATTCAGAGGTTGTGTGATGAGGCTGGTATGCCTGAGATACCAGGTGTAGATAAGAGGGTATTTGTGATGATGACTGCACAGATAAAGACTATGAAGGACTGGCATATCCAGACACTTCTAAGAGATTGAGACAGCAGGCAACAGTACCATCAGCCCAGTCTAAGGGCCTAGCAATTTCCATAGAGCCTGATGAGGTACATCGAGGTAATGTGGGTATTGGTATTGATATGGAGATAGAAGAGTATAGAGAGGCTCCAAACTATAGTGCACAGGTTGAGGGGAGACCAGCTACTTCTTTTTCAACCCCGGCTTCGACCTCAAAGCCAGTAGGTGTACCTTTAGAGCCTACTTGCCCATCCACTATAGCTCCTACTTGAGGTATGATCAATATATCTAGCAAGCTTTTCATGGATTAGTGGACAGCCAGAGGGCCACCGATGCTAGGGTGAGGGTTGTTGAGACTGAGATGACTACCCTCTATGAGTAGATGAGCTCAGGGGTTAGGACTAGATTTGAAAAGGTAGAGGCCTAATGGGAGGCCGCACTGAGTACTACACAGTTCAGGCTACGTTCTGATTTCCAGAGACCGCTCAATGAGTTTGAGAGATAGGTTACATCCCGATATACAGAGACAGCTGCACCAGATTTATCCCAGATGAGGAAGAATTGATATATTATGAGCAGAGTTACACTGTCTCACAGTGAGTTGTGTTATAGCCACTCCCTCAGTTATACCCTATGTGGTCCAGATATCAACTCCATACATACCGAGACAGTTTGATTTCATCACAGGGGATGTTTAGGAGGTCCCAGTAGTTGGGGCTAAGAGAGGTCACATAGATAACTTGTAGGACCCTGATTTACCATAAGACAAGGCTGTTAAAAAGTCCAGACATGATTCGATGGAGTCCGCATTAGTCGATAAGCAAAGGCATGCATCTATAGCAGTGGGAGCATCATCTAGTAGTGCACCGTAACCACCACCGCCTCCGCCAACTGCTATGCCCCCATCTGGGGATGCTCATGATTCAGGCGCCTAGTGTATCCCAGGTATGTTCTCACATCACAATCATGAGTGGCTAAAACCCATAGCTAGGGTTGTGAAAACCCTAGTAAATTGACGAAGTAGGAGAAGTGTTGTTGTTGTTTTGAATCAATACCCATGCATATATTGGTTTATCTTTGTTATAATAGTTTTCTTAATAGGTGCACATATTCGGATCCCGCCTAGATATTGTTGCTTACTCCAAAAGAAGAGTAGTGGCTAGAAAAAGATAAAAATAAAAGTAATTTGGAGTTTACTTGTTGATCCACACTTCTAGGTTCTATCTTAGTAAGATGGTTAGTTTTCATCTAATAACTAGAGACTCAAAAGGTAAAAGTTTACTGGGATCAATATAAGGGTTAGTAAGATGACATCCTGAGACTCAAAAGGTAAAGGTTAAAATCCTTCTGCTCATCCAAAAACCTATAAAAGGTACATAACTTATTGATTCTGCATGGAAGGTGTCATGCCTTAAATCCTATTGGGGCGGACAGGCACCCGTAGCCGTGAAGGCCCAGGAGAACCAATCCATAACCTTGTACTTCTCATGCCTGTAACTATGACAACCAAAGGTTCTGACAAATATGATATAATGCATTGATGAGAATAACTATGTAGGCAAGCACAGAACTATATATACAACACTTGGTTGTTGGGTCCACAACATCTAAAAGACAAGACACTACCATTTTTAATTTTACATTAGTCTACAAAGCCTCTAAAAGATACATAGACTTAGTTAGGGTCGGGACAAACCCCCTCCCTATTCTTGACTACTATATAATACAAAAATATATGGAACAGACTCGGAAAGCCCTGAATCAACCTGGATCTCACCAATAGTCACTAAATAGCCTGTGCTCCTACTAGTGAGGTGTATTAGTTAAAGCCCCTGCGCCTGCATCATGAAATACTGGTCCCCCGTGAGGGATGTCAATACAAAAATATGTACTGAATATGTAAGGCTGAAGGTAACAACACATGATACTAGAGCTCAATAGATATCAGATACAAGTGTATAAGTAGTACTAGTAGACCACCTTTATATATACTTATGGGACTACGTACATAACATTCTTTTCTTCGTTTTTACTTTTCTTACTTCATAATTTTTGTAAGACATATAATGCAGATGACCAGCTGATTAGTGGTAAATAGATAAATCGGGATCTACCCATGCTAGGATTACGCCCCTGAGCTTCCACCCACATTGAACAATGGGATCGGCTTATGCTAGGCTTATGCCCCTGAGCTGCCACTCATTTTATAGATTTGCGTTACTTAGTTTATTTAGCCTTTGAGATTGTTACTTTGGTGGTCATAACATTATGGTACCTTGAAATAATAAACTACCAATAAGAGACATGTAAATGGGAACTTAATGCAACAACAATGAGGTAGGGAGCTGTTGGCACACAAATGAAGTGTTTAGGAGCTGAAAATAACACATGGGTCTTATTTGAGTAAACGAAGAACTCCTGAAATTTTCTAGTGAAAATAGACGTTCAGGCTTAATAATAAGTATGTATTGAGGTATTTTAACATGTTAGGGAGTGGGAAAGGGGTCATTAGCTACATGGGATATAATATGATACTATTATGTATCACTTGTTATAGAATAACCTTGGAAGCTTACTTGATGGAACAAATGTCCAATTCCATGCCAAAGAGTACAAAATAGAGTATGCCTTACATACCTGGTTATATAACTCTGAAACTAACCCAACTTGACTTCCTTCTTTTTAGATTAGTTATCTACAATAGAATATATAGTAAACTAATATTAGCAACCAACACATTTGGGCTACTTAACTTCACCAAAATAGTAATCGGACAATAAGCCCTTAATATATCAATCAAGGGTGTTATTATAACCCTTTTCTCCTCCAGTTATACCCATACACCATACATGTTCTTATAAGATTCACCGAAACCACCTTGGCTTCAATACACCCTCCAAACAATCCACAAAATGGATTGGGCAGTAAACATATGCAATAATTAGTTCGGTGGTGTACCACCATACCTTTCTTGTATATTTCAATTCAAAATAGTCACACCTTTCTCCAACATCAACCTGGAAGCCCATAACATATACATACAAAACAGTCCACAAAATAGTCCCAAATCCCTTTTATTGTAGCAATCAATTATTGAACCCATCATCTCTTGAGTTCTCAATAACAACACATCCATAATTCTTTCCCAATTTCATATATAAGAAGAACAAAATGGGGCAGTCACCTTACCTCAATTCTAAAACTTATCCTTTAAATTTGAAATCCTCAAGAACTCCAACTTTCACTTTCCTTCACACTTTAAATCAAAGAAGAAAAGAGATCTCTTAATAACAAAGAAAAAATGGGCAAATAGCTTGTTCTAATTCATCCATGAATTAATAATTAAGCACTTATAGCATGGTTTCCTAATCTTCTATGAGATAATTAAGATAAACCTTAAGTGTTTTAACTTACCTTGGCTTGCAAAAGTTGGGGTTTCTTCAAGAAACCTAGAAGGGAAAATAGAGATGCCCCTAGTTTCTCAAAAGAAAGTAGAGAGAATTTTTGAAGTAACCTTTTTTGAGACTTAAGAATGAGGGAAAATGACCAGCAACTTGTTCTTATAAAGGACCTATTTTTGGCCATCCACTTAGCTGCATTTTGGGCTTCAAATTTTGTCAAATTGGTCCAAGTAGGTGATGCACCTACTTAAGGAATTCAAGCTGCCCAAAGGTCAAAGTAGGTAATGCACCTATTTGCTTAGTTTCTTTGTTGGGCTCAATTATATTTGGGACTTGGCAGATTTGTGTGTTGGGTCATTTCTGCATTTTCTTCCTCTTTTATTTAGTTTGGGTCCAAATGAGTACATTAGTATAGGCCCAAATCTGGTCTTCATCCATGGGTCCATTAATTTGGTCCAAATAGCTTAAGTAGGTGACTCACCTACTATCTTAATAAATTCAAGCAAACACCTTAAAATTTTACTCCATATCCAGCTCTTAATCTCTTTAATCTAACCTTCAATTGGTACACACTTGGTCACTTTAAACTTTAGATTCAAATACCGCCTTACGATTCCAAGTTAAATAGTTGTATCGATGGTAACTTGATTGCATCATATTAAAACGTATGGGAAGTATCGAGAACTCCATCTACTCTATCAATACTCGTATAAAAAATCTCGTCTATTACCTATACCACAAGGCTATACCAAGTTCCATATAAATAGAACAAGTGAATGCAAAATACAGGGTGTAACATCCTCCCCCCTCCCTTAGAAACAGTTGTCCTCGAATGTTAGCATAACTGTCCAACCCAAACAAATTCAAGCCTAAGTTTAATATCCCTATTATCACATAGTAATTATATATTATACTTGTTATTTTTCCAATTCAAAATCTTGGACTTTCTCTTTATATTCGAATAAATGGGGATACTTGGATTTCATCACTTCTTCAGCTTCCCATGTTATCTCTTCTACTTGTTCGTTTCTCCAAAGCACTTTTACAGAAGCTATGTATTTATTTCTTAACTTTTTAACTTGTTGATCGAGGATAGCAACAGGTATTTCTTCATAGGTGAGATCTTCCGTAACTTGTACATCTTTAGCAGGAGTAATATGAGATGGATCTCCCATGCACTTTCGAAACATTAAGACGTAAAATACTGGATGAACTGTTGAGAGCTCTTGGGGTAGCTCTAATTCATAAGTGACTTGTCCAAACCTCCGAGTAATCTTATATGGGCCTATATAATGTGGACTTAGTTTTCCTTTCTTACCAAATCTCATAACCCCTTTCATTGGTGACACCTTCAAGAACACCTAATCACCTATAAAAAACTCTAGCCCCCTTCTTCTAACATCTGCATATGACTTATGTCAACTTTGGGCTATCTTTAGCCGCTGTTGGATTACTTTAACCTTTTCCACAGCTTGATGAACAAGATCTGGCCCGAATAAGGCAGCTCCACCCACTTCAAACTATCCAATTGGCAATCTACACTTTCTTTCATACAAAGCTTCATATGGTGCCATTTTAATACTTGAATGATAGCTATTATTGTAGATGAACTCGATGAGAGGTAAATGATCATCCCAACTACCTTTAAATTCCAATACAAAAGCTCGTAGCATATCTTCAAGTGTTTGAATAGTACATTTTGCTTGTTCATCTGTTTGAGGGTGGAAAGGTGTACTTAAATTAACTTGTGTTCCCAAATTTCTCTGAAAGGACTTCAAAAAATTTGCAGTAAATTGAGCTCCCCTATCTAATATAATAGATACTGGTACTCTGTGTAATCGAACTATCTCTTTGATATACAATTTCACATACTATTCAACTGTATAAGTTGTCCTGACCGGTAGGAAGTATGCGAGGAAAACCAGTGATGAAATCCATGTTGATCATGTCCCACTTCCTGATTGGAAGATCTATACATTGCATATAATCCCCAGGCTTTTGGTGCTCTACTTTAACTCTTTGACAATTTGGACATTCGGCTAAAAATTCTGCAATGTTCTTCTTCATATCAGCCCACCAATACATCCCTTTCAAATCTTGATACATTTTAGTTGACCCTGGATAGATGGAATACCTTGAATGATGTGCCTCTATCATAATCCTCTTTCTTAGACCATCTACATTAGGCACACAAAATCTATTTTGGCACTGAAGTATTCCCTCTTGCGTAAGCTCAAATACCTTTGTCATACCACATTGTACATTCTCCTTAAGTTGTAATAGAATGGGATCTATTTATTACTTCCCTTTCACTTCAGCTACTAATGAAGATTCGACCGTATTATGCATAATAAGACCCTCATTTGGGGTTTCAAGAAGGCGAAACACCAAACTGGCTAGTTGGTGTAGATCCTTAGTCATCCCCTGTCATTCTGTAGGCTGCCCATAAGTTCCCGCTATAGCCTTACTACTTAACGCATCAGCTACCACATTTTCTTTTCCCGGATGATACAAGATATCAACATCATAGTCTTTTAATAGCTCAAGCCATCTTCGTTATCTGAAATTTAGGTCCTTCTGATTAAAGATATATTGCAACCTCTTGTGGTCTATATATATGTCAACATGAATCCCATATAAGTAGTGACACCATATCTTTAAGGCAAATATAACCACTGCTAGCTCCAGATCATGCGTTGGATAATTCTTCTCATGTGGCAGCAATTGTCTTGAGGCATATGCTATGACTTTACTATGCTGCATCAACACACACCCTAAGCCAATTTTTGACGCATCACAATACACTGCATACCCTTCTGTTCCTTTTGGAAGTACCAATACGGGTGTAGAATTTAACTTATTCTTCAAATCTTGAAAACTTCTTTCACATGTATTTTTCCATTAAAACTTGGACGCTTTGTGTGTTAACTTTATTAAAGGTGCAGAAATTGAAGAAAATCCTTCAACAAACCTTCTATAATAACCTGCTAATCCAAGAAAACTATGAATCTCTGTAGGTGTTGTGGGTTTGGGCCAGTTCTTCACAGCTTCTATCTTTTGAGTATCAATCTTTATTCCTTCATTAGATATAACATGACCCATGAATGCCATAGATTTTAACCAAAATTTACATTTAGAGAACTTTTCATATAGCTTATGATCACGAAGAATTTGTAATACCTATCATAAATGACTAGCATAATCCTTCTTTGATCTCGAATAAACCAGAATATCAACTATAAAAACTATCACGAATACATCTAACAATGGCTTGAACACCCTATTCATCAAATCCATAAAAGCTGCAGGTGCATTAGTTAGCCCAAAGGACATGACTAGAAACTGGTAATGACCGTACCGTGTTTGAAAGACTGCCTTGGGTATGTCCTTCTCTTTGACCCTCACTTGGTGGTAACCTAACCTCAAATCAATCTTTGAAAAACATGTGGCGCCTTGCAACTGGTCGAATAAGTCATTAGTTCTCAAAGAGGATATTTGTTCTTAATAGTCACCGTATTCAGTTGTCGGTAGTCAATACACATTCTCAATGAGCCATCTTTCTTATGTACAAATAACACTAGTGTGCCCCAGGGGGACATACTAGGCCTTATGAATCCTTTTTCTAGCAAGTCTTTCAATTGCTCTTTATACTCCCGTAATTCTGCCGGGGCCATTCTATACAGAGGAATTGAGATTGGTTGAGTACCTGGAATCACATCAATACCAAACTCCACTTTTCTTTCTGGAGGTAAACCTAGAAGATCTTTAGGAAATTCATTCACCATTGGAATAGTTTGAAGAGTTGGGGGCTCTACATCTGTATCCTTCATTCTAACTAGAAGGTCTATGTAACCCTTGGAAATCATTCTTTTTTCCTTAAAATAAGAAATAAATTTACCTCTTGGCGCACCAATGTTACCCTTCTATTCAAGGACTGCCTCCCTTGGAAAATGGAAATACACCCTCTTAGTTTGGCAATCTACTATGGCATAACAAGAATCCAACCAATCCATACCCATTATAACATCAAAATCTACCATTTCTAACTCAACAAGGTCAACCATTGTATCGCGACCACAAATAGTTATTATACAATTTCGATACACTCTTCTAGCTATAATAGATTCACCATTCAACGTAGACACTTCAAAAGGATTAACTAGCAATTCTGGTGTCCTTTTGAACTTTCTAGCAACCAATAGAGTGACATATAATAATGTAGAACCCGGATCAATTAATACATATACATTATGTGAAAAGATGGACAATGTACCTGTAACCACATCTAGAGAAGCCTCTAAATTTTGTCGATCCACTAGAGCAAGCTGCTCAAAAGGTCAAAGTAGGTGATGCACCTACTTGCTTAATTTCTTAGTTGGGCTCAATTATATTTGGGCCTTGGCAGATTTGTGTGTTAGGCCATTTCTCCATTTTCTTCCTCTTTTATTCAATTTGGGCCTAAATGAGTACATTAGTATAGGCCCAAATCTGGTCCATACCCATGGGTCCATTAATTTAGTCCAAATAGCTTTAGTAAGTGACTCACCTACTAGCTTAATTAAGTCAAGAAAGCACCTCAATATTTTACTCCATTTCCAGCTCTTAATCCCTTTAATCTAACCTTCAACTGGTACACACTTGGTCACTTTAAACTTTAGATTCAAATACCGGCTTACGATTCCAAGTTAAATAGTGGTATCGAAGGTAACTTGATTGCGTCACATTAAAATGTATGGGCAGTATCTAGAACTCCATCTACTCTATCAATACTCGCATAACAAATCTCATATGTTACCTATACCACAAGGCTATACCAAGTTCCACATAAATAGAACAAGTGTATGCAAAATACGGGGTGTAACATGTATTGGGTTGGTTCAAATCACGATAAGCCTAAGGAGTTGAGAAGCCTGGGAAACGCAATCCTAGTGTTCACCTACAATTATTACAATCGAAGTTGATATAGTTACTTGCTCAATATTACTACACAACCCCCCCTATTTACTTTTCTTGTTTTGCCCATTGACTACAACTATTGAGATCCATGATTCCATGTGTTCCCTTAGGATTCGACCCCAACCTTTGTTGGGATACTATACTTTGACAGTGATCGTATCTTTATCAAAGAGGAGGTGTTGATTGGACATCACAGTACCTTATAAATACGGTCAAACTCTTTGTATTCACGAGGGTCAATGTTGACTGGCCAATAAAATTAGATTTTGCACTCGCGACTAAGTCTTTGCATTTATGAAGATATAAGACCCAAACCCTCGCGTTCGCAAAAACCCTGTTGCATTTGCAAAGAAGGTCCTTCGACCCAACCCAACCTAATTAAATTTCTCGATCGCAACCCCACCATTGCATTCACCATGAAGGAACAATTACTTCTACATTTTTGCATCCAGATACTTGTATTCACAGACAGAGGCCCATATTGCAAAGAAGGTGACATTTAATCACTAGATATCAATAATCAGCTAATTTGTATGGTTTCTAAAATTTCCAAACATACCCTTAGGAATTGTTTGGGACCCTATAGAAATGAACCATGTGTGCTACTAGGCTAATATTGACGTTCTAGACTCAATAGTGATATCAAATTTATGATAAAAGTTTTATTTCACAACATTAACCCTCAAACCCTATCTCATTATTTTCTAAATAAATAGTCAAAATAAGATAAAACAATCCCAAAATCAAACCAACCCCACTACTAACCCAAATTTGATATTTAAGATCTACTGGTACAGTTTATTTTGTCATCCGATACTCTAAATAATAGTAATTGATCAAAGTCAACTATATAGCTTATCAAGCCTTCCACAACTCATTTCTGATTGCATCAAAAATTATGTCAGCCATCCCTTAACCTTAAAATCAAGATGTAAAAACTATGTAGAAGGGCAAAATAATCAAAACATATTGAAGGAAAATTCATAAAATTCAGGTCATTACAACCTGTTGAATCCCTCTAGAGGCTGCTGGAGTCTAAATATTGTAGTTTCTGACTGTGCATCATACTCTCCTACTCTTTGTGTGTTGTTACTATTTATGACTTACTTATTTGCTTCATTTTATTTTGTAGTGAGTCATGAGAAGTAACCATCATATTTTGTTGTACTACATAACTATTGTTTTTCACTTGCTTAGAGCTCTCATTATTATTTTCTTGTATTGCATTGACCTGTCCTCTTTGTCTTCTATTCAACAACGGCTAAAACACAAAATATGCTTTTAGTTCTTACTATATTTGGCATGTTGACGCCCTTACTGATGTGATCTTCGTCTACTTTCTCCTTATTCACTATCTTATTGGTACCCTTTTTCTAGATTAAACCTCCTATTTGTAGGGGTCCATTTAGCTCGTAACACCTCACTATTGATGAATCTCCTCTGCATGAGTACATCATCTTGATTTTTCTTTTTTTGTCTCCTCATTTAGATTCTTCTCCTTCACTTATATTTGTAACTTAGGATGTAATCTCCAACATTCGTTTTCAGCATGACTTTGTAACTTGCAAGTGTGGCATTATTTGGGCATTAGGTAATATTGGATCTTGATTCTTTGAACTCTTGTTTCCGTTTTCTTGTCATTCACTACCTCTATCTCCACAAAATTAGGTTTCTCAACAACCAAATACACTTGGATTTTAAGTTTTTAACTCTCACATAACTAGTGTGAGTCTTGTTAATTGTAGCCAATCTAAGTGGAGTGGTTTTCCAACAACCAATGTCAATGAAAATAATAAGTCCTTCACAAAAAAGGTAGAAAGTAAGTCAGAAAACAATATCCAGGCCATTTCTTGGGTTGTTTCTTCATTAGGCTTAAAGTTACCATCATAAATGAGTAGTAGCATTTGGTAGGAAACCTCATCCTTTGCAGTGGTGTTTTTCCATCAAGTTATACCACATGAGTATGTGACTATTTTTGAGTAAATCAATTTTAACATCTATGTTAATTTTTCATTGTTTAGGTATTTGACACGTAAGATCATCCAATTCCAACAGACCATACGCGAACTTTTCGACCACAACTAATTGTAGATTCCTTTGAACCTCCTCCTCAGTCCATATAATTCTTGGCACTCCATTAATATATTCTACTTGTCTCAAAACAATTGACTCAACCAATGGATTTTTACCTTGATGTTTATTCTTTTTTGGTTTCATGAGATCCATATATTTCAACTTATTGTTCATTGTTTAATCAACATCTTAAACTTGGTTATTACTAACTGCATCTTTAGTAAGTAATTTTATGATAGACAAACTTGTAGGTTGTTCACTAGGAAAAATAGGTTTTTTTAAGTGAATTGGGTAATATCGTTCACAAAATTTATAGGGAAAGTAAGAGATCAGTAACTTTGGCCAACCACATTAGCCGGACCAATGACCAGACCAGCTATACCAATGGTAAAGGCTAGGGTTTCATTATAATTCAGTGAAGGTGATCAAGGCTTAAAGGGCTAGGGTTGTGGCTCGAGAAACGACCTATAAGGAAAGTTTTCTTTTGCTCCTTCATATTTTTTAGAAGAGTTCTGTGATAATGTATTATATTTTGTTATGAACTTTTGCTTATTTGGTAAGATTGCAAAAGAATTGAAACAATTTTGATGTTTTTCATAGTTTATGAAGTTTTCTTGTACTGTAAGGAAAAAATACAACTTAAATCTCAAATTTTATATGTAAACAAACTTCAACTTCAAAGCATGATTTCATGCTACATTCCAAAAGGACGTATTCCCCTCTGGCCTCGCCTTTAAATAATAAAACCCATCACGCACCGTCAATAATCATAATTGAACACACCGATTTGACTAATAGATGGTGATTAATCAGAAAAGGCATCAAAAACCCCTAAGAATATCCACATGTCACCCATGGACCCCCACCTCCCATCTTCTCTACCTTCAAGAGTTTTCTCCACTTTTCATACCTCCTCCGATATTCCTGCTTTAACTAGTAACTTTGGTTAACCACGTTAGTCTGACCAATGACCAAACCGGCTACACCGACGGTAAAGTCTAGGGTTTTGTTATAATTCAGTAAAGGTGATCAAGGCTTAAAGGGCTAGGGTTGTGGCTCCAAAAATGACCTACAAGGAAAGTTCTTTTGCTCCTTCATACCTTTTTAGAATAATTTTGTAATAATGTATTATATTTTTGTTATGAACTTTAGCTTATTTGGTAAGATTGCATAAAAAATTAAGACGATTTTGATAGTTTTCACAGTTTATGAAGTTTTTTGTATTATAAGAAAAATATACAAATTAAGATCTTGATAGAACCCTTAGGGGATGCACCACAAGTAAGGGACCAGGTCCCTCAGATTCATTCTCAAGCATTAGAAAGGTAGAGCAATTACGAGGTACTGGAAAAACAAAGGCAATACAGGAAAGAATAACACAGGATTTTTACGTGGAAACCCAACATGGGAAAAAACACGACTTGCCCTCACAAGCACCAAAATAGTCAATTATAACCAACCTCTTGATTACAGACTCAATTGTGAACCTAACTCTAGGTTCCTCCTACTTGCAACACCTCTATTGCAAGCACACCTTGATACCTTTGCCAAGTTTCCCTTCAAAACTGGTTAACTCTAGCCAGTTACAAGCTCAGGTAGCTATACCTAAGTAACTCTCTCAAAAGAAAACACTACTCTTATAAGATGAGTATTAGATTACAAATCATTACTCACTCAAGAACTATTTCAATTTAAGCACACAAAAAGCTAAGAACTTGAGCAGTATTGAAATGGGGTTTTCCTGCCTCTCTTCATTCTTTGTAATTTTTGCAAAAAACAAATTATTAAAGAGGCATATCTTTCCTTTTATAACTGGGTGATGATTAGGGATGGAATATCATTGGAACAATTGTCCAAGTAGGTACAAAATAGCACAAAGTGGCACCCACAAGTTTGTTACACAGGATAACAAAACTGTGCAGAAGGAGCGTGCCAGTTGTACTGTACCTTGCACATCCAAGGACCTAGTCCCTTGCACATCCAAGGACCTAGTCCTTCTTAGTTTAACTAGTCATCATCAAAACAACGTATAGAAACTTTCCCTCATTTTGATGATGACAAACCAAACCACATAATTTGAGCATTAGTGAACATCCATCATATTTAATCAGAGTGTTTACCACCTGAGGATGAATGTTCCCCCTATCATCATGCTTTCTCTTTTATCATGCAAAACAGGAACCTGGTCCCTTGTTGTCATCTTGCAACAAAAACTTTCCCTTGTTACTATGCACTTTTATTTCATTTGGTGCCTTTGCATTTACACACTTCCCCCTGTTAGTGTGACTCTCTTCAGGTTTGTATCTACATCTGCATCTTAATTTACCTGGTGCCTAGTCTCAATTTACCTGGTACCTGGTCCCTTCTACATGAACTCAGTATTCTCCCTTTTGGCATCATTGAAAATGATTGAAAGTAAACTATATGTAAAGATAAGTACATATTAGTTAGCTCATGGCCACTGGGTCAACAATAACATGAAGACAACTTTAAAGTCAAGGGAACAAATGAAGCACACAATCAAAGTTCATTCTTTCATAACCAGTGATTAGTACTAGTACAATCATGTCATAAAAAATCAAAATAACTATCATCAAAAGCCAAATACAAGATTAAGATATAAACTAACACTAGATAGGCCTAGGGACATGGATAATAGGATTTAGGTATAGTGAGATTTTTTGGAAAAAGACTTGAGAAACCTCGCCACTCTTTAATTTACAGTATTGTGAGTATCTAACAACTGCTTGGTGATATCCTTCACTTCATTATTCAGTTCTTGAACTTTACCACTTAGTTCAGCCACTTTACCCTGGAGTTTCACATTTTCAGTTGCAAGTTCATAAGAAGCACCTGTTCCTTCAGAAGACAACTTTTAAATTTTCGACCTCAGATGCACTATCTCAACATCATTGGCCCTCAACATAATTCTTAACTCCTCTGTTTCCTTTCCCAACCTTTCTTGAGCAGCTAACAATTCAGGTATTTAAGACATAGAACTATCTTTGTCTTTAATACATTCATTCTCTACAAGAGTTGTTAGGATGATAATTTGTTTGGTAATTCCAGGTGTTCCTTTAGTTCCACTCACATTAAAATGTTCGACGATCTTCTTCAGCAAGTACCCATAGGGCATTCCATGTCTCCTATTTTTCTCAAGAATTACTTTTTTCATGTTGTCAATCATAAGAGTAGGCATACTGATCAACTTAAAACTGCTTAGGTATTCTATCAAGAATAGATCAGAACCAGATGCAATTGTAGTTTTACCTAATCTCAACAATAGGACTTTGTTGATGAATTCAAATACAAGTTGAAACTCATATTTCAGGAATTTCTTTTTCACGACTGCTCTAGATATTTCTCCCATTTTGGAGGCACTGATCATAAACTCAGCTGTGGAGTGTTGCTTACAGTAGAACTAACTCCAATAGCCTATACATCTAAGATTTTTCCCAACACTTCCTCATTTAAATAGATAAATTTTTCTTACACCTGTGCAAGCTTAGCTCATTTTTTGAGAATTCCATGGTCTAATAAAATTCTTTGACCTCATTCTTAAGAACCATGGGGTTTGATTCTTCAAACAAGGGTAACCAGCCTTGATACCTAACATATTCAACCAATTCAGTCATTCTAGGTTTCTTATAAATTTTAGGATCAAACTTTCTTCCTGACAACACCATTTGTGTTCTCAGGTTCCTAATTCTTCCTTATCTAGATATGTTATTATTTTGTTGATTTTTTTCTTTATTTTGGGATCACTACTTGTTTCTCCTTTATCATCAATTATTCTTTTCCTAGGACCTGGTCCCTCAGAGTCCTTCCTTTTTTTGGCAGCCATAAGTTTCTGCCTTATTCCAGTGGAGCTATCAGACTTTAATATGAATGACCTGGTCCTCTCAATTCTAAGATCATTATTTCTTCCCTTTTTGAAGGAAATGATACCCCTTGTATTCAATTTCTCTCCTATATCAATCTCCCTACCTTCAATGTTTTCATTTTTTCTTTTTTTATTTCTCTTAAGTTTCTTCACAGACCATCTCAGAGATACTTTTCCCTTAATACCTTAATTCTCCTTATTTGGAGGTAACAACCTATCTTTTCTCCCACTCACTTCATTAATATCACAAGCTTTCTATTCTACTCCATCAACTGAGTTTTCTATATTGTCACAAGCAAATAGTAGCAGGTTCTCAGTTACCTAGTTCTCACTGGAGAAAAGTTCAACTCTTTTAACTGTAATTTTTTTTAATCAAAAAACTGATCAAAAATGTTGTTTGAGTTTTAGTATGTAGGAGAATCTGGTGTTTTTTATGTTTCAGAGAATTCAGCTTTTTTGGATTTTGCATATGACACAAGAAATTGCAAGTTTTTTGGTGAAAAGTTTCTTGTTCTATTAATGTCCTAGACCTTTGGTTTGAGAAGTCTGTTATGATTCGATGAGCATTAACTTTAATGTTTAAGGATGGATTAGTGAAGTTTAACTCAGCAGTAGGTTTTGGGATTTTGGCAGAGTGTAGGGAAGTAATAACATCATCCACTTGATTTGAGATGGAGTGATGATCCGACAGTTTAGCTTAGGAATGATTTCTAATTTAAGAAGACGAATATGACTAATTAAGGTACAATTGACAAGAAATTCTGATTTAGCACTTTTAAAAATGACCAATGTCATTAAAGATAGTTCTTTTTGAATTGGCATGTCTGAATCTAATAAGTGTGACTCTTCATTTTATAAGGATCTGACAGTTTAGAGAAAATAAGGATATACGGCTTTTCAGACAATATTTTGTGATTTCTTAGGCATCTTGTATGTACTAACCTGAAAGATAGGACCAGGCCCCTCTTAGTTTGAATAAATTTTGTATTTGTGCAGCTTCAGTTGTTCTCTTTTTAAGTTGTCCCCAGGGTGTATACCTGTAATGGTATGGAGATGAGTTAGACTAATTATGTACATACATTACTATGGATACCTGTCTCCTAATCATAGCTATGTTTTAAGGAGACACTGAATCATATGTTGTTCATTCTGGTGAAGCTCTTTCTGAGATGAATTTCCTAGGGACCAGGTCCCTGAAAATCAAGACTTATCTGCATCTTTTATTCTCTTGCTCATATTTTTTATCATTACAAAGGGTCAATATTCCTAACTAATCAGGAACTACATGCACTCCTTTCATCAGCTCATATAATTCCTTTTTGGTTCATTCTCCAGAGCATTTTTAGTTATCAAATCTGGAGGGTCATTTTACGGCTTCCTTTTGATCACAAGCTTCTCATACATCAAGGACTAGGTCCTTGAGATCAACTTTTCACAGTAAGACATTTTCACCTAAAGTGTCTTTGAGATAGAGAACATAGTCAGACCTTCCATCACTGACCTATGAATCCTTTCAGTCACTAAGCCATTCCTGACTACAATCCCTTTTCCAGAAGTCCATCTCCTTTGTAGTGAACACTCATGAGTTTATACTCTTTGCTTCCAACATAATGAGCAGTTCTCATAAATGCTTCAACACTATTTTTGTGACAGTCTTCAATCTTATCACAGACCATCCCTTCTTGTAGCATTAATAATTTTTGTTGAAAAAAGGTGCAACATCAAGTCTTCCTCACCTGGATCAGTTTATAGAGCTTTCATGGTCAGGAATATCTCTCTTATTTCTTCTTTTCTTTCCACTCCTAGTTCAGTTAAAGTGGCCATTATGATCAAAATACTCTAGGTGTAAACCTTTTAGAGTGAACCCACTCTGATACCAATTGATAGAACCCTAAGGGGATGAACCACAAGTGAGGGACCAGGTACCTCAGAGTCATTCTCAAGCATTAGAAAGGTAGAGCAATTATGAGGTGTTGCAAAACAAAGGCAACGCAGGAAAGAACAACACAGGATTTTTATGTAGAAACCCAACATGGGAAAATTATGGCTTACCCTCACAAACACCAAAACAGTCCACTGTAACCAACATCTTAATTACAAACTCGACTGTGAACCTAACTCTAGGTTCCTCCTACTTTCAACACCTCTATTGCAAGCACACCTTGACACCTTTGCCATGTTTCCCTTCAAAACTAGTTAACTATAACCTATTACAAGCACAAGTAACTTTACCTAAGAAACTCTCTCAAAAGAAAACACTACTCTTATAAGATGAGTAGTTCAATTAAAAATCATTACTCACTCAAGAACTATTTCATTTTAAGCATACATAAAGCTAAGAACTTGAGTAGTACTGAAATAAAGTTTTGTTGCCTCTCTTCATTCTTTGTAATTTTTGCAAAAAATAATTTTTGAAGGGGAATTTCTTTCCTTTTATAGATGGATGACGATTAGTGATGGAATCTGATTGAACCAGTTGTCCAAGTTTGTACAAAATAGCATAAAATAGAACCATTAAGTTTGTTACACAAGATGACAAAACTGTGCAGAATGCTCGTGCCAACTATATTATACCTTGCATATCCAGGGACCTAGTCCCTTGTAGTTTAGCTGCTCATCATGAAAACTACATATATTAGATCTCAACTTATATCTATAATCTATAATATATTAAAAGTGTGAAGACCATTAGTGTAATGACCCTTCGGGTCATTTTCTATATTTATGCTTATCTTTATAGTTTGAGCTTCTCCATAGCTGCCCAAAGTCATTTATGACTTGATGGTATCAATGGTTCGGTTATCAAGTAGTTCGTTTGGTTTTTAAAGCCAATTCCCTATTTTGAAGTCTTCACTGGTTTCAAATGACCACCGGGAGAAACTTCAGTGAAATGATTTTGGATCCATATTCCAACTGCACCAGTAGATCTGGAATATATATTTTAGTCAAGAAAGACCTTTAGTTTGGGTCCTAATGCACCTGAGCTTATTTTGACATATTGGTTGAAAAGTTAAAAATTAGAAAGAATAGGTGTGGGGCTCACATTTGGTTGAGACAACCTCGGATTAAAAATCTGACTTTCCCATTGCATCCGGAACGTTGATTTTAGACTAGGAAGACCCTTGTTTCAGGTCCTAAGGCTCACAGACTTATTTTAGACTATTGAGCGGATTTTATGAAAAGTGATGAAACTATAGGTGTGGGCCCAACTTTTTGCCTAAACGATCTCCTATGAAAGTTTTTATGATACCATTTTGATTTGAAATGTGGTTTACACTAAAAATTCACTATTGGGTCATTTTTTTGTGGATTCCGTATGAGTTTCGAGGGTCAAAAACTTTTTTTTGAGTTTGTTGTCATTTGGTGCAACCGCATCGCAGCTAAGAGTGTGCGATCTCGAGTAGCATGATGGTGGCCTATAGGACCATGATTGCGGCATCTGAGTACCTATAGGGGCTTTTTAAAGGCCCCAAGATGCGTTTGGGGTATTTTCCCTTCACCATTTAGATCAAGCAACCCTAAAATGAGTGTAATAACTCAAAATTGGTTAGGGGTGAATTGGGAGCTTAATTATCATCTAGTATCATGATTATCTTTAAGAATAAGGTAAAAATTTCTTGAATTCATGTTTTGGACCCAAAATTCCAATTTAGCTTAGGCTTGATTTTATCCCCAAGTATGCTTAGTTTTCACCCATTATTTGAGGGTTATGATTCCTTATTCATGTGTGAACATTGGGTTGGTCTTAGAACCTCGTTTTCCCTATGTGGGACCCACTTAGGGTTTTGGTGTTGTTTTTTGACCCAAATTATAATAGTGCAATATGGGTATCATTAGATTCATATTGATGAGTAGATTATGGTTTTGACAGTATGATGGCATTTTGAGGATTGTAAAGTGAAGATGAGTATATGGTGCATGAAGTGAGGTTTTGCAGTTTGGCCTTGAGGTAGGCTTATTTCTACTTTTCTTCATAGATGATGTGTGATATATGTTGTGTGTGAATATGGATATTAAGCTTGATTATGAGTAGGATAACTTGGCCGTGATATAATGATGTTTGGGGATTAGATGAGGATTTTGGACCCATAAGATGGCATATTTATAAGCCTTTTGTATCCTATTGCCTTCCCTTTTTAGTTTAGATTAGTTATAGTATGGATATGATATAATGCTAAGTTTGAAATATGGTTTTAGATTTTGAAGCAAGATTTGTATATTTAGCCTTATTGGGCTAGTGTGGTAGTTTAGAAACCGTAAGTTGGGTAGAGTTGACTTGAGTACCCTTGTTTCTAGTCGAAGTTGCTATCTTAGGCTTGAATATAGCTTACTTGACATATAGAAGATGAACTAGATACCTTAGCCTATTTTGGGGCATAGTATGCTAATTATGGAAATTGTGGATTAGAAGTGGGATCTTTCGGCCCACTTAGGCCAAAGCTTGTGCTAAGTCTTATGGACTTAGTACAGATGTTAGACATAGATGAGGCTAGTAAACCTTATAAAAAGATTACTTCATAACTTGTATAGATATTCCCGAATTGTGGCTTTTGAGTTATGGTTATGATACTCCTTGTGGAAGCGATATTGGGCATTTAGAGATGATATTCCTCCTAGATACGTTATGTGGCCTATAGAGATGCTATTTCCTGTAAGACTTAATGATTGACCTATAGAGATGCTATTTCCTCTTAGACTTGATTATTGGCCTATAGAGTTGCTATTTTCTTTAGTCATGATTGTTGGATATAGAGACTATGTTTTTCTTAGGTTTGTAAATTGGCCTAGAGAAGTGATATTCCTCGTAGCCATGATGTATGACCTATTGATATAAGATATCCTATAGACAATTAAATGTTTATGTTTATTATGCCTCCTAGATGATAGATGTTGGCTAATTAATAAATAGTGGTTAGTTGTTATCCTATGAGTAAGGATTATGTGAAGGATAATGTTTAGGCTAATAACTAGAAGTTATGTGATGACTAGTGAACTAGTGATTTAATTATAATAATTATTGGTTAACTAATAATGAGTAGTTGGGAAGTATTGACTAGATAGATATTCTATGGTGATATGTGCATGTTTATGAGTATTTTAGTGTATCTTATTCGGTAATGGTAATTGTGATGATATTTATACTCGACAAGGCCGGAGGATACTATTAGGAGGATATTGATACTCGGCAAGGCTGGAGGATACTATTATGATGATATTGATATCCGAAAAGGTCGGAGGATACTATTATGATGATGTTGATACCCGGCAAGTTCGGAGGATATATTGATGTATGTTGATAGCTAGTAAGGTCGGAGGTTTTTTACGATGATAATGGTCATGATGAGGATAGTTATAATGATTTGTGATATTGATTGTGTAATTTGCGTTCATTCCTGCATGCGCATTGTCTATCACCAGTGTGCACCTATGTCTATCAGCCGGTATGAGATGGTTGCTTAGATATGGATGAAGAACATGTCTTTTGTTGTTGTATGTTGGTTGGACCTTCCAAGCCAAGGGCAGTGGAAGTACGCATAAGCTCGGCTAGTTATTTGATTGTCTGTATTCACGTTGTTATTGATATTGTTGTTATCATTGTTATGATTATTATTATGGCTAACTTATGATAGATTGGTCCTTGATCCAGTGTCGAGATTTGATGTATGTTTTCGTCCTCTCGTATCTTACGATTGGATTATCATGCACGATTATTTCATGTCTAGCCATGTGGATTAGAAGCCCCGAGTATGATAGTATTTAAATCCCAATTCTATTATAATGAGGTCTCAAAATGAGAATACGATGATATAGGTTATGCTTTGAGATGACCTCGTGTTTATATATATATATACCTATATAAATATATAAATATATATATATCTAGCTATATGAAGCTATGATACTACCGTATATCCCTTCCTTTGTTGTTCATATTGTATAGTCATTACAACCTAGTAATTTAAACCAAAAAGCAAAATGTAACCAAATCTAACCATATAATCTACACAACTAAAATCACCTCCTTATTCCTTCCACACACTTACCCCTGTGAGATATTGTGACATATTTAGTGAACCATCCATATTCGTACTTCCATATTTGGCTGCAACCACCTCAGCTAATATAGCTTTCTCCTTATTTGTAACCTCCATATAGTCACTTCCCAGGACCTAATCATGAAAAGGGCAATGTTACAACCTCCATAGCCACTTCCCAAGACCAATGTCAAATGTTACAAGCCACTAATGTCAAATGTTGGGAAGATTATAAATTTAAAAGAAGTAAAATAAAACAACTACAAGTGAAATGAAGAAACTAAAAAGAAAGATATAAGCTTTATACCATCTAAATTGAGAAATGCAGCCCAATTTTCCAGCCAATATCCACAAACACCAGGAGCATCTGGCACTGTATAAGTTAAGTACTCTGAAATATTTGGTAGCTAAGATAGAATTAACCTACTTCTTAATATGTATAACTGCATGGATTCTGAGTGTTCAAGGTCCACGACGCTTCCAAAAATAGATACAGCCCTGTTATTGATCAACGGGATTATTACCTCACCTTTGGATGTGTCAATAGCCTCTATCATGGATACTACCTCATCCATCTCGGGCCGCATATTAGGATTAGCATCCCAGCATCGTTTCATCACATTAGAAAGGAACTTGGGAAACATCTTGGTATTTCTGGCCTCAAATTCTGTGTGACAGATCATAAACCATAATAAACAAAGGGAGATTGAAACAAAAAAAAAAAGAAATATTAAACGTCTTTATTTTCTGACAAGCTTAGCCAATACAAGAGGAAAATATATATGTTCTTCTCTTTCTGTGCTTTATATTCTTCAAGTGCTTAGCAACATTGCTAGTTGTGTTTCTTTTGGAAATCCATGAAGAGCTAAACTGAGAGAATTTACCTGGCGAACCATGGCTGAAGTCATTTCTGAGAAACTGAGATCAGGATATGGCATGTCACAATAGTATATCTCCCACAAACATATGCCAAAACTGTACACGTCGTATTTTTTATTGTATGGGTTGCCATTAAGAACCTGTTGTTTATGCATACACATTAACAATGTGCGGTACTTATTATTGGATCTTGTCATCCAAACCTACTCAAATTTTAAATCACACTTTCATTAAATCTCTAATAATGGTAAGTATACTCCTTAATCTTTACAATTCTTCTTCTTGGAGTGGTAAAGAAGATTGGGCGAAAAAATAAAACAAAATACTGAGGCAAATATTTAATATAGAGGATTAACACAAACAGATTCATTTTATAGTGGATCAATAGGTACACTGAGATAGCAAGAACATATGTCTTTCTTCTTTAGAAGTGATTAGCGTAACATCTAATGGACAGCAAACAAGAAGGCGAGCATAAAAATCTATAGGTAAGAAAGGTAAATCCTACTCCACTTCAAATATGTACCTCAAGATCCATATAGCCAAGAGTTTCGGTCTTCCCCGTTATATTATTAGGATTAGAGGCCTCAACTCGTGCAACCCCAAAGTCCGCAAGCTTTACAGTACATGTCTTGTCCAATATCATATTCTCCGTCTTGACATCTCTATACACAATCTTCTGTGTGTGAAGATAACTTAACCTACAAGTTCAATTGACTGACTTGGTTCAGATAAAGGACAGATCCTAGATAAAGGTGTAAGAAAGGTAGAAACAAACAAGCACAACTTACCCTCTGGCCAAATCAAGTTCCATCTGCACTACAACTTTAAATGCTAGCTTTTTTCTTCTGTTCTTAATAAAGTAAGGTTTTAAAGCACCACCCAGAAGATATTCCACAACAACATAACATATATTACTAGGCATGTCTATATGACCATTTTCTGTTTGTATATTTAGACCAGAAGCCCCCATTGTAGCCCCGATGAACTGTATTACATGAGAAGGATTATATTATTATGTAAGATAAATAGTTTATTAATAAGATATGATTACATCTAAACAACAATAACTGCACGTGTGGTCCTCTTGCAAATCATTGGCAGTTGAAATGAGATGAGAATCTGGACAAATTGAAGTTCTATATTTATCATGGTTTTAATCATGCTCGGTATAAACTACTAAAAAGTAATGCGTCCAATTATCAGAACATAGCGAATAAAGATTGATAGTAGCCCGTAAAAAAACATATGTAACCTTTGAGTTGGAATTCTTTCGTTACCAATAAAGGCATGAGAAAGTTTCACATAACTCTCAATGTCCCTGAAAGAGCACACTTTTTTCCTTCACTTATATAGGTTTCTGCTATATTAGTGAATAATTTTCTTAGGTAAACAAGGATTAGTATAAGAACCATCTAGCCTTTGTAATGATGTTTTCAAAACTAAGAACTCTGCACATTCACTGTGTAATGTGACAGGTCAAATGCAGCAAATTTCTCATTAGTGGATTCTTTTATCGCAAACATTACTCGATAACTTTCTCATTTGAATTGAATAGTTACAAACTGAATACAAATCACTTACACAAATATGACTTGCAAAAATGCAATTTACAAATAGCCATAGGTGAAAACACAATTCCCATGCAAATCATATTGACTAACATATCTATCTGAAGTAGATAGAAATACATTCTGTGAATTCATTTGTTTTTTAATAATTTTTACTAATCTGTTAGATGGGATTATGCTTCTGCTTTGATAAAAGCAATGTTAGATGCTGGAATACACAAGGTTCCAGCCCACAGTTTTATTTTGTAGAGCTGATAACTACTGTAGCTTTTATTTGCAAAATTGTCAATGTGCCTTCTTGGTGATTAAATCTTGACTCATCAAAATCACCTAAAAGGATCCTACATATGTATTTTTCACAAAGATTGAAGCACTGGTTAACGAAAGTTGTTGTCATACCTTGACAGATCAAGGAGGCATTTTTTTTTTGTTTTTAACTTTATTTTTCTGGAGCAAATCATCTAGAGTTAGTTGATTAGTTGTGCTAGATTTAGCCAAGTTGTTGTCAGCTGAGTTAGTTGACGGTTAGGCTACAATAGAGGTATTATAGTGAGGCTTGTATTGAGCTATTATAAGAGGTTGGAGTTAAGAGGTTAACCTTAGGATTACTAGAATCTGTAATCTAACATCGCTCTTGTTCTTTAGTGAAGTAGTTAGTGAAAATCTTACTAGGTAGGTCGTGGTTTTACTCCCTTGAGCAAGGAGGTTTACACGTAAATATCATGTGTGCACATTACTCTTTTTATTATTGTTGTCTGTATTTCATTGTTAGAAGTTGTTATTAAACGAAGTACCTGGTCTCTTAACTAGTGGTGGATACGTCTAAAGTCATCAATACTTTTGGGAAGTTTGTTGTTGCTTCAATGAGAAAAACTAAAATAGCAGTCTGCAACTTTGAATTCCCTCAACTAACTAAACCTGAAAATACCTTGTAGAAACTAGAGAATATGGATCTTGTTCAAAAGAATGGCACGAGAAACTACTTGTCACCATAGAAGTGACATATCAACTGGTAAATTTCTCTGGAAATAATTGAAAGACTAATCTACTACTGGTTTATAGATGAACTGTGCTAGCATTCGTAATGTGCAAAAAAGAAAGAGTTAGAGAATTGAACTTTATAGATTGGCATGTGAAAGAGGAATTGAAAGGATAATTTTTGCAATTATAATAGTGGCTTCAGATCTGTTTGTCAATAAATTGAGACAGATTAGTGAATTGAAGCTGTAAACATTAGGGCGAATCTATTAGCTGAAGGTGCGGATAAAGATCAAGAAGTTTGTCAAATACAAGAGTGGATTGACAGTATTAACTTAAGGTCATTCCAGGAACCTATAAACTTCAAATTTTGAATATGCCTCTGGTTGGGTGCATGGCGATTTTTTCCAGTAATAGTTAGAGTTCAATTTTTTACTACAAACTATATAGTGGCTTGAATTTGAACATATGAAATTACGAGTGTGTTTTTTGATTAACAATCTCGAAAGCCTTAAAATTTTGGATTAGATGTTCAAATGTTTAAGTAGAGCAATCTTTAATTTCATTGAGTTAACATCAAAGGATATTTACTCTAATTAACGACATAATCAAGGACAGTCTTAATAGATCAAACATTTAGCTTGCTATTGAAATTTATTACTTGATGTAATGGTGAAAAATATAAGATAATTACGCTGAATATGTAATAAACACTTCAGAAACATCACTAATATCTTTTCTTTTCATCCCAGAAACTCAGCAGAGTTGCATCTTGCAATAAAGTTTAGAGCTTTAAGGATGAAGGAGGTAGAAACGTGATCTTTTGAAGGATAAAGATTAAGTTGAATACCTAGAAGTTACATACTAATATCTTTTCTTGTGCCTTTTCATTCTCGTAATAATTCCGTATTGTAATACTACAACCATTCCTGACAACCATATTGGAATTGAGTTGACAACATTCTGTATATTATGGACAGTCCAATAACTAGACCACAACCGTAACCCATGAGAACCGCCTGCCAACTCATTATTGGTGAATCTCCTTCTTCTTCTTCATCTAGCTCAACTAGAGTTATCGTTTGTGATACCACATCATCACCACCACATTCTTTAGATAGAGGCAATCCACGTAACCTATCATTCACTAGGTATGATCTATTCTCAAACCTATCAAATTATTTTACTTTGGAGATGCATCCAACAAGATGATTGTGAGAGAGATTTAAGACTGCAAGTGATGTAAAGGATACAAGAATGAAGTCTGTTTTTCATTCTATGACTCTATGCATCAAATTTGTGTGAAATGAGGCATGCCTTACTTCATAGATCCAAAATGAATCTATTCTGTAATATCTAGGAAAGGTCCAACTTGATATTCTTTTTTCTTACTCACCAGAGTCTCAAGTTCAAATCTTGGCACATCCTTTTACTCTTTTGTTGATTTCTCGGTCTTCTATGTGAATAGTCAAGTAGTCGATTCATCCAGTGTGTCATCGGCATAAGAGAGGTCTATATATTGTTAAACTTCTCTTCATTTCCATATCCTAAGCTTGGTTTATTCCTGTCGACATGACTAGGTATCTGTCGATGAAGGTTCTGGATTGAATATATCAACGTCAGTTGCTAATCTAAGAAATAACCTGGGGCTAAAGAAAGATCATTATCCATAGTTGTATTTGGTTAGAAATGTTGTAGCCTATTTCAATCCTATTGGACTCAACATAGCACCATGTCTACCTAATTTTCCATATACCAAAAACATATTGTCTACAGGATTGAACTCAATTAAACTAAAACTATTAGGTCAAAATAAAACCAAAACCAAAACTCAAAAAAATTAGGTCAAAATCATCAATTAGAAGAGTAAACAAACCTTAAAATCAACAAATTAGACGAAAGCCCTAAATTTGCTCAGAAATTTAAGCGGTGGTCGGATCAGTGGTGCCTCATTACAACTTCTTGGAGGATGTTGCCGCAGCTGATATTAGCAGAGTATAAATCACTTTCATTACTAGTGATTTTGGGGTGAAATTAAACTCAGACGGTTGGAGGCGGATTGAGAGAGAAGTTGGAAATAAGTATACTGGTGGTCTACAGTATGAGTGTACTAGTGGTATGCGTTCGGAGCTACTGGTGGTGTGCGGTCGGAGCTAAAAGTGGTGTCTGGTTGGAGATACTGGTAGTGTATGGTGTGTGGACAGAGCCTACTGGTGGTGTTGGTCGTCAGAGCATACTGGCGGTCGTGGTAGCTGATTATTTATTTTATGTGCTACAAGGGAAATGTATTGGTAGTAGATAGATTTTTGACATACTTATTTAATTATTTATTTATTTAATTTTTTATATATATTATTTTAATTTTTGGAAAAATGGGAATAATTGATGCAATAGCTTTTTTTTGTCAATTAAGTGTTGCCATAGGTGACTTTATGACAATGATTCATGCAACCATTGCTATAAGTCACCCTATTGCAACGGTTATCCATCAATAGCAATGGATATAGCATAAAATAGTTCAACTAAAACAATTTTTTTGCAACGGTTGGACGCGTTGCAATAGAGGATTTATTGCAATGTTTTTGGAACTATTGCCAAAAGATTTATTGCAATAGGGGTAATTTCTAGTAGTGAGCCTAGGTTTCATTAGTGTATTAGTACAAGAGCTAAGTATTAGTAGAGTCCTACGGATTGATGCAGAGATGTCCATAACCTATCTTCGGGAGGCTACAGTAATATTTTAGGAAATTAACTTTATGACTCCTTATCGCGTGTCCGCATTTCTCTAAATCTTAAACACATTATTTGACTCTATTTTATCCCTGGAGAATGATGTGAAATTGTCGATAGATGCGGACGAGACTCCAATATGCGTTTCTAGAATTTTGTGGAACATCAAACTAGAGGGTTAGAGATGGATATATAAGATCCTCAGCAGCAGCCAAAAAGGATTTAGGAAGAGTCCCCATCAGACTTGTGGAGTGTGGTATGGTTCTTTGGGCCATAGAGACCATTTTGGATTATGAGGGGCAGTATCTCAAAGTATTCTAGGATCTTGGTTTAGTTGTGTTGTGATGAGACACTCGTTTAGAGAATGCCTCTACTATGAGATAGGTGATCAGATAGAGTTAGCTTGTATTCCCTGCCAGCCTAGAGTTCGTAAGACAAGCTATGATTTCAGAAATTTTGGACATAATTTTGTGAATTTCTCTCAGCGTTAGTTGGCCAGCCATTTGGGCTTAGTTTGTGTTCTCTCCATATTGATGTTTCAGGAATTGCTACGATTGCAGAGAGATCGACTACTAGTCTAGGGTGTGTCCCTAGCATAAGATTCCAGTCACTTAGCTTAGTTAGATCAGCTTGTGATGTTATGATATCTTCAGTTAGAGATGATACACTTGGCGCCTCGATTGATGATTCAGTCGATCGGTCTGATTTAGACCCATTCAGATTTATTTTCCCTATGCCCATCAGGCATATGACTGTGGATGTTACTATAATTAGTGTGCTTTTATTTCTCGCATTTATCTCTTATTATGTGCATTGGAGTTTTTATACCCATTGATGATTGTATGCCTTGATGAATTTATATCGGTCATTATGTACCTTATTGTTGAATTCATGATTATATTACTACTCCATGGTTTATTTCTTTTAGTAATGAATGGAGTAGATATATATTGATGTGTTCCTCTATGGGAGTATTTTTGGGTTCGAGTCCCATTTTCTTGGCACTTTAGCCCTGTTGTGGCCTTTGAGTGGTACATGATATTAATATTCATTTTGGTACTGCCTGTTCCATATGTTGATAGTGTTATTGCTACCACTATGTGAGGTAATTGATATTATTACTTGATGTTGTTACATGATAAATTTGATTCTTGCTGGGTTGCTATATAGACTAGAGTTATCTAGTTAGACTTTCATTTTCTTGTGATACTATTTGGTGGCTTGAGTAGATATAGCCTGATTTAATGATTTCTTTCTCCTAGCGCGACAAGGTTGACTGTGTTCCCTCTTGGTTAGCTGTATTAGTTTGATTTCAGGGATGTGTTGTGGTATCGAAGGTAAGTAACCTTCTATGGTTTTTGTGGATTTTGAGTCGGCAATTTAGTTATGTTACCTATTTTTGAGTTTGAGTTCCTTAAACTTACCTCCTGGGTTATGAAGGATTTTGTTTTGTTTATCCCTTCCGGTATAACCCATTTGTGAGATAGACCAGATTAAGGTTCGTTCTTCACTTATGGCTATTTCATAGTCCAATAGCGATTTTGATATTGATATTGAGATGTTGTGGATTCATCTCGTAGGTATGTTGGGTTTGTACCCTTGGGATAGTTTGTCTTTTTGTTAGTGTGGAGATTAGATACTTCTTTGCTGTTGTGATGTGGTTTTTCCTTAAGTGGTGTTAGAGAGTTGGAGGCAGGTGGCTTTTCCTATGATCGCCTTTTAAGTTGGCAAATTAAAAACTCTTTATCTCAAGTTTATGGTACTCTGGTGGTGGATTCGACTCTGACCTTGTCTTTGAGATTGGTATTTTTTTCATTGATGATGTTGTTCTTTGGTGGATTCAGGAAATCCCCATTTCAGCGTTTGTTCGGCCTAGTGAGGCTTGGTGGAGTGATTCTCCTCGATGATATGAGTCTGTGGCTATTTCTTTGCCTAGATGGAGTATTGCATTGGTTAGTTCCCAGCTTAAGTTGTATTTCTCCGAGTTGCTAAAGGTTTTGCCTTCACTAGTGTGGTTTTTATCCTGGAAAGTTTTTAGTATATTTGGATAGGTCATGCTCTCCAGCGGATATGGAGTGGGTTATATGCATTTTCAGCCAGTGATTTTTCCTTTGGCATGACTTCTATTTTGTGGCTATGTTTCGTTCCCTCCAACTGATATAGAGTTGGTGGCTTGTGTTATCAGTCAGTGGTTATCCCTGTGGTGATTTTGCTCTCTAGATATGTCTGGACTGTGGCTTGGTATGATTTATCTCGGATATGTTAGATCTGGAAACTAGAGTCAATTTGAGATAGTTGATATTGATATAGCCTTGTTGGCCCAGTTTTGGATTTTGACTCCTTGGAATGGCAATTTGGAAGTATGATAGATTTGGAGCATTATGCCTACCTATTTTTAGTTTTAATTTAGATATTTGAGATTGAACAGTTCAGCCTTGGTATTGAGATTTCAGCTTGATGTTGTAGAGTTGTTGTGCAGCCTTCGTTTTGGATTTATTTCAGTTTGGATTTCATTTATAGGCTGGTTGAGCCTACTCCATGGTTGCCTATTCGATCTTCTAGACTTCGGTTAGATTATAGTTGATAAGTGTTTAGATGATAGCCCATGGGCCTCATATTGGTTATTTCAGTTTTGACCTCAAGTTTTGGTTTTCTTTGGGAATTTTGGATGATTTACTCAGTGGGAGTAATATTCTTGAGTTGGATTCAGTATGGCTTCATTCTCGGTGGATGAGATATCCTGGAGTGAAATATTTAGTGATGAGTAGTTATACCTTGGATTTTGAGATTTCAGTTTAATTTTCATCCGGATTGGTTACAGCATTGGCATAGATTGCATTTCGTGATTATCTCCATTTGTATGCCCAGATAATGTTTTATGAGCTTATTCTCATGTTTACCTTATGAACTTTCAGCAGATCAACTTTAGTTCTTTGAGTTCTTTGTGATGAGGTTGTGTGGACGAGACTCAAGTGATTTTCCTTATGGCTTGGAGCAGATAGCAGGTGCAAAAAGGTGAAGGAAGATTATTTTGGATTTGGACTCGGTTTTATGACTCATGTCTTGGTTTGCTTTTATCTTGGATAAGCCTTTGTTGATTTATGTGGATATAAAGATGGTATCAGCGTGATGTGATTCAGATGTTCGTACATCAGCCTTTCCAGTTCAGTTGGAGGCCAGTTAGTGGTTAAGTTAAGTTGGCTATTTTAGAAGTAGAATGAGTGTGCTGGTTGAAAAAAGGGATACCTATGGAAAAATCCCTTGCAAGTGTTTTCTCTCCTCTGAGGTTATTTGGGAAGTCATACTTGGAGCATGTGGGCTTAGTACCTCATCCTTTCGAGCTTTTGAGATTCTTTTTATCCGTTGACTTTTGGGGACGAAAGTCCTTTTAGGAGTGGATATTATAATGACCCTTCAGGTCATTTTCCATATTTATACTTATCTTCACCGTTTGAGCTTCTCTATAACTACCCCAAGTCATTTATGACTTGCTGGGACCGGCGGTTTGGTTACCGGGCAGTTCGTTTGGTTTTTAGAGGCAATTCCTTTTTTTGAAGTCTTCACTGGTTCCAAATAGCCACCGAGTGAAAACTTCAGTGAAACGATCTCGGATGCAAATTTCGACTGCGCCGATCTGGAATGTTAATTTTAGTCTAGGTAGACCTTTGGTTTGGGTCCCAATGCACCTGAGCTCATTTCGACCTATTGATCGAAAAGTTAAAAATTAGAAAGAATGGTTGTGGGGGCCACATTTGGTCGAAACGACCTCGAATTGAAAATTTGACTTCGTCATCGCGTCTGGAACATCAATTTTAGGATAGGAAGACCCTTGGTTTTGGTCCCAGGGCTCCCGGACTTATTTTGGGCTATTTAGCGAATTTTATAAAAAGTGATAAGAATATAGGTGTGGGCCCCACTTTTTTCCTGAACAATCTTCGATGAATTTTTTTATGATTTCAATGGATTTGAAATCTGTTTTACACTCAAAATTCACTATTGAATCATGTTTTTTGGATTTTGGATTAGTTCTGAGGGTTAAAAACTTATTTTTGAGTTTGCTGTCAGCTGGTGCAACCGCGATCGCAGCCAAGAGTGTGCGATCAGGAGTAGCGCAATCGCGGCTCGTAGGATCTTGATTGTGGCATCTGAGTACCTATAGGGGCTATATAAAGGCCCCAAGACACGTTCGGGGCATTTTTCCTTCACCATTTAGGCCTAGAAATCACAAAATGGGTGTAATAACTCAAAATTGGGCATAGGGGTGACTTGGAAGCTTAATTATCATCTTGTATCACGATTATTTTCAAGATTAAGGTTAGAATTTCTTGAATTCATACTTGAATTTCTTACTTTGGATCCAAAATCCCAATTTAGCTTAGGGTTTGATTTTAGCCCAAAGTATGCTTAGTTTTCACCCATTCTTTGAGGGTTTTGATTCCTTATTCATGTGTTAACATTGGGTTGGTCTTGGAAACTTATTTTCCATATGTAGGACTCACTTGGGGTTTTGGTGTCGTTTTTAGACCCGAAGCACAATAGTGCAATAAGGGTATCATTAGACTCGTATTAATGAGTAGGTTATGATTTTGATAGTATGATGGCATTTTGAGGATTGTAAAGTGAAGACGAGCATGTGGTGCATGAAGTGAGGTTTTGCGGTTTGGCCTTGAGGTAGGCTTCTATCTATTTTTCTTCATAGATAATGTGCGATATATATTGCATATGAATATGGATGTTAGGCTTGATTATGAGTAGGATAACTTGGTTGTGACATATTGATGTTTGGGGATTAGATGACGGTTTTGGACGACCCGTAAGATGGCATGTTTATAATCATTTTGTATCATATTGCCTTCCCTCTTTAGTTTAGATTAGTTAAAGCATGATATGATATAATGTTATGTTTGGAATATGGTTTTAGCTTTTGAAGTATGATTTGTATATTTAGCCTTATTGGGCTAGTGTAGTAGTCTTGAAACCATAAGTTGGGTAGAGTTGACTTGAGTACCCTTGTTTCTAGTCGAAGTTGTTATCTTAGGCTTGACTATGGCTTACTTGACATCTAAAAATGAACTAGATACCTTAGCCTGATTTGGGG
The DNA here is from genome assembly GCA_030864215.1 of Capsicum pubescens. Classification (NCBI taxonomy): domain Eukaryota; kingdom Viridiplantae; phylum Streptophyta; class Magnoliopsida; order Solanales; family Solanaceae; genus Capsicum; species Capsicum pubescens. The sequence continues at coordinate 189,491,894 of CM061544.1, read as the reverse complement.
CATAGTATGCCCAATTATGGAAATTGTGGATTAGAAGTGGGATCTTTCGGCCCACTTAGGCCTAAGCTTGTGTTAAGTCTTGTGGACTTAGTGCGGATGTTAGACATAGATGATGCGAGTAAACCTTAGAATAAGGTTACTTCATAACTTGGTAACTTGTATTGATGTTCCCAGATCATGGCTTTTGAGTTATTGTTATGATACTCCTTATGGAAGTAATATTGGGCATTTAGAGATGATATTCCTCCTAGATACGTTATGTGGCCTATAGAGATGTTATTTCCTCTTAGACTTGATGATTGGTCTATAGAGAAGTTATTTCCTCTTAGACTTGATGATTGGTCTATAGAGCTGCTATTTCTTTTAGTCATGATTATTGAACCTATAGAGACAATGTTCCTCTTGGGTATGTAAATTGGCCTAGAGAAGTGATATTCCTCGTAGTCATGATGTATGACCTATTGATATAAGATATCCTATAGATGATTACATGTCTATATATTATGCCTCCTAGATGATATATGTTGGCAAATTAATAATAGTGATTAGTTGTTATCCCGTGAGTAAGGATTATGTGAAGGATAATATTTAGGCTAATAACTAGAGGTTATATGATGACTAGTGAACTAGTGATTCTATTATAATGAGTGTTGGTTAACTTATAATGAGTAGTTGGGAAGTATTGACTAGATAGATATTCTATGGTGATATGTGTATGTTTATGAGTATTTTAGTGTATCTTATTCGGTAATGGTAATTGTGATGATATTAATATCCGCCAAGGCCGGAGGATACTATTATGACGATATTGATACCCGGGAAGGTCGGGGGATACTATTATTATGATATTGATACCCGGCAAGGACGGAGGATACTATTATGATGATATTGATATTCGGCAAGGCCGGAGGATACTATTATGATGATATTGATATTCGGCAAGGCCGGAGGATACTATTATGATTATATTGATACCTGATAAGGCCGAAGGATACTATTATAATGATATTGAGACCCGACAAGACCGGAGGATACTATTATGATTATATTGATACCCGGCAAGGCCAGTGGATACTATTGTGATAATATTGATACCCGACAAGACCGGAGGATACTGTTGAGATGATGTTGATACCCGATAAGGCTGGAGGATATATTGATGATATGTTGATACCCGGCAAGGCCGGAGGTTGATTACGATGATGATGGTCCTGATGATGACAGTTATGATGATTTAAGATATTGATTGTGTACTTTGCATTCATTCCTGCATGCGCATTGCCTATCACCTATATGTACCTATGTCAATTGGCTAGTATGAGACGGTTGCATTGATATGGGTGAAGAGTATGCCTTGTGTTGTTGTATGTTTATTGGACCTTCTGATCCTGGGGAGGTGGGGGTACACATAGGCTCGGCTAGGTATTTGGTTGTCCGTATTCATGTTGTTACTAATATTGTTGTTATCATTGTTATGATCATTATTATGGCTAGCTTATGACAGATTGGTCTTTGATCCTGTATTAGGATTTGAGATATGTCTTCGGCCTCTCCTATCTTATGATTGGATTATCATGCACGATTATTTCATGTCTAGCCATGTGGATTAGAAACTCCGAGTATGATAGTATTTAAATCCCGATTCTATTATAATGAGGCCTCAAAATGAGAATATGATGATATAGGTTATGCTTTGAGATGACCTCATATTTATATGTATATATACCTATATATATATATATACATATCTAGTTATATGAAGCTATGACACTATCATATATCCCTTCTTTCGTTGTTCAAGTTGTATAGTCATTTCATCGCCTTGTATATTACTATATATTTTTTCTTTCGCTCTTTATTCATATATTGACCTGGGATATATGGTATAGCATTCACGTATATTGAATGTAGCTGGAACATGATAGTTTACCTTGATACTTCCTTAAGTTTATTATGTTAGACTCTTGGACATGAACAATATAGTTGTTCTTTATTATATTATTGACTTGTCATATAATTTCTGGACTCTTGGGTGTAGTTTCCATTCTGTTTATATGTTGTATATATCTGCTTTATCCTTGGAGCTTAGTTGGCAGTAGCCTACTGAGTACCATTCGTTTGGTATTCATACTACACTTCTGCAGCCTACAGATCATAGTACGGGTTATCGTTGTTTATGTGTGCATCGTGCAGAGCAGTCCTGGTTCAGAGACTTAGAGTGAGCTCCCGACGTTCAGAGCATTACTTATCTCTCTCTTATGTATTAGACTAGTCTCTAAGTTGTATTCAGAGATAAGTTATATCAGTGTATATCTCTTGATATTTCACTTTTGTACTCTTTTTATATTAGAAGCTCTTGTACTGATACCACTAGGTTTTGAGATTCTTCTATATATTGATCTTTATTTCATATATTCCGTATTCTTTTCCTTATATTATTGAGTAGTCTGTTACTAGTCGTTTCGGACTACAGGTTGGCTTGCCTACTGGTGGGTTATGGTAGGGCCCATCATGACCTGAGAAGTTAGGTCGTGACACTTAGAAACGTGATTTAAACTTTTTGTCCTTCATTAAAACACTTTACAATAGACAAAACTGTCATTAACTATTTTCTAAAATTGTCATTAAAGTATTTTTGTAATATTTCAAGTGTCCATAAATAAAAAAAACATTGCCGCATAAAAAAGTCAAACTACATTAGGATGCCTATAAATTGTCTAGGTTCCAACGAAACCTACATTAGGATGCCTATAAATTGTCCAGGTTCCAACGAAACCTACATCAAGATTCTATATTTGGAAAAGGAAAAATAAGAGTTGTCCTTTTTGATTTAAAGGAGTCCTTTTTTAATTGTTTTTTTTCTTTCATAATAGTGGTATTCTAGTACAAATTAAATACGTGTCGAAAAATATTTTATTTTATTACTTTTACAATATTTAGAATTTTAATTTAGCTACATTTTTAATCTAGAAGGAAAAAACTCCTAATTTGAGTCTTTATATATTTATTAAATATAAACACAAAAGTGAGTTTTCTTGGAATTAACATCATTCGGGCAAGCACAGATGAAAGTCTAATGAACATTAATATTCGTGAAATTTGGGTAACAACAAAATTAGGTTTGTATATTAATTGGTTCTTTTTATCCTATTAAAAAATTTGCTAATTGTCTATGGATACTGTTTCTTGCTCTTTTTTCTTGATTGACTATATTGAAAAGATTTTACTATCCAAAAGTATGTTAATTGCGTTCTTTTCTTTCAATTAATTTTTTAATTATTTTTTTTATATTATTATAGTTCCCACTTTAATTCTGGTGTTGTTTGTTTAATCTTATTATAGCCAAAAGAAAATGAAGATAAAAATAAGTCAAATCAATATTTAATTTTCTTTTTTTTTTAATCTATGATAAGTGATTCAAGCATTAAATTTTAGTCGCTGTTTTTTTTTCAATTCTTATGTCTCCTTTGTATAAATTTGCAGATATATACACATAATCTACAAATCTATGGAATGTGACTCAAACTTTAAGTTTTATATCCATTGCTAATGTATTTCTCTACTCTTGATGTATAGATCAATAATCTTTTTCATTATATTATTAATAATTGACTAGAATCCGCACCTATTAATTTGTAGATATATACACATAATATAATGCCACAAGTTCTCCACATATATTTGAATAATTGTATTCATAATAGAAAATTTGTTTCTAAGTTCTCTTTCTTTGACAAAAAATAAATAAATTACATTTTGATAAAATAAATAGAAATTTTTAAAGCTTATTGAAATTACTTTAACATATCTCCATTAACTTTTTGTACTATATATTCCCTCACTATCCCTTGATCAAATATGATTTTGTAAGGCTATAACTAATGACTGACATTTTAATTATCATATGACAGATTATGTATTTGAATTGCAAATTACTAATAAGATCAAAAGAATTCTCCAACACAATAGAGAGGTTCGTGTCTTCTATAATTCTTCCTATATATATTCATTTTTAATTAGCTTAATTCTAAATGGGCTTTCATTTTATTGCATATATTTATTTTTTATTTCATCAATTTATTTATTTTTAATCAAAAGGTTAGACTTTTTCCATTTTCGTTCTGTTTCTTGAATACCGTTAATATTTTGTAAATATAATGAATGATAGTGTATGAGATGATTTAAGTCATACAAATTAAATATCGTGTATTGAGTGACAATGCATTACAAAATTTTTTTTTAATCATAATAAGATAATCAAATTGACAAGAAAGTATAAATCAATAAATTGTTTTAGAAAATTAGGTTTTTAAGTAATAATTTTATTCTTATATATAGCTTTATTGATTAACATAAAACACACGAACAAAGTGTGTATACTAAATAAAAGTCTCCGCTTAAGATAAAAATGTTCAACTATTATGCATATGCTTGTGGAAATTAGAACAAACACGATAATTTATTAAATTTTGCAATAAGACTATCAACCTAAAGTTAAATGAAATAAATTGATAGATATGATTAAGATAGTATAAAAAATGCTAGAGGAGATGCAATAACATGATTTATTGACGAAATAGATTGACAACTCTTTAAATGCATCGACAAATTTTATTTAAACGCTCGAATTTTGATTTATTTCAATCGAACATCTGAACATATAATAAAGTGTTCATATTTAAGAGATGCAAGCGAATAAACAGAAATTTAATTTTCAAAATTAAAAGTGCCTAATAGAAATATTTTAGGTAAATTCTTTTCATTGCATATTATTTTATCTTATAATAATAAAAATATTAATTTATTATCTTTAACACTTTCTAACGGTATATGAATTGCTCCAAATATTATATCGGAAAAGTTTGTTAAGCTTTTTCTTTTGTCATTCTATAGCCTTGGTCGTTAATTTAGCTAAAATTATTTTTAATGCTTTTATATGATTTTGTATGAATATACTAATATTCTATTTAAGTATTTTTTATACTTAATAAAATCATTAATTTATTAATTAATAATTAAAGCATTTTTTTTATAATGTCAAAGTAATTTTATAAAATTGAACTTATGAAAGTGAGTTATTCGCGCTCATATCCTAAACTAATTCTCCTATTATATAAGCCAACAAGGTAGAACTATTATAGCTTTAATGCATTGTATAAAAGGTATTGTAAATTGTACCTTTTTTAACTACTGAATGGACACGTGGATACCAATATAGACCGTGTGTAGCACTTTAGCCCAAACACTTCGAAATACATATGTTTACAATGCTGATCCATCTCCTCAAAACACTATACCGCCACAAATCACCCACCGCCGCCGTTGTTGCCACCGTCCTCCTCCGCCAGAAAAGTACCTCAACTGAATACATATTCTCAAGACTATTATATAAGCCAATAAGGTGGGACTATCACAGCTTTAATGCATTATACAAAAGGTATTGTAAATTGTACCTTATTTAACTACTGAATGGACACATGGGTACCAACATAGACCACGTGTAGCACTTTAGCCCAAACACTTCAGAATACATATGTTTACCATGACGACCCATCTCCTTAAAACACTATACCGCCACAAATCACCCACCACCACTGTTGCTTCCACTGTCCTCTTCCGCTAGAAAAGTACCTCAATTGAATACATATTCTCAAGAAACCGAGACCTCACTTCGAAAAACTCATGGACAAGTACAAAAATCTTTTCAAAGTCAGCGTTATTTAAGACCTCATCCTCGGCACAACTACCAACACCGCCGTACTCACCGGCGTCTCCGTCGACTTCCTTAATCACCTATCCCAACGCCTCCATCTCAACTGCGGTGCCACCCATTTTCTCCGTAAGTACCCCCGCATCTTTCATATTTTCCATCACCCTACAAAATTACAATCTTATTGTACACTTACCGAAACTATCCTCAAAATCAGCCGATAATTTTTCAACTTTTCAAAGTCATGCATGCGTTCATTTAGATTTGTGTCGTTGGTTTTTGTGAGCTTATTTAATAAATTTCTTTCTTAATTATAATCTTTGTTTGCTAGGTATTGTTTGTTCCCTCTTCTTTAATTTTTCTGTTTTGTTTGTATTTCGTATGACAATTGTTGCTGCTAAATTTTCAGCAAAGATAAGTTGCATTATAAAGATTGATGACTTGAAGGTGTTCGATAATATGTCAAAGCAATTGAACAACTTTTAATCATTTATTTCACCCACACTTCATCTGCAACATACTCCTTTATCAGTCCATTACTTATTTTTCACTTGATAGTATTATCAAAAGATATATGTTCAATTGCAATTTGACGCTACAAGGTCAATTTTGTTGACCATAAAAGAATCCCATGCGATGTAACACTTTAGAATAAACCAAATTATGGCAACATCGTTAACGAAATTGAAAATTACTTGCAACAGAAATGTCGACAGATAATGGCAATGCGCTCCAGAAATTTCAAGACATAAACGAACAACAGTGTGCCCATAGAAATATGTTACATTGTACTAGATATGCACAAATGTCACCTGGAAGAAATAAGCTACTTCTATGATCTATCACAACAGTGAGCTAAAACAGTTGAATAAAAAAGGCGGTGACTCTTGCAATGTTCAAATAATACATTTTCTTCATCTCAAGTTGACAGTCATGACGGTAACCAAAGTGTGCTTCCAACTTCTGATCCTTTGTTAGCTAGACCAAAGTTAGAAAGTTAAATTTTCACGTAATGTCGCTTGTGCATTGCATATATAGGTATTCCTTCATACATAAAATGATTTACTACCATTAACACTACTTTCTCTAATATCATTTTGTAGAACATGCTTCCGCGACTACACAAACAACTGCTTGAACCTCTTATCTTTGAAGTAGGTGAGTTGGAAAGACTGAAAATTTTTGGCTAACTGAAATAACATTCGTTAATAGGGGAAGTCTTCAATTTTCCATAATGTGTTGACCGCAAATATATTCGTCCAACTACTGACAATACTTACTTGCTCTTAAAGTTTATACAAATCTTATCACAACATATATTTTTCTATTTACAGTTATGGCTTACCTTTATAATTAAGGGTAAAGCTCCTGCTGATTACCAACCTGCTTTCAGCGTAATTATCCTTCTCTTTTTGAATTCTGAAGTGTAGATGTTATTTACTTATTTTCCTTTATATAGCTTATTTGTTCCATTAATATGTATTATTTCCTTGTTGTTTGGCGCAAATAGACTCTGTATCTCTTGATTTAATCAAGATCACTGTTTATTCTGTATTTGTTGTTAGAAAATAGCTTGATGTCTAATGTGTTAGGAAAGCTTAATAGTTTCACAAAAAAAGTCCCTCATTTTTGCCTTTGAATCAATATTTAATGAACTAATTTCGTGTATTTTGTTGGCTAAAGCGTCGGGCCTCCTGTTTTATTAGTCCAAAGAGTGAGTACTAAGGAGTCGTTTGCCCGTAGATTTTGTATCCAACATTTGAAATAATATATGGAAAGTTTGTTTCAAATTACTCATCATATTGACTCATTATTTCAACTTCAAACTTGAAATATCAAACTTGAAGTTTGTAAAACATGTTTTTAGTAGTTTTTCAAGTTTAACCCCAAAACTTCTATGTTTTCATGTCTAAATACATCGTAACTTTCAAATACTACTTTTTCAACTTAACATTATTTTCTTTTCCAAATATCAATCAATTCATACCCAAACGCCTACTAAGTATGCTTGAAACAATGGATTTGCAGTCAGGCTGCAACGTCATGACACATTCTTTAGGTGCAGGGTTCACTGATAGCCATAGGCTGTAACTCAATAGATTCCCCTTCAGACGGAAAAAGTTTAAGAGATAGTTTATATGTATATACTTTGCAAATTTAACCATCTGTTATTCTGCTTCAAAGTGGCGATGACACCATATTAAAGTTCCTACATTCTGAAGAGGGTGAGTGACGAAGATTGTATATTTATAGGCCTAAACCTGGAGTATGCTCACCCAGATTGGATAATTCTTCAAGCGCTTCCTATAAGACCACCACCAGTTCGGCCTTCTGTGATGATGGATACTTTATCAAGGAGTGAGGTATTCATTTTCCTATTGAGGTTGAGAGAATAGTGTACTATTGCTAAAAGTGTTGCTTTATCTTTACTTTCTTCTATTCCTTCCAAAAATTTCTAAAAAATTGTGCCAATTGATGGATTAACTTTTCTGTTAAATTTAATTTAGGATGATTTAACACATCACCTCACCATGATTATTTGTCACAACAAGAATTTAAGGAGGCAGGAAAGGAACGGGGCACCGACACACATCACTTCAAAGTTTGCGCAGTTATTGCAATTTTCGTATAGCTGCATTTTTTATAATGATCTGCCAGACAACCAAGAGTATGCTGATTTTTCCTTGAGTACTTTTTTCTTCAACTATTGAATCTTTTGAAACTTCAATAAGTTATTATCACTGGATTTTACATATTCAAATTTTTAGGCTACACAAAGATCAGGTAGACCCATCAAATCAATATGTAGTAGATTAAATCAAAGAAAGGTCGAATTAGAGGCAATATGATGGGCAAAAGAGAATATTTTGGCTCGGACAGTGATTACTCCCAATCCAACTATTAATATTGATCAATTGGGAGTCCCATGGAATATTGCTTTGAATCTCACTTATCCTGAAATAGTGACACCATATAACATTGAAAGGTGTGTGTTTTTGTTATTGTAGAAATGAAACCCTGCAATCACCAACCCACTTGAAAGAAGAAGGAAATTTTGTGTTGATTAAAGTTGGTGTTCAAACAGGTTAAAGGAGTTTGTTGAATATCGACCTTATCCACCTCCTGGTAAAACTGGGGCCAAGTATATAATTAGGGATGATGTCCAAAGGACTGATCTCCGATACTTGAAGAAGAGCAGCGATCAACACCTTAAACTAGAATATAAGGTTTGTTTCTTGCAGTTCCAAGTAACTGAGGGACTATTGATGTCCGAGAAAACTCCATGACAATGCTGCCAATGCAGGTTGAGAGACACTTAAATGATAGGGATTTTGTTCTTTTCAATCCACAACCGAGTCTACACAAAATGTCTATTATGGGGCATAAGATTAAGATCATGCCATACTCAACTTTCCACTTGAATTTGTCTGTAACTTCTCCCTACAATGCTGATTTTGATGGTGATAAAATGATCATGCATGTTACTCAGTCATTTGAAACCAGAGCAGAGGTGCTGGAGATTATGACTTTGGTATACACATATTCATTTATTAAGCTGACTTTACCTCGAAATCATGATTGTTAAGTTTCAGTTATTGTGCCTGAAACTTAGTCAAAGTTGAGATTCTAGACATGCTTAGGATTAAAGGTAAACTTCGCCCTCTGTTCTTTTGATGATGCAGATTTGTTATACTCTTTGAGCATATTTATTTATCCTCTCTCTCTTTAGCTTTGGATGATTTAATTCTTCTTGGTGTGTACTGTGATACAAGTCAAAATACTTTAGAAAGTTTGGATCATCTAACTAATTTATGAATTATTTGGCGTATGAGCTCCTATTTTCTGTAATATTCTAAAAAAATTGGCATCCATGTGGACCTATAATGCCACTGCAGTCTTCGATGACTTTAGGTACCTTCTGTTCGTCTCTTTTGACCGATATTTGTGATCAACGTGTATACTTTGGTGCCTTTTCTTATCAAGTTATTGTTTTTTAAAAAAAATCAATTATTCGTTTTTCTATTGATATGAAGATTGCATACTGTTTGTGTTTCAAAAATTATTTTCTTGAATACCACTGATCTAGGTATATTTTATCATTGACTTGTCGTATTAGCGTCTTTCAGCTTCAAATTTTCAGTAATGGTACCATCTGTAGCTTTAATGGAGTATAACTTAAAACAACTTCAAGTTTCAAGTCTGATGGAACAATTTACAAACTTCTGCTACAGTTTTTGCATTGAAGCTATATTGTTCTTAAAAAAGAGAAATAAGGCAAACCAGATGGACCACCTTGAATAGAAATTTCTAGAATTTCTTTTCCTCAATTCTTTCTGCCATTTGAATTTGTGTATATAACTTTTTTGGGCTAATATTTTTGGCAAACTTACCAAACACTAGAATATAAGTAGGAAATTCAATTATGAACTCACCCTTAGTTTGGATTACTTCCGCTATTTTGACTGATATCTCGATTAAATAAAATTTGTTGAATGATATTAGGTATAAGCTTATAATAGACTGGTGTTTGATTATTGTTAGAGTACCATGTCTTTATCTAGATATTCAAATGTCCCCATTGATGAACACGACTATTTCTGAAATTATTTATCTATTGCCACTTCATTACATTATATAACTGATTGAGATTATATAAACTGGACAGGCTTATTTCTTATATCTAGCAATTCTGACAGCAGCTACTCTAATTGTTAACAGATAACTTATAGGACAGGATCTTTCAGGTATCCTTCCTGCATCTCTGGCAAAGTTACGAGAGATAGAGTAAGATTGACGAAGGTCTGCATCAACAAGAAACTCTAGAAACACTGCCAAAAGCTATTCGATACGGCATTTCACACGTTTCACTACTTTCCCTATAACAGAGGATGTAAATTTTGGATACTAACTTTCATTGACAGTTGAAAAAATATTTGCAGTTTTCTTGTAACATTTTTTAACTCAAACATTTGATAAATATGCTATGCTCTTCTTTTACCTGAAGTTTTTTAAAAAATAGTACATATATATTAGTTTTACATCATTACATTACTATTAAAATAAGTATAAATAACATAAATATCAACCCTTTTGAAATTAATTACTCTTTTTCATTTTTTTAATTACTTTACTCTTCCTCCCTATTAATATACATAACATAGCCGACATGGTGCTTGCCCATCTAATATACTATATATAAACAAACTTCAACTTCATGATTTTATTTTACATGACAAAAGGACGCGTTCCCTCTAGCCCGTACTTTAAATAATAGTAAAACCCATCACGCACCGTAAATAATCATAAATTGACCCCACCGATTAGATTAATAGCTGATGATTAATCACAAAAAGCATCAGAAGCTCCTAAGAATCTCCACGTGTCACCCCTGGACCCCACCTCCCATCTCCGCTACCTTCTATAGTTTTCTCCGCTTTCCATCCCTCCCCCGGGATTCCTGCTCCGATCAACCATCCTCCTTCCCAACCCAATCCCTCTATCGACCTCTACCCTATATACACATACACAATATTCATACACAAATACTACTTTGAATAAAGGGGTTGTTTATTAAACTAATTTAAATTTGTACTCTCTTTTTCCTTTTTTGTTTTGTTGTACTTATATACTTTTTTTTCTTAATATATTATTGCTCTGACAATATACATACAAGTGTATGTCTATGTGTGTTTGCAGCAGAGCTAGGGTTTGAGTCTTGAGATTTGATTAGCTGATAGGTGAATAAATGAGCTGATTCTCAAGTAATTAATAACGCCCAATAATATCATCACAGTTGCTGGATGAGTAATAATAATTAGACATCTGAATATTAGTCAGATGTACCTATACTGTATTTATAGCAGAATACATACATAAATACATGTCAATATTAAGGCGTAGGAAGGGCACAGAAAACCGGAAAACCGAGCCAGAGTATGAAGAATTTAATGATGAAAATAAGAAGAGTAATGGAAGTTCGAGGAGGTTAAGGAGGAGGAGATGGAGTTGTATGGACGGTTGTTGTTGGTTTGTTGGTTGTATATGTTCCATATGGTGGTTCTTGTTGTTCCTTTACAACGCAATGCCAGCATCCTTCCCGCAGTATGTGACGGAGGCGATAACGGGGCCGTTGCCGGATCCACCGGGTGTGAAATTAGCTAAGGAAGGGTTAAGGGCTAAGCATCCAGTGGTATTTGTACCTGGGATTGTGACTGGTGGACTTGAGTTGTGGGAAGGACATCAATGTGCTGAAGGTTTGTTCAGGAAGAGGCTTTGGGGTGGTACTTTTGGAGAATTGTACAAAAGGTACTTGCTTTTTTCATTTCTTTTCTAGTCCATCAAATTTGTCTTTCTTTAGCTTTTAGAATGCGTTTTAACTTGATAATGTTCTGATGTAAGCGTTTTTTGATGCTGTGGAGTTTGATTGTTCTACAGAGTGAATTTATTTGTGCATCAAATGTGGGAGGTGAAATGGATTTCTTGATATATCAAGGAAAATACGTGAGTAAGGTGTTCTTAGTTGTTAATAATGGAAAAAGTCCCAAAAGCTGAAAAGATTCGTTCTTTACTAGTAATTTTTTTTTCTACAATTCCTTGTGCCTATTGTTGGCTCTTATTTTTCCTTTGTTTCCTTTACCCTTCTTTTTGTTTGGTTCACTCAAAAACAACAACAAACAAAAGTGGATCTTGGGCTGGTGGGATATATGGCATTTATTCAAAAATAGGTTCTGCAAACCTGGGTTTTGAGTTTCTCAAGTAGTTTTAGCTATCTCTGTTATTGAAAATTTTCAAACAATCGCCATTAGGTCGAATAGGCAAATGTGGCAACTAAAGTAAGGTTTGATGGTAGGGGATTGAGGTATGCTTCCTTTTTATATATTTCCTCTTGAAACTGCAAGTGATTAAGGCCAATTGACTTATTTTGCTTACAACAAATAACTAAGTGCTCTCTCTTTATCCAAATAAAATGCAGACCACTTTGCTGGGTGGAGCATATGTCACTTGATAATGAAACTGGATTGGATCCTTCTGGTATAAGGATTAGGCCTGTCTCTGGGCTTGTCGCAGCTGATTACTTTGCTCCAGGTTATTTTGTTTGGGCTGTTTTAATTGCCAATTTGGCTCGCATTGGATATGAGGAGAAAAACATGTATATGGCTGCCTATGATTGGAGGATCTCATTTCAGAACACTGAGGTATTGGTGTTCTATAATTCGCTGGTCTATGTCCGCTTCCAATATCTGACCTGTGTGACAAACCATGTGCATCTGCACCTCTGGCAACTACCATTGCTAAAGGGTAACTCATCATTATTTTCTGAACATCTGTAGGTGCGAGATCAGACTCTAAGCAGGATTAAAAGTAACATTGAACTCATGGTGGCTTCGAGTGGTGGGAAGAAGGTGGTTATAATTCCGCACTCAATGGGTGTTCTATACCTCTTGCATTTCATGAAATGGGTAGAGGCGCCAGCTCCAATGGGTGGAGGAGGTGGATCAGATTGGTGTGCTAAACATTTAAAAGCGGTAATGAACATTGGAGGACCCTTTCTGGGTGTCCCAAAAGCAGTCTCAGGATTATTCTCAGCTGAAGCCAAGGATATTGCTGCTGCCAGGTTTTTTCTCTTCAATGAATAGTTTGCTTTCTATTAAAACAATAGTAATTACGTCTTGCTCCCATCACTTTCTTCTTGAGGTGTCTAATAGCTGTATCTTGTCAGCGGTGGAGAAAAAAACCCGGATATGGGTTCGGCCTGTAGCTTTTTCTCAGTGTATTTGTGTTAAGAAATTCATTAAATGTGTACAAATAGTAAATTTAGAACCCAGTTATTAGCACTTCATCTTACTAAATCCAGAACTCATAGAGTTAAAATCTTGGCTCCGCTTTTCTATGTGGTTTTTGATGTTTACTGAGAGATAAATAGTTTGTAACATGCAATTCTTATACTATGGACAAGTTCTCAACACAAAGGTCCTAATAGTTTTGGTTTCTACCTCCGCCTTTTTAGGAGAAAGAGCTTATCGTTATATTCTGGGTTTCAGAATGGATCTTTACCTTCTTCTGTTGGTGATGTTTTCTACCTGCAATCAGGTAAATTATACGAATGAATAAAACTCACATAATGTAATTCAAGGGAGCATTTCTATGCAGGCTTCCCAACCATAGTTCACAATGTTTAGAAATGGTCTAACAAGGATTATACTGTGTAAAAATCCACTTCAACTTCTCAGTTTCTCTTGTTAGGTTCTTCCTCATGCTACTTGCTGGCTTCTTTCTTGATTCTTCTTTTGCCTGAATTTATCTCTTCTAGTGAGTGTGTTTGCATCTTTTTCTCAAGGGAATGTATGGTCCACGGCCATGTTGCTCGAACTTCAAAAATGTCAGCGGGTGTGTGTCGGACTCCGATAGTAGTGTATTTTTTAAGAATCCGACACGGGTGTGGCATCGAAAGTGAAGAGTCCACACAACTTAGGTGCACGGGCAAAATAGTGATTGCGTACACAAGTAGTTTTTCTTTTTGCTGTTCGCAAGAGACGTGTTACCCGTGATTGTTTATAAAGTAGAAATTGCCCTTTCTGCAGGTCTATGGCCCCAAGTTTTTTGGAAAGTGAAATGTTTAACTTCCAAACGTTACAGCATGTAATGCGAATGACTCGTACATGGGATTCAACCATGTCAATGATACCTAAAGGCGGGGACACAATCTGGGGCGGACTGGATTGGTCCCCAGAAGAAGGCCATGAGTGTAATGAAAAGAAGCCTAAGAACAATACCACCCAGACAGCTGAGAGTGACAGGACAAGAAAGTCAGATAATGCTACTCGTGTGAAGTACGGAAGAATAATATCGTTTGGGAAGCTTGTAGCTGATTTGCACTCATCAGAGATTGAGAGGATCGACTTCAGAGTAATGTTCTTTCTTGAATTTTGGATTTTCACCAACTAATCTCTAGGGTACTATCTTATTTGAACTTTGATGTTCTTAAATTACATTATTATCCATTAGCTCAGTGCAGACAGATGCTTAGACCTAAATCCTCATGTGCCGACAAAAAATGTCTACAGGCTGTCACAAATGTGTTATATATAGAAATAATCTTAATCAGCTTCCCATATGCGGTGAATATGTATCCTTTGCTCTGCTTTCTAATGTAGAGGTTGGGAAAGACCTGGTGACGTGAGACACAAATGGAATAAGAAGATAGCATATTCTCTTACATATTCTCAAGTTAAAGTTTTGTGATACCTCATCCAAAAAAAAACAAAACAAGAGAAGAAGTTTGAATGTTTTGTAATGATTCTAATTCCCTACTCCTGTTAAGTTTAAATTCTGAACTGGTTGCTCAGACCTGTTGATTCTATCAAGTTTTTAGAGTTAAAAAGACGATTAAAAGAAAGGCAGTTTATTTTTCTGTAGGAAACTTGCAGGAAGTCTGATTGATGGATCAGTTTATTTTTCTGTAGGAAACTTGCAGGAAGTCTGATTGATGGATCTTTCATTTGGCGTTTAATATTTCCTTAATTATCTTAAAAGACAGGTCATAGTTGTTTTCCTTACTATTTACTGCTAATCCGAAGTACTACTCTTAAGTATGAGTGCTTTAAATGTGGATTTTATGAATTGAGTTTCATTGTTTTATGTGAATTCTCTCCTGCAGACTGGTATATTCTGTTTCTCTGTGCACATTCCTAAGAAATGCACACGTGGACTATCTGTTCTGTTGCCTTTTCAGAGTCTTTTTCTTCTTTGACGTGTCCAGTATTCACCGAAGCTCAAAATCTCCCCTGAATAGCGATCAAGTAGCCAAAGCAGCAGTAGAACATCTATTACCATAGGCTAGAATTACACATGGCATTGCAAATAACCTTGAATTATTAGTTATTCCAATACTAACATTTAAAAAAGAATTATTCCAACACTCCATCCCATTTCGAGGTACTCTACTATCCACAAATCAGTTTCTCATGTTTCCGTATATGCTTAATGTCTTATACTAGTTTGTCTGTGTCTATTACTGTGTGTTAAACTTCCACATGGACAGGTTATCAGAAAACTATTCCAGATGTTGTATTTCTACTTTCTGGTTTTAGCTTTCCTTCAAAAAAAGAAAAAACAAAAATTCTAACTTGCCCCCTGCATTTTTTGGTCCCCTCCAGGATGCTCTTAAAGGTAAAAGTCATGCCAACTCCACTTGCCGTGATGTATGGACTGAGTACCATGATATGGGTATTGGAGGTGTCACAGCTGTTGCAGATTACAAAGTTTACACAGCTGGGTCTGTTTTGGATCTTCTTCATTTTGTTGCACCAAAGTTGATGAAGCGTGGTAGTGCTCATTTTTCATATGGAATTGCTGATGATCTGGATGACAAAAAATATGAACACTATAAATATTGGTCAAATCCCCTGGAAACTAAGTAAGCTTCTGTATTGTTCTACAAAAAGTATATTTTAATATATGTCCATGCTCATAGGCCAGCTCTTCTCTTTATCTTCTTGACTCTCTTAAGTTCATCTATAGTATGCAAATATATCAAGGGTACAACTGAGACTCGGACCTCTTCAAATCAATTTACTTCTGCCTTTGCATGAAATTGTTCATAGTAGATATTGCAAACTGTGATCCTCCATCTTTCTTGACTTGGTTCATTATGTGTTACAGCAATCTATCTGGCATATTTATAGCTAGTTCTCACTCTGCTGCTCCATTTTCAGATTGCCCAATGCACCAGGGATGGAGATCTTCTCAATGTATGGAGTTGGAATTCCAACTGAAAGAGCATATGTATACAAAGTAAGTACTGCTGGAGATTGCTATATTCCTTTCCAGATAGATACTTCGGCTGAGGGTGGAAGCAAAAGTCCTTGCTTGAAAGGCGGTGTCTTTCATATTGATGGGGATGAGACTGTACCTATTCTAAGTGCAGGTTACATGTGTGTGAAAGGGTGGAGAGGAAAGACCCGATTCAATCCATCAGGCATCCGTACATTTGTAAGAGAGTACAATCATGCCCCTCCAGCTAATCTTCTAGAGGGCAGGGGAACACAAAGTGGTGCTCACGTTGATATAATGGGAAATTTTGCACTGATTGAAGATATCATTAGAGTAGCTGCTGGGGCCGCTGGAGAAGACTTGGGAGGAGATAAAGTGTACTCTGGTATTTTCAAGTGGTCTGAAAGGATTAAACTGAAGCTTTAGATTTCATATTGTGAGATTTACGCCACGTCATTCTTACAATAAGACTGGTGTTATATGTTTCTTGTTCTTTTTTGTTATTATGATTAGAAAAGGTAAAAGAAATAGACCTTTAGGCCGATAAAGGGACCAATTTTATGACTTCACTAGTTGATTTACATGAAAAATTGTTCACTCGAGACCTCAGATACATATATTAAGCACATGAAAGTTCCGACTTTCGTGACTGAATGAGTTGATGCCAGCTGGAGATAGTTACTTGCGATACTGTATCCTTGGTAAAACTTAGATAACCACTTCTGCATGCAGAATTTTATGTGCGCAATCAATTGCTTTGGGGAGCTGCTGGTGCTTTGCTATACCTCTGGCTTCTTGGTCTCCCTGCTGAAACATCTATTGTGTACTAGAACAAGAATACTCTGGGAAACCTGAAGCTGCTTACTTCAATGTTCTTGAACTGTAAATGTTCCAGGAAGCATGCATGTTTGCAGCCATGCTCACAATGCTTTAATGTGGCTGCCATTATGTTCATAACTTTATGTTATAAATTTTGGACATTCATTGATTTTTTCCTGTAATTAAGTCCTTCATAGCATTGTGCAGACCTAATATAGGAGATGCCAAGAACAGCATTTATCTGTTCCATTACGACTCCATGCATCAACTATTTTCCTCCTTAAACAGCACTACAGGAAGGACAAGTGTGTTTCTTTTGCTGTGGAATAGAAAAGAAATACGACTATAAATTGCTAGTATTATTGAAGACATGGGTTTTTATTGAAGAAATACGACTCTTAAATTTGTTTGCCCAATCTACTCTAATCTTTTAATTTTAAGGGAAGTTATTTTTCCTCTAAACAACTTTCAAGTAAATTAATATTACTCTAATCCTAATGTAGCATTAAAAAAATTAAAAGCGCGTAGTTTTTTTTTCAGGGGAAAGTGATGCCACTAATTTATGTATTGTATAATTATAATTAATTAATTAATTAAATATTAGTATCCCAGTATATTTTTTCCTACACCAAAATCAATTGTCCAGAAATTGGTCGGACTTCACCGCATCTTCAAAAAATCAAATCTCTTTCTATTGAGCAAACTGAATCATACCACCTTACTCTCCCCAAGAGTCGGAGACTTTTCTTCATAAAATTGTTTGTTTTCCAATGAGTTTGGCGGAGATTTCATGGTTTTTTCTCGACCTGCATCTTTAATTTTTCAAGGGAAGTTATCTTCTTGTCCGATGTTTTATTGGACTGTCTGATAATTTTTCAGTTTTTCATTGCCGGAAGCAACTCGTGGAAGGTGTGGCGGGAAACTTAACGCCAAATATTGCTATAGTCAACTTCAAACAAGCATAACTTCTATATTATTAAGAGTTTCTGAGCTCAAGACCCACTAAACGATAGATAATTAACTTTTCAATGCATCTAATTTTGCCTTAATCCGATATCGAAGTAAAAAGTTATGCCCAATTTATTGAAGTACTGTCAAAGCTGCCAGTGACGATGACTCATCGTTAGGCTACTACGAGTCGTAGGGTGACTCGTCGTCAAGACAGTGGGGACCAAAATTTGAGTCCCAGACAACGAATCAGGCCACGACTCATCCCCAGACCCTACAGATAGTCACCAAACTCGTCGGGACTATGCCAACAACTTTTCAGACAATTTTTAAGGGGTTATTTAGTCTTTTCCCACTCTTTTAACCCCAAAACTACGTCGTTTCAGCTGTGACAAGAGGTATAAATCTATTTAATCACCCCAAATCCCTTATTATTTTTCCCAAACTCATTCTAAGTAAAAAAAAAAAATCAAGCGATTCAACTCCCAAGCAAGTCTAAGTCTAGGGGTTTTCTCAAAACCAGATTCCCATGGCTTCAGTCCAAGATTTCATCAGTCTAGGTATGTGGGTATTCAATAAGGAATTCCTTTCATCCATATTCCCAAAACCTAGTTTTAAAATATGAATTTCAATTATGATTTCTACGAACTCATGATCTAGGGTTAATATTCAATTATTCTGAATTCTTGAAAATTCGATTTCATCATGTTATTCTATTATTATAACTTCCATTCAAAGCTATTATACATGATTTTCATGGCTTAAACTTAGTTATTTTAATATGTGATGGATTCTGCATGTTTTATAGATTTCAACCTCTTTCAAGATGAATTATGCATGACTTGGTGGATGTCATCCCATATTAGTTGACATATCATGTTTTTCCATAAAATTTAATATCTTTACATACTTAGAATTATGAGACCCTAATATGTTTATAAATTCATAATTTTGAACTCGTGTTATGAAATTTCATATTTCTCTTTAGATTATAAATTTATAATGATAGTTGCATTCTTCAGAGATAGCGGGTTATGAACACCCGATGACTTAGGATATCATGTATTGTTAGTCAAACATCCAGTCCTTCAGTTTTAATGATTTATAATGCTTTGAGATAAAAAACTTATCTTTCAACCTCAAGACTTCAATATTATTAAGCTATTTCGTATATCAGCTTATATTCAGATGAAAATAGTACTTAACACTGAGCGAACACAGGGATGGAGGCTCACCCATCGGTTAGGCTGAGACCTTTAGGAGAAGTACCTAAATCCCAGAACTACGATGCCACCGTAGGTTCTAAAGGGTCACCCGTCAGATCAGAATTGACACCTTAGTCGTTTTGGACATCAGTTTAGTCGTACCATGTCAGATCAACCTTTATACCCTGGCAAGGCATATTAGGCCCTTTTAGATAAGGTTTATACATCGAACTCCATGTTTAGCTCACATGGTTATATCGATTGATAATTTCCCACACAAATTAAACTCAGTTATTGCATGACCTCATAATCAGTTTAGTCAATACAATATTGATCAGTTACATGTTTATTTATATGGTGATTGCATCAGTTTGCATCCCATAATTTCAAACTGAGTATTTTCACATGATCCTTAGTTTAGTCTTACTTGCTTTTAAATCATGACGTTCCAGATTATCATTTCATATTAGTATTTTAATATTTCATATAGGATCATTGTAATTCAGTTCATCTTCACTGAAATCAGTTCACATTCAGTATAATTTTACAACATATCCAGTATTAACTTGCGATTAAATATAATAGTTATTCTTCTACCGCTTTCAGTTACAGAAATGTTTTAGCTCATGATTTAGAAATTTCACTACGCCTTAAAGCTTTTACGTACAAATATGTTTTAAATGCACATTCCAGCAAATGGATTATGTCCTCAGTTTTAAAACATGTTTTAAGTATTTTCATGACTAGTGCATATCTCAGATACTTAGTAAATTCCAAAGTACTGATCGCATACCTCTTCTGTGTATATTTTTCATGTGATGTAGATTCAGATGCTTACTATCAGGTTCATAGTCAAGCAAATCATATTATTCAGCCAACATTCATCCAGCAGTTGACGAGCTCTCTAATTATGAAGGCTCAAGTCAGATATAGTTCCAACATTTTATTCTCTTATTCGTATGTATTAATTAGGGATAGTTGGGGGTCATGTTCTGACTACCTATAGTAAGTATTAGTAGAGGTTTCATAGATAGTCAGCCAAAGTTATTCATGTATTTTAAGTTCCTCTTTCTTTAGTTTACATTGTTGTAAACTTTTAACAGTAACGTAATGAAATAGTTTATCTTATTATTATGATTTTTCTCAGTAAGTTTAGCTTTTATATATTTGACATAACCAGTTGCTCAAGATTATGTCAGTACCATGAGTTTGCTTGGAATTACCTGTGGTTCTAAGCACCATGTTACGACTAGAGAGTAGTCTCGAGTGTTGACAAACTTGATATCAGAGCGCACAATTCAAGTGTCCTAGTGTATCTATGAAGCCGTGTCTAGTAGAGTCTTGCGGAAAAATACTGAGACGTTTGTACTTTTCTTCGAGAGGCTACAAGGCATTTAAAAAATATTTCCCTTCTTTCATATTTCAGGTCATATAGAAGAGATATTCACTAAGAAACTTATATAGATTCTAGCTTTGCTCCATTCTTGTTTATTATGCCTTATTTTTGAGATAATAGAAACAATCAGGCTTAAATTCTTATCGATAAAGTTTCCCTAGATAGTCCCTAGAGATAGTTATGAGATTGCACATGGGCTTGAAGAGATTTCATCAGTGCCTCTAAGTTTCAAACTTTGAAAGAGTTCATTATTATTTATGAAAATTGTGCACTGAGCCAAAGTCAGATGTACCCTCAAATCCCTTTTCAGAATCCTATGGAAGCATGACCTAGAGTTAGAAGCATAATCCTAGAAGTGTAGCAACAACAAAGTTGGGATAATGTTTATTTGAATTTAGTAGATTATCTATCCATGGAGATAGAAAGGTATTGTGTAAATTGTATAATAGCACTTTGAGAGAGATTTATCAATTAAAGGGACTTAGAGAATGTTAAAGCTTTAGCCCAGATCGAGATTAGGCAGTGATAAAAAAGATAGAAAAACTTGTTAAAGTTGGCTATGTTCATAAAATTTTGAGTGGATTAGTGTTTCATGATTCTTATCCAATAGTAGTAAGTTAATATTGCCTATTAAAAGTGTTGGAGATATCCATGTTAAGTGTTAGAACTGAAGTTTGTATTGTGGACAATTAAGCTAATTGAAAGAAGAGTTTTGAATTCTAGAAGGAAAAAGTGTGAACTCAGAGTATTGTGATAATCCAGAAGGTTCGAAGTTAATAAACGTTTAAGTTCTTGTGATGACTATTAAGGCTATAGAAATTTAAGATTTGTATCTCAGAAGGAAGTACTCGCAACGGGTTTTACACTTTCAAGTATAGTCTTTTAGGAAGAGTTTAGTATTTATGTGCACTATTATATCCCAACTCTAAAGTAGAGTGATTGTAGTTTAATTCAGAGTTTATTGCAGAGGTCCACAAACTTAGAATGATATACTTAATCTAAAGGAAAGATGATAAAACAAGGAACCAAGTCAGGTTTTCAGATTTTAGTAGTGATGCTAGTGAGTTCTTGAACAAAGTAGTGAGGAAGATACCCAACCCATTTTATCTTAGTACAATTTTTGTACTTTCGTCAGTATGCCACTCAACTTACGCTTTACAAGCCAGCTCCATGATCATAACTCATATTCTTGCACTTTGTACAAAATCATGTCCACTCCCAGTTCCTAGTATAAGAAGTGATAGTTTGGTTATTAGTACGGATCATATTACATGAATTTATGAATTCCAATCTCAAATCATGTAACTCTTGGCTCATGTACTCATGTTTTACAATATGCTCAATTCCAGGTACTCATTTTATATTGTTAATGATTAGTGAGATCACACTACATCATGCATGATATCAGATTATATCTCTTGAACAAGTTTATTCCAATTTTATGTTACTCCTTAGGCCTCAGTTATGTACCGACTTCATGAAAATCCCTAACTAAAGATTTCACAGTATTCTTCTTATGCCATACCCTCATGTTCTAGTTCTTCAGTGACCCTTCTTATGCTTTAATGGTGATGTTATTGGCAATTGAGTGATAGGCTTGAATGTTTTATTGATATACCTACAGATAATGGCTTACGGTGATTAGTGACTCTTTGATTAATACTTAAGGTTGATTGTTTAAGGTGACGAAAGGTAGTTTATTTTGAGCTTAACTGCTTCTAGTAGATAGATCACAATTTCCCATAGTTGAGACTAGTGTAGTCATTTTAGTAGTGATGTTTTATATCTCCGAGTAAATCTTGAACGGGGTATGAGCATGCAACTAGACTTAACCTCTAGTAGCTGTTTATAGTGTATCCCTTAGAAGATTAGAAGTTTTACCTATTTAGGTGTAGTATATTTGTATGAAAGAGCATGGTTGAAGAATGTTGCTAAGTCAGAAGTTATCATTCCTATTGATTAAAGCATGTTAGTCCTAACTTTACTTTTAGCTTAAGATACACCCGTTCAATGATATATAACTTCAGATTAGAAGTGTCTCATATTCAGCACTAAGTCATTCCTATTCTATAAGCTCAGACTAGAAAATTTGGATGTTAAAACCATATTATAATCCTTATTCAGATATCTCACTCAGATCATGCCTAAAATTCTTCCCTCCCTATTGTTATCAGAACCTATGACAAAGAGCATCTAAGGTAACACATATTTCTTTCTCAGTGACTCTTAGAAATTTTATGTCATTATCTATCACTTTACAGTTTTACATATATATTCGTTCTAGAAATGCTTCAGTTAAGTTATAAAACCCTTAATATGAGTCAGTCGTAAAACTAACAATTCAGTTAAGCGACCAGACAAACATGCTCCTGTAGTTTCCTATCTTTTCATCTAATCTAACTATCTCGAGTTTCATGTATACACCTATTCCATAGGTTCTTAATTTTCATTCATGCTATGAGTAAGTTTAGTTGAGTCTTTTCTCTTAGTCTGAATTTGTCCCAACCATAACAGATATCCAGATTCAAAAAGTAGTATCATGTTAGTTATCCAACTTCAAAAGTCAGTCAGACTGTAGTTGTAAGTTTCCTCATATTTTGACCAAACCAAGTTTCAGTTGGAAATTTAGTTCATGTCCATAGTCAGCTCTTGGAATTATATGTTAAGAATTTCAGTTCTTTCCCTATCCTTTTAGCCTAGTCAATCTTCATTCGAGGATGAATGATCCCAATGGGAAGATATTATAACACCTCAAAATTTGCAAGCTAAGATTAGAACCATGATCCAAGTACATGTAAAATAAAACTTTATGTTTTTATATTATTTGATGTGATTTATACATGCATTAATACCACAAGTAACTCCTAGCTCATAGCCAAGTCAACACATCCTTTATCGATTGAATTCTAGAGAAAAATATTGCTATAGTCAAATTCAAACAAACATAAATTCTATATTACTAAGAGTTTCTGAGATAAAGACCCACCAAAATATAGATAATTGAATTAGCTTTCTAACTCATCAAAGTTTTACTTAATCTTATATCGAAGTAAAAAGTTATGACCAATTTACTAAAACACTGTCAAAGTTGTTAGTGATGATGACTCGTAGTCAGGCGACTATAAGTCATAGGGTGACTCATAGTCAAGATAGTGGCGACCAAAATTTGAGTCCCAAACAACGAATCAGACCACAACTCATCCCTATCCCCTATGGATCGTCACCACACTTGTGGGACTGATACCAACAATATTTCAGATGATTTTAAGGGGTTATTTGTTTTTTTCCCACTCTTTTAATCCCAAAACTCTGTTGTTTCCGCTGTTACAAGAGGTATAAATCTATTTAATAACTCCAAATCCCTCATTATTTATCCTAAACTTATTCTAAGTTAAAAAATCAAGCAATTCAACTCTCAAGCAAGCCTATGCCTAGGTTTTTTCTCAAAGCCAAATCCCCAAGACTTCAGCCTAAGATTTCATCAGTCTAGGTATGCGGGTTTTCAATAAGGTATTAATTTCACCTTTATTCCCAAAACCTAGTTTTAATATGAACTTTAGTTATGATTTCTATGAACTCTTGATCTAGGGTTAATACTCAATTATTCCAAATTCTAAAAAATCTGATTCTATCATGTTATTCTATTATTATAATTCCCATTCAAAGTTAATATAAATTATTTTCATGTCTTAAATTTAGTTATTTAATATGTGATGAATTATCCATGTTTTTACAAATTTCAACCTCTTTCAGGATGAATTATACATGACTTGGTGGATTTCAATCTGTATTAGTTGACATACCATATTTTCCCATAAAATTTAGCATCCTTATATACTTAGAATTATGAGCCCATAGTATGTTTATAAATTCATGATTTTGGACTTGTGTTATGAAATCTCATAATTCTCTTTAGATTATAAAAGTTATCATGATAGTTCCATTCTTCAGAGATGGCGAGTTATGAATACTAATGACTTAGGATATCATCTATTGTCAGTCAAACACTCAGTCCTTCAGTTTTTATGATTTAGAATGCTTTTGGATAAAGAACATATCTTTTAATCTTAGGACTTTAGTAGTATTGAGATATTTAGTATATCAACTTATATTCAATTGGGAGTAGTACTTAGCATCAAGACAACGCAGGGATGGAGGCTCACCCATCAGTTAGACTAAGACCTTTAGTAGAAGTCCCTAAGTCTCAGAACTATAGTGCCATCAAAGGTTCTAACGGATCACCCATCTGACCAGGATTGACACCTTAGTTATTTTGGACATCAGTTTAGTGGTACCACACCATATCAGTCTTTATACCCTGGCAAGGTATATTAGGCCGTTTTAATAGGGTTTATACATAGAACTCTATGTTTAGCTCACATAGTTATATATTGATTAATAGTTTCCCCCACAGATCAAACTCAGTTATTGGATGACCTCATAATCAGTTTACACAGTATAATATTGATCAGTGATATATTTATTTATATGGTGATTACATCAGTTCGCATCCCATAGTTTCCGACTCAGTATTTGCACGTGATCCTCAGTTTAGTCTTACTTGATTTTAAATCATGATGTTCCAGATTATCATGGCATATTAGTTTTTATATTTTTCATATAGGATCACTGTAATTTAGTTCATCTTCTTTGAAATTAGTTATCATATTCAACATTAACTTGTGATTAAATATATTAGTTATTCTTCTACCTCTTTTTAGTTTACAGAAATATTTTAGCTCATGATTTAGAAATTTCACTATGCCTTAAAGATTTTCGTACAAATATGTTTTAAATGCACATTCCTGCAAATGGATTATGTCCTTATCTTTAAAGCATGTTTTAAGTATTTTCATGAATAGTGTATTTCTAACACACTCAAAACATTCTAATGTATTGATCGCATACCTCTTCTGCCTATATTTTTTATGTGATGTAGATTCAGGTGCTTACAGATTCATAGTCAGGAAAATCATAGCATTCGGCCAACAGGTGATGAGTTCTCTTATTTTGAAGACTCAAGTCAGATGTAGTTCCAGTATTTCATTCTCTTATTCGTATGTATTGATGAGGGATAGTTGGGGGTCATGTCCTGACTACCTATAGTCGGTATTAGTAGAGGCTTCATAGATAGTCATTCAGAGATATTCATGTAGTTTAAGTTCCTCTTTATTTTAGATTACAGTGTTGTAAACTTTTAATAGTAACGTCTTGAAATGAATTATCTTATGATAATACTTCCGCTCAGTCAGTTTAGCTTTTATATATTGACATAATCAGTTGCTCAAGCATTATGTAGTACCATGGGTTAGCATGTGATCACTTGTGGTTCTAAGCACCTTATTACGACTAGAGGGTAGTCTTGAGTCGTGACAATATACATATTAGTAGGGTTATTTTTTAAAAAGAATTATTTTTTATGTGTTACTGATGTGGCCTTGATGTGGAGCTGATGTGGCACTTATGTGGAGCATGTGTAGTGCACTCTCCATTGTGTAACCGTGATTATAATTCAAGGTGGTAATTAATTCACTTGAAAGCTGTTTAGGGAGGAAAACAATTATCTGTAATGTTAAAGTAAGTTGGCTGAACAAGTTTAAGGGTGTTTTGATGTTTTTTCTCTTATTCAATATTATATGCATTAAACGTGTGTATATATGTATGTACATGCATATACTTTAATTAATTTTCTTATTATTCTAGTTTACTTTATGAAAGAACATCATTCGCTTATATACATAATTATTTTTTCTCATTTTTTTTCCAAAAGAGAATGTTTATGTTTTTTGTGAAATATTTATTACATGAATTTAAAAAATAAAAATATCATGATTTTTAAATAAGTAAGAAAGTTGATAATAACAGGGTACATGTCACAACCCGAACCATGGCCTAGTCGTGACAGGTATCTCAAGTCCGCCGAGGATCGGAGACCCCTCATTTATGCCTAGCCAATCAGAACACAATACATATATGACATCGAAAGTAATACAAATAGATACGAGTAAGATAAAAAAATGGATCAAAGGAAAACTAAGATTTCCAACAACAATCCCAATCCACAGTAATCCACAAAGACTTTAATATCCAAAAAACAACCTAAGTTGTGACATGCCCCCGAAGATAGCCAAAAGAGGAATCCAACGATAGTTTAGACATAAATAAAACCATGAAGTAACATGCCTTTCAGAAGAAGGAGGATCACCACTTCAAGCTGACTTATGATCAATTAAAAAATCACTTATCACTGCGCAAAAAGCAGAAGTATCTCTGGACCCTGCATTGTATAAAGATACAACGTCTGGGGATGGTTAGCGGGGTGAGCACTAGCATGTCACTCAGGGAAGGGATAAAATAATGCCATGATCAATCAGTCCAAAATCATTCCAAAACATATGCACACAACCATAGACATGTATATATATATATAATACGTAGAGATAGGAAACAAGGTTTAGCATAAGAGTTAAAACATTAACCTGGACTATGTAACTTGACCGTCATAAAGCACCCATGAGTAATATGGGTCCAAACCCCCAACTGGATGGGCTGCAGTGTGTGTTAGCTGTACAAATGAAGATATCATAGAAGGACGAGTAATCCACAACCCTATGCCATCAATGATACATATATAAAAAGTATGACGCAAGCACAAACATCAAGACCAACCCTCACGCCGGCAAAGTGAGCTTCTAGTATCAGTCACTCGAGACCTCCACTTTTATTGCTAGCTATGCAACCCTATTTAATCCCAATTAAAACATTTACACATTCCCATTCATTAAGCAAGGAATCATCTATTAATACATTTGCCGAATGGTATCATCATACCAAATAAATAATCTTTCAAGCCAATATCATTATGCCAATCCAAACTATTTAGAAAACTGGGACTCTAACCCATCAACCAATAGGATTCCAACCCATTTAGCCATGTGGGACTCAAACCTATCAGCCAGTAGGTCTCTAAAATTCCAATTCAAAATCAATCTATGGCCACCAAGGTCTTTCAAAAGACAATTTATGTTACATTAACCTTTTATGCAATGCGATAGTTCCAAGTGATTACAATATGCATATACTCATATTTAAAAGCCAATTTCATAAGGTGAGTTGAGGTTATTACCAATTCCAAATCTATTTATTTGAGGAAATCCACGACCCTCATAAGTTTATCAAATTAATTTTGGAGAAACCACGACCCCCATTCCAATTCCCATACCCATGCACCCAATTTTTTCAAAAACTATCAATTCAAAACATGAAGAATTTACAAAATCCATGGGAAAAGTAATTCCATCAATAACATTCAAAGGCCCTCAACCCAATTTTCAAAACCATCAGTTAATCACATAAATAACAATTCTAAACATATGCTTTTAACAAAACAAGTTTAGGGAAAGAGATATATGCCTTATACACACAAGAATTTGAAAGCAATTTGGAGCTTGGAACCCGAAAAATGAATGCACAGTGAAACCCTTAAGCTTTTCTTAGGTTTTGAGTTTGACAGTAAAAGAGAGCAGTTGATCTTTGAAAAACTAATGAAAATAAACTTATTTTATTTTTAAGGGTCGTACATGGGTGAAAGTTGTAATACCCTATATTTTCCTAGCTTAATTTACCTCTCAGTACTCGAGTATCTCTATATAAATTTTTCAAAATACTCAGAATTTTTAAGTTTAAGGCTTACCATTGGATAGGAAATTCAGTCAGCTTTCCAATGCTATAAAATTCGCCCAAATCCGATAATCGGATGAGAAGTTAGAGCAATTTTAGTAAAATAGTGTGCCACCTAGTGCAGCACCGCGTCGCAGAGCCAGTTCCAATGACATTCGTTAGTTTTCAGTGAAGCTTCGTGATAATTTCACGTCACGCCAATTTTTCAGTTCATAATTGTCATTTTCCAGTGAGGGACCGCGATCCTTCCGTGTCGCGCCAAGAGCCATTTTCCCAATTGTCAAAATCTAGTGAGACTCCGCAATGGTGCCGCGTCGCGCCAAAGGTCAGTTTGTTTTTAGTTCCTTTTTGAAAAATCCCAACCATATTCCAGTGGATCACCGCGATGCCACCACATCGCGGAGAAGCCCAAAATTTATTTTTTCAGTGACGAATTTTAATAACTTTCCAGGGGTTAATTGGTATTTTTCCACGGCTCTAATCAGTCCTAAACAAAAAATTAAGCCCTAAAAGAGCACTAATTGCTCATTATTTTATTATTCACTCAATTTCTCTCAAGAATAAATCATTCTCTCTCAAATTAACAAAACCCTAGCTTCAAGAGTCAAGAACAAATCTCAAGAAATCCTCCAAGAACCTTCAAGAATTAATCTTATCAGGTATGTTAGGTGTTCATCCTGGATTTCCTTTCACCCATGGAGTCCAAGAATCCTATTTAAACTTGTTTAAACATACAAGTTTATACATTTATAATTTTCATGCTTGAAATTGATTGTATTCATGATTCATGATGTTAGTTGAGTTTCAATCCATGATTTAATTGCAAGTTTCATGATATTGAATAACATGTGTGATGAATATGTGACTATCTTGATAGAACCTTGAATTTTACAAGTTAGTATTGTATCCATGATATTCAAGTGTTGACTAATTTTATGTGAAATAATCATGATCCCTAAGTGTTTGATAAAATGCCTATGTGAATTGAATAGGGAAATCATGACATGTTATTATGTGTTCCCATTCATGTACAAGTTCATGTATCTCAAGTGTTTGACAAAATACCTAGGTGAATGTATTGTTAACAAGTATCTATTGTTGTGCTTTCAAGATCATGCCATGCTTTACTTTCCACGCTATCGAGTCCTGGGGGTATTCACTACCTAAAAATCTAGCTGTTTACCTCGAGCTACAGTAGTTACAGAATAGTCTCAGTAATGTCACGAACAATAGTACTCAGTCAGTTACAAAACTCAGAGAAACTTAGTATGAGACCAGTTCTACTCAGTATAATAATTAGTGTTTTAGTTGGGAGTAGGATTCAACACCGAGTGAACCCAAGAATGGGGGCTCACCTGCTAGTAGAGGGTGTGATCCTTAGAAGCATTCCTTGCATTCTAGAACTACGTAGCTAGTGTAGGTTGAGACATCAACCTGCCAATTGAGGGTTGCTGAGGTGTCTTACCTGCCAGTTGAGGGTACTACCGTTCTCATTCAGGGCACCTGCCAGATGAGGGTGACTCTTCAGCTTGTCTTTACTCGTGACATAATATTGATACCCTTCCAGCTGGGGTTACAGGTTGGACCTCAACTAGTTCAGAGAAGGGCATGTTGGTTAGATGATTACCTCCCACAGTTTCAGTTTCAGACTCCGTATAGAACTCAGTTCAGTTCTACAGAATCAGGACTGTCAAATACAACCAATCAGTTATCAGTAACTTTAGATATCAGTTACTCAGTTATCAGAACCTAGTACTCAGCTTCAGTAAAAGTTCAGATACAGTATACACGTATATGCACAGTATTGCATACTCAGTATTTACAACAGTTTCAGTTATCCATGTACTCTCATATTCAGTTACTCTATATTATTCAGTCAGTTACTGTTCATGCATATGAGCCCTTGCATTCAGACTTACCTCATCTAGCATACCAGTATATTCCACATACTAACGCATACTTTCTCTTTGTGCTATGATGTCTCATATCATAGGTTCGGATGCTCAGGTTTCTGACCACGCATAGATAGATTCAGATAACAGTAGTAGATTCAGTAGTGAGTCCTTTTCTATCGAGAATATGCTTTTATTTCAGTATTTTCATTAGCTTTAGTATTTCAGTAGTCGGAGTTAGTTGGGGGCTGGTCCCATCAACTCCACTTTCAGACAGTTCAGTTAGAGGCTTTTCAGACTAGACTAGTTCAGACAGTATTCAGTTTGTAGATGTTATTATTTTATTTTTTATATTCATTAGTATTCAGAGTATGAACCTTATGATATTTCAGCCTAATTTTAGTATTATTATACAGTGCTCACAGCAAGTACCAGTCATGGGTTGGCTTGTGGTCCTTTGGAGTTGTAAGCATCGTGTGGCGTCTGAGGTACAGACTCGGGGTATTTCAAAAGTACACAAAAGCCCCCATCCCAAGTGAATAAAACAAAAACTGCATGAATTTTAAAGATCAGTGTGGAATGGCCTTATCGTGGAGGCTATCCTCCATGCCACACTACTTTTCGCGGAGGTTATCCTTTATGACATGACGCTATTATGGAGGCATACTGCCTCCATGCCACATTGAAATTGCGGAGACTAACCTCCGTGGCATACCAAAAATGCGGCATCTTACTGCCTCAAATTCCAAATTAACCCTGAATCCCTTCCAAAAATTTCAAAATTCTCCCCAGACCCGCTATTAACATCCCTAAACACAATTTAGGTCAAAAAATTGATGTTTTGAACACGAAAAGGCCAGAAATAAAATTCTTGAAATGTTGAGGGGCTTACATTATCCCCCTCTTAGGATCATTCATCCTCGAATAATTAGTTAGGATACTTTTAGCATGAGAATAGCAAGAATACACTAAAATCAAATGAAAAACTTGGAAAGTAGAAATAGGAGAATGAAACTCATACCTAAATAACTTTCGTCCGACACATGGAACAAAAATGGGTACTTAGCCTTCATATCCTCTTCAGCTTCCCAAGTAGTTTTTTCTACCTTTTGGTTCCTCCGAAGGACTTTTACCAAAGCCACATCCTCGGTTCTCAACCTACGAACTTGTTTATCCAAAATCTCAATTAGGACTTCCTCATAAGAAAGGAACCCATCACACCAACACTCTTAATTGGAACAACCAAAGAAGGATCACCCACACTCTTTTTCAACATTGACATATGAAACGCGGGGTGAATGTAACCCAAACTTGTAGACAATTCTAGTTCATAAGCAACATTCCTAACTCTTCTCAAGATCAAGTATGTTCCAACATAACGGGGACTTAGCTTCACTTTTTTCCCAAATCTCATAACTTCCTTCATGGGAGACACCTTCAAGAACACCCAATCACCGACATCAAACTCTAACTCTCTTTACCTCACATCAGCATATGACTTTTGGTGACTCTAAGAAGTTTTAAACCTATCCCTGATTATGTTCACCTTCTCCATAGCTTGGTAAACCAAATTAGGACCAAACAACCTAGATTCACCAACTTCAAACCACCTAATAAGAGACCTATACTTCCTACCATAGAGAGCCTAGAATGGAGCTATCTAAATACCCGAATGATAACTGTTATTATAAGAGAACTCTATGTGAGGTAAGTGATCCACCCTACTTCTTTCAAAATTAATCACACAAGCCGTTAGAATATCCTCTAAGATCTGAATAGTCCTCTCCTCTTGTCCATCTATCCAAGGATGCAAAGTGGTGTTAAGGTTCACCTTAGTTCCCAAACCTCTCTGAAATGAATGCCAAAAGTGAGAGAGAATTATGTACCTCGATCAGAAATGATGGAAACAAGTGAGAATGGGATGAGGTCATCCATAAATACTACCAAGAGCTAAGATAATTTCACTAGGGAGACATAAGTAAACTAAATAACTAGTGAATGAAGCAAAATGCAAGAAGATAAAGAAAGTTTAGATAAAAAACAACTAGTATTGTATTAAAATAGAGTATGAGGATAAGGGAGAAAATGATGATGCCTCTATAAATGAGTAAGAATGACTATTTATAGTGTACAGACTTAGCTCTTAGCTAATCAAATTCTAGCAATAATATTGTAAAAAATTTCTGCCTATGTGAGAATGCCACATATTCTGATCTATTAGTGGGTTGGAAAGTATTCTCCCGGATCTGTTCTGCAGGAGATCATCTGTATTTTTGAGGTACTTGACACTCTTTTTCCATATTTGTTATTTTATGTCATGTTACTAGTGGTGATAGATGAAATTTTCCTTATTCCCTTGAGAGGACTCTCTTGCCATGGCGACTTTAGGTGTGCTCTTTCATAGTCATGGTGTTTATTATGGTAATCACATGCTCAAACTATTCACTAAAAATCTGCCACGTGTAGTTACACCAATCTTACCCTTACAGATAGTAGTTTCATCTTTCAAAGAACTGTGACATGCAATTCTCAAAAGATGGAAAGAGAGACATGAACGCCGATTGACCTTTCTTTATTTTTCCTAATTGTACATGAATAATCACTTTTGTTCGTACTTAACTCACGCGCCATGTGTGCACATAAGTTACATCCCTCTAACCTAGGCAATGTTTTGTGAACTGTTCCCTTGGCTTTCTTTAAATGATTTTCCACATAATAGTCATCTAACTTATCGTTGTTCCAACAACATTGTTCCTATGTTAATTTTTCAAATCTTCATCGTCCTTCTTTAGTTTGCATGTTATGTCTTCATTATTATCGAGCATTTTTTCTTCTATATAATCCACCGCTGGTGGTAAAAGAAAAAGAAAGGAAAAAGATTCCGTTCAGTGTTCTGGCAACAAAATTGTCCTCCTTTTTATTTAACTTTGATGCTGATTACAAAGTCTAAAAAATAGATTATCTCATTGCAGAGGGTCGCCTAGGCTTAACAGAGCCCTTAATAGGATTCGAGAGACTCATGAATAGACCTTTGGATTCTGAGTGGAGGATCCCATACTATTGAATTTACATCCTATAGGATAGACTATACGTTTATCTATACTTATCCCTTTGGCTTGGGCTTGTGTTGTCCTATCGATGAATTAATCACCTCATTTTGCAATTCCTGCCGTATTTCCCATGGCTAGCTTAATTTGGGTATGTATAATAGTTGAAGGCCTTTGGGTGATTGTTACTTGAGCTGTCCTCCTTTTTTCCCTTTCATATTTTATAATTTTTATATCCATCACTGTGTTTGAAGGGGGATAGTTTAATTGAAACATCATAGAGGGAAAGCTCTGTTATGTAAAATCGATGATGCTAGCAATTGCAAGTGGGTTGAATTTTTCATTGTGGATTCTAGAGATGATCTTCACACTCCCCCACTTTCATCACTTCTGAATACTTATTGTACGTATTTTTTCCCTTGTTGCTTATCTCTCTTAGGTCAAGCTCCCCCTTTGTGTTTTGGGTTCCTTACTATTTTTTCTCTTATTTTATCATCACAGACTCTCAATAGTATTTTAACCATGGATAATCACTTGATTATTTAAAAATCTATATTAGCATGTGGGTCGCTCTTACTACACGTCAGGAGTCTAAGGTATTTCCTGATGTCATCACTGGTATGTTAAAACTCTTCTCTCATGATGTGTATTATTAACTTGACTCGGGGTCTACTCTTTCTTATCTGATTCCATTTGTGGCTGTGTATTATGGTTTTGGTTCCGAGTATATTTCATACTCTTTTCTATTTCTACCTCTATGGGTGACTCAGTGGTTGCTAGAAGTGTCTATAGGGGTTGTGCGGTATCTGTTAGTGGTAGGAAAACTTTGATGGATCTATTTGAATTAGATATGCTAGATTTTTATGTCAATTTGGTAATGTATTGGTTACATTTGTTCTACACCTCCTTAGACTGCCGAACCCGTAAAGTCATTTTCAAATTCCCTAATTAGCCGATTATTGAGTCGGAAAGGGGTTTCTTAGGAAGGTTCATATCATATCTTAGAGCCCAAAAATTGATTTCCAAGGGTTTTTTTACATTTGGTCCAGGTTAAAGATTCTAACTTGGAGGATCCTTCCTTACAATACTTTCTCATGGTTAGTGAATTTCCTGAGGCCTTTCCTGATGATATTCCGTGTGTCCCTCCCACTAGGGAAATTAAATTTGGGATTGCTCTTCTTTCTGACACTCGTCGTATCTTTATCCCTTCTTTTAGAATGAATCTGGCTTAGTTGAAGGACCTTAAGGAATATTTAAAAGATCTTTTTGACAAGGATTTTATCCGCCCTAGTGGGTCTCTGTGGGATGCACCAATTTTATTCGTGCTTAAGAAGGATGGTTCTCTTCGGATATGTATTGATTATCATTGGTTGAATAAGGTTACAGTGAAGAATAAGCACCCTCTTCTTAGGGTTGATGATCTATTTGACCAACTTCAGGGTGCTATGTATTTCTCTAAGATTGACTTTTGATCAGGTTATCATCTGTTAAGGATTAGGGAAGAGGATATTCCTAAGACTGCCTTTTATACCTGGTATGGACATTTTAAGTTCTTGGTCATATCTTTTGGGTTGACCAATGCCCCGATGACATTTATGGATCGTATGAATCAGGTATTCCACCAGTTTTTGGACTTGTTCGTGACTATTTTTATAGATGATATTTTGGTATATTCAAAAAGTAAGGTAGATCATGACAATCACCTCTGTTGTGTTATAGACCCTAGAAGATCAATAATTGTATGATAAGTTTTTAAAGTGTGAATTTTGGTTGAATGCTGTTGCTTTTCTCGGTCATGTTGTTTTTAGTGAAGGGATCATGATGGATCCACAAAAAGTAGTGGTGTCTAAGAAGTGGCCTAGTCCTACGACTCCAACCAATATTTAGAGATTTTTGGGTTTAGCGAGTTATTATTGGAGGTTTGTGGAAAGTTTCTTATCCATCATTGCACCTTTGACTAAATTAACTCTGAAGAAAGTGAAGTTTTTATAGTTTGATGCTTGTGAGGGGGGTTTTGTGAAGCTAAAAAATAAATTGACTTTTGCTCCAGTTTTGACCCTGGCCAAGGGTAGTGATGGCTTCATGGTTTATTGTGATACATCCCGTGTAGGACGATTATGTTTTAATGTAGCATAGAAAACTGGTAGTATATACTTCTAGGCAATTGAAAGTTTATGAGAGGAATTATCCAAATCATGATTTAAAGTGGTTGGCTGTGGTGTTCGCATTGAAAATTTGGCAGCATTATCTACATGGGATCCATGTTAGCATTTATATAGATCATAAGAGATTGCAATATGTATTCACCTAGAAGGAGTTGAATATCAGGCAAATAAGATGGCTAGAGTTGCTCAAGGACTATGACATGAGTATCTTCTATCACCCAGGTTAGGTTAATGTGGTTTCTGATGCTCTTAACAGGTTATCTATGGGGAGTCTGTCCCACGTAGATAAGGAGAAGTGGGACTTGGTGAGGGATATTCACCATTTGGCAAATCTTGGAGTCCGTTTCTTAGATTTTGAGGATGGTGGTGTGTTTGTGAAAGAAGTCAAGAAGTTATCTCTTGGTGTTGAGGTTAAAGAGAAGAAGGTGTTGGACCCTATCTTGAGGAAAATAAAGGACGATATGGGTAGAAAGAAGGTAATAACTTTCGAGATTTGGGGTTATGGTACCTTATGGTCCTAAGAGAGGTTGTGTGTTCCCGATGTGGATAGGCTACAAGTTAGAATTTTGGCTAAAGCTCATGACTCGCGTTATTCGGTATATCCTGGTTTGACTAAGATGTATCATGTCCTTAAGGAGATCTATTGGTGGATTATATTGAAGAGGGATATGACTAATTTTGCGGCTAAGAGCATGGTATGTCAACAAGTGAAGGTGGGGCACTTGAGGCCTGGTAGGTTCTCTCAAGAAATTTAGTTACCTGTGTGGAAATAGGAAGTGATAAATATGGATTTTGTTACCGGTCTTCTGTGGACTCGAAACCAATTTTATTCTACTTAGGTCATCGTGGATAGGATTACTAAGTATGCTCACTTCTTATGGTGAGGACTAATTATTATACTGAGGACTATTCGAGGTTGTTTACTTAAGAGGTCATGAAGTTGTATGGTGGGCCTATTTCTATTATCTCCGATCAAGGTACTCAGTTCTCATCATAATTATGGTGCTCATTTTATAGAGTTTTGGGGACTAAGGTGAGCCTTAGTACCACTTTCCACCTGCAGAAGGATGGTCAAGTGGAAAGGACCATTAAATCTTTAGAGGATGTGTGAGCTTATGTACTTGACTTTGGTGGTAGTTGGGCTGACCATTTGCCTCTGGTGGAATTTGTGTATAATAATAACTATCACTCTTGCATTGGTATGGCTCCGTTTGAGGCATTGTAAGGTAGAAGGTGTAGGTCCCTTATTGGGTGGTTCAAAGTTGGTAAGACAAGGTTGTTCAGTCCTAATTTAGTTCATCAAGCTATGGAGAAGGTGATGGTGATTCCAAATAGGATTAAGACTACCCAAAGTTGCCAAAAGTCCTATGCGGACATGGCTTAAAGAGAGTTCAAGTTCAATGTGGGTGATTGGGTGTTCTTGAAGGTGCCTCCCATGAAGGGAGTGATGTGATTTGGTAAGAAGGGGAATCTCAGTCCCCGTTATGTTGTCCCTGGCCACTATTTAATTTTGAAGATATTGGGAAATGTTGCCTATGAGCTAGAATTGCCTACAAGCTTGGGTTCCATTCTCCCTTTGTTTTTTGTGTCCATGTTGAGGAAATGCGTGGGTGACCCTTTCTTGGTGGTGCCTATTAAAAATATCGCTATCTCGAGTTCCTTGTCATATGAGCTGATTGGAAATCTAAAAACTCATGAGCTCAAGATGCAATAAGAGCTAGAGAAGAAAGATTTCAAAAGGGAAAAATATCTGGCATTAAAGGCTTCAAAGCATGACTCAAGTAAAGAAAAAAGTGATATTGCCTATTTGGCACGCAGAATTGTCAAATCAATGAAAAGGAGTGTCCATGTCCAAATAAGAAGAAGCAACAATAACAAGGGAAACAATGTCGAGGTGTGTCACAAATGTGAAAGTCCTAAACATTTTATAAATGACTGTCCAATTCACAAGATGGTTCATCAGGATTAACTTAAGGCTGAGAGTGACAAAGGAAATATTAGGGACTAGATCCCTGATAATTCATAAAAGAAGGCAACAACTGAATATGCTGGAAAGCAATCTCTGGCAGTATAGGGAGACTCTTCTAGTGATTCAGGTGAAGATGAAAAGACTAGAGGTGTTTCTATGCTAGTAGTGGAGGATGAGAAAGTGACCTTTGACACCTTGTTTGCGTTTATGGAAAACACTGAGGACAAAGAAGAAGATGAGGTAACACTCTCAGAAATTAAAGAAAACCTAGAAAACTCCTTTACTAGAAAAGTAAAAAGGCTTGCCAATGTATAGATTGATTTTATGTGTGAAATGGCTTATTAAAAAAATACTCTGGAAGAAAAGGTGGAGAGTCAAGATCTTGGGTTAATTACTCTAACTCTTTCAAATATCTGAAGCTAAAGAGCAGGTTACTAAGTTGAAATCTGAAAATTCAGGCTTAGTCAATCAATTAGAAAAATCTAATAGTTCCTGTGATAAAGAAAAGGTTAATACTCTAGAAGAAAAGATTGAAGATCAGGAGCTTGAGCTGATAGCTTTGACTCCCCGAATATCAGGAACTGAGCTACAAGTTGCTAAAATGAAACTTGAAAATCTGAGTTAGGTAAGTCAACTGGATAAAGAAGATGGTTCCAATTATAAAGGGAAAAAGAAAATCTCAAAGTTTCAGGTTGAGCTTGAAAAAGGCCAGAGAATTCTCATAGGCTTCTCATAACTGCACTTCATCAGAATGCGGAGTGAGAAAGAGACCTGATCCATCTAAGGGATGGACTTAATAAATCCCTATAATGGACTGCATCTTTCCAGATCCTTT
Source organism: Capsicum pubescens (assembly GCA_030864215.1). NCBI lineage: Eukaryota > Viridiplantae > Streptophyta > Magnoliopsida > Solanales > Solanaceae > Capsicum > Capsicum pubescens. The sequence continues at coordinate 189,453,455 of CM061544.1, read as the reverse complement.
CTAACTTTACTAATCAAGGTGCTAAAAATGAGAAGGGGATTGGTTATCAAGAAAGAATCCAACCTCATGGATCTCAAGAGACAATTTCTCATAATGCTAAGAAAAAGGTTCACCAGCCTCTATGCATTCATTGTGGAAGAGATGGACACACAAGGGGTAATTGTCAGACCTAGATTAGATCTAGGATGAATGTTTCCAAATATATTCAACAAGGAAATGCTCATTCTAAGGGTCTCAAGCCTTACATAATTATTAAAAGGAACTCTCTACCTAGATGGGACAAAAGGGATTTGATCATATCATTGTTCCATTACTGGGAACTCAGACACAAGTGGGTTCCCAAATATGGCAAGTGATTATGATTCTAGGCATGAGAAGGGGATTGTAGTCAGGAATAGCTCATTGATTGAAAGAGTTCAAAGCTCAATGATGGAAGGTCTGACTGTGCTCTCTCTCTCTCTCTCTGAGGAACCCAGTTACTAGGAAATTCATCTCAGAAGGAGTAGCTTCCAAAGCCTGAATTAAGTCAAGTATGGGACCTGGTCTCCATAACTTCTTTAGGGAACAAGTTCTGAAAAAAGAAGTGGAATAATTGAAGCATAATGCTGACTTGACCTAATATGTGAATCAATGCCTTTCTACAAAAATTGGCTATGATAAGGAGGCAGGTATCCTTGATGAAGTGGGTGCATTTTAGTCTAACTCAGTCCTATACCCTTGCGAGTATACACCCATGTGAACAACTTAGTAAGTGGACAAAAATGACAAGCACGAACTTAAAGATTCACTCAAAGGAGAGGGATCTGGTTTTTCCTCTTAGGTTAGTATCACAAAGTATGCTTTAATAATCATAAAATATACTATCTGAGAAAGCCATGTATCTTTTTTTTCCCTCATAAAAGCTGTCATTTCGTTTGTAAAATGAAGAGTCACTCTTATCAAAACCAAATATTTCATTCTCTGATGACTATAGTCACCTCTTTAAATTGCTAAAATAGGCTACTTCCTAGTCAAAGTCTCAACTCATCACTCATCGCCTCATACTAATCCAAACTGATCCTTCTCATTCTCCTTTCTCTAGAAAATCAAATTAAATATGCCCTTATTGAATATCTTGATCCTTCAACAACCAAAGCCACTGAAAACTCTGTCTTAGGTCCTCTAGGTAAAAGTCTGGTAACCTTTCTATAATGAGGCAGAAGCATATAAGCTGTGAAAAGAAAAAAAGCCTCTAAGGGACTTGGTCCCAGGAAGAAAAAGTTGCTATTGAAAGGGTAGAGGAAAGTAATGAGACTAAAGGATGAGATGAAGAATATGGATAGTTAAAAGGGGATTAAAATGTTAATGACTCAGAAAGTTCTCCTAGGAAAGAACTCTTGATCCCAAAATATGTGATAAAAGGGAGACATGAAATACCATACGGGTACCTTCTCAACAAAATATTTTATTACTTTAGGGTACCTGGGAAAAGAAGATCACATGGAACAACAAAGCTAATATTTAGTTTGAACAAAACTTGTGGAGAATGTATATCATGTATCTAAATTGCTAGCTCTTCAGGAGAAGTTGGGAATGGAAATGGAGGATTCAAAAATCAAGCCAACTTTCAAAGATGTTGGATTAAATATATTTGACATTGCTGAATCAAAGGCTATCCTCTGAAGGACTAGGTGCGACTGATGAACATGTAGCTAGAAATAGTAAGAATGGCTAAACTAAATGCTGAAGTGAATATCCTTACCAAACAGTTGGTGGATACTCACTTTACTGTAGATGCAAGAATGGAGTACTATTTAAATCCTTTTCACCCAATCTTTCTTCCACCTGAGCCCTGTTATCCTTATTCCCTCATCAACTTTGTGTCAGTTCCATATCCTGGTTCTCATAATGGCTTTCAAAGATAGTTATCTTATGATGATTATTTTAGCCTATTCTACTGGTACTGACTATTATGAGTGAATAAATCTTTAGTTTGTGTATCTCATTTGTCTTCTAACTTTAGAGATTTTCTACATGTTAGTGTTTCCCCAGTGCCCATGAGTTAACTAATTTGTGCTTATGTTTACTCTTGGTTTACTGTTAATCCTTTTCAATAATTCTAAAAGGGGGAATACTGAGTTCATGTAGTAGGGACTAGACACCAAGTAAATTGAGATGCTGATCTAAAGAGAGTCATACTGACATTGGGGAAGTGTGTAAATGCAAAGACACCAAATAAAATAAAGGTGCACAATGACACAGGGAAGTTTTTGATGCTAACGCAAGGAGCCTAAAGTTAGGCTGAAATATAGACTATAACCAGGAGGTTGATTATAGTGGATATCATTGGTTCTTGTGAGGGAAAGTCGTGATTTTTCCCATACTCGGTTTCCACGTAAAAATCCTTGTGTGTTTTACTCTTTCTGCCTTATCTTTAGTTTCCCTGCACTTTATTGTTTGATTTCTTGTGTTGGATTCCAAGGGACCTAGTCCCTTACTGTGCAGAGCATTTCCATAGGGTTTCATGAGTTAGCCTCCACGATAAGGTCCTCGCCATAGGCCTATATAAAAATCTGACTGGCCTGTTCTATTTTTATTGGAACGAGGGGTAATGAGGTCCTTTCACTTATAAACGACCTTTAAGTACTATATGAGCCAGTTCTAATTAGTTTTAATGATACGAAGGGCTATTACTTCACTTTCAAATGATCCACTCTCAAATTTCCCCTTTCAAGTCAAGGCTAGAGTTTTAAGGATGTTGTCATCTAGGGTTCTAAGGGTGTTATCTTTTTCAAAATTCTTGGTAATTAATGTATGTACCTCTTTTCGTAAACTTATCTTTTCTTTAAGGCATGAATTAGTTATTATTATGCATGGTTTTGATGTTGGGATTTGAACTATGGGTTGAGAGTTTTGAACGTATTTGGTTTAAATGTTTTCCCATGATTATTATCCAATTATTATGCATTGAATTGATGATCTATGAACTCTTTTGATTCAATAGGATGGCGAATGAATTTAGGGGCCCAATGGATTCCCAAAATAAATAGTTTAGGTATGGAATTTGATAATAACCTCGACCCACTTGCATAATGAGGTTTGGAATATGATTTATCTCTTGGTTTGGCTGTTCCTTTTGAAATCTTTTATTTCATAAATGGTAAATGGAACATGAGTTGGTTTGGTTTGATTTTCAAATGGTTTTGGAAAGTCCTTGGAGGCCATGGCTTTGGTTTTTAAATTGGAAATTGTGGAGTGATAACGCTCAACTTACACGTCAATTTAGTGCAAGGCGGTCGTCGTCAATATATTTACCAAACTTTGGAGTCGGGGTCAAATCCACGAGGAACAATGTGAGTAGAGATTAAACTAATTTGAAACTTTAGCTACAAGTTATATTCAAACAAATGATATGAAAAGATAAAATGGGTTTTTTTTAATTTGTGAATTATGTTCTAACTAATTGTAACAGAGTTATTCCTTCTAATGATTCTTTTTGTAAGTAGTAATTCAGTGTTATTAAACAAACCAGAGTTATGGTTACCAAGATGCTTGAACATCTAGGGTTGTGAATCAATTTAGAGTTCCAATTGACAACTTCAATTGCAAGAGTAGTTGAATCCTAATATTTGCCCATTCGTTTATCAACCTCCGTGGGCAGCCTATCCTTTAATTCTCTCAAACTTAAAGAATGCATTCGTTATTCAACTTTTCTCTCATGTAGAACAATCCGGTTAAGGAATTTTCCATTAATCTAAATATTAAAGTCCTTAGAGTCCATGTAAGCCTTTTCTTTTCCCAACAAGCACTTTCCTCTCGGACAAGTGATGTTCTTGGGCTCACTTTTCAAGTTTGCAACCAAGAAAATTCATTAAAGGGAAGAAAGGTTTATACAACATCAATTACTCATGAAACTCAATTAGATTCACAATCCAAATCAGTTTTTCACATCAAGGCTCCCATAACCCTAGTTATGGGAGCTTAGCCACACATTTCCATAGAAAAAATAGATAGCATCTTTGTATCATTCATAAATAAATTCAATATTTACTCTCAAAGGTTACAAGAATTTGTTCTTAAATCTTCAATAGAGATGGAATGATTAGATCCACAAGATTTGCTTAATCCCCAAAAATACTAGGTTACAAAGAGTTTCTAGAGATGCAAAAATTGATAAAAGATAAAAGAAAATTAAAATAAAATAAAAAGAAAGATAGATTTAAAGATATGAGATCTGGATCTCAACTCCCCAGGTAATGCTTAATAAAACCTAAAACTGGTATTTATAAGTTCCCAGGTAAAAAGGATTTAAAATTTGCATTCAGAAAAATTTCGTCCAAATTGGTAGTCCACCGCAAAATTGGTGGTCCACCATTTTGACCTTCCCTAGGTATTCTAAAATCCTGGATTCTTTTTAGGTCTGGTGGTCCACCACAAAACTGGTGGTTCACCATTTTGACCACCAGTAGGTCTTCTGAAATCCTGAATCTGGTGGTCAAATTGGTGGGTCGATGCAAAATTGGTGGTCCACCATTTTGACCTTCGCTGAGTGTTCTGAAGTTTTAGATTTTGTTTGGACTTGGTGGTCGACCTGGTGGGCCATCACAAAATTGGTGCTCCACCATTTTGACCACCACAGTGTCTTCTGAAATTGATGATCAAACTGGTGGTCCGTCACTAAACTGGTGGTCCACTATTTTGACCTTCGCTGAGTGTTCTGAAATTCTGAATTTTATTTTAGGTATGGTGGTTAGTTTGGTGGTCCACCACAAAACTGGTAGTCCACCATTTTGACCACCAGTTATGTTTTTCTGCTAATTTTCTGAGTTTTCTCTTCAAGCTAGCTCCTTACCGTGAAACACTAAAATCCAGCATTAAATGCAACCTTGGTTGCTTGAAAACATACAATTTTCCCAAGAAAAAATTGCAAAATATTCCGTCAAAAGCCGAAACATCAACACCCTCAACTTAAAACAATTTCTTGTTCTTAAGCAACTACATAATACCACACTACGATGCTAAACCAAGAGCAACATAAGATATCTATGACAGTCAATCATCAATTTTAGCTCAAATCACAATACCCTCTCCAAGTTCAATCACTTTCAATCCAACTATTTATATTAATGAAATTCAACAGTGTGACACAAAGGAATCAATCTATGGCATCACATTAGCAATACACAACCACACATATGTACAAGTTACACTACCTAAACAAGTAAGCAGCTAGCAATACAACCCATGTGCCTTTACAACAAGGAAGTCCCTCCTCACTTATATATGAAATCAAGCATGTCAATGCAGGGACAGTTAAGAGACACTCACTCTCAGAAAGAAGTTCCGATCAATGTATGTCAAATACCATAAGCTTGCCCTTATTTTCACCACCTAAGCTTTTAGACAATTAAGTTAGGATCACTATAGGACTTTTCTTCAGCTTGTAACATAGGTTTGGGGCTGGTATGATACGTAAAGATATTTAAAGTGACTATTCCTCCTTGACACTACACTAACTTTTGGAGTCTCACTTTTTAACCCTGAACTTATTTCTCCCTTTCTTTATTAAAGCAAATTCAGGCTGGGTGCAGTCTTTTAGTCTTTCATTTTCTTTTTTTCACAACTTTTATTTTCTTAATCTTTTTCTACCACACCCAATCTTGCATCATTTTCTCTGATTTTACCTTTCTTCGTACTCACTTCACATCACCCACCCCTATGATAGCCACCCTCAACTTAGGATATTTGCCTAAATAATAGTACACAATATCCAAGGAGGACCAGGGCCAAAATAGGTTCATTGTGATACAAATGAGACAGTGATAGGGATAATCAAGAAAAATAGGCATACAGGCTCAAAATCGGGATCAAGGAATACCATTCACATATAGAAGGCCATTTAGGCTAAAAGTGAACTAATATCAAAACCGGCCTATGATCCTTTCCTAACCACTATCCTACAACCTTGGTAATACTAACTGGGTAAGTTCTGGATTTAACACACAGAGGGAACTTGGTAATATCTCACACACGATTGTCACAAAGGTACATCTCAAGCTACTACCCATCTCATTCATGCAATTGTTAGCAATGATTATCATGTCTCTAATACCAATACCATAACAAGATTCACAAAAGTCAGATGTAGATACATATCACACAGTTGCAATATATGCCCTCGGAGAGGTATTTATCATTTTTTTTATGTCGACTGCCATAGAATCTTATTTTTCTCCCAATTAACCACAAGACATCACAAAACAAAATACAGTACTCCTAAATATGCTAGACCTACTAGGAACAAAACTCTGAGGAAAAGAGTCACGACAATAAAAACCCCAAGAGGACATCAACACCCATAAGTAGGTCCACCCTCAACTTAAAATCATGCATTGTCCTCAATGCGTCAAACTAAAAAAAGAGAGTTAGAAACATACCTGTGGCACCATAGTGCAAAGATCTAATGTCAAACATATAATACAAATACAAACAACAAAATACCTTGGGTTGCCTCCCAAGTAACGCCTGTTTTAACGTCGTGACATGACTCTTTTGGCGATTATTTTCATCTCCACATGGAGGATTTGAAACATCGACCCAACTTTTGATCATTACATCTTTGAGGAACATTGGGAAAAGGTAAGGATATAACGACACTGCCTTTATATCGCCACTTTGATGACTTAAATCTCTTACCCAACTTCATATCAAATTTTTGAATAGGATCATTGGGTATTGATGAGAACATCAACAATCCACTTGTTGCACATTGAATTTTGCCTTTATTGACATTCAAGTGGGGGTCTTTATTTTGCTCTTTTTGAATGACACACTCCAAATATAAGGATTTTGTTCCTCATCCTCAAAACACTTTATTTGCTTGTGTAGGTGGACTTTCATCATATTCGCCAAGCACAGTGTTGAAAAATGATTTGAATGAGGTCTTTTTCCTACTTTCGGAGTTGCATCCTTCTCGTCATCTTCACCCTGAATTGGGCTAGAGTCTTCATAAGAGATTGGCGTTGTTTCTTCTTTTGGCTCTAGCACTATTTTCGCAATCTTGGCATCATCCCTCATGGTTGGTTCGGTTGGTTGGGAAATCACCGAGGGTTTCTTAACATCGAGCTCAACATTAATATAGGATTCTTGCTTCTTATCTTCACACTCTTTCATTAGTTTAAATGATTCCACAGACAAGATATCATCTAAACATAGTTTAGAAAAATGCTTTGAATGATCGACCTCTATATCCATCTCCTTATAAATGATTGACCTCATGTCTTGACATATATAACATAGGATATCATACGTTTCTTCCTGGAGATTCAACATTCGTTGAAACATAGCTTCAATGCCACTCTTTTCGGTACTTCGTTCTTCATTTTCTTGACCATAAAACCTATCAAAATCATACGAAGAACTAGAATTTGGGTTAGCACAATGGTGGGTGGGGGAATTTAGGTAATCACTCCAGTGTCCATCTTGACCACCATATAAAGAACAATTATACTCTCAGTAGGATGGAGATGGTGCACATATCTTTTTTCGTGGAGCATATCTACAATCTTACCAAAATTGAGGTCCATCACAATATGGACATGGATCATCAATATAAGATTTTCAACCATCAAACTCACATTCATTTCAAGATGCCATAGTAATAAGTAATCTAAAATAAAAATCTACGTAACACAAGTAATAACAAAAAATTACAAACAAATATTTACAAGTTTGAATTTAAACCAATAAGCTAAAATTCCAAACCAACTCAATACGCCAAATTTTTCCTCAACAACAATGTCATTTTTAATAACGCTCAACTTACACGTCAATTTAGTGCAAGGTAGTCATCGTTAATATATTTACCAAACTTTAGAGTCGGGGTCAAATCCACGAGAAATAATGTGAGTGGTAATTAAACTAATTTGATACTATAGCTACAAGTTAAATTCAAACAAATGATATGAAAAGATAAAATGAGGGTTTTTTAATTTGTGAATTATGTTCTAACTAATTGTAACAGAGTTATTTCATCTAATGATTCTTTTTGTAAGTAGTAATTCAATGATATTAAACAAACCAGAGTTATGGTTACCAAGATGCTTGAATATCTAGGGTTGTGATCAATTTAGAGTTCCTATTGACAACTTCAATTGCAAGAGTAGTTGAATCCTATTATTTGCCCATTCGTTTATCAACCTCCGTGGGCAACCTATCCCTTAATCCTTTCGAACTTAAAGAATGTATTCATTATTCAACTGTTCTCTCATGTAGGCCAATCCGGTTAAGGAATTTTCCATTAATCTAAATATTAAAGTCCTTAGAGTTTATGGAAACCCTTTCTTTTCCCAACAAGCACTTTCCTCTCGGACAAGTGATGTTCTTGGGCTTACTTTTCATGTTTGCAACCAAAAAAAGTCATTAAAGGGAAGAAAGGTTTATACAACATCAATTTCTCATGGAACTCAATTAGATTCCCAATCCCAATTAGTTTTTTCACATCAAGGCTCCCATAACCCTAGTTATGGGAGCTTAGCCACACATTTCCATAGAAGAAACAGAAAGCATCTTTGTATTATTCATAAATAAATTCAAGATTTACTTACAAAGGTTACAAGAATTTGTTCTTGAATCTTCAATAGAGATGGAATGATTAGATCCATAAGATTTTCTTAATTCCCAAAAATACTAGGTTACAAAGATTTTCTAGAGATGCAAAAATTGATAAATGATAAAATAAAATAAAAATAAAATAAAAAGAAAGATAGATTTAAAGATATGAGATATGGATCTCAACCCCCCAGATAATGGTTAATAAAACCTAAAACTGGTATTTATAAGTTTCCTGGTAAAAAGGATTTAAAATTTGCATTCAGAAAATTTTAGTCCAAATTGGTGGCCAAATTGGTGGTCCACCGCAAAACTGGTGGTCCACCATTTTGACCTTCCCTAGGTATTCTAAAATCCTGAATTCTATTCAGGTCTGGTGGTCCACCACAAAACTAGTGGTTCACCATTTTGACCTCCAGTGGGTCTTCTGAAATCTTGAATCTGGTGGTCAAATTGGTGGTCCACCGCAAAACTGGTGGTCCACCACTTTGACCTTCGTTGAGTGATCTGAAGTTATGGATTCTGTTTGGACTTCGTGGTCTACCTGGTGGTTCGTCATAAAATTGGTGGTCCACTCTTTTGACCACCACTGTGTCTTCTGAAATTGGTGGTCAAACTGGTAGTCCGTCACAAAATTGGTGGTCCACCATTTTGACCTTCGCTGAGGGTTCTAAAATTCTGAATTCTGTTTTAGGTCTTGTGGTCAGTTTGGTGGTCCACCACAAAACTGCAGGTCCACCATTTTGACCACCAGTTGTGTTTTTCTGCTAATTTTTTGAGTTTTCTCTTTCAGCTAGCTACTTACCCCGAAACACTAAAATCCAACATTAAATGCAACCTTGGTTTCTTGAAAACATACAATTTTCCTAAGAAAAAGAAGCAAAATATTCCATCAAAAGCCGGAACATCATGGAGTCAACTTGGTTTAATAGTTTTGTTTGGGAAAATTGAATAGACTTGCAAGCTCTAAATTTTGGTATGCCGATACCAACGGTCCATACCTAAGTAAAATACTCCTTGGTAAATGGGTGGGAATGTGTAAATGATTTTAATTGGGCTCAAAAGGGGTTGAGTAGCTAATCGTGGAAGGTGGAAGTTCTGGGGGGACTAATACTGGAAACTCATGTTTGCTGACTGAGGGTTGGTCTTAGTGACTGTGTGCTCATGTCACACTATATATACTTGTATTAAGGATGGCGAACAGTGAGGCCTAGACTTTCTACGATACCTTCGAGCATGCGGCTAACACGCACTGGGGCCTTTTTAGTATAGGGGGATGAACCCATATAGCTCATGGGTATAGGTAAAGGACGATTAATCTAGAAAGTTTAGTTTAAGGTTTTACTCTTATTCTAAGCCTTGTTCGCTTTCTCGACTTTTGGTATATATATATGTATGTATGCATTATTTATGGTGTTGTGTACTGGTTTAATTAGCTTTTGTATTATGGATCATATCATTATTTTATCCTGTATCCCTGAGTTATATACTAGTGTTCCAACCGCTAACCGTCTTCAGATGTTGTATCCCCATGTGATGTAGGAACTGGACATACGTCTACTCCTCTTTCATAGTGATTAGGTGTTCGTGGGATAACTCAGGTGTCAGAATAAAGTGGTGAGATTTCATCCTTCGGAAGGCCTTATTTTATGCTTTGGGTTTACTTGTGTTTGTCTTTTTGTTTGGACTTATTTTTGTCTTGGGTCGGGGGCATGTCCCTGCTAAACTATCTTTGGTTTTGTTAGAGGCTTTCTTGGACATTACTGTGGGCATAGGTATTGTGGTTGGTTTTTGGTATTGATTTTTGATCGTTTCTTTAAGCTTTCCTATATCATATTTTGTTTTATGTTTTTATTCATCCGTTGCTAAGTGTACTTGGTTATATTGGATTAGGCTAAGGGGGTGGACTCCGGTCCTCGGTGGACTTGAGATGACCGTCAAGGCCAGACCCTGGTTTGGGTCGTGACATGTAAACAACATACATCATGTGAGCAAACATAGAATCAAACCTGTAACTCAAGTTGGGAAGGTGTTCTATACCTTGCCTAGGTTATGAACCATACCTAGTGTGAATTCACTAATGAGCCCATTTGTTCTGTAGGAGACACTCTCAACTGTCGAGGAGCCTTTTTACCTATGATGGCACTTGGTTTGGGACTTGGGTTTTCTGGAACTGTGTTCTCTCGGTGCTAAGGGTTACTCCGATGATCATATACATATGCTCATAATTATAATGAAAGCTAAGTACAATAAATAAACTAGTTCAATTTATTTTCATTTTTGTTATCAAGCAATGGTAATTTAAATTTTTGTATTCCCCATGTTATTATTATTCATGTAAGAATCCTCTAGTTATGTGCAATTTACCATCTCTAAAATTCATCATAAATATGATATATCGAGTACTTGTCTAAAATTATACTTCAAATATTTGTTTTATGCTAATATTTCAATAATTTGGGATCATGTGTTCATAACACACCATCATATGCAAAAACCTTATTTAAAATCATGTATAAACTGATAAATTGTTATAAGGAATTTAGAAACACAATTACTGAAAGGAATCATAAAATTGAAATACTTCAAAACTTTTCCAAATTCATAGGTTTCATAAAAACTCTACTTGAAAACATAGTTGGGCACGAGGGAGAAATAAGGCCCTCATTGACTACCTATAAACCTAGAGATTGAAGAATAAATTCTATGAACTTGGACTTGGAGATTTTAGAGAAGAACCCTATCTTCTTGGGACTTGAGAAAAAAATATTTCTTTCTATTATGTTTTTCTGAGTTTAGGTGAGAGTGAGAGTAAAAGGGTCAACTAATCCCTTTTAATACCTTTCAAAAATTACCCTTAAATAATGTAGTATAGGTCTAGGAAATAGGAAAATTATAAAAAGGCCCTGATTAAAATACAACTATTTCTGTTGCACCCAGTCGTCACGAGTCACAGGAAGAGTCATCATGCCTGACGGCTCATCATTGGACTCGTTGTGTCTTGGTAAGATTTGCTGATTCTGTGGACAACTGGGACATAAAAACTCATCATCACTGATGATGGGTCATTGTATTGACTCATTGTGATTGGAACCATATTGTTAACTTGCATGTCCTTGTCAGGATGAATTACCTGAAAAGTCGTTAACGATGACTCATCATCTAGAGTTTCCACTACTAGGCCAAGTTTTCAACTTTAGGATTTGGGAAAATTCACCCAGAATGAGTCATAAGATAGCTTGAAAAATATAGGGAAAGAGCTGTAATTCCAAAATTGAGTTCTCAAAGTTGATTACTGACATGATAACTGAACTTTTGACTAAAACATAAGTTGAACTAAATCCATGAAACATGTATGCAACTAAGACATAAAAGCAGTTGAGGGACATTAATCTGATAAGGATACTAAAGACGAAAGTTACCTCCATGTAGAACTGAACTAGAAGGGAATAAGTAAGGGTACTTGGTCATCATATCTAATTCTGCTTTCTAAGTAACTCCCTAAACTAACAAATTCTTCCAAAGGAATTTTACTGATGTGACTTTCATGTTCTCAACTTATGAGCCTGAGGGCCAAGAATCTCAACTGGAACCTCTTAGTAAGAGAGACTATCTTTTATGCCCAAGATTTATAAAGACACAACTGAAGTTGGCACCAATGCATTTCTTCAACGGAGACACATGGAAAATTGGATACACTGATGCAAAATCTATAGACAAGTCTATCTTATAGGCCATATTACCAATGCACCTTTAAATTTTATAAGGACCGACATATTGGGGACTGAGTTTCCCATTCTTGCCAAACCTCATCACCCTTTTTGGGTGAAATTTTCAAGTATACCCAATAATAAACTACAAATTTAACCCAACCCGACCAGGGGCTTTGTCATAATGGGCATCCCAAGTCACACCATGATTGAAGACCACCCCCGATACCCAACCCAACCATCCAACATATACCCTAAGTTGAATGGGTTTCGAACATATAAAAATATAGTATGTAATTGCTCAAATCCAGACTCTGGGATAGGTCTATGACCGTGACCACCCAAATAAGTCCACTCATCCCAAACCCAACCGATAACCATAACCAAACACAAACTATAAGCCAAAACTAATCCATAACCAAACCAAGTTCCATAACATAACGCAAAAGGATGGAACAATGAGAAATTTAGTCCAATCGTATCAATCCAATACCAATGCCATTACTAAGGCTGACACCAATACCAATCCCACCCATACAAACCCATAGAAGTTCCACTAAAGCCTCTAACCAAAAGAAAACCAATATCCGATTGGGACATGCCCCAAACCATAGCTAAAACCAATATCCATAAAATATCTAAATTATGTAAAAGCATCCATGAACATGAAATGGAGCCTTCCGGAATATGAAAGCTTACCACTTTAATCCAATCGAGCTGATTTCAAAATCCGATCACTAAGCAGGAGGAGTAGAATGACCGGTTCCTATATCGTGTGGGATACAGCTGCTCAAGGACGGATTAGTGGGTGAATGCTAGCAAGTACTCAGGATAAGGATAAAGTAATACCATCCAGTAAAATCAAGTAAGACAACCACATGCATACAAACCATACATATAATATATATATAACCATGTCGGGAAAGGAAACCGGGTTTAGCATGTATTTAAAACCATTAACCTAGGTATGTGCAGCTTAATCTTCATAAAACCACCCACGGACTATGGGTCCAGTGTAACCCCCTGAACAAGACCCGATGTGTGTAGCCATACGAACCAAAGATACTATAAGAGTAGGGGATTCCCAAGTACCCTTTCCTCTCCATGATATATATGTACAATTTACTTAGATGATTCCCCTGTACCTTATAGTATCATATATAGTTACTATGACCAACCCCTCATATCGGTAAACATGAGTTTCCAATGACCGTCTATTGGACTCGCACCTTCACAATAAGATATCACACCCCACCATTATTGCCCAATTAAAACTATTTCCAACCAACCAAATCATTATTCCATTATTATTAACCAAGGTTATAAGAAGTGATATCGTCATACCGACTATAGATAGCAAGAAATATCCTTAGCCAACCATTTTATGTAAAGGGATTCCCATATACCCATAGATTACAGTATCAAGTTAACTTGGAGGATTCCCATGTACCCCACAAGTGTTCCATTATTAAGTTTTCTTAGGAGAATCCCATGTACCCCACAAGGAAGTTTAATTCACCAATACCATAACAAAAAAAACCCTATAATTTATCCATTCCATGCCATTGAAACCATTTATATCATTTATGGTTCCATTACAAAATCATACCATCCAATAGTTCCAGAAAAAGGTGAATAATGTAGTAAAAGCATTATCATAGGCATTTTATCAAACATATTGGGGGCATAGTGTTTCCAAAACCAAATCCAATTACCAATTAACCATTCCCATTAAACCAATTATCCAAACCACTATTTAAATCATTTAAAAACATAATTAAAACATGGGAAAATCATAACCAAGAAGTTAATACAAAAACCCCAACATATATTTCAAAACCCCAAAACCATACAATAATTATGCCATGAAAACATTGTATAAATTATGGCTTTAGTTTGAACTAACAATGGGGAAAAAGTATCTTTCCTCAAATTGAGAAGATGATGGTGAGAAATCATCCAATCACACCCAAAATTGATCACCTTAGTGAAACCCTAGACTTTCTTTACCCAAGAGACTTAGAGAGAATTGTAGAGTATTTAAGAGAATTTTCTAAATGTTTAATGATAGAATAATAGGGTAAGTAACCTCGCAAGTGGTTTAGAAGTTATGGGGCCTTAATTGGTTAATCGGGGAAAGGTCCAGATTAACCCTACTTAAATTGCATAAAAATCCAATCATTAGGTACGACTACACCATACAGGTTGTACCCTCTAATATGAGTGGTACCCACCACTCATACCCTTGCCTCCTTTTTGGACCAAACACTGTCCAACATATGATTTACCCAAACAAAATTATACCCAGACATTTGACTAGTACCCTTGACCCATACCCCTGGTAGAATAGAATCACAAGTGGTTTGAATACTGTCCACCGTACGAGTCCATGGTATGACTCGTACCCTGGCTTACAGCTCATAGTTAGCCACTCGTACTTAGATCCAAGGTATTTTACTAAGTGTCAGATTAAGTGAAGCAAAAACCCAAGCCAAGTGACCCGTATGCAACTTTACAACTTATACCATCCCAAGTCGTACCTATTCTAGAAACCCATCCAGTCTATCAATCAACACTGGTTAGCATACGACCAAGGCATACCACTCGTACCCCAGTATACGACTGGTATCCACCGATCATATGCTGTCCAGAACCCAGGAATTTGGAAAATTTTCTAAGGGTCCCAAACCTAGGGTGTTTTAGTTTTCCCCACTGGGATCATTCATCACTGAATGACAGAAAATTTAGGTCAAACACAAGCACGATTCATTTGCCTTATCAAAAATTAATCCAACCTTTAACCAAGTTAGAAAATAATGATACAAGGATCTATTCTAACCCTTAACTAAGTTAGAAATTAAATTTGTGATCAAGGATACATACCTTTCGCACGAATATCCAAGGTAAAAAACAAATGCAGATATTTGGACTTTATGTCCACTTCTGCTTCCCACATAGCCTCTTCCACCTTGTGATTTTGCCATAAAACCTTAACCAAGGCCACATACTTGATCTGTAACCAGCAAACCTGCTGATCCAATATCTCAAACAGGATCTCTACATAAGATAGAGAATCTGTGATATCCAATCCTTTCAAAGGAAACACGAAGAAGGATCACCAAGACACTTCCTCAATATAGAGACAAGAAATACTGGATGAATGAAGCTCAAACTAGAAGGCAACTCCAATTCATATGCCATGTTACCAACCCTCTGCAAAATTATATAAGGACCAACATACTCGGGACTGAGCTTCCCCTTCTTACCAAATCGCATCACTCCCTTTATGGGTGATACCTTTGGGAACACTCTTTCCCCAACCTCGAACTCCAAGTCCCTATGCCTTATATTTGCATAGGACTTTTGGAAGCTTTGGGTAGCCTTAAGACTATCACAAATAACCTTCACCTTTTCCATAGGTTGATAAACCAAATCTAGATTATAATACCCTGAGTTTTCATGTCATAAACCTCTCATCTTTTTCTAATGAAATCAAATCCAGCCTAAAGTAATAATTACTCGTAAGATGAATCTCTCATTTCTATATGATCCATATAGCTATTTTCATAAGAATTCATGCACTCACAGATTAGTTCAGTAGCTCATTATGTTTAAGATTCAATCATACAATTTATTTCAGTTGTGCATGGTAGCTTATAGCTTCAGATTCCTTAGTGATTTCAGCTTAATTAGCCATATTCAAGGACGAATATTCCCAAGGGTCAGATATTGTAATACCCCATATTTTTCCGAGCTTAAATTTTTCCTAAAATATTAAGGAATAACTTCCAAAATGAATACTATTATTGTAATACCCCGTATTTTTCCTAGCTTAAATTCATTCCTAGAATGTTAAATAATAATTTTCAAAATGAATAATATTTATTACATATGAAATTTTAAAATTTTTGACTTTTCATGGTATGGGAAATTGAATAAGCTTTCCATTGATACCAAATTCGCCCAATTTCAACACGTGGTGAAGGAGTTAAGACGTTTTTAAGTTGACAGTGCGCCACCTGGGTAGTCACCGTGTTGCGGAGATGGTTAAATTCATAATTTTCATTTTCCAGTGGACCACCGTGATATTATCGCATCGCGGAGAGGTCCATTTTCCAATTTATCAATTTCCAGTAGTCCAACGCTATAGTAGCGCGTTGCGTCAAAGGCTAAAATGGCATTCCTATAGGGAACCGTGATGGTGGCGCATCGCGTTAAAGTTCCAAGTCCCAATTGTCAAAATCTAGTGGGAAAACGTGATAGCTCCACATTGTGGAGGCCCTCAATTTTCCAATTATCAAATTTCAGTGAGCCACCGCGATACAGGTGTGTCGCGGTGGCCCATTAAATCGGGACCCAGTTATGTTTTTTCGGCTTCTTTTAGGGGTTTAAAGAGGGTATTTTGGACTTTTTTCCAAGCTCCCAATCCATCCAAACATAAAATTTAAGCTTATTCTAAGCACTTTATGTTCATTATTCATCATTATCTTCAAAAGCAAAACCCTAGAAACCAAAAACCCCTACTCCATGAAACCAAATTCCACCATAGATTCTCCAAGAAAGCTTTAGATTGAGGATTCCCAAGACAATATATTCAAGAACTCTAAGAACTCATCCTCAAAAGTGTAATACCCCGTATGTTTCTAAGCTAGGAAGTGGACCAGTTTTCCTACGTATGAAACCTCCTATCCTATGATTTGCATTTTATTTCATGACTTAAAATGAGTATCCTAGTGATAAGATAGCTTATTATGTGTTAAGCATACTCATATGAGTCACTTAGAGTAATGCAAGTTAATAGCTTTTGAATCCATCAAGTTTTAGTGTGTGATTCCGCAAGAGTAACCTTTGAACGAGGATAACTTGATTTATATATGATGTTTTGGCAGATTTAGACCTACAAAATTTTAGATAATTGAATTAGCTTTCCAACGATATCAATTTTACCAAAATCCAACACCCGAACATGAAGTTATGGCCTTCCAAAGAGAAGTGCGATGCCTAACAAATCGCACATGGCTACTGGACCAAGTGTGAGATGGCATGTGTGGTGCACAACATCAGTTGTACGATAGCATGTGTAACTCACACCTCATCTTGTGATATAGGATGTGCGGCGCATATCTTAGCATGTGCAATGAGGTGTGTGACGCACACTTATGATTTTAGCCACGAAAACACTTAATTTTTGAGTTATTTTAAGGATAATTAAGTCTTTTAACACTCCTTACATATCCCTAAACTTAACCTTACGAAATTTATAGCCTATAAACACATTATAACCCTATTAACATTTCAAAGTTCATTATCCAAGAGCACAATAGGAGAAAAACAACTAGGGTTGCACAATCAAGCTTGAAGATCCAATTTCAAGGAAATTCCTCCGTCAATCATCAAGAATCTTCCTTCTAAGGTATGCATAGTGTTCATCTATGGATCCAATCCGTTCATAGAGTTCAAGAACCATGTTTTAAATACTATTTTGTGAACTTTTTGTGGTGATATGAGCATGTACATGTTGATGATTGTTGTTTAAGTTTCAAGATGATATCTAAAGGTGATTTCATGGAATATATATGCTTGTTACTTGAAAACTATGAACTTTAGGTGGTGTAAAATGGTACAAGTTATAAAACACACCTATGCCTTCGTTAGAGAAGGTGGTTAGAGCTCTTGAAGTATTATGAAATGAGTGTCCTTTATCACCCGGGCAAGGCCAACGTTGTGGCCGATGATCTCAGTAGACTCTCCATGGGTAGTGTTTCCTACGTTGAGGATCGCAAGAAAAAGATAGCCCAGGAAATCCATCAGCTTTCCAGCCTAGGAGTTCGCCTTAGGCGTTCGCCTTAGGCGTTCGCTTAGTCGACTCTTCAGAGGGTGGTGTATGTGTTCAGAGTAGTTTAGATTCATCTCTAGTTTCCGAGGTGAAAGGGAAGCAAGACAGGGATCCTAGCCTTGTCAAGCTAAAAGAGTCAGTTCAGGATCAGAAGGTAGAGGTTTTCTCCCAAGGGGGAGATGGTGTTCTTCGTTGTCAGGGTCGTCTGTGTATTCCAGGTGTAGATGACTTGAGGCAGAAAATTCTTGAAGAAGCATATGGTGCACGATACTCTATTCATCCAGGGGCCACTAAGATGTACCACGTCTTGCGGGAGATCTATTGGTAGAGTGGGATGAAGAGAGATATTGCAGAATTTATGGCAAAGTACTCTATATGTCAACAGACTAAGATAGAGCATCAGAAACCTAGTGGTTCCATACAGGAGTTCACCATTCCTACTTGGAAGTGGGAAGAAGTGAACATGGACTTTGTGACGGGTTTGTCTAGAACTCGTCATTAGCATGATTCAGTTTGGGTCATTGTAGACAGAATGACCAAATCAGCCCATTTTCTTCCAGTTCATACTTCTTATTCAGCTGAGGACTACACCAAACTCTATATCAGGGAGTTGGTCAGATTACAAGGTGTTCCATTATCTATCATCTCAGACAGAGGCACCCAATTCACCTGTCACTTCTGGAAAGCATTCCAAAAGGGTCTTGGTACCCAAGTCCATCTCAGTATAAAATTTCATCCTCATATAGATGGTTAAGAAGAGAGGACCATTCAGACTCTTGAAGATATGCTAAGGGCGTGTGCAATTGACTTCAAGGGAAGTTGGGACGACCACTTCCCCTTAATTGAGTTTGCATACAACAATAACTATCATTCCAGTATTCAGATGGCTCCATTCGAATCTCTCTATGGTAGGAGGTGTAGATCTCCAATTGGTTGGTTCAAAGTTAGTGAGGCCTCAGTCATAGGTCCTGACTTAGTGTTCGACACCTTAGAGAAAGTTCAGTTGATCAGATAAAGACTCCAGGCTGCTCAGAGCCGACAGAAGTCGTATACGAATGTTCGTAGGAAGGATATTGAGTTCGAGGTCAATGAATATGTCTATCTTAAGATCTCTCCCATGAAGGTAGTGAAGAGGTTCTGCAAGAAAGGGAAACTTAGTCCCCGCTATGTCGGTCCCTTCAGGATTCTCAGTCGCTTCGGCAAGGTAGCTTATGAGCTGGAATTGCCTTCAGATCTAGCCTCCGTTCATTCAGTCATCCATGTATCTTTGATCAAGAAGTGCGTAGGTGACCCAACATTTGTAGTCCCTATTCCGAGCATTGACATTCAAAATAACCTCTCTTACGAAGAGATTCCAGCCAAAATCTTAGACTACCAGACTCGTAGATTGAGGAACAAAGAAGTCCCTCTAGTTAAAATTCTTTGGCCAAATCAGTCTCATGAGGGAGATACTTGGGAAGCAGAAGCACATATGCATACCAAGTATCCTCACCTCTTCTCTGCCAATTCAGATCAAGCTCAAGGTAATAGTCCTCCTTAAGCTTATGAAGTTCATGTTTAGTATTCAGTTTCATGCTCATGTTCCCATTATAAACTTAGTACCTATTACCTATCATTGCATACTCTGTCTTGCATTAATGTATCAGTCCAATATTTAATCATGCATCATATATGCATTCTCATTGCGAGAACCTCAGTCATGCATTCATGAATTAGTTACACGTGTATCAGATACGAATATCCAGTATGATATAGTCAGTTTATCAGACATGTCAGCCATAAGGTCATGTTTTATTCATTCATGTCCAGTTCATGTTCCGCTTATATTTCATTCCCTCTCAGTAAATTCTCATTCGAGGATGAATGTTCCCAAGGGGGAGATATTGTAATACCCCGCATATTTCTAAGCTAGGAAGTGAACCAGTTTTCCTATGTATGAAACCTCCTATCCTATGATTTACATTTTAGTGCATGACTTACAATGAGTATCCTAGCGATAAGATAGCTTATGATATCTTAAGCATGGTCATATGAGTCACTTAGTGTAATGCAAGCTTTTGAATCCATCAAGTTTTAGAGTGTGATCCCGCAAGAGTAACCTTTGAACGAGGATAACTTGATTGATATATGATATTTTGGAAGATTTAGACCCACCAAATATTAGAGAATCGAATTAGCTTTCCAACGATACCAATTTTACCAAAATCCAACACCCGAGCATGAAGTTATGGCCTTGCAAAAAGAAGTGCGACGCCTAACAAATCACACATGGCTACTGGACCAAGTGTGCGATGGCATGTGCGGCGTACAACCTCAATTGTGTGATAGCATGTGCGATGCACACCTTATATTGTGCAATAGGATGTTCGGCGCATATCTTAGCATGTGCGATGAGGTGTGCGACGCATACTTATGATTTCAACCATGAAAACACTTAGTTTTTGAGTTATTTTGAGGATAATTAAGTCTTTTAACACTCCTTACACATACCTAAACTTAACCTTACGAAATTTATAGCCTCTAAACACATTACAAACCTATTAACATCTCAAAGTTCATTATCCAAAAGCACAATAGGAGAAAAACAACTAGGTTTGCACAATCAAGCTTTAAGATCCAATTTCAAGGAAATTCCTCCGTCAATCATCAAGAATCTTCCTTCTAAGGTATGCATAGTATTCATCTATGGATCCAATCCGTTCATAGAGCTAAAGAACCATGTTTTAAATACTATTTTGTGAACTTTTTGTGGTGATATTAGCATGTACATTTTTATGATTGTTGTTTAAGTTTCAAGATGATATCTAAAGGTGTTTTCATGGAATATATATGCTTGTTAGTTGAAAACTATGAACTTTAGGTGGTGTAAAATGGTACAAGTTATGAAACACACCTATGCCTTAAAGAGTGCATGCAAGGTGTTTGATAAAATTCTTAGGATGCTAGAAATTCATGTTTATATGGTTCCATGATGTCTAAATGACAAGTCCATGTTAGCTATATACTTTAATATGAATTCCATGCTTTTCATGTGTTGCTAATGTTATGGTATGAAGCATGTATGATAATGGAGATATATAATATGCACATGAAATATATCTATGCACTCCCTACCATGCTTAATATGTTGAGGAACTACATGATGTATAATATACCCTATTTATGATAATGTGAATTGTGGACTCTGATCTTTTGATCAAGTCAGTCATATCGCGTCAGTTTCTTTCCATCGAGTCATAGGGGTATTCATACCTAGAAACTATAGCTGTGTGCCTAGAGACATGTCATGTTTGACGATATACAAAATCAAGCCATGATTCAGTAGAATTCAGTCAGCTATGTGTCTCAGGAAACCTCATGGTCTCAGTTAGTTATCAGATATCAGTAGTATTCCGTCAGTCAACGGAATTCAGTAAGTTCCACTCATATACAGTCAGTTAAATCATGTTTAGTCTCTTCAGATGGGAGTAGGAGTTAGTACCGAGTAAACCCAAAGATGGGAACTCACCTGTATATGAGGGTGTAATTCTTAGCAGTCATCCTTGCGTTCCAGAACTATGTAACCAGCCTAGGTTGAGACATTGCAACCTGTTATATGAGGGTAGATGAGGTGGTTAACCTATTATATGAGGGTTCCCACCATTCTCACTAGAGTTACCTATTATATGAGGGTTTCTCATATGTTGTCCTTACCAGTGGCGCGGTATTGACACCCTTCTAGTCAGGGAAGAGATTGGACCCCATTTTAGCCATAATGGAACATATGGGGCATGCCGGTTAAACAACTACCTCCTACAGTTTCAGACTTAGTCTTAGTAAAAGAACTCAGATAGTTCTTCAGACATCAGTATACCAGGACTGTCAGATACAGTCAAATTCAGTTATAGCGCGAAACTCAGATAGTTACATCAGATTTAAGACTGTTAGATACAGTCGCCCATGTTATCAGAACTGCAGTTTCAGCCATGTCAGTTATCAGTAAACCATGTATTAGCATATAGATCTAGCTATTGCGTACTCACGATCTCAGTCACTATGTATGTATGTTTATACTCTCACATTCATATAAGTCAGTCAGTTAGCATTGTTCATGCATGTAAACCCTTTTGCATTAGCCTACCTCACTCGTATACTCAGTACTCCAGTTTTATTGATGCATTTGTGCTATGGTGATTTCTTTTATGTTACACCATAGGTTTAGAAACACGAGCTCCAGATCAGCAGTAGCATCCAGCCACAGAGTTGCAGTGAGCCCTCATCCATTCGAGGGCGATATTATTTTATTTCATTTATTATTTCAGCTCAGTTTTGTTAGACGGAGTTATTTGGAGAAATGTTCCTTCAACTCCTTATTCAGACAGTACTTAGAGGATTTCAAATTCAGTATTCAAATTTAGTTCAGATTTGATTCAGTTTTCAATTGTTTTGGCTATCTTTCACCCATATGGATATTATGTTTTGACAGATTTTTATTCAGTTGAACCTTATTGCCTACATGTTCATGCTTTCCTCACTATTACATTATATATTGCAGTGTACAGGTACAGATATCAGTCATGGGTTAGCTTGTGGTCCCTCGGGGTCATAAGCACCGTGTAGCTTCCGGTTCAGATAATCGGGGCGTTATAAAAAGCATCATAGGAATCCAAGATTCAAGCTTTTCATCTAAGATCATCAATTAAGGTATGTGGGGTTTATAAACCAGGATCTTCTTTCATCCTTGTGCCCAAAACTTGTTTAAATTTCAAAGTTATATGATTTTATATGATTTCTCATGAATTTAAAATTTGAGTTCATACCCAATGTTGCCATTTACAAGATTATGTTATTTCAAGTGAATTATAAGTTGAATTACATGTTTATTTTCATAATTCCATGCTTATTGCAGTAATTTCCAGATTTTGAGATGAATTATCATTATTTTCATTATCAAGAATGATTATTATGATATTTTGACATAAGTTTGATACATGGATTTTAAGCCCAAAGTTTATATGTTGAGATTTTGAGGAAAATGATGCTTTAAGCATCTTATGAGCTGGTTATATCAAATTTACAGTAAAGTTTTGATCTTTTGATCCTTAGATTAGTTTTGGAATCCACTTTACAGATTTCAGAAGGCAAAATAGCTTCATTTGCAGATTGATTTAGATAAATGCATAACTTTTTTCATAATAAACCCTTATGTGAGTTTTAAAGTAGATTTCCAAGGAGATGAGCGTAGCAAATTAAAGGGAGTAGTATTTAGCACCGAGTTGGGTATCATTCCAAGGTCTCATTCCCCAGAACTACGTGCCACCATAGGATTGATATTAAGTGCCCATAGTGGGAAGAGTTGTGATCACTTAAGCTAAGGTTATACTCCCTGGAAAGAGTATGACACCTCTCCCCAACGTGAGGTTTCTTCCTTAGGAGGACGAGACATTGGACTCCATGTAGCTCGCATGGTTTATGTCGGTTAAAAGAGCCTCTTACAGAATAGTTTCTCGCTAAAAGTTTAAAAGCCTAACAATAATGATTTTAAGATAAAGTATTTTCTCTAATAGAAATGAACAACAAAAAAGCTTTTAGAAAACTAGGTGTAAGGGCTCACGAATTTATTCAGACTATACTTTACAGAAAAACTTTAGCTACAGTTTTTAGCTTTCAGATCTCAGATTTAAGAGTGAGTCCTTTCTACACTTAGACAGTATGATTTAAAGAGAGAATACAAGTACAACTTTTAGTACTAAGTGTTATGACTCACAAGATTTATACAGTATGTTTTATCATTTATGATTTATGATTTTCAGCTTTTAGATATTCTAGCTTATGTGAGTCATTTACATTTAGCATGCATTGTTTTATAAATGATGATGATGAGATGATGTTTTACTTATGCATTTCACCCTCATATACTCAGTACATCCTCAAAGTATTGATCTACAAATACGTCTATGTGGTACATTGTCTTATAATGTAGGTACAAGTTATAGCATGTACAGTCAGAATCAGACAGTTGCAGATTCCAGCTAGCAGATGATGAATCCTCTTACTTTGGGGATTTTAGTTAGATGCTATATATGTACCTTACTTCCTTACTCATGTGTATTGATTAGTGGTAGATGGAGTCGCATCCCAGCTATCTATAGTCAGTATAGTAGAGGCTTCACAGATGTCATTTAGAGACAGTTATGTAATTTTAGTCTCTCTTTTTAGATTTTACCATAATGTACAAGTTTACCAGTATTGTTTTTTCATAGATTCCATCATTGTTATGTTTCCGCACAGTAAACTCAGTCATTTTATACATATTTATTCAGTTGCTTATGAGTTATGCCAGTAGAAGGATTAGATTGGGATCACTTGTGGTCCTAAGCACTGTGTGACGTCTCGGAACCATTTTTGAGGCGTTGCACAGACCAAACATATCCGCCTCACCAAGATCAAACCACCCAATATGAGACCTACACCTCCTACCATACAATGCCTCAAAAGGGGCCATACTAACACTAGAATGGTAACTGTTATTGTAAGCAAACTCTACCAGAGGTAGATGCTCAACACAATTGCCACCATAATCAATCACACATGCCCGAAACATATCCTCTAATGTCGGAATATCTACTTGTCCTTCCATATGCAGATGAAAAGTAGTACTTATACTAACCTTAGTACCCAACTTCTTCTAAAAACACTGCCAGAAGTGAGATAAAAACTGTGCACCACGATCAGAGATAATTGAAGTAGGTACCCCATGCAGCTTTACAATATCCTGAAGATACAACCTCACATAGTACTCAATCAAAAAGTTGGTCTGCACCGGCAAGAAGTGAGAGGACTTTGACATCCTATCCAAAATGACCCAAATCGAATTAAATTGGTTCCGAGACCGAGGAAGACCGGTAACAAAATCCATATTGATTACCTCTCATTTCCATCCAGGAAAATCAATCTCCTGATACAACACCAGGTCTCATGTGCTCAACTTTAACTTATTGGCACACCATGCATTTGGTCACAAAATCAGCCATATCTCTTTTCATACCATTCCACCAATACATCTCTTTGAGATTATGATACATCTTCGCTGAACTGGGATGAACAACATAGTGTGATTCATGCGCCTCAACCAAAACCCTTTGTCGCAAACCATCAATGTCAGGAATAGATAATCGCCCTTGGTATCTCAAGGTACTATCACCACTGATCTCAAATACCATCACCCTTTGCCCAGCTACATAACTCTTGATTTTCATCAAGACAGGATGTAGCATTTTTTTCTCCTTGATCTCTGCACCAAGAGATGTTCAAACCATTTCTTGTACCATCACTTCACCATATTGGAGTCCAAGAGATGAACTCAAAGATTAGACAAGCGGTGAATATCCTTCACCAATTCCCGCTTCCCCTTTTCCACATGAGCCAAACTCCCTATAGTTAACCTACTAAGAGCATCAACAACCACATTAACTTTATTTGGGTGGTAGTGAAGACTCATATCTTAGTCCTTTAGAAGTTCAAACCATCTCTTCTGCCTGAGATTTAGCTCTTTATAAGTGAACACATACTATAGACTCTTATGATAAAAAAAGATGTCCACGTGCACTCCATATAAATAATGCCGCCTAATTTTCAAAGCAAAGACCACCGCTAAAAGCTCCAAATTATGAGTAGGATAATTCTTCTCATGCACCTTCCTTCGTATGCTACATCAAATCACAACCAAAACCCACCCTCTATGCATCGCAATAAACCACAAACCCTTCATTACCTTCAGGCAATGTCAAAACTGGTGACGAAGTTAGCTTATCCTTAAGCTTCTCGAAACTCCTCTCACAAACATCCGACCAAGAATAATTTGCCTTCTTCTGAGTTAACTTAGTCAATGGGGTAGCTATTATCGAGAAACCTTCCACGAACTGCCTATAATACCCAACTAAATCTAAGAAGCTTTGAATATTGCTTGGAGTCATGGGTCTAGGCCACCTTTTTACTATAACCACCTTTTGTGGATCCACCATGATCCTCTCACTAGAAATAATATGACCAAGAAATGTCACAACGTTAAACCAAAACTCACACTTAGAGAACTTGGCATACAACTGCTGCTCCTTTAAGTTCTGCAACACCACACAAAGGTGATTAGCACGATACACCTTATTCTTAGAATACACTAACATGTCATCAATGAACATAATGACAAAAAGATCCAAAAACTGCCTGAAAACCCTATTCATCAAATCCATAAACACCATCGGGACATTTGTCAAGCCAAATGACATAACTAGAAACTCAAATTACGCATACCGAGTTTGAAAAACTGTCATAGAGATATCCTTCTCCCTAATCTTAAGCTGATGATACCCAGACCGAAGATCTATCTTAGAAAAGAAATTCACACCTTGCAACTGATCAAACAAGTCATCTATCCTTGGAAGAGGATACTTTTTCTTAACCATTACCTTATTCAATTACCGATAGTCAATGCACATCCAAAGGGAGCTATTATTCTTGCCTATTAATAAAACTGGTGCACCCCAAGGGGACACATTAGGACGGCTGGAACCCTTATCTAAAAGATCCTTAAGTTGGCCCTTAAGTTCCCTCAACTAAGCCTAAGCCATTCTATAAAGAGGAACAAATATTGGACGAGTGTCTGAAACCAAATCAATACCAAACTCAATCTCCCTATCCGGAGAAACACTAGGAAGATCATTCGAAAAGACCTCAGGAAAATCATTAACCAGTCGAACTAAATGTAAGGAAGGAACTTTTGAGTTAGAATATTTAAATTGGACCAGCTGATAGATATAACCTTTAGAGATTAATCTCTAAGCTCTAAGATAAGAAATAAACCTTCCCCTAAGAGCTAGGGAACCACCCTCCTATGCAATAACTAGTACACCAGGGGACCTAAAAACAACCTTACAAGTTAAAATAAATCCACCAAAGTCTGCCTACCACCTACAGATACCATACCCCCTATAGACTCTTTTACAAATAATCGAGTCACTTATCGGAGTAGAAATAGAAAAAGGATCCAAAAGAATATCGGGATCAAAACTAAAATACACAGTCACAAATAGGGTCATATAAAAGAAAGTAGACACCAAATCAAGAAAATAATACACATCATGAGAAAAGAGTTGTAACGTACCAGTCACAACATCAGGTGATGGCTCAAATTCCTGCCGAGTAGCAAGAACATATAACCTATTTTGGCCTACGCCAGTACCATAAATAGAAAAAATACATAAATAACACCCTTTTGTGCAGGAGCAGAAGATGAAGCAATTAAGGCTTTGACTGCTGCTGAAACACCCTTACCAACCGGATAATTTCTAAGCATATAGCCTGGCTGACCATATTTGAAACACCTGTCCCTCCCCTCATCATAGAAACCCTTATGCAACTTACCATAGAATCGACAAGAAGGTAATGAAGAGGCCGACTGAGCCCCATTTGCCTGACATTGGGCATCCTTTGCTTGAAAATTATTGCCACCTTACTGATGCCTATCACCCAACTATTTCGGGTAAGGAGCATTAGCAATAGAGAAGGAACCAGAACTCCCCCACTTCTTCTTTGGACATTTACCATTCTGACCACCTTGCTATTGCCCACCACCTTGTTCATATGACTTGAACTTCTTACCCTTTCTCCAAACTCAACTTGCTTCCCTTTTTCTTTCTCCACCTGCTAGAAATATCCATATCCTTGATCAGCAGTGCAATCTTGCTTTCAAGGATCAACTCCCGAGATAGTCTAGAAGTGAACATTCTCATCTTTACCCGTATATCAGCCACCATATCTAGAGCATACCTTTATAACTGATGGAACTTTAAGGCATATTCCTTGATAGATATTTTCCCTTTCCTTAAATAGACAAACTTCTCTTCTTTTTCTTCCCTCAACTTCTAAGAAAAGAAGCAGTCCAGAAAAGCATTAGAGAAAGTCTCCTACAAAGTCGACTCCTCAACATCACCTCTTATACTATTCCACTTCTCGTACCATTGGTATGCCACATCCTTAAGATGGTATGCAACAAAATTCACCCCTTCCACATTCGTGGCCTGTATCAACCTGAAGATTTTCTTCATTTCATCCAAGAAACCTTGAGAATCCTCCTCCACCTTAACACCAGTAAAAGTAGGAGGATTCATCTTTATAAACTAGCCAACCCTTATGATAGAACACTAGATATGCCCCGCTTACCCTGAGTAACAACCAACTGAGAAATAACATTAATCGATTTGAAATTTTTTGCATTAGTCACCTCACCCTGAGGAGGACTAGTAGCAATCGGTGGAACTCCAGAAGTATCTGGGACTGGAACCCTAGACATAGTATGGATACCTTGAGTAGTACATATCCCTTCAACATTGTCCCCAGTTAGGACAGAAGAGTTACCTTGCATGTCAGATCATCGAGGGATGATTTGAAAAGCGAACAAACCAAGATTAGCAAGAACCTTAGACCTTGCAGCTTGAAATTAGAATACCAAGAAGGTGAAACATTCCTAAATGCCTTGTATCCTCTCCCTTATGAGTGTGGTGCACTATACACCCCTAAAAGAGACTCTACTCGACACAACTTTGTGGACTCCTAATTGACCATGAATCTAAATCTCTGATACAAACTAGACCTGACCCGACCAGGGGCCTTATTGTAATGGGCATCCCAAGTCCAACCAGGATTGAAGACTACCCTCGATACCCAACCCAACCATCCAACATATATCCAAAGTTGAATGGATTCTGAACATATAACAAGATAGCGTATAATTGCACAAATCTAGACTCTGGGATATTTCTATGATCGTGACCACCCAAATGAGTGCACCCGTCGCAAACCAACCCGACCGATAACCATAACCAAACCAAAACCATAAACCAAAACCAAACCATAACCAAACCAAGTTCCATAACATAACATAAAAAACTGGAACAGTGAGAAATTTAGTACAACAGTATCAACCCCAATACTAATGCCAATACTAAGGATGACACCAATAACAATCTCGCTCATACCAACCTATAGGAGTTCAACAAAAGCCTTTAACCAAAAGAAAATAAATATACGATTGGGATATGCCCCCAACCATACTCAGCCACAATACCAATGCCAATACTAAGGCTGACACAATACCGATCTCACCCATACTAACCCATAGTAGTTCCATAAAATCCTCTAACAAAAAAAAAACCAATATCCGGTTGGGATATGCCCCCAATCATAGCCAAAACTAATATCCATAAAATATCTAATATATGTAAAAGCATCTATGAACATTAAATAGAGCCTTTCAGAATATGGAAATTCACCACTTCAATCCAACCGAGCTGATCCCAAAATTTGATCACTAAGTAGAGGGAGTAGATTGGTCGGTTCCTGCATCACGTGGGGATATAGCCACCCGAGAATGGGTTAGTGGGTGAATGCTAGCAAGTAATTAGGATAAGGATACAATAATACCATCTAGTAAAATCAAGTTAGCCAACCACATGCATACAAACCATACATATAATATATACAACCATGTCGGGAAAGGGAATCGGGTTTAGTATGTATTTAAAATCATTAACCTGGGTATGTGTAGCTTAACTATCCCAAAACCGCCCATAAGCTATATGGGTCCAGTGTAACCCCCTGAATAAGCCTCGATACGTGTAGCCGCATGAACCGGAGATACCATAAGAGTAGGAGATTCCCAAGTACCCTTCACTCTCCATGATACATATGTACAGTGTACTTAGAAAATTACCATGTACCTCATAGTATCATATATGGTCACTGCCAATTCCTCTTGTCGACAAACATAAGTTTCCAATGCCCATCTATTGGACTCAGACTTTCACGGTTAGCTATCACACCCTGCCATTATTGCTAAATTAAAACCATTTCCAACCAACTAAACCATTATTCCATTATCATTAATCATGGATATAAGAAGTGTTATCATCATACTGACTATAGTTTGCAAGCAATATCCTTAGCCAACTATTTTATGTAAAGGTATTCCCATGTATCCAATGATTACATTATCTAGTTAACTTAGAGGATTCCCATGTATACCATAAGTGTTTCATTATTAAGTTTGCTTGGGGAATCCCATGTACCCCATAAGGATGTTTAATTTGCCAAAACCATGACCACAAAACCCTACCAATTATCCATTCTAGGCCATTTAAACTATTTATACTATTTATGGTTCTATTACCAAACTATACCATGAAATAGTTCCATTAAAAACCAATAATATAGTAAAAGGATTATCATAGGCATTTTATCAAACATATTGGAGGTATAATGTTTGTAAAACCAAATCCAATTACCAATTAACCATTCCATGCAACTAATTATCCAAACCACCATTTCAAGCATATAAAACCATAATTAAAACATGGGAAACCCATAACCAAGCATTTAATACATAAACCCCAACATATATTTAAAAACCCCAAAACCATAAAATAATCATGCCATGAAAACATTGTATAAATCATACCTTTAGTTGGAACTAGCAACGAGGGAAAAGTATCTTGCCTTAAATTAAGAAGATAATAGAGAAAAATCACCAAATCACACCCCAAATTGATTACCTTAGTGAAACCCTAGCCTTTCTTTACCTAAAAGCCTTAGAGAGAATTGTAGAGTATTTAAGAGAGTTTTCTAAGTGCTTAATGATCTAATAATAGGGTAAATAACCTCCTAAGTGGTTTAGAAGTTGTGGGGACTTAATAGGTTAAGTGGGAAAATATCCAAATTGCCCCCACTTAAACTGCATAAAAATCCCATCATAGGGTACGACTATACCATACCGGTCGTACCCTCCAATATGAGTTGTACACACCACTCATACCCTAGGCCTCCTCCTTGGACCAAATACTGTCCAACATAAGATTTACCCTATCAAAGTCATACCCAAAAATACGAATAGTACCCTTGACCCGTACCTCTGGCAGAATAGAATCACAAGTGGTTTGAACACTGTCCACTATACGAGTCCATGGTATGACTCATACCCTGGATTACGGCTCATAGTGAGCCACTCATACTCATATCCAAGTTATTTTACTAAGTCTTAGTTCCAGTGAAGGATAAACCCAAACCAAGCGACCCGTATCCAACTTTACGACTCATACTAGCTTAAGTCGTACCCATTCTAGAAACTAATCTAACCCACCAACCACCACTAGTCAATATACGACTAATTCATACCACTCGTACCACAGTATACGACTGGTACCCACCAGTCGTATGCTATCCAGAACCCAAAAATCCAAAAAATTTTCTAAGGGTCCCAAACCCAGGGCTTTTCAAAACTTAAGTTCCCTTTTTCTCATATTTTCATAGGATTTCTGTTGAGTCTGAGCTATTTTAATCATTTCTCTAACCAACTTAACTTTTTCCATAACTTCATGAACTTAATCAGGCCTTATGAAACTAGATTCACCAACCTCAAACCATCCAATGTGAGACCTATACCTCCTACGTTAAAATGCCTCAAAGGGAGCTATTTAAACACTAGAGTGATAACTGTTATTATAAGCAAACTCAATCAAAGGCAAGTGATCATCTAAAATACCCTTAAATTTAATCATGAAAGATCTTAAAATATCCTTAAAGTTTTGTATGGTCTACTCTGCCTAACTATTTATCTATGGTTGAAAAGTTGTGTTACGATGAACCTGGGTACCAAGAACCTTCATAAAAAACTTCTAAAATTTCAAAGTAATTTGAGTACCCCTATTCAAAATAATATTCAAAGAATTCTATGCAACTTAACTAGATCTCTGAGTTAACTAGCAGAAAATATGTTGACTTAGTTATCTTGTCAATAATAACCCAAATTGAATAATACTATTAGCGAGTATGGGGTAACCTTTTAATGAAGTCCATATAAAGAACTTTCCATGTCCAACTATGAATACTGATATTCTGAGTCATACAACTTGGTCTCTAGTTATCAACCTTAAGCTGCTGGCCTTTTGGACACTTGGCCACAAGTTCCATGATATCTTTCTTCATTGTTTTACACCTATAGATTTTCTGTAGGTCATGATGCATATTAGTAGCACTTAGATAAATATAATATCGAGAATTGTGAGCTTCTATCAGCAATTGTTGTATCAAGTGATCAACATCTAGAACATATAATATGCCCCGACAACAACGAACACCATCTCTCCTTTAGGAGAAAATCTCAACTTTTTGACTTTGGACTACTTTCTTTAACCAAAGAAAAATAGGATTGCCCTCTTACCTTACCTTCATCTCTACTACTAAAAAAGAATTTGAACTATTCTAAACCATAATACTACTTTTGGGTGAATTAACCAACCAAAATACCTATCTAGCAAGTCTGTAAACATCACAACCAATTTATTCTCATCCTCTACATGAGTAACACTACCCATAGAAAGTCTAGTAAGAGCACCACATTGGCCTTACCTGAATGGTACAAGACACTCATATCATATTCTTTTCAAAACTCCAACCATATTTTTTGATAAAGATTTAGATCTTTTTGATTGAACACTTACTGAAAGGTCTTATGATCAGTGAACATATCTACATGAACTCTATAAAGATAGTGTCTCTAAATCTTTAAGGAAAAACAATTGTTGCCAACTCAAGAGCATGTGTTAGGTAATTATTGTCATGAGGTTTAAGATGTCTAGAGGCATAAAATATGACCTTACTATGTTGAATCAACACATAATAAGGGATAACTCTAAAAGCATCACAATAAATAACAATCCTATCTAGACTCTTTGGTAGAGTCAACAGTAGAGCGGAGATGTGTTGGATCTTCAAATCCGGAAAACTTTTCTTGCAAGTATCAGACTAGTTAAATTTGAGTTTTTTCTGAGTCAACATGAACAAAGGAAAGCAATAGAGGAAAATCCTTCAACAAACCACTGTAGTAACCAACTAAACCTAATAAACTCCTAATATATGATGGAGAGATAGGCCTAGGTCAATTCCTAACAGCTTTAATTTTTTTGAAGATTAACGTGAATACCCTTACTAAAAATGATATGATCAAGGAATGCTACTGATTTTAACAAAAAATCACACTTTCTGAACTTGGAAAATAACTAAGGATCTTCTAGAGTCTGTAAGAAAATCCTCAAATGGTCTACATGTTCATCTTTACTTCAAGAATAAACAAGGATGTTATGTATTAAGATAATGATGAACATGTTCAAGTCATGCTTGGACCCTTTGTTCATTAAGTCCATAAAATCTGCAGGAGCATTGATTATTCCAAAATATATAATAATAAATTTGAAGTGACCATACAAAGTTTTGAATCTTGTCTTCAGAATGTCACGTTCTCTGACTATGATTTGATGCTAGCCAAATCTCAGGTTTATCTTTGAAAAATAACTGGCACCCTAAAGATGGATGAAAAAATGATTAATCCTAGGAATGGGATACTTATTCTTGATTGTGACTTTGTTCAACTTACCATAATCGATGCATATTCTAAGGGAACCATCTTTCTTACGCATGAAAAAAATTGGAGCACCCCTTAGAGAGATTCTGGTCCTAATAAAACATTAACTCAAAGATATTTTAACTATTCCTCTAATTTCTTAAGCTCATATGGAGCCACCATAGGATGGAATTAAAATAGGCTGACTATTTGGAAAGAGATCTATTCAGAAGTCAATTTCCCATTTAGGAGGAACACCAGGCTGATCTTTTGGAAACAGTTTTGGGTTTTGATTAACCACTAAAACTAACTTAAGTGTTAGGGCCTCAAACTTTCAATCCTTAACCCAAAAAAGATTATAGATACACTCTTTTAAAATTATTTTTCTAGCCTTAAGGTATCAAAGAAATTACATATAGGCTCTAAGAGAACCACCCTTATATTCTAAGACTAGTTTATTTGGAATCTAAAATTGGACTACACTATTTCTACAATAAACTAAGGAATAGAAAAATATAACCAATCCATTGCAAGAATGACATCAAGATCTGTCATATCTAATTCTAAAACATCAACTGAGGTAATTTTCTGAGAAACTGTGACAGGGTAATTTTTGTATGCCCGTCTAGATATGACTGAATCACCAATAGGGGTAAAGGATGAGAAAGGTTCTTAGGGGATTTTGGAACTAACACCAAAGTCTACTACTATATAAGGAGTCAAGAAGAAAAGTGTGGCTTTGAAATCTAATAAGGAATAAATATTAATATGAAAGACTTGCAATGTACCGGTGACTACATTAGGGGAGACCTCATAATACTATTAAGTGTGAAGTGCAAAATCTTTTTAGACACTTCCCACCACCTGCACAAGATGACACACCCTACTAAGTGGGCGGCCTGCTGGAGCTACTGAGGAGGTAGTCTAAGTACAACCACTGATACCACTTCTCATGACCGATGGGAAATCTATAATTTATGGCCTATCTTTCCACAACCAAAGAATCTATTTTTACCTATAAAACATTCTCTAGGGTTGTTTTTTCCATACTTCTTAAAAGTTTGGAAGGTATAACCACTAGAAGCACTATAATGAAACATAAGGCCTAGAGCTCTACTTTTCTAATCCTGACTGGGTATGAGAGATGGAACACTAGTGTATGATGGTGTTGGAGCTGAAGATATCTACTAAAACTGAGAGAAATGACCACCACTCATTTTTTACTAAGGATGGTTGAAGTTGCCTATTCTAGCTCTCTTAGTCTTCCTTTCCTTCTCCTTTATCTTTTCTTTCTCAATCTACTAAGCATAGGTCATAAATATAGAGAGGTCAATTTCTCTAATACCTTGACCACTAAATATAATACACATGAAATAAACTTACTCTTGTAAGTCACTGGATCAACCACCATCTCTAGAGTATACCTGGAGACCTGAGTAAACCTTAGAAATTACTCGTTTATATATATGTATCCCTATTTCAAATTTATGAACTCCTTATCCTTAGCTTCCTTCAGCTCACAAGGAAACCTATCCAAAAAATTATTCATGAACTCATCCAATCCACTGGTCATGCATCCACACGTCTACCCTCTTTTTACTATTTGCACCAAGTCTGAGCCACTTCTTTCAATTGATAACGGTTAAGTCTACACTCTCAAATAGAGTTATGCTCATGATCTGAGTAATTTTCTGAGACTTATTAATAAAAATTTATGGATTTTTATCCATCTTTAAATCGTGGAACTCTAGTGGATTATCTGAGTGAATTCCCAGACTCTCATAGCAATTGCATTTATATTTGGGTTCATTGGTGTAATAACCTGTTAATTAACCTAGTTGGTCATAACCTAATCCAGCACCTAAAAACTAGCCTTGAACTTACATAAGAGACTTGCTCATTCAGGGGATCTACTGGAGCTGGTGGAACTTGCAGGTTTCCACATTCATTTCTTCTTCTATTGGCACTTTTGGAAGGCATTTTCTATAAATACATAGAGAACAACTTAGAACAAAATTAAATAAATCTCACACTTTATCGCATGAAACATGAAATAAATGATACTTTAAACCTAATTCTGTAATACCAATTTTTTCACAACTTAAGATTACACCTTCATTATAACATAGTGCTTAGAGATATAAGTGATCCCAAGCTAATCCATGACTTTGCATGACAATAAGAATACTGAATATAACTAAAATATATTAAGCAAAAGCTTAATTTGAAACTAAATAATAATTTAAAAAACCAATACTAAAATACAAAACTAAAATTGTCTAACATAGCCATTGAGCTAAGAATCTAACTGTTTGTGGAAACCTCTGCTAATAATGAGTTACTGGGACAAGTCCCAACCTGACCTATAAATATCTAAAAAATAGAAGTATATACTATAATAAAATATAAACTCTCTTCCTCGGATGATGAGAACTCACCACTATCAACTACTGGAAAGGGCACTAGAATCTATCGACTACATGTCTAATGTTAAGTGTCCAAACCTATATCATGATACTAAATATTGAAAGAAAATGTATGCAGTCAATACTTTTAATATATTAAGAATGTGAGTTATGCAACTATAAAATATGTTGATAAATACTGAACTAAAGTACAATGACCCTATCCAAGATGCATAAATATACATATGAACACTTATATAAAATGATTATCTATAAAGTCATCAATTTCAGGAAATATAACTAAACGAAGTGTCATGTATAATACTGAGTCTAAAACTATGGGAGGTTCTTGAAACCTACATATACTATGTGAGAAAACATAGAATTCAACCTATTAAAACATCACTATTTCTATTATACCTAGTCATCACGGGTCACATAAAGAGTCATCATGCCTGACAATGACTTATCAATGGATTTTTTGTGACTGGATAAGATTTGTTGAGTCTGGGGATAATTAGGACACAATAAATTATCCTTACTAATGATGGTTCATTGTGTTGAAGTATTGTGTCTAGACTCAAATTGTCATCTATCTAGGTCACGTCTTGATGAGTGACCTAACAAGTTATCTAAGGTGATAATGACTCATAGTCTAGAGTCATCACTACTAGGCCAAGTTTTCAACTTCCAAGACTTGGAAAATTTCACTCAAAATGAGTCATATGATAGCTCATCATGACTTTAAAACTAGAAACATTTAGGACTTTTTCTCTAACACTCAACATGGCATACCCAATGAGTCATTGGTAGTAATGACGACTCGTTGCCTAAGTTATTTTGTAAAGAATTGTTTGGTTTTCTGATTGACATTCTATGCTATGTATGAAATAGTCTTAAGAACTTTTGGGGCTTACAGTCATGCCACTCATAAGGATATAATTTAGGTAGGACCAAGAAAAATGGAGAAAATTTAAAGAAACCTTAAGAGAGAGCCAAAGATATAGTACTAGAGACAATCACCCTCTTAGAAAGCTCATAGGAGTCTGAGCTTACGTCTCTTGTTCGAAAATCTAGAAACCAAGATTCCTTGAATCATAAGTGTAATACCTTAGACTTGAACATATGGTTATTCATGTCATGACACGAGACTATCTTTTAGTCATGATACGGTGCTTGGAGTCACTAACGACCCCATAGCCTAGCATGATATAAAGAATATTGTGTAAAATTGAAGAATATTATGTAGAAGCTAAAGTTTAAATAATAATATAATAATAATTAATGTAGTCTAATATTGGAATCAAAATGAAAATTGACTAACATGAACAAGTAGCTAAAATTTTTTATATACTTATCTGAAATACTCTACTAGGATGAGTTGCTCTGACAAACCCCCAATTATCTTTAACTGACTTAAAATGAGATGATAATGAAATAAAATAGTAAAGACTAGTCCTCGAATAATGAGGAGTCACAAAATTCTATTGTTGAGGTGATGCGAGATTATGCTAATCATGCGCTAGATGTTGAACATTTGAACCAATTTTATAATACAATATAGTGCAAAATAAAATATATTTTTAGTAATTTGACTGTACTAAGCTTGTGAGATATGTACTACAATATATATGCTGAACATAAGAGGATAAACTAAGCATGAAACTGAGGAATATAAACTGATGCAAAGACCAAGTAAATAAGCATGTAACTAAACAATAATAAATTTATTAAACTGAATACAAGGTCAATAAATGTCTGAGTCTAAACTGTGGGAGTTACTGTTAACCTACATACCCCATTTGAGATAAATAGGGCCCAACCTATAACCTCAACTAGAAGGGTATTATGTACCTTGCCAAGTAGACAAACACTAACTAACGTTGATTTACTAGATTGATATCCATAAAGGGATTAAGTTACATATCCTGTCCTGATCGGTGACACTTTAAAATCTAAAGTGGTGCAGTAGTTTAGGGACTTAGGGATTGCTCCTAAATTTCTTAGCCTAACTGATGAGTGGGCCTTTATCTCTGTGTTCACGTGGTGCTAAGTGCTATCCCAACTAAATTATACTAAATAACTGACAAGATCTTTAATATTAATATCTAAGACTAAGTGATAAACACTTTACTGAAAGTATCCTAAATATAGGGAATTGATGGAATGGATATTCAATATCAAATGCATAAAGTATAAGGTCATCAGGTGTTGATAACCTTCCATCTCAGAGGAATGCAACTACTCATGAATATCTCTAAAATCTAAATGGTGTAGGGATTCATACAACAAAAGTCTAACATCATGAATTATCCATATGTCAAAAGAGTTCATCAATTATATGTGTAAAAGCACTAACTTTTATTGGAGAACATGTATTCTTGACTTGTTCATGTTAAGGAACGAATACATAAAGAACTTCATAACTTTCATGAAAACCTTAAATTAAGGAATGAATTGACTAAAGGATTTAGTTTACTAAGGGACTCAATGGGTGAAGTGGAACTCATTTATGAAATCCTACATACCTTGAAGTGAAGCTCTTGGACTTGGTGCTTGAAGAATAATGAACCCTAGTTTCTTCCTTTGGAGAAGAGGAAATTGCCTATTACTTTGAACTTTTCTAATTGTCACTTGATTTTGAGTTATTGAGGGATTTAGGGTAGTTTGGGATTAATATTCAGTCTAGAGATAACCAAGAAAATTTGGTATTGGAGGTTAAATAATGGGAAAAGTCTAATGTGCTTTTTATAAGAACATAACTTAAAAACTGAGTATCATGATGGATGAAGCCTCCAATGGTTGTTTGATCTACCAAAGATCGTTCGTAAGGTCATTGGTTGAGGGTTGATTTTTATGGTTTTATTGACTTCATCAGACAAGCCAAGGAATGCTCGTTGGACCCTCCAAAAATCATTACTTGGTTGGTCATTAGATTCTCTTCCTCAGGCCAGCTAGTGACCATAATTCCTACCAATGATCATTGGTTCTACCGACGATCATTTGTTATACCAATGATTGCTAGTTCTACTAATGACCATTGGTTTCCTTAGTTCCTAGGAGGTATTTATTTTAACTACTAGGATTTTGGGGCTCTTTCCTATAGAACAGGACATAGGACAGTCATCCTATCTACCAATGGTTATTTATTTGGCCATCGTGTCTCACTACTAGGTAGTGCTTTACTAAAATAGACCTAATTCCTAGCTCCAAAATTAGATAAATAAGAAATTGGATGTGGTGGAAAGAATACACAAATACCTCTTGTTTACTAGATTCTAAGCCTTAGAAAACTTCATAATCTAGGAGTTATGCTCATTTGAAGTTGAGTCTAGAAATATTCTATACAAGAATTCAATCGGTAATGAATCGTTCAATTTAACTATGAGCTATATGACCTCAACTAATATATAAAGTACTTATCATGCTATCAAATTATTAATTTTGGTTCTATATGTACTTGAAGTATGATTCTGATCTTAGCTTAGATTTTTGGGGTGTTACAATTCTGACTTACCTCAGACTTCTAGGCTTCCACAGACAAAAGTGTGGAATGGTTTTAAGACCACTGATCATGATCCTAATTGTAAAGATAGTACTAAGAAGTTTTAGTTTCATAACCTAATTTACGAGTCATGATAACACATACTCTATCTCGCCAGTAGGTAAGCCTAACCATAGCCCAAGCTAGATGCAATGGACTAACTTGGTGGAGAATGCCTAATAGCCAAAAATTAATAATTAAAGACTATAATACAAATATTACAGTCTATAAGGTCTAATAGATATATAGGAAATAAACAACTATCCCAAGACTCAATAATGTCGATACAAGAGCTACTATAAATGAACTATGAGTACTGAATAGTATATTACAATCTATTTTAAGGTAAAAAGACTATACATAGATAAATAGAAGGAAAAAGGGTAACACCGACTCCAAGAGCTCACCCAATCTCCGTTTGTCTATCTGTCTATCTATCTGCCTATCTATCTATTTTTCTGTCTATCTATCTATATATCTGTCTATCTATTTATCTATCTATAAATCTGTCTATCTATTTATCTATCTATCTATTTATCTGTCTATTTATCTATCTGTCTATTTATCTGTCTGTTTATCTATCTGTCTGTCTATCTGTCTGTCTGTCTGCCTACCTATCTGTCTATCTATCTATCTGTCTGTCTGTCTATCTATCTGTCTGTCTGTCTGTCTATCTATCTATCTATCTATCTGTCTATCTGTCTATCTGTCTATCTGTCTATCTGTCTATCTGTCTATCTATCTATCTGTCTGTCTGTCTGTCTGTCTGTCTGTCTGTCTGTCTGTCTGTCTGTCTATCTATCTGTCTATCTATCTATCTATCTATCTATCTATCTGTCTGTCTGTCTGTCTGTCTGTCTGTCTGTCTGTCTGTCTGTCTGTCTGTCTGTCTGTCTGTCTGTCTGTCTGTCTGTCTATCTGTCTGTCTGTCTGTCTGTCTGTCTGTCTGTCTGTCTGTCTATCTATCTATCTATCTACCTACCTTGAGAATCACTACCTATGAACTGGGAGCTACTACGACTCCCACTGAACCTACCCTAATATCGTGGCCTCTTATCGCTATTGCATGGTCCACGCAATGCGTCTCTTCCATAAGTTGAATATGATAAAAAATCTTAGAAAAAGACCTACCAGTAATATCCAAACTTTGTGTAGACATATAAAGAAGAAGTTTTAATACACAAACAAAGCAACAAAGCCTTTCATAATCAGTAGTTAGAATATAAGTTGCTTGCCTAGCAAACTTATGAAATGGAGCCTCATACTCCACAACAGTCATAGAGCCCTGCTCCAACCTCGAGAATTGATATCTAAAATAATCCCTAAGTTTGTGAGGCATGTACTTCTCCATAAAAATCTTAGAGAACTGGGTCCAAGTCAAAGAGAAAGATCCAGATAGTCAAGAATAAAGATGACCTCTCCACCAATGTCGAGCTGCCAAGTCCAAATTATGGATCCTATCCTCACAAGTAATCAAGAACTCATATGCATCCTCTCTCGATGCATTAGAAAACTTGGACGGAGCCAAGCTCAAGAATATACCAAGCATCTTCTGCTTCTCGACTGACATAGCGCGTTGAGCAACTACTGTCTAAGCAACTATGACACAATAAGGACCTTAACTCTAGGATTCGCAGCTACAGTTTATGCCCCTACTTTAGTACCACTCTAATCTATAGATTGTGTATCATCAGATGGTGCAACACTAACCAATCCTAAAATCTGAACCAAAGCATCCCTGAGCACTGAAAAAGAAAATATTCCTGGTGGATCCTGGGCTAGTCCTTGGCCCAGTGCTGGCTGGGGTGGAAGAATCTCTGGCTCAGGAGTGAGAATAGGGTCTAGGGAAGACCCTTTATCCTAGAATCTAGATGGGGACACATACATAGGCTATCCATGACCTATAGGTCATCTATGAACAACGACAGCTTCCCTAGGCTCAGTCTCGGGACCTTTGTCTTGTATAGCGGTAGCACATGTCCTAGCCATCTGTGAAAAAGTGAAACCAATGGAATACTTTAAAAGCCAACTAAAACTTTTAGCACGAAATAAGTGAAGAACTTATAAAAATGTCTTATAACCTCTATAAGATAAGAAAAAGGCATCATCATTTCAATTCTCGGGACTCTACTAGGCACTTGCTCTTGTACCAATAATATAAGTGAACCTAGGCTCTAACACCAATTTATCACGACTAGATTTATGAGTCATGATGGCACCTACTCTGTCTCACCTGTAGGTAAGCCAAACCATAGCCTGGACCTAGATGCAGCGGGCTAATTTGGTGAAAAATGACCTAAAAGCTAGAAATTAACAATTAAAGACTTAAATAACACTAACATAGTCACAAAGGTCTAATAGACAGATAGGAAATCCATAACCATCTCAAGAATAAGTAATGTCGATACAAGATCTACCATAAATGAACTATGAGTACTAAATAGTCAAATATAGTCTATCTCGAGGATGAAAAACTAGACATAGCTAAATAGAAGGAAAAAAGGGTAACTTCGGCTCCAAGAGATCACCCAATATCCAAAATCAATTATGTATAAATGTCAAATCAACGGCGACAACTAGTACTCAGATCTGCACCAATGGGGTACAAAAGTGTAGTATTAGTACTAAAACTATGGGTACTCAGTAGGCATCATTTGACAGCTATGCTAAATCATGATATAAATACGATAAGATACAATAAAATAAGCTAAGTCAAGGCAAAAAGGAAAAAACCTGGAAATAAGCTCTAACCCCATTGTACATAAATAAATAGATACTTATGAGATATTAACATAAATATCACACCATTATAACTACAAGATTGGCCCACATAAGACAATAAGTGTGGAAAAGTAAATAACCTAACATAGGTACCCATAATCTTGGAGGGTACAATTAAGGAAAATAAGCAATCAAATATCCATAAATCACCAAATTATCATGACATAACCAAGAATCCATCTGAATTGTATCATTTCATACAGAACTCCCAATGTCGGACTCGAATCAAAACTCATATTTATAAACTATATCAACGAACCATATAACCAAGCCATACTAATAAACTAATCCAATGTAATATTCTAATACCACATCTAATAAGTCATGCCAACAATCATGCCCATAGTCTATGTCAATAGTCATAATCCTATGTTATTTCAATAATCGTATCTATAAGCCACCAATCATATCTATAAACCATTGATCATAAGTATAAGCCACGTCATATCTATGAGCCATTAATCATATTGATAAGACATCATTTCTATAAGCTACATCATATCTATAAGCCATATCATATTTATAAGTCATATTATATCTGTAAGCCATATCATATATATAAGCCTATCATATCTATAAGCCATATCATATATATAAGCCACATCATATCTATAAGACATTAATTATTAATTACATCGGTACCTATATCATTAAGAATGTCAACAGGAAATATTATTAATCATATTCAAAAGCAATATCAATAATCATATGTAGATAAGTCATATCATTATTCATATATCTATAAATCATATCATTAATCATGTCTAGAATCCATCTCAATAATTGTATTTAGATAAGTCATATCATTATTCATATCTATAAATCATATCATTAATCATGTCTGGAAGCCATATCAATATTTACACACACACACACACACATATATAGGCCTGATAACACCCAAGCTACACCTTCAATTCAAAGATAATATAGTTGCTATCAAGTAAAGTAACCCAACCAAGGTTGTGGTTGAATCCCAAGGGAACATGTGGAAGTGTAGCTCTTATTTGAAGAAATCAATAGAATATACTGAAAGTAAAATTGGGGGTTTTAAGTAACAATCCTAAACAAGTAGCAAATAACAACTATGGTTGTAATCAGTTATAACAAACACTAGAATTGTGTTCCCCTTGGCTTCTCAACTCAGTAGGTTTATTGTGATTTGCTGAACCCACCCAGTACCTTTCATGTAGAATTTGATAATTTATGTACCATCAACTTTCTTATGGACTCATTGATGGATTTCACCCTTTACCTTTTGAATCTCAAGATGTTGTTTTACTAACCCTTATCCTAGATTCCAGTTAACTATTACCTTTTGAGTCTCAAGTTATTAGATAATAGATAAAGTCTTACATAGATAATATTGGTTAGCCTAGATCGACAATTAATCTTCAAATTAATATTGTAATTATATTTTCCTAGACACTACTCCTCTTTTGGAGTAAGTAGTAATCTTCAAATTAATGTTGTAATTATATT
The DNA here is from genome assembly GCA_030864215.1 of Capsicum pubescens. Classification (NCBI taxonomy): domain Eukaryota; kingdom Viridiplantae; phylum Streptophyta; class Magnoliopsida; order Solanales; family Solanaceae; genus Capsicum; species Capsicum pubescens. Next base: position 189,409,681 of record CM061544.1, on the reverse strand, counting down.
TTCCTAGATACAACTCCTTTTTTGGAGTAAGTAGTAATAATCTAGGCGGGATCCTAATATTTGCAACCGCTAGAACAACTATCAAACCTAAGATAACACAATACATGCATAGATACTGGTTTAGAACAACTTAGAACTTTCCTTACATCATTAATATGCCAGGGTTCCCACAACCCTAGCTAAGGGTTTTAGCTGCTCATGCTTATGAAATGATTAACAATATTCATGATTGAATGCATTAAATGATATCACAATAATAAGCAAGTGAAAACCCAAAGCTTCAACTAAATTAATAACTAAAATCAATATAGAGTAATTCCAATACCAAATTTGGATCTTAGAATCAAATATAAGTTTGAGTATATGAAGTGCGTAAACTAAATATAAAATGTCAATAGGGTATTTATTGAATACAAGGAAACCCTAAAAATGAACTCTCAAAAGAAAAAGGAAATTTAAGGTCAGTGGACACTTACTGAGGTCATATACAGATCATACGTAGCATATACAGACCGTATATGGCCCTACGTATCTGGAAACCATTCTACTTGGATCCTGCAACTCCTTGGATTTTGTATTCTCTCACATACTTTGGTCACATATAGACCGTGTGTAGAACATTTGGATAGTATGTAACACTAAGTATGTGCCTGATCTTATGGGTTGATCTTGTAACTCTCTAGATTTTTCACTCTGAAGCATACATTGGTCACATCCGAACCATATGTCATCTTGGTAAGTGGCAGCATTTGTTTTTTCCTACAGCTTAGCCTCTAGACTTCTAGTTCTGCAACATACTTTGGTCACATACGCCTGGTAAGTGACACGTACGCCTAAAAATGCCTTAGTAAGTATCCAAAAACTTTAAATTTCTTTTTATTCTTTAGATTAGCATCCAAAACCTTATTTCCTACAAAAAATACCCAAAACTCATCATAGATAGAAAAACAATGTAAGAAACTTGCATATTTTTGTAGTTTTAAGCGTCGAAAGTGCTATAAATCCATAGAACATCAACACCTTCAACTTAGAAAATTTACATTTACTCAAGCAACACAAAAAAATAAAACAAAACACGATAATTAACTAGGAGAATCTAAGCTATCCAAGGTAGTTAATCAACACATTAAGCTCAAAACATAATATCCTCTCCTATGCCAACCTTTCAAAGCCAATTGTGTACAAATATAAAGCACAAATATGTGAAATAGGGGGATAAATATATGGCATTACATTAGCAATAGAAAACCATGCATATATACAAGGTACACTACCTAAACAAGTAAGCAACTAGCAATATGACTTATGCGCCCTCACAATAATGAAGTTCCACCCACTCATATGAAATAATGTATGTCAATGCAGGGACAGTCAAGTGACACTCATACTCAAAAGAAAAGTTCCAATCAATGTGTATCAAATACCATAGGATTGCCCTTATTTTCTTTACCTTAGTTTTTGGACAGTCAAGTTAGGATCACTATAGGACTTTATTCACCTTGTAATGTAGGGTTGGGGGCTGGTGTGGTACATATGGATATATCAAGTGACTAAGCCTCCTTGGAACTACAATTACTTTTGGGGTCCACCCTTTAACCAATTTTATTTTTTCCACCCTTATTTCTCCCTTTTATTCTTTATTACACATTCAGGTTGGGTGTGGTCTTTTATTATTTCTTTTTCATATTTTTACAATTTTTCTTTTTCTTTTTCTTTTTCCTTTATTTTATTTTTCTACCATACCCATCCCTACAATTTTTTTCTCTTATTTTACTTTTCTATATACCCACTTTACATCACACATACTTATGATAACCACCCTCAACTTAGGTAATTTGCCTGAGTTGAGGTGCACAATGTTTAAGAAGGAACATATCCTAAACAGGTTCATTGTAACACAAATGGGAAGGTGAATGGTGTAATAAGAAAAAAAAGCATACAGGCTCAAAATTGGGATATAATTCACACATGGAAGGTCATTTAGGCTAAAGTGGACTAACATAAAAATGACCTATGATTCTTTCCTAACCAACTATCCTACAACCTAGGCAAGACTAACCGAGCAAGTTCTGGATTTAAAACACAAAGAGAACTAGATAACATCTTACACACACATGCCATTAAGTCAATATTAAAAGCTACTACCTATATAGTTTATGAAATTATTAGCAAATGATTATCAAGTCCCTAATCCTAATGCCATAACAAGTTCCATAATATTCACAAATATATACATTCACATAGTTCTAAAATAAATTTTTGGAGGGGTATCATTTTTCTCAAAATCAATTAAAAATATGACAACTATCCTAAATATTCAAAAATATCCTAATTACACAAAATACATCACAATACAAAACAAAACACAATAAAGCACAAATTTTAACCTACACATGCCAGTTCTACAACCATATCGTGGCCAACAGAATAAGAAAAACGATAACAAAAACCCATGATGGTAATGGTATACCCCACCCTAACTAAAAGACTTTGCACTGTGTTCAATACACAAAAAATAATATAAAACCAAGGGAATGAGGACATACCTGGGATGCACTAGGCATCCGTTTACCTTGGGTTGCCTCCCAAGAAGTGCCTGATTTACCGTTGTAGCATGACTCAGTTTTTTGGTTACTCAAACTTTGCCAAAGTCTATATCAATACAGACTTTCACTTCCTTAAGGTTTCCCATGTGGTTTTTCACCATCATGCTTTATTTCTATAGTACTATGTGGGAATACTCAAATTATAATGAATGACCCTTATCCCCTTGACTTCAGCTTGCCAAGAAATAAGTGGAGTCTTGAATTATACAACAAGACCAAATAATAGGTTCAAATACCTTTTTCTCAATTTTTCTATCATGATACAACTTCATTCTTTCTTTGTACATGGTAGAGATCTTATAAGAAAGGAGTCAGAATTTATCTAACTCATTCAACTTGCTCAACCTTATGTTTGATAGACCATGTGGGACTTATGAACTTGATGAGCTAGTCATAAAGCCCCCTTAACTAAAAGATTATGAATTGAGCAATTTTAATGCATTCCAGGTCAAACAAAACCAACAAAGTAAACACTAAAATAGCGGGTTGCTTCCCACCTAGCGCTTGATTTAACATCGCAACATGACATGCCTATGTTGGTTATTCAAACTTTACCAACAAGCCCATGGGTTACCTCCCATGCAGCTCTTGATTTAACATTGCAGCATGATGTGGGTACCTTGACTACTCAAAATTCATCAAGGTACCCAAAAGAGCACCCTCTTAGGTCATAAATACAATTAATATCTGAAACCACTCTCATATCGTTAGACTGCTTCATCGTTCTTCAGATGTTAAAAGTCACTTATTCACTATTATCTCTAAACTTTATCTCCCCCTTCTCCATGTCAACCATATCTCTACATGTGGCCATAAATGGTCTCCCCAATATAATGAGCATCTCTATGTTAACCTCATAGTCTAGAATGACAAAGTCTACTAAAAAGATAAAGTTATTGACTTTTACTATCACATCAAAATAAATGCCCATAGGTTTCTTCATAGTGCAATCAGCCATCAACAACCGCATCGTAGTTGGTTCCAGAGGACTTAAGATAAATTTCATGAATACAAGTAGCATCATCAAATTTATGCTGGCACCTAAGTCACATAGTGCTCTAGAAAATTTGGATGACCCAATGGTACATGGGATCGTGAAAGCACCAAGATTACCTCTTTTTGAGCTATAGACTTAGATGTGACTCCACTACAGTGGTGCAATGCACTAATGTCCTCAAAAGTAGCCATTTTTTTCTTAGTCACCAATTTTTTCATAAACCTAGTATAGCTTGGCCTCTTCTCTAATGCCTAGAGAAGAAGGATGCTTAAGCTCAACTCTTTCAGCATCTCAATAAGTCTTTTAAACTTTCCTTTCTCTTTCTTCTGCTTTAGTATTTTAGGAAAAAGAGGGGGTGGTCATGATATTTATCTTATTTCTGACTCAGTGATCTTACCCTCATCTTTCTCCTCACTAGCACTAACCTCAATACCTATCATCGGGTCCAACTCTATAACAAGAGTGTCAATAATCATTGTGCTATTATTTTTCAACTCACTCATAGCAGGTAATAGGGGATCTATAGTAACTTTCCACTCCAGGTGATAATAGCAAGACAGTGACCATCATTCTTTAGATTTTGAATTATGTTACTCAGAAGGGTCCATGGTTGTCTCTGATTTAAAGTGGCCAAGATCTGCCAAAACGGGTGCTCTAACTGCTTGATAGCAGTTGATGAGACTCGAGCTTTTTTGTCAAACCTGAAATATCATCCTTGATTTTCTTAAGTCTAGCCTCCCAAGTCTTTTTCCCTTCACCATTGTGGTCAGCCTGGCTTCCATTCTCGATTTTATATCATGACAGCTAGGCAGAATATACCTATCTCCCTTATCCTTATAGTCATATTTCTACCTCCAGTCACCATCTCTCTCCCTACAAAAATCTTGGTATATATCACCATAGTAGTTCTGACCTTAGTTTCCTTACCCTTGGTCTAAGAAACCTTCCAACTGATGATCCAGATACATAGCCTCCTATTTTAATACAGACTCATAAGCTCTAAAAGTTGCCCTTTGTGCTCCTACTGCACTTACTTTCTTGGAATTCATTGCCACAAACTGCTTAGCCAGCAATCTTAGATTAGTCCTTAATATTATAATCTCTTGCGCCAGAGAATAATTATCTACACTCTTATATCGCATTAGATTTTTGGTCCTTGAAATTTTTTTGAAATTTTATCCTCACTGTCCTGACTATGAATCCCCTAATAAGTTGTAAGGACTCATGATAGGACATAGAGAGTCGATGGTGACTTTATTAGAATAAGTTTCTTAGTATTCTAATCTAAGTACGAGTGCCTCTTAACTAGTCATCGAGATTTTTTACAGGTCATAAAGACCAAGTCGTAAGGTGTCCAAAAAGTTTGGCCCAATACATTGTCTTCATTAAAACTTGAGGCCATGAGTCATAAATAATCATGATGAGTTGTTATGTCCCAATCATTGAGTGTCTAGCGTGTCATCTCAAATTGTTGTTGTCTTAAGTACGAGAAGTGATTATGAGTCATTAAGTGTGGTTATGAGTTGTGGTATAAATTGTAGCCAGACCAGTATGGGGTTTTGGTGGTTTTTTCTTAGCTACAACTCCTTCTGATGAGTCGTCATGTGTATATAAAAGTTGTATAGTGACCCATAGTCACTTCGATAATTTTTAGTCTTTTTATTAAGAGCACTTTGGACACTTCCCCTCCACCACAATTGTAACCCATGACCAAAACACCTATTGGGGGATCCCATTATCATTGATAAATTACTAAAACACTTTTAAAAGCTCTCTTAAATTCTCTCAAGCAGCGGTACTTAGGGTTTCCAAGAATTAGGTCAACCAAGGGCTTAAGGGTTGAATTCCTTTCATAAAACTTGTTATTTCAGGCATCTTACTCTTCCCTCATTGTTAATTTGTAAAAATCATATGTTTTAAAGTATTGTTCATGAGATATTTATGTTGCATTGAAATTAAGGGTTATGAATGCCTATTGTTGAATAATGTTTTCCCATGATTTACATATGAATATTCATGCTTAAATTATGGTTTCAAACTTGTGGGTACATGAGTAAGGGAATGAACTATGAAATTGTGATTTTACCCAAACTTGTGACTTTTGAATTGGTTATGACCCCAACTCTGTATTGTGAAATTGTATTTTAATTATAAGAAATATGGGTATTTGTAAAATTGAACCAAGGGGGTTGTGAATTCCCCCAAGTAAATATAATTGGTGTGGAATGTTGATGTTATCGTGAAAGTGTAGTTGGTATGACTATACCACCAGTGTATACCTTAATGTGTAATGTGGTTCAATGAATGGGAATGTGTGATACTTATTTTAATTGGGATTTAATAAGGGTTGGGTATCTGAGTCGTGAAAGTGGAGGTCCCGAGGGACTAATACTGGAAATAGCAATTGCCGACACAGGGGTCTATATGACTGGGAGGTTTGAGTCCCCTTTACTATTATTATCATATGATTGGGAGGTTTGAGTCTCACACACCTTATTACATGATTTGGTGCTCATGTCACCTTGATATATAGGGAGGTTCGATTCCCCCATAGTGTATATGTATACCCTCTGGTTCGTGCAGCCACATGTACTGGGCCCTACTAGCTAGGGAAGAGCTGGGCCCATATAGCTCATAGGTGACTTCGTATGTTATGACGATTGAACTACACAACCCAGGCTAAAGTTTTAAAGTTCATATTTAATCATGTTCCCTATCCCTACATGTAATATATCTATATGTATATGCATTTGATTATGTGCATTAGTTTTGAATGATTTTGAACTATTGACCATGAAATTATGGTATTATTATCCTTGAGTTACATGCTAGTGTTCACCCCACTAACCATCTCTAGATGTTGTATCCCAATGCGATGTAAGTACCAGAGCTTCTTCAACTTTTCTTGCTTAGAGTTAGGTCGTCGGCTTGGTCTGGTTATTTGTGGTGTTTTGGTGAAGTGGTCAGTTTTAATTCCCAGAAGGCTTAGGTATTTCACTAGCTTTCATTCTTATATTTGAGTTAATAGTTACTTTCATTATCATTAATATTATTATATTTATTCTCATTGTCATCTATCCATGCTGGGGACATATCCCAACCTAGACTAGTTTTGGTTCTTTATTTAGAAGGCTTTGTTTTGATCAATATGGATATTGGGTGATTTTAGTCTATTTTTGGCCGATCATCGATCATTGGTTATAGAAATTTTTTGACTTTGTTTAAGCTTATTGTATGCTATCTTGTTATATCTTAAGAATTCATCCAACATTAGGGGATGTTGCATTTGGTTTGATTAATAGCAGGGGTAATCCCTAGTCCATGTGTCACTTGAGATACCCATCATGGCTAGGCCTTAGTTTGGGCCGTGATAGGGATGGTATCAGAGCCTAGGTTTGGTGTCATTGAGGGTCCAACAAAGTCATGTCAAGTAGAGTCTTATTTGTGAGTGTGTAGCATGCCTCATTTATAAGGGAGAGGATACGGGTCATTTAGGAATATTTCCCCTTTTATTTGTTTTATTTTAAAGTTATAAAGTCTAAGGTCTTGAATCTACTGAAATTCCTGTATGTTCGCTTTTCAGATCATGCCTCGTAGAAGATCTGATGCTCATGGGAACCCTTTTGTCCCATCTGAGGGCAATGTGGATGGAGCTCGCCCTACTTTAGGAGTTTAGAATTGATCTAGGGTCGTAATATCTGATTGGCCTTAGGGAGATCCATCTCTTTCCCCTATCACTCCTCAGGTACCTAAGCTAGCGTGTGTTGAGTTTTTTACCAGTTAATTCATTTACTTACCCAGTTGGTGGCCTCTCAGACTGAGTATCTTTCTTCTATTGCTCCATCATCTGAGACCACTAGAGTTGACTAATTCATAAGGTTGAGTCCTCCTATTTTCACTGGTTCTAAGGTTGAGGAAGATCCTCAAAATTTCATTGATGCGATAGAAAAGATCTTCCGTGTGATGTATGATATCGATGTAGAAAGAGTAGACTTTATAGCTTATCAGTTGAAGGATTTGGCATACCAATGTTATAAAGAGTGGGAATAGTCTAGGAGCAATAATGCTCAGTCTGCCTTACAGGATGATTTCTCTACTACTTTTCTTGATCACTTCTTTCCTCAAGAGTTGAGGGAGGTGAAGGCTGAGGAGTTTGTGAACATGAAAAAAGGCAGGATGTTAGTAAAAGAGTATGCCTTAAAGTTTCATCAGTTGTCGCATTGACCATGAGGGATAGAATGAGGAAGTTTGCTAAGGGTTGGCTAATGAGTTGATCTTAGAGAGCAAGGATGCCTTGTTGAACAAGGATATGGACATCTCTATACTTGTGGTGTCTATGCAATAAGTGGAATAAGAAAAGAAGAAGCAAGTAGAAATGAGTGAATGGTAGGATAAGAAGTTTTTCCATTCAGATCAGGGTGGAGGTCAGCAGCAAAGTGGTAGAGATAGTGGAAAGTGGTCTAAAAAAAGTAGGGAAATTCTGGTTCCTAATCTATGGATGGTTCACCTTATCCAAAGTCATTAGGTGATTGTCGTTCTTAGTATAATAGTAGGTTTAGAGCACCAGGGGCCCAGTCGCAGGGTATTAGGGTAGTAGGATCCATCATATCCTCCTAGTAGATTTTGTGGTTAGGTGCACCGTGGTATTTGTCAAGAAGGGAGGAACAAGTTCTTTAAATATGGTCAAATTGTTCATATACAAGGGAATTATCCTTCTAAGGTTACTTTTGGGTAAATAAGATTCCTACTGCTACTATATCATCTCCCGTACCAATAGGTTTTACTTCTGCTTTATGTTTCGGCACTGGTCATAATCGTCTATACGCTCTTGCTACTCGAAAGAATTCTGAGACATCCCTCGATATAGTTACTATTAAGGGATCATGGTGGATCCACAAAAGGTTGTGGTGTTTAAAAGGTTGCCTAGAACCATGACTCCATTCGACATTCAGAGCTTCTTAGGTTTAGCCAGCTACTATAAGAGGTTTGTCGAAAGTTTCTCTTCTATTGCTGCCTCATTAACTAAGTTGACTCAGAAAAAGGTAATGTTATTGTGGCTTGATGCTTGTGAGGGCAGTTTTGAGAGGCTGAAAGATAAGTTAATTTTAGCTCAAGTCTTGACTCTACCTAAAGGCACTGAAGGTTTTGTTGTCTTTTATGATGCATCCCAGGTGGGACTGGGTTGTGTGTTGATGCAACATGGCACGATGAATGCTTATGCTTCTAGATTGTTGAAAGTTCATGAGAAGAATTATCCAACCCATTATTTGGAATTATTAGCCGTGATATTTGCATTAAAGATATGGAAGCATTATTGTATAGGTTCCATGTTGATATTTATTCTGATCATAAGAGCCTACAATATGTGTTCACCCAGAAAGAATTGAATCTTTGACAAAGAAGATGGCTTGATTTGCTCAAGGACTATGACATGAGTCTTCACTATCATCTAGGAAAATCTAATGTGGTTATTGATGCTCTTAGCTGGTTGTCCATAAAAGCTTATGTTATGTTGATAAGGAAAAGAGGGATTTGGTGAAGGATATTCACCATTCGGCTATCTCAGAGTTCGTCTTCTAGATTCTGAGAATGGGGGTGTGATTGTTCAAGAGATGGCAAGGTTATCTCTTAGTGCTGAGGTAAAGAAGAAGCAAGTGTTGGATCCTATTCTGATTCAAATCAAGAATGTAGGTAGGCAGAAAGTAATGGTTTTTGAGATTGGTGTTGATGGTATATTTAGGTAACAAGGTAGATTATGTGTACCCGATGTTGATGGGTTGAACGGAAGAACTCTTACCGAAGCTCATAAGTTGTATTATACTATTCATACTGGTTTTACAAAAATATATCATGATCTAAGAGGGACATGGCTAATTTTGTGGCTAATTACATGGTGTGTCAGCATGTGAAGGTAGATCACTTGAGGCCCAGTTGGTTAATTCAGGATATTGAACTACTAGTGTAGAAATGAGGGGTAATTAATATTGATTTTGTTACTAGTCTTCCGCGGTCTCGCCAATAATTTAATTCAATTTGTGTCATTGTGGATAAGATGACTAAGTCTGCTTACTTCTTACTGGTGAGGACTACTTTCTCTTTTGAGGATTATACCAAGTTGTTCATTGAGGAGATCGTGAATTTTCATAGTACTCTAGTCTCTATCATATATGATCGAGGTACCCAGTTCTCATCTCACTTTTGGAGATTCTTCAGTGAGGTTTGGGGGCTAAGGTAGCCCTTAGTACCTTTTTCCACCGCATATATATGGGAAAGAAGAAAGGATAATTTATGCCTTGGAAGATATGTTTTAGGCTAGTGTTTTTTATTTTGGTGGTAGTTGAGTTGACAACTTGCCTCTCATAGAATTTACCTACAACAATAGTTATCACTCTAGCATTGGTATGGCTCCATTTAAGGCCTTACATGGTAGGAGGTGTAGATCTCCTATTGGGTGATTTGAGGTTGGTGATAATAAGCTGTTTCGCCTTGATTTGGTTCACTAAGCCATGGAGAAGGTTAAGGTGATTCGGAATAGACTTAAGGCCGCCCAAAGTTGCCAAAAGTCCTACGTGAATGTGAGATGAAGGGAGTTTGAGTTTAGTGTTGGTGATTGAGTGTTCATGAAGGTGTATCCCATGCAAAAAGTGATGCGATTTGGAAAGAAGAGGAAGCTCAGTCCCCGTTATGTCGGTCCATACTTAGTTTTGAAGAGGCTTGGTAATGTTTTATATGAATTAAAGATGCCTTTCATCTTGAGCTCTATTCACCCGATGTTCCATATTTCATGTTGAGGAAGTGCATTGGTGATCCTTCGATGGTTGTTTCATTGGAGGAGGTGTGTATCTTGGATTCCTTGTCCTATAAGGAGGTCCCAATTGAGATTTTGGATCAGCAAGTTCGTCGGTTGTGAACTAAGGACCTGGCTTCGGTAAAGGTTCTTTGGAGGAACCAAAAGGTTGAGAAAGCTACTTGGGAAGCTAAAGATGACATGAAGTCCAAGTATATGTTATTGTTTCCCTTTCCAGATAATCGTGCTTAAGTTATGTATATTCCTTAACATCCATGTTTTCTGACTTTGTTAAAGGAAATGGTTATTTTCTTGGCATATTTGTTTTATGTCTTTGTTAAAGGTAAGAGTAGTTGTATGTGGAGTTAAATCGTGCCAATAAATGCCTTTTCCTATCATTCGAGGACAAATGATCCTAAGGGGGGAAGTATGTAACTCCCTAAATTTTTAGTCTTTGAAATTTTTTATGAAATTTTATCCTCACTATGACTTCCCTGATGAGTCATAGGGAGACATAATGGGTCATAGGGACTCGATCATAACTTAATCAAAACAAGTGGCTTAGTATTCTGCTCAGAGTACGAGTGTCTCTCAACTAGTCGCCAAGACTTCTTACGAGTAGTAAGGACCAAGTTGTAAGGTGTCCAAAAAGTTTAGCTTAAGACACTATCTTCATTACTACTTGAGGCCACGACTCGTAAAGACTCATGACGAGCTATTATGTCCTAAATGTGGGGTGTCAGTGTGTCATCACAAATTATTATTGTCAAAAGTATGAGAAATGGTTATTAGTCATTATGTATGGTTACGAGTTGGTGGTATGAATAATAACTAGAAGAGTATGGGGTATAGGTGGTTCTGTCTAAACTATGACTCTTTGTGATGAGTCATAATGTATCTATACGGTCGTATAGTGACCCGTAGTCACTTGGAACAATTTTCAGTCTTTTCATTAAAGACACTTTGGAGATTTCCCTTCTACCCCAATTGTAACCTACGACTATAAACCCTATTGGGGTCCCCATTAGCATTATTAATTCACTAAAACACTATCAAAACTCTCTTAAATTCTCTCAAGAAGCCATACTTAGGGTTTCCAAGTGCTTAAGGGCTTAATTCCTTCTATGAAACTTATTATTTCAGGCATGTTACTCTTCCCTCATTGTTAATTTGTAAAAAACATATGTATTAAAGTATTGTTCATAAGATATTTATGTTGGATTGAAATCAAGGGTTGAGGGTTTTGAATGCTTGTTGTTGAACAATGTTTTCCCCTAGTTTACATATGATTATTCATGCTAATTGTGATTTTGAACTTGTGGGTGCATGGGTATGGGAATGAACTTAGGAATTGTGATTTTCCCCAAACTTGTGACTTTTGAAGTGGTTATAACCCTAACCCCATACTGTGAAATTGGTTTTTAATTATAAGAAATGTGGGAATTTGTAAAATTGAACCAAGGGGGTAGTGAATTCCCCCAAGTGAAGATAATTGGTGTGACATACTGATGTTACCTTGAAAGTATAGTTGGTATGACGATACCAACAGTGTATGCTTTAATGTGTAATGTAGTTCAATGAATGGAAATCTGTGATACTTGTTTTAATTGGGCTTTAATAAGGGTTGTATAGCTGAGTCGTGAAAGTGGAGATCCCAAAGGACTAACACTGGAAACCACGATTGCCGACACGGGGGTCTATATATCCGGGGGTTTCGAGTCCCCCTTATTATTATTATCATATGATTTGGAAGTTCGAGTCCCCTACATCTTATTACATGATTGGGTGCTCATGTCACCTTGATATGTAGGGAGGTTCGAGTCCCCCATAGTGCATATGTATATCATTTAGTTTATGCGGCCACACACACTGAGGCCCTACCAGCTAGGAGAGTGTTGGGCCCATATAGCCCTGGGTTCCTTCATACGTTATGACGGTTAAGCTACACAACCCAGTCTATAGTCTTAAAGCACATATTAAGCCTTGTTCCTTATAATAACATGTAATATATCTATCTTTATGTGCATTTGATTATGTGCATTGGTTTTGAATGATTTTGAACTGTTGATCATGAAATTATGTTATCCTTATCCCTAAGTTACATGCTAGAGTTCACCCCTCTAACCATCTTTGGACACTGTATCCCCAAGCGATATAGGCACCCAAGCTTCTTCTACCTTTTCTATGCAAAGTTAGATCGATCAGTTTAGTCTGTTGGTTCGTCATGAGCTTTTATTCCCCGAAAGGCTTAGGTATTTCACTAGCTTTCATTCTTAGATTTGAGTTTATAGTTACTTTCATTATCATTAACATTATCATTTTCATTCTCATTGTCATTTGTCGGAGTCGAGGACATATCCCGACCAAGACTGGTTTTGGTTCTTTGTTTAGAAGGCTTTATTTGGATTACAGTGGATATTGGGTGATGTTGGTCGGTTGTTTGGCCAGTCATTGGTCGTCGGTTATATACATGTTTTGACTTTCCTTAAGCTTGTTGCATGCTATCTTTTTATATGTTCGGAATTTATCCAACATTGGGGATGTTGGGTTTGATTTGGTTAGGAACAGAGGGTCATCTCCGGTCTATGTAGGACTTGAGATACCCTTACGGCCAGGCCCTTCTTTGAGTCGTGACATCTCTGGTCACTGGAGGCACCAATAGTATAAGTTCCAAAACCCCTTTTATCCTCTTGAGTTTGCCACCCTCGGTTAGTGAGAAAGACATGGTCTAGAATATCCAAAGTTACCTCCTAGTATAGTCTTATAAAAGCTCTTCCCGAGATGTTGTCTACCATGGATCTGAAACTGATGGTCAGGGCTCTATAGAATATCTCCAATAATCTTGTCCCTGAAATCCAATGGTTGGGCACCATACCCAACTTCTTCTTTACCCTGAACTAAACGTCATACATAGACTCAGAATGCAGCTGCTTGAAATTATAAATCTTTTCCTTAAGCTGCAACATCCTGGATGGAGGAAAGAACCAGTCCAAGAATTTCCTGTGCAACTTATTTCGTGTGGTGATATATGCTCTTGGAAGTTCCCCTAAACATAAAGATGCTTCTTCTGTCAGTAATAAAGGGAACAACCTCAATCTAAGTGTCTTCTGATTTACCCCTAGATTAGTATAATAACTACAAATCCTAATGAAATTTTCAAGGTGCTTATTTGCGTCATCAGTAGGCAACCCCACAATTACACCTTTTAACTTTAAGAGTGAGATCATAGCACTGGTTATATCAAACTTCACACCTGGCGAAAAATAGGAGGAATGATAGCTCCTATTTCCACCAGCTCAACGTATCCTAAGTCCTCATAATCATCATCATATGGTTGCAAGTATTGGTATTCTAGGATTACTTGAGCTCGGACAACTCTAACTCTGTTACCAACGAGGGAAGCTTGGCGCTCTGCTTACTGTCTCTACACAGCTAGCTCTACTTTTTGAGTTATATGCTGAGCATCATCTTCCAGCCTCTGGTTAGTAGCTTGGGCTAACAGCTCCCCAATCTGTTGGTCAATAATGTCCTGAACTTCATTCTGAGAAGGGAGAGACAACTGGTGTGTACCATCACAAACCCCTTCAGGAATATCATCTATCTTAGGCTCTGTCATCCTACCCATCGACTGTAGGATCCTCTCTGGATTTGGATTTAGTGGGATTAAGTAATTGCCTCTACTCACTGTGCTAGTCATTCACCGGAGTATACCCTACTAAGAACAAGAAACAAAATACCTACAAACTTCAAAAACTTTGATTGATAACTCAACACTGTATTCCCCAACAACAACGCTAAAATTTGATAATGCCCATGCTACACCTTTAATTCAAAGATAACACAGTCGTTGTAAAATAAAGTAACCTAACAAAGGTTGGGACAGAATCCAAAGGGAATATGTGGAATTGAAGCTCTCATTTACAGAAGTCAAGACGTTGTACTAGAAATAAAAAATGACTTTTGAGAACAATCTTGAACAAGTAGCAAATATAAACTCTGGTTGTAATCAGTTGTAACGAACACTAGGATTGTTCTACCCTTGGTTTCTCAACTTAGTATCTATATTGTGCTTTGCTAAACTAACCCAGTACCTTGCATGTAGAATCTGATAAGTTATGTCCCATCAACTGTCTGGTGGACTCATTGACGGATTTCACCCTTTACCTTTTGAGTCTTAAGATGTTGCATTACTAACCCTTATCCTAGATTCTAGTTAACTATTACCTTTTGAGTCTCAAGTTATTAGATGATAGATAAAAGTCTTACATGAATAATACTAGTTATCCTAGATCGATAATTAAACTTCAAATTACTATTGTAATTATCTTTTCCTAATCACTACTCCTCTTTTGGAGTAAGTAGTAATAATATAGGTAAGATCCTAATGTTTTCTACCGCTAGAGAAGCTATCAAACCAAAGATAATACAATACATGCACAAATAATGGTTCAGAACAACTTAGCACATCCTCTGCTTCATCAATATGCTAGGGTTCCCAAAACCCTAGCTAAGGGTCTCATTATTGTGAAATGATTAACAATATTCATGATTGAATGCATTAAATGATATCACAATAATCAACAAGTGAAAACCCAAAGATTCAACTGAATTATTAACCAAAATCAATTCAGAGTAATTCCAAGACCAAATACAGATCTTAGAATTAAAAATATAAGTTTGTGAGTATATGAAGTGTGTAAACTGAATACCAAACGTCAATAGGATATTTATAGAATACATGGAAACCCTAAAAATCAACACCCAAATGAACAAGGAAATTTGAGGTTAGTGGCCACTTATTTAGATAACATACGGACCGTATGTAGCACATACAAAATATGTGTGGTTCTACATATGTGGCAACCTTCCTGCTTGGATCCTATAACTCTCAGGATTTTGCATTCTTGTAAATACTTTGGTCACATACAGACTGTATATAGCACATACGGACTGTATCTAGCACTTAGTATGTTCCAGATCTTATGAACTGATTTTGTAACTCTCTAGACTTTTCACGTTGAAGCATACGTTGGTCATATACTGTAATGACCTAAACTAGGTCCTAGTCATGACGGGCATGCCAAGTCCACCGAGGATCAAGGACTGTACCTATAACGCCCCAAATTTGGTACGCGGAGCGCTACACGGTGCTCATGACCCAGAAGGACCATAAGCTAACCCATGAATGATATCTATACCTGAACACTGCATAATATTATAAAAATGCAGAAATAAAGGCTGAAAGGCCATAAGGTTCAAAACTGATGAAACATAATATCTGAAAGTATGGTATATCAATACTAAAACAAATTAAAACAAAACTGTCTGAACACACTATAGACTAAAAAGCCTCTAAAACTGAACTATCTAAAAAAGGAGTTGATGGGACATGTCCCCAACTAACTGCAACCACTGAAATACACTAAGTAATGAATAAATAAAGTAATGATCATATCTTTGAAGGATAAGGACTCACTGCTAACCTTGACTGCTGAAAGTGGAATGCTACTGATGCTCTGGAGCTCGTGCTTCTGAACCTATGGTATAGAATAAAATACCATAGAGAAAATGCTTCAGTACGCTTGAATGTAATGGTATGAATATGAGGTAGGCTAAATGCAAAGGGTTCAAATGCATGAACAATGCTAACTGACTGTATAACATGAACGTGAGAATACATGCATGAATAAGTGACTATAACTGAATTCGTGATGGTACTGACTACTGAGTCTGATTACAGATAACATGAGTTAGTGATAACTGATATAACTGATACTGAATGACTGTATTTAACAGTCTAGGTTCTGATGGAACTAGCTGAGTTTCGTACTGTGCTGAATTGACTGTATCTGACAGTCCTGAAATCTGAAGAACTATTTGAGTTCTTTTACTGAGACTGAGACTGTGGGAAGTATTCATCTATCCGATATGCCCCAAATAACTCATTATAGCTGAGTTGGGGTCCAATCTTTAACCCCAATTGGAAGGGTGTCAATACCGCACCACTGGTAAAGACAAGCTGTGGCGGACCCTCAACTAGTAGTGCCCCCAAAAGCGAATGGTGGGACCCTCATCTGACAGTTTTTATCCACCTCATTTGTCAGTGTTGATGTCTCAACCTAGACTGGCTACATAGTTCTGGAATGTAAGGATTGCTTCTAAGGATCATACCCTCAACTATCAGTTTATGTCCTCATTTTTGGGTTCACTCGATGCTAAATCCTACTCCTATCTGAATAGACACTGAACATGATTAACTAAACTGAACTGGACTGAGTTCATTGACTTTTGTTTACTAACGGAATACTACTGAGATTACTAAATTTCTGAACTTTCTGAGATTACTGGGATTACTGAGTTTTCCTGAGTCGCATGACTGACTGAATTCTACTGAACATGGCTTGACTGAGGATATCGTGAAATCATGACACTGGCTCTAGGCACACAGCTAAATTGTCCGGTACAAGTACCCTAGGACTCGATAGAAGGAAACTAACAAGGCATGACATTCTTGAATACATGACCAACATTAACAATCCATAATACAATAAGTTGGGGATTTCATGAAGTACATAGTTATCATAATCTTGTACATGGTAGGAATGCATATACTCAATGTCATAATTTCATACTCTAACATCATGAGAATTCCAATAAACATCTACATTACACATCAATAGCATGGGAGTCATTTGAACATATAGGTAAAACATGCACTTATCATATGGATCACAATTGAGCTATAATACACAATTTGTATCCTCTTAGGCATTTTATCAAACACCTTACATGTACAACTTAGGGCATAGGTGTAATCATCAAATTACACATCATAAACAACTCAATTCATGTATTTCAACTTGCATGCTTACGTAGTTTCATGAAAAACGCATAAAGATTCCAACTTGGGAATCATACCACAACAACCATATGAACATAATCAACCCATAGCATGAATATCATAATCCATGGTTTAAAATTTAATTCTTGGGCTTCATGGACGAAAGGAATCCATGAATGAACACTATGCTTACCTTAGTTCCTGATTTCGTAAAGATTTATGGTGGAATTTTCTTGAATTTGAATCCCCTATTAAGAACCCTAACTTGTTCTTGAGAGAATTTTGAGAGAAGTGACTATATTTTAGTTGAATTGGGGATAAATCCCATGTTATAGGATTATATAGAGATGGTAAATACCCATTCTTCCATTAAAATAACTTTAAAAATGGGGTGTTTAAGTCACTTGGGCCATAAGATATGCGGCGCACAACTTATCGCGTAAGCTAGGTTATGCGTAGCACAACCTATGGCATAAGTTAGGTTGTTCATCGCACAACTTATGGAATAACCATTCCAGTAGCCTTAGGCGATTTGTTAGGCGACGCACTCCACTTTGCAAAGCCATAACTTTTTGCTCGTGTGTCGTATTTTGGTAAAATTGGTATCATTGGAAAGCTAATTTGATCCTATACAATTTGGTGGGTCTAAATCTTCCAAAATACTATATATACATCAAGTTATTCTCTCTCATAGATGACTCTTGCGAAATCTAACACTAAAACTTGATGGATTCAAAAGCTCTTAGCTTGCCTTACTCTAAGTGACTCTTATGAACACACTTAACACATCATAAGCTATCTTCTCACTAGGATACTTATTGTAAGTCATGTAATCAAATATGAATCATAGGATAGGAGGTTTCATACGTAGGAACAATGGTTTATTTTCTAGCTTAGAAATATATGGGGTATTATAATATCTCCCCCTTGGGAACATTCGTCCTCGAATGAGACTGACTGAGAGGAAAGGAATGATAACTGAAGTACACACTGGACATAAATGACTAAACATGATTACATGACTGACATGACTAATAAGATGATTGTATTATACTGATAAGCTAATTGTATTATACTGATAAGCTGATTGTATTATAAGCTATCTGATGCATGTTTTCATGACTAAACTGATTCATGAATGCATGACTGGTATTTCTGATAAACTGAGTTTCTCACAAGGAGAATGCTTATCTTCTGCATAAATACATGACTGATCTGGTGAATGAAAATGTGACTGAATAAGCAATGGTATTTGATACCCAGTTTATGATGGGAATCTGAGTATGAAACTGGTTTGTAACTAAAATTTGAACATGAAACTGAATAGGTTTAAGGGAAGCTATAATCTTGGACTGAGTCTGGATTAACGGATAATAGGTGAGGATACTTGTATCACATGTCTACTTCTTCTTCCCAAGTATCTCCCTCAACGGACTGATTCCGCCAAAGAACTTTAACTAGAGGGACCTCTTTGTTCCTAAGTCTGTGAATCTGGTAGTCAAAAATTTCGACTGGAATCTCTCCAAAAGAGAGGTTGTTCTGAATGCCTATGACCTCAACAGGGACTACGACTGCTGTGTCACCTATGCATTTCTTTAGCAAGGAGACATGAAAGACCGGATGCATTGAAGCTAGATATGACGGCGACTCGATATCATAAGTTACTTTGCCAAAGCGATTGAGAATTTTAAAGGGACCGACCTATCGGGGAATGATCTTTCCCTTCTTGCCGAACCTCTTTACTTCCTTCATGGGAGAGATTTTCAAACACACGAAATCGTCTGACCTCATCAAGAGATCCTTTCTAAACACGCATGAATGGGAACATAAGAACATGGTTGAGTCTATAACATGTGACGTGGACTGGGTATCGTGAACTTAACTGAGCCATGGAGTACATGGCTTATGGTTGATATTAGAGCTAGAGGGTTAACCTATGGGTACCCACAAATCCAAACTGGATTCATTATACAAAGAGAAATTGGAGTGTTTAGGGCATGATAATTTTGGGGTTGTAGAGCATCTCCCTCTTGGGACATTATGTCCCTAGAAGAATACTGACTTGACTGAGATACTGAGGAAAACTAGGACGATGCACAGGGAAACTAAGAACTGAATCATGACAGAATATCTGGGATTTGAAACTGAGACATAATACATGAACTGAGCTGATCTAGCAATTACTGAGACTTTCTATCTTGAAATAGTTACATTCCTGAGATTATTGATAGTAGGACTAGGTGGAAAGATGGGAAACCACACCATACAAACTTATTACCTTATTGCTAAACTAAATTACTGGTTTATCAATCTAACTCATACTGAAAACTTATACTTAACTGAAGTACTTCTTCTTCACCTGAGACTACTGAAAATATTTGCATAAACTCTTGATGTGTGAGCAAAAGCTAACACATTTAATGTTTTTTAGCTCAAAATAATTGTGAATTCTGAAGCAAATCTTGTTGTTTTGATGTGTTTTCTCATGATATTACAGAAAAAGGCTGAGGAAATGAGAATAAACAATAATGGAGTAAAAAAGTTGAAAATCTGAGCAAAATAGAAGAAAACATGGCTGACGACCTCCGTGATAAGTCGTCAGCCTAGTGATAGCCTATCAGTATTGGCATCAGCCTTAACCAGGGAGTTGCAGTTTGAGGAGCAGTTCTGACGACACTGGTGATGTGGCGTCAAAGTCGTGATAAGGCGTCAAGAATGGCGTCAGCCTTAAGCAGAAAGTTAACATGGAAAGAAGATATCTGACGATGTCGGTGATACACCGTTAGATCCCTGACGCAGCGTCAGCCACATCATCAGCCTAATATAGAATCTGAAGGAAACTGAAGCCTCTCTGACGCCATCCATGATAGGGCGTCAACTTCTTGACGCGGCGTCAGCCTGGGCGTCACCTATTCCGGATAATTTTATTAATTTTATTATTTTATTTTCTTAATTAGGCTTTAGTATAAATAGCATCTTTTAGGGTTTTTGAGGCATTGAATATTCATTTATCGGACATCAACTCTAAGAAGAGAGACACGTATTTTTCTCTCTTTCATAAAATATTCTTGTGTTTTCGTATCAACTATTTTTGGGGTTTCTACCTTGTGATTAAATCGGAGGAACTACTTGTTGTTTTCTATCCATTCGTAAGTTTATCATTATAATCATGAATTCAACTTGTTATTTCGTTCATCAAATCATGAGCGTCTAATTTCATTAGCCGAAGTTATGGGATCCATGGATTAGGGTTTGATATGATACTAGGTGTTTAACAGATTTAAAGAGTAGTAAAACATCTTAAAATTCTATTATTTTAACTAAAATCTAGTGGTTGCAAACATTAGGTTATGCCTTAGGTTTTATTTGCCTCTAACAGAGAAATAGACTAGAGGACGTGAATTATCAATAGGGACTCGGAAGCTACCAACCTTCTGTTTAATGATTAATACCGTAACTGGATTAATCTACCTGATATAACATCCTTTTGGAAATAGATAAGTTATATAAGTTTTAGAGAATTAGATAATAAATTGTCTGGTGAGGTCGAGCGATAAGTCAGATAGTATAATCTTTAGGGCTATTCTGCTGTTCTACTTATTCCGAGAATCTCTAGCATTACCTAGTATCTATCAATTCCTGAAACCCTTGGTGAACATAGATCTGTTTTCCCATTTATCTTGATTATAAACACTGAAGCATTGAGAGTGATATTTAACACACCGTGAACTTAAACCCCCATCTTTCGGAAACAGTAAACTACCAGTAAAATCTTCGTAAACAAATCAAAGTTCACACCCTATTCCATGTGGGATTCGACCCCAACCTAGTTGGGTTTTATATTGACAACGACCGCTTACACCCATTCAAGAGTTTAATTTGAGCATTATCAAAAATGGCGCCATTGCCGGGAATACGATTGTAGACTAAAAATTTTGTGTGCAAAAATTTGCTGATAGTTAAGTTTCCTTGATTTACGTTTGGTTGTTGTTTTTGTTCATTTGCAGAATCTCTATAGGTTACACTGAACACTACTCAATCCGAAACCTCACTGCACAAGTAGAATGGCAGAACAACCGCTGCGGTATGAGATTGATGATGATGATAATGTCGATGGAGCAAGGGCAATGGGTGAGATCATTCCCCCCCATTAGAACCTGGAGCAAAGTTCAATATTACTAGCATAATGATCCATCTCTTAAATATGAAGAGGTTGTTTCGAGGCCTTCATGGAGAAGACCCTAACCTGCATCTGGTGAATTTTGTCACCATTTGCAAGTCCTTTGATAATCCAGGGGTAATCCAGAGCGCTATCCCTTTGAGGCTGTTTCCGTTGTCCTTATCAGGAGAAGCTACATTGTGGCTAAATGAGTTAACACCTGAATCTATAACTAACTGGAGGTAGTTGAGAGGAGCTTTCCTAGAAAGGTTCTTTTCACCATCCAGAAGGGTGCAATTAAGAGATGAGATCAACAATTTTAGACAGTTTCCAAATGAGGCTTTACATAAAACTTGGGAGAGATTAAAGAAAAAACTGACACAGTGTCCGAACCATAATATGACAAACATATATTTAATGGAGACTCTGTACAGAGTTTTTAACTCCGTGATGAAGCTACTGGTAGACAACACTACTGGAGGGTCATTTGTTGCTCTCTCATTTCAAGATGATGCTAATATGCTGAATAGGATGACCAAATTAAGTAGGGCTTGGTACACCAGTGATTCTGTGGTGGTAAGTCCAACTATTCTTGTTGGAATGAATGATGAACAATGCAAAAGGGATGAGGAGAAGGATCAAGACATAACCCATCTTAAGACTCAAATAGACCTACTCACCAAGCACTTATTGTCAGGAAAGACGGAATAGGTAAAAGCTGTAATGATTCAGGACCAGGCTGATATGGAACCTGAAGAAGAAGTCAACTACTTTGCTAATCAGGTGGGTTTCTGAGGCTTTATCCAAGGGAATCAAGGTCGGAACGGGTATGACAATCCTAATCACAGAGACAGGGAGAAAGAAAACTAGAGATACAACAATGACAAACATGGGTTGTATGTTCGTGCGGGAAATCAAGAAGCTGCTGCAACTAGTTCGGGAAAGTGGTCAATGGAAGATATGATGAAAGAACTATTGAAAGGATTAGAGGCTACCAATGCTGGAGTAGCTAGTGTCAGGAGTGAATTTTCCACTATGAGTCGATTGGCTAGTTCACATTTAACTTCTATCCAACAGCTAGAGCAACAGATGAGTCAACTATCTCCAATACTAAACCATGGAAAAAATGGTACTTCACCTACTCAAATGGCTCAGGATCAGAAGACTAACGATTCATGTCTAGCGATCACCATTAGGAGTGGTAAGATTTTATCTGGCCTTGATGTGGACAAATCTATGAATATTGAGAAAGTTCCAGAAGAACCGGCAGAACTGCACCCATAGAAGTTTGAGAAACTTAATAGTTTAGTTGATATGTTGGACAAGGAGAAGGAAGAGAAAGTGGTGTTGAAACCCATCCCACGGCCACCACCTTTCTTTCCTCAACGGCTGAGAAAGAAGGCGGATGATGCAAAGTTCAGCAAGTTCCTAGCAATGCTCAAGCAATTGACTATAAATGTGCCTTTGATCGAGGCACTTGAGCAAATGCCAGGGTATGCAAAATTCATGAAAGACCTTATTACCAAGAAGCGAGTAGTGAGTTGCGAACTAGAAGCAGATCTCCACCTTTGTAGTACCATTTACACAAGGACCTTGACGTAGAAAAAGTCAGATCCAGGAGTAGTCACTATTCCCTGTACATTTAGAACCATGGAATTTACTAAAACACTATGTGATTTGGGGGCAAGTGTTAATCTGATGCCGTTGACTATTTACAAAAAGTTAGGCCTGAGGAATCTCGCACCTACCAACATGAGGCTGGTAATGGCTGAAAGATCAGTAAAGCGACCTGTTGGCATTCTGTATGATGTGTTGGTAAGGGTATCAAATTTCATTTCCCTGTAGACTTCATCATTCTGGATTGCGAGGTGGACTTGAAGGTACCCATAATCTTGCGTCGACCTTTCCTTGCAACCGAAAGTATGTTGATTGATTTGAGAGAGAATAAACTCTTATTCAGGGTGAATGATGAAGAGGTATGGTTTGATATGGGCAGATCAATGAAGAAAAATGAGGAAATGAATGTGTTTTCAGTGGTTGATGTGTATTTTGAGGATGAACAGGATGTAGTTAGAACTGAACAGCCTATGATGGAGCCTTTAGCCGCAGTTGTGATGAACTATGAAAGCGAAGGCATTGAGGTGTATGAAGAGATAGTTTATGCCCTGACTCGTCTGGGCTCATATTCTTATGCTCTTAAAAAGCTCAACCTTGATTTGGCTAATCGACCAATGCCACCCGCCAATCCATTCATTGAAGAACCTCCGGTGTTGGAATTGAGGAAGCTGTTGGGTCACTTACGATATCTATTTCTGGGGAAAGGGAGAATGCTACTGGTTATTATTGCATCTTATTTAGAAGAACAACAGGTGAATGCACTTGTCTCAGTACTTCAGAGACATAAGAGAGCTATCGGATGGACTATCGTAGATATTATTGGCATTCCTCCTGGCATCTGTAAACATAAAATCCAACTAGAAGAAGATTGTACTCCTACCATTGAATATTAGCGCCATCTAAATCCACCGATGCAGGAGGTGGTTAAAAAGTAAATTATTAAATGGTTGGACACAGGAGTAGCTTACCCTATTTCTGATAGCAAATGAGTAAGTCCAGTTCAATGCATTCCTAAGAAAGGGGGTATGACGGTGGTTGCGAATGAAAAGAATGAGATGATTCCACTCAGACCAGTCACAGAATGGAGAGTCTGCATGGATTACCGCAAGCTAAACTCGTGGACTTTGAAGGACCACTTCCCAATGCCCTTTATGGACCAGGTTCTTGATAGATTGACGGGTAGGGGGTGTTATTACTTCTTGGATGGTTATTCTAGATATAACCAAATCTGCATTGCTTTGAAAGATCAAGAGAAGATGACATTTACTTGCCCATATGGCATATTTGCATTTAAGAGGATGCCATTTGGGCTATGCAATGCACCATCCACTTTTCAACGATGTATGATGTCTATATTCTCTGACATAGAGGAATACACTATAGAGGTCTTCATGGATGATTTCTCTTTGGTGGGTGATTCATTTAAAATGTGTCTGGAGAATCTGAATGTGGCCTTACAGAGATGTGTTGAATTTAATTTAGTGCTTAACTGGGAAAAATGTCTCTTTATGGTAAAGGAGGGTATCGTGCTGGGCCATAAAATTTCTAAAAAAAGGATTAAAGTTGATTGAGTGAAGGTAGAAGTTATCGAGAAATTACCACCTCCCATTTCAGTAAAGGGAGTGCGTAGTTTTCTTGGTTATGCAGGATTCTATTGAAGAGTTATAAAAGACTCCTCTAAAGTTGCAAATCCACTTTGCAAGCTGTTGGAGAAGGAAGTGAAATTCCTTTTCGATGAAGAATGCCTGAAGGCATTTGAGTGCATTAAAAAGAAGCTTATCGAGGACCCTATTGTTATTGCACCCGACTGGGCAAAACCGTTTGAACTAATGTGTGATGCAAGTGGTGTTGCGCTGGGAGATGTATTGGGATAAAAAAGAGATAAATTGTTTCACCCGATATATTATGCCAGCAAAGAACTAAATGGAGAGTAAAAGAATTACACAGTAACCAAACAGGAACTACTGGCTATGGTGTATGCTTTCAAGAAATTCAGATCTTATCTGATTGGGACTAAAGTAGTAGTCCATACTGACCATGCTGCCTTGCGGTACTTGATGGCCAAAAAGGATGCTAAACCAAGGCTTATCAGATGGGTGTTGCTACTGCAAGAGTTTGATTTCGAAGTCAAATATGGAAAAGGTTGTGAAAACCAGGTTGCAGATCATCTATCTAGAATGGAAGGTAGACAGAAAGTTAATGATGAAACAAAGATAAATGATACATTTCCAGATGAGGAGATCCTGGCAACTGCTATGAAAGCATTGCCCTGGTATGCTGATTATTCAAATTACGTTGTGAGTGAGATCCTCCCAGAAAATCTTTCGTCCCACCAAAGGAAGAAGTTCTTGCATGATGTAACACATTATTTTTGGGATGAGCCTTATCTTTTCAGGCGATGTGCAGACAATATTATATGGAGATACGTGCCTGAAGTAGATGTATGGTGTATACTGGAGGCATGTCATGTTTCTCCAGTTGGGGGTCACCATACAGGTGACCGAACGGCCAGGAAGGTGTTGCAAAGTTTCTATTATTGGCCAAAATTGTTTAAAGATGCCTACGAATTTGTACAGAAATGTGACCCGTGTCAAAGACAGGGTCAATATCTAAACGACATAAAATTCCCTTGACTAAGATGCTTGAAGTAGAGTTATTTGATGTGTGGGGTATTGACTTCATGGGTCCATTTGTAAGTTCTTACGGAATGAAGTATATTCTGGTTGCTGTTGATTATGTTTCTAAGTGGGTCGACGCTGCCGCATTGGATGACAATGAGGGAAAGAGAACTGTTGCTTTTATAAAAAAAAACATCTTCTCTTGCTTTGGAGTACACACACTATCATAAGTGATAGAGGATCTCATTTTTGTAACAAATTATTTCGGGCAGCTCTGGTGAAGTATGGTATGAAAAAACACAGAGTGGCTACTCCATACCACCCACAAACCAGTGGGAAGGTGGAGGTGTTGAATCGTGAAGTTAAGGCAATCCTAGCAAAGACGGTGAATGCTAGCCAAAAATATTGGTTGCGAAGGCTTGATGATGCCTTGTAGGCATACCGAACTGCTTTCAAGACACCTATTGGAATGTCACCATTCCAACTGGTCTATGGAAAAGCATGCCATTTTCCAATAGAGCTGGAGCACAAGGCTTTATAGGTACTCAAGAAGTTGAACTTGAATTGGAAGGAAGCTACAGAACTGAGATTAGGGCAAATAAATGAGATGGATGAATTCTGTCTCAGAGCATATGAACGAGCAGATTTGTATAAAGAAAAGATAAAAATGTACCATGATTGGAGGATAGAGAAGCGAGAGTTCAAAAAAGGTGACTTGGTGCTTCAGTTTAATTCAAACTTAAGTTTTTCCCAGGAAATCTGAAATCTAAGCGGTCAGGCCCTTTTAAAGTGAATAAAGTCCACTCATATGGAGTAGTGGATCTTGAAAATGAAGATGGAAGTACATTTAAAGTAAATGGGCAATGGGTAAAGCTTTACATTGGACCGAAAGAATCAGTAAAAAACATTATCATCATTTCGCTCGATGAAGTCTGAGGTAATCGAGACACCTGAGTCGTGCTGCGACGTTAAATCAAGCGCTGCATGGGAGGCAACCCATGATCCCTGAGAATAACTCACTCCAGGTATATCCTAATCCTTAGTTTCATTTTATTTTGATTTTAAGTTGAGGGTGTAGGGTAGCATATTGTTGTAGCATATTCTGTAAATAACTAGGAGTAGTGCAAGTTCAGTAGGCAGTTAACTGATTTTGTGATTTTGAACACCTCTTCGAAGGTTTGTTTTTCATGACTGTATAAATTGCACCTTAGTGTGACCACTGTGCATCTCATCATGGCATTAGTTTAGTTACCCGATCATCACTGCTGAACAATTGCATGAACTAGATAGGTAGTAGCCAGTGATATTGCTTGTGTGCTATGTGTGCGTGAGACTATACCGAGTTCTCTTTGTAGTGTCAAATCTAGAACTTTCCCAGTTCATCTTACCATAGTTGAAAGATAGGGGTTAGGAAAGGATCATAAGCTGTTTTTGAATTTAAGTCACTATTATCCTAAATGACCTTCCTCTAATGCATGATATCCCTTGATCCCGGTTTGAGCCTTAATTGACCATTTTTCTTTCTATGATACCTATCACCTTCCCTTTTTAAATCATAATGAACCTATTTTGGACCTGGTCCTCCTTGGACACTATGCACCTTAACGTAGGCAAACAACCTAAGTTGAGGGTGTCTATCATATGGGTGCGTGATATAAATTGGGTATGAAGAAGGGTAGAGTAGAAGATAAAGAATCAAAGAAAAAGAATAAAAGGTTGGGTGTTGGTGAAAAAGAGCAATAAAAGAAACTCTGCTTGAATAAAAAGAAGTGCACCCATCCTGAAAGTGTGATAAAAAAAATAGAAAAAGTGAAAAAAAAGGAGGGAGAAAAAGAGAAAAAGAAAAAGAGAGAAAAAGAGGTTAATAAGTGGACCCCACAAGTGAAGGTAGTGACAAGGAGGTTAGTCACTCTAAATGCCATATAATATCATACCAGCCCTAGCCTATGTTACAAGCCGAAGAAAGACCTATAGTGATCCTAGCGTACCTATATGGAAACCTTGGTAATGAAGATACGGGCAAGCATATGGTATTTGGAATACACTGGTTTGAACTTTATTCTGAGAGTGATTGGTTTTGTGATGAGCCCCTTGTTTATAATTTTGATGTATGACATGAGAAAAAGAGGGGAATTTCTTTGATTGTGAGGGCACACTAGTATCTTCCTAAGTTACTTACTTGTTTGGGTAGTGTACATTGATACATGCATGATTGTCGGTACTTAGTTGATGCCATGGGTAGAAGTCTTTGTGTTACATTGTTGCTTTTCAAAAAATTGCACTGTAATTTTGAGTTGGTTGACCTTGGAGATGGTAAACTGAGTTTTGAGCTAAATTGGTTGTTGACTGCTGAAAGTTCGTTGTATTCTCTTAGTTAGTTGTTGCTTGAGGACAAGAAATTATTTTAAGTTGAGGGTGTTGATGTGTGAGCAAAATCTAACACATTTAATGCTTTTTAGCTCAAAATAATTGTGAATTTTGAAGCAACTCTTGCTGTTTTGATGTGTTTGCTCATGATATTGAAGAAAAAGGCTGAGGAACTGAGAATAAACAATAATGGAGCAAAAGAGTTTAAAATCTGAGCAAAATAGAAGAAAACATGGCGGACGACCTCCGTGATAAGTCGTCAGCCTCGTGATATCCTATCAGCATTGGCGTCAGCCTTAACCAGGGAGTTGCAGTTTGAGGAGAAGTTCTGATGACGCCGGTGACATGGCGTCAAAGTCGTGATAAGGCGTCAAGAATGGCGTCAGCCTTAAGCAGAAAGTTAGCATAGGAAGAAGATATATGACGATGTCGGTGATACGCCATCAGATCCCTGACATGGCGTCAGCCACATCGTCAGCCTAAGACAGAACCTGAAGGCAACTGAAGCCTCTCTGATGCCATCCGTGATAGGGCATCAACTTCTTGAAGCGGCGTCATCTGGGCGTCACCTATTCCGAACAATTTTATTAATTTTTTTATTTTATTTCCTTTATTAGGCTTTAGTATAAATAACATATTTTAGGGTTTTTGAGGCATTGAATATTCATCTATCAGACATCAAATCTAAGAAGAGAGACATGTATTTTTGCTCTCTTTCATAAAATATTCTTATGTTTTCGTATCAACTATTTTTGGGGTTTCTACCTTGTGATTAAATTGGAGGAACTACTTGTTGTTTTCTATCCATTCGTAAGTTTATCATTATAATCATGAATTCAATTTGTTATTTCGTTCGTCAAATCATGAGCGGCTAATTTCATTAGCCAGAGTTATGGGATCCATGGATTAGGATTTGATATGATACTAGGTGATGACAGGATTCAAAGAGTAGTAAAATATCTTGAAATTCTATTGTTTTAACTAAAATCTAGTGGTTGCAAACATTAGGTTATGCCTTAGGTTTTATTTGCTTCAAACGGAGAAATAGACTAGAGGATGTGAATTATCAATAAGGACTTGGAAGCTACCAACCTTCTGTTTAATGATTAATGTCGTAACTGGATTAATCTACCTGAGATAACATCCTATTGGAAATAGATAAGTTATCTAAGTTCGAGAGAATTAGATAATATATTGTCTGGTGAGGTCGAGAGATAAGTCAGATAGTATAATCGTCAGGGATATTCTGTTGTTCTACTCATTTCGAGAATTTCTAGCATTACCTAGTATCTGTCAATTCTCGAAACCCTTGGTGAACATAGATCTATTTTCCCATTTATCTTGATTATAAACACTGAAGCATTGAGAGTGATATTTAACACACCGTGAACTTAAACCCCCATCTTTCGGAAACAGTAAACTACCAGTAAAATCTTTCGTAAAAAAATCGAAGTTCACACCCTATTCCCTGTGGGATTCGACCCCAACCTAGTTGGGTTTTATATTGACAACGATCGCTTACACCCATTCAAGAGTGTAATTTGAGCGTTATCAGCGTTGAGCACGAATGCCTAAACATACTAACTTATCTGATTAACTGAATGGCTGATAACTGAATATTGGGTCTGCAAGACGGAACTGTACTTAGTCTTGAATAACTGGACTACAACTGTAGAGCATTATGCATAGAAGATAAGAACTGACTGAGTGACATGAGATAATTGGGCATGAATTGAGGGTAATTGTATTATTTGAGAATGTAACACCAAGAGTATAACATGATTCTAGAATAGTCTTGTAAACTGAGGTACTAAAAGGCTGACAAATGAGTGACTGGTTACTGTATGCTATGGTTGAGTAAACCCAAAACTGAACTGAGTTACCGACCTGATTACTAGGCTAGGACTGGGACTGAGATTGTAGCTAAGACGGTAATTGAGACTGTAACTATAACTAATACTGTAGCTGGGACTGAATACTGGTTTCTGATAACCAAGGTTTAGAATGGTACTAAAGTACTAAATTCTGATGGTTAAGTAATTGATAGCTAAAATCCATGGTTTTGTAGGACTATCTGAGTCCTTTACTGAATATTAATTACTGAACTGACTCCGTAACTGAGACTCGAGGGATAAAACATCATCCCAACGGATTCACCAAGGGATCTAAACTGAGGGTATACATGACATATTCTAAGTTTGGCTGATCATTAGAAGTGGAGCATGAGTCATGTGAGCTGAGCATAATTTAAAGCATGAAAAGAGTTTATGATTCATGAGCTGCATGACCTGAGTCTTAAATTTCTATACTCATGGAACATGATTTGTAACACTGAGTGAACTGGAACTCCTTATAATAGAAACTGTAAGCGTACATAACTTTCACTAACGTACACGAATATGAGTGATGATCATAGAGCTGACTTGAGGGGCATGAATAGATATCATGATAACTGATGGGTTTTGAGGGTATATAATACTATTCTGTGATGGTCTGCAGAATCACGCTCATTTCGAGAATAGACAAGGATGTCATCTATGAAGACTATGACGAACATATCCAAGTACTGGTTGAACACTCAGTTTATCAAGTCTATGAAAGATGATGGGGAATTGGTAAGACCAAATGACATGACTAAAAATTTGAAATGACCATACCGAGTTCGAAAATCCTTTTTTAGAATGTCACCTTATCTGACCCTGAGCTGATGATAGCCTGATCTGAGGTCTATCTTAGAGAAATTAACTGACAATCTGAAGTTGGTCAAATAAGACATTGATTCTGGGAAGTGGATACTTGTTCTTGACTGTGACTTTATTGATCTGACGGTAATCTATGCACATTCTGAGATAACTGTCTTTCTTTCGTACGAATAATACTGGTGCTCCCCACGGGGATACACTGGGTCTGATGAACCCCTCATCTAAGAGATCCTTCAACTGTTCTTTCAATACTCTAAGTTTCGCTGGTGCCATTCTGTATGGAGGAATAGATATAGGCTTAGTATCTGGAAGAAGATCAATGCCAAAGTCTATTTCCCTTTTGGGAGGAATTCCTGGAAGATCTTTGGGAAAGATATCTGAATATCCATTCATGACTAGGACTGATTCAATACTGGGAGTCTCAGAGCTAGAGTCCTTAACTCAAACAAGATGATAGACATATCCCTTAGATATCATTTTTCTAGGCCATAGGTAGGAAACAAACTGATCCCTGAATGCTGAAATACTACCCTTCCACTCAAGGACAGGTTCATTCGGAAACTTAAACTGGACAATTCTATTTCTGCAATCAATTGTGGCATAGAAGGAATGAAGCCAATCCATGCTGAGAGTAACATTCAAATTCAGTCATCTCTAATTCGACTAAGTCGGCTGAAGTGACTTTTTGAAATACCATAATTAGGTAGTTCCTGTATACCCACCGGTCTATGATGGTTTTACCCACTGGGATAGAGATTGAGAATGGCTCTGCTAGAATTTTGGGACTAACTCCGAAATCAACTGCTATATAAGGAGTAACAAAAAATAAGAAAGCTCCTAGATCTAGCAAAGTGTAAACATGCAAGTGAAAGAACTATAACGTACTAGTGACTACATCAGGAGAATTTTCTTGTTCCAATTGGGACTGAAGAGCATAGAGTCTATTTAGGAATTGCCCATTGGTTGCACTGGATGTGGCACCTTGTTAATTCGGGAGATCGTACTAAACTGAAGGATGGTTATGCTGACTTCGTGGACCAGTCTTAGGACAGTATCGGCTCTGTGACCTGACTCGCCACATCCAAAAAAAACACTATTGCCAGCTCTGCAAACACCGGCAAAGGGGATTGGTCCAGGCAATGCTACCACTGCTATGAGGTTTAGGACCTGGTGCCCTATCACTGAATTTAGGAACTGGAGAACTGGCTGAGGAAGGAACTGGAATGGATGCCTTTGGGTAATACTGATAATGGTTACCACCCTCTGACTTAGGCTAAGTAAAACTAAAATTACTTGTTCTCGCTCTCTTATTTTCTCTCTTACTACACTTTCCTACCTTAATCTGCTGGGCATGAATCATATGCCTAGGTGGGACAACAGCCTGCTAATTACTCTGAGCTACTATTTAGTAAGATAATGTAAGGGACTCGATTCTAAAGTTACCATGAAAGACATGCTCATCCAGGGAATCTGCCTGAATGGGCGGAGGTGCTGACTGATTCTCAGTTCTTCTTTCGTTAGTCCTTTTTGGAGGCATGTTCTGTAATGAAAGGAAGAAATAGATTAGACTTAAAGTTAAATTTAATCTCATGCTCATTGGCACGACATGCATACTGAAAAAAGGAAACTGTTCCTAAAACATCTCATAATCTCCTGTACATAAGTGTGGTATACAACACACCCATGCAAAAGACTCAACTAGATGTGTCTTTTCAGACTTCCTAGGACACTGTTGAACATTTGGCTCTGATACCAAGTTTGAAACACCCTAAATCTTGTACTCGAAGCGCTACACGATGCTTATGACCCCGAAGGACCACAACCTAACACATGACTGATATCTGTAGCTGAACACTGCATAATATATTTATAAATATGGAAATAAAGGTTGAAAGGCAATAAGGTTTAAAGCTTATAAAATATAACATCCGAAAGTACGGTATATCAATACCAAAAAAAACTTAAACAAAACTATCAGAACATACTATAGTCTGAAAAGCCTCTAAAACTGAACTGTCCGAATAAGGAGTTGATGGGACATGTCCCCAACTAACTCCAACTACTGAAATACACTAAGTAATGAAGAAATAATGTAATTATCATGTCCTCAAAGGATGAGGACTCACTGCTAACTCTGACTGCTGAAACTAAAATTCTACTGATGCTCTGGAGCTCGTGCTTCGGAACCTATGGTATAGAATAAAACACCATAGCACAAATGCGTCAATACAATTGAATGTACTGGTATGCATGTGAGGTACGCTGAATTCAAAGAGTTCAAATGCACAAACAATTCTAACTGACTGTATAACATGAACGCGAGAATACATGCATGAATAAGTGACTATAACTGAATTCTTGATGGTACTGACTACTGAGTCGGATTACTGAGAACATGAGTTACTGATAACTGATATAACTGATACTGAGCAACTGTATCTGACAGTCTAGGTTCTGATGGAACTAGATGAGTTCCGTATTGTGCTGAGTTGACCGTAGGTGACAGTCCTAAAATTTGAAGAACTATATGAGTTCTTTTACTGAGACTGAGGCTGTGGGAAGTATTCTTCTAACCCACATGCCTCAAATAACACATTATAGCTGATGTGGGGTCCAATCTGTAACCCCAATTGGAAGGGTGTCAATACCGTACCACTGGTAAAGACTAGCTGTGGGTGACCCTCATCTGGCAGTGCCCCCAAAAGAGAACGGTGGGACCCTCATCTGGTAGTTTTTATCCACCTCATCAACCCTCATATGTCAGAGTTGATGTCTTAACCTATACTGGCTACATAGTTCTAGAACACAAGGATTACTTCTAGGGATCACACCCTCAACTTTCAGTGTGTGTCCTCATCCTTGGGTTCACTCGGTGCTAATCATACTCCCATCTGAATAGACACTGAACATGATTAACTAAACTGAACTGGAATGAGTTCATTGAGTTCCATTGACTGACGGAATACTACTAATATTACGGAATTTCTGAGCTTTCTGAGATTACTGGATTACTGAGTTTACAGAGTTTTCCTAAGTCACGTGACTGACTTAATTCTACTGAACATGGCTTGATTGAGGATATCATGAAAACATGACACTGGATCTAGGAACACAACTAAATTTTCGGGTACAAGTATCCCCAGGACTCGATAGAAGGAAACTGACAAGGCATGACTTTCTTGAATACATGACCAACATCAACACTCCATAATACAATAAGTTGGGGATTTTATGAAGTACATGGTTATCATAATCTTGTACATGGTAGGAATGCATATACTCAATGTCATAATTTCATACTCTAACATCATCAGCATTCCAATAAACATCTTCATTGCACATCAATATCATGGGAGACATTTGAACATAAGGGTAAAACATGCACTTATCATATGGATCATAATTGAGCTATAATACACAATTTCTATCCTCTTAGGCATTTTATCATACACCTTACATGCACAACTTAGGGCATAGGTGTAATCATCAAATTACACATCATAAACAACTCAATTCATGGATTTCAACTTGCATGCTAACTAGTTTCATGAAAAACGCATAAAGATTCCAACTTGGGAATCATACCACAACAACCATATGAACATAATTAACCCATAACATGATTATCATTATCCATAGTTTAAAACTTGATTCTATGGTTTCATGGACCAAAGGAATCCATGAATGAACACTATGCATACCTTAGTTCTTGATTTCGCAAATATTTACGGTGGAATTTTATTGAATTTGAATCCCCAATTGAGAACCCTAACTTGTTCTTGAGAGAATTTTGAGAGAAATGACTATCTTTTGGTTGAATTGGGTCTAAATACTATGTTATAGGCTTATATATGGGTGGGAAATACCCATTCTGCCCTTAAAATAACTCAAAATAGGATGTTTAAGTCACTTGGGCCATAAGATATGCGTCGAACAACTTATCGCGAAATCTAGGTTGTGCATCGCACAACTTATTGCATAAGTTAGGTTGTGCGTCGCACCACTTATGGCATAAGTTAGGTTGTGTGTCGTACAACTTATGACATAACCATTCCAGTAGCCTTAGGTGATTTGTTAGGCAATGCACTCTACTTTGCAAAGCCATAACTTCGTGCTCGGGTGTTGGATTTTTGTAAAATTGGTATCGTTGGAAAGCTAATTCAATCCTCTACAATTTGGTAGATCTAAATCTATCAAAATACCACATATACATCAAGTTATGCTCTCTCATAGATGACTCTTGCGAAATCAAACACTAAAACTTGATGGATTCAAAATCTCTTAGCTTGCCTTACTCTAAGTGACTCTTATGAACATGCTTAACACATCATAAGATCTCTTCTCACTAGGATACTCATTGTAAGTCATGTACTCAAATATGAATTATAGGATATGAGGTTTCATACGTAGGAACAATGGTTCATTTTCTAGCTTAAAAACATACGAGGTTTTACAGCACCCTGAGCCTATCTCAATACAACTAAGAACACCTAGCAACGGATAAATACCAACATAAGACAAAATATAATAAGAAATCTAGGAAGGTTTTGTAACGGATCAACATCCAAAGATATCCACAATACCCAAGTCCATAGTATCCACAAAGCCTCTAACAAAAATTGAGTACCAATAAGGTGTCGGGACATGCCCTCGACCATAGTCAAAACAAATATGAAATAAAGTCTATAACATAAGAGACCAAACATGAAATGAAGTCTTCTAGAGAATGGAAGCTCACCGCTGCAAGGTTACTCACGAACTAACCACAAACACCTGATCAGTGTGTGAGAGGAGTAAAAGTATGGCTAGTTACTGCATTGAGTGAGGATACAACGTCTGAAAACAGTTAACGGTTGGAACGATAGTATGTAACCTAGGGGTAAGGCAATAAATAAATCCATAAGTAATAATTCAAAACCATTCAAAACTCATACACACCATCAAATGAAAATACATACATACATACATATACATATATATATATATCAAATGTCAGGGTAAGAAACTGGGCTTAGCATGAATGTTTAGAAATACTAACCTGGACTGTGTAGCTTAACCGTCATATAATAGTACTCACGGGCTATATGGGCCCCCTCTCTCACCCCCTGGTCAAACCCTAGTACATGTAGCCGCATGAACTAGAGAATAATATTATATATATGCATGGGGGACTTGAACCACCCAATCATATACTAAGGAAAATTAAGCACCTGATCATGCAATATAAGATAGGGGACTCGAACCTCCTAACCATATAATAAGGTGAGAGCGAACCACCTAGTCTTAGCAAGGGGACTCAAACCCTTAAGCCATATTGACCTCCACACCGGCTAGAGCAATTTCCAGTATTGCCCCCCTCCCTCCGAGACCTCCACCTTCCACAAATAGTTATACAACCGTCTTTTAAGCCTAGTTAAAAGTTTTAACACACATTCCTATTAATAGAACCATTTGTACATTAAGACATACCATTGGTATTGTCGTACCAATATCACTTGAAAGTTCATTATTATGCCATATTAATTCTTAGCAATATGGTACTCTAACCCATTAAATCAGCTGGGACACAAACCCATTAATCAATTAACATTGACACAGGGAATCCACATACCCCAAGTTCAATAAAATAAAATCATGGTTCATTAACCTTTTATACCAATGCATTAGTTCAAGTGAACGAGTCAAACTATGTGACAAAATCATATTCATGGTCAATTTCACAAACAGGTTGAGGGCACATTGTTTCCAAACCATATTTCAAGGAAAAATCATAAAATTGGGGTTTAAACACGACCCCTCGATATATTCTCCTTTCCTATGCACCCACAATGTTCAAAATCAATAATGAAACATGAATATTGCATAATAAACCATGGAGAAATCAATTTAATGACCAATCATGTCAAAATCCCTCAACTACGCAAAAATCCACATCAGAACCATGCATTTAAAATAAATTAATTCCCTTAAGAAAAGTAAAAGTACAGGAAAAGACATAATGCCTTAATTTCCAAGAAATTTGAAGAAAACCATACCCTTAGGACCCTATATGATCACCTCCTTGAACTCTAGTCTTGACTTGAAAAGGGTAATTTAAGATTGGGTGTTTAAGATTAATGAGAGTGACCTTCATATATTGAAAATTGATAGAAATAGTACTTATAGTGAAAGGACCCATTTAACCCTCATCCCACTTTAGAAGAACGAGACAACCCTAAAATTACTATAGGTTCTTGGGACGAACCTCATCACGAAGGCTATCCTCCATGTTGCAGACCCTATCATGAAGATCCTACCTCCATGACACAGAGGCTAGTGTGGAGACTAAGCTCAATGACAAGGGGATATCATGGAGGCCTACTACCTCCATGGCTCAAAACCACCCTGAACCCCTTCCAAAAATTCCAAAACTCTTTTGGGTTACCCTTTCAACATCCTCAAAATAATTTTAGTAAAAAACTGATATTTCAAGTATTGAAAGGCCTAAAATATAATACCTAAAACTTTAAGGGTGTTACATTATCCCTCCTTAGGATCACCCATCCTCGAAAGATGAGCTAGGACACGTTTTGAACGAGAATAGTAATATTATGCTAGATTCAAAAGATAAACCCGAATAATAACAAGGAAGAACGGAATTCATAACTCAAGCTTCATTATCAATTACATGGAATAGAAATGGATGCTTAGCCTTTATATCTTCTTTCGCTTCCTAAGTGGTTTCTTCCACTTTATGGTTCCTCCAAAGGACCTTTACCAATGTTGCATCTTTAGTCCGTAATCTATGAAGTTGTCTATCCAAGATCTCTACCAGGACCTCTTTATAAGATAGGGAATCCAAGTGCCAACATTCTCAATAGACACCACCAAGGAAGTATCACCCACGCATTTCCTCAATATGGACACATGAAACATAGGGTGAATAGAACCCAAACTTGTAGGAAACTTTAAACTCATAAGAAATATTTCCCACTCTCTTCAATCAAATAAGGACTAATGTAACGGGGAATGAGCTTCCCTTTCTTTCCAAAATGCATCATTTCCTTCATGGGAGACACCTTTAAGAACACCTAATCACCCACATCAAACTCTAACTCCCTTTGCCTCATGTCCGCATAGGACTTTTGGCAACTTTGGAAAGTCTTAAGCCTATCCTGAATCACCTTTAATTTCTCCATAGCTTGATGAACTAACTCAGGACAAAATAATCTTGCATCACCAACTTCGAACCACCCAATAGGAGATCGATACCTCCTACCATATAATTCCTCAAATGGGGCCATACCAATGCTGGAGTTATATATATTATTGTATGCAAACCGCACAAGAGGTAAGTGGTCAACTCAACTACCACTAAAGTCTATTACACAAGCCCAAAGCATATCCTCTATGGTATGAATGGTCCTTTTCTCTTGTTCATCCATCTGCGGGAGGAAAAAAGTACTAAGGGTCACCTTAGTCCCCAAACCTCATTGAAACGACCATAAAAAATGAGATGAGAACTGAGTACCACGATCTAAAATAATGCAAACAGGAGTACCATAAAACTTCATGACCTCCTAAATATACAACCTTGCATGATCCTCGGCAGAATAATGAGTCCTCACCGACAAGAAGTGAGCAGACTTAGTCATCCAATCCATGACGACCCAAATAGAATCAAACTAGTTCTGAGATTGCAGAAGACCGGTAACAAAATCCATAATTACCACTTCTTATTTCCATACAGGCAACTTAATTTCTTGAGACAACCCACAAGGCCTCAAGTATTCCACTTTCTATTGTTGACACACCATGCAATTAGCCACAAAAATGGCCACGTCTCTCTTTATATTATTCCACTAATAAATCTTTTTACGATTATTATACATCATAGTCAAACCAGGATGAACCGAATAACGCTACTCATGAGCTTCAGCCAAAATTCTACCTCGCAACCCATCTATATCGGGAATACACAACCTCTTTTGGTACCATAAAGTACCATTACCACTATTCTCAAAAGCCATTACCTTTTGCTTACCCATATCATCTTTGATTTGCATCAAGATAGGATCCAACACCTGCTTCTCCATCACCTCAGCGCCATGAGATGACTTTGCAAACTCTTGCACAAACACACCACCATCCTTAGAACCTAAGTGACGAACTCCAAGATTAGCCAAATAGTGAATATCCTTCATCAAATCACGCTACTCCTCTTCTACATTAAATAAGATCCCCATACATAACCTTCTAAGAGCATCAACAACCACGTTACCTTTACCTGGGTGATAGTGGAGACTCATGTTATAGTCTTTGAGCAACTCAAGCCATCTTATCTGCCTGAGATTTAACTCCTTCTAGGTGAAAACATACTGCAAGCTCTTATGATCTGAAAAGATGTCAACATGGACCCCATATAGATAATGCTACCAAATCTTTATTGCGAACACCACAACCAACTACTCTAAATCATGAGTCTGATAATTCTTCTCTTGAATTTTTAACTGCCTAGAAGCATATGCTACCACATTTCGATGATCTATCAAAACACAACCAAGTCCTACACGGGATATATAAAAATAAACCACGAAACCATCACTACCCTCGAGCAGCGTCAAAATTATGGCAAAGGTCAATTTATCTTTCAGCTTCTCAAAACTCCCTTAAAGAGCATCGAACTAGAGAAACTTTACCTTTTTCTGATTCAACCTAGTCAAAGGTTCAGCATTCAATGAAAATCTCTCCACAAACCTCCTATAATAATTTATTAAACCCAAGAAGCTCCAAATATTGGTTGGAGTAGTTGTTTTAGGCCACTTCGTAACCACCACAACCTTCTGTGGATCCACCTTGATTCCATTACTAAAAGCAACATGACCCAAAAAAGTGACATCATTCAACAAAAACTCACACTTAGAAAACATAGAATACAATTATTGATCCTTTAGGGTCTGTAACACAACAGGAGGTGGTTGGAATGATCCACCTCAATTTTTGAATATATCAGAATATCATCTATAAACACAATCACGAACAAATCTAAAAACTAATGGAATACTCGGTTCACGAGATTCATAAATGTCACCGGGGCATTGGTCAACCCAAAAGACATAACCAAGAACTCATCATGTCCATACCGGGTATGAAAGGTAGTTTTACAGATATCCTCCTCCCCAATCTTTTACTGATGATAGCCCAAATAGAGGTCAATCTTACAAAAATACTTATCACCCTATAATTGATCAAAACGATCATCAATCCTAGGAAGGGGGTACTTATTCTCCATTGTTACCTTGTTCAACTAACGGTAATCAATACACATTTGAAGAGAAACATCCGTCTTACAACAAAAAGAATAGGAGCACCCCACGGGGACATACTAAGGTAGATAAAACCCTTGTCAAGAAGATCCTTCAACTGATCCTTAAGATCCTTCAACTTAGCCTGAGCCATTTTATAAGGAGGGATAGATATATGACGAGTGTCTAGAATAATATCAATTCCAAAATCCAATTCCCTATTATGTGGAACACTAGGAAGATCATGTGGGAAAACCTCAGGAAATTCACTAACCATGGGAACAGATTATAAAGAAGGATCTTTTGAGTTAGTGTTTTTAATCCTGACCAAATGATAAAGATACCACTTGAAAATCGATTTCCGGGCTCTAAGATATGATACAAACCATCCCTTAGGCACTAAGAAACTCCCTTCCCACTCAATAATCAGCTTATTAGGGAATTTAAAGATGACCTTATGAGTTCGATAGTCTAAAGAGGCATAGCATGAGTGCAACTAGTCCATCCCCAAGATAACATCAAAATCTAGCATGTCTAATTCAAACAAATCCACCAAGGTTTCCCTACCACCAACAGATACCACACAACTCCTATAGACCTTTTTAAAAACTGCTGAGTCACCCACTGAGGTAGAAATAGAAAAAGGGTCCAAAATACCCTCGATACTGAAACCAAAATGCACAACAACAAATGGGGTCACATAAAAAAGAGTAGACGTCAGGTCAAGTAAATAGTACACATCACCTGAGAAGAGTTTTAACATATCAGTTATGATATCAGGAGATGCCTCTTTCTCCTAATGAGTAGTAAGAGCATAGAGGTGGTTCTGTCCAGTGTTGTTGCCATAAATTGCACCCTTTGGTGCAAGAGCTGATCAAGTTGAATATGAACTTTATTGGACACAGAAACAATCTTTGAAGGACATTCCCGCTGCAGATGTCCAATTTGACCATAAATAAAACACCTATTCATCCCCTCATCATAAAAACCATGATGCAATCAACCATAAAATTTGCAAGAAGGATATAATC
Organism: Capsicum pubescens; assembly: GCA_030864215.1. NCBI lineage: Eukaryota > Viridiplantae > Streptophyta > Magnoliopsida > Solanales > Solanaceae > Capsicum > Capsicum pubescens. Next base: position 189,368,672 of record CM061544.1, on the reverse strand, counting down.
GAGTTGACTGGCCCCATTGGCCTGGGATTAGGCACCCTTTGTGATATAACCATCACCACTCTGAAAATGATAATCCCCAAAAGTCTTTGGATAAGGAGCACAAACTATCGAATATGAACCCGAGTTGCCCTGCCTCTTCATAGACCATCTCTATCACTCTGCTACTGACCCTCACCATGATCTGAATATCAAAATCTTACTCTGCCTCTCCCCCATATCTGCTTGCCTCTAATTTTCCTCTTTAATCTGCTGTATATACACTACCAGTCGAGATATGTCATTATCCTTGATCAAGAATTCAGCCTTACTTTTCAAAAATAACTCATGGGATAATCCAAACATAAATTTCCTTATTCTAGATGCTATCTCGGGGGAATACCTTGACTGTTGATGAAACTTCAAGGCATACTCATTTATTGTCATCCTGTCTTACTTCAAATTTAGGAATTCCTTAGTTTTTGTCTTCCTTAACTCCTGAGGAAAGAAGTGATTTAGCAAGGCACTAGAGAAATCATCCCACTAAGCAGACTCAACAACATCACCTCTAAGATGCTCCCACTTCTCATACCATTGGTATGCCACATCCTTCAACAAATAAGCAGCAAATTCCATGCCCTTTACATCAGTAGCATAGATAACCCAAAATATCTTCTCCATCTCATCTATAAAACCTTAAGAATCCTCCTCAAACTTAGTACAAGTGAAATTCAGAGGGCTTAGTCTCATAAACTAGCCAACTCTAGTGGTCTCATATGAACTCCCAGCAATACCAGCAGAACCAGTTTGACATAATTTAGATGTCACAAACTAAGTCAACAGATGAATGGATTAGTAAAACTCCGCATTAGTATTATCTCCCTGAGGTGGATGAGTATGAGTGCCACTAGTTGGAGAAGAATTAGTGAAGGCATATGGAATTTCATGGGGACAAGTAGAAGCAGCGACCCTAGACTGGGTTTGTACCCCATAAGTTGGACGAGATCCACCAGTATTGTCCTCAGGCGGGATAGATGAGTTTCCATGAGCTTCAATTATCTAGGAGTCATGATCTAAAAAGAGAATAAATAGGAGCTAGAGGGATACAAGACCTTAGATTCTATAGCTAGGAAATAAGATAACAAAAATCAGAAACATTCCTAAATGCCTCGTAGCCTCTATCTCATGAGTGTGGCGCGCTATACACCCCTAGAAGAGACTCTACTAGACACGGCTTATGGATACCCCATGACGTTAAAACCTAGGATTTGATACCAAAATTGTCATGACCCAAATTAGGCTTGGCTGTGACAGGCATGCCAAGTCCATCGAGGATCGGAGATCTCTCCCTAAGCCTTTCCCAATACAACTAAGAACACCTAGCAGTGGAAAAATACAAATATAATACAAAATGTAATAAGAAATCCAAGAAGGTTTTGTAACAGATCAACATCCAAAGACATCCACAATATCCATTCCACAGTATCCACAATACCTCTAACAAAAATCGAGTACCAATAAGGTGTCAGGACATGCCCTCAACCATAGCCAAAACAAATATAAAATAAAGTCTATGACATAAGAAACCAAATATGAAATGAAGCCGTCCGAAGGATGGAATCTCAATACTTCAAGTCAACTCACAAACTAACCACGAACACCAGATCACTATGCAGGAAGAGTAGAAGTATGGCCAATTCCTACATCGCATAGGGATACAATATCTGAAGAACTATCTTTAAATATTTTAAATTTTGTTTTATACACAAAAATCAAAATTTTTTGTTCGATGGACAATAAAACTTTTGCCTATGTTTCCCATATCATGCATAGTGTCTAGTTTTTGCCTATTAGCTAGAACTTATGTCATATAAGTAAAATAAATTTATGTCCAAAACTTATATCAGATAGAAATAAAAACTTTGCCCTCCTTTTTAGGGTCATTTATAGTGGTTGGAGCCTAGCATGTGACTCAGGGATACGTGAACAAATAATGACATGCATAATAATTCAAAACTAGTCAAAACTCATGCACACCATCAAATACAAATACACATATATATATACATACATATATATATACATACATATATGTATATATCGCATGGCGGGGTAGGGAACAAGGCTTAACATTAATGTTTAGAAATATTAACCTGGACTCTATAGCTTAACCATCATATAATAGCACCTACAGGACATATGGGTCCCAGAGCTAACACCCTGGTCAAGCCCCAATATGTGCAGCTGCACAAATCGAAGAATAATCTCATATATATACGGGGACTCAAACCTCCCAATCATATACTAAGGTGGCTTAAGCACCCGATCATGTAATATAAGATGGTGGACTCGAACCTCCCAATCATATAATAAGGTGGACTCAAACCACCTGGTCTTAGCAAGGGGACTCAAATCCTCAAGCCATATCAACCCTTCCCCCTGGGACCTCCACCTTCCACGATTAGATATAAAACCCCCTTTAAGCCTAATTAAAACATTTAACACACATTCCAATTAATGGAACCAATTATGCAGTAATACATCCTATTGGTATCGTGATACCAACATCACTTGCAATTTTATTACTATACCATATGAATTCTTAGCTATTTGGGACTCTAACCCATTAAATTAATTGGGACTCAAAACCATTAAATCAATTAACATTTAAAGGGGAATCCACATACCCAAAGTTCAATAAAATCAAACCATGTTTCATTAGCCTTTTATACCAATGCAATAGTTCAAGTGAATGAGTCAAACTATGTGACAAAATTATATTCATGGTCAATTTCTCAAATAGGTTGAAGGCACATTATTTCCAAAACATATTTCAAGGAAAATTATAAAATTAGGGTTTAAACATGACCCCTAAGTTTACTCACTATTCCCAATGCATCCCAAAATGTTCAAAATCAATAAAGAAACATGAATATTGAATAATAAACCATAGAGAAATCAATTTAATGGCCAATCATGTTAAAAGACCTTAACTATGCCAAAACCCATCAAAACCATGCATTTATAATTAATTCATTCCCTTAATAAAAGTATAATTATAGGGAAAGAGATACATGCCTTGATTACCAAGAAATTTGAAGAAAACCGCACCCTTAGGACCCTAGATAATCACCTCCTTGAACCCTAGTTTTGACTTGAAAAGAGGAATTTGAGAGAGGATGTTTAAGAGTAATAAGAGTGACCTTTGTATATTGAAAACTAATATAAATAGGTCCTTGTAGTGATTAAAAATTAATTATAGATGAAAGGACCCCTTTACCCCTTATCCCACGTAAAAAGAACAAGACAACCCAAAAATTACTATAGGTCTATGGCATGGACCTCATCGCGGAGGCTATCCTCCATGCCGCAGATTCTATCATAGAGACCCTACCTCCATGACACGGAGGCTATCACAGAGACTAGCCTCTGTGACACAAGGAAATCGTAGAGGCCTACAGCCTCCGTGACCCAAAACCACCTCAAACTCCGTCCAAAATTTTTGAAACTCTTGCGAGTTACCCTTCTAACATCCCCAAACTTAATTTGAGTCAAAAATAGATATTTCAAGCATGGGAAGGCCAAAAATAAAATACGCAAAATTTTGAGCGTGTTATATATACGAACCATCTATGGAACATAGGGAATGTTTATGGTTTTGGTAAGTGGCAGAGTTTGTTTTTTTACTGTAGCTTAGCCTCTGGACATCTAGTTTTTCGACATAATTTGGTCACATATGCCCGATAAGTGACACATACACCTAAAAATGCTATAGTAAGTATCCAAAAACTTCAAATTTCTTATTTTTCTTTAGGTTAGCATCCAAAACAAAATTTCCTACAAAACTTACCCAAAACATATCATAATTAACAAAACAACCTAAAAAACTTGTATATTTTCATACTTTTACGCATCAAAAGTGCTATAAATCCATAACACATCAAAGCCATATATTTAATCTATACCTCAAATTAGCAACAATCCCTGAATATCCAACCACTACCTCAGTAAATATATTCAATATCCTCAAATCCTAAACCAAACATTTATATAAGTATACAATACATGAATATGTCTACAAAGCTACCACAAATCTCGGCCTAAGGTGGGCCGGAGGGGCCCACTTCTAATCCTCAAAATCCATTTTAGGAAACTTCTACCCCAAACTAGGCTATGGTATCTAAGTTTATTTATATATTTTTAATAATCCATAAATAGCTCTAAGATAGTAATCCTCCCCAAACACTAACAACTAAGTCAATCTCTACCAAAAAATAGAAACTAAGGTAATTTCCCTTAACTTAAGCATTGAAGACACATTTTACCCTAAACATGAATGACTAAGGCAATTCTACCTAGCTTGAGTAAGTAAGTTATTTCCATTCTAAACATGACCCATGAAGCCCAATTCACCTAATACATGAATAAATAAGCTAATTACTCCAAGTTTATGGTTCCAAGATAGCCTAAATGTTTCAACTACCAAAATATTCTCACTCATACTTCCAACACCTAAATCCTAGCCCATATCTAGCATAATATAATAATCATACTATGATATAGCTTAATATATAAAGAAGGTAAACCTATCCTACCTAGATGCCAAAAAAATCTTGAAGAATCTATAAAATCACTTATTTCCCTTTTCGAAAAGCTTTCACAAGGTGCCACGCTATTAAAATCATAATCTACTCATCAAAATGAGCATAATAATACCCATATTTCACTATTATGCTTAGGTAAAAAATTACATAAAAATATCATGTGTGTCTCATTTATGGAATTACACTTTTGAAACTAACACAGAGTCCTTTTTATTCAAGAATATTTACCTTCAAAAATCAGTGAATTTCGAGCTATAATGGTGCTAAAATCAAGTTACCTAGCTTCTATAGATTTTAATCAAGAATGGAGAATTAAATCATGAAAGTAATGAAAGCTTACCACAAATTTGATGAAGAGTCACATAAATAAACTGTACCCAAGCTCTAAAATTACCCACAAATGTCTCTCCCAACTTTTCACACTATTTAGAGTTTTACTCTAATGAGAATGGGAGACGAATGGTGAAGATTAGGCTAAGTGGGGTATTTATACCCTTCCTAGGAACACGATGCCACTGAAGACAGTCCACTTTAGCAGTCACCGCTAAAGAGTGTGGGTGCCTCTAAAGTGCTACCCATCCCCAAAGCCAGACCACTAACATGGACTATAGGCCACTTTGGCGTTAGCCGCTAAAGTGCTCAAGTGCCGCTAAAGCGGTACCTGTTAGCTGAGCTAGGGCCTATAAAGCACCTAATGGGCCACTAATGTGCCCTTCTCTAAAGTGCACAAAGGTCCATTTTAGTGTTCACAATAGATATTAGGCACCAGTTGGAGACTTCAAAATTTTCCGAGTCTCCTCCAACCCTTCAGGATTCATTCGAAATCCTGTATGTGTAAAAAAACTATGCTATTCTATCAAATTTGATGTTTTAAACTCAATGGAATAGTTGAAATTTTCATATGAGGATTTTTAAATGAAAAGTGGTTCCTATATTCGTTTGTCATTTTCTTAACTTTAGCGAATAGCCCAAAATAAGTCTGGAAGTCTCGGGACCCAAACCAAGGGTCCACCTAACCCAAAATCGATGTTTTGGAGCTGTGGAACTGTCAGAATTTGCATATTAGGTCATTTAACTAAAGTTTTTCCCAGTAGTCAATTTGAACCAATGAAGGCTTCAAAACAGGGAATTGACACTAAAAACCAAACAAAATTTTTGATAACCAAACTATCATTTCCAACAAGTCATAAATGACTTGGGGTAGCTATAGGAAACCTCTATAGCAAAAATATAGAAAATGGCCTAGAGGGTCATTACATTAAGTGTTCTAGTTCATCATGGATGAAGCCATAATCTATGATATCAATCCATAATATGTGAGATAAGACATAGTATCAGACCTAAAAGTTAGCAAATTTCTTTAGAATTTTATGGAAGGGTTTATAAGCCTTAAAACCTAATCATGGTCTACCAGCCGACCGTGGATCAAATTTTGAGATATTGTAATATTCCTCTAGGATACCATGAATAATAGAATGCTTTGTGGAGGTCAGCCCACAAACTCTTAAGACAATCATGGACCTCATTCAAGAATCTTTGTAAAATCATTTTAGATATTTTTGTCTTAGACAACGGCTCATTGATAGGAACCACGATACATAGAGTCACCCATGGATGTATATCCAGAAATTTTCAACAATATTTTAAAAAGGTTATTGTTTTGTTTTCCTTACCCTACTATCTTATTCTACAATATTCCAAACTCTAAGAGATACATATATTATATCCTTAAGTCAATTATCTTTGTATCCTCTCTAATCAAATTAACAGAAAGTTCTTTAAGCAATCAATGCATTTCTATTCCAATTAAGTTAAGTCTTATCTTATGAAAATTACTGTAATCAGTAGGTACACAAGTATTCAATGATAGATTTCTTTCATCCTCGCATCCAAGTATTTGGAAGTTATCTTGAATATGATCAAAGCTAGAATTTTCATGCCCAAAACATTGACGATTATTCTTTTATGTGTTATTCCCTATTTCTACAAAAGAATTTTTAAGATTTTATGAATATAATGTGTATTCTTGATTTATGATTTAAAATTCTTGGTCTTGAAGAATGATTACGAAACTATGATCCCTACATTTAAAAGATATATGTTTTAGATTTAAATTTTAGTATTTGATTTATGACACAGAAATTGAGCATAGTCTCACATAGTACAATTTTACAGACACGTTGAGCAAAGATTCAAACTATAATTTCAGCTATATTACATGATATGATATGAGCATGTATAGTTTTAGAAGCATTATTTATCATTGAGAGGGTATTTGTTCAGATAACACATATCCTATAACTATGTTGCCACTGTAGGATTAATCCCAAGAGGCTTAGTTTTAAATTCACATTTCCATGGTCTTATACTTTCAAAGGTTGGGATAACTCTTCCAGTATGGGTGTAGGATGTTGAGTATCATAAGCTAACATGGTGTTTATCAATTATAAGAAACTTTTGACATATATAAAGCATATGATATTATTATTTATATACTCATGAAACACTTTTTACATAGATTTTAGATATCATGACTTTCTCAAGTTTTTAATTGTTTGAAATATCTTAAATTAGTTTTCCATGAATCACTCAAATCTATTATTTTAACCAACTCTTTAGGTATTTTCCTGATAGCTTTTCAGATTTATGATATGTATATATGTATACCTAGCATACCAATATATTTTGTTGTATTGAATGCATTTTACACTATTTTTTTTATAGTATAACTTCATGTTCTTGAGCCTAAGGTCATATGCTAAGCATTTGGCAGCACCTGACATTCAGCGGACTAGTGAGCTCTTCTAAAATCCAAGAAACATAGAGTTGATTATAGTTTTTCCTTCTAGTTTAGAAATTTATTATAATAAAGGTATTTATGATGCCTTATCTAGGTTTACTCTTATGTTTAATAGTCGAGGCTTCACTAGACAACAATTATGTAGTAGTTGATAGTCCTTCATTTGCTTCATGTCCCAACAAAGATTATCTCTTTTATATCTTGGCCATTATTATTTTTATATTTCTACTTTAGTTTTGATATTTATTTTATTGTATAGGTAGACTTTCTAAAGGTCCTCCCTGGCCACAAGTGATGCATGCATGCCACGCCAAGTAAAGGAGTTGAAAAACTTAGTATAAAGTCAATATTTTAAAATCTTGAGAGAGGTTTCAACTAAAGTCTTAAATCTTAGGAACGTACTAAAATGGAAGTACAAGGTTTGGGAGAAAAGGAACTATGTATGCAAATTTGCTAATTTTAAAATACAAGCCTCTCATTCTTAAGAAGACTAAGAATGCCCTTAATTCATTAAGGGTATTTTTGTAATAATTATACTTAGTCTTCATCCTTAGCAAGTTTAATATAAATACTACATTTTTTCACTTTATTAGGTAGATTACTTTTAATATTAATGTGTGAGACTCTTGTGAAAGTTAGACTATAACCTTGATTACTAAATAATATTGATAAAATTGCTTATAGGAGGAAATTATTTCTCTCGAGGGTTATCTATATAGTATAAGTGCTTGATTCGGATTAATTGATTGACATCTTAAGGTTTATTACACTTTTTATCTTAAGGTTTAACATACTCATTAGATGCTTCAGTTTCTTTTTCTTGTGTCTTACTTTATTTATAGATTTGGTGCTTGTTTGGATTTGTAATTAGAAATTTTAGCTTTAGTAGAACTATTGTTGTCAATTAGTTCCTTGTTTGTGTCACTTCTTCTATCCTTTATCTTTTTCTTTTTTCTCTTAGAGTTAGGGTGCGTTTGTATTTTATCAATTGGTATCAGAGCCGATTTTAGATTTATGTTCATAAATCTATCTTGTGATTTGTCACTACGATTTTTTTTTTTAAAAATAAAAATTCAGAAAGATATTGTATTTGTTTATTATTTTTGACAGTAGATTCTAGTTCTCTAGTGTTTTTTAACTTTAAATTTGAAATTTCAAGTCATCTGGAGTTGTAAGGAAGAAGTTTTCATGAAAGGATTTTGAAGGTTTAAAGCTTTAAATTTTTTGGAAATGGGTATTTTGATTGAAGTGGAATTAGATATTAAAAATGAGTTGGCTTTATTCTCTAGGCTAAACGGGAGCCAATACTAAATTATGAGCCAATTTTGAGTTGATTTGAGGGGTGTTGAAATTTTAAAATGTTCTTTGTGTTCTTGAGAAAGAACTTAAAAGAGTATATTTAATCTGCCCCAAGAAGAAAATTTGTTAAAAGTTGTTTGTGGTCGCAAAATTGGATATTATAGGGCTAAAGAAGTACAAAAAAAAGAGTGAGTTTTTTTTAAAAAAAGAAATTTCTAGCAAGATTATTCATGGCCAATCAGAAGCTGTCAGTTGGAAAGGGGCCGCGAAAACATTAAAATGTATCACTCGTGCCAACTCCAGTGCATTTGAGCTTCTACAGAAATGGCTTCCACATTTTAAGAAAAAATCTCATCAGCTTCCTCATCATCCTAAGAAGCGTATGCTCCAAGCCATCCTTCAGTATCTACTCTAGCCTCAAACTCGGCTTCTACTCAAGCCACCTCAGTCAACAACTCCAATGTCCTCAGAACCGAATCCAGTGCCTAAGCCAATCCTTTTTAAGGCTATTTTTAATTTTTGCTCCAATTTTGGAGTTTTTTCAGCATGTAATTCATCCTATTTTCTTCCTAAATGATTTTCTTATTTCAAATCTTGGTAAATTTTATTTTTTTCTTTAAATCCACCTTATTTAAGATTCATAACTTGATTTTAGTTAGTAAATTACCCTATTAAATATTATCAAGTTCTTTGAGTTCGATTTCTTTTCTTCATGCTAATTTCTTTATCGTATTTTTCTAGTTTTATTTTTGTTGTTAATTTTCTTGATTTAAGTTAATTAGATTTTAGTGAGCCATTTATTCTTCAACAAAAAAAACATTTTGCCCTTAAGGTTGGTTTATGATTGTTGGCAAGCAATTGATCGAATTGAATAGAAACTTTTGCAGGATCCTTGAATGATAAAAGGATAGAGTGTGTGAGTACATTTGAGTGGTGCTACTGTAATGCCCCGAGACTACCCTCTAGAGGTCACACAGTGCTTAGGACCATAAGTGATCCCAAGCTAACCCTTATACTAGCATAACTCGTGAGCAACTAAATAAGATATATTAATCTGAAAGAAATAAGCGAAAGAGTTGTCTTTACTAAGTAGGTTCAATAAAAAATTATATAAAATGATTATAACTCTGGTTATACAAAACAAAACTGAAATTAATTACATCAACTATACTGACTGTCTATGAAGCCTCTACTAATATTGACTATAGGTAGCCAGGACATGAACCTCAGCTATCCCAAATGAATACGATTCAATAAAGAAAACAAGATTCTACTCAAACTAAGATTTACTTTAGCCCTCAAATCAAAAGGACTCATCACCTATTGACTGGAAGTTGCAAATTGTCTGATTATGATGTACGTGCTACAATTTGTACCTACATTATGAGACAATGTAGCACATAGACATATATGTGGATCAGTACTTCTGGAATGTACTAAATATGTGGGGGTGAATGCATAAGTAAAACAATAACTTAATATATTGATGTACTTTCAAATAATGCATGCGAAGTGTAAGTGACTCACCTTGAGCTGGAATAAAATTGAAAGTTGAAAATCATAGAAACGTGAATAATAAAGCATACTGAATAAACTTTGTGAGCCACACACTTAGTTTCTAAAAGCTTTACTTTTACTCTTTCTTTTGGGAGGTTCTTCTAATTGACATAAATTATGTGAGCTATCATGGATTCCAAGATCTCGCACCCACATTGGTAGAAGTGTTCTACGCTTTCCATCGGAATAGAACCTAAACTAGAGTGATCACTATACTAATCCCAATATGGGCATTAAATCATACAGTGGTACGTAGTTCTGGGGCATATGACCTGGGCCTCATACCTAACTTGGTGCTAAATACTACTCCTATATTACTTATATGCTCTCTCTTTAGGTGATCTATCTTAAAATAGCATAAGAATTTATAATTAAAATTATTCATGCTTCTCTATGCTTTAAAATGTAATCAAAATGAATAAATGTGGATTCCATCTCTTAGCTGAGGATCAAAAGATCCATCTTTCTTTAAATCTTGGTATAAAACCATCAAAGAAACTTAAGACCATAGTCTTTTTGAAAACTCCAACTCATTCTTGGTAATAACTTATCAAATACAACTTAAGAGCATGATCTTCTTGAAATCTCAATACTTAAACTTAGGGCTTAAAACCCATGCTTTATAATCAAGTCAATTCATAACAAAACTTCATGCTTAATAACAATCTTGAAATACTTCAAAAATATCAAGTCAAGATAGTGCAATCTCACGCATAATATAAATCTCATAAGTTAAAACATAAACATAAGCACTTTTGATAAACTTAAAGCTTTAAATCTCATGATAATTACATGATTCAAGAATATAGAAACTTGGGTATGAAACCTACTTTAAAATAATTAAATTAAATATTAAAATCATGCAATTTAGGAACAAGGGTGAAATGATACCCTTGTTCATAACCCCACATACCTTAATTTTCTTGAATTGTGAAGAAAGCTTGAATCTTGGAACTTTAATGATGAACTTGTGAAAGAAACTCTATTCTTGATATTTCTTAAAGAATTATTGAACTTGGAAGTTTGAAATCTTAGATTTCTTAAAGAAATCTTGAAACTGAAGCTTGAATTCTTTATGTACTTTAGAGAAAGCCTTGAGTTCTGTTCAGGGGAAAAAATGAGGGTTTTTATGTGAGGGATTTTTGAGGAAGATGGGTAAATAATGCCCTTTTAGATGCTATAAATTGTTCCTTGGATGTTTGGGGTTGAGGGGAAAGGACCAAAGTGCCCCTTGACCCTTAAGGAGTTAAAAACAACATGGGAATGGACTAGACGTGCCCCTTTTAGTCCGTGGTAGTAGATCCCGCGGTGCCCCCTCTATCTCGGGCGGCGTGGGCTTACGCGCGCCCTCACTACCTCTCACAAAAATGGCTATAATTTTTTGTTCAGGTATCGTATTAAGGAGAAATTAGTATCGTTGGAAAGTTGACTCAATTATTTAAAATTTGGTGGGTCTTGAGCTACAAAATTCTACATATATCAAAAGTTATACACTTTCAAATTAGACCCTTGTAGAATCAAATACCAAACTTGGATAAATCAAAGGCTTTTAGCTCAACTTCTCTCTAAGTGATTCCTATTAACATTTTTCACTTCTAGAGCACTTCACACACTAGGATAAATATCATGACACGTATATTTAAAAAAAATTCATGGGATTATAGTTTACACTCATAAGAACAATGCTTCAAAGTCTAGCCCGAAAGTGTGGGGTGTTACAGCTGCCCAAGAACAAAAGAGTGAAATTTTTAGTGATGGCGAGAACCTTCTATTACTAATCTTGTTTTCTCATTTTGTAAGTACATGAAAGTATAAGGAAGTATGTTAATAAATGAAATATTTTATCTTGAAACTTTTAGAAATGTTTTAAAATGGGTGTTTTCATCTTTCCTTATTCTACTATGCTATACCATGATATTTCAATATTTAAAAGATATAAATATTAGATTATTAAGTCAATTCTCTATTTATTTTCTCCAATCAAGTCAGAAGAAAGTTCTTAAGTAATCAAAGGTAGTTTTAGTCAAGTTAATCTTTTCTTTTCAAAATTAGTGCCTTCAACATGTAAGATAAATTCAATGATGATTTCCTTTCATCTTCATATCCAAGTATTTTGAAGTTATCTTAAATCATTATCAGTGCTAGGGTTTCCATGTGCAAATCATTAAAGATAATTCCTTTATGTGTTATTTCTGATTTCTATGAAAGAATTTAAATGAGCTTATGAATATTTTGTAAATTCCTGATTTATGATTTAAATTTCATGGTCTCTAAGAATGATTTATGAAACTATGAACCCTATGTTAAAAAGATATATGTTTTAGATGTAAATATGTGTTTTAGATTTAAATTTTAGCACATGATTTATGATACAAAAATTGAGCAGAGGTTCACAGTAGTACAATCTTACACACATATTAAGTAAAGACTCAAACTATGATTTCATCTATGTTACATGATATGATATGAGCATATATAGTTTTAAGAGAATTATTTAGCACCGAGAAGGTATGGGTTAATATAACATATACCCCATACCTATGTTTCCACCATAGGATTTAGCCTAAGAATCTCAGTTTAAGATCCACTTGTTTAAGGTCCTATACTTTGGAAGGTTGGGACAACTCTTCTGGTGTGGGTGTAAGCCACTAGGTATAATAAGACCACATGGTGTTTATCTGTTATAAGAAAATACCTAAATGTTTAAGCTTAATTATATTATTATCTATGTACTTATGAAACACTTTTTATATAGATTTTAGCTATCATGAATTTCCTTGGGTTTTCAGTTGTTTGAGACATTTTAACTTATTTTTCCTTGACTCATATCTCAAATCATAATTATTATTTTAAGCTACTCTATATATTTTCATGATCAACTTTCCAGATTTATGATATGTATGTATATATACCTTGTGTACCAACATATTCCATTATATTGACTGTATTTTACACAATTTTTTTTTATATATAGCTTCAGGTACTCAAGTCTAATATTTGATGCTAGACATTTGATAACACCTGATATGTAGTAGATTAGTGAGCTTTCCTATCATTCAAAGTATGTAGAGTTGATTATAGCTTTCTTGTAGTTTATACATTTATTATAGTAAAGACATTTATGAAGACTTGTTTAAATTTACACTTATACATAGTAAAATATTTTAACAACCTTTGCAACATTACAAATAAATTCCTCATTTAAAAATCTAGGTTAAGATTTTCGCTGAATTTGAAATGTAAAATTTCAAGTTAGGCTAGTCTCAGATAAAATCTGAGTGAGGTATGGTTTAGCATAATCTAAGAATGGATTGGGTAAATATGGCAGGATTAGAGTTGATTTTGTATTAATTACGACAATAGAAAAGTCGTACCACTTTCAAAACTTAATTTGAGTAAGTAGAAGAACTCCAAAAATTGATCTTGTCATGAAAAGTTAGTCAAGAATGTCACGGGTTGAAGGTGTATTGTGAAAGAGAGAAATCTAGTATGAATCCTAACATTTTGCCTCTCCTATGTATCTATAGCTACATGTATGTCCCTATAGCAATATTCTCAAAATAAAAATAATTCCAACTATAGCAACGTCAAATGTCACTATAGCAACGTATGTCACTTTAGCAACGTAAATCATTGATTAGACCAGAAATTTTCCAAAAATGATCATTACACCAAATATATATTTTGGGACAAAGGAGAGGCAATTTTGACTGATTCCAATCAATTTTTATCATAGTTCATCATTAAGGTAAGTAATCACTCCTCATTAATTTGTATTTGAGTTAATTAACTTTAGAATCGCTAGTTTAAGTGTTCTTGGGGTGGGTTTGACTTGTAATAGCTGATTTTCTTGTGCAACGGGATAAATTAGGTGGAAAATCTTTGTATTTTTGTTAATTATTCATAATTTACTCTTGCATGTTGCTAATTTACTAAATTAACCATGAATTCGTAGATTTTAGATTAATTATGCTAGAAAATCCCTATAATGGGGGAGGAATGGTCATGAACATTCCCTTAGGGGTTGAGATTTGGTTTAATCCTTAACATTATAGGTAATTTTCATTGATTGTGTAGTTTATTGATAAATTCAAGTGGAGTTTACACAAAAAGGAAAAACTCAAGCTTAGTTGAATGGTGCAAACTTAGATTGAGGCAGATGATGGTTAAGTAGTTTAATATTTTATGTATGTGTACATATTAACTATTCCTTAGTATTTCTTATTGATGCATGTGGTTAGGAAATGCAAAAAGTGTTAAAAAAAGGCTTTGTTGGATTATATACGTGTGATCACATTTTAATGAATTTATATGTATATCTTGTGGTTACTAGAAATATTGGTCGTTGTCATTGTTTTATGATTGTTGTGATATGATATAGTTTGTTTGTGAGATGTACCGATATTTGTACATATTCATGGGATTTTGTTAAATAAGGTTGACAGGCACTTGTGTCTGGGATATGGTACATGAACAAAGTTTTTCCCTTGTAGGTCATGTCTGGTGGGTGATCCTAAGACCCTTAGTATATGTGTACAAGGTGCAAGTGAGGTTGAAAATTCCATGAGTGAACCGTGGATTGTATGTATTATTGACTTAAGACTTGTTGTTGACCTAATTGATGTGATTGGTTATCTTTGTTGACTCTCTTGACTTGTTGTCCTTGTTGACTATTTGTGATTTGTTGTTATGTCTTCTAGTGTTTGCTAAGTGTTATTAACTGATGAGTGTTGTGTAGTAGTGAGAATGTGTTAACTTGTTGTACTACATTATGGTTAAGTGTTTATATATCTCATCTTGGATTGGCCAAATGACCCTACAAGTACACTATTGTTTTCTTGTATGTTGATACTACACTTCCTCTTACTTTTGTTGAATGTAGAGTATACTCCAGTAGCTCTTTCAAAACCTCAGTTGTAATTTTCATTGGATGATTCAATATAAGTATGAGCTACATTTTTCTTACTACCATGGATTCATCAGTTTATAATTTAAGTACTTTATTTCTGAACTATGATACAGTTTTAGTATCTAGGGTTGCATCCCTTTTCTTTGATAATCTTAGTGTTTTGGTCTAGATGACTTTCAGATTCTAGGGAGGATTTTTTCATTAAGTACAATATTACACATATTATTATACTTATGTTTTGTTTTCTTTTGAATTTTAATTCTAAGATTAATGGAATTGATTATTTGCCTACTTTTTTGCTAAGTAATGGTTAATTATTGGGGTTGGTTGATTCTTCCACCAGAGGGTTAGTGTGGGTGTCACTCCCATTGAGTTTAAGTTGTGAAAAAGTTGTCATTAGAGTCCTAGGTTCGTCTATCTCATAGTACCAAAATTGGTCTAGTGGAGTCTCATGAAATGGTACAGAGACAGTTGTACTTTTCTTCGAGCGACTATAGGACTTGAGCAAAACTATCATTCTTGTTTGTTTCGTGCTATAACTTTATTCCAATTGGTATCAAATTCACTTAATTTTTTGTCCACAAATGGTGAACACTAGGTCCAATTAAAATCGAAGAGCAGCCACCACACCAGTAATGTCACGACCCGAGGCTACCCCCTAATTGAGACATGGTGCTTAAGGCCACAAGTGACCCCAAGCTAACCCATGGTATGCTACCTTCTATGAGCACTGAATAAAATGATAGTAAAACAACATGTGTGGAAGATAATCAAATAAAGTACTATCAATTGGAATACTGAAATATATAGAACAACATGTCTGAAGTATCTGATAAACACTGGAAACTAGACTATCTGTCTAAAAGCCTCTAAACATACGGAGTTGATAGGACAAAGCCCCAACTAACTCCTACTGAACTGAATATAAAGAAATAATGAAATGGATAGACTATGATGTCACGTTCTCGATGGATGAGGACTCACCAATACTGTTGTGGGGAACTGCTAAGCTATCTAGTATGATCGGGAAACTATGTGTTCGAACTTATATTATAAGAAAACATAGCGCCAAAGCAAAGTATGAGATCAATACTTTGAATGTACGGGTACGTGAGGTAAGGACTAACTGAAGTACATGTAAAATCTGAACATGGATGCAAGAACATGTAAAACTAAAAATTCAAGACCAAGTATTGTATTCACTGACATTATCTAAAAAACTGGTGCAATTTGCATAACTGTCTAAAGAAATGCTGAAAACTGACTATTTGGTCTAGCAAAATCAAACTGAAATAGACTTCAAATATTGACTAAAACTGTACGAGTTATCATGTAACAAACATAAACCATGGGTGTTACTATGGAGTCCAACGTTTGACCCATGTTGAGGAGGGTTGTTCCATATTTACCATCTGAGTGGAACCTGATCTGGAGTGATCACTAAACTGAGCCCATATTGGGCAAGGGAAATGCTCTTTGGCAAGTCTCTAAATCCTATGGGGGAACGTAGTTTCTAGGAAGTAGGATGCACTGAACCGGTACTTCCCTCGCGGTGCTAAATCCTACTCCCAACTGAATGATACTTCTGTTATACATGGTTAAACATAACATGGTACTGTACTGACAAACCTCAACATAAACTTGAATATAGTAATGAAATCATGATCTGCCTAACTTGTGATTTGAAGAGTCTGAAATAACAAGTAAATACACAGGTATCGGTGTTCATAACCCGCCAGCATTGAATGATTATAGAAAGTCGATAAAATATTTAAAACCACGATTTAAAGTCATAATTCAAGGACCCAAAACAAGAGACATTTCATAACTTGATAATTTACGTGAAAGTAAACATGAGAATGAGATAACCTTTTGTTCATAACATGTTTATACAGTTTAAAGCAAAATCCAAGAATTTAACATGATGCCATATGAACATGACTTAGGCCTTTGAAACTTCAAACATGTAGGAGCATGATTCACGCAGGATAAAACCATAAGCTTGGCTTGAATGCAAAACTAACAAGAAAACATGGATAAATTTTATAATTTGTATGGAAGATGATCATAATTATAGTAAAATTCATACTCGAATCAAAAAGAGAGTTCTTGGGATCAATGGGTGAAAGTAACCCATTAATGAATACCCCACATACCTCAATTGGGCAACTTCTTGAAGGAATCTTGAAATCGGAACTTAAATTCTCGAGTTCTTGATATAAGAAGCTTGAATTTTGTTCTTGGAAAGAGGGGAAAGGTTTTTAAGTTGTGTACTAAATGTTTGGGGTTAAGGCAGTGGAAATAACATGTTTAAAACCCCTTAATTTGGTTAACAATGATTAGGGACGGTTTAGGGGTGTAAAAAGACTTCAACGCCCTTAATTTAAGTCAAAATGGAGCAACTTTTGGCACTTCGCTTTTGCTGGGCAGCGCACGCCACGAGTACACCTGAGGTTGTGTGGCGCACGTCAAAAGAACACCCAAGGTTGTGCAGCATATGCCAAAAGCACACCTCATCCAGTGGATATTGGCAATTGTCATATGAATCATGCCCTTAGCACAAGGTCTAACATGTGGTCCACACTCATTTTTAAGGCCTAAAAGCACTCCTAACTCAACCCATAACATCAAAACATGGTCTACCATCGAAATGGGGGTCCAAAAGGTCATTTGAATGCATTATTTGAGCATTACAACTATGGGGTGTTACATTATCTCCCCTCCAGGGATCATTCATCCTCAAATGAAACTATTTAAGCTGGAGCACAAAGATTGAGAAGGCTGAGATCTTACACTAAAAACTCATGCGTTGAATCATGATTAAGTAACTGAATCAGAAACATGATACATGGACTGAGATGAGTTTCATGAATACATTCTATGACATGAGGATGGTTATATATCTAAGATAGAGAATGAGAGAGTCGATATAAGAGAAACCATTACCTCAAGCTGAGTCTAAATTCATAAGGAAAGATAGGGATACTTGGCTCGCATATCAAATTTTTCCTCCCAAGTGGTTCCTTCAACGGACTGATTTCGCCATAGGACTTTAACCAAAGAAACTTCTTTTTTCCTTAGTCTACGAATCTGATGATCAAGGATTTCTACTGGAACTTCTTCATAGGAAAGGCTATCCGTAACATCCATACTTTTTAAAGAATAGCGAAAGCTGTATAACCAATGCATTTCTTTAACATAGAAACATGGAACACCGGATGCATTGATGCCAAATATGCAGGCAACTCTAACTTATAAGCTACCTTCCCAAAATGGCTCAAAATTCTGTATGGACCAACATAGCGGGACTGAGCTTCTCCTTCTTTCCAAATCTCTTCATCTCTTTCATAGAAATTTTTTTCAAATAGACCAAGTCACGAACATCAAACTCAAGATCCTTTCTCCTCATATATGCATAAGATTTCTAACGACTTTGGATTGTATTCAGCCTCTCTCAAATTAACTGAACTTTCTCTATCGCCTCAAACACTAAATTTGGCCTTATCAAAGCAACCTCACCTACTTCAAACCAACCAATTGGAGATATAAATATCCTCCTATAGAGAGCCTCAAAAAGATCCATTTGAAAACTGGAGTGATAACTATTATTGTAGGCAAACTCAATCAAAGGTAAGTGGTCATCCCAACTACCCTTAAAGTCAAATAACACACGCCCTCAACATATCCTCTAAAGTCTGAATGGTCTTTTTTTCCTGGCCATCCATCTTAGGATGAAAAGTTGTACTTAGGTGAACATGACACCTCCAACTTAAACTTTGCTTTTCCTCAAGCAACACTACCTCTTACCATGAGACAATGCACATTTATGCCCAAATTTAATGACCCAATGATCACAATGACTTCAAGATTTGTTACTACCACAAGTAGCTCTTCAAACATGGGCAAAGATATTCGCTCGACACCCTTCAACATAAAATGCAATATCCAAGGATGCAAAAGACTTCAAAGAAAAACCACGCAACAATCAATAATACACTAGAAGTGACTGGACTTTGACCTCAATGACAACATACTCCTTTTGCCTCATTTTTTTGGGAGATGACAAAATCACCCACCTCAACTTGTTTACATGACTCCTCACAAGAAAAAATTTTCCATACACCAAGTTATCAAATGTGCAACAAGGAATTTAAGTGCAAAACACTTTCTATCTAAAAAACTCTCAATGCTAACAAATACCATGCCATAGGCTTGCCCCTATTTTCAATCACCACTGCAATAAAAATAATTGGTTGGCAATCACGAAGGGTTTTTTGAGCTTGTAACATAGGTTCGAGGTAGGGTAGGATATATTTTAGGAACAACATGGATATACCCTCCTTGAACATCTACATCACACTATTCTTTCTAACTTTTAATCACGGGCCACTTATTTTTCTTTTACTCTTTACACATGTGCCTACTTTTTATTTCCTTAGTTCACCCATTTTCCTTTCGTTTATTTTTCTTGCACCCTTTGTTCTTCTCTTTCCTTTGTTGGATTCTTCATTTGTTTTAATGCTTAAGCCCATAGGAACTCACTTCAAACTTTATGGACCAAAGTTACCTCTTTCAATCATCACCACCCCCCAACTTATGCTTTTAGCCTCAAGTTGTAATTTTAAGTTTGAGGAGGGTAGAGTTTAAAACATAGATAAAAAGTGAAAGGCTTACGGATTGAAATGTGTTTGCCAAAGAAAAATCTAAGTCTCAAATTGGGTGACTAGGGATAACAACTATGCAAGGGTAGGCTTTTTAAGCTAAAGTGGACTTCCAATGTCACAAAGATAACCTAAGATCATCTATCCAACCAATAAAATCAAAATTAACCTTGAGAGACTAATGGGGCAAGTTCTAGATAGTAAAAGTACACATGAGATTTGGAAAAATAAGCTCACCACCATGGCATGCAAATTCACCAAAGAGGCACAATTGTTCCTCCCGCTAGAGACAAAAATAGAGTATCTACCAATTTTCACAAGCCAAAATTTTTGGTGTCACAAAAAGAGAAAAAGTATTGGTACAAGGTCGCTCATATCCATATCCTCGATTATTCAAAAATTTTGGACAAAGGGGGTGTTTATTTTGCATTTGTACCATATATAATTTGCTACCCATGGCATCAACCCAAACCTTCGTCTCACATTTTGGCTTTTGTACAGGCAAACTACATGGATACTCAGACTTCTCCATAGGTGTAAGTGACATCCAAATTCAAAATGTCACAGGTACTCCGATTACCCTTGCATTTATGACCTCGATACCACAGGTACTCAGACTTCCCCTACATCCATGGCTCAAAACCCAAGCACAATGCTTTTTCCTTAAGAATGTCGTCACTCAATCTATCATAGGGAAAAGCTCATCTAATATCATCACAACTAAAATAAATATAAAGTAAAATAGAAAATCTAAAAATAAACCGAATGACTAATCCATGAAATATGGGCACCATCAGAGTGCCCAAATAATGCAACTCAAAAACAAAATAAAAACCATCCAAAATGTCATCAAAATATTTATAAAACATCTAACTAATACAAATCTGGGGACTGGCACCCCCAACTAAAATAATAGCAGTGTCCTCACTGCTTAAGCAAAAAAGTAAGAAAAAAGGGTGCTTCCTAAATCTGCATCAAGAACTGCTCTCCCATGCAAACTCTGCATCATTACCACCAACATCAGTACCAGACCACTCAGTAGAAACCTTGTCATCACTAGCTACTCTAGCGGAAGGTAGTATGTCATAGGGTTTCAAGACCTTCCACAGGCCCTTCACCCCACTTCCACATCTTACTAAAGAACTTGTCTTATTTCTTCTCCATCTTCTTCATATTTTCATGGGAATCCCAAAGCTCTCTATAAGACACTTCTAATGTTAAGTATGCTTTCTTGAGTCTAGCAACTGTGGTGATCTGCGACTCCTGGTCCTCGCAATATTTCTTATAATCTACATAAGACACATAAGAGTGATGCCTGGTGGAGGGCTCTTTTAGCCCCTGAGTTAATCCCGTAACCAGCTCTTTAATGATCCTGATGTCTACACCAATATTCTCCAGATGCCCAGTGGTGGATGGTTTGCACGATTCAGACTCCTCAGCTGTTGACTTGGCCAAGTCTATCTATCTCTTTTTCTTTGTCTACGTGCACCTTCATCTTGAATCTTTAGTAGAAAGATGCGGGGGTTTGGTTTTACCCAGGTGTTTGTTGGATACTCCTCTACTTTGGCCCTCCCGCATAACTCAATAATAAGAGAAGGAAAAAAAGAAGTGTACTACCCTGACTCTTAAAATATCCCCATTTTGAAATCACAATCTGGCCTAAATTTAGAGCAATGCTAGATAAGATATAGACTATAATCTGAGCTTGCATATCTGTGACAGCAGTCAAATATGTGCATAGAGAAACACGACTACAGATGATATTCAACAAAATCTTAGCCTCTGCTATGAAATTATTCAGAGAGATCCCTTTCTTGGTGGTATCCTAGGGAACCTCTTTTCTAGGGCATAGTATGTTAGCTTTCCAGGTCCCTGGCTCACACCTCTTAGCTTAGAACTCAGTCATATCTGCATTTGAGAGCACATATAATCCATTAATCTACTGTGCTCCAAAGTGTACCTCTTTTCCTCTAATCCTCATTACTAAGTTTAAGAGAGAGACTATGCTAAGATTTGTGTAGAACTCCCTTACCTAGTGCTCATTGGAAATGTAGGGTTCTGGGGTAAAACATATCCACCCTGTAGTATCTATCCTATTAAAAAATTCTGGAAATTTCTTCGACACCTTATCCATGCAAATACCCCACTTCGGGAGTAGATTTATCTTTAGGAGGTCACTGTAGGAAAGGTTGTGACACTCTGGAGCCATGAAACGGATATGGTCATAGTTCTCCATTTTGTGGATGAGTACTTGCAAACAACAAACCCAGATCATCATTAGCATTTTCACACCCAAACTATGCTAGGTTACTCAGATAAACTGTGGTGGTGATGTCATAATGGGATTTGGGGTGAGAAATAGACATGTAAAATTTTTGGTCTAAGATGGAAAATGGTCTCAGTTATGGTGATTGCGGACCCTTGACCGCGCTCGCGATATCACAAACCATTTTTGGCTAAATTTGTAGCAACACGAAATACCAAGTTTCAACCCAAAAATGAGTTCCAACAGATCAATAGATCACCAAGTTTAAGAAACTCAAACTCCAAGTGCATGATTGTGCTCTTGAAAAGTGAAGAACTCTACAATGGGCTCGTTGGGGCATTCAATCAAACACATGGAGTACACACTAATTTGAATCTATTAACACCGAAGTTTGGGTACTCAAGACTTCCCCATTGATGTGTACACCACTTACAACAGACTACCACACACCTAATCATATTTAAGCATTGGATTGACAAGTGAAAACATTATTTCAAGCCTACTCCTAAAGTGCAATTTTTAGATCAATAAATGACACAATTCAAGGGAGTTAGACACATACCGAAGTGAAAGATGCATGGGGATGCAATGACCGATTTGATTATGCCAAAATTTCAATGCTTTTAAATGTAATTTTAGAGAGAAAAGTAGAGAAAAGAGTGTGTGGGGGACTGGGCAGTCGGATGGTCTTTTAAACTGATTTAACCATGATTGCAGTTAGATTTCTACGATCGTGGTGACTCAGCTACCGCAATTGCGGTAACACAAGCCGCGATCGCAGTACCTGAGACCAATATTTAGGTACTCTACACTCCTCTGCTCAGTCTAAAACACAATAAGTTCACACTTTTCCCTTTTTCACTTTCAATTAACACTCCTCATAATACCATAACATTCATGGATTATAAATAAATAAAAATAAAATCTACTCTATCATGCAGAAATAAAAGGATACGTGCTACTTTCGTGGCATGGTGGGTTGCTTCCCATATTTTGTGGCAAGAACCCCTCCAAATATCATTTGTGTTTTTGCTTAGAAGATTTGAATCAGCGGCCCAACTTTAAATTAATACATCTTTGAGATACTTTGGACAAAGGTGAGGACACAATGAAATATTTTCTATCTCGTCGCTTTGAAGACTTGAAACTTTTACCCAACTTCACATCAAACTTTCTAATAGGATAATTGGGTATCAATGATAACATCAAGAATTCACTTGTACACATCACATTTTACATTTATTGGCCTTCAAGTGTGGGGTTTCATTTTGCACTTTTGGAATGAAAAACTCCAAAATGTGGGGATTTTCCTCCTCATCTCAAAAATTCATCATCTTCTTGGGTGGTTTGACTTTCATCACATCCACCAAGCATAATATTTATAAGTGGTTTGAGTGAGGTTTTCTTCCTAATTCTGGAGTCCTATCCTTCTCGACATTCTCACCCCGAAATGAACTAGAGTCTTCATAAGATATTTACTTGACTTCTTCTTTTGACTCTACCACCATTTCCTCAATTTGGCATCTTCAACTATATTAGGTTCGATTGATTGAAAAATCACCAATGACTCCTTAATTTTAAGATTAGTTTGAAGAATGGGTGTATTCATGGTACTTGCAATATCGTCTTTTTTGCCTATTTCTTCAATCTTTTCCATTTCCCTTTTAAATGCCTCATTGGATTGATACAAGTCACGCATGTCCACCTCCATTGTAGTTTTCCGATCCAAAAGAGTTTGAAACATTGTGTCAAAACTATAGTACTCGATATATTATTCTTCCTTTATTTCATCATGAGACCTATTAAACTCATAAGAAGACCTAGAATTTGGGTTAGCATAACAAAGGAGGGAGTATTTGGACAATCACTCAAATATCCATCTTGACAACCATATAAAGAACAATCATACTCCTAATAGAATCGAGGTGGTGCCTCCATATCTCTCCACAGAGCATATCTACAATCTTTCTAAAACTGGAGTCCATCACAATATGGACATGGCTCATAAAGATAGGATTTATAACTACCAAAATCATATTTGTCCCAAGATACCATAGTGAAAAGTAAACAAAAATAAAAATCTACCTAACACAAGAAACAAAAGACAATCACAAGCAAATATTTACAAATTTGAATCAAAGAAAGTAAGTTAAAATTCCAAACTAACTCAATACGCCAAATTGTTCCCCAGCAACGGCGCCATTTTTTATAACGCTCAACATACATATAAATATAAGTGCAAGGTGGTTATTGTCAATATAATTACCCAACTATGAGTCGGGGTTGAATCCAAAAGGAACAATGTGAATAGTAATCAAGTAAGTCTGAAATAAAAATTGCTTGCTAAATTCAAGCCTAGGATACAAAGATTTGGGAAGGGGGTTTGAATGTCTTTAAAGGGTATGATTATTTTTAGACTTCTAAAGGACTAATTCAGGGCTATGAATAATTAGAGTATAATCAATTAGGCATGGATATTGGGATTATACTTTCCTAGGTAAAAATTATGCATGGGATCATGATGATTCGGTGTAAATTCTAATCGTTAGTGATGTGGTAGGCTAAGTTGAATGTCCTTGAGGATAGTTTATCAACAAAGTCTCAAAGATGTCACTTATTGGCCCTTTTGAGTACCTAACGAGTGGTCAATTGAAGTGACCCAACACCTCAATTGGGTATCCCTATTTCTAGGATGATACCTAAGGTATAGCCAACCTCATAATCACCCTTATGTCTAAGATAGTGAAAATTAGCAAACTAAGCCCATAAATTGTCTACTATTGCCTTGGTTCCCACATCCATCTTTCAAGAATGATATAGGCTCCAAAATTTCACCCAAATCCCTCTTTCAAGGATGGTCTAAGCTTTCAATAGCTTAGGATTTTCACCCATAAACCCATTTGGGTATTTGGGGCTTTCACCCACAAATCCTAACCAATTTAATCAAGCAATAGTAGAACCCATCAAAAATAAACTAGCAAATGCACAAATAATCACAACCCACACACAATTGCACCCTATTCTAACATTATCCCAAGAGGAAGAAATAGCTACACATAAGATTAATAAGCAAGATATACCCAAAAATCTTCATCAGTTTGATTTATTGAAAGATCAAGAGAATACAAATTGAAAGATTTAGGATTCAACAAATCTTCAATGAAAGTTGCCAATCCTCCACTTGAAAGTACTTTGATGTATTATTCACCCAAAAATTAGCACAATAGTTGTCTTTTCAAAGTTGGAAACTAGATGGTGGAAAAATTCCATAAAAGTTGGATCCCTTTTTCAAAGAGATAGGGTTGAACTTCTTAAGAGAATTTCGGAATAAGTTGTGTACATTTACATATCTACCCCTGGGTCGTATTCCCGCTAAGCCATCACCGTGGTCAAAAACCATGATCGTGGTATGTTGACCTATCTTAACTGGACACTATCATGGCCCTCATACAGCAATCACGGTAACTGAGGACTATTTCTGCTCCAGGTCTTCTAGTTGCACTTCTTTCTTTCTTTTGAACCTTTTTTGTTGAGTCCACATTTTTTTATTTCATAATCTGTATACCTAAAAAATGTGGATATTAGTTCATTTAATCACACATGTCTTATTTATACATTTAAATCTTAGTAATGTGCATGAAAGTTGAGTGCAAATGAGCGGTAAATTCACCACTCATCACTTGGGTACCAAGACCCTTCTATAAAGCCTTCCAAAAGTGAGAGGTAAACTAAGTACCTCTATCTGAAATAATAGGCAATGGAACCTTATGTAACTTCACCAACTCCCTAAGATAGGTCCTGGCATAATCCTCAGCTGAATACGAAGTATGAACTAGCAAAAAATGGACTGACTTGGTCATTGTCTCTACAATGACCCAAATTAAATCATGTTGATGATGCGTACGAGGCAACCCTGTCAAAAAATCCATGTTTACCACCTCCCACTTCTATGTGGGGATGCTAAACTCTTAAAGTGTACCACTAGGAATTTGGTGGCCAACCTTAACCTGCTAAGAATTTGAACACTTAGCCATAAACTATGCAATATCCATCTTCATACCACTCCACTAATAGATTTTCCATAAGTCACTGTATATCTTAGTGGCTTCGAGGTAAATACAATACTATGAACCATGTGTTTTTGCTAATATTAGTTGTCTCAAACCATTAACATACGAAACACATAACCTGCCCTGAAAATAAAGCACACCATCTCTCCCTTGGGAGAAAACCTCCAACTTCTGATCTCTAACTGTCTCTTTCAATTTAACCGAACTAGGATCCTTGTCCTACTTTTCTTTTACTTTCGCAATCAATAAAGATTCTAAACCATTATGAACCCATATACTACCTTTGTCTGAATAAACCAACCAATTTCCTAACCTAGCAAATTAATGCACCTCACAGACTAATGATACGCCAAAATTACAACTTTCTTATGAAAGTGTAAGCGGTCGTTGTCAAATATAGAACCCAACAAAGGTTGGGGTCGAATCCCATATGGAATACTTGTGAAACTATGTAAGTTGATTCTCAATTGACTATTGATCTAAGGTTCCAGAATAAAGGGGAGTTTTAATGTGTTAATAGTATTCTTTCATTCTTGTATCACACAGAGGTCTAGCTAATGAGAGTTAATGCAAGTAGAATTTCAATGAGAATAAGTTAACTAGAGTTATGCTCACCAAGATTTTCAAATAGTTAGGGTTGTGAATTTGTGCTCGATTTCTAACTTATAATTTCAATTGCAAGAATTATTGAATTCTAAGGATTACTCACTTATTTCTCAACCTAATGGGTATTTCACTCTTTACTTCTTTTGAACTTAAAGGATTCATGTATTACTCAATAGATTTCTCATAAGGGTTGATCCCATTAGTACATTAACCCTTAACCCAAAGGGTAAAACCATGGGTTTCATATGAACACCTCTTTTCCCAACATCCATTTGCTTGTTCAGACAAGTGGTGTTCATGGGCTCACTTCTTGAGTTTTCAACCAAGAGATGTCATTAAAATGAAGAGAGATTCATGCAATTTAGATATATATTAGAAATCAAATGGATTCAAAACCCCAAACAACTCTCTACATCAAGGCTCCCATAACCCTAGTTATGAGAGTTTAGCTGCTCATCTCCATATAAGATATTAAAGACATATTGATGTTCATAAATAGATTTAAGAGAGTACTTACAGAATTTAAAATATTGTTCTTCTCAATATTCAGTGGAAAATGTGGAAATAATAATCAGATCTCAAGTTTTAGCTTTAAATCTCAAAGAAAAGTGTTACAATGCTCTCAATAGAGGAGAAAGTATGATACTACTATCAAAAGTTGTGAAATAAAACCTAATACTAAGTATTTATATGATTCCATGACTGGGGTTTTAAAATTTAAACTCAAAATTGCCGCGTCAAGCTCGATAGGTCGGGCGACGGTTCATCACCTGGACCATCGTTAGAGCTCCAGTGATACTGTATTCTATTTCTTGGCGAAGGGTCAAGTAACGGTTAATCACAGGGTCGACTTTCTATCACATGGACCATTGCGGGACTTCCAGTGACACTGCATTCTGCTTTATGGCGATGGGTCATGCGACGGGTCGGGCAACGGTTCATCGCAGGGTCGACGATCCATCGCCTGGACCATCGCAGGACTTTTAGTGACACTATTTTCTACTTCTGGGTGATGATTAGACCGATGGTCCATCACATGGTCGACGGTCCTTCACCTAAGTCGTCATTGGTCATTTTTCTCTTATTTTGCCTAGTTATTCCAAGTTATTATTCACGCTCAGTTCTTGTCCTGAAAACACTAAAGTCCAATGTTAAATACAATAGTAGTTGCTTGAAAACACACAATTATCCTAACAAAAAGGCCTAAAATGTTTTTTCAAAAGTTGGAACATCAACTAACTCCTTATCATCCTCAACATGGGAAACACAACTCATAGACAATCTACTAAGGGCATCTACCACTATATTGGCCTTGCCCAAATGATACAACACACTCATATCATAGTCGTTCAACAACTCAAGCCATCTTCTCTGGTGAAGATTTAGGTCTTTCTATGTGAATACATACTGTAAACTCTTGTGATCCGTTAACACATAAACATGAACTCCATAAAGATAATGCCTCCAAATTTTCAAGGCAAAGACAATAGCTGCCAACTCAAGATCATGGGTCGGATAATTCTTCTCATGGAGCTTAAGTTGTCTAGAGGCATAGGATATGACCATACCTCTCTATATCAACACATAACCCAGACCAACTCTTGAAGTATGACAATATACTATGAACCCATTTGTGCCATCTGACAAAGTCAAGACTGGGGCAGAAGTGAGTCGAGTCTTCAACTCCTAAAAACTCTTCTCGCAGAAATTTGACCTCTGAAATTTAACCTTTTTCTGGGTTATCCTTGACATGAGGGAAGAAATATAAGAAAACCCTTCAAAAGTCCATTTTTAATAGCCAGCTAAACCCAAGAAACTCTTGATATCAGATAGAGAGATGAGTCTAGGACAATTTCTCACTACTATGTTCTTTTAGGGAATAACTTGAATTTCATCACAAGAAACAATGTGACCAACGAAATCTATTGATCTCAACCAAAATTCACACTAACTGAACTTAGTAAATAACTGATTATCTCTAATATTTTGCAACATAACTCTTAGATGGTCTGCATGATCATTCTCACTATGAGAATATAAAAGGATGTCATCAATAAAGTGTAACACCCCACATTTTTGGGCTAGACCTAAAACCGTCTTTCATACGTATGTAAACTTTAATCCCATGATTGGCATTTTAATACATGTTTCATGATCATTATGTTAGGGTTAATAATGCTTTTGAGGTAAAAATGTTCATGAGAATCACTTAGAGTGAAGTTGAGCTAATAGCCTTTGATTTGGCCAAATCTTTGTATTCGATTCAACAAGGGTCAACTTTGAATGTATATAAATTTTTATCTATGTTGAATATTTCAGATCAAGACCCACCAAATTGTATATAATTGAGTTAGCTTTCTAATGATACCAATTTCTCCTTAATTTGATACCCAAGTGAAAAGTTATGGCCTTTTTCGTGAAAGGCAGTAAGGTCAGATAATAAGCCCGCGCCATGGGGGTTATTCCCCCGGAATAAGGAGGGCATCGCAGGGTCTACTCCCACAGACTAGAGGGAATGCCATGGGGTCCATTTCTTTATTGTTTTAGATTCTTAAGGGTCAAGAGGTACTTTGATCCTTTCCTCTCAGCCCCAAAAGTCCAAGGCACGAATTATAACACCCAAAAGGGCATTATTTTCCCATCTTCTTCAAATCAACTCACACAAAAACCCTCTTCTTTCATAAGAACAATAATCCAAGCTTTTACTCTCAAGAAATCTAAGAATTCAAGCTTCCAAGTTCAATAATCTTCATGAAAACATCAAGAATAGGGTTTCTTTCATGAGTTCATTTTTCAAGTCTCAAGATTCAAGCTTTCTTCCTCGATAATTCAAGGGTTTAAGTTTCAATTTCAAATTTCTTCATGAATTCATTAAATTAAGGTATATGGGGTTTTGAACAAGGTTAATCTTTCAATTTTATACCCAAAAATATTATTTTCAAGTTGAATTTATATGTTTTAAGTTAGGGTTCATTCCCAAATCCTCATGTGTTGAAATCATAGCATTATCATGTGATTTAAGTGGCTAAAGAGAGTATGACTTGTTCTTATTCATATTTCAAACTACAAGGTCAATATTTTATTTTGAATTTTATTACTTTGATTAAAGTAAGTGTTTTTCCTTTATTATGGTATTTTACATGTTCAAGATGAGTTTGATTCCTGTTCTCCTTAGTAGTTTGAACTCAATTCATGTCCACGTATAATCCCATGAAAAGTTAGGTTATCTCATGCTTCAAGTTTCAAGTTTTAATTTTCCATATCCTATTCAAGTGAATTTTATGTTATAATATATACCTATGAACTTAGCCATGTAATCATGTTGTTTACTCATGTTTAACATATTCCTATGTTCAAGTCCATGCCCTTCACTTACTTTGTCAGATGTTTATGTTTTGGATCTTTGATTCTTGATTTCCATACTATAGTTTTTAGTGTTAATATTATATTTTATGAATCATTCAGTGCTGGTGGATTATGAACCCCTGATACCTATGTGATTTACATGATTTCAAATTTTTAAGTAACAAGTCAGTCATAACAATGATTTTATCCCCATATTCAGATTATCATTTTAATAATGAACCCACTAGTATTATTTCATGTTAAATACCTTAGTTTACAAGTTCATGGTTACTTTAGATTATGCATGCACTTTCAATTTTCAAAATTTCATGTTTGAGCATATCAATCTTCAGTGCATACACCAGTTCATGATTTCAGTGTCAGTTTAGTTAGGAGTAGAATTTAGCACCAAGCGAATGGAAGGATGGCAGCTTCCCCATAAGTTAGGCAAAGTCATTAGTAGTAGTCCCTGTACTCTAGAACTACATAGCCAACATAGGATATAAGGGGTCACCCGTCAGTTTAGGCTTACCTTCCTCTTAAGGGTCACCCATCAGTTTAGACTTGATACCCTAGTCCTTCAGGACACTAGTTTAACTGATCCACACAGCCAATATTAGTACCTTTGGCACTGTAGTGATACCTTTCCAACTAGGGTTACAGGTTGGACCTCAATTGGCTTATATTGGAGCATGTCGGTTATATGATACCTCCCATAATTTTAGTAAGTATTCAGTTTATCTTAGTTTAGATTTGCTTGATCATGTAGATAGATTTCATTATTTATTCAATCAATTTTATGGATTATTTCAGTTATTCAGATATTCAGATTATTTCAATACATGATTTACATAGTTTTACATTCTCAATTTTACATGTTTATATTTTCATGTTGATTATCCATACATGACCCTCAGTACGGTTTTACAGTCTATTCAGCTTTACATGAGACTTACATATAGTATCCATGTGCCATTGCTTCCCAGCTTCAGTTCTATTTATTCTACAAAAGTAAAGATTTAAGAAACTAAGTTTAGTGATTCACCATCTTATCAGATTATATTTGTTACACATGTTTTAAGATACTTCAGCTTTTAGTTTATTTCAGTTTCTTGGTGATTCTACTTGCAATTAGCATGCATGCTCTAAGATTTTGTATGTAATCAATTTTACTTAATGAATTTTCCCCCACTTACTCAGTATATTCCAGAATTACTGATCCATATATATTTCTATCTGCTATATTGTCTCATAATATAGGTACCAGTCGTAGCCTACACATCATAATCAGATAGTTATAGTTTCTAGCCAATAGGTGATGAGTTCTCCTAGTTTGGGGACTCCAGTCAGTGGTAGTTCATGTACTTTATTTTGATTATTCATATGTATTTATTAGTGGTAGTTGGAGGAATGTCCCAACTATCTATAGTCAGTGTTGTAGAGGCTTCATAGATAGTCAGTCAGAGTCATGAAATATAAATTCCATTTTTCTTTTTAGTTTTATTAGATTGTAAATTTTATCAGTATTTTATTTATCCAGATTATGTCATTATCAAGTTTCCGTACAACAAATTTAGCTATTTTATTTATTTTAAATCAGTTGCTCAAGTATCACACCAGTTCATGGGTTAGCTTAGGATCACCTGTGGTTCTAAGCACCGTGTTATGACTAGGGGGTAGCCTCGGTTCATGACAAACTTGGTATCATAGAATAGAGTTCAAGTGTCCTAGGGTTTCTATGAAGTCATGTCTAGTAGAGTCTTGTGGAATGGTACGGAGACGTCTGTACTTTTCTTTGAGAGGCTACAGGGCATTTTAGAAATATTTTCCTTCTTCCAGGTCTTAGATCGTGCAGTAGATGTGTTCTCTAAGGAACTTATGCAGATTCTTACATGAATCCATTCATGCCAACTCTTTCTTATCCTTGAGGCAACAATAGTATCCAAGTTTAAATCGTTACAGACAGAGTTTTGTCAAACAGTCCCCACAGATAGTTATGGGATAGCACGAAGGATCGAAAGTTCCCCATCAGTGATTTTAAGTTCCAGAGTTGTAAAGACTTTATTTATGTTCATGAAAATCATGCACTAATACAAAGTCAGATGTGCCCTCAGATCCCTTCCCAAAATCCTCTGACAGCATATGATCTAGAGTTAGAAGCATGAACCCATAAGTTTAGCAGCAGTAAAGTAGGCATAGTGCTTATCTATATTTAGTAGATTATGTACCCATGGGTATTTTTATGAAAGATGAATCAGTAGGCTTGAAATAATGCATGCAAGAATTTGAGTTTGATTATTCGAAATTTGGTATAATGTTGTTAGGAATAATGGCGTAATGGTAATTATCCAGATTTAGGGAAAATATAAGCTTAGAGATGTGATACTAGTAGGCTATGATGGGAGTAGTATGGTTCATTAAAGGTTTGTGAATATCCATATTACATTTTAGAATCTAAGTTGAATCTTTGATGATTAAGCAAATAAAAAGAAGAGTTTGAAATTCTAGATGGTGTGAACTCATGGTATGGTGATACTCCTGAAGATTCTAAGTTAGTAAATGTTTAAGTTAGGATCTAGAGTAAACCAGTTGCAATTCAGTTTAGAGTTTATTAAAGGGGTCCATAGACTTGGAATAATAGCTTAAAGCTTAGGGGGGGGGGGTGATAGAATAAGTAACCAAGTTTGTCTCTCAGATTCTAGTAGTGATGTTAGTGTATTGTAGAACATTAATAAGGGAGGATGCCTGACTCATTCTTATTTCAGTATTTGTACTTCAGTCATCATGACGTCTACTCATGCCTTACACGCCATCTCTATGCTCATAGCTTATATTCATGCACTTTCCATAGAATCATGTGTTCTTCCAATTCCTAGTATAAGGAGTTCCAGTTCACTCAGTAGTACGAATCATAGTCGATGAATTTATGAACTCTAAACTCAGGTCATGCAACTCATGAATCATGTACTCATGCTTAATAGTATGTTCTGTTCCAAGTACTCATGCTACACTCTAAATGACCAGAAAAATTCAAATCATGTCATGTATGTCCTCAGTTTTGATCTCTTTGATGAATTCATGCTTTTGATTCTCTATTCCCTAGGCTTCAGTTAAGTGTCCAAGTTACGTATAGTATTCTTTCATGTTTTAGGTCCTCATGTTCTATATTTTAGTGACCTTTTCTTATGTAATGATAGTAGTGATGAATAATTATTTGGATGGGAGAGATTAAATGTCTTATCTTAGGGAAACATTATTGCATGCTAGTTGTATCTCAAGTTATAAGTGTGAAGGATGATTGAGGTAGATCTTTTGATAGATGTCATTCTTAGTTGAGAATTCCATGTGTGCCTTCTTAAGAATAGTGCAAGAAAGTTGTTATTGATAGAGGTTTAGAGAATATGAGAAAAATTCTTTTATGGGTTGTGCTCCTAGAAGTTCATATGTGGTTATCATGATAGGCTTGAATGTCATGTTGATATGTAAGTGGATGGGTACATTGCGCGCTAGTGAATTCCTAGTAAGAGGTTGAATCTAGTTATTAAAAGGGTAAGAAGAATTATTCTTGTGATAAGAAGTTGTGAAAATGCATGGGGTATTAAATTCATGGTTCAGACTAGGTTATGGTGTTATGTGCAGTACCTTGTGATTTCGAGATAGGCTTGAACTTGGTGACAGTGTGTAGTTCAACTCAGACTTTGGCTAGAGTAGTTATATGTGCCCATGTAAAAATTTCAAGTTGAATAAATGAGCATAGTATTCAAGAGGGCAAGTAGGATTGAGGAAGTATTTGAGAAGAGTAAAATTTAGAAGTGTCCTTGCTTAAGGCATAGTGATTGTATCCTAGATGATATTTCATATCCCTATGTTCCATCATATAGAGTTATAGCCATGTTACGATTCCTTACTAAGAGACCTTATTCAGATCATGCCCAAGATTTTTTTCTCCCTAATGTTAATAGAACTTCCTGCAAAGAGTGTTGAAGAAATACTCCAGTTTAGTATAAGCTTTCAGTATAATTTAGTCTGTATAGCCAATAGTTCAGTTTAGAAGTCAGAAAGACAAGTTCCTATGGTATTCCGTCTTGTTTTACTACCCGAAGTTTCATGAATATGGATAGTCCATAAGTTAATTCATTCACGTCCATGAAAGTTGTGAATTTAGTTTAGTCCAGGCATCATGTTTTAGATTCAACGATTTATTCATAACTCAGTTCATAAGTGGTCAGTGCACAATCTCATTTTTCTAAGTATTCCACCTCAGACATTGTAATACCCCTTATACAAGTTAGCTCAGAAATCAGTTTCATGATTAAAGTTATAATATTTCAGCTCAGCTACATCTTTTATTATCATACATGTCATGTGTACATTATTCCATACTTACAAGATTTCAACAAGTTCCTATCCATTATTCGAGGAAAAATGGTTCCAAGGAGGAGATAATGTAACACCCCGCATTTTTAGGCTAGACTTTGAATCGTCATTCCTACATGTGTAAACTTTAATCCCATGATTGGTATTTGAATACATGTGTCATGATCATTATGTTAGTGTTTAAGAATGCTTTTGAAGTGAAAAATGTTCATGGGAATCACTTAGAGCAAAGTTGAACTAAGAGCCTTTGATTCGGCCAAATCCTTGTATTCGATTCTACAAGGGTCAACTTTGAACGTATATAACTTTTTATATAAGTGGAATTTTTTCATTTAAATACCCACCAAATTGTATATAATTGAGTTAGGTTTCCAACGATACCAATTTCTCCTTAATCTGATACCCGAGCAAAAAGTTATCACCCATCAGTTTAGGCTTGACTTCCTCTTAGGGGCCACCCATCAATTTAGGCTTGACACCTACTTCCTTCGGGACACTAGTATTAGTACCCGTGGTGCAGTACTGACACCCTTCTTACTAGGGTTACAGGTTGAACCCCGATTAGCTCAAATTAGGACATATCGATTACATGATACCTCCCACAGTTTAAGTCAGCATTAAGTTTATCTTAGTTCAGGTTTTGCTTGACCATGTAGAAAGATTTTAGTATTTATTCAGCCAGTTTTACAAATTATTTCAGTTATTCAGATATCAATTATTTAGATATTTAGATCATTTCAGTACATGCTTTACTTGGTCTTGCATTATCAGTTTTACATGTTCATGTTTTCATACTCAGTATCCATACATGACCCTCAGTATGGTTTTACAGTCTATTCAGTTATACATGAGACTTACATACAATATCTATTTCTACCGGTTCCCAGCTTCAGTTCTATTCATTCTGCAAAATTAAAGATTTAAGAAACCAAGTGTAGTGATTCACCAGCTTATCAGATTATAATTTGTAAAGATTTAAGAAACTAAGTGTAGTGATTCACCATCTTATCAGATTATATCTGTTATGCTTATTTTAAGATACTTCATCTCTCAGTTTATTTCATTCTCTAGGTGAGTTTACTTGCACTTAGCATGCATGCTTTAAAACTTTGTATGTAATTAGTTTTACTTATTGCATTTACCCCCACTTACTCAGTACATTCCCGAAGTACTGATCCATATATTTGCTATGTGCTACATTGTCTCATAATGTAGGTACCAGTTGTATCCTACACATCATAATCAGACAGTTGTAGTTTCCAGCCAGCAAGTGATGAATTCTCCTATTTTGGGGACTCCAGTCAGTGGTAGTTCATGTACTTTATTGTGATTATTCATATGTATTGATTATTGGTAGTTATAGGCATGTCCCAACTATCTATAGTTATTATAGTAGAGGCTTCATAGATAGTCAGTCAGAGTAATGAAATGTAAATTCCAGTTCTCTCTTTAGTTTTATCAGATTGTAAACTTTATCAGTATTTTATTTACCCAGATTATGTCATGATTATGTTTCCGCACAATAAATTTAGCTATTTTATTTATTCTAAATCAGTTGCTCAAGTATTATGCCAGTTCATGGTTTATATTGGGATCACTTGTAGTTCTAAGCACTGTGTTATAACTAGGGAGTAGCCCCGGGTCGTGACATGAAGACTATGACAAACATGTCCAAGTACTGCTTGAATACCCTATTCATCAAGTCCATGAAAGTTATAGGGGAATTTGTTGGTCCAAAATACATAACTAGGAATTCAAAGTGACTATACCGAGTTCTGAAGGATGTCTTTGAAATGTCACATTCTCTGACTCTAAGCTGATGATAGACGGATCTGTGGTCTATCTTAGAGAAATAACTTGCACCCTAAAGTTTGTAAAATAAGTCATCAATCCTGGGGAGTGGATAATTATTCTTGATTATTACTTTATTCAATAAATGATAGTCAATGTACATTTTGAGAGAACCATCATTCTTACGCACGAAGAGAACTGGAGCACCCCATGGTGAAACACTAGGCCTGATGAAACCCTTATCCAAGAGATCCTTTAATAGCTCTTTTATCTCCTTAAGCTCAGCTGGAGCCATTTTTTAAGGTGGAATAGAGATAGGTTGGGTATTTAGAAGGAGATATATTCTGAAGTCTACCTCCCTTTCAAGAGGAACTCTGGGAAGATCCTCTAGGAAAATATTAGGAAATTCTTTTACTACTGAAACAGACTAAAAACTCAAAGTTCCAAAATTTGAGTCCTTATCTCAGACGAGATGGTAAATACACCTCTTAGATATCATTTTTCTTGCCTTAAGATAGGAAACAAACTGACCCTTAAGCACTAAAGTACTACCCCTCCATTCAATAATAGGCTTATTAGAAAACTTGAATTGGACAATTCTATTTTTACATTCAACTAAGGCATAGCATGAGTATAGACAATCCATGCCAAGAATGACATCAAAATCAGTCATCTCTATCTCCATAAGATCAACTAAAGTAACTTTCTGAGAAAATGAGACCGAAATTTTTTGTATACCCGTCTGGCTATAATGGACTTACACACTGGGGTAGACTCTGAGAAAGGCTCTACTAATATTTTACGACTAACACCAAAGTCTACAGCGATGTAAGGAGTCACAAAGGAAGGTGAAGCTCTTGGATCTAACAATGCATATACATGAAGATGGAAGACTTGTAACATACCCGTAACCATATCAAGAGAGCTTTCTTAATCATGCAGAGTTTGGAGAGCATACAACATATTCCGGTATTGTCCACTGGTGCCTCTAGAAGTGGTACCCTGCTGAGTTGGGTGAACTGCTGGAGTTGATAAAAATTTGGACTAGTTCTATTGGCATGAATCTCCTTACTTCTGGGATACCACTTGACACTCCTTGATCATGTGGTCTGGTTTACCATAACCAATGCACACAGTACTGTCTTCCCGACATTCACCCTGATGTTCCTACCACACTTCCTACAGAGTGGGCCGGTACAACCATTGTTTACACTACCCTGGGTCTTAGAGCCTGGCGCTCTATCTCGAATGTCCTGCCTGAACTTATGCACTGGTGCACTGGCTGAAGATGGAGCTGGGGCTGAAAATTTCTGGAAGAACTGAGAACAGTTACCATCTTTTGACCTTGGTTGAGAAAAGTTGAAACTACCTATTTTGGGCCTCTTATTCTCTCTCTCTTTTTCTCCTTAATTTTCTCCTCCTCAATCTACTGAGCATGAACCATATGTCTAGATAGGTCCATCTTGTTAATCGAAATGGTGGTCCTACACTCCTTGACCACACTATCATATACACCAGATACGAACTTACTCATCCTAGACCTAGAGTCAGCCACCATATTTGGAGCATAACCCAACAAGTGAACTTGAGAGTGTATTCCTTCACACTCATACTACCTTGCTTTAAATTTATGAACTCCTAAACCTTCGGTTCTCTCAACTGTAGTGAGAATAAACTTTCTAAGAAAGTCATGGAAAACTCCTTCCACTCCATAGGCCCTGCCTTATCACCTCTATCCTCCTTCCACTACTTGAACCAGGTGTGAGATACTCCATGTAACTAGTAAGTAGCCAAGTCTACACTCTCACTTGAAGTGACACCCATAATGTCAATCACTTTTTCACTCTATCCAGAAACTCCTGTGGATCCTCTTCAGACTTGGATCCAAAAAATATAAGGGGGATTTATCCAGTTGTAGTCTCGGACCCTAGCTGTAGCCGTATTCATCACCAAATTGGTGAAGGCAACAACATGCTGATTTTTTTGAGAAGCTACTGAATGGGACAAGGCAGTGAAAGCAGCTCTGAACTCAGCATGAGAAACATGGTCATTCAAGGGATCTTCCTGAATCGGTGGTGGTGCAGGCTGATCCCCATTTCTTCTTCCATTATTTCATCTAGTAGGCATTGTTTGCAAACAGAATGAAGGATGAGTAAGAAAGAGGAATTCAATAGAGATCATGCTCTTTCTCACGATGTGAACATTGAAATAAGGGAAAATTTTCTAAAAATGTCTCATAGCCTCTTGTCCATAAGTGTGGCGTGCTTCACACCCACGCATACAAATTTCTCAATGCATCTTCAGACACCTTAGGACACTTTAAAACCTTAGGGTCTGATAACAAGTTTTGGCACGGCTCGAGGTTACCCCTAGTCACAACATGGTGTTTAAGGCCACAAGTGACCCTAAGCTAACCCATGGTCTGGTACCTGCTGTGAGCACTGAATAAAATAATAGTAAAATAATATATGTAGAAGATAAACCAATAAAGCACTGTCAATTAGAATACTAAAATATATAGAACGACATATCTGTTGTATCTATTTAATACTGGAAACTAGACTGT
Organism: Capsicum pubescens; assembly: GCA_030864215.1. Lineage (NCBI taxonomy): Eukaryota > Viridiplantae > Streptophyta > Magnoliopsida > Solanales > Solanaceae > Capsicum > Capsicum pubescens. Next base: position 189,329,845 of record CM061544.1, on the reverse strand, counting down.
CTGTCTGAAAGCCTCTAAACATACGGAGTTCATGAGACAAACCACCAACTAACTCCAATTGAACTAAATATAAAAAAATAATGAAATAACTAGAATATTATGTCATGTCCTCGATGGATTAGGACTCACCAATACTGTTGTGGGGAACTGCTGAGCTGTCTATGGGTGATCGGGAAACTGTGCATCCAAACCTATGTCATAAGACAACATAGCACCAGAGAAAAGTATGCGATCAGTACTTTGAATGTACCGGTACCTGAGGTAAGGACTACTTGAAGTACATGTAAAATCTGAACATGGATGCAAGAACATGTAAAACTAAAAATGCAAGACCAAGTATTATATACACTGACATTATCTGAATAATTGGTGCAATTTGCACAATAAATGATGAAAATTGACTACTTGGTCTAGCAAACCTGAATTGAAATAGACTTTCAATACTGACTGAAATAGTGAAAGCTATCATATAACCGATATAAACCATGGGTGTTGACATAGAGTCCAATGTCTGACCCATGTTGAGGAGAGTTGTCCATCCTTTCCATCTGACTGGAACCTGAACTGGAGTGATCACTAAACTGATCCCATATTGGGCAATGGGAAATGCTCTTTGTCAAGTCCCTAAATCCTATGGGGGCACATAGTTTCTAGGAATTAGGATGTACTGAACCCATACTTCCCTCTCAGTGCTAAAGCCTACTCCCAACTGAATGACACTGGTGTTATACATAGTTTAACATAAAATGGCACTATACTGACTAGGCTCAACATAAACTTGAATATAGTAATGAAATCATGGTATGCCAAACTTGGGATTTGAAAAGTCTGAAATAACAAGTAAATACATAGGTATCGGGTGTTCATAACCCGCCAACACTGAATAATTATAGAAAGTCAATACAATATTTAAAACCTTGATCTATAGTCATAATTCAAGGACCTAAAACATGATACATTTCATAACTTGATAATTTACGTGAAAGTAAAAATGAGAATGAGGTAAACTTGGGATCATAACATGTTTATATAGTTTAAAGCAAAATTCAAGAATTTAACATGATGCCATTTGAACATGACTTAGGTTTTAAAACTTTAAACATGTAGAAACATGATTCACATAGGATAAAATTGTACGCTTGGCTTGAATGTTAGACTAACAAGAAAAAATAGATAAATTTCATAGTTTACATGGAAGAGGGTCATAATTATAGTAAAATTCATACTCAAATAAAAAAAGGGTTTTTGGGCTCAATGGGTGAAAGTAACCCATTGATGAATACCCCACATACCTCAATTGGATGACTTCTTGAAGAAATCTTGAAATCGAAAATTAAATTCTAGAGTTCTTGAGAGAAGAAGCTTGAGTTTTTTTGGGGAAGAGGGGAAGGTTTTTTAAGTTGTGTAATGAATGTTTGGGGTTAAGGAAGTAGAAATAATGTGTATAATACCCCTTAATTCATTTAAGAATGATTAGGGATAGTTTAGGTGTGTGAAAAGACTTCAACGCCTTTAATTTAAGTCAAAACAGAGAAACTTTTGGAACTTTGCTTTTGTTGGGAGGCGCACACTAAAAGCACACTTGACGTTGTATGGCGCACTCTAAAATTACACCTGAGGTTGTATGGCAATGTAACACCCCGTATTTTGTATGCACTTGTTCTATTTATATGGAACTTGGTATAGCCTTTTGGTATAGGTAATAGACGGAATTTGTTATGCGAGTATTAATAGTGTAGATGGAGTTCTAGATATTGACCATACATTTTAATGGTGATGTGATCAAGTAACCATTGATACAACTATTTAACTTGGAATCATAAGCCGATATTTGAATCTAAAGTTTAAAGTGACCAAGTGTGTACAAGTTGAAGGTTAGATTAAAGGGATTAGGAGATGGAAATGGAATAAAATATTGAGGTGCTTGCTTGACTTATTTAAGTTAGTAGGTGAGTCACCTACTTAAGCTATTTAGACCAAATTTATGGACCCATGGCTATGGACTAGATTTGGGCCTATACTAATGTACTCATTTGGGCCCAAATTGAATAAAAGAGAGAAAATAGAGAAATGGACCAACACACAAATCTACCAAGGCCAAATATAATTGATCCCAACTAAGAAATTAAGCAACTAGGTGCATCACCTACTTTGACCTTTTGAGCGGCTTGAACTCCTTTAGTAGGTGCATCACCTACTTGGACCAATTTGACCAAATTTGAAGCCCAAAATGTAGCTAAGTGGATATCCAAAAATCGGGACTTTATAAGAACAAGTTGTTGGTCCATTTTCCCTCATTCTTAAGTCTCAATAAAAGTTTACTTCACAAATTCTCTCTACTTTCTTTTAAGCAACTAGGAGCAGCCATATTTTCCTTTCTAGGGTTCTTGAAGAAATCCCAAACTTTGCAAGCCAAGGTAAGTGAAAACACTTAGGGTTTAGTTTAGTTATCTCATGGAATATTAGGAAAACATGACATAAGTTCTTAATTATTAATTTATGGCAAAATATAGAACAAGATACTTGCTCACTTTTTGTTTGTTATTAAGAGATCTCTTTTCTTCTTTGGTTTAAAGTGTGAAGGAAAGTGGAAGTTAAAGTTCTTGAGGAATTCAAATTTAAAGTATAAGTTGCAGAATTGAGGTAAGGTGACTACCCCATTTTGTTCTCCTTATATATGAATTTGAGAGAGAATTATGGATGTTTTGTTATTGAGAACTCAAGAGATGATGAGTTCAATAATTGATTGCTACAATAAAAGGGATTTGGGCATTTTTTATGGACTATTTTTTATGTAAATGTTATGGGCTACTAGGTAGATGTTGGATAAAGGTGTGACTAGTTTGGATTGAAATATAGAAGAAAGGCGTGGTGGTACAATTTGTTTTGTGTATTATTTGGAGGGTATAATGAAGACAAGGTCATTTCAGTGTATCTTATAAGAACATGTATGGTATATGGGTGTAATTGGAAGAGAAAAGGGTTAGAATAACACCATTGATTGATAGATTAAGGGATTACTATTCGGTTACTATTTTGGTAAAGTTAAATAGCTCAAATGTGTCGATTGGTTGCTAATATTAGATTACCATATATTCTATTGTAGATAAGTAATCTAAAAGGGAGGAAAGTTAAGTTGGGTTAGTTCCAGAGTTATGTAACTAGGTATGTAAGGCATACTCTATTTTGTACTCTTTTGCATGAAATCGGACATTTGTTCCACCAAGTAAGCTTCCAAGGTTATCCTATTACAAGTGATACACAATAGCAGTACATATTTTCTCTTATGAAATAAAGAAATATGAAAATAAATAAAAAAATGAATGTACGTAGTACCACAAGTATATATAAAGGTGGTCAACTAGTACTACTTATACACTTGTATATGATTTCTATTGAGCTCTTGTATCATGTGTTGTTACTTTCAGCCGTGCATATTCAGTATAATTTTCGTACTAACGTCCCTCATGGGGGACCTATATTTCATGTTGCAGGCACATGGGCTTTATCTAATTCACCTCATTAGTAGGAGCATAGGCTATTCAGTGACTATTGGTGAGCTCCAAGTTGATTCGGGGCTTTCCGAGTCTGTTCAATATATTTTGGTATTGTGCAGTAGTCAAGAATAAGGCAGGGGTTTGTCCGGACCCTAAATAAGTCTTTGTATCTTTTAGAGGCTTTGTAGACTAATGTAAAGTTAAACATGGTAGTGTCTTGTCTTTTAGATGTTGTGGCCCCAACGGCAAGGTGCTTTACATATAATTTTGTGGTTACCTATGTAGTCATTTTCGTCGATGCATAATATTATATTTGTCAGAAATTTTGGTTGTCATAGTTACATGCATGAGAAGTACAAGGTTATGGATTGTTTCTCTCGGGCCTTTACGGCTATGGGTACCTGTCCGCCCTAATAGAATTTGAGGCATGACAAAAGTGATATTAGAGCAGGTCGTCTTAGGCAGTCTACAAAGTCATGTCTACGTAGAGTATTTCTTATGGGTGTGTTGTGCACCACATCTATAAACAAGAGACTATGGGAATTTAGGGGTTTCTTCTTCTTTTTTTAAATAGAGCCCAAGTCGCAGGTGAAGTCATATTTAACCACTAAATCTATTTTTTTCTCATTATAGTAAGATGTCGATTACAAGAAGGAGTAAGAATATAGGTAAGTGAGTAGACATAGCTTCCGTAGAAGGGACCAATAAGTCACCACCTAGACAAGCTAATCAAAGTAAGGCTCAAGCTTAGTTTGTATCAAAAACTTCTTCAACTCCTCCATCTCTAGAAGAGCTAAGGAGGAGAAGAACCGCATCCTCAGAACTACCTATTAATGCTACTGATCAATGTCTAAGAAATGCAATGCAATTGTTAGCTTGTATAGTTGCTGGACAAGTTCAAAGATAAACTGTTCCAACCATAGGTTCTAGTGGTGTAGATAAGGCAACTAGCCTACAGACACAGGATTTCCGTAAGCTAGATCCTCCCGCATTCACCGGATCATCTATTAATAAAGACCTACAGGACTTTATTGATCAAATACAAAGGGATCTAGATGTCATTCATGTAACGGATAAAGAGACATTTGAGCTAGCAGCATATAGATTCAAAGGGGAGGCTATATGTTGGTATGAAGACTGGAAATGATCTAGGGGTATCGATGCACCTTTATCTACTTGGAAAGAGTTTAAAGAGGCATTTTTTGATCATTACCTTCCATTTGAAATTTGAGACGTCCATTCGGATCAGTTCCTGAATCTTTTCAAAGGGAATATGAGCGTGAGGGAGTACAACCTCCGATTTAACTCTTTGGCTAGGTATGCCCCTAATGTAGTAGATACTATGGATGATAGATTTCATCAATATGTGTATAGATTGGATCTATATCTGGTTAATAATTGTACTATTACTTCTTTGAACAAAGACATGGACATAGCAAGGATATAAGCTTTTGCAAAAAAAATGGAGGATCAGAGACAAAGAAGAAGAAAACAAGAATTAGAAAGAGGGTATTCCAAGAGGGCCAGATCTACAGGGTAGTTTATGGCATCTCAAGAAGAGTTTATGGTCTACCGCCTAATCCATTATCTTCTTATTCTGCAGCTAGTGCTCCACCACAGTTTCAAGGGTCTGAAGGAAATCAGTTTGGGAAAAGAAGCGAGAGTCAGAGTTCACGAACACCGGGGTATAAAGATCAAAGGAGTATGATCCAAGTAAGACCTCTTTGGCATCCATGTAAATAATATGTAAAGCTTTATTTAGGTGCATGTTAGTTTTGGACAAATGCTTGCTTTTGGTGTGGTACGTTGGGGCATATGATGAGAGAATGCCCATAAACGGGCATGGGTGGTATGGCATGAACTACTAGATCATCCATTGCATCATCATCATTGGTACCTTCTTCAAGAAGGGGTGTATAGCCTATAGGTCGTGGTAGAGGTGCTAAAGGATCATCTAGCTCTAGTGGAGTTTAGAATCGTACATATTCTCTAGCGGATCGACAAAATTTAGAGGCTTATCCAGATGTGGTTATAGGTACATTGTCCATTTTTTCACATAATATATATGCATTAATTGATCCTGGTTCTACATTATCATATGTCACTCTATTAGTGGCTGGAAAGTTCAAAAGGACACTAGAATTGCTAGTTAAGCCTTTTTAAGTGTCTACGCCGATTGGTGAATCTATTATAGATAGAAGAGTGTATTGAAATTGTATAATAACTATTTGTGGTTACGATACAATGGCTGACCTTGTTGAGTTAGAAATGGTAGATTTTGATGTTATAATGTGTATGGATTGGTTGGTTTCTTGTTATGCCGCAGTAGATTGCCAAACTAAGAGGGTGTATTTCCATTTTCCAAGGGAGGAAATCCTTGAATGGAGGGGTAACATTGGTGCGCAAGAGGTAAATTTATTTCTTATTTTAAGGAAAAAGGAATGATTTCCAAGGGTTACATATACCTTCTAGTTAGAGTTAAGGATATAGATGTAGAGCCCTTAACTTTTCAAACTATTCTAGTGGTAAATGAATTTCCCGATGTATTTCCTAAAGATCTTCTAGGTTTATCTCTAGAAAGAGAAGTGGAGTTGGGTATTGATGTGATTCCAGGTACTCAACCGATCTTAATTTCTTTATATAGAACCCCAACAGAATTACAGGAGTTGAAAAAGAAATTGAAAGACTTGCTAGAAAAAGGATTCATAAGGCCTAGTATGTTCCCCTGGGGTGCACCAGTGTTATTTATGCATAAGAAATATGGCTCATTGATAATGTGTGTTGACTACCAACAACTGAATAAGGTGACTATTAAGAACAAATATCCCCTTCTAAGAATTGATGACTTTTTCGACCAGTTGCCAGGCACCAAGTGTTTTTCAAAGATTGATTTGAGGTCAGGTTACCACCAAGTGAGGGTCAAAGAGAAATACATACCCAAGACAACCTTTCAAACACGGTACGATTATTACGAGTTTCTAGTCACGTCCTTTGGGATAACTAATGCACCTGCAACTTTTATGGATTTGATGAATAGGGTGTTCAAGCCATTCTTAGATGTATTCATGATAGATTTTATAGATGATAGTCTGGTTTATTCGAGATCAACGGAGGACCATACTAGTCACTCACGACAGGTATTACAGATTTTTCATGATCATAAACTATATGCAAAGTTCTCTAAATATGAATTTTGGTTAAAATTTATGGCATTACTGGGTCATATTATATCTAATGAAGGAATAAAGGTTGATACTCAAAAGATAGAAGTTCTGAAGAACTGTCCAAGACCTACAACACCTACAGAGATTTGTAGTTTCCTTGGGTTAGTAGGTTATTATAGAAGGTTTGTTGAAGGATTTTCTTCAATTTCTGCACCTTTAACAAAGCTAATACATAAAGTTTCCAAGTTTTAATGGAATGATGAATGTGAAAAGAGTTTCCAAAATCTGAAGATTAAGTTGACTTCTACACCCATATTGGTACTTCCAAAAGGCATAGAAGGGCATGCAATATATTGTAATACTTCAAGAATTGGCTTAGGGTGTGTGTTGAAGTTGCATGGTAAAGTCATAGCATTTGCCTCAAGACAATTGCGACCACATAAAAGAATTATCCGATACATGATCTGGAGCTAATAGCAGTTATATTTTCTTTAAAGATATGGAGTCACTACTTGTATAGGATTCATGTTGACATAAATTCTGACCACAAGAGTTTGTAATATATCTTTAATCAGAAGGACCTAAATTTGAGGCAGCGAAGATGGCTTGAGCTATTAAAAGACTATGATGTTGATATCTGGTATCATTAGGGAAAAACAAATATTATAGCTGATGTGTTAAGTCATAAGGCTATGGTGGGAACTTATGGACAGAATACAGAACAATAAGGGATGACTAAGGATCTACGCCTACTACCCAATTTGGGGGTTCACCTTCTTGAAACTCTCGATGAGGAGCTTATTGTCCATAATGCAGCAGAATCTTCATTAGTAACTAAAATGAAAGAGAAGCAATATGTAGATCCCATTCTATTATAGCTTAAGAAGAGTGTACAATATGGTATGACAAAGGCATTTGATCTTATACAAGAGGGAGTACTTTGGTGCCAAAATAGATTGTGTGTGCCTAATATAGATGGGCTAAGAAAGAGGATTATAATAGAGGCACATCATTCAAGGTATTCCATCCATCCAGGGTCAACTAAAATGTATCATGATTTAAAAAGAATGTATTGGTGGGTGACATTAAGAAGAACATTGCAAAATTTATAGCCGAATATCCAAATTGTCAAAGAGTTAAAGTAGAGCACCAAAAACCCGGGGGTTATATGCAATGTATACATCTTCCAATATGGAAGTGGGACATAATAACATGTATTTCATCACTGGTTTGCCTCGTACATCTTGAAAGTTTGATTCCATATGGGTGATAGTTGATAGGCTTACCAAATCAGCATACTTCCAACTGGTTAGGACCACTTATGCAGTTGAAGAGTATGTAAAATTGTATATTAAAGAGATAGTTCAATTACACGAAGTACCAGTCTCTATTATATCAGATAGGGGAGCTCAATTTACTGTATATTTTTGGAAGTCTTTTCAGAGAAATTTGGCAACACAAGTTAATTGAAGTACAACTTTCCACCCTCAAACAGATGGACAAAAGGAACATACCATTCAAACACTTAAAGATATGCTACGAGCTTGTGTATTAGACTTTAAAGGTAGTTGGGATGATCATTTACCTCTCATTGAGTTCACCTACAACAATAGCTATCATTCAAGCATCAAAATGGCACCATATGAAGCTATGTATAGAAGAAAGTGTAGATCACCAATTGGATGGTTTGAAGTGGGTTAAACTGCCTTGTTCGGGACAGATCTTGTTCATCAAGATATGGAAAGGTTAAAGTAATCCAACAGTGGCTAGAGACAACCCAAAGTCAACAAAAGTCATATGCAGATGTTAGAATAAGGGGGATAGAGTTTGCTATAGGTGATTGGGTATTCTTGAAGGTGTCACCAATGAAGGGGTTTATGAGATTTCGTAAGAAAAGAAAACTAAATACACGTTATATAAGACCATATAAGATTACTCAGAGGTTTGGCCAAGTCACTTATGAATTAGAGCTACCCTAAGAGCTCTCAACAGTTCATCCAGTATTTCACATCTCAATACTTCAAAATTGAATAGGAGATCCATCTCATATTACTCCTACTGAAGATGTACAAGTTACGAAAGACTTCACCAATGAAGAAATATTTATTTCTATCCTAGATCGACAAGTTAAGAAGTTAAGGCATAAAGAAATAGCTTCTGTAAAAGTGCTTTGGAGAAACCAACAAGTAGAAGAGATAACATGGGAAGCTAAAGAAACGATGAAATCTAAGGACCCCCATTTGTTCAAATATGAAGAGAAAGTCCAAGATGCTAAATTAGAGTAATAACAAGTAAGTATAATATATAAGTACTACGTGATAATAGGGATATTAAACTTAGTCTTAAACTTGTTTTGGTTGGACAATTATTATAACATTCGAGGACGAATGTTCCTAAGCGGGGAGGATGTAATACCCTGTATTTTGTATACAGTTGTTCTATTTATATGGATCTTGGTTTATCCTTATGGTATAGGTAATAAACGAGATTTGTTATGCGAGTATTAATAGTGTAGATGGAGTTCTAGCTACTGCCCAACATTTTAATATGATGCAATCAAGTTACCATCAATACAACTATTTAACTTAGAATCATAAGCCGATATTTGAATCTAACGTTTAAAGTGATCAAGTGTGTACAAGTTGAAGGTTAGCTTAAAGGGATTAGGAGTTGGAAATGGAATAAAATATTTAGGTTCTTGCTTGACTTAATTAATCTAGTAGGTTAGTCACCTACTTAAGTTGTTTGGACCAAATTAATGGATCCATGGCTATGAACCATATTTGGGCCTATACTAATGTACTGATTTGGGCCTAAATTGAATAAAAGAGGAAGAAAATGGATAAATGGCCCAACATACAAATCTGCCAAGGCCCAAATATAATTGAGCCCAACTAAGAAATAAAGCAAGTAGGTGCATCACCTACTTTGACCTTTTGAGCAGCTTGAACTTCTTAAGTAGGTGCATCACCTACTTAGACCAATTTGACCAAATTTGAAGCCCAAAATGCTGCTAAGTGGATGGACAAAATCGGGCCTTTATAAGAACAAGTTTCTAGTAATTTTTCCCTCATTATTTGGTCTCAAAAAAATTTAACTTCCTAAATTCTCTCTACTTCCTTTTAAGAAACTAGAAGCAGCCCTATTTTCCTTTTGAGGGTTCTTGAAGAAACCCGAACCTTTGCAAGCCAAGGTAAGTGAAAACATTTAGGGTTTAGCTTAATTATCTCATGGAAGATTAGGAAAACATGCTATAAGTTCTTAATTATTAATTCATGGCAGAATATAGAACAAGCTACTTGCTCACTTTTTCTTTGTTATTAAGAGATCTCTTTAATTTCTTGGTTTTAAGTGGAAGTTGAAGTTCTTAAGGAGTTCAAATTTAAAGGATAAGTTGCAAAATTGAGGTAAGGTGACTACCCCATTTTGTTCTCCTTATATATGAATTTGAGAGAGAACTATGGATGTGTTGTTATTGAGAACTCAAGAGATGATGAGTTCAATAATTGATTGCTACAATAAAAAGGATTTGGGATTGTTTTGTGGACTATTTTGTATGTATATGTTATGGGCTACCAGGTTGATGTTGGAGAAAGGTGTGACTAGTTCGGATTGAAGTATAGAAGAAAGACGTTGAGGTACACCACCAAACTAATAATTGTATATATTTACTACCCAATCTATTTTACATATTATTTGGAGGGTGTAATGAAGACAAGGTGGTTTTGGTGAATCTTATAAGAACATGATAGTATATGGGTGTAATTGGAGGAGAACAAAGTTAGAATAACACCCTTCATTGATATATTAAGGGCTTACAGCTCGGTTACTGTTTTGGTGAAGTTAAATAGCTCAAATATGTCGGTTGGTTGCTTATATTAGTTTACCATATATTCTATTATAGATAAGTAATCTAAAAGGGAGGGAAGTCAAGTTGGGTTAGTTTCAGATTTATATAACCAGGTATGTAAGGCTTACTATATTTTGTACTCTTTAGTATGAAATCGGACATTTGTTTCATCAAGTAAGATTCCAAGGTTATCCTTTAACAAGAGACACATAATAGAAATGTATTATATCCCATGTTTCCAATGACCTTGTTCTCACTCTCTAACATGTTAAAATACCTCAATACATGATTATTATTAAGCCTGCATGTCTATTTTCACTTAAAAACTTCAGGAGTTCTCCGTTTACTCAAATAAGACCCATGTGTTATTTTCAGCTCCTAAACACTTCAATTGTATGGAAATAGTTCCCTACCTCATTGTTGTTGCATTAAATGTCCATTTACATGTCTCTTATTGGTAGATTATTGTTTCAACGTACCATAATGTTATGACCACCAAAGTAACAATCTTAAAGGCTAAATAAAATAAGTAACATAATCTTTTAAACAAGTGGCAGCTTATAGACGTAAGCCTAGCATGGGATGATTTTGATACCTTTATATATGGGTGGCAACTCAAGGGCATAATACTAGCATGGGTCGATCCCATTGTTCATATGTGGGTAGCAGCTTAGGGGTGTAAGCCTAGCATGGGCCGATATTGATTTATCTATTTACCACTAATCAACTAGTCATTTGTATTATATGTCTTACAAATATTATGAAGTAAGAAAGATAAAAATAAAGAAAATAATGTAATGTACGTAGTCCCACAAGTATATATATAAAGGTGGTCTACTAGTACTACGTATACACTTGTATCTGATTTTTGAGCTCTCATATCATGTGTTGTTACCTTTAGCCTTACATATTCAGTACATATTTTTGTACTGACGTCCCTTATGAGCGACCTGTATTTTATGTTGTAGGCACAAGAGCTTCAGCTAATACACCTTGCTAGTAGAAGCATAGGCTCTTCAGTGACTATTGGTGAGCTCTAGGTTGAATCTGGGCTTTCCAAGTCTGTTCCATATATTTTGGTATTGTGCAGTAGTCATGAATAGGGAAGGTTTTTGTATCGACCCTAACTAAGTCTGTATGTTTTAGAGGCTTTGTAAACTAATGTAAAGTTAAACATGGTAGTGTCTTGTCTTTTAGATGTTGTGGCCCTAACGACCAAGTGTTGTAAATATAACTTTGTGCTTGCCTATGTAGTTATTCTCATCGATGCATAATATTGTATTTGTCAGAACCTTTGGTTGTCATAGTTACATGCATGAGAAGTACAATATTATGGATTGGTTCTCTCGGGCCTTTACGGCTATAGGTGCCTGTCCGCCCTAATAAGATTTGAGGCATGACAAGCACACACCAAAAGTAAACCTCATCCAGTGGCTATTGGCAATTGTCATGCGACGCACGACCTTAGCACAAGGTCTGACATGCAGTGCATACTCATTTTTAATGCCTAAAAGAACCCGCAACTCAACCTATAACATCTAAACATGGTTTAGCATCAAAGTGAGGGTTCTAAAAGTCATTTTGAATGCATTATTTGAGTGTTACAACTATGAGGTGTTACAAGTCACCATCAGGGGAAGAGGACTAGTATGGGGTAGGGTGAGAGAAAAGAAATGGGTGATATCCATAAGGGGTAGAGTTAAGGCAGCTACTTGTAAGGGGAATCAAAGGTCAGAATCAACTTCCCCGCCCCAGGATCAACTTGAGAAGATGGGGGCAATAAATAATGACGGAATAAAGTCTGAGGTGGTGGACCTAGTTAGAGTGAAGCCTTGCTCTCCATGCCTGCTAAGGTTATTCAACAGGTGTTAGATTTTTTAGTGGGTTGGCTAGCACTGAAGCCACTCCTACTTTTTTTGTTGTTTAGGTTCTAGGTGTTTATGTTACTTCTACCATGGCTTTAAGAATAGATGAGGCTTCAGGTATTGGTGTCCTCCCTCAATTATGGGTCCTATTATGACTGGTATGAACATGAGCTGCAAATGAAAATTCATAAAATGAAACCTCTATTATTCCAAGTTAATGAGCTAGAGGATGCGTTTGAGTTCATCATTAACTGTAACGAGCGATTACATAAGTTTGGTATTTTGCAGAAACACATGGTTGACTTTGTGAATTTTTTGTTTCATAAGAATGCAAAATTATGGTAGAGGGCGTATGTAGAATTTTGATCAAAGGCATTACTTTGTTAAGTTGGGATCAATTTCATGCTCTATTCCTAGAGAAATATGTGCTCCGGGCACTTTGTTACTGTAAGAAGGATGAGTTCTTAGTTTAAAATAGGGTAACAAGTTAAAAGCAGCCCATGAGGCTAAGTTCCATGTATTTTGTTTCCATACTACCCAAATATTTACTTTTAAGAAGGAAAGGATCAGATTGTTCATTAAAAGCTTGAATACAGATCTTCAGGTATAGTCTATTCACATAACTTCTGAAAGTAAGAGTTTTAATGATGTGGTTGACTATGTGAAGTAGTTTGAGGAGTTCAAGTAAGTGGTTCGTGCTATGGTTTTGGCCAAAGATGTCCTGCAATGTAGATAATTTCAGTAAATTTTACTTTAGAGGGTTAGGCACAACAACAAACTCTGGCCATAGTTCCAATAGGTAGAGTGGTGGGGGTAACAGTAGGGATCATCCACAGGGTGGACAGGGAAATCAAACAGGTAGTTGGGGTGGTCAAAGAAATAATAGGGTGGGGAGAGATGCACAACTAGATAGGGATTTAGCCCAGATTGATGATCAAGTTCACTATTATACCTTCCTAAGAAGGTTTGATGTTGAAGCTTTTGATGTAGTGATTAAAGGTACCATTCTAGTCTACGACTGGATGGCTCCTATTTTATTTTATTAGGGGTCTAACTTTTCTTATGTACCTATTTAGTTTTATTTGGGTTTTAACTTGGTTTGAGATGTATTTGATTCTTCTATACATGTGTTAATTCTAATTGGAGAGTCTATGGTGGTGACCTATGTTTATTATTCTTGTTCTGTGCTACTTATAAGTTTCAAACTTGGGTAGACGATCATTTTGGACATTTTGGAATTTGATATAATTTTGGATATGACTTGGTTATCTTCATATCAAATTGTGTTGATCTGTAATGTTAATACAGTGAATTTAGTTATGCATAGGATGGATAAACTAGAGTGAGAGGGAGTGTATAAAGCTAAACCGGTAAAAATAATATCATTTTCCTGGGAAAGAAAATTAGTAGGAAGGTGGTGTTCAACTTTCCTAGCTCATATTTAGGATGTGTGTGTATGGTCTCCATCTATAGAGTCTGTGCCAATAGTTTTAGAATTTCAGGAAGTGTTTCCTTTAGACTTTCCTAGTATGCCTCTAGATAGGGATCTGGATTTCTGCATTAACATAGAATTGAGCAGTCGCAAAATTTACGTTCCTCCCTATTGAATGGATTCAGTAGAGTTGAGAGAACTTAAAACTCAATTGCAAGAACTACTTGATAAGGGATTTATTCACCCAAGTGCTTCACTTTAGGTTGCTCCGGTCTTGTTTGTTAAAAAAGAAAAATGGTAGCATGAGGATGTGTATAGATTATAGGAATTTGAACAATGTTACCACCAAAAATAAATATCTCGTACCTTGCATAGATGATTTGTTTGATTAGTTACAGGGTGCAATAGTGGTCTCTAAAATCAACTTGAGTTCGGGTGTAACACCCCGAAATATAATTCTGAGAACATGATGCTCAAGACTACGAGTATCCTTAACCTAACCCAGTCTACATACTACTGAGCCTGAATCTTATAATAATGGAATAATAGACATAAAAGTCATGCTAGAATGCGGAAACTATTTGTAATATCTGAGAATAATCTGAACATAACATCTGAAATATCAAAACTGAATAATCTGTATCAAAACTAGTAGTCTGACAAGCCTCTACTACTAATACTAGAGAGTCCCTGGGACAAACCCCCAGCTAACTCAAACTGTCTGAAAGGAAATTCTAAATCTCATAAACTGATAGACTGCAAAATCCGAATGAATAAGTCCCCGAACTATGAGGACTCACCAAGGTGGAAGTAGGATGCACTAAACCCACACTTTCCGCTTGGTGCTAAATACTACTCCCTTTTTATTTTCTATGCTCATTCTGTTGGAAATCCACTTTAAAACTAACATAAGGGTTTATCTAAAACCAATTATGCAATCAGCTGAGTAAATTTGTAAATAAAGTTGTTCTGAGTTTTGCAATCTGTAATAATCTGTAAAGTGGATTCCATAGCTAAACTGAGGATCAAAATATTAAAGCTTTTTCTAAAAATCTGTAAGAAATTTGCTCATAAGATGCTTGAAGCATTATCTTTCTTGAAATGATATTATTCAATCTTGGGGCAATAACCCATGCATAAATCTCATGTCAAAACATCATAATAATCATGCTTGATAATGGAAATAATGATAATTCATCTCAAAAACTATAATTTACTGCAATAGGCATGAAAATATAAAAACAGACATGCAATTCTTCTTCAAAATATCTAAATAACTCATAACTTTGCAAATAGCAATAATGGGTATGACCCTAACTTGAAATTCATGTATAAACATTGAAAATCATATGAATTTGTAAATAAAACTTAGTTTTGGGCACAAGGATGGAGGAAGATCCTTGTTCATAAACCCCACATACCTTGTTGGATGATTAGATGAAGAAATCTTGAATTTTGGACTCCTATTGAGTTCTTGATTATCTTGACTTGGGATCTTTCAATTTTAAGCTTTCTTGGAGAATCAATAAAGGATTTTAATTTTTTGGGAAAGAGCTTTGGAGCTCTAGGGTTTTGTTTGAGAGAAAATTGATGAATAATAAGTATAATAGGTTTAGAATGAGTTTAATCTTATGTTTGGATGGATTGGGGCCTAGGGAATAGTCCAAAATACCCTCTTTAAAATCCTAAACGAAACTGGAAAAACGTAACTGGGGTCCCGATTTAATGGACCACGTGATGCACCACTATCGCGGTGGCTCACTGGAATTTGATGATTAGAAAATTGGGTTCTCCGCAATGCGGAGCTATCACGTTGTCCCACTGGATTTTGATAATCGCGCTGTCCCGCTGTCTCAAATCATCAACACAAGGCACGCATAATCCGCTGAACTTGAGGCAATACTTTTTCACTGTTATTAAGCCCTGCCTCAGGTTCATGAATTCTTCTATCTTAGCTTCCCTCATCTCACGTGGGAAGAACTTATCTAGAAATACATCCTGGAACATCGGTCATGTCATGGGAGTTACGTTCTCCCCTCTACTCTTCTTCCACATTACTACCCAGCCATATACAACATCCTTCAGCCTATAGGATGACAATTCTACACTTTCCTATTCAGAAACATGCATAATTCAGGTGATCTTCTTTACCTCATAAATATAAAATTGTGGGTCCTCACCTGCCTTCGACCCAAAGAACTCTGAAAGGTTTATTCTCATAAAATCCTGAATTCTGGCTGCAGTTAGGTCCCTATCTTGCTGAGGTGGGACTGCAGCCTGACGGTTGCCCATAACATTAGCTGTCACATCTTGGGATAGCGCCAGAATGACAGCCCAAAGCTTTGCATGTAACATATTCTCTTTCAAAGGATCAGTGGGCTGAGGTGATTGGTTATCATTTCTACGAGCATTAGCTCTTTGAGAAGGCATTTTCAACTGTCACGTGAAAGCACAAGTTAAAAGCATATAAAAATATTGTAAGCATGATAGATCATGAAAGAAAGAGATAATTTTCTAAGAATGTTCCATGGCCTATTAATCGTAAATATGGAACGCTCCACACCCATGACCAAGACTCTACATAACGCGGCTTGTCTGACTCCCTAGAACTCTTAAAACCCATAGGCTCTAATACCAAGTTTGTAATGCCTCGAAATCTGATCCCGAGATGTCATAATGTGATTAAGACTCAAACTGTCTGAAAGGAAATGCTAAATCTCATAAACTAATAAAATTCTAAATCTGAATAAATAAGTCCCCAAACTAAGAGGACTCACCAACTGTCGAATATAGAAGGACATGCTCGAACTACTCATGCTGCTGACACTGAGCATACGAACCTACATTATGAGACAATATAGCACATAAACGTATATGTGGATCAGTACTTTGAAGATGTACTGAGTATATGGGGGGATATGCATAAGTAAAACATCATCTCATAATCATCATTTATAAAATAATGCAAGCTAAATGTAAATGACTCACATAAACTGGAATATCTAAAATACTGCAAAATATAGCAATAAAAAGCAAAACATACTTTATAAATCTTCTGAGCCACAATGTTTATTTCTAAAAGCTGTACTAAAACTCTATCTTTAAGTCATACTGTCAAAGTGTAAAAGAGCTCACTCTAAATCTAAATTCTGAAAGCTAAAATCTGAAGTTATTATCTTTCTGTAAAGCATATTAAGAATAAAACTGTAAGCCTTTACACTTAGTTTTCGAAAAGCATTTATTTCATTCTTTTACTTTGATTAGAAGGGAGGTTCTCTTAACCAATATAAACCATGTGAGCTAACATGGATTCCAATGTCTCCTCCTCCTAAGGAACAAACCTCATGTTGGGGAGAAGTGTCATACTCTTGCCAGGGAGTATAACCACCCATGTGATCGATCACAAGCTAAATCTATCATCCATATAGAAATGGGAATAATCTGATAATCTTTACCTATGTTCGCTATGTAGTTCTGTGGAAGTAGGATACTTTAAACCCACACTTTCCTCTCGGTGCTAAATACTACTCCCTTTTTATTTGCTATACTTATTCTGTTGAAAATCCACTTTAAAAATAGCATAAGGGTTATCTAAAACCAATTATTCAATTAGCTGAGTACATCAATAAATAAAGTTGTTCTTAGTTCTGTAATCTGTAATAATCTATAAAGTGGATTCCATAGCTAAACTGAGGATCAAAAGATTAAAGCTTTTTTTGAAAATTTGTAAAAAATTTGCTCATAAGATGCTTGAAGAATAATCTTTCTTGAAATAATATTATTCAATCTTGGGGAAGTAACCCATGCATAAATCTCATGTCAAAACATCGTAATAATCATGCTTGATAATGGAAACAACGATAATTCATCTCAAAATCTGTAATTTACTGTAATAGGCATAAAAATATGAAAATAGACATGCAATTCATCTTCAAACTATCTTAAAAACTCATAACTTTGCAAATAGAAATAATGGGTATGAACCTTAACTTGAAATTCATGTATAAACATTTAAAATCATATGAATTTGTAATTAAAACTTGGTTTTGGGCATAAGGATGGAAAAAAATCCTTGTTCATAAACCCCACATACCTTGTTGGATGATTAGATGAAGAAACCTTAAATTTTGGATTCCTATTGAGTTCTTGATGATGGGTTCTTGATTATCTTGCCTTGGTATCTCTCAATTTTAAGCTTTCTTGGAGAATCAATGGAGGATTTTCATTTCTTGGAGAAGAAGCTTTGGAGCTCTAGGGTTTTGTTAGAGAGAAAATTGATTAATAATGAGTATAATAGGTTTAAAATGAGTTTAATCTTGTGTTTGGACGGATTGGGGGCTTGGTAATATTCCAAAATACCCTCTTTAAACTCCTAAATTAAACTAGAAAAACGTAACTGGGGTCTCGATTTAATAGGCCACTGCAACGCACCACTATTGCGGTGGCTCACTGAAATTTGACGATTGGAAAATTGGGGATATCCGCGATGCAGAGCTATCACGTTGTCCCACTAGATTTTGATAATTGGGACCTGGAACATCAATACGATGCTCCACCATCGCGGTGCCTTATAGGAATGCCAATTTGGCCTTCGGCACGACACGCCACTATAGCGTTGGACTACTGGAAATAAACAAATGGAAAAATGGACCTCTCCGCGATGCGCCAATATCACAGAGGTCCACTGAAAAATGGAAATTATGAATTTAACCATCTCTGCGATGCGGTGACTGCCCAGGTGGCATATTGTCAACTTAGAAACTTCATAACTCCTTCACCGAGTGTTAAAATTGAGCAAATTTGGTATCGATGGAAAGCTTATTCAATTTATCACACAATGGAAAGTCTAAATCTAAATAATTCCATATGAAATAAATATTCTTAATTTTTTAAGCTATTCCTTAACATTCCAGGAACGAATTTAAGCTAGAAAAATTTTTGGGGTATTACATCGGGTTATCATCAGCTAAAAATTTGACCTGAGGAAATACCAAAGATGGCTTCCAGGACTTAGTATGGGTACTATGAGTTTTTGATGATGTATTTGGGCTAACTAATATGACAACAACATTTACAAGCTTAATAAATGATATATTTAAGTCATCTTTGGATTCTTTTGTTATAGTGTTTAATGATGACAGTTTAGTTTACTCCAACAGTAAAGACGAACATGTAGGTCACCTTCACATTACATTGGGAATTTTGAAATAAAACCAGTTATATGCTAAGTTTTTGAATTATGAGTTTTAGTTCTCTTCGTTTGCTTTCTTAGGGCATGTTGTTTTAGAAAAAAGGTGATGATGGATCCCTAGAAGATTGAGGTATTTAAGAGTTGGGTTTGACCTAGATCGGTGACTGTATTGAGGAGATTTATGGGTCTTGCCAGTTATTACTATAGGTTTGTCAAGAACTTTGCATCCATTGCAACTCACTTCATAAGGTTGACTCAGAATAAAGTGCCATTTGTTTGGTCGAGTGCATGTGAAAAGATATTTTAAAGGCTCAAGATACTTTTGACTACAACTCCTATCCTTTCTCTACTAGTTAAAGCTAAGGAATTTATTGTATTTTGTGATACTTCTTGTTTAGCTTAGGTATTATGTTAATGTAGGATAGGAATGTCATTGCCTATGCTTTAAGGCAATTGAAGCATTATGAATAAAACTACCCCACCTATGATTTGGAATTGGAAGTCATGGTGTTTACATTAAATATATGGAGACACAACCTTTATGGTGTCAAGTGTGAGGTTTTCACTGACCACTACAACCTGTAGTATGTGTTTACTTAAAGATATTTGAATCTAAGACAACAGATATGGATAAAATTGTTAAAGGATTATGATGTGACTATTAAATACCATCCGGGAAAGGACAATGTGGTGGAAGATGCATTAGGCCAAAGGGCTATAAGTATGGGTAGTTTTTCCTTTATGAGAGTGTCAAGGCAGCCCTTGGTTAGAGAGTTTCAAACTCAACATCTCAATGCATGCAATTTGGTATTTTAATAAGCGGTGGAGTTTTGGCTAGTATTGAGGTAAAGTCATCATTCCTTTACAAAATTATGATCAAAAAGTTTGATTATAAGAGGTTTAATAAACTCTAGAATAAGGTGGTGTGAGGTAAGGTTTCTGACACCACCCTTGATACAAGTGGAGTATTGTAGTTTAGAGGATGGACATGTGTTACTTGGGTAATTCGGGAGGTGTTTGATAAAGCTCATGGTTTGTAATATTCCATTCCTCTAGGTGCAACCAAAATCTACCATGACTCGTGGCAGCATTATTAGTGTCCTGAATTAAAAAAGACATAGTGGG
Organism: Capsicum pubescens; assembly: GCA_030864215.1. Lineage (NCBI taxonomy): Eukaryota > Viridiplantae > Streptophyta > Magnoliopsida > Solanales > Solanaceae > Capsicum > Capsicum pubescens. Next base: position 189,309,721 of record CM061544.1, on the reverse strand, counting down.
GGTATGTACCAAAGTGTCATAATTTAAAATCAATGGCCTATAGGTTTGCTCCAATGATGCTTATACTTAAATAAAAATAGGAAAATATTACTATGGACTTTGTGGTAGGTCTTCCTAATACCATGGGGATACATGACTCAATTTGGGTCATAGTAAGCCAATTGAAAAAATCATCTCACTTTATTTCGGTTAGGGTAGACTACAGTTATAAATAGCTAACTAAGATCTACTAAGGAGATAGTGACGCTACATTTGGTTCAACTTACCATAATTTCTAATAGAGGTATGACTTATACTTCTAAATTTTGGGATAGGTTGCAGGAAAAGTTGGGCATTAAGCTTACCTTTAGCAAAACCTTTCATTCCTAGACTGATGGATAGTTAGAGAGGATAATTTACATGCTAGAGAACATATTGAGGTCTTTCATACTGGATTTTAGTGGTCGTTGGTCTCATACAACAACAGTTATAACTCCAGTATTGATATGCCACCATTTGAAACACTCTATGGGAGGAGGTATAGATCATCTATTAGGTAGTTTGAAATTGGAGATATTAAACTATAGGCACCAATTTAGTAAAGGAAGCTTAGGACAAAGTAAGGTTTATTTAGACTAAATTACTGGTATCTCAAGGTGCATAGAAGGAATATACAGGTCGTAAAGTGAGGATTATTCAAAATTAGTGATCATATATTGCTAAAGGTATCTTCTATGAAAGGAGTTATGAGGTTTGATAAAAAGCCAAGCTCAACCCTTGGTATATTAGTCCATCAGAGGTTCTTGATGATGTGGGTCAGTTAGCATATCGATTAGCATTACCTCCAAGCTTGTCAATGGTTCATTTGATGTTCTATGTATCTATGCTCATGAGATACCATGGGGATGAGGACTACATCATAATAAGGGACCCTATTTTTTAAAACAAAGACTTGTCTTAAAAGAGAAACCAATTGCAATTTTTGATTAGGATATACAAAGTTAAGAAAAAAGGAAATTCATTCACTTAAGGTTCATTGAAGGCATCGTTCAATTAAGTAAGCCACTTAAAAGATCAAGAAGGATATACCGGACAAGTACTCTTTATTATTTAAGGATACAATTACTCTTATTTCTCTTAATCTTTTTTCTTGTTTAAGCTTTTGGGGTGAAAGATAGGTAAATTTGTATCTAGTGTAATGACCCTTTACATGATTATAGGTTAGTTCCTAAAAATTTTGGTTCATAGTTTTCCTATATTTAAAGTGTAAAAGTTAAGGCTAGGCTAGTCTTAGATGAAAGTTGAGCAAGGTATGGTCTAAGGCACTCCAAAAATGAATTAGATAAATATAGTAGGAAGGGACTTAATTTTATCTTAGTTAAGATAATAGGTAACTCTTAGAACTTTTTGAAACTTAATTCAGGTAAGTAAAACTCCTGGAATTAATCTTATCGTGAAGGTTTAGTCTAGAATATCATGGGTTAAAGATGTGTTGAGGAAAAAGGAAAATATAAAAGGAAGTCTAACATTTTTCCTTGACTATTTCACTATAGTGATATGCTCAAAAGTAGGATAATTCTAGCTATAGCAATATCAAATAGTGTTATAGCATCATACGTCACTATAGCAATGTCACTATAGTGACGTATGTCACTTTAGCAGCATAAATAGTTGATTAAAAAATAAACTTTCCAAAAATTTTCATTATTCTAAAACATATTTTGGGTCAAAGGAGAGGTAATTCTGATCAATTTTCATCATATTTCATCATTAAGGTAAGTAATCACTCCAAAATTAACTAGTGTTTGGGTTAACTAATCTTAGAATTTCTAGTTTGCATGTTCTTGCGGAGGGTTTTGTATTTAAATAGCTAATTTTCTACTACAAGAGGGTACATGTAATGACCTGAAATACGGTGTTTTGTGTGAAGTATTTATGTTTATGTGATTTGACAATCTTAGCCCTCTCTATAGTTGTATTATTATAATTTTAGGGTGATGATTGGCATGGTTCCCAATACATTTTGATGTGATTTGTGCAATTTTATGGTTTTTGGTGGCTTGAAAAGCCTTATAGTTGACTTAGATCAACATTTATTGAACTGTTCATCAGATGGCAAAACAGACTACGCTAGCAGATCCAAAACATTAATTTTAAGTTGGTAACATGGTTGGTATGGCTTTAAGATTTTTTATCTCACTGTGACCCTCAATTTCAAAAGTTGTAAAAATAGGTTTTGGGTGTCAATTCTGTGAAAATAATGTTTTTTTGAAAATCTAAAATCATTGTTGAGTCTAAAGCATCAAATTTAGAGGGATGGAAAGTTCATTTGCGTACTTGGGACTCCAAATAAATCCTAAGGGGTCTACAAGGACATGAAATTCTAAGTCTTCACAGTTGTGCACCATCCAGCTGGTGCAGCCGCTAAAGCGCCACTTTGGCTTCTTTAGCGGTGTGTGCTAAAGCACCACTTAGTCGCTTTAATAGTCGGCTGCTAGCTAGGCAAGGTCACTATCGTGGCCCTTGTCTGCTTTAGTGGAAGGAGATAAAGAGACATTTTTCTGCTTTAGCGGACAGGCATGCTAAGTGGGAACCACTAAACTTGACCACTATAGCGGTGATCACATAACCGCTTTAGTGGCACCTGAGACCTAAGCATAAGTAATCACTTTCTCGATTTTCTTAACCATTTTTTAGACTTAGAGTTTGGGGATTGAGTTTTTGAGCATTTTCTTCCATTTCTAAGCTTGGGTAAGCTCTAAACCTCCTATTTCAATTACTTTTCTTTGATTTCATCATTAAAATCTTGTTTAAGTGTGGATTTAAAGGTGGAATTTAGGGATTGTGGTCTGAAAGGCTAAAATTATCATTTCTTCAACTCAAACCTCAAATTCACTCTGCTATCACTTAGGTTTTCTCCTATGAGTTACTTTAATCTTAGGAAATATGTTTTTAGACTAAAATTTAAATTATGCCCTTCTTTTTTGAATATCTATTTTGGGGGTCCATTTTTTATCCCAACTTAAAAATAGAAAATATGGGTATCATTGGTTTTCTTTTGATTCATCGATTTTATATTTGTATGTTTTAGTTTATTTCGTGTCCATTCATGGGGGAAAGGCCTCACATAAAAGGTTGTTCAGTCTAGTTTTTGGCATTCAAGGTTGGTTATGGCTTAATTTTCTTCAGACTGGGTTGGGTAGTTAATATTGGTACAAAATCATGTTAATAGTATGGAAACCAATCATGAAAATAGTTACATTCTTGTGTTGTGGTTGTGTGGGTCCCTATAGCATTGCTAATTGGTGGTTTTGGGATATTATTTGCTATGTGTGACTGTGTAGGTCATATATGATACTGTTGGCCTTGTGTATATGAAATTAGTTGTATCTTGTTTGATGAAAAATCCTAACATGGTATCAATGGTATATTTTTGTGTATTTACTCTGTTGGCATATGGATTATGTCTATTTTCATGGATGGTTGGACTATTAAGTGGATTTTTGGATCACTTGGTTGGTATATTAGTTGGATATGGAAATTCTTATTCTAGTTGGTTATGAGAATTATATCCTCATTTCATATACAATCATAAAACATTGGTACCACTGTGAAAATACTAGGAACACTGGGTTTTCCTAAAAGAAAATTTGACATCTTTAAAGCCCTCTATCGATGAATGTGTCGAAGAGAATATATGGATATGGTATTGGATATGGATTGTTTATAGGTTAATGAACCCTCCATGGGTCCTACTTTGGGATCATAGCTCGGTAGGTTTATACAAAGGTTGTGTGACGACCTCGTGCTTCATCATTATTATTATCATTATCACATTTTATAAACTGTGTGCTCTTTTTGTGTTTTATTATCTTCCTTGATATGAGATTCATCTATGTGTATTACTTACTTATTTCCTATATGTGTTATTTCTGTAAGCTTATTCTTTCTTGTTGTATTTGTGTGTGGCATATGTTAATATTACAGAACTGTTAGTTAAGACAATGTGGCTACCATTTGAGATATTTTCTAATTGTAGGTGACGTACCTATAGTGTATATTTTGTATGCTTTATTTTATACTTTGGTCAGTTAGACTATGATACCTACTGAGTACAAGTGGAATGTACTAACCCATACTGCACCCTTTCGGTGTAATTCTAGGTATGAGTTTTTCATACAACAGTTGATTGAAGTGATACTTGGAGCCCATTTAAGGTAGCAGGTGATCTATGCATTTGAGATTGCCTACTACTTTTTTTCATCTAGAATATGTCTTTATTATATTCAAAGGCAGAGTTTGCTCTTTTTGAGATATCCTATATACATTAATTCGAGGTGTATTTGTTATTTCTTACACTGTGACACCAGTTTTTAGGATTTTGATATGGTATCCTTGGTTATATATATCAATTTTTGTAATATTTGTGGAGTTTGACTTTTTTCCAAGAGTCTTGCCTTGGGTTTTGGTATTATATTTTATTTTATATCAGGTTTGGTGATAGGTTTACTTGTGAAGGCTTTCCACATCAAGTGCCAACATGATCCTTAGTTTTTGGGTCGTGACAAATTGGTATCAAAGTAGCTAGGTTCATTGGTCTCAATAGTGTAAGAATAGGGTATATAATAGAGTCTCGGAAATTAGTACGTGGACGTCGGTATCTATCTTTGAGAGGCTATAAGATGTCTATAGAACAATTTCCTTTTATTATTCTATTTTATGTAGTTCTTTCATGGCTTGTGTTCTAAGTCATATTGTACTCTTTTGTATACATATGGTAAGGACTAAATCCAGTGAGAATAGAGTTTCAGATCGATTATCTGGGAGAGAGCCCAGTATAGAGAGCGAGTTACGAGTCATGGTCGGGCTCGACATGAAGGATGGGCACAAGGAGCTGTCCTATCTAGATATAGCACTATAGGGCTCTCCTTAAGCCTCGAGATGAGAATATTAGAGATATGGATCCTACTCAGGTTCCACCAAGTTCTTCTACCCTAGTCTTGGAGAGATTACTAGTTTTCTTGTTGACCCAATTGAAAAGTGCTTCTTTGAGTTTACCTGGTGTTCCTACAGCTCCAAGTATTGTACCTCCATCTGTGCTAAAGTCTACTTTTGGTGTTTCCCCAATTCTAAGTGTAGATCCTCTTATTATACCGATATCTGCTTATGGTACTCCACAGACCCAGAGTGTGATTCCTCCTTCAGTATCGGTACCTGACTATGGTATTCTGAGGTTAGAAGTTTAACCTTTTTCTATAACGCCTCCTTAGATGGGTTCTCAACTAGCTAGATTTACTATGCCTCTTATTGTTATGAGTGAAGTTATTTCTTTTAAGGATCAGAAAGGTTTGAGAGGTTCACTCATTGGGGTCCTCCTAGGTTCAGTGGTGTTGTAAGAGAGGATGCCGATGAGTTCTTAATGGATTATCGTGAGAAGTTGCATAACCTTGGTTTGCTTGAGTCTCATGGGGTCGCTTATACTACTTATCAGTTGAGAGATCCATCTACAGATTAGTGGAGGTCACTTATTGGTTACCAACCACTTGGTTCGCAAGAGATGAATTGGAATTAGTTTATAGAGTCCTTTTTAGACAGATTTATGCCATTCAATTTGAGGGATCAAATGAGAGATGAGTTAGATCGCTTGGAGCAGGGCTTCATAAATATTGAAGAGTATAAGGCATATTTCTATGCCTTGTCCAAACATTTTTATACCAATATTGCCACCGAGTTAGAGAAGATTCTAAAGTTTGTGAAGGGGTTAGATGTTTCTTTTCATCTTGCTACGACTCAAATGGTAGTATATGGGGTGTCATTTTAGAGTATTGTGGATCATGCTAAGATGACTGAGGCTATTCTTTAAGCATCTCAGAGAGGTTCCAAGAAGGTGCCCCGCTAGGGTGAGTTTAGAGGTCACATCTCTCGAGGTAGAGATTCTAGAAGTTTTTGTGAGTACCATGGTACACTAGTGCAAGCAGCCTTGTAGAGTTTAGGTAGTGGTTCTTCTAGTTTGGAAACTTTAGGTGGTCATCCAAGTTTAGTCGTGCCTCATTCCATTGAGCCATACCTTAGGGCTTACTATGTGTGTGATGAGATTGGCCATTTTCCATGGATTGTCCCCACCATGTATTTAAAGCTACTATTATATTGCTTTAAAGAGGTTGAGGTTCTACTAGAGGTGCGGGAGACAGAGGTAGTGGTGACCGTGATGGTAGTCAAGGGACTACCCACTAAGGTAGTGGATGTGGTATGTGCTATGCTACACCTACTAGGCCAAAGACATATATGAGATTAACTTTATCCTATGTGTCTGCATAATTTTCTTTGGATTTTGATTTTGTTTGTGAGACTCTTAATGTGCCTATTATGTATCGACTCCCACAGAGGACTTTTAGTGGTGTATCGGGTGTACCGATCATGTGTTATAACTTTTACTAGGTGTGAAACTTGGGTAGATTTGCTTGTCTTAGATAAAGTTGACTTTGACTTCATCTTGGGTATGAACTGGTTAGCTCCCTATCATGTTATCCTAGATTTTTATGCTAAGTCTGTGACCTTAGCTTTGCCTGGTGTACCAAGGATAGCTTGGAAGGGTGTGCTTTATTTGGGTCCCAAGAGAGTTATATCATTTATTCAGGCTTGTTATTTTATTGAGTGGGAGTATTTATCTTATTTGGCTTATATTCGTGATACTAGTGTTGCTTTTTTGGAATTTTTTTGAGTTTTTTGTGAATTTGTGGATGTGGTCCCTACAAACTTGCTTAGTATGCCTCTGAATCATGATATCGACTTTGCTATTGATGTTGAGTCGGGCACCAAGCCTATTTCTATTCCTCCTTATAGGATGTCCCCAGCAGAGTTAAAAGAATTAAAGGATCGGTCCTAGAAGCTGTTGGAAAAGGGATTTATCCGACCTAGTATATCACCTTAGGGTGTGCCTGTCTTGTTTGTGAAGAAAAAAGATGGGTTGATGCTTATGTATATTGATTATCGATAGTTGAACAAAGTGATGGTTAAGAATAAGTATCCTCTTCCTCATATTGATGATTTGTTTGACCAACTTCAGGGTCCTTAGGTGTTTTCAAAGATTGATTTGAGGTACGGGTATCACCTATTGAGGACTAGATCTTAGGATATCCCAAAGATAATATTTTGACCTTGGTATGACCATTATGAGTTCTTGGTTATGTCTTCTAGGTTGACCAATGCCCATCCACTTTCATGGAGTTGATAAACTATGTATTTTGACCCTATGTTGACTCTTTTGTCATTGTATTTATAGATGATATCTTGGTTTATTCTAAGAGTATGAGGATCATTTATGGATTGTTCTTCAGAGAGTGAGGGATGAGAAGTTGTATGCTAAATTCTCTAAGTGTGAGTTTTTGTTGGAGTCTATCTCTTTCTTGGGTCATGTGGTGACTAAAGATGGTATTATGGTCCATCGAACTAAGATTGCAGCAGTTCGTGACTAGGCTAGACCTACTTCTCCTACAAAGATTCATAGTTTTATTAGTTTGACAAATTACTATTGATGTTTTGTTAAGGGTTTTTCATCTATCATATCTCTATTAAGCAAGTTTACTTAGAAGAAGATTTTCTTTCAGTGGTACAATGTTTGTAAGGCGGGCTTTCAAAAGCTTAAGGATTTGTTGACTTCTGCTCCTACCTTGACCCTGCCCAAGGAAGGCATGGGTTTTACTATTTTTTGTAATGCTTTTGGTGTTGAGTTAGGTATTATGTTGATACTGGAGGAAAGGGTAATTACTTATATATCTCATTAGTTAAAGCCCTAAGAAAAGAATTAGCTTATCCATGATTTGAAGTAGTACGCAGTTGTTTTTTATTTGAAATTATGTAGGCACTACTTGTATGGAGTTCATTGTGAGATTTTCTTGAATCATCATAGCCTTTAGTACTTCTTCACACAAAGAGATCTTAATATGAGGTAGTGTCGTTGGCATGAGTTAATTAAGGATTATGACTTGACTCTTCTTTATCATCCGGGAAAGGCTAATGTGGTTGTGGATGCCTTATGATAAAAGTTGACTAGGATGGGTATCTTAGCATATATTTTGACTAAGGATAGACCTTTGGCCTTAATGGTTCAATCTTTGGCTAACCAGATGGTTAGGCTTGATATTTCTATAATTGGGTATGTTTTGGCATTTGTTGAGGTTATGTCTTCCTTAATAGAGAAGATTCAGGCTCATCAGTTTAATAAAGTGGGGCTAAGAGTGATTAGGAATACAGTTTCAATCCAGATAATGTCTTGAGGATTGGTGGTCAAGTTTGTGTGATGAGAGTGGATGATTGGTTAGATTAATTCTGGAGGAGGCTCACTGTTCTAAGTATTCCACTCATTCGGAAGTGACTAAGATGTATTGTGATTTGAGGCAGCATTACTAGTGGGGTGATATGAGGAAGGATGTGGCAGATTTTATATCTCGTTGCCTATGTTGCCAACAGGTGAAGGCGAAGCATTTAAGACCTAGTAGTTTGCTTCAGAGTTTACCCATTCTCGAGTGGAAATAGGAATGGATCACTATAGACTTCATGGTTGGGTTGCCTTATATGTCTCGTGGTTCTATTTAGGTCATTGTGGATCGATTGACAAAATCTTCTTATTTTATTTTTATTCAGGTTTCCATCAAAGCTGAGAGGTTGGCTCATATCTATAATTGTGAGATAGCCCATCATCATGGTGTGCTAGTGTCTATCATAATGGAATGAGGATTGGTGTTCACATCCCACTTTAGGAAGAGTTTTCAAGAAGAGTTAGGCACCCATGTTGATTTAATACAGCGTTTCACCCTAGACCGACTGTCAATCGAAGCAGACTATTTAGGTTTTGGAGGATTTGCTCTGCGTTTGTGTGATGGACTTTAGTGGTTAGTAAGAGCAACACTTAGCTTTGGTAGAGTTTGGGTATAATAATAGCTACCTTTCCGGTATTGAGATGGATTTTTTTAGGTCTTGTATGGCAGGCATTATCGCTCTTCAGTTGGTTGGTTTGATATTTCTGAGATTAAACCTCAAGGTATGAGCTTACTTCATGAGTCCTTGGATAGAGTTTGGGCTATTCGAGATAGACTTTGAGCTGTTTAGAGTAGGCAGAAGTGTTATGTGGATTGTATACTTTGAGCTGCTTAGAGTAGGCAAAATTGTTATATGGATTGTAGACTTCGTTCCTTGAGATTTAGTGTTGGTGATTATGTGTTTCTTTATATTTCACCCAAGAAGGGTGTGATGATGTTTGGGAAGAGGGGAAAGCTTATCCCTAGGTATATGGGACCTTTTGAGATCCTTCAGACTATTGGGGATGTGGCCTATGAGTTAGCTTTGCCTTCGGATTTATTAGATGTTCATCGAATTTTTCATGTTTCCATGCTTTTACTTTACATTAATAATTAGTCTCATTCGATGGGATTTTATTCAGTTAGATTAGATGTTGTCTTTTGTTGAGAAACATGTCTCCATCTTAGCTAGTGATGTGAGACGGTCGCATTCTAGAGATATTCTAATGGTTAAGGCCTAGTGGCGACATCGATCTATAGATAAGTTTACTTGGGAGGTCGAGTCTGATATGTGTGGTAGTTATCCCCAGATTTTTACTAATTTAGCTATTTCCCTTGCATTTAGTTTGAGGACGAACTAGATTAGTGGTGGATTATGTAATGACTTGACTTTTAGTGATTTGTGTGAAATATTTATTTCTATGTGATTTGACCATTTTATCCCTCCCCGTGGTTGTACTGTAGTATTTTTGGGGTGTGGGGATGATTGACATGGTTCCCAATGCATTTTGATATGATTTATGAAAGTTCTTTATTTTAGTGGCTTGAAAAGCCTTATAGTTTACTTTGGTCAACATTTATTAATTTATGTGTCGAATGGCAAAATAGACTTCACCAGCAGATCCAAAATGTCAATTTTAGGTTGGTAACATGTTTGTTATGGCTTTACGACTTTTTTATCTCATTTTGACCCTCCATTTAGAAAGTTGTGAAAATAGGTCTCGGGTATCAATTCTGTGAAAGCAATATTTTTTCAAAAATATCATCATTGAGACTGGAGCATCAAAGTTAATAGGGTAGCATAATTTGTTTGAGTACTCGGGACTTTGGCTGCATCCCAAGGATCCGTGGAGACTTGGAATTCCAAGTCTCCACAGATGGTGCACCACTCAGCTAGTGCATCTGCTATAGTGCCACTTTGCCAACTTTAGTGGTGTGCGCTAAAGTGCCACTTGGTCATTTTAATGGTCGGTTACCAACTAGGCAAGGACGCTTTAGTGGCCCTTGTCTGCTTTAGCTGAAAGTGCTAAAGTGGCCCTTGTCTGCTTTAGCCGATGGCACACTAAGCGGATACCGCTAAAGAGGCCACTTGACCACTTTAGCGGCACTTGACACCTAGGTATAAGTAATATTTTTATCTGTTTTCTTCACCATTTTTAAGACTTGAAGGGGATCGAGTTTTTGAGCATTTTCTTCCATTTCTAAGTTTGGGTATGCTCCAAAACTCCTATTTTAACTACTTTCTTCAATGTTATCATTTAAAATCTTTTTAAAATGTGGATCTAAAGGTGGAATTTGGGGATTGTGGTCTGGAAATCCCAAATTATCATTTCTTCGATTCAACCCCAAATTCACTATGTTTTTACTTGGGTTTTCTCCTATGAGTTCCTTTAATCTTGGGAAATATGTTTTTGGACTAAAATTCTAATTTTACCTTTCGTATTTGAAAACCTATTTTGTGGGTCAATTCTTTTACCCCAACTCAAAAATAGGAAAGATGGGTATATTTAGTTTTCTTTTGATGCTTAGATTTTATATTTGTATGTTTTAGTTGATTTTGGATCCGTTCGTGAGGGAAAGAATCTGCGTAGAAGATTGTTCGGTCTAATTTTCTGTATTCGAGATAGGTTATTGCTAAACTTTCTTCAGACTAGGCTTGGTAGTTAATATTGGTACAAAACCATATTAAGGATTTTGGAACCAATCATGAAAATGGATATATTATTGTGTTGTGCCCGTGTGAGGTCTAGATCATTTCTAATTAGGGGTTCTGGGACATTATTTGCTATATGTGATTGTGTGGGGTCTTATATGATACTGTTGGCCTTGTGTATGTGAAATTAATTGTATCGTGTTTGATGAAAAAGCCTAATGTGGTATCAATGGTATATTTTGGTGTATTTACTCTATTGGCATATGAATTATGTTGGTTTTCATGGATAATTGGAATATTAAGTAGATTTTTTGCTCGGTTGGTTGGTATATTGGTTGGATATGGAAATTTTCATTCTGGTTGGTTGTGATCATTATATCCTTATATCATAAACATTCATGAAATATTGGTACCACTGTGGAAATACTGGAAACACTTGCATTTTCTGACAGAAAATGTTTAATTATTTTTTTATTAAAAGCAACCATTTGTGGTCGATTTTATTTAATTAATTAATTAAATTTAATAAAAGCAACAACATATGGTCGCTTTTATATATATACTAGGTTATAAGAACCCATGCCAGCACAAACGCAATATATGTTATTTTTTCTATTTTAATTTATGTGGCACAATATGGAGTCTGTGGATGCCATATGGATTAGAGTGTAGACCTGGAACAATTATTAAGGAAGATGGAAATTGCTATCCAAGCCTAACCTTCTGTATTTTTTCATGCATCTTTGCCTGAATTCAGGTGCTTTATCTTTACATTTACCTCTAATATTGACATTTGATCTAAAGAAGCCAACTTGTAGCATTATTTACATTAGGTAAAAAGTACATCTTTAAAACCCTCTACTGATGTATGTGCCGGATAGAAGATATGGATATGGTATTAGATATGGATTGTATATGGGTTGACAAACCGCCCATGGGTCCTACCTCAAGAGAACATCGTGGTTCGTGTATACAGATATTGTGTGGCGACCTCGTGCATCATTATATCACTATCATCATCACCATAGCATTTTATATACCTTATGCTCCTTTTGTGTTTTATTATCTTCCTTGATATGAGATTCATCTATGTGTACTACTTATTTCCTGTATGTGTGATATCTATATACTTGTGCTTCCTTGTTGTATTTGTGTGTGGCATATATGAATATTATAGAACTATTAGTAGAGACGGTATGGGCTACCATTTGGGATATTTTCTGATTGCAAGTTGCATGCCCATAGTGTGTACTTTGTATGCTTTATTTTTTTTTTGCTCAGTCGACCTATGATACCTACTGAGTATAAGTGTACCATACTCACCCCTACTGCACCTTTTTGGTGTAGATCCAGTACGAGTACGCCTCATGATAGTTGATTCTGGCGATACTTGGAGATCATTCGAGGTAGCAGTTGATCTATTCATTCAGAGTTGGCTATTACCTTTTCTCATCTAGACTATGTCTTTAATGTATGTAGAGACGGAGTTTGTTCCTTTTGAGATATCCTATGACTTTTTACTTTGAGTTGTATTAGTTAGTCCTTACACTGTGACACCAGATTTTGGGATTTTGGTATGGTATCCTTGGTTATATCTATCAACCTTTGTATATTTGTGTGGTTTGACTCTGTTCCAAGAGTCTTGCCTTGGGTTTTGGTATCATCTCTCATTTTATAATAGTTTAGGTGATAGGCTTACTTGTCAGGGCTTGTTACAACAAGTGTCATCATGACCCTTGGTTTTTGGGTCATGACAGTAAATTAGGTGGAAACCATATGGGTTTAGGTTAATTATTCATAATTTACTCTTGCATGTTGCTAATTCACTAAAGTAACCATGAATTAGTAGATTTTAGATGAATTGTGGTGGAAAATCCCTGCTATAGGGGAGGAATGATCATGAACTTACCCTTAGGGGTTGGAATTGGGTTAAATCCTCAACACTGTAGGCCTTTGGGTTGATTGTGTAGTTTATTCATATTGCTACACCAAATTCAAGTGGAGGTTGCCCAGAAAGGCAAAGCTCAAGCTTAGTTGAATGGTGCAAACATGGATTAAGGTAGGGGATGGTTAAGTAGTTTAATCCAATTTGTGTTATGTGTACATATTAACTATTCCTTAGTATTGCTTGTTGATGCATCTGGTTAAAGAATGCAAAAAGGTTTTTAAAAGGCTTTTTAGATTATATGTGTGATCACATTTCAATAAAATTTATATGTAAATCTTGTAGTTATTACAAGTGTTGGTTGTTTTCATTACTCTATGATAATTGTGATATTATATAGTTTATTTGTGAGAGATATCGACATTTGGACATCTTTATGGGATTTGATGAAATAAGGTTGGCAGGCACTTGTGTATAGGATATAGTACAGGGACAACATTTGTCGCTTGTAGGTCATAGCTAGTGGATGATCTTAAGACCCTTAGTTTGTGCATAAAAGTTGCACGTGAGTTTACCAGTTCCATTAGTGAGTTGGGGATTGTATTTATTGCTAACTTGAGTCTTATGGTTGGCTTAATTGACGTGACTGGTTATCTTTGTTGACTGTCTTGACTGGTTGTCCTCGTTAACTATCTGTGATTTGCTGTTATATCTTCTCATTTGTGCTATAAGTGTTATTAACTGAATAGAGTTGTTGATGTGTCATAGAAACACGACACTTTCGATGCTTAAAACCTCAAATTTATGTGTTGGCTTAGGTTGTTTTAGTAGCTATGATGCACTTTGGTTAATATTGCAAGTAATATAGGTCTACAATAGTTTTGGGATGAAAACGGAAGAAAAAGACCTAGAAAGACAAAGTCTAGTCAAGGTACGAGTTATCTCACGAGTCATCAACACACCATATGACTCATAGGATGACTCGAAAGAACAATAGAACCCAAAGCCAAACAGAGAAACTAAGTATGGAGAAGATACGGATGGAGTATCTGAGTCGTAAACTGAAGGTATGGGTCATGACAAGGAATCATAAGGATAACAAAATTTAAAGCTACCATCCAAAATTGAAGTCTCAGAATTATACGAGTCGGAAATCTGAGTACGACTAGTATAGGGAAACTGTAGCAGACCAGTGTTCAAAGCTAGGAAAGACAGAAGTCCCAGGTAGATACGAGTGAAGGCCACGAGTTGTATGGTCAAGGTACTACTCGTCAGCAGAAGTCGTAATAAGAATAGAAAGTGGAAGCCTTGGGAGATCAGACACTAGAACAGATACAAGAGGCAGGGTACGACTTATATGATGACGGTGAGAGTTGAAGAGCGAGTCATACCATGTGCTGACATAACTTTACCTTTCCCATTTTTATTAGTATTTCTAAGTATTTTTTAGATACTATAAATACCCTAGAGTTTATTGTTTATTAGGTTACATTTTTGAACATTTTTTTGCGTTCCACTATACTCTATTACATACTTTTTCTTTGTTCTTGAGATTTTGGGTTATTATTTTATAGTAGATTCCGTATTTTATTCTTCTCATTATTATGCGATTGATTACATGCTTTCTTTATTGATTATCATATATTGTTGCATAAACATGAGCGGCTAACTTACCTTAATAGGGTTATGGGAACCCTGGTGGATTAACTATGTAAGGGAAGTGGGAGATTCATCTATTCTAAAGTAAGTTAGGTGTATCTTAATCTTCTTCGTATAAATTGACCTCGAAGCTACTACAGAAGCTTAGGGATAGCCTGTATTCATAAACATCCTCACATGGGAGTTTGTGATTAGGAAAAGAGGATTAGGACAATAATTTGAGATTCACTTCCATCATTACTATTCCACCATCTAATCGAATCAACTCAAAACTCAAAAGGTAATAGTTGAACTGAAGTCATAGACAAGGAGAAATAAGGTAACGCCTTGAGACTCACAAGGTAAAGGGTGAGATTTATCAACACGTTTACAAGACGGTTGATAATACATAGCTTGTCGACTCAACATACAGAGCAGCAGAATAGGTGGCTTGAACATGAGAAACTTACGGAGTTAAGATGCCCGGGGGAGCACAGTCCTAGTGTTCGTCTTCTATTTTTTACAACTCAAAACATTCATGTTTGGTTACTACTTACTGATTACTTCTAACCCACGCCCCCATTTACTTTTCCGCAATGCTCATGAACTACATCAATTTAAGCAACTATTCAGCATATTCTCTATGGGATCGACCCCAACCTAGTTGGGTTACTATATTTGTCATTGACCGCAACAAACTTCTTTTGGAGGTTAGTTTTGGGAGACATCAAATTTTGGCATCGTTGTCGGGGAAGACAGTTTGAGTAGTTAATGGAATTAGTAAAGTTCGTGGGGTTTTTTGTATGTTCTGATTTGGCATACACCGGTGTATGTCAAACACTAGGAGAATAGGCAATCCCCTAATCTTGTTCGATCCAGAACAAGAAAGAATTCTTCAAACACCAAAAAGAATGTTAGGACAAGTTCTTGATGGGGCTCAAGACCCCCCTCCACTATTTGATCCCAAAGCGGCACTATCGCATTCTCCCAGTGATCAATAGAATATTATTGAGTTACAGATGCGATAACTAATAGTTGTTTCAAAGAAAGAAAGAAGAGCAACCGAAGAGGACCGATTAGATGAAGAGGTTGGGTTAGCTCAGCACAGAGAACTAACCAGGCCCAGACAGGTAGCTGAGCATCGAGATAGAGATTAGTGAGGTAGAGTGCCATTGATTCCTGTATATCAGCACTTACACCCATACGATGATGAAAAACATATGGGTTATGTTAAACCTGCAGAGACAGGAGCCATCGTTCCTCCTTCCTTACCACCCATTGTGAAGTTTGATATTACAAGCGCCATGATCCAATTATTGAACTTAAAGGGTGTATTTTTAAGATCCACTATTGATAATGCAAATATGCATCTTGCTAACTTTAATGGGATCTTCACATCATATACTAATCTGGGGGTGGATCATGAAGCTTTGAGACATAGGTTGTTCCCATTTTTATTGCCTGGTGAAGCATCACTATGGTTAGGGGAACTTCAAAGAGGTTCAATGCCTACTTGGCATGAGTTACATAAATAGTTTCTAAAAAAGATTCTTCCCTCCTAAAAGGATGCTACAGTTAAATATGAGATTTATAACTTCAGACAGTTACCTGCAGAATCCTTGTATAAGGCATAGTTTAGATTCAAGAAAAAGCTGAGCATGGTATCAAATCATAGAATCAGAGGGTTAAGTTTGTTAGAAATCTTCTTTAGATCACTAAATGTTAGTTCTAGAGCAATGGCAGATATGATTTTAGGAGGTGCACTCATGAGTCCTCGGTGGGACGCTACACAGGAAATACTAGACGATATTTTGGAGACTAATAGAGGATGGCATACTAGAGATACAGAGTGTGGTGTAGGTACATATGCTATTGGGGCTGATAATGTTTATGGAGTTGGTAATGATATGGTTGTACAAAAGGTTGCACAACTTTGGACAGACAATAGGCTACTTACAAAATAATTCGCAACAATAAGTGTTGAGAAATTGAATGCAGTGGCGGCACAGGTATATACTTCTAGGATTTTTGAGATTGAATCTGAAGAAGAAGCAAAGTATCTTGATCATAGGTTGGTGGATTTTTGTACCCAAGGGCAATGGAATAAAGGTCGAAACTATTATAATGATAGATACAAAGATAGAAGTAGAGAGAAAGGTGGTGATTGGTGGCAAAAAATGTCTACAAAGAGAAGAGCAACAAATATGTTCCACTAGGTAGCTGAAATACCAAGTCTAGAGTGGAGGAAATATTGATGAAACTGGTCAAAGGGAAAAAAAGTCAAGAGAGATGTCTTAAGGAGATCAAGGCAGATCTATCTGGGCTGAATTAGAAAGTTGAGTCATCTGCTATGGCAATCAAACAACTGGAGCATAAGTATGGCCAAATGTTGGCCACATTGAATCAAAGGCAACCTGGCACTCTTCCTAGTAATACGATTGCAAATCCAAAGAATGATGGTCACTTCCATGCCATTACCACTCGAAGTGATACAACCACCATAGACCTACCTGTACCGGTTGTAGATGAGCAAAATATTAATGATGATTCTGTTGATGTAGAAAGAAATAGCAAACAACATAAAGAAAAAGAGAAGGTTGAAGAGCCTAGGTTGAAGACCATTCTGAAAGATCTTCCTCATTTTCCTTAAAGGCTGAAAAAGAAACAAGAAGATGGTAAGTATCAGAAGTTTTTGTCGATTCTAAAAGAACTATCAGTAAACATCCCACTTGTAGAGGCATTGGAGAAAATGCCAGGATATGGAAAATTCATGAAGGATCTAATCACCAAGAAAAGGTCAGTTGGTTATGAGCCAGTCGGCAATATTTATCATTATAGTATTGTAGATACTAGATCATTGGCACAGAAAAAAGAGGATCCTGGTGCATTCACTATACCATGCACCATTGGATCTCCTTGAGTTTGCTCATGCACTATGAGATTTAGGTGCTAGCATCAACCTCATGCCATTTGTAGTGTTTAAATAGTTGGGGTTGGGAGCACCTAAACGAACCACTATAACATTAGTGATGAAAGATAGAACTGTGAAAAAGTCATTTGGTATTTTATATGACATATTGGTAAGGGTGGCTTCTTTCATCTTTCCTGTGGATTTTGTGATATTGGACTGCAAAGTGGACTTTTAAGTCCCAATTATTTTGGGAAGACCATTCTTAGCTACAGGAAGGACGTTGATTGATTTAGAGCTAGGTCATCTGATGCTGAGACTCAATGACGAACAAGTGATATTCAATGTATGCAAACCCATGAAGCAGCCTAATGAGTTAAGAGTGACATTAATAATTGATGTGTTTGATGAAGAAATAGACTTTTTCCATGATATTGATACAGTAAAAACTTAGGAAGATACTTTTGATACTATTTCTATTGAAGAAAGGTTGGGTGTTGAAGCTCTAGCAGTCGTGATCATAAACTTTGAAAGAGATGGTATTGAGGACCATGATGAGATGGTATGTTCTCTCTATAGGAGTGGTTCTTACACTTATGCACCAAAGAAGCTTGATTTGGATTTACAGAATAGAACTACTCCACCTGCTCGTCCATCCATTGAAAAGCCACCTGTCTTAAAGTTAAAGGCCCTCCCTTCTTATTTGCAATATGCATTTTTAGGGGCAAATAATGCTTTGTTGATATTTATTGTAGCTTATTTGATTGACTTAGAAGTTGAAGCATTATTATAAGTATTACAGAGATTCAAGAGGGCCATTGGTTGGTCCATTGCAGATATTATGGGTATCCCACCTGGTCTTTGTACTCATAAAATTCAATTTGAGTTGGATTGTTTTCCAAGTATAGAGCATCAGCGTCAACTTAATCCTTCTATGTAGCAGGTGGTGAAGAATGAGATAATCAAGTGGTTGGATATTGGTGTAGTATATCCTATTGCAGATAACAAGTGGGTCAGTCAGGTATAATATGTTCTGAAGAAAGACGGTATTACTGTTGTGCCTCATGAAAAGAATGATCTAGTGATGATAAGTCCAGTCACAGATGGAAAGTATGCATGGACTACAAAAAATTTAATGCATGGACTCAAAAAGACCATTTTCCCATGCCCTTCATGTACCAGATATTAGACAACTTAGCGGGCATAAGATGATACGGTTTTCTTGATGGGTATTCAGGATATAACCAAATCACTATTGCACTTGATGTAACGCCCCAAAATATCATCCCGAGATGCCACACAGTGCCAAAGGCTATACGTAGCCTCAAGCTAACCCTTTAAGCCAAAACACTATGCTTAGGTTCCAACACAACAACATACACGCTATGCTAAGGATATATATATAAGTACATATCATATCACATCGCACATGGTACGGAAATCGTTAGACTGTACATATATGGAATGTCTATACACAAACCAACCCAACAATACACTAGTCTGACATAGCCTCTATACAGCAAAATCAATGAGCTATTAGGACAAAATCCAAACTGACTCAGCAGACCAAAGGGATCACAAAACAACAACACCAAAACTAGGAACTTGGCCCTCGAACCATGAGGACTCACCACTGAAGAAACGTAGATGCGGCACTCGGATATCACTGTCGCGGCTGCGGCTGAGTACCTAAACCTACATCATGGTAAGAATGTAGCCCATAGAGAAATATATGGGTCAACACAAGATACGTACTGAGTATGTAGGGGCGCATGCAAATTATAAATAATATCATAAATTTTGTAAAAACGTACATACGGACCATAATGACACACCTGGCTTGAGTGACATTGTATCATGCTACTCATAACCTCTTAGATAGGAAATGTAGGAGAAAAACCTCATAAATCATTATAGATCATCATAGGCAACTTGACTTACCACATCAAAACTCAGAGTGACTCGGTATTTTAATAAACATGACACTTATGGACAGGGGAGTTTCCTATAACCGACAACCCCACGTGAGCTACGTGGAATACCAAAGTTTGAAACCCCCGTTGGAGGGCGCGTCATACTCTTTGCTAGGGAGTGCGACCTTAAAACTGCAATAATCATAATTGGGCTCTCTGACCAATAATATCATCATCAAACAACCCTACGGTGGCACATAGGTTTGGGGAAATACCAAATTTCCCTCTCGGTGCTAAGTACTACTCCCCGACAAGCTTAAAACGCGTTAGGAAATCCACCACAACATCACAAGGGTCCATCATAAAGACCAAATCAAATCTCCTTCTCATTTATCAAATCATATCAATTTGTGGATTCCTAACTCAACACATTTTAGCTCAAAACATTTTAATCTTCCTCAACATCAACAAGGTATCAATGCATTGAACCATAACCGACTCGACATTTGTACAAGGATATGAAGACTCAATACATAATATTTTCAACAATTTAACTCATCAAAACCATCCGGAAAATACCAAGACTCATTGCAACTTCAATATCAACATTTCTCAATTTGCCATCCAACTCTCATTTAAAGGTACTTGAGACATCAACCCATAGTAGGGACATAGAATTTCCAATATCAATTATAAATTCATAATAAGGAAATAGTGGAATGATAGTATAAATCAAGGCTTAACAAATTAAATCATCATACTCTCATAATCAAATACTTTTTGGACATAATTCCATGTCAACATCATGCACATATCGGATGACATAATCTCATAGCTCATGGACAATAATATAAGATATAAAACCATATTTCCAATTCATGGTAAAACATGTAAAATCTCAT
This sequence comes from Capsicum pubescens, assembly GCA_030864215.1. Taxonomy (NCBI): domain Eukaryota; kingdom Viridiplantae; phylum Streptophyta; class Magnoliopsida; order Solanales; family Solanaceae; genus Capsicum; species Capsicum pubescens. The sequence continues at coordinate 189,289,546 of CM061544.1, read as the reverse complement.
GTCAATGTAATTCAACAAAAATACCGGGCACAAGATCGAAAGGATAATCTTGTTCAAAGCCCCACATACCTAAAAATGGAAGATAAATATAAACTTCCGACTCCGGAACTTTATTCACAAAAATAAAGGGTGCTTCTCGAAGCCCTTAACATGATCAACTAGAATCCCAAATTAATTTGAAATTTCTACAGTTCAGTCAAGAGACATAGAAGGATGAAATTTGGAGTAGTAGGGTTGAGGTTTGAGCCTTAGGAAATTTTGAAGAAAAATGAGCTATTGAATGCTCTTAATGGACTTAAATCCATGGTTTACCCAGATGGATTGGTGTGGGAATGACCAAAATACCCTTAAAAATCAAATAATGTCAAATCTGTCCTTTGGTGGACTGTTTTGATAGGCTGAAGTAGATCGGCCATAACCTTTTCCTCCGATGGCCAAATTGGATAAAACCAATTTCATTGGAAAAAGGACTTTCAGAGATTTCTGTTGATATATAGTATCTCACCCAGATCATTATGTACAAGGAGTTATGATCGTTTGAAGTTGACCCTAAAATTTGCCTGGCCTCAGTATTTTTTTCTGCACATTTATTGTTCACCACTATTCATGGTTAGATCGGAATGATCATAACTCATCGCTCGAGTGTCCGTTTTGGATGATCCACATATCGTTGAAAATATTATTCAATGCTCTACGCGATGACGGGTCGCATACCCAGAAATTCCACACAGAAAAATTATTAATCATGATAAAGAACAGAATTCAACACATATTCGTCCGAGATCTTAACGGAAAATTTTTCTGGGGCATCACATCATCTCCCCCTTGGAAACATTCATCCTCAAATGTTGATAGGTAGGTCAAGAATACTATGAAAATGAGTATATAAAGAAAAATCATCTTACCCAAGCATATACTCCATTCTAGATTTTTTTGGATATCGTAGAAAACACACAAGCCAAGATAAACATAGCAATAAGGATTAAATCAAAAGAGAACGCTACCTTTGACATGCTCAGGATTCGTAGGAAAGAGGTGGGGATATTTGGCACGCATATCCACTTCGGCTTCCCAAGTAGCACTCTCCACGGATTGATTTTGCCAAAGAACTTTAACCAAAGGAACTTTCTTGTTTCTTAGCCTACGAACTTGAAAGTCAAAAACCTCAACCAGAATCTCTTCATATGAAAGACTATCTTGAATACCCGAGCTTTCAAAAGGATCAATCACAACAGAATCACCAATAGACTTCTTAAGCATAGAAACGTGGGAAACCGGATGGACGTTAGATAACTCCGCGGGCAATTCAACCTTATACGCTACCTTCCCAATGCGATCCACAATCTTATAGGGACCAATGTAACGGGGAATTAGTTTCCCTTTCTTCCCAAATCTCTTCACCCCTTTCATGGGTGAAACTTTTAAGTACACTAAATCACCAACATCAAATTCAAGGTCTTTCCTCCTTACATCTGCGTATGATTTTTGATGACTTTGTCGGTTTTCAACCTTTCCCGAATTAACTTAACCTTCTCCATGGCCTCGAACACCGCATCCGATCCAGCCACGGAAGCCTCACCAACTTCAAACCAACCAATGGGTAATCTATACCTTCTACCATACAAAGCTTCAAATGGGGTCATTCCAATAGTAGCATGAAAACTGTTATCGTAAGCAAACTCGATTAATGCTAAGTGCTCATCCCAACTACCTTTAATATTAAGCACACAAGCCCTCAACATATCTTCTAAAGTCTGAATGGTCCGCTCGGCCTGACTATCTATTTGCGGATGGAAAGAAGAACTTAAACGAATTTGGGTACCGAGACCCTTCTGGAAAGATTTCCAAAACTGAGAGGTAAACTGATTACCTCTGTCAGAAATAATAGCAAAAGGGATTCCATGAAGTCTGACGAGTTCCTGAATATATATTCTAGCATAATCTTCAGTTGTATACGATGAATGCACAGGCAAGAAATGAGCTGATTTCGCCAGCCGATCTCCGATAACCCAAATTGAATCATGATGACAACAAGAAGGAGGCAAACCAACTATGAAGTCTATATTCACTTCTTCCCACTTCCAAGTAGGAATGCTAAACTCTTGCATCACGCCACTGGGCCTTTGATGCTCTATTTTAACCTGTTGACACGTGGAACACTTCGCCACAACTTCTCCTATGTTCCTCTTCATACCGTTCCACCAATAGATTTCCCGCAAATCATGGTACATCTTGGTAGAACCGGGATGGATGGAGTATCGCGTACCATGCGCTTCCTCCATAATCCTCTACTTCAAGTTATCAACATCAGGAACACATAATCTATCTCGGAGTCTCAAAATTCCATCTCCCCCTTAGGAGAAAACCTCCACCTTTTGGTCTTTAACTGACTCTTTTAACCTGACAAAGGTAGGATCCCTGTCTTGCTTCTCCTTCACTTCCGAAACTAAAGAGGATTCGAAACCGTTTTGCACTCCTATACTACCCTCAGCATCACCAAACAACCTAACCCCCAATATAGCCAAACGATCTACCTCACGGGCCAACTCCTTCTTACCAATATCCACATGTGCTACGCTACCCATGGACTTCCGACTAAGGGCATCTACTTCTACATTGGCCTTTCCCGGATGATATAACACGCTCATATCATAATCTTTCAACAGTTCTAACCATCGTCTCTGCCTAAGATTCAACTTCTTTTGGGTGAATACATACTGCAAGCTCTTATGGTCTGTGAAGACGTTGACATGGACACCATACAAATAATGTCTCCAGATTTTCAAAGCAAAAACCATGGCAGCTAATTCAAGGTCATGGGTAGGATAATTCTTCTCGTGAGGCTTTAGCTGCCTGGAAGCATAAGCTATGACCTTGCCCTTTTGAATCAATACACAACCCAAACCAACTCTGGAAGCATCGCAATACACCAAAAAACCATCAACACCGTCAGGCAAAGTAAACATAGGGGATGAAGTGAGTCGAGTCTTCAACTCCTGAAAACTCTTCTCGCAAGATTTGGACCACAGGAACTTCATTTTCTTTTGGGTCAAATGGGTTATAGGAGACGCAATAGATGAAAACCCTTCAGCAAAACAACGATAATAACTAGATAGACCCAAGAAACTTCGGATATCAGAAGGAGAAATAGGTCTAGGCCAACTCTTTATAGCCTCTATCTTTTGAGGATCAACTCTAATACCTTCGAAAGAAACAACATGACCTAAGAAGGCTACATAGTTCAGCCAGAACTCACACTTACTGAACTTAGCATACAACCGATAAGTTCGAAGAGTTTCCAACATGATTCGGAGATGATCCGCATGATCACCCTCACTTCGGGAGTAAATAAGAATATCATCAAGGAACACTATTATAAATAAATCCAGATATGGCCAGAATACACGGTTCATAAGATCCATGAAAGCCGTTGGGGCATTAGTTAACCTGAAAGACATCACTAGAAATTCAAAATGACTGTAACAGGTTTGGAAGGTTGTCTTGGGGATATCACATTCCCTAACCTTAAGTTGGTGATAACCAGATCTGAGGTCTATCTTCGAAAAGTAGCTCGCACCTTGCAATTGATCAAATAAATCATTAATTAGAGGAAGCGGATATTTATTCTTGATAGTAACCCTATTAAGCTGCCGGTAATGAATACACATCCGCAAAGAACACTCTTTCTTATGCACAAACAGTATAGGTACACCCCACGGAGACACACTAGGTCTGATAAAGCTTTTTTCTAAAAGATCTTTCAATTGCTCCTTCAACTCTTTAAGTTCTGCGGGAGCCATACGATACGGAGAAATGGAAATAGGTTAAGCATCGGGAAGAAGGTCGATCCCGAACTCTATCTCTCTATCAAGAGGTACTCCAGGGAGATCTTTTGGAAAGATATCAAGAAACTCATTAACAACATTAATTGACTGAATGGTCGGGGTTTCAGACTTAGTGTCTTTAACCCGAACCAAATGGTGGATGCAACCCTTAGAAATCAACTTCCTAGCTTTGAGATAGGATATGAAACGACCCTTAGGAATCACAGAACTCCCGGACCATTCGAGGATAGGTTCATTAGGAAACTGAAACTTGACCACATGAGCATGACAATCAATAGACGCATAGAGTGGGTGAAGACAATCCATACCCAGAATGATATCAAAGTCAACCATATCTAGCTCAATAAAATCAGCATACATAACCCGATGAAAGACAGTAATGGGACATTTCTTATACACCCGCTTAGCAATAACAGACTCTCCTATCGGAGTAGAAACCAAAATAGGCTCAGAAATTAGTTCAGGATCCGTTTCAAAATTTATAGCAACCAGAGGTGTCACATAAGAAAAACTCGAACTGGGTTCCATTAACACATAGACATCAAAATAGAAAACACGGAGCATACTAGTGACAACATCAGGAGAGTCTTCCTGCTCCTGACAAGGTGGTATAGCATAGAAACGATTCTATCATTGACCGCCAGCAGTACTAGATGAAGCACCCTGAGGAGGAACTGGAAGGGCTGCGGGAGGCGGGGCACTGGTAGCCTGACTCTGGGGAAGGGAATCACGACTCCGCTGTCTAGCATACGGGCAGTCTCTAAGTATGTGGCCCAACTTTCCACAACCAAAACAGCCCCACTGCCCCATATAACACTCCCTAAAATGGTTTTTACCACACTTAGTACACGAAGAAGGATGAGGTCGGTTGCTTACACTGTCCTGAGACCTGGAAGGTACCGACCTATTACCGAGCCCCTACCTTTCCCGATATATAGGAGCACTAGCCAAGGAAGGCGTAGGTATAAATAGACGTCTCTGAAATTAACGGCGACTCCCTCCGGAGAATCTAGTCTGACCAGACCCCTGTTGCTCCGATCTGACTCTCTTAATCCCTCTTACTCTTTCTCTTTCCTTTATCTTGTCTGACTCAATCTGTTGGGCGTGAATCATTAACCTAGGAAGATCAATCTCCCTATTGATCATAGCAGATCTATATTTTTTCACCACATAACTCGACACCTCAGTTAAAAACTTGCTCATACTAGTCCTCGAGTCAGCCATCATATTGGGAGCGTACTTCGATAGCTAATTAAACTTGAGACAATACTCCTTAACTGATATGGAGCCCTTTCTCAAATTTATAAACTTATATATCTTAGCTTCCCGTAACTCAAGAGGAAAGAATCTATCCAAGAAAGCATCTTAGAACAATTGCAAAGTCCCCAGAGTGGTATCATCCTCTGTACCTTTATTCCACATCTGCACCCAGTCACAAGCAACATCCTTCAACCGATAAGAAGCTAGCTCCACACTTTCTTTCTCGGTCACGTGAATAATCTGTGTAATTTTCTTCATTTCATCAACATACATCTGCGGGTCCTCACCTGCTCTTGACCCATGAAACTCTGGCGGATTCATCCGCATAAAGTCACGAATTCGTGTTGCTGCCAAATTATTTTCCTGTGGAGGTGGAGTGTTGTCCTAAGTATTGGCGGTAATTGCCTGGGCTAGCGTCTGAAAAGCTTCCCAAAATTCAGCATGGGATACCGTCTCATGTAACGGATCAACGGGTTGATTTTGGTTGTTGTTTTCGCGAGCTCGACGTGGAGGCATTTTCTGTCATAAGAACGTACGAATTAACAGTAGAAGGAAATAGTTGTAAGCATGATAGACTCTTGTAGAAATAAAGAAATGACTTTTCCTAGAACGCCCCACAGTCTCTTGATCATAGGTGCGGCGTGCTACACACCAATGCTCAAGACTCTACGTAACGTGGCTTGTAAGACTCCCTAGGACTCTTCATAACCTTAGGCTCTGATACCAAGTTTGTAACGCCCCAAAATATCATCCCGAGATACCATACGTTTCCCAAGGCTACAGGTAGCCTCAAGCTAACCCTTTAAGCCATAACACTACCCTTGGGTTCCAACACAACAACATACACGCTACACTAAGGATATATATAAGTACATATCATATCACATTGCACATGGCTCGGAAATCATTAGACTGTACATATATGGAATGTCTATACACAAACTAACCCAATAATACACTAGTCTGACATAGCCTCTATACAGCAAAATCAACGAGCTATTGGGACAAACCCCCAACTGATTCAACAGACCAAAGGGATCACAAAACAACAACACCAAAACTAGCAACTTGGCCCTCGAACCATGAGGACTCACCACTAAAGGAACGTAGATGCGGCACTCGGATATCACTGTCGCAGCTGCGGATGAGTACCTGAACCTACATCTTGGTAAGAATGTATCCCATAGATAAATATGTGGGTCAGCACAAGATACGTACTGATTATGTGGGGGCGCATGCAAAATATAAATAATATCATAAATTTCATAAAAACGTACATACGGACCATAATGACACACCTGGCTTGAGTGACATTGTATCATGCTACTCATAACCTCTTAGATAGCAAATATAGGAGAACAATCGCATAAATCACTATAGATCATCATAGGCAACTTGACTTACCACATCAAAACTCAGAGTGACTCGGTATTTCAATAAACATGACTCTTATGCACAGGGGAGTTTCCTATAACCGAAAACCTCACGTGAGCTACGTGGAATACCAAAGTTTGAAACCCCCGTTGGCGGGAGCATCATAGTCTTTGCCAGTGAGTACGCCTTAAAACTGGAATAATCACAATCAGGCTCTCTGGCCAATAATATCATCATCAAACAACCCTACGGTGGCACATAGGTTTGGGGAAATACCAAATTTCCCTCTCGATGCTAAGTACTACTCCCCGACAAGCTCAGAACGCGTTAGGAAATCAACCAAAACATCACAAGGGTCCATCATAAAGACCAAATCAAATCTCCTTCTCATTTATCAAAACATATCAATTTGTGGATTCCTAACTCAACAAATTTTAGCTCAAAATATTTTAATCTCCCTTAACACCAACAAGGTATCAATGCATTGAACCATAACCAAATCGACATTTGGAAAAGGATATGAAGACTTAATACATAATATTTTCAATAATTTAACTCATCAAAACCATCCAGAAAATACCAAGACTCATTGCAACTTCAATATCAACATTTCTCAATTTGTCATCCAACTCTCATTTAATGGTACTTGAGATATCATCCCATAGTAGGGATATAGAATTTCCAATATTAATTATAAATTCATTATAAGGAAATAGTGGAATGATAGTGTAAATCAAGGCTTAACAAATTAAATCATCATACTCTCATAATCAAATACTTTTTGGACATAATTCCATCTCAACATCATACACATATCGGATGACATAATCCCATAGCTCATGGATAATAATATAAGATATAAAACCATATTTCCAATTCATAGTAAAACATGTAAAATCTCATGTCAATGTAATTCAACAAAAATACCGGGCACAAGATCGAAAGGATAATCTAGTTCAAAGCCCCACATACCTAAAAATAGAAGATGAGTATGAACTTCTGACTCCAAAACTTTATTCACGAAAATAAAGGGTGCTTCTCAAAGCCCTTAACATGATCAGCTCGAATCCCAAATCAATTTAAAATTTCTACGGTTCAATCAAGAGACATAGAAGGATGAAATTTGGAGTAGTAGGGTTGGGGTTTGAGCCTTAGGAAATTTTGGAGAAAAATGAGCTATTGAATGCTCTTAATGGACTTAAATCTATGGTTTACCCAGATGGATTGGAGTGGTAATGACCAAAATACCCTTAAAAATCAAATAATGTCAAATATGTCCTTTGGTGGACTGTTTTGATAGGCTGAAGTAGATCGACCATAACTTTTTGCTTCGGTGGCCAAATTGGATGAAAACAATTTCATTGGAAAGAGGACTTTCATAGATTTATGTTGATATAAAGTAGCTCACCCAGATCATTATGTACAAGGAGTTATGATCGTTTGAAGTTGACCATAAAATTCTCCTGACCTCAGTATTTTTTTTCCGGCACATTTACTGTTCACCACTATTCACGGTTAGATCGAAATGATCATAACTCATCGCTCGAGTGTCCATTTCGGATGATCCACATATCTTTGGAAAGCTTATTCGATGATCTACGCGATGACGGGTCGCATATCCAAAAATTCCACACAGAAAAATTATTAATCATGATAAAGAATAGAATTCAACATATTTTCGTCTGAGATCGTAACGAAAAAAAATTTCAGGGCATCACACCCGAAGACCAAGAGAAGACCACCTTCACCTATCCTTATAGGACTTTCGCATTCAGACGTATGTCTTTTTGTTTATGCAATGCTCCAGCCACGCTTTAGAGATGTATGATGCCAATCTTCTATGACATGGTAGAAGGCACCATCAAAGTGTTTATGGATGAGTTTTTAGTTGTTTGTGATTCTTTTAATTCACTTGGAAAAGCCTCTTAGAAGGTTTGAAGAATGCAACTTGGTACTTAATTGGGAAAAGTGTCATTTTATGGTCAAAGAAGGTATAGTCCTTGGGCATAAAATTTCAAAAAGAGGTATTGAGGTAGATAGAGCAGAGATTGAACTGATCAACTAATGACCTCGACCAATTTTTGTGAAGGGTGTTCGTAGGTTTTTGGGATATGCCGGGTTTTATAGGCGATTCATTAAGGATTTCTCCAAGATTTCCAACCCTATTTGTAGGATTCTTGAGAAATGGGTGAAATTTGAGTTTACTGAGCATGATTGAAGGCTTTTGAATGTCTAAAAGAGAAGTTGATGACTGCTCTTATTATTGTGTCTCCGAACTGATACTTTCCTTTTGAGATTATGTGTGATGAAAGTGTATTAGCCTTAGGGACTATACTAGGTAAACGAAAAGAGAAGATCCTTCATCCCATCTACTATTCTAGCAAGGCACTAAATCCTACCCAAAATAACTACACCATGATGGAACAAGATTTTTTAGGAGTGGTTATTTCCTTTAAGAAGTTTAGGTCCTATTTGATTGGGACAAAGGTGTTTGTGCACACTAATCATCCAGCATTGTGGTACTTAGTGGTGAATAAGTATGCTAAGCCTAGACTGATTAGGTGGGTGCTATTGCTGCAAGAATTTGATTTTGAGGTCAAGGACAGAAAAGGCACTGAGAATCAAGCTACAGATCATTTGTCTAGGCTTGAGGAGGAAGCTATACAGAATGTTGAAGATAGGCTAGAGATTGATGATATTTTTCTAGATGAGCAGATATTAGCAGCTTCCAAAGATCTAATTCCATGGTTTACAGACTATGCAAATTATCTAGCAAGTGATCTAATTCTAGAAGATCTTTCCTTTCAGTATAGAAATAAGTTTATGCATAAGGTAAGGAAATATTTTTGGGATAAGCCTTATTTACTTAGAATATGTGCAGGTGGGATTATTTGAAGATGTATACCAGAGGTAGAGATGATGAGCATACTTGAGGCTTGTCATTCTTTGCCGTTTGGGGGTCATCATGGAGGAACCTGCACTGCCCATAAAATCTTACAATGTGGGTATTATTGGCCAACAATCTACAAAGATGTGTATGATTTTTCTTCTCCTTGTGATTAATGTCAACGATAAGGTAATATGTCTAGACTCCATGAACTTCTTATGACTCCTATTTTAGAATTAGAATTGGTTGATGTATGGGGTATAGATTTCATGGGACCTTTTGTGAGTTCGTTTGGCATGAAGTATATACTTATGAATGTGTATTATGTATCCAAATGGGTGGAAGCAGTTGTTCTCCCCAACAATAAAGCACGTAATGTCATTGCATTCCTGAAAAAGTATATTTTTTCTTGATTTGGCACCCACGTGCTATCATTAGTAACGGTGGGTCACATTTTTGTAATCATCTATTTAAAAGTCTTCTTGGGAAATATGGAGTGAAACATAAGGTAGCAACACCTTATCATCTGCAAACTAGTGGACAAGTTGAGGTGTCCAATAGAATACAGTAAATGCCTATATGACTGATTAGTCACGGAAATTATATGATGCTTTATGGTCTTACCGAACACCATTCAAGTCCCCCATTGGTGCTTCTCCTTATCAGTTTGTGTATGGCAAGGCTTGTCACTTGCCTATTGAACTTGAACATAAAGAACTATGGGCTTTGAAGAAGCTGAATTTTGAGTGGTACGATGCAGACAAGTCAAGGATGAATAACATGAATGAGTTGGATGAATTCTGACTTTGGGAGTATGAAAGTTATGCACTTTATAAGGAAAAGATAAAGTTGCAGCATGATCGCAAAATTGAGAAAAGAATCTTCAAGATAGGTGACCAGGTATTCCTCTACAATTCAAGGCTTCGCTTGTTTCCAGGTTAGTTGAAGTGTAGATGGTATGGGCCCTTTAATGTGCTAAGAGTGTTTCCATATGGTTCTTTGGAATTGAAGAGGGATGATGAAGCCCCATTCAAGGTGAATGGTCACAGATTCAAGAACTATATGGGTAACACTAAGGAAGTAAATGTGATTTTTGAGATGGACCTTGGTGAAGGCTAAGTAACCAAGGTAATTACGTCCTGACACGATGTTAAATCTAGCATTGCACGTAAGGCAACCCATGAGGCTAGTTAGTGAAATCTTAGTACCCAACATAACCATGTTATGTCGCAACATTAAATCAAGCACTGCGTGGGAGGCAACCCATGTTTTTGTACTTAATTATTTATAGGGTAATATGTTTGTTTAGTGTACAGGGCTAAAAATTGCAAAAAAGATCATGAAAAGTTCAAGAAGGTTGGTCATACGGACTTTTCATGAGTCGTATCTTAATGGTACGACTCATGAGCAAGAGTCGTAAGGACCTGGGAGAAAATTCAAAATTAGGTAAAAGTGTCTGGAGTATTTACGACTCTTAGAACGAGTCGTACCCTCAAGGTATGACTCGTCAAATTGATTCGTATCCACTCCAAAACCCAGGTTAGGTTCTAGGTCCATACGAATTGAAGAAAAGACCTGTAAGCCTGGGTACGAGTCATATACATGACTCATTCCCAAGTTTATCAGGTCGGGGTCGCGGTTCAATCCGGCCAAGCACTTGATTTAAAAAGAAAAAGGTCAATAAGGGTACCCGAGATCCGAATCACTCCCTAATCACTTTACCTCCATTGTTGTACAAATTAGAAGTTTCTAAAACATGATTTAACCTCAAAACATCTACTCCCTTGCTTGGATTCTTCACTTTGCTTGAGTTAAGCACTAATTCTGAGAAGAACATTTGAGTTCATGCAAATTTAATATTTTACCAAATAAAGTAAGATTTTGAACTTAATTTCATTATATTTCAAGTTGATATTGCTCGTTTGTGGTATGGTAAACTTGCTTTAAGTTGAAATTACTTAGTTGTTGCATTTTGGAACCCTAGTGCTTAGGTTTAGGTTAAAAATTAAATTGGGGAAATATGTTGATATTTTTATGTGGCTATTTTGTGTATTCTGGACTAATATGGGGTAAAAATGCACTATAATAGATGGGTAGTTTGGGAATTTTGATTTTGAGTCAACTTTAAAGTTGAACTTCTATGTTGCAGTGGATACGAGACTCATTACGAATTATACATACTGGTAACAAGGTCGTAACAAGACTCGTACCCATTGGCAACATATAAGTATAACTAAGTTTGAATTCTGGTATGGGTACGACTTGCCTAAATGATTTGTACCTAACCCATATGACTTGAACACTAAAGTCGAACTGACTTGGGAGGAATTATACATTATAAGTTATTTCTAATCTGCTTATGATTGTTGATAATGAGTCATACCTTATTGGTACGACTGGTTAGGAGGACTTATAAGCAGACCAATGAACATAGTCCTATATTTTATTTAGTATACGACTCAGTCATACGAGTCATACCAAGTCAATACGACTAGTACCCCCCATTCGTACCCTGAATAGAGCATGCACACTGAAGTTTATTTTCTAATTTTTTCTTTCCCTTCTTTATTTACTTACTAATTAATGTGTACTTTTAGGTACAATGCCTCCAAAAGGTGCATCTTCTTCCAAGCAAGTGGATAAGAAAGACAACAAAAAGGCATCGTCTACTAGTTCGAGTCTACTGAGTCATCCAATAGTAGCGGTGACTTATACCAATACCTAAAGAAGGGCAAGGGTGATCCAAAAGTACAAAAGGCTTCATAAAGAAGATAGAAATTCTAGAGGACACACCTCCTTGGGGAATAAGAAGAAAGAACTCGAGTACCTCCCCTCCTCACTCACTTCTACCTTCAGAGGTAGAAGATAATGTTGAGTCCAGTTCTGAAGAAGCACATTCTAAAAATGCTAATGGTACGAAGATGTTAATTATGTGCCACTGATGAATGTACAGCACCCTCCATTGGCCATCACTACTGCTCTAGTGCCTACTGTTGCATGGTAGGGGTACCCTGATATGCAGGCTACATATAATGACGGTCTGAGCAGAATTAGAATGGAAAAATCAAACGGGTTCTATATCTCGAGAGATGCTTGATCACTACTAGGATATTAGAGTTTCTAAGGTTCGAGGAGCAGTTTGGGAAGTATGGTTTTGAGTGGATGAACCAAGTACCCAGAAGGTATAGTCCTGCATTGGTGCGGGAGTTTTATGCGACATAAAAGGGAGAGTTGCAAAGGTAGTATCCATAGGGTCAACTATGAAAGATTGGAGACCCTATTCCCTTAGTGTTATAGGGGTGTGAGGTTCGATGTATCTGCATGCACTATTGGTAAATTTTTGGACGGGCCAGATTATCAACCTCCGATCAACACTAAGGAAATGAATAATCATCTAGAGGAGATGAGAAAAATTACTAGGATACAGCTGGGTTCATAGGAGAATATAGGTTTGTTTTGGTGTATTTCTACTCATATAGAATCTAACGATGAGAATATGGTATGGGTAGTTGGTGGGTCGGGTGTCACCTCACAGAGGATAGAAAAGCGTACCCTCAACTTTAAGGCTAAGGCATGGTGGACGATGGCTGTCCATAGGTTATGTCTCACTAATGGGGATAATGTATTGAGTCCAGTGTGAGCTATGATAATATCTAGCTTCATATCCAGTTATGATTTTGATGTTGGGGAGTTCTCTACTTAGGAGATAAGAGATCGGGTTGTAGGGGAGAGAAGTTATTCCTAGCGTATCCATCCATGATTATGTAGTTATGCTAGGCTGTGGGAGTACGGGAACTCCCTATTATTGTAGAGATGATAGAGGCCATGAACACTTCATACTTTGGCCTGATCAGAGACTCAGCCAACCCTATGGCCAGGAAGGCGAGATAGGGAGCAGATATGCTTGCCGATATGTACAGTAACTAAACAGAGGCTTCCAAGACTATCAATACTTCTAAGAAAGGTGGAAAGAATGAAAACGAATAGAATTTGGCCGTAGAGGGTACATCTAGTGCCCCTTATCTAGTTTAGTCTGTACCACCACACTCGAGAGGGATACCTTCTAGTTGTATGATGATTCCACATACAGCATGGAATAAGAGTATGACTATACTTAGCATATTGGAGGCCAAGATTTGACATATAAAAGGGGGTGTAAAGTCGTGGGTTGATACACAGTTGGCCAACCAAGATAGATGAGTGCAACGACAGTTGGATGCTTTTGAAATAAGAATTACCCGACAGTTGGGTACAGAGGTAAAGGCTGAGGTAGCTAACATTAGAAGAATGGTGGATGATTTATATTCCCAATTGATTATCTCAGAGCCCGAGGTCATGACTTTTGTGCCTGAAGTTCATATTCCTAATGTTTGGGTTGTTCCAGACTCGGTAAAGGAGACTTAAGAAGAGACTCAAGAGAAATAAATAGAGAGAAAAAAAAGAAGGCATGAGTATAAGGATGCTACAAAAAAGGCTAAGGCATCTAGACAATAGGATAAGTAGGATTGGGAGGTGTGGGTCCGTGAGATGGCTGCTAGAGTTAGTGGTTAAAAACCAACAGTTAGTAATGCTGAGGGGGACGGTGTTGTACCCCCGACTACTATTACTGACTCAGTTCCGATAGTTAATGGGACGATTTCTAAGAAGAGTGGGACCTGACCAGAGGGACCACATGTTGATACTGCATGATTCGGTGTCTTTAGCATCCAGGTATGACTTCTCATCCTTGCTTTATATTTTTGTTGACACTGGGGATAGTGTAAGAATTTTTAATTGGGGGTGGGGTGTATATCTAATTCTGAATATCTGAAAGTAGCTAAAATATCTAAGTAGCAAAAAGACTGTTATGGCTTGCAAGTTTGGTGCTGACAAAAGGGATAAAATCTGCACCTATGGCAAAAGACTTATTTTACTGATTTTTAATTGATTTTGAAATCTATTTGTAATTAATTGTGGTTTTGAAATTAATTTATAAGTTTGGAAGCATGTGTTGATTGTGGATTTGAAATGATTTTTCTAAAAGCATTTATGTTCAATTAAATTATGGTTTTGAAATTAATTTATGAGTTTGGAAGCATGTGTTGATTATGGATTTGAAATGATTTTTCTGAAAGGGTTTGTGTTTAATTGAATTGTGCTAAAAATTTGAGACCTCACTTAAATTTTTGTCAATTGTGTGATATGTGTATGTGTATGAGACTGTTGTAAATCTGATAATGGCATTAGGATTAGGGATAGAACAATTAGGGCAAACAGTTGCATAACTGGATAAGTAGTACTTAGCAATGTAACCTTGTGCGAGTATGTGTGAGGCATTATTGAGTTCTCGATGTAAAGGAATCTAGAACTTGCCTGGTTGCTTCTACCTAGGTTCAGGATAGTCAAGTAGGAAATGATCATAGTCCATTTTTGTTCTAAGTCCACTCAAGCCTAAATGCCCAACTAAATAAGTATGAATTGCTTTGATCCAAATGTTTGAGCCAATTGACCCTTTTCCCTGATTACATTGATTTTACCTTCTCATTTCCCTTTCAATGAACCTGTTTTGGCACTAGTCCTCCTTGGACACTGTGCACCTCAACTCAGGAAAATCACCTAACTTGAGGGTGTCTATTATAGGGATTAGTAAAAGAAAATAAGTATGAAGAAAGTCGTGTAGAAGAAAATTTTGAAAAAAAGGATAGGTGCGGTGAAAATAAAAGAAGAAGAAGAAGAAAATTACAATAAAAGAAAAAGGAAAAAAAGAAAAATAAAGTGAGAAAATCATACATGGCCCAATCTGAATGTGTCAAAATAAAAAAGGAGACATAATGGTGGAAATAAAATTAGAGAAAAAGTGGACCCTAAAAAAAGCATAGTGTCAAGGAGGTGTAGTCACTAAATAAATCCCAAAAGAATATCATATCATCCCAAAGCCTACATTACAAGCCAAAAAAGGTCCTGTAGTAATCCTACCTGGACTATCTGAAAATTTAGGAAAAGAGCATAAGGGCAAGCCTATGGTATTCTGTATACACCGGTGATACTTCCTTGTGAGCGAGAGAGTCATTTGTTATATCCCTAAATAAATTGATTGAACTATATTGAGAGTGAATGGGATTTCCTTAACTGTGAGTGCACATGGGTTATGTTGTTGTCACTAGATTATTTGGTGAATGTAATTTATGTTTATGCCCAATTGTCTATTACTAATGTAATTTCATCATCGAATTCCTCTATGTTTCTCCGTGTGCTAAATCTTTATAGACAGTTTGTGTCTTAAAAAGTTAAAATTAGGAGGGAAATAACATGGTTAAAAATTAAGTTCAAAATCACTACTATGGGTATCTTAGAATCTTATTGTTTAAGTATCGTTTATGTATTTTGAGATAAAGCTTAATTTTTGTTTGCTTGAGGACACGCTAAAGTCTAAGTTGAGGGTGTTTTCGCCATAGTAACATGGCACCTTCGATGCTTAAAACCTTAAATTTATGTGTGGACTTAGGTTGTTTTAGTAGACATAAAGCACTTTGGTGCATATTGCAGGTAAAATAGGTCTACAATAGTGTTGGGATAAAAATGGAAGAAAAAGACCTGGAAAGACAAAGTCTGATCAAGATATGAGTTACCTCATGAATCATCAAAACACCATACGACTCATAGGATGACTTGTAAGCACAACAGAACCCAAAGCCAAACTGAGAACCTAAGTATGAAGAAGATATGACTGGAGCATTTGAGTCGTAAACTGAAGGCACAGGTCGTGACAAGGAATCGTAAGCATAATATAATTTAAAGATACCATCCAAAATTAAAGTATTATAAGTATACGAGTCAAAAGTCTGAGTACGACTCATATAGGGAAACTGTAAGAAGACCAATATTCAAAGTTGGGAAAGACAGAAGTCCCTGGTAGATACAAGTGAAGTCCACGAGTTGTATGGTCAAGGTATAACTCATCAGCAAAAGTCGTAAGAAGAATAGAAAGTTGAAGCCTTGGGAGATCAGACACTGGAATAGATACAAGAGGAAGTATACGACTCGTATGATGACGGTACAAGTTAAAGAGTGAGTCATACCATATGCCGACATACATTACCTTTCCCATTTTTATTAAGATTTCTAAGTATTTTTTAAATACTCTAAATACCATAGGGTTTATCTTTTATTAGGTTACATTCTTAACATCTTTTTACGTTTTGATATACTCTATTACATATTTTTTCTTTGTTCTTGAGATTTTAGGTTATTATTCAATAGTAGATTCTGGATTTTATTCAACTTATTATTGTGCAATTGATTACATGCTTTCTTTATTGATTATCATGGATTGTTACATGAATATGAGCAACTAACTTTCCTGACTAGGATTGTGGGAACTTTAGTGGATTAACTATGTAAGGGAAATTGGAGATTCATCTATTCTAAAGTAAACTGCATGTATCTTAATCTTCTTCATATAAATTGACCTAAAGCTACTGCAGAAGCTTAGGGATATCCCGTATTCCTAAACAACCTCACAAGGGAGTTTGTGATTGGGAAAAAAGGATTAAGACAATAATTTGAGATTCACTTCCATCATTACTATTTTGTCATCTCATCGAATCAACGCAAGACTCAAAAGGTGAGAGTTGAATTGAAATCATAGACAAGGAGCAGTAAGGTGATGCCCTGAGACTCATAAGGTAAAAGGGTTTGATTTATCAGCACATTCATAAGACAGTTGATAATACATAGCTTGTCGACTCTACATGTAGAGCAGCAAAATAGATAGGGTGAACACGAGAAACTTACAGAGTTAAGAAGCCAAGGAGAATATAGTCCTAGTGTTTTTCTTATATTGTTTACATCTCAAAACATTCAAGTTCGTTTACTACTTACTGATTACTTAAAAAGAAAAACTATTTAATTTTCTGGACTGCTCGTGAACTACATCAAGTTAAGCAACTATTCAGCATCTTCTCTGTGAGATTTACCCCAATCTTGTTGGATTACTATATTTGTTATCGACTGCAGTAAACTTCTTTTCAAGGTTAGTTTTGGGCAACATCAGTTATGTAGTTGTGAGAATGTGTTAACTCATTGTATTACATTATAGTTAAATGTTTATATATCTTATTTTGGGCTGGAAAAATGATCCTACAAGTACATTATTGTTTTCTAATGTATTGTTGCCAGTATATTATTATTTTCTAATGTGCCAATAATGAATTTGCTCTTACTTTTGTTGAGTGCAGAGCATATTCCAGTATCATTTTTGATTCCTCAGTTGTGCTCTTCAATGGGTGATTTAAATCTGAGAATGAGCTGCAGTTTCTGGGATACCATGCATTCATCAGTTTATGCCTCAAATCTGTTATTTCTGAACTATGATACATTCTTAGTATTTGGGGTTAAATATCTTTTCTTTGATATTCTTAGTGTTTTGGTACAAATTGTAACTCCTGGTTCGCTATGTATCATGCCAAGGCACTTTTGCTGAGAGACTCTAGCAGTCATGAAGAGAAAAAAGGCTTGAGTAAAGATGCAAAGATCTATAGCAGGGTTTATTTCTTGCATAAACTTGATCAAATTTTTTGAGATTCTTGCGACCCACAAATCTAAAATTACAGATTTAATGCTCCAATTGTGTGATGTCTCATTCAAAAGGGATGTGTCTCATAAGGACACTCACTAGTAATTCCAAAAGTCAGCATTTTAAGGCGAAAAAGTATTGTCGAAGCCAAGATTATTAACAACATTCTAAAGAGACAGATCGAGCTAGAGCGTAAACTTTATTTAGTTAGTGACAGGTCCTTTTGGAACACTGATTCTTCTTCCTCTTCTGCTCTGCTATTATATTCTCAATTAAAGGTTCCCTTCCTTAAATAAAAAGTCAATGCCCTGAATAGGAGACTTGATAGCCAGTGGGACAGACAATGTTTGAAGGTGGCCCAGAATACTCAACTTGTGCGATTCAATATCCTACATAATTTGAAGTTAGGGAGCATTGACCTCAACATAGAAATTGCGACGTACCAATCAATTATAGGATTACTGGGACCCTCATCTCCTAGCTTAAGAGAGGGAGGACTTAAACACCTGGGTTTCTAGACCTTAGAAAATTTCCTTGAATTTTGGTCACTGGACCCAATACGACTCGAGGGTACAAGCCGTATGTTGGGGTATGAATGGTATGGTCCTGTTGTATGCTACCAGTGTTGGTTGGTGGGATGGATTTTGGTTACTCGAATGGGTATGACTTAGGGGTACGATTCATATTGGTGGTTACAGATTATTTGGTCCCTTAACTGAATCTTAAACTTGGTTTCTTAGGTTGGATCTGAGTGCAAGTGGCTCATCGTAAGCTGTAAGCTAGGGGACGAGTCATACCCAGGACTCGTATGGTAGACAGTGTCTAAATCTTCCTTGGGTTTAAATCTTCCAGGGGTACAGATAAAGGGTAAGGATCATATGTTTTGGATACGACTTGGTTGGATGAGTCGTATGTTGCACAATGTTTCATCTAAAGGTTAAGGCTAGGATACGAGTGAAGGGTGCCACTCATATTAGAAGGGTACAACTCGTGAGGGTCAATCGTATCCCTGTGATGGGATTTTGTTCAACTTAAGTCGGGGTATTCTGAATATTTCCCTACTTATCCTATTAAGGTCCCATGACTTCTAACCAGCTTGGAAGGTTATTCACCCTATTATTCCATTCATTAACACTTGGAAACTCTTCTAAACACTCTATAATTCTCTCAAAAGATTTTGGGCAAGGGAACCTAGGGTTTCAACTAAAGGATTGATTTGGGGTTTGTCTTGGTGATTTTATTCCATTATCATCTTAATTTAAGGCATGTTATATTCCCTCATTGTTAATTTTATCTAAAGTCATGGTTTTTATGAATGTTCTCATGATTTCATTGATTGTATGATTTTGGTTTCCAGATATGAATTAGGGGTTTTGATATTAAATGGTTGGTTATGGTTTCCCATGGTTTTAATTATGCTTTTATATGCATTAATGATGGCTTTGGATAATTGTATTGCATGGGAATGACTTAATGGTGATTGGAATTGGTTTTGGTCATATTATGCCCCCAATATGTTTGACAAAATACTTATAAAGATATGCTCATTGCATTAACTGCTTTTAATGGAAATCTTGTTTGTTTTAAAGCATGGTAAAGGGATTATGCATGGTTAAATAGCTTGGAAAGGTAAATGGCTAATGGTTATGCTTGTAGGGTACATGGAATCCCTCAAAGTAGTTTAATATGGTAAATGAAAAGGCACTTAAAAGTCTCCTTAAACCTATATATGGTTGGCTATGGATAATACTTGTAAGTAGTGATTGGTATGATGATACTAATATTAATGGCCTTGGTTAATAAATGGATGATGATTTGGTTATTTGGACATTGGTTTTAATTGGGCATTAATAGAGGGATGCGTAGCAAAGTCGTTGAAGGTGGAGGTCTAGGGGGGGACCAAATTGGAAAATCGTATTTACCGATATGAGGTTGGTCTTGGTAACTGTATGCATGATGTCACACTATATTTAGAGGGATGTACTAGTCATCCTAGGTTTTCTTCCTTGGTTGTGCGGCTTCACACACTGGGGCCCTGTCAGCGAGGGGAGTTGAACCCATATAGCCCATGGGTGGTATAGGATGGTAAATCTACACAATCTAGTTAAAGGTTTTAATGGCATGCTAAACCCATTCCTTTTTGTTGGCATGGTTATATATATATATATATAACACCATACCGGGAATATATATATATATATTTGATTTTATAAATGGCATTATTTTATCCTTATCCTGAGATCATGCTAGAGTTCACCTGCTAACCCATCTACTGGCGATTGTATACCGATGCTATACAGGAACCACCTGTTTTACTCCTTCTATATAGTGATTACTTGGGGATCATCATTTGGACTGAAGTGGTGAGCTTCCATCTTTTTGGAAGGCTCTATTTCATGTTATGGATATTTTTAGACACTTTGGTTTATTTTGGATATTGGTTTTGGCCATGGTTGGGGGCATGTCCTAATCGGATTTTATTACTCTTTTGGTTATAGGATTTATGGTACTTCTATGGGTTGGAATAGGTGGTATCGATATTGGTGTCGGCCTTGGCATTGGAATAAGCCGATGGTCTGACATCATTGGACGATATTATTAGTTGTTCCATCCTATTTCATTTTAGGATTGATTATATTATATTTTGGAATATCTTTGGTTATGGCCTGGTTTATGGCATTTGTTTTGGTATGGATGGATTGTTTGTATGGGATGATTCGACTCGATTAGGTCGGTCATGGGTGTGATCTTATCCCAGAGTCTTTAAGTAAGTTGTTGCACTACCCTACTACATGCTCGATATTTATCCAACTCAGGGCAGGAGGTTGGAGGTTAGGGTTGGGTAACAGGAGTGGTCTCCAATCCCGATCGGACTTTGGGACGCCTATTACAACAAGGCCCCTGGTCGGGTCACGTCAAGTTTGTATCAGAGCCTAGGTTCATGGTCAATTGGAAGTCCACAAAGTCGTGTCGAGTAGAATCACTTTCAGGGATGTGTAGCACGCCATACTTTTTTGGGAGAGCCTACAAGGCATTTAGGAATGTTTCACTTTCTTAATATTCTATTTTTAAGCTTGGATTCTAAGTCCTGGAATCTTCCCTAATCTTTGTGTGTTTGTCTTTCAGATCATGCCTCGTAGAGCTGGAACACAAGGAAATTCTTCTATCATCTAGGGGTAATTCTGAAAGGGTGCATCCTACTTCTGGGGTTCATTTCCGATCTAACAGTCCTATCCCTGATAGTTCGAGAGTTACTCCGGTTTCTACTAGTCCTGCTCAAGGCGAGGTGACTAATGTAGAATTTCATCAATTTATTTATGTTATTGCTCATATGGTTGCTACTCAGGCTGAGCGGGGTGTGACTAGTGCTTTGTCTGCTGAGGCCACAAGGATTGGCTAATTTATGAAGATGGGTCCTCCCTATTTTTTTAGAGTGAAGGAGGATCCACAAGGATTCTTAGATAAAATGAAAAAGATATTTTGGGTGATGCAGGATACAAATATGGAAGGGATAAACTTTGCAGCTTACCAGCTCAAAGAGGTTGCATATCAGTGGTATGAAGAGTGGTAGGGGTAATGTGGAAGAATCAGTCTTGTGGGATACTTTTTCTAAGGCTTTGTTAGATTGTTTGTTTCCCTAAGAGTTGAGGGAAACAAATATGGAGGACTTTGTGAACTTCAAGTAGGAGAGGATATCTGTCAAGGAATATGCCTTGAAGTTTCATCAATTGTCAAGGTATGCACCTAATTTAGTGGTTGATATGCGCGCAATAATGAGAAAGTTCACTTCTGCGTTGAATCAGGATCTAATTTTTGAGAGCAAGAATTCCTTGCTAATTAAATATATGGATATCTCTAGGTTGACTGTTCATATTTAGCAAGTGGAGAATGAAATGAGAAAGAAGGCAGAGTTTGGGGTTAGAGAGGATAAGAGGGGCAAGATTTTTTACTAGTGAGGTGCTCAGTCTCAGGGTGGTCGGTATGGTGGCAAATGAAAGAAAACGAAGTTAGGGAGTTTTGGTTCCTACTCTTTTGCTAGTGCTCTATACCAGTCGGGCAACAGGTGTCATCATGGTGGTGATAATTTCTAGGCATAGGGTGCCCAATCTCAGGAAAGTGGAGGTCAGTCAGTTTCTTCATGCCCTTTTTATTAGTTCTATGGTCGTCCTCATCAAGGTTATTACGATTAAAGAAAGGGAAAATTCTTCAAGTGTGGCCAGGCAGGCCATCGACTTAGGGATTGTTCGGCTAATAAGGTTGTTATGGAGGCGAATAAGATTTGTGTGGCTTTATTTTCTGCTTTTACAGCTGGTGGTGTTATGTCTTTTTTTGCTACTATTCCTGGTTCTAGTGTGGGTCGAAATAGGTTGTATGCTTTGGCATCCCGACAGGAATCTGAGGCACCACCTGATGTCATTACTGGTATATTATAACTTTTCTCTCGTGACATATAATATTTCCTTAATCTGGGATCCACTCTCTCCTATGTGACTTCTTATGTGGTTGTATCTTTTGGTTTTGATCTAAAAATTATTTTGTATCCTTTTTTATTTCTACCCCATAAGTGACTCAATTATTTCTAAGAGGAGTCTATAGGGGTGATATCTGTTGGTGGAAACCAGACCTTAGTGGATCTATTTGAGTTGGGTATGGTGGATTTTAGTCATTCTAGGTATGGAGTAGTTGCATTCTTGTTATGCGTCCTTGGATTATTGGACCCATAGGGTCTTCTTTAGGTTCCCTGGTGAGCCGATTATAGAATGAGAGGGGGGTTCGTTAGCTCCTAGGGGAGATTTATTTCTTATCTTATAGCTTGGAGGTTAATCTCTAAAGGTTTTCTTTATCACTTGATCTGGGTTAAAGATTCTAACTCGAAAGGTCCTTCTTTCCAGTGAGTTCCAGTGGTTAATGGTTTTCCAGAGATCTTTTTAAATGATCTTCCTGGTGTTCCACCGGATCGGGAAATAGAGTTTAGTATTGACTTGGTTCCTAACACTCGTCCAATTTATATTCCTCCATATAAAATGGCTTCGGCTGAGTTGAGGGAACTCAAAGAGAAACTTAAAAATCTTCTAGATATAGGGTTTATTCATCCTAGTGTATCCCTATGGGGTGTACCGCTTTTGTTTATGCATAAGAATGATGGTTTTCTTCGAATAGACATTGATTATAGGCAGTTGAACAAGGTGACGACCAAGAACAAGTATCTTCTTCCAAGATAGATGATCTGTTCAACCAATTACAAGGTGCCAAGTTCTTTTCTTAGATAGACTTTGGTCTGGGTACCATCAGCTAAAGATTAGGGAGGTGGATATCCTTAAGACGACTGTTCATACTTGATATGGCACTTTGAGTTTTTGGTGATGTCATTTGGGTTGACTAATGCTCCGGTGGCATTTATGGATTTGATGAACAGGGTTTTTTGTTAGTATTTGGATCTCTTCATTATTGTGTTTATTGATGACATTCTGGTCTATTTGAAGAGAAAGGTGGAACATGTTAATCACTTCTATGTGTTTTTAAAAACCCTAAAGGAACAGTAATTGTATGACTTATTCTCCAAGTGTGAGTTTTGGTTAAACGTTGTAACTTTCTTTGGTCATATTATTTCTAGTGAGGGGATCATGGTGGATCTGTAAAAAGTTGATGTGGTGAAAAGGTGGCCTTGACCTACGACTCCATCCAACATTCAGAGCCTTTTGGGTTTAGCCAGGTATTATAGGCAGTTTGTGGAAATCTTTTCATTGATAGCTACTCCTTTGACTAAGTTAACTTAGAAGAAGGTCAAGTTTTCTTGGTCAAATGCCTGTGAAAGGAGTTTCGAAAAGTTAAAGAATAGATTAACTTTGGCTCTAATTTTGACTTTGTTGGAAGGTAATGATGGGTTCATGATTTATTGTGATGCATCTTGGGTGGGGCTTGGTTGTGTTTTAATGCAGCATAGGAAGGTTATTGTCAATGCTTCTAAAAAGTTGAAGGTTAATTAGAGGATTTATCCTACTCATGATTTGGAGCTGTTGGCGATTGTGTTTGCTTTGAAAATATGGAAGCATTATTTGTATGGTGTGCACGTGGATTTTCTTTCTGATCATGACAGTCTGCAGTATGTATTCACTTAGAGGAAGCTTAATCTTAAGCAGAGAAGATGGCTCGAGCATTTCAAGGACTACAACATGAGTCTTCACTACCACCCAGGTAAGGATAACGTGGCTGTTGATGCTCTTAGTAGGTTATCCATAAGGAGTTTGGCTCATGTAGAGGAAGAGAAGTGGGAATTGGTGAGGGATATTCACTGCTTAGCTAATCTTGGAGTTTACCTCTTGGACTCCAAGGATGGTGGTGTGATGGTGCAAGAAGTGGTTCAATCGTCTCTTAATGCAGAGATTAAGTAGAAGCAAGTTCTAGATCCTATCTTGATAAAAATCAAGAGTGATATTGGTGGGCAAACGGTAGTGGTGTTTGAGATCAGGGGTAATGGTACTTTATGGTACCAAGGGAGGTTGTGTGTTCCTGATGTCGATGATTTACGACAAAGGATTTTGGTTGAGGCGCATGAGTCGCATTATGTTGTTCATCCCAGCTCAACTAAGATGTATCATGATCTCAAGAAGATCTATTGGTGGAATGGCATGAAGAGAGATGTGGCTAATTTTGTGGCCAAGTGCATAGTATGTTAACAGGTTAAGGTTGAGCACATGAGGCCAAGAGGGTTGTATTAAGAAATTGATTTTCCCGAATAAAAATGAGAGGTGATCAATATGGACTTCGTTACTGGTCTACCTCAGTCTCAAAATCAATATGATTTAATTTAGGTCATCGTGGATAGGATACTAAGTTTGTGAATTTTTTGCCTGTGCGGACTACCTTCTCGGTGAAGGATTATGTGAAGTTGTATCTTAAGGAGATTATGAAGCTACATGGGGTGCCTGTTTTGATTATTTCTGATCATGGAACACAGTTTACATCTCACTTTTGGCGATCTTTTTAGAAAGGGTTAGGGACTAAAGTTAGTTTAAGTATATCTTTCCATCCTCAGACGGATGGGAAAGCGGAGAGAACTATTCAAACATTAAAGAATATGCTTCGGGCCTGTGTGATTGATTATGGTGGCAATTGGGTTTTACATCTACCTTTGGTGGAGTTTTCTTACAACAATAGCTATTATTTTAGTATTGGTATGACCCCTTTTGAGGCATTGTATGGTAGGAGGTGTAGATATCCTATTGGTTGGTTTGAGCTTGGTGAGACGGACATGTTTGGTCCCGAATTGGTTTATCAGGCTATGGAGATGGTGAAGGTGATTCAGGAGAGGCTTAAGGCTACCCAAAGTAGCCAAAATTCCTATGCGGATGTTAGGCGTAGAGATTTGGAGTTTGAGGTTTGGGATAAGGTTTTTATCAAGGTATCTCCCATGAAGGGGGTAATGTGGTTTGGTAAGAAGGGGAAGCTCAGTCCCCGGTATGTTGGTCTTTATGAAATTTTGCAGAGAATTGGTAATATTGCTTATGAGATGAAGTTTCCTTCTAGCTTGATCTTGGTTCATCCAGTCTTTCATGTTTCCATGTTGATGAATTGCATTGGTGATCCTTCTTCGGTTGTTTCTTTGGAAGGATTGGGTATCTCGAATTCTCTTTCTTATGAAGAAGTTTTGGTTGAGATCTTGGATAGGCAGGTTTGTTGGTTGTGGACCAAGCATGTGTCTTCTGTTAATGTTTTGTGGCGGAACCATAAGGTGGAAGAAGCTACCTGGGAAGCAAAGAAGGACATGAAGTCCAAATATCCGCATTTGTTCTTTGCTTCTAGGATTTGTGCGGATATCTTTGCCCCTTTGTTTACAAACTTTGTTAGTGATTCGAAATATATTTGATAATGCAAATGACTTGTATGTATGGTTAGCCCTACCTTATCCGTCATTCGGGGATGAATGTTCCTAGTGGAGGAGACTGAAACACCTGGGTTTCTGGGCCTTAGAAAATTTCCTGGAATTATGGACACTAGACCCAATATGACTGAGGGTATAAGCCATATGTTGGGGTATGGATGGTATGGTGCAGTTGTATTCTGACCAGTGTTGATTGGTGGGATGGATTTTAGTTATTGGAATGGGTACGACTTAGGGGTACGAGGCGTATTGGTGGTTACAGAGTGTTTGGTTCCTTACTTAATCATAGAATTGGTTACTTAATTGGATTTGAGCACGAGTGGCTCATCCTAAGCCGCAATCCAGGGTACGAGTCATACCCAAGACTTGTACGGTGGACTCGGTCTAAATATTCCATGGGTTTAATCTTCCAAGGGTATGGCTGAAGGGTATGAATCGTATACTTTGGATACAACTTGGTTGGAAAAGTCATATACTGGGAAGTGTTTGATCCAAAGGTTGAGGATAGGATACGAGTGGAGGGTACCACTCATATTAGAAGGGTACGACTCGTGAGGGTCAGTCGTATCCCTGTGATGGGATTTTATTCAACTTAAGTTGAGGTATTCTGGATATTTCCCCACTTATCCTAATAAGGTCCCATGACTTCTAACCTACTTAGCAGGTTATTTACCCTATTATTCCATTTATTAACACTTCGAAACTCTTTTAAACACTCTATAATTCTCTCAAAAGATTTTGGGCAAGGGAAGCTAGGGTTTCAACTAGAGGATTGATTTGGGGCTTGTCTTGGTGATTTCCTTCCATCATCATCTTAGTTTAAGGCAAATTCTCTACCCTCATTGTTAATTTTATCTAAAGGCATGGTTTTTATGAATGTTCTCATGGTTTCATTGATTGTATGATTTTGGTTTTCAAATATGAATTAGAGGGTTTCATAGTAAATGGTTGGTTATGGTTTCCCATTTTTTTAATTATGCTTTTATATCTATTAATGGTGGTTTTGGATAATTGGATTGCATAGGTATGGTTTAATGGTAATTGAAATATGTTTTGGTCATATTATGCCCCAATGTGTTTGAAAAAATGCTTATAAAGATATGTTCATTGCATTGACTGTTTTTAATAGAACTCTTGCTTTTTTTTAAAACTTAGTAAAGGAATTATGGATGGTTTAAATTGCTTAAAAAAGTAAATGGCTAAATGGTTATGCTTTTGGGGTACATGGAATCTCCCAAAGTGGTTTAATATGGTCAATCGAACGACACTTGAAAGTTTCCTTAATCCTATATATGGCTGACTATGGATAATACTTGTAAGTAAGGATCAGTATGGCGATACCAATATTAATAGCCTTGGTTAATAAATGGATAATGGTTTGATTATTTGGAAATTGGTTTTAATTGGGTATTAATGGCGGGATGTGTAGCAAAGCCATGGAAGATGGAGGTCCCGGTGGGGACCAAAATTGGAAACTCATATTTGTCGATATGAGATTGGTCTTGGTGACCGTGTGCATAATGTCATATTATAATTTGGGGGATGTATTAGTCATCCCAGGATTTCTTCCCTGGTCGTACGGCTTTACGCAATGGGGCCCTTTGTGGAGCTAAACCCATATAGCATGTGGGTGGTTTAGGAGGGAAAAGCTACACATCCTAGGTAAAGATTTTAATGGTATGCTAAACCTAATCCCTTTTCTCGGCATTGTTATATATGTATGGTTGTGTGAGTATGGATGGTTTTAGTTGGTTTTATAAATGGCATTATTTTATCCTTATCCTAAGATCATGCTAGCGTTAACCCGCTAACCTGTCTACTGGCGGTTGTATACCCACGTTATGCAGGAACCGACCATTCTACTCCTCCTACATAGGGATTGACTCGGGGATCGGCATTTGGACTAAAGTGGTGAGCTTTCATCCTTTCTGAAGGCTCTATTTCATGTTATGCATATTTCTAGACACTTTGGTTTATTTTGGATATTGGTTTTGTCCATGGTTAGGGGCATGTCCCAACAGTATTTTATTACTCTTTTGATTTAAGGATTTGTGGTACTTCTATGGATTGGAATAAGCATGATCTATATTGATGTCGGCCTTGACATTAGAATAAGTCGATGGGCTGACATAATTGGACGATATTGCTGGTTGTTCCATCCTATTTTATTTTGGGATAATTATATTATGTTTTGAAATATCTTTAATTATGGCCTGGTTTATGGCCTTTGTTTTGGTATGGATGGATTTTTGGTTAGTGTTGGTGCATTTTATTAATAAAATAAAAATATTAAAGTACATGACAATTAGTAGGCATACAGTGAAGAAAGTGGTGTCATTATTCTTGTAACTCACCACATTATTTTTTGTGGTAGTGGGTATGAATTGTGGTAAAGATGACCATTAGTTCGTGTAACTCATATGACCATTAGTTCTTGTAACTCTCAAGGTCATTAGTTCTTGTAACTCCACGGCCATTACTTTCATGTAACTTATATAACATCAAGACCATTCATCTACCTATATTAGTATTCCTCGTTCATCCTATTCATTACATGGAAGAATTCCTCACCTATAAATAGAGGTGGTCTTGCATGTTATTGGATGTACAAGAAAACATGATAATTGTGAAAAAGATTATAGTGTGTAGTAGTAAAAGAGAGAGTTGAGACAAGAAAATATTTTAAGTCTTTAACTATATTCACTATACAAAGAGAGTAAATTTATGTTGAAGGAAGGTGTTCTTATGGTGGAGCTTTGGAATCTTCAACTAATCCGGAGTTGTTTGAGTTGTACATCATTGATGGGTTGTTGTATACTAGAGGGGACAAGTCAAGAGATTACTGCTAGATTGGTGTAGATTACACCGTAGTGGCTTGAATCTCCTTAAAGAAAGCGAGATATCCACACCTCAGCCAAGAAGAAGATTATTTTAATTTCTTCATTTTTGTAAATTTTATTTCAACTGTAATCATTTATTGTAATTTATGGTATATTACACCAACAATTTTAAGGAGATTCATGTTTTTTTACAATTTAAAAAAATGAGGATATCAAGATGAGAGATCTCAACATCTCAACATCACGTCTCTTCAAGAGATGGAAGAGAAGAGATAACACTTAAAGTATATTTCTACTCCTCAACTCAAGTAGAGGAAAGGTAAAAAAAATTATACTAGTTGCGGAGGAAAGGTAAAAAGTTACCAATTATTTTTCATGAATAAAATGATACTTTTCATGAAAGTTTATTTTCTTAGAGTCTCAAAATAGTGGGGGCTAATGAAATGAGAAAAAATCACCATGAAAAATGTGGTGTTGCACTTTTGAGAATGTGTTTAAAAAAAGTTACAAGTGCATATATTTGTCTTGGAATAAATCACATGTTACTATTTGTATATTTATTAATGTCTTTGGCTCTAACATGAATGTTATCAAATAAATGATAAATTAAATATCCAATTTGATATTAAATATTGGGTGAGATAAATCTCATTCTTGGAATGAAAATACCTAAATTATGTGATGAACTTTTTCTTGACATGTCACATTATGGTAAAAAAAAAATTGTGAAATGCAATTTTGTTGATTGTATGAATCGTGCAACTCCTTTTGATGATTCAAATATATGAAAGTGACGTAAAAAAAGGAGTTTACTAGACTAATAAAATATGAGATATGTGGCTAGTTTCACTTGGCTGAAATTGTGTAAAAGTATTTAAACAGGTTATTACAAGCTAATCGGGTATATTTACTTGAAAATAGTTGTGGCTTGTTTTAATAAAATAAATCTTGTTATACTTAAAAGTGTTTTTATGCGAAATGAGAAAAAAATAACTTAGTGCTATTTACTAAAATGAAAAAATAAATTATGATTTGCTAACTCACTATGGAGGTTAAACTAACAATTTTAGCTTCAACTAGTGAAAAAGTGAATTGACCAATCACTTTATTCTGAGAAATTAACTTCTCTAATTTTTAGTTATTGTGATAGCACCAAAATTTATTGGTAGAGTATAAATAATTATTATAATAATAAATTCAAACCATAAGAAAAAAAACACAATATTGTTAGATCATATTGATCAATGGTTTACCAATATTAATTGTGTTAACTTTGTGATAATCTTGCAAATTCAAAACAAAGGCCTTAGCAAGAAAATAGTCTGAATCACATCGAGGGAGGGGGGGAGGATCCTATAACCTGGTTCAATAGAAAGAATGAATCATATGATGACTTGGTGTGAGATGCACTATTATTTAATCTTTCCTATGATGTGAGTGAGTTTTGTTCCTGTAATGATTGAGAAGGTTGAGTCTAAGAACTCTTAATGAAATTCTGTATCTCGTATAAGTGGGGTGTCAATATTACAGGACCACCCTTGACAGATTTCACTTATGTGAGTGTGGAAGTAGGCAGCTTCCTATGAGAATGAGGCTTATTCTCAAAAACGCTCATGAAAACCTGGGATAGAACATGGCGTAATGTGTTGGCTATTAAATCTTATGTCAACACCTTGACTATTGTGTGTAGAAAGAAATACTTTATTTCCCTTAAGCAGTCATAGTTCAAGTCTGAGACCACTACTGACTTTGGAGTAAAGTTTACTATTTTACTAAGTGGAGGTTCAATGCAGAGCACACATTCATTATGCACAATAGTCTCCCTTCAACTAAAATGGTGATAACTCTCTTATTTTAATATTAAAATGAGTGGGTGAATGTTGGTGCATTTTATTATTAAAATAAAAATATTAAAGTGCATGACAATTAGTAGACATAAAGTGAAGAAAGTGGTGTCATTATTCTTGTAACTCACAACATTATTTTTTCTGGTAGTGGGTATGAATTGTGGAAAAGATGACCATTAGTTCTTGTAAATCATATGACCATTAGTTCTTGTAACTCTCAAGGTCATTTGTTCTTGTAACTCCATGGCCATTACTTTCATGTAACTTATGTAACATCAAGATTACTCATCTACCTACATTACTATCCCACGTTCATCATATTTATTACATGGAAGAATTCCTCGCCTATAAATAGAGGTGGTCTTGTATGTTATTGTATGTACAAGAAAATATAATAAGTGTGAAAAAAATTATAGTGTGTAGTAGTGAAAGAGAGAGTTGAGACAAGAAAATATTCTAAGTCTTTAACTATATTCACTATACAAAGAGAGTAAATATATGTTGAAGGAAGGTGTTCTTATGGTGGAGCTTTGGACTCTTTAACTAATCCGGAGTTGTTTGAGTTGTACATCGTTGATGGGCTATTATTTTATGGAGTGGAAAAGTCAAGAGATTATTGTTGGATCGGTGTGGATTATGCCGCAGTGGGCTTGAATCTCCTTAAACAAAGCTAGATATCCGCGCCTCATCCAAGAAGTAGATTATTTTAATTTCTTTATTTTTATTAATTTTATTTCAATTATAATCATTTATTGTAATTTGTGGTATATTACACCAATAGTATGGGATGGTTGGACTCGGTTGGGTCGGTCACGGGTGTGATCTTATCCGAGAGTCTTTATATGAGTTGTTTCACTACCCTGCTACATGCTCAAAATTTAGTCAACTCAGGGCAGGCGGCTGGAGGTTGGGATTGGGTAACAAGGGTGGTCTCCGGTCCCGATCGAACTTGGGATACCCATTACGACAAGGCCCCCAGTCGGATCGCATCACACACCCATTTTAGAGGAAGAGTATTTGAATACAGGCTTACCTATGGGCACAGTTAAAGATGGTTGAGCCCATCAAGTGGATTAATGTACGTATTTATTTCATTATATTATTACTAGTGAATCTACTCGCGCTTCGCGCGAATTATGTATGTATCTAATTATTATTTTTATTTAAAAAATTTATTTTAATATCTAAATTTAAATATTTTAAAACCCATTATATCGTGAACTCTTAATTCATTTACTTCCTATGATTTTCCATTATGTGAGGGTATTTAATCTTCAATAAATATTTGTAAAAGTTATGTGACTGAAAGAATATTTTCATTTTGCTTAAAGGAATGTAAAGAAAGTATTTTAAGAGAAATCGATCTCCCCCCATATGCATAACAAATATTGCAATATGATTATTTTATACATAATATATACTAGATACCCGTGCCCGTGCAAGGCACGAACATTTTGACAACACTAATGTAAAAAAGAGATTCAACTTTGGGAAAAATTATTTCCTAATTATTTTAATTATTTAGTATAGGAGTAAAAAAAAAGAAATGTAGTACAATGAACCAATGTTAACATAATATATACATTTAGTGTGGAATAGAATTGAGCTTGTTGACTGGTCCAACCAATACAAAAGTAATTATATAAGTCGATAAAAATCTAGTTAGATTGTTACAACTACAGTTGGCGGCACGTTCTTCATTTAAACATTCCTGAAAAAAGTATATGATGCACGTCTCATTTGAAAGTTTTAAATATATAAGTTGAGGAGACATACGTCGATTTTGATAAATTTATTGCACCATAAAATTACAGAAATACCCTTGGTAGTCATTTAATAAGGAATAAAAAGATATTTATAAAAAATTACTACCATGTCTAATTTAATTACAAATGTCTAAATAAAAATATTATTAAAATAATACATGAGGACAAAACTAATAAATATAAGAAAAAACTAAAATGCATCTGTAACCATATTATTACACCATAAAAATAAGGACAAAACTAATAAGTATAAGAAAAAAGCAATATGCATGTGTAACCATTATATTGCACCATAAAATTACCGAAATATCCTTGGGGTATAAAAAATAAGTAATTTAATAAGGAACCAAAAAATATTTATAAAAAATTACTACTCTGTATAATTCAATTACAAAAGTCCAAATAAAAATATTATTAAAATAATACATGAGGAAAAAACAAATAAATATAAGAAAAAAGCAATATGCACGTGTAACCATTTTATTGCATAGTAAAAATGAGGAAAAAACTAATAAATATAAAGAAAAAAGCATATGCATGTGTAACCATTTTATTTACTACTATATATAAATAAAAGTTGGGGTGACTAAAATTATCGAACTACCTTTGGTAGTCACCCCACCCCAACCTTAACTTATATATAGTAATAAAGTAAAGTAATAATAGTAATAATAATAATATAATAATAATAATAGTAATGATAATAGTAAAAAATATATAGTACTAAAGTAAAGTAATAATAGTAATAATAATAAAAAAATAATAATAATAATAGTAATGATAATAGTAAAAAAAAAGTAATAATAGGAATAATATTTTTATTATTATTATTATTATTAATAATAATAATAATAGTAATAGTAATAACAAAAAAACTGATATAATAATAATATATAATTACTTATAGATGAAGGATTGGTGTACTACACAAAAAGAAAATAAATAAATATAAGAAAAAAGTAATATGCATGTGTAATCATTTTATTGCACAATAAAAATGAGGACAAAACTAACAAATATAAGAAAAAAAATCATATGTATGTGTAACCATTTTATTTACTACTATATACAAGTAAAGGTTGGGGTGACTAAAATTACTGACCTACCTTTGATAGTCACCCCAACCTTCACTTATATATAGTAGTAAAGTTATATTTGTAATAATAATAATAATAATAATAATAATAATAATAATAGTAGTAGTAGTAGTAGTAGTAGTAGTAGTAGTAATGGTAATAGTACAAAAAAATTATAATAGTAATAATGATAATAATAATAATAATAATAGTAGTAGTAGTAGTAGTAGTAGAAGTAATAGTAATAGCAAAAAAAAAAATAATAGTAGTAGCAGTAGTAGTAATAGTAATAGCAATATATATATATATAATTTTACTTATAAATGAAGAATTGGTTTACTACACAAAAAGACAAAATAGTAGTACACCCATTCTTTATTTATATATAAGAGATTATTATCATTATCTTTCCTTTTTCTTTTTTGCAATACTGGTCACGTGACTGTCACTCAAAAGTAGGTTCTTTATAATTTTTTAATCCCTTCCCTTATTTTGGAACGATAGGAAATTTCCATAATTCTGAAGGAAGCTTTTATTCTCCTCCTCCTCTTTTTAAGTGGATAGGTTGCAGCCCACCTTGTGGTAGTGGGGGTGTACAACCTATTTGGCTTATGAGATACAAATATTTATGCTAGTCTTTATAATGATTTTAGCCACATAGCGCATTTTCATTCCTGGCTGCTTAGTTGTATATATTTAAAGAAACTTGTTTTGTAAGTGCAAAGTCCTTCCCATTGTATCCACACCTTCCCAAGCTTAAAAGATGTCAATTGCCACTTTATGGGGAGGTTTTCCCAATAACTATTCCAGTTTTTCATCATTGAGCGATTGCCAATTCTTTAGTTCCTGTTATACCCCGACCTTTGAACCAGGAGGTGTTCCTTGATATGGTCATTAATCAAGGGTTTAGAGGAAACTAGAGGTGAACCCAAGATAGAGGAGCAACTAGGGACACCCTCCGGCAGAAAATTTCATCGAGTGCCTGTAATTTTGTATTTCTTGAGATACCTCCACGTTGGAGGAATGACTGTTGCACCTTGATTCTACATCTTGCTTCATCATCCAGGGAGCATTGGTATACAGATGGCCCAAATGTTTCTCCAAATGTAACCGGTTCCCTTTCCTTGCTCGAGCAATTAGGGAGGGGAATTCCTTAGAACCCTTCCCTCGATGCTTAGAAAAAATGTGTGAAATTCTTTGATGCATGACCTTGATGCCTTTTATGTGTGTTTGTTTTATTAGGAAAAAAAGATACAATATTTTTTGTATGAAATTAGAGATTTGTATTCTTTTATAATTAATACTCTCAAACTTGTTAACTCTGAGGCTTGTTTTAGTTTGTTTCTTTCAAGGTATGGTTTCAATGCGATGTGGCGGCAATTGCCTTTTTCATAAGTAACTCCACGGGATCATACCCAAGCGTGTTCCCTCATCGAGTCTACTTTAGTAGATTTTAAGGTCCAATTAGTAAGTGCTGAATAATTATTAATTACGATCAAACACAGATGCTAACCGACATATTATTTTTAATATTTCTTGCAATCATTCATAAAGTCATGGCATGGTTAAATCTTAGTCCAACTGGAGAAAGGTGCCCTATTTTTTGCATGAAAACATTATACTATATTCCTTTCCTAGTTAATAAACTCAAACTTGTTAACTATTAGGATTGTTTTTGTTTATTTTTCTCAAGAGGCGGTTTCCATGTGATGTGGTAATGATTGTCTTTTTTGTGATTATCCCCGAAGGGTTATACCCTAAATATGATCCCTTATCGATTCTGCATTAGTATATTTAAAGGCCGAGTTACTAAGTTTTGAGTCATTGTTGACGATGATCAAAGTCAGAGGCTAACTTATGTTTTATTTTCAATATTTCTTACAAAATCATCGATGAGTTCATGTGTCACGACCCGATTTGCGAGTTATGATGGTGCCTACTTTATCACGCTAGTAGGTAAGCCAAACTATAGCTTGGAGCTATAAAAAAAATGGGCTAACTTGGTGTAAAGGGCCTTAACTGGCCGAAAATTGACCTTCAATGAGTTAAAATAGGAAATAAGCAGTCATGACAGTCTAATAGATAGATAAAAGAGCAACAACCATCCCAACAATCGTAATGTCTATACAGAGATACTACAAGAAAACCATAGCTACTGAATAGTCAATTACAATCTGTCTCAAAAATGAAAGACCAAACATAGATACATAGAAGGAAAAAAGGGTAACTCCGACTTCAAGAGCTCACCCAAACTCAGAAATTAATCAGAACGATCGTCGAATCAGCAGCGTCAACTAGTGCTCGAATCTGTACCAAAAAGGTCCAAAAGTGTAGTATAAGTACCAAAATCATAGGTACTCAATAGGCATCATTGGAAGACTGAGCTAAATCATGATATGAATACGATAAGATACAAGATAAATAAACTAAGTCAAGGTAAAAGGGAAAACCTGGAAATAAGCTCCAATATTTTTGTATATGAATGAATAAATACATATGAAATAGTAACGCAGATATCACACAACTATAGCTACTAGATTGGCCCCCATAAGACAATAAGTGTGAAAAAGTAAATAACCTAACGCAGGCCCCTCTAAGCCTGGAGGGTACAATCAAGGAAAGTAAATAACCCAATAACCACAAATTTCTAAGTTAGCATTTCATAACCCAGAATCCACCCAAACCATATCATATCATAATTATCTCCCAAAATGCCAAACTTGAACCAGAAATCAATAGGACCATCGTCAGTACCATCATTTGTCAAACTTGAACTGAAACTCATATTATCAATATCACCATCATATACCAGACTTGAACTGAAACTCATATTATCAATATCACCATCATATACCAGACTTGAACCGTAACTCATATTATCAATATCATCATCATATGTTGAACTTGAACCAAAACTCATATATCATTATCATTATCAACTATCATGTAAATAAACTATAATCATAAGCCATATTACTAAATCTCAATATTTATCCACCAAAACTTACCTGAAATTGGCACTAACTCTCAATTATTTATAATTAATAAGCATCTACTCTCTTCAAAGTACCAAAATAAGTACTAACAAGGGTATATCATGTGTAAATAAGACTACAAAAGCTAACACAAGTCTTGGCCTAAGGTGGGCCAGAGGGGCCCACTTCTAATCCCCAAAATCTATTTTAGGCAAATTCTACACCTGACTAGGCTATGGTATCTAAATTCATTTCTAGATGTTAAATAAGCCATGAATCGACCAAAGATAGCAAGTTATCCTAAAACATGAGTAACTAAGTTGATTACGCCTAAATTATGGTTTCAAGATAGCCTAAATAGTCCAACTAACCCAAATATCTTCAATCGTACCTCCAATACCTAGATCCCACCCTATATCTAGCATAATATCATAATCATACTATGAAATAGCTCAATCTATGAAGAAGGTAAACCTTGCCGACCTGGATGCTGAAGAAGAGCTCAAAGAATTTTCTAAACCACTGATTTTTCATTTCGAGAAGCTTCTGCAAGATGCCACGCTATCAAAATCACAATCTACTCATCAAAATAAGAACAATTATACCCATATTGAACTATTATGCTTTAGGTCCAAAATTATGTAAAAATCCCATGAGGTCACATTTGCAGAATTACACTTTCGAAACCAACACAACATCCCTCTATGCTCAAGGAAACTTTAACCTAAAAATTGGTGAATTTCGAGCTCTAATGGTGCTACAATCAAGCCACCAAGCTTTTAGGGATTTTTAGCCAAGTATGAAGAAATCAAACATGGAAATAATGATATCTTACCACAAATTCAATGAAGAATTGCATAAATTAATGATACTAAAGCTCCATAATCACCCATAAATAATTCTCCCACGTTTCCACACTAATTAGGGTTTTCCTCTTTTGGGAATGGGTGGAAATGGGAAGGAATTGGGACAAAAGAGACATTTATAGCACCAAGTGCTGCTAAAGCGGTCCAAGGACCGCTGTAGCAGACACCGCTAAAGCTCCTGGGTGTCGCTAGAGCGGTACCCATCCCTACGATCTAAGCCATTAATGCGGACCGTGGGCTACTTTTGCACTAGCCGCTAAAGCGCCTAGGTGCTGCTAAAGCGGTACCTATTGGCTGAACTAGGGCTGCTAAAGTGCCCAATAGGCCGCTAAAGTGCACTCCACTTAAGCACCCAAAGGGCCGCTTTAGCTGTCATACTAGATTTCATGCACCAGCTGGATACTTGAAATATTTTCAAATCTTCGTCAACCCATTGGGATTCATCCAGAATCCTGTATATGCCAATAAACTATGCTACCCAATCAGATTTGATGTTCCAGACTCAATGACGCAGTTAAAATTTCAATCTGAGGTCGTTTCAATGAAAAGTGCATCCCATGCCTACTTGCCATATTTCTTAACTTTTGGCCAATAGCTCAAAATGAGTCTGGGAATCTTTGGACACAAACCAAGGATCCACCTAATCCAAAAGCGACATTTTGAAGATGTTGGAACAGTTAAAATTGGCATATGAGTTCATTTGACTAAAGTTTTCATCTAGTAGACAATTTGAACATTGAAGGCTTCAAAATAGTGAATTGGCTCTAAAAACCAAACGAACTGCTCGATAGCCAAACTATCAGTTTCAGCAAGTCATAAATGACTTTGGGCAGCTATAGGAAAGATCTAAAGAGCAAAAAATAGCGGAAATATAGAAAATGACCTAGAGAGTCATTAAAATAACCACTACTAAAAGAACTTTCGTCCACAAAAGTAAAGGATTAGGATGTACCTAAAGCCTCGAATAAGTGAAGATACTGGATCTGTATCTAACTCTCGATCTCCCAAGTAGCCTCCTTTATTGGGCGGTGCCTCCGCTGAACCTTAACTACTGGAATCTCTCTAGTGCAAAATGGCCTGACATCACTAGCCAATATGAGCACCGGCTCCTCCACAAAGGTCAACCACTCATCCAACTGAACTGTGTCCCATCTAAGCCCATGATAAGGGTCAAAAATGTATCATACAACATAGAAATATGAAAACTAGATGGACAACAACAAAATCAGGGGATAAAGATAACTTATAAGACACCTCACCCACAATGCGAAGGATCTCAAAAGGCCCAATATATATGGGGCGGAGCCTACCTTTTCTCCCGAACCTCATCACACCCTTTATGGGTGATACACGGGGGAATACCCGGTCACCAACTCAAAATCTCAAGGTACGAAGTCTATGATCTGTATAAGCCTTATTCCCACACTAATCTACCCTCAACCTATCCTGAATCACCCTAACTCTGTCCAATGACTCCTGAAGCAAGTCAATACCACGTGATCTAATCTCAGAAATCTTAAATCACCCAATCAAAGAATGACAGCACCTACCATACAAAGCCTTAAAAGGTGTTATCTCAGTACTCAATAGTAGTTCTTATTATATGTGAACTCCACCGGAGCTAAGTGTTGGACCTACTGACCTCAAAAATCCATAACACAGGCTCAGAACATATCCTTGAGAATCTGAATTATTCGCTCCGACTGCCCGTCGGTCTGGGGATAGAAGGCTATACTAAGATCCACTTGAGGGACTAACTCCTCCTGAAAAGTTCTCCAAAAGCTAAAAGTGAACACTGAATCTTAGTCTGAAATGATAAATATAGGCATACTATGCAAATAGACTATCTAACTAACATAGACACAAGCTACTCTCAACACTAAAGGACATCTGAATAGAAAGGAAGTGTTCCGACTTGGACAACCGATCCACAATATCCCAAACACCATTGTACCTATGGTAAGTATAAGGAAAACTACTAAAAAGTCCAAGAAAATTCATTCCCCTTTTCACTCAGGAATGGGCAATCTCTGAATCAAGCCACTAGGTCTCTGATGCTCGGTCTTCACCTGCTGACAACATAGGCAATGAGCTACAAAGTTTGCCATATCTTTCCTCATACTATCCCATCAATAATACTGCCTCAAATCTCTATACATATTGGTTGTACTAGGGTTAATAGATTATCTAGAGCTACGAGCCTCGCCAAGGTCAACTACATTAAGTCATCAACCTTCGAAAGACAGATGCGGCAATTAAATCTCAAGAAACCCTCAGAATCTATGGTAGCCCTCTTAGACTCACCACTCAACAACTAATCATGGATGATCCCAAGCCTCTTATTCTAAAACTAATGACTCTGAATCTACTCAAATAGAGAAAACCTCACCTTAACACTAGAAAAAATCCTCCTAGGATCTAAAATATGAAGGCACACCATCTAGTTGACTAAGGACTCAATTTCCCATGCCAACGGACTCTGAGAAACTGAAATGCAAGCCAAGATACCCATGCTCACAATTTTTTGCGCTAAAGGCATCTGCTACCATATTTTCCATACTTGTATGATACAAGATAGAGATGTTATAATCCTTAAGAAACTCCATCCATATATGCTGCCTAGAATTAAGCTCTCTATAGCTCATAAGATACTGAAGACTATGATGATCTATGAAAATCTCATAATGCATGCCATAAAGATAATGTCTGTAAATCTTAAGTGTAAAAACTACTGCTGCCAACTCCAAATCATGACTGAGGTAGTTGCACTCGAGCACCTTTAGTTGCCTCAACACATAAGCAATAACACGAACCTGTTGCATCAATACACAACCAAACGAACATTATAAGCATCACAATATAAAGTGAATCTCGCAAGTTTAATAGGTAGATCCAAGATAGGAGCTGAAGTAAGAAACCCCTTGAGATTTTCAAAGATCAACCCACACTCAGACCACCATAAAGGAACCTCCTTCCAAGTCAATATGGTCATCGGCACTGCAATAATAGCAAAATTTTCAATGAACCACCTATAGTAACTATCCAAAACCAAAGAAACTATGAACCTCTGATAGAGATGTGGGACTATCCCTATCATGAATAGCCTCAATATTTGTCGGATTTACCATAATCCTATCCTTAGACACCACATGACCAAGGAATGTCACCAACTCAAATCAAAACTCACACTTAAGGAATTTGGCAAAAAGTATATTATCTCTCAAGCTTTGGAGTACAATTCATAAATATTGCACATGCTCCTCTCTACTCCCCAAATACACAAGGATTCCATCGATAAACATAATTACAAACGAATCAAAATAAGGCCTAAACATACAGTTCATCAAATCCATAAACATGATTGGGGCGTTAGTCAACCCAAAAGACTTAACTAGGAACTCATAATGACCATAGAGGGTCCTAAAGGATGTATTTGGGATATCCTCATTTTGAATCCTCAATTAATGGTAACTGGATCTCAAATCAATCTAAGAGAACACCACTGTTCCCAAAAGCTGGTCAAATAAATCATCAATGCGATATGTGGGATATCGGTTCTTCAGTGTCACCTTATTAAGTTCCTAAAATCAATACATATACGCATGGAACCATCCTTTTTCTTAAAAAACAAAAAGGA
Organism: Capsicum pubescens; assembly: GCA_030864215.1. Lineage (NCBI taxonomy): Eukaryota > Viridiplantae > Streptophyta > Magnoliopsida > Solanales > Solanaceae > Capsicum > Capsicum pubescens. The sequence goes on along the minus strand of CM061544.1, from coordinate 189,248,737 downwards.
GCTCCCCAAGGAGATACAGTCGGTTAAATGAAACACTTAACAAGGAGATCCTAAAGTTGAGAATTTAGCTCTTTATGCTCGGCAGGATCCATATGGTAAGGTGCTATAGAAAGAGGTCGAGTTCTCATCTCAAGATAAATAACAAAATCAATACCACACTCAGGAGGAAGACTGGGTAGAAAAGTAGGGAAAACATCAAGAAACTCACAAACTATAAGGATAGAGTTAAGTAGTAGACTCTGTATGCTAACATCACAAATAAAGGTGAGATAAGACTTGTAACCCCTTGAACTAAGACTCCTAGCACAAATCTAAGAAATAATACCCATTGAATCACGGATAACCACTCCCTGCCACATGATCGAGGGTCATCAGGAATGGCAAAGGTAATGGTCTTGGAAAAATAATCCAAGATTGTATGATAGTTGGATAACTAATCTATTCCTAGAATATCAAAATCCACCATGTCTAGTACAATAAGATCATCATCAGTATCAAGATCTCAAACAATGACAACACATGATCTGAAAACCCGATCTACTTTTAAAGAATCACCTATGAAAGTAGATACATATAATGGTATAGACAATGAATCCCAAGATAACTCTAATTATGGAGACTAATAAGAAGACATATTGGAATAAGTGGATCTCAAATCAAATAAGCAAAAGTCTACAACCGACCGCGTTTTCCACCTGGCTGGGCTCCTAACCGATCTTCTGTCCTTCTAGCCTAAGAGCCTCTATGAGCCCTCTGGGGACCACCCCTATGACCATGCACACTTTTTCTAACTAGGGGGGAATTTTCTAAATTGGTGTGACACTCTACACTGAAGGAACCATTGCTCTACGACTGGGGTATTCTCTCAAAAAATGGCCAAAAGCTCTACAACCATAAACTCCCCAAGCATCGGACTAAACCTAAAAGATTCGGCCAACCCAGAATAAACACACCATGACTAGGATAAATAGAAAATGAACCTCTTAAAGACTGACTACTACCCTGTACAAGACGATCACTAAAACTAGATTGGCCTCCATCGGTAATCTAAAGAGCAGCCTAAACTGGCCTACTAGACTGACCTTGATGCTGATACGGCTAACGTAAAAGGTACATACCCTAAGAACCACTACCTCTAAATCATGAGCCACTATGGCTCCCACTGAAACTACTTGATAACGTGGCCTCTTATCTCTACCCCCTTGGACCTCGTGATACATATCCATCATAACCTAAGCATGATTAGAAACCTTAACAAAAGACCAACCCATAATAACTTAACTCTTTGTAGACATACAAAGAGGAAGTCTTAATCTCCAAACAAAGAAATGAACTCTCTCATATTCAGTAGTCATGATATAAGTAGCATGCCTAGTAAACTTACAAAATCGAGTCTCATACTCTACAATAGTTATAGAACCCTGCTCCAACCTCAAAAACTAATTCCTTATATGATCCCTAAGACTGAGAGGCATATATATCTCTAAGAAGATCTCATAGAACTAAGTCCATGTCAATAGGGAAGATCCAGCTAGCCTAGAATCAAGATAACCTCTCCACCAATGTCGAACATCCAAGTCCAACTAAAAAGTACTGTAGTTTATACCTCGAGTCTCAACTAGGAATAAATTATGGATCCTATCCTCACAAGCAATCAGGAACTCATATGCATCCTCACTCAAAATGCCAGAAAACCTAGGTAAAGCCAACCTCAAGAACCTACCCAACATCTTTTGTTCTTCAATAGTCATAGAAGGTTGGGTAACCATCAGTTGAGAAATTACAAGCTAGTCCACTACTGGTGTAGGAGGGACCTCAACTCAGGGAGTCAAAGCTACAGGTTATGCCCCTATCTCAGTACTAATCTGATCCGTAGATGGTGTACCACCAACCAATCCCAAAATCTAAACCAAAGCATCCCTGAGCATTAAAGAAGAAATAGACCCCAGTAAGGCTTAGGCTAGTCCCTGTCCCACCGCTGGCTGAGATAAAAAAAACTTTAGTTCGAAAGTAGGAATAGGCTCTGGTGAAAACCCCTATCTTGGCACCTAGTTGGGTCATGTACCTAGTTTTCCATGACCTTTATTTCATACATAAATAGTAATAGGATCCCTAGGCTTAGTCTCAAGACCCTTATCTCATGTAGTGGTAACAAACATCCTAGCCAACTGCAAAAGAGTGAGACCAAAGGAATGTTTTAGAAACCAACTTAGACTCTTAGCACAAAATAAGTGAAAGAAGTTAAGAACTCCTAACAATGTCCTATAGCCTCCCAAGGATATGAAATATACATCATTATTTTGATCTTTGAGACTCTAATAGACACTTTCTCTTATACCAACAATACTAGTGAAACTTAGGCTCTGATACAAATTTGGCATGACCTGATTTGTGAGTCAAGATGGCACCTACTTTATCCCGCTAGTAGGTAAGGTGAACCATAGCCTAGAGCTATAAGAAATAGGCTAACTTGCTAGAAAGGACTTCAATTAGATCAAAATTAACCTTAAAAGAGTTAAAATAGCAAATAAGCAGTCATAACAATCTGATAGATAGATAAAAAAGCACAACAATCCAAAGACTCAGTAATGTCGATACACAGCTACTATAAGAAAACCATAGATACTGAATAGTCAATTATAATTTATCTCAAAAATAAAAGACTGGACATAGATACATAGAAGAAAAAGGGGTAACTCCGACTCCAAGAGCTCACCAATCTACAAAATCACTCAGTAAAATAATTGAATCAGTGGTGGAACTTAATGCTTGGATCTGTACCAAAAAGGTACAGAAGTGTAGAATGAGTACCAAAATCATAAGTACTCATTAGGTAACATCAGCCAACTGAGATAAATCATGATATGAATATGATAAGATACAAGATAAATAAACTATGTCAAGGTAAAAAGGAACCTAGAAATAAGCACCAACACTATTAGACATGAATGAATAAATACATAGAAAAGAGTAACAGAGAGATCACACAGCTATAGCTACAAGATTGGCCCCCATAAGACAATAAGTACAGAAAAGTAAATAACCCAACACAGGCCCCCATAAGTCTTGAGGGTATAATCAAGGCAAGTAAATGACCCAATAATCATAAATTTCTAAGTTATCATGCCATAATCAAGAATTCGCCCAAACTATACATAACATAAGTGTCTCTCAAAATTTTGGACTTGAATTAAAACTTAATAGTACCATCGTCATTCCCATCATTTATCAGACTTAGACCAGAACTCATATTATCAATATCATTATTATTTGTCGGACTTAAACTAAAACTCAAATTACCAATATCATTATCATATGTTGGACTTGACCCATAATCATATATCATTATCACATTCAACCACCATGTAAATAAATCATAATCATAGTCCATATTACTAAATCATAATAATTATCCATCGAAATTTACCCAAAATTAGCACTAACTCTCCATTACCAAACTAGCATAATCAATAACCATCTAATCTCTTAGAACTCCCAAAATAAGTATTAATAAGGGTATATTATGTGTAAATAAGTCTACAAAATCTAACACAAGTCTTGGCTCAAGGTGGGCTAGAGGGGTCCACTTCTAATTCCTAAAATCCATTTTAGCCAAATTCTACCTCGGACTAGGCTAAGGTATCTAAATTTATTGCTAGATGTTAAACAAGCCCTAAATATCCCTAAGATAGCAAGTTATCCTAAAACATGAGAAACTAAGTTGATTACGCCTACATTATGGTTTCAAGATAGCCTAAACAGTCCAACTAACCCAAATATTTTCAATCATACCTCTAATACCTAGATCTCACCCCATATCTAGCATAATATCATGATCGTACTATGAAATAACTCAATCTATAAAGCAGGTAACCTAGCCTACCTGGACGCCAAAGAAAAGCCCAAAGAATTTGCTAAACTATCGATGTTTCTTTTTGGGAATATTCATCAAGATTCCATGCTATCTGATCTACCATGGTTTCATGGAACTCTCGATGATTAAAACTATGAAAATATGCAAATACTTATGCTATTTTGTAAGATATATATGATGCAGAAAATAAAGGTTGGAAGTGAAGTAGACCAAAATAAGAAGAGAAAGCTCTGAAAAGTGAAGTTACTGCTCGGACTATGAGTCATTAGGTAACTATATGACTCATAGCCCAAGTCATCAAGAGAAAAATAAGAATTTCTAATAAGATAAACACAAAGTAGAAGCTGACTATGACTCATAGATCTTGACAATGAGTCATTTGAAGAATTTGTTTTGAGCAAAGTCGGCCAAAGTTCTGAAGGTATACAAGTTGGAAGCCCAGTGTAAATAAAGGTGACTATGATTCGTAATGACAGGCCACGACTTGTAGGGTGAAACCATTCTGAGCATGATGAGAAAAGTTTTGAGAGTTTAAAATCCACTGAAATAACAAGGAGTCTAGCCAATGGCTCGTAGGATCTCGTGATGATTCATTATCACTGAATAAATAAGGAAGACAAAAGAGCTAACCATGAGTCATCGTCATTCCAGATGACTCATTGCTTGAGGTATAGCCCCTGCCGACCTTATTTTCCTGTTATGTTTTGGTTAGGTTTTTTATGTTCTTTTGAGAAACTATAAATACTCCCTGGATATTTTTGTGATATTTTTAGGAACTCTTTACATTCACAAAACTAATTTCAATATTTGAATTTTGATCTTGAAATCCTTTGTTCTTAACTATTTGGCTGATTATTAATTTGAGGCTTTGGGTTTTTCTTCTTTAATTATTGTGAAATTATTTCTATTCTTTCTTTTATGAATTCCATGGATATTCTTGCAACTATAAGAGGATAAACTGCCTAAATAGGGTTGTGGGAACCCTGGTAGAATAACATAGTAAAGGAAGTATGAGATTCTTCTAAATTAGTATTTATGCTTGTATTGTGATCTTCTTCGATTTGTATGTTTTCTTCACTACTACAGAAGTTAAGAACTTTCCTGTATTTGAAACATCTTCACAAAACTGGTCAAGATTGGGAAAAAAGATTACAATATTTATTCAAGTCTACCAACTTTCCTCTAATCAATTTGACACCAAAAAAAAGATAGTTGAACTAGATTAAAGAAATGGTCAGTAAGGCGACACTCTGAGACTCACATGATGAAGAGTGAAATTCACCAAAGGCATTCACAATATGGTTAGTGATACATATCTTGTCAGATTCTACACACAGGGCATTAGTTAGTGGGATTAAGCATGATAAGTGTACGGAGTTAGGAAGCTAGGGGAACACAGTCCTAGTATCCATCTCATATTGATTTCAACTAAAGCAATCAGGACTTGTTGCTACTTTATTGCTTTCACAATAAAACCCCTCATTTACTTTCTTATATTTTCCAGCTACTCCAATAAATTCATGAGAGACATTTGGCCTATTCCCCATAAGTTTGACCCCAATATTTGTTGGGTTACTATCTTTGACATTGACCGCATTATACTTCTTGGGGGTATAGTCTTGGGTAACCTCAAATTTTAGTTCTATTGTGGGGATTCCATCCAAGATTTATACTCATAAAATTTAGCTTGAATAGGATTATTTTCCCAACATCGAGCATCATCATTGTTTGAATCCATCTTTGTAAGAGGTGGTAAAAAAAATCATAATGTGGTTAGATACAGGCGTGGTTTACCCCATTATGGATAGCAAGTGGGTCATCCTAGTTTAATGTGTACCTAAAAAGGGTGGGATCATTGTGGTCCCAAATGAGAATAATGAGTTAGTGCCCATGAGACCAATTACTAGATGGAGAGTGTTCATGGATTATTGAAAGTTGAACATTTGGCCTCAAAAGGACTATTTTCCTATGTCGTTCAGGGATCAGATGCTAAACAAACTTACAGATAGGGGTTGGTACTAATTTTTTTATGGTTATTCAGTGTACAATCAGATTTTCATTAACCTCAAAGACCAAGAAAAGACTATTTTTACTTGCCCATATGGTACTTTTGTGTTTAAAAGAATGTCGTTCAGACTGTGAAATGCTCCATCCACCTTTTAATGTTGTGTGATGTCGATATTTTTTTATATGGTGTAGGACACTATAGAGGTCTTCATGGATGACTTTTCGAATGTTGAGGACTCTTTTGATGATTATTTGGCCCATTTGGCCATTGTACTTTAGAGATGTGAGGAGTGTAACCTGGTTTTGAATTAGAAAAAGTGCCGCTTTATAGTGAAGGAAGGGATTATTCTCAAACACAAGATTTCAAAAAGGGTATTGGGGTTTATAGGGAAAAAATAGAGGTAATTTAAAAATTGCCTCCTTTGTCTCACTCAAAAGTATCAGAAGTTTCTTGGGTCATGTTGGGTTTTATAGGAGATTCATCAAGAACTTCTCATAAATTTCTAATCTATAATGTAAGCTATTAGAGAAGGAGGTGAAGTTCATGTTTGATGATGCATATCTCAGGACATTTTAGTGGCTGAAGTAGCGGTTGATCTCATCTCCTATTATTGAATCTCCTGATTGGTCCTTTCTTTTTGAGGTGATGTGCAATGCTAGTGGTGTGGCCTTGGTATCTGTCCTAGGACAAAAACATGGGAATATCCTTCACCCCATCTACTATACTAGAAAAGCATCAAACCCCATGCATAAAAATTATACATTCAAAGAGTCTTTTGAGAAATTTTGGTCCTATTTAATAGGGACCAAAGTCATAGTTCACACTGATCATACATCATTAAGGTATATTATGTCTAAGAAATATGTGAAATCAAGATTGATACATTAGGTCCTCTTATTGCAAGAATTAGACTTTGAGGTGAAATATCAAAAAGGCACTGAGAATTAGGTTACAGATCACTTATCTCGCCTTGAGGAAGAGGCAATGTAAAAGTTAGGGGATGATATTGATATAGATGATACTATTCTAGATGAGCAGCTCTTGGCGGCATCTCAATACATAATCCCCTAGTTTGTTGATTTTGCCAACTTTTTGGTAAGTGATTTTGTTCCAAAAGATTTATCTTTTTAGCAGCGTAAATGGTTCATGCATGAGGTGAGGAAGTTTTTTGGGGATGAGCCTTATCTCTTTTGGATTTGTGAGGATCGAGTTATTCAGAGATGTATTCCTGAGGTGGAGATGATGAGCATTTTTTAGGCTTGTCATTCATTGCCAGTAAGGGATCATCATGGTAGAAATTGCATAACCCATAAAATTCTACAGTGTGGGTATTATTGGCCAATTATCTACAAGGATGGTCATGATTTTTCTCAAGCCTGTGATCAGTGTCAGCATTAAGGTAATATTTCATGAAAATATGAACTCCTATAACACTTATCTAGAAGTTAGAGTTATCTGATGTATGGAGAATTGATTTCATAGGTCTGTTTGTGAGATCCTATAGGATGAAGTATATTCTGGTGGTTGTTGACTATATTTCTAAATAGGTGAAGGTAGTTGAACTTCCTATCAATGAGGGTAGAAGTGTCACCATAGTTTTAAAGAAGAACATCTTTTCTCGATTTGGCACTCTACGTGCTATTATTAGTGATGGTGGGTCTCATTTCCTTAATTGTATTTTTAAGGCCTTGCTCAAAACATATGATTTGAAGCATAAGGTGGCAATATCTTACCATCCATAAATAAGTGGGCAGGTTGAGGTCTCCAATTATGAGATCAAGTCCATATTGGTGAAGACTGTGAATTCCAACAGGATTGATTAGTCAGGGAAGTTAGAAGATGCTATTTGGGCCATAGGATCACTTTTAAGACCACCATAGGTTCCTCTCCATATTATCTTGTGTATGGAAAGGCATGCCACTTGCCAGTTTAACTTGAATACAAGGCACTATGGGCATTAAAAAAGCTAAATTTTGAGTGGTGTGATGTATCTAATTTGAGAATGAGCAAGGTGAATGAGTTGAAAGAATTCGAGCTCCGAGCTTATGAGAGTTCAGCTCTATACAAAGAAAATTTAAAGTTGTATCATGAGAATAAGATCGAGAAAAAGGTGTTTGAGCCCGGTGATATGGTCTTATTATGTAATTCAAGACTTTACTTTTTTCTTGGCAAACTGGAGTCTAGGTGGTATGGACCATTCATTATGGTTAGTGTGTTCTCACATAGTGCTCTTGAGCTGAAGTGTGATATAAAAGACCTATTTAAGGTCAATACGCAGTGTGTTAAGCACTATATGGGAAACACTAATGATGTGAAAGTTTTTGTTGAAATGTGCCTTGCTGAAGTTTGAGTAACCAAGGCAACTGTATCATGTCGCGATGTTAAATCAAGCATTGCGAGAGAGGCAACCCATGGGCTAGTTGGTGAAGTTTGAGTATCCAACCTAGCCATATCATGTTGCGAGGTTAAATCAAGAACTGGGTGGAAGGCAACCCAACTTTTGTACTTATTACATTATAGGGTAATTTATGTGTTCAGTGTGCAGGGCTAGAAATTGCAGAAAAAGAATAGAAAATTTTTTGGTGCACGGGTCCCTAAGAGGGACCCTATAAGTTAGAGAGACACCCTATAATTCATCACCAGAGTTGTATAGGGAAGGAGCTCTGACATCTCCTAGGTAAGAGTTCTCTGGAGTCATGACGACTCTTAGAACAAATGACAACGACTCATCACCTTGAGTCGCCATGACTAGAGACTTATGTAAGGTTCCAGCTCTTAACAAAGAAATTCTATGAATCTTCACCACCAGATATGCATCATTTTCATGAGTCATAGTTGAGCCCACCATTGCAGACCCAACAGCTTGACCCGACCCAATCGACACAAATTAAAAGGGATTTAACCCCCATAATTGATCCTCCTTCCATTTTAAAACATGTGTGACTTCTTCCATTCCTATAACCATTCTAAAAACTCCTAAAATACACTCGTAATTCATCCCCTAACATCAAATTCAAGGCTGAAATCTCTCCCAGAGCTCTATTCTCAAGAACGAAGGCAACGAACAAAAAATTTAACGGATCTAAGCGACTTGTTCTCTAGTTTTCAAGTAAGTATTTCACTTCAATGTTCTATATTTGAAGTTCATACTAAATCATTATTTAATATACTTGTATTCCATGCTTGATTAAGTCCATAGGGTAAAAACCTATCAAATTTTTCTTGAGAAATATTGAGCAATCTGGATAAAAGGGAATAGGCCAAATTAGTTCCTAAAACCTAATGTAGGGATGAATTAAAAGTTTAATTTAGATTTAAATTTATGGGGTAAGTCTGAGTACTCCTTGGGGACTTGAATTCAAAAATTAAACACCCTGAGCACCCATGTTACCCTCTTTACGAGGCTCGTAATGATTTGTTGGGTCACCTAATGAGTTATTACGTGACTTATAGCCACTGGTAATATGGGTTCCTAAGGGTTATTGCTCCCTAGTGACACTACGACTCATACTGCGGGTAATTATCTCACCCCATGACTCGTAGAGTGGACTATTAATGACTGGCATCACAAATAACTGAAGAAATATATTCTAGTTTAACTACGAATCACTTGACGAGTCATAGGGTGAGCCAACAACTCATTAGGTGAACTCTTAGGGTGACCTGTGAATGGCCTTCATAGGTCTATTCCCCCTACGAATCTCACGATGACTTGTAGCCTCTAACTGCAAGTCATACCCTGACTCGTAGGATGCCCAACTAGCTGAGACATAATCCGACGCCTAGTGCACCCAGATATGTCTTCATTCCTTATTTTTACTTGATATATGTGCACTGGTAATAGTGCATAACCTTTAAGTTGGGGGTGGAGGTGTACCACAGTCGAAGGTTTTTCTTGTCGTGCTTTTTTTCCCGTTGGTTGTAGTATCTTAGTAGAACCGGTATGTTTAGGTCGTATTGTGTTTGTTTTATGTTGTTTCATTTGTTTATGTTTAACTAGGAAAAAATAAGTGACCTAAGGGAAATTGATGGATTTTGTTTGTGTGTAAATGTTTGAGAATAAAATGTACCCCCTCCAAAAATTTTGTTTTGAACTGTGTGATGTGCTAATATGAGTGACCACTATGAATATTGTTATGGCATTAGGATTAGGGACATAATAATCATAGATTAGCATTTTCATGAGCTATATAGGTAGTAGTTGGTACATAACCCTATATTGTGTGTGTGAGATTGCTTACCTAGCTCTCTTTGTGCATTTAACCCAGAACTTGCCTGATTAGTCTTGCCCAGGTTGTAAGGTAGTCGATTAGGAAAGGATCATAGGCCGTTCTTGATTTAGTCCACTCTTAGCCTAAATGACCATCAAAATAAGAATAAATACCCCTTGATCCCTATTTTGAGAGACTATTTTCTTGTTTTCACCTTTCCTGTTTAGTTATAATAAACCTGTTTTGGCCCTAGTCCCTCCTTGGACATTGTGCACCTCAACTCAGGAAAATCACCTAATTTGAAGGTGGCTATTATAAGGGTGTGTAATTAGACTTGGGTATGCAAAATGGTTAAATAGGAGAAAATAGAATAGGGTTAAGTGGGGTAAGAAAAAATAGAAAAAAAAAAGAAAATTGAAAAAAATAGAGAAAAAAAAAAGAATAAAAGAAATCACACCCAATCTGAATAAGCTTAAATAGAAAAACAAAGGAATAAGGGAGGAATTGGTTGAGAAGTGGGACGAAAAATGTAATTGTAGTGTTAAGGAGGGTTAGTCACTAAAGTCATAAATGTACCATACCATCCCCCAAGCCTACGTTACTAACCAAATAAAGTCCTATAGTGATCATAGATTGAGTGTACAAAAAACTAAGGTATAGAAAATAAGGGCAAGCCTATGTTATTATATACAAATTAATTAGAATTTATTTTGGGACTATGAGTGTCTCGTTATCGTCCCTACATTGACATGCATAGTTATATTGTGAGAGTGGGACTTTTTGGTTGTGAGGGTACATGGATTGTGTTGCTAGATGTCTATCGGTTAGGATAGTATACACTGCATACTTTCTTGATTGTTTGTTGCTAATACAATGCCATATCTTGATTCCTTTGTGTTTCATTATTGGGCTACATAGATCCACATAGTTAGTTTTGAAAAGCTAAAAATAGAAGGGGGTGATATGTTTTGAGCTGAAATTGAGACGACTATTGTAGGTACCTTAGGTTTCTCTTGGTTAAGCATCATGTTGTTTTTTTACATATTTATGTTTCTTGAGAACATGCAAACATTCTAAGTTGAGGGTGTTAATATGTCATGGTTTCGTGGCACTCTCGATGCTTAAAACTAAGAAAATATGTTAATGCTTAGGGCATTTTGTTTGATATGATGTGTGTTTTTGTGTTTGTTGCAGGAAAACAAAGGTTGGAAGTTAAGTGGACCAAAATAAGAATAAAAATCTCTGAAAGGTGATGTTACTGCATGTACTAAGAGTCATTGGGTGACTATACGACTCATAGGCTAAGTCGCTAGGAGAACTGTGAGAATTTCTAAAAAGAAGAACAAAGTTAAAGTTGACTAAGACTCATAGGTATTGACTATGAATCGTAAGGAGAAGTCATTCTGAGAAAAGTTAGCCAAAGTTCTGAAGGTATACAAGCTGGAGCCCTAATAGAAGCGAAGGTGACTATGAGTCGTAATGACAGGCCACGACTCATCAGAAGAAACTATTCTGAGTATGATGAGAAAAGATCCGAATGTTGAAAATCCACTACAGTGACAACGATCTAGCCAACAACCCATAGGATCTCGTGAAGAGTCATCATCACTAACTATAGAAGAAAGACAACGAAGCTAACAACGAGTCATCGTCAGTTTAGACAAATCATTACCTGAGGCGTAGCCACTGCTGATTTTATTTTCCTATTTTGATTTGGTTAGGTTTTCTATGTTATTTTGAGAAACTATAAATACTCCTTGAATATTAGTGTAATATTTTTATGCACTCTTTACATTCACGGACATATATTGATTTCAAGATTCGACTTTTGGTCTTGGAATACTTTATTCTTGACTATTTGGTTGATTATTAATTTGAGACTTTGGGTTTTTTTTCTTTAATTATTGTGAGATTATTTTTATGCTTACTTTTATGGATTCTATGGATCTTCTTGCAACTATGAGAGGCTAAACCACCTTACTAGGTTTGTAGGAACCCTTGCAGAATAACGTAGTAGAGGAAGTGTAAGATTCTTCTATATCAGTGTTTATGCATGTATTATGATCTTCTTTGGTTTGTATGCTTTCTTAACTACTGCAGAAGTTAAGAACTTTCTTGTATTTGAGATCATCTTCAGAAGAGAGGTCAATATAGGGAAAAGAAGATTACTAGAGTCATTTGATGCTTCCAACCCTCATTTAATCATCTTGACACCTAAAAAGAGATAGTTGAACTGGATCAAAGATAAGGGTTAGTAAGGCAACACTTAAGACTCACAAGGTGAAGAGTGAAATTTACCAAAGGCATCCAAAGGATGGTTGGTGATACATATCTTGTCAGATTCTGCATGCACTGTATTGAGTTAGTGAAATTGAGCATGATAATCCTACGAGTTAGAAAGCTAGGGGAACTCAGTCCTAGTATCTATCTCAGACTAATTCCAACTAAGGCAATCAGGACTTGTTTCTACTTTACTATATTCACAATATCCCCCCTATTTATTTTCCTATATTATTTCGGCTACTTCAACAAATTCATGAGAGATATTCGACCTATTCCCTATAGGTTCGACCCCAACTTATGTAGCATTACTATATTTGACATCAACCGTATTATACTTCTTGGATGTATAGTTTTGGGCGACATCACTATCAAAATCAAAATCCACTCATCAAAATGAGAACAGTGATACCTATATTGAACTATTGTGCTTTAGTTCCAAAATTATGTAAAAAATATCATGTGAGGACCATTTGCAGATTGCACTTTTGAAATCAACAAAACATCACTCTATGCTCAAGAAACCTTTACCCTTAAAAATAGATGAATTTCGAGCTCTAATGGTGATACAATCAAGCCACTAAGATTTTAGGGATTTTTAACAAAAGGATGGTGAAATCAACCATAAAAAAATGGAATCTTATCACAAATTCAATGAAGAATAATGTAAATTAATGATACATAATCTCCACAATCACCCACAAATGATTCTCCCAAGTTTCCACCTACTAAGGGTTTTCCTCTCTTGAGAATGGGTGAAAAGTGAGAAGGAATCAGGCCAAAAGGGACATTTTTAAGAACTAGGTGCTGCTAAAATGATCCCAGATCTGCTTTACCATACACTGCTAAAGCTCTTGGGTGTCTCAAAATCATTACCCATCCCTACGAGCCAGGTCATTGAAGAGGATCATGGGCCACTTTAGCGATAGCCGCTAACATGCCTAGGTGTTGATAAAGCGATACCTGTTGGCTAAGTTAGGGTTACTAAAGCACCCAAAGGGAAGCTCTAGCCGTCACACCATATTTCATGCACGAACTAGATACTTCGAATATTTTGAGTCTCCGCTAAGACCTCGGGATTCATATGGAATCCCGTATAAGCAAACAAATTATGCTATTGAAACACCTCGGATTTTGGGTCCTTGAAACTTTCTTAACTAATGGCGCTTACTTCCAAGACTACGACTCACCCTACGAGTCTAAGGGTGTCAGTATGGGTCATAGGACCCTAATCATAGTCTGACCAGTGTGGATTGGCCAAGTTTCTGTTATGATTATGATTGGCTCCTAATGAGTTATAAATACTCTACAAGAGTCGTATAGTCCGATTTGTAGCCAAACCAGTGTGATTCCCAAATTATTCTATCTTAGCTATGACTTGACCAAATGGGTCATAATATTTGGGTATAGTCGTAAGGTGCGACTCATAACCAAACCAGTATGGATGCCCACGAGGTACTGTCCAGCCTACGACTACGTGTCATGAATTGTAGGGTGACCCTACAAATCGTAAGGTCACCCGTAGAGACTAGGCGATAATTTTCTAGTATTTTATAAAGGTCACTTTGGACATTTTCCCTCTTCCCCAATCGTGACCCATAACTTAAAACCCCGTTAAGATATCATTATCTCTCTGAAACAAATAATAAAAAAACTTCTCAATCTCTCTCAAATCTCCAAGGTCTAGAATACTTATGTTTTCCAAGAAGTTGATCAATTACGGCTCTTAAAAGGGATTTCTCTCCATAGTTGTGATACTTTCAGGCATGTTACTCTTTTCCAATTCTTATTTTATGAAAATCATGTGTTTTTAATGGTTAATGTGTATGGATTTGAATGTGGGTTTTGTTATGGTTGAGGATTTTTGTATGAATGTTTTTTAAATTGGTTTCCCATGATTTATTATGCATTATCATGCTTTATATATGGTTTTAAACTTATGGGGTGCATGGTCATGGTGAATAAACTAGGATTGTGATTTCCCCAAATTTTGTGAATAATGAAAATTGAATTGGTAATAACCCCATGATGTTGGGTGTATTTATGTATTCTAGTGTCACTATTCTAGCCTTTTTACCCTTGTTATACGGATGATTTATGTGCTATATGGGTTGATAATGATATGAATGTCCATATAAGTGTTAAATCATGAGTTTATAATGTTCAAAGTGAATTCTAAACAAGTTTGTACCTAAGAGATTCATTTAGAGTTCGATTGTGGAAACTAGCGTTACTAACTTGATCTAGGTGCTTGTCTAGTTGTTCCCAGTGGATTCTATTGTTTTTAATGTGTTCCTTATGGTTTTAATGTGTAATTATGAGTGGAATAATTGTTTTAGTAAGAAAAGTTAAATTTGAATGAGTGTACAACTGGAACAATAAGTGAAAGATCAATGCGAACTAGCTTAGCTTAGCTCTTGTTTTAATTCGTCGTTATGGATGTAGTGTCGTGTAAATTGCTAATTTGTGGTGTGTGATTGTGTAGGATGATTTGGGAGCTGAATATGGTGATGTTTGGATGTTAAAAAGGTTTGAAATACATGGGAAATACACCATAAGACAAGGGACTAAGAATGGAGGACCAACACTTAACCAAAATTCGGAGAACAACTTCCAGAAGCTCAAGGTGATATGGAGGCATCTCCACCTATAGCAGGGATATGGTCAGGGTGAAGCCTTGATGGAGTGGTGCTCTAGATAGGGCTCAGCCTCACCTGGAGTAGGAATACAGCCAGGGCGGCGCCCTCTCTACTCTGGGCTCAATAACTTAATGTTTCCAACTCCAACACGGACATGGCTTACTCCTATACTATAAATACATGTTATATCACATTTTTACATATATTTGGATATATTTTGGCGATCAAGGGGCTGCTAAAACTTCAAAATTAGGTTTTTATTATTTTAATTTAGTTCATTCATATTTTTAGTCGTTAATTACCAATTTGTGATTACGATTATAGCTATGCGTGACTAAAAGCTCTTTTCTAGGGTTGAAGCCAAGAACATGAGTACTATAGTTTTGAATTGAATTCGTTTAACTTTGCTTATCATTATTGGTTGTGTGTTCATCTTTGATTTGACTATTTTAAGGATTCGCAACCCTTAGAATACATCAATTGTCTACTTTTGACCTCGAGAGAGGGGATTGGGGATAGAATATGGAGATGAACAAAGTATGGTTTATATTTATTTGTGATATAAGGAATTCAAATTAGTGTCTAGGACTGGAATGTACTTAGATACCTTATTTGATTCACACGTAGGATGATAGCTTAATATACTTAAGTGGACTATTACATCCCCGCTCAATGATGTAGTTGTAAGGTTTAACTTAGGTAAAGGATTAGAGGTTGGGAGACCATGATCATGCAATTAACCCTACGAATCAACAACCAAGATAAGCAGGTTACCGAATGAAATTCAACAACACAGTATGATTACTCAAAGTGCTTTAACCCTAGATTTTCTCCTATTGATTGTTTCAAGACCTTTATTTACGCATTGTTTACTTTTCTACAATTTACAACTTCCAAACTCTCTTTTTGGTTACGTTTGCATCAACTAAATCTAAATTATAAACTAAAATAAAATTATTGTTGAATCAAGTCTCTGTAGGATCGATACTTGGCTTCTTGAAGGCCACTTTACTACTTGATAAGACCACGTACACTTGCATGTATGCTTGGGCGCTATCAAGTTTTTAGCGCCATTGTCGGGGACTTAAAATTTGGCAATTGTTTATTTTAGCTTTACTTTTAGATTTATTTGGTTTTTTTACACTTGGTATTGGATTTGTGACTGCAGAAAATAGGTTTTAAGGTTAGGAAGCTGGCAAGGGATAGGGATTTAGTTGAACCAAGCCCCGAACCCTAATAATACTTCCATTAATGAAGGAGAGATGCAATCTGTCTCCCCCAATTTCCATAAATAGAAGAAGACCAAGTAGTTCCTGCTCCAATAGTTGAGGAACAAGCAGCCCGTAGGACAGTGAGGGAAGTGGCAGTCCTATTTCCGATAAATTTGACTTTCCCAATTCAAAGACCGACTGTAGGGAGGAATTTTTAGTTAAAGTACAACATGGTGCAGCTTATCATCAGCAGTGGATAATTTTGAGGGCTTTCAAACGAGGATCCATAAGTCCACTTGCAGACTTTCATTAGGCTTACTGACACATTCATTCTGACTGGGGTAAGTATAGATTTTGTGAGGCTGATACTTTTTCTCCATTCACTGCTGGGGAAGCTAAAAGGTGGTTGAATACGAAGCCAGCCAATTCAATCACATCATGGGATGACTTATCCAAAAAGTTCCTCATCAGATTATTTTCATCTGTAAAGACTACGAAGCTTCACAGTAAGATAGTGAGCTTCAAATAGAAGCCATATGAAAATCTCTATCATGCTTGGGAATGCTTCAAGGATCTTCTTAGGGACTTTTCACACCATCAACAGTCCAACGAGGTACTTGCTCATACTTTTGTAGAAGCACTTGATCACAATATGAAGATTTTACTAGATTCAGCCGCAGGTGGTCAAGTGCTGGAATTGACTTATGATGATCTGTACACATTGTTGAATCCTATAGTACAAGGAAATCCTAAATGGCATTCAGATTCTAGAAGTGTCACAAAAAGAATTGTGGGTGTATTAGAGGTAGACCAGTTTATTGCCTTATCAGCTCAGGTTACAGCATT
Source organism: Capsicum pubescens (assembly GCA_030864215.1). Classification (NCBI taxonomy): domain Eukaryota; kingdom Viridiplantae; phylum Streptophyta; class Magnoliopsida; order Solanales; family Solanaceae; genus Capsicum; species Capsicum pubescens. The sequence continues at coordinate 189,231,668 of CM061544.1, read as the reverse complement.
GTAAAATATGATAAACACTCAATTTAGTAGCCTGAAATTAGGAACTCCATAACCTGCAGCCATAGTCAATAACATCAAACAAGCTGCAGGTCAGTGTGAAGTGTGCGGTAATAGTGGTCACTTAGTGGCTATGTGTGCTTCAAATTCAAAATCGGTAATGTATGTGGATAGTTCTCAAAGGCTAAATTATGGTAATGCCTACAACATGAAGTGGCAGACTCAGCCTTGGAACGCACAACAACAACAAATTCAGCAACCATAGGCACAAGGGAATCAATCAACTAGAAACATGGAATATATGTTGAAGCATATTTTAGCTAATCAAGCACAGTTGACTACGGACATGAAAAATTCTCAAGCTTCTTAGAGAAGTTTAGAGTTGCAAATTGGGCAGTTGCGGCAAGAATTGAATACTAGGACACAAGGTAGTTTTCCAACAAATATAGAAAATCCAAAATAGGTTATGGCAATTACCTTAAGGAGTGGTAAAGAGCTTCAAGGAGAACCTCCAAAGGTAACTAAGGAGGTAGATGCTGATGTGGTAACTAAATAGGTAAATGAAGAAGTTGCTAAAAATCAAGGAACTCTGAGTTCTTGAAAGAAAAATTCTTTGTAGAAAAAGTGAAGAAGACACCGACACTACCCTTCCCTCAGAGGCAAATTAAAGCAAAAGAGGACGCAATGTTCAAGAAGTTCTTTGATACATTTAGAGAGCTTCACATTAACTTACCTTTGTTAGATGTTTTGTAGGGTATGCCCAAGTATGCAAAGTAATTAGGGGATGTGGTTTCTAATATAGTGAAATTGCAGGATGTGAGGGTGATAACACTCACTTAAGAGTATAGTGCTGTAATGACACAGAAAATCCCCAAGAAATTGAGAGATCCGGGAAAGTTTACTCTCCCTATCCAAATTGGGAGTAAAGTGGTCCATGCATTGAGTGAATTAGGGGCTAGCATAAATCTGATGACCCTATCTTTATTTAATACATTGGGCTTAGGAAAGCCTAAATCGACCAAGGTGGTTTTGCAGCTAGCAAAAGGATCTATGGCATATCCGAAAGGAATAATAAAGGTTGTCCTTATTAAGGTTTGTAAATTTATTATTCCTGCTGACTTTATTATTCTTGATTTTGATACAAATGAGCAGGTACCAATTATCTTGGGGCGTCCATTCTTAGCATTTAGAGGAGCATTGATTGATGTTAGAGAAGGCACGCTCAGAAAGAGGATAGTGAATGAAGAGGTGGTATTTGATGTTTATAAATCACCCACAGTAACATCCCACTATAAATATTTGTGTATGATCAATGTTATAGAAGGGGAAAAGTATGAGGTGGTTAGTCCACCAAAGACCTCTTTGGACTACCTTATTGAGTAGCCTAAGATTCTACCGCCTAAGCCTAATTTGATGCTAATTGATGAGCCTGAAAAGGCTAAAGTTGATGAATTTGCTGCTCTTGAAAATTCACACCCAAAAGGGGTGAAGAGAATAATAAGATGGAGACCAAGCGTGAGGAAGAGAAGGAAAGAAAATGACCAAGTCATTAGTGGGGTCGTGCCGTGATACTAAATTAGGTGCTGCTTGGGAGGGAACACAAGTTAAGTAGGTATGATTTATTTTCAGTTTTAATTTTTATTTCACGTAGTTTTTATTTTTTATTGAGTCACGGGTTTATGGGAAGTCTGAGTACCAAAACCTGAGCTAAAAAGCATGGCAAAAGCTGAGTGTGGGGTCCCACAGATCTTATAAATGCAAAAAGATGTGACTATCTAGGCCTAGAAGCCTCAGGGGATATTTCTATCTCTTACTCTTAAGTTCACTTTGGGAACAAAGTAGATTTTTAAGTGTGAGGTGGGGAAATTCCAAATTTTTGGCTCAATCTAAAAAAAATAGGATAGGAATAAGTTATATATTTAAGTTGGTATTATTTTATTACATGGTGCAAGTGTTTTGTTTGGTAAAAGTATGTAGAATAAGTGAATTGCTACCTTTGAGACTCTTAGGCTCATTTTTGGGACTCTTGTACTCTTTGACTTAAATTTGAATTTATGCTATTGTTTGGTTGTGAGTTTATGATGATCCTATTGAGTTGAGCATGTGTCATATGCGTGTAAGATTTTTGTATATTCCTTGTTGCATGTGATATCTAGAACTTTCCCGGTGTGTGTGTAAAGCGAAATAAAGAGTATGGGTTTAGGAGATAATTTAGGCATTTCTTTGATAGCCTTATTTTATACCTTCTATTTTTCCTACCCTTTGTGCATTATCCTAGGTAATAACCATTGAGCCTTTATCCTTTTCTTTGGTATCCACATATTTAGCCTAATCCCCTTCTTTGATAGATCATAATTTAATCCAAAAAGCTTCTAACTGCTTTAATGAAAAATTGATTTGGTAAGGAGTTTGAGAATTTGAAGAAGAAAAAGGTGAAATTGAAACCCCAAGGTAATAGTTATTGGTTCTTATATTTAATATGTGGTGATTGGGACTGATATAAATTGTGTTAGAAATATTCCCATGATTGTAGAAAATGAGAAAAATTGAATCTTAAAGGAATAAAAAGTACGCCCACCATGTGTTTGTGAAAATGCTTAAAAGAGATGGAGAAAAATAGAAGATATGAGTGGATGAAAAAGTGTAATTTGGTTATTGGAGATTTGTTTTAAATGTATAATGTAGTGTATTAAAGGGCTTAGAGAGATTAGTCACTATTCCCAAATAGTTCCTACCCATCCATGAGACTACATTACAACCCGAAAAAGACCTATTTGATCCAATACTTGACATTATAATATTAGTGGAGCACTATACTAAGGGAAAGATTATGGTTCATTGTGTGTAACTTGTGAATTCCTTGTGAGAGTGAGTGTAATTTGATTATTATACCCATCATGTTATAAATTTCTTAATTGTGAGTGATTATAGGTAGATCTCTTGTTGTGAGGGGCACATGTTTGATGAGTACGGGCGATTTGTATGACGTCCTTTATTGAATTATAAGCATGATTTTTCTAACTAGGTGAGTCAATTATTGAGGCTAGGATGTTTTGGAGTAGTGTTCATAAGCTTTAAATTGTGTTTGTAACATGCTTAGTGTAGAAACTTGCATTCGTGTAGTCATTGTAGTACTAGATTGAGTGTCTTGCATGTATTAGAAGTGTAGAGTCTCCATCTCATGATGATTATAGTAAAGAGTAGTTCGATGATGAACAAGGCTTTAAGTGTTGTGTGGTGATGTTGGGTACATTTATGTGTTCTAGTGTCACTATTCTAGCCTATTTAGCCTTGTTTTGAGTATGATTCGTGTACTATATGGGTTGATAATGAGATTAATGTTCGTATAAGTGTTAAATCATGTTTTTATAATGTTCAAAGTGAATTCTAAACAAGTTTGTACCTAAGAGATTCATTTAGAGTTCGATTGTGGAAACTAGCGTTACTAGCTTGAGCTAGGTGCTTGTCTAGTTGATCCCAATGGATTCTATTGTGTTTAATGTGTTCCTTATGGTTTAAATGTGTAATTATGAATGTAATAAATTGTTGGTTGTGAGAAAATTTCAATTTGAATGAGTGTACAGCTGGAACAATAAGTGAAAGATCAATGTGAACTCGCATAGCTTAGCTCTTGTTTTAATTCGTCGTTATGGATGTAGTGCTGTATAAATTGCTAATTTGTGGTGTGTGATTGGGTAGGATGCTTTGTGATCTGAATATGATGATATTTGGATGTTAAAAAGGCTTGAAATCTATGGGAAAGACACCACAAGACAAAGTACTAAGATTGGAGGACCAACACTTAACCAAAATTCGGAGAACAACTTCCAGAGGCTCAAGGCGATATGGGGGCGTTGCCCCACCTAGATTAGTGATATGGGTAGGTCATAGCCTTTTCTTAAGTGGTTCTATAGCTAAGGTTCAGCCTCACCTAAAGAAGGGCTATAGCCAGGGCGGCGCCCTCTCTACTCCGGGGCTCAATAACTGAATATTTCAAACTCCAACACGGACTTGGCTTACTCCTATACTATAAATACATGTTATATCACGTTTTTACATATCTTTTGACATATTTTGGAGATCAAGGGGCTGCTAAAACTTCATAATTAGTTTTTTATTATTGTAATTTAGTTTATTCATGTTTTTAGTTGTTAATTACCAATTTGTGATTATGATTATGACTATGCGTGCCTAAAAGCCCTTTTGGGGGGTTGAAGCCAAGAACATAAGTAATATAGTTTTGAATTGAATTTTTTTAACTTTGCTTATCATTATTGGTTGTGTGTTCATCTTTGATTTAACTATGTTAAGGATTCGCAACCCTTAGAATACATCAATTGTCTACCTTTTGACCTGGAGCGAGGGGAGAGGGGATAGAATATAGAGATGAACAAAGTATGATTTGTATTCCTTTATGAAATAAGGAATTTGAATTAGTGTCTAGGACAGGGATGTACCTAGATACCTTACTTGATTCACATGTAGGATGATAGCTTAATACACTTAAGTGGACTATTACATCTTCGCTCAATGATGTAGTTGTAAGGTTCAATTTAGGTAAAGAATTAGAGGTCGGGAGACCATGATCATGCAATTAACCCTACAAATCAAAAACCAAGATAAGCAAGTTAACGAATAAAATTCAACAACATAGTATGATTGCTCAAAGTGCTTTAAACCTGGGTTTTCTCCTATTGATTGTTTCAAGATCTTTATTTACTCATTGTTTACTTTTCTACAATTTACAACTTCCAACCTCTGTTTTTGGTTACGTTTGCATCAACTGAATCTAAATTGTTATTTAAAATAGAATTGTTGTTGAATCAAGTCTCTGTGGGGTTGATACTTGGGTTTTTGAAGGCCACTTTAGTACTTGATAAGACCACGTACATTTGCGTGTGCGCTTGGGAGCTTTCACCCCAACCCTATTTTGTGAAAGTGGTTTTGAGTATGAGTATAATTGCATTAAACTACTTTTGGAAAAATTGCATGATTTAAAAAGGTTATTGAAACATGATGATTTGATTTAATGAACAAAGGAAGTTTTTTTCCCAAGTTAATGGAATTAAAATGGCATGGTGATGTTACCTTGCAAGTGTAGTTTGTATGACGATACCAACCGTGTATACCTTAAGGTGTGTTGTGTTTTAAGGAATGGGAATGTGTGAAAAGTATTTTAATTAGGCTTAAAATAGGGATATGTAGCTGCCATGTAAGTGGAGAGACAAAGGGACTGGATATCGCAGATGCCGGCGTGGAGGTCTAAATGATCGGGTGGTTCAAGTACCTCTTATTATATGATTGGGTGGTTTGAGTCCCCCAAGTTAAGCAATTAGGTTCTTAAGTCACCTCTGATATATACCAGGAGGTTTAATACCCTCATTATGTATATGTACATATGATTATCCTCTAATTTATGGGGCTACACGCACTGAGGCTCTTTCAGCTGGGGGAGAGCTGGGATCATATAACATGTGGGTGCCTTATCATGATAGTTATGCTACACAGCCCAGGTTAAGATTTTTAATATGCATGCAGCCTTGTTCCCTGTACCAGCATTTTATACAAGTATATATATATGTATAAATATATGTGAACATGTACATTGAGCTAAACTCGATTTTAAATTTTCATTACTTATACTTATCCCTGAGTAACATACTAGTTCTCAACCCACTAACCATGTTCGGATGTTGTATCCCCATGCAATACAGGGTTCGAAGGCAATCCTATTTTTCATGCGCAGTGTTAGGCGAATCAGCTCAGTTTGTTGGTCGTTTGCAGTGAAGTGGTGAGCTTTCATTCTCCAAAATATTTGATTATTCCATCGATTTCCTTCCATAAATTAGAATTGAAAACCCACATTAACATTATTATTGTCATTATCATAGTCAGAGTTGGGGGCATGTCCCGACGTAGGTTCCTTTTACGGTATAGAGGCTTTGTGGATTTCTGTGGATGGATTTTGGATGTTGACATTCATAGACTTTTGAGCCATTATTTACTCTATATTGTTATATGTTCAGAATTCAGCCACTGCTAGGTATGTTATTGATGTGTTCTACCACACACGCAAGTACACGTGATCGTACAAGTAATATAGTGACTCAGAGAGTCGGATATCGTACCCACGAGAACTACTTAACTAGCAATTCTACTAACTTTAGTTTCGACAATAATGTATTAAGTGCTTCAGAGTTTCAAGATGATAGTGAAGATTTAATGGATAATTTAATTAATAAAGAAATGACAATGTGTTACAATAGCAACGTAAGCAAAGTTGTAAACAATATGAATGAGAATTCCAGGGTTGAGACACTTTGGACAATCTTACAAATCTCTATTTTTATCGTGATTTTGTTGATTATGGGGTTATTGATTCACAGGGTTTAGAGTATGATCATGGTTTCTTGATCCTCTAATCTTCTACTTAAATGAACATTACAACTACATTATTGATCGGGGATGCAATAATCCATTTTAATGAATTAAGATATCATCCTGCAAGTGAACCAAACAAGGCTTCTAGGTATATCTCTACCCTAGACGCTAATTCAAATCCTTTATTTTATAAAAGAATAAGAACCTAGATCCTTAAAATCTTCTATCTATCCTATTGATTCTCCTCTCGGATTCACAAAGGAATATAGGTGTATTTTAATGGTCATTCATCAAAATAGCAAGTACAAGAGAATAAGAATTACCCATATGATAATTCAACAATAAACCACTCTAAGAATATCAAAGTGTAATCATGTTTTCGGTGTCAACCCCAGAAAAGGGGTGTTTAGCCACTCATGTTCGAATTCAACATCAAAAATAAATAATTAATCATACCAAAAGTTAATGTTGAAAGAATGAATTCCAAGAACCCTAAAAGATGTATTGTAAGTGTTTTTAGCCTCTGTTGTATGTGTGCAAAACTTCCCTCAATTGTGTTGAAGTGTTCCTTTTGTAGTAGGACAAGTTTGGCCCAATAAATAACCACCACCGCATCAGAGAGCTCAATATGGGGAATAAAGTTTGTTCCACGACAGTCATAGCAGGGACCAGGGTCCGTATCATGAGGCTATCACAGACCCTCATTGGAATTCGTCTTGGAAATTAATCTTGCCTCTACGATGCGGAGTTATCCCGGAGGTTCACTAGAATTTTCCTTCAACACCAAAATAATTTGGGACGATGCGGAGCTCAACGCGGGGACTAGCTTCCGTGTAGTACAACTGACTATTTCTTTCTTTTCCATCTCATTGCTTCTTTCCTTGTTCTCGTCTTCAAATTCATACACTACTAGCTCAATCCAAGTATCCTCATGTCCAGAAAATGATTCCCAAAGCTTCAATCTTCATTAGCTTCCCATAAATACATCCAATTACGTGCAATTTCATCATAATTCAACCCTCCATCAACTTATTATGTCCATTAGCTAATAGTGAAATTATAACTCAAACACAATAAGAATAACACATTTTATCTTATAGAATAATTCCTACTAAATATTGGTGCTTAGACATATAAATACGCCCAAGATCACCACCCCACACTTAGAATCTTGTTCGTCCTATAACAACTTCATGCGAACACTACCCATTTAAGCTTAACACCACAACCTAAGCAAAACACTTATGTTGGGCACGCATAAGCCAAATATGACTTTTAGCCAAAACATGTTAATTCAATTTTGTAAACATGGGATTATTCTTTTCAAACGTCCTTACCTCAAAAGTGAACTTCTAATTTTTAGGCAAACTTAATCAAGTTACTCAATCAATAGCACTATAATTCACCTAACTATCATCCACATGCACCCTTTCAACAAGAAATTTCTCATATTCTCTCCACAATCTTGCAATATATATGACAGAATGGGTATATCAAAAACTAATTCACTCACTCTCAAAAAAGAATTCATACATGATAGACAATGAACCATAAGCTTGCCCTTAGTGTACTACTCCACTAATAGTCAAATGTTATGATTAAGGATAAACTAGGTCTTTCGTGGTTATAATGTAAGCTAATGGACGGGTAGGAACTATTTGGTAAAATAGTGGCTAATCTCCCTAAATTACTTTAGTACATCACATAAACATTCAAAACATCAAATTAACAACCAAATTCTTTCCCTCATTACCTTTCCTTCTTCTTTTGCTTTAGCCTTATCTTTTTAAGCTTATAACGCACACTATGGTGGGAGTATCATCCATTTACCTTTTTTGTCAAATTTTTATTTATTTTTTATTTTCTTTTATTTCCCACTCTCAACCACCACAGATATCAATTTCTTATCCCACTAGAAATTACCTAAGGGCTTCAATTTCACAATAATCCTAATATGAATTTCTACTCCTTAACTCTAATAAATTTCAACTAAAGTGCTTAGAAGTTTTGGATCGAATTATGATTAAAAAACAAAAGGGGAATAGGATACTTATCAGACTACCAAGGAAAATAAGTTATAGGATCAACGAGGCTAACTAAGAATGTGCACAAGGGTAGGTAAACGAGGTCAAAGAATATGGCTATTAACAAAAATGCCTACATCATTTCCTAAACCCAACATCCTTTATTTCACTTCGTAAACACACTGGGCAAGTTCTAGACATTGTTATACATGTAGAATAACTAGAAAACCTCTCTCACTCTTGTTGCATGCTAGATTCAAGTTGGATCCCTATGGCTTCCAATCAATCACTTATCAAGTTCAGAATTAAGCCAACAAACTGAAAATTACACCCATTGAGATTAGGTGTCTAAAACTAACTCCCTTTTTATTTATAACATGATTCTATTTCAAAACAAGTATTTTCCAAGTCAAGAAACCACATGGCCCAACACAAAGTGTCTCTCTTTAAAGTTCTGGTTAAGTTCTTTTCGCTTCTTTATTTTCTACGACTAACTCTCCTTAAAATGGTCGTCATCCATCCATCAAGGGAAAGGCACCTAACTATGACGACTTATAAAAAATTGCCTTGAGGGCATAAACAAAAATTTTACTCTTAATTTTAAACAAAAAAGGAACTACTACACAACATAACTAATAAACAAACTACCACTAAGCAAATATCATCAATACTAACTATTATAGACCGAATAGTTAGAATGAATGTCTGATGAGTGGTGATTTTACCACCCATTCGCACTCAAAATTTGTGCACATTACCTTGTTTGTAATCAATAAATAGGAAATAATTGTGATTAAATGCACTAATATCCACTCTTTACAGGAATAGACTTGAGGAGATACAAAGATGTAGATTGGAGCTTAAAATGATCAAAAAGCAAGCAAGAAAGTGCAGTTGAAGACCTGGAGAAGAAAGGCCTTAGTTACCGAGGTAGAGGTCTTCTGACCGGGATCATGGCAGTTAATCAAGGTTAATCAAATCGTGGCAGTTAATCAAGGTTAATCAACCACGGTTGTATAAGTCTATCTCGGTCACAGGGGCCGCGGTCACGGCAAAGCTGGTGCGATTAAGACTTAGTAGAAGAAATCAACCCAAGGGCAAAACTGAAATGCACGTGGCCGATCCCAATTTCTACAGAAAGACTCAAATGCTAACATTATGAATCATATTCCATATTCCCCAATTTTTAGATTTAGCTCTTGAATTCATGGCCTCTAATTTTTTGGAGAAGAAAATATTGTATAATTTTTAGGTGAAGTATACATTGGAGACTTTCTAAGTGGAAGATTAGCTCACTTCCATTGTTGATTTGTGGGAGTTCCAAGTTTGAAGTAATATTCACTTAAGCTTCAATAAATCACTTCAATGGAGATTATGGATATATCTATACTTATTTATCTTATGTGTAGCTAGATCTCCCTCTTGGGGTTATGTGTGAAAATGGGTTAAAGTGTGTGTGGGTTGTTATTGATTATCTTCTATTTAGTAGTTTTTTCTATGCTAACTTGGTTAGGGTTTGATAGGTGAAAGCCCCAAATACCCATATGGGTATGATGAGCGAAAGCTCCATGCTCTAGAAAGCCTAGAGCCATATTCGAAAAAAGGGTTTTGGGTGAAGTTTAGGAATCCATATCATCCTTGAAAGAGGGACGTGGAGACCAAAGCAATGATAGACAATTGTGTGTGTAGCTTGCTAAATTTTCACTATCTTAGACATAAGGATGAATGTGAGATTGACTATACCATGGGTATCATCCCAGAAATAGGGATGCCTAGATTGAGGCTATGGTTACCAATTGTTGAACACACCTATTAGGTACTCGAAAGAATCAATGGGTGAAAGTTTGGTGTTTTGTTTAAAGACTAGCATCAAAATCTATAACCAAACCTACCTATATTTGACTTACTAAATTGATGTTGATTGCTAACACCCACACATCACTCCCTTAGTAATGCATGACCCCAAGATTCGTGCATACCTGTTAAAACTCTAACTATTCATAGACCCAAATTTATACTTGAAAACCCCAAAAAGAAACATTAGTGTAGATATATATCTCCCCTATTATTACTTTCTTGTAACATTGGTTTGGATTTAAGTTATATCTATTATTTCAAAGTAACTTGATTGCCACTCACGTTGTTCCTTGTGGATTCGAACCTGACTTCAAAGTTGGGTAGTAGATATATTGACGACGACTATCTTGCACTTAAATTAATGTGTAAGTTGAACGTTATAAAAAATGGCACTGTTATCGGGGAACAATTTGGCATATTAAGTTAGTTTGAAATTTTAGTTACTTGCTTGAATTCAAGCTAGTATATATTTGTTTGTAATTTTTCTTTGTAGGCAGATTTTATTTTATTTTTAATTTTCTCTATGACATCTCCTTAAAAATATAATATTGGTAGTTGGGAATCCTATCATGATGACCTATGTCCAATCTATGAAAGCCATATTTTAAAAAAGATTGTAACCATACTCCCCAGAAAGAGATGAACCCTCCATCTAAATCCTATAGGTCGTATAGGTGCTCATTATGTAGTGGTCGAGATCGATATTGGGATGATTGTCCAAATTCCCCCTCCACCTATTATACTAACTAAATTTCTAGGTCATCTTATGATAATGATAGGTCTTATGATCAAAAGAAGGAGGAGCAACAAACTGGAACCATTGGTCTTGGAGCAATGCTTCAAACCTTTTTGGATCGGGTAACTATAACTGGGGATAATGCGCAAGACATGCATCAATCCTATGGGGTGTTTGAAAGGGAAATGTCAAGGAAAAGGAATTGGACAAGGATATAATTCTTGCAACCCTTACAACCATGCCTATTTCCCAAGAAGAGGTTTGTCGAGAAGATAAACCAAGCTATGATGATGGGATTGGTAGAAAAGACTCCTCAGTGACTTCCCAACCTTCCAAACATACAAGGAAGAAGAAACCAAAATAAAATAATTGATACTAGAGTCAAAAGAAGAATCCAAGCAAATCTTTTATGATAACTCTAGCTCATTTCGAGGTAAAAATGCTTTGGAGGAGGCTAACCCAAAATTAGGGGTTGGACCTCGTTCAAACCACTTTTTAACATATTGCTTAGAAGGTGTAATAAAGATCCATCCTTCTGAACAAATGGTGAATTTTGGAGAGACGGAGTCCAACTCACATATTTTGGAGGTTGACATTCCTAAGGAGCACATGAAACCTCATCCATAAATTGCCAAGATGCTCAACTTCCAAAGTACAAGGAATAGCCTATTGATGTGCTCACCTTTACCCAAGGAGACAAACCAAAAGTTTGACATAAAGTTGTTTAAAAGGTTCAAATCTTCAAAATGGCAAGATCGAAGCTTGCTTGCCATTTCATCACCTCTTCTAAGCCTCATCTAGGAAGATTCAAATCTTCTGTCCCTCTGTTGCTCATTGCATATTGAATGAAATTTGGGATGGAGATTCAAATCTTCTAAGTGGAAACACAAAAAGAGTAATGAGGGCGTTGTGCTACGATGTTAAACTAAGCATTTGATGGTAGGCACCCCAACATGCCACAAAAAGTGGCACGTATCCTTTTTAATTCATGCATGGTATAGTAGATTTTTTGTTTTATTTATGCGTGCAAAATCCCTGAAATGTTGGTGCAAAGAGGAATTTTGATTGAATTTTAAAAAGAAACATGTGAAATTGGCAAGTTGGAGTGAACAAAAAGTGCAGGAAATTGGGTTGTTTGGTTTTAGTTACTGCAACTACAGTTCATTCCACCATAATCATGGAGGTCGTATAAACACGACCGCATAACTAGGACTGCGATCACGGTCAAATTAGTTTAAATGACCATCCGAATGCCCATTTTTCCCATGCTCCTCTCTTAATTTCTCTCAAAATTCTCTCCATTTTTTGGCATTACATTGCCTAACCAAGTGTCATTTCATTACATTCGCATCATAAAACTTGGTATGTTGTTTGTATTCCTTTGTTCTTAATGTGATTACATGCTTAGAACTTAAAGTTTAGGTAAAGGCCTACAATATCTTTTTCAATACTAAACGCATGCTTGTTTGAAATTGTGGTTGTGGTTAGCTGTTGTAATTGGTGTACACATTGATGGGGAAGTCTTAAGTACCCAGATTTAATCCTTAAATGGTTTAAAAGAACTTGTACACCATGTGATCTATTCAATGCCCCTAAGAATTCCATGTTAAATTTTTTTAGGTTGGGGTTATAATCATGAATTCTAGGCTTGAGTTCCTTCATCATAATATTTAGGTGCCTAGTTGAATACAAATTTGGAGATAAAATTGTGGTTTTGGTGAAAAGTGCAGAACTGTCAACTATGGTGTCAGGTACCGTGATTGCAGTCTCGATAACCGTGATCACGGCAATGCAATCGCAGCCACTAACCTAGGATTACGGTCTTGATGACCGCAATCACGGCACCACAGTCATGGACACTGACCCACGATCGCCATACCTGAGGGCCATGTCTACAGAAACCAAAATTTATGTACAGCTATTTCCTCCCCCAGAACCTTCTAACACACTACCACATGAGCCTATTTAATTAATATAGCATATTTTAAAGTGTGATAATGATGGTCTGGAATGTATTATTTATAGGTACTAAGCCAACTTAGATATGGAAGAATTTGACAAAAACAGATTCATGATCCCACAATGCCAGAACTACTACAATACAGATTTGCACAGAATTAAGTTTCTCCCTGAAAGGGATATCAGCTTAGATAAAGTAGAGGAAACGTTCCTAAGTTTTCATGCCAGACTTGAGCAAACCGGGTGGATGTGTTTTTTCCTGCACCCCTGTGTTGCTAATGAGCACCGGGTACATGAATTCTATGTTAATCTAAGTGTAACTTCTTTCACAAACCCAGTAATGACTATTAGGGGAAGGCAATTGAACTTCGGGATAGAGCAGATCATTGAAGTATATAGGCTCTCAGATGCTGACATGGAGTAGTTTTATGCAAAATCATGTGCGCCAGGGACCTAGATGGCAGATATATTATATGCTGGCAAAGAGGTTCCTTGGGCTACCACCAAGAGAGAAATTATGATGAATGATTTCGCAGCTGAGGCTAGTCTTTGGCTGAATATCATTTTTAGCCGAGTATTATCGTGCACTCACATGACCATTGTCACAGACATGTAAGCTCAAATGGTGTCCTGTCTTCTCTCTAGTATCGCCCTGAAAGTGGGCAAGATTGTGCATTCAATATGGAGGTACTTCATAAATCATGGAGGTACATATCTTCTCCTTCCTTCCCTTATCACAGAGCTATGCAGGAGAGAACAGGTAGAGGAGTATGCTACAGATACCTGGGAGTCCCCAGGCCCCCGCATCTTCCCACTCAAATTTAGAGGTAAAGGTTTCCCCGGTCAAAGTAAAAAGAGAAAGAATGACTTGAACAAATCAGTCCAAGAGGATATAGACTCTTGTAGACCCTCATCATCAATAGCCTTCAATGACATCTCTAGTCAGATGCAGGTGGTAACAGAACTATTGTTCATACTGACTCAAGGACAGGAAGAGTTCTCCACCACTCGCCACTCGTACGTAGCTCAGTCAGACTATGAGAACTACATGAAAAAGCAGAAGAAGAAGGTATCCACTATTGCCTAACTGGAGAGAGCTTATTCAGCCTTAACTGCATCACACAGGGACCTCAGGGGTTCACATAAGAAAATGGTGAAGCGAGAGAAGAAGCGAGATAAATTCTTCAAAAAGCTGTGGAAGAGGGTGAAGGGCATCTTCAAGGTGCTTACGCCCAACCATTGACTACCTTCACCTAGGATGGACAGTGACGATGAGTCCCCTGCTTATTGGTCTGCTGATGATGCTGAGAGTGATGGTATAGAGTCAGCAGAAGTGGATAGCTCTTAAGGCATATTCAAGGAGACCCCCTTGCTTTCACATGTAGTGAGGACATTGCATTCTCTTAGTTGGGGGTGCCCCCGAATTTGTACTATTTTGGTGTTGTGTGCCGATTATTTCTATTAATGATGTTTTGGGATGATATTTTGGATACTATTTTTTTTTTAAATGCTATAGTTTAGGTACCCTGTTGGTGCCCACATTTTATGGATTAGCATGTTTTTTTTCTAGTATTAGTTTTTCTCTTTTCTCTTTAGCTTTTATTTTTATTTTGATGATGCATGATAAGCTTTTCCCTATGATGGAATGAATGACGACATTCTTAAGGGTAAAGTGTCATGTTTGGGTTTTGAGGCATAGGTACATGGGAATTTTGAGTACCCATAGAATAAATTTCATGAATTCAAGGGAATTCTAAGTACATGTAGCATTGTAAAGTGCAAATTTGGGATCACATTCTACGCCATTGGTGAGTCTGAGTATCCATATGGTTAGTGTGCCCGTTTTGAGCCAAAATGTGAGGCTGAGGCTTTGATTATTTCCATAATTTATCAAATTGTGTGTGGTGATAATGTAAAATGAACAACCCTCTTCGTCCAAAAATTTTTAAATCAAAATCAAGGGCATGGACATGAGTAACTTTGTAACAAAACTTTTTCTCTTTTTGTGGATCCGTAAATTTTTTACTTATGAATAAAATTAGATACTCCAAAATTATCTCTGGTAGGAGGGACACTTGAGCTCCCTTGGCGAATTTTGCTTGCCATGTGTGGTGAGCTCTTTGCATTTATCTCTTGTATACTTGTGTTATCTAGAACTTGCCCCATTAGTCTTTCAAAGCTAATTTTGATTGTATTTGGTTGTAGAAATGATCTTAGGCCATCTTTGTGATTTTAAAAGCCACTTTATCCTAAAAAGCCTATCCGTGCATGATTGTAATCCCTAGATACCCACTTTGAGACTTTGGACCTTTTTGTGGGAAATCTCATTACAAACCATGAACCATACTTTATATCCCTCTTTTGAACCATACCCTCCTTGAACTTAAAGATGCAACTTGAGGCTAAATACCTAAGTTGGGGGTGGTGAAAGTTGATGGAAGGAAGTTTGGGGCCACTATGTGTTAGTAAAATGCCGAATGTGCCTAAGTGTTGAAAATAAAGGAATAAAAAAGGGGGGATCCAATAAAGGAAAGAATTGCATAAAAAGTGCAAGAAAAAAAAATAGAAAGAAAATTAGCGAACAAAGAAAGCGAAACGTAGGCATATGAAAAGAGAGAAAACAAAGGAGAGTGGCCCATAGTCAATAAGGAGGATTTAAAAGTGTGATGTAGATGTTCAAATAAGGGTGTAGCTATGTTGTTCTCAAATGGTATCCTACCCTAACCCAGACCTACTTTACAAGCTTAGAAAGCCCTTCGAGATCTCAAACCATTTACTTTTGTTGTAGTGGTGATTGAAAATAGGGGAAATCTTATGGTATGACACTAGTTGAATAGAGATTTCTTTTGTGGGGGAGAGAGTTTTTGCATTTATAATTCCTTGTTGCATATTTGGTAGTTTGGTGTGTGGAATTCTCTTTCTTGTAAGGTTGGCATATAAACGAGTTGAGGTGGGAGATTGTGTCACCTCCCGAGCGATGAGGTAAATGGAGTATAGCTTAGTTTTGGTCAAAAAGTAAGTCACTTCTAGAGCATTAGTGGTGGTTGCTTGATTGCTCTTTAAATTCTTGTATATTCTTTGATAGTGAATCTTAAGATGGGGGGAGTAGTGAAAAATATATTAGCCTGTGCAATGAGCTACTTATGGTAGTGACTAGGGCTAAAATCATTATGATCTTTAAGGCAAAAGTTTTAGCATAAACAATTATGTCTTATGGTAAGAGGTAGTGTTGATTGAGGACAAGCAATAGCTTTAAGTTGGGGGTATTGATGAGTCGTGACTTTACGACCCATTCGCACTCAACAGTTGTGCACATTACCTTATTTTGATTGAATAAATAAGAAATAATTGTGATTAAATGCAGTAATATCCACTTTTTACACGCATAGATCTGAGGAGATAGAAAGATGTGGATTAAAGCTTAAAATGATCAAAAGGGGAGAAAAAAGTGCGGCTGGAAACCTAGAGCAGAAGGGCCTCAGTTATCATGATCGCGGTCTTCTGACCGTGATCATGGCAGTCAAAAAAGGTCAATCAACAGTGGTCACATAAGTCTATCGCGGTCATAGCAAAGCTGGTGCGATCGCGGCTTAGCGAAAGAAATCAGCCCAAAGTCAAAATTGGGAATACACGAGGCTGATCCCAATTTCTACAAAAAGACTCAAATCCTAGAATCATGAATCATATTCCATATTCCCCAAGTTTTAGGTTTAGCTCTTGAATTCATAGCCTCCATTTTTTAGGAGAAGAAAATATTGTATAATTTTTGGGTGAAGAATACATTGGAAACTTTCTAAGTGGAAGATTAGCTCACTTCCATTGTTGATTTGTGGGAGCACCAAGTATGAAGTAACATTCACTTAAGCTTCAATAAATCACTTCAATGGAAATTATGGGTATATCTATGCATATTTATCTTATGTGAAACTAGATCTCCCTCTTGGGGTTCTGTGTGAATAGGGGTTAAAGTGTGTATGGGTTATTATTGATTAGCTTCTATTTAGTAGTTCATGTTTATGGGTTTTATCATGGCTATGCTAACTTGGTTGGGGTTTGATGGGTGAAAGCCCCAAATACCCACAGGGGTATGATGAGTGAAATCTCCTAGCTCTAGAAAGCCCAGAGCCATCTTCAAAAAATAGATTTTGGGTGAAGTTTTAGGAATCCATATCATCCTTGAAAGAGGGACGTGGAGACCAAAGCAATGATAGATAATTGTATGTGTATTTTGCTAAATTTTCACTATCAATGTGAGATTGACTATACCATGGGTATCATCCTAGAAATAGGGATGCCTAGATTGAGGTTGTGGTTACCAATTGTTGAACACACCTATTAGGTATTTAAAAGAATCAATGGGTGAAAGTTTGGTATTTTTTTGAAAGACTAGCATCAAAATCTATAACCAAACCTACCTATATTTGACTTACTAAATTGATGTTGACTGCTAACCCACACATCACTCCCTCAGTAATGCATGACCCCAAGATCTATGCATACCTGTTAAAACTCTAATTATTCATAGCCCTAAATTTATACATGAAAAAAAAACTAAAAAGAAACATTAGTGTAGATACCTATATCCCCTATTTTTACCTTCTTGTAGCATTGGTTTGGATTTAACTTGTATCTATTATTTCGAAGTAACTTGATTGCCACTCACATTATTCCTCGTGGATTCGACCCTGACTCCAAAGTTGGGTAAATATGTTGACAATAACCGTCTTGCACTTAAATTAACGTGTAAGTTAAGCATTATCGATGTCTAAATCCTAATCACAAACCAAAGAAAAATATCCAACAAAACAAAATAAAAATAAAATATCCAACAAATATAACCAATAAAAGTATGAGGAATAAGAAACCATGACCCACACTTAAAATTAAGCATTGTCCCAGTGCTTGCGAATCAAACCAAGTATGAGGTAGGGAACAACTCCCTGGTCAAACATCGTCCATATTATCATCAGTCTCTGGACCATAGGCCTCTGCTCCCAAGTTTTGGTCATCTATGTCTTCCTCCTCATCTAACTCCATATTCGAATCATGCATCTACATCTCTTCATCAATGGGTACATCATCCTCTACAGGCTTTGTAAAATCTTGGCCAATCCGCAGCATGATCCTAGCATGATGACCAAGAGGATAATCCAGTTCAACAGCTCAAACCTCCTCTTGTGTAGCTGGGCATCCCTCTATCCGCAATTTAAGCAGCTATAGCCCATACATCTGGGTTGTGATCTCATCATTCCGAGCCTGATGCTCGGGCATAGTTAATACTAGAACATGAGTCACAGTAAGCCCCTTAGTATGGGACATATCCACAGGGTGAGTGTTCACCACCGGCCTGTAGTTGAGTGCCTCCTCTTCTGCACTATTATCCCTCAAAACCTAGTTTGCAAACCACCAAAGCCATACCTGTACCCTGATAGAAGTGTGTCTTCCTCATCAGAAAAAATATCACAACACCTACATTAACATCAACATTATCACGTATTAAATTATAAATTAGGCATACCCTATGGCGTGTTACATCAGTCATGTATATTCCCTGTATGAGACAGTGGCAAATAATCTTTGCCCATATACGGACCTCCTTATTCATCTGAGCATAGGGGAATGTGAGATAAAGGCCACGATCTATGTGATGTGTCCATATGGCTGTAGAATTGTTCCCACATAACAAATTGTGAATGTCTGCAAATGGCGGTGTGATTTTCATCTGCTTAAGAGGATCTGCAACCACCTTCGGTGCGCCTAGAAGGACATTCAATTCATGAGCAATAAAATTAATTACCTAGCCTCGTATATTTAACTCAAAGTCTCACTCCCTGGGTCCCAGTTCATATAGAATTCCCTAACAAGGTACAGGTTGGACTCGTGAGGTTGCTTAAACAAGAAATTCATGTGCAGCTCTTCTATTCTTCGCACCATGCTTGAAAACTCTCTCAACAGGCTTTCCCAGTCAATGAATTGATCTACAACATATTTAGTCTCATTATGCTTAGCGTACCACTTTTTGCCAGCCTCTACAACCCACCTAGTTTCGTACCTCCTAGTCTACCCATGTGCGATTTCCGGAGGTAGAGGCACATGACCAGTTGGTCTGTTCCTTTTTCATGACGGCATAGATGGTCCAGCCACATCCTTACCCCTTTGTTGATGGCTCTACATAGTACCTTCTATGGACAACATTCAACAAATGCATCAAATATGGCACTTATTTTGGACCAGCAAACACTAAGTGTGAGAAATTGTTGGGTACACCCCACACTTACTTACTAGTGCATGTGTGTAGGTATGAGAACTCGCGTACTCACACTTTCCCTATTCAGTATCCTCAGATTTCAAGCAAACATTAATTCAGACCTTTGTGAAACTTATAGCATTTATACTTTAATTCACTTCATCAAAAACAACTTCAGGTGAATATTTTTTTTGTTTCAACATGACCACACCAACATGTAACTCATACATATTCCAAACTTAACAATTTTACGCAAGTTCATGCACAATTTCAAGCATTATTTAAAACCAATGGCATACGTATATCAAAATTGTAGCAAACACTAAGGGTATGGAGATTTACAATCAACCCCACACTTAGTTGCTATCATGGAAGTGTAACTTAACAACCCAAGGTACTTAGAATTCCCTTTTCATCAACTTACACCCTATATGTTAATTTCAATGCCAATACGTAACCCACACCTTCTTTACAAGTGTTTTAATCATGCATGTTACCCAAATGTGAAATATTCCACTAAAACACATGTCATTAATCTATTTCAACAACAATCAAAGCACATAAAGCATAACAACATTCTTTTATAGCATAAAATTCTCAATAAAGTCAAAATCATCACACTAGGTATCAAGCAATTCAAGTTTCTACCTCATTTTTGCATAAAAATAATTTCATGTCTTGCAACGAATAAGTAAAAGGAATAGTAACATGAGTACTTACCTTAGTTATTTTGAGAAGAGAAGAGAAAAACTTTCCTTTGTGTGTTTGAAACTAACAAAATTGAAGAGTGTAGGGAGCTTTGGGTATGGGGGCAGAGCAGCTAGGATTTAGATAGTGGAGGGGAAGAGGAAAATAAGGGGGATATTTAAGGGGGAGCCGAGTTTGTAGCTCGGGTTGGTTAAAATCTGCATTTAAAATAGCTTCGCATCACATGGCTTAATTTACCCTACGTCTGACAATGTGGTCTTATCATGTAGGCTCTCTGGAAACTTTCAAGAGCTCCATGATGCGGGCTTCAATTCATGATACAACATTTGTGATGTGGGCTTAATGTGTAGGCTCTCTGGAATTTACACTTCGGGGGATATTTTGTCCCCCTTTTCTTACCTTTCTCATGCATCAGTTTAGTATATATTTTACGTACCTGAGAGCTTCCCTTTAGAAAAATAACACTTACTTCTCGTTATCCCTCATTCTACTAAGTTTCTTATTCTTGCACACTCAACAAAAACAACAAAATTACGTAAGAAAAAAGTGGGTTGCCTCCCACCCAATGCCTTAGTTTTGGTCATGGCACAGTATATCTTTTTGTAATTTTGATTTCTTTTCTCTTTTTTTTTTCTTCCCTTCAAACAACTAAAAATTAAATACACTATTACATTACATTTGTGGGTTGACTCGCTCGCAGCGCCTTAGTTTACGTTGTGGCACGACCCAACTCAACTTCATTCATCTTCAAAGGTGATGGATATTTTGTGTTGCTCCCCATTATCTGCCTAATAATGCTTAACTCTCTATCCATTCACTAAGAACATTTTGCTCTTGTCCTTATTCCATAGTTCAATAGCCCCATGAGAAGTCATTCTCACAACTTCATATGGCCCAGACCACTTGGACCTTAACTTACCTGGAAACAACTTTAATCTAGAATTAAATAACAACACAAGTTGTCCAGGCTCAAAATCTCGAGTCATAATATGCTTATCATGCCATCTTTGGTCTTTTCTTAATAAATTTGGAATTTTCATAGGCATGTAAGTGAAACTCATCAAGCTCATTCAGTTGTAACAATCTCTTTTCTCCAGCAGCCATCATATCAAGATTTAATTTCTTCACTGCCCAATAAGCCTGATGCTCAAGCTCCACAGGCAAGTGGCAAGCTTTTCCATACCCCAAGCGATAATGAGAGGTCCCAATAGGTGTCTTATAGGCTTTTCTACATGCCCATAATGCATCATCCATCTTATCCAACCAATCCTTACGTTGTCCAATGACTGTTTTCTGCAATATTTACTTAATATCCCAATTTGACACCTCTACCTGGTCACTTGTTTGTGGGTGATAATTTGTGGCCACCTTATGTCTAACACCATATTTACCAACAAATTTTTAAACCAAGTGTTCATAAAGTGTATACATCCATCACTGATAATCACTCTTGGCGTGCCAAAATAGAGAAAATTTGCTTCTTGACAAACTTTATCAATACTTTTGCATCTTGTGTGGGGAGAGAGGCAGCTTCTACCTATTTAGACACGTAATCAACAGCCACCAGAATGTACAAATTGCTAGGAGATGGTGGAAATTGCCCCATAAAGTCTATACCCCTCATGTCAAAGATCTCTACTTTTGGAATATTATTCAAGGGCATTTCATGACGCCTTGATTTATGCCTATTCTCTGGAACTGGTCACAACTTCGAACATAATTTACAACATCTTTAAATAGTGTAGGCCAAAAAAACCATACTATAATACCTTTTGAGTTATCCTTTCTCCACCATGATGACCACCATAAGTCGTTGAATGGCAACTTTCAAGTACCTTTTTAGATTCAGCTTTTGCAACACATCTTATTATTATTTGATCCTCAAACTTCTTAAATAGAAATGGATCATCCCATAAGTAGGCATGAGAATCATAAAACAACTTCCTCATCTATTGACTAGTGGCCTCTGGAGGAAAGATACCAGCTACTAGTAAGTTTACTATGCCACCATACCATACAACTTAAGCTACATACAGTGCCAATAGTTACTTATCCAAAAACTTCTCTTGAATACAAAGCATATCATCGTCTACATGATTATGACTCTCAAGTCTTGAAAGATGATCCGCCACTTGATTTTCAGCTTTCTTTCTATCACGTACTTCTAGATTAAACTCTTGGAGTAGAAGAATCCACCTAATTAACCTTGCTTTGCATCTTTCTTATTGAACAAATATCAGATGGCGGCATTGTCAGTATGAACAATAACCTTTGTACCCACCAAGTATGATCTGATTTTATCAAATGCATACACAAGGGATAGCATTTCCTTCTCTATGACTGTATAATTAACTTGGGTTGTATCCAAGATTTTACTCGTATAATATATAGAGTGAATACATTTTATTTAAAATTCCCCAATACCGCTCCAACAACCATATCACTCGCATCTCAAATGGTAATGCCCAATCAAGAGGAATTAGAATGGGTGCCTCTGTCAATTTCTTCTTCAAACAATCAAATGATTTTTGACATTCATCCCCAAAGTTGAACTTGACCTCTTTTTACAACAAATTCCATATTGGACCTGCTATCTTCGAGAAGTCTTTGATAAAATGTCTGTAAAATCATGCGTGCCTAAGAAAGTTTCTTACCCCTTTCACTAACACTAGATATGGGAGCTTTTCAACGACCTCTACCTTAGCTCTGCCTACCTCAAGTCCTCTGTGTGACACCTTATGACCAAGGACGATACCTTTCTTAACCAAAAAATGGTACTTCTCCCAGTTTAATACAAGGTTGGTTTCTTCATAATGTGCTAAGACCTTGTCCAAACTCTGCAAGCACATATCAAATAAATTACCAAAAATGAAAAAATCATCCATAAATACCTCGACAAATTATTCCACCATATCATAGAAAATAGCCATCATGCATCTCTGGAAAGTGGTTGGTGCATTGCAAAGATCTAAAGGCATACATCTGAATACGTAAGTACTATAAGGACAGGTGAAGGTGATCTTCTCCTAGTCTTCAGGTGCTATGGTTATCTGTTATATCCCAAATACTCATCCAAAAAGTAGTAGTATTCCTATCTTGTCAATCTATCCAATATCTGATCAATAAATGGAATGGGATAGTGCTCCTTACTCGTGGCATCATTCAACTTTCTGTAATCTATGCAGATCTTCCACCCAGTCTCTATGCGAGTTGGAATCAACTCATTATCTTCGTTAGTAATAATAGTCATCCCTCTATTCTTTGGGACATAGTGCACAAGTTTAACCCATTTACTGTCGGATATGGGACAGACTATCCCAGTATCAAGCCATTTAATGACTTCTTTTCTGACCACTTCTTTTATTATCGAATTCAGAATTCACTGGTATTGGATACTCACTTTGTATCTCTCTTCCATATATATTTTGTGCATACAGAAAGTGGGATTGATACTTGTGATGTTCGATATCTTCCATCCGGTTGCTTTCTTCCTTATTTTCAACACTATCAATGCCTCTCTCACCTGCACATCAGACAAACCTAAAGACAAAATCACAAGTAAAGTACCATCCAGTAAAGCATATTTTAAATGAGAAGGAAGATCCTTGAGCTTTAGTTTTGGTGTTTCATCAACAAATATCTTTAGAGATGGTCCAATCGGTCTATTCAATGACTCAGATTCAGAAACTCTATTGTCAATCCCTGACAAATCCATAATTTGCACCATTTCAGGTGCTGCATCATCACCATAAAGATCACACCCCATTAATGCTCGCTCAAGTGGGTCTTTAGACAATAGAAGGTGGAGATCAGACTCAAGGTCTACGACTGTAGTAACAGATAATTTTTTATATATAGCAGGCAACTTCATTTCCTTATACATATTGAAAACCTTGACCTTGTCATAAGCTCTCATGGTCATCATCCCTGCAGATACATCAATAAGTAATTGCCCAGTTGCTAAGAATGGATATCCCAAAATAAATGGAATGGCTGGATCAGTATCAAAATCAAGAATAAAAAAATCCACTGGGAAAATAAGAAATCCCACTTGCACCAATACATCTTCAATGATCCAGTCAGGCCTAGCAAGGGACTTGTCAGCTAACTACAAAATAATTGTAGTGGGCTTGGGAATACCTAGACCCATCTTTCTGAACTAAGTCGTGGGCATAAAATTTATGCTTGACCCTAAATCATATAAACCCCGAGCACTGAAGGATTGTCCACTGGTAATCTATAAAGTGAAACTTCCTGGATTTTTTAGCTTTGTGGGCAATTTATTCTGAATCCTGGATGTGCACTCCTCAGTAAGTGCTACTATAGCATATTCAGTAAAATGTTTCTTGTTTGCCAAAATATACTTTACATACTTCGTATACTTTGGAACACTCTGCCAAATATCGATAAGAGGGAGATTTATATGAACCTATTTTAAAATCTCTAAAAACTTCTAGTAACTAGTTTTCTCTTGGTGCTTCCAAATCCTTTGGGGGAAAGGCAGAGGTAGAGTCGTCTTCTCTACTCTGGTTCCTTTTTTTCCTTTTATTTAACCACCTTCTCTTTATTATTTTCACTATCACCATCAGTAGTCTCGTTATTTACCTATGCAGGTTCCAACTCCTCTAGCTGCAGACCGCTCCTAGTGTTAACTGTGTTTACCTATTTTGATTAGGCTCAGTATTACTAGGTAGACCTCCCTGAGATCTAGTGTTTTGTGCTCCTACAATCTGACCCAATTGCATCTCTAAGTTTTTTTATTCAATTATTTACTCTTTATATCTGCTACCAACTATGCTTGAGTAGCCATAATTTACTTCTACATCTCTTCCATATTACTAGATTAAGTCATGTCCTGATTACTCTGAACTTACAGCTATTGATTTTTTTGTATGGCGACCCTGTATTGATTGTTATTCTACGCTTGATTTCCACCCCATGAGAAATTAGAATGATTCCATCAATTGGGATTATAAGTGTTACCAAAGTTCTATTATCCTTGATGGTTAGCATTTTCCTCATAATTAACAGACTCTGGATTAGTAGAACAAGCATATATTGCATGCTCACTTCTTCCACAAATATCACACCAAGTATTAGCCTGATAAACTATATTAGTTGTTATTGCAGGTTGTGTAACCCCTAATTTTATATTGCTGAATTAAGTAGTTAATTGATTTTGTAGTGCAAAAATCTAAGCTGATATAGCAGTAAATTAGTCCACCTTCATCACCTCTGCAACCTTCTTTGGAGAACTTCTTGAGTCAGCATGCCACTCAGGATTCCCTTGTGAAATCTGGTTCAGCAGTGTGTATAATTTATCATACGTCTTCACAAGAGCTTGACCACCTGTTTCTTAATCCAAAAGAATATTAGTGTTGGGATCAATATCCCCTATGAAAGTATAAGCCAATACATCATTATACTGATGATGATGAGGGAAATTTCTAAGCATACCCTTAAATCTTTCCCAAGCTTGGTAAAGATCTCCTTCTTTCTTTCTGAAACTCAAAATCTCACTTCTCAAATATGTCTTCTTCCTAGATAGAAAGAATCTAATAAGGAAATTTTGAGCTAGATTATTCCTGAAAGTTATGAAGTTTAGTGGTTCAGCATATAACCACCTCTTTGCTTCCCCAATTAAAGAAAAGGGGAAGAGAGTCAGTCTGGCATAATTACTAGATACCTCTGTAGAAATATAGGTATCACTGATTTTCAAGAAGGTATGTATGTGTTGTTTTAGGCCTTCATGTGAGAACCCTACAAATAGTCCACTTAAACACAATAGATGCACCATATTTTACTTTAATTTAAACCAACCACCCGCCTCTAGCTTTCAGATACAATTAGTAACATGGTTCATAAGTAGGATTGCCACTTCATGAAAAGGCCTAGCTTCTTCTCGAGCAGGAGAAGCTTGAATCACTGGGGTTGGGGCACATGGGGCATTAGGATCAATTAAATCATTAATATTTGGATCTCTTTAATCACCAATTTAAACTTGCTGAATTGGATAGTGAAGTGTTGTTGCTCTTCACCTCTGATGAAATGCTTGTTCTGGTTTTAAATAAGGCTCTACCAATTCTTTTTCTCTTACCAGTCTAGTACTTCGCTAGTCCTGCAAAAGTCAGCTGCTAAGATCAAGTTGTTAACACTTAAACTTGTTATCAAAATAAAATATAGAAAACTACTAATTATTCTAGTTCCAGGCAACGGCACCAAAAACTTTTTGCGGTCTATCGCACACGTAAGTGCATGAATCGTACAAGTAATATAGTGACTCAGAGAGTCGGATATCATACCTACAAGGACTACTTAACTAGCAATTCTACTAACTTTAGTTTTGACAATAATGTATTAAGTGTTTCAAAGTCTCAAAATGATAGTGAATATTTAATGGATAATTTAATTAATAAAGAAATGATAATGTGTGACAATAGCAATATAAGCAATGTTGTAAACAATATGAGTGAGAATACCAGGGTTAAAATACTTTAGACAATCTTACAAATCTCTATTCTTATCATGGTTTTTTTTATTATTGGGTTATTGATTCACAAGGTTTAGAGTATGATAATGGTCTCTCGATCCTCTAATCATCTACCTAAATGGACATTACAACTACATCATTAAGAGGGGATGCAATAATTCATTAAAATACATTAAGATATCATCCTGCAAGTGAACAAACAAGGCTTTTAGGTATATCTCTATCCTAGATGCTAATTCAAATCCTCCACTTTATAAAAAAAAATATGAACCTTGCTCCTTAAACTCTTTTATTTATCCTATTGATTCTCCACTCAAATTCATAAAGGAATATAGGTGTATTTTAATGGTGTCCATTCATCAAAATAGTAAGTACAAGAAAGAATAACCCATGTGATAATTCAATAATAAACCACTCTAATAATATTAAAGAGTAATCATGTTTTCAGCCTCAACCCCAGAACAAGGGTGTTTAGCCACTCATGTCTGAATTCAACATCAAAAATAAATAGTTAATCATACCAAAAATTAATGTTGAAAGAATGAAGTTCTAAGAACCCTAAAAGAAGTATCGTAAGTTCTTTTAGCCTTTGTTGTACGTATGTAAAAGTCCCCTCAATTGTGTTGAAGTATTTCTTTTATAGTAGGACAAGATTGGCCTATTAAATAGCCACCACTGCATCGCGGATATCAATGTGGGGAATAGAGTCTGTACCGCAGTAGTCATAGCAGGGACCAGGGTTCGCGTCGTGAGGCTATCGCGGACCCTCACTAAAATTCATCTTAGGAATTAATCTTGCCTCTGCAATATAAAGTTATCGCGGAGGTTCACCAGAATATGCCATCGACACCAAAATCACTTTGGGCGATGCGAAGCTTAACGTGGGGACTGGATTCCATGACACACAACTCATTATTTCTTTCCTTTCAAGCTCATTTCTTCTTTCCTTGTTCCCATCTTCAAATTTATGCTCTCCTAGATCAATCCAAGCATCCTCATGTCCAGAAAACCATTCCCATATATTTAATCTTCATTAGTTTCTCATAAATGCATCCAATTGCGTGCAATTTCATCATAATTCAACCCTGCATTAACTAATAATGTACATTAGCTAAATAATGTAATTATAACTCAAACACAGTAAGAAAACATATTTTAGCTCATAGAATAAATCCTACTATCAGTAAATATTGGTGCTTGGACATATAAATATGCCCAAGATCAGTTCACTAGGTAAAGAGGGTAATCTCCAGTCCATGGTAGACTTGAGATATCCGTCATGGCCAGGCCCTGGTTTAGGTCCTAACAAAGTTGGTATCAGAGCCTAGATTTTGTGTCATTGGGTGTCCACAAAGTTGTGACAAGTAGAGTCTCTTTCATGGGTGCGTATCACTCCACACTTATGAGGGAGAGGCTACAAGGCATTTAGAAATGTTTTCTTTCTTGTTGTTCTACTTTCAGGAAATAGAGTTTAAGGCCATAAAACTCCTCTAATCCTTATTTTTTCGCATTTCAAATCATGCCTCCAAGAAAATTTGAGGCTCGTAGAAACTCTTCAGTCCTACTTGGATACAATTTGGATACAAATCATCCTACTTATAGAGTTTGGACCTAGTCTAGGGGTCCAACTCCTGATTGCCTTCGTGGAGTTCTTCTAGTTCCCTCTAACCCTCCTCGAATACCTCAGGTTGATATGTCTAATGTTGAGTTTTGATATTTGATCCATTTGCTTACCCATTTGGTGGCCTCTCAGACTAAGCATATTGCTTCTATTGCTCCATCTTCTAAGTTCACTAAAGTTGACCAGTTTATGAGGTTGAGTGCACCGAATTTTATTGGTTCGAAGATTGAGGATGATCTTTAAAATTTCATTGATGAGATGGTGAAGATTTTCTATGTAATACACGTTTTTTACTCTGGGGATGTTGAGTTTACCGCACACCAGCTGAAAGATGTGGCATATTAGTGGTATAAGGAATGGGAGCAGATAAGGGGAGATGATGCTGAGCCAGCTATGTGGGATTACTTTTCTAGTACATTTCTGGATTATTTCTTTCCTCA
Organism: Capsicum pubescens; assembly: GCA_030864215.1. Taxonomy (NCBI): domain Eukaryota; kingdom Viridiplantae; phylum Streptophyta; class Magnoliopsida; order Solanales; family Solanaceae; genus Capsicum; species Capsicum pubescens. Next base: position 189,203,208 of record CM061544.1, on the reverse strand, counting down.
TTAGTTAAAAGAGGTGAAGGCCAAGGAGTTCATAAATTTGAAACAAGGTAGAATGATAGTGAAGGAGTATTCCTTGAAATTTCATTAGTTGTCTGACTATGCTCCTAATATAGTGCCTAGCATGAGGGCTAAAATCAGGAAATTTGCTTCTGGGTTATCCTACAAACAAAATTTGGAAAGCAAGGTTGCCTTGTTGAATAAGGATATGAATATCTCTCAACTTGTGTTATATATACAATAGGTCAAAGAGAAAAAGAAGAAGCAATCATAAATGAATGAAAGGCAGAGTAAGAAGTTTCAGTATTCGGATCAGGGTAAAGGTCAGTAGTAGAGTGGTAGAGATGGTGAAAAATAGTCTTAGAAGAAATGGGGAAATTTTAGTTCCTATTCTACATGAGTTCCCTATATCCTAAGCCATATGATGACTGTCATTTTCAGAGCGATAATGGATTTAGGTCACAGGGTGCCCAGTCTTAGGCTAGTGAAGCTCAGTCGGCCACGTCTTATCCCCTTTGTAATTTCTGTTGGTAGGTGTATCATGGGGTATGTGATGAGGAGAGGAAAAAGAATTTTAAGTATGGTCAGCTTGGTCACATGAAGAGAGATTATCCTTTGAGGGTCGATTCTGGAGCTAACAAGGTTCTTGTAGCTACTTTTTTAGCTCCGGCACCAAAAGGTGCTACCTCTGGCTCTGGTACTGGTCAGAATCATATTTATGCTCTTTCCACCAATTAAGAATTTAAGGTTTCTCCTAATGTTTTCACTGATATGATAAACTCTTCTCTCGTGATGTGTATTATCTACTTAATCTGAGGTCTACTCTTTTATATGTGACCCCTTATGTGTTATTTATTTTGGTTTTAGTCCTGAGTGTATTTCTAATCCCTTTTTATATCTACCTCGATGGGTGACTCTGTTGTGGCTAGAAGGATGTATAGGTATTGTGTGGTTTTTATCTGTGGTAGGGAAACTTTGATAGATTTGATATAGTTGGATATGTTGGATTTTGATGTGATCATGGGGATGGATTGGTTACTCTCGTATTATGCCTTTTTAGACTGTCAACTCATAAGGTCGGCTTTTAATTCTCGAATGAACTAGTGATTGAGTGGATAGGTCATTCCTTAGTGCCTAAAGGAAGGTTTATATCTTATCTTAGAGCCCAGAAGTTGATTTCCAAGGGATGTCTCTATCACTTTATCCGAGTTAAAGATTATAATTCAGAGGGTCCATCTCTGTAATCTATTCTTGTGGTCTATGAATTTTCTAAAGTGTTCCCTAATGATCTTCTTGGTGATCCTATTGATAGGGAGATAGATTTTGGGATTAATCTTCTTTCAAACACTCATATTATCTCTATCCCTCCTTATGAATGACTCCAGCTGATTTAAAATAACTAAAAAATAGTTGAAATATCTTCATGATAAGGGTTTTATTTGTCCTATTATTTCCCCATGGGGTGCCCCTATGCTCTTCGTGCATAAGAAGGATGGGTCCCTTCGAATGTGTATAGATTACCACCAGTTGAATAAGGTGATAGTGAAAAATAAGTATCCTCGTCCTAGTATTGATGACATATTTGATCAATTAAAGGGTACAAAGTACTTTTCTAAGATTGACCTTCAGTCGGGTTATCATCAGTTGAAGATTAGGGAGGTGGATATCCCTAAGACTTCTTTCTGGACATAGTATGGTAATTTTAAGTTTTTGGTGATGTCCTTTGGTTTGACTAATGCATCGGTGGCATTTATAGATCCTATAAATTGGGTATTTCATCAGTTTCATGACTTGTTCGTCATTGTGTTCATTAATGATATTCTGATATATTCCAAGAGTGAGGCAAATTATGTCGATAACCTTTGTTATGTATTGTAAACCCTTAGGGATCAGCGGTAGTATGCTAAGCTCTCTAAGTGTGAGTTCTAGTTGAATGTTGATACTTTTCTTGGTCATGTTATTTCTAGTGAAGGGATCATGGTAGATCCACAAAATGTTAGGGCAGTTAAGAAGTAGCCTAAACCTATGACTCCAATTGATATTCGAAGCTTCTTGGGTTTAGCCAGTTATTATAGTGGGTTTTAAGAGAGATCCCATCTATTGTGCTCCATTGACTAAGTTGACCCAAAATAAGGTAAAGTTTCTGTGGTTCGATGCCTGTGAGGGAAGTTTTGAGAAGTTGAAAGACAAGTTGACTTTTGTGTTTTTTACCCTACCTGAGGGTACTAATGGCTTCATGTTTTATTGTGATGCATCTCGTGTGGGATTGGGTTATGTTCTGATGCATCATGGGAAGGTGGTCGCATAATCTTCTAGACAGTTAAAGGTCCATGAGAAGAATTATCTGACTCGTGATCTGGAGTTGTTAGCTATCGTATTTGCTTTAAAGATCTGGCGTCCTACTTGTATGGGGTTCATATTGACATTTATTCTGATCATAAGAGCTTGCAGTATGTGTTCACCCAGAAGGAGTTGAATCTCAGGCAAAGAAGATGGCTTGAGTTTCTCGAGGATTATGATATATGTCTGCACTATCACCCAGGTAAAGCTAATGTAGTTGTTGATGCTCTTAGCAGGTTGTCCATGGGGAGCTTATCTCATGTTGATGAGAGAAAGCGAGGTTTGATGAGGGTTATTCATGGCTTGGCTAATCTTGGAGTTTGTCTTTTGGATTTTAAGGATGGTGGGGTAATCGCTCGGGATGTGGCAAAGTCTTCTTTCGGTACTAAGGTAAAGAAAAAGTGGGTTTTGGACCCTATCTTAATGAATGCCAAGGATAATATCAGTCAGCAGAAAGTGATGGCTTTAGAGATTTGTGGCAATGGTATCTAATGGTCTAAGAGATAGTATCTTGGTTGAGGCTCATGAGTCGAGGTATACTGTTCATCTTGATTCGACGAAGATGTACCATGACTTAAAAGAGGTTTACTGGTGGAATGACATTAAGAAAGATGTGGCCAATTTGTGGCTAAGTGCTTGGTGTGTCAGCAAGTGAAGGTGGAGAACTTAAAGCCTGGAGTATTGTTTTAAGAAATCGAGTCACCTGTGTGGAAGAGGGAGGTGATTAATATGAATTTTGATATCGATCATCCATAATTGTATATTCAGTTTGACTCGATTTGGGTCATTGTGGACAGGATGACTAAGTCCGGTCATTTCTTACCTGTAAGGACTAATTACTCTGTTGAGGATTATGCAAGGTTGTTCATTCAAGAAATCATCAAGTTGCATTATGTGCCTATCTCTATTATATCTGATCATGGTACACAGTTCTCGTCTCACTTCTGGCATTTTTTCCAGAGAGATTTGGGAACTAAAGTGAGCCTTAGCACAGTTTTCCACTCTCAAGCGGATGGACAAGTGGTGAGCACCATTTATACATTGGAGGATATGCGTTGGGATTGTGTGATTGACTTTGGTGGTAGCAGGGTTGATTATTTTCCTCTCATCAAGTTTGCCTATAATAATAGTTATCACTCTAGCATTGGGATGGCTTCATTTGAGGCTTTATATGGTAGGACATATAGTTCTCCTATTGGGTGGTTTGAGGATGGTGAGGCTGGGTTGTTCAGTCCCGACTTGGTTCACTAAGCCATGGAAAAGGCGAAGGTGATTCAGGATAGTCTTAAGATCTCCCAAAGTCTCCAAAAGTCCTATGCGAACATGAGGCATAGGGAGTTGGAATTTGAAGTTGGAAATTGGTTGTTCTAAAGGTGTCTCCCATGAAGGAAGTGATGCGGTTTGGAAAGAAGTGAAAGCTCAGTCCTCGTTATGTGGGTCTTTATTTAATTTTGAAGAGAGTGGGTAATATCCCATATGAGTTAGAGTTGCTTCCCTATTTGCATTCTGTTCACCTGGTTTTTCATGTTTAAATGCAGAGAAAGTATGTGGGTAATCCTTCCTAGGTGGTTTCGTTATAAAGTGTTGGTGTTTTGGACTCCTTATCGTATGAGGAAGTTCCTATTGAGATTTTGGATCGGTAATTTCATCGGTTGCAGACAAAGGTTATGGTTGTGGTGAAGTTACTATAGAGGGACCAAAAGTTTGAAGAAGCTACTTGGGAAGCTGAAGAGGACATGAAGTCCAAATACCAATTCTGGTTCCCCATTCCAGATAATTGCGCTTAAGGTATGTGTTAATCTTAACATCTTTGTTTTCTAACTTTGTTAAAGAAAATTGTCATTTTCTTGACATCATTGGTTTTTGTCTTTGTTAAAGGTAAGTGTGGTTGTATTCCGTGTTAAATCGTGTTGAGGGATGCCTTGTCTCATCCTTCGAGGATGAATAATCCTAATAGGGGGAGAATAAAACACCCCAAATTTTGGTCCTTGAAATTTTCTTGACTTATGTGGCTTACTGCCTAAACTACAACTCACCCTACTAGTCATAGGGTGTCATTACGGGCTGTAAGAACCTAATCGTAGCCTGACCAGTATGGATTGGACAAGTTTTTGTTATGATTAGGATTGGCTCCTAACGAGTTGTAAAGACTCTATACGAGTCTTATAGTCTTATCTGTACCCAAACCAGTGTGATCACCAAATTGTTCTGTCTTGCCTACAACTTGACCAGATGGGTCATAATGTCTAGGTAAGAGTCGTAAGGTACAACTTATAACCAAACCAGTGTGGGTGCACATGGGGTACTATCTAATATACGACTACGTGTCACGAGTCGAAGGGTGACCCTATAAGTCGTAAGGTCACCTGTAGCGACTAGGCGATAATTTTCCAGTATTTTATTAAGGGCACTTTGGACATTTCCCCTCTTCCCTAATCGTGACCCACGACTTAAAACCTTTTTAGGGTATCATTATCACTCTAAAACAAATCAAAATAACTTCTCAATCTCTCTCAAATCTGTCAGGTTAAGAACAATTAGGGTTTCCAAGAAGTTGATCAATTAGTGCCCAAGGGTAATTTCTCTCCATAGTTGTGATACTTTCAGGCATATTACTCTTCAACAATTCTTATTTTATGAAAATCATGTGTTTTAAATGGTTTATGTGTATGGATTTGAATGTGGGTTTTGTTATGGTTGAGGGTTTTGGAATGAATGTTTCTTAAACTGTTTTCCCATGATTTCGTATGTATTGTTCATGCTTTATATATGGTTTTAAACTTATGGGGTTCATGGGCCTGGTGAATAAACTAGAGGATTGTGATTTCCCCAAATTTTATGAATATTGACAATTGAGTTGGTAATAACCCCAACCCAGTTTTGTGAAAGTGGTTTAGAGTATGAGTATAATTGCATTGAACTACTTTCGGAACAATTGCATAATGTAAAGAGGTTATTGAAACGTAATAGTTTGATTTAATGAACAAACGGATTTGTTTTCCCCAATTTAATGGAATGGAAATGGCAATGATGATGTTACTTTGCAAGTGTAGTTGGTATGACGGTACCAACAATGTATGTCTTAAGGTGTGTTGTGTTTTAAGGAATTGGAATGTGTGAAAAAATTTTAATCTGACTTAAAAGAGGGATGTGTATTCAGGCCGTGAAAGTGAAGCTCCCAAGGGAACAATACTGACAATTGTGGTTGCCGATGCAAGGGTCTAAATGATCGGGTGGTTCGAGTCCCCCTTATTATATGATTGGGTGTTTTGAGTCCCCCAAGTTAAACAACTAGGTGCTTAAGTTACCTTTGATATATGCCGCGAGGTTCGAGTCCCCCATGGTGCATATGTACATTTGATTATCCTCTGGTTCATACGGCTACATTCAATGGGGCCCTTTTAGCTGGGGAGAGCTGGACCCATATAGCTCGTAGGTGCCTTATCATGATGGTTATGCTACACAATCTAGGTTAAGATTTTTAATATGAATGCTAAGCCTTGTTCCCTATCTCGGTATTTTATATAAGTATATATATACGCATACATGCATGTGAACATATACATTGAGCTAAACTAGATTTTGAATTGTCATTACTTTATCCTCATCCCTGAGTTATATGTTAGTGATCAAAACACTAACTATCTCCGAACGTTGTATCCCTACGCAATACAGGGTCCGAAGTCAATCCTACTTTTCCTACTCAGTGTAAGGTGGATCGGCTCAGTTCGCCGGTCGTTTGCGGTGAAGTGGTGAGGCTTTCATTCTCTGGAAAACTTGATCATTCCAACAGTTTTCTTCTATGAATTGGAATTAAAGACTTCACATAAACATTATCATTGTTAGAGTCGGAGGCATATCCCGACGTAGGTTGTTTTTATGGTACAGAGGCTTTATGAATTACTGTGGATGGGTTTTGGTTGTTGACATTCATAGACTTTTGAGTCACTGTTTACCCTATCTTGTTATATATCCGGAATTCAGCCACTACTAGGTGTGTTATGTTTTGTTTGGCTAGGCAAAGAGGGTGGTCTCCAGTCCACGGTGGACTTAAGATACCCGTCACGGCTAAGCCCTGGTTTGGGTCGTGACAGCTACCCCACCAAATTCGACGTTGTGGACTCAATGGAATAGTTGAAATTCTATTCAGATGAAAAATGGGTCCCACACCCACTTGCCATATTTCTTAACTTCCAATCAATAGCCCAAAATGAGTCTGGGACCCTTGGGACTCAAACAAAGGGTCCACCTAACTTAATATCAATGTTTTGGAGTTGTTGGAATAGTCAAAATTAGCATGCGATATTATTTGACTGAAGTTTTCTTTTGGTGGTCAGTTTGAACCATCGAAGGCTTTAAAACAGAAATTGGATCTAAAAACCAAAGGAACTGCTTTGTAATCAAACTGTCAGTTCCAGCAAGTCATAAATGACTTGGGGGCAGTTGTAGGAAAACTCTAAAAGGTAAAAATGGGCAGAAATACAGAAAATGACTTGGAGGGTCATTACATCATGGCATAGTTAGCTCTTAGCTTGAGCTAAGACTTTTGTAAGTATGTTTATTTAAAACTTCATGGTAGGATGGATCCCTAATTATTTTTAAGGTTGTGTTGCTGCTAAGTTCGAATGTATCTTCAAAAGTTGTAGAGGTAGCATAGAGAGAGAACTTCTCTATTTTAGTCATTTTTTAACTTAGGATTCTTTGATGGGGATAATTTGTAATTTCTTACTGATTTGAGGGTTCCTCATGTTAGAGTCTACCCTAAGAATGTGTAGGAAACAACCTCAAATTTTTTATTTTAGATGATCTAGGATACCTAAAAAGGAAGAAAGAAAAGGAAATATTATTGTAAATGGCACAAGAAATGGACTCAGTCTACAAATAATTGTGTAAATTTTAGGAATCTGGTTCAATATTACTTGGAAAAATGTTTGTTTCGGATAGCAGACTAACCAATCAGAATTGAGACATCACCTTTCGTGGGAGTAGTAGAGATCAACATGATGTTTATTGACTTAAGGAAATTGTCTGAACCATAAAAAGATCTGGAGGCAGTTGAGCACATCCTATCCCACAAGAGTCAAGCCCAGAAAGTTGGTTATATAATAGGGGAAGCAGATACAAGCTTTTTCTTTTAATGACTAGCCACATAACTATAGGTTCGTTGGTCTACTCTACCTCAATTCACCATTTCAAACCTTATAAAAAGGTTTTTTGGTACTAGTTTCTTCTTCCTATACCATATTTGAAACATCTAAAGAAGAATTTTGTGTCTTTCTGGTCAGCAAAGGAAACAATCATCCCTACGTCGTAAAATAAGAGCACCTGGCTTTACCCATTCACAAGTACTTGATTCTATGTACAAACATCATATGCCAGCAAATTTGGTCACCATTATAGGTATTAAAGATATTGTATTTGGAGAGGTGGATAGATTCGTGCATCAAGTGTAAATTGAGACATTTTAATATGGTGATATATTGATATTGTTTAATATCATTTCTCGAGTCCAAAATTTTTAGAGTTATTTTGTGGCATTTATAACAATCCCTAGTGTTCTTTTTTTAGTTCCAATAAGCATTTTAGGTGTTGGCTTACCCTTGACGTTGAGGGTTTCACAGGCAACATTATTGGGATTGAGAGTCCCTAGTATAAAGTCGTCTCCTCCTGAGTACATGAGACTGTGCAAGTGTGGAGAAAGCCTATCCCATTAGTTAGAGGACTCGCGATTGAGCTCTGTATCATTATACACTTGAGTTTGGGGGTTCGTTTCCTTTGATCGAAGGTTTTGGAGAATCTAGCCCTTAACTTTCTTTCCTACACAGAAGTCGATACTCCAAAAATCTTCTTCATTTATAATTTTGAGCTTTTGAGACCATCGGGTCAAATACATGATTTTCAGAATGTTTTCGTCCTAATATCATCCTGAAAGTCCCTAATGCTGACTTGCTAAAAACGTTGTTAGCAAAAACCCTTTAGAGGTACAAAAAGATTGGTCTAAGGAAAAAAATTATAGCTCGTCCTTTCAGGACTTTATGTTTCATTCTCCAGTTAATAAGCTCTATTTTTCTCGGTGCCTTTGAGAGGTTTGCTCACTCTAGGATGCTGCGTTTAGGTTTAGAATTTCATCAAGGGGTTGTTTTCTTCCTCCGAGAGCAAGAGTCAGTTTTGAAAACCTATCAAGTCGTGGAGATAAGGAAAAAAACAAGCAACCATGAATAATTGAAAAGGAATGAGAACATACTTATTGTTCTATATAGAGTTGTCTAATTTAATGTCTTTGAGGGACTTCAGGGCTGGTAAGTTGTTTATTCCCTTCAACTGTTTTCCAGTTGTTGTCTTTGGACCGGTCATTGAAGAATTCCCTTGTGTCTCTGTCCTTAAGCAATTAAACTACCTCTTTTCTAAGATGACGGCAATCCCTAGTATCGTGCGCATGCATCTCATGAAATTCACACCATGTTCTCTAGTTTTAAGGATTGAGGCTCGTGCAAATAGGGATTGAGAACTTGGTCCATTTGATTTCTTGGATGGATGACACTAAATCCTTTAATCTGATAGTAAAGCAATACTCCAAAAGAGGGAGAGCATTGTTGATGGCCTATATCACTAGTTTTAAGATTCCTAGGTTGTAGGTCACTCTGCCAAAAGACCCTAATTTCAGTGTAATGTTAGATTTTGGAGTGGGGGATAGCATGCCAGCTCAAAATTGCTCTTGGATCAGCCACGTAGAGGGTATACCATCCCTGGGGTATCCCCTTTGAATTCTCCCAACTCAAGATGCTTCAAAATAATTTCTCCCTTTGGTGCCAAGGGTTTTTCAGCCTTTGCTTCAGTTTACACTCGAGGGGTGTTACTTTTGATTCACCTATAATCATTCTTAATCTAAATCTTAGATTTGTACCAAATGTGTACTTTATATCACGTTGTGGCCTCAACTCTATCAGGCTTTCCTTCAGTCTAAATGAAGCAATTGAGCTCTCAAAATTCAATCCTTTTGTGAAAGATTTCGCAGCCCATTCAGCTGGAACCATTGGTAGTTGTATACGCTCTTTTTGGAACCTATCAATGAACTCCCAGAGCAATTCTGTGTGTCCTTTCTCTATTTTGAAGATATCCCATTTACGGGGCCAAACTTTCATAGCTCCAAAATGAGCCCTGAGAAAGATATTGGCGAATATATTAAAAAATCTGATGGAATTTTTGGGTAAGAGAGAATACCAGACTAGAGCTTTGCCCAAGAGGTTTTTTCCAAACTGCTTAATCATCACCAACTCAACCTCTACCATCGTCAGATAATTCCCATTCATAGTTGTTGTGAAGAAAAACAGATACTCTTGAGAGTCGGTAGTCTTATCATACTTGGTGATGTCCAATATTTTAAACATTGTGGGGATAGTCCTAGTTACTGTGTTGGCCTTGTAAGGCACTTCTGTGGAGCTCTTTAATTTGTCTACTTGGCTACAAAAGGAACTCCCGAAGTACAGTTGTAAATATGTAGCTAAGTGTTTTGCATCTTCATCCCTTCCCTTAATATTTTCACCATGAATGCAAGTGTAAAGATTGAGGCCCTAGGCTCACCCCCTAACTCTTTGACCATGTGCCCTTCAAATCTGTCTTTGAACTCATCATCATCATCATCATCCTGCTAATTTTCTTTAGAGAAAATAGGAGTTCCTTAGTCTAGATCACCCCAAAACTCATCCATACTCTTATCTTGAGCTTCCGCCCTTTCCATCAGCTTTGTCTGTCCTTAGCAAAGGTTTTGAAGATTTGGTGGAGGCTTTTCAAGTCAACTGCTCCACTTTTAGTTTCCTCCTTTCTGTCAAGAAGGTTGTGACCCCTTTTTGAGTATTAACATTTATGAGATCCACATTGATATGTGGGCTGTCCTCATCATAATGGGTCATTTGATCGCTAGAGTCAGCCGAGCATATGGCTTGAGTTCTTGCTGCATCCTGCATTGCAAGTACCCTTTCAGTATGCTCTATATTATTTGCCATTGTCCTACCATATATCTGTAAGAGCACAAAATGCACAAGCTACCAAATAACAAGTAAGATAAAACCTACATATTTGTTGTGTCCCCACGGTGTATGCCAAACTATTTACCATGGATTTGGTGCAGGTAAATTTATAGGTGAGTCCTAGAGAATGTGTTGCAATTCAATGTTGATCTGAGTTTGATTTGTTAATAGTTAGAGCAATCATGATTAAGAAATACAAAAATTAACTAAAAGACATTAACGAATAAATAAAAACAAATGAGCGAAAGCGAGTGGAGATCGTCCACAAATGCTACAGAGAGCTAAGATCGTTCTACCAGCGAGACTTAAGTGAACTAGAAAATAAGTGAATGAAGAAAAAAAGGATAAATAAAGTTTAGAGACCAAGCAACTAATATTTTATTACAATAAAGTGTGAGGAGAAGGGAAAAGATGATGTCTCTACAAATAAGTAACGATGACTTTTTGTAGCATACAAACTTAGGCCTTAGCCAATCGAATTGTAGTAGCACTATTGTAAAGGATTTCCACCTTTGTGAGAATGCCACTCATTCACATTTCTGAGGGACTAGACACTCTTGTCCCTTGATTGTCAATTTATTTCATGTTACTAGTGTTCATAGATGGAAGCTTACTTATCCTCTCATGAGGACTCTCTTGTTATGTAACCTTCGAGTGCACCCTTTCGTAGTCATGGTGTTTGTTGTGGTAATCACGCGCTCTAACTATTCACCCAAAAAATTTCACGGGTCGTTACACCAATTTTGCCCTATGCATGTATCACCATATTACAGTATAGCTATATATGTGTGAGTATGTGTGTGTGTCGTGTATAAAAACAAGATCTACACAAAAGCAATTTTGTTTGTCCATATTACCATGTTACACTATCGCTATATATATATATATATCTTTGTTTGTGTATTTTTATATAACTTGTCTATAGTGTATGCATATTTATTTAGGGGAAAGGACAGAAATGGCACTTCAGATCAAATAAATTCCACGAAAATAGTCATGGAATTTAAATTTCATTTTCTAGTCATTTCAATTTGTTGGCTGGTTCTATACAGTTTTTACACACCTTCTATACAGTTTCTATACACTGTCTTATACATATACACATTCTATACAAATATTATACAGTTTTGATACACAATTTATACAATAATTATATTTCTTTTTTACACATTTTATACAACAATTATATAATTTTTATACACATTATATACAATTTTTTATATATATTTTATACATATACATATTTGGTAGAACTGTACAATTTCTATACATATATCTTATATAGATACATATTTTGTATAATAATTATAGCATTTTTATACAATTATATTTAATTATTATTTTTAAACAACAAAAAAAAGTAGAATATTTTCAGTTAAGAAATTTGTAGCCAAAAAAATACTGAAATACTTTTAGTAAAGGGCCGAATGGCCCAAGTTGGAAAGACTGAGAATGGCCAAATGGCCCAATGGCCATGAAATGACAACTGTATTGCCGACAAGACACATAATATCCATATGCCCAAATTTGGGCTATTTTTTTAAAAGGGCTACACCATGTCTTTTTTCCTATTTATTTTATTTGTATATAGAATGTGCATATTTGTGAATATCCTATATATATAATTGTGAATATCTTACGTATTTGCCTAATGACTATTTGTTAAAAAAAATTATTCATTTAAATATTTGTCAACGACTAGTTTATTAAAAATTTCAAATTCACAACGGCTAGAATTTTTAAAACGTAATTGGTAGCATTGCATGATTAAAAGTTTAAAATAACCACCAAAGGATGTGATGCAGCGGATAGGGCTGCTCTTCCCTTAACCAGAGGTCTCGGGTTCGAGCCCTGGGTATGGAAAAATCCTTGGTAGGGAGCGCTTCCACTCAAATGGGGCCCTACGCAACACGAATCCGGATTAGCCGAACTCCAATGTGCGTATCGAACACCGGATGGAAAACTAAAAAAAAAATTAAAATATTAAAATATACAAACTTAAATGATTAACACATTGCAAACCAAAATATAAATTAAATGGCTAATTAAGTTGATAAGTCAGCTAACGTTGATGAAGAAATTTGGTGATATTTCTTCAAGTAAAAGCACAAATCACCAGTACCATGTCTCCACACTGGACATGATTTTGATCTTTAACAAGCAGATAGAGGACGATTATCCATGCAAGTCAAAAATAGAATAATAGTTAAGTAAAAAATATAGATAGAGACAAAATGTGGGAAAATTATGTGAAAAATGAAGAAGTTTAAGTTGGTATTTATAGTTTTAAAAATAGGACCAAAGTGTAATTAAATAGACATAGTGTAACAACAGGAACTTTCGAACTAAGAATTTAGCCGTTCTAAGCATGTAGTAAGGCCTAACCCGTTGCATTCTTAATTATACCTAGGTGTTATTATAAAATTTCTAGTTTGACGAGTATTGAATGTTATTCGAGGTCACAAGAAGTCCCTAACACCTAGTTAAATTGAAAACTGATCTTTCGATCAAGTTTTAGCATCTTATAAGGTAAATTTCAAACGATCATAACTCCAAGTATATGCAGAGTTCGGTGGTATAATACCCAAAAAATTAAAGGTATTTGAATCTTCTTTTCAACACATCCAATTGTTTGTTGATACGCTTTCAGAATAAAAAGTTATGATTATTTTAGTAAAGCACTATTAAGCTATCAGATTCGACGATCATACAACGAGAGGATCCAACGACTATTGGAAGAACCAATGACCATTGGTTGGATGATCTGATGAAGTTCCAGACACATGAAAAAGCCCTCTAACGACCATTGGTTGGTTCCTCTGATGTCTAAAATAACTTTTCGATCAATATTTTTTTTAAGCATAATCCGATCTTTTCCTTAGCTTTTAACCCTCTTCCAGACATGAAGGCACCAAAACTTATATATATGAGGTCCTAAAGCCTATTATTTTCCTAATATCTCAAGAATAGATCCATAGCAAGATCAAGCAAGCCAGGGTTCTAGATAAAGCAAATTTCGTAAGTTCTCCTTGTCAAGTATTTGTGTTTGCTGAGGTACGCAAGATTCAGTGATGGATTTCTTTCATCCTAATACCCAAGTATTTTAATTATATGATGAATTATATTTAAATATAGGGTTTTACCTAATCTTCTTCAAGCTATGATTTTTATGCAAAATTAGAGTTTTTATGAAAGATTTCCTATGCATATCAATGAATTACTATGAAAAACTTGTTTTATTATATGGTTATGATTCTCCAATAATGTGTTAAGATTATTTATGAAGTTATGAAAGCTACTTTGAGTATTTACAAGTCATGTGTGATTTCAAGCAAGTTTTTTATGTTTTAAGCTATATGCATAGAAGTAAAGATATGGTTATGAAAGAGAGATTAAGCATTGGCTTACAATACTATGATTCATGAACAGTATGACAAATAGATATGTCATCAATGGTTATGAATAGTTTAGACATCTAGATATATTGCGTAATACTATATAGGATAGATAGATAGATATATTTTTGGGAGGATTATTTAGCACCGAGCAGATTAGCGTTCTAGATAACACTTTTCTCAGAACTACGTGCCACCATAGGTTTATATTAGCCCAAGAGGCTTAGATGGATCCATAGATAGATAGGTTTTATACCTTGACAAGCATAGGGAAGCCTTCTCCAACTGAAATTTTAAGTTTGTGCGTCATGTACTCAAATGGTATATGTTGGTTAGAAGAAACTCCCACCAAAGCTATTCCTTTATGATTTCATTATATATGTGTGTGTGTGTGTGTACGTATCAAGAAAAGAAGTATTATGCGGATTCTTTAACTTATGATTCTCTTCACTTTTCAACATGTTTATGATGCTTTAAAGGATTTCCTCATGATTTGCGTTTTCATCTCCATTCATGATCTTAAGTTATTTTTATGTTCTTATTGTCAGTTTAAGCTTATTGCTATATATGTGTATGTATAACTTGCATATCAATACATTTCATTGTATTGATTGCGTCTTGCTTTATATTTTTCATGCGATGTAGATCTAGGTTCTCGAACTCAAGATTGTTGTTAGATGTTCGGTAGCATCTATACTTCATTTGTTCGGTGAACTCTTTCATTATTTGGAGATACAGTCTTATTTTAGTTTTCTAATTAGCTTAGAATTTTATTCTTTCTTTTCAATAGAGGTTACGAGGCCTTGTCTTAGTTTATTTCATGTCTTAGTAATAGAGGTTTCATTAGACAAAGGTTTAGATTTTAATGATTTTGAGGTCATTTAAACATTCTTAAATTTATAAGAAAAAATTTACATCATTATGCTTTAGTGAAATTCTTCCATCGCAGTTCAATTATTTCATTTGGTTTAGTTATGTTGCATCACAAAAAGGACCTGTTTGGGTCACATATAATGACTAGTTCATGATCACAACGAGGAGATAGTCTCGGATCATGACACATAGAAGTTAAGAGAAAAATTGTCAATGGCTAGTTTTTAAAAAGTTAAATTCACAATGGATAATTTTTAAATACTAATTTTTAAGATTTAATAATATTTAATTTTTAAATTTGGTAAATGTCTTTTATATTATATTTGAATGTTAACTGTATCAATAGTTTTTGGAAAAAAATAATTCACTTCACCGCCCAATCCACCGAGTCAAAAATCCTTTCTTCTCTACAAATCTATCCCCCCCAGAATAGCCCATTAAAAAGAGGCTCAGATCAGCCTAAAACTTAATGTAATTTGAAACACAAATTAGTGTTTCGGGTAGTTTCAACCCCATTCAGTTGTTAGATTTATATCAATTCCTTTCTGCAAAATATTCAGTTGTTAGATTTATATCAATTCCTTTCTGCAAAATGTCATCATTCTCATCCTTAAGCATAACTATAAAATTGAAGCTAGCCCTTGCTTTTATACAATTGAAAAATATTTGTTATTTCCATCTCTAGTGGATATTCACTACGGCTAACAACTTTTGTATTAATCAGCGTTTGAATATGTTGTAGGTTCCCTCTAGATTCCTCCACTCTACTGTCCATACTTACAAAACCATTCATGTTATAATTGTTTAGAGGTTTTTTGTATAACTTTAATTTGTTATAGAATTAAAATGTATAATAACCCTGGATATGTTGGCTCTAACCGTAAGTTACAATCTGTAAAATTTGGACAACATTAGCAAGTACATTCAAAAACCTAAAAGGTTTCCTTCTTCGGATATTACTAATAGTGATACAGGAATAATCACGGATATGGACTTGGTGTGTGCAATTAAAGTGCAAAAGGGGACCTAAATACACTAAAAATCAGCCAACATATTTCACTTGATGGGCACCTAAGTCTTTAAGAGGTCTTTTGGTCTTTTTTACCTTTTATTTGTAATAGGATATAAATAGAACTAGGTAGGGTTTCTTTGATTAGTTTTTGATGATATTTGTGAGTCTTGAAAGACCAAAGAACACAATTCCTCTCTCCTTAAGGCACCAAAATCGAAACTAAGATACAACAATAGGGTGGATTCTCTTTTGTTGTTGCTTGCTTGGAAACGTTAATGCTAGAGAGGTGCAATCCGATCTTGTATCACGTAAGAGATAGATTTATTATTGTGTGTAGTGTTAACGGTCCAAGAGCATCCATTTTTGGGTTCTTAAGATTATACCTTCATGTAGTCTATCTATCTATCCCTTTACTTTATTGTAATCTTGTTTTGTTCCTTTTGTTTTAGTGTAAGCCGTGTGGGTATTCTTGTTGTTGTTGTTCAACTTATTGTTGTTTACATCTTTTAATCTTCTTGTTAGTTTGTTGTTGGCTGAAAAATAGGTGTTTATACACCTCAATATAGTGTTGTTATTGTGTCATTCTTGTGTTGTTGTGGTTGGCCGAGACTAGGTCTCAAAAGGGGCTCTCAATTTTAGCCATTTTGTGGACTGTTTCGGGATGATTTTGAATCTTTTATTGTTGTATCGTATCATTTGGTATCATAGCATGTCTTGATCTTGTTCCCACAAGATCAATCTTGGGCTTGTTAGTGGAAAAAAAAGTGTTCAAAACTGAAAATTCCAAAAAGGAGCAAATCTATCCATTTTGTGTCTTGGCCGAAAATGTGTTCTTGTTGTGTCTTGGCTGAGATTTTTCCTGTTTTCTTGTCTATATCTTGGTGTCTTTTGTTTTGTTTAGTTGTTTCTAAGTATTGGTTTTCTTGTTCACTAGCACTTTGAGTTTAGATCCAAAACTTGAGCTTGAACTTGTTGAAAGTTGTTGTTGTGAACAAAGTGTGGGCCGTGCCTTGTTGTTGTTGTTCTTGGACATGTGAACTTGTTGTTGTGGATTTGGTTGGATGTTTTTGGTGTTTTTGTTGTTCTTGAAAGGTTGTTGTAGTATTCTTGAAGCTCATCACAACCTTCATCCCTTGTTAAAACAAAAAATACAACACGAAAGAAACTTGGTCATTTGTTGGTGGGTTTGTTGTTGGGTTGTTCTTAGAGATTGTTGTTGTCCTTGGTGAATGTTGTTATTGTTCTTGTGTTCTTTACCTCTTTCATAAATTATAAAACATAAAGTGAAGTGTTAGATCCTAAAAGTAAAGGAACAAGATGTAAGACTTGTTGGTCTTAAAGACTTTACAACTACTAAAGACATATCAATTACTTCTCAACCACTTTCCATGAAACAAGGGCCGATGTTTTAAGGAGAAAAGTCAAGTCTTGTTTTTTGAATTTGAAAGAGGATTTCAAGACTTGTTTTCCCTCCTTAACCAATTCCAAATTACAATTGGACCACGACTTGAATTGGAAAATAAAATTTGATAACAATCGCAACCAATACATGGATGCCACGTCATGTTTTAACTGTTCAACGATAATTTTTAAGCTTAAAATTTTGATCTTCTAGTTTCAATTTGTTGTTCTTTAGTCTCATTTTTTGATTCCTTTACTAACTTACAATATAGCACTAGATTATAAGTTAGTTTTGAAACCGTTCTTCGTGTTAACTTTCCTTTGTATGTCTTAATCCTTTAAGTCATTGTAACGTCCTTGTGTTTTCTTTCTTACTCTTTGGAGTCATTGTTAACATTGGATTCACCTGTCAACACCTCTCGAAGTACAAGCAAGCTTACAATACTTGTGAGATTGAGTGTGAGGGATCCGAGAGACATGAAATAAAAGAGAGAGTGAGGATGTTTTGTATAACTAACGTGTTTTCTATTTTGTAGGTAACTTCTTTGCCACAATGGATACCATTTTGGCCCACCTCGATGTTATTTCCCGAGAAATAGCTAAGGCGAATGTGGGTCTTCACAAATTGGGCTCGAATATGTCTACCATTCTTGAGAGGCTAGATCGAGTGGAGAGTCGAAGGAATTCTCGTGATTCTACTTCTGAAGCTTTACCTCAAACAATCAATCCTCTAAGACCACCACCAAATGACATAGACATAATCCAAGCCACCAAATGTTCTCCAACCTGAGACCTATATAGGTCAATCCATCCTCCATTCGATCAAGTCCAACAAAAAGGACTTGGAAGCCAAATCCCTCCCGTCCAAGCTCTATAACCGAAGCTCCACTTTACCAAATCAATTCTCTCAACCAAAACTCTACTTCACCAAAGCCGATATGTATGTGTAGAAGAGAATGGTAAAAAGGAACATGACGGATATGGAGTCTACGACGATGTTTGTATGATGGTAGGAGACTTGTTTCGGATGAGATTGGGGACAAGGCTCAAGATGGAAAGGAAGCCGAGATTCAAAATGAAGATGTTGGACGATACTTGTGTTAATATACTCTTGGGTTCCTCATGACTTTGCGGGCTATTTTTGTGTCATCTCATGATTTTGCTGGCTATTTTTGTTCCATCTCATGTTTTACGGGTTGTTTTGAGTGGTTTATTTTGAAGTGGCCGATTGAAGGAGGTGAAGTCGTGAATTTGTGGGCAAATTCCTCTTAAAATGAAGAGTATGATACGGGAATAATCACGGATATGGACTTATGGGAGTGCATATTAGGTCTGAGATTTGGTGTGTGCAATTGAAGTGCAAAAAGGGACCTAAATGCACTAAAAGTCAGCCAACATATTTCACTTGATGGGCACCTAAGTCTTTAAGGGGCCTTTTGGTCTTTTTTGCCTTTTATTTGTAATAGGATATAAATAGAATCATGTAGGGTTTCTTTGATTAGTTTTTGATGATATTTGTGAGTCTTGAAAGACCAAATAACACAAGTCCTCTCTCCTTGAGGCACCAAAATCAAAACTAGGATACAATAATAGGGTGGTTTCTCTTTGTTGTTGCTTACTTGGAAATGTTGATGCTATAGAGGTGCAATCCGATCTTGTGTCACGTAAGAGATAGGTTTATGGTTGTATGTAGTGTTAAGGGTCCAAGAGTGTCCATTCTTGGGTTATTAAGATTATACCTTTATGTTTTCTATCTATCTATCTCTTTACTTTATTGTAATCTTGTTTTGTTTCTTTTATTTTAGTGTAAGCCGTGTGGGTATTCTTGTTGTTGTTGTTCAACTTATTGTTATTTCCATCTTGTAATATTCTTGTTAGTTTGTTGTTCGCTGAAAAATAGGTGTCAGTACACCTCAATATAGTGTTGTTATTGTGCCATTCTTGTGTTGTTGTGGTTGGTCGAGACTAGGTCTCAAAAGGAGCTCTCGATTTTATCTATTTGTGGACTGTTTTGGGCTGATTTTGAATCTTCCATTGTTGTATCATGTCAAATAGTGACCTCCATGTATATTGATGAGTGATCATAGAAGAATTTTTCTTGAAGTGTACAGTAATTATGTTCTATAATTTATTTATCATTACCTATACTTTTGTCAATCCTACTCCATCTATAGTTTTGTCAATCCTACTCCAAACATGCCTATTTGCCTATGTAAAAATACATTAGTTGACTTTATATCAGTTAGAGCCAGAGAATCTATAAGTCATCAAAAATCTTTGATCTCAATATTTGTAATAGATTGACCTTCAATCTAACCCCCTAGAATTTAAGGAATATAGAATCACTGTAGACACACCATGGATCACTCATAGTACTCAATATATTGGCCTAACACATCGACAGACACATCAACTGAGCATGATCTTTTACTTTGGCACTTTAAGTGAATGGTGTTTATTTAAAGGAAAAATTACAGAAAGTAGCATACTTAAGACTATAATTACAATAAATAGCAACACTTTTTCAAAATTACAGTTTATAGCAAGAGTAACATTATTTTGCCCATAAATTTCAAACACGCGTGTTTTACTCCCTCTCTCCTATTTTTACTCCATTACTTTACCTCTTTCCTATTTTCACTTTATTACTTTACTCCCTCAAAAAAGACGTTTTACAGTGTAGTTTTCAACAACTAAAATCAAAATCAAATCAACTGAAGATTTTAATCTTCATGAGCTTCGAAAATTTTAAATAAATCATCAATGGTGTTACAGGTGTTGAATCAAAAAATTATTTTTGTATATCAATTTCAGCAACTTAAAACGATTTAATGTTGTTTGATATTATTTTTATGTCTTTAATCGTTTTTTGGTCAATTTTTTTTCAGCAAATAATTTTTTGAATATTTGGTATATAAATTTAAAAAAATAAAGGCGATTGTATTATTTCATCAAATTAGTTGAAAATCGAACTGATCGAGTTATTGTTTGTTCAAACTCGATTTTGATACGTTAAATAGTAATAAGTTTTTTTTGAATTTCATCTAATTGTTTAGTCGATTAATCTATTTTATATTTTAAATTCTTTAGCAAAAGTTGTGATTATGCCACTGATAAGATATTGACTTAGAAATTCAAGTATGGCTAACTTTGTTATTCGAGGTTAATCAACGTGGTCAATAAAGTGTGAACAGTCGATTCCCAACTCTAGATATCTTCAAGCTTTGTTTTAGATCAAAGTGTTGAGTATTATTGAGTACATTGTTCAAAACTTGATTTTATTATTATAAGATATGGATCATCTTTTGGGTTTTTATCTTTTTTTTTACATTTATTACTTTTTTTTTTTCAATCACACTCTTAAAAATTTTGTTTATTTCTCTCTTTTATTCCTCAATTTGCTCTCACAATCTTTTTCTTGCTTTGCTTTCTTGTTTACTTAAGCATATTTGTGTTTGTACATGTTGATTATGTTTGTATATTTATAGCTTTGTTTTTATATCTTAATGTGTTAATGTATATTACCAGTTTATTCGTTTACTGTAATTTATTTATATATTTTTTATGAATTTGTGTATTTTAGAAATAAATTGTATATTATATTAGCATTTGTATAATTAGAATTATGTTGTATATTTTGATTACAGTTTTGACTTAATGATTATATGTGTAATTAAAATTGTTGTATTTTTTAATTTATAACTTTTATAACATTTTTTATGTGAAAGGATTAGCAATGGGAATCATTCATATTCTTATGAAGTACTCTGATAGATAAACATATGAACAACATTATGAAGAATATATCACTGACGTTATGATCTTGAGCACGAATGCATCCGGTAGAGCAGAGCAAACTCGTATACATAATGACATGGGTTTTAAGCTGTATTCATATCTTTGTTTGATAAAAACATATACAGATTCCTATTTGTGTTAGCAATTACAATTAACTACTTAATTTTATTTGTATTTGCTAAATATGTGATCAACACATGCGGTTACCTATATGTATATGTTAAATACATATACAGTTTTCTATATGTATTTATAATTTCTGTTTGAAATAGTACTGAAAAACTGAAAAGTACACATATTATACAATAATTGAAAACAAGATAAAATATGCAACATAAAACTAAAGTCAAAATCTTCCATTCAATTCAAAATAGTATGAATCTCCAAAATACAATAAAATAACACAACTGACAAATACTATGTCACTACATCTCCATCAACATAGAGATGAATTTTATCAAATTTAAAATACAATAAAATCATCGATGTTTCCTGTAGCAAATTTAAAATGGTTCTTGCTATCTAGGACTGCACAAGCATGTACAAATGGTATCTCGTCCAATTGAAATGCATGACAAAAATATTTTTTTTCTTGAGGCAAATAATAAAATGCTTCTCTTTGTCATATACTATAGAGACATATTTTATGACTGGTACGTCCTAAAAAAATTTAAAAAAAAATAGTTAAAAAACTCAAATTCAGTTGGACATTAATATTTTTCGATTCTGCATTGGTATTTTTCAGTTCTGCATATATTTACAGGTTTTTATATGTATTTTTCAACTATTTAATGTTTGTATTAGTATTTTATGCACAACTATACATATATCTTACATAATACATATGAAAATACATTTTTTACTGGAGTCAAATACATACATATATATATATATATGTGTGTGTGTGTGTGTAATTACAAATGTATATAAGATAATTAAATGTATTTTGGCATACCATCATACGTGTACACTTTGATTCGTTCTGTTGGAGTATTTCTTGAAATACAAATTCTAAAATAAAATACAATTATATTTATTAAATATACAAATGTAACTACAACACAACATACAATTACAAATGTAACTACAACATACAATTAAGATAAATACATATCAAGATAAATAGTATAGTTGTTTTATATTATTTTAAGATATGCATTTGTATTTCTTATTTAATAAGACTATGGTATGTATTTTGTAAATACATATGAGTTTATATATGTATATTTTATATGATAATATACACTTTGAACCAGACATGTATTCTGAAAATACATATGCAGGGATATATATATTTGTTGTAATGTAATATATATGATGTAATACAAAACATATGCATATTATGTATTTTATATTTATTTTTTGAGAAGCACATGTAATGTAGATTTATGTCATTTTTTTGGTCTATAGTTGTCACGTGATCAAATATCCATTGCAAGAGTACTTTCAAAATTTGCAACACATATAGGATGTCACACGGTCAATGATATTGAAGAACATATTAAGGCAATGTTATCAAAGGAGCAGTACAAGATTTTTCGTCATAAGAATATTATTTATGTCTACATCATGAATAAGAAATATTTAATTCAAGTGCAATTAGGCAAATGTATGATGTCACTTTTTGTTATAGACATTTTGTGTCCTATATGTTTATATATACATATGAGTCAGATATGTATTTCTATAAAAACATATGCAGATATATAAATGTATGTTTTGTACTGTAAATACATACGCAGATCTGTATGTCTATGTTTTTTGTATATTTTTTGAATATGTATATGTAATATAGATATGTGTCTTTTAAAAATAAAAGTAAAAGATAGAAGAGTAAAAAATGAAAAAAAAAAATAGAAAAGGAAAAAAACAAAAAAGAAAAATCCAAAGAAAGAGAAGTGAAAAACGAAAAAAAAAAGAAGAAAGAGAAATAAAAGCTAGAAATATAAGTATAAAAATAAAAGAAAAAAGAAATGAAATAAAAATAGAAAAATAGAAAAAAATGAAAATAGGAAAAGAAAAGGAAAAATATGAGAAAGGAAAAAAAATAAGAAAACGAAAAATAAAAAAATAAAGAAAAAAATGAAAAAGAAGAAAAATAGAAGAGTGAAAATAAAGTGGAAAGAAAAAAAAAGGAAAAGAAAAAGAAATCAAAATTAAAAAATGAAAAGAAAAAAGAAAAAGAAAAAAAAATAAAAAAACGAAAAAGGATAAACAAATAGAAGAGTCATATAAGGAAAAGAAAACTTTATAATTAAAAGTAGGGATGGCAATGGTGCGGGTGCGGTGCGGGTTTTTACTAAACCAGCAAGTTTTAAAACCGCACCGCACCGCACTTCATGACATTTAAACCCGCCCCACATTCATACCCGCGGATAACCGCACCGCACCGCCCCATGTTTTTATTTTTTTCCTTTTTTTTTGAAAAATTTATAACTCTATTGAAAATCTTAATATTTTCAAATTTACAACTAGAAAATAATAACTAATTTCTATTATAGCACTTTTCACTAAAAATTTGTAAAAAAGTATAACGTGTACAAGTAATGATCAAATATCATATTTTTATTCAAATGAATAGAGATGTTAAAAAAGCTACTATAAAATTATTTATTTGTAGTGTTATGCATGTAGTTTTAAGTATCATAAAATTTAAGTAAAGAACACATATAATTTTAGGTATATTCACGAGAACAATATTAATTTTTAGCTTTTTTGTTATTTTAAACCCGCATATACCCGCAACCCGCACCACACCGCACCATTTTAAAAAAAAATTACTTTAACCCGCACCGCACCGCATAACTTAAAACTCGCACCGCACCGCATAGCTTAAAACCCGCACTGCACCGCCCCATTGCCATTCCTAATTAAAAGTAGTATGAATTAAGGGACGGTTACTTCCCCTATTTAACTCTAACTGACAAGAGTTAAAATAGAAACTACTATTCAATTTGTATATATATTTATATAGCAATATTTTATTTAAATACAAAATAAATAAGAAATAAAAAAGGAAGAAGAAGAAAACGAAAATAGGAAAAGAAAAAAAAATATAAGAAAGGAAAAAAATAAGAAAACGGAAAAGAAAAAAATAAAGAAAAACAAACAAAAAAGGATAAAAAAGAAAAGAAATAGAAGAGTGAAAAAAAATAAAAGAAAATGATAAAAAAAGAAAGGAAAATGGGAAAAGAAAAAGAAAAATATGAGAAAAGAAAAAAATGAAAAAGGATAAAAAAAGAAAAGAAATAGAAGAGTCTATAATTAAAAGTAGTATGAATTAAAGGATGGTTACTTCCCTTATTTAACTCTAATCGATGGGAGTTAAAATAAGAACTACTATTCAATTTGGATATATATTTATATAGCAATATTTTACTTAAATACAAAATACAACTTGCTATTTTTCGTAATTATGAATTAGTTACTATAAAAGTTATAATTATATCTCCTAAATTGCTATTTTTGAAATTTTTCCTATTTTAAACATCTAAACTAATATTGACGTGTCTCATTTGGTACTTTTTTTATAATTAGCAACATAAATAAGGAGAGGGTATAAAACTCTCTGATGAGATGTAATACATGTGGCATTTTTTACTTTTTAAAATAAATAATTGCAAGTGGTATTTTTAATTAATTTTTAAAAACTATTTAAAATCTTTTAACACAATCCCCCTCCCTCCAGCTTTTCTTCTCCAACCCACCTTTTTTTCACTGATTAACTTCTCCAGCCCACTTTTACTTTTCACTTATTAGCAACTATTTATCTTAAAACTTTAGCAACTATTTAATTTTTTTCACTGATTAGTAACTATTTTTCACTAAAAAAAAAAAAGAAAACTATTTATCTCTTCACTGAGTCGGTTCCATCTTTCTTCGGCTATTTTCGATCAAAGATGGTTTTCATAGATATTTTACCAAATAGACCAGAAACGATTTCAATCCACCCCCAATTTTGTAATTCTTTTTTTTCTTTGTTTGAATTTCATTAAATTTTGATTCTTTTTATTTGTGCATGTTTAGTTTTTTTTTTTAAATTTAAAATTATGTATTTTTATTAACTTTAGGTTGAAAAAGAAAACTCTCTAACCCAGAATACAATACTAATTTTTCAGAATAATTTATTCCCTGCAATACATATATAATATTCCATTTTCAATACTTGCATCTGAATATATCATGTATAAATACTTACATTACGAATTTAATTTCATTAATTTTCTTCACATCTAGCTCATGTGAACATTCTCCATCAATGGAATTGAGCTATATTGACCGGCAATTTCTTGAGGGTAAGACCATTTTAGGTGTCTGGCTATGGAGGGAGAATATTGCGGTGGTTTTCTGTTAATGGCATGAGTAGTGGGTTAATTAGTGAAAATAACAATTGTATAGTGAGTGAATATTACAGAAGGAAAAATGGTATGTTAATAGTGGTAGAGGAGCATTTAGTGAAGAGATGAAAGATGGAGTAGGTGGATGAAGAGGGGAAAAGGAGGGTAAAAAAATAGAAAATTATCAGAAAGAAGTTTCTCACACGCCTAAAATAATTGTAGCACACATAAGGTGCTAATGTAAGCATAAAACGGATCATAAAAACTTAAACAATCTTATACATAAATAATCCTATCCATAATCCTTTGTATTATTCAGGAACGTTGAACTTAATGATTTTCACATACACATAATAACAGTAATTCAATAAAGAATTACTTACCTGAATTCTCCATGGTTTTAGCTGAAGCAAAAGCGTAATAGCAGAAGCACTGAATTATTTCTCTCTTTTTACCTTACTTTCAGAATAATTGTGATGGAGCTTATTCTTCATTTGGCAGAGAGAGGACCCATTTTATAATGGGAATAGTCAGTTATGTTTTCACGTTCCATCAACGTGATTGGTGGATACAATTATTATCCTACTAGGAGTCAGTAATTGTGGATACAATCCTACTAGGAGTTAGTAATTATCCTACTAGGTAACTTTTCATATAGATTAAGGATTTAACTTATTCAATTATTATTAAATCAATAAATAAATTAATTATGTGGGCCATAGAAATTTACATTCTCCCACTTGGCACACACAATGTTAATTTAATGGTTTAATAGGTACGTCAATCATGTGCACTATTAATGTTAAATCCAACATCATTTGTCATCGTTAAATAAATCAACTAAAATGAGTCATGGCGGTTGTATGTCCCTTTACTTGACATAGTTCCTTCCATGTACTACAATATTAGTCTATTACCTAACATAACCTTTCAAATACATAATGGGTCCAACGATAATACTTAGAATCCTTTATCTAAGTCAGAACCTATCATCATTATTCACAATATTATGTATACAAGAGAAAACAGGTAACAACAGAAACATATATAATTTGAGCTCAAAGTGTCAATTTCATAAACATAATAAATTCTTTACATAAAATCATTCATTGCTATCAATAAGACCCATCCTTTTAACATGTTCAATAAATATTTTGGGCGGTAATCCTTTCGTCAAAGGATCAGCAATCATAAGCTTAGTGCTAATATGTTCAATTGACACTTTATGTTTCTGGACTTCTTCTTTAACCGAAAAGTATTTCAATTCCATATGCTTAGCACCTTTTGAATACTTATCATTTTTAGAGAAGAAAACTGCGGCGGTATTATCACAATAAATTTTCAGCGGCCTGGCTATATTGTCGACTAGTCCAAGTCCTGAAATAAAATTCTGCAGCCACTTAGCCTGGACTGTGGCCTCAAAGCATGCCACAAACTCGGCTTCCATAGTGGATGCAGCTATAACAGACTGCTTCGCACTCTTCCATGATATTGCTTCTCCACCTAACAGAAACAAATATCCAAATGTGGATTTTCTTGTATCCACACAACCAGCATAATCTGAATCTGAATATCCAACCACATCTAGATGATCAGATCTTCTATAAGTAAGCATATGATCTTTTGTTCCTTTTAAGTATTGTAATACTTTCTTTGCAGCCTTCCAGTGATCCATTCCAGGATTACTTTGATATCGACCCGGCATTCCAACAGCAAAACTGATGTCTGGTCTTGTACATGTTTGGGCATACATAAGACTCCCAACTATTGATTCATAAGGAATATCTTTCATTTGCTTTCATTCCAATTCATTCTTTGAACATTGATTGAGACTAAATTTATCTCCTTTCTGAATTGGAATGGGACTTGATGAGCATTTTTCCATTCTAAATCTCTCTAATACTTTATTAATATAGGTTTTTTGAGACAATCCCAACAATCCTTGTGATTTATCTCGAAATATTTCTATTCCAATCACATAGGATGCCTCACCCATATCTTTCATTTCAAAGTTGTTAGAGAGATATTTCTTGGTATCATGTAACAAACCAAGATCATTAGTAGCCAGCAAGATGTCGTCAACATACAAGACTAACATAATAAACATACTCCCACTGACCTTCAGATATATACACCGATCAATAGTGTTTTCTTTAAATCCAAAGATGCCAATCTTTTCATTAAACTTAAGAAACCATTGTCAGGAAGCTTGTTTAAGTCCATATATTGACTTCTTAAGTTTACACACCATGTGTTCCTTTCCTTTAATAGAAAACCCCTCAGGTTGATTCATATAAACTTCTTCCTCTAAATTTCCATTCAGAAAGGCCATTTTCATATCCATTTGATGTAGCTCTAAGTCATAATGAGCTACCAAGGCCATTATAATTATGAGTGAATCTTTTCTAGAGACAGGTGGAAACGTCTCTTTTTAGTCAATGCCATCCTTTTGAGTAAAACCTTTGGCAACAAGTCTGGACTTGTGACGTTCGATGTTTCCAGTTGAGTTGCGTTTGGTCTTAAAGACCCATTTACACCCAACTCTTTTGCAACCTTCGGGTAATTCAACAAGGTCCCAAACTTCATTCTGTTCCATAGATTTTAACTCATCTTTCATAGCATTTATCCATTTATCAGAATTATTGCTTTCAATGGCTTATGAAAATGAAACTGGATTATCGTCAATTCCCAAGTCAGTTTCTGACTCATGTAGATATACCAAATAATCATCAGAAATAGCAGATCTCCTTTGTATTTGAGATCTTCTTGATGCTACTTTTTGTGGTTTATCTACTACAGGTTCATCAATTATGGCTTCATTAATAGGAATATTAATTTGTTGTTCTTGTTGATTACTTTGTTGTATAACATCTTCAGGAACAAAAATTTTAAAAAAGTACAGGGTAGAGGAATTTGTACCCTAACTTCTTTAATTTCCACATTACGTGGTTCTTCACACCCACTAACTTCGCCATTCTCAATGAATCTAGCGTTTTCAGTTTCAACTATTCTCGTACTATGATTAGGACAGTAAAATCTATACCCCTTTGATTTTTCTGAATAACCAATGAAGAAATCACTGATTGTTCTTGAATCCAGTATCTTTTCTTGTGGATTATAAACTCTAACTTCTGTCGGGCAACCCCAAACATGCAGGTGCCTCAAACTAGGTTTCCTACCAGTCCACAGTTCAAAAGGTGTCTTTGGGACTGCTTTACTAGGAACCCTATTTATCAAGTAAACGGCAGTCCTTAAAGCATACATCCATAACAAAGGAGGTAAAGATGAATTACTTAACATACTCCTAACCATATCCATTAATGTATGATTAATCCTTTTTGCCACACCATTTTGTTGTGGTGTGCCAGGCATTGTGTATTGAGCACATATGCCACGCTTTTTGAGGAATTTAGAAAATGGACCTGGGTGTTTTCCACTTTCATCATATCTTCCATAATATTCACCACCTCTATCAAACCTGATTATTTTCACCTTTCTATCTAGTTGTCTTTCAACCTCAATAATAAATACCTCTAAGGCATTAATCGCTTGAGATTTTTCATGCAACAAATAGATATATCCATAACATGAAAAGTCATCAATAAAAGTGATAAAATATTTTTCTTTATTGAAAGATGTGATATCAAAAGGACCACATATATCAGTGTGTATAATTTCAAGAAGTTGTGTGCTTCTTGTGGCTCCTTTCTTTGTGTGTTTTGTTTGTTTTCCTTTAATACAATCAACACGAATATTAAGGTCAGTAAAATCTAAATCTGGAAGAATTTTATTCTTAACTAATTTTTCCAGCCTTTCTTTAGATATGTGACCTAAACGTTTATGCCACAAGTAAGCAGATTGTTCATTCACGAAACTTCATTTGGTTACAACATTATGATGCAGAGTTAGGAGTGTTTCGGCAAACAAATTATCAAGATTCAATTTGTATAAATTATCACAAAGAGTACCAATACCGATGAGATAATTATTCTTAAACAAACTAAAATATCCATTACCAAAATTAAAGAAATATCCAATCTTATCTAACTTAGACAAAGAAACTAAATTTCTTGAAAGAGAAGGAACATAATAAGTTTCAACTAAATCTAAGTGACGCCCAGTATCGAGAATCAGACGATAAGTCCCGACAACTTCAACTGGAGCCTTCACTCTATTCCCCATGTAAACAAATCTTTCATTCTTGTTTATGGTTTGGATTGTAAGGAATCCCTGCATAGTATTAGAAACATGAATAGTACAACCAGAGTCAATCCACCAAGTATTATAAGAAACTTCAGTTAAATTTGATTCGAGACATGTAAAAGCACAAGGCTTACCTTTCTTCTCAAACCATGCCTTATGTTTCAGGCAAGCTTTCTGAAAGTTTCCAGATTTTCCACAGAAATGACACTTTCCATTCTTGTTTCCTTTCTTATGTACTTGAGATGAGGACTGATTAACATTAAGTTGCTTCTGTTGTCCCTTACCATGCTTCTTTCCTTTCTTTTCAGCTCCTTGATGATTTACATAATTAATGGAGTGGGTTCCTTGATTCTTTAGCCTCGTTTCCTCTTGAACCAACATACCATGCAATTCATGCACATTCCATTTGTATTTCATGGTGTTGTAGTTCATTTGGAAAGGACCATACTCAGACGATAATGAGTTGATAATGAAATGCACAAGGAAATTCTGTTCCACTTCCATTCCCAATGATTTAAGTCTTGCTGCTATATTTGTTATTTCAATGACATGCTCATGCATAGTACGTGAACCATCAAACTTCATGGTGGTCAAAGTACCCATTAGTGTCCCCAGCAAGAGACTTATCAGAAGTTTAGGAAGACTCTTCCACAAGTTTCAGAAGTTCTTTCGCACTTTCAGTTTTGGGTAGAGTAGTCTTAATGTTGCCCGCAATATTCATTCGCATGAAAATTAGGCCTAATCTGTTAGACCGATCCCAGTGCTTATAATAGGACTTTTCTTCATCACTGCTAGCTTCAGTAATAGCAGTTGGCTTTTCAAAGTAAAGTGCAACATCAAGATCTAAAACCCCAAGATGAAATTTGATCTGTTCGCACCAATCTGAAAAGTTAAGTCCATTAAAAGTTGTAACAGAGGCAGAGTGAGAATGAAGGGCAAGTGCTGAAATAGAACATGCTCATTTGTTAATACTTTGAGTTACAAGTTTAAACACATTATCAAATTCAGAAATAACTTAGTTAAATGTATATTGATGTTCTCCTTTGGGCGAAACATCAAAATACAATTTTAAACATAATGATGCTTAAAATATATTTAACACAAAATGATAATATTTAATGCACCAATTAATAATACTTATCATCTTTGGATAAATAAATAAAACTAATGATACATCAAAATTATCTCTTTAATATTTATTGGTCATACGAACAAACAATCAACCTTTGGGTGATCCACAAATGTCTTATGACCAAAAATTTAATTTACCCATAATTATTAGATCAATTATAAGTATTAAGATTAATGGGTAATTAATTTAAACTTTAACCTTTATTTTGGAATTAATTTCATAAAGATTCGACCACTTTGGTGATTAACGAATCTTACATATATGATTCCAAGTTATATTAAGAAACAATAAATTTTATTATTGCATACTACAACGTTCTAACAATAAAGAGTTATTTCTTTAATATTTAAAATAACAAAGATTAAACTCATGTTATTTTAAATAGAATCAATTATAATAATATCAATATTTCAAATTTCGTTATTCAATAATTGTGAAATTTCTAACAAACATAATTAAAATTCACAAGATATGGAGAAACATTAATTTTAATGGAAAATCACTTGTTTCGAAAACCAGGCTCTGATACCACATGTAAGCATAAAACAGATCATATAAACTTAAACAATCTTATACATAAACAATCTTATCCATAATCCTTTATATTATTCAGAAACGTTGAACTTAATGATTTTCACATACACATAATAACAGTAATTCAATAAAGAATTACTTACTTGAATTCTCCATGGTTTTAGCGGAAGCAAAAGCGTAATAGCAGAAGCACTGAATTATTTCTCTCTCTTTACCTCACTTTCAGAATAATTGTGATGGAGCTTATTCTTCTTTTGGCAGAGAGAGAACCCCTTTTATAATGGGAATAGTCAGTTATGTTTTCACGTTCCATCAACGTGATTGGTGGATACAATCATTATCCTACTAGGAGTCAGTAATTGTGGATACAATTCTACTAGGAGTCAGTAATTATCCTACTAGGTAACTTTCCATATAGATTAAGGATTTAACTTATTCAATTATTATTAAACCAATAAATAAATTTATTATGTGGGCCATAGAAATTTATAGCTAAGTCAATAAAAGGTGTCAAAATAAGAAACTGCAATACTAGTTTAGGTGTTTAAAATAAACAACTTTTAGTTTAGGTGTCAAAATAAAAGTTCATACCAAGTTGAAGTGCCTGTCAATGTGTTTGACCTATATATTAGACAGATTTGTCCATAAATTTTATCTCTCCATACGATATGTATTTTAATAGACCACATTACACTGTGAAGATTTATTTGTGTGTAAATATTTAAATGGTGAATAGATTGATTGTGAGTGACTGAGACATCAGTTGGTTTCTACAATATCTAAATTTTACCATTTTATTGCATATGGCTAGTTGTTCTCCATCTTTTAGCTACTTTATTCAAGTTGGACGTAAGTTATGCTCTTTGACTTTGGTTTAGATAATTTCTTATTTTTCCTTGCTTAGGGGGACTATACTGCCCTCTCACATGTTCCAGATAAGTCAATTTATGAAATAATAAGTGGATTTCCCTCTTTAGGAGGCATTTTAATCACAAGTGCACTCTTTTTTTCCTAGATAGTGGTGTACACTTGTTTAAAATTTGCATTCCACTAGTCTTCTGAATTTGTACAGGGCATTGTTGGAGAAACATTGAGCAAAATATACTCCCCATTCTTCTACTTGATTGTGACAAAAAACTATCCAATGCCTGTTGACGTGCAGTATCATACACTTTAAAAGACTTATGATTGATTTGTTTCTCAATAGGTGCTATAACAATCTTTTTTGATACAATAGGTATGACACTAGTTGTGTCCATGTTAAGAGGAGGTATCCTAGTTGTTTTTGCTTGACCATTTGGATGAAAATACTTGTTTTTTCTAGTTGAAACACTTTCTTTCCCCTTTGAGCATCTTTAACATGTACTGCATGTTTTTGGATGACCAATCAATTCTAGAAAGAATGAGTATTACCCCTATTTCCAACATAATTTAGTTCATGGAAAATAAACTTCAACCACAAATAAAAAAATGAAGAAACAGCAGTTTTATTGATAAACGATGGGGGTACAAATCTGTTCCTCTCTTGATTCTTCTCTCATGATTTTCTCTGTAATTCGAGGGCCATCAGTAGCATATTTCTCGAATGTATGAAGATTTTGATATGAATTTCTCTGTAATTCAAGAGCCGTTAGTGGCGTATTTCTCATACGTAGGAACATTTAAATTTGATCTCCATGAAAGGAGGGTTTGTCTTATTGATGTATTTGATTATCAAGAAGAGGGGGTTTTGATCTTTATGAATATCCCATGAATTTATTGGGACTTTTTAAAGATCTCTTTGTGAATATCCCCTGAATTTGTAGGATACTGGAGATGCCTCTATAAAGGGATATTTGCCCCCTTTATATAGGCATAATTTAGGGTTTAGGTTGAGTAGCCATCAAGCTAGATTTAGGGTAAAGTATCCCTAAGAACTCTAACCAAAATTGAACTCTTTTTGTAGAGTCCACAAAATTTCAATGTCTACAAATGCCCCCTGCTTCAAGGCTTGTCGGAGTGTAGACTTGATGAAACTCAAAGACGAGTCTTGAAGTACTGCTTCTCTCTTTACGATCTTGTGGCTATAGATTTGCATATTTGATTTATGAGAGAAGATATGAAGGACAGATTTGGTCCCACTGGGCGTGCCAATTTGTTTCCAATATAATTTAGTTCATGAAAAATAAACTTCAACCACAAATAAAAATATGAAGAAACAACAGTTTTATTGATAAACGATGGGAGAACAAATCTGTTCCTCCCTTGATTCTTCTCTCATGATTTTCTCTGTAATTCGAGGGCCATCATAGCATATTTCTCAAATGTATGAAGATTTTGATATGAAGTTCTCCGTAATTCAAGGGCCGTTAGTGGCGTATTTTTTGAACGTAGGAACATTTGAATTTGATCTCCATGAAAGAAGGGTTTGTCTTCTTGATGTACTTGATTATCAAGAAGAGAGGGTTTTGATCTTTATGAATATCCCATGAATTTATTGGGACTTTTCAAAGATCTCTTTGTGAATATCCCCTGAATTTGTAGGATACTGGAGATGCCTATTTAAAGGAATATTTGCCCCCTTTATATAGGCGTAATTTAGGGTTTAGATTGAGTATCCATCAAGATAGATTTAGGGTAAAGTAGCCCTAAGAACTCTAACCAAAATTGAACTTTTTTTGTAGAGTCCACAAAATTTCAATGTCTACAAAATGCCCCCTACTTCAATACTTGTCGAGACATTTAGTATTTTGGAGACTAGCCTTAAAGTATGATTATGTAAGCATGTTTTCTTCGTGTTTCAACGATCCTCATACCTATGAATACCTCATTCAAAAAAAATAAAGCCAAACCATATTGATATTGCCTCTCAAAACTCTCTCATTTTTTTCCATGAATCTCTACACTTAAGACCCATTGGTGAGGCATGATATCCAATTTCATATAGATTTTGGAAGACTTTTTCATCACCTTACTTAATCAGGAATAAAAATCTTCTGATTTGAACTTAGATTGGAGAAGCAAAGAACCTCCAATTTGAATTTGTATGGGAGAAGGAAATAATCGCCAATTTGAATTTGGAGATGAAAGTTATTCCAATCTAAATTTATATTGGAGAAGCAAACAATCTCCAATTTGAATTTGGAGATGGAAGCTATTCCAATCTGAATTTATATTGGAGAAGGAAACAATCTCCAATTTGAATTTGGAGATAGAAATTATTCCAATCTGAATATATATTGGAGAAGGAAACATCCATCCTACAACTCTATAAAAGGAGGTAGTTTCCCCACTTTTTCAATATCAATTTTGGGGTTTCCAAGTCGTCAATAATATTGAGGTAATTTCTTTTGCTCCCACTTTTCTCTTATTTTCGTCACTTTTTTTAGCACAGCATGTTAGTGGTAGAAAATTCATATCTCATTGTAGGAATATTGAAATCATGATCCGTTTGATGTTCCAGAAACTAGACTTCAAGATATACAACATATTAAAAATTCAGAATTAAAGTCCTTCAATATAATTCTTGATAATTTTTTGAAGTTAGCCCTGAATTTTATCATGCTGAAAATTTCAGATTTGCGCGTCTTTACTAAAACTTTCATATTTTGAAGTTCTAGGTGAGTGTTTTTTTTCTTGTGTCCTAACTTTTGCCTAGGCCGCCTCTTTCGAGGTTTTCAACCTAGCGGACTTTCATTTTCTTTTTGAGCCATACACAGTTTATACTCTTGCGGGCCAGGAGTGGACATACAGTTTATACTCATGCCTTAAAGAGTCTACATGCAGTTTATACTCGCTCCTTAAGGAGTGTACATGTAGTTTATACTCGTGCCTTAAGGAGTGTACATCCAGTTTATACTCGTGCCTTAAAGAGTGTACATGCATTTTATACTCGTGCCTTAAGGAGTGTACATGCAGTTTATACTTGTGCCTTAAGGAGTGTACATGCAGTTTATACTTGTGCCTTAAGGAGTGTATATGCAGTTTATACTCGTGCCTTAAGGACTGTACATGCAGTTTATAAACATGCCTTAAGGAGTGTCATCTCTCTTCAAGGATAGTACTTCTTCAAGAACTTGGCATTGATAGGGCCAATCCTCACGCCATCTGTATCAACAAACTTGTAAGCACCATTTGAATATGCCTCTTGTACGACATATGGTCCATCCCACTTTGAGGTGAATTTTTCCCCAGACTTATGAGAAGTGATAATGGGCCTTCTTACTGCAAGAACTTGATCTCCAACTTGGAAACACCTCAAGTGAACCCTTTTGTTGAAAGAATGAGATAGCCGGGATTGATAGCATTCAAGATTTTGTTGAGCCTTCAGCCTCTTCTCATCAAGAGCTTCTAACTCCGCAAGATGCAACTTAGACTTTTCTTTATCGGTGAGCCCTTCTTGAATAGACAGTCTCAAAGAAGGTATTTGACGCTCAAGTGGCAGGACTGCTTCAACTCCAAAAGCAAGTGAGTATGGGGTTTCTTGTGTTGGTGTACGGTAAGTTGTCCTATACGCCCATAAAGCTTCTTCCATTCGCTCATGCTATTCTCGTTTGGATTTGGAGATGACTTTCTTCAACAAGTTGCATAAAGTTTTATTGAAGGCTTCAGCTAGACCATTGGCGGCAGCATGATACATTGAAGACTTGTGTTGCTTGAAGCCAAAGAGGTCACAAATCTTGTTCATCAACTTGTTATCAAACGGCTTGCCATTGTGAGTTATTATATATTGAGGGATTCCAAAGCGGTAGACGATATTCACTTAGATGAAGTTCGCAACATTTTCTTTCTTTACTTCCTTGAGAGCAATAGCTTCGGCCCATTTTGAGAAGTAAGTTGTCACAGCCAAGATGTATAAGTGTCCATCAGAAGACTTTGGTAGTGGACCAACAACATCCATTCCCCAAGCATTGAATGTTCAAGATGCTACAGTTGGATGTAGCACCTCTGGAGGTTGATGTATGAAATTTGCATGGAAGTGGCAAGCTTTGCATCTTCTCACATAGTCCAAGCAATCTTTCACCATCGTTGGCCAATAATATCCCATTCTTTTAATGTGAAAATGAAGCTTCAGTCCAGATTGATGTGATCTACAAACTCCCAAGTGCGCTTCTTGCAAAGCTTGAATTTCTTCTTTCTCTCCCAAACACCGTAAGATTACTCCTTCAAATGATCTTCTGTACAGTGTGTCTTTGTATTAAAGGAAGCGAGGTGCACGATGATGAATGTTAGTCTTTCTCCTTAGATCTTCTGGAAGTATCCCATAACATAAGTAATTAATAATAGGTTGTTGCCAATCTTCTTTTATAGATTCAGACACAGCAACGAGGTATTCAACCTTGTTTTTCACATCCTCATCTGATGGTGGTACTACCCATTCTTAGTGGACAGTAACTTGGGTATGATTTGGAAGAGTTAGAGTTGAGGCCAGAGCAGCTAGGGCATCAGCTTGCTTATTTTCTCTCCTTGGCACATGTTGGAGGGTTACTCCTCCAAGTCACCCCATCAACTTCTGTGCATAATCATGGTATGGTTGCAGCTCAAACTTTCTGACTTCATAGCTTCCCAAAAGTTGTTTGATCACCAATTGGGAGTCATCAAAGACTTGTAATTGCAGTTGTTTCATGTTCACTGCCATCTCAAGTCCAAGTATTAAATCTTGATATTCAGCAACATTATTAGAGCAACGATTTATTAGGGTAAAAGAGTATGGGATGACCTCTTCTTGTGGAGTGACGAATACCACCTCGACACTAGATCCATCTCGATGTGCGGTACCATTAAAGTACATCTTCTATGGGGGTCTAGCTTCAATGATCATTGCATCTTCATCAGGAAGTTCATCGCTCAGTTTCTAATCATCAGGTATCGGGTGATCTGCTAAGAAGTCAGCCAATGCTTGTCCCTTTATGGTCTTTTAGGGGACATACACAATCTTAAACTGTTGAAATTGAAGGTACCATCTTGCAAATCTGTCACTACGGACAGGTTTCGACATTACGAACTTGATGGGATTTTCCCTAGACACGAGATGAACCACATGAGCTTGAAAGTAGTGTTGTATCTTTTGAATTGACAAGGCCAATGCCAAACATAACTTTTCAATTGGAGAATACTTTAGCTCATTTGGTGTCATCATTCTGCTCAAATAGTAAAGAGAGTTTCTTTGCCTTCATTATTTTCTTGAGCCAGTAGTGCTCCAACCGACCTTTCTTGTGCCGTGACATAGAGTATCAACGGCTTTCCAGGTATGGGTGCCGCAAGAACTGGAGGTTTCATTAAGTACGATTTGATACTCTTAAAGGAATTACTACAAGCTTGGTCCCATTCGAAGGGAGTGTCCTTCTTCATAAGACGACTAAATGGTTGACATTTTCCAGCCAGGTTTGAGATGAACCTCCTTAAATATGCTAGCCTTCCTTGAAGGCTTTTTAACTCATGAATATCTCGAGGCTCGGGCATCTTTAAAATTGCATCAATCTTAGATTGATCAATTTCAATTCCTCGATGTCGCACAATGAAGCCAAGAAATTTTCCTGAAGTAAATCCAAAGGCACACTTCAATGGATTCATCCTAAGTTGATATCTTTGAAGTAGCTCGAATACCATTCTTATGTCTTTTAACTGGTCGTCTCTCTTTCTTGACTTCACCACTAGATCATCCACATAGCATTGAACATTTTTATGGAGAAGGCTGTCAAAGATGTTATGCATAGCCCTTTGATAAGTGGCGCCAGCGTTCTTCAAACCAAAAGGCACCACCTTATAGCAATAAATATCTTTAGGCGTACGAAATGCAGTGAGTTCTTCATCCTTTGGCGCCATACGGATTTGATTGTAGCCGGATGAACCATCCATGAAGGATATTGCCTCATAACCAGTGGTGGCATCAATCATTAACTCCGGTATGGGAAATGGAAAATCATCCTTAGGGCATGCGTTATTGAGATCTTAAAAGTCGACACAAACTAGAATTTGGACATTCTTCTTCCGTACTGGAACAATACTTGAAATCCACGTGGTATATTTGACTTCACGAATAAATCCAGCTTCAATAAGTTTGTTAAATTTATTTTCGATCAGTTGAACCAACTCCGGCCTAAAGCGTCTTTGGGCTTGCTTAACAGAACGGGCACCATTCTCGACTGCCAACTGATGGACCGCTACTTTTGGATCTAAGCCAGGCATTTCCTTATAGCTCCAGGTGAAGACATCCATATATTCTTTGAGTATGTCCATATAAGCGATTTTCTCCTCTACTTCTAGAAACTCACTTAAGTAAGTTGGTTTTGGTTCTTCATCGGTTCTAAGATTAACTTCCTTCAAGGGATCTATTGTGGCCTTTACTCCTTCTTCAAGTTGCGATGGAGCATATCCAGCATCTTCCTCTTCTTGAGGATCATCGTCCTTGATGGATATATGATATGAGGAGCCAACACTCTCTTCATATTTTTTGTGTTGCTTAGTATAAACCATAGTATGCGTTTTTGCTTTTAACACCTCGTTGCATGAAACTACCAGTTTCGTCTGTCGCTTTATTCTAGAAGGAATCAAACTTTGGAAATCCTTTTGGATTTTAAATGAAGAGTGCAGCATCGTGTTTTGACGACTTCTTTGACGTTTTTTATTTTTCTTCTTATTTATAGGACCTAACCTTTCGAACACAGAAGTTTTTGCGGTTGATTTTCCAAGTCGATCAAATACGGAGGGTCTTTTGTTAGCGGCAGTGGATTCTTCTTCCACGGTGATGTAATTACTGACTGCCCTTCTTATGGAGATGAAAATTGGAGGTGGTTGCATGTATCCTAGTCCTTCACGTGCTTTCCTGGTGTTACCCTCCGATGGAAGTTTGCCCAACCTTGATGGCTCATTAGGATTGTATCCAGCCTTTACAAATAGCTTGTATGCATTTGGATCAAAGCCCTTTTTTGTACGCTTTGTAGGGAGTGTCATATCTGATGGCAGATTTTGAGCCACAGATTTCCCAAGTGGCCTTGAGGATGGATTTATTGCGTCAATCTTCCTAACATGTAAAGTTATCCCCTTTAGCACATTATCTTAGGAATCAGGTGAGTGATCTTCCTCTTTCTTTACCTTTGGCACGCAACGAAGAACAGGAGATGCCTTCTTCTTCGTAGGAGCGACGCTTTCTTTATTTAAAGTGAAGAAAGGCTTTCTGTTGATGAATTTTTTGATAGTCACCGCGACCTTGTTAGATGCAAGATCGTCACACTTGGTCTTGGTGACATCTTCAATCCTTTTCTCATCTAGAATATGATTCTTTAAGTAGAATTTTGCATCGGCAAAATGTGACTCAGCTTCAGTGAATGGCTTGTCATGGCGACTATCATTCTTTCCACTCCATTTTTGAGATACTTCAAGCATTGATAGTAAGAGGATGAGATAATTTTGTTCCCGTGCACCCAAGGCCTACCAAGCAATACATTGTATGAAGTTTTGGCATCGATCACATGCATCAATGGGTTTGATTGAAAATCATCCATACTAATCCCCAACTTGATACATCACATGGCCCTTTAGTCCCCTTGGTTGAAGCCTTGGATCATTATACGACTTTCGTCCAGTTCGCTAGTAGCAATGCCAAGCTCTTTCATCGTACGGATAGGCAGGATATTGACTCCAGATCCTTCATCTA
Organism: Capsicum pubescens; assembly: GCA_030864215.1. NCBI lineage: Eukaryota > Viridiplantae > Streptophyta > Magnoliopsida > Solanales > Solanaceae > Capsicum > Capsicum pubescens. The sequence goes on along the minus strand of CM061544.1, from coordinate 189,163,524 downwards.
TCAAGATTCTATTGATATTCTTTCCTAGAATTTGACCCACCATGTATAAGGGATAGTTATGTGGGAACTCACCAAGCAGAAGATCGTTATTTGTGAATATGATTTTTGTATCACACACATGTGCCTCTTCGCCAAGAGTCTTAGACAACCTTTCGAAAGATAAAGGAACTTCCACGGGTAGATTCTTACCCTTTGCCCCCTCTTTGGCGGTATTAAATCAAGATGATTCAAGGTTGACTTGGGTAGTCTTATTACGAAACCAACTCGATAAGAATTCCTCTAAAGTTACCGGACGCCGAGGTTTCTGACGGTGAAGATCCGTCACCCTTGTCCTTTTTGGAAGTGTAAACAACTTATGTTTCCTTAGTTTCTTCACCACTTTCCTTTCGATTGGTTGCTCATATGTCTCCTTTCGCATACTCATCTTCTTGCGTTTGCATCTAGCCACTAGAGTCCAACTTTCAGCATCGTCTTCATCAACCGAAGACCTGTCAGACTTTAATATCTCCTCATTATGCTCCTTGACACAAATTTTAACCGGGTCGAGCGAGCCAAAAGTGATAAAAAATTAATGAGAACTGGTTGTCTCATCGTCGAAGAAGATTTTCTTCTCTTTTGCCAGTTGCATAACTTTATCTTTAAAGATAAAGCATTTCTCTAGAGGGTGACTTATGAGCCTATGATATTTGTAATAATTAGGGTCATTGGTCCTTCTGGCTTCATTGGGATGCTTCATCTCTGGGAGTTCGATGAGCTATGCTGAAGGAGTTCATCGAAAATCTCAGCAACATCAGAATCAAGAAAGGGATATTCTTTTTGTTGCATCTCTTTTAACGTTTTCTAATATGGACGTGATCCAGAAGTCGTCTTTACACTTTTCTTCTTGCTCACCTTTGAGGTGACTTTCACAGGAGACACATCAACATTCATGGATTCTTTGTTATCATTTTTTGGGACAAACTTACCCCATATCTTGGGTTCTTACTTATCCTTTCCCCTTCGATAGGCGCTCCTTACTTTCCAGCAGAAGATATGCTCAACTCCATGTCGTGAGCACGAGTAGCTAACTCTTTAAAAGATTTTGGATTAATGCTTGCAAGATATAGAGAAGCCCTCAGTGCATTCCTTGGATGCACATCTCTATCGCAGAAGCTTCGCTGAGCCTATCTTTACAGTTTAGGCCAGCATGTCTCCATCGATTGATGAAGTCAATGACTGGTTCGTCCTTTCTTTGCCAAGTACTATATGCCTTGTTCTATAAAAATGATTTAGGAACTCATGTTTTAATTGCTCTCAACTATAGATGGAGTTAAGCTCGAGATCCATATACCAATCAAAGGTGTTTTCTTTTAGGGAACGAATAAACTGTTTGATAAGATAGTCACCGTAAGTTCCAACATTATTACATGTCTCGACAAAGTATGCGACTTGTTGTTTTGGGTTACCTTTGCCCTCAAATTGTTGAAATTTGGGGGGTTGATATCCAGCAAGCATTTTGAAGCTATCTATTCTTGCAGTGTAAGGCTTGGCATATGCAAGGAAAGACTTGGTGAAAATATCATACTTGTCTTTAAGGGTCCCTTCAATAAATTCCCTCAATTGCCCAATCAGGATTATTCCCTCAGCAGAAACTTGCACCTCTTTAATCGATGGTATTTGTTTCACCGGATTTTCTATCTCATGAACCTCTGGAGCTTTTCCCGGCGCATGGATAAATTCTCCATCTATCAATCCTTCTACTCTATCCACTATCTTATCAATCCTAGCCTCTTAATTCTGAGCATAGTTGGTCAGGCCTTCAATTGCCTTTGTCAGATTCGTAAGTTGGTCCTCCACAGACGAGGCATCAGTTACCATTGCTTGCATGATCAACGAAGATGTTGGAGAGTAACACGGATTATCACATAAGTTGATCTTTGAAGTACTTAGCTTATGTGGTGTAAGTGGAGATGATGCATTTATTGAACGACCATCGCTCTTTGCGCCAGAGTATTTAGAACCAGAATGCTCAAGTAGAGCAAGAGTCTTCTTAAGCGATTCCACAACACTGTTTCCTCCTTTCGAAGCACTTGTTTGGGACTTCGTTCCTTTTGGGGTTAAAGATCCAAAAACTGGAGTTGGCGAGGACGACACTAGATGTGTTTGTTGTCCTAGCAAGCCTGCCTTGCTCCTTGTGACAGCTCCTAAACTTCCAAAAGTAACACCAAGAATGCTTTCCACTTTGGCAGAGAACCTTGAATCAACAGCCTTGGAAGCAGTTGATTGAGAATTGATCTTCTTGGAAGTCATTTCGTTATTCTTAAACTTTAAAGTATGAAAAGTTGAGATGAGAGGTAGAGATCGTCCCACTGGGCGTGCCAAAATTTGTTGGACAATAAAATTTTGAGACCAAAAAATAAATAATTTGAGACAAGAAAATATTGCAACAATCGATTTTATTGATTTCAATAAGTGAGTGTTACAATCTCTATGAATCCTCTGATTCACCTTTTCGAATATAAATTCAAGGGCTTAAAGCTTAGTCTTAAATTTGAATTTGATTTGATGGACTTGAGGGACTTGATCTTGACTTGTGCTTGAATTCAAGAGCTTTTGAGCTTGTTCTTGAATATTGCGGTCTTGATCTTGAACTTTGATGAACTTGATTTGAATGTTTGAGCTTTTTAGAGAAATTGCGGCGTTTGATCCACGAGCTTTCTCTTGCTACTTGTTAGAGTTCTGGGGTCCCTTTTTCTGAATTATGAGACCCCTATTTATAGTTGTAGGAAAGGAAGAGTCATGATGAATAAAGACTTCCTTTGACCAATCAGATTTAAGTGAAGTGACTCCTTTTATGGGCTTTTATTTCATAGGCCTGTTGCATCAGTTTGACATGTTGCACGGTCCTATTGGCTCTTTCACTTGACTTGGCATGCCACATCATTTCACACGTGGCGCTTATTTGGGCCTCTAGAATATGACAATATCTTGAGCTTAGTAAAGTGGGCTCATCATTTGTAGCCCAAATTAATGGACTAACCCAATAAATATTGGGCCTTATTTAAATCCATACTTGTTTGGACTTAAATAATTAATTCAATTATATTAATCTGCAATATTTATTTGGGACTAATATATTTCGAATTTAATATAATTCAAATTTTGTACGGATTTAAATTTAATAAAATTGTATTACCCACAACCCCTTCTAGTGACTTCTCTACAAACATGACCATACTTTACACTTTTCCTATAATACAATATGTTTCAATCATATTAACCTTATGAGAGAAGTGTTTGCCCGAAGGCTCAATAATGTCATACTCCGATAAAAGTTTCTCAGTAATTCATACCTATAAGAACACATACTTAAGAACTTCTAGTTTGACTTTTAGTACATTCATAAGTAAACATAGGTTTCCATAAACGACTAGCTATCTCGCTCAAAGTAAATGGACCCAAATAATTTAGAGGTAGGTTACGAAATTTATTGGTATAATATATCACAATAATTAATTTACAGTTGAAAATACAAAGAAGTGAAGAAAATAACATAATCTTCTTCTTGGCTGAGGCGCGGATATCTCTCTCTTTAAAGAGATTCAAGCCTAGTGAGGCATAATCTACACCGGTTTAGCAGTATATCTCTTGACTTGTCCCCTCCAGAATAAAACAGCCCATCAACGATGTACAACTCAAACAACTCCAGATTAGTTGAAGAGTCCAAAACTCCACCATAAGAACACCTTCCTTCAACATATATTTACTCTCTTTGTATAGTGAATATAGTTAAAGACTTAGAATATTTTCTTGTCTCAACTCTTTCTTTCACTAATATAATTACTCTCTTTTTTATAGTGAATATAGGTGTAGACTTAGAATATTTCTTTGTCTCAACTCTCTCTTTCACTACTACACACTATAATTTTTTCCACACTTATCATATTTCCTTGTACATACAATAACATGCAAGATCACCTCTATTTATAGGTGAGGTATTCATCCTTGTATTGAATAGGAAGAATATGGTATAGTAAAGTAAGTACATGAATGGTCTATAGGTTATAAATGTTACAACACTACAAAAAACGGGTAAAATTGCAGGGGTTTATTTGCGGGGGTTATTTTAATCTCTGTAAAATTATATGAAATGCGGGGATTTAAAATTTGTCGCTAAAATTTATAAATTTGTGTGATTTTTAAAGCCCCGGCTATCAATTGCGGGGGTTCTATCAATCGAAAAAATAGGACTTATTCCATAAAAAAAAATCACTCTTTTTTTTTAATTGGCCAAAAATTTTCCTCTTGGCCAAAACATTTTTCCTCTAAACAGCTTAAGCATCGATCCTCAAATTTTCCCCCAAATCGATCCTCTCTCTCATTTTCTCCCAAATTGACTCCGATCGTCAACCATTGCTACTCCAGCCGACTATTGCTCTGGTAAGTTGAAAATTGTTTGGAACTTTATGCTCATTGAAGTCTGCTGATTAGTTTTTTCAATTAATAATATGTTCATTTTCTTGACGGAGTATTGTGTACAAATTGAAATAAATGGAGCCATGGTGTCTTAAATCATACATACTAATTTACCTAGCTTTGATTTAAATATAAGTTGTGATTTTTTTGGACTAACAACTGTCGTGTTGGAATTTTTTCACTTGATCTTTGTTCTTTTGTTTTGATAATTCAAGGTAGAAAGAAATTATTGTGTTATGGATTTTTCCCTTTATTTATTTTGTGGGTCTTTTTCTATCTTATTTCATTGCCTTATATGAAAAAACAAAAGTTCCTAACTGATTATGAACGGACTTTTTTTTCTCTTTTCATATTAGATTGTGTATTATTGAGCTTGAAAAGAGCTAGTAAATTTTCAAGGAAATTGCTTTATACCAAGGAAAATGTGAAATTGCTTATACTGGGTTTAATAATTCCTAGATAAACCACACCTCAATCTATTTTCCTAAATTTCTTTTGTACAGAGTCTTATGCATTCTTTGTTAATTGAACGAACAATTAATAATATGTCCTAGTTTTTTCAGTGAGAGCATTGAAAGAGATTGCACAAAAGCTTGGAAAAGGGATTGGAATTTCAAGAAAGATCCTTGTAGTGGAGAAGGAAATTGGAGTACTAGTGTTACTGTTAAAGGAGTTGAGAGCTCTGTTGCTTGTGATTGCTCTTTTAACAACAATTCCACTTGCCATATCACCTCCATGTATGTTTCAATTTGTTTCCTTTTTGAATTGAAGCTATGTTGCTCAAAATTTTCAAAAATGTCGTATTACCCTTTCACTCCCATGAAAATAGATTACTTTTGAAGGATCGTTCAAGAACCTGATCACATTATCGAAGAGTCCAAGCAACATAGAGTTGAAGATAATTTGTTTGTAAAAAGAAAAAATTGAATCTGCAATTTTAAGTAATGTAGTAGTAGTTTCTTTGCTAGAGAAAGACTGAGAGTCAAATAAGGTCTTTGAAAAAAATGGTTCATTGATGCAGTTGTTAAATTTAATTTCAATTGTTTAATTCTGTTTCAATTTCAGTTGTCAAAGGAGCTCAGGTCAAACGAAACGTTCTTCTCAGGACAGCTGAACAGTGGAAGAGGTAATAGGCTAGTCGTTGAAGTTCTTGTTGTACATATAATGTGGTTGAATTTCAAATTCATTAGTTATCTATTCACCTATTCCAAGTTTGGTCTCAAAGGGTGGGACTTCATTCTATTATTCTTTGATGTTGTTACCTTAAAAAGCTCCCATTACTTCATCCCGATTGGCCTTTTTTTGGATCTTATTGCTACATTAAGGTAAATATTATTTATATTATGTTTCAATTGTATAATGTCTTGTGTTTCTTCCTATTTGTCTTCCAGACAACCGTTTTTCGTTTGTTGTTCTATGTTTTGCTGAAATTGGGTACATATGTAGTACAATCTTAGTGCTGCTTCATCATAAAACTATACTTTTTACCTATCAAATTTCTTTTTGCTAATAACTGTTGTATTATCCTTACAAATCTTAATATCAACATAAGGTGCTAGATTGTAGAATTTTCAATTGTAGGTGCTTATACTGTCAGATGCCTTATTTTTCAGTTAATAATTGGGTTAAAAGTTAAAATCTAGATATGTATGCAGTTTTCTTTTTTATTGGTTTATTTTGGGATATGTATTTATGTACTCCTGTAGTATAGAAACTCAAATCATTGAACTTTTCATGAAAAAATTTGCAAATTGAGGTTAAAAGGTAAACCAATTTGTCACAATTTTAACATTATGTTTGGGTTGTTGGATATTACTAAAGCTCATAATGGTTAACTTGTAATTCCTTTATTATTTTCTTCCAAGCAAAATTTAATTAGGATATTGCTAGATGATAACTTTTGATTGTATCAGTAGTTGAGACTTGAGAGAGGCGAAATTGCTGATGCTTAATTGAAAGGTAGCTTAGCCATGATCAGTAAGAGGCTAGAACTACAAAAGTTATTAAAATACTCAGTTGCTGAAACTGCATGTGGGAAAAATAGAAGGTTTGATTGAATTTCGCTGCCGAATTTTGTTTAGTGCTATGGAAGTCAGAATTGTTCGACTCTTTGATGTTTCAGACAATCTCTGTCACATATATGTGTGCATTTATAAATTGTGCATAATTTTTTGATCAATTTTGATTTGATTCCATTTTATCCTCATGATTATCGTTGTCGTATTTGATCATTTTTTGTTTCTTATCCTTTTCAGATATATTACATATTCAAAAGACGAGGAGGCCGTGCGGTGTATTCAGTCTGTACATGATTTTTTCTTGGAAGATAGGTATTTGAGGTAAGAATCTACCCCTTTCTTTCATTTTCTTGGTCAAGATGCATTTTTTCATCTTCTTACACTGTAAAAATGGCCAATGTAGAGCATCATTTGGGACTGCAAAATATTGCCACGCGTGGTTGAGAAACACGGTATGGACCATGGTTTGTTTGTGATCGCTATTCTTTCTGTCACTCCTTTGTGATATCTTGTTATTGTTTACCAAACAAATGAATAACCAGTTTTGACATGTTCCTTTTTACTTTTGTGCAGCCTTGTAGTAATCCTACTTGTCTTTATTTGCATAGCATTGGTGCTGATGAAGATAGCTTTGGTAAAGATGATGTAGCTACAGTTCATACAAGGTATTAAAGATATTGCTATCTGATTTATTGAGAGAGCAGCATATGAATGACTGCATCGCTCATAATGAACTATAACTGCTTTATTTTTCTAGTGTCCTCATTTGGGTGGAATGAAACATAGTGCATAAGAGAATAATCAGTTTCTCGATTTTGCATTACTTAATAAATCAATTTCAATCCAATTGGTGTTCTGCAAGCTTTACATGCAGAAACTGATGTTCCAAGTATCTTTTTATTTTGTAGTACTTGCACTGCATGTTTCAACGATCATTGATCCGCATGATTATAACTTTCAGTTATGTTAGCAGGATAAAGGTTAATAGAGGTGATTCCTTGATTTTAGCTCTCTGCAACTTTGTTACATTGTGAGTGATATCTCAGCAAAAAATAGTCTTAAATAGTATTTGAAGACCCCTTCTTCCATTATACAAAAAAACTATCAAAATGTAACGACGATTGGTTCTTCGAAGTTGGAATGGACAAGTTGAGTCGGTCATTTTTTATTTTTTGTTAACATGGTTACGAAAGCCACTCAGATTTTTAGTGACCCAAAGTTATATATGTAAGTAACTCTATGGCAACTTTATTATCATAGTCATTTCACTAGCTAGTTTAGGTACTAACTCTATGACTCCACAATCATGTATTTATCGAGTTCATTACCAATCAAAAGATTTCAAGTTGGATACAAGACTATGAGACAGAGGGATCCAAGAAAAAATTCGCACTTAGATTTGTGGTCCTCGATTTGTCTTGTAAATTAAGTCCACTCATTCTTCTTAATACCAAGAAACTGTCTTCTTATAAGAAAACTTATTTGGCAGTTGTGAGTTCCATTGGTACAAGTGGAGTCTTGTTGTTCAAGGATTTGTGTATGTCACTGGAAAAGAAAGGCCTTTAGGCAAGTACACTAATTTTACCTTTTCACTTACCATAAAATCAAAGTACTCTTTAACATCTTTCTTATTATATTCATTTGCAGTTTGTATTGGTGAATCCAATAGGAGAAGTACTGGAAAAACTACAGAGGGCAAATAAAACCAAAAATATGATGAGTCCTTGCTGGAAGTTAAGATGATTTGAAGAAGGCAGATATGGCTGCCAAGGATATTCAATTATGATGATGTAATTGTGTGGTTGGAGCAAATCTTAGAATATTGAATGTTTTGTGTTTAAATTTGATTTTGGAGTTTGAAGATACTAGTTAATGTTGAAAATTTGGAGTTTGAAGATACTAATGTTGAAAATTTAATTTTGAAGTTTGATATGGACAATTGCTTATCGAGAATTTTTTTCTGAAATTTTGATATATCTTATGATTGAAGGGACAAATTTGCTTGTGCTTTGAGGTAAGTTTTCTAAATTTTTAGTCTGTTTTTTACTTACAATCTTAATAGTATCTATGATTAAAGAATAAATTTGCTTCTAATTTGATATAAATTTTCTAAAATTTTAATATGTTTTTGAAGTTTACAATAATAAAATTATCATGTATTCTTGGTGGACAATATTTGTTTTTCTTTTTTTAAATATTAATGCTATCAATGATTGAAGAGATAAATTTACTTGTGATTTGAGGTAAGTTTTTTAAATTTTAGTATCTTTTTATGTTTATAAAAATAAATTATCATGTTTTTTTATATAAACTTAATCTTGTAGAGTAAAAAACAAGATTAGCATCCCTGCAATATTAAGGTTGGATAGATTATAATCTTTTATTTGTTTATGATTTTAGACATTATTTTATCATGTATGAAAAGTGTATTCATTGCGGAAAGAGAGCATGATGTATTTGTTAAACTTTTACGCGTCATTAAAAATCTCCGCAATAGATAAAAGTATTTAATTTTAAATAATCAAATGTTACACGTGCGATCAAACTAGTATTTTTTATATTCAAATGCCTAGAAATTTCTTGGTCTGAATTTATGTGAAAGTATTAAATATTTTAACTTAACACAAAATATAAAATAGAAAGAAAGACTTCTGAATATTGTATGTGGCTATAAATTATTTCATCAAGGACAATTGATTTTTAAAAAATTTAGGCTTAAGTCATCTGCATCCTCTTAAACTTGCTTTGAAAATTCACTTAGAGACGGCAACTCACACTTGTACATATTATACACTTCAATCTTTAACATATTTGTACCAATTTGACACAAATAAAAATCTGTTGAAAAATGAAAGTGAGTGTTACTCACATGTCAATATCATATTAAGTGGACGAATGAAGTAATGTCACGTGGAAATAAGATTCAAATATTTTTTAAAAAAGATAAATTTATTCAAATAATTAAAAAATAAAAAAATTATAACTTTTTTTAAACTAATCCCCTCCCCTCCCTCCCTCTTTCCATTTCCACTGACATTGTGCCAACAGTACATCATCTATACCCCACCTATGCAATCCCTTTTTTTCCTTTTATTTTGATAGCATCACAAACTCTTACCTATCATCTTCACCTTCTTGCCACAATTATAGAAGAGCAACAAAGTACGTCATCTATACCCCACCTATGCCAATCCTTTTTTTTTCCTTTTATTTTGATAGCATCACAAACTCTTACCTATCATCTTCACCTTCTTGCCACAATTATAGAAAAGCAACAATGAACTTTTACCGAAAAAAATTAATGCATATGATCTTACTGAAAAAAATGAAACTTTGCCAGAAATTTCTTTAAAATTTACATCTATTTTTTAGATGAACAAATGCAAAGAAATTAAAAGAAAAAAAAAAGCAAAAGAATTGAAAAGGGGCTGATGGGGGGAGATGAGGGAATGAGGAGGGGTTGATTTGGAGGAGGAAGACACGTTCCTTTTTTTTGAAAAAAAAATATTTTTTAATTAGTTTAGGTGCAAAATTTGAAAAAAAAAATTATTTAAATTTGTTTTTATGCGCTTAAAGAGCGTGAAACTCACTTTTTTTGCCATGCCAATATTCTGTATCTAATAGGAATGATTTTAAAATAATTAGAGTGTTCAATAGGTACAAACATGGGATGAGATGTTTAAGTGAATTTTTCAAACAACTATAAGGGATTACAGATGATTTAAGCCAAAAATTTATGATATTTCTAATTATAAAAAGATCATTCCTATATTTTATGCACTTCGTAATTTTTTAATTAAAGAGTTAAGAAATTAGGAAATTCATATTCAAATTCACACAAAACAGATGTGTTACCTCTTGTTGTGCACTTGAACTTGTATTTCATGATGAAAGAATATTACATCCCTATTTTAATTTGTCGCGACGTTTAATAAAATAAAAAAGTTTTTGAAATTTTATATTTTTAAATTAAAAATATGTAGAATATATCAAAAAAAAATTAAAATTACAGAATTTTAAAGAGAAAAAATATCAAATCACCCTTATATTTGTCTATTCAACTCACTTTAACACTTTAACTTTATGGACATTTATATACCCCCTAAACAACTTTGAAATGAATTAAACATCACCTGAAATTTGTAATATCACTCTCACAATGGCGAATGCATTACACACACATTATATCATTGTCATATCAGCACCATATCATTGCAAACGTAAAAGACATGTCAATTGTTTTTTAAAAGCTAACCTCACTAATATGTATATAATATTATCTTTTAAAAAAAAAATTCACTTTCATCTTCTTCTTCAACCCCCCACTCCTCTCCACCCCCGCCTTTATCCTTCTGCAACTCCACCCCCACCCTCACCCCCTATTTTTTCTCTTTCTTCAATCCTCTCTTTCTCTTTCTGCATTCACCTTCCTCCTATTCTTTTCCCATCTTAAAAATTCAATCAATTTACAATTTAAAATTTTGAAGAAAAAAATCAACAATTACATCGTATTTGAAGAATCATAAGTACAACAATTTCAACCAAAAAAATTTGAGCAGTTTAAGAGCAAAAAAGGATTAATCATATCTTGTTTTCGAGAAAAATAAGCATTGATGATCATAAATATTAAGAAAATTGCTCTACTCGTAAAAAATTAAATTGAATTTTCAAAGTAGAAGAAATGATTTTTTTCCTTGAATTATGTTTAAAAAGAAGAAGAAATGATATTCTTGTATTCTCAATAATAAATTTTTTGAAAAAAGTATTAAATTGCAACTTCTTTATCCGTATTTTTTTTCTTTCAAAAATTGATGAAGTGTGGTAAGATAGGGTGGGAGGTTTGAAGAATGAGAAAGAAGTCACCCTTAACTAGAGGTCGAGGGTTCGACCCGGGGTATGAAGAAAATTCTGTTGGGAGCGTTGCCACCTTAATGGTCCCTGCAACGCACGATCTGGATTAGTCGGGGCTCCAATGCGGGCATCGAACATTGGATGAAAACCCGAAAAAAGATTTGCAGAGAAGAAAAAGACATGGGATAGGTGTGGTGAGGTTCAAAAGAGAAAGGGTGTGGGGGTGGTGGGGTTCGAAGAAGAAGGGGTATTTTTCTTCTTTTTTAAAAAAATTATATATTAGTGGGACACCTTTTTTTACATAAAAAATGTGTCTGCAATTTTTTTCTTTTTTTCTTTTTGTGTCACATCAATATTAGGGATTATATTAATTCACTTCAAATATGATTAGGGGAATAAATAATTATTGGCAAAGTTAAAGTGCTAAAATAAGTTGACAAGACAAATTTAGGGGTGTTTCGATGACTTTTCTCTATTTTAAATCTGTCATGTGAAAAATTAAAAAAAAATTATCAAATTAAATGATTTTTTTAAAAGTCGAATCAAAAAGTAAAACAAAATAGTACTCCATTTGTCCCTAAATAAGTGGTGTTTGACCCTTTTCATTTTATTTCTAAATAAGTGGTGTTTTAGATAATCCAGAAGACATTACTGACGTTTTTTTTTCAATTCTACTCTTCTTTAAATAAATAGAGTTTTACATGACCAAGAAACTATTAAAATATTACAAGTTTTTCAACATTTATTAAAAGTATGTTACTCCCTCCACTGTGTTTTATTTGACCCTTATTGACTCGACACTCTTTTTAAGAAAATATTTATTAGAGGCTTATTTTGTTAAACTAGCGTTATTAATTATACTTTAAAAATATAAATTTAAGCATTACACACTTTATATAATAATTTAATGACACAAGTAATATTGAAAAAATATAATAAACTTTTCTTAATTTCATAAATTAAATAAGTAAATTGAAATAACTATTTTTAATTAAAAAAATCAAATATAATAGAATGGAGGAGATAGTAAAAGTATTCTTTATTTTCTAGAAATGAGTATTGTGGGGTGTGCCACTAAAAACACCACTTATGGACAGAGTAATAAATTAAAACAGAGCAAGTACTTGCATTATCAAACTGTACTCCAGTTCTCCAAACAACGAGTAATCCATCAATAAAATAAAGAAATTAAATGGTACAAACAAGCAAGTGTGCAACAAACACCGTCATTGAATCGCTAAATTCTGGGGCTTTTGAATTATAAGTGACAAAAAGGTTTTAAAATGAAGTGGAAGTGACTTAAGTTTTAATAATTAAGTGTAGGTGACAATTATTATATTATGGATTAAGAAAGTTTGAGAATAGTCCACAAGTTTTTTTAATTTATACTTTAATCCAATGTAAACCCTAATATATAACTAGAAAATAAGGAAAAACGCACGTTTCTCTCTTTTCGCATTTATAATTTTTTCTCTCTTTTTACAATTTTTGTTGTTCATTGTTGTTGTTGCCTTATTCATCATCTTCTTCTTCATTATCATATCTTCTTATTCATCATCATCATTATCTTCTTCATATTAACCATTGTTGTTGTTGTTGTTGTTACTTCTACTGCTACTACTTGACCAATTTTTAGGTCAAATTTTGTTTCGTATATCACTTGGGCATTACTTCATAGGTGATTTTGGTAAGTAAAATTATGATTTTTAGTTGAATTTCTCATCTAGGTACACTATTAGTGTTGTTTTTTCATCAATGGATAGAACTTGAACATGAATCCAACGGATGAGTCATCTGTTGTGGCAGAAGACTCATATGTTGGATTCATGTACAAATTATATAGTGTTCTAACATGAATCCAACAGATGGGTCATCTATTGCAACAAACGAGTCATCTATTACAACAGATGACTCACCTGTTGAAATAGACCCTGAAGTTGATTCCAGCATACGAGTTATCTGTTGCAATAGGTAAGTGATTTGTTGCAACAAATGACTTACTATTGGGATTCATGTTGCAGAACTATAGAACCTGAAATGGATTCTAACAGATGAATCATCTGTTGTAACAAGTAAGTAATCTGTTAAAACAGGTGAGTGATCTATTGCAACAGATCACTCATTTATTGAAACCAACTTCAGGTTCTGTAGTACCGTAATATCTATACCTCCCAACAGGTGAGTCATCTATTGCAACAGATTATCCATCTGTTGTTACAGATAACTCACTTGTTCTAACAGATGACTCATCTGTTAAAATCAGCTTTAGGTTTTATAGTACTATAACATGAATCCTTACAGGTGAGTTATTTGTTACAACAGATCACTTATCTGTTGTAATAGATTATTCACATACTGTGACAAATGACTCATCTGGTGTGATTCATGTTATAGTACTATACAATTATTATCAATTTTATTAAAATATCATTATTAACTTTTTTAATAAATATCTTTAGGTACTACTAATGGAGGGATCAATAACAATAGGGGTGGATTGTCATAGTGAATGGATCGAGAAGAACAATCGATATGTTTGGCGTTGGAGGGAGGGTAAAGTATTAGAGATGATAGTGATGGCAGTCCAAAGTGATGTTTTGTATGATGATTTTGTGAACTCAATCATTAGCTATTGTGGACTAAATTATCAACCAGAAGAACTTGTCATTGGCTACATGCACAGCTCTTTTGAAAATCAGAGGATACTACCTTTCAAGATAACATATCAAGTTTGGTTGCGTGCTTATCTGAGTAATTCAACAAGGCCTGTGTTAAGGGTGTACATGGGTGAAACATCAAGAGAGAATGAGAATCAAAATATAGAAGAATAACAACAAGAACAGGAAGATATGTTTGATGATAAATTGGATGATGTGGATATGAATATTCCACATGATGATGAGAGTAGTGGAGATCAAGTGAAGAAGGATGATCAAACACCTATGTTCGTTGTTACGAGCAATACAGTGGGCAGTTCTTCTCAATTAACACAGTCGGGCAATCTTCAAGATGATAAGACAGGTTTTTACAAGGGAATGACATTCAAGAATAAGAATGAACTAGCTACTTTTTTGTATATTGCTTACTTGAAAAAAGATGCTAGTCCATACTGCAAATGGTGGTTGAGGGCTGTGAAATAATTAAGTTCTGACAATTCATAATTAAAGTTTATTAAAAGTATCACATATGTGGTTCGTAGCATATTACGAGCCATAATCCTCACGCCACGGTAAAGGTCCTTGATAAATTTTTCCAAAATAGATTTCCCAATGGAAAAGGCCCTTCTACAAGTGATATGGTCAGTCAACTCCGTACAGAATTGGGTGTTACGGTCAGTTATTAGAAGATTTATATGGCCATAGAGATTGCCAAGAACTTGGTTAGAGGGACACATGAGCACGGGTATACAGTCCTTGATGCCTACCGTTATATTTTTGAGTCTACAGATCACAAAAATAAGACAACATTGCATGTTGATAACAAAGTTTCAAGTATTTTTTTGTATCATATGATGCTTGGATCCTTGGTTTTCAATAATTAATAAAAGTCATAGCCGTCGACGGGACTTTCTTAAGGAGCAAGTATGGAGGATTTTTTCTATCGGCGGTGGCACGGGATGCAGAGAGTCACATCTTTCCTATCGCTTTTGTGTAGTGGAAAAGGGATGTGATGCTCATATGCATATTTCTTTGAACAAATGCAAAGTTGTGTAAACGATACCAAAAAGTTGTGTATTATTTCGAATAGGCATCCAAGTATCCAAAAGATGGGTTTACTTCGGCTCACTTTGATTGTTGCATGAGGCATCTTAGAGAAACCAACTTTCACAATGAAAGTGTCATGTCTCTTTTTTATAGAGCAGCCAAAGCATATGATAAAGCTGAGTTTTTTGACCATTTCAATCAAATAAGGGATATGTTACCCAAAGGAGCATAACTTCTTGAATGTAATGGTTTCGAGAGATAGAGCTGGGCATTCTGTCTAAAAAATAGGTACATTATTATAAATTTAATATCTTATTTGAGTTACAAATTTGCAATATTGTATGATGTCGTACTAAGTATTTTTTGTATACGTATAATATTATGACGTCAAATATAGTTGAATTAGTGAATTCATTATTTGTTGTTGAAAGAGAATTTCCCATTGTAGCGCTATTTGATGAAATAAATAAGAAGTATGCCAAATTATTTCATGAAAGATGTATGCATTCATGAACACAGAAACAGACTTGTCCAGAAGTGGAAAAAAAATATTAAAGAACCTCAGTTTGGGGAATAAGTTACTTGCTCATCAAATAGCAAATTACAAGTTCATTATTGGTGGTCATGGTGATAGTGCCACGATCAATCTTCATAGAAGATCTTGTACAAGTAGAGTTTTTGACTTGGACAAAATACCTTGTCCACATGCTATGGCAGCACTTCGAGTCCAATATGGTACACAATTTGAAACTCAAATTTATGAGTATTTGTCTCCATATTACTCGATGGAAAGATATATAATAGCATATTGTGAGAATATTAATCCGGTGCTTACTGGATATTCTTGGGTTATTCATGCAGAGATTTTGGAGAGATTAATACTGTTGGACAGTAAAATTTTGAGATCGAAAAATAAATAATTGGGACAATAGAAATATTACAACAATCATTTTATTGATTTCAATAAGTGAGTGTTACAATCTCTACGAATCCTCTGATTTGCCTTTTCAAATATAAATTCAAGGGCTTCAAACTTGATCTTGAATTTGAACTTGATTTGTGGATTTGATGGATTTGATCTTGACTTGTGCTTGAATTCAAGGGCTTTTGGGATTTTCTTGAATCTTGTGATCTTGATCTTGAATCTTGCTGAATAGGATTTAAATGCCTGAGCTTTGTAGAGAAATTGCAGCATTTGATCCATGAGCTTTCTCTTGCTTTTTGTTAGAGTTGTTGGTTTCTTTTCTGAATTATGAGACCCCTATTTATATTTGTACGAAGAAAAGAGTCATGGTGAAGGTGAATTTCCCTTGACTAATCAAATTTAAGTGACATGGCTCCTTTTATGGGCTTTTTATTTCACTAGGCCTGCTGTATCATTTTGACATGTGGCCTGGTCCTATTGTCTCCTTCACTTGACTTGACATGCCACGTCATTAGACATGTGACACTTATTTAGGCCTTCAGAATATGGAAATATCTTGGGTTTTGTAAAATGGGCTTATCATTTGTAGCCCAAATCAATGGGCTAGCCTAATAAATATTGGACTTTATTTAAATCCATACGTTTGGACTTAAATCATTAATCCAATTAAACTAATCCATAATATTTATTTGGGACTATTTTGAATTTAATATAATTAAAATTTCATACGGATTTAATTTAATAAAATTCCATTGCCCACAAAATGCCTCCTACATCAAGACTTGTCGAAATATTTAATCCTTAAAATACTAGACTTGAAGTATTAATTTACTGTTTTAATGATATTTGTAAAACAAACAAATATCATGCTTTAATATGTGCCACACCAAATAACTTTTGTCCATATTGAAATTTGGTTCCAGTTATTTCAAATATTATGAGACTAAGAGCCCATGATAATAATAATAATAATAATAATAATAATAATAATAATAATAATAATCGTGGTGCTTTGTGAAAAAGCCTCAAAAGTAGATATAACATTCTGAAAAGGCCTCACAATTGTTGTACACCACATTTTTGTCTTAATGGGCATAAATGCATGCTTTGATTTTAATAAGCAGAAAATCAATATCAACTAAACTTAAAATATCAACCAATCCGATTCCAACATGAACTTGAAGTTGTTCCACCGCCTCACGGTCACGTCCTTTCCTTGATTCACTAGAATTCATAGTATTTTTATCCAAATTTACTGAGAATCAGGACAAGTAAATCAGCCCATTATCTCTTAGAAATACCCACGATCAATCATTAAAATTCATAATCTACTGTAGTAATTTTGCATCAGTCCTGGCGGAAGATCTCATTCCGTATTGGGTCAATCATTATACCGTGATCAGATTGTTATTGTGAGTTGTTGTTCCTTAATTTGTTTATTATTGTTTTGCCCCCCCCCCCTCTTTTTTTCTTTTTTTTCGGTAGGGTTGAAATAAATATCAATATGCAATAATCGGCTTAAGGTGTGAGAGTTTAATTTTGCCTCCGTACACCTTAAGACCGACCAATTTGGCTTCAAGATGGTGACTATGAAATAATCAACTTCGCCTTCATACACTCTAAGACCAACCAATTTGGCTTCAAGATGGTGACTAGGCAACAATCGTCTTAGGGTACGGGAGTTTAACTTTGACTCCATACAGTCTAAGACCAACCAATTTGTCTTCAAGATGGTGGATATTCAACAATCGGCTTAGGGTGTGAGAGTTTAACTTCTCCTCCATACACTCTAAAATCGACCAATTAGATTTCAAGATGGTGCCTATGCAATAATCAGCTTAGGGTCCGAGAGTTTAACTTTGCCTTCGTATACTGTAAGACCGATCAATTTGGCTTTAAGATAGTGCCTACGCAATAATCGACTTAGGGTGCAAGAATTTAACTTTGCCTCCGTACACTCTAAGACTGACCAATTTGGCTTCAAGATGGTGCCTACGCAACAATCAACTTAGGGTACGAGAGTTTGACTTTACTTTCATACACGCTAAGACCGACCAATTTGGCTTTAATATGGTGCCTACGCAATAATCGGCTTAGGATGCAAGAGTTTAACTTTGCCTCCGTACACTCTAAGACAGACCAATTTGATTTCAAGATGGTGGCTATACAATAATCGTCTTAGCGTGCGAGAGTTTAACTTCACTTCCATACACTCTAAGACCGACCAATTTGGCTTCAAGATGGTGGCAATTTACTCTTTCTTTGAATAAAGCCATAATATAGAGAAAATTATTGTCAACAACCATTTGTCCAGGTATTTTATCCAACTTCAACTTTATTTTTAACTAAACCTTCTTTGTTTATGTAAATTGTAGCAATGGTTCACATTAAAGACTATACCTCTCAATCTTTTAAGAACAAGTATCTCCTTACTGGGGTATCGGAGCCTAGGTTCATGGTCAGTTGGGTATCCACAAAGCTGTGTCAAGTAGAGTATCTTTTATGTGTGTGTAGCATGCCGAATTCATAAAAAAGAGGCTAAAAGGAATTTAGGATTGTTTTGCCTTCTTGTTGTCTTATTTTGAGCTATAGAGTTTTAAGGTCTTGTATCCTTCTGATTTTCATTTGCTCGTCTTTCAGATCATGCCTCCAAGAAGATTTGAAATTCCTCCCGACTAGGGACGATGTTGATGGACTCGCTCTACTTATGGAGTCCATACTCGATCTAGGGGTCCAGTACCTGATGATCTGGGAGTTCCACTGGTTCCCCCTATCCCTCCTTCTATAGTTCTTTAGGCTGACGTGATGAATTCTGAGTTTTGTCAGTTAATTCATATGGTTGCTTTGTTGGTGGCTTCTCAGGCTGAGTGTGATGCTTTTGTTACTCCATTCTTTGAGGATACAAGGGTTAGCCAGTTCATGAGGTTGAGTCCTCTGACCTTTATCGGTGTTAAGGTGGAGGAGGATCCTCATGGTTTTCTGGATGAAATGGAAAAGATTTTTAGAGTTATGCATGCCACTAATGTGGAAGGGGTGGATTTTGCAACCTATCAATTAAAGGATGTGGAGTACCAATGGTATGAAGAGTGGGAACAGACAAGGGGTGATGTTGATGAGTTATCCTTGTGGGAAGATTTCACTAATGTATTTCTGGACCGCTTCCTTCCTCAGAAGTTGAGGGAAGCAAAAGCAGAGGATTTTGTTAATCTGAAGTAAGGAAGGATGTTAGTCAAGGTGTATGCCTTAAAATTCTATCAGTTTTCTAGGTATGCTCTGAAGATGGTATCGGATATAAGGGCTCGGATGAGGAAGTTCTCCTCGAGATTATTTTATCAGTTGGTCCTTCTGAGCACGGTGGCTTTGTTTATCAAAGACATGAACATCTCTAGGTTGGTTGTTTATATGCAATAAGTGGAGGATGAGAAAAAAATAGGTTGAGTTCAGTGAAAGGCAAGGAAAGAAATTTAGGCCTTCTAAGCAAAGTGGCAGAGATTGTGGTAAATGGCTAAGGAAGAAGTCGGGGAGTTCCAATTCTTTCTACTCAGTTAGTACTACTTACCCGAGGCCATCGGGTGATCGTTGGTCTCAGTTTGGTAGTGGGTTTTGGGCACTGGGTGCCCAATCTCAGACTAGTGAGGCTCAGTCGGCTCTATCCCACCCTTCTTGTAGATTTCGTGGTCAGTATAATCATGGTTAGTGTGAGAAGAGGAGGAATAGTTGTTCTAGATATGGTCAGAATTGGCATATACAATGAGAGTGCCCCTCTCTAGTGGCTTCTTGGGCCAACAGGTCCCCTATTGCTACTTTATCTGATCCTGCACCGAAGGGTACTGCTTTTTCTTCTGCTTCTATTTCTGGTACCGGCACTGGCCAAAATCATTTGTATGTACTTGTTACTCACCAGTATTCTAAGGCATCTCCCGATATTGTTACGGGTATGTTGAAATTTTTCTCCCGTGATGTGTATTATTTACTTGATCCAGGGTCCACTCTTTCTTATGTGACCCCATTTATGGTTATGTATTTTGGTTTTGGTCCTGAGTGTCTGTCGGTTCCTTTTTCTGTTTCTACCTCGGTAGGAGACTGTGGTTGTTAAAAGAGTCTATAGGGGGTCTGTGGTATCTGTAAGTGGTAGAAAAACTCTTTAGACTTGATAGAGTTGGACATGGTGAATTTTAAAGTTATATTAGGGATGGATTGGTTGCATTCGTGCTATGCTTTCTTAGATTTTCGGACCCGTAAGGTCATGTTTAAATTCCCTAATTATCCTATCATTGTATGGGAAGACGGTTCTTTAGTGCTTAAGAGGAGGTTTGTCTCATATCGTATAGCCCAAAAGTTGATTTCTAAAGAGTGTTTGTGTTATTTTGTCCGAGTTAAAGATTCTAACTCAGAAGGTCTTTCTCTAGAATTTGTTCTCGTGTTTAATGAGTTCCCTGAGGTTTTTCTCGATGACCTTCCTGGTATTTCTCCCGATAGGGAATTTGATTTTGGAATTGATCTTGTTCCAAACACTCATTCGATTTCTATCCCTTCTTATAGAATGGCTCCAGCGAAGTTGAAGAAGCTAAAGGAGCAATTGAAGGATCTCTTAGATAAAGGTTTTATCCATCCTAGTGTGTTTTGTTGGGGTGCTCCCGTGTTGTTTATGCATAAGAAGGATGATTCCTTTCAGATGTGCATTGATTATTGTCAGATGAATAAGGTGGCCATAAAGAATAAGCATCCTCTTCCTAGGATCGATGACTTGTTTGATCAGCTAAAGAATGCAAAGTATTTTTTAAGATTTATCTTAGGTTGGGTTATCATCAGGTTAAGATTAGGTAAGCGGATGTCCTTAAGACTGCCTTCAGGACCCGGTACTGTCACTATGAGTTCCTAGTTATGTATTTTGGTTGACTAATGCCTCGGTGTCATTCATGGACTTGATCAATAGGGTTTTTCGTCCGTTTATGGATTTTTTATCATTGTCTTCATTGATGGAATCTTAGTCTATTCTAAGAGTGAGGGGAATCATGTCGATCACCTCCGTGTTGTGTTGCAAACCTTGAAGGAACATCATTTGTATGCTAAGTTCTCAAAATATGAGTTTTGGTTGAAGGTTGTGACATTTCTTGGTCATGTTATCTCTAGTGAAGAGATCATGGTAGATCCACAAAAGGTTGTGGTGGTTAATAAGTTACCTAGACCTATGACTCCAACCGATATTCAGAGCCGAAGATTTATGGAAAGTTTTTCAATAATAGTTTTTTCATTGACTAAGTTGACCCAGAAGAAGGTCAAGTTCTTATAGTCGGATGCATGTGAGGGTAGTTTTGAGAAGTTGAAGTATAAATTGACTTCAACTCCAGTTATGACCTTAACTGAGGGTAATAATGGTTTTGTAGTATGTTGTGATGCTTCTCGTATTGGGTTTTGTTATGTATTGATACAGCATGGTAGGGTGGTGGCCTATGCCTCTAGGCAATTGAAAGTTCATGAGAATAACTACCCTACTCATAACTTGAAGTTGTTAGTCGTGGTATTTGCGTTGAAGATTTGGCATCCTTATCTCTACAAAACATACCAGCAAGCACAGAGCAACCGTCAAAAGGGGTTTCCATAGAGTGGTCTATGAGTTTTATGTCGACATCTTTTCTGATCATAAGATCCTTCAGTATGTGTTTACTCAGAAGGAATTGTATCTCAGACAAAGGAGATTGCTTGAGTTGTTAAAGGACTACGATATGAGTCTCCATTGCCATCCAGGTAAAGCTAACGTAGTTGTTGATACTCTTAGTAGGTTATCCATGGGGAGTTTAGCTCATGTGGATGAGGATAAGCGAGAGTTGGTGAAAGACATTCATCATTTGGCTAATCTTGGAGTTCGTCTAACAGACTCTGAGGATGGTGGTGTGTTTGTGTATCCAGTATCGTAGTCATCTCCCCGTTTTAGAGATAAAGTAAAAGAAAATGTTGGACCCCAATTTGATGAAGACTAAGATTAATGTGGGTCAACAAAAGTTTATTAATTTTGCGATTGGTGGTGATGGTATCATAAGGTACCAAGGTAGGCTATGTGTTTTCAATGTCGATGGATTGAGGGAAAGGATTATGGTCGATGCGCATGGATCTCGGTATGTTATTCATCCCGATTTAATGAAGATTTATTACGATCTTAGGGAGTTTTATTGGTGGAATAATATAAAGCGAGATGTGGCTAACTATGTGGCTAAGTGTATGGTATGTCAACAACTGAAAGTTGATCACTTGAGACCCGATGGTTTGTATTAAGAGAAAGAGTTTCCCGAATGGAAGTGGGAAATGATTAATATGGATTTCATCACCAATCTTCCCCAGTCTTGAAATCAATGTGATTCTATTTGGGTCATTGTGGATAGAATGACCAAGTCCGCTCACTTTTTGTCGGTGAGGACTAATTATTCGGCGGAGGATTATGCTAAGTTATATCTTGCGGAGATTGTGAAGTTGCATGGTGCTCTGTTTTCTATTATCTCAGATCGTGGTACTCTGTTCACATCTCACTTTTGGAAGTTGTTTCAGAAAGGTTTAGGGACTAAGGTGTAACTTAGCACCGATATCCACCTATATACGGATGGACAAGCGGAGAGGAATATCCAAACATTAGAAGATATGTTGCGTGCTTATGTGATTGATTATGGTGGTAGCTGGTACAACTATTTTTCTTTGATCGAATTAGCCTATAATAATAGTTACCACTCTAGCATTGGTATGGCTCCTTTTGAGGCATTATATGGTAAGAGATGTCTATCTCCTATAGTGTGGTATGAGGCTGGTGAGGTTAAGTTTTTTGGCCCCGACTTGGTTCACCAAGCCTTAGAGAAGGTGAAGGTGATTCTTGATAGATTGAAACCTGCTCAAAGTCGCCAAAAGTCCTATACGGATGTGAGGCATAGGGATTTGGAGTTTAATATTGGTGATTGGGTATTGTGGAAGGTATCTCCCATGAAGAGAGTTATGTGATTTGGTTAGAAGGGAAAGCTTAGTCCCTATTATTTTGGTCAATATTTGATTGTAAAAAGTGTTGGTAATATTGCCTATGATTTGGAGTTGCCCTCTAGTTTGAGCTTCATCCATATGGTATTCCATGTGTCCATGTTGTGAAAATATATAGGTGAGCCTTCTTTATTGTTCCTTTGGAAGATGTTGGTATTACGGACTCATTATTCTATGAGGAGGTCCCGGTGAGGATCTTGGATCGACAAGTTCGCCGGTTGCAAATGAAAGAGATGGCTTCGATGAAGGTTCTATGGAGGAACCAAAAGTATGAGAAAGCTACTTGGGAGGCGGCAGAGGACATAAAGTCCAAGTATCGGTATTTGTTTTCTGTTCTGAAAACTCATGCTTGAGGTATGTGTTAATCTTCTTAACTTGATTTATGTCTTTGATAGGCAAAAGGGTTCAAGTCCTTAAACTTTGAATTGAGAAAATATTTTGATAGACTATGGGTTCGAGTCCCAAAGTCAATTGAATGAATGGTTGAGTGATAATGATCATGGCATGTGTCTTATCCTTGTTGTATGTCTTTGTTTTCTAACTTGGTTAAAGATTAGGATGATGTGTAATAATGTGTTAATACGTGCTTGTGCTTGCCTTGTCCGTCATTAAGGGATGAATGATCCAAGTGGAGGAGAATTGAAATACTTAGGCTTTGGACCCTTAGAAAAATTCCCTTAGTGGAAGTTTCTGGGAAAGGTACAACTCAAGGGTACTAGTCGTACCCTAGGATACGACTTGGGGTCCTCTCACTCGTATGTTAGGCAGTTTAGTGGGGGTACATTTTGTCCAAGGTATGTTTTAGCCTCTCCCAAGTCGTATGTTAGAGTACGGGTCGTATGTTGCCTAGTCGTACGATGCCATATGCTTAGCCTAGTTGAATCTTTCAAAGTTACAACTCAAGGTACGGTTTAGGGAACTATTCATACGCCAAGGTACAAGTTATATTAGCATGGTTGTATGTTGAATAATTTAGGGGTCCATTGTGAAGCCTAGGGTACAAGTTATGGTACCACTCGTACCCTAGGGTACGGGTTGGGTGTGGAACTCGTACCCTCCTGGGTGCAACTTTCAGCTTTTAAGTTGAAGGCATTTTAGACATTTCCTACCCCTAAACTCTTATGACCCATGATTTATAACCTTATTTGGCCTCTCATTCTTCACATATACAATATCAAAATATTCCAAAACACTCTAAAACTTCTCTAACAAGATTAGGGCTAGGGTTCATCAAGAAGGCTATATAGGAGCTTGGAGACCAAGAATCTCTTCATGAATCTTTGTGTATAAGGCATATGACTCTTCCCTCTTTGTTATTTCTCAAATATCATGTGTTTTAAACAATGATTTGATTCTTGAATAGTGGGTTTTGAAATCAAATGTTAAGGGTCTTGATGCAAGTGATGGGTATTGTTTACTCTTGTTCAATGGGTATTGTTTACTCTTGTTCAAACTTGTGTTTACACATACTTTTGGTGATGGTTTGCACATGTGGGTGCTAGTTTATCATGGTTTAACAAATATGTCATGGGTAACCCTAATCTTGAGGGTTTTCACTTGGGTTTTGGTCATAGTAAAGGTATGCCCTCAAGGTGTTTGTGAAAATATCTACTAGAAATAACTAGTCACATGTTAATGGTGTTTTGAACTAAGGAAATGGCTTAATGAGTAAGAATATTTAGTAAAGGACTTTGTAAAGGACTTGCTGTCCATGTAAGAAGTAAATTGGTAACCTTGGTGGTTGGAATGGTTAAAAATGGGTTTGAGTCCCTAAGCATGAAATTGAATTGTGTTTGGTCTAAAGCTTGATGTATGAATGCTAATGAAGAATGAATGGTTTGATTAAGGTCTTGATGACTATAGTTTGACTTGAATGGTGGTCGAAACTAAGACATTGTCTTATTAAAGTTATTGATTGATATATGGTTCATGGAGACCTTGTGGTCATGTATGGTGTTGAATTGTGGCCTTAATAGCTTGAAATGGCTAAGTGGGTTAAAGTCCTTAAATATTGAATTGAGTGGGTGTGAATGCATGGACAAAGGGTTAGAGTCCCAATGTCGACTAGTAATGGATATGGTGGCTTGTATTTAGAGTCCACTTGCATAATAAGATGGTTTATGGTTAGAGTCCACTTGTTCGATAAAATGGCAAGTGGATAGAGTCCACTTGTCTAACAAAATGGCTTGTGGCTAGAGTTCACTTGTCTAACAAGAGGCTTGTGGTTAGAGTCCACTTGCATAATAAGACGGCTTGGCATTAGAGTCCTCTTGCTTGATATAACCTATGTGGGTGGAAGGTTAGAGTCCTCTACTTCATGGTTCATGATTGGGTTCTTTGAAATGTATGCTATGGCCTTATTATCTCTTAACACTAGATGTATTTACATATATCTACATGTCTATGTGTATGAATGTTGTGGCTTATGATGGTTTGACTTGGTATTGAATAATGACACTATTTTATCTTTACCCCTGAGTTACATGCTAGCGCTCCAGCTGCTAACCATCTTCGGACGCTGGGTCCCCACGCGATATAGGGGTCTGAGCTTCTTCTTCTCTTTCTACGCAGTGATCAGGTGTTCGAGCAGATCGTGTGTTAACTTTGAAGTGGTGAGCTTCTATACTTCGGAAGGCATACATTTCATAGTATTTCTATCTTATGTCATAGACTTGTATTAGACTTGGTTTTTAGCTATTGTCGGTGGCATGTCCCGACATATTATAGACATTGGATTGATAGAGGCTTGTGGATAACTGTGGACTTGGGTAGGTTGGATGTTGTATGTTGACATTAATGGAATGATTAGATATTCTTGGTTATGTTTTCTAGTCTTTTTTCTACTATCTTGATTATATGCTCGGAGTTCATCCGATGCTTGTGGATTGATGTAATGGTTAGTTAGGTAATCGGGGGCGATCTATCGTCCTAGTTGGGCTTAAGATGCCCATACGATAAGGCCCACTTTCAGATAGTGTCATAAGGCTGATGATGGTACAATTTTATCCAAGTTATTGACTCATATTCCATTAGTCGATAAGTGTGCAGATCTAAGGCCGCCCTTGACGAATTTTCTTCATATGCCGAACTAGACTTTCGAACATGACATTGGTTCTAATTGTCCATTAAAGTAAGGGCTTTTCAGACTCTAAACCAACGAGAATTGAATATTGCTAGCACCCTTCCTTGCTTAGGGCGCTGAATACTCCAGGGAGATGTATATTGGGGAAGTACCATGAAGATAGATGGTGAATTTCATCATACTCAAGGATACTGGGAATGGGCCGATGACATATTGGCTAGGAGTCAGCAAACACTGAAGGGGACAAAAATATATGATGTTGTTTATGATTCTCTGTTTACCTATGATCGAAATTCAAACATATTGCAATCCTTTCTTGAGGCTTGGTGTTCAAGGACAAACACGATCCTGACATCGATTGGAGAGTTGTCCATATCTCTTTAGGATTTACATGAAATTGGGGGCCTACCTAATGGAGGTTTTCCTTATGCAGAAGTAGTGCCTTAATTCAAAGAGCTCACCGGTGTTAATGAAAAGCATGAGAGATTCATCCCTCGTACCTGCGAATTCTTATTTTTAGCCTTTCAGCATCTTCAGGAAGAAGAGTCTCATAATCCAAGAGTTACTCTAAGCAAGTTGATAAGTTTTGGTGTAAAAGAGTCTTGAGGTAAGAGGTAGCTCTAGTGAGGAAAGAGAAAAAGTCTATTCGCTTAAAGTCAACACATAACCCAACTGGGACCATTCCTAACGTATCATAGTGGTCAAGCACAGATGATGTGACATTCTCTAAACTTGGAGTGGGGTATAGCATAGGGTTGATACATATTTGGCAGCATTTTTATCATATTGGTTATGCACCTTTATGTTTCCTTCTTAAGATGGGGATTTCATTCGCCCGGGAACTTTTAGAATTGCAGCTATGATAGTCAATAAGCAAATTTTTAGTCTTGTCAAGCATTTATAATGGTTTAAACAAGATTACCAAATGTTTGTAACTTTAGCACATGAAAGTATCATTTCCAATCCATTATGTGTATGGTTGGATTGTTTACTATTTCAAGACACATTTTTATCTACCTAAATGGGCCATCCACTCCATTAATGGTAGCATATTCTGCAGAAGGTGATGCAAGATATTTTGATGAAGAGCATGACAGAAAGCATATCTACCAAGGAGATAATATTTCTTGGACTTTTGCCATGCCGAACAAGTCCAATATTTGCGATTTTATGGATAATGAAAAAGACGCCGATTCAGAGATAGGTTACTTTATGAGCCTATATTTTAACTTTCTCCCTTTTAGGTATGAAGAGTCATTTATCCTTGAGCCATACATCCCACATCGATTTAGCCGTCAATTTGGATTTTTTCAAAACCTCCCTGGTAGCTTAGCAAATAATAATCGGAGTGCATCACTTGATGAAGAACTCGAATTTTATCATATTTGCGTGTTGCATAGATCCATGGCAAAGGCAACTTTTCCTACGGCCACACCTAATGTGCAAACTTACTCCTCTACTACGTATAAATCTTGGTGGGACAGTTCATGGGAACTTTCTTGAAGCTAACTTGCAATCTTTGACGAATGTCGTAGGTTCTATTATAGACACTCCTCAGGAACATAGTGAGGAGGTCCCAATTGTGGTTAAGCTTTTTGTTTTAAAATCCAAGATAGTCATTCCATACAAAGTCAAGGGACCTCTACATGTAGTAGCTTAAAAAGAGGAGTCGCCTGCCCCGAATCAACAAGCTTGCAATAAATGATCATCTCAAGACGAGAGTGATAGTAGTCATGGAGATAGTTGTTGGAAGAAAGTAAAACCATCTTTGGACAAGTCAAGTGATTCTAACTTCCATGTGGATATTCTTTCTAGTGATAATAGTTCATCAAAGACTCTGCTAGCATAAAAAAGGTAACGACTTAACTCTCTATAATTCCATAGTATATGCATCGCCTTTATATACCCCTCATATGATGTTTTTTTCTTTGCGCGTACAGCCAAACAATGTCTAAGTTGTGAAATATCCTCAACAAGATAGTAGTGAGTCCGTCGTAGATCCATACTCAAGATAATTACTTTTTCCATCCAAAGAGGTCACTTTTAATCCTTGTGGTAAAGTTAAAGAAAATGTAGAGTCAAACCTTCCCTGGCGACAAGCGGTAACCATGTCTATTTTTTATGGCAAGAAGGTTGTCTCAGAGCTTAAAAAGAAATTTATCATGAACACCTAGTCTAGTATCCACACCAAACTTACAGTCGTTACTCTGAATCGTACTTCTTCTATCCAAGATGATGTCGAAGTTATACTCAACAACATGAGCGAAATGGGTGCAGATATTTCCCCTTTGTAGAATTTATTGCGGTCTCTTTGGTCTTTTGACTTTCTATGACCAAGCAAGATCCACCCTTGTTGTTAAAACTGCAATGATTAAAGAGTCAGATCCATATTTGAAATCCAAAGAGCATCTTGATCTTGTATTGATGGAGAGGTATGAGAAATCTGAAGAAGTTTCTGTCGCCTGCAAATCTATTGAGAAGGCGAGAAAAAAGGTGAAGAAGTTAAAAGCTCGGCGAGATGCTGTCAAGAAAGACGTTGCAGAGATGCAACCCAAAGTTTCAGCTGCTAAATAAGAGTTTTCCAAGTGTTCTAACGTCTCCCTGGAAACAGCAAATGTCTCAAAGGTCGTGGAGAAGAATAAGCAAGTCTTAGAGGCTGCTTTAAAAGATTTAGTAAATTATAAGCTATACTTAGATTAGCCTTAAGATATGTTTTCATTCCTTCAAACCTTCTTGTTGCTTTCTTTTAACCTTTTATTGAGTAGTTAGATCTATTAGTTGTAATAGAAACTCTTTTTTCTTTATATTGCACGTTTCATTTAACATTCTTTTTGAATTTCATCTTCAAGAAATTGCTTGCTTATTTTGATGTGTTGATGTTGTAGTATTAAACTCTGTCTTTCTCTTCAAAACTTGTTGACCATTGGCTTCATGACTTTGTCTCACAATGGAGTTAGCCTTGAAACTTCAGTTTGAAAGTCTTAAGAATTAAGGCTTTAGACTTTCAAACTTAATAATTGCATGTTTGGCAGATCTATGTCCCAAACTATAGACTTTGGGTATTCCAAATCCTACTGAAAGCTTTCCTTTTTTATGGGATTCCCCCATTGAGCCACAAGTATTTGGCATAAGTCAAAAACTTAATTGAGATGCATGCAGGCTTAACTTTCACATGGCGGATCAAGCAGGGATATGTATTTTCTTGACACTCATGTAACTGAATTCAAAATGAAATTCCGTGCGCCTACGTACCTCAATGAAGAGGATCAAGACACAACATAGTTCTGGTTGAGTGTTTTTTTATTTGGATTTATTTTGCATCCTAAATTTTGCTTAGGCCACCTCTTTCGAGGTTTTCACACTAGCGGACACATTTTTTTTAGCTATACACAGTTTATACTCTTACGGGCCAGGAGTAAATATGCAGTTTATACTCGTGCCTTAAAGAGTGTTGTCTTCCTTTAAGGATTGTACTTCTTAAAGAACTTGGCGTTGTTGGGACCAATTTTCATGCCATCTGCATCGATAATCTAGTAAGCACCATTTAAATATGCCTCTTGTACGACATATGGTCCATCCCACTTGGGGGTAAATTTTCCCCTGACTTACGAGAAGTAATTATGGGCCTTCTTACTACAAGAACTTGATCTCCAACTTGAAATCACCTCAAGCGAACTCTTTTGTTGAAAGAACGAGATAGACGGGCTTGATAACATTTGAGATTTTGTTAACCCTCCAGCCTCTTCTCATCAAGAGCTTCTAACTCTGTAAAACATAACTTAGAATTTTCTACATCGGTGAGACCTTCTTGAATAACCAGTCTCAAAGAAGGTATTTGACGCTCAAGTGGCAGGACTACTTCAACTCCAAAAGCAAGTGAATATGGGGTTGCTTGCGTTGGTGTGTGGTAAGTTATTTTATATGCCCACAAAGCTTCATTCATTCGCTCATACCAGTCTCATTTGGACTTAGAGACGGCTTTCTTCAATAGATTGAATAAAGTCTTATTAAATGCTTCGTCTAGACCATTGACGCCAGCATGGTACATAGAATACTTTCGCTGCTTGCAACTAAAGAAATAACAAATCTTGTTCATCAACTTGTTATAAAATGGCTTGCCATTATCAGTTATTATGTACTGAGGATTTTAAAAGCAGTAGATGATAGTCACTCGGATGAAGTTTGCAACATTTTCTTTCTTTACTTCCTTGAAAGCAACAACTTTGGCCCATTTTGAGAAGTAATCTGTCGCGGCCAAGATGTACAAGTGTCCACCAGAAGATTTTCGTAGTGGCCCAACAACATCCATTCCCCAAGCATTAAATGGCCAGGATACTACAGTTGGGTATAATACTGTAGGAGGTTGATGAATAAAATTCGCATGGAGTTGACAAGCTTTACATCTTCTATCATAGTCCAAGTAATCTTACACCATCGTTGGCCAATAGCATCTCATCTTTTTAATGTGAAAATGGAGCTTTGGTCTAGACTGATGTGATCCACACACTCCTGAGTGCACTTCTTGCAAAGCTTGAATTGTTTCTTCCTCTCCAAGACATCACAAGTGTACTCCTTTAAATAATATTTTGTATCGTGTGTCTTTATAGTAAAGAAAGTGAGGTGCACGATGACGGATGCCGGTCCTTCTTCTTGGATCTTCTGGAAGCATCCCATAACACAAATAGTCAATGATAGGTTATCTTCAATCTTCATTTACAGCTTCAGACATGGTGACGAGGTATTTAACCTTATTTTATACATGCTCATCCTCATTCGATGGCGGTACTACCCATTGTTGGTGAATAGTAACTCATATCTGATTTGGAAGAGCTACGGTTGAGGCCAAAGCTACTAGAGCATCAACTTGCTTATTTTCTTTCCTTGGATTATACTGGAGGGTTACTTCTCCAATCCACCCCATCAACTTATACACATAATAATGATATGGTTGTAGCTTAGGCTTTCTGACTTCATATCTTTCCAAAAGCTGCTTGATCACCAATTGGAAGTCACCAAAGACTTGTAATTGCAGTTGTTTCATGTCAACTACTATATCAAGTCTAAGTATTAATACCTGATATTCAACAACATTATTAGAGCAACGGTTTGTTAGGGTAAAAGAGTATGGGATGACCACTTCTTGTGGAGTGACGAACACCACACCAGCACCAGCTCCATCTCGGTGTGTGCCACCATCAAAATACATCTTCCATGGGGGTCTGGCTTCAATAACCATTGCATCTTCATCAGGAAGTTTATCACTCAGTTCCCAATCCTCAGGTATCAAGTGGTCTACTAAGAAGTCAACCAATGGTTGTCCCTTTACAGCCTTTCGGGGAACGTACACAATCTCAAACTATTGAAATTGTAGGTACCATCTTGCAATTCAGTCACTAAAGACTGGTTTCGACATTACAAACTTGATGGCATTTGCCCTAGACACAAGATGGACGACATTAACTTGAAAGTAGTGTTTCATCTTTTGAATTGAGAAGGCCAATGCCAAACACAAATTTCGATTGGAGAATACTTTAGCTCATTTGGTGTCATCATTCTACTCAGATAGGAAAGAGAGTTATCATTGTCTTCACTATTTTCTTGAGCCAGTAGTTCTCCAACTGACCTCTCTTGTGCTGCAATGTAGAGTATCAATGGTTTTCCAGGTATGGGTGCCGCAAGAACTAGTGGCTTTATTACGTATGATTTGATACTCTCAAAAGCCTTACTACAAGCTTGGTCCCATTCAAATGGAGCATCCTTCTTCACAAGATGGCTAAATGGTTGAAATTTTCTGGCCAGGTTTGAGATGAACCTCCTTAAATATGCTATCCTTTCTTGAAGGCTTTTTAACTCATGAATGTTTTGAGACTCGGACATCTTTAAAATGGCATCGACCTTGGCCTGATCAATTTAAATTCTTCGACCTTGGCCTGATCAATTTAAATTCTTCGGTGTCGTACAATAAAGCCAAGGAATTTTCCAAAAGTAACTCCAAAGGCACATTTTAATGGATTTATCCTAAGTTGATATCTTCAAAGCAACTCGAATACTATTCTTAGATTTATTAAGTAGTCATCCCTTTTTTTTTACTCTACCACTAATTCATTCACATAACACTCAATGTTTTTATGAAGTAGGCCATCAAAGATATTTTGCATATCTCTTTTATAAGTGACACCAGCATTCTGCAAATTGAAAGTCAACACCTTGTAGCAATAAATACCTTTGGTCGTACAAAATATAGTGAGCTCTTCATCTTTTGGAGCCACACAGATTGGTTGTAGCCGGATGAAGCATCCATGAAGGACATTGCCTCATAATCTGTGGTGGCATCAATCATCAACTCTGGTATGGGGATTGGAAAATCATTCTTAGGAAAAGCATTGTTGAGATCCAAAAAGTCGACATAAACTCAAATTTGGACATTCTTCTTTTGTACTGGAATGATACTTGAAATCCACGTAGGTTATTTAACTTCACGAATAAAGTCAACTTCAATGAGTTTATTAACCTTGTTTTCAATAAATGGAATCAACTCTGGCCTAAAATACCTTTGAGCTTGCTTAACAGGATGGGCACCATGCTTGTCTGCCAACTGATGGACTGCTACTTTCGGATCTAAGCCAGGTATTTCCTTATAACTCCAAGCAAAGACATCCTTATATTCTTTGAGTATGTCGATATAAGTGATTTCTTCATCCTTTTCTAGGAAGGTGCTCTGGTAAGTTGATCTTGGGTCTTCATTGGTTCTAAGATTAACTTCCTTCAACAGATCTAGTATGGTCTTCACTCCTTCTTCAAGTTACGACAGAGCATCTTTGGCATCTTTCTCTTCTTAAGGGTCATCATTATTGATGGATATATGGTAACACCAGAAAGTATCATCCATCTTTTTGTCAACCATCATTTGAGATGAGATATCATTCTCATTTTTGGTTATAATGGGATATAAAGAGCCAACACTTTCTTCGTTTTCCTCACGCTTCTTGGTATAAACTACGGAATAAGCCTTAGCTTTTAACATCTCATTGTACGAAACCACCTATTCCATCTGGCGGCTCATTCTAGAAGGAATCAAACTTTGGAAATCCTTTTGTATCTTAGGTGAAGAGTTTATTATTATACTTTGATGACTTTTTCGATGCTTGTTACTTTTCTTCTTATTTAGAGGACCCAACCTCTCGAACACAGACATTCTTGTGGTTGATTCTCCAAGTCGATCAAAGATAGAAAGCCTTTTATTGGAAGTAGTGTACTCTTTTTTCATAGTGATGTAGTTGCTAACTATTTTTTTATGGAGATGCGAACTGAAGGTGGCGGTGTGTATCCTAGGCCTTCACATACCTACCTGGTTGTATTTTCTGACAAAATTTTGCCTAACCTTGATGGCTCATTAGGTTTATATCCAACCTTTACAAATATCTTGTAAGCATTTGGATCAAAACCTTCTTTTGTATGCTTTACAGAGAGTGTCATATCTTATGGTGGATTTTAAGCCACAGACTCTCCAAGTAGCCATGAGGATGGACTTATTGCATCAATTCACTTGATTGGTAGAGTTAGACCTTTTAGTACATTATCTTTGATAGCGGATGAATGATCATTTTCTTTCTTTACCTTTGGTATGTAGCAAAGAAGAGGAGTTGCCTTCTTTTACATAGATACGATGCTTTCTTTATTTGAAGTGGAGAGAGGCTTTTTGGTGGCGGTTTTTTCGATAGTCATCGTGACCTTCTTGGCTAAAAGATCATCACACTTGGTCTTGGTTACATCAACAATCTTTTTCTCATTCATAACATAATTCTTCAAGTAGAATTTTTCACCGGCAAAGTGTGACTCAACTTCAGTGAATGGCTTATCATCGATAACTATCTTTTTTACAATCCGACTTTGAGGTACTTCAAGCATTGATAGTAAGAGGATGAGATAATTTTGTTCCCATGTACCCAAAGCCTACCAATAAATGTATTGTATGAAGTTTTGGCATCAATCACATGTATCAATGCATTTGATCAAAAATCATCCATATGAATCCCCACTTGATAGATCCCATGGCCCTCTGGCCCCCTTGGTTGAAGCCTTCTATCATTAAATGGCTTTTGTCTAGTTCATCAGTAGAGATGCCAAGTTCTTTCATTGTGAGGATAGGCAAGATGTTAACTTCTGATCCCTCATCAATCAATATTCTATTTATTTTCTTTCCTAGAAATTGACCCACCATGTATAAGGGATGGTTGTGTAGGGTTTCTCCAAGCAGAAGATCATTATTTGTAAATGTGATTTTCTATATTACATACATATGCCTCTTGGATAAGTGTCTCAGTAGGCTTTTCAGAATACGGAGGAAATTCCATGGGTGGGTTTTCACCCTTTGCCCCCTCTTTGCCAGTATTAAAATATAATGCCTCAAGGTTGACTTATGTAGTCTTTGAACGGAACCAACTTGTTAAGAATTCTCCCAAAGTCACTGGACACCGTGGTTTTTGATAGTAAATCTCCATTACTCTCATCTTCTTCAGATGCTTAACTAGTCTCTGTTTCCTTTCTTTCTACAGCATCTTCCTTCTAGTTGGCTGCTCGAACGACTCCTTTGTAGACTCATTTTTTTGCGTTTGTGCCTAGTCACTAGAGTCCAACCTTTATCATCACCTTGGCCAACCAAAGACTTATCATGCTCTGTTGGTTCCTTCTTATGTTCCTCGATGCCAATTTGAACTGGATCGAATGAGCCAAAAGTGATAGAGATTTGATGAAAACTAGCCGTCTCATCATAGATGAAGATCTTCTTCTCATTTACCAATTGCATGAATTTGTCTTTAAAGACAAAACACTTTTCCAAAAGGTGACTTACAAGCCTATGATACTGGCAATAATTCGGGTAATTGGTCCTTCTAGCTTCATTGGGACACTTAATCTCTGGGAGTTCAATGATCTTATGCTCAAGGAGTTTATTAAAAATCTTATCAACATCAGAATTATGGAAGGGGTATTCCTTTTCTTTCATTTCCTTTAAAGTTAGCTTCTAATTTGGACGTGCTCTAGAACTCGTCTTCACACTTTGCTTCTTTCTCACTTTAGTGGTGGCCTTCATAGGAGACGCGTCCACATTCATGGATTCCTTATTTTTATTTGTATGAACAAACTTGCCCCATCTTTTGGGTTCTTACTTATTTTTTTCCCGTTAAAGGTCATGGATAGGTGTTACTCCCTTTCCAGCAGAAGACATGCTCAATTCCATGTCGTGAGAACGAGTAGCTAACTTTTTAAAGGATTTAGTCTTAATTCCTTGCAAGATATATAGAAGCTCCCAGTGTATTCCTTGTATGCAGATCTCTACTGCAGAACTTCACTGAGCCTATCCTTACAATTTAGACTTGCATTTCTCCATCGATTGATGAGTCAATGGTTGGCTTATTCTTTCTTTGCTGAGTATTCATGAGCTCTACCATGCTCACTGTACGCCTTGTGCTATAAAATAAATTTAGAAACTCGTGCTCCAATTTCTCCCAACTATCGATGGGGTTAGGCTCAAGGTCCATATACCAATCGAAGGCACTTCCCTTTAGGGAACGAATAAACTGTTTGACAAGATAGTCCCCATAAGTTCCATCATTATACATGTCTTAATAAAGTACGTGACATGTTGTTTCGGGTTCCCTTTTCTCTTAAATTATTAAAATTTGGAGGAGTTGATAGCCTACAGGCATTTTGAGGCTATCAATTCTTACAGTATAGGCCTTAGCGTATGTCAAAGAAGACTTAGTGAAAATATCATACTTATCTTTGAGGATCCCTTCAATTAACTCCGTTAATTGATCAATCGGGATCAATCCTTCATAAGAGACTTGTACTTCCTTAGTAGGTGGTATTTGTTTTATGGGATACTCTGTCTCCTGAACTTCTGGAGCTTTACCATGTGCGTAGCTAGACTCTCCATCTATTAAGAAATCCATTCTATCCAATAATTTATCAATCCAAGCGTCTTAATTCTAAACATATTTGGTCAGACCTCAATTGCCTTTATCAAATTCACAAGCTACTCCTCCATAGACGATGAATCAGTCACTATTTCTTACATAATCACATGAGAAATTGGAGAGTAATATGGATTATTGCATAAGTTGATCTTTGAAGTGCTTAGCTTATGCGGTGTAAGTGGAGATGATGCATTAGTTGAATGACCATCGCTCTTTGCGCTAGAGTATTTCAAACAAGAGTGGTCAAGTAGAGTTAGAGTCTTCTTAAGTGATTCTTCCACATTGCTTTATTCCTCTAAAGCATTTGCATGGGACCTCGCTTCTTTTTGGGGTTGGAGATACAAAAACTGGATTTGGTGCGGATGACACTGGACGTGTTTGTTGTCCTAGCATGTTGACCTTGCTCCTTGTAACAACTCCCAAGCTTTCGAAAGTAACACCAGGTATGCTTTCTACATCAGCAGAGAACTTTGAATCAACAGCCTTAGAAGTAGTTGATTGAGAATTGACCTTCTTGGAAGTCATATCAGCATTCTTAATCTTTAAAGTTGGAAAAGTTGAGATGAGAGTTAGAGATCGTCCCACTAGACGTGCCATTTAATTTTCAACAAATTTTTACAGTGATAGAAATAAATTACAATCACAAATAAAAATAAGAAGAAATGTGTATTTTTATTAATAAATAATGTGATTACAAATATGTTCCTCTCTTGATTTTTATCGTAATTCGATGGTCGTCGGTAGCATGTTTCTCAAACGTAGGCATATTTGGATTTGATATGGATTTCTCTATAATTCAAGGGTCGTTAGTGGTGTATTTCTCGAACATAGAAATATTTGGATTTGATCTCCATAAAAAAGGGTTTGTGGATCTTGTTGATGTATTTGATTATCAAGAAGAGCGGGTTTTGATCTCTTTATGAATATCCTATGAATTTCTGAGATATTGGAGATGCCTCTTGAAACACCTTGGCTTTGAACCCTTACAAAATTGCCTAAGTTGGAGATTCTAGACAACATACAACAAGAAGGTACTAGTCATATGTTTGGGTATAGATTAGGGCCTCTCTCTCATACGTTAGACAGTGTGTTTATGTTGGTTACTTCCCTAGGTACGACTATATATCATACCAATCATATGATAATGTAAGAGTTGTATGTTTCCAAGTCGTATGATGTCTTAAGTATGGTCTAGATAATTCTGACCAAGGTACTACTCTAAGAGGTACCACTCATATATTAAGGTATGACTTGGCTTGGTATGGTCATATGTTGATCAGTATGGGGGTCCAAGGGAAGGTTTAGGGTATGAGTAAGGGTACCACTTGTATCGTAGGATACGGGTTAAGAGGGATATGTCATACCCTCATGCGTGTATTTTTTAGCGTTTAAGCCGGGGACATTTTAGACATTTTCCACCCCAAAACCCTAAAGAATCATGACTTACAACATTATTTGGCCTTATTCTTTACTTAACAAGATAAAAAACACTCCAAGATCCTCTCTAAACTTTGTCAACAAGATTCGGGATAGGGTTCATCAAAGAGGTCACGTAGAGGCTTGAATACCAAGAATTTCTCCATAAATCTTCATATATAAGGCACGTGACTTTCCCCTCATTATTATTTATTAAATATCATGTGTTTTAAGATGTGATTATGATTCTTAAATGGTGGTATTAAAAGCCAAAATTGAGGGTTTTGTTTTATATGATTGAATATTGTCTTCTCTTGGTTTAACTTGTATTTATACATATTTTTGTTGATGATTTGCCTTGGTAAATATGGTGTAACAAATGGGTCATGGGTTACCCTAAACTTGATGGTTTTTACCTTGATTTTGGTCTTGATAATAGCATGCCCTCAAAGTGTTTGTGAAAATGTCTAAGAGGAGGAAATAGCCACATAACAATGGTGTTTTGAACTAAGGCTTGGTCTAATGAATATAAATGGTTGGTAAATGGTTTGTGAAGGACTTGTTGGCCATGTAATAGTTTAAAAGGTAACCTTGGTGGTTTAAATTGTTAAATGGGTTTGAGTCCCTAAATATTAACTTGGTTTACGTCTTTGTTAGACAATGGGTTCGAGTCCCTAACTTTGAATTGAACTAGTGTCTTTGTTTGACGATGCGTTCGAGTCCCAAAGTTAAATGAATAGATGGTGGATTGATAATGGTAATATCATGTGGTATACTTGCAAGTAGTGTTGGTATGACGATACCAACGAAGTGCCTTTGGTAAGTAATTGTCTAAATGGTTGTGCATGTGAAATGATGGTTTTAAATTGGTCTTTAAAGCAAGATGTGTAGCAGGGATGTGAAGGTAGAGTCCGAAAGACTAACACTGGAAATCGTGCTAACCGGTGCGAGTGTCTGTATGACCGAGTGGTTTGATTCCCTCGAATGAACATATAAAAGGGAGGTTCGAGTCCCCCTTACACTTGTATTGGTGCTTAAGTCACCTTGATTATTCCATGAGGTTTGAGTCTCCCATATAGGCATATATAGTTATGGATATTCTTTGGTTTGTGCTACACGCACTGTGGCCCTTCCAGCTAGGGGAGAGTTGGGCCAATATAGCCCGTGGGTGCCTTGTTCTATGACGGTTATGCTACACAGACCAGGTTAATGATTTCAAAGTTCATGCTAATCTTGTTCCCTACCCCGGCATGGTATACCTATACATATATATATATATGTGTTGCATTGGTAAATGCTTTGATGGCTTGGTTTTGAACTATTGGCATTATTTTATCCTTATCCTTGAGTTATATACTAGTGTTCCAAATATTAACTCTCTTCGACATTGTATCCCCGCGTGATACAGGTGTTGGTCATACTACACCTCCTATTCAGTGGTTGGACTTGGGATCAGCTTTTGGTGACTTGAAGTGGTGAGCTTCCATACTTCAAAAAGCTCCATTCCTTGTTTGAGTTTTCTTGTGTCTCTATTGGTATAGACTTGGATGTTGGTTTTTGGCTAGGTTCAGGGGCATGTCCCGATCAGATACACTCAAATTTCTTTTAGAGTCTTTGTATGGACAAACTGTGGACTTGGTTATGTCATGGTATTGATATAGAATTGGTTATTATTTTGGTTTTGATATCTTTGTTGATTAAGCATTGGATGGTTAGACTTGCTCAGATTGGTTGTGGTCTTGGACTTATACCAAGGTATTTGAATTGTACTATATTCTATCTTGTTATATGTTCGGTGCTCATCCGGCTTAGAGTATATGATGGTTGGTTGGAATGGGTAGCGGGGCGATCTCCGGTCATTGTTGGGCTTGAGATGCCCATTACGACAAGGCCTCAGTTTGGGTCGTGTCACCTCTTTAAGGGATATTTACCCTCTTTATATAGGCGTAATTTATGGTTTGGGAGAGTAGCCACCAAGCTAAGTTTAGGGTAAAGTAGCCTCCAAGAACTCTGGCAGAAATTGAATTCTATTTTTGTAGAGTCCACAAAATTTCAATGTCTACAAATACCTCCTCCATATATTGACCCAAGCAGTATCAAATCGAGAAGAAGGCGATATAAGAGAAGGTGTGGAGTTGGAGAATCATTTTCATTAAGAAAAAATAAGTACTTCATATATAAGAACGTTGTCCATAAAAGAACTACACGCCCGGATCGTAATGCACCATGATCGTTGTAATAATCTTGTGTTGTTGTTTGTTATGGGCTTTGATAATTTAAACTTACTATTGAGAATGTAAATGTTATTATTTATTATATAAAATATGTTTTTATTTATGGTCCAACAATTAACTTGTGCATCAATAAAAAAAAGGTAACAATGACTAAATACAATAGACTACAAAAATATTTTCAGCAGATTAGCCATCTATTGCACCAGATAGACCATCTGTTACAACAGATGGACATTTACTGGAAGAACACAATACAATTCATCAAACTAGATTGTGTTCATCCAATAGATGACCCATCTGTTGCAACAGATGGTTCATCTATTGGAAGAACTCAAAACCCTTGCTGCTGGAGTGTGTTCTTCCAACAGATGGACTATATGTTGCAACAGATCTATTGGAAGAACACAATACAGTTCTTGCCACTGGTTTATGTTCTTCTAAAAAATGACCAATCTATTGCAATAGATGGTTCATCTGTTGGAATAACTCAAAATCCTTGCTATTGCTACTGGAATAAAAATTATGTCAATTCAAATAGATTTCTTGTGATTTTGTTTAAGTGATGGCTCAATAAAAATGTCATTGAAAAATCCATAAAGTAGATTTCTTGTGAGTTAACAGAGTTTATTTATGTGATGGACTCAACCAAACTTTTCTTGTAGTAATTGATTCTTACCACTCCTAAATGCTCAAACCGACCTACACACCCCTCAACATCTCAAGAAAAAGAAATAGACAAAATAAAAATTAAATAAGAAATAATGTCAAAGTTGACCAAACATAGCTTTTTTCATTCATTACATACAAAAATACAAAATAAAATAAAACAAAACATACATTAGGTAGGTAGATCCAATATAAATAAAACATAATACATATGATAATAAAAAAACATAACCTTATTATTATTATTATTATTATTATTATTATTATTATTATTATTATTATTATTATTGTTGTTAATCGAAAATCCATTGGGTAGCAGTAGAACCCTCAACCTTTGAATCTCATAAAGCATTCTTGCTCTCGTGGCGCCCAACTCCCACTGGAGTTTTAAATCACCCTTTCAAGTTCTCGCACGGTGTCGTGCAGAATCATCATTTCTCAAACCGAATCAGCCATATCTAGAACATACATGCATTAACAAAAAACGTAAAACACTAAAGAAAAGAAAAGAGTCCGAATATAATACAACGTATACTACCAACTAGCATTTTTACAAAAAAAAAACATAACATGTTAACAATTTTCATGTTGGAACAAGAAAATAAGACAAACTTCAATAGATGAAAAATGAATTTGCTTTTGGAAGACAAGTGGTTTAAGATGAAATGGTGTTTTTATGAAAAACAAAGACAAGATGCAAGAAATAAATAAATTGGAGGAGACGAACCGAGTTAAGGACCTATTTATAGAGGATTGAATTTGAATGTGTTAGGCAAAAAATCATGGTTGTTCACCTCTTTTTTAATAATTATATCCCTTAATTAAATCAAACTGGTGGCTTTTCGATTATTTAAATTAAAAAAAT
Source organism: Capsicum pubescens (assembly GCA_030864215.1). Lineage (NCBI taxonomy): Eukaryota > Viridiplantae > Streptophyta > Magnoliopsida > Solanales > Solanaceae > Capsicum > Capsicum pubescens. Next base: position 189,122,314 of record CM061544.1, on the reverse strand, counting down.
AGATTTAAATACAAAAAGGTGAAAAGTCATGACTTTTCACTTTTTTAATATTAACACATTAGTTATTAAAATTAAATAATTATTTTTTATAATTTAAAATTGTGTTTATCATTTTTTCCCTAATTATTTATTTATGAACTATTTTTTTTTATTATATAATGGAAAAGTCATGACTTTTCACCTTTTCAATAATTATATTTTATTAATAATCGGTTTTATTGAGTTCTTCCAACAGATGGTCCATCTGTTGCAATAGATAGGTCATTTGTTGGAAGAACTCAAAACCTGGATGCAGTTCTTCCAACAGATGGCCAATCTGTTGCCACGGATAGGTCATCTGTTGGGAGAACTAAAAACCTTAGTTCTTCCAACATATAGGTCATCTGTTGGACGAACTCAATCTATTAGTAGCAAGGGTTTCTCCATCAGATTTTTAGTTTTTGAGATTATTGTTACCCTTTCCAGAAGAAAAAAAAGAAAGGTTTTGAAAATGGTTGCCCATTAAGCTTTCGTAGTTTTATACACTACTTTATGATGGAAACTGAAGATAAAACACTGTTTTGTTTCTGTCACTGATGGGGTAGCAAGAATAAGGTGCTTGCAAATAGATGGATCCACTTTTATGTGTGAGGGGTATGTATTACTAATCAGGTTATCGTGACAACACACATAAAGTATAATGATTTTGTGAATATTATTTTTTACAGATTAGGCATTGATCCTTCAAACAAGATTCTGCATTTTATAGTTAAGTTTGATAGGTACAAATTGATAAGGATGTGGGAACTAGAAGGGGGTGTTGATACCCTGTTACTTTTTAATTATGGTTTTGCTCATGTTTATGTGTCAAGTTTTGATAAGGGATCAATATTTGATGACAGTGTAGGGATTCAATAGTGATTGGATTGGTTTTAATGGTGCAATGGAGTTTGAGAAGACCTTCGAAGCCTCTCAGTGCAACAAATAAGAATGGAGATCCAATAGAAATTATCCTAATCCAAATTTATATGGATGGGTTGCTTGGGGTGATGATTATACAGCAGAACGTATTGTAGGAGAATATCTATGAGAGAAGGGGGAGTTGCTTAAGACTGTATCATCTCAGACCTTATTAAAGAAGAAACACAAGGTAGCAAGGAACTTGTAGCAAACTTGTCCAATAAAATTGACATGAAAAATGAAAATCTAAATGAGCTGCAAATGTGAAAGTGTATTCAAAAATTAAAATTCGCCAGTCGTTGTTGAAAAAAAATGGTAAAGTGGACTGGAGTTATACATTTTTCTAAGTAACTGCAACTGTTAGCATAGTTTGAATAATCACCTCCAAAAAAATTAACACAAGCCCACGAAAGTCGCTTTACGTGCATCGAGGGATGGGAAGATGCACAATCGAGAATGAAACTTGCAACAAGAACAGCTGAAGTTAAAATAAGAGATTAAGCCTAGGTGGCAATTTCTGAAGTTAAACTTGCATCCTATGCCTTCTTGTTTGTGGTTCTGTTCAAGTCAGTAACAATGGAAACAAAAAGGTCTAAAGTTGAGCAGAAATCCCATGCCTTTCTATTTCCATTGCTATTGACTTGAGCAAACCAACAAACAAGAAGGCATAGGATGCAAGTTTAACTTCAGAACAACAAACAAGAAGGCATAGGATGCAAGTTTAACTTCAGAAATTGTCACCTTGTCTTGATCCTTTATTTTAACTTCAGCAGTTTCGTCACAAGTTTCATTCTTGACTGTACATCTTTCCATCCATCGGTGCTCGCAAAGAAGCTTTCTTGGACTTGTGTTTCTTTCTTTGGAGGTGATCATTCAGATCATACTCACTAGTCCTAGTTCCTGGCAAAGTGCACAACTCTAGTCCACGTTATCATTTTTCTTTTCAATAACGAGTGATGGGTTTTCATTTTTACAGCTCATTAAGATTTTTATTTTTCTTGTCAATTTCACTGGCCAAATTTGCTACAAGTTCCTTGCTACCCTATTTCTTTTCTTTAATAAGGTCTGAGTTGAGATAGTCTTTAGCAGCTCCCCCTTCTCTCACATATATTTTCCCAAGAACCTTTGGTTGTATAATCATCTCCCCGAGCAATTCATCCATATAAATTTCGACCAAGGTAATTTTTATGGGATTTGGATTCTTGTTTGTTGCAGTGGGAGGCTTAGGAGGCCTTTCAAAACTCCATTGAACCCTTAAAACCAGTCCTACCACTATTAAATCTCTACACTGCCATCAAATACTTATCATTTCTCCAAATTACACATATAAACATTAGCAGAACCATTATTAAACTGTATTAGGGTATCGATACCACCTTTTAGGTCCCTCAACCTTATTAGTTCAGACCTATCAAACTTAACTATATAATGCAAGATCTTGTTTGGATGATCATGCCTAATCGGTAAAAAACAACATTCACAAAATCATTGTACTTTATGTGTGTTTTCATGTTAACCTGATCAGTAATACAAACCTCCCACATATGAAGTGGTTCTATCTGCAATTAACTTATTCCTCCGAACCTACATTTACTCTAGCCTTTTATGTTGGTTGGTCAAAAGTTGATCCACTTTCACTTTATTTTCTTTTGGGAGACATCTTTTATCTACAAACAAAGAAAAATAAAAAAACATTACAACTGATGTCTGCATAATTTTAAAAAGGGGTAACACAAAATTCAATAAATACAACACATTACAATAAGAATTCCAATAGATGACCCATCTGTTGCAATAGATAACCATTTGTTGCAACAGATAACCAACCTATTACAACAGATGGGTCATCTGTTGGAAGAAATCAAAGCAGTACCAAGACTGCTTTGATTTCTTCCAACAGGTGATCCATTTCTTGCAATAGATGGGTCATCTATGGAACAGATATTTTAATTTATTCAACAGATGATTCATCAGTTGCAATAGATGAGGAATCTATTGGAAGACCTATTTTAATATCTTCCACTATATGTTCCACCTATTGCACCACCACCACCAATACCACCACCACAAACACCAATACCACAAACACGAACAAGACGAATAACACCAACAACATCTACAATAACATCAATAAAAAAATCAAATAATAAAACCAACAACAAACAAATAAACAAACAATACCAATAGTGCCAAGCTTTTTAAGTTCTCCCAACAAATGACCAATCTGTTGCAGCATATAAACCATCTGTTGAAAGAACTCAATACAGGTTTTGAGTTCTTCCAATAGTTGACCAATTTATTACAATAAAAGAACCATCTATTGGAAGAACTAAAGGGTCATGACTTTTTTTATTATTTAATAAAAAATAGTTCGTAAATAAATATGATATGGACAATGGGTAAATAAATAAAAATAATAGATGTAAATAACTAATTAATTTAAATAACTAATGCAAAAATATGATATAAACAATTTTCATCAATGAAAACATAAAAAATTTCATGAAACAGGCAAAGAAGAAGACAAAAAGGCAAGAATAGTAGAGAGCCCCTGAAAAGTATATTATACTTGCTATGTCAATAGCAAAGGGATCAAAAAATCAAAAGGAGGTGGACGACAAACATTTATGTTGAAAGAGGAGAAAAGATATAGATTGATTTGGAGATGACATCCGAATCCTTAGGCAAAAGCAAAGAGAGAAAAGAGAAAAAAATGAGGAGACGATTGGGATTACCCCAAAAAGAGGAGAGAACGAGAAAAGAGAGGAGAAGAGAAAATTAATTTTATAGTTAAGGAAAGAATCCTAGAGATGAGTTTAAATATTTATTTGTGGTGGTGAACATTTGAGAAGACGGTGACATTGAAAAGACAAGATAAGACAACACAGAGAGGGATTTTAAGTTATCCTAAAAACGTTTGACCTCCGTAGTATTTAATCTTTTTTTATTTTAAATAGAAAATTACTTTAAAATAAAAAAATATCTTCAAATAGATGAGTCATCTGTTGCAACATATGTCTATATCGATTTGATAATTTCCAACAGATGAGTCATTTGTTGCAAAAGATATTTACATCTGTGTGATAATTCCCAATAGATGAGTCACCTATTGTAATAGATTTCTATATCTATTTGATAATTTTCAACAGATGAGTCATCTGTTGTAACAGATGCGTCTACATTTGTTTGATAATTTTCAATAGATGAGTCATCTGTTACAATAGATAACTATATCTATTTGATCAATTTTACTTGAAATGATTCAAATCAAGCCATTATTTGTAATAACTAAATTGATTTATCTAGAATTAAAGATGAATTGATAACTTTAATCACAATTTCAATTGATCTCATTGCAAGTACATGATCTACTATAGTGTTAGTCATGAGTAGAGTGATCAATTGATCAATTTTACTTGAAATGATTCAAATAAAGCCATTATTTGTAATAACTAAATTGATTTAGCTAAAATTAAAAATAAATTGATAAGTTCAATTAAAATTTCAATTGATCTCATTGCAATTACATGATCTGCTATTGTGTTCGTCTTAACTAGAGTGACCAATTGACCAATTTTACCTGAAATGATTCAAATAAAGCCATTATTTTTAATAACCAAATTGATTTAGCTAGAATTAAATATGAATTGATAATTTCAATTACAATTTCAATTGATCTCATTGTAATTACATAATCTACTATTGTGTTCGTCCTAAGTAGAGTGATCAATTGACCAATTTTACGTGAAATTTTTCAAATCAAGCCATTATTTGTAATAACTAAATTGATTTAACTAGAATTAAATATAAATTGATAAGTTCAATTACAATTTCAATTGAGCTCATTACAATTACATGATCAACTACTGTGTTCGCCCTGAGTAGAGTGATCAATTAACCAATCTTACTTAAAATAGTTCAAATCAAGACATTATTTGTAATAACTAAATTGATTTAGCTATAATTAAATATGAATTGGTAAGTTCAACTACAATTTTATTTGATCTCATTGCAAGTACATGATCAGCTATTGTATTTGTCCTGAGTAGAGTGATCAATTGACCAATTTTACTTGAAATAATTTAAATCAAACCATTATTTGTAATAACCAAATTGATGTAGATAGAATTAAAGATGAATTGATAAGTTCAATTATAATTTTTAATTGATTTTATTGCTATTACATGATATACTAAGTGTATAATCTATTGCAACATATTTAACTTGTTACAACAGATGAGTCATCGGTTGAAAATTATCAAACAGATATACTCATCTATTGCAACATATGACTCATTCGTTGCAACAAATAATTTTTCCTATTAGGTCATTTCCAACATATTACTCATTTGTTACAATAGATTATTTTATATGTTTGGTCATTTCCAACATATTACTCATCTGTGGCAATAGATAGTAATATGATGGAACATATTTTTTATTTTTTGAAAATTATCAAACAGATATAGACATGTAATTAATATTTAATTCATTAAAGTTACATTTGAATAGATAAAAACTGAAAACTAATTTGAGTGAAATTAATTTTATTTATTTTTAAAAAGTTAAAATTTGTCTCTTTTAAAAATTAATTAAGATCAATTGGGACCAAATTAATATTTTCAAAACTTGTCATTCTTTTCTAAAATAAAAATCAACCCATAATTAATGCATAGTAAAAATGCAAGGGGTCAGTCATTTTTCAAACCATTTCGAAAAATCTATAATTGCGAAAAATGTTTAATCTTTTCAAATCTATTTCTCTTTCTCTCTCAATAATACAAACAATAACCACTCAATAGATTGGTCAACCCTTCACAACAGATCGGTTTTCTTCCTATTTACGACCATATAGTTTTTATTTTTAACTTCTTTCTTGTTTGTATTCGTCGTTTCTCTCTCTTCATAGATAACATAGTTCGAGAAGAGTTCTATATTTGTTGTTTTTTTAAAAAACTAGAGCTTTTAGTTAATCATGAAAAAAAAATATTTAGTTGTATTATCATCAAGAATGAGTTAATAATTTTGACTTTTGATGCTTAAAAATATAGGAAGAACCCGAGAAAACCCTAGTTTCTTATCACAGTGTTCTGTTGACTGTCTTGGTGTTGTTAGTTGGTGTTGGTGGTAGCTATTGGTGGTGGTGTTGACACTATTGGTGTTGTTTGTTTGTTTGTTTGTTTGTTTGTTTGTTTTGTTTGTTGTTGGTTTTGTTATTTGTTTTTGTTTTATTGATGTTGTTTGTATTATTGGTGTTGGTGGTGTTGGTATTGATGACGGTATTGGTGTTGGTGGTGTTGGTAGTGGTGTTGGTGGTGTTGGTATTGGTGTTGGTATTGGTGTTGGTATTGGTGTTGGTGGTGTTGATATTAAAGGTATTGGTATTGGTATTGGTGTTGGTATTGGGGTTGATGTTAGTATTAAGGTTGGTGTTGGTGGTGTTGGTATTAGTATTGGTGGTGGTGGTGGCGGCGGTATTCATGGTGTTGGTGTTGGTGTTGGTAATGTTGGTATTGGTGGTGTTGATGTTGGTGGTGATGTTGGTATTAGTGGTATTGGTATTGGTGGTGTTGGAGTTGGTGGTGGTGTTGGTATTGGTGGTGGTGGTGGTGGTGGTGATGTTGGTATAAGTGGTATTGGTATTGGTGGTGGTGATGGCGGTGGTGGCGGTGGTGGCGGTGGTGGCGGTGGTGGTGGTGTTGGGGTGACGTATTGCCCAACAGATTACACATCCGATGAAAAGTGGAAGACCTGATTCAATTCATCCAATAGATAACCCATCTATTGCAAAAGATGGGTCATCTATTGGAAGTTATCAAAATAAAACTACTACCTATTTTGATAACTTTCAACAGATGACCCACCTGCTGCAACAGATGGAACATCCGTTGGAAGATATTAAAATAGGTCTTCCAACAGACTTTCCATCGGTTGCAACAGATGGATCAGCTATTGGAATAAAACAAAACATCTCTTCCAACAGATTCTGCATCTGTTGCAACAGATGAATCACCTATTGGAATAAATCAAACCAGTAGCAAGATTATTTTGATTTCTTCCAATAAATGACCATCTTTTGCAGCAGGTTTGTCATTTGTTCAATCAAATGGGTCAACTATTAGAATTCTTATTGTAATGTATTATACTTATTGAATTTTGTGTTACCTTTTTTTAAAATCATGCAGACATCAATTATAATGTTTTTTTTTGTTTTTCTCTTGTTTGTAGGTAAAAGACGTTTTCTAAAAGAAAAAAAAATGAAAGTGAATCAACTTCTGACCAACTAGCAAAAAAGGCTAGAGTACAGATGAAAACGGAGGAGCTTTCTAAACAATTTCTTTCAGGAAATAGTGAAGCGTAGGAAAGATATGAAAACAAAATGAAGGAAAACGGTGAAGCTAAGGAAAATGATGTTGAGTAAGGAGAAAAGGGAAATATAGAGGGTGGTGAGAAAAGTAAAATTAAGAAGAAGGAAGATGAAGATAAAGAAGATGAGAAAGTAGAAAGTGAGGACGAGAAAGATGATGATGTTCAAGATTATGATAATACATCATCGATGGGTCATAAATTAAGATCGAAATCCCAGCATGACCTTGTCAAAACTATTAAAATTGGCAGGTTTCAAGTTGAGATGCTGATAGATAACCCTGCAAATTTAACTGGTGATTTTGTAGTTAAATCTCTTATGGTGAAATTTTTTGATGATTTTAGGAATATTATGAGGAAGGGAAAACTTGAGGATTTTTTTAGGTCCAGCTGCTTTGGATACTTTCTTGACTTGCCTGAGGACAAAAACTCTCGCTTCTAAATGAGCATGGTATATGGTCTTCTCAAGTGTAGGATCAAGTATATGAGTGATAATAAAGATTTGAAGGAGGAAGAGAAGAAGATGGATGAAATATGGATTAACTACTGTGGCATGCTAGTTTGTTTTGGCATGAAAGAGTTTGCCATAGTGACTGGCTTGAGATGCGATCATCCAAATGAACCTCTTCCCAAGGTAACATCCATAAAAAAATCCAAGACAGGCAGCACACCCAAACCAACACCATCAAAAAAATGCAAGACATTGTCCAATCAATTACCCACCAAAACCAACGAAAAAATAAATGGGTTACTGGACATTGTTGGACGTGGCTACAAAGCCACGATGTTGTTAACTGATCTCCAGGATAAGAAATTCCAAATAAGTATAGGGAATAATTGTGATTAGTTTGGTTTGTTCATTCTATTATATGGGAAGGAGAAATCAACAAAGTCATAGAACCTGAATTATTGATGGTTGCTTAGAATTTTGATAAATTCAACAGATATCCCTGAGGATATAACAGCTATAATTTGACTGTGAAATACTTATTGACAAAACCATCCCCAAAGATGATTAGCTTATGCGGCTTTCCTTGGGCTTTCATGATAAATTTAATAACTATTTGTTTACTCTTTCATTTACTTATATTGAATAATAATTTTGACCCTTTTTTGTTTGCTTCATGTTTACATTTTTAGGCTTGGGCATTAAAAGCCATTCCTAACCTCTGAAAGCAGGTCAAGGATTACCCAGATGAGATTTCTCATCCAAGGATCCTTAGGTGGTTGGCTGCAAAGAGCAACACAAAAATTAAGGAGGTTGATCTATTTAACCCTCCGGATGATGCAGCAAGTCATATTTCAAGTAGAATAATTTGACTCAAAGAATGATATTGAAAAAAATGGGCCATCTGTTGTAATATATGAACCATTTGTTACAATTTATCTTAACAAATTACCCTATACTTCACTAGTGCAACAGATCGATAATTTGTTGCGACGGATGAGTCATCTTTTGCAACAAATTACCCATATGTTGCTTTGGTTTTCTGAACCTGACTTAACAGGTTACCCATCTACTGCAACTTATGCAACAGGCGGGGTAATCTATTACAATAGAAAACTCATCTATTGCATAAGTTGTCTATATTAACATATTATCCAACTGACTGCAAATTATTGTTTGATTTAAATATATCTACTTTTATTTATAGGTTGTGTATCCATGGTTGGTACCCACTGAGAAAGAGTTGGGGATTACATCTTTTGTTACTCTAGATCTTGTTCATATAATACCAGACCCAACAGTGGAGTTGATAAAAAAGAAATTGGCTGGAGCAAAAGCCATAAGAAGAGAAGTCAGAGAAGGTCAGCCTCATGTTGAGGCTATTCATGACCAACCTGCTGCCACAAATTTGGGTGTTGCTTGTGGAGGTATTGGTGGTGATGTTGTTACTGGTGGAGTTGTTGATCTTTATGTCAGCCATGCTAATGCTGATGCTAGGCATGATGATGAGCATGTTGTTGTTGATGCTTAAGAAAAAATCAAACTCGCCCCTTTCACTGGTCCCACTTCAAGCTCATATTCTCTTTGCAAATTCAAAAAGTACATGGACAGACATGATGAACTCATCCAAAGAATAAATGCTCTCACTGATGCTATTAAGGAATTAATATTCAAGGGGGGTATCGTACCATCTAAAAAGTTGAGAGAACCATACACTCCTACAGTAGAGGTTAGAAAAAAGAAAAAAACAATTGGATATATACTCTCAAATAGGAAATCAAGAAAGTTTGCAACTCTTCCTTCAAAAGTTGATGAAGTTCAGGGACCATTGAAAAAGGTGGACATATGCATGCTTATTAACCCCAGCACGAAGGCTAATTTTACAAGGTACATAAAATCCAAGCATCCCGCAAGAACCTTCACCATGAATCCACTTTCGTCAGAAGACTTCAAGAATATGACAAATACAAGGGATTGGTACGAGGACAAGGTAAGTTTATTTTTTCTAACCTAACCTTCTAATCTACTTTATTTCTTACATTCTAATATTTTTTAACAGATTACCCAGTTGTTGCATAATTTGCAGTAGATTTAGTTATCTGTATTTGTTAACATAGGTTCAGAGAAGCTACGAAATAGATGAGTCATTTATTGAAACAGATTATCCATTTTTTGCATAAGTTGCAGTGCATGGGTAATTTATTAACAGATTTAAAGAACCTATACAACAGATGGTCCATCTATTGCAACAGATGGTCCATATCTATTGCAACAGATGATCCATATTTGTTGCAACAAATGGACCATTTGTTGCATCTTTCCACTTTGTTTTTATTTTTAAATTATTAACCTATTTAAAAATTGTCTTCTTACATCATAGTATATTGATGAAATTCTCTGCCTCATGAGGGCCAGGAACTTTGCGTTCACAGATGCTTATGATGTTGGTGATAGGATAATGGAGGAAGACTTGTATGATAATTTCCAACAGATGAGTCATCTGTTGGAACAACTAAAGCAGTAGGAGGTCTTGATTTGATTTGTCCCAACAGATGACCCATCTATTGCAATAAATAGGCCATTTGTTGGGACAAATTAATATAGTAGGATGACCTATTTAATTTTTTCCAGCAGATGTTTATATCTGTAGCAGATGTGTCATCTGTTGAAATAGATATGTAATATGTTAGTTTATTGGAACAGATGATAAATATTCACCTTTTTCAGCTCATGCTGCTCTCCTGTTGCCCTTGTACATTGCTCAAAAGTACAAGACAAAGACAGAAGAGTGGCAATATTGCATTTTCGGATGCTTGATAATGCCTTGGAAATTTCTTTCCTTCTCCTCTTAGCCTTAATCTCTAATGGAGTGTATTGATATGAAATCCTCTTTGATGGAATGACACTCCTCTTAGATGTCAATTCCTTTATAGAAACAGTTAGTACATTAATAATATTAATCACTCCATTATATTTTGCCTTGCGGTTTTGACATTTGCATGGACCACATTCGCTAGGAGGGGCAAAATCTGGACAAAAAAATAGTATGAGATCATACTGGTATGTTGTTTAAAAACTGCAAGAGGAGCATCATTAGCCCCAACAGCAGCACTATCACCATTACCACCACCAACAGTTACACCACCACTAACACAATCAACAATTACAAGCCCACTCTCCCAAAGTGTTTTTCTTGTGATTGTTGTTGCTCCAAACAATTCTTTTTTTATTTTATCAATGACCTTAGGGTACGATAAAGTTCACACATATCGTAAAGAAGAAAAAAATAGTATCATCAACTCTCAATTGGTCGAAACAAGCCACAGATGCATAATCTAAAATAAATCAATACATATATTACAATGATGATTAAATCATTTTAAAAAATTATTAATTAAAATAAAAACTTAATTAGAATTAGACTTACTGCTTCCTCCGGGGGTTGAAGAGATCAAGAAATTTTGCTTTTTTAATAGTTTTGACCAACAATGATCTTCGGATTCTTGGAATTGAAGTTTCTTCCTAATAGTTCACTTTTTGTCTGAGATAATGAATTACTTCAAATGCTCAGGCCTATAAAATTACCCCAACAAATAAAAAATATTACTCAATAAAAAAGAAATGAATCATAATAAAATAAATATTTATTATGAAAGCCTGTGAAAAGCCATGTGAAATTGACTATCTTCGTTAACGAAGTCAACAAATATTTGATAGTCGTTTTGAAGCTTTCATAACCCCAAGAATAGTTGTTAAATGTCTCAAGATCCTCGAAGAGATTTATTAAACCAAGTGGTATGTTATTGTTAACGTCTCTCGTCTAAAGAATATTACGTACAAACCATGTTTGTGTTTCTTTAAAAGTCTTTTATCTTTCAACTCTTCTATCAAATTTGTGTTTTTGAGACTTAGACCAACAAGGAAAAACAAGTCATTACCACCACTTGACTTGCCTTTGACTTTTGGTGTGTGGGATTTTTCTTTTGGGTTAGATAGGTAGAAGATGAGAAGAAGGATAATATTTTAGTCATGTAACTATGGCAAACTCCTTCCAGCCAAAACAAACAGGCATGCCACAATAATTTATTCACACCTAATCCATCTTATCTTTATTTTCATACACAAACCTATGCTTGAGAAGATCATACACCATGGTCATTTGGAAATTTATTGTCCTCCGACAAATCAAGATATTGTCCAAAGCAGCTATCCCTGAAATAAGCATTTAATTTTTGGTCCCAAAGTATTTTTCTGAAGGTATCAAAAGATTTTCCCATGGCCGACTTTACCATAAAATCACCAGTTAAATCTGTGGCACCATCGCACTGCATTCTCACTAGATAACTATCAATATTGAAGGTTTTGACCAACTCTTCAGTGGAAGGGCTATTAGCATTTGGATCATCTCTTTTGAAACTTTTCTCTTTCTCATGTTCATTTTCTTCTACTTCTGATTGAGATATCGGTTGTACACAAGATCATAGAGTCGTAGATGTAGCCTAGCAGCTTCACTTATTCCTTTACTTGGATTTGATTCGCTTTCTTTTTTCTTTTGGGAGCCCTATTATCTAAAAATAAGAGGAAAATAAAAAAGATTATAATTGATTAATGCATCGTTAAAATAAGGATAACAGTAAATCTAACAAGTACAACATAGTAAAATAACAATTCCAATAGATTACTCAGCTGTTGCAACAGTTAAGTCTTATATTGCAACAGATAACTAACTTATTACAAAAGATGAGTAATCTGTTAGAAACAATAAAAACAGTTCAATACTGTTGTGATTTCTTCCAACAGATCACACAATTGTTGCAACTAAGGGTGTACAGACCAAACTGTAAAGTCAAACCGAACCAACAAACCAAACCAAACAGAGAAAAAACCGACTTATGGTTTGGTTTGGTTGGTTTGGCGTTAGGAAAAAAAACCCAACCATTCTTGATTTGGTTTGGCGTTGACCAAAAAAAAGTCAAACCAAACTCGAATCAAACCGATAATATACATATATTCTAACTTTTTATACATAAAATATTAATTATAATCTACTTTTTAAATACTTTTTCAGCTAGTTTTAGTAATTTTCAATAATTTGAAAGTAGATATAGATATATATTCAGATTTGGCCTTTAAGTTGTAATATTTATCCATTAATTGCTAATTAAATGATCCAAAATCCAATATAAACTTAAAACCTAAACTTTTACTCTTCATCTCACCTTTTAGTTTCAAGAGAGTTTTCCGCTCCTTATTTTTTCATAATTGTGTTTTTTCATTAGCACATGAGTGAAAAAACATTTGATCTAGTCATCACAATATAATTGTAAAAACTAAAGATTATAAAAAAACTAAAAAAAAACTAAAAAAATAAAAAAAACCGACTAAAACCTAAATAAAATAAAAAAAAAATTGGTTTGATTTGGTTTATAATTTTAATAAATCGACATGATTGGTTTATTTTTTTTAATAAAAATCGAACCAACCCGACCTATGTACACCCTTAATTGCAACAGATTACTGATCTGTAATATAAATTATTCATCTGTTGCAACAGATAAGTGATCTGTTGGAACTGTTATAAAAATATTTAGATTTCTTCCAACAGATGGGTCATCTGTTGCCATAGATGAATGATTTGTTGGAAGAAATAAAAGTATTGGATATGTCATTTATTGGAATAACTGTCAGGATTTCATCCAACAGATGGTTCATGTGTTGCAATAGATGGTTCATCTGATGTAACAGATGGTTCATCTGATGCAACAGATGATTCATATGATGCAACAAATGGTTCATTTGTTGCAAAAAATAAACCACTAGCAAGATTTTGTTCAATAGAACAACAGTAATATCTCACCATTTAATATCAATACACCATTGTTACCAAGAACAACAATAACCACAAACAACAAATCAACCTAGCAATACAACACATACAACACAACCACTAAGAACATCAATATTGACCAACAATACCAACATTGTTGGTTTATTTGTACAAACATAAGAAACAAAAAACAAACTTCAACAAACATAACAAACACCAACAAATCGAATCAATAGTTCGACAACATAAACTACAGTAAAAACAAAAAATCATATTTCACTCCTTATAGAAAAGAGAAAAAATGCCACAAATTAGGCTTTTAATGAGTCTGTATTTCAAATTTAAGTAACAAATATTGAAATTGTTAACCTATACTAGAAGAGAAGTTAACTCAAGTTCCTCTTTTTCTTCATAACTAAAAAGCCTTAATTTTTTAACTGTGAAAGTTGAAAAGGGACGATGAAGAACTTGAAGTTGTCGCCGGAGAATGTTGTCACATTGATTGACGATTGAAAGTCGAAAAGAAACTCAAAACTATTTGTTGCCGGAGGCTGAAGTCGCCGGGGATTAAAGTAAGAAATTTGCAGAACTGTTGGTTGGGGAGAAGTTTGAGAGAGAAACTATCTCGAGAGAGAGAGGAGAGAGATAGTTGATTTGGAGAGGAGAGGGGTATGGGTTGATTTATATTTTTAAAAAGATTAATTAAGTCCACAATTAGCTTAATCAAATTTCTTAATAATGTCACCAATCCTTAATTCAAGACTTAAAACACATTTCCTTGTTTTTTTAAGAAAATATTTATTAGAAACTTATTTTACTAAACTTAGCCTTACTAATTATGCTTTAAAAATATAAATTTAAGTATTACACACTTTATATAATAATAATTTAATGACATAAGTAGTGTTGGAAGAATATAATAAACTTTTCTTAATTTCATAAATTAAATAAGTAAATTGAAATAACTATTTTTAATAAAAAGTCAAATATATAGAATGGAGGAAATAGTAAAAATATTTTTTATTTTCTAAAAATGAGTGGTGTGGGGTGTGCCGCTAAAAACACCACCTATGGACAAAGTAATAAATTAAGTAGTTGTTTGGCCATGAAAATTATTTATATTTTTTCGAAAAATTATTTCACTTTAGTGAAAAAAGTGAAAACAAGATACGTTTGGCCATGAAAATTTTAAATACAATTTCGAACTTGTTTTCACTTTTTCACTCATACTTATCTCACAAAATTCAAAAAATAATTTTAATTTATATTCATGGCCAAACACAACTCCTACTTCAAATTTAATTTTAACTCCAACTCCAACTCTAAAAAATTATGATTTTTATGATCAAATGGGGCTAAAAGGGAGCAAATACTTGCTTTATCAAACTGTACTTTAGTTCTCAAACAGGAGTAATCTATCTGTCTATATATAAAGGAGAAACAAAGACCTGCTGACGTGGCATGTTTCTTAGGCCAGCATTCTTATTTATCTATTTTGTCAAATTTTTAGCATTTTCTTATCATTTTCAAGTTAAATAGATAGTAACTGCCTTCTTTATAAAAAAAATAATATACATAACTGAAGGAATATAATGGAGCAAACATTTACAGAGTTTCGGTTACAAAATTGATTGCTCTCACTATAACAGTTTATGACTTTATGTCATTATGGATTCCTCTAAAATTTTGAATTATAACTTTATACATACACCAGTAACTAATTATAGAATTTGAAAAGATTTTTCCTCCTTATATTTTAGCACTATATAAATAGGCATCATATCTAAATTTTAGGTAGTACAATTTATCACAAACAAATATATCATTAGAGTGGATGAGGTCAAAGATCAAGCTACACACCACTACTGCCTGTATATTATTTTTTCACGATTGGCCTGCAGGTATATTATTTTTTCATTTTTTATATTAACAAATCTTACATTTTCTCTAATTAGGTATAGGCAACATTGAAAAAGGAAGAAAAGAAAGAAGATGAAGAGGTTTATCCCTCTATACGTCATCAACCTACAATTTAAAATACCATTTCGTGGGTAAAATAGTTCTTCCTTGGCATAATAACGGAGACATGGACATGGTAATGGATCAGGCTTTTGTTGGAATTTGAAACTTATGAGTATCATTTAATGAAGCAAGAAGAAGAAAGAAAACAAAGCCCAAAGCACTTTCTTTACGGAGTTATGTACATGTACTTTTTTTTATGAAGCCGTCACCAATTACACATTCTTATAATGGATTGAGTGAATGTTGTTTTTTCTTCTTTTTTGGCCCTCTCTCTATTTTTTTTTGCCGAAGTACGTTCAATTTATATATTAAAATAGTTATTCAAATTTATAAGAGAAATTACAAGAGTATATTAGGAAGTTACTGATTTTTGGGGATTTTGCATAATGGTAGGAAGATAAAACATTGGCATAAGAAAAGGAAAACAAATCTTATGCAAAAAAATAAAAAGAAAGGAGAAAACAATGGAACTAATTTTTAGGGATTTTGCATAAGGTCGGAAGAGAAAACATTGGCATCACGAAAGGAAAACAGAAACTTACGCAGAGAAATAAAAAGGAAGATGGAGAATGGAAAGGGAAGTTCCATATACATGGAAAGGGAAGTTCCATATACAAAGTTTTCCGAAATTAAGTTTTAAAAAAATTGATTCCAATTTAATTTGTTCATATACCGTAAAATCTGTATATATGACACAATTTGTCCGAGAATTTCATGGCTGAAGTGTTGTGTTATATATATACACTCACATTTGATATTCAGATCTCATTAAGCTGTCATAGAAGTATACAAATTTAGAAAGATAATGAATATAAAAAAAAGACAAACATTAATAATTTTAAATTTTAATTTTTCTTTTAAATTAGATATTTGCACTTATAATTTACTGGGTGCATGTCACTAATGGTGATTACCATTAATATTTTGATATTTTATTTTGTACATAATGTATTCATTACAAAATATTATTACATATTATTTGAGTATGCCGTTATAAAAAGATAATTTTGCAAAGAGTGTATCATTAATAAACGATATTATTGTTATATGTAGAATGTTATTATAGATAAGTAAAATATAACATGAAAAATCGATTTTCAAAAAAATCATAATAAAATTCCATTATAACGAGGTGATGCTATAGAGAGTATAGAGAGTTTAGATCATATAAATTGAATGAAATGAAAGTTTTGAGGCTCTTTTTGTCCTTTATGTTTTAGCTATTCTGTGTTTATATTTTTTTCTAAAATTAAACTAAATTATCAAAAGAAATTACGTTAAATAAACAAAATTAAATATACAATGTTTCTTGATTTTTCACTCATTCTTTGCAATTTATTACTCCCTTCATTCCGTTTTAATTGCTATTGTTTCTTTTTTCAAATCAAACAATATAAGTTTTAACCAACACTTTTAAGATGTGTCTTTTTCTAATAATATTAAAGAAAAATATAATCTATAGTACTTTTTATATAGTTTTTTAATATCTAAATTTTAATTTTAGATATTAAATTAATATAATCTAATTTAGCTTTAAAAATTAGTTAAATTAATTTTCGAAAAAATTGAAATATGCCAACTTACAAGTAATTAAACATGCCGACTAACAAGTAACCAAAGATTAGTTACATATATATTAAAAGCCAAAAGTTACTAAGAAATAATTGTCACTGAGAATCTAAAAGTTACAACTATTACTTATGTGTTCAAAAAACTATTCAAAGTTTAAAGTTATATTTGTTATAAATGTATTTACATTATATTGAATGTCTATCAAGATCTAATAAGATCTATCAAGATCTAGTTGATATCTACCAGGATTTGAAGTATCTGTCTTTTAATCAGAAACTAGGAGTATTTTTCCCTATAAATAAAATGGTTTTGTTCATTGTAATCATCAAGAATTTTATGATCTCATCCTCAAGAGAAATAATAATTGCTCTCTCTTCTCTCTCTACTCTTCTTCTTTATTCTTTTTAGTTTATAACACGTTATCAGCACGAGACTCTACCAAACAAGGTGAGATTATAAATCTAAAGGTAATTGCAATGTTAGTAATTCGTTATGTTATCTTTCTTTTGCTACTAATAATATAAGGGAGAATACTCACAAAAATACCTGAAGTTTGATCGGATTACCAGTTGAGCATACTGAACTTTGCGGGGGTTCTATTACTCCCCAGACTTTTTTTCCGTATTTTAATGGCATATATCTGCCACTTGGCATATTGCGTGTGAGTCACGCGCATTGAGTGCGTGAACAGTGCTAAAAACGTTTTAAACTTTTTTTTTTGCCAAACAACCCCTTAATTTTATAGTTATTTAAAGTTTTATAATTTTTATTCATTTAAAGTTTTTCATTCTTCTTTCTTCTTTCTTTTTTCTTTTTTCTTCAACAATGGTTGCTCCATTGTTAATTGAAATAGAATTCTTGAAGATTCCATTTCAGTTTTCATTCTTGAAGATTAATGGAAGATTCCATTCAATTGAAATTGAAATTTAGCGTAATTGAAACTTGGAACTTGAAATTGAAATTGAAATTTCATTCCATTGAGTTGTCGTAATTGAAACTTGAAATTTAAAACTTAATGGAAGATTTCATTGAGTTGGCGGAATTGAAACTTGAAATTTGAAATTCAAGTATGAAGAAACTTTCTTCATAATTGAATTTGAAAACTTTTGAAATTTGAAATTGACTCAATGAAATTATTTGGAATTTGATTTGTAGGATGAATTTGAGTTGTGAAATCTTTAATATGGTTGTAATGGTGAAAAAATATTAAAAAGTAATAAAATGGAGAAGACAAAGTGCGTGTACCACACTTCCCACCTAAAAAACTGGGTATACATTTTTTTGGGGGGGAATTAATTCCACTTTAAAAAAATTCAGGGGGAAATTAATTCTGATTAAAAAAAAGTATAGGGGGTAATAGGGCCCCTGCAAGATCCACTGAAAATTTGGTTAAAGTTCAGGTATTTTCGTGGGTATTCTCCCATAACATAATTATTATTGGATTTGAGGAAAAATAATTGGTTTGGAACCATTTAAGCTTTAAATTTATTCCTCAAGAACAATATTATCAAAACTGGATGATAATATGTTGGGTTCAAGTCCCATTGAGTTATTGCCTAAGACGTCTTTATATGGATAAAATATTGAGTTTGAATCTCAATACATCATATTGATGATATTATGATGGTTAACCCAAAATAATGGGTGTTTGATAAAAAGTCATGAAACATATCCCATTAATATGCTTTATTCCATGAAGTGAATATGGTAGCAATATATGATAATTCTGAAATATGACAACTTACTTCATTCTTGAAGTGTATGTGATAGCAGTGCATAATATGTCTGCAAGAAGACAAGTGATTGAATGCACGAATATACGTGTAGAGGAACAATATGATAATGATCATCAAAAGTGATGATATTTTCACACGCATATTATGATCATAAGATATGTTATAGAAAAATTCTCTAGATCATCACGATTATATTTTATTTATGGGAATGAGAATTTTAATTATTATAAGCATAGATCTATTCCTTGGGTGAATGTGATGATATTTAGTAAAGCTTATCAATACAAACGTGTACTTGATTGTGATGGTATCACAATTTACCTCTGAATGAGCAGAATAACTAAGACGAGTTATTTCGAAATCTACTTCTAAAGCAGTAAATCTGAAAGTAACTCATGTAATACTAAATCTGAAATTTACTAAAGAATAAAGTTACATGTCATGGTAAACTTGGAGTTTACTAGTATAAAAGTTCATAAATTGATATGAACGATTGCGACATCCCAAAGATGTACATACTGAGTCTGTAACATATATTGAAGAATTAGAAAATTCTTCATTACTTTTAATGTTGCTTGTTCTCATAATAAGTTGGTTGGACCAACTAATATTGGGATTGGATCCCTTAAAATCTGAAAAGTATAAAAGATGAATATAGGCTCGTTCACCAGTCATGTGATCTATTAAGATGCATCGATATAAGATGATCACTTGTACGTTTATTGTCAACCTGCAGTTTGACATTCATAAAGTTGTTTGCTCAATAAAATTGAGTTCAGAGCATAACTTTCAGATTGTTTAATCAAGACAATTCACCTTGATGATGATGGTTTGGCATTAAATGCCTTTGATAAATAGCTAAACCGCTACTAATGAGAACAAAACTTCATGTGTTGGTCTAAAATATAATATATTACATACAATAACACTTGTATGCATTAGACCAATAGATTATGATTATTTCTCACCTCTCAATTGGTTTAAGGTCATGAATCAAATATTCCATCTAATAATTTTGATGTGCGGTATACGATTAATGAATATACCATGATGCGCAAAGATGGATTACTCAAAGAAGATGGAAGATGTATGTTAGTTTTTCTAACATAAGCGAGAGATTATAAGCGGCTATGAAATATATTAGGAATTATCACTAGATCCTCATTCAAAAGATAATTCTAGTCAAATGGCGAACGCATCTCATATTTAAGCTGCAAGTGCTCCTATTTTGTATCCTTAAAGGACAAAGTCTACGCATGCATGAAGCATGGTAGATCAATCGGTTCCAAATGAAATAATCCTTGAAAAATAAGGAGCAAATAATCATAATAAGAAGGCACTGTGCTCTTGAAGAGCCTACGACATAACACTTCATGAAACCTTATGAGAGGTTCAGGTACCTGAAAAATAATGAAGTGATGAAATCTCAAAATGTTATGTCACATTGTGAACCGATACAAAGTGATATATCATCGATGATATCTTTGATACAATATTGGCGCAATATTATGAAAGATTACAAGGATCCGAATTCTATATTTATTTAAGCATGCTAACGTAGAAACATTTATCAAGTGACATAAAAGGGTGCATCTTGGCTATGTGTTCATATGTGGGGATATTGCCATATCTTGGAGATATACAAAGCAGTCTATCGTAGCCACTTCATCGAATCATGCTGAGATAATAGTTATTCATGAAACAAACCGAGAATGTGTATGTTTAAGGTCTATGATACATCACATTCGAGAATAATGTGGTTTGAAATGTGATAATGGACCCACAATTTTATATGGATATAATGCAACATGCATAGCACATCTTAAAGGAGGATTCATAAAAGGAGATAGAACAAAGCACACTTCATCAAAACTTTTTATACATGAACTCCAAAAGAATGGTGAAATTAACGTGACAGATTCGTTCAAGTGACAATGTGGCTGACTTATTCAGTAAGTCTCCTTCAACTGCAAGTTTCAAGAACATAATGCACAAGATCGAAATGCAAAGGTTCAAGGACGTTCTCATTAGGGGGAGTTGATACGCGTTGTACTTTTTTTTCCTTACGAGGTTTTGTCCCACTGGGTTTTCCTTGTAAGCTTTTTAATGATGCAACTTATATGCGTATTGTTAGAGATGTGTACTCTTTTTCCTTCACTAGATTTTTTTTCCCACTGGATTTTTTTTAGTAAGGTTTTAACGAGACATATTATCTATCTAGACATTCAAGGGAGAGTGTTATAAATGTATTTACATTATAGTGAATGTATCTAATAAGATCTATCAAGATATAGTTGATATCTATCAGGATTTAAAGTATCTGTCTTTTAGTCAGAAACTAAGAGTATTTTCCCTATAAATAGAAAGATTTTGTTCATTGTAATCATCAAGAATTTTATGATCTCATCCTCAAGAGAAATAGCAATTGCTCTCTCTTCTCTCTCTACTTTTTCTTTATTCTTTTTAGTTTATAACAATCTTAGGTTTAACACTGCTGCATATGTTTTCTTCAAAATATTTGCTCTGACGAGTAAAGAAAATAATAAGATCATCTCCATTTATCTTCATCATCAAAGGAGTTCTCATTGAGAAGACAAAACTACCACTTAAGCTACGTGAATACAATAAGTACTTTTCTTGTTATTTCATTGTCAAGTACTCTCTCCGTTTCATAATAAATAAATTGTTGGATTTTGGCACACATAGAAAAAGCATTAAAGACATAAATTTAACACAACTTTCCATTTTTACCCCCCCAAAAGAAAAAAGTTGACGTTGTAATACCTTTTCAAAAGTTAATTGGTTGTCAAATCATAAGGGCAAATTTGAAAAAAAATTCAATGATTCACTTATTTTGAAACACAATAAATACCCTAACAATTCACTTATTCTGAAACGGAGGGAGTAATTTTTTTCCTGACATTTTCATATATCTATTTTTGTGTTTAGGCATAAAAGGAGAATATTTATATTTATTCTTTAGTATTTCATATTTATTATGCCATGAAAATATGGTTTATTTGGATCTCCACCTCATCTTCCAATAAACATGTTGCCTTCTTGAGAAAAAGAAGATCGAGGAAAAAATATGTGACAATGCTTCCCCCCAATTTTCACTCTTTCTTATTTTTCAGTAAATTTAGGATTATTATGTTTATTGTCATGTTTTACTTTGTGTATTTATATGTATTTATTATTTATAAAAAATATTTTATAGATCGCGCAAAACGCGAAATAGATTAAATGATACAAACAAGCAAGTGCGCAACAAACGCGGTCGTCGAATCGCTAAATTCCGAGGGTGTGTGAAAATCAGTAAACAACAATTCCATAAGAATTTCACTCTTTTAACTCTCACTTTCCTCCTCCAATTCGCTCACTTTCCTCCTCTAATTCGCTAATACGGATTTCGCACGCACGACATACACCCAATTAGAGAAAAAAAAGAAAGAAATGGTGTCGTACGTGAGCTTGTTGCTGTACGGAGTAGGAGGGATAGTGGTGGCCGGGATGGCAATACTGGTCGCCTTTCAGGAAAAACTTGTGTATGTACCGGTCTTGCCTGGACTCACAAAGTCATATCCAATTACTCCTGCTCGGCTTCGGCTTCTCTATGAAGATGTTTGGCTCAGATCTTCGGACGGGGTTCGTCTTCATGCTTGGTTCATCAAACTCTTCCCCGACTGCCGAGGTCTCTCCCCGCTCTCTCTTAAACTTGTTTAATTATCTCTAATTACATTTTTTCCGCATTTATTGAGATTTATGTACTCTAATTAGACTGTAAAACTCCTGAGATTGGCATAATTTGGGATTTTAAGTTAATACTGAGCTTCACTTTGACCTAATTGCAGTTGTACAACAATTTTATGTTATGTTTTACGTGAATTGTGCAAGAGAGTTGGTGATTATTGTAGCAAACCAGTTCCCTAACACTCCGATTACTTCAACAGTGACAAGGAAATTACAACTCAACTCAAACTACTACCGGAAATAGAAATACTAAACTGAAATACAATGTTAAAGGAGGAACAAATAGGGATGAGAAGATAGAAGATACATCGATAGATAGAAAGGGATAAGAAGCACAAACTAAGGATGGAGATGAGAGGAATCAGACTCTTTACTCAACAATTTGCATAATCCCTGAATCACATACCATTACCCCTTTTGATAGAACTAAATGACACCGCCACTACTCAACCCGGACCCCAAATTAACGTGGCCCTATTGCTTATTCTAGGCCCAATAGCTCTTTTCAGCCCAATAACTACTTGTTTGATCTTAGTATCTATATTGGGCTGGACTTGGTTCATAACAAATATGGATTAATGTTTATAGCTGCTACCAAAATTTGTTAAACTGACACGAGGGTAACATTGAACAAATAAGCATCGTTGATGTGTTTTCTTTGTTTGCTCTTCAAATTTCCAACTGATTCTTTGGGTAATTTGTTTGTGCACATGAGCTAAGATCTTGTAAAATGATAAGTTCTTAGCTTCAAGAGTTCAGAGTTAGTAGTTATCTATGACTGCCAATAGTTTTGCCAAAATGTAGTGGTGACAAACTGTTAGATTACTGCTACAGATGCACATCAATATCTACTCACTGAAATTAAATCCGGATTGTAAATTAATGTGTATGATAGTGGTTATTCTGTTGCCAAGGCAAGAAGTATGTATGTGGTGGCAGAGGTTGCTAGTTAGTCAATTGTCACAGGAAAAATAGAACCTAAATACAATATCGACATCCTCTTTTGCAACTCAAATCAGTAAGTGCGTTTAAGCTAAAATATCTTCAATACGCTTAGCAACCTAACTGCTTAGGTGGAGCATGGACCACTATGTTGTTTCCACATTGTTTTCTACTGATATAGGAAGTGATGCTATAAGGATTTTAAACTAATTTGGATGTGTTGTCCACTTACGATTAGTTTTTGATTGCTAGTTTGTGTGACTTAACTTGAGATAGTATTTTGGTTCTGCAGGTCCAACTATTATCTTTTTTCAAGAGAATGCAGGAAGTATCCTTTTGCTATAGTGTCTTCTTGAATGATTTACTGACCTTATTTCCACATTCCTTTTCCTTCATCTACTTCTTGCACTCATGTTGTAAAAACCAACACTATCTCGTTTGGTTATCCTTTACTAGTCAATTGCAGATATTGCACACCGTCTTGATATGGTTCGCATAATGTTGCAACGTCTGCAATGCAATGTTTTTATGCTTTCCTACCGAGGGTATAAATCATTTCCTCGTATTTGTCAGTTTCCTGTCTGTTCATTGACTTTGATACTACTGGTGTCTTTTCTTTTTTTCTTTTTCTAATAATTTTGTTGTAACAAAGTTACGGAGCCAGTGATGGATACCCTTCTCAACACGGGATCACCAAGGATGCTCAGGTTTTGTTAACTTTTCCAATTTCATAGATTTTGACCTAAACCCTATTTATGAAATTACATAATTATGCTTGTCTTTTTCGAAAGGCTGCACTGGATCATTTAGTTCAGAGGAACGATATTGACACATCAAGAATAGTAGTCTTTGGAAGGTCACTTGGAGGAGCTGTTGGATCTGTTCTTACCAAAAACAATCCTGACAAGGTATTGTAGCAATTCATTTTTTTTTGGTCATGCTGTTAGGTTTAATATTGTTATAGAGCCTGATTATCTCTAATTTGTTTAGTTTCATTTTTACTGCTTAAACTTAAGTTTAACAGGGGCTCTATCACGGAAAAAGAATTCAGGGTACTTTGTTAAGTTTCTTTCAAACTTATATTCATTGTGGGTACTCTTGGCTCCACCTGATTGAAGTAAATAGCTTTAGAGGCACTCTACGGAGGTTGGTTTGAACACAATCTTTCAAGCGACAACTCAACAAATCTGAGTTTATCACCAGAATGAGAGGGCAACTTGTAACAAATGATGAAGAAAAAAAGAAAACTATAGTTTCTTTTGGATAAAAAGAAAGCTACCTCTTTTTCCCATTAGAGTAACGAACAAACTCTTTTGCACCAAAACTGTTGACCATAAGATAAGATATTAGCTTGTAGTATAGTGTTTTTTATGTAATACATGTAGAATTACAGGCTGCTTCTCGTAAACTTATGATGCTAGTCTCTTGGGTGTATACCCTCTACGATTTATCCCGTGATCGTGATGTTCATTAAGTACATGATCCTCTTTTGTCCTTATTTGTTCATTGTGTAACTAGAAACTTATGATGCTCTTCTAGTCTTAAGTACTACACCCCATCAGAACCTGAGTTTGCGTAATCCTACTCCAGATTACATACTTTAATCTTCATCCATTATTACATCTAGTTCATGCATAGGAGAAGAGTTTGGCATCAGAAAGAATGTAATAGTAGTCTACTGTTCAGATGAATCTTCATTGATATTAAAGAAAGCATTACCTCCACATGCCAAGTAAGAAAATCTCCCTTTCTTTAATGTAGTTCTATGGTTTAAAGTGAGTGACCTAACTGTCAAGATTTTGGTAATGCTATTAGTATTTTTTTAGTTGATCCCAAGTTTCTTAGATGATCCTCAAATTGATAGACCTTGAGTATGGTTTCTTGTTTGATATCCAAGTTCCTGAATTTCCTGTTTGATGTGTGAGGTGATCAGTTTATTTTTGAGGTTTTTCCGCTGCCGGTTACATATAGTTGATTAAGCACGCTCTTGGTCAAGTTGTGCATAGAATAGAGTCCTTGTCTATTTTGTTTAGGGGAATGGGTGCACCTCTTTTTTGTTTCATCCTGTTCTGCGTCTGTCTTTCTGGTTTTGTTTCCGATTATTCTGTTTCAAGGTGTTTAAATTGCTTAAGGTGCTTATAACTTGTACATGTTTTTTGACATTTAAATCCCCTTTTTCTCACTATTGTAGGTCGCTGGGCTCATTTTGGAGAATACTTTCACCTCTATCCTGGATATGGCTGGAGTTCTCTTGCCATTCTTGAAGTGGATCATTGGGGGAAGTGGCTCAAAGGGTTTCAAACTTCTTAATTTTGTTGTTCGATCTCCATGGAATACAGTTGATGTCATTGGTGAGGTGAGGACGGATCTTTAAACTCTCTCTGTCCCATTTTAATTGACTTGACTTGACTTTTTCTTAAGAGTATAATCGTCAAGTTTTTTATTTTATTGAGTCTGCTAAAGGTAGAGGAAGGGGAGCCTTGGAGTAATAGTAAAGTTGCTGCCATGTGACCAGGAGGTCACGGGTTCAAGCCTTGAAAACAACCTTTGGCAGTAATGCAAGGTAAGGCTGCGTACAATACACCCTTGTGGTGGGGCCCTTCCCCGAACCCTGCACATAGTGGGAGTTTTAATGTACCGGGCTGCCCTTTTCTCTAAAGGTAGAGAAAGTTGTAAAAATGTGACTCAAGTTTGCGAAGTTAATAAGTTCTTGGAGGGATAAATATATACATTTTAGCAAATAGTTCATAATTTTTAGGATAGATAGAGAAAATTTCATGGTTTAACTAATTGCAGACTATTCTAAAGTTGTAACATGTATAAGACATTTCAAATCCTTTTTCTTAGTAGGCATTTTGGCTCTAGAAACCAAATATAATTTTCGAGTCTTTTCCCAAACTAAATAACATGTCTGGAATGGGCGAAATAAGGGCATCAACTTGGAATCAATAGATCGCCTTAACAGACTACATGATTGAGCATCAACCTTGTCCCATTGTTCTTTGGCTTTCGCTTCTTCCACACTAGACTTTGCCCTTTCATCCACCGCACTAGCCTTGTTCATTAGGTGATCTTGGACACTTTGATCTTTGTACCAAAACTCAACCGAGGAAGCGCAACCTAAATAATTTGAACTTCTCATTAATGGTTTAAAAGTGACCACAGGGCTTGAACTTCCAATTTCAGTATTTTTGGAGCCAGAAATATCACACTCTAAAGACATCATATGAATTTTGACTTGAAAGAAGCAAGAAACAAAGATTTGGATGTCTTTTGGTTCCATCCTATCCCAAAAGATAGAAAAGAGGTCGAAAAAAAAGTTACAACATCTCTCTCAGGCACGACCCCCAAGTCAATGACTTAGATCTTCCTAGGTCACCCTCTCCCTCTCCCGGTGATCAAAAGATCACCGGAACTTATCCCCCTCTCTCTTTTCTTCTTTGTCTCCTCTCTTATTGTTTCTTTCCTACTCTCACAATCATGGAGGATACCATTTATTTTGCAGTTGGTCTTAAATCTTTTGACGTAACAAGACTAGTTGGTACTTAGGGGGGTGGTATGAATGAGCTGAAACAGGAAGAAGTAACACAATCGGAACTTATTTCAACAAGAAATCAATGGAGTGGATTGCTCAGACACTGCGAGAGGCGTCCATGGTGACGGGAAATAGTGTTAAGAGATGGAGAAAAAAGGATGCCTTTTCAGAGATTTTTTGTGCTAGAAACTTCAACAAGTACGGGAGATATATTAGCCTGATTAACGTAAGGGGAATGAGAAGAGCAGTGCTTATTATTCCGGAAATAACCTTCAATGATGGATGGAATTCCATGGCCGACAAAGTTGGAAGGTTTATTAACAAACACAAGATTGCCACTAACATTGAGAAGTACAGATTGATGGACGACAACATCTCTTTTGCAGAAGCCATTAAAAGTATTAAATGGGCGAATAGACCAGAAGGTGAAATAGAGGTGGTTAGTTCATTTATGAAGAAGGGGGGCGGGGGCAGAATCTGCATTAATGACACTTCATTAAGACAAAACGAAGTACTGAAGAGGAGTTTGGTGGGGAAATTCGACAGTATTGTTAATGAAGCAATTAGTCTCGCTGAAGTCAGAAGATGGGTCACCTACCCCTGGAAAAAAGCACATGGCGTGAACATCTATGAGATGGGCTGCAAGCTATTTCTTTTCGAGTTCCCAACCAGGGCCATGGCGGATCAGGCGATGGCTGGAGACGGGTTCTGGAAAAAATCTCCGATTTTTCTTCAATGGTGGAATCCAGCCATTGGGATAGTGGAGGAGAAGAATGAAATAGATACAGTATAGATCAAAATTGTTGGGCTCCACTACATCTTTGGTCCCAAAACCTATTTTCTAGCCATCGGAGACTTCTGTGGAGGGTGGGTCGAGACAGAGGAAGAGACAACTTTGCAATCACATCAAATAGGCAAGGATAAAAATTCGAGGAGATGGACAAGATGTTCCGACAGAAGTGATGATGGAAAACGACAGAACTTTATTCTCTATGCCAATCTGGGTAGAGGCGCCGATGAGGGTGGCAGTCGATGCACCACAAATCCTTAACCCTATTGCCCAGAGGTCTATAAACGGTGAACCATCAGATATTAGACTGGAGGATAACATAAGGAAAAGTTGTATTTCAGAAGTGGAGCCACGTGACTTGTTAGGAACATGTGTGGAAAGATGAATTCAAATTTGGGTGGTTTGGCTGATTCATTGAACTTAAATAAATGTGGCCCAACATCTCATTTAATCTCTGAAAAGGGTGAAGGCCCAAATGAGAAAGCCTTGTTCTCTTAAATAAAACATCTGGAACTCTTGAAGAACATGCGACATCTTTAGAGACTAAATCTCCATGCGAATTGAAGGGGAGAGAGCTTGAAGCTTTGATGGAGGCCAAATTGTTAGCATTAAAATTCCTAGAAGCTTTCAAAAACTGGGAATTGGATGCCAGAGGCGAGGCGACTACAACTGTATCAAAGGAAAAAACAAAGGGGGAGTCAATTCACACACATACAGAAAAAAAAAAGGAGCAGAAAAATGATAAATCTGAAACTGTGCAATCTCCAAAAACGAATGATCCAGAAGCGGATTACTCGGGACAAGATACAAGGGAAAACAACATGCAAATCCAACAGATTCATGATATTGAACGTGTCTTCATAGAACCTACTAAGGGTGGCAACGGACCGGAACCGGTACCACCGGACCGGTGTAACCGAAACTGGTACCGGAGTTTGTCGCCGGAACCGGTAATACCGGACATTTTTGCTGGTCCGCACCGGTCCGTTGGTTACCGGTGTGGAACCAGATCGGACCGGACCGGCACCGGATCTGTACCGGAAAAGACGATCGTTCACGTTTTTTTTAAATTTAAATTATATTATATAATTAACTTATATAATATAATATATTAACTTATATTACTTATAGTATTATATTTTATTAATATAATATATTAATATTACAAACCTTGAAAACTAAAGGTTTCAGGTTGAGTAGGACAAAGACAGAGTACTTGGAGTGTAAGTTTAGTGACACGAGGCAAGAGGACGAGGTGGTAGTGAAGTTGGAGTCTCAGGTGGTGTGTAAGAGAGATAGTTTTAAGTACCTTGGATCTATGATTCAGGGGAATGGAGAGATTGACGAGGATGTCTCTCACCGTATTGGGGCAGGTTGGTTGAAATGGCGGCTCGCCTCGGGAATCCTTTGCGATAAGAAGGTGCCTCTCAAGCTTAAAGGCAAATTCTACAGAGTTGCAGTCCGGCCGGCTATGTTGTATGGCGCGGAGTGCTGGCCGGTTAAGAACTCTCACGTCCAGAAGTTGAAGGTGGCGGAAATGAGGATGTTGCGTTGGATGTGCGGTATCATGAGGGCTGACAGGGTTAGGAATGAGGCTATTCGGGACAAGGTGAGAGTGGCTTCGGTGGAGGATAAAATTCGGGAAGGGAGGTTGAGATGGTTTGGGCATGTGATGAGAAGGGGCACGGATGCTCCAGTTCGTAGGTGTGAGAGGTTGGCCTTGGATGGTTTCAAGCGGGGTGGGGGTAGACCGAAGAAATATTGGACAGAAGTAATTAGACGTGACATGGAGCAATTACGGCTCATTGAGGACATGACCCTTGATAGGAAGGTTTGGAGGAAGAGTATTAGGGTAGAGGGCTAAGGGATGTGGTTAAGTCATAGGCTGGAGATAGGAGAGTTTCGTGTTGCTTGGTTGGTAGGGCTAGGGTTGGGGGAGGGGGTGCCTTTTGTTGGTTCATGTACTTATTTGAGTTTGTTGTATCATTGTTATTTTATCATGTTATATGCTTGCGATATTTGAACACGGTCTCGGTCCTTTTCTTGAGCCGGGGGTCTATCGGAGACAACCTCTCTACTTCTTCGGATGTAGTGGTATGGACTGCGTACATTCTACCCTCCCCAGACCCCACTATGTGGGAATATACTGGGTTTGTTGTTGTATTAATATTACAATTCCAAATGACCAAAATTAAAAAAAAATAAAAATTGTAACGGTCTTCACGTCGCCGGAACGGGTCAACCGGAACCGGAATTACCGGAATTTTTTGGATAGACGCACCGGTACCGTATTCCGGACCATTGGGTACCGGTATACTGGTTGCAACTGGTACCGTTGTGTTACCGGTACCGAAACGTCACCGGAAATGGAGTAAATGGACCGGAACGGAAAATTCCGATTCCGTTGCCACCCTTAGAACTTACCACAGATCAAAGGGAACCAGAAGCAGAAGCATCCAATTAGGTTAATTCCCACATCATGGAGTTGAGCAATACTTATGGGGTGGCTTTCATGGGGTTCAAAAAAGAAATTTTAGCTCTTCTAATGAGATCAGATGAGAGAAAAGCTGAATTGGACAAAAAGAGGAAGGGAAACACTATTCAACTCCTAGAAACAGGAGAATTGGGAAAAACGAGTTGAAGAATTTGAAGTCCACTTCGAACGAGGTAGAATGGGCTAGAAATAGAGGGAGAATACTTTAACCGGTCTTTTAAATGAAAATAAAACTCATCACATGGAATGTAAGGGGGCTTAATAATATTCCCAACAGGAATTTGATTTAGAGCTCCTTACAAAAATGGGGAGCTGATGTGTACTGTTTTCAAGAAACAAAAATTAATTAAAATGTGGAGAATGTTGCTAGGATGCTATGGCCAAGCAGATGGATGAAATGTCAATTTATGAAAGCTGAAGGAAGTAGGGGGGATTATTGATAATGTGTGATAGCAGGACATGGGAGAGGGTATTGGTGGAAACTGGTCATTACTCGATCACTATCAAGTTTAAAGCTGTTCAAAGCTCTTTTACTTGGTTCCTTAGTGGTGTGTATGCTCCTCATAAAAGAAGTGAAGTTAGAATGCTGGGAAGAATTGGATGCTGTCAAAGAATTGTCTGGGGGGCCATGGATTACTTATGGAGATTTTAATACAATCAGGTACATGGAAGAAAGAAGGGACTGCAATAGAATCACAAACCTTATGACTGATTTCTGTACATGGATTGAAGACTTGGAATTCCACAACCCTCCACTGAACGGAGGAAAATTCTCCCGGTTCAGAGGTCTAAAGTGCTGCTAGATTGGAGAGATTTTTGTACTCTATGGAGTGGGATGAATCTTTCAGTAATATCAAGCAAAGAGTCCTTCCTAGGGTGACATCTGATCATTGTCCTATTATACTTGAGTGTGGGAATTGGGAGAAGAAAAAACCTAGCTTTAAATTTGAAAATTGGTGGCTCAACGTGGAAGGCTTCGATGATCTCATAAAGGGTTGGTGGAATGAAATGGTGGTAGAGGGGTGCCCTGATTTCAAGCTTAGCTCTAAATTGAAAATGTTGAAACAAAAGCTTACATAGGGAGCAAAACCAATTTTGGAGAGTCGATCAACCGAAAAAAATAGCTTGATGTGTGAGTTGGCTGAGATTGATTTGCTACAAGATAAGCTGGACTTTGACAGAGGAAGAAATGATTATTAGAGAAACTATCCCGGTGGAACTGGAAAGCCTAGCAAAAAATGAGGAGACATCCTGGAGACACAAATCCAGAGTTCTTTTGCTAGCAATGGAAGGATTGAATCATATGATTAGAAGAGCCAAGGATAATGGGTGGATTAGAGGTTTTAGTGCCCAAGCCAACAGAGGAAATGCCATGGAGATCACACACCTTCTGTATGTTGATGATTCATTAATTTTTTGTGATGCAGAAGTTTCTCAGATCAGACATCTAAGAGCCATCTTAACCATCTTTGAATCTATTTCAGGTTTGCATGTCAACTGGCATAAAAGCTCTATGTTTCCAGATAATCAAGTGGCTGATATGCACATCTTAGCAGGGAACCTAGGTTGCCAAATAGCTTCATTGCCCACCAAATACCTGGCAATGCCCTTGAGTGCCAAAAATAAAGAACTATAAGTCTCGGGTGAAGTTCTAGAGAGGTGCAATAAGAAGCTAGCTAGGTGGAAGAGCCAGTACTTGTCTTTGGGGGGCAGGTTGACACTCATTACGTCGGTAATGGATGCCCTCCCAACTTATATGATTAGTTTATTCCCAATCCCGAAGAGCATTGAGAAGAAGATCAACAAGCTAAGAAGAACTTTTTTTATGGCAAGGCGACCAGGAGAAAAAGGGTTACAACCTGTCAAATGGGATATCTTGACCCTTAACAGAAGTCAAGGGGGTTTGGGGATCAAAAATCTCAGCATCCAAAATTAGTGCTTACTTCAAAAATGGTTGTGGAGGTTCTTTACTGAAGACGTGGCTCTGGAGAAGATTCATAGCTGATAAATATGGAATGATTATTCAGTGGTCAACTAAAGAGGTATTGGGTACTTTTGGTTGCAGCGTATGGAAATCAATCAGGAGGTTATGGGATCAATTTTATGCCAATATCACTTTCAAAGTGGGTGATGGATCCAAAATTGATTTCTGGAATGGATTTTGGATAGGGAAGACCGCCTGAGAAATATGTTTCCCCAACTCTAAATCTTAAGTTCACAAAGAAATGATACGATTGCTCAATTATGGAGTCTACATGGGTGGAACCTAATCTTTGGGAGGGCTCTTAACGACGGGGAAGTGTCAGATATTGCTAGACTCCTTTAGATACTGAGTGCGTATTCTGGAATCTCTAATGTTGCCGATAAACCAATCTGGCAGATTCACAATAAAGGGGTGTTTACAGTGAAATCATGCTATTGGAATAGAAACAACAACCAAAACCAGATAATCAATTGGCCTTGGAAGCAAATATGGAAAGTCAAAAGTCCGTTGAAAGTGGCTTGTTTTGTTTGGTTACTTATCAGAAAAGCTTGCCTAACTCATGAAGCTCTACAAGGAAGAGGAATGCAGATTTGCTCTAGATGTTTTTTGTGTAACCAAGATGCCGAAGTGAATAGCCACCTATTTCTGCATTGTAACATAGCTGAAAAATTGTGGAATATGTTTTTTTGTATCCTGGGGATCAGCTGGACAATGCCAAGGTCCACACTGGAATTTCTAAAAGCTGGAAAGGAATTGGGGAGAGAAGTTCAATAGAAGATTGGTGGTTGAGTATTCCAGCTTGTGTCTGGTGGACGCTGTGGAAAGAAAGAAATGCCAGGTGCTTTTAAGGCAAGAGTTGCAGCATCCAGAAGATTAAAAGCCATTGCCTTAGCTTACTTTATTTTTGGTGTAAACAAGAAATTGGGGGATACCATAGATCTAATAGATTTCATAGGTAACTTGTAAAGTTTCTTTGTTTTTGGGCAGTCCGGTAGCAAGAAAATCCATTTGATTGGGAGTTGTAAGATCTATCATCATCTCTTGGATGATGAGTTTTTGTTAACACAAAGTTACCTTTGACTCGAAAAAGAATTTAAATCTTGCTGGAAAACTCACCGGAGAAAAGGTACGAAGTCGCCGGAACCCTAATTTTACCGATCGAAATCGGGAAAAAACTGCAGGAATATGGTCAGAATAACTGGACGACTCCGACAGAAGGAGAGAAATTCAGAAGCTCTCACTCGCTTGGAGCACGACCCAGATCCGGAATATCACACCCTAAAGACATCGTATGAATTTTGACTTGAAAGCAACAAGAAACAGAAGAAACAGAGATGTGGATGTTTGAGAATTTAAATCTTGCTGGAAAACTCACTGGAGAAAAAAGGTACGAAGTTGCCGGAATCCTAATTTTACCATCGAAATTGGGAAAAAACTGCAGGAATATGGTTGGAATACCTGTATGACTCCGACAAAAGAAGAAAAATTCAGAAACTAGATCGGAAAAGCTCTCACTCGCTTGGAGCATGACCCGGATCTTGCCGGAAAATCTCACTGTTATCAGGGCGTGAGAGCACCTGAGGTGATGCTTTATGGAGCTTCTTGTCGGGGTTTGGTCACCCTAGAATT
This sequence comes from Capsicum pubescens, assembly GCA_030864215.1. Lineage (NCBI taxonomy): Eukaryota > Viridiplantae > Streptophyta > Magnoliopsida > Solanales > Solanaceae > Capsicum > Capsicum pubescens. Next base: position 189,088,280 of record CM061544.1, on the reverse strand, counting down.
CTGAGCCTCGGGGTAGTTTTGGTTTTCGCACAACACTGACCAAACATAAGATGACACAAATCAGTCATTGAAAATTGAAGCACGATGGTTGAGTTTTCTTTTCCTGAAGTTTCTCACCAATGCTTTGGTACTATGTGAGAAATATAGGAGAAAATATTATTGAATTGTATATCTAAATAATTACATTGAGACCCTATTTATAGACACTACATTACAATCCTTTTCCAAGTGGGTTTCTATATGCTACTTCTATTCCTACTAGGTTTCTATATGCTATTCGCATTTCTACTAGGATTCTATATACTATTCCTATTCCTATTCTTATCTGACAGGATAGTCACATAATGTCATAAATTGGATCTCATATTTTTTACGCAATCTTAGTGGAAAAGAATCACAGAAATAGTCAGCTGTCTTCATTGATTTGCTATCTACATTAACAAGACCAAACAGCCATTGATGTTTTTCTTTTAATCAAAATAACATCGGACCAAACAGACATAAAAACACCAAAGAAGTAACAAAGATGGAACAGAGAACTCTCCAAGACAATGACAACCAGATCATACATAAAGCAGCCGCCTAATTATCTACATACCCATTTACCATTTCAAAGAAACACAAAAAAACCAAATCCAATAGAAGTCTATAAATCAAACCAGAAAAAAACAAGATTTTGTAAGTAAAAGCGCATATAATCAAAGATTTAACCTCCCATGTGAACATCCATTTCACAAAATGCATAAATAAGTGACACCTAATATAGGTATGTTCAGTTAACATCAAGCAATTTCTTAAGTAACTGCACTTTTAAAAATTTCTTGGAAAGTGATCACTTTGTTAGCTTAATAAAATCCAAACTTTTTTAAAGTTCTGCACTTTTTAAAATTTTCTGGTTGGTGACTGATAGAAATGTGGTCGTTTTTTATAAAGACAAAATAGTTAGTGCAAAATTAAAAAAAAAAGAAAAGTAAATGCAATGGTCAAAAAGTGAGATTGGAAAAAGTTAAAACAGGTTTTGAGGTGTTTTCCAAAGGATTTTTCATAGCCAAGGCTGGATTTCATAAAAAATGAAAACTTTGTGGAAAAAAGTGAATAGTTTTCATGGCTAAACGGCTCCTTAATAAGAATAGTTTTTTTTTTTTCTAAAAAAGAACTTTATCTTCTAACATGTTTACTATAAAATGCACATGAATTGCATGCCAGTTGTATATTTGTAATTTCTCAGATAAGATGCGATTAATGTAGATATTCAGAGATCGAGTTACCGTTCTTGCATGTTTTGGTTATAGTAGGGTTTCTTATCCATCATGAATATGTATATTATATAGTGGCCTGAACCATCTTAGATTTTATTTAAACTTTGTGAAATTACTCTGTCTGCTTGCCTTCTATTTATTTATTGTTGAGTTGCTAGAAGCTGGTCGAAGTTTTGTTTTATTCCCCCCTTTTTGAGATAGAAACTGATTGAAATTATCCTTCTTTGTTGTCCTTGTTATGTTTACGTTAATTCAGACGTCTGGATTATGTTTTCTGATGCTTCTGAGTGCAGATCAAGCAACCAATCCTCTTCTTATCTGGATTACAAGATGAGATGGTTCCACCATTCCACATGCAGATGTTATATGCAAAGGCAGCTGCACACAACAGGCAGTGCTTATTTGTGGAATTTCCTAATGGGATGCACATGGATACCTGGTTGGCAGGTGGTGATCACTATTGGAGGACAATTCAGAATTTTTTGGAAGAAACTGTCCCAGAGACGAAGGATGATGATTCAAAGAAGGATAAGGAATTGTCCTCCAAGCAAAATGGTTAGTTGCTGTTGTATGGTTCTGGGCATCTTAGTTACATTATCTTAAGAAGAGATTTGTGAAGACATAGATGATAATTCTAGGGAGGGTAATGTATATAGTTAGAGTTCTATAGGGTGCAAGCTTCCTATATATAAATGGACAGTCAACTCCTGTGAAACTGTCCTAAAAAAATTGCTCTATCAAAGACTCTGTCAAGTGTGACTCATCCATCTGGATATCTGAAAGGGAAGTCATGTCCTATTTTATCAGCCTAAGGAGTAGACCATTTTGTAATATCTAAAATCTAATTTCCTGAAAATCAACATATAAAATAGAATTTGGGAGGACATTTGAGAGTATGATGCCCAACAGGTATAATAATCCGTAGAACGGTAAATGCTATTAATTTTTTGGATTTATCTCCTGTTATATCTCCATTCTGAAACTACAATACTGTTTTAAGTATCAACTTTCCAAGATGAAATGCCTGCTACCTCGCCTAGCCATTTGTTTCTCAACAGTTGAAGTTTATATGCTGATGAACTAGCAATCTTTTCTAGGCTAATTGTGGCTGTATGGTTTGTGATATCATTTGCAGTATCTTCAGATTTCGTTGCAAGCTGAAATCTTGAGTTTCAGGCAGTTCAGATGTAACTTTGGATTCCAGGATTCAAATACTTCTCTTTTGATGATGCAGCGACCAAGAGCACTTAGTGATATCAAGGAACGGAAGTGCATCCGTACAAATTTGTTCTTCTGGGGATATTTTTGGCTGTCCTTTTTTCAGAAGGCAAAAAGGTGTGAAGGGTCTTCATTTATACTGCATCTCACCAACAATACTAGCATCTCCGGTTATAGGTTCAGCTGACTCTTGTTGTATGAATAAGGATTCAAACGTCTCAATAGTATGCAAAAAACGTAAAATGCCAACTCCACCACAGTGTGACCGGCGGAAGGCATTCTTTCGCCTGAATGGGTTACTCATCTTTTTGTGTGATTGCTTTATCTTCATACCGAGTTATAATTGGTGAACTTTCAGCCTGCGTGTTCCAACTTTTATTTAGTTATTACTACTTTATTTTAGTCAATTGATGGGATGAAAATAGGGATGTTAATGTGCGGGGCGGGGCATTTCTAAGGTTATGCTGGTTGAAGTAATTTTTTAAAAACTAATGTGGGGCGGGTTGCGGGTCGATTTAAACTTAAATTTTGACTAACCCGAGAGGCATTCATAAAGTTTGGTATTTTTAGCCATTTAAATGGCTCATGAATAACTTAACGAATATAGTACAATTACTATCTCAACAAAACAAATCTGTATAATTTCTTTTCTAAACCAAGTGAAATCGGAAAACTCCACTTTTTTCTTCACCAATCTGGCAGAAGATAACACTGTAGTCATAGTAGTGACATTATTAATAATTTGCAATAACAACAATTATTATACAAAGAATAGTGAAAAAATAAAAAAAAGAGGTAATTACAGTTTCTGGTCATCGTGAATCTCGAGCTTCTGGCAAGCGGTGGTCTGATTTGTTATATGTTGGAAACTCATATACATATATTTAATCAAATTCTAGTCTTTATCTATTAAATTAATACAATCTAGCAAGAATATATAAAAAACTGAATTTTATTTTTCGTATTAAACTCAATCAAAAAAAAATAAAAAATTTAAAAACTTGTGGGGGACAAGTTGAAATTTTTGTGGGTTTAAGTTTAACCCGCCCACGCCTGCCCCTGCCATCCCTAGATGAAATGCTTATTCTGGGAAATTATTTTGTACAACAAATTGACCCAGTGTTGACTAATATGAGCACCACCAGCAAAGTGGCCAGGTCCCTTCGGTACAAAAAAAAGTAAAATAAGTAAGATAAATGTAAATCGCTGAAAGTAAATAACACTCAATGTTTACATGGAAATTTTCTTATTCAAGGGAGGAAAAACTACGACCCTTTCTCACAGAATTTCCAGCCAACTCCACTAACTTGAAGCCAAAAGGGTGATTACTGACTCCAATAGCCACCAAAATTAAACTCTTAATCCTACTACCTCGTAATAACTCTATTTCAAGATTGATACAACAACTCTATTACACCTGCACGTCAACTAACACTAGTAGACATTCTTAGATAACTCTATGTCATGAGCCAAAACTCAGGTCATGATGGTACCTATCACGACTAAGCCTTGATAAGTAAATCGATCACCCAAACTGATATGTAAAAGAAAATCATAACACAAATTCAAAGGCGAGACTTCTAGAATGAAGTCCAACCACTCATATATAGTAATAGCGGATAATCGAAAAGAAACCACAAGTTTGTCTCCGAATACAAAACAAGACATAAACTAGATAGGATGAGGTGGGAGGTTGACTCTGAAAACATAGAGTGGCCACTACCTCTCGAAGATATCAAATCACCGCTCGGTCTCAGTTGCCGTGCAGGGTGCACTCGTACCTAAATCTGCACCAAAATGGAACATTAGGGATGAATATTGTCCATCAGTACTCAGTAGGTATCATAGGCCGATTGGGCAAAATAGAAAATGAAGTATGTAAATACAAACTACGAGCACGTCACTTGCAAGTAGAAAATATCCCAAATGGTAGCTCACATCGTCTCTACTAACAGTTCTAAATATAACACATAAACAAGAGAATAGGTACGTAAAAAAACAGACAATACACACATCAGATAAAATACAGAAGCACATCACTGAAGATGCATAAATGAATAAAATGCAATGAGAATGATAATGATGATGAGGTGATGTGATCGAGGTTATCACATAACTCCGTATACACCTACCGAGCATCAATGCTTTCAGGTAGGACCCATGGGAGGTTCGCAATCCATATATAATCTTAATACTCAATCTCAATCTTAATATCTATATCTCCTCTCCGACCCATGGGCTATGACAGAGAATTTTATAAAAGTATCTCATTTCCGTCAAAAATTAGTATCTCCACAATGGTACAAATATCTCATGAATGTATGTACGATATGAGGATGTAATGCTCACAACCAAATAAGTATGAAGATCTCAAACCCAGCCAATACACATGTATGTGAGCTCAAAATTCACTCAGTATGTCAATCATCCATGATTCAATATAAGCCATGTACCAAAAAGCAAAATATGCAAATAGAACACCATTAATATCACATTAACCTCAACTTAGGCATTCGCTATCATGAAGAAAGCAACCAAAGGTATACAGAAGGCCAACAATATCAGATAAGGCCCTTACACGGGCCACACATAGTAAACATCATCTTATATCACCAATAATAACAATATAAGCCCATCACACGGGCACACAACAGTAATAATATTATTTGCATGATTATTATCTATACTCATAGCCTGATTTTATACAAATATTAACTACCTAACCTAGTCTGAAGAAAGTTAAGCTATAACCTACCCCGTGACACTGAAATCTAAGCCAAAAGCCCTTAACACAGAGATTTTCCCCTCTTGAACGGTCCCAAAATCAACTAAAACATAAAAATATAGAATATATGCATCAAAGAAAGACAACAGTACTCATATTGCTTACTTTCAAATCGGGGTCAAAACGAACCCCTGAAATAGATTTTCGAAAAGAAATGGTAAAACCAAAATTTTAATTTGTTAACACATTATCCATGATTAAAGATATCCATAGAAGAAAGCTCAAGTAAAAACGGGTTAAAAACGAGGTTTAAATTGAAGAAATATCATTTTAGGCCTTCTGGGCCAAAATCTCCAAATTCTACTCCCGAAAACCTAATTTAAGGGTTTTAAACGACAAAAACTAAAGTAAAATAGTAATTTGGAACTTGCCCAATATCGAAAATGGAAGAAATTGCTCAAAATTCTCTCAACCCAAAGCTCAAAGTCTAAAAAATGGGAGAAAAATGAGAAACAAAAGATTTTTATACTATGCCAGCTATGGACGCTTAAGTGACCACTTGACCACTTTAGCGGTGACCGCTAAGTGGCCAAGTGTTGTTTAAGCAGTACTTGCTGAGCCTATACCCTTCGCTTAAACGGAAAAATGGCCGCTTAAGCGGCCCCCAACTGGTGAACCGGGTCGCTAAAGAGACCAATTGGCCACGTAAGCAACCTTTGCTAAAGTGACCCAAGAGACTCTTTAGCGGTTGTACCAACTGGGACTTGGAAAATTTCCAAGTTTCCGTAGACCCTTCAGATTCATCTGAAATCACCGAGAACACAAACAAACTATGCTACCTTATCAAATTTGACATTTCAGACTCAATGGCGATATTGGATTTTTGAAAAGAGGGTTTTTAAAAAAAATTGACCCTCGAGACTCAATTTTACAATTTTCTGAATCGAAGGTCAAGATGAGATATAAAAGTCATAAAATCGAACCAACTATGATACTACCCAAAATCTTTCGGATCTGCTGCAGTAGTCCATTTTACCATTCAATACACAGAACAATATATATTGACTGAAGTGAACTATACGACTTTCTTAACCTCTAAAAATCACAAACTCGCACAAATTGCATTGTAATGCATTGGGAATCCTGCCAATCATCCACACACTCTAGAAATATCACATAACAACCACGGAGAGGGGTAAAATGGACAACATATATATAAAAATAAAAAAATCACAAAATCAAACCTTTACACTCTACCCAAAACAACATAAAGCATGATGAATAGAATTTGACTACACCAAGGCTGAAACAACAACTAACTCTAGTTTCTTCGTTTTAGCTTACAACATAGGCAAGACCAAAATCTACAATCCTTCATAGTATAGGAGTAGATTTACAATTTTAAGAACAAATGACTCAACACTCAATAAAATAACAAAGACTAAAACTTCAACTCGATTATGTCCCTTTGTTGAAATTGAAACTCAATACGAAGGGGGGTGTGAATTAAAATTTTCTTATGTGAGTCGACTACTAACTCCTCACAGTCAATTCTCCCGGCGATCAGAATACTTCACAAACAGATTAAAATTAGAACGATTAAGTAAGTAAATAAAAAAACATTAAGTAATAACACAAAGATTTATCCTGGTTCGGCACAGCAATGTAGTTCCTACGTTTAGTCCCCTTGGGTTTCAAAGTTTTCTTAGATCGTTGAAAGTTTGGCTTAAGTACAATGATAGGAAACAAGTTCTGAAGACTTATTTTACTCTTCAGATCTTATGACACAACTTCAGTTGATGTTACAAATTTGACTCGATCCTACTCTTTATATAACAATTGTAAACTAAAGTTACAGAGCTTTGTAAGACTAAGAATGAGACACTTTGAATTTTCTTCTTAAAGTTGCGTGAAAAGTGTCTATCTTCGGTCTTCATCTCTTATAGTCTTCGGCTCTACTTTTCATAAGGAAACCCAAGAGATTTCTTCTTAATCAAGGATATAAATTGATTCCTTGATTAAGGAATATAGCTGTATGATATGTCCATATCAGATACGTCCATCTATGTCTTTGGATCATGTCCATATTGTATATGTACGTGATCTATTTTTCTTTTTATTTTTGTAGAGATTGATTTCCTTTCAAATGTGCTCATGATCTTTTCTTCCTGATTGATGTGGTCTGCCTTGATTTTTGAGATTGTGATTCTTCTTCTACTTCCGTGATATTTGATTGATTGCTTACCATATTCTTGAATTGTTTTTCTGTTCCATTTGCCATGACGCGATCTTCCATATCTACCAATATTTTGAAATGATTTTCTGTGACATTTGGAGCCTGATTCTTCTTCCATTTGTTCTTGTTGTGATTGATTTCCCTTAAATACCATGGATGTCTTTCTATTCTTGATATCCTTCTATTTCTAGGGTCGACTTCCTTTATCTTTCCAATATTAGAAGCTACAATAGTTTGTCATTATTAAAACATAAACTTAGGAGGCTAACAGAAATAAACAGTGTCCTTTTTATGAGAATAAATTTTTTCTTGAGAGATGAATCTATTTGAGCAATTGCAAAATTTGAGTTTTTATCTTATCACATCTGTCTTTTATACTAGAGAGTAAAACCTTAACAATATTCTATTGGACCAAGTGTCAACCCGCTATTCGCAGAACTGCTGCAACATTACCAGCCAAAATAAAGTAGTACAGTCTACAACTGTACATATACAACAATAGGACAACACATAAGATGATGTACCAGGTCCTTACGTTAGATTTTTCAAATCATCAAAATCAAAACTACAACAATTTTCCCCTTTTTGATGATGACAAATCCAATAGCTTTATTTACCGGTTCTCCCCATCACTATTACCAATTTTCCCAATTTTCTCCTAACAGTTTCCCCAATCACTAGTTCCCCTATAACTAGTTCCTCCAATCATTTTTTCCCTTTTGACATCATTGAAAAGATTAAACAGTAAACCAAATGCAAGTAAATAGATTCAAGTTAACTCATGGCCACTAGGGCAACACTAGTATGAACATGACAAGGCAACATGAGATGAGGGAATAGGCAAATCACATAGCAATATAGCATAGATATATTAGGCATAATCAAAGCATTCAGTACAATAGGAATTTTGAAATAAATTTAAAACAGTCAACCATTATTAGTACCACTAGAAATAAGGAAGGGATAACAAATGGAAAGATCTTAGAAAGAGGGCTTAGGAAGGGACTTAATGAACAAAGTGATCATTTAAGCAGAGTCAACATGTGCTTTAAGAAGATTTTAGTCAGATAAATAACCTTTTTCTCCAGTCCTGCATTGTCAGCCTTCAGCTTCATGTTCTCAAATTTTAAGAAATCCAACACATCAGGTCCCTTAGTTTGTGCCTTCCGCAGATCATCCTTTAGCTTTGCAGTCTTAGTATCCTTAAGAGAAAGTAAGGAAACTAGTTCAATCACTTCAAATTTATCTCTCACTTGGGCAGTGAAAAGGTCAGACACAACTTAATGAGTTCCCACTCCACTTTTCTTCTCAATAATTACACACTGATAAAGTGTATTAATAGAGAACTTATGTTTTCTTGAAGAGGGGGTTTCCCGACCTAGTGGTACCCTAAAGAACTCAAATACCTTGTTTAGTAGAAACCCATACGACAATCCATATTTACCAATTGATAATTACTACTTATCTTCTTTTTAAGAAGACGCCTTAACTTGTCTTCTACTAACTTGCTTGCAGTTATTAGGAACTTCTTTGAACATACTTTGTTTTCTAGGGAACTGATCCCCTCGTTAGGTACCTCTAATATTTCTCTAAGCACTTTCTCATCTAGGTAGATTTTAACGCCACGAATATAAGAGACTACATTGTTGTTTGCTGCATAATATTTTATTTAAGTAGATAACTCAATCACCTCACTCGTATGGAGATTGGATAGAGGTTGATCAATCATATGCAACCACTTTTTGAACTTGGACATCGACACCAGGTCCTTCATACCCGACATCTCAAAATTTTCAAGATCAAACAATCACCCTTGAAGTATTGCTTGTTTTCTTATACCTTTATGTATTTCTTCTTGAGTGGGCCCCTTGATCAGTTCTGCTGTCAATGGATCTTCATCCTTGGCACTAGGTCCCTCTTATACAGATTATTCCCATTTATTTTTTATTTTCGATTGAGGGGCCACTATGGATGGACCTGGTACCTCACCAACTCTACCATACTTAGTTTCTGTCACCCTCCTTTTCTTAGCGGGCAATATTGAGACTTAGCTTCTAACCTTTGCCATATTTACTCTCACATCAACATCCTCTTCTTCACTGTCATAGGTCCTATCAATATCTTCCATTTGTAGTAAAATAGCTTCATCCTCCACAACTTTTCTTCTACTTGTTCTTTTTTTCTAAACTATCCTAGCTTTGTTTTTTCCTCAAGGCATCATCCATGAACCTTTTTTAGTGGTTTTTGTACTTCAACCAGCAACAGGAAATAGTCCCTTGTATATATTTTGTTTTCTCTATCTAGTGATCAGAGGTTGGTCATTATTATCTATCTCTGAGACATCTTTAGGGGTTTGAGCCTCATGTGTCATCAGAGTTTCGTCAAATTTGGGAGAGTTGTCAAATAGTTCAATAATTATGAGATGTTGTGAGTATCTCCCATAAATTTTGATCCATCCCTCTTAGCATCATTTCCCTCTATCATAGACACTAGTTGAGCGCAAACATCAAGAATGATAGAGGAGGTTTCTTTCTCCCCTAGCAATCCTTCTGCACATTGGGCTTCTATTATTTTTTCTAATATGAAAGCATCCTCTAGAAGAACACTTTCATAAAAACTCATTTTTCACCAACATCATGTCACGACCCAAACCAGGACCTGACCGTGATGGGTATCTCAAGCCCACTGTGTGTTGAAGACCACCCCTAGCCTAATCACCTAAGCACAATAAAATAATAGCAGAGGTAAACCCAAATATAAGAATGATATATAAACCAAAATAAAGGTTATAAGAATCCAAAACAAATAACCAACCCACACTTTGTCCACAAAACCTCTAAAATTGGAATACCAAATTAGGTTGAGACATGCCCTCAACTATGACAACGGAACTCTTCAATTCTAAAAATTTAAAAAGAAACATAATGAATGGTAAAGCTTTTCTGATGATGGAGGCTCACCACTTCACAATAACTCAATCGGTATCCGATCTACCTAAGACCGCACACGAGTAAACAAAGAACCCTGGGACTCTACATTATGAAATGATATAACATCCAGGGACAATCAATGGGATAAACACTGATATGTAACTTAGGGACGAGATAAAATAATGCCATGTTTAAAATCATTCCGACCTAAAGGCATGAACGGGATATATGGGTTCAGCTCTGACCCAACCCGACCAGGGGCCTTATCGTAATGGGTATCTCAAGTCCAACCAAGACCGGAGACCACCCCCGATACCCAACCCAACCATCTAACATATACCTTAGGTCGGATGAATTTTGAACATATAACAAGATAGCGTGTAATTACACAAATCCAGACTCTGGGATAGTCTATAACTGAAACCAACCCAATCATCCCAAATCCAATCGAATACCATAACCGACAAAAATCGTAAGCCAAAACCAAAATAATAACCAAACCAAGTTCCATACATAACATAAAAGGATAGAATAGTGAGAAATTTAGTCCAACAGTATTATCCCCAATACCTGTGCCAATACTAAGGCTGACACCAATACCGATCCCTCCCATTCCAACCCATAGTAGTTCCACAAAAGCCTTTAACCAAAAGAAAACCAATATTCAGTTGGGACATACCCCCAACCATAGCCAAAACCAATGTCCATAAATAAACCAAAGTATGTGAAAATATTCGCAACATAAAATGAAGCCTTTCGAAAAGATAGAAGCTCACCACTTCATTCCAAAAGCTGATCACAAAATCTGATCACTATGCAGGAGGAGTAGAACGGCAGATTCCTATAACGTACGAGGATACAACCTCCTGAAGATGGGTTAGTCGGTGAATGTTAGCATGAACTCAGGATAAGGATAAAATAATTCCATCCAATAAAACCAACTAAACTAACCATATATACATATATATATATATCTATATACATATCCATGCCGAGAATGAGAATCGAGTTTAGCATGCCTTTAAAATCATTAACCTGGGTATGTATAGCTTAATCGTCCTTAATCACCCATGGGATATATGGGTCCAGTGTAACTCCCTGAACAGGTCCTGATGCATGTAGCCGCATGAACCAGAGATACCATAAGAGTAGGGGATTTCCAAGTACCCTTTGCTTTCTATGATACATATGTACAATATACTTAGAGGATTCTCGTGTACCTCATAGTATCATATCTGGTCGCCATGACCAACCCTGCATATCAGCAAACATGAGTTTCCAGTGTTCATTCATTGAACTCCCACCTTCTCAATTAGCTATCACACCTGCCATTATTGCCCAATTAAAACCATTTCCAACTAACCAATCCATTATTCCATTTATTATTAACCAAGGCTATTAATAGTGGTATCGTCATCCCGACTATAACTTGAAAGTATTGTTCTTAGCCAAACCTTTTTGGGTAAAGGGATTCTTGTATACCCATTTACCAAGTTAACTTAGGGGAGTTCCATGTACCCCACATGTGTTCCATTATTAAGTTTGCCTGGAGGAGTCCCATGTACCCCATAAGTGTTCATTAATATCTTTACTTGGGGGATTCCATCGCCCAAAAAGGAGTTCAATTAACCATAACCATGACCACCAAACCATTCCATTTAACTATTCCAAACCATTTACGGTTCCATTACCAAACCATACCATGCAATAGTTCCATTAAAAAGTCCAACAATATAGTAAAAGCATTCTCATAGACATTTTATCAAACATATTAGGGGCATAGTATTTCTAAAACCAAAATAAATACCAATTAACCATTCTCATGAAACCAAGTATCCAAACCACCATTAAAACATGTAAATACATAATTAAAACATGGGAAAACCATAACCAAGACATTATAACCAAAACCCCAATATATATTTAAAACCCCAAAACCATATAACAATTATTCCATGAAAGTAATTTACAAAATATGCCTTTTGTTGGAACTGACAATGAGGGAAGGAGTTCATATCTTAATTGAGAAGATAATTGTAATACCCTAAAAACCCAGACCAATATTAGAACCATGCTTCAAGCTTATGCAAAATAAAGTATAGTGCTTTGGTAGTTTTATTAGTGAGTTTGATGCATATTAAGGCCTCAAATAACTCCTAGCTTTTAGATAAATCAAAATATCCCATATCGATTGAGTTCTTGGAAAGAATATTGTTATAGTTAACTTCAAATGAGCATAACTTTTGTATTACTAAGATTTTTTGAGCTAAAGACCCACCAACAGATAAATAATTGAATTAGATTTTCAACGATACTAATTTCTCTTTAATCCTATATAGGCATAAAAGGTTATGCCCATTTTACCAGAGAGGTGTCTGTCTGTCGAGGTGCGATGACCAAGGTGATAGACCGTCAAGCCAGTGATGGCCTGTCAACCCAGACCATTAACGTTAGGCAGAAAGGTCAAATTATGTCCATATATTGATGGTTGGAGTGACGGCCAGTCACCAGAGTGATGGTCCATCACCCAGACCGTCAACCGGGGCCATTCAGTGATTAAATAACATTTTAAATGAGGTATTTTGGTCTTATCCACCCTTTTTAACCCCAATTTCCATCAACTTAAACAATATAAACTCCTTATTCACTCTCAACATCAAATTAGGATTTCCTTTCAAGATCATTCCCCAAGAAGAAACTTCAAGCCCTTCTTCAAGAAAATTGAGAAATTGTGCTTCCCAATCCAAGAACTTTCAAGAAAAGTTAATTCTCTTTTAATATTAAAGCTTTAAGGTATATTAGAGGTTCATCCATGGGTCCTTTTCACCCATGGAGTTCAAGAACCTCTTTTCAAGTTCAAAGTTATGATTTTTACATGTTAATATGAATTATATCTATAAAATTTCATGAATTTTGATTATGTATCATGTTTATAAATTATTTTGGTTGAAATTTCCGTTAATACGTTCGAATGGTGATATTCACATATTAAATACTTAACCCATGTCTTTAATATTGAAATTAGGTAATTATTACATGATTTAACTATTCCTGTGCTTTAACTCATGACCCCAAAGTTGTATTATAGTTCTATTGTTATTGCTATCGAGATTTAGGGGTTATGAATACCCCAAAACTTAGCTATTTACTTAGTCTCAGTATCTTCAGAATGGTTTTAGATGTGTTATAAGCATTATCAGTTCAGTCAGTTATCATAATCAGTTAAACATAGATTAGTTTAGTATTCCAAGTCAGTTTAGTTAGGAGTAGGATTTAACACCGAGCGAATACAGGGATGACGTCTTACGCATTAATCAGGTAGAGTCATTAGTAGCAATCTCTGTATTCTAGAACTATGTAGCTAGGGTAGGATATGAGGAGTCACCCGTCAGTTTAGGCTTGACTTCCTCTCAGGAGTCACCCGTCAGTTTAGGCTTGACACCCTGGTCCTTTGGGACATTAGTTTAGAGGATCCACACAGCCATTATTAGTACCCGTGACACGGTATTGACACCCTTCCGACTGGGGTCATAGGTTGGACCCCAATTAGCTCATATTGGGGCATATCGGTTAGATGATAACTACCACAGTCTCAGGCTAGTATTCAGTACAGAGTTCAGTTTCAGGTTTGCTTGACCATAGCATATAGTTACTAGTTATTCATTTATCAGTATGCCAGCATTTTAATTTACAGACTATTTTAGAGTCATATTATATGTTTGGTCATGCATTCTCAGATTTCATAATTTTCGTGCACTTATATTCAGTTACCTCATGTTATTCATTTATTCAGTTATTATTCATGCACATGAACCCCTGCATATTAGACTAACCTCATCTAGCATACTAGTACGTCAAAGTACTGAGCGCATACTCATTTCTTATGCTATGATGTTTAATATCATAGGTTTGGATACTCAGGTTCTTGACCATACTTAGACATTCCAGTGTATCAGTAGCAACAACAGTGGTGAGTCCTTATCTATCAAGGACATGGTTGTTATTTTAGTTTATTTTAGTATTTTATTTCAGTTAGACAGTTGGAGTTAGTTGGGGCCTGTCCCATCAACTCTTTTCCAGACAGTTTTAAATGCTTTTACACATTTTAGATAGTCAGTCAGTTATTGGTCTTTTCAGTCAGATTTTTAATATTTTTGCATATGTTTTAGACTTTTGGGTTTTTAGTTGTATTATTTTAAGATTTATAACCTTAAGGCATATTTATTTATTCTGCACATGTGTATTTTTCTATTATTATTATTCAGTACTCACAGCAGGTACCAGTTCATGGTTTGCTTGTGGTCTTTCTGGACCATAAGTACCGTGTGGCATCCAGAGTGTTTTTTTGGGGAATTACAAACTTGATATTAGAGCCTAAGGTTTTAAAGTATCCTAGAGAGTCTGAAATCCGCATTGAGTAGAGTCTTGTGCATGGGTGTGAAACGTTCCACACTTATGGACAAAAGGTTACAAGATATTTTTAGAAAATATTTCCCTTCTTTCAGTTTTTATGTCGTGTGAATGAGCATAAGCTCAAATTAAAATCCCTTGCTAATCCAATCTTCCTTCTGATTATAGAACATGCCTCCCAGATAGAATAATGGAAGAAGAAATGGGAATCAACCCGCACCTCCACCCATTCAGAAAGATCCCCTGAATGAGCATGTTTTGTATGCCTAGTTTAGAGCTGCATTCACTACTTTGGCTCACTCTGTAGTTGCTCAGAACAATCGTCCAACTACTGTCCCAGATAACCCAGTGGGTAAGACTACCGCAACTAGGATTCAGGACTTCATTCGAATAAATCCTCCTCTGTTTTTGGGATCCAACTCTATTGAGGATCCACAGGAGTTCCTCTACATGGTTCAAAAGGTAACAACCATTATAGGTGTGGCTTCTACTGAGAGTGTAGAATTGGATGCCTACCAATTATAGGATGTAGCTCATACTTGGTATAAGTATTGGAAGGGGGATAGAGGCGTAGATGCAGGGCCTATAGAATGGGAGAAATTTACTACAACCTTTTTTGATAGATTCTTTCCTTTGGAGATGAGAGAAGCTAAGGCACTGGAGTTCATTAATTTGAAGTAGGGAAATATGAGTGTGAAAGAGTATTCAATTAAGTTTACTCAGCTAGCTAGGTTTTCTCCTCATGTGGTGGCTAATAATATGTCTAGTATGAGCAAGTTTGTGTCTGGTGTATTTGATAGTGTGGTCAAAGAGTGTAGGACCGCAATGTTTATTAAGGAGATGGACTTGTCTAGGCTTATGGTCCATGCTCAAAAGATTGAGAAGGAGAATGTTAAGGAGAAAGAAAGAGAGAATAAGAGGGCAAGGACAGGTAGTTTTAACTTTGCTCAGCCAAGGTCAGAGGGTGGTATCCATCCCCAATCCCATAAAAAATATTCATCTTCGGATCCATCTTTATCTAGTGCTCCTATGCCAAATTTCAGAAATGACAATCGGGATAGGACGCTAGGCTCTAAGTCATAAGGTAGTGTAAACAGTGGTCCCACAAATCCTCTTTGCTAAAAATATGGTAGATACCATCAGTGTACATTTAGAACTGGCAGTGATGTACACTTTGGGTATGGCAAGCCAGGTTACCAGATCCGAGAGTGTCGGGTAGTTGCTTAGAAGGAAAGGGATTTGTGCTAATAGTGCCAGTCCCATCTATCATCAGCTTTAGCTGGTTGCCCAACTCAACAGGGCATCATCTCTAGTGCCACCAGCTATCAGAGCCAGTATAGACTATATGCACTTCATTCTCGACAGGATCAATAAAGTTCTCCTGATGTGGTTATGGTACGTTGCATGTCTTTCATTTACATGTATATGATTTGTTAGACCATAGAGCTTCACTTTATTTTGTAACCCCCTATATAGCTATTAATTTTGGTATCAGTCCTGAAATTTTAATTTAACCCTTCTCAGTGTCCACTCCAGTTGGTGTCTCTATTATAGCCAGGCAGGTATACAAGAACTGCCCGATCAGAATATCCCAGAAAGTCACTTTAGTAGATCTTGTGGAGTTAGAGATGATTGATTTTCATGTCATTATCAGCATAGATTGGTTCTACTCATATTATGCCTAAGTTGATTGTAAAAATAGGGTCATTCAGTTTTCAAATGAACCAGTCCTTGAATAGAGGGGTAGTAATTCAACCTTAGGGGTCAGTTTATTTAGTATCTTAGAGCGAGAAGTATGATATCCAAGGGGTGTGTTTACCATTTTATTCGAGTCAAAGACTCTAATTATGAGACTCCTAATCTCGAGTCAGTTTTAGTAGTGAGGGAATTTCCAGATGTGTTCCCTAAAGACCTTCTCGGAGTTCCTCCCGAAAGGAAAATTAACTTTGGAATTGACCTTCTTCCAGATACCCAGCCTATCTCAATTCCGCCATACAAAATGGCTTCAGCTGAACTCACAGAGTTTAAAGAACAGTTAAAAGACCTCCTAGATAAGGGATTTATTAGGCCCAGTATTTCCCCATCGGGCACTTTAGTCCTTTTCGTGTGTAAGAAAGATGGTTCCCTTAAAATGTGTATCGATTACCGTCAGTTGAACAAATTCACCATCAAGAATAAATAGCCACTCCCTAGAATCGATGACTTAGTCAACCAACTTTAGGGTGCCAGTTATTTCTCTAAGATAGACCTCAGATCCGGCTATCATCAGCTCAGAGTCAGAAAATGTGACATTCTAAAAACAACTTTTAGAACTCAATATGGTCACTTCAAATTCCTAGTCATGTCTTTGGGAATGAAGAACGCCTTGATAGATTTCATGGACATGTTGAACAGAGTGTTCAAACAGTACTTGGACATATTCGTCATAGTCTTCATTGATGACATTCTTATCTATTTTTGTAGTGAAAACAATCATGCAGACCATCTCAGAATTATATTGTAGACTCTTAGAGCCCATCAGTTGTTCGCTAAATTTAGTAAGTGCGAATTTTGTATAAGATCAATAGTTTTCCTTGGCCATATTGTTTTCAGTGATGGCATTATGGTTGATCCTCAAAAGACTAAAGTAGTGAGAAATTGGCCCAGACCCATCTCTCCGTCAGATATCAAGAGTTTTTTAGGTTTGGCTGGCTATTACTAATGGTTTGTTGAAGGGTTTTCATCTATTGTGTCCCCCATGTCTAGATTGAATCATAAGAAATTCAAGTTTTAGTGGTTAGATTCTTGTGAGAAGAGTTTTCAGGAGTTGAAGACTCGACTCACCTCAGCCCCAATTTTGACGTTGCCAGACGATTCAAAGAGATTTGTTGTTTATGTGATTCTTCTAGAGTTGGTCTTGGTTGTGTGTTGATGCAGATAGGTAAGGTCATAACCTACGCCTCTAGACAACTTAAACCCCATGAAAATAATTATCTTACCCATGATTTTGAGTTAGCTGCTGTTATGTTTGCCTTGAAAATTTGGAGGCATTATCTCTATGGGGTGCATATTGATGTGTTCACAGACCACAAAAGCTTGCAGTATGTGTTTTCACAGAAAGATTTGAATCTTTGTCAGAGAAAATAGTTGGAGTTGTTGAAAGACTATGATATGAGTGTTTTGTATTTCCCGGGCAAGGCCAATGTAGTGGTAGATTCCCTTAGTAGATTGTCGATGGGTAGTGTTGCTTATGTTGAGAATGATAAGAAGAAGTTAGTTCAAGAGGTTCATCTGCTTGTTAGATTAGGTATTTGGTTGGTTGATTCAGCTGAGGGTAGTGTTTGGGTTCAGAGTAGTTTGAAATCTTTATTGGTTGCCAAAGTAAAGGTGAAGCAGGATAGGGATCCCATTTTAGCTAAGATGAAAGAATCAATAAGGGACTAGAAAGTTGAGGTTTTTTCTTAAGGGGGAGATGGTGTGTTGCGTTGTCAAGGTAGACTGTGTTTTCTATGTGTTGATGATTTACGGCAGCGGATTCTTGCAGAGGCGTATGGTGCGAATTACTCTATTCACCCAGGATCCACTAAGATGTATCGTAATTTGTGGGAAATCTATTGGTGGAGTGGTATGAAAAGGGATATTGCAGAGTTTGTATCTAAGTGTTCTAACTGTTAACAAGTTAAGGTTGAGAACCAGAGGCTTAGTGGCACCTTACAGGAGTTTAGCATTCCCACTTGGAAGTGGGAAGAGGTGAACATGGATTTTGTGGTAGGCTTGCCTTATATGCATCGTCAACATGATTCAATATGAGTCATTGTAGATAGAATAGACAAATCATCTCAGTTTTTTCCAGTTCATACTTTCTATTCGGTCGAGGATTATGCTAATCTCTATCTTAGAGAATTGGTTAGGTTGGATGGAGTCTCGCTGTCTATCATTTCAGATAGAGTTACTCAGTTTACCTTTCACTTTTGGAGGGCTTTTAGAATGGTCTTGGCACCCAAGTTTATCTCAATATAGCTTTTCATCCTCAGGCAGTTGGTCAGGCAGAGAGGACCATTCAGACCCTAGAGGATATGTTAAGAGTGTGTGTTCTCGATTTCAAGGGTAGTTGGGATGATCATTTACCCTTAATTGAGTTTGCCTACAATAACAATTATCACTGCAGCATTTAGATGGATCTATTTAAGTCTCTCTATGAGAGGAGATGCAAATCTCCTATTAGTTGGTTTGAGGTCGGTGAAACTATAGTATTAGGGCCTAATTCTGTGTTTGATGCAATAGAAAAAGTTTAGTTAATCAGGGAGAGGCTTAAGATATCCCAAAGCTGACAGAAATCCTATACAGAAGTATGGAGAAGAGATCTTGAGTTTGAGGTTAGTGACTTGGTCTATTTAAAAATCTCTCCCATGAAGGGAGTTAAGAGATTTGGCAAAAAAGGGAAGCCCAGTCACCGATATGTTGGCCCTTATAGAATCTTGAGCCATTTTGGGAAGGTAGCATATGGCTTGAGTTGCCTACAGATTTGACATCTGTGCATCCAATGTTTCATGTTTCCTTGTTAAAGAAATGTATTGGTGGCTCAGATATAGTAGTTTCATTGGAGGATATGGAGGTTAAGGATAGACTTTCCTTTGAAGAAATCCCAGTTGAGATTCTTGATCGTCAGACTCGTCGACTGAGGAACAAAGAAGTTTCCTTGGTCAAAGTTCTTTAGTGGAATCAGTCCGTTGAGGGAGATACTTAGGAAGTAGAGTCAGATATGTGTACCAAGTACCCTCATATTTTCTCCAAAAATTTAGATTCAGCTTAAGTTAATGATCTCCTCGGATAGACTCTCTTTAGTTCTCAGTTTCAGTTGTGTAATCCATCTCATGTCATTGCATGCATTCACGAATGTCACTTCAGTCTATGTATCATGTTTCAGACTCATTTATGTTCTCATTTTCCTATTCATGCTTGTTCAGTATATGACCTCAGATTCTTCAGTACTCCCCACTAAGCCAGCCTCATTCGAGGAAGAATGTTCCCAAGGGGGAGATAATTGTAATACCCCAAAAATCCAGACCACTATTAGAACCATGCTTCAAGCTCATGAAAAATAAATTATAGTTCTTTGGTAGTTTTATGAGTGAGTTTAATGCATATTAAGGCCTCAAATGACTCCTAGCTTTTAGATAAATCAAAATATCCCTTACCGATTAAGTTCTTGGAAAGAATGTTGCTATAGTCTTCAAATGAGCATAAATTTTGTATTACTAAAAGTTTTTGAGCTCAAGACCCACTAATATATAGATAATTGAATTATCTTTTAAAACGATACAAATTTTTTCTTAATTCGATATTGGGGTAAAAGGTTATGCCCGTTTTACCAGAGAGGTGTCTGCCTGCCGAGGTGAGACGGCCTAAGTAACGGACCATCAATCCAGTGACAGCCCATCAACCCATACCATCAACCTTAGGCAGAAAGGTCGAATGCTGGCCTTATATTGATGGTTGGAGTAACGGTCAGTCATCAGAGTGACGATCCGTTACCCTGACCGTCAACCGGGGCCGTTCAGTGATTAAGTGACATTTTAAATAAGGCTTTTTGGTCCTTTTCCACCCTTTTTAACCCCTATTTCCATTAGCTTAAACAAAACAAACTCCTCATTCACTCTCAACATCAAATTAGGGTTTTTTTTCAAGATCATTCTCCAAGAACAAGCTTCAATCCCTTCTTCAAGAAAACAAAGAAATTATGATTTCCAATCCAAGAACGTTCAAGAAAGTTAATTCTCTTTCAAGATTGAATATCTAAGGTATGTTAGATGTTAATCCATGGGTCCTTTTCACCCATGGAGTCCATGAACCCATTTTCAAGTTCAAAGTTATGATTTTTACGTGTTAATGTGAATTATATCCACGAAATTTCATGAATTTCAATTATGTATCATGTTTACAAATTATTTTGGTTCAAATTGTCCTTGATACATTCAAATGGTGATATTCACATGTTAAATCCTTAACCCATGTTTTTAATATTGAAATTATGTGATTATTACATGATTTAACTATTTCCATATTTTAACTCATGACCCCTATGTGTTTGATGAAATGTCTAGATGAATGGGTTTTGAACAATGACTACTTATGATCTCCTCAAAGTTGTATTATGGTTGTATTGTTATTGCTATCGAGTCCTGGGGGTTATGAATACCTGAAAACATAGCTGTTTACTTAGTCTCAGTATCTTCAGAATACTTTCAGATATGATTTAAGCATTATCAGTTTAGTCAGTTTTCATAATCAATAAAACTTAGATCAGTTTAGTATTCCAAGTTAGTTCAGTTGGGAGTAGGATTTAGCATCGAGTGAATGCAAGGGTGATGTCTTCCCCATCAGTCAGACAGAGTCATAAGTAACAGTCCTTGTATTCTAGAACTACGTAGTCAATGTAGGATATGAGGAGTCACTCGTCAGTTTAGGCTTAACTTCCTCTCAAGGGTCACCCGTCAGTTTGGGCTTGATACCCTGGTCTTTCAGGACATCAATTTAGTGGATCCAAAAACCATTGTTAGTACGCGTGGCACGGTACTGAGACCATTCTAATTAGGGTCACAGGTTTGACCCTAATTAGCTCATATTAAAGCATGTTGATTAGATGATAGCTCCCACGGTCTCAGACCAGTATTCAGTATAGAGTTCAGTTTCAGGTTTGCTTGACCATAGCATATAGTTACCAGTTATTCAGTTATCAGTATTTCTGTATTTCAGTTTACAAACTATTTCAGAATTATATTATATGCTTGGTCATGAATTCTAAGATTTCATAGTTTCATGCATTTATATTCAGTTACCTCATGCTATTCATTCAGTCACTTATTACTCATGCACATGAACCCCTGCATTTTAGCCTAACCTCATCTAGCATACACGTACATTCAAAGTACTTATCACATACTCGTTTTTTGTGCTTTGATGTTTAATATCATAGCTTCGAACGCTCAGGTTCCCAACCGTACTTAGACATTCCAGCGCATCATCAACAACACCAGTGGTGAGTCCTCATCTATCGAGGACATGGTTGTTATTTCAGTTCATTTTAGTATTTTATTTTAGCTAGACAGTTAGAGTTAGTTGGGGCCTGTCCAATCAAGTCTATTTCAGACAGTTTTAGAGGCTTTCAGACATTTTATACAGTCAGTCAGTTGTTGGTCTTTTTAGTCCGATTTTCAATATTTTTGCATATATTTCAGACTTTTGGGTTTTTGTCTTATTATTTTTCAGATTTAAAACCTTAAGGCGTATTCAGTTATTCCACATATGAGTATTTCGTTATTATTATTCAGTGCTCACAACAGGTACCCGTTCATTGGTTAGCTTGTGGTCTTTGGGGATCATAAGCATCTTTGGCGTCCAGGGTGTATTTTCGGGGCGTCACAATAATGTAGAGAAATCACCAACACAACACCCAAATTAATCCTTAAGATTAAACCCTATCTTCCTCTACCCAAGAAATTTAGAAAGGATTAGAGAGTGTTTTATCAGTGTTAATGAATAGAATAATAGGGCAAATAACCTTCTAACGTGTTAAAAGTCATGGGGCGTTAATAGGATAAGTGGGGAAATATTCAAATTGACCTTACTTAAACTGCATAAAATTCCCATCAGGGGGTACGACTACCTATACCAATGATACCCATCACTCATATCCTTGGCCTCCCCCTTTGACCCAACACTGTCCAACGTACAACTTACCCAACCCAAGACATACCCAAAACATACGACCCGTACTTTTGACCCGTACCCCTGGAAGAATAGAATCACAAGAGGTTTGAACATGTTCACCATACGAGTCCATGGTACGACTCGTTACCTGGCTTACGGCTCATGGTGAGCCACTCATACTCAGATCCAACTTAAATTTCCAAGTCTAAGATTAAGTGAAGGAAAGAACCAAACCTAACAACCCATATCCACCAATACAACTTGTACCACCTAAGTCGTATCCATTCCAGAAACCAAATTCAACCTACTAACAAACTCTGGTCAGTATACGACCAACCCATACGAATCGTACCCCAACATACGACTGATACTCCTTAGTCGTATCTTGACCAAAAACCAAAAATCTAGGAAATTTTCTAACGTTCAAAATTCCAGGGTGTTATAGTCTCCCCCACTAGGAACATTCATCCCCAAATGATGGACAAGGTAGGGTAAACACAAGCACGATTCATTTGCATTATCAAATATCAATCCAACCTTTAACCAAGTCAAAAAATAAAAATGCAAAGATATTAATCTTTCCTTTAACAAAGATTGAAAACAAAAGTATGTTGAAGAACACATACCTTTCGCATGAATCCCAGGAGCAAAAAATAGGTGCGGATACTTGGACTTCATGTCCTCTTCTGCTTCCCATGTAGCTTCTTCCACTGAGAATTTGAGATACCCAATCCCTCCAAAGAAACAATCGAAGAAGGATCACCAACGCACTTTCTCAACATAGAGACGTGAAATACCGGATAGATGGAGCTTAACCTAGAAGGCAACTCCAATTCATAAGCCATATTACCAACCCTTCGCAAAATTGCATAAGGACCAACAAACCAGGGACTGAGGTTCTCTTTCTTATCAAGCCACATTACTCCGTTTATAGGAGATATCTTTAGGAAGACCTTATACCCAACCTCAAACTCCAAGTCTCTACACCTCACATCCGTATAGGACTTTTTGCAACTTTGGGCAGCCTTAAGCCTATCCCGAATCACCTTTGCCTTTCCTATGGTCTGATAAACCAAATCCAAACTGAACATATCCGCCCCACCAAGATTGAACCAACTGATAGGAGATCAACACCTCCTACTATATAATGCCTCAAAAGGGGCCATACAAATACTAGAAAGATAGCTATTGTTGTAAGCAAACTCCACCAAAGGTAGATTCTCAACCCAACTGCCACCATAATCAATCATACATGCACGAAGTATGTCCTCCAATGTCTGGATAGTCCTTTCTTCTTGCTCATCCATCCAAGGATGAAAAACAGTACTCAGACTAAGCTTAGTCCTCAATCTCTTCTAAAAAGACCACTAGAAGTGAGATGAAAACTACTTACCCCGATAAAAAATAATCGAAACAGGTACCCTATGCAACTTCAGAATCTCATAAAGATACAACCTCGCATAATCCTCCACCAAAAAGTTAATCCTCACCGACAAGAAGTGAGCGAGCTTTGTCATCCTCTCCACGATGACCCAAATTGAATCATATTGATTTAGAGACTGAGGAAGACCAGTAACAAAATCTATATTGAATACCTCCTATTTCCAATTAGGTAAATCAATTTCTTAATATAACCCACCAGGCCTCATGTGCTTAACATTAACTAGTTGACACACCATGCATTTGGCCACAAAATCAGCCATATCCCTCTTCATACCACTCCACCAGTACATCTCCTTGAGATCATATACATTTTTATCAAATCAAGATGAATAACATAGCACGATTCATACGCCTCAGCCAAGATCCTTTATCACAAACTGTTGACATCAGGAACACACACCACCTTTGGTACCATAAGGTACTATCGCCACTGATCTAAAAGACCAACCCTTTTTGCACACCAATATCACTCTTGATTTTCATAAAGACAAGATCCAACACTTTCTTCTCCTTAATCTCTGCACCAAGAGATGATCAAACTACTTCCTGCACCATCACACTACCTTCATTGGAGTCTAAGAGATGAACTTAAAGATTAGCCTAGTGGTGAATATCCTTTACCAATTCCTGCTTATCCTGATCCACATGAGCTAAACTCTCCATGGATAACCTGCTAAGAGAATCAACAACCACATTAGCTTTGCCGGGGTGGTAGGGAAGAATCACATCATAGTCCTTAAGAAGCTCCAACTATCTCCTTTGTATGAGATTTAGCTCCTTTTAAGTGAACACATATTGTAGACTCTTATGATCAGAAAAGATGTCCACGTGCACTTCATACAAATAATGTTGCCAAATTTTCAAATAAAAAACCACTGCCAACAGCTCTAAATCACAAGTAAGAAAATTTTGATCATATACCTTCAATTGCCTAGAAGCATAGTCTATAACCTTCCTATGTTGCATAAAAAAAAACAAGTCGCACCCAGGACGCATCACAATAAACCATAAACCCCTCATTAGCTTTAGGCAATGCCAAATCCAAAGACGAAGTTAGCTTATCCTTAAGCTTCTCGAAACTCCCTTCACATGCATTCGACTAAGAAAACTTCACCTTTTTCTAAGTCAACTTAGACAAAGGGGAAACTATCATCGAGAAACTTTCCACTAACCGCTTATACTACCCAGCCAAATCCAAGAAGCTCCGAATGTCTGTTGGAGTAGTGGGTCTAGGCCACTTTTTAACCACAACCACCTTTTGAGGATCCACCATGATCCCCTCGCTAGAAATAATATGGCCCAAGAAAGTTACAGCATTCAACCAAAACTCACACTTGGAGAACTTGGCATACAACTGCTGCTCTTTCAAGGTCTGCAACACCACACAGAGGTGATTAGCATGACACATATCACTCTTAGAGTAAACCAAAATGCCACCAATAAACACAATGACAAAAAGATCTAAGAATAGCCTGAAAACCCTTTTCATCAAATCCATAAATACTGCTGGGGCATTAGTCAAACCAAATGACATAACCAAGAACTCAAAGTGCCCATATCGAGTACGAAAAGCTATCTCAGGGACATCCTTTTCCCTAATCTTAAGTTGATAATACCCAGACCGAAGATCTATCTTAGAAAACAACTTGGCACCTTGCAACTGATTAAACAAGTCATCTATCCTTGGAAGAGGATAATTGTTATTAACCATTACCTTATTTAATTGCCGATAGTCAATGCACATTCGAAGGAAACCATCCTTCTTGCGTACTAATAATACCGGTGCACCTCACAGTGATACACTAGGACGAATAAAACCCTTATCTTAAAGATCCTTAATTTCCTCCTTGAGTTTCCTTAATTCATCTGGAGCCATATCAATACCAAACTATTCCCTAACCGAAAGAACACCAGGAAGATCATTAGGAAAGACCTCAGAAAATTCATTCACCACCGAAACCAAATGTAAAGAAGGACCTCCAGAGTTAGAAGCTTTAACCCAGACCAATTGATAAGTATACACTTTTGAGATTAACCTCTGAGCTCTAATATACAAAATGAAATTCCCCCTAGGATCTAGGGAAACCACTCTCCCACTTAATAACCGATTCACCAAGGAACCTAAAAATAACCTAACGAGTCCGATAATCTAAGGACGCATAATAAGAGTGTACCAATCCATCCCCAGAATAACATCAAAATCCACCATATCCAGTTCAAACAAATCCTTCAGAGTCTGCCTACTACTAACAGATACCATCCCCTCTATAAACTCTTTTAGCAACCACAGATTCTCCTACTAGGATAGAAATAGAAAAAGGATTTTAAATAACCTCAGGATCAAAACCAATACAACCACAAATTGGGTCACATAAGAATGAATAGACCCTAAATCAAGTAAGCAATACACGTCATGAGAAAAGAGTTGTAACGTACCAGTCACGACATCAGGTGATGCCTCAAAATCCTATCGAGATGAAAAAGCATATAACCTATTCCAACCAGTGCCGGTACCAGAAGTAGGAGCAGACGCCGAAGCGGCACTACTAGGTACAAGAGTAGAATATGAAGCAACCAGAGCTTTAACCTCTCTCGAAGCAACCTTACAAACTGGATAGTTTTTAAGCATATGGCCTAACTGACCACATCTAAACCACCCGTCCCTTCTTTCATCACTAAATCCTTGATGAAGATGACCACATAACCAATAAAGAGGGCATGAAAAAGATAACTGTGCTCGCTTGCATGAGATTGGGCACCCTGTGCCCAAAAATTATCACCACCCTGCAGAAGCCTATCACCCAAAGGCTTCGGTTAAGGATCCCTAGCTGAAAAGAAGGAACCAAAACTCCCCCACTTCTTCTTTGGCCACTTATCGCCATCCCAACTACCTTACTGTTGCCCACTACCTTATTCAGAAGACCTGAACCTCTTACTCTGCTTTCCCTAAATTTAGCTTGTTTTCTCTTCTCTTTCTTCACCTGTTGCATATGAACCACCAACCTAGTCATATCTATATACTTGATCAGCAACATAATCTTTCTTTCAAGTATCAAATCATAAGTCAGTCCAAAAGCAAACTTTCTCATTCTCTCCCTCATATCAGACACTAATTCTGGAGCATACCTTGAAAACTGATGAAATTTCAAGGCATATTCCTTGATTGAATTTTCCATTGTCTAAGATTGACAAATTCCTCCGCCTTCGCTTCCCTTAGCTCTTAAGAAAAGAAGCAATCTAGAAAAGCATTTGAGAAAGTCTCCCATAAGGACAACTCTTCAACATTACCTCTATCCCTATCCATTCCTCGTACCACTAGTACACAACATCGATGAGATGATAAGCTACAAAATTCACCCCTTCCATATTGGTGGCCTGTATCACCCTGTATAGTTTCTCTATTTCATCAAAGAAACCCTGTAGATCCTCCTTCATCTTCACACCAGTAAAATTAGGAGGATTCATCTTCATAAATTAGCCAACCCTGGTGGTCTCAGCAGATGAAACACCAGATGCATCCCGCTCAGCCTGAGCAATAACCAACTGAGCTATAGTATGAATCGATTGATGAAATTTCTTATTCGTCACCTTACGCTGAAGAGGATTAGTAAAAACTAGTAGAACTCCAGAAATTTCATGGAATGGACCCCTAGATCAAGTATGGATCCCCTGTGTCCCTTCCACGTTAATCCCAGATAGGACGAAAGAGTATCCTCATGTTCCTAATCATCGAGGTATGATTTGAAAAACGAATAAATTAGGATTAGAGAAGATTCTAGGACTTAGGCTCCAAGCTTGATAATAGAATACCAAGAGAGTGAAACATTCCTAAATGCCTTATAGCCTCTCCCTTATGAGTGTGGCACACCACACACCCTTAAAAAAGACTCTACTAGACACGGCTTTATGGACTCCCAATTGACCATGAACCTAAGGCTCTGATACCAACTTGACCCGACCCGACCAAGGGCCTTGTCGTAATGGGCATCTCAAGTTCAACTAGGACTGGATACCACCCCTGATACCTAATCCAACCATCCAGCATATTGACAGGACCCAACTCGAGATGTTATTGTAATGGGCATCCCATGTCCGACTAGGACTAGAGACCACCCCCGTTACCCAACCCAACTTTCAGCCGCCTGCTCTGAGTTGGCTGGATTTTGAACATATAACAAGATAGCGTAACTTCCCAAATTACAGACTCTGGGATAGGTCATTATCGAGACCGACCCAACCAAGTCCAACCATCCGAACCCAACCAATAGTCAAACCAAACCACAAGCCATAACCATATGAGTTCTATAATAATTATATATAATCCCAAAACAAAGAAGGAGTGAACAATAAGAAATTTAGTCCTATGGTATTAGCCCCAACACCAATGTAAATACCAAGGCTGACACCAATACTGATCCCGCCCATACACACTTATAGTAGTTCCACAATAGCCTCTAACCAAAAGAATATCAAAATTCGATTAGGACATGCCCCCAACCATAGCCAAAACCAATATCCATAAATTAATCAAAGTATGAAATAACATCCATGAAATGGAGCCTTCTAGAAAGATGGAAGCTCACTACTTTAATGCAGTAGCTGATCCCAAATGTCCGATAGCTAAGCAGGAGGAGTAGAACGACCAGTTCCTGCATCGCATGGGGATACAATCACCCGAAGATGGGTTAGGGAGTAAATTCTAGCACTAACTCAGGATAAGGATAAAATAATGCCAACAAATAAAACCAAGTAAACCAACCATATGCATATAAACCATATATATATATATAAACTATGCCGATAAAGGGAACCAGGTTTAGCATGCATTGAAAACTATTTACCTGGGTATGTGAAGCTTAACCGTCTTTAACCACCCACAAGATATATATGTGCAGTGTAACCCTCTGAACCAACCCCGATGTTGTAGCCGTATGAATCAAGATACCATTAGAGTAGGGGACTCCCAAGTACCCTTACCATCCATGATACATATGTATAGTGTACTTAGAGGATTTCCATGTACCTCTTAGTATCATATAAGGTCACCATGAACTACCCTTCATGTCATCAAACATGAGTTTCCAGTGTTTATCCATTGGACTCCCACCTTCACAGTTATCTATCACACCCCGTCTTTATTACCTAATTAAAACCATTTCCAACCAACCAAACCATTATTATTAACCGAGGCTATACATAGTGGTATCGTCATACCGTCTATAACTTGCAAGTATTATCCTTAGCCAAACCTTTTTGAGATCAAGGGAGTCCCATGTACCCAATGATCACATTACCAATTAAATTGGGGAGTCCCATGTACCCCACAAGTGTTCCATTATTATGATTACTTGGGGGATTCCATTATACCCCACAAGAATGATTGTTAAACCAAAGCCATTCCATTTTGACCATTCCAAACCATTTAACCATTTAGGGTTACATTACTAAGTTTAAACCATGCATAAGTTCCATTAAAATCCAACAATGTAGTGAAACCATTCTCATAGGCATTTTATCAAACATATTGGGGGCATAGTATTTCCAAAACCAAAGCCAATTACCAAATAACCATTTTGATGCAAACAATTATCCAAAACCACCATTAAAGCATATAAAGGCATAATTAAAGTATGGGAAAACTATAACCAAGCATTTATAACCAAAAACCCCAAATTATATTTGAAAATTCAAAACCATACAATAATTAAACCATGAAAACATTATATAAAACTATGCCTTTAGTTGGAACTAACAATAAGGGAAGAGAAAATCCCTTAAACCAAGAAAATGATGAAGGGAAATCACCAACACAAGTCCCAAATTAATCCTTAAGATGAAACCCTAGCATTCTTTTATCCAAAAGCCTTAGAGAGAATTGTAGAGTATTTAAGAGAAGTTTCTAAGTGTTAATGAATAGAATAATAGGAAAAATAACCTCCCAATAGGAGTATAAGTCATGGGGCCTTATTAGGTTAGGTGGGTAAATGTCTATATTGCCTTTAAATAAACTCCCAAAAATCCCATCAGATGGGTCCGATGATCTATACCAGTCGTACCCTCCAATACGAGTGGTACCCACCACTCATACCCAAGGTTATCTCCCTTGGACCCAATACTGTCCAAGGTATATCTCACCCTAAACCATATTGTATTTAAGTGTATAAATAATACTTGTAATCTATACCCCTGGTAGAATAGATTCCTAAGAGGATTGAACACTACCCACCATACAAGTCCATGGTACGACTCGTACCCTAGCTTATGACTATTGGTGAGCCACTCATACTCAGATCCAACTTAAGTTACCAAGCCTAAGAATAAATAAAGTAACCAAACAACTCGTATCCACTTATACGACTCATACCACCTAAGTTGTATCCATTCCATAACCCAAATCCAACCCATCAAATATCCCAGTGTATGAGTCATTTCCCCTAGTCGTATCCTATCTAGAGACCAGAAATCCATGATATTTTTTATGGGCCAGAAGCTCAAGGTGTTTCAGTCTCCCCCACTAGGAACATTCATCCCTGAATGATGGACAAGGTAGGGTAACCATAAGCATGATTCATTTGCATTATCAAATATCAATCCAATCTTTAACCAAGTTAGGAATCACATATACAAAGATATTAATCTTTCCTTTAACAAACTCAGAAAATAAAGATGTGTTCAAGAATATATATCTTCTGCACGAATCCTAGGAGCAAAAAATAGATGCGGATACTTGCGCTTCATGTCCTTCTCCGCTTTCCATGTAGCCTCTTCCACCTTGTGGTTTCACTATAGAACCTTAAATGTAGTCACATCCTTGGTCCGTAACTGACGAACCTGCTGATCCAGTATCTCAATTAGGACCTTTTCATAAGATAGAGAATCCGAGATACCCAACCCTTCCAAAGGAACAATCGAAGAAGGATCACCAAGACACTTTCTCAACATGGAGACATGAAATAATGGATGAATGGAGATCAAACTAGAAGGCAACTTCAATTAATAAGCAATATTACCAACCCTCCACAAAATACCAAAAGGACCAATAAATCATGGACTGAGCTTCCCCTTCTTACCAAACCACATTACTCCCTTCAATGGGAACACCTTTAGGAACACCTTATCCCCATCAAACTCTTCTCTACGCCTTACATCCACATAGAAATTTTGGATATGTTGTGTAGCCTTAAGCCTATCCCAAATCACCTTTACCTTTTCCATATCTCGATAAACCAAATTTGGACCAATCATGTTCGTCTCACAAAGATCAAACCAACCAATAGGAGACCTATACCCCCTACCATACAACGCCTCAAAAGGGGCCATACCAATACTAAAATGATAATTATTGTTGTAACCAAACTATAAAAAAGGTAGATGCTCAACCCAATTTCCGCCATAATCAATCACCTATTCCCAAAGCATATCCTCAGAAGTCTTAATAGTCCTTTTCGCTTGCCCATCTGGCTGAAGATGAAAACAATACTCAGACTTACCTTAGTACCCAATCCATTATGATAAGACTGCTAGAAATGAGATGAAAACTACATACACGATTAGAGATAATTGAAAAAGGTACCCCAACAGCTGTACAACCTCCTGAAGATACAACTTTGCATAATCCTCTACCAAAAAGGTAGTCCTCACTGGCAAGAAGTGAGCAGACTTCGTCATCCTATCCACTATGACCCAAATCAAATTGAATTGGTTCCACAACTGAGGAAGACCGATAACAAAATCCATATTGATCACCTCTCATTTCCATTTGGGGAAATCAATTTCTTGATATAACTCTCCAGGCCTCATGTGCTAAACTTTAACTTGTTGACACACTATGCACTTGGCTACAAAATCAACCACATCCCTTTTCATACCATTCCACCAATATATCTCTTTTATATCATGATACATCTTCGTCGAACTAGGATGAACAACATAGCATAATTCATGTGCCT
Organism: Capsicum pubescens; assembly: GCA_030864215.1. Classification (NCBI taxonomy): domain Eukaryota; kingdom Viridiplantae; phylum Streptophyta; class Magnoliopsida; order Solanales; family Solanaceae; genus Capsicum; species Capsicum pubescens. Next base: position 189,056,421 of record CM061544.1, on the reverse strand, counting down.
TAGACAAAATCCTTTGTCGTAATCCATTGATGTCAGGAACATACCACCTCCCTTGGTACCATAAAGTACCATCACCATTGATCTCGAATACCATTACCTTTTGTCCACCTACATCTTTCTTGATTTTCATCAAGATAGAATCTAGCACTTACTTCTTCTTAATCTCTTCACCAAAAGACAATCGAACCGCTTCTTGTACCACCACACTACCATCCTCGAAGAACAAGAGATGAACTCCAAGATTATCCAATTGGTAAATATTCTTCACCAATTCCCACTTCTTCTTATCCACATAAGCTAAACTCCTCATGAATAACCTGCTAAGAGCATTATCAATAATATTAGCCTTACCTGGATGATAGTAAAGGCTCATATCATAGTGCTTGAGAAGCTCCAACTATCTTCTCTACTTTAGATTTAGCTTCTTTTGAGTGAACACATACTGTGGATTCTTATGATAAAAAAGGATGTTGATGTGCACTCCATACAGATAATGCTGCCAGATTTTCAAAGCAAAAACTACCGCCAACAGCTCCAAATCATGAGTAAGATAATTCCTCTCATGCACCTTCAACTGCCTAAAAGCATAGACAATCACCTTCCCATGCTGCATCAAAACACAACCAAGTCCTACCCTAGATGCATCACAATAAACCATAAACCCCTCATTGACTTCAGGCAATGTCAAAATCGAAGCCGAAGTTACCTTTTCCTTAAGCTTCTCAAAACTCTATTCACACGCTTTTGACCAAGAAAAATTTACCTTCTTCTGAGTTAACATAGTCAAAGGAGCAACTATCAAAGAAAAGCTTTCCACAAACTTCCTATAATACCCAGCGAAACCCAAGAAGCTCCAAATATCGATTGGAGTCATGGGTATAGGCCATATTTTAACCACAACCACCTTTTGAGGATCCACCATAATCCCCTCACTAGATATAATATGACCCAAGAAAGTTATAGCATTCAACCAAAACTTAAACTTGGAGAACTTGGAATACAACTGCTGTTCTTTAAAGGTCTGTAACACAGCTCGAAGGTGATTGGCATGATCCACCTCATATTTAGAATACACCAAGATGTCCTCAATGAACACAATGACAAAAGATCCAAGAACTGCCTGAAACCTCTGTACATCGAATCCCTAAATACCGCTTGGGAATTAGTCAAGCTAAATGACATAACAAAGAATTTAAAGTGCCTATACTGAGCATAAAAAGCCATCTTAGGGATATCCTCCTCCCTTATCTTAAGTTGTTGATACCCAGACCGAAGGTCTATCTTAGAAACAAACTTAGCACTTTGCAACTGATCAAACAAGTCATCTATACTTGGAAAAGGATACTTGTTCTTGACCGTTACCTTATTGAGATGCTGATAGTCAATGCACATCCGAAGGGAACTATTCTTCTTGTGTATGAACACCGGTGCACCCCATGTGGATACACTCGGATAAATAAACCCCTTATCTAGAAGATCCTTAAGTTGCTCCTTAAGTTTCCTTAACCCTGCTGGATCTATTCTATAAGGGGGAATAGATATTGGACGAGTGTCCAAAATAAAATCAATGCCAAACTTGATTTCCCTATTCGGAGGAACACCAGGAAGATCATCCAGAAAGACCTCAGGAAACTCATTTACCACCATAACTAAATGCAAAGAGAGACCTTCCAACAAAGAATCTTTAACTTGGACCAAGTGATAAAGGCACCATCTAGAGATTAATCTATGAGCTCTAAGATAAGAAATGAACCTCCCCCTAGGAGCTAGGGAACTACCCTCCCACTCTATAACCGTTTCACTAGGGAACCTAAAGACAACCTTACGAGTTTGACAATCTAAGAATGCATAACAAAAGTATAACTAATCCATATCCAGAATAACATTAAAATCCACTATATCTAGCTCAAATAGATCTACCATGGTCTGCTTGCTCCCAATAGATACCACACCCCCTATAGAATCTTTTAGAAATAACCGAGTCACCTACCAGGGTAGAAATAGAAAAAAGATCTGAAACAACTCAGGATCAAAACCAAAACATACAACCATATATGGGGTCACATAGAAAAGAGTGGATCCTGGATCAAGTAGATAATACACATCACGAGAGAAGAGTCATAATGTACCAGTCACGACATCAAGTGATGCCTCAGATTCCTACCGAGATTAAGAAGATACAACTTATTCTGGCCTGTGCCAGTACCATAAGTAGGAGCAGACGTCAAAGCTGCACTACTAGGTGCAGGAGCAGAAGATGAAGCAACCAAAGCTTTGACCACTCCTGAAGCACCCCTACCAATTAGAAAGTTTCTGAGCATATGGCCTGGATGGACACATTTAAAACACCTGTCCCTCCCTTCATCACAAAAGCCCCTATGAAAATAACCACAAAACTGGCAAGGAGGACACGAAGAAGCCAACTGCGCCCCATTTGCCTAAGGTTGGGCACCTTGTGCCTAAAAATTATCACCACCTTACTGACGCCATTCACCCAGCTGCTTTGGGTAAGGAGAACTAGTAGTAGAGAATGAACTAGAACTCCCCCACTTCTTCTTTAGCCGTTATCCCGACCACCTTACTGCTGAGCACCAGCCTGCTCAAAGAAACTGCTCCTCTAACCCTGGATTTCCCCAAACTCTGCATGTTTTATCTTTTCATCCTCCACCTGCTGTATATGGATAACCATCCTTGAAATATCCTTATCCTTAATCAGTAAAACAGTCTTGCTTTCAAGGATCAAATCCTGAGCTAGCCCAGAAGTGAACTTTCTCTTTCTCGCCCTCAAATCAACCACCAAATCTAGAGCATACCTTGAAAATAAATAAAATTTCAAGGCATATTTCTTGACAAACATTTTCCCAGCTTATGATTCACAAACTCCTCTATCTTTGCTTACCTTAGGTCCTGAGGAAAGAAGTGATCCAAAAAAGCATTAGAAAAGGCCTCCCGTAAGGAAAAATCCTCCACATCACCTTCATCCCTATCCCACTTCTCGTACCATTACTACACAATATCTTAGAGATGATAAGCTGCAAATTTCACCCCTTCCATGTTAGTGGCCTGCATAGCTCTAAATATCTTCTCTAATTTATCCAAGAAACCCTAAGGAACCTCCTCTACCTTCACACCAATAAAAGTAGGAGGATTCATCTTCATGAACTAGCCAATCATTGTGGCCTCCACAGATAAAACACCAGATGCATCCCACTCAGCTTGAGTAGCAACTAACTAAGCAATAGTATGAATTAACTGATGAAATTCCATATTAGTCACCTTACCTTGAGGAGGATTAGCAACAACCAGAGGAACTCTAGAACAATCAGGGATAGGACCCTGAGATCAAGGTGTAGGGCGTACTCTATCAACATCATCCCTAGATGAGACAAGATGAGGCATGATCTGAAAAGCCAATGAACAGGGCTTAATGGAAATTCTAGGACTTAGACTCCAGCTTGAAAATAAAATACCAAGAAAGTGAAGCATTCCTAAATGTCTTGTAGAATCTCTCTTATGAGTGTGGCATGCTATACATCCCTAAAATAGACTCTACTAGACACGACTTTGAGGACTCCCAATTGACTATGAACCAAAATCTCTGATACCAACTTGACTCGACCCGAGGCCTTATCGTAATGGGCATCCCAAGTCCTTCCTGGACCGGAGACCACCTCCATTACCCAACCCAAACTCTTGCTGCCTGCCCTGAGTTGGCTGAGTTTCAAACATATAATAAGATAGCATAACTATCCAAATTATAGACTCAGGGATAGGTCTATTACCAAGAATGACCCAACCGATTCCAACCATTCAAACCTAAATAGTAGCAATACCAAACCATAAACCATAACCATATGAGTTCCATAATAATTATATATAATCACAAAAGAAAAGAGGATGGAACAGTGAGAAATTTAGTCCTACGATATCAGCCCCAATACTAATGCCAATACCAAGGCTGACACCAACACTAATCCTACCCATACCAACCCATAGTAGTTCCATAAAATCCTCTAACTAAAAGAATACCAAAATCCAATTGGGACATGCTGCGAACCATAGACAAAACTTATATCCATAAATAAACCAAAGTATGAAATAACATCCATGAAATAGAGTCGAAAAGATAGAAACTCACCACTTTAATCCCATAGCTGATCCTAAATGTACGATAGCTAAGTAGAGGAGTAGAACGGACAGTTCCTACATTGCATGGGGAGACATTCACCCGAAGATGGGTTAGAGGGTGAACCCTAGCATGAACTTAGGATAAGGATAAAATAATGCCATTCAGTAAAACCAAGTAAACTAACCATATGCATATAAACTATATATATATATAACCATACCGAGAAAGGGAATCGGGTTTAGCATGTATTTAAAACTATTAACCTGGGTATGTTTAGCTTAATCATCCTAAACCACCCACGAACGGTCCCCAATGCATATAGCCACATGAACCGGAGATACCATAAGAGTAGAGGATTCCCAAGTACCCTTTGCTCTCCATGATAAACATGTACAGTGTGCTTAGACGATTCCGGTGTACCTCATAGTATAATATATGGTCTCCATGACCAACCCCTTATGTCGGCAAACATGAGTATTCAGTAATTGTTCATTGAACTACCACCTTCACTATTATCTATCACACCTCACCATAATTGCACAATTAAAATTATTTCCAACTAGCTAATCCATTATTCCATTTATTAGTAACCAAGGCTATCAATAGTGGTATTGTCATACCAACTATAACCTATAAGTATTGTCCTTAGACAAACCTTTTTGGGTAAAGGGATTCCTATGTACCCATTTACCAAGTTAACTTAGGGGAGTCCCATGTACCCAACAAGAGTTCTATTATTAAGTTTGCTTGATTCTCGTGTACCCCACAAGTGTTCATTAACATATTTACTTAGGGGATTCCATCATACCCCACAAGGAGAAAAATTAACCATAACCATGACCACCAAATCATTCCAAACCATTTAAACCATTTAGGGTTCTATTATTAAATCATACTATTCAATAGTTCTATTAAAAAGTCAACCAATATAGTAAAAGCATTCTCATTGGCATTTTATCAAATATTTTAGGGGCATAGTGCTTACAAAACCAAAATCAAATACCAATTAACCATTCTCATGCAACCAAATATCCAAACCACCATTAAAATATGTAAATACATATTTAAAATATGGGAAAACCATAACCAAGCATTTATAACAAAACCCCCTAATATATATTTGAAAATCCAAAACCATATAACAATTATGCCTGGAAACAATTTATAATATATGCCTTTAATTGGAAAAAACAATGAGGGAAGGAGTACATGCATTAATTGAGAAGATAATGGAGAGAAATCATCAACACAAGCCCCAAATTAATCCTTAAGATGAAACCCTTCCTTCCTTTGCCCAAGAACTTTAGAGAGGATTAGTGAGTGTTTTCTAAGTTTTAATGAATAGAATAATAGGGCAAATAACCTACCATGTATGTTAAAAGTCATGGGGCCTTAAAAAGACAAGTGTGGAACTGTCCAGATTGCCCTCACTTATACTGCATAAAATTTCTGTCAGGTGGTACGACTACCCATACTAGTCTTACCCTCCAATAGAGTGGTACCCACCACTCGTACCCTAGGTCTCTCCCTTGGACCTAATACTGTCTAAGGTACGAATTACATAAATAAGTTGTACCCAAAGAATACAACCTGTACCCCTAGAAGAATAGAATCACAAGAGGTTTGAACACTATCCACCATATGAGTCCATGGTATGACTCGTACCCTAGATTAAGACTCATGGTGATCCACTCGTACTTAGATTCAACTTAAGTTTCCATGTCTAAGATTAAGTAAAGGAAAGAACCAAACTGAACAACCCGTATCCACCAATACAAATCATACCACCTAAGTCGTATCCATTCCAGAAACTAAATTTAACCCATCAACCAACACTGGTCAGCACAGGACCAACCCATATGAATTGTACCATAACATATGACTGGTACTCCTTAGTTGTATCTTGACCAGAAACTAGAAATCTAGGAAATTTTCTAAGGGTAAAAAATCTAGGGTGTTATAGTCTCCCCCACTAGGAACATTCATCCCCAAATGTCAAAAAAGGTATGGTAAACACAAGCACAATTCATTTGCATTATCAAATATCAATCCAACCTTTAACCAAGTTAGAAAATAAAGAGGCAAAGATATTAATCTTTTCTTTGACAAATTTTGAAAAAAAAAGTATGTTAAAGAATACATACCTTCCGTACGAATCCCAGGAGTAGAAAATAGGTGTATATACTTGGACTTTGATGTTGGGTGTATTTATGCATTCTAGTATCACTATGCTAGTTATTTTAGCCTTGTTTTGAGGATGATTCGTGTGATATATGGGTTGATAATGAGATGAATATGCATATAAGTGTTAAATCATGTGTTTATAATGTTCAAAGTGAATTTCAAACAAGTTTGTACCTAAAATATTCATTTAGAGTTCAATCATGGAAACTAACGTTACTAGCTTGAGCTAGGTGCTTGTCTAGTTTATCTCATTGGGTTCTATTGTGTTTTATGTGTACCAAATGGTTTTAATGGTATTATTATATGTGGAACAACTTGTTGGTAGTGTACAAAGTTCAAGTGAGTCAAGTAAAGAGTCGAAACATGAAGTGGAAGATCATGGAGATTAGCCTTGTCTTAGCTCTTGTTGTTGTTTCGTCGTGATGGATGTTGTGTTGTTTGAACCTCTAATTCGTGTTGTGTGATCTTGTAGGATGTTTAATATGATGATATATAGATGTTTTGGATTCTGTAAAACCATTGGAAATACACGAAAAAGGTTTGGGTAGAGGGAGGAACGTTCAACACTTAACCAAATTTCAAGATGCAATTTATAGAGAGGTGTAGCGATGAGGGCACGTCGTGACTTCCACTCCCGTTTCCAGATTGTGCGACATGACTTCCACTCCCGTTTACAGATTGTGAGATTCAACTTCCACTCCCCTTTGAAGCAAGTGCATCGCTAGGTCCAATTCACACATGGCCAAAAGTGCAAATTCAATCCTACACAGCGTGGGACTTGTTGTCCACTATAAATACATCTTTGTACTTGTTCTTGATCATATTGGAACGTATTGGAGAATAACGGAGGATACTACAACTTCATAACTTAGGTTTTTACTTATTTCTTGAGATTTCCTTTAGATTATATCATGTATTCAACCTTTTGGATCATGATTATGACTATGAGTGGCTAGAAACTCCCTTTCCTAGGTTGAAGCCAAGAACACGAGTACTATAGTTTTGAATTAAGTTCGCCTGATTTGCTTATCATTATTGGTTGTTTGTTTATTCTTTATTTAACTATTTTAGCAATTAGCTACCCTTAGAATACATGAATTGTCTACCTTTTGATCTTGAGAGAGGGAATAGGGAGATAGAACATGAGAACACACAAAGTATGGTTTTTATTCTTTTATGAAATAAGGAATTCAAATTTGTGTCTAGGACAGGGATGTACTTAGATGCCTTACGTGATTCACACATAGGATGATAGAATAAATAATTTAATTGGACTATTAAATCCCCACACAATGATGTAGTTGTAAAGTTCAAGTTAGATAAACGGTTAGAGGTCGGAAGACAATGATCATGCAATTAACCCTACGAATCAACAACCAAGATAAGCAAGTTAATAAATGAAGTTCAATAACATAGTATGATTGTTCGAAGTGCTTTAACCCTGGGCTTTACTCCATTGATTGTTCAAGACCTTTACTTTACGCTTTTTTACTTTACTTGCAATTTACAATCTCCAAACTCTTTTTGGTTACTTTTGTACTAAACTAATCTTATAAGTTAAACTGAAAGCAAATTATTGTTGAATCAAGTCCCTGTGGGATCGATACTTGGCTTCTTGAAGGCAACTTTACTACTTGATAAGACCATGTACACTTGCGTGTGTGCTTGGGAACTATCAGACTTCATGTCCTCTTTTACTTCCCATGTAGCCTCTTCCACCTTATGGTTCCACCATAGAACCTTAACTGAGGCCACATCCTTCGTCCATAACTAACGAACCTTCCTATCCTAGATATCAATCGGGACCTCTTCATAAGATAGAGAATCCAAGATACCCAGTTCCTCCAAAGGAAAAGGCTGAAGAAGGATCACCAACGCACTTTCTCAACACAGAGACGTGAAATACCAGATGAATGTAGATCAAACTAGAAGGCAACTCCATTTCATAAGACACATTACCAACCCTCCTCAAAATCGCGTAAGGACCAACAAACCGGGGACTGAACTTTCCCTTCTTACCAAACCGCATTACTCCCTTCATGAGAGATACCTGTAGGAACACCTTATCCCTAAATTCAAGCTCCAAGTCTCTACGCCTCACATTCTCATAGGACTTTTGGCGATTTTGGGCAGCATTAAGCCTATCCCGAATCACCTTTACCTTTTCCATGGCCTGATAAACCAAATTCAGATCGAACATATCCGCCTTACTAAGCTCGTACCAAACAATAGGAGATCTACACCTCCTTCTATATAATTCCTCAAAAGGGGCCATACCAATACTAGAATGATAGCTATTATTGTACGAAATATCCACCAAAGGTAGATGCTTAACCCAACTGCCACCAAAATTAATCACACACGCATGAAGCATGCCCTTCTTTGTCTGAATAGTCCTTTCTACTTTCCCACCCGTCTGAGGATGAAAAGTAGTATCAGACTAACCTTAGTCCCCAATCCCTTCTAAAAAAAATGCTAGAAGTGAGATGAAAACTACGTACCCCAATAAAAAATGATCAAAACAGGTACCCTGTGCAACTTTACAATCTCTTAAAGATACAACCTCACATAATCCTCCACAGTAAAGTTAGTCCGCACCAACAAGAAGTGAGCAAACTTTGTCATCCTATCCACGATGACCCAAATCGAATCAAATTAATTTTGAAACTAAGGAAAACTAGTAACAAAATCCATATTGATTACCTCCCATTTCTATTTGGGTAAATCAATTTCTTGATATAACCTACCAAGCCTCATGTGATCAACTTTAACTAGTTGAAACACTATGCATTTGGCCATAAAATCATCCACATCCCTCTTTATACCACTCCACCAGTATATCTCCTTGAGCTCATAATTCATTTTTGTCAAACTAGAATACATAATGCAATTCATGTGCCTCAGGTAAAATCCTTTATTACAAACCATCGACATTTGGAACACAAAACCTCCCTTGGTACCGTAAGGTACCATCACCACTGATCTCAAAGACCATCACCTTTTTCACACCAACATCCCTCTTGATTTTCATCAAGACAGGATCAAACACTTGATTCTCCTTAATCTTTGCACTAAGAGATGACCAAACCATTTCCTGCACCATCACACCACCATCATTAGAGTCCAAGAGATGAACTCCAAGATTAGCCAAGTGGTGAATATCCTTCACCAATTCCCTCTTCTCTTGATCCACATGAGCTAAACTCTCCATGGAAAACCTTCTAAGAGCATCAATAACCACGTTAGCTTTACCTGGGTGGTAGTGAAGACTCATATCATAGTCCTTGAGAAGCTCCAACTATCTCCTTAGTCTGAGATTTAGATCTTTCTGAGTGAACACATACTCAGACTCTCATGATCAGAAAAAATGTTCACGTGCACTCCATACAAATAATACATCCAAATTTTCAAAGCGAAAACCACCGACAACAACTCTAAATCATGAGTAGGATAATTCTTCTTATGTACCTTCAATTGCCTGGAGGCATAGGCTATAACCTTCCCATGTTGTATCAAGGTAAAACTAAGTACACCTAGGACACATCATAATACACCAAAAACCCCTTATTACCTTCAGGCAATGCCAAAACCAAAGTTGAAGTTAGCTTATCCTTAAGCTTCTCGGAACTCCCTTCACACGTATTTGATCAAGAAAACTTTACCTTCTTTTAATTCAACTTAGTTAATGGGGGAACTATCATTGAGAAACTTTCCACAAACCACCTATAGTACCAAGCCAAACCTAAGAAGCTCTGAATGTCAGTTGGAGTCGTGGGTCTAGGCCACTTCTTAACCATAATCACCTTTTATGGATCCACCATGATCCCCTCGCTAAAAATAATATGGACCAAAAAAGTTACAACGTTCAACCAAAACTCACACTTGGAGAATCTGACATACAACTAATGCTCTTTTAAGGTCTGCAATACCACACAGAGGTGATTAACATGATCCACCTCACTCTTAGAGTAAACAGATTGTCATCAATAAATACAATGACAAAAAGATCCAAGAACTGCCTGAAGACCTTGTTCATCAAATCCATAAATGCTATTAGGGTATTAGTTAAACCAAATGACACAACCAAGAACTCAAAGTGCCTATACCAAGTACGAAGAGCCATCTTGGGGATTTCCTCCTCCCTAATCTTAAGTTGATGATACCCAAACCGAAGATCTATCTTAGAAAAGAACTTGGCACCTTTCAACTGATCAAACAAGTCATCTATTCTTTGAAGAGGATACTTGTTCTTAACCGTTGCCTAATTCAATTATTGATAGTCAATGCACATCCAAAGGAAACCATCCTTCTTGCACACAAATAATACCGATACACTCCACGGGGATACACTATGATGAATAAACCCCTTATCCAGAAGAACCTTAAGTTGCTCCTTGAGTTCCCTCAACTCAATCGAAGCCATTCTATAAGGAGGAATATATATTGGATGAGTGTCCAAAACTAAATCAATACCAAACTCGATTCCCTATTCGGAGGAACACCAGGAAGATCATCCTGAAAGACCTTACAAAATTCATTAACCATCAAAACTGAATATAAAGAAGGACCTTCCGAGTTAGAATCTTTAACTTGGACCAAATGATAGAGACACCCTTTTGAGATTAACCTCCGAGCTCTAAGATAAGAAATGAACCTCCCCTTAGGAGTAGGGAGCCACCCTCCCACTCACTAACAAATTTACTAGGGAACCTAAATTTAATCTTACGAGTCCGATAATCTAAGGATGCATTATATGAGTGTAACCATCCATCCCCAGAATAACATCGAAATCCACCATATCCAGTTCAAGCAAATCCATCAAAGTTTACCCACTACCAATAGATACCCCCATAGACTTTTTTAACCACCACAGAGTCTCCTACTGGGTACAAATAAAAAAAGGATACAAAATAACCTCACGATCAAAACCAAAACACACAGCCACAAATTGGGTCACATAAGAAAGAGTAGACCCCGGGTCAAGCAAGCAATACACGTCATGAGAAAAGAGTTATAATGTACCAGTAACGATATCAGATGATACCTTAGACTCCTATCGATATGCGAGAGAATATAACTTATTCTGACTAGCGTCGGCTCCAGAAGCAGGAGCAGGCGCCAAAGCAGCACAACTAGGTGCAAGAGCAGAAGATGAAGCAACCATAGCTTTGACTGCTCCGTAAGCACCCTTACCAATCGGATAGTTTCTAAGCATATGGCCTGGATGACCACATTTAAAACACCTGTCCCTCCCTTCATCATAAAATCCCTCATGAAGACAACCATAGAACTAACAAGGAGGGTATGAAGAAGTCGACTGTGCCCCGCTCGCCTAAAAGCTTCGGGTAAGGAGCACTAGCTAAAGAGAAGGAACCAAAACTTCCTCACTTCTTTTTTAGTCACCTACCATCATCCTGACTACCTTGCTGTTGCCCATCACCTTGTTCAAAGACCTGAACCTCTTACTCTTCCTTTCCACAAATTCAGCCTGCTTTCTTTTGTCTTTCTCCACCTGTTGCATATGAACCACCAACCCAGACATATCCATATCCGTGATTAACAACACAATTTTGCTTTTAAGGATAAAATCTTGAGACAGTCCAGAAGCAAAGTTTCTCATCCATGCCCTTATATCAGACACCAATTCTCAAGAATACCTTGACAACTAATGAAATTTCAAGGAATATTCCTTGACTGACATTTTCCCTTGTCTCAGATTGAAAAATTCATCCTCCTTTGCTTCTCTCAGCTCCTGAGAAAAAAAGCAATCTAGAAAAGCATCTGATAAATTTTCCCATAAGGACAACTCCTCAACATTACCTCTATACCTATCCTACTCCTCATACCATTGGTATGCAACATCCTTAAACTGATAAGCTATGAAATACACCCTTTCAACATTCGTGGCCTACATCACCCAGAATATTTTCTCTATTTCATCCAAGAAACCATGTGGATCCTCCTTCACCTTCAGACCAATAAAAGAAGGAGGATTTATCTTCATAAACTGGCCAACCCTGGTGGTCTCAGCAGATGAAACACCAAATACATACTGCTCAGCTTGAGCAGCAACCAACTGAGAAATAGTATGAATTGATTGAAGAAATTGTGTATTCATTACCTCACCCTGAAGAGGACTAGTAGTAACTGGTTGAACTCTAGAAATATTAGGGACTGGACCCCTAGATAGATTATGGATCCCCTGTGACCCTTCCACGTTGTCCCTAGATGGGACAAAAGGGTTTTCTTATGTTCTAGATCATTGAGGCATGATCTGAAAAGCGAACAAATTAGGATTAGCAAAGATTCCAAGAATTAGGCTCAAAGCTTAAGAATAGAATACCAAGAGAGAAAAACATTCCTAAATACCTTGTAGCCTCTCCCTTGTGAGTGTGGAAAACTACACATCCTTAAAAGAGACTCTACTAGACGACTTTATGGACTCCTAATTGACCATGAACCTAAGGTTCTGATACCAACTTGACATGAAACGACCAAGGGCCTTATTGTAATAGGCATCTTAAGTCCTACCAGAGATGGAAACCACCTTTGATACCCAACCCGACCATCCAGCATATACCCCAAGTTGTATGAATTCCAAACATATAACAAGATAGTGTCTAATTGCACAAATCCAGACTTTGGGATAGGTCTATGACCGAGACCGAACCGACCGAGCCCAACCATCCAAAATCCAACCAAATACCATAACCAACCAAAAATGTAAGCCATAACCCGAATAATAACCAAACCAAGTTCCATACATAACATTTAAGGATGGAACAATGGAAAATTTAGTCTGACAGTATCAACCCTAATACCAATGCCAATACTAAGGCTGACACCAATACTGATCCCGCCCATTCCAACTCATAGTAGTTCTACAAAAGCCGTTAACCAAAAGAAAACCAATATCAGGTTGGGATATTCCCTCAACCATAGCCAAAACCAAATTCCATAAATAAACCAAAATATGTGAAAATGTCTATAACATGAAATAGAGCCTTTTGTAAAGATGGAATCTCACTACTTCAATACAAAAGATGATCCCAAAATTCTATCACTATGTAGAAGGAGTAGAACGGTCGGTTCCTGCATCGCGTGGTGATATAGCCGCCCGAAGATGGGTTAGCGGGTAAACGCTAGCATGAACTCAGGATAAGGATAAAATAATGCCATCCAGTAAAACTAAGTAAACCAACCATATGAATACAAACCTTATATATATATATATATTCATGCCGGAAAGGGAACAGTGTTTAACATGTATTTAAAACCATTATCCTGGGTATGTGTAGATTAACCATCCTAAACCACCTATGAGCTATATGGATCTAGTGTAACCCCCTAAACGGGACATGATGTATGTAGCCACACGAACTGGAGATACTATAAGAGTAGGGGATTCCCAAGTACCCTTCACTCTCCATGATACATATGATAGTGTACTTAGAGGATTCTCGTGTACCTCATAGTATCATAGATGGTCTCCATGACCAACCCCTCATGTCGGCAAACACAAATTTCCAGTGTTCGTTCATTGAAATCCTACCTTCATGGTTAGCTATCATACCCCGCTATTATTGCCCAATTAAAACCATTTCCAACTGACCAATCCATTATTCCTTTTATTATTAAACAAGGTTATTAATAGTGGTATTGCCATACCGACTATAACTTGAAAGTATTGTCCTTAGCCAAATCTTTTTGGGTTAAGGGATTCTCGTGTACCTATTTACCAAGTTAACTTAGGGGATTCCCATGTACCCCACAAGTGTTCATTAACATATTTACTTGGGGGATTCCATCATACCCCACAAGGAGTTCAATTAACCATAACTATGACCACCAAATCATTCCAAACCATATAGGTTTCCATTATTAAACCATACCATTCAATAGTTCCATTAAAAAGTCCAACAATATAATAAAAGCATTCACATAGGCATTTTATCAAACATATTAGGGGCATAATGCTTACAAAACCAAAATCAAATACCAATTAACCATTCCCATACAACCAAGTATCCAAACCACCATTAAAATATGTAAATACATATTTAAATCATGGGAAAACTATAAACAAGCAATTATAACTAAAACCCCCAATATATATTTGAAAATCCAAAACCATATAACAATTATGCCTGAAAACAATTTACAATATATGCCTTTAGTTGGAAAAAATAATGAGGGAAGGAGTACATGCCTTAATTGAGAGAAATCACCAATACAAGCCACAAATTAATCCTTCAGATGAAACCCTATCTTTCTTTTCCCAAGAACTTTAGAGAGGATTAGAGTGTGTTTTCTAAGTTTAAATGAATAGAATAATAGGGAAAATAACCTCTCAAGTGTGTTAAAAGTCGTGGGGCCTTAATAGGATAAGTAGGGAAATGTTCAAATTTCCCTCACTTATACTGCATAAAATTTCCATCAGGGGGTACGACTACCCATACCAGTCATACCATCCAATACGAGTGGTACCTACCTCTCTTACCCTAGTCCTCCCACTTAGACCCAACACTGTCCAAGGTACGACTTACCCAACCCAAGTCATACCCAAAGCATACGACCCATACCTTTGAACTGTACCCCTGGTAAAATAGAATCACAAGAGGTTTGAACACTGTCCACCATATGAGTCCATGGTATGACTCTTACCCTGGCTTACCACTTATGGTGAGCCACTCGTACTCAAATCCAACTTAAGTTTCCAATTCTAAGATTAAGTGAAGGAAAGAACCAAAACTAACAACCCATATCAACCAATACAATTCATACCATTAAAGTTATATCCATTCCAGAAACCAAATTCAACCTACTAACCAGCACTGGTCAGTATACAACAAACCCATATGAACCATACCGCAATATAAGACTGGCACTCCTTAGTCTGTCTTGACCAAAAATGAGAAATCAGGGAAATTTTCTAAGGATAAAAAATACTAGGTGTTATAAGCTCCCCTTGCTGAAAGGGTCCCAGCGCGTATTAGCCGCACGAACCCGAAAAATCTGAGAAGGGCCAAAGACACCAAGGCTCTATCCCTTCTAAAATATAAAGTGTGTGAACTATGAACACAATCATAAAGACCCCCACGCCGACAAATATGGTTTCCAGTATTGGTCCCCCAGGGATCTCCACCTTCATAACGAGCTATACCCCCCTTTATACCTAAATTAAAACCATTTAGCAAATAATCCTAATCATAAAACAAGGAGTCTTTTATTAAGGCATACACTATTGGTATCGTCATACCAATTATGTTTGCAATCTAAGTCCAAGTATGTCATTCCAATTCAATTAAACTAATTGACTCCCTAAGTTCCAATTTAAAACCAAACCATGGCCACTAAGGTCCCTTAAAACTATTTTTAAGTTCCATTAACCTTTTATGCAATGCAAAGTTCCAATAGTGAGTTCAATTGTGCATATATCCATGTGTTAAAACCAATTTCACAAAGTGGGTTGCGGTTCATGTAAATTCAATATCATAATCCATAAATTTGGGGAAACCCTTGTTCCCCAGTCCAATTATCATACCCATGCACTTATTTAGTTCAAAAAACACAAGATAAAGCATAAATGATAAGTTCAAAACCACGGGAAAAAAATCCAAGTAAAAACCATTCAAATCCCTCAACCCAAATTCAAAACCCAACAATTAACTTTACATTGATAATAATTAAACACATGCTTTTATGTAAAATCAAGTTAGGGAAAAGAGACATGCCTAAAACAATAAGAATTTAGAGAAATGCCTAGATGATTAATCCTTTGAAACCCTAGCTTTCTCTTGACTTAAGAAGTTTGAGAGAAGAGAATATGTGTTTTGATTTGTTAAATGATGAAAAAAGGACCCCTTAGGTGCTTTAAGGTCATGGGGTAATAATTGGATGGGAGGAAAAGACCAAACTAACCCCACTTAAAATGTGTAGAAAAACTGCAGCCACTAGCTACGGGTCGGGTAACGTGGTGATTTCTCATAAGCCGTCATCACCTTGACTTATAGCCTGAGCAGAATCTCCAGGCATGCACACTTTTATGGTCATGAATCCTACACCATGACTCGTGACCTTATCCTACAACTCACTAGGACTAATCATGACCATGGAAGAAATATTGGGCAACCTTACTGGATAGGCAATGAGTAGCAAGTACTACTTGTGATGACTGAGTATACCTTATCTCCTAAGTTGTTACCTAGGCAGTGATTATCTTTTCAATAAAATTCCTGAGTTTTAAAATTTGGGGTATTATACTATCCCCATGATCATTCATCCTCGAATGAGGAGCTAGGGCACCCCTTGGCATGAAAACAAGAAAGAATATACACACAACCAAACAACAAAATTCAAAATGCCACAAGAAGGGGAATGAAAATCATACCTCAAGCATTTCCATCCAATGCAGGGAAAAAAAACAAATACTTGACCTTCATATCTTCCTTAGGTTTCCATATAGCTTCTTCCACCTTTTGATTTCTCCAAAGGACCTTTATTGAAGCCACATCCTTAGTTCTCAACCTACGAACTTGCCAATCCAAAATGTCTATTGAGACTTCCTCATAGGATATGAAATCCAAAATACTAACATCCTCCACAGAAATAATCAAAGAAGTATCACTCACATATTTCTTCAACATAGGCACATAGAAAATGGGATGGATAAAATCCAAACTCATGGGCAACTCCAACTCATAAGAAACATTTCCAACTCTTCTCAAAATATAATGCTTACCGATATAACGATGATTGAGTTTCCCCTTATCCCCAAACCTCATCACTTTTTTCATAGGAGAAACTTTCAAGAACACCCAATCATTAACCTCAAACTCCAACTCTCTTTAATTCATATTCGCGTAAGACTTTTGGCGACTCTGAGTAGTATTAAGTCTTTCTTTAATAACCTTAACCTTCTCTATGGCTTGGTGAACCAAGTTAGGACCAAACAACCCCTTCTTACCAATCTCAAACCACCCAATAGGATACCTGGACCTTCTACCATAAAGAGCCTCAAAAGAAATTATCTGAATACTTAAATGATAACTATTACTGTACACAAATTCAATGAGAGGCAAGTGATCAACCCAACTTTTCTTAAAATTGATCACACAGGCCCTTAGAATATACTCTAAACTCTGAATCATCCACTCTTCTTGTCCATCTATTTGAGGGTGAAAAGAGATACTAAGGTTCACCTTGGTCCTCAAACCTTTCTCAAATGAATGTCAAAAGTAAGAAATAAATAGTGTACCTCAGTTTGAAATGGTGGACACAAGCTCTCCATTCAACTTATTAATCTCCTAAATAAACAACTTGGCACAGTCCTCTCTAGAGTAGTTAGTCCTCATAGGAAAGAAGTTGCAGACTTAGTCATCCTATCCACAATGACCCAAATAGGATCATACTAATTTTTGAGACAGCGAAACACCCGTAATGAAATCCATATTGATCATCTCCCACTTCCATATGGGCAACTCTATATCTTGAGACACGCTAATAGGCCTTAAGTGTTCTACCTTAACTTGCTGACAGACCACACACTTAGCTACCAAATTCACCATATTTCTCTTTATATTGTTCCACTAATACATCTCCTTCAAGTGATGGTACATCTTATTCGAACCTAGATAAACTATATTTCTAGACTCATGAGCCTCAATAAAAATCCTTTCTCACAGCCCATCAATATCAGGGACACACAATCTACCTTTATACCTCAAGACGAACTCCCAAGTTAGCCAGCCTGTGAATTCCCTTTACCAACCCTCTCTTCTCCTCTTCAACATGGGATAATCTCCCCATAGACAACCTACTAAGAGCACCAACAACCACATTAGCTTTACCTAGATGATAGTGCAGAATCTTATCATTGTCCTTGAGTAACTCAAGCCACCGCCTCTGCTTGAGATTCAAATCCTTCCGAGTGAACACATACTGCAAGCTCTTATGGTCTGAATAAATATCCACATGAACCCCATACAAATAATGGCACAAAATTTTCAATGCAAAAACCACCATTGCCAACTCTAAATCAAGAGTTGAGTAATTTCTCTCATGAACTTTAAGCTGCCTGGAAGCATATGATATAACCTTACTATGCTACATCAAGACACAAACCAGTCCCACATGGGATGTATCATAATATACCACAAACCCATATGTACCCTCGGGCAGGGTCAAAACTGGAACAAAAGTCAACTTATCCTTTAACTTTTCAAAGCTACCCTCACAAGCATCAGACCACAAGAACTTTACCTTTTTTAGGAGTCAACCTTTTCAATGGAGCAGTAATAAAAGAGAAAACTCTCCATAAACCACCTATAATACCCGACCAATCCTGAAAATCTTATAATGTTGGTTATAGTCATAGGTATAGTTTATCTCTTAACTACCTAAACTTCTTGTAGATCCATCTTGACCCCCTCACTAGACACCAGATTCTCAAGAACAGGTTACAATATTCATCCAAAGCTCTCACTTAGAAAATTTTGCAAACAACTTTTGATCCTTAAGAATTTGCAACACAATTCAGAGGTGATTCACATAATACTCCTTACTATTACAATACACCAATATATCATCAATCAAGACTATCACAAATAGATCCAAAAACTACCTAAAAATTTAATTAATAAGATCCATTAAAGTAGCCTGAGCATTATTCAAACCAAATGGCATAATCAAGAACTCATAACAACCATACCGGGTATGAAAAGTAGTGTTGGGAATGTCAATCCGCTAATTTTCAACTGATGATACCCCGAATAAAGATCAATCTTAGATAAACATTTGGCACCCTGAAGTTGATCAAAGAGATCATCAATCATAGGAAGAGGGTACTTGTTCTTCATTGTGATGTTATTCAGCTGTCGATAGTTTATACAAATCCAAAAGAACCCATCCTTCTTACACATAAAGAGTATAGGAGCACCTCACAGAGAAATACTAGGACAAAAGAAATCCTTATCAAGAAGATCTTTTAACTTCTCTCCTTTAATTCAGCCAAAGCCATTCTAAAATGGGGAATAGAAATAGAACGAGTATTCAACAAAAGATCAAACCCAAAATCTATTTCCCATTTTGGAGAAATCCAGGAAGATCATCAGAAAACACCTAAGGTAACTCACTAACCATAAGGACAAATTGTAAGGAGGGAACCTCCGAACCAGAATCCTTTACCGAAACTAAATGATTCAATCACCCTTTAGAAATCAACTTCTGAACCCTAAGATAGGAAATAAACCTCCCTTTTAGCTCTAAGGAACTTCCCTCCCATTAGAATACTGGTTTGTTAGGGAATTGGAAAATTCCCTTTTGGGTTGTACAATCCAAAGATGCATAACACGAATGAAGCTAATCCATACCCAAGATTAAATCAAAGTCTACCATGTCAAGCTCTATCAGATCTAATAATGTCTCTCTATGAAAGATGGACACCACACAATCCCTATACATTTTTCTAACAACTATAGAATCACCCACCAAAGTAGACATAGAAAAATGGTCAGAAATACTTTTGGGAACAAAAACAAAATATACAACTACATAGGGGTTATATAATAAAGGGTAGAACCCAGATCAAGCAAATAATACACATCACGAGAGAATAGATGTAACATACCAGTAACAACATTAGGAGATACCTTAGATTCTTGATGGGTGGCAAAATTATAAAGATGATTTTGGCAAAGTGTCGGTACCCAAATTGGAACCCTTTAGAGTAAGAGCCGAAGAAGTGGTGAGGTGCTATATAAATATAACACTTTCATCACCTAAAATGAGAAAACGATGCAAGTTTTTAAGGTTATTTTGTTAGAACATAATGCTTTTTGTCTATGTGTTTCAGGAAATCATGTTTTGGATGATGAGTTTGTGAAAAAAGTGAAAAAGTTGTTTTTGGCTATGTTTGGAGCAATTATTGATGTTTGGGTCACTTTCCAACTTGATCGCGATAAAAAATGTTTGAGAATCAAACAAGAGCTGAAAAATGACACACGACACCTACAAAGATAACCTACGGACTGCAGGTAGGAAAAACAAGTGCCAAAAGTCCAAAATCCTGAGATATAAACTTGCAGGAATTTTCTATTTGGTACCTGTAGTTTGTACCTACACCCAAGGTCAGGACCGTAGGTACTACCTGCGCCCAGGGCTAGATCATGGGTACAGACTAAATATGGCCACCAACCCAATTTTCTTCGATTTTATTCAGGCTTTGGTTTTGGGTTTTCCTCATGTACTATAAATACCCTTTATGTACTTTTTAGTAGGATTTATGAACTTTTAATATTCATAAATATATTTTGATTCCAAGATTCGATTTTGATCTTGGGATTTTCTTGTATTAACTTTGGTTCATTAATTCAATTACAGTTATGGGTTTTATTACATCTTATCATTGTGATTTCATATATACTTTAAAATATAAATATTATTGATTTCTTCACAGGCATGAACAACTAAATCATAAAGCTAGGATTGTGAAAACCCTGGTGGATTGATGAAGTAGGGGAAGTACTTTTGTTGTTCTCAACCAATACCCATACATGTATTGATTTATCTTTGTTATGATAGTTTTCTTAATGGGTGCACACATTAGGATCCCACATAGGTATTGTTTCTTACTCTAAAAGAGGAGTAGTGACTAGAAAAAGATAAAGACAATAATAATTTAGAGTGTAAAAGTCAATCTACACTTTTAGGTTCTATCTTGGTAAGATGGTTAGGTGTCATATAATAACTAGAGACTCAAAAGTTAATATTTAGCTGGGATCAAGATAAGGGTTAGTAAGGCGATATCCTGAGACTCAAAGGGTAAAGGGTGAAATCATTATGCTCGTCTAAAAGACTATAGAAGGTACATAACTTATTGATTTTTTATGCAATGTATTGGGTTGGTTCAACAAAAATGATAAGCCTACGAAGTTTAGAAGCCAGGGGGAACACAATTCTAGTTAAACACCTTGGCTTTGAACCCATAGAAAATTGCCTAAATTATAGATTCTGGACAACATAATACTAGAAGGTACAAGCTGTATATTTGGGTAAGGGTTAGGGAACCTCTCTCGTATGTTAGGTAGTATTTTTGGGTTGGGTTCTACCTTAGGTATGATTAATAATCATACCATTGTATAATAGTGCACGAGTGGTATGTTGCTAAGTCGTATGATGCCTTAAGTATGGCTTAGATGATTCTGACCAAGGTACGACTCTATGGGTACTACTTGTATGCTAAGATATGACTTGGACTTGTATGGTCATATGTTGATCAATATAGGGGTCTAAGGGGAGGTTTATGGTATGAGTAAGGGAACCACTCAAACACTAAGGTACGATTTAAGGGGGTTGGATCATACCCTCCAGCGTGTATTTTTCAGCTTTTCAGTTTTTAAGCTGGGGACATTTTAGAAATTTCCCACCCTAAAACCCTTAAGAACCACATCTTATAACATTATTTGGAATTTCATTCTTCACTAAACAAGATAAAAAACACTGCAAAAAACAAGATAAAAAATACTCCAAAATCCTCTCTAAAATTCTCCAATATGATTGGGGCAAAGGTTTATCAAAGAGGCCACCTAGAGGCTTAAAGACCAAGAATATCTCTTTAAATCTTCATATATAAGGCATGTGACTCTTCCCTCATTGTTAATTGATAAATATCATGTGTTTTAAAGTGTGATTATGATTCTTAAATGGTGGCTTTGAAAACCAAAATTAGGGGTTCTGTTGCATATGATTGAGTGTTGTTTACTCTTGTATTTATACATGTTTTTCGTGTTTGGGTTACACATATGGGTGCATTTTGAATGTGGTTTAACAAATGGGTCATGAGTAACCCTAAGCTTGATGATTTGTATGTTGGTTTTGGACTTGGTAAAGTTATGCCCTCAAGGTGTTTGTAAAAATATCTAAGAGAAATAGCTGGTCACATGTTAATGGTGTTTTGAACTAGGAAAATAGACTAATATGTATGAATGGCTGGTTAATGGTTTTGTAAAGGTCTTGTTAGCCATGTAATGAGTTAATTGGTAACCTTGGTAGTTAGATTTATTAAAAAGGGGCTGAGTCTCTAAACATAAAATTAAATTATGTTTTGAACTAAATTTTGTTATAGGAATTCCAATGAAGAATAAATGGTTTTGTAAAGGTCTTGATGACAACAAATTGAGTTGAATGGTGATTGGAACTAAGGCATTGGACTATTAAAGCTATTGGTTGATAAATGGTTTCGTAATGACATTTTGGTCATATATGGTGCTGAATTGCAATCTTTGTGGCTTAAATTAGCTAAATAGGTTAGAGTATTTAAGTATTGAATTGAATGGGTTTCATTGCATGGACAAAGGATTAGAGTCCAAATATTGACTAATGATGGTCACAATGGCTTGAGGTTAGAGTCTATTTGCTTAACTGAACAACTTAGGGTTAGAGTCCACTTGCTTAATAAGTTGTCTTGAGGTTAGAGTCCACTTGCTTAATAAGTTGTCTTGAGGTTAGAGTCCACTTGCCTAATATGATCAGAAAGTTCAATCTTTCTAAACTATATGGATAGGAAGTTAGAGTCCTCTACTCCAAGTCTCATGATCGGGTGATTCAAAATGTATGCTAAGCCTTGTTCCTTTTCCCGACATATTATGTATCTATACATATATCTACATATATGCCTATGTATGTAAATATGGTTGCACACGATGGTTTGACTTGGTTTTGAATTATGGCACTATTTTATACCTATCCTTGAGTTACATGCTAGCGCTCCAATTGCTAACCATCTCTAAATGCTGTATCCCCATGTGATACAGGGTCTAGAGCTTCTTTTTCTCTTCCTGTGCAGTGACCAGGTGTTCGAGCAGTTCGTGTATTAACATTGAAATGGTGAGCTTCGACATTTTAGAAGGCATATATTTCATGGTCTTTTTACCGTATGTCATAGACTATTTTAGGCTTAGTTTTGGCTATTGTTAGGGGCATGTCCTGACATATTAGTGACTTTAAATTTGTAGAGGCTTTGTGGATGACTTTGGACTTGGGTATGTTAGTTTAGTATGATGACATGAATGGATTTATTAGATACTTCTTAAGTTATGATTTTTAGTCTTATTTTATCTATCTTGTTATATGTTCAGAGTTTATCCAACACTTGTGGATTGATTTGATGGTTAGGTTGGGTTGATAGGGAGATCTTTGGTCCTTGTTGGTCTAGTTATGACTATTAAGACAAGGCCTTAGTTTGGGTAGTATCAAGTTGGTATCAGAGCCTAGGTTCATGGTTAGTTGGGTATCCATAAAGTCGTGTCTAGTAGAGTCCCTTTTATGGGTGTGTAGCATGCCACACTTATAAGAGAGAGGTTAAATGCATTTTGGAATGTTTCACTTTTTTGTTGTCTTACTTCGGGCTACAAATTCTAAGGTTTGTTTAGGATTCTTCTAATTTCCATTTGCTTGTATTTAGAGCATACCTCTTTGATGATTTGAAGCTCACAAAACTTCTCTGCCCCAACTAAAGACGATGTTGATAGGACACACTCTAATTATGGGATCCATACTCGGTCTAGGGGTCCAGTTCTAGATGGTCTTGGAGTTCCATCGATTCTCTCTGGTCCTTCTCCATTTCCTCAGACTTATGTGATTAATGTGAGTTTTATCAATTGATTTATATGATTGCTCAATTGGTAGCTTATTAGGCTGAGCATGGTGCTTCTGTAACTCCATCTTCTGAAGCCATAAGGGTTGGTCAGTTCATGAGGTTATGTCCTCCAATATTTACTAGTGTTAAGGTAGAGGAAGATCCTCAAGGTATTTTAGATAAGAAGGAAAAGATTTTTAGGGTTATGCATGCCATGAATATGGAAGGGGTGGATTTTACAACCTATCAATTGAAGGATGTGGCCACTAATGGTATGAAGAATGGGATCAGGGAAAAAGTGATAGTGATGAGTTATATTTGTGGGAGAATTTCTCTAATGCATTTCTGGATTGCTTCTTTCCTTACGAGTTAAAGAAGCAAAGATGAAGGAGTTTGTTAATTTAAGGCAAGGTAGAATGTCTGTCAAGAAGTATTCCTTGAAGTTTCTCCAATTGTCTAGGTATGCTCAAGAGATAGTTTCTAGCATGAGTCTAGAATGAGTAAGTTCATTTTGGGGTTGTCTCGTGACTTGATTTTGGATAGTAAGGAGGATTTGTTGATCAAAGACAGGGACTTCTCTATATTGGTTGTGTATATGCAAAAAGTGGAGAAGGAGAAGAAAAAACAGGTTAAGTGTAGTGAGAGGTAAGGGAAGAAATTTAGGCTTTCTGATCAAGGTAGTAGAGATGGTGGTAAGTGGCCAAGGAAAAAGTGAGGGAGTTTTGGTTCTTTGTCCACTGTTAGAGCTCCTTACCCGAAGCCATTGAGTAATCATCAATCTCAGTTTGATGGTGGATTTCGGGAATAGGGTGCCCACTCTTAGGCTAGTGGAGCTCAGTCGGCTCACTCTCAACCTCCCTGTAAATTTTTTGGGTGGTCTCAGCATAGGTTCTGTAAGGAAGAAAAGAACAAATATTTTATATGTGGTCAAATTAGGAACATGCTGCAAGAGTGCCCCTCTCTAGTGTCTTGTTGGGATGATAGGGTCCCTATTGCTACTTTGTATGCTCTTATACCGAAGGGTGTTATTTCTGATTCTGCTTTTATTTTTAGTACCGACACTGGCCTGAATAGCTTGTATACACTTGCCACTCGCTAGTTTGAGGTATCTCTGAATGTTGTTATGGGTATGTTGAAACTTTTATCCTGTGATGTGTATTGTTTACTTGATTTAGTGTCCTCTCTCTTTTTTGTGATCCCATTTATGGTTGTGCATTTTGGTTTTGGTCCTGAGTGTCTGTCAATTCCTTTTTCTATTTCTACCCTAGTAGGAGACTCTGTGGTTGTTAAAAGAGTCTATAGAGGGTGTGTGGTAGCCGTTGGTAGTAAAGAAACTCTGGTAGACTTGATATAGTTAGATATGGTTGATTTTATATTATTCTGGGGATGGATTAGTTGTATTTGTTCTATACTTTCTTAGATTATCGAACCCTTAAGGTCATGTTTAAATTCCCTAATGAGTCGGTCATTGTGTGGGAAGGGGTTTATTTAATGCCTAAAGGTAAGTTTATCTCATATCTTAGAGCCCAAAAATTGATCTCTAAAGGGTGTTTGTATCATTTGGTTTAGGTTAAAGATTCTAACTCGGAGGGTCTCTCTCTAGAATCCATCCCCGTGGTTAAAGAGTTTCCTAAGGTTTTCCATGATGATCTTTCTGGTGTTTCTCCCAATAGGGAAATTAATGTGGTAAGGATAAGTGGGAGTTGGTGAAGGACATTCACCATTTGGCTAATCTTGGAGTTCGTCTTACAAACTTTAAGAATGGTGGTGTATTTGTGCATTAGTTGTCGCAATCGTCTCTTGTTGTTGAGATAAAAGAAAAACAACTGTTGGATCTCAATTTGATAAAGATTAAGAGTAATATAGGTCAACAAAAGGTTGTCGCTTTTACGATTGTTGATGATGGTATCTTAAGGTACCAAGGTAGGCTATGTATTCCCAATGTCAATAGATTGAGGGAAAGGATTTTGGCCAAAGCTCATGGATCTCGTTATGCTATTCAACCCAATTCTATGAAGATGTATCATGATCTTGGGGAGTTTTACTGGTGGAATAATATGAAGCAATATGTGGCTAAGTGTATGGTGTGTCAACAAGTGAAAGTTGAGCAGATGAGACCTGGTGGTTTATACCAAGAGATTGAGTTGCTTGAATGGAAGTGGGAGGTAATCAATTTGGATTTTTTCATCGGACTTCCCTGATCTCAAAATCAATGTGATTCTATTTGGGTCATTGTGTATAGAATGACCAAATCCACTCACTTCTTGCTGGTGAGGACTAGTTATTCGGTGGGGTATTATGCTAAGTTATACTTTGCAGAGATTGTGAAGTTGCAGGTGCTCCGATTCCTATCATTACAGATTGTGGTACTCCATTCTCATCTCACTTTTGGAGGTCATTTTATAAAGGTTTGGGGACTAAGGTGTGCCTTAGTACCGCTTTCCACCCATAGTCGAATGGACAAGCGGAGAGGACCATTCAAACATTGGAAGATATGCTTCATGCTTGTGTGATTGACTATGGTGGTAATTGGTACGACCATTTGCCTTTGATTGAATTTGCTTATACTAATAATTACCATTCTATCTTTGGTATGGCTCCTTTTGAGTCATTGTATGGTAGGAGATGCCGTTCCCTAATTGGGTGGTATGAAGTTGGTGAGGGTAAGTTGTTTGGCTCTGATTTGGTTCACCAAGACTTGGAAAAGGTGAAGGTAATTCGTGAGAGGTTGAAAGCTGCTCAAAGTCGCCAAAATTCCTATACAGATATGATGCATAGGTATTTAGAGTTTAATGTTGGCAATTGGGTATTCTTTAAGGTGTTTCCCATGAAAGGAGTAATGCGATTTGGTAAGAAGGGGAAGTTAAGTCTGTGACATGTTGTTCCCTACTTGATTTTAAAAAGGGTTGGCAATATTGCTTATGAATTAGAGTTTCCTTCTAGTTTGAGCTCCATCCATCGGGTATTCTATGTGTCCATGTAGCAGAAATATACAGGTGATCATTTGTTGGTTGTTTCTTTGGAGGATATAGGTATTTCAGAATCTTAATCCTATGAGAAGGTCTCGGTGAGGATGTTAGATCGTCCAGTTTGCTGGTTACGAATGTAAGAGGTGGCTTTGGTGAAGGTTCTATGGAGGAACCAAAAGTCCGAGGAAGCTACTTGGAGGCGGAAGAGGACAAAAAGTCCAAGTATCCGCTTTTGTTTTCTGTTCCAGAAACTCGTGTTTGAGGTATGTATTGATCATCTTGCTATTGTTATATGTATTTATTTTCTAATGTGGTTAAAGGTTGGTTTGACGTATGATAATGTGTTAACTCCTTCTTGTGCTTGCCTTACCCATCATTCAAGGATGAATGATCCAAGTGGGGGAGAATTGAAACACCTTGGCTTTGAACCCTTAGAAAATTTCCTAAGTTGGAGATTTTGGACAACATACGACTAGAAGGTACTAGTTGTATTTTGGGTACGGGTTAGGGCCCTTCTCTTATATGTTAGGCAGTGTGTTTGGGTTGGTTTCTACCCTAGGTAAAATTAAGTATCTTACCAATTGTATGATAGTGTATGAGTGGTATGTTGCTAAGTCATATGATGCCTTAAGTATGGCCTAGATGATTCTGACCAAGGTACAACTCTAACGGTACTACTTTTATGCTAAAATATGACTTGGCCTTGTATGGTCGTATGTTGATCAGTATGGGGGTCCAAGGGGAGGTTTAGGGTATGAGTAAGGGTACTACTCGTACCCTAGGGTACAGTTTTGGGGGTTGGATCGTACCATCCTGCGTGTTTTTTTTTGCTTTTAAGATGGGGACATTTTAGACCTTTCCAACCCTAAAACCCTTAAGACCCATGGCTTATAACATTATTTGACCTTTCATTCTTCACTTAACAAGATAAGAAACACTCAAAAATCCTCTCAAAACTTCTCCAATAAGATTGGGGCTAGGGTTCATCAAAGAGGCCACCTAGAGGCTTGAAAACCAAGAATATCTTCATAAATCTTTGTATATAAGGCATGTTAATCCTCCGTCATTGTTAATTCACTATTATCATGTGGTTTAAAGTGTTATTGTGATTCTTAAATGGTGTTTTCGAAAACCAAAATTGAGGGTTTTGTTGCATATGGTTGAGTGTTGTTTACTCTTGTTTAAACTTGTGCTTATACATTTTTTTGGTGATTGGGTTGCACATGTGGGTGCTTGTTAAATGTGGTTTAACAAATGGGTCATGAGTAACCCTAAGCTTGATGATTTCTACTTTGGTTTTGGACTTGGCAAAGTTATGCCCTCAAGGTGTTGGTGAAAATGTCTAAGAGAAATAACTAGTCATATGTTGATGGTGTTTTGAACTAGGAAAATGGACTAATAAGTATGAATGGTTGGTAAATGGTTTTATAAAGGCCTTGTTGTAAATGTAATAAGTTAATTGGCAACCTCAGTGGTTTGATTGATTAATAAAGGTTTGAGTCCCTAAACATGTTATTGAATTGTATTTTGAACTGAAGTTTGGTATAGGAATGCTAATGAAGAATGAATGGTTTTGTAAAGGTCTTGATGACAACAAATTGACTTTTATGGTGACTAGAACTAAGTCATTGGCCAATTAAAGTGATTGGTTGATAAATGGTTTCATAAAGACCTTGTGGTCATATATGGTGCTGAACTGCAACCTTGGTGGCTTAAATTGGCTAAATTGGTTAGAGTCCTTATGTGTTGAATTGAATGGGTGTCATTGCATGGAAAAAGGGTTAGAGTCCCAATGTCGACTAATGATGGTCACAACAACTTGAGGTTAGAGTCCACTTTCTTAATTGAATAGTTTGAGGTTAGAGTCCACTTGCCTAACATAGCAGCTTAAGGTTAGCGTCCACTTTCCTAACATAACGGCTTGAGGTTAGAGTCCACTGCTTGAGGTTAGAATCCACTTGCCTAATATGAACAAAAATTTCAATGTTTCTAAACTATATGGGTGTGAGGTTAGAATCCTCCATGCCATGTCTCATGATCGGGTGCTTCAAAATACATGCTAAGACTTGTTCCCTTTCCCGACATGTTTTGTATATATACATATATCAATATATAGGACTATGTATATAAATGTGGTTACATATGATGGTTTAACTTGGTTTTGAACAATGTCACTATTTTAGCTTTATCCTTGAGTTACATGCTAGCGCTCCAACCGCTAACCATCTCCGAACCCTATAAACCCTTGCGATACAGGGGTCAGAGCTTCTTCTTCTCTTCTTGTGCAGTGACCAGGTGTTTGAGAAGTTTGTGCATTAACATTGAATTGGCGAACTTCCATATTTTGGAAGGCATACATTTCATGGTATTTTTACATTATGTCATAGATTTATTTTAGGCTATTGTCGGGGGAATGTCCCAACACATTACTAACTTCAGATTTGTAGAGGCTTTGTGGATGGCTGTGGACTTGGGTATGTTGGTTTGGTATGATTACATTAACGGATTGATTAGATACTTCTTAAGTTATGATTATTAGTCTTGTTTTCTCTATCTTGATATATGTTAGGAGTTCATCCTACACTTGTGGATTGATATGATGGCTAGGTTGGGTTGACGGGGTGAACTCTGGTCCTTATTGGGATCAAGATGTCCATTATGACAAGGCCCTAGTTTGGGTAATGTCACCTAGTGTTCACCCAAACTAATTACAACCGAAGTCAATATAGTTACTTACTCGAGAGTACTACACAGAAACCCCCCATTTACTTTTCTTGTTTTGCCCGTTGACTACAACTACTGAGATCTGCAAAGCCACATATTCCCTTAGGATTCGAACCTAACATCTATTGGTTTACTATATTTTGACAGCGACTATATTATCATCTAATAGGAAGTGTTTTTTGGACATCATAAATTTTTTGGCATCGTTGCCGAGGAACACAGTGTTGAATTGTAATTTGAAGTTGTTGCAGTTTTTAATTTTTTCTTTTTGTTCTTAGTTGGGAATACACTGGTAAATGCCTATCACATGGAGTAGAGGGAATCCCTTAATCCCACTAAATCCAAATCTAGAGAGGATCTTACAAATAACTGGTAGGATGTCTGAGCATAAAAGAGATGCACCTCCTTAAAGGGTTCGTGATATTGTACCTCCCCCTTCTCTAGAAGGAGTGTAGGATATTATTAATGGACAGACTAGTGAAATATTAGGAGAGAAGGTCAATGGAAGAAACTCAGCTGGTAGTTAGATAGGCAGAGCTAGATGAGCAGAGACAAGCAGTAGACCGTCGAGCAGCACTCGGTGGAAACTAGAACAGAGCTAGAGGTGCCCATGTTTAAGAAATCCCAACATATCAATATATGCAACCATATATAGATGAGGAAGAAGACTTGGGATATGTTGAGCTGGCAAAGACTGGAGCCATAGTTCCTCCTGTTTTTCCCCTAGGCATCAAGTTCGATATCACGAGTGCAATGATCCAACTCTTAAATCTAAAGGGTGTGCTTGTAGGTCTGCCTACAAATAATGCAAACTTGCACCTTGACAATTTCCTTAGGATCTATAGTTCTTATACAATTCCAGCGGTGAATCAGAAAACGCTTAGATTGAGGTTATTCCTTTTTTTTGCTTACAGGATAAACATCTTTATGGTTAGGGGAACTTCTAAGAGGATCTATCACTACATTGAATAAGTTGCGGAGATAATTCCTCAATTGGTTCTTTTCTCTATCCAGGATGTTACAACTTAAGGTTGAGATCTATTTTTCAGGTAGCTATAGTCGAGTCCATGTATGAGGCTTGGTTTTGGTTCAAAAGGAAGCTGAGTGTGGTGCCCAAACTTTAGATTTTAGGGATGAACTTATTAGAGCCCTGACCATCAGTTCTAGAGCCATGATAGATACTGTCTATGGAGGAGCTTTTATGAGTTTACGCTGGGAGGTAGCTTCTGATATTTTAGACCATATCTCTCTCTCTAACTGTGGGTGGCAAACTCGGGAGGCAGAGAGAGGTTCTGACACTCATGCTATTGGAGCTGCTAGCGACCAGAGAGTAGCTGATAATTCTGTAGTGTAAGAGATTATGATATTGAGGACTGATCTAGGGTTGATGGAAAAATAGTTTGTGACTGTGAATTTTAAGAAGGTTCATACAGTAAGAGTACATGGTGCAACTTCCAGAGCTTATAAGTTTGCATTAGAAGAAGAGGCTAGGCATTAGGATCGTTATTTGAAGGCTTTTCGAGCCAAAGAAAAAGGAAACCATGGATGAAACTACTATGATGACAGATATAAAGACTATAATAGGGACATAGATGGTGACTTGAGATGTTGAGGTGATTATAAGGAGAAGGGAGATAGGTATATTCTACTTGGAAGACGAGATATAGAATCAAGATTGGAAGAAATACTAACCAAACTGGTGAAGGGTAAAGAAAATCAGGATAATAACCTTAAGAGGATTAAGGCTGACATTTCAGGGTTGACCCAGAAGGTGGAGTTTCATGCCACTGCTATCAAGAAGTTGGAGCACTATTTCTGGAAAATGTCTTCTATGATCAAACAAAAACAATCTGTTACTCTTCCATGTGAAAAAGTTTAGAGTCCACCAACTATAAGTCATTGTCTAGCTATCATCTCTAACTGTGGTTCCACTATTGATGATCCCCCTGTACCTACTATTAAAGAGTTGGAGATTTAAAACACTGAGAGTGATGAGACACTCGAGACATAGTCTGAGAAGTTAACATGGGGTGATGATGATTTTGAGTATGCTAGTGGTAGGATTGTGTTGTCGAGACCAATGATCATGTGCACCCTTATAGTGCGACCATTTCCTTACTATTAGTAGAAAAAAAGAAGGATCTCGGAGTAGTCACCATTCTGTGTTATCTTGGGAATTTTAATGTCAAGCAGGCTTTATGTGACTCAGGATCAGGAGTAAATGTGATACCACTGGCTGTGTATAAGCTGTTGAGGATGGGGGAACTCAAACCTATGTCCATAAAACTATTGATGGCTGACTCATTAATGAAGAAGCCAGTAGGTGTTTTGTGTGATGTAGAAGTAAGGGTTGCATTCTTTATGTTCCCTGCTTATTTCATGGTTCTTGATTGTTAGGTGAATTCTCAAGCCCCCATTATATTGGGTATTGATTGATGTGGACTTGGGGGAGACCACCTTCAAATTAAATGATGAGCAAGTAGTGTTTGATGTGTGTATGATAGTGCAACAGCCAGATGATATGCGAGTGGTGTCTATAATAGACACTATTGATAAGAATATTACTGCAGAGGCCAGTGTACAAAATACACCAGGTGCTGATGAGAGATGTGTGGAAGACCATTTTGCAGAGATTGAGAAACTGGATTTAAGACATATGAGGGATGAGGTGGATATCTTGCGAGCAGATGTGTGCTCTCTCACTAAGAGACACATATTAGCCATCCCTCTAGTTGTATCCCTAATTATTCAGCCATCACCTTTGCATGGTCCCAAATACTTTCATTTATTTGCAAAATATGATGTGATGGTCCCTGTAGTTGGGACCAAGAAAGGCTGAGTGGGGGAATTATAGAATCTAGATAGGACATATGAGCAAGCCCTGAAAAGGACCACCCATGATTTAACGGAGACTGTGTTTATTGATAGGCAGAGGCTTGTCGAGCTATTTATGGGTGGATCTTTGCGTAATGCACTGCCACCACCATGCCCTATACCTGTGTATATACCTCTATCTAGGGAAGATCATGAAACAAACGCTCATTGTATCCCACGTATGTTCTTACTTCCCTCTATTTTACTTTATTTTAGCTCATTAAGGACAATGAGTAGTTTTTCATTGGGGGTGGGCATACCATTCCGCTACGGGTTTTTGTTGCCGTGCTTCTTTTCCTATTGGTCGTGTTATGGTTGCAGAACCAGCATATCTACGATAATTTTGTGTCGTATTGTGTATTATTTTTGTGAAATTAGAAAATTTTAAGTATTTAGGGCAGTAGTCATGTTTTGACTTATTTGCGATACCCCTCCAAAATTTGTGTTTTAGAACTGTGTGAATGTATATATGTGTGAACTTTGTGGATCTTGTTATGGCAATAGAATTAGGGACATGATAATCACTTTTTAACAATTGCATGAACCGGATAGGTAGTAGTTGGTAATATTGACTCTGTTCTATGTGTGTGTTAGCTATTACCTAGTTCCCTTTATGTGTCGAATTCAAAACTTTCCTGGTTATCCTTGCTTAGGTTTAAGGATAGTTGGTTAGGAAAGGCTAATAGGCCATTTTTGATTCTAGTCCACTTTTATCCTAAATGACCTTCCATGTGTAAATTATATCCCTTGATCCCTACTTTGAGCCTTGTATCATATTTTCTTGTTTCACCGTTCACCTTACTATTTATAGTACAATGCACCTATTTTGGCCCTAGTCCTCCTTGGACATTGTGCACACCTCAACTCAGGAAAAATTCCTAAGTTGAGGGTAGTTATCTTAGGGGTGCATAGTGTAAAATGGGTATGAAGAAGGATAAAATAAGAGTTAAATTAGTAGGGCTGGGTATGGTATAAAAAGAAAAGAAAAGAGAAAGTAAAAAAAAAGAAAAATTGTGAAAAAAAGAGAAAAAGAAAGAATAAAAGACCATACCCAACCTGAATGTGCAATAAGGAATAAAAAGGGAGAAATAAGGGTGGAATAAAAAAAGAATTGACTAGTAAGTGAGACCCCAAGGTTAGTGTAGTGCCAAGGAGGCTTAGTCACTTGATATGTCCATATGTACCATACCATCCTCCAAGACTACATAATAAGACAATAAAAGTCCTATAGTGATCTTAACTTGACTATCTAAATGCTAAGGTAAAGAAAATAAGGGCAAGCCTATGATATTTGACATGCATTGATTGGAAATTCTCTTCTAAATAAGAGTTTCTCTTAACAATCTTTACATTAACATGAATGATTTCATATGAGTGAGTAGGACATCCTTGTTGTGAGGAAACTTGAGTCATATTGCTAGCTATTTGTCTGTTTTAGGCAGTGTAACTTGTGTTTTGACTTTAAGTATTGACTGACTACTTTGAATAACTTAGTTTCTCCTAGTTAAGTGTCGTTTTTGTTTTCATTGTGTTTTGTTGCCTGAGGACATGCAAACTTCCTAAGTTGAGGGTGTTGATATGCTATATAAATATAGCACTTTCGACTTTTAAAACGAGGAAAAGATGCAAGTTTCTGGGGTTATTTTTTTTAGATATGATGCTTTTTGAGTATGTGTTTTAGGAAATCATATTTTGGATGATGAGTTTGTGAAAAAAGTGAAAAAGGTGTTTTTGGCTATGTTTGGAGCAATTATGGATGTTCACGACACTTTTTGGCTTGATCGTGATCAAAGCATGTTCGGGAATCAAAGAAGAGATAAAAAGATGACTTCCAGCACCTACTAAGTCAACCTATGAACCGCATGTAGGACCTACGGACCGTAGGTAGGAAAAGCAAGTGAAAAAAAGTTCAAAATCCCAAGAGCTGGACTTGTAGGAATTTTCCATCCAATACCTATGGTTTGTACCTAAGTCCAGGGTTTGGACCGTAGGTACTACCTGCACCCAGGGCTAGATCGTGGGTACTGACCACATGTCGCCATCGATCTATTTTTTTCATATTTCGTTCGGACTTTGGTTTTAGGATTTCCTCATGTACTATAGATACCCTTTATGTACTTTTTAGTAGGAGTTACACACTTTTGATATTCACAAATATATTATGATTCCAAGATCCGATTTTGATCTTGGGATTTTCTAGTATTTAATTTGGTTCATTAATTCAGTTACGGTTATGGGTTGTATTACTTTTTATCATTGTGATTTCATCTATTCTTTTGAATATGAATGTTATTGATTTTTCACAAGCATGAGCGTCTAAAACCCATAGCTAGGGTTGTGGAAACCCTAGCAGATTGACGAAGTAGGGGAAGTTCTTTCGTTGTTCTGAACCATTACGCATACATGTATTGCTTTATCTTCATTATGATAGTTTTTTTAATGGGTGCACACATTATGATCTCGCCTAGATATTGATGCTTACTCTAAAAGAGTAGTAACTAAGAAAAGATAAAGACAATAGTAATTTGGAGTTTAACTGTCGATCCACGCTTCTAAGTTCTATCTTAGTAAGATGGTTAAGTTTCATCTAATAACTAGAGGTTCAAAAGGTAATAGTTAACTGGGATTAAGATAAGGGTTAGTAAGGTGACATCCTGAGATTCAAAAGGTAAAGGGTAAAATCCTTTTGCTCGTCAAAAAGACTATAGATGGTACATAAATTATCGATTCTGCGTGCAAAGTATATGGTTGGTTCAACAAAGCATGATAAGCCTACGGAATTGAGAAGACAGGGGGAATACAATCCTCGTGTTCACGTATACTGATTACAACCGAAGTGAGTATAGTTACTTGCTTGAGATTACTACACAACCCTCCCATTGACTTTTCTTATTTTGCCCGTTGACTACAACTGCTGACATCTGCAAAGCCATATGTTCCTTTGGGATTTGACCCAACCTTTGTTAGGTTACTATATTTTTATGATGACCATATTATTATTTGATCAGAGGTGTTTTTTGGACATCATCAAGTGGCGACTGGTACCTTATTATCTCCAGTGGCTACCTTAGCCATAGGACAGTTCCTCTGTATATATCCAGGCTGACAATAATTAAAACCAAATTTCCTTCTCTCATCATAATAACCACGGTAAAGCTGTCAACTAAATCTACAAGGAGAATAAGGTGGGTCTAACTGAGATCCACTAGCCTTAGACTAGGCACCCTATTCCTTAGGACTACTACTGGACTAAAAACAGTAATCACCAGAACACTTAGGATAAGGAGCACTAGATGAAAATTATGAATTGGAATTTCCCCAAGTCTTCTTCTCGGTCCATTGCCTGCCATCCTTCCCATTGTTTTGTTGTGCTGCACCCTACTCTGAATATCTGAACTTTTTATTTTGCCTCTCTCCCATCTCTGCATGTCTCTTCTTTTCACCCTCTACCTTCTGCATATAAACAAAAAGCTTGGTGATGTGTCAGTGTTTAACATTGCAGCCTTAAATTCCAATACCAAGTCCCAGGTGAGCCTGGAATTAAACTTCCTCATTGTAGATCTCTGTCTAGACATAAACTCTGGAACATAGCGAGACAACTACTGAAATTTCAAAGCATATTCTTTCACACTCGTCTTACCTTGCTTCAGATTCAAAAATTCCTTAGCTTTAGCTTCTCTTAGCTCCAGAGGAAAGAAATGATCAAGAAAGGCAGCTGAAAACTCATCCCATAAATCCGTCTCAGCATCATCACCTCTAAACTGCTCCCATTCTTCATACCACTGATAAGCTACATCTTTGAGCTGATATGCAACAAATTCTACCCCTTTAGAATTAGAAATATGCATTTCTCTAAAAATCTTCTCCATCTCATCATATTACCCCTGAGGATCCTCCTCAATCTTTGATCCTATAAATGTTGGGGGATTCAACCTCATGAACTGTCCAACCCAAGTGACCTCAGACAAAGTGTAATGCCCATACTTTTCCTAGCTTGAAATTCCCCTCCAAGAATATTAGAAGCTTTATTTTAAAGATGAATCCACTTTTATAGATGTTGTGTTTTCAAGATTTTCACTTTTGGTCATGTGGGAAATTCCATAAGCTTTCCATCGATACTAAATTCTCCTAAATTCGACACCCAAGCGAAGAGTTAGAGCCTTTTTAGTGAGACAGTGTATCACCTGAGCCATCAGCGCATCGCAGAGCCAGCTTAAATGGCAATTGTCAACTTCCAGTGTTGCTCCGCGATAGTGATTAAACCCTAGGATTATGAAATTAGATTTGAATTATGATGTTTAATTATTGTATAATGATGTTTATATATACCATGCCTACCATGTGTTTGATTAAATGTCTAGATGAAGGAACAATGCCCAACTAGTATGATATCATGAAATCCCCATGTATGTACAAGCTTATGCATATCACATGTTTGATGAAGTGCTTTAATATATGAACTATGAATTGTGTTGTTGGTCATGTGTTAAAGTAAGCCATGCTATGTCAGTTTCTTTCCATCGAGTATTGGGGGTACTTATACCCGACAACTTAGCTGTGTGCCTAGAGCTATGTCATGTTTTCACGATACTCTTAGACAAGTCATAATCCATAGAACTCAGTCAGTCATGTGACTCAGGAAATCTCAAAAATCTCAGTAATCTCAGTAGTTCAGTAACTTCTATGATCTCATGAACTCAGTCAGTTGTTAGATATCAGTAATCAGTCAACGGAATTCAATAACTAAGTCCATGTTCAGTTCAGTAAATCATGTTCAGTGTCCATTTAGATGGGAGTAGAAATTAGCATCGAGTGAACCCAAGGATAGGGGCGCACACTATCAGATAAGGGTGTGATCCTTAGAAGTCATCCTTGCTATCCAGAACTATATAGCCAGCATAGGTTGTGACATCAACACTGTCGATGAGGGTTGATGAGGTGGACAAGCACTGTCAAATAAGGGCCCCACCATTCTTATATAGGGGACACTATCAGATGAGGTTCGCCCACAGCTTGTCCTTACCAGTGGCGCAGTATTGACATTCTTCCAATTGGGGTTACATATTGGACCCCAACTCAGCCATAATGGCATATCAGGGGCATGTCAGTTAAATACTACCTCCCACAGTCTTAGTCTCAGTCTCAGTCTCTGTAAAAGAACTCAGATACTTCTTAAGATTTCAGGACTGTCAGATACAGTTAAATTCAGATACAGTACGAAACTTAGCTAGTTCTATCAGATTTAGGACTGTCAGATACAGTCACTCATATTATCAGTTATATCAGTTCTCAAAACTCATGTTATCAATATGCAGCTTCAGGGCTGTTAGATACAGTCAACCAGACCAGTTTTTCATCATCAGAATTGTCAGAATTAGTTATTCATGTATCAGTAACATAGTATCAGTCCCTCAGTATTCAGTAATACTGTATCAGTCTTTCTCACTTATCAGTGACTCAGGGGTCAATATCAATAGACTCAGTATTCAGTCTTATCACGATCTCAGTTACAATTATATAGTCATGCATGTATTCTCACATTCATGTTAGTCAGTCAGTTAGTATTGTTCATGCATATGAACCATTTGCATTCAGCTACCTCACTTGCATACCAGTATATTTAAAGTACTGATGCATTTACGCTATGGTGTCTTATACCATAGGTTTAGAAGTATGAGCTCCAGAGCATCAGTAGCATCCCAGTTCAGCAGTCAGAGTCAGCTGTGAGTCCTATCCTTTGAGGACATGATGATTATGTTACTATTTCAGCTTTCATTTTAATTCAGTTGTCGGAGTTAGTTGGGGATATGTCTCATCAACTCCTTATTCAGACAGTTTAGAGGCTTTCAGACTGTAGCATGCCAGACAGTTACTTCAGATTTGTTTTGGTATTTGTTGTACCATTTTGCAAATATTATTTTATCTGATGTTTATTCTGTTTTGAACCTTATGGCCTTACAACTTTTAAGTATTTCGCATATTTATAGTATATTTTTTCAGTGCTCAGTTACAGATATCAGTCATGGGTTAGCTTGTGGTCCTTTGGGGTCATGAGCACCGTGTAACATCTTGGGTACCAGATTTGGGGCGTTACAAACTTGGTATCGGAGCCTAAGGTTCAATAGTGTCCTAGGAAGTTTGAAAAACCGCATCTAGTTGAGTCTTGTACTTGCGGGTGTTGTGCACCACACTTATGTGCAGGAGGATATGAGATATTTTAGAAATAGTTTCCCTTTTTTCATGTCTCAGATCGTACTATAGAAAGGTTCTTTAAGAAACTCTTATAGATTCTCATCATGCTTCACGCATGTCAACTTTACCTTACTTTCAAGGTAACAAAAGTAGTGAAGCTTGAGTCCTAGAGATAGGGCTTTCTTAGACAGACCCTACAGTCAGTTATGGGATTGTCCATAAGCTCAAAAGTATCCCATTAGTTCAGTTATGCTCCAGAGTTGTACAACTCTTATTCATGATCATGAGAACTCATATGTTATTAGATCCCTTCTCCAAATTCTATGATAGCATATGACCTAGAGTTAGAAGCATAAAATCAGGAGTTTAGTAGTAGTAGAGTTAGGATAACATGATCTAGGTTGAACAAATTATGTATTCATGGGGATAGTTGTACCAAAGTGAATCAGTAGGCTTGAACAGTGCGAGCAAGAATTGAAGTTTATTGACATGACATTAGGCTTGAAGGTGTGGATATGATATTAGTAGTATTTGAAGAAATAGAACCAGATGATGTGTTTAGTAAGACAAACATATGTTGAACAGAGTATAAGTATGTGATGATGATTGCGGTTCAGTTCAGAGTTTAGTAAAGTGTTTACAGACTTATGATGATGGATTAAAGCCAAGGGGGAGATGATAGATCGAGTGACCCATTTCAGGCTCCCAGATTCTAGTAGTAGTGCCAGTATGTATAGAAAGCTGTAAGGGAAGATGATTCCTGACCTATCCTTATCTCAGTGCAGAGTTTTGCACTTCAGCTATCACGAAATCCACTCTGGCCTTGCGTGTCAACTCTATGGTCACGAATCATGCTCATGCATTTTTTTTATAAATCATGTACGGTTTTCGTTCCCAGTATAAGGGGTCCCATTTTACCCTGCAGTACGAATTAGTTCCATGAACACAACCTACTTTCATTCACTTTTCACGTATTATGTGCGCTTTCAGTTTCCAGTATAAGGAGTTCAGTTCTATCTCCCTCAGTGTTACGAACCACATCTCACAAATTCAGAAATTTCAGACTCAGGTCATGCAGCTCGTGACCCACATACTCATGTCATACTTTACAGTATTCTCAGTCCACATGACTCATGCTCTAATTCTAGTGAGCAGCCAAACTCAGATATGTCATGTATATCCTCAGTTCAAACTATTTTGGTGAATCCATGTTATTGATATTCTATTCCTCAGGCTTCAGTCAAGTGTCAAGTTCAGTTAGTGTCTATTTATGCTTCATGTCCTCCTAATTTAACTCTTCAGTGAGCTTTCATTATGAAAATAGTGTAGTGGAGAGCAGTTGCTTAGAAGGGAGAAAGAGTAGATATTTCATATTAAGACAAGATTGATGCATGCTTATTTTACATGAGGGTGTAGTGGTGAAGATAGGCTTGAATGTCATGTTAGTGTGCAAGTAAATGGCTAGCAAGAGGTTGTATCTAGAAGTGGGGAAAGTACAGAGTGTGAGTGTGCATTCGGATCCCTGACTTATGTCAGCGCCCGTCGTGTAACTATCCAAATTCAGTTACCATCTCAGTTATAGTTTCTGTGTTCAGTTTTAGTAATCAGCATTCAGTCCCAGAATCAAATACTTCAGTACCAGTCTAAATGTCAGTTATTAGAAATTCAGTCCAGTTTTAGGATAGCTTGACAATGTTATAGTTATCGATTACTCAGTTAGTAGTACCTCAATACCTCAGTTTATAAAATATTCCCAATCACATTAGATGCTTAGCCTAGCATTCTTGAGGTAATACAGTTTTCATAAATCCATGACCAGTTACCTCATGTTACTCAGTAAGTCCTTATCTCCTATGCATAATGCTCTACAGTTGCAGTCCCGTTATTTAAGAATAAGTATAGTTCTATCCTGCAGACTCAGTATTCAGTTATGAGTCCTTTAGTTAATTGGATAAGTCAGTACAGTTATGTATTCGTGCTCAGCACCCAGGTGAATCTTTTCAGTAGTCTTAGTTGCAGTGCAAAAGTCTTAGTCATTTCATCTTAAATGGTGTTAGTAGGCCTTAACTCATCTTACCAAATCTCAATCAAGTTATGATCTTCTTACTCAGCTGTCTTATACAGAAAAATTCATACAGTTTGGTTTCTATATCCTTAGTTATGTGCTCTAGCCAAAATCTCATGAAAGGATTTAATCATTCTAAGATGAACCAATCAGAAAGGTGCAAGCTCAGCTCAGTTCATGTATCATGCCTCAGTCTTAGATCTCAGATAATTAGTTACGACAAAGTTCCTAGGTGCCTTGTGCATCGCCTCAGTTTTCCTCAGCAGCTCAGTTAAGCCAGTATTCCTTAAGGAACCTAGTGTCCCAAGGGGGAGATACACTATAAACCCCCAAAATTTCATGACAACAACATCTCATTTGTTCTTCTAAAAAAGAACCTAGTTTAGAGTAGAAGGTACTCATAAGTTGACCCTCAAATTTCCAACCTCAGCTTTAGGCCTAGTATTCAGAGGCTCATGTTCCCGTTCATGCATACTTCTAGCATAATCATGGGGTCATCAGTGCCTTTCAGTCACATAATAGTTTTTCTTAAAATTACTCAGTTCCATGTTCAAATTACCATTACAAACTTGGTATTCAGTTCATGCTCAAATCCCCATTACAAACTTAGTACTAAGTACTTTTGCATATTCAGTCATGCATTCATATACCAGTTCAGTTATGTAATCATGCATCAGACATGCCTTCTAACTATGAGAAATTCAGTTAATCAGAACATTTAGTCATGTACTCATAAGTCAATTATTAGTCATGCATAAGATATGCATGAATTCAGCTTATTTGTCATGCATCAGATATGCATGTTCAGTATATTATATTCAACCATCAATCATGTCAGTCATGAAATCATTTTTCAGACAGTCATGTTCAGTATGTATGTTAGTTTGTATTCTTTTCCTCTCATTCAGTCTCATTCAAGGATGAATGTTCTTAAGGGGGAGATATTGTAATGCCCGTACTTTTCCTAGCTTGAAAATTTTCCCTAAGAATATTCAAAGCTTTCTTAAAAAGATGAATTAACTTTTATATATTTGGTATTTTCAAGATTTTCACTTTTTTTAATGTGGGAAATTCTATAAGCTTTCCATCGATACCAAATTCGCCCAAATCCGACACCCGGGCGAAGAGTTAGAGCCATTTTAGTGAGACAGTGTATCACCTGAGCCATCAGTGCATCACAGAGCCAACTTAAATGGCAATTGTCAACTTCCAGTGTTGCTCCGCAATAGTGGTGCGTCGCTCCAAACTTCTACGTCTCAAACAAGGTGGCAACACGATAGCTCCGCGTCACGCCACCATGCAGATTCCCAATTATCCAGTTCCAGTGACTTGGCGCGATAGTGGCGCGTCGCGCCAAGGATAAAAATCAGAAAATTTTCATAAGAATTAAAATACGTTCCCCAGGGTTAAAAGGGTCAATTTCCTACCCTATATAAGCCTTATAACACGAGATTTGGCCATAATTCAACATCTTAGACTCAATTACTCTAAAAAAATCTCAAGAACAAGCCCTAGGATTTTCATAGAATGTTCAATTCCAAGGGAATTCACCGTCAAATTTCAAGAATCTCTCCGTCAATCTTCGTAGAATCAAAAGCTAAGGTATGCGTAGGGTTCATTCATGGACTCTTTTTGTCCATGAAGCCCAAGAATCCTTTTTCTAAGTTCAAGTTTATGAATTTCTTTATGAATTTCATGTTGGGTTTGTTTTGTTTATGTTGTGAATGATCAATAGAATTCATATCCATGTTGGGTGATCAATGTTATGTGGAATTGATTTGTATAGATGTATATTCATGTGAACATATGATTAAACCCTAGGATGATGAAATTAGATTTGAATTATGATGTTTAATTGTTGTATAATGATGTTTATATGTACCATGCCTACCATGTGTTTGATTAAATGTCTAGATGAAGGAACAATGCCCAACTAGTATGATATCATGAAATCCCCACGTATGTACAAGCTTATGCATATCACATGTTTGATGAAGTGCTTTAATATATGAACTATGAATTGTGTTGTTGGTCATGTGTTAAAGTAAGCCATGCTATGTCAGTTTCTTTCCATCGAGTCCTGGGGGTACTTGTACCCGACAACTTAGCTGTGTGCTTAGATCCATGTCATGTTTTCACGACACTCTCAGACAAGTCACAATCCATAGAACTCAGTCAGTCATGTGACTTAGGAAATCTAAAAAATCTCAGTAATCTCAGTAGTTCAGTAACTTCCATGATCTCAT
This sequence comes from Capsicum pubescens, assembly GCA_030864215.1. Classification (NCBI taxonomy): domain Eukaryota; kingdom Viridiplantae; phylum Streptophyta; class Magnoliopsida; order Solanales; family Solanaceae; genus Capsicum; species Capsicum pubescens. The sequence continues at coordinate 189,013,403 of CM061544.1, read as the reverse complement.
GAACTCAGTTAGTTGTCAGATATCAGTAATATTCCGTCAGTCAACAAAATTCAGTAACTTAGTCCATGTTTATTTCAATAAATCACATTCAGTGTCCATTCAGATGAAAGTAGAAATTAGCACTGAGTAAATCCAAGGATGGGGACACACACTACAGATGAGGGTGTGATCCTTAGCAGTCATCCTTACAATCCAGAACTATGTAGCCAACATAGGTTGAGACATCAACACTGTCGGTGAGGGTTGATGAGGTGGATAAGCACTGTCAGATAAGGGCCCCACCATTCTAGTACAGGGGACACTATCAGATGAGGGTCGCCCATAGCTTGTCCTTACCAGTGGCGTGGTATTGACACCCTTCTAATTAGTATTACAGATTGGACCCCAACTCAACCATAATGGTGTATTAGGGGTATGTCAGTTAAATACTACCTCCCACAGTCTCAGTCTCAGTAAAAGAACTCAGATAATTTTTCAAATTTTAGGACTATCAGATACAATTAAATTCAGATACAACACGAAACTCAGCTAGTTCCATCAGATTCAGGACTGTCAGATATAGTCACTCTTGTTATCAGTTATATCAGTTCTTAAAACTCATGTTATCAGTATTCAGCTTTAGGACTATCAGATAAATTTAACCAGACCATTTTTTCATCCTCAGAACTGTCAGAAACAGTTATTCATGTATTAGTAACAAAGTATCAGTCCCTCAGTATCAGTCTTTCTCACTTATCAGCGACTCAGGGGTCAATATCAGTAGACTCAGTATTCAGTCCTATCACGATCTCAGTAACAGTTACGTAGTCATGCATGTATTCTCACGTTCATGTTAGTTAGTCAGTTAGTATTGTTCATGCATATGAACCATTTGTATTCAGCCTACCTTACTTGCATACCAGTACATTCAAAGTACTGATGCATTTGCGCTATGGTGTCTTATACCATAGGTTTAGAAGTATGAGCTCCAGAGCATCATTAGCATCCCAGTTCAGCAGTCAGAGTCAGCTGTGAGTCCTCATCCTTTGAGGACATGATGATTACATTACTATTTCAGCTTTCAGTTTAATTCAGTTGTCAGAGTTAGTAGGGGACATATCTCATTAACTCCTTATTCAGATAGTTTAAAGGCTTTTAGACTATAGCATGCCAGACAGTTACTTCAGATTTGTTTTGGTATTTGTTGTACCATTTTTAGATATTGTTTTATCTGATGTTTATTCCGTTTTGAACCTTATGACCTTACAACTTTTATGTATTTCGCATATTTACAGTATATTTTTTCAGTGCTCAGTTACAGATATCAGTCATGGGTTAGCTTATGGTCCTTTGGGGTCATGAGCACCGTGTAACATCTCGAGTACCAGATTTGGGGCATTACACAAAGAAGCAACAAAACCAAAATAATTCGACTATCAAAACTGAGATATCACCAACTAAGCAGGAGAACAAATAGACCAGCAGAACTCCATATTATAAATATCACCCTGAGGCATTGGGGCATGATTATCATTAACCAGAGAAGCTTGATGAGGACTAGAAGGGACCAGTGGGACTCTATATAGGGTAGTATAATAAGAAGCAGGGACCTTAGACCAGGTCTATATTCCATAAGCAGGGAAAGTTCCCTCCACATTGTCCTCAGGTAGGATAGATGGTCCAATAGAGTTCCTATGAAAATGAAATCTTTAGGAAGACATGATCTAAAATATGAGAAAGTAGGGAGTTAGGGAAATTCATGATACTAGATGCAATAGCTCGAAATAGAACACAAGAAAGATAAACATTCCTAAATGCCTTGTAGCCTATGCCTTATAAGTGTGGCGCACTACACACATATAAAGGGGACTCTATATGACATGACTTTATGGATACCCAAAGAACCTAAACCAATGCTCTGATACCGAAACCCTGATTAACCACCTGAGCACAATAAAATAATAGCAGAAGCAAAACCAAAAAATAAGAATAATATATAAACCAAAAGTAAGTTTATAAGAATCCAAAATAAAGAACCAACCCACACTTTGCCCACAAAACCTCTAAAATCGAAATACCAAATTAGTTCGGGACATGCCCCTAACCATAACAATGGAACTGTTAAAATGTAAGGGGGTTGCACCACACAATGATGGACTAGGTCCATTAGAGTCATACACATGCAATAAAATAGTAAAGCACTGAGAAACTAAAACTTTGCAGGAAAGTAAAGAACACACTAGTTTAACGTGGAAACCTCCTTGCTCAAGGGAGGAAAAACCATGGCTTACCCACACTAATACTAAAAAATCCACTATAATCAAACTCATAATACAGATTCTATGGAAACCTAACTCTAAGCTCCACTAGTTTGTAACAACTCTATTACAAAACCTCCTTGACAACTTTACCATGATCACCTCACAATATTGATTAACTCTAATCAATATCAACTTAGGTAACTCTACCTAAGAACACTCAAGAAAAGAATTAATCTTGTACCATGAGTAATTCAATTACAGACCTAGACTTGACTCAAGAACACTCAGTCTTTTAGTATATATAGAATTAAGAACTAGAGCAATGTGCAAAGTCAAGTTTTTGCCTATTTCCTACTACTATATTCTGATTTACAAGAACTAGTGAATTGAGGAGCATTATTTTTTATTCATAGGTGGATAATGATTAGGGTACAAACATGATTGGTCTAGGTATCCTAATAGGAACAAGCTCACCTGCGTAGTTTGTTACACTAACAGCCAAAACTGCACAAGATAGTGACAACTGTACTAAATTCATGAAGACCTAGGGACCTGGTCCCTTGTTGTCAGCTGCTTATCATCAAAATAAGATATAAATTTTTTCCCCTTTTTAGTAATGATAAACCAACCATAGATTTGGGAATCAAAGTTCATTCACCTTATTCAATTAGAGTGATCACCACTATTATCGATTAATGTTCCCCCTATTATTTTGAACCATGCTTCACCTATATTCTTTCCTATGTCACTATGCCATCCTTAAAATATTCTTGCCCCTGTCAGTATGCCATCATATTTCACCAAAATCACCAATATTCAACATATATACACCTGGTACTTGGTCCCTAACACATCATGTAACACACACCTCACATGGTCCCTACCACATAAATTTTATATTCCTCCTTTTGGCATCATTAAAAAGTAATAACAATAAATCAAGAGTAAAGTAATCATAAGTTAGTTAACTCATGGCCACTGAGGCAACAATAACATGAAGAACAACTCTCAAAGTAAAAGAAGAGATAGGCGCAACACGAAAAATTCATTCATTTGTTAAAGAGATCAGTACCATTACAAGCACACCAAGATAAACATAAAAATTCTAATTCATCAAATGCAACTCTAGAAATAAGAATTGGAAATTGACATAGGGGTATCAAAGGGAAAAAGTTGATAGGACCTAGGTAGAGGTGGTCTTAGGGGAGAATTATTTGAGCCACAACTCCGTTGTAGAACTCTCTACAGCATGAGCATTTAGTAGCTAATTAGTGAGGTCTTTAACTTTAGAATTCAACCCTTGAACCTCTGTGTGAGTTCTACAACCTTGGTCTGGAGCTTTGCATTCTCTGCTACAAGTGCCTCAGTGGTACCAGTTCCTTTTGAGGATAACTTTTGATTCTGTATCTTCAAGTGCACTATCTCAGTATCCTTAGCAGCCAACTTAATCCTTATCTACTTTATTTCCTTGCTTAAATTCTCCTGAGCAGCCAATGGCTCTGACACTTGGGACATCGTTCCCACTTTTCCTTCTATGCATTCATTTTCCACCAATATTATTTGACTAAACTTTTGTTTGACTATTCCATGATTCTTTTTAGTCCCAATCACTCAAAAGTGATTAAAAAAACTTGTTCAAGAAGTACCCATAAGGCATTCCATGTCTTTACTCCTCATGGATCACCTTATTTATATGATCTATCATAAAAGTAGGCAGAATTATCAACTTAAATTAGCTCAAACACTCTATTAGAAATAAATCTATAATAGACACAAGGGTCCTTTTCTCTGACCTAAGCAAAAAGACCTTGTTCAACACTAGTTGGAACTCACTTGTGAGGAATTTCCTTCTCAGACCAGCTATTGATGATTCTCACTTTAGAAGCATCAATCATGAACTCAGCTGAGGCTTGTTGTTTTACAACAGTCCTCACCCCTATAACAGGCGCATCTAGGATTTTCCCTAGTGATTCTTATCCAGTTTTATCTATTTTTCTTAGACTTGGGCTGTAAGGTGCCCATCATCTGAGAAATCCATAGTGTAGTAGAATTCTGTTACTTCTCCTTCAAAAAGCATGGGAGATAGTTCCTCTAAGAGGTGTAACCATCCCCAATGTCTTACATATTCCACTAGCTCTACCATACTAGGTTTTTTATAAATCCTGGTGTCAAAGACTCTACCAGGTAAAACAGTGTGAGTTTTAAAAATTTCAATCCTTCTCTCTCTAGACCCATTGTTTTTTCTTCCCTCTTTCTTCTTATTTTGGAGTCACTACTTGATTCTTTTTCAACAACTTTTCTTTTCTTGGGACAGGTCCCTTAGAGACCTTTTTTTTCTTACCAAAAATGTTTTTTTTCTTCTAGCAGGGCTTCTAGACGTTGCATGGGAGGAGCTGGTCCTTCCTATAATAAGAATTTCTTTTCTTCTTTTCTCAGTTGTAGCAAAAACATCAGGATCAATGTCCTCCCCCTCTCTAACATCTACAACTTCAATATTCTCTTATCCACTATGGCAGTTCAATCATCTTTTCTTAGTAGTAGAACACTTTCTAGCCTTCATAGCATATGCTAACAACTTCTTTTGAGATCCCCTAGTAGAATACGATCTATCAACCTTCACACCAATATTAACCACCTTTTCCTTGCCTTTGCTTCCTCTTTGTTTCTTCATAGACCACCGTAGATGTGGTTCATCTTCATCCTCCTCATTTAGAGGTAGCATGATTTCTCCACCTTTTGTCACATCAGCCTTGTCACCTACTACTGGATTTTCCACACAAAATGAGATTTCCTTAAGATTATTTATAAGCAGAAGTAATTTTCAGCTACCCAATTTACACTACTAGAAAGGTCAAACCTCTTCACTGGTATTTTTTCATCACACAATTGGACAAAAATAAGGTTTGGCTCTAAGAGAGTAGGGGCACCAGGTACTGGTGTGATTTCTAAGTGTTTTTTTTCTGGTCTTCAGAAGAAACAAGGGTTTGAGAGTCTTCAGGTAATTTTGGTTCTTTTGAGGAAAGAAGAACTTTGGATTGTGATATTTCTTATTCAATTAGTGAACCAAAACCTTGATTTAGATCCTGTACCATGGTTTTATCAGCAAAAATTTTGATGGTTGAGGAAGTTTTGATGAGGATAGACTTATTTAGAGGTTCTTAAAATTTCGAAGAGGATTCAGAAGGTTGAGTTAACACAGGTTCTTATAGAGGACTTAAGGTGACGTTTTCTATGGTTCTGGGTGTTAAAGTATTAGATAGTTTGATTTGGGATTTTTAGATTGACTTCTTGGGGATTTATTGACTACTGGGTCTTGAATGGGTGTTGAGAAAGTAAGAATGTCTGCTATTTTGAGTTTTTTGTGTGTGAGAGAGAATGGGACCAGTTCAATTCAGAGATGAAGGATGATTGAGGAAAATGACTTGAATTAATTTGGAGGAGAATGAAAATAAAAAAAATCATTGATTTTGTAATTAAGGAAGGTGACCGTTGACATTAAAATGTGCCTTTTTGAAATAACATGTCTAATTTTAATATGTGCGACTCTTCACCTTGCTAAGATTTGGCAGCTTTTACTCAGACAGGGAATGATATGTGACTTTTTGGTAGAATTTTATGAATATTAAAGCATACTGTTTTGGTACTAACCTGAGAGATGGGACCAGGTCCCTCTCTTTCTTAATTGAATCCTCAACTTTGTACATATCACATCTGTCCTCCTCCAAAGTTGTTCCCATGGGTATATACCTACAAAGGTATGGTCCTGAGTTAGAAAAATATATATCTACTTTACAAGGGATACCTGTCTCCTGATCATAGCCAATTTTAGGGGGAAAAATGATTCATCTAGTAGGTTAGGTTAATTGATCAACCCCAGCATCAACATGTTCTTCATATTTTTGGCTCAGTTTGGGAAAAGAATGATGAGACTGCCATAAAATTTCTAGCTTGAGCCTTTGTTTGGACTCTAGATTCCAAAGGTATAGTAAGATTCTAAAGTGAATGAGAAGATTTGTGCCTCCATCTCCACCTTCTAGGATGAGTTCCACTGGGACAAGTTCCCTGAGGAGTTTGACTCGACCATTCTTGTTTTAATTCAACTGGAGCTAGGTTCTGTGACTGTGATCTTGGATCACTATCACTTTCATCATTCTCATCTGCATTATTTAGTCCTTGACCATCTTCTTCTACAATGCCATCCCTTTAAACATGAATGAGTTCTTCTATTTTTGAATCTTCACCATCACATAGATTTATTAGTTTTCCTGACTCATCAAAGACCACATACACACTTTATTCGACATACATAGTTCTTTTGTTGAAAACTCTGTATACTTCTCTTGTTGAAGAATATCCCACAAATACCGCTTCATCACTTCTGGAGTCAAACTTCCTTAGATCATTCTTCCTATTATTTAGAACAAAGCATTTTCACCCAAAAGGTCTGAAGTAGTCAAGCTTAGGCTTTCTATTGAACATAATCTCATATGGGTTCTTGTTCAGGAGTGATGTAATCAAGCACCATATTTTTCACACAGCATGCAGTATTTACAACTTCAGACCAAAAGTTCTTGGGAAGCCCACTATCAATCAACATGGTCCTGGCAATCTCTATGAGGGTTTTGTTATTTATTTCAATAACTCCATTTTGATGAGGAGTCATTGGAACAGAGAATTTATGAATAATTTCATTTTCAACACAGAATCTTGCTTCTTCATCTTAAAGGAAGACCTGGTTTATTTGCCCTTAATGCAGGCATTACAAACCTTGTTGTTTGGAATTTTCAACTTTGGCATGCCATAGACTAGGTCCTTTGAAATCAGCTTATTCAATAGAGAGGAACTTACATGTCCCATACTTCTGTGCCATAAATTAGAATCTTCACTTTTAACACTTAGGCAAGTTAATTCCCCACCAGCCACAGACTCTAAATCAACCATATACATATTTTTGATCCTCTTGGCTTTGAGAATAACTCTCCCAGACTTCAAGCTTGACACAGTACATCCATCAGATGAGAATTTGACATCATTACCTTTGTCACAGATTTGAGAAATACTTAGAAGATTGTACTTGAGGCCATTCACATAATACATATCTTTTATTTCTTGATCAGACGATTTTCCAATCTTTCTCACACTATGGATATAGCCCTTTTTACCATTTCCAAAAGAGACACCTCTACCTTGAAAGAAAAGAAGAAGTTAGTCCTCCCTGTCATATTCTTTGAACATCCACTATCATGAAAAAATACTGACTGCATTTCGCTTCTCCTACCTACAAACATAGTCATTTGTTAGATTTGGAAACCCACTTGAGTTTGAGTTCCAAAGAGGAGGACAATGGTGTCATCAAATATATCTTGGCCTATCAAGTTAAACAGTTCTTCGTCATATTTTTTAAGGGCATGAAACCCTTAGGATAATAATTCTTATGCTAGATGTATTTAGTACTGCTTATTCTAGATCTAAGCTAGTGCTGACTGTTTTCCTTCAAAGGTTTATCTCTTCCACAATAAGTACGTAGAGGTTTGTGGACCCTGTTTATAATACCATGAACAACTTTACCTTGAGACCCAGGTGATTTTCTCTTATAATGATATCCAAGCCCTTTACCATTATTGACACTTTGAACAGTTAAATTAAAAAGGATTTGAGAGAATGTGGTCCATTTTAGTGATTTGTTAAGTTCTTCCCTTAGATGGAACAAGTCCCTTTCTAATTCCTCATTCTTATAAAGTGTAGTCATAAGATGCTTTTGAGAATCCCTCAACTTTTCTTAAGATAAATTTAAAGCCTTAAGGCTTCTTTCTTCCCTTTACCATCAGAATCATCCACCTTTTTCAATCTATTCATTAAACTAAAATTTTTAGATTTCAACTTAGTAAATTGTTCCTCTATTTTAGATATCTAGAGAGTTAAAGCAATTAATTCAAGCTCTTGATTTTCTACTTTCTCTTCTAGAGCATTTTTTTCAGCAGTCAATTTACACACAGAATCAATCAACATATTTGCTAGCTTCTTTATCTTTCTAGCAGAGTAGTTATTAAATTTTACTTATTGTTAGAGAGAGTTACCTCATTTTCTTCTTCATCTTCAGTGTTTGCCATGAGAGAAAAAAGGAATTATAGGTAACTTCACACTCCTACACAAACACCATATACACATCTTTAGCCTTTTCAGCTTTATTAGATTTACTGGAGGAATCTCCCCACACTGCTAGGGCATCACTACATAACCAGCTGCAACCTTTGTACTTGATTTTACAAGGACCTGGTCCCTGTTCTTTCCTTTGTCACCTACAGTCTTTAGATATTCCTGGTAATCCATTTTTTGCTTTGGATAGTCCTGAATGAAATGCCCAGGACTTCCATATTTGTGACAAACTTCAACAGTGCCTCCCTTTTTGCTGCGACTTCCTTTTTTCAAAACTGACCACTTTTCTTCGTAGCTCTAATAATTATTTTTGCCAAATAGACAACGGATGACGTCTAAATTACACCTCCTCTTAGAAGATGATACGATCATTGTCAAAATATAGTAACCAAATAAAGGATGGGGTCGAATCCCAAGGGAACACGTGGAATCGTGGATCTCCATAGTTGTAGTCAATGGGCAGAACAAAAAGAGTCAATAACAATATAAACTTTGGTTGTAATCAGTCATAGGTGAACGCCAGGATTGTGTTCCCCCTGGTTCTCAACTCTGTAGGCTTATCGTGATTTGTTGAACCTACCCAATACTTTGCATGCAAAATCGATAAGTTATGTACCTTCTACAGTGTTTTGGACGAGCAGAAGGATTTCACCCTTTACTTTTTATGTCTCAGGATGTCACCTTACTAACCCTTATCTTGATCCCAGTTAACTATTACCTTTTGAGTCTCTAGTTATTAGATGAAATCTAACCATCTTACTTAGATAAAACCTAGAAGTGTAGATCCATAGTTAAACTTTAAATTACTGCAATCATTATCTTTTCCTAGTCACTACTCCTCTTTTGGATTAAGTAGCAATATCTAGGCAGGATCCAAACGTGTGCACCTATTAAGAAAACTATTATAATAAAGATAAAGCAATACATACATGGGTATCAGTTTAGAACAACAAAAAAACTTCCCATACTTAATCAATCTGCTAGGGTTTCCACAGCCCTATCTAGTGCGTAACTCCTACTAAAAAACATAAAGGGTATTTATAGTACATGAGGAAACCCTAAAACCAAATCCCAAATAAAATAAGAGAAACCAAGGTCGGTGGCCACATGTGATCTGTACTTACACTTTGACCATAGGCACAGGTAGTACCTGCGGTCGCAGGGTGAGCGCAGGTACTGGATGAAAACATCCCACAAGTTAGCTCTCGAGAGTTTAGACTTCTGGAACTTACTTTGCCTACTTGCAGTTTGTAGGTCCTACATGCGATCAGTAGGTAGACTTAGTAATTGTCGAGAGTCATCTTTTCTGATCTTCTTCATGTCTCGAACATGCTTTCATCATGATCAAGCCGAAAAGTGTCCCAAACATCCATAATTGCTCTAAAAGTAGCCAAAAACACCTTTTTTTTTTACCTTTTTCTTGAACTTAGCATCCAAAATATGATTTCCTGCATAACATACCAAAAATGCATCATATCTAACAAAATAACTTCATAAACTTGCATATTTTTCTTGTTTTAAGTGTCAAAAGTTCTATAATTCTATAGCACATAACACCCTTAACTTAGAACATTTGCATGTCCTCAAGCAACAAAACACAACAAAAATAAAAACAACTCTTAATTAGGAGAATCTAAGCTATTCAATGCAGTAAGTTAACACTTAAAGATCAGGACCCACACCCCTTCAAAACCTTATTTTTCAAAACCAACAGTGTATGAACATGAAACACAATAGTATCATATAATGGGATCAAGGTATGGCAGTTACATGAGCAACAGACAACAACTCATATATATAAGTTACACTAAATAGCCAACAATATGACTCAAGTGCCCTCACAACAAGGATGTCTCACTAACTAATATGAAATAATACATGTTAATGCAAGGACGATCAAGAAGTACTCACACTTAGAAGAGAAGTTCCAATCAATCTGCATCAAATACCATAGGCTTTTCCATATTTTCTTTACGTTAGTATTCGGCTAGTTAAGTTAGGATCACTATAGAACTTTTCTTGGCTTATAATGTTGGTTTGGGGCTGGTATGGTACATATGAATATATCAAGTGACTAAGCCTCCTTGTCACTACACTAACCTTGGGTCTCACTTACGAGCCAATTTTGTTTTATTCCACCCTTATTTATCCCTTTTATTGTTTATTGAACATTCAGGTTGGGTATGATTTTTTATTCTTTCTTTTTTGTTTTTTCATAATTTTCTCCCATTTCTTTTTTTATTTTTTTCTACAACACCCAGCCCTACTAACTTTTTCTCTTATTTTACCCTTCTACATACCTATTCTACACTACGCACCCCTATGATAACCACCCTCAACTTAGGCATTTTGCTCGAGTTAAGATGCACAATGTCCAAGGAGGATTAGGGCCAAAATAGGTTCATTGAAATATAAATGGGAAGGTGAATGGTGAAACAAGAAAAATAGGCTACAAATCTCAAAACAAGGATCAAGTGATACAATATACACAAGGAATGTCATTTAGGCTAAAAGTGGACTATAATAAAAAATGGCCTATGATCTTTTTCTAACCGACTATTCTTCAACCTAGGCAAGAATAACAAGGCAATTTCTGAATTCAACACACAAAGAAAACTAGGTAGTATCTCACACACACACCGCACAGAGCTAATATTACCAACTACTACCTATCCAGTTCATGAAATTATCAGCAAGTGATTATCATGTCCCCAATTCTAATGCCATAACAAGATCCATAATGTTCACACATATATACATTCACACAGTTCTAAAACACAAAATTTTAGAGGGGTATCAAAAATCAATCAAAACATGGCTATTGCCCTAAATACATAAAAATCTCCTAAATATACAAAAACAAAACACAATACAAAATAAAGCACAATATGACATAAAACTATCCTAGACTTATCGATTCTACAACCATACCACGAACGATAGAAAAAGAAGAATAATAATAAAAATCTGTGGGGGCATGGTATACCTACCCCCAACTAAAAACTGTGCACTGTCCTCAATGCACGAAAATAAAGTAAAATTGAGGAAAGTGAGAACATACCTGGGATGCACTAGGCGCCCGAATCATAAGCATCCCTAGATAGGGCATATCAGTAGGCAGAGTCGGTGGTGGCAGTGATCTACTAGAGATTCACCCGCTGCTATAGTTTCACTCCTCTGCCTATCGACAAATCCAGTCTCTATCGAATTATGTTTGGCCTTCAGAACAACTTGGTCATATGGAAAATTAAGGTCCTGAAAGTCATTTATGTGACCTCTCTTAGCCCCAACTACTGGGACCTCCTCAACATCCTTCGGAAAGAAATCAAACTATCTCGGTATGTATAGAAGTGATATTTAGACCATCAGGGGTATAACTGAGGGAGTGGATACTACATGGCTGTTTGTGAGAGAGCATACCTCTGCTCATAATATATCAAACTCCTCCTTCATCCGGGCTAAATCTAGAATATTTATCTCTGTGAATTGGGCTGTGGCCCATCACTCAAACTTATAAATCCATGCCTAGAAATTAATACGTAGCTCAAAGAGTACAACTCTCAATGCGGCCTTCCATTGGGTCTCTGCTTACTAAAATCTAATCCTAACCCCAGATCTCATCTTCTCGTAGAGGGTAGTTATCTTTGTCTTAACAACCCTCACCCTAGTATCGGTGGCCCTCTGGATGTCCAATAAGCTTTGCAATAACTCACTAGATATAGTTTTCATACCAGAAGGAAGAGCTGTACTGGATAGGCAAGTAGGCTCTAAAGATACACCCACCGGCTCTAAGGTCAAAGCCGGGGCTGAAGAAGAAGTTACTGGTGTCCTCTCACCCTGTGTACTAGAGTCCATAGACTCTATTTGTTACCCTATATCCATATCAATACTACTACCTACATTACCTCGATGTTCCTTAACCAGCTCTGTAAAAACTGCTGGGCCCTCAGTTTGGGATCGTGGTACTGCTGCCTACTATCTCAATCTCCTGGAAGGGCCTGGAAGAGCCAGATCCTTCATAGTATTTGTCTGCACAGTCTCCATCTTAAGTACCTTGTTATCTACTCCCAATATCTCAGGTATACCGACCTCATCACATAGATTCTAAATTATGCAGGGAAATGGCAGATTAGTCAACTTCCCAAATGCTCTGTCATGTAACTCATGCTTGAGGATGACAACCAAATATATAGCACGAGAGGCCATCATACAAACAACAAGTGTTGCTCTCTCCCACTTCAATGTATTATCTAAAACAGTAGGTATCAGTCGGTATCTAATTAGCAACTACCAAAACTTGGCCTCAAATATCAATAGACCCATCTTAATCATATCATGCCCCTCAATCCATGGGGTCACATCACCTAAAGGTGAAATTTAAATGGCTATACACCTAGCCATATCAATCCTCTCTCTTTGGTGCTCAGCCTCCTTCATGATATATCTATCACGTGCGACCATCAGTTTGTGGTCTGATACAACCAAATTACAACTCTCTTATAGGAGTGTAAGTGGTCAACGTCAAATATATAACCTAATTAGGTTGGGGTCAAATACCATAAGGAATAAGGTGCTAGTTAAGTAGTATACAGATTAGTTGACTTTTAATTATCTATTTCCGCAAAATAAAAAGGGGATTTGGTTTAAATCACAAATTAATAGCTTTAGTTTGAAAACAATGAAACACGTCAAGTAGAGTTTGAATACAGAGACATAGCAAGCTAGGGTTATGTTCATCTTGTAATTTCTATACTTTCTAACTATGAATTTTATAAATTCATACATGCATCATACTTATAGAAAAACATAATTATAAGTTCAGTCTAATCGTTTCTCAACCTTCAAGGAAAGATTCACTTTAGTTCTCTCGACACAAAAGTGTTTACAATAATTATACATAATCTCCAAGTTGTTAATCTAATTAGGGCATTAACTTATGAGCTAGAGGTTGAAAACTCTACCTCCTTATCACTTCTCTCCTTTCCTAACAACAACCTCTCTATCTGAGCAACCACGAGAATTCAAGATAAGAAACAAAAATGCCTAATGAATTCAAAAACCCATAGTGTAGATTGTATATTATAAGGATTCCATAATCCTTACTAAGAAGTTTAGATACTCATGAATACAAAGGAAATCAAAGTTGTCATACTAATCATACCAAATATAAAAGGTGTTTTGGTATAGTTGCAAGGTTATAAAATGAACCCTATCTCTCCAGAGTGTATTAGCCACCACCACCTCTCTCTTTAAAAATTATAGAATGATACAGTAAAAATTATCTTGGGGTATTTTTAATAGTTTTTCTCTCTAATTACCCTCCAAGTTCCTAAGATTAATTTATATGACTAAATAGCCTTGGGTCATGGTTTGTGGCACCACATTGCATCCAATATGCTAATTTGCTTGTGTCTTATGCTTTCTGCATTCCATGGTTCCTTTATGTCTCCATCTACCTCTTTTACACCTGGAATTGTGCTAATCATATTGATTAGCTCATTTACATAAAAAGTAGAATAAAAACACAAGAATCCAGGCACTTTGTTCTCAAAACTTAGCTAAAAATGGGTAAATTATAGTACTTAGGCGTATAAATACACCTAAGATTACCACCCCACACTTAAAGCTGTTTTATGGGTAAATTATAGTACTTAGGCGTATAAATACACCTAAGATTACCACCCCACACTTAAAGCTGTTTTCGTCCTCGAATAACTTATCCACTTATGCACACTACACTAGACTCAAATCCCACGAATTAGAAATAAGATGCTCAAGTTAGACCCACACAACAAATATAAACTACAAGTAGATTCATGAATAATTACTAGAGACGTCCCACCCTCAATAATAGATTCACCAAGTTGGCAAACTCATGCATATTGATCAGTCAAAAAGATCATTCAAATCACCCAACTATCATCAAACATGTGCCCTCATGACAAAAGAGTTATCCATACTCACTCACATAGATGCAGTTTATCATATCTGGGTGTAAGAGTCATATTACGCTCACTCTATAAAAAAAATTCACAAGTTCCACAAGATGAACTATATGCTCGCCTTTAGTGTAATACTCCACTAATGTTAGAGTGTTAAAGTTCAGGATCAAGTAGGTATTTAAAGATTGTAATGTAGGCTAAGGGACAGGTAGGAACTATTTTGGTTAAGAATGGTGACTATTTACCCTAAGCTTTTTAATACATCATACTTTTTATTCAATTCACTTTTAACAGCCAATTTCCATTGCTTATGTCTGTCACATCTCTTGTTTCGCCCCATCTCATTAAGCCTACTCACATATAATATGGTGGGAGTATAAGCTAAAGGCTCAATAGGGTTAACTAGGACTATGCACAAGGGTAGGTAAAAAGGGTATGAAATATGGCTATCAAATAAATTTCTATATCATCTCCTAAACCCACACCCTTTATTTCGCTTTGCATACACACCGAATAAGTTCTATACATCACGTTTAACAAGGAATACACATAACCTCACACACACATGGCATATGCTAAACTCAAATACGATCATTATAGATTCTCAATCAAACAATCATAGGAATTAAATATTAAGCCTACAATACTCAAGAGTCATAAACTATAGCCTAGGTGTCTCAAAAGTAATGATTCATCACATGCTTTTTTCAAAACATAAATAATGCTTGTGTTATAATGGCATGTGACCCATAAGACACCAACATTTAATTTCATGAAAGAGGGATTCTACTTGTTAATCACTATACATGACTAATTTTCTCTTAAGACGGTCGCCATCCATCCATCATCGAGTAAAACATCTAACTATGACTAAAATTAAAGAACATAACAGGAACAAAATGGTTAATCCTACCAAATTAAAGAAGTCTACTAAGGTTAAGGAACTAATTATTACAAAAAAAATAGCAAGCAAGTTTATCAAATATAGTAACATAAATACATCCAAGAAGCACTTTTTACCTAGCCACCCCACACTTAAGCATAGCACTGTCCCCAGTGCAACCAAAAAGATAAAGAACCTGGGCTAATAGTTCTTCTTCTCTACGTCTGGGGTTATACCACCTACATCAGAATTATCCTTACTAGACTCGACCTTCATATTAGAATCTACTAGCCTCTAATCCTCATCAGTTGGCACATCATCATCCATAGGTTCCTAAAAATTAGGTCCTACCATACACATGGCTCTTATATGATTATTTAGTAGGTAGTTATAATCCAATTGGTGCAACTCCTCAGTAGTAGGTACATGACCACCACACATCATGGTTAGCATCATCATGCCATAGAGATGGCAAAAGAAAATGTCATCCCATACATGTCTTTCAGTGGTAGTAAGAGCTGGTCCTTGGCTTGCGTCTGACTCCTTAACCTTTATGACATTAACTCTCTTTAAATTTTGAGGTAGCTTATGATCAGCTGGCTCTTCCTCAATCCCATTATATTTCAAGAGTTTAGTCAACAAGCCTCTAAAACTAAATCTTGTATTTTTGTGTAGCCTAGCTTTGCGCATAGAAGCACAAATCACTACACCAACATTAATAGGGGTATCAGTCATAAGATAAAAAACCAAACATACTCAATCACAAGAGATTTTCATGAATTGTGACCCAAAAATAAGACAATCATTGACTATCCTTAACCAAATGCGTTCTTTCTTGTTCAGGAGAGCATAAGGAAAAATGTTGTGGTAGCCCTTCTCTTTGTGATGTGTCTACCGAGCCATGGAAAGTGAACCAAACATAGTGTGTCTGATGGATTTGTTAGGAGTACTATTATAAAGTTCCTTTAGTTTGGAGTGGTCTACGTTTGGAGTACGAAGGGTGGAGTTCAATAACTCAGCTGTCAGCTTTATAATCTACCCTCAAATCTTTACCTTATTCCCTTGAGTATTTGGAAACCAATTTGCATAAAGTTCTCTTATCCAGTCCAGGTTGAATTTACCTATGTCCTCAAAGATAAATTCAAGTTTCAATTGAGTGATCCAGGAAAAAATACGAGGGGAGTATTTTTACAAACTCTCTTTGTTAATGATCTTAACTGGTAGGTAGTGATGTACTTTATTTTCTTTGTACCACTGAACACCCTCAATTTTGACCCATTTGATTCCACAAGTGCGATGGAGCACTTGAAGAGTGTATAAGGCAGCACAATTGGCTTCCAAAGAGTTCCAAATTTGTGACCTTTTCTGCCCCTAACGAGAGGTAGATGCTATTCTATTGCTTGTGCTTACCTTGGGGGCCATTGTTCCTATAATCATAATAACATCAATGTTAGCCAAACATGATGAAGCTAACTATAATTAAGATAAGGGTGGTAAAATGACCACCCCACACATAATTTGTTAGCATAAACCAATAAAGTGATACTATCGAGTACTCAGACTTCGCCGATATATACTTTGACATGGCACACAAACATTATTCACAATATCATTCACATACCATTCTTGGCCTCCCCTTTTTTAATATCATTCCCCAATTCACATTTTTACTCAATACACCATAAAAATTTCACAACAATTTGTGATTCAGATTAACCATGTCGTAACACACCATTATTTTACAAAATAAGTCCATTAATACCCCCAATTCCACAAATTTATTTCAATGAAACCATTATTCTACAATATCATGCCTCAAAGCTTCAACATATCAATGCACATAACACACCATTACTTATAAAAAATCAAACAACACCATATTCAATAAGAAATTGGGATGTGAAACAATAGCCATAAAACTAAACTATGTTAGTTATGAATAATTAAATCACACCCAAAAGCATAAATAACCACAATAATGGTGTTCATCCTCCTACGTTTTCCAAGAATTTGCTTTGATATGGTAATGGAAAGTACTTACCCACAATCCACAAGAATTTAATTAAAGACTAAAAAATAAAGTCATGACAACAAGATACTAAGAAAAGAAAACTCACCTTATAGGGGAGAGATTTAAGAAAGAAGGTGAAAATTCTTGTGACTTATACGTTTTGATAAAGCTTTGAGGGAAATTCTATGTTGAGACATGACTTTGTGTTAGAATTAAAGAGAATTGGATATTTAGGGTATTAAGAGTATTTATAGAAGAGGAACCGGGTTGTGTTGACCCGGTTTTAATTTGGGGGTTTAGTTGGAAATTTAATATTGTGTGCCACATGAGAATTATAGAAGGCAGCGTATGTGTCGCGTGGACATAGAATAAGGCCATGTGTGTGCTGTATACCCAATGCATACATAGGGAAGTGTTGGTTTACGACAAGTGTGCATTGCATTGACATGGCACACGGGTGATTGTGCACCGCATGCCAATCACCTAAGCAAGGCAGTGTCAATGTGCATTGACTCGGCGTCGCATAGCAATAGCACAATTATGCTTGTGCGCCACATGCCTATTGCCTAAGCAAGGCAATATTGGTATGCAATGGATGGGTGCCGCATTGCAATAGCACAATTGTGCTTTTGTGCCGCATGCCAATCGCCTAACGTAGACATTGTTGGTTTTACTTAGGGATGTGACACAGGCCAAAAGCAATATTCTATTTTTTCTACACAAACATGGCTCGGGACTAAAATTTGACAACCTAAACTTACCTGTAAAGATCCCATAACTCCAAGGACTTACCACATTTGATTTAAATTACTTGTAAGAAGAATTTGTACCTATCACACCTCCTTAGCGATTCATATACCTATAATTAATAAAAAACATATAAAAATAATTAGAAGGGTGGGTTGCCTCCCACCAAGAACCATAGTTTTGGTCGTGGCTCGACTTTTATTTTTGTATTTTTTGTTTTTCTAATTTTTATATTGTTTTTTAAGTTGTGAAATCAAACTAAAATTATGGGTTGCCTCCCATGCAGTACCTGATTTAACGTCGCAGCATGATTAAATTATCTTGAATACTCAAATTTATTATGATACATAGTTGATACCACTTTTACCTTACTTGTTGGACCAATGTAATGCTTGATTCACTGCCCATTCACCTTGAATACACTTCCATCCTTGCTCTTAAGTTCAACTACACCTGATCGATAGACTTGAGTTATTTTGTATGGTCCCGACCACGTTGACTTCAACTTTTCGGGGAAAATCTTAAATCATGAGTTGAAGAAAAACACCCAATCACCCACTTGAAAGTTTCTCTTAACAATCCTTTGGTCATGGTACTTTTTTATTTTTTCCTTATACAGATCGACTCTTTTGTATACATGTAGCCGAAACTCATCTATCTCATTTAGCTAATCTAACCTCAAGTCATCTACCTCTTTCCAATTCAAATTCAAACTGTTGAATGCCCATAGTTCTTTGTTTTCAAGTTCGACTGGTAGATGACAAGTTTTACCAAAAACAAGCTGATAAGGAAACATTCCTATTAGTGTTTTAAAGGCTGTCCGATATGCCCAAAGGGCATCATCAAGTTTTCTTGACCAATCACTTTTGTTTTCATTTACAGTCTTGGCCAAGAATTACTTGATTTCTCTATTTGATACCTTCACTTAACCACTAGTTTGTGGGTGATAAGGGGTGGCCATCTTGTGCTGTTTCACCCTATATTTCAATAGAGCAACTTGGAATGTTTTGTTGTAGAAATGCGACCCTCCATCACTGATGATAGTTATTCATACAAAAAATGCCAGAAGATATTATTTCTCATGAATTCCACTACCCTTTTACCCTCATTATCTGCCAGCTCCACAGCTTCTACCCACTAGGATACATAGTCCACAACAACTAAAATATATTTATGACCACAAGAACTCACAAAAGGTCCCATAAAGTTAATGCCCCAAACATCAAATAGTCCACCTTTAACATCTTGGTCATGGGTATTTGATGATGCCTAGAGATCGACCCTTGTCGTTGGCATTAGTCACACTTCTTTACGAATTCATAAGCATCCTTATGCATTAAAGGCCAATAGTATCCACTTTGCAAAATCTTCCTTGTAGTACGATCACCTGCATGGTGTCTCCCAACTGGGGAGGAATGGAAATCCTCCAAAATACCCTTATCTTAACCTCCGATATACATTTTCGAATGATGTTATTAGCAAAACATCTAAATAAATAAGGTTCATCCGAAAAGTACCTAGTAACATCATGTAGAAACTTTTTCTTCTGATGAAATGAAGGGTTTTCTGGAATGATGCCACTAACCACAAAATTAGCATAGTCTGCATACCATGGAACCAATTCAAGAGTAGCATCTAGAATCTGCTCATTCGAGAAAGAATCATCAATTTCTCACTTCTCCACATTCATTTGATCATTTTCTAACCTGGACAATTGGTTCGCTACTTAATTTTCACATCCTTTCTGATCTTTGACCTCAAAGTAAAATTATTGAAGTAACAACACCCATCTTATCAATCTCAACGTGGCATCTTTCATTGCCATTAGATATCTTAGCACTGCATGGTCAGTATGAACCACAACCTTAGTTCCTAATAGATACGCCCAAAATTTCTCAGACACGCACACCCTAGACAAAAGTTCTTGTTCTGGCACAGTGTAGTTTATTTTCACACCATTTAAAGTTTTACTAGCGTAATATATGGGGTGAAGCTTATTCTCTTTCTTCTGCCCGAGAACAACCCCATGTGTAACCCTACTCGTATCACACATCACTTCAAATAACTTAGACCAATCTAGAGCAACAATTATAGGTGCAACAACTAACTTTTATTTAAGGAATTGAAATGCCTTTACACAGTCTTCACCAAACACAAAATTGCTCTATTTTTCCAACAACTTTCAAAGTGGGTTTGCAATTTTGGAAAAACTTTTGATGAACCTTTAGTAGAAACCTGCATGGCAAAGAAAACTACGAACTCCTTTAACTGAAATAGGAGGAGGTAGTTTTTCAATGACTTCTATCTTAGCTCTATCAACCTTAATTCCTTTCTCTTAAATTTTGTGTCCCAATACTATGCCCTCCTTTCCCATAAAGTGGTACTTCTCCAAATTTAAGACGAGGTTGAATTCTTAACACTGATGAAATGCCTTTCTTAGGTTCACCAAACAACATTCAAATGAGTCACCAACCATGGAAAAATTATCCATGAATACCTCCAAAGTATCCTCCACTATGTCCAAGAAAATAGACATCATACTCCTTTGGAATGTAGCCGGTACATTACACAATCCAAATAACATTCTTTTGAGTGCAAAGGTTTCATAGGGATATGTGAAAGTTGTTTTATCTTGGTCTTCAGGTGTAATCGATATTTGATTGTATCCTGAGTATCCATTGAGAAAGCAGTACCAACCTTTTTCTGCCAATCGATCAAGAATTTAGTCTATGATGGGCATTGGGAAATGATCTTTCAACGTCCAGGAATTCAACTTCCTGTAAACCATACATACCCACTAGCCATTACTGGTCTAAGTGTAATTAGCTTATTCCTCTTATTCAGTAAAACCGTCATGCCTTTTTTCTTAGGCACGCACTGCACAGGCTCACCCACTAATTGTCAGAGATTGGGTAAGCCACCCCAGTATCAAGCCACTTTAATCTCTCCTTCTTTATTTCTTCTTGGATTGATGGATGCAACCTGTATTGATGTTCAATCATAGGCGTGCATTTTTTTCCAACTAAATCTTATGTGTACACATACCAAGTAGAATGCCAATGATGATAGCAATAGTCCATCAATGGCTTTGTTGTAATACCTCAATATAGAAATAAGAGCCTTAACTTAATGCTCCACCAATCTGCTGCAATGATAATTGGTAAAGTGTTTCCATCACCTAGAAACACATACCACAGAGGGCCTGGCAGCTCTTTCAGTTCCAACACAGGTGGTTCTTCAATAGAAGGCTTGGCTAGTGGTGTTGGACGATTCTTTAAGTCCGAATCTGATTTTTGGGGGTATATGAATACGATCCCATTCCAGTCAAAGAACAAATATTCTCATCATATTTTTCAATTCCCTCACTATAAAAATTTATCTAAATTGTAGCTAAAGTCTCCACAACAAATATTTCCTCAATTGATACCTCCATATCATCTTCATAGAAATCATCAATGAATGGAACGACACTTATTTCCTTCTTCTGCCTTATAGATTGGCATATATCAAAGATGACTTCTTCATCATTGAGCCTAAATTTTAGCTCATTAAACTTCAAATCAGTTAGTACTCTTCTAGTCAATAAAAATAGCCTACCCAAGATTATGGGTACTTCAGAATCCATTTCACAATTAAGAATTCTGAAATCCACCAAAAATATGAAGCTATCTACATTCACAAGTACATCATACAGAATTTCCATCGGTCTCTTCACTGTCCTATCTGCCATCAGAAGCCATATATTAGTAGGCATAGGATATCCTAAACCTAAATATTTATAGACCATAAAAGGCATCAGGTTGATGCTTGCTCCAAGATCACAAAGAGCTTTTGCAAAGCTAAATGCTCTGATAGTAGAAGGAACAGTAAATGCTCCCGGATCAGTTTTTTTCTGCACTAGTGATCTAGTAGCAATAGTGCTACAATGACGAAGGTTATACACAGGCTAGTATCTGACTCTTCTTTTATTCATCATGAGTTCCTTCATAAATTTAGTGTATTCTGACATTTTCTCTAATGCCTCAACTAAAGGCACGTTCACCGTCAACTACTTCAGCATATCCATGAATTTGCTAAACTTACCCTCATTTGTTTCTTCTTTAGTCTATATGGAAATAGAGGTGGTAACTTTGTTATTGTTGCTGGAGTAGTATCTACTTCTTTTTCTCTACTCTACTCTGTATCATCAACCTGCTTTAACTCAGATAATTGTTCTAACTCTACACTTTTCTTTTCTACAATTTTTAGCTTCTCAAAAACCTCAGAATATTAATCATGCACCTCCTCTTCCATCTTTACTTTATCAATTTGAGAAGGTTCTCCCAGATATGGATTAGGTAATCCTTAACACTCCTAGTGGTAATAATAATACAAAAACTGTCATTTATAGGGTTCTGGACTGTGTCACTTGGTAGAGTCTCACTTTTTCTTTGGTTAAATTCCATTGAAAACTAATTCACCTGCTGCTCTAGCTACTTAATAGATGAGGAATATGAGTCAACTAATTGACTCATCATCAACAAGTCACCCTTCATTTCCCTAACTCCAGCATCTGTTGACTCTATTTTTTTAATAATTTGGCCATCATATCCTCCATCGACATCGTCCCAGAACTAGTTCCCTATGGTTTTTCAAATAATTTGCCTAATCCTTAGAATAAGATTCAACTCACTTACTATGTGACCCCACAACTTTAACCTTGTTTACATTAATCGAGAGCAAGTTCTTTATGAGAAAATCCATTCGTGTCTTTAAATGATCCATATCTTGGTCACGTTCTTCTTGTCTCCTTCATTGTTCAACCGACATCACACTAAAATAAGTATTGATTGCTACCTCAGAATCCCTAGTATGCCAACCTCTACTTATCTTAGTCATTTCTCTAATATCTCCGTAGCCTCAGTAAAAGTAAAATCCATGAAAGCCCCCCCCTACAACATTATCTAAGATATGCTTTGTCATTGAATTCAAAGCCCTATACAACATCTCTATCAGATGCTCATCAGTTAGCTTGTGGTTTGGACACTGCGTCAGTTTCTTTTTGAAACTCATCCATTCTTCATGCAAGGCCTCATTAGGTAGTTGCCTAAAGTTTCTGATCTCATCCCACAACTATATCATCCTGGAATGCGGAAAGAACTATTCTAGAAAATCTCCTTTTAGTTGCCTCTAGTTTGTTATAGAATCAGGTGCCAACTTATTCAGCCATAGAGTTTTCTCTCCAAACAAAGATAGTTGAAATAATCTCAGATGAATTGCATTCTTTCCCACTTTAGGATTATCAAATTACTTATAAATATTGATGAAATTCACTAAATACAAATTTGGATCACCACCAGGTAATCCACCAAAGAGTCCTTTAAAATTGAGTTGCTGGATCATAGTGCTGGTGTTATTAAATTTCACCCCAAGAGCTAGTGGTGGTGGAATGACTGCTCCTTTAGCTCCATCTCCATCTAAACCAACACTATCCTTATCATCTAGGTTAAATTACACTATAGGCTATTGGTGCATTCTACCTCTTGCTTGGCGATACTGATTTGCTGGTATAATATTTTTAGTATGTCACCTATTCACAAGATCAACCAACTCGTCATAACCCAAATATTCATAGTCCATATTGGCTACACGCCCTAATAATCCATCATTCTTTTGATTAACTTATGCATTCACCAAAGCGACCAGTCTTGCGGCATCTTGCTGTTTAGTCATACTCCCAATTCTATGAGGTTTTGAGTTAAAAGGTAGTAATGGCCATCCTAATCTTTGGGTTTGTAACATGTACAATATATATCATATATATATAAAAACAAAAAGTAAAAGTAAAATTAGGAAACTTGACTAAGAGACAGTTAATACTTAATTGACAACCATATTCCTCGACAACGATGCCAAAATTTGATATGCCCAAATTACAACTCTCTTATAAGAGTGTAAGCGGTTGCTGTCAAATATATAACCCAATTAGGTTGGGGTCAAATCCCACAGGGAATAAGGTACTAGTTAAGTCGTATACAAATTAGTTTACTTTTAATCATCTGTTTTCACAAAATAAAAATGGGGGGTTTGGTTAAAATAAAAATTTAATAGCTTTAGTTTGAAAACAATGAAATACGTCTAGTAGTGTTTGAATACAGAGAAATAAAAAGCTAGGGTTATGTTCACCTTGTAGTTTATATACTTTCTAAATATGAATTTTATAAATTCATATATGCATAATACTTATAGAGAAACGTATTTATAATTTTTGTCCAATCGTTTCTCAACCTTCAAGGAAAGATTCAATTTAGTTCTCTTGACCCAAAAGTATTAAATAATTATATGCAATCTCCAAGTTGTTATCCAATTAAGGCATTAACTTATGAGCTAGAGGTTGAAAACTCTACCTCCTTGTCACTACTCTCTTTTCCTAACAACAACCTCTCTATCCGAGCAAGTTGCATTTTATGGCACACTCTCTATGTTTGCAACAATGAGAATTCAAGATAATCGAAGAGAATAGTATATAAGAAAAAAATGCTTAATGAATTCAAAAGCCCATAGTGTAGATTGTATGTTACAAGGATTCCATAACCTTAACTAAGAAGTTTAGATACTCATGAAAAAAAAAAGAAATCAAAGAAGTCATACTAATCATACCAAACGTAAAAGGTGTTTTAGTATAGTTGCAAGATTATAAGATGAACCCTTTCTATCCAGAGTGTATTAGCCTCTACATCTCTCTTAAAAAATTATAGAATGATATTTTCAAAATCATCTTGGGCATTTTTAGTAGTTTTTCTCTTTAGTTACCCTCCAAGTCCCTAGACTTAATTTATATGAGTAAATAGCCTTGGGTCATAGATTGTGGTGACATATTGAATCCAATATGCTACTTTACTTGTGTCCTATACTTTCCACATTCCATGGTTCCTTTATGCCTTTATCTGTCACTTTTACACCTGAAATCGTGCTAATCATATAGGTTAGATCATTTACATAAAAAGTAGAATAAAAACATAAGAATCCAAGCACTTTATTCTTAAAACCTAGATAAAAGATGGGTAAATTATGGTACTTTGGTGTATAAATACACCCAAGATCATGGTATCACTCAACTTTAAATTCAGGGGTAATGTAATCTGGGCTGAAGATAACTCTGCAAATAGTCTCTATTGAAATATAACCTCTGACCTCCCTAACCAGTGTATGCTCAAGCTGTAGTTGCCCTGCAAATCTCACTAGGCCTTGATGACTATGCATAGGAAGGACTATGGTAGCTTGATATGATTCATAATTCCTTTACATGTAAGAACCGAGTGGCCTAATCATCCACTCTAGCTGATATCTATCAAATACCACCCATAATTGTGGTACTCGTTCCAGACCCAATAGGTCAATTTTGTACTCCTCATAAATGCACCTTGTAGGCCTTCCTTCCTCCCAAACATGACTATCAATAGTAAATATCTCCCGCATCCCATCCATACACCACCTCAGATGTCCTTTCTATGGAGATGCATTTGAGGCCTATACGAAAGCGAGACTCTGCGCCTGCTGCACTGATGCATCGTGGGTAGCCTGCTCATTTCCCTCTTAAGACTAGGGTAAATATATTTGTTGTACATGAGTAGTGGTACCCTCCTTAGACTGGGGAACCGCTGATGGCTTCTCCTACTCTACCTCCTCAAATGAATCTTGGGGCCCCTTCTTAGACTGGGGATCTTGAGCAACAACTTGTGGAGTAGACTCAAAATTTGTCTACTTCTCCTCCTTATCATCAGGTGAAAGAGTATGTGGGGCTTACATCTTTGATGAATTCATCCTTAGATGGGCTGTAACTATCTGAGCAGCCTGGCGTGTCTATCCTTTTATGACTCTGCATGTCACCTTTACTGTAGTGTCTCTATGTCGCTGCCTCAGGTACTCCATAGAATCGCTAGGCTCGAAAGTCTCTGTCCGTCTCTTTGAGGTACCGTCATTTGTCTTCTTCATAGCTTTAGGTGCCATATGAACATGAAAAACCAATTGTTAGTTTCCAACAAAAGTGAGGGATAACAATTATTGAAGAAAAGCTAAAAATTTAAAAAGCTCAAATTTTCCCTCAATTTTTCACACCCCTATAACCTATTTAAAATACCAACAATTCCAATGTGCACACGCCTATCATAAATCATAGCTTTCAAAGAAAACAAACTTGCTCAACTAGTGGTGTTACTTTTATTCATTCTAGTTCAACTTCTAGTTGGGGCATAACTTAAGATTTTTCTTCAAAACAAGGCCCTACATTATGATTTTAGGCTACTTCAAGGATCCAAGATAAAAGTATGATATATTCTATATATATTTTCAATGGAATACACATATCAACTTGTTTAAACAATAAATAGATCAAGACATAACCATTAGGAGCCGAGAAAGTTAGGTCTTTTATGAAGAACCAGAAGTGAATAATGAAGAAGTCAAGCAAAACCAAAGTTGAAACTTGTTTTTAGTGTGTTGGAAAAAGTTGGTATCTCAAGTAAGTGTCAATTTATCCTTTACTTAAGTGTGGGGTTAGTTTGCGTTTTAAGAGGAAAGTTTTCAAAGAGAAAAATGAAGTTTTAAGGATTTGAATGGGTTAGAATGAGGTTAAGGTTGTCTAAATGTAGGTGGGGGGCTGTTTTAGGTCATATATAACTGTTGGTGGGCCCAAAATTTGAATTAAAAAAATGGGCCCATTTTTTGACCTAGCCCCAGCTTCAACCCGCACCTGCCACCTGCGGCTAGAGGCGCAGGGCACAAGTACTGGGCCAAAAATTTTGGCCCACTTTCCTTCAATCCAGACTTAGCTGTTAAATATTTTTCTATCTACTTATGGTCTCGCAGCCTAAGTTTGAAGTCCCAAAAATATAATTTGATGCCAAAGTCCATAACTTTACATTTTTCATCCTCAAAATTCCAACTTTTCAACTTATTACTCAACTTATCGTGTGGAACTTGTGACCATGATGGGTTGATTACACAGTGCCCTTACCTAAAAATTGATGAATGTAGCATTTTTAACCATATTTCAGGTATGTCCAAGAGCTAAAAACCTATAAAAAGAAAAAACAACAAAAATGTGAACACTAAAAATAGTGGGTTGCCTCCCACTCAACACTTGATTTAACGTTGCAACACAACGTGGCTGTGTTGGTTACTCAGACTTCATCAACAAGCCCATGGGTTGCCTCCTATGAAGAACTTGATTTAACACCATGACATAACACGGGTATCTTTACTATTCAGAATTTATCAAGCTTCCCATAGGATTATCCACCAGGGTCATCAATACAATCAATCACGGACACTACCCTCATGTCAATTGGTTGCTTAATTAAATTTCAGATGTTGAATGTATCCTCCTCATCGTTGTCTCTGAATTTTATCTCACCTTTCTCAATATCAACCATAGCTCTACTTTTTACCATAAACTATCTTCCCAATATAATGGGAATCTTGGTGTCAATATCACAGTTCAGGATGACAAAGTCAGTTGGAAAGATAAAGTTATCCACCCTCATGATCACATAAAAGAGATTCCCATAGGTTTTTTCACTGTGCGGTCAGCCATCAACAACCGCATCAAAGTCAATTTCGGAGGGTTCAAGCCCAATTTCTTGAGTACGGATAGGAGGATCAAATTAATGCTGGCCCTTAAATCACACAAGGATCTGGAAAATTGGGATGAACCAATAGTGTATGGTATAGTGAGTGCTCTAGGATCACCCTTTTTCTATGACAAAGACCTAGTTGTGACCGCACTGAAGTGGTGTACACCATCAATATCCTCAATTCTTACTCCTTTGTTCCTTGTGACCAATTGTTTCATGAACCTGGCATATTTAGGCATCTTTTTTAACACATCAAGAAGAGGTAAGTTCATGCTTAATTCTTTCAGCATCTCGACGAATGGCTTGAACTTAGCTTCCTCTTTATTTTACCTCAATCTTTGAGAAAAAAATGGGGGTGGTCTTGGAATTTGTCTGTTTTCTGGCTTAAAGATCGGACCCTTACCTTTGTCTTCAGAAGCTTTACCTTTATCACCTGTTACCTTCTTGGACTCAACATCAAGTGTCTTATTATCAATATTTTCTGTAGCAAGTCATAGGGGATCCATGGTAGTGATACCACTCCTTGTGGTAATAGCAAGTACATGACCATCACTTTTCAGATTTTGCATAGTGTTGCTCGAAGGGTACCTGACTACCTTGGGCTTATAGTTGGTGATAACTGCCCGAACTAGTGCTCTCACTGCTTGATAGCAGTGGTATATGACTAGACCTCCTAGGTTAATCCTTAAATGTTGGCCTTAATCTCCTTAAGGCTGATCTCTTGATTTTCTTGACCCTTCACCAGCTTAGCGAACATCTTTTCTATTTAAGATTCTGCATCTTGCCTGCCAGGTGGAATGTACCTATCACCCTTCTCTCTATAGTCATCCTTTTTCCTTAAGTTACCATCTCGCTCTTTCCTATGGTATCTATATCTGTCATAGTAGTTCTGACCTTGGTAACCTTGCCCTTGGGCTCGGAAACCCGCCAACTGACAATTCAGATAATTTGCTTCCTCTTCCAATTCTGACTCATAATCTTTGGAATCTTACCCCTCTACTACTACTGCATTTGGTTTCTCAAAAGTCGCAGTTGCAAGCTGCTTTTCTAGTACCCCTAGATCAGTTCTTAGCAACACAATCTCTTGCGCTATTGTGTCATCAGCTACTTTCTGGTCATAGAAGGCACCAATAGCATAATTCACAGACCCCCTCTCAGTCTCTTGAATTTTCCATCCTCGATTAGTGAGCGAGATCTGATCTAACATCTCTGAAGCTTCCTCCCAGTGTAGTCTCATAAAAGCTCCTCCAAATGCTTCTCCTATAAGTGAGAAAGGGAATAGCCTCAGTCTGAGTGCTTCCTGATTCACCCCTGGATTTGTATACAAACTGTAGATCCGAATGAAATTGTAAAGGTTCAAGTTGGCATCATCTGTAGGTAGACCCACAAACACACTCTTTAGATTTAGAACTTAGATCATTGCACTCGTGATGTCAAACTTGATGCCTGGGGGTAAAATAGGAGGAACCATGGCTCCGTATCTACCGGATCAATGTATCCCAAATCTTCTTCATCATCTATATATGGATGAACATACTGATATATTGGGATTACTTGAACAAGGGAACCTCTAGCTCTATTTTGAATCCCACCGAGTGCTGCTTGGTGGTTTGCTGTTTGTCTCTATTCATCTTGCTCTACCTCCCTAGCTGCCTGCTGATCTTCTTCCGTTGCCCTCCTCTCGGCTTCATCTTGAGCTAACAACTCACCAGTATGACGATTAAATATCTTGTACTCCTTCAGGAGGAGAGGGAGGTACAACATTATGAACCTCTTCAGGAGGTTCATCTTTTTGCTGCTCAGATATCCTCCTATGTGTTTGTAGGATCCTCTCTAGATTTGGATTCAGTGGGAGTAAGGGATTTCCTCTACTCCGTGTGCTATGCATACACCGGCGTATACCCAACTAAGCACAAAAACCAAAAGAAAAACCAGTAAACTGCAACAACCTCAAATCACAAATCAACATCGTGTTCCCCAGCAACGGTGCCAAAATTGTGATGACGTGCAAAGTACAACTCCTTTCAAAAGATGATTGTCACGACCTAAACTAAGACCTGTCCATGACAGGTATCTCAAGTCCTAAGTGGATCGGTGATCACCACCTTCATCTAATCTAACCAGCACAATAACCTCAAGTGTTTGATGAATTTTGAACATATAAAAAAATAACACATAAAGAAACTAATAACAATTCATTAAATGTCTATACCATCCACCGGCAACCGGACAATCGTCCGTCACCAAAACAATCAACCAAACCACCCAAGTCCACAATATTCCAACAAAGCCTCTACAAAATCGAAAGTGAATGAAAATCCAGGGCGTTTTAGTCTCCCCCCCTTAGGATCATTCTTCCTTAAATGATGGCACAAGGCATTTATAGCACGATTAGACCTAAAAAATTATTACTCTTACCCTTAAGATAGAAAAAAATTCCAAGGAAATTTTCAATCTACCTTTAACAAAGACAAAAATTAAATATGTCAAGAACATACATACCTCAAGCACGAAGTTCTAGAATAGGAAAAAGGAATGGATACTTGGACTTCATGTCCTCTTCAGCTTCCCAAGAAGCTTTCTCGAACTTTTGGTTCCACCATAGAATCTTTACTAAAGCAACGTCCTTTATCCGCAGCCGAAGAACTTGACAATCCAAGATCCTCACCGGGATCACTTCATAAGACAAAGAATACAAAATACCAATGTTCTCCAAGGTAACAACCAACGAAGGATCACCCATGCATTTTCGCAACATGGAAACATGGAATACCGGGTGAATGGAACTCATGCTAGAGGGAAAATCCAATTCATATACAACACTACCAACCCTACTCAAAAGCATATATGGGTCAACATATTGGGTACTGATCTTCCCTTTCTTTCCAAACCATATTACTCCCTTCATAGGTGACACCTTCAAGAACACCCAATCTCCAACAATAAATTCTAAGTCCCTTCGCCTTACGTCCATATAAGACTTTTGGCAACACTAGGCTGTCTTTAGCCTATCCCAAATCACCTGAACATTTTCCACTTCAACATACCAGTAACACCATTCGGAGATGCCTCAAACTCCTAAAGAGTAGTGAGAGTATAAAGATGGTTCCGACCAGTGTTGGAGACAGAAGTGGCACCCTTTGGTATAGGAGCTGATGAAGAGGTAATAAGAACTATTTTCCCCAAAAACAACTCAAGAGGGATAATCCCGCTGCATATGTCTGATCTAACCACACATAAGACACCGGTTCCCCTACTTCTCACACTGACCTCGGTAGTGCTAACCACAGAATCTGCAGGTAGAGTAGGATGGTACTGATTGGGCACCCTATGTCCTAAAAGAATCATCACCCTAAAATCATTGGTCACCAGACGTCCTTGGGTAAGGATAAATAGCCGTCGAATAGGCGTTAGGACCCCCCCAACTCTTTTTCTTAATCACTTTCCACTCTGCTGATGGTTTCCACCCTGTTTTGAATATCAGAATTTCTTGCTTTGCCTCTCGCCAATCTCAGCTTGCTTCTTTTTCTCCTCTTTGACCTGCTACATATAAACCTAAAGTCAAAAAATATCCATATCCTTGTTTAACAAGGCATCCTTACTCTCCAAAATCAAGTCTCAGGACATCCCAAAAATAAACTTCCTCATTCTAGCCCTAATGCTAGATACTAACTCAGGAGCATACCTAGACAACTGATGGAATTTCAAGTCATACTCCTTGATTGTAATTCTTCCTTGTCTCAAGTTAACAAATTCTTTCGCCTTCGAATACCTCAAATCCTGAGGAATAAAGCAGTCTAGAAATGCACTAGAGAAATTATCCCACAAGAAAGAACTAGCATCTTCTCCTCTCAACTATTCCCACTCTTCATACCACTGGTATGCCATATTTTTTAGTTGGTAGGCAGCAAACTCTACACCTTCAACCACCGAAGCATGCACAACTCGAAAGATCTTCTCCATTTCGTCAATGAAACTTTAAGGATCCTCCTCAACCTTAGTATCGATAAATGTCAAAGGATGCAACCTCATAAATTGGGAAACTCTAGTGGCCTCAGACAAACCCATAGCAGTACAAGTAGAACCCAACTGTTGTGACTGTGATTTCACCAATTGGGTCAATATGTTAATGGAGCATCGAAAATCAAAATTAGTAACCTACCATCGAGATGACTGAGCATGCGTGTCATCCTCAGGAGTAGGATCAGTGTGGATAGGCAGGACTCCTTAAGGACAGTCAGATGCAGCGACTCTTGACCGGGTTTGGACCCCAGAAGTTGGACGAGTTCCATTCATATTTCCCTCAGACGAGACTGAAGAAGTTCCACAGATATCAAATATTCTTGGAGGAATGATCCAAAAGACGAACAAACAAAAATCAGAAGGATCAAAGACCTTAGACTCTACAACTCAAAATTAAGACAACAAGAAAGCAAAACATTCCTAAATGTCTCATATCCCCTTCCTTATAAGTGTAGCGTGCTACACTCCCATAAAAGAGATTGTAATTGACAAAGATTTATGGACATCCAATCGACTATGAACTTACAATATGATACCACCTTTTTCACAACCCGAACCAGGGCTATTGCAAGTCCAACAAAGACCAGAGATGAGCCCCTACACCTAACCAAATAGAACATATACCTCCAATGATTGATGAATTACAAACATATTACAAGGCAACCCATAAAGAAAGTAATAGCAGTTCATTAAATATCTAAACCATCCACCAATAATTGGGAAATCATCTATCACCAAAATAATTGGCCAAACCATCCAAGTCCACAGTAGTCCGACAAAGCCTCTACAAAACTAAAAGTCAATAAAATGTCGGGACATGCCCCCAACAATAGAAAAAACCAAAATCTAAGGAGATAGTCAAAACAAAAAGAGGAAACCATTATATGATATGGGGTCTTCCGAAGGATGGAAGCTCACCACTTAAATCTTAATCACTAGCTGATCCCGAATCCAAGTCACTGAATAGGAGATGTGAAAGTATGGCCAATCCCTACATCGCATGGGGATACAGCGCCTGAAGGCGATTAGCAGTTGTAGAGCTAGCATGTAAATTAGGGATATATGAAAAAAATAATACCATATTAACAGTTCAAACCAATACAACATTCAATGCATAATATCATACGAAATACGTATACATATGTAATACCACATGCTGGGGTAAGGAACAAGGCTTAACATGAACTTCGAAAACCTTAACCTGGTCTGTGTAGCATAACCATCATAAAATAAGGCACTCATGGGCTATATTGGCCCAACTCTCCCCTATCTGGAAAGGCCCTAATGAATGTAGCTGCACGAACCATAAAATATCCATATTCATATATTCCTTTATGAGGGACTCAAACCTCCCGGCATGGTCAAGGTGACTTAAGCATCAATGTATACAATATGGGTGACTCAAATTTCCTATTCATATTTTCAATACCGGGAACTCAAACCTCCCGGTCGGCTAAACACCCATAATGGCTAGCGCAATTTCCAGTGTTAGTCCTTCTGATATCCATTTTCATGGCCCATCTACACATTCCGCTCTTAAGCCTAATTTAAAATATTTAACATGCATCAAAATTTATTAAACCCATTGTAATTATAGGCACCTCATTGGTATCGTTATACTAACCCCTCTTGTAAGCATGTAATATGCCATAACAATAATTTTATCATTTGGGACACGAATGCATTGTCCAAACATGGACATTAAGTTAATTTAACATTTGGGACTCAGACCCATTTAGCCAACGAAACCCCAAGGTTATAATTTAAATCAATCTATGGCCAGCAAGGCCTTTACACAAGTCCTTCAGCAATCATTACCATGGTTATGCCAAAGCCTTAGTGAAAAAACACAATTCAACTTGTGACAATTTCATTCTCATAAACAATTTCACAAATAGGTTGAGGGCATGCCATTATCAAAGCCAAAATCATCAAATTTGGGGTTCAACCATGACCCCTCAATTAAATCACCATTCGCATGCACCCACATGTTCAAAATCATAATTAAAATATGCATACTCTCAATTTAAACCATAGAAAACAATATCAATGATATGCATTCAAACCCCTCAACTTTGGTTTCACAACTACCATTACTGATTCATGAACAATGATTTAAACACATACTTTAAGTAAACTAACAATGAGGGAAGAGTTACATGCCGAAATTACAAATGTTCACGAAGAGAATTTGACTATTGAACCCTGAGATGACCACTTTGAAGGAAACCTAGCCAATCTTGCTTGAGAGGATTTTGAGAGAGTAAAGAGAATATTTTGATCTTGTTAAGTTAGAATGAATGCCCAAAATAATTTTTAGGGACGTGGGGTCTTAAGGATTTCAAATGGAAAATGTCTGAAGTACCCCCAACTAAAGGTTCTAAAAAGCCCGCATTTGGTTATGAGTTGACCCCTTGACTCGTGGCCACAACATACGCCTCATACCCATGAGCCATTACTAAGATAGTGAGTTGGATACCCCTACACTGTCCACCTCACGACTCCATGATCCCACTCATGACCTGACCATATGACCCGTATGGTCTAGTCGTACTAAGACAAAACCCAAAGGGATTAGACACTGGAAAACATACGACTCAACCTTACCACCCGTAATATAGTCTCACGACTCGTAGTGAGCCACTCGTACATAGAGTGGAACCTAGTTAATTCCACACTGGTCTTCTTATCACTTGGGTCCCTAGACCCGTAACCACACTATATGACTTGTATGGTGAGTTGTCAATAGGACAGTGAGCTCAAAGCTCAAGGAATTTTCAAGGACCAAAATCCTAGGTGTTTCAGACTCCCCCTCTTAGGATCATTCATCCTTAAATGATGGGAAAGGGCATTTTTAGCACGATTAGACCTCAAACATCGTTACTCTTACCCTCAAGATAGAAAACAAAATAATAGAAAATTTTTAATCTACTTTTGACAAAGACAGAAATCAAAGATGTCAACAACACATATACCTCAAGCATGAATTTTTGAAATGGGAAATAGGAATGGTTACTTGGAATTCATGTCCTTTTCAGCTTGCCATGTAGCTTTCTCAAACTTTTGGTTCCTTTGCCGATGCCACGTCCTTCGCCCACAACCGACGAACTTGCCGATCCAAGATCCTCACCGGGACCTCCTCATAGGACAAAGAATCCGAAATACCAGTGTTATCCAAGGGAACAAACAATAAAGGATCACCTACGCATTTTTGAAACATAAACACATGGAATACCGGGTGAATGGAACTCATGCTAGAGGGCAAATCAGATTCATATGCAATGCTACCAACCCTTCTCAAAACCACATATGGGCCAATATATTGGGGACTGAGCTTCCCCTTCTTCCCAAACAACATTACTCCCTTTATGGGAGACACCTCAAGAACACCTAATCTCCAACTGCAAATTCCAAGTCCATTCGCCTTATGTCCTCATAGGACTTTTGGCGACTTTGGGCAGTTTTAAGCTTATCCCGAATCACCTTCACCTTCTCCATAGCTTAGTGAACTAAATCCGAGCCAAATATCTCTGCTTCACTAACCTTAAACAACCCAATAGGAGATCTACGCCTTCTACCTACAAAGCCTTTAACGGAGCCATACCAATGCTAGAGTGGTAACTATTGTTATAGTCAAATTCAATGAGAGGCAAGTGGTCGAACCAACTACCACCAAAGGCGATTACACAAGATCGTAACATATCTTCTAAAGTCTGAATGGTTCTTTTCGCTTGCCTGCCTGCCTATGGAAGAAATACGGTGCTAAGGCTAACTTTAGTCCCCAAACCATGCTAAAAAGAGTGATAAAAATGTGATGAGAGATGAGTACCACGATCTGAAATAATTGAGACAGGGGCACCATGCAACTTTACAACCTCCTGAAGGAACAACTTTGCATAGTCCTCAGCAGAATAATTAGTCCTCACTGGCAAGAAGTGAGCAGACTTAGTCATCCTATCCATGATGACCCAAATAGAGTCACACTAATTCCGCGACCGTGGAAGGCCGATAATGAAATCCATATTAATAATCTCCCATTTCCACACTGACAGTTCAATCTCTTGGAGTAGCCCATCGGGCCTCCCGTGCTCTACTTTTACTTGCTGACACACCATACATTAGCCACAAAGTTGGCTATATACCACTTCATGTTATTCCACCAAAACATATCCTTGAGATAATGCTACATCTATATTGAGCTTGGATGAACCGAATAACGTGATTCATAGGCCTCAATCAAGATCCTACCCCGCAACCCATCAATATCGGGAACATACAACTTCCCTTGGTACCTAAAGATACCATCATCACCAATATCAAAGGCCATCACCTTTTGCTTACCCACATCATCCTTGATCTTTATCAAGAGAGGGTCTAATACCTACTTCTCTTTTATTTCAGAACCAAGAAATTATTGTGCCACTTGTTGCACAATATACCACCATCCTCAGAGTATAAAGGACAAACTCTAAGGTTAGCCAAATAGTGAATATCCTTCACTAATTCCCACTTATCCTTATACACATGTGACAAGCTACCCATTGAACACTTAATAAGAGCATCAACAACCACGTTAGCTTTACTTGGGTGGTACTAAAGACTCATATCACAGTCTTTTAGTAACTCAAGCCACCTCTTTTACATGAGATTAAGATATTTCTGGGTGAACACATACTGCAGGCTCTTATGATAAGAAAAGATATCAGCATGGACCCCATACAGATAGTGACGCCAAATTTTCAATACGAACACCACGACCAACAAATACAAGTCATGAGTCGGATAGTTCTTCTTATGAACCTTTAACTGTCTAGAGGTATAAGAAACCACCTTGCTATGTTACATTCGTACACAACAAGTCCCACTTGGGATGTATTACAATAGATGACGAAACCCTCGATGCCTTCAGGAATAGTCAAGACCGGAGATGAAGTCAACTTATCTTTCAGCTTTTCAAAGCTACCCTCTCAAGCATCAGACCACAAAAACTTCACCTTCTTCTATGTCATCTTGGTTAATAGAGTAGCAACAAAATAAAAGATTTCCACGAACCTCATATAATAATCGGCTAAACCCAAGAAGCTCTGAATATCGACTGGATTCGTGGGTCTAGGCCACTTCTTAACTACCACAACTTTTTTAGGATCCACTATGATCCCCTCACTAGACAGAACATGACCCAGATAAGTCTCACCATTCAACCAGAACTCACATTTAGATAACTTAGCATACAACTGTTGATCTTTCAAGGTCTGCAATACAAGGTGGAGGTGATCGGTATGAACCTTCTTACTCTTAGATTACACTAAGATGTCATCAATGAAGACAATAATGAAAGAATATAGAAAGTGATGGAAGACCCTATTCATTAGGTCCATGAATGCCACAAGGGCATTAGTTAACCCAAAATACATAAACATGAACTCGAAATGCCAATACCGGCTGTGGAAAGAAGTTTTTGGGATATCCTTGTCCCTAATCTTTAACTGATGACACCCAGACTGAAGATCAATATTAGAGAAGAATTAGGCACCCTGAAGCTGATAAAAAAGATCATTAATTCTTGGAAGTGGATACTCTTTCTTTATCGTCAACTTGTACAATTATCTATAATCAATGCGCATTCGAAGGAAACCATCTTTCTTACGTACGAACAAGACAGTTGTACCCCACGGGGACATACTAGGATGGATGAAACCCTTGTCTAAGAGGTCTTTCAACTGTTCCTTGAGTTCCTTCAACTCAGCTAGAGCCATTCAAAATAGGGGAATAGAAATAGGACAAGTGTCCAGAACAAGATCAATACCAAAATCTATTTCCCTTTTGGGAGAGATACCAGGCAGGTCATTAGGGAAAACTTCAGGAAACTCATTTACCAGAGGGTCAAAATGTAAGAAAGTACCCTCCGAGTTAGAGTCCTTAACCTGGATCAAATGATATAGACAATCCTTGGAAATCAACTTTTGGTCTGTAAGATATGATATGAACCTTTCCTTAGGCACTAGGGAACTTTTCTCCCACTCAACAATTGCCCCATTAGGGAATTTAAACATGGCCATACAAGTCAGATAGTCTCGAGAAGCATAGCATGAGTGAAATAAATCCATCCCCAATATGACACCAAAATCAACTATATCTAATTCAAACAGATCCTCCAAAGTCTCCCAACCACCCACAGATACCATACAACTCCTATAGACTCTTTTAGCAACCACAGAGTTACCCACTAGGATAGAAATAGAAAAATGTCCGATATACACTCAGGAAAAAAACCAAAGTGCATAGCCACAAATGAGGTCACATAAGAAAGAGTGGACCCCAAATTAAGTAAATAGTACACATCACAGGAAAGGAGTTTCAACATATTAGTAACCATATCCAGAGAAGACTCAGACTCATGATGAGTAGGGAGAGAATAAAGATGGTTTCGACCAGTATTGGAGCCAAAAATGGTACCCTTTGGTGCAGAAGCTAATGAAGAGGAAACAAGAACCTTGTTTTCCCCAGAAGCAACTCTAGAAGGATAATCCCGCTGCATATATCTGATTTGGCCATACATAAAACATTGGTTCCTCTCTTTCTCACAATGAGCCAGGTGGTGCTGAACACAAAATCTATAGGAAGGGTAGGATTATACTTATTAGGCTCTACTAGCCTGAGATTGGGAACCCTATGTCCTATAAGCATCAACATCATAAAAACATTAGTCACTAGACGACCTTGGTAAGGATCACTAACCATTAAATAAAAGTT
The DNA here is from genome assembly GCA_030864215.1 of Capsicum pubescens. Taxonomy (NCBI): domain Eukaryota; kingdom Viridiplantae; phylum Streptophyta; class Magnoliopsida; order Solanales; family Solanaceae; genus Capsicum; species Capsicum pubescens. Next base: position 188,975,034 of record CM061544.1, on the reverse strand, counting down.
AGGACTCCCCCAGATTTTCTTCTCAGAACACTTTCCACTTTACTGCGGGCCTCTACCCTATTCTGAATATTAGAATTTCTTTACTTTGCCTCTCACCAATCCCAACTTACTTATTTTTCTCCTCTTCAACTTGCTGCATATAAACCACAAGTCAAGAAATATCCATATCCTTATTTAACAAGTCAACCTTACTCTCCAGAATTAAGTCACAGGATAACCCAGAAGAGAACTTCCTCATTCTAGCCCTCGTGCTAGATACCAACTCAGGAGCATACCTAGACAACTGATGAAATTTTAAGGAATAATCCTTGACTGTTATTCTTTCTTGTCTCAAGTAAACAAATTATTTTGTCTTCGCCTCCATCAACTCCTGAGAAAAGAAGTAGTACATAAATACATTAGAGAAACCATCCTACAAGGCAGAACCAATATCTTTGCCTCTCGTTCCCACTCTTTACGCCATAGCTTTCTATTGGTAGGCAACAAACTCTACACCTTCAACCTCCGAAGCATGCATATCTCAGACGATCTTCTCCATCTCATCAATGAAATTTTAAGAATCATCCTTAACCATAGTGCCAATAAACATCAGAGGATGCAAACTCATAAATTGGACAACTCTAGTAGACTCAGATGAACCCATAGCAGTATCAGTAGAGCCTAACTGGTGTGACTGAGATGTCACCAACTGGGTCAATAGGTTAATGGAGCATCTAAACTCAGCATTAGTAACCTCCCCTCCAGGCGACTGAGTATTAGTGTCTCCCTCAGGAGTAGGATCAGTGGGGACATGTGGACTCCAAGAGGACAGTCAGATGCAACGACCCTTGGCTGGGCCTAGACCCTAGAACTTGGATGAGTTCCATCCAAATTTACCTCAGACGGGACCAAAAAATTTCTACGAACACTAGATCTTTTTGGAGGCATGATCTAAAAGATGAGCAAATGGAAATCAGAAGGATCCAAGACCTCAGACAAAGGATCCAAGACCTCAGACTCTACAACTTGAAATTAAGACAACAAGAAAGGGAATCATTCCTAAATGTCTCATAGCCCCTCCCTTAAAAGTGTGGCATGCTAGACACTGATAAAAGAGACTGTAATTGACACATCTTTATGGACACCCAATTGACCATAAACCTAGGCTCTGATACCACCTTTGTCATTATTTGAATTAGGTCTTGGTCGTGAAGGGTATCTCAAGTCCATATGGACCAGAGATCCCCCCCTTCATCTAACCTAATCAATACAACAACCTCAAATATCGAATGAATTCTGAACATATAATAAGAGAACACATAAAGAAGCTAATAACAATTCATTAAGTGTCTATACTATCCATCATTAACCGAAAAATCATTCATCAAATAAATAATCAACCAAACCATCCAAGTACATAGTAGTCCAACAAAGCCTCTACAAAACCAAAAGTTAATGAGATATTGGGACATACCACCGACAATAGCCAAAACCAATATCCAAAGAGATAGTCAAAACATAAAGAGGAAACCATTATATGAAACAAGATCTTTTGAAGTATGGAAACTTACTTTTTCAATCTGACTCACTAGCTAATCCCAAATCCAAGTCACTAAAAAAGAGATATGAAAGTATGACTAGTCCTTACATCGCGTGGAAATACAACGTCTGAACATGGTTAGCAGTTGGAGCACTAGCATTTAAATCAGGGATATAGGAACAAAATAATGACATAATAATAGTTCAGACCATTATAATATTCAATGCATAATATCATATGAAATATATATACATATACAATACCATATGCTAGGGTAAGGAACAAAGCTTAGCGTGAACTTCAAAAACCTTAACCTGGGTTATGTAGCATAACCATCATAAAATAAGGCACCCATGGACTATATTAGCCTAGATATCTCCTAGATTTAAGGGCCTTAGTACGTGTAACTGCACAAACTAGAGAATATCCATATCCTTATATGCCTTTATGGGGTAATCAAACCTCCCGGCATAGACAAGGTGACTTAAGCACCAATTTATACAATATGGGGGCCTCAAACCTCCTATTCATATATTAAATATGGGGTCTGAAACCTCCCGTTCATCTAGACACCTGCATCAGCTAGCGCAGTTTCCAGTGTTAGTCCTTTGGACTTCCACTTTCATGGCCCGACTACACATCCTGCTCTTGAGCCCAATTTATCATATTTAACATGCATAAAAATTTATTAAACCCATTGTACATACAGGCACCCTATTGGTATCATTATACCAACCCTACTTGCAAGCATATAATATGCCATAACTATAATTTTATCATTTGGGACTCAAACCCATTGTCCAAACATGGAAATCAAGTCAATTTAACATTTGGGACTTGGACCCATTTAGCCAACAAAACCTCAATGTTATAATTTAAATAAATCTATAAAAAACAAAGCCTTTAGAAAAGTCCTTCATCACTCATTACCACGGTTATGCCAAAGCCTTAGTTCAAAAACACAATTCAACTTGTGACAATAATATTCTCATTAACAATTTCACAAATAGGTTGAGGGCATGCCATTATCAAAGCCAAAATCATTAAATTTATGGTTCAATCATGACCCTACAAATAAATCACCATTCCCATGCATCCACATGTGTAAAATCATAATTAAAACATGCATAATCTCAATTTAAACCATAGAAAATAATATTCAATGATATACATTCAAAGCCCTCCACTTTCATTTCAAAACTACCATTAATGATTCATGAACAATGTTTTAAACACATGCTTTTAGTAAACTAACAATGAGGGAAGAGTCAGATACCTGAATTAAAAAGATTCACGAAGAGAATTTGACTCTTGAACCCTGAGATGACCACTTTGAAGGAATTCTAGGCAATCTTGCTTGAGAGGATTTTGAGAGAGTAAAGATGATTTTTTGATCTTGTAGTATGTAGAATAAATGACCAAAAGATGTTTTAGAAATGTGGGGTTTTAAGGGTTTCAAGTTGGAAATGTCCAAAGTACCCCCAACTAAAGGCTGTAAAAAGCCGCATATGGTTACAAGTCGACCCCTTGACTCGTGGCCACAACGTACGACTCATACCCTTGGGTCATCACCAAGAAAGTGAGTTGGTCACCCATACACTGTGCATCTTAAAACTTTATGAATTTTAGATAGATAATGATTAGGGTAGAAATACGATTGGGCCAGGTGTCCTGATAGGTACAAGTTTACCTGCATAGTTTGTTACACCAAAACAATGCAAGATAGTGACAACTGTACTGAATTCATGAAGACCCAATGACCTGGTCCCTTATTGTCAGCTGCTCATCATCAAAACAAGTTATAGAAGGAACTCTTCAATTCCCAAAATTTGAAAAGAAACCTAATGAAATGGTAAAGCATTCCAGATGATGGAGGCTCACCACTTCACAATAACTTAACCAATATTCACTCCACCTAAGACTGCATAGAAGTAAACAAAGAACCCTAGGGCCCTATATCATGAAATACTGTAGCGTCTAGGGACAATCAGTAGGATAAACACTGGCATGTAACTCAGGGACAAGATAAAATAATTCCATGTTCAAAATCATCCCAAAACCATATGCACACACACATATATATAAGATGTCAGGGTAGGGACAAGGGTCTTAAGCATGAATTTTAAAACCATTAACCTAAATTGTGTAGCTCTATCCATCCGCAGGGCACCCATTGGCTATATGGGTTCATATCTTGACTTGCTATAGAAGTATAGAACTTTCGATGCTTAAAACGAGGAAAATATGCAAGTTTCTGAGGTTATTTTGTTAGATATGATGCTTTTTGGGTAGTTTTTTTTTTTTACAGGAAATCATGTTTTGGATGATAAGTTCATGAAAAAGGTGAAAAAGGTGTTTTTAGCTATGTTTGGAGCAATTATGGATGTTCGAGACACTTTCCAACTTGATTGTTATCAAAGCTTGCTCGAGAATCAAAAAAGAGCTGAAAAGCTGACTCCTAGCACCAAGTCAACCTACGGACCGCGGGTAGGCAAAGAAAGTGCAAGAAGTCGAAAATCCTGAGAACTCAACTTACAGGAATTTTTCATTCGGTACCTACAGTTTGTACTTGTTCCCAGTGTCAAGCCCACAGGTACTACCTGCCTCTAGTACCAGACTACGGGTATGGACCAAATATGTCAACTGACCCAGCTTTCTTTTATTTTGTTCGGGCTTTAGTTTTAGGGTTTCCTTATGTACTATAAATAACCTTTATATGTTTTTTAGTAGGAGTTATGCACTTTTGATATTCACAAACATATTTTGATTCCAAGATTTGATTTTTATCTTGGGATTTTCTTGTATTGACTTTGGTTCGTTAATTTAGTTACGGTAGTGGGTTTTATTACTTCTTATCATTGTGATTTCATCTATGCTTTCGAATATGAATGTTATTGATTTCTTTACAAACATGAGAGACTAAAACCCATAGCTAGTGACACGACCCAAATTGGGCCCTTGTTGTTATGGGTATCCCATGTCCAGCCAGGACCGAGGACCACACTCGATACCCAACCCAACCTCCAAGCACATACCCTAATTCAGATGAATTCCGAACATATAACAATATAGTGTTATGCATAACCCGAGAGTTTTGGATAGGTTTATAAACATGAACAACCCAAGTAAGTCTAATCATCCATTACTAACCAAAAACCATAACATAAACCAAACCGATCCATAGCCATTGAGATCCAAATCATATATATAATTTTAAAAAATGGAATAGTCATAAATCAAATTTAGTCCACCGATATCAGCCATAATACCAATACTAATGCCAAGGCTGACACCAATATCAACACCGCCCATACTAACCCATCATAGTCAAACAAAGCCTTTATCCAAAAGAAAAACCAAATACGGTTGGGACATGCCCCCAAACATAGCAAAAATCGTAATCTATAAACCCATTAACCTGGGTATGTATAGCTAACAGTCCTAGAACCACCCACGGGCTATATGGGTCCAGTGTTACCTCTGAACGGGCCCCGATATGTTTAGCCGCACGAACTGGAGATACCATAGGAGTAGGTTATTCTTGAGTACCCTTCGCCCTCCATGATACATATATACAAGTGTGCTTAGGGGATTCCTATGTACCTTGTAAGTATCATATATGGTTTTCATGACCAATCCTTATATCGGCAAATATGAATTTCCAGTGTCCATCCATTGGACTCACACCTTCACGGTTAGTTATCACACCCCACCATTATTGCCCAATTAAAACCATTACCATACAACCAAACCACCATTCCATTTATTATTATCCAAGGCTATAAGTATTGGTAGAGTTATACCGACTATAGATTGCAAGCAATGTCCTTACCATCCTTTTTAAGAAGAAGGGATTCCCATGTACCTATAGATTACATTATTAAGTTGACTTGGGGGAATCCTATGTACCCCACAAGTGATCATTATTATGTTTGTTTGGGGGAATCCTATGCATCCCGCAAGAGGGTAAATGTATAGATTACCCCCAACTTAAACTGCTTAAATTCCCTGTGGGATGGCACAACCACACCATACTAATCGTACCCTACCATATGAGTGGTACCCTCCAATCGTACCCTAGGCCTCCTCTTGGACCCTCAACACTATCCAACATACAACCACCCAAGCCAAACTATACCCAACCATATGATTAGTACCATGAAATCGTACCCTAGGTAAAAGTATGAAGGGTTGAACACTGTCCAACATATGAGTTGGATGTACGACTCGTACCCGATCCTCATGACTCATGGTGAGCCACTGGTACTCATATCCAACTTACGTTACTAAGTTTCAGAGTAAGTAAAGGAAAACACAAACAAATGACCAATTACCAACCATACGACTCGTACCCACCTAGTCATACCCATTCCAGAATCATAACCACCTAACACCACTCAGTACTGGATAACATACGACTGTGTCTCTGACCCGTACCTTATTATATGAGAAGTACCCCAAATTGTGTGATGTACAAAAACCAAAAATGGAGAAATTTTCTAAGGGTCAAAACCCAGGGTGTTTTAGTCTACCTCACTAGGATCATTCGTCCCCGAATTACAGACAAGGTAGTACAAGCATGAATCACACCCAAATAACCATTCCAACCTTTAACTGAGTTAGAAAACAAAGATGCAAGGAAATCAACCTAACTTTAACCAAGTTACAAAATAAAGATCTGATTAAGAACGCATTCCTTCTGAAAGAATATCCAGAGCAAAAAATAAATGCGGATGCTTGGACTTCATGTCCTCTTTCGCTTCCCAAGTAGCTTCTCCCACCTTGTGGTTCTGCCATAGAACCTTAACCAAAGCTATATCCTTGGTCCGAAAATGATGAACCTACCAATCCATGATCTCAATTGAGATCTCTTCATAAGATAGAGAATCCAAGATACCCAATCCTTCCAAAGCAACAACCGATAAAGGACCCCTTATACACATTCTCAACATAGAGACATGGAATACTGGATGAATGGAGCTCAAACTAAAAGGCAACTCCCATTCATACACAAAATTACCAATCTTCCTCAAAACTACATAAGGACCAACATACCGGGAATGAGCTTTCCTTATTTCCCAAACCACATTACTCCCTTTATGGGAGACACCTTTAAGAACACCCTATCCCCAACCTAAAACTTCAAGTCTCTACGACTTACATCCGTATAGGATTTTTGGAGACTTTGGGTAGCCTTAAGCCTATTCCCATCACCTTTACCTTCTCCATAGCCTGATAAACTAGATCCAGGCTAAACATATCCGCTTCACCAAGCTTAAACCACCCAATAGGAGATCTACACTTCCTACCATACAATGCTCGAAAGGAGCCATCCTAATTATAGAATGATAGCTATTATTGTGAGCAAACTCTACAAGAGGTAGATAACAATCCAATTACCACCATAATCAATTACACATGCACAAAGCATATCTTTTAATGTCTAAATAGTTCTTTCTACTTTTCCATCCATCTGAGGGTTAAAAACAGTACTCAGACTAACCTTAGTACCCAACCCCTTCTGAAATGACTGCCAAAAGTGAGATAAAAGCTGTGTACCACGATCAGAGATAGTCGAAATAGGTACCCCATGACAATTCACAATATCATGAAGATACAACCTCGAATGATCCTCAGCCAAAAAGTTAGTCCTCACTGGAAATAAGTGAGCCGACTTTGTCATACTATTTATCATGACCAAAATCAAATTAAATTGGTTTTAAGGACGAGGAAGATTTGTAAAAAAATCCATGTCGATCACTTTCCATTTCCATTCAGGCATTTCAATTTCCTGATACAAGCCTCCAATACTCATGTGCTTAACTTTCACTTGTTGAAACACCAAGCATTTGGCCACAAAATCATCCAGATCCTTCTTCATATCATTCCACCAATAGATCTCCTTGAGATTATGATACATTTTTGTCAAACCAGGATGAACAACGTAGTGCAATCCATGCACCTTGGCCAATACCTTTTCTCGCAAACCATCGACATCAGGAACACATAATCTCCCTTGGTACCGCAAAGTACCATCACCACTGACTTCAAATACCATTACCTTTTACCCACCTACATCACCCTTGATTTTTAGAAAAATAGGATCTAGCATTTCCTTCTCCTTGATCTTTGCACCAAGAGATGTCCGAACCACTTCCTGTACCAATATATCACCATTCTCGGAGTCCAAAAGGTAAACTCCAAGATTATCCAAGCGGTGAATATCCTTCACCAACTCCCACCTCTCCTTATCCACATAAGCTAAACTCCCCATAGATAACCTACTAAGAGCATCAACAACAACATTCGCCTTACCTGGATGGTAGTGAAGACTTATGTCATAGTACTTGAGAATCTAAAGCCGTCTCCTATGCCCGAGGTTAAGCTCTTTCTGAGTGAACACATACTGCAGACTCTTATGATCTGAGAAGATGTCCACGTGCACTCCATACAAATAGTGCCACCATATTTTTACTGCAAACACAACAACCAACAATTCCAGATCATGAGTTGGATAATTTATCTTATGCACCTTCAACTACCTAGAAGCATAGGCAATTACCTTACCAAGCTGCATAAAAAAATATCCAAGTCCCACCCGTGATGCATCACACTAAACCATAAACCACTCATTGCCTTCAGGCAATGTGAAAATCAAAGCCGAAGTTATCTTATCCTTAGCTTATCCTTCAGCTTCTCAAAACTACCATCACAAGCCTCCGACCAAGAGAATATTACCTTCTTCTAAGTCAACTTAGTCAATGGGGTATCTATCGTCAAAAAAATATCCACAAACCTCCTATAGTACTCGACCAAACCCAAGAAACTCAGAATATCAGTTGGAGTAGTGGGTCTAGACCACTTCTTAACCACCGCCACCTTTTATAGATCCATGATGATCCCTTCACTAAAAATAATATGACCCAGAAAAGTGACAGTGTTCAACCAGAATTTACATTTTGAGAATTTGGCATACAACTGCTGTTCTTTCAAGGTCTGCAACACTATATAGAAGTGATTAATATGATCCACCTCACTCTTAGAGTACACCAAAATGTCATCAATGAACAAAATAACAAACAAATCTAGAAAATGATGTAATACCCTATTCATCAAATCGATGAATGCAATCGGGGCATTAGTCAAACCAAATGACATAACCAAGAACTCAAAGTGCCCATACCGGGTACAGAATGCTGTCTTAGGGATATCTACCTCCCTAATCTTAAGCTGATGATACCCAGACCGAAGATCTATCTTTGAAAAATATTTGGCACCTTGCAATTAATCAAATAAGTCATCTGTTTTAGGAAGAGGATACTTGTTCCTAACCATCTATTATTCAACTGTCGATAGTCAATTCACATCCAAAGGGAACCATTTTTTTTATACACGAATAACACCAGTGCACCCCACAGGGACACACTAGGATGGATGAAATCATTATCCAAAAGATCTTTAAGTTCCTCCTTCAGTTTCTTCAACTTAGCTGGAGCCATTCTATAAGGAGGAATAGATATTGGACGAGTGTCTGGAACCAAATCAATCCAAAACTCAATCTTCCTATTCATAGGAACACCATGAAGATCATCCGGAAAGACCTCAGGAAACTTATTCACTATCAAAATCGAATGCAAAGAAGGACCTTCCAAGTTAGAGTCTTTAACCCATCCAAATGATAGAGAAACCCTTTAGAGATCAATATTTGAGCTCTAAGATATGATATAAACTTCCTCTTAGGAGATAGGGAACCAATCTCCCATTCAAAAACCGGTGCACCAGGGAACTTAAAGACAACCTTACAGGTTCGACAATCTAAAATGCATAGCACGAGTGTAACTAATCCATCCCTAGAATGACATCAAAATCCACCATATCTAATTCTAACAAATCAACTAAAGTATCCTTACTACCAACAGATACCTCACCCCCTATATACTTTTAGAAACCATAGAGTCACCTACCAGTTTTTAAATAGAAAAAGGATTCGAAATAACCTCGTGATTAAAACCAAAATACACAGGCTCAAATAGGGTCACATAAGAGAGAGTGGACCCCAAATTAAGTAAACAATACACATCATGAGAAAAGAGCTATAATGTACCAAACACAACATTAGGTGATGCCTCAGACTCCTGTCAGGATGCAAGAACATATATCCTTTTCTAGCCTATGCCAGTACTAGAAGAAGAAACAGATGCAGAAGCAGCACCCCCGGGTGTAGGAGCAGATAAAGTGGTAACTGGAACCTTGTTCACTCCTGAAGTAATCTTTCTAACTGGATAATTTCTAAGCATATGGCCTGGCTGACCATATTTAAAGAATCTATCCCTCACCTCATAAAAAAATCCCTAATGCAACCGATCACAGAACCTACAAGAAGGTCATGATGAAGAAAACTAATCCCCACTAACCTAAGATCAGGCACTATATGCCCTAAAGTTATCGCCACCCTGCTAACGCTTGTCTTCCGACTTCTTTGGGTAAGGAGCACTAGCTGTGGAGAAAGAACTAAAACTCCCTCACTTATTCTTTAGCCACTTACCACTATCCCGACCACTTTGTTGTTGACCACCACCCTAGTTAGAGAACTTTCACCTACCTCAACCTTCTTTATCTTTTCCTTCTCCACCTATTACATATGAACAACTAACCTATAAATATCCATGTCCTTGATCAGTAATGCAATTTTAATTGAAAGAATCAACTTATGAGATAGTCCTGAAGCAAACTTTCTTATTCTGGCCATTAAATCAGACACTAATGCTGGAGCATACCTAGAAAACTGGTGAAATTTCAAGGAATATTCTTTGACCGACATCATTCCTTATTTTAGATTAATAAATTCCTCAAGTTTCGCTTACCTCAACTCCCAATGAAAAAAGTAATCTAGAAAAACATTAGAGAAATTCTCCTTTAGAGATGACTCATCAACCTCACCCTTTGCTTGATCCCATTCCTAGTACCATTAGTATGCCATATCCTTTAGCTGAAAGGCACAAAAATTCACTTTTTCCACATTCGTGGCGTGCAAGACCCTGAAGGTTTTTTCTATATCATCTAGAAAACCTGGAGAATTCTCCTCCACCTTAACACCAGTAAAAGTTAGAGGACTTAGCCTCATAAACTGGCTAACCCTTATGGCCTCAGAAAATACAATACCATATGCACCACACTCAGACTGAGAAGATACCAAATGAGCAATCACATGGATCAACTAATGAAACTCTGCATTCATCACATCTTCTTGAGAAAATTAAGGAGGACTAGAAGGAACTGGTGAAACTCTTGAGAAATTAAGGACTGGACCACTAGACTGAGCATAGATCCCATGAGTAGAGCGTGTCCCATCAATATTGTCCCTAATTGGGATAGAGGAGTTTATATGCTATCAGATCGTGAGGCATGAATTGAAAGGCAAACAAACAAGTATTTAAGAGGATTCTAGGACTTAGACTCCAAGCTTGAAAATAGAAAACAAAGAAAGAGAAACATTTCTAAATGCCTTTTAGCCTCTCTTTTATGAGTATGGCATGCAATACACCCTTAAAAGAGACTCTACTCGACATGACTTTATGGACTCCCTAATAGACCGTGAACCTAAAGCCCTGATACCAACTTGACATGAGCCAAATTGAGGCCTTGTCATAATGGGTATCCCAAGTCAAACCAGGATTGGGGACCACCCCCATTACCCAACCCAACCTCTAAGCACGTGCCCCGAGTTGGATGAATTTTGAATATATAACAAGATAGCATTTTGCATAATTCCAGACTCTGGGATAGGTCTATAACTATAACCAACCAAAGTAAGTCCAACCATCCAATACCCAACCAATAACCATGCCAAAACCAAACAATAACCAAGTACGACTCCATAACATAATACGATGGAACAATGATAAATATAGTTAAATGGTGTCAGCCATAATACCAATACCAACGCCTAGGTTGGAACCATTACTGACACCACCCACCCATAGTAGTTCCATAAAGCCTCTAACTTGAAAGTTAAACAATATTCGATTGGGACATTCCCCCTACCATAGCAAAAACCATAGTCTATAAGATGACCAAAGTAAGTAAAAACATCCATGACATGAAATAGAGCCTTCCTGAAAATGGAAGCTCACAACTTCAACCCAATCGAGCTGATCCTGAATTTGATCACTCGGCAAGAGGAGTAAAATAGCCAGTTCCTGCATCGCATTGGGATACAGCCTCCCAAAGATGGGTTAGCGGGTAAGCACTAGCATGCACCCAGGACAAGGATAAAATAATGCCAACCTTTAAAACCAAGTAAATCAACCATATGCATTCATAACCATACATACATATATGTAACCATGCTTGGAAAGAGATCCAGGTTTAGCATGCCTTTAAAACCATTAACCTGTGTATGAGTAGCTTGACCATCCTAGAACTACCCATTGGATATATGGGTTTAGTGTAACCCCCTAAACGGGCCCCGATGCATGTAGCCGCATGAACTTAAGATACCATAGGAGTAGGGGATTACCAAGTACCCTTCTCTCTCCATGTTACATATGTACAAGTGTACTTAGGTGATTCTGGTGTACCCCAAAAGAATCATATATGGTTGCCATGACCAATCCTCATATTGGCAAACATGAGTTTACAGTGTTCGTCCATTGGACTTACACCTTCATGGTTAGCTATCACACCACGCCATTATTGCCGAATTAAAACCATTACTATACAACCAAACCACCCTTCCATTTATTATTAACTAAGGCTATAAGCAGTGGTATCGCCATACCAATTATAGCTTGCAAGAAATGCCCTTATCTATCCTTTTTTAAAAGAAGAGATTCCCATATCCCCATATATTACATTATTAAGTTGACATGGGGGAATCCCATGTACCCCACAAGTGATCATTGATATGTTTGGTGGAGGATTCCCTTGTACCCTATAAGGCTTTTAATTAGACCAACCATAACCATCAAGACCTTACCATTTAACCATTCCAAACCTTTTAAACCATTTGTACCATTTAGGGTTCCATTACCAAGTTATACCATGCATAGTTTAATGAAAGTCCAACAATTTAACCAAAAGCATTCTCATAGGCATTTTATCAAACAAGTTGGGGACATAGTGTTTCCAAAGACAAAACCAAGTACTAATTAACCATTCCCATGTAACCAAAGGTTCAAACCACCATAATAATATGAAAACCATAAGTAAAAGACATGGGAAAACTATAACCAACTATTGTAACCAAAACCCCTAACATATATTTGAAAACCTAAAACTATACAATATTTATGCCATAAAAACAATTCATAAAATATGCCTTTAGTTGGAGATAACAATAAGGGATGAGTAATATGCCTTAGATTATGAAGATGTTGGAGAGAAATCACCATTGCATTCCCCAAATAGATCCTATTGATGAAACCCTAGCCTTCATTGACGCAAGATACTTAAGAGAATTTAAGAGTATTTTAAAGAGGTTGAGTGATTGCAAATAGGTTAAACAATATCCCAAGAGTGTTATAAGTCGTGGGGCCTTAAGAGGTTAAGAGTGGAAATTTCCAGATTACCCCCAACTTAAAATTTTTCAAATCCCCACAGGATAGTATGACTACCCCATACCAATCGTACCCTACCATACTAGTGGTACCTACCACTCATAACTTATGCCTCACTTTGGACCCCAACACTGTCCAACATATGCCACCCAATCCAAATCACATCCAACCATATGATTAGTACCATGAAATCGTACCCTAGGTAGATACATGAGAGGTTGAACACCATCTAACACATGAGTTAGATTGTATAATTAGTAACCTATCCTCATAACTCATGGTGAGACACTCATACTCAGATCCAAGTTATGTTACTAAGTTTAAGATTAAGTGAAGAAAAACCCAAACTAACGACTGATGTCTCCCAAAACTAACCTAAAAAAAAAGTATGCTACGGTCGATACCAAATATAGTAACCAAACTAGGTTGGGGTGGAACCCACAGGGAATATACTGAACAATTTCTTGACTTGCTGTAATCCACAAGCAGTACAAGAAAATAAATAGGGGGATTTTAGTATCAATTGCAAGTAGTAACCAAATCTTGAGTGCTTTTGAGTCGTAAACAATAGAAGACGAAGCTAGGCTTGTGTTCCCCCTAGCTTCTTAACTCTGTAAATTTCTTGTTATCAACCTAACTATTGTGATGCTTTACATGGAAAGTCTACAAGATATGTATTATCAACATTCTCATGAACGTGATGATAAATCTCACCATTAACCAATTCAGTCTCAGGGCATCACCTTGTTTCTCTTTGTTACAACCTCAGTTCACTATCACCTTTTGAGTTTAAATGATTAGATGAGATGACAGGAATTATAAGGCAAAGATGAATCTCAAATTATTTTCTTAATCTACTTTTCCTAATCACAAACTCCCCTGTCAAGACATTTGTAAATACAGGATATCTCAAGATTCTACAGTAGCTATAAGATTAATTATTGTAAAGAAGACTAAGATACATGCATAAACCCTAGAATAGATAATATCATACTTTCTCTACATAGCTAATCTGCTAGGGTTCCCATAACCCTAGTCAAGGAGATTAGCCACTCATGTTCATACAATAATCCATAATTATGAATGAAGAAGACAAGTAATTAATTGCACAAGAATAAGATGAATAAACTCCAAAGTCTTGAATTGAATAAAAACCCAAAATCTCAATAATAATTTTGAAGTATATAAAAAGTAATAAGAACAATGTCAAAGTACGTAACCTAATAAAAGTTAAACCCTTGGGTATCTATAGAATCTCAAAATAACATGGAAATTCCTAATAAAAACTGGAAATGTAAGGTTATGTCGGCACTCAGTATGACTTGGTCTTCAACTCGTACCTTCGTCATACTAGTCATACTTATGCCTCTCGTATCCACTCCAGTGTCTGATCTCCCAAGTATTCAACTATGTATTCTTCATACGACTTCTGCTTATGAGTTATACATGAGCATACAACTTATGTCCTTCACTCGTATCCACCTGGGACTTCTGTCTTTCTAAGCTTTGAACATTAGTCTGCTTATGGTTTCCCTATATGAGTCGTACTCAGACTATTGAATCATATACTACTGTGACTTAAACTTTGGATGGAAGCTTTATATTCTATTATGCTTACGACTTTATGGTACGAGTACCCTCACTTATAACTTAGATGCTCCAATCATATCTTGTCCATACTTAGATTCACAGTTTTGATTTGGGTTCTGTTGTGCTTACGAGTCATCCCACGAGTCATATCGAGTATTGACGACTCATGGGGTGGCTCATATCTTGATCAAAATTGGTATTTCCATGTCCTTTTCTTCTATTTTTATCCCAACACTGCTGTAGACCTATTTTACCTACAATAAACCCAATAGTGTATCATATCTACTAAAACAACCTAAGTACCCGCATATTCACGATTTTAAGCATAAAAAGTATCGTGTTTCTACGACACATCAACACCCTCAACTTAGAATTTTGCGTATCTTCAGGCAAACAACAATTAAGCTCAATAACTCAACACGATGCTTAAACAAAAAGATCATAAGTTACCCATGACAGTGATTTTGAATCCAATTTTCGCATACATTGTTTCCCTCTCCTAATCTCACTTTTCAAAAATCAAACTGTGTATAACAATTAAGCACACAGCGAAACACAAGGGAATTAGATGATTTTACATTAGTTACAAACAACCAGAAATCGACACAAGCCACATCAACCAAACAGATTAGCAACCTAACAACATAACCCCTGTACGCTCATAGTCAAAGAAATCCTATACACTCAGCTAATATTAATCAATTAATTTAGGGATATAACAAACAACACTCTCGCTCACAAAGAATTATCACCAATGTATATAGAATACCATAGGCTTTCCCATATGCTCTCTTCCTAAGTTCTTAGATAGTCAAAGTAGGATCACTAAATGACTTTATTTGGCTTGTAATGTAGGTTAAGGGCTGGTATGGTATATTTTTATGATTTATTTAGTGACTATACCTCCTTGATACTATGCTAACTTTTGGGGTCCACACTTGCCCAATTTTTTACTTTATGTCTCCCCTTATTTCCCCTTTTTTACTTTCAAAGCACATTTTGACTTAGCCCAGGTACAGTTTTCTTCCTTTATATTTCTTTCTTTCTCTTTTGTGTTCAATTTTTTCCTCTTTTTCTTTTGTTTTCAATTTTTTTACCTCACCTACCCTCTTTTATTTTTCTTTCTACACTTCTTTCTTCATTCTTATTCTTCCTACGAACCCCTATAACAACCACCCTCAACTTAGATAATTTTTTTGAGTTGAGGTGCATAGTGTTCAAAGAGGACCAGTGCCAAACAACTTCATTATAGAAATGGGAAGGTGAAATCTATGTATTTAACAAAAAAATGGTCACTTAAGGCTCAAATAATTGGATCAATGGGAGTCATACTTATTTTGTTGGACATTTAGGCTCAACTGGACTTACAATAAAAAAGGGCCTATGATCATCTCCTACTTGACTATCTTAGACCTAAGTAAAAGCAACCAACAAGTTCTAGATTCCTCAACACCAAAAACTCAGTAGTACCTCACACACACTTGCACATGGTTCCATTGCTAAATACTACATATCCAGTTATGCAACTGCTTACCCTAATTGTTATATCCCTAATCATAATGCCATTATTAGAGTCACAACAATTTCACATATATTACATATCACAACAAAAAATTTTTAGGAAGGGTCTCAACTTTCCAACATAATTTCATTAAACACAAATACTCAACATAATTATTTCAAATCCACAAATTTCCCCAAATTTCTAAATCAGTTCAAATGTAATTCATTACAAATATTTTTCAAAATCTCTAAAAAAATCAATGAAAATAATTTTCTGCCGTAGGTGCCAATTTTTTCCCTATCTCAGCACCTTGTCAACATCAAACCTGCAAGTCATAAATGACTTTTAGATACTTAAATTTTTTAGCTATTACCAAAAATTTAGAATCAGATACACCCATATCCCCAACTAAAAATCATTGCACTATCCCCTATGCTAAAAAATGTAAAGTAAGGATGAAAGGTCATACCTGGGCACTCAAGGTGCTGGCTTAATAATATCAGCCTGTGGGCCCTTACATAGGGTCCCACTATTATCAGCAATAGTCCCATCAACTATCGGGACAAAATCATCAACAATAGTTGGGTCACAACACTGTCCCCCTTAGCACCAATAATAGGGGGTCTCTAAGCACTAGTTCTAGCGGCCATCACACAGACTCTTGTCTCCCGATCTTGTTCATCTTGAAGACTATCTTCCTTAACTTTCTTTAAAGCCTCTTTGTTCTCATGGCTTATCATCTTATTTTCTCTTTTTTCATCTTGGGTCTCCTCAACTCTCAGCTCTAGAAGAGCCCAAATATTAGGAACATACATAGTGGGCACCACTGTATCAATCACAGGCTCTGAAATCACCGGTCTATCATACAACCCATGCACCATCTTTTTTATTTTGGCTACTTTGATCTTTGTCTCTATAATATCGAGCATCTGGCCACCACTTAACTGTTGAGTAATTCTCAACTCGAACATATTAAGTCTGCCCTAAACCCATCTATCTTAGTTCGTGAACTGTGTATCAATCCAGGGCTTTACGTCCCCTTCCATGTGATCGACCATAGCCTCTAGTGTGGGAAATATGGTCATGTCCTCAGTCCACATTATCTGTGAAATCATGATAAGTCCAGAAGGCATGCCTCCTGACCTAGGTGGCACAAACTAGACCGGAGGAGGAGCACTAGACATACCCATTGCATCTGTCTACATAGTATCCATCTGCTTATCTATCTCACTGCCTCAGTAGTTTTAGTTTGACCACTCCGCCGAAATATATCAGCCATCAAATCTACTATTTGCCTTATCTGCCAAACCAAAGGGTTGGTTGCATCTCTGATTAGGCCTAAGTGAGTGGTGTTCATGGCCTCTAATATCTCATCGATACCCGGGAGTTCTTGTACTCCCACAGCCAGGCACATTTGTGTGATCATGAAAGGATACTCCAATAGAGACTTCTCACCTCCTATAAGTTGGTCTCTCAACTCCCGAGTTAAGAATTCACCAACATCAAAGTCATAACCAGCTATGAACCCAACTATCATAGCTATCCGAACTGGACTCAGAACATTATCTCTCGTGGTAGGACAAAGCTTGTGCTAGGCCAATGTCCACCATGACTTACCCTCAAAGTTGAGGGTGTTCCTCTTAATCTTCTAGGAGATCACCCCTGGTCCTCTTACTACCCACAAAATATTTTGTCCATTTAAAGCTATTCGCTCCGCAATCCTTCTAAAGAACTCCATCTTTTCCTCAGAACCCAATGTCCTCCGAGTGATCTTCTTTATTTATTCTATCCGATAATCTATCTCTTCAGTGTTTACCAAAGGCAGATACTCTAGTTCATATAAGAATCGACCAATACATGGTGAAATGTCTACCCGTACTCCTTGAATTATAAGTTAAGCAATTGGATCACTAGATTTCCATAATTGACCTTGTGGATATTGTATTTGAAGTTCGCCCTTGTATGCTGCATAAAATTCTCATACCAGTACCTCACCGTACTTTCTAGGTTCTCTCGTCATCCATTCAAAACCATATTACTGGAAGTGCTCCTTGAACCTGGGTATCTCTGACATCCTAGTAGTCGTCAACCTCTGCTTTAGATACAACACCTGTTTGATCTTTCTACCTTAAGGTTTGCTTAACTCACTGTTAAAAGTCTCATGTATATATGGGTACCCCTATCATTCAATATTAGGAACCGAAGCAGTGGTAAGTATAAGTGAAGGGTCTTGTCGATCAATTAGAGTAGCCTCAACCTCTTTTGTACTATGGACATTCTCAGAACTAGCTTGTTCCAAACTCAATTCAACATCATCATCAGCATCTGAAGCTGGTGGTGTATGAGGAAGAGAGGTAGTTGAATTTTTTTTCTTGGACCTCGTAGAGGTGTTTCCTCCAGGGGTGAAACTTCTTCCCCTTGTCAGACTTTTTCCCTTTTGGGGAAGCCTTTCCCGTTATTGTGCCTTCTTATAGGTCACGCTACTGTTGGATGACACAGAGAACTCAGAACCAGTTGATTCTGAACTAGTAGCTGGTGCCTTCTTATTGACCTTCTTGGCCACTTGCTTAGTAGATGATGTTTCTTAAGAGGCATGGTACTTAGAAGTACACATTAATTAGTAAACAAATAAAGAAAAGAAAAAAAAACTAAGAAACTAAAGTTTAGTGTGCATGTTCTGTTCAGGGTACGAGTGGGGGATACATGTCCTATAGAATGGGTAAGACTCATATGAACGATTTGTATGATACACAGTGTATGAAGAATTGCTCACTGGTCTGCTTACAACTCCTTCTCACCAGTCGTACTAACAATGTATGACACATCACCAACAGACGTAAGTAGATAAAAAATATTTTATAAAATATTTTTTCTCCCAGGTTAGTACGATTTAAGCATATGAGTTGTATGGATTGGGTAAGACTCATTTAGGCAAGTCGTATCTATTCTAGAACTTTAAATTTGTTAGATATCCATGTTGTCAGTGGGTATGAGTCCCATTATGACCTCGTTACCAGTGGGTACAAGTCGTAAGGAGTCTCATATACACTATAACATAGAAGTTCAACTTTAAAGTTTGACTCCAAATCAAATTTTCCAAAATACCCACTAATTATGCAACAATACCACTCACTTCAAGTCAAAATAACACACAAAAAACCAAAATACAAGTTTATTCCCCCTTTCAATTTTCAACTTAAACCTAAGAATTAGGGATCCAAAATGCAATACCCAAATAATCTCAACTTAAGGAAACTTAGAGATAACTCACTTGCATGATTTCAACTTGAAAAATACTGAGTTTTGAGTTAGAAACTTAATTGAACCAATTTGATTTAGGTTATTTGAATTTTCACTTGTTCTTCCCTGAATTTATGTGGAACTCAAGCAAGGCTAAGAATTTGAGCACGTTGGTATCTAATTCAAAGTGTTTTTGAAAGAATTTTGCATTGAAAACTTTCAAATTGAGCAACAATGGTGGTTTTGGCGTGTTTTGGTTATCGAGTACCCGATGGGTACCCTTTTATATTTTAAACCAATCTCTAGGCTGGGTTGACCCACAACCCTTACCTGGTAAGCTTGGGTACGAGTTGTGTGAATGAATCATACCCAGTCTTATGGGTCTTCTCTTATACTCGTATAGGCTTGGAACCTTACTTGGGTTCTAAAGTCTATACGATTCAATGTAACGAGTTATACCTTGAGGGTACAACTCATTCTGAGAGTTGTATCCATTCCAAAAACTTTTACCTGATTTTTCTTAGTCTCCCATGTCCATACGACTCCTACTCACGATTTATACCATCTAGATATGACTCATAAAAAGTCTATATGACAAATTTTTGAACTTTTCCGGGTATCTTCTGCACTATTTAGTCCTGAACACTGAACAAATATATTAACCTATAACTGTATAAGTACAAAAACATGGGTTGCCTCCCACACAGTGCTTGATTTAACATCGTCACAAAATGTGGCTAAGTTGGGTACTCATATTTCACCAACTATCCCATGGGTTACCTCCCATGCAGCACTTGATTTAACATCACGACACGATGAAATCTCCTTGGCTACTCAGTCTTCACCAAGGTCAATTTTAAAAACCTCATTCACTTCTTCATAATTTCCCATATAGTGCTTTACTCTTTGCCTGTTTACCTTAAATGGGGCTTCACCATCCCTCTTCAATTCTAAAGAACCATAGGGATAAAATTTTGTATTCGTAAATGGACCATACCTTCTAGACCTCAACTTACCTGGGAACAATCGAAGCCTTGAGTTGTAGAGCAATACCTGGAACTTTTTATGATGATTTTTTTCTCAATTTTGTAGTCATGATGTGGTTTCATATTTTCCTTGTAAAGTGAAGAACTTTGGTACGCCCGAAGTCAGAATTCATCCAACTCATTCATACTCTTCATCCTTGACTTGGCTGTATACTGCCACTCTAAATTCATCTTCTCTAAAGCCTAAAGTGCTTTATGTTCATGTTCAACAATCAAGTGACATGTCTTTCCATATACTAACTGATATGGCGAAGAACCAATTGGGATCTTGAATGCTGTTCAGTAAGCCCATAATGTATCATCTAACTTTCGTTCCCAATCAGTCCTATTAGCATTTACTATCTTAGCCAAAATGGACTTAATTTCTCTATTGGACATCAACCTATCCACTAGTTTGCAGATGATAAGGTGTTTCCACCTTGTGTTTCACTCCATACTTCTCAAGAAGATCTTTGAATAGACGATTACAAAAATATGACCCTCTATCACTAATAATAGCACGGGGCATGCCAAATCGAGAAAAAATATTCCTTTTCAAGAATGTAGTGACAATACTGCTTCATTGTTGCACATCATAACTATTTCCACCCATTTTGAAACTTAATCCATAACCACACATATATACTTCATGACAAACGAACTCACAAAAGG
This sequence comes from Capsicum pubescens, assembly GCA_030864215.1. NCBI lineage: Eukaryota > Viridiplantae > Streptophyta > Magnoliopsida > Solanales > Solanaceae > Capsicum > Capsicum pubescens. The sequence continues at coordinate 188,953,926 of CM061544.1, read as the reverse complement.
TCCCATTAAATCCACACCCTATACATCAAACAGTTTCAATTCTAAGATAGGAGTTAGAAAGTTTATGTCATCTAGAGATGTTACCTTGTCGTTGACGTTGATCACAAGCAGAAGCAAAATTATGTGTATCTTTATAAATTGTTGGCCAATAAAATCCATATTGCAAAATTTTATGGGTAGTGCGGGTTCCTCCATGATGACCTCCAACTAGCAGTGAATAACAAACCTTAAGTATACTCATCATCTCCACCTCAGGTATTCATCTACGAATAATCCTATCTACATAAATTCTGAATAAATAAGTCTCATCCCAAAAATTTTTCCTTACCTCATGAATAAACTTATTTTGTTGTTGTAAGGAAAGATCTTCTGGGATTAGATCACTAGCTAGATAATTTTCATAATCTACAAACCATAGAATTAGATCTTGGGAAGCTGCTAATATCTGCTCATTTGGAAAACTGTCATCAAACTTAATCCCATCTTCAACTTTTTGCATAGCTTCCTCCTCTAGTCTAGACAAATGATCCACAACTTGATTCTTAGTACCTTTTTTATCCTTGACCTCGAAATCAAATTCTTGGAGAAATATCTTCTACCTATTAGTCTAGGCTTCACATACTTTTTCACTATCAAGTACGACAATGCTGCATGATCAGTGTGCAAAATCACCTTAGTCCTAATAAAATAACACCTAAACTTCTCAAAGGCAAAAACCACTGCAAACAACTCTTGTTCCGTCATGGTGTAGTTCTCTTAAGTAGAATTTAGTGCTTAGCTAGCATCGTAGATGGAATGAAGGATCTTTTCTTTCTGTTGACCTTGTACAACCCCTAAATCCAAACGACCCATGTCACACATAATTTTAAATGGCAAGGACCAGTATGGAGATACAATGATAGGAGCAGTCATTAATTTCTCTTTCAAATATTCAAAAGCCTTCAAGCATTCTTACATAACCTCAAATTTCACCTCTTTCTCAAGAAGACTACAATGAGGGTTGGCTATCTTGGAGAAATCCTTGATCAAACTCCTATAAACCCCAGCATGTCCAAAAAAGCTACAAACACCCTTCATAGAAATTGATGGAGGTAATTTCTTGATCACTTCAATCTTCTCTCTATCTACCTCAATACCCCATTTTGAAATTTTGTGCCCAAGCACTATACCTTCTTTGACCATAAAATGACACTTTTCCCAATGAAGTACCAAATTGCATTCTCCACACCTTTTAAGAGCATTCATCAAGTGGACTAAGATGTTATCAAAAGAATTACCAACACCTGAAAAATCATCCATAAAGACTTCGATGGTGTCTTCTACCATGTTAGAAAAAATTGACATCATATATCTCTGAAATGTGGCTGGAAAGTTACATAACCTGAATGGCATATGTCTGAATACGAAGGAACCATAAGGACATATGAAGGTGGTCTTCTCTTGATCTTCAGGTGCAATATTAATTTGGTTATAACCTAAATACCCATCAAGAAAATAGTACCATCCTCTTCCCGCTAATATGTCTAATATTTGGTCCATAAAGGGCATGGGAAAATGGTCCTTCTGAGTCAGTGCATTTAATTTTCTAAAATCCATTCATACTCTCCATCCTGTGACTGGTATCATTGGCACTAGCTCATTATTCTCATTAGGCACAATTGTAATACTACCTTTTTTCAACCCACTTACTATCAACAATAGGATACACTACACCAACATCCAACCACTTGAATATCTCTTTCTTCACCACCTTCTATAGAGGAGGATTGATTCAACCCTGATATTCTATACTTGGAATACAATCTAGTTCAAATTAAACTTTATGAGTACAAATTCCAGGCAAAATACCTACAATATCTGTAATGGACCAACCTATGGCCCTCTTGAATCTCTATAATACTGATAACAAAGCTTCTACTTCTGTTTCACTCAAGTCAGCTAAAATAATTACTGGCAAAGTATTATTGGCTCTTAAAAATGCATATTACAAATGAGAAGGGAGAGCCTTTAACTCTAAGATAGGTGGCCCATCAATAGATATGCGAACAGGTGGAGTAGTTCTACTCTTCAGATCAAAATAAAGCCCTTTTGGTGCATAAGTATACGAACCACTCCCATACAGTGCACATACCATTTCATCAAACTCATCAATACCATTAATATCAAAGTTCATGATCATGGTAGCAAGAGATTAAACACTCAATCTCTCTTTAATAGGAATAATATCAGTAACATTATCCCAAACAATCATCGAGTCAACATCATAGAATGAATCCAACTTTTTATCATAAACATCAATCACGGATATCACTCTTAACTCATCTGGCTACTTCATAGATTTGCATACATTGAATGTCATCTGTTCATCATTGAGTCTCAGCATTAGATGTCATTTCTCCATATCAATCAACTAACTACCTATAGGAAAGAATGGTCTTCCAAAAATAATTGGGACTTGGAAGTCCACTCCACAGTCCAAGATAAAAAAGTCAGCAAAAAAGCTAAAAAAAACACCTTCACTAATACATCATATAGAATACCAACTGGCTTCTTAACTAATCTATACACCATCACTAGTCTCATGGTTTTTGGTTTTGGGGCTCCTAACCCTAACTATTTGAATACTGCAAAGGGCATGAGGTTGATGCTAGCTCCCAAATCACATAATGCTTGACTGAAGTTGAAAGATCCAATAGTGCAAGTAAATGGTGAAAGCACCAGGATCTCCCTTATTCTCTACCAATGATCTAGTAACTACCAAACTACAATAATAAATACTGTCGACTGGCTCATAACTCGCTGACCTTTTCTTGGTAATTAAGTTTTTCATGAATTTAGCATATCATGGCATTTGCTCTAATGCCTCTACAAGTGGTATGTTGACTGGCAACTCCTTTAACATACTCAAATTTTTTTTATACTTACCCTCTTCTTGTTTTTTTTTCAGACTTTGTGGAAAGGGAGGAAGAGGTCTCGGAATAGGTCTCAACACAGGCTTCTCAACCTCAACTTTTTCTTTATCCTCTTTACTACTGCTTTTTACATCATCAGGATCATTATTATTTTATGCTCATCTATAGTGGGAATAGGTGCATGTGTGGTGGCTTTACCACTCTGAGTGGTAATGCCATGGCAATGAGCATCATTCTTTAGATTCTGAACTGTATTACTAGGGAGAGTGCCCGGTTTCTTCTGATTTACTGTGGCCAACATCTGACTGAATTATTGCTCCAACTATTTGATTTCTATAGCATGTGATTCAACTTTCTAATTTTGCCCTAACAAATCTGCCTTAAGATTTTTAAGACAACTTTCTTGACTTTCTTATCCTTTGACTAATTTTGACAAAAGTGCCTCCATTCTGGTTTTTGAATCATGACCCATAGGCAGAATATGCTTATCACTCTTCTCCTTTTAGTCATCTTTCCGATGCTAATCACTCTCTCTTTCTCTCTCTACTTCTATCTCTATATCTTTTGTTATAATAGTTTCGACCTTGATTCCCTTGCCCTTGAGCTAAAAAATCTGCCAACCTACGATCAAGATACTTTTCTTCCTCTTCAAATCCAATCTGAAAAGTTTTCAAAGTAGATGCTTAAGCCCTAACTACATTTACTTTCTAGCACCCATTACTATAAATTTCTTAGTAAGAATCCCAATATCTGTCTGAAGTTGAGCAACCTCTTGTGTGACCAAGTCATTATTCACTCTATAATCACCAGCTGCTCTAAAATCATATGCAACCACACCACATTCAACATCTCTCATATGCCATCCTCTATTAGTCACTGAAATTTTATCTAGAATCTCTTATGTACAATCCTACCAAATTTGCATAAATGTACCTCTTGAAATAGTATCTGCCATTGCTCTCGAACTGAATACTGATCTGTAGAAGATTTCCAGCAAATTTGACCCTCTGATTTTGTGATTAGGTACCATGCTTAGCTTCTTCTTGAATCTAAACCATGCCTCATATAAGGATTTTAAAGGTAACAGTCTGAAGTTATAAATTTCATCTTTCAACTGTAATATTCTTGCAGGAGGGAAAATCTGCCAAGAAACTATTTCCGCAACTCATGCCAAGAAGTGATTGAATCTCCCAAAAGTTTCCTTAACCATAGTGATGCTTCTTCAATAAGAGAAAATGGGAACAACCTCAACCTCAAAGCTTCTTGGTCCACCCCTGGAATGGTATAAGATGTACAGATCCTAGTAAAGTCAGCAAGATGCAGATTTGCGTCATCGGTTGCTGCTCCTAAAAACACACCCTTTAAGTTTAACAGCTGGATCATAGCACTAGTAATGTCAAACTTCATATTGGGGGGGAGGGGTAAAGGTTGAGTAATGATTCTTCCTATCTCAGTCGGTTCTACATATCCCATATATTCGTTGTATTCCTCATATGGTTATAGAGGCTGATAAGCAGGGATCACTGACACTCTTCCTCTCTGAACTCTATTACCCACTTGTTTTGGCCTGACTAGTTCTCAATTCTAAGCTCTCTGAGCCTCTTCAGCTGCCCTTGCATATTTAGCTTCTCATCTCTCTCGCTCAAAATATTGTTGTGTTTGTATATCTGCAACATTTTAAGGAACAAGTGGAGCAAGTGAGATTGCCGAGTTTGGATCAACAAGTGGAGCTTTTTGACCCCAAAAAGGAACACCATCACGAATTTGTTCTGCCATTCTTCATGGTGTTTGAAGAATTCATTATGGCATTGGATCAAAGAGAGTAAGGGATAACCTCTTCTACTAGTGTTTGACATACACTGGCGTATACCAAATAAAAAATTGAATATAAAACCCAGGAACTTTACCAAATTCAATCAACAAATTACACCGTCTTCCCCAACAATGGTACCAAAATTTGATATCGCCCAAAACTAACCTCCAAAAGAAGTATGCTGTAGTCGATGCCAAATATAGTAACCCAGCTATGTTGGGGTAAAACCCACAGGGAAGATGCTGAAAAGTTGCTTGACTTGGTGTAATCCACGGGCAGTACAAGAAAGTAAATTAGGGGAGGGGGGATTTTTTATCAAGCGCAAGTAGTAACCAAATATTGAGTACTTTTGAGTTGTAAACAATAGAAGACGAACACTAGGCTTGTGTTCCCCCTGGCTTCTTAACTCCATAAACTTCTCGTGATCAACCCAACTATTTTGATGCTTTGAATGTAAAGTCTACAAGATATGTATTATCAAATGCCTTGTGAACATGATGATAAATCTCACCCTTTATCAATTCAGTCTCAGGGCGTCGCCGTGTTGCTCCTTGTTACAACCTCAATTGACGTTCACCTTTGAGTTCATGTGATTAGATGAGATAGCGGGAATTATAAGGTAGAGGTGAATCTCAAATTACTGCCTTAATCTTCTTTTCCTAATCATAAACTTCTTTGTGAAGACATTTGCAAATATAGGCTATCTCATGTTTCTACAGAAGTTATGTGATTAATTATTGTGAAGAAGATTAAGATACATGCATAAATCCTATAATAGATGAATATCATACTTCCTCTACGTAGCTAATCTGCTATGGTTCCCCCAACCCTAGTCAAGGAAATTAGCCGCTCATGTTCATGCAATAATCTATGATTATCAATGAAGAAGACATGTAATTAATTGCACAAGAATAAAATAAATAGACTCCAAAGTCTTGAATTGAATAAAAACCCAAAATATCAAGAATAATTATAAAGTATATGAGAATTAATAAGAAAAATGTCAAAGTACGTAACCTAATAAAAAATAAATCCTAGGGTATTTATAGTATCTAAAAATAACATAGAGATCCTAATAAAAGTGGGAAAGGTAAAGTTAAGTCGGCACTTAGTACGACTCCGTCTTCAACTCATACCATCATCATAGTATTCGTCCTTGTGCCTCTCGTATCCACTTCAGTGTCTGATCTCCCAAGGCTTTAACTTTCTGTTCATCATACGACTTCTTCTTACAAGTCATACATGAGCATACGACCCGTGTCCTTCACTCGTATGCACCTAGGACATCTGTCTTTCCAAGCTTTGAACACTACTCTGCTTACAGTTTCCCTATATGAGTCATATCATACTTCCATTTGTATACTTCTGAGTCTTCAACTTTGGATGGAAGCTTTAGATTCTTTTATGATTACGACTTCATGGTACGGATCATACCCTTGCTTACGACTTAGATGCTCCAGTCGTATCTTGCCCATACTTAGATTCTCAGTTTAGCGTTGGGTTCTGTTGTGCTTACGAGTCATCCTACGAGTCATATTGAGTGTTGACGACTATTGAGATAACTCGTATCTTGATCAGAATTGGTCTTTCCAGGCCTTTTTCTTCTATATTTATCCCAACACTACTGTAGACCTATTTTACCTGCAATAATCCCAAAAGTGCATCATATCTACTGAAACAACTTAAGTTCCCGCATAAATTCATAGTTTTAATCATTGAAAGTTCCATGTTTCCACAACACATCAATGACCCATTACCAACCATACGACTCGTACCCACCTAGTAGTACCCATTCCATAGACTCAACCACCCAACACAGGACAACATATGACTGGGTCACCTGACCCGTGCCCTATCATACGAGAAGTACCCTACGTCGTATGATGTCCAGAAGCGAAAAACAGAGAATTTTTCTAAGGGTAAAAACCCAGGGTATTTCAGGGGACCACCCCCATTACCCAACCCAGCCTCCAAATATGTACCCTAAGTTAGATGAATTTCAAACATATAATAATATAGCGTTTTGCATAATTCCATGACTCTGGGATAGGTACATAACCGTGACCAACCCAAGCAAGTCTAACCATCCAATACCCAACCAATAACCATACCAAAACCAAAACAATAGCCAAGTTTGAGTCCATAACATAATAGGATGGAACAATCATAAATACAGTCAAATTGTATCAACCATAATACTAATACTAATACTAATGCCAAGGATGACACCACTACTGACACCGCCCATACCAACATGTAGTAGTCCCATAAAGCCTCTAACTGAAAGTAAAACAATATCCGATTCGGACATCCCCCCCACCATAGCCAAAACAATAGTCTATATAATGACCAAAGTATGTAAAACATCCATGACATAAAATGGAGCCTTCCAAAATATGGAATCTCACCACTTCAATCCAAATGAATTGATCCCGAATCCGATCACTGAGCAAGAGGAGTAGAACGATCGATTCCTATATAAAGTGGGGATACAGCTACCCAAAGATGGGTTAGCAGGTGAATGCTAGCATGTACTCAGGATAAGGATAAAATAATGCCAACCTTTAAAACCAATTAAACCAACAATAAGCATTCGCATCCATACATATATATATATAACCATGCTGGGAAAGGGAACCGGGTTTAGAATGCCTTAGAAACCATTAACCTGGGTGTGTGTGGTTAAACATCCTAGAACCACCCACGGGCTATGTGGGTCTACTATAACCTTCTTAACGGGCCCCGATTCATGTAGCCGCATAAATTAGAGATACCATAGGAGTAGGGGATTCTTGAGTACCCTTTGTTCACCATGATACATATGTACAAGTGTACTCTGTAGATTCCCGTATACCCCATAAGTATCATATATGGTCTCCATGACCAATCCTTATGTCGGCAAATATGAGTTTCCAGTGTTTGTCCATTAGACTCATACCTTCACGGTTAACGATCACCCCCCGCCATTATTTCCCAATTAAAACTATTACCACACAACCAAACCACTATTCCATTTTTATTAACCAAGGCTATAAGTAGTGGTATCTCCATACCGACTACAGCTTGCGAGCAATGTCCTTAGCCATACTTTTTAAGAAGTAGGGATTCCCATGTACCTATAGATTACATTATTAAGTTGACTTGGGGGAATCCCATGTACCCTACAAGTGATCATTATTATGTTTTCTTAGGGGATTCCCTTTTACCCCACAAGGCTTTCAATTAGACCAACCATAACCACCAAGACCTTACCATTTAACCATTCCAATCCCTTTTAACCATTTAGGGTTCCATTACACAATTATACCATGCATAGTTCAATGAAAGTCCAATAATTTAACCAAAAACATTCTCATAGGCATTTTATCAAAAAAGTTAGGGGCATTGTGTTTCCAAAGCCAAAACTATGTGCGATTAACCATTCACATGCAATCAAATGTTCAAACCACCATAATAATATGAAAACCCTAAGTAAAATACATGGAAAAACCATAACAAACCATTATAACCAAAACCCCCAACATGTATTTGAAAACCCAAAACCATATAACATTTATGCCATGAAACCAATTCATAAAACATGCCTTTAGTTGGAACTAACAATGAGGAAGGAGTAACATGCCTTAGATTATATAAACGACAGAGAAAAATAACCTTTGTAAGCCCCAAATTGATCCTAATAATGAAACCCTAGCCTTTCTTGACCCAAGATCCTTGAGAGAATTTGAGAGTGTTTGAGTCATTGAAAATAGGTTAAATAATGCCAAAAAAGTGTTATAATTCATGGGGCCTTAAGAGGTTAAGAGGGGAAAAGTCCAGATTACCCCTACTTAAACTGCTTAAAATTCCTGCAGGATGGTACAACTACCCACCCCAATCGTACCCTAGGGTACGAGTGGTACCCTTAACTCATACCCTAAGCCTCTTCTTGGACCCTAACACTGTCCAACATATGACCTCCCAAGCCAAACCGTACACAACCATATGATTAGTACTATGAAATCATACCCTAGGCAGAATAGAATCACCTAGAATAAACTTAGGGCAACATATTCTTGACACCTTACCATTAGTACCCTAGCACATGAATCGTATATTTCAACCATACCTTGGAAAGAAACCAACCAACCTATACTGGTAATGATAAAACCATGACCCACCAAACCGTACCACATCATACAACTAGTACCCCTAGTCGTATGATGTCCATAAGTAAAAAACAGTGAAATTTTCTAAAGGTCAAAACCCAGGGTGTTTCACTTAACCCATACCCACCAAAGAATAGAATCAAAAAGGGATTTGGACATTGTCCAACATACGAATAAATGGTGTAACTCGTAACCTACCTTACGACTTTTGGTGAGCCACTCATACTCAAATCTAAGTTAAGTTACCAAGTTTTATATTAAGTGAAGGAAAACCCCAACCCAATGACCCATCACCTGCCATACAATTTGCACCTACTAAGTCGTACCCACACCAGAAAATCAACCACCCAACACTGGACAACCTACAAATTGGGTCACCTAACCCATACCCTAGCATACGACTAGTACCCTCTAGTCGTATGATGTACAGTGAGTTCAAAACCCAGGAAATTTTTAAGGATCAGAACCTTCGATGTTTCAATTCTCCCCCACTAGGATCATTCTTCCCCAAATGACAGCACCAGACAGTACAAGCACGATTTACACCCCAACACCTCAATTCTGACAGTTAGCTAAGTTTGAAAAAAAGGTGCAAGGAATCAATCTTTCCTTTAACAAAGTTTGAAAACAAAGCATGATGAATTACACATACCTTTTGCATGAATTCTCGGAGAAAAAAATAGGAACGAATATTTGGACTACATGTCCTCTTTCGCTTCCTAAGTAGCCTCTTCCACCTTGTGGTTTCTCCATAAAACCTTAACCGAAGCTATATCCTTGGTCCGCAGCCGATGAATTTTTTGATCCAAGATCTCAACTAGGACCTCCTCATAAGATAAGGAATTCAAGATACACAATCCTTCCAAAGAAATAACTAATGAAGGATCACCTGCACATTTCCTCAATATAGAGACATGGAACACCTGATGAATGAAGCTCAAACTATAAGGAAACTCCAATTCATATGCAACATTACCAACCCTTCTCAAAATTACATAAGGACCGACGTACCAGGGACTGAACTTACCCTTCTTCCCAAACTGCATTACTCTATTCATGGTAGACACCTTTAATAACACCCTATCCACAACCTCAAATTCCAAATCACTTTGCCTTACATCCAGATAGGAATTTTGGCAACTTTGGGCAGCCTTAAGCCTATCCTGAATCACCTTCACCATATTTATTGCCTGGTAAACCAAATCTGGGCCAAACATATCCTCCTCACAAAGCTCAAATCACCCAATAGGAGATATATACCTCCTACCATACAATGCCTCAAAAGGGGCCATACCAATACTAGAATGATATCTATTATTGTAAGGAAATTCTACAAGAGATAGATGCTCAACCCAGCTACCACTATAGTCAATCACACATGAACGAAGCTTATCCTCCAGCTTTTAAATAGTCCTCTCTGTTTGCCCATCCATCTATGGGTGGAAACCAGCACTCAGGCTAACTTTAGTCCCTAATCCTTTCTAAAACAACCACCAAAAGTGAGATAAAAGCTGTGTACCATGATCTGAGATGATAGAAGAAGGTACCCAATGCAACTTTACAATCTTATGAAGATACAACCTTGTATAATCCTCATCTAAAAAGATAGTCCTCATGAGCAAAAAATAAGCTGACTTTGTCATCCTATCCACGATGACCCAAATTGAATCAAACTTATTTTGAGACCGAGGAAGACCGATAATGAAATCCATGTTGATCACTTCCTATTTCCATTCAGGCAACTCAATCTCTTGATATAACCCTACGGGCCTCATAAGCTCAACTTTTACTTGTTGACACACCATGCACTTGACCACAAAATCAGCTACATCTCTCTTCATACCATTCCATCAAAACATATTCTTCAGGTCATCATACATTTTCATTGAACCTGGATGAACAAATACCATAATTAATGTGCCTAAGCCAATATACTTTCTAAAGAACCACCGACGTTAGGAACATATAACCTCTCTTAGTACCAAAAGGTACCATCACCACTACTATCAAATACCCACATCTTTTGCCCGCCAACATCACCCTTGATTTTTATCAACATAGGGTCTAACATTTTCTTCTCCTTGATTTCTGCACCAAGAGACGACCGCATCATTCCCTGAACGAACACATCACTATCCTTAGAGTCCAAAAAATGAACTCTAAGGTTAGCCAAATGGTGAATATCCTTCACCAACTCTCGCTTCTCCTTGTCCACATAAGTTAAAATCCCCGTGGATAACCTATTATGAGTATCAAAAACTATATTAGCTTCACTTGGATGGTAATAAAGACTTATGTCATAGTTTTTGAGAAGCTTAAGTCATCTCATCTGCTTGAGGTTAAACTCTTTCTGAGTAAACACATATCATAGGCTTTTATGATCTGAGAAGATATCCATGTGCACCCCATACAAATAGTGCTTCCAGATTTAACACAAACACCACAGCTAATAACTCCAAATCATGAGTAGGATAATTCCTCTCATGCACTTTCAAATGCCTAGAACCATAGGCTATCACCTTACTATAATGAATCAAGACATAACCAAGTACCACTTAGGATGCACCACAGTAAACCACGAACTACTCAGTGCCTTTAGGCAAAGTCAAAATTGGAGTCGAAGTTATCTTATCCTTCTGTTTCTCAAAACTACCCTTACACATATCTGACAATGAGAACTTTACCTTTTTCTGAGTCAACTTAGTCATCGGGGGAGCTATAGTTAAAAAACTTTGCACAAACCTCCTATAATACCCGGCTAAACCCAAGAAACTCTGAATATTAGTTGGAGTTGTGGGTCTAGGACGCCTCTTATCCATCTCAACCTTTTGTGGATCCACCATGATCCCCTCACTAGAAATAATGTGACCCAAAAAGGTGACAACGTTCAACTAGAATTCACATTTCAAGAATTTGGCGTACAACTACTTTTTCTTCAAGGTCTGCAATACCATATGGAGGTGATTGGCATGATCCACCCCTCTCTTAGAATATACCAAGATGTCATCTATGAATACAATGAAAAATAGATCCAGAAACTAATGAAAGACCCTATTCAACAAATCCATAAATATTTTTGGGCTATTGGTTAAACCAATAGACATAACTAGGAACTCAAAGTGCCCATATCGAGTTCAGAAAACAGTCTTAGGGATATCCACTTCCCTAATCTTAAGATGATGATACCAAGTTTGAAGATCAATCTTAGACAAGAATTTGGCACCTTTCAACTGATCAAACAAGTAATATATCCTTGGAAGAGGATGCTTATTCTTAATCATTACCTTATTCAACTGTCAATTATAAATACACATCCGAAGGGAACCATCCTTGTTATGCACGAATAATACCAGTGAACCCCATGGGGATAGACTAGGATAGATGAAACCCTTATAAAAAATATCCTTAAGTTTCTTCTTAAGCTCCTATAACTCAGCCGGAGCCATTCTTTATGGAAGAATAGAAATTGGACGAGTGTCCAAAACCAGATAAATCCCAAACTCAATTTCCATATCAGGAGAAACACTAGGAAGGTCATTAAGAAAAACCTTAGGAAATTTATTCACTATCGGAATAGAATGCAAAGAAGGACTATTAGAGTTAGAATCTTTAACCCGGACCAAGTGATAGAGACACCCCTTGGAGATCAATCTTTGAGCTCTAAGATATGATATAAACCTATCCTTAGGAGCTAGGGAGCCACCCTCCCACTCAATAACCGGTTCACCAGGGAACTTAAAAACTACCTTACAGGTCCGAAAATCTAAGGATTCATAGAATGAGTACAACCAATCCATTACCAGAATAACAACAAAATCCACTATATCCAGTTTAAATAAATCCACCCGAGTCTCCTTACTACCAACAAATACCACACCCCCTATAGACTCTTTTAACAATCACAGTTACCTACTGGGGTAGAAATAGAATAAGGGTCCAAAATAATATCGGGACCAAAACAAAAATACACACCCAAAAATAGGGTCATATAAAAGAGAGTGAACCTCAGATCAAGTAAACAATACACGTTATAAGAAAAAAGTTGTAATGTACTAATCACGACATCAGGAGATGCCTCAGACTCCTGTCAAGATGCAAGAGCATATAATTGATTCTGCCTTATGCTGATACTACATACAAAAATAGGTACAGAAATAGCACCTCTTACAGCAGGCGCATATGAAGAGGAAACCAAATTCTATTCGCTCTTGAAGCAACCTTACCAACTGAATAGTTTCTAAGCATATGGCTTTGCTGACCATATTTGAAATACTTGTCCCTCCCCTCATCATAGAAGCCTCAATATAACCGACTACAGAACCTATAATGAGGAAATGATGAAGTCGACTGTGCTTTACTAGCCTGAGATTGGGCACCCTATGCCCTAAAGTTATCGCTATCCTACAAACGCTTATCACCCGACAACTTCAGGTAAGGAGCACTAGTTATGGGGAAAGTACCAGAACTCCTCCACTTTTTCTTTGGTCACTTACCACCATCTCTTCCACTTTGCTATTGGCTACCATCCTGCTTTGAGAACCTATACTTTTTATCCTGCCTTTACCCTATCTCAGCTTGCTTTTTCTATTTATTCTCCACCTAATGCATATGAACAACTAACCGAGAAATTTCCATATCCTTGATCAGAAAGGCAGTCTTACATTTAAGGCTCAACACACGAGACAGTTTTGAAGTGAACTTTCTTATCCTGGTCCTTATATCAGACACCATCTCTAAAGCATACCTAGACAGTTGGTGAAATTTCCCTATTTCAGATTAACAAATTCCTCCGCTTTTGCTTTCCTTAGCTCCTGAGGAAAGAAGCAGTCCAAAAATGCATTGAAGAAAGTCTCCCACAAAGATGACTCATCAATATCACTCATTTCCCCATCCTATTTCTCAAACCATTGGTACGCCATATCCTTTAACTGGTAGGCAGCAAACTCCACCCCTTCCACATTGGTGGCATGCATAATCTTGAATATATTTTCCATCTAATCCTAAAAACCCTGAGGATCCTCCTTCACCTAAACACCAGTAAAAGTTGGAGGACTCAACCTCATAAATTGGCCAACCCTTGTGGTCTCAGAAGATGGAGTACCAGATGCACCATGCTCAGCTAGAGAAGCTACCAATTGAACAATTATATGAATCGATTGGCAAAACTCTGTATTCGTCACGTCTTCTAGAGGAGCCTAAGGAGGACTGTAGAGAACTGGTGGAACTCTAAAGAAGTCAGGGATGAGATCCCTTGACCGAGTATGGATCTCATGAGTAGAGCGTGTCCTGTCAACATTGTCCCCAGTTGGGACAAAAGAGTTTTCGTGAGCTTCAGATCATCGCGGCATGATCTAAAAAGAGAACAAACAAAAATTAGAGAGGATTTTAGGACTTTAGACCTTACATCTTGAAATTAGAACACAAGAAAGAGAAATATTCCTAAATGACTTATAGCCTCTCCCTTATGAGTGTGGCGCTTTACACACCCTTAAAAAAGAATCTACTCAACACGACTTTGTGGACTCCCTATTGATCATGAACCTTAAGCTTTGATACCAACTTGGCATGACTGAATCGGGGCCTTATCGTAATGGGCATCCTTATTCCAGCTAGGGTCGAGGACCACCCCTAAAATCGAACCCAACCTCCAAGCACATACGCTAAGTCAAATAAATTCTAAACATATAATAAGATAGAATTATGCATAACCCAATAATTTGGGATAGGTTCATAACCATGAACAACCTAAGAAAGTCTAACCATCCATTACATGGAACATAAATCATATTAGTTCCAAACCGATCCATAGCCATAATAGTTCCAAATCATATATATAATTTTAAAAAAATGGAACAATCATAAATCAAATTTAGTCAATAGGTATAGCCATAATACTAATACCAATTCCAAGGATAAGACCAATACCGACACCGCCCATACCAACCCATAGTAGTCACACAAAGCCTCTATCCAAAAGAAAAACAAAATCTGGTTAGGATATGTCCCCAACCATAGCCAAAATAATAGTCAATAAAATGACCAAAGTATGTAAGAACATCCATGACATGAAATGGAGCCTTTCAAAATATGGAATCTCACAACTTCAATCCAACACAAGCTAATTCCGAATTCAATCACTGAGCTGAAGGAGTAGAATGGCCGGTTCCTCCATCACATGGGGATACAACACTCGAAGACGAGTTAGCGGGTGAACACTAGCATTCACTCAGGATAAGAAAAAATAATGCCAATTTTTGAAATCAAGTAAATCACTATATGCATTCACATTCATTCATACATATAGATATAATTCATGCCAGAAAAGGGAATAGAGTTTAGCATACCTTTAAAATCATTCACCTTGATATGTGTAGATTAAACATCCTAGAACCACCCACGGGCTATGTGGGGTCCAGTGTTACCCCCTTAATGGGATCCGATGCGTATAGCCGCTCGAACTGAAGAAACCATAGGAGTAGGGGATTCTCGTGTACCCTTCGCTCCACATGATACAATTATATAGTGTAACTTAGGGGATTACTATGTACCCCACAAATATATGGTCGTCATGACCAATTCTCATGTCGGAAAACATGAGTTTCTAGTGCCCATCCATTGGACTCACACCATAATAGTTTGCTATCATACCCTGCCATAATTGCTCAATTAAAACCATTAACACACAATCAAGCCACAATTCTATTTATTATAAAACAAGGCTATTAGTAATGGTATCATCATACCGACTAAATCTTGCAAGTAATGTCCTTAGCCAAACTTTTTAAAGAAGATGGAGTTCCCTTATCCCACAACTATATTCATTACTTAGTTTTCTTAGAGGCTTTCCTTGTACCCTATAAGTCTTTTAATTAAATAATAACCATGACCACCAAGACCTTACCATTTAACCCTTGAAAACCATCCAAACAATTAGGGTTTTATTAATAAGTTATTCCATGCAATAATTTTAATAAAAATCTAATTATGTAACAAAGCATTCTCATAGACATTTTATCAAACACATTAGGGGCATATAGTTTCCAAAGCCAATCCAAGTACCAATTAATCCTTCCCATGCAACCATATGTTCAAATTAGATTGCATTATTAAGTTTGCTTAGGGGGAATTCCCATGTACCCCACAAGTATATTCATTACTTAGTTTGCATGGGGGATTCCCTTGTAACCCAGAAGGCTTTCAATTAAACCATAACCATGACCACTAAGACCTTACCATTTAACCATATAAAACCATCCAAACCAATTAGGGTTCCATTACTAAGTTATACCATGAAATAATTTCATTAAAAATTCAATTATGTATCAAAGCATTCTCATAGGAATTTTATCAGACATATTAGGGGCATATAGTTTCCAAAGCCAAATCCAAGTACCAATTAACCATTCCCATGCAACCACATGTTCAAACCACCATTATAACCAAAACCCCCAATGTATATTTCTAAACTCAAATATTATAACAATTTATGCCATGAAAATAATTCATAAAACATGCTTTTAGTTAGAACTAACAATGAGGGAGGAGTAACATGCCTTAGATAGTGAAGAAGATGAAGAGAAACCACCCTTGAAAGCCCCAAATTGATCCTATTGATGAAACCTTAGCCTTTCTTGACCCAAGAGCCTTGAGAGAGATTAAAGAGAGTTTAGAGTGTTTGATTGATTGCAAATAGGTTAATGAAACTCCAAAAAGGTGTTTTATGTCATGGGGTCTCAAGGAGTTACAAGGGGAAATATCTAGAATACCCCCAACTTAAACTGTATAAGTTTCCTGCAGGAAGGTACGACCAACCCCCTCCAATTGTACCTTACCATACGAGTGTTACCCACTACTCATACCCTAGGCATCCCTTGGAATCCCAACACTAACCTACATATGACCACCAAGGTCCACTCGTACCCAAGCATATGACCTGTACCCTTAACCTATACCCACTATAAAATAAAATTAAAGGGGGATTTGGACACTGTGCAATATAAAAGTAAATGGTATGACTCATAACATACCGTATAGCTCATAGTGAGCCACTCGTACTCAAATACAAGTTAAGTTACCAAGTTTTAGATTAAGTGAAGGAAAAATCCAACTGAATGACCCGTCACCTACCATACGACTCGCATCCACCAAGTCATACCCACACCAGAAACTCAACCACCCAACACTGGATAACCTTCAATTTGGGTCACCTGAACTGTACCCTAGCATACGACTAGTAACCTCTAGTCGTATAATGTCCAGTGAGTTCAAAACCCAGGAAATTGCTACAGACCAAAACCTTGGGTGTTTCATCTAGGGTTGTGGAAACCCTAGAGAATTGAAAAAGTAGAAGAAGTGTGAATGCTAAATTAAATCAATGACTATGGCATACATTGCATTATCATCACTATAATAGATTTCTTAGCGATGGCCAACGTTAA
The DNA here is from genome assembly GCA_030864215.1 of Capsicum pubescens. Lineage (NCBI taxonomy): Eukaryota > Viridiplantae > Streptophyta > Magnoliopsida > Solanales > Solanaceae > Capsicum > Capsicum pubescens. The sequence goes on along the minus strand of CM061544.1, from coordinate 188,936,615 downwards.
GATCTTGCCTATATTATTGCTACTTACTCCAAAAGAGGAGTAGTGACTAGGAAAAGATAATGACAATAGTAATTTGTAGTTTAACTATTGATCCACACTACTAGGTATTATTTGTGTAAAGTGGTTATATTTCATCTAATAACTAAAAAATCAAAAGGTAATAGTTAACAGGGATAAAGATAAGGGTTCGTAAGAAGACATCTTGAGACTCAAAAGGTAAAGGGTAAAATTTGTCAACTCATTCGAAAGACTATAGATGGTACATAAATTATCGATTTCGCATGCAAGGTATCGAGTTGGTTCAGCATAGCACGATAAGCCTACAAAGTTAAGAAGCCAGAGGAAACACAATCCTAGTGTTCACCAATACTGATCACAATCAAAGTTGATAGTTGCTCTTTATTAGATATGTCCATTTAAAATCCCTCATTTAACTTCCAGTTCTTTCCCATCGATTACAACATCTGAAATCCATGAGTTCACATATTCCCTTAGGATTTGACCCCAATCTTTTTTGGAATACTATATTTTGACAAAGACTATATCATCATCTGGTAGGAGGTATTATTTGTACATTATCAATATTTTGGTGCCATTGCTGGGAAGTACGATGTTGATTTATGAATTAAGGTCATTGCAATCTTTGGGTCTTTATTTTTTGTTCATAGTTGGGCATACACCGGTGTATGCCTAACATATGGAGTAAAGGGAATCCCTTACTCCCACTAAATCCGAATCTAGAGAGAATCCTACAAACACCTGGTAGGATGTCTAAGCAGAAAAAAATGAAATTCTTAAAGGAATTTGTGATGTTGTACCTCCCCCTCCTCCTATAGAAGGTCAAGAAATTGTTAATCAACAGACTAGTGAGCTTTTAGATTAGGCTAAAAATTAGAGAAGGGTATTAGAGAAAGCTCAAAACAAAGCTTGGGAGGTAAAGATTGCTAAGTAGAGATAGGTAATAGACTGTTGAGCAGTACTTGGTGGAAAATAGATTAGAAATAGAGAGGCTGATATCAAGTGATCCCACCATATTATTATGTTTAGCTGTATGAAGATGATAAAGAGGATTTGGGATACGTTGAGATGACAAAGACTGGAGCTATCATTCCTCTTGTTTTGTTCCTTGATGTCAAGTTCAACATCTCTAGTTCTACGATTTAGCTCTTATACTTTAAAGATTACTGGGATATGCACTTTATATACCATACCTGGGGTAGATTAGGAGGAAATGATACTTTGGTTGTTTTGCTTTTCGCTTACTGGAGAAGTATCTTTATGGATAGGGGAACTTCCAAGAGGGTCTATCACTATATGGAGTGAGTTACACAAAAAATTCTTGAATAGTTTCTTTCCTCTATCTAGAGTATTGCAGTGCAAGGATGAGATTTATAACTTCAGGTAGCTACAGTTAGAATCTATGTATGAGGTATGGTTTAGGTTCAAATAAAAGCTCAGCATGGTGCCCAACCACTGGATTTTAGGGATAAGCTTGTCGGAGATCTTCTATAAAGCCCTGACTATCAGTTCTAGAGCAATGACAGACACTATCTTTAGATGAGCTTTCAAGAGATTATGATGGGATATGGATTCAAGTAGTATGGATCAGATCTTATTAAATAATCGAGGGTGGCAAACTTGGGAGGTTGAGAAAGGTTCTAACATTTATGCCATTAGAGTTTCTGGTGATTGGAGAGTAGTTGAGGATAATGTATCTCAGGATGTTTCACTATTGAGAATAATCATTGGTGAGTTGCCAAACAATTTGCAATGATAAATTCTGCAAATCTTAATGCAATAGGGGTATATGGTGTAACTTATTGGGTGCATTATTCTAAGTTAGAGGATGATGCAAAGTATGTGGATCGATAATTAGTAGGTTTCTGAGCCAAAGGGCAAGGGAATCAAGGTCAGAACTATGATGATAAAGATAAATATATTCCACCCGACAGATGACATGCAGAATCAAGAATATAAGATATGTTGGCTAAGATGATGAAGGGTCAAGAGAGTTATGAAGATTTCTATAATGCCCCGAGTCTAAACCCTGGATGCTACATGGTGCTCATAATCCCGAAGGACCACAAGCTAACCCATGACTGGTACCTGCTATAATAATAGAATTATAATACTGTACTATGCAAATATTTGGAAAAAACTTTCCACAAGGTTCAAAACTGAATTAAAACTGAATTAAAACTGAAATAAGGAATAACAATACCAAAACCGAAATATCTGTCAGAAAATACTCTAGTTTGAAAAAGCCTCTAAACTGTCTGAGATATGGAGTTGATGGGCCAAGTCCACAACTAACTCTGGCTACTGAAATAAACTGAAATTCTAAGATAATAATCATGTCCTCGAACTATGAGGACTCACCACTAACTCTAACTGCTGAAAATCTATAACTACTAGGGATGATCGGGAGCCCGTGCATCTGAACCTTAACGTAAGATAAAAGTATGTATCAGTACTTTGAATGTACTGGTATTCTAAGTAAGGTAGGATGAAATACATGGTTTCATATTCCTGAACAACACTAAATGAATGAAATAAATGTAACTAAATAAAAGTACATGCGTGAATACATAAATTGTAACTGAGATCGTGATAACACTGGATACTGAATTCGAAATTACTGATATCTAAGTTTACTGATACTATGTAACTGATAACTGGATGACTGTATCTGATAGTCTTCATCCTGTGGAACTATACTGAGTTCCATACTGAACTGAGTGACTGTGCCTGACAGCCCTAAATCTGTAGAACTGAACTGAGTTCTATTCTGAGACTGGAACTAAAACTGAGAGTGTGAGAGATAATTATCTAACTGATATTCCCCTTTATAAATAGATTGGGGTCTAACCTGTAACCCCAATTGGAAGGGTGTCAATATCATGCCATGGGTAAAGACAAGTTGTGAGTTAACCATCTCTGATAGGAAGCTCTTTCGTCAACCCGTGCTGGCAGAAAAAACTTGTATGAGATGTATCAACCCTCATAATATCTGGTAAGAAGATATCTCAACCTACACTGGCTTTGTAGTTCTGTAAAACAGGGATTGCTACTAAGGGTCAAACCCTTTGCTGGAAGGAATGCCCCCATCCCTGGGCTAGCTCGGTGCTGAATCCTACTCCCAACTGAATAGACACTAAACTGATTTTCCTAGTTCATACTAGGCTTGACTGAACTGTTATCGAGTTTACTAATTTCCGTTGACTGATGGAATACTACTAAATTCTGTTAGATGGTTGAGTTTACTGAGGTCTGAACTAAATACTGAACTAGGCTGGACATGATACTGAGTCTACTGAATTTTCTTAAGTTCTGTAACTGATTAAGAGTGCTAATGATCTTGACATGACTGATATTATCTTGAGACTGACCATGGCTCTAGGTAATTAGCTAAATTATCGGGTATTAAATACCCTCGGACTTGATAGCATGAAAAGTAAAGCATCACATGATCTTTCATAGAATAAAAATGCACACTTGTTCATAATGTATCTATAGAGGCATTTTATCAAACACTTACAGGGCATAGTATATGCATATAATATTGAACAACATGTAAGAATCATGATTCAATTCCAGTTTAACAATTTCAAAGGTTTAATCATGGATTCACATGAATCTTCACATATAATAATCAATTCCACATAAAACGTGTAATAAATCATGAAATAGGAACCTAATTCAAATAATAATCATGAATACACATAAATTCCAGTCATGAAAATTATTAAATCAAACTACTTGAGGTTTAAATGAGTTTCTTGGACTCAAAGGGTGGAAGGAACCCTTGGATGAACACTTCACATACCTTAGTGCCTATAGTACCATAAATGCATCGGTTATTTATATGTAAAAGATAACATCTATCCTACAAAAACATAACAAAAGGATACGAGCCACTCTCATGGTATTTGTAGGTGTCCTTCTACCTAGAACCTTAGTTATCGTCATGGAATGATGTCTTCCTTCCTTCATTCTCAAGGTGGGTCTTCAAACCCCTCCCTATTTATGTTCTCATTTTCAACATCTACCACAGATACTACTTGAAGCTCCGTGGTTTGTTTCTTTGACTTGCAAATGTCGAAAGAGACTTCATCCTCTTGCACCCTAAATTTCATTTCCCCTATCTCTAGATAGAAAATGTCTCTACCGGTGGCCAAGAAAATATGACCAAGGGTGATAAGTACCTCTTGGTCTATTTCACAATCCAACACCACGAAATCCGCCGGGAGTATGAACTTGTCCACTTTCACAAGGATATCAAATAAGATTCCCATCGGCCTTTTGATGGACCGGTCTGCTATGAGAAGTCGTATAGAGGTTGGTGTAGGGGCATCCAATCTAAGCTTCTTGTAGATGACAAAATGAATTAAGTTGATGCTCGCACCAAGGTCACATAGAGCTTTTACAAACTCATATCTCCCAATTTTACTAGGAATAGTGAACACTCTGGGGTAATCTTTCTTTTATATAGCCTTACTATCCATGATAGCACTACACCCATGAGTGACCTCAATGATCTCACCTTCAATAAGTTTCTTTTTAGACATCAAATTAGCATATCTTGGAATCTCTTGGATTTCCTAAAGCAATGAGATATTTATTGATAGTCTGCTAAGTTTTGCCATGAACTTGCTCAATTTGTCACCTTCCTTTTTTATGTAATTGTTGAGGGAATGGGAGAAGAACTTGGATTGTGGGACTTGCTTCATTTTGTGGATTTTAATCTCAACCACTTCTTCATCACTTTAATCGGTTTCCTTCTCATTATTTCCTTATTGACTTTGAGGTAACACCTCATTTACCTTCACTTTGGGCATTTTTTCAATGAAGTCTCCTTTAGAGGGTTCATTAAGGGTCTTTCCACTCTTTGTGACAATTGCTAGAACTTGGGTATCATTCTTTAGATTAGCAATCGTGTCACTAGGGAGTCCACCTCTAGGCCTAGTATTTAGTAGTGTGGAGATTTGACCGACTTCGGTCTCTAATTTCTTAATAGAGGCGGAGTGAGACACCACGATTTGGGAAAGTTGAGAAAATTCACCTTTCAACTCACAGACCATTTTGTCCATACCTTCCGCTCTATTCAACATTCTAGCTAACACATCCTTGGTCTTAAATTTTTTGGGGTCAATTGTACTTGACTCCTTTGACTTAGCTCGATCATGAGGGGGGAACATAATGGTCATAATCACGTTCCTGATCTCTCCAATCTCTATCCTTCTCGTGGTCCATCCAACCTTGGTTTCCACTGTGCCTTTGATAATAAGAGAGAGGGGGGAGGGGGGACCCCTGAGTAGTTAGCCAAATACCGGATTTCCTCATCAAAATTCCTAGATTCTTCATCATCTTCATAAGATTTTGATGCTACGACGTTTACCGCTTTCGCGGGTGCACCTATAAAATGCTTTGTCAAGAGTTCAAGTTGGGTCATCATTTTTTCCATGTTCTCCTCCTTTTCTTCATTACGCTTTCTTTGTTCATTATCGACCATGGAAGTAGTAGAAGGGATCTTGGGAGCTTCAGTTTCTCAGTTATGCCAACCCCGATTTTTCTTTGACACTTCTCCAATCAATAGAAAGGCCATGTGGTGGTGCAACTTCACTAGGGAACCACCTGCTGCATTATCCACCACTATTTTGTTTAATAGATCAAGGGCTCGGTACAAGATCCCGAGAAGAATATTCTATGGGAATTCATGATTTAGGCATTGATCTAGCTTATCATTAAACCTCTCCCAAGCTTCAAACAATGACTCTCCATTCATGTGTCGAAAATTCATAATCTCGTCTCACTTTTGAAACATTTTTTATGGTAGGAAATATCTATCAAGAAACACCATAGTAAGATCGTCCCAAGATGTAATTGAGCCTGGTGGAAGTAAGCGGAGCCATAAAACCACCTCACCCGTTAGTGAGAGCGGGCAGAGGCAAAGCCGAATGGATTCTTGAGTAATGTGTTCTATATTGAATGGCACACACTCTTCCATGAAATTCTTTAAATGGACATTTGGGTCCCTCAAAGGCTTAACCCCCACACAATCCTTTCATTTTCAACATGTAAAGTATGACGCTAGTCACATGGAAGAATCCATTCGCATTAGTTGGTGGGATACAGATAGCACTTGTTTGTCCCGCTTTATTTAGTGGACCCTCATCATCTAGAGGGGTATCAAAAGGGCCCATATTGCTTGTTCTATCACTCATTGTTCCATTAACACTTTGATTGTCAACATAAGATCAAAAATAACAACTAAAGTAAATTACACCACCCTGGGTATTCCCAAATAAAAATCACACCGCACAAGTGAAATCTATATTCCACTCCTTGGCAACGTCGCAATTTTGATAACACTCAACTCACTCCCATGATTGAGGGGTGAGGCGGTCATTGTCAATAACCCAACTATAGTTGGTGCCGAATCCAAAAAGTGTGAATTATAAATTTCAATTCTTATGGGTGCACTAATTACGGAAAGGTTACCCGAAATGACAATAGGAAAGACATGTAAAATAAAATAGGGGCATTAGTTTGTAATGATTTTCAACTATCAATGCATGAATATGACACTTTGATTTATAATAAAGATTAGAGAGGATCTTGGTATTATGTCTACCTAAAGGTAAAACATGTGGGTTGATGATGGTTTGGCATGAAGTTTAGTTGTTGATAAAAGGTAGGCTAGGTCTAAAGTCATTGTAGTCAATCTTTCAATAAAGTTACAATGATTTCACCATTGGATCTTTCAAAAACCTAACAAGTCTGCAATTCATAATCACCCAAAATGTTAATCAAGCATCCCTATTTCTAGGATGATGCTCTTGACATGGCTTACACTCCAATCATACTTATTTCTAAGATTGCAAATGGTAGTAAACCATAGTATTAATTGTCCATCATTACCTTGTCCTCCTATAACCCTCTTTCAAGGATGTTATGGGTTACCTCAAGTTCACCTTTATCCCTCTTTGAAGGGTGACGAAAGGTTTTTAAAGTTTGACATTTTCACCCATCAAACCCATTTGGAGATTTGGGGTTTTCACCCATTAAATTCCAACTCATTAACCCAAGAAATGGTGGAATCTATACTCAACAACTAAAAATCATGCAAACACAACAACACCCACACATAATTACACGTTAGTTAAACATAATCCCAATACTAAATTACTTAACTACTCATGAATAAAGTAAAAAGAGATATACCATGGGGATTATCCAAAACATTCATTCTTCAAAAAATTACTAAGAAATAAGCCTCCATGAGCAATTACACATTTTCCCAATAACGTTTCTTTCTTTCAAATAAAAAATATCTCTGAGGTAAGAAATACCCAAAGAATAAAGGGTTTTTGCCTATATATGATTTGGGATTCGTCTATGAAATTTTACAAAACTTTCCTGGTTCATATTCCCGCTGAACCGCGATCGTGCAGGTTTGACCGTGATCGCAGCTATGCAACCACGGTTGTACTCCGCGATCACATTATGCTGACCATCTTGACTAACCGCGACTACGGCCTGAGGACTACGGTCGTGGTAACTGAAGCTGAACTACTCCAAGTCTCCAGCTACCCTCCCTTTTACTTCTGTTTGACCCCCTTTTAGCTCCGATCCATATCTTTTCACCTTCTCAACTATATACCTGTAAAGTGTGGTTAATAGTGCATTTAAATAATAATGAGGTCTTATTTTTATATACAAAGCATGGTAGTGTGCACAAATTTTTAGTGAAAATGAGCGGTAAAATCACCACTCATCAGTTTCCCTCAACTAAGGTAAGACACTAAGTATTTTTCTCACTTGCTTACAGGGTAGAATAAATTCCTTAAGATAGAGTAATTCATTAGTTATAATAGTAACCTGGTACACATCTCTTGAATAGTCTCACTTTATTTCATAGTAAAGACTTCATACTAAGTAGTAAGCACGTCCACTTTAGATTCCTTAACTTGACTTGTTCCCTGATGAGCAATTTTCAAGCAATCCCAAATATCATTTGCTGATTCACATGCCAAGATTCTATTTTACTCATCAGTACCTATTTAACACACCAATAATTTCTTTACTTTGTATCTTTTCTCAATATTTTTCCTACCATCCTCATCGTACTCCTTTCGAGTCCTAGGGACCAGTTTTGTGACACTTTCTTTCATAACTTCCTTCATGGGAATATGCATTCCATCGCATATGATGTTCCACAACTCACTATCTTCAATCATAATAAAATCATGCATTTGAGTCTTCCACCACTCATAATATTGACCATTAAAGTGAGGAGGTTTAGTGGTTGACTGACCTTTCTATAGGTTGGGTAGAGCAGCCATCACTCGGATCTAATCTAGATATTAGCTTCTTAGAGTTTATCGCTCTGATACCAATTATTGGTTAATACGAGTTCACTGCTAGTAAAGGGATCAGGTCCCTTTGGTACAAAAATAATAAAATAAGTATGATAAATGTAAATTATCGAAAGTAAGAAACACTCAATATTTACGTGAACACCACTTTCCTCAAGGGAGGAATAACCATGAAATATTCTCACAGGATTTACAGCTAACTACACTAACCTCAAGCCAAAAGGGTGATTACAGACTCTAATAACCACCATGATTAAACTCTTAATACTACTACCTTGTAATAACTCTATTTCAAGATTGATGCAACAAATATACTACACGTACACATCAACTAACTCTAGTAGATATTCTTAGATAACTCTACCCAAAAAAAATAGAAAGCATGATGAACAGAACTTAACTACATCAAGGATGAAACAACAATTAACTCTAGTTTCTTCGATCCAGCTTAAGACATAGGCAAGACCAAAATCTACAATTCTTTCTAGCATAGGATTGTATTTACAATTTCAAGAACAAAAGACTCAATACCCAATAAAACAACAAAGACTAAAACATCAAGTCGTCTAGTTCTCTTTGTTGAAATATACAGTGTCCTTTTTATGAGAATAAATTTTTTCTTAAGAGATGAATCTATTTAAGTAATCGAAAAAATTGGATTTTGCTTTTGTCACATCTATCTTTTATATCTGAGAACAAAACCGTAGCGACATTATGTTGGACCATATGTTAGTACACTATTAGCAGAATTGCAGAAACACTACCAACCAAAAAAAGTAGTACAACACAATTGTACATAAACAATAATAGGACTATTGGACCATATAATGGAAGAGGTCCCTTCATTGGATTTTCCAAATCATCAAAATCAAAAGTACAACAACCTATATTTATAGAATGGAATTAAGAAACATATCTCTTTTATTCTAGTAAATCTGAGTTAATTCTTCAAATTTTCACTCAACTTATAGAAATATCCCATTGAAATAACTTTAGAATTTTTTGGATAATATTGTCACTCAACTTGTAGAAATATCTTACTAAAATGTCTTTTAAATTTTTTGAGTAATATTGTTACTGAATTACACATATATTACCAATAGGGTGAAAACTAAGGGAAAAGTTGAAATTTTATCAAAATTTTATTCATATGTATTTAAAGTTTTATTTTTAGATCAAATTCCCATTAATTAAATACATTTATTTAAATCTAGTTCAAATATATCTTTAATAAATGAATTGGATTCATGTAACTATAGAAAAATGGAGGTGCAAGTTAAAATAATATTTTCAGAAAAGATCATCCCATTTTTTAGTTGAAAAATAGTACACAATGAAAGCATATTATCATACTACTTACATGAATTATATACAAAAAACATAAACACGTAGTTCACAAAAAGCGTGCTTAAAATTAACTAAGAAATACAACTCAAAGCATGAACAGATATCTCAAAGCAAGTTCATCTTCAGCTATGCGGTCTACTATAGTGATCCCACATTCACAACCTAACTTCTCAACACTTAGGTGGGCAAGTGTTGAATAGAAAACTGAATTAAATTTATAGGTTAGGGGAATCCCTATTTATATAAATACATCTCCCATTCCAAAGAGGAAAGCAAATGCACACCTATTATTTTTAACAAGAAAAGGTGGTGACTTCTCCTATATCCATAAAAGATAGGATTACTAGTTCTACTTTATTACGAGCATCGTAGGGACCAGAAAATTAATTACTGACACCTCTTAGTATGAAAATAATTCAAAATATTAATTTAAATTATTCTTACCATGATAAATTATAAATTATTGCACTAAAAATTAGTAATTGCACACCTCTATTTTATTTCAAAATTTCTCATAAAACACTTATTTAATTTCTTATGTTAAATTATAGATACTAATCAATAAATTAAATTACTAACGAATTTAATATAATGATTAATTTTCTTTACAGAAATGCTTAAGTTATTCTATATGACAAATTACTGTCAAATTTAATATAATAATTAATAGAAGTACATTTAACTATTTAGAGAATATATTTTTATTATTCTCTCTAAATCAACTATTTCTACTCAGTCCTATTCAATACATACAAAAATTTACTAGCACGAGAAGTTAGAACTATACCACTCTCATAATAAAAAAAAATACACTTAATCTCGTGCTACAATCATTCTGATGTTTTACCCAAATTTCCATGTATAATTATTATCTGTGACTTAGCTTATATGAATCGATGAGTTAATATTCTGTGTATAAGCTTAAACTCTATAGAACAAATCATCTACTATATCAAAACACCAAATAATGTAACAATTTATTGAATTGAATAAATAATAAATAATAAATAATTGTTCAATAAATAATAATATATCAAAACACATAGTTTATAGTATATCCTAATAGTACCCCACTTAGACTCATAACCATACACCTACAACTCTAACACCCTATCCTTCTACATGCCTATCAAAAGGCTTTTGTGGTAAAGCTTTTATGAAAGGGTCTGTTTGGTTGTTTTCTGATACAATCTTTACAACCACTACATCTCTTCTCTGCATTATGTCTTGAATCAAATGATGTTTATGCTCAATATGTTTTGTATTCTTATGTCATTTTGGTTCCTCCAAATTTGCAACCACAAAAATATTGTTACAATAAATTGTAAATGGTGTTTCTATTGCTGAAACAATCACCAAGTCTTTATGAAATTTTCTGAGCCATACTGCCTCCTAAGTTTTTTCAGGGGTTACTACATACTTGTCTTTCATTGTGTAATCAACAACACAAGTTTTCATGATGATCCTCCAAAAAACTACTACGCCTCCTAAAGTTAACACAATTTTAGAGGTCGATTTTCTAGAGTCCTTGTCAGAATAGAAGTCTGAGTCTGTGCACCCTATAGACACTAACTCATTCAAATGGTAGACTTGCATGTAATCCCTAGTACTTTTCAAGTACTTAATAATATTCTTAACTGTTGTCCAAAGTTCTCTTCTAGGGATAGACTAAAATTTGTTGATCGTTCTTACGACAAAACAAATATCAATTCTAGTACATAACAACACATACATGATATTTTCTACAGTTATTTTATAAGGAACAACTTTTTGTTTTATCTCCTCATATGTTTTAAGACATTGATCTTTATATGGATAAATTTATGTCTGAAAGTAAGAATTCCTTCATTGGAATCAGGCAAGAACCCAATAAAACTCAAATTAATACAAAGATCTAACGATAAGCCTAACATAATTTTCTTGCAATTACAAAGAAACTTGATCCCAAGAATATGAGTATCTTCTCCTAAATATTTCATATAAAAAAAACTAGATAACCATTCCTTAACTGAATTCAACAAGCCTACATTATTTCCCTTGAGCAAGATATCATCTACATACAATAGTAGAAACACCACTTTGTCCATATTTTAGTTTTTGTACACACAAGACTTACCAAAACATTACTCAAAATAAGAAGTCTTAACCGCATTGTACAAGCAAGTATTCCATTCCCTATAATCATGCTTTAATCCATAAATAGACCTCTTAATTTTTCACAATATATGTTCTTTTCCTATTTCAATGAAACCATCCGATTGCCGGATAAAAACGCTCTCATCAAGACATTTATTAAGAGAAGTTGTCATGAAATTCATTTTCCAAATCTCAGAATCATAATGAGCAACAGTGAATAAGAGAATACTAATAGACTTATGCATGGCTATTGGCAAAAAGTATCCTTATAATCGATCCCTACTTTCTGAGTAAACCCTTTTGAAACAAGCCTAACTTTGAAAGTTTGCACTTTTCCATCTAATCCTTTTTTTTTCTTATAGATCTATTTACATCCAATGGGCTTAACTCCATATACAAGTGGTTATATAAGATCCCAAACTTTATTGGGTACATGGACTCCATTTTTAATTTCATAACTGTAGTTCATTAAACTGCATCATTATTCTGTAGTGCTTCATCATAATTCATGGACTCAATATTTAGATCCTCAAGGATTCTCTCAAAAGACTCTCCCTAGAGTGCATATCAAAATGGTTTTACTATCTCTCTCTCTCACTATGATGATTCACTACAATTGTAGAGGTAGGTATAGAGGCAGCTACACTATTATTATCTTGTTTAAACCATATCATTTGCTTGATTTGAGTGTCTATGTTATTCTCATTGCTTTGCGGTTTTAGGACATCTATGACTTCTTCTCTAGTGCAATTTGCTTAGTGCTACTCACACAATATTGATTCAATGAATTTTTAGGAGCTTGAACTTGTGTATCTATATCTCTATTAACATCTCTTCCATTGCTATAATGTAATAGTATGTTAACTCTAATTTCTAGAGTTTGGATTTTATTTTTATTATTTTTAGTGGATTGATTTTTTACCTCTTTATTTAATTTTCATAAAACTAGTTTACTTCTAGAAACGTAGTTTTCCATAAAATTCTTTTCCAAAAACTTAGCGTTGGTGCTTACAATGAATTTTTTTCTTTTTGAATTTTTTTTTCATTCCTTTAGGATACCCAATAAAACACATATATCTGATCTTGGTTCCATGTTTTCTTCCTTTCTTTTCAAAACATGTGCTGGACATTTCCAAATTTGAATATGTTTCAGACTAGGTTTATGTTTAGTCCATAGTTTTATAGGTTTCATAAATACCGACTTAGAAGGAACTAAGTTCAGAATATAATTTTTAGTTTCTAGTACATAATCCCAAAATGAAAAAAGGCAAATTAGGGTAATTCATCATAGATATAACTATTTCTAAATGAGTCATGTTTTTTCTTTTTGCTATACAATTCTATTGAGGAGTTCTAGATATAGACATTTACTACATAATTCCTTTTTTCTTATAAGTAACAAATGAACTCATTGGAGAGGTATTCACCACCATGATTAGGTTGTAGTGATCTGATATATTTCTCATGTCATTTATTCATTTCTATCTTAAATTCTTTGAATTTATTAAAGCATTCAAACTTCTGACACAATACATAAACATATTCATATTTTGAGTAATCATCAATAGAAGTCATGATATACTCATAACCACCTCTCACTTGAACATTCACTAGGCCATAGAAATCAAATAAACTAACTCTAATTTATTATTTGCTCAATTTTGTTTTGAGGCTAAAGATCTCTCAGTCATTTTTACTTCTAAATAAGATTCAAATATTGATAGTGCCTCCACCTTAAATGAACATAAAGGTCCATCCCAAATCAACCTCAAAGTCTTGTGTAGATTTACGTGACACAAACATAAATGTCATAAATAAGTCTCATTAAATTTAGAAGAATGTTTTTTTTACTTGAAAGATTAACATTATTCAGTTCAATGATTTATTACAGTTGAGGAGAGATTAATAGTAAAATCACTATCAACCAAAGTACAAACAAAGATAAATATTTATTATGGCTAATAACGTAACCATTATTAGAAAAGTTAACATCATAACCATATCTCAAATCTCTAAAAACTAAAATCTTAACTGCGGGTACATATAATACGTCATTTAAAATTAAAACTCTACTACTATCAACTAAAATACTAGTATTTCCTAATGCTAAAGCTGGATCTACTGAACAAATAGATTGGAAACACTAACTTCACCTCTATTCAGCTTGCGAGTTTCTTAAGACCCCTGTAAAGTAGTCCAAATGTGATCAAACCATGATGCAGTAGAAACAATTGCGAAATACATGTGAACAACAAGTGAAAGTGAATCTAGCTTGTTTTTTTGCTTGGCAAGGACAATGTGTCTTCCAAATATCCTAACATCTTGCAATGAAAACACTTGTCATTTGGCTTTTGCACTCTTCCAATTAGAGCTACAGTTTTCTTAGCACTATGATTATTTTTCTTCCCTTTTTCACCTTTGATTTAGAAGTAGAACTTCTCTTAACAAAGTTATGACTCTCAAATTTATTTTTACCTAAAATATTGCTAGGAGAGGTAAAATATGACATATATAATCTGAGATTAAAAAATGTTACAATAGATCATCTAACATTCATATAAACACTGAATAATTAAATTCAAACTCATCATATACATATACATGAATGCATGCATCTCAAACAACCAATTTACGGGATTGGAGAACTACTCATGTAATTCACATATATTGTAACACCCTAGATTTTTGCCTCTGAAAATTTCTTGAGTTTTGAGCTTTCTTCCCAGGCTATGACCCACCTAACGAGTCATATGATCTCCTGACACGACATAGGGATTGAGACATAGGGTGACCAGTGAGTTTGCCTAAGTTTCTATCTAGATCACGATTAGTACCTAATGAGTCATAAGGAGTGGTCATGAGTCATAGTGTGTAACTCGCAACCAAACTAGTGTAGTGGTACAAGTCACTATTGTGGTTGCGACTAGGAACCTATGAGTGATAAGGTCTGTGTACAAGTCCTAGGGTATGGATCACAGGGTTAAAAGTGAATAGGAACCATGTCTCTGTCTAGACTACAAGTCGTGGAGAGGACTCGTAACTAGATGTCACAAGTCGTGATGTGACTTGTAGTCACTGGTGACAGTTTTTCCTGTGTTTTAATTAGGGTATTTTGGTTATTTCCCACTTTTTCCAATTTTTACCCACGACTTAAAAATACTTTAGGGTCTTATTATCACTCCAAAAGAAAAAATATACACTTCTTTTCTCTCAAATTCCTTAAAGCAAAAACAAGGCTAGGGTTTCCGAAGGTTGATTATCCAGGGCTTAGAGGTTTATTTCCCTCTATAATCCCTAATACTTTTAGGCATGTATCTCTTCTCAAAAACTTATTTTTGTGAAATTCATGTGTTTAAACTTTTTATCCATGTGATTAATTGTGGTTTTGGAATTTGGATTGAGAGATTTGGAAGGTTATTATTTAAATGGTTTTCCCATGGTTTATATGCAAATGTTTATGCTTATTAGATGGAGTTGAAACTAATGGGGTGCATGGTCATGGTAAATGGAATGAGGGTCGTGGCATTCCCCCAAATTTGATGATTTTAAATTTGGAATTGGTTTTGAAAAATTGTGTAACCTCAACCTACATGCATAATCGGCTTTGAATTATGGTTGATTATATGGTTTGGATTACTCTCCTAAATTATTACATTATATAGATGGTTAATTAGATAAAAATGGTTTTGAAAAAACCTTTTAGGATATGTTTTGACTTAATTATAATGTATGGTGGTTGAGGCATTCCCCCAAGTTTATTTTTATAATTACGAGAGTGGAGGCATTCCCCTAAATTTGACTTGATAAATCACGGGGGTCGGGGCAATCCCTAAAAGTGATGAATAATTGGAATAGCATAATGATATTATCTTGCAAGTGTAATTGGTATGACGATACCAATGGTATATGCTGTAATGGATGATTCTTGGTTAACAAATATGAATGTGTAAACTATTTTAGTTGTGCATAAAGGGGGTTGTGTAGCTGGCCGCGAAGGTAGAGGTCATGAGGGACTAATACTGGAAACCCACATTTGTCGGTGCGGGGGTTGGTCTTAATGGCCGTGTGTAGGTGACACACTTTATACATATATTCATAGCTTGGATCGACGTGTGGTCAAGGCATTCCCTAGTATTCCTTGATACCTTTAGTTTGTACGACTAACATACACTGGGGCCTTTCGATAGGGGAAGCTAGACCCATATAGCCCGTGGGTTCCTTTTTTGATAGTTGATGCTACACAGTCCAGTTTAATGTTTTAAATCTTATGATAAACCTTGTTCCCTATCCTGACATATTATATCTATATGTATATGATTGTGTGCATTGGTTTTCAATGATTTTGGACTAATTTGAACATGGAATTACTTTATTCCTTCCCTGAGTTACATGGTAGCTCTCACCCTACTAACCTTCTCTAGACATTGTATGTCATAACCCAAACCATGTGCTGGCCATGACAGGCATCCCAAGTCCAATAAGGATCGGGAACCAACCCCTTTTACCTAGCTACGCAGATTACAATACACTAACATCAGTTGAATTCTGAACATATAACAAGATAGTATGGTTTATAATTTAGATATATTTAAGATGTGTCAACAACTGATAATCGATAATCGGTAATCGGTAACCAATAACCATTAACCCAAGTCCACAACAATATCGACAAAGCCTCTAATAACCAAATACTAATAAATAATCAATACATGCCCTTGACAATAGCCAAAAACAAGTAACGAAAAGTGTATGACATAAAGGAACCAAACATAAAATAAAGGTCTTCCAGAGTATGGAATCTTACCACTTCAAGTCAACTCTCGACAGATCTAGAAATTACCAAATCATTGCATAGGAAAACCGACCATGTCTCCGCATCCTACTTTACATAAGGATACAGTGCCCAGAGATGGTTAGCGGGTTGAGAGCTAGCATGTAACTCAGGGATAAGAGGATAAAGTAATGACAATTTAAAATCTTGTTTAACTCAAAGTACATGGTCACATACATGTGTACATATATATACTTATATGAATTACTGGGATAGGGAATAAGGCTTAGCATGTATTTTTAAAACCTTAACCTGGGTTGTGTAGCATAATCATCATAATAAAGAACCCCTGAGCTATATGGGTCAAGCTCTCCCCCAGCTGAAAAGGCCTAAGTACGTGTGGCCGCTTGAACCAGAGAATAATCATATGTACACATGCACAATGAGGGACTCAAACCTCCCGACATATCAAAGGTGACTTAAGCAAATAGTTATTTAACATGGGGGACTCGAACCTCCCAATTATATAATCAGGGGGACCCAAACCACCTGGTAATTTAGACCCCCACATAGGCAACCGCAATTTCCAGTAATGGTCCCTCGAAACCTCCATTTTCACAGCCTAGCTACACATCTCTATTTTAAGCCCAATTAAAACACTTTTTATACATTCCCATTTATTAAACCATAATACACCTGAAGGCATACACTGTTGGTATCATCATACCAACTACACTTGTAAGGTAACATCGTCATGCCATTATAATTCTATTTACCTGGAGAAAACAACTTCCTTTGTTCATTACATTAAATCAAACCATCACGTTTCAATAACCTCTTTTCTCATGCAATTATTCCAAAAGTAGTTCTACTCATACTTAAAACCACCATCACAAAATTAGGTTGGGGTTATTACCTATTCAATTGTCAATATTCACAAAATTTGTGGAAATCACAATCCCCTAGTTTATTGACAATGTCCATGCACCCCATAAGTTTAAAACCATATATAAAGTATGAACAATGCTAAATAAATCATGGAAAACCAGTTTAAGAAACAATCATTCTAAAACCCTCAACCCATATCAAAACCCATACTCAAGTTCACTTAAAAAATTATGTGGTTTTATAGTTTAAGTAAAATAAATTTAAGGGTAGAGTCGCATGACTAAAATATCAAGATTTATAGAGAGAAGTTACTTTTGGAAGCTCTAATTGACCAACCTCTTGAAAACCTCAATGTTCTTGCTTGAGAGGATTAAAAAAAGAAGAGAGAGTGTGTTTTTGATTTGCTAAAGGATAAAAATAAAGCCCCAACGATGTTTTATGGATGGGAGTTTTAATTTAGGGAGTAAGGGAAATGATGGAAGTGCCCCTTTAAATAAGGCTGGAAATTATCGCCAGTCGTTATGGGTGACCTTACGGATCGTAGGGTGTAATACCCCACACTTTTCTTAGTCCCATTTAGCTCCTAGTTTGTCAAGGGTCAATTTCAAAAAAATATAACTCTTGATACGTGTAGACTTTACCATCTCTAGATCCACCAATGTGTAGAAAATTAAATCAGATTTCCAACGATACCATTTTTGCTTAAATTCGATACTCGATTAAGAAGTTATGGCACTTTTAGTGAAGATAGTGTCTCAAAATGGCTAGCACCGCATCGTGGTGACATGCAAAATGAATCATGTTTGATTTCCAGTGAAGCAACGCAATTGTATCATATCGCGATAAAAGTCCAGTTCCTATTCTAGTAAGGCGACGCAATATCACTGCATCGCGGTGAGGGACAAAATGAGACTCGTCCCTTTTTTCAGTGGCTCAATGCGATTTCACCACGTCATGACATTTCCCAAAATGCCAGTTGTCCTTTTTCTAGTAAGCCACCGCGATAGTGCCCGCCGTAGTGGGTGGAAAAATTGAGATTTCTAGTTTTCCAAAGTCAATTTTATAAGGGTAGTTTGGTCTTTTCCCAAGCCCCAATTCATGAAAAACACCAGATTTAACCTATTCTAAGCATTATATGCTTGATTTTCATCAATTTTCTCTCAAAGGAAACCCTAGAACTCAAATCTTCAGCTCAAAGAAATCATATTTCCTCCATTATTTTTCTAAGATAGTTCAAAATCAAAGATTCCCAATTCAAGAATTTCAAGAAGCTAACCTCAAGAGCATTAATAGGAACCCAAAGATCAAGGTCCTTCATCTAATCTTTAATTAAGGTATGCGGGATTTTGAAAAAGGATAAGTCTTTCATCCTTGTTCCCAAAAATAGCTTTTAATTATAAATTCACATGATTTTTCAAGAATTTCAATTTAGGGTTCATACCCATTTATTTCTAATTGAAGATTTTGAGATTTTAAGTAAATTAGGTGTTGAATTACATGTCTATTTTTGTAAATTCATGTGTATGACCGTATTTTCCAGATTTTGAGTTGAATTATGAATATTTTCATTATCAAGCATGAACTTTATGATGATTTAAAATGAAATTGATACATGGGTTATCAAGCCCTAGTTGAATGTTACTATTTCAAGGATGATTTTGCTTTTAAGCATCATATGATATGTTTATAGACAACTTTGAATAATGTTTTGATTTTTTGATATTTAGCTAAGATACGAAATTCACTTTACAACTAAAATTCAATTTTGAATTAATAGATATACAGTTAGCTTTCAGTATGAAATATTATAATTGTTAAATGTGGATTTCTTATAGAACAAGCATACAGATTAAAGGGAGTATTATTTAGCACCGAACGAAAAGTGTGGGTTTAGTGCATCCTACTTTCCTAGAACTATGAGCCAACATAGGCATAGATTCAGTATTCCTATTTCTATATGGATGATAGTTACAGATGTGTTCACTTAGCTCAGGTTATACTCATTGGCAAGAGTATGACACCTCTCCCCAACGTGACATTTTCCCTTTAGGGGAAAGATAAGTTGGACTCCATGATAGTTCACATGGTTTATGTCAGTTAAGATAACCTCCCAGTAGCTTAAAACTTTACAAAATAGTTTTTCAAAGAATTCCCTTCTAGTAAAAGTAAATAAACTGCTTGAGTTAATTTTCCTAATAGCAAAGACTTACAGAACAACTTTTAGAAACTAAGTGGAAAGGCTAACAGTTTTGTTCTGATATTTCTTTATATAGGGCATGAGTTACAGATGTCAGCTTTTAAATTTCAATTTACAGATACAAGAGTGAGTCGTTCTATTGTTAGACAACATGATTTAAAGACATAATACTAGTACATCATTTAGAACTAAATGTTATGACTCACTAGATTTATAAAGTATGTTTTGATCTTCATGATTATGATTCTTATTTTTTAAGATATTTCAGCTCATGTGAGTCATCTACATTTAGCATGCATTCTTTTACAAATTTATGATAATGTTGAGATATTGATTTACTTATGCATTCACCGCTAAATGCTCAGTACATTCCAGAAGTACTGATCCACATCTACATCTATGTGCTACATTGTTTAATAATATAGGTATTAGTTTAGTTGTAGTCCATATATCATCATCAGACTGTTGTAGATTCCAGCTAGTAGATGATGAATACTCCTACTTTGGGGATTTCAATTAGATGTTATTTATGTACACTATTTGCTTACTCATATGTATTGATTAGTAGTTGTTGAGGTCGCATCCTAGCTACCTATAGTTAGTATAGTAGAGGCTTCACAGATGTTAGATAGTGTTAGTCATGAAATTTCAGTTCCGTTTTGCAGTTTTATCGGAATGTAAAAATTAAATTTTCACATATTCCATCATTTTTACATTTCTGCATAGTAAACTCAGTTATTCTTTACATCCTTAATCAGTTGCTTAACAATATGCCAGTACAAGGGTCAACTTAGGATCACTTGTGGTCCAAAGAATTGTATGACATCTTGTGACCCCTTTTTAGGGCGTTACAAACTTGGTATCAGAGCACAACATTTAAGTATCCTAGGGTGTCTTTGAAGTCGTGTCTAGTAGATTCTATCAGAATGGTATAAAGACGTCTGTACTTTTCTTCGAGAAGCTACGGGGCATTTCATAAATGTCTCTTCTTTCATACTCTAGATCGTGCAGTAAAGTTGTTCTCTTGGAAACTCCTATCTATTCGTGTATTAACCCAAATTCTCCATCTATGACTTTTCAGGATAACATGAGTACTAGATTCCAATTTCTCCTAAGATGATGCTCTCAGATTTACTATCAGTAACTTCAGAAGTCATACAAGGGGCTTGAGAGGATCTCCCTATTGTGTTAAGTTCCTTAAGTTGAAATTTTATGTCCTCATCCTTATGAGTTATGCAGTTAATACAAAATATGTTATGAATTCAGATTCCTTATTAGCCCCTTTTATCCAGATAGTGCTCATGAGAAGAGATAGTATAAACCCAAAGTGTTAAATAGATTTTTTATTTGAGAGATATTATGACCTTGAGTTTTATAATTTATAAGTGGTAGGCCCTTCTTATAATTGGAAGTATGGGTTTAGAAGTGTAATTAAAAGGAAGATGGAAATAACGATTGATTGAAATTATATAGATGAGCTTATGTGTGTCATAAATTTTGTATTAAAGTGATATGTCCTTGCGTGTTAGTTTAAAAGTAATGAATGTGGTATAAGTTCCTTGGTAAAAGGTAGAGAAAGAGTGATTAGTTAAGGTGAATTATTGTTTGCTTGTAGTATGAACGGAGTTATTAATGGTTCTTATTATGTTAGAGAAGTATTGGTTAATAATGAAAGCATTTGGTGGTTTAGTATTGTTAATTTCGGCTTCCCTTGAGGTTGCAGAAAGGAGTTTTTTTGAAACTTATGGATCTATAAAAGTAATATAGGTGGATAGATGGGTAAATAGTCGTAATGTGTATAAGGAAAAGGTGCTAATGTATTATAATAAGATAGACCATGTGATCATATGATCAATTGTTGTTATTATAAGGTTCTAGTGTACTAGTGTTTCTTGATGCTATATTTTATAACTTCCAAGTGAGAATAGTATGTGAGGTTTGGTTGCAAATCATGTTTATCACTAGACATTAAGTTTGGACAGTGAATGATCATCGAGTTGGAAGTAATGATGGCTCGGTTAGTGATGCAAGTTAAATGGAAGTGATCTAGTAGGCTTGGATAGTATATGCAAGAGTTTAAGTCCATTTTATTCATAATTAAGTATGATGTTAATCGTATGATGTAGAGGTATACACAAGGTGATATGGGATTGCTTTATTTTCTAAGGTTTTACGTATTGTATGTGGTTAGTAGTACCGTTGAGTTGCTAAGTGGAAGGAGGCTAGTTATATATTATTTGATGTTCTTAATTGCTAAGTTAAGGTGTTATGGATAGGTGATGTTGAGCCTTTTGGGTATGATTTTGATTCTCATGGTTTAGGAAGAAAATATAAGTTTAGAGATGTGATATTAGCAGGCTATGACGAAATTAATACGGTTCATTGAAGGTTTGGGGATATCCATATTAAGTGTTGAAATCTAAGTTTGAATCCTTGAAAATTAAGCAAATAGAAATAAAATTTAAAGCTCTAGATTGTGTGAACTCAGGATATGGTGATACTCATGAAGATTCTAAGTTAGTAAGTGTTCATGTTATTAAATGATGACTATTGGTCTATAGAAAGATAGAGTTGTATCTCGAAAGGAAGTATTAGTGGTGGGTATTACACTTTTAGGTGTAGTCTTTAAGAGTAAGTTATTATTCATGTGTATTATTGTATTCCAGACTCTAGAGTGCAGTGAGTGTAGTTCAGTTTAGAGTTTAGTAAAAGGGATCCCACAGACTTGTAATGATGGCTTAAAGCTAAGGGGGAGCTATAGGACAAGGAACCAAGTCAGTGTCTCAGATTCTAGTAGTGATGCCAGTAGGTTATAGAACATCAGAAAGGGAGGATGATGCCCAAACCATTCTTTTTTTAGCATTTGTATTTTAGTTATTCCAATATCGATTCATTCCTTACGTTTTATTCCAATGATCATAGTTCATGTTCATGCACATAATAGAGAATCATGTACTTTCCAAGTTCCTAGTATGAGGAGTTCAAGTGCTTTCAACAGTCGGAATCACATTCTATAAGTAATAAACTCTAAATTCAGGTAATGCAGCTAATGACTTAGGTACTCATGCTTTATAGTATGTTCAATTCCAGTACTCATGCAACACTCTTGAAGATCAGCGAAATTTAGATCTATATCATGTACGTCCTCAGATTAGATCTCTTTAATGAATCCATGTTGTGAATACTCTATTCCTCAGGACTCAGTAATGTGTCAAGTTATGCCTAGTATTCCTTCATGTTTCAGGACCTGGAATCCCAACCTTTTAGTGACCTCCCCTTATATCAAGATAGTGATGATGAACAATTGTGTAGATGCGAATGAGTAAATATATTATGTTGGGAAAGATGGTTGTATGCTTGTCTTATATAAATCTATAAGTTAAGGAATATTGAGGTGAAGCTTTTTGTGTATAACTAGGTTAGTTGAGAATATTTTAAGTGTGTCTTCTTAAGAATAGTGCATAGAAGCTGTTATTGATAGAGGTATTAGAGAATATGAGAAAAATGCCTTTGTGGATGTTTGTTTGGAAGTGCATATGTGGTTATTAATATAGGTTTGAACGTCATGTTGGTCTGTAAGTGGATGAATGCATTACACGTTAGTAAATTCCAAGTAAGAGGTTCAATTTAGTTGTTAAAGTGATAAGAAGAATTATTCTAGAGGTTATCAGTTATGATAATACTTGGGGTATTGAATTCATGGTTCAGACTAGTATTATGGTGTTATGTGCAGTACCTTGTGATTTCAAGTTAGGCTTGACCATGATGAGAGAATTTAGATCAGTTTAAACTTTAGTAAATGAATTTAGTAATGCCTATGTGAGAATTATAAGTTGAATAAAGTGAATATGGTATTTAAGGGGATAGTATAGTTGAGGAAGTATTTAAGAAGAATTGCTAAGCTTGAAAGTAAGACGTTGCATTGCTTAAGGCCTTGTAATTCTATCCTAGCTTAGGATTTATAGGTCTATGTTCCATGCTATAGAGTTGTAGCAATGTTGAAATTTTTTAATCAGATGTCTTGTTCAGATCATGCCCAGAATTTTTTTTTGCCTAATATTATTAAAATGTCCTAGAAGAGTGTTGATGAAATACCCCACTTGGGTGTGAGCATTCAGTATGATACAGTCCATATCCCATAATCTAGTTTAGCAATCAAATAGATAAGCGCCTATAGATTTGTAACTTTTCATCTAACCGTACTACACAAAGTTTTGCGAGTAAGGCCATTCCATTAGGTGAAATGTTCGCATTTGTGAAAATTATGAATTCATCTCGGTCCAGACGTCAGGCATCAATCTCAGATTCAGATATTTAATCATGATTCAATTCATAAGTATTTAGTGAATGATCTTAGTTTTCCAAGTATTCTTGCTCAGACGGTGTAATACCCATTGTATGATCTTAGCCTCGTTGTCTTATGATTTGTACCTGTATAATTTATCTCTTCGTAGTTCTATATGTATGATTGCATTATCAACACTTCAAGTGAATTCTAAACTCTCAGCATGAATCAGCTCCTCATAGCAAGTAAAGGCAAGTCGGCTCAGAAATTAGTTGCATGATAAAGGTTTCAAAAGTTTCAGAATTAGTCATGTAAGTATGTTCCTTGATGTGCATGTTTAGTATATAATCTCAATTATCTTAGTTCAGAATTCTCAGTCCAATCAGTCTTATTCGAGGATGAATGTTCCCAAGGGGGAGATATTATAATACCCCACACTTTTTTTAGTCATGTTTAGCTCCTAGTGTGTCAGGGGTCAATTTTAAAAGTAAATAACTCTTGATACATGTATACTTTACCATCTCTAGACCCACCAATGCGTAGAAAATTGAATAATCTTTTCAACAATACCAATTTCTCCTGAATTCGATACTCGGGTAAGAAGTTATGGTACTTTAAATGAAGACATTGTCAAAATGGCCAGCACCACGTCACGGTGACATGCAAAATGATACTTGTCTGATTTCCAGTGAAGCACCATGATTTTACCACATCGTGATGAATGTCCAGTTCCCATTCATCTATTTTCCAGTAAGGCGACGCTTTATCATCGCATCGCGGTGAGGGACAAAATGAGACTTATCCCTTTTCCAGTGTCTTAAAACAATTTCAACGCGTCTCGACATTGCCAAAAATGCCAATTGTCCTTTTTCTAGTATGCCACCGCGATAGTGGCGCATCGCGGTGGGTGGAAAAATCAGAATCTCCAGTTTTTCGAAGTCATTTTTAAAAGAGTAGTTTGGTCTTTTCCCAAGACCCCAATACATGAAAAACACCAGATTTAACCTAATCTAAGCATTATATGCTTGCTTTTCATCAATTTTCTCTCAAAGGAAACTCTAAAACTCAAATCTTCATCTCCAAGAAATCTAATTTCCTCCATTATTTTTCCACGTAGTTCAAAATCAAAGATTCCCAATTCAAGAACTTCAAGAATAAAACCTCAAGAGCATAAATAGGATCTCAAACTTCAAGTTCCTTCATCTAATCTTCAATTAAGGTATTTGGGGTTTTGAACATGGATAAATCTTTCACTCTTGTGCCCAAAACTAGCTTTTAATTATAAATTCACATGATTTTTCATGAATTTCAATTTAGGATTCATACCCATTTATTGCTAATTGAAGATTTTGAGATTTCAAGTAAATTGGGTGTTGAATTACATGTCTGTTTTTGTAAATTCATGCGTATGACCGTATTTTAAAGATTTTGAGTTGAATTATAAATATTTTCATTATCAAGCATGAACTTTATGATGATTTAACATGAAATTGATACATGGGTTATCAAGACCTAGTTGAATGTTTCTATTTCACGGATGATTGTGCTTTTAAGCATCTTATGATATGTTTATAGACAACTTTGAATAATGTTTTGATCTTTTGATATTTAGCTAAGAAACAAAATTCACTTTACAGATTAAATTCAATTTTGAATGAATAGATATACAGTTAGTTTTCTGTATGAAACATTATAATTTTTAAAAGTGGATTTCTTATAGAATGAGCATACAGATTAAAGGGAGTAGTATTTAGCACCGAGCGAAAAGTGTGGGTTTAGCGCATCCTACTTTCCTAGAACTTATAGCCAACGTAGGCATAGATTCAGTATTCCTATTTCTATATGGATGATAGTTACAGATGTATTCACTTAGCTAAGGTTATACTCTTTGGCAAGAGTATGATACCTCTCCCCAACGTGATGTTTATCCTTTAGGGGAACAATACGTTGGACTCCATGATAGTTCACATGGTTTATGTCAGTTAAGAGAACCTCCCTGTAGCTTAAAAATTTACAGAACAGTTTTTAAAAGAATTCCCTGCTAGTAAAAGTAAATAAACTGCTTGAGTAAATTTCCCTAATGGCAAAGACTTACAGAAAAACTTTTAGAAACAAAGTGAAAAGGACAACAGTTTTGTTCTAATATTTCTTTATATGAGGCATGAGTTACAGATGTCAGCTTTCAAATTTCAATTTACAGATATAGAAGTGAGTCATTCTATAGTTAGACAACATGATTTAAAGACATAATAATAGTACATCATTTAGAACTAAATGTTATGACTCACTAGATTTATAAAGTATGTTTTGATCTTTATGATTATGATTATGATTTTGTTAGATATTCTAGCTCATGTAAGTCATCTATATTTAGCATGCATTATTTTATAAATTTATGATAATATTGAGATACTGATTTACTTATGCATTCACCTCCACATGATCAGTACATTCCAGAAGTACTGATCCATATCTACATCTATGTGCTACATTGTTTAATAATATAGGTACTAGTTTAGTTGTAGTCCATATATCATGATCAGACTGTTGTAGATTCCAGCCAGTAGATGGTGAATACTCCTACTTTGGGGATTTCAGTTAGATGTTATTTATGTACTCTATTTTCTTACTCATATGTATTGATTAGTAGTTGTTGAGGTCGTATCCTAGCTACCAATAGTTAGTATAGTAGAGGCTTCACTGATGTTAGATAGTGTTAGTCATGAAATTTCAGTTCCGTTCTTCAGTTTTATCGGAATGTAAAAATTGTATTTTCACATATTCCATCATTTTTACATTTCCACACAGTAAACTCAGTTATTTTTTACGTCCTTAATCAGTTCCTTAACATTATGCAGTACAAGGGTTAGCTTGGGATCACTTGTGGTCCTAAGCACTGTGTGACATCTTGTGACCCATTTTTAGGGCGTTACAAACTTGGTATCAGAGCACAACGTTTAAGTGTCCTAGGGTGTCTTTGAAGTCGTGTCTAGTAGAGTCTTGCAGAATGGTATGAAGACGTCTGCACTTTTCTTTGAGAAGCTACAGGGAATTTCATAAATGTCTCTTCTTTCATACTCTAGATCGTGCAGTAAAGTTGTTCTCTTGGAAACTCCTATATATTCGTGTATTAACCCAAAATTCTCCATCTATGACTTTTTGGGATAACATGAGTACTAGATTCTAATTTCTACTAAGATGATACTCTCAGATTTACTATCAGTAACTTCAAAAGTCACACAAGGGGCTTGAGAGGATCTCCCTACTGTGTTAAGTTCCTTAAGTTGAAATTTTATGTCCTCATCCTTATTAGTTGTGTAGTTAATACAGAATATGTTATGAATTCAGATTCCTTATTAGCCCTTTTTATCCAGATAGTGCTCATGAGAAGAGATAGTATAAACCCAAAGTGTTAAATAGATTTTTCATTTGAGAGATGTTATGACCTTGAGTGTTATGATTTATAAGTGGTAGGCCCTTCTTATAATTGGAAGTATGGGTTTAGAAGTGTAATGAAAAGGAAGATGGTAATAGCGATTGATTGAAATTATATAGATGAGCTTATGCATGTCATAAAGTTTCTGTTAAAGTGATATGTCCTTGCATGTTAGTTTAAAGGTAATGAATGTGGTATAAGTTCCTTGGTAGAAGGTAGAGAAGGAGAGATTAGTTAAGGTGAATTATTGTTTGCTTGTAGTATGAAAGGAGTTATTAATGGTACCTATTATGTTAGAGAAGTATTTGTTAATAATGAAAGCATTTGGTGGTTTAGTATTGTTAATTTTGGCTTCCCTTGAGGTTGCAAAAAGGAGTTTTGTTGAAACTTATGGAGCTATGAAAGTAATATAGGTGGATAGATGGGTAAATATTCGCAATGTGTAGAAGAAGAAGGTTCTAATGTATTATAATAAGATAGACCATGTGATCATATGATCAATTGTTGTTATTATGAGGTTCTAGTGTACTAGTGTTTCTTGATGCTATATTTTATAACTTCCAAGTGAGAATAGTATGTGAGGTTGGGTTGCAAATCATGTTTATCACTAGACATTAAGTTTGAACAGTGGATGATCATCAAGGTGGAAGTAATGATTTCTCTGTTAGTGATGCAAGTTAAATGGAAGTGATCTAGTAGGCTTGGATAGTATATGCAAGAGTTTAAGTCCATTTTATTCGTAATTAAGTATGATCTTGATCATATGATGTAGAGGTATACCCAAGGTGTTATGGGATTGCTTTATTTTCTAAGGTTTTACATATTGTGTATGGTTAGTAGTACCATTGAGTTGCTATGTGGAAGGAGGCTAGTTATATATTATTTGATATTCTTAATAGCTAAGTTAAGGTGTTATGGATAGGTGATGTTGAACCTTTTGGGTATGATTTTGATTCTCTTAGTTTAGGAAAAAAAATATAAGTTTAGAGATGTGATATTAGTAGGCTATGAAGACATTAATATGGTTCATTAAAGGTTTGGGGATATCCATATTAAGTGTTAAAATCTAAGTTTGAATCCTTGAAGATTAAGCAAATAGAAATAAGAGTTGAAGCTCTAGATGGTGGAACTCAGGATATGGTGATACTCATGAAGATTCTAAGTTAGTAAGTGTTCAAGTTATTAAATGATGACTATTGGTCTATAGAAAGATAGAGTTGTATCTCAAAAGAAAGTATTAGTGGTGGGTTTAACACTTTTAGGTGTAGTCTTTCAGATTAAGTTATTATTCATGTGTATTATTGTATTCCATACTCTAGAGTGAACAGAGTTTAGTTCAGTTTAGATTTTAGTAAAAGGGGTCCCACAGACTTGGAATAATGGCTTAAAGCTAAGGGGGAGATATAGAACAAGGAACCAAGTAAGTCTCTCAGATTCTAGTAGTGATGCCAGAAGGTTATAGAACATCAGAAAGGGAGGATGATGCCCAAACCATTCTTCTTTCAGCATTTGTATTTCAATTATTCTAATATCTACTCATGCCTTACGTGTTAGTTCCATGATCATAGTTCATGTTCATGAACATAATAGAGAATCATGTACTCTCCAAGTTCCTAGTATGAGGAGTTCAAGTGCATTCAGCAGTCGGAATCATATTCCATAAGTAATGAACTCCGAATTCTGGTCATGCAGCTAATAACTCAGGTACTCATACTTTATAGTATGTTCAATTCCAGTACTCATGCAATACTCTTGAAGATCAGAAAAATATAGATCTATATCATGTACGTCCTCAGATTAGATCTCTTTAATGAATCCATGTTGTGAATACTCTATTCCTCAGGACTCAGTAATGTGTCAAATTATGCTTAGTATTCCATCATGTTTCAGTCCCTGGTATCCCAACCTTTTAGTGACCTCCCCTTAGATCAAGATAGTAATGTTGAACAATTGTGTAGATGGGAAAGAGTAAATATGTTATGTTGGGAAACATGGTTGTATGCTTGTTTTATGTAAATTTATAAGTGAAGGAATATTAAGGTGATGCTTTTTGTGTATAACTTGGTTAGTTGAGAATATTTTAAGTGTGTCTTCTTAAGAATAGAGCATGTAAGCTGTTATTGATAGAGGTATTAGAGAATATGAGAAAAATACTTTTGTGGATGTTTGTTTGGAAGTGCATATGTGGTTATGAAAATAGGTTTGAATGTCATGTTGGTCTGTAAGTGGATGAATGCATTACGCGTTAGTAAATTCCAAGTAAGAGGTTAAATTTAGTTGTTAAAGTGATAAGAATAATTATTCTAGAGGTTAACAGTTATGACAACACTTGGGGTATTGAATTCATGGTTCAGACTAGTATTATGGTGTTATGTGCAGTACCTTGTGATTTCGAGTTAGGCTTGACCATGATGAGAGAATTTAGTTCAGTTTAGACTTTAGTAGACGAATTTATCAATGCCCATATGAGAATTCTAAGTTGAATAAAGTGAATATGGTATTTAAGGGGATAGTATAGTTGAGGGAGTAGTTAAGAAGCATTACTAATCTTGAAAGTAAGACTTTGCATTGCTTAAGGCCTAGTAATTCTATCCTAGCTTAGGATTTATAGGTCTATGTTCCATGCTATAGAGTTGTAGCAATGTTGAAATTTCTTATTCAGATGTCTTGTTCCGATCATACCCAGAGTTTTTTTCTCCCTAATATCATTAAAACTTCCTAGAAGAGTGTTGAAGAAATACCCCACTTGTGTGTGAGCATTCAGTATGATCCAGTCCATAGCCCGCAATACAGTTTAGCAATCAAACAGATAAGCTCCTATAGATTTCCAACTTTCCATCTTGCCGTACTACGTAAATTTTTGCGAGTAAGGCCATTCCATGAGGTGAAATGTTCGCATTTGTGAAAATTACTAATTCAGCTCAGTCCAGACGTCAGGCATCAATCTCAGATTCAGATATTTAGTCATGATTCAGTTCATAAGTATTTAGTGAATGATCTTAGTTTTCCAAGTATTCTTGCTCAGACGGTGTAATACCCATTGTATGATCTTAGCCTCGTTCTCTTATAATTTGTACCTGCATAAGTTATCACTTTGTATTTCTATATGTATGATTGCATTATCAACACTTCAAGTGAATTCTAAACTCTCAGCATGAATCAACTCCTCATAGCAAGTAAAGGCAAGTCAACTCAGAAATTAGTTGCATGATAAAGGTTTCAAAAGTTTCAGACTTAGTCATGTAAGTATGTTCCTTGATGTGCATGTTCAGTATATAATCTCAATTACCTTAGTTCAGAATTCTCAGTCCAATTAATCTTATTTGAGGATGAATGTTCCCAAGGGGGAGATATTGTAATACCCCACACTTTTTTTAGTCCTGTTTAGCTCCTAGTGTGTCAAGGGTCAATTTTAAAAGTAAATAACTCTTGATACGTGTATACTTTACCATATCTAGACCCATAAATGTGTAAAAAATTGAATAATCTTTCAAACAATACCAATTTTGCTTAAATCTGATACTCGGTTAAGAAGTTATGACACTTTTAATGAAGACAGTGTCCATTCCACCATGATTGCAGAGTCCATATTTCCATGATCATGGAACTAGGATCATGATCGCGTTCAAATTAGTTTAAGTGACCTTTCAAATGCTATTTTCTCACACACACCTTTCTCAAAATTCTCTTAGATTCTCTCAAATTATTATCTTTGTGTTGAGGGTCCAATTGTTATTTCAGTCTATTTGCATCATCAAACTAGGTATGTTGTCTTAATTTCCTTATTCTTAATGTACATGTTCAGAACCTATAGTTTAGGAAATGGCCTGAAATATCAGTTCCAATACTAAATTGCATGCTTGTTTGTGATTATTACTGAGGTTAGCTATTGTAGTTAGTGTACAAACCAATAGGGAGGTCTTCAGTACCCAAATTTAGGCCTTAAATGGTTAAAATTAATGTGTGCAACATATGTTCGATTCATTGCCCCTATGAACTCCATGTTAAATTCTTTGATTTTGGGGGTATAATCCTGATATCTAGGCTCAACTTTCTTAGTCAAAATGATTATATACATAGTAGAACACAAATTTAGGGATAAAATCATATGTTTTGACTGATGTGCAGAACTATCAAATCTAGTCTCAGGTATGGGACCACGATCACGGCACCGCGGTTGCGGTCACTGCTCCGCGATCGCCATACCCGAGGGCAGTGGTTGTAAGAATCAAAATTTATGTACATCTATTTTTGCTCCTAAAATCTTCTAAAATATTACCACAGGAGTTTATCTCATTAATCTAATATGTTTTTTGAGTGTGATAATGTTAATGATGGTTTGGAATGGGCTTCTTATATGTACTAAGCCACCAAAATGGAAGAATTTGACAACACCAGGTTCAAGGCCACACAATTCCAAAACCTCTACTATACGGATTTTCCCAGAACTAAGTTACTCCTTGAAAGGGATATCATCTTAGACAAAGTAGAGAAAAAGTTCCCAAGTTTCTATGCAGACTCACTCAGACCGGGTGGAGATGCTCTGCCCAAAACCCTGCTATGCAAATAAGCACTGGGTGCATGAGTTCTATGCGAACCTCAACATAGTGTATTTCTTAAACCCAGTGATGATAATTTGGGGTAAGAAGATGAAATTTAGAGTGAAGAAGATAAACGAGGTGTATGGGCTCCCAGATGTTGACATGGAACAATTCAGTGCAAAAAAATGTGAGCCAGGATCTTGGATGGCAAAAATTCTATGCTCGAACAAAGAGGTTCCCTGGGCCACCACCAAAGAGATATATCTTGATGAATTATTTCACAGCTGAGGCCAGGCTTCAGATAAATATCATCTATAGCAGAGTCTCTCTATGCACTCAGATGAGCATTGTCACGAACATGCAAGATTAGATGATGGCTTGTATCCTATCTGGCATTACTCTGAATGTGGGTGGGATTATTATATCAGATTTGAGGTACTTCAAGAACCATGGAATTATACATCTTCTCTTCCCATCCCTTATTACTAAGCTATGTAGGAGAGCATAGGTGGAGGAGTGTGCTACAGATACATGGGTGCTCCCAGGCCCCCGCATCTTCCCACTCAAATTTTAGGGTGAAGGTGCCCTAAGTTAGAGAAAGAGAAGAAAGATGGACTCTGGAAAATCAGCCCAAGAGGACACAGATTCTTATAGACCTTCAGTATCCAACCCCCTCAATGATATATCACGTCAGATACAAGTGGTTAGGGAGATAGTGTCCAGATTGCCTCAGGGACCAGGA
Source organism: Capsicum pubescens (assembly GCA_030864215.1). Classification (NCBI taxonomy): domain Eukaryota; kingdom Viridiplantae; phylum Streptophyta; class Magnoliopsida; order Solanales; family Solanaceae; genus Capsicum; species Capsicum pubescens. The sequence goes on along the minus strand of CM061544.1, from coordinate 188,903,894 downwards.
GAGTCCTCCAACGCTCGCTACTCATATGTGACTTGGTTAGATTATAACATATACCATAAGGAGAAGAAGTAGAAGAGAGCCATTATTTCTAGATTAGAGAGAGACTACTCAGCCTTATCCAAATCATACAGGGACCTCAAGAACTCATAGGAGAATATGGTGATGAGATAGAAAAAAAAAGTTCTTCAAGAAGATGTGGAAGGGGGTAAAGGACAACTTCAAGGTGCTCAAGCCCAATGAGCAACTACCTTCAGCGAGGTTGGATAGTGAAGATGAGGCTCATACAGATTTGTCAGCTGATTATGCCGATAGTGATGATGCAGAGTCAGCGGGAGGGGATAACTCCTAATGTAGATCCAGGGAGATCATTTTGCTCTAGCTTTATTGCCTATGCAATGAGTAAAATACTTTCCTTTTAGTTGGGGGTGCTCCTAGGTTTGTATTGTTTTGATGTTGTATTGTTGGATATTCCTAGTTATGTTGTTTTTACATTCTAGATACTATTTTGTTTTGTTTTATTTTTTAGACACTATATTTGAGCACTCTGATGGTTCCCATGTTTTCATGGATTATCATGGTTTTTAGTTTTAGATTTTCTTTTTTACTTTAGTTTACATTGATTTTGGTGACGCATGATGATATTTGCCCTATGATAGATTGAGTGATGACATTCTTAAGGGTAAAGAGTCATGTTTGGGTTTTGAGACATAGATGTAGAGAAATTCTGAGTACCTGTAGCATGTCATGAATGCAATGGAAGTGTAAGTACCTGTGGCATTGTAAATTGTCAAGTTGGGATCATATTGTACACCGTCAGTGAAGTCTGAGTAGCCATATGGTTGGTTTGCCCATTTTGATCCAAAATATGAGACTAAAGCTTTAGTTGTTTCTATGTTTAGGAAATTATGCGTGGTGCTAATGCAAACCAAACAACCCTCTCCATCCAAATTTTTTTAAAAATCAAGGCCATGGACATGAACAACCTTGTAACAAAGTTTTTTCTCTTATTATGACTCCATAAATAGTTGACTTGTTATTAAAAATAGATACTCCAATTTTGTCTCTAGTGGGAGATACATTTGAGCCTTCTTGGTAAATTTTGCATGCCATGCTTTGTGAGCTTTTTGCATTCATCTCTAGTATACTTGTGTTATCTATAACTTGCCCTGGTAGCCTTTCAAAGCTAATTTTGATTGTATTTGGTTGGAGAAATGAACTTAGGCCATGTTTGTGATTTTGGAAGCCACTTTATCCTAAAAACCTACCCAAGCACATTACAAGCTGTAAACTATTATTTTTATCCCTCTTTTGAACCATAACCTCCCTGAACTTAAAATTTCAACTTGAGGCTAATAGCCTAAGTTGGGGGTGGTAAAGATAGACTGAAATAAGTTTGGGGCCACGAAGTTGTAAGTGAAATGCCTATAGTGCCTTAACATTAAAAATAAATGAATAGAAAAAGAGAGGATCCAACAATGGAATGAATTGCACGAAAGCTATAATAAAAAGAAATGAAAGAAAGTGGGTGAACAATGGAAGAAAAAAGTAGGCACATGAAAAGAGAGAAAAACAAAAAGGAGTGGCCCATTGTCAAAAAGACGAATTAAATAGTGTGATGTATATGTTCAAGGAAGGGTATAGCCATGTTGTTCCCAAATTACATCCGACACTATCCCAAACATACATTACAAGCTCAAAAAGTCCTTTAAGATCTTCAACCATTTACTTTCTTTGTAGTGGCAGGTGAAAATAGGGGAAAGCCTATGGTATGACACTTGTTGCATAGAGATTTATTTTGTGAGGAAGAGAGTTTTTTCACTTAAAATTCCTTGTTTCATGTTTGGTATCATGGTGTGTGGAATTCTTTTTCTTTTGAGGTTGGCATGTAAGCAAGTTGAGGTGGCCGATTTTGTCCCCTTTTGAGAAATGAGGTGAATGGAGCATAGCTTAGTTGTGGTAAAAAATGAGTCACTTCTAGAGTATTGGTTTGTTTTTCTTGGGTTCTCCTTGAAGTCTAGTGTATCCTTAGGTATGGCATTCCCCGATGAGGGGTTCAGTGGAAAATAGCTTAGCCCATGTGCAATGAGATACTTGTGGTAGTGACTAAGGTTGAAGTCATTGTGATCTTTAAGGCATGAAGTTTGGGCATAGATAATTGTGTATCATTGTAATAGGTAGTGTTTCTTAAGGACAAGCAAAAGATTTAAGTTGGGGGTGTTGATGAGTGGTGATTTTACCACTCATTCGCACTCATCATTCATGCACATTACCATGTTTTGAATAAATTAACGAAACATAATTATGATTGAATGCACTACTATCCACATTTTGCAGGCAGGTAGTTGATGACAAGGAAAGATGTGTACATTGGAGCTGAAAATAATCAAAATAAGGAAAGAAAGTGCAGCTGAAGACCTGGAGCAAAATTAGCCTCAGTTACCGCGGTTTCGGTCTGATGACTGTGATCGTGGTTAAGTCAACAAGGTCAACCGACTGTGGTCACATAATTTAATTGTTGTTGCGACCAAGATTATGTGATCGCAGATTAGCGGAAGAATGCAACCTAAAGGAAAAACTGGAAATGCATATGGCAGATCCCAACTTTTGATAAAAAGACTTAAACCCTAAGAATTCATATGATTCCATCTTCCCGAATAGTTGGGTTATGTTCTTGAGTTCATAGCCCCATACTTGGGGAAGAAAATATTATATAAATTTTGGGTGAAGAATACATTGGAGTAGTCTCTAAGTGGAGGAATAGCCCACTTCTATTGGAGATTTTTGGGAGTCCAAAGTTTGAAGCAACATTCACTTAGTCTTCAATAAATCATTTCCACAAAGATCATGGGTATATCTTTGCTTATTTATCTTATGTGTAGATAGATCTCCCTCTTGCAGTTATGTATGAATAGGGATTAAAGTCTGTGTGGTTTGTTATTGTTAGCTTCTATTTATTAGTTCATGTTGATGGGTTTTGTCATTGCTTGACCAATTTGGTTGGGATTTGTGGGTGAAAGCCCCAAAAACCCATATGTGTTTGATTGATAAAAGCTCTAAACTCTAAAAAGCTCAAAGCCATCTTCGAAAGAAGGGTTTTGGGTGAACTTTAGGAATCCATATCATCCTTGTAAGAGGGATGTAGAGACCAAAGTAATGGTAGACAATTATGTGTGTAGTTTGCTAATCTATCACTATCTTATACATTAGGGTGGTTATTAAGTTAACTATACCATGGGTATTATCCTAGCAATAGGTATGCCTAAATTGAGGTTTGGTTACCAATTGTTAAACACACCCATTAGGTATTCGAAAGAATCAATGAGTGAAAGTTTGGTGTTTTGTTGAAAAACTAGAATCAAAACCTATAAATGAACCTACCCACTTTTGACCTACTAATAATGAAGTTAACTATTAGTATCCACATGTCACTTCCCTTAGTAATACATAATCCCAAGATCCGTGCCTAATTTATAAAACTCTAATTATTCATAGCCCCGAATTTATACTAGAAAAACCTCAAAAGAGACATTAGTGTTGATACTTATCTCCCCTATTTTTATCTTTGTGTAATATTGGTTTGAATTTAACAAGTATCCATTATTTTTTAATTAACTTAATTGCCACCCACATTGTTCCTCGTGGATTTGACCCCTACTCCAAAGTTGGGTAAATATATTGACGACGATTGTCTTGCATTTAAATTGATGTGTAAGTTGAGCATTTTTTGAGGGATAGAGATAGGACGGGTATTTTGTAAAATATCAATTTCAAAATCAATTTCCCTATTGGGAGGAACATCAAGAAGATCATCAAGAAACACCTCGATAGAAATACCTCTTTTAAATCAACTGCAAGGCTCTAAGATAAGAAATGAACCTTCTTCCCTTATGCACTAAGGAACTACCTTCCAAGTCAATCATCGATTCATTCAGGAATTTTAAAAGTACCTTACGGGTTCGATAGTCTAAAGAGGAATAACATGAGTGTAACCAATCCATCCCCAAGATCACATAAAATTCAACCATATCCAACTCTATTAAGTCTATCAAGGTCTCCCTACCACAGATAGAAACCAAATAACCCCTATACACCTATTTAGAAACAATAGAGTCACCCACCAGGGTCGACACAGAAAAGGGGTCAGAAATTTACTTAGGGAAAAAACCAAAATGAATATCCACAGAAGTGGTCACATAAGAAAGAGTAGTGATCTGAGGTGGATTTATGCACCTTAGTGTTGTTATCCAGGCTCATTTAGCCTTGTTTTGAGGGATTTTTGTGTTCTTAATATGTTGTTAATAATTGGGAATATAATTTTTAAATAACTTTATTACAATGTTTTAGGTGTGTTTCAAATAAGTTTGGAATCAATTTGGTCACTTAGAGTTTAGATGAGAAAACTAGTGTTACTAGCTTGAGCTATTTGTTGTTCTAGTTGATCTCGATGAATTTTAATGTGTGTAATGAGTTACTAATGGTATGATTTTGTAATCATGAGTGGAACAACTTGTTTATAGTGTTTAAGGATCAATTTAAATAATACAATATTCAAAACTAAGTTAAACATCAAAAGGACAAATTAGTATTCTTAGCTTAAGTTTCTAGCTCATCGTCTTGGATGGTATGTGATTTTGAGCACTAATTCGTGGTGTTTGATCGTATAGGATGCTTGGTGAGCTAAAAATTATTATATATGTATTATACAAAATCTTTAAATCAAGTTAAAACATTACCACAAGTCTTGGAATGGATGGACAAAAGCACGAGACAAGACTTGACAAAATTGGATGTTTTGGGGTCATTGGCATACCACAGACCTTAGACACCACGTTAGGGTACGTTCCATGAATTTGGGGGAATCCTAAATGACTTATTCCAGTCTTTAACCGTGATATTTTAATTCCACGTACACTAGGAACCACAATAAGTTCTACGGCATATTGGTAAGTTCAAATTGGCAGCTTGTGTCCTCGGATGAATAGGACCCTTAAACATTTTGTTACACACCTTGGACGACCTTGAAACTTTGAGGGGTGATGTATAACACTTAAATTAGGGTTTATATTCCATTACTTTTCTTTTTTATGGATTTTAACATGTATTCAATCATTGCAATTAGGGTTATGTCCATGAGCAGCTAAACACCCTTTTCCGAGGTTAAGGCCAAGAACATGATTACCTTTGTTATGAATTGACTTGGTTTTGATTATTTATCATATTTGGTTTTTTTATTTACCATTTTATCAATATTTTAAGGATTATCTACCCTTATAATACATCCATAGTGATCTTGTGAGCCCGAAAAGAGGAACATGAGGATGGTACGTGGGGATAAATATTATCGGGTTGTAATTTTCTACAAAATAAAGTTATAATTTGCATTTAGGATAGAAATATACCTATATGCCCTATTTGGTTCACTTAAAAGATTAAATAATAATGCGTTTAACTTAGTTCGCACATCCCCACTCAATGATATAGTTTTGGGTCAAAGTTAGATAGGTTATTAGAGTCTCGAATGACCATAAACATAAAATCAACCTTGTGAATCAACAACCAAAATAAGTAACATAATGAATGAAGTTTAATAGCATAGTATGAATATTGGAAAAGCCTTAAACCTAGATTTCTCCCCATTTACTATCCAATACCTTTAATTTTCCGCATTTTTTATGGTTACATTTAGTTTTAAATTTCCTAACTCTTTTGGTTACTTGAGAACTTGCTAATCTTTATAGTGAACTAAATTTAGATAGTTTCCAACACAATTCCCTGTGGGATCGATACTCAGCTTTATAAGGCCACTGTATTACTTGGTGAGACCGCTTACACTTGCGTGTGCTCTTGGGCGCAACAAGTTTTTTGCACCATGTTGGGGACTTGTAATTTGGCAACTGCTTTAGTTTTAGTTTAACTTTTTATATTTCTTTGTATCTTTCACTTGGTCTTGGTTTTGAATTTGCAGGCACAGATTAATAGAATAGTAATGTAGCTAGGGATAGGAAGTTGGTTGAACCCAACCTTGAGCCCGAACAATGCTTACACCAAAGGTGGAGAAAAGAATTCCTTTTGTACTGTATCCCATAAATTAACAAAGAACATGATATTCGTGATCCCATGGTTGAGGATCCACCAGCCCGCAGGATAGTTCGCAAAGTGGCAATCCCACTTGTAACTAATTTGACCTCCACCATTAAAAAACTAGCTCCTGGAGGTAGATTTGAACTAAAAACTAACATGGTGCTGCTTTTGTCCAGCAGTGGACAGTTTACTGGGCTTTCACATAAAGACCCACAAGTCCACTTGCAGAACTTTTTGGAGATCAGTGACACATTCACCCCTATAGGTGTGTCAATTGACTATGTGTGGCTAACACTTTTCCCCTTTTAACTATTGGTGGAAGTGAATAAGTGGTTGAAAACTGAAACGGTAGGTTCAATTACAACTTGGGATGACTTTTCTCGAAAGTTACTCATCCACTTCTTTCCATCTAGAAAGACTGCGAGACTTTGCAGTGAGATTTTGAGCTTCAAATAGAGGACAAATGAGAGCCTATATCAAGAGTAGGAGAGGTTTAAAGATCTTCTTAGGGACTTTCCATATCATCAACAATCCAATGAGGAACTAGATCACACCTTTATTAAGGAACTTCACCATAACACAAAAATTTTACTAGATTCAACTGCAGGTGGTCAAGCATTGGAAAAGACATAGAATGATCTATACACCTTATTAACCTGGATTGGACAAGGAAATATAGATTAGCATGGTGATGCTTCAAGAGGCTCAATGAAAAAGGTTTCAGGCATGATTGTATTTGACAGTATTACAACCTTAGCCGTCCAACTATCAGCTCTGTAGATCCAAATAATCACATAATTCAGCAAGTTGGGTTGCAATAGTCTCAAGCTCAGGTAAATGTAGTGCAACAGACTATGGAATGGTGTGAGGTTTGTGGAAATAGTGGACACTCTACAGATATGTGTGGAGAAAATCCTCAGTCAGCCAATTTTGTGGGCAATGCTCAAAAGCTAAATTATGGTAATGCCGATAATAAAAAGTGTCAAACTCAGGAACCAAATTATTTATGAAACATTAATCATCAATATTAGCATCATGAAACAAATAAGCCAGTAACATAGAGAAAATGTTAAAGAAGATCATAGCCACCCAGAACAAATGGCTGTTGAACTCAAAAATCAGCACGTACTTCAGAAGCAGTTGGAGCATCAGTTGGGGAAATTGTAGCAAGCACAAAATACCAGGTCTCAAGGTGGTTTTCCAAGTGATAATGAGACCCATTAACAATTAATGGGAATCACGTTTTGAGGTGGTAAAGAGTTGATTGAAAAACCTTCAAAGAAAAATAAGGAGGTAGATGCAGAGTTGATTTCTCAACCAATTGCAAACAAAGTTGCTAATTTTTTGGCAAGTCTGATTACCCAAAGAAGAGAGTTTCTTAGAAAGAGAGACCACCAACATTATTTATAGTGAGGCTAAGAAAATAAAAGGATGATGCATGCTTTAAGAATTTCTTTGACACGTTTAGAGAGGTTCATATTAAACTTCCTCTTTTAGATGTTTTGCAGGGAATACCAAAGTAATATAGGTACTGGAAATACATGGTAACTAATAAAATTAAGTTGTAGGATGTTAAGATTGTAGCACTTACTGAGGAGTGTATCTCTGTGGTGATGCAGAAGATGCCTAAAAATCTTAAGGACCTTAGGAGGTTCACTCTCTCTATTTAGATTGTTAACAGTGAGGTGGTCAACACAATGAATGATTTAGAAGGAAGCATCTATTTGATGCCCTTATCAATGTTCAACAATTTAGGTTTGGGGAAGCCGAGATCTTGCTCTATGCTACTCTAGATGGTAGGACAAACCATAGTTTCCTGAAGGAATTATCAAGGATGTTCTCATCAAGGTTGGTAAGTTTATTATCCCTGCTGATTTTATTATTTTGGATTACAAGGAAGATGATAGGGTACAAATTATCTTGGGATATCCACTCTTGGTGATATGAGGAGAATTGATAGATGTGAGATAGAGCATGCTCATAATAATGTTAGATGATGAAGAGGTGGTCTTTAAGGTTTATCGAACAATCATTACACTAAACCGTAACAAGGATTTATGCATGATTACGGTGATGGAAATGGATGAGTGTAGGGTGGTGGAGTTCAATCCATCAAAGACCTCTTCGAACTTTCTCATTGAGCTTCCCAAGCCACCAATACCTAAGACCAAAGTGATGATGATTGATGATCATAAAAAGGCTATTGTTGAAAAAGATATTGAACTTGAGAGCACACGCTCAAGATCTAACAAATGAGTAAGAAGATGGCCTCCAAGTAGGAGGAAGAGGATACAGGAAAATGGATGAGTTGATGTGGGTCATGCCACAACACTAAATTAGGCACTACTTGGGAGGCAATCCAAGTTAAGGTATGCTTTATTTTTAGTATTTTAGTTTTTGTTTCGCATAATTTTGGGGTTTGTTGAGTCACAGGTTGATGGGATGTCTGAGTACTGGAAACCTAAGCGAAGGAGCATAGCGAAGACTGAGTGTGGGGTCCTAGAACCCTTGTGATATATGAAGATCCTGCTATCTAGGCCTAGAGTTATCAAGTAGTATTTCTATCTCTACTTTTAGGTATACTTTGGGGACAAAGTAGATTTTTAAGTGTTAAGTAGGGAAAGTCTCATGTTTCGAGTGAAGTGATGTTGTAGGGTCTCGAGTCATAGTTGTTTTCCTAGTTTTTGGGTAAATTTGAAAAAATACAAAAAGATTTTCTCTTTTTACTTTTTAGTTTATTTGGGTCAGTCTAGTAGATGCACACTTCACCGACCCCATGGTTGTTCTTTTCGATTCTTTTCCATAGGGGTGCCCCTTTAACCCAGTGTCCTTTTTATTTTTAAGAGTAATTTTAAAATTTTTGTGTTAGGAAAAAGTGGGATGTTCTTGATAGTTGTTATGTGTGATTGTACGATGCAAGTGGTTCTGTATTTGAAAGCATGTTGATTGTGTGAATTATTACTTTTAAGACTCCTAGTCTTTAGTTTATGACACTTGAATATTGTTGGCTTAGTGTTGGATTCATGCTATTGTTTGGTTAAGAGTCTATGGTGATCCTACTTAAGTTGAGCATGTGACATGTGCGTATGAGGTGTTTGTATATTCCTTGTTGCATTTGATGCTAAAACTTGCCTGGTGTGTATGCAAAGTGAAATAAAGAGTGTGGGTTTAGGAGATGATTTAGCATTTCTTTGATAGCCATATTTCATACCCCTTTTGACCTACCGTTGTGCATAATCCTAGTTAGCCCATTAAGCCTTTAACTTATTTTTTGTTAGTAGCCTCCTATGTTGCCAAATTCCCTTCTTTCATAGACCTTAATTTGATCCAAAGATCCTAAGTACTTTACTATAAACATAAAGAAGTTTAGGAGTTTGAAAATAATAGGAGAAAAAGTGAAAGTGAAGCCCCCAAGAAATAACTATTGGTGTTGAAAATTAATATTTTTGGTATGATGTAGCATGGAAACATGACACTTTCGATACTCAAACCATGAATTTATGCGTGAACTTAGGGTGTTTTGTTAGATATGATGCACTTTGGTGTGAATTGCAGGTAAAACATGTTTATGACATAATCTAAGCCAAAGGAGGTGAAAAAACCTAAAAAAGACCAAATCTGATCAGTATATGAGTCCGTTTGTGAGTTGTAATCATTTGATACGACTCATATGCTGAGTTGTACGAGGAACAAAATCAAAATCCAAATGAAAAAACTAAGTGTGAGGAAGATACGACTCAAGTAGCCCAGTCATAAAATAGGGTACAAGTCGTATGTGGAAGTTGTAAGCATAACAAAACCCAAGCTACTATCCAGAAGTTGAAGTGTCAGAAGGATACAAGTCAAAATTCTGAGTACTACTCATATAAGGATGTCGTATCCCAATAAATATTCAAGACCCAAAAATACTGAAGTCCTAGGATGATATAGAACAAGAATCTGAGTCGTATACATGGTTATGACTCATAAGATGAAGTCATAAATTAAACAGAGAGTTTAATCCGTGGGAAGATTAAACACTGGAATGGTTATGACAAGGCAGTGTACGACTCGTAAGTTGATGATATGAGTAACTATCGAGTCCTATCGGTTCCCGAATTAACATTACCTCTCCTATTTTTAATAGGATTTTTATGTTATTTTGGGATACTATAAATACCTTAGGGTCTATCTTTTATTAGGTTACGTATTGCGACATTATTTTACACATAATTACTTTCTTCTACATTATTTCTTGAGATTTAAGGTTTAATTCAATCAAGGACTTTGGAGTTTATTCATCTTAATCTTGTGCAATTGATTTTATGTGTTCTTTATTGATAATTATGGTTTCTTGCACAAAAATGAGTGCATAATCTCCTTAGTTAGGGTTTTGGGAACCTTAGAAGATTAGCTATGTAAAGAAAGTGTGAGATTATATTATTCTAGGGTTTCTACGTGCATCTTAATTCTCCTTTGTATTAGTAGCCTCAAGTAGCTGCAGACACTTGAGATAGCCTATAGTCACATTCATTCGATAACCAAGAAGTTTGCAATTGGGTAGAGAGGATTAAGACAACTATATGATAACCAAGTATGACTGTGGTTGGAAGAAGGGGAAGTAAGGCAACACTCTGAGATGATAACCAAGTCAACGGGTGAAATTTATCTTCTGGATTATACCTAACTTATAGGCTTTGCATGCAGAACACTATAAGAATTGGGTTGAACACGAGAAATTTATGTTGTTGAGAATCTAGGGGGAACATAGTCCTAGTATTCGTCTCATATTTATTTCAACTAAATAGTACTCAAGAGTTGTTTACTACTTACAACTGATACCAAAAATCTCCCCATTTACTTTACTATACTGCTCGTGGATTACATCAAGTCCTACAACTATTCACATTTTCCCGATGGGATCTACCCCAACCTTGTTGGGTTATTATATTTGTAATCGACCGCTTTTTAATTTTAGATGTATTTTGGGTGACATTAATTTTTGGCACCATTGCTGGGAGGATAGTTTGAACGGTTAATTAAATTGGTGAAGTGCATGGGTTTTTAATTTTTTAGTTTTTAGTTTGTCATACGTCGGTGTATGCTAAGAACTAGGAGTAGAGGCAGTCCCTTACTCCCTTTTAAAACCTAAGAGAATCCTTTAAACAATAAGAAGGATGGAAGAACAAGTTCATATAAGGGTTCAAGATCCCCCACCTATAGATCCTAATGCGGCACTCCCTCATGGTCTAATAGATCCACAACAAATTGTAGACTTACAGACATAGCAACTGTTAGAGAAAGAATGCAGGGAAGTCAAATAGGCTAGAGTTGCCACAAAGGCAGGAGTATCTCAGTAACATAGGCTAGTCAGATCTAGATAGATTATTAATCATCGAGTACATAGAGGCAAAGATCCATTAATGAGGGCATACCAGTAGTTGAACCCATATGAGAATGACGATGATGAAGATCTGGGTTATGTTAAGACTGCCGAATCAAGAGCCATCATTCCTCCAACACTAGCCACTAATATAAAGTTCGTTATTACTAGTGCTATGATCCAACTGTTGAATCTGAAAGGTGCATTTTATAGTGCATCTAAGGATGACGCGAACATGCATCTTACAAATTTTGTAGGGATCTTCACAAACTATAATATTTCAAGGGTTAATTAGGAGGCATTGAGACTGAGGTTTTTCCCATTTTCATCGACTGGAGAAGTATCTTTATGGACATGAGACTTCCTAAAGGATCTATCACTATTTGGTATGAATTAAAGACACAATTTCTGAATAAAGTTTTCCCTCCTCCATGGATGCTGCAATTAAAGAAAGAAGTTTACAACTTTAGACAACTACCTGCAGAGTCCATATATAAGGCATGGTTTTGGTTCAAGAAGAAGTTGAGCATGGTACCAAATTACAGAATCAAAAGATCTCACTTGTTTGAGTTCTTCTATAGATCATTAAATTAGATTTCAAGAGCTATGTTAGATAAAATTTCAGGCGGATCCTTCATGCATCTTTATTGGGAAGCTACACAGGAAATACTTGATGATATTGTAGTCACCAAAAGAGAATGGCACACTCGAGATTTGGAATATAGTGGTGGTACATATTCCATTAGGGCATCAAATACATATGGAGCAGCAAATGCTATGGTAGCACAAGAGGTTGCACAACTTTGTATAGATATCGAGTTGTTGACAAAATAGTTTGCTTCAATGAATGCTAAGAAAGTAAAAGTAGTTGCTATACAAGGGTAAACATCCAAACTATTTGAAAGTAAATCTAAAAAAGCAACAAAATTTTCTTGATCGTAGGTTGGCAGATTTCCCAGCTTAAGGGCAAGGAAATCAAGATAAAAAATATTATAATAATGGGTATAGAGATAGAGATGGTGATTGGCAACGTAAGGATAACTACAAGGAGAAGAGGGATAAATATATTCCACCAGGAAGTCGAGATACAGAGACCAGAATTGAGATACTTCTGGCCAAGTTGGTCAAAGGGGAAGAAAGTCAAGAGAATTTCTTGAAAGATATAAAATTTGATCTATCAGGATTGAACCAAAAAGTGGAGTCTCATGCTATAACGAACAAACAGTTGGAGTAATAATTTGGTAAGAAGTCAGCACAGTGAATTAGAGATAACTGATGAGTGGTGAATCTATCACTCATTCATGCATGCACACTACCATATTTTGTATAAGAAAATAAGGCATCATCATGATTTAAATGCACTAATATTCATATTTTGCAGTTATATAGTTGAGAAGGTGAAAAGATGTGAGTTGGAGTTAAAAAGGGATCAAATGAAAGTAAAAAGAGTGCAGCTGGAGACCTGGAGAAGTTCGTCCTTAGTTACCGTGACCGTGGGTTGAGGTTCGCGTTCGTGGTCCATCAAAATGGTTAGCATAATGTAATCGCGGGGAATAATTGTGGTCGTGTAGCCACGATTGCGGTCGAACTTACGTGATCATAGTTAAGCGGTGGTATGACCCAGGGCAGTTGTGTAATTTCTCTTGGACGAATACACAACCTTACATAAGAAAAATTCCTTTCTTTTTTTGGGATTGCTTACCTCATAGATATTTTTGAATTGAAAGCAAGAAACCCTAATTGGGCAAATGTGTAACTAATTGTAGAGGATTAACTTCTTAGTATTTTATGAAGAATGAATGCTTTGGATAATCCTTATGGTATATCTTTTTGTACCTTCGTCATGAGTAGCTAAGTAAATTAGTGTTGGGATTATGTTAAACTAAAGTGTAATTGTGTGTGTGTGTTGAGGTGTTTGCATGATTGGCAGTTGTTGAGTATGAATTCCACCATTGCTTGAATTTATGAGTTGGAATTTATGGGTGAAAACCCCAAATCTCCAAATGGGTTTGATGGGTGAAAGCCCCAAACTCTAGAAACCCTTCATCATTCTTGAAAGAGGGATGCAGGTGAACTTGAGGTAACCCATACCATCCTTGAAAGAGGGTTATAGGGGGACAAGGAAATGGTGGACAATTGAGCCTATGGTTTGCTACCTTTTGCAATCTTAGAAATAAGTGTATTTTGAGTGTAAATCATGTCAAGAGAATCATCCTAGAAAAAGAGATGTTTGATTAAGGTTTTGGGTGATTACAAATTGCACACTTGTTAGGTGCTCGAAAGAACCAACGGGTGTAATCATTGTGGTTTTATTGAAAGATAGACCATAACAACTTTCGACCTAGATTATCCTTTAGTTAACAACTAAGCTTCATATTAAACCATCATCTACCTACATGTTTTACCTTTAGGTAGACATAATCCCAAGATCTCCTCAAATCATGATTTTAAATCAAGAAGTGTCAAATACGTGCATTGTTAATCAAAAATTGTTTTTATGAAATCCCCCTATTTTATTTTACATGTTGTGTTTGTTAGCATTTCGGGTAACCTTTTAGTAATTAGAGAACCTATAGAACTTGAAATTTATAATTTACTCCTTATGGATTCGACCCCTACTCGATTTGGGTTATTGACAATGACCGCCTCACCCCTCAAGAATGAGAGTGAGTAGACCGTTATCAAAATGGCACTGCTGCCGGTTAGTGAAATATAGATTTTTCTAGTGTGTTGTACTTTTTACTTGGGTATACATGGAGTGGTATAGTTCACTTTCGTTGTTGTTTTTGATTTTTTTTGGTGATCATAGCGTAAATGAAACTGAGTGAAGACACTAATCATGTGGAGTCATTTGATATTCCCCTTGATATAGAAGACCAACTAAATGATGCGGGTCAAACGGGAGCAATCCGTATCCCACCAACTCATAGGAACGAGGCCTTTCATGTGACTAGTGTCATGCTATACTTATTGAAAATGAAAGGGCTATACGGGGATCAAGGTTATGAGGACTCGTATTTTCACTTAAAGAATTTTTTGGATGTGAGTGCACCATTTAACATTGCACACATCACGTAGGAATCCTTTCGGCTTCGTTTTTTTCTGTTCTCACTAATGGGAAAGGCGGTGTTATGGCTCCGTTCACTTCCCACGGGTTGAATCACTTCATGGAATGAGCTTACAATAGTTTTTCTTAATTAATACTTCCCTCCCTCCAAGATGTGTCATATGAGAGAAGAGATCATAAACTGTAGATAAAGAACATCTTCATGAAGTATGGAATAGCTCCAAGTATTCGATTGGGCACTAGATCCTTTAAACCAAACCAAGGTAAACAATACGGCAAAAGTTTCTTTCTTAACTGCACTTCCAAGTGGATATGGTATTATTGAGAGCGGTGACTAAAATTAATCGGGAATGGCATACCCGAGATATCAAAGTCCCTAATAGATCTCACCTCATATCCACGGTTAGTAAGGAATAAAGAAAGGTGGATGAGGACCAAGAGGAGACTATGGAAAAGATTTTAACACAAATTGATCTCCTAACCAAGTATGTGATGGGTGCACCCATGAAAATGGTATATGTCATAGGGCCAAAAGCCTATTGGATGTAGAAATCCAATATTTGGAAAACTATTAGGGGGTTCTCACCTGGCCTATTGAAGGCAAGGTAAAAATCAAGGTTGGATAAATTGGTATGGTGGTCGATTTTGGAAACATTAGGAACATGATTATTGCCACTTTGTGTCTCACCATTATCGGGCTTATGAAAAAGAGTCAAGCTCCATTGACACCAAAAAATTTAATATAGAGGATGTCCTTGCAAGAATATTGAATAGATTGGAAGGTACAGAAAAAATGGTTCATGATTTAAAAGTTGACTTCTCCCAACTCTCTCTAACTGTGGTATCTTACTCCACCTCTATCAACAAATTGGAGACCCAAATTGAGCAAATCTTTACATAATTAAATGCTAAACCTAGAGGCGATCTCCCTATTGACAAAATTGCCAACCCTAATAATGCCACTCAAGTATTAGAAATAGTTAGTAGGAGTGGAAAGACAATGAAAGAGAACTTTAAAGAGGACTTGGGTGGAAAGACAACTAAAACTTAGCCAAAGGAGGAGTTACCTCAAAGTCAAGAAGAAGAGGATAAGAAAAAGAAGGAAGAAGTTGACACAAAATTGATTGATGCTGAAAAGGTTAATAGGAGTAGACTTGCGGATCCTCTTTGAGAATTGAAGAAGTAAGACCTCGTGCCATGATGATAACTAAGGCGCTATGCGGGAGAACACCTATAAATACCATAAAAGTGGCTCGTATCTTTTTGGCTATGTGTTTGCAGCATAGATGTTAGTTTTTGCATATAAATAACTCATGCATTTGTAACACTAAGGAGTGAATTAGACGATCTTGAAAAGGGGGAAGTGTGTAAAAATTTGCATTGATAACTAAATAGTGGTGAAAACCGTGTTAATTGAGAAAAGAGCTAAACAGGGGAAACATGGGAGCAGATATGCTCTTAGTTACCTCGATCGTGTACCCTAGGAATGGTTGCGGTCATCCATGTGTCTGTGATCACAGTCACCTGACTGCGGTCGTGGTTACTTTAGCCATTTAAATCACTGAATTCCCCCTCTCCCTATTTTTGTCACACTCTCATTCATGTTTTTGCATGAAGAAATGGTCCGAACTTGAGGAGAATGATGATGATGTAGAAGCAAAGAGTGATAACAACCCTTGATGCAGTTTTAAGGAACATAATTATCTCTTTTACCCTTGATTATTTATGCAGTGGGGACACTGCTACCCTTTTAGTTGGAGTGTCTCTTTATTCATTTGATTTAGGTCTGTATTATTGATATTTCCGCATACTTTTATACTCTTTTCGATGATTCTTAGTTTTATTTAGGTTGTAATATTTGAGCACTCTGATGATTTCCATATTTGCATGGATTAGTTACTTTGTTCTTAGTTTGTTACTTTAGTTTAGTTTTAATCAACGAGATTTTTTTTATGATAGATTGAGTGACGACATTCTTAAGGGGAAAGCATCATGGTTGGGTTTTTAGCCATAGATGTAGGGAAATTCTGAGTACCCGTAGCATAAAGGTCATAAATTCAAGGAAAGTCTAAGTACCTGTGGCATTGATGGATTGGGATTGCATTCATACCCATTGGATAAGTCTGAGTAGCCATATGGGTGGTCTACCAGTATTAGAGCCACAATGTGAGACAATAACTTGGGTTGTTGCCATGATTATAAAATTATGCTTGGTGCGGATGCAAAACAAACAACCCCCTCTGTCCAAAATTTTTTTGCAAAATTTTAGGGCATTGACGTGAGCAACCTTGTAACAAAACTTTCCTCTTTCTATGACTCTAAAAATTGACTTCGAAAGAATAGTGAATGATCCATCTTTATCTCGAGTGGGAGGAATAATTTAACCACTTTAACAAAATTCGCATGCCATGTGTGTGAGCTTATTTGTCTTTATCTCATGTTTATTTGTACCATCTAGAACTTCCCCCATTAGTCTTTAAAAGCTAAATTTTGATTGTGCTTGGTTGGTAAAATAATCATAGGCCATTTATGAAATTGGAAGCCAACTTTAGCCTAAAAAGACTAACAATAGATAGGAGTTACCCCTAGTCATGCTCTTTGATCCTTTAGACTTTTCTTTGGCAAACACATTACAAGTTGTGACCCTTCCATTTGTCCTCTTTTGTACCCTACCATCATTGAACTTAAGAATACAAGTTGAGGGTAAAAGACTTAGTTGGGGGCGATGGAATTTGAAAGAGATATAGTTGGGCCACAAATTCATAAGAAGATGCCTACGAGCTTAAGCAAATAAAGCATTTTGATTTAAAAAAATAAAAGATCCCATAAATAAAAAAAAGGCATGATTTATGCAAAAAAAAAAAAAAAGAAAGAGGAAAGTGGGGAAAACCAAGAAAAAGGCAAAGTAGGCTCAATAGTAAAGGAAAAGAAGTGGCCAAATAGCAAAATGTGAAAAGAGTGTGATTAAGAAGTTCAAGGAGTGTCTAGCCTTTTTGTTCTAAGTTGATATCCTACCCTAACCTAAACCTACATTGCAAATTCAAAAAGTCCTTTGTGATTCCCAACAAAGTGTGGTTATTGTTTTGGCAATTTAAAATAGGGGCAAGCCTATAGTATGGTACTTGTTAATAGTGAGACTTTCTTGAGAGAGGGAGTGTTTGCACGTAAATTCTATGTGATTGATTGATAACTTGGTCAATGAATTTTTTTCCTTTCTTGAGAGGAGGCATGTTAACAAGTTGAGGTGGGTGATTTTGTCATCTTCCAAAAAATGAGACAAATGGAATATAATATGGTAAAATTAAAAAAGTGATTCAATTTTAGAGTGTTTGTAGTTGTTACACGTTTTCTCCTTAAAGTCTATTGTGTCCTCCATTATCTCATTTTATGTTGAGGGGCATCGTTAAAAATCATTTTTGCCAAGTGTGAAGAACTTTTTATGGTAATAATCAAGTTGGAGTCATCTTGATCATTGGGTAATTGGGTGTTGTCATACATGGAAATTGTCTCATAGAAAAGGGTAGTGTTGCTTAGCAAGATTTTAAGTTGGGAGTGTTGATAAGTGGTGAATTTACCACTCATTCATGTGTGCATACTACCATATTTTGTATAATAAAATGAGGCATCATCATGATTTAAATGCACTAATATTCACATTTTGTAGGTATATAGTTAAGAAAGTGAAAAGATATGGATTGGAGCTAAAAAGGGATCAAATGGAAGCAAAAAGAGTGTAGATGGAGACCTAGAGCAATTCAGCCTCAGTTACCATGACCGTGGCCTAAGGTTTGTGGTCAGCCAAAATGGTCAGCATAATGTGATCACAGGAAACAACCTCGGTCGTGGTTGAACCTGCGTGATCGTGGCTAAGCGGTAGTATGACCGAGGGCAGTTTTGTAATTTCACTTGGATGAATCCCAACCCTTATATAAGAAAAAAACCTTTCTTCTTTAGGGATTGCTTACCTCATAGATAATTTTGAATTGAAAGCAAGAAACCCTAATTGGGCAAGTGTGTAACTAACTATGGAGGATTAACTTCTAAGTATTTTGTGAAGTATGAATGCTTTGGATAATCCTTATGATTTATCTTTCTTTACCTTCTTCATGAGTAGAAAAGTAAATTAGTCTTGGGATTATGTTGAACTAAAGTGTAATTATGTGTGGGTGTTATTGTGTTTACATGATTGATCATTGTTGTGTATGGATTCCACCATTGCTTGAATTTATGAGTTTGAATTTGTAGGTGAAAACCCCAAATCTCTAAATAGGTTTGATGGGTGAAAACCACAAACTCTAGAAACCCTTCATCATCCTTGAAAGAGGGATGAAGGTGAACTTCAGGTAACCCTTAAAATCCTTGAAAGAGGGTTATAGGGGGACAAGAAAATAGTGGACAATTGATCTTATGGTTTATTACCTTTTGCAATCTTAGAAATAAGTGTATTTGGAGTGTAAATCATGTCAAGAGTATCATCCTAGAAATAGGGATGCTTGATTAATGTTTAGGGTGATTACGAATTGCACACTTGTTAGGTTCTCGAAAGATCCAGCGGGTGAAATTGTTGTGGTTATATAGAAAGATTGACCACAATGACTTTCGACCTAGCCTATCCTTTAGTTAACAACTAAGCTTTATATTAAACCATCATTTACCCACACGCTTTACCTTTAGGTTGACATAATCCCAAGATCTCCTTAAATCTTGATTTTAAATCCAAAAGTCTCAAATACGTGCATTGTTAATAAAAAATTGTTACAATCAAATCCCCTCATTTTATTTTACATGTTGTGTCTGTTAGCATTCTGGGTAACCTTTTAGTAATTACAACAACTATAGGACTTGAAATTTATAATTTGCTCCTTGTGGATTTGACCCCAACTTGAATTGGGTTATTGACAATGACCAACTCACCCATCAAGAATGGGAGTGAGTTGAGCATTATCAACAACCTAGCACTCTTCTGAGAAATACAATGGTAAATACCTAAAATGACAGTCAATGTCATTCCATTACCATTTGGAGTGGTAAGGTCACTAAAGATCCACTAACACCCATAATTTATGAGCAGAAAAGTGAGGAGAAGCCGGTTGATGTGGGGAGAAACAACAAGCCAAATGAAGCAGAAAAAAAATGCCAGAACCTGTTCTGAAACCCATTCAAAGACCACAACCTTCCTATCTACAAAGACTGAAAAGCAACAAGGATAAGGTAAGTATCATAAATTTTTGTCTAAGCTAAAAGAATTAATTGTCAACATACCGCTTGTAGAGAAATTGGAGAAAATGTCGGGATATGCAAAATTCATGAAGGATTTGATCACCAAGAAGAAGGTTGTTAGCTATGGACCAGTAGACGATATTCATTGTTGCAGTTCAATGGTTACTAGATCTCTGGTAGAAAAGAAGGAGGACCCTAGCACTTTCATAATACCGTGTACTATCAGGTCTTTCAACTTTACTAGAGCATTATGTGATTTGGGGCTAGAATCAATCGCATGCCCTTGGCCGTATTCAAATAGTTAGGATTGGGAGATCTCAAACCAACCACCATGAGACTAGTAATGGCTGACATAACTATAAAGAAGCCTATTGGTATCCTTTATGATGTTTTGGTAAAAGTGTCTTCTTTTATATTTCTTACTGATTTTGTTATATTAGACTGTGAAGTGGAATTTCAAGTCCCTATTATCTTGGGAAGACCATTTTTGGCTACAGGTAGGAGGTTGATTGATCTGGAGAAAGGACATCTGATCCCGAGACTCAATGATGAACAAATGACATTTTATGTATGCAAATTTATGAAGAAGTCTGACGATTTAAGAGTGGTATTGGTGATTGATGTAGCTGATAAAGAGGAAGATTCATTCCATGATGTTGGCATTGTAATCTTATGGGATGATGGTTCAGATATAGTTATTCCTGTTGAAGAAAGATTAGGTGTTGAGGAACTTACAACTCTGATTGTGAATTTTGATTCTGAAGGTATTAAGGAGTATGAAGAGATGGTAGGTGCACTGTAAGGGAGTGGTTATAACTATGCACCAAAAACTCTTGATCTAGATTTGAAAAATAAAACTACTCTAATAGCTCATCCATCTATTAAAGAACCGCCGGTATTAGAGTTGAAATCTCTCCCATCTCACTTAAAATGTGCATTTTTAGGAGCCAACAATACCCCACTGGTTATTATTGAAGCAGATTTGAGATATTCAGAAGTTGAAGCATTATTATCAGTATTGCAGATCTTCAAAATGGCCAGTGGATGGTCCATTGCAGATATTATTAGTACTCCACCTGGTTTGCGTACTCACAAAATTCATCTTGAGCCGGATTGTGTTCCATTGATTGAACACCAGAGATGACTTAATTCTTTTATGCAGTAGGTGGTTAAGAAAGAAATCATCAAGTGGTTAGATGTTAGTGTGGTATTTCCCATTGCAGATAGCAAATGGATTAGCCTGATTCAATACATTCCAAAGAATGGAGGAATAATTGCCGTACCTAATAGGAAGAATGAACTAGTTCCTTTGAGACTAGTCACTGGATGGAGAGTATGAATAGATTATAGAAAGTTAAATGCTTGGACTAGAAGGACCACTTTTCGATGTTATTTATGGATCAGATATTAGACAGGTTAGTAGGGAAAGAATGGAATTATTTCTTGATGGGTACTCCGATTATAATCAAATTACTATTGCACCAGAAGACCAAGATAAGACCGCCTTTACATGTCCTTATGGGACCTTTGCATTCAAACAAATGCCATTCGGGTTATGCAATGCCTAACCACTTTTCATAGATTATGATGTCCATTTTTTTCGTTATGGTAGAAGGCACCATTGAAGTCTTTATGGATGATTTTTTTAGTGGTGTGGGACTCTTTTGATGAATGTCTAAAGCACTTGGCAAAAGCTCTATAGAGGTGTGAAGAATGAAACTTGGTACTTAATTGGGTAAAGTACTATTTCATGGTTAAAGAAGGAATTATGCTTGGGCACAAAATTTCAAAGAGAGGCATAGAGGTTGATCGGGAAAAAGTGGAGGTGATTAAAAAATTACCCTATCCAATTTCTGTAAACGGGATTTGGAGTTTCCTAGGACATGCAGGTTTTTATAGATAATTTATCAAGGACTTCTTGAAGATTGCTGGTCCACTTCGCAAGCTGCCCGAGAAATAGGTAAAGTTTGATTTTAATGATGCATGTAATAAGACTTTTGAAAACTTAAAGAGAAGTTGGTGTCTTCCCCAATCATTATGTCTCCTGATTGGTTTTTGCCTCTTAAAATTATGTGTGATGCTAGCGGATTGGCCTTAGGGGCTATACTAGGTCAAAGAAAAGAAAGATCCTTCATCCCATATACTATGCTAGTAAGGCACTAAACCCTGTGCAAAAGAACTATACCGTGATGGAGAAAGAGTTATTGGCAGTGCTTTTTACCTTTTGAAAAAGTTAGATCTTACTTTATTAGGACAAAGGTGACCATGCACACCAATCATGCAAAATTGCGGTACTTAATAGCTAAAATAATGCAAAGGCAAGGCTTATTTGGTGGGTGCTGCTGTTGCAAGAATTTGATTTTGAGGTAAAGGACGAAAAAGGTACAGAGAATCAAGTTGCGGATCACTTGTCTAGACTAGAGGAGGAAGTTATGCAGAAAATTGCTAAGGGTTTGGAGATTAACAATAGCTTCCCAGGAGAACAGATATTGGCAGCTTCAAATTATTTGATTCCATGATTTGCTGATTATACAAATTACTTAGAAAATGACATAGTCCCAAAAGATCTCTCATATCAGCAAAGACAGAAATTCATGCGTGAGGTAAGAAACTTTTTTTGGGATAAACCTTATCTTTTCAAAATTTGTGCATATGGAATCATTCTTAGGTGCATACCTGAGGTGGAGATGATGAGCATACTGGAGACATGTCACTTATCACCATTTTGGGGTCACCATGGAGGGGCCCAAACAACTCATAAGATCCTACAATACGGATGTTATTGGCCTACCATATACAAAGATGCTCATGACTATGCTTCTACCTATGATCAATGCCAACGACAAGTTACTATTATGAGAAGACATGAACTACGTGTGACCCCTATCTTAAAATTAGAAGTTTTTGTCGTATGGGGTATAGACTTCATGGGACTTTATGTGAGTTTTTGTGGCATGAAGTACATACTAGTAGTTGTTGACTATGTATCAAAGTGGGTGGAAGCGATTGCACTTCCTAACAATGAAGCAAAGAGTGTCACAACATCTATGAGAAAGAATATCTTTTCTCGATTTGGTATGCCATGGATATTATTAGTGCTGGAGGGTTACCTTTTTGCAATCATCTATTCAAGAATCAACTTGCAAAATATGGAGTGAAAAATAAGGTGGCAATACCTTATCATTCACAGAAAAGTGGACAAGTTGAAGTATCCAATAGAGAAATCAATTCCATATTGGCGAAGAATATGAATGCCAATTGGACTAATTTGGAAAAAAAGTTAGATGATGCATTATGGTCTTACCATATAGCGTAGAAAACCCCTACAGGTACTTCACCTTATCAGCTTGTGTATGGAAAATCTTGCCATTTACCAATTGCACTAGAGCATAAGGCATTATGGGTGTTGAAGAAACTGAATTTAGAGTTGACAGATGCAGCAAAATCTAGGTTGAATGGAATAAATGAGTTGGATGAATTCTGGATCTGTGCATATGAAAGTTCAGCACTTTACATGGAAAATATGAAGTTGTATCATGACCGGAAGATTGAGAAATAAGTGTTCAAAAAGTGTGACCAGGTATTACTGTACAATTCTAGACTGTATTTGCTTCCAGGTAAGATAAAGTCTAGATGGCATGAACCATTCACTTTGACAAGAGTGTATCCCTATGGTGCATTAGAACTAATGAAGGATGGCACAAATACATTCAAGGTTAACGGACACAAAGTTAAGCACTATATGGGAAATGTAGAAGAAGTAAATGAGCTAGATGATATTCACCTTGATGAAGTCTGAGTAATCAAGGAAACTGTGTCATGCCGTGATGCTAAATCAAGCACTACATGGGAGGCAACCCATGAGGATAGTTAGGTAAATCTTAGTATTCAATTTATCCATGTTGTGCCACGACGTTAAATCAAGTGTTGCATGGGAGGCAACCCATGTTTTTGTACTTGTTTTAATTATAAGGTAATGTGTTTGTTCAATGTCTAAGACTTAAAGAATACTGCTAAAACCTAGAAAAGTTAGATAGAGTATCGTGTAGACACTTCACAAGTCGTATCTATAGGTACGACACATGAGTAGAAGCTGTAAGGACCTGGGAGATTAATTAGAATCAAAAGTTAAGTTCTGGAATGCTTATGACTCTTGGTACGAGTCGTAGTCTCTGGTTACGGATCGTGAACAGGATTCATACCCATTCTAGAACCCAGGTCAGAATCCTAGGCCATACGAGTCAAGGAAATAACCCATAATCCTGGGTATGAATCATATCAACAATTCATATCAGCCCATGGGTTGACCCGATCCAAAATTTATATAAAAAGGAAAATTTTTACCCGATAAGACATCCGAAGCTTCTCACTCGTACCCACCTAATTTTCCTACAATTTTTCAACTCAAATCCTAATGATTAACTTGTTTTCAACTAAATCTAACTACCAATAACATGAATTTCTCAATTTTGTGCGATTTTCAACTTGAATTTGAGGCTTCTCAGATCCAAAATTGGAATCCTCTACTATACACATACCAAGTAAGTTATTGATTCTATTTTGGCTATATGGTAAGTTAAAAAGTGTTGTATGACATATTGTTAACTTGGTTTAAGTAGAATTTCTTCAAATGACAATTGTTGGTACCCTATATTTGAATTTTGATTTTGAAAATAGGGAATAAGGATGAACTAGTATTTTTACTTGGAATTTTATGTGCTCATGTGTTGTGAAATGTTGGATATAGCTGATTAGAGTAGTGGGTATGTTAGGAGTTTCATTGGAGTCAAACTTTGAGAGTTGGACTTCCATGTTACAGTGAATACAGGATTGCTTACGACTCATAACCACTATTACAGGAGTTGTAATGAGACTCGTACCCACTGATAACATGGAAATCTGAGAAATTCAAAGTTCTGGAATGGATACAACTCAACCTTATGGCTCTTACATATCAATCGTACCCACCTGGAAAGAAAATAGAATTGAATAAATGTTTCTGACCAACTTATGACTATTGGTCAGTGTTGTAGCCAGCCGGTACGACTGGTGAGGAGGATTCGTAAGCTAGATAGTAAATAATGATAATGTGTTGTTTGGGTTATGACTCGCGTATATGAATCATACCCAGTAGTTACGATCGGTAAAAACCACTCATACCCAACTAAATCAACATATGTTGAACTTTTATTTTAGGTTTTCCTTTTTTTTCTTAGCTACTAACTATATCATATTTGTAGGAAAAATGCCTCCAAATATTGTATCTTCATCCAAAACTTTGGCAAAGAAAGGAAATACACAGAAACCGGTGGAAGGTAAAGAAACCAGTGAATCTACAAGCTGGACAAAAAGTAGTGGTGAGGAGTATACCGAGACATCTTCCAAGAAATCCGAACAAAAAGAAAAAGCAATAGCTAAAGCCAAAGGGAAGAAGACAGTTCCCCAACATTCTAATACTTCACCGCCGAAAGGACCAAGAAGAAAGAATGCCACCGTCTCCCCTCCACATACACCAGTACCAACTGATAACAATGATGACAAGGACGATTCTAGTTTATCCAAGGAAAGTGTAGAAGAAATACATGGTCCTGAGGTTGATGTACCCTTGATAGCTAGACATGACCCCCCACTAGCATTAGCCCCTGATCCAGTGTCCGTCATAATATGATGCAGATACCCCGTCATGTAGGCAACATTTACCATGGGCCTGTCTCAAATAGAAAATGGAATAGTTAAGAGAGTATTATATGAGGAACGGAGAATGAAAACTATAGGGATGGATGAGTTTCCTGAGTATGCAAAATGTTTCAGACAATATGGGTTTGATTGGATGATAAAAGCATTGAGTAGATATAGTGAGGTGTAAGTCTGATAGTTCTATACCTCCTACAAAGGCGAGTTGATGAGACAGTACCCACAGGGCATGTTGTGGAAAGGAGGTGACACTGTGTTTTCACTGATGATTCAAGGAGTTTAGGTGGATATATCACCCCAGATGATAGGAAGGTTTTTGTGTGGGCCAGCATATCAGGCCCTAACCAACATAACTGAGAAAGACCACAGAATGGCAGAGATGATAAAGATCACCAACCAAACTTTAGATACGGATGATAAGATGGTGATGTTCTAATAGATCCTTGAGAAAATTACTGCACATGGAGAGCATGCCACTTGGGTTGCAGGTGGTATAGGGGATTCAGAACAAATCAAGAAGTGCTCCTTCACTTTTAAGCATAAGTCATGGTGGACTATAGCCCGTCATAATCTATGTCCAACTACAGGTTATGATATCCTAAGTCCATTCTGGGCAACAATGATAACGAGGTTTACACTGGGCTTTGATTTTAATATTGGGGAGTTTCTATCCCGAGAATTGAGAGATAGGGCTATCGCAAAACAGAAGGCATTACTCACATACCCCTACATGATCACACAAATATGTTTAGCTATAGGGGTATTAGAGATTCTGGGCATTGATGTCATGAGGGAGGCCCGTCGAACATTTAATATTAGTCTGATATATAATGTAACCAAACCACTAACATGACCTATGAGGTAGGTAGTAGATGCTATGGCGGGAGATTTCCCAAAAGAGAAACAGACAGATGCTACTGCTACTGCTGAGGCCGCCGAGATAGGTGCACGGACTAAGATTGCACCAATAGATAGAATGAGTACTTCTAGTGCTCCACCACCAGTTCAGTCCATGCCACCTAGGACACGAGGTATGCCTCCTGGTATTATAATGATATCACAGGCTGTATAGATAGAGGTAGTGACCCAGTTGGCTACATTAGCTATGAAAGTAACCAACATAGAAGGTGGTGCAAAGTATTAGATGAGAATAAAGATGGATTTACATGATAGTCACGTGAAAGACCTCCTGGATGCATTTGAGTGGAGGATCACTTGACAGTTAGGTAGTGGAAAGATACCCGATGTAGCTGAAGTTCGAGTAGAAATTACAGGTATAAAGGGTATGGTTGTTGAGTTATTGGACAAGAAGATAGTTTCTGAGCCCATTATAGAGACTGTGATACCCACAATTGAGATGCCAAATATTTGGGAAATCCCGGTAGATGAGCAGATTATGTAAACAAAGGAAAAAAGAGCAGAAAAGAAGAAAAATAAGAAAGAAAAAAGAAAGAAGAAGAGAGGAAAGAGCTTCTAAGAAATCCAGACATAGTGGTAGTCAGGACGGGCAGTACCAAGAGATGGCTAGTAGATTTGGTGAATTGAGAGATCCATCCCCTGATGTTGAGGGTGTCGATGATGAGCCCCCACCTATTATTGATCCAATCCCTGTCAAAATAGTTGCTGATGAGAGTGGGACCTGATCTGAAGGCCCACATATAGATGTTGATACTCCAACTCCATGAACTCCTAGGTACGACTCTTTATCCCTACTCTATCTTATATTTGTAGAATTGAGGATAGGGCAATATTCTTAAGTTGGGGTGGGGTATCAAAAAATTTGGGAGTTATTTCAAATTTTTTAGGTGTAGCTAAAACTAAAAGTCTGTTATGACTTATGGGTTTAAGGCAGGCAACTGAGATAGGGAGTATATCAGCGTGCCTATGGCAGCAGATAGTTTTGAATTTTGATTATAGTTTTTATGGATGATTTTCATGGATTTTTGAAATTTTGGGTTGTACTTAAAAATCTGATTTGGATTTATTATTGTGGTTTCCAAAGCACTACTAATGGTTATGGATGTTTGAACTGATCTTGTGAAAAGTATTGTTAGCTGTGATAATAATTTGAAAAAGTTAAGCTCCCCTCAAATTTTGTTTAAATAATGGTGTGATTTATATATTGTGTTAAAACTATTGAATATCTGAGAATGGCATTAGTATTAGGGATAGTATACATAGGGACAGACCTAGTGTAGAGTTGGACATCTAGTACTTAGTAAGGTAGCCCTGTGCAAGTGAGCGTAAGGTTTACTGCGTTCTCGGTTATGTTAGAATCTAGAACTTGCTCGGTTGATTTTATCGAGGTCTAAGATAGTTAGGTAGGAAGTGATCATAGTCCCTTGTTGTATGAGTCTACTTAAGCCTAAAATGCCTGAACCAAATGAGTTAATCCCCTTGATCCAAATATGTGAGCCTTAATAGACCAATTTTTCTTTTTAAACCTATCACATTCCTTTGTAGCCGAAAGAAATCTATTTTTGACCCTGATCCTCCTAAGGATACTTTGTACCTCAACTCAAGCAAATAACTTGAGTTGAGGGTAGCTATGTTTAGGGTACATAAAAGGAAATGAGTATAAAAAAGGGGGCAGAAGAAAAATAACAAAAAAATGGGCAGGTATAAAAAGAAAGAAAAAAGTGGAGTATTGCAAAACAAAGTTAAGCACAAGAAAATGCTAAATTTGACCCGATTAAAATATGCTTAAAAGAAAAAGAAGATATAAGGGTGAAAATAAATGAAGAAGTGAAAAGTCCCCCAAAGAAAAGCGTAGTGTCTAGGAGATATAGTCAATAAAATAATTCCAAAATATATCCTACCAACCCCTAGCCTACGTTATAATCCAAATAAAGTCCTATAATGATCTTACCACGACTGTATGAAAGCTTAGGAAAAGAGAATAAGGGAAAGCCTAAGGTATTTTATGCACATTGCTAATACTTCTTTGTGAGAGCGAGTGTTGTTTGTTATATCCCAAAAAATATTGATACATATGATGAGAGAAAGTGGGATTTCCTTGAATGTGAGTGCATATGAGTTATGCTACAAAGTTGCTAGATTGTTTGAAGGATCAAAAATAGTTTTATGCCAGAGTATCTATTGCTAATGTAATGCCATAATCAGATCTCTTTGTGTTCTCACATGTGCTAAATTTCTATATTCAAATTTGAAGTGAAAAATTTAGAATTAAGAGGGAAACAACAAAATTAAAATTTAAGTCAAAATCACTGACATGGGTTGTTTGAGATCTTCCTATTTTGAGAATCGCCTTGAGGGTAGAAAATGGTATTTGGTATTGTTTTCCTGAGGACATGCAAAGGTCTAAGTTGAGGGTGTTGATATGGTGTGGAATCATGACACTTTTGATGCTCAAAACCATGAATTTATGTGTGAACTTAGGGTGTTTTTGTTAGATATGATGCACTTTGGTGTGAATTGCAGGTAAAACAGGTTTATGACAAATCTGAGTGAAAAAGGAAAGAAAAGACCTGAAAATATCAACTACGACCAGTATACGAGTCCGGTCACGAGTCATAATCATTCTATATGACTTGTATGCTGAGTCGTATAAGGAACAAAACCAAAATCCAAATCACGAAACTATGTATGAGGAGGATACGACTCAAGTAGCTCAGTCTTAAGATGAGTTACGAGTCGTATGCTAAAGTAGTAAGCATAACCGAACCTAAGCTACTATGAAAAAATTAAAGTGATAGAAGTATACGAGTCAGAAGTCTTATTACGACTCGTATAGGGATGTCGTATCCTAACTAGTGTTCAAGACCCAAAAAGATTGAAGTCCTAGGTGGATACCGATAAATAATTTGATTTGTATACATGGTTATGACTCATAAGCTGAAGTCGTAAGCTGAAATGAGAGTTGAAGCCATTGGAAGATTATACACTGAATTGGTTACGACAAGGCAGGCTACGACTCGTAAGCAGAGGATGCGAGTAATAATCGAGTCGTATCGGTTGCCGACCTAACATTACCTTTCCCGTTTTTAATAGAATTTTTATGTTATTTTGAGATACTATAAATACCCTAGGGTTTATCTTTAATTAGGTTACACATTGCTACATAATCTTACACATAATTACTTTCTTCTACATTATTTCTTGAGATTTAATGTTTTATTCAATTAAGGACTTTGGAGTTTATTCATATTAATCTTGTGAAATTGATTTTATGTGTTCTTCATTGATAATCATGGTTTCTTTCCCAAATATGAGTGAATAATCTCCTCAGTTAGGGTTATGGGAACCCTGGTGGATTAGCTACATAAAGGATGTGTGAGATTCAGTTGTTCTAGGATTTTTGCGTGTATCTTCATTCTCCTTTGTATTAATTAGCCTCAAGTAGATACAAAAACTTGAGATAGCCTGGATTCGCATTAATTCGATAACCAAGAAGTTTGTGATTGGGTAGCGAGGATTAAGGCAGGTGTACGATAACTAAGTATGACTGGGGCCAGAACAGGGGGCAGTAAGGCAACACTCTGAGATGATAACCAAGTCAATGGGTGAAATTTATCTTCTATATAATACCTAAATTATAGGCTTTGCATGAAAAACACTAGAAGAATTGGGCTGAACACGATAAATTTACATAGGAGAGAAGCCAGGGGAACATAGTTCTCGCATTCATCTCATATTGATTACAACTAAACAATACTCAAGAGTTAGTTACTACTTACTACTGATACCAAAATCCCCCCCGTTTACTTCACTGTACTGCTCATGGATTACATCAAGGCCTGAAACTATTCACGTTTTCCCTGTAGGATCGACCCCAGCCTTGTTGGGTTATTATATTTACAATCGACCACTTTATACTTCTTTTGGAGATGTATTTTAGGCAACATCATAGTGGTTTGGAGTTGGTCAATGAAAAAAATGAACATTGTTCTAAATTGAATAATGTGTGCAGAGATAACACTCCCAACATATTGTATATGAATTAGCTTAATGAGATAGGGAAAACCAAAAAATATGGCTAGTGGAAATTGGTTGATAATATAGATATCTCAATGTTTATGTGATGTATTAAAGCTCTTAAGGAAGATAGTCACTATTACTGGACAAAATAGTTCCTACCCATCCCTTAGCCTACATTACAAACCTTAAAGACCCGCTTGATCCTGAGCTTTAACACTCTGATATTACTGGAGTACTACACTAAGGGAAAGCCTATGGTTCATCTTGTGTAACTTGTAAATTCTTTGAGAGAGTGAGTGTAACTTAATTCTTATACCCATTTTATGACAAACTGCATCTATATGAGTGAGTATCGGTAATTCTTTTATGGTGAAGGCACATGTTTGATGATAGTTGGGTGATTTATATTATGTCTTTTATTTAGAAATATGTATGAGTTTGAAGATTTGATGAGTCAATTCTTGAGGCTAAGATGTTTTGGAGTAGTGTTCTTGAGCTTTCAATTGTGTATAACATGCCTACTGCAAAAAACTTAGATCCTCTGTAGTCATTGTAGTGCTAGTTTGAATGTATTTCTTGTAGTAGAAATATGTATTATTCTCTCTAATTATGATGCTTAGAGTAAATATTTGTTCTAGTACGAACAAGGCTTTATGCGTAGGGTGATGATCTGAGGTAGATTTATGCATATCAGTGTTATTATCCGAGATCATTTAGCCTTGTTTTGAGGTCTTTTTGTGTTCTTAATGTGTTGTTAATGATATAATTGAGCATATAAGTTTTAAATAACTTTATTAAAATGTTTAATTTGTGTTTCAAACAAGTCTAGAATCAATTTGGTCTGTTAGAGTTTAGACGACAAAACTAGTGTTACTAGCTTGAGCTATGAGTTGTTCTAGTTGATCTCGATGGATTCTAATGTGTGTAATGTGTTAATAAGGGTATTATTGTGTAATAATGTGTGGAATATGTTTTTTATAGTGTTTAAGGTTCAATTGAAACATGCCAAGAGTCAAAACTAAGTTAATGATCAAAAGGACAAAACTAGTATTCTTAGCTTAAGTTTCTAGTTCATCGTCTTCGATTGTATGTGGTTTTGATCTCTAATTCGTGGTTTTTGATTCTATAGTATTCCTGGTGAGCTTATAATTATTATATATGGATGATACACAAGCTTTAAATCAAGTGAAAACATCAGCACAAGGCTTGGAATGGATAGGCAAAAGCACGGGACTAGAATTGACAAAAAATGGACGTTTTGGGGTCATTGGTGTGCCACGGCCCTTAGAAACTGCATTAGGGGTACTTGAAACGCCTTTGGGGGAATCCTAAATTATAAATTACAGTGTTTCACCAAGATATTTTCATGCCACTGATCGTATGCACCGTGATAAGGTCTGT
The DNA here is from genome assembly GCA_030864215.1 of Capsicum pubescens. NCBI lineage: Eukaryota > Viridiplantae > Streptophyta > Magnoliopsida > Solanales > Solanaceae > Capsicum > Capsicum pubescens. The sequence goes on along the minus strand of CM061544.1, from coordinate 188,872,131 downwards.
TGTATGGTTGTAAGCTCAAATCGCAGCTTGTGTCCTCTTATAAATAAGACCCTTACCATTATGTTACACACCTTGGAAGACCTTGAAACTTTGAGGGAAGCTGGATAACACTTCAATTAGGATTTTTTTCCATTACTTTGGTTTGTTTATGGATTTTAACATGTATTCAATCATTGTAATTACGGTTATGTCCATGAGCGGCTAAATACCCCCTCTTGGGGTTAAGGCCAAGAACATGATTACTTTTGTTATGAATTGAATTTCTTTTGATTATTGATCATATTTTTTTGCTTATTTATCATTTTTATCACTATTTTAAGGATTAACTACCCTTAGAATACATCTATAGTCATCTTGTGAGCCCGAAAGAAGGAACACGAGGATAGTGTGTGGGGATAAATAGAATAGGATTATAATCTTCTACAGAATAAAGTTATAATTTGCATTTAGCATAGAAATATAACTGCATTCCCTATTTGGTTCACTTAAAAGATAAAATATGAATGCATTTAACTTAGTTCTCACATCCTCGCTCAACGATTTAGTTGTGGGTCTAAGTTAGATATGTGATTAGAGTCTCAAAAGGCCATAAACATAATGTCAACCCCGTGAATAAACAACCAATATAAGTAACATAACCAATGAAGTTCAATAGCATAGTAAGATTTTTCTCAAAGCCTTAACCCTGTACTTCTCCCCATTGATTGTCCAAGCAATTTACTTTACCGCATTGTTCTAGTTTTCAATAAGTCATAACTTTCATACTCTGTTGGTTACTTTTGCATCAAGTAAATCTTAATAGTTAAACTTTAATTATATAGTTGTTGATACAAGTCCTTGTGGGATATATATTCGGCTTTATTTAAGGCCACTGTATTACTTGGTGAGACTACGTATACTTGCGTGTGTGCTTGGGTACAACAAGTTTTTGAAACATGGGGAAAATCCCATGTTTCGGGGGAACTGATGTTGTAGCGTCTTTAGTCTTAGTTGTTTTTCTAGTTTTTAGGTAAATTTTAAAAAATTACAAAATATTTTCTCATTTTAGTTTTTAGTTTATTTGGGTCAGTCTAGGAGGTGCACACTTCACCCACCTCATGGTTGATCTTTTTGGTTATTTTCCATGGGGTTTCCCCTTGAACCCAATATCCTTTTTCTTATTAGGAGTAATTTTATAATTTTTGTGTTAGGAATAAGTGGGATCTTCTTGATAGTTGTTATGTGTTATTGCATAATACAATTGGTTTTGTGTATGAAAGAATGTTGATTGTGTGAATTATTACTTTTAAGACTCCTAGGCTCTAGTTTATGACTCTCGAACATTTTTGATTTAATATTGAATTCATTTTATTGTTTGATTGAGAGTCTATGATGATCCTACTTAAGTTGAGTATCTTCTATGTATGTATGAGTGCTCGTCTATTCCTTGTTGCATTTGATGCTAGAACTTGCCTGGTGTGTGTGCAAAGCGAAATAAAGAGAGTGGGTGTAGGGGATGATATTTGCATTTTTTTGTTAGCCATGTTTCATACCCCTTTTGACCTACCATTGTGCATAATCCTAGTTAGCCCCATTAAGTTTTTAGCTTGTTTTTTATTAGCCACGCATATAGCCTAATTCCCTTCTTTGATCAACCTCAATTTTATCCAAATCTCCTAAGCTCTTTAGTAAAAATTTAAGGAAGTTAAATTGTTTGAAAAATAAGAGGAAAAAATATGAAATTTTAGCCCTCAAGAAATAGCTATTGGTGTTAAAAATTGATATACGTGGTGGTTAGGAGTTAGGTAATGAAAAGAGTGAAGATTGTTAAAAATTGATAATGTGTGTAGAGGTAACACTCCCATCACATTGTAAGTGAATTAGATTAATGAGATAGGGAAAAACAAAAGATATGGATAGATACAATTGGTGGAAATTGGTTGTTAATAGAGAGATATAAATGTTCATGTGATGTACTAAATTTCATAGGAAAGATACTCTATATTACTAGATAGAATATTTCCTACCCATCCCTTAGCCTACATTACAACCCTTAAATACCTACTTTATCCTGAGTTTTAACATTCTAATATTAGTGGAGTACTACACTAAAGGAAAGCCTATGGTTCATCTTGTGTAACCTGTAAATACTTCGAGAGAGTGAGCATAACTTAATTTTTATACCCATTTTGTGATAATCTGCATTTATATGAGTGAATATGGGTAACTCTCTTATGGTGAGGGCACATGTTTTATGATAGTAGGGTGATTTGTATGATCTCTTTTATTGATAAATATGGATGAGTTTTCCAACTTGGTGAGTCAATTCTTGAGGATAGGATGTTTCGGAGTAGTGTTCTTGAGATTTCAATTTTGTATAACATGCCTAGTGTAAAAACTTGCATTGTATGTAGTCATTGTAGTGCTATCTTGAATGTATTATTTGTAGTATAAGTGCGGAGTCTCCTCTGATTATGATTCTTATAGTAAAGAGTTTTGTAAGGACAAACAAGGCTTTAAGTGTGGGTGATGATCTGAGGTGGATTTATGCACCTCAGTGTTGTTATCCAGGCTCATTTAACCTTGTTTTGTGTACTTTTTTTGTTCTTAATATGTTTTTAATAATATAATTTAGCATCTAAGTTTTAAATAACTTTATTACAATATTTAAGGTATAAACAAGTTTGGAATCAATTTGGTCACTTAGAGTTTAGATGAGAAAACTAGTGTTACTTGCTTGAGCTATGTGTTGTTCTAGTTGATATCGATGGATTCTAATGTGTGTAGTGAGTTAATAAGGGTATTATTGTTAAATTATGTGTGTAATAACTTTTTTATATTGTTTAAGATTCAATTTAAACAATCCAAGAGTCAAAACTAAGTTAAAGATCAAAAGGACAAAACTAGCATTCTTAGCTTAAGTTTCTAGTTCATCGTCTTGGATTGTATGTAGTTTTGAGCTCTAATTCGTGGTGTTTGATTTTATAGTAATCTTGGGGATCTTATAATTATGATATATTTATGAAGCATAAGATGGAAATAAAGTGAAAAGATTAGCACAAGGCTTGGAATGGATGGACCAAAGCACATGACAAGACTTGACAAAAAGTAGACGTTTTGGTGTCATTGGCGTGCCACAGACATTAGCCACCGTGTTAGGGTACATTACACGCCTTTGAGGGAAGAATAAATGATCAATTCCAGTTATTCACTGTGATATTGGCATACCATAGACCCTAGGCACTGTGATAAGGTCCGTGGCATGTTGGTATGTTCAAATCGGTAACTTGTGTCCTTCTATAAATAGGACCCTCAAACATTATGTTACACCCCTTGGACGACCTTGATACTTTGAGGAGTATCGAGAACACTTAAATTAGGATTTTTATTCCATTAATTTGGTTTGTTTATGTATTTTAACATGTATTTAATTATTGCAATTATGGAATGTCCATAAGTGGCTAAACACCCTTTTCTGGTGTTAAGGCCAAGAACATGATTACTTTTGTTATGAATTGATGTGGTTTTAATTATTTATCATATTTGGTTTTCTATTTATCACTATTTTAAGGATTATATACCCTTAGAATACATCCATAGTTATTTTTTGATCCCACAAGGAGGAACAAGAGGATAGTACGTAGGGCTAAATAGAATAGGATTGTAATCTTCTACAAAATGAAGTTATAATTTGAATTTAGGATAGAAATATACCTACGTGAGATATTTGGTTCACTCATGGGATGAAATATGAATACATTTAACTTAGTTATCACATCTCGCTCAACAATATAGTTGTGGGTCTAAGTTAGATAGATGATTAGAGGATCGAAATACCATAATCGTAACATCAACCCCCTGAATCAACAACAAAGATAAGTAACATAACCTAGGAAGTTTAATAGCATAGTATGATTGTTTGCAGATCCATAACCATGGATTTATCCCCATTGATTGTCCAGGACCTTTAATTTTCTGCATTGTTTATGATTAGGTTTAGTTTTAACTTTCCAAACTCTTTTGGTTACTTGATTACTTGTTAATCCTTATAGTGAACTAGACTTAGAGAGTGTCAACACACATCCCTGTGGGATAGATATTTAGATTTATTTAAGTCCATTGTATTACTTGGTGAGACCACATACACTTGTGTGTGTACTTAGGCAAAAGAAGTAGACCTCAGATTAAGTAGACAATACATATTATGAGAGAAGAGTTTTAACATACTAGTGACAACATCAGGAGAAGCCTTAGGCTCTTGACAGATAGATCATAAAGATGATTTCAACCAGCACCAGAGCTAGAAGTAGTAATAAAAACCTTGTTAGCTCCAGAAGCGACCCTCGAAGGAAAATCCCTCTATATGTGACCAAGATGAGCACACTTAAAGCACTTATTCCTCCCTTTATCACATACCCCATAATGCACCTGCCCATAGAAATGACACAGGGGATAAGACGGGCCCAATTGAGCTCTTCTAGCCTGAGACTAGGCACCCTGTGCCTTAAATCTACTATTGCTCTAAAAATGACAATCATCGGACGACTTAGTATATAGGACACTCTCCGTAGAATAGGAACCATAATTTCCCCACTTTTTCTTAGACCATTTTCCGCCATCTCTACTACTCTACTGCTGACCTCCATCTCGATCCGAATACCAAAATTTCTTACTCTACCTTTCCTCTATCTCTATCTATTTTTTCTTCTCCTCCTCAACTTGCTGCATGTATACTACAAGTATAGAGATAATCATATCCTTGTTCAACAAGCACCCTTTCACTCTAAAACCTAATCACGGGACAAATCCAGAGTAAGCTTTCTCATCCTCTCCCTCATGCTAAACACTAGTTCAAGAGTATAATGGTACAACTGGTGAAATTTCAAGGCATACTATTTCAAAGTCATCTTACCCTATTTCAGATTCATGAACTCCTAAGTTTTGGCCTCTCTCAACTCTTGAGGAAAGAAAAGATCTAAAAAGTTACCCAAATACTCATCCCATAGTGCCAACTCTGTATCATCACCCCTAGACTGATCCCACTCCTCATAACATTGATATGCCACATCCTTTAACTGATATGCGACAAATTCCATGCCCTCAGAGTCATAAGCATGCATCACACACAAAATTTTCTCCATTTTATGTATGAATCCTTGAGGGTCCTCCTTAATCTTAAAGCCAGTAAAGTTCGGAGGATTGATCCTCATAAACTGCCTGACTCAACTAACCTAATAAGAACTTATAACAATACCAACAAGACGTGACTGATGTGTCTAAGAGGCATGATCTTAAATGCAAACAAATAGATATTAGAGGAGTTTCAAGAACTTAGACTCAAAAGCCCAAAATAGAGCTATAAGAAAGGAAAACATTCCTAAATATCTCGTAGCCTCTCCCTTATAAGTGTGGCACGCTACACATCCATAAAAGATACTTTACTTGACATGACTTTGTGGATACCCAATTGACCATGAACCTAGAATCTGATACCAACTTTGTCATGCCCCAAACCAGAGTCGTGACATGCATCCTAAGTCCAACAAGGACCGGGGACCACCCCATTTTACCTAACTAAATAGATAATAATACATTAGCAACAACTGAGTTCCAAACATATAATAAGCATAGTTAAAAACTTATAGATATTTAAGATTTATCAACAATCGATAACCGATAACTGGTAATCAATAAACAAAAACCAATAACCATTAACCTAAGTCCACATCAATATCCACAATGCCTCTAATAACCGAATACCGATAAATAGTCAAGATATGCCCCCGATAATAGCCAAAAATAAGTCTAATGAAAAATGAAAAATGACATCTTGGTATACTCTAAGAGTGAGGAGGATTATACCAATCACCTTCAAGTAGTATTGCAGACTCTTAAGGATCAGGGATTTTATGCCAAGTTTTCGAAGTGTGAGTTTTGATTGAAAGTTATGACCTTTTTGGGTCATGTTGTGTTCAGTGAGAGGATAATGGTAGATCCACAGAAAGTTGAGGTGTTTAAGAAATGGCCTAGACCCATGACTCCAATTGGCATTCGAAGCTTCTTGGATTTATATGGGTATTATAGGAGATTTGTGGAAAGTATTTTTTTTTCTATTGTTGCTCCATTGACTAAGTTGACTCAGAAAAAGGTGAAGTTTATGTGGTCCGATGCTTGTGAGGATAGCTTTGAGAAACTAAAGGATAAGTTGAATTCTACTCTAGTTTTGACCCTGCTCGAGGGTACTGGTTGAAACACCCTAGGTTTTGGACCCTTATAAAATTTCTTGTATTTTTGGATTCTGGACATTATACGACTTATGGGTACTAGTAGTATGATGGGGTACGATTGGTATGCTCTGATTGTATGCTAACTAGTGTTGGTTGGTGGGTTTGATTAGTTTCTGGAATGGTTATGACTTGGGAGGGTATGGTTCATATGGTTTACGATGAGTCATATGGTTTTTTTTTTCCTTCACTTAATCTATGACATAGTAAATTAACTTGGATCTGAGTATGAGTGGCTCACCATAAGCTGTAAGATAGTGTACGAGTCGTACCATTGACTCATATGGTAGACACTGTTCAATATTTTTTTAATTCTATTCTACTAAGGATATGGTTTAATAGTACTAAGGGTATAGTTTGGGTATGACTGGTTTGGGTAAGTCATATGGTGGAAAATATTGGGTCCAAGGGGAGGCCTAGGGTACGAGTGGTAGATACCACTTATATGGAAGGGTACGATTGGTATGGGGGAGTCATACCATCTGATGGGGATTTTAAACAATTCAAGTTGGAGGTAATCTGGACATTTCCCCACTCAACTTCTTAAGGCCCCATGACTTATTTCACTATTGGTACATAATTTACCCTATTATTCTAATCTTAAAGACTTAGAAACTCTCTCTAATTCTCTCTAAGGCTCTTTGATAAAGAAAGGCTAGTGTTTCATCTAGAGGATTAATTTGGGGCTTGTATGGTGATTTTTCTCCATCATCTTCATAATCTAAGGTATGTACTCCTCTATCATTGTTATTTTCAACTAAATGCATGTTTTATACAATGTTTTCATGGCATGATTATTGTTTGGTTTTGGGGTTTTCAAATATATGTTGGGGTTTTGGTATTAAATGTTTGGTTATGATTTTCCCATGTTTTAATTATGGTTTTACATTCTTTAATGGTGGTTTGGACAATTGGTTGCATGGTAATGGTTAATTGGTAATTTGAATTAGTTTTGGAAACAATATGCCCCCAACATGTTTTATAAAATGCCTATGAGGATGCTTTTACCATATTATTGGAATTTTAATGGAACTATTGCATGGTATGGTTTGGTAACGGAACCCTCAATGGTACAAATAATTTAAATGGTTTGAAATGGTTAAATGGTAAGGTTTTATCATCATGGTTATGGTTAATTAAACTACCTTGTAGAGTACAAAGGAATCCCCCAAGTAAACATGTTAATGAATGACTTGTGGGGTACATGGGATTCCCCAAGCAAACTTAATAATTGAACACTTGTAGGGTACTTTAGACTTCCCCAAGTTAACTTAATAATGCAACTATGGGTACATGGGACTCTCTTTACATAAAAAGGTTGGCCAAGGACATTGCTTGCAAGCTATAGTCAGTATGAGGATACCAGTACTCATAACCTTAGTTAATTATAATGGCATAATGGTTTGGTTGGATGATAATTGTTTTAATTAGGAAATAATAGAAGGGTGTGATAGCTAACCGTGAGGTACGATTCCAATGGATAGACACTGGAAACTCAAGTTTGTCGACATGAGGTTTGGTCATAGCAACCATATATGATATTATGAGGTACATGGGAATCCTCTAAGTACATTGTACATATGTATCATGGAGAGTGAAGGGTACTTGGGAATCCCCGACTCTTATGGTATCTCCGGTTCCTGCGGCTACACGTATTAGGGACTATTTAGGGGGTTATAGTGGACCCATATAGCCCGTGGGTGGTTCTAGGATAGTTAAGCTACACATACCTAGGTTAATAGTTTTAAAGGCATGCTAAACCCGGCTCCTTTTCTTGACATAATTATATTTATATGCATATGGTTAGTTTACTTGGTTTTACTGGATGGAATTATTTTATTCTTATCCTGAGTTAATGTTAGCGTTCACCCTCCAACCCGTCTTTGCACAACTGTATCCCCATGCGATGCAGGAATTGGCCGTTCCACTCTTCCTTCTTAGTGATTGGATTTTTGATCAACTATTGGATTGAATTGGTGAGCTTCTATATTTCAAAAGGATCCATTTCATAGCATGGATGTGTACATACTTTTATTATTTTATGGACATTGGTTTTGGCTATGGTTGGGGGCATGTCCGAATCAGAAATTATTTTTCTTTTGGTTAGAGGCTTTTTGTGACTAGTATGGGTTGGAATAGGTGGTGTCAGTATTGGTGTCAGTCTTAGTATTGGCTTTGGTATTGGGGTTGATACTGGTTGATTGTATTGTTTATTGTTCCATCCTTTTATGTTATGTTATGGATGGGAACTTGGGTTTTTATATTGGTTTGGTTATGGTTGTTAGTTGGTATTAGATGGTTGGACTTGCTTGGATTGGTCCTGGTTATAGACCTATCCCAGAGTTTGGAATTGTAGTAAACGCTATCTTGTTATATGTTTGAAATTCATCCGACATAGGGTATGCATATTTATAGGTTGGGTTGGGTGATTGGGGTGGTCCCCAGTCCTGGTTGGACTTTGGATGCCCATTATGATAAGGCCTTAGTTCGGGTCGTGTCAAGTTGATATCAAACCTTTAGATTCATGGTCAATTGGGAGTCCACAAAGCCTTGTCGAGTAGAGTCTCTTTTAAGGGTATGTAGTGCGCCACACTCATAATAGAAAGGCTACAAGGCATTTAGGAATGTTTCACTTTTTTGGTATTCTATTTTAAAGCTTGGAGTCTAAGTCATAGGATCTTCTCTAATTCTAGTTTGTTTGCTTTTCAGATCATGCCTCAACTATCTAAGATGCAAAGTAACTCTTCTGTCTCAACTGGGGACACTGTTAAAGGAATATGTACTACTCAGGGGATCCATACTCGGTCTAGGGGTCCAGTCCCTGATATTTTTAGAGTTCTAGCAATTACTACTAGTCCTCCTCAAGGTGAGGTGATGAATGCAGAATTTCCTCAGTTGATTCATGTTATTGCTTAGTTGGTTGATGCTTAGGCTGAGTAGGATGCATCTGGTGTTTTATCTGTTGAGGCCACAAGAGTTGGCCAGTTTATCAAGGTGAATCCTCCTACTTTTACTATTGTGGATGAGGATCCTCAGGGTTTCTTGGATTAAATGGAGAAAAATTTTAGGGTAATGCAGGCCACAAATATGGAAGGGGTGAATTTTGATTCTTATCAGCTTAAAGATGTAGGGTACCAATGTTACGAGGAGTTGGATAGGGCGAGAGGTGATATTAAGGAGTAGACTTTGTGGAAGACTTTCTCTAATACTTTTTTTGGATTACTTCTTTCCTCAGGAGTTGAGGGAAGCAAAAATGGAGGAATTTGTTGCTCTGAGACAAGGAAATGTTGTTCAAGGAATATGCCTTGAAATTTCATCAGTTGTCAAGGTATGCTCCATAATTGGTGTCTGATATGAGGGAAAAGATGAGAAAGTTCACTTCTAGGATGTCTCGGGATATGATCGTTAAAAGCAAAACTATATTTCTGATCAAGGATATGGACATTTGTAGGTTGGTGGCTCATATGCAGCAGGTGGAGGAGGAAAACAAGAAGTAGCTTAAGTTTGGGGAAAGGCAAGGGAAGAGTTTGGGGAAAGGCAAGAGGAGGAAAAGAGAAAGAAGGCTGAGTTCGTGTAATGCCCCGAGTCTGTACCTAGGACACTACACGGTGCTTATGACCTCGAAGGACCATAATCTAACCTATGACTAATATCTTCTGTGATCACTAAATAATATACAAAAATAAATGCAGAAAAATAGGTTGAAATGCCATAAGGTTCAAACATCTGAAATACTGCTGAAAATATCAAACATTGCTGACATAGAGGATTTGTTCGAACACTGTTTATACTACCCTAAAACTTAGAGCCTGGTGACCTAGCATTGTTACCATTTCTGAACTTAGGTACTGGAGCACTGGTTGAAGACGGAGCTAGAACTGAAGACTTTGGACAAAACTAGGAACGATTACCACCCACTGACTTAGGCTGATTGAAATTGAAGCTACCTGTTCTAGCTCGTTTAATCTGCCTCTCTCTCTCTGATCTTAGACTTTTCTATCTGCAGATCATGGACCATGATCCTGGTTATGTCCATCTCCTTAATAAAAATCATTGCTCTGCACTCCTTAGCCACATTATCTGATACCTTAGATAAGAATTTGCTCATTCTGGACCTACTGTCTGCTACTACTTGGGGAGCATACCTGGCTAATTGAGTAAACTTGAGGGAATACTCTTTCATGCTTATACTGCCTTGCCTGAGGTTGATGAACTCTAACACCTTGTCTTCTTTTAGCTCTAAGGGAAAGAATCTCTCTAGGAAAGCAGTAACAAACTCTTCCCACTCTATAGGATCTGCATTTGTGCCCCTATCTACCTTTCACTACTTAAACCACATATGAGGTATACATTGTAGTTGATAGGCAGCTAACTTAGCACTCTCACTGGAAGTCACTCCCATAATGTCTGTGACTTTTTGAACCTGATCAAGGAACTCCTGTGGATCCTCTTCTAACTTAGATCCTGAGAATAGGGGAGGATTCATTCGTATGAAGTCCAGAATCCTGGCTATAGCAGTATTGGCTACTGGGTTGGCCTGAAAAGAAATTGGCCATTTATTCTAGGCCGTGATGGAATTGGCTAGAATAGTGAATACAACTTTGAATTTAGCATGGGAGACATGCTCGTCCAGGGGATCTTCCTGAACAGGCAGAGGTGCTGACTGATTTCAAGTTCTCCTTTCTTTAGTCTTTTTGGGATGCATGTTCTGTAAACAAAAAAGAGGAAATGGATTAGACTGAGATTTTAACTTGAGCTTATGCTCACTCGCACGACATGAATACTGAAAAAAGGGAAATTGTTTCCTAAAACATCTCATAGCCTCCTATCCATAGTGTGGCGCGCTACACACCCATGCACAAGACTCTACTAGATGTGTTTTTCATACTTTATAGGATGTTGTTGAACCTTAGGATCTGATAGCAAGTTTGTAATGCCACGAGTCTATACCCCAGATGCTACACGATGCTTATGACCCCGAAGGACCACAAGCTAACCCATGACTGATATCTATTGTGTACACTGAATAATATACTGAAATAAATATGAAAAAATAGGCTGAAATGCCATAAGGTTCAAACATCTGAAATACTACTGAAAATATCAAACTGTAATGATAATCTGTAAAATTGAACACTATCTAAAAACTAGTCTGAAAAGCCTCTAACTGAAATTGTCTGAAAGTGGAGTTGATGGGACAATCCCCCAACTAACTCTATCTACTGAAATACTGAGTCTACAGAAATAATGAAATAAAAGAATATGTTTGAATGATGAGGACTCATTTCTAATCTACTACTGCTGGTTGAATCTTAATCTATCTATGCGCGGTTGGGAGCCTGAGCGTCCGAACCTATGATATAAGATACCATAGCACAATGAAAGAGTATGTGTCAGTACGTGGAATGTACATGTATGCTAGATGGGGTAAGGCTTAATGAAAGGGTTCATATGCATGAACAATAATTGACTACATGGTATAGAGTAACTGAACATGAGAGTACATGAATAACTAATACTACTGTATATATTGAGTGTCCACTAATGTGCATATAGATAAATACTATGACTAAGCTTGTCTGAAGCTAAGTCCTGAATTCTGATACTGAGTAACTTATATCTAAATTTACTAATAACTAATTTACTGATAATGGTTGACTATATCTGATAGTCTTGATTCTGTAGAACTAAACTGAGTTCAATTCTGAAGACTGAAACTGAAACTGTGGGAGGTAATCATTTAACTAACATGCCCCAAATAAGATAAGATAACTGAGTTGGGGTCCAACTTGTGATCCCAATTGGAAGGGTGTCAGTACCGTGCCATGGGTAAAGACACTGAAGAGTTACGCCTCATCTTGTCGGTACTTTGATGAGAACGGTGGAGCCCTTATCTGTCAGGTTAAAACACCTCATCAACCCTTATCTGGAAGGTTTTATTTCTCAACCTACGTTGGCTATGTAGTTTTGGAATGCAAGGATTGCTTCTAGAGATCACACCCTCTACTGGCAGGTGAAGCCCCATCCTTGGGTTCACTCGGTGCTGAATCCTACTCCCAACTGAAAGACACTGAATTGAGTATACTAAACTGGACTGAACTGAACTGATACTGAGCTTACTGGGTTTTCCTGAGTTTGGTAACTGACTAAGTTCTACTGAGTTATGTAACTGATTGAGAGTACTACAGACCGTGACATGACTGAGGTTTTATAACGGACACTGGATCTAGGCACACAACAAAATTGTCGAGTATTAAATACCCCTATAACTCAATAGCATGAAAAATAAAGGATAAAATACTCTTGAAAATCATAATCATTCATAGAGGCATTTTCTCAATCACTGGTAGGGCATAAGCTGATACATATACTAACATTCTATGCTTTCATTAATTCATTCACATGAACATTCCATCAAACACCTATAGAGCACAACTTAATTCACATAATCATGGTTAACATATAAGCATGGCAATTACAATGCCCTAACTTGCAAATTAATGGATTATGACATGGGAATTTCACAATTCAATGGACATGCTATTCAAACTTCATGGAATCCATATTAATAATGAGTTGGAACTCATTTAATAACAAGAACACTAATACAATCAAATTCCAAGCATGTAATTCATGAATCGTAGATCTTGAAGTTTTAAAAGTGGATTCGTGGACTCTATGGGTGAAAGGGACCCATAGATGAACACCTAACATACCTTGGAATATTTGTTCTTAAGGATTCTTGGAGGAACTCTTGATATTGAACTTGATTTCTTGGAGCTTGAGTTTATTTTCTTGAGAGAGAATTCTTTTAATTTTAGGGAAAAACTTATTAAGAATGACCTTTAAAATGTTTTTAGGGATTAAATACTGTAGCTGGGCATGTAAAAATCATGGGAAAAGACCAATTTATTCCTATCACTCTTAATTTTTGATAAATTTTCCTGACTTAGAACCCTGGCGCGATGCGGTGCTATCGAGTTGTGTCTCTGGAAAATTACAACTGGGAATTGAGGGCTTGGCGCAATGCGGTGGGATCACGACTCCCCTTTGGTTCTAAAATCTGGACTCATCGCGACGCGTTGGGATCGCGTTGATACACTAGAAAGTGAAAAACGTGAAAATAAGCCTTGGCGCGATGCGCCAATATCACAGAGCAACACTGGAAACTGACAATTGTCATTTTGACATACTCCGCAATGTGCTACTGACCTTAATGACGGTGTTTAACGACTGAAACTTAAATTGCCATAACTTCTTACCCAGTTATCGTATTTAGGCAAATTTTATATCATTGGAAAGTTAATTCAATTTCCTACGCAATAACAGGCTCTAAACAAAAAAATACTAAGTATTTCAAATTTTTTATATTAGATAACTCATGAACTAAGGGTTAAGTTAAGCTTGAGAAATACAGGGTATTATAATATCTCCCCCTTGGGAACATTCGTCCCCATGTTCCCGAATGAAACTGATTGAGTTGAGACACTGATAGACTTAGTGTACACGCTGAACATGCATATATAATGCATAGAATACATGACTGAAGCTACTAATAAGCTGGGTTTTCATACTGAACATGCATATCTAATGCATGAGTACATGACTGAACTGATTCATGAATGCATGACTGAATATGCAACGGTAATGAATACCAAGTTATAATTATAGCTGAATATGGAACTGAGTAAAGATAAGGAAGACTGTTACCTTAAGCTAGATCTGATTTTGTGGAGAAGAGATGAGGATACTTGGTTCACATATCTACTTTTTCTTCCTAAGTATCTTCCTCAACGGATTGATTCTGCCAAAGAACTTTGACCAAAGGAACTTCTTTGTTCCTCAGTCTGCAAATCTGATGATCGAGGATCTAGATTGGACCTCTTCGAAATAAAGATCATTCTAAATATTTATGTCCTCTAAAAGAACTATGACTTTTGGGTCACCAATGCATTTCTTTAGCAAGGAGATGTGGTATACTGGGTGCACTCAAGCTAGATCTGAAGGCAACTCAAGCTCATAACTACCTTTCCAAAATGACTGAGAATTCTGTAAGGACCAACATATCAGGGAATGAGCTTTCGCTTCTTGACGAACCTCTTTACCCCCTTTATGGGAGAGATTTTCAAGAACAAAAAATCACCGATCTCAAACTCGAGATCCTATCTTCGCACATCTACGTATGATTTCTATCGTCTCTGGGCAGCCCTACGTCTTTCTCTGCTTAACTGAACCTTCTCTAAGGCATCAAATACTAGATCAGGCCCTACTACTGTGGCCTCACCTACCTCAAACCAATTAATTAGAAATATGAATCTCCTACCATAGAGAGCCTCAAACGAAGCCATCTGAATACTGGAATGATAGTTATTATTATATCCAAATTCAATCAAAGACAAGTGGTCATCCCAACTACCCTTAAAATTAATAACATAGGCTGTTAGCATATCTTATAGATTTTGAATGGTCCTTTATGCTTGACCATATGTCTAAGGGTGGAAATCTATACTACGGTGAACTTGGGTACCAAGACCTTTTCGGAATGGTTTCCAGAAATGAGAGGCAAACTGGGTACCTCTATTTGAGATAATGGATATTGGAACTCTGTGTAACTTGACCAACTCTCTGATATAGTATTTGGCATAGTCCTCTTCTTAATAGGAAGTATGGACTAGCAAGAAATAAGCTGATTTGGTCATCGTGTCTATGATAACCCATATAGAATCATGCTGATGACTAGTACAAGGCAAACCCATCACAAAAGCCATGTTCACTTCTTCCCATTTCTATGTGGGAATACTGAACTCCTGCATGGACCCACTAGGCTTCTAGTGCTCAATCTTAACTTGATAAGATATAGAGCACTTATCTACAAACTCTACAATATCTCTCTTCATCCCACTCCACTAATAGATCTCCCACAAATAGCAATACATCTTCGTGGCCCCTAGATGAATAGAGTACCATGCACTATGCACTTCTTCAAGAATTTTTTGCTTTAAGTCGTCTATACCCGACATACATAGCCGACCCTGGAAACGCAATACACCATCTCACCCTTGGGAGAAAACCTTTATTTTCTAATCTCTGATTGACTCTTTCAACTTAAAAAGACTGGGATCTCTATACTATTTTTCTTTCACCTCAAAAACTAGAGAGAATTCAGAACTGTTCTAAACCTACACATTGCCTTCTGCTGAATCGACTAAGAGAACACCTAGTTGGTCAAGCTGATGAACTTCATGAGCTAATTTCTTCTTACTGTCCTCAACATAAGCAACACTGCTCGTAGATAGTCTACTGAGAGCATCAACCACTACATTGTCCTTACCCGGGTGATATAGAATACTAATATCATAATCTTTTAATAACTCCAACCACCTTCTCTGATGCAAATTTAAATCTTTCTGAGAAAAGACATACTGAAGGCTCTTGTGATCTGTGAACACATCAATATGCAAACCATACAAGTAATGACTCCAAATCTTTAAGAAAAATACTGCAGCAGCTAACTTAAGATCATGGGTCGAGTAATTCCTCTCATGGGGCTTAAGCTGTCTGGAGGCATAGGCTATGACCTTACCTCTCTACATGAGGAAACAACCTAAACCTACTATGGATGCATCAAAATAAACAACAAACCCATTTGAACCATCTGGTAGAGTCAAAACTGGGGTAGAGGTAAGCCGAGTCTTCAACTCCTAAAAACTCTTCTCGCAGGAATCTGACCACTGAAATTGGACTTTCTTCTTAGTCAATTTGGACATGAGGGATGCAATAGATGAAAACCCTAAAACAAACTTATGGTAATAGCCAGCTAAACCCAAGAAACTACTATTTCTCACTACTTCAGTCTTTTGAAGATCAAGTCTAATGCTATCACCAAAAATAATATGACCAAGGAATGTTATTAACCTTAGCCAAAATTCGCACATACTGAATTTGGCGAATAACTGATGAGTTCTAAGAGTTTGAAGTACTATTCTAAGGTGACCTGCATGATCATTCTCGCTACGGGAATAAACAAGAATGTCATCGATAAAGACTATAATGAACATGTCCAAGTACTTCTTGAACACTTAGTTAATCAAGTACATGAAGGTTGTTGGGGAATTAGTAAGACCAAAGGACATAATTAGGAACTCAAAGTGACCATACCGGGTTCTGAAAGCTATTTTCAGAATTTCACATTCTCTGACTCTGAGCTGATGATAGCCTAATCTGAGGTCTATCTTAGAGAGGTAAATAGCACCCTGAAGTTGGTCAAACAAGTCATTAATTCTAGGAAGTGGATACTTATTCTTGACTGTGACTTTGTTCAATTGACGGTAGTCAATGCATATTCTGAGAGAACTGTCTTTCTTACACATAAATAGAACTGGTTCACCCCATGGTGAGATGCTAAGTCTGATGAATCCCTTATCTAGGAGATCCTTCAATTGTTCTTTTAATTCTCTGATTTTTACTGGTGCTGTTTTGTATGGCGGAATAGATATGGGATGAGTATCTAGAAGAAGGTCTATTCCGAAGTCTATTTCCCTGACGGGAGAAACTCCAGGAAGATCTTCGGGAAACACATCTGAGAATTCATTTACTACTGGAACTGACTTAAGAGTTGGAGTTTCTGAGTTTGTGTCTTTGACTCGTACAAGATGATAGATACATCCCTTAGATATCATTTTTCTCACTTTAAGGTATGAAATCAACTGACCCTTAAGCACTGTGGTGCTATCTCTCTATTCAAGGACTGGTTCATTTGGAAACTAAAAATGAACTATTCTATTTCTACATTTAACTGAGGCATAACATAAATGAAGCCAAACTATGCCAAGAATGACATCAAAATCTGCCATCTGTAGCTCTACTAGGTCTCCTGAAGTAACTTTTTGAGATATAATAACTGGACAGTTCCTGTATACCCATTGGTATAGGATAGATTTACCCACTGGGTAGAAACTGAGAAAGGCTCTACCAAGATTTTTGGATTGACTCTAAAGTTAATGGCTATATAGGGAGTTAAGAAAGATAAAGAAGTTCCCAAATCTAGCAAGGCATAAACATATAAATGGAACATCTGCAACGTACCAGTGACCACATCAAGAGAATTTTCCTGAGCTTGTCTAGACTGAAGTGCATAAAGTCTATTTGAGTGTTACCCACTAGTGGCACTGGAAGCGACACCCTGCTGATTCGGGCGACCTAACTGAGTTGAAAGACGATTATGCTGACCCTAAGAACCTAAGTAAGGACAATCTCTAACTCTGTGGACAAGCTTACCACACCCGAAATAAAAATCACTTTCATCTCTACAGAAACCCTTGTGGTTCTTGCCACATTGCTAACATAGAAGATTTTTTCAAATACTGCTGATACTACCCTAAGACTTAGAGTTTGGCACCCTATCATTGTTACTACTTCTAAACTTAGGTACTGGAGCACTGGCTGAGGACGGGGATGGAACTTAAGACTTTGGATAAAACTAGGAACGGTTACCGCTCTCTAACTTAGGTTGATTGAAATTTAAGCTACCTGTTTTAGCTCTTTTGTTTTGTCTCTTTTTTTTTTTGATATTAGCCTCTTCTATCTGCTGAGCATGGACCATGTTCCTAGTTATCTCCATATGTTATATCAACATCGTTGTTCTGCACTCCTTAACTACATTATCTGACACCCCAGATACGAATTTGCTCATTCTGGACCTACGGTTTGCTACTACACGGAGAGCATACCTAGCTAACTGAGTAAACTTGAGAGACTCTTTCACAGTCATACTTCCTTGCCTGAGGTTGATGAACTCTAACACCTTGGCTTCTCTAAGCTCTAAGAGAATGAATTTCTTTAGGAAAGCAGTAGCAAACTCTTCCCACTCTATGGGCTCTACAGTTGTGCCCCTGTCTACCTTCCACTTCTTAAACCACATATAAGCTACAACTTGTAGCTGATAGGAAACTAACTTAGCACTCTAATTGAAAGTTACTCTCATAATGTATGTGACTTTTTGAACCTGATCGAGGAACTCTTGTGGATCCTCTTCTAACTTAGATCCTGAGAATAGGGGAGGATTCATTCGGGTGAAGTCCTAAATCCTAGTTGCATCAGTATTAGCCACTTGGTTGGCCTGAACAACATCTGGCCATTCATTCTATGCCACGATGGAATTAGCTAGAGTAGTGAATGTAGCTCTAAATTTTACATGGGAGACATGCTCGTCCAGGGGATCTAACTAGATGAGCTGAGGTGCTGACTGATTTTAGGTCCTCTTTTTGTTAGTATTTTTGGGAGGCATATTATGTAAACAAAAAGGAGGAAACAAATTAGACTGAGAGTTTAACTTGAGTTCATGCTCACTCGTACGACATGAATACAAAAAAAGGTAAATTGTTTCCTAAAACATCTCATAGCATTCTGTCCATAAGTGTGGTGCGCTACACACCCATGTACAAGACTCTACTATATGCGACTTTCAGACATCCTAAGACGTTGTTGAGCCTTAGGCTCTGATACCAAGTTTGTAACACCCCAAGTCTGTACCCCAGATGCTACACGGTGCTTACAACCCCGAAGGACCACAAGCTAAGCCATGACTGATATTTGTTGTTAGCACTGAATAATATACTGAAATAAATATGCAAAAATAGGCTAAAATGTGATAAGGTTCAAAAATCTGAAATACAACTGAAAATATCAAACTATAATGATAATCAATAAAACTGAATACTATCTAAAAACTAGTCTGAAATACCTCTAACTGAAACTGTCTAAAAGTGGAGTTTATGGGAAAATCCCCCAACTAACTCCATCTAATGAAATACTGAGTCCACTGAAATAATGAAATAAAAGAATATCCTTGAATGATAAGGACTCACTACTTAAATACTACTGCTGGCTGAACCTGAATCTATCTATACGCGGTCGGGAACCTGAGCATCCGAACCTATGATATAAGATATCATAGCACAAAGAAAGAGTATGCATCAGTACGTGGAATGTACTGGTATGCTAGATGGTGTAAGGCTGAATGCAAGGGTTCATATGCATGAATAATAACTGACTGCATTGTATAGAGTAACTCAACATGAGAGTACATGGATAATTGATACTACTATAAATATTTAGTGTGCGCTAATGTGCATATATATAAATACTATGACTAAGCTTATCTGAAGCTATGTCCTCAATTCTGATACTGAGAAACTGATATCTGAAGTTACTGATAGCTAATTTACTGATACTACTTAATTGTATTTGACAGTCCTGATTCTGTAGAACTAAACTGAGTTCTATTTTGAAGACCGAATCTGAGACTGTGGGAGGTAATCATCTAACCGACATGCCCCAACTAAGATAAGATAACTGAGTTGGGGTGCAACCCGTGACCCCAGTTAGAAGGGTGTCAGTACCGTGCCACGGGTAAAAATACTAAAGAGTTACCCTCATCTGGTAGGTACTCTAATGAGAATGGTGAAACCCTCATTTATCAAGTTAAAACACCTCATCAACCCTCATTAGGAAAGTTTGATATCTCAACCTACGCTGGCTACGTAGTTTTGGAATGCAAGAATTTCTTCTAGAGATCACACCCTCTACTGGAAGGTGAGCCTCCATCCTTGGGTTCGCTCGATGCTGAAACCTACTCCCAACTAAAAGACATTGAACTGAGTATACTGAACTAGACTGAACTGATACTGACTTACTGAGTTTTCCTGAGTTCGGTAACTGACTGAGTCCTACTGAGTTCTGGAACTGACTGAGAGTACTACTGATCGTGACATGACTGAGGTTCTATAACGGAAACTGGCTCTAGGAACACAACAAAATTATCAGGTATTAAATACCCCCACGACTCAATAGCATAAAAAATAAAGCATAATATACTCTTGAAAATCATAATCATTCATAAAGACATTTTCTCAAGCACTTGTAGGGCATAAGCTTATACATATACTAACATTCCATGATTTAATTAATTCATTCACATGGACATTCCATCAAACACCTAGAGAGCACAACTTAATGCACATAATCATGGTTTAGACATAACTATGGCAATTACAATGTGCTAACTTGCAAATTCATGGATTATGACATAGAAATTTCACAATTCAATGCACATATTATTCAAACTTCATGGAATCTACAATTAATAATGAATTGGATCTCATTTAATATCAAGAACACTAATACAATCAAATTTCAAGCATGTAAATCATGAATCATAGATCTTGAAGTTTTAAAAGTGAATTTGTGGACTTTATGGGTGAAAGGGACCATAGATGAACACCTAACATACCTTGGAATATTTGATCTTGAAGATTCTTGGAGAAACTCTTAAGATTGATCATGATTTCTTGGATCTAGGGTTATTTTTCTTGAGAGAGAATGCTTTTAATTTGGGGGAAAATTGATCAAGAATGACCTTTAAAACATTTTTAGGAGTTAAATCTCGTATTTAGTCTTGCAAAAATCATGGGAAAAGACCAATTTATCCCTATACGTCACTTTGAATTTTTGAGAAATTTTCCCGAACAAGACCCCTGGCGCAACACGGCGCTATCGCACCGTGTCTCTAGAAAATGACAACTGGGAACTGAGGGTTTGGCGCGATGCGGTGGGATCGTGGCGCCCCTTTGGTTCTTAAATCTAGACTCATCACGACGCGGTGGGATCGCGTTGATATACTAAAAAGTGACAAACGTGAAAATAATCCTTAGCGCAATGCACCAATCTCATGGTGCATCACTGGAAACTAACAATTATTATTTTAACATACTCCGCTACGCACTACTGGCCTGAATGACAATGTTTAACGATTGAAACTTAAAATAACCATAAATTCTTACCCAGTTATTGGATTTAGGAGAATTTTATATCGTTGGAAATCTAATTCAATTTCCTACGCAATGGCATGCTCTAAATAGAAAAATACTAAGTATTTTAACAATTTTATATTAGATAACTCATGAACTGAGTGTTAAGTTAAGCTTGAGAAATATGGGGTATTACAGTTTAGGGAAAGGCAAGGTAAGAAGATTAGGTCATGTGAATAAGGTGGTGCTCAATAGAAACGTGGTCAAGATGGTGGTAAGTGGCAAAATAAGAAATGTGGGAGTTTGGGTTCCTTCTCTATGACTAGTGCTCCTT
Source organism: Capsicum pubescens (assembly GCA_030864215.1). NCBI lineage: Eukaryota > Viridiplantae > Streptophyta > Magnoliopsida > Solanales > Solanaceae > Capsicum > Capsicum pubescens. The sequence continues at coordinate 188,850,727 of CM061544.1, read as the reverse complement.
ACCCAAAATAGTCGGGTGATAGACGTTAGTAGGGTGGCAATAATTTTTGGGCACAGGTGCCCAATATCAGGCAATTGGGGCTTAGTTGGCCTCATCATGTCCTCTTTACTGGTTCTGTGGTAGGTTTTATAGGGGTTTTTATGAGGAGAGAAGGAACAAGTGTTTTAAATTTGGTCAATCAGGTCATATGCTTAAAAACTATCCAGTTAGTAAGGGTGCTTTGAGAGTGAGTAAGGCTCCATTTTCTTCGTCTTCTATTCCTGCACCAAAGAGTGTTGCTTCTGCATCTATTTCTACTTCTATTATCGATGTAAGTCGGAATAGGTTATAGGCTCTTGCTACTCGACAGAAATTTGAGGCATCGCCTGATGTCGTTACCATTATGTTACAACTCTTTTCTCATGATATGTATCATTTTCTTGATTTGGGGTCCACTACCTCTTATGTGACCACATTTATGATTTTGTATTTTGGTTTTGATCCTGAGGTTATTTCAAATTCTTTTTTTGTTTCTACCCCGGTATATGACTTTATGATTGCTAAAAGGGTCTATAGGGGGGTGTGGTAAATATTAGTAGTAGGTAGACCTTGGTGGATTTTTAAAATTGGATATGGTGAATTTTAATGTTATTCTGGGGATGGATTATTTACACTCTTGTTACGCGTCCTAAGATTGTCAAACCCATAAGGTTATTTTTAAGTTCCTCGATGAACCGGTTATTGAGTGGGAGGGTGGTTCCCTATCTCCTAGGGGAGGTTTATTTTATATCTTAGATATTAGAGGTTAATCTCTAAAGGATGTCTCTATCATTTGGTCTGGTTTAAAGATTCTAACTTAGAAGGTCCTTCTTTACATTCGGTTTTGGTGGTAAATGAGTTGCCTAAGGTCATTCCAAATGATCTTCCTGGTGTTCCTATGGATAGGAAGATTGATTTTGGGATTAATATGGTTTCAAACACTTGTTTAAAATATATTTCTCCTTATAGAATGGCTCTGACTGAGTTGAGGGAACTCAAGAAGGTAACTTAAGGATCTCTTGGATAAGGGTTTCATCCATTCTAGTGTGTCCCCTTGGGGTGCACCAATGTTATTCGTGCAAAAGAAGAATGGTTCCTTTTAGATGTGCATTGAATATCAGTAGTTGAATAAGGTGACAGTTAAGAACAAGTATTCTCTTCCAAGGATAGATGACTTGTTTGATCAGTTGCAAGGTGCCAAATTCTTTTCTAAGATAAAACTTCGGTCAGGGTATCATCAGCTTAAGATTAGGGAGGTGGGATATCCATAAAATGGTTTTTTGCACTCGGTATAAGCACTATGAGTTCTTGGTTATGTTATTCTATTTTACTATTGCCCCGGTGACATTTATGGATTTGATGAACAGAGTTTTCAAGTAATTTTTGGATATTTTTGTCATTGTGTTCATTAATAACATTTTGTTTTATTCTAAGAGTGTGGTAGATCATGTCAATCACCTCTGTGTGGTATTCCAGACCTTAAAAGAACAACAACTATTTGTCAAGTTCTCCAAGTGTGAGTATTGGTTGAACGCTATAAATTTTCTTAGTCATATTAATTTGGTAAGGAGATTATGGTGGATCCACAAAAGGTGGCGGTGGTTAAAATATTGCTTAGACCCATGACTCCAACCAATATTCAGAGCTTCTTGGGTTTGGCTGGGTATTATAGGCAGATCATGGAAAGTTTCTTGATGATAGCTTCCCATTGACTAAGTTAAATCAGAAGAGGGTAAATTTTTCTTGGTCTAATTCTTATGAGAGGAGTTTCAAGAAGATGAAGGATAAACTAACTTCTGATCTGGTTTTGATATTGCCTGAAGTTAATGATAGGTTTGTGGTTTATTGTGATGCATCCCAGGTGGGACTTGGTTGTATTTTGATGTAGCATGGTAAGGTGATTGCCTATGCTTCCAGGCAGTTGAAGGTGCATGATAGGAATTATCCTACTCATGATTTAGAGCTTTTAGCGGTGGTTTTTGCTTTAAGAATCTAGCAGCATTATTTTTATGGGGCGCACATGGATATCTTTTCAAATCATAAGAGTCTACAGTATGTGTTCACTCAGATGGTGCTTAATCTTAGGTAGAGGACATGGTTGGACCTTCTCAAAGACTATGATATGTGTCTTTACTACCACCAGGTAACGCTAACATGGTTGTTAATGCTCTTAGAAGGTCATCTATGGGGAGCTTACTCATATGGATAAGGAAAAGTGTGAATTGGTGAAGGCTATTCACCGCTTGGATAATCTTAGAGTTTTCCTCTTAGACTCTGAGAAAGGTGATGTAATAGTACATAAAGTGGTTCAGTCATCTCTTGGTGCAAAGATCAAGGAAAAGTAAATGCTAGATCAAGAGCATTTGAAATCAAGAGTGATGTTGGTGGGAAAAGGGTGATGGTGTTTGAAATCAGTGGTGATGGTACCTTGAGGTACCAAGGGAGTTATATGTTCCTATCGTCGGTAGTTTGCATATGGGTTTTGGTTGAGGCACATGAATCATGCTATGTTGTTCATCCCAGTTTTACAAAAATGTGTCATGACCTCAAGAAGATGTATTGGTGGAGTTGTATGAAAAGCAATATGGTTAATTTTATGGCCAAGTGTATGGTGTGCCAACAAGTTAAAGTTGAGCATATGAGGCTTGGAGAATTGTATTAGGAGATTGATTTACCGAAATTAAAATGGAAAGCAATTAATATGGATTTTGTTACCGATTTTCCTCGATCTCAGAACCAATTTAATTTTGTATAGGTCATCATAGATGGGATAAAAATGTCCGCTCACTTCTTACCGATGCAAACTAACTTTTTGGCTGAGGACTATACGAGGTTGTATCTTCATGAGAATGTGAAGCTACATGGGGTAGCTATTTCAATTATCTCTAATCACGGTACACAGTTTTCATCTCACTTCTTGCGTTCTTTTCAGAATAGGTTGAGGACTAAGGTTAGTATGAGTACTGTTTTCCACTCACAGATAGATGGGAAAGCGGAGAAGACTATTCTAACATTGAAGGACATGCTTCATGCATATGTGATTGATTATAGTGGCAATTGGGTTGAGCATCTACCTTTGGTAGAGTTTGCTTACAACTATAGCTATCATTCTAGTATTAGGATGGCCCCTTTTGAAGCATTGTATGGAAGGAGGTGTAGATCTTTTATTGGGTAGTTCAAGCTTGGTGTGGTGGATATATTCTATTTGTATTTGGTTTAGCAGGCAATGGAAAAGATGAAGGTGATTTGAGATAGGCTCAAGGCTGCCCAAATTTGTCAAAAGTCCTATGCGGATGTAAGGCATAGAGACTTGGAGTTTGAGGTTAGGGATAAGGTAATCCTTAAGGGTATCTCTTATGAGAAGGGTGATGCAGTTTGGTAAAAAAAAGAAAGCTCAGTCCCTATTATATTAGTACTTATACGGTTTTGCGGAAGGTTGGTAATACAGCATATGAATTGGAGTTGCCTTCTACTTTGAGCTCTATTCATCTTGTATTTTATATCTTTGTGTTAAGAAAATTTCTTGGTGATCCTTCTTTGGTGGTTTCTTTGGAGGGATTGGATATCTCAGATTTTCTGTCTTATGAAGAGGTCCTGGTTAAGATATAGGATTGGCCATTTCGTCAGTGACGGACCAGGGATGTGGCCTCAGTTAAGGTTCTATGGCAATATCACAAGGTGGAAGAGGCTACATGGGAAACAGAAGCAGACATGAAGTCCAAATATCAGCATTTGTTTTTTGCTCAGGATATTCGTGCGGAAGGTATGTGTTCTTGATCATAAATTTTTTTTCTAATTTGGTTAAAGATTGGATTAATGTTTGATAATGCAAATGAATTATTATTGAGTTTAACCTATCTTGTTCGTCATTCGGGAATGAATAATCCTAGTGGGGGAGACTGAAACACCTAAGATTTTGGACCATTAGAAAATTCCCTAGATTTCTGGATTCTGAACATCATATGACTTATGGGTACCAGTAGTATGATGGGGTACAATTATTATGCTCTTGGTCGTATGCTAACTAGTGTTGGTTGGTGGGCTGTATTGGTTTCTAGAATGGATAAGACATGGGTGGGTACAAGTAGTATGGTTGGAGACAGGTCGTATGGTTTTATTTTTTCCTTCACTTAGTCTGTGACTTAGTAACTTAACTTGGATCTGAGTATGAGTGGCTCACCATGAGCCATAAGATATGGGTACGACTTAGTTTGGGTAAGTCGTATGGTAGACACTATTGGGTCCAAGGTGGAGGCCTAGGGTATGAGTGGTAGGTACCACTCGTATGGAAGGGTACGACTGGTATGGGGGAGTCGTACCATTTGACGAGGATTTTAAATAATTCTAAGTTGGGGATAATCTGGACATTTCCCCGCTTATCCACTTAATGTACAACGACTTATATCACTATTAGGACATCATTTACCCTATTATTCTAATCTTAAACATTTAAAAACTCTCTCTAATTCTCTCTAAGGCTCTTGGGTAAAGAAAGGCTAGGGTTTCATCTAGAGGATCAATTTAGGGTTTTCACGGGTGATTTATATCTATCATCTTCGTAATCTAAGGCATGTACTCCTTCCTCATTGTTAGTTCCAACTAAAGGCATGTTTTATACAATGTTTTCATGGCATGATTATTGTATGTTTTGGAGTTTTCAAATATATGTTGGGGTTTTGGTATTAAATATTTAGTTAGTATTTTCCCATGTTTTAATTATGTTTTTGCATGCTTTAATGGTAGTTTGGAAAATTGGTTGCATGGGAATGGTTAATTGGTAATTGGAATTGATTTTGGAAACATTATGCCCCAACATGTTTGATAAAATGCCTATGAGGATGCTTTTACTATATTATTGGACTTTAATGGATCTATTGCATGGTATGGTTTGGTAATGGAACCCTAAATGGTTTAAAATGGTTAAATGATAAGGTTTGGTGGTCATTGTTATGGTTAATTAAACTTCCTTGTAGGATACAAGGGAATCCCTAAGTAAACATGTTAATGAACGACTTGTGGGGCACATGGGATTCCCCCAAGCAAACTAAATAATGGAACACTTGTGAGGTCACGGGATTCCCCCAAGTTAACTTGATAATGTAACATATAGGTACATGGGAATACGTTTGCATAAAAAGGTTGGATAAGAACATTGCTTGCAAGATATAGTCGGTATGACAATACAACTACTCATTATCTTGGTTAATAATAATGGTATAGTGGCTTAGTTGAAAGGTAATGGTTTTAATTAGGAAATAATAGCGGGGAGCTATAGCTAACTATAAAGGTTCTAGTCCAATGGTTGGACTATAAAGGTGCGATTCCAATGGTCGGACACTGGAAACTCATATTTGCCGACATGAGGGTTGGTCATAGCGACCATATATGATACTATGAAGTACATGTGAATCCTCTAAGTACACTATACATATGTATCATAGAGAGTAAAGGGTACTCGGGAATCCCTTACACTTATTGTATCTCCGGTTCATACAACTACACGTATCAGGGCTCATTCAGGGGGTTACACTGGACCCATATAGCCCATGGATGGTTCTAGGACATTTAATCTACACATACCCAGGTTAATGGCTATAAAGGCATGCTAAAATTGGCTCTCTTTCCTGGCATAGTTATATTTATATGTATGGTTTGTATGCATATGATTGGTTTACTTGGTTCTACTAAATGGCATTATTTTATCCTTATCCTAAATTCATGCTAGCGTTCACCCGCTAACCCAACGGCTATATCCCCACGCGATGCAGGAACCTATCATTTTACTGCTCCTGCTTAGTGATTGAATTTGGGGTTAGCTATTGGATTGAAATGGTGAGCTTTCATATTTTGGAAAGATCCATTTCATATCATGGATGTCTTTACATATTTTGGATATTTTATGGATATTGGTTTTGGCTATGGTTTTGGGTATGTCCCAATCAAATATTATTTTTCTTTTTGTTAGAGGATTTGTGTGACTAGTATGGGTTGGAATGGGCGGTGTTAGTATTGGTGTCAGCCTTAGTATTGGCATTGGTATTGGTCCTGATACCGGTTGACTATATTGTTTGTTGTTCCATCTTTTTATGTTATGTTATGGACAGGAACTTGGGATTTTATATTGGTTTGGTTATGGTTGCTGGTTGGTATTGGATGGTTGGACTTGCTTGGGTTGGTCCCGTTTAGAGACCTATCCTAGAGTCAGGTATTGTAATAATATCTTTCTTGTTATACATTTGGAATTAATCCAACATAGGGTATGCATATTTGGAGGTTGGGTTGGGTGATGAGTATGGTCCCCAGCCCTAGTTGGAATTGGGATGCCCAATATAGCTAGGCCCTAGTTCAGGTTGTGTTACTAGTTGGTTTGTTATTTATTGTGATGTGTTGCATGTAGGAATAGGTTTTGTCTTGATGCATCATGGTGAGGTTGTAGCCTATGCTTCTAGGCAACTGAAAGTTCATGAAAGGTATTATTCAACTCATGATTTGGAGTTGGCAGTTTTTGTGTTTGCTTTGAAGAATTGGTGTTATTACTTGTATGGGGTCCATGCTTATATCTATTCAGAACACAAAAGCTTCAAGTATGTGTTCATCAAAAGAAATTAAATCTCACACAAAGAAGATGGCTTGAGTTTCACAAGGACTATGACGTGAGTCTTCACTATCATCCAGGTAAGGTTAATGTGGTTGATGATGCTCTTAATAGGTTTTCCATGGATATCTTGTCTCATGTGGATGAGGAAAAACGAGGATTGGAGAAGGACATTTAATAATTGTCTAATCTTATAGATTATATTTTGCATTCTGAGGAAGAAGGTGTGATTGTACAAGAGGTGGTGAAGTCATCTCTTGGTTCAGAGGTAAAGAAGCAGGTTTTGGATCTTATATTTATGTAGATTAAGTATGATATTGTCCTATAGAAGGTTATGTCACTTGAGATTGGTGGAGATAGTATCTTGAGATGCCAAGGTAGATTGTGTGTTCCTAATGCTAATAGGTTGCAGAAAGAGTTTTGACTGAGGCTCATGAGTCAAGGTACACAGTTCATCTGGGCCCGATAAAGATGTATCATGACCTAAAAGAGATTTGTTGGTGGAACAACATGAAGAGAGATATGCCTAACTTCGTGGCTAAGTGAATAGTGTGTCAGCAACTGAAGGTTGAGAACTTGAGACCTTGTGGCATGTCTCAAGAGGTTGAGTTTCCAATTTAGAAGTGAGAGGTGATCAATATGGACTTTATTATTAAACTTTTGCAGTTTCAGCATCAGCATGATTCGATTTGGGTCATTGTGGATACGATGACTAAGTTTGCTCACTTCTTACCTATCAAGACTACTTACATTAGAGTGGATTATGCGAAGTTGTTTATTTTGGAGATTGTCAAATTGCACGATGCTCTAGCTTTAATCATTTTGGATTGAGGTACGTAATTTTTTTCTTGATTTTGGTGTTCATTTATACAAGGCTTGGGCACACTGGTGAAACATAGCTCCATATTCCACCCACAGATGGATGGACAAACGAAAAAGACTATTCTGACTTTGAAAGATATGCTAAGGGACTATGTGATCGATTTTAGAGGTAATTGGGTGGATTATTTGCCTCTCGTTGAATTTTCATATAATAATAATTTTCAATCTAGTGTTGGGATGGCTTCTTTTAAGGCTCTTTATAGTAGGAGGTATAGATCTCCTATCGGGTGGTTAAAGTTGGTGAGACCAGATTATTCAGTTCGTACTTGGTTCACAAAGCCATAGAGAAGGTAAAGGTGATTCGGGATAGACTTAAAACTGCTCAGAGTTGCCAAAAGTCCTATGCAGATATGAGGTAAAGAGAGTTAGAATTTGAGGTTGGTGAGTGGGTATTCTTGTAGCTATCTACTATGAAGGTAGTGATGAGGTTTTGGAAGAAGGGGAAGCTCAACCCTCGTTACGTTGGTCCATACTTGATTTTGAGGAGAGTAGGGACAGTTTCTTATGAGTTGGATTTGCCTTTGAGTTTGGGTTTTGTTCACCCGAATTTCCATGTTTTGATGTTGATGAAGAGTATGGGTGCTTCTTCTATAGTTGTTCCTATTGAGGATATTGGTATTTTGAACTCCTTGTCGTATGAGGAAGTCCAGGTTTAGATTTTGGATAGGAAAGTCCGTCATTTGAGTACTACGAATGTGGCTTCAGTAAAGGTTCTATGGAGGAACCAAAAGGTTGAAGAAGCTACTGGGAAAGCCGAAGCGGACATGGATTCCAAGTATTTGTTCTTGTTCTCCGAGTTAAATCATGCTTAAGGTATGAGTTTTTCTACTGTCTTTGTTTATTTGACTTTGTTAAAGGAGTTGTGGTTGTATTTCTGTCTTACAATAGTGCTAATAAATTCCTTAACTCCTCATTCGGAGACGAATGATCCTGGGGTAGGGGGTCATAATGTAACACCCCAAATTTTTGCCTCTAAAAATTTCTTGAGTTTTGAGCTTTCTGCCCAGGCTACGACCCACCTAACGAGTCATAAGATCTCTTTACAAGTCATAGGGCCTGAGCCTTATGGTGACCAGTGAGTTTGCCCTAGTTTCTATCCTAATCACGATTAGTACATAACGAGTCATAAGTAATGGTCATGAGTCGTAGTGTGTGACTCATGCCTAAACCAGTGTAGGTGGAAAAAGTCACTATTATGGTTACAACTAGGACCCTACGAGTCGTAGGGTACGACTCGTGAGGTTAACAGTAAAGAAGCCCCATGAATTTGCCCAAACTATGAGTCGTGGCGACGACTTGTAATCCGACGTCACGAGTCATGACGTGAATCATAGTAATTGGCGATAGTTTTTCCTGTATTTTAATTGGAGGCACTTTGGTCATTTACCTCTTTCCCCAATTGTGACCTACGATTTAAAAACACTTTAGGATCTTATTATCACTCCAAAAGAAGTCAAAATACACTTCTTTTCTCTCAAGTTCCTCAAAGAAAGAACAAGGCTAGGATTTCTAAAGGTTGACCATCTACGGCTCAGAGGTTGATTTCTCTCCATAATTACTAATACTTCCATGCATGTATCTCTTTCCAAAAACTTATCTTTGTGAAATTCATGTGTTTAAACTTGTTATCTATGTGATTAATTGTGGTTTTGGAGTTTGGGTTTAGGGATTTGGAAGGTTATTGTTAAAATGGATTTTCCATGGTTTATATGAAATTGTTTATGCTTAATAGATGGATTTGAAACTAATGGGGTGCATGGGCATGGTAAATGGAATGGGGCTCGTGGCATTCCCCCAAATTGATAATTTTGAATTTGGAATTGGGTTTGGAAAATTGTGCCTCAACCTACTTGCATAATTGGCTTTGAATTATGGTTAATTATATGGTTTGACTTACTCTCCTAGATTATTACATTGCATAGATGGTTAAGTGGATAAAAATGGTTTTAATAAGGCCTTGTTGTCCATGCTTGACTTAATTATAACCTAAGGGGTCGAGGCATTCCCCCATGTTTATTTTTATAAACTACGGGGGTCGTGGAATTTCCCCAAATTTGACTTGATAAATCATGGGGGTCGGAGCATTCCCCTAAGGTGATAAATAACCGAAATGGCATAATGATATTAGCGTGTAAGCGTAATTGGTATGGCGATTTCAATGGTATATGTCGTAATGGATGATTCTTGGTTAACGGATGAAAATGTGTAAACTGTTTTAATTGGGCTTAAAGGGGTTGTGTAGCTGGCCGTGAAGGTGGAGGTCCGAGGGACTAATACTGGATATCCGTGTTTGCCGGTTCGTGCAACTAACATGCACTGGTACCCTTCCAGTATGGGGTGCCGGAACCATATAGCCCATGGGTGCCTTTTTTTATGATTGATGCTACACAATCCAGGTTAATATTTTAAATCTCATGATAAACATTGTTCCCTATCTCGGCATATTATATATATGTATATGATTCTGTTCATTGTTTTTAAATGGTTTTGAACTAAATTGATCATTACATGTATTACTTTATCCTTTCCCTGCGTTCCATGCTAACACTCACCCCGCTAACCATCTCTAGATGGTGTATCTCCATGCGATGTAGGGTTTGGAGACACTTTACTTTTCCTGTACAGTGATAGGTGATCTCTGGATTGTTCGTGAGTCATCTTGAAGTGGTGATAATTCATTCTCCGGAAGACCCTCATTTCATGGTCTTGCTTTATTATGGTTTAGACTACCCCTTTTGGACTCATTTTGGCTATGGTCAGGGGCATGTCCCGGCTTAGGTTATTCTTAGTTATTAGAGGCTTTGTGGATTACTGTGGATTGGGTTAGTTGTTGAAGTTCTTAGATTCCTTTCTGAGCTAGTTGCTTAACTATCTTTTTATATGTTCGAAACTCAGCTCTATCTTGTTATATGTTCGGAACTCAGCTCTATCTTATTATATGTTTGAAATTCATCTGCTGCTAGTTATATTGTGTCCGATTTGATTAGGCAAAGGGGGTGGTCTCCGATCTTCGGTGGACTTGAGATACCTATCATGGTCAGGCCCTAATTCGGATTGTGACATATATAATGACTGATTGTTCACTCTGTTAACTTTTACAGACCTAACTCAAATAAGAGTTTACTATTATAACAAGTCTCTAAATATTACACTTTGTAATAATTTAAGCAAGTATAATGCAAAAATCTTCCAGAATGATATCTAGTCCTAGATAATTTTAAGAAACAATGACCATTGGTTTTCTTTTTCATTAATTTAATAATCAAAGAGATTCTTTTATAAAAGTCAATTATAGTGGAAAAGTTCTCACTATCGTACACTCACGTGAAATAAGAACTTCTATCCAGCATTGATTTTACTTTCACATAAAATAGATAAAAAAACATAAAATTTAACGTGAAATTTGATATGCTTTTCATGGTGTAGCAGACACTAGCATCATATTATTTTTTCTTCTATTTTTGACTAATAGACCAATCAAGGAGGAAGCAACACAATTCAATTGCTTTGAACAGAGTTTTAAACAAAGTAAAAAAAAAATTGATTATTACTGCATCCACTCACGTGGATTCACAATATTTCACAACTTGATTTCAATCAAAAGTCTATTTTTAAAAGAATATATTCAATCAAAGATGAGAAAAAAATTTAGTGCCACCATATTTCATGTGCATCAAAAGAACTCCAACTATCCCATAATTTTACTTTCAACAAATAAATAAATTTTAACGAAGGAAAAATAAAACTAACAGATGACTGGATATGCTTTCTAGATGTTCTCACTGAAGCCGGCCATCAGCATCTTTCATTTTTTTTTCTTTAAAAAAAATTATTTATCTATCAATGATCACAAATTTAATAAAATAATAAAAATTAATTCATCATCAAAATTGGTGCCAACAATTCATAGTAATTTTTCGTATCCTATGATCTTTCTTATGATTTACTACAAATCATGAATTATGTTGATGATCGTGCATATATCATGTAAAGATTATATATAAAGATGGAAGTAAGGCTCGTAATGTCAGTTATTGAAAAATAATATTCAACGGAAGCATACTAAAATCATACTGGTTACATATAAACAATAAATCTAATTACTTAGTTCACACAAAATGTGCTTAAAATTAACCAAGGAATACCTCTTGAAGCATGAGAAAATATATTGAAGTAACTATGTCTTTAATTCTGCGATCTTCTACCGTGATTCAAAATTCTCAGTTGAACTCTCTTAATAATTGGGTGGACAAGTACCGAATAAATAATTGAATTAAATTTTAGATTGGGAGAATCCTATTTATAGACATACTTCTCCCAGTCTAAGGGGAAAGAAAACACACGCCTTTTTTTTTAACAAGAAAAGACAGTCACTATAACAGAAAGGTCTATTCAAGACCAACATTTAGGGATCGGAATATAATCTCGTCTCTAAAAATATATTTATTGAGATGAGATTATATTTTCATCCCTAATTATGTAATTTATTATGAAGGTATAAATTTTGGTCCTAAAAAAGATTTAACTAGTCTCTGATAATTTAGAATCTTAAGCAGGAAAGAAATACCACCAAAATGCTAGTAAATTTTTTAATAAAAATCACAAACACCGTTTTTCTCATTACCTAACCCCTTCATTTCCACCAAACTCAAATAACAAACACTGATTTTCTAATTACCTACAACCCAAAAGATTCAATCTCTGTCCATTCACTGCACCATCGGAATTTGCATCCAAGGCAGCTTCCGAGGTGAAATATGTGAAGGCGAGGCAGATCATAGACAGCAGGGGAAATCCAACGGTTGATGTTGATTTGGTTACCGGTGATGATCTTCTTTACCGATCGGTGGTTTCGAGTGGAGATTCTACTGGGATCTATGAGGCGTTAGAGATTAGAGATGGTGATAAGAGTATATATGGAGGTAAATGGGTACTTAATGCTGTCAAAAATATTAATGAGTTTTTGGGACCGAAGCTTGTTGGTGTTGATGTTAGGTAATTTAATCTTAGTACTTTTTATTTATTTTTAGTTTTGTAATGTGAATTTTTTGATCTTTTAGTAATAATCTTTCTCAATACCTAGAGTACTTTACAAAATGGTAGTTTTCCTACTTAACAAGGTGAAAGTTTGTTTAGAGCATTTTTACTGATCAAAAAGAGTTTTTTAGAGAACTTGGTCAATAATCAAGGTTCTTCTATGTTAGTATAAGGGGTTGTGTACGATCCATTACTGCGTAAGCCATTTTATTTGCTCATTACTCGCTCGATTTCAATTTGTTTGTCTAATTTTATCTTGGAACGAAGTTGAAGAAAGTAAAGGATACTTGTGAGATATGTAGAATGTACCACAATGTGCTTTAATCTTGTGGTCTTAAGCATGGCATCGGGAAAGTGAAATTAAAGAGTTACCAAAAAGGAAAGAAACATTCTTTTTAAAATGGAGTAAAAAAAGCCATGACAAACAAATTGAAACGAAGAGAGTATAAAAGGGGTCGAGTAACTACTAGTCTTCATTAGTTGTCAATTAGATGAAAACTTAGGTTATTGAAAATATGATTTTGGCTAGTCATAATGAAATTAGCTGAAGCTTGGCTTGGTTCAAGTTGAGGTAGACAGTAAGAAGATGACATAACACACCCAGACATCTCAAAAGATTATTAAGCAGAGAATATTGGTGCAATATTGCCTAATAATAAATGAGAGGTTACACATAGCCAAAAATATTTATGACAGGTAGTTCAATGTACACGAGTTATGCATGGTTACCCATATATATACATATATCATACCTGGTTGGCTATCTTTTGGTGGCCATCTATTTAACTTTGTTTCTCTATAATAATAAATGTCATAGGAAAAAGGGCTACCTTGGCGGCTTCTTAATACTTCTTTGGTTCCATTTAAATGTGGCCATTCTCTTTTCTTCTTGTGAAGAAACTAGATTGATGTCGATGATGTTATGATGGATATTGATGGAACTCCTAATAAATCAAAACTTGGGGCTAATGCCATTCTTGGAGTCTCTCTCATGTGTGTAAAGCTGGTGCTGGAGCAAAAGTAGTACCTTTGTATAAACACATTCAAGAAATATCTAGAACCAAAGAACTTATAATGCCAGTTCTAGCGTTCAATGTGATAAATGGAGAGAGCCATCTGGTAATAATTTGGCTATGCAAGAGTTCATGATTCTACCTGCTGGAGCATCAACATTTGTTGAGGCAATTCTTATGGGTAGTAAATGTGAGAAAATAATGTAAATATGTGTTCCTCCTATCTTCTGGAATTATGATTAAAGAAAATAATGTAAATATAAAATTGCCTCTCTTTTTCTTGATGGCTATCTGTCTCACTTTGACAAAATAGTGTTGGTTTCAGTAAATCTGCATTAGGAGAAGTAACCTTTGCATATTATGTGTTCCACTAACTTGTAAATAATATCTCTTTACATAGTATTTTAATTGTCCATACTTGATTGGAGAACAGTCTACCACACTCTAAAGGGAATTATCAAAGCTAAGTACGGGCAAGATGCATGCAATATTGGTGATGAGGGTGGATTTTCTCCAAATGTCCGGGATAATAGGGAAGGGTTAGTATTGCTTATGGATGCAATTGAGAAGGTTGGTTACACTGGCAAGGTCGATTTTCTTTTAATCCTTGCAGTTCTATTAAATTATTATATTTTTGGAAGTTCTGGACTTCTTAATTGAAAAATTGGTGTAGATTAAAATTGTCATAGATGTAGCAGTATCTGAGTTCTTGACAAAAGATGCAAAATATGAACTCAATTTCAAGAATCAATCAATTGATGGAGCTCATGTACTTAGTGCTCAAGTCCTTTGTGAACTCTACAAGGAGTTTGTCAAAGATTTTCCTATTGTATCTATTGAAGATCCCTTTGACCAAAATGATTGGAGCACTTGGGCATCTCTACAATCTTAAGTTGATATTCATCTTGTTGGTGATGATTTTTTGGTGACTAATCCAAAGAGAATTGCTGAAGCAATTCAGAAAAGGCATGCAATTCATTATTGTTGAAGGTAAAGATTTGTCTTTAAGCAACACATACATTTCTGTAGCATAGCTGTCTTGTTCCATCCGTTGGCCCTTTTCTCATTTCAATTGCTTAGTTGCTCAAAGTTCTAAAACTTAATTGTACATAAATTAAAGAAGCAAAGTGAAATTATGCTACCTGTAAGAAACAATACCTTTGAGTTGATCCTGAGCACTTATAAGAAAAATAGCCTTAATACATTGACAGGAAGATCCTTAAAACAATGGTGCTTAATTTGGAGCATTTCTCCCGAAAAATTCGAGTATTTTTTCCTTTTTGATAACCTAAAAGCCAAGTATTTTCCCATTAGAAAGACTTGTATTTAACTAGTAGGAATCATCCTAGGAAGATCTTGGTTTAAACAATACAATACTAGTATGTACATGAACCTTTTGAATGAACGCATTTGTCATAAGACAGTATGTTTATGAACCTTTTTGAATGAACTTTATGTTTGCATATTTTCTTTATGGTGTGATTAATACTGTGTTGCTTAGACTCTTTAGAAATGTCAATTGGTGTATGTCGGATTATCCAATAGTAGTGTATTTTCAGAGAAATTGACATGGCTGCAGCATCGAAACTAAAGACTCCGGCTCAACTTAGGATTAATATGAGTCCATTTTTTTCAAGTATGACTTGAAGCACTTGACTCATCAGAGTTCGCATAAACTATATCATTTTTCTTATGTATAGTTCTGTTTCAAGTTTGAATGGGAAAAGGAGAAAATTCATACATAGAAAAAGCAACTTTTTTCAATATCAGGTTATTCACGGGTTCAGTCCTCTTAGATAGACACACATGCTAGTGAGAGCCTGACTCATCATCTTTCAAACTGTTGCAGGTTAACCAGATTGGTATTGTGACAGAATCCATTCAAACAGCACTAGATTCCAAAGCTACGGGCTGGGGTGCTATGATTAGTCACTGAAGTGGTGAAACAGAGGATAATTTTATCGCAGATCTGCCTGTTGGTTTGGATAGTGGACAGGTATTCTCAACTTCTAGATGTTAAACGTTGGTTAATCTTTTCCACCCTTTTAACCTTTAACAACATACAAATATTCTTTTAAATTCTCCCATAATGCAGATCAAGATGGGAGCACCCTACCGAAGTGAGCGACTGGAAAAATACAACAAGGTTGGAACACTTTAATTACCTTTCTTTCTTTCATCTCATTTATAATTTTTCCCTTGCTCTTGTTTATTTTATCTCAAAATATCATTGTGTGCATACCAGACCCTCCGAATGCGTGTGCAACAACATTTTTGGAGATTCTGATCTTTTTCTTGGAAGATACGTGTCTGATTTTTGATCAAATTGCAGGCTAAGGGCGAAGGATCGGTCCTAAGTTTTTTGAAAGGTTCTTTGGCTCTCTCAAAGCATATTGCTGAGGCTACCAAATACATCAGCATTACAGTCAAGTTTGGTTAGTTTTAGCTTATGCTCAATTACTTTCTCCGATACCTAAAATCATTTTTTCTTATCAAAGTGTACAATACATGATTTTGGCCTCTTTTTTTTCCCTATTGATGATATTAAACATGCAATATTGTTTGCACTGGAAAGGCTGAAACTATATTCTAGCGAGGATGAAAATCTCATAAGAGAACAATGTTTATTCTCAAATGTGTCTGCTTCTTTGTGTGGAATACACAGATTGTTAAGGAGTATCAGAACAATGTTTCTTTTTTAAAACACCGTGTAATAATAAATTGTAAGAATGAACAATGCATAAGGAGATGGAAGCATGGGCAATATGCTTCGATATTAGTGCTATCAAGGATAGGCAAAATAACCTAGATGTGGAGCGTTTTAACTCTAAATCTAACAAAAAGACTAGGATATGGTGTGTTTAACTACTTCATACCAAAATTAAATCAAGTATTTATGCTATCCATAGAATACTTCCAGTGTCAAGGGAGATAGACGTAGATAATTATTTAGGATTTTCGGTTGTTTTTAGGATAAACTAGCTAGAGATCAGAATTTCAGCTGCAATTATAATTGTAGATTTTGTTTTATACTAGGGGAGAGAAAAAATGGGATGTCGAATGAAGATGAAAATTGCAATAACTATTTCTTGTAAACATCTCATGGCACTGGAACAATTTGACCTCTTGAACTTGTCCACAGGACAATGGTATGGTACCGAGTGATGCAAATGATTCATCAATTAGCCTCTCTTGTTCATGCTATACATCTTATGTTTCATATGTAATTCAAATCTATGCCTATATTGATGGCATTCATTATGTACCTGTTCTTCTATTTAAATTTTCCTTTTGTTGCTATCCAACCGTGTTATGTGATCCTAAAAATTTGCAGGAAGGGTCAAACCGCTCATAAGCTTTCCTTGCTTCATGTCCCATGCAAGCAGACTGGCTGAAGTACGAGATCCTAAAGGTATTACTGAGGATCTGATCAGAATTTCAGTTGGGATTAAATATGTCAATGACTTGATCGATGATTTAGACTATGCACTCAAGACTGGGCCTGCCTAGAAGATTAAGAAAATTTGAGAAAATTGATACCAAGATTAAATGCACCTTATATCCTAGTGTTGATGCATAATTTCATCTGAAATGTTTATTTGATATTTGCAGCTTAATTCAAAATGTAATCATTTTGGAGTTATCTGTTTTGATTTTGGGGAAAAATAAAGATTTGAAAAGGTAAGCAATTCATGGCATGCTGATGTAGCAAGTTGCTCGTCTCTAAATATTAACTAAGTTTCTGGTCTCTAATTATATCATGTTTTTGTATCAAAGTTCTCGATATCAATTTGATCTAGGACTAGAATGTTTTTAAAAATTGATCTACGACCAGGATGCAGCTCGACCTTAAAGGTTGATTTAGGAAAATAATTTTGCTTGTCACTAAAGGATAATTTAGGACCAAGTATTTCTCGTCCCTAAAAGATAATTAAGGATCAGGTAGTTAGTCTATTTGAGACGAGATATACCGTCACTAAAAGATAATTATGACCAAGTAGTTAGTCTATTTGGAATGAGATATATCATCGCAAAAGGATAATTACGACCAGGTAGTTAGTCGATTGAGACAAGATATACCATCACTAAAAGATAATTAGGACCGAATTTTTGACGTCTCAGAAGGATTTTAACGACCGTCTTTGTTGACTCGTCGCTATTGAGCTTTAGCGGCGGAGCCTGTTACGACGGGACGTGACCTATTTTTTTTCTTCCTAAAAAAACAATTGGGACAAGATTTGGACTCTTTGGGACCAGATTTCCCTTCCTTATAGGTTGTTTTTCTTGTAGTGAGTGACTTCTCCTTTTTTCATAGAAAATAGAATTTCGAGTTCTAGTTTAATGGGAGAACTATAAGGACCACATAATTAATTTGAGGCTTCCTTATGGAATTAATTCAAAATACTGATTTGAATTATTCTTGCCATAATAATTTCTAAATCATTCCATTAAAATTTTATAATTGCACTCCTCTAATTTTTTTTCAAAATTTTCAATTAAACACTTGTATAATTTTTTTTCAGATTAAATTATAGATACTAATTAAAAAATTAAATTACTGGTGAATTTAATATAATGATTAATTTCCTTTAGAGAAATGTTTAACCTATTTCATATGTCGGATTCATACATTCATCGGTCGGGTTTACATATGAAAACTTTTAATCTTATTATAAAAGGGTATATCATCAATCTCTATACCGAGAGATGGATTCTATCGACTAATTTATTATTTCACCAATATATTATTATCATTCAATCTACCAGGAATATTGACCCATCTCAGAATCTCACCTGTTAATAAATCAAAATGATAAATAATATATACAAATCATAATGGTTAAATCAAGATTAAGAATATTAAATACATTTACCAATTTAGAGAATATATTTTTATCAGTCAGCCTAAAGCAACTATCTCTACCCGATTCTGTTCAATACATACAAAATGCAAGAACTATACTATTCTCGTAATTAAGATAAATTACATGTAATCTCGTGCTAAAGTCATTCTGATGGTTTTTCTAAATTTCATCTTCAATTGTGAACTATAATTATATGTTATATGAATCGGTGATTTAATCTTCTGAGTATAAGCATAAACTCTATACATCAGATCATATACTATATAAGTTGAGGACACATATATGACAATGAGCTATATAATGTAACAATTTATTGAATTGAATGAATAAATAAATAATTATTCAATAAATATTACTATATCAAAATGTATGGTTTACAGTATATCCTAAAACTTCTCCCCTTTTCCTCCCCTACGTATTAATCTCAAGTTTGCAGTTAAAAAGATTTGGTATTTAAAATATTCTTTTTAACAGAAAATAAAGATGAGCTTAAAAAAATAATATCCGAGACGCATAATTACAATTCATATGTGCACATTTGTACAATAAATTCTATAATTAATTTGAATTTTAAACAATAAAAATAAAAATGATAAAGTTATAAACTTTCATTAAAAATAAAAGATACATGTATAAAATTTTAACGAAAGATTGCACAATAATTTTTACTCTAATTACATAAACATAATTTATTTTATTAAAGATACATTTAAAATAGATTAAATAAAATTTATATAATTATTAAGTATTTGATCTAAAAATATAGAAGAATATATGTATCTATAAACTTAAGTTAAAAATTTAACTTTCTCGTTAGATTTTGCCTTGTCGAAAATATGTATGTAGTTCGATGATCATATTTTCCAAAAAAATTAAAAGTACTTTAGTGAGTTGTTTCTACAAGTGAAGTGATAATATTATGCAAAGAAATTTAAAAGTTACTTTAATGGAATAGTCTACAAGTTAAGTGACAATTTGATGAATTAACTCTAGCAAAAACTCGTGCATGAATGAGTGGAGATGAGGCTTGGAAATACAAGAAAAAATATTTTACTGACTGCTCCCTCTACTCCCACCTGCATAAGAATATCATTTATTAGCTTTGAAATCCCATTTAAGTCTGAGTTTCAAAAATGAGGATAGTACAAAAATCAAGACTTTCTTTGTCAAAATAGGCAGCCTAGCTTTCGCCTAGCTTTCGTGGGTATTAAAAGGGACCAGGTCCTTTCTTAAGTGATTTCTCCTACTAGACATAATTTGTTAGACTCATTTCTTCCCTTAACATGGCTTGACAATCCTTTTTTAGATTTCTATTTCTTCCATAATGAGTACACAATAAGTTGTTAAACACAGACACATTGCTGTGGGGATTGAAAGATATTAATATGATGACAATCTAGACCTTAGACATTATTAGACCTTTGAATAGTCGGATTTTCTTAGATTTGAGATAAAACAGTCTATTTAGAGATTGTTAAAGTCTTCCCTTATATGGATCAGGTCCCTCTATAGCTCAGTATTTTTTTTCAAGAGAAGCTGCAAGAAGCTCTTGGGATTTATTCAACTTTTCTTCTAACTCAATTTGAAGACTTCTAACCTCAAATTTTTCCTTTGGAATAGACTCAGACAATTTTCTCAGCTTCTCATTCATTTTAACATATCCATAGGTGAATTTTTGAGATTGTTCTCCCAACTCAGAAATTTTAATAGTTAAAGTAATTTTTTTCATTTTCAAGATTTTCTACACTCTCTTCAAGGGAATGTTTCTCAGTTGTGTACTCACACAGGGAATCAATCAAAACATTTGCTAGCCTTTTTAGTTTCTTCAAAGAATAGTCATTTAGTTTTTTTTTAATGTCAAGAAGAATTATCTCATCATATGACTTTGCCATGAGAGCAAAAGAGAGTTGTAAATGATATTATCCTCTTCCACAGCCTGCATAGAAACATCTTTAGGATATTCTGATCCATCAAATTTATTGAATGAGTTTTCCCAAGAAGCCAAGGCTTGTGTCACGACCTAAAATCCAAGGGTTATGATGACACTTGTCACGACGAACCTTGACAAGTAAACCTTTTATCCAAACTAATACATAAGGGGAAAAGACAAAAAAACTTAAAGTCAAGGCTTCTAGATGAAGTTGAACCGTACAGTTATAACAAATGCAGAAAGAAACATACTCAATAATGCCAAATCCCAAAACATGGAGTCACAGTGTAAGAACATAACTAGTACAACTCGAGTCAAATACAAAAAAGCATCCAAAATAGGATATAACTCTATCTCTGAAATATAATAAAGACATAGTGTAATAAGGAAAGAGTGGAGTAGACTCCATATGCCTGAAATCAACCATTACTTTGAAATGCTCCAAATGATGCCTGAAATCAAACACAGTGAGGTTCACCTAAACCACAATCTACATCGAAAGAAAAAATAGGAGTGAGTATGGTCTACTTGTACTTAATAGGTATCAAAGGCTGACCGAGAAAAGTAGAAAATAAAATGTACAAAATACACACTTAGGGCATGTCAGCCACAATTAGAAAATATCCCACAATGATATCCCACACCGCTTGCACTAATAGTTCTATAATATCCACATATAACACAACAAAAGACCAGAAAGGAATACGTATACATTTATGCCACACATAAGCCAAAAAAAGAGACAACATATATGGAAACATCAAGTAAGGAAAGATATAACAATGGATAGGTAACAAGTCAAACAGAATATACAATAACATCACAAGCATAATAAATTAAATACAAAATGAATAATGATGATTTAATTAATGAGGTTTTTGCACAACCTCTGATAATGTTGCACGGCCTCTGAGACTGTCTTACAGTCTTCGTATACACCTTCGAAGCTAAATATATAAGACGTAGGGCCTATGTGGCGTTTTACAAAATGCCATATTTTCTATCAGAAAAGGTGTTGTCAATGTTTCTCAGTATTTCCACAATGGTACCAATGTTTTATGAATGAGTATGAGGATGTAATTATCAAAACCAACCACAATGAGTATTTCCACAACCAATCACACTGAATATTTCCACAGCAAACCAATATACCATTATGTGAGCTAAATATCCACTCATTATTTTTAACCATCCATGAAATCCAACATGATTCACATGCCAATAGAGTATGAATACATCACAGCATACACATAGTACCACAATATGCTTTTTCATTTAAAAAAGATACATTTATCATTATGTATATAGGGCTATCAATATTATATAGGACCCCCCACACGATCACACATAGCACATAATGTTTCAAAACCCTCACATAATATCACATAAAGGCCCCATACGAGCAAAACACATTAGCATATCCATTTTCTTAATTAGTTACCACTCCTTTAACATGTTTTTATATCAAAATTAACTATCCAACCCATTCTAAAAGAAGTTAATCCATAACCTACCTCAAATGGCAAAAATTAAACAAAAGCCTTCAATCCAAAAGCCTTTCTCCTTACTAATAGATCCAAAATCAATTAAATATAAAAATATATAATATATGTATCAAAATAAAGCCAATAATACCTATATTGCCTAGTTTCAAGTCGGGGTAGAAATGGAACCCTCGAAATAGGTTTTCAAAAAAGAAGGGAAAAATTATAACTTCTTTTTAAAAACATGTTCCCCATATTTTTAGGAGTCTACAGCTAGAACCCCAAAATAATGAGTTAAAATGAGATTCAAATTGAAGAAAAATCATTTTTAAACTTTACCGAGTAAATTCCCTAAAAATTTATTTTAAAAATAAAGAATCGAAGTTGTTTTGAAGATGAAATTAAAGAAAACTAATAATTATAAGGTTAGAAACTCACCCAGGTGAAAAAGGTAGAAATTGGGGTTTAAATTTGAGAGTTACAATTTTTAGGCCTTATGGGCCAAAATCTCCAAATTCTATACTTAATTCAAGTTTAAAATAAGAATTAGATGATAAAGATTGAAAAAAATGAAATGGGTGTTATTGAGCTTACCCAAGTTTAGAAGTGGAAGAAATATCTCAAAACCATGAAACCCTAAGTCCAAGTCTTAAAAATAATGGAAAAGGACAAAAACCAAGTATTTATATACCCAGGCTTCATAATCGTGGACTAGGGTCGCGATTGCAGTACCTAGACTGCCAAGCATATTTTGATCGGAAAAAGGGTATCACGATCACAACACTCTAACTATTCGCCCAATCGCGATCGCAACAATGGTGCACCAGCTGGGGACTTTGGCATTCCAAGTTTCCGTAGGACCCTCTGGATTTATCCAAAATCCCGTAAATATAAATGAACTATGCTACCCTATCAAATTCAATACTCTGAACTTAATGGCTATATAAAATTTTATAAAATATTTTTTTTTCACAAAGTTTACCTCGAAAACCCAAACCACAACTTTCCAAATCGAGAGTCGAAATGAGATTTAAAACCCATAAAACCACACCAACCATGTTACCACCCTAAAATCAATGTTCTGAATTTACTGGTGTAGTCTATTTTTCCATCACATAGATCAAAAGTTATTGACTGAAATCAATTATAAGTCTCTTAAAGCCATCAAAAGTCACAAAATCACATAAATAACACCAAAATACATCAGAAACTGTGTCAATCATCCCCATACTCCATAAATACCACAACACAACCAAGATAAAAGGTAAAATGGTTAAATATATCAAAACCACATATTTTACATATTTCATCAAAAATTCAGGTTGTTACATCATCCACCACTCAAAATTAAGTTCGTCCTCAAACTAAAGGCAAGAGAAATACCTAAATCAATAAAAAGCTGGAGATAAGAGCTACACATATTCTACTCGACCTCCTATGTAGCCTTACCAATAGGTGGATGCCTATAATGGACCATAACCACATGAATAACTTGTAGCAACCTAGATTTTTAGTCTAAGAAAATTTCTTAATGTTTGAGCTTATTATCCTCACTATGACTCACCCTGCGAGTCGTAAAGTGTCATTACGGGTCTTAGGGAACCAATCATAGCATGACAAGTATGTTGGCTTGGATTTTTTGTCTTGACTACAACTTGGAACCTATGAGTTATAGGGTCTCATAACGAATCATAGGGTGTAAATCGTAGGGAAACTAATCTATTGTCCTAAGCTTCTGGTGGGATTATGACTAACATGTTAAAAGTCGTATGGTCTCATTATGATTCTTATAGTATGACTCATAACCAAAACATTGTGGGGTATCCTTGGGAACTTTCCAGCCTATGAATGGACGATAAGAGTCACAGGGTGACCCTATGAGGTCGGAAGGTCACCCGTAATGACTGGCAGTAATTTTTTAGTCTTTTAATTAATGGTATCTTGGTAATTTTTCTTATTCCAACTTCGACCCCATGACTTAAAACCCTGTTGGGGGTTCATTAACATACGATTCATAATCAAAACACTCTTTCAAACTATCTAAATTCTCTCAAGCGAGATACTTAAGGTTTCTAATAAGTTTATCCATTAGAGCTCCCAAGGGGAAATTTTCTCCATAACTTTTGATCTTTCAGGCATGTTACTCTTCCCCAATTCTTATTTTTTGTAAATAATATGTTGTATATGGTTTAAATTGTATGAATTTAAATGTGGGTTTTGTTATGGTTTAGAGGTTTGACATGGTTGATTCTTAAATTATTTTCCCATGATTTATTTTGCATTGTTCATGATTTATTAATGGTTTTGAACTTATGAGGTTCATGGGTATGGTTAATAAACTAAGGGTCATGGCTTCCCCTAAATTGATGTTTTAAAATTGGAATTTATTTTGAATAGTTGTGTTCACTCAACCCACTTGTGTAAATGGCTTTGAATTGTGAAATTATCACTTGGTTTGACTTACTAACCTATAATATTGCATTGGATAAATGGTTAAAAGGTTAAATATGGGTTTTGAAGCCCTTGTTGGTTATGTTTTAATTTAATGAACAAAAGGGGTCGAGGTATTCCCCGAATTTAATTTGATAAACTAAAGAGGTCAAGGCATTCCTCCAAATTGATTTAATGAATAAAGAGGGTCGAGAAATTCCCTCAAAATAATGGAATTTAAAGGGCATCATCATAAGCTTGCAAGTGTAGGGTATGATGATACTCATGATGTTATTTTATGTATAATTCCTTGGTAATTGAAAGGGTTATGTGAAACTTGTTTTAATTTGGGCTTAATGGGGATTATATAGTTAAGACATGAAGGTGTGGGTCTTGGATGACTTATACTGGAAACTCATGATTGCCAACGTAAGGTTTGGTCTTGATGACCGCATACATAGTTCACACTATTGATAAAATTATATCTTGGATTGACATTGGGTTGGGGAACTCCTTGGTCTTCCTTAATACCTTTGATTTGTGTGTCTAACATCACTGGGGCCTTTTTAGTAAGGGGAGTTGAACCCATATAGACCATGGGTGCCTATTTATGACTATTGAGCTACATAGTTGAGGATAAAGTCTTACTTCATGCTAAGCCTTGTTCCCTATCCCTTTATAACATATTACAAGTATATATATAATTATGTGCATTTTCTTTAATGATTTTAAAAATATGGATCATGGAATTATTTTATCCCTACCTCTGAGTTACATTCTAGTGCTTAACCTACTAATCATATCCGAACACTGTATCCCCATGCGATGTAGGAACCAGAGATACTTCTACTTTTCCTGTGTAGTGTTAAGTAGATTGACTCGGTTCATCGATCATTTACGGTGAAGTGGTGAGCTACCATTCTCAGGAAGACTCGATCATTCTATCAGTTTCCTTTCATAAACTAGCATTGAAGCGTTCACATTAACATTAACATTATCATTATCATTGTCATTATCATGGTCGAGAAGATCTCCCAACTTAGATTATTTTCAAATTAGTAGAGGCTTTGTGGATTATTATGGAATTGGGTGGTTTTGGTTATTGATGGTTGGATATTGAATTATTTTAGATTCTTTTGATCTTTCATATCTTATCTTGTTATATATTTAGAATTCAGCCTCTATAAGGTATTGTGTTTGGTTTGACTAGGCAACGAGGTTGCTCTTCTATCCTCGGTGGAATTGAGTTACCCATTAAGGCCAGGCCCTCATTCGGGTCATGATAAAGTTAGTATCAGAGCCTAAGTTTTATGTCATTAGAAGTCCACAAATTCATGTCAAGTAGTGTCTCTTGTATGGGTGTGTAGCAGACCACACTTATAAGGGAGAGGCTACAAGATATTTAGGAATGTTTTCATTTCTTGTTGCTCTATTTTGGGCTATAAAATTGAGTATCTTAAAATCTCCTCTAATTCTCCTATGTTCGCTTTTCATATCATGCCTCTATGAAGATTGGATACTTGTGGAAACACTTTGGTCCCTCTTGGGGATAATGTCGATGCAGATCATCTTGCTTTTGGAGTTCAGACCAGGTCCAAGGGTCCTGCTCATAGTTGTACTGACCTACGTGGAGTTCCACCGATCCCTACCAATCCTTCTAGGTCCCTCAGGCTAATGATGATCATGACCCAATATCCAAGGAGACATTTCTAATGTTGAGTTTTTTCGTTCTATTTATCTCTTAACCCAATTGGTGATATCTCAGTCACATCAATTGGGACCTACTGGTGCAGCTGCGAGTTCTTCTGAGGACACCAAGGTTTGACAGTTTATGAGGGTGAATTCTTTGACCTTTACTTATTCTAAAGTTATGGAGGATCCTCAAGGGTTCATTAATAAGATGGAGAAGATTCTTTGTGTGATGTATGCTTTTGATGTAGAAGGTATAGAATTTTCCGCATATCAACTGAAAGACGTGGCATATAAGTGGTATGAGGAGTGGGGTCAATCTAGGGGCAATAAGGTTGAGTTAGCTTTATGTGATGATTTTTTGGGTGACTTTATTGATCGCGTCTTTCCTTAGGAGTTGAGGGAGGCAAAAGCTTAGGAGTTTGTGAATTCGAAATAGGGTAGGATAACTGTGAAAGAGTATGCCCTAAAATTTCATCAGTTGTCCTGTTATGCTCCTTAGCTAGTATCTAGCATGAGAACTAAGATGTGGAAGTTTGCTTTGGGATTGTCTCGAGACTTGGTTTTGGAGTGCAAGGCTGCCTTGCTGAATGATAAAATGGATATTTGAGGCTTGTGGTGTATATGCAATAGGTAGAAGAGGAAAAAAGAAGCATACAAAGATGAGTGAAAGGCAGAGTAAGAAGTTTTTGTATTTGGATCCGGGTGGAGGTTAGTAGCAGAGTGGTACAGATTATGGGAAATGGTCTAAGAAAATGTGGGGGAATTATGGTTCCTATTGTACAGCTAGTCCTCCATATCCTTAAGCCATTTGGTGATTGTTTTTTTAGGGAAATTGTAGGTTTAAGGCATAAGGTGCCCAACCCCAGGCCAGTGGAGCTCAATCATCTGCATCCCATCCTCCTTATAAATTTTATGGACAATTGCAACATGGCATTTATGATAAGGACAAGAATAAGTTTTGAAGATATTACTATCGTATTCATATTCAGAGGAACTATCCTTTAAGTGATGTTGCTACTGGGGCTAATAAGGTCCCGATTACTGCTTCTCCAGCTCCTGCACTAAAGAGTGCTACTTCTAGATCTGGCACTGATCAAAACCGTTGTATGATCTTGCCACCCATCAGGAATCGAATTCATCTACTAATATTGTTACAGACCGTCGAGTCTGCGATGGACCTTTGCTCGGCCCGTCGTAACCAAGGAAGTAACTCCCTTTTCTGGCCTAAGTGTGATGTCCAAAATAATGGACCGTCAAGGATGCAATGAACCATCGCTGGGACCGTCGCGCTCAGGAAGTGTGGCCTCATCCTAGCAAACGTGTGATGGATGATCTAACGGACTGTCGGGTATGTGATGGACCATCGCTCAGTCTGTCGAATCGAGGCAGTGTGTTCTTTTTCTGGCTAACGTTCCACGGACAATCTGACGGACCGTCACACAAGAGAGCTAAGGTTTCTCCCTCAAGATCAAATCTAAAACCCTTCTCCAAGAAATCAAAGAACTTACCATGGATTCTACAAATTGAGTTGAGATTTGAGTTCCCCAAGTTCAAAGGCTGCAAGAACTCTCTCTCAAGAGTAAGAAAAAGTGTGTAGAGCAAGCTCGTTTATCCAATTTCATAATCTAAGTTATGTGGGCTTTTGAACAAGTGTAATCCTTTCATCCTTCGGCCCAAAGGCTTATTTAAACTATGATTTTATGCAATTTATGAGATTTTACAAGAAGTTAAATTAGGGTTTTTCACCCATTATTATTTATTGCAATATTTTGATGTTTTCCATGAATTTAGAGTCTAATGGCATGATTTTTACATGTTTTTTTGAGAAATTACAGCTGGGTATATACCCTATGATTTGAATCCTTGAGAAATTAATAGTTGAAATGTTTGAGATATTGAAGTATATGAGTATGTTGAGGTTTTGAGACAAATTGCTGAAATTTCCAAATTTCTACATGAGTTATGAATCTCTATGCTATCTATTATGCGTTTGATGAGTTTTAACTTGAGATTTAATTATAGGTTATTGAGCCCTACTTGAAATTTTTTATTTTATGAACTCTTATTCTATAGGCACCCATGATTTGAGTATTCTGATATTATTGAAAAATGTTTTGACTTAATGGTCATGGAGTTTTGAAATCCACTTCACTAAATGAGATTAAAGATTCAATTATTGGGTTCTTGATAAACTATGAGATTATTTTAAAGTGGATTTCCATGAGATGAGCGAGATAAACTAAAGGGAGTTGTATTCAACATCGAGTTGGGTAAGTTACTATGGTTTCTTACCCCAGAACTACGTGGCACCGTAGATTTGATATTTTGAGCCTAAGGCCGAGATATTGGGCCTAGCGCTGAGATAAGTGATCACTGAATTGAGGTTATACTCTCTGGCAAGAGTTTGAAGCTCTACCCCAAGGTGGGGTCTCTTCCTTAGGAGGACAAAACTTTGGACTCCATGTAGCTCGCATGGTTTATGTCGGTTAAGGGAACCTCCCTTGATACATGTTATCTTTCTAATAGAAAAGTTGTAGATTTTCTCCCTAAGACTAAGGTATTTTCCCTTGATATAAGTATTTTTCCCTAAATCTTGAAACGAGATATTTTCCTAAAGTGAATGAAATGCCTTCAAGTATGTTTCAAAGTTATATGATTCTGAATTCCAAGTACTTGAGTTTAAAAGAGTTATGAGTTCTTGAGCATTAAAGAAGTTTTACTCTCCATGAGACATATGAATGAGTTGAAAGTAATATTTAAAGTTTCCTTTAGCATATGGGTAATGAGAATAAGAAAATATTACCGATTTCAAAGTTAAACTAAGATGACTCACGAGATTTATGTTACATGCTCCATTCTACATGATTCATGAGCTTTACATTTTATACTTATTCCAGCCATGTGAGTCATTTCTTATTATATGCATGATTTGATTAAAAAGTATTGATGTTGCTTTATATAAATACATGCAACCGCACATACTTAGTACATTCCCAAGTGCTGATCCACATATACATCTTTGTGCTACATTGTCTTATAATGTAGGTTCAGGTGCTCAGTCCCAGCCTCGTCAGTGACTTTCGAGTACCTCTGTCTATATTCCTACAATGGTGAGTCCTCATGGTTTGAGGACCTACCTTCAGACTTTTTTGCATTTGAAAGACTATGTTTTAACTTTCAATTCATTTTGAGTCAGTTGGGGACCTATCCCAATGGCTCTCTAGTTCATGGATTAGTAGAGGCTTTGTCAGACTAGTTATCCGATTGTGATTGTGTTGAGAATTCTAGTATTGTGGTCATTTGGATTCAGTATTTTCTTCGTATCTCCCTTCATATGATATGACTATGCTAGTGTTTGAATTATTTCATCTTAAAATGAGTGTTATTAGTAAAAACAAGCTCAAAGGGTTAACTTGGGGATACTTGTAGCCTTAAGCACTGTGTGACATCACAGGAGGAAATTTTGGGTCGTTATAAACTTGGTATCAAAGACTAAGGTTTTAAGGAGTCCTAAGGAGTCTGACATGCCGCGTTAAGTAGAGTCTTGATCATCGGTGTGGAACGCGCCACATCTATGAGAAAGAGGCTGCGAGGCATTTTAGGAAAAAGTTATTTCTACTTTCAGATTCTATCATCCCTACAGTTGTCCCTCTCATCTAATAATTCATGCTCTTTTATTTTAGAAAATGCCTCTCTGAAGAGCGAATGCCCTCAGGAATGATGATTAGCAACCCCCATTTATTGATCCTTTGAATGATAGTATATCTCATGCCGAGTTTCGGGAGGCCTTTTAGGAGTTAGCCCAAGTAGTCACCACTATTGTTTGGGCCAATAACCAAGACTTAGTTGCTAATCAGTAGGGAGGTGATGTAGCTGTAGCTAGGATTCATGATTTTATGTGGATTAATCCGCCTGAGTTGTATGGGTATAAGGCAGATGAGGACCCACAGTTGTACCTTGAGGAGGTGAGAAATATCACGCAAGTGATGTATATTTTTTAGGAAGAAAGTATTGAGGTGGATTCCTACAGACTGAAGGGCATTGCTTATGACTGGGTTGTATCATGGAGGAAGGGTAGAGGTGATAATGCTGCTCCAATGACTTGCCAGGTGTTCCAAAATGCATTCTTGGACAAGTTCTTTCCGCTTGAGATGAGGGAGGCAAATATTGAGGAGTTTATGAACTAGAGGCAGGGCTCCATGACTGTTAAGGAGTACTGCTTGAAGTTCAACCAATTGGCCAAGTATGCTCTTGATTTGATTTCTGACACCCGGGCTAGTATGAGCAAGTTTATGATCGGTGTTTCTGGGTTAGTACTGAAGTAGTGTAGGACTGCGATGCTACATTAGGATATGGATCTGGCTAGGTTGATGACGCATGCCCAGCAAATAAAGGCGGATAAGATTAGAGAGAGAGATAAAGTGAGGGGTAACAAGAGGGCTAGATTTGAGCAGCATGAGTTTAGCCAGCCTAGGTTCCATGGAGGGAACTTCTCTCAGTTTTCGAGATGTCCATCTATTCCAGTGCCTTGATCATCTAGTTCTCCCATGCCTAGAGGTAGGCAGGATCAAGGGGGCAGGTCTTTTATGTCTAGGTTGCAGAACAGTATTGGTAACAAGCCCCGTTACCTCCTTGTGGTAAGTTTTCTTGGGATCATACTGGTAGTGTTTCGTAGATTTGAGGGGCTATATTGGTTGAGGCAAGTAGGGCCGCAGACTTAAAGATTGTTCTCATGCTAGACAGGGGAACAGAGATGCTCGACGTCAGGCACAAGCTATTAGTGCACCAGTTTCTGTACCCCATCCCACCCCTGCTCTGGGTGCTTCATCTAGCACTAATAGCGGTCAGTGCCAGAACAGATTCTATGACTTACCATCCCATCTGGAGAAGGAGGACTCTCCCTATATTGTTACCGGTATGCTCCGTATCTTTTGCTTTGATGTCTATGTGTTGTTGGACCCCGGGTCAAGTCTCTCTTATGCGACCCCACTTGTAGCTGTGAATTTCAAAATGAGTCCCGAAAAGATTTCTGAGCCCTTCCTAGTTTCTAGACCAGTAGGGGAGTCAATTATTGCTAAAAAGGTGTATTGAGATTGTCCTGTTACTGTTCTTCATAGAGTTATACTTATGGATTTTATAGAGTTAGATATGGTAGATTTTGACCTTATTCTGTGTATGGATTGGCTTCATTCTTGTTATGCGTCTATAGACTGTCGTACCTATGTGGTCAAGTTTCAATTTCTTGATGAACCAGCTTTTGAGTGGTCCGGGAGTTCGATTACTCCCAAGATTCATTTTATCTCCTATATTAAAGCAAGAAAGCTAATATTCAAGGGTTGCATCTCTCACCTAGTTAGAGTCAAAGACGCTAAGTCCAAGGCTCCAACTATTTAGTTAGTCGATATTGTTAATGAGTTTCCAGATGTTTTTCTGAAAGATCTCCCAGGTGTACCTTCTAATAGAGAGAGAGAATTTAGGATTGACCTTCTTCCTGATACTTGGCCTATTTCTATTCTGCCATACCGTATGGCACCTGCAGAGCTTAAGGAGTTAAAAAAGCAACACAAAGATCTTTTTGACAAAGGTTTCATTAGGACCAGTATTTCTCCTTGGGACGCACCTGTCTTATTCGTGAGAAATAAAGATGGTTCTTCACATATATGTATTGACTATCATCAGCTTACTAACATCACAGTAAAAAATAAGTATCCTTTTCATAGAATTAATGACCTGTTTGATCAGTTGTAAGGTGCAAGTTATTTCTCAAAGATAGACCTTAGATTCGGCTATCATCAACTTAAAGTGAGGGAATATGATATTCGAAAGACAGCTTTTCGAACCCACTATGGTCACTTTCAATTTCTAGTCATGTCTTTTGGGCTAACGAATTCCCCAACAACCTTTATGGACCTCATAAATTGAGTGTTCAAGCCATATCTTGATAGTTCACATCCTTGTATACTCCCGTAATAAGAATGACCACAGGAATCACCTTAGAGTTGTCTTGCAAACTCTTAGATATCACCAGTTATTCGCCAAGTTCAGTAAGTATGAATTTTGGCTACGGTTTATAGCCTTTCTGGGTCATATTGTTTCAGCCGAAGGTATTAGAGTTGATCCTCAAAAGATAGAAGCTGTAAGAAATTGTCCTAGACCTATCTCTCCATCTGAAATTAGAAGTTTCTTAGGTCTAGAGGAATACTACCATCGTTTTGTTGAAGGTTTCTCTTCTATTGTGTCTCCCATGACCCGGTTGACTCAAAAGAAAGTTAAGTTCCAGTGGTCAGATTCCTGTGAGAAGAGTTTTCAAGAGTTGAAGACTTGACTTACTTCAGCCCCTGTGTTGACTTTGCCAGATGATACAAATGGTTTTGTGGAGTATTATGATGCCTCTAGAGTTGGATTGGGTTGTGTGTTGATGCAAAGAGGTAAGGTTATAGCCTATGCCTCTAGGCATTTGAAGCTGTATGAAAATAATTACCCGACCCATAATCTTGAATTAACTGTTGTGGTCTTTGCTTTAAAAATTTGGAGACATTATCTTGATAGTGTCCATCTTGATATGCTTACTGATCATAAGAGCCTACAGTATGTGTTTACTCAGAGGGAGTTGAATCTTAGGCAGAGAAGGTGGTTAGAGTTTTTAAAAGACTATGATATGAGTGTGTTGTATCACCTGGGCAAGACCAATGTAGTGGCGGATGCCCTTAGAAGGTTGTCTATGGGTAGTGTTGCCCATGTACAGGAAGGTAAGAATGAGTTAGCTCATGATGTGCATTATTTGGCTAGATTAGGTGTTAGGCTGCTTGACTCAGCTAAGGGAAGTACTTTGGTGCAGAGTAGTTCCGAATCCTCTTTAGTTTCGGAAGTGAAGGAGAAACAAGATAGAGATCCTAGTTTGTTCATACTGAATGAGTCATTAAGGACCAAAAGGTAGAGGTTTTCTCCCAAGGGGGAGATGGCGTGTTGAGATTGTAGGGTAGATTGTTTGTTCTGTGTGTTGATGATCTAAGGCAGAGAATTATGGCTGAAGCGTATGGCGCACGGTATTTTATTCATCCTGGCACTACCAAGATATACCGCGACTTGCGGGAAATCTATTGGTGGAATGGTATGAAGAAGGATATATCTAGGTTTATAGCAAAGTATACAATATGCCAACAGGTTAAGGTAGAGTACCAAAGACCTGGTGGTATGATGCAAGAGTTTGGTATACCCACTTAGAAGTGGGAGCTGATGAATATGGACTTCTTGACCGGGTTACCTCTTTCGCATTGTCATCATGACTCTATTTGGGTTGGTGTGGATAGGATGACTAAGTCTGCGCATTTCTTCCCCGTGTACACATCTTATACAACTGAGGATTATGCTAGTTGTATATTCGGGAGTTAGTCAGGCTGCATGGAGTTCCCTCTTCCATCATTTCGGATAGGGGCTCTCAATTTACTTCTCAGTTTTGGAGGGCGTTTCAGCAGGGTCTAGGTACCTAAGTTTTTTTGAGTTTCTCTTTTCATCCGCAGATAGGTGGTTAGGCTAAGAGTACCATTGAGACCCTGGAAGACATGTTGAGGGCGTGTGCTCTTGATTTTAAAGGAAGTTGGGATGAGCATTTTCCATTGATAGAGTTCGCCTATAACAATATCTACCATGCTAGCATCGGGATGGCACCATTTAAGGCCTTGTATGGTTGGAGATGTAGATCACCCGTAGGTTGGTCTAAAGTGGGAGAAGTTGCCGTGATTGGGCCTGATGCAGTGTTCAAAGCTATACAGAAAGTTAAGTTGATTAGAGAAAGGTTGAAGACAGCTCAGAGTTCAAAAGTCTTATGCCATTGTGAGGAGAAGAGATCTTGAGTTTGAGGTAGGTGATTTGGTATACTTGAAGATTTCACCCATGAAAGGGGTGAAGAGGTTTGGTAAAAAGGGAAAGCTTAGTCCCCGTTATGTTGGCCCGTATAGAGTCTTGAGTCGTGTTGGTAAAGTATCATATGAGGTTGAGTTACCTGCAGAGTTGTCAGCTGTTCATCCTGTATTTCATGTCTCCATGCTTAAAAAGCATATTGGTGATTCTGTTGTAGTAGATCCCTTAGAGAGTGCTGATATTCAGAGCAGTCTTTCATTCGATGAGATTCCTATTGAGATCCTAGATTTTCAGACTTGTAGGCTGAGGAACAAAGAGGTTCCCTTAGTCAAAGTTTTGTGGAGGAACCAGTCAGTTGAGGGCGCTACTTCGGAGGCAGAAGTAGACATGCGAGTCAAGTACCCACACCTCTTTTCCACGAGTTCAGATCAATCTGAAGGTATTATTCTTTCTTAATTGATCCCTTCTAATCTAAAGTTCAGCTATGTATCTATTCTTGCATGATTTCTTGCAATTTCTGAGGTATTCTAGAGTTTAGAGAGATTTTGAGCCATTTAGCAAAAATTTCTTTAGCTATGTGTACTCTTATTTTCCTGTGTTCCTAGTCTAACTAGCAAAATTTGAGGATGAATGTTTTTAGGGGGGAGATATTGTAAGACCTTGCAAAGTTCCATCGTAGTCCAAGCCTTAGAGCATGTCAAATAAAGTGTAATTCTGGCCCTAAAAGATTGAGAAGTGACTTCCCAGGTGATTGGTGTTCGAATGATACCAATTTCGTCCGAATCCGGTATCGGGGTGAGAAGTTATGGATATTTTACTGAGAGTTGTCGGAACTGCCCAGGTGCGACGGATGATCCGATGGACCATCGAGTCTGTGACGAACCATCGCTAGGACCTTCATAAACAATGCAGTAACTCTCTTTCCTGGCCCATGTGCGACGTCCAAAATGACTGACCGTCAAGGTGCGACAGACCGTCGCGCTCAGGCAGTGTGGCCTCATCCTCGCCAATATGTAATGGATGATCCGACGGACCATCAGGTATGCGGTGGACCATCGCTGAGACCGTCGCATCGAGGCAGTGTGTTTATTTTTTGGCCAATGTGCGACGGACGATCCGACGGACCGTCAGACTGGCGATGGACCGTCTCTTCAACCGTCGTAGCCCCCGTTTAGTGTTTTTAACTCATTTTAACAAGAGGCTTTTCGGTCTTTCCACTATTTTATCAACCTGATATATTCTAAGTGAAGCAAATGGCTTCATTAATCATTCAAAATACAAGAGAGCCAGAGTTTCTCCCTCATGATCAAATCTAAAACCCTTCTCCAAGAAATCCAAGAACTCACCATGGATTCTACAAATTGAGTTGAGATTTGAGTTCTCGAAGTTCAAATATTGTAAGAACTCTCTCTCAAGAGTAAGAATAAGAATTTAGAGCAAGCTTGTTCATCCAATTTTATAATCTAAGGTATGTGGGATTTTGAACAAGGGTAATCCTTTCATCCTTGTGCCCAAAGGCTTGTTTAAACTGTGATTTTCTGCAATCTATGAGATTTTACATGAAGTTGAATTAGGGTTTTTCACCCATTATTATTGATTGCAATATTTTGATGTTTCCCATGAATTGAGAGTATAATGGCATGATTTTCACATATTTTCTTGAGAAATTACAGCTGGGTCTATACCCCATGATTTTAATCCTTGAGAAATTAATAGTTGAAATGTTTGATATATTGAAGTATATGAGTATGTTGAGATTTTGAGACAAATTGCTGAAATTTCCAGATTTCTACATGAGTTATGAATCTATATGCTATCTATTATTCTTTTGATTAGTTTTAACTTGAGATTTAATTATGGGTTATTGAGCCCTACTTGAGATTTTTTATTTTATGAACTCTTATGCTAAATGCACCCATGATTTTAGTATTCTGGGATTATTGAGAAATGTTTTGACCTAATGGTCATGGAGTTTTGAAATCTACTTCACTACATGAGATTACAGATTCGATTATTGGGTTCTTGATGAACCATGAGATTATTTTAAAGTGAATTTCCATTAGATGAGCGAGATAAACTAAAGGGATTAGTATTTAGCACCGAGTTTGGTAAGTTACTACGGTTTCTTACTCCAAAACTATGTGCCATCGTAGATTTGAGATTTTGGGCCTAAGGCCGAGATATTGGGCCCGAGGACAAGATATGTGATCACTAAATTGAGGTTATAATCTCTGGCGAGAGTATGACGCTCCTCCCCAACTTGGGGTCTCTTCCTTATGAGGACAAAACGTTGGACTCCATGTAGCTCGCATGGATTATGTCGGTTAAGAGAACCTCCCATGATACAAGTTATTTTCCTAATAGCAAAGTTGCAGATTTTCTCCCTAAGACTAAGGTATTTTCCCTTGATATAAGTATTTTTCCCTATAGCTTGAAATGAGATATTTTCCTAAAATGAATGAAATGCCTTCAAGTATGTTTCAAAGTTATATGATTCCGAATTCCAAGTACTTGAGTTTAAAAGAGTTATGAGTTCTTGAGCATTAAAGGAGTTTTACACTCCATGAGACATATGAATGAGTTGAAAATATTATTTAAAGTTTCCTATAGCCTATGGGTAATGAGAATAATAGAAGATTACCGATTTCAAAGTTAAACTATGATGACTAATGAGATTTGTGTTATATTCTCTATTCTACAAGATTCATGAGCTTTACATTTTATACTTATTCGAGCCATGTGAGTCATTACTTATTGCATGCATGATTTGATTAAAAAGTATTGATGTTGTTTTATATAAATGCATGCACCCCCACATACTCAGTACATTCCTAAATATTGATCCACATATACGTCTATGTGCTACATTGTCTTATAATGTTGGTTTAGGTTCTCAGTTCCATCCTCGTCAGTGACTTTTGAGTACCTCTGTCTACATTTCTATAGCGGTAAGTCCTCATGGTTTGAGGATTTACCATCAGACATTTCTACATTTGAGAGACTATGTTTTTACTTTCAGTTCATTTTGAGTCAGTTGGGGACCAGTCCCAACGACTCTCTAGTTCATGGATTAGTAGAGGCTTTGTCAGACTAGTTATCTGATTGTGGTTTTGTTGATAATTCCAGTATTGTGGTCGTTTGGATCGAGTATTTTCTCTGTATCTCCCTTCATATGATATGACTATGCTAGTGTTTGAATTATTTCATCTTAAAATGAGTGTTATTAGTAGAAACAGGCTAAAAGGGTTAGCTTGGGGCTACTTGTAGCCTTAAGCACCGTGTGACTTCCCGTGAGGCAATTTCGGGTCATTACACACGGTGAATCCACAAAAGGTGGCAGTGGTTAAGAAGTATCCTAGACTCACGACTCCAACTGATATTCAAAGATTCTTGGGTTTACTCGAGTACTATATTATGGAAAGTTTTTCTTCTATTCTTTCTCCATTGACTAGGTTGACTCAGAAAAAGGCAAAGTTTTTGTTGTCCAATGGATGCGAGGGTATCTTTGAGAAATTGAAAGATAAGCTGACTTCGGCTCAGGTTCTGATGCTACCTGAGATTATCGAGGATTTTATGGTTTATTGTGGTGCGTCTCGTGTAGGAATAGGCTGTGTGTTGATGCAACATTGTAAGGTTGTGCCTATGCATCTAGACAGTTGTAAGTTCAAGAGAAGAATTATCCGATGCGTGACTTAGAGTTATTGGCTGTAGTCTTTGCTTTAATGATTTGTCTCTATTATTTGTATAAGGTTTATGTTGACATCTATTCAGACCATAAGAGTTTACAATGTGTGTTCACCCAGAAGGAGTTGAATCCCAGATAGAGGAGGTGTCTTGCATTTTTCAAGGACTATGATATAAGTCTTCTCTATCATCTAGGTAAAGATAACATAGTGGTTGATGCTCTTAGCATGTTATCTATGGGGAGCTTATCTCATGCGGAGGAGGAGAAGAGAGAATTAGTGAAGGATATTCACCGGTTGGCTAATCTTGGAGTTTGTCTCTTGGACTCTAAAGATGGTGGTGTGATGGTGTAAGAGGTGGTGAAGTCATCTCTTTAAGTTGAGGTAAAAGAGAAGCAAGTTTTAGATCCTATCTTGATGTAGATTAAGGGTGACATAGGCCAACAGAAAGTGATGGTTTTCGAGATTCATGGTGATGGTATCTTGAGGTACCAAGGTTGGTGACACAACCCAAACCAGGGCCTTTTCGTGACGGGTATCTCAAGTCCAACATTGACCATAGACCACCCCAAACCTAAGTCGGATGAATTCCGAACATATAATAATATAGCGTGCAATAGCTTAAGAAAATTTTAATGCATGTCCATAACCAACCACCATCGACAGGCCAAACGGGCCGACCGACACCGTCCAATAACCCCAATAGCCCAGACAAAGCCTTCTAAATAATGAACTAAACTGAATACCAATAAAGTTTCGGGACAGGCTGACATGACCCACATAGGGCCTAGTCAAGTCGGATGCCTCAAGCCCAACCGAGATGGGAGACTACCCCCAATACCCAACCATTACCACCCTACACCCAATGTCGGATGAATTCCGATTATATAACATAAGAAGATGGAACAATCATAAATCAAATACAATTAAATGGTGTCATCCCCAATACCAAATCCAATTCCAAGACTGACACCAATATCGACACTGCCCATGCCAACCCAATATAGTCCCACAAATCCTCTAATCGAAAACCAAGAACATCCGGTCGGGACATGCCCCTGACCATAGCAAAAACCAAAGTTCAAGAAATAACCAAAAGTATGAAAAGATATTCATAGCATGAAATGGTGTCTTACGTAGTATGGAAGCTCACCACTTCATTCTGACACAAATATTGTCCCCGAATCCAATCACTGAGTAGGAGGAGTAGTATGGTGTGTTCCTACATCGCGTGGGGATACAGGGCCTGAAGACGAGTTAGCGGGTGAATGCTAACATGTACTTAGGAATAAGGATAAAATAATTCCAAAACTTAAAACCATGTAAATAACCAAATGTAATCACATCCATCCATATATCCATCCATCCATACATACATACATACATATATATATACACACATATATATATGTATATATATATAGTCCATGCAAGGATAGGGAATCGGGTCCAGCATGCCTTTAAAACCTTTAACCTGTGCTATGTAGCTTGACTGTCCTAAAACCACCCACAGGCTATAGGGATCCATTGTTACCCCTTGAACGGGGCCCAGTGCATGTAGCCACAAAATCCCAAAATATCATAGGGATAGGGGATTCTCGTGTACCCTTCGCCCGCTATGATAAATATATACAAGTATAAACTTAGGGGATTCCTATGTACCCCGCAAGTACATGGTCGCCATGACCAACCCTCATGTAAGCCAACATAAGTTTCCAATGTCCGTCCATTTGACTCACACCTTTACAGTTAGTGATCACAACCCGCCATTATTGCCCAATTAAAACCTTTAGCACATAACCAAACAACCAATTCCATGTGTTAATTACCAGGGCATTATATAGTGGTGTCGTCATACCGACTATAGCTTGCAAGCAGTGTCATTAGCCAACACCTAGGGGATTATCATGTATCCCACATGATTTCCAATTTACCAAATCCATGACAACTAAGGCCTTACCAAATCATATAAAACCATTTAAACCAATTTAGGTTGCATAACCATATTATGCAATGCAATCGTTTCAATAAAATTCAAACTATGTGACAAAACCATTCTTATAGGCATTTTAACAAATATAATGAGGGCATATAGTTTCCAAAACCAAAACCAATGACCAATTGACCATTCCTAGGAAACCACATGTTCAATCCCACAATTTTTAACATGAAAACCATAAGAAAAGCAAGGGAAACAATATTCATCCATTAACAACCAAAACCCCCAACATATAATTCAAAACCAAACGATACCCATAATTAAACCATGAAAACCAATCATTAAAACATGAATTTATTTGAAATAACAATGAGGGAGGAGTAACATGACTTAGATACCAAAGTGCGAAGATAAACCACCCTTGTAAGCCCCAAATTAATTGTATTGTAGAAACCTTAGCCTTTCTTGAACCAAGAGCCTTAAGAGAGATTGGAGAGTGTTTAAAGTTTGTTTGATTGAGAATAATAGGGTAAATAGAGTCCCGATAGTGTTTAAAGTTGTTGGGTCAAAAAAGGTTAAGAGGGGAAATATCCAGAATACCCCAACTTAAACTGTAAAAAATCCCACGGGAGGGCACAACACCCCCCGTAACTCCTACACACAACATACGAGTGGTATGCAATATTCATACCCTAGACTGAATATTGGACAACACACACTGTCCACCATACGACTACCCTTTCCTAAGTAGTACGCATACCATACGATTAGTACCCTAAAACCGTACCCTAGGCAGAATCAACTAGGCTAGACATTGGACATCATATGATTTGGCAGTATACTTCTCGTACCCTAACATACGATTAGTATGATGTCCATTCATACCTTGGATAAAAACCAACCAAACCACACTAATTATCATATGAGTTGAGGACTATTAACCGTACCCATATCATACGATAAGTGACCTCAAGTCGTATGATGTCCATAAGATCAAACTCAAGTAACTTTCTAAGGGTCAAAAGCCAAGGTGTTTCAATTCTCCCCCACTTGGATCATTCATCCCAGAATAATGGGTAAAAGCAAGAACAAGTATGATTTAACACAATACCTCCCATCAACTTCCCTTTTAACTAGTGTAGGAAAATAAGGACATAAAATAAAAATATTAATATAAATACATATATCAAGCACAAATTTTCAAAATGGGGAACAAATGCAGATACTTGGACTTCACGTGCTCTTCTACTTCCCAAGTAGCTTCTTCAACCCTATGGTTCCTCCAAAGAACCTTTACTGAAGCCATATCCTTGGTCCACAATCGATGAACCTGACAATCCAAGATCTCAACCAGGATCTCCTCATAAGATAGGGAATATGAAATACTAATATCCTTAATAGGCACAATTTGCAATGGATCACCATACACTTCCTCAACATAGAGACATGGAATACCGGGTGAATGGAGCTCAAACTAGAAGGAAATTCCAACTCATAGGCTACATTGCTAGCCCTCTTCAAAATCACATAAGGACCTACATACCAGGGACTGAGCTTCCAATTCTTATCGAATTGTATCACTCCCTTCATAGGAGACACCTTATCTCTAACCTCAAACTCGAAGTCCTTTTCCCTCACATCCACATAGGACTTTTGGCAACTTTTGACTTGTTTAAGCCTATCCCAAACCACTTTTACCTTATCC
Organism: Capsicum pubescens; assembly: GCA_030864215.1. Classification (NCBI taxonomy): domain Eukaryota; kingdom Viridiplantae; phylum Streptophyta; class Magnoliopsida; order Solanales; family Solanaceae; genus Capsicum; species Capsicum pubescens. Next base: position 188,809,594 of record CM061544.1, on the reverse strand, counting down.
ATGTCTTAGTAAGCCATATTTGGGCCAAACATCTTTGCCTCACCAAGCTCAAACCACCCAATAGGAGACCTACACCTCCTACCGTACAATGCTTTAAATGGAGCCATCCTAATGCTAGAGTGGTAGCTATTCTTGTAAGCAAATTCTACAAGAGGTAAGTACTCAACCAAACTGCCACCAAAGTCCATCACGTAAGCATGAAACATGTCCTCCAATGCCTACATAGTCCTTTCTTCTTGCCTATCCAACTCCAGGAGAAAATTAGTACTCAGATAAACTATAATCCCCAATCCTTTCTAAAGTGACCCCAAAGGTAAGATCAAAACTGCGTACTACAATTAGAGATGATAGAAACAAGTACTCATGCAATATCATAATCTCTTGGAGATACAACCTTGCATAATCCTCAACCAAGAAGTTACTCCATACTGCCAAGAAGTGAGCAGACTTTGTCATCCTATCCACAATGACCCAAATCGAATCAAATTGTTTCGAGACCAAGGAAGACAGGTAACCAAATCCATATTGATCACTTCCCACTTTAACTCTGGAAACTCAATTTCTTGATACAATCCTCCGAGCCTCATGTGCTCAACTTTTACTTGTTGACGCGCCATGCACTTGGCCATAAAATTAGCCACATCCCTCTTCATATTGTTCCACCAATTAATCTCCTTAAGATCATGATAAATTTTCATCGAACCAGGATAGACAACATAGTGCGACTCATGCTCCTCATCCAAGATCCTCTCACGTAAACTATCAACATTGGGAACACATAACCTTCCTTGGTACCGTAAAGTAACATCACCACTAATCTCAAATACCATCACCTTTTTCCCGCTTATATCACCCTTGATCTTTACCAAGATAGGATCTAATATGTGTTTCTCCTTGATTTCAGTACCAAGAGATGATCGTGTTGCTTTTTTTACCAACACACCACCATCCTCAGAATCCAAGAGGAGAACTTTAAGGTTAGCTAAGCGATGAATATCCTTCATTTACTCCTGCTTCTATTTATCCATATGAGCTATACTTCCCATGGATAGCCTATTAAGAGCATCAACAACCATGTTAGTTTTACCTGGGTGGTAGTGAAGACTCATGTCATAGTCCTTGAGAAGCTTAAGCCATCTCCTTTGCCTGAGATTAATCTTTTTTAGAGTAAACACATACTATAGGCCCTTATGATAAGAAAAGATATCTACATGCACTCCATACAAATAGTGATGCCAGATTTTCAACGCAAATTCCATGCTAATAATTCCAAGTCATGATTTAGATAATTCCTCTTATGCACCTTTAACTGTCTTAAAGCATAAGCTATCACCTTTCCATGCTACATCAGAACCCAACCAAGTCCTACACGGGATGCATCACAGTAGACCACAAACCCATCAATGCCTTCTAGCAAAGTCAAAATTAGAGTCGAAGTTAGATTATCCTTCAACTTCTCGAAACTACCCTCACAAGCATTCGACCACAAGAACTTTACCTTCTGCTGAGTCAATTTAGTCAATAGGGAAACTATAGAAAAAAAACTCTCCACAAACCTCTTATAATAACCTGCTAAACCTAAGAAACTTCGAATATCGGTTGAAGTCATTGGTCTAGGCCACTTCTTAACCACAACATCTTTTTGCGGATCCACCATGATCCCTTCACTAGAAATGATATGACCCAGAAAAGTGCCAACGTTCAACCAGAATTCACGTTTAAAAAACTTGGCATACAACTGTTGCTCCTTCAAGGTCTGCAACACCACACAAAAGTGATCGGCGTGATCTACCTCACTCTTAGAGTATACCACAATATCGTCTATGAACACAATAACAAACAAGTCCAAAAACCGATGGAAAACCCTATTCATCAAATCAATAAATGTCATAGGGGAATTGGTCAAGCCGAACGACATCACCAAAAACTTAAAATTCCCATATCGAGTACGGAAAGTTGTCTTAGGGATATCCACCTCCCTAATTTTTAACTGATGATACCTGAATAAAAGGTCAATCTTGGAGAACCTGCAACTGATCAAACAAATAATGTATACTTGGAAGAGGATACTTAGTCTTTTGCATCACCTTATTCACCTACCGATAATTAATACATTTCTGAAGGGAACCATCTTTCTTATGTACGAATAAAATTGGTGCACCCCACGGGGACACACTAGGATGGATGAAACCCTTATCTAAGAGATCATTTAGTTTCTCCTTAAGCTCTTTCTACTTAACTAAAGCCATTTTATACGGAGGAATAGAAATTGGACGAGTGTGCAAAACAAGATCAATCCCGAACTCAATCTCCTTATTAGGAGGAACACCAGGAAAGTCACCAGGAAAGACATCAGGAAAATCATTCACCACTGGGAAAAAATGCATAGAAGGACCATTTGAGTTAGAATCATTAACCCAGACTAGATGATAGAGACACCTCTTAGAGATTAATCTCCGAGCTCTAAGCTAAGATATAAACTTCCTCTTAGGAGCTAGGAACCACCATTCCACTCAATAATCGACTCATTAGGAAATTTAAAGAAGACCTTAAGGGTCCGATAGTCTAAGGATGCATTGAACTAATACAATAAATCCATTCCAAATATGACATCAAAATCCACCATATATAATTTAAACATATCCACCAAAGTTATTTTACTACCACCAGCTACCACATACCCCTTATAAACTCTTCTATCAATCACAGAGTCACCTATCGGGGTAGAAATATGAAAAAAGTTTGAAACACACTCCAGAACTAAACCAAAATGCACAGCCACAAATGAGGTCACATAAGACAGAGAGGACCTCGAATCAAGTAAGAAATACACATCTCATGAAAAGAGTTTAAACATACCAGTTACGACATCAGTTGATGCCTCGAACTCTTGTCGGGTAGTGAGAGCACAGAGACAGTTAAGACCAGTGTCGACAATTAATGGTTCACCCTTTCGTATTAGAGCTAATGATGAAGCAACTAGAACCTTTTTCTCCCCGAAGCAACCTTACCAACAGGACAGTTTCTAAGCATATGCCCTAGATGACCATAGTTGAAGCACCTATCCCTCCCTTCATCATAGAAACCCTGATACAATCTACCATAAAACCTGTAGGAAGAATATGATGGAGCTAATTGGGCCCTACTTTTTTTAGTTTGGGCACCCTATGCCTTGAAGTTTTTGCCACCTTGGAAATGCATATCACCTAATGACTTTAGGTAGGGAACTCTAGACATCGAGTAAGACCCAAAATTGCCCCACCTCTTCTTGGTCCACTTCCCACCATCCTTTCCACTCTATTGCTAGCCACCACCCTGCTCAGAGAACCTAAACTTTTCTCCCTACCTCTCCCCTATTTCATCCTACTTCTTCTTCTTTTCCTCTACTTGTTGCATGTATACAACCATCCTAAAGATATCTATGTCCTTCATCAACAAGGCAGTCTTACTCTCCAATATCAAATCTCTGGACATCCCGAAAGAAAACTTTCTCATTCTATCTCTCAAGCTAGAAACCATCTCCGGAGCATACCAAGACAATTGAAGAAACTTCAAGCAATACTCCTTGATTGATATCTTACCCTGCTTTAGATTAAAAAACTCTTTCTCTTTCGCTTCCCTCAACTCCTAAGAAAAGAAGCGATCAAGAAAAGCGGTAGAAAAATCCTCCCACAAAGATGACTCAGCATTGTTTCCCCTTGACTATTCCTATTTCCCGTACCATTGATACTCTACATCCTTCAGCTGATAGGCTATAAAATTCACACTCTCCACATTCGTGGCATGCATAACATAAAAGATCTTTTCCATCTCATCCAGAAAACCTTGAAGAACCTTCTCCACCTTAACACTAGTAAAGGTCAGAGGGTTCAGCCTCATAAGCTGGCCAACCTTTGTGGCCTCAGAATATGGAGTAACAAGAATACCACACTTAGACTGAGTAGCTATCAACTGTGCCAACATATGAATAGACTGACAAAACTCAGCGTTCGTCACATCAGCCTGAGAAGTTTGAGAAGGACTAGAGGGAACCAATGGAACTCTAGAAGGACAATCAAGAACTGGACCCCTAGACCAGTTATAGAATTCATGAGTAGCGTGTGTTCCATAAACATTGACCTTAGTTGGTAAAGATAAGTTTCCATGAGATTCATATCATCGAAGAGGCATGAACTAAAAAGCAAACAAACTTGAATGAGAACTCAGGACCTTAGACTCTACCGCTTGAAAATAGAATACAAGAAACAAAAACATTCCTAGATTCCTTGGAACCTCTTTATTATGAGTGTAGCATGCTACACACCCTTAAAAGAGACTCTACTAGACATGGCTTTGTGGACTCACAAGTGAACATGAATCTAGGGCTCTGATACAACCCAAACTAGGGACTAGTTATATCGGGTGTCTCAACCCCAAATAGGACCATAGACCACCCTTAATACCCAACCATAACCACCTTACACCCTATGTCGAATGTATTTTGATTATATAACATAACAAGATGGAATAATCATAAATCAAATACAGTCCAACTGTGTCAGCCCCAGTACCAATGCGAAGGCTGACACTCGTATCGACACCGCCCATGCCAACCCAAGGTAGCATCATAAAGTGTCTAACTAAAAACAAAGGACATTTGGTCAGGACATGCCCCCGACCATAGCTGAAACCAAATTCCAAGAAATAAAAAAAGATATCCACAGCATGAAATAGAGTCTTTTGGAGTATGGAAGCTCGCCACTTCTGTATGACACAATGTTGTCCCCAAATTAAATTACTGAGCATGAGAAGTAGCATGGTCAGTTCCTGCATCACATGGGGATATAAGGCCTGAAGATGGGTTAGCGGATAAATGCTAGCTCGTACTAAGAATAAGGATAAAATTGTGCCAAAATTTAAAACCAAGTAAATAACCAAATGCAATCACATCCATAAATATATATATACATACATAATCCATGCCAGGAAAGAGAACCCAGTTTAGCATGCCTTTAAAATCTTAACCTGGGATATCTAGCTTGACTGTCCTAAAATCACCCACGGGCTATATGGGTGGAGTGTTAACCCCTTAATAAACCCTAGTGCATGTAGCCATACGAACCTAAGATATCATAAGGGTAGGGGATTCTTGTGTACCCTTCGCCCACCATGATACATATATACAAGTATAAACTTCGAAGATTCCGTGTACCCCACAAGTATATGGTCACCATGACCAACCCTCATGTCGGCAAACATGAGTTTGTAGCTTCCATCCATTGGACTCACACCTTCACGGTTAGCTATCATAACCGTCATTATTTCCCAATTAAAACCTTTAGCACATATCCAAACCGCTAATCCTATATGTTAATTACCAAGGCATTATGTAGTGTACCGTCATACCGACTATAGCTTGCAAGTAATGTCATTAGCCAATACTTAGGGGATTCCCATGTGCCCCACATGATTTCTAATTTACTAAAACCATGGCCACTAAGGCCTTACCAAATCATTTAAAACCATATAAACTAATTTAGGTTCCATAACCATATTATGCAATGCAATAGTTTCAATAAAAGTCAAACTATGCGACAAAACCATTCTTATAGGCATTTTAACAAACATATTAAGGGTATATAATTTCCAAAACCAAAACCAAAACCAAAGACCAATTGACCATTCATATGAAACCACATGTTCAATATCATAATTTTAACATGAAAACCATAAAAAAAACAAGAAAAAACAATTTTCATCCATTAACAACCAAAACCCCAACATATAATTAAAAACCAAATAATAACCAGAATTAAACCATGAAAACAATTCATTAAAACATGAATTTAGTTGAACTAACAATGAGGGAGGAGTAACATGCCTTAGATACCAAAGAGTATGAAGATAAACCATCCTTGTAAGCCCCGAATTGATTATATTGGAGAAACCTAGACTTTATTGAACTAAGATCCTTAAGAGAGATTAGAGACTGTTTAAAGTGTTTTTGATTGAAAATAATACGGTAAATAAAGTCCCAATAGTGTTTTAAGTCATGGGTTCAAAAGAGGTTAAGAGGGGAAATTTCTAGAATACCTCCAACTTAAACTATAAAAATTTCCACGGGAGGGTACGACTCCCTCTTTAACTCGTACACACAACATATGAGTGGTACCCACCACTCGTATCCTAGACAAAATATTGGACATCACATAATATCCACCATATGACTCCCCTTTCCTGAGTCGTACCCATACCATACGAATAGTATCCTCAAATCGTACTCTAGGCAGAATCATCTAGGCTAGACATAGGACATCATACTATTTGGCACTGTACTTCTTATACCCTAACTTACAACTAGTATGATGACAATTCCTACCTTGGATAGAAACCAACCAAACCATATTAATTATCATAGGAGTTGAGGACCCTTAACCATACCCACATCATACGACAAGTACCCTCAAGTCGTATGATGTCCAAAATCTCAAACTCAAATAACTTTCTAAGGGTCAAAATCCAATATGTTTCACATGCCCCTGACTATAGAAAAAATAAGTCTAAGACATAAGAGAAAAAAACACGAAATATAGACTTCTCACCTCTTTAATGTCAACTCACGAGATGATACTGAATCCTTATCACTGAGAAGGAAACGTAAAAGTATGGCTAAATCCTGTATCACCTGGGGATACAGTGTACTTAGATAATTAGCATTTGGAGCACTAGCATGTAACTCAGGGATAGGAGATAACATAATGACATGATCTACAATTTAGCATCATTCAAACCAATTCACATAATTAAAATGCATATACATATACATATTATTGCATGTCAGGATAGATAACAAAGATTAATATGTGCTTTAAAACCTTAACCTGGATTGTGTAGCTCAATCGTCATATAATAGTACCCACGGGCTATATAGATCTTATCTCTCACCACGTGGTCGGCCCCAGTGCATGTAGCCACATGAACAAGAGAATAATCTCATATATATACACACGGGGGACTCAAGCCTCCCAAAATATACTAAGGTAACTTAAGTACCCAATCATATAATGATTTATGGGGGACTCAAACCTACCTAATAATGAAATCATATAAGCAGGCCTCGAACCCCCTAATCACTTTGACCTCCGTATCGGCAAATACGATTTCCAGTGTTGGTCACACAGACCTTCACTTTCACTACTCAGCTACACAACCCTATTTATAGACTAATTAAAACATTTATCACATAATCCCATTGATGAAACACATTCCACATTAAGGCATACATTATTGGTATCATCATACCAACTATGCTTGTAAGGTACAATAACATGCCAAAACAATTCCCATTAACTTGGAGAAAACAACTTCCTTTGTTCATTAACACAAAGTGGGGGACACTAACTCTAGTAGTTCATTAAATTAGAGCATTGTGTTTTAAATACCTCTGTATATCATGCAATAGTTCAAGACTAGTTAAATTTTACAAATTCCCACCTTTCTCATAACTCAAAACCAATTTTACACTATAGGTTGGGGTCATAACCATTCCAAAAGTCACAAGTTTAGGAAAATCACAATTACCTAATTCATCCACTATACCCACACACCCATAAGTTTAAATCCATAATTAAAGCATGAATAATCATAATTAAATCATGGGAAAACATTGTTCAACAGTAAGCATTCAAAACCCACAACCCTTGTTTTCAAGACAAAAATAATTCCATGTGAATAACACTTTAATACATATGTTTTTTAAAAAATTAACAATGAGGAAAGATTCACGTGCCTAAAATAGTAAGATCTAAAGAGATAAATCACCCTTGAAAGCCTTAATTGATCATCCTCCGAAAAACCTTAAGTGTTCTTGACCTTGAGGAATTTGAGTGTATTAAGAATTTACTTGGATGTGTTTATGAGGGCTAATGATACACTAAAAGGGTTAGAAGATGTGGGCTTAAAGTTGGGTAAGAGGGAAAATGTCTAGAATGCCCTTAACTTAAAAGTTGTAGAAAGGTTGTCTTTGAGTACAAGTCAACCGACTCGTAACCACTCCTTATGATTCATCATCACGAGTCATAACCAAGGTAGTACCACCAAGGAAACATACACTGCTGACCTTATGACCCAGCCATAGGAATCGTAATAGAACCCTACGACTCTCTAGTCATAGTCAACACAGAAACCAAATTGGGACATACATTGGACACCCTACGATTACACCTAATGAATCATAACATATACTTAAGACTCTTAGTGATCCACTCGTACTAATAAAAAAATATAGCCCTAAACTTACTGGTTTGGTTACGAATTATCTCAACACTCATCAGGAAACTCTATGACTCATAAGGCAAGTCATAACCAGGGCAGTGAGCCCAAAGCTCAAGGAATTTTCTAGGGCCAAAATCCATGGTTTGTTAATTCTCCCCCACTTTGATCATTCATCCTCAAATTATGGTACAAGACATTTACTAGCACAAATTGACTCCACATACCTCTACTCTTACCCTTAACAAAGATAGAAAACATAGATGCTAAGGAAATCACTCTTTCTTTAACAAAGTCAGAAAATAAAAATGTCAAGGAATACACATACCTTTATCACAATTTTCTAGAGTAGAAAACAAGAACGGATACTTGGAAGACATGTCCTCTTCAACTTCCCAAGTAGCATCTTCAACCTTATGGTTCCTCTATAGAACCTTTAAAGAAGCTATGTCCTTCATCCGCAACAGACAAACTTGCCGATCAAAAATTTCAACCTCGACTTTCACATAAGATAAGGAATCTGAAATACCTAGCTCCTCCAAAGTACAACTGTTGAAGGATCAACCACACACTTTCTCAACTTCAAAACATGAAACACCATATGAATGTAGCTCGAACTAGGGGGGAAATCCAATTTATATACAGCATTACCAACCCTCTTCAACACCAAGTACAAACCAAGATATCGAGGGTTGAGCTTCCCTTTCTTACCAAATTGTATCACTTCTTTTATGGGGGATACCCTTAAGAACATCCAATCACCAACACTAAACTCTAACTCCCTTTGCCTCACATCCGCATAGGACTTTTGGAGACTTTGGGAAGCTTTAAGTCTATCCCAAATCACTTTCAACTTCTCCATCGCTTGGTGAACCGAATTTGGGCCAACTATCTCAGCATCAATAACTTCAAACCACCCGATGAGAGACCTACACCTCCTACCATACAAGGCCACGAAAAAAGCCATACCAATACCATAGTGGTAGGTATTATTATATTTAAAATCTATAAGAGGAAAATGATCAACCCAAATACCACCATAGTTAATCACACAAGCTCTATGCATGTCTTCCAGTGTCTAAATAGTCTTTTTTTATTGCAGGTGGAAAACAGTACTAAGGCTCACCTTAGTTCCAAAACCTCTATAAAATGAATGCCAAAACTGCGATAAGAACTTAGATCCACGATCTGACCTTATAGAAATAGACGCCTTATGCAACTTCACAATCTCTTAGTAGAACAACCTCGCATAATCCTCTGCTAAAAAAATTATTCCTCACTAACAAAAATGAGCAAACTTAGTCATTCTATCCAATGACTCAAATAAGTAACAACTTTCAACCAAAACTCACACTTCAAAAACTTAGCATACAAATGCTGACCTTTCAAGGTTTGCAACATAATACAAAGATGGTCGGAGTGATCTGCCTCACTCTTAGAGTACACCAGAATATCATCTATAAACACGATAATGAAAAAATCTAAAAACTGATAAAAAAACCTATGTATCAAGTCTATGAATATAATTGGGGAATTAGTCAAACCAAAAGACATAACTAAGAACTCATAGTCACCATACCGGTTTGGAAGGCAGTATTAGGGACATCCATCTCCCTAATCCTTAACTAATGATAACTAGACCTAATATCAATCTTAGAGAAACATCTATCACCCTGAAGCTGGTCGAACAAATCATTAATCCATGGGATAGGATATTTATTATTTACCATAACATTATTCAACCGTCGGTAATCAATGCACATTCAAAAAAAACCATACTTCTTACACACGAATAAAATAGGAGCACCCCATAGAGACATACTAGGAAAGATAAAATCCTTGTCAAAGAGGTCTTTCAACTATCCCTTAAGCTCTTTCAGTTCAGTTAGAGCCATTCTATAAGGATGGATGGAAATAGGACGAGTTTCCAAAACAAGGTCAATCCCAAAATCAATCTCCCTATCACGAGGGATACCAGGAAGATCGTAAGGAAAAACCTTAAGGAATTCATTAACCATGAGAATAAATTCTATAGAAGGACCCTCCGAGTTTGAATCCTTGATCCAGACCAAATGATAAAGACATCACTCAAAAATTAATTTCCTGGATCTAAGATAAGATATGAATCATCCTTTAGGCACTAGAGAACCCCCTTCTTACTCAGTGATTGGCTTATTACGGAATTTAAAAATGACCTTACGGGTTCAACAATCTAAGGAGGCATAGCACAACTAAAACTAGTCCATCCCTAATATGACATTAAAATTGACTTTGCCTAACTCTATCAGATCTACCAGAGTTTCTCTGCCACCAACATATACCACAGAAACCATATAGACTCTTCTATCAACCACAGAGCCACCCATTGGGGTAGAAATAGAAAAAAGATAAGAAATATACTCAGGACCAAAACCAAATGTACAGCCACTAATGGGGTCACAAAATAAAGAGTAGACCACATTTCAACCTAGAAATACACATCATGAGATAAGAGTCATAACACACTAGTGACAATATCGGAAGATGCCTTGGTGTCCTGGTTGGTAGCAAGAGCATAGAAGCCCAGCGCTAGTACAAGAAGTAGAAGTAAAACCCTTTGATTCAGGAGCTGATGAAGTAGCAACAAGAATCTTATTTTCCCCTAAAGCAACCTTAGAAGGAAAATCCCTCTGTAAGTGACTAATATGACCATATTTAAAACACTTATTCCTTCCCTCTTCATAAACGCATGGTGCACCTACCTGCAGAATCTAAAAGGAGGATATGATGGACTAATCTAAGCCCTACCATCCTGAGATTAGGTACCCTGTGCCCTAAACCCATTGTCATAATGAGAACGACGATCACCTGATGACTTTGGATAGGAGCACTAGCTGTAGAGTTGGAACCATAACTCCCCCACTTCCTCTTAGACAACTTTCCACCATCTCTACCACTCTATTGCTGACCTCCACCCTGATTAGAAAAGCTAAACTTATTAATCTACGTTTCCATAATATATACGTGCTTCTTCTCCTTCTTCTCAACCTGTTGTATATACATGAATAATATAGAGATGTCCATATCTTTGTTCAACAAGACAACATTACTCTCTGGAATCAAATCACGGGACAACCCAGAAGCAAATTTCCTTATTCTATCCCTCGTGCTAAACATAACTCAGGAGCATACCAAGATAACTGGTTGAATTTTAAGGCATACTCCTTGACTGTCATCCTACCTTGTTTCAAATTAACAAACTCCTCTTCTTTTTCCTCCCTCAACTCTGAGGAAAGAAACAGTCTAGAAAAGTGCTAAAATAATCATCCCACAGTACGAATTCAACATCATCTCTTGTAGACTATTCCGTTCCTCATACCATTGGTATGCTACATCCTTCAATTGATAAGATACAAATTCTACACCCTCCACATTAGAAGAATGTATCACACGAAAGATCTTCTATATCTCATTAATAATGTTTTGAGGATCTTCTTCAACCTTAGAACAGGTGAACGCATGAGGACTTAACCTCAAAAACTGGCCAACCCTTGTGGGCTCAGAAGATAGAGTAACAAAAGCTATATGATCAGACTGAGAAGCTACCAACTGAGGCAACATATGAATAGACTAACGAAATTTTGCATGTGACACATCAGCCTATGGAGCTCGAGAAGGACTAGAGGGGACTGGTGGAACTCTAAAAGTATAATCAAGAACTAGACCCCTAGACTGGGTTGGTACTGCATAAGCAGGGTGTGTTCTATCTGCATTATCCTCAACTGGGACAGAGGAGTTTTCATGAGCTTCAGATTATTTGGGAGGCATGATCTGAAAAGTGAACACATAGGAATTAGATAGACTCTAGACCTCAGACTCTATAGCTTGAAATAAGACAACAACAAAGGAAAATATTCCTAAATTCTTCATTTTTTCTCCTTTATAAGTGTGGCGCTCTACATACCTATAAAAGAGACTCTACTTGACATGGCTTTATTGGACACCCAATGACACTAAACCTATGCTCTGATACCTCCATGACATGACCCAAACCATGGCTTTGTCATGATGCAAGTCCAATAACAAATAAAGACCACCCCTCACACCCCAAATTGTAGACCACCTTACACCTATATCGAATGAATTTCAAATATATAACAAGATAGTATACAATACTTTAGAAAGTTTTAATGCATATCCATAACCAACCATCGACTACCAGCCAAATAATCAACCGACACCGCATAATAACCATAGTAATCTAGACAAAGCCTTCTAAATAGTTAACCAAACTGAATACCAATAAAGTTTTGGGACATGCCCTTACTATAGAAAAAAATAAGTCTAACACATAAGAGGAACAAAACATGAAATGTAGACTTTTGATTTAAGAAGGCTCGCCACTTCAATATCAACTCATGAGATAATCTCAAATCTTAATCACTGAGCAAGATAAGTAGAAGAATGGCCAAATCTTGTATTCTATAAGGATAAAACATACGTAGATGATTAGCGGTTGGAGCGCTTGTATGTAACTTAGGGATAGGGGATAACATAATGATGTGATAAATAATTTAGCATCATTAAAACTAATGCATATAATAAAGTTGCTCATTGCATCCCCATGCATCCAACATTATGATATGTGTCTAACTCTTTTGAATTGTATTTTTTATTGGTCTAAAATGTGTACTTTAGGAGTAGGTCTGAAATAGTGTTTCCAATTACTAAACCTATGCATGAATGTGATTAATTGTATGGTAGGATATTGTAGTTAGTGTCCATACCAATGGGGAAGTCTTGAATACCTAAAAATTGTCCTAAATAGAGTGTAAATAGTGTGTACACCACGTGTTTGATTAAATGCTCCAACAAACTTATTGTGAAATTCTTCACATTTCAAGAGCACAATAAAGCACTTAGGGTTTGAGTTTCATGACCATGATGATTAATTTGTTAGTTGGAACTCAAGTTGGGGTTAAAAGTTGGTATTTGGTATTGTTGCAAATTTGGTCTCAAATATTGCAATTGCAGTTATCGGGGTTGTAATCACAGTTAAGGGTTCGCGATTACTACAGTTAAGAGCAGTTCCAATTGAAACCAAAAATTTTCCATGTCTATTTTCACCCTAAAACCAACTATGACACTCCCCTCTAAGCTTATTTGATTAACCTAGCATGGTTTTGGTGTGGAAATACTAATGATGGTCCTTGTTGTATTGCTTATAGGTACTCAGTCACAAAATGGAAGATTATGACCATACCCGATTCATGGCTCTAGAATGTTATAGCCTCTACTACAGTGACCTCCTAAAGACCAAGCTACTCCCAAAAGGGGTATTTTCATGGATAAGATGTCAGAGAAGTTATTGTCATTTCATACAAGGATCGCTACTATCTAGTTGATATGCATTATCCCGGACCCCTGTTTTGTCAATGAGAAATGGGGTAATATTTCTATGCTAATAGTAGTGTAGTCTTACTCTTAAACCCAATAATGAAGATTAGGGAAAATGAGGTGCACTTTGGACTAGATAAAATAAATGATATATATATACTCCCATATGAAACATGGCTCAGTTCGAGGAAAAGGGTGTGAGTTAGGGACCTGGGTGTCTAGCATATTATTCCCTAGAAAAGTGGTTCCCTGGGATTCCACAAAGAAAGAAATCTCTATGAACTACCTCATAGTAGAAGCCAGGATTAGGTTGAATATCATCTGTAGTCGGGTTTTACCATGCACACATATAACTGTTATCACAGATATGTTAGCTTATATGGTGGCCTATATCTTATCTAGCATTTCTCTAAATGTTGACCAAATTGTGTCCTCAAAATAAAGGCATTTCAAGAGATAGGGTGGTATACTTCTTCTTTTCCCTTCTCTTATTACTGAGCTATGCATGAGGGCTAGAGTAGAAGAGTATCTAGTAGATACCTAAGTAAAGCTAACTCCCCTACATCTTTCCACGTAAATTCAAGGTGAAGTTACACCTGGACAAAGAAAAAGAGAAAAATTGACTTAGGAAAGTCAACTCGAATGGACACAGACTCATGTAGACATTCATTGGCAAACCCCTTTAATGAAATATCAAGGTAGATGTGGGTGATCAACGAATTAATGTACAAGTTTCCTCAGGGACTAGGATAGTCCTTCACTTTCCACCATTACTATGTACCCCGATCAGACTATGAAGTGTAGATAGAGGACCAAAAGAAGTAGAAAGCCACCACTTCTATACTAAAAAGAGCCTATTCAGCATTTCCCCAGTTATACAGGGACATCAAGGAGTCACACAAGAAGATGGTGAAGAGAAACAAAAAGAGATAGATTCTTCACCAAGATATGGAAATAGGGGAAGGGCATATTCAAGGTACTCAAACCCAGGAAGCGACTGCCTTCACCGGGAGTTGAGAGTGACTATAGGGGCTAAGTTGAGTGGTTCGGTGTTGAGAATAATTGAGCTGATATAGAATGTAAGAGAGATAGCATCTCATGATGCATACAAAGGGAGCACATCTTTTATCCTATTTTATTGGTTACTTCATTATGCAGTGAGGACAGTACAAGCTGTTAGTTGGGGGTATATCCTCTGAGTCTGCACTATATTTTGTGTATATAATTGGTGATAGTGAGACATTCCTGGATGTTTTATATTTTTATTTTTGGATGTTTTGTAGATGTTTTATGTTAACTTAGATATTTTTGTTTTGTTTTTGACTTGTAATGTTTAGGCACTCAGATAGTGCCATGTTATATGTAATATTTCTTAATTTATTTTTAGTTCTTATTTTATTTATGTTACAGTGATGTCAGATGAGTTTTTCCCTATGATAGATTGAGTGATGACATTCTTAAGTAAAAAGCATCATGATTGGGTTTTGTTCCATGGATGTAGGGGATGTTTGAGTACCCGTGGCGTCAAGGTCACAAATGCAAGGGAAGCCTGAGTACCTGTGTTATTTTGAATTTGGGATCACACTCTTACCTACGGAAAAGTTTGAGTAGCCATATGATTTGCCCGTATGAAAGCTAAAATGTGAGAAGAAGGCTTGAGATAGTGCAATAATTAGAAAATTGTGTCTGGAGTTAATGCAAACAAAAGACCCCCCTCCATCCAAAATTTTTCATAATTTAAGGGCATGGACGTAAGCAACCTTGTAACAAAACTTTTTCTCTTTTTGTGACTCCAAAAATTTTGGCTTGTGAAAATTAGTAGATACTCCATTTTTTGTCTCTAGCGGGAGGGGAAGTTGAGCCTCCTTGGTGAATTTTCATGCCATGTGTGGTGAGCTTGTTTGTCCAAATCTTATGTGTACTTGTACCATCTAGAACTTGTCTCATTAGTCTCTTAAGGATAATTTTGATTGTACTTGATTGGTGAGATAATCTTAGGTCATCTTTGTGGCATTAGAAGTCCAGTTTATCCTAAAAAGCCTACCCTTGCATAGATGTTATCCCTAGTTACCCACTTTGAGCCTTTGGACTTTTCTTTTGCAAACACATTGCAAGCCGTGAACCTTTAAATTTCTATCCCTCTTTTGAACCCTACCACCTTAAACCTAACATTGCAACTTGAAGCTAAAAGCCTAAGTTGAGGGTGGTGAAGATTGGAAGAGAGAACTTTGGGCCACAAAGTTGTAAGTGAGTACCTAAGGGATTAAACATTGAGAAGAAATGAATATGAAAAAGAAAGGATCCAACAAAGGAAAGAGAAGCACAAAGGGTACAAGAAAAAGAAATGAAAAAAAAATAGGTGAACCAAGGAAATGAAAGTAGGCACGCTTGTAAAGAGTGGAAACAAAAAGAAGTGGCCCATGATCAAAAGTTGTATAGAATAGTATGATGTATATGTTTAGGAAAGGTATAGCCATGTTTCTCCTAAATGATATCGTACCCTATCTTGAACCTACGTTACAAGCTCAAAAATCCCTTCGAGATCTCCAACCAAGTGTATTCATTGTAGTAATGATTGAAAATGGGGGAAAGACTATGGAATGGTACTTGTTAGCATCGAGAGTCCTTGGGAGAGAGTTTTTCACTTAAATTCTTTATTGCATATTTGATAACTTAGTGTGTGGAATTTTCTTCCTTGAGAAGAGGCATGTAAACAAGTTGAGGTGGGTGAGTTTGTCATCTCCCGACAAATGAGAAAAAAAGGAGTGTAATATAGTTGAGGACAAAAGTTGAGTCACTTTTAGAGTATCAGTAATTGTTGCATGGTTGCTCTTTGAAGTCTTTTGCATCCTTGAAAATCACATTTTATGTTGAGGGGTGTCGTGAAAATAGTTTTGCCCTTATTTGAAGAGATATTTGTGGTAGTAGTCAAGTTAAAGTCATTGTGATCATTCGGTCATATAATTTGGTCATGCATGTTCTTTGTCTCATGGTAAGAGGCAGTGT
Source organism: Capsicum pubescens (assembly GCA_030864215.1). Taxonomy (NCBI): domain Eukaryota; kingdom Viridiplantae; phylum Streptophyta; class Magnoliopsida; order Solanales; family Solanaceae; genus Capsicum; species Capsicum pubescens. Next base: position 188,792,962 of record CM061544.1, on the reverse strand, counting down.
TGCTTGAGCACAAGTAAAGCTTTAAATTGGGGGTGTTGATGAGTGGTGAATTTACCACTCATTTGCACTCAACATTCGTGCACATTACCATGATTTGAATGTATAAATGAGACATATTTATGGTTAAATGAACTAATTTCCACATTTCGTAGGCATACAGATCATGAGATAGAAAGATATGGATTTGAGTTAAAAAAGGATCTAAAAGGAGAAAGGAAGTGAAGCTCGAAAGCCTAAAGTAGAAACAAGACTTAGTTAACGCAATTGTGACCAGTCAAGAAAGGTCAAAGTACTGTGATCGCAAGGATTAGACCACGGTCGCAGTAGCCGCAATCGCGGACAAGTACTAGCAATCGAGGCAATGCAAGATTTTTGCCCAGGGGCAGGCTTGTAATTTCACAAAAAAATTTCCTAAATTCCCTTAAGAGGCTCAACCCTATCTCATTGAAGAGGACCCTAAAATTTTGGGACTTTTTTCCACCATCTAGATTCTAATTTTTGAAGGGAACAACTTTGCACTAATTTTGAGGTAAAGAATACATTAGATTAGCTTATAAGTGGAGGACTGGCAATTTCCATTGTAGATTTATTGAACCTTAAAGTTTGGATTTGCATTCTCTTTATCTTTCAACAAATCAAATTGATGGAGATTGTTAGGTATATCTTTGCTTATTAATCTTATGAGTTGCTAGTTCTACTCTTGGGGTTATGTTTGAATAAGGTACAAGTGTGTGTGGGTTGTAATTTTTAGCTTCAATTATTAGTTCATGTTTTTGGGTTTTACAAATTCTTGATTGCAAAATGGAATTTGTTGGTGAAAACAAAAAAATTACCTAAATCCCCACATCATCCTTGAAAGAGGGATGTGGTAGTCTAGATCCTACCTCATCCTCAGAAGAGTATTGTAGTTTACATGAGTATTTGTGAACAATAAGATATATAATAGTTATTCCCTTTTTATTGTCTTAGAAATAAGGATAAATTGTGTAATTGCTATATCTTGGGCATCATCCTAGAAATAGGGATGCCCATATTGAGGCTTTGTTGTGATTGGTTAACCACACCCACGAGGTATTTGAAAAAATCTGTGGGTGATAGTTTGGTACTTTGTTGAAAGGATAGTATTAAAACCCATAATTAATCCTACCCATACATGCTTGATCTATATTTGAAGTTCATTTTCATGTACTCACATACTAGTTGACCCTAGTAAAACATAACCTCAAGATCCGTTCCTAATTGACTACGCTCTAATTATTCGTAGCCTCGAATTAGTCCTTTGGAAGTTGAAAAGTATTCACACTTTTGAAAACATTCAAAATCCCCCAAAATATTTGTATAATATATTTGAATTTAGCAAGTAACTTTAATTTCATACTTATTTAATCACCACTCATATTATTCCTCATGGATTCGACCTCGACTCAAAGTTTGGTAATTATATTGACAACGACTCCCTTGCACTAAGTTGATCATTATCATTTGGGAAAATCACAATTCTTTAATTCATCCACCATACCCATGCACCCACAAGATCAGACCCATATTTAAAGCATGAATAATCATAATTAAATCATGGGAAAACATTGTTCAACAATAAGAATTCAAAATACACAACCCTTGTTTTCAAAACCAAAACAATTCCATATGAATAACCCTTTAATACTTATGCTTTTTAACAAATTAACAATGAGGGAAGAGTCACATACCTGAAATAGTAAGATGTATGGAGAGAAATCACCCTTGAAAGCCCAAATTGATCAACCTCTTGAAAACTCTAAGTGTTCTTCACCTTGATGAATTTAAGAGTATTAAGAAGTTATTTGGAAGTGTTTATGGGGGCTAATAATACCCTAAAGGTGTTATAAGATGTGGGTTTCAAGTTGGGTAAGAGGGGAAATATCTAGAATGCCCTTAACTTAAAAGATGAAAAAAGGTCGTCTTTGACTACGAGTCAACCATCAACTCGCAACCACTCCTTATGAATCATCACCATGAGTCATAACCAAGGTATTACCAAAAAGGAAACAAACATTTCTAACTTTGCGAACCATCCATAAGAACCGTAATAAGACCCTACGACTTGTAGGGTCTAGTCGTAGTAACACAGAAACCAAATTGGAACTTACACTGGACACCCTACGATTACTCCTAATGGCCCATAACATATCCTTATGGATATTAGTGAGCCACTCGTACTTAGAGTAGAATCTAACAAAAAACTTATTAATTTGGTTACGACTTATCCCAACGACTTATCACGACACCCTACGACTCATAGGTCGAGTCATAAATAGGGAAGTGAGCCTAAAGCTTACGGAATTTGCAAGGGCCAAAATCTAAGATATTTTAGTAGGTTATGTGTTCTCGATGTTGATAGCGGCGCGAGAGGATCTTAGTTGAGGCTCGTGAGTTGAGGTATACTATTTATCCTAGTTCGACAAAGATGTACCATGATTTTAAAGAGATCTATTGGAGGAGTAACGTGAAGCGGGATGTGGAAATTTTGTGGCATGGTGTATGGTTTTTCAACAAGTGAAGGTGGAGCACTTGAAACCTAGTGGGTTGTCTCAAAAGATTGAGTTCACTAAATAAAAGTGGGAAGTGATTAATATGGATTTCATTGGTGGTCTTCTGAGGTCCCACCATTAGTTTGATTCTATTTGGTTCATCATGGGTAGTATGACTAGTTCCACCCATTTACAACCTGTGAGAACAAACTACTATGCTGAGGATTATGCAACGTTGTTCATTTAGGAGGTCGTCAAGTAGCATTATGCACCTGTTTCTATTATATTTTATCGTGGTACTCAGTTTTTCTTGCATTTTTGGAGTTTATTTTAGAGAAGATGTGAACCTTAAAATTGTTTTCCATCTTCAGATGTATGGACAAGCGAAGAGAAATATTTAGACATTAGAGGATATAGTCAAATCCTATATGATCGACTTTGGTGGTAGTTGGGTCTATCATTTTTCCCTCATTGAGTTCACATATAATAATAGCTACCACTCTAGCATTGGGATGGCTCCATTTGAGGCTTTGTATGGTAGAAAATATCATTCTCCTATTGGGTGGTTTGATATTGGTGAGGTTGGGTTGTTTGGTCCTGATTTGGTTCATCAGGCTATGGATAAGGTGAAGGTGATTTAGGATAGTCTTAAGACCGTCCAAAGTCACCAAAAGTCCTATATTAATATGAGTCAAATGAAGTTGGACTTTGAAGGTTACGATTTGGTATTCTTGAAGGTGTGTCCTATGAAGGAGTGATGTGGTTTGGAAACAAGGGGAAGCTCAGTCCCTGTTATGTTGGTCCATAACATATATTGAAGTGAGTGGGAAATATGGCTTATGAATTGGAATTGACTTTGAGTTTGGGTTCTATTCATCTAGTCTTTCATGTTTCAATGTTTAGGTAGTGTGTGGGTTATCCTTCCTTGGTGGTTCCATTGGAAAGTGTGGGTATTTTTGGGTTTTTTGTCGTATGAGGAAGTCCTGGTTGAGATCTTAGATCGGCAAGCTCGTTGGTTGCAGACTGAGGATGTGTCCTTGGTAAAGTTCTATGGAGGAACCATAAGGTTGAAGAGGCCACTTGGGAAGCTGAAGAGGACATAAAGTCCAAGTATTAATTCTTGTTTCCCCTTCCAGATAATCATGGTTAAGGTATGCGTTATTCTTAACATCTTTGTTTTCTGTCTTTGTTAATGGAAATTGCGATTTCCTTGTTATCTTTGTATTCTGTCTTTGTTAACGGTAGGAGCGGGTGTGTTTTTGTGTTAATCATACTAAGGGATACCTTGCCTCATCATTTAGGGATAGATGATCCTAAGGAGGGAGAATGTAACACCCCAGATTTTTGGTCCCTAAAAATTTCTTGATCTTTGAGCTTACTGTCTCACTAAGACTTACCCTACGAGTCGTATGGTGTCATTACGGGTCTTAAATTCCCAATCATTGCATGGATAGTATGTTGGCCTGGAGTTTTTTTCTACTATGACTTGGACCCTATGAGTCATAGGGTGTGAATCATAGGGAAACCACTGTGTTGTCATAAGCTTTTATTTTGGTTACGACGAACATGTTAAGAGTCTTACGGTCTCATTATGAATCATATGGTCTCATTACGAGTCGTATGGTATGACTCATAACCACACCAATATGGGATGTCCATGGACACTGTCTATCCTACGATTGGATGATATGAGTCCTAGGGTGACCCTACGAGTCGTAAAGTCACTCGTAAGGACTAGCAGTGATTTTTTAGTCTTTTAATTAAAGGCATCTTGGTAATTTACCTCCTTCCCCGCTTAGACCCCACAACTTAAAACCCTCAATGGGACTCTTTAACAAATGATTCACAATCAAAACAATCTCTCAAACTCTCTAAATTCTCTCAAATAAGATACTTAGGGTTTCCAAGAAGTTGATTAATCAGAGATTCCAAGGGTAAATTCTCTCCATAACTTTTTATATTTCAGGCATGTTACTCTTTGTTGATTCTTAATTTACGAATAGCATATATTGTACATGGTTTAAATTGAATGGATTTGAACATGGGTTTTATTGTGGTTTAGGGTTTTGACATAGTTGATTCTTAAATTGTTCTCCTATGATTTATTATGCATTGTTCATGCTTTATTAATGGTTTTGAACTTATGAGGTGCATGGGTATGGTGAATAAACTAAGGGGTCATAATTTCCCCTAAATTGATATTTTGAAATTGGAATTGGTTTTGAATTATTGTGTTCCCTCAACCCACTTGTGTAAATGGCTTTGAATTGTGAAATTATCACTTGGTTTGACTTACTCAACTACACTATTGCATTGCATAAATAGTTAAAAGATTAAATATGGATTTTGAAGGCCTTGTTGGCTATGTTTTGATTTAATGAACAATGGAGGTTGAGGCATTCCCTCAATTTGATTTGATAAACTAAAGAAGGTTGAGGCATTCCTCCAAATTAGTTTAATGAACAAAGGGGGTCAAGGCATTCCCTCGGGATAATGGAATTTAAATGGCATCATGATAAGCTTGCAAGTGTATGGTATGGCAATACCCATGATGTGCCTTAATGTATAATTACTTGGTAATTCAAAGGAATATGTGAAACTTATTTTAATTTGAGCATAATGGGTGTTATGTAACTAAAGTGTGAAAGTGTGGGTCTTGGATGACTTATACTATAAAATCATAGTTGCCGACATGAGGTTTGGTCTTAATGACCGTGTGCATAGTTTATACTATTAATAAAATTATATCTATGATTGACGTGGGGTCGAGACATTCCCTGTTCTTCCTTGATACCTCCGGTTCATACGGTTAACATGCACTGGGACCTTTCAGCAGGGGGAGCTGAACCCATATAGCCTATGGGTGCATGTTTATGATAGTTGAGCTACATAGTCCAGGATAAAGTTTTACTTCATGTGAAGCCTCGTTCCCTATCCTGGCATGACATGTTATATGTACATATATATGATTATTTTCATTGGATTGAATGATTTTGAAAATGTTGATCATGGAATTATATTATGCCCTACCTCTGAGTTACATGCTAGTGCTCAACCCATTAACCGTCTTCAAATGTTGTATCACCATGCGATGCAGGAACCAAAGATACTTCTACTATTGCTGCACAGTATTAGGTGGATCAGCTCGGTTCGTCGGTTGTTTGCAGTGAATAGGTGAGACTCTATTCTCCAGAAAACTTGATCATTCCATCGATTTCATTTCATAAACTTGAATTGAATAGTTCACACTACCGTTAACATTATCAATGTCATTGTTAGGGTCGAGGGCATGTCCCGACTTAGATTATTTTTGGATTAGTAGGGGCTCTGTGGATTACTGTGGACTTGGGTGGTTTTGATTATTGACTTTTGGATATTGAATTATCTTAGATTCTTTTGAGCTTTTATATCTTACCTTGTTATATGTTTAGAATTCAGCTTCTGTTGTGCATTGTGTTTGGTTTGACTAGGCAACGGGGGTGGTTTCCGGTCCTTGGTGGAATTGACATACCCATCATGACTAGGCCCTGGTTTAGGTCATGACATAACTCTAGAGCACAACTGTCTAACATCCCTAGCCAAAATGGAGACCGACTCCTCAACAAAGATAACCTCTCATATAACTGAACTGACTCCCAACGAATGACATGAGACTCATCCAGAACGTAATGAAGAAGCATGGAAACATGAAAAATTAGATGAACAACTAATAAAATTAGGGGCAAAGCTAACTCATAAGCAACATCACTAACGGTTTAAAGAATCTCAAATGGGCCAATATATCTAGGGATAAGCTTGCCCCTCTTCCCAAACCTTATCACACCCTTCATGGGCGAAATACAAAGGAAAACACGATCACCCATACCATATCACAAGAAAAAAAGTATATGGTCTACATAACCCTTCTGCCTACTCTGAGCAGTTCAAAGTCTATCCAAAATAATCTGAACATTATCTAATGACTCACGAAGAAAGTCTGTACCTCAAGGTCTAACCTCATAAACCTTAAACCAACCCAATAAAGAGAGACAACGCCTTAGCAACACTGTAATGGTAGATAATATTATACGCAAACTCTGACAAGGCTAAATTCTGCTCCCACTATCCATAAAAATCCATCACACAAGCACAGATCATATCCTCTAAAACCTGGATAGTCTGCTCTAACTGACTATTAGTCTGAGGGTGAAAAGTTGTGCTAAGATCAACCCGAGTACCCAACTCATCTTGAAAAGTTTTCAAAAATTGATATGTGAACACAAAATCTCAATCTAAAATAATACATTGTCACGACCCGAGACTACCCCCTAGTCGTAACATGGTGCTTAGAGTCATCAGTGACTCAATGTTAACCCATGTTCTGGTACCTACTGTGAGCACTGAAAATAATAATAAATAACATAATGTACTGAAACTAAATTGGAGAAACATAATAAGATGTAATACGGAAATAATACTCAATGTGTCTGAATATCTGATAAAACTAAAATCAAGTCTCGGTATTTGAAAGCCTCAAAACATGAGGAGTTGATGGGAAAACCCCCCCAACTAACTCTGACTGATAGTAATAAAGGAAGTACTAAAATTAACTACGGATAAATTATCCTCAAAGGATGAGGACTTACCACGACTGCTGCTTAGTGATACAAAAATGGACAACATGCGATCTGGGAATTAAGGGTCCGAACCTATATTGTTAAATCAATATAGTACAAAAGAGAGTATACAGTCAATACTTTGAATGTACTGGTGTACGAGATAAGGACTAGCTGATATGGATATATGGAATAGTATTGAACCTGAATGCATGAACATGTAAATCAAATGCAAGACCAAGTAGATGCAAGACCAAGTATAGCATGTGCTAAAATAATCTATAAAACTGATTAACTGAATAACTAATAAACTGGACACTTGGTCATGCAAACCTAAACTAATACAAACCGAATAGTGAGTTGTGGCTGTGGGAGCTAACTATAATAAATATTCCCTAATCTTATCTTATTAGGTTCCACGTGTAAACCCATTTGGAAGGGTGATGGTACCTTACCAGGGGTACCAATAATGGCTGGCGTGGATCCACTATATTGATGTCCCGAAGGATGAGGGTGTCATGCCTCTACTGATAGTGGACCACTCATAATCTATGGTACCACCGCAGGTCTGGAACTTAGGGAATACTACTAATGACTCATGCCTAACGTATGGGGGAGCCGTCATCCCTGAGTTAAATCGGTGCTACTATTACTCCGAACTAAATGAGTGGTATTACTATTCATTTGACATGATCTGGTACTAAAAAGTGCTCATTATGATAATGTTATGAATTTGACGATATAGGTATGGTATAGATGTCTTGTAACCTAAAAACTCATGTGTGAATATCTAGGTATCGGGTGTTCATAACCCGCCAACATTAACTATTTCAAACTAATTTTGGCAAATATTAAACAATCTATGGTATGGTAAAAATCATGAATAACACCCCATGTTTCAATTACTAATCATGATGTAGACATTTAAATTATCAAATATATGGAAACACAATTATCATGAGGGAATATATTTTCATGGTTTAAAACCAAACAATTAAGAGGATATTCATAAAATTCATGGTTAACATGGAACTCCATAGAAGAGAAAAGAGTTTTACACTTGAAAGTTTAGAGAGTTCTTGGGACTTAATAGGTGGAAGGGACCCACTGATGAATATCCCACATACTTGAGTTTAGAAGCTTGGATGAATCTTCTTGGGAATTGGACTTTCTTGATGAACCCTATTTGCTTCTGGGGAGAAGAGAAAACTCCACTTTGTTTTTTCTGAGTTAAATTATGATAAATGATGGAATTAAGGGTTTTTGGTCTTTTATACCCCTTTTTGTGAAGCCTAAACGATATGGGTTAAGCTTTAGAAAGAATGGGAAAAGACATAAAAGTCCCTCGAAAAACATGCTCCCTGTTGTTATGACTCATTGTGACTGACTACGAGTTGTAGTATGAGTCGTAAGCTGGAATCTAGGGTTTGAGGTCCCTTTCTGGTTTGTCTATGATTTCTCCCATACGACTTTTCATAACTGACTACGAGTCGTAAGATAGAGTTGTAGTCTTAATCATTAGTCTTTGGTCCTTTACTAGTCAAGCAACAAGTCCCTCACTACTACTTGTAGTCATTTATTACGAGTCGTAAGATTTGGTCGTAGCCACTGGGATCAAACTTGGGTCCTTCACTCAAGTGACTACGAATCACTTATGACGACTCGTCACGAGAAGTTATGACTTGTTTCCCGAGTCGTAATCATGGCAGTGATCAGGTACTTAGGGAAAACTTTCCACAACTTTTTGCCACGACATCGGATTAAGGCGAGACTTGAAGCATTGGAAAGCTAATTTCGTGGCCTATCTTTTAAGAGGTCTAAATCTTGGGAATTCAGGGTATTGCATAGAAATTGGCACCACATATAGACCCACAATCTCAAGAATATATATACGGTCCAACCTCTCAACACTGAAGGAGACATGCACATGAATGAAATGAGCAAACTTGGTCAATCGATCCAAGATAACCCAAACACTATCAGAACTATGAGAACTGCGAGTCAATCTAGTCACAAAGTCCATAGTGATATGTTCCTATTTCCACTCGAGAATGAATAACCTCTGAAGTAGTCTACCAAATCTCTAATGTTTGGCCTTCACCTGCTAGTAGCATAAGGAACAAGCTACAAAGTCTGCTATATCCTTCCTTATATCACCCCACCATATTGTTGTCTCAAGCCACTATACATCTTAGTCACTCCCAGATGGATGGAATACCTGGAATAATGGGCCTCCTTCAAAATAAATCTAATGTAATCACCCACCCTCGGCAGACAAACTCGACCCCAATCCTCATAACGCCATCAGAATTAAGTGAGGCTTCCTTAGCCTCACCACTCAACACATTATCCCAAATCAACCTCAATCCCAGTGACCCCCAATGCTCTATCAAGGAATACCTAGCCTCCAAAAATGCCAAAAAACACTAGGTGTCTAAATATCAAGCCTAATTATCTGGTTAGCTAAAGACTGAACCTCTAAGGGCAATGGATTTTTTATAACGCTCAACTTACACGTCAATTTAAGTGTAAGGAGGTCGTCATTAATATATTTATCCAACTTTGGAGTCAGGGTCAAATCCACAAGGAACAATATGGGTGGCAATCAAGTTAATTCAAAATAATAGATACAAGTTAAATTCAAACCAATTGTACAAAAAGATAAAAATATAGGAGATAGGTATCTACACTAATGTTTCTTTTTGTTTTTTTCTACTATAAATTCGGGGCTATGAATACTTAGAGTTTTAACAATTATGCACGGATCTAGGGATTATGTGTTACTAAGGGAATGACATGTGGGAGTTGGTAATCAACATCAATTTAGTAGATCAAATATAGGAAGGTTCGGTTATAGATTTTGATGCTAGTCTTTCAACAAAACGCCAAACTTTTACCCATTGATTCTTTTGAATACCTAATGGGTGTGTTTAACATTTGGTAACCAAACCTCAATTTAGGCATACCTATTTCTAGGATGATACCCATGGTATAGTTAACTTCACAATCACCCTTATGTCCAAGATTGTAAAAATTTAGCAAACTACACACATAATTATCTATAATTGCTTTGGTCTCCACATCCCTCTTTCAAGAATGACGTGAATTCCTAAAGTTCACCCAAAACCCTTTTTTCGAAGATGGACTTATGCTTTCTAGAGTATGGAGCTTCCACTCATCAAACCCATGTGGGTATTTGGGGATTTTAACCACAAACCCCAACCAAGTTAGCATAGCAATGATAAAACCCATAAGTACGAACTACCAAATAGAGGCTAACAATAACAACCCACTCATACTTTAACCCCTATTCACACATAACCCCAAGAGGGAGATATAGCTACACATAAGATAAATAAGCATAGATATACTCATAATCTCCATTGAAATGACTTGTTGAAGATTAAGTGAATGTTACTTCAAATTTTGCACTCCCACAAATTAACAATAGAAGTGAGCTATTCCTCCACTTAGAAGGTCTCCAATGTATTCTTCACCCAAAATTTATACAATATTTTCATCTCCAAGTATGGAGGATATGAACTCAAGAGCTAAACCTAAAAATTGGGGAAGATGGAATACGATGAATAATTCTAGGGTTTGAGTCTTATTGTCAAAATTGGGATCAACCACGTGCATTTCCACATTTTTTCTTCGGCTGCATTCTTCCACTAGGTCGCGATCGCCAGGTCTAGCCGTGACCCCAATAATCTTTTGTGACCACTCTTGCTCTACTTATGCTTGACTGTTGCGATTGTGTTCATCATACCACGACCATGGTAACTGAAACTAGTTCCTTCTCCAAGTCTTCAACTGCACTTTCTTTCTCCCTTTTGATCATTTTTAGCTTTGATCCACATATTTTGATCTCATCAACTAAATACCTGCAAAGTGTGGATATTAGTGCATTTAATCATAATTTTATCTCTTCTATTAATTCAAAACAAGGTAATGTGCATGAATAATGAGTGCGACTAAGTGGTAAAATCATCACTCATCAACACCCCCAACTTAAAGCTTTTGGTTGTCCTCAAGCAACAATACCTCTCACCACGAGACACAATTATATATGCCCAAACTTCATTCCTTAAAGATCACAATGACTTCAACCTTAGTCACTGCCACAAGTCGTTTATTTCACATGGGCTAAGCAATTTTAAACTACTCCCCTCATTATCAGATGTACTATAAAAGGATACACCAGACTTCAAAGAGCAATTAAGCAATAACAACTAATGCTCTAGAAGTGACTCACTTTTTTTCGACCAAACTAAGCTATACTCTATTTGTCTCATTGTTCAGGAGGTGACACAATCAAGCACCTCAACTTGTTCACATGCCAACCTCACAAGAAAGAGAATTCCACACACCAAACTACCAAATATGTAACAAGGAATTTTAAGTGCAAAAATACTCTCTCCCTCTCAAAACAAATCTCTATACAACAAGTGTCATACCATAGGATTTCCCCAATTTTCAATCGCCACTACAAAGAAAGCAAAGAGTTGGAGATCTCGAAGAATTTTCTAAGCTTGTAACGTAGGTTTGGGTTAGGGTAGGATATCATTTGGGACTAAAATGGCTACACCCTTCCTTAAACATCTACATCACACTATTTAATCCTCCTTTTTGACTATGGGCCACTCTTCTTTCTTTTCTCTCTTTCCATATACCTATATTTTTCTTCCTTTGTTCACCACTTTTCTTTCATTCCTTTTTCTTACAACTTTTGTGTAATTCATTCCTTTGTTGGATCCTCTCTTTTTCTATTCATTTGGTTTCAATGCTAAGGCAACTAGGAATTTCACTTACAACTTCGTGGCCCCAAACTTACTTCTGTCAATCTTTACCACCCACAACTTATGCCTTTAGCCTCAAATTGCATTTTTAAGTTTAAGAAAGATATGGTTCAAAAGAGGGATAAAAAGAATAGTTCACGACTTATAATGTATTTTCCAAAGAAAGGTCCAAAGGCTCAAAGTGGGTAACTAGGGATTACAATCATTCTTTGGTAGGCTTTTTAGGATAAAGTGGCTTCCAATAATCACAAAGATGGCCTAAGATCATTTATCCAACCAAATACAATGAAAATTAGCTTTGAAAGACTAACAAGGCAAGTTCTAGATAACACAAGTACACAAGAGATAAATGCAAAGATCTCACCACAGATGGCATGTAAAAACTCACCATGTGGGCTCAAATGTACCTCCCGCTAGAGACAATTTTGGAGTATCTATTTCTATTCACTAGTCAAAAACTTACAGATCCACAAAAAGAGAAAAAGTTCACAAAAAGAGAAAAAGTTTTGTTACAACATTACTCAAGTCCATGCCCTTGATTTTTCAAAAATTTTGGATGGAGGGGGTTCTTGTTTTGAATTAGCACCACACACAATTTGCTAAATTATGGTTCCAACCAAAGCCTTAGTCTCACATTTAGGCTCAAAACGGGAAAAACATCCATATGGCTACTCAGACTTCACCAATGGTGTATAACATGATCCCAAGTTTATAGTTTACAATTCCACGCGTACTTTGACTTCCCTTGCATTCATAACATTTATGCTATGGGTACTTAGAATTCCCCTACACCTATGTATCAAAACCCAATCACGAGTCACTCAATCTATCATAGGGCAAAGCTAGTCATGTATCATCAAAATCAAAATAGAACTATAGTAAGAAGAAAAACTAAAACTAAAACCACATGATAATCCATAAAACGTGAGCACCATCAAAGTTCTAAAAAATGTAGTATCCCAAAAACAAAACAAAATAATATCCAAGGTGTCATCCCAAAACAAAAACATGAAATGAAATATCCATCAACACAACATCACAACAATACAAATCTGGGGGCACCCCCAACTAAAAAGAAATGCAATGTCCTCACTGCATGTGCAATAAAGCAAGAGTAAAAGGGGTCTCCCTAAATCTACATCAATAACTGCTCTCTCCCGCTGACTCTACACCATCACTATCAGCATCATCGGTAGACCAATCAGTCGGGGCGTCTACCTCAATGTCCATCCTAGGTGAAGGATGTCTATCATTGGGTTTGAGCACCTTCAATGATAAGAGAACAACCTAGAAATGCAAAAAACATCCACTAAAAGGAACAACAAACACTAAAATCGAAACACAACAACACAATCTTAAGAGAACAAGATAAGATTAAGTTGAGAACACTAACACATATTCGAATTTCACACTAAAAGGAAGAAGAATACATGAAAGTAAGAGGATAGTAATGAAACATAGATCTTCAACAATAAACAACACCAAAGTGTGTTTCAAACACCTAGACACACACCACCAATGAAGACAACACCCCGCTCTTAGGTAGACACAAAGGGAATCACCTTCCCAAGCACCAACCTTTCTTTCCAAAGAGTCAACAAAAGTGAAATCCATACTAATGGTTGTCCTAATTCGGTTTCACCTCTTAAGGAGAAAGAACAACAGCTACAAAAGCGTATCTCTTAATAATTCATCCAAGTCTAAGGAAAATAGAAGATAAAAGGTCTATTTGTACTATTACAAGACAATGACTAAAATGCCCTTAATGGAAGGCTTTAGGAAAGGCTCATATGGAGTGTTATTTAGGAGTGGAAAAATTCCTTCATGCCCTTAATGAGAGGCATCTCTTGAGTATTAGGACTCTCCTCATTTCTTCACTTGGACAAGGCTTCGAAAAGGCTCCAAAAAGGTCTTTAATTACTTGCAACATCCAAAACTTGACCCTTCTACAAGACCTTGTAATACTTGTGCTCTTTAGGTTTGCATCATCCTCTCTATCTTGAAAGGAATTTGACCTCAAATTCACACCTTGAAAAAACAAAAGGAGGGACAACAAGCACACAATCCTTATGATAGGAGGGTTAGCATTAGTACCACAATTATATAAACACCCTAAGGGGGCATACTCTTAGAATACAACCAATAATCCTTTGCTATGATCATAAAACACTTACTACAATCATCATAAAGGACATGGCTAAGAGAGATAACTAGAGAAGAGAAATGCAATCCGAGACAAACCCTTCCCCACCCCCAATAGTATAACAGGGTCAAATCAAAGAATTAGATAAGAATCTAATCCAAATATAACCATACCTTTTACTAGAAAATCATGCTCACAATTACCCCAAACAATCACCCTTATGAGAAAGCTATCTTTAAGACAATGGGGTTGGGACCTAAAAATTCTCCCCTAAGATCAAACACACCTTTATTCACAAGTTTACCAAACACACAATCATCATGAATAAGATTAGTGCCATGGTCTTCATCACATAAACTCAAAGAAACATACTTAATATCTAGATCAACATTACAAGCATCAACAATAACTTAAGATACCTCAATCACTTCATTCATATGACCAAGTAGGGAATCCCTTTTAGGAGCATATTGATCATTATACACCACAAGAAAACTACCAAGAAAAGAAGCTTGTACTCCTATATTAAGCAAACCCGAGATCACTTCACAAGAAGAAACATCATAATATTTTAAGTTCAAGAATATGTAGAGTGTAGTAATGTCATCTTGTGGACCATAGGAAGTGTGTTTTTCATTTTGTTTTGCATTAGGAAAGCCTTTATTCTTGGGATTCTCGTCCAAGGATGCAATGAAAACTCAACATCTTTGGGAGGGACTTCTTTTGGATTCTCCTTCAAAATTATAGCTTCTTGTACCTGAACATTTAAAGAATCCATGCTAGGAAAAATGCTAGCATTTGGGTTAGTGACTAACAAGGATCCTTTGTGGGCAAGTTCCACAAGAACATGCCTTTTCCTCTTTACTTCTTAACTTCTTGAGGCCTCCCTTTCCCTTACCCTCTTTTCTTCATATTCTTATTGTACCTCAACATCAAGTTTCTCTCCATCTTAAGGCTTGGCCACATTCTCTTCGAATTCTAACTTGTGGGGAGGAGGCATTGGATTTTGTAAAGTGTAGGGTCTTTGGACTTGAGGTGTTTGGACTTGGTAGTTTGGATTTTGAGAAAGCATTTGAGTACCAAGTCCTCTTGTTGAACTTGGTTCAATAGAGGGTATAGAGGTCTACTTTTCTCACGGATTAATGGACTTTGGTTTTGTGGAGGCTTCGGTGGGCATAGTCTATCTAAATCCTCATTCACCCTAATCATGTCACCCTTCATCGACCCTAAATAACCGTTAATGGATCCAACATCACCCTTCAAGTATCCTACATCACCTTTCAACTCACCCAAGTCCGTACCCATCCTTGCCAAATTATGAGATATGGCCTCAAGCCGAGCCATCATGACCCCACTAACATCATTACCAAATGGTTGAGCACTTGAACCCTTGGTTTCAATGATTAATGTTCCTATCAAACACAAGAAAAACCTACAAAATGAACAAATAAGTTAGTTCAAATAGACTCACCAACTCTCTCTCACTTTATTCTCACCTCACACTTAGTTTTACAAGTATTAATTGTTTGGCACGTACTTGGCAAGTGAATAAGGGGTGATTCTACTTTGGCCCAGAATCGATTTTTCTTTGATATGACTCAAATAAAAATGATGTATGGACTTGAACCAACAAATTACTATGAATTATAAACAAAAAAAGCATACAAAAAGCAAAGACACGAAACAAAATGGACTCTAGACTAATTATCAACCTAGGAGGTACTTACTAGTTTGCTAATTAGTGATAGAATTTAACACACAAGAAACTAGAATAAAAAATTACAAACTAAGAAATATACTTTGGAACTTGATTAGGCCGTTAAGCTAGTGATGATGTGGCATTAATTGATTGGACATGATTTTCAGATTTTCAATTCCCAAATTTTTCAAGTCTCGGCCTAGAAACCTTAGGGAAAAGGAGATTGATGCTTTGAAGGGAAAACAACAAGTTTGCAGCCTTTTGCAAGCTCCAATTTAAATTCAAAAGTATTGGTCCCCGCCCCCCCCCCCCCACACACACACACTTGTACTTGCATTTGTACTTATGTTGTACTTGATTATTTCTTTTGTTTCTTCCTTCTTTTGGATGAATATGAATATGAATATGAATATGCCAAGGAATATTCTTTTACAAACACCAAGTACACTCCCTTTCTACCACTTTTGGATCAAACACACTCCTTGAATATTCGTCTTCAACAAGATTTGGTGATGATAGAAGAACAAGATGAATATTCAAGAGTTGACCAAGGTTTGACCTCTAAGAAAATGAACACTAATCTATAATTTTCTTTTAGATCTAGGTTCCTTAGGCCAAGGTAAGCTCAAACAACAGCAAATCAACCTCAAAGCACACCATAATCACAAAACCTCAATTGATCTAGCCCGTCAAATCTTCAAAACGCAACAACCATGGAGGTTCTAGCTCAAAATCAACCAAACATTGTTCTAAATGTAGATCTAGACTCCCTAGGTGCTAGAGAACAAGGATCTAGCACATGAAACCAACAAAACACAATAAAAACGTGTAGATCTACTTAATAATTTTCATAACTACAACAAACAAAATGAGATCTATCTTTTTTTGTGATTTTTCTTTGGATTTGACTCTTTTTTGTTGAGATTTTTTTAGTAAGGACAATAAAACC
Source organism: Capsicum pubescens (assembly GCA_030864215.1). Taxonomy (NCBI): domain Eukaryota; kingdom Viridiplantae; phylum Streptophyta; class Magnoliopsida; order Solanales; family Solanaceae; genus Capsicum; species Capsicum pubescens. Next base: position 188,776,267 of record CM061544.1, on the reverse strand, counting down.
AAGGATTAGAGTTGTGGGAACAACCCTAAGCAAGGATCTTGATACCAAATAATAAAAGAACAACCTAGAAATGCAAAAACCATCAACTAAAAGGAACAACAAACACTAAAATCCGAACACAACAACACAATCTAAAGAGAAGAAGATAAGATGAAGTAGAGAACACTAACACACATTCGGATTTCACACTAAAAGGAAGAAGAATACATGAAAGTAAGAGGATAGTAATGAGACATAGATCTTCAACAATAGAAAGCACCAAGGTTTGTTTTGAAAAAACTAGACACACACCACCAGTGAAGACAACACCCCACTCTTAGGAAGACACAAAGGGAATCACCTTTCCCAAGCACCAACCTTTCTTGCCAAAGAGTCAACAAAAGTGAAATCCATACTAATGTTGGTCCTAATTTTGGGTTCACCTGTTAAGGAGGAATAACAATAGCTACAAAAGAGTATCTCTCAATAATTCATCCAAGTCTACGGAAAATAAAAGCTAAATGGTCTATTTATACTATTACAAGACAATGACTAAAATGCCCTTAATGAAAGGCTTTAGGAAAGGCACCCATGGAGTGTTATTTTGGAGTGTAAAAAGTCCATCATACCCTTAATGAGAGATGCCTCTTGAGTGTAAGGACCCTCCTCCTTTCTTCACTTGGACAAGGCTTCGAAAAGGCACCAAAAAGGTCTTCAATTACTTGCAACATACTAAACTTGACCCTTCTCCAAGACCTTGTAATTCTTGTGCTCTTTAGTCTTGTATCATTACAGATGTCCTTTACCCCTTCCACAGCTTCTTGAAGAATTTATCTTATTTTTTTCTCTCTCTTCACCATCTTCACATATGACTCCTTGAGGTCCCTGTGTTTTTATACTACGGCTGAGTAGGCTCTCTCAAATCCAAAAATAGTGGATCCCTGCTTCTTCTGCTCTTTACGGTATATGTCATAATCCAATTGAGTCACATATGAGTGGCTAGCGGTGGATAGTTCTCCTGGTCCCTGAGGAAACCTTTACACTCCCTCATCTGACCTAAGATGTCATCGAAAGGGTTGGATGATAAAGGTCTACAAGAATCTGTGTCCTATTAGGCTGATTTACCAAAGTCCATCTTCTTTTTCTTGCTCTGACCTAGGGTACCCTCACCCTTGAATTAGAGTGAGAAGATTTGAGGACCTGGGTGCACCTAAGTATCTGTAGGATACTCCTCGACTTCTGTCCTTTTGCAAATCTCAGTGATAAGGGAAGGGAAAAGAAAATGCATACCTCCATGATTTTTAAAATACCACCACTCCAAAAAAACAATATTGCCCATATTAAGAGGGATGCCAAATAGGAATCAAGCCACCATCTGAGCTCGCAAATCTATGATAATGGTCATATAAGTACATGGCGATACTCGGATGCATATGATGTTCAGCCAAAGCCTGGACTCTGTTGTGAAGTCGCTCATTAAAATATCTCCCTCTTGGTAATGGACAAGGGAACTGCTTTTCCAGGACATAAAATGTTTGCCATCTAGGTCCCTGGCTCACATGTTCTTACTTGGAGCTGCTCCATGTCCATATTCGGTAGCCCATATACCTCATTAATCCGCTTTGCTCTGAAGTTCACTTACTTTCCCTGAATTGTCAGCACTAGGTTTGTGATAGGAACTAGGCTAAGGTTTGCGTAGAACTCACATACCCAATGCTCATTTGCATAGCAGCGGTTTGGAGCAAAGAAAATCCACCCGATAGAATTGAGGCAGGCATTGAATGCTGGTAGCTTCTCTTCTACTTTATCAAGGCAGATACCCCTTTTAGGATGTAACTTAATCCTATGAAAATCTGCATAGTAGTGGTGTTGGCATTGTGCAGTCATGAACCTTGTGTCATCCAAATCTCCTATTTTTGTGGCTTAGAACCTGTAAGCAATGCAACTCAGGCCAACATTAGCGATATCATACAAAAAATATGTCAGATCAAGCAAATAGACTCATGTAGAAGTGTAATTGAATGGATTAGAGGAAGAAATGGTTGTGCAAAGATTTTGGGTTCCTGCTGAAACAACCCTCAGGTATGCCGACCGCAATCGCGGTACTTGAGAGCATATTCAAGAGATACTACACTCTCTTCAAAACACAATTTTAACCCCAATTATTTGTTTCAACTAGGCATATCAACATTATAAGCAAAGAATTTAAGTCTACTATGTGTGATTATAGCCCCAAACTTGAAATAATTAAAATTGAACTCATTGGGTCATTAAATCGAACACATGGTGTACACAATCATTACAACCATTTAAAGCTTAAATTTGGGTACTCAAGACTTCCCCATTACTGTGTACCCCAACTACAACAGCTAACCACAACAATAATAACAAAGAAGCATGCATTAAATAATGAAAACATCATTTTAGGCCTCCCTAAACTACAAGTTCTAAGCATATAATTATCCAAATCAAGGGAGTTGAGATAACTTACCAAATTAGATGATGCAATCTGAATGAAATGACACTTGAATATGCAATGCAAAGCCACAAATTTGAGAGAATTTTGAGACAAATTGAGAGAGAGGCATGGGAAGAAATGGCATTTGGATAGTCACTGAAACTAATTTGACTGCGGTCGCAGTAACTGAGACCAATCAATCGGGTCTCTTGCATTTTCTTCTCAGTCTAAACTTTCCAATTTCACACTTTCCTTTTTTGAATTCAATCAAAATTCCTCTTTGAGCCAATATTTCATGGATTATCTATGCACAAACAAAACAAAAATCTACCCTACCATGCATGAATTAAAAAGGATATGTATCATTTTTTGTGCCGTGATGGGGTGCCTCCCATCGAGGGCTTTGTTTAACATCGTAGAACGGCGCCTTCACCACTTCTTTTTATGCTTCCACTTAGAAGATTAGAATCTCCATCCCAGTTTCTTTCAATATGCAATGAGCGACAGAGGGATAGAAAATTCAAATCTTCCATGATGAAACTTGGAAGACGTGAGGGAATAAAAAGCAATCTTTGATCTCGTCATTTTGAAGACTTGAACCTTTTACCCAATTTCACATCGAATTTTTGATTCGGCTCCTTAGGTAAAGCTGACAACATCAATAGGCCACTAGTTACAAATCATAAGTTGAAGTCCTTGGCCATTAATGGTAGGGATTTTATGTGCTCTTTTGGAGTGTCGAATCCCAAAATGTAGAGATAGTACTCCTTCTCTTAACAATCCCCCATTGGCCTAGGTAGATGGATTCCCATTACATCGTCTATGCAAAATGTTGAAAAGTGGTTTGAATAAGGTCTAAACCCTAACTTCGGAATTTCCTTCTCCGTAGCACTTTCACCCTAAAATGAACTAGAGTCTTCATAAGAGATGTGCATTGATTCTTCTTTTGACTCTAGTATCATTTCTTTTATTTTGGCTTCTTCTTCCTTATATAATTCAGTTGATTGGGAAGTCCCTGGGGAGTCTTTGCAACCAAGCTCATCATCATAGCTTGGTTTCTCTTCTTGATGAACCTCTCCTTGGGAAATGGGCAAGGTAGTGGTAGTTTCAAGCTTTTCTTCTTTGCCCATTTCCTCCGTTTTGACTCTTGTCCATTCTAATTCCTCTTGATGCATGCATTCTACATTCTCCCCCGTTGTATCCAACCAATCCAAGATAGCTAGTAGCATTGGGTCAAAGTTATTGGACTCAGTATGTTGCTCTTCCTTATTTTCATCATAAGACCTATCAAACTCATTAGAAGAACTAGCAACCCCATTAGCTTAATAGGGTGGAGGGGCATTTGGATAGTCATCACAATGTCCTTCTCGACCACTCTATAAAAAACACCCATACTCCCTATAGGATCGAGACGGTGGGTCCATCTCTCTCTAGGAAGTATAGTTACAATCTCTCCTGAAGTATGGTCCATCATAAATTGGACATGGGTCATCACGATAGGATTTCCAACTACTGACACCATACTTATAGAAAGAAGACATAGAGAAAGTAAAATAAAATAAAAACCTACCTACAAAAGAAAATCACAAACAAATATATACAAGCTTGAATTCAAGCAATAAGCTAAAATTCCAAACTAACTCAATACGCCCAATTATTATCCGACAACGACCCCATTTTTGATAACGCTCAACTACCACGTCAATTTAAGTGCAACGCAGTCGTCAACAGTATATTTACCCAACTTTGGAGTCGGGGTCGAATTCGCGAGGAACAGTGTGAGTGGGAATCAAGTTAATTCAAAATAATAGATACAAGTTAAATTCAAACCAATGGAACAAAATGATAAAAATGGGGGACATAGGTATAGACACTAATGTTTCTTTTTGGGATTTTCAAGTATCAATTCAGGACTACGAATACTTAGAGTTTTAACAATTATGCACGGATCTTAGGATCATGTGTTACTAAGGCAATGACATGTGGGTGTTAGAAATCAACATCAATTTAGTAGATCAAATATAGGAAGGTTTGGTTATAGATTTTGATGCTAGTCTTTCAACAAAATACCAAACTTTCACCCATTGATACTTTCGAATACCTAACGGATGTGTTTAACGTTTGGTAACCAAACTAGGCATCCCTATTTCTGGGATGATACCCATGGTATAGTTAACTTCACAATCACCCTTATGTCTAAGATAGTGAAAATTTAGCAAACTACATAAATAATTGTCTATAATTGCTTTGGTCTCCACATCCCTCTTCCAAGTATGATGTGAATTCCTAAAGTTCACCTAAAACCCTTCTTTCAAAGATGACCATGAGCTTTCTAGAGTGTGGAGCTTTAACTCATTAAACCCATGTGGTTATTTGGGGCTTTCACCCACAAATCCTAACCAGGTTAGCATAGAATGATAAAACCCAGAAGTATGAACTACCAAATAGAGGCTAACAATAACAATCTACACATACTTTAACCCCTATTCAAATATAACCTCAAGAGGGAGATGTAGCTAGACATAAGATAAATAAGCATAGATATACTCATAATCTCCATTGAAATAACTTGTTGAAGTTTGAGTAAATGTTACTTCAAACTTTGTACACCCACAAATCAACAATGGAAGTGAGTTATTCCTCCACTTAGAAGGTCTCCAATGTATTCTTCGCCCAATATTTATACAATATTTTCTTCTCCAACTATGGAGGCTATGAACTCAAGAGCAAAACCTAAAAATTGGGGAAGATGAAATATGATGAATAATTCTAGGGTTTGAATCTTATTGTCAAAATTGGGATCATCCACGTGCATTTCCAGATTTTCCCTTGGGCTGTATTCTTCCGCTAGGCTGCAATCGCGCGGATCTGGCTACGACCACGGCTATGCAACCGTGATTAACTTCCGCGATCGCAGTTGCTTGGCTTCTGCTTGACCGTGGTAACTGAGGCTAGTTCTTGCTCCAAGTCTTCAAATGCATTTTCTTGCTCCTTTTTGATCATTTTCAGCTCCAATCCACATCTTTTGATCTTATCAACTCTATACCTGCAAAGTTTGGATATTAGTGCATTTAATCACAATTTTGTCTCTTTTATACATTCAAAACAAGGTAATGTGCACAAATGATGAGTGTCAATGAGTGGTAAAATCACCACTTATCTCCTTTCCTGGGTCAAAAGATACGCCAAGCTACCCATGCTAGTCAACCTCCGACTCAAGGCATCTGCAACCACATTAGCCTTGCTTGGATGATAAAGAATAGTCAAGTCATAATCCTTAAGCAACTCAAGCCAACGTCGTTGCCTCATATTAATATCTCACTCAGTGAAGAAGTATTGAAGGCTACGATGATCTTAGAAAATATCATAACGGACTCCATACAAGTAGTGCCTCCATAACTTCAAAGCAAAAACAACCGGGCACAACTCTAAATGGGTATGGTAATTCGTCTCATGGGTCTTCAACTGACAAGCAGCATAAGAAATCACCTTACCCTCCTATATTAACACAACACCTAACCAAAGAACTGATGCATCACAAAAGATGGTGAAACCCATGCCCTCCTTGGGAAAAGTCAACATAGGAGCTGAAGTCAACAAATCTTTGAGATTTTGGAAGCTCACCTCACAAGCATCGGACCACTGAAATGAAATCTTCTTCTGAGCCAACTTGGTCAACAAAGATGCAATAGAGGAAAAACCCCTAACAAAATGCATATAGTAACCTTCCAAGCCAACAAAACTCCAAATCTCGATGGGCGAAGAAGGTCTAGCCCAGTCACGAGCCGCTACAATCTTCGTTGAATCAACCATAATACCCTTCCTAGTCACCACATGACCAAATAAAGAAACCAACTCAACCAAAACTCACACTTGGAGAACTTGGTATACAACTTCTCATCCCTCAATCTCTAAAGCACAATCCGCAAATACTCCTCATGATCGACCTCACTCTTTGAATAAACCAAGATATCATCTATATATACAATAACAAAGGAGTTGAGATACGGTCAAAGCACCAGGTTCATCAACTCCATGAACGCAGTTAGGGCATTGGTCAAGCCAAAGGACATGACCAAGAACACATAATGACCATATCGAGTCCAAAAAGTTGTCTTCAAAATATCCAAAGCTCTAATCCTTAACTAGTGATACTCAAAGCTCAAATCAATCTTCAAAAACACCACAACACCCTGAAGTTGATCGAACAAATCATCAATACAAGGAAGAGGATACTTATTCTTAACTATCAACTTATTCAACTGAAGATAATATATATACATACGCATAGACCCAATTGTCTTATTCACAAACAACACAGGAGCTCCTCAAGGTGATACACTAGGCTGCATAAATCCCTTATCCAATAACTCCTACAACTGATCCTTCAATTTCTTCAACTAGATTGGGGCTATCCTACAAGGAGAAATAGATATGGGCTTAGTGTGCGGTTCAACATCAATATCAAAATCAATATCACGATCCAGGGGCATACAAGGAAAATCCGTAGGGAATACATCCATGAACTCATGGACAATACGAACAAAATCCTAAGAAGGAGGTGAAGCAATACTAGAATCACGAATATGAGCCAAATAAGTCAAACATCCCCTCTCAACCAATCGACAATCCTAAACATAAGATGTAACCCTCTTAAGACCTGAATAAAGTGCACTCTTCAAAGCTATCCTCGGCACACCCGGGAAAGCTAAAGTCAAGGTCTTAACATAATAATCTAGGATAGCATGTTATGGAGACAACCAATCCATACCCAAGATGACGTAGAAATCAACCATTTCAAAGATAAGCAAATCTACCCAAGTGTCACACCCAAGCAAAAGTCATAATGCAAGATTGGTAACCCTAATCCACCACTAAAGAATCTCATACTGGGTAGATACACGAATAGGCATAGCAAGAGGCTCACTAACAAAAAAACTTGAATCAAAATAGGTAGACATATAGGGGAAAGTCGATCCTAGATCAAATAACACAAATACAGATCTAAAATAAATGAGGATGATACCCGTGACCACAAACTGTCTTAGTAGCCTCACGACCACCACCACGGGCTCAACTACCTCTACTTCTCGCACCTCTAGTAAAACCCCTATCTCTCATAGCTGAAATAGAAGTATCTTTAATTACACAACGAGGATAGTTGTTCACCAAATAACTAATCTCATCATATAAAAAGCAGTCTTTACTGCCCGACTCAGCAAGAGAAGGCACCACTGGGCCCGGATGACCACCCTAAACTGCTAGAATAGAAAATCCACTACTCGAACTCTACAAGGACGCATATACTAGTCTACCATGATACCCAAGAGAACCTCTAAAATCTCTACCTCGAGAAGCCTGATCTCTGAACTTACAAAAATAGTACACCTTCTTGGCACCTCCCTGAGATGCTCGCAAAATACTTTCAGTCATCTTAGCACGGTCCACTATACTCCAAAAAGACACTCCAAATAAAACCATTTGAGACGTAGACAACTAAAGAGAAACATCCAAACCCTTCATAAACTTTTGAATCTTCTCAGACTTGGAGGAAATATTGATATAACAATATTTTGACAAGGCATGGAAATGTGCCTAATACTCTACAACGGACATAGAGCCCTGCTCCAGGCAATCAAACTATCTCTCATCCGATCCCTCAGACTTTAAGGCACAAATCTCTCTAAAAAGGCATTGGCAAGATAATTCTAAGTTATCTCGAGAGAATCAAGAGGTTTATAACTAACAAGTGATCTCCATTAATCTCTAGCAGTATTTGTCAACTAATAAGTAGTATAAGCATCCTCATATGACCCAAGTGAACCCAAATTCTGGAAATTCTCCCTATAATCAATCAAGAACTCGTAAGAAACCTCTCCCAAAGCACCACTAAATCTAGGAGGACCCAAACGAGTAAATCTTTTAAACCTTTTCTGATCCTCAAAAAACATAACTGTACTTAAAGCAAGAGGAGCCATGGTAAATCTAATGGGCTGAGATCCCATCTGGCGAGGTAACATAGATGAAGGTGAACTCCCAACCTCAAAATACCATACTGAGATGTCAGTGCTGAAATAGGAATAGTATTCGAGGTCTGAGGAGTACTAATAGTAGATGTAGGTGCAACTGTAGGATACATGATTGGGATTAGAGGAACACCAAGAGAACTCAGAGAAGCACCCTTCAAATGGATCAACAAGTAAACCAACAACCCCCTCCAATACTGGGTGGAAGAACTCAGTAGAACTGAAGTAGGACCCACATCTTATTCATGCTCAACACAAAGCTTAAAGGAAAGTCCCCTAGCACTACTCCTAGATGGGGAAAATCCACGTGCTCGTCCACTACCTCAAGTCTATCCATGACTCACGTACCGATCTGTGAGACTCCATTAGATATCCTATTCTTACACTATTAAGACCAATGAACCTAGCTGCTCTGATACCAATTTTTCATGACCCAAAATCCAAGGGTCATAATGGCACTTATCGCGGTGAACCTTGACCAGTAAGTCGATCATCCAAACCGATACACAAAGGAGAAAATTCAAAAATAACCCCAAGGCAAGGCTTCTAGAATGAAGTCAACCCATCAATCATAACAAATACGGAAAGAAACATACTCAATAATACCAAATCCCTAAACTTGGTGTCACAATGTATGGACATAATAGTATAGCTTGAACATAACTAGTACAACTCAAAGTCAAAGACAAAAGACACCTAAAACAGGATATAACTCCTTCTTTGAAATACAATAAAGACATAGACTGATAAAGAAAGATAAAATAAGACTCTAGATGCCTGAAATCAACCACTACCTTGAAAAGCTCCAAATGATGCCCGAAATCAAACTTAGTGAGGCGCACTCTAGCCAGAATTTTCACTAAAAGGGTACAGTAGTTGTGAGTACGGTTCATTTGTACTCAGTAGATATCATAGAAAGACCGAGAAAATTAGAAAATAAAACATATAAAATACACACTAAGGGCACGACACCTGCAATCAGAAAATGACCCATAATGGTAGCCCATACCCTTGCACTAATAGTTCTATAATATCCACATATAACACAGCAAAACACCAGAAAGGAACACAAGTATACATTTATATCACACATAAGCAAGGAAAAGATACAAGATATATAGGAACATCAAGTACAAGTAAGGAAAGATAGAGCAATAGAAAGATAACAAGTTAAACAGAATATACAATCACATCACAAACATAATAAAGTAAATACAATAAGAATGATGATGATTATCACCATAATCATCATGATGTAATGCACGAGGTTGTTGTACAATATTCAAGAATGTTGCACAACCTTTGAGACCATCATACAGTCTCTATATACACCTATAAAGCTAAAACTACAAGATGTAGGACCTATGAGGGGTTCGTTAACCTGTATACAATCCACATATATCCATATCTCCTTACTGGAACATCCCTCCAGAAAGGTTTTATAAGATGACATATTTTCTTTCAGAACAGGTATTGCTAAAATTTCTATCATGACCTAATTTCCTTAGGTCATGATGGCACCTACCATAACCCACCAGTAGGCAAACCAACCCGTAGTCCAAAATGGTTAGTAATGGACTACTTAGTAATATATGGAAAAGAATGAAAAATATATAAATTAAAGATCAATACATAGAAGAATCTCAAAACCTGGTAGTATCAGTACAAGAGCTTCTAATATAAAAAGAGTACAAAAGTGAAATATCAAGAGATATACACTAATACAACTTATCTCTGAATACAACTTAGAGACTAGACTAATATGTAAGAGAGAGATAAGTAAAGCTCGTAACATCAGGAGCTCATTTTAAGTCATTGAACCAACGCTACTCTGCATGATGCACACATCAATGGTGATAACCAAATGAATAGTACTCAGTAGGCAACTGCCAATTGAGCTCCAAAGATAAAGTAAATATACATAGCATATAAACAGAACGAAATCTACACCCAAGAGTCAAGATATCATATAACAAGTCAATGGGAATAATAAGGGAAAACTATCATTTTCATGTCCAAGAGTCTAACATAATAAGACTAAGGAAGTATCAGGTGAACAATCCTAATCCAACTATATTTACGTCAATGCTATACCATATATTCCAGGTTAATATATGAATATAGAGGAAAAGAAAGATATATAGTAATATACAAGGTGAAGTAACGATTATACAAAATAAACAACAAACGAAAGGATATACGGTAGTACCATATCTTCATACAACTTAAATATATATATAGATATATATGCATATGAATATGAGTTCATCTCAAAGCATAACCTATATTATCATATTCTCATTTAAACCTTACTATAACACTTATCAAGATTTAAATACTATTATATTTGGGGCTTCTAATCCACATGGCTTGACATGAAATAATCGTGCATAATAATGCAATCATAAGGTAGGAGAGGCCAAAAACGTACCTTAAATCCCGATACCAGATCAATGACCAATATATCATAAACTAGCCATAATAATGATCATAATAATGATAACAACAATATCAATAACAGTGTGAATAATCGGCTACTACTGACAACCAAATACCTAGCCTAGCCTATGCGTACCCCCACCGCTTCAAGCTAAGAAGTTTCAATGAACATACAACAACATAAGCCATATTATTCAACCATATCTATGCAATCGTACCACACCGGATGATAGACATATATGCATACTGGTGATAGGCGATGCGCATGTAGGAATGAATGCAAAGTATACAATCAATATCACAACTCATCATAACTGTCCTTATTAGGACCATCATCACCGTAGTCAACCTCTATCCTTGTCGGATCTCAATATATCATTAATATATCCTCTGACCTTTTTGGGTATCAACATCATCACAACAGTATCCTACAACCTTGTCGTGTATCAATATCATCACAATAGTATCCTTCGGCCTCATCAGGTTTCAATATCATCACAATAGTATCTGTCGGCCTTATCGGGTATCGACATTAACATAATAGTATCCTCCTGCCTTGTTGGATATCAATAGCATCACAATAGTATCCTCCAGCTTTTCCGGGTATCAATATCATAATGATAGTATTCTCCATCCTTATCGGGTTTTAATATCATCGCAATAGTATCCTCTGGCCTTGCCAGAATCAATAGCATCACAATAGTATCTTTTGGCCTTACCGGGTATCAATATCATAACAATTACCATAACCAAATAAGATACACTAAAATACTCATAAACATAGACATATCAGATAGAATATCTATATAGTCAATACTTCCCAACTACTTGTTATTTGTTAACCAACACTTATTTTAATAGAATCACTAGTTTACTAGTCAACACATAACCTCTAGTTATTAGCCTAAACATTATCCTTACTCACAGGATAGCAACTAAATATTATTTATTAAATAGCCAACATCTAACATCTAGTCAAGGTTCATCACTAGACCAAAACCGTCATTTAGCCACCATTCATTATTATCAACTAATCCTATTATATCTGTTAATCATTAATTGTCAACAATTTACCATTTATCATCTAACAATTCTTTATCAACTAACATCCTTCATTAACTAACCATCATTTACCAACTAATCCTCGTTTATCAACTATTTAACAACATTATTATCCACGTATCAATCATCGCTAGTTACCACATCTCAACTAAATAAGGTTCATTAACTAGTACATTAGATTTCTAGCCATCAAGTACTATAGCCACCTAAAAGACATTTAGCTACCACTTAACATAACCCTTTATTAGGAAGAGCATTCATAAAATCGTATTTCAACTAGAATCACATCAATTAGGATATAATAATCATGAATGTACCAAATCTATGCATTCCATCACTAGTATTCAATCAGTGGAATGGTAAGCATCATACCACATCCTTCTCCATCCCATACTAGAGAGATGTGTATACAATCATATACATATTTATATTCATAAACTGTAAGCACATCATTTATAATGTTAAACACTTCTCGGCAATTGAATCAACATCATAACACGGCCCTTGGCCTATTAATTTATCCAAATGAATCACAACATCATAATCACGGCCTTATGCCCTACACATATCCAGGACTCATATCAATAATTATTTTTATAAGTCGTAGCATACCTCTAACCATCTCACATATAGGAGACATCTCACATATAGGTGGTATAATATCAATATACATGTAATCATCTCTTACATAAGAGGAATCTCATATCTAGGAGGCATAATATAGATAGATATGTTCTCATCTCTTACATAAAAGGCATCTTACATATCGAAAGCATAATATATATAGACATGTAATTGTTTATAGGATATCATATATCAATAGTTCATACATCATGACTACGAGGAATATCACTTCTCTAGGCTAATTTACATATCCAAGAGGAACATTGTCTCTATAATTCCAACAATCATGACTAAAGGAAATAGCATCTCTATAGGCCAATCATCAAGTTTAAAGATAAAGTAGAATCTTTATAGGCCAATCATCATGTCTAAGAGGTCTAAGAAGAAATATCATCTCTACAAGCCACATAACGCATCTAGGAGGAATATTATCTCTAAATGTCTAATATCACTTCCATAAGGAGTATCATAGCCATAACTCAAATGCCACAATCCGGGAATATCAATACAAGTTACCATGTTATGAAGTAACCTTATTCTAAGGTTTACTAGCCTCATCTATGTCTAACATCCGCACTAAGTCCACAAGACTTAACACAATCTTAGGCCTAAGTGGGTAGAACAATCCTACTTTTAATCCACAAGCTTAAGATATCTACTTTGACTAGAAACAAAGGTACTCAAGTCAACTCTACCCAACTTACAATTTCAAGACTACCATACTAGCCCAATAAGGCTATATATACAAATCATACTTCAAATGCTAAAACTATATTCCAAACATAGCATTATATCATATCCATGCTATAACTAATCTAAACTAAAGAGGGAAGGCAATAGTATACAAAAGGGTTATAAACATGCCATCTTACTGGTCTAAAACCCTCATCTATTCCCCAAAATATCAACAATCAATGCCAAGATATCCTACTCATAATCAAGACTAACATCCATATTTACACACAACACATATCACATATCATCTAAGAAGAAAAGTGGACAGAAGCCTACCTCAAGGACAAACTGCAAAACCTCAATTCATGCACCACATGTTTATCTTTACTTTACAATGCTCAAAATGCCATTGCACTATCAAACCCATAATTTACTCATCAATATGAGTCTAATGATACCCATATTACACTATTGTGATTCGGGTCCAAAAATGACACCAAAACCCCAAGTGGGTGTCACATACGGGAAATGAGTTTCCGTGACCAACCTAATGTTCACACATATCATTACCCTCAAAGAATGGGTGAAAACTAAGGATACTTTGGGCTAAAGTAAAGCCCTAAGCTAAATTGGGATTTTGGTTCCAAACTAAGAAATTCAAGAAATTCTTACCTTAATCTTGAAGATAATCGCGATACAAGATGATAATTAAGCTCCCATATCACCCTCTGACCATTTTTGAGTTATTACGTTTATTTTTGGGCTTTAGGTCTAAATGGTAAAGGGGAAATGCCATAAACATGTCTTGGGGCTTTTATATAGCCCCTACGCGTACTCAGTATCACAATCGCGGTCTAACAGGTCGCAATCACACTACTCATTATCGCACACTCTTGGCCACGATCGCAGTTGCACCAGATGATAGCAAAACTTAAAAATAAGTTTTTGACCCTCGAAGCTCATCCGAAATCCAAATAACATGATCTAATAGTTAATTTTTAGTGTAAACCACATTTAAAATCCATTGGAATCATCAACACTTTCATCGGAGATCGTTTAGACAAAAAAAATAGGGCTCACACCTATAGTTTCATAACTTTTCATAAAATCCACTCAATAGCCCAAAATAAGTCCGGGAGCCTTGGGACATGAACAAAGGGCCTCCCTAGACTAAAATCGATGTTCCGGATGCAATGGCAAAGTCTGATTTTTAATCCAAGGTTGTTTCGACCAATTATGGGTCCCACAATCATTCTTTCTAATTTTCAACTTTCTGACCAATAGGTCAAAATGAGCTCGGGTACATTGGGACCCAAATCAAAGGTCTACCTAGACTAAAATTGATATTCTGAATCTGTTGGCATGGGCGGAATTTGTATTCGAGATCATTTCACTAAAGTTTTCTCCTGATGGACATTTGGAATCAGCGAACACTTCAAATTAGGGACTTGACTCTAAAATGCAAATGACCTGAAGGGTCATTACTATATCTACTACTAAAAAGACTTTCGGCCTCGAAAGTCAACAGAAAAAAAGAACCTCAAATTCTCAAAAGGATGAGGTACTGGGTCCATATGCTCCAAACATGACTTCCCATGTAACCTCAATGGAGATAATACACTTCTAAGGGATTTAGCCACATATATTCCTTTTTCAACCAACACTCTCATTCTACTTCCAAAATAGGCAACTCAACTTAACTGCTAACTGGCTCAAACTAAACCAAGAAGGTTGATGTAGGCACATCTAAATCACATCACGCTGATACCATATCTATATCCGCATAAATCAACAAAGGCTCATCTAAGCCAAAAGCAAACCAAGACATGAGTTATAAAACTGATTCCAAATCTAAAAATAACCTTTCTTAACCATTTTACACATGCTATCAAATCCAAACCAGGAGGAAAATCACTTAAGTATTGTCCACATAGTCTCATCACAAAGAACTCAAAGAATTGAAGTTGATCCACTAAAAGTCCATAAGGCGAACATAAGAATAAGCTCATAAGTCATTATCTGGGCATACAACTGAAGATAATCATGAAATTCAATCCATGCCAATACTTCAACCAGTCCAGATGAAAATTAATCTAAAGTCTCAAAATCCAAGGTATAAATACTCGTCATTGAATATTCCACTCCAGGATGTCTCATCCATCAAGAATGAAGCCATACTAAATTCACCTCAAGAATATTACTCCCACTAGGTAAATAATCCAACATTCCTAAAGAAATGATGAAGCCCAAACCGGGGCCTTGTCGTAATGGGTATCCCAAGTCCAACCAGGATTGAGGACCGCCCCATTAACCCAACCCAACCACCTTATACAGCTTTAGATGAGATGAATTTTGAATATATAACAAGATTGCATAATTCTCTCATGAAGACTCGAGGATAGGGTCACAACCATGACCGACTCAACTGAGTCTAACTCTACAAAACCAACCATACATACCATACCAAACCATTTTTTAAGTATCAAAACATAAAATGATAATCAATACCAAATGTAATACGATGGACCAACCAATAATATCATCCAATGATGTCATCCCCAACACCAATAGCAATGCTAAGGCCGACCGCAATACTAATCTCACCCATACCAACCCCCAGAAGTACCACAAAGCCTTTATCTAAAAGAAAACAATTATCCGGTTGGGACATGCCCCCAATCATGCCCAAAACCAATATCCGAAAAGAAGGTAAAATATCTAAGAATGTCCAACATAAAATGATGTCTTATGAAAGAATGGAAGCTCACAACCTTAGTCCAATAAACTGTCCTCGAATCAAGTAATATAAAGAAAGGGTCGAACGGCCAGTTCCTACATAGCGTAGTTATACAATCGCCAGTAGACAGGTTAGTGGGTGAACACTAGCATAAACTCAGGATAAGGATAAAGTAATGCCAGTTATCAAAACCAAGTGAAAACCATCCAATGAAAATAACCATACATATATATAAGTTCTAGGAAAAGGGAATGGGTTTAGCATGCCAATAAAACCTTTACCTAGGTTGTGTAGCTTAGTCATCCTACCACCCACGGTCCATATGGGTTCAGCTCCCCTTGCTGAAAGGGCCCCAGTGCATGTAGCCTCACGACCAAGCAATATCCTTGGGATGACTAGTACATCTTTCCAATATAAACATGACACTCATACGTGGCCATCAAAGACCCCTCATATCAGCAAATATGAGTTTCTGATTTTTACCCCCTCCCCCCCGAGATCGCCACCTTCCACAGCTTAGATTACACTTCATGCTAGTAATGCCCATTTAAAACCAAGTATAAAAAAAAACCCCATTATCCTTTTATTAACCAAGGCTATTTAATAAACCAGTGGTATCTTCATACCACCATAATTGCAAGCATTATCCATAGCCAAACTATTTAGATTCAGGGGACATTCAAGTACCCTATCATTAGCCATATTAAACCTCTTGGGAGACTACCATGTTCTCTATAAGCATAACTAATTAGCCATTAACCTTTGTAAACTATTGAAAAACATTTAACGTTTCATATATAAGCCAAAAATAAGAAAGAGTTCCATTAAAATAAGTCAATGCAATAAACATATCTTTGTAAGCATTTTATCAAACACCTTAGGGACATAATATAACCAAAACCAAATTCTATTACCATTAAACCATTACCATGAAATTCAATTGTCCAAAACCACCGTTAATGCATAGAAAACATAATTTAGAACAATAGGAAATCATAACCAAGCATTTAGCATCAAAACCCCCTAATCATTAGTTGAAAGCCATAATCATACAAGAGAAAAACCATGAAATCAACCATGTAACCATACCTTTGATTGAAATTACAATTAGGGAAGAGAATCATTCCTTAAACCAAGAAAATTGATGGAAAGAATTCACCAACACAAGCCCCAAAATAATACCTTAGTTGAAACCCTAGCTCTTTGTCCTAAAAGCTTTTGAGAGAATTATAATATGTTTAGGAAGAGTTTCTAAGTGTTTAAGAGTAAAATAATAAGGAAATAACCTCCTAAGTGTATTAGAAGTCATGGGTCCTTATTAGGGTAAGTAGGGAAATGTCCAGAATACCCCTACTTAAATCTTATAAAAACCCGACACAAGGTTACGACTGACCTCCTTACGAGTCATAACCTCCCGTAGGGTTGATACCCACTTGATCATAACTAAGCCTCAACTATGGATCAGACGTTGTCCAGTATATGACTCATCCACCTAAGTCATGACCTCAGTATATGAACCATACCCATGATCCGTATCTCTAGCAGAATGTAAAACTAGGAGGATCAAACACTTCCCATCTTACTAATCACCAATACAACTCGTACCCAACCATACAACATTCACCCCTAAGTCATATCCATTCTAGTGACCAAATCCATCCAACCAACTAACACTGGTCAACTTAAAATAGGACTTCACCACTCGTAACCCAACATATGGCTCGTACCATGAGTGATATTAGGTACAAAAAATGGGATTCCAAGAAATTTTCTAAGGGTTCAAGCCTTGGATGCTTCAGTCTCCCCCACTAGGAACATTCGTTCCTGAATGAGAGTTAAGGAAGGGGTAACCACACACAGAGTCATTTGCATTATCAAACATAAATCCCACCTTTTGATGTCTACTTTTATCTTTACAAAACAAAAAACAAAGATGCAAGAGATGCAACCCTTCTTTTAATAAACTCAAAAAATAATGATTTGTTCAAGAACACATACCTTCCGTACGAATATCAGGAGCAGAAAATAAGAGTGGATACCTGGACTTTATGTCCTCTTCCGCTTCCCATGTGGCCTCTTCCACCTTGTGGTTCTGCCGTAGAACCTTAACCAAAGCCACATCCTTGGTCCGCAACCGACGAACTTGCCTATCTAATATTTCAACTGGGACCTCATCAAAAGACAGAGAATCTGAGATATCCAACCCCTCCAGAGAAACTATCAAAGTTGGATCACCAACATACTTTCTTAACATAGAAACATGGAATATTAGATGAACCAAACTCAAGCTAGATAGCAACTCCAACTCATACATAACATTCCTCGCTCTCCGCAAAATCTCATAAGGACCAATGTACTGAGGACTGAGCTTTTCTTTTTTCCAAACTGCACTACTCCCTTTATAGGAGACACCTTAAGAAAAACCTTATCCCCAACTGAAAACTCCAAGTCTCTATTCCTAACATCCGCATAGGACTTTTGATGACTCTGGGCAGCCTTGAGCCTATCCCAAAAAACCTTCACCTTTTCCATAGCTTGACAAACCAAATCCAGTCCAAATAAATCAGCCTCATCGAGCTTAAACCAACCAATAGGATATCTACACCTCCTACCATACAAAGCCTCAAAAAAGAGATATACCAATACTCTTAAGATAGATATTATTGTAAGAAAACTCTACCAAAGGTAGGTGCTCCGCCCAACTACCACCATAATCAATCATACAGGCTCAAAGCATATCTTCTAATGTCAGAATAGTTCTCTTCTCCTGCCCATCCGACTACGGGTGGAAAGCAGTGTACTCAGACTCTCCTTAGTCCCCAACCCTTTCTAGAAAGACCACCAGAAGTATGATGTAAACTGCATACCACAATCAAAAATAATCAAAATAGGCACCCTATGAAGCTCACAACCTCTTGAAGATAAAGCTTCGCATAATCCTCCATCGAAAAGTTAGTCGGCACAGGAAAGAAATGTGTGGACTTTGTCATCCAATCCACAATGACCCGAATCGAATCAAAATAATTTTGAGACCGAGGAAGACCAGTAATGAAACTATATTAATGATCTCCTACTTTTATTTAGGCATTTCTATTTATTGATACAACCCACCAGGCCTTATGTGCTCACCCTTAACATGTTCACATACCATGCACTTGGCCACGAAATCAACCATATCTCGCTTCATGCCACTCCACCAATAGATCTCCTTCAGATTATGGTACATCATAGTAGAACCAGGATGAACAACATAGCGTGACTCATGTGCCTCAGCCAAGATCCTTTGTCACAAACTGTCTACATTAGGAACACACAACTTTCCTTGGTACCGCAAAGTACCATCACCTCTAATCTCAAAATCTAACACCTTTTTCCCACCAATGCTACCTTTGATTTTTATCAAGGCAGAATCCAATATTTGTTTCTCCTTAATATCCGCACCAAGAGATGATCTAACCAATTCTTGTACCATCACACCACCATTCTTGGAGTCCAGGAGATGAACCTCAAGATTTTCCAGACGGTGAATATCCTTCACCAATTCTCGCTTCCCTTATTCCACATAAGCTAAACTACCCACGTACAACCTACTAAGAGCATCAGCAACCACGTTAGCTTTATCTGGGTGCTAGTGAAGACTCGTATCATAGTTCTTGAGAAGCTCAAGCCATCTCCTCTACCTGAGTTTAAGCTCTTTCTGCGAGAACACATACTGCAAACTCTTGTGATCACAAAAGATATGCATGTGAACACCTTACAAATAATGCAGCCATATTTTCAAAGCAAACACAATGGCCAACAACTCCAAATCATGAGTAGGATAGTTCCTCTTATGCACTAGAAATGATATAACCCAAGAAAGTCATAGAATTCAACCAAAACTCACACTTAGAGAACTTAGCATATAACCGTTGTTCCGTTAAGGTCTGCAACACCATACGGGGGTGATTAGCATGATCCACCGCACTCTTCGAATACACCAGAATATCATTAATAAACAAAATGATGAAGAGGTCCAAATACTGCTGAAACACCCTGTTCATCAAATCCATAAACTCTATCGGGGCATTTGTCATGTAAATAACATCACTAAAACCTCATAATGCCCATACATAGTACGAAAAGCCATCTTAGGGATATTCACCTCCCTAATCCTTAACTGATGGTTCCTAGAATGAAGATCTATCTTAGAGAAGAAGAACTTGGCACCTTACAACTGGTCAAACAGATCATCTATCTGAGGAAGAAGATATTTGTTCTTGATCGTTACCTTATTCAACTACCTATAGTCGATGCATATATAAAGAGAACCATACTTCTTACGCATGAACAACACTAGTTCACCTCATGGAGAAATGCTAGGAAGAATAAACCCTTTGTCTAGAAGATCCTTAATTTGCTCTTTGAGTTCTCTTAACTCAGCAAGAGCCATTCTATACGGAGGAATAGAAATTGGGCGAGTGTTCGGAAGAAAATCCATACCAAACTCTATTTACCTATCTGAAGGAACACCTGGAAGATCATCTGAAAAGACCTTTGGAAACTCATTAACTACCAGAACTGACTACACTAAAGGACCTTCTGAGTTAGAATCCTTAACCTGGACTAATTGATAAAGACAACCCTTAAAGATTAACCTCTGAGATCTAAGATAAGAAATAAACTTCCCTCTTAGTGCTAACGAACAACCTTCCCATTCTATTTTTGCCTTAATAGGGAACCTAAAGATGACCCTACGGGTCCAACAATTAAAATTTGCATAACAAAAATGCAACAAATCCATGCCGAATATTACATCAAAATCTACCATACCCAACTCAAACAGTTCTACCAAAGTTTTTCTACCACTCACAGATACCTCATACCCCTTATAGACCTATTAAGCAATGACTGGATCTCCTACCGAGGTAGAAATAGAAAATAGATCTGAAATAACCTCTGGATCAAAACCAAAAGACACAGCTATATAAGGAGTCACATAGGAAAGGTTAGAACCTAGATCAAGCAAATAATATACGTCATAAGAGAAAAGATGTAACATACTAGTAAAACATCAGGCAATGCCTCGGATTCTTGACGGTACTCTGAAGCATACAACCTGTTCCGACCAACACTGGAACCAGGAGCAGGAACAGAAGCAGATGCCACATTGCCGGGTGTAGGAAAAGAAGATGAAGCCACCAAAATCTTATTGGCCCCTAAAGAGAACTTGATAGAAAGATAATCCCTGAGCTGATGGCCTACTTGGCCACATTTGAATCACTTATCCTTTACCACCTCACAAAATCCTAATAAGGACGACCACAAAATTGACAAGGAGGAAACAAAGAAATAGACTGACCTCTGCTTGCCTGTGACTGGGCTACCAGTGCCCGAGAATACTTACCACTATGATGACGTCTATCTATCAAATGCTGAAGGTAAGAAGCACTGGCAGTAGAGAAGGAACTAGCACTCTCCCACTTTTTTTACCACTTCCCACCATATCCACCACCCTGAGACTAGGAACCTCCCAGATAAAAAAATCAGCCCCGCTTACCCTGCCTGTCTTTATATTTTGCCTCTCTTTTCTTCTAATCCTTAACCTACTGCATATGAATAGTCAGTCTTGATATGTATATATCCTTCATGAAAAAAAAACAGTCTTGCTCTCCAGAATCAAATCTCTCTTCAACCCAGAAGTAAACTTCCTTATTCTTGACCTCGTATCAGCCACTAGATTAGGAGCATACGTCGACTACCATACTTGCATACACTTTTTTCTAGTAATGCCCAATTAAAACCAAGTATAAAAAATCCCATTATCCTTTTATTAACCAAGGCTATTTAATAAACCAGTGGTATCGTCAGACCACCATACTTGCAGGCATTATCCATATCTAAACCATTTAGATTAAGGGGACATTCAAGTGCCCTATCATTATCCATATTAAACCTCTTGGGAGACTACCATGTTCTCTAGAAGCATAACCAATTACCCATTAACCTTTTTAAACCATTGAAAAACATTTAAGGTTTCATATATAAGCTGAAAACAAGGAAGAGTTCCATTAAAATAAGTCAATGCAATAAACATATCTTTATAAATATTTTATCAAACACCTTGGGGACATAATGTAACCAAAATCAAATTCCATTACCATTAAACCATTACCATGTAATTCAATTGTCCAAAACCACTATTAATGCATAGAAAACATAATTTAAAAGAATATGAAGTCAGAATCAAGCATTTAACATCAAACCCCCAAATCAATGTTGAAAGTCATAATCATGCAAAACAAAAATCATGAAATCAACCATGTAACCATGTGTTTAATTGAAATTACAATTAGAGAAGAGAATCATGCCTTAAACCAAAAAGATTGATGGAAATATTTCACCAAGACAAGCCCAAAAGTAATCCCTTAGTTGAAACCCTAGCTTTTTGTCCCAAAAGATCTTAAGAGAATTATGATATGTTTAGGAAGAGTTTCTAAGTGTTTAATGATAACGCTTTAACTACACCTCTCTAATCAGAATGTAAGCGATCGTTGTCAATACAAAACCCAACTAGGTTGGGTTCGAATCCCATAGGGGATATGGTGTGAACTTAAGTCATTTGCAATTTAATCAACTGGTAGTTGGAGGTTTCCTGAAATGGGGGTTTTAAGTTTAGCAAGTAATTGTTGGTCACTTTAATTCAAGTGTTCGTAATCAAGAGTTTATGAAAGACCAGAATTATGTTCAGTAGGGGTTTTGGTACTTGACAAATGCTAATAGTAGTTCAATATTCTCACAGTAGATAGGACAACAAGTTATCTTTATTAAAGTTATTCCTAAATGTCTCTCGACCTACTTAAGCATTCAATTACTTAATCCTCTCGAACTTAGGGAATTTATGTTCATGACCAGATTTTACCTCAGGTTAATCAACCTTGTTACAACGTCAATTATTAAATGGAAGTTTTTGTTGCTTCCAAGTCCCTGTTAATAATTCACTTCCGACTATATTTGATTTCTTTCTCAAGCAAAGCAATGCAGGTGTTATCTATTGTTTGCAACCAATAGACAATAATTAAAACCTCAGAATTATCAAGAAGTCCTACTACCTTTTGAATCTTGAACACTTAGCATCTTATCAAGACTTAACCCTAGATCCCATAATTTAGGTTGAAGGAATTTAGCCACGCATGATGAAATAATTGAGACAACTAGATGAATTCATGCTTTGAAAGATAAACTTACCACAAGATGAATAATGACTAGTGAATCGCAAATTAGATCACAATAGAAATCCTAAAATAATGACTAAAATCTCTTTAAAGTAATTGCTTTTTCAAGCCAAAGAATTTAGAGAGAAAAAATATCAAAATACATGTCTCTAAACTCAATGTTCGGAACTCTCCAAGAAAACCCTAAAACAAGACTTTAAATAGTTCAGCCTAAATAAGGAAACAAAATAATAAAGTTCAGAAATTTCTCGGATTAAGTGACACCATTCTTGGTAACCTATCAGGAGGCTGATGACTTATCACAAATGTTGTCAGTTTCCTCTTTGCTTTTGATACTTGCTTCCTTAGGCTGACGACAAACGGTGACATCCTACCAAATTCTTGACGACTTATCACAAATATCGTCAAGTCTCTACCTCAATCCTCATGTTCTGCCTTAGGCTGATGACAAATCTTACGACCTATCAGCTCCTTGACATCTTATCATAAAATGTCATCACAACTCTCAACTCAGGTCCATTCTCTGTCTGAGGCTGATGATGAACCTGATATATTATCACAGGGCTGGCGATATATCAGAAATGTTGTCAGCCACACTTCTCTTCAAATTTCTTCAGCTTTAAACTTCTTTGCTTCCATTCTTGTTGGTTCTCTAACATATTAGCTTTTACTGCAAAATCAAACATAAAATATATTAGCATTAGCTCACATATCATTTAAGAGTAAAAAAATAGGATAAATAACCTCATAAGTGTATTAGAAGTTGTGGGTCCTTATTAGGGTAAGTAGGTAAATGTCCAGAATACCCCTACTTAAATCCTATAAATACCCGACACAGGGTCATGACTGACCTCCTTATGAGTCATAACCTCCCTTACGACTGATACCCACCTGATCATAACTAAGCCTCAACCATGGATCAGACACTTTCTAGTATACGACTCAACCACCTTAGACGTGACCTCAGTGTATGGTCGTACCCATAATTCGTATCCCTAGCAGAATTTAACACTAGGACGATCAAACACTATCTATCTTACAACACTCACCCCTAAGTCGTATCCATTCCAGTGATGAAAGCTATCCCACTAACTAACACTGGACAGCTTACAACTGTAATTCACCACTTGTACTTTAACATAAGGTTCATACCATGAGTTGTATTGGGTACGAAGAACTGGATTCCAAGAAATTTTCTAAAGGTCTATACTTTGGATTCTTTAAGAAAACTAAAACTCGATGTGAAAATTGAAATAACCAATACGGGGCCCATGGGCTATCTGAACACTTATCAACTATAATGTAACCAAAGTCTAGAAGACCGTATAGGCAACCACGGAATAGGCTCAACCAGCCTATGAATGAAATCTGAACAAGGACAAGTCTACAATAAAAGTTGCACGTATGCTTTACAGCCCCAAGCTGAAATCTCAATACCAAGGCTGAACCACTCAATCTCAAATATTTAAATAAAAACTAAAAATGGGAAGGCATTAATGCTCCAAATCTATCGTACTTCCAAATCGCCATTCCAAGGAGTCAAAATCCAAAACTGGACCAATAAGGCTATATTAATGTCAATTATCTCAAATCGACTCTAGTATCCAAAATTTGACATATCCAAAATAAATAATACCAAGACACAGTCGAGAAATATTTGGAGGGTAAAATCACCTACAAATATAACCACTGACTGATAACACAAGCAACCAACACTATATCAGCTGGAGGGAATAAAACATTGCTGCAAAATAGGAATCATGCCAAAGAAAAAATCACCAGCTAAAAATGCATATAACCCACTCCATATCTGCTGGAGGGCATGAACTATCCAAACATACTCAAAACTTCTCAAGGTGAAAACCACACCAATGAAGGGAAAAACTTTAGCAACTCAAAGAAATGCAACTTAAGCCAGAACTAACCAATCGAATATTCTATCTAGGCATGGAAATAGCCACAGGCTCATATCATCGAGAAGAATTACTCCACCAAGCCTCACTAGGCCAAACAAACGTTGAAATGGGGATTTTCTAAATCCACCCAAGAACAACATCATTGAAGAAGAAATACCAATCTCAAAACTATAGTCAGAGTTGAGACCACCACCAGAATACCAATAATTTAAGATAAAGAGTTTCTAATTTGACAGCTTAAGGAGAGATCACAGGAAACTCCACATGCCTCTAACTCGCTAACACTACTTAAGGAAAACCCACATCACAACAATAAAAGAGTATCCAATCTCCTCACTAACAATAAGGTAAACCATTACGAGGGAACGAATCCAACATGACTATGATATGAATCCACAATATCTCAACATCAATATCAAAACCACTATTGGACAAAGAAATAGCCACAAATAAAGAATGGACCTCAAACTAGTAGATCTCACAAATAGGCTACATAGGAAGGTATATCCAAAGCAAAATGTTTCGCAATGCAGGAGGAAAGTCTAAGGATCTCAAACTAAAAAAAAATGGGCAGCATAACCAAATTTCTGACTCAAAAACACAAAGAACAATGGAAGGTTAACTTATCTTTGATACAATAATACATCTTTGAATCAATCTAATATATCTAACCAAGAGGAAAAATAATTAACCTCACCGTGCTAGGGGAAAGAAATCATCAAATCGAGCTATATCTACTCAAGCCACAAAATAATGTCACTAAAACATAAAAGTCTAACTAGATAACACTAGTATATACAGCTACCCAGTGAGGATCAAATTTATCAAGTATCAACATCAAGTTATAATAACAAGTAATATCAATAACCTTACACAGTGGTAGCAATAGCAACAACAATATAAATATCAACATATTAAACATGCGGTTTCAAAATAAATATCAATATCATGTACCACTCAAGGGCTATAATAGGCTAATGTGCCAAGATAAATGGGACTCGAACCCAAAAACTACACCCATAAGGAAAGTATCAATACAGATTTACTCCATCCACTACTAAAAGAAATAAACCATGGAGTAGTAACATTATTATGAATGCAATAATAAGGCACATAATGATCGATATTAATTCATCAAGGCATAGAATCATCATTGTGTATGAAACCCCAATGCACATAATAAGAGATAAATGGGGGAAATAAAATCACACCAATCGTGGTAACATTCATAGTCACCTACTTGATGGGCATAGGGAAAATAATTTTATGAGTCTAAATCAGACCGACCGAGTAAATCATCACTGAGGTACCTAGCGCACCATCTCTAACTAAAGATGTCACAATATCACAAGCTGATCTAACTATGCTAAATGACTAGAATTTCATGTTAGGGACACTCCCAAGACTAGTAATCGGCTCTCTGCAGTCGTAGCAATTCCATAAGCATCAATAGGAAGAGAACACAAACTAAGCCCAAATGGCTGGCTAACTGACGGTGAGAGAAATCCAAAAAATTATGTCCAAACTTCTAAAGTAATAGCTATCTTAGACAATCTAGGTTGGCAAGGAATACAGGCTAACTCTAGATAATCACCTATCTCATACCAGGGGCATTCTCTGAACTAATGTCTCATCATAACATAGCCAAACCAAGATCTTAGAATACTTTGAGATACTGCCACTCATAATCCAGAATAGTCGCCATGGCTCGAAGAACCATACTGCACTCTACAAGTCTGATAGGAACTCTTTCCAAATCCTTTTTGGTTATCGCTGAGGATCTTCTATATCCATCTCGACCCTCTAGTCTGATACTGCACAGAGATCCTAGAAATACATTATAAAAACCTATAAAATTCTAAGCTTAACTCGGTTCGTTAAATCTCAAAAAGAGGTCCCAGAAATTTTAGCTAAGTATGTACACTTAGAAGTATTTTAGCCTTCATAAGTTGGTGATCCTATTTCACGACCCTTACGACCTTAAAGTATCGATTTTTAGGTTTATTCATGATCAAGAATGTTAGTAGGTCACTTTGAGTGAGTTTTGGATTTTTTGGACCTCGTTTGAACCATGTTCAGGTGACCAAAACACTAGGTCGATGTGATCTCGATGCGTTGCATCACACATCGCATCGACAGTTAATTTTTCCCCAACTTTCAGTCAAATTCCAGTGAACCAATGCGAACTCAATACTGCGCATTAGTCATCGCATTGATACCATAGACGCAGCGTGTTAAGTTGTACGTCACTGGGCACGTTTTCAGTCATTAAAAGCCCACGTCTAGAGGGATATTTAGGTCATTTTCTAACCCTTAATCATCCCCAAAAATATGAAATCCATCCCTCAATAAGCAAAATACACTTACTTTCTCTCAAATTCTCTCAAGAATAAACCCTAACCCATCAAAGTCAAGATCAAGATTCATGAAATTCACCATCAATCTTCAGGAATTCAAGCACCAAGGTATATTAGGTGTTTATCCAAGGATTTTCTTCCACCCTTGAAGTTCAAAACCTCTTTTAAAACTTCAAGTTTATTTAATTCATGAATTCCATATTGGGCTTGAATGTATTCATGATTATGATGTTAATTGGGTTTCTAATTCATGATTTATTACAAGATTTATGTAAATTTATTTGGCATGTGTGTAGTATTATGTGATTTTGTGTTAAAGCCCTTGAATTTGTAAGTTGGGATTGGAAATCATGATGCCTACATATTGATTAGTATTATGTGCATAGATTATTTTCCCCAAGTATTTTATAAATTACTCATGTGGATTAAATGGGGAAATCATGACACGCTAGCATATGTACAAGCTTATATCTTACAAGTGTTTGATAAAATATCTCTATGAATGGGTCCTGAACATAGTAATGCTTTTCAAGATCATGTTACGCTTTACTTTTCATGTTATCGAGTTTTGGGGGTATTTAATACCCAACAATCTAGATTTTTATCTAGAATTATAGTAGCTTTAGAATAGTCTCAGTAATGTCACGTACAGTAGCATTCAGTCAGTACAGAACTCAGTATATCCAGGTAGCAAATAGAACTCAGAATATTCAATCAGTTACAGTACTCACTAAACTCAGTCCTGTTTAGTTATTAAACACGATCAGTAATAGTTCAGTCTATCCTAGAATAATTTAGAAATTAGTTCAGTGTCCATTTAGTTGGGAGTAGTATTCAACACCGAGTGAACCCAAGGATGGGGGCATTCCTGTCAGTAAAGGGTTTGACCCTTAGTAGCAATCCCTAAGTTATAGAACTACGTAGCCAGTGTAGGTTGAGATGTCTTCCTACAAGTCTAGGGTTGATACATCTCGTACGAGAGCTTCATGTCAAAGAGGGTTAAATCATAGCCATTGTTAGTATCCCTTGTCAAGGTGCTAACACCGTTCCAACTAGGGTGATAGGTTAGACCCCAACTCAGTCATATGTGGTGTATGTAGGTTATAAGAACACTCCTACAGTTTTAGTTTCAGGCTCAGTATTAAACCTCAGTTCAGTTTCAGAATTAGGACTGTCAGACACAGTCACCCAGCTCAGTATAGAACTCAGTACAGTTCTAAGAATCAGGACTGTCAAAAATAGTCACTCAGTACATAGTAATTCAGTATCAGTAAATTCAGATATCAGTCCTTTAGTTATCAGAATTCAGTACCAGTGTTAATATAAATATTAATTACAGCATGCGTAGTTATGAGCATATCATTGCATATTCAGTATTTACAGTAGTGTCAAATATACATATATTCTTAGTCAGTTATATTCATATTCCTCAGTCAGTTATTGTTCATGCATATGAACCCATGCATATTGGCCTACCTCACTTAGCATACCAGTACATTTAAAGTACTGACGTGTACCTTTCTTTTGTGCTATGATGTCTTATATCATAGGTTCAGATGGATGGGCTCTTGACCATACCTAGCAGCCCAGATTTTCAGCAACAGATTTAGTAGTGAGTCCTCATAGTTTGAGGATAGAGTTATTATTCAGCATTTTTAGTATATTATCAGTAGTAGGGGTTAGTTGGGGACTTTTCCCATCAACTCCATTTTTTAGACAATTTAGTTAGAGGATTTTCAGACTAGATTATTTCAAACAGTTATTCAATTTTTAGATGTGATTGTCAGATGTTCAGTATTCAATTTTTACGTATCAGTATATGATTCAGTTTTGAACCTTATGGCAATTTTCACCTAATTTCTATGTTATATAGTATTATTATTCAGTGATTGCAGTAGGTACCAGTCATGGGTTAGCTTGTGGTCCTTTAGGATTATGAGCATCGTGTAGTATCAGAGGTACGGACTCGGGGCATTACAAACTTGGTATCAGAGCCTAAGGTTCAAAAGAGTCCTAGGAAGTCTAAAAGTCATGTCTAGTAGAGTCTTGTGCATGGGCGTGTAGCGCACCATACTTATGGACAAGAGGCTATGAGGTATTTTTAGGAGAATTTTCCCTTCTTTCAGTAGTCATATCATGCGAGTGAGCATGAGCTCAAGTTACACTCTCGGTCTAATCCTTTTCTTACTTCTACTTATAGAACATGCCTCCCAAAAATAACAACGAAAGAAGAATAGGAAATTAGCTAGCACCTCAGCCCGTTCAGGCAGATCCCCTGGATGAGCATGTCTCTCATGCTGAATTCAGAGCCTCTTTCACTACCCTAGCCAATTTTGTTGCAGCTCAAAATAAACGGCCAGCTGTTGTTCAGGTCAACCCAGTGGCCAATACTACTACAGCCAAAATTTGGGACTTTACTCGAATGAACCCACCAGCTTTTATCGAGTCTAAGTCAGATGAGGACCCACAGGAATTCCTTGATCAGGTGCAGAAAGTCATAGATATTATGGGGGTGACAGCTAGTGAGAGTGATGAGTTGGCCGCATATTAGTTGCAAGATGTGGCTCACTCATGGTTCAGGTAGTGGAAGGTAGAGAGGGTCACTGACGATGTAGGTTCCATAGAATGGGAGGAGTTTACCACTTCTTTTCTGGATAGGTTCTTCTCACTTGAGTTAAGGGAAGTGAAGGTATTGGAGTTTATTAATCTAAAGTAGGGAAATATGATAGTGAAAGAGTATTCTCTCAAGTTTATTCAGCTAGCCAGATACGCTCCTCACGGGGTAGAAGATAGCAGATCTAAGATGAGTAAGTTTATGTCTAGCGTGTCTAACAGTATGGTCAAGGACTGTAGAAATACAATGCTGATTAAGGCGATGGACATATCCAGGATCATGGTTCATGCTCAACAGATAGAGGAGGCTAAAAATAAGGAAAAGAAGAGGTAAAACAAAAGAGCTAGACAGGTAGCTTCAACTTCACTTAGCCTAAGTCAGAGGGTGGAAATCGTTCTCAATTTTGTCTAAATTCTTCTGTTCCAGCTCCATCCTCAGCCAGTGCTCTAGTACCAAAATTTTGAGACGGAAATAAAGATAGGGAACCAGGACCTAAACCCCAGGGTAGTGTTAGTAGTGCCCAAATGAATCCCCTTTACCAGAAGTATGGCAGAAACCACCAGGCTATCTGTGGGGCTGGCGGTGATGTATGTTTTAGATATGGCAAGCTAGGCTACAAAGTTAGATAATGTCCTCACGTGGGTTCGCAGAGTCAGCATAATCGTCCTTCATCTCAGTCCGGTCGCTCGAATCAGCAGGGTACCACTTGTAGTGCCACCAGTGGGCAGCGTCCAAACAGGCTTTATTCACTTCAGTCCTGACAGGATCAGGAAAGTTCTCCTGATGTGGTCACTGGTATGTTAAAAGTTTATCATTTGCACGTTTATGCTTTGCTAGTTCTAGGAGCTTATTTGTCCTTTGTAACTCCATATATAGCTGTTGACTTTGGAGTCAGTCCCGAAATCCTAGAAGAGCCCTTCTTAGTCTCTACCCCAGTGGGTAAATCTATCATAGCCCAATGGGTATACAAGAACTGTCCAGTTATGGTATCTCAGAAAGTCACTTCAGCAGACTTAGTAAAATTAGAGATGACCGATTTTGATGTCATTCTTTGCATGGATTGGCTTCATTCATGATATGCTTCAGTTGACTGTAGAAATAGAATTTTCCACTTTCAATTTCTGAATAAACCTATCCTTGAGTGGAGGGGTAGTACTTCAGCACTTAGGGGTTAGCTTATTTCTTACCTTAGGGAGAGAAAAATGATATTTAAGAGATGTGTTTGTCATCTCGTTTGAGTTCAAGACTCTCATTAAGAAATTCCTAATCTTGAGTCAGTATTAGTAGCATGTGAATTCCCAGATGTGTTTCTCAAAGATCTTCCTGGAGTCCTCTCAAAAGGAAAATTACGGAATCGACCTTCTTCCAGATACTAGGCCCATATCCATTCCACCATACAGAATAGCACATGTAGAAATCGAAGAGTTAAAAGAACATTTGAAAGATTTCCTAGATAAAGGGTTCATCAGATCCAAAATTTCCCCATGGGGCGCACAATTCTATTCGTGCGTAAGGAAGACGGTTCCCTCAGGATGTGTATAGACTACCGTCAGTTAAATAAAGTCATGGTCTAGAACAAGTACCCAATTCCCAGAATCGATGACTTATTTGACCAACTTCAGGGTGTCAATTACTTCTCAAAGATAGACCTCAGATCAGGCTATCATCAGCTCAGGATCAGAGAATGTGACATTCTGAAAACAGCTTTCAGAACTTGGTATGGATACTTTGAATTCTTAGTCATATCATTTGGTTTTACCAATGCTCCAGTAGCCTTCATGGACTTGATGAACCGCGTGTTCAAGAAGTACTTGAACATGTTTGTCATAGTCTTTATTGATGATATTCTTGTCTAGTCCCACAGTGAACATGAACATGCAGACCATCTCAAACTAGTCTTACAGACCCTCAGAGACCATCAGTTGTTTGCCAAATTCAGTAAGTATGAATTTTGGCTAAGGTCAGTATCTTTTTTTGGCCATATAGTTTTCGATGATGTTATTAGATTGGATCCTTAAAAGATCGAAGCAGTGAGAAACTGGCCTAGATCCATCTCTCCATCAGATATCAGGAGGTTCTTGGGTTTGGTGGGATATTATTGATGATTTGTTGAAGGATTTTCATCCATTGTATCCCCTATGTCCAGATTGACTCAGGAGAAAGTTAAACTCCAGTGGTCAGATTCTTGTGAGAAGAGTTTTCAGGAGTTGAAGACTCGCCTCACTATAGCCCCAGTTTTGATTCTACTAGATAGTTCAGAAAGGTTTTTTGTATATTATGATGCTTCCAGAGTTTGTTTTGGGTGTGTTTTAATGCAGAGAGGTAAGGTCATAGCCTATGCCTCTAGACATCTTAAGCCCCATGAAAAGAATTATCCAACTCATGATCTTGAGTTAATAGATGTTGTATTTGCCTTAAATATTTGGAGGCATTATTTGTACGGGGTACATGTTGATGTGTTCACAGACAATAAGAGCCTGCAGTATCTGTTCTCTCAGAAAGATATGAACCTATGTCAGAGAAGGTGATTAGAGTTGTTGAAAGACTACGATATGAGTGTCCTGTATCATCTGGGCAAAGCCAATGTAGTGGTTGATTCTCTCAGTAGGATGTCTATGGGTAGTGTGAATCACATGGAGGATAATAAGAACAAGTTAGTTCAGGAAGTTCATCAACTTTCTCAACTAGGTATCCGCTTAGTTGATTCAACAGAGGGAAGTATGTGGGTGTAGAATAGTTCAAAATCATCTCTGGGTTCTAAAGTGAAGGAAAAGTAGATAGAGATCCCACTTTAGTCAAGTTAAAAGAGTCAGTCAGATATCAGAAAGTAGAGGTTTTCTCAGAAGGGAGAGATGGTGTGTTGCATTTCTAGGGTCACCTATGTGTGCCATGTGTAGATGACTTGATACAATGAATTCTTGCAGAAGTGCATGGTGCGCATTACTCTATTCATCCAGGGGTCACTAAGATGTACCACGATTTGTGAGAGGTCTACTGGTGGAGTGGGATAAAGACAGACATTGCAAAGTTTGTGGCTAAGTGCTTTACATGTCAGCAGGTTAAGATTGAGCATCCAAAACCTAGTGGTTCCATGCAAGAGTTCAGTATTCCCACGTGGAAGTAGGGGGAAGTGAACATGGACTTTATGATGGGTTTGCCCCTTACTCATCATAAGCATGATTTAATTTGGGTCATTGTAGACATGATGACCAAATCGGCTCATTTCTTACTAGTTCATACCTCTTATTCAGCCGAGGATTATGCCAAGATCTATGTTAGAGAGTTGGTTAGATTGTATGGAGTTTTGTTGTCCATCATCTCAGATAGAAGTAAATAGTTTACCTCTTACTTTTAGAAAGCCTTCCAAAAGGGTCTTGGTACCCAAGTTCACATCAGTACAGCCTTTCATCCTCAGACAGATAGTCAAGTAGAAAGGACCATTCAGACTTTGAAAGATATGTTAAGGGCGTGTTCCATTGACTTTAAGGATAGTTGGTATGACCGCTTGCCCTTGATTGAGTTCGCATATAATAACAGTTATCATTCCAGTATTCAGATAGCTCGATTTGAGGCACTTTATAGGAGAAGATGTAGATCTCTCATTGGTTGGTTTGAAGTAGGTGAGGCCACAGTGGTAGGGCCTGACTTGGTATTTGATACCTTAGAAAAAGTTTAGTCGATCGGGGAAAGGATTAAGACAACTTAGAGCCGACAGAAATCGTATGTAGATGTGCGAAGAAATGATCTTAATTTTGAGATTGGTGACTATGTGTATTTGAAAATCTCTCCTATGAAAGGGGTGAAGAGGTTTGGGAAGAAGGGGAAACTCAGTACCCGATATATTGGTCCTTACCAAATTCTCAGTCATTTTAAAAAGGTAGCTAACGAGCTGGAGTTACCTTCAGACTTAGCTTCAGTACATCCAGTGTTTCATGTCTACTTGCTTAAGAAGTGCATAGAAGACCTAGCAGTTGTAGCCCCTATAGAGGTTATAGATGTTTAGAACAGTCTCTCTTTTGAAGAGATCCCAGTAGAAATCCTTGATGATCAAGTTCGCAGACTGAGGAAAAAACAAGTTCCGCTAGTCAAAGTTCTTTGGAGGAATCAGTCCGTTGAGGGAGCTACTTGGGAAGTAGAAGAAGATATGCGGACCAAATATCCTCACCTCTTCTCCGCAAACTCAGATTCAGCTCAAGGTAACATTCTTCCTTAGATTTGCTCAGTTCCATGTTTAGTTACAGTTATAAATTTGGTATTCATTACCATTGCATGTCATCTTCATGATAGTCACGCATTCATGAATCAGTTCAATCATGTACTCATGCATCAGATATGCATGTTCAGTTTTAAAACTCAGCTTATCAGTAGTTTCAGTCACGTATTACATGCATCAGATATGCATGTTAAGTGTGAGCTCAGCCTATCAGTGTTTCTCAACTTAGTCAGTCTCATTCGAGGACAAATATTCCCAAGGGGGAGATATTGTAAGACCCCACAAAATTCTAAGCATAACTCAGTCTGTTAAAGCTTGAAAAGAGGTCCTAGACATAGAAATTTCAGCTAAGTATGCACACTTAGAAGTATTTTAGCCTTCGTATGTTGGATATCCTATTTCATGACCCTTATGACCTTAAAGTATCGATTTTTAGGTTTATTTATGATCAGGAATGTCAGTAGGTCACTT
Organism: Capsicum pubescens; assembly: GCA_030864215.1. Lineage (NCBI taxonomy): Eukaryota > Viridiplantae > Streptophyta > Magnoliopsida > Solanales > Solanaceae > Capsicum > Capsicum pubescens. Next base: position 188,741,482 of record CM061544.1, on the reverse strand, counting down.
CGGGTGAGTTTTAGATTTTTTGAACCTCGTTTGAACCATGTTCAGGTGACCAAAATAGTGGGTCGATGCGATCTTGATGCGTCGCATTGCCCATCTCATTGACATTTAATTTTCCCCCAGCTTTCAGTGCAATTCAAGTGAACAAACACGAACTCGACACGACGCAGGTGTCATCGCGTTAATGCCATCAACACAGCACGTCAGGTTGTGCGTTACTAGGCACGCTTTTAGTTATTAAAAGCTCGCATCCACAGGGATATTTGGGTCATTTTCTCACCATTAATCAACCCCTAAAACACGAAACTCAGCCCTCATTAAGCAAAATAGACTCATTTTCTCTCAAATTATCTCAAGAACAAACCCTAACCCATCAAAGTCAAGATCGAGATTTAAGAAATTCACCATCAATCTTCAGGATTTCAAGCACTAAGGTATGTTAGGTGTTCATCCAAGGGTTTCCTTCCACCCTTGGAGTTTAAGAACCTCTTTTAAAACTTCAAGTTTATTGAATTCATGAATTCCATGTTGGGCTTGAATGTATTCATGATTATGATGTTAATTGGGTTTCTAATTCATAATTTATTACAAGATTCATGTAAATTTATTTGACATGTGTGTAGTATTATGTGAATTAATGTTAAAACCCTTGAATTTGTAAGTTGGGATTGGTATTCATGATGCCTACATGTTGATTAGTATTATGTGCATAGATTATGTTCCCCAAGTGTTTGATAAATTGCTCATGTGGATTAAATGGGGAAATCATGACATGCTAGTATATGTACAAGCTTATATCTTACAAGTGTTTGATAAAATGTCTCTATGAATGAGTCATGAACATTATAATGCTTTTCAAGATCATGTTATGCTTTACATTCCATGTTATCGAGTCCTGGGGGCATCTAATACCCGACAATCTAGTTGTTTACCTAGAATTACAGTAGCTTCAGAATAGTATCAGCAATGTCATGTACAGTAGCATTTAGTCAGTACAGAACTCAGTATATCCAGTCAGCAAATAGAAGTCAGAACATTCAATCAGTTACAGTACTCAGTAAACTCAGTCCAGTTCAGTCAGTTAACACGATCAGTAATAGTTCAGTCTAGCCTAGAACAGTTTAGAAATGAGTTCAGTGTCCATTCAGTTGGGAGTAGGATTTTATACCGAGTGAAACTAGGGATGGGGGCATTCCTATCAGTCAAGAGTTTGACCCTTAGTAGAAATCCCTATATTACAGAACTATGTAACCAGCGTAGGTTGAGGTGTTTTCCTGCCGGTCTAGGATTGATACATCTCGTATGAGTTTTCCTGCCAACGAGGGTTGACAAAAGATCTTCCTGTCAGAGAGGGTTAACTCATAGCCATTGTTAGTAACCCTTGGAAAGGTTCTAACACCCTTCTAACTGGGGTCACAGGTTGGACCCCAACTCAGTCATACTCGGGGTACGTTGGTTAGATGAACACTCCCACAGTTTCAGTTTTAGACTCAGTATTAAACCGCAGTTCAGTTTCAGAATTAGGATTGTCAGACACAGTCACCCAGCTTAGTATAGAACTCAGTTCAGTTCGGCAGAATCAAGACTATCAGAAATAGTCACTTAATATAAGTAATTCAGTATCAGTAAACTCATATATTAGTCATTCAGTTATCAGAATTCAGTACCCAGTGTTAACATGAATCTCAGTTACAGCATGTGTAGTTATGAGTTTATCAGTGCATATTTAGTATTTACAGTAGTGTCAGAAATATATATATTCTCAGTCAGTTATATTCATGTTACTCAGTCAGTTATTGTTCATGCATACGAACCCATTCATATCAGCCTACCTCACTTAGCATACCAGTACATTCAAAGTACTGATGTATACCTTTTTTTGTGCTATGATGTCTTATATCATAGGTTCAAATGCACGATCTCCTGACCATACCTAGCAGCCCAGATTATTAGCAGCAGATTTAGTGGTGAATCCTCATAGTTCGAGGATAGAGTTTTCATTTAAGCATTTTCAGTATATTATCAATAGTCGGGGTTAGTTGGGGACTTGTCCCATCAACTCCATTTTTTAGACAGTTCAGTTAGAGGTTTTTCAGACTAGATTATTTTAGACAGTTATTTAGTTTTCAGATGTGATTGTCAGATTTTCAGTATTTAGTATTTACGTATCAGTATATGATTCAGTTTTGAACCTTATGGAAATTTCCACCTATTTTTCGCAATATACAGTATTATTATTCAGTGATTGCAACAGGTACCAGTCATGGGTTGGCTTGTGGTCCTTTGGGATTATGAGCACCATGTAGCATTCGAGGTACAGACTTGGGGCGTTACATACATGTTGGAGTCTTGTCCATATCTGTTGACTATATCACATAGTCCTTCAAGGATAGAATAGAGTCAAAGAATGTGTTCAAGGTTCCTAGGAATGCGGACACACGATAAGGAATCATGAGGTGAATTTCCGAAAATATCACTTTAGCCTCCCAAAGATAGGTTACGGATATCTCCACACCGATCCGCAAGACTCTACTAACACTTAGCTATTGTACTAATACACCAATGAAACCCAGGCTATTATACTAATTTGTCACAACCCAATTTCCTCAGGTCATCATTGAGCCTACCATAATCCACCAATAGGCAAGACAACCTGTAGTCCGTAATGGATAGTAATGGACTACTCAATAATATAAGGAAAATAATATGGAATATATGAAATAAAGATCAATACATAGAAGAATCCCAAAACCTAGCGGTATCAGTACAAGAGATTCTAATATAAAAAAGAGCACAAAAGTGAAATATCAAGAGATATACACTAAAACAACTTATCTCTGAATACAACTTAGAGACAAGTCAAATACATAAGAGAGAGATAAGTAATGCTTCGAACGTCAGGAGCTCTCTCTAAGTCTTTGAATCGGGGCTGCTCCGCAAAATGCACACATTAATGGAGATAATCTATACTATGATCTGCAGGCTACAGAAGTATAGTATAAGTACCAAATGAATGGTACTCAATATGCAACTGCCAACTGAGCCCCAAAAACAAAGCAGATATATATAGCATATAAATAGAATGGAATATACATCAAAGAGTCAAGAAATCATATAACAAGTTAAATAGAATTATAAGGGACAACTATCATTTTCATGTCCAAGAGTCTAACATAATAAGACTAAGGAAGTATTAGGGTGAAATATCTTATTCCATCTACATTCAATATACATCAATGATATACCATATATCCCAGGTCACTATATGAATAATGAGCGAAAGAAAGATATATAGTAATATACAAGGCGAAGTAACGATTATACAAAATGAATAAGAAAGGAAGGGATATACGGTAGTACCATAGCTTCATACATCTATATATATATATAGAAAGAGATATATGCATATAAATATAAGGTTATCTTAAAGAATAACCTATGTTATCGTATTCTCATTTAAGACCTCATTATAATACTTATCAGGATTTAAATACTATCATATACGGGGTTTCTATTCCACATGGCTAGACATGAAATAATCGTGCATAATAATGCAATCATAAGATTGGAGAATCCAAAAATGTACCTTAAATCTCGATACCGAATAAATGACCAATCTTTCATAAGCTATCCATAACAATGATCATAAAAATGATAACAACAATATCAATAACGGTGCGAATAATTGGCTACTCTGGACAACCAAATATCTATCTGAGCCTATGCATACCCTCACCGCCCCGGGATCGGAAGGTACAATCAACATACAATAACATAAGGTATATTCTTTACCCATATCTATGCAACCATCCCATACCAGCTGATAGACATAGGTGCATACTAGTTATAGGCGATGTGCATGCAGGAATGAATGCGAAGTATACAATCAATATCACAACTCATCATAATTGTTCTCATCAGGAGAATCATCATTGTAGTCAACCTTCGACCTTTTTGGATCTCAACATATCATCAATATATCCTCTGGCCTTGTCGGATATCAACATCATCATAACAGTATCCTCCAGCCTTGTCGGATATCAATATCATCACAATAGTATCCTCCAGCCTTGTCAGGTATCAATATCATTATAATAGTATCCTTCGGCCTTGTCGGGTATCAATAGCATCACAATAGTATTCTTATGCCTTGTCGGGTATTAATAGAATCAAAATAGTATCCTCCAACCTTATCAGGTATCAACAGCATCATAATAGTATCCTTCGGCCTTATCGGGTATTAATATCATCACAATAGTATCCTCTGGCCTTGCTGGGTATAAATAGTATCACAATAGTATCCTCCGATATTATTGGGTATCAATATCATCACAATTACCATAACTAAATAAGATACACTAAAATACTCATAAGCATAGACATATCACATAGAATATCTATCTAGTCAATACTTACCAACTTCTCATTATTAGTTAAACAAGCTTATTATAATAGAATCACTAGTTCACTAGTCATCACATAACCTCTAGTTATTAGCCTAAACATTGTCCTTACACATGGGATAGCAACTAACCACTATTTATTAAATAGCCAACATCTAACATCTAGTCAAGGTTCATCACTAGACGAAAACTGCCATTTATCCACCATTAATTATTATCAACTAATTGTACTACATTCATTAATCATTAATAGTCAACAATTTACCATTTATCATCTAACCATTCTTTATTAACTAACATCCTTCATTAACTAACCATCACTAACTAATACTCATTTATCAACTGTTCAACATCATTATTAGCCATGTATCAATCATCGCTAGTTACCATATCTCAAATAAGCAAGGTTTATTAACTAGTACATTAGATTTCCAGCCATAAAGTACTATAACCACCTAAATGACATCTAGCTACCACTTAGCTTAACCCTAAATTAGGAAGAACAGTCATAAGATCGTATTTCAACTAGAATCACATCAATTACTGATATAATTATTATGAATATACCAAATCTATGTGTGTCATCACCAATATTCAATCAGTGGAATAGTAACCATCATACCGCATTTTCCTCCATCCCATACCAGAGAGATATGTATACAAACATATACATATTCATATTTATAAATAGTAATTACATCATTCATAATGATAAACACTCATTGGCTATTGAATCAATATCATAACATAGCCCTTGACCCATTAATTTATCCAGAATAATCATAATATCATAATCACAACCTTAGGCTCTTACACATATCCGAGACTCATATCAATAATCATATTTATAAGCCGTAGCATATCTCTAATCATCTCACATATAGGAGGCATCTCACATATAGGAGGAATAATATCAATAAGTATGTAATCATCTCTCACACAAGATGCATCTCACATCTAGGATGCATAATATAGATAGATATGTAATTATCTCTCACACAAGAGGCATCTCACATCTAGGAGGCATAATATATATAAACATGTAATCGTCTATGGGATATCATATATCAATGGTCATACATCATGACTACGAAATATATCACTTCTCTAGGCCAATTTACATATCTAAGAGAAACATCGTCTCTATAAGTCAAACAATCGTGACTAAAGGAAATAGCAACTCTATAAGCCAATCATCAAGTATATAGGAAATAGCATCTCCATAGGAAAATCATCAAGTCTAAAAGGAAATAGCATCTCTATAGGCCAATCATCAAATCTAAGAGAAAATAGCATCTCTATAGGCCACATAGCGTATCTAGGAGGAATATCATCTCAAAATGCCCAATATCACTTCCATAAGGAGTATCATAACCATAACTCAAAAGCCACAATCCGGGAACATCAATACAAGTTACCAAGTTATGAAGTAACCTTATTCTAAGGTTTACTAGCCTCATCTATGTCTAAAATATGCACTAAATCCACAAGACTTAACATAAGCTTAGGCCTAAGTGGGCTGAACGATCCTACTTCTAACCCACAATTTCCATAATTCGGCATACTATGCCCCAAACTAGGCTAAGGTATCTAGTTCATCTTTTAGATGTCATATAGCCATATTCAAGTCTAAGATAGAACTTCGACTAGAAATAAGGGTACTCAAGTTAACTCTACCCAACTTACGGTTTCAAGACTACCACACTAACCCAATAAGGCTAAATATACAAATAATGCTTCAAATACTAAAACCATATTCCAAATAGAGCATTATATCACATACATGCTATAACTAATCTAACTAAAGAGGAATGGAAAAAGAATAAAAAAGGGTTATAAGCTTGCCATGTTACGGGTCCAAAACCCTCATCTATTCCCCAAAACATCAACAATCAAGGCTAAGTTATCCTACTCATAATCAAGCCTAACATCTATATTCACACACAACATATATCACATACTTCTATGAAGAAAAGGGGATAGAAGCCTACTTCAAGGCCAAACCGAAAAACCTCACTTCATGCACCACATGTTCGTCTTCACTTTACAATCCTCAAAATGCCATTGCACTATCAAAAATTATAATTTACTCATCAATATGAGTCTAATGATACCCATATTGCACTATAGTGCTTCACGTACAAAAATGATACCAAAAACCCAAATGGATTCCACATACAAAAAACAATTTTCTGAGATCAACCCAATGTTCAAAAATGAATAAGGAACCAAAGCCCTCAAAGAATAGGTGAAAACTAAGCATAACTTGGGCTAAAATCAAGCCCTAAGCTAAATTGGGGTTTTGGATCCAAACTAAGAAATTCAAGCATGAATTCAAGAAATTCTTATATTAATCTTGAAGATAATTATGATACAATATGACCCATGTCACCCCTCATGACCAATTTTGAGTTATTACACTCATTTTGGGGTTTCTAGGTCAAAATGATAAAGGGGAAATGCCCCAAACGTGTCTTGGGGACTTTATATAGCCCCTACACGTACCTAGATATCATAATCGCAATCCTACAGGACATGATCATTTTACTCGTGATCGCACTCTTGGTTCCAATTACGGTTGCACCAGATAACAACAAACTCAACAATAAGTTTTTTACCCTTGAAACTCATCTGAAATTCAAATAACATGATCCAATAGTTAATTTTGTGTGTAAACCACATTTTAAATCCATTGGAATCATCAAAACATTCATCAGAGATCGTTTAGACAAAAAGTGGAGCCCACACCTATAGTTTTATCACTTTTCCTAAAATCTTCTCAATAGCTCAAAATAAGTTTGGGAGCCTTGGAACATGAACCAAGGACCTCCCTAGCCTAAAATCAAAATTTCAAACTCAATGGAAAAGTCATATTCTTAATCCGAGCTTATTTCAACAAAATATAGGTCCCACACCCATTCTTTCTAATTTTTAACTTTCTGACCAATAGGTCGAAATGAGCTTGGGTACATTGGGACCCTGTAATGCCCCAAGTCTGTACCCCGGATGCTACATGGTTCTCATAATCTTGAGGGACCACAAGCTAACCCATGACTGGTACCTGCTGCAATAACTGAATAATAATACTGTATTATGTGGAAATTAGGCAGAAACTTGTCATAAGGTTCAAAACTGTAAATAAATACTGAGTACTTGAAATTGAATACTGATACATCTATCTGAAATACTCTAGTCTGAAAAGCCTCTACTATCTGAACTAGGACTGATGGGACAAGTCCCCCACTAACTCTGACTACTGAAATAAACTGAGTACTAAAATACTGGAATAATAAATCTATCCTCAAACAATGAGGACTCACCACTAGTCTGTTGCTGATGGATAGGGCTGCTAACTATGATGGGAGCTCGTGCGTCTGAACCTATTATATAAGACATCATAGCGTAAAAGAAAGGTATGCATCAGTATTTTGACTGTACTAGTATGCTAAGTGAGGTAGGCTGAGATACATGGGTTCATATGCATGAACAATACTGAATGAACATCATGAGTATAACTGAATAAGAGTACATGCATGAATACATGAACTGTAACTGAGGTCGTGATAACACTGGATACTGAGTTCAGAATTACTGATTTAATAATATCTGAGTTTATTGATACTGTATAACTGATAGCTGAATGATTGTATCTGACAGTCCTAATTCTGTGGAACTATACTAAGTTTCATACTGAACTGAACGACTATATTTGACGGTCCTGATTTATGTAAAACTGAACTGAGACTATGTGTCAGTATCGTGCCACGGGTAAAGACAACTGTGAGTTAACCCTCTCTGACAGGAAGCTCTTTCGTCAACCCTCGCTGGCAGGAAAACTTATATGAGATATATCAACTCTATTCTGGCAGGAAGATATCTCAACCTATACTGGCTACATAGTTTTGTAATGCAGGGATTGCTACTAAGAGTCAAACCCTCTACTGGCAGGAATGCCCTCATCCCTAGGTTCGCTCAGTGCTTAATCCTACTCCCAACTGAATAGACACTAAACTGATTCCTAATTCATAAAAGGCTTTACTTAACTATTACTAATTATACTGTCTAACTGAACTGAACTGAGTTCACTGAGTTTCGTTGACTGACAGAATACTACTGAATTTTGTTAACTGACTAAATTTATTGAGGTCTGAACTGGATATTGAACTGGACTAGACTGATACTGAGTCTACTGAGTTTTTCCTGAGTTTTGTAACTAACTGAGAGTACTACTAATCGTGACATGATTGAGATTATTCTGTAACTGACACTGGCTCTAGGTAAGCATCTAAATTATTGGGTATTCAATACCCCCAGGACTCGATAGCATAAAATGTAAATCACTGCATGACTTGAGTAGAATCATGGTACTAGCTTGCTAATAATACATTCACTTAGACATCTTTGGTCAAACACTTGTTATACATAAGCTTGTGCATGATTGTATCACACAATAACATGTTACGCTTGGAATAGTCTAATCACATGAGCATTTTGACAAATACTTAGGGAGCATGGGTTTTTCATATATCAATAAACATGTAGTAATATCATGGATTCTACATTAAACTTTCAATTCAAGAGTTTGACATGTAGTTCACAAAATTCAATTCATAATTATACTAGTTTGCATGAACTTGGGACAAATCATGGAATTATATCACCATTAAAATCATAATCATTAATACATTCAAGATCCAACATGAAATCCATAAAATCAATTAACTTGTATTTAGGAAGAGTTTCTTGAACTCCAAGGGTGGAAGGAAACCCTTGGATTAACACTTCACATACCTTGGTTGCTAAATTCTTGAAGAATGATGGTGAAATCTTAAGCCTTGAGTTTGAAATTTGATCTCCTAGGGTTTTTGTTCTTTAGTAAATTCTGAATAGGGAATGAATTTTTCCTATAAAGGGGCTTAATTTCATATTTTGGGGGCTGACATAGGGTGGGAAAAGACCCAATTACCCCTGAGGATGCGTCTTTTTAATGATTGAAAACTGATTTACCGACGTGCAGATCGACGCGTTGCGTCATTGGCCTCGATGTGATAGCCAACGTGCCGCATTGAGTCCCCATCGGTTCACTATAATTAGCACTGGTAGATGGGGAAAAATAGTCATCGACGCGATGGGCGACGCGGCACGTCGAGATCGCGTTGATCCACTGGTTTGAGCTTTCGAATGTGTTTCAAACGAAGTCTGAAAAATCCAAAACCTGTCCAAGAGCACCTACTGACATTGTTGATCATAAATTAACCTAAAAATTGATATTTATAGATCATAAAGGTCATGAAAAAGAGACGCCAACCTACGAAGGCTAAAATAACACTTGGCTGAAATTTTCAAAGTCTGGGACCCCTTAACAAGCGTTAAAGGTCTGAGTTAAGCTTAGAATTTTGTGGGGTCTTACAAACCCAAACCAAAGATCTAACTAGATTAAAATCAATATTCTAAATCTGTTGAAGTGGTCAGAATTTGCATCCAAGATCATTTCACTAAAGTTTTCTCCCGGTGGTCATTTAGAACCAGCGAAGACTTTAAAATAGAGAATTAACTTTAAAGATCAAACGAACTACTTGGTAACCGAACTATTAGTCCCAGTAATTCATAAATGACTTAGGACAGCTATGGAGAAGCTTGAACGGTTAAGATATGTATAAATATGAAAAATGACCTGAAGGGTCATTATAGTTCTCAATATTTCCATGGTGGTACTAATGTTTCATGAATGAGTATGAGGATGTAATGATCACAACCAACCACAATGAGCATTGTCACAACCAATCACAATGATTATTTCCATAACCAACCTATATACCATCACGTGAGTGAAATATCCACTCATTATTTCCAACCATCCATGAAATCCAACATGATTCACATGCCAATAGAGTATGAATACATCACATCACTACAACAAATGTGATATTTAGCTACGAAATCATTAGTTATGATATAAATTTCGTCACTAATTATTAACTTTTAGTGACAAAAATTTTATTTCGTGTTCGAATTCATGAGCAACATAATTTTAGTGATGAAACATATAAATTTACAGCAAAGTTTTTTTCAATAAAAATTCCCTCCAAAAAATAACTTGGCGCCATTTATTAAGTGCTATTAGTGAAGAATTTTATTTTATCAGTGACACATTATTTTATAGCTAATAATGCAAACAATTTGTGATAAATTAATATTTACCTTAAAATTAGATAAAATTTTGGACAAAACAAGTTTCATCTCTAAAATTAAGGCATTGCAATAGAGACAAATTAGAGTTCGTAGTTAAATATATGTTAAGATTTAGTCACAAAATTCTATATTTGATTTGTGGCCTTAGTTTTTATCACTAATAATATATGCAATTAGTGATGGTCATTTATTGTCTCCAATCAATCGGTGATTCAGTGACAACATAGTTTTGTCACAAATTATGCAATATTTAAATAGTGACGATTTAAATTTTGTAGTTAAATTATTTAACTATTTACTACAAAAAAAAATTGTAGCTGACTATAAAATAATCTTTGGCTAACTTGTTTATGATTATACAAGTGATAAGTGACAAATATTTTTTTAAGCGCTCTCAGTACTAAACAACAAGATGAAACTATAGAATAATATGATAATATCAAGATACATCTTGCGAAAGTCAAGTGACTATGCAAATACAAAATCTAATGGGAGTCGGTGTCGTGATATCACAAAGAGCGACCATACGAAGATAACATCAAACTGCAAGCCTTTATTTATTACAAAAATATAAATTTTAAATTATTTCCCACCAATATTATAATGGTATTAGAGTCACTCTTGTGTCAGCCTTCTTGATTTGAGCCGAAGTTCAAATTGAGTTTGGGAGAATATGATACGGTGGGGGAAACCCCACTCCTGAGCTTAGGCAAATCCTATTCGAAGGGGCAAACCTCAGCAAGGACATTGAGTCCATAAGAGGGGGTGTATGTGACACCCTAACTTTTGATTAGAAGTCCCACAATGGCATAACACAAAAGAGATGTTGGGTATATAAGTGTGCATACCTTTCACCTTAATAACATATTTTAACGACATGCGGCTTTAGGCCTAAAGAGGCTAATATCACTAGTACCATTATAGTACATGGGCACACGGTCTCTGTACCTAATTCTAATATAGGTACCACACCTAAACATAAATGACCCACATGAAATGATTCCAGGATTACGACCTTGCCTAAAATATAACCTAAATACGTCTGCTTATCGACCGGATCGGACGGATAAATATGCTTAACGATTTGGTTTATCAAATATCGGTTTTTAAATATACTAAGCCACTAGCCAACCAATAAGATATCGGTTGGTTCGGTTCGTATTAGTAATTATCTGACGGTTAGCGGATGGTGTATTGGCTCAACTATTTCATATTCTTTTCTTTCACTTTCACAATTTCACTCACCAATATATTGATCTACCACAAAATCATTTTTCCTACTTTACTTAAGCTTACAATTCTGTAATTTAAATCACAGTGAAAAGTACATAAAAACTTAAATTTTGAGTATGCATACATATAAACATTTATTTAACAAATATTAATCAAAATATACTTCAAGTATAGATATTTATATATTAGAAGTGAAGACTAGTCTAGTGTGGTTCAAACACCAGACTAATTAGCTAGTAGATTAGTAAGAAATTCAAGCTCACAAATCGTATCAAGTCATATAACTATGATGCATGTGAACTAGCTAATAAAACATGTAGCTCTCTTGTCGTAATCAAAAGTCCAAAACAGAGAGTTAAATAACTTGTTGTAGTTTGATCTTTAAGGAGCGACGTTTTGGTTTGATTAATTTTAAGGAGCAGTAGAATATTAAATGGAGTTTTAGAATTAACGGTACATACTTTAAAGTAAATAGCTAATGGTAAAAATTAATTATAATAGTTTTTAATGGGTTAATGGTTTACCCAATAAAAAAATTGAGTAATCCACTCTCGCACCGACAAATCGTTAATTATAAAATATTAATTCTTTTTCAACCGTTAATTCGATAACCAAATACCAATAATCCAATAATTTAATTTTGTGGTTGGCTTATTAGTTATGATTCGATTTTGAACAACCCTAACTACAAATTATATTGTTGCATATAGCTTAACTTCCATTAAATAATTCCTTTTGTGATGGTCTTATAATGCAGATTTTCACTAACCTCTGCAACTTTCACCAAATTATCAAAATCTCTTAAATGATGCAATTTAATACAATTTGTAGCAATTAATAACCCTTCCCCCCCTCTCTCTCTCTCCCCCCCCCCCTCAAATACAAAAACAAAACTTAGCTTGTATGCCATAGCTTGAACTTTTATGCACAATAAGTCGAGTATCAGATCAACTATGTTTAAGTATGTTCATTAGTAAATATTTCCTCCGTATAAAAAAATTACCTACTTTCATTATAGTCTGTTTCCAAAAGAAATAATCTTTTTCTTTTTTGACAATGATTTAATTTCAACTTTTCATATGACAGTTTAAGACCGCAAGATTAAAGGATATTTTTGTACATTTAACATAACTTTAATTTTAAATCACGTGATTCAAAAGTTTTCTTTATTTTCTTAAACTATGTATCAAATTAAAATAGATCATTCTTTTTTAAACAAAGGGAGTAGTAAAAAGATGATAAAAGAGGAGACTAGAGAAAAGAAAGATGTTAATAGATATTTTCTTCATTTCATTTTACTTGACACTTGTACTAAAGGTAGCTATTATATTTTGCTTGTCCATTTTAACAAAATAGTTTAACCGCACGTGTAACGTATGATTATTTAAAATTAAATGATTTTTTTTATTGTGTAGATTTTTCATGATGTATAAAAAGTTCAAATCACTTTTCAAAGATCCTTCACACTTTAATATAAGAATGTAAACATAAACATATATTTTAGAGTAAGCACATATATATTTTACCATCAAAAGTTCCAAGTGGTTGATAGATATCACTTTTACATTTGTCATGCAATACCTCTTTCCCTTGTTGTTAGAGGCTAAGAGAGATACATCAATTTGAACCATATTTGTGGTAAGATTATTTTTTTATATTTAAAATCTTAACTTATTTTTAAAGTCAAATCTTTACAGAATCATTGATTAAATTCTTATTATGTGCTTGAAATTTTTGAAAGTTTAATAGTTCTTAAATTTTTCGTATTCTAATTCTTTTATATTTATTTGTAGATTTTTTAAATCTTCTTAAAATTAAATTTAATTAATTTAGAATTCTTATACTAATGAAAAAAATATTAGTTGTCATTAATTCTGATGATTTCTAATAAGAAAATATTTGACTATAAATATATTTAATTAATTTTCAACTCTTAAATATTAGAAAAAAAATAGCGAAAAGAGGATTTTGTCTAATACAAAAACTTCATATTAAGAAAAAATAGTGAAAAGACGATTTTGTCTAAAGAAAAAAAATTTAATGGAGGAAAAAATATTCAAACAATATTTCTAAGGCCCTTCACACTTTTAATATATTATAGATATAGATAAATAGAGTTTTAAAATATTTTTCTATACTTTTTTTAATATTAATTAACTATATAAAATAATAATAGTTAAATTTAAAATTTTAAAAATATTCTTAATTAAATTAATTTACTATGATATACTTCTAATTAAGGATATTTTTGGCAATAAAAATGAAAAATGTATTCACTTTATTTGGTATTTTTGAAGTTGCAATAGAGTTGGAGTTGTGTTTGACCAAATAAATATAAAAAGTTAAAATAAATTCAAATAAATTTAGAGTTTTATGAATATTGAGTTATTTTATGAAAATAAAAAGTTTAGATTTTTGTAAGAAATTAAATTTAAAAGTGTAAAAAGTTGATACAAAAATAGTGAAAACACCTTTTGAGGTGTTGTTCAAAAATTCAAAAATAATGAAAACGTATTTCAAATTTTATAACCAAATAAGTATTTTAAAATAAAATAAATATATATTTTAAAATATTATGAATAATATTATAGCCAAAAGGCCTACTAAATATCTTTTTTAAATGAGAGTGTTAGGTCAACCTGAGCGAACTAATACAAAATGGAGGGAGTAATAGGGACATTTGAAAATTAGATTAAAAATTTTCAGAACCCACGGGCAAAAAATGCTCTTTTTTTCATAATGCATAATTCCGTTCCCTACTCGTGAAATTCCCTATTTTTCAGATGGCACAATTTCCTTCCAAACTCATGATAGCTTTCAGTTGGGGCTTACTTCCTCTCTTCGTCATCTCTCTATTGAGTAAGTGGCTACAATCCCAGTAACACAGGTTTTACTTTGTTATGCTCTTTCTTACTTCTCAATTCTCAAATTTTTATATCTTTTTTATTTACTTTCCTATGTAGAGTTCATAGCCAAAATTATTTAGGATATGCATTGATTACAAATCTTATAGGCCCTCATTTTCTCTTTGGGTAAAATTGTTAGATATAGTGAAATGAATATTTTTTTAGGCCGAGGGATTATTAAAAATGACCTCTCTATCTCTACGAGATGGGGTAAGGCCTCGGTACACTCTACCCTCCCTAGACCCCACTTGTGGGATTTCACTGGGTATGTTATTTGTAGATGTAGTATGAGCAAAGTGATTTATTTAATTTGATTAATTATTTTTGCTTTTTACTATTTTTTTTATTTCATTTGAGGAAATGCTAAGTTATAGAGTGAGAAGTATGTGGTATTGTTTTTTAGATTTGATGGATTAAAGGAGAATTGTCGAGAGTTTTAATATATTCCCACTATGGATTTCCCTATTATTTATATTGGGATTGTAATTGAGAAGTATTTAATGTGTTGTTATTTAGATTTTCTTCCTTTATAGGCTAAACGTCTCACTTTTAAGATATTTTCACTTTGAATTTCCTTGTTATCTATATTGGGATGTTAATTGAGAAGTATGCAATGTATTGTTATTTTATATTTAATTGCTTGATAGGTCAAACGTCCGAGTTTGAAGATGTTTTCACTTTGGATTTCCCTGTTATGTCAGGAGTCTATTGGAAACAACCTCTCACCTTTGAGGTAGAGAGGTATGGACTCGTACGCTCTATCCTCTACAGATCCCACTTTGTGGAAATACACCGGGTATGTTTTTGTTGTTTTATTGATTATAAATCCTACCTTTCTAGTATTGGTGTTGTGCGAGAAATGGGTATGTGCTTTTGAAAATAAAGGTTTACTTTTTTTGTTGTATTCTGCTATGCCATGATTTTGATTCCATGTGTTTAGAATTCTCCATTAATCTGTTCTGGCATTAGTATTTGTCTACCTTTTGGAGAAAGATATCCAGTGCTATAGTTTATCATTCAGGCACTAAACTTCAGCTATATTCTAATGTTGATATTAGAATTTCTTTTTTGTCAAAATATAAAACTTTTGGTTATTTAGACAAGTTTTAAATCAAATTCTAGCTAGATCCTTGAAGCTAATTCATATTCATCTATGGGTAAGCTCATTTTAAAATTCAAATGATTAAGTCAAGAAAGAAATGTTCTTTATAGTCTTTAGTGTATTACTACAGTCCATGGTATTTTGGTTGTATTGGTAGATTCTATGTTTGTGTCAATTTCCATGCCATGTACCATAGTTTATTAAAACTTAATGATAATACAATTAAACTTATCCTCGTTGATCAAGTGTTTTTCTCATTATTGAGTGTTGACAGTCTACTGGAAATGCCCAAATTTTCCCAATTGTGAACATATGATTAGAAAAAGCACTTTTTATATGGCATATGTATCATCCATGTCAGTCTCACTTATAATAGAAGCATGTCATTATTGAAAATATAGGATTTACATTTACCTTAGACAATCATTTTCTTTTGATACAGAGGACTTTATGGCAGGATCAGCATCATGGGTTGGAAGAGGCCTGTCATGTGTTTCTATTTAAAGGAGGAAGAGAGATGCTAGACCATTATTTAATTAAACTCCATCCTTGGTAATATGTTCGTGGGGGTTATATGAAGTTTATATTTCCTGCTTGTTAAATGCTAAGGATGTCATAAAATAGAATGAAATATAATAGTTTCAAGTCTACTTGCTCTTTTCCCGGTGAACTTTTTATACTGCTTGGGTTGAATCTCATAGAAGTCCTTTCTTATCGATATCATAAGAGTCCTATTGCGTGCTTTACTAGTTTGTGTTATTAAATTTTGCTCTTACTTTTGTTGTTGAGATGGACAAATATGCTCGTGTTAAGCATCTAAATATGTTGTGTTTTTAGTTTCTAGTTGTACCATGTCTAAGGCACAAGTGATTTTTCTAAATTTTCCATCTTTCCATTTTAACAAGATGTCCTATAGCATTTTAGTGGGTGTCTGCCCAACACTTTCTAAATTTTCTTATTTTTATTTTCAAATGCCATGTAAGAAAAATGATTTTCAGTGATTACCTTTGGAAAATCGTCGTCAAAATTAACAACTTAGTAGCCACTAATCAAGTTGCCACATATGTTGTAGTTGAAGTGATGACAAAACTAGACGCCATAAGAATGATCATTATCTGTAGTGAACCTTACAAAGATATCAGTAATATGTGTCACAATAGCTAAAATTTGATGAAAAGGCTTTAACGTCTATGTGTTAACATTTGAAGATCTACCTACTGACTTCAGGTACATCAACACCTCGCTCCAATCAAAATTTAAAAGAAGAAAAAAGAGGATTTTCTCAGGCTTATTAACATTTTTTAATTGATTTTCCTTCTTACCTATTGCAATATTGAGTGATATATAAGTTGTTTGATTGATTATGCAAAGGTGATGGATTATATCGCTGCAAAATTTTTTATACTTCGCAAGAAACTTGCCTACTTTTTGTCGCTCTTTTACAAGAGAATGATATGTCAATCATTTGAAGCATATTTAATATGTACTAGTAAGAGTGAAACATTGCCAGGAAAGCTAATTTTTAGTGTTGAAATTGACTATTATCTTTGCTACTTCTTTGAGCTTTTATTATTAATGTGTATCAATGCTCTTTTTACATTGCGTTCTTATCTTTGTGGAACATAGATAGATGAGAACTTATAATTTATTTTTGATTACTAATAAGGGATGCAAAGTCATTGATTAAATTGAACTAAAAATGAAAATTAAAGCATGTTTCTTAGTCATTGAGAGGTCAGGGTCCTCCTGGAACATAAAGCATTGAGGTAATTACTTAGCCTTTTAAATGGATTTTCTCCATCCTTGATTTCCAAATTATTTTTTGAAATTTTATTTCATTGATTGAAATAATTTTTTGGACTGATGATGTGCATTAGGGAAACATTGAATATTTGATTGCTTTGGAGGAACTAGTTAAAGCACATAGACAATTTGAGTTGACCTTTGTATCAATAATTTATTTATTCAACTCAAGTCTCATAGATGTTTACCATTTGAACTTTTTATCCACTTGTTCTGCTATATCGATAAGATATGGTTACTGCAATTCGTACTGCATTGACAGAATTGCTACACACTATTATAATAGCCTTAGTAAGACTTTTTTCCCTATACCAATGGAAAAACAAAAAGGAGAATTTTTTTCTACTTGTGCACAATGATAAACTATGTCTTCCTACTCAAATATCATAATTCCCTCGTGTATTTTCATTTAAAATTTTTGGAGAAAATCTAGAGCCATAGTCAGAGACCCGGGCTTTATCAAACTGTAATCTATTTCATGTGTAGTTAACATGATTGAGTAAATTGGACTTGGTCTTCTATTACTTTTTAGTGTGTTTGTTTTTCATCAAAATGTTACCTTTCTTTTGTGTTTATTGGTGAAGTTGGATGTAAGTATTAAAAAGTGGTGGACTAAGGAGAAATCATACACTTGAAATTTGAGGTAGACTTATTACTTGTTTTTGCCTATTTTTTATTGTGAATGGGTATGGTATATAGACCTGTACTATCTAGAAGTACTTATAGATTTCTGATTCAGCTGAAAAATGAATTGTTGAATGTTGCTCTCATGAAGATTTTTACATGCTCTAATGTATTTTTTCTCTTTTGGCAATACTTTTCTTGTCTACTAATATTGCAGGTGATAGCATCATATTTTCCTTTACGATAGTGTATTAAGGGCTTGAAGGTTTTGATTGAGTCACTCTTTGGTGCGATTGTGAAAGCATTATTCTCTTTTTCTTCATTTCAGTTTTTCAACATATGTCATGCATGTACTTTCTTGTGTGTCTATTTCAAATTTGTATTCTTCCAAAGTCAGCTCCAATTTTAAAATATTATTTTCAACTTTTAATAAATTTCATATTTTTTTTTGTCCAAAGGCCTACTTATTATTCAGTTTGATGCCAAAAAAATCAATCTTTTTCAATTTCGCACCAAAATCAAAGTGATAATGTTTTGCTCGGTATTTTCTCCACTCTTGTAATTGTGCAATATATACACTGACCATACTTACACATTGAAACACTGCAACATTGCAGTTGTTACATAAGCATTCCCTTGGGGTTAGTTTTTGACCGTTCGTTTATTCTTCTCTTGATAATGAGGAACTCATTTCCCTACATCTTCAAGACTTGATGAATGTTCATTTCTTTATTTATTTTCACTTAAATATTGTACTTGGTGTAGGTCTTTTTTGTTCTAGTATTTCGCCATTGATTTTGTCCATTTTCTCATTTCTTTAACCAAGCTTTTGAAAAATATTAATAATTACCTTATGACTGCTATATATTTGTAGGACCGATGTTAAGCAAAATATTTGAACATCAAATCATATGGTTCAATCACAAGACTAAAACATCTGCTGAAATACTAAAATCTAACCGTCAACTCAATACAACTGATGATACTGAGAAGATTGATAAACAGGATAAATGTCTAACTGACTGATTGAAAATCCTCTAAGTAACTGAGGAGCTGATGGGACAAGCCCCCAACTAACTCCAACTAACTGAAAATACAAAACTACAAAAATAACTGAATAATTAATCATAACCTCAATGGATGAGGACTCACCACTATTGCTGCTGGGTACGCTGAGTCGTCTAAGCACAGTCAGGAAATTGAGCGTCTGAACCTATTATATAAGACATCATAGCACAAATAAGAGTACTCGGTTACTACTTTAAATGTACTGGTATATGAGATGAGGTCTAGCTAAAATGCATGGGGTACTGTGTACATGAGATAAGGACTAACTGAACAACTTGAAATAACTGAGCATGAATGCATGAAAAATGTAACATTTGAGAATGCAAGACCAAGCATATGCATATTTCTAAAGTAATATGTAATCTGAAAGACTAAAATTAGTATAACTGAATAACTATAAATCAGTATGCTTTGGTCAAGCAAACTTGAACTGAATATGCAATGAATACTGTACTGAGACTATGGGAGGTATCATGTAATGGACATTCCCCAATCTAAGCTAATTGAGGTCCAACCTTTAACTCTAGTTGGAAAAGTGTCAGTACCGTGCATAACACTAGTTGTGTGGATTCACTAATCTGATGTCCCAAAGGACTAGGGAGTCAGTCCTAAATTGGTGGGTAACCCTTAAGAAAGTGTCAGTCCTAAACTGGCGTGTGAAATCTCATAATCCTATACTGGCTATGTAGTTCTGGAACTTAAGGACTTCTGCTAAGGACCCAATCCTAATTGGAGGGAGAGGCCCCACCCATAGGTTCGCTCGGTGCTAAATCCCATGGCATCAATTAAGTACCAATAGTCATGCATGTATCAATATAACACTACCCAAATAAGTAAGTAACCTAGCAAGATACTAGTGTGCCCTCAGAATAAAGAAATTCCCCTTTTTCTCTCATCTCAAAACTCAAAATTTAAACATGGGGATTTGCACAAAAACACTCACTCTCAGAATGAAGTTCCAGCCAATGTATGCCAAATACCATATGCTTTACTTTATCTTCATTACCAAGGTATCCAACTAGGTGAGTTAGGATCACTATAGGTCTTTCTCGGCTTGTAACGTAGGCTAAGGGCTGGTATGATATTAAATGGCATTTAGAGTGACTAACCTCCTTGGCACTACCTTAACTTGTGGGATCCACTTAGTAACCTCTTTTTCTCTCTTTGTCTTTTCTTTTCTATTCCTCTTTTCCTCTTTTTATATTTTCCTCTTTTCTTGATCACCTATTATTCAGGATGGATGTGACTTTTCTTTTTCATTCTTTTTCTTTTATTATTCTTTTTCACACCACCCAATTTATTCTTTTTCTTTTATTCTACCTCTCTTCATACCCAGTTTATATCACGTACCCCTATGATAGAAACCCCTCAACTTAGGCTTTTTGCCTAAGTCAAGGTGCACAGTGTCCAAGGATGACTAGGGCCAAAGTAGGTTCATTATGATCTAAATGGGAAGGTGATAGGTGTCATAGAAAGAAATGGTCAATTCTGGCTTAAAACAGGGATCAAGTGATAGCATACATAAAAAGGAAGGTTATTTAGGCTGAAAGTGGCTAAAAGTTAAAACGGCCTATGATCCTTTCCTAACCCCTATCTTTCAACTAAGGTAAGACGAACTGGAAAAGTTCTAGATTCGGCAGTATAAAGGGAACTGAGTAAGATCTCTCACACACACATGGCACACAAGTGTATTACCATCTACTACTCATCCAGTTCGTGCAATTATTAGCAGTGATTATCAAGCAACTAAAACTTAATGCCATAACAAGATGCACAGTGGTTACACATGAATGCAATTCACACAGCTACCACATAGATAATTGGAGAGGTAGTTATCATTCCAAGAAAAATTAACAAAACATATGTCAACTGCCATAGATACTTATTTTTCTCCCAGTTAACCACAACATATCACAAAGAAAAAATAATACACCTAAACATGTCGGCTATACTAGGAACAAAACTCCGGGGGAAAGAGGCACGATAACAAAAAACCCAGGAGGACATCATCACCCACAAGTAGCTGATGATAGGCGAATTTACACGCCTATATCAATATATTTTGCCCATATTTTAGCCTAGTTTTGAGAACAAAGTATATATTTCATGCACTTTTAGTCCTTTTTCCTGTAAATGAGCTAACGAACATGATTAGTAAAGTTTCAGGTATAAATGATGCAGAATTCAGCATTTTATGGCTTACTTGACGCAAAAGAAAGCTCACGAAGGAAGGGAAGGGAGTTTACACGCCTAAGGACCAAAACTGTTGCATGGAGACACCCATTGGCATGTCTCCTTATCAACTAGTCTATGGGAAGGCTTGTCATCTACCCATCGAGCTCGAACATAAGGCATTGTGGGCATTGAAGCAATTAAATTTGAATTGGGATGATGTGAAGAATCTGAGGTTGGAGCAGTTGAACGAACTAGATGAATTCCGTCTCCATGCATATGAAAGGTCAGACCTATACAAGGAGCGGATGAAAAAGTATCATGATCAGCGGATTGTTCGATGAAACTTCCAAAGGGGTGATATGGTA
Organism: Capsicum pubescens; assembly: GCA_030864215.1. Classification (NCBI taxonomy): domain Eukaryota; kingdom Viridiplantae; phylum Streptophyta; class Magnoliopsida; order Solanales; family Solanaceae; genus Capsicum; species Capsicum pubescens. The sequence continues at coordinate 188,719,614 of CM061544.1, read as the reverse complement.
CTTCTCTTCAACTCCAGATTGAAGCTCTTACCAGGTAAGTTAAAGTCTAAGTGGTCTGGTCCATACAAAGTTATCCAAGTCTACTCGTCTGGAGTAGTCGAATTGGAAGACAATAATGGTGTTGTCTTCAAGGTGAATGGCCAACGTTGTTTTTAGGCTAGTAGGATTTGGTTACATTAGCCTAGTAGGATTTGGTTAGATATTTTATTTATCTAGTAGGATTAGGATATGGGTATTATAAATACCCTATCATGCTAGAGATTTTGAAGAATCTGGGAGACCACAACACTTCCTTCCAGCCCTCTCATCTTCCACTACAAACAATTCTACAACTCTTCTAATCTTTCCATTAATTCTATTTTTCTTCTTCTACTCTTCTATTCTTAAATTCCACAACAAGAGAATCGTTACTTTGCCTAGGAATTCACGCCTCACGCCTACCACCTAAGCTACACGAAATTACTCAATTTTGTGGTATAACAACAATGTCAATCATGATCTCCTTCGCATTCATGGGTAACTAAACTTCTCTGTTTATCGTTATTTTGGTGACACATTACAAATCCCCCCTTTTTACGAGACTTGCACCAAAAGTTTAGTAATTTTGCTTACTTGTTGGCCAAGCTATTCCCTGTGGGACCGACACCCAACCCTGTTGGGTTCTATATTTGCTAACAACCACTTTACACTCCTACGAGAGCTGTAGATTGAGCGTTATCAGTAGCCCCACCCCCAACTTAAAATCATGCAATGTCTCTAATGCGTCAAACCAAAACAAGAGAGTTAGAAACATACCTGTGGAACCATGGGTGTGAAGGTCTGATGTCACTCACGTAATACTAATACAAACAACAAAATACCTTGGGTTGCCTCCCAAGAAGCGCCTGGTTTAATGTCGCGGCACGACTCAGTTATCTTGACTACTCAGACTTCGTCAAAATACTTTGTTGATAATTATTTATGTCTCCACTTGGAGGATTTGAAACGTCGGCCCAACCTTTGACCAATACATCTTCGGGGTGTGTAGGGAAAATGTGAGGGCATGATGAGAAATGTTCTATCACGCCACTTTGAAGACTTGAACTGCTTGCCAATTTTGCATCAAACTTTTGTGTGGGCTCATTTGGCAATGGTGAGAATCTTAAATAGCCACTAAATGGACTTCGATCTTTAAGCTCCTTGTCCTTCAAGATTGGGGTTGTAGTTTCCCATTTTGGAAGGATAAACTCCAAAATGTAAGAATCTTCCTCCTCATTTTTAAAATTCACCATTTGCTTGGGTGATTCGACTTTCATCACATCCACCAAGTAAAATGTTGAAAAATGGTTTGAATGAGGTCTTCTCCTTAATTTTAGAGTTGTATCCTTCTGGTAATCCTCACCCCGAATTGGGCTAGAGTCTTTAGAAAAGATTTTCTTTGTTTCTTCTTTCGATTCTAGCACCATTTCCTCGTCTTTGGCATCTTCATTCATAAATGGTTTGGTTAGTTGGGAAATCACCGAGGTTTGCTCAACATCAAGCTCATCATCAACATTGGATTATTGCTCCTCGTCTTTACACTCTTCCATTATTTTAAATGATTCTACAGACAAGATATCATCTAAGTATAATGTAGAAGAGTGCTTTAAATGATTTACCTCGATATCCATCTCATCTATCATTCTTCCTTCCTCGTTAATTAACTTTATGTCTTGATGTATATCATGTATGAAATTATTCATTGTGTCCACACGATCTAATATTAGTTGAAGCATAGCTTCAATGCCACACTTCCCGGTGCTTCATTCTTCCTTTTCTTAACTATAAGACCTGTCAAACTCATAAGAAGAACTAGAATTTGGGTTAGCACAATAGAGGGAGGGGGAATTTGAGCAATCACTCCAACGTCCATCTTGACTACCATATAAAGAACAATTATACTCCCGGTAGGATGGAGATGGTGCACACATCTCTCTTCGGGGAGCATATCTACAGTCATGCCAAAAGTGAGGTCCATCATAATATGGACATGGATCATCCAGATAAGATTTCCAACCATCAAACTCACATTTATTCCATGATGCCATAGTAAGAAATAAGCAAAAATAAAGAAAAACTACCTAACACACGAAACAAAGGAAATCACAAACAAATACTTACAAGTTTGAATTCAAGCAAGTAAGGTAACATTCCAAACCAACTCAATACACCAAATTGTTCCCCGACAACGGTGCGATTTTTTATAACGCTCAACTTACACCTCAAATTATCAATATATTTACCCAACTTTGGAGTCAGGGTTGAATCCACAGGGAACAATGTGAGTGGCGATTAAACTAGTTTGAAATTATAGCTACAAGTTAAATTTAAACAAATAATACAAAAATATAAAATGGGGGTTTAGTATTAATGTTTGTAATCAATATAAATGGAAAACTAGAGTTATGTTCACTGTGGGTTTCGGGAATTGACAGAAACAAGGAACTGCTTAAGACTCTTGAAGTAAGTAGGAACAACAGAATATCCCTGACGACGATACTATCAGACTTATCTTTTGACCTCACCAGACAAAATATTATCTAATTCTTTCAAACTTAGATAACATATCTATTTCAAATAGGATGTTATCTCAGGTAGATTAATCCAGTTACGACATCAATCATTAAATAGAAGATTGGTAGCTTCCGAGTCCAGGGTTGATAATTCACGTCCTCTAGTCTATTTCTTTGTTCAAGCAAATAAACCTAAGGCATAACCTATTATTTGCAACCCATAGATTTTAAGTTAAAACAATAGAATTTCAAGACATCCTACTACTCTTTGAACCCTTTAAGTACCTAGCAACATATCAAACCCTAATCCATGGATCCCATAACTCGGGCTAATGGAATTAGCCGTTCATGTTTTGATGAACGAAATAAAAAGTTGAATTCATGATAGTATGGATAAACTTATGAATGGATGAAAACAACAAATTTTTCTTCAATTGAACCACAAGAAAGTAATCCACAATAGTTGATAAGTGTTGAAGGGAAAATAAGAAATATACTTGATGAAAAAGATGAGGCAATGTACGTTCCTCCAAAGTTCCAAAAACAAGATTGAGAGATCCTGAATAAAGCCCTCAAAACTTCTATTTATACCTAAACCTAATTATAGAAATAAAATAATAAAATTATCGGATTAGCTGATGACGTGGGTGACGCCGTATCAGGGATCTGACACCTTATCAAGAATGGCGTCAGTTGTGCTCCTGTTTTCTTCAAGTTCTACCTTATGTTGACACCGTCTATGATGCCGCGTCATGTTCCTAATGCCTTATCACTGACGTCATTAGATTCCTCCTTCAAATCCTGATTCTCTGCTTAAGGCTGACGATGTCCTTGACGCCTTATCATGATCCTGGTGCCTTATCACGAACATCGTCACCTTTTTCTCCTAAATTCCAATCTCTGGTTTAGGTTAATGGCACTGCTGATAGCTTATCACGAGGCTGACGACTTATCACGAATATCGTCAGCCATGTTTTCCTCTCTTTTTGCTCCAATTTCAACTCTTTTGCTCTGTTGTTGTTTATTATCATTTATTTTTCTTTTTTCTGCAATATCTCAAGTAAACATATCAAAACAACAATAGTTTCTTAAGATTTCACAATTATTTTGAGCTAAAAAACATTAAATGTGTTAGCTTTTTCTCACATATCATAACTCTGACTGACTAAAAATATAAAACTACTGAAATAACTAAAATAATCAATCTTTCCCTCAATGGATAAAGACTCACCACTACTATTGCTGGGTACGCTGAACTGTCTAAGCACGGTCAGGACACTCAGCGTCTGAACCTATGATATAGGAAATCATAGTGAGAAGAAGAGTATATAGTCAGTACTTTGAATGTACTGGTATATGAGATTAGGTTTGTCTATAATACAGGGGGTACTGTGCAATTGAGATAAGGACGAACTGAACAACATGAAATAACTGAGCATGAATGCATGAAAACTATAATATCTGAGAATGCAAGACCAAGCATATTCATATTTCTAAAGTAATCTATAATATAAAAGACTAAAATCTATATAACTGAATAATTGTAAATCTGTATGCTTTGGTCAAGAAAACCTGAACTGAATATACACTTAATATTGTACTGAGACGATGGGATGTATCATGTAACTGACATGCCCCAATCTGAGCTAATTGGGGTCCAACATGTAACCCAAGTTGGAAGGGTGTTTGTACCGTGCCACGGTTATTACCACTTGTTATGTGCATCCACTAATCTAATGTCTCAAAGGATTAAAGAGTCAGACCTAAACTGGCGGGTGACCCCTAAGAAAGTGTCAGTCCTAAACTGGTGGGTCACATCTCATCATCCTACACTAGCTACGTAGTTCTGGAACTTAGGGACTGCTGCTAAACAGACAGTCCTAACTGGTGGGTGAGTCCCCATCCCTAGGATTGCTCAGTGTTAAATCCTACTCCCAACTGAACTGACACTTGTACTGAACTGAACTAAATTTAATTGAATATTATTTCTGATAATGCTCATTCTAATTATAATAACTTAGTAAATAGAAATGTTTATGGTTTAAGTGTATCATACTTGAAAATCTAAAAAATCATGTAAGATATGTAGGTATCAAGTATTTATAACCCACTAGCACTGAATGATCACTGTATGAACTAACAAGTGTATCATGGTTCGAAAACCATAAGTATAGACATTTCATCAAACGTGTGGGGATCTTGAATTTAACAAGGGAATGCTTGCTAAGAATCATAAATTTAAGATTTATCATGGAATTCACTTAAATAAACCATGGGAAACTCAAATTTATAGCATGAGAAATTCAAAATCTTGCATGAAATCATACATGGGCTGATTTGAATTGAAATCACCATGAAAACATAATTAAACCCATCTTAAGCAATATAAAATACAATAATGATAGAAAAATCCTTTCTTTAATTAAAAAAGAGGGTTTTTAAGCTCCATGGATGAAAAGACCCATGAATGAACACCCCACATACCTTAATCTTTTAACTTGAAAGAGAAACAATAATCTTGATGCTTTCTTGAAGGTTCTTGAACTTGTGGAATTTGAATTCTTTATTTCTTGGGGATGAAGGAATTGAATTTGTGTTCATGGGGAAAGAGAATTATTTTTTTGGGAGGATAATTGGAGAAGAAGGGCAAAATTATGCCCTAATTTATGCCCAAGCATGTTATGAATGATTGGGTTAAGGGGGAAAAGACCCAATTTCCCCTCAGTCATTTAAATTCAAAATTGGACACAATAGGCTTACCGTAATACAGTCTTTATTGCGGTCGTTCATTTCACTCAGCGCTACGCGGTCTGCATAACAATGGGAATAACATTATGATCTGGGCTTATCGCTAAACCATCTGGATTTGTGATCCAAACAAAACCTAAACCCCTTCTAAAAAATCCAAAACTTATCTAAGACATGCTCCTTATATCTCTAAACATTAATAAACTCAAAAACTAATATCTCGGAGTCAGAAATATGAAGTTAAAAATCCTCCAAGTTTAGAAACCTTAAAATGACTAAGTCCCCAATACTTGGAGAAATTTTCAGGCCTTAAGACCTTTAAGCATGAAACTAAAAGATGAACTTATCTAATAATTGTATGGGGTATTATAGGACAACTTAATATTCATGAGAGAAATTCCCCGATGCACAATCTAGAGTTGGTGGTTGTGGTTTTTGCTTTGAAGATTTGATGCCATTATTTGTATGGGGTGTATATGGATATTTATTCAAACCAAAAGATCTTGAAGTATATGCTTACATAGAAGGAATTAAATCTTAGGCAAAGGCAGTGGCTTGAGCTACTTAAGGATTATGACATAAGTTTGCACCACCATCCAGGTAAAACTAATATGATTGTTAATGCTCTTAGCAGGTTTTCCATGAGGAGCTTATTTTAGATTGAGGAGGAAAAAGAGGGTTCATAAAGGATATTCACAAGCTGACTAACTTGGGATTTCATCTTTTGGACTCTGGGGAGGAAGGAGTGATTTTTCAAGAAGTGGTTAAGTCGTCTCCTTGCATTGAGGTCAAGGAGAAACAGGTTTTGGATCCAATTCTCAGTCAAATAAAAGATAATTTGACTCAACCAAAATTTATGGATTTTGATATTGGAGGAGATGGTATCTTGAGATATCAATAAAGGTTGTGTGTTCCTAATGTCGATGGACTTTGGAGAAGGATTTTGACTGAAGCTCATGAATCTAGATATATAGTTCATCTTTGATACAAGACGAATTGGCTTCACTCTTTTATCCACTCTTTCGAGATCTATGCTTCAAGGATCACATCTATGCATCCACGACTTGATTGTTCTAGGGGAGAAAACATATGAGTGGATGAATAATGAATTGAGGTACACTTGCAAGTATTTTTATGGAAACTTGTTGGGAGTTTCTTTGGTTGTCTAGAAACGTGGGTGCTAGGGATCCATTTTTATTGTGTCCTCATAAAAGATTACTGCTTGTGATACTTCAATAAGAAGGTCTTCAGGTTTAATATACCCTTAGGTTGTCCTGTCTTTATTATTTTGTGTCAATCAATATATCTTTTTATCCTTTTGTATTTTTATCTCATTTTCCTTATTTTTCCGTGTTTTCATGTTGTTTTCATTTTTCATATTTTTGTATTGTATCAATTCATATCAGAGTTGAGCTTGATTTCATTCCCATGAAGTCAATCTTGGGTCTCGTTGTGTTGGAAAATTAAAAATCCCAAAAAAAAATCATTATTCCTATTTTTATCTTTAGGTCAAAATTTGAGTCTTTGGTTTTTTTTTCTTGTTTTTTAGTGTTATATTCTTGTTTCTAATACTATTAGAGTCTAAATCTCGAATTTGAGCTCAATCAGAGTTAAATCGGAGGATCTACCATTATTGAGGAGCTCAAGTTTGAAGATTGAAGGTGGGTGTTAAAACTAAATTTTTGGTGATAAATTTGAGTGTAATAACATGTGGAATGTGATTAAGACATGAAAAAGAGCTTAGGTTCAAAATTTCATCGCATTTTAAGAAACGATTGAAGAGTTAGAGCATTTTGAAGTTTTTTGGTGTTCTTGAGTGTTTTGAAGAAGATTCAAATCTTCATCTTGAATTCTTTTTAAAAAGTGGTGTTTGATCCAAAATGGAAGTGAGACAAGGTTTGTCCCTTATTTATTCCAAAGAATATTCTATTCTTCCAAAGAGAGAAAAGAATCAAAAGGCATCAAAAAGGAATATTCCAAAGGAAGAAGACAAAAGAGAGTACAAAAAGGGGACCACTAGAAGGGAAAATTGGCCAATTACACTTCCCCAATGCCTCTCCAACAATTTTGAACACGTTATCAACTTCAAAACTCCTCTAAATCAGGTTAAAAATCATTAATTTCATCTCTTAATCCCTCCTTTCATTTCTTTGATTCTTTAAACTAATTAATAACTAAACTGTAATCTACTTAGTTGTTCAACTAGTTCTTGATTCGTTTTTCTGTGTGTCTTATTTTCTTGTGTCTTTTCCTTCTTTTATCTTTGTTTATTAGTTTAAACTCTTGAATTCAAGTCTCTCGTGTTATATTTCTTGTTCGTTTGTCATTTTCATTTGTTCCTTTCTAATTTTGATTCTTGAATTCAAAGTCCTTACCTTTCTTATTTTGATTCTTTAATTCAAAGTCCATAGTTGCTCCATCTCCTTTCTACTATGTACTAAGATTCATGGGTGGAACAACCATTGAAACTCTTATGGAAACACTCATGGGGATACAATTAACTGTGGATGAAATAAATGGATCCATGACACGAATTGAGGATACATTGGAAAACATAGAGAAACGACAAATTAACCTAACACCGGAGTTCAACCATCAAAATTGTACTCCAATACCTTAATAATATGTTCCCTCAACCTAAAAAAATACTAACCAAGCTCCATAAGGCATTGTTCAACCAATCCAAATCCAAATATGTAATGATTCTTCCCACATTATGCCCATTAACCATGATACTAGCATTTTACCTAGTATCACTCCTTCATTTGTCTAGGTTCACGAACAAAAAATCTTAAATAAAGATGTAAAGAGAATGCTTTATGAAAATGATCTTGAAGGCCATTGTAGTTCATGCAAAAAGAAAGGGAGTTTCGATAAGTCAACGAAAGAGTTGGATTCGAAGATGAATCCTTTTCAAGAAAGGGAGGATGATACAAGACAAATTGGCTTCACTCTTTTATACGCTCTTTTGGGATCTATGCTTCAAGGATAAAATCTATGGATCTACGACATGGTTGATCTAGGGGAGAAAATATGTGAGTGGATTAATAATGAATTGAGATACACTTGTAAGTTTTTTTGTGAAAACTTGTTGGGAGTTTCTTTAATTATCTAGAAATGTGGGTTCTTGGGATTCATTTTTGTTGTGTCCTCGTAAGAGGTTGGTTATTGTTACTTTGATAGGAAGGTCTTTGGGTTTAATATACCCTTAGGTTTCCTATCATTATTATTTTGTGTCAATTTATCTATCCCTTTATCTTTTTGTGTTTTTATCTTGTTTTCCTTAATTTTCATGTTTTTGTGTTGTTGTTTTTTTCGTATTTTTGTCTTGTATCAATCCGGGTTTGACTAAGATGTATCATAACTTGAAGGAAATCTACTGGTGGAATAATATGAAGAGGGATGTGGAAATTTTTTTTGCTAAATATATGGTTTGTCAACAAGTCATGGTAGAATATTTGAGGCATAGTGGCATCTCCCAAGAGATAGAGCTTCCCATGTGAGCGGGAGATGATTAATATAGATTTAATTACTGGTATTTCGTCATCTCAAAATTAGTATGATTCTATTTGGGTCATTATGGGTAGAATGACTAAGTCTACTAACTTCTTACCTGTGAGAACTAACTACTCAAGAGAGGATTATAACAAGTTATTCATTCAGGAGATAGTTAAGCTGCATGGGGTGAGGGTGTCCATTATTTTAGATCGAGGTACGCAGTTTTCTTCTAATTTTTGTCATTCATTTCAAAAAAGTTAAGGTACTAAGGTATAACTTAACACCGTTTTTCACCCTCAAATGAACGGACAAGTGGAGAGTACTAATCAGACTTTAAAACATGTGATAAGGGCCTTTGTAACTAACTTTAAAGGTAGTTGCATTGACCATTTGCCTCTTATTGAGTTTGCATACAATAACAGTTATAATTCTAGCATCTTATTATCCCTTTTAAGGATCTTTATGGTACAAGGTGCAGGTCTTTTATTGGTTGGTTTGAGATGTGTGAGATAGGTTTCTTGGACCTAATTTGGTTCACCAAACTATAGAGAAGGTGAAGGCGATTAAAAAGAGAGTTAAGACTGCTCAAAGTTGCCAAAAGTCTTATGCAGATGTGAAGCAAATGGAGTTGGAATTTAAAGCAAGTGATTGGTTATTCTTTAAGGTTTCTCCTATGAAAGGAGTCATGAGATTTGGAAATAAGGGGAAGCTCAGTCCTCATTACATTAGTCCATACCAAATTGTAAGGAGAATTGGGATTGTTTCTTATGAATTAGATTTACAAGCAATTTTTTCTTTAATTCATCCTATTTTTTATGTGTCTATGCTGAAAAAGTATGTGGGTGACCCTTCTTTCATAGTACCTATTGAGGATTTTGGTGTTGTAGATTTTTTGTTCTATGAAGATGTCTCTTGATTGAAATATTAGATAGGCAAGTTCGTAGATTGAATATGAAGGATATAGCTTCAATGCAGGTTCTTTAGAGGAATCAAAAGATAGAAAAAGCTACATAAGAAACTGAGGAAGATATGAGGGCCAAATACCCATTCTTGTTCCCTTTGTTGGATAAAAGTTCTTAAGGTATAAGCTCTATTTCCCTCTTGCAGAAACACCCTGGGTTTTGGCCCTTGGAAATTTCCTAAGATTTGGACTCACTGTCTCAGTAACGACTCACAATATGAGTCATATGGTGTGGTATGGATCAGGGGACCCTAGTCATTAGGATACTAGTGAAGGGTGGTTGGGTCTCTATTGCAGTTATGGTTTGGTGGTACAGGTCGTTAGGGGTGGTGATGGTTCATTTGGTTGGTCCCTTAATCTAATCAGTAACTTAATAACTTGACTTCACTCTGAGTACGAGTGGCTCACTAAGATACAAAAGGATAGGTTATAGATGGTAAGTTTGAGTCGTATATTGTCCAATAACCAATCTTTTTGGGTTTTGTCTTGGGTACGACTAGCCCATACAAGTCGTATGGTCTGGTCACGAGTGGGAGAAAGGAAGTCGTATGGTGTACAGTGTGTGGGTGTCTAACTCACTGTCTTAGTGATGACTCAATGGTGCGAGTCACATGTTGTGGTCACAAGTCATGGGGTCAACTCTTAACCACCTGTGATAATTATACATTTTTAAGTTGGGGGTATTCTGGATATTTTCCCTTTGTAACTCCCTTTGATACCACGACATAAAACACCTTTTGTGACTTTATTAACCAATTATTCTCAATCAAACACCCTTTTAAAAATATCTTTCAGGCTCATGGTTCAAGTAGAGGATAGGGTTTATTCAAGTCAATCAATTAAGGCTCTAAACGGTGGTTTCTACCATCTTCCTTGGTGTCTAAGGCATGTTACACCTCCTTCATTATTAGTTCAACTAAAAGCATATTTTATTGAATGGTTTTTATGGTATTATTGTGGTATTGTTTTGGTATTGAAATAGATGTTGGGGGTTTGGTTGTTTATGGTTGGATAATGTTTTCCCATGTTTTACTTATGGTATTTTATGTTATAATTATGGTTTTAACATGTGGTTGCATGGAATGATCAATTGGTACTTGGTTTTGGTTTTGAAAATTCTATGCCCTCAACATGTTTGTTAAAATGCCAATGAGAATGATTTTGTCATACAGTTTGACTTTTCTTAAAATCTTTGCATTGCATAAAAGGTAATGGAAATTAAATTGGTTTGGTTGGTTATTAATGGTTTAGAAAGGCCTTGATGGCCACGGTTTTCATTTAACAGAAACTTTGGAGTCAACTTGGTTTAATGGTTTTGGTATGGCATAAATGGATAGACTAGCAAGCTCTAACTTTGGTATGACGATACCAATGGTAAATGGATAAACAAAAGACTCCTTGGTAAATAGTTGGAATGTGTAAATGGTTTTAATATGGACTAAAAGAGGGTTGTGTTAGCAAAGTCGTAGAAGGTGGAGGTCTCGGGGGGACCAATACTGAAAATTCATGTTTGACAATGTGGGGTTTGGTCATGGTGATCATGAGCATGATATAACACTTATATTTTGGGAGATATACTAGTCATCTCAGGTTTTATTTTCCAATTTGTGCAGCTAACACACACCGAGGCCCTTTCAGTAGGGGGAGCTGAACACATATAGCCTATGGGTGGTTTTAGGACGGTAAAGATACACATCCCAGGTAAAAGGTTTTAAATAGAGGCTAAACCCAGTTCTCTTTCCCAGGATGATATACATATATATGTGTGTGTGTGTGTGATTGCATTTGGTTATTTACTTTAGTTTTGAATAATTGCATTATTTTATACTTATTCCTAAGTACATGGTAGCATTCATTCTGCTAACCGTCTTCGGGTGTTGTATCCCTATGTGATGCACGAACTGACCATACTACTACTCTTGCTAAGTGACTTAGATTTGGGGACAACTTATGTCAGACTGAAGTGGTGAGCTTCCATAGAAAGGCTCCATTTCATGCTATGGAATTCGTTAAATTATCTTTGTTTCTAGGACTTTGGTTTTGGCTATGGTCGGGGGCATGTCCCAGTCGGATATTCTTTGATTTTGGTTAAAGGCTTTATTAGACTATTATGGGCTTAGGCAGTGTCAGTATTAGTGTCAGCCTTGATATTGGTATTGGTATTGGGGTTGACACCGATTGGACATTTGGTCGGACATTTGGTTGGTTATGGTTATGGACTTTATTCAATGTCTTTCAATTATTATTGTTTTATCTTGTTATATGTTTGGAATTTATCCGACATAGGGTACAGGGTAGTTATAATTGGTTATTAGGGGCTATCTCCAGTCCCAGTCAAACTTCATATTCCCGATATGACTAGGACCTGATTCCGATTGTGTTAGATTGGTATCAAAGCCCTAGGTTCATAGTCAATTGGGTGTTTGACAAAGTCATGTCTAGTAGAGTTTATTTTAAGGGTGTGTAGCATGCCAAACTCATATGAGAGAGGCTACAAGATACTTATGAATATTTCTCTTTCTTGTGTTTTATTTACAAGATGTAGAGTATAAGGTCCTAAATTTTCCTCTAATTCCTGAATATATCACTTTTTAGATCATGCCTCCTTGAAGATCTGAAGCTGAACAAAACTCCTCTGTCCTACCAGAGACTAATGTTAATGGTACCAATTCTACTTATGAGGTCCAGACTTGGTCTAGGGGTTTAGTTCCTGATTTCCCTCCTGGAGTTCTACCAATTCCCCCTAGTCTTTCTCGATCTCCTCTGGTAGATGTGATAAATGTTGAGTTTCATTTGTCTATTCATATGTTGGCATAGTTTGTAGCCTCTCAAAGCGTGGTGCTTCTGTTACTCCATCTTCTGAGGCTATAAGGGTTTTCTAATTTATGAGGTTGAGCCCTCTTATGTTCACTGGTGTTAAGGTTGAGGAGGATCTTTAGGGTTTCATTGATGAGATGGAAAATATCTTCCGTGTTATGCATTCCACGGTTGTAGAGGGTGTAGAGTTTGCTACCTATTAAATGAAAGATGTATCATACCAATGGTATGAGAAATGAGAGCAGTTTAGGGGTGATGATGCTGAGTCATCCCTATAGGATAATTTCTCTAGTACTTTTCTGGACTACTTCTTTCCTCAAGAGTTGAGGAAAGCAAAGGTGAAAGAGTTTGTTAATCTGAAGCAAGGAAATATATCAATTAGGGAGTATGCATTGAGGTTTTACGAGTTATCGCGGTATTCTCTAGAGTTGGTTTCTAGCATGAGGTCTAGAATAAGGAAGTTCACTTTTGATTTGTCTAAAGACTTGATTTTGGAGAGTAAGGTTGCCTTGTTTAACAAGGATAGGGATATCTATAAGTTGGTTATGTACATGCAACAGGTTGAGGAAGAGAAGGAGAAATAAGCAGAGATTGGGGAAAGGCAGAGCATAAAGTTAAGATTTTTTGAGCTGGGTGGTGGCCAACAGTAGAGTGTCAGGGATGCTGGGAAGTGGCCCAAGAAGAAGTGGGGTATCTATGGATCTTACTTGATGGCTAGTGCTCCCTACCCAAAGCCGTCGGGCGACAGGAATTTTTAGAATGGCAATAATTATAGGGAACAGGGTGCCTAATCTTAGGCTAGTGGGGCCCAATTAACTCCATCCTATCCTCTCTGCAAATTTTATGATTGATTACATCAGGGTTACTGTGATAAAGGAAAGGACAAGTTTTTCAACTGTTGTCAGCCAAGGCACATGGTAAGAAATTGACCAATGGTCAAGGTTGCTTTTGGGGCAAACAAGGTTCTTGTTTCCTTTCTTCAGCTCCGGCACCAAAGGGTACACCATCTAGTTTTGGCATTAATTGAAACTATATCTATGCTCTCACTATCCGCTAGGAGTCTGAGGCATACCCTAATGTCGTGACTGGTATGTGAACTCTTTTCCCATGATGTGTACTATTTACTTGATCCAGGATACACTTTTATTATGTGATCCCATTTGTGGCTGTAGATTTTGGTTTTGATCCTGAGTGTATTCCAGACCCTTTTTTGGTTTCTACCACAGTGGGTGACTCTGTGGTGGCTAGAAGAGTCTATAGGGGTTGTATGGTATCTGTGGGTGGTCAAGAGATTCTGGTGGATCTATTTGAATTAGACATGATTAATTTCAATGTCATATTGGGGATGGATTAGTTTCACTCATGCTATGCATCTCTAGATTGTTGGACCTATAAGATAGTCTTTAAATTCCTTAACGAGCTAGTTATTGAATGGAAGGGTGGTTCCCTAGCTCCTAAGGGGAAGGTCGTATCATTTCTTAGAGCTCGGAAGTTGATCTCCAAAGGGAGTCTCTACCATCTGATCCGCGTTAAAGATTCTAACTCGGAGGGTCTTTCTTTACATTCATCCCAGTGGTGAATAAATTTCACGAGGTCTTCCCTAATTACCTTCCTGGTCTTCCTCCTGATAGAGAGATTGATTTTGGTATTAATCTTATTCCGAACACTTTTTCGATTTTTATTTCACCGTATAGGATGGCTCCAGCCTATTTGAAGAAGATTAAGGAGCAACTCAAGGATCTTTTATACAAAGTTTTTATCCATCCTATTATTTCTCTATGTGGTGCACCATTTTTATTCATGAGTAAGAAAGATGGTTCCCTTTGAATGTGCATTATATCGGTAGCTGAATAAGGTAACCGTAAAGAATAAGTACCTTTTTTCAAGGATAGATGATTTGTTTGATCAGTTTGAGGGTGCTAAGGTTTTCTCCAAGATTGATCCTTGGTCTAGGTATCATCAGCTAAAGATTAGGGAGGTGGATATTCCTAGTACTGCCTTTCGTACCTAATATCGGCATGTTGAGTTCCTGGTTATGTCTTATGGGTTGACCAATGCCCCAACGGTATTCATGAACTTGATGAATAGAGTCTTTTGTTAGATTTTGGATTTTTTCATCATTGTATACATAGATAATATTCTGCTGTACTCTAAGAGTGAGGTGGATCATGTTAATCACCTCTGTATAGTGTTGCAGACCCTGAAGGATCAGCAATTGTATGCCAAATTTTTAAAAGGCAATTTCTGGTTGAACATTGTCACTTTTGTAGGTCATGTCATTTCTAGTAAAGGGATCATGGTAGATTCGTAGAAGGTTGCAGTGATTAAAAAGTGGCCTAGACCCACGACTCCAACCGATATTCAGAGCTTCTTGGGTTTAGTTGGTTACTACATGAGGTTTATGGTGTGTGTTTTTACTATAGTTATCTCATTGACTAACCTAACTCAGAAGAAGGTGAATTGTTTGTGGTCTGATGCTTGTGAGGGTAGGTTTGAGAATCTGAAGGATAAGCTAACATTGCCTCCAGTTCTGACCTTGCCTGAAGGCACTGATGATTTTGTAGTCTATTGTTATGTATCCCTTGTGGGGCTTGGGTACATCTTGATGCAACAAGGCAACTTGATAGCTTATGCCTCTAGACAGTTAAAGGTGCATGAGAAGAATTATTCAACTTATGACTTAAAACTGTTAGATGTGTTGTTTGCCTTAAAAATCTAGCATCACTATCTATATGGCATGCATATGGCTATCTTTTCCAATCATAAGAGACAACAATATGTGCCTTCTCAGAAAAATATTAACCTCAAGCAAAAAAGATTGATTGAGTTGCTCTATAATTATGATATGAGTTTTCACTACCATCTAGGTAAAGCTAACGTGGTTGCTGAGGCTCTTAGCAGGTTGTCCATGGGAAGTCTACCTCACATAGATGAAGGAAAGTTAGAGTTGGTGAAAGATATTCCCCGTTTGGCTAACCTTAGAGTTCATCTCTTGGACTCTGAGGATGGTGGTGTGTTTTTACAGAAGGTGGCATGACACAGTCGTCTCTTGGTGCTGAAATAAAAGAGAAGAAAGTGTTGGATCCTGCCTTGATGAAGATCAAATATGGTGTAGATGGGCAGAAGGTGATGGACTTTGAGATTAGTGGTGATGGTACCTTGCGGTACCAAGGGAGGTACGTGTTCCTGACATAAATAGATTGCGAGAGAGGATCTTGGCTGAGGTGATAATTCGCACTATGCTATTCATCCTGGTTCGACAAAAATGCATCATGACCATAAGGAAATTCATTGTGGAACAATATGAAGTGGGATATGGCTAGTTTTGTGGCTAAGTGCATGGTGTGCCAACAAGTGAAATTTGAGCATATGAGGCCCGGAGGATTGTACAAGAAATTGAGTTGCCTATTTTGAAATGAGAGGTGATCAATATGAATTTCGTTATCGGTCTTTCTTGGTATAGGAATCAGTTTGATTTGGTTTGGGTCATCGTAGATAGGATGACAAAGTCTACTTATTCTTTCTAGTGCAGACAAATTTTTCTACAGAGGATTATGCGAGGTGGTACTTTCATAAGATTATGCAGTTGCATGTAGTGCCTATTTCTACATCTCGAATCATGGCATGCATTTTTATCTCTATTTTAGCGGTTATTTTAGTAAGGTTTGGGGACCAAGGTGAGTCTTAGTATGACTTTCCACCTACAGTCGGACGAGCCAGTCAAAAGGACTATTCAGACATTGAAGGATATGCTACTTGCTTATGTGATTAATTATGGTGGTAGTTGGGTTGAGCATTTCCCTCATATAGATTTTGCATACAACAATAGATACCACTCTAGCATTGGAATGGCTCCATTTGAGGTTTTGTATGGTAGAAGGTGTAGGTCTCCTATTGGGTAGTTCAAGGTTGGTGAAGCAGAGATGTTCGGCCTGGATTTGGTTCACCAAGCTATGGAGAAGGTAAAGGTAATTCGAGATAGACTTAAGACCGCTCAAATTTTCCAAAAGTCCGATGCAAATATGAGACGTAGGAAGTTAGAATTTGAGGTTGGGGATAGGTGTTTCCCATTAAGAAAGTGATGTAATTTGGGAAGAAGGGGAAGATTAGTCCCTGATATGTTGGTCCATACTTAGTTTTGAGAAGAGTTGGTAATGTTGCATATAAGTTAGAGTTTCCTTCTAGTTTGAGCTCTTTTCATCTGGTATTCCATGTTTCTATGTTGAGAAAGTGTGTGGGTGATCCATTTTAGATTGTACCTATCAAGGATATTAATATTCCGGATTTCTTATCTTTTGAGGAGGTTCTTATTGAAATTTAGATTGGAAGGTTCTTCGATTGTGGACCAAGGACATAGCTTTGATAAAGGGTTTACGGAGGAACCACAAGGTGGAAGAGGCTATATGGGAAGTTGAAGAGGACATGAAGTCCAAATATCCATCGTTGTTTTCCTCTTTGGAAGATCCTGCCTAAGGTATCTGTTATTCTTAACATCTTTGTTTTCCAACTTAGTTAAAGGTAAAAGTGGATTTTTAATTCCTTGGTAATCTATTTTCTATCTTAAAGGAAAGCGTAAAGGTGTTTGGGGTTTAATCATGCTAGTCACTGTTATGTCCCATCATTCAAGGAAGAATATTCCAAGTGGGGTAGAATTGAAACACCTTGGGTTTCGTCCCTTTGAATTTCTTGAGTTTTGGACTCACTGTCTTTGTAACCACTCACTATATGAGTCGTATAGTGTTGGTACGGGTCAGGGGACCCTAGACATTAGGAGACCAGTGAAGGGTGATTGGGTCTCTATTGTGGTTAAGGTTTGATGGTACGGGTCGTTAGGGGTGACGGTTCGTTTGGTCGGTCCCTTAATCAAATTAGTAACTTACTGACTTGACTTGGCTCTGAGTATGAATGGCTCACTAAGAGGCGTGAGGATAGGTTACAGATGGTAAGTTTGAGTCATATATTATCTAGTGTCCAATCCCTTTGGGTTCTGTCTTGGGTATGACTGGACCATACGAGTCGTATGGTTTGGTCATGAGTGGGAGATAGAGAGTTGTATAGTGTACAATGCGTAGGTGTTTAACTCACTGTCTTGGTGATGACCCAATGGTACGAGTTGTATGTTGTGGTCATGAGTCACGGGTTCAACTCATACCACCTGTGCTAATTATACAGTTTTAAGTTGGGGGAATTCTGGATATTTCCCCTTTGTAATTCCCTCTGGTAACATGACATAAAACACCTTTCAGGACTTCATTAACCTATTATTATCAATCAAACACTCTTAAAAAAATCTCTCAAGCTCTTGGTTCAATTAAAGGCTAGTGTTTCGTCAAAGAAATCAATTAAGGCTCTAAAGGGTGGTTTCTCCGTCTTCCTTGGTGTCTAAGGCATGTTACTCTTCCCTCATTGTTAGTTCAACTAAAAGCATGTTTTATTGAATGGTTTTAATGGTATTATTATAGTATTGTTTTGGTTTTGAAATAGATGTTGGGGGTTTGGTTATTTATGGATGGATAATGTTTTCCCATGTTTTAATTATGGTTTTTATGTTATAATTATGGTTCAAACATGTGGTTGCATGGGAATGGTCAATTTATACTTGGTTGTGGTTTTGGAAATTATATGCCCTTAACATGTTTGTTAAAATGTCAATGAGAATGATTTTGTCACATAGTTTGACTATTCTTGAAATCTTTGCATTGGATAAAAGGTAATGAAACTTAAATTGGTTTGGTTGGTTTTAAATGGTTTGGAAAGACCTTGATGGCCATGGATATGGATTAATTGGAAACTTTAGAGTCAACTTGTTTAATGGTTTTGGTAAGGCATAAATGGATAGACTTGCAAGCTTTAATTTTGGTATGACGATACCAATGGTAAATGCCTAAACAAAAGACTCTTTGGTAAATGGTTGGAATGTGTAAATGATTTTAATATGGGCTTAAAGGGGGTTGTGTTAGTTAAGTCGTGGAAGGTGGAGGACCTGGGAGGACCAATACTGGAAACTCATGTTTGCCGTTGTGACGTTTAATCATGGTGACTGTGTGCATGATGTCACACTTATATTTTGGGAGATGTACTAGTCATCTCAGGTTTTATTCTCTGGTTCATGCAGCTGACACGCACGAGCCCTTTTAGCAGAGGGAGTTGAACCCATTTAGCCCTTGGGTGGTTTTAGGACAGCAAAGCTACACAACCCAGGTAAAAGGTTTTAAATGCATGCTAAACCCGGTTCCTTTTCCCGGCATGATATATATATATATATATATGTGATTGCATTTGGTTATTTACTTTGGTTTTAAATAATTACATTATTTTATCCTTTTTCCTGAGTACATGCTAGCATTCATTCCGCTAACATTCTTCGGGTGTTGTATCCCCATGCGATGCAGGAACCGACCATACTACTTCTCCTGCTCAGTGACTTGGATTCGGGGATAGCTTGTGTCAGACTGAAGTGGTGAGCTTCCATACTCCGAAAGGCTCCATTTTATGGTATGGACTTCGTTACATTATCATTGTTTCTCATACTTTGGTGTAGGCAATGGTTGGGGGCATGTACCGGTCGTATGTTCTTTGATTTTAGTTAGAGTCTTTGTCAAACTACAATGGGCATAGGCAGTGTCAGTATTTGTGTCAGCCTTGGAATTGATCTTGGCATTGGGGTTCACATTGGTTGGACATTTGGTCGGATATTTGGTTGGTTATGGTTATGGACTTTATTCAATGTCATTCAATTATTGTTGTTTCATCTTCTTATATGTTCAAAATTTATTCAACGTAGGGTACAGGACGATTACGGTTAGATGTTGGGGGCAGTCTCCAGTCTCGACCAGACTTGAGATGCTTGAAACGACAAGGCTTTTGTTCGGGTCGTGTCATTGCCACATTTCAAAATTGTCCTTGGATTCTAATATGTACTTTCTATTATCATGCAATAACATCCTAACTTCTTCTTTGGGGATGAATGATCGAAAGGGGGGATAATGTAAGACCCCATTAAATTCTGATCATTTTATTTTTTACCCTCTCGGGTGTGTAACATTAATCCATTACATGAACTATGATGAAAGGTGTTAAAAGGGTGTTTTGGGGAAGTTTTGAAATTATTGGATGGAGTTCTAGGTCATTTTAGGACCTCAAGGATGTGAGGCTCCGCAATAGTGGCATGCCACGCCATTTAGCTTCCTTAATAAGAGTGTGGCATGCTAGATACCCTCCACGATAGTGGCATGCCACGCTGCTATATATTTTTCATCCTTTTGTTCACTTGGGGTGAGGGGCTCTTTGGTCATTTACCCCTTAAAAGACTTTAAAACATCAAATTAACCCTTTGTCATTTTGTTATCAAGATCAAAACACTACACTTTTCCTCTTTAACTCCCAAACCAAGAAAGTTCACGAGTATTACTAGGAATTCACCATTCAGGCTCTAAACTTCTATTTCTCTTTGATTTCTTCTATATTTACGTATGTTTCTCATTCCTTAACTTGCATTCTACATTATGGCATCAATTTATTAAATATTCAGATGATTTGAATTGATAGGTTTGAAATTGAGTTTAGGGTTCTTGGTGGTTATTACTTGAATTACTTTTTCAATTGTTTTAAATGGATTATTAATGCTTTAATTTATGGTTTTAGGATAGAATTTGGGGCATTGTAATAATGGTTGAAATGGGTGACATGGTTTTCACCAAATTTGATATATTTTTGGCTTGGTAATGTCATTAACCTTAACCCACATTGTAACTTGATTTTGAATATGGATATTAGCATAATTTAACTTGTATTTTTAAACCATTGCATTGGATTAAAGGGTAAATGGATAAATATGGTTTTGGAATGCCTTTGGTGGCCATGGTATTAGATTTAAATGGAACTTGGGAGTCTAATGGTTATAAGGATTGGTTTGCCATAAATGGAATAGTTTGCAAGCATCTTGGTATGACGATACCAGGTTGGAAAATGACTTAATAAAAGACTCCTAAATTAATGGTTAATTTATGTGCAAACTTTTAATTCTGGAATAACAGGAATTGTGTATCACACCGTGAAGTAGTAGTCCCGGAGGGAGGGATAACACTTTAAATCATGTTTGCCGACTTAGGGTCTATATAACCATGTGTCTAGATACGCATTATATTTTTCATAGATATCGGCTTGGAGTCTTTAGCCTTCCTTCGGTACATGTGGCTAACATAGACTGGGGCCCTTCTGGTAGGGGGAGTTGGACCCATATTGCCCATGGGTTCCTTTAAGATGGACCGAGCTAATAGTTCGAGCTAGTTGTTTAAATTATCATGTTAATGTACCTTTTTCCTTATCCATACATCCTCTCTCTCTCTCTATATATATATATATATGTATATATATATATGTTGTGCATGTGGTTTTGACTATTTTTTTATAAATGTACTATTTTATCCCTTTCCCTCGAATTACAAGCTAGTGCTCTCCCTACTCACGATCCCTGAATATTTCATCATTTCATGATGTAGTTTCAAAGGAGTTTTTTGTTGCTTCTGTGCAGCGTTACGTGGTTTAGTACTTCTATTGATCAGTTATGAAATGGTGAGCCTCCATCCTTTGGAAGGCCCTATCATTTCATTATTTCTTCTTTATGTCATAGTACTTTTGGATTCTTTTATCTTAGTTGAGGTCATGTCCTGAGTTAGTTGATATTTTTGGTTTGGAGGCTTCTTTGGACAGTGTTGGGATATCTTGGATGTCTTGTTTTGACTTATATCTTTCTTTGGATTGTATATATCTTTCGTAGACTTGTTTAGCTTCCATTGTTTATCATTATTATTCTCTTGAGGTAAGGCTAAGGGTGTTGTCTCTGGCCAATAGTAGGCTTGAGATTTCTTGTCACGGCCAAACCCGAGTTCGGGTTATGACAGCTAGGCATGGAATATCTTCATCATCTTCACTTGAGTTTGATTTTGTGGCTTTGAGAGCTAGAGATTCCCCCTTTTGGGGATCCTTCTTATCTCAATCTTGTTGTTTTCAACTCATAGGTATTCAGATTTTCAATTAACTCATCAATTGAAAGAGTTTTGAGATCTCAAGCCTCAGAGATAACATTGACCTTCCTTTCCAATAACTTAGGTAAGACACTAAGTATTTTCCTTACTTACTTCCTGGGTGGAATAACTTCTTCATGGCGGTGCAAGTCATTAGTTATGACAGTGAACCTAGTACACATCTATTGAATAGTCTCACTTTCTTTCATAGTAAAGGCATCATAATACATAGTAAGCATGTCCACTTTAGATTCCTTGACTTGACGTGTTTCCTCATGAGCAGTTTTTAAGAAATCCCAAATCTCATTGGCTGATTCACATGCCAAGATTCTATTGTACTCATCAGGAACTATTCCACACACCAGTAATTTCTTTGCTTTGCATATTTTCTCAAGCTTTTTCCTACCATCTTCATCATACTCCTTTCGAGTCCTAGGGACTAGTTTATGAAACTTCCTTTCTTAAACTCCCTCATGGAAATGTGTGGTCCATAGAAGATAATGTCCCACAACTCACTGTATTCATCCATAATAAAATTATTCATGTGAGTCTTCCACCGATCATAGTACTGACTATTGAAGTGGGGAAGCTTGGTGGTGTACTGACCTTCCTCTAGATTGGGTGGATAATCTATCACTCAGATCCACTCTAGTTATTATCTGTTTAGAGTGTATCTCTATGATACCGATTGTTGGATAATATGAATCCACCACCAGTAAAGGATCAGGTCCCTTTGGTACAAAAACAAAAAGATAAGTAAGATAAATATAAATTGTCGAAAGTAAAAAACACTCAATATTTATGTGGAAACAACTTTGCTCAAGGGAGAAAAAACTACGAGTTGTTCTCACAGGATTTCCAGATAACTCCACTAACCTAAAGCCAAAAGGGTGATTAAAAACTCCAATAACCACCAGGATTAAACTCTTAATCTTAATACTTTATAATAACTATATTTCAAGATTGATGCAGCAAATCTACTACACCTACACATCAACTAACTCCAGCAGACATTCTAAGGTAACTCTATCCGAAAAAATAGAAACCATCATGAATAGAACTTGACAACACCAAGGCTGAAACAACAACCAACTCTAGTTTCTTCGATCCGGCTTAAGACATAGACAAAACAAAAATCTACAATCCTTTATAGCATAGGAGTAGATTTATTATTTCAATAACAAAAGTCTAGACACTCAATAAAACAATAAATCTTAAGATATAGGCAAGACCAAAATCTACAATCCTTTATAGCATAGGAATAGATTTACAATTTCAAGAACAAAAGACTCAACACTCAATAAAACAATAAAGACTAAAAATCAAGCCGATCAGTTCCCTTTGTTGAAATAAGCAGTGTCCTTTATATGAGAATGAAATTTTGCTTAAGAGATGAATCTATTTAAGCAATTGAAAAAATTGGGTTTTTCTCTTGTCACATCTATCTTTTACACTATAGAATAAAACCTTAACAACATTCTATTGGACCAAGTGTCAGCACACTATTGGCAGAACTGCTGCAACACTACCAGCCAAAAAAAAGTAGTATAGTATAATTGTACATATATAACAACAGGACAACACAATAGATCATGGACTAGTTCCTTTCATAGGATTTGCCAAATCATCAAAATCAGAGGTACAACACCCAACATATACAGAATGGAATTTGGAAACATATCTCTTTTATTCTAGTAAATTCGAGTTAAATCTTTAAATTGTCACGCAACTTATAGAAGTATCCCACTGAAATAACTTTTGAATTTTTTGGATAATATTGTCAATCAACTTGTAGAAAAATCTTACTAAAATAAATTTTAAATTTTTTTGAGTAATATTGTTACTGAATTACACGTATATTTTCAAAATGGTGAAAACTAAAGGAAAATTTAGACTTTTATCAAAGCTTTTTTCATATATATTTTATGTTTTATTTTTAGATTAAATACCCATTAATTATATACATTTATGTAAACCATTTCAAAAATATCATTACTAAATGAATTGTATTCATGTAACTAGAGAAAAATGAAGGTGCAAGCTAAAATAATATTTTTAAAAAAGATCAGACCATCTTCTTGTTGAAACATAGTGCACAACAGAAGCATGCTTACATGAATTATATGCAACAAACATAAAGACGTAGTTCACATAAAGCGTGCTTAAAATAAACTAAGGAATACTTCTCGAAGCATGAGCAGATATCTTGAAGCAAGTCTGTCTTCAGTTTTATGGTCTACTATAGTGATTTCAAATTCACAACTGAACTCTCTCAATTCTTGGGTGAGCAAGTAATGAATAAGAAACTGAATTAAATTTCTAGGTTAGGGAAATCTTTATTTATAGAGATATCTCTCCTAGTCCAAGAAGGAAAGACATCACATACTAGTTTTTTAACAAGAAAAGGCGGTGACTTCTTCTTTCCCATAAAGGATAGGATTCCAAGTTCTAGTTTAATATGAGCACTATATGGACAACAAAATTAATTACTGATGCTTCATATTATGAAAATAATTCAAAATATTAAATCAAATTATTCTTACCATGATAAATTATAAATTATTACACTAAAAAATCGTAATTGC
The DNA here is from genome assembly GCA_030864215.1 of Capsicum pubescens. NCBI lineage: Eukaryota > Viridiplantae > Streptophyta > Magnoliopsida > Solanales > Solanaceae > Capsicum > Capsicum pubescens. The sequence goes on along the minus strand of CM061544.1, from coordinate 188,695,448 downwards.
ACTCCTCTATTTTTATTTTGAAATTTCTCATTAAACACTTATGTAATTTCTTATATTAATATTACAGATACTAATCAATAAATTAAATTACTACTGAATTTAATACTGATTAATTTCCTTTAGAAAAATTCTCAATTTATTTCATATGATGAATTACTAACTAATTTATTATAATGATTAATAAGTATAGTTAACAGTTTAGAGAATATACTTTTATTAGTAACACTAAAACAACTATTTCTTCTCAATTATGTTTTATACATACAAAATGTACTAGCATGAGAAGTTAGAACTATACCGCTCTCATAATCAACAAAAATACATTTAATCTCGTGCTACAATCATTATGATGGTTTGCCCATATTTTCATCTATGATTGTGAACTATGACTTTAACATATAAGAACTGATGATTTGATCTTCTGTGCATAATCTTAAACTCTGTAGACACAAATGATCTACTATATCAAAACACCAAATAATGTAACAATTTATTGAATAAATAATAAATAATTGTTAAATTAATAATACTATATCAAAACACATGGTTTATAAAATAGCCTAACAGTATTCCACTTAAACTCATAACCATAAACCCACGACTCTAACACCTAATCCTTCTACATGCATATTAAAGGGCTTTTGAGGTAAAGCTTTTATGAAAGGGTTTGCTAAGTTGTTTTGTGATGTAATCTTCGGAACCACCACATCTCCTCTATGTACTATGTCTTGAATCAAATCATATTTACGTTCAATGTGTTTTGATTTCTTATGGCACCGTGGTTCTTTCAAATTTACAACTCCACCACTATTGTTATGATAAATTATAAATTGTGTTTCTTTCACCGGAACAATAACCTAAATTTTACAGATAATTTTTTATCCATATTGCCTCTTTAGTTGCCTCAAGGGATGTTACATATTTGTATTTCATGGTGGAATCAACAACACTAGTTTGCATGATGCTCCTTCAAAAAGTGGTTAAACCTCCCAAAGTAAACAATTTTCAGAGGCCGATTTTCTAGAGTCTTTGTCAAAATGTATATCTGAGTATGTGCACCCTATAAGCACTAACACATAAAATGATAGATTAGCATGTAACACCTAGTCAATTTAAGGTACTTCATTATACGCTTAACTATTATCCATATTTTTCTTCCAAGATTAGACTGAAATCTTCTTACCATGCCTAAGACAAAAAAATATCAATTCTAGTGCTTAACATAGCATACATGAGGCTTCCTACAGTTTATGCATAAAAAATTACTTTCATATTTTTATTTCCTTATCTATCTTAGGATATTGATCCTTAGATAGATAAATTTCATTTCGAAAAGAAATAAATCCTTTCTTGGAATCATGCATGATGAACATAACAAAAATTATATCAATATAAGTAGCTTGATATAAGCCTAACATACTTTTCTTGCGATTATGTAGAGCCTTAATCCCAATAATATGAGTAGCTTCTCCTAAATCATTCATATCAAAAGTAATGGATAACTATTCCTCAACTGAATTAAACAAGTCCACATTATTTCCTATAAGCAAGATATCATCTACATACAATACTAGAAATACCACTTTGCCCATATTCCACTTTTTGTACACACAAGACTCATTCTAATATCACTCAAAATAATAAGTTTTAACTGCATTGTCAAAAAATGTGTTCCATTCCTTAGAATCATGCTTTAATCCATAAATAGATCTATTAAGCTTGTACAACATATGTTTTTTTCTGTTTTCAATGAAACTATATGGTTGTCGGATAAAAATGCACTCATTAAGACTTTTATTAAGAAATGTTGTCTTGAAATTTATTTTCCAAATATCATAATCATAATGAGTATTAATGGATAATATAATTCTAATAGACTAAAGCATGTCTAGTGGTGAAAAGTTTTCTTGCAATCAATCCATTTTTTTTAGTAAGCCCTTTTGCAACAAGCTTAGCTTTATAAGTTTGCACTTTTCCATCTAATCCTCTCTTTTTCTTATAGATCCATCTGTATCCAACGGGTTTAACTCCATCTATAGGTGGTTCTATAAGATCTCAGCCTTTATTGGAGTACATGGACTCCATTTTTTATTTTTTAATAAAATTCCATTTATCTGCATCTTTATTCTGAGTGCTTTATCATAATTCATAGACTCGATACTTAACTCTTCAGGGATTCTGTAAAAAGACTCCTAAGAGGTCATATCAATATGGTTTTATTATCTATCTCCTACTATGATGATTCGCTACAGTTGTAGGGGAAGGTACAGAGGCAACTACACTATTATGATCTTGTGATTGAACCATATTATTTGTTGGATTTGAGTGCCTATGTTATCCTAATCACTTTGAGGGTTTGGTACATCAATGACTTCTTCTTTAGTGTAATTTGATCAGTGCTACTTATAAAATATTGATGCAATGGATTTTTAGGAGCTTGTACTTATCGAACTATATGTCTGTTAGTATCTTTTCTATTTCTAAAATGCAATGGTATGTAATTCTGATATCTAGAGTTTGGATTTTATTTTCATTATCGTCAATAGATTGATTTGTTATGTCTATGTTTAATTTTTGTAAGACTAGTTTACTTCTAAAAACATAGTTTGTCATAAAAAAAATTCCAAAAATTTGGTGTTGGTACTTACAATGACTTCTTTTTCTTTAGGAATGTAAAACATACCACCTTTCATTCCTTTAGGATACCAAATAAAACAAATATTTTTTATCTTTGTTCCAACTTTTTTGCCTTACCTTTTAGCACATGTGCTGGATATTTCTAAATCTGAACCTATTTCAGACTAGGCTTATGTCTAGTCCATAATTCTATGGGTGTCACATATACCGACTTAGAAGAAACTGTAATGACCCTTCAGGTCATTTTTCATATTTCTACTTATTTTTTCTATTAGGACTTGTCCATATCTACCCTAAGTCATTAATGATTTGCTAGGACTGACTGTTCGATTACCAAAAAGTTTGTGCAGTTTTAGAACCAATTCCTTATTTGAAAATTTTTTATAGTTCTAAATGGCCACTGAGCCAAAACTATAGTAAAACGACCTCATATGGAATGTCCAACTTTGTCATCACATCTAAAATATCGAATTTAGGCTAGGGGACACTTGGTTCAGGTCCCAAGACTTTTGGACTTATTTTGGGCTATTGAACGGATTTTATGAAAAATCAAACTATAGGTGTGGGGCGTACTTTTTCCTAAAATAATCTCGGATAAATGTTTTGATGATTCCATTGTATTTGAAATATGGTTTACACTCAAATTTCACAATTGGACCATGTTCATTGGGTTCCAAATAAGTTTTGAGGGTCAAAAATAAGTTTTTGACTTTGCTGAAATCTGGTGCACATGGGGGATACCGCGATTGCACAAGGGGTATGGTGATCGCACCACTGCGATATAAATCCTTGGATAGCAATAGTGACATCTCCTTACCTGGTAGGGGTATTCAAAGGCCCCTTAGGTCGCGTTTTAGCCATTTTTCACCCAACCTTGAGAGTTAAAAACCCTAAATAGGTGTGATAACTCAAAATTGAGCTTTGGGTGTGACTTGGGATCTTGATAAATATCTATTTTCATAATTAACATTGGATTTAAGGTAAGAATCCTTCAATTTAAAGCTTGAATTTCTTGATTATTTGACCAAAGCCCCAAATCACTTAGGGATTGATTTTAGTGTAAAGCTTTCTTGGTTTTTTTACCCATCTTAAGGGTTATGATTCCTTGATGATGTATGAATGTTGGGTTGACCTCGAAAATGCATTTTCTGTAAGTGAGATCCACTTGGGGGTTTTGGTGTCATTTTTGGACCCAAAGTACAATGGTGAAATGTGGATATCGTTATTCTCATATAAATGAGTAGATTATAATTTTGATATTGTGATGGAATTTGGGGATTGTGAAATAAATATGGATGTTTGGTGAATGATTTAAGGATTTGTAGTTCGACTTTGAGGTAGGCTTCTCTCTACTCTTCTCCGTAAGATAATGTGTGTTATATATTACGTGTGAATATAAATGTGAAGTTTGATTATGTTAGAACGACTTAGTATTTAATAGTGAAGGTTGGGTATTAAATGAGGGTTTTAACCCGTAAGTTTAAATATTAATACCCTTTTGGAATCGTATTTCCTTCTCCCTAGATTGAACTAATTCATATAGTTTATTTGATATGATGCTAGTTGTGTAATGTGATTTTAGTATTGGAATTATGATTAGTGTGAGTAATCTTAGTGGGGCTATTCTAGTGATCGTGAAACCTATTATTTTAAAAACTTGACCGAGAAAAGTTCTAGTCTATTATTTGATATTACTAATTACTACGATCGTGAAAGATGCCAACCCTTTCTACACTTTTATAATGATTTAGTCCTGAAGTTCATTTGGGAAACAAACTTATGGATTTTCACTCTTTTTTCCACGGCTTGAGCTTGTGCCTCTATCATACCCAGATACACATATCTCTAGAATGGGATAAAGGAAGATGCTTGATTAATAATGTAAATTGTAAGTAAGACCCGATGAAAGTCATAATATTCATGTTATGTATATATTATTATTGATAATGTGACATAGAGGATTAGAGATGAATATAGAAATATACTCTACCTTATTTCTCTTCTATGTTTATTTATTTTAGCTCTCGTGGGGCTTGTTCTTTACTTTAGCCCTCGTGGGACTTGCACTTTACTTTAGCCCTCGCGGGGCTTGCTCTCAATTTATATCATTGATTTTGATATTGTGATGATAAGATAATACTCGACAAGGTCGTAGGATATTATGATGATATGATGATGCTCGGTAGGTCAGAGAATATTATGATGATGTAATGATACCCGAAAATGATGGAGAATATTATGATGATGCACTGATACCCGGCAAGGCCAGAGAATGATTATATCAATATGCCTATGTGCATATCTATCAGTTCGAGTCTGGCTAGCCTTATGTATGGAAAATATATACACCTGGCAAATTCGGAGGATGATTATGATAAGGATAATGATGGTAGTGATGGTTATAACGATGATGATAGTTCTGATAATAATGATGTTTGTGGTATTGTGAATTATCTTGCATTAATTATTGCACGTGCATCGCTTATAACTAGTATGCAACTATATATATTAGCTTGTATGAGAGAGTTGCATAGGTATGGGTGATGACTATGCTTTGTGGTGTGTTGTATGTTGATTAAACCTTTGGATCTTGGGGCGGTGGGGGCACATTATAGGCTTGATTAGATATTTGGTTGTCTAGATAAGTTGATTACTCGCGTTATTATTGAAATTGTTAATAACATTGTTTTTAACTTTGTTATGGTCATTGTTATGGCTAGTTTGTGATAGATTGATTATTGATTTGATATTGAGACTTGAGGTATATTTCTGGCTTCCAATCTTACGATTTCATTATTATGCATGATTAATTCATGATTAGACAATTGGACTAGAAACCTTGAGTATATTAGTACTCTGTCCTACTAGATTATGAGTTCCTAGAATGCTAGCCCAATGACTTAAGCTTTATCTTGATTTGATCGTGTGTAACATCCTTAAATTTTGAGCATCTTTCTTTTTAGCCTCCCCATGTTCAAAACATCAATTTTTGACATAAATTGAACTTAGGTATGTTAAAGGGGTGTCCTGAGAGTGTTTCAGAATTTTTAAATAGGATTCTGGATGGTTTTGGGTCATAGAGGCAGTAAGACTCTGGTATATTGATGTGCCATAGAGGATGGCCTCTGCGATAAGGTCTGCAGCATAGAGGCTAGTCTCCATAATAAGGTTTGTGTCATGGACCTATGTAAAAATGTAGCTATTTTGTTCTATTTTAATTGGAAAGAGGGTTAATAAGTTCCTTTCACTTATAAACGATTGTTAAACACTATATGAGCCAATTCTCATCAGTTTTCATAACACAACATCAATTATTTCAATCTTAAATGCCAAACCCTAAGAAAGCATAAGGGTTTCAATGTACGTTCATCATTCGGGTTGTAAGTTCTCAATTGTTCACAAAAATTGATTATCTAAGGCATGTTACTCTTTCCTAACTATTATTTTATCAAAATCATGTATTTATAGTTGAATCTATGTGATTTTATTAATGATTTTGAATGTGGGTTGAGAGCTTTTGAAACATTATTGATGTAATTGCATTTCCCATGGTTTACATATGATTCTTCATGCTTTATTTGTGGTTTTGAACTTGTGGGGTGCATGGGTATGGTGAATAAACTTGGGGATTATGATTTCCCTAATTTGTGAATAATAACCTCAATCCCAAATTGTGAAATTGGATTTGAATATGAAAAGTATGCACATTGAACTACTTTTGAACTATTGCATAATGTGAAAAGCTAATGACTCATAATGATTTTGAATTGAACCTTATTGGGTTGTACAAATCCCCAAGCTAATGTATAATTGAATCAAGGGATTTTGAATTTCCCTAGGTGATGATAATTAGTTTGGCATGTTGATGTTACCTTGTTAGTGTAGTTAGTATGACAATACCAACAGTGTTTACACAAATGTGTATTATGGTTCAATGAATAGGAATGTGTGATAAAAGATTTAATGGGGCTTAAAAGAGGGTTGTGTGGCTGGGTCATGTAAGTGGTAGTCTTCATGGACCAATATTGGAAGCCGCATTTGTCAATGTGAGGGTCTAAATAGCTTGAGGGTTCGAGTCCCCTTGATTATGACCAGGTGGTTCCAGTCCACCTTACTATCAGTATTATCTAATTGGGAGGTTTGAGTCTTCCCAGAGTACAGTACATGATCGAGTGCTTAAGTCACCTTAGTATATGATTGGGATGTTCGAGTCCCCCATACATATATATCATATTATTCTCTGGTTCATGCGGCTACACGCACTAGGGCCCGACTAGGGGTGAGAGCTGGGACTCATATATCTTATAGGTACTATCATATGATGAATAAGCTACATATCTAGGCTAATGTTTTAAATGTTCATGTTAAGACCTATTCCCTACCCCAAAATGTAATATATAGAGAGAGGAGGGGAGAGGTATATGCATTTAATTTTGTGCATGGAATTTGAATGGTTTTCAATTATTGATCATGGCATTATGTTATCTTTTATTCCTGAGTTCCATGCTAGCGTGCCAACCGCTAACCATCTTTAGTTTTTGTATCCCCATACGATGCTGGAATTGGCCATACTTGTACTTCTCATACACAATGACTAGGTGATTGTGGGACAACCCTTGAATCAAACTAAATTTGTGATTTTCCATATCAAGTAGAGTCTCTTTTATGGGTGTGTAGCGTTCCATACTAATAAGAGAGAGGCTTCGAAGCATTCAGGAAATGTTTTCCCTTCTTGTTGTCTTATTTTTTGGCTATAGAGTCTAAAGTCTTGAATTTCTCTAACTCTCATTTATTCACCTTTTAGATCATGCCACCTAGATGATCTGAAGATCATGGAGACTCATCTGTCCCACCTGAGAACAATGTGGTCAAATTTTGTCCAACGTATTGGGTACAAACTCGATCTAAGGTCGCTTCTTTTGATTTTCCCCGTGGAGTTCCACTTGTCTCCACTGATCCTCCCCCAGCTGGTGACACCCGTACTAAGTTACCTCATGGAAATATTACTAATGTTGAGTTTTGCAAATCCATTCACTTGTTGACCCAGTTGGTGACATCCTAGTTATGTCAGACGGGTTCTGCTGGTATTGTTGGGATTTCATCTGAGGACACTAAAGTTGTCTAGTTTATAAGGTTGATCCCTCCAACTTTCACTGGTACTAAGGTTAAGGAGGATCCTTAAGGCTTTATAGATGATATGGAGAAGATCTTTTAATTTCTGTATGCTACTGAGATAGAGGGCGTGGAATTCATTACTAATTAATTGAAAGATGTAGCGTACCAATGGTAAGAAGAGTGGGAGCGGCTTAGGGGCGAGGATGCTGAGTCCGCTTTGTGGGATGATTTCTCTAGTGCTTTTCTTGATTCCTTCTTTTCTCAGGAGTTGAGAGAGGTAAAAGCTGAGGAGTTTGTGAATCTGAAGCAAGACAGGATGATAGTGAAGGAACATGACTTGAACTTTCACTAGTTGTCGTGATATGCTCCTAAGCTAGCGTCTAGCATGAGGTCGAAAATGAGGAAATTTTCTTCCTATTTGTCTCATGAATTAATTTTTTAGAGTAAGGTTGCCCTTTTAAATAAGGATATAGATATCTCTAAGTTGGTGGTGTATATACAACAGGTTGAGGAGGAAAAAAAATAGATGTGGGGAAGATGCAGAGTAAGAAGTTTTGGTATTTGGATTAGGATAAAGGTCAGCAGTAGAGTGGCAGAGATGGTGGGAAATGGTATAAGAAAAAGTGGGGCAAATCGGGTTCCTATTCAATGGCTAGTGCACCTTACCCAATGCCATTTGGAGATCATCATTTTTAGGGTGGTGATGGTTATAGGGCACAGGGTGCCCAATATCAGGCCAATGGTGCCCAGTCAGCTCTATCATATCCTCCTTACAGATTTTGTGGTCAGTTACACTGTGGTCCATATGAGAAAGAGAGGAATAGATGTTTTAGTTGCAGTCAGATCGGTCATTTTTAGCGTGATTACCCTTCTAAAGTTGCTTCTAGGGTGATCAAGGTTCATGTTGCATCTTTATCATCTCCTTCACCAAAGAATGCAAATCCTAGTACCGATACTGGTCAGAACCATCTTTATGCTCTTACTTCCCGTCAGGTGTCTGAGGGATCTCCTGAAATTGTCACTGGTATATTGAAACTCTTCTCTCGTGTTGTGTGTTACTTATTTGAACCAAGGCCAACTCTTCCTTGTGTGACCCTATTTGTGGCTGTGCAATATGGTTTTAGTCCCTAGTGTATTTCGAACCCCTTTTCTATTTCTACTCTGATGGGTGACTTGGTGCTTGCTAGAAGGGTCAATAGGGATTGTATAGTATCTGTTGTAGGGAAACTTTTTTGGATTTGATTAAATTAGACATATTAGATTTTGATGTCATCTTACGGATAGATTGGTTGCATTTCTTCCATGCCTCTTTAGACTACCAGACCCATAAGGTCATTTTCAAATTCCCTAATAAGTCAGTGATTGAGTGGGAATGGAGTTTCTTAGTGCCTAGGGAGGGTTCATAACATATCTTAGAGCCCAGAAATTAATTTCCAAGAGGTATCTTTATCATCAAGTCTAGGTTAAGGATTCTAACTCGGAGGGTCCTTTATAATCCATTGCTAGGGTTAGTGAATTTCTGAGGTTTTCCCTATTGATCTTCCTAGTGTCCCTTCCAATAGGGAAATTTAGTTTAGGATCAATCTTCTTTCAGATACTCATCCTATTTCTATCCCTCTTTATAGAATGGCTCTAGCTAAGTTGAAAAAACTTAAGAAACAGTTTAAGGATCTTCTCGACAAGGGTTTTATCTACCCTAGTGCGTCTCCCTGGGGTTCTCCAGTCCTTTTCATGTGTAAAAAGGATGGTTCTCTTGAAATGTGTATCGATTATCATCAATTGAATAAGGCAACGGTGAAGAATAAGTACCCTCTTCTTAGGATTTATGACCTATTTGACCATCTTTAAGGTGTTAAGTATTTCTCTAACATTGACCTCCGATCAGGTTATCATCAGTTAAAGATTAGGAGGGGATATCCCTAAGACTACCTTCTGCACCCGGTATGGACATTTTGAGTTCTTGGTCATTTCTTTTGGATTAACTAATGCCCCGGTGGAATTTATGGATCTCATGAATCAAGTATTCCATCAGTACTTATACTTATTCATCATTGTTTATAGAGATTATATTTTGATATATTCGAAGAGTGAGGAGGATCATGCCAACCACCTCCATATTGTGTTGTGGATACTAAAAGATCAGTGTTTGTATGCTAAGTTTTTTAAGTGTTAATTTTTGTTGAATGTTGTTACTTTTTTGGGTTATGTTGTTTCTAGTAAGAAGATCATGGTGGATCCACAGAAAGTTGTGGTGGTTAAGAAGTGGCCTAGACCCATGACTCTAAATGATATTTAGAGTTTCTTGGATTTAGTCGGTTATTATAGCAGTTTTGAGGAGAGCTTCTAGTCGATCGTTGTACCTTTGACTAGGTTAACTCAGAAGAAGGTGAAGCTTTTGTAGTCCAATGCTTGTGAGGGGAGTTTTGAGAAGCTGAAAGATAAATTGACTCATGCTTCAATATTGACCCTGCCCGAGGGTAGTGATGGCTTTGTGGTTTACTGTGATGCGTCCTATATGGGGCTTGGTTGTGTATTGATGCAGCATGGAAAGGTGGTGGCCTATTCTTCTAGGAAGTTGAAAGTTCATCAGAGAAATTATCTGACTCATGATTTGGTGTTGTTGGTTATGGTGTTCGCATTGAAGATTTGGCGGCATTACTTATATTGGGTCCATATTGACATCTGTTAAGATCATAAGATCTTGTAATATGTATTCACCAGAAGGACTTGAATCTCAGGCAGAGGAGATGGCTTGAGTTGCTCAAAGACTATGACATGAATCTCTACTGTCAACAAGGTAAAGATAATGTACTGGCCCGAGACTACCCGTTAGTCGTTACACGGTGCTCATGATCCCGAAGGACCACAAGCTAACCTTCTACTGATATCTATACCTGAGCTCTGCATAATATAATATAATAAATGCGGAAAACTGGCGGAAAACTTGCCATAAGGTTCAAAACATCTAAAATACTCAAAACTGAAAACTGAATACTGATACATCTGTCCGAAAATCCTCTAGACTGTCTAAACTGTGGATTTGATGGGACACATTCCCAACTAACTCCATCTACTGAAAATAAACTAAATCTGATGCGATAATAAAATAAGGTTCATCCTTGAATGAAGAGGACTCATTGCTACGTCTACTGTTGCTGACTGGGACTAAGCTACTAAGGGTACTCTAGATCTCGTGACTCTGAACCTATGGTGTAAAGTAAAACACCATAGCACAAATGCATTAGTACGTGGGAATGTACTGAGTATGCAAGATGAGGTAAGGCTAAATGCAAGGGCTTATTCATGAACAATTACTTAACTAAATAATCATGAGAGTACTGAATGAGAACATATGCATGAATGCACAAACCATAACTAAAATCATCGTGACTCTAAACTAAAACTCGAATACTGCTTTACTGACGTCTGAACTCATTAGTTATACTGAGATATTGAATAACTAAATCTTTTGATATTGATAACTACGTATTAGAATTGAGACCAGTCCTCTTTAGCGAGTAATCTCGAAAACTAATGATAATGAAGCTGATTAACTGAATCTACTCATATCACTGATTGAATTCTAAGCTTGCTACTATTAACTGACTGAATCTGGGATAAAACCTCTCTAACGGATCATCCCTGAATCTACTACCAATGATATAAAATGATTATGTTTGAGATAAGACCTATTTAGTGGAAGATCTCTGAATCTAATAATGAGAATAATCAATTGAATCTGGGACTGAGATCAGGCCTATCTATTGGTGGATCTCTGGATCTGATCATAAGAATACTCAACTGAATCTGAGATCAAGCCTATCTAACGGGTGATCTCGGGATAGGATAATAAGAATACTAAATTGAATCTGAGACTGAGATTAAGACTATCTAAAAGGTGATCTCTGTAAGTACTGATACTGAATAACTTTATGAGAGAACAGGCCTATCGAGCAGGTGCTCTATGAATCTATGGAACTATCTGAGTTCCTTACTGATATAGGTGACTGTATCTGATAGTCCTAATTTCTGAGTTCTACCCTGAAGACTGATACTGAAACTATAATTGTGAGAGTTCTCACTTAACCGACATGCCCCAAATCTGAACTGGTGGGGTCCAACCTGTAACCCCAGCTGGAAGGGTGTCAATACCATGCCACGGGTAAAGACCTCTAATCTGGTCAAGCCTCTCTAACGGGTCACCCTCAATAGGAAGTCAAGCCTAAGGCAATATAATAGTCAGGCCTTATTCTAATGGGTGACTCCTGGTCCTGCGCTGGCTACGCAGTTCTGGAGTTCAGGGATTGCTGCAAATGACTCTGCCTCTCTAGAGGGAAATTCGCCATCCTTGTACTCGCTCGGTGCTAGCTTTTACTCCCAACTGAAAGACTCTGAACTGATTCTTAACTGAACTGAGACTTAGCTAAATCTATCACTGATCATATTTCTCGACTGATCTGAATAATTTAAGTTGAATTCACCTGGTTCCATTATCTGATGGAATACTAATGAATTTCGTTATCAGACTGAATGATACTGAGTTCTGAACTGAACACTTGAATACTACTAGATCTGAGTTGAGTACTAAACTGAGGCTAGAATACTAGTGATACTGAGATTACTGAGATTTCTTAAGTTCTGTAACTTTCTGAAAGTTTTAGAGTTTTATAACTCACTGAGTTCTTAGAATCGTGGCTTGACTGAGATTATCATGAAAACTGACACTGGCTCTAGACGACAGCAAATTTTTCGGGTATAAATACCCCCAAGATTCGATAACATAAAAGTATAACATAACCATTCTTGAATAATCAAGACCATGGACATTCATTCACCATCATAATCACTAAAGCATCTCTTCAAGCATTTAGAAATCATAAACATGTAATAACATAGGGAGACATGCTATTGGCTCATACTCCTTTCGACAAGGTCTTGCATCAAACACTTTGCATGCATTAAAGAACACATAATTGGGGAATTTCATGTTATCGTGTTACAATTCATTCACTAAGGCTTTTCAACTAACTCTCGGCATGCATGAGCTTGCACACAATTGGGGATTTCAAGTCAACATGCTATAATGGCTCTAATTCCTTCACATAAGCATTTTATCAAACATATGGGGAGCATGCTTTGCTTATTCAACAATTTCTACACTTAATTGACATGAACACATCACATAACAAGCAACTTGAAGAAGGTTTATCATGAATATCACATACTAGGGTCAAAGCTTGAAAACCATGTAAACAAAATATGAATTAAAACTCAATAATAGCATGAACTTCAAATTTCAATTCACAAGAATCATGAAAAACTCATAAACATAAAAATCTTTGACTTTAGAAAAGGATTCTTGAGCTTCTTGGGTGAAAGGGGCCTAAGAATCAACATACGCATACCTTAGGAAACTTTTTCTTGAAGGCTCTTGGAGAGATTCTTGATTTTCTTGATTTTTCTTGAAGAAGGATTTTTGATCTTGTAAGAAACCCTAATTTGATGTTATGGATAAGAAATGAAGCCCTCAGCTTCGTTCAAGATATATATAAGTGTAAAAAGGATAGAGAAAGACTAAAAAGCCCTTTTTTAAAATGACTTAAAAATACTTAACGATATTTGCAACGGTCGGAGTGACGGTCCAATGCTATTCTAACGGCCCGTCGGATCGTCCTTCGCACATTGGCTAGAAAAAGGCCACACTAACTCAGTTGTGATGGTCTTAGCGACGATCCATCACTATCTTGACTGTCTGTTGTCTTGGTCATCGCACTTGGGCCAAAATATAGAGTCACTGTCTTGGTTGCGACGGTCCATCGCAAACTCGACAGTCCGTCAACCTGTCTGTTGCACCTGGGCGGTTCCGACAACTCTCAGTAAAACCACCATAACTTCTCACCCCGATACCGGATTTGGAAAAAATTGGTATCATTGGAATGATAATTCAATTCTCTACATGAAAAAAGTTGATATTAGGGAAATTCTACATATTTTAAAATATTTATCACTTGGGAACTTACTTCTCAATCTTTTAGGGTCAAATTTACGCTTTACTTGACACGCTCTAAGGCTCAGACTACGAGAGAATTTTGCGGGGTCTTACAATATATCCCACCTGGAAACATTCATCCTCGAATGTAGTTTGATAGGCTAATAATACTGATCTACATAAGGAATTAGAACATCTGAAATATGACTATGCAACTGGAACTACTGATATTATGAGTTCTCATACTGGACATGCATATCGGATGCATGAAATACACGACTAAACCTACTCATAAGCTAAATTATCATAATAGACATGCATATCTAATGCATAGGTGCATAACTGAGTTGTTCTCATGAATACATGACTGAATACACTGAAAAGCTGAACTTTTTCTACTGAACAAGCATATCTAATACACGAATGTTTGACTGAACTGACTCTTGAAAGCATGACTGGATATGCAATGATAAATGGTGTTAAATTTGTAAGGAGAGTTTGAACATGCAACTGAATGAGTCTAAGGAAATGAAAGCATTGTAATATTATTGGGTATCTCTCCCTTGGGACTCTATGTCCTTCTAAAAACACTTTGCTGAAATACTGGAGAGGTGCACGGGGCAACTACAAACTGGGTCATGATTGATCGTCTAAGATCTGAAACTAATGCACAACGCATGAACTAAAATTATACTCGGAACTACTAGTATACTCTATCTTGGAATAGTTATATTACGAAGATTTCTGATATCATGATCAGGTGAAGGGATGAAATAACAAACTATATGAATCTGACTGTTTGACTGCTAAACTGACTTATTGTCTCTACTAACTGACTCATGCTGAAATATAAACTCAATGGGAGAAAAGGATCTAACAATGCATATCATAAAGATGAGGGACTCATAACATACCCGAATCTATGTCAGGGAACCTTTCCTGATCATAATGAGCTTGAAGCGCATAGAGCCTGTTCTGACGCTGACCATTATTGGCACCGGAAGAGGCACCCTGCGAATGCAATTCTCTACCCCTCTTAGCTTGCACTCTACATCTTGTATTCTTTGTCCTGGCTTACCATACCCAAAACACACATCACTATTTGCTCTACACACACCTAGGTGATTCTTGCCATATTCTCCACAAAGCGGGTAGGTACGAACACCACTAGTACTACATTGGGATTTGGAGCTTGGAGCTCCATCATGACCGGCATCCCTGAACTTTGGTCTGGGTACACTAGCTGAGGATGGAGAAGGGACTAAAATTTTTTGACTATGCTGAGAACGACTACCACCCTGTGACCTGGCCTGAGAAAAAATATGACTACTGGTTTTGGCTTTCTTACTTACTCTCTCTCTTTCTTTTGTCTTATCTACCTCAATCTGTTATGCATGCATCATCAATCTATCAAGGTCAATATCTCTATTGAGCATAGTATTCCTATACTCTTTCAACACTAACTTGGACACACCAATCACAAACTTACTCATACTCGCTCTAGGGTCGTCTATCAAGTCAGGAGCATACTTAGGTAACTGATTGAACTTAAGACAATACTCTTTCACTGTCATGGAGCCTTGCCTTATGTTCATGAACTCTTCTACCTTAACTTCTCTCATTTCTAGCGGGAAAAACTTATCTAGAAAGACATCCTGAAACTCTTGCCAAGTCACGGGAGATGCACCCTCCCCTCTACTCTTCTCCCACATCACTACCCAATCATGAGCAATATCCTTCAGCCTATAGGATGCTAACTCTATACTCTCCTCCTCAGAAACATGCATAATCTGGGTGATCTTCTTTACCTCTTCAAGATAAAGTTGTGGGTCCTCACCTGCTACTGACCAAAAGAATTTTGGCAGGTTTATTCTCATGAAATCTCTAATTCTGGCTACAGCTAAACCCCCATATTACTGAAGTGAGGCCACATCCTGAAGATTATTCTGAACACTAGTGGTCACAGCTTGGGCTAGCACCTAAAAAGTTGCCCGAAACTCAGCATGTGACACATTTTCACTCTCAAAATCTACTAGCTGAGGTGGCTGGTCATCAACCCTATAGGCATTATCTCTGCGAGGAAGCATACTCTATAAATAAAAAGAGAGAACGGATAATACTGAGAATCAACTAGAACTTATGCATACTCGCATGACATTAACACTGAAAGAAGGGAGACTGTTCCTAAAAATATCTTATAGCCTCTTGTAAAAAATGTGGTGCACAACACACCTATGCACAAGACTCTACTAGATGCAGATTTTCAGACTTTCTAAGAAACTATTGAACCTTAGGCTCTGATACCAAGTTTGTAACAACCCGAGACTTCTTCCTAGTCGTTACACGGTGCTCATTATCCTGAAGGACCACAAACTAACCATCTACTGATATCTGTACCTGAGATCTGCATAATAAAATATAATAAATGCAGAAAACTGGCGAAAAACATGCTATAAGGTTCAAAATATCTAAAATACTCAAAACTAAAAACTAAATACTAATACATCTGTCCAAAAAACCTCTAGATTGTCTGAACTGTGGAGTTGATGGGATATGTTCCCAAAAAACTCCGTCTACTAAAAATAAACTAAATCTGATACAGTAATAAAATAAGGATTATCCTCGAATGAAGAGGACTCACTGCTACGTCTACGGCTACTGCCTGGGACTGAGCTGCTAAGGGTACTTTGGATCTCGTGCCTCTAAACCTATGGTGTAAAGTAAAACACCATAGTACAAATATGTCAGTGCATGGAAATGTACTGAGTATGCAAGATGAGTTAAGGCAAAATACAAGGGCTTATGCATGAACAATTACTTAACTGAATAATAATAAGAGTACTGAATGAGAACATATGCATGAATGCACAAACCATACCTGAAATCATCACGACTCTGAACATTGAAACTTGGATACTGCTTAACTGACGTATGAACTCACTACTAATACTGAGATACTGAATAACTAAATCTTCTGATATTGATAACAGAGTATTGGAGTTGAGACCATCCCTCTCTAGCGAGTGATCTCAGAAATTGATGATATTGAAGCTGATTAACTGAATCTACTCATATCAATAACTAAATTCTAAGCTTGCTACTATCAACTGACTGAATCTGGGATCAAACCTCTCTAAAGGATGATCCCTTAATATACTACCAATGATAAGAAATGATTATGTTTAAGATCAGACCTATCTAGCGGAAGATCTCTGAATCTGATAATGAGAATAATCAACTGAATATGAGACTGAGATCAGGGCTATCTATCGGGTGATCTCTGGATCTGATCATAAGAATAGTCAACTGAATCTGAGATCAAGCCTATCTAACATATGATCTCGAGATCGGATAATAAGAATACTCAATTGAATCTGAGACTGAGATCAAGCCTATCTAATGGGTGATCTCTGTAAGTACTGATACTGAATAACTTTATGTGAGACCAGGCCTATCTAGTGGGTGGTCAACAAATCTATGGAACTATCTGAGTTCCTTACTGATATAGGTGACTCTATCTGACAGTCCTGATTTTTGAGTTCTACCCTGAAGACTAATACTAAAACTGTAACTGTGGGAGTTCTCACTTAACCGATATGCCCTGAATTTGAACTGCTTGGGTCCAACTTTTAACCATAGTTGGACGGGTGTCAATACCGTGCCACAGGTAAATACCTCTACTCTGGTAAAGCCTCTCTAACGGGTGATCCTCAACAGGAAGTCAAACCTAAGGGAGTATAATAGTCTGAACTTATTCTAATGGGTGTCTCCTGGTCCTGCGCTGGATACATATTTCTGGAGTTCAGGGATTGTTACTAACGACTCTGCCTCTCTTACGGGAAAACCATCATCCCTGTACTCACTCGGTACTAGCTCCTACTCCCAACTGAAAGACTTTAACGACTCTGCCTCTCTAATGGGAAAGTCTCCATCCTTGTACTCGTTTGGTGCTAGCTACTACTCCCAACTGAAAGACTCTAAACTAATTCTTAACTGAATCGGTTACTAATCATATTTTTTGGCTGATCTGACTAGGTTAAGCTGAATTCACTTAGTTTAGTTATCTGACAGAATACTATTGAATCTCGTTATCTGACTGAATATTACTGAGTTCTTAACTGAACACTTGAATACAACTAAATCTGAGCTAAGTACTAATTGAGGCCAGAATTTTAGCGATACTGAGATTACTGAGATTTCTTAAGTTCTGTAATTGTCTGAGAATTTTTTAGTTTAATAACTCCCTGAGTTCTGAGAATCGTGGATTGACTAAGATTATCATGAAAACTAACACTGGCTCTAGACTACAACTAATTTTTTGGGTATAAATACCCCCCAAGACTCAATAACATAAAAGTAAAACATAACCATTCTTGAATAATCAATACCATCGACATTCATTCACCATCACAATCACTAAAGCATCTCTTCAAGCATTGAGAGATCATAAACATGTAATAACATAGGGAGACATACTATTGGCTCGTACTCCTTTCAACTAGGTCTTGCATCAAACACTTTTCATGTATTAAAGAACACATAATTAGGGAATTTTATGTTATCATGTTACAATTCATTCACTAAGGCTTTTCAAAAAACACTTGGCATGCATGAGCTTGCACACAATTGGGGATTTCTAGTCAACATGCTATAATGGCTCTAATTCCTTCTCATAAGAATTTTATCAAACATATGGGGAGCATGCTTTGCTTATTCAATAATTTCTACACTTAATTGACATTAATACATCACTTAACAAGCAACTTGAAGAGGGTTTATCAAGAACATCACATGAATATCACATACTAGGGTCAAAGCTTGAAAACCATGTAAACAAAACATTAATTAAAACTTAATAATAGCATGAACTTCAAATTTCAATTCACAAGAATCATGAAAAGCTTATAAACATAAGAATCTTTGAATTTAGAAAAGGATTCTTGAGCTTCTTGGGTGAAAGGGACCTAAGAATCAACATCTGCATACCTTAGGAAACTCTTTCTTGAGGCTCTTGGAGAGATTTTTAATTTTCTTTATTTTTATTAAAGAAGGGTTTTTGATCTTGTAAGAAACCCTAATTTGATGTTATGGATGAGAAATGAAGCCCTCGACTTCATTCAATATATATATAAGTGTAAAAAGGTTGGGAAAAGACCAAAAATCCCTTTTTAAAAAATGACTAAAAAATACTGAATGGGATTTGCGACGGTCGGAGTGACGGTCCGTCGCTAGTCTAATGGCCCTTCGGATCGTCCATCGCACATTGGTCAGAAAAAGGCCACACTTTCTCAGTTGCGATGGTCTTAGCTACGATCCATCACTATCTTGACGGTCTATTATTTTGTCCATCGCACTTAGGCCAAAAAAGAGAGAGCCACTACCTTAATTGCGATGGTCCGGGTGATGGTTCATTGCGAACTCGATGGTCCGTCAACCTGTCCGTCGCACCTGGGCGGTTTTGACAACTCTCAGTAAAACTACCATAACTTCTCACCCCGATACCAAATTTGGATGAAATTCTTATCGTTGAAAAGCTAATTCAATTCTCTACATGAAAAAAAGTCGATATTAGGGAAATTCTATACGATTTAAAATATTTGTCACTTGGAAAGTCACTTCTCAATCTTTTAGGACCGAATTTATGCTTTACTTGACACACTCTAAGGTTCAGACTATGAGAGAATTTTGCGTGGTCTTACAGCTAATATGTTTGTTTATGCTCTTAGCATATTATCAATGTGGACGGGGAGAAATAGGAGTTGGTGAATAATATTCACTGTCTAGCTAATATTGAGGTACGTCTCTTAGAATCTTAGGATGGTGTTGTGGTTATGCAAGAGGTGGCAAAGTTATCTCTTGGTGCTGAGGTAAAAGAGAACTAGGTATTGGACTTTACTTTGATGCAAATCAAGGATGATGTGGGTAAGTAGAAGGTGATGGCTTTCGAGATTGGGGGTGATGGTATCTTGAGGTACTAATGGAGGTTGTGTGTTCTCGAAGTGGATCGATTACGAGTTAGAATTTTAGCAGAAGCTCATGAGTCTCGTTATTTGGTTCATCTTGGTTCGATGAAGATGTATCATAACCTTAAAGAGATCTATTAATGGAATAACTTAAAGAGAGATGTGGCTAATTTTATGGCTAAGTACATGGTATGTTAACAAGTGAAGGTGGAGCACTTGAGGCCTGGTGGGCTATCTCAATAAATCGAGTTACTTTTGTTGAAATAGGAAGTAATAATATGGATTTTGTTACCGATCTTCTTCAGACTCAAAACGAGTTTGTTCTACTTGGGTCATCATTGATAGGATGACTAAGTCTGTCCACTTCTTATCTGTGAGTTCTTATTATTATACTGAGGACAACTCAAGGTTATTTATTCAAGAGATCTTAAAGTTGCATGGTGCTCCAATTTTTATTATTTCTAATTATGGCACTCAGTTCTCATCTTATTTTTTGTCGTCATTTCAGAGAGGTTTGGGGACTAAGGTAACCCTTAGTACATCTTTCCACCAGAAGATGGATGAACAAGAAAAAAGGACCATTCATACTTTAAAGAATATTATTCGAGCTTGTGTAATTGACTTTGGTGGTAGTTGTCTTGACCATTTGCCTCTTATCATATTTGCATGCAATAATAGTTATCACCCTAGTATTGGTATAGATCTTTTTGAGGTGTTGTATGGTAGAAGGTGCATATCCCCTATTGGGTGGGTTAAAGTTGGTGAAATGAGATTATTCGATCCTGATTTAGTTCATCAAACTATGGAAAAGGTGAAGGTGATTTGGGATAGGCTTAAGACCACCCAAATTCACCAAAAGTCCTATGCGGACATAAAGCAAAGAGAGTTGAACTTTGATGTGGGTGATTGGGTGTTCTTAAAGGTGTCTCCCATGAAGAAAGTGATTTGATTTGGTAAAAAGAGGAAGCTCAGTCCTCGTTATATTATCACCTATCTGATTTTGAAGAGAGTGGGAAATATTGCCAATAAGCTAGAATTGCCTTCAAGTTTGGGTTCCATTCACTCTGTGTTTCATGTGTCCATGTTGAAGAAATATGTGGGTGATCCTTCTATGGTGGTGCCTATTGAGAGTATCAATATCTTGAATTCCCTATCATACGAGGTAGTCTCAGTGGAGATCTTAGATATGCAAGTTCATAAGTCATGGAATAAAGATATAGCTTCAGTAAAGGTCCTTTGGAGGAATTATAAGGTAGAAGAAGCCACTTGGGAAGTTGAGGAAGACATGAGATCTAAGTACCCATTCTTATTCCTTGTGTCAGACAAAGGGGCTTAAGGTATGAATTCTATTTTCCTTTGTAATCATTTGGGTTTATCATATAATTCTAGTGTAATATTTTTTTCTCATACGAAGAGTATCTTAGCTCATCATTCAGGAATGAATGATCCTAAGGAGGGGGGATAATATAACACACTCAAATTTTGAGCATTTCTATTTTTGGCCTCCTTATGTTTGAAACATTGATTTTTGACTTAAATTGTACTTGGGTATGTTAAAAGGGTATCCCGGGAGAGTTTTGGAATTTTTTAGATGGGATTTAGGGTGGTTTTAGGTCACGGAGGCCTATAGCCTCCGTGATATTGGTGTGCCATGGATGTTGGCTTCCGCAATAGCCTTCATTACATGGAGGTTGGGCTCCATGTTATGGTCTGTGGAATGGAGGTTAGTCTCTGCAATAAGATCCGTGCTACGGACCAATGTACAAATTCATCTATTTTGTTCTATTTTAATTAGGATGAGGGGTAATAAGGTTCTTTCACTTATAAATGACTTTTTATTCCCTAAGTGATGATAATTGGCTTGGCATATTAATATTACCTTGTAAGTGTAGCTGGTACGATGATACCAATAGTGTATGCCCAAATATGTATTATGGTTCAATGAATAAGAATATGTGATAAATGATTTAATGGGACTTAAAAGAGGGTTGTGTAGTTGGGCCAGGAAAGTGGCGATCCTAAGGGACTAATACTGGAAACTATATTTGTCAATGTACGGGTCTAAATGGCTTGAGAGTTTGAGTCCCCTTATTATGAACAGGTAATACAAGTCCACCTTACTATCATTGTTATATGATTGAGAGGTTTGAGTCCCCCATAGTATATTACATGATTGGGTGCTTAAGTCACCTTAGTGTATGATTGGGAGGTTTGAGTCTCCCGTGTATATATATGAGATTATTCTTCGGTTTGTATGACTACACACATTGGGACTTGACCAGGGAGTGAGAGTTGAGGCCCATATAGCCCGTGGGT
Source organism: Capsicum pubescens (assembly GCA_030864215.1). Lineage (NCBI taxonomy): Eukaryota > Viridiplantae > Streptophyta > Magnoliopsida > Solanales > Solanaceae > Capsicum > Capsicum pubescens. The sequence goes on along the minus strand of CM061544.1, from coordinate 188,673,428 downwards.
ACTATCATATAACTGATAAGCTACACAATCCATGCTAAGTTTCTAAACATTCATTTTAAGCCCTGTTCCTTACCCCAACATTTGATATATATATAGGTATATGCATTTAATTGTGCGTATGGAATTTGAATGGTTTTTAATTGTTGATCATGCATTATTCTATCCTTTATCCCTGAGTTACATTCTAGCGCTCCAATCGCTAACCATCTTCAGATGGTGTATCCCCATGCAATGCTGGAATTAGCCATACTTCTACTCCTCCTGCATAATGACTAGGCGATCGTGGGATAGATTATGAGTTTGACTAAAATGGTGAGCTTCCATCCTTTGGAAGACCCCATTTCAGGTTTTGGGGTTCCATTATGTATTAATTCTTTATCATAGATTTATTTTTGGCTATGGTTGGGGGCATGTCCCGACCAATCTATCTTTTGTTTTGTTAGAGGCTTTGTTGGACAGTACTGTGGACAAGGGATTACTTGTTAAACTTATAAACTTCTTTGGGCTTGAATTATATTCTTCTATGTCATTATTGTTAGAGTTCAGTTGTTATGTTGTATTGTAATTTGATTGACTAGGCTAAGGGGGTGCTCTTTAATCCTCGATGGATTTGAGATGCCCATCACGGCCAGTCCTTGGTTCAGGTCATGTCACCTTGTCTATATCTATATCTACATATATATATGTAGCTATGATACTACCGTATATCCCTTCTTTCCTTTATTTACACAGATTGTATATTCATTTCTTAGCCTTGTATACTAATTTATATCATTTTTCATCCTTTATTCATATATGGGTCCGTGATATACGATATAGTATTGAGATTTCTTAGTATGGCTGGAATGCAATAGTGCATCCTTGTTACTTCCTTTGCCTTAACATGTTAAGTCTCTTGGACATGAATAGGATTGGTTCTTCTTATTATCTAATTGACTATCTTATATGGTTTCTGGATATTTGGGTGTGGTTTTCCATTCTGTTTATATGTTTTACATATCTGCTTTATATTTGGAGCTCAGTGTAGCTGCCTACTGAGTACTACCTGTTTGCTACTCATACCATAGTTCTGCAGCCTGCTAGTCATAGCATGGGTTATCATCGTTGATGTGTATGTCGGTGAAGCAGCCATGGTTTAGAGACTTAGAGTGAGATCCTGACGTTCGGCATATTACTTATATCTCTCTTATGTGTTAGACTAGTCTCTATGTTATATTTGGAGATAAGTTATATCAGCGTATTTATTTGTACTTCACTTTGTACTTTTGTTATATTATAAACTCTTGTACTGATACCATTAGGTCTTAGGACTATATTGTGTAATTGATCTGGTATTTCAGATATTTTGCATTCTTTTCTTTAGTTACTCCGAACTACGGGTTTGGCTTGGCTACTAGTGGGTTATAGTAGGCGCCATCATGACCTAAGAAATTAAGTCATGAAAAACTAGTATTAGAGCCTAGATTTCACTATTGTATTAGTACAAGACATAAGTATTTAGTAGAGTCCTACGGATCGATATGAAGACATTTGTAACCTATCTTTGGGAGGTTACACGAATATGTTTAGAAAATTCACTTCTTGACTCTTTATTGTGTACCCGTATTTTTATGAACCTTAAACACATTCTTTGACTCCATTGTGTCCCTAATGAACGATGTAAAATGGTCAATGATGTGGATGAGGCCTCGACATGTATTTTTAGAATTTCAACACAATGTCGGACTAAAGATTCAGAAATGAATGTTGAAGATCTTCAACTTCAGCCAAAAGGATTTGGGGCCATATTAGGCTTCAGTTAAGCTCGTGACGACTCTAGCCCTTTGAGGTTCAGCATTAGGGATCCGAGTCATGATTGTAGTTCTCTCACATCTATGGATGACATTTGAGTCATCAAGCAGTTCTTAAGCCAGAGTTTGATCGGTAAGTGTTCACAGGGTTCTTGACCAGTTTTTGAGTTCGTGATTTGCGTTTTTAGATTTGGGTCAAGCATATTCTGATGCTATATCCTTCAGAGCACGACATGGTGCATGGAATCATTAGGTGTTTAGCATTGCCACTCCATTTCGTATCAGAGAATATGATAGCAGTAGGGTCTTCCTTCTCTCAGGTTATTGATTATGTGATGGCCATAGAGAGAGCATGCATTGGGACTTATGGAGGTGGTAGCAAGAGGACATGGCATCAGTGTAGTGTTATTGATATTTCATCTGAGATCTTGTTTTAGTTCTGGTGAGATGGGACATTGGCTCAGAGAGCACCCCAGATATGAGTTAGTTGATTAGAAGAGTTAGCATGTACTCCCTACCAGCCTAGAGTTCCTGAGATAGGATATGATTGTAGAAAAGATGATCATTATACTAGATTTTTCTCTTAGTGTCATTTGGACAGTTAGTTAGGCTTAGTTTGTGTTGCTTGCTAGGATTAGAGCTTCAGGAATCTGTTACTAGTGCAAAGAGGTCAGCTACTTGTCTAGTAAGTGTCCCCAACATGGGATTTTTAGTCATTTCACCTCTTTCAGATCAACTTCATGATGTTGTGGTATCTCCAGTTAGTGATAGTGCATTTGGTTCCTCTGTTAATAATTTAGTTGGTCGGTTTGAGTATAGACCCGTTCATATTTATCTCCCTATGCCTATCAGGCATGTAATTATGGATTTCACCATGATAGTTGTACTTTTATTTCCTGAATTTATCTTTTTATTATGTGTATTGGGGTTTTCATACCCATTAGTGATTATATGCCTTGATGAGTTCATACTAATTATTGTGTGCCTTGTAATTGAATTTATGATTATGTGACTACTCCGTGGTTTATTTCTTTTAGTAGTGGATAGAATAGAACTGTATTGATATTTTCCCCTATGGGTGAAGCATTTGGGTTTGAGTCCCATTTATCTTGGCATATTGGACTTATTGTGTCCCTTGAGTGGTACATGATATTTATTTTTATTTTGGTACCATATATTCATTATGTTGATGTTGATATTATTGTTACTATTGCTATCACCGCTTGAGGTTATTGATATTATTTGATCTTATTACTTGATGTAATTGATCCTCTCTGGGTAGCTATTTAGACTAGTGTTATCAAGTTAGAATTTCATTTTTTATGATCGTATTCGGTGGCTTGAGTAGATATAGCTTAATTTGATGATTTCTTTCCCATAACGCGGAGAGGTTGATTATTTTCCCTTCTTGCTAGCTATGACAGATTGATTTAGGAATGTATTGGGCTATCAAAGTTAAGTTAACCTTCTGTGGTTCAGTATGGTTTTTAAGTTGGCAATTTAGCTATATTGCTCGATCTTGAGTTTGAGATTCTTTGACTTGCCTCTTGAGTTGCAAAGTCTTTTTTACTTGCTATCCCTTTCTATATAGCCTATTTTTAAGCTATCCATTTATTGTTTGTGGCTATTTCGTCACTTGATAGTGGTTTTAAGATTGAGATTGAGATATTATGGATTCATCTCTTAGATTGTTTGGGTTCTTTCCCTTGTGATGGTTTGCCCTTGTTATTGGGGTGGATATTAGATGCTTCATTCTCACTATGATGTGATTTGTGTCTTTTATGGAGTTAGAGAGATAGAGGCAGGGGCCTTTCCTGTGATCACTTCTTACAGGATTTTCTAATGGAGGTCTTGACATTGACCTTAGTTTTGACATCGGTATATTCTTCTTTGATGATATGATTCATGGATGGATCGGGTGATGATTGTCTTACTTGGGTGGATTTAGAAAGTCCCCATTTTAGAGTTTGTTTGGCCTAATGAGGCTTGGCGGAGTGTTTTCCCTCAACGATTGGTGCTTATGGATATTCTTTTCCAAAATAGAGTGTTAAATTGGTTAGTTTCCGGCTTGAGATGCATTTTTTGAGTTTCTAGAGTTTTTTCATTGCTAGTGTGGTTTGTAGCCTCTGGGAGTTCTTGAGTATATTTTGGTAATTTGTGCAATCCAGTGGATATAGGGTTGACATCTTATAGTTGTGGCTAGTGATTTATCCTATGTTGCAATGTTGTTTTTTAGTTATGTTTTCATTTTGGCTTGGAATGATATACTACAGATATGCCTGATTCAGACAATATGGTCGATATGAGTTTTGACCTTGGATTGGATTTGTTAGCTCAAATTTAGATTTGATGCCTTGGGATGGCGATTTAGAAGTTATGATACATTTAGAGTATCAATGCCTTCTTGTCTTTAGGTTTGGTAGGTAGTTGAGACCAAGTAGTTTAGCCTTGATGTTGAGATTTCAGCTTGGAACAGTAAATCTTGAGTGCCACCTTCAATTTAGATTTTTCTCAATTTGGATTTCATTTATCTGTTGGTTGAGCCTACTCTGTGGTTGTCTATTTGGTCTTCTCGACTTTGATTGGATTATTATTGATAAGTGCTCGTATGATAGCCTATGAACTCGGTGTTGTTTCTTTTAGCTATGGCCTCAAGTTTCTAGTTTTCTTTGGGAATTTTTTATGATATGCTTTGTGAGAGTAACATACTTGAGTCGGATTCAGTATGGCTTCATTCTCGATTGATGGGACATCCTGGAGCAAATTATTTAGTGATAAGTAGTTACACCTTGATCTTCTGGATTTTAGTTTGATTATTACCCAAACTAGATATAGCATTGGCATAGATTGCATTCTTTTATTATCTCTATATGTGTGCCTAGATATCTTCTTATGAGATTATTCTCATGTTTTCCATATAGATATCCAACGGATTCGCTTCAGTTCTTTGGGTTCTCGGTGATGAGATTTCGTGGATGAGACTCAGGTGATTATCCTCCTGGTTTGAGTAGATAGTTAGTATGGATTGGTAAAAGAAGGTTATATTTGGATTTGTAGTTGGTTGTATGACTCATGCCTTGATTTTCTTTTAGCTTAGATAAGCTTTGGATTGATTTGTGTGTGTGTTGAGGTGGTATCAGTGTGTTGTGGTTTAGATTTGTATGCATCAGTCTTTTCAATTTAGTTGGAGGCCAGATGGTGGTTGAAGTTTAGTTTTGCCTGTTTGGAAGTGAAGTGAGAAAAGCTGGTTGAAAAAGGGATAACTATGGAAAAATCCCTCAAAAGTATGCTCTCTTTGTCGAGATTATCTGGGAATTCATGCTTGGCGCATGTCGGCCCAGTACCTCGTCCTTTTGAGATTTTGAGGTTTTACTATCCGCTGACTTTCGAGGACAAAAGTCCTTTTAGTAGTGGATATTATAATGACCTTTCAGGTCATTTTTCATATTTGTGCTTATTTTCATCATTAGAGCTTCTCCATAGTGGCCCCAAGTCATTTATGACTTGTTAGGACTGACAGTTCGGTTATCGAGCAGTTTGTTTAGTTTTTAGAACTAATTCCTACTTTGGAAGTCTTCGCTGGTTCCCAATAGCCACCGGGCAAAAACTTCAGTAAAATGACCTCGTACAGAAAATCTGACTTCTCCATAGCATCCAGAACATCTACTCTAGGCTAGGGGTGTCACGCCCCAAATCCCATTAGAGCGGACTGGCACCCGTAGCCGAGGAGGCCCGGGAGAACCCGTTCATAACCTATACTTTCACATTTGCATTACTTATGAAAATTAGAAATTTGGGCAGCACTTCGTTGTAAATAGAAGAAAACAGTACCTGTATCAGCCCAACAGACACGCATATATATATATAAACAGTAATTGGCCGTCAGAGCCATCACGTCTATCAACCGAACACTCCTATGGCTGTACAATATGTCTACAAAAGCCTCTACATAGATACACAACTAAGTTAGGGTCGGGACAAACTCCCGCCCACAAAAGACTTTTATACAAATACCAAAAATACATATAGAAACGACTTGGGATGCCCCGAAACAACTGGAGCTCACCACTATCAACAGAATGTCCTAGCTCTTACTGCGGAGGTGTACGACCTGAAGTACCTGTTCCTGCAGGCATGAATACAGGTCCCCCGTGAGGGACGTCAGTACGAAAATATGTACTGAGTATGTAAGGCAGTGAGTATCAAGATGAGATACAAAAGATCAACAGAACCCAGATACCAGTGAATAAACAGTATGAGTAGACCACACTTAAAAGAGCTGATGGGATACCTGCACATTACTTCCCGTATTCCTATCAATACATAACATATGTCATACAATGGCCAACTGATCAGTGGTACTAATACAATACATCAGGGACCACCCCTGGAATAGCATATATACATAATCTTTATAATACAATGGCCAACTGATCAGTGGTACTAATACAATACATCATATCAACAATTTAAAATAAAGACATTCCATTTCTTGCTTCAATTAATCTTTAAGATTGGTTACTTTGTGGTCACACCTTATGGAACTTGAAACCATGATACCTCAATAGGAAAAACATGTAAATAGGTAATCAATATCATGAAAATGAAGTAGAGAATCATGGATACCTCATTAAACCATTTCGGAGTCAACAATAGTATATGGACATTTTTTTTGACTAGCCGGACATCTTAAAAGTGAAAACAAGTTCAATTGGTAGTGTCGAAGATCATATGATGTTATTATGTGTCATGTGTCGTAGGACAATGTTGGAAGCTTACTTGAGAGTGCCATGGGTCATTATTCATGCCAAAGATTAGATAGAGTATGTCTTACATACCTTGATATAACCACTTCAATACAAGTCCAACTTGACTTCCCGTACTCTTCGAACACTTATCTACAATAAGTCATTTGTGGCAAACTAGTATTAGCAACCAAACCTTACCATTTAGGTATTAACTTCACCAAATAATGTCTAGGAAGTAATCCTTTAACTCATCAATAAGAGTGCTACATACATCCTCTTATACTCTTATTACATTCACATATCATGCATTTTCATGCAATATCCCTCAACATCACTCTTAGCCTTTATTTCCCCTCTTAATCACCATCCAATACCAACATGATCACTAGGCATACATAACCACTAATATAATGTTATATCACCACAATTCATCCTCCATAATCCAATTCAACAACTTCCATAATTTACTACTAACAATTTATACAAAACAATTCATAATTATGTTTCTAGTTATCTTCCAACATCAAGACAATACTCATAATCCCTTATCAATACTTATTCATGGATAAGAATCAAGAATAAACAATATTCATACCTTAACAATGAACTCTTGTATTTAGAATCCTCCTTACATAACCATGGGGTGCTTCTCAAAGCATTCGAGATGGTGAACACAACTACGGAACCAATTCGAATTTTCTACGGTTGAATCATAAAATATTTGAAGTTGAAATTAGGCTAGGGTTTCACCTTCTCTTAATAATTGGATGATATATGATATATATGAGGCTAAGTGTATGTTTATAAAGACCAATTTTCGTCCAAGAGGTAATAGAAAATGACCATTTTTCCCTAAAAATTTAAATAAATCCGAATCTGTCCCCAGTGGACAGTTTTGACAGGCTGAAGTAAATCGATCATAACTCTTTGCTCCGGTATCGGATTTGGGTGAAACCAATTGAATTGGAAATATAATCCAAAGGTATTTCATTTTCATATAAATTATACCACCCAGTTATTCCTGTACAAGGAGTTATGGTCGTTTAAAGTTGACCCAAAAATCTGTCCCAAAATTCTGTTTTTTTTTATAGGCTGTAGTAAAACGGGTATAACTCCTTACTCAGACATTGGATTTGGATGAAACCAATTTCATCGGAAAGAAGACTCTCGGATATTTTCGTCGATATATAGAAGCTCACACAGTTCTTTTTGTACAAGGAGTTATGATTGTCTAAAGTTGATCCAAAAAAAAATTGCCTAGCTGCAGTAATTTTCCTGCAGATTTACTGTTCACAGGCTTCCCGGCCACCGTTTTGAAATTTCGAATGTGCTCGCTTATATGAATTACTCCTCTTTTTTGGGCAAACTTTATATCGTTGGAAATCTTATTCCAATACCTACACATACAACTATTGATGGGATACTTCCGAACACCATAAACTTAATTTAACCCATACGCAAGCCTTTAGGACTCCATATAATCGCGATAAGTGTACGAAAAAAATTTACGGGGTGTTACATTCTCCCCCCCTTAAGAACATTCGTCCTCGAATGTTAGCATAGTTACTCAATTAAGACATGTCCAAGCTTACAATTAACATATTCATCATCATAACATACTTGCATAAAAATAAACACTTACCTGTTATTGTTCTTCTTCCGTCTCATGAACTTCCTCCTCATCGTTGAATAGGTAAGGGTACTTAATCTTCATCGCTTCCTCGGCTTCCCATGTGATCTCCTCAACTTGTTGATTCCTCCAAAGTACTTTTACTGATGCTATCTCTTTATTCCTTATCTTTTTAATTTGGCGATCAAGAATAGCAATAGGCATTTCTTCAAAAGTGAGATCTTCTGTAACTTGTACATCTTCCGTAGTAGTGATGTGCGATGGATCTCCGATGTACTTGCGAAGCATCGAAACATGAAATGTGGGATGAACTGCTGAGAGCTCTTGAGGTAGCTCTAACCCATAAGCAACTTGTCCAAATCTTTGAATGATCTTGTACGGACCTATGTATCGTGGACTTAACTTTCCTTTCTTGCTAAACCTCATCACTCCTTTCATTGGTGATACTTTCAAGAATACCCAATAGTCGATAGAAAACTCAAGTCCTCTTCATCTAACATCCGCATAAGATTTGTGTCGACTTTGAGCTATTTCAAGCCGTTGTTGGATCACTTTAACCTTCTCCATTGCTTGATAAACAAGATCCGGTCCAAACAAGACCGCATCACCTGCTTCAAACCATCCTATTGGCGATCTACACTTTCTTCCATATAATGCTTCATATGGTGCCATTTTGATACTTGAATAATAGCTATTATTGTAGGCAAACTCGATAAGAGGTAGGTGATCATCCCAGTTGCCTTTGAAATATAATACACATGCTCGTAGCATATCTTCAAGTGTCTGGATGGTACGTTCCGTTTGTCCGTCCGTTTGAGAATGAAAAGTCGTACTTAGATTTACTTGTGTCCCCAAACTCCTTTGAAAAGACTTCCAGAAATTTGCGGTAAATTGGGCTCCTCGATCGGATATAATGGAAATTGGAACTCCATGTAACCGAACGATCTCCTTAATATACAACTTCGCATACTCTTCCGCCGTATAAGTTGTCTTAACTGGTAAGAAGTGCGCGGATTTGGTAAGCCTATCAATGATCACCCATATTGAATCAAACTTCCGAAATGTACGAGGCAAACCCGTGATGAAATCCATATTGATCTTTTCCCACTTTCAGACTGGAAGATCTATACATTGCATGTAACCACCGGGTTTCTGGTGTTCTACTTTGACTCTTTGACAATTCGGACATTCAGCTACAAATTCGGCAATATTCTTCTTCATGTCATTCCACCAATATATTGCTTTCAAATCTTGATACATCTTAGTCGACCCTGGATGGATGGAATACCTTGAACAGTGTGCTTCTGTCATAATTCTCTTTCTTAGATCAACTACATCAGGTACACATAAATGATTCTGACACTGAAGCACTCTTTCTCGCGTAAGCTCAAATGCCTTTGTCGTGCCACTCTGCACATCCTCCTTAAGCTGCAATAAAATTGGATCTGCATACTGCTTCTCTTTCACTTCAGCTATCAATGAAGATTCCGCTGCATTACATACAATAACCTCTTCATCTGGAGTTTCGAGAAGTCGAACTCCCAAATTAGCTTGTTGGTGAAGATCCTTAATCATCCCCTGCTTTTCTATAGATGCCATTTTATACTTATGACTCAGTGCATCCACTACCACATTCGCTTTCCCTGGATGATACAAGATATCAACATCGTAATCTTTCAACAATTCAAGCCATCTCCGCTGCCTCAAGTTTAGATCTTTCTGATTGAAGATATATTGCAGGCTCTTATGATCGGTATATATGTCAACATGAACCCCATATAAGTAGTGGCGCCATATCTTCAAAGCAAATACAACTGCAGCTAGCTCAAGATCATGCGTGGGATAATTCCTCTCATGTGGTCGCAACTGTCTAGAGCCATAGGCTATTACTCTACCATGTTGCATTAATACGCATCCTAAACCAATTCTCGAAGCATCATAGTACACTGCATACCCTTCTGTGCCTTCAGGAAGTACCAATACCGGTGTAGAAGTCAACTTGCTCTTCAGATCTTGGAAACTCTTTTCACAGGCATCATTCCATTGAAACTTAGAGGCTTTATGCGTCAACTTAGTCAAGGGTGCAGAAATAGAAGAAAAACCTTCAACAAACCTTCTATAATAACCTGCCAACCCGAGGAAACTACGAATCTCCGTAGGCGTTGTGGGTCTTGGCCAATTCTTCACAGCCTCAATCTTCTGAGTGTCAACTTTTATGCCTTCACTGGATACAATATGGCCCAAAAATGCCACTGACTTGAACCAAAACTCACATTTAGAAAACTTCGCATACAGCTTACGATCACGAAGAATCTGCAACGCCTGCCTTAAGTGATTAACATGATCCTCTTCTGATCTAGAGTAGACCAAAATATCATCTAAGAAAACTATCATGAACATATCTAGAAATGGCTTAAACAGCCTATTCATCAGATCCATAAAAACTGCGGGTGCATTTGTCAGCCCGAATGACATAACCAGGAATTCATAATGACCATACCATGTTCGGAAAGATGTCTTGGGTATATCTTTATCCTTGACTCTCACTTGATGATAGCTTGATCTCAAGTCAATCTTGGAAAAACACTGGGCACCCTGCAACTGGTCAAATAAATCATCAATTCGGGGAAGAGGGTATTTATTCTTGATAGTCACCTTATTCAATTGCCAATAGTCAATACACATCCTCAGCGAACCATCTTTCTTACGCACAAACAATACTGGTGCTCCCCAAGGGGACATACTAGGCCTGATGAATCCCTTCTCTAGCAAGTCTTTCAGTTGCTTTTTCAATTCTCGCAACTCTGTTGGTGCCATTCTATAAGGAGGAATTGATATTGGTTATGTTTCTGGCAACATATCAATACCAAACTCCACTTCTCGCTCAGGAGGTAAACCTGGTAGTTCTTCAGGAAATACATCAGGAAATTCATTCACAACCGGAACGGTCTGAAAAGTTGGCGGCTCTGCCTCTGTATCCCTTACTCTAACCAAATGGTATATGTACCCCTTGGAAATCATTTTTCTTGCCCTAAAGTAAGAAATAAATCTACCTCTCGGCGCGCCAACATTACCCTTCCATTCAAGGACTGCCTCATTTGGGAAATGGAAATATACCTTCTTAGAACGGCAATCTACTGTAGCATAACAAGATGCTAACCAATCCATGCCCATAATAACATCAAAATCTACCATTTCTAACTCAACAAGATCGGCCATCGTATCACGACCACAAATATTCACAACACAATTTTGATAAACAGTCCTAGCTATAAGAGATTCCCCCACTGGCGTTGATACTTCAAATGGCTTGGCTAATAATTCGGGAGTTCTTCCGAACCTTCCCGCAACCAAAGGAGTAGCATACGATAATGTAGAACCAGGATCAATTAAGGCATACACATCAAATGCAAAGATGGACAACGTAACTGTAACCACGTCTGGAGAAGCCTCTAAATTCTGCCGATCTGCTAGGGCATACACACGGTTCTGAGCTCCGCTAGAACTAGCTGCTCCTCTATCACCTCTACCGTGACCCATAGGTTGTGCACCCCTACTCAAAGGAGGCACCGATGATGACGCAACAGCTGATCCGATAGGTCGTGTTATACCACCTGTGGTCCTGCGTGGGCAATCTCTAGCCATATGCCCCGACTTACCACACCAAAAGCAATTGTTCATTCCAAGCCGACATTCGCCAAAGTGAAATCTTCTACATATGGGGAACGGGTGTCGTGGAGGTCTCAATTGACTCATACTCCCTTGCCCTTGATACCCCACTGTTGGCGAACTCTGATTTTCACTGCTTTGCCCGAACTGATTACCTCTGAACCTTTGAATTTGCGGTGGAGCACTAATTGCAGGATAATAAGATAACGGGCTAGGCAATCTATGAGAGAACGAAGGCCTAAAACCTCCCTGAGATGCCATAAACTGCCTTATAGCTCTGGCCCGCTTAGAATATCCTTTCTCTGATTCCTGGGTTCTTCTTCTTTGCCTCTGATCTTCCATTTTCTGAGCGAAAGCTTGTATCCTCGCTATATCCATGTCCTTGTTCAAAGCAGCAATGGTACAATCTCTAACCAAGTATGGTTCCAATCTATCCACATAGTGATGAACTTTGTCATCCATAGTAGCTACCACATTAGAAGCATATCGAGACAAGGAGTTAAATCGAAGACTATACTCCCTTACACTCATATTACCCTGACGAAGATTTAAGAATTGATCTGCACGAGCCTGACGAGTCTCAAATGGAAGATAATGATCAATAAATGCATCTTTGAACTCTCCCCACGTAGTTGGAGGTGCATCAATACCCCTAGATTGTTTCCAATCCTCGTACCACAATATAGCCTCTTTTTTCAGTCTATATGCTGCTAGCTCAACCATCTCTTTACCGGATATGTGCATAACATCTAGAGCCCTTTGGGTTTGATCAACAAAGTCCTGCGGGTCTTCGTTAATATCTGATCTAGTAAAAGTAGGAGGATCCAGTTTCAGAAAATCCTGTGTCCGAAGGCTAGCTGCTCTATCCGTACCACTAGAACCCGTGGTAGGAATAGCTTGACCTTGAACTTGACCGGCAACTATACGCGTCAGAAGTTGTACTGCATCCCTCAAATCTCGATCAACAGCATTAATAGATGGCCCTTCCGGAGGAGAAGAAGCTCCTGATATATGCTCAGCTTGAGACTTACTTTGTTCAGCTTGTGCCGGTGGTGACTTACTAGTACCTTCTCCGGCCACTACATCTACTCGCTTCCACTTATTCTTTCTCCTTGTAACCAGCATCGTTACCATAATAAATAAAAAAAAACAATTGGATTAAGCGATTGATTATGACTTTATCTCTAATATGGGCTCTATTGCACGATCTAAGAAATGGAGAATGGAAACAATCCCTAAATGTCCAATAGCCTCCTGTTTATAGATGTGGTGCACAACACACCGATAAACGAGATTCTACGTAGACACGGCTTTGTAGACACACAAGGACGAACTTCTCTGATACCACTTCTGTCACGCCCCAAATCCCATTGGAGCGGACTGGCACCCATAGCCGAGGAGGCCCGGGAGAACCCGTTCATAACCTATACTTTCGCATTTACATTACTTATGAAAATTAGAAATTTGGACAGCACTTCGTTGTAAATAGAAGAAAATAGTACATGTATCAGCCCAGCAGACACGCATATATATATAAACAGTAATTGGCTGTCAGAGCCATCACGTCTATCAACCAAACACTCCTATGGCTGTACAATATGTCTACAAAAGCCTCTACATAGATACACAACTGAGTTAGGGTCGGGACAAACTCCCGCCCATAAAAGACTTTTATGCAAATACCAAAAATACATATAGAAACGACTTGGGATGCCCCGAAACAACTGGAGCTCACCACTATCAACAGAATGTCCTGGCTCTTACTGCGGAGGTGTACAACCTGAAGTACCTGTTCCTGCAGGCATGAATACAGGTCCCCCGTGAGGGACGTCAGTACGGAAATATGTACTGAGTATGTAAGGCAGTGAGTATCAAGATGAGATACAAAAGATCAACAGAACCCAGATACCAGTGAATAAACAGTATGAGTAGACCACACTTAAAAGAGCTGATGGGATACCTGCACATTACTCTAATATCATTACTTCCCGTATTCCTTATCAATACATCACATATGTCATACAATGGCCAACTGATCAGTGGTACTAATACAATACATCAGGGACCACCCCTGGAATAGCATATATACATAATCTTTATAATACAATGGCCAACTGATCAGTGGTACTAATACAATACATCATATCAACAATTTAAAATAAAGACATTCCATTTCTTGCTTCAATTAATCTTTAAGATTGGTTACTTTGTGGTCACACCTTATGGAACTTGAAACCATGATACCTCAATAGGAAAAACATGTAAATAGGTAATCAATATCATGAAAATGAAGCAGAGAATCATGGATACCTCATTAAACCATTTCGGAGTCAACAATAGTATATGGACATTTTTTTTACTAGCCGGACATCTTAAAAGTGAAAACAAGTTCAATTGGTAGTGTCGAAGATCATATGATGTTATTATGTGTCATGTGTCGTAAGAGAATGTTGGAAGCTTACTTGAGAGTGTCATGGGTCATTATTCATGCCAAAGATTAGATAGAGTATGTCTTACATACCTTGATATAACCACTTCAATACAAGTCCAACTTGACTTCCCGTACTCTACGAACACTTATCTACAATAAGTCATTTGTGGCAAACTAGTATTAGCAACCAAACCTTACCATTTAGGTATTAACTTCACCAAATAATGTCTAGGAAGTAATCCTTTAACTCATTAATAAGAGTGCTACATACATCCTCTTATACTCTTATTACATTCACATATCATGCATTTTCATGCAATATCCCTCAACATCACTCTTAGCCTTTATTTCCCCTCTTAATCACCATCCAATACCAACATGATCACTAGGCATACATAACCACTAATATAATGTTATATCACCACAATTCATCCTCCATAATCCAATTCAACAGCTTCCATAATTTACTACTAACAATTTATACAAAACAATTCATAACTATGTTTCTAGTTATCTTCCAACATCAAGACAATACTCTTAATCCCTTATCAATACTTATTCATGGATAAGAATCAAGAATAAACAATATTCATACCTTAAAAATGAACTCTTGTATTTAGAATCCTCCTTACATAACCATGGGGTGCTTCTCGAAGCTTTCGAGATGGTGAACACAACTACGGAACCAATTCGAATTTTCTACGGTTGAATCACAAAATATTTGAAGTTGAAATTAGGCTAGGGTTTCACCTTATCTTAATAATTGGATGATATATGATATATATGAGGCTAAGTGTATGTTTATAAAGACCAATTTTCGTCCAAGAGGTAATAGAAAATGACCATTTTTCCCTAAAAATTTAAATAAATCCGAATCTGTCCCCAGTGGACAGTTTTGACAGGCTGAAGTAAATCGATCATAACTCTTTTCTCCGGTATTGGATTTGGGTGAAACCAATTGAATTGGATAGATAATTCAAAGGGCTTTCATTTTCATATAAAGTATACCACCTATTTCTTCCTGTACAAGGAGTTATGGTCGTTTAAAGTTGACCCAAAAATCTGTCCCAAAATTCTGTTTTTTTTTTATAGGCTGTAGTAAAACAGGTATAGCTCCTTACTCAGACATTGGATTTGGATGAAACCAATTTCATCGGAAAGAAGACTCTCGTATATTTTCGTCTATATATAGAAGATCACACAGTTCTTTTTGTACAAGGAGTTATGATCGTCTAAAGTTGATCCAAAAAAAAATTGCCTAGCTGCAGTAATTTTCCTGCAGATTTACTGTTCACAGGCTTCCCGGCCACCGTTTTGAAATTTCGAATGTGCTCGCTTATATGAAATACTCCTCTGTTTTGGGCAAACTTTATATCGTTGGAAAGATTATTCCAATACCTACACATACAACTATTGACGGGATACTTCCGAAAACCATAAACTTAATTTAACCCATACGCAAGCCTTTAGGACTCCATATAATCGCGATAAGTGTACGAAAAAAATTTACGGGGTGTTACAAGGGGGACCCTTGGTTCAGGTTCCAAGGATTTCTAACTTATTTTGGGCTACTGAGCAAATTTTATAAAAAATGGAACTATAGGTACGGGCCTCACTTTTACCTGAAACTATCTCGGATGAAAAATTTGATACTTCCATTGGATTTGAAATGTGGTTTACACTCACAAGACACTATATTATGTTCATTGGGTTTCGAATGAGTTTCGAGGGTCAAAAATAAGTTTTGACTTTGTTGATATTTGGTGCATAGGGGGGATACCTCAATCGCACAAGGGGTATGGCGATCACAGCACTGCAATAACAATCCCTAGATTGCGATAGCGACATCTGTTTACCTGGTAAGGATATTTAAAGTCCCCCTAGGCTGTGTTTTGGCCATTTTTCACCCAACCTTGAGAGAAAAAAAGCCTAATGGGTGTGATAACTAAAAATTGAGCGTTGGGGTGGCTTGGGAGCGTGATAAACATCTATTTTCATGATTAATATCGGATTTAAGGTAAGAATCCTTCAATTTCAAGTTTGAATTTCTTGAATATTTGACAATAGACCCAAATCACTTCAGGCTTTATTACAGCCCAAAGTTTGCTTGGTTTTTTACCCATTCTTCAGGGTTATGATTCATCGATGATACATGAACGTTGGGTTGACCTTGAAAACACGTTTTCCATAAGTGGGACCCACTTGAGGTTTTTGGTGTTATTTTTGGATCCAAAGCACAATAGTACAATATGAGTATCGTTATTCTTGTATTGATGAGTAAATTACGATTTTTATAGTGTGATGGCATTTTGGGATTATGAAATGAAGATGGAAGTTTGGTGAATGATGTAAGGATTTGTGGTTTGTCTTTGAGGTAGGCTTATGTCTACTCTTTTTCGTAAGATGATGCGTGTTATATATTATGTGCCAATGTGAATGTTAAGTTTGATTATGGCTAGAACAACTTAGTATTGACTAGGAAAGGTTGGGGATTAGAGGAGAGTTTTGACCTGTAAGTTGAATTGCTTAATACCTAATCCTATTGCATTCTCCCTAGATTGAACTAATTTATATAGTAGATTTGATATGATGCTAGTTGTATAATGTGATTTTAGTGTTGGAATTATGATTAGTGTGAGTAATCTTAGTGGGGCTATTCTAGTAATCTTGAAACCTTGATTTAGGTAGAGTTGACTTAAATGCCCTTGTTTCTAGATGAAGTTCCATCTTAGGTTTGGTTATGGATTACTTGACATTTAGAAGTTGAATTAGATACCTTAGCCTATTTTGGGGTATTAATTGCCTAAGTATGGACATTGAGGGTTAGAACTGGGGTCCTCAAACCTACCTTAGGCTAAGACTTGGGTTAGCCTTGTGGACTTAGTTGCGGAAGTTAGGCATAGTTGAGACTATTGAGCCTTTAGAATAAGTTTACTTTGGGACTTGGTAAATTGTGATACCTTTCCCCAGATTATGATTAATGGCTTATGGCCATGATATTAGGCCCTTAGAGATGTTATTCCTCTTAGATATACTAATTGGTATTTAGATATGATATTCCTCATAGTCATGATACATGACCTATAGATATGAGATGCTTATTATTGTTATGCCTCATATATAAGCTATGGCTTCAAAATATGAGATGATGTATAGATGTGATTATCTATATGGGTTCAGTATACGTATGTGGTTCAAAGGTTGTGATTATGATGTTATAATTATTTGACACATTATTGGGTCCAAGGCTGTGATATAATAAGAGTTGACCATCCAGGAAGTCTATCCTTGTTAAAGGATATGGTTGTAGTTTACTGATATATTAATGTTTATGGTTCCACTATATGAATATTGATGATGGCATGCATAGATTTGGTACATTCTTAATCGTCGCATCGATGATTGATACAATTTTGATTACATTATAATATTGTTATTATTGTCACTAAATAAGATTTAAAGCCAACTCTCTACCTTAATGATGGATTTCTTCATAATAATAAATGTTAATTTTAATAAACAGTTTATATGTAAAAGAGGGTAATAATGATATTTAGTCTTGAAGTTCACTCCAGGAAACAAACTTAGAGATTTCTAGTCTTTTAGCCATGGCTTGAGCCTGTGCACCTATCATATCAAGATACACATTTCTCCGGTAGGAGACAGAGAAAGATGCTGGATTGATAATATAAATTTCGAGTAAGACCCAATGAAAGTCATAATATTCATGTTATGTATATATGCTTATTGATGTTATGACATTAGGGATGAGCGATGAATTATGGAAGTATACTCTACCTTGCTTCTCTTTTATGTTTTTTACATTAGCCCTCGTAGGGCTTGTTCTTTGCTTTAGCCCTCGTAGGGTTTGCAGTTTACTTTAGCCCTTATGGGGCTTGCTCTCTATTATTGTCATTGATTTAGATATTATGATGATATGATGATGCCTAGCAAGGACGAAGGATATTATGACGATATGATGATGCCAGGAAAGGTCGAAGAATATTATGATGATATGATGATATGCGACAAGGCCGGAGGATATTATGATGATGCACTGATACCCGACAAGGCTGGTGGATGATTATATTGATGTGTATATCTACCGGTTTAAGTCCGATTAGTCCTATGTATGGAAAATATATATATCCAGCAGAGCAGAAGAATGATTATGATGAGGATGATAATGATGGTGATGGTTATGAGGATGAAGATGGTTATGATGAGGATTATGTTTTTGGTATTGTGATTTTTTTTGTATTCATTCTTTCATGTGCATCGCTTATCACCAGTATGTGCCTATATCTATTAGCTCATATGGTAGGGCTATATAGGTATGGGTGATGACTATGCCTTGTGATGTGTTGTATGCTGATTGAACCTTCTGAGCCTGTGGCGGTGGGGGCACGTGATAGGCTTGGTTAGGTATTTGGTTGTCCAGATTAGCCTATTACTCGCGTTGTTATTGACATTATTGTTATCATTGTTAGTATCATTGTTATGATCATTGTTATGACTAGTTTGTAACAAATTGATTATTGATTTGATATCGAGACTTGAGGTATATTTTTCGCCTCTTCTATCTTATGATTTCATTACCATGCATTATTAATTCATGATTAGACAGTTGGACTCGAAACCTTGAGAATATTATTACTCTATCCTACTGGATTATAAGGTCCTAGAATGCTAGCCCAATGACTTAGGCTATATATTGAGTTGACCTTGTCTCTCTCTATCTCTCTCTTTATATATATAGCTATATGTAGCTATGATATTACCATATATCCCTTCTTTCCTTCATTTACATAGATTGCTTAGTCATTTCATTGTCTTGTATATTGTTGTATATCCTTCTTTCATCCTTTATTCGTATATGGCTCGGTGATGTATGGTATAGTGTTAAGATTCCACAGTATGACTGGAATGCGATAGTGTATCCTTATTACTTCCTTAACCTTAACATGAATAAGATCGGTTGTCCTATTTATGAATTGGACATGAATAGGATAGGTTGTCTTTATTATCTCATTGGTTGTCTTATATGGTTGTTGGACATTTGGGTGTAGTTTTCTATATTGTTTATATGTTATATATTTATATATATATATATATTATCTTTAGAGCTTAGTCGGCAGTTGCCTACTAAGTACCACGTGTTTGATACTCATACTACACTTCTGCAGACTACAGATCATAGTACGTGTTATCGTCGTTGATGTGTGAATTGTGCAGAGTAGCCATTGTTTGAAGACTTATAGTGAGCTCCTGACGTTCAGAGTATTACTTATCTCTCTCTTATGTATTAGACTAGTCTTTATATTGTATTTAGAGATAAGTTATATCATTGTATTCATTTGTACCGCACTTTGTACTTTTGTTATATTAGTAGCTCTTGTACTGATACCATTAGGTCTTGGGATTAGATTGTGTAATTGATCTTGTATTTTAGATATTCTGCATTCTTTCCTTTATCTATTGGAGTAGTCCGTTACTAGCCGTTCCAGACTATGGGTTTTACTTGCCACTGGTGGTGTTATAGTAGACGTCATCATGACCAGAGAAATTAGGTCGTAATAGGAACTAAGTTCAAACTATAGTTTGCAGTTTCTAGTGCATAACTCCAAAATGGAAAAGGCAAATTAAAGTAATTCATCATAGATAAAACCATTTCTAAAGGAGTCATGTTTCTTTTTTCTTCTATACAATTTTGTTGAGGAGTTCTAAATGCAGACATTTGAGGCGTATTTTATTATTATGATAAGTAACTAATGAACTCATTAGAGAGGTACCATGATTAGGTCGTAGTCATTTGATATATTTCTCATTTCTCTATTTTTGCCTCAAATTCTTTGAATTTCTCAAAGCATTAAAACTTATGATACAATAAATTAACA
This sequence comes from Capsicum pubescens, assembly GCA_030864215.1. Taxonomy (NCBI): domain Eukaryota; kingdom Viridiplantae; phylum Streptophyta; class Magnoliopsida; order Solanales; family Solanaceae; genus Capsicum; species Capsicum pubescens. The sequence goes on along the minus strand of CM061544.1, from coordinate 188,653,263 downwards.
TATACATATTTTGAGTAATCATCAAGAATATCATGATATACTCATAAGCACCTCTTGCTTGAACGTTCATTGGGCCACAAAAATTAAATAAATTAACTCTAATTTATTATTTTCTCTACTTTCTTTTGAGGGAAAAGATCTCTTAGTCATTTTTTCTTATAAACAGGATTCACGTGTTGATAGTGCTTCCACTTTTAATGAACCTAAAGGTCCATCCCAAACCAACCTCAAAATCCAGTCTAGTTTATGTGACATGGATGCAAATGTCATAAATAAGTCTTATTAAATTCAGAAGAACATTTTCTTTTACTTGAAAGATTAATATTATTCAGTTCAATAATTTATTACAATTCAGGAGACACACTAATAATTATATCCCAAAGCTCTAAAAACTGAATTAAATTTCCTCAAATAGCATGTGCATATAATACATCATTTAAAATTAAAACTCTATCACTATCAAATGAAATACTAATATTTACTAATACTAAAGCCGGAGTTACTAAACCATCAACTTGAAAAATACTAACTTCACCTCTATTTAGCTTGTGTATTTCTTGAAATCCCTATAAAGTGGTCCAGATGTGATTAGTGGATCCTGAATCTACACACCATGATGTGGTATAAACAATCGTGAAACTCATTTGAAGGACAACTGAAAGTGAATCTTGCTTGTTTTTATGCTTGGCTAGGAAAATTGGACAATGTATCTTCTAATGGTCTAACATCTTGCAATGATAATACTTTATCGTTAGGCTTTTTCACTCCGCCAGTTAAAGCTATAGTTTTCTTAGCACTGTGAGTCTTTTTCTTCTTCTTTTCATCTTCGATTTAGAAGTAGAACCTCTCTCAACAAAGTTATGACTCTCAAATTTATATTGACCAAATATAGTGATAAGAGAGGTAAAAGGAGACATACAGAATCTGAGATTGAAAAATGTTACAATAGATCATCAAAACAGTCATACAAATATTCAATTGTTAAATTCAAAATCATCATATACATATACATTCATGTATCTATGCAATACATATATATAATGGATGATTATTCACTCTATTAACTTTTACAAAGCTAACTCGGATGAAGAGTCTACTATTTATTTAAGTCAAGTGAAAATCAAACCCTAATTACATTAATCCAATCAAAAACTACTCAGTTTAAGAGAGTTAATACAAATTATCAAACTAGCGATTAAATATGTAATAACTTGTTTCAATTTCATTCGGAATGGAGGAAGGTCTAAGCCAAGACATAAACTTAATATTTTGTTACTATTTAGTCATGGTAATCATGGAAAGAACCTTTATTACCATATAAAGTTTTCTCTCGAATTATGCTAAATTTTTTTCAGAAATCTAATTCATGCAAAATACCACCCCACAGACATATATAAAATTTCATATATGCGAGAAGATAACACATAATGAAGAGAATTTTGTAGCAAGTCTCTAAACATTACACTGCGTAACAATTTATGCATGTATAATGCACAAACCTTCCAGAATGATATCTACTCCAAGATAATTCCAAGAAACAAGGACTATTAGTTTTACTTTTTATTAATTGAACAATCAAAGAGTTTCTTTTATAAAAATCAATTACAGTGGAAGAGTTCTTACTACTGTTTACTCACGTGAAATAAGAACTTCTATCCGCATTGATTTTACTTTCATAGAAAACAGATAAAAAAAATTTAACATGAAATTTGATATGCTTTAAACGGTGTTGAAGACACTAGCGTCATATTCTTTTTCCCTTTATTTTCACTAATAGACCAATCAAGGAGGAAGCAACACAATTAAATTTGTTTGAATAAAATTTTAATCAAAGTAAGAAAATTGGTCATTTTTGCATCCACTCACTTGAATTCACAATATTCCACAATTTGATTTCAATCAAAAGTCCTTTTAAAAAATATATATTCAATCAAAGTTGAGAAAAAGTTTCATGTGCACCAAAAAAAACTCCAACCATCTCATAATTTTACTTTCAACAAATTAAATAAATTTTAGGGAAGGAAAAAAACTAACAGATGACTTGATATGCTTTCTACGATGTTCTCACCGAAACCGACCATCAGCATCTTTCATTTCTTTTTTCAGGAAAGTTAATTTATCAATCAATGATCATGAAACACCCTAGTTTGGACCCTTATAAAAATTTTGATTTCTAGCTCACTAGACATTATATGTCTTCTAGGTATGTGTCGTATGATGTGGGTACGGTTTAGGGTCATCAACTCATATGATGAACAGTGGGGTTTGGGTTGCATTCTGTCCAAGGTGAGAGTGGACATCTTACTAGTCGTAAGCTAGGGTACAAGGGGTACAGTACTAAATCGTATGATGTCCTATGTCTAGCCTAGAGGATTCTGCCTAGGGTACGGTTTAGAGGGGTACCAATCGTATGATTGGATAGGAGTTGGTATAGGAACTCGTATGTTGGACAGTGTTGGATTCCAAGTTGATTCCTAGGGTATAAGTTGTGGGTACCACTTGTATGTTAGGATATGGTTTGGGTGGTGTGGTCGTACCCTCTGCGATCATGTTTTCAGCTTTTAAGCTGAGGGTATTCTGGACATTTTCCACCCCAAAGACCTTAATTCCCCACGTCTTATAACCCATTGTGTCCTCTCATAACACACTTTTGAAAGATCAAACACTCCAAAAATACTCTCTAAACTTTCTCTTGAAGATTGGGTTAGGATTTTCTCCAAGTGTTCATCTAGAGGCTCAATTGTCAAGTTTCTTCCGTGAATCTTCATGAATAAGGCATGTGACTCCTCCCCCATTGTTTGTTCTCAAATATCATAATTTTTAAACATTGATTATGATTCATAAATATTGGTTTTGAAAACCAATGTTGGGGGTTTTGATACATATTGTTGAGTATCGTTTACTCTTGGTTTAAATTGTGTTTCTACATGTTTTTGGTGATGGTTTACACATGTGGGTGCTTGGTAATTGTGGTTTAACAAATGGGTCATAGGTAACCCTAAAATTGATGGTTTTTACTTAGGTATTGGTCTTGGTAATGGTATGCCCTCAAAGTGTTTGTGAAAATATCTAACAGAATAAACTAGTCACATGTTAATAGTGTTTCGAACTAAGGCACCAGCTTAATAAATATGAATGGTTGGTAAATTGTATTTTAAAGGCCTTGTTGGCTGTGTAATGATTTGAATGGTAACCTTAGTGGTTTAATTGGCTAAAAAGGGTTTGAGTCCCTAAACACTAAATTGATTTATGTCTTTACTATATAATGGGTTCGAGTCCCTAAACATTGAATTGAACAAGTGTCTTTGTTAGATAATGGGTTCGAGTCTCAAAGTCAAGTGAATGATTAGTTGATTGATAATGGCAATGGCATATTGTACGCATGCAAATAGTGTTGGTATGATGATACCAACGAAGTATCTTTTGGTAAGTAATTAGCTTCATAGTTGTGTATATGAAATGATAGTTTTAAATTAGGCTTTAAAAGCAGGATGTGTAGCTGGGCTGTGAAAGTGGAGTCCGAAGGTTTAACACTAGAAACTGTGGTAGCCGGTGCGGGTGCTCTTATGATTGGGTGGTTTGAGTCCCCCAAATGAATATATAAATAAGAGGTTCGAGTTCGCAATAGTACATATATTGGTTCTTAAGTCACCTTGATCATGCCGGGAGGTTTGGGTCTCCCAAATAGGCATATACGGTTTTGGATATTCTCTAGTTTATGAGGCTACGCGCACTAGGCCTTACCATCTAGGGGAGAGCTGGGCCCATATAGCATGTGAGTGCCTTGTTTTTTTATGACTATGCTACACATCCTAGGTTAATAATTTTAAAGTTTATGTTAATCTTGTTCCATACCCTGGCATAGTATATATGTCTATGTATATATTGCACTAGTTATATGTATTGGATGATTAGATTTGAACTGTTGGCATTGTTTTATATTTATCCTTGAGTTACATGCTAGTGCTCCAAACGCTAACCGTCTTTGACGTTGTATCTCCCGCGGTGCAGGTGTTGGTTATATTCTTACACCTTCGACTCCGTGATTGGACTTGGGAACAACTTGTGTTGAATTAAAGTGGTGAGCTTCCGTACTTTGAAAGGCACCATTTCTTGCTTTGAGTTTTATTATGTCTTTATTGGTTTAGACTTGGACGTCAATTTTGGTTATGGTCGGGGGCATGTCTTGACCGGATATTCTTAAATTTTTTAGAGGCTTTGTATGGACAAACTGTGGACTTGGGTACGTTATGGTATAGATATGGACTTGGTTATTATTTTGGTTTTGTTATGGTTGTTTGTTGAGCATTGGATGACTAGACTTATTTGGGTTGTCATGGTCTTGGACCTATCCCAAAGTCATTATGTGGTTAATCACCTTATCTTGTTATTTGGTCATAATTCATCCGACTCTGGGTATATATTGGTTGGTTGGATTGGGTAGCGGGGTGATCTCCGGTCCTTGTTGGACTTGAGATGCCCATTATGACAAGGCCTTGGTTCGGGTCAAGTCAAGTTGGTATTAGAGCCTAGGTTCATGGTGAGTTGGGTGTCCACAAAGCCATGTCAAGTAGAGTTTTTTTATGGGTGTGTAGCATACCGCACTTATAAGAGAGAGGCGATGAGACATTTAGAAATATTTTACTTTCTTGTTGTCTTATTTCAAGCTGTAGAGTCTAAGGTCTTAGATTCTTCTGATTTCCATTTGCTTTTCTTTCGAATCATGCCTCCAAGAAGATCTAATGCTCATGCAAACTGCTCTGCCCCAACTGGGGACAATGTTGATAGGACACACTCTACCTCTGGAGTCCAAACACGGCCAAGGGCTGATGCATGTGACTGTCCTCGTGGGGTTCCACTTGTCCCCACGATCCTACTCTTGAGGGTGATACTCATACTCAGTCACCTTAAGGGGAGGCTACTAATGCTGAGTTTCGTCACTCCATTAAACTACTAACTCAATTGGTAGCTTCGCATTTTGAGTGTAGTATTCCTGTCACTTCATCTTATGAGGCCACAAGGGTTTGCCAATTTGTGAGGTTGCATCCTCTTATGTTTACTGGTACAAAGGTTGAGAAGGATCCTCAAAGTTTTATTGATGAAATAGAGAAGATCTTCCAGATTATGCATGCTTCGGAGGTAGAAGGTTTTGAGTTTGCTGCCTATCAATTGAAAGATATGGCATACTAGTGGTACAAAAAGTGGGAGCAGTTGAGGGGAGAGGATGTTGGTTCTACCTTGTGGTAGGATTTCTCTAATACAATTCTTGACCACTTCTTTCCTCAAGAGTTGAGGGAGGCAAAAGTGGAAGAGTTTATGAATTTGAGGCAAGGTAGGATTCTGTCAAGGAGTATGCCTTGAAATTTCATTATTTGTCTAGGTATGCTCCTGAGTTGGTCTCTATTATGAGGGCTAGAATTCATAAGTTTGCTTCGGGACTGTCACTTAAGTTGATCCTATAGATTAAGGCTAGTTTGTTGATCAAGGACATGAATATTTCTAGGTTGGTGGTGTACATGCAGTAAGTAGAAGAAGAGAAAAGAAAGTAGACAGAGTTTAGTAAGAGGTAGGGAAAGAAACTTAGGTCTTATGGGCACAGTGGTAGAGATGGTGGTAAGTGGCCAAAGAAGAAGTGGGAAAGTTCTGATTCTTTCTGCACAACTAGTACTCCTTACCCGAAGTTATCGAGTGATCATCGTTCCCAGAATGATGGTGGGTCCTGGGCACTAGGTCCCCAATCTCAGACTAGTGGAGTTCAGTCGGCTCTGTCCCACCCTCCTTTTAAATTTTGTGGGTGGTCTCATCGTGGGTTATATAAGAAAGGGAAGAACAAATGTTTTTATTATGGTTAGATTGGTCACATACAGTGTGACTATCGTCTTAGAATGGCTTTTAGGGCTAATAAAGTCCTAGTTTCCTCTTCATCTGCTCCTGCACCAAAGGGTGTTGCTTCTGCATCTGTTTCTGCTTCTCGTACCGGCACTATCTGGAATAAGTTATATGCTCTTTAGTCTCACCAGGATTCTGATGCATCTCCCGATGTTGTTACGAGTATGTTGAAACTTTTCTCATATGATGTGTATTGTTTACTTGATCCAGGGTCCACTCTTTTTTATGTGATCTCATTTGTGGTTGTGCATTTTGGATTTGGTTCTGCATTTATGTTTTATCCCTTTTCTGTATCTACCTCTGTTAGTGACCCTGTGATTGCTAAAAGAATTTATAGGGGGTGTGGTAGCTGTTAGTGGTAGAGAAATATTAGTGGATTTGATAAAGTTAGATATGGTTGACTTTAATGTCATATTGGTGATAGATTGGTTGCATTCATGTTATCTTTCCTTAGATTGTCAAACCCGTAAGGTAATGTTTAAATTTCCTAATGAGCCGGTCATTGTATGGGAAGGGTGTTCTTTAGTGCCTAAGGGGAGGTTCATCTCATATCTTAGAGCTCGAAAGTTAATTTGGTGTTTGTATCGTTTGATTCGAGTTAAAGATTCTAACTCGAAAGGTCCTTCACTAGAATTTGTCCTTGTGGTTAATGAGTTTCCTGAGGTTTTTCCTGATGATCTCCCTGGTTTTCCTCCCTATAGGGAAATTGATTTTGGGATTAATCTTACTTTAGACACTCATCCTATCTCTATCCCTCCTTATAGGATGGCTCCAGCTGAGTTGAAAAATCTTAAGGAGCAATTAAAGGATCTCTTAGATAAAGGGTTTATTCATTCTAGTGTGTCTTCTTGGGGTGCCCCTGTGTTGTTCGTGTATAAGAAGGATGGTTCCCTTCAGAGTACTGATTATCATCAACTAAATAAGGTGACTATAACGAATAAATATCCTCTACCTAGGATTGACGACTTATTTGATCAACTTCAAGGTGCAAAATGTTTCTCTAAGATTGATCTTAGGTTGGTTTACTATTAGCTTAAGATTAGGAAAGTGGATATCCCTAAAACTTCCTTCAAGACCCAGTATGCTATAAGTCCCTGTTTATGTCTTTTGGGTTGACCAATGCCCCGACGGCATTCATGGATTTGATGAATAGGGTTTTCCGTTCAGTTTCTAGATTTTTTTGTCATTGTCTTCATTGATGACATCTTGGTCTACTCTCAAAATGAGACGGATCATATCGATCACCTCTGTGTTGAAGACCTTGAAGGATCAGTGTTTGTATGCCACGTTCTATAAATGTGAGTTTTGGTTGAAGGCTGTGACTTTTCTTGATCATATTATCTGCAGTGGTTATGAAGTTGCCTAGACCTGTAACTCCAACCGATCTTCGGAGCTTCTTTGGTTTAGCCAATTACTATAGGAGATTTGTGGAAAGTTTTTCAACTATAGCTGCCCCATTAACCCCATTAACTAAGTTAACCCAGAAGAAGGTCAAGTTCTTGTGATCGGATGCGTGTGAGGGTACTTTTGAGAAGTTGAAGAATATGTTGATCTCAGCTCCGATTTTGACCCTGTCCGAGGTAAATGAGGGCTTTGTAGTTTATTATGAAGCTTCTCGTGTTGGGCTTCGTTGTGTGTTGATATAGCATAGTAGGGTAGTGTCCTATGCTTCAAGGCAACTGAAACTTCATGAGAAGAACTACCTTACCTATGATTTGGAGTTGTTAGATCTGGTATTTGCATTGAAGATTTGGTGTCACTATCTCTATAGGTTTCATATTGATATCTCTTCTGATCATAAGATCCTACAGTATGTGTTTACTCAGAAAGAGTTAAATCTCAGGCAAAAGTGGTGTCTTGAGTTGCTGAAAGACTAAGATATGAGTCTTCACTACCATCAAGGTAAAGCTAACTTAGTTTTTGATGCTCTTAGCAGGTTTTCCATGGGGAATTTAGCTCATATGGATGAGGATAAGTGGGAGTTGGTGAAGGAAATTCACCTTTTGACTTATCTTGGAGTTTGTCTCACAGACTCTGAGGATGGCGGTGTATTTGTGCATCAGGTATCACAGCCATCTCTTGTTGTTGAGATAAAGGAAAAGCAAATGTTAGATCTTGATTTGATGAATATTAAGAGTAATGTGGGTTAGAAAAAGGTTGTTTACTTTACGATAAATGGTGATGGTATCTTGAGGTACCAAGGTACATTATGTGTACCCAATATCGATGGATTGAGGGAAAGGATTTTGGCCGAAAGGCATGTATCTCGCTATGCGATTTTAAGTTTCAGTCATTAAACATAGTCATTCAGACAAGTAGCGCATCACAGAGTGTGTTAAAATAGCAGTTGTTAATTTCTAGTGTTGCTCCACGATATTAGCGCGTCGCGCCATAGGCCCAGTTCACAATTGTCAATTTCCATTGTGTCAATGCCATTCCACCGCGTCGTGGTGAACTTCTAGTTCGCAAACAAAGTGGCAACGCGATACCACCGTATCGCGCCACCATGCAATTTCCCAGTCGTCATTTTCCAGTGGATTAGCGCGATAGTGGCGCGTCGTGCCAGGGGTCCAAATCGAAAAAATTTCACGACAAATTAAAGTTGCGCTCAGGGTTAAAATAGCCTTTTCCCATGATTTTATTCCACCCAGATGTGGGATTTAAGCCCTAAAAACGTGTACAACCCTTCATTGTTCACTTTTTCCCAAAATCATAAGGTAGTTCTCTCTCAAGAAAGCAAACCCTAGCTCTCAAGAATCAAGGTATGTTAGATGTTCATCCATGGATCCTTACCTTCCATGGAGCCCAAGAATCCTTTCTCAAAATACAAGATTTATGATTTATGATTTATGATTTTCATGTTTAAGTTAAGTTGAATTCATGTTCATGATGTTGTTTGAGTTTTAATCCATTATTTAGATTACAAGTTCCAAGAATTGATTCTAATATGTGTTGAATTACATGATATTCATGATAAACTTTTTAATTTGCAAGTTGATCGTTGTAACCATGTTAACCCTAAGTGTTTATGATTTAATGAATCAAGTATACATCTCATGTGTTTGATAAATTGTCTATGAGAATGAAATAATGTAATTATAGCTTGCTAAAATGTATTCCCCCTTACATGTACAAGTTAATACATTACAAGTGCTTGATGGAATGTCTCTATGAATGAATTATTACCAAGTGAACATTGTTATGTTATTCAAGATTATGCTTTTCTTTACTTTTCATGCTATGGAGTCCTGGAGGTATTTAATACCCAGCAATTTAGCTGTTTACCTAGAGCCAGTATCAGTAATAGTATCAGTCATGTCATGATCAGTAGTACTCTCAGTCCATTACAGAACTCAGTAGATATTTAGTCAGTTACTGAACTTAGGAAAAACGCAATAATCTCAGTAAATTCATTCCAGTTCAGTCCAGTATAACAGTTCAGTGTCCTTCAGTTGAGAGTAAGTTTCAGCACCTAGTGGACCCAAGGATAAGGGCTCACCTACCAGCAGGGGGTGTGATCCTTTGAACCAATCCTTGCATTCCAGAACTGTGTAGCCAGCGTAGGTGGAGATATCACACCTGCTAGTTGAGGGTTAATGAGGTGCTCTACCTGCCAGTAAAGGGTACCACCATTTTCATTTAGGAAACCTACTAGTAGAGGGTTACTCTTCAGCTTGTCTTTACCCATGGCACGATACTGACACCCTTCAGATTGGGGTTATAGATTGGACCCCAGTTCAGTTATCAGCTCAGATTTGGGGCATGTCGGTTAGATTATTAACTCCCACAGTTTTAGTTTCAGTCTCAGTTTTCAGAATAGAACTTAGTTCAGTTCTACAGAATCAAGACTGTCAGATACAGTCACTCAGTTATCAGTAACTCGGATTATCAGTATATTTAGTTATCAATTATCAGATTCAGTTCTAGTATACTCATTCATAGTACACACAGTATATTTAGTAGTTATAGATCCTCCATATATGCTAATCCAGCTCTTGCATATTATTCAGTTAGTTATTGTTCATGCATATGAACCCATGTATTCAGCCTTACCTCATTTAGAATACCATTACATTTCCACGTACTGACCGTATACCCGTTTCCTATGCTATGATGTTTCATATCATAGATTTGGACACTCAGATTCCTGACCGCGCTTAGCCAGATTCAGCCAGCAGTAGCAGATTTAGCAGTGAGTCCTCATCTATTAAGGATATGCTTTTAATTTAGTACTTCAACTTAGAAGTATTTAGTAGATGGAGTTAGTTGGGGGATTGTCCTAACAACTTCACTTTCAGACAAATTCAGTTAAAGGCTTTTCCAGACTAGATTTTCAAACACTATTTAGTTTTACAGATGTTATATTTTATCAGTATTTTAGATGTTTGAACCTTATGGCATTTCAGCCCATTATTCCACATTTATTTTAGTGTTATTGTTCAGTGCTCACAGCAGATATCATTCATGGGTTAGCTTGTGTTCCTTCTGGGTCGCAAGCACCGTGAAGCGTCTAGGGTGCAGACTTAGGGCGTTACATCGGCCCACACATATTTTTAAAAAGAGTTGGCGATGTTGCTTATGATATGGAGTTTCCTTATACTTTGATCTCCATTCATCCGATTTTCCATGTCTCTATGTTGAGAAAATGTGTGGGTGATCCTTTATCGGTTGTTACTTTGGAAGGGTTAGGTATCTCAGATTTCTTATCTTATGAAATAGTTTCGGTTGAGCTCTTGGATCATCAAGTCCGTCGGTTCCAGAAAAAAAATGTGACTTTGGTAAAGGTTTGTTGGAGGAACCATAGGGTTGAGGAAGCTACTTGGAAAGCGTAAGAGGACATGAAGTCCAAGTATCCGCATTTGTTCCCCGTTCCAGAAATTTATGCTTGAGGTATGTGTTGTTTCTAATATCCTTGTTTTATGTCATTGTTTTCTAACTTGGTTAAAGGTTAGTTTGATGTGTAACAATGTGTTAAATCGTGCTAATGCTTTTCTTTACCCGTCATTTGAGGACGAATGATCTAAGTGGGGGAGAATTAAAACACCCTAGTTTTGACCCTTATAAAATTCTTGATTTTTAGATCACTGGACATCATACGACTTGTGGGTACTTGTCCTACGATGTGTGGATATGATTTAGGATCTGATAACTCTCAACTTACACGTCAATTAAGTGCAAGGCGGTCGTCCTCAATATATTCTCCCAACTTTGGAGTCGGGGTCGAATCCACGATGAACAATATGAGTGGCGATCAAATTAATGCGGAATGATAGATACAAGTTAAATTCAAAGAAATGCTACAAAAAGATAAAATAGGAGAGGTGAGGCCCTACACTAATGTTTCTTTTAGGAATTTTCTTGTGTAAATTTGGGTCTACGAAAAATTAGAGTTTTAACAATTATACACGGATCTTGGGATTGTGCGTTACTAAGGGAGTGACATGTGGGAGCTAATTATCAACATCACTTTAGTAATTCAAATATGGGTAGGCTTGGTTATAGGTTTTGATGTTAGCCTTTTAACAAAACACCAAACTTTCACCCATTGATTATTTCAAATACCTAATGGGTGTGTTCAACAATTAGTAACCACAACCTCAATTAAGGCCTCCCTATTTCTAGGATGACACCCATGGCATAGTTAACCTCATATTCACCCTTATGTTTAAGATAGTAAAAATTTAGAAAACAATATGCATAATTGTCTATCATTGCTTTGGTCCCCATATCCCTCTTTCGAGGATGATATGGATTCCTAAAGTTCACCCAAAACCCTTTTTTCAAAGATGGCATTGAACTTTCTAGAGCTTGGAGCTTTTGCTCATCAAACCCATGTGGGTATTTGGAGCTTTCACCCATCAAATCCCAACCAAAATAGCATAGCAATAATAGAGCCCATAAACATAAACTACCAAATAGATGCTAACAATCACAACCCGCACACACTTTAATCCCTATTCACACATAACCCCAAAAGGGAGATTTAGCTACACATAAGATAAACAAGCATAGGTATACCAATAGTCTCCATTGAATCAAAGTTATAGAAGATCTAAGCAAATGCTATTTCAAACTTGTCTCTCCCACAAATTAAAAAATGGAAGTGAGATAATCATCCACTTAGATAGTTTCTAATGTATTCTTCAACCAAACTTTACACAATATTTTCTTCTCCAAAAGAGTAGAAGAAAATAGAGTTGATGGCATTGTGCAGTCATGAATCTGGTGTCGTTGAAATCTTCCATCTTTGAGGCTAATGATCTTTGAGCAACGTAACTCAGACCAATATTAGTTTTCTCATACTAAACACATTCTATATCAAACATATAAGCTCATATGGTAGTGCCATGAGGGCTTCAGGGGCAGAAAAAGGATGTACAAAAATGTTCAAAGTCTGTCATAACTTGCCCTCAGGTATGGCGATCGCGGTGTGATAACCGTGATTACAGTTAAGAGATCGTTTCATTGGGTCCGCGATTGCGGTACCTGAGACTAGGTTTGAAAAATTCTGTGCAATATCTCAAACACGGTTTCACCCTAAATTTTTACTTCAAGAAAGCATGATAACGTTGTAAACATTGAAATATAAGACTAGAGTGTATGATCCCAGCCTCAAACTTAAATAATTTGAACATGGAATTTATCGAGGCTTTCAATCTCACACATGGTGAGTACTTCTACTTATGTTGTTTAAGGCTTAATTCCTGGGTACTCAATACTTCCCCACATAGCATGTTTACTATCTATAGTAGTGAACCACATAGAAATAAAAATTTAGGATGAATGTAATAACACACATAAGTTTAGGGTCTATATGCACAGCACGAGATCAAATCATGATTTTTATTCAAATCAAAGGAGTTCAGACAACTTACCACATTAATAGATGTTATTGGAATGAGATGACCCTTGGTTATACATTGTATGCCAAAAAGTGAAGATAATTTTGAGAGAAAGTGAGGAAAGGGCAGGTGAAAAGTGAGCAGTTGGATGGTCATTTAAACTGATTCGACCACAATCGTGGTCTACGTCACGCGATTGCGGTCATATTGGCCACCGAAATTGTGGTAACTCAGGCCAGAAATCTGACCCCTACCTTTCCTGTTCAGTTTAAAATGCCGAATTCTCACTTTTTTTCTACAAATTCGATCAAAATTTTGGTGATCACTACCGTGTCAAGGCCTATGCATGCATAAAGAAAACAAAAATTTATTCTACCATGCATAATTAAAAGGATATTTGCTAATTTTTGTGGTATGATGGGTTGCCTCCCATCGAGCGCTTAGTTTAAAGTTGTAGAAAGACGCCCCTTCCAATTTTCTTTGGTACTTCCACTTAGAAGATTTGAATCTCCGTCCCAACTTTCGCTCAATATGTAATGAGAGGCAGAGGGACAAAAGATTTAGATCTTCCAAGAAGAGGCTTGGAAGAGGTGAAGCAATGGCAAGTAAGTTTCGGTCCCGCCATTTAGAAGATTAAAACCTTTTACTAATCTTCACATCAAACTTTCATTTTAACTTCTTGGGTAAAAGTGAGAACATCAATAGGCCATTTCTTGGACTTCGGAAATTGAGCATCGTGGTCTTTGATGGGTGGGGTTCCATGTTCTCCTGTCGAATGTCAAACTCCAAAATACAAGTGTCGGACTCCGCCTCTCTACAATCCTCCATTTGTTTAAAGGGATGGATATTTGTGACATCCTCTTAACATAATGTTAAAAAGTGGTGTTAATAAGGTCCAACACTTAATTTTTGGTTAACCTACTCCGGAGCATCTCCACCCCAAAAATGAACTAGAGTCATTATAAGAGATTTGTGTTGATTCTTCTCTTGGCTCTAGTACCATTTCCTTTATTTGGGATTCTTCTCCTTCATATGTGTTAGATGGTTGGGAAGCCATTAATGAGTCTTTACTTCCAAGTTCTTCATCATAGCTTGGTTTTTTTTCTTGATAACATTCCTCTTGAGTATTTGGAAAGGTAGTGAAAGTTTCAAGTTTTTCTTCTTTGCCCAATAGCTCTTTCTTGACACTTGTCCATTCTTTTTACATGGATTCCATATTGTCCCCAATTGCATCTACCCGATCTAAAATGGCTATTAACCTTGGGTCACAGCTACTGGACTCGATGCATTATTCTTCCAGTTTCTCATCATATGACCTAATAAAATCATAGGAAGAACTAGCGATTCAATTAGTATAATAGGGGGGTTTGGACACTAGTCCCAATGTCCTTGTAGATGGACACACATAGGGAAACCACACTCCCAATCAGATTGAGATGGTAAAATATCTCACCGGGGAGCATACTTACAATCTCTCCTGAAGTGTGGTCCATAACAATACGAACATGGGGGGTCACGATATGACTTCCAATTATTCAACTCATATTTGTTAGAAGATGACATCAAGAATAGTAAAAAAATATACTTACAAAAGAAAATCACAAACAAATATTTACAAGCTTGAATTCAAGCAAGTAACTAAGATTTCAAACTAACTTAAAACATCAAATTGTTCCTCGAAAATGATGCCATTTTTTATAACGCTCAACTTACACGTCAATTAAGTGAAAGACGGTCGTCGTCAATATATTCTCCCAACTTTGGAATTGGGGTCAAATACACGAGGAACAATGCGAGTGGCGATCAAATTAATGCGGAATGATAGATACAAGTTAAATTCAAATAAATGCTATAAAGGATAAAATGGGGGAGGTGAGGTCCTACACTAATGTTTCTTTTTGGAATTTTCTAGTGTAAATTTGGGGCTACGAATAATTAGAGTTTAACCAATTATGCATGGATTTTGGGATTGTGTGTTACTAAGGGAGTGACATGTGGGAGCTAATTATCAACATCACTTTAGTAATTCAAATATAGGTAGGCTTGGTTATAGGTTTTGATATTACCCTTTCAACAAAATACCAAACTTTCACCCATTGATTCTTTCGAATACCTAATGGGTTGTTCAACAATTAGAAACCACAACCTCAATCAAGGCATCCCTTTTACTAGGATGACACCCATGTCATAGTTAACCTCACATTCACGCTTATGTCTTAGATAGTGAAAATTTAGCAAACTACACGCATAATTGTCTAACACTTTTTGTTCCCCATATCACTCTTTCAAAGATGATATGGATTCCTAAGGTTCACCCAAAATCCTTCTTTCTAAGATGGCATTGAACTTTCTAGAGCTTGGAGCTTTTTCTCATCAAACCCATATGGGTATTTGAAGCTTTCACCCATCAAATCCCAACCAAAATAGCATAGCAATAATAGAATCCATAAACATGAACTACCAAATAGATGCTAACAATCACAACCCAGACACACTTTAATCCTTATTCACACATAACCCCAAGAGGGAGATTTAGCTACATAAGATAAGCAAAGATATACCCATAGTTTCCATTGAATCAAAGTCGTAGAAGATCTAAGCGAATGTTACTTCAAACTTGGCTCTCCCACAAATTTGACAATGAAAGTGAGAAAATCTTCCACTAAAAAAGTCTCCAATGTATTCTTCACCAAAAATTACACAATATTTTCTTCTCCAGAAATGGAGGCTACAAAGTGTCAAGTTAAAAGTGTTGCGGCTCAAATACACCCGCAAGTGCGCGTCATCATACAAGTAATATAGTGACTTAGACAGTCAGATATCGTAACCATGAGGACTAAGCAACTAGAAATTTAACCAACTTTTAGTTTTAGATAAAGAGGTATTAAGTGTTGGGAAGTATCAAGATGATTGTGAAATTGTGAATAAAAATTGTAAATAAATTTGAAATAGTAATTTGTGACAATAGCAAAGCAATCAACGGTTGTAAACAATAATAATAAGAATTCCAAGGTTGAGGCACATTTAACAATCATACAAATCTATCTTCTTATCGTATTCTAGTTGATTATCGAGTTGTTGATTCGCAAGGTTTATAGTCTGATCTTGGTCTCCCGACTTCAAATCTTCTATCTATTGAATATTACAACTACTGATCCCATAGAGATACAATAATTCATCTAGATTCATAAAGTTATCTTCTTGGAATTGAATAAAGCAAGGCTTCTAGGTATATCCCTATCCTAGATGCTAATTCAAACCCTTTTTCATAAAAAGATAAGAACCTTACTGCTTAATTTCTTTATTCTATCCTACTATTCTCCTCCTAGATTCACATAGAAACATAGATTTATTCTAATGGTGGCAACTTACAAAATAGTAAGCTCAAGAAATTAAGAAATACCCAAATAATAGACCAAAATGAAAATATAATAAAGAATATCAAAGAGTAATCATGTTCTTGGAATCAACCCCAGAACAAGGGTGTTTAGCCACTTATGTTTGAATTCAACATCCAAAATAAGCAATTAATCATACCCAAAAGTTATCTTGAAGTGAAGGAGTTCAAAAAAAATTCTAAGAACCCTAAAAGAGAGATTTTTATGTTTTTCCACCGCTGCTATGCTTGCAAAAATTCCTTGAAATTGTGTTCACGTGTTCCTTATATACTAGGACAAAATTTACCTGAGTGGAATGGATCATGCGTCACATTATGTACTTTAGAGCACTGCAGTGTGCGTCACATGATGCATTTCGTAGCAGTAGAGCATGTGTCGCATGCTATAGTCCATAGCTGTGGAGCATGCATCGCACGCTATTCACATGCACATA
The DNA here is from genome assembly GCA_030864215.1 of Capsicum pubescens. Lineage (NCBI taxonomy): Eukaryota > Viridiplantae > Streptophyta > Magnoliopsida > Solanales > Solanaceae > Capsicum > Capsicum pubescens. The sequence continues at coordinate 188,636,701 of CM061544.1, read as the reverse complement.
CTGGAATTAAGCTTCTGAAATTTCTCTAAGGCATGAAATCCCTGAAATAGAGCATGCAATGCACGCAAATCGCATGCTCCCACTGGAATTTGTCTTCAAAAGTCACGTTAAGTGTTGGGACCCCTTAAATAGGGCATGCGATGCACGCAAATCGCATGCCCCTACTGGAAATTGTCTCCACATATTTTTCTAAGGAAAAAATACCATTTCTTTCAACTCGTTGCTCCGCTACCAAATCCAACTTTCCAAACATGCTTTTTGACTTATTCCAGTATCCGCAATACTCCAAATAATCAACTCAAAGCATCAATCATCATTTATTTCCCACTGTGCATCCAATTTAACCAAAACACATCAATATTCCATCCTGCATTACTAATCATGTCCATTAGCTCATATCATACAATTGTACACTAAACACAATAAAAATACATATTTTAGCTCATAAACTAGGACTATTGTGGGTGAATATATACGCTCAAATATATTAATATGCCAAAGATCACCACCCCACACTTAGAACCTTGTTTGTCCCCGAACAATCACAAATATAATACCTAATTAAGCTTCATATCACAACCTAAGAATTATGCCTGCATTGGGCACTTACAATTTATAACAATGACTCATCTTAAAACATGTCAAAAATACTTTCATGCACATGAGCAATGATACAAGATTGACAAGGGAAGCACGAAACAACCACCAAATCAGCCCACTAATCTTAAGGATTTGAGGACCAAGATGGAGACCTCACTCGGATTCGCTACCAACAACAAGAATACAAGATACAAGAGTATATTTTAACACCAAAACAGTACCAAAACGTGATGAACAAGATGAACAACAATAATACAAGTTTCGGATTCAACGAAGACCCCAAAACAGTCCACTACACAACACATACACGATTTGCAAGAAAATAAAGATAGATAGTGAGACCAAGATTATTACAAGATTAAGAACCAAGTGTATTTCAACACTAACCCCTAATGGATGTAACAATCAAAACCACACTCTTACGGTGACCACCAAGGGAATGAACTCGCCTCAAGATCTACCGTTTCCAAGCAAAGATCAATATTGGCTTTTCCAAGCCCTATGCTAAGGGTGACTTTTCCAAGTCCTACAACTAATGGTGTTACACTCTCAAAAGAGAGAGAGAATATTTCTTTCAATTCTTCATCATCCAAAAACTAATGAAAATAAGACTAAGGGGGCCTATTTATAATACATTGCAAATGAAGATAACAAGACCACTTTGCCCTTAATGAGAGGGGCGGCCATGGTGTGTAAATACACCATGTGTAATGTCCAAAATACCCTTAATTAAGGTCCAAAACCGTGAGTCCTCAACCTTAAATTCTCCAAGCAATCTTCCACACGCGAGATTGCTTTAAGTTATGCTCAAAACGGGTCCTCCATGCATGTTCTTGTTTTCTCGAGGTGACCAAGTCTTGAGTCTCTATGTGTTGGCCTCCAAAAATGTCATCAAAAGATAAGATGGCCATTTGTCCCGTATCATCCTCCCCTTCTTGAAAAGGATTCGACCTCGAATCCAAACCTTGCAAAAACCGAGAAGAGAACCAACAAATGCAAACTCCTCATGGCATGAGGGTTAGGGTTAGCATAACAAATCATCTCAACATGCCAAGGTTGCACATATTTGCAATATAACCAAGAATCCTTTGAAAGGAATATTAAAAACTTAATAAAAGATGTACAAAGGATTTGGTTATAGGATACATCAAGAGTGCCACTTTGCTTGTCATGTAGACCAAGCAGCAAGTTTGGTGCACCAACATCACCATTCCTAAATTTGGCACCGGGGTCAAATGGGAAAAGTGGCCATAGACATGGGTCTCGACAACACTTCCCTTTCCCGAGATCTACACCTAAACTAAATGACATACTCTCTACAATAACATACATATCATCCAACTCAAATAGAGAGTAGAGAAAGGTTTCACTCAAATCGACTTCTACTAAGGTGCTCTCATGTGTGTACTCACTACTAGTTTCCCAATAATCACCATGAGTACTCTCAACAATGAAATCACACAAAGTAGAAGAAGAAGTAGCTTCCGCAACTACACATTCCTTACCCTTAAGAGTACTCTCATCTTCCAAGAAGAGATTTCCCTCTTTAGGAGGAATGTTGTCACACCATAGTGGGTTAGCATATAGGCTATAGCTTCCAAGGCAAGCTATACCGTCATTTTCACCACTAGGTTCATTAGGAGTGTTTAAATCATCTTCAAACAAGACATTATACCTAAAAAGAGTGTGATCTACCTCATGGACAGATTTGGAACAAGAAAGTTCCTCACTCTCTAAATGATCAATATCAAGTTTCAAGGATGTTTCAAAAACAATATTACCCCAAGAAGAGCTCTCGGGTTCATTCTCACTTTGTTGACCAACATTTTCAAATATTTCACTCACTTGAGTCCTATTAAGCACATCACACACATACTCAAGTGGTGGGTAATTTTCACACATAAGTTGATCAACACAAATTTCAGAAGATAACGTACTTTCATTCAACATAATGGTTTCAACACTAGGTGGACATAAATCGATCTTACAAGAAGAGTCTATTCGGTCATCAATAGGATCAACTAGTGTATCCACACTCACAACATGTACATCATCATCAAGTGGCAAAGAAACAATACACTCACATATAGGCAAGCTACAACTCACACTCAATGGGCTACTAGCCACACAATTATCATTCACATGTACAAAAGTGTAAGAGTTTGCCATTTTACCTTGAAGTCCTTGAGTAGATTCTTCTTTGTCATGGTGTGAAGGTCCTCCAAAAGTTTGGGCAGCAACTTCCTTTTGGCATTGTTCTTCTTCGCTTGCCATGTTGGTACCTACACAAATGTCCTTAGAAATAGAAGGACAACCAATGTTAGTATAGTTTGGTGGTAATCCCCTCACTTCGCTCAACACAACCTCTCCTTTTTCCACTCTCGGATTACCACCTTTCACTCCCTTACTCCTCTCAATCTTTTGTCTCTCATAATAAGTTGAATTGGAGTAGGTAGGAACTTCTTTTTGCGGCCCGGGCAGAATGTACGTCTCAAGGCAATTTCCCCATCGGTCTCTTATAATATTAGGCCAATTTTGCATATTTGGAACTTTATGTTGTGCAAACCAATCGGCGCCCAAGCTCAAATAACCATAGGTTATGGGAAAAACATCACACCACACCTCCTCATGGTAATTAAATTGGGAGAAGACAACCTTTACCCTCTCGGTAACCTTAAACCCGTCCAAGAAGTATGGAACAAGTAAAGGCTCGCAAAATAACCCCAAGTAATCAACCATGGATGGAACAATGTAGTTTCTATAGTACCTATCATTTAACACAACGAGGCAGCCCGGTATCCCACAAATGGTCACCTTTCCGGAGTGTACACTCCTTCTCGGATCAACATTGTAAAGCACATGAGTACCCCTCGGTTTTGGAGATGCATACTCTCTTCTTCTCATTGGAAAACCTACACTATTGCTAGTATAACCATTCACACTATATCGACCTTGATAAGAAGTACTACAAGGTGGAGAATATGAATCTTCACACTCCTCACGTGTACTCTCATCATAGCTCTCATAAGGTTTGCGAACGAAAGGGTTATACCTAACACCAAATCTAGGTTCGGAGTGGGGAGTGCGAGACTCCTCACATGTCCCAACTTCATCATAAGATCCATCACGAGGTCCTACATCATCTCCAAAGTCACCATAAGCACTAGGCACTTCATTCACCTCATTTTCTCCCTCAAAACAGTAACTTTCAAATCTGCCTATGTTTTGATCATGACTATTTTCATAGCCTCCGCAATCTCCCTCAACTTCGTAGCCATAAAAACCCTCACTACAATCATAGTCTCCCATATTGTAGTCACAATAATCCCCGGCTATCGAAGTCATGTTCCCCTTATATCACCCTTTAAACCTACAAAATGAACAAACAAGATTAGTAGTAAAGCTCCTCAACAACACTCGATACACTCACCTTTGTGATTCTCACAATTGGAGCGGCGAATATTGAAAGTTGCTTATACTCCGGTAGTCAATAGGATGTCAATTCTACTTGGCGGCCGGAATATATTCTTGTTTGATCGACTCAAGACACAACACAAAATCTACTTACGAACTTGAAACAAAGAAGTTACTACGAGTTAAAAATGAGAAAAGCACACAAACAACGAAGACACGAAGAAACGGATTCAATAATTAATCTACAACTAAGTAGGTGATTACTAGTTGTTAATTAATTCTAGAATCAAGACATGAAACTAATGAAACAATAAGATGAAACTAAGAATCTAAAATTTTGAGCTCGGAAATATTGCGTGAACAGTAGCAGTGATGACATGGCAGTCACGTATTGGTTTCGGTCCCACACAACTTTTGTTGTCCAACTTCAAGTCTTGGTCAATTTTTCAATTTGGACTTTGGTGGAATTTGTTTAAGGAGGGAAATTCAAACAAGTCTTGGAGCCCTTTTCAATTTCAAGTTTTCAAGACTTGACTTTATTGTACTTCTCCTTAAAACATGGATCCGTAAATCATGGAAAAGTGTTGGAAAGTGGTTGAGACTTGATTGATAGGTCTTTGTTGGTTGTAGTGTCTTTCAAGACTAACACATAATACACCCTTTTCCTTCAACTTTTTAGATTTAACATTCACTTTTATCTTCAACAATATATGAAGGTGGTGATGAACATCAAGAACAACAACAACAACACCAAGAACTACAACAATAATCTCCAAGAACACCAACAATTTTCACACGGCCACTCCCACATTCCACAATAACAATATCTCCAACACTTGGCCAAGACAACTACACCTTCAACAAAATGGTTCTCGATCCACCAATTAATCAACAATATCACGTGGCCAAGCTTATAACAACAACAAGATGAAAGCCACAAGGTCAACTCCAAGATAATAATGTTTTCACACGGCCAAGATTACAAAACCAACAACGGCCAAGTCTCTTTGGTGTTGCATTTTTTTTTCTTTTTTTTTTTTTAACAAGAGATGAAGGTTGTGAAGAACTTCAAGAACAACAACAATACTCTTTTCAAGATCTACAACAACACCACAACACAAGGCCTTCAACTCGGTCAAGGCTCTACAACAACATCCAATCGGCCACACTTTGTCACAACAACAATATTAACAATTCAAGCTCAAGTTTAGATCTAGACTCAAAGTGTTAGTGGACAAGAAAACTAACACTAGAAACAACAAAACAAACAAGAACACTACTAAATTTATTCACACAACAAACAAATCTCGACCAAGACACAACAAGAACACAATTTTGGCCAAGAACACAAACACGGACAGATTGCTATTTTTCTAGAAATTTCAGTTTTTAACACTTTTTTTTTTTAATTTTCTAACAAGCAAGCCCAAGATTGATCTTGTAGGAACAAGATCAAGCCATGCTTTGATACCAAATGATACAAGATCGACAAGGGAAGCACGAAACAACCACCAAATCAGCCCACTAATCTTAAGGATTCGAGGACCAAGATGGAGACCTCACTCGGATTCGCTACCAACAACAAGAATACAAGATACAAGAGTATATTTTAACACCAAAACAGTACCAAAACGTGATGAACAAGATGAACAACAATAATACAAGTTTCGGATTCAACGAAGACCCCAAAACAGTCCACTACACAACACATACACGATTTGCAAGAAAATAAAGATAGATAGTGAGACCAAGATTATTACAAGATTAAGAACCAAGTGTATTTCAACACTAACCCCTAATGGATGTAACAATCAAAACCACACTCTTACGGTGACCACCAAAGGAATGAACTCGCCTCAAGATCTACCGTTTCCAAGCAAAGATCAATATTGGCTTTTCCAAGCCCTATGCTAAGGGTGACTTTTCCAAGTCCTACAACTAATGGTGTTACACTCTCAAAAGAGAGAGAGAATATTTCTTTCAATTCTTCATCATCCAAAAACTAATGAAAATAAGACTAAGGGGGCCTATTTATAATACATTGCAAATGAAGATAACAAGACCACTTTGCCCTTAATGAGAGGGGCGGCCATGGTGTGTAAATACACCATGTGTAATGTCCAAAATACCCTTAATTAAGGTCCAAAACCGTGAGTCCTCAACCTTAAATTCTCCAAGCAATCTTCCACACGCGAGATTGCTTTAAGTTATGCTCAAAACGGGTCCTCCATGCATGTTCTTGTTTTCTCGAGGTGACCAAGTCTTGAGTCTCTATGTGTTGGCCTCCAAAAATGTCATCAAAAGATAAGATGGCCATTTGTCCCGTATCAAGCAATGTGTTTCAAACCACATCATCCCAATAGTAGCATCCGACTGGTTGGAAAACTTAATCCAATCACTCAATCAAAAAACAATAAGTAATTCGGACTTTCATCCGCATGCACCCTCACAACAAGAAAGTTTCCCATATCACTCACAGTTTTTTTATATTTCTCATGAGGGGAATATCAAAAATTCAATCACTCACTCTCGACAAATAATTCATACATGTTAGATAATGAAGCATAAGCTTGCCCTTAGTGTACTACTTCACTAATAGTCGGGTGTTGAAATATAGGATCAATTAGGTCTTTCATGGTTGCCATGTAGTCTAAGGAACGAGTAGGAACTATTTAGGAAATAGTGACTAATTTTCCCTAAGCGCTTTAATACATCTCAATCTTCAATAAAAATCATACTTTATAACCCAATTTCCACTTTATTACATCCACACATCATTCGTTTCATCCCAACTCTCATTAAGCCATTAACAAAAACTATTGTAGGAATATATATTTCTTTTTCATCACGAATCACTTTTCAGCTCTTCTTCATACCCATTTACTGTTACGAACCCCTATAATAGCCATACTTCACCTAAGATATTTTCCTTGGTTGAGGTGCACAATGTCCGAGGCGGACCAGGGTCAAAACAGGTTCATTATAACAAAAACCAGGCTATAAAAACTAAAATTTCATTCAAATTTTCTATAACTCCTAACCATCACAATTAAACACACAAATAACTATTTCTTTAGGGTTTCACTTTGACCTTTCTCCTACTTCAATTTCATGCTGCCTACTCATTTAATCATCTATACTAAAGTTCTTAGGAGTTATGGATCGAATCAAGGTCTATCAAAGAAAGGATTAGGCTACATATGAGGCTACCAAAGAAATCAAGCTATAGGCTCAACGGGGCTAACTAGGGATATGCATAACCATAGGTAAATAAAGTTTTTACAATTCGGCCAACAAAGAAATGCCTAAATCACTTCCTACACCCAACACCCTTTGTTTCGCTTTGTAAACACACCGGGAAAGTTCTAGACATTCTTATACATGTAGGACATAAATAAGTACTCACTCTCATGGTGCATGCAAAGAGTCAAATCGGATCCTGACGGTTCCCGATCTTGTTCTTTGTCAAATTCAATATTAAGCCAATCAAATCATATTACACCTATCGATATTTAACATCTAAAATAACTCATTATTTTCCTTTTGTTTCAAAACAACTTTATTTAAGGTCACTAAAAAAATCTGGCCCAACACAAAGCATTTCTCTAAAGTCGTAATTGGGTTTTTATCAATTCTCCGCTTTTGAATACTAACTCCCCTTAAGATGATCGTTATCCATCTATCATAGGGAAGGGCAACTAACTAGGACTGAATTGCCAAGGAGGGAAAAAATAAATATGTTAAACTGAAATTACCAAAGAGGGTGAAAATAAATACTTTAAACTGAAACAATACCCGAAACATACCTTGAGGGTAAATTGCAGCAATTCTTTCAACTTTCTAACTATTACAGAATAACATTCTAAATAGCTAGAAAATCATCCAAATGAAAAAAAACACAGAATAAATATAAAATTGTCCAAAAACATAAAAAAAAGGAAAGAAGAAGGAATGAGAATTCCACCACCCCACACTTAAAAGGAAATATTGCCCCAGTGCTTGCAAGATAAGCATAGTCTGAGGTGGAGAGTGACTCCCTGATCACATGTCATCATCATCATCTCCTGAGTCTAGATCATCACCAGTATCCTCCTCTTCCTCTAACTCATCATCTGAATATCGCAGTTGTCGTTCCTTATCTGTGGGAACATTATCATCAATAGGCTCTAAAAAATCAAGACCTATCCATAGAATAGTCCTCGCATAATGACAAAGAGAATAGTCTAACTCCACATCTCTAATCTCCTCATTAGTGATTGGATGCCCACCAACCCGTAACTGAAGTATCTGTAGCCCATATATCTGGACAGTGATCTCATCTATCCGAGTCTGATGCTTGGGCATAGTCAATGTCGAACCATAGGCATCACTCTCCTTAGTGCGGGATACATCAATGGGCTTAGTGCTTACCGGAGGCCGATACTCCATCGCCTCTTCTTCAACACCTTCAGTGCACAGAAATCTAGTCAATAGGCCCCGAAAACCATACCTATGCTCTGGATTAAGTCATGCCTTCTTCATACCTGAGAAAATAACATTCTGAACATTCACGTCAACACTATCCCATATCAAAGCGTAGATCAAAAAAACCCTGTCACGTGTCACATTAGTCATGTGAGTAGCCTAAAGTAGACATGCATAGATAATCTTAGCCCATACTCGAGCCTCCCAGTTCATGTGACTGAATGGTAGTTTGAGGTGAATGTCGCTTCCTCTTTTGCGTGTCCATCTTGCAGTTGAGCGAGTACCACATAACAAATAATGGATATGAGCATCCGGTGGTTTGATATACATCTGCTTAAGGGGCTCAGTATCAATTTCTGGCATCCCAAGGAGTACATTCAATGTATGAGCATTAAAAGTGATGACCTTTCCTCATATCTTTATATCGGAATCCCTATCATACGGGTCCCAGTTAGCATAGAACTCTCTAATTAGGCTCAAGTTTCACTCGTAAGGCTGGTCAAACAAGACCTGCATATGTAACTCCTCTATTCAGCGAACCATGTTGAGAAATTCCTTTAGTAAGTTCTCCCTGTTGATGAACTAGTATGCAATGTACTTTATCTCATCATGTGTTGCATACCATTTACGTCCTAACTCTAATACCCGTCTAATACCATACATCCTCGGTAGCTCACTTGGGATAAGCTAAGGGTGAGATGCACTAGTACTTTGTCTATTTCTTTTTCTAGCTGGCTCAGAATATCCAACTTTTGTTTTTCCCTTCTGTTAGTGATTTGACATGGTACCTGTCACACAAATCATGCAGCACCCACATAAAATAAAGTAGTTATGTCAAGCTAGCAAACACAAAGTGTGTGGTAGTTAGGCCACCCCACACTTAGTTGCTAGTATCTATTTGTGGCTATAAATGACAAGGGTGCTCAGACTTCCCCCAATGTAACAATCCGTACAAACACAATTGCTCACATAATTTCAAAAAAAGAAGAACAATTCATCTGTTGTCTCATTTATAACACATATAAAAATTTGCCCTTCCTCAAACAGACTCTATCTGGACAGACTTTACATTGGTACACAATTGCACCATTCCTCATAAAATTAGAAAATAGATACACATATCACATCATGATACGACAGATACACATATCACATCATGAGACACATCTTTATTTTAAGCTATAAAGCATACCATTGGTCACATTAAACAGTGTATAACAGATATGGCAAAGGTATGTTAACACATTGAACCACAAACTTCCTTCAGCATACATGTGCACGTAACAAGAATGATATCACATAACACAGCTCACCGACTAAACAAGGTCAACGTACTCCAACCATACTGAATTAACAATTTATCATCATACACACCTACACACGAGATTAGCCAGGTAAATTCAAGCACAATAAGGCACTAACAGCTAAGGATGAGCATAAATTTATGATTACCAGAGTTCAAAACATTCAATATCATATTCCCATGGCGTAAATTACACCAAATCTTCAAATATGATTGTACTTTCATCAATTCATGAAAACCATAGAGGTAAAGAAAATAAGAGTGGAGTACTTACCTTAATAATCTTGAAACAAAAGATGAAGGAAAGCCTCTTCAGTGCCTATGGGACAAGAACTAAGTTTATTGGGAGGATTTTGCTTTTGGGGATTCTAGGGGCAGCACAACTAGGGTTAAGCAATGAAATGGATTTGAAAGAATGAAGGATATTTAAAAGGGATTTATAGGTGAATGAAGAAAAATTCCAAATTTTATACCTCAGGTGAAATGAGCGTGCGACGCATGTTGTATTGCATAGAGATAGTGCATGCGACGCACACTGTTCGTATGATACTACTGGATTTTTCATTATTTCTTGCTTGAATTAAGGTTGAACACAATGTTGGGGCAATATTTCATCCCCTTTTCCTTTTCCACTCTTGTACCTTTCAGTAAATAGTATGTTACATACCTGAATGCTTCCTCGACATTGTTTCACTTACCTCTTATTTACCTTCATGCTTTAATATTTCTCATTCTTGCATATTAACCAAAAACAACAAACTAACATAAGAATAAGTGGGTTTCCTCCCACTCAGCGCCTTAGTTTTGGTCGTGGCACGACGCATTTTTTTATATTTTTGCTATCTTTTTCATTCCTACAATTAAAAAAGAAATGAACTATGCTATTACATTATATTTATGGGTTTCCTACTACATAGCGCCTTATTTTACGTCATGTCATAACTTAACTCAGTCTCACTCATCAATGAAGGTGATGGACACATTATGATTATCTCCATGATTATCTCAATAGTGCTTCACAAGTTGTCCATTCACCAAAAACTTCTCAGTATTTTCTTTATTCCACAGTTCAATTGCTCAATAAGGCATCATTCGCACCACCTCAAATGACCCAAACCACTTGGATTTCAATTTACCCAAAAACAACTTTAACCTTGAATTAAATAGCAAAACTAGTTGTCCAGGTTCAAACATTCTATCCTGAATAAGCCTATTATCTCTTGGTCTTTTCCTTGTATAGTTTGGCATTCTCATAACATGGAAACAAAACTCATCAAGTTTAACTAGCTGTAACAATCGCTTCTTACAAGCGACTTTCATCTTAAAGTTCAACTTTTTAATATCCCAATACGCTTGATATTCCAGCTCTACAGGCAGATGGCAGGCTTTCCCATAAACCAAATGATATGGAGAGGTACCAATGGGAGTCTTGTAAGCTGTTTTATAAGCCCATAGTGTGTCATTTAGATTTTCATCCCAATCTTTCCGTTGACCATTTACAGTCTTCTGTAGTATCTGCTTTATCTCCCAGTTAGAGACCTCAACTTGTCCACTCATTTGTGGATGATACATAGTGGACACCTTGTGCCTAACACCATATTTATCTAAAATAATCTTAAACCAAGTGTTAATAAAGTGCGTACCTCCATCACTGATTATAGCTCTTGGAGTGCTAAATCAAAAAAATATATGTTTCTTCACGAACTTCAGCACTACTCTCGCATCATTAGTAGGACAAATTGTAGCTTTCACCCATTTGGATACATAATCAACTGCCACTAGAATGTATAAGTTGTCATTGGACGGTGGGAATGGTCCCATAAAATCAATCCCCCAAAAATCAAATACTTCAACTTCAATAATATTATTCAGGGGCATCTCATGACGTCGTCCCCAGTCTCTGACACTAATCACAACTCTTCATGAAATCCATTGCATCCTTGAACAAGGTAGGTCAAAATAAACACAATTGCAACATTTTTCTAGTTGTTCTTTCACCCCCATAGTGGCCACCATAAAGGGATGGGGCTCAATCTTATAGCACTTGTGTGAATTCAACTTCTGGGACACATCTATGGATAATTCCATTTGGACCCTACTTGAAAGGTATGGCTCGTCCCATATGTAAGCTCGAGAATCATGAACCAATTTTTTTCAATATTAAATGGTGGCTTTAGGAGGGTAAAAGTCACTCAGCAACAAATTCACAATATCTGCATACCAAGGAACTTCACACACCTCTACAGATAATAAGTTTCCATTCAGGGACTCTTCCTAAATGCAAAGAAAGTCATCAACCATATGATCATGAGTCTCTAACCTTGACAAATAGTCTGCAACTTGATTCTCTTCTCCTTTTCAATCACGAACCTCAAGGTCAAATTATTTCAGTTAATAAAATCCACTTGATTAATTGAGGCTTTGCATCTTTTATGTTGAAGAGATGCTTGATGGTTGCATGGTTAGTGTGAACAATAATTTTGGTGCCTACCAAGTATGATCTAACTTTGTCGAATACATAAACTAGTGCTAACATCTCTTTTTTAGTGACTGTATAATTTGATTGAGCATTATTCAAGATTTTACTAGCATAATAAATAGAATGGAAGATTTTGTGTTTTCTCTTCCCCAAAACAGCTCCTACAGCAACATCACTGGCATCACACATCAATTCAAATGGTAACTCCCAATCTGGAGAAATCAAGATGGGTGCTTCAATCAGCTTCTTCTTTAGCTTCTCAAACGCTTCTTGACAATCAACACTAAAATCAAACTTGACTTTTTTTTCTAATAGTTTACACATAGGGCTTGCAATCTTTAAAAAATCTTAAATAAAATGCCTGTAGAAAACTGCAATCCCCAAGAAACTTCGCACTCCCTTCACTGTAATTGGATATGGCAGTTTTTCAGTCACTTTAATTTTGGCTATATCTACTTCAAGTCCTCTACATGATACTTTATGGCCAAGGACTATTCCTTCCTTAACCAAAAAGTGGCACTTTTCCCAATTCAACACCAGATTTGTCTCTTCACAACAAGCTAGGACTCAATCTAGATTCTACAAGCATATCTCAAAAGAATTACCAAAAATAGAAAAGTCATCCATAAATACCTCGACAAATTTGTCAACCATGTCATAGAAAATTGCCACCATGCATCTCTGAAACATTGTAGGTGCATTGTAGAAGCCAAAAGGTATGCGTCTGAACCTATATGTGCCATATAAACAAGTAAAAGTCATCTTCTCTTGTTCCTTGGACACAATAGTGATCATATTACAACCCGAGTAACCATTAAGAAAATAGTAGTACTCCTGCCCTACCAACCTATCCAACATCTGATCAATAAATAAGATAAGATAGTGGTCCTTTCTTATTTCTTTATTTAGCATCTGGTAGTCAATACAGATTCTCCATCCGATCACTATGCGAGTGGAAATTAGCTTATTTACTTTATTTGTAACCACGGTCATCCCACCTTTCTTTGGGATGCAATGTATTGGGCTTACCCACTTGCTGTCTAAAATTGGATAAAATAGCCCATTATCGAGCCACTTGATGACCTCTTTTTGCACCACATCCTTCATCACCAGATTCAATCTATATTGTTGTTGCACCCTTAGTTTGAAACCTTCTTCCATGTATATCTTGTGCATGGAAAAAAGTTTGATTTATCCCTGTAATGTCAGACATCTGCCACCCAATTGCCTTTTTCCTTCTTTTTAAGACTGTCATTGCTTCCATTACCTACATATCAGATAAACCTATAAAAAAAATAACAGGTAAGGTATTATTTTCACCAAGGTAAATATATTTCAAGTGATGAGGAAGAACCTTAAGCTCCAATTTTGGAGCTCCATCAGTTGAAACTTTGGGTGATGGACCAATTGGCCTGTTCAATGGCTCAAAAGGCAACTTTCTCATTTCCACAGCCACCAAATTCATGACTTAGACCAATTCTAGTTCCTCTATATCTCCATAAAGATCACAGGCCATCAAAGCTCACTCTAGTGGATCATCAGACAACAACAGCCTACAATCAGACTCAAGCTCTATAACGAATATAGCAGATAACTCCTTATATATGGCAGGTAATTTTACCACCTTGTATACATCAAAAATCTCTACCTTATCATGTGCTGTCATTGTCATCTCCCCTGCTGCCACATCAATTAGTGATTTCTCTGTTGCTAGGAATAGCCATCCCAAAATAAATAAAACGACTGGATCAGCTTCAAAGTCAATAATCACAAAGTCCACCAAAAATATTAGTGATCCCACTTGCACCAAGACATCTTCAATAATTCCATCAGTCCTAGCAAGGGACCTATCTACCAACTGCAAAACAACAGTAATGGGTTTGGGACTCCCAAGACCCATCTTCTGGTACCAAGATATGGGCATAAGATTTATGCTATTCCCAAATTACGCAATCCATGAGCATTGATGGTCTGTCCAATAGTGATCTATAAAGTAAAACTATCTGGATCCTTCAGCTTTGTGGGTAGTTTGTTTTGTATCTTGGATGTGCACTCCTCAGTAAGTGCAACTGTAGCATACTCTGTCAATCGATTCTTGTTCACCACTATATCCTTCAAGTATTTTGCATATTTTGGAACACTCTGTAGAATATAAATAAGAGAAAGATTTACTTGAACTTGCTTTAGAAGATCCAAAAATTTACTGTAACCGGCCTCCTCTTGATGCTTCCTTTGTCTTTGAGGGAATGGTAGAGGCAGAGTCTTCTTTTCCACATGAGTTTCATCACTTGTAGCTTTTTCCTTGACCCCTTCTTCTCATTGGCCTTAAGATCATTGTCATTGGCTGTGGGACTAACTTGATCAGGTACCGACTCCTTTAACTGTAACCCACTCCTTGTTGTAACTATATTTACCTATTTTGGATTTGCATTTGTATCACTAGGTAAGCCTTCTTGAGGTCTTGTATTTTATGCTCCTGTAATCTGTCTGAGTTGCAACTCCAAATTTTTAGTAACCAACTGTTGACTCTTCAACTCTGCTGTAAACTGCAATTGTTGATTCTTCAACTCTACTACAACCTGCACTTGATTAGCTAAAACTTGTTTCATCATCTCTTTTATATTACTTATTTGAGTAGCAGCCTGATTATTTTGAACCTATTGTTGATTCTGTTGCACTGGCGCCTTATACTGATTATTGTTCTATGACTGATTTCCACCCCATGAGAAATTGGGATGGTTCCTCCAATTGGGATTATATGTATTACCAAAATTTTGTTGTCCCTGATGGTTCACATTCCCCACATAATTAATAGAATCAGGATTAGTCGTATAAGCATCTGTTGCGGGCTCACTACTTCCACAAATCTCACACCAAGAATTTACCTATTAGACTGCATTAGCTATAGTTGCTGCTTGTAGAACCCCCAACTTCATGCTATTAAGCTGAGTAAGCATGTGATTTTGCATTGCTTCAATCTAAGATGATAATGCAGCCCTTGCAACCTTCTTAGGAGCACTCCTCGAGTCAGCATGCCATTCAGGATTTTCTTGTGAGATCCTATTCAGCAATGTGTACAATTCATCATAAGTCTTCTCAAGAGTTTGTTCACTTGCTGCCGAATCCAAGAAAATCTTGGTACTTGGCTCTAGTCCCTCAATGAAAGTATGAACAAGAACATCATTAGACTATGATGGTGAGGGAACTTTCTAAGCATACTTATAAATATCTCCCAATCTTGGTAGAGATTCTCTCCTTCCTTCTATCTAAAACTCAGAATCTTACTTCTCAAATGTGCAGTCTTCCAATCTTCCTGTCTTCCCAGATGGAAAGAATCGAATAAGGAAATTCCTAGCTAGATCTTCCCAATAAGTGATGGAGAGTGGTGGTTCAGTATGTAACCACCTTTTTGCTTCCCCAATTAAAGAAAAAGGGAAGAGTGTCAATCTGACATAATCAGTACTTACCCCAGCAAGAATATAAGTATCACTTATTTCCAGAAAGGTTTGTATGTGCTTCTGTGGGTTTTCATGTGAAAGACCAGAAAATTTCCCTGCTGAATTCAGTAATTGCACCATATTCTGCTTTAATTCAAATCGACCACCTAACTTGGACTTGCAAATACTGATAGTAGCATGGTTCGTGAGTTGGATTTCCACCTCATGAATAGGTATAGCAACTGGTTGAGTAGGAACAACTGGGATAATTGAAGCTGGGACATTTTTTATATTTGGATCGACAGAATCATTTTGATCAACTGGATAAGCCATTTGAACCTGTAGAATAGGATATTGAGGTATTTTCCTTTATTTCAAATATTAGTTCTAGTTATGCAAAAGGCTCTACCAACTCTTTATCTCTCGCCAGTCCTATAGTCAGCTAATCCTGCAAAAATTCAGCCGCTAAGATAAAGTTGTTAACACTTAAACTTATTATCAAAACTCAAAAATTTAGCAATTTACTAATAATACTAGTCCCCAGCAATAGAGCCAAAAAGTTATTGCGGCTCAAACGCACACGCAAGTGCACGTTATCGTACAAGTAATATAGTGACTTAGATAGTCAGATATTGTTCCCTCGAGGACTAAGCAACTAGTAATTTAACCAACTTTTACTTTTAGACAAAGAGGTATTAAGTGTTGTAAAGTATCAAGATGATTGTGAAATTATGAATAAAAATTATAAATAAATAAGAAATAGTAATTTGTGACAATGGCAAAGAAAACAACGGATGTAAATAATAATAATGAGAATTCCAGGGTTGAGGCACATCTAACAAGCATAAAAATCTATCTTCTTATCACATTCTAGTTGATTATCGAATTGTTAATTCACAAGGTTTATAGTCCGATCTTGGTCTCCCGACCTCAAATCTTCTATCTATTGAATATTGCAACTACAGCTCCACAGAGATACAATAATTCATCTAGATTCATATAGTTATCTTCTTACAATTGAACCAAGTAAGGCTTCTAGGTATATCCCTATCCTAGATGCTAATTCAAACCCCTTATTTCATAAAAGGATAAGAACCTTGATCCTTAATTTCTTAGTTTTGTCCTATGATTCTCCTCCCAGATTCACATAGAAATATAGATTTATTCTAATGGTGGCCACTCATCAAAATAGTAAGCTCAAGAAATTAAGAACAACCCAGACGATAATCCAAAAAGAAAATACATATAGAATATTAAAGAGTAATCATGTTCTTGGCCTCAACCCAAGAACAAGGGTGTTTAGCCACTCATGTTTGAATTCAACATCCAAAATAAGCAATTAATCATACCCAAAATTTATTTTGAAGTGAAGAAGTTCAAAAGAATTTCTAAGAACCCTAAAAGAGAGATTTTTATGCTTTTTCACCACTATTATGCTTGCAAAAATTCCTTGAAAGTGTGTTCACATGATCCTTATGTACTAGGACAAAATTTTCCAAAGTAGAATGGATCATGCGTCGGCATTATGTACTTTATAGCACTGGAGCGTGTGTCGCACGATGCATTCTATAGCAGTTGAGTATGCGTCACACGCTATGGTACATAGAGTAGAGCATGTGTCGCACGTTATTCACACGCACTTACTGAATTAAGCTTCTGAAATTTCTCTAAGGCATAGAACCCCTAAAATAGAGCATGCAACGCATGCAAATCACATGCTCCCACTGGAATTTTTCTTCAAAATTGACATTAAGTGTTGGGACCCCTGAAATAGGGCATGCGACGCACGCAAATTGCATTCCCCCAGTGGAAATTATCTCCACATATCTTTCTAAGGCAAGAATTCCAATCCCTTCAGCTCATTGCTCCACTTCCAAATCCAACTTTCCAAATATGCTTTTCGACTTGTTCCAGTGTTCGTAATACTCTAAATAATCAACTCAAAGCATCAATCATCATGTGTTTCCCATTGTGCATTCAATTTAACCAAAACACATTAATAATCCATCCTACATTACTAATCATGTCCATTAGCTCATATCATTCAATTGTACACTAAACATAATAAAAATATATATTTTAGCTCATAAACTAGGACTATTGTGGGTGAATATTGGCGTTCGCACATATAAATATGCCCAAGATCAAAAACCTAAAGAGAGGGGGGGAAATGGAATAGTGATAGAATGAACGATGCATAAAATTAGGGTTTGATTCATTTTGTTCAAATTAGGATCAGCACGTCTAATTATAGTTTTTTCCTTGGGCTAAAAATTTCTACCAAATCGCGATCGTGCAAGTATGACTTCGACCGTGGCTACGCGACCGCAATTGACTTCTATGGTCGTGGTTGATTGACCATCCTAACTGACCGCGATCGCAGCCAATGGACCGTGACTACGGTAACTGAGGCTATTTTACTGTAGGTCTTCAACTGCACTTTTTCTACTACCTTGTGATCCTTTCAAGCTCCAATCCATATCTCTTTGTCTTCTCAACTCCTATACCTGCAAAGTGTAGTTATTAACATATTAAATAATAATTATGTCTCATTTACTCATTCAAAATAAGGTAATGTCCATTAATAATGAGTGCGAATAACTGGTAAAATCACCACTCATCAGGGTCCACAACTGTGTGATAATTAGTGTGTTTTAGGTTGTATTTTGTTCAAGGTACGAATGGATATCTTACTAGTCATAAGCTGGGGTACGAAGGGGAATAGTACTAAATCGTATGATGTCCTATGTCTAGCCTAGAGGATTCTGCCTAGGGTATGAATTAGGAGGGTACCAATCATATGATTTTAGATACTAGATATTCTAGAAATTCATATGTTGGATAGTGCTGGAGTCCAAGTTGAATCCTAGGGCATGAATGTTGGGTACCACTCGTATGTTAGGGTACGGTTTCGATGGTGTGGTCATACCCTCTGCGACCATGTTTTTAGATTTTAAGATGAAGGTATTCCGGATATTTCCCACCCCAAATCCCTTAAGTACCCACTCTTATAATCCATTATGGCCTCTCATAACATATTTTTGAAAGATCAAACAGTCTAAAAACACTATCTAAACTCTCTCTTGAAGATTGGGCTAGGGTTTTATCCAAGTGTTCATCTAGAGGCTCGAGGGTTAATTTTCTTCCATGAATCTTCGTGAATAAGATAGGTGACTCCTTTCTCATTGTTAGTTCTCAAATATCATAAGTCCTAAACATTTATTATGCTTCATAAATAGTGGTTTTGAAAACCAATATTGAGGGTTTTGATACATATTGTTAAGTATTGTTTACTCTTGGTTTGAATTGTATTTCTACATGTTTTTTATTATGGTTTGCACATGTGGGTGTTTGTTAATTAAATTTTAACAAATGGGTCGTGGGTAACCCTAAACCTGATGATTTTTACTTTGGTTTTGGTCTTGGCAATGGTATGCCCACAAAGTGTTTATAAAAATGCCTAAGAGGATAAACTAGTCACATGTTAATGGTGTTTTGAACTAAGGAATTGACCTAATGAATATGATTGGTTGGTAAATGATCTTGTAAAGGCCTTGTTGGACATGTAATTGTTTAAATGGTAACCTTATTGGTTTAATTGGCTAAAAAGTGTTTGAGTCCCTAAATATTAAATTGATTTGTCTTTACAATACAATGGGTTCGAGTCCCTAAACATTGAATTGAACAAGTGACTTTGTTAGACAATGGGTTCGAGTCCCATAGTAAAATGAATGATTGGTTGATTGATAATGGTAATGGCATGTTGTACACTTGCAAATGGTGTTGGATGACTATACAAACAAAGTGCCTTTTGGTAAGTAATTGGATTAATGGTTGTGTATGTGAAATAATAGTTTTAAATTGGGCCTTAAAAGCAGGACCTGCAGCCGGGCCATGAAAGTAGAGTCCAAAGGACTAACACTGGAAACCGTGCTAGCAGGTACAGGTGTCTTTGTGACCGGGTGGTTTGATTCCCCAAAATGAATATGTGAATGGGAGGTTTAAGTCCCCTATAATACATGTATTTGTGCTTAAGTCACCTTGATCATTTTGGGAGGTTTGAGTCCCCCAAATAGGCATATATGGTTTTGGATTTTCTTTGTTTCGTACGGCTACACGCACTAGGGCCCTTCCAGCTAGGGGGGAGCTGGGATCATATAGCCCGTGGGTTCCTTATTTTATGACGGCTATGCTAAACAGCCTAGGTTAATGATTTCAAAGTTCATGCTAATATTTTTCCCTACCCCGGCATTGTATATATGTATATGTATATATTGCATTTGTTATATGCATTGTATGATTAGATTTGAATTGTTGGCATTATTTAATCCTTATCCTTGAGTTACATGCTAGCTCTTCAACTGCTAACCATCTTTGATGCTATATCCCCAATTGTGCAGGTTTTGGTCATATTTTTACATGTCTTACTCAGTGATTGGACTCGAGAACAGTTTGTATTGACTTGAAGTAGTGAGCTTTTATACTTCGAAAGGCTCCATTTCTTTCTTTAAGTTTTCTTATGTCTTTATTGGATTAGATTTTGACAATGATTTTGGCTATTGTCGGGGGTATGTCCGGACCGGATATTCTTGGATTTCTCTTATAGGCTTTGTATGGACAAATTGTGGGCTTGGGTAATTATGGTATGGATATGGACTTGGTTATTAATTTTTTTTGGTTATGGTTGTTAGTTGGGCATTGGATGGTTAGACTTTTTTGGGTTGGTCATGGTCTTGGACCTATCCCAAAGTCCTTGTGTGGTTAATCACCTTATCTCATTATATGTTCAAAATTCATTCGACTTTGAGTATTTGCTGGTTGATTGGATTAGGTAGCGGGGTGATATCCGGTCCTTGTTGGCTTGATATGCCATTATGACAAGGCCATGATTTGGTTCGCGTCAGATCACAAATTTAATAAAATTATAAAAATTATTTCTTCATCACTATCGGTGGCAACAATTCATTGTAATTTTTTGTATCATATGATTTTTTTTATGATTGAACTACAAATCACGAATCATGTATATGATCATACATATACATACCATGTAAGGAAAGTAAGGTTCGTGAGGTTAATTGTTTAAAATAGTATTCAACAAAAGCATACCAGAATCATACTGCTTACATGAATTATAGACAATAAACATAAATATGTAGTTCATGCTAAGCATGTTTAAAATTAACCAGGGAATACCTATTGAAGCGTTAAAAGATATTTTGAGGTAAGTCTGTCTTCAGTTGTGTGGTATTCTATAGGGATTCCAAATTCACAGTGAAACTTTCTTAATACTTGGGTGGGCAAGTACTGAATAGAAAATTGAATTGAATTTCTAGATAGGAGAATCCCTGTTTATAGAGATACTTCTCCCAGTCCAAGGAGGAAACAAAACACACGTTTGTTTTCTTTTGAATAGAAAAGGTGGTGACTTCTCCTCTTTCCATAGAAAATAGAATTTCGAGTTCTAGATTAATAGGGGCACCGTAAGGACCACATAATTAAGTATGAGGCTTCCTTATGGAATTAATTCATAATACTGATTGAATTATTTTTACAATAATAATTTACAAATTATTTCACTAAAATTTCGTAATTGCACTTTCTATGTTTATTTCAAGATTTCTAAATAAACACTTGTATAATTTCCCATGTTAAAATTACAAATACTAATTAATAAATTAAATTACTGACGAATTTAATATAATGATCAATTTCCTTTAGAGCAATATTTAACTTATTTCATATGTCAGATTCATAAATCCACCGGTTGGATTTACACATGAAAACTTATAAGCTTATCACAAAAGGATTTATCATCAATCTCTATACCATGACATGAATTTCATCAACTAAGTTATTATTTCATCAATATATGTTATTATCATCCAATCTACCAGAAATATCGACTTATCTCAGAATCTCACCTTTTAATAAATCAAAATAATAAATAATATATACATATCATAATGGTAATATCAAGATTAAGAATATGAATACATTTAATAGTTTAAAGAATATGCTTTATCAATCAGCATAAAACAACTATCTCTATGTGATCCTGTTCATTACATACAAAATGCACTAGCACTAGAAGTTAGAACTATATCATTCTCTTAAACAAGATAAACTACACTTAATCTCATGCTAAAATCAAATTGAAGGTTTGTCCAAATTTCACCTATGATTGTGAACCATAATTTTAACTTATAAGAATGGTGATTTAATCTTTTGTGTATAAGCTTAAACTCTATACACCATATCATATACTATATAAGTTTGGGACACATATATGACAATGAGTTATTTAATGTAACAATTTAATGAATTGAATTAATAAATAAATAAACAATAATTCAGTAAATAATACTATATAAAAATGCATGGTTTATAATATATCCTAACACTTAACCCCTTTTCCCTCCTTCATATTAATCTCAAGTTTGCAATTAAAAAGATTTGGTATTTAAGAAGTTTCTTTTAACAGAAAATAAGGATTAGCTTAAAAAATAATATCAAAGATGCATAATTACAATTCATCTGTAAATGTTTGTACAATAAATTCTATAATTAGTTTGAATTTAAATTAAAAAAAAAAAGATAAATGCATAAACTTTAGTTAAAAATAAAAGAAACATGTATTACTATTTAATGAAAGATTGCACCATCACTTTACTATAATTACATAAATATAATTTATTTTATTAAAGACACATTTAAAATAGATTAAATAAATTGTATAGAATTAATGCGTATTTGATCTAAAAATATAAATTAAAATATGTACGAATAAACTTTCGTTAAAAATTTAACTTTCCCTCTAGTTTTCACCTTGTCGAAAATATGTAGTAGTTCAATGACCTGACCAAAAAATGCAAAAGTATATTTGTGAGATGTTTCTACAAGTTGAGTGACAATTTTATCCAAAAAAAAATCAAACGTTACTTTAGTGGAATACTTCTACAAGTTAACTGACAATTTGAGGAATTAAATCTGTTAAATACTCGTGCGTGAATAAGTGGAGATGAGGCTTGGATATACAAGAACAAATATTATTCGGACAGTATTAATTATAAAATGCTTAATTAGTGTTGATGGTACTTATACATTAGGATTATCAGCTTACGTTCCTATTCAATTGTCAACTTTTTGAAGTAATACTTACATAAAATAGAATTTATATATTTATCATCTTTTTGGTACGGTTGAATTTGTTTGTGAGTCATCAGTCAAGAGCACGGTTACGATCTTAGCTTCGAATTAGTAATGAAAGTTTGAAATTAAATAAATAAAGTAAACAATAGAGTAAATAAACTGAAAGACCCCTTAAAATTTGAACATTCTATTTTTTACCCTCCCGCGTGCATAATATCAATTTTTGACTTGAATTATATTTAGGAACGTTAAAAGGGTAATTTGGGAACGTATAACAAGATAGCGTTTATTACCGCTAAAAGGGTGATCGTAATGGGCATCCCAAGTCAATCTAGGACCGGGGACCACCCCCGTTATCCAACCCAACCTCCAAATATGCATACCCTGAGTCGAATAAAATCTAAAAGTATAACAAGATAGCATTTATTACTATTCCAAACTCTTGAGATAGGTCAATAACCATGAACAACCCAAACAAGTCCAACCATCCAATACCAATCAGCAACCATAACCAAACTGATATAATAACCAAGTTCATGTCCATAACATAACATAAAACGATGGAACAATCATAAATTCAGTCCAACGGTATCCGCCTCAATACCAATTCCAATACTAAGTCTGACACCACTACCGACACCGCCCATTCCAACCCATAGTAGTCATACAAACCCCCTAAACAAAAGAAAAACCATATTCGGCTAGGACATGCCCCCAACCATAGCCAAAAGCAATATCTATAAAATAACCACTGTATGTAAAGACATCCATGATATGAAATCGAACCTTACGAATTAAGGAAGATCACTACTTCAATCCAATAGTTGATCCCAAATCCGATCACTAAGTAGGAGGAGTAGAATGGTCAGTTCCTACATAGCGTGGGGATACAGCCGCTCGAAGATGGGTTAGCGGGTGAACTCTAGCATGAACTCAAGATAAGGATAAAATAATACCATCCATTAAAACCAAGTAAACCAACCATATGCACTCAACCATACACACACACATATATATACAACCATGCCAGGAAAGTGAATCAGGTTTATCTTGCCTTTAAAACCATTAATCTGGGTATGTGTAGCTTAACCATTCTAAAACCACCCATAAGTTATATGTATCCATTGTAACCCCCTGAATGGTCCCTAATGCGTCTAGCTGCACGAACCAGAGATACCATAAGAGTAGGGTGTTCCCGAGTACCCTTCGCTCTCTATGATACATATGTACAGTGTACTTAGAGGATTCACATGTACCTCATAGTATCACATATGGTCCCTATGACCAACCCTCATGTCGGCAAACATGAGTTTCTAGTGTTCGTCTATTGGACTCGAACCTTCATGGTTTTCTATCACATCCCGCCATTATTTCCCAATTAAACCACTACCACCCAACCAAACCAGTATTTCATTATTATTAACCAAGGCTATAGGTAGTGGTATCGTCATACCGACTATATCTTGCAAGCAATGTCCTTAGCCAACCTTTTTATGTAAAAGGATTCTCATATATCCATAGATTACATTGTCAAGTTAACTTGGGGAATCCCGTGTACCCCACAAGTGTTCCATTATTATGTTTTCTTGGGGAAATTCCATGCACCCCACAAGTTGTTCATTAACATGTTTACTTGGGAGATTCCCTTGTACCCCACAAGGATGTTTAATTAACCATAACTATGACCACCATGCCTTACCATTAAACCATTCCAAACCATTTAAACCATTTATGCTATTTAGGGTTTCATTACCAAATCATAACATGCAATTGTTCCATTAAAAGACCAATAATATAGTAAAAGCATTATCAAAGGCAATTTATCAAACATGTTGGAGGCATAGTATTTCCAAAACCAATTCCAGTTACCAATTAACTATTCACGTGCAACCAATTGTCCAAACAACCATTAACGCATGTAAATAAATAATTAAAATATGAGAAAACCATAACCAAACATTTAATACCAAAACCCCAACATTTTTTTTGAAAATTCAAAAACCATACAATAATCATGTTATGAAAACATTAAATACAACATGCCTTTAGTTAAAACTAACAATGAGGGAGGAGTACGTGCCTTAGATTACGAAGATG
This sequence comes from Capsicum pubescens, assembly GCA_030864215.1. Classification (NCBI taxonomy): domain Eukaryota; kingdom Viridiplantae; phylum Streptophyta; class Magnoliopsida; order Solanales; family Solanaceae; genus Capsicum; species Capsicum pubescens. The sequence continues at coordinate 188,611,755 of CM061544.1, read as the reverse complement.
ATGGAGAGAAATCACTTGTACAAGCCCTAAATTTATCCTCTAGATGAAATTATAGCCTTCCTTTACCCAAGAGCCTTAGAGAGAATTGGAGAGAGTTTTTAAGTGTTTTAGATTAGAATAATAGGGTAAGCGATATCCCAAAAGAGTTAAAAGTCATGGGGCCTTAAGAGGTTAAGTGTGGAAATGTCCAGATTAACCCCAGCTTAAATTGCTTAAAATTTCCATCAGATGGTACGACTCGCCCATACCAGTCATACCCTTCCATATGAGTGGTACTCACTGCTCGTACCTTAGGCCTCCTCCTTAGACCCAATATTGTCCATCATACGACTTACCCAAATCAAGTTGTACCCAACTATATGATTAGTACCCTTAAACCATATCCTCGCCAGAATAGTATCAAAGAAAGTTTGAGCATTGTCTACCACATGAGTCAATGGTATGACTCATACCCTGTCTTATGGCTCACGGTCATCCACTCGTACTCAGATCCAAGTTAACTTACTAAGTCTCAGATTAAGTGAATGAAAAACCCAAACCATATGACCTGTTACCAACCATACGACTCGTACCCACCAAGTCGTACCCTATCTAGATGCCAATCCAACCCACCAACCAACACTGGTTAGCATAAGACCAAGAACATACCAAATATACCACATCATACGACTGGTATCCACAAGTCATATGATGTCCAGAATCTAGGAAATTTTCTACGGGTCCAAACCCAAAGTGTTTCAGCCTCCCCTACTAGGATCATTCATCCCCGAATGACGGGCAAGGTAGGTCAAACACAAACAAGAGTCATTTGCATTATCAAACATTAATCCAGCCTTTAACTAAGTTAGAAAACAAAGATGTGATCAAAACCGCATACCTTCCGCATTAATATCTGAAGCAAAAAACAAATGAGGATATTTGTACTTCATGTCTGCTTCTGCTTCCCATGTAGCCTCTTCTACCTTGTGGTTCCGCCATAGAACCTTAACCGAGGCCACATACTTGGTCTGTAACCGACAAACCTGCCAATCCAATATATCAACCAGGACCTCTTCATAAGACAGAGAATCCTAGATACACAATCTTTCTAAATAAAACCACCGAAGAAGGATCACCAAGACACTTTCTTAACATAGAGAAATGAAATACCATAATGGAGCTTAAATTAGAAGGCAACTCCAATTCATAAGCCACATTACCAACCCCCTGCAAAACCACATAAGGACTAATATACCGGAGAATGAGTTTCCCCTCTTTACCAAACCGTATCACTCCCTTCATAGGAGATACCCTTAGGAACACCTTATCCCCAACCTCAAACTCCAAGTATCTATGCCTTATATTTATATAGGACTTTTAACGACTTTGGGCAGCCTTAAGACTATTCGAATCACCTTTACCTTCTAAATATCCTGATAAACCAAGTATGAGCCAAACATATCTACCTCACTAAGCTCGAACCAACCAATAGGAGACCTACACCTCCTACCATACAATACCTCAAAAGGGGTCATCCCATTGCTAAAATGATAGCTATGCCTATAAGCAAACTCAACCAAAGGTAGATGCCCAACCCAATTGCCACCATAATCAATCACACATGCACGAAGCATGTCTTCCAATGTCTGAATAATCCTTTCTACTTGCCCATCCATCTGTGGATGAAAAGCAGTACTCAGACTAACCTTAGTCCCCAACTCTTTTTGAAAAGTCCGCCATAAGTAAGATGAAAATTGTGTACCACGATCAGAGATAATCAAAACAAGTACCCTATGCAGTTTCACAATCTCATGAAGATACAACCTCGTATAGTCCTCAACCGAAAAGTAAGTATTCACTTGCAAGAAGTGAGCGGACTTTGTCATCCTATCCATGATGACCTAAACCGAATCAAATTGGTTTCGATATCGATGAAGACTGGTAACAAAATCCATATTGATTACCTCCCATTTCCATTCTAGCAAATCAATTTCCTGATATAAGCCCTCAAACCTCATGTGCTCAACTTTAACTTGTTGGCACACCATACACTTGGCTACTAAATAAGCCATATCCTTTTTCATACCACTCCACTAATATATCTCCTTGAGATCAAGATATATTTTTGTCAAATCAAGATAAAAATATTGCACGATTCATGCGCCGCAACCAAAATCCTTTGTCGCAAACCATCGATGTCAGGAACATATAACCTCCTTTGGTATCGCAAAGTACCATCACCACTAATCTCAAATACCATCACTCTTTGCCCACCAATAGCACTCTTGATTTTCATCAAGACGGGATCTAGCATTTTCTTCTCCTTAACCTCTGCACCATGAGATGACCGAACCACTTCCTATACCATTACACCATCTTTTTTGGATTCCAAGAGGTAGACTCAAATATTAGCCAAGCGATGAATATCCTTCACCAAATCTCTTTTCTCCTTATCCATATGAGCAAAACTCCCCATGGACAACCTGCTAAGAGCACCAGCAACTACGTTAGCTTTACCTGGGTGGTAGTGAAGACTTATATCATAGTCCTTGAGAAGCTCCAATTGACACAACCCAAACCAGGGCCTCATTGTAATGGGCAGTCTCAAGTCCAACATGAACTTGAGACCATCCCTATTACCCAACCCAACCAACCAAAATGTACCCTGAGTCGAATGAACTCCGAACATATAACAAGATAGCATATCCACTCTATGGTGACTTTGGGATAAGCCTATATCCGAGGCCAACCCAACCAAGTCAATCCCACCAATATCCAACCAACCCAAACCAAAACCATAAACCAAAACTAAGACAAAAAAAATAATGTATATATATATAACATTATCAATCCATACCCAAGTCCACAGTTGTCCATACAAAGCTTCTAGACCAAAATCAAAGAATGTTTAGTAGGGACATGCCCCGGACCATATCCAAACACCGAGTTTATGAAAAGACAAAATTATATAGTAGTTTATGGTATGAAATAAATGCCTTCTAAATTATGAAAGCTCACCACTTCAATCCAACACCGACTGTTCCCGAATCCAATCAATGAGCAGGAGGAGCAGTATGGTCAGTTCCTGCATCACGTGGCGATACAGCCGCTCAAAGATGGGTTAGCGGGTGAATGCTAACATGCACTCAGGATAAGGATAAATTAATGTCAACTTTTCAAAATTAAGTAAACCAACCACGCACACATATCCATATATATATACATATATAAACCATGTCGGGAAAGGGAACCGGGTTTAGCATGCCCTTAAAACTATTAACCTGTGTATGTGTAGCTTAACCATCCTAAAATCACCGACGGGCTATATGGGTCAAGTGTAACCTTCTAAATACTCCTTGATAAGTGTAGTTGCACGAACCTAAGATACCATAAAAGTAGGGGATACCAAGTACCCTTCTCTCTCCATGATACATATGTACATTATACTTAGAGGATTCCCGTGTATCTCATAATATCATATATGGTCGCCATGACCAACCCCTCATGTCAGCAAACATAAATTTCCAGTATTCGTTCTTTGAACTTCCACCTTTATGGTTATCTATCACACCCTGCCATTATTGCCCAATTAAACCATTTCCAACTAACCATCTATTATTCCATTTATTATTAATTAAGGCTATTAACAATGGTATCATCATACCGACTATAACTTGCAAGTATTGTCTCTAGATAAACCTTAGGGGATTCCCATGTACTCTATAGGTTACATTATTTAGTTTACTTGGGGGATTCCCATGTACCCCACAAGACATCATTAGTAAACTTACTTGGGGGATTCCCATGTACCCTACAAGTATTTCATTATTAAGCTTTGCTTGGGGGATTCCCTTGTACTCCACTAGCCATTAAACATTCAAACAAATTTCATTATTTCATTCACTTGAGGATTCCTATGTACGCCTCAAGGTTTTCAGTCAAATCAATTTCTTAACCACTAAGGTTTCTTTGTTTAACCATTCCAAACCATTCATACCATTTTAAACCCTTCCAAAAACTTTAAACCATTTATACCATTTAAGCTATGAAAAACTATCCAAATCCATTTCGGGTTCCATTACCAAACCATACCTTGCAATAGTTCCAATAGAAGTTCAATAATAAAGTAAAAGCATTCTCTTAGGAATTTTATCAAACATGTTAAGGACATACCTTTTCCAAAACTAAAACCAAAGCAAAACCATCAAAATAAGGGTTACCCATGACCCATTTGTTAAACATGTGCAAACCATCACCAAAAATATGTGAAAACACAATTTAAACCAACATTCAACAATATGCATCAAAACCCTCAACATATGTTTCCAAAACCACCATTCATGATTCATAATCAATGTTTAAAACACATTAAAACATGCCTTAATTTGAACTAACAATGAGGGAAGGAGTACATACCTTATACAAGAAGATTCACGAAAGGAAACTTGACTCTTGAGCCCTTTGAAGAACACTTGTAGAAACCCTAGCCTCCAATCTTCAAAAGTGAGTTTGAGAGAGTATTTGAAGTGTTTTAATCCTTTAAAAGGTGCTACAAGATGCCAATAAGGGTTATATAACATGGTTACACAAGCGCTTGAGCTGGGAAATATCAGGACTACCCTCATCTTAAAAGCTGAAACTAAGTCCTAGGTGGGTACGACTCACCCTCCTTAGTCGTACCCTAGGGTACGAGTGGTACCCTACCTCGTACTTACCTCTTCACCATAGTCCCCTATATTGACCAACATACAATAACACAACCCTCAACTCATACCTTACGGTACGAATGGTACCCACAAACTGTACCTTGGATAATTTCCAACTTGATCAATCAATAAGCACCATACGAGTAGGCTTCATACACCTCGTATTCCACTATACGACTTATATGATGTTGAGTCGTATCTTGAACAGTAACCAAGACAAACCTACTGCTCAACATACGAGTGATCCATCCTCAAATCGTATCCAAGGGTATGATTGGTACCCTTGAGTCGTACCTTAACCAGAGTTTCCAAAACTCATGAAATTTTGTGAGGGTCCAAATCTCGGGGTGTTATACCAACCATGTCCTCTGCCTGAGATTAAGCTCCTTCTGAGTGAACATATACTGTAAACTTTTATGATCAGAAAAGATGTCCATGTGCACTCCATAGATATAATTTTGCTAGATTTTCAAAGCAAAAACCACCGCTAAAAGCTCCAAATCATGAGTAGGATAATTCCTCTCATACACCATCAACTATCTGGAAGCATAGGCAATCACCTTACCATGTTGCATAAAAATACAACCAAGTCCCACCCGAGATGCATCACAATAAACCACAAATCTCTCATTACCGTCAGGTAATGTCAAAACCACTAATCCTTTAGCTTCTTGAAAATCCCCTCACAAGTATTCGACCAAGAAAACTTTACCTTCTTATAAGGCAACTTAGTCAATGGGGCAGCTATCGTCGAGAAACTTTCTACGAACCACCTATAATACCCAGCCAAACCCAAGAAGCTCTGAATGTCAGTTGGAATCATGGGTCTAGGCTAACTTTTAACCACCGACACTTTTTGTAGATCCACGATGATCCCCTCACTAGAAATAATATGACCAAGAAAAGTTACACCGTTTAACCAAAACTCACACTTGGAGAGTTTGACATGCAACTGCTTCTCTTTCGAGGTCTGCAACACCACACGGAGGTAATTGGCATAATCCACCTCACTCTTAGAATAAATCAGAATGTCATCAATGAATACAGTGATAAAAAAATCCAGAAACAGCCTGAAAACCATGTTCGTTGAATCCATAAATATCGTCGGGGCATTAGTCAAACCGAATGACATAACCAGTAACTCAAAGTGCCCATACTTAGTATGAAAAGTCATCTTAGGAATATCCGCCTACCTAATCTAAAGTTGATGATACCCAGACTGAAGATCTATCTTAGAAAAGAATTTGGCAACTTGTAATTGATCAAACAAGTCATCTATCCTTGGGAGAGGATACGTGTTATTAACTGTTACCATATTCAACTACCAATAGTCAATCCACATCCGAAGGGAACCATCCTTCTTTCGCACGAATAACACTGGTGCACCCCAAGGGGATACACTAGGACGGATAAAATCTTTATCCAAAAGATCCTTAAGTTTCTCCTTGAGTTCCCTCAACTCATCCGGAGTCATGCTATAAGTAGGAATAGATATTGGACGAGTATCCGAAACCAAGTCAATACCAAACCCAATCTCCTTATCTATAGAAACACCAGGTAGATCATCCGGAAAGACCTCAAAAAACTTATTTACCATAGAAACCAAATACAAATAAGGACCTTCTGAGTTAAAATATTTAACCCAGACCAAATGATAAAGACACCATTTAGAGAATAATCTCGAGCTTTAAGATAAGAAATAAACCTCCCTTAGGAGCAAGGGAACCACCCTCCCACTCTATGACCGATTCACCAGGGAACCTAAAGACAACCATAAAGGTTCAACAATCAAAGGACGCATAACAAGAGTGTAACCAATCCATTCCTAGAATAACATCAAAATCCACCATATCATGTTTAAGCAAATCCACCAAAGTCTACCCGCTGCCAATAGATACCACACACCATATAGACTCTTTTAGCAATCAAAAAGTCACCTACCTGGGTAGAAACAGAAAAAGGATCTGAAATCACCTCGAGATCAAAAGCAAAATACACAACCATAAATAAGGTCACATCAGAGAGAGTGGACCCTGAATCAAGAAAACAATATATGTAAAGAGAAAAGAATATTAATGTACCAGTAATGACATTATGTAATGCCTCATATTTCTTCTGAGCAGCAAGAGCATTTAAACTATTTCAACCAGTGCCAGTACCAGAAGTATAAAATGATGCAGAAGAAGCACCCTTTGGTGCAGGATCAGAAGATGAAGCAACCGGAGCCTAACTCGCTCCAGAAGCACCCTTACCAACCAGACAGTTTCTAAGCATATGGCCAGGCTGACCATATTTGAAACATCTTTCCCTCCCTTCATAACAAAAACCCTTATACAACCTACCACAGAACCAACAAGGAGGGAATGATGAGGCTGATTGAACTCGACTTGCCTTAGATTTGGTACCCTGTGCCCAAAAATCATCGCCACCTACTGACGCCTATCACCCAACTATTTCAAGTAAAGAGCACTAGCTGAAGAGAAAGAGCCAGAACTTTCCCACTTATTCTTTTTACACTTACCACCATCCCTACCACCTTGTTGTTGCCCACCACCTTATTTAGAAGACCTGAACTTCTTACCTTGCATTTTCCCAAACTCAGCCTGCTTTCTCTTTTCCTCCTCCACCTGCTACAAATGAACTACTAACCTAGAAATGTCCATATCTCTGATCAGCAATCCAGTCTTTCTTTCAAAAATCAAATATCGAGACAATCCAAAAGTGAACTTTCTCATCCTAGCCCTCATGTCAAACCCCAATTCCGGAGCATACCTAGAAAGCTGATGAAATTTCAAGGAATATTTCTTGACCAACATTTTTCCTTATCTTAGATTAATGAATTCCTCAGCCTTTGTTTTACTCAGCTCCTGAAGAAAGAAGCAATCTAGAAAAACATTAGAGAAAGTCTCCCATAAATTCAACTCCTTAACATCACCTCTCACCCTATCCCACTCCTCATATCATTGGTATGCCACATCTTTAAGCTGATAAGCAGCAACATTCACCTCCTCCATATTCGTGGCCTGTATCACCTTGAAGATTTTTTCCATTTCATCAAAGAAACCCAGAGGATCCTCCTCTACCTTCACACTAGTAAAAGTAGGAGGATTCACCTTCATAAATTGGCCAACCCTTGTGGCCTCTATAAATGAAACACCGGATGCATCCCGCTCATTCTGAGAAGCAACCAACTGAGCAATAACATGAATTGATTGATGAAATTCTACATTCATCACCTCACCCTGAGAAGGACCAGTAGAAATCGATGGAACTCCAAAAACATCAGGGAGTGGACCTCTAAATCGAGAATGTATCCCCTGAGTAGTACGTGTCCCTCAACTTTGTCCCCAATTAGGACAAAAGAGTTACTTTGCATCTCAAATCATCGAGGCATGATCTAAAAAGCAAACAAACTAATACTAGAGAAGATTTCAGGACTTAGATTCCAAGCTTGAAAATAAAATACCAAGAAAGAGAAAAATTCCTAAATGCCTTGTAACCTCTCTCTTATGAGTGTGGCTTACTACATACCCTTAAAAAAAAACTACTCGACATGGCTTTGTAGACTCCTAATTGACCATGAACCTAAATCTCTGATACTAACTTGACACGACCCAAACCAGGACCTTGTCATAATGGACATCCCAAGTTTATCTAGGACCGAGGAACACCCTCGTTACCCAACCCAACCTCCAAATATGCATACCCTGAGTTGCATGAATTCCAAACGTATAACAAGATAGAAATTATTACAATTCTAGATTATAGGATAGGTCTATAACCGTGACCAACCCAAACAAGTCAAATCATCTAATACCAACTATCAATCATAAACAAACTAAGATAATAACTAAGTTCCTATCAATAACATAACATAAAAGGATGGAACAATCATAAATTCAATCCAACGATATCAGACCCAATACCAATGTCACTACTAAGGCTAATGCCAATAACGACACCACCATTCGAACGAACCCATAGTAGTCACACAAAACCTCTAACTAAAAGAAAAACAATATCCAACTTGGACTAGCCCCCAACTAAAGCCAAAACCAATATCCATAAAATAACCAAAGTATGTAAATACATACATGATATGAAATGAAGCCTTCCATAATGTGGAAGCTCACCACTTTAATCCAATAGCTAATCCCAAATCTGATCTCTAAGTAGGAGGAATAGAATGAACGGTTCCTACATCGCGTGGGGAGACAGCCGCCCGAATATGGGTTAACGGGTGAATTCTAGCATAAACTTAGGATAAGGATAAAATAATTCCATCCAGTAAAACTAAGTAAACCAACTATATGCGCACAACCATACATATATATATATACACACAACCATTCTGAGAAAGGGAGTCGGGTTTAGCTTTCCTTTAAAATCATTAACCTAGGTATTTGTAGCTTAACCATCCTAGAACTACCCATAGTCTATATGGGTCAAGTGTAACCCCCTGAATGAGCCCCGATGCATGTAGCTGCAGAAACCAGAGATACCATAAGAGTAGGGGATACCCGAGTACCCTTCGCTCTCCGTGATACATATGTACAGTGTACTTAGAGGATTTCTGTGTACCTCATAGTATCATATATGGTCGCTATGACCAATCCTCATATTGGAAAACATGAGTTTTTAGTGTTCGTCCATCGCACTACACCTTCACGATAGCTATCACAGCCTGTCATTATTGCCTAATTAAAACCACTACCACCCAACCAAACTATTATTCCATTATTATTAACCAAGGCTATAAGTAGTGGTATCGTCATACCGACTATAGCTTGCAAGCAATGTCCTTATCCCATCTTTTTATGTAAAGAAATTCCCACATACCCATAGATTACATTATTAAGCTAACTCGGTGGAATCCCGTGTACCCCACAAGTATTCCATTATTAAGTTTTCTTGAGGGAATCCCATGTACCCCAGAAGTTGTTCATTAATATGTTTACTTGGGGGATTTCCTTGTACCCCTCAAGGATATTTAATTAACCATAACCATGACCACCATACCTTACCATTTAAACATTCCAAACTATGTAAACTATTTATGTGATTTAGCTTTCCATTATCAAACCTTACCATGCAATAGTTCCATTAAAAGTCCAATAATATAGTAAAATCATTATCAAAGAGATTTTATCAAACATGTTAGGGGAATAGTATTTCCAAAACCAATTTCAATTACAAATTAACCATTCCCATACAACCAGTTGTCCAAACCACCATTAAAGCATGTAAATACATAGCTCAATGATACAAGTACGACCACAAAGATAGACGTATGTGAGAGCGTAATGAACCTGAGACTTGGAGTGTGCAAGTTAAGGACTTAAAACACACCAACCTGACCCTAATCTCACACTTGAAGTGTAAAGAGGAGCCTTAGAATACAACAAGACAATTCCTACATTACACTTGACGGGCACCTATCTCTAGAGGGGCATTTTGGATATTTTAGCTTTTTTTTGTAATGGCTATAAATAGAACCTTTTAGGTATTCATTCGTTAGATATTGATGATATTTTGAGAGTGTGTAACACTTTGTAACACAATTCCTCTCTTCTCTAAGAGGAAAACCTGAAATTAGGCGAACACCAAGTGTGGAATCACTTATTTTGTTTGTTCTTGGCTTGGAACGTTGGGTGCTTGGGAGATTGAGGTCCCTCTTATGTCCACTAAGAGTATAGGTGTTCTTATTAAATATTTCTAAGGGTTTAGGTATTTAATACACACCCTAGTTCATAGGCCTTGTCATAATATATGTCTCACTTTCTATCTTTACTTTTGTTGTTGTTATCTTATGTAGTGGACTATTTTTGGTCCTTTATTGAATCTGAAACTTGTGTTATTGTTGTTCATCTTGTTCTTCACATTATTGTTGTGTTGTTGGCTATTTTGGTGTGAAATTCACCATTTTTATCATGTATTCTTGTTGTATTTGTTGAATTTGAGAGTGGTCATCAAAGGGGTCCTCTGTTCTTTGAACTTGTGGACTGTTTTGGTGTATGTTTTGTGCCTTTTCTTGTATTTTAAAGTATTTATCATATCACTAAAACATGGGAAAACAATAACCAAACATTTAATACCAAAACCCCAATATATATTTGAAAATCCCAAACCATACAAGAATCATGCCATGAAAACACTGTATAAAACATGCCTTTAGTTGGAACTAACAATGGGGAGGAGTACATTTCTTAGATTACAAATATGATGGATATCAATCACTCGTACAAGCCCTAAATTGCTCCTCTAGATGAAACCCTAGCCTTTCTTTGCCCAAGAGCCTTAAATAGAATTAGAGAGAGTTTCTAAGTATTTTAGATTAGTATAACAGGGTAAATGATATACCAAAAGAGTTATAAGTCGTGGGTCCATAAGAGGTTTAGTGGGAAAATGTCCAGATTACCCCCAACTTAAATTTCTTGAAGTTCTCATCAGATAGTACGCCTCCCCCATACCAGTCATACCCTTTCATACGAGTGGTACCTACCATTCGTACCCTAGGCCTCCCCCTTGGACAAAATATTATCCAGTATATGACTTACCCAAACTAAGTCATACCCAACCATACGATTAGTAACCTTATACTGTATCCCTAGCAGAATAGAATCAAAAGAAGTGTTAACACCGTCTACCATACGAGTCGATGGTATGACTCATACCCTATATTACGGCTCATGGTTAGCCACTCGTACTCAAATCCAAGTTAAGTTACTAAGTCTCAGATTAAGTGAAGGAAAAATCCAAACCATATGACCCGTCACCAACCATACGACTCATACCTACCAAGTCGTACCCATTCCAGAAACCAATTCAACCCACCATCCAATACTAGTTAGCATACGACCAAGAGCATATTCACTTTACCCCATCATACGGCTGGTACCCACAAGTCGTATGATGTCCAAAATCCAAAATCCAAGAAATTTTTTAAGGGTCCAAACCCAGGTTGTTTCACCCTTTCCACGACTTATAAATATAAAAGTGACATTTTCCCTTTCAGTTAAAAATATCAAACACTCATATTCCCTTCTCTAACACCTAAACTGAGAAAGATTATGGGTTTTACAAGAAATTACTACTTTGGGCTCCAAACTTCATATTGACTTTAATTTATTGTGTGTTTTAGGCATGTTTCGTCCCTAAACTTTAATTTCACATTGTAGCATTAATTGAATGGATTTTCATGGGATTCAAATTGTGGGTTTTAAAATTAGGTTGAGGGGTTTTTGTTATTACTGATTAAATGACTTGTCCCATATTTTAAATTGACTATTGATGCTTTAAATTGATGTTTTGTGACTAAATTGGTTCATTGTTTAAATGGTTTGAATGGGGGACATAGGCTTCCCTAAATTGGATGAATTTTGACTTGGAACTAGCATTAACATCAACCCACTTTATAATCTTATTTTGGATATGGATAAATTGCATGGTTTAACTTGCTTTTGAACTTAATGTATTGCATTAATAGGTAAATGTATATAAAATGGATTCTTATGGCCTTGGTGGCCATGGATTAGATTTTAAATAGAACTTGGGAGTTAATATGGTTATGTGAATTGGTTTGGCAAGTTTAATTTAGCTTTTTAGAATATTGGCATGACGATACCAAGTGGTAAATGCCCTAATGAGTGACTCCCGGGTTAATGGTCAAAATTATGAGCAAAGTGATTTTAATTTGGGATAAAACGAGGTTGTGTAGCTCACGGTGAAGGTGTAAGTCCTGGAGGGACGAACACTAAAAACTACGTTTGCCAGCGTTGGGGATCTGTATGACCGTAATCTTGATACACACTAGATATATATATTTAGGATAGCTATTGCCCATGGTGGCTTTAGTTTTCTCTCAGATCGTACGGTTACCACACACTAGAGCCCTTTCAATAAGTGAAGCTGAACCCGCATAGCCCATGGGTTCCTTTAGGAAGGAGTGAGCTACACAATCTAGGATAATGGTTTTAAAACTCTCAAGTTCATGACTCGTACCCTATCTCAACATCATATATATATATATATATGAATATGTGCAAGTGGTTTTAATTAATTTTGGACATGGCAATATTTTATCACTTTACTTAAGTTACATGCCAATATTTATCCCATTAATCATCCTACGATGCTACATTATTTCATAATATAGGGTCCGAAGATATTTATGTTGCTCATGTTCAGCGTTAGACGGTTGAGGACATCCATTGGGTTGCTTTGAAGTTGTGAGCCTCCTTCTTTTTGAAGGCCTTATCATTTTATTATTCTTTCTTTATTGACTTAGTACTGTTGGATTTTTTTCTTTGGTCATAGTCAAGGGCATGTCCTGACTTAGTTGTTATTCTGGTCTTAGAGGCTATTATGGACAAGTATAGGTTGGTTATTGATTGACTCTTAGTTTTCATTTGAGTTATCTATTCATCTTATTATTACTATTTGATTGGCTTCCACTTTATTTTATGATTATTGTGCTCCTGAGGTTAGGCTAAGAGGGTGGTCTCGGGTCCATGGTGGGCTTAAAATACCTTTCATGGCTAGGCCTTGGTTTGGGTCATGGCAAGCTTGGTATCAAAGCCCAATTTAAGATCGTTGGGTATCTGTAAACCCATATAGTGTAGAGTCCTTTTTGGGTGTGTAGCACACCACACTTATAAGGATGAGGATATAAGGTATTCAGGAATGCTTCTTTTTCTTGTGTTCTATTTTTTAGTATAAAGTCTAGCGTTATGATACTTCTCTAACTATGGAATTCACTCGCATTTCAAATCATGCCTCCCCGAAGATCTGATGTTCATAGAAACACTGCTGGGAACTCTGTTCCACCTGAGGAAAATGTAAAGACTCACCTAATTTATGAAGTGCAGACCTGGTCTGGGGTCCTTACTCCTAATTATACTGCTCCACATGGAGTTTCACCTATCCTTACAAGTTCTTCTTAAGCTCATTTGCCTCAGAGAGATATCGCTAATACAAAGTTTCATCAGTCAATTCATATGTTAACTCAATTGGTGGCATCACAGTCTTGTTAGTCTAACCATGTTGGTTCTGTTTCTGATTTATCTAAGGTCACTCGGGTTGGACTATTTATGAGGTTGAATCCTCTAACCTTTATACACGCTAAGGCTGAGGATGGTCTAAAGAGGTTCATTGATGAGATGGAGAAGATTTTTAGGGTGATGAATGCTTTGATTCTGAGGGTGTAGAGTTGGTTGTTTATCAGTAAAAGGATGTAGCTTATCAATGGTATGAGGATTTAGAAGCTATGAGGGGTGATGATGTTGAGCAGGTTGTGTGGGATAAATTTTTTGGTGCATTTATTAATCACTTCTTTCCTCAGGAGTTAAGGAAAGCTAAGGCAGAAGAGTTAGTAAACTTGAAGTAAGGGAAGATGAGTGTGAAAGAGTATGCTCTGAAATTTCAAAAGTTGGCTCGTTATGCTCCTAAGTTTTTGTCCAATATGAGGTACCAAATGAGAAAGCTTGTTTTTGGTTTGTCTCGTGACTTGGTATTGGAGTGTACGATTGCAATATTGAACAATGATATGGATATATCTAGGTTGGTCATTTATATGAAGCAGGTAGATAAGGAAAAGAAGAGGCGAGAAAAAATAGGAGAGAGGCAGAACAAAAAGTTTAGGTATTCAGAGCAAGGTGCAAGTTAGTAGAATAGTAGAAATAATGGTAGACAATGGACTAAAAATAAGAATTGGGGCAATTCATATTCGTCTGCCAGTGCTCTTTATCCCAAGACTTTGGGTGATCAATATTTTCCGGCTAGTAGTGGTCCTAAGGCACAGGGTGCCCAGTACTAGGTTAGTAGAGCTCAGTCAGGCTCACTTTATCCTCCTTCTTATTTTTTTAGGCAGCTTCATCATGGTTATCATGAGGAAGGGAAGAATCAGTGTTATAATTATGGTCATCTTGGTCACATATAGCGAGATTATCCTTTTTTCCAAGGTTGCCACTAAAGCTAATAAAGTTATAGTTTCCACATCTTTAGCTCATGCGCCAAAGGGAGCTACTTCTAGTACCGACACTGGCCAGAAATGTCTTTATGCACTTACTACCCAATAAGATATGAGGCATCTCCATATATTATTACTGGTATGATATAGCTCTTTTTCCGTAATGTTTATTATTTGCTTGATCCGGGTTCTACCCTTTCTTATGTGATCCCTTATGTGCCTGTGCATTTTGGTTTTAGTCCCAAAAGTATTTTTTACCCCTTTTTTATGTCTACTCCAATGGGTTATTCTATAGTTGCTATAAAAATATATAAGGGTTGTGAGGTGTCCATCTTTCATAGGGAGGCATTGGTGGATCTGATAGAGTTGGATATGGTGATTTTTGATGTTATCTTAGGGATGGATTGACTTCATTCGTGATATGATTCTCTTGATTATAGTACTCAGAAGGTTAGTTACCACTTTCCTAATAAGTCAGTTTTAGGATAGGAGGGGAGTTTCTTAATACCCAAAGGGAGGTTTATCTCTTATCTTAGAGCTCAAAAATCAATTTCAAAAGGATGTCTATATTATCTAGTTTGGGTTAAGGATTCTGACTCTGAAAGTCCTTCTTTTGGGAACTATCCAAAATTACCTGAAGTTTTTCCCGATGGTCTTCCTGAAATTCCTCCCGATAGGGAAATATATTTTGGGATTGATCTTCTACTAGATTATCGTCCTATTTCCATTTCTCCATATAGAATGGCTCCAACTGAAATAAAGTTGATAAAGGAACAGGTAAAAAATCTTCTTAATAAAGGGTTCATTTATCCTAGTGTTTCTCCATGGGGTGTTCCTATATGTTTCGTACGAAATAAAGATGGGTCTCTTTGGATGGGAATAGACTATCGTCAGCTGAATAAGGTGACAGTGAAGAATAATTACCCTCTTCCTAGCATTGATTATCTTTTTTATTAGCTTTAGGGTGCAAGATATTTCTCTAAGATTGATCTTCATTCAGGGTATCATCAGTAGAAAATTAGGGAGGTTGATATTTTCAAGACTGCTTTTTGAACTCGGTATGGCCATTATGAGCTCCTAGTTTGTTAAGGGTCATGAAAATGAGAGTTTAAAACCATTAATATGGACTGTGCAGCTCGATCTATCCTAATGGAACCCATGGGTCATATGGGTTCATATCCCCCTCCTAAAAGGGCTCCAGTGCGTGTTAGCCGCATGAACCAAGGAAAAAAAAAAGGAAAACTAAAACCACCATAGGCAATAGCTGTCCCAAAAATATATATATCAAGGGTGCACCAAGCATACGGTCATATAGACCCCCAACGCGAACAAATGTGGTTTCCAGTGTTAGTCCTCCCCCCTCCCGTGGACTTACACCTTCACAGTAAGCTACACAACCCCCTTTAAGCCCAAATTAAAATAAATTTGCAGATAAAACCAACCAGTAACCCAGGAGTCATTCATTAAGGCATTTGCCACTTAGTATCGGCATACCAATATACTTGCAAGCTAATTCATTTATGACAAACCAATCTACATAACCAAACTGACTCCAAAGTTCCATTTAAAATCCAAGACATGCCAACCAAGGCCATCCAAATCCTTTTTTGTCCATTTATCCTTTAATGCAATGCAATATTTTCAAAAGACAAGCTAAATCATACAAATATCCATATTTGAAATCAAGTTTACAAAGTGGGTTGAGGTTAATGAAATTATCAAGCCAAAATTTCATTAATTTGGCAAAACCCATGTCCCCCATTCCAACCATTAAAATCATTCACCAATTTAGTCTCAAAATCATAAATTAAAGCATGAGTAAACAATTTAAAATATGAAAAAAGTAATTCAAGTAAATCCAAATCAAAAGCCCTCAATTTAATTTTGAACTCATCAATTAAAATACATGAATATCCAATTGATTTATGTTATAATGTAAAATTCAAGTTAACGAAAGAGAAACATGCCTAAAACACACAAGAAATTAAAATCAATTTAATGTTTGGAGCCCGGAGTAGTGATTTCTTGTAAAATCGTTAATCTTTCTTGGTTTAGGTGTTAAAGAAGAGAATAAGAGTGTTTGATCTTTTTAACTGAAGGAAAAAAGGTCACTTTTATGTTTATAAGTCGTGGAAGGGTGAAAATACCAAAAGCCCCTCATCCCAAGGGAAAAAATAAAATTGGATGAAATTAACCCATCAGTGTGGTATGGAGTTATCGCAGAGGGTAGCCTCCGTGCCATGTCAATATTGCAGAGGCTAACCTCCGTGGAACACCAATATCATAGACCCTTACTGCCTTGGGGTTCCAAAATGATCCTGAACCCATTTTGAAAATTCTTAGATTTTGTCAAACTACTCTTTTAATGTCCCTAAACATAATTCAAGTCAAAAATTTATATTATGCACGCGGAAGGGGCAAAAATAAAATGATCAAAAAATTTAAGGGGTATTACACCGAAGAAGTGAGGGGCCACGATATTAGCGTGCCGCAGAGGTTATCCTCCATGATATTGGCATGGCACGAAGGCTACCCTCTGCGATAACGTCGTGCCACGCTGGTGGGTTAATTTCATCTAGTTTTATTTTTTCAGTTGGGGTGAGGGGATTTGGTCTTTTCACCCTTTTTATCACTTATAAATATAAATATAACCTTTTATCCTTCAGCTAAAAAAATCAAACACGTATATTCTTTTCCCTAACACCTAAACCAAGAAAGCTTAAGGATTTTACAATAAATCACTACTCCGGGCTCCAAACTTCAAATTGACTTTAATTTCCTATGTGTTTCAGGCATGTTTCTCTTCTCTAAACTTTATTTTACATTGTGGTATTAATTGAATAGATTTTCATGTGATTCAATTGTGGGTTTTGAAATTGAGTTGAAGGATTTTGGATGTTACTGATTGAATTACTTGATTATTCATGCTTTAAATTAATTTTTTGGGGACTGAATTGGTACATTATTTAAATAGTTGGAATGGGGACATGGATTTCCCAAAATTGAATAAATTGTGACTTAAAACTGGCATTAACCTCAATCCACTTTATAATCTTATTTTAGATATGGACAAATTGCATGGTTTAACTTGCTTTTGAACTTAGTGCATTGCATTAATGGATAAATGGATATAAAATGGATTTGGATGGCCTTGGCGGCTATGGTTTGGACTTTGAATGGAACTTAGGAGTCAATGTGGTTATGTGGATTGGTTTGGCATGTTTAATTTAGCTTGCAAGCATATTGGTATGACGATACCAAGTAGTAAATGTCTTAATGAATGACTCCTATCTTAATGGTTGGAATTTTGTGCAAATTGATTTTAATTTGGGCTTAAGGGGGGTTATGTAGATCATCGTGAGGGTGTAAGTCCCAAGGGGATGAACACTGGAAATCACGTTTGTCGTTGTTGGGGGTCTATATGACTGTGTGTTTGATACACACTTGATACATACATACATATATATATATTATATACATATATATATATTATATATACATATATATATATATGGTATGGCTATTGCCCATGGTGGATTTAGTTTTCACTCAGTTTTCCTTGGTTTTCCTCGGTTCGTGGGGTTAACACGCACTAGGGCCCTTTCAGCAGGGGGAAATAAACTCATATAGCCCATGGGTGCCTTTAGGACGGAGAGAGATACACAGTCCAGATTAATGGTTTTAAATCTCTCATGTTCATGACCCTTACCCTATCCCGACATCCTATAGATAGATATATATGTGTGTGTATATGTATGTGTGTGTGTGTGGTTTTCACTGATTTTGGGTTTGAAGACTTTTCTGTTGCTCTTGTGCAATTAGGTGATTGAGTACATCCGTTGAGTTGCTGTGAAGTGGTGAGCCTACATCTTTCAGAAGGCCTTATCATTTCATTATTCTTTCTTTATTGACTTAGTATTGTTGGATTATTTTCTTTGATCATAGTCGGGGGCATTTCCCGATTTAGTTGCTATTCTCATTTTAGAGACTATTATGGACAAGTGTAGGTTGGTTATTGATTGACTCTTAGTTTTTATTTGAGTTATTTATTCATCGTTTTATTACTGTTTGATTGGCTTTCACTTTATTTTATGATTATTGTGCTCTTGAGGTTGGGATAAGGGGTGGTCTCGGGTCCATGGTGGGCTTGAGATACCCGTCACGACTAAGCCCTAGTTCGGGCACATAAACCAAACTAGTAGAGATTAGGAACGAATCTTATAGCATAGAAGAGTGTTATGTCATATTAGTCGGGACTCAAGAGCGATCGAGCTCGAGTGATTACAATAAAATGAACTAAACAACGAAAGAAGAAAATGTTAATGCTTAAAAAATAATCTAAGAAATTTTATTATTTAAGAGATAACTATGAGCAAAATCGGATCTCCCTGACACATTGTCCTTTAGTTTGTCTGTTAGTGCGTGGCCATTATTTTGAGCTGGTCTCGGGTGCTTTTACCCTTCGTCAGGTGTAAGTCTCAGTTGTGTTGATATCTTTGAGATGACGGTATCGTGGGATGACTTTACTCGTACTCGACCCAATGTGGGCCAATCAATTCTAAATAGGGAATTTTTCATAAATAGCAAACTTATAGATATAATTAGAACTTTTATAGCAACTATTTCATAATTACGAAAAATGGCAAGTTGTATTTAGTATTTTATAAAAGTGTTACTACTAAAATACATGTAAAACAAGATTTATTGTCCTTCTTTAACTCAAATCAATTGAGTTAAATAAGGAAACAGTAAATTCTTTTTTTCATAAATTACTGTAGTGGATTTTTTTTTTCATAAATTACTCTTATTTCAATTAGTAGATTCTTTTTCCAAATCAAACTCAAATCTGAAAGATTATTATCTTCATGGTCTTCGAAAAATCAAAATGAAGCATCATTACTATTTTTTTCCTCTTTCACTCTCTTATATCTCTGACTTTTTTTCTTGTTAATTTTTTTTCATCTCTTTTTTTTTATCATTTTACTTTTTGATTTTGATTTTTTTTTCCGCTTTATTTCTCTTCTTTTTTTTTCTTTTTGATTTTTTCTTTATTTTTTTATTTTTCATCTTCTTATTTTTTTCCTTTCTCGTTTTTTTTTCCTATTTTCATTTTCTTCTTCTTTTTTTCTATTTTTATTTTTTTCGCTTTTATTTTTACACTTATATTTCTAACATTTACTTGTCTTTTTTTTCCTTTCTTTATTTTTTTCTTTTTCATCTTCTTATTTGTTTTCCCTTTCTCATTTTTTCTCTTTTCCTAATTTCATTTGATTCTTCTTTTTTCTATTTTTATTTTTTATTTTATTTTTTTTCTTTTATCTTTACACTTTTATTTCTAACTTCTATTTGTCTTTCTTTTTTTCCCCTTTTTCACTTCTTTTTTTTATTTATTTATTTTTTCATTTTTTATCTTTTTCTATTTTTTTATTTTTTTTTTACTTTTCTATCTCTATCTTTTATTTTTAAAAGACAAATATCTATATCACATATACATATTCAAAAAATATACAAAATAAATTGACATACAGATCTGCATATGTATTTATAGTACAAAACATATATATATATATATATATATATGCATATGTATTTACAGAAATACATATCTGACTCATATGTATATATAAGCATATAGGACACAAAATCTCTATAACAAAAAGGACAACTATATACATATACACATATGTAATCAAAAAAAATAGATGATACATATTTTAAACAGTAAAAAATATAAATAAGTATATATGTTACCCTCTAAAATAACATAGAACAGTTCAAAGACAAATCCAATACCGTACAAAATATATATAGCTCTGCATATGTATTTACAGAATACATACCTTATCCATATGTATATTACCATACAAAAAATACAAATATGACTCTGATATGTATTTACAAAATACATTATCAGATTCATATTAAACGTCAACGAATATAACTTTAATATATATATATTCATATATATTTTCGAAATACAAATGTGACTCATATAAAATAATAAATTCAAATACATATCTTAAATAGTAAATTTAATATTTTCTCAACTTACTTCTTATAACTATTGTCGCTGAGCATATTACAAGCAAAATATCTTCTCCTAATCCAAGTAAATTAATTATTTGACATAATTGTTTGAACAAGTCATAATTTGAAGTCGAGCAAAAGCTACCGTTGTAAATTAATGTTGTTATACATAGTTTAAACCATAACAAAAATAATTTCTAGTTAGCGTAATTTCAGAATATGTTAATTTTATTCGAAATAAATTAATGTGATTGATGTCTACGTCCACATAAATAATGTAACACCCCGTATTCAAGTACGTGTATTGGCGTATTCAAGTACGTGTATTGGTCTTATTTATATGAAATTAATTTTTTTATTTTATTTATACTGGAATTTGTCCGTCGATGGTTCCATGCGAAGGTTATTGAATAAGCTTTCCAACGATATAAAGATTTCCAAAAACGCAGAGGTTTCAGATATAATCGAGCACATTCGAAACTATAAAATGGTGGCCGGGATATTTGGGAATAGTAAATGTGCAGGAAAATTTCCTGCACACAAACTACTGAGGCCAGCCGAATTTTTGGGTCAACTTCGAATAATTATAACTCCATTAATATATTGAACTGGGAGATATGCGACCTATGAAAAGAAATATATTTGAGTCTTCTTTCCAATGCAATTGGTTTCATCCAAATCCAATGTCTGAGTAAGGAGTTATACTCGTTTTACTTCAGCCTATCAAAACAGATTTTTAGGGTCAACTTCAAACGATCATAACTCCTTGTACAGGACGAACTGGGTGGCCTACTTTATATGAAATGAAATCCCTTTGAATTATCCTTCCAACGATACCAATTTCATCCAACTCCAATATTGGAGCAAATATTTATGGTCGATCTACTTTAGCTTATCAAAACAGTACACCAAAGGACAGATTTGACATTATTTAAATTTTAAAGGCATTTTGGTCATTTCCTATTATATTATGGACGGGAATATGTGTATATATACATTTATATGAGTTCAAAAACTCATTTTTATCATCAATCATTGAGAAAGAATAAACCCTAGCCAAATTTGACCTTTAAATTATTTCTGATTCAACCGTAGAAATTCTAAAGTAATCCGATAACTGCGTTTGTCATCTCGAGAGCTTCGAACGGCACCTATTATTTGTGCAAACAGGATTGCATAATCAAGAGGTGAATTCTAAGGTATGAATATTGTTTGTCTTTGTTCTTTTCCATATGTATATATGTGCTAGAGGATTATATGTATTGGTTGTTATTGAAAGGTGATGGAAATAGGGTTATGGACTATTTTGCATGGTTTGGTTGTATTGAATTGTGGAAGGTGGATATGGTAATTGAGTTATGGAAGGTGGATATGGTGATATACTATTGAATTGATGATTATTTATGTCTATGGCTCAATTTTGTTTAATGGATTGGTTGGAAGGATAAATGAATCCAAACTTGATATTGGAGGATGTTGTATGAATATGCATGGCATGTGAATGTAATTGGAGTATAAGAGGGTTAAAGTGACACCCTTTATGGTGTAATTAAGGCTTACTACTTAACCACTAGTTTGGTGAATTCAAATAATTGGATTGTGATGTTTGGTTGCTAATACTAGATTGCTATATATGTTCATTGTAGATAAGTAATCCGAAAAGACGGAAAGTCCATTTGGGACTAGTATTGAAGGTTGATAGTCAGGTATGTAAAGCATACTCTATACCATATCTTTGGCATGAAAGTGAACAATTGTTCTATTAAGAAAGTTTCCAAAGTTATTCAATAACATGTGATCCATAATGGTTTTGTATGATGTCCTACGTTACCAATAAACTTATTTCCACCCTACAAGATGTCAAGACATTCCAATACTTACTTGTTTTCCAAATCTTACATGTTTATTGCACTAATGAATGTCAGAAGGTATCTAGTTACTCAAGCAAGATTCATGTGCTATTAATGACTCCAAAACGTTTCATTGATATACCAATAAGTTCCTACTTCATTTCTATGGCATTGATGACTCCAAAACACTTCATTGATGTGCCAATGAGTTCTTAATTCATTGTTATTGCATTAATGGTCTATTTATATGTCTCTTATTGATGTATCATTGTTTCAAAGTATCAAAAATGTGGTGGTGACCGAAATAACAATCTCAAAGATTAATTGAACTAAGTGATGGAAGTTCTCTCTTATCGGGTGGTATCCCAGGGGCATAAGCCTATCATGGGTCGATCCCTATTTATGTGTTTATGGGTGGTATCCCAGGGGCATAAGCCTATCATAGGTCGATCCCAAATGATATGTACTGGAGGCAGCCTAATGTTCACAGTACAGGACAGTAATGATTACAAAGATGATAAGAACGAAGGTAAAATGATTGAATAAATACAATGTACAGGTTGTCACAAGTTCTAGTAAGTGTGGTCCACTCCTATTATGATTTATTCACTTGTTTTTTATTTCTATTGAGCTCCTATATCTTATGTGATTATCTACAGCTTTACATACTCAGTACATATTTCGTACTGACATCCCCCACGGGGGGCCTGCATTTCATGCTGCAGGCACAGGTACCTCAGCTCATACACCGCACAAGTAGGAGCTAGGATATTCAACTACTTTTGGTGAGCTCCAATTTGCTTCGGGGCTTTTCGTGTCATATCCAGTCACTTTTGGTATTGTATAAAAGTTAGTTATATGGCGGGGTGTGTCCCGACCTTAGTTAAACTCTGTGTATTGTCTAGAGGCTTTGTAGATCTAATGTACAGCCAAGGTGGTGTTTTGTTAATAGATGTGATGGCTCCAACGGCCAAGTATTATATATACATATATATGTGTGTTCGAGCTTATACAGGTGATTATTTCCTTTTATATGTGACATGATGTTGTCCGAATTTCGGGTTGTCATAGAGGTATGCATAGAAAGTATAAGGTTATGAGCTGGTTCTCCCGGGCCTCCTCGGTTATGGGTGTCAGTCCGCCCCAATAGTATTTGAGGCGTGACAAAAGTTGTATCAGAGAAGTTCGTCCTAGTGAGTCTACAAAGTCGTGTCTATGTAGAGTCTTGTTTATCGGTGTATCGTGCACCGCATCTATAAACAGGAGGCTATGGACATTTAGGAATTGTCTTTTTTCTTCATGTCTTAGATCGTGTGATAAAGCCTATATTGTATATGAAGTCATAGTTGACCACTGAATCCGTTTGTTTCTCTTATTATAGTAATGATGCCGGTTACCAGAAGCAAGAATACCGGTAAGCAAGTAGATATGGTTGCCGAAGAGAGGACTATTAAGTCACCCACTATACCAGCTAATCAAAGTGAGGCTCCAGCTGAGCATGCATCAGAAACCTCTTCCACTCCGGAAGAAATAAAGGGGAGGAGAACCATATCCCCAGAGCCACCTATT
This sequence comes from Capsicum pubescens, assembly GCA_030864215.1. Classification (NCBI taxonomy): domain Eukaryota; kingdom Viridiplantae; phylum Streptophyta; class Magnoliopsida; order Solanales; family Solanaceae; genus Capsicum; species Capsicum pubescens. The sequence continues at coordinate 188,587,657 of CM061544.1, read as the reverse complement.
AATGTTGTTGATCAAGATCTTAGAAATGCAGTGCAACTTTTGACACGTATAGTTGTTGGGCAAGCTCAAGGGCAAGCCATTCCTACCACGGGTCCTAGTGGTACAGATAGGGCGGCTAGCCTTCGAACACAGGATTTTTTTAAGATAGATCCTCTCACTTTTACTGGATCAGATCTTAACGAGGACCCACAGGACTTTATTGATCAAATTCAAAGGGCCTTAGATATTATGCATGTAACGGGTAGAGAGACAGTGGAGTTAGCGGCGTATAGATTCAAAGGAGAGGCTATATATTGGTACGAGGACTGGAAACGATCTATGGGTATTGATGCACCCCCAGCTACTTAGAAAGATTTCAAAGAGGCATTTCTTGATCATTATCTTCCATTCGAGATTCGTCAGGCCTGTGCAGATCAGTTTTTAAATCTTTGTCATGGAAATATGAGCGTGAGGGAGTACAGTCTCCGATTTAATTCCTTGTCGAGATATGCTCCTAATGTTGTAGCTACTATGGATGACAGAGTTCATCAATATGTGGATAGGATGGATCCATATCTGGTTAGAGATTGTACTATTGCTTCTTTGAACAAAGATATGGACATAGCGAGGATCTAAGCTTTTGCACAGAAAATGGAAGATCAAAGACAGAGGAGAAGAACACAGGAATTAGAAAGAGGATATTCCAAGAGGGCCAGATCTACAGGGTTGTTCATGGCATCCCAAGGAGGGTTCAGACCACAGTTTTCTGCTAGACCACCTAGGTCATTATCTTCTTATTCTGCAGTTAGTTCCCCACCACAGTTCCAAGGGTCCAGAGGAAATCAATTTGGGCACAGAAGTGAGAGTCAGAGTTTGCGGACAGTGGGGTACCAAGGGCAAGGGAATATAAGACAATCGAGACCTCCTCGAGAGCCATGCAATAAATGTGGAAGGTATCATTTGGGCGCATGTTGGCTGGGGACCAATGTTTTCTTTTGGTGCGGTATGTCGGGGCATATGATGAGAGAATGCCCACGAAGGGGCATAGGGGTATGGCATGACCTACGGGGTCATTTGTTGCATCATCATCATCGATGCCTTATTCAGGAAGGGGTGCACAACCAATGGGTCGTGTTAGAGGTGATAGAGGAGCCACGAGTTCTAGCGGGGCTCAAAATCATACGTATGCTCTAGCGGATCGACAGAATTTAAAGGCTTCACCAGATGTGGTTACGGGTACATTGTCTATCTTTTCATTCGATGTATATGCCTTAATTGATCCCGGTTCTACATTATCTTATGTTACTCCATTGGTTGCTGGAAAGTTTGAAAGAATACCCGAACTGTTAGTTAAGCCATTTGAAGTGTCCACACCGGTTGGGGAATCTATTATAGCTAGAAGGGTTTACCGAAACTGCATAGTAACTGTTTGTGGTCGTGATACGATGGCTGATCTTGTGGAGTTAGAAATGGTAGATTTTGATGTTATAATAGGTATGGACTAGTTGGCGTCTTATTATGCCACAATTGATTGTTGTACGAAAAAGGTATATTTCCATTTTCCAAATGAATCAGTCCTTGAATGGAAAGGTGAAATTGGCGCGCCAAGAGGTAGATTTATTTCTTATTTTAAGGCAAGAAGAATGATTTCCAAGGGATACATATATCATTTAGTTAGAGTAAGGGATACATAAGCGGAGCCACCAACTCTTCACGTTGTTCCAGTGATAAATGAATTTTCTGATGTATTTCCTAAAGATCTTCCAGGTTTGCCTCCTGAACAAGAAGTAGAGTTTGGTATTGATGTAATACCAGGCACCTAACCAATCTCCATTCCTCCGTATAGAATGGCCCCAGCAGAATTACGAGAATTGAAAAAGCAATTGAAAGATTTGCTAGAGAAGGGATTCATAAGGCCTAGTATGTCCCCCTGGGGAGTGCTAGTGTTATTTGTGCGCAAAAAGGATTGCTCGCTGAGGATGTGTATTGACTATCAGCAATTGAATAAGGTGACTATTAAGAATAAATATCCTCTCCCAGTAATTGATGATTTATTTGATCAGTTACAGGGCGCCAAGTGCTTTTGTAAGATTGATTTAAGGTCAGGTTACCACCAAGTGAGGGTCAAAGAGAAGGATATACCCAAGACAGCTTTCCGAACATGGTATGGTCATTATGAGTTTCTAGTTATGTCATTTGGGCTAACAAATGCACCCGCAGCTTTTATGGATTTGATGAATAGGGTGTTTAAGCCATTCCTGGATGTATTTGTGATAGTTTTTATAGATGATATTCTAGTTTATTCTAGATCAGAAGAGGACCATGCCAATCACTTACGACAGGCATTGCAGACTCTTCGTGATTGTAAGCTTTATACAAAGTTCTCTAAATGTGAGTTTTGTTTAAAGTCGGTGGCATTTTTGGGTCATATTGTATCTAGTGAAGGGATAAAGGTTGATGCTCAAAAGATAGAAGCTGTGAAGAACTGGCCAAAGCCCACAACGCCTACAGAGATTCATAGTTTTCTTGGGTTGGCCGGTTATTATAGAAGGTTTGTTGAAGGCTTTTCTTCCATTTCAGCACCCTTAACCAAGCTAACCCATAAAGCATCCAAATTTCAATGGAATAATGCCTGTGAGAAGAGTTTTCAAGATTTAAAGAACAAGTTGATTTCTACACCCGTGCTGGTACTTCCAGAAGGCACCGAAGGGTATACAGTGTATTATGATGCTCTTAGAATTGGTTTAGGATGTGTATTGATGCAGCATGGTAAGGTAATAGCATATGCTTCTAGACAATTGCGGTCACATAAGAAAAATTATCCTACACACGATCTTGAGCTGGTAGCAGTTATTTTTGCTTTAAAGATATGGCTCCACTCTTTATATGGGGTTCATGTCGATATATATACTGACCATAAGAGCTTGCAATATATATTTAATCAGAAGGATCTAAATTTAAGACAGCAGAGATGGCTTAAACTATTAAAGGACTACGATGTTGATCTCTTATACCATCCAGGGAAAGAAAATGTGGTAGCTGATGCGTTAAGTCATAAGGCTATGATGGCGCCTATAGAAAGGCAAGGGATGATTAAAGATCTTCACCAGTTAGCTAGTTTGGGAGTTCGCCTTCTTGAAACTCTAGATAAAGAGCTTATCGTACATAATGCTACGGAATCTTCATTAGTAGCTGAAGTAAAAGAGAAGCAATATGCAGATCCTATTTTATTACATCTTAAGGAGAACGTTCAGAGTGGTGTGACCAAGGTATTTGAGATTACGCGAGAAGGAGTACTTCAGTACCAAAACCGATTGTGTATGCCGAATGTAGACGGGCTAAGAAAGAAGATTATGACAGAGGCACATTGTTCAAGGTATTCCATTTATCCAGGATCAACCAAAATGTATCAAGATTTAAAATATATGTATTGGTGAAATGAGATGAAGAAGAGCATTGCAGAATTTGTAGCTGAATGTCCAAATTATCAAAGAGTTAAAGTTTAGCACCAAAAACCCGGAGGTTATATGCAATGCATTGATCTTCCAAGCTGGAAGTGGGACATGATCAACATGGATTTCATTATTAGTTTGCCTCGTACATCCCGGAAGTTTGATTCTATATGGCTGATTGTTGATAGGCTTACCAAATCCGCACATTTCCTACCAGTTAGGACCACTTACACAGTTGAAGAGTATGCGAAGCTATACCAAACCAAATTATCTATTAGCGGAACCTAATAACATTTTTAAAGCTAAGAAATTTCAGGAATGGTGTGATGCTATGCAGCAAGAATTGAATGCTTTAGATCAAACAAAAACATAGAGTTTAGTACCTCGCCCTAGAAATAAAAATGTAATTGGAAATAAGTGGATTTTTTGCATAAAGAGGAATGTAGATGGCTCAATAGACCATTACAAGGCGTGTCCTGTTGCTAAGGGTTACACACAATAGTCCGGTATTGACTATCTTGAAATATTTTCTCCCGTAGTCAAATTTACCATTGTTCGGATAGTTCTTACGTTTGCCACAATTCATAATTGGCCCATTCATCAACTTGACATCTCTACTGCATTCTTACATGGCCATTTAGACATTGAATTATATATGGAACAGCCGCAGGGGTATGTTGATTCTTATAAGCCTGACCATGTCTGCCAACTTCATCGCTCTCTTTATGGCTTGAAACAAGATCCACGAGCTTAGTTTCAACGCTTTTCAAACTTTTTGGAAGGTTTTGATTTCCACTCTTTCACGGCCGACACGTCATTATTTGTTCTTATTTAAGGTACATTAAAAATCTATGTATTGATTTATGTTGATGACATAGTTGTTACATGTTCAGATTCCTCCAAGTTGCCATGGTTCCTCTCCAAAATTAAAGAAATATTTCCTGTTCGTGACTTGGGTACCTTGAATTATTTTCTAGGAATTAAAGTAAAAAGGGTCTCAGATGTCCTGTTGTTGACACAAAATAAATATGCGATTGATCTACTGAAAGAGGCAAATATGCAGGATTCTAAGTTGTGTAGCATACCAATGGTAGTGGTCCCGACCTTGAGCAAGATAATGGCTGAGCTGTTGTCAAATTCTGAGCGATATCGCAAAATTATTGGTTCCTTGCAATACATGACTTTGACTCGCCCAGACATTGCATTTAGTGTCAATAAACTAACTCAATTTATGAATTGTGCAACAAAGGTTCATTGGCAAGCAGTGAAGCGTCTACTTCGCTATATTTGTGCAAAAATGAACATTGGTTTGTTTATCTCCAAGAATTCTACCTTGCAGCTTCAATGTTTTCAGATAGTTATTGGGTTGGCCACCTCGATGACCGGCGTTTCACTAGTGTATATCTTGTGTATCTTGGCAATAATTTAATTTCCTTGTTGTCAAAGAAACTACCTATTGTTGCCCGTTCCTCAACGGAGAGTGAATACAAATCATCGGACCATGCCACAGCTGAAATCGTGTTGGTAAGCTCTCTTCTTCGAGAACTTGGCTTCCCACCTGTCGTCCCTGTTATCATGTGGTATGATAACATTGGTGCAATTTACTTGAGTGTCAATCCTATTTTTCATGCCCGCACCAAACATATTGAATAAGACTATCACTTTGTGCGGGAGCAAATCAAGTTAGGTAGGCTTTCAATTCACTTCGTTTCCAGTGCTGATCAAATCGTCGATATCATGATGAAATCGCGTGGACAACAGCTCTTCTCTATTCATTTCAACAAGCTTAGTCTATGCTCCACACCGGCATCAGCTTGAGGGGGACTGTTAAAGTAGAATTATTTCACTACTAGGACTCTTTGTAATTATCTTTACACTTGTAATTAGTGTATGCCTCTCGGTAGTTATTCCACTACAAAAAAGGGGTCAAATTGTGGGGGTTAATTTTACAGTTTACGGGACTTTAAAACCCTCGCAAAATGTAATTCTGGCGGTTCCCAAAACCCCCAGAATACGAACCATCACAAATAATTTGTGGTGGTTATTTTACGGCGGTTACAACCCCCGTAATTAATTTGCGGCAGTTATTGACCCCGCTATTCTAAATTTAACTCTTTCTATAATAAATTTTTATTTAAAACCTCCGCAAATATTTTATTTTATTTTTAATTTAGTAGGGCCCATTAATTTTCAATAACTAATTATAGATTCTAGTTTTAGCTCAAATTTAATTGTTCCTTTAGGCATAACCTACAATCCAATATTTGTTCAATTCATATATCATTAATACAACAGAGTAATTAAACATTATAATTGACAAGCATATTAAAAGTACATTGAATATTAAACTTCAAAATTAAATTTTCAACATTAACATCTTCAAACTCCAAATTTTCAACATCAACTAGTATCTTCAAACTACAAAATAAAATTTAAACACAAAACCTTCAATATTCTAAGATTCGCTCCAACCACACAATTACATCATCATAATTGAATATCCAAGACAAATGCGACAAAATCAAAGAATGTCATTAGGATCACTATCATCACGTGATCTCCTTGCATCCATGGGCGAAATGGGTCAACTAGCCACATCACTTGGCTACATAAAAATGCAAAGTATACGAATCAATCGATAAACTTTCAATCTTTATTATAAACAATTTATATGAACATCATGCTTTAACAAATTATACTTACTTTTTTTCCACTTCGAAAAGTAAGTAGCTTATCAACTACCAGTAGACTACAAAATAGATAATCTTCGTAGTGAACCTAGTATACTAAACATGGAAAATAAAGTACTCCCCCCATTTCAATTTATTAGTCTAACTTTTCTTTTTAGTTTCTTTCAAGAAGAATGTCTATTTCCTTTTCTAGCTACTCTTTAATTTCAGTTTTCCACTTGATATGTTTAGTTTAAGACGACCAGATTCAAAAGCTTTAGCCTGGCTACTTTATGATAATGCACTTTTCATTATCCAAGGTCACTACAATGGAACTCTAGGAATCAAGATGAGAATAGAAAATGGACAGAAAGGATACTCACAATATTCTTTATTGATTTAACAACACTTAGGGAGGATAAGGATTCAGAACTTTCACTCGTTGCCTTTGCTGTGATGACCAGATGACCTTGTCTTGCTACAGAAACAGTAACAGTCATAAGGAATCTGTAAAATATCAGTACTACTACTTATTAACTATGAAAGCATGAAAACAAACCAAGGAGGAGACAAGACATAAAATGAGCAAGGAAAACTTCAAAACTGTCAAGGTGATTTATCAGAACCCAAAATCTGAATATGACTTGGCATATTTAATAAGCTTTTAAGGTCAATCTTACCTGGTTAAGACTCGAGCGATATTACTTGGTCTATAACTGTTAATAGAGATGTGTATCTTGCAATCAAATGAATCTTCACGAGTTTCCTATTACAAGCTCATTTATCTCTATAGTAGACAATGGCTAATTAACAATTCAGGATATCCTCATTCATAGGCTCACTTACTTCTATCTAGAGTAAATACGGAATAACAATATTTCTTTTGCTAGTAAATGATGTATGTTCATTGAGTAATCTCTAACTCTTCTTGTTAAGTCTTCTCCTATGGATAAAATACACCTATATAACTAGACACGTTCATACTAGTCTTTAAATTCTCGAGTGAAACGTAGAAAAAACACTGTGATTTCTTATCAACTATCCAAATCTTGGTGGATAAAGTTATCTGGTAAGTGGTACCTTTATTGGTGGCAGGTAGTTTGTGGATTTAGTTGAGGCCTAGAAACCACCAAAAAGAATAAACTAGTGAAATGTAGTGTCATCCTATGTTCTTAACTTCATCTAACGTGTACTACATAAAAGCTAGATATCCAGATGACCAGCAAAATTCACCTTCTCCAACTTAAACTATATGAGGACCGCATGAAATGCCTATGGAACTTGGGAAGTGTCGGGTTATATACGTCAACAGTTTACTCTTGTAAAACAGGTCTTTTTTCCCTTCACCAAAATGTACAAACCCAGCTTTACAATAGAAATTTCACCTATCAAATCAATATGCACAACAACCTCAAGATTATACTTCAATGAACTTTAGTAATTAAGTCCACTACATCTTATTGTCCCAAATTCAAATCATGTACTTCGGGTTGGTTTCTCAAATGGTCAATCAACTAGCAATTATTATCTCATGTCCAAATACAGCTTCAAATTCTAAAACTCAAATTTTCAAGTTTCAACCTCAAAATCTACGACTAAGTGGGAGCTAAGTATCCGATGCAGTTAATTTAAGAGGAAACAACATCACTTATTCTTGTTTGACTTGCATATTGGATTCAACTTTAGCTACTGAAGAAAAGATCTGGCGTGACCAATAGCATCCATCAAACCATCACATTAGCTTCTCTCCGGATAATGATAAACAAGATAAGATATCCAAAAAGAAAGCAGAGACGTTTAACTTGATTGATATTTTTTGAAGTTGCTCTAAAATATTTCCACTGGCTCAATCTGAAACTAGTTAGGCTCAATCAATCAACTAGTGCTTAATCCTAAACTAGTATCTGGCGTGACCAATAGCATCCATCCGACCATCACATTATCTTCTCTCCGGATAATGATAAACAAGATAAGATATCCAAAAAAGAAGCAGAGACGTTTAACTTGATTGATATTTTTTGAAGTTGCTCTAAAATATTTCCACTGGCTCAATCTGAAACTATTTAGGCTCAATCAATCAACTAGTGCTCAATCCTAAACTAGTTTGGGTCAGCTAAAAGAATATTAGAAAAATCTATAGCCAATTTATTAGAGTGACAAATGGATATTTGGATCTAACTCATGTTAAGAGAATGGATATGGGATCTAAGTCAACTCCCACACATATGTTGCCTAGGACACAACTGAATATGTACAAAATTGTTAAATAGAACTAATATAGGCTGGCCTCAACCTCAAAAGCTAGCTAGTGAGGTAATCACTGTGCAAATGGTTCTAGAGATTGTTTCCAATTCAGTTAGATCGAAACAAAAGAAACATTATAACAGAAATTTACACACATAATAGTCATCATGAAGCAATAAGTTATCCAAAAAGAATGGAAAGATAATTATTGTTTCCTTCAAGTTAGTGGATTCTTAAGATAAGAAAATAGATCTAAGTCAACCCGACACACTTATCGCTTTGGAACACAACTGAATATGTGCAAAATTCTAAAAATGGAACTAATTAAGGATGGCCTCAACCTCACAAGCTACTGGTTCAAATGGTTCTGAAGAATTTTTTTTCTAGTTTAATTATAAAGTAAAAGAGTACACTATACCTGAAATATACACATATAATAGTCATTACCGAGAAACTCCCTCAGCATATTCATTGGTTTTCTCAACGGATTTCTGGGACGAAACTCAACACTCATATTAACCAAAGCCTTGATACGATCAGGATGAAACAAGCAAAAATACCAACATATTAAATCACCCCAATCATGTCCAACTAAAAACACTTGCTCTAGTTCAAGAACATCTAGCAAAGCAACTAAGTCACCAACAATGTGGAAAGCAGTGTAACTATCAATCTTCGATGGACAATCAGTGTCTCCAGAGCCATGGAGATCAGGAGCAATGGCTCTATAACCTTTGTTAGAAAGGTATAACATTTGATGGTGTCATGAATACCATAGTTCAGGGAAGCCATGTACAAATAGAACTGCTAGACCTTCACCAATTTCTGCAACATGCATATTTATCCCATTAACTGATATATTTTTGTGCTCTATTTTCTCTATTTTCCTCCTGTTTTTATCTATTTACTTGATCTTTCTCAGAGTATATATATAACACAGATCTGACCTCAATTTGAAGCTGTATTTGGACATGTCTTGGGCAATATATGTACTTCGTTGTATGAATTTTTTATGGTTAGAATAACATAGATCTGACCCAAATTGAGCAATTAGCAGAAGAACAGTTATTAAAAATACGAAACAATTACCTGGGAGCTGGGAGTTGTAGGAGTTTGAATACAACGGAGAAAAAACTGAAATAGAAGGCAATGGCCGACCGGAGCGCCGGAGTAGTAATGGCCGGAGTAGAGAGTACCAATTACCATCAATGGACGACGGAGAGTTCAACTATACCATAATCAGCAATATTTTGGGGGAAAATGAGAGACAAAAATATTTTTGTGCTATTTTCTATGGATATTGGGGGGAAAAGAGTGGGAAATATTTTTGACGTAGCGCCATTTTTTTTGAATGGATAGCGGGGGTTAAAACCCACGCAAATATATAATTTTTAGTGGCATCTTTTTAATCCCCACATTTCATATAATTTTACAAAGGTAAAAATAACTCCCACAAATAAACCCCGTAATTAGACCTGTTTTTTGTAGTGTTCCCTGTATCTATCCTTTTTACTTTGTACAACTATATAAGGTTATATTCATAAAAACATCAACAATACAGAAGAATACATTGACTTCTCAATCTCCTAATTATTCTTAATATTTCACACACCTAGCTCACTCTTTTTGACTTTTTCTTTCATAAATCGTATTAAGAGATTATTTTTAATAAATAAAAAATAAAAAATATGTTATTATAAATTTATTTTTTTAATACATAATACAAAATTACATTTTCTAAATTTGGTCAGATGAATGTATAATTGTTAATGTCACATCTCATACAAACTGATCGAATGATTAAAAATGTGTAGTTAAATATTATATTTTAGAAAATATATTATATTTTTAATTAGAGGACCACACGTAAAGTTAAAATTTAGGTAGAACAAAATATATTTTTTATTCACCAACCAAATACCATAAAATATTTTTAAAAAAATATTTTCCACTCAACAACCAAACATAAGAAAATAAGTAAAACACCAACTTATTTTTTATGAAAATATTTTCCATCGAAAATATTTTTCATCATACCAAACACACCCAAAGTAAAATATAATAAGCAATCCATAAATATTTCTTGAAGTTAAACATCAAAGAACTTCTTCATAGTTCATAAGCAATTGAAACTCAATTGAATCAAAATGCAAAGAGTGTTGGAGAAGATAAAATAATTAAACAATATTTCAAAATAAATTATTAAAACTCATTGAAAATTGCGAAAACTTGTTTTTTAGCCCTTTATAAAAAAAAAATAGTTTTACAATCTTTTGATATGGGATCTTTACTCTATACATAAGAGATCTTCAGTTTTAATATCTAAAAAAAAAAAAAAAAAACTTTTATTCATTTTGTAAGAGGACAAGAGATCTTATTTCCTCTTGAAAAATAAGCATTCTCATGTCTATTTCTTCACAAATAGAAAAGCCTAGTAGTTTAGTTGAAATCACAAAAAATAAAAGAAAAAGGAAATTATTTTAAATTTTTTTAATCACTTCCATTTTCTCCCGAATACAAAGAAAACTAAAAAAAAAACTAATTCAAACTCAATAAAGAAAAGTAAAACTTCTTCGGAAACAACCATTCTATATAATGTTCTTTCTCGAATTCAATATATATAATTTCCTTTTCAGTTGTTTACTTAGTCTAGAGATAGATTTTGTAGCCAACGTCCCAAATTCAGAGTATTTTTTTTACCAAGTCTTTTATTTTCCCTTTCATCCAAGTACTCCAGCTAGCTGTAGGTTAATGGATTGTTGATGTAAGTTAATAACATACATACAAATAGATTAAAAAAGAAGGATAATAAATCGAAATTAAACAACATAGTAACATTTCATTTCCTCTGAATTTGTATAAGGTATCAATACGTTTGAATTTTTTATGCTATCGTGTGACTAAGAAAATCCATATGACTTCTTCATTAACTCTAATTTTCTTATTCTTATTCTTATTCTTATTCTTATTCTTATTCTCTATGTAGTGAAAGAGGTGTATCTACTTTTTGAGGACTTACTAACGGATATAATATCATTAATAATATTCTTCTTCATCATGTAGTGAGTATAATAGCAAAAAAGTTATAGGCGCCATAAGTATTCTACAATATGCAAAATGTACAATTGTTCCTTCACTTATTTTTGATCACTGCATGGACGTCCAAAAACCACGAGACTGTGTAAAAGGTTGAACACTTCTTTATGTATAAACATCCATAGAAAATGTTACATCTTGTCGATATGAGATGTTGCAGAAAGTCGAAATTTTTTATCTAAAATAAGTGTTCGGTGGAATCGACCTTGACATAACTCTGTCAATTTTCGATAAACCACACTTCTATGTGACCCCAAGTTAAAGGTTAAAAAATATGAGAGAATAATCTCATAATCTAACGATATCTTGATTAACGCTATGAATTGTTGGCTTTGCTAGTCTACTTAAATACAAAGACATCTTAGATTGAATCTGAAATGTTCTATATTTCTATCTACTACCCACTTTTTACTTATATGGCTTTGATTCTTAGTATGAGAATCAAACTAATATTAATGTTGAGTGTGAATTTGACATAGCTTTCTTTTTTTGAAATAAAATTACATATCAAGTAAAAATTATAAAAGTACCAATATACTCACAATGATTAAAAATATTTAAAAACTACTTGAAAAAATATGATTAAAAAAATAATATTTGAATCTTCAAATAGTAACTGATACAAATTTAAATAATAATTGATCTTATTAATATTGAAGGGGTTACAGCTGTATATATAGAGAACTGAAGAATAACTAATTACAGAATAACCCAGATGTATTTAATAATTATATATGTAGTCTATTATCCCCCCGCAAGCTGATCAGCGGTAACGAGGGGCAGCTTGGAGCAGAGAGACTGAAAAGGCTGTAACGGAAGAGGCTTGGTGAGAATATCAGCAAGCTGGTCAGTAGATGGGACATAGTGCGTGGCCATCGCTCCTGCAAGTACCTCATCGCGAACAAAGTGACAGTCAGACCCAACATGCTTCATACGATCATGAAGGACTGGATTTTTGGTAACACAAATAGTGGACTGATTGTCACAATAAATCTGTGGTTTCGTCGGGGGAATGCCAAGTGCATCCGTAAGGTATCGTAACCACATGGCTTCAGCAACACCCGCAGCCATGGCACGATATTCTGCTTCTGTGGAGGAACGGGACACTCGCGTTTGCTTCTTGGTGCACCAGGAAATCAGATTCGGTCCCATCATAACAATATATCCAGTAGTGGACTTTCGATCATCTTTGTCGTTAGCCCAATCCGAATCAGAAAAAACAGATATATCAAACGAGCCCTTTTGAAATAAAATTCCACAGTGAAGAGTACCTTGAAGATAGCGCAGAATGCGTTTCAAGGCCTGAAAGTGTTGTTCTGTGGGAGCATGCATTGATTGGGAGACTCGATTGACTGCATATTGGATGTCCGGACGAGTAACAGCAAGATAATGAAGTCCACCGACGAGGCTCCGATATAGTGTAGGATCGGCAAAGGGAGTATTCGGCCCTGGGGATTGGCAGACTGCCATGGGAGTGACCGCGGGTTTGCAGTCTGTCATCCCAGCCCGATTTAGAAGTTCAAGGGTATATTTTGTCTGATGCATCAATATGGTTCCCGATTTGCGGATGAGTTCGAGGCCAAGAAAGAACTCCAGAGGACCGAGGTCCTTAAGTTTGAAGTCACGATGCATAGCTTCAGTAATTTCAGTGATGAGTGATGACGAGCTGCCTGTAATAACAATATCATCCACATAGATAAGAATGATGACTGTCCCTCGAGAACAGTGAAGGGTGAAGAGGCTGTTGTCATGATGGTAGGTGCGAAAACCAAGACCCTGCAGAAAAGTAGAGAGACGTGTGTACCAGGCACGAGGGGCCTGTTTCAGGCCATACAGTGATTTGCGAAGCTTGCAAACATAGTGAGGACGGTTGGGATTAACATATCCCGGTGGCTGAACCATATAGATTTCTTCCTCAAGATGACCATGAAGAAAGGCATTGCTGACGTCTAGCTGATGAAGCGGCCAATCATAGTGAAGAGCAAGAGACAAGACCAGACGAATAGTCTGTTGCTTAACAACAGGGCTGAAGGTCTCCTTATAATCCACACCATACTCCTGATGATACCCTTTTGCAACCAGACGTGCTTTATAGCGAGAAAGAGATCCATCTGAATTTCGTTTGATGCGAAACACCCATTTGCACCCAATAGACTTTCGGTGACTAGGTAGAGGTACCAAATCCCATGTACGTTGTTCATTCAGAGCCTGAAATTCCTCATCCATAGCTTGGCACCAGAAACTATTTTTGGAGGCTTGGTTGTAGGTAGTAGGCTCAGTTGTGGGATGTGCATCAAAGGGTATTTGAGTGTGGTAGGCTTTGGGTTTGAAGGTACCGGCCTTGGCTCGGGTTGTCATAGGATGAGTGTTGAGTGGAGGGTGATTAGGAAGGGGTGGTGGAGTTGTATGATGTGTGGGCGGGGGTTGGGTGGGGCTGCCGTGGGAGCTGGGATGTGCAGCGGTGGATGGGGTGGCTGTATGTGTGTTAGGAGTATGATGTAGGGAAGTGGTGGGTTGTGTGGCAGTCGGCTGGGTGTTCGGGTGGGAGGTTTGGGGTTTCGGGTGGGTAGTGGTGTAGTGGGGTACCGGGTTAGGTGCCGAGTGAGCCGGAGCATGAGTGTGAGAAAAGGACGGAAATAATGGCACAACGCCAAGTGGATTGGGGGAGTATGGAGTAGAGGAAAGACTTGTGTAAGGAAATTGTTCCTCCACAAAACGAACATGACGGGAAACATATGTTTTCTGAGATACAGGATCGAAACATTTGTAACCTTTGATAGTGGGATGATAGCCTAGAAAGACACAAGGGGTGGACCGAGGTTGAAGTTTATGTTGAGTGTGCGGACGCAACCAGGGATAAACTAGACACCCAAACGGGCGGAGATGGATATAGTCGGGTGGATGATTGTAGAGACGGGCATATGGAGTGGAGTTGGAGAGAGTGTGAGTGGGCATGCGATTTATGAGGTAGTTGGCAGTAGCAAGGGCATCAACCCAAAAGGAAACAGGTAAGGTGGAATCATGGAGGAGCGCAACAACTGTTTCTATTAGGTGACGGTGTTTGCGCTCAGCAACGCCATTTTGTTCAGGGGTATATGGACATGAAGTGTGATGAAGAGCCCCTAGATTTTGAAGAAAAACACCAAATGCATTGTTGACAAATTTTTTGCCATTGTCACTTCGAAAAATTTTGATTTTGGCATTAAATTGATTTTGAACCATTCGGTCAAAGTTTACAAAAATAGTATAAGCTTCGGATTTAAATTTCAGAGGATAAAGCCAAGTGAATTTACTGTAATCATCAACAAAACAGATATAATAACGAAAACCTTGAACAGAAGGAACTGAGGTTGGACCCCAAACATCAGAATGAATTAATTGAAATGGCGCAGTGGCCTTGTGTTCAGACAGTGAAAAAGGTAAACGACAAGATTTAGACACTGAACAGGACTCGCAATGTAATTTTTCTGAAAAATTAAAACCTAAGGAAGATAAAATGGATTTGGTGATGGCGGATGATGGGTGCCCAAGCCGGCGATGCCAGGTTGACGAGAGAATGGCTTGACTCACAACAGACGGAGACCTGGATGGAAGAGTGTATAGCCCATGCTCACAGCGGCCCGTGTACCGCACCCGGTTCGTGGTATTGTCCACTATCTGGAAATTGGTGTCATTAAAAATGAGGGTGCAGTTATTTTCTTTAGTAAAGCGATAAACAGATAAAAGATTGGATGTGAGGGAAGGGACGTGGTGAAGGGTTGAGAGATGAAATTTACCATTTGGGGTATAGACATACCCAGAGCCGGTGTTTGTGATGGGAAGGGATTGACCATTGCCTACTGTAATAGTTTCTGAGCCATGATACGGATGAGGAGCTTGAAGGTGTGAATAATCCGACGTCACATGGGTGTTAGCACCTGTGTCTAGATACCAATCGCCAGATTGAGCGTTTGTGGACGCATGCATCGCCCTTGATCCTCCGGACTGGCTATTTACATTCTGCGAGTCATCATAACGATACCAGCAATTAGCCGCAGAATGGCCCCGTTTAGCACAAATTTGGCACGTCGGAAGATCTCGTGTGGGCATCCGCTGGTTTCCTCGTCCCTGTCCGCGGCCTGACTGGAAGCCGTGCCTCGGTGGAGGCCCGCCTCTGCCTTGCTGCCCGGTGTTTTGACGGTCACCGCCGCCGCTGCCTCGCCCTTGGTTACGGCGATCGTCACCACGACCCCTGGCCGAGCCTCCGCTGCCAGCCGAGTAAAGAGCCGTGACGCCAGGGGTGGAACTGGCTTCTCCGAGCAGTAATTTGTGTTCCATGTCTAGATTCAATTCTTCTGCATTAAGCCATCCAGACAGTTGATTCAGAGTTATTTCAACAGGCGAGAGGCGAATATGCTGTTTGAGAGAGGAATAGCCAGCCGGAAGACCACGTATCACGGCATTCACCACGTCTCATTCAGGAATAATCTCGTTCACAGCATCTAGGTCAGACAGAATAGAGGCCACATCATCAAGGTATTGAGTCATCGTCTTCGTTCCCTTCCGAAGAGTATGCAATTTGTCACGCAACTGAAAAATATGAGCCGTGGACACAGAGTTGTACCTTGTGGCTAGTGCGTCCCAAAGTGAAGCCGATGTGAGAAAACCCCGGGCGTGTTTGTGCACAGAGGGGCTAATAACTGCGAGAAGACAGGCTCGGATCTGAGTGTCTACGATCATCCACGGAAGGTAGTCGGGATTTGGGAGCTTGACGCCGTCCTTCTCGGCTGTCTCGGGCTGCGGCTTCTCCGCACCGTCAATCCATCCGAGCAGCAAGTTGGCTGCGAGGGCGGTGCGGACGTTAAGTGCCCAGGCCGGGTAGTTGTTGTCAGATAATTTTTCGGGGATGAGATTGTGGAGATTCTTGAGCAGTAATTTTACTCCAGACGGTAATTTTGACAGAGGATCAATAACCTTGTCCATGGCGCCGACCTACGGCGGAGGAGGGAGGCCGTGCGGCGTGGTGTAGACGGTGGCGGCGGCGCACACACGTCGGAAAAGAGGAGAGATTAGGGTTTGGGCGGAAGAAGAAACCCTAGCTTTGATACCATGATACAAATTTAAATAATAATTGATCTTATTAATATTGAAGGGGTTACAGCTGTATATATAGAGAACTGAAGAATAACTAATTACAGAATAACCCAGATGTATTTAATAATTATATATGTAGTCTATTAGTAACTAAGACACATAATTTAAAACACATGGAGTCTATTTACTACAAGCTAATAACAAGATTTGAAATGAAGACTTCCAAATCAATAGTAGTACCTGCGGAAAGAATAAGACGAATGTTATTTCGTCAAATGATATGCTGCTGGTGGCTACATTCCTCAACGTGGGTTGTTGCAGCTTCTCCAAGGAATCAATATACATGATATACATGAGAATGTTATGGCAATGCATTAGTGGAGAATAGGAATCGATTCAATTTATGAAACTGATACAATGCATTGGTTAGAAATAGAACGGTGGAGTAATTATATTCCTATTCAATTGCATTAAGGTCAAAATTTATTTTTTGTGGGATTTTAAGTCATTTAGTTATTAGATTATGCATTAAAAAGTTGTTAAAAAAAAGCATCAAAAAAGGTAGAAAAAAGATAAATAGAAATGGAAACCATAAACAGATGTCACATCACCTTATCTATGACTCTCCTTTATATTACCTATAGATTTTGAAGTATGATAAAAGTTTATGCTTTTGACTTTGATAGTGCAAAAGATGTACAATTGCATAATCTCTTTATCAAAAACTAATGTACGTACTGGCGCGATGTGCGAAAAATATTAAAATAATATTTTTAATATTTCATGTTGGAATGTCTTGTTCGGCCATGTTAAATTTCATTATCTTAAAAATGATTCAATATGATATTATTTCTCTATGAAATATAAAAATAAAATAATTGTTTTCTCTACCCTCACCCACCTCCCACCATGAAACATACTGGGTTTTGACCCTTAGAAAATTTCTCTATTTTTGGCTACTGGACATCATACGACTTGGGGCATTTCTCGTATAATAGGGTACGGGTCAGAAGATTCAGTCGTATGTTGTCCAGTGTTAGGTGGTTGAGTTTTTGGAATGGGTACAACTAGGTGGGTACGAGTCTTATGGTTGGTGACGGGTCGTTAGTTTGGGTTTCCTTCACTTAATCTGAAACTTAGTAACTTAACTTGGATTTGAGTACGAGTGCTCACCATGAGTCGTAAGGATAGGGTACGAGTCGTACAGTCCAACTCGTATGTTGGACAGTGTTCAAACCCTCATGATTCTGCCTTGGGTACGATTTCATGGTACTAATCATATGGTTGGGTATGGTTTGGCTTGGGTGGTTGTATGTTGGACAGTGTTGGGGGTACAAGGGGAGGCCTAGGGTACGAATGGTGTATACCACTCGTATGGTAGGGTACGATTGGTATGGGGTGGTTGTACCATGCCGTAGAGATTTTAAGCAGTTTAAGTTGTGTGTAATCTGTACATTTCCCTCCTAACCTCTTAAGGCCCCACAACTTATAACATTCTTGGAAAATTATTTAACCCGTTTGTAATCACTCAAACTCTCTAAAACACTCAAATTCTCTCAAGGCTATTCGGTCAAGGAAGGCTAGGATTTCATGAATATGATCAATTTGGAGCTTACAAGGGTGATTTCTCTCCGTCATCTTCATAATCTAAGGCATGTTACTCCTCTCACATTGTTAGTTCCAACTAAAGACATGTTTTATGAATTATTTTTATGGTATAATTGTTGTATGGATTTGGGTTTTCAAATACATGTTAGGTTTTTTGGTTACAATGGTTGGTTATGGTTTTCCCATGTCTTTTACTTGTGGTTTTCATATTATTATGGTGGTTTGAACATTTGGTTGCATGAGAATGACTAATTGGTACATGGTTTTGGCTTGTGAAATACTATGCCCCCAACTTGTTTGATAAAATGCCTATGAGAATACTTTTGGTTAAATTGTTGGACTTTAATTGAACTATGCATAGTAATGTTTTTGGTTAAATTGGTGGACTTTAATTGAACTATGTATGATATGACTTGGTAATGGAACCCTAAATAGTATAAATGGTTTGGAATGGTTAAATTGTACAGTCTCGGTGGTTATGTATGACACCCTGGATATTTGACCCTTAGAAAATTTCCTGAATTTCTGATTTCTGGACAAGATACGACTAAGGGGTACTAGTCACATGTTGGGGTATGGTTCATATGGGTTGATCGTATGCTGACTAGTGTTGGTTGGTGGGTTGGATTAGTTTCTGGAATAGATATGACTTGGTGGATACTAGTTGTATTGGTGGATACGGATCGTCTGGGTTGGGGGTTTTCCTTCACTTAATCTTAAACTTGGTAGCTTGACTTGGATCTAAGTACGAGTGGCTCGCTATGAGCCATAATCTAGGGTACGAGTCGTACCATGGACTCGTATGGTGGACAATGTTCAATCCTCTTTCATTCTATTCTGCCTGGGGTACGGGTCGTATGTTTTGGGTACGACTTGGTTTGGATAAGTCGTACCTTGGACAGTGTTGGGTCCAAGGGAAAAGCCTAGGGTATGAGTGGTGGGTACTACTCGTATTGGAGGGTACGGTTGGTATGGGTAGTCTTACCCCTT
This sequence comes from Capsicum pubescens, assembly GCA_030864215.1. Lineage (NCBI taxonomy): Eukaryota > Viridiplantae > Streptophyta > Magnoliopsida > Solanales > Solanaceae > Capsicum > Capsicum pubescens. Next base: position 188,568,546 of record CM061544.1, on the reverse strand, counting down.
GACGGGAATTTTATACAGTTTAAGTGAGGGTAATCTGGATATTTTCCCACTTAACCTATTAAGGACCCACGACTTTTAACATACTTAGGAGGTTATTTTCCCTATTATTCTATTCATTAACACTTAGAAAACACTCTCTAATCCTCTCTAAGGCTTTTGGGTAAAGGAAGGTTAGGGTTTCACTAAGGTGATCAATTTGGGGCTTGTGTTAGTGATTTCTCTCCATCATCTACTCTATTTAATATATGTACTCTTTCCCTCATTGTTAGTTCCAACTACAAGCATATTTTGTAAATTATTTTCATGGCATAATTGTTATATAATTTTGGGTTTTCAAATATATATTGGAGTTTTGGTTATAATAGCTTGGTTATGGTTTTCCCATATTTTAATTATGTATTTACATGTTTTAATAATGGTTTGGATACTTGGTTGCATGGAAATGGTTAATTGGTATTTGGTTTTGGTTTTGGAAATACTATGCCCCTAATATGTTTGATAAAATGCCTATGAGAATGCTTTTACTATATTATTAGACTTTTTAATGGAACTATTGCATGGTATGGTTTGGTAATGAAATCCTAAATGGTATAAATAGTTTAAATGGTTTGAAATGGTTAAATAGAACAATTTGGTGGTCATGGCTATGGTTAATTGAACTTTTTATGGGGTATGATGGAATCCCCCAAGTACAAATATTACTGAACAACTTGTGGGGTACATGGGATTCCCCCAAGCAAACATAATAATGGAACACTTGTGGGGTACATGGGACTCCCCCAAGTTAACTTGGTAAATGGGTACACGGGAATCCCTTAACCTCTTAAGGTTTGGCTAAGGACAATACTTATAAGTTATAGTCGGTATGACAATACCATATTAATAGCCTTGGTTATAATAATAAAGGAAATAATGAATTGGTTGGTTAGAAATGGTTTTAATTGGATAATAATGGTAGGGTATGATAGTTAACCGTAAAGGTGGAAGTTCAATGAACGAACATCGAAAACTCATGTTTGCCGACATGAGGGGTTGGTCATAGCGACCATATATGATATTATGAGGTACACGGGAATTCTCTAAGTACATTATACATATATATCATGGAGAGCGAAGGGTACCTGGGAATCCGCTACTCTTACAGTATCTCTGGTTCGTACGGCTACATGCATTGAGGCTCGTTCAGGGGGTTACACTGGACCCATATAGCCCGTGAGTAGTTTTAGGACGGTTAAGCTACACATACCCAAGTTAATGGTTTCAAATGGATGCCAAACCCGATTTTTTTTCCCGACATGGTTATATATATATATATATATATATGTATGGTTTGTATGTATATGGTTGGTTTACTTGGTTTAACTGGATAGCATTATTTTATCCTTATCCTGAGTTCATGCTAGCGTTCACTCGCTAACCCATCTTTGGGCGGTTGTATCCCCACGCGATGCAGGAACCGATTGTTCTACTACTTGTGCTTAGTGATTGAATTTAGGGATCAGTTTCTGGATTGAAGTGGTGAGCTTTCATCTTTCTGGAAGGCTCAATTTTATATTCATGGATGTTTTTACACACTTTGGTTTATTTATGGATATTAGTTTTGGCTATAGTTGGGGGCATGTCCCAACTGGATATTGGTTTTCTTTTGGTTAGAGGCTTTTGTGGAACTACTATGGGTTGGTATGGGTAGGATCGGTATTGGTGTTAGCTTTAGTATTAGCATTGGTATTGGGGCTCATACCGGTTGACCGTATTGTTGGTTGTTCCATCCTTTTATAATATGTTATGGAACTTGGTTTGGTTATTATTTTAATTTTTGCTTACGGTTTTGTTTGGTTATGGTTATTGGTTGGATTTAGAATGATTGGGATCGTTTGGGTTGGTCTCGATCATAGACCTATCCCAGAGTCTGGATTAGTGCTATTACACGTTGTCTTGTAATATGTTCAGAATTTATCTGACTCGGGGTATATGCTAGATGGTTAGGTTAGGTATTGGGGGAAGTCTCCAGTTCTGGTTGGACTTAAGATACCCATTACGACAAGACCTCTGGTCAGATCGGGTCATTATGGTTGGTCTAATTGAAAGTCTTGTAGGGTACAAGGGAATTCCCCAAGAAAACATAATAATGATCACTTGTGGGAGGCATAGGATTCCCCCAAGTTAACTTAATAATGTAAGCTAGGGTACATGGGAATCCCTTCTTCTTAAAAAGGATGGCTGAGAACAGTTCTTGCAAGCTATAGTTGGTATGACGATACCACTACTTATAGCCTTGGTTAATAATAAATGGAATGGTGGTTTGGTTGTGTGGTAATGTTTTTAATTGTGCAATAATGGCGGGGTATGATAGCTAACCATGAAAGTGTGAGTCCAATAAACGGACACTGGAAACTCATGTTTACCGACATGAGGATTGGTCATGGCGACCATATAGGATACTTACAGGGTACACGGAAATCCCCTAAGTACACTTGTACATATGTATCATGGAGAGAAAAGGGTACTCGGGAATCTCCTACTCCTATGGTATCTTCGGTTTATGCAGCTATACGTATCAGGGCCCGTTTAGGGGATTACACTGGACCCATATAGCCCGTGGGTGGTTCTAGGATGGTTAAGCTATACATACCCAGGTTAATGAGTTTATAGATATGCTAAACCCATTTCTCTTTCGCAGTATGGTCATATATATGTATGTATGGTTTTGAATGCATATAGTTGGTTTACTTGGTTTTAAAAGTTGGCATTATTTTATCTTTATCCTGAGTACATGTTATTATTCACCCTCTAACCCATCTTCGGACAGCTGTATCCCCACGTGATATAGGAACCGGTCATTCTACTCCTCCTGCTTAGTGATTAGATTCGGGATCAGATTGGTTGGATTTAAGTGGTGAGCTTTCATATGTCGGAAGGCTCCATTTTATGTCATAGATGTTTTTACATATTTTTGTCATTATATAGACTATGGTTTTGGCTATGGTCGGGGGCTGTCCCGACCGGATATTGTTTTACTTTCGGTAAGAGGCTTTGTGGCACTACTATAGGTTGGTATAGGCGGTGTTGGTATTGGTGTCAGCTTGGCATTGGTATTAGTATTATGGCTGATACCATTTAACTATATTTATGATTGTTCCATCCTATTATGTTATAGACTCATATGTTGTTATTATTTTAGTTTTGGTATGGTTATTGGTTGGGTATTGGATGGTTGGACTTGCTTGGTTTAGTCACGGTTATGGACCTATCCTAGAGTCTGGAATTATGCAAAACACTATCTTGTTATATGTTCAGAATTTATCTGATTTAGGGCACGTGTTTGGAGGTTGGGTTGGGTAATGGGGGTAGTCCCCGGTCCTGGTTGGACTTGGGAAGCCCATTATGACAAGGCCTCGATTTGGGTCATGTCAAGTTGGTATCAGAGTTTTAGGTTCATGGTTAATTAGGGAGTCCACAAAGCCGTGTCGAGTTGAGTCTCTTTTAAGGGTGTGTAGTGCGCCACACTCATAAGAGAGAGGCTACAAGGCATTTAGGAATATTTTTTTTTCTTTGTGTTCTATTTTTAAGCTTGGAGTCTAAGTCCTAGAATGTTCTCTAATTTTTGTTTGTTCATCTTTCAGATCATGCCTTGACGATCTGAAGTTGACAATCCTGATGCTCTTAGCATATTGTCCATAAGAGTTTAGCTCATGCGGATAAGGAGAGGCGAGAGTTGGTGAAGGATATTTATCGCTTGGCTAATCTTGGAGTTCACTTTTTGTACTTCGAAAATAGTGGTGTGTTGGTACATGAAGTGGTTCGATCGTCTGTTGGTGCAGATATCAAGGAGAAGAAAATGCTAGATCCTGTCTTGATGAAAATCAAGGGTGATGTAGGTGGGCAAAAGGTAATGATATTTGAAATCAGTGGTGATGGTACCTTGCGGTACCAAGTGAAGTTATGTGTTCCTAACGTCGATGGTTTATGAGAAAAGGTATTGGCCAAGGTGCATAAATTATGCTATATTGTTCATCCTGATTAAACGCAAAATATATCATAATCTCAAGGAGATGTATTGGTGGAATGGTGTGAAGAAGGATGTGGCTGATTTTATGGCCAACTGTTTGGTGTGTCAACAAGTGAAAGTTGAGCACATGAGGCCTGGAGGCTTGTATCAGGAAATTGAATTTCCTGAATAGAAATGAGAAGTGATCAACATGGATTTCATTACCGGTCTTCCTCGATCTCGAGACCAATTTGATTCAATTTGGGTCATTGTGGAGAGAATGATAAAGTCAACTCACTTCTTGCCAGTGAGGACTAACTTTTTGGCTGAGGATTATGCGAGGTTGTATCTTCGTGAGATTGTGAAGCTGCATGGGGTACCTGTTTTGATTATCTCTGATCGTGGTATATAGTTTTCATCTCACTTTTGGCGTTCATTTCAGAAGGGGTTGGGTACTAAGGTTATTCTGAGTACTGCTTTTCACCCGCAGATGGATGAGCAAGAAAAAGGGACTATTCATACATTAGAAGATATGTTTCGTACATGTGTGATTGATTATGGTGGTAATTGGGTTGAGCATCTACCTCTTGTAGAGTTTGCTTACAGGAATAGCTATCATTCTAGCATTGGAATGTCTCTTTTTAAAGCATTGTATGGTAGGAGGTGTAGATCTCTTATTGGGTGGTTCAACCTTGGTGAGACAAATATATTTGGCTCGGATTTAGTTTATCAGGCTATGGAGAAGGTAAAGGTGATTCTGGATAGGCTTAAGGCTGTCCAAAGTCGCCAAAAGTCCTATGTGGATGTAAGGCGTAGGGACTTGGAGTTTAAGGTTGGGGATAGGGTGTCCTTAAATGTGTCTCCCATGAAAAGAGTAATGCGGTTTGAGAAAAAAGGGAAGCTCAGTCCCCGATATGTTGGTCCTTATGTGGTTTTGAGAAGGGTTGGTAATATTGCGTATGAATTGGAGTTGACTTCTAGTTTGAGCTCCATTCATCCAGTTTCTATGTCTCTGTGCTGAGAAAGTGTATAGGTGATCCTTCATCGGTTGTTCCTTTGGAAGAATTGGATATCTCAGATTCTCTGTCTTATGAAGAGATCCCGGTTCAGATCTTGGATTGGCAGGTTCGTCGGTTGTGGACCAAGGATGTAGCTTCAGTTAAGGTTCTATGGTGGAACCACAAAGTGAAAGAAGCTACTTGGGAAGTGGAAGAGGACATGAAGTCCAATTATTCGTATTTGTTTTCTGCTCTAGATATTCGTGCGGAAGGTATGTGTTCTTTATCACATCTTTGTTTTCTAACTTGGTTAAAGGAAGATTGATTTCCTTGCATCTTTGTTTTCTAACTCAGTTAAAGGTTTCAATGGTTATGTTGGGGTGAGATTCGTACTTGTACTACCTTGTCAGTCATTCGGGGATGAATGATCCTAATGGGGGAGACTAAAACACTTTGGGTTTTGACCCTTAAAAAATTTCTCCATTTTTGGCTTCTGGACATAATACGACTTGGGGTACTTCTCGTATGATAGGGTACGGGTCAGGAGATCCAGTTGTATATTGTCCAATATTGGGTATTGTTGGGTGGTTGAGTTTCTAGAATGGGTACATATGTTGTCCAGTGTTGGGTGGTTGAGTTTCTGGAATAGATACGACTAAGTGGATACGAGTAGTATGGTTGGTGATGGGTCATTAGTTTGGGTTTCCTTCACTTAATCTGAAACTTAATAACTTATCTTGGATCTAAGTATGACTGGCTCACCATGAGTCGTGAGGATAGGGTACGAGTCGTACAGACCAACTCATATGTTGGATAGTATTCAACCCCTTATGATTCTGCCTAGGGTACGGTTTCTTGGTACTAATCATATAGTTGGGTACGATTTGGCTTGGGTGGTCGTATGTTGGATAGTGTTGGGGGTTCAAGTAGAGGCCTAAGGTACGAGTGGTGGGTACCACTCGTATGGTAGGGTACGATTGGTATGAGGTGGTTGTACCATTCTGTGGGTATTTTAAGCAGCTTAAGTTGGGGTAATATGGATATTTCCCCTATTAACCTCTTAAGGCCCCACAACTAATAACACTCTTGGGACACCATTTAACCTATTTGTAATCACTCAAACTCTTTAAAACACTCTAAATTCTCTCAAGGCTCTTGTGTCAAGGAAGGCTAGGGTTCATTAATAGGATTAATTTGGGGCTTACAAGGGTGATTTCTCTTGTCATCTTCGTAATATAAGACATGTTACTCCTCCCTCATTGTTAGTTCCAACTAAAATTATATTTTATGAATTATTTTCATTGTATAATTATTGTATGGATTTGGATTTTCAAATACATATTGGGGTTTTTGGTTACAATGGTTGGTTATGGTTTTCACATGTCTTTTACTTATGGTTTTCATATTATTATGGTGGTTTGAATATTTGGTTGCATGAGAATGTCTAATTGGTACATGGTTTTGGCTTGGGAAATACTATGCCCCCAACTTGTTTGATAAAATGCCTATGAGAATGCTTTTGGTTAAATTGTTGGACTTTCTTTGAACTATGTATGGTATGACTTGGTAATGGAATTCTAAATGGTATAAATGATTTAAATAGTCTGGAATGGTTAAATGGTAAGGTCTTGGAAGTTATGGTTGGTCTAATTGAAAGCCTTGTGGGGTACAAGGGAATCCCCCAAGCAAACATAATAATGATCACTTGTGGGGTATATGGGATTCCCTCAAGTCAACTTAATAATGTAATTTATGGGTACATGGGAATCCCTTATTTTTAAAAAGGATGGCTAATAACATTGCTTGCAAGCAATAGTCGGTATGACAATACCACTACTTATAGCCTTGGTTAATAATAGATGGAATGGTTGTTTGGTTGTGTGGTAATGGTTTTAATTGAGCAATAATGACGGGGTGTGATAACTAATCGTGAAGGTGTGAGTCCAATGGACAGACACTGGAAACTCATGTTTGCCGACATGAGGATTGGTCATGGAGACCATATATGATACTTACGGGAAACACGAGAATCCCCTAAATACACTTGTACATATGTATCATGGAGCGCGAAAGGTACTCGGGAATTCCCTACTCTATGGTATCTCTGGTTCATGCGGCTACACGCATTAAAGCCCGTTCAGGGGATTACACTGGACCCATATAGCCCACGGATAGTTCTAGGACGGTTAAGCTACACATACCCAGGTTAATGATTTTAAAGGCATGCTAAACCCGGTTCTCTTTTCTAGCATGATTATATATATGTATGTATGGTTGTGAATGGATATAGTTGGTTTACTTGGTTTTAAAGGTGGGTATTATTTTATCCTTATCTTGAGTGCATGCTAGCGTTTACCCGCTAACCCATCTTTGGGTAGCTGTATCCCCATGCGATGTAGGAACCGACCATTCTACTCTTCCTGTTTAGTGATTGAATTCGGGATCAGCTCGGTTGGATTGAAGTGGTGAGCTTCTATATTTCGAAAGGCTCCATTTCATGTCATAGATTTTTTACATATTTTTGTCATTATTTAGACTATGGTTTAGGTTATGATCGGGGGCATGCCCCGATCAAATATTATTTTACTTTTGGTTAGAGTCTTTGTGGGACTACTATGGGTTGGTATAGGCGTTGTTGGTGTTGGTGTTGGTGTCATCCTTGACATTGGTATTGGTATTATGGCTGATACCGTTGGACTGTATTTATGATTGTTCCATCCTATCATGTTATGGACTCATACTTGGTTGTTGTTTTAGTTTTAGTATGGTATTGGCTGAGTATTGGATAGTTGGACTTGCTTGGGCCAACCCAGAGTATGAAATTGTGCGAAATGCTATTTTGTTATATGTTCAAAATTTATCCAATTTAGGGCACATGTTTGAAGGTTGGGTTGGGTAACGGGGGTGGTCCCCGCTCCTGGTTGGACTTGGGATACCCATTACAATAAGGCCCCGATTTGGGTCATGTCACACCCCTACCACCACCTCTACTCCAACCCCTCAAAATATTTTTTAAAAAAATCATGTCATCGCCACCGGCCCCACCTCTATCCACGTCCCCCACCTCTAACCAAATTTTATGGAAAAAAAATCAAGTAATTATAAAAAATAATTATGTTTCATATTTTTCTTGATTATATTATTCACAATTCAAAGATAATTATACTATTTATATTTTTCCCAACCCACTCTCCCACTTTTAATCAAATTTTAATGAGTATCATTCACAATTTAAAGATATTAGATTGTTAATATTTCTCTTCTCCCCCCCAACCCCCAACCCCCACCCACCCATACATCTAATCAAATTTATATGTGTAAAAAATCATGTAATTATTAAAAAAGCTTTTATTTTTCATATTTTTTTATTATATTATTTATAATTTAAAGATTTCACATTGTTAATATTGATTGCTTTTACTTTTAAATTTTTATTGTATTGTACCTCCCTCGCCCCTTCCCCAATCTCTTTCATTTAAAATTCATAAATAATATGGGTGTTATCCAATTACTTCATTTTATTCTCAAAATTAATTTAAAATATTATCCCCCAACCCTTTATTTTTTTCACTGTAGTTTAATTACTTTTTATCTAATCTAACTTTAAATTGATTCTTTTGTTGTATTACATGCCATGATAGTTGAGTTTCTTCTCTTTTTCCAAATATAGAATGTTGAGTTTTAAGTCTATATTACTTAGATTTGATACTTTAATGTTCATTAATTTCGTCATTTGTTAGGATTATAATTACTTGGTATACACAATTTAAGACTTTGCTCATTATAATTAAAAAATACTTTCTCAAAATATGATCCAAAAGATCTGAATGTTGAGATAAGGAACACAAAGCAGTTCAATTTGTCAATTAATCAAAGCTCAATTATCAGACATTAACATACTATAAAATAAATATAAATTTATGATATCAAAAATAATTTTCAATACCACAAATGATTTCTATATACATTTATGTAACCTATGAAAATATGATTTCTACTTTTTATGTTAAAATTCAAAATAATTTTTTAATTTAATTTTTCAAAGAAGTCAACTTAATTAGATTATAATGAATTAACAATGACAAAATTATCATTTAATGTTGGGATAATCTAAAAGCCAGTACCTTTTAATTTTGCTTCAAAATCATAATATTCCTCAATAATATGTTATCTTCCTTGTTTTTATTTATTTATGAGTTTAGTTTCATTTTTTGTTTTCAAAATTAAAGAATTTAAATAATAAGATAACAAAATTGATTGAATTTTAAGTTTATATAATAAAGAGTTAATTTGTGTTGAAATTTTGAATTTGAAAATTAATATGTTATCTAATGGATAGACAAATAAAACTAAATTTGATTGAATTTAGACTCATCTATTTTTATGGTCCGAACTGAAATTTTATGCTTTTTCTTTTTATTTATTGTTCTTCGAATTCAAAAATATTGTAATAAAGAAAAACATGTATTTTAAATATCAATTAAAATTTATCTTTCAATTATAACGTATTGTTTTTTTCTTTAAACATGATCTGATAAAATATTACGTGATACTTAACATTCTAGTACCTTATACAATTTAAATAAAATAATATGAATATTTATTTTAATAAAATAATTGTATGAAATGGTAAGAAAAACAAGCATTTAAAAAGCTAAATATGTGACTCAAAATCTTAACAAAAGGTGATTTTATTTTTCATTTAATCGAATGTATTTACTTTTATCAACAATCAAATGAACAATATTAAAATGACAAATTACTTACTTGAATTTAGGCTCATATATAATGACAAAAATAGCTTATAATATGACCATCACTCATCTGCATTAGGGGTGTGCATCAGTCGGTTCGGTTCGATTTTATATATTATCGGTTCGGTTTATTGGTTTTTAATTTTTAAATATGTTAAACCAATAACCAAACCAATAAGATATTTATTATCGATTTTCGATTTATCAGTTTTTAGTCCTTAACGATTTGGTTTTCGATTTAACCGATAAGAAAATACTCAAAAAATAGAAATAGTAGTAACTAACATGAAAAAAAAATTGAATCTTAGTTGCAACCAAAAATCCTACATGATGTGTTTTAATTTACAAGAAACTTTAAGTTTAAATTAAATATTGTTAGGAGAAATTAAGAGTTTGTATAATTGAAATAATAAGTTTGTTAATTTGTAAAAATTAAAGAGAAATTAAGAGAAATATATGTATGTATATATATATATATATATATATATATATATATTCTTATTGGGCTATCGGTTTACCCAATAACCCAATAAGAAAAACCCGAACCGAACCAATAACCCAATAATTTTTTTTTATAAAACCATTAAAAAACCGTTAACCCAATAATCGAATAACAATAAACCAATAATATTTTTATCGGTTCGGTTTTTCGGTCGGTTCGGTTTTTACACACCCCTAATCTGCATATAAAAATTAAGATTTTAAATAAAAAATATTTCAATAAAATAAATAATATGAAGTATACAACAAATAAATTCATGAATAAAGCTAATGATCAGTAAAAAAAAATAGAAGAAAGTTTATAGTTATATATCATTACAGAAGTATATAGAGAGAGGTTAGGAAGTTAGAACTCCACTCTAACTCAAATCTCATTTGAATTTGAAATTCAAATATCATATCAATTTAAGTGCTTATATTTAAAAGATACTATTATCCTACTTCATTGTACTACGTACTACTGTTTCTACAACAACTACTACTGATTATATAGATATATAAGAGAGATTGAGAAAATAGAACTCCATTCCAATTTAAATTCAATTTCAAATTTACATATAATATCTATTTGTTAAAATAAGATCAATATATTATTCTTTTGTAATGACCCTTCAGGTCATTTCTCGTGATCCCGCTTATTTTCGTTGTTAGAGCCTTTCCATAACTATTCCAAGTCATTTATAACTTGTTGAAACTGATAGTTCAATTATCAGGCAGTTCATTTGGCTTTTAGAACATTTTCCTGTTTAGAAGTCTTCGCTGGTTCCAAATGGCCATCGAGCAAAAATCTCAGTAAAATGATATCGAGTGTGAATTTTGACTATGCCAATAGCTCCAGAATATCAATTTTAGATTAGGTAGACCTTTGGTTTGGATCCCGTTGCACCCAAACTCATTTTCACCTATTGGTCAAAAAGTTGACAAATAGGAAACTCGGGTGTGGAGCCCATATTTGGTCTAAACGACCTTGGATGAAAAATTTGACTTCGCCAATGTGTTTGGAATATCGAAATTAATGTGGTTGCATATTTTGTTTGCTCATATTAAATTTCGAATGTATCCCGAGGCATAGGCCGAAACTTGAAATTTATTCCAAGTTTCAACTGTCATCTGGTGCAACAAAGGTACCGTGATCCTGAAGGATGTATAGCAATTATGGCTTCTATGTCCGTGATCGCCTAAATCGAGGGCTTGATAAGGGGTATTTAACTATCCGTCTTGGGTTCCATAAACCCCAATAGAATGTGTAGTCCCCAAATTGAGTCTTGGGTGTTGATTGGGAGCTTGAATAACTTGCATAATCGTGATTAACATCGAATATAAGGTATGAATGCTTCATTTAAAGTGTTGAATTCTTGATTATTTGACCCCAAAACCTCAAATGGCTTGAGGCTTGATTTTAGCCCAAATGCTTGATTTGCACCAATTTCTTGAGGGATATAACTCCCTAATGGTATTTGAACAATGGGTTGGTCTCGAAAACTCATTTTCCTTAAGTGAAACCCACTTGGGGGGTTTTGGTGTCATTTTGGCCCCAAAGCACAATGGTGCAATACAGGTATTGATATTCTTGTAATAATGCATAGATTATGTTTTTGGTAGCTTGGCTCCTTGAAGAATCTTTGAGAAAAAGAAAAGTGAAGACTACCAGTTCGTGAGCTATATTTGGATTCGAGGTAGGCTTAGGCTTATTTCTTGTTAGATTGTGATTTATTATAGTATGACTTTGATATCTTGATAAGATTAGACAAGGTTTTAGGTGTTGAAGTGGTAGATGTTAGTGTTTGGGATTAGTTGAACCACTTAGGATATGGAAGTCATAAAGTGTGATACTTGAATTATAGTCTAGAACCTTGGTTAATTGGACTGGTTAGCTCATGAATAACATGAGAACACTCTAGATGCTCTAGTTAGATGGGAGTGACCTTGTCACTAGTATTAAATAGTAAGTTGACCTTAGTTGTGTATAGCTGTGGAAATTTCCCTAGTAGCTTGGGATGAATTAAGAGTAATACTTGAGGAAAAAGTGTACCATAGAACTAGTGTGGATTGATAAACCTTTATGACATGACTTAGATGGCTTAGCTTAGTATCGGTAGAAGTTAGATTATTTGAGGAAATTGAGTTATTAGAAGCGGAACTTGACCCGCCTTAAGTTTGGACTTCGTAGTTTCGTTAGTGACCTAGGTACTTGTTAAAAACATAGGATATGCCTTTGGTAATATGATGGATAACCCCCTGTAAATGATTTATTCATGATGTTGGTATTGAAAATGATGTGCATGATTGGTTGCTAGATTATTGATGATGCTTGTATAACAATGAATTGTCTTATAAATTGAACCCATGACTATGTTATTACTTATATCATTGACTAAATTTACCATATGGGCCTTGGAGTATGTTATTACTCATATTATGTTCAAGCCTAGTTATTAAACTAATGTTTGTACTAAAAATTCTTTTATGCCTATAATATGAATCAAACTAATACATAGGGGCTCTAGAAGATATAATTAAGGCTTTGTACTTGAAAATGCTAATGATTATGTTAAGCCTGGTAAAGTAGTGAGTGTTCATACCATATGAATATATTTGTTCATGCACCTATTAATATATTGTGTTGATAATGAATGATGAGGTACGATGATATGTCTTTCCTTACTTTTCTTTCATTCTATCCCCAGTGGGGCTTGCATTTACTATTGTTTAGATTGCTTATATATGTATGATGATGCCCAGTAAGTTCGAAGGATATATTGATGTTATGATGTTGTCTGAAGGATATATTGATAATATGATGATGCCCGGTAAGCTCGGAGGATATATTGATGTTATGTATGGTAAACATGTGTATATATGTTTGTGTGATTATGCCTTTATATGATTACATTCGTATTTGCTTTGAAGATATGATGTTATTCTTGGGATGTCGGTTATAATTCTTCGATACTAATCACTTGTTAAGAGATGTAGATCTTGCTAGTGTTGAATAATGAGTAGAAGTAGCATATGCCAAATAATGAATTAGGACAAGTTGGTAAACGAGATATTGTGTGACATTTGAGGATTCACCTAGTGAGTCTAGATAGCATTGGATAAATTAAATAATTAAGGTATATTGCTTATTAAAGTGAGTTATGTGGGAACTGGTTGACTACTAAGTGACTATCTTACTCGATGGCTTGAAGTCTAGAATTCTAGTTAGTGAACCTTGTTTTATTGAAATGTGGTAACGAGCAATTGTGGTTGTTACATGTCTAATGACGATAATAGGCTAGTATGGGTGATGATTAATGATATTGAAGACTAAGTTATGATGTCGATTAGCTATTAATTGAGGATTTGTATATTAATGGTTCTAGATACTAAAAGATGTTAATGGTTAGATATATAAGAGTATAATGAGAATGAGTGGCCCTTTTCTAGATAATGATTAATGCTATTATAATGATTAGAAATGTGTATTGTTTAAATGCGCCTATGGTCTAATAGTGAACCTTGATTAGAGATTGGATGTTGGTTAATTAGGGAATAATGATTAGTTACTAATACTAGTAAAAGTGCATCATGGCCACGGTTTAGGGATGAAGAGGAATATTGCGATCCCCTATGAGGAGATCGAAAGAATGAAGACTACTTTGTTATGTTTTGGGCTTTGGGTCACTTTTGGGCCCAATAGCTTTTAGGGTCACTTTTGGGCCCATTGTATACTAAATAGCCCATGACTATAAATAGCAAGTTTTCGTTTAGTTTGAGATAGATGATTTTAGATATGTTTTGAAATACACTTGGCGAGTGTTTATGTTAAGTTTGTTGGGAGCTTACGAATTGTCTAGAAATGTGGGTTGTGAGGGTTCAACATCCCTCTCGGTCTTCGTAGGAGAATTAGTGCTTGTAGTCGAATTACGTTTGAGGGCCTCAATTTAGTATATTGTGGTTTGCTTGCGTTCCTTCTCTTGTGTCATTCTATCTATCCTTTACGTTATTGCTTCATTTTCCTTTGTTGTCCTTATTTTTGTGTTATTTCTAATTTCTTATTTTACATCTTGTATCATTTGGTATCAAGAGCCGAGCTTAGAATTGTTCCCACGATTCTAATCTTGGATTTTTCTATCTCGAAAATCAACAAAAAAAAGAGTAAAAAATTAAAAATCCAAAAAAAAAATCACTATTCACGTTTTTGCCTTTAGGTCAAATTTTGAGTCTTTGATTTTGTTGTTTTTCTTGTATTTTGATGTTAGATTCTTGTTACCTAACACTATTAGAGTCTAAACCTTGAATTTGAGCTCAATCGAAGGTGAATCAGAGAGTCTACCATTGTTGAGAAGCTCAAGTTTGAAGATTGAAGGTGGAGTTAAAATCTAGAATTTTTGGTTGAGAATCTTAGTAAATTGATGTTTGGAAAGTGTTTATAAGGTTGAAAATAGCCTAAGTTCAAAATTTCACCGCATTCCGAGCAAGGTTGAAGATTTAGACCATTTTGAAGTTCTTGGTGTTCTTAGAGAAATTCAAATCTTCAAGGAAAATTTTCTTCAAAAGGTGGTTGTTTGATCCTCAAAAGTGAAGAAAAAGGTGTAAAAAAGTGTTTGTACAAGTACCTAAATAATATTCCACAAGAGAGTACAAGGGGGGACCATTTAGAGGGCAAAAAGGCCATTTCAAGAAAGAGGGGCGGGTGACCTGCCTTACATCTGCGCCCAAGGTGCTCTTGGTCTGCTCCAGCAGGTCTAACGCACCTCAAACAAGTAGAGGGAGGTCCTCCTGCATTCAAGGTGTACTGGACATGCGCCCCACCTGTTGCAGCAACTCCCCAAACGCACCTCATCATAGAACACCTCAAATTGAGTGCAAATCAGCAGCAACGCATCCCGAACACAATTCAACACTTCTCCAACATCAATTCAACTTCTAAAACACTTCTCATTACTTCAAAACTCCATCAAACCAGGTTAAAACACATCAATTTAATCTCTTAATTCCTCCTTTCATTTCATTGATTCTTGAAACTAATTAACAACTAAATCGTAATTTACTCAGTTGTTCAATTAGTTCTTGTTTGTTTTTCTTTTGTGTCTTCGTTTCTGGTGTATTTTCCTTCTTTTATATTTTTTTTATTAGTTTAGCACTTGAAATTCAAGTTCTTCAAGTCCTTCACTTCATAATAGAGTCATATACGTTAAGCAACCAAGACCAACAAGTTTAGCTAAATTGAGAGCCAAACTAAACACTTGGATTGAGAGTGTTAATTCCACTAACTTTAACCTTGTTGCTAGTTGTGTTTGAGTGTCTTTTTGATAGGTACTATGAAAACGGATGATGAAATTTATCTTGTTGATAGGTACTATGGAAACGGATGATGAAATCCAACATACTTCAAGCGGGGAAAGCTTTGACACCTTGGTCGAGGTAATAATGGGAATGTGGCAAGATATGAATGAAAAGTTGTCCATTTTGGAGGAGAGAGTGACGAATTTAGATGGAAGGATGGTGAGTGTGGAAGGAAACCATAATTCTTCCAATGCTACTCCTCAACTCCACCTCCGAGCATCTTGAAGTGCGCAAGTTCAAGAGACTTCGGCTACCATCTCTCCTAGAACTCTCCACCATATGTTCTACCCTCCTCCACAAGTAAGTGCTCCCTTGCCTACCACTACTACTACCGACCAAACTCCACGACATGTAGCTCGACCACTAAAATTCAACCAACAAATGCCCCAAAACACCACCCAAGCTCCCCAAATCCTCCTCCACCCTATCAAACACCCCTAATTCAAGTTCCAAACTACCAAATTCCCCAAGGATTATTATTATTATTATTATTATTATTAATAATAATAATAATAATAATAATTTTTATCTTTCATTTAGTATATAAATGAAATGAATTTAACTATATTTTATATTACTATTTATTTATAGATTATTATTATTATGAAATAGTAAGAGTTCAAATTCAAAACTAAATGTGATGTCAATTTGTTAGAAAGATAAAATTTTAATATATCATGATTATCTTATAGTTTAAATTCAAAATTCTAATATACTATTAATATTATTATTATTTTAATTTTATTTTTAAATCTTTATCTTTCAATTATTATTATTTTTGGTGAAAATGTGTTTGATTCTAACATAGTTATAGGAGACTTATTAAAAATACATTATTATTAATAATATTATTATTATCTAATACTACTATGTATGTTCAACTACTACTGCTATTGTTTTTTTTTTCATTATTATTATTATTATTATTATTATTATTATTGTTATTATTTTCATCATCATCATCATTATTTACTTGTAGATTATTATTATTATTATCTAAATTTAATACTACTATGTATGTTCAACTACTACTACTACTATTATTTTTATTATCATTATTATCATTTATTTTATTATATTATTATTATTACTACCTCTACTACTATTAGGGGTGTACATAGATCGGGTTGGTTCGGTTTTTATTAAAAAAAAAAACAAACCAATCATGTCGGTTTATTAAAATTATAAACCAAATCAAACCAACATAAAATTAGTTTTTTTAGTTTAGGGTTTAGTCGGGTTTTTTCATTTTTTTTTTTTCCGGTCTTTTTCGATTTTTTTTATAATCTTTAGTTTTTACAATTATATTGTGATCGAAGACTAGATCAAATATGTTTTCACTCATGTGCTAATAAAAAATCATAATTATGAAAAAATGAGGAGCGAAAAACTCTCTTGAAACTAAAAAGTGAGATGAAGAGTGAAAAGTTTAGGTTTTAAGTTTATATTGGGTTTTTGATCATTTAATTAACAATTAATGAACAAATATTACAAATTAAAGGCCCAAATCTAAATATATATCTACATCTACTTTCAAATTATTGAAAATTACTAAAACTAGTTGAAAAAGTATTTAAAATGTAGATTATAATTAATATTTTATGTATAAAAAAGTTCAAATATTATATATATATATATATATATATATATAATATCGGTTTGATTCGGGTTCGGTTTGATTTTTTTTAGTTAACACCAAACCAAACCAAGAATGGTCGATTTTTTTTCTAACGCCAAACCAATCAAACCAAATCATAAGTCAAATTTTTTTCTCGATTTGGTTTGGTTCGTCGGTTCGATTTGACTTGACGGCTTGGTCTGTACATGCCCAACTACTACTATACTACTCATAGTATATTGTTGTGGCTACTGCTATTATTTATTATTTTCTTTTTATTTAGTATTAGTATTGCCATTATTATTATTATTATTAAATTTTATTTAATATTTAAATACATTTATAATGTTCAGAAGGAAAGATAAGCTTATGAAATAATACATGTCTTTTAGGACTCTTCTATTCTATTATTATTGTTATTTTTTTAAATAATAATAATTATTATTATTATTAATAATAATAAAACTATTTTTACTACTATTACTACTGCTTTTATTACTATTATTATTTTTATATTATTATATTTTATTTAATATTTAAATAAATTATATTCAAGTATGGTTTTTGGTATTTAAATTTTAAAAGAGATAAATTTATGAAAGAGCAAGAGTTTATTTAGAACTCTTCAATAATAAATTTCTATTTGAAAATCTTTTTTTTTAAATAACAGAATAATGTATTTTTAAATTCAAATATTTAATATTCTTTAATTTAAAATTTATGATAATATTATTAAATCTTATCCTAAAAATTATCAGGTAGCTTTTCAATATTATGTCACTTGGCTTCTTGGCTTGTATATATAGTTTCTTGTCCGTCGACCATAATTCTCCCAACAAAAATTAACACTAACCCAAGGCCGGCTTCAAGGTGAAGCCACAGAAGCAAGTGCTTTAGGCCTCCGATTTTTTGAGGCCTCATTTTTTTTTAAAGCATTATAGGTTTGTAGTTTTTTAGATTTTTTTCTTTAGAAAATATCAAATATTTCTTAATATTTTCTTCACCACATTTTAATTTCTCTTAAGCTCAAATAGAAATATCACTTTAGAAATTCAAGATTAAAGTTGACAATCAACACTAAGAAAATTTCTTTTAATACTCTCAAATCTAAAAAGAACATCTAATAAATAAAGGTAACTTAGGAAACCATACCTTCTATTTATTATTTTGATTAATGGGGAGAAAAGAATTAAAGCAGCGATTACAGTGTTATCAGAGAAGTTGAAAGGTAAGACGTATTTCAATCAGATAATTTTTTATTATTATTTTATAAATGCATATTTTTCTTGATCCTATATAATTGTCTTAGCTGAAAAAAGTTTTTTAAAAATAAAATTTCAAAAATATTACTTAAGCTTAAAAAAAACATTTCAAGAGATATCAAATGAATTAAGCATACTATTAATTGAAAAAGATTTTTTTCAGATAAATCAATTACAAAACAGTTTTATTTATAATTTACACCTCAAAAAGCTATAAATATAAATTTATAAAAAAATAATTCAAAACCTCATTTTAAAATTTTACTTTAGGCCATCAATTATGTTGAGTTGCCCTGCACTAACCATAAAGCATGAGCATAGCTGCGTAATACTTGTATAGAAGAAATTTTCAGATTCGCCAAATCGAATTGTTGTGCCATTTTAATCAATGAAATCCCCACTCCATTGGATTAACACGTGGACTCTCTTTCAGCAGCCAAATAGAGAAGAACCCATGGTTCACATTAGCATTTCTCCTTTGGCTAGTTTCATCTTATCCAACACGTACCTCAATTCCCACTTTGAACTATTTTTAAACTATAATTTGAAGCCTCACGTCCACCAATGACGTTATCCCACGTCAACAGTAGTGCTCCACACACGAATTGTTCATTCAAATTTTGTCTCTTTCCAGGAAGATTTAGTTGAAAGTCCACATTGAAAATTTATTTTGGAAAATAGATAATCTTTTTTTTTTATTTAAATTTTTAGGGTTTTAGAAAAAATGGTATGGTATGAATTAAAGTATAAAAAAAATCTTTGTCATCCCTTATGTATTTATTAAATACTTTTTCCGTCCTACTTTTTTATTAAATACAAAAAAAAAAAATCTCTCCTCTTCTCTCCCTCGTCTCTCCCGCTTCACCTCACCCTGCCACCATTTTCTATTTTCTACATTGTTCAAAGCTTGAAGAACTTCGATCGTCACCATTTTTCATTTTCTACGTTGTTCAAAGCTTGAAGAACTTCGATCTTCAACTTCAGGTAAGTTATATTCATCTCCCGAGTAATTTGTGCTCCATATTGATAGATTTTTTTTATTCTTTTAGTGTTTTGCTTTCTACCGATTATGGTTGGGGTTTAAAGAAATTTAAATTTAAAAAAAAAAATGGGGCTTGATTTTACTAAAATTGATTGTTTTTAGTTGGTATTTATTCAATTTTTGATGGATAATTGGTGTATATAGATTATCCTTGACGATTGCATGTTGAATTTTTTTGCTCATCGAAATGTGCAAAGAAATGTAATTTTTATTCAAACTTTTATTCAATGTAATGATTTTGTAGAAGCATGTTCATGTTGGGGATTCCTTGGTTTGAATGATACTCGTATTACGCATATTGACGAAAAAAACTGATTTTTTTTTAAGAAATGAGGCTTTATTTTACTTAAAATTTGTGTTTTAAAGTTGATATTATTTGATTGTGCATTGTTTTCGTTGGATTTTAATTTCCCTCGACGATTGCATTGAGATTTTTTTGTCATTTTTTCTCAATTTTCGTGCTAAAAATCTAGGTTCCTTCACATTTTTGTTTAATATAATGGTGATTTAGATGCATGTTCTTGTGAGTGATGGAGTTGTTTTGGAAGAAGTTTCTTAAGAAACTTTGTTGTTCTGCAAATAGGCTTTTTTGGTGCTGCAACTGCTGTCATGCTAATAGACTGTTAAGTCGATTAGGTATTGTATTTGCCGTTATAGTTGAGAAATATTATTTTTTATCCGTAGATCATAACAAATGGCTATAGGTAACAAATGCAAGGCTGTAGAAGTTGATAGGTCTGAGAAAAGAAAAAAATGAGTAGTCGATGAATTGAGAATAGAAATTGCAGTAAGGAAGCTGTTGAAGCTTCGGTTCGAGATGAGCCGAAGAAATAGAAATTGAGCCTAGGATAGATGAGGAAGCATTGATATTGCCCTACTGTGCAAGGTTTATTTCGACTGAGAGGTACGACCTTGCCATAGTCATGGATGATGTCGGATCATTTCCGACTAAGATATCCGTTAGGTCCCATTTGAAAATATTTTATGAATTCAAACAAGTCGTGGTTGATCAACGTCTAAAGTTTAGGTTTAAGAATTCCTGTTTTGGTGGTTTATGGAACTTTTCAGAACATATGAAGTTCAACGGACAACTTGTCCACTATACACTTCTTCGCCGAGTTGAACAGGACAACAAGTTGTATGAAATATGGCTCTACATCATTGACAAGACTTCATGTTTTGGCCTGAAGGAGTTTGCGCTAATCATGGATTTAAATTGTGGGTGTTATCTCCGTGGTTCAAAATATGTCAAAGCGATGGAGAATGATGAAGCTATTTTTAAAAGATTGCAAAAAAAAGGAGTGTAAATGCGAAGAGATTATTGAAGCTTATTCAAGGTGGGAAGATGGACAAGGAGGACAAGTTCAAATGCTGCTTGGTTTGGTTCGTGCACTGCATATTGCTTGCATGCGACTTGTAAAATATTATGGACATAGACACCATCAAGATGGTGGATAACTTGAGCTTCTCTGAGAGATACCCTTGGGGTAAGGAGTCATTTTCCTTGACTCTAGACTATCTAAAGAAGTGGATAGACTTCAGCAGACAGAAGAAGACATTTGTGACAAAGGGAGTTTCATCGTACGCGCTCTACGAATTGCTCTGGGCATTTATAGTATTTGATTATAAACCATTAAAGTAGTTTATTATATATTGTAATTCATATATGGTGTCTATACTATACTGACTCTCAGTTATATGTTTTTATTTTTTCTTTTGATCATAGATTTGGATATACGAAGCCTTTCTCGCGCTTGGCAAGGGAAATGGTAAATCAACTAAAGACCCGCTGCCCATTTTCCGATTGCTCAGATACACCTCAAAAGCCGATAAACCAATCGAAAGTGATCTATATTTGAACGGATGAAGCACAAAGGTATGAAACTATTTTTTTGAAGAATAATTTTATCAAAATTGTGTTGCTAATCAATCACATTTGCCTATTTATCTGTAGAGAGTTCACCCGTACCTTATTCCTACAGTCCGTGAAATGAAGCAGCACTACATGAAAAAGTTTAAAACATTCACGGACGAACTGAAGGACACATTCATCGATGGCTTGAAGGCCCATCTGGAGGGTGTGACTGTCATCACCTCATCGGAGAATGGTGAGGATAGGGATGATGACCGAAATTTGGGTGAAAATACTATTTAAAGGCATGTCACTCGAGGTGCGGGGATAAGTAAGTCAAGAGCATCGGAAAAGACACCGATGATTGAAAATTTGAAAGAGCGCGTGTTTAGGCTGGAGGAGTCGATCAAGGACATCGTTGATTTTGTAAAAGAAGAGAGACTGAGGAGAGCAGAAAAGGAGAAGCAAAAGAAGAGAGATAAAGATGAAGGTAATATCTGCTCTATATATTATAAAAGTTGCATATTTTATACAATTCCTTTTACTTATAATAGAATCTATACCATTCTTCAGCAATCGATATCTTAGTTTATAATAAATAGTAATACCTGAAAATACAGGTGTGCAGGTTCAAAGTCAGCATTCAGCGGCGAGGGTTGTCCGCGATGACAACGGCATTAAGAAAACGCTTCTTGAGGTAGCAACTTTGGAACAGGACTCAATCAATACTGATGAGGTGATGATTCCTGAGGTTGCAAATGTTGTAGAGAAAGAAAATCTTGATGAAAGTGATGAAGAGAAAGAAGAAGAAAAAAATGAAGAAGCTATTTGTGAAGAAGAAAACAAAGCTGATGGATCAGCTGGTGTGAAGAAGGAGGATCATGATGAAGGCAGGCAGGGCGAAGAAGATAAAAATGAGAAAAGTATTTGTGAAGAAAAAAATAATGAAGGAGATAGAGAGAAAGAAGGAGAGAAGAATGCAGGAGAAGTAGACAAAGAAGAGGGAGAAAACATAAAGAAGAAGGAAAAAATGATACACTCGAAAAAGAAGGTAAGAAAATAAAAATGAATTTTCAAACTTAAATGAATTTCTTAATGAAGTTACTCAGGCTATTAACAAGATGCAAGTGGAAGACGAAAATATTGAATGTTTAGATAATGTTTAATTTTTATTTGTGGCTGATGATTAATTTTATTAGACTAGACAATCTTGACTTTTTTAATTTTCAGCTCGGGATGTGTAGAGTTGAACAATTTTATTTTCTAAACTGCTTTTATAGTTTATGATAAACATTTTTCATTTTATCTGATCAACGTATCATTGCTTTTACATGAATATCATCGTTGATTATAGACTCTGACAAAAAGGTAAAGCATATACAATAGAGTGTTGTGTAGTCGATGAATTAAAAAGGTAAACGATATATAATATAAGTAAAAAATAGTTGATTAATAAAAGAGTCAGAATACATTCAATCCCACTACACCCCCATTACACATTTCCAAAAAGCTAAAATTAATAGTAAATCATACACCATAATTTTCAACCCTTTTTTTTTTCTCCAGTCATAGCCAACCTATGCTTAAGTTGATCCCTCTCAATTTCAACGTCTTTTAACAATCCCTTTAAGTGATCAGTCTTGTGTTCTGATTCTTTATATAATGTCATTGTCATTAGAAAATCTCTATTTTCATCGGAATCTCTAAGTCTTTCCAATATTTCAAACTTTGCAATGCCTTGAAATTTTGACACTTCGAAATCAGAGGGAATCCACTTGAAATAAGAGCATCCACCATTATCCTAAAATAATGAGGATAAATTAGTAAATTGGATTATGAGATGAAAATAAATAAATTTTTATTTAAAAAAAAACAAACATTTTCAACCGCACAACTGTAGAATTTTTTATCCGGATTCTTATCGGTTCGTGATATTTTCTACACCACAGGATTACCACAACGACAAATATAAGAACTTTTGGATGTTTGAGACGACTGCGACATTGTTATTGTTGATGAAAAACAAGAAAGTCATGAATAAATGAACATGGAGGAGTTCAAAAGGGTCCCTTTAATTAATATAGTAAGGCTACCAAAATCTGACCGTTGAAAAATTCACCCGTTTGAATTGTATCGTTGGAGAAAAATTTAAATGGATTATCATTTACTTCAAAGGGTCTCTAAATAATATTTATATCTTCTATGATCGACTAGGTTACGTATGAATTATGTACTGATATCAGTATTGATGATCTTGTATATTGACATATTATCGATTTAGACTAAGGTCGATTATAGACCTGTCATACAGTGTATGATCAACTTATTGAATATATTGACAACTTAAAATAATGACAAAAAGAGAGAAATTAAATAAAATAAAATTAGAGTATGTTAATAAACACCATTAAAACATTGTAAAACAATTTTGATATATCAATTGTGACTCTCAATCACTTTTGAATGTGATCAAGTGTTATCTAAGACACGGTGTAGTCGTAGATCATTGAGATGACACAAAAAAAAGAAGAAATAAAATAAATATTAATCATCCAAGCACTAAAGAACGACTACATATCATGACAGACGATTAGACGTGTGTGATGACCATAAAGAAGAGTGGTGGTTGTCACTTGTGAGTGTTCAATGGACAAGTAGTGTCTGAGAATAAGGAATCCTTCTCAATAGAGACACTTGTTCTGAGTAATTGGTTGTTACTACCATTGCCCTCCACTATACTTATTTGATCCAGTGTCCAATTATTTTGTAATCTCATATTATGTTATTTAGTCATTTTACATTGCGTGAATGATGTTTATTTATTTTATTTTATTTTATTTGTTCCCTTTTTTAATCTCACCTCCTTTGAAAATAGACTCAATTGGTCGATACATCACTAATAATATAGTCTGGTATAGATAAAGCTAATTATCTATAATATACTCAAGATATCATTATAGGTCTATTTTCAAAGGAGATGAGATTAAAAAAGGGAGAAATAAAATAAAATAAATAAACATCATTCACGCAGTGTAAAGTGACTAAATATCATAATATGAGATTACAAAATAATTGGACACTCGATCAAATGAGTATAGGTGAGGGCAATGGTAGTATCAACTAATTACCTAGAATAAACATCTTTGTTGAGAAGAACTTCTTGTTCTCATAAACTACTTGTCCATTGAACACTCACAAGTGACAACCACCACTATTCCTTATGGTCATCACACACGTCTAATCTCTTTTCATGATATGTAGACATTCTTTAGTGATTGGATGATTAATATTTATTTTATTTTATTTTATTTTATTTCTTCTCCTTTTTGTGTCATCTTGATGATCTACGACTACACCGTGTCTTAGATAACACTTGATCACGTCCAAAAGTGATTGGGAGTGACAATTGATGTATCGAAATTGCTTTACAATGTTTTAATGGTATTAATTGACATACTCTAATTTTATTTTGTTTAATTTCTCCCTTTTTGCCATTATTTTAAGCTGTCAATATATTCAGTAAGTTGACCATAGACTGTATGAGAGGTCTATAATCGACCTCAGTCTTAATCGATAATATGTCAATATATAGGATCGTCAACACTGATATCAGTGTATAATTCATACGTAACCTAATCTATATTCGAATTGAGCGTATATAATTCGTATTTAGTGTAGTCGATTATATATTCGTACCGTACTCTGAGTTTAAATAGTGTTTGCAAATCATTAAACATGTACTACTAAGAATCATCAACAAAGACTGAAAGACAAAAAATCATTATAGATAAATAGAATATCATGAAAACATAAACTTGTTTATAGATAGATAAAGTTCATTGCATCTATATTTATAATTTTTGGGAAAAAAATCCTAAACAAAGAGACAAAAATGAAGCTTTCATTTACATAATCCTACCATGAAAGCTTCATTCAGCAATGAACTACAAAACAAACTAAACTAAACTAGATTAGGGAGATGAAGGGGGGGTGATGAGTTCACGGGGGTCTAGGTTGAGCCTCTCGACTATGGCCCTAAAAAATGAGCCATTCGTCGGAGCTCTCTGTCCAGCCGCCGTTGATCAACGACAAGACCCTGAAAAAGAAAATCCAGGTCATTCCGAAGCCTAAGCAACTCTATATTGTCGATGGTTGTCATTTTGTGCATTGCCATAGTGTGTACCTCCTCCTATCCATCTTCTTTCTCTTCTCTCCTTAGTATTTTCTTCGAAAATTTGGTTTACAATCGACAAGGGTCTCTTTAAATAGACCAGAGCATGAGACAATCGACCAATAGAAGTTGTACATGTGTTGATGAAAAGGGAGAAATCGTGTGGGAATTGTAAATGAAAAGTCGCGACGATTGTGGCAGTCGAGACATTTCAAAACGTATCGTTTCTTGAAGTGTAATAATTACATTAAAAGATTCAGTGTATGAGGAAAATGGTTTCTTTAATAGACTACATGATTGGTCAATGCTATACTATGTAGTGTATACTATACCCCGTAGATCATGCATCGATCTATTATATATTTAAACTCCAGTCGATGTGTAATGTGTCTAGTCGATTTCATAACTTGGGATGACTGTTTTCAAAGTGACACTTTTTCTAATGCGTCATAATTATTTTGAATTCAACATTTTTGTATTAAGAAAAGGGTTTGTT
The DNA here is from genome assembly GCA_030864215.1 of Capsicum pubescens. Lineage (NCBI taxonomy): Eukaryota > Viridiplantae > Streptophyta > Magnoliopsida > Solanales > Solanaceae > Capsicum > Capsicum pubescens. The sequence goes on along the minus strand of CM061544.1, from coordinate 188,542,533 downwards.
CAATAGACAACCAGGTAGGTTTATTATACACTACGTATTGAATATTTACTTTGTAGACCAAACACTGATATATTATATATTATGAGGCTGGTCGATTATTTCAGTCTATAATCTATTTAGTATGTAGTATATAATATATGAACTGGATCAATAATGCACGATAAAAAAAGTCGATTTTGATTGCACTTCAGTGGTTTTCAAAACAGAATACACATTACATACTGTCCAGTGCATTTGAAGAAACCAAAAACATAAAATACAATGCCAATCATATTATCCTACATTAAGGTTGCATGTTGTTCTCTTATGTCCCGGCCTTTTGCACTTGGATAATTTATTTCTTTTCTTGTACCTTGAAGGCTCCAACACACCCTTAATGCATTTCACCTTCATTCTTCTGAGTTTGGGATCAAAATCGGGTGGAGGAACTTGCATTTCTAGATATTCTCGCGCTACACTCCACTTCGACTCTAGTGATGCTGCACAAATAGGTTCCAAGTATGCAAGGAGATATGATTCTTTCGAATACATTTGCAAAAAGTAGTTGTAAATGCTAGTGTCGTATTTGTCCCTGTGCTTCAAACGCAACGCTGCCATTGCATGAGCGCATAGCAATTTCACCAAGTCGTACTTTTTGCAAGAACATGACCGTCTCAAAATATTAACTTTGGCGGAACGACCGTAACCAAGCACGGCGAATTCATCGGTGCTTCCGTTTATGTTGTTCACATATAATTTGTCGCCCTCGGTCATATTTTTCCTCAAGATCATCTCGGCTACGGGAACGAATATTGTCTTTGAATTGTCCACCTCTGCATACATCTTCCTAAATATTTCTTCAAACCTATGTGCAATTGAATTGAAGATGGCCGTCACTGGATACTCTCTTTCGTCGCGAAACATTGAGTTGAGCAACTCGGCAATGTTTGAGGTCATGACATTGAATCGATTACTTAGAAAGTAAGCCCGGATCCACTTTTCAAATCTAACTTCATGCTCGAGGTAAGCTGTTGGGCTGGGGCATCTTTCTTTAAGGGCGTTGAAGTAGTCATTAAATTCTTCCAACGTGTACGCCTTGGTCGCATGGTAGTACAAATAGAGAGAATCGAAACAATGGTGAGTTATTCGAAGATTTTCACCGAGATGCCTCATACAAACACCGTGATGCGCAAGCGAATAATGCCTTGCGAGGCCGTTGGCTATGCTTACGTGTCTGTCAGAGATAACGCACAACTCTGGTTCGTCGACGACAAAGGCCTTAAGCTTCTCGAAAAAAAAAACCACGACGCATCGTTCTCCTTATCCACCACACAATACGCTAAGAGATAGATATGATTCTGCGTATCTTGAGCGACAGCGGACAACAGCACGCTTTCGTACTTGCTGGATAAATGTGTGCCATCAACGACAACGACCTTTCTCATGTGTGCATATCCACGGATGGAAGCCCCAAATGCCATAAAGTAGTAAATAAACCTGTCTGACTCCTCATCGACCATGAGGGAATTAATAGACCCGGGATTGAGGTCGTTGAAAACATATGAAAATGCGGGAAGCACTGAATATTCGTGCTCGGGCGTACCTCGAACTATGTTTTTCGCAATGATGCCTACCATCTAACACTTTCAATAGCCCGACCTGCAATATAGCTCCCTACATACGATCATCTCGATCTCTTTCGGGCTTGGACCTTTGTTGTCCACGAAAAAGTTCAAAATAAGTGAGGCAATGACCTTCACGGTGACATTTTTGTGCTTTCCCGTGACATGATCAATGCCACAAGTATGCTCTCTCACGTATTTGTGGATATGAAACCAACCCGATTCTCTAATAGTACATGCACGCACCATCCACCGGCAAGTAGGATCTACGCACCTCACTCTCAAGTATTTCTTACAACTCTTCACCGTTGTGTAATTGAACGATATTTTCACCGATGCCTGCTTCAATAAAAGATTCAACGTTTTCTTATCCTTGAATATTTATCCTACAAAAAGATTGGTGTCGTCCGAGAAAGAGTGGATTCTTTGTGGTTTGAGTTGCCCGTCCTCACCTCTTCCACACTCCTCTTCTTCATAATCTTCACTATTATCTCATTCATCACCACCCATGCAATCATATTCCGTTGACGTATCATCCACTATCAGGGATGGGGGTGGGGGTGTGGCTGATGTGAAAGCTTCTTCCCGGGACCTTCCAATAACTTTAACCCGCAATATAGGTCTGGAGTTATCAGAATCAACGCAAAGCATGTATAATTCCACGTGTCTATCATTCCTTATGAACGTTGGATAGATTTTCCCCTCCCGTTTATCAAGTAACTAATTACCAACTCTCTTTGATCACAACTTAATTCACCGCTCTCCATCACGCTTTTAACCATATCGGTGTATGACCCGTTGCGACAAAGGACAATGGACACTGTTTCTTTAGACGCGATTTTCCAAACCCAACATTTAGGAGTCTCCTCCCATTTACCAGAAAATATACCACCAACAACCATATAATCTATAATAGACATGGTATACCTCGATAATAGTATTTAATAGACTTGAATATTGGTTTATGAGCCTAGACTTAATAGACTGTAATCTTCTTCTTCTTAGCTGCTGTCCGTACAGTACACGATGATCCTTTTCCGACGACCACTGGAATAAACCGATGAATTTAGGCTTACAAATAACCTAAGAAGTGTTGGAATGTTTCTATTGAGCCAAGAATCGATTTCGAAATGTGGGGCTGATTTTCAAGCTTTTTGTATGAAAATGAAAGAAAAATTTGGGCTAAAAATATACGAAAATGACTTAAAACAATGGAGATAATGTCTCTTTTCGATGGATGTCGAAAAATTCAACGAAAAATGGCCGAAAAATCGAGAAAATGACGCCAAAATTGGGTGGCTGGTAGTGGATTGATTGAGAAGCTTTGGGATATTTTTTTTTAAAATTAATTATCCAATATTTATATTTTTAGACATGAACTAAAGTATAGTTTTAAAAAAATTAGGGCTGAAATGGGAGAGGAGCTAAAGTGTATATTTTATAAATTGAATGCTAGAATTATATTTGTTTTTATCCCATTAGATTTTTTTTTTTTTTAATTAAAAAAACTTGATGTCTAAATATCTAAAAAGATTTGACTTGTACTTTTACGAAGATACCCTTGGTCAGTTCTTTTGCTAGTAACTCCACCTTTGTATTCCTTTGGTGCTCAAAAAGTCCTTGAGAATACCGGAATTGAAAGAGAGGGAAAAAAGAAAAGAGTGATTGTAGAGTAGAGAGTATCTGTAGGGTATGGAGGGAGGCGCACAGTACAATCCTCGCACAGTAGAAGAGGTGTTGAAGGATTTTAAAGGGCGTCGAGCGGGCATGATCAAAGCCCTCACCACTGGTATGCAATATTTGGACATTCCCTCGATCTTTTTGCTGTGGAATTTCCTTTTTTGTTTAAACCTCTAGCTTTATTTTTTTAAGCCTTTTTCTTACAGATTTTTGGGTTATGCTATATTCTGTTGTTTAATGCTGTTTTATTTTTTCTTTTACAGACGTGGAGGAATTTTATCAGCAATGTGACCCCGGTTAGTTTAGGATCTTCCGCATTTGATATCTGTGTGAAAAATCCATTACGTGATTGTCGTCTCGTCGCTCGGCTGTATTTTGCTGCTTTGTTTGCTTTTTTGACCGGATTTGGTTGGTTTTGAGTTTTAATTATCATTTGCATGCTCTTTTTCAGTAATGTTTTTACTAAGGGTGAACATTTATGTGTTAGAAACATTGTACAGATTAGCAAATTTCTACTGTTTGTGATGGTGACCCAAATGAAAACTTTTGTAAAATTTGAGATGATAATAAGGCATTAAATACTACAACAACAACATTCCCAATATATTCCCACCAAATTTCGGGGTTTGTGTTTTGGGTCAAAGGACAGAAGAATATGTAGGAACTTTATGACTGTCATTTCAAGTGGCAATGTAACACCTTCTTTTTGTTTTCTTTTCAGTATATTCAAGCAGTTACTTACTGGGTAGTCTGTTTTTTGGTCTTGACTTTTATTTTGAGTTAGCTGTGCTGTCCTATGTCCTGTGTATATAGAGACATTTTTTTTTGCTAGATTTAATGTGTTTCAATTGAGACTTTTTTTCCGGTAAATATGCCATCCAATTCAATATTTAGAGTTGTTTGATAGGGTATTCACTGCTTGCTTCTAGAGCTGTTCATAACGCTTCAACAACATTTTTGTCTGAGTTTGTTTTATTCATAAGTGCTGTTTCCTGTCTGTACTGTGCGCAATGTGAATTCATTGTGAGAGGAAAAAACTTTCAATGAAAATATTTTGGACACGTGAGTTGTGGGAGATGAGTGAATAATAACTGTGGCGTTATCTGCTAAATGGCTGTCCCTCACGATGTGACTCTAGCAATCAATCCCTAGATGTGTAAAGTTTTCATAGCTTGGAGTTATTGGTCTAACTTCTTTTATGGACTTCATCTTTTGGCTTTGATTGAATAGGTATTGCAAATGTTGGGAACATTGCTTTTATTATTGACTTAAGTCTCAAATTGTTAAATTTTTATGTAGTCTAGTTCAACATTTCAGAAAACTCTCATAGTTTTCATAGTCAACTTTATAAATTTCGTGTTAAAAGATTGAAGTTAGTGCTTGATTTGCGCTTAAAATGCTTTTTGCACAATAAAAATATGTGTGAATCAAATATTTTATTTTGCCTTCCTTGTGAAAAGATGTCGTTTCTTATTGAGCAAGTGTTTGTTTGATTGTTTGATTGCGATTAGTTGATGTTCTCTCTCTCTCTCTCTCTCTATATATATATATATATATATATATATATATTAGTAACTAGCAAAGTTTTTGTCATGTGACCAGGAGGTCACGGGTTCAAACCTTGGAAACAGCCTCTGGCAGAAATGCAAGTTAAGGCTGCGTACAATACACCCTTGTGGTGGGGCCCTTCCCTGGACCCTGTGCATAGCGGGAGCCTTAGTGCACCGGGCTGCCCTTTTATATATACATATATATATATTGGAAACCTTGCAGAAAAGGAAAAGGACTGGTTGGCTCTAGTTGTTGTCCATAGCGATGCATGGCTACTCTCCATTTCTTTCTATTTTGGTGCCAGATTTGGCTTTGATAAAGCTGACAGGTAAACTCAATCCTACAACAATCTATGAAAATAGTTTCTTGGTTCATTTGTTCTTTCTTCTAGCTTTCTATTTTTATAGGCCACCTATCAAGTGATTTATTTGTGTATATTTTCTTTTTTCCCTTTTTTATCATATCAGAATTGTATCTTCTGTTCAAATAGTTCCTTCCCAGTGGCTTCTTGTTGCAATGATTAGTTTGCTTTAAATCAGAAATAATTGCGAACAGACTACAAGCCTTTGCTGTGTCACTTTGTAAAGCATTCTGGAGGTGTGCTTATAATTACACCTTATCAGATGTAAAATCTTGGTGGAGAATTGTTCCAGCAGACATCTTTGTGCTTTCTCTGATGGAGAAAAGCAGTTGGTGTAGTAGTCTACTGTGTATGGAAAGTTTCGTCACTTTACTGAATTATTTTGATCTTTTTGATGTAGGAGACATCTTTTCAACATGATGAATGATCTGCCAACAATATATGAAGTTGTTACTGGAGTGGCCAAGAAGCAAGTAAAGGATAAATCAACAGTTTCAAATCATAGCAGCAACAAATCAAAGTCAAATTCTAAAGCGGTACAGTTGAAAACCTCTCCTGTCCCCCATCCTCTTCTCCCTTCTTTCAAAAAGATGCTTTTTTGGGGGGGATAACTGTACCTGTGCAGTACTCTTTAAAAGATTCCCTTGGACAGTGTTTAATTGAAACCTTCAGCTCTAGGACATTGCCACTAAACACTGGCCTTTAAATTTACGGTTTTGGACCAAAGATATGGTCAATGGATTGCTAAATGTATCCTCTGATTTGAAACATGATTCAGTTTTTAATCATCCCCACCCATTTTGAATTACATGTGTCTGATGACTCTTGAGAGCAGTAAATGGCATCATATAGAATGATGTTCCATGACTAGCTAACATTGAGAGGTAGGAGGTGGGAAACTGAAGCATTTGTATAATGTTCTCCTACATGGGAAAAATAATTGTTCTGTCCTGTTTAGTATATAGCATTAAAAGGGGTCTCCTAAGTTGATATATTGTTGATTTGTCATTTTCTTGTGTAAGTGTTTATCTTGGTGTTCAATGTAGAAATAGAACAGGCTTGGGTCTATACATTTCTGGATGGTTGAGTAGTGGTTGCCCGCTCTAGTTTTAAGAAGGCTTATTAGTCACTTGAAGTGACTTGAACTCAAGTAATTACAGTTGTGTTATATGCTTAAGTTTGATAGAAGAGGCTTTTGGGGGTTAGGGACTAGGATGGTAAAGTCAATGCTGGAGTTTTACCGAAAGAGGTATAGTGTAAGGTAAAGGATGAGACTCCCATGAAACCTTACTGTTGTCTTATTATTAGTTCTTTATTTCTCTCATGTATTTCATCCTATGTTTTATTCTACCTCAACTCCTGCAGCTGCTTGATAACTGAGCTTTTGCATAATAGGTTCTCTATCTAAAATCAACAACAACAACAAACCCAGTGTATTCCCACATAGTGAGGTCTGGGGAGGGTAAGATGTACGCAGTCCATACCTCTACCTCTAAAGAAGTAGAAAGGTTGTTTCCGATAGACCCCCGGCTCGAGACACGAAATACTACACAAATACATAGTAAAGCATGGAACAAGATGGCATAACACAAATACGACACCCACAAGTAATAGAAAACAGAGAAAAGCAAACAGATTCGTAATAAAACATGAAACAAGGTATCATAACAAGAATAATACCCCTACCAAGTAATTCCCTACACTAGCGACCCAAACTGACTCTAGCCTTTTGCCTTAATTCGCGTTCTCCAGATCTTCTTATCTAGGGTCATGTCCTCAGTGAGCTGTAACTGCTCCATGTCCCGCCTAATCACCTCTCCCCAGTACTTCTTCGGCCTACCCCTACCCCACTTAAAACCATCCAAAGCTAGTCTCTCACACCTACGAACCGGGGCATCCATGCCCCTCCTCATCACGTGTCCAAACCATCTCAATCGGACTTCCCGCATCTTATACTCCACTGGAGTCACACCAACCTTCTCCCTGATAGTCTCATTCCGAACTCTATCCCCCCTAGTCAGCCCACACATCCAACGCAACATCCGCATTTCCGCCACCTTCATTTTTTGAATGTGGGAGTTCTTAACTGGCCAACACTCCGCTCCATACAACATGGCCGGACGGACTACCACCCTGTAGAATTTGCCTTTAAGCTTGGGCGGCACCTTCTTATCACACAACACCCCCGACGCGAGCTTCCACTTCATCCATCCTGCCCCAATACGGTGCGAGACATCCTCGTCAATCTCACCGTTACCCTGAATCACGGACCCGAGATACTTGAAACTATCCCTCTTACATACCACCTGTGATTCCAACTTCACTACCACCTCGTTCTCCAGCCTCACGTCATTAAACTTGCATTCCAAATACTCTGTCTTGCTCCTACTCAACTTTTGAACCCTTTAGACTCAAGAGTTTGTCTCCACACCTCTAATTTATCATTCACACCCCCTCGCGTCTCATCAATCAAAACTACATCATCTGCAAAAAGCATACACCAAGGCACCTCCCCTTGAATACGCCGCGTCAACACATCCATCACCAAAGCAAATAAAAAGGGACTAAGCGTAGATCCCTGATGCAATCCTGTCAAGACAGTGAAATGCTCTGAGTCTCCTCCCGCCGTCCTCACCTGAGTTTTAGCTCCATCATACATGTCCTTAATTGCTCTGATATATGCCACCGGGACTCCACTCACCTCCAAGCATCTCCAAAGCACCTCCCTGGGGACTTTGTCGTATGCCTTCTCTAAGTCGATAAACACCATGTGCAGGTCCTTCTTCCTTTCCCTATACTGTTCCGCCAGCCTCCGTACCAGGTGAATTGCCTCCGTCGTCGATCGGCCAGGCATAAATCCAAATTGGTTCTCCGAAAAAGACACTATCCGTCTCAGCCTCACCTCGACCACTCTCTCCCAAATCTTCATAGAGTGACTCAATAACTTAATCCCCCTATAGTTATTGCAACTCTGAATGTCACCCTTGTTCTTATAAAGAGGGATCATAGTACTCCACCTCCAAGCCTCGGGCATTTTCGCCGTCTTGAAAATTTTGTTAAACAATCCAGTCAACCACCTTAAACCAGCCTCGCCAGAAAACTTCCAAAAATCCACCGGTATCTCATCCGGCCCCGTCGCCCTACCCCTTCGCATCCTGCGGACAACCTCTCTAACCTCTTCTACCTTAAAACGTCTACAATAACTAAAATCCTGACACTCCTCAGAGTGCTCCAGCTCCCCTAACACAATGGCTCTATCCCCTTCGTCATTCAAGAGCCTATGAAAATATGAATGCCATTTATTCTTAATGTGGCCGTCCTCCACCAACACTGTACCGTCCTCTCCCTTAATGCACTTCACCTGGTCGAGGTCACGACCCTTCCTCTCCCTAGCCTTAGCGAGTCTAAACAACTTTTTTTCCCCTCCTTTCTCCTGTAACCCTGCATACAAGCTCTCAAAAGCTGCCGTCTTAGCCGCCGTAACTGCTAACTTAGCCTCCTTCCTAGCTAACTTGTACTCTTTCCTGTTTACCTGCTTCTCTTCTTCGTCCTTACTCTCAACCAACTTAGCATACGCCTCTTTCTTGGTCTCCACTTTCTTCTTAACCTCTTCATTCCACCACCAATCCCCCCGATGATGCCTGGCCCGGCCCCTAGAAACACCCAACACCTCACTTGCATTCTCCCTGATGCATCTAGCCACCATATCCCACATACTATCCACGTCCTCCCTACACTCCCACACCCCCATTCCCGCCAACTTCTCCCCTATCTCCCACGCATTCACTGGCGTCAAGCCGCCCCACTTAATTCTAGGTCTACCCTCCTCACCCCTTCTCTTCCCATCCTTCTTTATACCCAAATCCATAACCAAGAGCCTATGCTGGGTCGAAAGATTCTCACTCGGGATGACCTTACAGTCCTTACACAACACCCTATCCCCTTTCCTAAGCAACAAAAAGTCAATCTGGGTCTTGGCTATCGCGCTTCGGAAGGTGATCTGGTGATCGTCCTTCTTCGGGAAGCCCGAGTTTACCACCACCAGCCCAAAGGACCTCGCAAAATCCAATAGAGTAGTCCCCTCTTCATTTCTTTCCCCAAAACCAAAACCACCATGCACATCACCAAAGCCTCCTGGTAACGCCCCGATGTGCCCATTGAAATCTCCTGCTACAACAATCTTCTCCGAGCTAGGCACGCCTCTCACCACCTCATCCAAAGCCTCCCAAAACCGCATCTTCTCCTCCCCCTCCAAGCCCACTTGCGGCGCATAAGCACTACACACGTTCAGGGTAAACCCCCCAATGACCAACTTAATAGTCATCAACCTATCGTTGATCCTCTTTACCTCTACTATCTAAAATCATTTTGCAATTTTGGTGTTGCTGTTGCGAAACATTTTACGCGTTATTTTTCTTTTCCATATGTTTTGTACATTTTGGGTTGTCTTTAGGGAATTGAATCAAACTGCTTTGGAAAATGAACCTTTTCTTCTCAAAAAGGTAAAAAAATGTACATATGCCTTCTTGCAGTTGTTTGTGCTAAGTTTTACCGTCTTCTGTTATCAGTGTAGTATCATTTAGACGTGATTTTATTGTATCTTCCACATTGTCATTGTGGTTGTCTGAATGCACTAGGCCATGTTCCTCTAAAACTAAACTCAGTATCATGACTCTTGTAACCTTTATCATGATGCCTCTAATATGTTCGCATCTTGGTTATAGATCCATGCTTCATTGGCTTTTTCCATGCATGGCCCAGCAGATGTCAAGATTGTTTTATTTTAAATCTCAGGGTAAATACTCAAAGCCGCAAGTAAATGATGAGGATGATGGATTCGATGAGGAAGATGATGAACATGGCGACACTCTATGTGGTGCATGCGGTGAGAACTATGCTTCAGATGAATTCTGGATTTGCTGTGACATATGCGAGAGGTGGTTCCATGGGAAGTGTGTTAAGATCACCCCTGCCAGGGCGGAGCATATAAAGCAGTACAAATGCCCTTCATGCAGCAACAAAAGAATACGTCCGTGACATCCCATATGAGATATGTGCTGAGTTCCACAACTTGTAATTCTGTTCATGTTGAACTCAGCTCGTTGCCATCTTACAATATCAGCAAGGCATGTGTAGTCAGAGTTCTAGTCTCTTTAACTTATGTTTATCAGGGTGCTTTACTAATTTAGTTCCCTCAAGGTACACACACCCTTTTGTTTAAACTCTAAAACAATTGAATATTTAGGGATCTTAATCTCATAGGATGCCTCTTTCAGTATCAGTGCTAACTCAATGCACTTCATCATTCCTCTTTCAGTATCAGTGCTTAACTCAATGCACTTCATCTGGAGCATATGTTGTTGCAGCTATAGTTTTTGTTTGCCAATTAAATGGGTGCTCCTCGTTGATTTCAACCACAAAGTAAATGATGTGCTTTTTGAATGACTGCTGAGCATTTGCCTATTCATGGTTACAGGTTGCGAGCTAGTTGACCAGTTATAGATTAGGTGGAACAAGACGAGCCAATCAAGATTGAATTATGCACTAGATGCAATTGTTGGATCTCGCATATCTTCTATCTTCACAAAATATCTGTTGAAGAACTTACTTAAGTTGGATACCTAAATCTATTGTTCCCCCATTAAGGTTGGCGCGGGGTGAGGGTGTCGCTATGCCCCTCAATGAATCGAATGGTCCTTTGACCCTTGTTTGATTCCAAAGACCAGCATATATTTCATGAGACTGGTCCACTATTACTACAAAAAAAGCCCTGCCCTCTCCTTAGTTTTCCCTTGCCGAAATATCACAAGTACCACCTTGTGCTGATCCATCGCATGGAAATTTTTTATTAAAATCTTTTTTTTATCTGGCATTAACTTGGAACTACATGCATCAACACCTTTTGGATAAATGCAGTTGTAAGTCGAGCATAGCATGATGAACAAAAAAGTACCTATTGTTAAGAATAACAACTTATTATTTTCATTAACAATATTTAACCAATTCGACAACCTGATGGCTTGACCTTGACCCGCATTGAATGCTGGGCCACTTATTGAAGATAAAAGTATACCAAAACCATATGAATTTTTACCATGAAACTTCTTTTGCATCTGTGACCATTAGCATGAGTCACCTTTTCAACGGTGCTTTTTTCCCCTCTCTCTGTTCTAGATATGCAGCCACTACTCGCTTGGAACTTTATCCTTGATGTAGTTCATTTGTTTTTTCCGTAACAGAACAGTTGAAAAGATGGATTGAGACTTTTTTTTTGCGGTAGGGGAATAGGAATGGCGAATCCTAGCCGTCAAGGGCCATAGGATTTGGAACCTCAATTTTTCTTTTTGTTTTGAAATCAGTGTTTGTTTATGAAATCTGTATACAATTCAACTTCAATTTTAAACCAGATTTCAAATTCTCCAAAAAGAATTCAAGTTCCAAATTGTTGTTTCATTTTCTTTTACATGTAAAACATGATTCAGAAATTAGATTTTGTAAAATAAAATTCATTTTAAGTTTTACAAAAGAAAAAAACGACTCATCATTTTATGTATTTAAAAATTTATAACAGCAAGTAATCACAAATATTTTCTTATAGCATGAACTCGAAGATATATTACTATTATTGCTCCTTACGATATTCCAATACTTAATTTGGTAAACTTGTATAAAAGTTAAGGATTTTTAGTAGTTTTTATAAGTTGTGAGTTTTTAGTTCATGAGAAAAATACAATTTAAGAAATTCAAATTGGATGTCCAAATAAATTTCAACTTCAAAGCTAACGTGATTGCAAAATGACCAAGAATCATGTCCAAACGGGCATCAATTACTTCAATCTCAAATGGGCGTCTAGCATCCCTGTTGCTCCTACTAGTTTTTGTCTTTTGCCTTCCAACTTACATCAAGCATCAATGACTGACTATGATCGGTATGAAAATCGCACCTGAAAACATAAAATTGGCATCCCTGATCCCAATCATCTGAGTATGATTTGTCTACTAATATTTGGTCTTTTTCTAGTTGTATTTGTTGGGTTCAATTGGTGTGAACGGAAAATGGAGAAACACAATCCTTCGAGGAAAATATACACCGTTTCGAAAAACGGATGACTGTTCAGATGATTGTGATTGTTAGGAAAAAGACACAATGATTTGAATGGACAGACATGACTGTTCCAAAGGATACACCTTTCCGAACGAACCACTGCCTCCTTTCCGAAGGGGCACTTCATGGCTACACAAGCCTGCATTTTTCCACATGTTTAGTATGAAAAATTTCAGCATTGAAAATTACTTTTCTATTTCTAAAAACTCTTTGTGATCATCTCCTGTTGAGTGAGTTCGAAGAAAATTAGAAGGTTTGAGGTACCGCTACATTCTGATTGTGAAGACATTTTATCCTGGGAGAAAAAGTCCGCAACCTCGGGTACTTGAGGGGAATTATTTAAGGACACTCCATGAATTCGGAGGACTTGACTTATTCTGCTTCATCTTTTTTCTTTAAAATAAAATAACACACTTTTTTTATTGTTACGTTCATATTGAACTTGTGTTTAAGGAGTTGGAAAACTTCATAAGTGTTCTTGATTTAATCTTGAACTTGTGTTGAAGTTATTTTGACATGATATAGATTGTGTACCCGAAACAACAATCTTAAGGAAATAAATTGAATATTTTTTTGCCTGTTTGGTGAAATTTTCTTTTGGTAAAATAGCTCGGTGGACGCTTGTACTTATCCGAGTTTGTAAAGTGGATACTTCTACTTATACATTTGTCATGTGAACCTTGAACTCAATAAAATTCAATATTTTAACCTCTATTTCGGTGTGTGTAACACGAGGAACGGAAAAAGAATCCGCTTTGATCGGAATATCTGATTCAAAGGCAAGAGACAAAGAGACAATAAGTTCATTTCAGGTCACAGAAAGGATCAAACACTTACTGCCACGTCATCTTTCACGTCATTTTAAATGCTATATTAAATTCCACGTCATAATATCTTCATTAATTAATCAATAATATTAAACAAAAAATAAAATAATAAATTAAATCTCTTGCTCTACCGGCGGGCGGTGAATCGTTACTGCCATTGATGGAGACCGATGAAGCTTCTGTTTTTATCAACGACATATACGACAGTATGAGTTATTCGTCTTTGTTGAGTTTGAGCATCGATAACAACTGCAACTATGAGCCTCCTCCTCTTGTTAATGATTATATGGTTTATGCAACTGCTGCTGCTTCTGAAATCCAGCAATGCTTAGAGACGAAGAATTTCAATGCTGATCAAAAGCTTAAATTCCCCAAGCTAGAAATACCAGTAGTAAATGATATTTTTTTTTAAATCGAGATAGTGAGAGAGAGAGAAAACAGAGAGAGATCGAGTTGACGAGAAAGACAGTGAACTGACAGAGGAAAATTGAGAGAAAGCCAGTAAACAAAATAGGGGAAAATAGGTTTCTTTAGGCGAGATTTTTGCTGGAATTATAGCTCCGGCATAGAATCCGGCCACCATCTCCAAAATCCGATCAAGACAACTACTAAACCAACACCAAAACACCATTAACAGCCTCACCTCATATCTTCACTGTCAGAGCTTCTCTAGAAAAGCTCATTTGAGCTCCAGCGAAGCAGCCACAGATTGGTTCCATCCAAACACACCGAGATACCACCCAAAAAACCCTTTTTCATCGTCGTCTCTTTCAAGAACTTACAACTCCAAATGCAGAAATTTCTAACCAACAACCCACCATTTCTTTCAATCATCATCACTTTTAATCAAATTTGAATCAATTTGATTGATTCAAATCAAATACCGCAAACTGGGCAATTCCAAAACCTCATTAGCCAATAGGGTGCTAATGGGGTGGTTGATTGAGGAGTTCTTGAAGTGGGTTTAAGGGTTTTTTTTGTTTCTTTGGTGTTAGTGAATCTGGTTCTTCAGTTATGATTGCCATTGTAGAGTTGAGAGGTAGCAGCAAGAAGAAGAGTGAAATTTCAAGATTTGCAATGGAGATTAACAAGTGTGAGAAAAGCAAAAGGGTTTTGGGGTTGGAGGGCAGAGCGAGGGTGATGGGTGTAAAAAAACAAGCTTTTTTTGTGAGATCAAGGTGGTTTTAGCTATAAAATATGTGTACTGAATGTATAATGATGATGACAAATCAGCTGAAGAAAAATGGAAAGACTAGAGAAGAGAAAACACCTTAAAAAATATTATTTTAATGTAAAAAATATGCTCACTCGCACCCACGCGCATGTAATCACGTATTTTGTCCTACTTAACCATTTTGATGCCACATAGGCTTGGTCAACGGTCAGAGGAATTCAAAATATTCTGTTTTGATGAGCCGAGGGGTTCAGATGTTAAAAGTCTAAATAAAGACGTTCACTTTACAAACTCGGAAAAGTACAAGGGCCTACGAGCTATTTTGCCTTTTCTTTTCACTAAAGTTTTTTTTTCATAATCTGTATTGTTTGGTTTCTGAAGATTAAAACTTTAAACTTTCTACTCCATTTGAACTTAACAAGTGATTTGAAGAAATAAAATCTTCATCCCAAGTTAAAGGTCATTCAGTTAACGATTGGAAGACATAAAAACTTCATCGTTAAACTAGAAACAAGTAGTGTTTACAAGTTGCTACAACTTGTAATAAGTATAATTTTATACTAAAGTTGACTGTCTTTTTGTGATAGGAAAAAATGACTACAGAAGTTCATGTTGATGGTGTGGCAAGTGTGGTAGCAACTAATATTGCCACAACCAGTCGCACAAATGTGCCACCCACTATGGCACTAGCGGAAAAGCCCAAAATTTTTTCTGGAGTTGATTTCAAGAGGTGACAACAAAAAATGTTCTTCAATTTAACAACCTTATGTCTTCAAAGATTTATTTCAGAAGATGCTCCAGAAGTACCCGAAGAAACTTCGGACCAGGAGCTATTCGTTATAACAGGGGCATGGAAACATTCTGATTTTCTATGTAGGAATTACATCCTAAGCGGCCTCCAAGATGACTTGTACAATGTCTACATCGTAATGAAGACATCTAAAGAACTGTGGAATGCGCTAAAAAAGAAATACAAGACTGAGGATGCGGGAACCAAGAAGTTCTATGCTGCACGATTCCTAGAGTACAAAATGAACGACAACAAGACTGTTGTTTCTCAAGTACAAGAGTTGCAAGTCATCATCCATGATCTCCTTGCAGAAGATATAAATTTAATGAATACCTTATTTTAACATGTTAAAAATGCTCTTAATGTTCACATAAACTTTGTTGTAGTTTTGGTTGTGAATGAAACATTTCAAGTAGCTGCGATAATTGAGAAGTTTCCATCTTTGTGGAAGGACTTCAAGAATTACTTGAAACACAAACGAAAGGAGATGACAGTCGAAGACCTCATTGTGAGGCTGCGTATTGAAGAAGACAACAAAGCCGCAGAGAAGAGGTTTAAAGGAAATTCTGCAATAAATAGAGCTAATATTGTAGAAGACGATCCCAACAACTTAAAGAAGCGAAAGAAAGTAGGACAACAAAACAAATATCCTAAGAAGAAATTCAAAGAGAAGTGCTTTAATTGTGGCAAGATTGACCACAAGTCTACAGATTGTCGTGCCCTAAAGAAAGGCAAAAAGAAGGATCAAGCAAATATGGCTGAATCCAAAAATAACATGGATGATCTGTGTGCCATGCTTTTAGAATTTA
This sequence comes from Capsicum pubescens, assembly GCA_030864215.1. Classification (NCBI taxonomy): domain Eukaryota; kingdom Viridiplantae; phylum Streptophyta; class Magnoliopsida; order Solanales; family Solanaceae; genus Capsicum; species Capsicum pubescens. The sequence continues at coordinate 188,526,635 of CM061544.1, read as the reverse complement.
ACTTAGTGAATTTTTTTTGAAAATGGTGGATGAATTCTGGTACCACCCGCCACGTATGTGAAAATAAAGAGTTGTTTGCTACGTTCTCTCCAGCTCAAGGCAAAGAAAAGATTAACATAACAAACTCTGCAACTGCAAAAGTTGAAGGGACAAGAAAAGTATGCTTGAAAATGATTTCAGGCAAAGTGTTGACTCTGAACAATGTCCTGTATGTATCAGAGTTACAAAAGAACTTGATTTCTGTAGCACTTCTTGATAAAAATGAATTCAAATGTGTATTTGTTTCTGGAAAAATTATACTTAGTAAAGGAGAAGTTTACGTAGGAAAAGGCTACCTCACTGAGGGCCTATTCAAAATGAATGTAATGAATATTGAAATCAATAAAAGTTCAGTTTCTTCTTACTTGCTTGAGTCTAATGATTTGTGGCATGAACGATTAGGACACGTTAATTACAAAATATTGCAAAAACTGATTAACTTAGAAGTTTTGCCAAACTTTGAGTGCAATAAATCAAAATTTCAAACGTGTGGAATCAATGTATGCTAAGCATACGTATAAGTCCGTTGAAAGAGATTCCAATCCCTTAGACTTAATCCACAATGACATTTGTGATATGAAGTCAACACATTCTCGTGGTGGGAAAAAGTATTTTATAACTTTCATTGATGATTGCACTAGATACTATTATGTCTATTTGCTAAACAGTAAGGATGAAACAATAGATGCATTTAAGCAATATAAAACAAAAGTTGAAAATCAGTTAGAGAAAAAGATCAAAATGATAAGAAGTGATAGGGGCGGAGAATATGAATCTCCCTTTGCGGAAATATGTGTATATAATAGAATTGTCCATCAAACTAAGACCTCGTATTCACCTCAATCTAATGAAATTGCAGAAAGAAAAAAACCAAACCTTAAAGAAAATGATGATGTCTTACTAATAAGTTCAGGTTTACCGCAAAACTTGTGGGGAAGCTATCCTTACAGATAACCGAATACTTAATAGAGTGCCCCACAGTTAGACACTATTAATTCCATATTTAAAATGGAAAGAAAGGAAGCCCAACTTAAAATATTTTAAAGTGTGGGGGTGTCTAGCGAAAGTCCAAGTTCCTATACCTAAAAGGTTGAAAATAGGACCTAAGACAGTAGACTGCGTGTTTATAGGATATGCTAAAAGTAGTAAAGCATGTCGATTTTTGGTTTATAAATTCGAACACCCGGATATCACTGAAAATACGGTAATTAAATAAGATAATGCTGAATTCTTTGAACACATTTATCAGTATAAAACTAGACATAAACAGTCTAGTAGAGGGTCTAAATGACCTCGAGATGAACCAAGTGAGGATGTACATAATGATGAGAATCCAAGACGTAGTACACGTCAAAGAACGTCAACTTCATTTGGATCAAATTTTATAATATTTCTCTTAGAAAATGAGCCTCAAACGTTTAAAGAAGCGATGATGTCTTCAAACTCATCCTTTTGGAAAGAGGCAACCAATAGTGAGATTGATTCAATCTTAAGCAACCATACGTGGGAGTTGGTTGATCTTCCTCCAGGAAATAAACTTTTAGGTTCTAAATGGATCTTCAAAAGAAAAATGAAAGTGGATGGTATTATTGACAAATACAAGGCATGACTTGTAGTAAAAGGCTTTAAACAGAAAAACGACCTTGATTACTTTGATACATACTCACCTGTAATGAGGATAACGTCAATTTGGATGTTAATTGCCTTGGCGGCAGTATATGATCTTGAAATCTATCAAATGGATGTGAAAACAACATTCCTAAATGGAGAATTAGAGGAAGAAATTTACATGGAACAGCCTGAGGGTTTGGTGGTTCTAGGTAAAGAAAAGAAGGTGTGTAAACTTGTTAAGTCACTTTATGAACTAAAACAAACACCTAAACAGTGGCATGCAAAGTTTGGCCAAACCATGCTGGTAAACGGGTTTAAGATAAACGAATGTGATAAATATGTTTACATTAAAGATACTCCAAATCACAAGGTCATTGTTTGTTTGTATATGGATGATAGGTTGATCATCAGTAAAGATATTTCTGACATAAATGCTACAAAATGATTGCTTGAGAGCAAGTTTGATATGAAAGACCTTGGAGTTGCGGATGTGATCTTAGGAATAAGAATCCATAGAACTTCACAAGGGTTGTCGTTGTCACAGTCTCATTACATCGAAAAAAGTACTTGACAAATTCAAGTATTTGAACTTTGGAATTGCCAAGACTCTATTGGACATGAGTTTTGCACTTCAAAAGAATGAAGGTGAAAGTGACTCACAGTTGGAGTACGCAAGAGTGTTGAGATGTTTAATGTATATAATGAATTATACATGACCAAATATAGCATATGCTATTAGTAAGTTGAGTCGGTACACGAGTAATCTCAATAAAACTCATTGGATGACAATGAAAAGAGCTTTGGGGTATCTTAAATACACTTAAGACTATGATTTGCATTATAATAAATATCCCAAGGTACTTGAAAGATATAGTGATACAAATTGAATCACCGAATCGAATAAAGTAAAATCCACGGGTGGATATATATTTACTATAGATGGAGGAACAGTCTTGTGGAAATCATCCAAACAGACATGTATTGCTCGCACTATAATGGAATCAGAATTTATCGCATTAGATAAAGCTGGTGAAGAAGCAGAATGACTCCATAATTTCTTGGAAGATATTTCTTATTGGCACAAACCATTGGCACCAGTATGTATACACTGTGATAGTCAAGCGGCAATAGGTCGGGTAGGGAGCATGATGTACAACGATAAATCTCATCACATAAGACGGAGATATAATACCGTTAGAGAACTTCTCTCTAGTGGAATCATCACTGTTGACTATGTAAAGTCAAAGTATGATGTGCCGGATCCACTTACAAAAGGCCTATATAGAGAGGGAGTTGAGAGAACATCCAAGAAAATTGGGTTATGGTCTAGGACAAGTCAGCATGACGACAACTCTACCTAGTAGACTGGAGATCCCAAGAGTTAGGTTCAAAGATATCAAACAAAGTTATGTCTGACAGGTTCAATATTGTCAATATATTCAACCCATCCTTATGCTGTAGATAATGTTTAGTAAACAAGGATAAGACTTATGGTGTGAAGTCTTTTAATGGTTTTTTAAATTTGCCAGATTTGACCAAATAGTTTAATCTATAGGATTGAATGTTTAGAAATCACCTGTGTGAGGGCGAAGTGGAAGCTGCTTCAAGGAGAATGTTAGTAAAGGCCTATCCTCTAACCTCTTATGAGTCCAAGACGTGTTCATGGCTGAAATGAATTAAACCGTGAGAACCATAAATGGTAAAAGGCTGGTTGTGTGACATGTGTTGTCTAGGTGTACATTAGAGTTCGACGGTTCAAAGATATCGCATCTATCAATTGACCGAGTGCATCCGATGTATGTTCACTACGGAAAGTTCAAAGGAAAACCCACTTATCCAGATGCAATCAATCTTTGTTTACTGATCACATACTTGTCCCTAAAGTTTTATAAAGAATAGCCATTCCCATTCATGTGGGGGATTGTTGGGTTCAATTGGTGTGAGTATAAAATGAAGGGACACAATCTTTCGAGGAAAAGACACACTGTTTCAGAAAAGGGATAACTGTTTAGATGGTTGTGACTATTCAGAAAAAGACACAATGATTCGAATGGACAGACATGACTGTTCCAAAGGATACACCTTTCCGAATGAACCATTGTGTCCTTTCCGAATGAACCATTGTGTCCTTTCCGAAGGGGGACTTCATGGCTATATAAACTTGCATTTTTCCACAGGTTTAGTATGAAAAATTTCTGCATTGAAAATCACTTTTCAACTTCTAAAAACTCTTTGTGAGCATCTCCCGTTGAGTGAGTTCGAAGAAAATCAGAAGATTTGAGGTACTGCTACATTCTGATTGTGAAACCATTTTATCCTGGGAAGAAAATTTCGCAACCTCGGGTACTTGAGGAAAATTATTTCCTTAAGGACACTCCATGAATTTGGAGGACTTGACTTATTCTGCTTCATCTTTTTTCTTTAAAATAAAACAACACACTTCTTTGATAATTCATATTGAACTTGTGTTGAAGGTGTTGGAAAACTTCATAAATGTTCTTGATTTAATCTTAAACTTGTATTGAAGTTGTTTTAAATAATACAGATTGTGCACCCGAAACAACAGTACTTTCTAGCTGCATTCTGTTTTTAACATTGGTATGAGTAGGTGAGCCTAATTCTTTTAACCATTAGACACTTGGAAAACAATGTCCCCTCTTTATTGCGGTTCTGGTTGTTGAAATTCTTGCAAGTTATACTAACCAACCTAAAAAGAATATTAGATGAAAGAGGCAATATGTCTTGCAATTAGGAAGCACCAATATAAAGTATTTCCTCTCGCTTGCTAAACAAGGAAAGATATTTCCTATCTGTTCCGGGACTATAAATTTGTGGTCCTTATGGGTGGTCAGGTGGAGGGTGCCAAATTGATAACTGTGACATAAGATGCACTCCACTCTGAGAATGCCAAAACTGCTTGTCACAATAGAGAAAAGAAAAAAGAAAAAGAAAAAGGAACTAGAGAGATTACTCTCCCATATGGTGAAGAGTTTCAATCATATAAATAAATCAAGTTCTACATTGCTACCTCAATTTAATTTTTTAATTAGGGAAAATAACATTTGGATTTTGGATGTGTTGATTTAATGTAGTTAAATCCTTCCATGTAGCCCCTGTACCATGGGCCCGTGATGATATACTCCATAATGTCTCACCAGGATGAACTGTTGTAGTTGCTTGAGAAGCAACTACTATTGAAGATTTACTACCACCAGCCTTTGACTTCAGTAATGGATACTTATTCTTCTTTCCCATTCCATTCGCCAGCAACCAATGTTATCCAGATTGCTGTTGAGTTGACGAACCCCATAATTTCTTTTTACCTTGTCCCGTCTTTGAACCTGCAACATGCACTTTAGTGATTTTTTACTGAGGGATTTGTTCATCCTCAGGAATGTTATCTTTATTGACCTCCACACCAGATTCCTTTTTGGGGGCTCGGCATTTCCATCGGCGTCTTTATTGTTTTTTCTAACTTTGCTGCATATCTTCAGTTGAGGTGTTACAAAAACTCTCTCCACTTGAACAAGAGCAAGCATAGGTGTACCAACTGACTCATAATTCCTTAAAGGATCACGAAGTTGCATCATTAGGGCCACTTTAAAGCTATTTCCCAATAATCCACAAGTCTTACCCTGCAACGTCTTTTCGACCTGCCACAAAACAAATCAATTCTGGTAGCATGATGGGTTGCAAGAAGTTTGGATGTCCGCTCGCTGATTTCATCAATTTCTCCAGCATCCAACCGCATCCATTCTTCAAGAGTGAGAGATAAGCCCATTAGCCCATTAACATCACCACCATCATTAAGGTCCAGTATGTGCAATCCACCTGTTCCTTCTAGACCTACAACTCCTCCAAAGTTGACCTTCTTTTCCTCGATGGCTGAAAACTCACCAATGGATTATGGGCTTACATTAGAAGGTGGGTCCTCATCTGACATACCTGACTGTATTCTCAAACCCTCAATTGAAAGGGCTTCAATTTTATCCATCGCCAAAGGAGCAAGGTCCTTTAATGATACGTATTCTGAGTCCCTGTCAAGCCCAGCAGAATTTAACTCCAACTTGCTAGACTTTGGTCCCTGCGATTTCCCCTTCTTACTTGGAATACCAGCCATATTTTGTCCAAACTCAAATTCATGCTGCAACAAATCTTGTCTGCGGTAGGTAGAAGTCATATAAGACAATTTTTTAATAGAAATAGTGTGCTATAAATGTCCAATTCCAAATATAAACAGAATACGAAGAAATTCAAACCTCTCAGTTCCGTCTAAGCTTGGTGCAGCCTCCCATCTTATATGTTGCATTGTCTGCCCAGTAATATCTTCCAAAGGCATCAATTTATTTGCCTGCATAGAGAGCTTTCAATTCCAATGGAAGCTAAATGCTGCAGTATCTCCATTATGCCAGATCCCATTTCTGCAGGAACCACCACTGGACTGGATGCTTGCATTATCAAATTACCCCCCCTCTTGGCATACTTGAAAAGTGAAGGGTTCATTGACCTTAAAAATCCTCCATTTTTAGTCTTAATGTAGGGTCCTAAGCCTTCTCTAAGAGGAGGTAATTGATGAGGGTCTTCAAGAGGAAGATCAATTGGGCTTCCAAACCCACTTGAACTCTTAGGAGGGGAATATTGAAATGTCCTCTCGTTCAAGGCCCATTCATGCATCAAAACCTCTGTCTCCAAGTTCTCCAACATGGAGGCCCTAGTTTTAATGCTTGTTGCTTTAATTTCTATCTTTGGCATCTCCACGTAGGAATCTACATTAGATGATTAATCAATATATTCATAAATGCTCCTCCAGTCAGATCCAGTTTGAGAATCACAAGCAAATTCTTGGTGATCAATGTCCATATCAAAGTTAAACAAGGAACCCCCACCGGCCAGAGTATCCTTCTCAAATTGCCTCAACAGTTGTTCTCCTGGGGAATCAGGCTCACTTTCAGAACTCGGGGCAAATGGACTGTGATCTATCCCTAGCATATCCAGAAAATTAGTGGCCACGGATTCGGCATCGTAATCCAAGCTTAGGGATTTTTCCTTCCTAAGCTCCCGAAGGTTTGCTTTTATCTCAAAGCCTCTATCATGATTTATAACTTCATTTTCATCTTCTTGAGAATCTAGTCCCTCGTTTGCCAAGTCAGAGATACTCTTCAATGCAGACTCCAATTCTTTCATGATCGACTCTTTGGCAGATTCATCTGTCTCAAAATTACAGGCACTCACTGAAAGGTCTTTACTCTCGGAGTCAACTTCCTTGGACAACAGTGCAAGCTGTGGCTCCTCTTCATTGGACATCCCAAGACTACTATCAGGTTCTGCATTATCTTCTGAAGGAGCATCACCAATTATCGTGGTATCTTCTTCTTTTCCCTCCCATACCTCCGAGGCAACTTCTACACCAAGCTCTATGATAAATACCTCACTTAATTCATCCCCATTTTCAATAATTCCCTTCTCAGGCTCCAATAACAAGGCTAAGTCAGGTTTGAGGGTCATAACATCAGCGCAACATTCATCTATCTGTGGCTTGCAATCAACTGAAGATTCCACGTTCTCTTCCTCAAGTTTCTGATATATCACATTTACAGATATAGAAAGTTCAGAGGAAGGAACTGGTAAAACCTCATGAAGATCTTTTATATTCTCTGCGGAACGCTGTGAAGCAGATGATCGAGCAGGAAGGCTCCCTGTTCGCCTTATTATAGTACTCAGCTCATCACTTTGCTCACATTGTGCCAAAAATTTTGCTGCATTTTCACTATTGCGCCTTAAGTTCTTCCCCTCTAGAAGACTGGTGTTGCTGGGAAATACAGTGAATGTTTTCCCAACAATGTGATACTCAAAACTAACAGTCATTGTTGCACCTTTAGCCTTACCTGACAACCTAAAACTAGTTGTCCACTTGCCGGAACTATTCTCCTCCAACTCATCCAATTCAAGAGGAAGCAACCTTGTAAGATCAACGCGATGGTTTCCCAAGTCAAGCTCAGGAGTCCCATATACCGAAACATACAATAAGAAATGTTTAGCCTCAGACTTTGTTGATTGGTTTGGGCCATTCTTGCTACCAGATATAGAGCATGTATGAGTCAACTGTTCCTCAAACTCAGCTATCCCTTGAGAAACCACAACAGGACGAGTCGTCAACTAGCCATCTCGTCTCTTCCAATGAATAACAAGGCAAAGCTCATCAAACAATCTTGATAACCCTGCAACTGAATGGACTTGAACAAAAAAACAACAATTAAACTTTTTGTTCCTAAAGGCCAGGGATTTTAGGCCCTTCCAACTCCAAATGGATTTCTTACTCTCCTTCTCTATTGAACCGTCTTTATTCTTCGATTTCTGCTGATGACTCTTTTCGACAGACATTGAATGATTACTAGCAGCTGACATCAAACTACTCTGTCCAATTTTATTATCAAAATATAGGGCTTTATTTATAACTTCAATATCATCCAACATTTTATCATTTCACCCATTTTCGACATCATTAATTTTGTCCGTCGAAACTACAAGGATAACTTAAACTTACAAAGCGATATTGAGAACCCAATTCACAGAATTGTAGAATTCAAAATTGCTCCGGGCTGCTTAAACAAGATTGGCCTGTTAAAGGATTAATATTATGAAAAAGAAAGAAAATTTTCTTCAGGCAAAATAAGAGAAAAATAATACATAGGTTCTATCGTCATTACATCTTGTGTAATTGAGCATCAAATCCGTCTGCAAGTTTTGAACATAATGAAAAAGTGCTATTTAACATAAAAGAAATGAACTTTTTTTTTTCAAATGAAGAAGAAGAAGAAAGAGAGGTTGATTTTCTAACAAGTTTGAATTTAGCGATCTTTTGGGCGACTGTTTCTCCTTGTTATTGTCTCAAAACCTGTTTCATTTCTCTCTCTATTTTTGGCGTTATCTTTATTTTAAAAGTACAAACAATAAATTATGCGCTAACGAATGCAGACAGAATGATAAAAATTGTCCCTTATATTTGAAAGTAGTTCTAAAATAGTCCGTTAAAGTATGTACTGAACGTTGAAAAAAGTATTGTACCGAACAATTTGGATCTTTTATTTGTCAAATGTTAATATTTTTTTACACTGTCATATAAATATTTTTTAGACACTGTCATAAATTTACCGAACTTTTGTTAGATTTGATGGGTGCTATTAAAAAAAGGAAAAAATTATGGAAACTCAAATTTGGAGATGCAACTTTTTGCAGCTTATGTTATTTTTGATTTATTTCTTGAGTTTGATATTACAACTTTTTGAGATATAATTAAAGATAATTTTGCAAGAGCTTCAAGAAGAGTGAATTTAATTACCTCATATGGCTAAACTGCAGGGATTTTCATTGACGAGTCAGGTAAGCTAGGCCGCGCTCGTCTTTTTTGAATTGGCTATGCCAAAAGCGAGATCATATAGCTCTACCGGATGGGCATAGGGCCTTTTAACAATTCCTAATTTTGTTCCTACTTTCATGCAGTAATGGCATAAACATCCTTTACTAGAACTAGTATTTATCCAATCCCTTGCTTCTTGAATCTACTTATTTCTTAATACTTTTTTAGTGTCCGAGATAGAATAGAAAGTTTAGGTGAAGTTCTTTCTTTCTTTGAAGGACTTACTATTTATTTATCGTTTAGTGTTGGTTTTGTTGCATATCTTAAGATTTGATTGGTCTTTCTTAATGTTTGCGGTTAAATATTTTTCACTATTTTTGTCACGGCCTAATTTTTCAGGTCATGATGACATCTACTTTAATCCACCAGTAGGTAAGTCAAACCGTAGCCCAAAATGACAAGTAATGAGCTAATTGGTGGAAGGTACAATGAATACCGAAATTAAGCATAGAAATAGATTGTAGGCGATAAAATTTAAGTACGGTAGCATACATATAGATAGAGAGAGGAAATACCAAACAAGTATCCCACGACCTAGTAAGGTTGGTACAAGAGCCACTAATCAAAGAAAAGAGTATTAGTAGTATCAATTTACAAATAGTCTCGAAAGAAAAGACTGTCCAAAAGTAGCATAAGGAGAGAGAATCATTCCGGCTCTGAAAACTCACCTTATCTTCGAACTCTAGAATGCACTGGATAGAATATCAACGACGGTAGCTAGTACTCAAATGTGCATAAAAAAAATGCAGAAGTGTAGTATGAGTACCAAAATAATAGGTACACAGTAGGCATCATCAACTTACTGAGCTGAATCATAATAAAAGTATAATAAGATGCGAGAATATAAACTAAAGTTAAGGATAAATGGGCAAACCTAAAATAATGCTATGACTGACAGATAATATCTAACAAGGTAATAATATAAAAAAGAATATAGCCTAACACAACTTAATTGGGCCCTCATAAGTCCAGAAGGTACAAACAAAAGGAAATAACCCAATCGAGTCCCCATAAGCTAGATGGATGCAATCAAGAGAGAAATACTGACAACAACAATTATAGAGTCACCGACCACTGAAGCCATAATTGCGAATACTTTCGTACCATACATACCAGACTCGAACCGAATCCTTATTATAATAAGTGAATAATAAATGTCGGACTCAAATTGGACTCTAAAATCATAAGTGAACAGTAATCTTGGACTCGAATGGATCTTTAAATATCATAAATGAATAGTAAGTGTCAGACTTGAACTGGTCTTTAAAATAAATACAGATACCAAGTCTAGTCAAGAATAAAAAAGATATCTAAATCATTTTAGAGTCCAAGAATAAGTGTAAAATGACGAAAGGAGAGCTCCTAGATCTACAAGGAGCAAATTAAGATATTTGACCTTAAAGAGGGCCAACGGAGCCTGCTAATAAACTTCAAAAATTCATACTAAGGTAATTTCTACCCAAAAGCTAGATTAATTCATACCAAGATGATTTCTACCCAAAAATTAGACTAAGGTTTTCAAGTTCTACTACTAGGTGTTAGATGAGTCTAAATAAGTCCTAAGACAACAATTTAACTTAAGGGAAGAAGAAATGGGTCAATTTTAAACAACTATCTGGCTGGCCAAATATTCTAAATTTCCACTAAACATGCAACCAAATGATAAATTTCATCCAAATCTAGCATAATACTATACTAATACCGTAATAAATCTCAATCTCTGATGAAAGTAAGACTAACCTACTTGGGCATCAATGAGTGTTCGAGAAAGTTCATTAAATTAGAAATTTTTCTTTCGAGAAGCTTTCGCATGACGTTCTCTATCAAATTAATGATCAACACATTAATTCAAGATAATGATGCCCATCTTTCTTATAAATATTTCGAGTTCAAAATTGAGCTAAAATTACATATAAGGTCCGCTTGCAAAATCACAACTTTGAAATTGTCAAAACATCCCTCTAGGCTCAAAGGTCATTTATCCTAAAAAATGAATGAAATTCGAGCACAATTACACCCTCAAATCAGCCTACAAAGGATTAGGGACTTAAGGTTAAATTATAGAAAAAAATCAAGGAATTAGATGGAAACTTATGAAAATTTAGTTGAGGAAAGGCCTCTCATAAACTAATCAACTCACCTCAATCTCCCAAATATATTAAGCTCCCCAATTTTTCAAGTTCTTAAAGGTTTGATAGTTTTTTAAGACTTATCAAAATGAGCAAAATCAGGTAAATAGGAAATTAAATGCCCAACAATGAATGCTTTAGCAACCATTTGACTGCTTAAGAGGTCGTCGCTAAAGCGGCAGATCTTCGCTTAAGCGACCCATGCCCAAAGGATGACCTCCGCTAAAGCAAACGAGTGTTACTAAAGAAACTCTCTGCTAAAGCAGTGAGGCCTCTACTAAAGTGGTTAGGTGGGGACCAAGACTGGTTGTTAAAGTGGTGCCTTGGTCGCTTAAGTGATCAAAGGTCCACTTAAGCGGTTGCACCATCTCAAGCCTACACCAACACTTAGCAAAATTTGCCAAGTTTGCCCTGGACACCCAGTATTTATTTAGAATCCCGTGAATGCAAACGAATGATGAGTGGTGATTTTACCACTCAGTTGCATCAATGTTTGTGCACACTATCAAGTTTTGAATAAGAAAATGAGGTATCATCACTAATACCCACATTTTCCAGGTATATAGTTAAGAGGGTGAAAAGATGAAAAGATGCGGATTGGATCTAAAAAGGGATAAAATACAAGCAAGAGGAGTGAAGCTGGAGACTTAGAGCGGTTCAACCTCAGTTACCACGACCTTGGTCGCGGTCAGTCATAAAGGTCAAGAAAATGCGATCACAGAACACAACTGCAGTCGCATTGGCCACGATCGCGGACAACCTCACGCGATAGCAGCCAAGCGGGAGTATGACTCAGGGCAGTTTTCTAATTTCTATTGAACGAATCTAAAATATTATATAGGCAAAAACCCTTTCTTCTTGGGGTATTGCTTACCTCATAGATATTTTTGAATTGAAAGCAAGAAGCCCTAATTGGGCAAGTGTGTAACTAATTGTGGAGGCTTGATTTCTTAGTATTTTGTAGAGAATGAATGCTTTGGATAATCTTCATGGTATATCTTTGACAACACCTAAGCGCACACGCAAGTGTACGTGGTTTAATCAAGTAGTAAAGTGGCCTAATTAAAGTCAAGTACCGTCCCCACGGAGACTTGATTTAACAATGATTCAATTCTAGTTTAACTTTTAAGATTAATTCGGTGCAAGAGTAACCAAAAAGAGAATTTGTAATTTCGTAAATTAAAAAAATAAATAAAGCATAAATTAAAGTCTTGGAACAATCAATGGGAGAAAACCAAGGGTTAAAGCACTCCGAATAATCATTCTGTGTTATTGAATTGCATTCGTTAACTTGCTTATCTTGGTAGTTGATTCGTAGGGTTAATTGCATTATCATGATTTCTCAACCTCTAATTTTTTACCTAATTTGGACATTACAACTACATCATTCAGCGGGGATGTAATAATCCAATTAAGTAAATTAAATCTATCATCCTACATTTGAATCAAGTAAGGCATCTAAGTACATCCTTGTCCTAGACGCTAAGTTTAATTCTTTATTTTATAAAAGAATAAAAATTCAAACTCTGTTTATTCCCTTGTTCTATCTCCCTACTCCCTCTCCCGAGATCAAAAGGTCGATAATATATGTCTTTTATGTGTGATCAATCCATAAAATAATTAAAATAAGAATAAACACACAACCAATAATGATAAGCAAAATTAAAAAAGTTTAATCCAAAACTATAGTACTCATGTTCTTGATTTTAATCTCGAAAAAAGAGATTTTAGCCAATAATATTCATAATCGCGATCCAAATAATTGACTACATGATATGAAAAATTAAAAGTTAATTAAAGAATTAAAAAAACCTAATTAATAGTGTAGCAGCCACTTAATTTTCCACCACCGTCACAGGTGTTGTCCAAGTTGTGTGCCGAATTCTGTTTAATGTTGTATCCAACTCTATTTTTATTGTCCAGCTGTCCCCATATATAATATATATACTCCTTATTTTTGTGAGATTAAAGAAACTATCACGTGGTTCAAGAAATTATATTCAAAAGATTCCCACTAGCCTCCTCTTTCTGTGTACCACTCAATTTGATTTAAAATGAGATAGTCTCAATCCGTGTCTATGTGGAACTCGTCAGTAGTGGGGAAGTGAAATAAATCATGCGTCTCATGCTGTAGTTCCCCGAAATGGAGGGTGCGATCCACGCTAATCGCGTGCATCCACTGGAATTTATGTCTAAAATTTTGGTTAAGTGTTGAACATTCTATTCCTTATCCATGATTTTTGTAGTATATTTTTAATGAATTTTGAGCCTTTTTATCATTAATATATCATCGTATTCAGCTTACAAATCCTCCTACAATATCACAAACCACAAATTAAAGATTAAAACAACACAATATTCTCAACGATGAATCAAAACAAAAGCTAAGATAAGGTAAATTCGCAATGATCTTTCACTTATTATTCCGACTCCTGACTTAATCAAATTAAAATTTGGACATTAAAAACAAGTTATTCCACTCATAATTACGTCTTTAAAATATTTGAAACAAATTAAACACATTAGAATCCACCAAAATCAACTAGACACACAACTAGCTCAAGCTAGTAAAACTAGTTTTTCGGGTTGAACTCTAAATGACTAAATTAAGCACAAACTTGTTTGAAAAACACTTTGGATATTGTAAATACACACTTGGACACTTAAATTCTTATTTATATCAATATAAACACGTTAAGCATATGAATTGCTCTTAAAACAAGGATAATTAAGATAGAATAGTAACACTAGGATGTATAAATACACCCAACATCACCACCCCACACTTAAATTCTTGTTCAACCTCGAACAACTCTTTACTCTAAGAATCATAAATTGAGGAGACTCTACACTTATACGACATGCAAGACACTCAAGCTAGTACTACAATGACTACACTAAATGCAGGTTTCTATACAAAGCACGTTATTTACACAATTGATAGCTCATGAACACTACTCCAAAACATCCTAGCCTCAAGAATTGACTCACCTAGTGGAAAACTTATACATATTTCTCAATCAAGGACATCATACAAATCACCCACATTCATCAAACATGTGCCTCTCACAACAAGAGAGTTACCCATAATCACTCACAATAATGCAATTTATAACATAATGGGTACAAGAATCAAATTACACTCACTCTCATAAAGAATTCACAAGTTACACTCAATGACTCATAAGATTTCCCTTAGTGTAATGCTTCACTAATATTAGAAGTAAAGCTTAGGATCAATTAGGACTTTTTCGGGTTGTAATGTAGGCTAAGGGACGGGTAGGAACTATTTGGAAATAGTGACTAACCTCTCTAAGTGCTTTAATACACTACATTATGCATTTAGAACCACTCTCCAACAACCAATTTATACTTTTTCATCCACCCATAACCTTTATTTTTGCCCCATTTTTTTAAAGTATTTTCACAAACACTTGGTGGGCGAATTGTTTATTCCTTCAGGATTCAATATTTGTCATTTTTTATAAACATGGGAATATTTCTAATACCATTTATATCACTCTCAATCACCACACATCAAATATAAACACCAATAACTATTACCTTGGGGAATCAATTTCACCTTTTTCTTCTTTAATTTCTCAAACTCCGTACTAAATTAATTTTTTTTATTAAAGCACTTAGGAGCTTTTTGGATCAATTATGGTCTATCAAATAAGGGGATTGGGCTACATATGAGGCTACCAAAGAAAATAACCTAAAGGCTCAATGGGGCTAACTAGGATAATTCGCAAAGGGTAGGACAAATAGAAGGTATAAAGCAAGGCTATCAAAGAAATCCCTATATCATCTCCTAAACTCACATTCTTTATTTTGCTTTACACACACACCGTGCAAGTTCTAAACATCACATGCAACAAGGAATATACAAAAATTCTCACACACACATGGCACATGCTCAAATCAATAGGATCATTATAGACTCTCAACCAAACAATAACATGAATTTGAATTTAAGCCAACCAATACAAGAGTCATAAACATGAGCCTAAGAGTAAAAGTAGCAATTCGCACAGTTAAACATGCTTATACAAATAAACCCACTTGCATCATGCAATCAAAATAGCACCAACAAGAATATCTTACAATTTTTTTTAAATTGAGACAAAAATTAGAAATTCCCTACCCCACACTTAAAATCTACTTTGTCCCCAAAGTGAATTTAAAAGTAAAAAGATAGAAATACTCCCTAAGTCCTCTAGGCCTATCTAGTAGCATTTTACATGTAAATGAGATCTATGGGACCTCACACTTCATATTTGCAATGCTTCAAGCTCAAGTTATGGTACTCAAACTTCCCATTAACCTGTGACTCAACAAAAAACAAAAACTACATAAAATTAAAACTAAAAACTGAAAAGAAAACATGCCTAATTAACTTGGGTTGCCTCCCAAGCAACGCCTAATTTAGTGTCGCAGTACGACCCAACTCAACTCAACCATATTCCTTCACTCTTTTGCTTCTTTTTGGTAGCCATTTTTTCATTCGTTTCTGACCTCTTGAGTTTGCACTCTCAAGGTCAATATCTCTGTTTTCTTTAACCTTTATCATGTTGGAAAATGGTGATTTCATCCTAGTTCGCTCAATCAGGTAGTCGGAAGAGGTCTTTGGTGGCTTAAGCACCCCACACTCATACCTTTCAATCACATTGATCATGCATAAATATTTAAATTGGTAATTTTCAATGGGTGCTTTGTAAACATCAAATACCACCTCTTCATCATCTACCCTCATCTTGAGCGTGCCTTATCTAACATCAATTAAGGCCCCTCCGATTGCTAAGAATGGATGCCCCAATATAATTGGTACCTATTCGTCTGCCACAAAATCAAGAACAAAAAAATCAGCAGGAATAACAGATTTACCAACCTTTATAAGGACATCCTCAATAATTCCTTCCGGATATGTTATGGATCCGTCTGCAAGTTGCATAACCACGGGTGTTGATCTAGGCTCTCCTAAGCCCAATGTTTTTAACAATGATAAGGGCATCAAATTTATGCTTGCCCTTAAGTCACTCAGTGCATGAACTGCTTTACTCCCAATTTGAATAGGGAGAACAAACTTTCCATGATCTTTCAATTTCTTAGGGATTTTCTGTGTCATCACAGCGCTACACTCTTCAGTGAGTGTGATTGCTCATACATCTTACAATTTCACCTTCTTCACCACCACATTCCTATACTTTGCATACTTAGGCATACTCTGCAAAATATTGAGCAAAGGTAGGTTAATATGAAGCTCTTTGAATGTATCAATGAACTTTTTAAACAGGGCATCCTCCTCCACTTTTATTTGCCTTTGAGGGAAGGGCAATGACAGTGTCTTCTTCACTTCTGGTTCATCAACTTTTGATCTCAAGTACTCAGACTTCCTTGAATTTTCAAAAACTTTTTCAGGAACTTATTTGGTCACCACCTCAGCATCTACCTCATTTGTTGCCTTTGGAGGTCCTCCTTAAAGCTCCTTACCACTCCTCAAGGTGATTTCCATAACCTATTTTAGAGTTTCTATGTCGGCTGGCAAACCACCTTGTGGTATCGTATTCATTGCTTGTGATAATTATCCCACTTGCAACTCTAAACTTCTTGTGGCCGCTTGTTAATTCTGTAATTTTGGCTTTTGAATTTTTATATCTGTAAATAATTGCACTTGACCAGCTAAGAGTTGTTTCAATATCTCTTCCATATTGTTCGTTGACTGATTTGATTGGGTCTGTGGCTGTGGGGTATTCCATGGTTGATTTGGTGGCTGAGTTTGCCACTTCATGTTGTAGGTATTACTATAATTTGTCCTTTGAGCATTACCGACATACATTAAAGATTTCAAATTTAAAGCACATATGGTCACTGCATGACCACTATTTTTGCACACCTCACACCAACCTGCAGCTTGTTGGACGACATTGACTGTGGCTGCAGGTTGTGCTGATCCTAACTTCATGCTGCTGAATGATGTGTTGATCAAATTTTGTAAGGTAGAAACCTGTACTAATAAGGCTGTGAAATGGTCCCCTCTAGTATGCCCACAATTCTTTTCGTGGTACTTCTAGAATCTGAATGCCACTTTGGATTTCCTTATGCTATGCGGTTCAGTAATGTGTACAACTCATTATAAGTCAGCTCCAGCGCTTGACCACCTGCGGCTGAATCTAGAAAAATCTTCGTATTATGATCAAGAGCTTCTACAAAAGTATGATCAAGTACCTTATTGGACTTTTGGTGGTGTGTACATTCCCGAAGAAGAGCCTTGAAACGTTTCCAAGCATGATAGAGATTTTCATCAGGCTTCTGCTTGAAGCTCACTATCTCATTGCGAAGTCTTGCAGTCTTTCCTGATGGAAAGAATCTGATGAGGAACTTTTTGGTTAAGTCATCCCATGATGTAATTGAATTGGCCGGCTCCGCATCCAATCATCTTTTAGCTTCCCCCAAAAGTGAATGGGTAAACAGTGTCAGCCTCACATAATCTGGATTCACCCAGTTAGAGTGAATGTATCAGTAATATCAATGAAGGTTTGCAAGTGGACTTGAGGATCCTCGTGTGAAAGCCCTGCTAACTGTCCATTGCTAAAAGAAGCTGCACCATATTGTGTTTCAACTTGAAATTCCTTCCAGCTACCGGTCTTTGAATTGGGGAAGTCAAGCTCGTCGAAAGTGGGACTTCCACTTCCCTAACTGTCCTTCGGGTTAGTTGTTCTTTAACCATTGGAGCAGTATTCTCTTGGTCTTCTTCTATTTGAGATTCTGGGGAGAAGGATTGCTTCTCTTCTGCATTGGTGAAACTCTTGCTCGGATTCGGAGCTTGGTTCTACCAACTACTGTTCCCTTGCCAGCATATCAACCTAAAAACCTATTTCCTACAATAACAAAACCAAAACCAAGCGTAAAAACACCAAATAAACCTAAAAGTAAAACTAAAATAAAAAATTGCCAAATAACAAGTCCCCGACAACGGCAAAAAAAACTTGATAGCGCCCAAGCGCACACGCAAGTGTACGTGGTCTTATCAAGTAGTAAAGTGGCCTAATTAAATCCAAGTATCGATCCCACAGAGACTTGATTTAACAATGATTCAATTCTAGTTTAACTTTTAAGATTAATTTGGTGCAAGAGTAACCAAAAAGAGAATTTGTAATTTTATAAATTAAAAAAAAACAAATGTGTAAATTAAAGTCTTGGTACAATCAATGGGAGAAAACCCAGGGTTAAAGCACTCCAAATAATCATACTATGTTATTGAATTGCATTCGTTAACTTGCTTATCTTGGTTGTTGATTCGTAGGGTTAATTGCATGATCATGGTTTCCCAACCTCTAATATTTTACCTAATTTATAAATTACAACTTCATCATTCAGCGGGGATGTAATAGTTCAATTAAGTAAATTAAAGTTATAATCCTACATTTGAATCAAGTAAGACATCTAAGTACATCTCTGTCCTAGACGCTAAGTTGAAATCTTTATTTTATAAGAGAATAAAAATCCAAACTTTGTTTATTCCTATGTTCTATCTCCCTATTTCCTCTCCCGAGATCAAAAGGTCGACAATATATGTATTTTATGGGTGATCAATCCATAAAATAATTAAAACAAGAACAAACACACAACCAATAATGATAAGCAAAATTAAACAAATTTAATCCAAAACTATAGTACTCATGTTCTTAGTTTTAACCTCAAAAAGAAGGGTTTTAGCCAATAATATTCATAATCACAATCCAAATAATTGAATACATCATATGAAAAATCAAAAGCTAATTTAAGAATAAATAAAACCTAATTAATAGTGAAGTAGCCACCTAATTCTCCACCACCGTCACAGGTGTTGTCCAAATTGTGTGCCAAATTCTATTTAATGTTGTGTCCAACTCTATTTTTATTGTATAGAATTCCCCATATATAATATATACTCCTTATTTTTGTGGAATTAAAGAACCTATCACGTGGTCCAAGAAATTATATTCAAAAGATTCCTACTTGCCTCCTCTTTCCGTGTGCCACTCAATTTGATTTAAAATGAGACTGTCTCAATCCGTATCTATGTGGAACTCGTCAGTAGTGGAGCAGTGAAATCAATCATGCATCGCATGCTGTAGTTTCCAAAATGGAGGGTGCATCGCATCCAAAATTTTGGTTAAGTGTTGAACATTCTATTCTTTGTCCATGCCTTTCGTAGTGTATCTTTAATGAATTTTGAGCCTTTTTATCATTAATATATCACCGTATTAAGCTTACAAATCCCCCTAAAATATCACACACCACAAATTAAATATTAAAACAACACAATATTCTCAACGATAAATCAAAATAAAAGCTAAGATAAGACAAATTCACAATGATCTTTCACTTATTATTTTGACTCTCAACTTAATCAAATTAAACTTTTCACATTACAAATAAGTTATTCCACTCATAATAACACTTTTAAAACATTTTAAACAAATTAAACACATTATAATCCACCGAAACCAACTAGACACACAACTAGCTCAAGCTAGTAAAACTAGTTTTCCGTGTTGAACTCTAAATGACTCAATTAAGCACAAACTTATTTGAAAAGCACTTTGGACATTGTAAATACACACTTGCACACTTAAATGCTTATTGATATAAATATTAACACGTTAAGCACATGAATTTCTCTCAAAACAACGATAATTTAGATATAATAGTAACACTACGATACATAAATACACCCAACATCAATCTTTCTTTACCTTCTTCACGAGTAGCTAAGTAAATTAGTCTTGGGATTATGTTGAAATAAAGTGTAATTGTGTGTGGGAGTTATTGTGTTTGCATGATTCTTAGTTGTTGCGTATGGATTCCACCATTGCTTGAATTTATGAGTTTGAATTTGTGAGTGAAAACCCCAAATCTCCAAATGGGTTTGATGGGTGAAAAATCCAAATTCTAAAAACCCTTCATCAACCTAGAAAGAGGGATGGAGGTGAACTTGAGGTAACCCATAACATCCTTGAAAGAGAGTTACAGGGGGACAAGGTAATGGTGGACAATTGAGCTTGTGGTTTACTACTTTTTGCAATCTTAGAAATAAGTGCATTTGGAGTGTAAATCATGTTAAGAGAATCATCTTAGAAATAGGGATTATTGATTGAGGTTTTGGGTGATTACGAATTGCACACTTGTTAGGTGCTCGAAAGAGCCAATGGGTGAAATCATTGTGGTTTTATTGAAAGATTGACCAAACTAACTTTCGACCTAGCCTATTCTTTAGTTAACAACTAAGATTTATGCTAAACCATCATCAATCCACATGCTTTACCTTTAGGTAGACATAATCCCAAGATTTTCTTAAATCTTGATTTTAAATCATAAGTATTACAATCGTGCATTTCTAGTTGAAAATCATTGCAAACCATTCCACCCATCTTATTTTACATGTGTTTGTTAGCATTCCGGGTAACCTTGTAGTAATTAGAGCACCCATAGGACATGAAATTTATAAATTTCTCCTTGTGGATTTGACCCCAACTCTAGTTGGTTATTAATAATGACCGCCTCCCCCTCAAACATGGGAGTGAGTTGAGCATTATCAATGAACTATGCTACCCTACCAAATTTGACATTCTAGAACCAACCACCTTTAAATTTCCATTTGGGGTTGTTTCAATGAAATATAGGTCTCATACCTAATGGTCGTTTTAGCCAAAATCCACCCAATAGGTCAAAATGAATCTTGAAGCCTTAAAACCTGAATTAAAGGATTCCCAAGCTTAAAATCGATATTTCAAATCTAACAAAACTGTCAAAATGGGCATACAAGGTCATTTTCGTAAAGTTTAAGACTGATACCCAATTCTCAACAGCAAAAACTTCAAAATAGGGAATTGACTCTAAAAACCAAAAAAACTATTCGGTAACTGACTATCAGCTCCAACAAGTCATAAATGACTTAGGAAAGCTGTGGGAAAGTTCTAAATAATGAAATAATATGAAGTTACATAAAATGACGAAGAAGGTCATTACAAAATCCTCTACTAAAAGGACTTTTATCTGTGAAAGTAAAGGATCAAGGTGTACCTGAAGGCTCGAACATGTGAAGATACTGGACCTGTATCTTACTCTCGATCTCCTAGGTAGACTCCTTGACTGGACAATGTATCTACTGAACTCTAGAGTGCAACTGCCTAACATGCTAATATGAGCACTGTCTCCTCCATAAAGGTCAACGTCTCATCCAACTGAATCGATTTCCACCAAAGCATGTGAGACTCATTCGGAATATAACATTGCATTATCGAGACATGGAAAATTGGGCTAATAGCTGCAAACTCTGAGGGTTTGGACAACTCATAAGATACTTCTCCAACTGTTTGAAGTATCTTAAATGGCCCAATATACTTGGGGCTGAGCTTATCCCTCCTTTTGAACCTCATCTTGCCCTTTATAGGTGATACTCGTAGGAAAATCAGTTACCAACTCCAATCTTGTAATGACCCTCTAGGTTATTTCCTCAATTTGCATGTACTTCTAGTATTTCAAGCATTTCCACAGCAGCTACAGGTCATTTATGACTTTCTAGAACTATTAGTTTAGTGATCGAACAGATCAATTGGATTTTAGGCTCATTTCCCTATTTTAGAGTTTTGCCTATTCAGTATTTGGTCTCGTACCAAAACTCCTAGTAGATGACCTCGGATAAGAATTCCAACAGTGCCATCAACTCTAAAATATTAATTTTAGACCTTTGGTTCAGGTCCCGAGGCAGGTTGGAAAGTTAAGAAAATAAAATATGGGTATGGGACCTACATTTGGTTGAACGACCTTGAATGGAAATTGTATTGCGCCATTGAGTCCGAAATATCTAATTTGATATGGTTTCATTATTTGTTTGCATATACAGGATTCTAAATTAATATCGAGGGCTTGTCAAAAACTTGAAAAAACTTCCAATTTCAGTTGTCAACTGATGTGGTTGTGATCTTCAACCAAGGGCTGCGATCGCGGTACCCTTGACTGGGAGATAGTGTGATCTTCATAGGCATGTGGCGATCACGACCTGTGTTCTCGATCATTAGTGCGATCACATACCTCAAGGTTGTGATAGCAGCTCCCGAGTACCTGGGCTGGGTATAAATTAAGCCCATTTCCATGATTTTGGGCATTATTCATCGTTTCCTTTGTGATATAAACCCTAAAATAGCATGAGAGCTTAAAATTTAATCTTATAGATTATATGTCAAGCTTGGTTAACGATTATTTCATGAATTTCCTTCGAATTCATGGTAAGATTCCTTCAAATTCTTGATAAATTCTTAGAAATTAGGGCTTTGAATTCTTAAACTTTAAGGGTTGATTTGAGACCCAATTTGTGCTTCATTTATGCTCAACTTTTGAGCACTACTTTCTTGTCCTTTGAGGGACCTCGTGATGATTTCAATTTTGAATTTTGTTAGCAAGCCCCACGAGCCTATTGTTGACCCAAAATTTGACCCGACCCATTATATGGAAATATTAGTCTTATTTTACTCCTAATGACACATATATTATGATTTTGATAGAGTGATAATTTTTTGGGATCGCGGAGTGAAGACAAATGATTTGGGAATGATTCAAGGGTTTGTGGTTCAACTTCGAGGTAGGATTCTATCTAATTTTATTCACAAGATGATATGTTATATATATATTATGTAAATGTGAGTGTAAGATAGATTATGGGTGGAGAACCGTGACTTAGTGTTGATTATTTAAGTTTGGAAATTAGATGAGAGATTTGACTCGTAAGGAGATATACTTGTTATATTTCTTCTTAATAGATTGAGCAAATACATAGAATGGTTATGAGATAATGCTAGGTTTGGGCTGTGGTTTAAGTGTTGGAAGTATGGTTAGTATGATTAACCTTATTTGGGATATTTTAGAGATCTTAAAATCGTAATTTAGGTGGAATTGACCTAATTGCTCATGTTCTAGGTGGAATTTCTATCTTAGGATTGATTATGGATTATTTACCATCCAGAAGTCAATTTAGATACCTTAGCCTAGTTCGGGGTAGAAATTACCTAAATATGGAGTTTAAGGATTAGAAGTGAGTTCCCTTGACCCACCTTAGGCCAAGACTTATGTTAGCCCTTGTGGACTTATTTACGCATGTTAGACATAGTTGAGACTATTGAGCCTTTAGTATAAGGTTATTTAGTGACATGGTAAATAATGATGGAGTTCTTGGATTATGATTAATGGCCTCTAGCCATGATACAACTTTCAAATTTGATTTCTGATATGGTCCATCGACATGCTTAATAATATATGCATTGACATAGTTTTGCTATAGCTTATAGACATGAGATGTCTTATGAATATGATTATTGATATGAGTTTTGGATATTTATGTAGGCCCAACACTGTGATTATAATGTAGTAATTATTCCAGATACATTATTGGGTCCAAGGCTGTGTTATGATATCGGTTGGACAATCGGGAAGTGTTTATCTCTGTAAAGGATGTGGTTGTAGTTTAGAGATTTATTGATACTTATGGTTCCATTGTTTGAATATTGGTGATTGCATGCATAGATTCGGTACATTCATGATCATTAAATTGATAGATGATATGATTCTAGTTAAAATATAATTCTACTATTATTTTTCCTAAATAAGGGTTAAAGCCCACTTTTCACCTTAAAAAATAATTTTTTCATAACTGTACTTGTCTATCTTAATGAATAACTTATGTGTAATGAGTTTGATAATGATGTTGTAATGATTTGACTGAGAAAGATTTTGGTTTATAATTTGATACTACTAATTACTCTATTCGTGAGAGATTTTGACCCTTTCTATACTTTTATAATGATTTAGTCCTGAACTTTACTCTAGAAAATGGATTTACACTTTTTTATCCACGACTTATATCTATGCAATTATTATATATCTACACATCTCTCTGACATAGGATAGAAGAAGAAGATGTATTTACGATATAAATTCTCAGTAAAACCCGATTATAAATTATAGTATTGATGTTATATATATGTTGATAATTACGATGATATGTTTATATACCCGACAAGGCCAGAAGATGATAATGATGATGATATACTTATATACCCGGCAAGGCTGAAGAATTATTATGATAATATATTTATATACCTGGCAAGGCTAGAGGGTAATGATGATGATATCCTTATATACCCTACAAGTCCGGAGGATGATGATATGTTTATATATCCGACAAGGTCAAATGATGATGATGATAATATGCTTATATACTCGACAAGGCTAGAGGATGATTGTGATGATGATGATTATAATATTGATTATGCTTACCGATTTGTGTCTGGCTACTTTTATGATATTGTGGATCCTGTTGCATTTATTTTTACATGTGCATTGCTTATCACTAGTATGAGACTATATCTATCAGTCTTATGGTAGGTTGCATAGGTATGGGTGATGAGTATGACTTGTGGTGTGTTGTATGTTGATTGAACCTTTTGAACCAAGGGTGATGGTCATTTGTAAAAAGCTTGATTAGGTATTGGTTTTTCGAGCTAGCTGGTTACTCACGTTGTCATTGCTATCGTTATCCTTATTATTGTTATGATCATTGTTATGGCTAATTTATGACAACTTTGCTATTGATTCGGTATAGAGATTGAGGTATGATTTTGGCTCTTTTGCCTTACGACTACATTATTATGCATGATTATCTCATGATTTGACGTATGGATTAGAAACCCTGAGTATACTAGCACTAGTTACTGCTATGATTATGAGGTCTTAAAATGCTAGTCTAATGATTTAGGATATACTTCGAGTTGACCTTGGTTATATATATATATGAAAAAATCTCTTGGGATTCCATGAGCAGGCCCCGTGAGCCCATTCTTGACCCGACCCATTATTTGACAATATGCGTCTTGTTTTACTCCTAGTGATGCATAGATTACAATTTTGATAGCATGACGACATTTTGGGATCGTGGAGTAAAGACAGACGATTTGGGCATGATTCAAGGGTTTGTGGTTCGGCTTCAAGGTAGGCTTCTGTCTATTTTTCTTCACAAGATGATGTGTTTTATATATATTGCATGTGAATGTAAGTGTAATATTGATTATGGGTAGAGCACCCTGACTTAGTCTTGACTCTATAAGTTTGAGGATTAGATGAGGGATTTAACTGATGAGGAAAATATACTTGTTATATTTCTAGGATCCTATTATCTTATTCATACATTAAGCTAATCTTAGAATGGTTATGATATGATGCTAGGTTTGGGATGTGGTTTAAGTGTTGGAAGTTTGGTTAGTATGATTAACCTTATTTGGGCTATTATAGTGATCTTGAAATCATTATTTAGGTGGAATTGGCCTAATTGCTCATGTTTTAGGTGGAATTCCTATCTTAGGATTGATTATGGCTTATGTACCATCTAGAAGTCAATTTAGATACCTTAGCCTAGTCTGGGGTAGAAATTACCTAAATATGGAGTTTGAGGATTAGAAGTGGGTTTCCTCAGCCCACCTTAGGCCAAGACTTGTGTTATCCCTTGTGGACTTATTTACGCAAGTTAGACATAGTTGAGACTATTGAGCCTTTAGTATAAGGTTACTTCATGACATAGTGAATGATGATAGATTTCCCAAATTATGATTAATGGCTTATAGTGATGATACGACTTTCAAACTTAATTTATGATATGGTCCTCTGACGTGCTTAATAATATAGGCATAGACATAGTTATGCTATGGCTTATAGATAAGAGTTGGTTTACAAATATGATTATTGATATGAGTTTTATCAAGTTATGAGATGGTTTACAAATATGATTATTAATATGAGTTTTGGATATGTATGTGGGCCTAAGGCCGTGATTATGATATTGTAATTATTTTGGACACATTATTGCGCCCAAGGCCGTGTTATGATATTAATTGGACATCCGAAAAGTGTTTATCCTTGTAAAGAATGTGGTTGTAGTTTATAGATATATTGGTGCTTATGTTTCCATTGTTTGAATACTAGTGATGTCATGTATAGATTCGGTAGATTCATGTTCATTAAATCGGTAAATGATACAATTCCAATTAAAATATGATTCTACTACTATTTTTCATAAATAAGGGTTAAATCCCACTTTTCATCTTAAAAACACATTTCTTCATATTAGTACTTGCCTTTCTTAACGAATAACTTATGTGTATTGAGTTTGATAAAGATGTTTTAAGGATTTGGCTAAGATAGATTTTTTGTTTATGATCTGATACTACTAATTACTCTAGTCGTGAGAGATTCCGACCCTTTCTACACTTTTATAATGATTTAGTCCCAAAAGTTTCTTCTGGCAATGGATTTATGGATTTACACTCTTTTAGCCACAAGTTAAGTCTGTCACCTATTATATATCTATATACACATCTCTTTGGTATGGGATAGAGGAAGATGATGTATTGACGATATAAATTTCAAGTAAAACTCGATGACAAATTATAGTATTGATGTAATATATATGTGTTGATGATTTTGATGATATGTTTATATACCCAGCAAGGCCGGATGATGATGATAATGATATGCTTATATACCCGACAAGGTCGGAGAATGATTATGATGATATGTTCATATACCCGACAAGGTTGAAGAGTGATAATGATGATATACTTATATACCCGACAAGGCGGGAGGATGACTATGATGATATATTTATATACCCGACAAGGCCAAAGGATGATGATGATGATATTCTTAAATACCAAGCAGGGCCAACTGATGATTATGAATATGATAGTTTTGTTGATGATGATTATGATATAGATTATTCTTACCGGTTTGCGTCTGGCTACTTCTTATGATATTGTGGATCCTGTTGCATTCATATTTGCTTATCACCAGTATGTGCCTATATCTATTAGCCTTATGTGGGGTTGCATAGGTATGGGCAGTAAGTATGACTTGTAGTGTGTTGTATGTTGATTGAAACTTCTGAGCATAGGGCGGTAGGGGCTCGTGAAAGGATCGGTTAGGCAATTGTAATTCGGGCTAGCCGGTTACTCATATTGTCGTTGCTATCATTATCATTATTATTATTATGATCATTGTTATGGCTAATTTATTGCAGCTTTTCTATTTATTCGGTATAGAGATTGAGGCATGATTCTGGCTCTTTTGCCTTATGATTAAATTATTATGCATGATTATATCATGATTAGACGTATGGATTAGAAACCCTGAGTATACTAGCACTAGTTCCTGCTATGATTATGAGGTCTTAAAATGCTAGTCTAATGATTTGGGATATACTTTGAGTTTACCTTGGTTATCTCACTCTCTCTCTCTCTATATATATGTATGTATGTATATGTATATCTAGCTATATGTAGCAAAGGTATTACTGTATATCCCTTCCTTCCTTCATTATTCAAATTGTTTATTTATTCCTTGGCGTTATATACTGTTACATATCTTTCTTATACCTTTTATTCGTATATTAATCAGTGATTTACTGTATAGTGTTGAGATTCCTGATTATGGATGGAATAGGATAGTTCATTCTTAATACTTCCTTACCCTTATTATGTTAGTTTCATGGAGATGAATAAGATAGTTTATCCTTATTATATCTTTGACTTTCTTATGTGGCTGCTGGATATTTGGGTGTAGTTTCCATTCTTATATGTTTGTCACGACCCGAACTAGGGCCTGGCCGTGATGGTTATCTCAAGCCCACCATGGATCGAAGATCACTTCCATCGCCTAACCTTATGAGCTCAAAAATGATAATAATAACAATGCAGAATCCATTTAAGTAGTAATAAGAAGTTGAATGAATAACTCAACGAAACTAAGAGTCAAAACAATAACCAACCAACCCATATTTGTCCACAATTGCCTCTAAAACCCAGAATAGCAACTAAGTCGGAACATGCCCCTGACTATGACCAAAAGAATCCAATTTACTATAAAAGTAAGGAGAGAATGATGAAATGACAAAGCCTTCTGAAATATTGAGGCTCACCACTTCACATCAACTTAGAGAACGTGCTAATCTACCTCGTACTGCACAGGAGCAACAGAAGTGTCTTCGGACCCTACATCATTAAATGATGTAGCGTCCAAGGAAGGTCAGTGGGATAAACACTAACATGTACCTCAGGGAAAGTGATAACATAATGCTATGTCTAAAAATCAGTTAAAACCACATGGACACATTCATATATACATATATAAGATGTCGGGATAGGGTAAAGGTCATAAATAAGAGAGTTTTAAAACCATTAACCTGGACTGTGTAGCTTGATCCATCCCATGGGTGCCTATGTGATATATGGGCTTAAATCCCCCTATTGAAAGGGCCCCAGTACATGTTACCCGTACAAATCAAGGAAAATCCAAAGAAAATCTAATACCACCATGGGCAATAGCCATCCCATATATACACATATATATATATATATATGAAATATATGTCAATAACACAATCATATTGACCCCTAACATCGGTAAATTGGTTTCCAGTGTTTGTCCCTTGGGTTTTACATTTGTCCCTCGGGTCTTACACCTTTACGGTGAGCTACACAACTCCCTTTAAGTAAAAATTAAAATAATTTACACATAATTCCAACCATTATCCTGGGAGTCATTCATTAAGGCATTTACTACTTGGTATCATCATACCAATTGCTTGCAAGCTAATATATTAATGCCAAACCAATTCACATAACCAAATTGGACTCCCAAGTTCCATTAAAATACAACCATGGCCATCTAAATCTATTTTTATGTCCATTTATCTATTAATCCAATGCATTGAGTTCAAAAATAAGTTAAACCATGTAAATTTCCATAATTTAAATCAAATTCATAATGTGGGTTGAGGTTCATGCAATTCCAAGACAAAATTCATCCAATTTGGGGAAACCAATGTCTGCCATTCCAACCATTTAAATAATGTACCAATTTAGTCCCAAAAACATCAATTTAAAGTATAAATAATTAATTCAAAACATAGGACAAGTAATTCAATCAGTAACAACCAAAACCCCTCAACCCAGTTTTGAAATCCCCAACATAAATCACACAAAAGCCATTCAATTCATACCACAATGTAAAACTAAAGTTTAGGAAAGAGAAACATGCCTAAAAACACAAGAATTTGATGTTTGGATCCCGTATGATGAATTTCTTGTAAAAACCTTGAGCTTTGTTGGTTATAGTGTTAGAGAAGAGAATAAAAGTGTTTGATCTTTTTGAATGAAGGGGAAAAGGTCAATTTTATGTATATAAGTCGTCGAAAGGGTGAAAAGCCCAAAATCCCCTTACCCCTAAGTGAAAAACACCAATTCTTGACAAAATTTACACCTTGACATGGCACGACCTTATCCCGGAGGTTATCCTCTGTGCCACATCATTATCATGAAGGGTAACCTCCGTGACACAGTGATATCGCGGAGTCACACTGCCTCAGAGTTCCAAAATATCTCTGAAACCTTTTCAAAAATTCTGAAACTTTCCCAAATTACCCTATTAACATCCCTAAACACAATTCGAGTCAAAAATCAATATTTTGAACACAGAAAGGTCAAAATAAAATGATCAAAATTTTAAGAGTCTTACATTATCCCCCCTCAGGACCATTCATCCCTGAATGATGAGTCAGGACTAGCATGAGAATAACAAGAATACACCAGAATCAAATGACAAACTCAAAAAATAACAAGAGAAAAATGAAACTCATATCTTACGCACTTTCATCCAACCCGGGGAACAAAAATGGGTATTTAGCCTTCAAATCTTCCTCAGCTTCCTATGTATCTTCTTCTACCTTTTGGTTTCTCCAAGGAACATTCACCAAAGATACATCCTTCGTCCTCAATCTACGAACTTGCCTCTCCAATATTTCAATTGGGACTTCCTCATAAGACAAAGAATCCATAACACCAACATCCTCAACAAGCACTATCAAGGAAGGTTCACCCAAATAATTTTTCAGCATGGACACATAAATTATGGGATGAATAGAACCCAAACTCGCAGGCAAATCCAACTCATAAGCAACATTCCTAATTCTCCTCAAAATTTGATATATACCAATATAACGGGGACTGAGCTTCCCCTTCTTCCCAAACCTCATGACTCTTTTCATAGTACACACCTTCAAGAATACCTAATCACTTACTTCAAGCTCCAACTCTCTCTGCCTCACATTGGCATAAGACTTTTGGCAACTTTGAGCAGTCTTAAGTCTTTCTATAATCACCTTTACTTTCTTTATGGGTTGGTGAACCAAGTCAGGACCAATCAACCTAGTCTCACCATCCTCAAACCATCCATTAGGAGACCTACACTTTCTACTATAAAAATCCTCAAAAAGAGATATGTGAATGCTCTAATGATAACTATTATTAGACACAAATATATAAGAGGCAAATGATCAACCTAACTACCTGTAAAATCAATCACACAGGCCCTTAGCATATCCTTTAAAATCTGAATAGTATGCTCCACTTGTCTATTCATTTGAGGGTGAAAAACGGTGCTAAGGTTCACCTGCATACCCAAACTTCTCTAAAATGAACGCCATAAGTGAGATGAAAATTTCATCCTTAGTCTGAAATGATGGACACTGGCGCACCATAAAACTTCACAATCTCCTAAATGAACAAATTAGCATAGTTCTATCCTGAGTAGTTAGTTCTCACAGGAAAAAAATGTGCTGGCTTAGTCATCCTATCCACAATGACCCAAATCAAATCATATTAATTGTGAAACTACGGAAGACCCATAATGAAATACATATTGATTATCTCCCACTTACATATAGGCAACTCTATCTCTTGAGATATACCACCAGGCCTCAAGTGCGCTACCTTAACCTGCTTACAAACTATACGCTTAGCCATAAAGTTTGCCACATCCCTCTTCATATTGTCAACCAATAGATTTCCTTCAAGTCATGATACATCTTAGTATAACTTGGATGAACTGTATACCTGAATGTATGATCCTCAGTTAAAATCCTCTCCTACAGCCCATCAATATCAAGAACACACAACCTACCTTGCAACCTTAAAATACCATCTCTCCCTATCTCAAATGCCATAAACTTTAGCTAACCTACATCATCCCTAATCTGCATGAGTATGGGGTCCAAAGCTTACTTCCCCTTCACCTCAGTACCAATAGATGATTTAACAACTTCTTGTACAATGACTCCCCCATACTTAGAGTCTAAAATACGAACTCCCAAATTAGCTAATATGTGAATTTCCTTTACTAACCCTCTCTTCTTCTCACCAACATGGGATAAACTCCCCATATATAAACCGCTAAGAGCAGAAAAAACAACATTAACTTTACTTGGATGGTAATGAAGACTCATGTCGTAATCCTTGAGCACTTTAAGCCACCTCCTTTGCTTAAGATTCAACTCCTTCTAAGTAAATACATACTGCAAGCTTTTATGATCTAAATAGATATCCACATGCACCCCATATAGATAATGGCGCCAAATATTCAAATCAAAATCCATAGCTACCAAATCCAAGTCGTGAGTTGGATAATTGCTCTCATGAACCTTAAGATGCCTAGAAGCATAGGCCACAACCTTACTATGCTGCATTAAGACACAACCCAATCCCACACGGTGCATCACAAAACACAACAGAACCATCAGTACCCTCTGGTAAGGCCAAAACTAGCGCAAAAGTCAACTTATTCTTCAACTTCTCAAAGCTACCCTCATAAGCATCGGACTACAAGAACTTGGCCTTTTTCTGAGTCAGCCTTGTCAACAGATCAGCAATAAAAGAGATGCTCTACACAAACCTCCTATAATACCCAACCAAACCTAAGAAGCTCCTAATGTCAGTTGGAGTCATGGGTCTGGGCCATTTCTTAGCTGCCTCAACCTTCTTTGAATCCACCATAATCCCCTCACTAGACACCACATGTCCAAGAAAAGTCACAATATTCAACCAAAACTCTCACTTAGAATATTTAGCATATAACTTCTGATCCTTAAGGGTCAGCAACATAATTCAGAGGTGATTGGCATAATCCTCTTTACTCTTACAGGACACCAAGATGTCATTAATGAAAACTATCACCAACAAATTCAGAAACTAGCTGAAAAATTGATTAATAAGATCCATGAACACAACTGGAGCATTAGTCAAATCGAATGACATCACTAAGAACTTTTAGTGACCACACCGTGTTTGAAAAACAGTCTTGGGAGTGTCAACCTCCCAAATTTTCAACTGATGATAACCCGAACGAAGATCAATCTTAGTGAAATAACTAGCACCCTGAAGTTGGTCAAAAAGGCCATCCATCCTAGGAAGAGGGTACTTATTCTTCACTATCACCTTATTCAACTGACAATAATCTATACATATCCAAACAACCTATTTTTTTTTCACATAAAAAGCACAGGATCACTATACGGAGAAACACGAGGACAA
The DNA here is from genome assembly GCA_030864215.1 of Capsicum pubescens. Taxonomy (NCBI): domain Eukaryota; kingdom Viridiplantae; phylum Streptophyta; class Magnoliopsida; order Solanales; family Solanaceae; genus Capsicum; species Capsicum pubescens. Next base: position 188,493,987 of record CM061544.1, on the reverse strand, counting down.
ATAAACCCTTTATCCAGAAGATCTTTTAACTACTCTTGTTGCTTCTTTAGTTCAGTCAGAGCCATTGTATAAGGAGGAATAGAAATAGGACGAGATCTAGTAGAAGATCAATCCCAAAATCTATTTTCCTATCGGGAGGAATTCTAAGAAGATCATTGGGAAATATGACAGACCCAAACCAGGGCCTAGTCATGTCAGGTATCTCAAGTCTAACCAGGATTGGAGACCACCCTAATACCCTACCGTTAACCACCCTACAACCTATGTCGGATGAATTCTAAACATATAACAAGATAAAACAATAATCTAAAGATAATAAAGTAAGTCTACAATCATAACCAAACAACCACAATCAAATGTCCAATCAATACCAATTCAAATACCAAGGCTAACACTAATACCGACATCCCCCATGCCTATAGTAGTCTGAAAAAACCTCTAACCAAAATCAAAGAACATCCGATCGGGATATGTCCCCGGCCATATCCAAAACCATAACTTAAGAATTAACAATAATGAAAAGAAGTCCATAACATAAAATGGATCCTTCTGTAGCATGGAAGCTCACCACTTCAATCTGACTCAAAACTATCCCTGAATCCAAGTCACTGAGCAGGTGGAATAGTAGTATGGTCGATTCCTACATAGCATGCGAATATGATGCCCGAAGACTATTAGCGGGTTGAATGCTTGCATATAACTCAGGGATAAAGCTAAAATAATCCCATCATTCAAAACCAAATTCAAATAACCATATGCAACCACATATATATATAATGCCGGGATAGGTAAAAAGGTTTGGCATGCATTTAAATCCTTAACCTGGGTTGTGTAGCTTGACCATCCTAAAATCGTCCATGGGCTATATAGGTTCAACTCCCTCTGTTGAAAGGGACCCAGTGCATGTTAGCTGTACGATTGGAGAAAGAACCTGAGATAACTAGTACATCTCCTATAATATAAAGTGTGATATCATGCACACTATCACCAAGACCACCCTTAAATCGACAAACGTGAGTTTTCAGTGTCGGTCCCCCCGGGATCCCCACCTTCCACGGCTTTGATACTCAGCCCCCTTTAAGACCATATTAAATTATTTACATATTACCAACCATTTACCAAGGAGTCATTTAACTAGGCATTAACCATTGTTATCGTCATACCAAAATTAGAGCTTGCAAGTTTATTACCTTATGCCATATAAACCAAATTAGACTCCATTGTTTCCAATTAATCAAACCATGGCCACCAAGGCATTTCCAAAACCATATGAAACCAACAAAATCTAATTCATGTTGTTTAACCATTTATGCAACACAAAGATTCCAAGGATAATCATACTATGTGACAAAAACCATTCTCCTTGATAATTTCACAAACAGGTTGAGGGCATGCCATTACAAAAGCCAAAATTATCAAATTTGGGGGTCAACCACGACCCCTTAATTAAATCACCATTCCCATGCACCCACATGTGGAAAACCATAATTAAAACTTAAAAACCCATAATAAATCATGAGGAACATTAGTCAACCATGAACATCCAAAACCCTCAACCTTTATTTCAAAACCATAATAGTACCACAAAAACCATACATTAAAATATATGTTTTTAGTAAAATAACAATAAGGGAAGAGTCATATGCCTGAATTATGAAGTTCATGGAGAGAAATTGATCTTTAAGCCCTTAGATGACCAATTCGGAGAAACCCTAGCCAATTTTGCTTGAGAGGATTTTAAGAGAGTAAAGATGATGTTTAATCTTGTAAAATATGGAATGAATGACCAAAGAGTGTTATAGGGACATGGGGTCTTAAGGGTTTTGAGTGGATAATGTCTAAAGTGCCCCCAACTTAAAATTGTAAAAAGATCGTAGGTGGTTATGAGTCGACCTCCTGACTCTTGACCACAATATATGACTCGTACCATTGAGTCGTCACTAAGATAGTGAGTTGGACGCCCACACACTATCCACCATACAACTCCAAGTCAAGTAACTAAGTTTTTGATTTGATGAAGGACCGACCAAATGACCCGTCACCACCCCTAACGACCCATACGACCAAGTCGTAACCATAATAGAACCCCAACCACCATTTACTGGACACCTAATGACTAGGGTCACCTAACCCATATCCATACCATACGACTTATATGATGAGTCGTTACTAGGACAGTGAGCTCAAAGCTCAGGAAATTTCCAAGGGCCAAAACCTTGGGTGTTTCAATGCTCCCCCACTTGGATCATTCATCCTCGAATAATGGGACAAGGTAGTGACTAACATAATTAAACCCCCAAATATCTCTATGCTTACCTTTAAGATAGAAAATAGATTACCATAGAATTCACAATCCACCTTTAACAAAGAAAAAAAGCAAAGATATCAAGATTAACACATATCATAGGCACGATTTTCTTGAACAAGAAATTAGAATGGATACTTGGACTTCATGTCCTCTTCATCTTCACATGTAGCCTATTCCACCTTGTGGTTCCTTCATAGAACCTTTACTGAAGCTATATCTTTGGTCTGTAACTGCCGAACCTACCGATCTAAGTTTCAATGGGGACCTCCTCATAAGATAGGGAATCTGAAATACTAATATCCTTGATAGGCATAATTTGTGATGAATCACCCCCACACTTTCTCAACATAGAAACATAGAACACCGGGTGAATGAAGCTTAAACTTGAAGGCAACTCCAACTCATGTGCAATATTTCCAACTCTTCTCATAGCTAAGTATGGACCAACATACCAGGGACTAAGCTTGCCCTTCTTCCTAAACTGCATCACTCTCTTCATGGGTGATACCTTTAAGAACACCCTATCCCCAACCTCAAACTTTAACTTTCTGTGCCTCATATCCGCATAGGACTTCTATGACTTTTGGCGGATTTAAGCTTATCTCGAATCACCTTCACCTTTTCCATAGCTTGGTGAACCAAATTCAAGCCAAATATCTTCGTCACACTAACCTCAAACCACCCAATAGGAGACCTACACCTCCTACCATACAAGGCCTCAAACAAAGCTATCCCCATGCAAGAGTGGTAGCTATTATTATATGCAAACTTTATAAAAGTCAAATGTTCACCCCAACTACCACCATAGTAAATCATGCAAGCTCTAAGCATATCTTTCAATGTCTGAATAGTCCTTTCTATTTGCCCGTCTGACTGTGGGTGGAAAGTCATACTAAGACTCACTTTGGTCCCCAGACCTTTCTGAAACAACTGCCAAAAGTTAGATAAAAACTGCGTACCATGATCTAACATGATAGAAAAAGGTATCCATGAAACTTCACAATCTCTTGAAGGTACAACTTCACATAACCTCTTTCGAAAAAATGGTCATAACTGGTAAAAAGTGAGCAAACTTTGTCATCCTATCAATGATGACCCAAACTAATTTTGAGACCGAGGAAGACCAATAATGAAATCCATATTGATCACCTCCTACTTCTACACAGAAAACTTAATCTCTTAATACAACCCTTCGGGACGCATGTGTTCAACTTTCACTTGTTGGTACACCATGCACCTAGCCATAAAACTAGACATATCCTACTTCATTTTGTTACACTAATACATTTCTTAAATGTCATGATATATATTTTTATCGAACCAAGATGAATAGCATAGCGTGACTCACACGCCTAAACCAAGTTCGTCTCTCGTAATCTATCTATGTCAGGAACACACAATCTCCCTTGGTACTACAAGGTACCATCGTTACTAACTTCAAAATCCATTACTTTATGCCCACCTACATCACCCTTGATCCTCATCAAGATAGGATCTAACACTTGTTTCTCCTTCACCTTAGCGGTTGGAGCACTAACATGTAACTCAAGAATAAAGGATGATATAATGACATGAACCATAATATAGGAACCATTAAAACTAGTACACACCATCATATACATTACATATATATGTGTGTATGTGTATGTTTGTGTGTGTGTGTATCACATGTCGGGAAAGGTAACATGGATTAGCATGAACTTTAAAACCTTAACCTGGACTATGTAGCTTGACCATCCTAAACCGACACTTACAAGATATATGGGTTTAGCTCCCCCTACTGAAAAGGGCCTGGTACGTGTTAGCCACACAAATTGAAGAAAAACCCATGCAAAGCTAAATCCATCAAGGAAACTAGCCATCATAAAATACATATCAAGTATGACTCATGCACACGGTCATCAAGACCAATCCCCACATTGGCAAAGGTGAATTTCCAGTATCATTCCTCACTTACATCTACCTTTACGACATTTTTACACAACCCTTTTAAGCCCATATTAAAAAATTTAACACATAGCCCAATAATTACATTAGGGAGTCAACCATTAATGCATCATTACATGGTATAGTCATACCGACTACAGTTTGCAAATAATTATCATTAAGCCATTACCTTGGGGAATCCTTGTACCCTAGACTCCATTATAAAAATCAACTTAGGGGATTCCATTTTACCCCACAAATTTTTCAAAACCATCCTCATTTATTTTTCCATTTATGCAATACATTAGTTTCAAAGAGAATAGCCAAACCAAATGATAATTCATATTCCAAAACTAATTATGCAAGTGGGTCAAGGTTATTATCAATTTCCATACCAAAACCAATTATTTGGGGAATCCATTGTACCGCTAAATTCATTCACCATTCCCATGCACTCCAATAAGCTTACAAACTAATAATTCATGCTTAATAAATTAATAGAAACCATGGAAAAACATTCAAACAATTTATATCCAAAACCCTCAACCCATTGTTCAAAATCCAACATCAAAACCATGAATAATAAACCAATTTTCATTATATCAATAAAATACAAGTATAGGGAAAGAGGTACATGCCTTAGACACATGAGAATTAGAAAGTAATTCAGAGATTTGAACCTGGAAGATGAACGTATGATGAATTTCTTAGGCTCTCTTGGGGTTTTGAGTTTGAAAATGGAATTAGGGATTTCTAATATCTTAAAACTGAATGGAATAGTCTCTATAATGCTTAAGGTTCATACATAGGTGAAAATACCCAATAACCCTCATCCCAAGTAAATACAATAAAACTGTACGTATTTTTACATAGAGGCATGGCACAGACCTTATCATGAAGGCTAACCCCCATGCCATGGAACCTATCGCTGGGGCTAACCTTTATACCATGGAATATTTCGTGGGAAATTTTTTCATTTTCTGATGATGACAAACCAAACTATACAATTTGAGTATCAATGCATAATCATCACATTTAACCAGTGTGATTACCACCCGAAGATGAATGTTCCCCCTATCATCATGCTTCCTCAATCATGTAACATAGGGACCTGGTCCCTTGTTGTTATCTGCAACAAAAACTCTTCTTCCCCCTGTTATTATGCACCTTTATTTGATGCATCTACACACTTTCCCAGTCAACATGACTCCCTTCAAGTTTGCAACTCAATTCACCTGGTCCCTGGTCCCTACTACATGAACTCATTATTCCTTCTTTTGGCATCATTAAATAGGATTAACAGTAAACCAAGAGTAAAGATAAGTACAACTTAGTTAACTTATGTCCACTGGGGAAACACTAACATGTAGGATAAATTTACAGTAAAGGAGAAAAATAATATACACAAAATAAGATTTATTTATTTATATAAGTCGGTAACAGTATAGTAAGCTTAAATAATCACCATAAAAATAATTGTATTTATAAGACATTATGAGGACCAGGTATGGAACTGACACAAGGTTTATGAGGTAATGAGGATAATAGGGTTCAAGTAGAGAAAGGCTTAGGGGAAAGAGTTTTAATTAGGAACTCTATTTTTGTAGTTTCTGCAGTATGGGTATCCAACAACTATTTGGTGAGAACCTTCACTACAATATTAAGTCCTTGAAATTCACCAGTTAGTTCAACCATTTTTATTTTAAGCTTTACACATTTTTCTTCTCTTGGAACAATTTCTCAATTTCCAACCACAATTGTTCTATTCTTGGGAACAGGTCCCTTAGAATCTTTCCTTTTCTTGACAACTTTGTGTTTCTCCTTACTTTGAGAATAGATATTGAACTTTTACTCAGAGAACCTAGACCTCTTAGTAACATGAACATTCTCTCTTTTATCATCTATAACCGCAACAATTTCTGAATTCATGTCCGCCCTACCTTCAACATCTACAACTTTAATATTTTTATTTTTCCTCTACTGCAACAGTTTTTATGACCCTTCTTATTTTTATGGTTGAAGTCTTGAAATATTATGTGCCTTCATGGAATATTTCATCATTTTCCTTTTTTCTCTACTTTCTTTTAGTTTCTTCACAGTCTATTTCAAAAACAATTCATCCTCATCCTCCTCATTCTTTTCAAGTGGTGGTAACAATGTGTCTTATCCTCCATTTACTTTATCAGTAACACCTCAATTTGAATCTTCTATCTTGATTTAGTGACCATAACTTTCTTAAGTTGAGAAAGGTTCAGTCTGGAGCTGACTCATTTAGAGATTTCAATTTTTTGTAAAGATGACTCAGTGGGTGAGAGATTAAATAGGAACAGTTTGGTTTAAAGAGGAAAGTTAACTTTACACAATAGATCAAATTTGTGGAAGAATAATGAGTGACGATCTAATATGGTAGTTTAGTGCAGTGTCAGTTGTAAATGAAAGATCTCAGTTTTGAAATAAAATGTCTGAACTTACTAGGTGTCACCCTAAATTTTGTTAAAAGAAATTGACTATTTTTATAGAGGTATAACTATACAAGGACTAATTAGATAACATTTTGTGGTCATTATTAGAGCAATATTTTGTGGTCATTATTAGAGAATCATGTATAGGCACTAACCTGAGAGATGAATCTTCAAGTTCATGCTTGTCATATTTGTCCACTTCTTAAGTTGTTCCCATGGGTGCATACCTGTAAGGGTATAGTACTGAGTTAGACCAAAGCGTACCTACCTTATCAAGGATACATATTTCCTAATCATAGCTAATTTTGAGTGGAAACACTGAGTCCCAAGATAGATTTGGTCGATTAAATAAATTAGCTTCAGTCTTTCTGCTTTTGCACACCCTTTTTGTTCCACAACCTGTTCTTAATGTAGGTCTGAGGACCAGATCCCTGAGAGTTTTATCATGACCTTTTTTGCTTGATCTTAGTCTTGAGTTAGGATCAGTGACTGACATTTTGGGTAATTACCACTCTTATCTGCATCCTCCAACCTTTTTTCTCATCTATTTTACCATCGTCACCCCCCCCTTTTTTTACAAAAATCTGACAGTTTCCTTCTTTTCATAGGGATCTTCAATTTTATTTTGCTATGGGTCAGGTGTTTTGAAATTATCTATTTCACTTAAGACACTTCCATCTTGATATATCCTGAGAAAGAGATTATATAGTCAGGCTTTCAGCATTGATCTAGTTGATTACTTATTTTTAATGATCATTATTAACTACAGTTCTCTTTCTCATACCTGAGACCATGATCACATGTTGATTTTGGGAACCCACTTGAGTTTGAGTTCCCAGTAGGATGATAATGGTGCGATTAAATCCCTTTTGGCCCATCTAGGCAGTGATGGTTTTCTTTTTTTCCCTTTTCAGAGACTTGAAGGCCTTAGAATATGCATTCTCCAACTAATAGTATTCAGTACTCCTTAAATTAGCCTTATGCTAGCATTGACATAGTTCTTTCAAATGTACCTTTCTTCCACAGTGAGTACACAAGAGTTCATCCCCTTTGCTTCTAATATGATGAACACCCTTCCTTTTATGCTTAACAGGTTCAAGTTCTACTTGATAGCCTAGACCTCTAACATCACTTACACCTTGAATAGTTAACTCAGAAAGTATTGGCGAGAAACTAGTCCAATTTAGAGACTTGTTCAACTCTTTTTTCAAACGGATTAAGTCTCTCTCTAATTCTTCATTCCTGTGTAGTGTTGTAATAAGGTGTTTTTGTAAAGCTTTCAATTTCTTCTCAAGATCATTATGAAGTCTTGAGGCTTCCTTCTTCTCTTTTCCATATACACCATTTACTTTCTTCAGATTACATATTAGACTCAGATTTTTAAAGTTCATCTTTGTGAACAACTCTTCAGTTTTAGAAATTTTGAGATTTAAAGCAATCAACTCATGCTCTTGATCCTCAACTTTTTCTTCTAAGGCATTCTTCTCAGTGGAAAGTTCACATACAGAGTCTAACAACAAACTTGTAAGCCTTTTTATCTTCCTAGCAGTGTAATTATCTAGATTCTTCTTAATATTAGATAGATTTACCTTTTTTCTTTTTCATCTTCTATGTTTTCCATGAGTGAAAATAAGGAATCATAGATAACTGGATCCTCTTCCACTGCTAGCATAGAAACATCTCCATTCTTTTCATCTTCGTTGAATCACTAGAAGAATCTCCCAATGCTCCTAGAGCTTGCTCTATCTAATATCAACTGTTTTCTTTATCAGTTGCAGCCTTGAGGTAATCCTAATGATCAATTTTGTGCATGAGATAATCCTTGATGAAATGCTCAGGACTTCTACATTTCTAACATACTTCAGCATTTCTTCCTCTTCTTTGGAATTGACCGCTCCTTTTTATGGCTCTAATAATCCTATTTGCCAGATAGGCAACATCAGTGTCTTCATCATCAACTGTATCATCTTTAGAAGCCTTTAATGCCAGGGATTTTTCTCATTTTGCATCATTCTTCTCCATCCCCTTCTGCTTCTTGAGCTCACGGGTTTTTAAGTTTCCAACCAGTTCATCCATGGTGAGGGTTTTCAAGTTTCTAGCTTTAGTTATAGAATCCACTTTGCTTTCCCAGGACTTAGGAAGAACACCAAAAATCTTTATTACTTTCTTATAAACTAGAATCACCTCTCCTAAGTAATAAGGCTCATTTGTAATTGCAGTGAACCTTTTATACATTTCTTGGATAGTTTCTTCTTCTTTCATGGTGAAGGTTTCATACTGAATAGTCAACATGCCTACTTTTGAATCCTTCACATCATTAGTACCTTCATGTGCAGTCCTCAAGAACTCCCAGATCTCTTTAGCATTTTCACAAGTTGATATCCTGTTATATTCATCAGGCCCTATTCTACTTACTAATAATTTCTTGGCCTTGTAGTTTTTATCAATCTTCCTTCTATCTTCACCATTGAACTCCCTCTGGCTTTTGATAACTATTCTTGTCATTTCTTTTTCTTTGACTTTTTTGACTGGATCATAAGGACCATCAAGGATTATGTCCCTCAACTCACTATCTTCAACCATAATCAAGTCAAATATACTAGTTTTCCACCACCCATAATACTATTCATTAAATCTAGGTGGTCTAGTGGTTTAATGTTCTTCGTCTAGGTTAGGTGGAACCGCCATACTAACCAAGACACTCTAGGTGTGAACCTTTTAGAGTGACCTGGCTGTGATACCAATTATTGGGACCCTTGGAGGTCTGCATCACACGGTAGGGGACCAGGTCCCTCAAGATCAATCATAGGCAATCAAATAATAGAGTGTAAAAAAACTAAAAACAGTGTAGAAAGAGTAAATGCGCTAGGATTTTTTGTGGAAAACTAAGAAGGGAAAAACCACGGCTTGCCCTCACAAGCACCAAAGAAATCAACAATAATCAACCTTCTGATTACAGTTTAGATTTCATCCTAACTCTAGGCTCATTGCGCTAGCAACAACTCTACTACCAACTTATCTTGGTAACTCTACCAAGGACTCTCTCTACGCTAATTAACTCTAATCATATTCAAGCTTAGGCAATTCTACCTAAGCACTCTCTACTTTAAACGAAAGCCCTAGTCTTATAACATGAGTAGTTCCTTTATAATTCAGCACTCAAGAACACTCACTAGTCACTCTTAAGCATATTATAAATATAAGAACATGAGCAATGTTTGAGTAATCTTGAAATAGAGTTTTTGTTGCCTCACTTTACTCTTTAGATTGTGCAAAATCTATTTGATGAAGCGGCTTATCTTCCCTTTTATAGATGAGTGATTATTAGGGCTAAAAGATCATTAGACTAGCTGTCCAAGTCAGCACAAAATAGCACCTACAAGTTTGTTACACAAGAGGAAAAAATTGTTCAGAGAATGCATACCAGCTGTACTATACTTTGCACGTCTAGGGACCTGGTCCCTTATAGTTCAGCTACTCATCATTAAAACTATATATAGCAATTTTCCCCCTTTTTAATGATGAAAAACCAAACCATTCAATTTGAGCATCAGTGAACATTCATCACATTTAATCAGTGTGATTACCATCTAAAGATGAATGTTCCCCCTATCATCATGCTTTCCCCATCATACAACACAGGGACCTGGTCCCTTATTATTATCTACAACAAAAATACTTCCTCCCTCTGTCATTATACACATTCATTTGGTTTATTTACACACTTCACCTAGTAAACATGACTCCTTTCAAGTTGGCAACTCAATTCACCTGGTGCCTGGTCCCTACTACATGAACTCAGTATTCTCCATTTTGGCATCATTACAAAGGATTAACAGTAAACCAAGGATAAAGATAAGTACAGATTAGTTAAACCATGTCCACTGGGGAAACACTAACATGTATAATAGCTTTACATTAAAGTAGACAAATAATGTACACAAAACAAGATTCATTTATTTATACAAGTCGGTACTAGTACTGTAAGCTAAAATAATCACTATTAAAATAATTAACTTTAAAGGACAATATGAGGAACAAGATATGGAATTGGTACAAGGTAGATGAGGGAATGAGGATAATAGGGTTAAAGTAGAGAAAAGTGTTTTAATTAGGAACTCTATTTTTGCACTTTCTGCAGTATGGGGATCCAACAACTATTTGGTGAGAACCTTCACTACTTTATTAAGTCCTCGAATTTCACTAGTTAGGTCTACCATTTTTATTTTGAGCTTTTCACTTTTTGTTTCTCTTGGGAAAATTGCTCATTTTCCAACCACAGCTGTTCTTTTCTTGGGACCAGGTCCCTTAGAATCTTTCTTTTTCTTGACAACTTTGTGTTTCTCCTTAATTTGAGCATAGATACTAGACTTTTACTCAGAGGACCTAAACCTCTCAGTAAAGAAAACTTTCTCTCTTTTTTTCAACTACAACCACAATAACTTATGAATTCAAGTTTGCCCCACCTTAAACATCCACAACTTCAATATTTTTTTCCTCTATTGCAGCAGTTTTCATGACCCTTATTCTTTTTATAGTTAAAGTCTTAAAGTCTTATTAGCATTCATGGCATGTTTCATCATTTTCCTTTTTCCTCTATTTCCCTTTAGTTTCTTCACAGTCTATTTCAAAAGCACTTCATCCTCATCCTCCTCATTCTTTTCAAGTGGTGGTAACAATGTGTCTTCTCCTCCTTTGCTTCATCAGTAACACCTCAATTTTAATCTTCTATCTTGATTGAGTGAGCACAACTTTCTGAGGTTGATAGAGATTTAATCTGGAGTTGACTTATGTAGAGGTTTCAAATTTTTGTAAAGATGACTCGGTGGTGGGAGATTAAATAGGAACAATTGGGTTTGAAGAGAATAGTAAATTTTGCATAACAGGTCAAATTTATGGAAAAAGAATGAGTGATGATCTAATATGGTAGTTTAGTGCAGTGTCGGTTGTCAATGAAAGATGTCACTTTTGAAATGACATGTCTAAACTTACTAGGAGTGACCCTAAATTTTGTAAAAAGGGACTGACTATTTTTGTAGAGGCAGAACTATACAAGGCCTAATTAGTTAACATTTTATGGTCGGTATTAGAGAATCCGATATAGGCACTAACCTGAGAGATGAATCTTCAAGTTTGTGTTTGTCACATTTATCCACTTCCTAAGTTGTTCCCATGGATGCATACCTGCAAGGGTATAGTCCTGAGTTAGAACAAAGCACACCTACCTTATCAAGTATAACTATTTCCTAATCATAGCTAGTTTTGAGTGGAAACACTGAGTCCCAAGATAGGTCCGGTCGATTAAATCAATCAGGTTTAGTATTTCTGCCTTTGCACACCTTTTTTGTTCCACAACTTGTTCTTAATGTAGGTCTGAGGACCAGGTCCTTGAGAGTTTTATCTTGAACTTTTCTACTTAATCTTAGTCTTGAGCTGGGATCAGTGACTAACATTTTGGGTCATTACGATTCTTATCTGTATCCTCCAACCTTTTCCTCATCTATTTTACCATCATCAACCCCTTTTTTTTAAAAAATAAAAAATCACACAGTTTCCTAATTGTCATAGGGATCTTCAACTGTATTTTTTCATGGATCAAGTTTTTGAAATTATCTATTTCACTTAAGACACTTCCATCTTAAAGTGCCTTGAGAAAGAGAGAATACAGTCAGACTTTCAGCATTGAGCTAGTTGATTACTCATTTTTAATGATCATTCTTGACAGCAGTTCTCTTCCTCATGCCTGAGACCATTATCACATGTTGATTTTGGGAACCCACTTGAGTTTGAGTTCCCAGTAAGATGATAATGGTGTGATTAAATCCATTTTGTCCCATTTATGCAGTGATGGCTTTCTTTTCCCCTTTTCAGAGACTTGGAGCCCTTGGAATAGGTATTCTCCTGCTGATTGTATTCTGTACTCCATAAATTAGCCTTACGCTAGAATTGGCATAGTTTTTTCAAATGTACATTTCTTACATAGTGAGTACAAAGGAGTTCGTCCCTTTTGCTTCCAATATGATGAACACCCTTCCTTTTATGCTTATTAGGTTCTAGTTTTTCTTGATAGCCTAGACCTCTACCATCACTTACTCCTTGACTAGTTAAGTTAGAAAGTATTAGTGGGGAAGTAGTCCAATTTAGAAACTTGTTCAACTCTTCTTTCAAACAGACCAGGTCCCTCTCTAATTCTTCATTCCTGTGTAGTGCTTTCATAAGGTATTTTTGTGAAGATTTCAATTTCTTATAAAGATAATTCTAAAGTCTTGAGGCTTCCTTCTTTCCTTTACTATCTACACCATTTCCTTTCTTCAGATTACATATTTGACACAGACTTTTAAAGTTAATGTTTGTGAACAACTCTTCAATTTCAGAAATTTTGAGAGTTAAGGCAATCAAATCATGCTCTTGATTCTCAACTTTTCTTCTAAGGCACTCTTTTCAGCGGTTAGTTCACTTACAGAGTATAACATCAAACATGTAAACCTTTTTATCTTCCTAGAAGTACAATTATCTAGATTCTCCTTAATATCGGATAGATTTACCTTTTTTTTCATCTTCTATGTCTGCCCTTAGTGCAAACAAGGAATCATAGATAATTGGATCCTCTTACACTACCATCATAGAAATATCTCCAGTCTTCTCATATTCGTTTAATCATTGGAAGAATCTTGCCATGTTCCTAGAGCTTTCTTTATATATTACTCAGTTGTTGCCTTCCTTCTTGAATTTTTAAGGACCTAGTCCTTGATCTTTCCTTTATCAGTTGTAGCCATGAGGTAATCCTGATGATCCATTTTGTGCATAGGAAAGTCCTATATGAAATGCTCAGGACTTTCACATTTGTGACATAGTTTAGTTTTCTTCCTCTTTCTTGAAACTAACCACTCCTTTTCATGGCACTAACAATTCTATTATCCAGATAGGCAACAACAATGTCTTCATCGTCAACTGTATCATGTTTAGAAGCCTTAAATGCCAGGGATTTTTCTCTTTTTGCATCATTCTTCTCCAGCCCTTGCTGATTTTGAGTTCATGGGTTTTTAAATTTCCAACCAGTTCATCCATGGTAAGGGTCTTCAAGTTTCTAGCTTCAGTTATAGCATCCACTTTGCTTGCCTAGGACTTAGGAAGAACACCAAGAATCTTTCTTACTTTCTTATACACTGGAATAACCTCTCCTAAGCAATGAATCTTATTTTTAATTGAAGTGAACCTTGTATGCATTTATTAGATAGTTTCTTCTTCTTTCACGGTGAAGGTTTCATACTGAGTAGTCAATATGTCTACTTTTTAATCCTTTACATCAGTAGTACCTTCATGTGTAGTCCTCAAGCACTCTCAGATCTCTTTAGTATTTTCACAAGTTGAGATCCTATTACATTCATCAGGTCCTATTCTACATACTAATAATTTCTTGACCTTGTAGTTTTTCTCAATCTTCCTTCTATCTTTACCATTGAAATCCATCCGGCTTTTGACAACTATTCTTGTCATTTCTCTTTCTTTGACTTTTTTAACTGGAACATAAGGACCATCATGGATTATGTCCATTAGTTCACTATCTTTAGCCATAATGAAGTCAAACATCCTAGTTTTTCACCACCCATATTACTATTCATTAAATCTAGGTAGTCTAGTGGTTGATTGTTCTTCTTCTAGGTTAGGTGGAACAACCATACTAACCAAGATACTCTAGGTGTGAATCTTTTAGAGTGAAATTACTGTGATACCAATTGTTGGAACCCTTGGAGGTCTGCATCACACAGTAGGGGACCAGGTCCCTTAAGATCAATCACATGCAATCAAATAATAGAGTGCAAAAAAACTAAAAACACTGTAGCAGGAAGGGAAAAACCACGGCTTGCCCTCACAAGCACCAAAGAAATTCACTATAAGCTCATTGTGCTAGAAGCAACTCTACTACCAGCTCTTCTTGGTAACTCTACAAAGGATCCCCCTTCATGTTATTCCACCAATAAATCTCCTTTAGTTCATGATACATCTCCGTCGAACCAAGATGAACCGAATAACAAGATTCATGAGCTTCGACAAAAATTCTACCTCTCAGCCCAACCACATCAGGAACCCACAACCACCCTCGGTACCTCAAGATACCATCATGACCAATCTCAATAGCCATCACCTTCTTATTACCCATATCATCCTTGATTTGTATCAAGATATGATCCAATACCTATTTCTTCTTCACCTCTGTGCCAAGAGATGACTTCGACACTTCTTTCACAAACATACCACCATCCTTAGAATCTAAGAGATGAACTCCAAGATTATCCAAATAGTGAATATCCTTCACTAAGTTCTGTTTTTCTTCATCCATATGGGATAAACTCCCCATAGATAACCTGCTAAGAGCATCAACAACTACGTTAGCCTTACCTGAGTGATAGTGGAGACTCATGTAATAGTCTCCTTTGATTGAGATTCAAATCTTTTTGGGTGAATACATATTGCAGGCTCTTATGATCTGAATAAATATTAACATGGACTCCATATAGATAATGTCGCTAAATCTTCAATGCAAACACCATATCCTACAACTCCAAATCAAGAGTCGGATAATTCCTCTCATAAACTTTCAACTTCCTAAAAGTATATGCTATCACCTTGCTATGTTGCATTAACACACAACCAAGTCCCACACGGGATGCACCATAATAAACCACAAAGCCGTCAGTACCCTCGGGCAGGGTCAAAATCAGAGAAGAAGTCAATTTATTTTTTAGCTTCTCAAAACTCCCATCGCAAGCATCAAACCACAGAAACTTTACCTTTTCTGAGTCAACTTAGTCAAAGGTGTGGCAATTGACGAGAAGCTCTCCACAAACCTCCTATAATATCCAGTTAAATCCAAGAAGCTTCGAATATCAATTAGAGTCACGGGTCTAGGATATTTCTTAACCACAACTTTCTATGGATCCACCATGATCCCTTCACCAGAAACAACAAAACCCAGAAATGTAACAACATTCAACCAAAATTCAAACTTTAAAAACTTAACGTACAATCATTGATCTTTTAGGGTCTACAACATAATATGAAGGTGATTGACATAATCCACCTCACTCTTCAAATATAACAAAATATCATCTATAAATACAATCATGAACAAGTCCTAAAACTGACGGAATACCTAATTCATGAGATCCATAAATATCGCTGAGGCATTGGGCAATCCAAAATACATGACCAAGAACTCAAAATGTCCATACCGAGTACGAAAGAAAGTCTTAGGGATATCATTTTCCCTAATCTTTAACTGATGATAACCCGACCAAAGGTCAATCTTAGAGAAATACTTAGCACCCAGAAGTTGGTAAAACAGGTCATAAACCTTAGAAAGAGGGCACTTATTCTACACCATCACCTTATTCAACTGACATTAATCAATACACATCTGAAGAGAACCATCCTTCTATGCATAAAAAGAATGAAATCACCCTACAGAGATGCACTAGGGCAAATAAAACCCTTATCAAGAAGATTTTTCAATTACTCCTTAAGTTTTTTCAACTCAGCTGGAGCCATTCTATAAGGAAGGATAGAGATAGGATGGGTGTTCGAAATAAGATCAATCCCAAACTCAATTTCCCTATTGGGAGGGGCACCAAGAAAATCATCAGGGAAAAACTCAGGAATTTCACTAACCATAGGAACTAATAGTAAAAATGGACCTTCTAAGGTTGAATCTTTAACCCATACCAAATGATAATGAAACCCCTTGGAAATCAATTTTCGGTATCTAAGATATGATATGAACCTTCCCTTAGGTACTACTGAACTCCCTCCCACTGAATAACTAGCTCATTAAGGAATTTGAAAATGACCTTATGGGCCCTACAGTCTAAACAAGCTTGGCATGAATGCAACTAATCCATCCATAAAATGACATCAAAATCAAGCATGTCTAATTAAATCAAATCCACCTAAGTTTCCCTACCATTAACAGATACCAAAATCCCCTATTAACCTTTCTAGCAACCACCGGGCCACCCATCGGGATAGAAATAGAAAAAGGGTCCAAAATACACTCGATACCAAAACAAAATGCATAGTGTAATACCCCATATTTGGAAGGTTTTGTCTATCATACGACTAGTCCCTTAAGTCGTATGAAAAACATATGAGTCATACATTGAACTCTTACCCAAGATAGTGCAAGATGGGTGATGTTCTATTTAGGGTACGACTCAACCTCTTACAATCGTTAAGAATAATACGAGTCATGTGAAGCCAAGTTGTAAGTTTAATAGTATATGCCCTATAAGATTCTGTCCAAGTTACTAGAGGAGGATACTAGTAGTATAAGGATGGTACGAGTCGTAAGTTATAAATTGCATGTTGATCAATGTGTACCACCCTAGATGCTGCCAAGCTTATTAGTCATGAAGGCTAGTCGTACTCTTCCATACGAGTCGTATAGTAGAATCATATGTACTAGTGAGTCAATACTGAGAAGTTAAGTTAAGAGGCTTTTTAGTCTTTTCCTCTTATAACTCCCTACCCACGACCCTGTACTAAGGAGAAATATTATTTTCCCCCTTTTAATAAATTAAACAACAACTTTTCTCTCCTCCTATTCTCAAGAACAAGATTAGGGTTTATTCTTCAGGATCATCTCCCAAGTCTTAAAAGTCAAGTTTACTTCATCAAGTCAAGCAATTCAAGGTATGTGGGTTATCCATCAATGGGTTTAGTCCACCCATTGAGCCCAAAAGCCCTCTCTGAGTTTAAAAGCTTGAATTTTATCCTATTTTATGAAATTATCCATAAAATTTACAAAGTTAATCCATGAACTTCTTGATACATCAAATTCTAGTCATACCAATATGTGTCCCCATGTTATTTAAGCTATTTTATGTTTCGAATTCCAATCTTCCATGCCTTAGACCCTTGATTTCATGATGAGTCATCAATTTATGAATTTAATTATGTAAATATATTGTCTTCCCATGTTTAACATATTCTTATATTCAAATTCATATATTTCAATAGTTATTGAAATTTACTATCTTTTAGGTTTCTGAATTATGACTTCTTATCATTGTCTAAATATTATTGTCATATTTTTGTAATCATTCAATGTTGGTGAGTTATGAACACCCGATACCTATGTGCCCTTACATGATTTCTGTTTTCAAATAATAAGTCAGTCAGATCATGGTTTTATTATCCTATTCAAAATATCATACTCGTGTTGAGAACTTACAAGTACAGTACCATGTCATGTTAAACGAATAATAACACCAGTGTCATTCATTTGGAAGTAACACTTAGCACTGAGTGAACGTAGGGATGCCGACATCCCTACCAGTAGAGGCATGAGTTATTAGTAGCAGTCCCTAAGTTCCAAACCTACGGCAACACTGTAGATTATGAGGGATCCTTTATTAGTAGAGGCATGACACCCTCATCCTTCAGGATATCAGCTTTGTGGATCCGCATTGTCAGTTATGTGTTGGTACCCCTGGCAAGGTACGATCACCCTTCCAACTGGGGTTACAAGTAGGACCTCAATAACTTAAATTGGGGCATGTTGTAGTTTTTAAAATAGATCAGTTCTAGTTTACATGACAAAGTGTGCAAAATTCAGATGTTCAGTTATACAAATTTCAGTTATTCAGATTATTTTAGTATATGTTTATGGTTAGTCTTGCATTTTTAGTTTTACATGTTCATGCTTCTATGTTCAGATGTCTTATGCATTTCAGTTTGTCTTTATCTCGTGTATCTATACATTCAAAGTACTGATCGCATACCCTTCTTTTGCACTATGCTGTCTTATAATATAGGTTTGGATGCTTAATTTCCTGACCGTACTTAGGAAGTCTAGCATTATCGAGCAGCAGTAGTGGTGAGTCCTCTTCAATCAAGGACATAATATATTTTATCATTATTTAGTAACTATTCATGTTCAGTCAGTCGGAGTTAGTTGGGGGTCTATCCCATTAACTCCTCATGATTTCAAGAGGCTTTCAAATAGTTAGACAGTCAGTCAATTTTCATTTTTTATCAGTTGTTCTAGACAGATAGACATTCATTTAGTTTTAGTCTATTCGGTTGTTTCAGATATGTTGGATTATATTTTAGTGTTTTGATTACAACATGCTATCAGTTTATCTTCCACACAGGTGGCTCTAGTATTATATTATTTAGTGCTCACAGTAGGTACCAGATAATGGGTTAGATTGTGGTCACTTATGGTTGTAAGCACCATTGTTGAGGCCAGAGGGTAGCCGTGGGTCGCGACACATAACCATAAATAGGGTCATATAAGAAAGGGTAAACCTTGAATCAAGTAATTAGTACACATTATGGGAGAAGAGTTTTAACATACCAGTAATGGCATCAGGAGATGCCTCAGAGTCCTGATGAGTAGTAAGAGCATATAGGCAATTTTGATCAATGACGATACTAGATGTGGCACCCCTTGATGAAGGACCTGATGATGTGGAAATCAAAACCTTATTAGCCCTTATAGTGATCTTGCCCCAGGGGTAATCCTTCAGCATATGTACTGATTGGCCATAATTAATAGACCAGTCCCCTCCTTATTATAGAAACCACGATGCAACAGACCACAAAGTCTGCAAGGAGGATGTGATAAAGCTGACTGGGCCCTATTGGCTTGAGATTAGACACCTTGTGCCCTAGAACTATAGCACTCTAAAAATTGATAATCTCTGGACGACTTCAGATAAGGTGCACTAGCCATTGAATTGGAACCAGAGTTGTCTCACTTCTTCTTAGGCTATTTCCCACCATCTCTACCACTCTACTGCTGACCACCACCCTGATTTGAATACTAAAACTTCTTATTTTTCCTCTTTCTTACCTCTGCTTGCTTCTTCTTTTCCTTTTTAACCTATTGCATATACACCACCAATCGATAGATATCCATATCCTTATTCAACAAGGCAATCTTGCTCTCTAAAATTAATTCACGAGACAACCTAAAAGTGAATTTCCTCATTCTAGCCCTCACGTTAGACACTAGTTGAGGAGCATATCGCGACAACTAATGAAATATCAAGGCATATTCCTTCATCATCATCCTATCTTGCTTCAAATTCATAATATTCTCAGCTTTTGCTTCTCTCAACTCCTGAGTAAAGAAGCAATCCAAAAAGGCACTAAAAAAGTCATCCCACAATGCCACCTCTATATCATCATCCCTAGACTAATCCCACTCTTCATACCATAGGTATGCTCCATTCTCCAACTGATAAGTAGCAATTCCACACCATCCACATCAGTATCATACATAACCTAAAAGATCTTCTCTATCTCTTCTATAAAACCTTGAGGCTCCTCCTCAACCTTAGTACCAATAAAAGTTGAAGGGCTTAACCTCCTAAATTAGCCAACTCTAGTAGCCACAGATGAACTCCCAACAATACTAGAAGAAATCATCTGATGTGAATAAGATGTCACCAACTGGGTCAATAGATTAATGGATTGGTGATACTCAGCATCAGTAATATCTCCCCAAGGTGATTGAGTACGAGTGGCACTAGCTGGAGAAGGACCAGTGGAGACAGGTGGAACTCCATAGGGGTAATCAAAAGTAGTGACCCTTTACTGGGTTTTTACCCTATAAGTTGGATAGGATCCGCCCACATTGTCCTCAGGTGGGACAAATGAGTTTCCATAAGTTTCAGATCGTCTGGGAGGCATAATCTAAAAGGCAAATAAATGGGAGTTAGAGGAATCTAAGACCTTAGAATCTATAGCCCAAAAATAAGATAACAAAAAAGGGAAATATTCCTAAATACCTCGTAGCCTCTCCCTTATAAGTGTGGTGCGCTACGTGATATTGGGTGCATTTATGCATTCTAGTGTCACTATTCTAGTCTTTTTAGCATTATTTTGAGGATGATTCGTATGCTATGTGGGTTGATAATGAGGTAAATGTGAATATAAGTGTCCAAGTACGTGCTTACAATGTTCAAAGTGAATTCCAAATAAGTTTGTAATTAAATAAGCCATTTAGAGTTTAATTGAGGAAACTAGCGTTACAAGCTTGAGCTAAGTGCTTGTCTAGTCGATCCCGTTGGATTCTATTATGTTTAAAGGGTTCCAAATGGTTTGTGTATGTAATTATGAGTGGAACAACTTGTTTATAAGGTACAAGGTTTAAGTGAGTCAAGTCTAAATTTGGAACAATAAGTGAAGATTAATGTGAACTAGCCTTGTCTTAGCTTTTGTTTTTGATCCATCATTGAGGATGGTGTATTGTTATGATCTCTAATTCATGGTGTGATTATGTAGGAAGCTTTACAATATGAATACAGTGATATAATGATGATAGAAAAACTAGAAATCCATGGGAAATACACCACAATACAAGGGACAAAAGATGGGACGATCAACACTTAACCAAAGTCGTGGAAGCAACTTCCAGTATGTGCACGTGATTTGCCCGCGTCGCATGGTACATTTCAATGCCTCCATGCCTCAAAAAATATTTTGAAGAACAATTCCAGAGGCTGCATGAGATAAGCCCAAGACACGGGCTTCACTCCGGTGCAATAATGCCGGCAACGCCTCCTCCATATTGGTGTAATGGAACCCGTGGTGCGACCTATACTTCGGTGGAATGGTGCCCGCATCGCCTGCTGTATTCTAGGTCTGAATTTCATGCTAAATCCTTGTACAACATGACTTTGTCTTGCCCTTTTGCTATAAATACATCATTATATACGTTTTAATGATCCTTGGACGTATTTTGGAGATTGAGAGGCTGCTACAACTACATAGTTTAGGTTTTTATTATTTTAATTTAGTTCATTCATGTCCTTAGTTGTTAATTTCAATTTTGTGATTATGATTATGACTATGCATGGCTAAACGACCTCTTTTTGGGGTTAAGTCCAAGAAGATGAGTACAATTGTTTTGAATTAAGTTCGTTTAATTTTGCTTATCATTATTGGTTATTTTTTTATCTTTGATTTAACTATTTGATGGTTTGATCACCCGGAAAATATATCAATTATCTACCTATTGATATCGGGAGAGGGAATAAGGAGAGAAAACATGGAGACAAACAAAGTATGGTTCTTATTTCTTGAAAAAATAAGGAATTTGAATTAGTGTCTAGGACAGGAATGCACTTAGATGCCTTACTTGATTCAAACGTACGGTGATAGCTTAAAGAACTTAATTGGATTATTACATCCCCGCTCAACGATTTAGTTATAAGGTCCAAATTAGGTAAATAGTTAGAGGTCGGGAGACCATGATTATGCAATTAACCATATGAATCAGCAACCAAGATAAGAAAGTTAATGAATGAAGTTCAATAGCATAGTATGATTGTTTGAAGTTCTTTAACCCTGGTCTTTACTCCATTGATTGTTTTAAGACTTTACTTTTTGCACTGTTACTTTACTTTTAATTACAATTTCCAAACTCTCTTTTTGGTTACTCTAGCATCAATTAAATCTAAACTGTAAACTAAAATTGAATCGTAGTTGAACCAATTCCCTGTGGGATCAATACTCGTCTTTTTTTAAGGCCACTTTACTACTTGATAGACCACGTACACTTGTGTGTGCACTTGGGCGCTGTCACTACGTATCCATAAAATAAACTCTACTTGACATGGCTTTATAGACACCTAATTGACCAGGAACTTAGGCTCTGATACTAACTTTTTCATGACCCAAACCATGGCTTGGCTATGATTGGCATCTCAAGTCCATCGAGGACCGAAGACTACCCCCTTGGCCTAACCAACAGAACCAAGTACACCTAGCAGTGGATGAATTTTGACATAGATAATATATGATAAGGAAGATCAAATAATCTATGATAGATCAATATCCAACAACCATAAACCAACCAATAACTAATACCAATAACCAACCATAATACCCATGTCAACAATAATGTCCAACAAAACCTCTAACAAAACCAAAGATAGTCTGGTCAAGAAATACTTCCAACCCTAGACAAAACAAATCCAAAAAAAAGTTCAATGTATAAGGAAACCCAAAGCATGAAATGGGGTCTTCCAAAGGATGGAAGCTCACCACTTCAATCTGACTCTCGAGATATACCACGATCACCTAATCACTGTGAAGAAGGAATAAAGTATGGCCAATTCTTGCATCGTATGGGGATACAACATCTAAAAACGGTTAGCGATTGGAGCGCTAGCATATAACTTAGGGATAAAGGATATTATAATACCATGAACCATAATATAGGAACCATTAAAACCAATGAACAACATCAAATACAATACATATATATATCACATACTAAGAAAGGGAATAGGGCTTATAAAGAACTTTAAAACCTTAACCTGGATTGTGTAGCTTGACTATCCTAAACCAGTACCCACAGGCTATGTGGGTTTAACTCCCTTTCTAAAAGGGCCCCAATGTGTGTTAGCAGCATAAACCATAGAAAAACCCTAGGAAATATAAATACATCAAGGCAATTAGCTGTCCAAAATATATATCAAGTGTGACTCATGCACACGATCATCAAGACCAACTTTCACATCAACAAACATGAGTTTCCAATATCAGTCCCCCTGAGACATCCACCTTCACATCTTTCCTACACAACCCCCTTTAAGGACAGATTAAAATATTTAATACATGACCCAACCATTACATCAAGGAGTCAACTATTAGGGCGTCATTACATAGTATCTTCATATCGAATACAACTTGCAATCAATTATCATTACGTCATTACCTTGGGGAATCCTTGTAACTCAGACTCCTTAATAAAAATCAACTTGGAGGATTCCATTTTACCCCACAAGTATTTCAAAACCATCCTTAATCATTTTACCATTTATGCAATGCATTAGTTTCTAAGAGAATAGCCAAACCAAATGATAATTCATATTGCAAAACCAATTATGCAAGTGGGCTGAGGTTATTATTAATTTTTATACCAAAACCAATTATTTGAGGAATCTATTATACCCCTAAATTCATTCACCATTCACACGCACCCCAATAAGTGTACAAACAAATAATTCATGCATAATAAATAAATAGAAACTATGGAAAAATATTTAAATAATTTATACACAAAACCCTCAACCCATAGTTCAAAACCCAACATAAAAACCATGAATAATAAACTAATATTTATGCCATTAATAAATATAATAAATAGGTAATGTCGTAGACACACGAGAATTGAAAAGTAATTCGGAGCTTGAACCCAAAAGATAAACGCACGATGAATTCCTTAGGCCTTCTTGGGGTTTTGAGTTTAAAGTGGAATTAGGGATTTATAATCTCTTAAAAATGAAAGGAATAGGCTACATAGGTGAAAATATCCAATACCCCTCATCCCAACAAAATAAAATAAAACTGCATGAATTTTTACATAGGGGCATGGCATGCATCTTATTGCGGAGGATAACCTCCATTCCACGGATCCTATTATGGGGGATAACATCTATGAAACTAAGCCTATTATGGAGTATAGCCTATGTGACATGGTAATATCGTGGAGGCTCACTTTCTCTGTGGTTCAAAACCACCCCGAACCCCATCTAAAAATTCCAAAACTTTTTCGAGACACCTCATTCATATGCATAAACATAATTTAATTCAAAAATTAATGTTTTGAACAAGAGAGGGACAAAATAAAATTCTCAAAATTTGGAGGGTGTTACAGATTGCTTTTCATACCTGGTATGGCCATTATGTGTTCTTGGTCATGTCTTTTGGGTTGACTAGTGCCCCTATGACATTTATGAATCTTAGGAACCAAGTTTTTCATTAGTTTCTAGACTTATTCATCATTATGTTTATTGATGGTATCCTTATTTATTTTAAAAGCAAGGCAGATCATGTCGATCACCTCTGTATAGTGTTGCAGACCCTTAAGGAACATCGATTTTATGTTAAATTCTCTAAGTGTGAATTCTGGTTGAATGTTATGATCTATCTGGGTCATGTAGTGTCTAGTGAAGGAATCATGATGGATCCACATAAAGTTGAAGCGGTTAAGACGTGCCTTAGACCCATGACTCCAATCGATATTTGGAGATTCTTAGGTTTAGCCAGTTATTATAGGAGGTTTATGGAGAGCTTCTCATCAATTATTTCTTTCTTAACTAAGTTAACCCAAAAGAAAGTGAAATTTCTATGGTCCGATTATTGTGAGGGAAGCTTTGAGAAATTGAATGACAAGTTGACTTCTCCTCCTATTTTGACCATGCCCGAGGGTACTGATGGTTTCGTGGTTTGTTGTGATACATCCCTATGAGATTGGGTTATGTTCTGATGCATCATGGTAAGGTGGTGGCGTATACTTCTAAATAGTTGAAGGTCCATGCACAGAATTATTCGACTCATAATTTGAAGTTATTGTCTATGGTATTTGCCTTGAAGATTTGGCGCCACTACTTGTATGGAGTTCAAGTTGACATTTATTCTGATCATAAGAGATTGCAGTAAGTGTTCACCCAGAAGGAGTTGAATCTCAGGCAAAGAATATGGATTGAGTTTCCCAAGAACTATGATATAAGTCTTTATTATCATCCAAGTAAAGCAAACATGGTTGTTGATATGCTTAGTAGGTTATCTATGGGAAGCTTATCTCATGTGAAGGAGGTAAAGTGAGACTTGGTGAAGGATATTCACCGGTTGGCTAATATTGGAGTCTGTCTCTTAGACTTTGAAGATAGAGGTATGATAGTGCAAGAGGTGGTGAAGTCATCCCTTAGTGCTAAGGTGAAAGATAAAAAGGTTTTGGACCTTACCTTGATATGGATTAAAGGTGACATGGGCCAGCAGAAAGTGATGGTTTTTGAGAATGGTGGCGATGGTATCTTGAGATACCAAGGTAGGTTGTGTGTCCCCAATATTGATGGTCTGTGAGAGAGGATCTTGGATGAGGCTTATGAGTTGAGGTACATTGTTTATACTTGTTTCACGAAGATGTACCATAATTTAAAAGAGATCTATTGGTGGTATAACTAAAGCGGGATGTGGCAAATTTTGTGGCCAAGTATATGTTTGTCAACAAGTGAAGGTGGAGCATTTGAGACCTGGTGGATTTTCTCAAGAGATTGAATTGCCCAAGTGGAAATGGGAGGTGATTAATATGGATTTTATTACTGGTCTTTCGCGATCCCGCCATCAGTTTGATTCGATTTGGGTCATTATGGACAGGATGACTAAGTCCACTCATTTCCTCCTATGAGAACTAATTACTCTATTGAGGATTATACAAAGTTATTTATTCAGTAGATCATCAAGTTGCATGGTGCGCCTATTTCTATTATATCTGATCACGGTACTAAGTTCTCTTTGTACTTTTGGCATTCTTTCCAAAGAGGTTTGGGAACTAAGGTGAACCTTATCACCATTTTCCTTCCTCAAACAGATGGATAAGTGGAGAAGACTATTCAGACTTTGAAGGATATGCTAAGATCTTGTGTGCGTGACTTTTGTGGTAGTTGGGTTGATTATTTGCCCCTCATAGAGTTTGCATAAACTAATAGTTATCACACAAGTACAGGGATGGCTACTTTCGAGATATTTTATGGTAGGAGGTGTAGGTCTCCTATTGGGTGGTTTGAAGTTTACGAGAATAGATTGTATAGTCCCAACTTGGTTCACCAAGCATAGAGAAGGTGAAGGTGATTCAGGACAGGCTTAAGACTGCCTAGAATTTCCAAAGGTCCTATACGGATATAAGGCGAAAGGACTTGGAATTTGATGTAGATAATTTGGTGTTCTTGAATGTGTCTTCAATGATAAGAGTGATACGATTTGGAATAAAGAGAAAGCTTAGTCCCTATTATGTTGGTCTATATTAAATTTTGAAGCTAGTGGGCAGTATAGCTTATGAGTTAGATTTGCCTCTGAGCTTGGGCTCCATTCATTCGATATTTTATTTTTTGATGTTAATTAAGTGCTTGGGTGATCCTTCCTTGGTAGTTCCTTTGGAGAATGTTGGTGTTTTGGATTCTTTGTCTTATGATGAAGTCCCGATTGAGATTTTAGATCGGCAAGTCCATCGGCTGCGGACAAAAGATATGGATTTGGTAGTTATTTGGAGGAATCATAAATTTGAAGAAGCTACTTGGGAATCTTAAGAGGACATGAAGTCTAAATAACCATTCTTATTCCCCGTTCTGAATACCCGTGCTTAATGTATGTGTTAATCTTAACATCTTCATTTTCTGACTTTGTTAAAGAAAATTGTGATTTCCTTGACATCTTTGTCTTTTGTCTTTGTTAAAGGTAAGTGTGGTTGTATTTGGTGTTAAATAGTGCTAAGGTATGCCATTTCCCATCATTTGAGGACAAATGATCCTAAGGGAGGAGAATATGTCACCCCAGGTGTTGGCCGCTAAAAATTCTGAGTTTTTGAACTCACTGTCCTAACTAAGACTAACCTTATGAGTCGTAGGGTGTCTTGATGGGTCATAGGACCTAAATCGTAGGGTGTCCAGTGAGTTTTTCTTGAGTTTCTTCCTTGGTGACAACTTGAGATAACGAGTCATAGACCCCCTTTCGTAGCCAAACCAGTATGATGCCCAAGGTGTTCTACTGTGAGTACAACTAGACTCAATGAGTCTTAATGACTCTATAAAAGTTGTAAGATACCAACCGTAGGGTGACCAGTGTGTACCCAAAAGTTTCTATCTTGATTATGACTCGAATCCTACAGTCGTAGTAAGTCCTTATGAGTCGTATAGTGACCCGTAGCCGCCGGCGATAATTTTCTAGCTTTGAAAATAAGGGCATCTGGACATTTTCCTCTTTTCTTAAACATAACCCACGACTTTAAAACTTTATTGGGACCCTATTTCCATCCATAGCACACCAAAATAACTTCTCAATCTATCTAAAATCTCTCAACCAAAACAGTTAGGATTTTCAAAGGTGATTCATTAGAGCTCTCAAGGGTGATTTCTTCTTCAAATTCCCTAGTGATTAAGGCATGTGACTTAACCCTTAAATTTGTTTCACTTAAATCATGAAATTATATCATTGTTTATGTGGATTTGAACACGGGTTTAGATATAGGTTGAGGGTTTTGGAATGAATGTTTCTTAAATTGTTTTCCTATAATTTATTATGCATTGTTCATGCTTTATATATGGTTTTAAACTTGTGGGGTACATGGGCATGGTGAATAAACTAGGGTATTGTGATTTTCCCAAATTTTATGAATATTGACAATTGAATTAGTGGTAACCCAACCAAATTTTGTGAAAGTGGATTTGAGTATGAGTATAATTTCATTGAACTACTTTCGAAACAATTTCATGATGTCAAGAGGTTGTTGAAACATGATGGTTTGATTTAATGAACAAAGAGAGTCGATGTTCCCCCACCTTGTATTAATGAACAAATGGAGTTGTTTTCCCGAGTTAATAGAATTG
The DNA here is from genome assembly GCA_030864215.1 of Capsicum pubescens. Taxonomy (NCBI): domain Eukaryota; kingdom Viridiplantae; phylum Streptophyta; class Magnoliopsida; order Solanales; family Solanaceae; genus Capsicum; species Capsicum pubescens. The sequence goes on along the minus strand of CM061544.1, from coordinate 188,465,890 downwards.
AAATGGAATGATGATGTTACCTTGCAAGTGTAGTTGGTATGAAGATACCAACAGTGTATGCCTAAATGTGTATTATGGTTCAATGAATGTGATACGATCCAAATGACCATCATAGCTTTAGATGACATTATGCAAGGCCAACACATGAAGAATTTGGGTGTGGTCACATTTAGGGAATGGGGAAACGCATGGGAGACCCACTTTGAGTCCAAAATAGATCAATTCCGCGTGTGAAAGGTTGCTTGGGAGCTTGCCTTAATGAGATACCCGATAGTCCAAGTGATGAAGAATAAGTGTGAAGGCCAAAAATAACACAAGGGATTGCATATATTGAAGTATGAAGAAGAGTTTTTTGAACACTCCCTGACCTCCCCTCTCATTAAGGGTTTTATGGTCATTTTTATGCCCCTTCCTTACACTCCATAGGTGCCCTTCTCATTAAGGGTAGCTTGGTCATTTGTCTTCATCTTGTAATAAACTATAAGTAGAAAATTTTAGGGTTATTTCATTTAGTTGATTATTGATATATATTATTGAAAGAACAAGTCTTCTCTCTCTAGAGAGAGAGAGTGAAACCATAACTAAGGCATAACAAGTGTAGATTCACTTGTGTTGTAATTTGGCTTAGAAACATTGGTGCTTGAGGAGATTGATGTCCCTCTTGTATATACATAAGATTTTGGTTTTTGTTATTATGGGATTTAGGGGTCTTGACGTTTGATACACATCTTGGTTCTTAGGTTTTGTAATTGCTTTTTTGTCACAATATCTATCTTTACATTATTGCATCTTTGTTATCTTGTCTCCGTTTTGTGTGTTATGGCCGAAGCTAGTTGTTCAACTTGTTCTCTATTTTGTCTTGTGTTGTTGGATATTTTTAGTGCTTTGTAATTGATATGTATCATTTGGTATCAGATCAAGGATTGATTTCATTTCCACGAGATCAATCTTGGTCTTTCTATCTTGAAAAATAAAACAAAGTGTAGAAAACTAAAAATCCAAAAGAAACACATTCTGTCCCATTCTTGGCCCTTGTCTGAAACTTTGGCCTTGAATTTTTATGTGTTTGTGTGTTGTAGTGTTAGATCCTTATTTCCTAACACTAGAAGAGGTGTCCAAATTCGAAAATCTCACAAAAAAAGAGTGTGTCACATTTTTGGTGTCTTGGCTGAAACTTGAGTCTTAGATTTAGGGAATTTTTATGTCTTTTATTTATTTCTAGTGTTAGGTTCTTGTTTCCTAACACAAAGTGAGTCTAGATCTTGGATTTAATCTTAATCCGGGTAGTTTTGAGATATTCACCATTGTTGAGATGAAGGTTGAAGAAACTAGAAAGGTGAATCTCAAAATTTTGGATTGTTGTTGAGGATTGATGGCTTGAAAACATGTTGTTGTTGTAGTGCTCAACCTGTGAAAAAAGGAACAAAAATTATCAAATTCGGAGCTCATTTGGTTTGGATTCAATTTTTGAGTGTTCTTGTTGTTCTTCATGTATTATTGAGCAAGAACACTTAAAGAGGTGTGATTTGATCTTAACAAAGTGGAAAAAGGTGTGGTGCCTTGTTTGTATTGAAATCATATCCCAAGAAAATACAAAAGAAGAAAGGAAATAAAAAGTCTTTCAAAAGTCTTGTTTACCAAAAGGGAGTAAGAGCATCTTCCAAGACAAACAAAAGAGGAAAGGGGAAAAGATTTTCAAAAAGGTGTTTTGCCGAAAAGGTGAAAGGAATGTCAAACCCTTTTTGAATATTGAAAAAGGCTCCAAGTCTTGTGTTTTCCCTCCCAAGGCTGATTTCCACTCTTTCAATTTAAGATTGATCAAATAAAATTGAATACAAGAAAATTTGTCAAACTTTCAACAATTTCAACAGCAATGCAAGGCTACCACGTGGCTGCCATATCATAACTCATCAAGAACCGACCCTTAGGCTCAAATTTCAGATTTCTTAGTTTCTTTTTTTGTTCCTTTAGTTTCATTTATTGATTCTAGTACTAATTGACAAACTAGTAGTCACCTACTAGATTGTAAGTTAGTTTTGAGTCCCTTTTTGTTCGTGTTTGCGTTTCTTATGTGCTTTTTATCTTTTTGATTCGTTGTAGTTTCTTAGCTCAAGTTCGAACAAGATTTATTTGAGTCTTCAAATAAAAATCTATTTTGGGCAAGAGTAGAACTCATCCCTTAACTTCTCATGGATTACAAGCCAACTTTCAACACTTGTGAAGCCAAGTGTGAGGTATCCAAAGGAAAGAAGAGTGTGGTGACGATACTTTTGAGCTAACTTGTGTGTTGTTTTTGTTGCTATTTTTTTATTAGGTACAATGGATAATAATGATTTCAAGGACCCCTTTGAAGAATTAAAATGGAACCTTGAAAGGCTACGCCAAATTTTTAGTTCCCCGAATCCAATTCCTCCATTTAGTCCTACTGACTTGGCTCATCTTGAAGCTATCACACATGACATTGAACGGTGAGAAAGGGAGTGGGTGTCGTGCTAGGGAGTTGGAAACCAAATTCCCTCCTCATATGAGCTACAAGGTAAAAATGCTATCTCTGACATTCCGCCAATTTTAGAATATTATGATATGGCTAGTAGTAGCCAAGTGGATGTAGTTAGTTGTTTTCCTAAAAGAGGATTGCATGATCCTTCCCTTTGTGATACTCTTAGAATTGATAGGTTGCAAGAAGATCCAATTCTTGTTGTAAGTAAGCAAAAACTAGGTGATCCTATATATGACAAAATTGATTCTTCTCGTAAGAATGATTTGTGTCCATCTAATGCTAGAACTTTTGACTTGAATAAGGTTCTATTTCCATGTAATGAGAGTATTAACACACTAGTTGACCTTGTGAAAACCAAGGTGAGTCTAAGTAAGCATGTGAGTTGCCGATAACTAGTGAAGGTGTATGTAATGATCAATTTAATCATGAACGTAGTCCACTACTTTAACATGTGTATGATGTGTCTAATGAGGCTCATGTTAGTGATGATGTTGATAGAGTTGATCACGAGATTGGAGATGATTCTTTAGCATATTGTGTGATGAAAGCCTTATTATTAGTTTTGCTAATAGAAATCATGTAAATGAAAATGTTGGTCCAAGGGATAGGAGTGAACCCGTGAACTTGTCTTATGGTAAAAATTCTAATGTTTTCTTGGCTCATAGGGATAATCTTGTGCTCGAAACATCTTTGAAACCTGATAATGATCTTTTAGAGAGTGAAGAACTTGCTTTTTTCAAATCTGCCCGCGGGATAGATCACTCTCTCTTTAGGTATACTATCTTGTTTGAAGATGGTATAATCACTCCTAATGAACCTAGTGGTGATAATGATGTTAGATTTATAGCTTGTCTTGTTAGCTATAGCCTCTATGCTAACCCTCTATGGTGTGACAACATTCCTTCTAAAGATGGAAATCTCTTCTTAGAAGATGAGAGTACTCTTAAGGGTAGGAATGTGTAGTATTGGAAAAGAATAATCGATTGGGTGATAAAAAATTTTATTTGCATGAATATTTAAGACACCCATTAGGTGATTGTTCCTTGAAAATTGACCCGAGAGAAAAAGTGTCATTGTTTCCTTGGGGTAATGCTTCTAAATGTGCATCCTTGCTTGAGACACTTGTGCTTAATTGAGTGAGGTCCAACTTGTGGATGCCAAGTTGTCTATTTATTTGAAAGGGAGAATGAGTATGTGCTTAAATGATTTGTGTTCATCCGTGTATGCCTTTATACTTGATTTCTTTCTATACTACCTCTTTGCTTATGATGACATCTATAATAGTTTTGGATTGGCTTTGTGTGGAGGTAGGATATTTGTTATTTGGTCCACTTATTTGAGTGAAATTGGTATATGTTTTCCATGGACTTCAACTTCAATTGAGACATCATTCTTAGTGTGGACTACTAAATAGATGAAGGAACACTTGTGTCTTATGGATCCTATGATGAAGGTAGTCTTACCTTTGGAAATTGATGATACCGTTATGACCTTGGTAGTTTCATTATCTCTTGGTGATTGTCGTAGCCACTTCCTTTGTGACATATTCACTAAGCTTTTCATGTTAATAATAAAAGATTCGTGGTTATATTTCAAGTGTGTACCACCTTGGCATGATGATGTTATTTATTGCACTAACCCTAACCCCCATGCCATAAGGATGTTGTGCTTGTTTGTCCTTTCTTTGATTTTGCAAGGTATGGATTCGAGGTCGAATCCTTTTTAAGAAGGGGAGATAATATGAGTCAAATGGCCATCATAGCTTTAGATGACATTATGCAATGCTAACACATGAAGAATCCGGGTGTGGTCACATTGAGGGAACGGGGACATGTATAGGAGACCCACTTTGAGTCCGTAATTGATCAATTTCGTGTGTAGAAGGTTGCTTGGGATCTTGCCTTGTTGAGACAATCGATAGTCCAAGTGATGAAGGATAAGTGTGAAAGCCAAAAATAACACAAGGGATTGCATATGTTGAAGTGTGAAGAAGAGCTCTTTGAACACTCCATGACTGCCCCTCTCATTAAAAGTGTTATGGTCATTTTTATGCCCCTCCCTTAAACTCCATAGGCGCCATTCTCATTAAGGGTAGCTTGGTCATTTGTCTTTATCTTGTAATAGACTATAAGTAGAACATTTTAGGGTTATTTCATTTAGTTGATTATTGATATGGAACATTAAAAGAATAAGTCTTCTCTCAAGAGAGAGAGAGAGTGAAATCGTAACTAGGGCATAACAAGTGTGGATTCACTTCTGTTGAAATTTGGCTTAGAAACATTGGTTCTTGAGGAGATTGACGTCCCTCTTGTATCTGCATAAGAGTTTGGTGTTTGTTATTACGGGATTTAGGGGTCTTGATGTTTGATACATGTCTTGGTTCTTAGGTTTTGTAATTTCTTTATGTCAAACTATCTATCTTTACATTATTGCATCTTTGTTATCTTATCTCAGTTTTGTGTGTTGTGGACGAAGCTAGTTGTTCAATTTGTTCTCGGTTTTGTCTTGTGTTGTTGGCTATTTTTAGTGCTTCGTAATTGATCCGTATCATAATAGAAATGTGTGATAAATGTTTTTAATGGGGCTTAAAAGAGGGTTGTGTAGCTAGTCCGTGAAAGTGATGGTCTTAAGAGACTAATATTGGAAACCATATTTGCCGATGCAGGGGTCTAAATGGCCGAGGGTTTCGTGTCCCCTTGCTTATGACTAGGTGTTTGGGTCTACCTTATTATATGATTGGGAGGTTTGAGTCCCCCATGTTATATTACATGATCGGGTGCTTAAGTCATCTTAGTATATGATTCGAAGGTTCGAGTCCCCTGTGCATATATATAAGATTATTCTCCGATTCGTGTAGCTACATGCACTCGGGCCCAACCAGGGGTGAGAGATGGGGACCATATAGCCCGTGGGTACTTTTATATGACAGTTAACCTGCACAATCCAGGCTAAAATTTTATAGTTCATGTTAAGCCTTGTTCCCTATCCCAACATTTTATATATGTATATATGTATGCACACATGTATGTGAATATGTACATTGAGTTGAACTGGATTTTGAATTATCATTACTTTATCCTTATCCCAGAGTTACATGCTAGTGCTCAACCCACTAATCGTCTTTGGACGCTGTAACCCTTTTATAAATAGGGTCCGAAGGAAATCCTACTTTTCTTGCACAGTGTTAGGTGGATCAACTCGGTTTGTCAGTCATTTGCGGTGAAGTGGTGAGATTCCATTATTCGGAAGACTTGATCATTCCATCAGTTTTCCTTCTCTAAATTAGAAGTGAAGACTTCATATTAACATTGTCATTGTTATTGTTAAGGTCAGGGGCATGTCTCGACGTAGGTTGTTTGTATGGCATAGAGGTTTTATCGATTACTGTGGACAGGTTTTTAGTTGTTGACATTTTATCAAGAAATGGACCTTGGGCCTAACTCAACCACAAATGCTAGCTCATGAGGGGAGGATCTCCCCAAATCATATAAGGATACCAAGGACCCTTTAACCCACCGATGTGGCACTCCAACACCCCTCCGCACGCCCAGGGCTGGACATCTGGAACATGGACAATATAAGAAGGGGGGCCCAACATCGAAAATAATAAACTGGGTGGGCCTGGCTCTGATACCATGATAAAGAAATGGACCTTGGGCCTAACTCAACCTTAAGTGCTATCCCATGAGGGGAGGATTGCCCAAGACCATATAAGGAGACTAAGGACCCTTTAACCCACTGATGTGGGACTCCAACAATATTCATAGACTTTCGAGTTACTATTTACTCTAACTTGGTATATGTTCGGAACTCATCCGTTGTCATGTGTTTGTGGGTGTTTTGTATGGTAAGGAAAATGGGGTGGTTGCCGGTCCTCGACGAACTTGGGATGCCCATCACGGCCAAGCCCTGGTTCGGGTTGTGACAGGTATCTACTCTGAGAACTCTGCCTTTGAACTGTGATCCACTCCGGCTCCTATTGAAACTACCCTGGTGATGTAGTCTCTAATTGTTGCCCCCATGGGCCTCATGATGTATCTCCTCAATAGTCTGGGCATTGTAAAAAATCTCAACAAAAGACTTGTCAGCTGCAACCAAACACTAGGTAGCCATATGATGAGAAAGTCTCAGTTTTCTAATAAAGCACCAAACCCTCTCATTCTCGATCAGTAAGATAGTAGTATTATATCTGGCAAATTTATGGAACCATACCTCATACTCTGGAACAGTCATAAAACCCTGATCCAATGTCAACAACTAATCTCTCAGATATTTGTTGTGCCCAAGTGCACATGCAAGTGTACGCGGTCTCACCAAGTAATACAGTGGCCTTAAATAAAGCTGAATATCGATCCCAAAGGGACTTGTGTTAAAATATATCCAATTCTAGTTTAACTATTGAGATTAATTGATGCGCCAGTAACCAAAAAAGAGTTTGTGATTTGTAAACTGAAAGTAAAGTAACTAATGCGAAAAAGTAATGACTTTGGACAATCAATGTATAGATACCTAGGGTTAAGGTTTATGAACAATCATACTATACTATTGAACTTTATTCGTTATATTACTTATCTTGGTTGATGATTCATAGGGTTTATCGCATGATCATGGTCTCCCGACCTCTAATCATCTACCTAACTTGGACATTACAACTACATCATTGAGTGGGAATATAATAATATAATAATATGCATGAAGCTATCATCCTACATGTGAAACAAATATGGCTTCTAGGTATATCCCTATCCTAGGTGCTAATTCAAATTCCTTATTTTATAAAAGAATAAGAACCTTGTTCTATCTATCCCCACGTTCTATCTTCTTATTCCCCCTTCCGGGCTCACAAAGTCGACAATGGATGTATACTAAGGGTATATAATCCATTAAATAGTTATAATAAGTATAAATAAACAACCAAATATGATAAGCAATCAAAACAAAATCAATTCAAAGCAACAATATTCATGTTCTTGGCCTTAATCCCGGAATAGGGCTTTTAGCCACTCATGGATATAGTTGTAATCAAGATAATTGAATACAAGATAAAATCCATTAAAAATATAAATTAAAAGAATAAAAACCCTAATTGAAGTTTTTTCCATCCCCTCTCCAAGTTTCAAAGACGTCCAAGGTCTATAACATCAAATACAAGTGTCCTATTTATATGAGGACAAAACTGCCGCGTTTTTCTTCTAGACCGCGTCGCGGAGCTAGTTTTGAGCATCTAACACCACCACGTGACATTATAACCGATTAACATTGTTTTGAGTCCCTTATGAATCCAACCATTTGTATAACTCTCTCTATTTCCATGGTTTGATACCGCGACGCGCCGTTGACATTCCAGGTGTCCAAATTGCATCAAATTGTGTCTTGTACTTTTGTTGATCCATTCCAAGCCTCTTGAGTTGTTTACACTTGATTTGAATATTTATATCCTTAATATATCATCATAATCAATTAAACAAGCATCATATATCATTAAACACAACAAATTAGAGCTCAAAACATCACAACATCCAAGACGGCAAACTAGAAACTTAAGCTAAGACTAGGCTTCATTTACTTTGATCTTTAACTTATTGTTTTGACACTTGGCTTGATTCAATTGACCCTTGAACATTATAAAAAAAATTTTCCACACATAATTACACAATACAACCAATATAAACTCATTCAACATATTAGAATCCAACGTGATAGACTAGAACATCACCTAGCTCAAGCTAGTAAAACTAGTTTTCTCGTCTAGGCTCTCAATGATCGATTTGAACCTAAAATTGTTTGAAAACACCTTTAAACATTGTAATAAATACTTAAACATTTATATGATTATTTATATCATCATTAACACATAAAACATGCAAGTTGTCCTAAAAAAAAGACTAAATAGGCTTGGATAACAACACTAAAACACATAAATACACCTCAGATCATCACCCCACACTTAAAGCATTGTTCGTCCTCAAACAAATATTTACTCTAAGCATCATAATATGAGGAGACTCTACACATACTATAAGCAAGACACTAAAGCTAGTACTATAATGACTACAAAGAAAGCAAGTTTCTACACTAAGCATGTTATATACACAATTGAAAGTTCAAGAATACTACTCCAAAACATCCTGTCCTCAAGAATTGACTCACCAAGTGGAAAACTTATTCACATTATTCAATCAAAGATATCATATAATTCTCCAAACATTAATCAAACATGTGCCCTCACAACAAGAGAGTTACCCATAATCACTCACAATGATGTAATTTATAACACAATGGGTACAAGAATCAAATTGCGCTCACTCTCACAAGGAATTCACAAGTTACAAATGATGAACCATATGCTTTCCCTTAGTGTATTACTCCACTAATATCAGAATGTTAAGCTTAGGATCAAATAGGTCTTTATGGGTTGTAATGCAGGCTAAGGGACGGGTAGGAACTATTCTGGCCAGTAATAGTGACTATATTCCCTAAGCGCTTTAATACATCACATTATAAAATTAAGATCAATATTTAACAACCAACTCTCACCTCTACTACCTTCACACATCTTTTGTTTTACTCTATCTCATTAAGCTCATTCACATACAATGTTCTGGAATTATTTTCTATTACTTCATGATTCTTATCGCGATGCGGGGCTAGTTTTTTGTGTCTAGCTCCGCGACACGGGCTTATCACAGTAAGCCACTGGATTTCATTACACATCAACTTTACACACCAATAACCACTACTTTGGGGCTTCACTTTCACCTTTGCTCCTCTTATTTTGAAACTCCTTACTGAATTAACTTTATACTAAAACTCTTAGGAGATTTTGGATCAAATTAAGGTCAATCAAAAAAGGAGATTAGGCTATATATGAGGCTACCAAAGAATAAGCTAAAGTCTCTATGGGGTTAACTGGGATTATGCAAAAGGGTAGGTAAAAAGAAGGATTGAAACATGGCTATCAAAGAAATGCCTATATCATCTCCTAAACCCACACTCTTTATTTTGCTTTGCACACACACCAGAAAAGTTTTAGAAATCACATGCAATAAGGAATCAAACATCTCACATGCACATGGCACATGCCTAACTCAAGAAAGATCATCATAGACTTTTAACCAAACAATCACATGAATTCACATTAAGCTAACGAGTACAAGTCATAAACATGAGCTTAAGAGTCTCAAAAGTAGTAATTCACACAATCAATATGCTTTTACAACCAAAACACTTGCATCATGAAATAACATATAGCACCAACAAGAATATCCCATATTTATTCTTAACAAAAAAAAAATTACCCTAAAAATGGAATTTCCCCATCCCACACTTAAAAATCTACTTTGTCCCCAAAGTATACTCTAAAGTAGAGATAGAAAAACTCCCTAAGGCCTCTAGGCCTAGCTAGTAGCATCCTTACACATCAAAGGGGTCCAGGTACCCCACACTTAGTCTTAGCCATGCTCCTTAGCTCAGGTTTTTAGGTACTCAGACTTCCCATCAATCTGTTACTCAACGAAAATAAAAATTAGTGAAGTAAAAACTAAAAATACTGAAAATTAAACATATCTTAACTTGGGTTGCCTCCCAAGAAGCACCTGATTTAGTGTCAAGGCACGACCCAATAAAATTTTTCCTCTACCTTGGGAATATAAATTTCATCCCCAACTTCACATTCATCTTCTTGATTCACTCATAGGGTGGAGGTACAAAGATTACGAAACCAAGTAATAGAATATGGATGGTAAACCACTCGGCCTTAAAGTGAGGTGTGTTTTATGTTGCTTTTCTTTTGCAAAATTAGGAATATAGGATTCTTGTTTCTCATATTCACACTCTCCCACCATTTCATATTATTCCATAGACAAAACATCAACTAAACATAATGTAGAAAAGTGCTTTGAACGAGTCCCAACCAATCCCACTTTAAAATTTACACTATCCACAACACCCTCACTCATATTCACCTTCTCAATTTCAGTCTCAAGAGAAAGATGACAACCGAATGGCTGCGATTCATGTATCTGTTCCATACATTGGATAGTTTACTCTTTTGCTTTACTCGGCCTCTGTGAGATAATAGTGGTGGTATCTTTTTAACCTATTCAGCAATTTTAATTTTCAAGTACTTAGACTTTCTCGAATTATCAACAACTTTGTCTGTATCTAGTTGGGAAGTTAAATCTGCATCTACCTCCTTAGTTATGTTTGGAGGTCCTATATCACTTGGAAAGTCACCTCGAGATCTGGCATTTTGTGCCTGCGCAATCTTCCCAACCTGCATCTCCAAGTTCTTTGTGGCCACCTACTGGTTCTTTATGTCTGCCGCTAACGGTGTGTAAGACGCTAAAATTTTCTTCACCATCTCTTCCATATTTCTAGTTTGTGTCATGGCCTAATTTTCTTGAACCTGTTGCTGTTGAAACTGTTGCTGCTGGTTGTTCCATGATTGAATCGGTGGATGAGTCCGCCACGTTTGATTGTAGGTGTTCACATAATATTGCCTTTGAGCATAGCCCACAAATATTTCTGAACTGATATTGACAGCACACATAGTTGCAGAATGACCACTGTTACCATAAACCACACTCTAACTTATGGTCTGCTCCACAGATAAGACGTATCCACCTCATGTTATGAAGGTCCCGTCCATGCACTTCTATCAAAATCTAGACAATAAGCCTCATGATGGGGTCCCCTACAAAAGCAACAAGAATCATTAACATTCGAAAACCATCTATCCCAAACTGACATATCAAGAAGTATGAGAGGAAAAAAAAGTAAAAAAAACTAAAAGAAAAATTACTAAACTATGTACAACTCCATATAGGTAAACTAAAAACAAGATAGTTGCATATTTACAAGTCCCCGGCAACAGCTCCACAAACTTGTTGCGCCTAAACGCACGTGAAAGTGTACGTGGTCTCACCAAGTAATACAGTGGCCTTAAATAAAGCCGAATATCGATCCCACGGGGACTTGTGTTAACAACTATTCAATTTTATTTAATTATTGAGATCAAATTGATGTGCAAGTAACCAAAAAAGAGTTTGTGATTTGTAAACTGAAAGTAAGTAACTAATGCGCAAAAGTAATGACTTTAGATGATCAAGGGATAGAGACCCAGGGTTAAGGCTTACGAATAATCATACTACGCTATTGAATTTCATTCGTTATATTACTTATCTTGGTTGATGATTCGTAGGGTTTATCGCATGATCATAGTCACTCGACCTCTAATCGTCTGCCTAACTTGGATATTACAACTACATCATTGAGTGGGGATGTAATAATACAATTAGATGCATGAAGATATTATCCTACATGTGAACCAAACAAGGTTTTTAGGTATATCCCTATCCTACTCACTAATTCAAATTCCTTATTTTATAAAAGAATAAGAACCTTGTTCTATCTATCCCCATGTTCTATCTTCTTATTCCCCCTCTCGGGCTCACAAAGTAGATAATGGATATATCCTAAGGGTAGATAATCCTTAAAATAGTTATAACAAAGATAAATAAACAAACAAATATGATAAGAAATCAAAACCAAATTAATTCAAAGCAACAGTATTCATGTTTTCGGCCTTAACTCCGGAATAGGGCTTTTAGCCACTCATGGACATAGTTGTAATCAAGATAATCGAATACAAGATAAAATCCATTAAAAAGCTAAAGTAAAGAGAAAACCCCCTAATTGAAGTGTTTTCCATCCCCTATACAAGTTTCAAAGTCATCCAAGGTCTATAACATCAAATATAAGTGTCCTATTAATATGAGGACAAAACTGTTGCATTTTTTACTCTAGACCGCGTCGCGGGGCTAGTTTGTACGTCTAACACCGCCACATGCCCTTATTATGGAGACCCACTGTTTTGGGTCCCTTAGGAATCTAATCATATATAGAACGCGTCCTATGGCCATGGTTTGGTACTGTGACGTACCGTTGACATTCCAGGTGTCCAAATTGCGTCAATTGTGTCTTGTGCTTTCGTTGATCCATTCCAAGCTCTTTTGAGTTGTTTCCACTTGATTTGAAGCTTTTATATCCTTCATATATCATAAAAATCAACTAACCAAGCATACTATAGAATTAAACAGAATAAATTAGAAAACATCACAACATCCAAGACGACGAACTAGAAACTTAAGCTAAGACTATGCTTCATCCACTTTGATATTTAACTTATTGTTTTGACCCTTGAATTGATTAAATTGACCCTTGAACATTATAAAAAAAGTTTTTCCACACATAATTACACAATACAACCATTAGGAACTCATTCAACACATTAGAATCCAACGCGACAGACTAGAACATCACCTAGCTCAAACTTGTAAAACTAGTTTTCTAGTCTAGACTCTCAATGATTGATTTGAAACTAAACTTGTTTAAAGGATAAACACTGAGATGCTTATTTATATCATCAATAACACATAGAGCACACGAATTGTCCTTAAAATAAGGCTAAATAGGCTAGGATAATAACACTAAAGCGCATAAATACACCTTAGATCAATATTCTCAAAGGTTGGGAGGCATATACTTCTCCAAGAAAACCCCGGAGAACTGAGTCCATGTCAAAGAAAGAGATCCAACTAGCATGGAATCAAGATAAATCCTTCACCAATGTCTAGATACCAAGTCCAGCTGAAAAGTAGTGTAGTAAATATAATCAAGATAAACATCGAACTTAAATCTGACTCTAATATCATAAGTAAATAGTAAATTTGAACTAAACCGGTCTTTAAATATCATAAATAAATAGTAAATGTCGTACTCAAACCGATCTTTAAAATGAATACAGGTTACCAAGTCTAGTCAAGAATCGAAAAGATGTCTAAATCATCTTAAGGTCCAAAAATATATGTAAAATGATGAAAGGGGGTCTCCTAGATCTACAAAGAGCTAATTAAGATATTTGACCTTAAAGAGGGCCGATAGAGCCCACTACTAAACCCTAAAAATTCACACTAAGGTGATTATACCCAAAAATTACACTAAGGCTTTCAAGTTCTAGTTGTAGGTGTTAAATGAGTCTAAATAAACCCTACAACAACAATTTAACTCATGGGGCCCTACAACAACAATTTAACTCATGGGGAGGAGGAACGGGTCAATTCTACCTAAAACAGCTATCTAACTGACGAAATATTCTAAATTTCCACTAAACATACAACCAAGCAGAAATTCCAACCCAAATCTAGCATAATACTATACGATACCACAATAAAGCTCACTCTATGAGAAAAGTAAGCCTAACCTACCTGGACGCCGATGAGTGCTTGAGAAAGTTTATAAAATTGGAGATTTTCCCTTTCGAGAAGCCTTCACATGATGCCATGCTATCAAATTAATGATCTACCTATTAATATGAGAATAATGATATTCAAGGGTTATTTAACCTTGCATATAAATTCTTTGGATCCAAAATCAAGCTAGAATTCATGTAGGGCCTGCTTGTGGAATCATAACTTTAAAATCATTAAAATGTCCCTCTAGGCTCAAGGGTCATTTGCGTTTAAAGATGGATGAAATTTGAGCATAATTACACCCTCAAATCATCCCACAAAGGATTAGGAGTTTAAGGTTAAATCTGAGAATAAATTAAGGAACTAGATGAAAACTTACAGAAATTTAGTCGAGCAAAGGACTCACAAACTCACCAACTTACCCCGATCTCCCAAACATCAGCTCCACGATTTCCTAAGTTCTCTAGGGTTTAATGGTGTCTTGGGACTTAGCAAAATAAATAAAATTGGGTAAAGAGGGAATTAAATGCCCATCGATGACTACTTTAATGGCCATTTGACCACTGAAGTGGTCTTTGCTAAAGCGGAAGATCTTCTCTTAAGTAGCCCATGCCCAAAGGTTGGCCTCCGCTAAAGCGGATGAGTGTCGCTAAAGCAATCCTCCACTAAAGCGACGAGGCCTCCGCTAAAGCGTATAGGTGGAGACCAAGGCTAGTTGCTAAAGTAGTGCCTTGGTTGCTAAATCAACCTTCGCTTAAGTGATTCCACCAGGTGAGGCCTGCACTAGCACTTAGCAAAATTTGCCAAGTTTATATCAAACCCTTGGATGTCGTCCAAACTTCCGTGAACTCAAACAAACGATGATACCCTACCAAATTTGACATTTCATACTTAACCATGCCATTGAAATTTCCATCGAGAGTCGTTTTCGATGAAATGTGGGTGTCACACTCAATGGTCGTTTTAATCAAACTCTACCCAATGAACCAAAATGAGTCTGAAAGCCTTAGGACCCAAACCAAAGAACCCCTACCATAAAATCGACGTTCCAAATCTAATGGAACTATCAAAGTTGGCATACAAGCCCCTTAATCTGAACTTTAAGCCCGATACCCAATTCTCAATAACGAAAATATCAAAACAGGGAATTGGCTCTAAAAATAAAAATTGAATTATTCAGTAATCGAACTTTCAATTCCAGAAAGTCATAAATGACTTGGAAAAGCTCTAAATGGTGAAATAGTATGGAATTGCAGAAAATGATCTGAAGGGTCATTATAATTTTCATCAAATCTAACAAACACCTATTGTTAAATTTATGAAGAAAACTATAAATGTTAATAACTGTCAAACTAAAAAGACTCAAACTGTTCCATTCATACTCAAGATACTATTTTAAACTACTTTCAAAAATAAGGACCATTTTAGTCATTTTCTCAAAAAAATAAGTTCTCTTGAGTATATTTACCCTGCAAAAAGGTAAATTTAATGTGTACACGAGGTTTAATGGACACATGGATTGAATCAATAAAAGATAAAGAAATGATTAGATAGAAAATAATGTGAATAAGAAAAAAATAATGATAAATAAATAGATTTATGAAATTGAATAATTAGAGCTTAATCATCTTGGTTCTAGTGATATCCATGATGAAGATAATCCCAGAACAACTCAGAACAAGGCCGAAGGTGAAGCCACCGAAGCAAGTGCTTTAGGCCTCCGATTTTTTGAGGCCTCATTTTTTTTAAAGCATTATAGGTTTGTAGTTTTTTAGATTTTTTTCTTTAGAAAATATCAAATATTTCTTAATACTTTCTTCACCACATTTTAATTTCTCTTAAGCTCAAATAGAAATATCACTTTAGAAATTCAAGATTAAAGTTGACAATCAACATTAAGAAAATTTCTTTTAATATTCTCAAATCTAAAAAGAACATCTAATAAATAGAGGTAACTCAGGAAACCATACTTTCTATTTATTATTTTGATTAATGGGGCGAAAAGAATTAAAGCAGCGATTACAGCCGAATCAGAGAAGTTGAAAGGTAAGATGTATTTCAATCAGATATTTTTTTTTTATTATTTTCCAAATGGATATTTTCTTGATCCTATATAATTGTCTTAGTTGAAAGAAGTTTTTTAAAAATAAAATTTCAAAAATATTACTTAAGCTTAAAAAAAATATTTCAAGAGATATCAAATGAATTAAGCATACTATTAATTGAAAAGGATTTTTTTCGGATAAATCAATTACAAAACAGTTTTATTTATAATTTACACCTCAAAAAGATATAAATATAGATTTGCAAAAAAATAAAATTCAAAGCCTCATTTTAAAATTTCTCTTTAGGCCACCAATTATGTTGAGCCGCCCCTAACTCGGAATACACCAAAAATGACAACGAATATTAGCTTGCTTACTAGAACGAAAGTATAGAAAAAATTCACCAAAAAAAAAAAGTACAGAAATTATGTGAATAAAATTTAATGTCATTTATCATGAAAGATTTAGCCCCTCTTATAAAGATGATTTTCTCATGGCTTGATAACTCAAGAACTATCCCTCAAGTCCAATTGACTAAATGCACATAAGAATAAAATAAATAATCCACCCATCCGTCATATATATATATAAACTTAAAATTAAAATATCATGCACTTTCCAAATTCACGATCAAACAAATGAAATGTTTTGCTAGTAATGCATAAAGCTTTCTTATGGTTTTGATAAATAGAATTCACGAAAACATTTATGTTGTTTATAAGGCAAACACGTATTTATATATATAAACTTAAAATTAAAATATCATGCACACTCCAAATTCACAATCAAACAAATGAAATGTCTTGCTAGTAATGCATAAAGCTTTCTTACAGTTTTGATAAATAGAATTCACGACAACATTTATGTTGTTTATAAGACAAACACCATCTTTCCTCCAAGCTCACTCCCCCCCCCCCCACGCCCACCCCATCTTAAGAAGTTTAAAATGATAGTTATTCCTCCATTATCACCAATATCAGTATCCTAATAAAATATTTAAATTATTTATTATAATAATAAGCAAATGGAAGAATAATATCTAATTATATATCATGTCAAAATTCAGATTAAGAAAAAAATATAAATTAAATTCCCTATAGAATTAGTTGATCTCTCCCTAATTTCAAAATCAGAATGAAAGACTCCAAAATAAATTAAAATTGCGGATAAGATAATACACATAAGAAGTAATAATACATGTACAATTTCTCGATATATTATTGGTTGTATTATCACAATTAGAGTTGATTTGAGGGTCTCTATGTTATAAATATATTGAAAAAAAATAACCACTGAGAATATTTGTGTTTGGGAGATGAAATAGAACAAATACATTTCGAAATCATAATAATTTATCGTGGTTGTGTAGGAAACACATAAAATACTATGGACACTTTTTTTTTAGTAAAATAATTATATAAAAATGAAAGAAAGGGTTAAAATTTAAAAAGGTAAATGCTTGACTAAATTTTTGAACAAATGTTGATTTTATTTTCATTTTGTGATTGAATATATTTATTTTTATCAATAATCAAATAGATAAATCAGAATGAAAATATTGCTTATTGAATTAAGAGTGAAATATTGTATAAAACAATTAGTCTGTAATACAGTCATCACTCATCTGCATACAAAAAATATGAAGATATTAGAAAAGAATTTCTAGAAAAGAAAATATGTGAAGAATGCAATAAATAAATTCACATCAATAAACCAAAAAAAAAGAGGGAGAGAGAAACACAGTGAGAGAGAGAGGGGTGAGGAGATAGAGTGAAGGATGTTTAACATTGAAGATTATAGTAAAGTATATATATCAGAGAGGTTTAGAAGTTTAAATTTCATTCAAACTCAAATTTCATTCAAATTCAAAAATCTATCAATTTATTAAATAAAATATGATGATTAATCTTTCTTATCCTTAATTATTTTAAAATACAATGTAACGTTTTCTTATAATATGTATATTTGAAATGAGAAGATTTTTTGAAATCAACGAAATTAATTCAAATATTCTTTATAGTTAACAATAATGCAACAAAAGAGGAGCAAATTGTTACTTATCCTTATCTTTCCTATTTTGCCAAAATCCTACGTCCCCCCCCCCCTCCCCCTCCCCCTCCCCCTCCTTCTTGTTTTTCTTCTTTTCTTTCTTTATTTATATTATATTATATTATATTATTATTATTATTATTATTATTATTATTATTATTATTATTATTATTATTATTATTATTACTACTACCACTACTACATACATACTACTACTACTTATTATTATTTAATAATGTTATTATACATACTACATATGTACTAATATCTACCTCTACTACTGCTTATTATTATTAGTTATTAAATCTATAAAACGTACTATTATTTACCACTATTGCTAATTATTATTATAAAATATATTATATAACATTTACATTTTAAAAGAGATAAGTTTGAAATAGTAAATATCTATTAGAACTCCTTAACTATGGATTTCTAATTTTAAGATAATGATTCAAAAAGTCTAATATTTTCAAATTTAAATATGTTTTATCTTTTAATTTAAATTTAAATTTATCTTTTAGTTAGTTCAAATTCAACTTTATCTAGTATAAAGTTTGTTTTGAATATTTAAAAGAATTTATAACCTTCATTGAAAATTCAAAATTTAAAAATTTAACACCAGTTCAACAAATTTTATTTATCTAATGACTAATTTAAATAATTTATATCTCTGAAAATATCCTTTATCCTTTTATAATTTCAATTTAAATATATAAAAAGTTTCAAACTAAATATTTATATTAATCTTTATCATTTAATTTGTATTAATAGTATATCAATTTTAAAAAAATTATCATTAAATATTTTAATTATTTTACCATTTAAATGTATGTGCTTCAAATAAATGGATAAGTTACCCTAATAAAACCACTTATAACAATAATGTAGTCATCATTATTTCCTTTCTTGATATATTTAAATAATGAACAAATTTTTTCTTTCAAAATGCCTAAAAATAAGAAGATTTAAAGTCAAATTAGTTCACATCCGTGAAAATGCTTATCTGCCAGTTGCGGGCATTTTAAAATTTAGTTTGAAATATCTAATTTTTAATTATAAATAATTATAAAATTAATGTGATAATAATTATTATTTTTAATCATCATCTTCATCATCATCATCATCATCATCATTGTCGTCGTCGTCGTCATCATCATCATCATCATCATCATCATCACCACAACGCTAACACTATTACTGCACACTTTTTTTTTTTGGTTAGCACTTTTACTATCATCATCATTATTATCACCATAACGCTAACACTATCACCACACTTTTTTTTGGTTAGCAATTTTACTACGTACTACTATTTTTTATTGTTATTATCATTATTATTAGATTAAATGTATTCAAATATATTTTTTAGTATATAAAAAGAATAAATTTTTGAAATAGTAAGAGTTTCTTTAACGATATTTTTTTTATTTTTAAGCTAATGACTTTTTTCCTTTTTAAAAAGATAATACATTTTCATAGTCAAATATTTAATATCTTTTAATTTAAAAATTTTATTACAAAAATATTAACCTTTGTCCTAAAATTGTCACCTGACATCTTGTCTTGCTTTAGTTTTGTTTATATATATATATATATATATATATATATATATATATATATATATATATCATACACACATCATTTTTTTATTCTTTTCTTATCCTTAAATTTTTTAAATAAAATGCATATTTATCCTATAATATATAAATTTTAATTAGAGAAAATTTTGAAATCAATCCAGATTATTCTTTTATTTGTTATACTTATTATTTTTATCATAACTACTAATACAAAAATATTTACAAAATTCAAAGACAATATGTCTAATATAAGATTCAAGATATTTTTGTGACTTTATTTTACTCACTACACCATACAATTTATTATTTATAAAAATATTGTATAGATTCTTATTATTGTTACTACTATTATATTACCACATTTCTTTTTTCAAATTAAAAGCCATACAACTTGTGTATTACTACTACTATTATTTATTGCTTATTATTATTATATTATTATTAAAATAAACACACTCTCTCTCTCTATCTATATATATATAGAGAGAGAGAATATTTAAATTATAAAAGAGATAAGTTTGAAATAGTAATAGTCTATTAGAACTCTTCAATTATAAGTTTCTAGTTACTAAAATAATGTATTTCAAATTCAAATACTTAATCTTTTAATTCAAATTTTTTATTACAATACTTTTAACTTTGTCTTAAAATATTTTTTAATTTTTTCCTAAAAACTGCCACGTGACTATTTTAATATGTTGCCACTTGACATCTTGTCTTGTTTTAGTTTTACTTATATATATATATATATATATAGAAAAGTAAACACATAAAATACTATGGACACTTTTTTAATAAAATAATAATATAAAATGAAAAAAGGGTTAAAATTTAAAAAGGTAAATGCTTGACTAAATTTTTGAAGAAATGTTGATATTATTTTCATTTCATGATTGAAAATAATTATTTTTATCAATAATCAAATAGATAAATCAGAATGAAAATATTGCTTACTGAATTAAGAGCGAAATATTCTATAAAAAAGTTAGTTTGTAATACAGTCATCACTCAACTGCGTACAAAAAAACATGAAGATATTAGAAAAGAATTTCTAGAAAAGAAAATATGTGAAGAATGCAATAAATAAATTCACATCAATAAACCAAAAAGAGAAGGAGAGAGAGAGGTAAGGAGATAGGGAGAAGGATGCTTAACATTGAAGATTATTTTAAGAAAAACTTGTCATGTGGGTCGGGTTGGCCCTTTTCGGCCTGGTTAGATGGCTCGGCCCGATCTGACTCGGGTTATTGGCTGCCGACCCCAGGCTAGGCTGTTTGGAATAGGCATTCGGTGGATCAGCCAAGTAACAAAACCAGACCTGGCCCACCAGTGACCCGGCCCGGCCTGACTCGATATTTATTTATTTTTGTAATGTTAGAGCCATTGGATTTTGGTCCAAAATGGTTTGTTGGCCCAACTTCTATAATGTCGTTTGGGTTTAACGGCCATTTGGCCAATTTTCTTTATTTAAAAAAAAAGTAATTCAAAAAAATTTCTATAAATACACTAAAATTTTAAATTATTTTTCACACAATCTTATTCTCTCATACTCTCAATCTCTCTCAAATATTCTAATTATCTCCTAAAGTGCTCAATTTTATTTTTTAATTTTACAATTACAAATATCATGTAGAAGTTTTCTAAAGTCGCAACTTTCGGATACTTTCAAAATTCGGTATTGTCGTCCCATCTCTTACTTTTAATTTTTAATTAGTGTATTAGTTTTTGAATATTTATTTTTATTATTTTGTGTATTTTGAATACTTTTTAGCTTAATTTATAATATGAATAAATTAAGAAACCTCGATAAAAGTGTCAAAATTTTTTATTCCAAAAGTGATAGTGGTTGTAAAAAATGAATTGTTGTTGGTCCCAGTAGAGGTAGTTCAAGTACTAGATATACCTATGTGCCTCCGGTACCAGTTAGTGAACCTTTTGAGGATGAAATAGGTATAAGTGCTCACAATATGAATTATTTAGAAGTCCAGAAAAATTATGGTATAGAAAAAGAGAATGAATTACACGCGGTTAATTTTGATGTAGATGATGAAAATATTGGTGAGACACCCGAAATCGAAAATGCTAATGTTAGATCCGAATTGATTAATCTTCCTCCCCGTCCTTCCCGTTCCCCTGCAAGATCTTGTAGAAAAACTAGTATTGCATGAAATCTTTTTTTGGAAATAGAAGGAAAAAGTAAGGTGCAATGTAATATTTGTGAAATTATATATGAGTATAAAATCAGAGACAATAAAGGGGGTACGGGTTCGTTGATAAGATATTTAAGAGATAGACACGCAAGAGAGTTAAGTATTACACAAGGTGGTGAGACTATTGATAGGCCAACACAAACTAGATTGAATCCAACAACCGGTCAATTAGTTAAGAATTATAATAAAATGAAGGGCCGGGAAGAAATAGCGAAAATAATAGTTGTGGGTTGTTTGTCTTTCACTTTTGCTTCTTCAGATGCTTTTTTCATTATATTCAAGCAATTTATAATTCTATGTTTACAGGTATTCCTAGAAGTACTTTTCGGATCGATATTTTTAGACTTCATGTACAATATATTTATTATTTATATGTGTTATTAAAAAATAATCCATGTAGAATTGCTCTAACTTCTGATCCTGATCATGCTGTTAACAAAAATGATTATTTAACAATTACTTGTCACTGGATAAATAGTAATTTTGTTAGGTAAAAACATATTCTAGCATTTTTTTATGATGAAGATCGTAGATACACTGGAAGATTTATTTCTGAATCTATTTCTAAAGTAGCAAAATATTATGGTATTGAAAGAAAAGTTTTATGTATAGCTTTTGATAATGCATCTAACAACAAGGCTATTGTTCAGTTGTTAAAAGTTGAACTTTCTTCGCCGTTACTCAAAATATTTCATGTTAAGTGTGCTTGTCATATATTAATTTAATTGTAATAGATGGTCTTGAATTTTTTGAGCTTTATATTGAAAAGGTTCGAATTGTTGTTGGCTTTATTCAAGAAAATAATTGAAAAGCTAGAATGAGAGAATTTAAAACCAAAATGTGAATAAAATGGACTTAGACCGATATTTATGCCCTAGGAATGTGATACTAGATAAAATGCTACTTATACTTATTTACAAACTTGTCTTACTTATAAAATTTCTATTACAATGACTTTTAATCAATATTCTGGTTCTTTTCCTTACTGTATGATACATGATTCTGATTGGGCTACAATTGATGATCTCGTTAAATTTTTAATTTTTTTTTATATAACTACGGTTGAATTCTCTGGTGTTTATTATCCTACTATTTGTAGTATTTTATCTTATTTAGCCGACATTTCTTGTTTGCTTAACGAATATAAGAATAAAGAAGATTACAAAAAAGCTATTACTGCTATGATTGCTAAATTTAAAAAATATTTTTATCCGCGTCCCCTTAATTTATTTGATTGGTGCTATAATAGATCCATGTATTGATTATACTACTATTTCCGAATTTAGTTCTATTATTTATAATGTTTTAGAGATACAGCCTGAAGAAGAACCTTCTTTATTTACGGCTATGAGTTTGCAAACAATTATATGGAAGCATTATATAACTATTATGCTGATTTACTTGATGATGTGTTGGTGATGGATGTGTGGATGCGGAGTATTCAAGTTGAGGTGTCTTGGTGTATGTTATTTGTGGATGATGTAGTGCTGATTAATGAGACGCAAGGAGGTGTGAATGAAAAATTAGAGGTTTGGAGGCAAGCCCTTGAATCTAAAGGGTTCAGGTTGAGTAGTTCCAAGACAGAGTATATAGAATGCAAGTTTAATGACTTGAGGAAGGAGGAAGGGATGGTGGTGAGGTTGGATTCCCAGATTGTTTGTAAGAGGGATAGTTTTAAGTATCTTGGGTCTATGATTCAGGGAAATGGGGAGATAGACGAAGATGTCTCTAAATGTATTGGGGCAGGTTGGATGAAGTGGAGGCTTGCCCCGAGAGTGTAGTGTGATAAAAAGGTGCCCCTTAAGCTTAAAGAAAAGTTCTACAGAGTGGTAGACCATCCAGCCATGTTGTACGGAGTGGAGTGTTGACTAGTCAAGAACTCCCATATTCAAAATTTGAAGGTGGAGAAAATGAGAATGTTGCGTTGGATGTGTGAAATTACTAGAGGGGATAGAGTTAGGAATGAGATTATCTAGGATAAGTAAGAGTGGCTTCAGTGGAGGACAAGATGCGAAAATGAAGGCTGAGATGGTTTGGGCATGTGATGAGAAGGGGCATGTGATGAGAAGGGGCATGGATGCCCTTGTTCGTAGGTGTGAGAGGATAGCTTTGGATGGTTTCAGGAAGGGTAGAGGTAGGCCAAGAAAATACTGGAGGGAGGTGATTAGGCATGTTATAGAGCAGTTACATCTTACTGAGGACATGTTCCTAGATAGGAAGATGAGGAGGTCACGAATAAGGGTAGAAGTCTAGGGTGTGTGGGTGAGTCGTTGAAAGTAGTTAAGAGAGCTCTTGTGTCGCTGGGTTAGTAATCCTAGGACTGTGTCCATAGGTAAGATCAACTAGTCAGGGAGTTTGGTGTGGTGGGTGTCTTTAGTCTGCGAGTATATGCTTACTACTATGTGGGTGTCTTATTTCTTATTTCTTATTTCTTATTTCCTATTTCTTATTTCTTATTGCTCTTATTTATCTTATTTCTTATTTCTCTTCTTTCTATTTTTATTATTTCTTATTTCTTATCTTTGTTATGTCATCTATCCTATTTTATTGTTCTATTACGACCTTGTTTATCTTGATCCAAGGGTCTATCGGAAACAACCTCTCTACTTCTTCAGAGGTAGCGGTATGAACTGCGTATATTTTACCCTCCCCAGACCCCAGTTTATGGGAATACACTGGGTTTGATATATATATACATATATATATACATATATATATATATACATATACATATATACATATACATATACATATATACATATACATATATATATATACATATATACATATACATATACATATACATATATATATATATATATACATATATACATATACATATACATATATACATATACATATACATATATACATATATATATATATATACATATACATACATACATATATATATATATATATATATATCATTCTCTTATTTTATATGAGATTGTTTGGTTAATATCCCTCTCCACCTTTAATCAAATCTATATGAGTAAAAATAATTATGTAATTGTAAAAAAAAAATTTATGTGTCACATTTTTCTTTATTATGTTATTTGCAATGTAAAGATATCACATATTTAATATTGATTATTTTTTAATTTTTTATTCTATTGTTACCCTATCAATTTTTAAAATTTACAAGCAACATAAAAAAGAAGAACAATGATATCAAACACAAATTTAGAAAATCTTAAGCTTATGAACTATACGAACAAAACTTCTACTTCTGAAATTATTTGTTCTTTTCTTCTCTTCCCTTCTCTTCATTGTTAGTTGTCTCCATTCTTATTTATCTCTTTTGCAAGTCAACAATAACAATAAAATTGTGAATATAAGGTAGGAACAACTCTCAAGGAAAAATCTTTAAAAAATAAATCATAAAAGGGTACTAATTTGAAACTGACTTAACTATAAATGCTTTACTATGAAAGTCATTGTTTCAATCATTATTGACCTTAAAGAGTGTTATCAGTTGTAGTGCGAAACAAAAAGGTACGATAGGATATTGGGATAATGTCAATGGTTGTAGGTTGTTGTTCCTCGTTGTTAATGTTAACAAAGGACCATGAACATGAAAATGTCATATGCTTCCATATAGGTGTGACATTTAAAAATAGAATTTTCTTAAATGAAAAAATTTAAAAATGCACTAAATAAATTCATCAAGCTAATGATATAGATGTATATAAGAGAGACTAAGAAGTTAGAACAACATTCAACTTTAAATATGATATTAATTTATTAAAAGGCAATTAATTTATAATTTGTTAAATTATCGGCTTACTTATAGAAAAACTCGTCAAACTACTTGTAAAATTGATCGTACAACACTTATTATAATTTCTCCATCACTGCTCATTCTCCAATCTGCGATACAAAAAACAACTATAATAACATATAATTATGAGTTGCATGCAATTAAATTAACTGCAGAACTTTAAAAAATAATATCTTTTAAAAAGAGCAATAATATCAAACTTAACTTTGAAAAACTTAAGACATAAATTTTTTTGATAATCTAACAGAATACATCATTAAAAATATATACCATCAAAACTTCAAATAACTTTAAAAACTTTCTTCACGACGAAAATATGATTTCAGCACCGCATTCTTCTATCTTTTTCATTTCTCTCGATCTCATCTACAAATGAATAAATCAGCAAAATCATCGTTAAAAAATAAAAATAAATCTAAAGAAAAATTTCTTTATAAATAATGGAGAAACTATTAATATGAAATCATTTTTCTTTATAAAAAATAGAAAAAAATTAATATGAAATCATTTTACCTATGAATCTTTTACGTATTAAAACCATTGTTTCAGTCATCATCTACTTGAAATGTGTTACCATTTCGACTCAAAGATAAGAGCCAGGGAGTATACAAAGAAAATAATAATTATTCACCAAAAATCTTCTCTTCTTGGCCTATAAGTTTTAGAAGAGCCTGAAATGGTGGATTTGTAAACTTAAAATTCTTCCTTTTATGTGTATGTTGGAATATCTCTAGATAATAACCACATGGGTTAATCGCATATTGTGGGGGTAATGCTTATCTTTCAGTTATTTTTAATCTTTTTAGATAATGATGATAATAACAATTACAATATTGTTAGCTTGTGTTGAGATAATGTTTATCTTTTAGTATTTTAAGCTTTCATAATAATAATAATAATAATAATAATTAAGTTAGTGATAATAGTAGGTAATTTCTAACTTATTTAAATTTTATTTCTCAATTTAGATGAATAAATAAATTAGCGCCACTATTATTATTATTATTATTATTATTATTATTATTATTAATAATAATAATAATAATAATAATTTAAAAAATTGTAGTACGTATATACTAATAGTAATAATAGTGACAGTAGTAATATATTATCTTTTAATACATTTAATTATATGTAATAACAATTATTATTTTTATTATTATAATATTATACTATTGTTATTATTTTACTATGAAAATAAACATAATTTACTATTACTATAATGACTACTACTATTAAGTATGTATTACTACTACTTATTATTATTATTATTATTATTATTTATCATTATTACTATTAACATCATGTACTACTATTGTTACTACTATTATTATTTATTAAAACATTATCATTATTATTATAAAATAGTTAGAATTTGTTTAGGAGTATATATAAAAGATGTTAAAAACTTAGAACTCCATTTCAATTAAAATTCAAATTTAAATATCATTAAAATTCAAATTGAAGTTCAAATACCATATTAATTTGTTAAAAGAAGATTAGTTTGTTATTCCTTCTTATCCTTTTTTTTTTTCAAATATAATGTATATTTATCTAATAAACAATATATTTGAATTGAAACAAATATTAAAAATCAATAAAATAATTATTATTATATTTATATTACTACTATTCATGCTACTAATGAATATACAACTACATTACCTACGATCCTACTACAACACTGCTACTACTATATATATAGAGAGAGAGAAGAAAGTGATTTTTTTGGAATGATAATGTATTTTTAAATTCAAATATTATATATACAGATTATTATTATTATTATTATTATTATTATTATTATTTAATATTAAAATATATTTTATAATATTGAAAGTGATAAGTTATGAATAGTTAGAGTTCATTTACAACTCTTCAATATAACATTCCTGAAATCAAGTTAATGATAATTTTTTAATTACAAAATCTAATATTTTCAAAATTTAAATATATCTAATTTTTTAATTCAAAATTTTTATTACAATTTTTATACCCTTGTCCTAAAAATTGCTACATGACTTTTTATTATGCTGCCACGTGGCTTCTTCTAGTGATTTTAGTTTTGCTTTTATATATATATATATATATATATAGAGAGAGAGAGAGAGAGAGGGTACAACTAAGACTTATTTGATCGTAGATATTGCAGGTAGTCTTTTTGAAGCTTTTTAGCAAAAGTTATTAAGCTCATTAATTTCAAGATTCCAAAATCTAGAAAAAAATAATTTTTGGATTCTTTTAATATCTTACAACTTACCCCCAAACTTTCATATTTTATAAAAGAAGCACATTAATTTTGACTCGAACTATAATTATATTTACTAAACACATATTTGTTAAAGAGATTATTCGTAGAATAATGAAAGATTAAATTAAAAAGTAACTAGTTACTACCATTATTATTTATGATAACTAATTGTAATAGCTGGTAATTTATATTATTGATAGTTTTATTAAACTATCATATTATAATTTCCTTATAATGTATTATTTAGTTCATTACAAAAGTGATATTTTGTATTAAACTTATGAGTATTTTAATTATTTTTTAGAATTTATAGGTATAAATTATGTTTGATATATATCTATATCTATATCTATATCTATATCTATATCTATATCTATATCTATATCTATATCTATATCTATATCTATATCTATATCTATATCTATATCTATATCTATATCTATATCTATATCTATATCTATATCTATATCTATATCTATATCTATATCTATATCTATAATATATTAAAAGTGTGAAGAACCTTATAAAAGTAATTTGAACTTTTTGTCCTTCATTAAAAGTCTTCTCTTTAGACAGAATCGTATTTTCACTATTTTCCTCAAATTATTATTTTGTTATTATTAATATTAGAACTTTGAAATTAATTAAAATCCTTATTTGAGTTAGGAAAGAAAGTTCTAAATTAATTCAGATCTTACCTTATATATAATTTATTAATAAATTAAATAAATAAAAAATAATGTAGATTTGAATTGAAAAGAACAAGAAAAAAAGGCCCAAAGCAAAAAAGAGAACAAAAAAAAAGGAAAATACATAATGGAAAGAAAACTAAATTGAATTGAAAAGGAAGAAAGTAAAACTGTGGAGGAAAAAAGAAAAAAAAAAGAAGAAAGAAAAAAGGAAAACAAAACAAAACATAGAAAAAAAGAAGACCGCAAAGGCTAATTTATCTATAATTAAAAGTGTGAAGATCCATAGAAAAGTGATATGAAGAAAAATACTCCTAAAATAGGATAGAAAAATACTCCTAAAATAGGACTCTATTAAGAAAATTCTTCTATAAAAATTGAGATGCACGTTAAGCTACCGAAGAAATCGGTTTACTTATTGGGAAAATATGATTGATGCTTATCTAACTTGATTCGACTGCATGTGTAGATTGGTGGATGCTTAATTTTCTAACCCTCAACTTCTTCACTATTTTTGTCAACATAATAGAATTCAACGTGTGTGTGCTATCCTTATTCTCCTCCCAGGGATGTTTAGGAATATGGGTGGGGGAGGCTGAGGGACGACCACGATGAGTACGCGTTTTTATATAGGATCAAACGGCTTGTGTTCGATCGAGGAGCAGATATAGATATGAGCTGACAACTTATGTTTTCTGGTATTTTATTTTGGGTGAGATGTACACCGAAAGGAATTGACGCTACAAACACTTTTCGTCGGTTGTCCTCGATCGAAAGTTAGCTCGACTTGATATATCTTCTTTGTTTTCATTCAAATCATTCTTTAGGGTAAAATTTTTCGCTCAAACAAGAATTATTTTCATAAAAACTAAAGCTTTGTGATCACTATTGTATTATTTTATTGTAGTTTACAGGTCAGAAGAATTTACAGGTGGTAGATGAATGTCGGTCGGCTTTGAAATTTTTTTTTAGGTAAAGATTAGGTTAATTGTATTATTTTTATATCCCTGTTTTGAGAATTTTTTTTGTGTAAAGGTAAAGTTTAGTTATATTATTTTGATATTTCTATTATCGAATTATTTTGTTATACTTTATACGTGGTAGATGAGTGTCAGATGACTTTGAAGTTTTTTTTGTGTAAACGTTAGATTTAATTATATTGTTTTGATGTTTCTATCATCGTATTGTTTTGTTGTAGTTTACAGGTGGTAGATGAATGTCGGTTGACTTTTATAATTTTTTTTTGTAAAGGTTAGGTTTAATTAAATAAATTCTCCAAAAGATGTTGAATTTAATTATTGTATTCATATTTATTATTTAAACAAATATCCTATTTAGTGTAACATTTGAACTCAAGAAAGTGAATATATATATATATATATATATATATATATATATATATATATATATATATATCTATCTCTAATCTCTAATATATTAAAAGTGTTAAACTCTTTGAAAATAATTTAAATTTTTTGTCCTTCATTAAAAGTCTCTGTTTTAGATAAAATCACTTTTTCATCTTTTAAATACCAAAAATATAGGTGTTCTAAAATATATGGTAAAAAGAAAAATATATTTTTAAAATTAAGGACTTTTAAAATATATGATAAGAGCGAGTCCTAAAAATATATGGTAAGAAGAAAAACATATTTATATAAATATAACAACCGGGTCGTTGGAAAAAAAATAATGATAACAAATTTTCTCATCTTGTTCGATAATAACTCAAGAGTCAAGTTCTACTATTACAACTATTTGAGATATCATTTGTTACGTAAACATGCCCTCAAAGGTGCTAAGCCATATGAATTCTAGCTGGACAAAAACACCTTGAATATTGTTGGGTTCTTGTGAAATGTGAATGGAAATGGAGGGAAGAAAAATAGAGGTAAAGTGAAAATGTGTGTTAACTTTATAAAGGAGTGTTTCTCCCATATTGGTGGGAGAAAGGAACATTCTTGTTCTTAAATATAGAAGAACTCCTTCATATATATAGTGAGGCAAGAAGAAGACAAACCTCACACAGTCGTCTTCGCTCGCTCGACTCGACTTCAAATTTGGATTTAGAAAATAATCGATCAAGAGACTGTCTTTTAGGATTAAATTTATTTGAAACTATAGAGTTAATGACTGTTTAATCCAAACGAAAATATTTTTCCATTTGTCGACGCATACGAGCATATGGGGACGCATGTCACAACACACTTCAATGGGACACGACCCTTTGAGGCACTATTTGAAGATAAAAAAGATAGTGCGCGCGCATGTAGCGATGTACGAGCGCATCTAGCTTCGTCGATGCCAGTGCATGTCAAGGTCAGGTTTCTATTTTTGATAAAAAAGAGGTGCAATTGTATGTGGCCATGTGCGTTCACACATAGTTTTGCATGTGAGATCAACGGTCCTAAATAGTGCAATTTTTAGAATCATTATTTCTGTTCTAAAGCACCACCTTTTGGAAATAAATACCTAATTTTTTCCTCAGGTACAATAATGAGGTTTTTAAGTGAAAAACTCTTCTTCTTTCTAAAAACTCAAGTGTAATTTGCAGATTGTTGAGAGGGTTCGTAGTTGGACAGAATTTGATGCACTGCTATTCTATTGAAGTGATTCATTTTATTCTAGAAGGATATATTCCATAACCTCGGGTACTTCAGAAAAATAATTTTCTTAAGAACACACCGTGAATTCGATGGACTTGAATCTTCCAATCTTCATCTCTTTCTAAGTATTTGATTTTGCTATTTTCTAGAAAGTAGTTTGGACTTTATTTTTTGTTGTTCATAAGTTGGGTTGAACTTATTGTTGAAGTTCAAAGTTGTGAATACAGAGTTCGGACTTTATTTGATTGTTCATATTTTAGTTTGAACATGTGTTTGGAGTTTTTGTTAAAAAATACACATTTTACTATAATCGAAAAACAACAATCTTAAGAAAATTACAAGTACTTGGTTAATCTGTATTGGGTCGGGTTTTGTAGAGACTAAAATCTTTTGATTTCTACTCCCTCGATTAGAAGAATCTAAAAAATTCACTGAGAAATTGAATTGCGAATTTAGTTCGAAGAAAATAAAAACTTCACCAATTCATTGAACTCTCTGTATTGAATTTTAAAATTTAAAACTTGTAAGATTTCAC
The DNA here is from genome assembly GCA_030864215.1 of Capsicum pubescens. NCBI lineage: Eukaryota > Viridiplantae > Streptophyta > Magnoliopsida > Solanales > Solanaceae > Capsicum > Capsicum pubescens. The sequence continues at coordinate 188,434,386 of CM061544.1, read as the reverse complement.
TTTTGTTTGAATTTGATTATGGTTTGAATAACATACAATCTTCGTCAAGTTTTAACGTTCATTCAGGTGATGATTTGAAGACAAAAAAAAATTATCGATGACTAGAAGCAAGTTGTTTAAAGATTAAGTCTTTATTACTAGTATTCTGAAATACTATTAATTGTCAAATCTTGACAGAAAAATGATGAATGAAACTGAATAATAAATTAATTCAACTGTGAACAGTGTTGTCCCAACACTAACCAATGTTACATCATTAAGATGTTTAGATGTTGCTCTAGCAAAAAACCAAAAAAACTTTATAGTGTGAATTTCAAAGAATGGAAGCAAATGACATTCTTTTGGCTAACCAAACTTGAAATGTAAAGGTTCACAAGTAGAGATTCTCATGTTCCTGAAAAGTGAATGTTTGAAAATCTATTATTTGGTTTGGAAGATCTTGTAATTCATCTCAAGATAGAAGAGGATAATAAGTTGTGTGAGAAATCAACAATGATGTATGCAAATTTTATTAAAACGATGCTACATATAATAAGAAGATGAAGAAATCTACTGAAAATGAAAAAGAAGAGAACAAGAAAAGTTTCAAAGAAAAGTGCTACAATTGTAGTGAAGTTGGATGCTAAGCTTTAAATTATCAAGTTCTGAAGAAGAACAAGAAAAGAAATCAGATAAATATGGTGGATGTAATTGAAAAGATTGAAAATCAATGTGCTATGATCAATGAATGCAATCTTGTTGGAAATTGAAATAATGGTGGTTTGATTTAGGAGCCACTCGACATGTTTGTGCGAAAAAAAAAGCTTTCACTACTTATGATATCGCTGGTCCTAAAGAAGTGATATTCAAGGGAAATACTGCAACAACCAAGGTTGAAGGAAGTGGGAAGATATTCCTAAAAATAACTTCTTGCAAGATGTTAACTATTAATAATGTTCACCATGTTTCTACTATTAGGAAGAACTTAGTATCGACAATACTTACAGTTAAAAAGGAATTTTATTGCGTGTTTGTTTTGGAGAAAGTTATAGTAAGTTAGAATAAAGTGTATGTAGAAAAGGGCTACCTCAATGAGGGCCTTTTCAGACTTAATGTAATAGTTGTTGAAATGAATAAAGCTGAGGCTTCCTCTTACTTGCTTGAGTCAAATGAATTATGACATGAACGTTTAGGACATGTCAATTACAAAACCTTGTGAAAACTGATTAATTTAGAAGTTTTGCCTAACTTTGAGTGCAATAATCAAAGTGTTAAACATGTGTTGAATCTAAGTATGCTAATCATCCATATAAATCTATTGAAAAGAATTCAATCCCATAGACTTAATTCACACAAATATTTGTGATATGAAGTCGACCCATCTCGTGGTGAGAAAAAGTATTTCATAACTTTTATTGATGATTGCAGTAGATATTATTGTGTTATTTTCTAAATAGTAAGGATAAAATAATAGAAGCATTTAGGCAATATAAAACTGAAGTTGAAAATCAGTTGGATAAAAAGATTGAAATGATAAGAAGTGATAGGGGCGGAGAGTATGAATCTCCTTTTGAAGAGATATGTTTGCAAAATAAAATTGTTCATCAAATTTCTGTCCCGTATTTACCTCAATCAAATGGGATTATGGAAATAAAAAATCAAACATTGAAGAAAATAATGAATGCCTTACTTATAAATTCAGGTTTACTGCAAAAGTTGCGGGGGGAAGCTATCCTTACAGTTAATTGAATACTCAATAGAGTGCCCCATAGTAAGACACAATTGATTCCATATAAGAAATAAAAAGGTAGGAAATCCGACTTGAAATATTTTAATGTGTAGAGGAGTCTAGCCAAAGTCCAAGTTTCCATACCTAAAAAGGTTAAGATAGGACCAAAGACTGTGGATTATGTTTTCATCAAATATCTTACAAATAGTAAGATATGTTGATTTTTGGATCATAATTCAAACATTCAGATATTCATGATAATATGATAATTGACTTGGATAATGCTAAGTTTGTTGAACACATTTATCCATATAAGACTAGACATGAGTGTCTAGTGAAGGGTCTAAACGACCTTGGGATGAATCAAGCGAGAATACACTTAATGGAGAGAATTAAAGGCATAGTACACATCAAAGGACATTGAATTTCTTTGGATTATATTTTATAATATTTACTCTTAAAAAGGAGCCTCAGACATTCAGAGAAGCAATGTCATCTACGAACTCATCCTTTTGGAGAGAGGTTGTCAATAGTGAGATTGATTCAATCTTGGGCAATCATACTTGAAAGTTGGTTGATCTTCCTCCAGAAAATAAACTTTTAGGTTCAAAATGGATATTGAAAAGGAAAATAAAAGTTGATAGTACTATTGATAAATACAAGTCAAGACTTATTGTGAAAGGTTTCAAATAAAAAAAGTCTTGATTTTTACAACACATTATCAGCAGTAATAGTGATAACATCCATTCAGATGTTAGTTGCATTAGCTATGGTATGTGATCTTGAAATCCATTAAATGGATTTGAAAATAACTTTCTTAAATACTGGAGGAAGAAATTTACATGGAACAACCTGAGGGTTTTGTGATTTCTGATAAAAAAAGAAAAATGTGCAAACTTGTATAGTCACTTTATGGACTAAAGCAATCACCCAAACAGTGGCATGTAAAATTTGATCAAACCATGTTGAAAAATGGATTTAAGATTAATGTGTGTGAAAAATATGTTTACATTAAAGACACTGCAAATCACAAAGTCATTGTTTGTTTGTTTGTTGATGACATATTGATCATCAATAGAGATGTTTCTCGCATAAATGCTAGAAAGCGAATGCTAGAAAGCAAATTTGATATGAAATACCTTAGAGTTGCTGATGTTATCTTAGAATTAAAAATTAATAGAACTCCACAAGGCTTAGTATTGTCACAATCTCATTACATTGCAAAGGTACTTGACAAGTTCAGTGTAATGACCCATTTCATTATTACTGGAAAAATTTGCGATAAAAGACTAAGAACCTCATTCCTTATAATTTATAGGACCAATTGTTTAGTATAGGAGTGTATTGGACCTGTATTAAGGTCATATAATACCCCTAGCACAAAATTAAGCTGAAAGTGTTCTTACCGATTGAGTTTCAAGCTAAGTTTAAACTAGGGACAACTTCAAACGAGCATATATCCTAAAATATAATACTTTATAGGACCAAATACCATCCAATTAAAAGAAGTTTGAGTCTTATTTCCAACTTATCTGAATACTTCTTAATCCACCTTCGGAGTAAAAAATTATGACTATTTTACTTAACACTATTCAGACTAATAAATTTTTTGTTGTAGTGGTAATAAATAGTATTTAATGCTGATTTTGATGGGTTTCAGCTTTAAAACTCAAATATTTCATTCCTAAGACATATAGGGGTGATTTTATCATGGTTGGGATAAAAAAATTTCATTGAGGTAAGTCTTTTCCGTCATCTTTTTCGTATTTCAATCCTTTAACATCCTAGAATCCGTAGAACTATCTTTAATGGTGTAATTCTTGGGGATTTGAAACCTAAGTTCATAAGAATTTAGGAAAAACTATGGGTTGACTTAATATCACCTAGAATCACTTATAAATTGTTTATTAATGATTCCTAGCATGAATTAGTTATTATATAACATGAAATTGGTGGTTGGGGATCATGAATTCTATAAAAATGGAACCTTGAGCTTTGAAACTCCTTTAACGGAGATAGGATGAGTATGATAGAGCTTTTTAATAGGTAATTGACCTTTAGGTAATATTTTAGAGTATGAATAAGGATAGAATTAGTGGGTTGAATAAAACGACCCAACCCGGTGCCTTGTCGTAATGGGCGTCCCAGGTCCAACCGAGACCGAAGACCATCCCTGTTACCCAACCCAACTTTCAGCCACCTGCCCTGAGTTGGCTGAATTTTGAACATATAATAAAATAGTGTAACTGGACTAGGACTGACTTTGGGATAGGTTTATTCCTAGACCAACCCTACCAAGTCATCGCGTCCACCAAACTGTACCAACCGAACCACCCAGCCAACCCAATACCGAACCAAAGTCCATAAACCAAGCCATAACCAAATAAGATCCAATACGTAATATGATAAATCCTAAAATAAAATACGATGGAACAACCAACAATATCGTCAATTGGTATAAGCCCCAATACCAATACCAATGCCAAGGCTGACACCCATACCGATCTTGCCCATACCAACCCATAGTAGTACCACAAAGCCTCTAACCAAAAGAGTAAGAATATTTGGTTGGGGCATGCCCCTAACAATGGCCAAAACCAATATTGAGAAATAAATTAAAATGTCTAAAAATATCCATAACAAGAAATAGAGCCTTCCAGAAAGATGAAAGCTCACCACTTCAATCCAACAGCTGTCCCCGAGTCAATCACTATGTAGAAGGAGTAAAATGGTTGATTCCTGCATAACATAAGTATACAGCCGCCCGAAAATGGGTTAGCAGATGAACGCTAGCATGAACTCAGGATAAGAATAAAATAATGTCATTTATAAAACCAAGTAAAAACCATCCATATGCATACACCATATATATATATATATATAACCATGCTAGGAAAGGGAAATGGGTTTAACATGCCATTAAAATCTTTACCTGGGTTGTGTAGCTCTGCCGTCCTAAACAACCCATGGGCTACATAGGTTCAGCTCCTCTTACTGAAAAGGCCCCAGTACGTGAAGCGGCATGACCAGGGAAGAAAAACCTGGGATGACTAGTAAATCCCCCTAATATAAAGTGTGAAATTATTCACACGGTCACTTGGATCAAACTCACATCGGTAAATATGAGTATCCAATTTTGGTCCCCCCTGGGACCTCAACCTTCCACGGCTTTGCTATATACCTCGTCATTATTGCCCAATTAAAATCATTACCAAGAAATCAACCAATCCATTAATCATTTATTAACCAAGGCCATTAGTAGTGGTATCATCATACTGACTATACTTGCAAGTTTTGTCCATAACCAACTATATATAGGTTTAAGGGATTCCATGTACCCTTCTATTGACCATATAAAACCATTCGGGGGATTCCTATGTACCCCACAAGCATAACCATTTATCCTTTTGACTTTTCCAAACCATTTAAACCATGCATATTTCCTTTACCAAGTTTAAAACAAGCAAGAGTTCCATTAAAAATAGTAAAAGCAATGAAAACATCCTTATAGGCATTTTGTCAAATACATTGGGGACATAATATAACCAAGACCAATTCCAATTACCATTTAACCATTTCCATGAAATCCAATTATCCAAAACCACCAATTAAGAATATAAATCAATTATGGGAAATCATAACCAATCATTTATAATCAATACCCCCAAAACATAGTTGTAAACACAAAATTATACAACAATGAAATCATGAAAACTATTCATAAAAATCATGCCTTTAGTTGGAAATACCAGTGAGGGAAGATAACATGCCTTAATTGACAAAGTAGACAGAGAGAAACCACCAACAAGATCACCAACAGATGAACTTGCCTATCCAAGGATGTCCTCCAAAGGAACGATCGAAGAAGGATCACTGAGACACTTCCTCAACATGGAGACATGAAATACCAGATGAACCAAGATCAAGCTAGAAGGTAACTTCAACTCATAAGCAACATTACCAATCCTCCAAAAAATCTCAGAAGGACCAACAAACTGGGGACTCAGCTTTCCCTTCTTACCAAACCGCACCACTCCCTTCATAAGAGATACCTTAAGGAATACCTTATCCCCAACTGCAAACTCCAAGTCTCTACACCTAACATCCGTTTAAGACTTTTGGCGACTTTGGGTAGCCTTAAGCCATCCTAAATCACCTTCACCTTTTTCATAGCCTGATAGACCAAATACGGACAAAATATGTTTGCCTTACCAAGCTTAAACCAACCAATAGGAGATCCATACCTCTTACCATACAATGCCTCAAAAGGAGCCATACTAATATTAGAATGATAACTATTGTTGTAAGCAAATCTACCAAAGGTAGATGCTCAACCCAACTGCCACTATAATCAATCACATATCCCTGAAGCATATCCTCTAATATCTGAATGGTTTTTTATGCTTTCCCATCCATCTGGGGATGAAAAGAAGTACTCAAACTCACCTTAGTACCCAATCTCTTTTGAAAAAACCGCTAAAAATGGGATGAATATTGCGTACCATGATTAGAGATAATTGAAACAGGTACCCCATGCAGCTTCACAATCTTCTGAAGATATAACTTCATATAATCTTCCACCAAAAAAGTAGTCCTCATTGGCAAGAAGTGAGAAGACTTTGTCATCCTATCCACGATGACCCAAATCAAATCATATTGATTCTGAGACCGAGGAAGACCGGTAACAAAATCCATAGTGATTACCTCTCATTTCTATTTGGGCAAAACAATCTCCTGATATAACCCTCCAGGTTTTATGTGTTCAACTTTAACTTGTTAACACACCAAGCACTTGGCCACAAAATCAACCACATTCCTTTTCATATCATTCAACTAATATATCTCCTTAAGATTATGATACATCTTTGTTGAGCGGGGATATACAACATAGTGTGATTTATACGCCTCAGCCTAGATCCTTTATCATAAACTATCGATATCAGGGACGCAAAATGCTGCCATACAAATAATGCCGCCATATTTTTAAAGCAAACACAACCGCCAATAACTCTAAATCATGAGTAGGATAGTTCCTCTCATGTACCTTCAACTGCCTAGAAGCATAGGCAATCACCTTCCCATGCTGCATCGAGACACAACAAAGGCCCACCCTAGATGAATCACAATAGACCATGAACCCATCATTGCCTTCTAACAAATTCAGAATTGAAGCTGAAGTCAGCTTATCTTTAAACTTTTCAAAACTCCTCTTATAAGCATCTGACTAAGAAAACTTAACCATCTTCTGAGTCAACTTAGTCAAAGGGGAAGCTATTGTCGAAAAGCTCTCCACAAACAACTAATAATACTCAGCTAAACCCAAGAATCTCCAAATATTGGTTGAGTCATGTGTCTAGACCACTTTTTAACCATAGCCACCTTTTGTGAATCCACCATGATCACCTAGCTAGAAATAATATGACCAAGAAAAGTCACAGCGTTCAACCAAAACTCACACTTGGAGAACTTGGCATACAATTACTGTTTCTTCACGGTCAGCAACACCACATAGAGGTGATTAGTATGATCCACTGCACTTTTGAAAAAACCTAGAATATCATCAATAAACACAATGACGAAGAAATCCAGAACTGCCTGAAAACCCTATTCATCAGATCCATAAATATCGATGGGGCATTAGTCAAACCAAATGACATCACCAAGAATTCAAAGTGCCCATACCAAGTATGAAAAGTCATCTTAGGGATATACACCTCCCTAATCTTTAGCTGATGATACCCAGGCTGGAGATCTATCTTAAAAAAGAACTTAGAACCTTGAAACTGATAAAAAAAGTCATCTATCCTTGGGAGAGGATACTTGTTCTTGATCGTTACCTTATTCAACTGATGATAGTCAATGGACATCCGAAGGGAACCATCTTTCTTGTGCATGAACAACACCGGTGCACCCTATGGATATACAGTAGGATAAATGAACCCCTCACCCAGAAGATCTATAAATTGCTCCTCAAGTTCTCCCAACTCAGCCGGAGCCATTCTATAAGGAGGAATAAATACTGGATGAGTGTACAGAACCAAATCAATACCAAACTCGATTTTCTTATTTGAAGGAACACCATGAAGATCATTCGGAAAGGCCTAAAGAAACTCATTTACCATCGGGACTGACTGTAAAGAAGGATCATCCGAGTTAGAATCTTTAACCCAGACCAAGTGATAAATACAACCTTAAGAGATTAGCCTTTGAGATCTAAGATAAGAAATAAACCTCCCCCTACGAGCTAGGGAACTACTCTCCTACTCTATAGCCGGTTCACCAGGGAACCTAAAGACAATCTTACGGGTCCGACAATCTAAGGACGCACAACAAGAGTATAACCAATACATTCCAAGAATAACATCAAATTCCACCATATCAAGTTCAAACAAATCCACTAAGGTTTGCCTACCACCAATATATACCACAGACCCCCTATAGACTCTCTTAGAAATAACCGAGTCACCTATTGAGCTAGAAATATAAAAATGACCCAAAATGACCTTAGGATCAAAACCAACACATACAACCATATATGGGGTCATATATGAAAGAGTGGACCCCAAATCAAGTAGATAATACACATCACGAGAAAAGAGTTGTAACGTACCAATAATGACATCAGGCGATGCCTCAGATTCCTGTCAAGATGCAAGAGTCTACAACCTGTTTCGACCAACACTAGAACTAGGAGCAGTAACAGAAGTAGATGCGACACCACCAATTGCAGGAGCAGAAAATGAAGCCACCTATACCTTATTTTCTCCTATAGTAACCTTATTAACTAGATAGTCCCTGAGATGATGGCCTACCTGGCCACATTTGAAGAATTTATCCCTTCTTTAATCACAATAACCTCAATGAGGACGACAAAGAACAAAAAAAAAAGTCATGAAGAAATTGACTAACCCTCACTCACCTGAGTTTGGGCACCCTGTGTCCGAAAATTATCACCACCCTGATGTCGCCTGTCATCCGACTGCCTCAGTAAAAGAGCTCTAGTAGTAGAGAAGGAACCAGAACTCCCCCACTTTTGTTCTGCTATTTGTTGCTATCCCAACCACCCAAAAACTATGCACCTCCCTGATCAGAAAATCTTCTTCTCTTACCCTTCCTATCTCCAAACTCTGTCTGTTTCCTCTTCTCATCCTCCACCTGCTGTATATGATCATCAAAGCAGTCTTGCTTTCCAAGATCAAATCCTGATTCAACCCAGAAGAAAGCTTTCTCATCATCGCTCTCATGTCAGCCACCAAATCAGGAGCATATATTGAGAGCTGGTGAAATTTCAAGGCTTATTCCTTGACAAACATCTTACCTTGCTTGAGATTCATAAACTCCTCCATCTTTACTTCCCTCAAATCTTGAGGAAATAAACAATCCAAAAATGCACCAAAAAAATCCTATAAATTTGACTCCTCTACATCACCTCTATCTCTATCCCACTCTTCGACCATTAGTAAGAAATATCTTTGAGCTAATAAGTTGCAAAGTTTATACCTTCCATATTTGTTGCCTGAATCACCCTAAATATCTTCTCCATTTTATCCAAGAAACACTGAGGATCTTCCTCCACTTTCACACTAGTAAAAGTAGGAGGATTCAGTTTCATAAATTGACCAACCCTTGTGGCATCAATAGATAACCCACCAGACGCATCTCACTTAGCCTGAGCAGTAACTAACTGAGCAATAGTATGATAGACTGGCAAAATTCCACATTAGTTACCTCACCCTGAGGAAGATTAGGAGAAACCAAAGAAAATCTAGAACTATCAGGGATAGTTCCCTGAGATCTTAGACGAACTCTAGACGTAGGACATACCCCATCAACATTGTCCCCAGATGGAACTGAAGAGTTTCTCTGTGTTCCAGATCATCGAGGCATGATCTAAAAAGTGAACAACCAAGGATTAGAGAAGAATTCAAGGACTTAGACTCCAAGCTTGAAAATAGAATACCAAGAAAGTGAAATATTCCTAAATGCCTTGTAGCCTCTCTATTATGAGTGTGTCGTGAGACACACCCCTAAAAGAGACTTTACTAAACACAGCTTTGTGAACTCCCAATTGACTATGAACCTAAAGCTCTGATACCACTTGACACGACACGACCCAGGGCCTTATCATAATAAGCATCCCAGGTCTGACTGGGACCCAGGGCTACCCTCGTTACCCAACCTAATTTCTAGCCGCCTTCTCTGAGTTGGCTAAATTTTGAACATATAACAAGATAGCATAACTGGACAAGGACTGACTTTGGGATAGGTATATTCCTCGAAAAACCCTACCAAGTTATCTCGCCTACCAAATCGTACCAACCAAACCACCCAGCCAACCCAATACTGAACCAAGGGCTATAAACCTGGACATAAACAAATAAGATCCAATACATAATATGATTAATCATAAAATGAAATACGATGGAACAACTAATAATGTCGTCAATTAGTATCAGCCCTGATACCAATACCAATGCCAAGGCTGACACCAATATCCAAAAATAAATCAAAATGTCTAAAAATATCCATAACATGAAATGAAGCCTTCCAGAAAGATGAAAGCTCACCACTTCAACGCAACAGTTGTCCCTGATTCAATCACTATATAGGAGGAATAAAATTATGCTTCCTACATAGCGTGGGTATACAGCTGCTTAAAGACGGCTTAGCGGGTGAACGCTAGCATGAAATAAGGATAAGGATAAAATAATACCATTTATAAAACCAAGTACAAATCATAAATATGCACGCACAATACACATATATATATAACTATGCTGGGAAAGGGAACCGAGTTTAGCATGCCATTAAAACCTTTGCTTGGGCTGTATAACTCTGCCATCCTAAATAACCCATGGGCTATATAGGTTCAGCTCCCTATGCTGAAAGGGCCACAGTACGTGAAGTCGCACGACCAAGGAAGAAAAACCTAGGATGACTAGTACATCCCCCTAATATAAAGTGTGACATCATGCACACGGTCACTTGGACCAAACCTCACATCGTCAAATATGAGTTTCCAGTTTTGGTCCCCTCAGGACCTTCACCTTCCATGGCTTTTCTACACACCCCATCATTATTGTCTAATTAAAACCATTACCAAGAAACCAACCAATCTATTAACCATTTATTAACCAAGACCATTAGTAGTGGTATCGTCATACCAACTACACTTGCAAGTTTTGTCCATAGCCAACCATATATATAGGTTTAAGGGACTCCATGTACCCTTTAATTAACATATTAAACCACTTGGGGAATTTCCATATACCCCATAAGCATAATTATTTAACCTTTTTACCTTTTCAAACTATTTAAACCATGCATAATTCCTTTACCAAGTTTAAAACAAGCAAAAGTTCCATTAAAAATATTAAAAGCAATGAAAACATCCTTATAGGCATTTTTTCAAATACATTAGGGGCATAATATAACCAAAACTGATTCTAATTACCATTTAACCATTTCCATGCAATCCAATTATCCAAAACCACCAATTAAGCATATAAATACATAATTAAAACTATGGGAAACCATAACCAATCATTTATAATCAAAACCCTCAAAATATAGTTGAAAACAAAAATCATACAATATCGAAATCATGAAAACCATTCATAAAAACCATGCCTTTAGTTGAAACTAACAGTGAGGGAAGAGAACATGCCTTAATTAACAAAGTAGATGGATATAAACCACCAAAAAGATTCCTAATTTAGTCCTCTAGTTGAAACCCCAACTTCCTTGCCTAAAAGATCTTGAGAGAATTATGGAGTATTTAGAAAGAGTTTTTAAGAGTTAATGAATAGAATAATAGGGTAAATAAACTTTCAAGTGAGTTAGAAGTTGTGGGACCTTATCAGGGTAAGCTGGGAAATGTCCAAATTACCCCCACTTAAGTTACACAAAAATCCTATCACAGGGGTACGACCGACCCTTACGAGTCATACCCTTTGATACGAGTGGTACCCAATACTCGTGTCCAAAGCCTAAACCCTTGGACCCAACACTTTCCAATGTATGACTCATCCTACCCAAGTCATATTGGTAGGGATACCTATGTGAATAAAAGAGATTTATTTTAGTTAATAAAATAGGATGATGAATTAGAGTATAGATATTAATCTTAATAGAATATGCACTCCCGAATGGATACCTAATGAATTTGTCTTTGAATATGGTTTGATTGATGGTTGGGTTTGATAATTCTCAATTGACCAAGTGGTAAATGGGCCTTCAGGCATACTTGTGATTATTGGCTAGAATTTTTTAGTTGTCCTTAATTATAAGTTTTGTTTTGATTGTCGTTGCTTGAACCTCTTTCAATTTATGATTTATATTCATACATTAAATATAATTATTGACTGTATTTCTATTTTCATACGCATTATTGATGATATTTGGTGATGGAGGATTCAGTACAATGCTAGTATGATTATAATATATTGGTTATAGTGGATTAAATGCCACATTGGTACAGATATGATATGTTGGTTATGATGGATCAGGTTCCATGCCAGTGCATATATGATATGTTGGTTATGACGGATCACGTACCACGTTTGTTCGAATATGATGTTGTGGATGAGTTGAGAAGGAAGGAGAAATCATGCATAATTATATACATATATTCATTCATATGCATTAAATGTACATTTATATTTATATGTTATTGGGGGTTTCTTATGTGGATCGATTTATGTTGATTAGATATGGAGGTTCCTTGTGTTGATCAGGTACTTGACAAGATATTTTGGCCACTTGAGTGGGTCAATTATGTTGATGGATGTGATTGGGAATTATAGCTAAGTGTGAATATAAGGTGCATCTTGAATTATGTATAACTCATGTTTTCCTATGTATATAGTCGTATCATGATATGTATTGTGATGCCTTTCTTGCAAAGTTGTTGATACTATTAATTGTCTTAGTCATTGCAATCTCGATAGTTAATGATGGAGTGAAACTTGTAAAGCTAGAACTGCTAGAAGAGAGACAAGGTTACATAAGATGAAAGAATATAGTAAAATAGACTGGGTTATCTTAAAATAAGGATACACAAAAGTGATGAATGTTAGATGGCTGATAGAGAGACTAAGTGTAAGTAGTAATACTTATATGAATATGATTTAGTAATTGAAATTAAAGTTAAGTCATGTTTCTTTGCTACTTGTTATCATTATTATTTGTTTCTAGTCCTGATTGGCTGATGATACCTATTAATATGTGCTGTTTGTACTGATACTACACTTACTATACCTCTATTAGGGGGCACAACCATGGTGCAGATTAATTAGAGTTTATTTAGTAGCAACGTTGATCACTTTGCAATAATTTCTTCCCTCTCCATTTTGCATGTATGTTGTGTCATTAATGTTCCTACTCCTTATTTAGTGCTCTTGTACCAATTTAGGCTAGTTTTTAGGTAGTCATTGTTGCTTATTTTTCATATTTATTTTACGTTTCAAATGTATTAATTAAAATTATGTGAGGAGTAAATTAATTTATTATAGTTAATTTCAAGTTGCTATTCAGATAACTAAGTTTAAGGGTTACTTTTAAAAATGGTTAAACTTCTGCATTTGATTAAGTGATGGGATATTCAGGTTCTCTTATCTAGGTAGGTGTAGGTAGGTGGCCGTATGATACGGTGGGTGGGGTCATGGCAAGAAGGAATCAAATCTTAAGTTACCGATCTCCCATTACAAGAGCAAATATTGAGTAGAGTCCTACGAATTGGTGTGTTAACATCCACATCAAACCTGTAGAAAGGTACAAGGAATCTAGGAATCTATCTTACTTTCTTCTCTCCTATCGTATCATCTTAGTACTATCTTCTCCAGTTGATTCCAACTGATATCTAGCATATTTCACTTGATATCTCAACCAATATAATTAAGACTAGTTGGTCTCAATTAGTATCTGACTAACATTGAAAGGTTGAAATAGGGTATTCTAATCAGTAGAGGTTAATAAGAAACATAGGGGTTGAATTATTATTTTGTGAAATTCGCTTGATATTGTGTTAAAATGCTTGTGACTTTAATGCTTTTGATTGTGGTATGATAGAATGAGATATTTATTACTTACATGAATGGTTATTATTTGTTAATACTATTAATTAGTTATTTGAGTGTCAACTTTTTAAGTGCAAATGATCACTAAAAGTAATATGAGATGAGTAGTTGTAATAGAATATTTGGAAATCGCAAAGACTGGGTATGATTTTGAGGTATGTCTTTATTTTTGTGATTTGAGAGATGCATTGATTTTTCACGATTTGAAATATGCCTTGATTTTTATTTGATCCTTGATGATATATTTGGATATCCATGTATGATTCAGTCGTTGATGATAAAAATATCTGGGATCCTTTTGTGGTCTGATTTTGACAATGATATTTGAGATCCTTGTGTGATTCAATTAATAATAATGATATTGGAGATCCTTATATGGTTCAAACTTTGATGATTATATTTGAACTTGAAGTGATATTGGGTCACCCTTGTGTGAATAATCCAGTTAATGAGTTAGCTTGTTAATGATGCCTTAATAAGTGATTAATTAAACTGAGATGAATTTTTTTATCTTGTACAACCTTAGTGACTTGAACGTAAGTAAAGTTGTGTAGTTGATGTCACTAGCATAAGGTAAATTGACTAGATATGTAAAATTGATTTTTTCCTGTAATATAAAGAGGGGAGATGATGATAATGATTTTACTTGATATTGGTAAGTTGAACCTTAACTGTGAGATTGACAATTATGTAGATTATTTGGTTAAGTGACTGAAATAATCTTATAAGGGTAAGGGCATTGATGTCCTAAAGGTAGACTAATTGGTTATACAAAACCCATGGTTGCTAAGAATGAATGAAATAGGTTAAGTTTTAAGAATGTGAACAAAATGATGGTTGTATAATGTTCATAGGATTAGTGCGGAGGTAGGGCTACTAGACAAATATTATAGTTGGGTTATTATACCTTGATATTGGCTATGTGCTTATTGTATGGGAAAAATTATTGGTTAATAGTATCCCTTGAATGTGGTGTAGTTAAGTTGATAAGGTTGATGCAATAAATTTGCTTGGCTATAGTTGATGATTTTTAGTTGTAGAATCGACTAAAAGAAGTTATTAAATATGTTTATACATATTCATATCCATCCCATTGATACTTGGTTGGTATTACCCCTTGAGTGGTTGAGGTATATTGTAGGATCTAACAGACTAATATGAGTTGTGGTGGTAAATATATGTGATAGTAGAAACCCATATTGGTTTGTTGGTGGTGGTGTGCTAGTTATAGTATTGGTTAGGATGTAAGTACCCTGCTAAACATGTTTCTAGTATAGGAATGACAACCTTAGAGTAGTGTGATTTTGGTTAAAAATCTAGCATTGTATAAATTAGTGTTGAATGGGGATCATGGTGTGTTGCTTGGTGGTTTTTATTGGTTAACATGTTAGAGGATAAGTTTAGGAACTCTTAGAAACTTTTGGTGCATAAAACGAGTTGGTAGAACTCCGTTTAGAGTGATTGTCATGAAAAGGCTAGTTCTTAATGTCGAATTCCCAAGAGTGTGTTGTGAAGTGACCTGAGTTGAGACCAAGTCCCAAATTACTGCCCCGAACCTCTATAGCGATATGCAGTTTCATTCCCTATTATTCCATTATCGCCCAAATATTCACGCATTGTAATATCGTGAGGTGTTTTGGGTATTGTAGATGACCCGTTACATAAATTTCCTTACAAATTATATTTATTGGGTTACAGTATTATTACTTTGTGCATAGAGCTTAGTGTCCTGTGGTGCATAGGTTGGATGAGTATGCTGAATTTCAAAAAGCATGCTAAAAATTCTTTCCTTCACCCATGACCGTTCGGGGATAAATAACGGGTAAATTAATATCTAATGTAACTACCTATTTTACCGTTATTGGAAATAATTATTGTAAGGTAATAAAAAACTCATTCATCATAAGTTATAAGACCAATTTTTTAGTGTGAAAATGCATTGGACATGTACTAAGGTCATACAATATCCTAAGCACAAATTTAAGCTGAAACTGTTTTTATCAATTGAGTTTCGAGCTAAGATTAAATTATTGCCAACATCAAATGAATATATCACCTAGAATAAAATGAGTTGTAGGGACACATATCTATCAAATAAAATATCTTTGACTTTTTTTCCAACTCATCCTATGGTTCCTTAATCCGCCTTTGTAGTAAAAAAATTACGATCATTTTACCGAACACTGTTCGAGCTGAAAAATTTATCATTGATTTTGACGGGATTTAGCCCCAAAACTCAAATATTTAATTCCTAAGACATAGAGGTGATTTTCTCATGGTTGGGGTAAAAATTCTTCATTCAGGTAAGTCTCTTCCGTCATCTTCTTCGTATTTCAATCCTTTAACATCGTAGAATTCTTAGAACTATATTTGATGGTGTAATTCTTGGAAATTTGAACCCGAAGTTCATAAGTTTTTTTTAAGAACTCATGGATTAAGTTAATATCACCTAAATAACTTCTAAATTGTTCGGTAATAATTCCTAATATGAATTTGTGATTCTAAAACATGAAATTGGTGGTTGGGGATCTTGAATTCAATAAAAATGCAATCTTTAGCTTTGAAACTCCATTATGGAGATGGATTAAATATGATCGAGCTTTAGAATGTGTAATTGACCTTTGAGTAATATTGTAGTGCATGAATAAGGTGAGAATTAGTGAGTTGAATTCTCAAATTGGTTATTCGAAAAGTATCTTCTTAATCACTCTTATAATTGTGTAGTTTCTAGAAATTTGGGCTATTAGAAGCATGAAAAAAAGGAAAGAGCAATTTTAGTGCGCTTGTTTGTTCCAAGATCTTCAATTTTTGTGTGGCTAGCTTGTTTTGAGATCTTTAATCGAGGTAGGTTATGGTTAACTTATAGTAAACTTGGGCTAGATGACTGAATTTAATAGTAAAGTTAGGAGATTTCATGTCTTAGGCCTCCGAGCATAGTGTTTGGATGAATTAAATTGTTAAAATTCTAGTTAGGCTTTAATATTTTCATGGGTTGTTATTATACTCAGTTGATGCGATACTTTTGGCACAAATGGTGAGAACGATAGTTAGTTGAAAGTAATGTAATAATAAGATAATTATGTGTTATTGTCTTTGTATGGATCTGTGGATGGATATTTGTGTTTGTATGACTTAATTGATTAATGATAGAGTTATTATATGAATGTAAATAACAATAGAAGAGTTGGTGACCTTCTAATTTATAAGCTAGTCTCTAAAATTATAAAAATGGGCGAAATCGATATTATGTGCGTTTGAAGTATGAGACATGCTTGCTAGAAAATACTTAGGAGGATTAATTGTTATAAGAGGACGTGATGACATAACATAAGAACTTAAAATTAAGTTTCGCATATTTCAGAAAGTAAGATATGTAAAGGTGGATAACCTTAGTTAGAATTGTAAGTTGAATCGAGTTGATAGTTAAATAGTAGGCTAAAGGGGTAGCGTTTAGAAAATCTAGTTTTGACCTGAATGAAAGGGTTACTAGATAATAACTAAATTACCAATTCAATGTGAATATAAGAGATTCAGATTGGCTTGTAAAATAGGATGATGAATTGGAGTATAGGTATCAATCTTGGGAATGTGAACTTCTAAAAGTATACCTAATGAATTAGTTTTCAAATAAGGTTTTATTGATGGTTGGATTTGATAATGCTCAATTGAGCAAGTGATAAATGGGCCTTCAGACATACATGTGATTATTGACTTTCATTACTTGGTTATTCTTAATTGTAAGTTCTATTTCGGCCTTTGTTGCTTGCATCTAAGTTCAATTAGGTGTATGTGATTTGTCTTCATGCCTTGCTTATAATTATTGACTGTATTTGAATTTTCATACACGTTGTTGATGATATTTGGTGATGAAAGATATGGTACCATGTTGGTACGGTTATGACGTGTTGGTTATGATGGATTGGGTACCATGCCGGTATGGATGTGATATATTGGTTATGATGGATTAGGTACCATGCCGGTATGGATGTGATATATTGGTTATGATGGATTAGGTACCACCCTGATATGAATATGATATATTTGTTATGATGGATCAAGTACCACATCGGTACAGATATGATGTTGTTAATGAATTGAAAAAGGAGGAGAAATTGTACATAATTTCACACATATATTAATTCATATGCATGAATATTCATTTATTTTTATATGTTATTAGTGGTTTCTTGCGTGGATCGAGTTATGTTTATGAGATATGGTGGTTCCTTGTGTAGACGGGCTATTTGATGTGATACTTTGGTCCCTTGAGTGGATCAGTTATGTTGATGGCCGTGATGGGTATTGTAGAAAAGTGTTAATATAAGGTGTGTCCTGAATTATGTATAGCTCATATTTTTCTGTGTATATAGTTGTATACATGATCTGTATTGTGATGTCTTTCTTGTAAAGTTATTGATACTATTATCTATCTTGGTCGTTGCAATCCCAATAGTTAATGATGGAGTAAAACCTGTAGAGATAGCACTGGATAGAGACAGGGTTACATAAGATGAAAAAACATTATAAGATAGACTGGGTTATCCAAGAATAAGGATACACAAAACTGATAAATGTTAGACGACTCGTAGGGAGACTAAGTGTAAGTAGTAATACTTGTATGAATATGTTTTAGTAACCAGATTTAAAGTTAATCCATGTTACTTTCCTATTTGTTATCATTATTATTTGTTTCTACTTTGGTTGACTGATGGTACCTATCGATACGTACAATTTGTACTGTATACTTCTAACGCTCCGAGGGTACCCCCTTGATGTCACATGGTGCTTAAGACTATGAATACTCCATTCTAACCCATGATATCTACTCAACACTGAATTCTCATAATTGTAAACTAAAAACCTGAGTGGAAACTGAAAAGATCTTAAAATAGAATTTAAACAGGTGCATAATATCGATACAAACTTTGTACTTAGAAACTTTCAAATCTGTGTAAACAAAAGACTAAACGAAATATAGTACTGACTAAAAGAGCCATTGGAACAGACCCCAACTGACCCAAACTGAAATCTAAACAACTGGAATAACTACACTAAACATTTGAGATCATCATAAAATGGGCCCTCGAACTAAGATGACTCACCAACTGTTTGATGTAGAAAATGGTACCCGCAGACAATCATGCTGCTGCGGATGAACACCAGAACCTACATTATGAAATAATATAGCACATAGGCATATATATGGGTCAGTACTTCTGGACTGTACTGAGTATATGGGGGTGAGCGCATAAGTAAAGTCAAATGAATATTTAATTTAAACTATGCATGCTAAGTGTAAATAGACTCACCAAGAGGATGAAATAAATTGAGAGATGAAATATCTCAAAAACATGTATACCAAGCAGACATAATAAACTGGGTGAGTTACTACACTTAACTTTTGAAAATTTTATTTTCAGGGGGATAAGCAAAACTGAAGCTGAATATGCTTTATAATCATGTAGGCTAGGTGTAAAAGGACTCACCATTATCATAGGTAAAACCAAAAGCTTAATTCTTATAAGGAATAACTCATAAAACAATTTCTGAACAAAATTGTGAGTCTTTACACTTAGTTTCTAAAGTACTCTTTTTCTGTGGGAGATTCTCATAATCTACATAAACCATGTGAGCTAGCATGGATTCTAATGTCTGACCCACATTGAGGAGGGTTGTTCTATCCTAGCCATCGGAGTAGAACCTAAACTGAACTGGGGTGATAACTAAACTGAGCCCATATTGGGAAAGGGGAACACTCTCTAGCAAGGCCCCTAAACCCATGGTGGTATGTAGTTTCTGGGAAATAGGATGCGTTGAACCCATACTTACCTCTCGGTGTCAAATAGCACTACCAAAATATTTACTATATGCTCATACTGATGAAATTCACTTTAAACTAAGTATATAGGTTTGTAAATTTGAAAATCAATCATGCTTCTGTTAATAAATCAAACTCCAAAATAATTGTGTGAATTTCATATCATGTCTGTTGAAACGTGGGGGTGTACAAACCAACTAGGGACCAAGTCCCTAAGATTAGGAGAATAAATAATAAAACAGTAACCAACCAAAACTTGCAGAAATTAAATGAACATAGTGATTTACATGAAAACCTCTTTACAAGGGAGGAAAAACCATGACTTGCTCTCTCAAGCACTTAATCTCCACTATAATCAAAATTCATTGATTAGAAACTCCAAGAACTTAACAATAAGTTCTACTAGTTGTAATAGCTCTACTACAACTACCTCTACACACCTCAATCACTTTACAATCGATTAAATCTAATCGATGGACCTTAGGTAACTCTACCTAAACACTCTACTACCAAGAGAAAAACTTTACTCCTATAAGATAAGTAAAACTATTACAAAACAAGAATTGACTCAAGAACACCTATTCCTTAAGCACAAAGAGATTTGGAACTTGAGTAAGTTTTGAGAGTTTTTTCCATTTCCAAGAGATTCATCAAATTGGAAAAACTATTAATTGAGCAACTTCTTTTTCTATTTGTAGTAGTGTATAAATTAGGGTTGAATTTTGATTGAACCAAGTTTCTAATCAGGCACGTTGCACACCTGCACAGTTTGTTGTGCTAGCGGACAAAACTGTGCAAAGATGTGATAGTTGTACCAATTCATGAAGAGCTAGGGACCTGGTCCATTAATATCAATTGATCATCATCCAAACACGAGACAACAAATTTTCCCCTTTTTGATGATGACAAACCATAATAACAGAGCATAAAAATTCATTCAACATCAGAGAAGACACTACTATACTCTCAATATGTGTTCCTCCTATCGACATGCTTTCTTTTAGTATGATCATTCTATCAATATTCCCTCTTTTAGATAGCACCATTCAGTCTCCAAGCAATTACAACCTATCTGACAGCACCTGGTCCCTATTATGATGAATTTAGTATTCCCTCTTTTGGCATTAAAAAAAGTAAGAACAGTAAACCAAGAATAAAATAAGCACAAATCAGTTAACTTATAGCCACGGGGGCAACACTAATATAAATGAACAACTTTAAGTAAAGGAGACAGATGATAGACATAAATAAGGATTCCATTCATGTGATAAAGATAATTACCTAGTAGTGCACAATAAAAATAACTTAAAAAACCATAATCCTAAAAAGCCACATAGATCTCAAAGACTAGAAATAGACAGAAGGAGATAATAAGATCAGGAACGGTAAGGTTTAGGTTGATTGAGGTTTTAGGGAGAGGATCTTTAGGACCATTTCCATCCCATCACCCGCAGTAGCATGAGAATACAACAATTTCTTAGTTCGGTCCTTCACTTCTGCATTCAAATTTTGTACTTCATTAGTGAATGCTAAGGCCTTTTTCTTAAGATCTACATTCTCTACGCTGAGTGCTTCAGTGGCACCAGGTCCCTCGGATAAAATTTGTTGAATCTTCATCTTCAATGTTAGGATCTCTACATCCTTAGCAGCCATACAACCTCTCATTTTCTCCAGCTCGCTACTCAGATTTTCTTGAACTGCTACAATTCAGACACTTAGGATATGGTCCCTACTTTTCCTTCGACACATTCATTTTCAACTAATGTAGTCAAGGTGAAAATTTTCTTTATAGTTCCAGGAGTTCCCTTTTCATACACTACCCTAAAATAGTCAAATACCCCATTTGAAAGGTATCCATAAGGCATACCATGCCTTCTCTCTTTCTTATGTATGACCTTGTATATATGTTGAATTATCAGAGTAGGCAGACTAATCAACTCAAACTTGGCGAGACACTCCATCACATATAGATCCACATCTGAAGCAATAGTTTTCTTTTAATACCTTGGTAGCACTACTTTGTTAACGAACTCAAACACCAGTTGAAACTCACCCTTGAGAAATTTTTTTCTCACATCAGCCACAGATGTTCCTCCCACTTTTGAAGCATCAACCATAAAATCAGTTGAGAGCTGTAGTTTTGAGATAATACTCACATCCACAATAGGAATATCTAAAATTTCCCTAAATATTTCTTCATCCAAAGTCAATTTCTATCCTTGAACCTGGGCAGTCAAGCTCAGCCTATTATCTTAGAAATCCATAGAGTAATAAAATTCCCTCACTTCTCCTTCATAAATAGAGAGAACTTGTCCCTCTAAAAGGTGTAACCAGCCCTGGTGTGTCACAAAATCCACAAGTTCCACCATCCCAGGTTTGTAAAGAATCCCGGAGTCAAAGACTATTCCAATCAACACTTTTTGATATTTTAATATTTCATTCCTCTCCTTTTTAGCCATATATTTCTCATCTTTATCCTTCTTTCTTCTTTTAGAATGTTTTCTTGGTTCTTTTACTACAATTTTTCTCTTCTTGGGACTAGGTCCCTTAGAGATTTTTCTTTTCTTCACAAAAATATGTTTTTGCTTTATCCTAATAAGGCTCCTAGATTTTGAAGTAGAGGACCTGGTCCTTTCTTCATCATGTATTTCTTTTCTCCTCCTTTTTGTTGCAACATCAACATCAAAATCAATGTCTTCACCTTCACTAACATCTACCACCTCTAGATTTTTATTCTCTACCATGTTGACTTTCTTCAATATTCTTCTCTTAACAGTCGTTAACTTATTCGCTTTCATTGCATCACCTAGAAACTTCTTTGTTGTACCCCTAGTTGAGTAAGTTCTAGTGACTTTCACCCCAGTATCTACCACCTTTTCTTTACCCTTACTTCCCCTTTGCTTCTATACTAACCACCTTAGTGGTAGTTCATCATCATCAGCCTCATCCTCCACATTTGGAGATTGAATAAGCTTCCCAACTTCAGTATCATTTAATTAGAAGATGAGTCTCCTACTTTCTCACCAACCACTTGCTTCTCAAAACCAAAGAAACTCTCCTAGGATCATTTGCAAGTAAGATTAAATTCTCAACCATCCAGTTTTCACTACTAGAGAGATTAGACCTTTTTCACAGGAATTTTTTCATAAAAAAGTTGAGCAAAGATAGGATTTGATTCTGAAGGAGTAGGGGAACCAGGTTTGTTTAAGGTTTCATAGGGATCAATTTTTTTCGTTCTTCTGAGGGGATGGGACTTTGAGGAACTTCAGATTCAATAGGTGAACTAAAGGCTTGACATTGGTCTATTACCATGGCTAACTCAGAAGGGGTTTCCATGGTTTTTGAAAATTCTTCTAGAATAGGTTCATTTAAAGGGTTAGGAATATCAGGACAAGATGTAGAGGGTAAAGTGAACTCAGATTCATGAAGAGATCATGGAGAAGAATCTTTTGGAATTTTAGTTATTGATGGAGCAGGATTTTCAGTTGTGGGGTTTTCTAAATTGAGTGACAAGTTTTGAACATTTTCAAAGTCCTTTGTGGGGCTTGATAGGGTAGGAATCTCAGCCATTTAACAATTTTGAGAGTAAATAAAAAGGAACAAAAAGATTAATTTCAGAGGGGACAAGTTTTGAAAGGGAAGATTGGAAAACAAATTTGAAAAAAAATGAGAAAGAAAAGAGTTTCTTTTATATTAAGGGAACCAACCATTGTAATTTTAGAAATTTTTAGATAAAATAACATGTTTGGTCCCAATAGGTGCAACTTTTCACTTTTCTAGGGATTTGACAACTTTCAAACACAAAAAGGAAGGGACGTGGCTTTTTCAGATAGATTTTCATGAATTTTTAAAGTAAACATTAGTGGTACTAAATTAAGAGATGGGACTAGGTCCCTCTCTTTCTTGAGTGAAACTTTATATAGTTCCTGCCTTATCTATTCTCCTCAAAGCAATTCACCATGTGTGTATACCTGCAAAGGTATGATACTAAGTTAGACTAATAAGCACACACTTTATCAAGGATACTTGTCTCCTGATCATAGCCAATGGATAGAGGAAAATTGAACCATCAAGTAGGTTAATTCATTTTGATCAACCCTAGCCTTAGCCTATTCTTTACAAATTGATCCTTGTGAAGAGCTTTTGTAAAGATATCTGCTACTTGATCTTTAGTTTACAAAAATTCTTAAAAATGATCCCATTTTAAACATCGTCCCTTAAAAAATAATGTCTCGCATTAATATGCTTTGTCCTCTTATGCTGCACTGGATTTTTAGCCATGTCTAGAGTACTTGTATTGCCACACATTAGACGGATAGTGTCTGAAACAATCTCAAAATCCTTTATTTGCTATTTGATCCATAATAATAGAGCACAACAAATGGTTGTAGCCACATATTCAACTTCAGCAAAGAAGAACAAAGAAAATGAGTCATTCCTAAGGTGTTTTTTTCTTTCCACAAGTATCTAGCATAATTAGTATTAACATATCCTATTAATGAAAACTATCTCCAGATGATAGAACAGGACCAGGTCCCCTGTACCTTTTAGATAGATGAGAATTCTCTTTGCTTCCTTCAAATGAGACTTTTTAAAACAAGCCTGAAATCTGGCACACATTCACACACTAAAAACTATATTTGTCCTGCTTGTAGTGAGACTTAGTAAGGATCCAATAATCCCTCTATACATGGTTTTATTCACTGAGGGACCTGTTTCATCATTATTTATCTTTGAGCTAGTTCCTCTTAGAGTATCAATAGGCTTGTCATAAGCTATATTATATTTCCTCTTCAACCCTTTAATGTATTTTTATTGACAAATTATAGTTCTTAAGAGGTTTGTTTAATTTTTAGGACTAAAAAAATCTCAATTCATCGATCACACTCATTTAAAATTTACTCCCTATTACTTTACTCATCACATAAAAATTCAGAAGTAGCTCCAAAGATAATGTCATTAACATAGATCTGAACAATCAGTAAGTTGCTACCTCTAGACTTCAAAAAGAGAGTGTTATCAATCTTCCCTCTATTAAACCTAGTTTCCATCTATCATACCAAGATCTAGGTTCTTGCTTCAATCCATAAAGAGCATTATCCAGTTTAAGTACATGATGAGGAAAATTTGTATCCTCAAAACTAGAGGTTGTTTTATATAAACTTCTTCCTTTAGATTCCTATTTAGAAAGGCACTTTTGACATCTATTTAGAAGAGTTTAAACCCTATATAGGTAGCAAATGCAATAAGAATCCTAATAGTTTTTATCAATTGGAGAAAATGTCTCACCATAGTCAATTCCTTCCTCCTAATTATAGCCTTGAACCACTAGCCTTACTTTATTCTAGTTGATAGTGCCATGTTCATCCTACTTGTTCTTTTACACCTATTTAGTCCCAATAATGGTTCTATCACTAGGACTAAGTGCCATACTTTGCTTCTTTCAAGTTGTTGAGGCCCTCCTGCATTGCATTGATCCAGTCAGCATCTTTAAGAGCTTCTTTCATATTTTTGGGTTCAATTTGTTACAAGAAGGCTGAGAAGCCCATGAAATTTCTGGCTTGAGCTCTTGTATGAATTTTATATTCCAAGGGGATGTCAGATTTTTAAGGGAGTGAGAGGATTTATGATTCCAATTTGACATCCTAGGTTGAGGTTCACTGGGACCAGGTCCTTGAGAATTTTTACCAGATCCTTTTTGATTTTCCTCTTCCACATCTGGAGTCTACAACTGAGATCCTTTCTCACCACCACCTTCTTTATTCTCTACTGTATTCATCTTTCCTTGACCCTTAGATTTAGTTATACCATCCTTTTTAATAGGAATGAGTTCTTCTATGTCAGAACTCTCATCTCCACCAAAACTTCTTTACTTTTCTAACTCATCAAAGGTTACATGTATACTCACTTCCACACACAGAGTTCTTTTGTTAAAAATTCTATATGCTTTACTTATTGAGGAGTAGCCTACAAATGTTTTTTCATCACTATTAGAGTCAAATTTTCCTAGATCATTCTTTCCATTATTTAGAACAAAACATTTGGAACCAAAGGGTCTGAAATAGTCAAGCTTAGGGTTTTTGTTGAACACGAGCTCATATGGTGTTTTGTTCAAGAGATATCTGATTAGACATTTATTAATCACATAACAAAAAGCATTGACAGCTTTAGCCCAAAGCTCTTTAGAAGTCCACTATCAGTTAGAATAGTTCTAGCAATCTCTATGAGAGCCCTGTTCTTTCTTTCAACAACTCCATTTTGCTGGAAATTCCTAGGAGCATAAAAATTATGACTAATTCTATTTTCAGCATAGAATCCTGCAACTTGGGAGTTTTCAAATTCAGTTCCATGATTTTATCTGAGTCCAATAATTTTGTAGTTTAGCTTTATCTGAATTTGCTTGGTAAAATCCACCAGAACATCATAGGTTCCATCTTTAGTTCTTAAGAACATTATCCAGGTGAATTTGGAATAGTCATCCACAATAACAAACACATACTTCTTCCTAGATCTACTTTGGACTTTAAATGGACCACATACATCTATATGCAACAACTCAAGGGGTCTAGAAGTGCTAACCAACCTTTTCTATTTGAAAGAAGACCTGATTTGTTTTCCTTTGACAAAAGCATCACAAACCTTGTTGTGTGAAAACTGTAACTTTGGAACCCCACGGACCAGGTCCTTTGAGATCAACTTGACTAGCAAGGATAGACTTACATGTCCTATCCTTCTGTGCCATAGATCAATATTTTCACCTTAGACACTCAAGCATGTCAATTCATAATCAACTATAAATTTCAGATCATCCACATACATATTCTTTCACCTTTTAGCTCTGAGAATAACATTCCCAGATTTTAAGCTTGACACAGTGCATCCAACAGATAAAAACTTCACCTTATTTCCTTTGTCATAGATTTGAGATACACTTAGAAGACTATACTTGAGACCATTCACATAGTACACGTCCTCTATTTCTTGATTAAGAGACTTTTCAATCTTCCCAACACCATGAATGTAACCCTTTTTTCCATTTCCAAATGAGACACCTCCACCTTTAAGCGTCTAAAGTGAGAGAAAACAATCAGTCCTTCCAGTAATATACTTAGAGCATCCACTATCCATGAACTAGTTTTGACTGCCATTCTTACTCCCACCTACATACAGAGTTCATCTGTTAGATTTGAAAACCCACTTAAGTTTGAGTTCCCAAAAGGAAGACAAAAGAATGATCAAATCTTTCTTAGCCCATCTGGGTAGTTGGTTCTTCTTCAAACTTTTCAAGGATTTGGATCCCTTAGGATAAGATTTCTCCTGATGGAAGTATCTAGCACTGTTCATTCTAACTCTAAGTCATTCTTAATAATCTTTTTTCAAGCGACCATCCCTTCCATAGTGAGTACATAGAGGATTATTGACTTTGTTTTTAGCAACAGGAACATACTTGCCTTGAGACCCAGAAGCATGGATTTAATTTCGATAACTAAGGCCTATACCATTATTGATTTCCCTGACTAGTTAGATTAGAAAGGAGTTATGAATAAGTGGTCTATTTTAGAGATTTGTTAAGATTTTTCTTATACGAACCAGGTCCCTTTCTAATTCCCCATTCTTATGCAGTGTAGTCATGAGATGCCTTTGAGAATCCTTCAATTATTCTTCAAGCTCAATTTGAAGCGTTGAGGCTTCTTTTTTCTCATTACCACCAGACTCATCTATTTTCTTCAATTGATCCATTAAAATTAGATTTTTAGATTTTAATTTTGAGAACAGTTCCTCTATTTCAGACAACTGAAGAGTTATGGTAACTAATTCATCTCTAGATTTTCTATTTTATATCTAAGAGAATTTTTCTTAGTAGTTAGTTCACGCACAGAATCAATCAACATATTTGTAAGCTTCTTTATCTTCTTAGGAGAATAGTTATCTATGTTTTCCTTAATGTTAGAAAGAGTTACCTCATTTTCCTCTTCATTGTCTGATTTTTCCATGAGAGTGAACAAGGAATAATAAGTGATTTCATTGTCCTCCATTGCTAACATGGATTCATCTTCAGGATTTTTAGATTTATCAGATTCACTTGAAGTATCTCCCCAGATTGCTAAAGCATGTTTCACAGCATAATCAATAACAGTATTTCTTCTTGATTTTCCAGGAACCTGGTCCTTCTTCTTTCCTTTGTCACATCCTGACTTTAGATATTCCTGATAGTCTATTTTATGAAGTGGGAAATCTTTGATGAAATGCCCAGGTTTCCCACATTTGTGGCAGACTTCAACAACACCACCTTTTTTGTTGTTGCTTCCTTTTCTTTGAAATTGACCATTTTTCTTCATGTTCCTCACAATATTCTTGGCCAAATAAGCAACATTAGTGTCCTCCTCACTTGAATCAGACTTTGAGGCCTTCAATGCTAGATATTTTTCTCTTTTAGCTTTCTTTGTTTATTGGCTTTGCTATCTCTTGAGTTCACAAGTCTTCAAATTTCCAATCAGTTCATTTATAGTGAGATTCTTCAAGTTTCTTGCCTCAATTATAGCTTCAACTTTGCTTTTCCAGGATTTTAGAAGAACTCCTAGTATTTCCTTACCTAATTATGTCCTTCACCTAAACAGTGCAACTCATTGGTGTTGGAGGTAAACCTTTTATGCATTTCTTGAATGATTTCTCCTTCTTTCATGGAGAAAGCTTAATATTGAGTAGACAATATTTCCACTTTAGACTCCTTCACATCTGTAGTACCCTCATGAGTTTTTCTCAAAAAATCCCAAATTTCTTTCTCATTTTTGCAAGCAGAAATTCGATTGTACTCATCAGGTCCAATACCACACACAAGCAATTTCTTTTCTTTGAAATTCTTTTCAATTTTCTTACAGTCTCCATCATCATATCCCTCATTGTTTTACCATAATAGTCATGCTTTGAAATCCAGTCAATTTTCTTGACTTAGGATATCATGCTGGTTATGTCTCCTTTTTTTACCTCCATAATAGTCACATGAGGACCATCCAGTATTACATCCATCAGTTCACTGTCCTCAGCCATAATGAATTTCCACTACCCATAGTATTTCCCATTAAAGCGGAGTGGTCTAGTAGTAGATTGTCCTTCCTCCAGATTAGGTGGAGCAACCATGATCAAGAAATTAATCTAGGTGTTAACTTTTTAGAGTGTCCTTTCTCTGATACTAATTATTGAAACGTGGGGGTAAACCAACCAACTAGGGACCAGGTTCTTAAGATTAGGAGAATAAACAATAAAATAGTAACCAACCAAAACTTGCAGAAATTAAATAAACAAAGTGATTTACGTGGAAACCTCCTTGCTCAAGGGAGGAAAAACCATGGATTTCCCTCACAAGCACTCAATCTTTACTATAATTAAAACTCATTGATTATAGACTCTAAGAACTTAACTCTAAGTTCTATTAGTTGTAATAGCTCTACTACAACTACATCTACACACCTCAACCACTTTACAACCGATTAACTCTAATTGATGGACCTTAGGTAACTCAACCTAAGCACTCTCTTCCAAGAGAAAAACTATACTCTTATAAGATGAGTAAAATGATTACAAAGAAAGACTTGACTCAAGAATATCTAAACCTTGAGAACAAAGAGATTTGGGACTTGAGCAATTTTTGAGAGCTTTCACCGTTTCTAAGAGATTCATCAAATTGCAAAAACTATTAAATGAGAAGATTCCTTTTCTATTTATTATAGTGTATAAATTAGGACTGAATTTTGATTGGATCAGGTTTCAAATCAGGTACGCTGCACACCTGTACAGTTTGTTGTGCTAGTCGAAAAACTGTACAGAGATATGATAGCTGTACCAATTCATGATGAGTTAGGGACCTGGTCCTTTAATATCAGTTGATCATCATCAAAACATAAGACAACATTGTCTGAGATCATAAGATCAAACTGTAATTTGAAATATACCAAAGTAATCTAAAATAACAAGTCTTAACTTCTTGTAAATTGAGAATCATGATAATTCATATGCTCTTATTGGTAATTAGCCAAATCATATTGAAAATCATGCATACTTATCAACTCATGAAAACTCATGTCAATGTAATAAAATTCATCTCATAGTAACAACCATATTAGTAAAAATATGAATGAAGGTAAATTTGTGTGCAAACTGAACTTTAAGGCATATGATAAAGCCATAATCTTAAAACATTAAAATCTGGGTATGAACCCTAATTTAAATCACATAAATTTAAATTTAAAATCAAAGATTTTGGCACAGGGATGAAAGAGTATCCTTGTTCAAATCCTGCAAACCTGAATTTCTTGACTTTTTGACGTCGTGGAAGGTGGATTCTTAAGAGAACCATATTTCCTAATCTCTTGAGAGTGTATAGGAGAATACATTTGAGAGTGTATAGGAGAATACATTTGTTAACTGAAAAGGGAGGGGAAATTAAATGCCTATTTAATGTTCTTAATCATCTTTGAGACCCTATACAAGTCCATAAAGGGTTTTGGAATGACTTAGGGGTGTCAAAAAACACCCATACCCTTTAAATATATGAGTAACAGAGCAATTTGATGAACAGAGAAGGGGTTCACAGTGCGACCCCTAGAGCGATGTTGGAGGTCCACAGTGTGGACCTTGGCATTGAATAAAAAAAGTATCCCATAGCGGGCATATTCGCAGCGTGGGGCTGCCAAAAAGTGCCTATTTCGCGATGCAAAACCCTCTTCTACATCTAAGAACATCCCCAACCCAGCCAAACCCAATATTAGTGGTTTATCTTCAATACCAGGGTCCTAAGGACTTATTTTAAGCACTCTGTAAGTGTCAAAAAGGTTGGGGTATCACAATACTACACTTACTATACCTCTAAATCGGGGGTATAGCCATGGTGCAGGTTAGTTGGAGATTCTTTAGCAGCGACGCTGACCACTTTGCAGTAGCTCCTGCCCTCCCTATTCTATATGTATGTTGTGTCATAGATTTTCCCACTCATTATCTAGTGCTCTTGTACTAGTTTAGACTAGTTTTCAAGGATTAGTTATTGCTTATTTTCCGTATTTCTTTAATGTATCAAATGTGATAATTGAAATTGTATGAGGAGTAAATTGAATAATTATAATTGGTTTCATGTTGATATTCAAATAACAAAGTTTAAGAGTTATTTTTAAAAATTATTATTACTATTCAGATAACAAACTTTAATAGTTACTTTTAGAAATTGTTAAATTTCCCTATTTGATTAAGTGATGGAATATTCAGGGTTCTATCTGGGTAGGCGTGGGTAGGTGCCAACATGATCCGTTGGGTAGAGTCATGACATTCAGGTATTTGGATTTCAATATTGCCAAGAGACTGTTGGATGTGAGATTTGCACTTCAAAAAACTGAAGGTACAAGTAACTCAAAATTGGAGTACACAAGAGTGTTGGAAAGTTAGATGTATATCATGAATTGTATGCAATAAGATATAGCATGTGTTATTAGTAAATTGAGTATGTACACGATGGAAATGAAAAGAATTTTAGGGTTTCTAAATTAAACTCAAGACTATGCATTACATTATAACAAGTATTTTTCTGTAATTGAAGAATAAAGTGATGCCAATTGGATCACAAGGTCAATGAAGTAGAATCCATAAATGAATATGTAATTACTCTTGGTGGAGGAGAATTATCTTAGAAACCATCCAAATAGACATGTATTGTCTACTCCACAATGGAATTTGAATTTATCGTGTTAGATAAAGCTAGTGAAAAAGCTGAATGGCTTCAAAATTTCTTGAAAGATAATCCTTATTGGCCTAAATCTTTTGCACCAGTATGCATACACTGTGATATTCAAGTTACAATAGGTAAGAAAGAGCACATGATGCATAACGGTAAATCTCGTCATATTTAACGGAGACATAATACTGTTAGAGAACTTCTCTCTAGTGAAATTATCATGATTGGCTATGAGAGGTCAAAGAATAATATGTCAGATCCACTTACAAAGGCCTAACTAAAGAGGGAGTTAACACATCATCGAAGGGAATGAGTTTACAGCCTAGGAAAAGTCATTACGATGGTAACTCTACGTAGTAGACTGGAGATCTCAAGAGCTAGATTCAAACAGATTAAACAAAGTTGTGACTGACAGTGCAACATTATCAATTAACTCAACTCATTATCATGATGAAGATAATATTCAGGAAACAAGGATAAGGCTTATGGTTTGAAACTTTTTAATGAATCCTAAGTTTGGCAGGTATGATCAAATAGTTTATTAATAGGATTAAATATTTAGGAATCACCTTTGTGATGGTGAAGTGGAAGTCACATCAAAGAGAATGATAGTAAAACCCTATTATTTATGCTCTCATGAAATCAGGTAGTGTTCATGGATAAAATGAATAAAATCATGAGAGTCATAAATGATAAAAGTCAAGTTTGTGACTTGTGTTATTGTCATGACCCGAGGCTATCCCCTAGTCATGAAACGATTCTTGGGGCCACAAGTGACCTCAAGTTAATCCATGAACTAGTACCTGTTGTGAGCACCGAATAAAATAATAATGAAACATCATGTGTGGAAGATAAATTTATAGAGTCTGATGGAATATAATACTAAAATATAAGTCAACATGTTTGAACACTAATAAAGCTAAAAACTAGAATGCCCATCTGAAAGCCTCTAAAAACATAAGAAATTGATGGAACAAATCCTAAATAACTCCAAGTGTCTGAGATAAATAAAATACTGAAGATAACTAAAGAAAGACATTTTGTCCTCAATGAATAAGGACACACCACTACTGCTGCTGAGAGGTACTGAGTTGTCTAAGGATGATCAGAAAACTAAGCGTTCGAACCTATATTATAAGAGAAAATAGTGCAAAAAAGAGTATGCAATTAGTACTTTGAATATACTGGTACGTGAGGAAGTACTATCTAAAATACGTATGGAAACTGAACACAGATGCATGAACATGTAAAAATGAGAATGCAAGACCAAGTAAAGCATGTACTGAAATAATCTATAAAAATGACTAACTAAATAAATGGTAATTTGAATACTTGATCAAACAAACCTGAACTAATATAAACTGAGTACTGACTGAAACTGTGGGAGCTATTATGTAACTGACATGCCCCAATCTGAGCTAATCGAGGTCCAACCTGTAAACCCAGTTGGAAGGGTGTCAGTATCTTGCCACGGGTACTAACACTAGCTTTGTAGATCCACTAAACTGGCATCTCAAAGGACTAGGGAGTCACCCTCTACTGGCATGTGCCCCTAAGAGGGTGTCAACCCTCAACTAGAAGTAAGACCTCTCAAAACCTATGCTGGCTACATAATTCTGGAACTCAAAGATTGCTACTAAAGATCACACCCTCTACTAGCAGGTGAGCCCCCATCCCTGGGTTTATTTAGTGTTAAATCCTACTCCCAACTGAACTAACACTGATTCTGACTAAGGTCAACTGGACATCATAACTGATAGTGCTCAATATGATCATAACAAACTGAGTATGATAATAAAATCATGATTTGACTTGCTTATTACTTGAAAATATGAAGAATAAGTAAACACATAGGTATCGGGTGTTCATAAACCACCAACACTGAATGACACTTAAAACACAATAACATTATTTAAAATAAGGGTAGAAAGTCATAATTCAGAGACCCAAAACATAACACATTTCCCTAAACTAATGAATTACATAAATTTGAACATGTGGATGTGTTAAACTTGGGAGGAAAACATGCTCACATGGTTTAATTCATAACATGATAATTTGACATGGTATTAACTGATCATGACATGGGTGATTGGAACTTAAAATCATATAAGAGCATAATTTACTTGGGAAATTTTATTAGCATGGCCTGAATTTAAAACTACTAAGGAAACATGAATAAATTTCATAATTAACATTGATTTTGTTCATAAAATAGGATAAAATTCATACTTGAACAAAAAAGGGGTTTTGGGACTCAACGGGTGGAAGGAAACCATTGATGAATACCCCACATGCCTTAACTACTTGAATTATTGGAGAAGAAACTTGGAATTGGAACCTTGTCTGGTTGAATCCTTGTGGAGAAACTTGAATTTTTTGTTCTTGAGAAAAAGGGGAAGGGTTTTTACGTGTGAAAACTGATGGGTAATAGACAATTGATGCCCCTCTTGGGGTTTAAATTAGTAACTAAGACATTTGGGATGAGGGGGAAAGACCAAAATGCCCCTTGGATTTTTAATTAAGAATGCAGAAAAATACAGCCTCAGTGTCACGGAGGTTATCGCAGAGGTCCAGCCTCCGTGTCATGGAGTTATCATGGAGGTTAACCTCCATGACACGCCAATATCGCAGAGTCTTATTGCTTTCGAGGTCCAAAATCACCTCGAACCTCTCCCAAAAATTCCAAAACTCTCCCGAATGACCCTTTGAACATCCCTAAACATATTTCAACTCATAAATTGACATTTCAGACTCGAGAAGGACAAAAATAAAATCCTTAAATTTTTTGTCTCTTAAAATGGTTAAGTCTCTCATACTTAGTGTAAAATGTATACCTTGGACCCCTTAAACATATGACTAGGAGCTAAAATGAACGTAGGATCATATGGGGTATTACAGTTATCTAGGTGTACACCAAAGTTCAACAGTTCAAAGATATTGTATCTACCGATTGATCGAGTGCAACCGATACATGTTCACTACAAAAATTTCAAATAAAAACCTACTTATCCAGATGCAATTAGTATTTGCTTATAAATCATACACTTGTCTGTATATTTTTGTAATGAAATAGTCACTCCTCTATCATGTGGGGATTATTGGATTCTAGTGAAATGTGAATGAAAAATGGAGAGAAGAAAAATAGAGGAAAAGTGAAAATGAGTGTTCACTTTATAAAGGAGTATTTCTCCCACATTGGTGGGAGAAAGGAAAATCCTTGTGCTTAAATATAGAAGCAATCCTTCATAAGGATAGTGAGGCAAGAAGAAGACAAGCCTCGTATTGTCATCGTGATTGCTCGCTCGGCTCGATTTCGTCTTCCACTTTGGATTTGAATTTATTAAATGATCGATTGAGAGACTATCTTTTTGGACAAAATTCATTTGAAACATGAGATTTAAAATGGTTTAATCCAAAATTTTGATATAAAAATATTCTCTATTTGTGGACGCACACAAGCATATGCCTACGCATGTGACAACAAACCCATTTCAGACATTGTTTGAGGATGAAAAAGATGACGTGCGCGCATATGTGGTGATCTGCGAGTGTATCCGGCTTTGCAGATGCCAACACATGTCAAGTTCAATTTGTTATTTTTTGACGAAGCGATGTGCGGCCGTATGTGGCCATGTGTATCTGCACATGGATTTACAGATGAGCCCGATGGTTTAAAACACTGTAATTTTTCAGAACCATTATTTGTTTTCTGAAGCACCATCTTTTAGCTATAAACACCTAATGTTTTCCTCAGGTATAGGCACAAAATTTTAAGTGAAAAACTCTTCTTCTTCATAAAAATTCAAGTGTGATTTGCAGATCGTTGAGTGAGTTAGTAGTTCGATAGAACTTGAGGCACCGCCATTATGTTAAAGTGATTTATTTTATCGTTGGAGGATATATTCCATAACCTCGAATACTTGAGTAGAATAATTTTCTTAAGCACACACTATGAATTCGGTGGACTTAAATCTTTCAATATTCATCTCTTTCTAAACGTTTGGTTTGCTATTTTTCAGAAAATATTTTGCACTTTTTTGTTGTTGTTTATAAGTTGGTTGAACTTATTGTTGAAATTCAAAGTTGTGAATACAAAGTTTGAAATTCATTTGATTGTTCATGCTTTAGTTTGAGCATGTGTTTGAAGTTCTTGTTGAAAAATACAAATTTTACTAAACGTGAAAAATAATAAATATTTTATATTATTTATACATCTTCATGAAGTACTCCTAATTTTGTTATTTATGAAAACTATATATATATAAAAGATTTATGACCATACACATTTTAAAAGTTCAATGGAACTTTACCCAAGTCTTACTTCCCAATTTTTTTTGAGAATGTATAACCAAACACTAAATAGGTTGATAGTCACTGTCCAATTGTAGAGATCTCCGGGGGTAAGGAAAGCTTTTATGAATGGGTTGTATTCTTTCATTTCTCTTCTATATTAAAAATAGTTATTCAATCATACTTGTTTAATTTAAAAAATTAATAGATAATCTATTCTTTTCTATCTATTTTAGCTTTGATATTAAATATTGTTTATCACTCAATACATTTTCTAAGATATTAAATTTATTACTCCCACCAATTCCTTTTATTAACTCTATTCAGTTTAACACACTTATAAAGTTAAAAATAATATTATTAATATACCCTTAATTAATTTTTATATATATTTTTTAAAATTAATAATAATTATACTATTGAATAAGAGCATAATAAGAAGATCCTATTCAAACAATTCTCGAAAGATTAAAGAAGCAAGAATTTAGGAATATAAGCACAACCTAAATAAAATAAATGAAAAAGGGCCTAAAATATTTTTTAACTATGTAAAATGGTGAAAAACGTCCTCTGTCTACCTATTGAGTCAAAAATTCCCTTCTCATCTATATATTGAGCCTAAAATGCCCTTCTACCTACCTATTTGGCCTAAAATGCTCTTTTCGTCTACCTATTGAGCCTATTTTGCCCTCTTATTTAGACAAATTACATGAAAAAACCATCTTTAAGACTTAACTACAAAAATAATAGTAATTTTTTAATATTACAAAAATAAAGTTTTTCTTAAAATATATAGCCATTTGAAAAAATCAGAAAAGATTATTCTAATTTCTAATTTAATGCTACAACTAATTATCAATTCACCTTAATTTAAGAGATATGTTTTCAATCTTCAAATTAAAAGGGGAAAAGATAATCCTTGCTTTCAAATATGTCTCTCTCTTGTATTCAAAATTCAAATATTTTTAAATAAACTAAGTATTCCATTATTTGCTCGTATGTTTTTTCATGTATGTTAATCATCTTGTATTATTTCATTATTGTGTATTTTAGTTTTAATGTAATGTGTTAATCATAACATTTTATAGAAAAATATTTATGGAATAAAAATCATTATGTTGGAAGTACATATATACCATGTATTTTTTTTTTGTATAAATATAATTTATGTCAAAGTTAAATTATTATTATATTTTTGATATAATTTATAAAATAAATATTCATGGTATATCTCATTATGTCGGAAGTACTTTTCTTGTTAAAAAATTATTTATTAAATATAAATATATATTTTCAGTATTACATGGTATAAACTTTTTATATCTAAAATATACCATGTATGTTTATGGTATAAATATAATTTATATGGTATAATATATTATGTATTTATGGTAGAAATATAATATGTATGGTATAAATATATCATGCATTTTTATGATATAAATATAATTTGTATAATATATAAATATACCATTAATTTTTATGATATAAATATACCATATATATTTTATGGAGGCATCGTGAAAGCAGGAAATAAAAATGATAAATATAAAATTTTGATATAGTATATAAAAAGTATGAATAGAGGTTTCCATAAAAATAGGCAATAAATAAGAAATATGGGAATTTAGTATATAATTATTTTTTTTATATATTAGAATCTGTTATAAAAGTAAATATTTTATATGCTATATGTGACAATCAACTAATACGACTATGTATATGTAATAAATTTTTTAAAATGGTTATTTATGTTGTTTTCCCTTTATTTATCAAATCAATTTAGAACATCGAAAAATTGATATTGTGCATTATTTATTTGGTTAATATTAATAAAAAGGATAGAAATTTTATGTAGTTTAATAAAGATAAGTTGTGGTATTATGTAATTTTTTCTTAAATAAAAGGGCAAAATAGTCTCAATATGTAGACGGAAAGGATATTTTAGGCCCAATAGGTAGACAAAAAGGGCATTTTAGGCCCAATAGGTACATGAAGGATATTTGTACACCATTTCACATAGTTGAAGGGCCTTTTAGACTTTTTTTTCGTAAAATAAATAAAAAAATAAAGAAAATATATTTAAACGATGATATAATAAAATTCTTTTTATTATTTCAAGTCAATAATAGACGTTGTTGGACTGTTGGTTTTAATAGAGATGAGTTAGAGAA
Organism: Capsicum pubescens; assembly: GCA_030864215.1. Lineage (NCBI taxonomy): Eukaryota > Viridiplantae > Streptophyta > Magnoliopsida > Solanales > Solanaceae > Capsicum > Capsicum pubescens. The sequence goes on along the minus strand of CM061544.1, from coordinate 188,396,597 downwards.
GAACACAGAGAGTTTTTCTTTTGTAAAGTTGTTTATTTTATTGATCATCACCTCCTTCTTAAATAATGTTATTACAACTAAAAATAGATTAAACTTACCATAAAAGAAATAATATTTGCTACCAAAAATAATAAATAATCAGTTTCCTATCAAAAATAAAAATTCCAATTTGACTACGAGTTGTATGTAAAAATTTTGAAGAAAAGTAAAAGATAGTTAACATGCATTATTTCTTAAAGAAACTTTTAACACTCCTCCTTGCTTTAGGAACTGCAAAATTTTGGTCTTCTGTCCGAAAATTTTCACACGTGATAATCGAAAGTGACCTTGCGAATAAATCTGCAGATTCATATTTTGGCTTGTAGTGGACTAAATTCACTTCTCGTCTTGAATGCAACCCTTGATTATTATATCCCTTTGTCATGTCTTCCTGCTTCGTTTGCATCTTGAATTTGAATTTACCCATTTTATTTTTCTGAAACATAGATAACTCCTCGATTGCTTCAATTCTTTTAGGAACATTGAAATCTCCTTTAAATCTAGGAGGTTCACATATTGCTTGTGTTTTTTCAATTAGAGGATCATCTTCTAATTTTTTCAGCCTATGATCTTTTTCATGTTCTACAGAAACATCTTTCATTGGATCAAATGAGAAATGTTTGCCTCTCATTTTAATGTTTAAAACTTCTTTTCCAGCACCATAATTGATGAAACAATGTTTATCCTCAAAGGATACTTTGTATCTTTTTTCTACCAATTGACAAATACTCAACAAGTTTTGATCAATATCAGGTACATAAAGAACATCTAAAATTGCTTTATTACCTGAACTTGTTTTGATGACAACAGTTCCTTTTCCTTCAACAAGAATCTGATCACCATTTTTATCCTAGATTTGGATATTTCAGTAGGCTTTAATTCTTTAAACAAACACTTGTTATAAGTTATATGATTGGTGCAACCGCTATCAATCAGCCAAAAATTTGTTGAAACCTTAATTGAGATACATGTTTCAAAAAAAGATGGTCTTCTCTTCTTTATTGACCACACGAGCATCTGCTTCGTAATTCTCAAATTTATTTTTGCAAACCACTGCTTCATGGCCAAGCTGATTGCACTTGTTGCACTTTGCGTCTGGCCTTTTCTAAGATCTGTATGGTGGATGACCCATTTTCCCACAACGCTCACAAGCTGGGTAATTTTTTAAACTTTTACCCCTTCTCTGAGTTTTAAGGTTGGCTACTAACTCTCCTTCAACCATACCATCTCTCCTTATAAGTTTTCTTTGTTCCAGTGCTTGAAAAGAATTTAACAACTCAGCCAAGGTAATCTTGGACACATCTTGTGTATTTTCTAAGGTAGTTATACATGTTTCATATCTCTCAGGCACTGTAACAAGAATTTTTTCAACAATTCTCGAATCTTTAAATTCAGTGCCTAGTAATCTTACCTTGTTAACAATGTCAAGTAATCTGTCCGAGTACTCTTTGACTGTGTCGGAGTCTTTCATACTCTGCAGCTCGAACTCTCTTATTAAATTCAATACTTGCATTCCTCTAATTCTTTCATCTCCAGTATATTCTTTCTTCAGATAATCCCAAATTTCTTTTGGTGATGTGAGAGACATAATTCTTGTAAATATAGTTGTTGAAACAAAAGCAAAAAGAGTTGCCTTCGCCTTAGACTTCGTGGTTTTTTTTTCCTTGTGACTCTTGATTTGGGATATGGTGGGATTATTTGGCAGCGAAATAATTTCATAATCCTCTTCCATAACTTCCCAAAGATCAAGAACCTCCAAGTAAGTTTTCATTCTCACGGCCCATAATTGATAATTTTCACCATAAAAAACGGATGGAGTCATTCGTGAAAAGCTATTTTCAGAATCCACCTCTTCACTCACAGGTCCCTTAAGAAAAATAGCTCTAGATACCAATTGTTGGTTTTAATAGAAATGAGTTAGAGAAGAATTCAAAGAGTTTTTTCTTTTGTAAAGCTGTTTATTTTATTGATTATCAACTCTTGCTTAAATAGTGTTATTACAACTAAAAATAGATTAAACTTATCATAAAAGAAACTTATTTGCTATAAAAAATAATAATTAATCAGTTTTCTATCAAAAATAAAAATCCTAATTTAACTAGGAGTTGAATATAAAAAATTAAAGAAAAATAAAAAATAAATAACGTGTATTATTTCCTTAAACAACTTTTCTTAAAGCAACTTTTTATATGGACGGCAACCTTGTCACTTTCCATTAAAAGCATTGAGAATTGAATAACAGTAGCAGCAAATTGCAAACTTTTTAACGTGAGCTTTGCAGAAACAAAATCACAAGGCATAGTTGTCAGTCAGGTGCAGGTCACCACTTCATAAATTAAATTCTCTCCTCATACTTATTGGTATTTAGATAAAGGGATTTGTCCTTGGAAACTGGAAACTTCAACTTCTTGACTAGATGAGACTTTTGACAATGAAAATTTTGAGTGTTTGAATTTTTTTTAAAACTAAATATTTTAAAATTAGAGTCATGTTTAGTCATGAATATATATTGAAGTTGTTTTTGAATGTTATAAGTACTTTTAAAGTAAAAAAAGTAAAAGATATTTGTTGATATTTTTCAAATTTATAAATGATTTTAAAATCTTATGCAAATATATTTTTTAAAATTCAACTTCGAAAAAATAAAAATGTTTCATTGCCAAACACCTCCCTGGAAATTTTGTTCTCATAGGCAATGATTTAGTGATTAATTGAAGGCATTTGACAAATGAATTTTCTACCCCATTTTGAGTATGAACATGAGCATAAATTGTTCAATTGCTAATTGTCAATTAACATACAATAATCATTCAAAGCAAAGCTTGAGATGTGAACTCATCTAACATTCTTAAGCCAAATTTTCTGAATTACATAATTTAAATGTGCTCTTGATCTTATTATTTGGTCAAGCAATCTTGCAAATACTAAGTTAATAGACCAGCCTTGAATACTCTCCATTTTATCATCACATGAAGAGGTATTTCAACCCTGTAGGTGAATGATCATTTTAAGTCTATGTTACTGGGCAACTGCCCATCACAGCTTGCAACTATATGTTTTACTTTTTCTTGTTCAACTCAGATTCTCTTGTTTAGGAATATAAATGATGACTACAAACTATACTGTTTAGGGGTGTAAAGTTCCAATAGAACACAACAATCACCTTTAGATGAACTTTCATACTTCCTAATTCCATTGGAGATATCAAGTATGGCCTGACTTTTGCATTGATTCACCACAGAATTTTGGTAGAATTTGGTGATTTGAGTAAAAAGTTAGTAAATTAAATAAGATTGTTGGCAGAGAAACATGACTAGAATATGAGAACTAAGTTTCTGCACTTTCTCATTTCTGCAATACATATTTGTCATTCTTTTTAGAAGTGAAACTATACATATTATCGACAACGAAACCCCACACTATTTTCTTTCTTCATTGTCTGTATATTTGTGGAACCTTTGGTTGTCCACATTACATTATATTGGAAATAGTATGTAATAAAGCTACATACACTAAATTATTCAAAAATACAGATATCCTTTAATCACGAGTCCGGAGTTTAAAGGATAAGTATTTTCAGTCAAAATTTCAAAAGGGTACATCAAAATGAAAAAATTCCAAAAGGACAAGGTCAACACCTTGTCCATTAAGAAGTTAACAGTGTTAGTCACATGATAAAGTGCAAGGTAAATGGTGAGTTTACCTTATAAGGTAAATGGATTTATTTACCTTATCTATTATTTATTTGACGATTTCAGAAAAAGTGCAAGGTATTACAAGGTAAATGTAACGCCCCAAGAACCTATCCCGAGACGTCACATGGTGCTCAAGGCCACACGTGACCTCAAGCTAACCCTCTAATCTTGTCATCACTTTCAGAACTCATTATAGCGCAAATCATGCTAAGATAAAGAGGAATAACCATGTCATGAACATACTGAAACATGAAGTAATATTTCCCCGTACAAACAAAATATTGAAATCTCTGTACACGCTGGTACATTAGTCTGACAAAGCCTCTACTACATAGGACTGAGGAGCCATTGAGACAGATCCCCAACTGGCTCGTACTGAACTGAAAGTAAACAACCATCTATTAACAAGACAAAATTGGAGACACAGGTCCTCGAACCATGAGGACTAACCAACCGCAGAAATGTAGATGAAGGTACTCAAAGATCACTGTGGCTGCTGAGACTGAGCACCTGAACCTATATCATGAGAAAATATAGAATACAAAAGAGTATGGGAGTCAGTACTTGGGAATATACTGAGTATGTGGGGGTGGATGCAACATTTTAAATAATATCATAAATGTATAAAAAAATCATGCATACTGACAATAATAACTTTCTTCGCTTGAATTATTTAAAACATCATTTCTGCAAGTCATTAGTAATAACATATGCTTCATAAATCTCATAAATCATTTAACTCAACTCAAACTCTTTGACTCATGACTTAGAGTGACTCGGTAACTCATGGTACTTAGATCATTGTGGACGTGGGAGTTTCTTATAACCGACATAACTACGCCATGTGAGCCGCATGGAGTCCAACGTTTTGCCCTCCTAAGGAGAGAACCCCACATTGGTGGGGGTGTTGTACTCTTGCCAAGGAGTACAACCTCAATCTCGTTATCACAATCCCATACTGGGCCTCTGTCCCACAATTATCAACATAAATCCTACGGTGGCACATAGTTTTGGGGAAATACCACATTTCTCGCTCAGTGCTAAATACTCCTCCCAGACTCAGCTCAGAACGCGTTAGGAAATCCACCTTAATCAATATCAGCTCATGGGTCTATCATAGAAACCAAAACATAAATATATCTCATCTGTAAATCATGAACAACTGTGGATTCCTAACTCGACTCAAAATCAAAATAATTTTTCTCAACATCAAGTACATTTGCTTTTCGAATCATTTTCAAATATCAAAAGCTTCAAGGAAACATAATAGGACTCATTCTTGACTTTCAATCTCAAATATCGATATATATTCAATAGTCAAATTTCCCATGGAAAGGCATAACTCATGACACTTGTCTTAAATCGCTTAGAAATCATCGATACGTAATGACAATATACAACTCATGGAATAAATTCTTAATTTAAGAAATATGGTGATGAAATAATCATAAATATCAAACTTATTCAACTCAAATATCATAAATCATACATAAAGAAATTGGGTGTAAACCCACTTGCAAAATCATGTAAATTAGTAATAGAAAGTAAATCTTTAGGCACAAGAACGAAAGGAGTGTTCTTGTTCAAGCCCCACATACCTTGGATTATGATTTTGGAGATGTAGAAACTTGTTTGGAACTTCTTTATCACACTTTTAGACCAAGATTCTTGATTCCCTTGACTTGGGGAACTTAATTCTCTAACAACTTGGAGAAATCCATGGAAGATCCTTGAATTTCTTAGAAGAAAATTGAATTTTTGGGTTTTGGAAGAAACCCTAATTTCTAGATGTTTCTTGGAAGAGGAAAGAAGAAAATGAAGGGCTATTCTCTACTAGGATCTATATATAAAACCTTATGGGGCGGAAATGACCAAAATGTCCTTTTTGAAAAAAAGCTGAAATTCGCTGATCGAGGCCTGTGACGGTCGATCTAACGGTCCGTCAAGTCTCCTGACGGTCCACCAGATCGTACGTCACTCGAGTGACAAAATTGGAATGTTCTGCCTCAACGTGACGGTCGAAGTGACGGTCCATTAGGAAACTGACGGACCACCAAGTCGTCCGTCACTCGAGGGCCAGAAATGAGACATTCTGTCTCGACCTGATGGACCCCTTGACGGTCCGTCAATTTTTTGATGGTCCACCAACTTGGACTTCGCACGATGGCCTGAAAAAGGAGTCACTGTCTTCGCTTGACGGGGCACTTGACGGTCCACCAAGGACCTGACGGTCCGCCAGGTCGACCGTCAGACCTGGGCGATCCGCCAGGTCGACCGTCAGACCTGGGCGATCCGATACAGTTTAGTAAAACGGCCATAACTCCCTCGTCCGATGTCTGATTTTGATAAAATTGGTATCAAAAGAAAGCTTATTCAATGATCTACATGAAAAAATGTAGAAATTAGAGAAATAAAACATTGTTTAAACATCAATCACTTTGGAAGTCATACATATCCACTCAAAAGACGGATTTAGGCTTAAGAAACAATCGGGGTATTACAGTAAATAGAGTCGTTCACCTTGTAAGGTAGGATCTCATGTTAACCTTGTAAGGTAGGATCCCATGTTTACCTTGTAACAACTTCAAAATTCTCGGTGCTATATAAAGAGTGTGAGTTTAGGTTTATGAAAAGTTGAGGTGGGTTACTCCTCGACTTAGGGAAATATTCCTAGAATCACACACGCAACAAGAACTAGGAGATAAAAAAATTAACGAGTACAAGAGTACAAAAAACGTAAAGACAAAATTTTTACTTGAAAACTCCTTGTTCAAGGAAGAAAGACCATGACCTGCCTCCAGGATTTTAAACTCCACTATATTCAAGCAACCTCTTGAATAAAGACTCTAAGGATTAACCTATTAATCCTTTATTTCCTAGTAATAACTCTATTACAAGGAAACCTAAGCAGTAACTCTACTGCCTCTACCTCCAGATAACTCTAATTGGACTTCACAAGATAACTCTAGCGTGACTCAATCACCTAACTCTAGATAATTATAAGAGACGGTACACCATAACATCTACAATAATCATAAGCAAACGTAGGAAACAGTTTAATACCAACATTACAAAGACTCAATTACTTCAAGAAATAAAAGTACAACTCTATGAGAAATCAGTTTCTTGTCCCAGCTGCAGCCTTTGATAAGCACTTTGGAAAGATATTTTGTTGTGAGAATTTAAAAGTGTTGGTTTTCTTGTTGAGTAAGATGGAAATTATATATTGTGACACAAGAAAACCTAGAAGAAACCTCATTGGTTGAGGCAAAAAGGTGGCAACAACTTTTCACCAACTTTTATACTATGTGTCAGCTGGACAGTTGACTGTGACAACGACCAATGAGCCCAACCTATTCCTTGATGTGTATAGGCCTTTGTGATATGGGTATAGCAAGCTGTCCAATAAGTTCACGACCATTCACACGTAGCCAAGCTCGAGAGTTACAAAAACTCCAAGCCTTGTTCATGCAAATGGCCGTGTGTAAGTTGGTGATTGATCCACCTAATGGTCTAAATGTTTTTAAGTGTGAAGAGGATCCTTGAAGTGTAATAAACTTACACTACAAGGCTACCCCATGGCAAGGGAAATCTGGTCATTTTCTCCTTTATTTATGGTATAATATAAATAGACGATATTAGGGTTATTTGGCAACTAGTTCTTTCATAATATTTTGAGACATAAACACTTGTAATATTAAGGAACTTCTCTCCTTTCCATTGGAGAAGCTCCAAATCTGAAAACTCACAAGTAGAGTGATACTTGTGTTGTATCTTGGCTAGAAACAAGGATCTTGAGGTCATAGAGCTCCTCTTGGTCCAAGTAAGAACTTGGTGTTAATATTCTTTAGTCTTAGGGTCCTCTCTTGTCTTTAGGGTTCTTAGACTCTTTAATATTGCATGTCAAGTTGCTATCTTTTTGTAATCTTGGAAGATTGTGTTTTGTAATCTTGAAGTATAGTGAAGCCATGTGGGGCTCTTTCGATTCACTAAAACCTTGTTGACTTGCTGGTTCTTGTTGAAAACTTTATTATCTTGTTCTAAAAACAGTATTCTTAGAGCCTAGTGAAGCCGTGTGTGGCCTATTTCGATTCACTAGCACTTATTGTTCAACTTGTTGTTCTTGTGTTAGTTTGTTCATCTTGTTGTTGTTGCTGGATTCTTGCATTGTTGACTTGATAGTGTATCATTTAGTATTATAGCAGGGCTGGTTGTGTTCCTACACTACTAATCTTGGGCTCTCTTGGACGAAAATTAAAAAAAAAAATTATTGAAATCTGAAAATTCCAGAAAAAGAAAAAGAGAAATCTGTCCATCTTGTTGTCTTGGCCAAAATTGGTGTTTATGTGTTTATATATAGGTGTTATTTTACCTTTTTAGTGTGTTTCTAGTGTTGATTTCTTTCTCACCAACACTAAAAGTGTCTAGATCTAAAGTTGAGCTTATAATATTGACCATTGTTGTGGTGACTTGAAGTGGGCTTTAGGTTGTACCTTGTTGATGACAATTGGTGGTTTTGTGTTGTATTCTTGAAAAAGTTGTTATTGTGTTCTTGAAGGTTGTTGTGGTGTTCATCTTGTTCTTCATCTATTCTTACAACTTAAGACAACAAAGGTGTAAAATAGATTCAAAAAGTTATAAGACAAAAGTTATAAAGTTGTTGGTGAGAAGACTTGAACACATCACTTCCTAGACTTGACAACCACTTTTCCTTAAATCAAGGGACCTTGTTTTGTGGGATTAGTAGAGTCAAATCTCACCTTTTGAGTTTGAAAAGTTGAAAAAAAGTACAAGATTTTTACTTTTCCTCCAAAACCAATTGTCGTCCATTACAAGTTGTGTGAATATTGAAATTTCAGATTTGTGACAAAAAAATTGTGTGGGACCAAGACCAATTACATGCTGCCACATCACCATTGCTACTGCCACATCACTAATAAGATCAAATTTGGATATTTTCTAGTTTCTAATTGTTGATTCTTGGTTTACTTACTTGGTTCTAGAACTAATTAACAAACTAGTACATTCCTACTAGGTTGTCAATTAGTCCTTTGAATCCGTTTGTTCGTGTCAACGATTACTTGGGTGTTTTTATCTTTTGAATACGTTGCTACTTCTTGGTTCTAGTCTGACGAGAATTCTTTGAGTCTTCAAACAAGAATCCACTCTGGATAAGAGCTTACTCATAACTTAAGGATTCACGGGTTACTAGCCAATCTACAACACTTGTGGAACTAAAGTGTGAGGTGATCCAAAGAGTGTAAGTGAGGAGAGGATTTTTTTTCACTAACTTGTTTGCTGATTTTGTAGGTAATACCTTGAAAATGGAAGGGACTGCATCCCAAAATGTGGATACGAATGCTCTTGATGCTATGAGGGCCACTCTTGAGGCCATTACCCAAACACTTGAAAGGTTGAATATGGATGTTGGAGTCGTGAGAGGGGATTTGACAATAATAAAGGGAGATGTGTCAGCTATTAGTGGAAGATTAGAACAAGTGGAGAGTCAAAGTAACTCTTGCCCTTCTACTTCTCTGCATGTTTCTTCAAGTGGGCATGATAGAACTTCCTCCGCAACCATCACTCCCAAAATATTACACCAAATGCTAAATCCACCCAAGCTCCACTAAATGCCCCAAGCCAAACCATTCCTTTTCCTCCAAATCGTGACCCCACTAAACCAATACATTTCCAAACTCATCAAGTTCCACAAGAGGGACTTGGACGTCAAGTACCTCCACTAAATTCAAACCCTTCCTTCCAAGCACCATTAAACCAAAGACCACCACCTCCACAAAATCCAATTTCTCCAAATCAAGTTCAAAATGTCCAAAACTGTCCAGCCCACTTTGAGGAATATGGTAGAGAGGAATATAAAGGATATGAGGCCTTTGATGATGCTTACATGAGAGATGAGGAGATGAGAAGGGGTCGTGGAAATCAAAGGAGATACCGAGGGTATGGAGAAAGGGGAAACTGACACCAAGAGAGAGATGTAGGCATCAACACCATCAAGTTGAGCCCACTAATCTTTAAAGGTGAAAGTGACCCCGAGGCCTACTTAGCTTGGGAATCGTCTTGTGACAAAGTTTTCCAAGTTAATGATATCTCAGAAGAAAAGAAAAGTTGTTATGCTATATCTCATTTTGAGGGTTATGTTAACACTTGGTGGGAGTACGTTAAGCGGTTTGGTAATGAATTAGTTGATGGGAAGCCACCACCTTGGTTTTGGTTGAGGTACTTGATGAGACAACGGTACCTTCCCGAGAGTTATCGCCATGAGTTGCTTGCTAGATTGTACAACTTGTGTCAAGGTAACAAAAGTTTGATGGCGTATTATGATGAGTTTCAGCAACCCATGTTAAAGCTTGATCATCGTGGGGAACAAATTAGTCATGACATTATCCGGTTCAAGTGTGGCTTGAACAAAGAGATCTCTACTCATTTAACACTTCACAAGTTTGATACCATTGAAGGTATTTTCCAAGCGGCTCTTGAGATTGAAAGAGAACTTAAAGAGAGGTCGACGTTCAAGGCAAGGGGACAATCCACCTCGGGTTGGCCTAGAAGCAAGGAGATGGCTCAATCCTCTTTGAGTTGGCCCAAAAACAAGGACCAACCCGCCACTACAAGACTGGCCGAGCCTAAAATAGTCCACAAAATTCCTCCAAAATAAGAAGTTCATAAGTATCCTAACCCAAAAGGATTCCAATGTTTCAAGTGCCAAGGTTGTGGACATAAAGCTAATGAATGTCCAAACCGATGCAACGTGATCCTACGGGAGGGAGATTGTATTACCTTGGTTAGGAGGTGGGTCTTAAAAAAAAAAAGAATGAGGCCGAACCTCAAGATGGAGAGGAACTCGAGAATGGACCACATGATGATGATGATGATGGTGAAGATGTTTATCCGTAAGAAGCGGAGTGTGTGGTTCCAAACTTTGTAGTTAGGCGTGTCATGATTAGTAAGGCAATAGATGGCCCAAGTCAAAGGGAAAATCTATTTCATACTAAATGTTTTGTAAAGGGGAGTGTGTACTTTGGTGATCGATAGTGGTAGTTGTGTAAATGTTGTTAGTGTTACTATGGTAAACTTCTTGAAGTTTCCAACTATACCGCACACTAGTCCTTACAAGTTGTAATAGTTGAATGAATGTGGTGAATTAAAGGTCATCAGGCAATGTGTGATACGGTTTAAGGTGGGAAACTACCACGATGAAGTGCTTTGTGATATGATACCGATGCAAGCGTGTCACTTGTTATTAGGTAGACCTTGTCAATATGATAGGTTTGTCAAACATGATGGGAGGTCCAATCGATATACACTTGAGAAGGATGGCCGAAAGGTTACACTTCATCCTTTTTTGCCTTCCCAAGTAAATGAGTGGCATCAAAAGATAAGAGAATTGAAGGAAAAGAAAAAGAAATCTGAAAAAGAAAAAAAAAAGGAAACCCGTAGGTGGGGAAGTAGGGGTATTCGAGGCTGCTCAACATCAAAAGGGAAAGAAAACATGGTGATATTGGTTAGAAAGAAAGAAATTTTCATGGATTATGATGAGGACACGCCTATGTTACTTTTGGCTCATTGTTTTAACACTAACCCTACTAATTCTTCCATTTCTCCTTTGATTTCTTGTGTGTTGCAGGATTATGAAGATGTATTTTCCGAAGAACTTCTGTAAGGATTGCCCCTGCTTCGGTGAATTGAGCACCAAATTAACTTTGTGTCGGGCTCACAATTGCCAAACAAGCCGGTTTATAGAAGCAACCCTATGTATACTAAGGAATTGCAACGTCAAGTTGAGGAACTCCTCAACAAAGGATATATCAAGGAGAGAATGAGTCAATGCGCGGTTTCGGTGCTACTAGTGCCTAAGAAAGATGAAATGTGGCGTATGTGTGTGGACTATTGAGCCATCAACAAGATTACGGTAAAATATCATCACCGTATCCCTAGGTTAGATGATATGCTTGATGAATTGAATGGTTCATGTTTATTTTCCAAGATTAATTTAAGAAGTGGCTATCACCAAAAAAGAATGTAACCCGGTGATGAATGGAAAACCACCTTTAAGACCAAGTTTGGTTTCTATGAATGGATGGTTGTGCCATTCGTCCTAACAAACGCTCCAAGTACTTTTATGAGGCTAATGAATCATGTGATGAAGCCATTTATTGGAAATTTTGTTGTTGTCTACTTTAATGATGTCTTGGTTTATAGTAAGTCTTTAGATGAGCATGCAATGCATTTACAATGTGTGTTTGATGTCCTTAGAAAGGAAATATTGTATGCAAATCTAGAAAAATGCTCATTTGGTGTTAATGAAGTTGTTTTCTAGGGTTTTGTTGTTAGTTAAAGAGGGGTCAAAGTGGATGAATCCAAGATAAACACTATAAAAAATTAGCCAATCCCACAAACCGTTGGAGAAGTAAGAAGATTCCATGGGTTGGCTAGATTTTATAGAAGGTTTGTCAAAGGATTTAGCACCATAGCCACCCCCTTGACCGAGGTCACTCAGAAAGATCAACCCTTCAAGTGGGGTGACGAGAAAGCTAAGGCTTTTGAAGCTTTGAAATCTATGCTCATCTCCGCACCTTTGTTACAATTGCCCAACTTTAATAAGACATTCGAAGTCGAGTGCGATGCGAGTAAAGTAGACATAGGGGTTGTTTTGATGCAAGATTTAAAACCCATTGCTTACTTTAGCAAAAGTGTCAAAGGAACAACTCTAAACTACTCCACGTATGATTTAGAGTTGTATTCCTTGATTAGAGCCTTGGACACTTGGCAACACTATTTATGGCCTAAGAAGTTCGTGATCCAAACGGACCATGAATCCTTAAAACATCTTTTGGCACAAGACAAGCTTAACAAACGGCATGCCAAATGGATTGAGTTTCTTGAGACCTTCCCTTATGTTATCCAATACAAAAAGGGTAAGGACAATGTAGTAGCTGATGCTTTGTCTAGAAAACATGTTCTTATGTTCACTTTGTCGTCAAAATTAATGGGTTTTGAGAGCTTAAGAGAATTATATCCCGAGGACCCTCACTTTGCTCCTAGCTTTAGGGAATACGAAGAATTGGGTAAGGACAAGTGGAATTCGGCTAGGGGTTCAAATCCCTATGCCAAGTTTGATGGTTACTTATTTAAAGGTAGACGATTGTGTGTACCCTCTAGCTTTTGGAGAGAGTTGTTTGTGAGAGAAGCACATGATAGCGGTCTAATGGGTCATTTTGGGGTCGAAAAAACCCTCGGAATATTGGAGGAGCAATTATATTGGACAAGAATGCACAAGGATGTGGTTAAGATTTGAGGCCAATATGTAGAATGCAAAGGAGCCAAATCTCGGCTCCTAGCTCACGGGTTGTACACCCCGTTGCCCACCCCTCTACGTCCTTGGCTTGATATATCTATGGATTTTGTGTTGGGGCTTCCAAGTACTAGACGAGGACGGTATAGTATCTTTGTTGTAGTCGATCGGCTTTCTAAGATGGCACACTTTATTCCTTTCTTTAAATGTGATGACCCACCTAGTGTGGCCTCTTTTTTTGTTGATAATGTTGTTAAATTGCATGGTGTTCCGACAACCATTATGAGTGATAGGGACTCTAAGTTCCTAAGTCAGTTTTGGAAGTTCATGTGGGGTAGGCTTGGTACTAAGTTGTTGTTTTCTACGTCTTGCCACCCACAAACCGATGGCCAAATAGAAGTAGTAAATAGGACTTTGGGTGCTATGCTACGTTCCATGGTTAAGGGAAAAATGAATTCCTTGGAGGAGCACTTACCATTGATTGAGTTTGCCTATAACCGTGTCATACACTCAAGTACATGAATGACTTCCTTTGAGTGTGTATACGGCCTCAACCCCCTTACCCCTTTGGATTTAATGCTTTTGACAAGTGATCTCATGATTATCTTAGATGAAATAAAGAGGGCAGATTCTATGAAGAAGTTACATAAGAAGGTGCGGCTTCAACTTGAGAAGAAAAACCAAGAAATTACAAAGAGGGCCAACAAGGGGAGAAAGAAACTCATTCTTAAATCAGGAGATTAGGTGTGGGTTCATCTTCGTAAGGATCGGTTTCCATCTCAAAGGAAGTTCAAATTGATGCCGAGGGGTGATGATCCATTCCAAGTACTTGAGAAAATCAATGACAAGACCTACAAGATTGACCTTCCACCGAAATATCAAGTGCACAACACTTTCAACGTATGTAATCTTTCTCTCATGGATGCGGTTGAAGATGACCAAATGCCGAATTTGAGGTCAAATTTCTCTTAAGATGGAGAGGATGATATGGGTGTAGCAAGCTATCTAACAAGTTCACGACCATTCACACGTAGCCAAGCTCGGGAGTTATGAATACTCCAAGCCTTGTTCATACAAATGGTCGTGTGTGAGTTGGTGATTGATCCACCTAATGATCTAAATGTTCTTAAGTGTGAAGAGGAGCCTTGAAGTGTAATTAACTTACACTCCAAGGCCACCCCATGGCAAGGACAATCTGGTTATTTTCTCCTTTATTTATGGTGTAATATAAATAGATGATATTAGGGTTATTTCACAACTATTTCTTTCATAATATTTTGAGACATAAACACTTGTAATATTGAGGAACTTTTCTCTCTTCCATTAGAGAAGCCCCTAATCTGAAAACTCACAAGTAGAGTGATACTTGTGTTGTATCTTGGCTAGAAAAAAGGATCTTGAGGTCATAGAGTTCCTCTTGGTCCAAGTAAGAACTTGGTGTTAATATTATTTAGTCTTAGGGTCCTTTCTTATTTTTAGGGTTCTTAGACTCTTGAATATTACATGTCAAGTTACTATCTTCTTGTAATCTTGTTAAGATTGTGTTTTGTAATCTTGAAGTCTAGTAAAGCCGTGTGGGGCTCTTTCGATTCACTAGCACCTTGTTGACTTGCTGGTTCTTATTGAAAACTTTATCATCTTGTTCTCAAAACGTTATTCTTAGAGCCTAGTGAAGCCGTGTGTGGCCTATTTCGATTCACTAGCACTTGTTGTTCAACTTGTTGTTCTTGTGTTAGTTTGTTCATCTTGTTGTTGTTGCTGGATTCTTGCATTGTGTACTTGATAGTGTATCACTTTGTCATGACAACAAAAGCTTTAGGGATAGGTCCCAAACTATGAATTTGTCAATCATCAAAATTAAGGACTTAACAGTTTATTTCTTGCATGAACTCAATTTTTTTTTTGTTAAAGTTCATAACTCAAAATATTTGTTGAACCTTATTCATTTCTTATTTTAAGATAGATAAGGTAAGAATAAATTTACATTGGAGTGGTGAAGTTTTGCATGATGGGGATTAAATGCGATATAGTCGGCGTCCTATAGTGGTTCAATTATTTTCTTTATCTCTCAAATATGATTGTTTGAAAAGGTTATTTAGGAGTAAAATGGGTATCACTAATCTAGAAGATGATGTGGTTATTTCTGGTTGATATCCAAATTATTTTACGTCCAACGGACAATCAATATTAGGTGAAACTCCAATTTGAAATGATGATTCTTCATCTCTTTTTCTTCGCACCGTAGAAATTTTTGGTAATCGCCTATGTATGTGTGTATGAAATATTTCCCTATTATTGAAGTGGAATTTTTTTTGATAAAATAGACTTTGAACAAGAACAAATACCCAAATATTATAGATGAATAGAGTGAAATGGGTAATGTGAATAAATAAATGAAATAAATGGGTGGAATATAAAAGAAAATTAATAAGGTAAGAGACACATTTTACCTTGTAAGGTAGGAGACACATGTTACCTTGTATGGTAAGGGATACATTTTACCTTGTAATGTACTGCATTTGAAATAAATTTGTCACTAAATATTCCCTTCGATCCATCCATAAATACTTGTTCACTTTTCATTCGACATATGCCTTAAAAAAACATAATATATGGTTGATTTTACTATATCACCCTTTGCATATGATAAATTTTTTACTTTGAAAAATACCATGAGTGATGTATTATATTTAATACCAAGGGTAAAATAGGTAAAAATGGATAAATTATTCATTAATTTTATAAACTGAACAGGTATTGCTGGACATTCCAAAAGAGAAAAGTGGATAGATAAAGATGTATGGAAAAAGTACATTAGTGTCATTAAATTTCTAACTCCCACTGACTTTTTCAGTCAAAGGATAAGGTAGGTGACTATTTACCTTATAAGGTAAAATCAACATTTTACCTTACACTTTATCATGTGACTAACACCGTCTTGTGTTTACCTTGTTCGTTTTGGAAATTTTCCATTTTAACGTGCCCTTGTGCAATTTTGATTGAAAAAACTTGCCCTTTAGGATACGGACTCCTTTAATCACCGTATAACAATGAGTCCAGAGTCTAAAGGGCAATTTTTTTATCTAAAATTCCAAAGGGGCATATGAAAATGGAAAAATTTCAAAACGGACAAGATAAACACCTGTCTTTAACTTGTCCATTAAAAGTTAACGACATCAATTTCATGGTAAAGTGTAAGGTAAAATCGTAATTTTACTTTACAAGGTAAATGAAGTCACCAACCTTATTCTTTGTTTAAGAAGTACAAGGTAAATGGAGTCAATTACCTTATCTTTTTTTGACTAAAAAAGTGGAGAATAAATTTTCCTATGAAAAGAGTGTTTGCAAGATGAGACTTACCGCTGACAAGGAAGGAAATAAATTTACTTTTGTTGGATGATTTTAAATCAAGTATGGACTGTCACCCTGTAAGGTAGGATTTCATGTTCACCTTGTAATGAGTGGTGAAATTACCACTCATTTGCACTTAACATTCATGCACACTACTATGATTTGAATGTAAAAGTGAGACACATTTGGGGTTAAATATACTAATTCCTATATTTTGCAGGTATACAAGTGCTGAGAAGAAAAGAAGCAAACTTGAGCTGAAAAGGATCAAAAAGGGAATTGAAGTTCAAGAGCTGGACAAGCTGATGTAGGATCAGGATCTAGCACTCAGTTATCGTGATCGTGGGCATTAGCCCGCGATCGCGTCGAGTCAAGCTAGTCAACCAACTGTGATCGCGATAGACAAACCACAATCGCGGTGAATGCGATTGTGACCAATATTCTGTAATCGCGTGAGGGAGGAAAATAGACCAAGAACAAAAAATTCATTTTGACCATTCGACTCCAAATCCCATTTAAAGCTCAAAACCCTTTCATTCTAGGCATCCATAATTCTACAACCCTACCTCCCATCCTTAGTTTAGTGTTTGTGTAATTTCTTGGAGATTGGAGCTAAATTTGTACTAATCTTGAGATAAGAAGATATTAGGGTGACTTTTAAGTGTAGATTTGGCATCACCCATTGAAGATTCATTGGATTCTAAAGTGTGGTTTGCCCTATCTTTATTTTCTTATGAATAACTTTGACGAAAATATTGGTTTATTTGTGTTTATTATTATTATGATTTGCTAGATCTACCTCTTGGGATTATGTTTGAATAGGAAGCAATTGTGCATGGGTTGTGATTTATTTGTGTGGAATTTAGTTTATTGATAATGAATTCTTTTGTTGCTTGATTGCATAGGTTGGGAGTTTTGGGTGAAAACCCCAAATGCCTAAATGGGTTTGGTGGATGAAAGTTCCAAACTCTAGAAAGCTCAAGGCCATCTTCTAAAAAAGGGTTTTGGGTGAACTTTAGGAACCCACATCATCCTTGAAAGAGGGATGTGAAAACCAAAGCAATGATAGACAATTATGTGTGTAGTTTGCTAAATTTTCACTATCTTAGAAATAAGGGTGATTGTGAAGTTAACTATACCATGAGTATCATCCTAGAAATAGGGATACCCAATTGAGGTATTGGGTGGCTTTAATTGAGACACTTGTTAGGTACTCAAAAGTGTCAATGAGTGACATCTTTGAGGTTTTGTTGAAAAACTAGCCTCAAAAACCTTAAACCTATCCTACCATATCATCAACAATTAGAATTTGCATCGAATTATGATGTTCCTATGCATAGCTTGCCCCTAGGAAAGCATAATCCTAAGATCCATTTTAATTGATCATACTCTAATTATTCTTAGTCTCGAATTAGTCCTTTAGAATCCCAAGAATTACTCTCACATTAGCAAACGTTGAAAAACCCCCCAAACTATTTTTTACCATAGGTTTGAATCTAGCAAGCAAATACTATTTTGGACTTACTCAATCTCTACTCAAATTGTTCCTCGTGGAATCAAACCTGACTTCAAAGTTGGGTAAATATATTGATGACGACTGTCTTGCACTTCAATTAACATTAAGTTGAGTGTTATCACCTTGTAAGGTAGGATCCCATGTTTGCCTTATAACAACTTTAAAATTGCCAGTGCTATATAAAGAGTATGAGTGCAAATTTCTTTCGTTTGCATCAATTCAAAAAAAAAAAGATTTGGTAAAGTTCATAACTCAAAGTATTTGTTGAACCTTATTTATTTCTTACTTTAAGATGGATGGCAATAAGGTAAACGTAAATTTATATTGGGATGGTGAAGTTTTGCATGATGGGGATTCAGTGAGATATAGTCGGTTTCCTATAGTGGTTCAATTATTTTCTTTATCTCTCAAATATGATCGTTTGAAAATCTTGTTTTAGAGTAAAATGAGTATTAATAATTTGGAAGATGATATGGTTATTTCTGATCGATATCAAAATTATTTTACATCCAATGAACAACCAATATTTGGTGAAACTCTTATTTGGAATGATGATTCTTTATCTTTATTTCTTCGTACCATTGAAATTTTTGGTAATTACCTTAATCTACAGACGCTTGACATGTATGCATCTTTTGAACATTTCCTTATTGTTAAAGAATCCACGGATAGTAAGTTTGATCTTTGAGTAAGTCAAAATTCTTTGAATTTGAATATTGATTCCTCAAGAATGACAATGAAAAAATAATTTGATGATGGATCTGAAACACATTATCAAAACTTACCCAGACTTGTGAATAATTTCGATATGGGAGGACCTAGCAACACGTCTATGAATTTATTTATTTTTT
The DNA here is from genome assembly GCA_030864215.1 of Capsicum pubescens. NCBI lineage: Eukaryota > Viridiplantae > Streptophyta > Magnoliopsida > Solanales > Solanaceae > Capsicum > Capsicum pubescens. The sequence continues at coordinate 188,377,832 of CM061544.1, read as the reverse complement.
AATTCAAGTGGTCCACAATATTTTTCTTCAGTGGAGCCAATTGATAGATAATAAACAACCCATTTTATTTAATTAAGTAGTTTTTTTCCTTATAGTTAATAAGATGATTTATACATTTTGTAGATTTAATAATTATGGAGGTACGTTCACTCAACTCACAAAAATTTTGAACAACAATGATGACTACAAGTGGAGTTAGATAGATATGGACCTTTACAATATGAATCGTCAGATGATGATAATAATGATGAAAATGTTAATGGAGAATCTTACCAGCTGGTGTCTATACCGACAATTAATCTTTCATAATTGACTTATAATCAACCAGTAAAAGGAAATTTATTCCCTTCCTTGTCAGCGGTAAGTACCATCTTATAAACACTCCTTCCCTAGGGAAATTTATTCCCCACTTTTTTAGCCAAAAGATAAGGTAAGTGACTCCATTTACCTTATAAGGTAAAATCACGATTTTACCTTGTACTTTTTCAATAAAGGATTAAGTGACTCTATTTACCTTGTAAGGTAAAACTGATCTTACACTTTACCATGTAACTGACGTCGTTAACTTTTAATTAACAAGGTAAAAATTTATGTTTACTTTATCCATTTTAGAATTTTTCCATTTCCATGTGCCTCTTTAAACTTTTAAATGGAAAAACTTGCCTTTTAAGCTCCGAATTCGCAATCCCTTTATTTAATTATCATTTAAACAATTTTTATATTATAACTCTCGATAAGTAGCATGAGAAAGAAACAACAACATACCAAGTTTAATCCGATATGTGAGGTCAGGGAAGGTTATGATGTACGCAACTCTTATCCCTATCTTTGTGGTTATAGAGAATTTATTTTTGATAGGTCTTCAGCTCAAAAGATAAGTTTCTGAAACAGAATTGCAAGAATTATATCATAATAAATAACAAGATACAAAGTAATAACTAGTAATTCACAATAAATAACTAGAGAATAAGTCGATTACAAACTAGCCCCTATCTCTCCTACATAAAGTATAACAATGCTCAAGTACTTGCTAATCTATAAGCCTTGACCTCTAAACCGTTTTATCCAGGGTGATGTCTTGAGTAAGCTAAAGTTGTGTCATGTCCTATCTAATTACTTTACCCTAGTTTTTTTCGACTTACATCTGTCTTTCCTAACTTATGTTATATTTAACTTTACCCTAGTTTGTTTCTCTCATCTTTTCTGCCATGTAGATTACTCTCTCCTTGCCCCATATTACTTCGTTCTTAATCCTATTATTCCTAGTATGTCAACACATTCGTATAAGTATCTTTATTGCCAATGTCTTCATCTTCTGAATTTTAGGCGTTCTTGATTGTACGATACTTTTCCCTATACTGTAATACTATTCTAACCAATATTTAGTATAACTTACTTTTAAATTTTGGTGACACATTCCTATCGCACCGTACCCTAAAAAAATCCTCTAGTTCATCCAACCCTCTTCAAATATGTGTGCGAGATCATCATCAATATTTAACATTAGAAGAATACATAGCAAATCTTGCAATTGATGAAAAAAAACTACTCCCTCCATTTAAAAAAGAATGACTTACTTTTATTTTTAGTCCGTTTAAAAAAGAATGACCCTTTTTTTTATAAACTTTTTAATTTTAACTTTTCACGTGACATGTTTAAGACCAAAAGATTGAAGAAATTTTTGGTACATTTGACATATCTTTAATTTAATATCACAAGATTCAAAAGTCTTGTTTATTTTCTTAAACTTCATGTCAAGTCAAACTAGATCATTCTTTTTGAAATGAAGAAAGTACATAATTAAAAGCTTTAATAGTTTGGAGCCAGAGGGGAGGAGGCTAGTAAACAATGACAAGTTAAAATGCATTTACATAGAGTTTCCCCAAGAAAGGGTGAAGGGCCAAGAGAGGCTACGTCATAGTTTGCTTTACAAGACTAACTACAAAAGTCAAAGGGCTAAAAAAAGTGAAGATGCTAAATGTCTTAGTCAACTTCTGCCAAGACAAAAATGGAGGGTCGCAATTCCATAATGGAGGTTCAAAACTTAGATACAGTGATGAACTCAAAGGGAAGATGGATCGGAGCTTCCTGTTAACTCCATCTAAGCTTCACATGTAGGAAAAAGGGATCAATAGCAGAGGCGGAGCCAAGATTTCTGTTTAGGGGTTCAAAATCTGAAGAAAAACTCATTGAAGGGGCTTAACATCTATAATATATACATAAAAAATATTTTAATCATATATAAATAATATAATTTTTCGTCGAAGAGGGTTCGTCTAAACCCCTTTAATAAGCTAGCTCCGCCTTTGATCAATAGGGATCCAAAATTAGAAGAAAAGAAGGATAAGGATATTAGTACATAGAGTATTATTACAGATCCCCAAGACGGAAACCCTCAGTAAAGAGCAGAGAAGCATCAGCAAACCCATCCACCGGAGAACGCATCTGAGCAAAGAATTTGAATGCTTAGCATAATAGAAGAGGAAAATGATAACTAAGAAAGGAGAGAAATTACTTCTGAAAGTTGATTCAGTAGAACAAGAATGCAATTAGAGCATGATGTTGATGACCTAAATGAACAAGAATTAGAGACGAAGGTTGGACCGCGATGACAAGATTTTTTTCACAAATGAGGAGAGTTAGGGGTAGTTTAGTGTGAGAGATAAGGAGATATAATCTCGAGATAACTTTTTAGTAATCCTTAATTCCTTGTTTGGTTACAAAAATGTAGAATAATTTATTTCAAAATTAATAATTAGTACTGAGATAAGTTATTTCACCTTTGCATGGTATAATAATATAGGGATAAAATGAATAAAATAACAAAAATAGCCTCTTAAGTCCTTTTATAGACATCACTTTTTCACACACATGTATATTTCTATCATTTTTAATATTATTTTTTTCACTACTCGTTATTTTTTGATAATATATTTTTCTATTAAAAAATTATATTATAAATATAATTTTTATTATGAATATTATATGTTGAATTTGCCTAATTTTTATGTTTACTTATAATTTGATTTCTCTTATAAAAATGTTGACTCCAATATTTAATTACATGTTTTTGATTAAATAGCCTTTTTGTTAGTTAAAATTTAAATTTTTTATATCAATTAAAATATAAATGACTTTAATATTTTATAATGTAAGAGTAATATCTTCTTAATGAAGTGACAAACATAATAAAATCTCTTGTTTTAAAAAAAATTTAAGATGAAAGTTTTATTTTTGAAAACACACAATACATTCATGAGGATGAAGACACAAAAATATTTAAGCTAAATATGATGAAAATTTTATTTTTCAGAATGAATAAATAAAACTTGCAAAGAATATATAAGAAAAAAATAAAATAAGGTGGAGGATATTTTTATAGACAAACAACTTATTCTTAAAAATTATACAATGTATATTATTTTGAATATGACAAATCAAATACTCAATAAAAAATAATCCCAACATAATTTATCCTAACATAACTAAACCCAACATAACTTGTCTTCAAACCAAACAACCTGTTAGAGTGAGGAAGATTGGGTAAGATTAGGAAACCCTCCTTTTTTTTTAATTTAAGGATAAATTACACAAAATCACAAACCTAAGAGACCTTATTACCTAAAATTCCCTACCTTTTAAACAATTACTTAAAATCTCGAATATTGTATTTTATTCTTGATACATATGAATAAATACCTCACCCTACTTTTACTCCACAATTAATGCATCCAATCTATTTATCTTTGAAGATTTTTTTTTCAAATATTTCATCCCCTAAAATCTCTCCCAAATTATCATCAATTATACAACTTTAACATCTGTTTATTTATAAATATTTGATACATTTAACATATACTTGACATATGTAAATTATTTATGTTGGTGTGATATTGAATTTTTAATGATTACTGAGTAATTTTTCGAAATGTATCATTGTGATACATCTGGAACCAGATGTATCATTATGATAAATCTAAAACCAGATTTATCATTTTCACGATTTGTGCCTAATTTTACTCCCCGTAATAATTGAATCCGTTACTTCCTAAAATTAAAATCTTTTCTGTTTTAAATATATCACTAATTATATGTATCACGTTATAACATATGTATCACAAATTTAAAAATTCGGAATATGATGTAATTTAATAAATTGTTGAGATAAAGTATTATAACATTTAAATATTTAGGGATTTATGTAAGTTACCCTTTTTATATATGTAATAAAACACGATTAACCTTAGGTAGTTCCCAGTCTTAGTTATTTTTGTCTTGTTCGGTTAATAAATGAACCTTGATCAACAGTGATGCATTTTAAATTCTGAAATTTTTAATAGAAGCCCAAAATTTACCCTCACCCCCTATATATATATATATATATATATATATATATATATATATATATATATATATATATATATATATATATATTAATTATACGTATCTCGCATGTGCAATATTTGATTATTTAAAATTAAATAATTTATCTATTACAAAGATCTTTAATAAAGTTTAAAAGTTTAAATCACTTTTCAAAGATTCGTCACACATTAATATAATAGGAAAAAGTCATCGTTTACATCCTAAACTATATTCAAAAAGTCGAAGACACACTCAAACTATTATGACGACCTCTTACACCCCTATACAACTTAAAAGTAAATTTATTTCCACCTCAGAAGTTGATGTGAGAACAAAATAAAAAAAAAAGAAAAGAAAAATAACGCGTGTAGGAGTAAAATTTAAGGAAAAAAATATTAGAAAACAATCCATCCTTCATGGACATCCCTAAGCCACTTCTTCATTTCTTCTTATTGGCATTTTCACCTTCTCTTGTCCTTCCTTTTGCTATTCAAAATCACTTTATTTCTTTTACTAATTAATCGATTATATATTCTTTAACATTCTCCGCCTTGAGCTTGAACAGAATTTCTAATGGTGATAATATTTAGTGATGGGTGATAAAATTGATGGTGATATATCATTTATTTTTTATAATTGACAATAGAAATGGTGCAATTTTGATGGTGGATGATAAAATTGTGGTTGAGATTGTGCTTAAACCCGATGGTGGCAACGAAGGTAGATCTGATGGAGGATGATTTTAATCATGAGATGAGTTTCTTAATAATGAAATTAAATACTAATTAAAGAATTTGCAGTGTAAGAAAATTTTAGATCAAAGAAAGAGAGAAGATGAGTAAATAGGTCTATCTTTTGGTAAACTCCGATGGTAAATTTTATTGAATATATGGTGATTCTTTGTAATTTTGTTATGCTGAAAATGTTTATGGGATGATTCCGATAGTGAATTTAGTTGTGAGTAATGATTTTATGATGGTGGAGATATGAATTGCTGGAGATATGAATTTAATGATGACGGCGACGACGATGACAGTGGTTTGATGAAGGTTTGGTGGTGTTATAGTGAAGAAGATGCAATTAGGTGACATGAATTTTTTTTTAATAAAATCTGATAAAAAATATGATGTGGCAGTAACGAGGCAGTGACATGGCGCGAGTGTGAATCACTTTCCATTATGTGACTAGTTGTAGGTGTGCAAGGGTGGGACATAAATTCACTCTTATATAGTTGAGGAGTATAAGAGGTTCATCATAATAGTTTGAGTGTGTCTTCAACTCTTCGAATATAGTTTATGGTGTAAACGATGACTTTTTTCTAATATAATAATGTAAACATAAATATATATTTTAGTGTAAGCACATATATATTTTACCATCAGAAGTTATAAGTGGTAGATGGATCATCACTTTTGCGTTTGTCATTCATTACCTCTTTCTCCTTCCGCCAGAGGCTAAAAGAGATGCATCAATTCGAACCATATTTATGGTACGATTATTTTTTCGTATATATTTAAAATCTTTCCTTCGTTTTCAAGTCAAGGTACGATTATTTTTTTCTATATTTAATCTTTTCTTGTTTTTAAAGTCAAATCTTTACAAAATCATGAATTACATTCTTATTATGTACTTAAAATTTTTAAAAATTTGGCACTTCTAAAATTTTTCTTATTCTAACGTTTTTATATTTATTTCTAGATTTTTCAAATCTTCTTAAAATCAAATTTAATCGATTTAAAATTCTTAAACTAATGAAAAAAATATTAGTTGTCATTAATTCTGATGACTTCTAATAAGGAAAGGTTTTACCATACGATATTTAATAATTTTTCAAATCTTCAAAAAATCAAATTTAGTTGATTTAGAATTCTTAAAATGATGAAAAAAGTATTAGTTGTCATTAATTATAATGAGTTCTAATAAGAAAAGGTTTTACCATAAATATATTTAATTAATTTTCAACTATTAAATATTAGGAAAAAATAGTGAAAAGACAATTTTGTCTAAAGCAAAGATTTTTAATGAAAGACAAAAAGTTCAAACGACATTTCTAAGGCCCTTCACACTTTTAATATATATATATATATATATATATCGTTTGGGTAAAACTAAATGACATGTGGTAACCGTACAAGGAGGAGATACAATTTAAGAGTAAAACTTATCTGCATTGGGTATTGATATCAAATCAATATATATATATATATATATATATATATATATATATATATATATATATTATGTGTTTGAATATAAATTATTTTATTTAATCATAATTAATTAACGTGTATTTTTACTCTATTAAATCACAAAATCATAGTAAAGTACAACAGGAGATCTAGTATTTTTACTATTTCTTTATATGATTTTAACAATTTTTACTTATGAACTAATTTTTAAAATTGAATTCAACTTAAAATTCATTTACTTAACATAAGTAATGTATTACTTTTTAGCAAAAAAGAAAAGAGAAAAAAGTTAATGATAGTGATACCAAGACGATGAGGCCTTCTTCTCATCCAACGTTTGGGGAACCAATGTGCGATTCAGATTAGAGGAAGCTTCAACCTCTATTATTGAAAGTTGGTATATAAGAGTGTCAAATAAACTGGTGAGTTAAAACAAAAAGGGCTAAAATGTGTTGAGATTAGGAGGATCAAAATGATCTGAACTATTAAGTAGGCGGGTCATGACACCGAATGGATTGAACTAAAATTAGAAGGATTAAATGAACTAAACTAACAAATGAGTGGATCGGTGATCCTTACACCTTTATATGAACTGAAATGAGCTAAACATCAAATTGGGTTATGACTATCAATTTGAATCGCTTAATTCGAACAATAATCAAGATTTAATCATCTCTATGTAATATATGCTACGACTCAATAGTAGTTTTAACTTTTTAGAACTTCTACATAAAGTACCTCACAAGATGTAATAACTCTCATGATTATTTTTTATCTTTATAAATTTTAATTATTTAGCCCTTTTTCATAATTGCTTTGTGATATTTATGATCCGCAAGATTGGGTGACATGACTACTCAGGTAAATGGTTGAGAATTATGCACGTTTTTCATTTTTGGAAGGTTTGAAAGTTGATATAGTTAATTTTAGTCAATATTCATGGAAGTTAAGCTCGTATAGAAATTCCATCAGTGCCAGTAGTTTTGAAACTTGATTTTGGGTTAGTAGGTCTATTGATTATAGTCCTCAGACATTCAAATGAGTTTTGAAAGTTGAAAACTTAAGAGAGTTGACCAAAGTCATCATTCAAGGTTGAAGAGGTCGCTTTTAATTTTCAATAATTCCACTAAGTTGAAGGGTATTTTTTGGTCTATTGAATGTTTGGTTCAGTTCTTGAAGCTTTTGGAAGAGTTGAAGTCATTGTTAGAAAATTTAGAGATATCTTAATTGAGTTGACTTCTGTCAACATACAGAAAAGAAGACCTTGGTGTGTTGATGAATCAATTGAACTTGAAATATTGTTTCTAAACAGTAACATACTTGGTTTCTATCCTGTAGGTTCAAATGAGTTTCGGGTGGATTTTAAATATTTTAGGTGCATTAGTTTAGTTTAAGCAAATTGTTTCGATTAAAAGCTTTAAGAAATTATATTTTAATGTTTTAATGATCGAGTTTAGCTTTGTTTTTAATGAAATTTTATACTTGAGTTTCTTAAGCTATGAGTAACGTAATTTTGAAATAAAATTTCTACTTTGTCTTTATGGGCTCGGAGTTGACTTTTAGGTTGATTTATTGGATCTAAAATTTAAGTATAGCAATATGGGTGTGTAAGATTTCATTTTTTTTATGTAGAATACTTATTTGATAATATTAAGATCATTCAGAGAATCTATAGAAGGGTAAATTATCAGTTTGACTTTTCAAACTTTCTTTAAGACAAGTTAAGACTTTCTTTAATTCTTTTTTCAGTCTGTCTATGTGATAGTTGTTACATTTTATTGATGAAAGTGAACGGAAAATAGAGGAAATAAAAATGGAGGAAAAGTAAAAATGATCTTTACTTTATGATAGAAGCATTTTTCTCACATTGGTGGAAGAAGGAGATTTTCAAGTGCTTAAATGTAAAAGACTTCTTCATGTAGTTAAAGGATTGATAAGAAGACATGTCTCGCGCAGTCGTCAACATTGCTTGCTTGACTCGATTTTGACTTTAGCTTTGGATTTGAATTTAGGTTTGTTAAATAATCGAGGACTATCTTTTTGGACAAAATTCATTTAAACATAATTATTTAGCAATTATTAAATCCTAAAATTCTAACCTGAAAAGATTTCCTTATGTGCCAATCGCACAAGGCGATGTGCAATAACATACATGATGTCGCGCCTCATTTTTTCTCGCAAAAAAGAGGGGTTCAATGTGACAACTCTTTTACAATTGTTTAAAAGAGAAGAGTCACTACCTAACTAATTAAGGTGCATTAGGATACCATTCTATACTAATTATAAATATATATTATTATTCTACATTACCAGATATTTAGGTAAGGGTTCAAGTTTCCTAGAAACAAAAATGTTAAGCACCCCTCGAGGTCCAAAATATGGGTTTCGAACGAATTCATATATTATGTGGGGAGTCTTATGTGATAAGCAACGATCAATTGATCTTAATCTTTTACATAGCTAAGCGTTTAAACATGAAGCTTCAATAAACTATACATATTATTCAATTATTGGATATTTAATAATTAACTAGAGAAACACGTAAACAAATAAAAATATGAATCAGATAAGCAAGAAGATAAAAGAGACACAATGATATAGCCAAAATATTTATGATTTTTTGAACCAAAACAAAAGAGACATGCAAAAATAAAATAAAAGAGAATTGGTTGAAGATAAGATAGGTTTAAAGATTTGGACCAAGGTCAATTTATCCTATTCGAATCAACACCCGTCTTATTAATGGATGACAATGTCATATATTGCATTGTCCTATTTTGTTCAAGTCAAATTCGATCATTTTCGTTTATCTACCCATCCCACTTAATTTGGTTATTAAGCCTAGAACCGCACTAAAGAAAATGATAAAACTAGCGTTTTCTAAAAATGCCTACCTATTTCAACTTAATGTTCAAGAGGCATTGAACTTGCTATTTTGTACTTGAGTCTAGACAAAGGAAATCTTAGGTTGCTTAATCAAATTCGTAATTTGCATCAAACAAAACAAACAAGACTTGACCCAGTAGAACATAATGATTTCAGACAAGCTTTTTAATTAATTAAAGTTGCTTTGGTGATGAGCATGCTAAACAATTAAAAAATTCTTACAACCATGATATCTAAAATTGATGAAAGATTGGCACATTAAATTTATTAACCTAATAGACATGATTTCTAGGTGAGGATCATCAATTAACATGCTAAGTGATTTTAAATACATGACTTGAAATCAACATGACATGCTGGAATGTTAAACTATGGCCATGGGCTCTAGACGTAACGATAAAATAAAATGCTGAAAAATTATTTAAGAGTTCTATAATATGCTGAAAATTCCATATTGATGATCCTATAGACATGTTTTCTAGATGGGAAAATATTAAATAGCATGCTGAAAATTACTTAAGAAATCTTATGGACATGGTACATATAAAATAATACATTTTAAGTTGTGTAAAGATGATAAGATGATAAGATGAATGACTAATTATATAAATTAATTTATTTTAAAAAATCCAAAGACGTTATGTAACATCCCATATTTTTGGTCCTTGAAAAAAATTCTAAAATTTTATCCTCACTGACTAGACTACGACTCTCCATATGAGTCATAGGGAAACTTGATGGGTCTTAAGGACCCAATCGTAGCCTGGCCAGTAGGTAGGCCTGGATTTTCTGCTATGACTATGACTAGGACCTCACGGATCATAAGGTCCCACGACGAGTCATTAAGTTGTAGTCGCAAGGTGATCAGTGTTTGCCTCAAAAGTTTTTGTCTTGATGACGGGTAGTGCATACGAGTTGTAGGGACTGGTTATGAGTCATAAGGTACAACTCATAGCAAGACCAGTGAGGGTGCCAAGGGTACTATTTAGACTACGATTTGAGGAGGAGAGTCGTGAGGAGTCTTTAGAAGACCCATAGTGACTGGGCAGTATTTTTCTAGTCTTTTTATTAAGGGAATTCTAGTCAATTCTCATTTTCTCTTACTTAGACTCCACGACCATAAAGCACTTTAAGGGGTTATTTCTCATTCATAACACAATAAAAAGCACTCTCAAACTCTAAATTCTCTCAAGCAAGATAGTTAGGGTTTCCAAGAAGTTCATCAATTAAAGCTCTCAAGGGTTGATTTCTCTTCATAAACTTTAGTATTTCAGGCATGTTACTCTTCCTCAATTTTTAATTTACGAAAGTCATGTGTTTTACGTGGTTTAAATTGTGTGAATTTGAATGTGGTTTTTGTCAAGGTTAAGGGTTTTGACATGGTTGGTTCCTAAATTATTTTCCCATGGTTTATTATGCACTGTTCATGCTTTATTAATTGTTTTAAACTTGTAGGGTGCATAGGTATGGTGAATAAATAAAGGGGTCATGGTTTTCCCCAAATTGGTGTTTTGAAATTAGAATTGGTTTTGAATAATTGTGTTCCTTCAACCCACTTGAATAATTGGCTTTGAATTGTGAAATCATCACTTAGTTGGACTTACTCACCTATGATATTGATTGCATTGATAATTAAACAATGAACATGGACTTTGAAAGTCTTGTTGGCTATGATTTGATTTAATAAACAAAGGGGGTCGAGGCATTCCCTTAAGATACTGTGATGGTTATGGTATAGAGATAAACTTGCAAGTGTAAAGGTATAACGATACCCATGGTGTGCCTTAATGGTTGGTTCATTGGTTAATAAATGAGTTATGTGAAACTTTCTTTAAATTGGGCTTCATAGGGGTTATGAAGAGAAGCTGTGAAGGTGTGGGTCTTAGATGACTTGAACTGAAAACTCATGTTTGCCGACATGAGGTTGGGTGACCTGTGTGCATAGTTTACACTATTGATATATTTATATCTTGGATTGACGTAGGGTCAGGAAATTCCCTGGTCTTCCGTGATACCTCTTCTTCATGCAGCTAACACGCACTAGGGCCCTTTCAGCAGGGGGAGATGAAACCATATATATAGCCCGTGGGTGCCTGTTATGACGATTGAGCTATATAGTCCAAGATAAAGTTTTACTTCATGATAAGCCTTATTCTCTTTTCCTGGAATGACATGTGTATATGTATATATGATTATGTGCATTGCCTTGAATGGTTTTGAAAATATGGTTCATGACATTATTTTATCCCCTACCCCTGAGTTACATGCTAGTGCTCAATCCACTAACCATCTTTGGATGTTGTATCCCCACACGATATAGGCACCAGAGGTACTTTTAATTTTTCTATATAGTGTTAGGTGGAATGGTTCGGTTCACCGATCATTGGTGGTGAAGTCGTGAGCTTCTATTCTCTGAAAGACTTAGTCATTTCATTAGTTTCTTTCGTATGGAGAGAAATCTCAACACAAACCCCCAAATTGATCACCTTAGTACAACCCTATCCTTCCTTCACCCAAAAGTCTTAGAGAGGATTAAAGAGTGTTTTCTAAGTGTTAACAGATAGAATAATAGGGAAAATAACCTCCCAAGTGTGATATAATTCGTGGGCTCATAATGGGTTAATAGGGGAAATATCTAGATTACCCCCAACTTAGCTGTATAAAATCCCCACAGATGGGTACGAATAAACCATATTGGCCGTACCCTCCAATATGAGTGGAACCCGCCACTCATACCCTAGACCCCCCTTTGACCCCGACACTGGTCAACATATGAACATGTAATACAAATCGTATCTAAGTGTACAACTAGTATCCACAACCCATACCCATAATAGAACCAAGAGGAGTTGACTCTGTCTATCATACAAGTGGAACAATATGACTCGTACCCTATCTCACGACCTATGGTGAGCCACTCATACTTAGATCATGGTTACTTTACTAATTCTCAGATTAAGTGATGGAAAACCCAACCATATGACCCGTCAACCAACATACGACTCATACCAACCTAAGTCATACCCATTCTAGAAACCAATCCAACAATAGTGAGTGTACGACCAAGCCTTAACAACTGTACCCCAGGTATGATAGCTAACCATGAAGGTGCGAGTCTAATATACAGACATTGAAAACTCATATTTGCCGATATAAGAGGTTGGTCATAGTGACTATATATGATACTAGGAGGTACATGGGAATCTTCTAAGTACACTGTACATATATATCATGGAGAGCGAAGGGTACTCGAAAATCCCCTACTCTTATGGTATCTCCGTTTGTGCGACTACATGCATCAAGACCCATTCAAGGGGTTACACTGGACCTATATAGCCCATGGGTGGTTCTAGGATGGTTAAGCTACACATACCCAGGTTAATGGTTTTAAATGCATGTTAAACCCGACTCTCTTTCCCGGCATGGTTTTACATATATATATGTATGGTTTGTATGCCATGGTTGATTTATTTGGTTTTACTGGATGACATTATTTTATCCTTATCCTGAGTACTTGCTAGTGTTTACCCGCTAACCCATCCTCAGGTAGCGTATCCCCATGTGATGAAGGAATCGACCATTCTACTTCTCATGCTTAGTGATCAGATTATGAGATCAGTTCAGTTGGATAGAAGTGGTGAGATTTCATATTCCGGAAGGCTCTATTTCATATAATGAATATCTTTATTTATTTTGGATACTTTATGGATATTGATTTTGGCTATGGTTGGGGGTATGTCTCAATCGGATGTTGGTTTTCTTTTGGTTAGAGGGTTTTGTGGAATAACTATAGGTTGGTATAAGCGGGATCGTTAATGGTGTCACCCTTAGTATTGACATTGGTATTGGGGATGATACCAATTGACCAAATTTCTCACTGTTCCATCCTTTTATATTATGTTATGGATAGAAACTTGGTTATTGTTCTGGTTTTGGCTTATGGTTTTGGTTTGGTTATGGTTATCGGTTGGATTTGGAACGTCTGGGCTCGTTTGGGTCGGTCTCGATCATAGACCTATCCTAGAGTCTGGATTTATACAATTACATGCTATCTTGTTATATGTTCAGAATTCATCCGACTCGGGGTATATGCTGGATGGTTGGGTTGGGTATTGATGGTGGTCTCTAGTCTAGGTTGGACTTGAAATGCCCATTACAATAAGGCCCTTGGTTGGGTCGTGTCATATGTTTTCTGTTTGGTTAGGTGCAGGGGATGGTCTCCGCTCTTTGTTGGACTTGAGATACCCATCACGGCTAGGCCCTGGTTCGGGTCGTGACAAAGTTGGTATCATAGCCTAGGTTTGCTGTCATTGGGTATCCACAGAGCCGTGTCAAGTAGAGTATCTTTTATGGGTGTGTAGCTCCCCACACTTTGATGTCGCCCAAAATAAATTCCAATAGAAGTATGTTGCGGTCGTTTGCAAATATAATAACCCAACTAGGTTGGGGTTGAACCTACAGGGAAAATGTGAATAGTTGCTTGACTTGATGTAATCCATGAGTAGTACAGGAAGGTAATTGGGGAGATTTTAGTATCAATCGCAAGAAATAACCAAAACCTGAGTGCTTTTAAGTTGTAACCAATAGAAGATGAACACTAGGATTGTGTTCCCCCTGGCTTCTTAACTTTGTAAATTTCTCGTGTACAACCCAACTATTCTATTGTTCTGCATGAAAAGTCTACAAGATAGGTATTATCAACCATATTTTAGACGTGAAGATAAATCTCACCCTTTACCGGTTAAGTCTTAGGGTGTCGCCTGGTTGCTCCTTGCTACGACCTTAGTTCACTATAACCTTTTGGGATCAAGCGATTAGATGAGATAACGGGGACTAAAAGGTAGAGGTGAATCCTAAATCACTATCCTAATCTTCTTTTCCCAATCACAAACTCCCTTTGGGGGGTGGACATGAATACAGGCTATCTTAAGCTTCTACAGTAGCTATGAGATTAATTATTGTGAAGAAGATTAAGATACATGCATAAAACCTAGAATAGATGAATATCACACTTCTTCTACATAGCTAATCCTCCAGGGTTCCCACAACCCTAGTCAAGGAGATTAGCCACTTGTGTTTATGCAAGAAACAATGATTATCAATGAAGAACACATGTAATTAATTACACAAGGATAAGATGAATAAACTCCACAGTCTTGAATTGAATAAAAACCCAAAATCTCAAGAATAATTGCAAAAGTATGTAAACTATTATAAGAATGCATAACATAGTAAAAGGTAAACCCTAAGGTATTTATTGTATCACAAAATAACATAGAACTCCTAATAAAAATGGGAAAGGTGAAGTTATTTCGGCACTCGGTATGACTCGGTCTTCAACTCTTACCATCATCATACGAGCCATACCCTACCCTCTCATATTCATTCCAGTATTTTATCTCCCAAGGCTTCAACTTTATGTTTAGCATACGACTTTTGTTTACGATTCATACATGAACATACGACTCATTTCCTTCGCTCATATCCATATGGAACTTCTGTCTTTCAAGCTTTGTACATTGGTTTGTGTACGGCTCTCCTATACGAGTCAAACTCAGACTTCCCATTCGTATACTTCTGAGACTTTAACTTTGGATGGTAGCTTTAGATTCTGTTATGCTTACGACTTCTTTATACGACTCGTATCCGTTCTTATGACTTAAGTGCTTGAGTTGTATCTTCCTCATACTTAGCTTATCAGTTTGGATTTAGGTTCTCTTGTGTATAGGATTCAACATACGAGTCGTATAAAGTATTGACGACTCGAGAGGTGACTCATATCTTGATCAGTTTTGTTTTTTTCCAGGTATTTTTATTCTTTTTTCATTCCAACACTATACTAGACCTGTTTTACCTACAATGTACACCAAAGTGCATTATATCTAACAAAATATCCTAAGTTCACGCATAAATTCACATTTTAAGCATTAAAAGTGCCATGTTTCCATAACATATCAACACCCTCAAATTAGAATTTTGTATGTCCTCAGGCAAATAAACTTAAAAATAATTTTCTAGCACATCGACAGTGCTTAAACAGGAAGAACTTAACCTACCCATGGCAGTGATTTTGAACTCTTTTTCAATTTTGTTATTCCCCTCCTAATTTTAACTTGTAAAAACTCAAACTACGTATAACAATTTAGCATATGTAGCGATACGAAGGATATCGATGATGGAATAACATTAGCAATAGACACATGGCATAGACATAAATTACATTCACAAAATAATCTATCTACCTTGTAATATAACCCGTGTACGCTCATAGTTAACAAAAATCCATTCACTCTCTGTGTAGATAATCAATCTATTTAGAGATATAACAAATGACTCTCTTCCTCACAAAGAAGTATCACCGGTGTATGCAAAATACCATAGGTTTGCCTCTATTCTCTTTTCCTAAGTTTTCAAAAAGTTACTGTAGGGTCACTATAGGACTTTATTCGGCTTGAAAAGTAGGCTTGGGGATGGTATGATATCTTTAGGAGTTCATTAGTGACTGAGCCTCCTGGACATTATGCATTTCTTGGTGTCCACTTATTTTTTCACTTCTTCTTTTATTTCTCCCTTTCTATTTTAAGCAAATTCAGGTTCGACCAGGTATGGTTATCTCACTTTATTTTTCATTTCTTTCTCTTGCTTTTTATTACAGTTTTTTTTTTCTTTTTTTTTTCACCACACTTGTCAAGTTTTAACTATTTTTCTTTTACACACTTTTTTCATACTCAATTTCTCCTATGCATCCCTATAATAGCCACCCTCAACTTAGGCGATTTTCTTGAGTTGAGATGCATAGTGTCCAAATAGGACCAGGGCTAAAACAGGTTTATTGTAAGGGAAACGAGAAATGGAAATAGTGTAAACAACAAAATTGGTCTATTCAGGCTCAAATATTTGGATTAAAGGGATTCAAACCTTTGGTTATGTCATTAAGGCTCGGGTGGACTCATACAGAAAGAGCCTATGATCATCTCCTACTTAACTATCCTAGACCTAGGTAAAAGCAACCATACAAGTTCTTGATTTTGACACACCAGGAACTCAGTATACCTTACACACACTTGCACAGGGTTATATTACTAAGTACTAGCTATCCAGTTGTGAAACTGTTTGTCCCTAATTACTCTATCCCTATTCCTAATGCCATTTACAGATTCACAACAGTCTCACACATATTTACATATCACACAGTTAACAAAATTTTTAGAGGGATCAATTTTTCAACACAATTTTATTTAACACAGATTCTCAGCATAATCATTTCAAATCAGCAGTGTTTCCAAATTCACAAATCAACCACAATCACAATTTCATTACAAATGAATTTTTCAAAATTTCTCAAAAAGAAAAATCAAAATAATCTACTGCCATAGGCGCTGATTTTCTCCATATCTCAGTTGTCGGCACTAAACTTGTAAGTTATAACAGACTTTTAGCTACTCCTAGATATTCAAAATCAGATATACTACCCCTAACCCAACTAAAAATCATTGGTTTTGGCTATGGTTGGGGGCATGTCCCAATTAGATTTTTATATTCTTTTGGTTATAGGCTTTTGTGGAACTACTATGGGTTGGTATGGGTAGGATCGGTAGTGGTTTCAACCTTAGTATTTGCATTGGCATTAGGGATGATACCGGTTGATTAAAGTTCTCACTGTTCTATCCTTTTGTATTATGTTATAGATAGGAACTTAGTTATTATTTTGGTTTTGGCTTATGGTTTTGGTTTGGTTATTGTTTTCAGTTGGATTTGGGATGATTGGGCTCATTTGGGACAGTCTCAATCATAGTCCTATCCCAAAGTTTGGATTTCTACAATTACATGCTATCTTGTTAGATGTTCAAAATTCATCTGACTCGGGGTATATGCTGGATGGTTGGGCTGGATATCGGGGGTGGTCTCCGATCCTGGTTGGACTTGAGATGCCCATTACGACAAGGCCCTTGGTCGGGTCTTGTCAAGTTGGTATCAGGGCTTTAAGTTCATGGACAACTGTGATTCCACAATGTCGTGTTGAGTAGAGTCTCTTTTAAGGGTGTGTAGCGCGCTACACTCATAAGGGAGAGACTACAAGATATTTAGGAATGTTTTACTTTCTTGGGATTCTATTTTCAAGTTTGGATTTTAAGTCTTGGAATCTTCTCTAATCTTGGTTTATTCACTTTGCAGATCATGCCTTGATGATTTGAGACACAAGAAAAGTCCTCTGTCCCAAAGGGGACAACGTATAAGGGACACAAGGGATCTATACTCGATCTAAGGGTGCAGTCCCTGATATATCTTGTGTTCTACCGGTTGCTAATAGTCCTTCTCAGAATGAGGTGACTAATGCAGAATTTCTCCAATTAATTCATGTTATTGCTTAGTTGGTTGCTGCTCAGTCTGAGCGGGATGCATCTGGTGTTTTATCTACTGAGGCCACAAGGATTGGCTAGTTTATGAAAATGAATCCTCTTAATTTTACTGGTGTGAAAGTGAAGGAGGATCCTCAGGGTTTCTTAGATTAATTAGAGAAAATGTTTAGGGTAATATAGGCCACGACTATGGAAGGGGTGAATTTTGTTGCTTACCGACTTAAGGATGTAGCGTACCAATGGTATGAGGAGTGGGATGTGGTGACGGGTGATGTTGAGGAGTTAACTTTGTAGGAGACTTTCTCTAATGCTTTTCTGGACAGCTCCTTTCCCCAGGAGTTGAGAAAAGCAAAAGCGGAAGAGTTTGTCAATCCGAGACAAGGAAAGATGTCAGCAAAGAAATATGCCTTGAAATTTCATCAGCTGTTAAGGTATGCTCTAGAATTAGTGTCTGATATGAGGGAAAGAATGAGAAATTTTTCTTTTGGATTTTCTTGAGATTTGATCCTTGAAAGGAAGAATGCGTTGCTAATCAAGGATATAGATATGTCTAGATTGGTGGTTCGTATGTAACAGGTGGAGGAAGAAAAGAAAAAGTAGGTTGAATTTGGGGAGAGACAGGATAAGAAGTTCAGGTCTTTTGAATAAGGTGGTGGGCAACAACAATATGGCCGAGATGGCAGAAAGTAGCCAAAAAAGAAGTAGGAGAGTTTTGGTTCCTTCTCTATAGCTAGTGCTACTTAACTGAAGCCTTCGGGTGATAGGCGTTAACAAAGTGGCAATAATTTCCAGGAACAGGGTTCCCAATTTTAGGAAACTGGGTCTCAGTCAGCCTCATCATGTCCTCCTTATCGGATCTGTGGTAGGTTGGATAGGGGTTTCTGTGATGAGGGAAGGGACATATATTTCAAGTGCGGCCAACCAAGCCTTATGCTCAGAAATTGTCCGATTGGTAAGGGTGCTTCGGGAGCGAGTGTAAGGCTCCAGTTGCTTCATCTTCTTCTCCTACACCAAAGAGTGTTGCTTCTGCATCTGTTTCTACTTTTGGTACCAACACAGGTCGTAATAGGTTATATGCTATTGCTACTTGGCAGGAATTTGAGACATCACCTGATATTGTGACTGGTACAGTACAACGTTTTTCTTATGACATGTATTTATTTCTTGATTTGGGGTCTATTTTCTCTTATATGACCTTATTTGTGGCTGTGTATTTTGTTTCTGATCCTGAGGTTATTTCAGATACTTATTCTATTTTTACTCGGTAGGAGACTCTGTGGATGCTAAAAGAGTCTATTGGGTGTGTGTGGTATCTATTGGTAGTATGAAGACTTTGGTAGATTTGATTAAACTTGATATGGTGGACTTTGATGTTATTCTGGGGATTGATTGATTACACTCTTGTTATGCGTCCTTAGATTGTCGAACCCGTAAGATTGTCTTTAGGTTCCCTAGTGAACCAGTTATAGAGTGAGAGGGTGGTTACCTAGATCCTAGGGGAAGGCTTATTTCTTATCTTAGAGCTCAAAGATTAATTTCCAAAGGGTGTCTCTATCACTTGGTCCGGGTTAAAGATTTTACCTCGAAGGGTTCTTCTTTATATTTAGTTCTAGTGGTAAACAAGTTTCCTGAGGTCTTTCTGGATGATCTTCCCGGTGTTCCTTTGTATAGTGAGATTGAGTTTGATATTTATTTGGTTCTGAACACTCATCCAATATCTATTCCTCCTTATAGAATAACTCCGATTGAGTTGAGGAAACTCAAGGAGCAACTTAAGGATCTTTTGAATAAGGGTTTCATCCATTCTAGTGTGTCCCCTTGAGGTGCACCAGTTTTATTCGTGCGTAAGAAAGATGGTTCCCTTTGGATCTACATTGACTATCGACAATTGAATAAGGTAACGGTCAAGAACAAGAATCCTCTTCCAGGGATAGATGACTTATTTGATCAATTTTAGGGTGCCAAATTCTTTTCTAAGATAGATCTTCGGTGAGGATATCCCTAATACAACTTTTCATACTGGTACGAGCACTTTGAGTTCTTGGGTATGTCATTCGATTTGAATAATGCCCCAATGATATTTATGGATTTGATGAACAGGTTTTCATGCAGTTTCTGGATCTTTTTGTCATTGTGTCCATTGATGACATCTTGGTGTATTCTAAGAGTAAGGTGGATCATTTTAATTACCTCCGCATGGTGTTGCAGACCTTGAAAGAGCAATAGTTATTGTATGCCAAGTTCTCTAAGTGTGAGTTTTGGTTGCACAGTGTGACTTTTATTGGTTATATTATTTCTAGTGAAGGGATCATGATGGATCCACAAAAGGTGGCCGTGGTTAAAAGGTGGCCTAGACCCACAAATCCAACTAACATTCAGAGCTTCTTGACTTTGGCTGGGTAATATAGGCAGTTTGTGGAAAGTTTCTCGATGATAACTGCCCCATTGACTAAGTTGACTCAAAAGAAGGTAAAGTTGTCTTGGTTGGATGCCTATGAGGGGAGTTTCAAGAAGCTAAAGGATAAGATAACTTCAACTTCGATTTTGACTTTGGCTGAAGGTAATGAGGCATTTTTGGTTTATTGTGATGCATCCCAGGTGGGACTGGTTTGCATTTTGATGAAGCATGGTAAGATGATTGCCTATTCTTCCAGGCAATTCAAGTTAGATGTGAGGAATTATCCTACTCATGATTTAAAACTTTTAGCGGTGGTTTTCGCTTTGAAAATTTTGTGGCATTACTTATATAGAGTGCACGTGGACATATTTTCTAATCATAAGAGTTTACAGTATGAGTTCACTCAAAAGGATCTAAATCTCAGGCATAAGAGATGGTTGGAGCTTCTCAAGAACTATGATATGAGTCTTCACTACCACCCAGGTAAAGCTAATGTGGTTGTTGCTACTTTTAGCAGGTTATCCACGGGGAGTTTGGCTCATATGGATAAGAAGAAGCGGGAATTGGTAAAGGATATTCACCGCTTGGCTAATCTTGGAGTTTATCTCTTAGACTCCAATGATGGTGGTGTAATAGTACAGGAAGTGGTTCGGTCATCTCTTAGTACAGAGAACAAGGAAAAACAAATGCTAAGTCCCATCTTGATGAAAATCAAGAGTGATATGGGTGGTCGAAAGGTGATGGTATTTGAGATCATTAGTGATGGTAACTTGAGGTACCAAGCGTGGTTATGTGTTCCTAGCATTGATGGTTTGTGACAGAGGGTTTTGGTTGGACCGCATGAATCACGCTATGTTATTCATCCCGATTTGACAAAAATGTATCATGATCTCAAGGAGATGTATTGGTGGAGTGGTATGAAGAGGGATTTGGTTGATTTTATGGCCAAATGCATGGTGTACCAACAAGCTAAAGTTGAGAACTGGAGGCCTGGTGGGATGTATTAGGAAACATAGTTGCTAGAATGGAAATGAGAGGTGATCAATATGGATTTTGTTACTTGTGTTGCTCGATCTCAGAATCAATTTGATTTGATTTGGATCATTGTGAATAGGATGACCATGTCCGCTCACTTCTTGTCGGTGCAGACTAACTTTTTAGCGGAGGACTATGCGAGGTTGTATCTTTATGAGACTGTAAAGCTACATGGGATAGATGTTTCGATTATCTCTGATCGTGGTATGCAGTTTTCATCCCATTTTTGGCAGTCTTTCCTGAAAGGTTAGGTACAAAGGTTAGTCTGAGTACTGCTTTTCATCTGCAGATAGATGGACAAACAGAGAGGACTATTTAGTCATTGGAGAACATACTTTAGGCGTGTTTGATTGATTATTGTGGAAATTGGGTTTAGCATCTACCTTTGGTAGAGTTTGCTTAAAACAATAGCTATCACTCTAGGATTGGGATGGCCCCTGTTGAGGCATTTTATGGTAGGAGGTTTAGATATCCTTTTGGGTGGTTCGATCTTAGTGAGGCGTATGTGTTTGGAGCGGACTTGGTTTATCAGGCTATGGAAAAGGTAAAGGTGATTCGGGATAGGCTTAAGGCTGCCCAAAGTCACCAAAAGTCCTATGTAGATATGAGGCATAGAGACTTGGAGTTTGAGGTTGGGGATAAGGTGTTCCTAAAGGTATCTTCCATGAAGGGAGTGATGTAGTTTGGTAAAAAAGAAAAGCTCAGTCCTCGGTATGTAGGTCTTTATGCGATTTTGCGGAGGGTTAGTAACATGGCGTATGAATTGGAGTTACCTTCTAATTTGAGCTTCATTCATTTGGTATTTCTTGTCTCTATATTGCGAAAGTATCTTGGGGATCCTACTTTGGTGGTTTCTCTAGAAGGATTGGATATCTCGGATCCTCTGTCTTATGAAGTGTTCCTGATTGAGATATTGGATCGATAGATTCGTCGGTTACGGACCAAGGAAGTGGCCTCAGTTAAGGTTTGGTGTTAGAAACATAAGGTAGAAGAGGATACGTAGGAAGCATATGCGGACATGAAGTCCAATGTAATTCCCTGAGAGTTCACCCTGGGTGTCACATAGTGCTTACAGTCCCGAGGGACCACAAACTAACTCATGAGCTAGTACCTGCTGAGAGCACTAAATAACATAATCATAAATGAGGAAGAATAACTAATATGCCATAAGGTTTTAATAACTAAAAGAAATACTGAATTATGAATCTGAAGAAATAACTATCTGAGTCTGAATAAATACAAAAATCTGAGATAAACTTTTTAACTGACCGTAGTAACTGAAAGCCTCGAAACTGAATAACTGTGAGTTGATAGGACAAACCCCAACTAACTATAACTAACTACTAGACTGAAAACATGAAATAAAATAATTCATCCTAGAAATATAAGGACTCACCACTGATACTACTGAGAGTTTGAGAAGTCTAAATGCGATCTGGGAACTGGGCGTCAGAACCTATGATATAATACATCATAGCGCAAACGAAAAGTATGCGATTAGTACTTTGAATGTACTGGTATGCCAAATGAGGTAGGATGACATGCATGGTTTCGTGAACCAGGATAATAATTATTTGAATATACATGTAAAACATGGAGTAGTATGCATGACAGACTGTAACTACTGAAAGTACATAAAATCTGTAGATACTGGGGATGCATGACCAAGCATATAACATGAACTGAATAGAAGTCTGTAAATTGAGATACTGAAATAACTGATATCTGTATGCCTTGTCAAACAACACTGATACTGAACTACTGATCTAATTATAGGACTGAGACCGTGGGAGGTATCATTTATCTGACATGCCCTAATCTGAGCTAATCAGGGTCCAAGATGTAACCCCAGTTGGAAGGATATTAATACCGTGCCATGGGTACTAATGCTGGCTGTGTGGATCCATTATACTGATGTACTGTCTCTAAGAACTAAGGGTGTCAAGCCTGAACTGACGGGTGACCCCTGCGATATAGTCAAGCCTACACTTACGGGTGACTTCTCATATCCTACGCTGGTTACGTAGTTCTGGAGTTTAGGGACTGATTCTAGCTACTCTGCCTATCTGATAGGGAAATTGCCATCCCTACACTCGCTCGGTCCTATGTCCTACTCCCAACTGAATGACACTGAGTTACTGACTATTCTGAGTTTAACTGACTGATCAAGTAATGCTCATAATATGTATTCTGAAGTTATTCTGAAGATACTGCGATGAGACTAATAAGAAACTATGGTTTTTGGGTATTCAATACACCCAGGACTCAAAATCAATAATAGTAACATGATACTTAAGCTTAGGGGACATAACACGAAGCCTTGTATCAAAGATGTATTCTCGTAGGCATTTTATCAAACACTTGGAGTTCATGGTTTGATCAAATAATAGGAATGTCATGGAGCTTGTAGTAAAAACATGAATTCAACATGAATAATTCTAAATCATGATTTAATTCAAGGAATGATAACACTAAAACATGGAGAATTGAATAACGACAATAATTTCATCTATAGATGGTGTAAAATCTTAGTTCATGGAGATTCATGGTTGAAATCATAATTTAAAATTAGAATAACTTGAAAAGATTATAAATTCATAATTAAAATCTGGTACTTGGACTCCATGGGTGAAACGAACCTATGAATGAACATTTAACATACCTGAGTTAATGAATTTGAGAGGATTTATAGAGAGTTCTCGAGATTTGGCCTTGAATTTGAGAGCTAGGGTTTCTTGTTCTTGAAAAGGGGATCTTTAATTTGAGAGAAATCAAAAAATGATGAGTATTTAGGTCAATTAGGGGTTAAATCTTGTGTTTAGGACAAGTTTAGGGCTTAGGAAAAAGACCCAAATACCCCTAAATGAATTTAAAAATGCAATCCAGAAACTGAAGATCCCAGTTTTTGGCCTTGGCGCAACGCGCCACTATCACTCCAAGCCACTGGAAAATGGTCAATTCAAAAATTGGACGATGGTACGACACGGTAAGATTGTGGTCCATCACTGGAATGCCATTTTGGCTACCTTCGCGGCGCGTCATCATCGCGGAGGCTTACTGGAAATTGCCAAACGTGAACTGGATCCTTGGCACGATGCGTCAACATCATGTTACCACACTGAAAACTGACAATTGTTATTTAGAAAGTCTCCGCGACGCGCTAAGGATCAAAATAACGTTATTTAATGACTGAAACTAAAAATCGCCTTAACAAATTACTCGGTTATCAGATTTGTGAAAATTTTATATCGTTTGAAAGCTAATTGAATTTCCTACGCAATGGCAGGATCTAAACTAAAAATTAATGAGTATTTCAAAAATTTATATATGAATAATCATGTGTTAGGACTTACTTTATGCTAGGGAAATGCGGGGGATTACAATATCTCCCCCTTGGGATCATTCATCCTCGAATGAGACTGGTTAAGCTGAGAAAAACTAATGGACTGATCTTACACATTGAACATGCATATCTGATGCATGGAATTCATAACTTAACTAATTTGTAAATGCACGACTGACATGAACATGATGTGCAACTGAAACTAAGCATGATAGAGAAAAATCTTAAGAAGATTAGTACCTTAAACTGAATCTGAATTTGCGGAGAAAAGATGAGGGTACTCGGTCCAAATATCTGCTTCTGCTTCCCAAGTAGATCCCTTAACGGACTGATTCTGGCAAAGAACTTTGACTATTGTAACCTCTTTGTTCCTTAGTCTACGAACTTGATGATCAATAATTTTGACTGGAACTTCCTCACAGGAAAGACTGTATTGAACATCCACACTTTCTAAGGGAACAACTACAGCTAGATCACTAATATATTTCTTCAACAATAAGATGGAACACTAGGTGTACTGAAGCTAGATCGGAAGGCAACTCAAGCTCGTAATCTACATTTTTGAAATGACTGAGAATTCTGAAGGGACCTACAATCGGGGAATGAGTTTTACTTTCTAGCTAAATCTTTTTACTCCCTTCATGAGAGATATTTTCAAGTATACAGGATCACCGATCTCAAACTCTAGATCCTTTCTCCTCATATCTGCATACCACTTCTGTCGGCTCTAGGATGCTCTAAGCT
This sequence comes from Capsicum pubescens, assembly GCA_030864215.1. Classification (NCBI taxonomy): domain Eukaryota; kingdom Viridiplantae; phylum Streptophyta; class Magnoliopsida; order Solanales; family Solanaceae; genus Capsicum; species Capsicum pubescens. The sequence continues at coordinate 188,352,512 of CM061544.1, read as the reverse complement.
TTTCTCTGATCAACTGAACCTTCTCTAAGTCATCAAACACCAGGTCAGGCCCCACTACCATGGCCTCACCTACTTCAAACCAACCAAACGGAGATCTACATCTCCTACTATAAAGATCCTCAAATGGAGCTATCTGGATACTGGAATGATAGCTATTATTATATGCGAATTAGATCAAAGGCAAGTGGTCATTACAACTACCTTTAAAATCAAATACACATGCTCTCAGCATATCTTAAAGAGTCTAAATGGTCCTTTCTACTTAACCATCTGTCTGAGGGTGAAAGGGTGTACTGAGATGGACTTGCGTACCAAGACCCTTTTGGAAAGCTTTCCAAAAGTGAGAGGTAAATTGGGTACCTCTATCTGAGATGATAGGTAAGGGAACACCGTACAACCTAACCACCTCTCTCAGATAGAGTTTGGAATAGTCCTCGGCTGAATAAGAGGTATGGAGTGGCAAGAAATAAGCTGATTTGGTCATCCTCTCTATGATGACCTAAATGGAATTACGCTGATGATGAGTACGAGGCAGACCCATCACAAAGTCCATGTTCACTTTTTCCAATTTCCACGTGGGAATGCTGAACTCTTTCATGTACCCACTAGAATTCTGGTGCTCAATTACTGACATGTAGAGCATTTAGCTACAAACTCTGTAATATCCCTCTTCATCCCACTCCACCAATGGATCTCCCACAAATCACAATATATCTTAGTAGCCCCTGGATGAATAGAGTAACGCGCACGAAGTGCTTCTACAAGAATTTATTACCTCAAATCTTCTACATTAGGAACACACAATCTACCATGACAACGTAAAACACCATCTCCCCCTTGGGAGAAAATTTCCACTTGCTGACCTCTGACTAATTCTTTCAACTTAACTAGACCGGGATCTCTATCCTGCTTTTTCTTCACCTTGAAAACTAGAGATGATTCGGCATTACTCTGTACCCATACACTATCCTCTGCTGAGTCGACTAAGTGGACACCTAGTCGGGAAAGCTGATGAACTTTCTGAGCTAACTTCTTCTTACCATCCTCAACAAGAGCAACAATACCCATAGACATTCTACTGAGAGCATCATCCACTACATTGGACTTTCCCGGATGATACAGAACACTCATGTCATAATCTTTCAATAACTCTAACCACCTTCTCTGACGCAAATTCAAGTCTTTTTGAGAAAACACATACTGTAAGCTTTTTTGATCAATGAACACATCTACGTGCACCCCATAAAAGTAATGCCTCCAAATCATTAAGGTAAACACTACAGCTGCTAGCTCTAGATCATGAGTAGGGTAATTCTTCTCATGAGGCTTAAGTTGTTTCGAGGCATAGGCTATGACCTTACCTCTCTGCATGAGGACACAACCCAAACCAACTCTGGATAAATCACAGTACATAACAAACCCATCTAAACCATCTAGCAAGGTAAGAACTGAGGCTGAGGTAAGTCGAGTCTTCAGCTCCTGCAAACTCTTCTCATAGGAATCTAACCACTGTTACTTAACTTTCTTCTATGTCAATATGGACATAGGGGATGCAATAAATTAAAATCCTTCAATAAACCGATGGTAGTAGCTAGCCAAACCCAAGAAAATCTTGACGTCTAACAGAGAAATGGGTCTAGGCTAGTTTCTCTCATCTCGGTCTTTTGAGGATTAACTCTAATGCAATTATTGGAAATAATATGGCCAAGGAAAGCTATTGATCTTTGCCAGAATTCATACTTACTAAATTTGGCTAATAATTGATAAGTTCTGAGAGTTTGTAACACTATTTTGAGATGGTCTGCATGATCACTTTCGCTACGGGAGTAAACAAGGATGTCATCAATGAAGACTATGACGAACATGTCCAGGTACTGCTTGAACACTCGGTTCATCAAGTCTATGAAGGCTGCTGGGGAATTTGTGAGACCAAAGGTCATGACTAGAAATTCAAAGTGACCATATCGAGTTCGGAAAGCTATTTTCGAAATGTTACATTCTTATACTCTGAGCTGATGATAGCCTTATCTGAGGTCTATCTTAGAAAAATAACTGGCTCCCTGATGTTGGTCAAACAAATCAGTGATTTTAGGAAGTAAATATTTATTCTTGACTGTGACTTTGTTTAACTGACAGTAGTCTATGCACATTCTGAGAGAACTGTCTTTTTTATGCACGAATAGAATTGGTGCACCTCACGGGGAGATTCTAGGTCTGATGAATCCTTATATAGGATATCCTTCAACTATTCTTTTAGTTCTTTGAGTTTAGCTGGAGCCATTCTGTATAGCAGAATAGATATAGACTGAGTATCTGGAAGAAGGTCTATTTCAAAGTTGATTTCCCTTTCGGGAGGAACTCCAGGAAGATCTTTAAGGAACACATCTAGAAATTCCCTCACTACTAAAATTGACTCAAGAGTTGGAGTTTCTAAGCTAGAGTTCTTGACTCGAACAAGATGGTAAATACACCCCTTGGATATCATCTTTCTCGCTCTAAGGTATAAAATCAACTGACCCTTAAGCGTTGTGGTACTACCTCTCCATTCAAGAACTGGTTCATTCGAGAACTGAAAATGAACTATTCTATTTCTAAAATCAACTGAGGCATAACATGAGTGGAGCCAATCCATGAGGAGAATGATTTCAAAATTCGTCATCTCTAACTCCACGAGATCAACTACATTAACTTTCTGAGATATTGTAATCGGACAGTTCCTGTATACATGCCTAGATACAATAGTAACACCCACTGAGGTAGACACTGAAAGGGTATCTGCTAGAGTTTTGGGACTGACTTCGAAATTAATGACTATATATGGAGTTATTAAAGAAAGAGAAGCTCCAGGGTCTAGTAAAGCATAAACATATAAGTGAAAGACGTGTAACATACCGATAACTATGTCAGGAGAATTTTCCTGATCTTTGTGGGACTGAAGAGAAAATAATCTGTTCAGATGCTAACCATTGGTAGCACTGGAAATGGTACCCTGCTGAGTTTGGCGACCAGATGGAACTGACGACTGATTGGACTGGCCATGTGGGCGCAAATCCCTACCTTACTGAGAAACTACCCGACATTCCTGAATCCGATGGCCTGGCTTGCCATACCCAAAACACACATCACTACTCGCTCTACACTCACCCCTATGGTGCCTGCCACACTTCTGACATAGAGGGTTCATACGGGCACTGCTAATACTGCCTTGGGACTTAGAGGCTGGTGCTCTATCCCTATTATTATTTTTGAATTTGGGTACGGGGGCATTGGCTGATGAGGGTGCTGGGTCTGAAGACCTCTGATGAAACTGAGGATGGTTACCACCTTCTGACCTTGGCAGGATGAAATTAAAACTACCCATCCAAGTTATCTTATTTTCTCTCTCTCTCTCCTTAATCTTTTTCTCCTCTATCTATTTAGCATGGACCATCAGCCTAGACAAGTCCATCTCCCTAATAAGATTTACGGTCCTGCACTCCTTGAACACACTATAAGACACGCCAGATACAAACTTACTCATCTTGGACCTGCTGTCAGCTACCATATGAAGAACATATCTAGCTAACTGAGTAAACTTGTGGGAATACTCCTTCACGCTCATGCTGCCTTGCCTCAAGTTAATAAATTCTAACACCTTGTCCTCCCTAAACTCTAATGGGAAGAATCTGTCAAACAAAGGTGTAGGAAACTCTTCCCATTCTACAGGCCCTGCATCTACACCCCTCTTTACCTTCCACTTCTTAATCTTTTTATGGGCTACATCCTGTAATTAATATGCAGCCAACTCAGCACTCTCCCTAGATGTCACCCCCATGGCATCCGTTACCTTTTGAACCATATCTAAGAATTCTAGTAGATCCTCTTCATACTTGGATCCCGTGAAAGAAAAGAGGATTCATCTAGGTAAAGTCCTGAATTCTTGTTCCAGCAGTATTAGCCACTGGGTTGTCCAGAATAGCAGTTGACCATTTATTCTGTGCTGCTACAGAAATTGCTAGAGTGGTGAATGCAACTCTGAATCTTGCATGAGAGACATGCTTGTCTAGAGGATTTTCCTGGATGGGCTGAGGTGCTGGCTGGTTTCCTTCTCCCCTTCTGTTATTCTTTTTGGGGGGAATGTTCTATAAACGGAAGGAATAAATGGATTAGACTGAGATTTTAACTTAAGCTCATGCTCTCTAACACGACATGAATACTGAAAGAAGGGAAACTTTTCCTAAACACATTGTAGCCTCCTGCCCATAAGTGTGGCGCGCTACACACCCATGCACAAGACTCTACTTGGTGTGACTTTTAGAATTCCTAGGACACTTAAAAACCTTAGGCTTTTATACAAAGTTTATAATGCCCCGAGAGTACACCGTGGCCGTAACATGGTGCTTACAGTCCTGAGGGACCACAAGCTAACCCATGAGCTGGTACCTGCTGTGAGAACTGAATAACACAATCATAAATGCAGAAGAATAACTGATATATCATAAGGTTTTAATAACTAAAACAAATACAGAATTATGAATCTAAAGATATAACTATCTGAGTCTGAATAAATACTGAAATCAGAGTTAAACTAATTAACTGACCATAGTGTTTGAAAACCTCTAAACTGAATAATTATGAGTTGATGGGACAGGACCCTACTAACTCTAACTAACTACTAGACTGAAAACATGAAATAAAATAATCCGTCCTCAAAATATAAGGACTCACCACTGCTACAGCTGAGTGTTTGAGAAGTCTAAATGTAATTCGAGAACTGGGCGTCAGAACCTATGGTACAATACATCATAGCACAAAAGAAAGGTATGCGATCAGTACGTTGAATGTACTGGTATGCCAAATGAGGTAGGCTGACATGCATCATTTTGTGAATAAGTATAACAATTATATAAATATACATGTAAAACATGGAGTACTGAATAGAGAACATACAATCTATAGATACTAAAACTATGTGAAATAGGTAGATACTATGTTTGCATGACAGTTTGTTAATATGAAAGTATGTGAAATCTGTAGATAATTAGGATGCCTGACCAAGCATATAACATGAACTGAATAGAAGTCTGTAAACTAAAATTCTGAAATAACTGATATCTATATGCCTTGGTCAAACAACACTGAGACAAAACTACTGATCAGATTATTGGTCTAAGAATGTGGGAGGTATCATCTAACCGACATGCCCTAATCTGATCTAATCAGGGTCCAACCTGTAACCCCAGTTGGAAGGGTATTAATACCGTGCTACAGGTACTAACGCTAGCTTTGTGGATCCACTATACTGATGTACTGTCCCAAAGGACTAAGGGTGTCAAGCCTGAATTGACAGGTGACCCCTGTGAGATAGTCAAGCCTACACTAATGGCTGACTTCTCATGTCCTATGATGGATTCATAGTTCTAGAGTTTAGGGAATACTACTAGTGACACTGCCTATCTGATGAGGAAGCCGCCATCGCTACACTTGCTCGGTGAAAAGTCCTACTCCCAACTGAATGGAATTGAGTTACTGACTATCCTGAGTTTAACTGAATGATCTAGTAATGCTCATACTATGTATTCTAAAGTTGTTCTGAAGATACTGCAATGAGACTAAATAAGCAGCTATGGTTTTTGGGTATTCAATACCCCCAGGACTCAAAAGCAATAATAGTAACATGATACTTAAGCTTAGAGTACATAGCCTGAAGGCTTTTATCAAACATGTATTCTTATAGGCATTTTATCAAACACTTAGAGTTCATGGTTTGATCAAATCATAGGAATGTCATGGAGCTTATAGTAAAAGCATGAATTCAACATGAATAATACTAAATCATGATTTAATTCAAGGAATTATAACATTAAAGCATGGAGAATTAAATAACGATAATAATTTCATCTATACATGGTGTAAAATCTTAGTTTATGGAGATTCATGGGTGAAATCATAATTTAAAATAAGAATAACTTGAAAATATTATAAATTCATAATTAAAATTAGGTACTTAGACTCCATGGGTGAAAGGAACCCATGAATGAACATTTAACATACCTAGGTTAATGAATTTGAGAGGATTGATGGAGAGTTCTCGAGATTTGGCCTTGAATTTGAGAGCTAGGGTTTCTTGTTCTTGAAAAGGGGATCTTTAATTTGAGAGGAATTGACTAATTATGAGTATTTGGGTCAATTAGGGGTTAAATTTTGTGTTTAGGATGAGTTTAGGGCTTAGGAAAAAGACCCAAATACCACTAAACGAATTTAAAATTGCAAGCTAGAGACTGAAGATCCCAATTTTTAGCCTTGGCGCAACACGCCACTATCATGCCAAGCCATTGGAAAAGGGACAATTGGGAAACTGGACTATGGTGTGGCACGATAAGATCATGGTCCTTCATTGGAATGCCATTTTGGCCACCTCCGTGATGCGTCATAATCGCGAAGGCTCACTGGAAATTGCCAAATTTGAACTAGGTCCTTGGCGCGACGTGCTAACATTACGGTACCACACTGGAAACTGATCATTGTTATTTAGACTATCTCTACAATGCTCTAAGGATCAAAATGATGGTGTTTTACGACTGAAATTAAAATCGCCATAACGTTTTACCCGGTTTATCGGATTTGGGTGAATTTTATATCGTTGGAAAGTTAATTGAATTACCTTCACAATGGAAGGCTCTAAACTGAAAATTAATTAGTATTTTGAAAATTTTATGTATGAATACTCGTGTATTAGGACTTAGTTTATGCTAGGGAAATACGAGGTATTACAATATCTCCCCCTTAGGATCATTCGTCCACGAATGAGACTGGTTAAGCTGAGAAAAATTGATGGACTGAGCTTACACATTGAACATTCATATCTGATGCATGGAATACATGACTGAACTGATTTGTAAATGCACGACTAATATGAACATGATGTGCAACTAAAACTGAGCATGATAGATAGAAATCTTAAGAAAATTAGTACCTTAAACTGAATATGAATTCATGGAGAAAAGATGAGGGTAATTGGTCCGCATATTTGCTTCTGCTTCCTAAGTAGACCCTTCAACGAAATGATTCCGCCAAAGAACTTTGACTAGTGGAAACTCTTTATTCCTTAGTCTACAGACTTGATGATCAAGAATTTCGACTGGAACTTCCTCATAGGAAAGAATGTTCTGAACATCCACACTTTATAAGGGAACAACTGCAGCTGGATCACCAATACATTTCTTTAATAAAGAAACATGGAACACTGGGTGTACTGAAGCTAGATCAAAGGAAACTCAAGATCGTAAGATACCTTTCCAAAATGACTGAGAATTCTGAAGGGACCTATATATCGGGGACTGAGTTTCCCTTTCTTGCCAAATCTTTTCACTCCGTTCATGAGAGATATTTTGAAGTACACAGAATCATCGATCTCAAACTTGAGATCCTTTCTCCTCATATCTGCATATGACTTCTGTCGGCTCAGGGATGCTCTAAGTTTTTCTCTGATCAATTGAACCTTCTCTAAGGCATCAAACACCAAGTCAGGACCTACTACCGTGGCCTTATCTACTTCAAACCAAACAATCGTAGATCTATATCTCCTACCATAAAGAGCCTCAAATGGAGCCATCTGGATACTGGAATGATAGGTATTATTATATGTGAATTTGATCAAAGGCAAGTGGTCATCCCAACTAATTTTAAAATCAACTATGCATGCTCTCAACATATCTTCAAGAGTTTGAATGGTCCTTCCTGCTTGACTATCTGTATGAGGGTGGAAGGTTGTACTGAGATGGACTTGGGTACCAAGACCCTTTTGGAAAGCTTTCCAAAAGTGAGATAAATTGGGTACCTCTATCTGAGATGATAGATAAGGGAACGCCGTGCAACCTAACCAACTCTCTCAGATAGAGTTTGGCATAGTCCTCGGCTGAATAAGAGGTATGGACTGGCAAGAAATGAGATGATTTGGTCATCCTATCTACGATGTCCCAAATGGAATTATGCTGATGAATAGTACGAGGCATATCATCACAAAGTCTATGTTCACTTCTTCCTATTTCCACGTGGGAATGATAAATTCCTACATAGACCCACTAGGCTTCTGGTGCTTAATCTTAACTTGCTTACATGTAGAGAATTTAGCTACAAACTCTGTAATATCCATCTTTATTCGACTCCACTAATAGATCTCCCGCAAATCACGGTACATCTTAGTAGCCCCTTGATTAATAGAGTAACATGCACCATGCGCTTTTTCAAGAATTAATTGCCTTAAATCTTCTACATTAGGCACACACAATCTACCCTGATAGCATAAAACACCATCTCCCCCTTGGTAGAAAACCTCCACTTTCTGATCGCTGACTGATTATTTCAACTTAACTAGACTGGATCTTTATCCTGCTTTTCTTTAACCTCAGAAACTAGAGATGATTCAACACTACTCTGCACCCATACACTACCTTCTACTAAGTCAACTAATTAGACACCTAGTCGGGCCAACTGCTGAACTTCCTAAACTAACTTCTTCTTACCATCCTAAACATGAGCAACACTACCCATAGATATTCTATTGAGAGCATCAACTACTATATTGGCCTTGCCCAAATGATACAAAACACTCATGTCTAAATCTTTCAATATCTCTAACCTCCTTCTCTGACGCAAATTCAAGTCTTTCTAAGAGAACTCATACTGCAAGCTTTTATGGTCAGTGAACACATCTACATTCACCACATATAAGTAATGCCTCCAAATTTTTAAGGCAAACACTACAACTTCTAGCTCCATATCACGAGTAGGGTAATTATTCTCATGGGGCTTAAGTTATCTTAAGGCATAGGCTATGATCTTACCTCTCTGCATGAGAAAATAACCCAAACTTACTCTGGATGTATCACAGTACACAACAAACCCATCTGAACCATCTAGCAAGGTAAGAACTGGGGCTAAGGTGAGACGAGTCTTCAGCTTCTGAAAACTCTTCTCACAGGAATCTGATCACTAAAACTTAACTTTATTCTGCGTCAATCTAGATATGGGGGATACTATAGAAGATAATCCTTTAACAAACCGATGGTAAGAGCTATCCAAAACCAAGAAACTCCTTATGTCTGATGGAGAAATGGGTCTAGGCCAGTTTCTCACCGCCTCGATCTTTTGAGGATCAACCCTAAAGTCATCAGCGGAAATAATATAGCCAAGGAAAGCTACTGATCTTAGAAAGAATTCACACTTACTAAATTTGGCGAACAACTGATGAGTTCTGATAGTTTGTAACACTATTCTGAGATGGTTTGCATGATCACTTTTGCTACGGGAGTAAACAAGGATGTCATCAATGAAGACTACGATAAACATATCCAAGTACTTCTTGAACACTCGGTTTATCAAGTCTATGAAGGCTACTGGGGCATTCATGAGACCAAAGGACATGATTAGAAATTCAAAGTGACCATATCGAGTTCGAAAAGCTATTTTTGGAATGTCACATTCTCTGACTCTAAGCTGATGATAGCCTGATCTGAGGATTATCTTAGAAAAATAACTGGCTCCCTGAAGTTGGTCAAATAGATCGTCGATTCTAGGAAGTGGATATTTATTCTTGACTATGACTTTGTTTAATTGACGGTAGTCTATGTACATTCTGAGAGAACCATATTTCCTACGCATGAATAGAACTGGTGTACCCCACGGGTAGACACTGGGTCTGATGAATCACTTATCTAGGAGATCCTTCAACTGTCCTTTTAGTTCTTTGAGTTCATATGGATCCATTCTATATGGCGGAATAGATATAGGCAGAGTGTCTGGAAGAAGGTCTATTTCGAAGTTGATTTCCCTTTCGGGAGAAACTTCAGGGAACACATATGGAAATTCCCTTACTATTGAAACTGTCTCAAGAGTTAGAGTTTCTGAGTTAGAGTCATTGACTCAAAAAATATGGTAAATACACCCCTGGATATCATCTTTCTCGCTCTAAGGTATGAAATCAACTGACCCTTAAGGGCTATGGTACTACCCCTCCATTCAAGGACTGGTTTATTTGGGAATTGAAAATGAACTATTCTATTTCTATAATCAACCGAGGTATAGCATGAGTGGATCCAATCCATACCGAGAATGATGTCAAAATCCATCATCTTTAACTCCACGAGATCAACTGAAGTAACTTTCTGAGATATTATAATTAGACAACTCCTGTATACCTGCCTGGATACTATGGAAACACCCACTCGGGTAGACACTAAAAAGGGATCTATTAGAGTTTTCGGACTGACTACATAATTAACAGCTATATATGGAGTTATAAAAGAAAGAGGAGCTCCAGGGTCTAGTAAAGCATAAACATGTAAGTGAAAGACCTGTAAGGTACTAGTAACTCTATCAGAAGAATTTTCCTGATCTTGGTGGGACTGAAGAGCATATAATTTATTTGGACACTGAGCACTGGTAGCACTAGAAGCGACACCCTGCTGAGTTAGGTGACCGGATGGAACAAACGACTGATTAGACTGGCCCTGCGGGCGCAAATCCCTACCTTTCCAAGCAACTACTCGACATTCCCGAATCTAATGTCCTGGCTTGACATACTCGTAGCACATATCACTACCCGATCTACACTCACCCTGATGGTGCCTGCCACACTTCTGACATAGAGGGTTTATACGGGCACTGCTAACACTGCCTTGGGACTCAGAGCCTGGTGCTCTATCCCTGTTATCATTTCTGAATTTAGGTACGAGGGCACTGGATGATGAGGGTGCTGTGGCTGAAGACCTCTGATGAAATTGAGGACGGTTACCACCTTCTGACCTTGGCTGGCTAAAATTAAAACTACCCATCCTAGCTCTTTTGTCACCCCTCTCTCTTTCTTTAATCTTCTGCTCCTCTATCTGTTAATCATGGACTATCAGCCTAGACAAGTCCATCTCTCTAATCAGCATTGTGGTCCCGCACTCCTTGATCATACTATCAGATATGCCAGACACAAACTTACTTATCTTGTACCTGCTGTCTGCTACCACATGAGGAATATATCTAGCTAACTGAGTAAACTTAAGGGAATACTCCTTCACGCTTATTCTTCCTTGCCTTAAGTTAATAAATTCTAACACCTTGGCCTCCCTCAACTCCAATGGGAAGAATATGTCTAAAAAAGTTGTAGAAAACCTTTCCCATTCTACAGGCCCTACATCTACACCCCTATCTACCTTCCACTGCTTAAAACATGTATGGAATACATCCCACAACTGATATGCAACCAACTCAGAACTCTCCCTGAATGTCACCCTCATGGAATCCATTACCTTTTGAACCATATCTAAGAATTCCTGTGGATCCTCTTCAGAATCGGATCTCATAAAAGAAGAAGGATTTATTCGGGTGAAGTATCGAATTCTTATTGCAGTAGTATTGGACACTGGGTTGGCCGGAACAACAGCTGGCTATTCATTCTTTGATGATACAAAATTTTCTAGGGTGGTGAATGTAGCTATAAATTCTGTATGAGAGACATGCTCATCCAGAGGATCTACCTAGATGGGATGAGGTGGTGGTTGGTTTACTGCTCCTCTTTTGTTATTCTTTTTGGGAGTCATGTTCTGTAAATGGAAGGAAGAAATGGATTAGACTGAGAGTTTAAATTGAGCTCATGCTTATTTGCACGACATGAATACTGAAAGAAGGGAAACTTTTCCTAAATGCCTTGTAGCCTCCTTCCCATAAGTGTGGCGTGCTACACGCCCATGCACAAGACTCTACTTGACGTGGCTTTCATAACTCCTAGGACACTTTAAAACCTTAGGCTCTGATACTAAGTTTGTAATGCCTCGAGAGTACACCCTGGGCGTAACACGATGCTTATAGTCCTGAGGGACCACAAGCTAACCCATGAGCTGGTACCTGCTGTGAGCACTAAATAACATAATCATAAATGCAGAAGAATAACTGATATGCCATAAGGTCTTAATAACTAAAAAAATACTGAATTATGAATCTGAAGAAATAACTATCTAAGTCTGAATAAATACTGAAATTTGAGATAAACTAATTAACTGATCATAGTGTCTGAACGCCTCTAAACTGAATAACTGTGAGATGATGGGACAAGCCCCAACTAACTCCTACTAACTACTATACTAAAAACATGAAATAAAAAATTCTATCCTCGAAATATGAGAACTCACCACTGCTACTATTGAGAGTTTGAGAAGTCTAAATATGATCCGGGAATTGGGCGTCAGAACCTATGATATAGTACATCATAGCACAAAAGAAAGGTATACAATTAGTATTTTGAATGTACTAGTATGCCAAATAAGGTAGGCTGACATGCATGGTTTTATGATCAGGGAAACTAATTATCTAAATATACATGTAAAACATGGAGTACTAAATATAGAGCATGAAATTTGTAGTTACTAAAAATATATGAAATAGGTAAATACTGTGTATGCATGACAGTCTGTAAATACTGAAAGTATGTGAAATCTATAGATACTGGGGATGCATGACCAAGCATATAACATGAATTGAATAGAAGTATGTAAACTAAAATACCAAAATAACTAATATCTGTATGCCTTGGTCAAACAACACTGAGACTGAACTACTGATCTAATTTTTGGACAAAGACTATGGGAGGTATCATCTAACCGACATGCCTCAATCTGAGCTAATCGGGGTCCAACCTATAACCCCAGTTGGAAGGGTGATAATACCATGCCACGGGTACTAACGCTAGCTGTGTGTATCTACTATACTGATGTACTATCCCAAAGGACTAAGGGTGTCAAGCCTGAACTGAGAGGTGACCCTTGCGAGATAGTTAAGCCTACACTGATGGATGATATCTCATATCCTATACTAGCTATGTAGTTCTGGAGTTTAGGGACTTTTACTAGCGACTCTGCCTATCTTAATGGGAAACCACCATCCTTACACTCGCTCGGTGCTAAGTCTACTTCCAACTGAATGACACTGAGTTACTGACTATTCTAAGTTTAACTGACTGATCTAGTAATGCTCTTAATATGTATTCTGAAGATACTGAGATGATACTAAATAAGAAACTATGGTTTTTGAGTATTCAATACCCCTAGGACTCAAAAATAATAATAGTAACATGATACTTAAGCTTAGAGGACATATCATGGAGCCTTTTATCAAACATATATTCTTGTAGGCATTTTATCAAACACTTGAAGTTCATGGTTTGATCAAATCATAGGAATGTCATGGAGCTTGTAGTAAAAGCATGAATTCAACATGAATAATACAAAATCATGATTTAATCCAAGGAATGATAACATTAAAACATGGAAAATTGAATAACGATAATAATTTCATCTATACATAGTGTAAAATCTTAGTTCATGGAGATTCATGGGTGAAATCATAATTTAAAATCAGAATAACTTGAAAAGATTATAAATTCATAATTAAAATAAGGTACTTGGACTCCATGGTTGAAAGGAACCCATGAATGAACATTTAACATACCTGGATTAATGAATTTGAGAGGATTGATAGGGAGTTCTCGAGATTTGTCCTTGAATTTGAGAGTTAGGATTTCTTGTTCTTTAAAAGGGGATCTTTAATTTGAGAGTAATTGAATAATGATGAGTATTTAGGTCAATTAGGGGTTAAATTTTATGTTTAGGACGAGTTTAGGGCTTAGGAAAAAAACTAAATACCCCTAAACGAATTTAAAAACGCAAGCTGGAAACTAAAGATCCAGATTTTTGGCCTTGGTACGATGATCCACTATCGCCCAAAGCCACTAGAAAAGGGAAAATTGGTAAACTGGACGATGATGCGATGCGGTAAGATCGCGGTCGTTCTCTGGAATGCCATTTTGTCCACCTCCGTGACGCGTCAGAATCGCGGAGGCTCATTGGAAATTACCAAATGTGAACTGTGTCCTTGGCACGATACGTCAACATCGTGGTACCACACTCGAAATAGAAAATTTTTATTTAGACTATCTCTGCGACGCGCTAAGGGTCAAAGTGACGGTGTTTAACTATTGAAACTTAAAATCTCCATAACTTCTTACCCAGTTATTAGATTTGGGTAAATTTTATATCGTTGGAAAGCTAATTGAATTTTCTACACAATGGAAGGATATAAACTAAAAATTAAGGAGTATTTCGAAAATTTTATATATGAATACTCATGTCTTGGGACTTAGTTTATGCTAGGGAAATGCGGGGTATTACATCCAAATATCCGTGTTTGTTTTCTGCTTCAGATATTCGGGTAGAAGGTATGTGTTCTTGATCACATATTTATTTTTTTAACTTATTTAAGGGTTAGAATAGATCCTTGCATCTTTATTTTCTAAATTGGTTAAAGGTTGGATTGATATTTGATAATGCAAATAAATCGTGCTTATGTTTAACCTACCTTTTTCATCATTCGAGAATGAATGATCCTAGTGGAGGAGACTAAAACACCCTGGGTTTTGGAACCTTATAAAATTCCTAGATTTTTGGTTTCTGTTCAAGATACGACTAGGGGGTACAGGTTGTATGCTGGGGTACAGTTGGTATGTCTTGGTCATACACTGACCAGTATTGGTTGGTGGGTTGGATTGGTTTTTGAAATGGTTACTACTTGGGTTGGTATGAGTTGTAAGGTGGTAGACAGGTCGTATGGTTGATTTTTCCTTCATTTAATCTGAGAATTAGTAAAGTAACTTAGATATGAGTACGACTGGCTCACCATGGGTCATGGGCTAGGGTATGAGTCATACTATTCAACTCATACGTTGGACAGTGTCAACTCCTCTGGGTTTTGTTATGGGTATGGGTTGTGGGTACTAGTCATAACCTTGGATATAGTTTCTATTGCATATTTATATGTTGATCAGTATGGGGGGTCTAAGGGGGGTCTAGTGTACGAGTGGTGAGTACCACTCGTATTGGAGGGTACGATCTATATAGTTGAGTCGTATCCACCTGTGGGGATTTTATACAGTTAAGTTGGGGGTAATTTGAATATTTCCTCTTTTAACCCATTATGACCCCATGACTTATATCAAACTTGAGAGGTTATTTGGCCTATTATTCTATTTATTAATACTTAGAAAACACTCTTTAATCCTCCCTAAGGCTTTTGGGTAAATGAAGGCTAGGGTTTTACTAAGGTGATCAATTTGGGGCTTGTGGTTATGATTTCTCTCCATCATCTACTTAATTTAAGGCAAGATACTCTTCCCTCATAGTTAGTTCCTACTAAATCCATGATTTATACAATTTTTTCATAGCATGATTATTATATGGTTTTAGGGTTTTCAAATATATGTTTGGGGTTTGGTATTAAATGTTTGGTTATGGTTTTTCCATATTTTAATTATGTTATTGCATGCTTTAATGGTGGTTTGGATAATTGGTTGCATGAGAATGGTTAATTAGTAATTGGAATTGTCTTTGGAAACACTATGTCCCAACATGTTTGATAAAATGCCTATGATAATGCTTTTACTATACAATTGGACTTTTTACAGAACTATTGTATGGTATGGTTTGGTAATGGAACCTTAAATGGCACAAATGGTTTAAATATTTTAGAATGGTTAAATGGAATGGTTTGGTGGTTATTATTATGGTAAATTAAACTTCCTTATGGGGTACAATGGTAGCCCCCAAGTAACCATGATAATGAATAACTTGTAGGGTGCATGGGATTCCCCCAAGATAACTTAAAAATGGAAAACTTGTGTGGTACATGGGAATCTTCCAAGTTAACTTGATAATGTAATCTATTGCTAAATGGAAATCCTTTTACATAAAAAGGTTGGCTAAGGATACTGATTGAAAGCTATAGTCGGTATGACGATACCACTACCCATAGCCCCGGTTAATAATAATGGAATAATGGTTTGCTTGGTTGGAAATAGTTTTAATTGGGCAATAATGGCAGGGTGTAATAACTACCGTGAAGGTGCGAGTCCAATGGACGGACACTGGAAACTCATGTTTGTTGATGTGAGGGCTTGGTCATAGCGACCATATATGATACTAGAAGGTACATGGTAATCCTCTAAGTACACTATACATATGCATCATGGAGACCGAAGGGTACTTAGGAATCCCCTACTCTTATGGTATCTCTGATTTTTGTAGCTACATGTATCGGGGCTCATTCAGGGGGTTAAACTTAACCTATATAGTCCATAGGTGGTTCTAGGACGGTTAATCTACACATACCCAGGTAAATGGTTTTAAATGCATGCT
Organism: Capsicum pubescens; assembly: GCA_030864215.1. Taxonomy (NCBI): domain Eukaryota; kingdom Viridiplantae; phylum Streptophyta; class Magnoliopsida; order Solanales; family Solanaceae; genus Capsicum; species Capsicum pubescens. Next base: position 188,336,301 of record CM061544.1, on the reverse strand, counting down.
AAATCTGGCTCTCTTTCCCGCCATAATTATATATATATGTATGATTTGTATGCATATGGTTGGTTTACTTTTTTTATTGGAGGACATTATTTTATCTTTATCTTGATTACTTTCTAGCGTTCACCTGCTAACCCATCCTCAAGCGGTAGTATCCTCACGCGATGCAGGAACCGACCATTCTACGTTTCCTGCTTAACGATCAAATTACGGAATCAACTCGATTAGATTGAAGTGGTGAGATTAAAAATTCCATAAGGCTCTATTTCATATCATGAACATCTTTATTTATTTTGGATACTTTATGGATATCAGTTTTGGCTATGGTTGGGGGCATGTCCTAATCGGATATTGGTTTTATTTTGGTTAGAGGCATTTTTGGAACTTTTATGGGTTGGTATGGGCGGGATCGATAGTGGTGTTAGACTTAGTATTGGGACTAATACCGGTTGAAGAAATTTCTCACTATTCAATCCTTTTATATTATGTTATGGACAACAACTTGGTTATTGTTTTGGTTTATGCTTATGGTTTTGGTTTGGTTATGGTTTGGTTGGATTTGGGACGACTGAGATTGTTTAAGTCAGTATCTATCATATACCTATCCTAGAGTCTGGATTTGTACACTTACATGCTATCTTGTTATATGTTCAAAATTCATCCAACTCAGGGTATATACTGGATGGTTAGGTTGGGTATCAGGGGTGGTCTATGGTCCTAGTTGGACTTGAGATGCCCATGATGATAAGGCCCTTGGTTCGGTTATGTCATATGTGTTCTATTTGGTTAGGTGCAGGGGCTGGTCTCCAGTCCTTGTTGGACTTGAGATACTCGTCATGGCTAGGCCCTAGTTCAGGTCGTGACAAAGTTGATATCAAAGCCTAGGTTTGGTGTCATTGGGTGTCCACAAAGCTGTGTCAAGTAGAGTCTCTTTTTTAGGTGTGTAGCATGCCACTCTTTGATGTCACCCAAAACTAATTCCAATAGAAGTATGCAATGGTCGATTGCAAATATAATAACCCAACTAGGTTGGGGAAGGGAAATTATGAACAGTTGCTTGACTTGATGTAATCCACGAGCAGTACAGGAAAGTAAATGGGGGGATATTAGTATCAATCGCAAGTAGTAACCAAAACTTTAGTGCTTTTGAGTTGTAACCAATAGAAGATGAACACTAGGCTTTTGTTCCCCCTAGCTTCTTAACTCCATAAATTTCTCGTGTTCTTCCCAACTATTTTGTTGTTGTGCATGCAAAGTCTAAAATATAGGTCTTATCAGCCATTTTTTTAGATGTGAAGGTAAATCTCACCCTTTACCGATTGAGTCTCAGGGTGTCACTTTGTTGCTCCTTGCTATGATCTCAGTTCATTATCACCTTTTGGGATCAAGAGATTAGATGATATAACGGGGACTAAAATGTGGAGGTGAATCCCCAATCACTGTCCTAGTATTCTTTACCCAATCACAAACTCCTAGTTGGGGATGGACACAAATCTAGGCTATCTCAAGCTTCTATAATAGCTATGAGATTAATTATTGCGAAGAAGATTAAGATACATGCATAAACCCTAGAATAGATGAATATCACACTTCTTCTACATAGCCAATCCACTAGGGTTCCTACAACCCTAGTTAAGGAGATTAGCCGCTCATGTTTATGAAAGAAACTATGATTATCAATGAAGAACAAATGTAATTAATTACGCAAGGATAGGATGAATAAACTACAAAGTCTTAAAGTGAATAAAAACCCAAAATCTCATGAATAATTGTAAAAGTATGTAAACTATTATAAGAATGTGTAACTTAATCAAAGGTAAACCCTAGGGTATTTATAGTATCTCAAAATAAAATATAAATCCTAATAAAAATAGGAAAGGTAAAGTTATGTTGGCACTCGGTACGACTCGATCTTTAACTTATACCATCATCATATTAGTTTTACCGTGCCCTCTCATATCCATTTCAGTGTCTGATCTCCCAAGGCTTCAACTTTCTATTCAGTATACGACTTCTGCTTATGAGTCATACAAGAGCATACAACTCGTGTTCTTCACTCATATCCACCTAGGACTTTTGTTTTTCACAGCTTTGGAGATTGGTTTGTGTACGGCTTCCCTATACAAGTCATACTCAAACTTTTAACTCGTATAATTCTGAGGCTTCAACTTTGTATGGTAGATTTAGATTCTATCATGCTTACGAGTTCTTCATACGACTCATATCCTTGCTTATGACTTGAGTGCTCGAGTCATATCTTCCCCATACTTAGCTTCTTAGTTTGGTTTTAGGTTTTGTTGTGTATATGATTTATCATACAAGTCATATCGAGTGTTGATGACTCGAGAGTTGACTCGTATCTTAATCATTTATGGTTTTTCTAGGTTTTTTTATTCCCTTTTCATTCCAACACTACAATAGACCTGTTATACCTGCAATATACACCAAAATGCATCATATCTAGCAAAGTATCCTAAGTTCACGCATAAATTCACGGTTTTAGCATCGAAAGTGCCGTGTTTCCACAACACAATAACACCCTCAACTTATACTTTTGCATTTCCTCAGGTAAACAAAATTTAAAACTATTTTCTAGCACAACGACGATGCTTAAACAGGAAAGATTAAGCTATCCATGCAAGTGATTTTGAACTCGATTTCAATTTTATTATTACCCTCCTAATTTTAATTTTTAAAGACTCAAACTGTGTATAAAAATTTAGCACAAGTAGAGAAACGAGGGAATTCGATGATGGCATTACATTAGAAATGGACAACTGGGCGTAGACATAAATTACATTCACCAAACAATCTAGCAACTTAGCAATGTAACCTATGTCCGCTCACGGTCAAAGAAATCCCATTCACTCTCCCTATGGATAAATCAATCTATTTAGGTATATAACAAATGACTCTCTTGAGCACAAAGAAATATCACTGGTGTTTACAGAATACCATAGGCTTTCCCTTATTCACTTTTCCTAAGTTTTTAGACAGTCACTGTAGGATCACTATAGGACTTTATTTGGCTTGTAACGTAGGATTGAGGCTGGTATGATATCATTAGGGGTTCATTTAGTGAATATGCCTCCTGGACACTACATATTTCTTGGGGTCCACTTATTTTTACGTTTTTTCTTTATTTCCTCCCTTTTATTTTAAGCACATTCACGTTGGACCAGGTATGGCTATCTTACTTATCTTTCTTTTCTCTCACTTGATTTTTATTGCAACCTTTCTTTTTCTTTATTTTCCACCACTCCTATCCAAGTTTCAACTATTTTTATTTTACTCACTTTCTTCATACTCAATTCTCCTAAGCACCCCTATAATATCCGCCCTTAACTTAGGAGATTTTCCTGAGTTGAGGTGCACAGTTTTCAAAGAGGACCAGGGCCAAAAAAGGCCCATTGTAAAGAAAAAGAGAAGGTGAAATTGGTGTAAACAACAAAATTGGTCTATTCAGGTTCAAATATTTTGATCAAAGGGATACATACATTTGGTTAGGGCATTTAGGCTCAGATGGACTCGCAAAAAAGGGCCTATGATCATCTCCTACTTAACTATCCCATACCTAGGTAAAAGCAACCGGGAAAGTTCTAGATTCTGACACATCGCGAACTCAATATACCTTACAAACACTTGCACAGGGTTACATTACTAAGTACTAGCTATCTAGTTATGAAACTGTTTGTCCCCAATTGTTCTATCCCTAATCCTAATGCCATTTCCAGGTTCACAATAGTCTTACACATATATACATATCACACAGTTAATAAAATTTATGGAGGGGTTAATTTCTCAATACAATTTCATTTAACATAGATTCTCAGCATAATCATTTCACATCAGCAGTGTTTCCAAATCCACAAATCAATCATAATCACAATTTCATTACAAATGAATTTTTCAAAATTTCTCAAACATCAAGATCAAAACAATCTGCTGCCATAGGCACTAATTTTCTCCATATCTCAGCTGTCAGCACCAAATCTGCAAGTCATAATAGACTTTCAGCTACTTGTACTTTTCAGCTACTCCAGGATATTTGGAATTAGATATACTACCCCCATCCCAACTTAAAATTGTTACACTGCCCTCAGTGCTAAAAAATATAGACGAAGGATGAAAGGTCATACCTGGGCGCTCAAGGCATTGAATCATCAACATCAGCACGTGGGCCCTCAAATTAGGTCCCACTCTCCTTAGCTCTTGTCCCATCCACCAGGACTGAATAGACAACAATAGTTAAGCGCATAATATTTTCCCCTTCGGTAATAATAACAGGTGGTCTCAAACCACTGGCTCCAGCGGCTATCTCATAGACTCATGTATTTCAGTCCTTCTCATCCTGAATGCTATCAGCCCTGACCTTCTTTTTAGCTTTTTTTTTTCTCTTTCTCTTTATATTTTTTTCTCCTCTTTGGTGTAATCAACTGGGGCATGTACTAGGTTTGGGATTGCCCAAATATTTGGCACATGAACTATAGGAATCACTGTCTCAAGTACAGGCTCTGAAAAAACTAGTCTATCATATAATTATTTGACTATCCTCTTAATTTTTACAATCTCGAATCTAATCTCAACAATATTAGCCATCTTCCCACTACTTAACTATCAAGTAATCCTCTACTCAAATGTATCCAGGAACCCTTTGAACCATCTATCTTGGCTCGTAAAATGCGTGTCATTCCATGGCTTCATGATCCCTTCCATATGTCTAACCTTACACTCAAGTATGGCTAGTCTGATCATGGCTTGAGTCGAAAGTTCCTGTGAAATCATCATAAGTCCAGAAGGCATACCTCATATCCTGGGTGGCATGAACTATACTGGTGGTAGGGCACTAGAAGTACCCACTACATCTATACGTGAAGTCTCTGTCTATACTCCTACCTTAGTAGCCTTAGCAGTATCAGCCGGTCCGCCCTATAGAAATATACCTGCCATCAAATCCACTGCCTGCCTTGCCTGCTGGGCCATAAGGTTAGCCGCATCTCTAATCAGGCCCAAATCAGTGGTTTTCATGGCCTCTAACATCTCATCTATAAGAGGTAGTTCTAATTCTCCCACAACCAGACATATCCGCATAATCATGAAAGGGTAAGCCAACAATGACTTCTGATCCCTTATACCTTGGTCTCCTAACTCCCGATCTAGAAATTCTACTACGTCATAATCATAACTATCTATGAAGCTGGCTATCATGTCTAACCGAATTAGGCTCAGTACATTATCGCCTATAGTCGGACAAAGCTGGTGTTGGGCTAATGTCCACCATGCTTTACCCTTGAAGTTGAGGGTATGCTTTTCAATCTTTTGCGAGACCACCCTAGGGCCTCCTACTTACCAAACTGCATTCTAGCCATTCAAAGATATATTCTCCATAATCCACCTAAATAGAACCATATTATTCTCCAAACCCAACGTTCTCCGAGTAATCTTTCTCATATCTTCTATTCGATAATCTATTTCCTCAGTATTTGCCGAAGCCTGATACTCTGGTCAATATAAGAATCTCCTAATCGTACATGGGGAAATGTCCACCCGTACTTTGTGAATAATGAGTGATGGGATTAGCTCACCACCTTTCCATAACTGTCCTTATGGATATAGTCTTTGAAGTTCACCCTTGTACACCGCATAAAATTTTGAAACAAGCGCTCACTATATTTGCCAAGCGCCCTCGACATCCACTCAAAACCATATTATCGAAAACCCTCCTCAAATTTGGGAAACTCTGTCATCCTAGTAGTCATTAACCTTCGCTCCAGATATAGCACTTTATTAATCTTTCCACCCGAAAGTCTGACCATCCCACTGTTGAATGTCTCTTGCATATCGGGGTACCCCCATCGTTCAATGATAGGCGTCGAAGCAGTAGTATGTGCAAGTGAGGGTCCTATTAATCAATTGGGTTAGCATTAACCTTTTATTTACTTTGAGCCTCTTTAGAACTGGCTTCTTCTAAATTAGATTCAGCAATGTCATCATCATCAGTATGCTGTGGTGTATGAGGAAGAGAGATAGTTGGATTCCTTCTTCTTGTACCCTGTAGACGTGATTTCTCTGGGGGTTTGACCTTCTTACCCTTTGCTTTGTTTGCTTTTTGTTCCTTTGGGGCAATCTTGCCCTTTGAGGAGTCTTTGTAAAGTTCACTGCTACTCTCAGATGATACATTAAACTCAGATCGAGTGGACTCTGAGTTAGTAATCAGTGCTTGCTTATTGTTGTTTTTCACTGCTTGCTTAGAAGAGGATGCGTTATTAGGAGACATGGTTCTTGCAAATAAACTAACATTAGTAAGGAAGTAAAGAAAAGTAAACAAAAATTTGAAACTAAAGTTTAGTGTGTATATTCTGGTCAAGGTATGAGTGAGGGGTACTGGTCGTATCGACTAGGTACAACTCATATGAATGAGTCGGATGTGACACAGTGCATGGATAATTGTTCACTGGTTAGCTTACGACTCCTTCTATACAGTCGTACCAGTAAGGTACGACTTATTACCAACAGTCATAAGTAGATCAATTATATTTAGTAAACTTTTATTACTTCCTATGTCATGTATGGTTTGGATACGACTCGTATGGATCAGTCGTATCCATTCCAGAACCTTTAACTTGTTTGAGTTCTATGTTTTTAGTGGGTACGAGTCCCATTATGACCCTGTACCAGTGGATATGAGTCGTGAGGGGTCCCCTCTTTTTTGCAGCAATATCACACAATTTTAAGCACATAAACATACAAAATACCAACATCCAAAACCTAATTCATCCCTCAATTTCCATTTTCAACAAAAACCTAAGAATTAGGGTTCCACAATGCAATAATCATATGATTTTAACTTTTATCCAGTTAGAATTAAGTCACCTTTGTGATTTCAACTTGAAATTTAACAATGGTGGTTCGAAAAATTACTTTTTTTGGAAGAATTATATTATTTTGAGTTCATTTATTTATTCCCACAAATTCAAGCTTGGATATTGCAGAGGGAAGAATCCAAGCAAAATGGTAGTTGAATCAAGGTGTTTTTGATGGCTTTCATATTTAGAAACATGGATTTTTAAGCAACAATGGTGGCTTGGAGTATTTTGGTTATCGGGTACCCAATTGGTGCCCTCTTCTATTTAAATCAGAAGCTAGGTCGGGTTGACCCACAATCCCGACCTGGTAAGCATGGGTACTAGTTATGTATGCGACTTGTACCCAGGCTTACAAGTCATTTCTTTGACTTGTATAGACCTGGAACCTTACCTGGGTTTTGTGTGAATTTGACTAAATGTGATGATTTGTACCTTGAGGGTACAACTCGTTCTGAGAATCGTATCCATTCTAGAAACTTTTGCCTGATTCTGAATTTTCTCCCAAGTCCATACAACTCCTACTCATGAGTCGTACCATCTAGATATGACTCGTGAAGAGTCCGTATGGCTAAAACATTTTCAACTTCTTCGAAAATTTTCTGCACTCCTTAGTTCTGCACACTGAACAGACATATTACCCTATAATTGGACAATTACAAAAACATAGGTTGCCTCCTATGCAACGCTTGATTTAACATCACGACATAACGTGGCTAAGTTGGATACTTAGATTTCACTAATTAGCCTCATTGATTGGCTCCCACGCAATACTTGATTTAACGTTGCAGTATAATGTAATTTCCTTAGTTACTCAGTCTTTACCAAGGACAATTTCAACAACCTCATTCACTTCTTCAATATTTCCCACATAGTACTTCTCTCTTTGCCTATTTACTTGAATGGGGCTCCACCACCCCTTTTCAATTCTAAAGAACCATAGGGATAAACTTTTTTTACCATGAATGAACCATACCACCTTGACCTTATCTTACCTAGAAACAAATGAAGTTTAGACTTATAAAGAAACACCTAGTCACCCTTTTCAAATACTCTCTTCTCAATCTCGCGATCGTGATGCAACTTCATCTTTTCTTTGTAAAGTGCTGAACTTTCATATGACCAGAGACGGAATTCATACAACTCATTTATCTTATTCAAACTTGACTTAGATGGACCCTGCCACTCTATATTCGGCTTCTTCAACGCCCATAGTCCTTATGCTTAAGCTCAATTGACAAATGGCAAGCCTTTCCATACACTAGCTGATAAGGTGAAGCACCTATGGGGGTTTTATAAGCTGTGCGGCATGCCCATAATGCATCAACTAATTTCCTTGACCAATTAGTCCTATTAGTATTCACAATCTTCGCCAAAATGGACTTGATTTCTCTATTAGAAACATTAACTTGTCCACTAGTCTGTGGATGCTAAGGTGTCGGCACCTTGTGTTTCAATCCATATTTTTCAACCAGTCTTTTGAATAGATGATTGCAAAAATGTGACCCTCCATCAATAATAATAGATTGTGGCATGCTGAATCATGAAATGATGTTCTTTCTCAAGAATGCAGTGACACTACATTCTTCATTATTAGGAAGCATGATTGCTTCCACCCACTTCAAAAAATAATCTATAGCCACAAGTATATGATTTATGCCAAATAAACTCACAAAAGGTCCCATGAAATATATGCCCCATATGTCAAAAAATTCCAATTCCAAAATAGGAGTCATAAGAAGTTTATGTCTTCTAGAAATAGTACCTTGTTGTTGACATTGGTCATATGCAGAAGCATAATAATGAACATCTTTATAGATTGTTTGCCAATAATAGCCATATTGTAGAATTTTATGAGTTGTGCAGGCCTCTCAATGATGACCCCTAACTGGTGAGGAATGGCAAGCCTTGTGTCTTCTCATCATCTTTACATTAGGTATACACCTACGAATGATCCTATCTGCACAAATCCTAAATAAATAAGGTTTATCCCAGAAGAATTTCCTTATCTCATGCATGAATTTCTTTCTTTGCTAATAGGAGAGATCTTCTGGAACTAGATCACTAGCTAAGTAATTTGCATAATCTACAAATCATGGAATTATATCTTGGAAAGCTACTAATATCTGCTCGTCTAGAAAACTGTCATCAATCTCCAATCCATTTGCAACCATCTACATAGCTTCATCCTTTAGTCTAGATAAGTGATCCACAACTTGATTCTCTGTGCCTTTTATGTTCCTTACCTTAAAGTTGAATTCTTGCAACAAAAGCACCCACCTAATAATCTGAGGCTTTGCATCTTCTTTAACTATTAGGTACCTTAATGCTGCATGATCAGTGTGCATAATCACCTTTGTCCCAATCAAGTAAAATCTAAACTTTTCAAAGGCAAAAACCACTGCCAATAACTTTTGCTCCATCACAATATAGTTCTTTTAAAAAGAATTTAGGGCCTTACTAGCATAGTAGATAGGATGAAGGATCTTTTATTTACGTTGGTATAGTATAGCCCCTAAGGCCAGTCCACTAGTATCACAAATAATTTCGAAAGGTATGGACCAATCAGGAGACACAATGATTGGAGAAGTCACCAACTTCTCTTATAAGCTTTCAAATGGCTTCTTACATGCATAATCAAAATTAAATTTTACCTCCTTCTCTAGAAGCTTGCAAAGAGGATTTGCAATCTTTGAGAAATCCTTGATAAATCACTTATAAAAGCCTGTATGTCCTAAGAAGCTTCAGATTCCCTTCACAGAAATTAGGTAGGGTAATTTCTCAATCACCTCAATCTTCGATCGATTAACTTCTATACCCCTCTTTGAAATCTTATGCCCAAGCACAATCCCTTCTTTGACCATAAAATGACACTTCTCCTAATTAAGCACCAAGTTGCATTATTTATACCTTTTAAGAGTTTTTTCCAAGTGCTTTAGGAAGTCTTCAAAAGAATCACCAACAATACAAAAATCATCCATGAATACTTTAATGGTGTTTTCGACCATAGCGGAGAAGATTGACATCATACATCTCTGAAATATGGCTGGAGAGTTGCATAGCTTGAATGACATACGTTTGAATGCAAAAGTCCCATAAGGATATGTAAAATTCATCTTCTCTTTGTCCTCTGGTGAAATAGTGATTTGATTGTAGCGTGAGTACCCATTTAGAAAATAGCACCATCATCTACCTGTTAACCTGTGTAACATCTGATCCATGAAAGACATGGGAAAATGGTCCTTCTGAGTCCATGTATTCAATTTTATATAGTCCATCACACTCTCTATATAATGACTGACCTCATAGGTACTAACTTATTCTTCTCGTTAGGCATAACAATAACTTTGCCTTTTTTCGAAATGGATTGTATCGGACTGACCCAATTGCTATCATCAATGGGAGATACTACACCAACATCCAACCACTTAATTATCTCTTTATTTACCACCTCTTACATAGGAGGGTTAAGTCAATGCTGATGTTCAATAGTTAGAACACAATTCAGTTCAAGTGTATTTTTTGAGTACACAAACCAAACAGAATACCCATAATATTTGTAATGAACCATCAAATGGCCCTCTTTTATTTCTGCAATACTGATAATAATGCTTGCACTTTTGATTGTCTCAGATCAGTTGCAATAATAACATACAAAGTGTTGTTGGCCCCTAAAAATACATACCGCAAGGGAGAAGGGAGGGCCATAAACTCTAATACAGGTGGCTCATCAATGGATGGGCGAGCAGGTGGAGTAGTTCTATTTTTCAGATCTAAATCAAGATTCTTTGGTGAATAATTATAAGAACCATTCCCATACAGTGCACCTACTAACTCCTCATACTCCTCGATACCATCAGCATCAAAATTCATGATCACTGCTGCAATCTCTTTAACACCTAGCCTCTCTTCAATAGGAACAACCGCATTAGAACTATCATACCAAAGATTAAATGCATCAACATCATGGAACGAATCAACCTCTTTATTATACACATCAATCACAGATATCACTCTCAATTAATCAGGCTGCCTAATAGATTTACATAAATTGAATGCCACATGTTCATCATTAAGTCTCAACATTAGATGTCCTTTGTCTAAATAAATCAATGTCTTATTTATAGCCAAGAATGGTCTTCCCAAAATAATTAGGACTTGAAAGTTCACTTCACAGTCTAGGATTACAAAATCAACAGGAAAAATAAAAGAATCCACTTTTAACAATACGTTATATAGAATACCAACTGGCTGATTCACTGTTTTGTTCACCATCACTAGTCTCATGGTAGTTGGTTTGGGAGCTCCCAAACCCAACTGTTTGAATACTTCAAAGGGCATGAGGTCGATGTTGGATCCTAAATCACATAATGCTTGAGTGAAGTTGAAAGATGCAATAGTGCAAAGAATGGTGAAAGAGACAGGATCCAGTTTCTTCTCTACCAATGATATAGTAACTACAACATTACAATGATGAGCCTTATCAACTGGCTCATAACTCACGGACCTCTTATTAGTTATCAGATCCTTTAGAAATTTTACATATATGGGCATTTTCTCCAATGCCTCTACGAGAGGTATGTTGACTGATAGTTCATTTAGCATGGATAAAAACTTTTGATACTTACCATATTTTTATCTATTTTTTAGCCTTTGTAGATAAAGACGATGAGGTTTTAGAATAGGCTTCAACACAGGCTCTATAACCTTTTCTTCCACTACATCCTGCTTGCTGCTGCTCTTTAAATCAATACACTCATCATCATTCTTCTACTCATCTATAGTGGGTCCAGGTGGGTCTGGAGTAACTTTACCACTCTGAGTGGTAATCTCATGGCAGTGACTATCATTTCTTGGATTTACTATTGTGTAGCTCATAAGAGTGACAGGCTATCTCATATTTACTGTGGCTAATATCTGACTAAATTTTTGCTCCAACTGCTTGATTGCTGTAGCATGCGACTCAACTTTCTGGTTCAATCCTAATAGATCTTCTTTAATATCCATCAGACATCTCTCTTGACTTTCTTTCCCTTTAACTAGATTATAAAAAGAGCTTCCATTCTGGACTTTGCATTACGACTACCTAGTGGAATATACTTGTCACTCATCTCCTTATAGTCATCTTTATGCTACTAATCACCATCTCTTTCTCTACTTGTTTCTCTGTATCTGTCATTATAATAGTTTTGGCCTTAATTCCCTTAACCTTGGGATAAAAAATCCACCAATCTATGATAAAGCTACTTTGCCACTTCTTTAAATTCAATCTCAAATGGTTTAGAAGTAGACCCCTGTTCCATAATTGTATTTACTTTGTCAACACTCATTGTTGTGAACTATTTTGTAAGCAACCCAATATCTATACAAAGATACTCAACCTTTTGTGCTACTATATCATGACCTGCTCCGTAAGTATTTGCAGCACTAATAAAATAAGTACCTACATCACTTTCTGAATATCTAGTATGCCATCCTCTATTGGTCACCATAATATCATCTAGCATATCCTGTGCAGCATCTCACTAAAGACGCATAACTGCTCCTTCTAAAATAGTATCTGCCATTGCTCTCGAACTCTTATTCAATGATCCATAGAAGATTTTGGACAAGTTAGACCCTCTGATTCTGTGATTTGGTACCATGCTCAGTTTATTCTTAAATTTAAACCATTCCTTATACATAGATTCTGCAGGTAACTATCTGAAATTATAAATTTCATCCTTCAACTGTAGGATCCATGCATGAGGGAAAAATCTACTCAGAAATTATTTCAGCAACTTCTTCCATCAAAGAAAATTGGAACAATCTCAATCTCAATGCTTCTTATCCACCCCAAGAATAGTATATAATGTGAAGATCCCAGTAAAATTAGCAAGATGCGTGTTCGCTTCATCCTTAGTTGCACCCAAAAATACACCCTTCAGATTCAACAATTGGATCATGGTGCTAATTATATCAAACTTCACATTTGGGGGTAAGGAAGGAGGAATAGTTCCTCCTGTCTCAGTAGGCTCAACATAACCCATATTTTCTTCATTCTCGTATGGATCTAAGTATTCATAAGTAGGAATCAATGGAGTTCTGCATCTCTGAACTCAATGATCAACTACCTGTCTAGGCCTGGCTAGTCTACCTTGCTAAGCTAACTCGACCTCTGTAGAAAGTCTAGCCTCTTTGGCTTCTTTTCTTTCTTGCTTTAAAAAATGTTGTGTCTATATATCTTCAATATTCTATGGATCAAGTAGAGCATATGGGAGTGCTACATTTATATTAACCGGCGAGGGTCTTAAACCTCATCATGAACTTGTCCATACATCCTTCTTGATATCTGAAGGATTCTCTCTAGATTTGGACCAAAAGAGAGTAAGGGACTTCCTTTACTCCTAGTACTTGGCATACATCGGCGTATACCAAATCAAGAAATAGAAAATAAAACCTGCAATCTTTACCAATTCAATTTACTACTCAAACCGTCTTCCCCAACAATGATGCCAAAATTTGATGTCGCCCAAAACTAACTCTAATAGAAGTATGTTGCGATCGATTGCAAATATAATAACCCAACAAGGTTGGAGTCGAACCCACCAGGAAAATATGTACAATTACTTGACTTGATGTAATCCACTAGCAGTACAAGAAGGTAAAATGGGGAAATTTATTATCAATCACAAGTAGTAACCAAAACTTGAGTACGTTTGAGCTGTAACCCATAGAAGACGAACACTAGGCTTGTGTTCCCCCTGGCTTCTTAACTCCAAAAATTTCTAGTGTTCAACCCACTATTCTATTGTTCTGCATACAAAATCTACAAAATAGGTATTATCAACCATCTTTTGGATGTGAAGATAAATCTAACCCTTTACTAGTTAAGTCTAAGGTTGTCGCCTTGTTGCTTCTTGATACGACCTCTGTTCACTATCACCTTTTGGGATCAAGCAATTAGATAAGATGAAATGGACTAAAAGGTGGAGGTGAATCCTAAATTAGTATCCTAATCTTATTTTTCCAATCACAAACTCCCTTTTAGGGATGGACATGAATACAGGCTATCTGAAGCTTCTGCAGAAGCTATGAGATTAATTATTGTGAAAAAATTAAGATACATGCATAAACCCTAGAATAGATGAATATCACACTTCTTATACATAGCTAATCCACTAGGGTTCCCACAAGCCTAGTCAAGGAGATTAGTTTCTCATGTTTATGCAAGAAGCTATAATTATCAAGGAAGAACACATGAAATTAATTACGCAAGGATAAAACAAATAAACTCCAAAGTCCTGAATTGAATTAAAACCCAAAATCTCAAGAATAATTATAAAAGTATGTACACTATTGTAAGAATGCGTAACCTAATAAAAGGTAAACCCTAGGGTATTTATAGTATCTCAAAATAATATAGAAATCCTAATAAAAGGGGAAAAGGTAAAGTTATGCCGACACTCGGTACAACTCGGTCATCAAATCATACCATCATCATACAAGGCGTACCATGTCCTCTCGTATCATTCCAGTGTCTGATCTCCCAAGAATTCAATTTCTATTCAATATAAGACTTCTGCTTATGAGTTATACATGAGCGTACGACTCGTGTATTTTACTCATATCCACTTGGTACTTTTGTCTTTCCCAGCTTTGGGCACTGGTTTGTGTTCAGATTCCCTATATGTATCGTACATAAAATTTTGACTCATATACTTCTTAGACTTCAACTTAGGATGGTAGTTTTAGATTCTATTATGCTTATAGATTCTTCATACGACTTGTATCCGTGCTTATGACTTGAGTGCTTGAGTCGTATCTTCCCTATACTTAGCTTCTCAGTTTGGATTTAGGTTTTCTTATGTATATGATTTAGCATATGAGTCATATCGAGTGTTGACGACTCGAGAGCTGACTTGTATCTTGATCAGTTTTGTTTTTTCTAGGTATTATTCTTCCCCTTTTACTCCAACACTACAATAGACCTAGTATACCTATAATATACACCAAAGTGCATCATATCTAACAAAGTATCTTATGTTCATGCATAAATTCATGGGTTTAAGCATCAAAAGTACTGTGTTTCTACAATGCATCACAGTTATAAGGGAGAGGTTATAACGAATTTAGGAATGTTTCCCTTTTTTGTAATCTACTATTGGCTGTAGAGTCTAAGGATTTGAAATCTCCTCTAATCCCCATTTGTTCGCTTTTTCAGATCTTGACTCCTAGAAGATCTGATGTTCATGGAAACTCCTTTGTCCCACTTGAGAATAATATGGATAATGTTGTCCTACTTAAGGAGTTTAGACTCGGTCTAGGGTCTCTGCTTCTGATACCCTAGTGGAGTTCCACCGGTCCCCACCGATCCTTCTCTCACTAGTAACACTCCTACTCGGTCACCTCTAAGTGATATTACCAATGCTGTGATCCACTGTTCCATTTATTTTTGGATCCAACTGGTGATATCTCAGTCATGTTAGTCAGGTAATGTATGTGTTGCTGTGAGTTCTTCTAAAGACATTAGAGTTAGCCAGTTTATTAGGCTAAATCCTCTGACCTTTACTGGTTCAAAAGTTGAGAAATATCCTTAAGCGTTTATATATGAGATGGAAAAGATTCTCTGTGTGATGCATGCTTCTAATTCTGGGGGTATGGAGTTTGATACATACCAGCTGAAGGATGTGGTGTATTAGTGGTATGAGGAGTGGGATCAGTATAGGGGATATGATGTGGAGTAAGCTTTATGGGAGGATTTCTCTTATGCTTTCCTTGACCATTTCTTTTCTCAAGAGTTGAGGGAGGCGAAAGCTGAGGAGTTTGTGAACTTGAAGCAAGACAAGATGTCTATGAAGGAGTATGCCTTAAATTCTAACCAGTTGTCTCATTATGCTCCTGAGATAGTATATAATATACGGGATAAGATGAGGAAAGTTTCTTCAGGCTTGTCTTGAAACTTAGGGTTAAAGTGTAAGGCCACTTTGTTGAATAGTGATATGGATATCTCTAGGCTTCTAGTGTATAAGCAACAATAGGAGGATGAAAAGAAGAAGCATGCAGAGGTTAGTGAAAGGCAGAGTAAAAAGTTTTGATATTCGAATTAAGGTGGAGGTAAGCAATATAGTGGTAGAGATGGTGGGAAATGGTCCAAGAAAAAGTAGAGCAATTTAAGTTTATATTCTATGGCTAGTGATCCAAATCCTAAGACTTTTGGTGATCGCTGTTTTAAAAGCAACAACAGATTTAAAGCATAAGGTGACAAATCTCAGGCCAATGGGGCTCAGTTGAAACACCTGTGTTTTAATCCTTAGAAAATTTCTTGAGTATTGAGCTTCTAGACATCATATAACTAGGGGTACTTATGATATGATAAGGTACATTTTATGGCCCTCAACTCATATGTTGATTAGTGAGATTTGGTTGATTTCTATCTAAGGTACGAATGGACATCATCCTGGTCATATGTTAGGGTACTAAAAGTATAGTGCCAACTGTATGATGACCTATGTCTAGTGTAGATTATTCTATTCTAC
Source organism: Capsicum pubescens (assembly GCA_030864215.1). Classification (NCBI taxonomy): domain Eukaryota; kingdom Viridiplantae; phylum Streptophyta; class Magnoliopsida; order Solanales; family Solanaceae; genus Capsicum; species Capsicum pubescens. The sequence goes on along the minus strand of CM061544.1, from coordinate 188,319,923 downwards.
CTCAGGTACGGTTCTAGGGTACTTGTTGTATGCTTGGGTACGAGTTGTCCTTTGTGGTTGTATGTTGGTCAGTGTTAGAGGCCAAGTTTCTTCCTAGGGTACGAGTGGTGGGTACCACATGTATGTTAGGGTACGATTTGGGTGGTGTAGTCGTACCCTCCTACGGGAATTTTATACAATTTAAGTTGGGTGTATTCTAGACATTTCTCCTCTTAACCCCTTATGACTCCATGGCTTAAAAAACTTTTAGGACATTATTTACCCTATTAATATAAATAAAAAACACTAGGAACACTCTCAAAACTCTCTCAAGTTCTTGTGTTAAGGAAAGTGTAACACCCCATACTTTTCCTAGTTTAATTTAGCATTGAGAATGTTAAGCGCTGGCTTCAAGAGAGAATGAATTTTCATACTTGTAGAATTTTCAATATTTAAACCCTCCAATGTGTAGGAAATTGAATTATCTTTCCAATGATATAAGATTCTCCTTAATCCGATAACCGGACGACAAGTTATGGCGATTTTAAGTTCCAGTGGCAAAACACCATCATTTCGGTCACTAGCACATCGCGAAGACAGTTTAAATGACAATTGTCAATTTCCAGTAATATTTCATGATTCCACCATGTCGCGGTGATGACCCATTTCACAATTGTCATAGTTTAGCGAGCCTCCGCGATTGTGGAGTGTCGCGGAGGTGGCCAAAATGGCTATCCAGAAGTGTACCACGATAGCTCCGTATCACAGAGATTTTCTAGGTCCTAATTGGCATTTTCCAATAGGTCACCACCATTACGGCGCGTCGCGTCATAGGCCAATTTCAGGAATTTTTCCCAGTCCGAGTAAAATTTTAAAAGGGGCTCTTTGGTCTTTTCTCTAGCCCCAAGTCGTGAATAACAGATCAGTTAACCCATCCAAAGCATATTATACCGACTTTTCACCAAAATACGCTTAAACAAAACCCTAGATCATCAAAGCTTACTCCCTAAGAAATCCATTCCTCTATTAATTCTCCAAAGCAATTTAAGATTAAGGATTCCCAATTCAAGAACTCTAAGAAATCATCTCCAAAGACACAATAGGAGTCTAAGGTTCAAGATTTTCATCTAAGATCATCGATTAAGGTATGTGAGGATTTTAGTAAGGATAATCCTTAAATCCTTGTGCCCAAAAACTTATTTTAATTACAAATTTATTGAATATTATATGATTTCGCATGAAATTCGATGCAGGGTTTTTACCCCTTATTGTTATTTACAATCTTATGAGATTTCTAGTGATTTAAAAGTTGAATTACATGATTATGTTCATATTTCCATGCATATTACAGAAATTACCATATCTTAAGTTGATTTATAAATGTTTACATTACCAAGCATGAACATTATGATGTTTTAAAATGACTTTGTTGCATGGGTCATTAAGCCCTAATTAAAGATTGTTATTTCAAGATTAGTTGTGCTATAAGTACCCTATGACTAGATTCTTTTTCAGATTATTGATAAAGATTTGACCTTTTGGTCTCAAAATAGCTATGAAATCAACTTTACAGATTAAGATTATAGATTTATCTCTATAGATATACAGTTGGTTTTCATTATAAACCATCATACTATTTTAAAGTGAATTTCCATCAGAATGAGCATACAAATTTAATGGAAGTAGTATTCAGCATCGAGTTGGGTATGTTAATACAGTTTCATACCCTAGAACTACGTGCCAATGTAGGATTTACATTGTTCCCATTTCTATAAGGATGATAGATATGTGATCACTCAGATAGGTTATACTCCCTGGCAAGAGTATGACTTCTCTCCTCAATGCAAGGATTCCTTCTTAGGGGGATAAGAATGTTGGACTCCATGAATGCTCACATGGTTTATGTCGGTTAGAAGAGCCTGCCATGCAGAATAAGTTTTCAGATTTCTAAACCCTTAAGATAAAGTATTTTCTCTACAACTTTAAAGTTCTTGAGTTTAAAATATTTCTTTACATAAGCCTTCAGATATAGACTTGCAGATTTAACTTAGCCTGCATGATTTGAGAATAAGAACAAAATACAAATTTCAGAACTAAGTGTAATGGATCACAAGTTTTATACTATATGCTTTATTGTTCATGATTTATGATCTTCAGTTTTTAGATTACTCTAGCCTTTGTGAGTCATTTACCTTTAGCATGCATGATTTTATAAATTGTGATGATAGTGCTTACTTATTGCATTCACCCTTATATGCTCAGTACATTCCCAAAGTATTGATCCACCTATACTTCTATGTGCTACATTGTCTCATAATGTAGGTTCAGGTGCTCAGTCTCAACAGCGTGAGTGATTTTTGAGTATCTCATCTACATCTCTGCAGTTGGTGAGTCCTCATAGTTCAGGGACTTAGCTATTCAGATTTCCAGTTTATTTGTTGCTGATTCAATATTCATTTTAGAAAGTTTGAGTCAGTTGGGGCCTATCCCAGTGGCTCTCTAGATTCAGTTAGTAGAGGCTTATTGGACTATTAGATTCAATTTTAGATTTTAGTTGCCGTATGTAGATTTTCAGTATTTTCCTACTCAGACTGATGAGATTAGTATTTTCAAATATACTCAAATAATTTAGATAGGTTTTCTGCATTTATATGATTCTATATTCGTATCCCTCTATTTTGAGATTCATATTTAGTAGAAGGCAGCCAGGGTTAGCTCAAGACTACTTATAATTTGGAGCACCGTGTGGTATCCCGGGAACCAAATTTCAGGGCGTTATAAACTTGATATCAGATTCTATGGTTTGGAGAGTCCTAGGGAATCATACAAGTTGCGTTACATAGAATCTTGATCATCGGTGTGAAGTGTGCCACATCTATGAGCAAGAGGCTATGGAGAGTTTTAGGAAATCATCTTTTCTTTTATGATCAATCATGCATTCAGTGTCTCTATATGCTTCTAACTTGTGCTTTCATATGATATAAAATGACTGCTCATCGAGCTAACTCACGCAGGAATGATAACCAGCCACCTCAGCCCATAGATCCTTTGAATGAGAATGTGTCACATGCAGAATTTTGGGCTACCTTTCAGGTGCTAGCCCAAGCTATGACAGCTAATAATCAGGGCAACCATAAGGCTGTAGTCCCACTTCAACAAGACGAGGACTTAGCTGCAGCTAGAATTTGAGATTTTATGAGAATAAACCCGTCGTAATTCTTTAGGTCGAAAGCAGGTGAGGACCCATAGTTTTATCTAGATGAGGTGAAGAAGATCACCCGCATTATGCATGTTTCTAAAGAAGAGAGTGTAGAATTGGCATTCTATAGGCTGAAGGATGTTACATATGATTGGGTAGTGATGTGGAAGAAAAGTAGAGAGGAGAATGCAACTTTCATGATTGGGAAATATTTTAGGATGGATTTTTAGACAAGTTCTTCCCATGTGAGATGAGGTAAGCTAAGATAGAATATTTCATGAACCTAAGGCAGGGCTCAATGACAGTGAATGAGAATTGTCTCAAGTTCAACCAGTTGTCTAAGTATACCCCTGATCAGATGGCTGACCCTAGGTCAAGCATAAGTTTGTGACCGGTATGTCTGGGTTGGTAGTTAAGGAGTGTAGGACTGCTATGCTCATTGGAGATATGGATCTTACTAGATTGATAATGCATACCTAGTAAATTGAGGTAGAGAAGTTAAAGGAAAGAGAGAGAGTAAATAAGAAGGCTAGAACAGGGTAGTTTGAGTATGGCTCGGTTGGATCTCAAGGAGGGAATCATTCACAGTTTTAGAATCATTCAACTATGCCTGCACCATCTTCAGCTAGTGCTCCCGTACCCAGGAATAGATAAAAGTAGTGGGGTAGGTCATCAAGGTCTAGATCTCAGAATAGTATGAGTGGGAAGCCCAATCATCCCCCATATGCTAAGTGTGATAAAAATCATATGGGTGACTATTTGTGGGGTCAGAAAGGTTGTTATGGTTATGGACAAATGGGTAACAGGGTTAAAGAGTGCCCGCATACAAGACAAGGAAACAGATATGTTTGTCCTCAGACTCAGACTAATAGTGCACCAGCCCCTCTAGGTCACCCAACCCCTCCTCAAGGCACCTCATCTAGTACCGATGCGGTCAGCGCCATAATAGGTTCTATGCTTTACCATCCCACCGAGAGCAGGAATATTTTCCAGATGTTATTACTGGTATACTTTGTGTCTTTCATCTTGATATTTATGTGTTGCTAGACCCTGGGTCGAGTTTCTCTTATGTAACCCCATTAGTTGTAGTAAATTTTGAAATAAGTTCTGAAAAGATCCCTGAGCCTTTCTTGGTATCTACCCTAGTGGGTGAGTCAGCTGTTGCTAAACAGATTTATAAAAAGTATTCTATCACTGTCCTTTATAAAGTTATGTTAGCAGACCTAATAGACTTAAATATGGTTGAATTTGATCTTATTATTGGTATGGATTGGCTCCATTCTTGTTATGCATCTATAGATTGTCACACCCGAGTGGTGAAGTTTCAGTGTCTAGAAGAGCCAGTCTTTGAGTGGTCAGGTAATTCAGTGTCTCCTAAGAGTCATTTCATATCCTATCTAAAGGCCAGAAAGTTGATTTCCAAAGGGTATATCTATCATCTTGTTTGAGTTAAAGACACTATGTCTGAGACTCCAATAGTTCAGTAAGTCAGTGTAGTCAATGAGTTTCCTGACGTCTTTCCTGAAGATTTGCCAGTAGTACCTCCATCTAGGGAAATAGAATTTGGTATTAACCTTCTCCCACATACTCAGCCTATTTCTATCCCTCCATACCGTATGGCTCCCGCAGATCTTAAGGAGTTAAAAGAGCAACTCAAAGATCTTTTAGACAAAGGTTTCATAAGGCCTAGTATTTCTCCATGGGGAACTCCCATCTTATTCGTGCAAAATAAAGATAGTTCTTTACGGGTGTGCATTGACTATCGTCAGCTAAATAAGGTCACAATCAAGAACAAATACCCTCTCCCTAGAATTGATGACCTATTTGATCAACTCCAAGATGCAAGTTATTTCTCAAAGATAGACCTTAGATCCATCTATCATCAGCTTAAAGTAAGGAAATATGATATCCCAATGATAGCTTTCAAAACTCGTTATGGTCATTTTGAGTTTCTAGTCAGGCCTTTCTGGCTAACCAATGCCCCAACAGCTTTCATAGACTTGATGAACAGAGTGTTCAAATAGTATTTGGACATGTTTTTCATAGTCTTTATCGATGATATACTCATCTACTCTCATAGTAAGGATTATCATGCAGACCATCTTAGAATTATGTTGATGATTTGAGACAACGGATTATGGTAGAAGCGCATGGTGTGCGTTATTTCAGTCATCCAGGATCCACCAAGAACTACAGCAACATGCGGGAAATCTATTGGTGGAGTGGTATGAAGAGAGATATAACAAAGTTTGTAGCTAAGTGTGCAACTTGTCAATAGGTTAAGGTAGAGAACCAAAGACCTAGTGGTTTATTGCAAGAGTTTGGTATCCCTTCTTGGAAGTGGGAAGAGATGAATATGGATTTTGTGACTAGTTTACCCCGTTCACGCCGCCAGCATGATTCAATTTGGGTTATTGTAGATAGGCTGTATATCCGAGAGATAGTCAGATTGCATGGAGTTCCTTTGTCCATCATCTCAGAGAGGGGCACTCAGTTCACTTCCCAATTTTGGAGAGCCTTTCAGAAGGGTCTTGGTACCCAAGTCCATCTTAGTTGAGCTTTCCACCCTTAGATAGATGGTCAAGGCGAGAGGACTATCCAAACTCTAGAAGATCTATTTAGGGCATGTACTCTTGATTTGAAAGGTAGTTGGGATGAATATTTTCCATTGATTGAGTTCGCTTATAATAATAGTTATCATTTTTACGCTATTTATTGGGATGAGATGTATATCACCCATAAGTTGGTTTAAAGTGGGTGAGGCTGCTTTGCTTGGGCCTGACGTAGTGTTTGAAGCTATAGAGAAGGTCCAGTTGATTAGAGAAAGATTGAAAATAGCCTAAAGTCATCAGAAATCATATGCAGATGTGAGAAAAAAAGTACCTTGAGTTTGAGGTTAGTGATTTAGTGTACCTGAAGATTTCACCCATGAAAGGGGTGAAGAGATTTGGCAAAATGGGGAAGCTTAGTCCCCAGTATGTTGGCCCTTACAAAATTGTGAGTCGTGTTGGGAAAGTAGCTTATGAGATTGATTTACCCACAGACTTGTCATCCGTTCATCCTGTATCCCATGTCTCTATGCTTAAGAAGTGCATCGGTGACTTCACTTTGTAGTTCCTTTAGAAAGATCAGATATTCAAAATAGCCTTTCATACAAAGAGATTCCAGATCATCAGATCTATAGACTAAGGAACAAAGAAGTTCCCTTGGTCAAAGTTCTTTGGCGGAATCAGTCTGTTGAGGGCATCACTTGGGAAGCAAAAACAAATATGCGAGCCAAGTACCCTCACCCCTTCTATACAAATTTTGATCCAGTAGAAAGTAATACTCTCCCTTAATTCAGTTCTTTTCTAATCACAGAGTCAGCTAAATAACTGTCCTCATGTAAGTTCATGCACTCACAGAATTAGCTTAGAAGCTCAGAATGATTTAGATTCAGTTTTGTAATTTATTTTAGTTGTGCATGCTATCATATATCTTGAGATTCCTCAGTATTCTTAGTCTAACTAGCCATATTTGAGGATGGATGTTTACAAGGGGGAGATATTGTAACACCCCGTACTTTTCCTAGTTTAATGTAGCATTGAGAATGTCAAGCACTGGCTTTAAGAGAGAATGACTTTTCATACATATAGAATGTTCTAGATTTAGACCCTCCAGTGTGTAGGAAATTTAATTAGCTTTCCAACGATATAAGATTCGCCTTAATCCAATAACCGGATAAGAAGTTATGGTGATTTTAAGTTCAAGTCAAAAAACACCGTCATTTCGGCCACTAGCGCGTTGCAGAGACAGTTTAAATGACAATTGTCAATTTCCAGTAATATTTTGCGATTCCACTACATCGCAGTGATGCCTTATTTTACAATTGTCACTTTTCAGTGAGCCTCCGCGATTGTGGCGCGTCACGGAGATGGACAAAATGGCAATCTAGAAGCGTACCGCGATAGCTCCACATTGCGGAGATTTTCCAGGTCCCAGTTGGAAGTTTCCAGTAAGTCACCATGATAACGGCGCGTCGCAGCATAGGCCAATTTTGGGAATTCTTCCTAGTCCGAGTAAAATTTTAAAAATGACTCTTTGATCTTTTCTCTAGTCCCATGTCATGAATAATAGATCATTTAACCCATCCTAAGCATATTATATCCATTTTTTACCAAAATACTCTTAAACAAAACCCTAGATCATCAAAGCTTACTCCCCAAGAAATCCAATTCCTCCATTAATTCTCCAAAGCAATTCAAAATTAAGGATTCCCAATTCAAGAACTCTAAGAAATCATCTCCAAAGACTCAATAGGAGTCTATGGTTCAAGATTTTCATCTAAGATCATCGATTAAGGTATGTGGGATTTTAAGCAAGGATAATTCTTTCATCCTGGTGCCCAAAAACTTATTTTAATTACAAATTTATTGAATATTATATGATTTCCCATGAAATTCTAGTTAGGGTTTATACCCATTATTATTATTTACAAGCTTATGAGATTTTTAGTGATTTAGATGTTGAATTACATGATTATGTTCATATTTCCATGCATATTGCAGAAATTACCAGATCTTAAGTTGATTTATAAATGTTTACATTACCAAGCATGAAAACTAATATGTTTTAACATGAGTTTGATGTATGGGTCATTAAGCCCTAATTAAAAATTGTTATTTCATGATTTGTTGTGCTATAAGAACCCGATGACTAGATTCCTTTTCAAATTATTGATAACGATTTGACCTTTTGGTCTCAGAATAGCTATGAAATCCACTTTACAGATTCAAATTACAGATTTAGCTCTATATATATACTATTGGTTTTCATTATAAACCATTATACTATTTTAAAGTGGATTTCTATCATAATGAGCATACAAATTTAGTGGGAGTAGTATTAAGCACCGAGTTAGGTACGTTACTACAATTTCATACCCAAAACTACGCGCCAATGTAGGATTTAGATTGTTCCCACTTCTACATAGATGATTGATAAGTGATCACTTAAATAGGTTATACTCCCTAGCAAGAGTATGAATCCTCTCCCCAACATGAGGATTTCTCCTTAGGGGGATAAGAACTTTGAACTCCATGAATGCTCACATGGTTTATGTCCGTTAGAAGAGCCTCCCATGCAGAATAAGTTTTCAGATTTCTAAACCCTTAAGATAAAGTATTTTCTCTACAGCTTTAAAGTTCTTGAGTTTAAAATATTTCTTTACATAAGCCTTCAGATACAGACTTGCAGATTTCACTTAGCCAGCATGATTTGAATAAGAACAAAATATAGATTTCACAAGTAAGTGTAATGGCTCACAAGTTTTATTCTATATGCTTTATTGTTCATGATTTATGATATTTAGTTTTTAGATTTCTCTAGTCTCTGTGAGTCATTTACCTTTAGCATGCATGATTTTATAAATTGTGATAATATTGCTTACTTATTGCATTAACCCCCATATGCTCAGTATATTCCTAAAGTAATGATCTACATATACATCTATGTTCTATATTTTCTTAGAATGTAGGTTCAGGTGCTCAGTATCAGTAGCGTGAGTGATTTTCGAGCATTTTATCTACATCTCTGGTGTTGGTGAGTCCTCGTAGTTCAGGGATAGCTATTCAGATTTCCACTTTATTAGTAGCTGATTCAGTTTTCATTTCAGACAGTTAGAGTCAGTTGGGGACTGTCCCAGTGACTCTCTAGATTCAGTTATTAAAGGCTTGTCGGACTATAAAATTCAGTTTAGATTTTAGTTACAGTATGCAGATTTTCAGTATTTGCCTTGTTAGACTGATGAGATTAGTATTTTCAGATATACTCAGATAATTTAGATAGTTTTCCATATTTATTATGACTTTATATTGATATCCCCCTATTTTGAGATTCAGATTTAGTAGACTATTTGTAGTTTGGAGCACCGTGTTGCGTCTCAGGAACCAGATTTAGAGGCATTACCAAAAGGCTCAGGATTTCTTCAAGGTAGTCAATCAAGGCTTTCAAGGGTGGTTTCTCTCTATCTTGTTTGGTATTTAAGATATGTTACTCCTCCCTTATTATTAGTTCAACTTCATATTTCAACGAATGGTTTTCATGATTTAATTATGGGTATTGTTTGGTTTTAAATTATATGTTGGGGGTTTTGGTTATTAATGGTTAATTTATGTTTTCCCAGGTTTTTACTTATGGTTTTTATATTATATTGGTGGTTAGAACATGTGGTTGCATCGGAATAGTCAATTGGTACTTGGTTTTAGTTTTGGAAGCTTTATGCCCTCAATATGTTTGTTAAAATGCCCATAAGAAAGGTTTTGTCACATGGTATTGCTTTTATTAAAAGTATTGCATTGTATGATTTTGTAATGGAACCTAAATGGGTTAAATAGTTTTAATGGCTAAATGGAAATACTTGATGTCTATAGCTTTGATTTAAAACCTTATGGGGTACATGAAAATCCCCCATGTGAATCTAATAATGGAGCCTACGGGGTACATAGGAATCCCCTAAGTTATTGGCTAAGGACATTGCTTGAAAGCTACAGTCGGTATGACTATACCACTTCTTATAGACTTGGTTAATAATATATAGAATTTGTGGTTTGGTTGCATGCTAATGGTTTTAATTGGTCAATAATGGCGGGTTGTGATAGCTTACCATGAAGGTGTGAGTCCAAAGTACGGACACTGGAAACTCATGTTTGCTGACATGAGGTTGGTCATGGTGACCATATACTTGTGAGGTACACGGGAATCCCCTAAATTTATAATTGTATATATGTATCATGGAGGTATAAGGGTACACGGGAATCCCCTACCCCTATGATATCTCCAGTTTGTGAGACTACATGTACTGGGGCCCATTCAGGGGGTAACACTGGACACATATAGCCCCTGGGTGGTTTTAGGATGATCAAGATACACAACCTATGTTAAGGTTTTAAATGAATGTTAAACCCAGATCCCTTTCCTAGCATGGATTATATATGTATATGTTTGGTTTGTACTTGCATATGGTTATTTACATGGTTTCAAGTATTGGCATTATTTTATCCTTTTACTTAGTGCATGCTAGAATTCACCCGCTTACCTATCTTTAGGAATTATATCCCCACACAATGCAGGAATTGACCATACTACTCCTCCTACTCAGTGATTGGATTTAGGGACAACTTGTGTTAGATTAAAGTGGTGAGCTTTCATAGTTTGGAAGGCTCCATTTCATGTTTTGGATTTCTCTACATACTTTTATCATGTTAGACTTTGGTTTTGGCTATAGTCAGGGGCATGTCCTGACTGGGTATTGTTTTCTTTTTGATAGAGGCTTTGTAGGACTACTTTGGCTCGGTATGAGAGGTGTTGGTGTGGGTGTTAGTCTTGACATTGGTATTTGTATTGGGGATACCACCATTGGACTATATTTGATTTATAATTGTTCCATTTTGTTATCTTATATATATATTCATATTTTATCCAACATTAGGTGTAGCATTATTTTGGTTGGGTATTGGGGGTGGTCTCCAATCCCGGTTGGACTCGAGGCACCCGACACGACTAGTCCTTAGTTCAGGTCATGCATATTAGTATCAGAGCCCTAGATTCATGGTCACTTGGGAGTCCACAAAGCTGTGTCGAGTAGAGTCTCTTTCAAGGGTGTGTAGTGCTCCATACTCATAAAGTAGAGGCTACAAGGCATTTAGGAATGTTTATCTTTCTTATTTTCTATTTTAAAGCTTGGAGTCTAAGTCCTGAATTTTTCTTTCATTCCCATTTGTTTGCTTTTCAGATCATGCCTCAACGATATGAAGTTCATGGAGACTTCTTTGCCTAACTGGGGGACAATGTTGGTAGGAAACTCTCTACTCATAGGATCCATACTCGGTCTAGGGGTTAAGTTTTGAATTGTTCTAGAGTTCTATTGATTCCTTCTATTAATCCTCAGGCTGACGTGACAAACACTGAGTTTCACCAACCGATTCATATGATTACTCAGTTGGTAGGTTCACAGGCTGAGCGTGGTGTATCTTCTACTCCATCTTCTATGGCCACAAGGGTTGGCCAGTTCATAAAGTTGATCCCTCTAATTTTTACTAGTGTTAAGTTGGAGAAGGATCCTTAGGTTTTTCTAATGAGATAGAAAAGATTTTCAGGGTTATACATGCCACAAATGTGGAAGGAGTAGAGTTTTTTCCTACCAGATGAAGGATATAGTGTTCTAACAGTACGAGGAGTGGGATCGAGCAAGGGGTAATGGTTATGAGTCATCTTTATAGGAGGATTTCTCTAATGCATTTTTGGACCGCTTCTTTTCTCAAGAGTTGAGGGAGGCTATGGTGGAAGAGGTTGTTACTATGAGGCACGGTAAGATTTTAGTCAAGGAGTATACCTTGAAGTTACACTAGTTGTCTGGGTATGCTCCAAATATAGTGTCTAATATAAGGGCTCGGATGGGGAAGATTGCTTAGGGACTGTCTCGTGAGTTGATCCTTTAAAGTAAGGCTACCTTTTTAATATAGGACATGGATATATCTAGGTTGGTTATTTACATGCAATAGGTTGAGAAAGAAAAGAAGAAGCAGGCTGAGATAGAGGAAAGGTAGGGCAAGAAGTTTAGGCACTATAAGCAGAGTGGTAGGGATGGTGGTGAGTGGCCTAAGAAGAAGTGGAGAATTTTGGGTCTTACTTGATAGCTAGTGATCCTTACCAAAAGCCGTTGAGTGATAGACATTTCTATGTTGGAGACAACGGCTTCCTAATCTTAGGCTAGTAGGGCTCAGTCAGCTCCGTCATATCCTCTCTATAGATTCTGTGGTCATTTGCACATGGATTTCTATAATAAAGGAAGGAGTAGGTGTTTCAACTATTGTCCGCCAGACCATATGCTTAGAAACTATCCTGTAGGTAAGGTTGCTTTTGGGTCAAATTTGGTTCCGATTGCTTCGTCTATAGCTCCAGCTCTAAAGGGTGCACCATCTAGTTTCGACACTAGTCAGAACTGTCTTTATGCTCTCACATCTGATAGAAGTCTGAGGCATTGCCTGATATCGTGACTTGTATGCTGCAACTCTTTTCTCGTGATGTGTATTATTTACTTGATCTGGGATCTACTTTCTCTTATGTGACCTTATTTGTGGCTGTGCATTTTGGTTTTGTTTTCGAGTGTGTTTTGAACTCTTTTTCTATTTCTACCCCGACAGGTAACTCAGTGTTTCTAAAAGAGTCTATAGGGTGTGTGGGGTATCTATTAGTATTATAGAGAATTTGGTAGATCTGTTTGAATTAGACATGGTTGATTTTGATGTCAAATTGGGGTGGATTGGTTGCACTTATTCTATGTATCTCTAGATTTTCAGACTCGTAAGGTTGTCTTTAATTTACCTAATGAGCTAGTTATCAAGTGGGAGGGTGGTTTCCTAGCTTCTAAGGGGATGTTTATATCATATCTTAGAGCTCAGAAGTTATTCTCCAAGGGGTGTCTCCATCATTTGGTCCGGGTTAAGGATTCTAACTCAGAGGGTCATTCTTTGCATTCTGTTCCAGTGGTGAATGAATTTCCTGAGGTCTTCCCTGATGACCTTCCTAGCATTCCTCTAGATAGGGGGATTTAGTTTGGGATTGATTTTGTACCAAACACTTATCCAATTTATATTCCTCCGTATAAAATAGCTCTAGTTGAGTTGAAGGAGCTTAAGGAGAAACTCAAGGATCTCTTAGACAAGGGATTCATCCATCATAATATGTCTCCATGGGTGCACCGATGTTATTCGTACGTAAGAAAGATAGTTCCCTTCAGATGTGTATTAACTATAGGCAGTTGACTAAGTTGATGGTAAATAATAAGTATCCTCTTCAAAGAATAGATGACTTGTTTGATCAGTCAAAGGGTGCTACATTTTTTTCCAAGATTGATCTTCGGTCTGGGTATCCTTAGCTTAAGATTAGGGAGGTGGATGTCCCTAAGACTGCCTTTCATACTCGATATGGTTACGTTGAGTTTCTAGTTATATCTTTTGGGCTGACTAATGCCACGATGATGATTATGGATTTCATGAATTGTATCTTCCATTAATTTCTAGATCTGTTTGTCATTGTGTTCATAGATGATATTCTAGTGTATTCTAAGAGTGAGGTGGATCATGCTGACCACTTCTGTATTGTATTGCAGATCTTGAAGGAGCAAGAGTTGTATGCCAAATACTCAAAATGTGAATTTTTATTGAACACTGTTACTTTTTTGGGTCATATTATTTCTAGTGAGGGGATCATGGTAGATCCACAAATGGTTGCAGTGTTTAGGAAGTATCCTAGACCCATGACTCCAACCGATATTTAGAGCTTCTTGTGTTTAGCTGGCTACTATCCGAGGTTTGTGGAAATTTTTTTGACTATAGCTTCCCCATTGACTAAGTTGACAAAGAAGAAGGTAAAGTTCTTATAGTCTGATGCTTGTGAGGGAAGTTTTGAAAAGCTGAAGGATAAGCTAGCTTCGGCTCTAATTTTCACTTTTCCTATATGTACTGATGGATTTGTGGTCTACTGTGATGCGTCTCGCATGGGACTTGGTTGTGTTCTAATGCAGCATGGTATGGTGATAGCCTATGCTTCTAGGTAGTTGAAGGTGAATGGGAGAAACTATCCTACTCATGATTTAGAGCTGTTAGTTGTGGTGTTTATGCTAAAAATTTGGAGACACTATTTGTATGGGGTGAATGTGGATATCTTCTCGGATCATAAAAGCCAGTAGTAAGTATTTACTTAGAAAGAACATAACCTAAGGCAGAAAAAGTGGCTTGAACCTCTCAAGGTCTATGACATGAGTCTTTTTTACTACCCAGGTAAAGCTAACATGGTTGCTGATGCTCTTAGTAGGTTATCCATAGGGAGTTTAGCTCATGTGGATAAGGAGAAACAAGATTTGGTAAAGGTCATTCTCAGTTTGTCTAACCTAGGAGTTCATCTCTTGGACTCTGAGGATGGTGGTGCATTCATTCATAAGGTGTCACAGTCGTCTCTTGGAGTTGAAATCCAGGAGAAGCAGATGTTAGATCCATTCTTGATAAGGATAAAGGGTGATATTGGTGGGTAGAAGGTGATGGATTTTAAGATTTGTGTTAATGGTACTTTGCTGTACAAAGAGAGGGTATACATTACAGATATTGATGGTTTGCTAGAAAGGATATTAGATAAGGCACATGATTCGCATTATGTTGTACATCCTGTTTTGACTTAAATGTATCCTAACCTTAAGAAGATGTATTGGTGGAATGGTATGAAGAGGGATATGGCTAATTTTATCGCCAAGTGTATGGTGTGTCAACTTGTGAAAGTAGATCACATGAGGCCCGGAGGATTATATCAAAAAAATAAATTGCTAGAATGGAAATGGGAAGTTACCAACATGGATTTCATTATCAGTCTTCCTCGATCTCAAAATCAGTTTGATTCAATTTGGGTCATAGTGGATAGGAGGATAAAGTCTTATCACGTCTTTCCAGTGAGGACTAAATTTTCGATTGGGGATTACGCGAGGTTCTATCTCTATGAGATTGTGAAGATGCATGGGGTACCTATTTCTATCATCTCTGATCATGGTAAGCAGTTTTCATCTCACTTTTTGCAGTCATTTTAGAAAGGGTTGGGGACTAAAGTTTGTCTAAGTACTACTTTTCACTAAGATGGATGGGCAAGCAGAAAGGACTATTCAGACACTGGAGGACATGTTTCGTGCTTGTCTGATTAACTATAGAGGTAGTTGGGTTGAGCATTTACCTCTTTTAGAGTTTACTTACAACAATAGTTACCACTCTAATATTGGGATGGATCCATTTGGGCCCTTGTATGGTAGAAGGTGTAGATCTCCTATTGGGTGGTTCGAGGTTGGTAAGGCGAAGATATTTTTCCTGGATTTGTTTCACCAAGCCATGGAAAAGGTGAAGGTGATTCAAGATAGGCTTAAGGCTTCCCAATCTTAAGCTAAGGTGTTTCACCAAGCCATGGAAAAGGTGAAGGTGATTCAGGATAGGCTTAAGGCTTCCCAATATCGGCAAAGGTCCTATATGGATATAAGGTGAAGAGAGTTAGAGTTTGAGGTTGGGGATAGGGTGTTCTTGAAAGTGTCTCCTATAAAAGGAGTTAAGAGGTTTGGTAAGAAGGAGAAGCTCAATCTTCGATATGTTGGCACTTACTTGGTCTAGAGAAGGTTTGGTAAGGTAGCGTATGAGTTGGAGTTTTCATCTAGTTTGAGCTCTATTCATACGATATTCCATGTTTCTATGTTGAGAAAGTGTATGGGTGATCTGTCTTAAATCGTACCTATCAAAGATTTTGGTATTTCGGATTTCTTGTCTTATGAGGAGGTCGCGGTTGAGATTTTTGATTGATAGGTTCGTCGGTTGTAGACCAAGGATATGGCTTCGATCAAGGTTATATGGAAGAGCCACAAGGTTAAAGTGGTTACTTAGGAAGCAGAGGAGGACATGAAGTCTAAGTATCCGTTCCTTCTGTCTGCTTTGGAAATTCATGTGAAGGTATGTGTTCTTCATCGTACTTTTTTTTTCTAACTTGGTTAAAGGTTAGAGTTGGAGTGGTAGGGTGAAAATCATGCGGGTACTTCCTTTTTCCATCATTCGAGGATGAATGATCCAAGTGGGGGACAATTAAAATACCCTGGGTTTTGATCCTTAAAAGTTTTTTGAGTATTGAGCTTCTGGACATCATAGACTGGGGGGGGTTTAGGGTCTTCAACTTATATGTTGATCAGTGAGGTTTGGTTAGTTTCTATTCAAGGTACGAATGGACATCATACTGGTTGTATGCTAGGGTACTAGAAGTATAGTGCCAATCGCATGATGACCTATGTCTAGCCTAGATGATTCTATTCTGCCTAAGGTATGGTTCTAGGGTACTTGTGTATGCTTGGGTAACATTTGGCCTTTGTGCTCGTATGTTGGTCAGTGTTGGAGGCCAAGTTTTTCCTAGGGTATGAGTGGTGGGTACCACGCATATATTAGAGTATGGTTTGGGTGGTGTAGTCGTACCCTCTGAGGGAATTTTATACAGTTTAAGTTAGGGGATTCTGGATATTTCCCCTATTAACACCGTATTACCCCACGACTTAAAACACTTTTGGGACATCATTTATCCTATTATTCTAAATAAAAAACACTAGAAACACTCTTAAATCTCTCTCAAGCTCTTGGGTTAAGCAAAGGCTAGGGTTTCTTTCAAGGTGGTCAATCAAGGATTTCAAGGGTGGTTTCTCTCCATCTTCTTTGGTATCTAAGGCATGTTACTCATCCCTCATTGTTAGTTTAACTAAATTCATGTTTCAATGAATGGTTTTCATGATTTAATTATGGTTATTGTTTTGTTTTGAATTATATGTTGGGGGGTTTTGGTTATTAATGGTTGATTTATGTTTTCCCATGTTCTTACTTATGGTTTTCATATTATAATGGTGGTTTGAACATGTGGTTTCATGGGAATGGTTAATTGATACTTGGGTTTGGTTTTGGAAACTATATTTCCTCAATTTGTTTGTTAAAATGCCCATAAGAATGTTTTTTTCACATGGTATGGCTTTTATTAAAATTATTGCATTGTATAATTTGGTTACAGAACCTAAATGGGTTAAAATAGTTTTAATGGCTATATGGTAAGACTTGATGTCCATGGCTTTGATTTAAAACCTTATGGGGTACATGAAAATCCCCAAGTGAATCTAATAATGGAACCTACGGGGTACATAGGAACCCCCTAAGTGATTGGCTAAGGACATAGCTTTCAAGCTACAGTCGGTATAACAATACCACTTCTTATAGACTTGGTTAATAATATATGGAATTTGTGATTTGGTTATATGCTAATAGTTTTAATTGGGCAATAATAGCGGGTTGTAATAGCTTATTGTGAAGGTGTGAGTCTAAAGGACGGACACTGGAAACTCATGTTTGCTGACATGAGGTTGGTCATGCTGACCATATACTTGTGGAGTACACGAGAATCCCCTAATTTTATAATTGTATATATTTATCATGGTGGGCAAAGTGTATACGGGAATTCCCCCTCCCCCATGATATCTCTAGTTTATACGGCTACATTCACTGGGGACCGTTCAGGGGGTAACACTGGACCCATATAGACCATAGGTGGTTTTAGGATGGTCAAGCTACACAACCCAGGTTAAACATTTAAATGCATCATAAAATCGGATCCCTTTCCCAACATGGATTATATATGTATATGTATGGTTGTTCTTGCATATGGTTATTTACTTAGTTTCAAATATTGGCATTATTTAATCCTTTTACTGAGTGCACGCTAGAGTTCACCCGCTAACCCATCTTCGGCCGCTATATCCCCACGTGATGCAGGAACTGACCATACTACTCCTCGTACTCAGTGATTGGATTTTGGGACAACTTGAGTTGGATTGAAGTGGTGAGCTTCCATACTCCAAAAGGCTTCATTTCATGTTATGGATTTCTCTTCATACCCTTGTCATGTCATGGACTTTGGTTATGGCTATGGTCGGGGGCATGTCCCGATTGGGTATTGATTTATTTTTGGATAGAGGCTTTGTGGGACTACTTTGGGTTGGTATAGGCAGTGTCAGTATGGGTGTCAGCCTTGGCATTGGTATTGGTATTGGTGCTGACACTGTTGGACTGTATTTGATTAATCATTATTCCATTTGGTTATTTATATATATTTAAAATTCATCCAACATTGGGTGTAGGGTGGTTATGGTTGGGTATTAGGGGTGGTATTCAATCCCAGTTGGTCTTGAGGTACCTGACACGACTAGGCCCTAGTTCGAGTTATGTCATCTGTTTTCTATATCTTATTTCCCTTGTCATTTCTGTGGTCAGGTGCATCGTAGCTTTTGTGATGAGGGAAGGAATAAGTGTTTCAATTGAGGTTAGCCTGACCACATCCAGAGGAACTGTCCTTCAGGCGATGTTACTATTGGAGCTAATAAGGTACCAATTGCTATTTCTTCTTCTCTCGCACCAAAGGGTGCTACTTCTGGCTCCAGCACTGATCGAAATCTTCTATATTCTCTTGCAACTCATGAGGATTCTGAGGAATCTATGAATGTTTTCACTGGTAAGCTAAACCTTTTCTCTCATGATGTATATTTTCTATTTGGTCTCGGGTCTAATCTCTCTTATGTGACCCCATATGTGGCTATTCATTTTGGTTTTGATCCTGAGTGTATCCCTGATCCCTTTTTTGTATCTACTCTGGTGGGTGACTTTATTGTAGCTAGAAGAGTCTATAGGGGTTATGTGGTATCCATTTGTGTCAAGGATACATTAGTGGACCTGATTGATTAAACATGTTAGTCTTTAACGTGATTTAGC
The DNA here is from genome assembly GCA_030864215.1 of Capsicum pubescens. Taxonomy (NCBI): domain Eukaryota; kingdom Viridiplantae; phylum Streptophyta; class Magnoliopsida; order Solanales; family Solanaceae; genus Capsicum; species Capsicum pubescens. Next base: position 188,301,395 of record CM061544.1, on the reverse strand, counting down.
GGATGGATTTTTTGTACTCGTGCTATGCATTTTTTGACTGTCAGACCCAAAGGATCAGTTTTTTATTCTCAAATAAACCGGTGGTTGAGTGGGAAGGTAGTTCTATGGTACCCAAGGAAAGGTTTATTTCTTATCTTAGAAATTGGTTTTCAAGTGGTATCTCTACCATTTAGTGCATGTTAATGATTCTAGATCCGAAGGTCGTTCTTTACAATCGGTCTCTATTGTCTGTGAGTTTCCCAAGGTGTTTCCTGATGATCTTCCCGGTGTTCCTCCCAATAGGGAAATTGAATTTGGGATTTATCTTCTTTTGGATATTCGTGCTATCTCTATCCCTCTCTATAAAATGGCTCTAATGAGTTGAAAGAATTTATTGAGTAGCTGAAAGATCTTCTAGATAAGGGTTTTATCCGCCGTAGTGATTCTTCGTTGGGTGCTCCAGTTCATTTTGTGCGTAATAAAGATGGGTCTCGTCAAATGTGTATAGATTATCGCCAATTAAATATGGTGACTGTGAAGAATAAGTATCCGCTTGTCACGACCCAAACTAGGGCCTAGCCATGACGGGTATCTTACGTACACCGAAGACCTGAGATTACTCCTGCACCTAACCAAACAATAAACAAAATCTCCAACATGGGATGAATTCCGAACATATAATAAGATAACATAAGAATAAGCTTAATGATATTTAAATCACATCCATAACTGACAAAAGATAATCGACCAAATGACCTACCAACGTCACCCAAGTCCACAGTAATCCAACAAAGCCTCTATGCAAAATGAACCAAAATCCAGTCTTGGTTGAGACATGTGCCCAACTCTGATAATGACAATGACAATGATAATGAAAACTCTCAATCCTAATCTATGATAAGTACTGATGAAATTTCTTGGTCTTATGAAGAATTAAAGCTCACCACTTCACCATAATGAACCGACGAATCAAGCCAATCCACCTAACTCTGCGCAGGAAAAGTAGAGGTATCTCCGGTACCTGCATCGCGTGGGGACATAGCATTCGGAGATGTTTAGCGGTTGGAACGCTAGCATGTAACTCATTAATAGGGGATAAAATAATTTCATAGATAAAAATTCAAAACTAGTCCATGATCCAATACACAAAACTATATGCAAATATATACATACATACATATATATATATATTTATATATATCACGTTCCGGGGTAGGGAACAAGGCTTAGCATAAACCTTTAAAACTTTAGCCTGGGTCATGTAGCTCAATTATCATAACATAAGAAGGCACCCACGGGCTATATAGGCCCAACTCTCCCCCAGCGGATAGGTCCCCAGTGCATGGGACCGTATGATCCAGAGGGTATACATCTGCACTATGGGGGACTTAAACCTCCCGGAATATCAATGTAATACCCGTGCTTTTTCTTAGCTTGAAAATCATCTCAAGGATGTTAGAACTTTATTTGAAATAATAATTCATTCTTATACACGTGGTATTTCCATAATTTTCACTTCCTTTCACGTGGGAAATTGAATAATCTTTCCATCGATATATAATTCGCCCAAATCCGACACACGGGTGAAGAGTTAAAGCCCTTTTAGTGAGACAGTGTACCAAACTTCCAGTGTTGCTCAAATTTAAATGGAAATTATCAAATTCTAGTGTTGCTCCGTGATTCTGGCGCGTCGCGCCAAACTTCCAGGTCGTAGACAAGGTGGCAACGCGATAGCTCCGCGTTGCTCCACCAAGCAATTTCCCAATTTTCAATTTCTAGTGACACGACGCGATAGCGCCGCGTCGCTCCAAGGGCCCAATTCGGGAAATTTTACTGAAAATTAAATTATGGTTCCAGGGTTAAAAGGGTCAATTTACCAAGCTATATAAGCTTCCAAACATGGGATTTAGCCCTTATTCATCCAAAATATTGATGTTTTTCTCAAATACTCTCAAGAACTCAAGCTAGGGTTTTCATAGAAGGTCCAATTTCAAGAAGGTTTCACCATCAATCTTCATAAAATCACGATCTATGGTATGTATAGTGTTCATTCATGGACTCCTTTCGTCCATGAAGTCCAAGAATCTATTTAACTAAAAGTTATGGATTTTCTTCATGTTTTCAAGCTTTGTATGTTCTCTTTCATGTTGATAAATGAGGAATTAATTTATATTCCATGATTTGATGATAAATTCCATGTGGGTTGATTAGTATAGATAAAGATTTACAAAATCTCATGACAAAAACCTTGTATGATGGAATTGGAATTGAAGTATGATGTTTAATTGTTGTATAATGTTCTTTACATGTACTATGCCTACAATATATTTGATTAAATGCCTAGATGAAGGAAAATTGTCTAACTATCATGATATCATGAAATCCCCATGTATGTACAAGTTTATGCCTATTACATGTTTCATGAAAGGCTCCTATGAATGTAGTATGTATTATAATGTTAGTCAAGTCTTCAAGTAAATCATGCTATGTCAGTTTCCTTCTATCGAGTCCTAGGGTACTTGTACCCGAAATATTAGCTGTGTGCCTAGAGCCATGTCATGTTTTTCACGATACTCTCAGTCAAGATATGAAATCTTAGACTTTATATAGTCTTATGACTCAGGAAAAATCTCCATGATCTCATGACTCGGTCACTTGTCAGATATCAGTAGTATTTCATTAGCCACGGAAATTCAGTAACTCAGTCCTTGCTCAGTTCAGTTCAGTAAATCATGTTCAGTGTCTATTCAGATGGGAGTAGGAATTAGAACCGAGTGAACCCAAGGATGGGGACTCACCTATTATATAAGGGTGTGATTCCTAGAAGAAATCCTTGTGTTCCAGAACTATGTAGCCAGCATAGGTTGAGACATCATAGCCTTCTATATGAGGGTAGATGAGGTGGCTTAACCTGTTATGTGAGGGTTCCCACCGTTCTCGCTAGAGTTACCTACTATATGAGGGTTATTCATATGTTGTCCTTACCAGTAGCGCGGTATTGACACCCTTCCAATCAGGGCGTAGATTGGACCCCAGCTAAGCTATTATAGCACCTTTGGGGCATGTCGGTTAGATACTACTTCCCATAGTTTTATGTTACAGAATCAGGACTATCCAATACAGTCAATCAGTCTCAGTAACAAAACATAGATAGTTCTTCAGATTTCAGGACTGTCAGATACAGTCAACTCAGATACAGTACGAAACTCAGATAGTTCTATCAGATTCAGGACTGTCAGGACTGTCAGCTACAGTCACCCATGTTATCAGCATTATTCAGATATAGTCCTTCATGTTATCAGTCATATCAGTTACTAGCATGTCACATTATCAGTATACAGACTCAGAAATCATGAAATCACATTGTCAGTTATAGTTACGTATTTATGCATATATTCTAACATTCATGTTAGACAGTCAGTTAGCATTATTCATGCATGTGAACCATTGCATATATCCTACCTCACATGTATACTCGTTACATATGTGATGACGTATTCGCACTATGGTGTTTTTTTTCATATTACTCCATAGGTTCAGAGACACGAGTTCCAGATCAGCAGTATATTCCAGATTCAGCAGTCAGAGTAGAAGTGAGTCCTCATCCTTCGAGGAAATAATGATTTTCTAGTATCTCATTGATTAGCTTATTAGTTAGAGTTAGTTGGGAACATGTCCCATCAACTCCTTATTCAGATTCTTCAGATAGTAGAGGCTTTCAGACTAGATATAGACTATCATATTTTAAACTTCAATTTTGTTCTGGGTATTCTATTACCCCACACAGATGTTACGTTATTCAGTTATGTTCATGATCGAACCTTATGGCCTTTCAGTGCATGTTTCCGCATTATTATGTTATCTTATGTAGTATACAAGTACAAATATCAGTCATGGGTTAGCTTGTGGTCCTTCCGGGTCATGAGCACCATGTAGAATTCCGGTTCAACAAATTGGGTCATTACAAACTTGGTATCAGAATCTAAGGTTCAATAGAGTCCTAGGAAGTCTGAAAGCTGCATCTAGTAGAGTCTGTTGCATGGGTGTGTTGCACGCCATATTTATGTGCAAGAGGCTATTAGTTATTTTAAGAATAGTTTCCCCTCTTTCCGTATTCATATCGTGCCAGTGAGCATAATCAAAAGTCAGTCTCTCAGTTTAATCCGCTTCTTCTCTTTATTTCAGAATATTCCTCCTAAGAGAAAAAATCAGTCAGCCCTTCATCCCCAAGAACCTTTGGGTGATCATGTTTATCATGCGGAGTTCAGGACCGCATTTACCACTCTTGCTTAATCAGTCGTTGCTCATAATGAATGGCCAACAGTTGTTTCGGCCAACCCAGTGGCCAACTCAGCTACAGCGAGAATTTGGGAATTCACCCGAATGATTTCTCCAACCTTCCTCGGGTCTAAGGTAGATGAAGACCTTCAAGAATTCTTAGATCAAGTTTAGAAAGTGACAGATGCCATGGGGGTGACTACTGTTGAGAGTGCTGAGCTAGCTGCATACCAGTTGCAGGATGTGGCTCATGCTTGGTTCAAACAGTGGAAGTTCGAAAGATCAGATGATGCAGGTCCTATAGAGTGGGAGGAGTTTGTCACTGCATTCTTAGACAGATTCTTTCCCCAAGAGCTTATAGAATCTAAGGTGCTACAGTTCATCAATCTCACACAGGGCAATATGACGGTGAAAGAGTATTCTTTTAAGTTTACTCAATTAGCCAGGTATGCCCCTCATGTGGTTGCAGATGGTAGATCCAAGATGAGTAAGTTCACTTTAGGGGTGAATGACAACGTGGTTAATAAGTGCAGATCTGCTATAATGAATAATGACATGACCTTAGCTAGGCTTATGACCCATGCTCAGCAGATAGAAGAGCAGAAAATTAAGCAGAGGAAAAAATAGAATAAGAAAGCTAGGACAGGTAGCTTCAATTTTAGTCAGCCTAAGTCAAAAGGAGTAAACCGTTCCCAGTTTCATCGTAAGTCATCAGTTCCATCTCCCTCTACAGCCAGTGCTCCAATTCCTTAGTTCAGAGAGGGTAACAAAGATAGAGCGCCAGGATCTAAAACCCAGGGCAGTATTAGTAGTGCCCGCACCTATCCTCTTTGCCAGAATTGCGGTAAGTACCATCAGGGTGTGTGTAGAGCACGTAGTGGCATTTTTTTTGGTTGTGGCAAGACAGGCCATAAAGTTAGAGACTGTTCGTATCCAGGTCCTTAGGGATAACAGAAACGTTCCTCAGCTCAGTCCAGTCGCGCAAATCAGTAGGGTACCACTTCCAGTGCTACTAGCGGGCAACGCCTAAATTGTCTCTATGCTCTTCAAACTCGACAAGATCAGGAAAATTCTCCTGATGTAGTTACTAGTACGTTACAGATCTTTCATGTTCATGTTTACGCTTTGCTAGATCTAGGAGCTTTCTTATCTTTTGTTACTCCTTATATAGCAGTTGATTTTGGAATCAGTCATAAAATTCTAGCAGAGCCCTTCTCAATCTCTACCCCAGTGGGTAAAACCATCATATCCCGGCGGGTATACAGGAACTGCCCGGTTATGATATTTCAGAAAGTCACTTCAGTAGATTTAGTCAAAATAGAGATGACTAATTTTGATGTCATTCTTGGACTGGATTGGCTTCATTCCTGCTATGCCATAGTCAACTGCAGAAATAGAATAGTTCAGTTTCAGTTCCCAAATGAACCCGTCCTAGAGTGGAAGGGTAGCGTATCCGCTTTTAGGGGTCAACTTATTTCCTACCTCCGGACAAGGAAAATGATATCTAAGGGATATGTTTATCATCTAGTTCATGTTAGAGATTCCATTTCTGAGGCTCCCAGTCTTGAATCAGTCCCAGTAGTGAATGAATATTCAAATGTCTTTTCCGAAGATCTTCCAGGAATTCCTTCCGAAAGGGAAATAGACTTCGGTATTGATCTTCTTTCAGACACTCAGCCTATCTCTATTCCGCCATATAGAATGGCACCAGTAGAACTCAGAGAACTGAAAGATCAGTTGAAGGATCTCTTAGATAAGGGATTCATCAGACCCAACATTTCCTCGTAGGGCGTACCAGTCTTATTTGTGCTAAAGAAAGATGGTTCTCTCAGAATGTGTATAGATTACCGTCAACTCAATCAAGTCACAATCAAGAAAAAGTATCCTCTTCCCAGAATTGATGACTTATTTGACCAACTTCAGGGTGCCAGTTATTTCTCTAAGATAGATCTCAGATCCGGTTATCATCAGGTCAGAGTTAGAGAATGTGATATCCCGAAGACAACTTTCTGTACACGGTATGGTCACTTCAAATTTCTAGTCATGTAATTTGGTCTTACCAATGCCCCAATAGCTTTCATAGACTTGATGAACCGTGTGTTCAAGTTGTACTTGGACATGTTCATCATAGTCTTCATAGATTATATTTTGGTCTATTCCTGCACTGAGCGAGATCACGCAGACCATCTCAGAATAGCACTTCAGACTCTCAGAGATCATCAGTTATTCACCAAATTCAGTAAGTGTGAATTTTGGCTAAGATTAGTAGCATTCCTTTGCCATATTATTTACGGTGATGGAATTAGAGTAGATCCTCAAAATACCGAAGCAGTAAGAAAGTGACCTCACCCTGTTTCTCCATCAGATATCAGGAGCTTCTTCGATTTGGATAGCTATTACAGACGGTTTGTTGAGGGATTTTCTTCTATTGCATCTCCTATGTCCATATTGACTCAGAAGAAGGTCAAGTTTCAGTGGACAGATTCATGCGAGAAGAGTTTTCAGTAATTGATGACTCGACTCACCTCAGCTCCAGTTCTAGCTCTTCCAGATGGTTCAGACGGTTTTGTAGTTTATTGTGATGCATCTAGAGTGGGTTTAGATTGTGTCATCATGAATTATGGTAAGGTCATATACGGTGTTCATGTAGACATCTTCACAGATCATAAAAGCCTTCAGTATGTCTTTTCTTAGAAAGATCTCAATCTTTATCAGAGAAGGTGGTTAGAGCTCTTAAAAGATTATGACATGAGTGTCCTCTATCATTTGGGCAAGGACAACTTAGTGGATGACGCTCTCAATAGACTATTGATGGGTAGTATTTCTTATGTTGATGATAGTAAGAAGAAGTTAGTCCAGGAAGTTCACCAGCTTTCTAGACTAGGCGTTCTCTTAGTCGACTCTTCAGAGGGAGGTGTATGTATTTAGAGTAGTTTAGAATCATCTCTAGTTTCAGAGGTAAAAGAAAAGAAAGATAAGGATCCTATCCTTGACAAGCTAAAAGAGTCAGTTCAGAATCAGAAAATAGAGGTTTTCTCCGAAGGGGGAGATGACGTCCTCCATTGTTAGGGTCATCTATGTATTCCATGTGTAGATGACATAAGGCAGTGAATTCTTGCAAAAGCGCATGGTGCGCGTTACTCTATTCATCCAGGGGAAACCAAGATATACCGCAACTTGCGGGAGATCTATTGGTGGAGTGGGATGAAAAGAGATATTGCAGAGTTTATGGCTAAGTGCTCTACATGTTAGCAAGTTAATATAGAGCTTCAGAAGCCTAGTGGTCCTATGCAGGAGTTTCATATTCCTACTTGGAAGTAGGAAGTTGTGAACATGGACTTCATGACGAGTTTGCCTCAAACTCGTCATCAGCATGATTCAGTATGGGTCATTATAGACAGGATGACCAAATCAACTCTTTTCCTTCCAGTTCATACGTCTTATTCAACTGGGGATTTTTCCAAGCTCTACATTAAGGAGCTAGTCAGATTGCACGGTGTTCCATTAACTATTATCTCAGACAGAGGTACCCAGTTCACCTCTCATTTTTGGAAAGCATTCCAAAAGGGCCTTGGTACCTAATTCCTTCTTAGTACAACCTTTCATCCTCAAACAGATGGTCAAGTAGAAAGGAACATTCAGACTTTGAAAGATATACTAAGGGCGTGTGTAATTGATTTCAAGGGTATTTGGGATGCCCACTTTCTTTCGATTGAGTTTACAAACAACAACTACTATCATTCTAGTATTCAGATGGCTCAATTTGAAGCTCTCTATGGTAGGAGATGTAGATCTCCAATCGGTTAGTTCAAAGTTAGTGAGGCCTCAGTAATAGGTCCTGACTTAGTATTCGACGCCTTAAAGAAAGTTCAGTTAATTAGAGAAAGACTCCGGGCTGCTCAGAGCTGACAAAAGTCTTATGCAGATATTTGTAGAAAAGATCTCGAGGTTGATATTGGTGACTATGTCTACCTCAAGATCTCTCCCATGAAAGGAGTGAAGAGATTCAGCAAGAAGGGAAAACTCAGTCCCCGATATGTCGGTCCCTTCAAGATTCTCAGTCATTTTGGCAAGGTAGCTTAGGAGCTCGAATTGCCTTCAGATCTAGCCTCAGGTTATCCAGTCTTTCATGTCTCTTTGATCAAGAAGTGCATAGGTGACACATCAGTCATAGTCCCTATTCAGAGCATTGATGTTCAGAACAACCTCTCTTATAAAGAGATTCCAGTCGAAATTCTAAACTATCATACTCGAAGATTGAGGAACAAAGAAGTCCCTCTAGTTAAAGTTCTTTGGCAAAATTAGTCTGTCGAGGAAGCTACTTGGGAAGCAGAAGCAGATATGCATACCAAGTACCCTTACCTCTTCCCCGCCAACTTATATCAAGCTCAAGGTATCAGTTCTCCTTAAGCTTATTCAGTTTCATGATTAGTGTACAACACTAACTTAGTATTCAGTCTCATGTTCATGTTCCCATGATAAACTTGGTATCAAGTACCACCGCATATTCAGTCATGCATTCATGTATCAGATCAGTTATATAGTTATGTATCAGATATGCATTCTCATTGTAAGAAAACTTAGTTCTTCGAAACTTTCAGTTATGCATTTATGAATCAGTTACGCATGCATCAGATATGCATGTTCAGTATATTATGTTCATCTTGTCAGTCACGTCCGTCATGAGATCATGTTCCAGTTATTCATGTCCATTTTATTGTTCCCCTTCTCAGTTAGTCTCATTCGAGGATGAATGTTCTTAAGGGGGAGATATGTAATACCCGTTCTTTTTCTTAGGTTGAAAATCATCTCAAGGATGTTACAATTCTCTTTTAAATAAGAATTCATTATTATACACGTGGTATTTCCATAATTTTCACTTCCTATCACATTGGAAATTGAATAAGCTTTCTATCGATATATAAATCTCCCAAATCTAACACCCGGGCAAAGAGTTAGAGCCTTTTTAGTGAGACAGTGTTTGATCTGAGCCTTCAGCACGTCGCGGAGATATGTCAAATTCCATTGTTGCTCCGCGATACTGGCATATCGCACAAAACTTCCAGGTTGTATACAAGATGGCAACATGATATCTCCGTGTTGAACCACCATGCAATTTCCTAATTGTCAATTTCTAGTGACACGACGCGATAGCACCGCATCACGCCAAGAGCCCATTTCGGGAAATTTTACTGAAAATTAAATTACGTGTCCAGGGTTAAAAGGGTCAATTTGTACCCCCTATATAAACTTCTAAACATGAGATTTAGCCCTTATTAATCCAAAATATTGATGTTTTTTTTTCAAATACTCTCAAAAACTCAAGCTAGTGTTTTCATAGAAGGTCCAATTTTAAGAAGGTTTCACCATTAATCTTCACAAAATCATGATCTAAGGTATGCATAGTGTTCATTCATGGACTCCTTTCATCCATGAGGTTCAAGAATCCTTTTTAACTATAAGTTATGGATATTCATGCTTTGTATGTTCTCTTTCATGTTCATAAATGTGGAATTGATTTCTATTCCATGATTTGATGATAAATTCCATGTGGGTTGATTAGTATAGATAAAGATTTACAAAATCTCATGACAAAAACCTTGTATGATGGAATTGGAATTGAAGAATGATGTTTAATTGTTGTATAGTGTGCTTTACATGTACTATTCCTACAGTATGTTTGATTAAATGCCTAGATGAAGTAAAATTATCTAACTAGCATGATATCATGAAATCCCCATGTATGTACAAGTTTATGCCTATTACATGTTTGATGAAAGTCTTCTATGAATGTAGTATGTATTATAATGTTAGTCAAGTCTTCAAGTAAATCATGCTATGTCATTTTTCTTCTATCGAGTCCTGGGGTACTTGTACCAAAAATATTAGCTGTGTGCCTAGAGCCATGTCATGTTTTTCACGATACTCTCAGTTAATCTATGAAATCTTAGACTTCAGATAGTCTTATGACTCAAGAAAAATCTCCATGATCTCATGACTCAGTCAGTTGTTAGATATCGGTAGTATTTCATCAGCCACAGAAATTCAGTAACTCAGTCCATGCTCAGTTCAGTTCAGTAAATCATGTTCAATGTCTATTCAGATGGGAGTAGGAATTAGCACCGATTGAACCCAAGGATGGGGACTCACCTATTATATGAGGGTATGATTCTTAGAAGCAATCCTTGCGTTCCAGAACTATGTAGCCAGCATAGAGTGAGACATCGTAGCCTTCTATATGAGGGTAGATGAAGTGTCTTAACCTGTTATGTGAGGGTTCCCACTGTTCTTGATAGAGTTACCTACTATATGAGGGTTACTCACATGTTGTCCTTACCAGTGGCGCGGTATTGACACCTTTCGAATCAGGGCAAAGATTAGACCCCAGCTCAGCTATTATAGCACCTTTGGGGCATGTCGGTTAGATACTACTTCCCACAATTTCATGTTACAGAATTAGAACTTTCAGATACAGTCAATCAGTCTCAGTAATATAACTCAGATAGTTCTTCAGATTTTTGGAGTGTCAGATACAGTCAACTCAGATACAGTACGGAACTCAGATATTTCTATTAAATTCAGGACTGTCAGCTACAGTCACCCATATTATCAACATTATTTAGAAATAGTACTTCATGTTATCAGTCATATCAGTTACTAGCATGTCACGTTATCAGTATACAGACTCAGAAATCACGAAATCACATTGTCAGTTACAGTTACGTATTTATACATGTATTCTCACATTCATGTTAGAAAGTCAGTTAGCATTATTCATGCATGTGAACCATTGCATATAGCCTACCTTACATGTATACTCGGCACATATGTACTGACGCATTTGCGCTATGGTGATTTTTTTTTATGTTACACCATAGGTTCAGATACATGAGTTCCAAATCAGCAGTAGATTCCAGATTCAGCAGTCCGAGTAGAAGTGAGTCCTTATCCTTCGAGGACATAATGATTTTCTAGTATCTCATTGATTATCTTATTAGTTGGAGTTAGTTGGGTACATGTCCCATAAACTCTTTATTTAGATTTTTCAGACAGTAGAGGCTTTCAGACTAGATGTAGACTAGATACAGACTATCATGTTTTAGACTTTAGTTTTGTTTTAGGTATTCTATTACCCCACACTGATGTTACGTTATTCAGTTATGTTCATGATTGAACCTTATGGCCTTTCAGTGCTTGTTTCTGCATTATTATGTTATCTTATTCAGTATATTCGTGCAAATATCAGTCATGGGTTAGATTGTGGTCCTTCAGTGTCATGAGCACCGTGTATCGTTCTGGTTCAGCAAATCGGGTCATTAAAATCAATGTGATTTAAACACCCAATCATGTATAAAATGCGGGGGACTCAAACCTCCCAATCATATGATAAATAATAAGGGGGACTCAAACCACCCAGCCATTTAGACCCCCGCACTGGAAACTGTGGTTTCCAGTAGTGGTCCCTCTAATAAGTCATGAATTTGACAACTTACTAGCATCTTTTAATCCTAAATTATCATTCTTTTCCTCAGATTTGTTGTTAATTTCTTACTTAAATTCTCATTGGCGTAGGTAAAATTTGAAATAGAAAGATGAGCAAGGAAACTTGATAAAAATGAGTTGAGGAAAAGGTAAAAGAGAAGAAATGTGAAAGAAAAGAGCCAAATACTAGAAATTAGGCCCGAGAATCTACCCTACGTTACTACAATCGCGCCCTGAGGGTCACGACCGTGATCAACAGTCAAGTCAACCAATGGAGATCGTGAGATGATAACTGTGATCATAGTATCACGATCTCCCTTAAGAGATGGCGATCACTATAGGGATGAAATAGAGCAAGATAACATTTTTTTAATATTTGGAAAATGTGAAATTTGGAAAAAAATAGGGGTTTATAACTCATTTTTAATCTATCTTTTTCCTATATTTTAATCTTTAATTTTTATCTTATCACTTCGAGCTTGGAGTAAAATTTGTATTAATCTTGAGCTAAGAAGACATTAGAGTTACTCCAAAGTGAAGAACTGGCAAATTCCATTGAAGATTTATTGAAATTTAAAGTGTGGTTTGACATTCTCTTCATCTTTCATGAATCAATTGGATAGAGATTTTGGTATATGTTTGCTTTCTATCTTTATGAGTAGCTAGTTCTTCCTCTAGAGGTTATGCTTGAATAGTCTGTGATCAGTGTATGGGAGTTGTTGATTTATTCTCCTAACTTGTTATTTGTTATGGGTTTTGCTTATACTTAATGTTTGAATTAGAAATTATGGGTGAAAACCCCAATTGTTTAGGATCCTATACCATCCTTGAAAGAGGGGTATTGGGGGAGTGATATTTGCAAATAAAAACTTGGGTTAGCTTCTGGGATGACAACGTCTTAGAAATAAGTGTGTTGTTTTAGTTAACTCATTTGATGGTACCATATTTGAAATAAGGGTATTAATTGAGGTATTGGATTGGTTGTTTTTCCACATTCATGATGTGTTCGAAAGAATCCACGAATGAAATTTCGCGTTTTATTGAAAGATTGACATTAATACCTCTAAATCTAGCCTACCCATGACTATAGCTAAATTTGGATAATCCTCCAATACATATGCATGTGTTCACACCTAGAATGTCATAACCCATAGATCCGCTCCTAATTGATTATACTATAATTATTTTTAGTCTCGAGTTAGTTTTCTAGAAGCCCAAAAATAAAATTAATTTATACTTTTGAAAACTTTCAAAATCCCAAAATATTTGTATCCTAGGTTTGAATCTAGCAAGAAACTTTCATTTCGAACTTACTCGATCACCATTCACATTGTTCCTCGTAGATTTGACCCTGACTCAATGTTAGGTATTATATTGACAACAATTGCCTCGCACTTAAATCAATATGTGAGTTGAGAATTATCAAAAATAGTATCGTTTTTAGGGAATAATTTAACGTATTGAGTTAGTTTCAAATTTTAGATTACTTTCTTGGATTCAAACTTGTAAATATTTCTTTTTGATTTTCTTTTATTTTTTTATGTTAGGTAGATTTTTGTTTTTGTTTACTTGTTATTATGGCATCTTGGAATGAATATGAGTTTGGTGGCTTCAAATCTTATCTTGATGATCCATGTCCATATTGTGGTGGACTCCACTTTTGGTAAAATCATAAATATGCTCTCTGGAAAGAGGTGTGTGCACCATCTCGATCCTATTAGGAATATGATTGTTCTTTATGTGGTAGTCGAGATGGACATTGGAGTGATTGTCCAAATGCCCCCTCCCATAGTTATACTAACAAAAATATTAGTTCTTTTTATGAGTTTGATAGGTCTCATGATGGGATAAAGAAAGAACAACGTGTCGGATATAATGGTGTTGAAGCCATGCTTCTAACTCTCTTGGATCGAGTTACTACAATGGAGGAGGACGTGCATCACTTGCATCACTCCATGGCAGCATTTGGAATGGAAAGTAAAAAATGAAGAAGTGGGTAATGAGATAAATCTTTCAAGTGCCATGGATATGCCCAATCCTCAAAATGAGGTTGATAAGGAAAAAGTATCAAGCAATTTGGTTGATGGTGGGCTTGATATGGAAGAATTCTAGGTGATTTGCGAACAAACCAAATGAAAAATAATGAAGGATGCCAAAATTAAAGAGCCAATACTAGAGTTAAAATAAAAGGCCAAGCAAATCCTTTGTAAAGACTCCAGTTCATTTTGGGATGAGAATGTCAAGAAGAATGAGACTCCAAAATTAGGAAGACGACCTCATTCCAAACACTTTTCAACATTATGCATGGTAGATGTGATAAAAGTTGAACCACCCAAGAAAATGATGAACATTGGAGATAAGGAACAAGATTCTTACATTTTAGAGTTTTTCATTCCAAAAGGGAGAAATGATGCATCTCATGTTGCGCCCAAGCGTACACGCAAGTGTACGTGTTCTCACCAAGTAATAAAGTGGCCCTTTCACAAGCCAAGTATCGATCCCACAGGGACTAGTGTTAAGCAAGTATCAAATTCTAGTTCTCTATTAAGATTAACTTAGTGGAAGCGCAACCAAAAGAGTTTTGAAATTAATAAACTAAAAGTAAAGTAAACAGTGCGTAAAGTAAATACTTGAGATAATCAATGGAGGAAAACCCATGGTTAAGGCACTCTGAACAATCATACTATGCTATTGAACTGCATTTGTTAGATTGCTTATCTTGGTTATTGATTCATAGGGTTTTTTGCATGATCATAGTCTCCCGACCTCTAATCGTCTACCTAACTTAGACATTACAACTACATCGTTGAGCGGGGATGTAATAATCTAATTAAATGCTTAAAGCTATCATCTTACATGTGAACCAAGCAAGTATTCTAGGTACATCCCTAGCCTAGATGCTAATTCAAATTCCTTATTTTATAAAAGAATAAGAACCTTAATCTCTTTATCTCCATGTTCTATCTTTCTATTTCCTCTTCCGAGATCACAAGGTCAATGATAACGCTCAAACTACACCTTTCAATGAGAATGTAAGCGATCATTGTCAATATAAAGCCCAACTAGGTTGGGGTCGAATCCCACAAGGAATATGGTGTGAACGTAAGTCGTTTGCGATTTAATCAACTGATAGTTGGATGTTTCCAGAAAAAGGGCGGGTTTTAGTTAACAAGTAATTGTTGGTCACTTTAGTTTAAATGTTTGTAATCAAGAGTTTATGAAAAACCAGAATTATGTTCACTAGGAGTTTTGGTACTTGACAGATGCTACTAGTGGTTCAAGATTCTCACGGTAGGTAGGACAACAAGTTATCTTTAGCGAAGTTATGCTTAAATGTATCTCGACCTACTTAAGTATTTAATTACCTAATCCTCTCGAACTTAGGAAATTTATATTCACTGCCCAAATTTTACCTCAGGTTAACCAACCTTGTTACAACGCTGATTATTAAGCAGAAGTTTAGTGTTTCCAAGTCACTGTTGATAATTAACTTTCCACTATATTTGATTTCTCTCTCAAGCAAATCAAAGCAGGTGTTATCTATCATTTGCAACCAGCAGACAATAATTAAAACATCAGAATTATCAAGGAGTCCTGCCACCTTTTGAATCTTGAACACTCAGCACCTTATCAAGACCTACCCCTAGATCCCATAATTCAGGTTAAAGGAATTTAGCTGCTCATGACGTAATAATCAAAGAAACTGGATGAATTCATTCTTTGAAAGATGAACTTACCAAAAGATGAATAGAAACTAGAGATTCTCAGATTAAATCACCAAATGAAAATCCCAAAATAATGATGATAGTCTCTTTAAAGTAATTGCTTTCTCAAGCCAAAAGAAGAGGGAGAAAAATATCAAAGTATCGTGTCTCAAAACTCAAGGTTTGGAACTCTAAAGAAAACCCTAAACAAGGCTTTAAATAGTTCACAAACAAAATAATAAAATTCAAAAATTCCTCAGATTAGGTGATGCCATTTGTGATAGCCTATCAGGAGGCTGACGACTTATCACAAATGTCGTCAGCTTCCTTTATGCTTTTGGTACTCGCTGCCTAACGCTGATGATAAATGGTGATGCCCTATCATATCCTTGACGACCTATCACAAATGTCATCAAGTCTTTTACTTAGCTCTCATGTTCTACCTTAGGCTGACGGCAATCTTGATGACTTATCATCTCCTTGATGTTCTATCACAACAACTTTCAACTTAGGCCAATTCTCTATCTACTTCTGACGATAAAGCTGATAGCTTATCACAGGGTTGAAAACATATCACAAATGTCGTCAGTCATACTTTGCCTTTATTTACTTCAGATGTCACCTCATTTGCTTCAATTCATATTGGTTCTCTAACATCTTAGCTTCTACTGCAAAATCAAACATAAAGCAATCAAAAACGACAAAAGTTGCTTAAGACTTTGCAATTTTTCTTAGTTAAAAGCCTCAAATGTGTTAGCATTAGGTCACACATCAACAACAATACATATATTCTAAGGGTCGCGAATCCTCAAAATAGTATAAACATGGATGAACAAACAAACAAATATGCTAATAAAATCAAACAAACTCAATTCAAAGCGAAAGTAAACATGTTCTTAGCCTTAACCCCGGAAAAGGGTTTCTAGCCAATAATCAGCATAATCATTATCAAAATACTTGAATACATTATTAAATCTATTAAAAATCTAAAGTTAAATTCAAATTAATGGATATAACATGTTCAAGGTAGTGTCAAAGCCGAAAATATTAAAAAGGAAATTAAGAAGTCTTCATAGAGATCGGTTTGGTCACCTGATGGATCAAGTAAACATTGATAGGGAAGATCTCAAAAATGAGTAGGATGAACTCCAAGTAAATCCTATGGATAAGTAGTTGTATCAAGAAGAGAGACAAATGAGACAACAATTTCAAAACTCATCATTATCATCTGAATTAATACTACTACAGAGGAGTAAAATCAACTGGTTGAGATTGGGAAATGACAACACTAGGTATTTCTTCTCAGTATTGAAAAGAAGGAAGTTACAACACTCCATTACCCAGCTAAAGGATGAAAATAACTGTGTTCAGCATGATCAGAAACACATTGTAGAAATTTTTGTCAAATACCACCAAAGTCTTTTGGGTAAATCTGAGGGGAAAAGAATCAAGTCTAATAAGTGCATTTATGCCCAGGGCCACATCCTGAATGAAGAGCAACAAATGTTGCTGCTGGAACCTATTACAGATGCAAAAATTAAGAAAGTATTATGGAGTATGAATGTCAACAAAAGTCCTGGACCTGATGGGTATGGAGGGTTTTTTTTCAGAGTTACTTGGCACATTATTGGTCCTGAGGTATGTATAGCTATAAAGGATTTCTTTTAGAATGGCAAGTTGCTAAAATAACTAAACACCACTATAATCTCTCTTATTCCTAAAATGGAAAAACCTAAGTATGACAGCCAATTCAGACCAATTTCATGCTGTAACACTTTATACAAGTGTATATTTAAGGTCTTGTATAACAGAATGAAGAAGCTATTGGACAGTCCATTCAATCATGCCCAGGCTGCATTTGTCCAAGGGACAACACTTATCTAGAATATATTGGTTTGTCATGAACTGATGAGACATTATAATAGGAAGAAAAATCCAAGATATTTTATGAAAATAGACCTCAGAAAGGCCTACAACATGGTGCAATGGAAATTCATATAAGAGATACTGCAGGGATATGGCTTTCCCCCTAGATTTGTCCAGATGATCATGAACTGTGTGTTTACAACAAGTTACACAATTAAGGTGAATGGTGAAGAATGTGGATTCTTTACAGGTAGAAGAGGGTTAAGACAAGGGGAACCTATATCCCCTCTGCTGTTTGTGTTGGTGATGGAGTACATATCAAGAGTTTTTTGCAGAATGTCTGACCTTTCTGATTTTAGGTACCACCCAATATGCAAGAAGTTGAAACTAACTTACCTTACCTTTGCAGATAATCTTATGATCTTCTGCAAAGGCAATAAAGCTTTAGTGAGCAGAATCATGGAGGCCCTGCATTAATTTACTGCAACAACTGGTTTAGAAGCAAATCAAGATAAGTGTAATGTCCTTATATCTAGATCAAATTCAATGGTGCAGGACAAAATTCTCTCAATTACAGGGTTCAAATTAGGTAAGATTTCTATTAGGTACCTTGGCTTGCCTCTCTCCCATAAAAAGTGGACAAAGATTGACTGCCATCATCTATGCAACAAAATCACTACTAAGCTTCAAGCTGCATCAAACAAGCATTTGTCTTATGCTGGTAGGCTACAAATAATCAATTCAGTGCTTTTTTCATTGTAAAACTTCTAGAGTTCAGTACTACTTCTCCCTTAGAGTGTAGTTAAACAAGTGAAGGCTAAATGCAGAAAGTTCCTATAGGGAGGTATTGATGAAAAGAGGAAAGTTTCTTTGGTGAAGTGGGAATTAGTTTGTTGTTCCAAAGCTTAGGGTGGCTTAAATATCAAGTGTTGTAAACTCTGGAATATTGCAACTGTGGGGAAATTGATTTGGTAGATTCATCATAACAAGGAAACACTTTGGGTACAATGGGTTAACCATATTTATATGAAAGAGGGGGTAGACTTCTGGGAGCATATAACACCTCAAGACTGGAGCTGGTATTAGAAATAATTGCATAAAATTAAACTTGGTATAATCAGAATGGATATGGTGTGACTACTTCTAGGAATCTCTGATATTTATGCGAAGCTATTGGGTGTGAAAAATTCTTGGAGAGGAGCAGAACTAATATGGAGTAGAATAGCACTCCTAAAAGATAGGTTTATAATGTGGTTGGCAATGTAAGACAAAATACTTACCAAAGAGAGACTACAGAGGCTTGGCTTGGGTAAAGATTCTAATTGTTGTGTCCTGTGCGAGCAGCAACAAGTAGAAGATATTACACATCTATTCAGGGCATGTGCAGTAACACAAATTCTTTGGCAAAAACTGGAAAGTTGGTTGCACATCAATCTTCATAAAAAAGACATCACACAATCCATTCTCTTAATTAGGAAGTAGTTGTGGAAGGAGTTTAAAAAAGAAGTAGTTGCAACAACAGTTGGAGCAATGTTACACGCCATTTGGTTAGCCATAAATGGTAAAATTTTTAGGAAACACAAAGTGAATTCAGAGTTTTTGTTTCAACAAATACAAAAAATAGTGCAAGAGAGAGTTGAAATGTATAGAGGATCCAAACATGCTAGAAAATGTATGGGTATTTTGATGACAATATGTAATTAGTGATACTGAGGCTTGATTAGGCTGATCTCGCAATGGATTGGCTGATCAGATTCTCCTTAGTTGTACTCAAATTGCATTGGTATGGTAATATTTACTCTTTATTTACAATAAAAATAATAATATAAACCTTAAAAAACATGTGTAGCAGCCTTCTCAAGCTCCCAAAGACACCCAAAAGTATTTAACAAAGCGTACACCAAGTCCTATTTATAGTTGAGGACTTAAGCCGTGTGTGAGAAGAGATCCGTGGTGCATTGGATATCATATGGAGAGAGATTCGTGAGGCATTGATTATAACTTGGGAAGAGCTCCGTGATGCATCCAATTTGCATAGGCTCAATAGAATGTGCCTCTTCACACCTAATTTCGTCTAAGTGTTTCTCCTTCCATACCTTGCCTGGTGGTGCTATTTCCACTCAATTTCTAGATTGTATAGCATCAATATATAAACATAATCAACTAAACAAGAATCCTACATAATCAAACACTAAATATTAGAGCTCAAAGCAACACAACATTCACAATGAATAACTAAAAACAAGAGCTAAGACTAGGCTTGTCCACATTGATTTTTAACTTCGTGTTTCGGCTCTTGACTTGATCGAATTGAACTTTGAAAATTATAAAAAAGTTGTTCCACATCACAATAATAACCTTAGAAAATCATTCAACACATTAGAACCCACCACGATAGACTAAAACAACACCTATCTCAAGCTAGTAAACTAGTTTTCTCGTCTAGACTCTAAATGACCCAATTACATACAAACTTGCTTGAAAACACCTTTAAACATTGTAATTACATAATTGGACACTTATATGCTTATTTATATCATTATTAACACATAATTCGCTCAAGAAGTCCTCAAAATAAGGCTAAATGAGTTAGGAAAGCAACACTAAATTGCATAAATACACCCAACATCATCACCCCACACTTAAAGCCTTGTTTATCCTCAAACATCTCTTTACTCTAAGCATCATAAGATGAGGAGACTCCACACTTCTACTACACACAAGACTCTCAAGCTAGTACTATAATGACTACATATAATGCAAGTTTCTACACTAAGCATTAATACATACACAATTGAAAGATTAAGAATACTACTTCAAAACATCCTAGCCTCAAGAATTGACACACCTATTTGGAAAACTCATACATATCGTTCAATCAAAAACATAACACAATTCGCCCAACTGTTATCAAACATGTTCCCTCATAAGAACAGAGTTACACATAATCACTCATAACCATGCAATCCATAAAAGAATGGGTACAAGAATCAAATTGTGCTCACTCTCAGAAAAAATTCACAAGTTACATATAACGAACTATAGGCTTGCCCTTAGTGTAGTACTCCACTAATGCCAAAATGGTAAAGCTTAGGATCCAATAGGTCTTTAATGGTTGTAATGTAGGCTAAGGGTCTGGTAGGAACTATTCTAGCCAGTAATAGTGACTATCTTCCCTAAGCGCTTTAATACATCACATCATACAATCAACTCACCTTCAACAACCAAATTACACCATATTTGTATACCCCATTCTTTTGTTTTTTGCCCTATCTTATTTAAGCTTATTCACATAAATTATGGTGGGAGTATTCTATGCATAACTTATTCAATTTGAACAATTTTTTATTCTTATCATTATTCAACTCCCAACCACAACACATATCAAATTTTTGAACACTATTAGGTATCACTTAGGGGCTTCAATTTCACCTTTTCCTTCTTAAATTTCATACTCCTTAACTTAATTAATTTTTTCACTAAAGCACTTAGGATCTTCGGATCAAATTATGGTCAATCAAAGAAGGGATTAGGCTACATATAAGGCCAACAAATAAAAAGCTAAAGGCTTAATACAGCTTACTAGGATAATGGATAAGGGTAGGTAAAAGAAGGTATAAAACATGGCAATCAAGGAAATGCCTATATTATCTCCTAAATCCACACTCTTTATTTTGCTTTGCATACACACCAGGAAAGTTCTAGACAACACATGCAACAAGGACTATACAACAACCTTACATGCACATGGCATATGTTCAACTCAAGTAGGATCATAATAAACTCTCAATCCAACAATTACATGAATTCAATCATTAAGACAACAAGTACAAGAGTCATAAACATGATCCTAAGAGTCTTAAAAAATAGTAATTCACACAATCAACATGATCTTTACCATCAAAACACTTGCATCATGTACTCAAATATAGTACATACAAGAGTATCTCACACTTATTCAAAATAATTTTTTTTAAAATTACCCTAAAACTGGGAATTTTCCCACCCCACATTTAAAAATCTACTTTGTCCCCAAAGTATAGTTAAAAATAGAGATAGAAATACTATCTGAGGCCTCTAGACCTAGCTAGTAGCATCTTTATACATTAAAAGGGTTTGAGGACCACATACTTAGTCTTCTCCATGATTCTTTGCTAAGGTTTTCAGTAGTAAAACTTCCCATCGACTTGTGACTCAGCAAAAACAAAAACTAGTGAAGTAAAATTTATAATACTGAAAATAAAATCAACTTTAACTTATCTTGGGTTACCTCTCAAGCAACGCCTAATTTAATATCGTGGCACGACGCAATCTCTGACTCGACTATATTTTTTAATCCTCTCTCTCATACATGGATGCCATCTTCTTATTCGTTTCTGACCTCTTAAGTATGAACTCCCAAGGTCAACAACTTTTTCA
Organism: Capsicum pubescens; assembly: GCA_030864215.1. Taxonomy (NCBI): domain Eukaryota; kingdom Viridiplantae; phylum Streptophyta; class Magnoliopsida; order Solanales; family Solanaceae; genus Capsicum; species Capsicum pubescens. Next base: position 188,279,667 of record CM061544.1, on the reverse strand, counting down.
ACTATAGCCTTTTTAGGCTTATCAATCGGCATTATGTCGGGCTTTGGTGTTGGAGGATTGGCCTGCTCAATGAGGAAGTCTGAAGAGGTATTTTGTGGAGAAGACTTTCCACTCCACACTTATCCCCTTCAATCACTGTAATCATGCACAAATATTTGTAGTGGGAAAGTGTCTTGAGCGGTTTGTACATTTTGAAAACTGCCTCTTCATCATCCAACCTCAGTGTGAGCGTTCCCTCTCTCACATCAATCAACGCTCCTACCATCAATAAAAATAGATTCCCCAAGATGACTGGTACTCTTTTGTCTACTTAAAAATCTAAAATAATAAAGTCAGCAGGAATAATAGACTTACCAACCTTAATTAGGACATCTTCTATGATTTCTTCGGGGCGGGCTAGGGTTCGATCTATTAACTAAAGCATCACCATGCTTGATATTGTCTTCCCAAGACTAAGGTGTTGAACAAGGAGATGGACCCCAAATTAACACTTTCCCCTAAATCACTTAGTGCATGGATTACCTCACTACTGCCAATTTGAATGGGGAGAGTGAAACTCCCAGGATCTTTGAGTTTTTGTGGAATCTTTGTATAACTACAAAACTACACTCCTCAGTGAGTGATACTATCGCAATATCCTGCTGCTTAACTTTGTTAGTGACCGCATTCTTTATATACTTAGCATACTTGGGCATTTCCTAAAAAAAATCTAAAAGAGGTAAGTTAATGTGCAACTCTCTAAACATGTCAAAGAAATTCTTAATGCATGCAACCTCCTTTGCCTTTATATTCTTCTGTGGGAAAGGTAGTGGTGGGATCTTGTTCACCTCTTCAACAACTTTTGCTTTTGAGAACTCAAACTTCCTCAAAGTTTTATCAACTTAGTCAGATACCAGTGGGGTAATCTCTTCAGTATTTACCTCATTGGTTTTCTTTGGAGATCCTTCATTAAGCTCCTTACCACTCTTCAAAGTGATTTTCATGACTTATTTAGGATTTTCAGTATCACTTGGCAACCCACCTTGAGGCTTGGTATTTTATGCCAGTTGTAGCTAACAATTTTTCAACTATAAGATCCTTGTGGCTGCTTGTTGGCTTTTCATCTCTGCCTATTATCTTTTCATATCTACTTCCAACTATTCTTGACCATCTATAAGTGGTTTCAATATCTCTTTTATATTACTTGTGGCTTAATTTCCTTGTGCCCGTGGTTACTGAAACTGCTGCTAGTTATTCCATGAGGTATTTAGTGGCTGAGTCTACCACTTTTGATTATAGGCATTACTATAATTTTTCCTCTGAACATTGCCCACATATATCACAGACTCAGGATTTGAGCACACATAGCCGCTGAATGCCCACTGTTACCACAAACCTCACACCAACCTACAGTCAGTTGGATTGCATTAACTTTGGTTGTAGGCTATGCAACCCCCAACTTCATATTTCTTATTTAATTCTATAGAGCAACGAGTTGAGAGGATCGAGAGGTAAAATAGTCTACCTCTAACACACCAACAACCTTCTTTGTAGCATTCTTTGAGTCCGAATGCCACTTAAGATTACCATGTGCAATTCGGTTCAACAAGGCATATAATCCATCATACATCATCTCCAAAGCTTGACCACCTGCACCTGAATCAAGAAAAATTTTTGTGTTATGGTCAAGTGCCTCAACAAAAGTATAAGTTAATACCTCATTGGACTACTGATAGCATGGACAGTTCTGAAAAAGATCTTTGAATCTCTCTCAAGCATGATATAAATTCTCATCTAGATTCTATTTGAATCACACAATCTCACTGTGAAGTCTCCCTATCTTACCAAATAGAAAGAAGTGGATTAGGAATCTCCAGGATAAGTTGTCCTGAGTAGTGATTTTATTTGCAGGATCAGCATTTAACCTCTTCTTTTCTTCCCCTAACAGTGAAAAAGAGAATAGTATCAGCCTCACATAGTCAGTTGACACCTCCATAGGGATGAATGTGTCACTAATCTCTAGAAAGTTTTGTAGATGGACTTATGAATCTTTATGCAAAATACCAGTAAACTATACACTACTGATCAGAAGTTGCACCATATTCTGCTTCAGCTCAAAATTATCTCCAGCAGCAGGTTTCTTAAAAGGGGGAGTTAACTTTATCAGAAGTGGGATTATCACTTTTCGAACTGTCCTATGAGCTGGTTGTTCTTCAGCCATGAGATAAGGATTGTATTGATCTTCTTCAATTTGTGGAATATGAGGAAGAAGGATTACTTCTCTTCTTTATTAACGGAAGCATTTCTCGGGATCGATGCTTGGTTCAACTAAATCCATATCCCTTGCCAGCTTACTAGTTTGGAAACCTGTTTCCTGCAAATACAAAACCAAGACAAAGCATAAGGCACCAAAGAAATCCAAAAATCAAAACTAAAACAAAAACATTTTCCAATTTACAAGTCCCAGGTAACGACTCCAAAAACTTATTGCGCCCAAGAGCACACGTAAGTGTACGTGGTCTCACCAAGTAATATAGTGGCCATTGCACAAGCCAAGTATCGATCCTACAGGGACTAGTGTTAAGAAACTATCAAATTCTAGTTCACTATTAAGATTAACTTAGTGTAATCACAACCAAGAGAGTTTTGAAATTGATAAACTAAAAGTAAAGTAAACAGTGCGTAAATTAAAGAGTTGAGACAATCAAGGGAGGAAATCCCAGGGTTAAGGCACTGTGAACAATTATACTACCCTATTGAACTAAATTCATTAGATTGAATATCTTGGTTATTGATTTATAGGGTTTATTGCATGATCATGGTTTCCCAACCTCTTATAGTCTACCTAACTTGGACATTACAACTATATCGTTGAACGGGGATATAATAATCCAATTAAGTGCTTAAAGCTATCATCCTACATGTGAACCAATTAAGGCTTCTAGGTACATCTCTGTCTTAGATGCTAATCCAAATTCCTTATTTTATTAAATAATAAGAACCTTACTTTCTTCATCCCCACGTTCTATCTTCTTATTCCCCCTTTTGAGATCACAAGATTGATAATACAATATTATAAGGGTCACGAATCCTAAAAATAATTAAAAAAAGGATGAAAAAATAACCAAATATGATAATAAATCCAAACAAACTCAATTCAAAGTTAAAGTAAACATGTTCTTAGCCTTAACCCCAAAAAAGGGGCGTTTAACCACTAACTGATATAATCATAATCCAAATACTTTAATACATGATTAAATCTATTAAAAAGTTAAATTTAAAGAATATAAATATTAAAAAAATGTGTGTAGAAGCCTCCTCAAGATCCCAAAGATGTCCAAAAGTATTTAACAAAGCGTACAACAAGTTTTATTTATAGTTAAGGACTTAAGCCATGTGTGAGAAGAGATCTGCAGCTCATTGGATATCACATGGAGAGATATCCTAAAGGAATTGGTTATCATGTGGATAGCTTTGTGATGCAGCCAATTCGCGTAGGCTCACTGGAATGTACCTCTTAACACCTAATTTCGTCTAAGCGTTTCTCCTTCATCCCTTTCCTTGTGGTGTTGTTTCCACTCAATTTCTAGATTGTATAGCATCAATATATCACCATAATCAACTCACCAAGAATTATACATAATCAAACGCCAAATATTAGATCTCAAAACAACCAACATTCACAATGATTAACTAAAAACACGAGCTAAGACTAGACGTCTCCACATTGATCTTTAACTTAGTGTTTCGACTCTTGACTTGATCTAATTAGACTTTGTACATTATAATAAAGTTTTTATACATCATAATAATAACCTTAGTAATTCATTCAACACATTAGAACCCACCAAAATAGACTAGAAAAACACCTAGCTCAAGTTAGAAAACTAGTTTTCTCATCTAGACTCTAAATGACCCAATTATGTACAAACTTGCTTGAAAACACCTATAAAAATTGTAATTACATACTTGGGAACTTATATGCTTATTTATATCATTATTAACACATAATGCGCTCAAGAAGTCCTCAAAATAAGGCTAAATGAGCTAGGAAAGCAACACTAAAGTGCATAAATACACCCAACATCACCTCACTTGAAGGTCGATAAGTGCAAAATCCAATGTTTTACAAGTGCTTTTTTTATGTTCTCACCAATAACCAACAAGACTATTTAGAAATTTGATGTGAATTTAGGTAAAAGGTTTGAGTTTTCAAAGTGGCGAGATAGAATATGTATTGTTGTGCCCTTATATTTTCCCAATGTACCTCGAAGATGTGTTGATCAAAAGTTGGGTAAAAGATTCAAATATTCTAAATAGATACATAAATGATATTCAGAAGATGTTGTGCCACGACTTTAACTAAGGCGCTTCTTCGGAGGCAACACAAGGAATTTTTCTTGATATTTTCTAATATTTTTAATTCAATTTTTAGCTTGTATTTGGGTGTTTATAGCTGATAGCATAAGTTGGAAAGGGTATTTGAAGAATGAAACCCCTGATAAGTATATTGGACTTTTATTTTATCATTTTTCCTTTCTTATGTAAGATTACAAGGTATGATATTTTATGAAATTCTTTTTAAAAATAAAAATGATGATCGCATTCCATGGTTTCTTTTTGTTTGAATTTTATTCGTTTGATCTTAATTTTGTAGAATGTGGTTGTTGGGATGAAAATTTTGAATGTGTACCTTGTTTTAAATGCTCAATTGAAAATTTCTTGCTTCCATACACTAGTGCACACTATGTGTTTGATGAAACACCCAGTTGAGGTTTGCTTTCTTAATTGAGTGGAGGGTGATTTAATTGGGTTCGTATGATTACAAATGGTGTATTTGCTGATGAATTAGTGCATTAAGATTGTTCACATGTGTTGGTATTCTATTTTTCAAGATCTTATCTTTCATGGGCACCATGTGTTTGTTAAAATGTAGATAAGAGAGGAACACCTTATATACTTGTAAAGGTTAATGTAAACTTTCTTGAGGTATTATGTGATTATTTTTGGAGCATAGTTTTGAGTACAATTGGTATTAAATATTGGATAACCGATGTTTTTTAGTTGAAATTATTGATAAATATTACGTCCATGGTTTGATCGATGAATGTGATTATCATAGCATCTCCTGGTGAACTCTAAGTAACCCGAGAGACATGAATTCTTGCCTTTCCCTATGATGGACTTAGTGATTCCATTGTTAATGGTATAGGTTCTTTTGTGTTTCTATTGGTGCCATAAGTGTTTTATGAGATAAATGGACGATATGTGAAGTTGTGAGTAAAGAATCTCATGGAGCATAACGACACTGTTGCCATGCATTCACCTAGATTGTTCTTTAATTGTTTAGGAAGAGGCAAAAATTTGAAAATTCTTTCAAAATGTTATTGGCAAGAAATGAAATAATTTTGAGAAAAAACTAAAAATATAGTTATTTTTTTGAAAAATATCAAGGATGTTTTTGAGCTTTCTTTTGAGTGAGACCATTAAATTCTATTCTTGGATATCTCTTTAAAAGAATAAGTCCTTGGCTCGAAGTAACTTATTAAGCTCAAATAGCTCAAATTGGTAGGGGGACTAACTTTTTGGTCTATTAGTACGATGCAATGTGTGGTAAGATTTTTGAATAATTCGTGTACATATGTGTAGTGTAGAACTTGCCCCGAGCTTGTTCAAAGAGAAATCCTAGACAATAGTGGTTTGGAGGATGACCCAAGGCCATTTTTGACCCGATAGACAAATTCCCACCTTGACATTTTTTCCTAGTTAACCCCTTTGAGCCTTTGACCTATTTCTCTTTCTTTTTGTAATGATAACCTTGCTAAAACACCTAATCCCTTTTTAAATATCTCTTTTGGCACTTAACCTTCTTTGATGTATTGCATGATTTGAAAAAATTAAATATAGGCGAACTCATAAGTTTGTAGGGTTTGTGTGGTTGGGAGAATAATGTAAGGGTAGTCCACACTCCAAGTTTAGGAGGATAAATATGATGTTCTAATATGTGTCAAGAAAGGTATATGTAAGATGGTTAATTTATGTTCTTAAGAGACAAGAGACATACTTAATGGTAAAGTTGTATAACCTAGCCTATAAAACTTAAGGAGAAACAACACAAATGGGTGGGTGGGTGGGTGGGGGGGATAAGAAGAGCTTAAAGTTATAAAGTCTCTTGAAAAGAGTCAAAGAAAAGAAGAAAAAATAGTGGATTGGAATTATTTGGTTAAAAAAAAGAAAAAAAAGTTAAGGGAAACATGGGAAATGATTTGAAGGAGAATAAGGTGGGTAGTTTGAAATTTTTGGGGTAGAAGGGGTTGAGAAATTGCATTGAAGGGGTTCTTTTAGTCACTTGATCCATACATATTCCTTCTCGCACTTTAAACCTTTATCTTGAACCACAAGACCTTGGTGATTCCAAACTAGGTAAGTCTACGTTAGTTGCGAAAACCACAAAGGGCAAGCCTATGTTTCTACTCGTTGTGTTTGAATTTCTTAGCAAGGGTGAGTGTGAATTATTTCATTATTTTAAGTCCTTTAGAATTTTCAATGTCATGTGTGTGTGGAGCTAACTCTTGCTTGTGAGCAGCATTGATACTTTGGGATAGATTGTAAAGTCTTTCATCCGTTGGTCAGGACATGTCCCCGACTCTGACAACGACAATGATAATGTTAATGATAATGAAAATTATCAACTCAAATCTAGGAATGGAAAATAATAAAATGCCTAATCCTTATAGAGAATGGAAGCTCACCACTTTACTACAACGAACCGACGAATAGAGCCAATCCCCTTAACTCTACACAGGATTAGTAAAGGTATCTCTGGTGCCTACATCATATGGGGTTACAACGTTCGGAGATGGTTAGTGGGTTGAGCGCTAGTATGTAACTTAGGAATAAGGATAACATAATGCCATGATCAATAGTTCAAAATTATTCAAATCTAATACACATAATCAAATGCTTATATATATATATATCACATGTCGGGATAGAGAATAAGGCTTAACATGCATTTTAAAACCTTAGCCTGGATTTGTGTAGCTCAACTATCATAATATAAGAAGGCACCCACGAGCTATATGGGCCCAGATCTCCCCTAGCTGGAAGGGCCCCAGTGAGTGTGGTCACATCAACTAGAGGGTATATATATACATTATAGGGGACTCGAACCACCCGACATTCCAAGGTTACTTAAGCACCCAATCACATGATATAATATAGGGAACTCAAACCTCTCATTTATATAATAAGGGGGACTCGAACCACTGGGTTATTTAGACCCCCACTAACCTTAGTTTCTAGTATTGGTCCCTCGGGACCTCTACTTTCATGACTCAGCTACACAATCCTCTTTTAAGCCCCATTAAAACATTTATCACACATTTCCATTAATTAAACCATATTAAATAATAAAGCATACATTGTTGGTATCATCATGCTAACTATACTTGCACGGTAACAACAACATGCCAAACCAATTATCATCACTTGGGTAAATTCACAAGCCCCTTGGTTGAATTATACTTTAGGTTGGGGAATTATATAAACCTGTAAGGCTCAATTCACACCATTATGCTTCATTGACATTTCACATTATGGAATAGTTCAAGAGTAGTTCAATATGTGTACTTTTCATATTCAAAACAAATTTCACAATGTGGGGTTGAGGCCAATACCATTTCAAAAGTGACAAGCTTGGGGGAATCACAATCCACATGTTTATTCCCCTTACCCATGCATCCCACAAGTTCAAAACCATAATTAAAGAATGAAAAATTATTTGTAAATCATGAGAAACATTATTCAACAATAAGCATTCTAAAATCCCCAATCCATGTTTCAAAACCATCATCAATACCATATGAACAACACTTTAAAATATTTTCTTTTAGTAAATTAGCAATTAGGGGAGAGTAACATACCTGAGATACCAAGTTTTATGGTGAGAATTTAACCCTTGATCCCTTGGATGACCAACTTCTTAGAAACCCTAAGTATCTTGCTTGAGGGGATTTAAAGAGAATAAAAAGAGTCTTTGATGTGTTAAAGTGTAGAAAGAATGCCCCAAAGGTGTTTTATGGACGTGGGATCTAAGTGGTTAAAGTGGAAAATGTTAAAAGTGCCCTCAACTTAAAAGTTAGAAAAGTGTCGCCAGTCACTATGGGTCACACGATGACTCATAACAACACCTTTTGACTCGTCACCACGAGTCGAAACCAAGTCAATATCAAGGGTTACCCATACTATTGACCCTATGACTTACATTATATAACTCATAGGGTCCAACATAGAACCACTTGGGCCTTACATTAGTCACCCTATGATTTGCACCCAACGACTCGTAACGAGGCCTCATGACTCATAGTGAATCACTCATACTCAGAGAAGAACTTAGTCATACACACACTATTTAAGCTACGATTGGGTCCTTAGGACCCGTCAAGACTCCTTGCAACTCGTAAGGTGGAGTCGTAGTAAGGGTCGCGAGAATAAAATTTCAGAAATTTTCAACGACCAAAATCTAGGGTGTTAAAGTTAGGATGTGCCTGAAGGCTCGAACAGGTGAGGATACTAGGATCATATCTCCCTCTAAATCTCCCAATTAGCCTCCTATACTGTGTGGAGTCTCCACTAAACATTACCCACTAGAATCTCTCTAGAGCGCCTCCTGACATCACTAGCCAATATGAACGCCAGCTCCTCCACAAAGGTCAATATCTCATCCAACTGAACCGAGTCCCATTGAAGAGCATGAGACTCATAAAGAATGTACTGTCGCAATATAGAAACATGGAAAACTAAATAAATAGCAACAAAATCTGAGGTTTAGTCTAATGCATCAGCCACCTCTCCAATTGTGTAAAGGATCTCAAAAGGTCCAATATATTTAGGGTTGGTCTTGACCTTCCTCCCGAACCTCGTCACACCCTTCATAGGTGATACTTAGAGGAATACTCAATATCTAACTCCAAATCTCAAGGCATGAATTGTACAATCTACATACTACGAGCTTCTCTTAATCTATCTTGATCCACCAGAACGCTATCCAAAATCCTTAAGTAAGTCACTAGTATGGTGTCTAACCTCGAAGGTCTCAAACCAAACCAATTGCAGATCAATAATGCCTCAAATGATTCCATCTCAATACTCAATGGCAGATACTATTATATGCAAACTCTGTCAAAGCTAAGTGTTGCTCCCACTAACCTCCAAAATCTATAGCATAGTCTCAGAGCATTTCCTTGAGAACCTAAATAATCTATTGCAACTGCCCATTGGTCTGAGGGTGAAAAGTTGTTCTAAGATCCACCTGAGTGCCCAACTTCTACTGAAAACCTCTCCAGAAGCTAAAAGTGAACACTAAGCCCTGGTCTGAAATAGTACATATAGGTACTCGATTCAGGTAAACTATCTCAGAAACATAGATATGGGCTAACCTCTCGGCAGTAAATGACATTTGAATAGGAATAAAATATGTCGATTTGGTCAACATATATATAATGACCCACATACCATCGAAACTTAAGAGGTGTGATACAAACCAATAATAAAGTACATGGTGATCCAGTCCAAATTCCACTTGGGAATGGCAAATCTCTAAATCCAACCACCAGGTCTTTGATGCTGGACCTTCACTTGTTGACAACATAGGAAACAAGCTACAAAGTCTACCATATATCTCTTCATGCTACTCCTCCAATAATACTGGCTCAAATCTCTATATATCTTAGTTGTACTAGGGTGAATAGAATATCTAGAGCTATGAGCCTTATGCAATATTGACTTAATCTAGTCACCAACCCACAAAACACAAATACAACTATCATATCTCAGAATACCCTCGAAATTCATAGTATCCCACATAGACTCACCACTTAACACCTAATATCCTTAAATTGGTGACTTCAAATCTTCTCAAATAAGGTAGACCTTGTCTCCAAACTAGCAAGAATCCTCCTGGGATTAGAAATATCAAGTCACATCATTAAGTGTGCTAAGACTGGATGTCCCATGCCAATAGACTCTGAGAAATCGAGATAGAAGCCAAGCTATAAATACTTACTGCTTTTAGGCTTAATGTATCTGCTACCATGTTCTCTTTACCCAAATGGCATAAAATAGAGGGTCATAATCCTTGTGAAACTCCATCCATCTATGTTTCCTATAATTAAGCTCTTTCTAGATCATAAGATTTTAAAGACTACGATGATTCGGTGTAGATCTCACAATACACACCATAAAAATAATGCCTCCAAATTTTAAGAGCAAAAACTATCCCCACCAACTTTAAATCATGAGTAGGGTAGTTGCGGTAGTGCACCTTTAGTTGCCTTAAAGCATAAGAAAAAACTCAACCCTGCTGCATAAATATACAACCCAAACCAACATCAAAAGCATTTCAATATATGGTGAATCCCTCACCTCAACAGGAAGAGCCAACATAGGAGTTGAAGTGAGAAATCCCTTGAGCTTCTAAAAGCTTGAATCACATTCCTTGGACCACTGGAAAGGAAAGAAACCTCATTATAGGTAAATCTAGTCATCAGTGTTGCAATAGTAGCGAAACCCTTAACAAACCACTTGTAGTAACCGACTACACCAATAAAGCTACGGATCTTAGGTAGAGATGTAGACATGGACCAATCATGAATAACCTCAATCTTCACTGGATACACCATAATTCTATCCTTATACACCACATATCCTAGGAATGTCATCGACTCGAGCCAGAACTCACACTTTGAGAATTTGTCAAAATCCTGAGATTTCTCAAAGTCTGGAGCATAATCCTTAAATTTTACATATGCTCTTCTCTACTCCTCGAATACATAAGAATGTCGTCGATGAAAAAAATCATGAAGGAATCTAAATAACACATAAATATGTCGTTCATCATATCCATGACCGTTATTGGGGAAATTTTCAACCTAAAATACATCACTTGGAACTCATAATGACTATAACGAATCCTGAAGGTTATCTTTAGGATGTGCTCATCCCTAATCCTCAACTGATAGTAATTGAACCTCAGTTCAATCTTGGATAACATCATTTCTCCCTAAAGTTGGTCAAATGAATCATCACCATGAGTCATAGTATACCTATTTTTCACTGTCACCTTATTAAGCTGTCTGTAGTCAATACACATATGCAAGTAACCATCCTTATTCTTTATGAACAAGCTAGGAGAACACCAAGGAGACACACTTAGCCTAATGAAACTCTTACCTACAATATCCCAAAGCGAGAATTTAGCTCTTTAAGCTCAGCAGGAGCCATACGATAAGAAGGCATAAAAATAGGTTGTGTGTTGGCTCAAGATCAATAATAAACTCAATATTGCACTCATGAATAAGACCAGGTATATCTATAAGACCTCGCAAAGTTCTCTCGTAGTTTGAGCCTTAGAGCGTGTCAAGTAAAGTGTAATTCTGACCTTAAAAGATCGAGGAGTGACTTCCAAAGTGAGAAATATTTTAAACCATGTAGAATTTCCCTAATATAAAATTTTTATCCTATAGAGAATTGAATATGATTTCCGTCTATATCAAATTATCCCAAATTTGACACTCGGGCGAAGAGTTAGAGCCATTTTAGTGAGACCGTGTGCCACCTGGCACTTTAGCACGTTGCGGAGCTATCCAAAATGGCAATTGTCAAATTCCAGAGAGCCTCCGCAATTGTACCGCATCGCGGTGTATTTCCAATTTGCAACTAAGGTGGCAACGCGATTTTGACCGTGTTGCGCCAAGGCTCAGTTTCTCAATTGTCCAATTTTCAGTAAGCTGGTTCGATTATGGCGCATCGTGCCAGCATGTAAAATCGAGATTTTTTTTTCCAATTCTGGATTTTAATTCCAAGGGAAAAAGGGGTCTTTTCCCAATCCCTATATATACTCTTTAACACGAGATTCAGCACATTAAACCCAAATATCATTGTTTTCTCTCAATTTTCTTCAAGAACAATACCTAGGGTTTCTAATCCAAGACCCAAATCATCAAGGTTTCACCGTGAATCTTTCAAGAATTACATAGAAAGGTATGTTGTATGTTGATTCTTGGGTTCCTTCCACCCAAGAAGTTCAAGAATCCTTTTCAAAATTTTAAAGTTTATGTTTTATGAGTTTTCATGATTTATGTGAATAGATAATGAAGTTCATATTGTTGATAAGTTTTGACTCATGTTTTGATTACAAAGATTCAAGGTTTGACCTTAGTATGTGTTGATTATGTGATGTTCATGATAAAGCACCTTCAAGAAGCATGTTGAATTATGTAATTATGTTAATTTGGCATGTTGAAAGTTGTATGACCAAAGGGTGCCTGTCTTATGCTTGATAAATTACTTATTTAAAGAAAATATTATTATTGTAACATGGAGTATAATATACCCAAGTATGTGTCAACAAGTGCATGCTAAGTGTGTGTTGAAAGGACTAAATGAATGAATTGTGATATGTTTTTCATGTCTTCCTATTCATGTGAACTCCTTGTTGGATGATTTATGAGACAATAGCATGATTCCCTTTACAATTACATGTTTAAGATTCCCAAGTGCTCGAGATGATGCTTCATTGGTTATATTGCGAATGATAGTCTATTGTTATGATTATTACACAAGAGTTGCCATGTCTTATTTATTTATGTTATTGAGTCCTGGGGGTATTTAATACCCAAAAACTTAGCTGCTTGTCTAGAGCCGAGTCAGTCTCAAGATAATCTCAGTCGTATTGTGATCAGTATATTTCAGTTAGTGACAGAAGTTAAGAAAACTCAGTAAATCTCAGTATTCAGTTTAATCAAGGTCAGTACTCAGTTCAGATTTCAGTAAAGCTCAGTAAGTTACAGAACTCAGTCATATTCAGACAGAAAGTAGAATTCAGAAGTATTCTGTCAGATAACGGAATCAAGTAAACTCAGAAAGATCAGTCAAGTAAGATAATTAAATCAGTAACAGATTCAGTTCAGTTTAGTTCAGTAAAAGAATCAGTCCAGAGTCCTTCAGTTGGGAGTAGTAACTAGCACCGAGCGAGTTCAAGGATGACGGCTTCCCCGTTAGAGAGACAGAGTCGTTACTAACAGTCCCTGAACTCCAGAACTGCGTAGCCAGAGCAAGACTAGGAGTGACCCATTAGATTAAGGCTTGGCTATCATATTGCCTTAGGCTTGACTTCCTGTTCAGGGTCATCCGTTAGAGAGGCTTGACCATAGTAGAGGTTTTTACCCACGGCTAGGTATTGACACCCTTCCAACTAGGGTTATAGGTTGGACCCCACTAGATTAGATTCAGGGCATGTCGGTTAAGTTAAAACTCCTATAGTTGTAGTTTCAGTATCAGTCTTCAGAGTAGAACTTAGAAATTAGGACTATCAGATACAGTCACCCATATCAGAAAGGAACTTAGATAGTTCGATAGATTCATAGACCACCTACTAGATAGGCATGGTCTCATCAGATTCAGAGATCACCCGCTAGATAGGATTGATCTCAACTTCAGTACTCAGTTATCAATATTAAAAGATTCAGTTATTTAATTTCTCAGTATTAGTAGTGAGTTCATACATCAGTAAAGAAGTATTCGAGTCTCAGTATTCAGAGTCACGATGATTTTAGCTATGGTTGTGCATTCATGCATATGTCCTCATGCAGTGCTCTCATGATTATTCAGTTGAGCTAAGTTCATGCGCAAGCCCTTGCATTTAGCCTTACCTCATCTAGCATACTAGTACATTCAAAGTACTGATGCATACTTTTTTCTTGCGCTATGGTGTCTTATACCATAGGTTCTGAAGCGTGAGATCCAGAGCACCCTTAGTAGTCCAGACTCAGACAGCAGCAGTAGACGTAGCAGTGAGGTCTCTTCATTCGAGGATGATCCTTATTTTACTATGGCATTAGACTTAGTTTAATTTTAGTAGATGGAGTTAGTTGAGGACATGTCCCATCAACTCCACAGTTAAGACAGTTAATTACTTTTTAGACAGATGTATCAGTATTCAGTTTTCAGTTTTGAGTGTTTTAGATGTTTTGAACCTTATGGCAAGTTTCCACCAGTTTCTCGCAGTTATTATATTATTTTATGAAGTGCTCAGGTACAGATATCAGTAGAGGGTTAGCTTATGGTCCTTCGGGATCATGAACACCGTGTGACAACTAGGGGTTAGTCTCGGGTCATTACAATATCGATAGGAACAATATCAGGAAACTCACAAACTATAGAAACAAAGTCAGGAAAGGGACTCTCCACACTAAAATCATGAATATAAGCTAGATAAGACTCATAACCCCCTGATATAGGTGTCCTAGATTAAACATAAGAAATAATCCCTGTTGTCTCATGGATAATACATCCCTACCATACAATCGAGGGTATGCCAGGCATGGATAAGGTAACATTATTGGTAAAACAATCCAAGACTGCATAATAGGGGGATAACTAGTCCATGCCCAGAATCACATCTAAATCCACCATCTCTAATGCAATAAGATTAGCCTAAGTATCAAACTCTCAAAAAATCAAAACACATGACCTATAAACTGAATCCACTACTAAAAAATCATTGACGAGAGTAGATACACATAACGGCACAAATAAAAAATCCCAGGATAACTCTAACCATGGGTCATAGTAAGCAGATCCATAAAAATACGTGGATCCTAGATTTAATTCTTTTGATGGCACACTAAAATTGAACCTATAATAACAACATCCAAAGACTCTGCCTTAAGTCTAGAAGGCATGGAAAAAAAATGACCATGCCAACCACCTGGATGGGCTCCTAATCGATCTCTTTTCCTAGCTACCTGAGGAACTACATGAGCTCCCTGGGGACCACCCTGATAACCATGAACACCACCTCTGGCTAGGGGAAATATTGCCCTAATCAGTGGAACACTCTAAGCTGCAGGAACTACCGTTCTATGCCTGGAACATTCTCTAGAGATATAGTCAAAGGACACATAATCATAACACTCCCTAGGCACTGTACTAAAATTAAAAGATCTAGCTAATCCAAAATAACCACCTTGAAAAGGATATATAGAAGATGAACCTCTTAGAGGTTGACCACCACTTTGGCTAGAATGATCACTTTAACTAGACTAGCCTTCATTGATAAGATGAGGTACGACATATAATGGGACTACTAAAATAAACCTGATATTGATAAGGCTGACATAAAGGGTTCCTACCCTAAGAACCACTGCCTCTGAATGATGAGCCACTTCAGATCTTTCTAAAAAAGCCCTGGTATTGTGGTCTCTTATCGCTGCCCCTTGGTCTTTGTGATGCACCTCCTCCATAATATGAGAATGATAAGAATCCTCAGCTAAAGATCTAATAGCATCAACCATAATCTATATATCCATGTGGAAAGGAAGTCTCAATCCCCAACAAAAGCATTACACTCATTTATACATGATCGGTAAGAGAGATGTAGCATGCCTAACCAACTCATTAAAAAAAACCTCATATGCAACAACAGTCATAGATCCCTTCTCCAACCGTGATAACTAGTCTCTTAAATAATCTCTACGGCTGTGAGACATATACTTCTCCCGAAAAACCTCAGAGAATTGAGCCTATGTTGGGGGGATCCAATTGGCGCAGAATTAAGATAACTTCTCCCCCAATATCAAGCTACTAAGTCTAATAGAAAGGTAGTGTAATCCACACCATAAGTCTGAAATAGGCCAAATTAAAGAGCCATTCCTTGAAAGCAACCAAGAAATCATAAGATCCTCGCTCGGTGCACTAAAAGACCTAGGTATAGTCAACTCAAGAATCTACCCAATATATTTTGTTCCTCAATTGACATAGATGTCTTTTTAAATACCTGTGAGCTATTACCAAAGTTAAAGAAATCTCAAAGCTGGGACTCATAGCAATAAGTTACTCTCCTGCCTTAGTACCATTATGATACACTAACTAAGCACCATCACACGGTGCACCACTAACTAAACCCAATAGATAAACCAATTAATCCTTGAGAAGTGATAAATAAATAGTACTCGATATAGCCTGGGCTAGTCGCTGGACCACCACTGGCTGGGGGGAGGAATCTCCAATGCAAGAGAAAACGTAAGGTATGGTGAAGGCTCCCTACCCTAGTTCTTGGCTGGAGTTGTATCTCACAAATATTGTTGACCTTTGGATCATCCATTAACTTTAATAGGATCCCTAGTCACAGACTCAATGTACTCATCTCGTGTAGCGATAGAGCGCATCCTATCCATATACAAAAGAGTAAAACTAGAGAAATATTTAGAAACTCAAACTCTTAGCATGAAATGAGTGAAGAAAGTGAAGTCTCCTAAGAATGTCCTATAGCTTCGAAAAAAATAAGTAAAGAATGGCATCGTTCCAATCCGCAAGACTCTACTAGACACTTGCTCTTGTACCAATAATACTAGTGAATGTAGCGCTTTGATACTAATTTTTCATGACCCAAGTTCTGAGTCATGATGGAACCTACTTTATCCACCATTAGGTAAGCTGAACTGTTTATCAAAACTAGTTTATCATAAAAAAGAAGGTAAAAGTGATACATACTTCTATATTAACAAGAAATTTATCATTGCTTGCATAATAACAAAAATAAGTTACAAACATAATCGAGAAGCCAACAATCATAGAAAGAAAAATGAAAAAAAAAAGAAAGTTTAAAAAATATTACTTGAAAAACTTTCTTATAAAAACGCACCTGATGTATACAACGCCCCACTTATTTTTCCACAAATCTACACTGCACTACTTGATTTTCCAATAAAAGGCACCTGAAAGAAAAGTGTATCGAATAAATATTTGAAAATATGAAAATCATAATTAATTTGCAATTCATAATTAATGTTTGGCCAAAGAGTGAGCTGGTCAATTTATTTGAAACCATCCACTATACTAAAAAGCTCCAGATTACACTAAAACAATTAACAAGAAAGTTTGAAGTAGTAGTAAAAGAAACAGATACCCCCAAAAAAGTTGAAATATTTAAGCAGAATATCTTCATTACATATAACCAAAAAAAGACCCCAAATGAGGAAATTGAGAAGAGCAAGAAACTAATAAATGGTTCAATTTGTATAGAAGATATATCTATTACAAAAAATGTGTTATGTCCATTTCTAATAGCTTAACAAACAACAGGAAGACCAAACTCAAACGATAGTAGTTAACAAAAAAAATCAAACAAAAGTAAGCAAACTACTAAAAATGGACAAAAGGGGGTTACACAACAAGTCCATATAAAATAAAGAAATGGCTATATGGTGCTCTATCCATTTTCAGAAGCTAAACAAACAAGAGGAACAACAAACTCAAACAAAACTATAAAAAATACTAAAAAATAGACAAAAGGGGTTACACAACAAGTCCATACAAAATCAAGAATGAACTCTGTGGTGCTCTATGCCTCTATCCATTTTCAGAAGCTTTTCCAAAAACAACAACAACAAACTCAAAATAAAAGTAAGCAAAATAATAAAAAAATCAACTTTTCAGCCAACAGGAGCATAGCTTCAAGTATATATAGACAACAGATACAAAAGCTCCTCAAATCTCCCATTTGACAGAACGAACAAAACAACACACTGAAGGAACAAAAAGAGGTTACACAGTAAGTCCATACAAAATCAAGAAATGAGTTTTACAATCTCCTATCCCTTTTCAGTAGAATAGCAAACAACAACAACATCCAACTCAATCAAAAGTAAGCAAAATACTAAAAAAATAAACAAAAGGGTTACACAATAAGTCCACACAAATTCAAGAAATAAAATTTTTATAGTGTTTTGTCCATTTGCAGCAGCATAACAAACATCAACAATTAACTCAAACAAAAACAAGTGAAATACTAAAAAATAAATAAAAGGGGTTACATAGTAAGATCCATACAAATCAATAAATGAGCTTTAAGGTTTCTGCCCATTTTCAGTAGCTTAACTAACAACAGCAACAACCAACTCAAACAAAAGTAAGAAAAATACTAAAAAATAAACAAAAAGGGTAAGGGTTACACAATAAGTTCATACAAAATCAAGAAATAAACTTTACAGATAAATTATTCCATCCAAATGAGACTAATGAACAATAGAATAAGAGATTCAGTTTGCAATAACACAGTTTTATCTATTATTAACCAATGATAAGTAACAAATATTGTAGGCAGATAACTGTGAGATGAATGTTACAACTATAGGTATAAACTAGTTATTACCTTTACAATGATTCATTATCGGTGGAACTAATGGACTGTAAAACAATTCCTAGACCATTTGGTATGTCATAAATATTAGTAATTACAAATAAACAATTATTGAGCTGCTACTTCTTGAAGCCTAGACTTGATTCTTTCCAAAGTAAATTCTATTGAAATATCAAAGGCATCTTTTTAAAGCCACCTAACAATCTTTTAATTTTTTTTGAAAAAAGAAAAATAATTTATATAAATTGAGAGAATTATACACATCAAGAGATGAACATATCAGAAATAAAATGATTCTAAGCCTTGTAAATATTAGATATCACCAAAATTACAGAAATAAACCCTATCCCCAAACAGTCAACTATCAAGTTTTAGATATCACATAAATATACCCTAGCCCCAAATACTTGCATGAACCCTAACCCCAAATGAGTGAATGCACCCTAGACACAGTCGATAAATCAAATTAAATCAAAATAATCACAGATCTACCCTACCCATTGCAAAGTAAAATCACAGACAAACATCAAAAAATAATTTATTTCTTGAAAAAAATTGATAAGTTAAAACTCATTCAAGCTAGAATATGAACAATAATTTAAAACAAACTCTAAAAATTAAACAAAACACAAGTTTCTTCGTGTACAGAGTGGAAGAAAATACCTTCAATGCTTTAATTCGTGTAGAGAGTGTAAGCTCAACCTTTAATTTGTGCAGAAATAACTTCAAAAGACCTTCAATTCGTGCATTTTGTTGTAGAGAGGGAAAGTAGTAGAGAGAGAGTAAGCTAAAAATGAATGGAAAACTCTAGAAGCCGGCCCTTTTGACCCTTTACATACTTTATTTTTAATTAAAAATTAAAAAATAATTGTTTCGACGGATAATTCGGTCACTACAATAAATAATTTTTTAAAAAATAAATCTAAAGTTTACTGACGATTTTTCTGTTGCTAAATTTGTTGCTATGAAATAATTAAAATGGTCACACATTTTTGTATGCTAAATCCATCAATACATTTAGGCGCCAATTTTTCACGCCATTATTTAGCGATGGAAACAGCGTTCCATCGCTGATTCATTAGTAATAGCTTAAATAAAAATGGACTTTCTATGTTTGCAACAAAATTGATTGTTCCATTGCTAATCCATCTCTATATAGTGATGGAATATAATCCATCGGTAAATTCTATCACTAAATGCTATTTTTTTGTAGTGGCCCAATCTATGAGAAAGGTAAACCTAGCCTATGTGGATGCCAAAAAAAGCCGGTGAAATCAGCTAAATCATTGATTTCCCCTTCGAGAAGCTTTCTCATAATGCCACTTTAACAAAATGATAATTTAATACGAGAATGAAGGTACCCATATTATATTTTTATGCTTTGGATCCAAAATCAAGCTAAAATTCCATGTAGAGCCTTCTTGTGAAATCGCACTTTTAAAATTGTCAAGGCATCCCTCTATGCTCAAGGAATGTTTACCTTCAAAATTAGTAAATTTCACGCTCAAATGATGCTAAAATCAACCCTAAAAATCTATGAATTTTTTGAATAAATTGCGAAATTAACCACAAAATTAATGCAAACTTGCCAAGATGTTAATGAAGAAATGAGTAATCCATGCTCACAAACATTCCAAAATCACCTACTAATATTTCTCCTAATTTTCCACTCTCTAGGGTTTTCACTCTTGAGACTTGTGAGAAAATAAGAGAAAATGGGGCTAATGGGGAATTTAATGGACTCCATGTGTCTCTTAACCAGCCACTTTACCACTTAAGTGGTCACCGCTGAAGTAGTACCCGTTGAGGGTCTGGCCTACCTCTAAAGCAGACAAGCCAATGCTAAAGCAACACCTGATTTAGCAGTCATCTTGTCACTAAAGCGGCTCACTTGGAAAGCTAGGGCCGCTTAAATGTTAGGTTGGCTACTAAATCAACGAAAGGGCCACTTTAGAGAGTGAACCAGCTGAGACTTGGAAAATTTCCAAGTCTCCACCTATACCTCGAGATTCATCCCCAAACCAATAATGTAAATGAACTATGCTATCCTATTAAGTTTGATATTTTAGACTTAATAGCGCAATCAAAATTTCCGTCTGAGGTTGTTTCAACAAAAAGTGAGCCCACACAAAGGGCCATTTTTATCAATTTCCAACCAATAGTCTGGAATAAGTCTGAAACCGTTGGAGCCCAAATGAAAGGTCCCCCTGTCTTAATATTGATGTTCTAAAGCTGATGGAATTGTACGAATTGGTATACGAGGCTATTAAACTGATATTTTTGCTTAATCTCAGTTCTTACCATCAAAGACACAAAAATAGGGAATTGTCTCTACAAACCAAATGAACTACTATTCATAAGAAATACTGATTGTTGAGAGACTTCTTTATGAAAGCCCGGTGAGGCCTCAATCGACAGCCTTGCTTCGTTCTGCGGTGGTTTTTATTCTAGGACCCATTTCAGCATATTATCTCGCTCGATTCAAAAAATACAGTAGTGAGAACTACTTAAATAGAGGAATCAATTGTATTTCATCCTTCGTTCCTCATAGAGACTGGGGATCAAAAATCACCAAATTTTGATGACTTATTAAGGGAAAGATGAAGTAAAAGCATGCTATTGTAGATGTTGCAACATATGTTGAGAAGGCCTACGTTGATCGTGTATGAACAAAATATGATGTTCGATAACTGAAATATCAACTCCAAAAAGTCACCAATCACTTGGGGCAGCTATGGGAAATCTCTAAATAATGAAAATTTATGGAAAAGTAGAAAATGACTTGGAGGGTCATCACAACTTCGATCAATATTTCTTGATCTGAATAAGAATGGCAATTTAAACTGTGATAGAAGATCTTGAATATCAAATCTGGGTCTGTAAAAGGGTTGGTTTGATCTTGGGACCTTTATACCTTATTTTGACCACTTATTTCAAATCTAGTAAAATGGGGTCTCGGGGGTTAATTTTGTGAAAACTATCTTTCTTTTAAAATCTAACATTGAAATTAAGCTGAAAACATCAAAATTAAGTTAGTAGCATTATTCATTTATTTTAGTGGGGTCATAAATGAGTACCAAGGGTCCGTTCGAAGAGCTTTTAAACTTAGGAGTTGTTCTTTTCTGGTGCATGATCCCTTCTTCGCGGTTACGACCCTATCAGTTATTTTTGCAAAGAACAATTAGCAAGGGCATTGCAATTATGTGGTGGGTTAATTGAAATCATAATTGGTAATGGGCTTGGGTTAGTTTCTCTCCTTTAGTACGTTCACTATTTCGTGGCTCGCATTCACGAAAGCTTTTTTTTAGATCACATCACGATTATAATAGAGAACCTATTATCACAATGTTATTTTTATTTTCAGACAAAGTTTGACCCTTGCAATCATGATGGGTTGATCGTGATCGCGAGGCACTACGTCCAAACTTGTTAAAACCTATCTTTTCTCGATTTTTCTTTATATTTGGACTACTTAAGCTCGATTGCATTGTCAAAACAACATCTAATTTGCTATTTTGAATGTATTTTTGGGGTTTTTACCTGGTAAAGTGTAAATTGGTTTTCCTTTATTTGAGGCCTGATTTCTATTTCCTTTGAATTAGGCTTTTAATTATAGACTCCTCTTGATATGAGGAACCTTTTTCTTCATTATTATTCTTATTTTACCCCTTTTATTTTTGAATTCATTTTTTGAACTCATTTTCACCCATTTTAAATAGGGTCAATATGGATATCATTAACTTTATTTTGACTTATATATGAAATATTTGCTTAGATTGGAGGCTTTTGGTATTGAGTCAAGAGATTTGGGCTTTGGACTGAGGTTTTAAACTGAGCTTAGGCTTGTGGATCTTTATCAAAGGCATGTTGATATGTACCTTTACTTTTTCCAAAGTGTCTATGTACTTTATAAGTATTTTTTTGTATGTGTGTTTGCTTGTGTATTGATATTTGCTTAGTATTAAGGTTCCCACTTAGATGGAATATTGCGGATCTCCATGAGAACCAGAGTCTTTAAGTGGATTATAGTTACTTTATGTCCTTGATTAGTTAGTATTGATGCTTATAAATATCCTTAAAGTATGAATGAACTGTATCAGTTGATGAGACTTTAGGAATGGAATAAGCTAGGCTTGGATAGTTTCATAATATATGGTTATTGGGATTATTGTTTATTTCATGTCACCCTTGTAGGCTTATGTGGATATATTTGTAGACTTTAGTAAGTATTTATGATCATGTGCCTGAGTAGGGATATATGTATATTTTGGTTGATTTTAGAAGGTATATTATCTATGATCATGTACCTGAGTAGGGCTATATGCATATTTTTGTTAATTTTAGAAGATATATTATTGTGATGCTTGAGTGGGGGCTTGATTTGATGTTATTGGTCATTTTTATGCATTATATGCCTTATTTAATTTTATATTTCCCAACTGGGTCTTGAATTGTCATCATAGGTCTTATTTGTGCTTTAGAATGTCTTATCTATCATTGTGTCACAAGATTGTTGCTTGACTTTTCATCATAGTTCTTATATCTGCATTAGAATATCTTATCAATTATTATGTCTCCCAAGTGGGACTTGACTTGATATTATAGGCCTCATTTGAATATTTAATTGCATTATTATTATAGTGATACTGAAGTGAGGGGTTGGAAATGATATTTTTGATGATTACACGATTATTTATTCTAGTGGTGCCAAGTAGACTCTAAAAACATAAATTAATAAATTGATTTCAAGCTCACTTATACATGTATTGAATGGATTTTGATCTTTAAACTAATTGGTTGTGAGCATTACATCCTCATGTCATGAATTCATGTTCATGAGATATTGGTACCATTGGGAAATACTTTTTTTTTAAAAGATACTTTTATGAAAACCCTCTTCGTAAACATGAGTCGGAGAAGAGTGTTGAGATTAAGATTGAGATACAAGATACAGTATATTTGTTACGAACCCCCCATGGGTCCTACCTAGTAGTTGTAAGCATGATGGATGTATAAGGAAAGTCATGCATGACTTTCACTATTAATCATCATCCCATCATCATTATTCCATCACATTGCATTATTTGTATTACATTTCTTGGTTTGGTTTGCTATTGTATTCATATTTACTTTTGTATTGTATTTCCATCAAAGAACCTTATTTTTTATATTGTGTTTGATCATTTATTTTACTTTATTACGTTGTCTTATATCACCTTATACTAATTTGGAGGGTAGAAAATTATGACACGTGAGGTATGGCTGAGGCTTGATAGAAGAGATAGATATTTAACCCTATTGCTAGTATGCGATACACTCGTATATATGTGCACTCTCTTTTTATTTTTCATCCCTTATTACTTGGTTGATTATAATTGATTAAGCTTGATGTATCTTATTAGTGAGTCTTCTTCATAAATAACTTTCCTTATAGATTGATCATAGAATGAATTGTGTTGACTCACTTAGGTTAGTGTGCCTAGCCTATTTTTGATTTGTTGACCATTGTGTTGGGCTACCCAGCTAGGCTAAAAGGATATAATTATGAGATATAGATCGATTGAAGGAAACCTTGGATAGTTGGAATGGTGGTTGTCGCCATCACTTTGGATTATGGTTGTTTATCAATGATGTTTACTAAGTACATGTGATTTTCTACTCGCCCTTGCTTTTTTTTTCTTATTTTTTGCACCTTATGCAGGTATTAATTTGATTAGTAAATGGTAGATGGCATTCCGTTGGAGTTGATGTTGCAGAGAATGAGATTATGGCTGATTGACTCTGAAACATCTTGGATCTCTGTATTTATGGCTTATATTTTTATTCACATCTAAGTCATTTTAGAAACTAATTATTATTAGTTGGATCTGTCTAAAGGCTTGTGATAATGACAACTATACCTAGGATGTATCTTTGAGACTCGTGCCTTTTACTTTACACACACATACATATATATATATATATATTTATATTAGGATTATCTGTTCTTCTATTTTTATTTCCTCTTCCTTAACTGTATTGTATGGGATAGATTAGGCTTACTTGTCCAGTGGGTTTTACAAGTGACATCGCATATCCATTTTGGGTCATGAAAAATTGGTATCAAAGCCCAGGTCAATGGTTTCATTAGTACAAGCCTAGTCTAATAGAGTCTTCCAAACTGGTATGGAGATATTCATTATCTATCTTCAAGAGGCTACATTACTTTAGGAGATTTTTATTCCTTCACTCTATTTTTGGAGTTTGGAGCTTTGTATATCTTAAAAATTCTTATTCCCTCTCTCCAAATGGTAAGAATGTGTTCTTCAATGGATAAAAATTTAGAGCTCATGCCTTTAGAGGGAGAAAGAAGAAGGATTTAAGGTAGAGGTCGGATTAGGATGTTTGAACTAGCTAAAGGTCCGGTTAGAGTTTTTTCTTCAGGTTCTATGGTTTCTAGTAGTGGTAGGTCCAGTGAGTTAGAGTATTTGATTCCAATGTAGACACGACATATGACCATACCTATGATTAAGGATCATTTTGTTTGAGTGTTAGGTTTCCTTTAGTGGGTGACTCCTATTTTGGTTCAGCATGCTACTTCAAGGATTCAAACTGCATATGCATATGTGACTACTTTTGGTTCTCCTAGTGTTGATAAGGTATTTTTAGGGATTACTCTATATCAAATGTCTTTACCCTTCATGTCCGTGGTAGGAAATATTAGATATGTAGAGTTCATGTGGATAGATTATCCCCAATTTAACGGAGATCCTAGGTTTGATAGTTATATGTTCTTTCTTGGTTGTCGTGAGAGGTTGCATAGGTTGTGTTTGGTGGATTTTAATGGAGTATACTTCACTTTATTTTAGCTATTTGGGACAACTAGAAAGTGGTAGAGGACCTTTGTAGAGGGTAGACCAGTTGGGTCACCTCCTGTTTTATGGGATCGGTTTGCTTGAGTGTTCTTATAGGAGTTTGTACGGAGATAAGAGAGGATTAAAATCAAGGGTCTAGGGATTTGATGACCATAGTGATATGCCAAATGGAAGTTAGTATATTTATGGTTATGCTTAGAGAAAGTTAGATCAGGGTGGTCCTTTAGGTCCTTTAGGTTTGGTTAAGCAGGCTCCGACTACTTTGGTTTGCTTTTGGTGTGGATGTCTTAATCAACATAGGAGGGATTACCCATAGCTTAGACAGATAGATCATTCATCTTTTTCTAGGGGTAAGACAAGTCTTAGTATCATGTTCCATGGGATAGACTCAAGGTCGAACACAGTAGCCATAAGTATTATTTTAGTATGCTATTTGATTTGTAATGGTATCATTTGATTATGGTTCTGCATTTTTCTATGTCTTTACTTTTTTTGCATTGGGCTTTAATATGATTCATAAGTTTTGATGGGTTTGTTAATATTTCCTCCCCAAAGATTATTCCTTAGTGGTTGATCGGTTTAGGATGAGAAAGCATTCTAATTATTAGGATGGTGAGTTGTGAGTAAAGAAAATTACAACTCGAAGGCTTGTGTAGAATTGCCTACAATCTCTATTGATAGTGTGTGTACATGAGTTATTTGTTTCAGGGAGGTAGATTCGATGAAATTGTGGTTCAGGTTAATGTCATTGACAATATTGACTTTGTAGGATTACTAGTGACGCAGTTAGATTATTCAAAAGACCATGTGGTGAGTCAGACTTAGTATAGTAAACTGGAGGGATCGCCTTTAAAAGATTCTAGTTGGATAAGGGGAGATTTTTAGGCATTTATGCCTTGCATACTGATTACTTCCTTGGTGATTGGACTTTGTTGCATGATGGGATTTGATAGTATTTAGACCCTTCTCCATTAGTTTTGAAGGATTTCAGCTTATAATGGATTGTTGCTTTGGTTCGGGAAGAGTTTCAAATGAAAATAAAAACATACTTCTAGAAAATTCTACTTCTATAGTTGTGTCCATTGAACAAATTCATTCAATACTTAGCCTCAAATAGAGAAAAGACGTGATTCTTCTTCCTCCAAAGCAAACTAGAGCTCATCTATTTCAAGCTCTAAGTGCAAAGATTTCTCCAAGGTTTCTATCTCCAAGTATGTGGTATTTAATCATTGGGTCTTGTTTCACCCATTGACTCCCAAAGTTAACTCAATTCATTAGTTTAATTCTTTCCCTAAAGCCTAAGGTTCATGAATGTTGTGAATTTCTTGACATTCCAGTTCTTTGATACTATTGAGTTATAAGCCCAAATTTTAACATGAATTTGTATACCATTACATGTTGGAATCATATACCATAATTATATTGTGAAATTGATAATAGTTGGACTTGATTTATTAAATTCCATAAATTTCCTAAGTTTCTAAAAGTAGCATAATATTTGCATTCTTCAGAGCTAGTAGGTTATGAACACCCGATGCCTTGGATTTCATCCATATACTTATGAGTCTTGAATCCTCCAACTTAAATGTTTTTGAATGCTTTTAGATAATGCATTTATTTTTAGTTTTCAAATTATTATCATTGAGCATTTTAGTTATTAGTTTTATTCAGTTGGGAGTAGTATTTAGCATTGAGCGCATACGGGAATGAAGGCTCACCCTTCGGAGCTGAGACCTTTAGTAGAATTTCCTAAATCCCAGAACTATGGTGCCACTGTAGGTTCTAAGGGGTCACACCATCAGACCAGATCTGACAATTTATTCCTTTCGGGCATTAATTTAATAAATCCACATCAGTCAGTGTTTGTACCCTTAGCAAGGTACTAAACACCCTTCTAATTGAGGTTGCAGGTTGGACCCCAATTATCTCAAATTGAGGTATGTCAGTTATTAGAATCTCCACGGTCCACAATATATAGTTCAGTTCAGATTCTTGTATGACCTAGTATTTAGTTATTTAGCTTATCATACAGTACATGTTTATTACTTGGTCTTTCATCAGTTTATCATGTTACATGCATCCTGTTAACCTATATTAGTTATTTTCCAATATCAAATAGTACATTCAAAGTAATAATGGTATACTTAATTTTATGCTATATTGTCTCATAATATAGGTCCTGGTGCGGAATCTGAATCGCACTTAGTACAATCTCCTACTATATCAACAATAGTAATTCGGTGAGTCCTTATCATTAGAGGACTAGTACTAGTATTTCCTTGTATTTTGTTTCAATTTCAGATAGTTAGAGTTAGTTGGGGGATTATACCAGTAACTCATTTTAGTAGAGGCTTTTGGACTTACTATTAGATGTTCAGCTTTGTGGTTTCAAACTCAGTTATTGTTGTTGGTTTTGATTATTATTTCACCATTTAGTTTAACTTCCACATAGAGTTTTTATCAGTTATTTCAGTATTATTATTGTCATGCCAGGCTATGGGTTATCTTGGAGTCACTTGAGACTCTAAGCACCGTGTTACAACTAAGGGGTAGTTTTGAGTCGTTATAAACTTGGTATCAGAGTATTAGGCTTAAAATGTCTAGGGTGTATAAATGCTACATTAAGTAGAGTCTTATTCATGGGTGTGAAGCACACCTCACATATGAGTGAGAGGCTATGAAACATTTTAGAAAAAGTTTTACTTATTTCATGTTCATATCATGCAATAGAGTATGAACTCTATTAAAACCTTCTTCTAACTTGTTCTCTACATATTAATAGAATATGCCTCCCAATAGAACTAAAATAAAGTAGAATAGAAATGATAATAGTATTGGGAATCGGCAAGAACCACCACTATCTCTAGAAAATCCTCTAAATGAATAAGTTTCCTTTGATGAATTTAAGGTATCTTTCACAGTGTTAGCCCAGTCCATGACCACCCAAAATAACTAGAAGATAGTTACACTAGCCAACCCAACAGTGAATATAGCAGCCTCCAAAGTCTGGGACTTCA
Organism: Capsicum pubescens; assembly: GCA_030864215.1. Classification (NCBI taxonomy): domain Eukaryota; kingdom Viridiplantae; phylum Streptophyta; class Magnoliopsida; order Solanales; family Solanaceae; genus Capsicum; species Capsicum pubescens. The sequence continues at coordinate 188,251,615 of CM061544.1, read as the reverse complement.
TTCAAATGAATCACTTGGTATTCTTTGGGTCTAAGTCTGAAAAAAATCAACATGAGTTCTCGGATAGTATTCAAAAATTATTGAGATCATGGGTTTCACTCCAACTGAAAGTGTTGACTTTGTTACTTATCATTTGCAAGGAGTGGCTCACACTAGGTACAATAAATAGAAGGATGATAGAGGTGCAGATGCAGGACCGGTAGAGTAGGAGAGTTTGTTATTGCATATCTAAATAGATTCTTCCCACTTTAGTTAAGGTAAACCAAGGTGTAGGAATTCATTAATATGAAGAAAGGTAACATGAGTGTGAAGGAGTATTCTCTTAAGTTTACTCATTTGGCAAAGTTGCCCCGACTATGGTTGCTGACTCTAGGGCCCGAATGAGCAAGTTCGTGTCAGGTATTTCTGAGAATGTGTTCAAAGAGTATAGGAATTCTATGTTGGTGAATGAGTTAGACATCTCCATATTGATGTTTCATGCTCAACAAATTAAAGATAAGTAAATTAAGGAGAACAAAAGGGAGAGTAAGAGGGCCAAACAGGTAGCTTTCATTTCTTTCAGCAAAGATTTGATGGTGCTAATCACCTCAGTTCCGTAAAAAATATTCAACTCCAGCCCCATCTTCTGCTGAGTTTGTAAGTTCTGGATAGACCACTAGGATTCAAATTTTAGGGTAGTGTGAATAGTATTCGTACAAACCCAATTCACAAGAAGTGTGGTAAGAACCACAAGGGTAAATGTATGGCTGGTAGTGATATTAGTTTTGGGTGTGGGAAGCTAGTACACAAATTAAGGGAATTCCCAGTGGCATCACATAAACGTAGGGATTCTCTACAACAAAGCAGTCTAACTCTTCAGTAGCTCTAGCAGGCCACCCGACTCAGCAGGGTGCCTCATCTAGTGCAGTCAGCGAACAGTGTCAAAATAGATTTTATGCCTTTCAGACTTGACGGGATCAGGAAGGGTCTTCTGATGTGGTCACTAGTATGTTGTAAGTCTTTCATATTCATGTTTATGCATTGTTAGATCCTAGAGCCACACTTTTCTTTGTGACTCCCTATATATTAGTAGACTTCGATATCACCCTCAAATTCTTAAAACTTTTCTCAGTCTATTCTCCAATCGATATTAGTCATAGTCAAATTGGTATATAATGTCTCCCAAAGCTATGACTCCAAATAAGGCTAAAGCGGTCGAAGAAAAATATAGTAACCCAACAAGGTTGGGGTCAAATCCCAAGGAAATACGTGGAATTATATCTCTTATTTTATGGAATCAATGGGCAGTGTAGAAAGTAAATGGGGGGTTTGTATTTGTAAACAATCAACAGCAACAGAACTTAACTTTAGTTGTAATCAATTGGAGATAAACACTAGGACTGTGTTCCCCCTTGCTTCTCAACTCAGTAGGTTTATCATGCTTTATTGAACTAACCTGATATCATGCATGCAGAATCTGATAAGTTATGTACCATCAAGTGTCTTGTGAACTCATTGATAGATTTTGCCTTTACCTTTTGAGTCTCAGGATGTCGTATTACTAAACCTTATCCTAGATCCTTGTTAACTATTATATTTTGAGTCTCAAGTTATTATATGAAAGATAAACATTTTAAGTAGATGATGTTGATTAGCCTATATCAATAATTAATCTTCAAATTACTATTGTAATTATTTTTTCCTAATCTTTACTCCTCTTATGAAGTAAGTAATGATATACTAGGTGGGATCTTGACGTTTGCAATCGCTAATAAATCTATTAAACTCAAGACAACCATACTACATGCAAGAATATTGATTCAAAACAACTTATCACTTCCCTTACTTTGTTAATCTGGTAGGGTTCCCACAACCCTAGCTAGGGGCTTTACCCACTCATTATTGTGAAATTATCAATGAAATTCATAATTAAAGGCATTAAACAATATCAAAGTGATCAACGAATAAAACCCAAAGTCTTCAACTTAATTATACACCAAAATCAAGAACAGAGTAATCCCAAGATCAAAATTGGATCTCAAAATCAAATATATGGTTATAGTAAAGGAGCACGTAAAAAGCTGAAAAAATATCAGAAGGATATATATAGAGTACAATGAAACCCAAGGAAACCATTCCCGAACAAAAGAAAAAAAATCAAGGTCGACGACCACTTATTAGGTCACCTACGGGATGTAGGTGCATAGGTGGTCCCACGTAGGAGCCCATGGTCCAAATTCTTCTAAGTATTCTCTGGATTCTGCTCCTCCTCAACCTACTTTGTCACCTACGGACTATAGGTGGCACCTATGGTCATAGGTGCCCTCCGTAAGTGGCGGGGTCTTCTTTTCTTTATCTTTTGAGCCTCTGTTTCTCAAGTTCTTACACAAACTCTAGTACCTATGCCCCGTAGATAGTACATACGGGTCGTAGGTTCCCACTTCAGTGGTCCAAAACTTCAACTTTCACTCTTTTTCTCAAGAATAGTTCCAAAACATTATTTTCTGCAAAACATAACACAAAACACATCATATCTAACAAAAAGACCTTAGTAACTTGAATATTTTCATCATTTTAAATGTCAAAATTGCTATGAAACCATAGCATATCAACACCCTCAACTTAGAATGTTTGGATTTCCTCAGGAAACACAACACAACAAATCAAACAACGACACTTAACAAGGATAAATCTAAGCTATCTAAGGTAGTCAATCGTCACTTTAAGCTCAAGAATATTACCCCCTCCTATTTCAACAATTCAAAACCAACTGTGTGTATACATGAAGCATAATAATGTGACATAAGGAAATCAAGATATGTCATTACATTAGCAACAAACATCCATGCATATGTACAAGTTACATTACCCAAACACGCAAGCAGCTAGCAAAACAATCCATGTGTCCTTACAACAAAGAAGTCCCAAAAACTCATATCAAATCATGCATAGAAATATAGGGACTGTCAAGAGACATTCACACTCACAAGAGAAGTTCCACCAACGTGCATCAAATACTATACTTGCCCTTATATTCTTTACCTTATCCTTCAGACAGTCAAGTTAGGATTATTATAGGACTTTATTCGGCTTGTAATGTAGGCTTGGGGGATGGGATGGTACATATGGATATATTTAGTGACTAAGCCTCCTTGGAACTACAGTTACTCTGGGGTCCATTCAACAACCAATTTACTTTTTATTCCACCCTTATTTCTCTTTTTTATTCTTTCATTGCACATTCAGGTTGGATGTGTTTTTTTTCATTCTTTCTTTTGCTTTTTTCACAATTTTTATTTTCTTTTATTTTCTACCACACCCAACCCTACTCTCATTTTCTCTTATTTTACCACTCTTCATACCTGTTTCACTCTATGCACCCCTATAATAGTCACCCTCAACTTAGGTGATTTTCCTGAGTTGAGGTGCATAATGTCCAAGGAAGACCAGTGCCAAAATAGGTTCATTGTAATGAAAAATGAGAAGGTGAGAGTTGTAACAAGAAAAATAGGCTATGCAGGCTCAAAATAGGGATCAAGGTATACTTATTCAAACATGGAAGGTCATTTAGGCTAAAAGTAGACTAATATAAAAAAAATAGACCATGATCCTTTCCTAAACGACTATCCTACAACCTAGGAAAGACTAATCGGGCCAGTTCTAGATTCAACACATAAATAGAACTAAGTAGTATCTCATACACACATGGCATATGGTCACATCAAAAGCTACTGCCTATCTGGTTCATGCACTTGTTTGCAATGATTATCATGTCCCTAATACTAATGCCATAATGAGATTCACAATGGTCACACAAACACACACACACACACATATATATATACATATCACACAGTTCTAAAACAAAATTTTGGAGGGGTATTATATTTCTCAAAAATCAACCAAAAAAACATATCAACTACCCTAGATACTCAAAAATCTCCTAATTAAACAAAAACACAATACAATACGAAACAAAATAGAATACGACACAAAATTTACCTAGACATGTCAGTTCTACAACAATACCACGGCTAACAAAAAAAAGAAGCATGACAACAAAAACCTGCGGCAGCTATGGTTCACCCCACCCCCAATGAAAAAGATTATCCACTATCCCCAGTGTATGAAAATAATGTAAAGTAAGGAAGTGGGGACAAACCTAGGATGAACTAGGCGTTTGTATCATGATCTTCCCCATGTGAGGGTATCTTGATTGGCGGAAATGATGGCGGTGTCAGTGCACTATTAGAGAATGTACCCACAACTATCTCGATACACCTCTTCCTATCAGAAAATTCAATATCCCTTGAATCATGTGTGGCCAATTTTAGGTCCTAGTCATAAGGTACAGCGGGATCCTATAACTCTACCTTTCTCTCTCTCTTGGTCCCAATTATAAGGACCATCTCCTCAACCTCCGTGAATAAGTCAAAGTGTCTGAGTCCATATAAAGGTTCTGACTGAACAAATAGAGGTATAATTGGAGGGATAGATGGAATGGTTCTCTCAATGAAAGAGCGTAACTTTGTCCGTAGTATGACCACCGCCTCTCTAATATCACCCAAATTGGGTGCCTCAATATAACTGAACAGGGATGACACTTAACCCTCAAAATCATCTATACGATATTTCACCTTAGCTCAAAACTTTGACATCTCATCCCAGTTTGTAGATTGTAATCTAGTCCCTGCTATCTCAAGTATGGTCTGGACCTAAGGTCGCATCCGCTTGTACAACAATTCCACCATGGCCTTAATATTCTCTAGTCGGGTGGTGGTAGCACTCTGACTCTTTACTAAGCTCTACAAAAACTCTCATGATAAAAACACCATACCAGCGGTAGCAACTGTAGTAGAGGGATAAAAGGGCACTGAAGATATACCAACTAGATCTGAAGTGGAAGTTGGGTCTAAAATAGATGTGGTTGGGATCCCCACACCCTATTGATCATCTCAGGAGCTTCTCTATGCTCCCTAATTTCAAAATCCATACTAATACTAGCATTTCCTCATTTCTATCAGTAGACTTTGCAGGAACTGAAGGGCTCTCAGACTGGGTCAGGATCACTATTGGAAGTGTACGAGTTCTTTATGCAAGGACTAGGTTTTCAAAATACTTTATCATAATCATTTGGGCCACACCCATTGCCTCAACCCTATGGTTAACTCCTAGAATCTCGGGCACACCGGCCTCATCACACAATAACTGTATAAGGCAAGGAAAGGGTAGTCTGGTCAGCTCACCAAAAGCCTGCTCATGAAGCTCATATATAATAATGGCCACAAAATTAATATCATAACCATCCATCATGCTCACAATCAGTGTTGCACTATCCCATGTAAGTAATTCATCCATTGTAGTTAGACATAAATAATAATGCACTACCAACCACTATAACTTTGTGGTGAAATTCAGCGTCGCCTTATTAATCACACCTTACCCCTTGACCTATGTGGCATCTACACCAAGAGGTAAAATATAACTGGTGATCCATCTTGCCAACCCTACCATCTTACTCATATGGTCAGCATCTCATGTAGTGCATCTGTTATGCGCCAATCTCAATTGGTGATCACACAATGGTGTAAACATAGAAGTTGTATAATCAAGTCTGAATAGAATTCAGTAGATGTTTTTCACTAAAATATCAACCATAACCCCTCTCACCATTGTCTGCTCTAGTTGAGGCTACTCTGGATGCCTACCACTTCTAGGCGTGGTCAAAGATACCATGGCATAATAGGATGCATAAAACTCCTACACCACTGCCTGGCAATATGAACCCTAGGGTTTGGTCATCCTCCCCAACTTATAGCAATCAAATGCAGTATACAAAGTGGTGCTTTAGCCAACCCTGATAATTCTATATGTCTCTCCTTCCAGATAGTTTGCTTGGGCTAGTTTGTCTTAGTCCTAAAGTTGTCTCTATCTTAAATCAGTCGTAACCCTTTTACGTACCATATTAAGTTTACCTCATCAATAGGATCTACCGATATATGAGTAGGGTCAAAAGTCTATTTTATCTTGGTCGTGGCTCCTGATTGGATGTCAATGTTATACCCTTCTTAGACTAGGGTGCTATAATTGATGGCTTAGGATTTCCAATTATAGACTCATCCTAGGACCCCTCCTTAGACTAGGAGTCATGTATATCTTCCTTTAGAAGTGGCTCCGACTCTACCTCTTTATCATCATCATTTTCTCTCTCCTCAAACTAGGGAGAGTATGGCATTGAAATCCTGGCTGGATTTATCATCATCCTGAGTACTAGTATAATGATCTATGGATGAGCTCCAGACTGAGTAGAAGTAGGATGTTTGCCCCACTATGAACGGTCTGCAAGTAGTATTCCCAAGGTAGTTTTAATAATAGTCTTAGCCGTAGCATGTCTCTGGGCTCTAGTCCATGGTCGTATCACTCTGGTTATGGATGCTCAGAATGGATTAATTGAGTACTAATTCACTGAGCCACTACTCTTAAGGGATTCGTCCTATTTCCTTAAGGGTATAGCCTTTTTCTTTAAATCCTTTGGTGCCATGTGTACCTGAAAACCCAAGTGTTAGTGTCTGAAAGATAGTGAGGGACTACAAAACTTGAAGAAAAAATCAAAATTCAAAAACTTCAAATTTTCCCTTAATTTCACATTTCTATAACCTATACTCGGTCCAAACAAGTCTGTTATTTGCATGTAAAACTAGAATTAATTTTTCAATACAAATGCAGTATACAAGATTCTTGGGATTCCTCGACCTATTCAACTTTAACCTCCATTTAGGGCATGATCATCAAGTTACAATTCAAAAACAATGCACCTATTTTTGAATTTTAGGCTAATTCTAGGCTCCCATATGTAAGTTTGTTGATTTTCACATATTTTGCAAGAAAGTAAACATACCAACTTACTTATTTCAAGTTTAGCATAATATACTATTATTAGGAGCCAAGAAGTTTACCATTTGTTTCAAGAACCACAAGTGAATATTGAAAAGATGAAGAACCTAGATTTGATGTGCAATACGTGTAATTTAGACAATTTGGACCCAAGAAAAATTAGTGTTCTTGCCTTATATAGATTTTGGAGGAAGGTGATAAGTTTGAATTTTAGAGGGAAAGGGAAATTTTGAGGTTTTGTGGGGTTGAGGATCGGATTTGGGTCCTTAAATAGCCCTCTGGGGTTGGTTTTGGGTCGAGTTAGGTGAGGGTGGGAACAAATTTTAATAGAAATTGGGCCCAAAATTAGGCCACTTACGGCACCACCTACGGGCCGTAAGTGCATCTACAGGTCGTAGGTGGGTCCAATTTTTTTGGCCCTTCTCTTACTCTCTCGACTTGTTTTTTTGACATATATTGCACTACTTATGAAGACATAAGTGTTATTTATGGCCTCATATGTATGTCCACAAGTTCAAGTCCAGAAAATCCTCAAAATTTCCTTTTAACATTCAATGCACAACTTACCTGGCCTGAGTGAGACTTTTTACCCCCATGGGTGGGTAAAGAAATCCTCTTACATGGAATATTATGAATTATGGAGTGTATTACCATGTTCTAGGTTGTTCCTTATGCTATTTCACCTATAAAAAAAGAAAACAATGTGAACACTACAATAGTTGGTTGCCTTTTACCCAGCCCTTGATTTAACGGCACGGCATGAAATGGCTAAGTTGGTTACCTCATAGGTTGCCTCTCATGCAGTGCTTGATTTAACGTTGCGTCCTGACATGGGTACCTTGATTACAAAGAATTCATCAAGGTACCCAACGGAATAACCTCTAGGATCATCAACACAATGAATAACTGACACCACCCTCATGTCGGTTAGCTGCTTCATAGTTCTTCAAGAATTGAATATGACTTCCTTGTTATTGACTCTAAACTTGAGCTCCCCCTTCTCCATATCCACCATCTCTCTTTCTGTGTCATGAAAATTCTTCCTAATATAATGGGTATCTCGAAGTCAACTTCATAATCCAGGATAACAAAGTTAGCCTAAAATAAAGTTATCAACTTTAACCAACACATCAAATGATATGCCCACGGGTTTCTTTACTGTACGGTCTTCCATCAAAAACCACATAGTCATCAGTTTTGGAGAGATTAAGACCAATTTTTGGAACACAGCCAGCGGCATCAAATTAATATTGTCTCCTAAGTCACATAACACTCTGACAAACATGAATTCCCCTATGGTGCGTGGAATCATGAATGCTCTGGGATCATCCTTCTTATAGGCCAGACTTAGAAGTAATTCTACTATAATGGTGTAATCCACCAATATCCTCAAAACTCACATCTCTCTTCCTTGTCACCAATTCTTTCATAAACCTAGTGTACCCAGACATCTACTCCAAAGCCTCAAGATGAGGGATGTTCAAGCTAAATCTTTTAGCATGGCAATGAACTTCTTGAACTTTCCTTCGTCTTTCTTATGTTTTATCCTTTGAGGAATATGTGGAATTTTCATCACTACTGTATCATCAACCTTGCCCTTAGCTTTATCCTCACCAAAACTAGCATAAAAACATGTTGCCTTTTCTGATTCTTTGTCAGATTTCTCAACAACCACAACACTATCATTTATTAACTCATCAACAGTAGGAAATGGGGCATCAATAGTAGACTTACCACTCTGAGTGGTGATAGCTAGAAAATGACCATGATTCTTGGGATTCTGAATTGTGTTGCTCGGAATTGTAACTGACTGCCTCTGATTAAAAGTTTCAGACATATGCCCAAACTGTTGTTCTAATTGTTTTATCACAATTACATACAATTCAACCTTTTGGGTCAATCCTGAGATAACTTCCCTAATCACCTTAAGTCAAGTTTCCTGACTTTCTTGACCCTTAAGAAGCTTGGAAAATATAGACTCCATCCTTGACTCAGTATCACGATTTCTCGATGGAACATGCCTGTTTTCCTTCTCTTTGTAGTCATTGTTTTTATTCCATTCACTATCATGCTCCCTGCTACAATCTCTGTATCTATATCCTTAATAGTTCTAACCTTAGTTTCCTTGCTCCTTATCATGGAAAACTGCCAATTCTAGATCGAGATACTAAGCCTCCTCTTCTAAATCAGAATCATAAGACTTAGAGACCTTACCTTGTGAACCTACTATATTTACCTTCTCAGCATTTACTGTAGAGAACTGTTTTGCCAGCAACCCAATATAAGTTCTAAGCTACACAATCTATTATGCCACAAAATAATCAACCACTCTATTGTCGCCAGAATCCCTAATGGTATAAGTGCCAGCACCCCTATCTACCTCCCAAGTACGCCACCCTCAGATGGTGAGAGTGATCTGGTCTAGAATATTAGGTGTTACTTCCCAGTAGAAACACATCTAGTAATAGTATCTTCCATGGCTCTAGAACTGATGTTCAGGGCTCTATAAAGTATCTCTAGCTAGTTTGTCCCTAAAATGCAATGATTGGGTACCATGTTCAACTTTTTTTCAAATTGGAACCAAGCCTCATACATCAACTCAGAATGTAACTTCCTGAAGTTGTATATCTCATCTTTCAACTGCAACATTCTATGAGGAGGGAGTAAAGTTTCTATGAATTAACTGTGCAACTTATTCCAAGTAGTAATCGATCCTCGAAGAAGTTCTCCCAACCACAATAAATCTTCTCCAGTCAATGAAAAAGGGAACAACCTCAACTTGAGTGCCTCCTCATATATGCAGGTATAGTATATCCTAATATAATTTGCCAGATGCATATTTTCATCATCTGTAGCCAAACCTTCAAAGACATATTTCAAGTTCAAGAGCTAGATCATAGCACTAGTAATGTCTAATTTAACACATGGTGACAAAGCAGGTTGAATGATGGCTCCTATCTCGACTGGCTCAACGTATCCTAAATACACCTCTTTATTATATAGCAGTAAGTACCTGTATCATGGGATCACTTGATCTCTAACACCTTAAACTCTATCTTGATAATTTTTGAGTGTTTCTCGATGATCAATTGTCAGTCTTTACCTCGCCAGCTCTGCCTCTTGAGCTATATGATGTGCCTCAGCTTTACTCCTCTGGGTCTCAGCTTCTTCTTCTAATAACTACTCAGTTCACTCATCAATAATGTTTTGAACATTTGTAAGAGGGGGAGGAACCGCATTAGGATCATCCTGAAACCTTTTAAGATGGTTGTCACGTGTGTGTTCTACCATCATATGATTTAGCTGTAGAATTCTCTATGGGTTTGGATATAGTGGGATTAAGGGAATGCCTTGACTCCTGGTGTTAGGCATACACCAGCGTACACCCAACTAAAAATAGAAAAAAAAAACCCAAATACTTCAGCAACTTCAATCAAAATTCAACACCACATTCTCTAGCAATGGACCAAAATTTTAAATTCGCCCAAAGCTACTCCTCTAAATAAAGTAGAGTGGTTGGAGAAAAATATAGTAATCCAATAAGGTTATGGTCGAATCCCAAAGCAATAAGTGGAATTATATCTCTCATTTATTGGAATCAACGAGCAATGTTGAAAGTAAATGGGGGGTTTAAAGTTGTAAATAGTCAGCAACAAGAGAACTCAACTTTGGTGGTAATCAATTAGAGATGAACACTAGGATTTTGTTCCCCCTGACTTCTCAACTCAGTAGGTTTATCATGCTTTGTTGAGCCAATCTGATATCTTGCATGCAGAATTTGATAAGTTATGTACCATCTACTGTTTTGTGGACTTATTGACATATTTTACCCTTTACCTTTTGAGTCTTAGGATGTCGCATTACTAACCCTTATCCTAGAACCCAGTTAATTATTACCTTCTGAGTCCCAAGTTATTAGATGAAACAAAACCATCTTAAGTAGATAATGATGATTAGCCTAGATCGATAATTAATCTTCAATTTATTGTTGTGTATATTTTCCTAATATCTACTTCTCTTGTGAAGTAAGTAGTAATGTTCTAGGCGGGATCTTAACCTTTGCAACCACTAAGAAATCTATTAAACTGAAGATAACCACAACATATGGAAGAGTATCGGTTCAGAACAACTTAGCACTTCCCCTACTTCATCAATCTGCTATGGTTCCCACAACCCTAGCTAAGTTGTTTTGCCCTTAATATTATGAAACGATCAATGAAATTCATAATTAAAATCATTAAACAGTATCACAGTGATCAACAAATAAAACCCAAAGCCTTCAACTGAATTATCAACCAAAATCAAGAACAAAGTAATCCCAAGATCAAAATTGAATCTCAGAATCAAATATATATTTGTAAGTATCAAGAGTGCATAAAAAACTAAAAACATCAAAAAGGTATACATAGAGTACAAGGAAACCATTTTTGAACAAATAAGAAAAATCAAGGTCGGTGGCATAACTGGGCCACCTATGGGTCGTAAGTGAAACCTATGGCCATTGGTGGTCCCGTGTAGGTGACCTTGGTATAAATTCTTCTGAGTACTTCTTTGGATTCTTCTCCTCTACAACCTACTCTTCACCTACGGACCATAATGGCACCTATGGGTCGTAGGTGCCCTCCGTAAGTGGCAGGGTCTTCTTTTGTTCATCTTTTGAGCCTCTTCTTCTTAGTTGTAACACATACTCTGTCACCTATGACTTTTAGATAGTACATATGGGCCATATTTGCCCACTTCAGTGGTCCAAAACTTCAACTTTCACTCTTTTTCTCTAGAATAGTTCACCAAAACCTGATTTCTTGCAAAACATAACAGAAAACACATCATATATAACAAAAAGACCTAAGTAACTTGCATATTTTCATTGTTTTAAGAATTTAAAGTGATATGAAGCCATAGAAAATTAGTTTATAGAAATTACTTAGTCATAGTTTCTCATAAAGTTACCTCAGTCGATCATGTAGAGTTAGACATGACAAATTTTGATATTATTCTTGGAATGAATTGGCTCCACTCTTGATATGCCTCGATTGATTGTAGAAATAGAGTAGTTTAGTTTCAGTTTTCAAATAAGCTAATCATAGAGTGGAAAGGTAGTACCTTAGTGCTTATAGGTCGGTTTATCTCTTACTTTAAGGCAAGAAATATAATTTCCAAGGAGTGCATCTATCATCTTGTTTGGGTTAAGGATTTAAGGTCTAAAACCCCAACTCTTAATTTAGTTCCTATGGTAAATGAATTTCTAGAAGTGTTTCCTAATATCTTCCTGGAGTTCCTACCGATCTAGAAATTGACTTTGGAATAGATCTCCTTTCAGATACCTAACCTATTTCAATCTCAAACTACAGAATGGATCCATTTGAGCTTAAAAAGTTGAAGGAAAAGTTAAAATATCTCCTATATAATGGTTTCATCAAGACCATCATCTCTCCATGGGTGTTCCACATCTTTTTTATGCAAGAATTATGGTTTTCTTACAATGTACATTGACTATCATCAATTGAACAAAGTCACAGTCACGAATAAATATGCCATTCCCAAGATTGATGACTTGTTCAACCAACTTTAGGGTGCTAATTTTTTCTCTAAGATAGACCTTAGATCTATCTATCATCATCTCGAAGTCAAAGAACATAATATTTTAAAGATAGCTTTCAGAACTTAATATGGTCACTTCAAATTTGTTGTTATGTCTTTTGGACTAACAAATGCTCCTACGGATTTTATGGACTTGATGAATAGGGTTTTTAAGCAATACTTGAACTTGTTTGTTACAGTCTTAATAGATCACATCCTCGCTTATTCTCAAAGTGAGGATAAACACATAGACTATTTGAAGATTGTCTTGTAACTCTCAAAGATCACAAGATACTCGATAAGTTTAGCAAGTGTGAATTTTGGTTGAAATTAGTAGCATTCCTTGGTCATACCATTTTTGGTGAAGGCATTTTGATGGATCCTCAAAATACCAAAGAAGTTAGAAATTGGATACCTATCTCTCCATCAGATATTAGGAGTTTCTTGGATTTCGTTGGTTACTACATATGGTTTATTGAAGGATTTTCCTATATTATTTTTCTTATATCCAGACTTACTTGGAATAAAGTCAAATTCTATGGTCTGATTTATGTGAAAAGAGTTTTTAGGAGTTGAAGACTCGACTCGCCACTGCTCTAATTTTAACTCTGCAGAGAGTTCAAATGGTTTTGTGGTTTATTGTGATAGTTCCCTAGTTGGAATTGGTTGTATGTTGATGCAGCAGGGAAAGGTTATAGCATATTCCTTAATACACGTACAACCTCATAAGAAGAACTACCTGACTCATGATCTTGAGTTGGCAACAGTGGTTTTTGCCTTAAATATTTAGAGGCATCACCTCTATGGGGTTATGTTGATATGTTCACACATCACAAAAGACTTCAGAATGTATTCAGTTAGAAAGATCTAAATCTTTGTCAGAGAAGATGACTAGAGTTATTAGAGGATTATGACATAAGTATATTATACCATCTGGGTAGAGCTAATATAATGGTTGATGCTCTTAGTGGGTTGCTTATGGGAAGTTTTTCTCATATAGAAGATTAGAAGAAAGTTGAGGTTTACTAATGAGTTAGTCCACAAGGTTCACCACCTTGTTAAATTAGGTATTCAATTAGTTGATTTAATCAAAGGTAATATCCTGATTCACAATGGTTTAGAATTCTATTTGATGGTCGAGGTTAAAGAAAAGCAAGATAGTTATCCTACTTTGATTATGTTAAAAGAAGTGGTCCAAAATCAGAAGGTTGAGGTTTTTTCCAAGAGGGAGATGGTGTTATGCATTGTCAAAGAAGGCTTTGTGTTTTGGATATAGATGACTTAAGATAATAGATGCTACAGAATCTAACAGCGCCTGATATTCCATTCACCTATGAGCCACTAAGATGTACCTTGATTTACGAGAAGTTTATTGGTTGAAGTGCATGAAAAAAGATATTGCAAAATTTATGGCTAAATGTTCAAATTGCCAGTAGGTTAAGGTTGAGCACCATAGACCTGGTGGTACACTTTAGGATATTAGTATTCCTACTTAAAAGTGGGAAGTGGTGAATATGTACTTTATTACAGGGTTGCCTCATACGCATCGAAGGCGTGATTCTATTTGGGTTACATAGACCGAATGACTAAGTCAACCTATTTCTTACCAGTTAACACATCGGATTCAGCCAAGGATTATGCTAGACACAACCTTAGGGAGTTGGTGAAATAGCATGGAGTCTCCGTGACTATCATTTCAGATAGAGACACTCAGTTTACCTCTTGGTTTTGGAAGTCTTTTCAAAAAGGTCGTGGTACCTAAGTTCATTTTAGTATGGATTTTCACCCGCAGATAAATGGTTAATTAGAGAGGACAATTTAGATGTTAGAGGACATGTTACGAGCATGTGTGATCAATTTCAATAGTAGTTGGGATGATTAGTTTCCTTTGATTGAGTTTGCTTATAATAAAAGTTATTACTCCAATATTTAGGTAGCCTTTTTTGAAGGACTTTATGGTATGAGGTGTAGATATCCTATTGGTTTGAAGTTGGTAAAGGTACATTCATAGGTCTAGATTCAATTCATGAGTCTGTGAAGAAAGTTTAGCTGATTAGAGAAAGGATGAAAATAGCTCAGAGTCATCAAAAATCTTATGCAGATGTAGGGAGAAAGAAACCTGAGTTTACTATTGGTGATATTGTCTAATTTAAGGTTCCAACCATGAAAGGGAAGAAGATATTTGGAAATAAGGGAAAAATTAGTCCTCGCTATATTAAACCTTATAAGATTGTGGGTCGTTTAGAAAATGGCCTATGAGTTAGAGTTGTCTGCAAACTTAGCATTAGTGTATCTAATATTTCATGTTTCTTTGTTAAAGAAATGCATTAGTTGATCCCACATTGGTTATTCCCTTATAGAGTGGGGTGTGAAAGATATTCTCTCTTACAAAGAGGTACTAGTTGAGATCCTTAACTAACAGGTTCATAAGTTGAGAAATAAAGAGGTTCATTTGTTAAATGTTCTTGGGAAAAATTTGTCAGTTGAGGGAGCTACTTGGGAAACAGAGGTAGATATGATAACAAAGTAGAACCATCTTTTTCGTTCGAGCTCAGTTCCAACTTGAGGTAATAGTTTTTCTTTAATTAATTAATTCTTTATGTCTCATGCCACCTAGTTATTCTCATGTCATATAATGAATTCATGAGTTTGGTTTAGTCCATATTTCAGTTACGGACTCAATTATCATGTCACTATTTAGCTCTTAGAAATTTAATGTTAGGATTGCATCTCTTTCCCTATCATTTCAACTTAGTTTACATTCGAGGATGAATGACCCCAAGAAGGAGATATTGTAACACCCCGAATATCCAAGATAAGATTAGAAACATGTGTCAAGTACATGTAATCCCACATAGCATGTTTTGGTGGTATGGAAAGTGATTTAAACATGCATTAAGTCCACAATTAACTCCTAGATTATGGCCAAGACAAAATCTTTTGTACTAATGGATTTCTAGTGAAGAATATCCCTATGGTCAACTTCAAATGATCATAACTCCTCAAGATCCACCAAATTATATATATCTGAATTATCTTTCCAACGCATAAAGTTTTTCCTAAATCCAATACCGAAGTAAAGAGTTATGGCCATTTTAGTAAAGCTCTCGTCAATATTATTAACCAATGAGAGTAGGAGAAATCGTGGGGAGATTGTACTACCTTATAATACTCCTGTTAGATTAAAAAAATTCCCAAACATCTCAAAATTGACAAGTATATTATAACGCCCCGTGTCTGTACCCCAGACACTACACGGTGCTTACGACCCCAAAGGACCACAAGCTAACCCATGACTGATATCTATTGTGAGCACTGAATAATAATATTGTAATAAATGCAAAAAATAGACTAAAAACAAAGGTTCAAATTCTAAAATACTGGTAAATAATAACATCTGATAAACATCTGAAATCTGAATGTTGTCTAAACTAGTCGAGTCTTAAAATCCTCTAACTGAATGGTCTGAATATGGAGTTGATAGGACAAGCCCCCAACTAACTCCAACTACTAAACTACTGATAAACTGATAACTAAAATAAAAACATACCCTCAATAGATAAAGACTCACTACTAAAACTGTTGTTGATAACTGAATTTGTCTATGCGCGGTCAGGAACCTGAGCATCCAAATCTATGATATGAGACATCATAGCACAAAGAAAGAGTATGCGTCAGTACGTGAAATATTCTGGTATGCTAGATGAGGTAGGCTGATATGCATGGGTCCATATTTATGAACAAATAACTGACTCGATAACATGACTATAACTGAATAAGAGTACATGTATAATTGAAACTGATGAAACACTGATTATTTAATACTGTGCACATATCTACATATGTTGTGTCTGATATCATAGTAACACATTATACTGAGTTTGGATAACTGAAAGACTGATAACTGAGTTTACTATTACTACAATACTGCTAATTGAGTGACTGTTTCTGACAGTCCTGAGTCTATGGAGTTATGCTAAATTCCATACTGAGTTGAGTGACTGTGTCTGACAGTCCTGATTCTGTAGAACTGAACTGAGTTCTATACTGAGACTGAGACTGTGGGAGGTAATCATCTAACTGGCATGCCCCTCTCTAAACTGATTAGGGTTCAACCTATAACCCTAGATGGAAAGGTGTCAGTACCGTGCCACGGGTAAAGACAAGCGTTGAGTCACCCTTATATAGAATGCACTCTAAAAAAGAATGGTGGTACCCTCAACTGGCAGGTAGATCATCTCATCAACCCTCAACTAGCAGGTTGATGTCTCAACCTACACTGGCTATGAAGATCTGGAACACAAGGATTGCTTTTAGGGATCACACCCTCTATTGGCAGGTGAGTCCCCATCCTTGGGTTCACTCAGAGCTAAATACTACTCCCAACTGAACAGACACTAAACTGGTTTCTAAAATGTTCTAGGCTAGAATGAATTGTTACTGATCATGTTAACTGACTGAACTGGACTGAGTTCACTGAGTACTGTAACTAATTGAGTGTTTTAAGTTCTATTTGCTGACTGGATATACTGAGTTCTGTACTGACTAAATACAACTGTACGTGACATTACAGAGACTATTCTGAAACTACTATAATTCTAGGTAAACAACTAGATTTTTAGGTATTAGACACCCCCAAGACTCGATAACATGAAGAGTAAAGCATAGCATGATCTTGAAAAGCATTAAAATGTTCATAACTCATTCATAGAGACATTATATCAAATACTTGTAAGACATAAGCTTGTACATATACTAACACGTCATGATTTCCCCATTTAATCCACATGAGCAATTTATCAAACACTTGGGGAACATAATTTACGCACATATTACTATTTAACATATAGGCATCATGATTTCCAATCCCAACTTACAATTTCAAGGGCTTTAACATGAATTCACATAATACTACACACATGTCAAATAAAGTTACATGAATCTTGTAGTAAATCATTAATTAGAAACCTAATTAACATCATAATCATGAATACATTCAAACCCAACATAGAATTTATGAAATCAATAAACTTGAAGTTTTAAAAGAGGTTCTTGAACTCCAAGGGTGGAAGGAAACCCTTTGATGAACACCTAACATACCTTGGTGCTTGAATTCATGAAGATTGATGGTGAATTTCTTGGATCTTGATCTTGACTTTGATGGGTTAGGGTTTGTGTCTTAAGAGAATTTGAGAGAAAGTGAGTGTATTTTTCTTATTGAGGGATGAATTTCGTGTTTTTGGGGCTGGTTAAGGGTGTGAAAATGACCCAAATACCCCTCTGGACGCGAGCTTTTAATGACTGAAAGCGTGTCCAGTGATGTGCAGACTAATGTGCCACGTCGACGACATCAACACGATGACCAACGTGCCGCGTCGAGTCACTTTCGTTCACTAGAATTGCACTGAAAGCTGGGGAAAAAAATTTTGTCGACGCGATGCGTCGTTATTGCGTTGACCCACTATTTTGGTCACCTGAACATGGTTCAAACGAGGTCCAAAAAATCCAAAAATCACCCAAAGTGTCCTACTGACATTCCTAATCATAAATAAACCTAATAATAGATACTTTAAGGTCATAAGGGTCGTGAAATAGGATCGCCAACTTACGAAGGCTAAAATACTTCTAAGTATAAATACTTAGCTGAAATTTCTAAGTCTGGGGCCTCTTTTCAAGATTTACTGGACTGAGTTAAGCTTAGAATTTTGTGGGGTCTTACAATATCTCCCCCTTGGAAACATTCATCCTCGAATGAGACTGATTATGCTGAGAAATACTGATGGACTGAGTTTATACACTAAACATGCATATCTGATGCATGGAATACATGACTAAAAGTACTGATAAGCTGAGTTTTCATACTAAATATACATATCTGATGTATGAATACATGAATGAACTGATTCGTGAATGCATGACTGAACATGCAATGATAATGGATACAAAGTTTATAACTGTAATTGAACATAGAACTAAGTCAATCGAAGGAAGACTGTTACTTTAATCTGAGAATACTGATGAACCTGATATCATTTATAGAACATGCATGAACGGGAACATGAGAACATAACTGAGTCTAAAACACGATACATGAACTGAATATCATAAACTGAGCTGATTTCTTAGATACATACCATGACTTGGGAATGGTTATACGACTGATATTGGAATGAGAAAGTCAACTTATAAGTACTCATTACTCCAACTAGATCTTGTTATGTAACGAGAAACTAGAAGGTTTAGGACATAAAAGCTCAGGATTTCTAGTGCATCTCCCCCTTCAGACATTATATCCCTCGAAGAATACTGACTTGGCTGAGATACTGAGGAAAAGATGAGACGATGCACGGGGAACCTACAAACTGAATCATGACTAAATATCTAGGATCTAAAACTGAGGCATGATACATGAACTGAGCTGAACTTGTAACTACCAGAATGCTCCATTTTGGAACGGTCATATTCATAAGACTTCAGCTAGGACAACTTGGTGTAAAGATGGGAAACCATACAAACTTAACCACCTGACTGCTAAAATGAATTGTTGGCTTTATGGACTAACTCATACTGAAAACTTATACTCAACTGGAGCATTTCTTGACACTCTTTCTATAAGATTCTACTGACTTTAGGGAGCAAGGAAATCTTGGCATGGTCTGAATAAGACATCTGAATAAGAAATTACTATGTGGCTATATTCTATAATATGGAGCAAGGCCTACGAAACATCATCTAAGATAGAGTTACTAAGCCTTATGCATTGCAACTACTAACTTGCAATTTTAGCCACGTTTCTCAACTATTCCCTCAATTGGAATTTCTACTTCAACATTGTATTTCACTTGAGGCTACTGAAAATATTTACATAGGCATTGATAACCCTACCTACTGAGGTCTGAGCTGAACTAAATTCTCCTACTATGTTCAATCCTACTCAAATCTCCAAAATCCATTTAGCCACTTACACATCATTATGACATTCAAGCCTATCATCATAACTATAGCCTCATGTGAAACAAGCATGTAACAGTCTTTCCTAAAATGAAACATTTACTCTCTCCCATCTAAGAAATTACCCATCACTACATTATTTCATAAGGAGAGTTACTGAAAGGTTAAAACATAAGGTCCTGAAGCATGACACTCAACTGAGACCCGAGGGATAGAATATAATATCAACATTATGGATTTATCATGAGATCTAAATTGAGGATATACATGACATAATTTGAGTTTAGCGGATCATTATAAGTGTAGCATGAGTCATGGGAACTAAGCATACTATAAAGCATGAGTATATGAGTCATGAGTTGCTTGACCTGAGTTTGGAGTTTCTGTATTCATGGAACATAATTCATAACACTGAGTGAACTGGAACTCCTTATACTAGGAATGGTAAGCATGCATAATTTTTTATCATGTGAACGAATATGAGCTTTGATCATAGATATGACATGTAAGGCGTGAGTAGATATCATGATAGATAAAGTGCAAAACTTTTCACTGAGGTAAGGACGAGTTGGGCATCATCCCTTCCCACTACTTTTCTACACATACTGATATTACTACTAGAAATCTGGAAGCCTGACTTGGTTACTTGTTCTACCATCTCCCCCTTAGCTTAAAGCCATTATTCTAAGTCTGTGAACCACTTAATAAACTTTAAATTGAACTAAAACCACTTTACTCTAGAGCCTGAGATATAACAATACTCATAAACACTAAACTCATTCTGAAGGACTACACCTGAAAATGTAAGGTCCACTGCTAGTACTTTCTTTTGATACATGATTCTTAGATTTCTATTGCCCCAATAATCATCATATAGCAACCTCAACACTGACTAACTTAGAATTCTCAACTCTTCTTTCTACTGGTTCAATCTAAAAAAATTAAGCTTAAATCAACTGAAACTGAGGTACTACCCCTTCATTTAATGATTGGCCCATCAGAAAATTGGAATGGACTGACTTTATTACTGAAATCAACTAAAAGTATTTTCTGAAATACTATAACCAAGCAATTTCTGTATACTCATCTGGCTGGAATAAATTTACCTACTGGAGTAGGCACTAAAAAAAGGTTCAGTTAAGATTTCTAGTCTGACTTTAAAGTTGACTGCTATGTAAGGAGTTACTAGATACAAAGAAGCTCCTGGATCTAATAAGACATAAACATGTAAATGGAAGATCTGTAACGTACCAGTGACCACATCAGGGGAATTTTCTTGATCTTGTCTAGACAGAAGTGTATAAAGCCTGTTTGGGAGCTGCCTATTGGTGACATTGGAAGTGGAACCCTGCTGATTCAGGTGATTGGACTGAGCTGAAAGACGATTGTAATGACCCTGTGAACCTGACTGAGTACAATCGGTGACTCTATGTCCTGGCTTGCCACACCTAAAACATACATCACTACCAGCCCTACGTATACCCTTATGATTCTTACCACATTCCCCGTAAGGTGGATGGGTACGACCACTGCTCACACTACCTTGGATTTAAGAGGATGGTGTCTTATCCTGATTGTCATTCCTGAATTTTGGTATTGGCACACTAGCTGAAGATGGAGCTGGAACTGAAGATTTTAGGTGAAACTGGGAATGTTTACCGCCCTCTGACTTAGGTTGTGTGAAATTAAAGCTACCT
Source organism: Capsicum pubescens (assembly GCA_030864215.1). Taxonomy (NCBI): domain Eukaryota; kingdom Viridiplantae; phylum Streptophyta; class Magnoliopsida; order Solanales; family Solanaceae; genus Capsicum; species Capsicum pubescens. Next base: position 188,230,514 of record CM061544.1, on the reverse strand, counting down.
TTTCTAGCTCTATTGTTTTCCCCCTATCTCTTTTTATTATTAGCCTCTTCTATCTGCTGAGCATGGACCATGATCCTGGATTTATCCATATTCTCAATCAATATTGCAGTTCTGTATTTCTTAACCACACTATCTGACACCCCAAATATGAACTTGCTTATTCTGGACCTACTGTCTGCTACTACATGGGGAGCATACCTGGCTAACTAAGTAAACTTGAGAGAATACTCTTTCATACTTATGCTACCTTGTCTGATATTGATGAAGTCTAACACCTTGGCTTCTCTCAGCTCTAAGGGAAAGAATCTATCTAGAAATGTAGTATTAAACTCTTTTCACTCTATGGCTCTGCATCTATTCCCATGTCTACCTTCACTAGTTAAAACATGTATGATCTATATCTTTTAGCTGATAGGTAGCTAACTCAGACTCTCATTGGAAGTCACTCCCATAATATCTGTGACTTTCTGAACTTGATCGAGGAACTCCTGTGGATCTTCTTCTGACTTAGATCTTGAGAATAGGGGAGGATTCATTTGGGTGAAGTCTCAAATCTTAGCTGCAGCAGTATTGGCCAATGGGTTGGCCTGAACAGTAGCTGGCCATTCATTCTGAGCTGCTACGAAATTGGCTAGAGTAGTGAATGCAGCTCTGAATTTTGCATGAGAGATATGCTCGTCCAGGGGATCTTCCTGAATGGGCAAAGGTGCTGGCTAATTTCCTGTTCTCCTTTCATTATTCTTTTTTGAAGGCATGTTCTATAAGCAGAAGTAAGAAAGGATTAGAATGAGAGTGTAACTTGAGCTCATGTTCACTTGCACGATATGAATATTGAACGAAGGAAAACATTTCCTAAAACTCCTCATAGCCTCTTGTTCATAAGTGTGGCGCAATACACACCCATGCACGAGACTCTAGATGTGGCTTTCAGACTCTCTAGGACTCTGTTGAACCTTAGGCTTTGATACCAAGTTTGTAACACCCAATATTTGTACCCTGGATGTTACAACGTGCTTACGACCCCGAAGGACCACAAGATAACCCATGACTGATATCTACTGTGAGCACTAAATAACAATACTGTAATAAATACAGAAAATAAGCTAAAATTCCATAAGGTTCAAATTTTGAAATACTGGTAAATAATAACATCTGATAAACATCTGAAATCTGAATGTTGTCTGAACTAGTCTAGTCTGAAAAGCCTCTAACTAAACTATCTGAATATTGAGTTAATGGGAAAAGCCCCCAACTAACTCCAACTACTGAACTACAAATAAACTAATAACTGAAATAAAAGCATGCCCTCGATAGATGAGGACTCACTACTGAAATTGTTGCTGATAACTGAATCTATCTATATGCAGTCAGGAACCTGAGTGTCTGAACCTATGATATGAGACATCATAGTGCAAAATAAAGAGTATACGTCAGTACGTTGAATATACTATTATGCTAGATGAGGTAGGATGATATGCATGGGTCCATATGCATAAACAAATAACTGATTGGGTAACACGACTATAACTGAAAGAGAGTACATGTATAACTGAAATTGATAAAACATTGACTATGGAATACTGTTCATATATCTACATATACTGTTTTTGAGATTATAGTAACACTAGATACTGAGTTTTGATAACTGAAAGATTGATAACTGAGTTTATTGTTACCGCAATACTACTAACTGAGTGACTATTTCTGATTGTCCTGATTTTGTAGAACTGTGCTAAGTTCCATACTGAGCTGAGTGACTGTGTCTGACAGTCCTAATTCTATAGAACTTAATTGAGTTCTGTACTAAGACTGAGATTGAAACTGTGGTAGGTAATCATCTAACCGACATGCCTCTCTCTGAACTGATTGGGGTCCGACCTGTAACCCAGCTGGAAGGGTGTCAGTACCATGCTGCCACGGGTAAAGACAACTGTTGAGTCACCCTCATCTGGCAGGTGCTCTGAACAAGAATGGTGGTACCCTCAACTGGAAGGTAAAGCACCTCACCAACCCTTAACTGGAAGGTTGATGTCTCAACTTACGTTGGCTACATTATTCTGAAACACAAGGACTACTTCTAGGGATCACAACCTCTACTGGAAGGTGAGTCCCCATCCTTGGGTTCACTCGGTGCTGAATCCTACTCCCAACTAAATAGACACTGAACTGATTTCTAAACTGTTCTACGCTAGACTGAACTATTACTGATCATGTTAACTGACTGGACTGGACTGAGTTTACTGAGTACTGTTATTGATTGAGTGTTCTGAGTTCTATTTGTTGACTGGATATACTGAGTTATGTACTGACTGAATGTTACTGTACGTGACATTACTGAGACTATTCTAAAACTACTATAGTTCTAGGTAAATAGCTAGATTGTCGGGTATTAGATACCCCCAGGACTCGATAACATGAAGAGTAATAGCATGATCTTGAAAAGTATTAAAATGTTCAAACTCATTCATAGAGACATTTTATCAAACACTTGTAAGACATAAGCTTATACATATGCTAACATGTTATGATTTCCCCATTTAATCCACATGAGCAATTTATCAAATACTTGGGGAACATAATCTACGCACATAATACTATTCAACATGTAGGCATCAGGATTTTCAATCCCAACTTACAAATTCAAGGGCTTTAACATAAATTCACATAATACTATACACATGTCAAATAAAATTACATGAATCTTGTAATAAATCATTAATCAAAAACCCAATTAACATCATAATCATGAATACATTCAAACCTAACATGGAATTCATGAAATCAATAAACTTGAAGTTTTAAAAGAGGTTCTTGAACTCCAAGGGTTGAAGGAAACCCTTGGATGAACACCTAACATACCTAGGTTCTTGAATTCATGAAGATTGATGGTGAATTTCTTGAATCTTGATCTTGACTTTGATGGGTTAGGGTTTATGTCTTGAGTGAATTTGAGAAAAAGTGAGTGTATTTTGCTTATTGAGGGTTGAATTTTGTGTTTTTGGAGCTGATTAAGGGTGGAAAAATGACTTAAATACCCCTATAGACGATGACATCAATACGATGACCAACACGTCGCGTCGAGTTTATGTTCATTCACTAGAATTGCACTGAAAGCTGGGGGAAATTTTCTGTCGATGCGATGGGCGACGTGACGATCCACTATTTTGGTCACCTGAACATGGTTCAAACGAGGTTCGAAAAAACCCTAAACTCACCCGAAGTGACCTACTGATATTCCTGATCATGAATAAACCTAAAAATTAATACTTTAAGATCATAAGGGTTGTGAAATAGGATTTCTAAGTTACGAAGGCTAAAATACTTCTAAGTATAAACACTTAGCTGAAATTTCTAAGTTGGGACCTCTTTTCAAGCTTTAACAGACTGAGTTAAGCTTAGAATTTTATGGGGTCTTACATATACCCTTCCAACCACAATAGAAAACCACAACCAAGGTTAGAAACCATGATCTTAGGTACGATCATAACTTCTAAAGTTGATATGGTTGAAATATTCAACCTACGAACCAATATACAATCATATTTGGGTCCCGCAATCGAGGGAAGGTCTCATACACCCCTTCCGACTACTCTTCAGTTATGAATTCAAAAGGGCACATCAGTCTCTTCCACACTTTTAACATAAAATCTATGTCATATAAGTTACTCCAAGTCTAAGTATTAAGTTAAATATTACCCTAAGTTCCTTATTACGCGAATTAATTTGATACTTAGCCTCAAATAGAGTATAGAAGTTATTCTTCTTCCTCTAAAGTAAACTAGGGTCCATCTCTTTAAAACTCCAAGTTCAAAGATTTCTATAGGGTTTCTATCTCCTGGTATGTGAGATTTCATCAATGGGTCTTCTTTCACCCATTGAGTCCCAAAGATAACTTAAATCCTCAATGTAATTTATTCCCAAGCCTAGGGTTCATGTATGTTATAAATTTTTCGGTATTCTAATTCCTTGATACTATTGAGTTATAAACCCATATTTTAACATGAATATCAGTACCATTACATGTTTGAATCATAAATCATAATTATATTATAAAAACCATAATTATTGGAGTTGAGTTATTAAATTTGTTAAATTCACTCAGTTTATAATAAAAGTAGCACAATCGTTTCATTCTTCAATATGGTGGGTTATGAACACCGGATGACCTAGGATTTTATGCATATACTTATGAGTGTTAAATCCTCTAGATTATATAGTTTTGAATGTTTTTAGATGATTGGTTTTAGTTTTCATATTATTATTATTATTATTATTATTATTATTATTATTATTATTATCATCATTACGCATTCTAATTTATTGTGTCATTTAGTTAGGAGAAGTGCTTAGAATCGAGCAGATGTGGGAATGAAGGCTCACCCCTAATTAGGTTGATACCTTTAGTAGAAGTGCCTAAGTCCTAGAAATATATTACCTCCATAGGTTCTAAGGGTTACCGCTTATACCGGGCTTGACACCTTAATCCTTTCAAATATTAGTTTAGTGGATTCACATTAGTCAGTGTTCGTACCCTTAGAAAGGTATTAAACACCCTTCCAAATGAGGGTTAAAAAATGGATCATAGTTAGCTCTGATTAGGGTGTGTCATTTATCAATATCTCTCACAGTCTACAACCCATAATCAGATTCAAATGCTTGCATGACCTTATATTCAGTTATTCAACATATCATATAGTACATGTTTATTACTTGGTCTTGCATCATTTATCATTTTACATTCATCCTATTCAAACTATATTAGATATTTTCCTATCTACATACTTAGTATACTCAAAGTACTGATCGTATACTTTCTTTTGTGCTATATTATCTCGTTATATGGGTCCTAATGCTTAGCACCCAGATTGCACTTAATGCGATCTCTTACTACATCAGCAACAATACTTTAGTGAGTCATTATTATTCAAGGACTAGTATCAGTATTTCTTATTATTTTATTTCAGTTTCAGATAATTAAAGTTGGCTTGGGGTTTGCCCTTGTAACTCATATTAGTAGAGGTTTTCAAAAAAAATTTAGATGTTTCACTTTGTATTTTTAAACTCAGATTTTTTTGTTAGCTTTAGTTATTAATTCATCATTCAGTTCAGCTTTTGCAAAGTATTTTTATTAGTTATTTCAGTATTTGTAGTGTCATGTCAGGCCATGAGTTATCTTGGGGTCACTTGTGACTCTAAGAACCATGCTACAACTAGGGAGTAGTCTTGAGTCATGATAGTATGTGTTACTATGACATAGATCTTGTGTTAGAGAAAATACTAATTGAAAAATAAAGTTAAGGAAAGGTTAAGGAACTTGTTCATAAAGAGTTTTGATGTATTTCCAGTTAAGCTATGGGTTTGAATTGAGAATTTGTGGTCCTGATAATGTTATTTACCAATAGCTTATGCAGAGTTCAGCAGTAATTTTCTTGTGTTTGATCTGTGATTTGGGCATCCATTAGTGAGATTAGTGATTTTGCACTTCTACTAGATGTCGATTATTACTTATTACGATGGGTTCCATCTGTGTGCAGTGTTAGAAAGACTCCTTATTCTACCAAGTTAATGAGGACTTTAAGGTTGATTGATGGATTTTTCATATTGAGAACTATGTATGTTATCCTGATATGTAGCTTGATTTTTTTGTATCATTTAGAGATTCCATGCCTATTGTTTTGTAGAGTGTTATGGTGACACTCAGTAGCCTTAAAAGGATTGAGTTGTAGGTTTTGGCCACTAGGTAGTGACCTAGTGTGCAGAGTGTGGCTTTTAAGGTTTTGTGTAGCTTTGATATTGGTTTCTAGCCTAGTAGTTGTAGCCTAGGTCTATGGTGTGTTTTGGATTGATAGTGATAGTATTGGACTTAGAAGGGTTTATTTAGTGTTTTGATGGGTAGATAGGTGATTTATGGGTTCCTTGGATTTTGTGGGTTCGAGGATGATTTTTGATCTTGTGGTTGTAGGTAGTATCTTGTGGTGTCTTGTTCGGGTTTAGATTATCTAAGAGTATTTATGCCTTATGATATGTTTGACTAAGTTTTTGGGTATATATGAAGCTTTAAATATAGAAATTTGACTTCATCAATATTTTGGACTTAAAGGCTTGTGATGTGACATGGTGAGTCCTTATGTGATATATTTCTGGTTCTATGGTGAAACTAGTAGTTCTATGATTATGAATCCATGTTGGAGTTCTTGCTTGATGTTTCTCAAGGGTATTTCTTATCCTAAACCTATTTTTGACATTTTCCTTCTTGTACATTTGAGGACAAACGTGAATTTTAGTGGTGGATACTACAGTGGCCCTCACACTGAAATCTAAGTTTTGACTATTTTACCATTCCCCGTAATTTCTACATATTGATTCTGGGATGTGGGGATTGTTGGCACATCTCCCTAGGCCTTTAGAAATGTTTTGAAAGAGCTTGAGTTTATTTTGAGGCTTTAAGAGCCAATAGTTGACTTCAGTCAATATTTCTTGATCTGAGTGCCAGATGACAAGTTGGACTACACCAGCAGATCTGAATATCAAATTTAGGTTAGTATCAAGTTGGTTCGATCTTAGGACCTTTATATCTCATATTAACCCTCCATTTGGAATATAGTAAAAAGGGGTCACTGGGGTTAATTTTAAGGAAATAATCCTTTTTCAAAACTTTGATGTTTCAATTGAGTCTGAAATATCAAAATTAGCCTAGTAGCATTATCGATTTATTTCTATGGGGTCCTGAATGAATCCTAAGATTCCATTCAAAGAGTTTTGAACTTAAGAGTTATTGTTTTCTGGCGCATAATCCCTTATTTGCAATCGTGAACCCATCTATCATTTTCACAAAGAACAATTGGCTAGGGCATCACAATTGCATGGTAGTTTCATTAAAATCACAATGGGTAATGGTTTTGGGTCGCTTTCTCTCTTTTATTGCATTCACGATCTCGATGGTTGCATTTGTGAGAGCCTTGGTATGGGTTACGTTACAATCATAATGTAGTACCCGCAATCACAATGGCCATTTTATTATCGGTCAAAGGTTGACCCTCACTAGCGCAATGGGTTGACTGCGATCATGAGACACCGCAGCCAAAACCTATTAAAACCTTTCTTTCTCTATTTTTCTCTATTTTGGAACTTCTAGAGCTCGAATTAAGGGATTTTCAAAGGGGTTTTCGTGATTTCTTCGAAGGTTAAGTTCCTGGATCTACATTCCATCATTTTCCATTGATTTCATCTTTAAAATAACTTCTAATTCATGATTTTAAATGTATTTTTAGGGTTTTTATCCGGTAAAGTGTCAATTGGTTTTTCTTTGATTTCAAACTCGATTTCCATTCCCTTTTCATTGGGTTTTAAACGATAGACTCCACTTGATATGGGGAACCTTATTCCTAAATAAATTCTGATTTTACCCCTTTCATTTTTTAACTTATTTTTTGAATCCGTTTTGCAACCATTTTAAATGGGGCCAATATGGGTATCACTATCTTTGTTTTGACTTGTAGATGTTATATTTACTTAAATTGGATGCTTTTGGTGTTGATTCGAGAGAATTGGGCTTTTAGAGGAGGTTCTAGATTGTGCTTGGGCTTGCGGATCTTCATCTAAGGCAAGTGGACATGTACCTTGACTTTTTTCAAAGTGTTATGTGTTTTATGCTTATTTGTATGTTGTGTTAGGATTGGGGATCCCGCTTAGATAAAATGGTGCGTATCTATATGAGTAATGGAGTCTTTAGATGTATTATAGTTATTTTATTGCCATGATTAGTTAGTATTAATGCTTGTAAATATCCTTAGAGCCTTAGAGTATGAATTGATTGTATTAAATGATGACTCTTTAGATATAGAATAAGCTAGGCTTGGGTAGTTTCGTGATATATGGTTACTGATATTGTTGTTTTTTTTGTGTTTCCCTAGTGGAGCTTATGTGAATATATTTGTGGACTTCAGTAACTATTTATGATCATGTACTTGAGTGGGGGCTATATGCATCATTTTTTGTTAATTTGAAAGGGTATATATTGTGATGCCTGATTGGGGGATTGATTTGATGTTATTGGTCATGTTTTTGCATTAAATCATTATTTATTATTATTCCGCCCAAGTAGGGTTTGACTTGTCATCATAGGCCTTATTTGTGCATTAGAATGTCTTACCTATAAAGGTATCGATCAGTGAGGGCTTGACTTGATACTGTATGTCTTATTTGAGAATTTAATTGCCTTATCATTATAGTGATGCCTGTGTGAGGGGTTGAAAATGATATTACTGATGACTAATGACTATTTATTCTGATGGTGCCAATTGAAAACTAAAAACATGAATTATTGATACATTTAGTTGATTCTGAGATCACTTATACATGTATTGAGTGGATTTGATCTTCTTACTGATTGGTTGTAAGCATTACATCCTCATATCTCACATGCATATTCATGAGACATTTCTACCACTAAAAAATACTATTTTTGAAAGAAAATGAGACTTTTTTGAAAATTCTCTCCTTGAACACGAGCTAGAGAGGAGAGTTGAGATTGAAATTAAGATTGAGATAAGAGATACAATATATGGGTTGCAAAACCTCCATAGATCCTACCTAATATCTATGAGCTCGGTGGGTGTATACAAAATGTCATGCGATGACTTTCACCATTCATCATCATCCCATCATTATTATTTCATCGCATTGCATTATTTGCATCACATTACCTTCCTTAGTTTAGTTTGATACTGTATTCACATTTATTTTTGTATTGCATTACCATTAAATAAACTTATTTGTGATATTGTGTTTAATTATTCTTTTAATTTTATTACATTATCTTATATCACCTTATACTGATTTGGAGGTTGAAAAATTATGAGATATGAGGTATGGCTAAAGCATGATAGGAGAGGTAGATGTCTAGCCTTGTTGGTAGTATGAGATACACTTGTATGTATGCGCAGTCTCTCCATATTTTTTATCCTGTATTACTTGAATGATTATAATTGATTAATACTGATGTATCTTATTAGTGAGTGTTTTTCATAAATAACTTTTCTTATAGATTGATCATGAAATGAAAAGTGTTGACTCGTCTAGGTTAGTGTGCCTACCTTATTTTTGGTGAATTTGTTGACTATTGTGTTGGGTTATCCTGGTAGGCTAAAAGTATGTAATGCGAGATATAGATCAATTGGGAAGACCCTTAGGTAGTTTGGATGGTGGTTCTCGCCATCGCTTTGAATTTGGGTTGGTTATCGATGATGCTTCCTGAGTACATGTGATTTTGTACTCACCCTTGATTTTTCTTATTTTTTTGCACCCCATGCAGGTATTAGTTTGATTGGTAGATGGTAGCTGGCATTTCCTAGGAGTTAACATAGTGGAGATTGAGGTAGTGGATGATGGACTTCGAAACATCTCGGATCTCTCTACTTATGTCTTATGTTTATAATCATATTTAAGACAATTTAGATGTTTATATTATTAGTTGGATCGGTACACAGGCTTATATTGATGACAACTAGACCTGGGATATATCTTTGAGACTCCTATCTCATATATATATATATATATATATATATATATAGAGAGAGAGAGAGAGAGAGAGAGAGAGAGAGATACACACACACACACGTACATTCATATTGGGATCATTCATTCATCTATTTCCATTTCCTCTTAACTGTATTCTTTGGGATGGGTTAGACTTACTTGTCCGGTGGGTTTGACAAGTACCATCATGTATCCATTTTTGATAGTTACATAATGTCTAATTAAAGCAGGTCGATAAAGGTATTATTTTGATGGAACATGTCCAAATCAAGTTATATGAATTCTCAAAAGCATGATCCGGATGAGTAAGTTTGAGTGAGACTTATTGAAGTTCTGTTTAAATTTGATATAATTAGTTAATCAAAAATTGATTGAGTTTAATAACCTATTTACTTGATCTGGAACTTACAATTAAGATCATGTAAAATTTAATTGAATTGAATCGAATGATTAACACCTCTAACTAAATTAAGATAGATAAAAGTATTTTTTTGACGTTGCTAAAGATTAGTATTTCTATAAAAAAAAAAAGTTCATCTTGTAGTAAAAGATAAATTATGTGCTACAAATTTTATCAAAACAATATGATTGTGGCTATATCATTTCGTCATGACAAATAGTTATAGCTTTTAAGCCAACCATTAACATGATTTATAAAGATATTATTCTGATAGAGCATGTCCAAGTCAGATTATATCAATTCTCAAAAGCTTGATCCTTTTGAGTAAGTTTGAGTGGGACTCACTGAAGTTTTGCTTAAATTCGATATAATTAGTTAATAAAAAATTAACTGAATATAATTATTACCTTTGTTCTTGAACTACATCTGAAACTTTTAAGTAAGATCACCTAAAATTGAATTGAATCGAATTGAATGATTAACACCTCTAATTATATTTAGATCGATCAAAGTATATTTTGACGTGGCTAAAGATTCGTATTTCTATAACAAATTTCAGCTTGTAGTAAAATATAAATCATAAGCTACGAATTTTATCACAACAATATGATTGTGGCTATATCATTACGTCATGACAAATAATATAGCTTTTAAACCAACTATTATCATAATTTTTAAGTACTAAAGGCAAATAAAATTATTTCGATATAAGATTTGATTTTAATTTTTAACCAACCTTTTATGGCTAAACTAGTTACAATTGCTACAAAAAGTTTCAACATGTGACATAAATTACTAATTAGCGACAAAATTTTACTATTACGAAAATATATGGCTACATTCATTAACTTTTGCCATTTTTTTTAACATGAAGCAAAAAAAATTATTTAGATACAATATTTTATTTTAAATAATTTATTATGGCTAAAAGGTTACTATTGCTACAGTAAGTTTCAACTAGTAAAAAATATTAATGAATAATTGCAAAATAGGTTATAGCAAAACATTTGTGGCTATATCATTTAACTATTGCCACAATAATTTTTAACTTGAAGCGAAAGTATTTAGATAGCTACAAAATTTTGTTTCAAATAATTTATTGAGGCTAAAACGTTATTATTGCTACAATAACTTTTATCGCATGACAAAAATTTAAGATCAGCTACAAAATATTATTGTAGCAATAGGGAAAAAAGGTTTGAAACATACCTAAACTTTGGCAAAATTTGTTGTAACATGCCTTAACTTTGCGGGGGTTCTATGACCCCCCCCCTCCCGCCCTCTGCCCGCCCCTCGATTATTTATTTTGTATTTTTGTGGCATATATTTTTTCAGTTAGACCACTGTGTGAATACACGCATACTAAGCGTGTAAGGGTCTGAAGTGGTCCAATTACACAAATATATGTCATAGAAATACGAGAATAAATAGTTGAGGAGGGGTCATAGGACCCTCGCAACATTAAGGCGTGTTACGATACATTTCGCCAAAATTTAGATATATTTATGACTCTTTTCCGTAGCAATAAAGTTTTAGTTATTTAGATAATTATTGCCACGATTATGAGCAACTATAACAAAAATGAGAAATTAGCTTTGCCAAAATAATTTTTTTGGCTAAGAAAATTTACGAATCTGTAACTAGCTATGGACTTCAAAGTTTTGTGGCTATTACTCGATAATAGCCATAATTTTCAAATTCATAGGTTTGATTTTGTAGAAAAAAAAATATTTTCTTGTAGGACTTGTTTGAAAAGTCACTCTGGTGATTGAATTTGGTGTAATTAAATGTAATTACACTGTCTAGCATGTTTGGTTGGCGAGGTAATTACTTGGTCAACAAGTAATTGGGTATAATTGACATGGGTAATTACACTCTCCAATTTATAGGAAGGGGCCGTGAATTGCTGGTAATTACATAATGTAATTACAAGCTGGTTACTTTTTAATTTTCTTTCTTTTATTTTTATTTCTATTTTTTTGGTTTTAGAATAAACTATTACAAAGAAATTTGCAGTATCACAACTACTTTAGGATAAAATGATAGACTATGAGTATTTAAAATATTGGAGACAAGATATGCAAGAAATAAGATTGACAGAAATACTTATGAAAGATAATTTAATTGAATATTTTAGAACAAAAGATATAGGATATTTAGAATACCTCCAAAATAATATACAAGAATTACAAAGACTAAGAGAAAGAACTAAAGAATATTACAGTAAAGCATTTAATCAAATACCATCTAATCAACCCCCAAAATATGAACATTAATAAAATTAAAATAAGTACTAAAAATAAAAATATTTAGAGAAGTTAAGAAATATCCACGCACAAATAAAAATAGATCCATTAGAACTATAATAGATCTATTTATTACCCAAGCTATCAGCACCCCTCGTGAATATTTTATGTAATTCTTCCATAGCTGATAGTTCTTCTCCATCTTGGGTATATATGGTATTTAATAATTCATAGTCGAAACAAGTTTTTATAAGCTTGGGTTAGTCTTGGGTAGTGTGATTATCTTGTTATGACCTTGCAATCTTTGGGTTATATAGTTTGTATTTGGTTCTTGGATATCTGTAGCTCTGGGGTTAATGTTTAGAAAAGTTTGTACTTTGTAGATATTTTCTATGTATCCTCGGGCTAGATGGTTATAAGTTTTTTTATCTTGTTTCAAACTATCTCGATATGTGGTAATTTGTGGGGGTATGTACAAGGAGTTTTTTTGTATTTTTGGTATAAATGGCTTCTCAAATATCTTATTCATGTTCATGTTCTGGTATCTTTCTCCACTAACTCCTTTGCCTGTACCTTCAATTGTAGATTGATAAACGTTATGGCTTTTATGGAGTGTCCCAACGTCTCCTTTTAGCTCTGGAATTTTAATGTCTTCCGATCGGCATAACTCTGCACACTGCTGAGTTAGCTGATTTGTAGCTTCAGACTTTAGTTTAACTTCATTAGTCTTTAGATTTTATATTTCATTACCCATACTGTCCACTTTCATTGAAAGCGTAGTTAGGGTTTTCAGTATCTTTTCTAAAGCATTATCTTCTATTATATCAGTCTGCGTAGCTTTGTCTTGATACATAATCTGCAATAATATTTTTGTTAGTACTAATTACTTCAATTGTAAATGTAAAATTTAATATATTCAATACTAGTCTCCGAATCTCTTTTGTTGTAACTGAATTTTGTATTTTCTTTGTTAGCCACCACCAAACCTGGGTATTATCTGTTCTCACTATAAATTTGTTATATACAATATATGGTTCAAATGCTAATAAACATTTATATAATGAACATAATTCCTTTCTATTTATTTTCCATTTTATTTTTGTTTTATTAAACGTACCAGAGTAGTATCTGCAAGGATGTTCTAATTTTTTATTTTCGTATCTATATTTAAGTACTCCTCCATAACTATATTCACTTGCATTTGCTTCTACTATATATATAAATTTTTTATCTTCGTCTGGGAATTGTAATTTTTGTAATTCTTTACAAAGTATTTTTATTTTCTGAACTTGTTTTTTATCTTCTTCGTTGTATTTATATTCTACGTCCTTTTTAAATTTTTTCTGTTAAGGCTTTAGGTTTTCTGCTAATTTTGGTATATATTTTCTTACTTGGTTTACTAATCCTAAAAATGATTGTAATTTCCTTTTTGTATCTAATTCTTCTTTTGAATTTATTATTTTTTGTACTATATGTTGTTGCATTTTTACTCCACTTTTATCAATTTGTATTCCTAAAAATTCTATCTGGTTTTTCATAATTTCATCTTTCTTTTCACTTAAACTTATTCCCGATTTTTCTATTATATCTGTAAATTGTTCTAATAATTTTAAATGTTCCTCTTTAGTTTTTGTATATAGTAGTATATCATCCATGTATACTATACAATTAGGTAATTGTTTAAAATAACAATCCATAAAATGTTGATATCTATCTGGTGCACTTTTATATCCAAATAGTAATACGTTCCATTCATAAAATCCTTGTGGTACCGTAAATGCGGTTAATTCTTTAGATTCTTCTTTTAACTTTAAGTGGTAAAATCCAGATTTACAGTCAAATTTACTAAAATAGTTATATCATTGTATTTGTCTTATTTTTAATATCTTATTTGGTATTGGATAATTATATGTCATAGTTTTTGCATTTAAATTTCTATAATCAATAACCATTCTACTTTTACCTCTTTTTTGTTCACTATGTTTATTTACTATAAATGCTGGACTATTGTGTTTACTATTATTTTTTTGTATATACTGTTTTTCTAATAATTCATCTATGTGCATTTAAAATTCTTTTAAATCATCAAAATTATATGTTAATGGTTTTTGAGTTATTATGCTATTTTTATCTATTAATTCAATTTTTATAGTAGTTTTATGTTTTTCCCATCCTCTTAATGGATCTTCACTATATAATTGTCTTAATTTTTTCTTTATTATTTCTACCTTATCTATTGAAAATATAGTTATTTCTTTTTTATTTATCGAAAATACAACTAGTTCTACTGTGTCTTCTATATTTTTTATATTTTCTAAGTTTTGTGTAATTTTTTCACTTTCTTCTATCCAATCAGTTTTCGTTCTTATTTTATTAATAACTCTTTTTGCTCTTACTTTTTGCTTACATGGTGTTGTAAACCACCAATCTGTTTTAGTTATTATAAGTGGGTATAATTTATCTAAAAATGGCATTCCTAAAAGCATATCTTTTGATATTTGTTCATAATTATAGATTTCTTCTATCGTTATTATTTTATCCCATATTTGTATTTTTATATTTTTAGCTTTATTTGTAATTAATCTTCCTTCATTATTAAATCCTTTGACTACTATTGGTGTTTTTAATTTATCTCATTTACTTTCTGGTAAACAGTTGTATCTACATAAGTTTGCTTCTGCTCCTGTATCTATCCTAGGTGTATAATACTTATTATAATATCTTTCTACTATTATTTTTACAAGTACATATATTTTCATATCATGTTAAAGTTCTTTTTATGAATAATCTTTCTTTATTGTATGTTATAGATAATTGTGTATGTTCTATATTGTATGGTTTTACTTGTTCTAACCATTTTATTCCTAATATTATGTCTACTTTTTGCATTTCTTCCTTTATTTCAAATTCTATTTTTATTTTTTTGACTCCTATTATTATTTCTTTTTCTGTCGTATCTTTAATGTTTATTAGACTCCTTGGTAGATCTGGGCATATATCACTATTAGATTTTATTTCTTCACTTTTTACTAGATATTTTGCTATATAATTTTCTTCTTGTCCTGTGTTTAAGAGTATTAAATATTCTATTTCATTTATTGTTCCAGTTATATAATATTGATTTAAATTAACTATTGAAGTTGTTTCATAACTTGTTCTTTTTTATGAGCTAGATGATTCTGGTTTTTCATGAGCTATTCTTTTTGTTGTACTTATTCTATCATTTATTATTTCTAAATCTTCTTCTATATTTATGTCTTTGTAACTATAATCATTATTATCAATTATTTTTACAAATTGTTCAAAAGGACTTTTTATTTGAATTTTATTAATTTATTTTTTCCTGTTATTTTATGTTTTGGTTGTTAGTACATATAGATTTTTACATCTTGCTGTAAATATTTTACTTCCTGGGGTTAGTTCTATTTCTGATATTTTCCAATATAATAGTAATGATTTATCTATATTGTTATCTGCTATTGCTACTGAATAATTCACACTTATTATAAATTTAAATTTTTGGTATATTAAATTTCCTTTTATGACTGTTATTATACTTTATAATTCTATCATCTGCTAAATATAATTCTATTGGTGTATCTATTCCTTCTCTAAAACATGCTTTTATTAATATCTTTGTTCCTCCAAGGTGTACATATTTTATTGGGTATTTACTTTTTATATCATTTATTTCTTTATTAATTATTCTTTTTGTTACTAGTGGTATACTAGCTCTTCCTTTTGCATATCTACAGTCTATTACGTGTTCTTTTTGACTTACTACGTAGTATTCTTCCTTTTTTCTACTAAATATATTTTTTATTGTTGGTATTTTAAATATTTTTTCTACACTTAAGTCTAACTCTTTTCCTTTTATTTCGTCAAATATATTACTGTCAAATATTGTTTTTTGATCTGTTCCTTCTTTATTTAAATATTCTTCCTTTGTTATTATTTTTATATCTTCTTCAGTTATTTGGTTCATTTTTATATTTTCTTCAGTCATTTGATTCATCTAATTCACTATCTATTTCATTATCTGTTTCATTCTCCGAAATTTCATATATACTATCTTCACTTTCCAATTCATAATCTATATAATCTATCTGCATATATTCTGTATTTTCTATTTTTATTTCTGATATTTGTTTATTTTTTAGGTTTTTTGGTAATTTACAATCTCTAGCTAAATGTCCTAGTTTTCCACAATTATAGTACAATTAGAATAAATTGCACTATGTCAGTGATATAGTACAATTAGAATAAATTATTACAAAGAAATTTGTAGTATCACAACTACTTTAGGATAAAATGATAGACTATGAGTATTTAAAATATTGGAGATAAGATATAGAAGAAATAAGATTAACAGAAATACTTATGAAAGAGAATTTAATTGAGTATTTTAGAACAAAAGATATAGAATATTTAGAATACCTCCAAAATAATATACAAGAATTACAAAGACTAAGAGAAAGAACTAAAGATTATTACAGTAAAACATTTAATCAAATATCATCTAATCAACCCCCAAAATATGAACATTAATAAAATTAAAATAAATACACTAAAAATAAAAATATTTAGAGAAGTTAAGAAATATCCACGCACAAATAAAAATAGATCCATTAGAACTATAATAGATCTTTTTATTTGCCCAAGCTATCCGCACCCACCTACAATTGGTATCAGAGCCTATGCTAATTAAAGTTACGGAAGTAGTATATATTTGGATTTATTTAATAAAAAATAGATTTAGATATCCACCAAAACAATATTTATAATATTTGTTTAGATGAATAACGTACAAAAACCACAACAATATAAAGAATTAAAATAAATAATATCTGAAAAACGTAAAGAATTAAAAATAAGGATAGAAAGACTACAGTATAACATAATTGCCGGAGTTGGTAAAAACTCAATAAATGCACAAAAAGAAGAAATATCAAATTTAGAATCAACAATAGATAGTCTAGAATATATATATCAACATAACCTATATACATTTAAATAAAATGAACAAAGAAGAATTTATAATAGATGAAAAAACATATGAAAATCACAAGGATTAAAAATAAAAATAGTATTCTCTAAATTAGGAAGGAGATATAAGAAAATAGGTGAACATTTATATTTAATGTTAGAAAAAGAAGAATTAAAATTAGAAGATAAGTTGACAGTCATGGTAAGAATAGAAAGAGAAAACGAAGAGATAGACAGAAAAAAAGAAATAGATAAAATAAAATAACAAACCACAGAAGAAATACGAAAAATAGAAGAAACTAAAAATAGTAGGATTGCTGAATTAGAAAAAGAACTACAAATGCTAAAAGATTTATATGAAAAGAGACAGAAAGAAAAAAAAGAAAAAGATAAAGAACAAAAATTATTAAACGAGATAAATTAATTTAAAGAAAAATTAGAAATAAAAAATAAAGATCCAGAAACCAGTGAATTAGAAATAAATGCAATAGATGCTGAAGAAATAGATAATTATGATTCGGAAGATAGTGAAACATATACAGAAATTCTAGAAAACATAGGAAAACTAGAAATTAATGAAAAACAAGAAGTAATTAATAAAGAAAATCTATAACTAATAAATACAGAAGTAAATACTCTAGATAAAAATATAATACCTAGTACATCAGAAATAAGAAAACCAACCTATAATTACAAAAATAAGTTTAAAAGATATAATCCTAAGGATGAATATAATAAATGGACACCAAAACAAATAATTAATTACAACTTTTTAGATTTAGACTGTGTAATAGATACAAATAAAATAATACAACTATGGGTAGGATACATGTCAAAACGATTATTAGATAATAAAATACATACAACAAACACACCAGAATATATAGAAAAGACATTAATAGGAACAGTAAAATTGTGGTTTTTAAACGTAGCCGAAGCAAGTAAAAAAGTACTAAGATCTGATAATAAAACAGAAGGAACATCAATACCTACTAAAATACTAGCAACAGAAATATTGAAAAAATATGAAATAGCTATAAGAGAAGAATTTAGTAGTATAACAACAGAAGAAGAAGAGCAAAATAAAGAGAAAGATACGAATAGGAATTTAATGTTAAAATTAACAATATGTAATATGTGTTATATAGATGAGTATACGTGTACATTTAAACAATATTATTATAAAGGAACATATAATATTAAAGAAAGTAAAGAAATAAGAAGATTATATTTTAGTAAATTACCTGAACCATTTCGTTCAAAAATAATAAAGAGTTGGAATGAAGCAAAAATAGTAGATACCCTTGGAGCAAGAATAAATTTTTTATAACAATGGTATAGAAATCTATGTGAAAAATATAGAGAAGAAATAAAAATGGGAAAAACATTAATAAGAAATTTGGCATGTTGCAAAGATAAAATAACACCTCAATTTGAATGTGAAGAAAGATATTATAAGAAAAAAAAAGACATAAGAAATATAAGAAATATAAAAAATCAAAATGTAAATATAAGAAACCAAGAAAAAGATATTATGTAAAAAAATATAAACATAAAAGACCATATAGGAAAAAGAAATCTATAAAAGAATGTACTTGTTATAATTGTGGAAAACTAGGACATTTAGCTAGAGATTGTAAATTACCAAAAAACCTAAAAAATGAACAAACATCAGAAATAAAAATAGAAAATACAAAATATATGCAGATAGATTATATAGATTATGAATTGGAAAGTGAAGATAGTGTATATGAAATTTCGGAGAATGAAACAAAAAATGAAATAGATAGTGAATTAGATTAATCAAATGACTGAAGAAGATATAAAATGAACCAAATAACTGAAGAAGATATAAAAATAATAACAAAGGAAGAATATTTAAATCAAGAAGGAACAGATCAAAAAATAATATTTGACAGTAATATATTTTACGAAATAAAAGGAAAAGAGTTAGACTTAAGTGTAGAAAAAATATTTAAAATAACAACAATAAAAAATATATTTAGTAGGAAAAAAAAAGAATACTACGTAGTAAGCCTAGAGAACATGTAATAGACTGTAGATATGCAAAAGGAAGAGCTAGTATACCATTAGTAACAAAAAGAATAACTAA
Source organism: Capsicum pubescens (assembly GCA_030864215.1). Taxonomy (NCBI): domain Eukaryota; kingdom Viridiplantae; phylum Streptophyta; class Magnoliopsida; order Solanales; family Solanaceae; genus Capsicum; species Capsicum pubescens. Next base: position 188,211,232 of record CM061544.1, on the reverse strand, counting down.
TAAAGAATTAAACGATATAAAAAGTAAAGACCCAATAACATATGTACACCTTGGAGGAACAGAGATATCAATAAAAGCATATTTTAGAGAAGGAATAGATACACCAATAGAATTATATTTAGCAGATGATAGAATTATAAAACCTATAGAAAAAGTATAATAACAGTCATAAAAGGAAATTTAATATACCAAAAATTTAAATTTATAATAAGTGTGAACTATTCAGTAGCAATAACAAATAAAAATATAGATAAATTATTAGTATTATATTGGAAAATATCAGGAATAGAACTAACCCCAGGAAGTAAAATATTTACAGCAAGATGTAAAAATCTATATGTACTAACAAGAAAACATAAAATAACAGGAAAAAATAAAATTAATAAAATACAAATAGAAAGTCCTTTTGAACAATTTGTAAAAACAATTGATAATAATGATTATAGTTACAAAGACAAAAATATAGAAGAAGATTTAGAAATAATAAATGATAGAATAAGTACAACAAAAAGAATAGCTCATGAAAAACCAGAATCATCTAGCTCATAAAAAAGAACAAGTTATGAAACAACTTCAACAGTTAATTTAAATCAATATTAAATAACATGAACAATAAATGAAATAGAATATTTAATACTCTTAAACACAGGACAAGAAGAAAATTATATAGCAAAATATCTAGTAAAAAGTGAAGAAATAAAATCTAATAGTGATATATGCCCAGATCTACCAAGGAGTCTAATAAACATTAAAGATACGACAGAAAAAATAATAATAATAGGAGTCAGAAAAATAAAAATAGAATTTGAAATAAAGGAAGAAATGCAAAAAGCAGACATAATATTAGGAATAAAATGGTTAGAACAAGTAAAACCATACAATATAGAACATACACAATTATCTATAACATACAATAAAGAAAGATTATTCATAAAAAGAACTTTAACATGATATGAAAATATATGAACTTGTAAAAATTATAGTAGAAGGATATTATAATAGGTATTATACACCTATGATAGATACAGGAGTAGAAGCAAACTTATGTAGATACAACTGTTTACCAAAAAGTAAATGGAATAAATTAAAAACACCAATAGTAGTCAAAGGATTTAATCATGAAGGAAGCTTAATTACAAATAAAGCTAAAAATGTAAAAATACAGATATGGGATAAAATAATAGCGATAGAAAAAATCTTTAATTAAGAACTAACATCAAAAGATATGCTTTTAGGAATGCCATTTTTAGATAAATTATACCCGCATATAATAACTAAGACAGATTGGTGGTTTACAACACCATGTAAACAAAAAGTAAGAGCAAAAAGAGTTATTAATAAAATAAGAAAGAAAACTGAGTGGATAGAAGAAAGTGAAAATTACACAAAAGTTGAAAAATATAAAAAAAATACAGAAGACACAGTAGAACTAGTTGTATTTTCGATAAATAAAAAAGAAATAACTATATTTTCAATAGATAAGGTAGAAATAATAAAGAAAAAAATAAGACAATTATATAGTGAAGATCCATTAAAAGGATGGGAAAAACATAAAACTACTATAAAAATTGAATTAATAGATAAAAATAGCATAATAACTCAAAAACCATTAACATATAATTTTGACAATTTAAAAGAATTTAAAATGCACATAGATGAATTATTAGAAAAACAGTATATACAAAAAAGTAATAGTAAACACAATAGTCCAACATTTATAGTAAATAAACACAGTGAACAAAAAAGAGGTAAAAGTAGAATGTTTATTGATTATAGAAATTTAAATGCAAAAACTATGACATATAATTATCCAATACCAAATAAGATATTAAAAATAAGACAAATACAAGGATATAACTATTTTAGTAAATTTGACTGTAAATCAGGATTTTACCACTTAAAGTTAGAAGAAGAATCCAAGGAATTAACCGCATTTATGGTACCACAAGGATTTTATGAATGAAACGTATTACCATTTGGATATAAAAATGCACCTGGTAGATATCAACATTTTATGGATAGTTGTTTTAAACAATTACCTAATTGTATAGTATACATAGATGATATACTACTATATACAAAAACTAAAGAGGAACATTTGAAATTATTAGAATAATTTACAAAATAATAGAAAAATCGGTAATTAGTTTAAGTGAAAAGAAAGCCGAAATTATGAAAAACCAGATAGAGTTTTTAGGAATAAAAATAGATAAAAGTGGAGTAAAAATGCAACAACATATAGTACAAAAAATAATAAATTCAAAAGAAGAATTAGATACAAAAAAGAAATTACAATCATTTTTAGGATTAGTAAACCAAGTAAGAGAATATATACCAAAATTAGCAGAAAACCTAAAGCCTTTACAGAAAAAATTTAAAAAGGATGTAGAATATAATTACAACGAAGAAGATAAAAAACAAGTCCAGAAAATAAAAATACTTTGTAAAGAATTACCAAAATTACAATTCCCAGACGAACATAAAAAATTTATATATATAGTAGAAGCAGATGCAAGTAAATATAGTTATGGAGGAGTACTTAAATATAGATACGAAAATGAAAAATTAGAACATCATTGCAGATACTACTTAGGTACGTTTAATGAAACAAAAATAAAATGAAAAATAAATAGAAAAGAATTATGTTCATTATATAAATGTTTATTAGCATTTGAACCATATATTGTATATAACAAATTTATAGTAAGAACAGATAATACCCAGGTTCAGTGGTGGCTAACAAAGAAAATACAAAATTGAGTTACAACAAAAGAGATTCGGAGACTAGTATTGAATATATTAAATTTTACATTTACAATTGAAGTAATTAGTACTAACAAAAATGTTATTGCAGATTACATATCAAGACAAAACTACCCAGACTGATATACTAGAAGATGATGCTTTAGAAAAGATAATCAAAACCCTCACTACGCTTTCAATGAAAGTGGACAGTATGGGTAATGAAATAGAAAATCTAAAGACTAATGAAGTTAGATTGAAGTCCGAAGCTACAAATCAGCTAACTCAGCAGTGTGCAGAGCTATGTCAATTGAAAGACATTAAAATTCCAGAGCTAAAAGGAGACGTTGGGACACTCTATAAAACCCATAACGTTTATCAATCTACAATTGTAGGTACAAGCAAAGGAGTTAGTGGACAAAGATACCAGAACATGAACATGAATAAGATATTTGAGAAGCCATTTATACCAAAAATACAAAAAAACCCTTTGTAAATACCCCCACAAATTACCATATATCGAGATAGTTTGAACCAAGATAAAAAAAACTACATTATTAATACTATGCAATATCACTTCAATATATGTCTTAGACAAATTAAACCTCTCTTAATCAATTGTGGTTACTAGAAAGATGATATCAGTAATGAATAAACTAAGTTTATGTAGGCACTGTCATGTCTTAGACCTGAATCTAAAACCAAACCATCGATGAAAGAAGTAGTTGAGAAACTAGCACAAATTAGGGCAGCCAATGAAAACATCTGCCAGAACACATCTGCCGCTGGATGTGTATATTCCTTCATAATATTATTCTATCTAAAAGATCTCACTCAGCATGCCACTAGATCAAGACAAGTAATATTATGATAACATATACAACACTCAGGAATCAAGATTTGTCAAACAATTACAACAGCAAGGATGTAAAATCATAACAACCAGATCAGGTACAAATTTAACCTTAATTAGCTTGCAATTTCTCCAAGTTCACAACCTAAATAAAGCTGGCTCGGTATCTAACATATAACTAGGACCACAAAAATCGTAGCACCCCGACCTTTAGTTAGAACTAGTACCAAGAATTTTCTCATATCTCTCTGGATATAACCCAAAGTATCAACAACAATTATCAAAGTCTCTCTCCTCAAGTAGAAAAGCTAGAAAAAACAAAAGATAGCTCACATGGAACTTAATGATAGAAAAGTTAGGAACATGAAAAGGAAAAAAATGTTAATCACCTAATAATTAATCTTAAAAAACATACAAAATATAAATACTTGAAAGATTTTAAACATTATTAGTAGAAAGAAATTCTAAGAAATAGTACTAGAGAAGAGGATAACCAAGGTGTGACAAATTCCCACAAACGGCAGCTTTAATTCCTATTAAAATGGCATTCCAAGATTGTCCATCTCATATAAAAAGATGGATCCCTTATTATTTGTTCCCAACATTTATATCAACTTCTCACAAAAATCCAAATCCAAAAATGGAGAAAAGCCTAAAACAAATTATTGGTTTTTACTTCTTCACCCCAAATAATGTTTAGCAAACAGTTGTAAAAGAGAACCTTTTTTTCACCTTTGACAATAAAGAAGTAAGGTAAAAAGAAGAAAAAAAATGGATATATGGTACTGGATGTCACTCGAACTAGACATTGATTTTATAAAAATAATCAAGAAAAGAATGAGAATTTTTTTGGTGAGGTAAAAAACACACAAACTCCAAATAATCATCTTTGACGACTAGGACTATAGAGGTATCTAATCCCCATTCTCTCCCTCAACTTTCTTTTCTTAGTGCCATTGTCAGCCCAGGAGAGTGCAACTACAACAAATTAAGCACACGAATACACACAAAAATAATGGCTAGGAAGAGAAATGTTGAAGGTCTAATGAAAACTCATGATGATCATCAAAATGTAGCAGATGTTGCAGCCGGAGCTCAACGGCCATGAAAGAGATTTGTTGGAGTTAGACAAAGGCCATCAGCGACCATAAGTTATAATGAGAAAAAGGCCAATATAGCTATACTGATCTCATGCTTTCATGATCTAAAGAATGAGAAGCTTATTAGCAAACTTACATTAATGCTCTTTGACTTGGCATCAACAAAATTGCCATTTTTTTGGTGCAACTTCTTAAATATCTCCCATGAATTTGGTTCATGACCTAGTTCTGTTGCTTGAAAAAAAAGTTCAACATTAAAATCAGAGATAAAGTTAAAGAATTGATCTATTAAAGTATGAAATTTACCAATTTTATAGTATGCTCCACTGTTGACCTGGAACCACCAGTGTGCTTGCTTGGACCAGTGCCCAGACCACCAGTTTCACTACATCTATTTTGAGTTGCAATAGGAGATTTGTTCTTAAACTCATCAGAAGCCCAATATATCTTCCAGGTTTTCCAAACATCATCCATCACAAAATATGGTTTTTTTATTTCTCTTCGCCAATGATATGTTCTTTTTGTATATAAGTTGGATGCCACCTTTATCCAGGTGCGTTCAATTATGGAGTTCTCTGTAGGATTCCACAGATATGATTTCTAGAAAAAATTTAGTTAGAGACATAAACACAACAGGAACATTATAAACTTTTAATAGAAAGAAATAATTACCATGAATTCATGCCAATAGAATTTACAAGTGGATTCAGTAACACCCTTCTATGTGTATCCAATAACATCTTGTCATTCCTTAAGATTTTCTGTGATGGTCTTTGAGATAGAATGACCATTAGGGACAAACCTGAAATATATTATAAAGAGTAAATTATACATTTTATGAAATTTACTTTTTTAAAAAGGTAAATAACTTTTCTAAAAATATCTTTTATTACTTTTCCCCGACAACTGATATGAACAACCACCTAGTTATTGATAAACTGCTACTAGACCCAATAGAGATATGTATGGAACTAGGAGTATCAGGAGAACCAGCAACCAATGATGGTGTAACACTTATATTCTAAAATGACAATTATTCTATAACTGCAAAACAAAGTTCTTGAAAAAAAGAAACTTTTAGCCTTCATAACTCAAGTTTTATTTTTTACATGGCTTAAGTAAAATAAATAGTGAAGACTCCACCGACTCTAAATAACAGAGAATTTCCAACGATCAGGTTGGATCATTGATAAATATGATTGGATATTTAGGACCAAAAGTTCCACAATAAATAGAAAAGTTCATATGTTGCACAATACAATGACGCATCAATAATTTTTATATTAAAATAAATCAATCTCCCAACAAGTGATTCATAACGATCAAATTTATAGAATAGTACATTCAAAATCATATTCATCAAGAAATACAAACATTCAAAAATTAGTTTTTTCTCTTTTCTTTTTATGAAGTTCACATTCCTCCTCCTCCTCCTCATCATCATCCTCGTCCTCATCCTCGTCCTTGTCCTTGTCCCCATCCCCATTCTCATCCTTATCCTCATCATTCTCAATACTCTCATCCTCATTCCTACCATCCCCCTCTTTCTCCTCCTCCTCCTCCTCTTCCTCTATGTCAATAAGTATATCATCTGGATCATTTAATGTATTAAGTATTTCATTTTCATAAATATCAATCTCATGTGTTTGACTATCATCCTCTTGAAAAGATGAATTTTCCAATGCATGAGGTTTCTCTACTTTTAGAGGAACATCTACAACAGAGCGTGCCTTTATTGGGCAAACAACTAACCATTCACTCACTGTCTTTTTTACAGTAGGATATATTTCAAAATACACCCGAGATGCTTTCACAACCATCATAAATGGTTCATATTTATTAAAGACTCTTCTCTTGTTAAAATCAATAAGATTATACTGTGGATGCACTCTTGTACCATGCTTTGGCGTAGGATCAAACCAAGAACACTTAAATAACATGATTTGCTTGAATGGTAATGCATTATACTCTAGTTGAAAAATCTCTATCAATCGACCATAGTAATTGATATTATCTGCACTGTGGCTAGAGCCCTTGATGCATACACCACTATTCATTGTAGATTTATTTGAACCGTATTCTTCAATATGAAACTTGTAACCATTTATGACATATCAATTAAAGGGTTGAACCATATGTAATATCCCTTCTGCAAGATCTTTCATGATTGAATTAGTAATGTCATAAGAAAGATCCAATGCCTATTGACATTATAAATAATTACACATCGATTAAGATTACATTTTATGAATAATAATGAATAATTAAGAATGATTTAGACCTATTAATACTTAAATATTTTTCAAACCAAGATGCAAACTCTATTTCAAGTTTAGCATCAATCTCGTTATCTTGAATACATGATTGTATTTGTCGCAAGATGTCTTCATAAATTTTGAAGGAAGAAATGCTAATTTAATTTTAATATCAAAATTTTTTATTGATATTTATAGATGATTCATAATTAACTTACTTGATATATGATTTTACTTCACCACAACTCAACAAAATATATCTATGAGCTACGAGATATTCTTTATCATCTAACCTCATTTTTTTCAGCTTACCAAAACCTTGACCAGCTTGCTTAAAAACAAAAAGCATTTCAGGATGGTCCTATTCAACTCCACCACCATCTAAATCACTTTTCTATGTCGTGTCAGAATGTGTGACTTAAAGTAGTGAGCACAAAATAAAGATGCTTCTTCAGCTAAATATGCATTGCATAGAGAAGCTTCAACTTTTTTCTTATTTTTGACATCATTCTTGTATCTATGAAGATTCCTTCAAAAATTAAAGTATGTCAATATGGTATAATTGATATATTTACTTACATATATTATAACATATAATTAACTTTATTTATCTCTCAATCGGTTACATCCATCGTCCTTGAATCGGGCCCTCTAAACGTGCTTCATAAGCTAAATGGATAGGAAGATGTTCCATAGAATCACAGAAGCTTGGGGGGGGGGGGGGGAATATGCTTAATCTTATTGAAGATGAGAAGAATATTTTCTTCTAATTGTCTCATGTGTTCCTCTATAATTTCTGTATAGGTGAGATCTTTAAAGAAAACACTCAACTCCATCAATGATTTCCACACATTATGTGGAAACAATTCTCAAACTGCAATAGGTATTAACCGTTGCATAAACACATGACAATCATGACTCTTCATACCAAAAAGTTTAAGCTTGTTAATGTCAACACATCTTCCCAGATTAGATACATAACTATCAGGAAATCTCAACTCTTACAACCATTTACAAAGCACTTCTTTAGCTTTACCATCTAGCACATAACAAGCCTTTGGATACTTTTTGGTACTTTCATTCTGATGTAACTCTGGACGATGTCAAAGTAGTTTTAAATCTTCTCTAGGTTTTGTATTATCCTTTGTTTTTCCCTTGACATTCATCACAGTGTTGAAGATATTATAATTTTTTTTTTTTTGATATGCATCGGATCAAGGTTATGCCTAATAGGATTTTTTTACAGTAAGACAAGACCCAAAAAATACTTCTTTTCTTCAAACCACATGCACTATTCTTTGAAATTTTGGCATTTATCACATCAGAACCAAGTTCTATCACTTTCATAAGTCCCAAGTCCTCAATCTCCTTAAGTATTTGTACACCCAATTATTCAGTAAATGCAATCTTATGTATTATTTCACCTCTTTTAAACCACTTTTTATTTCTTTGCCATGGATGATTCGGTGGTAAGAACTTTTTGTGATTATCAAACCATGAGATCTTTCTACCATTGGGCAGTGAAAAAGCATCAGAATCTTTCATGTAATAAGGACAAGCTAATATTCCTGCTTTACTCCAACCCAATAACATTGAATACACAGGAAAATCACTTATTGCCCACATCAATGCAAATTTATTTTGAAAATTATTTTTACTTGAAACATCATATGTTTGAATTCCCTCCTCATAAAATTCATTTATCTCTTGAATGAGAGACTGGAAAAAGACAATAATTTTCTATTTTGGATTTTTGGGACCAGGTTTAATCAACGACAAAAACATGTATTCATTCCTCATACACATCTAAGGTGGCAAATTATATGGTGTAACTATCACAGGCCAAGAAGAATATTATTGGCCAAATTGACCAAATGATTGAAAATCATCAGTTGACAAACCCAATCTAACATTTCTCACTTCAGATACAAAAGAAGGGTGTGCCTGATCAAACTGTTTCCAAGCATAAGAGTCATAGGGATGACGTATCACACCATCTCTTTCATGCTTAGAATGCTATCTCATATGTTTTGTTGTAGCATCGGATGTATACAATCTTTGTAAATGCGAAGCTAAAGGAAAATAATACATAATCTTATAAGAAATATTAGTTTTCTTCTTGGAATGTTGATGTTTTGATCTCTTAAATCTAGGGTGAGAACAAAACTTGCAATTGACAAGTTCTTTACCTCCCGCCAATAAAGCATACAATAATTTTTGCAACAGTCAATCTTTTCAACCGGCAAGCCCAATCCTCTCATTAGCTTTTTGGTACTATAAAAGTTATCTATCATTATATTATCAGTTGGAATCAGTTCTGATATAAATTCACACAACTCATTTAGAAAAATGATGTTCCACCTTTAGATTCAACAAACGAGCAACGACAGACAATTGTGTGTGTCCATATGGATTTCCTGGCCAAATTTTTTGTTTCGATGCTTTGAGTAAATTATAAAGATTTTGTGTTGTGGGATTTGGATCCTCTTCTATGTTACCATCATAAGAACACCCAGCAACATCGAAAACCATATATTGAAATTCATTATAAGACTGAGAATTCATGATTTCACCTGAAGCTGAAGCTTCTTCTTGATGATTATCAAGCACACTTGAATTTGGAATATAACTTTCTCCATGATGATGCCAACGATAATAATTTGGTACAAACCATTATTTCCAAGATGTGTCGTAACTGCAAACTCATCGAAAATATTTTTATTTTGACACTTACGATAATTACAAGGACATCTTAATCTTTCACCGTCCATACATTCTGGATGACTTTTATCAAATTCAACAAAGCTCTCAACCCCATCAATAAACCTAGGATTTATGAATCCATCTTACAACAATCTATTATCCATCTACTCACGGTCAGAATTATTCATATCGTGCACTCTGAAATCGAATAAATATGTTAAAACTTACGTGTTGACAAGTTATTTTCATATAACAGTACAACATATATATAAATTTGAGCCTACAAATAATGCTACCATAGAAATGCTAAAATTTTAGGAAGTGTTCCTATTTCAGTCTTTCATAGCTAGTTTCTTTTGGGAATTTGAGTACTCATTATGTATAATTCAAACTCAACAGGGAAACTATACATACAGGGCAAATTTCCAATCTCCAAATTCATATTCATAGATTCATAAACATAACCAATAACATCAACAAACTAAAAGATGAATATCCATCAACCCAAATTTGCAAATTAACCACCAAAAACACATCCATCTTGAGCAGGCAGGCTTGACAATTCTAAAAAAAATCATCATGAAGCATCTTATAGTGTCATTTTGCTACTCATAAACAAACTATCAACACAAAAATGAAAACTAACAAGCAAATCAAAATTGAAAATGCATAAAAATTGAAAGGTCCACAACCAGATCAGAAATGGAACAAATAGATAAAAAATAACCATTTTAAGACAGATCCAACTACAGCAACAACACAAGATAAAAGTTCAAAAATCACAAAAATAATTCACTGACAAATGCTCTAGTCCTTTCTTTAAACCAGTTCATCACATAGACTTCTTGGATCATAAATTTTACACAAAATGAAATGATTCTTCAAAGTCATATAAAAAAACAACCAAATCGAAGCTGAACTCACTTCTACGACTGTTGAAATTACCTAAACAAGAAGAAGAATAGAACGTACCTCAAATAAGGAATTCTGTCAAAAAATAAGAGGAATCAAGAACAAGTACTGTTTGCAAGTTATTGAGAAACAAAGGTCGTTGTTGCTCTCCAATACCTTTCTACCTTAAAAGGTTTTCTATGTTTTGAGAGAACTGAAAAGATGTAAAAAATTGAGGGAAAATGAAAATAGAGAAAAAAAATTGAGGGCAAAAATGCGCCCAATTCTGCTTTTGAGGAAACAAATCGATTAAATTTTTTTTTTTAATTTTACTGTGATGGAATAAATCCGACAATTTTTTTTATTATATTATTTTTTTAAAATTTTTTTTTATTGTGATGGAATGCTCAATCTGTCATAAATTTAGTAATGGATTTGTGACAGAAAATTCTTATTTTTTCTCATCAACTTTAATTTGTGACAAAAATATGTCAATCATAAAAAATATATTTAAATCTGTCAAAAATTTATCACAAATATGTTACGCTTTGAATTTTTATGAGAAAATAAGAAAATTAAAAATTTTATATTTATGGAAAAATAATCCATCATAATTTCATCAAAATTCTGTCACAAATTGTGACAGAAGTGTCCTATCTCAAATATTCCGTCACAATTTTACCATTTTCTTGTAGTAATAATAATCTCTTATCTTTAGTCTTTAAATGAAATATATTTACAAAATTTATGTGCATATAAATTAAAATATATTTTAATCATTCACTTTTTTAATTAGTGAATCGACTAAATGCATAAGATGATATGACACCTCTCTATGATTAAGAATTATATTTTTTATTTTTTTATTTTAAAAAAAATTATCTCCATGACTATCACCTCTTCATCTTCATAAATTCTCGTCTTAATTGATAATATTCTTAATAGAAAAGACATAAAATAACACATAAACTTGTCTGACAAATTTATTTTAAACCTTTAATTACACAGACATTTATTTACCCCACTTAACAATTTTAAAATAAATATATACAAGGAAAAAGAACATGGACTGAACTTTCTCAAAATAATTGGCCTATATTTGAGCCATTGGATATTCATGGTCAGTCGATCCAAACAAATTATATATTATGGTCATTTCATAATTTGGAACATTTTGACTCAGGTAGTTTAGATACAGTTCATACATCATATTGATACAATTCATATATCATACTGATACAATTCAAAAAAATGGAGCAACAAATTTATGGAGAACGTTGTATCATTATTATATAAAATATGCATTTTTAATATGATGCGCATAGAATTTGTATCATTTTGTTGTATAGTTATATATATATATAATGCATATAAAACTTATATCTTCATTGTATAGAATACATATGTGTATAAGATATTTATTAAATTTGTATTAATATTACGTAAAGTTGCCAGCAAATGACTAGAAAATGAAATTAAAATTCAATGGTCATTTTTGTTTAAATAGTTTATTTGAAGTGTTATTTATGTCTTTTTTTTACTATATACAACCCTAAAGTTGACGTGGCATAAAAGCTAAATAATAAAAAATGCATCCCTCCCATCCTGCTCCCTTCCTTCTTCAAACCCCCACCCTGATTTTTTTATCTCTATAAATCCCTTCCCACTCTCTTTCTCCTTCTCCACCCCCTCCTCTCTTTTCTAACCCCCATCCACCCCTCCTTATGCACCTTTATTTTTATTGTCTTTTTTATTTTTTTTTTATTTTTTTTTAAATTAAAGAGAGTAAAATCATCAATGAAAATTAGTAAATTGTCAAAATTTTATTTTTATTAGAATTGATATTTATGTCCGAAAGAAAAAAAATAAATGAACATATTTTAGGCTACAATGTTGAAAAAGTGATTGTATCCTTTTTCTTTTTGAAGGATCTAGTTTAATGTTTCATTTTTAACATAGAGATAAACTAAATTAAAAATTTGTTGGAGATAGAAAATAAAGAGAAAATTGGCGAAATTACATTAATCAAAAACTAAAAAAGCATGAATGGAAGATTGCAGAAAGGAAAAGGCGGAGGAAGGGCGAAGAGAGGTGGGGGTGTTGAAGAAGGTGGATTTGGGTGGGTGGATACGATGAAGAAAGGTGATGGTCAAGGATATATATATATATATATAATTATAATGCACTCTTTTATTGTGAAAGTGGTTTTATATTTTTTGGATTGTATTTATTCACTTTAAAATTTAATAGGGGTAAATAAATGCCCGCAGAGTTAAAGGCCTAAAGAAAGTTTAGATGACAAGTTTAGGGATGATTTTATGTCTTTTCTCTATTCTTAACTCACATCAAAATACCATAACTATAGATATAGAGACAAATCTAAAATTTTAAGCTTGTGAGTTTCTAATAAAATAAATAATATACCAAAAGAAGTTAAAACTGGTCAGTTGTTCCACGGGATTCGAACCAGGGTAAATAGAATATGAGACACTTCCTCAAATATCTTTTGAACCACCGAGCCAACTGACAACTATGTTAATGGGTTCCTCATTTATTATTATTATACATTTAATATATTTTAATATAATTACAAGGTATACGAAAATACTTGAAAATTTTCAGAAACACCCACCCCAAAGCTAGATCCGCCCCTGTATACATATATTAAAAAAATAAAATATTTATTTTAAAAGAGATAGTAAGCATTTATTACTTACAAAATAAAATATTATCTATGATCAAATAATAAAATGAACTGAAGGAAAGATATTCGTTTTTCTCTATGCTAGCAAAGACAACTAACTTAAAACTAACTCCTTACAAAAAGGTGTGGAAAGGTGATATCTTTCTAATTATCTTTTTTCTCAGTTTTGGGAAATTTCCCTTATATTAGGAATTAAAATTTCAAAATTGTTGCATCAAATTAATGGTGGTCTATTAATTTTTTTTCTTATTATTACTACAATATTTAAATATTCTCCTAAAATTAGTTTACATTTCTATGGGAAAAATATGAAAATCAATATTGTAATTAATGGTATTTAAATGGTCAGTTTCTTGGAGCATTTTGTTTAAAGTGACAAAAGGCTTTCAAACTGAAATGTAGGTTACTCAAGTCTTAATAATTGAGTGTAGGTGACAATTACTTTATTATGGATTAAGAAAGTTGGGAAAGTTTGAGAATAGCCCACAAGTTTTTAGATTTACACTTTAATCCAAATGTTAACCTAATATAATAGGAAACGGAGGAAAAAAAGGCGTGTTTCTCTCTCTTCTATTCCATTGTTGTTTTCTCTCTCTTAGCAATTTTTTTTGTTCATTATTGCTGTTGCTTTATTCACATCTTCTGCTTCATTATCATCATCTTCTACTTCATTATCATCTTCATTTTCTTTTTGTTGACCATTATTGTTGTTGTTGTTGTTGTTGTTGTTGTTACCACTACTGCTGCTACTTGACCAATTTCTTAGGTCAAATATTATTTCGTACATCACTTTCCACTTAACCAATTTGTTAGATCAAATTTTGTTTTGTACATCACTTTTCACTTTGGCATTACTTCATAGGAGACTTTTGTAAGTCAAATTATAATTTTTAGTTGAATTTGCCATCTGGGTAATTGCTATTGTGCTATTTTTTCAACAATAAATAGCACGTGAACATGAATTCAATATAAGAGCCATCTGTTTAAGTAGATCACTCATCTGTTGCGACAGATGAGCCATCTGTTGCAACAGAAGACTCATATGTTGGATTCATGTTTATGGTTCTATAATGCCATAACATGAATCTAATAGATGGGTCATCTGTTACAATATATGACCCCTCTGTTGCAATAGACTAGTTATATATTGCAACAAACTAGTTATCTCTTACAACAGACTAGTTATCTATTGCAACAACATAAATATCTGTTGTAATAGATTAGTCATCTGTTATAATAGAACCTGAACTCGATTCCAATAGATGTGTCATCTATTGCAACAGGTAAGTAATCTGTCGCAACAAGTTAGTTATCTATTGCAATATATCATTCATCTGTTGGCATCAACTTCAAAGGTTCTTTAGTACTGTAACATCTATCCCAATAGGGACTTCACCTGTTGCAACAGATGTATAGTCTGTTGTAACCTATGATTCACCTGTTACAATAGATAACTCATCTGTTAAAATCAGCTTCAGGAGCGTAACATAAATCCTAACAAATAAATAATCTATTGCAATGAATCACTTACCTGTTGCAACATATTTTTCACCTATTGCAACAAATTACATATCTGTTTGGGGTTCATATTATAACACTATGAAACCACTATTAATTTTATTATAATATCATTATTAACTTTTTTTTAAAATGACTTTATTTAGGTACCACTAATGGAGGGATCAAAACAATAGGGGTGGATTATCATGGTCAATGAATTGAGAAAAGAAATCGATATGTATGGCATTGGAATGAGGGTAAAATGCAAGAGACGATAGCTATGACAGTCTAAAGTGATATTTCGTATGATGATTTTGTGAACTTAATCATCAGCTATTGTGGACTTAATTGTCAATCGAAAGAACTCATCATCAACTACATGCACAGATCCTTTGAAAATTAGAGGGTACTACCTTTCAAGATAACCCATCATGTTCAGTTGCATGTTTATCTTAGTAATTCAGCTAGGCCGGTGTTAAGGGAGTACATGGTTGAAAAATTGAGAGAGAATGAGAACTAGAATGTAGATGAAGAACAATAAAAAGACATTTTTGATGATAAGTGGGATGATCTAGACATGAATATTCCAGATGATGATCAAACACCTACGCCCATTGTTATAAGTAATACGGTGGGCAGTTCTTCTCAATTGACACACTCTAGCAATTATTAAGACGACAAAACCGGGTTTTACAAGGGAATATTATTCAAGTATAAGGACAAGCTATCTATTTTGTTTATTGTCTGCTTGAAAAAAGACTTTACAATAATGAAGGTGATTAATTTGAGCAAAGTCTTTTGCTTCAGATGTTCTAATCCAAACTGTAAGTGGTGGTTGAGAGCGGTAAAATACTTAAGTTCTGATAGATCCGTCATTCATAAATATCAAAAGTATCACACATGTGGTTCGGAGCACATTTTGGGTCAAAATCCTCACGCCATGGCAAAAGTCCTCGATTAATATTTCAAGAATAGATTCCCCAATAGCCAAGGCCCTTCTACAAGGGATATGGCCAATTAACTCATTACGAAATTGGATGTCATGGTCAGTTATTGAAATATATATATGGCCATGGGGATTTACAAGGACTTGGTTAAGGAGACACACGATCACGGGTATGCATTCCTCGATGCCTACCATTACATGCTTGATTCCATAAATCCCGAAAGTAAGATGGCCTTGTATGTTGATGAAAATGGAAGGTTCAAGTAATTTTTTGTATCTTATGGTTCTTGGATTCAAGGTTTTAAACATTTGAGAAAATTCATAGCCATAGACTGGACCTTCTTGAGGAGCAGGTATAATGGAGTTTTGCTAGCGGTGGTGGCGCAGGATGCGGAGAATCATATTTTTCCTATCACTTTTTATGTAGCGGACAAGGAATGTGATACTTCTTATGGATATATTTTTTGAATAGATGTGAATCTACATCAAAGATACCAAAGATTTGTGTTTTGTTTTGGACAGGCATCCTAGTATTCCAAATATGGGTTCAATTTTCTACACTTCAACTCACTTTGGTTGTTGCATAAGTCATCATGTAGATAATATTCGGAACAACTTTCACAATGAAAGGGTCGTGATCCTTTTGTTATAGAGCCGCTAGAGCATATAATAGAGAGGAGTTTTAAGATCATTTCAATCAAATAACAGATATACATCCCAAGGCAGCAGAACACCTCGTACGTATTGGTTTCAAGAGATAGAGCTAGGCATTCTGTCCGGTAAATAGGTACATTCTTATAAATTTAATGTCTTGTTTGAGTTACAAGTTTAGTATGATGTCGTACTAAGTGATTCGTTTGTACAGGTACAATATTATGACATCAAACAAAGTTGAATCGGTGAATTCATTGTTTGATGATGAAAGAGAGTTTCCCATCGTGGATCTATTTGATATAATAAACCAGAAGTATGGAAGAAATTTTCATAAAAGGCATGTGAAGTTTGAGAACACAGGAATCAAATATGTTTTAGAAGTGAAAAAAATAATATTAATGAATGTCAATCAAATAGTTTTTTTTTATCAAATAGTAGATTACAAGTTTAGTAATGACGGTCATGGTGATGTTGCCATGGTCAATCTTCAAACAAGATCTTGTACGCGCAGAGTTTTTGACTTGGACAAAATACCCTTTTCACATGCTATGGCAACGCTTTGATCTCAATACGGTGTACAATATGGAACTAAAATTTATGTGTGATCCTCTCCATATTATTCGGTGCAAAAATATATAATGGCATATAGTGAGAATATTAATCTGGTGCCTTCCGAAGGATCTTGGGTTGTTCCTGTAGAGGTTTCGGGGAGATTAATACCTCTCCCATATATTGACCTAAGCACTATCAAACTGGGAAGAAGGCCATATAAGAGAAGGCGTGGAGTTGGAGGAATCATTTCCATCAATAAAAAACAAGTGCTCCATAAGAGCGTTGGCAACAAAAGAAATACATGCTTGGATTGTAATCCATCATGATCATTTCAATAGCAAGAACTTGTGTTGTTGTTTGTTATGGACTTTTATATATTTAACTCATTATTGTGAACGTAAATGCTATCATTTATTATATAAAATATCCTTTTTAATAACTTGTGCATCAATAAAAAGAGGCAAAACAGGAACTAAATACAACAAACCACCAAATTATTTTCAATAGATTAACCGTCTGTTGCAACAGATGGACATTGGCTGGAAGAACATAATACAGTTCATCAAACTGAAATGTGTTCCTCCAACTGATGAATAATTCATTGATAGAAACCCAATGATGACCAACCAGTTTCAACAGATGGTCCATCTGTTGAAAGAACTCAAAAATCTTAATATTGCTACTGGATTCAAAATTGCTCCTTACGTCCATCCGTCGACATGTTTGTTGAGAATAAAAATAGATAGAATTAAAATTAAACAAAAATTAAAAATCCAAAGTAGACCAAAAATAAATTATTCATTAAACAAAAATAAAATACATTAGGTATAGATCTGATATAGAAAAATTAAAATACATACGCTAAAAGAAAAAACATCACCAAAATATTATTATCATCATCATTATCATTAATATTATTGCTAGCCGGCCAATAGTCAACCAGCAAAAGTAGGGTCCTCCTCAGCCTGCGCATCTCTCCGAAAATCCTTGCTCTCACGACGATAACCTCACATTGCAGGTCATTAACCTACCTCTGAAGTTCCTACATGGTGTCATGCAGAATAGCAATGTCCCAAACAGGATCATCCATATCTGAAACACGCATGAACTGACAAAAAAACGTAAACACAAAAGTAAAGAAAAGAGTCCAAATGTAATAAAACATATAGTACCAACTAGTAGATTTACACACCAAAAAACACTTACCTCAATGAGAAAGGAAAATGATCTATGAAGAAAAGTTGTTGAAGATATAATAAGAAAAGACAATATGCAAGAAATAAATAAAATAGAGTAGAATGATGATTAAGGAGGGACATATTTATAGAGAATTAAATCTGAATATGTTAGGCAAAAAAACATGACTATTCATCTCCATTGTATTAATTACATTTAAACTGCTGACTTTTTATTTTCTATAAAAAGTCATGACTTTTTCTTTTACATTCAAACTTCTCACCTTTTCAAAATAATTTCTCTCTTAACAACAACCGTTATTATTAAGTTATAGCAATAGATCGTCCATCTGTCGCAATAGATAACCCATATGTCACAACAAATTTACCATCTGTTGTAATAGATGGTCTATGTGTGCAATAGATGTGACACCTGTTACAACATATGGATTATCTGTTGAGACAGATAGGCCATCTATTGAAGGACATGTTTTGATTTCATCAAACAACTAATTCATCAGTTGCAACAGATAGAGAATTTGATTCATCAACAGTTTTAAATATGTTAGACAAAAAGTCATGACTGTTCACCATTTTTTAATAGTCATCACATACCTTAATTAATAAAAATTGGTGATTGTTTTATTGTATAAAATTAATAAAAAAAATTTAAAAACCACAGAGGTGAAAGTCATGATTTGTAGCACTTATTTTTTCTTGACGGGCATGTAGTCCTCTGACATTGAAGATGGTTACCCTTTAAGCCTCTGTAGTCTTGTACACTACTTAACGATGGGAAGTGAATAATAAACACTGTATGACATTGATGGGGTAGGAATTAAAGGTGCGTACAGAAAGATGGATCCACTTTCATGCATGGAAGTTATGTATTATTATAACACCCCGAGTCTGTACCCCAGAAGCTACTCGGTGCTTATGACCCCGAAGGACCACAAGCTAACCCATGACTATTACCTACTGTGAGCACTGAATGATAATACTGTAATAAATACAGAAAATAGGCTGAAATGCCATAAGGTTCAAAATCTAAAATACTGAATAAGAATATCGACTGTAATAATAATATGTAAAACTGAATACTGTCTAAAAGTCTAGTCTAAAAAGACTCTAACTGAACTGTCCGAATGTGGAGTTGATGGGACAAGCCTCCAACTAACTCCGACTACTGAACTACTAATAAAATAAAATACTAAAATAAAAGCATGCCCTCAATAAATGAAAACTCACTACTGAAACTGCTGCTGATAGCTGTATCTGTCTATGCATGGTCAGGAACCTGAGCATCAGAACCTATGATATGAGACATCATAGTGCAAAGAAAGAGTATGCATCAGTACGTGGAATATACTGGTATGCTAGATGAGGTAAGCCTGAATGCAAGGGTTTATATGTATAAATAATAACTGATTAAATGATATAGAGTAACTGAATATGAGAGTACATGGATAACTAAAACAGCTGTAAATACTGAGTATAAAATACTGTGCATATACGTGTATGCTGTAACTGATCTTTTACTGAAGCTGAGTTCTAATAACTGAGTAACTGATATCTAAGATTACTGATAATTGAGTTACTGAAACTGATTGACTGTATATGACAGTCCTGATTCTGTAGAACTGAACTGAGTTCTATATTGAGATTGAAATTGAGACTGTGGGAAGTAATCATATAATCGACATGCCCCTTTTCTAAATAGATCTGGGATCCAACCTGTAACCCCTGCTGGAAGGGTGTCAGTACCATGCCACGGTTAAAGACACTGTAGAGTTACCCTCATCTGGTAGGTACTCTAATGAGAATGGTTGAACCCTCAACTGGCAGGTTAAAACACCTCATCAACCCTTAACTGACAGGTTGATGTCTCAACCTACGCTGCCTAAGTAGTTCTGGAATGCAAGGACTACTTCTAAGGATCACACAACCTACTGGCAAGTGATTCCCCATCTTTGGGTTCACTTGGTGTTGAATCCTACTTTCAACTGAATAGACCCTGAACTGATTATACTGAACTAGATTAGACTGATACTAGGTTTGAGTTTTGTCGCTGACTGAGTACTACTGAGTGATATAATTGACTGAGTTCTACTGATCGCGACATGACTTATACTATTCTATAACTGCTATAGCTCTAGGTAAACAACTAGATTTTGGGTATTAAATACCCCCAGGACTCGATAGCATGAAAAGTAGAGCATAACATGATCTTGAGAAACATAACAATGTATATTTGTCCATAATTTGTTCATAGAGACATTTTATCAAACACATGTAGAGCATAATCTTGTACATATACTAGCATGTCATGATTTCACAATTTAATTCACATGAACATTCTATCAAACACTTGGGGAGAACAACTTAATGCACATAATCATGGATATTATATAAACATTGCAACTACAATTCCCAAACTTGCAAATTCAAGGATTATAACATGGAAATTACATAATTCAATATACATTCTATTTCAATTTCATGGAAACCCCAATTAATCATGGATTGATACTCAATTAATGTTATGAACATGAATACAATCTAATTTCAAGCATGTAATTCATAAATCAATAATCTCGTGGTTTTAAAAATGGATTCTTGGACTCTATAGGTGAAAGGAACCCATAGATGAACACCTAACATACCTTGGAATGTTAATTTTTGAAGGTTCTTGGAGAAATTCTTGAGTTTATTCTTGATTTCTTCAAGCTAGGGTTTTGTATCTTGAGAGAAGATGTTTTTAATTCATGAGAGAAAGTGAAGAAATAATAATATAATAGGGTATTTAGGGCTTTAATCCCGTGTTTAGGCTGACTGAGGTAAGGGAAAAGTACTTAAAAGCCCTTGGAATTAAAACTCAGAATTAACTAAAAAATCTCGATTTGGCACGCTGGCGCGATGCGACGCTATCATGCCGTGTCACTAGAATTTGACAACTGCGACCTGGAAGCTTGGCACGATGCGGTGGAATCACATTTCTTAACTATATGGGAATTTGGCCCTTGGTGCAGCGCGGTGGAATCGCGTTGCCTCACTGAAAATTGACAATTGTAAACTGGGTCTATGGCGCGATGTGCCAATTTCGCAGAAAAACACTGGAATTTGATGATTGCCATTTGGTTGGCCTCTGCGATGTGGTGAAGTGCCAATTGGCACACTTCTTTACAAAAACGTCCATAACTCTTCGCCCGGGTATCAAATTTGGGCGAATTTTATATCGTTGGAAAGATGACTGAATTTCCTATGCAATGGCAGGCTCTAAACTGAAAATTACTGAGTATTTAGAAAAATTTATATAGAATAACTCATGTACTGAGAGTTAAAATGAGCTAAGAAAATACGGGGTATTACAATATCTTCCCCTTAGGAACATTCATCCTCAAATGAGACTAATTAATCTAGAAATACTAATAGACTAAGTTTACACACTGAACATGCATATCTGATGCATGGAATACATGACTGAGGCACTGATAAATTTAATTTTTTCATGCTAACATGCATATCTGATGCATGAGTACATGTTTGAACTGATTAATAAATGCATGACTGAACATGCAACAGTAAGGAATACCAAGATTATAAATGTAACTGAATATGGAATTGAGCAAAGCTAAGAAAGACTGTTACCTTGAGCTGAATCTAAATTTATGGAGAACAGGTGAGGATACTTGGTCCAAATATCTTCTTCTGTTTCCTAAGTAGCTCCCTCAATGGACTGATTTCATCAAAGAACTTTGACTAAGGGAACTTCTTTGTTCCTCAGTCTGTGAATCTAATGATCGAGGATCTGGACTGGAAACTCATACAAAGAGAGATTATTCTGAATATTTACATCCTCTAAATAAACTACCACTGCTGGGTCACTAATGCATTTCTTTAGCAAGGATACGTGGAATACTGGATGCACTGAAGCTAGATCTGAAGGCAACTCAAGTCATAAGATACCTTTTTGAAATGGTCAAGAATTCTATAAGGACCGACATATCGGGGACTGAGTTTTCCCTTCTTGCTGAACCTCTTTACCCCCTTCATGGGAGAGATTTTCAAGAATAAAAAATTCATCAATCTAGAACTCGAGATCCTTTCTCCTCACATTTGGATGCAATTTCTGTCGGCTCTGGGAAGCCCTAATCCTTTCTCTGATCAGCTAAACCTTCTCCAACGCACTAAACACTAAGTCAGGCCCTACTACTATGGCCTCACCTACCTCGAACCAACCAATTGGAGATCTACATCTCCTACCGTAGAGAGCCTCAAATGGATCCATCTAAATATTAGAATGATAGTTGTTATTGTATACAAATTCGATCAAAGACAAGTGATCATCCCAACTACCCTTAAAATAAAAAACGCAGAATCTTAGCATATCTTCTAGAATCTAAATGGTCCTTTTTACTTGACTATCTGTCTGCGGGTAGAAGGTTGTACTTAGGTGAACTCATGTACCAAGACCCTTTTGGAATGCTTTCCAGACATGAGAGGTAAACTGGGTACCTCTATCTGAGATGATGGATACTGGGACTCCGTGTAACTTCACTAACTCTCTGATATAGAGTTTGGCATAGTTCTCGACTGAACAAGAAGTATGAACTGGCAAGAAATGAGCTGATTTAGGCATCTTGTCTACGAGAACCCAAATGGAATCATGCTGATGATAAGTATGAGGCAAACCCATCACAAAGTCCATGTTTACTTCCTCCTATTTCCATGTGGGAATACTGAACTCCTGGATGGAGCCACTAGACTTCTGGTGTTCTATCTTAACCTGCTGACACGTAGAGAACTTAGCTACAAACTCTGCAATATTCTTTTTTATCTCACTCCACTAATAAATCTCCCGCAAATCGCGGTACATCTTAGTGGCCCTGGATGAATAGAGTATCTCTCACCATGCGCTTCTGCAAGAATTCATTGCCTCAAGTCATCTACACCTGGAACATATAAACGACCTTAGCAACACAACACACCATCTCCCCCTTGGGAGAAAACCTCTATTTTATGATCTTTGACCGACTCTTTCAACTTAACAAGACTAAGATCTCTATCCTGCTTTTCCTTTACTTCAGAAACTAGAGATAATTCTGAACTACTCAGCACCCACACACTACCCTCTGCTGAATAAACTAAATGGACACCTAGTCGTGCAAGCTGATAAACTTCCTGAACTAACTTCTTCTTATCATTCTCAATATGGGCAACACTACCCATAGACAATCTACTGAGAGCATCAGCCACTACATTGGCCTTACTCAGATGATACAAAATACTCATATCGTAATCTTTCAACAACTCTAACCACCTTCTCTGACTTAAATTTAAATATTTCTGAGAAAAGACATACTACAAGATTTTGTGATCTATGAACACATCAACAAGCATCCCATACAAGTAATGCCTCCAAATCTTTAAGGCAAACACTACAGTTGCTAACTCGAGATCATGAGTCGGGTAATTCTTCTCATGTGGCTTAAGCTATCTAAAGGAATAGGTTATGACCTTACCTCTCTGCATGAGGAAACAACCCAGACCTACTCTGGATACATCACAGTACCCAACAAACACATCTGAACCATCTAGTAGAGTCAAGACTAGGGCCGAGGTGAGTCGAGTCTTCAACTCCTAAAAACTCTTCTCGTAGGAATCTGACGACTGAAACTGGACTTTCTTCTAAGTCAATTTGGACATAGGGGATGCAATAGATGTAAACCATTCAACAAACCGACAGTAATAGCTAGATAAACCCAAGAAACTCTGGATATCTGATAGAGAGATGGGTCTAGGCTAGTTTCTCACCACCTCGGTCTTTTGAAGATCAACTCTAATGCCATCACCAAAAATAATACGACTAAGAAATGCTACTGACCTTAGACAAAATTTTCACTTACTGAATTTAGCAAACAACTGATGAGTTCTGAGAGTCTGAAGTACGATCCTAAGATGATTTGCGTGATCATTCTCGCTATGAGAATAGACAAGAATATCATTGATGAAGACTATAATGAACATGTCCAAGTACTTCTTGAACACACGATTAATTAAGTCTATGAAAATTTGTAGGGCATTTGTAAGACCAAAGGACATGACTAGAAACTAGAAGTGACCATACCGAGTTCTGAAAGTTGTTTTCGAAATGTCACATTCCCTAACTCTGAGCTAATGATAGACTAATCTGAGGTTATCTTAGAAAAGTAACTGGCACCCTGAAGTTGGTTAAATAAGTCATCGATTCTAGGAAGTGGATATTTATTCTTGACTGTGACTTTGTTCAACTGATGGTAGTCTATACACATTCTGAGTGAACCGTATTTCTTACGCAAAAATAAGAATGGTGCACCCCACGAGAAAACACTGGGTTTGATAAACCCCTTATCTAAAAGGTCCTTTAACTATTCTTTTAATTCCTTGGAAGAAGGACTATTCCGAAGTCAATTTTCCTTTCAGGAGGAACTCCGAGAAGATCTTTAAGAAGCACATCTGAGAATTCATTTACTACTAGAACTGACTCAAGACTAGAAATGTTTGAACTAGAGCCTTTGACTAGAACAAGATGATAGACACATCCCTTTGATATCATTTTCTTGCTCTAACGTATCAAATCAACTGACCTTTAAGCACTGTGGTACTACCCCTCCATTCAAGGATTGGTTCATTTGGAAACTAAAAATGACAAATTTTGTTTCTACAATCAACTAAGGAATAGCATGAATGGAGCCAATCTATGCCGAGAATGACATCTAAATCCACCATCTCTAGCCCTACAAGGTCTGCTGAAGTAACTTTCAAATATATCATAACCAAACTGTTCTTGTATACCCATCGGGCTATGATAGATTTACCTACTCGAGTAAAAACTGAGAAAGGCTCTACTAGGATTTCTGGACTGACTCCAAAGTTAACAGTTATATAAAGAGTTATGAAAGATAAAGAAGCTCTTGGATTTAGAAAGGCATTAACATATAAATAAAAGATCTGTAACGTACTAGTTACCACATCAGGATAATTTTCCTGATCTTGTCTGGACTGAAATGCATAGAGCCTGTTTGGGCATTGCCCACTGGTGGCACTGGAAGTGGCACCCTGTTGATTCGGGAGACCTGACTGAGCTAAAGAACGATTATACTGACCCTGAGAACCTGACTGAGGAAAATCTATGACTCTGTGTCCTGGCTTGCCACACCCGAAACAAACATCACTGCCAGCTCGACAGACACCCTGATAGTTTCTGCCACATATCTAACAAAGAGGATTTGTTTGAGCATTGCTGACACTACTTTGAGATTTAGAGCCTGGCACCCTATCTTTGTTACCATTTATGAACTTAGGTAATGGAGCATTGGCTGAGGAACAAGATGGAACCAAAGACTTTGGACGAAGCTGGGAACAGTTACCGCCCTCTGACTTAGGCTGATTAAAATTGAAGCTACCTCTTCTAGCTTTCTTGTTTTCTCTCTCTCTCTCTCTCTTTCTCTCTTTCTCTCTCTCTCAATTCTTAGCCTCTTCTATCTGCTAAGCATGGATCATGAGCCTGGATATGTCCATCTTCTTAATCAACATTATAGTTCTGCACTCCTTAACACGCTATCTGACACCCCAGACACAAACTGCTCATTCTGGACCTACTGTCTGCTACTACATGGGGAGCATAACTGGATAACTGATTAAACTTGAGGGAATAATATTTCACACTCATACTTCCCTGCCTGAGATTGATAAACTCTAACACCTTGGCTTCTCTCAGCTCTAAGGGAAAGAATCTATCTAGGAAAGCAGTAACAAACTCTTCACACTCCATGGGCTTTGTATTTGTGCCCCTGTCTACCTTCAACTGATTAAACCACGTATGAGCTATATATTGTAGATGATAGGGGTCTAACTCAGCACTCTCACTAGAAGTCACTCCTATAATATTTATGACTTTTTGAACCTGATTAAGGAACTCTTGTGGATTCTCTTCTAACTTTGATCCTGCGAATAGGGGAGAATTCATTCAGAAGAAGTCCCAAATCCTAGCTGCAGTAGTATTGGCCACTGGGTTATCCTGAACAGTAGCTGTCCGTTCATTCTGAGCTGTTATGACATTGGCAAGAGTAGTGAACACAACTCTGAATTCTACATGGGAGACATGTTTGTCTAGGGGATCTGCCTGAATGGGCTGAGGTGCTGACTGATTTCCCATCCTTCTTTCGTTAGTCTTTTTGGGAGGCATGTTCTGTAAACAAAAGGAATAAACAAATTAGACTAAAAGTTTAACTTGAGCTCATGCTCACTCGCAGACATGAATACTGAAAAAAGGGAAAATTTTCCTAAAATATCGCATAGCCTCTTGTCCATTAGTGTGGAACGCTACACACACATGCACAAGACTCTACTAGACATGGCTTTTAGACTCCCTAGGACTCTATTGAACCTTAGGTTATGATACCAAGTTTGTAATGGCCTGAGTCTATACCCAAAATGTTACACGATGCTTACGACCCCGAAGGACCACAAGCTAATCCAAAACTAATAGTTGTTGTGAGAACTGAATGATAATACTTTTAAAAACACAGAAAATATATTGAAATGCCATAAGGTTCAAAACTTGAAATACTGAATAAGAATATTGACTGTAATAATAATCTATAAACTGAATATTGTCTGAAAGTCTAGTCTGAAAAGTCTCTAACTTAACTTTCTGAATGTGGTGTTGATGGGAAAAACCCCCAACTAACTCCGACTAATAAACTACTGATAAACTGAAATACTAAAATAAAAGCATTCCCTCAATAGATGAGGACTCATTACTGAAATTGCTGTTGATAATTGTACCTGCCTATGTGCGGTCAGGAACCTGAGCATCCGAACCTATGATATGAGACATCATAGCACAAATAAAGAGTATGCGTCAGTATGTGGAATATACTGGTATGCTAGATGATGTAAGGCTGAATGCAAGGGTTCATGTGCATGAACAATAACAGACTGAATAATTTAGTATAACTGAATATGAGAGTACATGGATAACTGAAACTGCTATAAATACTGAGTATGCAATACTGTGCATATACGTGTATGATAGAACTGATCTTTTACTGAAGCTAAGTTTTGAGTTTTGATATTTGAGATTACTGATAACTAAGTTACTGAAACTGATTAACTATATATGACAGTCCTGATTCTGTAAAACTGAACTGAGTTCTATACTGAGACTGAAACTAAGACTGTGGGAAGTAATCATCTAACTGACATGCCCCTTTTCTAAATAAATTTAGGGTCCAACCTATAACCCCAGCTGGAAGGGTAACAGTACCGTGCCATGGGTAAAGACACTAAAGAGTTACCCTTATCTAGCAGGTACTTTAATAAGAATGGTGGAACCCTCAACCGGTAGGTTAAAATACCTCATCAACCCTCAACTGGCATGTTGATGTCACAACCTATGCTGGCTACATAGTTTGGGAACACGAGGACTGCTTCTAAGGATCACACCCTCTACTGGAAGGTGAGCCCCCATCCTTGGGTTCACTCGGTGCTGAATCCTACTCCTAACTGAATAGACCCTGAACTGATTATACTGAACTAGACTGGACTAATACTAAGTTTTTACTGAGTTCTATCACTGACTGAGTACTACTAAGTTTTGTAACCGACTGAGTTCTAGTGATAGCGACATAACTGATACTATTCTTTATCTACTGTCGCTCTAGGTAAACAACTAAATTTTTGGGTGTTAAACACCCCCAGGACTCGATAGCATGAAAAGTAGAGCATAGCATGATCTTGAGAAACATAACAATGTACATTTGTCCATAATTTGTTCATAGAGACATTTTATCAAACACATGTAGAGCATAAGCTTGTAAATAAACTAGCATGTCATGATTTCACCATTTAATTCATATGAAAATTCTATCAAACACTTGGGGAGCCCAACTTACTGCACATAATCATGGATATCATATAAACATTGCAACTACAATGCCGAAACTTAAAAATTCAAGAATTATAACATGGAAATTACACAATTCAATATACATGCTATTTCAATTTCATGGAAACCCCAATTAATCATGGATTGATACTCAAGTAATGTCATGAACATGAATACAATCCAATTTCAAGCATGTAATTCATAAATCAACAATCTCGTGGTTTTAAAAATGGATTCTTGGACTCTATGGGTGAAAGGAACCCATAGATGAACACCTAACATACTTTGGAATGTTAATTGTTGAAGGATCTTGGAGAAATTCTTGAGTTTGTTCTTGATTTCTTGAAGCAAGGGTTTTGTATCTTGAGAGATGATGTTTTTAATTCTTGAGAAAAAGTGAGGAAATAATGATATAATAGGGTATTTAGGTCTTTAATCCCAAGTTTAGGCTGACTGAGGTAAGGGAAAAGTACTTAAAGCCCTTGGAATTAAAACTCGAAATTAACTGAAAAATCTTGATTTCGCATGCTAGCGCGACACGGCGCTATCGCGTCGTGTCACTGGAATTTGACAACTACGACTTGGAATCTTGGCGTGACATGGTGGAATCGCATTTCTTCACTGCATAGGAATTCGGCCCTTAGCGCGGCGCGGTGGAATCGCGTTGCCTTACTGGAAATTGATAATTGTGAACTGGGTCTATGGCGTGACGTCCCAATATCGCGGATCAACACTGGAATTTGACGAATCCATTTGGCTGGCCTATGCGATGCGGTGAAGTGTCAATTGGCACACTGCCATAACTCTTTGCCCGGGTATTGGATTTGGACGAATTTTATATCGTTGGAAAGATGACTGAATATCCTATGCAATGGTAGGCTCTAAACTGAAAATGACTGAGTATTTAAAAAATTTACATAGAATAACTCATGTATTGAGATTCAAAATAAGCTAAGGAAATACGGGGTATTACAATTATTGATCAGGCTTTTGTGACAAACACACATAAAGTACAATGATTTTGTGAATGCAGTTTTTTATCGATTAGAAATTGATACTTCAAATAAGATCCTGCATGTTATAGTTTGGTTTGATAGGTGCAAACTGATAAGGCCGGAGGGTTCCAAGAAGGTCGTGTCGATACCCTGTTACTATTTAATGACGGTTTTGCTCATGTTTATGTGTCTAGTTATAAGAAGGGATCAATATTTGATGGTATTATAGATATTCAATAGTGATTGGAACAATTTTAATGGGGCAATGGACTTTGAGATGGACTTCGAAGCCTTCCACTGCAGCAAATAAGAATGGAAAACCAATAAAAATTCCCTTAGTCCAAATTTATATGGATGGGTTGCTCGAGGAGACTATTATACAATACAAGGTGCTTGGAAGAATACCTATGCAGAAAAGGGGAGGTGGCAAAGAGCATATATCATATCAGACCTTGTTTAAGAGGAAACAAAAGGAAGTAAGTAAGGAACTTCTAGACAATCTAGCTAATGAAATTGACTTGAAAGATGAAATAACTGAATGGGCTGCAAATATAAAAGTGTATCGAACTATTAAAATCCGTCAGTTATTCTTGAAAAAGAAAATGCTAAAGAGGACTGGAGCTGGACACTTTGCTAGGGAGTGCGACAAGCTAGCATGGCCTAAATGAAGACCCATGATGTGTGCATAATTGCGAACACATTTGAGGCCTTTAACCTTGAATAATTGTGAGGCCTTAAGCAACTTTTGTCATTTTTTATGTGTTTATGTTAATTTTATAAATTAAGATAACGGGATAGAGAAACAACAAGAATGAAGGAAAAGAAGTCGACATCTGAAGAAATCTGAAGAAAGGTGTGGCTGACGACATCTGTGACAAGGCGTCATCCCTTTGATAGTCTATCACAGTTGTCGTCAAACATAACCAGGGAGTTGGCATGAAGTGAAAGCTGTGATGACATATGCTGATAAGACGTCAAAAGTATGACAAGACGTCAGAATCATCATCAACCTTAGGCAAAAATTACCGAAATGGAGGAGGAGCTAACGACATTCATAACACACCATCAGACTCCTGATAGGCCATCACTATCATCGTCAACCTTAGGCAGCAGAAGATGAATTTGCAGAGAAGCTGATGATGTCCGTGACAGGCCGTCAAAATCATGTAGGCCATCACAATCGTCGTCTTTTATTCCGAAGAAAATCTGAAACTTTAATTTTATTTCCTTATTTAGGGTTAACTATTTAAATCCTTGTTTTAGGTTTTTTCTATTATCCATCAATTAATTGACATATCCTACAACATACGACTTTTTCTTCTCTCTCTCTCTCTCAGACAAATATTTTGGTGGTTTGCCTTGTGATTCAATTGAAATAACACTTTTGATTTCCTTTATTATTGTAAGTTAATCCTTTCAATTATGAATTCAACTTGTGTGCTTATTTCCTGCATCATGAGTAGCTAAACACTCTTAACTCGGGTTATGAAATCTAGGGTTAGGTCATGATAAGGTGTTGATTAATTACTCAAGGTTTAATAGGTATTAGGATTTCTTGGTAATTCTGATATTCTAACTTATGTCTGTTGGTTGCAAATAATAGGCGTACCTACTTTGGTTTGCTTGAGAAAGAAATCATAAACAGTAGAAAGTGAATTATCGACAGGGACTCGAAAAGGCTTCGTTTAATAATCAGTGTTGTAACAAGGTTGATTAACCTGAGGTAAAATCTGGATAGTGAGTTGCAAATCCCTAAGTCCGAGAGGATTAGGAAATTAGATGCTTGAATAGGTTGAGAGATATTCGAGCATACTATCGATAGAGATAGCTTGTCATCCTAACCACCGTGAGAACCTTGAGTTATTTGTAGCATCTGTCATATACCATAAACCTTAGTGAACATAATCCCGGTTATTTCATATAATATTGATTACAAACATTAATTTCAAAGTGACTAACAATTGTCTGGGAAATTTAAACCTCCATTTCAGGGTACAATAAACTACTAGTGAATTATTTCATAAACAACTTGAGTTCACACCCTATTCCCTGTGGGATTTGACCCCAACCAAGTTGGGTTTTATATTGACAACGATCTCTTACATCCGTTCAAGAGTGTAGTTTGATCATTATCAAAAATAGCGCCATTGCCGGGGAATACGGTTGTAAACTAAAAGTTTGTGTGTGTTAATTTATTGTTAGTTAAGTTTTCTAGATTTATGTTCGGTTGTTGTTTTTGTTCAATTGTAGGATCTTTATAGGTGACGCCAAGCACCACTCCATCCAAAACTCCACGGCATAAGTAGAATGGCAGAACAACCACTGCAGTATGAGTTTGATGATGACGATGTGGATGGAGCAGGTGCAACGGGTGCAATCATTCTTCCTCCGTTGGCACCTGGAGAAAAGTTTAATACTACAAGCATGATGATCTAACTCCTAAATCTGAAAGGGTTGTTTAGAGGCCTTCCTGGGGATGACCCCAACCTGCATCTGGTAAATTTTGTCACCATTTGCATATCTTTTGATAACACAGGGGTAAGACAGAATGCTATCCGATTGAGGCTATTCCCATTGTCTCTTTCTGGGGAGGAAATAATGTGGTTAAATAAGATAGAGCCCGATTCTATAACCAACTAGAGACAGTTGAAAGAGGTGTTCCTAGAACGGTTCTTTCCACCCTCTAGAAGGGTACAGTTGAGGGAAAAAATTAGTAACTTCAGATAACTCCCAACTGAAGCATTGCACGAAAACTGGGAGAGATTTAAGAAGAAGCTTGCACAATGTCCAAACCACAACATGACGAACTTGCACTTAAAGGAGACTTTGTATAGAGCTTTCAACTCTATGACAAAGCCAATTGTAGACAACGCCGCCGATGGTTCATTTGTTGATCTCTCCTTTCAAGATGTTGTAGATATGCTGAATAGGATGGCTAAACGGAGTCGGGCTTGGTACACCAACGATTTTATGGTGACAAGCCCTATTATTCCTGCAGGAATAAATGTCGAACAACATAGGAGAAATAAGGTGAGGGATTAAGATATGGACAATCTAAAGACTCAGGTGGACCTACTCACCAAGCACTTATTATCGGGAAAAATAGAGAAAGTAAAGGCTTTGATTTCTCAGGACCATGTCGATGTGGAACTTGAAGAAGAGGCTAATTATGTTAATAATCAGGGAGGTTTCTGAGGTAATAGCCAAGGGAACCAAGGTCGGAACATCTATGATAAGCTTGGGTACAGAGACAGGGAGCAGGGAAACTGGAGAAACAACAATGACATGAGTGGGCTGTATACTTTTCCTAAAAATTGAAAGGCTGCTGCAACTAGCTCGAGGAAGATATATATGGAGGATATGATGGAAAAAATATTGAAGAGATTTGAGGATACCAACTCAGGGGTACTTACTATGAAGAGTGAATTTTTTACTCTGAATTAGTTGGTTAGTCCACACTCAACTTCTATCAATCAGTTGGAGCAATAGATAAACCAACTTTTTGCAACACTGAACTAGGGAATAACTGACAACCTACATAGTAAAACGATTCAGAGACAGCAGACTGATGGCGCATGTATGCCGATTACCACTAGGAGTGGTAAGATCTTATCTGGACCTTCTGTGGGCAAGTCTGTGAATAGTGAGGTAGTTTCAGATGAACTAGAAGAAAATAACCCAGTAGAGTCTGAGAAGCCGGATAGATCTGTTGATGCATCGGAGAAGATGAAGGAGAAATAAGAGGAAGTGGTGTTGCAAACCATCCCAAGATACCGAGTCGTGCCGCGACGTTAAATCAAGCGCTGTATGGGAGGCAACCCATGATCCTAGAGACCAACCCAGTCCAGGTATACTCTAACTCTTAGTTTAGTTTTACTTTAATTCTAAGTTGAGGGTGGAGGGTAGTCTGCTGTTGTAACATAGCTTTGCGAAACTAGGAGAAATACAAGCACAAAAAGGTAGTGACATGTCCTTGCTCGACTTTTGAACATCCTTCCAATGTCTTGTTTGATAAACTGTGTGGATTACATTTACTTGTGACCATTGTGAATCTTGTTGTGGCATTAGTTATGGATGCCTGATGATCATTACTAAAAAAAAATTGCCTGAACTAGATAAGTGGTGGCCTGTGATATACTTGTGTGCCAGGTGCATGTGAGCTATTACTTATTTCCCTCTATATTCTAAAGCCAGAACTTGCCTAGTTGGTCTTGCCATGGTCTGAGGATAGGAGTTAGGACAGGATCATAAGCCGTTGTTATTAACCCATTTTTAGCCTAAAATATCCTTTCCTATATGCATAACACCCCTTGATCCCTGTTTAGATCCTAAATTGACCTTTTTTCTGTATGAAACCTATCATCTTCTCATGTATACCACAAATGAACCTATTTATCCCTGGCTTTCCTTGGACACTGAGTACCTTGATCTAGGCAAACTGCCTAAGTTGAGGGTGGCTATCATAGGGGTGCGGATGTAAAATGAGTGTGAAAAAGGGTGGATATTCAAAAAAAACAAAAAAAAGGGCAGAACCCAACGTGAATTTGGATTTCTTATAAGAGAAGAGAAGAAAAGAAAAAGGATAATAAGTGGGTCTCAAGAAAGTAGTGTAGTTTCAAGGAGGCATAGTCACTCTTAATGACCTTGAATATCATAGCAGCCCCAAACCACACTACAAGCCTAAAAGAAGTCCTATAGTGATTCTAACTGACCTATCTGAGGATTTTGGTAACGAAAATAAGGGAAAGCCTATGACACTTGGCATACACTGACTGGAACTTCCTTTTGAGCGTGAGAGTCTTGTGATGAACCCCATATTTGCATTGTTGGATTCCTTATATGAGAGAAGGTGGATTTCTTTGTTATGAGGGCACACTGGTATCATTGCTAGCTACTTGCTTGTTTAGATAGTGTGACATTGATATGTGAATGGTTATTGCAGCTAAGATTGATGTTGCCGCTTGATTTCTTTGTGTTATAGTATTGTTTTAAATAATATACATAGTTGGTATTAGTTTTTTTGGCATTGAAAGGATAACTTTGTGTCGAGCTTAAATGAAAAATTGGCTACTGAATGTGCTATGTGTTCCCTTAGTTGGATTAAGTTGCTTAAGGACAAATAATTGTTTTAAGTTGAGGGTGTTGATGTGTGCGTAATTTTGAACACATTTGAGGCCTTTAACCTAGAATAATTGCGAGGCCTTAAGCAACTTTTGTCATTTTTTGATGTGTTCATGTTAATTTTACAGATTAAGCTAACGGGATAGAGAACCAACAAGAATAGAGGCAAAAAAGTCGATATCTGAAGAAATTTGAAGAAAGGTGTGGCTGACGACATCTGTGACAAGGCGTCATCCCCGTGATAGGCTATCACAGCTGTCGTCAAACATAACTAGGAAGTTGGTATGAAGTGAATGTTGTGACGACATATCCTGATAAGACATCAAAAGTGTGACAAGCCATCAGAATCATCGTCAACCACTCTGTAAGTGCGTCATCCTCAATATCCAGTCTCGGTAAAGGTAATGTTTGGTTGGGTTTGAGCACCTTAAAGATACCTTTTACCCCGTTCCATAGCTTTCTAAAATATTTATCACTCTATTTCTCTCTCTTCACTATTTCATTATGTGAGTGTTTGAGGTCCCTATGAGATTTAGCTAGGTCTGAATAAGCTCTCTCCAGGATAGACACTATGGCACCCTTCTTATTTTTGCTCCGCTATGTACTTATCATAATCTGATTTGGCCACATATGAATAACGAGCAGTGAAGGACTCTCCTGGTCCCTTAGGCAGTCTGGACAACAACTCTTTAATCCCCTGCATCTGAATAGATATATCATCAAAGGCAGTGTCTGATGAAGGTCTTCAAGAGTCCATGTACTCATGGACTGATTTGACCGAGTTTATCTTTATCTTCTTACTCTGACCTAGTGTGCCTTTGCCTCTAAATTTGAGTAGAAAGATAAGGGAAATAGGAAACACCCAAGTGTTTGTATCATAAGCCTCTACTCTTACCCTCCTACATAGCTCAATAATGAGGGAAGGAATGAGAAGATAAGTACCTCTCTAGTTCTTGAAGTGCCACCACTCTGAGTGAGCAATCTCGTCGACATTCAGAGCAATGACAGATAAGATGCAAGCTACCATACGAGCTCTCATATTTGTAATAATAGTCATATATGAACATGGTGAGACTCTGTTACAGATGATGTTCAGTCACAGCCTGGCTTCAGCCTTGAAGTCCTTCATCAAAATATCTTTCTTAGTGGTAGTCCATGGGACTTATTTTCCAAGGAATAAGACATCAACCATCCAAGTCCCTTCCTCGCATCCCTTGACACTAAATTCCCCCATTTCAGCATTTGGGAACCTGTATAGTGCATTAATTTACTTCGCTCTAAAGTTGACCAATTTACCTTAGATTTTTATTACTAGGTCTTTGAGTGAAACTACTTAGAGGTTTTCGTAGAATTCATGCACCCATTGTTCATTTTCTAAGCAGGGTTCAGGGGAAAATATGTCCATCGGGTTGCAATGAGCCTGGTATGAAATTCTAGAAACTTCTCTTCCATCTTTTCTAGGTTGATACCCTTTTCAGGGAGTAGCTTTGTTCTGTGGAAGTCTTCAAGATACTGGTGTTGGAATTCTGCAAACATAAATTAGGTATCGTAAAAATCTCCCATTTTTTAGTAGCTTAGAATAGATAAACAAGCAACTTTATCCAATATTAGTACAATCACATCAAAAACATGCTAGAGCAAACATATAAGATCATATGGAAGTGTTATAGAGGGTGGTTAGCAAAGATTGTACAGAATTTTTACTTCCTATCAAATCATGGTCTCGGGTATACCAATTGCTGACTGCTAACCGCGATCACGTTAATGCGATTGTAGTCATCGAGATCGCGATTGTGTTACCCATGATCAAATTTGACAGGTTCTACATATTGTTTGAATTTTAATTTTAATCCCAATCCCTCATTCTAACTAGAATAGCAACATTTGAGATAGTGAATTTAAGCTTAGACTGTGTGATCATAGCCCCAAATACAATGG
The DNA here is from genome assembly GCA_030864215.1 of Capsicum pubescens. Classification (NCBI taxonomy): domain Eukaryota; kingdom Viridiplantae; phylum Streptophyta; class Magnoliopsida; order Solanales; family Solanaceae; genus Capsicum; species Capsicum pubescens. Next base: position 188,175,172 of record CM061544.1, on the reverse strand, counting down.
ATTGATCAAGGGATTCCTAGGGGCATTTAATTGAACACATGGTGTAAAAGTCAATTTAAGCGGCTTAAAGCGCAACTTTGGGTATTTAAGACTTCCCCAATTTGTGCGTACACCAACTAAAACAACCTACTACAGTACAATTTCAAACTACAGTACAATTTCAGACTACGCATGTATTTAGTAACTAAAAGTACTATTGTAGGCCATATTCTACACTATAGACTCTAAGCATGCAATTATGTTCATATCAAGGATGTAAGGACTACATACCACGTATAGAGATGCAAGTGGATTAAATTGACAGTGGTAGTTGCTACACAAAGCCCAAAAGTTAGAGAGAATTTAGAGAGAATTTGAGAGAGAAATAGTGATGAAATAGGAATCAGATGGTCACTTTAAGCTGATTAGACCGCGGTCGCGGTCCATTCCATCATGATCGTGATCACACGGCCTCCACGATCGTGGTGGAACAGGACATGATCCCGATAACTGAGACCAAACAACCTAGTTTTCTATATTTCCTTCCCAGTCTAAGTTTCTAATTACACACTTACCCTTTTCAAATTCAATAGAAATTTCTCTTGGACCTAAATTTTATGGGTTATGCATGCACAAAATAAAAAATTTATTCTACTCTACCATGCATAGAATGGAAAGGATACATGCCACTTTTTATGGCATGATGGGCTGCCTCCCATCGAGTTCTTTGTTTAACGTCGTAGCACGATGCCTTTTTTATCCCCATTTGTGTCTCCATTTAGAGGTTTGAATTTCTTGCCCAATTTTTATCATTACATATTTGAGGAGTATAAGGAAAATACAAAGGTATAATGATGAATGTTCTATCACGCCACTTCGAAGACTTGAACCTTTTACCTAACTTTGCATCTATTTTGTGGTTTGGCGCCTTCGGTAAAATAGTGTGCATCAATAGGCCATTCCTTGGACTTGGAAAGTGGAGTTCCTTGTCCATTGATGTATAGGGATCCTTATGATCCGTTAGAGTGCCAAATTCTGAAATATTAGAGTCGGACTACATCATCCCATAATCCTTCATTTGTTCAGGATGGATCTTCATCACATCCTTTACACATAATGTTGGGAAGTGGGTTGAATGAGTCCAATACCTAATTCCAGGGTAGCTTCCTCCGAAGCATCTTCACCCCAAAATGAACTAGAGTTATTATAAGAAGTTTGCTTTGATTCTTTTTTTGACTCTAGTACCATTTCTTTTATTTGGGCCTCTTCTTCCTCATGTGATTCGGATAATCGGGAAGTCATTAAGGAATCTTCACTACCAAGCTCATCATCATAGCTTGTTTCTCTTCTTAACAAATCTCCTCTTGGGTCATGGGCTAGGTGATGATAGTTTCAAGCTTTTCTTCTTTGCCCATTGCCTTCTCCGTGACACTTCTCCATTAATTAAGCATGTATCTAGGTTCTCCCCCATTTCATCTAACCAATCCAAAATATCTAATAACCTTAGGTCATAGTTGTCAGACTCAATATCTTGCCCGTCCTTCTTATTATCCGAAAACCTATTAATCTTGTAAGAAGAACTGGCAATTTGATTAGTACATATGGGGGGCGACACTCATCCCAATGTCTTTGTAGACGGCCGCACATGTAACAACCATACTCCCGATAGGATTGAGATGGTGATTTCATCTCTCCCTGGGGAGCATAGTTACAATCTCTCCTGGAGTGTGGTCCATACCAGTACGAATATAGGGGTTAATGATATGACTTACAACTATTCAACTCACATTTGTTAGAAGATGCCATCAAGAAAAGTAAAAATAAAGTAAAATTTACCTACAAAGAAAAATCACAAAAACATATATACAAGCTTGAATTCAAGCAAGTAGTTAAAATTCCAAACTAACTTAATACGCTAAATTGTTCCCCGGCAACGATGCCATTTTTTTATAACGCTCAACTTACATGTCAATTAAGTGCAAGGCGTTCATCGTCAATATATTTACCCAATTTTAGAGTCGGGGTCGAATCCCTAAGGAATAATGTGAGTGGCGATTAAATCAATTCGAAATGATAGGTACAAGTTAAATTCAATCAAATAGTACAAAAAGATAAAATGGGGGAGGTGAGTTCCTACACTAATGTTTCTTTTTAGGATTTCTAGTATAAATTCGAGGCTATAAATAATAAGAGTTTTAACAATTATGCACGGATCTTGGTATTATGCATTACTAAGGGAGTGATATATGGGAGCTAATTAGCAACATCACATCAATAATTCAAATATGGGTAGGCTTGGTTATAGGTTTTGATGTTATCCTTTCAACAAAACACCAAGCGTTCACCCAGTGATTCTTTCGAATACCTAATGGGTGTGTTCAACAATTAGACCCCACAACCTCAATCAAGGCATCCTTATTTCTAGGATGACACCCATGGCATAGTTAACCTCACATTCACCCTTATGTCTAAGATAGTAAAAATTTAGAAAACTATATATATAATTATCTATCATTTCATTGGTCCCCATATCCCTCTTTTGAGGATGATATGGATTCCTAAAGTTCACCCAAAACCCTTCTTTCGAAGATGGAATTGAACTTTCTAGAGCTTGGAGCTTTCACTCATCAAACCCATGTGGGTATTTGGAGCTTTCGCCTATCAAATACTAACCAAAATAGCATAGCAATAATAGAACCCATAAACATGAACTACCAAATAGATTCTAACAATAACAACCCACACATACTTTAACCCTAATCCACACATAACCCCAAGAGGGAGATTTAGCTATTCATAAGATAAACAAGCCTAGATATACCCATAATCTTAATTGAATCAAAGTTGTAGAAGATCTAAGCGAATGTTACTTCAAACTTGGCTCTCCCAGAATATCAACAATGGAAGTGAGCAAATCTTCCACTTAGAAAGTCTCCAATTCATTCTTCACCCAAAATTTACATAATATTTTCTTCTCTAGAAATAGAGGCTACAGAGTCTCTAGATAAAACCTAGAAAATCTGGGAAGAAGGGATGTGATAGATTGAATGATTCATAAGGATAGGGTTTTAGTCTCTTTATTCAAATTAGGATCATCTTGTGCAATTACCGATTCACACTTAGGCTAACTTTTTTCGTTAAGCCGCAATCGTGCAGGTCTGGCTGCGATCGCGGCTATGCGACAATGGGTGGATGTCTTTCGCTTGATTGTTGTGATCGTGGTTATAAGACCGTTACCATGGTACCTGAGGCTAGTTTCTACTCCAAGGCTTCAGCTTCACCTTTCCTGCTCCATTCTGATCATTTTATGCTTTGATCTACATCTTTTGATCTCCTTAACTATATGCCTTCAAGGAATGGATATGAGTGTATATAACCATGAATATGTCTCGTTTACTCATTCAAAAGAAGGTAATGTTCATTAATCATGTGTGTGAATGAGTGGTAAAATCACCACTCTTCAATTTTTGGTCAAGAATGAATCCTAAACCAACAACTCCAGAAAAAAATAGAAGCCAAGGCGTCAATTTTTGAAGTCTAACTTGCTTCCCATGCCTTTTGTTTTGTGGTTATAATCCGATCAATGGTAGTAGAAACAAAAAGGTCTGAAGTTGGGCAGAAATCCCATGCCTTGTTGTTTCCACTACTTTTTACTAGATCACAACCACAAGCAGAAGGCTTGGGATACAAGTTTAACTTCAGAAATTTCCACCTTGGCTTGATCCCTTATTTTTACTTCAGGAGTTGTTGGTTCAGGTTTTGTTCCTGACCGATAATCTTACCACCATCGATGCTCGCAAAGCTATAACCTTAGAGTTCTAGTCCTGCATTTTGTGGGTCTTTATATAGGCAACGCTAGCTAGTTGCGGTCCCCTAACATAGTATATAGCTCCAGACCACTTCAATATTTTTCTTTTCAAAATGGACTGATGGATTTTCATTTTTGGATACACTTTCAAATTTGTAGCTCATTTTTTTTCATTTTTCATGTCAATTTCATCAACCAAATTTGCTACACGTTCTTTCCTACCCTGTGTTTCTTCTTTAATAAGGTCTGGTTGATATATGGTCTTCTTTACCTCCCCCTTCCCGTACAAGTATTCTCCTGAGCAACTCCTGCTATATAATAGTCTCCTCGAGCAACCCATCCATACAAATTTAGACTAGGGAATTAACTATATTCATTTCCATTCTTGGTTGCAGCAGTGTGAGGTTTTGAAGGCCTTTCAAAAGTCCATCAAACCCTTAAAATCAGCCCAATCAATAATGAATATTTACACTGCCACCAAAAACTTGAAACCTTATCCAAACTTGACACATAAACATTAGCAAAATATTTATTAAACCGTAAAAGGGTGTTGACACCACCTACTTGGTCCCTCAGTTTATTAGTACAAACCTAACAATCTAAACTGTAAAATACAATATCTTCTTTGTATGATTGATGCCTAATATAGGAAAAGAGCCAACATTCACAAAATCAGTGTATTGTATGTGTGTTTTCATGAGAGAGTGATCAGTAATACATACCTCCCACATATAAGGTGGTTCCTTCTACAACCAGCTTATTCCTCTGAACCCATCTTTACTCTAGCCTTTAATGTGGGTCAGGAAAAAGTTGATCCACTTTCACTTTTTTATCTGTAAATAAGAGAAAAAGATTTGATGTCAAACAAAAGAAGAACAAAAAGAGCATTACTAAAGGGTAACACAAAATTGAATAAAAATAACACATTACAAAAAGAGTTACAGTAGATAACCTATCTATTGCAATAGATTCCCCATCTGTTCACTAGATGAGTCATCTGTTGCAACAGGAAACACATCTGTGGCAAAAAATGGCAACATGTTGCAACAGACAGGTCATCTATTGTAATAAATCAAACCATAATTGCTACTATTTTGATTTCTTCCAACAGTTGCTCCCTCTGTTCCAATAGCAGATTCATCAGTTGCAATAGTTGAGGAAATAGTTACAACACCACCAACAAAGTCAACAACAACATCAACAATAAAGAAACAACACGATATGTTCCAACACTATCAACAACACAAATAACACATGTTCCAACAATACCAACACCCTCAACAACAACACTACAAATAAAGAAACAAACAAAAGACATAAAAAATGATACTAACATCAAGGCTTTTTTAAGTTCTCCCAGCAAATGACTTTTTTCACATATTATAATAAAAACAACGGTTCGTTTATTCAACACCTAAAAGTCACCTTTTCTTCAATTTTCTCAATAACTAGTATACTGTAATGGTTAAATCAAAAAAATAATAGATGTAAATATCTAATTTAAGTAACATACAAAGTAGAAGACGAGAAGAAAAGAGAAATAGTGAACCATGCCTGCAATGTAAAAAAATCATAGGGATCAAAACACTCATTTCAATCAAGAAAAGATACAGATTGATTGAGATCTGAAAGGATCCTTATATGAAAGAGAATTCTAGAGATGGGTTGTGATTAACCTAAAGAGGAGAGAAAGAGAATTCTGAAAGAAAGAAGAGAGATAAGTTAATTTATGTTAGAAGGAGAGAGAATTCTAGAGATGGGTTTTAAATATTCATTAATAACTTTGAGGGGCACGAGGAGACGGTGACATTGAAAAGAATAGATAAGACTACTCAAGAAGGAGATTTTTGAGTTATCCAAGTAATATTTTTTGCTGCCTGAGTATTTTATTCTTTTTAATCTTGGACAAGAAATTGCTTTAAAATAACAAAAGATCTTAAAACATATAAGTCATCTGTTGCAGCAGATGTCAATTTATATTTGAAAATTTCCTATGGATTAGTCATCTATCGCAACAGATGGAAATATTTATTTGATAATTTACAACAAATAGTTAATGTGTTATAACAAATTCATTAATCTGCTTGATAAATTCCAACAGATAAGTCATATGTTGCAATAGGTTGAACATTTGTTTTTATAAAATTTCAATTGATTCAGATGTTCATCTACAACTTCAATTGATTTAGCTATAACTAGGTATGAGTTGATAGAGTCAACTATATTGCATGATGTTGGTATTGCACTCCTCCTGACCCGAGTCATCAATCAACCAATCTGAGTTGAAACAATTCATATTAGCTTATTATTTGAAATACCTAAATTTATTTAGTTGCAACTAGGGATGAGTTGATAGGGTCAACTATATTGCATGATGTTGATATTGCGTTCCTCGTGACCCGAGTCATCAATTAACCAATCTGAGTTGAAATGATTTATATTAGCTTATTATTTTAAACAACTTCAATTGATTTACCTACAACTAGGGATAAGTTGATAGGGTCAACTATATTGCATTATGTTGGTATTACATTCCTCCTGACCCGATTTGCCAATCAACCAATTTGAGTTGAATCGATTCATATTAGCTTATTACTTGAAATATCTTCAATTGATTTATCTACAACTAGGGGTGAGTTAATAGGGTCAACAATATTGCATGATATTAGTATTAAGCTCCTCCTGACCTGGGTCGTCAATCGGTCAATCTGAGTTGAAATAATTTATATTAGCTTATTATTTGAATCAAATTCAATTGATTTAGCTACAATTAGAGGTGAGTTGATAGGGTCAACTATATTGCATGATGTTGGTATTATGCTCCTCCTAATCTGAGTCATCGATCGAAATGATTCATATTAGTTTATTATTTGAAATAACTAAATTGATTTAGAAAAAACTAGGGATAAGTTGATAGGGTCAACTATATCGCATGATTTTGGTATTGTGCTCCTCCTGGCCTGAGTCGTCAATCGATCAATCTGAGTTGAAATAATTCATATTAGCTTATTATTTGAAATACCAAATTTGATTTAGCTACAACTAGGGATAAGTTGATAGGGTCAACTATATTGTAAGATGTTGGTATTTTGCTCCTCCTGACCCGAGTCATCAATCGACCAATCTGAGTTGAAATGATTCATATTAGATTATTATTTGAAACAACTTCAATTAATTTAGCTACAACTAGGAATGAGTTGATAGGTTCAACAATATTGTATGATGTTGGTATCACACTTTTCCTGACCCAAGTCGTCAATCAACCAATCTAAGTTTTAATGATTCATATTAGCGTATTATTTGAAATACCTAAATTAATTTAGCTACAACTAGGGATGAGTAGATAGGGTCAACTATGTCTTCAAATAGACTTACTATCTATTGCAATAAGTTTTTCATCAGTAGCTAGACTATTTTGATCTCATCCATCAGGTTGTTCATCAGTTGCAACAGGTTATTTATATGTCGTAACATATGATTCATCTATTCAAACTGATGGATTGTCTGTTGGAATATTTTTTTTGTAATGTGGCGCATAAAAATTTATTGAAATTTGTCTTAGACTTTTTTAAAATTTATTCATATATCAATTATAATGTATTTTTTGTTTTTCTGTTGTTTGTAGGTAAAATATGTCTCCCAAAAGAAAAGAAAGTGAAAGTGGATCAACTTCTGACCACCTATCAAAAAAGGCTAGAGTACAGATGGATTCGGAGGAGATTCCTGAACAATCTCAATCAGGGAAAAGTGAAGATGAGAAAAGATATAAAAACAATGTTGAGGGAGGTCGGCAAGGGTCTATAGGTGGTGATAAGGAAAATGAAAGTGAGGAGGAATAATAAGAAGATAAACAAAAAGAGGAGGAAGAAGAAAGTGAGAAAGAGGATGATGATCAACATAATGATAATCTATCACCAAAGGGGCATGAATTAATATCAAAATCCTAGCAAGAGGCTGTCAAAACTATTAGTATTGATAGGTTTCAAGTTACGATGCTGATGGATGACCCTGCAGAACTAACTGGCGATCTTGTACTTAAATGTCAGTTGGAAAAACTTTTTGATGAATTAGGAATACTATGAAGAATGAAAACACAGACGAACCTTTTAAGAAGAGCTTCTTTGGACACTTTATTGATCTGCATGAGGACCACACTTCCCATTTCTAAATGAGCATGGTATATGGTATTCTCAAGAGAAGGATCAAGTATGTAGGGGGTAATTCAAAGGAGGGAGCAAAAAGATGGATAAAATCTGGATCAACTACTGTGGCATGCCGATTTATTTTGGCTTGAAAGAGTTTGCCATAGTGACAGGCTTGAGATGCGATTATCTAGAAGAACCTCTCCTCAAGGAAGCACCCCACAAATGGTTCAACGCAAGAAGGCCAACCAAACCACCACCATCAAATAGAGAGAAGATATTATCCAAACGACCACCCACCAAAACCAACAAACAGAAGGAAAAAATAGATGGGTTGTTGGACATTGCTGGATATGGATACAGGCTGCAAAGTTGATAGAAAATCTCAAGGATAAAACCATAGCAAGGAATTACAAGGAGAAATTGTGCTTAGTTTGGTTTGCCCATTCTGTTATATTGGAAAGAGACGTCAAAAAAGTCATAGAAGATGATTTGTTGAAGCTTGCTGAGGATTTTGAGAAATTCAACAATTATCCCTGGGGATATGACAGCTAAAACTTGACTGTCAAAGATATCCCCAAAGACGATCACATTATACGGTTTTTCATGGGCTTTCATGGTAAATTTAATCACTATTTATTTACTCTTCCTTTAATTTATACTAAATAATTATTATGACTTTTTGTGCTTGCTTCCTGTTTACCTTTCTTAGTCTTGGGCATTTGAAGCCATTCCTCCCCTCCAAAAGCAGGTCAAGGATTACCCGGATGAGGTTTCTTATCCAAGAATCCTTAGGTGGTTGGCTACAAAGAGTAGCACAAGAATTAAAGAGGCTAATCTTTTTAACCCTCCAGATGATGCAGTAAGTCTTTTTTCAAGTAAAATAATTTGACTCAAAGAACGATATTGAAATAGATGTGTCATTTGTTGCGATAGATGGGTCATCTGTTGCAACAGATTACCCATCTACTATAATTAGTGCAACAGAGAGGTAACCTATTATGATAGATGAGTCGTATTTTGCAATAGATTACCCATTTATTACTTTGGTTCGCTGAACTCGACTCAACAGATTACCCGTCCATTAAAAGATATGCAATAGATGGGTAATTTGATGCAATATATATTTAATCTATTGCCACATATGAATAATCTACTATGACAGAAAGATCATTTATTGTATAAGTTATCTCTGTTAATATGTAACCCAAATTTTTTTTATATGATTTAAATATATCTATCTTTTTTTATAGGTTGTACATCCATGGATCGTGCCTACTGAGTAGGAGTTGGGGATGACTTCTTTTATTACTCCAAGTTTTGTTGATACAATAGCAGACCCAATGATGGAGTTAATAAAGAAGGAATTGGCCGGAGCAACAACTATATGAAGAGTATTCAGGAAAGGTCTACCTAATGTTGAGGCTCTTCATGACCAACCTGCTGCAACAGATTCGGGTGCTGCTTCTGGGGGTATTGCTGGTGGAGTTGTTGATGTTGGTGGTAGCCATGCTGAGACTGATGCTGCTGCCAGTCGTGATGATGACCATGTTTATGCTCAAGAAAAAATAAATATATTTGAAAACACCCATTTCACAGTTCCCTCTCACCCTTCACAAGTTCCTCTCACCCTTACACCGCCCCCTCCCCCATTACAGTGTTCCCTCCTACCCCTCTTCACCCTCATGCTCTCATTACAAATAGAATGAGTGCAAGGACAGACATGATAAACCCTATGAAAAAGTAGAGGCTATCGCTAAAGCTATCGAGGAATTAAAATCCAAGAGGGTGTCATACCATCTAAGAAGGTGAGGGAGCCATACACTCATACAATAGTGGTTAGGAGGAAGAAAACAGAAATTAGCCAAAACTCTCCAATCAAAAACCCAAAAAAATTGCAACTCCTCCCTCTCTAAAAGTTATTGAATTTTAGAAGCCATTGAAAAAGGTAAACATATATGCAGAACTTGGCGCCAAAGAAAAGAGGGATCTGCGATGGGCCATGAATGCCAACCAACGAGCACAAGATTACCCCATGCATACCTTTCTATCCCAAGACTTCAAGAATATGACAGATATACATAACTGGTACATGGAAAAGGTAAGTTTACTTTTCCTAACCTAGCCTTATATTCAACTCCGTGAAGAAGAAGCTATGCAATAGATGTGTCATCTGTTGCAATAGTTGAGTATTTTTGAGCAACTGGTGGTGGTTATATTACAATATATTATCCATCTATTGCATAAGTTGCATAATCTGTGAATAGATTCAGAGAACCCTCTACAACAAATGGACCATTCATTGCATCTTTCCACTATGTTTTCCTTCTTTATAATTACTAACCTATTTAAAAATGATCTTCTTATATTAGAGTATGTTGAAGAAACTCTCTGCCTTATTAGGGGTAGAAAATTAGCGTATCCAGAAGCTTATGATGTTGACAATAGGATAATAAAACTCAACTTCTTCAACAATTTCAAGGATAGGTACGATGAGCTTAATAAGCTAGCGTCTACTCCCGGTGGACTGGGATTTGATTCATTAGTTTCTGGGTTTCAGTGGGATGAAGAAATGATTAAATATGTTAGAGGAAAGAAGCCATATCCACACAACAAGAGCTGGACCAAGGAAAAGAGAATTTTTGCAGTCATGAACGTGGACGTCATACATTTTCTAGCTGTTGAGATACTACTCAAGAAGGGAAAGATCAAGGTTTATGACTGAAACTTACCTTCTTTCAACGAGGCCATTTTTTTACCCACATACAACCACTGTTGGATTTGTTCCCCAACTTATTAAAGTAGAGTAAACTGATGATCATTTGTCAGTGAAAGTGTTGATAAAGAAAACATGTGATTTTCAAGGTCAAAACAAGGACATGTACCTTCCAAAAAATGAAACCACTACCGCATACGGGTCGTACGCGCCTGTATACATTGAATGTTTACTGACTGGTGCAGAAATGGCTGAGTCAATGACCTTTTTATGCGACAATATTGTGGCAAATATTCAAGTGGTCTGGGCTTATGGGGTACTAACTGGACTCTTAGAGCCTGTGTATAAAGAATAAGGCGTAGAAACACAAACACCATAACAATTTTTTATTTCAAGTCACTTCACTTTACATGTAGTGGCAATTTTTTTGTATTTTTTATAATACAACGAATTGTCTATCTGTTGTAACATCTACCTATTCTAACAGATAGTTTATCTGTTGCAATAGGTTGGTCATCTTTTGCATTATGTTAATATTTCTATCTAAGTCTATCTGTTACAATAGTGGGAAGACATGTTTGATAATTTCCAACATATGACCTACATGTTGCAACATAATTCTAAATTTGTTTGATATTTTCCCATAATTACGCTTGAATATCCATGTGCTCGATAATACCAAACCAGTAGAAAATATTCCACCATAAAAATTTCAGCAATTATGCTTGAATATCCACGTGCCCAACAACACCAAACCAGTAGCAATAACACAACTAATGTAGTATCTTCTTGCTTGATTTTGTGTCTCTTCAAAAGCCTTGATTTTCTTCAACAAACTCCAGATAACATAATTTTCTTGTGAAGGGTGTCATTATTCATACGAATCAAAGCAATCACATCCCCCAATTTCTATAAAAACAAGACCACAATTACAAAATAATTAAAAGTCAATAATTAATCAACTAATTAAATAAAAAAATAATATCTTTGAAATCTTACAAGTAAGAAACCTATGACCTGGACTTTGTTGAGTCCAAGAAGTCTTCAATAGATATTCATGACCACACTTACAATATCAAAAATCTTTATCACAAAAAATAGTGGAAGATGAGCTCGATATTGTCAAGCTCGGTTGGAAAAAATAAAAAAAAGATTAAGAAAAACAAATTACAAATAATTTGAAGAATTTGGATAGAGAAAAAATATGATGAAGAATATTTGAGAATTTAGGGTTAAATTTTAGGAAGAAGATGAATAAATAAGACAATGAGGGAAAAATAATCGTTGGGGGCCAAATTAGCTGCCAAGTCAGTAAAAATGGGGGTTCAACGTGCCTTGGCTGTATGAATTACACGCGAGCTGCCAACAGGTAAAAAGTGAAAAACTGACACATTTTATGCCTATTTTAGGTGTTTAAAATGAACACTGTCTACTTAAGGTTCCAAAGTGAAAGATCGCTGCAACTTTAGGTGCATATCGATGGGTTTTGCCTTTTTTATTTCAAGTCACTTCACTTTACATGTAGTGATAATTTTGTATGTCTAATGAAAGTTGAATTATTTATAATGCAACAGATTGTCTATCTGTTGTAACAGATATTCTGTCTGTTCTGACAGATAGTTTATTTATTGCAATTGGTTGGTCATCTATTCATTATAATAATATTTCTATCTAGGTCTATCTATTACAACAGTGGGAAGACCTGTTTGATAATTTCCAACAGATGACCTACATGTTGCAATATATGTTTAAATTTGTTTGATATTTTCCAACAGATATGCCATCTGTTGCAACAGATACCTTATCTTTTGCAATAGATACCTTATCTTTTGCAATATTTGAATCTAGTATTTCATTTCAACTAATAAGTTCAAATCTAAGGGTAAAATAAAATTTATAAACAACATAAAATAATCGAAGCTTTCAGAAATTACATGAAAAAAATTAACAAATAAATGAAATGTAAAAAAATTATTATGGGTACAGATCTCAACAAATAAATCAATAATTTAAGTTTTGATGCCAAAAATTCCTAAGGAGGGTGAGGTTTCAAGCTATAAAGATCTACTCAATATGGACAAGTTGTTCTTCATCTGGTGTTATGGAATTTGTCTTTGGTCGTCGTGGATCTCTAATGTCATTTCCGTATGGTTTCTGCGTTTTTGCTTCTCCATATTTCCATAATAAGAGTAGCATATTGTTAATGATGCTCAACAGTAGCTTCTACTATGACATCCACCTGGAAAGCCAGAATTGGCAATTCTAATCATAGAGATACAAAAGATGGAAAAGGATAACTCATCTATTTAAGCAAATAGATTATCTTTCTATTGCAATATAGGGATTATCTGTTGGGATGAATTAAAACATGAGGAAGACTTGTATTATAATTTCCAATGGATGAACCATTTGTTACAACATATGACTCACTTGTTTGAAAAAACTAAAATAGTAGGAAGCCTTGATTTAATTTGTCCCAATAGATGACTCATATATTGCAGCATATTGGTCATTTGTTGGAATAAATAAAACTGATATGTAGAGCTGTTTGATTTGCTAAAATAGACAAGACATATGTTTCAACATAGGTTGCATCTGATGCAATAGGTTAGTCAACTATTGCAATAGATGTATATATCTGTTTGATAATTTTCAGCAGATGCGTCATCTGTTGAAATAGGTATGTGCCTGTTTATTAGTTGGAACAAATGTTGTATATTCACCTTCTTCAGCTCATTCACTTCTTTAGATCATGCTGCTCTCCTATGGCCCTTGTACATTTCTCAATAGTGCAACACAAAGATAGCAGAGTTGCAATTTCACTCTTTTGGATGCTTGATAATTCCTTAGAAATTACTTTCCTTCTCCTCTTAGCCTTAATCTCTAATGGAGTGGATGGATATGAAATACTCTTTGATGGAATGACACCTATATTAGATGTCAATAATTTACAGAAGCGGTTAATGCATTAGTAGTATCAATCACTACATCATATTTCGCCTTGTAGTCTTGACATTTGCGTGTAGAACATTCACTAGGAGGGGCAAAATCTGTATAACCAATATGATCATACTTATAATGGTTTATTTTAAAAACTGTAAGAAGAGTATCATTAGCCCCAACAGAAGCACCACTACCACTACCAACAAAATCCATAACCACTAACACCATCAATAATAACATGCCCACTCTCTAAAATTATTTTTTTTGTGATGGTTGTTTCTCCAAATAATTCTATTTTTATTCTATCAATGACCTTAGGGTCCGATAAAGTTTTCACAGACTGTAAAGTAAGAAAAATGGTATCTTCAACTCTCGATTGCTCGGAACAAGCGACGGAGGCACAATCTAAGATAAATCAGTACATATATTAGAATGATAATGAGATTATTCAAAAAATTCATTAATTAAAACAAAAACTTAATTAAAATTAGACTTACTACATCCCTCGAGGGGTTGAAGAGATCAAATTTTTTTATATTTTTATCAGTTTTGGCCGACAACCATCTCAATATTTTTGGATAGAAAACTTCTTCCTAGTAGTTCACTTGTTGTCTCAAATAAGAAATGGCTTCAAATGCCCAAACCTATAAAATAACGCCAATAAATAAAAAATATTATTAAGTAAAAAAATGAATCATATCATAATAAAAGAAATATTTACCATGAAAGCCGATAGAAATCCATATAAGTTGATTGTGTTTGGCGCTAATGGAGTTAACAAATATTTGGCAGTCATTTTAAAGCTTTCATAACCCTAAGGATAGCTGTTAAATGCCTCAAGATCCTCAGAGAGATTTATTAAACCAAAGGGTATGTTGTTGTTAACGTCTTTCGTCCAATGAATATTATGTACAAATCAAACTAAGCACAATGATTTCTTGTGCTTCTTTGAAAGTCTTTTAACTTTCAACGCTTTTATTAAATTTTTGTTTTTGAAGCTTGGACCAATAAGGGACACCAAGTATTCACGATCACTTGACTTGCATTTGACTTTTTTGGGTGTGTGGGGTGCCTTTTTGGGGTTAGAATAGGTATAACTTGAGAAGGAGAAGTGGATAACATTTTAATCTAGTAACTATGGCAAACTCCTTCCAACCAAAACAAATAGGCATTCCACAGTAATTTATCCACACCTCATCCATCTTATCTTTGTTTTCATACATAAACCTACGCTTGAGAAGATCATATGCCATTTTCATTTGGAAACGAGCATTGTTGTCCTCAGAAAAACCATGATATTACCTAAAACAGCTGTCCCTAAAATAAGCATCCAAATTTTGTTCTCAAAGTATTTTCCTAAAGATATCAAAAGATTTTTCCATGGCTAACTTAGCCATGAAATCACCCGTTAAATCTGTCGCATCATCGCACTGCATTCTCACAAGAAAATTATCAATGTTGAAGGTTTTGGCCAACTCTTCGGTGGAAGGGCTATTAGCATTTGGATCATCTCTTTTGAAAAATTCCTCCTCCCCATGTTTATTATCTTCTGCTTCTGATCGAGATAACGTTTGTAAAGCAAGCTCATGGAGTGGTGGATGTAGCCTAGCAGCTTCACTTATTCCTTTACTTAGACTTGATTCAGTTTTTATTCTTTAGGGAGCCATATAATCTAAAAATAATAGGAATATAAAATAAATTATAATTGATTAATGCATTATTTAAAAGGTATAACAATATATCTAACATGTACAATAGTAAAATAATAGTTCCAACAGATCACAATCTATTGCACCAGGTAGGTTATCTGTTGCAATATATACCTAACATGTTGCAACGGATAAGTAATCTCTTGCAATAATAAAAATAGTTACTCATCTATTGAAATAAATAAATTATCTCTGCAACAGATCACATATCTGTTGCAATATATATGTGATCTATTGTAACATATAACTAACCTGTTGTAACAGATGAGTAATTTATTGCAACAATAAAAATAGACCACTCATCTGTTGAAACAGATGACTGGTCTGTGAAATATATCACACATATGTTGCAACGTATGAGTGATCTGTTGGAATAGTTATCAACGGTCAATATTGTTTAGATTTCTTCCAATAGAAAGGACGTCTATCGCAACAAATGAATGATCAATTGAAAAAATCAAGTCTTGGACATGTCCTGTTGGAATAATTGATAGGATTTTATTCAACAGAAGCTTCATCTATTACATCAGATGATTAATCAGTTGCATTAAATTTTTAACCTGGTGGTTCCTCCATTACATCAGATGATATATTTGTTGCATCCTATGATTAATCTGTTGAATTAGATTTTCAATCGGATGTCTGTTCTATGTAATGTTAAATCTGTTGCATTATATAGTTAATCTATTGCATCAAATTTTAAATTCGATGATAAATCTATTGCATCAGATGGTTAATCTATTACATCAAATTTTTTATTTGATGGTTAATCTATTACATCAAATTTTGTATCGGATGGTTCCTCTATTGCATCATATGGTAAATCTGTTATATCAGATGGTTAATCTGTTGCATCAGATGGTAAATCTTTTGCATCAGATGATAAATCTATTGCATCAGATAGTTAATTTGTTGTATCAGATGATAAATTTATTGCATCATATGGTTAATCTGTTGCACTATAGGTTAATCTGTTGCATCAGAAGGTTAATCTATTGCAGAAAAAAAATAGTACATGATATTATTCAAATAGAACAACAACAATATCACTATTTTTACCAAGAACAAGAAAAAATCAACCCAGCAATGGGCGCAACACCAAAAATACCAACATTGTTGTTTTGTTTGTACAAACACAAACAACAAAAATCAAACTTCAAAAAATACAACAAACAACAAAAAATCACTCTGAAAAGTAAAGAGAATAAATACCAGAAATAGGGTTTTATTCAGACTGCATTTCAAACTAAAGCAACAAATATTGAAATTCTTAACCAATATGAGAAGAGAAGTTGATTCAAGTTCCTATTTTTCTTCAAAATTAAAATTGCCATAATTTTTTACCTGTGAAAGAAGAAAAGAAACGATGAAGAACTCGAAGTTGTTATGGCCGGAGAGCAAGGCTATCATGTCGATTGATGGTTGAAAGTTGAAAAAGAACTCAACGTCCAACTATTTGTAGAAGGAGATTGAAGTTGTTGGGAATTAAAAGTAGAAATTTGCAGAACTGTTGGTTGGTAGAAACTGTCGAGATAGAAAGGAGAGAGACATATGATTTGGAGAGAAGAGGGGTGTGGGTTGATTTATATTTTTGAAAAGATTAAAAAGTTTTGAAAATAATAATCAAGTATACTTAATTTAATCAAGTACAATTAACTTAATCAAGTTTCCTAATTATGTTTGATCCTTTAAGTTGGTCAATGTCATCAATCCTTCATTCAAAATTAAGTGACACCTTCCTTCAATTTTCTCATCTTTATTTGTCCGGTATAACAAAAATAAATGTTCAACAACACTTGAATAGTTTGAAAAGAAATGAGTAATTTATTTTGTATTCATTTTACCTTTATTATTAATATAATTCATTACTTAGTACATTTCTCAAAATATTAAATTTGCTATATTATAAAATGTAAACTATGAATTGTTACTTCATATTTTGCAGGAGAAAATGTTATTGATTTTTTCAGGAAGCTTTCATCGACATGGATTCTTTATATTGCTAATTTAATTTTAAAATACTCAACGAAATATCTTAATTTTTACACTCAAAATCATATGAGAATCTTCTAATGCCTCTTTTTCTCTCTCTCAGATTATTTTCTTTAATTAAAATTTTATTGTTTTTGCAATTAAGTAAGAACAAAAATCATAAACTTAGAACTCTAAAAGGTGTTTGCTTCAATATTTTCGGATATATAATCCTATAGGGGAGAGAGAGAGAAAAAAAAATAAAGAGGGAGAGAAGTGAATTTGCAGATAAAAAGTAAAACTATGGATAGTTGAAAAACAATTGGTCATTTCTTACCCCGAACATTTGTTATTTTCTTCTTAATTTCATTTTTATAAGTTCTTCTTTAAACTATGCCATTGTCGAAAAATTAATAAGATTTTTCATTTTGTCCATGAATCATTATTCATGTAATTTCCATGCGTGATTTACAATTTACAAAGTTCAAATAAAAGATGAAAACTCTTCATCGAACGAATTAAGGATTGTGGGCGCTGAAATTTTATTAAATTTAAATTCGTACGAAATTCGAATTATATTAAATTCAAAATATATTAGTCCCAAATAAATATTGTGGGTTAATATAATTGAATTAATTATTTAAGTCTAAACATATATGGATTTAAATAAGGTCCAATATTTATTGGGTTAGTCCACTAGTTTGGGCTACAAATGATGAGCCCACTTTACTTAGCCTAAGATATTGTCATATACTAGAGGCCCAAATAAGCGTCACGTGTCAAATGACTTGGCATGCCAAGTCAAGGGAATGAGCCAATAGGACCATGCCACATGTCAAAATGATGCAACAGGCCCAATGAAATCAAAGCCCATAAAAGGTGCCATGTCACTCAAATCTGATTGTTCAAAGAAAGTCCATCTTCATCGTGACTCTTCTCTTTCCACAACTATAAATAGGGGTCTCATAATTCAGAAAAAAAATACTTAGAACTCTAACAAGTAGCAAGAGAAAGTTCGTGAATCAAACGCCACAATTTCTCTAAAAAGCTCAAGCATTCAAATCAAGTTCATCAAGACTCAAGATCAAGACCAAAATATTCAAGAACAAGCTCAAAAGCCCTTGAATTCAAGCACAAGTCAAGATCAAGTTCCTCAAATCAATAAATCAAGTTCAAATTCAAGATCAAGCTTTAAGTCCTTGAATTTATATTTGAAAACGTGAATTAGAGGAATCATAGAAATTGTAACACTCACTTAATGAAATCAATAAATTGATTGTTGCAATATTTTTCTTGTGTTGAATTATTATTTTTGTCCTCAAAAATTTTATTGTCCAACAAATTCTGGCACGCCCAGTGGGACAATATCTACCTCTCATCTCAGCTTTTCTAACTACAAAGTTCAACAACACTGAAATGACTTCCAAGAAGGTTAGCTCTCAATCAAATTCTTCCAAGGTTGTTGATTCAGAGTTCTCCACTGAAGTAGAAAGCATCCTTGGTGTTACTTTTGAAAGATTGGGAGCTGTCATAAGGAGCAAGGCAGGATTTCTAGGACAACAAATATATCCAGTCTCTTTTGCGCCAACTCCAGTTTTTTGGATCTTTAACCCCAAAAGGAACGAAGTCCAATGCAAGTGCTTCTGAAGGAGGAAGCAATATGACAGAATCTCTCAAGAGGACTCTAGGTCTACTTGAGTCTAAAATCGCATAAGCTGAGAACTTTAAGATAAAATTATGCGATAATCCATGTTACTCTCCGACATCTACAGTGATCATGCAAGCTTTGGTCACTGATGCCTAGTATATGGAGGAACATCTTGCAAATCTTACAAAGGAAATTAAGAGCCTAACCAAATATTTTCAGAATCAGGGTGCTCGGATTGATAAGATAGTAGATAGGATGGAAGTCCTGATAGATAGAGAGTCTATCCATGCACTTGGAAAATCTCTAGAGTCTCACAAGATAAAACATCCTGTGAAAAAAACACCACCAACTAAAGAGGTGCAAGTTTTTTCTGAGGGAATGATCCCGATTGAGAAATTAAAAGAATTCATTGAAGGGTCCCTCAAAGACAAGTATGATGTTGTCACCAAGTCTTACCTTGTGTATGAGAATCCTTACACGGGAAGGATTGATAGCCTCAAAATTCCTGTTGGTTATCAACCCCCTAAATTTCAACAATTTGAGGGCAAAGGGAACCCAAAATAGCATGTCGCACACTTTGTTGAGACATGTAATAATGCTGAAACTTACAGTGACTATCTTGTCAAACAGTTTGTTCGTTCCCTAAAAGGAAACACCTTTGATTGGTATACGGACCTTGAGCCTAATTCCATTAATAGTTGGGAGCAATTGGAACATGTGTTCCTGAATCGCTTTTATAGCACAAGACGCACAGTGAGCATGGTAGAGCTTACAAATACTCGAAAAAGAAAGGATGAACCAGTCATTGACTTCATCAATAGATGGATAAATGCTAGCCTAGACTGCAAAGATAGGCTCAGTGAAGCTTCTGCAATAGAGATCTGCATCCAAGGAATGCATTGGGAGTTTCTCTATATCTGGCAAGGCATTAAGCCTAAATCCTTTGAAGAGTTAGCTACCCGTGGTCACGACATGGAGTTGAGCATATTTTCTCCTAGAAAGGGAGAAACGCCTATCCATGACCCTCGAAGGGGAAAGGATAAGAAGGAACCCAAAAGATGGGCAAGTTTTCTAAAAAAAATGACGACAAAGAGTCCATAAACATTGATATGTCTCCTGTGAAGGTCATCATGAAGGTAAGCAAGAATCAAAGTGTGAAGACGACTTCTGGAGCACGTCCAAATCAGAAAACTTTGAAGGAAATGCAAGAAAAAGAATATCCCTTTCTTGATTTTGATGTTATTTAGATTTTCAATGAGCTCCTTACACATAAGCTCATTTAACTCCCAGAGATGAAGCGACCCAACAAAGATGAAAGGACCAATGACCCTAATTATTACAAATATCACAGGCTTGTGAGTCACTATCTCAAAAAGTGCTTTGTCTTTAAAGACAAAGTCATCCAATTGGAAAATGAGAAGAAGATCTTCTTCAATGATGAGACGGTCAGTTCTCATCAAATCTCTATCATTTTTGGCTCGCTCGACCTAATCTAAATATGTGTCAAAGAGCATAATGTGAAAATATTAGAGCCAGGCAGGTCATCAATTGATGAAGGTGATAATGAAGGTTGGACTCTGGTGACCATACACAGATACAGGAGGACGAGTCTACAAAAGGATTTATTCGAACAGCCAACCAGAAAGAGAATGGTGAAGAAATCAAGGAAACAAAAGCTGGTTAAACTTCTTAAAAGGATGAGCATACCAGAGCTTCACCTCTAAAAACCACGGTGTCTAGTAATGTTGGAGGAGTTCTTACCAAGTTTGTTTTATGCAAAGACTGCTTGAGTCAACCTTGAAGCATTTTGTTTTAATACTTCCAAAGAGGGGGAAAAGGGTGAAAACCCACCCATGGTAGTTCCTCCATCTTATGAAAAGCCTACGGAGCCACTTAGCCAAGAGGAACATGTATGTGATGAAAAAATCATATTTACAAATAGAGACCTTATGCTTGGAGGAACCTTTCACAATCATCCCTTATACATGGTAGGTCAAGTTCTAGGAAAAGAGATAAATAAAATCTTGATTTATGAGGGATCCCAAGTTAACATCCTACCAATCTGAATAATAAAGGAACTTAGCATTGCTACTGACGAACTAGCCGAAATCTATATAATGATCCAAGGCTTCAACCAAGGGGGCCAGAGGGCCATGGGAGCTATCAAGTTGGGAATTCATATGGATGATTTTCAATCAAATGCATTGATGCATGTGATCAATGCAAAAACTTCAGACAATATATTACTTGGTAGGCCTTGGGTACATGAGAACAAAATTATCTCATTCTCTTACTATCAATACTTGAAGTACCTTCAAGGCAGAGTGGAAAGAAAGATAGTTGTTGATGACAAGTAATTCACTGAAGCTGAGTCACACTTTGCCGATACAAAATTTCACTTAAAGAATTATGTTGTGAATAAAAAAAGGGTTGAAGATGTCACTAAGATAAAGTATGATGATCTTGAATCTAAGAAGGTCATGGTGACTGTTGAAATAGTCGCGACCAAGAAACCCTTCTTCACTTCAAATAAAAAAAGCATCGCACCTACAAAAAAAAAGACAACTCATGCTCTTCGCTATGTACCAAAGGTAAAGAAATAAAAAGATCACCCATTTGATGCCACAGATAATATGCTAAAGGGGCTAACTTTACCTATCAGGAGGATTGATGCAATAAATATATCCTTAAGACTACTTGGAGAGTCTGTGGCTCAAAATCTGCCACAAGATATGACACTCCCTACGAAGCATATGAAAGAGGGCTTCGACCTAAATTCATACAAGCTATTTGTAAAGGCTGGATATAATCCTAATAAGATATCAAGGTTGGGAAAACTTTCGTCGGAAGGTACAACCAAAAAGGCACATGAAGTCCTAGGATACACGCAGCCACCACCAATTCGCATCTCCATAAAAAGGGCAATTAGTAACTACATCACTGTAGAATAAGAGTTTACTGCATCCAAAAAAAGGCCTTCTAATTTTGACCGACTTGTAGAATAAACTACAAGAACTTCTGTGTTCAAAAGGTTGAGACCTCTAAATAAGAAGAAAAGCAACAAGCGTAAGAGAAGTCATCAAAGCATGATGATGCACTCTTCACTTAAAATACAGAAGGATTTCCAAAGTTTGATTCCTTCTAGAATGAGGCAACAGATAGAACTGGTGGTTTCATGTAACGAGGTGTTAAAAGAAAAGGCTTATACTATGGTTTATACCAAGGAACGCGAGAAAGATAATGAAAGCATTGGATCCTCATATCATATTACGACCCAAAATGAGAAAGATGTCTCATCCTAAATGAAGGTTGATAAAGTGATGGAAGATACTTTTTGGTGTTACCACATATCCATTAACGATGATGATCCTCAAGAAAAGAATGATGATGGGGATGCTCCATCGCAACTTGAAAAAGGATTAAAGGCCACAATAAATCTCATGAAAGAAGTTAATCTTGGAACCGATGAAGACCCAAGACTAACTTACCTGAGTGCTTTTTTAGAAGTGGAGGAAGAAATCGCTTATATGAACATACTCAAAGAATATATGAATGTCTTGTATTGGAGTTACAAAGAAATATCTAGCTTAGATCCAAAAGTAGAAGTCCATCACTTGGCGGTTAGGAATAGGGCTCGTTCTATTAAGCAATCCCAAAGGCGCTTTAGGACAGAGTTGGTTCAATTAATTGAGAATGAAGTTAACAAACTCATTGAAGCTGGATTTATTCGCGAAGTCAAATATCCCATGTGGATTTCATGTATTGTTCCATTACGGAAGAAGAATGGCCAAATTTAAGTTTGTGTCAACTTTTGAGATCTCAACAACGCCTACCCTAAGGATGACTTTCCAATCCCCATACCAGAGTTAAGATTGATTTCACTACTAGTTATGAGGCAATGTCCTTCATGGATGGTACATCCAGCTACAATCAGATCCGCATGGCGCCAAAGGATGAAGAACTCACTGCATTTCGTATGCCCAAAGGTATTTATTATTACAAGGTAATGCCTTTTGGTTTGAAAAATGCCGGTGCCACTTATCAATGGTTTATGCAGAACATCTTTAACGGCCTGCTCTATAAAAATATTGAATGCTATATGGATGATCTAGTCGTGAAGTAAATAAAGAGAGATGACAACTTAAAAGACCTAAGAATGGTGTTCGAGTTACTTCAAAGATATCAACTTAGGATGAATCCACTGAAGTGTGCATTTGGAGTCACTTTTGAAAAGTTTCTTGGCTTCATTATACGACACCAAGGAATTGAAATAGACCAAGCTAAGGTCGATGCAATTTTGAAAATGCCCGAGCCTTGACCATTCATGAATTAAAAATCCTTCAAGGAAGGCTAGCATATTTAAAGAGGTTCATCTAAAACCTGGCTAGAAAATATCAACCATTTAGTCGTCTCATGAAAAAGGACACTCCCTTCAAATAGGACCAATCTTGTAGTAATGCCTTTAAGAGTATCAAATAATACTTAATGAAGCCACTAGTTCTTGTGGCACCCATACCTGGGAAACTATTAATACTCTATATTGTGACACAAGAAAGGTTAGTTAGAGCACTACTGGCTTAAGAAAATAGTGAAGGCAAAGAAAACTTTCTTTACTAAATGAGCAGAATGATGATGCCGAATGAGCTAAAGTATTCTCTAATTGAAAAGTGATGTTTGGCATTGACCTTCTCAATTCAAAAGATGAAACACTACTTTCAAGATCATGTTGTCCGTCTTGTGTCTAGGGAAAATTCCATCAAGTTTGTAATGTCAAAACCAACTAGTCCTTAGTGACTGACTTGCAAGATGGTACCTTCAATTTCAGTAGTTTGATAGTGTATGTTCCCCAAAAGGCCATAAAAGGATAAGCATTGGCCGACTTTTTGGTAGACCACCCGATACCTGATGTTTGGGAACTGAGCGATGAACTTCCTGATGAAGATGCAATGGTTATTGAAGATAGAACCTCATGGAAGATGTACTTTGATGGTGCCGCACAGCGAGATGGAACTGGTGCCGATGTGGTGTTCTTTACTCCACAAGAAGAGGTGATCCTATACTCTTTTACCCTAACAAACCTTTGCTCTAATAATGTTGCTGAATATCAAATGTTAATACTTGGACTTGAAATAGCAGTTGACATGAAAAAACTATAATTACAAGTCTTTGGTGACTCTCAATTCGTGATCAAGCAGCTTTTGGGAAGCTATAAAGTCAGAAAGCCTAAACTACGACTATATTATGATTATGCACATAAGTTAATAAGGTGGCTTAGAAAAGTAACCCTACAACATGTGCCAAGGATAGAATTTAAGCAAGTTGATTCCCTAGCTACTTTGGCCTCTACCTTGACTCTTCCAAATCAAATATAAGTTACTATCCACCAAGAAAGGGTGGTACCACCGTCAAATAAGGATGTAGAAACTAAGGTTGAATACCTCCCTGCCGTGTCTGAAGCTATAAAAGAAGATTGGTGACAACCTATCATTGTTTACTTATGTTATAGTATACTTCCAGAGGATCCAAAGAGAAGGAATGACATTCATCGTCGCGCACCTCGCTTCCTTTACTATAAATACACGTTATAAAGAAGATCAATTGAAGAAATACTCTTGCGATGTCTAGGAGATGAAGAAGAAATTCAAGATTTGCAAGAAGCACATTCAAGGGTTCGAGGGTCACATCAGTCTGCACCAAAGCTCTATTTTTACATTAAAAGAATGGGATACTTGTAATGCCCCGAAAACAGGTCCCGAGATGTCACAAGGTGCTTAGGACCACAAGTGAATCCAAGCTAACCCTTATACTGGCATAACTTATGAGCAAATGAATAAGATACATAAATCTAAACAAAATAAGCAGAAGATAACTCTTTCCTGAATCTGATCAATACAAAACTAAATTCGCACTATTATAACTCTGCTTTTACAAAGAAACTGAAACTGAATATATTAACTTTACTGACTGTCTATGAAGCCTCTACTAATATTGACTATTGACTATAAATAGTTGGGAAGCTACTCCAACTATCGCCAATCAATACATATGAATAAGAAATCAAAGAATATAAATAGGTGTAACTGAAGTCCCCGAAGTAGGAGGACTCATCATCTTATAGGCTGGAATCTGCAACTGTCAGAATCTGAATGTGCATATTGAAACTTGTACCTACATTATGAGACAATGTAGCACATAGACGTATATGTGGATCAGTACTTGGGAATATACTGAGCATATGGGGGTGAATGCATAAGTAAAAACATATCTCATAATCATCATTTATGAAACAATGCATGCTAAATGTAAATGACTCACATAGCTTGAGAAATTTAAAATCTAAAACTCATAAATCATGAATAATGAATCATGTAGTATAAATCTCATGAGTGATTACACTTAGTTCTAAAATCAAGAGTTTTATTCCCTTCTCAAAACATATAGACTAAGTGGTAAAGTGCTTACCTCTGTATCTGAAAGCTAAGACTGTAACTTTGAAACTAAAATCTCAAGTAAAACAATAGTTGAATATGCTTGTGAGCCTTTACATTTAGTAGCTAAAAATTTTTACTGACAAGAAAATCTTTCAAAGCTTTAGGGAAAATAACTCATCTCAAAGGAACATACTTTAGGAACTACTCTGAAAATCTTACTATTAGGGAAAAATACTCAAAAGCTATTTATTTACTTTTTACTAGCAGGGAGGATCTGTTAACCGACATAAACCATGCGAACTACCTGGAGTCCAATGTTTAGTACTCCTAAGGAAGAAACCTCAAGTTGGGGAGAGGCATCATACTCTTTCCAGGGAGTATAACCTAAATTCAGTGATCAGTATCTCGGCCTCGGGCCCATAAATCATAATCCTATGATGGCACGTAGTTCTGAGGTATGAAACCGTAGTAACTTACCCGACTCGGTTCTAAATACTACTCTCTTTAATTAGCTACGTTCATCTCATTGGAAATTCACTTTTTAAAAAATAATCTCATGGTTTATAATGAAAACCAAACTCATATATATCTGAAATCTGAAATAAACTCTGAAAAGTGGATTCTAAAATTCAACTAGGATCCGTAGATCAAATACCTTTATTCAACTCAAAATATACTAATCTCAGAGTGTTCAAAGCACAAGTTCTTGAAATATAAATACTCAAATTAGGGCCTAATAATCCATTCTTCAACTCATGTAAATTCATAGTAATCATCCTTGTTAATGAACTCAATAATAATTTAACTCAAAATCTGAAAATTTCTGCCATAGGCATGAAAATATGAGAATAGACATGAAACTTCATAGGCATGAAAATATGAGAATAGACATGAAACTTATCTTCAAAATTTCTCAAAACTCATAATCTTGTAAATAGTGATAATGGGTATGAAATCCCAATTTAGAACTCATATATAAACATTCAAAATCATAGCAAAACATAAGGCTAAATATGCTTCTTGAACATACTTCAACAATATCAAAATAATAAGATCAAGAATCTCAATATCATGCTTAAACTCAATTTGGAAATCTGAAAAATTGCATTATGCGCATAAGTACATAAAAATAGTCATGCAATTCAATATTCATTCACTTGTAAACTCATAATCATCAAATACTTATAATTGGGTATGAACCTTACTTTCAAATAATAAGATACTTGCTGAAAAATATAATTTTGGGAACAAGGACGAAAGGATTGTCCTTGTTCATAACCCCACATACCTTAATTGATGATCTTACATGAGAAAGCTTGAATCTTTGATTCCTACGATGAATTGAATGTTAAAGCTTGAACTTTGAACCCTTTGGAGATGATCTTGAAGTTATTGGATTAAGAAACCTAAATTCTTGATCTTTTGGTTGAATAGAAGAAGATGGAATTGATGATTCTTGAGGGAATTGATTAGGGTTGTTCTTGAGGGAAAAATTGGAGAATGGAGGCAAATAATGCCCCAATTGAAACCTTAGATCGTGTTTTTATGAATTGGGTTTAGGTGGGTAAAGACCCCATTTCCCCTTATTAATTTTAAAGAAGAAATTTGTAACCCACATCCCGATTTTGCCCATTCGCGCGACACGCTACCATCGCGGCAGCCCACTGCCTCACACTAAAATGGCTATAACTTTTCGCTCGGGTACCGGATTTTTGCGAAATTCGTATCGCCGGAAAGATAATTAAATTATCTACAATTTGGTGGGTCTTAGGATGGAAAATTACATGTATATAAAATGTTATACATGTTTAAAGTAGACCCTTGTAGGATTGAATGCTTAATTTTGGTCGAATCTAATGTTCTTAGCTCCACTTGGCTCTAAGTGACTTCTACGGACATTATTCACCTAATAAGGACCTCACATACTTAGAACTAAAGTCATGCCACAAGAATTCAAATTATGGATCAAGAGTACAACAATTACACTTTCACTGCGACGCGTTGAAATCGCGTTAAGCTACTAGAAAAGGACGAGTGCGAATTTACACTCTAGCGCAACACGGTGCTATCACGTTGCGCCACTGGAAATTGACAGTCGGGAATTTGAACCTCTCTACGATGCGTAAATATCATTGAGGTCCACTGGAATATGACGATTGCCATTTTGGCATCCACTGCGATGCAGTGAGGGCCCAGGTGGGATACTGCATTACTAAAAATGCTCTACCTTCTTTACCGAGTGTTGAATTTGGGAAAATTTGATATCGATGGAAAGCTTATTCAATTTCCCACACAATGGAAGGTCTAAATCTGGAAAATTCCGTATGAAATAAAGGTTATTCCTTTTTGAAGCACACTCTTAACATTCTAGGAATGAATTTTAAGCTAGGAAAAACACGGGGTGTTACAATATCTCCCCCTTGGGAACATTCGTCCTCGAATGTGGATAATTAAGCTGAAAATACTGAAGAATCTGAGGTTATAAGCTATCATGAACAATGGAAATAAACTGAATAACTGAATCTTAAACATAATGAGTTACTGAACTGATCTGCGAATGCATGAATTCTCATGAAAATAACTATATGGCTGATATAGAAATGAGGGCATCAACTTATGAGTAACCATTACTTTAGGCTGGATCTGATTTCATGAGAAAATGAATGAGAGGTTTATGACATGGAAAACTTAGGGTATTACAACATCTTCTCCTTGGGATCGTTCGTCCCCGAATGATACTAATTTGATTAAAATACTAGAAAAAGACTGAGATGACGAACGGGAAGCTAACGAGTTGAATCATGACTGATCATCTAGATTCTGAAACTGATGCATAAACTGAGCTGAATTCGCAATGTACGCGAAGTGAGCAAATTTCCTCTTAGAATGATATGACTAGATAAGAAGATTGAAAATCAAAGAAACTTGTCTGTATGGCTGCTAGATTGAATTACTGGCTAAACGGGTTAATTCATATTGTATATTCCACTTTAACGACTACATTCAACCTCTACTGGGATCTCACTAACGCACAATACATCCATCCACATATATACAAACATGGCATCCAAGCCTATCTTCATAACCACGTATGCACTTCTAACATACACACATGAAAGCATCTTTCTCATATTCTCCAATACCTCTATCAATAACAACTTTCATTCACTATTCAATTCTTAGGAAGATACACATAAAATATTCCCAACTAACCAAGTCATACACAAAAAGTTTCACCTAAATATTCCTTCATTTACAGACCTACTAAAACAAACATACAATAATCTTCCCAACCATAACACATTTACTTTCTCCAATCCACACAAGTATTCATCATCATTACTAGAATCTGGAAGTCTGACTTAGTTACTTACCCTATCATCTCCCCCTTAGATTTAAGCCATTGCTCTAAGTTTATGAACCACTGGCATAAAATTAATACACATAAAACTAAACTTACCCTAAAGGATTGTATCTTAACGTGTAACTCCCAATGCTAGTAACTCCTTCTGAGATTCCACTCTTAGATTTCTATAGCCTCAAAAGTCATCATATAACAACTTAAACACCGACTAACTTAGAATCTTCATGGTATCACCAGATCTTTATTTCACACCACTTAGAGCTTCAACTCTTACTTCTGTTCTCCCAATCTTCAAGGATTCAAACTTAGATTCTAACACTTAACACAGACATTATCAATCTGTAATAAACTAAACTACCCGTGTCATAGCTTACTAATATCACCTCTCTAAACTTGTATTTCTAAACCATGAGAATCAAGATCATACCAAAAAGGCTCAACATCATCTACCCATAACTCCTTAGCTTAGCTATTAAGAACATCATATATATTTATATAAAGTCTCCTTCCACTTAGAAATTCAATGGTACTACTAATCACACACAACACGTAATAATCCTCGAAAATAATGCAGCCCCATATTACCTTAGGCATACTTCTACATCATACATACAACATCATACTTAATTATGAATCAAGTAAACTTTAAGATCTTACATACACTGTTCAAGCCTATTAGATCACTCCTATATAACTAGCATCATTAACCAAGAAATTATCACCTCTACCTTCATGAACACCTCAAACTTAATGTCTAGTGCTCAACATAATTTACAACCCAATCTCACACATAATTCTCACTTGGAAACTATAAAATAAAATATCAAGAAACACTAGCCTATAACAACAATAATCGATCATAATCATATGGCCTACCTTATTCACAATCCATTAACACATCCTCCTTCTACACATCATTACTAATTACCCATTTTATATATCTAATTATCATCATAGCTCAATAAATTTCAGCTAAACTCTTTTCTGTAACCTCAAGGAAACAACACTCAACCACCAAGTACTTTCATCAATAACCTATACTTTTCTAACAGAACAAATATCATCAATGACTTTTCATACTTCAAGCAAACAACAATTCTCCTTAACTAATAACTCCTTCTCTACCTTTCACTAAACTAACAAACAAGGACATATCACTTCATTACTAGCCCAATCATATGCAAAAAAAAATTCAGCTATACATATATATTCAATAAAATGCCCATACCATCCTTCTTGTCACTACATCTCTAAACCCCCAGTTCCAACCAACACAAGAACAATAAGGTGAACAACAAGTTGCTAGTGAATTGAAATAGACCTCACAAGGCTTCACTAGGCTTTGGTTTTTGTGTTTTGAACAAGAAAATGAGATGAATAACAAAGCGACAATGCTAGTGAATCAAAAGAGCCCCACACGACTTCACTACACTTTTAGTTTCAATAACTAAATTTTAAGAAGATTACAAGAGATAGAAACTTAACACACAATATTCAATGATCTAAGGATACACATCTTACTCTGTCTTAACTGAACGGCTCATAAAAATGAGAACACAACTTTAAAATTAAGGGGTTTATAACATACTAGAAGGCTCCTCTCAAGTCTCTTTATGAGACTTCTGAAACTTCTTGCTAGCAAGTCTGAGTGCATTATTTGGGGAGAAAATTAGAACTTACTGATCATGGTATCTCAAGATTAATACATAGATAGGGAAGTATAGTTTTACATCATGGATTTTGAGGAGAAAACTAAAAGCACATATGACTTGGGCTTAGTGCACTATTTTTATGAACATGAATAAAGCCCTTTCTTTTTTCGAAACTCAAAATCACTAATGGGATACTTTCTAGCCTTCTTATAAACCCATAACTATCTATGGAGAATTAAGCTTGATTATTTCTGATACCTTGAAAATAAGGCAAAGATGGACTGAATAGAGAAAGATGAGAATCTGTATAAGTTTCTTGGAGAACCTTTCTATGGAAAAATCTGAGACTTGAAAGAATGGAGACATTTCCTAAATGCCTAGTAGCCTGTTGAATAAAAGTGCAGACGTCTCCGTACAGTTCTGCAAGACTCTATAGACACGGCTTCACAGATACCCTAGGACACTTGAACTTTGTGCTTTGATACCAAGTTTGTAACGCCCCAAAAATAGGTCCCGAGATGTCACACGGTGCTTAGAACCACAAGTGATCCTAAGCTAACCCTTATACTAGCATAACTCATGAGCAACTAAATAACATACATAAATCTGAACAAAATAAGCGAAAGATAACTCTTTCCTAAATGTGATCAATACAAAACTGAATTCACACTATAACAACTCTACTTTTACAAAGAAATTGAAACTAAATACATTAACTTTACTGACTGTCTATGAAGCCTCTACTAATACTGACTATAAATAGTTGGGAAGCTAAAGCAACTATCGCTAATCAATACATATGAATAAGAAAGTAAAGAATATAAATAAGTGTAACTGAAGTCCCCAAAGAAGGAGGACTCATCATCTCACAGGCTGGAATCTACAACTGTCTGAATCTGAATGTGCATACTAAAACTTGTACCTACATTATGATACAATGTAGCACATAGATATATATGTGGATCGGTACTTTGGGAATGTACTGAGCATATGGGGGTGAATGCATAAGTAAAAACATATCTCATAATCATCATTTATAAAACAATGCATGCTAAATGTAAATGACTCACATAGCTTAAGAATCTGAAATCCAAAACTCATAAATCATGAATAATGAAGAATGTAGTATAAATTTCACGAGTCATTACACTTAGTTCTAAAATCTGTAGTTTTATTCCCTTCTCAAAACAAATAGACTAAGTGGTAAAGTGCTCACCTCTGTATCAGAAAGCTAAGACTGTAATTTTGAAACTAAAATCTCAAGTAAAACAATATTTGAATAAGCTTGTGAGCCTTTACACTTAGTTTCTAAAAATTTTTACTAATAAAGAAATCTTTCAAAGCTTTAGGTAAAATAACTCATCACAAAGAAACATACTTTAGGAACTACTCTGAAAATCTTACTATTAGGGAAAAATACTCAAAAGTTGTTTATTTACTTTTTACTAGCAAGGAGGTTCTCTTAACCGACATAAAACATACGAGCTACATGGAGTCCAACATTTTGTCCTCCTAAAGAAGAAACCTCATGTTGGGGAGAGGCGTCATACTCTTTCCAGGGAGTATAACCTCAACTTAGTGATCACTATCTCGGCCTTGGGCCCATAAATCTCAATTCTATGGTGGCACGTAGTTCTGAGGTATAAAACTATAGTAACTTACCTGACTCAGTGCTAAATACTACTCCCTTTAATTAGCTACGCTCATCTCATTGGAAATTCACTTTTAAAAAAATAATCTCATGGCTTATAATGAAAATAAAACTCATATGTATCTGTAATCTGAAATAAACTCTGAAAAGTGGACTCCAAAACTCAACTGGGATCCGAAGATCAAATACATTTATTCAACTCAAAATATAGTAATCCAAGGGTGTTCAAAGTGCAAGTTCTTGAAATATAAATACTCAAATTAGGGCCTAATAACCCATTCTTCAACTCATGTAAATTCATAGTAATCATGCTTATTAATGAACTCAATAATAATTTAACTCAAAATCTGAAAATTTCTGCCATAGGCATGAAAATATGAGAATAGACATGAAACTTATCTTCAAAATCTCTCAAAACTCATAATCTTGTAAATAGTGATAACGGGTATGAAATCCCAATTTAGAACTCATGTATAAACATTCAAAATCATAGCCAATCATAAGGCTCAATTTGCTTCTTGAACATACTTCAACAATATCAAAACAATAAGATCAAGAATCTTAATATCATGCTTAAACTCGATTTGGAAATCTGAAAAATTGCATTACGCGCATAAATATATGAAAATAGTCATGTAATTTAATATTCATTCACTTGTAAACTCATAATCATTAAATACTTATAATTGGGTATGAACCCTACTTTCAAATAATAAGATACTTGCTGAAAAATATAATTTTGGCCACAAGGACGAAAGGATTGTGCTTGTTCATAACCCCACATACCTTAATTGATGATCTTAGATGAGAAATCTTGAATCTTTGATTCCTACGATGAATTGAATGTTAAAGCTTGAACTTTAAACCCTTCGGAGATGATCTTGAAAACATTCTTGAAGTTCTCGAATTAAGAACCCTAAATTCTTGTTCTTCTTGTTGAAAAGAAGAAGATGGAATTGATGATTCTTGAGGGAATTGATTAGGGTTGTTCTTTAGGGAAAAATTGGAGAATGGAGGCAAATAATGCCTCAATTGAAGCCTTAGATCGTGTTTCTACGACCTGAGTTTAGGTGGGAAAAGACCCCATTGCCCCTTATTAATTTAAAGCAAAAATTCGTAACCCACATCCCAATTTTGCCCTTTAGCACGACGCGCTACCATCGCAGCAGCCCACTACCTCACACTAAAATGGCTATAACTTTTCGCTTTACCGGATTTTTGTAAAATTGGTATCGTCAGAAAGCTAAATCAATTATCTATGATTTGGTGGGTCTTAGTATGGAAAATTCCACATATATAAAATGTTATACACATTTAAAGTAGACCTTTGTAGGATTGAATGCCAAATTTTGGTCGAATCTAACGTTCTTAACTCCACTTGGCTCTAAGTGACTTCTACGAACATTATTCATCTAATAAGTACTTCACATACTTAGGATTACAGTCATACCACAAGAATTTGAATTATGGATCAAGATTATGACAATTACACCTTTATTGCGACGCATTGAAATCGCGTTAAGCTACTGGAAAAGGACGAGTGTGAATTTGCACTTTGACGCGACGCGGTGCTATTACGTTGCGCCCCTGGAAATTGACAATTGGGAATTTGGACCTCTCTGCGATGCGCTAATATCATGGAGGTCCACTGGAATGTGACGATTACAATTTTGGCATCCAGCGCGACACGGTGAGTGCCCAGATGGGATACTGCATTACAAAAAATGCTCTAACTTCTTCACCGAGTGTCGAATTTGGGTGAATTTGATATCGATGGAAAGATTATTCAATTTTCCACACAATGGAAGATCTAAATTTGGAAAATTATGTATGAAATAAAGGTTATTCCTTTTTGAAGCACACTCTTATCATTCTAGGAATGAATTTTAATCTAGGAAAAACACAGGGCGTTACAATACTATTGGCCAATGATGGTGAAAGATTGCTTAAACTATGTTAGGAGATAAAAAGCTTGTCAATTCCATACGAATTTCATTCATCAGCCTCCTAAAGTACTACACCCAACTGTAGCATCTTGGCTATTCAATGCTTGTGAAATGGATGTTGTTGGTCCACAACCAAAATCATCTGGTGGACTTATACATCTTGGCTGCAACAGATTACTTCTCAAAATGGGCCGAAGCTGTTGTTCTCAAGTAAGTAAAGAAGGAGAATGTTATGAATTTTATCCGAGTGAATATCATCTACTACTTTGGAATCTCTCAATATATAATAACCGACAATGGCAAGCCGTTTGATAAAAAGCTAATGAATAAGATTTGTGTTCTCTTTGGCTTCAAGTAGAACAAGTCTTCTATGTACATACTGCCACCAATGGTTTAGCTGAAGCAATTAATAAGACTTTATGCAATCTATTGAATAAAGTCATCTCCAAGACGAAGAGAGACTGGCATGAATGGATGGAAGAAACTCTATGGGCATATAGAACAACTTACCGCACACCAACGCAAGCAACCCCATACTCACTTGCTTTTGGAATTGAAACAGTCCTACCACTTGAGCATCAAATACAAGCTTTTCGATGCAGATGGCGTGAGGGTTGGCCCCATCAATGCCAAGTTCTTGAAACAGAACTATCCTTAAAGAGTGGTGACACTCCTTAAGGGACGAGTATAAAATGCATGTCCACTCCTTAAGGAACGAGTATAAACTGCATGCCCACTCCTTAAGGCATCAGTATAAACTGTATGTCCACTTCTTAAGCATAAGTATAAACTGCATGTCCACTTCTTAAGGCACGAGTATAAACTACATGTCCACTCCTTAAGGAATGAGTATAAACTACATGTCCACTCCTGGCCCGTAAGAATATAAACTGTGTACGGCTCAAAAAAAAATTTTGCTAAGTTGAAAATCTCGAAAGAGGCGGCCTAGGCAAAAGTTAGGATAAAAAAACACTAACCCTAGAACTACGTTGTGACTTGATCCTCTTTATTGAGGTACGTAGGTTCTTGTAATTTTATTCTAAGTTCAGTTGCATGAGTTTCAAAAAAATATATTCCTACAGTATCCGTCATACGAACGCCAAGTATGAAACTATTCTAATTAAATTTTGGACTAACTCCAAATATTTGTGGCTCAATGGGAGCACCCCATCAAAAAAAAGAGTTTCTTCAATGGGATTTGGAATGCTAAAGTTCTCCAAGCCTAAGACTAAAAGGATGTCAAAAATTTTATGTCTTAAGGTAGACAAGATTTTTCCCTTTACACCTTAAGCTGACCTCTCACGGGTTTATCCTTAGAATTATATTGAAATTTCCATGCCTTAAGGTGGACAAGATTTGTCCCTTTGAACCTTAAGCTGGCCTCTCACGGGTTTATCCGTAAAAGGATATCGAAATTTCCATGCCTTAAGGTGGACAAGATTTATCCCTTTTCACCTTAAGCTGGCCTCTAACAGGTTTATCTTTAAAAGGATATCAAAATCTCCATGCCTTAAGGAGGACAAGATTTGACCCTTTGCACCTTAAGATGACCATTAAAAAGGGCCCATACTTAAAAAATACCATTGCATAAGTGCATCGGTGAAAGGGCCCATACTTAAAGAATACCGTTTCATAAGTCCATCAGTGAAAGGGCCCATACTTAAAGAATACCATTGCATAAGTGCATCAGCGAAAGGGCCCATACCTAGACAAGACCATCGCATAAATGCATCAGTAAAAGGTCCCATACTTAAAGAAGACCATCACATAAATGCATCAGTAAAGGGCCCATACTTAGAGAAGACCGTAGTATAAATGCCTTGGTGGAAGGGCCCATACTTAAAGAAAACCATTCCATCTTCAAGCAAAGTCTTTCGGTCTTAAGGTGACGAAGGAAAATTTAAACTCTCACACCTTAAGCCGATGTCCACCGTCTTCAAGAAAAGTCTTTTGGTCTTAAGGTGACGGAGGCAAAGTTAAACTCTCGCACCTTAAGCCAGTGTCCACCGTCTTCAAGAAAAATCTTTCTGTCTTAAGGTGACGGAGGTGAAGTTAAACTCTTGCACCTTAAGCCGGTGTCCACCGTTTTCAAGTAAAATCTTTCGGTCTTAAGGTGACGGGGGAGAAGTTAAAATCTGGCACCTTAAGTCGGTGTCCACCATCTTCAAGCAGTCTTTTGGTCTTAAAGTGAAGGAGGCAAAGTTAAACTCTCGCACCTTAAGCTAGCCAATTGTTGCATTTTGCTATCTATTTCAATTCTCCAAAAACAAAAACTAAAAAAAGGGAGAAACAAGAAAGAAAGTAAAAAAAACAAATAGAAAGGATGTTACCTGTCAGAGCGTAGCGATCTTGAAAGTTGTATATGACCAACTTGGATTGAGACGAGATGCCTTGGTGAAGATGAAACCCTCAAAAGATGATTTGAAACAATTAGAACACCCTTTGATAGTGACATTTTTGCATCAAGATATAAATTATTTAGTGAGGCAATGCAAATCTGAAATCCTCTGTCGGACAACATATAAGATCGACTTCAAAAAATCACCTAGAACAATCTAAGAAGTGTTAAAATTCAAATTTTGGATATGTTATATATGCATGTTTTAGGGATCTATAAAATCAAGTGGATCATAATTTTGATACTCCCACATTGGGATATAATATTTTTTGGTGACATCGCGTAAATCTGAAATTACTGATACATTAAAACTCAATGATGATTTCGGGAAGACACCAAAAATAATCTCAAAAGTATTAAATTATGAATTACATATACGCTGTAGATGTTTTTTTTCTAGTTTCAAAAGAATCAAGTGGCTTACAATTTCATCATTCCTGCTTCAAGATGTGAAAGTTTTAGTAAAGACGCGCAGATCTGAAATTTTCAGCATGATAAAATTCAGAGCTAAATTCAAAAAATTACCAAGAATTATGTTGATGGAATTTAAAGCTGAATTTTTGATATGTTATAGATCTTGAAGTCTAGTTTTTGGAATATTAAACAGTTTGTGATTTTGATATTCCTACAATAAGATATGAATTTTCTACCACAAAGATGTTGTGCTGAAAAATAGTGACGAAAATAAAAGAAAAGTAGGAAGGGAAAAATTACCTCAATATTATTCATGGCTTGAAAACTCCGAAATTGATATTGAAAAAGAGTGAAACCTACATCCTTTTTTAGAGTTGTAGGATGTATGTTTCCTTCTCCAATATAAATTTGAATTGGAAGAGTTTCCATCTCCAATATAAATTCAAATTGGAGGTTGTTTTCTTCTCCCATACAAATTCAAATTGGAGGTTGTTTCCTTCTCCCATACTAATTCAAATTGGAGGTTGTTTCCTTCCCCAATACAAATTGGAAGAGTTTTCATCTCCAATACAAATTCAAATTTGAGGTTGTTTTCTTTTTCCATACAAATTCATATTGGAGGTTGTTTCCTTCTCCCATACTAATTCAAATTGGTGATTGTTTCCTTCCCCAATACAAATTGGAAGAGTTTCCATATCCAATACAAATTTAAATTGGAGGTTATTTTCTTCACCTATACAAATTTAAATTGGGGGTTATTTTGTTCTTCAATATAAATTTAAATTAGAAGAGTCTTATTACTGGTTAAGAAAGGTGGTAAAAAGTTTTCCAAAATATATTTAAATGGACGTCATGCCTCACTCACGGGTCTTATGTGTAGAGATTCATGAAAAAAAAAGATTTTTTGAGAGGCAGTATCTATGTAAATAACATAGTTTCAGCTTTATGAAAATCTTTGAAGCACGAAGGAAGCATGTTTAAATAAATCATACTTCAAGTCTGGTCTCAAAAAGATTAAATGTCTTGACAAGTCTTGAAGTAGGGGACATTTGTGGGCGCTGAAATTTTATTAAATTTAAATTCGTACGAAATTCAGATTATATTAAATTCAAAATATATTAGTCTCAAATAAATATTGTGGGTTAATATAATTGGATTAATTATTTAAGTCCAAACATGTATGGATTTAAATAAGGTCCAATATTTATTGGGTTAGTCCACTAATTTGGGCTACAAATGATGAGCCGACTTTACTAAGCCCAAGATATTGTCATATTCTAGAGGGCCAAATAAGCACCACGTGTCAAATGACGGAACATTCCAAGTAAAGAAAATGAGCCAATAAGACCATGCCACATGTTAAAATGATGCAACAGGCCCAATGAAATCAAAGCCCATAAAAGGTGCCATGTCACTCAAATTTGATTGGTCAAAGGAAGTCCATCTTTATCATGACTCTTCTCTTTCCACAACTATAAATAGGGATCTCATAATCAGAAAAAAAACCACCCAGAACTCTAACAAGTAGCAAGAGAAAGCTCGTGGATCAAACACCACAAATTCTCTAAAAAGCTCAAGCATTCAAATCAAGTTCATAAAGACTCAAGATCAAGACCGCAATATTCAAGAACAAGCTCAAAAGCCCTTGAATTTAAGCACAAGTCAAGATCAAGTCTCTCAAATCAACAAATCAAGTTCAAATTCAAGATCAAGCTTTAAGTCCTTGAACTTATATATTTGAAAAGGAGAATCAGAGGAATCATAGAGATTGTAACACTCATTTATTGAAATCAATAAATTGATTGTTGCAATATTTTTCTTGTCTTGAATTATTATTTTTGGCTTAGAAAATTTTATTGTCCAATAAGGATAATCAATCTCCTCTTAAGAAATTACCAAGAAAATCAAAATGAAGGTCTATTAAATTTATTATACAATAATCAAAAGAAGTAACACCATATTTCTAGAGATAAAAATTATAATTAGTCACCATATATTATGCAATTTTAATTTTCAGTATTATTCTTTCTTATGTTTCTTTAATTTTATGTTTTACTTTCAAGTTTATATAGCTCATTTAATGGATTTCTTCATATTTATATTGAAATGTTTTCATCAAAAAACTCAACTTTATGAAAATATACTGGGTATGTTGTTGTTGTATTGAATTGTTTTACTCAAATATTTTCAAACAAATTTTTATATAGGTTGTTAGTATAAAGAGATGATAGAATGATGAACGATTATTTTAGCATTTTTTGTTATCAAAATTATGATGCTAATATATCTATATCTATATCTATATATATGTATGTATGTATGTATATATAGGAAATATATGAGTTGTTGACGTGGCATGTCTTTAAAGTCAGGATTCATATTTATTTTTTTTCTTATTTTTTGTGGATTTTTTGCATTTTGATTCTTTTCTTTTTGTTTTTTTCTCTTTGTCTATTTTTTCTTAATAAATGTAGAGGTAATTATGAGAATTATGTGGCCTCTTAACGCCATCAAACGAAGCGACAACAACACTAATAACTGTTCCATTTCAAAATAAAACATGTCTTCTCTTTTTATAATTAACTCCTCTTCTGCAAAAATAGGCCCATGATCTTTTCCTTTACCCTTCACCAATTGCTATCAATTTTCTCCTCAAATCATTAGGTATGTTATTTCAAACATAAAACACAAGATTTTCAATTACCACTAATTATGAAAAACAATTGTAATGATGAATATTATTGTTGTATATTTTAAAACGTTTCAGGCCCAATGTACTGCATATGAAAAGGTAAGCTTCTTTAACATTATTGATAAATTAGATTAAATCTTAACAGAGGAATAAGCCATGAAAAATACTATTTTTTTGTATTTTGAATTGTCAGTAGTCTCTATTTCAATAATGATTCATATGATAGAGTGGACATTTGACTAGATTCTATAATTACTTAGGATTTCTACTTCCATAAGGTAGTGTCAAGATAGGTACACTCTACCCTCTCAAACATCACTTGTGGAATTTTACTAGTTTCATTGTTATATCATGTGGTTTGAGGTTTTGTTGGCAGCTATGCAAATGATTAGGGATATCTCTTTATTTGTCGAGATTATTCTTTCCATTTTTAAAACACGACTGTTTTAGGTAGAATAAAAAAAAATTGATTATAAAATATATAAATTAAATAACTACAATTAATTTACGATACTTTAAATTCATGCAGCAACACATCAATTATGATTTGTGAAAACACATAAAACTTATTGATACCAAAAGATCATTTTTCTTTCATTTATTATTTCATAATTATTAAAAAGTCATATTATGATAGAACTAAAGTGAATAAGCGATAGTTGACACATCCAATTGTTAAAACATTGAAATTTGAATTGTTTTTTTTATCAAATTTTTAATTTTCACTAAATTCTTTGGAGCATTTGTGTGAGATATTGTTAGAAGACAAAAATAAAAGATTAAGACATATGCAACTATAACATGTAACAATTAGATACGTACAAATTCTCTTTGTGATTAGTTTTATGTAGTGCTTAAGAAATTAAAACAAGATCTCCACATACTCAACTTTTTACTATGAATGAATGAGTGAGAGATAGTCTACATTTTATATTTTTAATGAGTAAGATCTTGACAGTGTGATACCTACATTGTTAATTATATTTTTTAGGTGTCTTAGGTTAGTTATTTTGAATATTGGTTCAAAGTTGTTCTTTTCTTATCAATAGGATTAGTATATTAATTACCATCATCACATGAATGCTTGAGGATACGGAAGATATAACACCATTATAGATTGAGATCACATGATATAGAACCATTACAAATTGTGTACTGTGATAAAAAGCTACAATCATGAATTCTACACAAATTCATATTGCACTAAAAGCAAGAGGAGAAAATATTGTATTTCAATATACTACAAATGACCGAAATAGAAAGCTTTTCTGTTATCAAGGACATGAGTGACTAGCATTCTTAAAATTTTATATCAAAATTATCAGTTTTCATGGAAGTTGAATTATTTAACTCTGTTAAAAATTGTGGCCATGAAAAACACTAATTTTTTACATTTTAAATTTTTCAATACGATGGAGTTAACATTTGACTAGATTCTATAATGATTTAGGATCACTACCTCCAAGAGGTAGCATCAAGGAATGAACACTCTACTCTTTCAAACCCCACTTGTGAAATTTCACTCAGTGTGTTGCTATATTATTTAATTTGAGTTTTTGTTGGCAGCTATGCAAATGATTGGGGATATCTCTTCATTTGTTGAGATTTGTTCTTTTCATTTTTGAAACGTGACTGTTCCAGGTAGATTAAAGAAGAAGATCAGATATAAAATATACAAATTAAATAACTACAATCAATTTAAGACACTTTAAATTCATGCAGCAACATGTCAATTATGATTTGTGAAAACACATAAAACTTATTGATACCAAAATATCATTTTTCTTCCATTTATTATTTCATAATTGTTAAGTCATATTATGATAAAATTAAAGTGAATAAATGATAGTT
Source organism: Capsicum pubescens (assembly GCA_030864215.1). Taxonomy (NCBI): domain Eukaryota; kingdom Viridiplantae; phylum Streptophyta; class Magnoliopsida; order Solanales; family Solanaceae; genus Capsicum; species Capsicum pubescens. Next base: position 188,133,857 of record CM061544.1, on the reverse strand, counting down.
GACACATTCAATTTTTGAAACATTAAAACTTGAATTGGGTTTTATCTAAATCTTTATTTTAACTAAATTTTTTGGAGCCTTTGGGTGGGATATTGCTAGAAGAAAAAAACAAAAGATAAAGACTGATGTAACTATATTATGTATCAATTAGATACTAGTGAATCCTTTCTGTGATTAGTTTTGTATAATGCTTAAGATATTAAAACAAGATCTCTACATACTCAATTTTTCACTATGAATAGACGAGTGAGAAATGGTGTAAATTTTATATCTTGTAATGAGTAAGATCTTGATAGTGTGATACCTACATTCTTAATTATGTTTTGTAGGTATCTTAGGTTAGTTGTTTTGAATATTGGTTCAAAGCTTTTCTTTTCTTATCAGTAGGATTAGTATATTGATTACCAACATCATATGAATGCTTGAGGATACGGATGATATAATACCATTAAATAGTATGATCACATGATATAGCACCATTATAAATTGTGTAATATGATAAAAAGCTACAGTCTTGGATTCTTCACAAATTCATATTGCACTAAAATCAAGAGTAGAAATACATTTGTATTTAGTATACTACAAATGATTGAAATAAAAAGCTTTTTTGTTATCAAGAACATGAGTGGCTTGTATTCTTAAAATTATGTAAAAAATTATTAGTTGTAATGGAAGTTGGATTATTTAACTCTGTTAAAGATTGCAGCCATGAAAATCACTAATTTTTTACATTTTGAATTTTCAATAGTCTTTATTCCATTAATGATTCATATGATAGAGTTGACATTTGACTAGATTCTATAATGATTTAGGATCTCTACCTCTACAAGAGAGTGTCTACTCCACCCTCTTAGACCCCACTTGTGGAATTTCACTAAGTATGTTGTTATATCTTTTAGTTTGAGTTTTTATTGGAAGCTATGCAAATGATTGGGGATATCTCTTCATTTGTGGAGATTTGCTCCTTTCATTTTTGAAACAGATCAGATATGAAAGATACAAAATAAATAACTACAACCAGTTTAAGGCGCTTTAAATTTATGAAGCAACACATGATGATTTGTGAAAACACATAAAACTTATTGATACCAAAAGATCATTTTTCTTTCATTTGTTGTTCCATAATTGTTAAAAGTCATATAATGGTAGAACTAAAGTTAATAACCGAAGTTGATAAATTATATTGTTCAAACATTGAAACCTGAATTGCGTTTTATCTAAATTTTTATTTTAACTAAATTCTTTGGATCATTTTTGTAAGATATTGTTAGAAGACAAAAATGCAACTATAGTATGTGTCAGTTAGATACTAATGAATCCTCTCCGCAATTAGTTTTGTATAGTACTTAAGATATTAAAATAAGATTTCCACATACTCAACTTTTCACTATGGATGAACGAGTGAGCGATGTTGTACATTTTATGTTTTGTAATGAGTAAGATCTTGACCATGTGATACCCACATTCTTAATTATGTTTTGTAGGGGTCTTAGGTTAGTTGTTTTGGATATTGTTTCAAAGTTTTTCTTTTCTTATTAATAGAATTAGTATATTGATTACCAACATTACGTGAATGCTTGTGTATATGCATGATATAACACCATTATAGATTTTGATCACATGATATAACACCATTAGAAATTGTGTAATGTGATAAAAAGCTACAATCATGAATTCTGCATAAATTCATATTGCACTAAAAGCAAGAATAGAAATACATTCGTATTTCACTATACTACGAATGATTAGAATGGAGAGCTTTTTTGTTATCAAGGACATGAGTGACTTGCATTCTCAAAATTTTGTGTTAAAATTATCAGTTATAATGAAAGTTGAATTATTTAATTCTATTAAAGATCGTCTTTATCAATTTTACATTACAGTTATGTTAATAAGTATTTACTGTTCGCCATTGATTTGTTAGTGAAAAGAGATTTTTTTTGTGTGGTTTTAAGATTATGTATTAAGCTAAAATTCTGTTCATATTTTCTTTCGTGTGTTGCTTATCGTTTGGCTGATTTACCTAATTCTTGTGCTTGAAACTTTAACAATGTTGCTGATGTATCATTTTTAAAGCTAACTAAAGTCAACGTGTGGTTCTATTTTATTAAAAGAAGCTGCAACAAAAACAGATGGAATTGCATTTTGGATACTGCTACAACAGAAGAAGTTTTGATGCTGAATTTTATTATAATCTCTTGCATTTTATTCTGTTGTATTTTGTGAAAAGCTACAATATATTTTGAAAGTTGTATACGATGTTTGTTTATTAATATCTATCATTTCTTATTTCATCACACAGGAGGTACAAATTTCATCATGCTTGTAAATTTAATCTTATTGCTTAAGGGCTAAGGGAAGTTTTAAATTTAAGTTGCGAAAAGTTTGCAGTTTGATGTTGCACTTGTGAAGGATTCATCAGAAATACACTATTTTTGGAGAATCTGACATGACCCATTGATATTTTTGAAAAGTTCAATAATATAATCTTTAATAGGTAAGTTTCTTCCACCAGAGGATATACTTCTAATTTAAATAGTTATAATGATCAAATATTAATTAAAGAGCAGTTTGAGCTCCGTCTTTTCAAGATTAATTCTTCTATTTTTGATCTACTCTTACAAGTAGATAAGCACACTATTTACTATTAGTTTCATATGTGAGAATTATGAGTCCTTGAACTTAGATTTATAGTATTATGCAGAACTATCCTTTTGAACTTCAACTATTGCATATTATCATTGACCTATAGATAACAATGCTACAATTTAACTGTTTTTCTATCTGTTAGGATATGGACAGAGAAAATAAGCTTATCTTCTTTCCTTTCTATTGAACATGGATTTGTCAAATTAATGTTGTCTCATGGGATTAATGCCTTCTTATTAGAGAAATATTGAGTATGAGTTGTACTTTGTGTTTGTCAATTATTGTACTATGTGTTTGTCTATTCATTTTGATACCTATGGACTAAGTACTAACCTTTTAAGACCAATATCTTTTTTAAGAAGCTAAGATGATTTTTTTCATAGGAAATCTAGGGTAGTTTTCAAAGGTATTTTTTATCAGTAAGTTGGTTTAGTAAATCATTATGACATAAAGAGATAAATTGACAATATCTTCAATTTTTAATGCATATCTCTTTGGTGATTAATTTATGTTCCTAGATGTTTTAATACAATATTTCACTTATCAAGCATCTATGGATCGGGAGATTATAATTGGATTTTATGTATGTTAATTGAGAAGCAAACGAAAGCTTGCGTATGCTAAATAATAAAACTTCTCAATTGAAACACATGATTTCATTTGTATCAAATATATATTTGTATAAATCGTAGTTTTTCATATGACTTTCTATTTTACTTGTAGGTGCATTGCTTTCATGAATGAAGTTTTAATTATAATGACCGCACATATGTTTACTATTTAGATAAATATAATGAAAATATGGCAACACAAAATTGTTCAATTTATTTTAATTAAATATCTAGTTTGTTTTCAAGGTCGATCAAAAAAAACTTCATCATGCTTTATGCACTCAGAACCTTTATATCTACACATTAGATTCTTATCAACAAGTATTAAAGTAGAGTATTGATTTATTTTTTCGACGTATGACAATATTTTTTTTGAGATAAAATTTTACTATTTGTATAAGTAATAGAAATAGTTATGATTGCATGCTATGATGTTGGAGATTATGTGCTTGACATGAATATAAAAACAGAGAAAATGACACTTCAATTTAGAGAAACCAACCTTGATAATTAAAATTGTCTTCCAATATCTTTTATTCTCACGCGAAGCGCACATAAGTTCACTAGTTATCCATATCTATGTGATGAATTAAGCAAGATATTAAACTTTGTTTAGATTTATGACTAATAAAATTAATTCTTTTATAAATACATAATTTTTTAATCTTTTAAAAACCGCATGAATCGCGGATAAGTTTACTAGTCTACAAAGAAAAAAAAAGCATTGAGAACTGTCAAAGTTATTTTAGTGTCACGGCCCGCTTTATGAGCCATGATAACACCTACTAAATTCCGCCAGTAGGTAAGCCAAATCATAACTCGGAGCGAATGCAATAGGTTAATTTGGTAGGAAATGCCCAACATAGGTGAAGTTACAAGAACACAATTTATCAATAACAAGGGTTCTAGATAAAATAGAAAGTCAATACGAGATACCAATTTCACGACCTGGTAGAGCCATTACAAGAGCATATAATAGTATCAATACAACTCAAAGTCTAGAATAGTCAATACATCTGTCTCTAAACAAAAGACTGAAAATAAAGATAGAGGAAAATGGGCGACTCAAACTTCAAGAGTGCACTCTATCTCCTAAAATCAATCACTGCACAACTAGTGTTCGGATATGCACCAAAAAGCTACAGAAGTATAGTATGAGTACCAAACAATAGGTACTCAGTAGACATCATCGACCGATTGGGCTAAATCATGATATAAGTATGATAAAATGCAAGATAACATAACTAAGTCAGGATAAAGAAACGAACCTGAATCATCTCCTACATCGTTGTACATAATAAGTAATTAAACTGGAATAACAATATAACATGAGGCATCAACACATGCTAATTACCGCTCAAACAAAATAAGTAAATAATTCAGAATAATAATGTATCATAAAGCATTAACATAAGAAACCACAAACTACAAAATTTGATCCCATATGCCAATTGATGCAGAAAAATAAATAACTCGTCACAACCTCCCATACGACTGGATAGCACACTCAAGAGAAGAACAAAGCAATCAACCAACATTATAGCTAACTGTCATCATCATTTAACCATCATCCCATAATTATCATCAATCGGTTATTTAGGATATTTCACAATTTACCAATATTTTACAATATGCCCATATTTAATAATGCTATCATCATTTAACAAAATCATCATCGATACTCACTAGTTATCGGTTTTTGAGCTAACCATCTCTTATTAACTGATTCCTTTGATTACTAGTCATCATAGACTCTTGTTATCATTTAACAACTATTCTCCACATATCCACTAATCATATATTAGATAACCATCTTTTATCAATTAACACCTGTTTTCAACTAACATCATTTATTAACTAATCACCAATTACCAACTAATCCTCGTTTATCAACTAGTCATTATTAGTCACTTAACCATATCCATCACTATTCCATATTTAGCTCTAATAATGACTAGTTGATAAACGAGGACTAGTTGACTAGAGATTCTACTCAAGCACTTCAACTAAGTCCAAAGGAACTAAGACTACCTTCATTAGTGTAAGAAACTAAGGCCAAACTTACCCTAAGCATGATTAACTAGGTGTTTCTTAATTTATGCCAAACTAAGAAATTCTCATACTAAACATGAGTAATGAGATCTAATGCACTAAGGTTCAAGGCAACAATCTATGTATTCCAACTCTACGGGTTTCAATATGGCCTAAACGGTCCAACTATCTCAAGTCTTGCATTTTATCAATCAAATTCCTAACTCATCCCAAATCTAATACAATATCATAAGAATACTATGAGACAACTCACTCTAAAAATGAATAAACCTAGCCTAACTCAACCTCGAAGAAAGCTCAACAAACAGCTAGACCTTCACTTTTTCCCTTTCGAGAAGCCTCCTCAAGATGTTAAGCTATCAAAAACACATTCCACTCATCAATATGAGAATATCAAAATGCATATTACCCCATTGTGCTTCGAATCCAGAAATGACATCAAAACCTCATGTGGGTCTCACTAACCAAAAATGCATTTTCAAAACCAACCTAACACTCGTACAAGCTCAAAAAATCATTACCCTCGAAAATAGGTAAAAACCAAGCTAAATTAAGGCTAAAATCAAGCTCTAAAGGTTTTGGGGTTTTGAGCAATAAATCAAGAAGTTTCTCTAAGAAAAAGGTGAATTCTTACCTTAAATCAGAATATAATTGCGAAAATAAATGTTACTCAAGCTTTGCAATCACCAACAAGCTATAATTTTATGCTAACACTCTATTTAGGGTTTTTAGCTCTTGAGGAGGTGATAAAGAATGGCCAAAATTGGGCTAAAAGGGTTTAATTTATACACTTTCTAGGTCCTCGACAATCGCTATTGCAATCTAAGGCCTTGCAATTGCGGTACCTCTCTTCTGCCAGATAGGTCTTAATCGTGACACCCTTTCACGACCACGACATCTCTTCTCCACATGGAGTCTCTATAGAGGCCCAATGAGACGCGATCGAGATGGAACCATGTAACGCCCTGGGTTTTTTGGTCTTTGAAAATTCCTAAAATTTTGCACACTCTGCCTTGACTATGACTTGGCCTATGAGTCATATGGTGTATTGATGGGTCATTGGAATAAGTCGTAACCAAATCAGTAAGTTTGTGGCTAGATTTTGAACTAAGTAAGAGTGTATCACCAAGAACTACAAAGATTTATTATGAGTTGTTAGGTTTAATCGTAGGGTGTCCAGTGTATACCCTAATTTGGGTTTTATGTTGACTACGACTGGACCCTATGAGTCGTAGGGTCCTATTACGAGTCATGCCATTAAGTCATAAATTCATAAGTATATGGTTCCTTGATAGTTTTTTCTTGGTTACGACTCAAGGTGATGAGTTGTAAGGAGTGGCTACGAGTCAACGATTGACCCGTAGTCAATGGCAGCACTTTTTCAACTTTTAAGTTAAAGGTATTGTGGATATTTCCCCTCTTACCCAAATTGAAACCCACATCTTATAACCCTTTTAGGGTGTCATTAGTTGTCAGAAACAAATCTAAGTAACTTCTCAAACATTCCAAAAGGCTCTCTAAATTCCCTCAGGCAAGTCAAGATAGGTTTTCATCAAGTTCATTATCCAGGGGATTTAAAGTTAAATTCTCGCTTTGAAACTTGATATTTCAGGCATATGACTCTACCCTTAAACTTAATATCTCTATTGTATGAAAGAACATGGCTATTTACGAGATTAAAAGTAAGGGTTTTGACATGATTGAGGGTTTTACATGAATGGTTAATTAATTATTCCTCATGGTTTTATTATGTATTTCTCATGCTTTAAATATGGTTTTGAACTTATGGGTGCATAGGTATGGTGAATGAACTTGGGCATTGCGATTTACCCCAAACTTATGACTTTTAAAGTGATTATGGCCCTAACCCCATATTGTGAAGTTTTTAGTTATGAGAAATATGAGAATTTAACTATTATGGAACTATTGCGTTATGATGTTGAATTGAACCTTATGGGTTGGTGTTTCCAAAAACTATTGCATAATTAAACTGAGAGGGGTTGTGAATTCCCCAAGTAATGAAATTATTTCAGCATGTTGATGTTGCCTTGCAAGTGTAGTTGGTATGATGATACCAACAATGTATGCCTATGACACTGCCCGAACTAGGGCCTTGTTGTAATGGGCATCTCGAGCCCAACAAGGACCAGATATCACCCCATTAACCTAACCTAACCATCACATCAATCCACAAGAGCCAGATGAACTCTAAACATATAACAAGATAGCAGAAACAAGACTAATAATCATAACTTAAGAAGTGTATAATCAATCCATTAATGTCAACATACTAAACCAACGTACCTAAGTCCATAGTTATCCATAAAGCCTCTAAAAATCCAAAGTCAGTAATATGTCGGGACATGCCCCCAACAGTAGCCAAAACCAAGTGTAAAACAAGTCTATGATATAAGGTAAAAAGACCATGAAATGTATGCCTTTCGAAATATGAAAGCTCACCACTTCAATGTCAACACACAAACCACTCGAACACCTGGCCACTGTGCTGGAAGAGAAGAAGAAGTTTAGGTCCCTGTATCGCGTGGGGATACAACGTCCAAAGACGCTTAGCGATTGGAGAGCTAGCATGTAACTCAGGGATAAGGATAAGTTAGTTCCATTATTCTACCAAGTTAAAAATATCATATCCAATCACATGTGCATATATATAGTACTAGGAAAGGCAATAAGGATTAGCATGTATTTTGAAACACCCGATCATGAAGCATGAAATGGGGGACTCTAACCTTCCACTCATATAGTTTAGAAACTTTGAATTCCCGGCCATTTTAAGCAAGTGGACGCTAACCTCCAGCCATTTTGACCCTTCGTACCTGCCAGCCATATTAAGCAAGGGGACTCTAACCTCAATCTATTTTGACCCTTCTTAATTGACCTTATGATTCTAACCCTTATTCTATGCAATGACATCCATTCAATTCAACGCTTAGGGACTCTAACCCATTTATCCAATTTAAACCACCAAGGTCACAATTTCAACACCATATATGACCACAAGGTCTTCATGAAGCCATTTGTCAACCATTTACTTTAATAGGCCAAGCCTTATAACAAATCACAATTCAAATCAATTTAAAGTCATCAAAACCCTTTGAAAACCATTCATCTTTCATTAGCATTCCCATAACAAGCTTTAATTCAAAATACAATTCATTTTCAAATTTAGAGACTCAAACTCTTTTACCAAATCAAAACACCAAGGATACCAATTAACACATTACATGTCCAATAAGGCCTTTACAAAACCATTTACCAACTATTCATACTCATTAAGCCATTTCCTTAGTTTAAAACACCATTAACAAGTGTATAGTTATTTCTCTTAGATATTTTCACAAATACCATGAGGGCATACAATTACCATGACTAAAACCAAAGTGAAAACTATCAAGATTAGGGTTACTCATGACCCATTTGTTAAACCATAATCAACAAGCACCCACATGTGCAAACCATCACCAAAAACATGTATAAACACAAGTTAAACCAAAAGTAAACAATACTCAACCATATGCAACAAAAGCCCCAATTTTTTCTTTTCAAAACCATCATATAAGAATCATAATCACACCTTAAAACACATAAGATTTATGAATTAACAAGGAAAGAAGAGTCACATACCTTATACAAGATGATTCACGGAAAGAACTTGACCTTTTTAGCATCTAGATGAACACCTCTTTGAAACCATAGCCTCCAATCTTCAAGAGAGAGTTAGAGAGTGGTTTTGGAGTGTTTAATCTTTCACAAGTGAGTTATGAGAGAACTGAACATGTTATAAGGTATGGGGACTTAAAAGATGATAATTTGGTCGCAGGAAGGTACGACCCATCCCTCAATTCATACCCTAGGGTACTAGTGGTACATTTAACTCGTACCCTAGAAATCACCTTGGACCTCCATACTTACCAACATATGACAATACAAGACTAAGTAGTATCTTAACATACGACTAGTACCCACCTTAGTCGTACCTTAGGAAGAATCCACTAGGCTAACTTAGGAAATCATACGACTTAGTGATATACTACTCGTACCCTATTATATGATTAGTATGCTACCTAGTCGTACCTTGGATAGAAACTAACCCAACTACACTGACTAACATACGAGAGAGGGGGATTTAAACCATATATTAGCATACGACAGGCATGCTCAAACCGTACCTAGTCCAGATACTCAAACTTCAGAAATTTTATAAGGGTCTAAAGCCAAGGTGTTTCAATTCTCTCCCATTTGGATCATTCGTCCTCAAATGATGAGTTAAGGCAACCACAAGCATGAGTTAACCCATTATTACACATCAAACTAACCTTTAAGCAAGTTAGAAAAACAAAGGCATAGAATAAAGATAAGAATATCAACACATACCTCAAGCAAGAGTTTTCAAAATGGAAAGCAAATGTGGATACTTGGACTTCATGTCCTCTTCCGTCTCCCAAGTAGATTCCTTGGACATTTGGTTCATCCATAGAACCTTCATAGAAGCCATCTCTTTCATTTCCAACTGGTGAACTTGTCAATCCAAGATCCTCACAGAGACCTTCTCATAGGAAAAATAGTCTGAAATACCAATATCCTTCAAAAAAAATAACCAATGAAGGATCACTTTTTCTCAACATAGAAACATGGAATACTGGATGGATTGAACTCAGACTAGATGGCAACCCCAAATCATAGGCAACATTATCAACCTTCTTCATAACCAAATATGGACCAACATACCAGGGAATAAGTTTCCGCTTCATACCAAACCGAATTACTCCCTTCCTAGGAGACACCTTCAAGAATACCTAATTGCCAATGTTGAACTCTAAATCCCTATGCCTCACATCTGCATATGACTTTTGGCGACTTTAAGTGGCTTTCAACCTATCACAAATCACCTTCACCTTCTCCAAGTCTTGGTGAACCAAGTCAGGGCTAAACAATTTACCTTCACCAACTTTATACCACCCAATAGGAAAATGACATCTCCTACTATACAACACCCCCAAAAAAGACCATACCAATGCTAGAATGATTACTATAATTATAGGCAAATTCTATCAAAGGAAAATGGTCGTACCAACTACCACCATTATCAATCACACATGCACGAACCATGTCTTCTAATATTTGAATGATCCTCTCTTCTTATCCATTTGTATGTAGGTAGAAAGTGGTACTAAGGCACACCTTAGTTCCTACACCTTTCTAAAAAAACTTCCAAAAGTGAGATGAGAATGGAATACCATGATCTAAAATGATGGAAACCAAATAATCATGCAATTTTGCTATCTCTGCAAGGATAACTTAGAATAATCCTCTGTTGAATAACTAGTCCTCACCAGCAAGAAGTGAGCGGACTTGGTCATTCTATCAGTAATGACTAAAATAGAATCACATTGATTCTGAGACCAGGGAAGACCAATGATGAAATCCATATTAATTACCTCTCAATTCCATTCGGTTAACTCAATCTCTTGGTACAAAACATCAGGTTTCATGTGTTCAACCTTCACTTTTTGACACACCATATATTTAGACAAATAGCCGCATCTCACTTTATGTTATTCCACCAATAGAACTCCCTAAGATCATGATACATCTTTGTGGAACCGGGATGAATAGCATAATGATATCCATGAGATTTGTCCAAAATCCTTTCCCTCAATCCGTACACATCAGTAACACATAACCTACATTGGTACGTCAAGATACCATCGCCACCAATCACAAAATCATCAACCTTTTGTTGACCCACATTCATCTTTATCTTTATCAAATCAGGATCCAACATTTGCTTTTCCTTTATATCAACAACAAGAGATAACTGTGACACCTGATGCACAAACACACCACCATCCCTAGAGTCTATGAGACGTACTCTAAGATTATCTAAACGATGAATGTCCTTCACCAACTCCCGCTTATCCTCATCCACATAAGCTAGACTCCCCAATGGATAACCTGCTAAGACAATCAACAACTACATTAGTTTTACCTTGATGGTAATAGAGACTCATATCGTAGTCCTTCAGTAACTCAAGCCATATTCTTTGCATATGATTCAACTCTTTCTGAGTAAACACATACTGGAGGATCTTATGATTATAAAAGATGTCAACATAAACCCCATAGAGATAGTGATGCCAAATCTTTAATGAAAATATCACTGCTAACGATTCCAAGTCATGAGTAGGGTAGTTCTTATCATGAACCTTCAATTTCCTTGAAGCATATGCCACAACCCTACCATGTTGTATCAACACAGATCAAGCCCAATACGAGAAGCATCACAATACAATATAAAGCCATCATTACCCTTGGGCAAGGTCAAAACCAGAGCTGAAGTCAATTTATCTTTTAACTTCTCGAAGCTACCCTAACACACATCCGGCCAGAAGAACTTGACCTTCTTCCGAGTCAACTTAGTCAATAGATCCTCTATATTCAAAAAAATTTCCACAAACCTCCTATAGTAACCGTCCAAACTTAAGAAACTCCAAATATTGGTTGGAGTAGTGGGTCTAGGACACTTTTTAACCACAATAACCTTTTGAGGATCCACCATAATCCCTTCACTAGACACAATATGACCCAAAAAAGTTACGACATTCATCTAGAATTCACATTAAGAGAACTTAACATACAACTGCTGATCCTTATAGGTTTGCAACACGACGCGGAGGTGATTAGTATGGTCCATCTCTCTCTTAGAGTACACCAAAATATCATCAATGAATACAGTAATGAACAAATCTAGAAACTGATAGAAGACCATATTCATCAAATCCGTGAATATTGTGGGGACATTGGTCAAACCAAAAGACATAACCAAAAACTTAAAGTGCCCATACCTGGTACGAAAAGCAGTCTTAAGGATATCCTCCACCCTAATATTTAGTTGATGATACCCGAATTGAATATCAATCATTGAAAAGAATTTGGCACCCTGAAGTTGATCAAAGAGATTATCTATTCTCGAAAGGCAATACTTATTCTTTACTGTCGCCTTATTCAGTTGTCGATAATCAATACACATCCTAAGAGACGCATCCTTCTTTCGTACGAACAAGACCGTTATCCTATAAGGAGGAATAAAAATAGGACGAGTGTCCAAAACAAGATCAATTCCAAACTCAATCTCCCTATCGGGAGGGACACAAGGAAGGACATCAAGGAAGACTTCAGAAACTCATTTACCATAGGGACAGATTGGAAAGAAGGACCCTCCGAGTTTGAATCTTTAACCTGGACCAAATGATAGAGACACCTTTTGGAGATTACACTCCAAGCTCTAAGTTATGAAATAAACTTCCCCTTAGGAGCTAGGGAACCAGCCTCCCACTCAACAATTGACTCATTAGGGAATTTGAACACGGACTTATGGGTCCAACAATCTAAGAAATCATAGCACAAGTGCAACCAATCCATCCCCATAATAACATCAAAATCAACTATGTCCAACTCTATCGAGTCTACTAGAGTCTCTTTACTACCAACAACAACCACAAACCCCCTATAGACTCTTTTAATAACCATAGAGTTTTTTACTAGGGTAGAAATAGAAAAAAGAACCAACAGACACTCAGATCCAAAACCAAATGCACAACCACAAATAGGATCATATAAGAGAGAAAGGACCCCAGATTAAGTAAACAATACACAACACAGGAGAAAAGTTTCAATATACCCATAACTACATCTAAAGATTCCTCAAACTCCTAGTGAGTAGAAAGTGCATACAAGCAATTTCGGCAAGCCCACTACCAAAAATAAAAGTGAAGCAAAAATATCACCCTTTAGTGCAGGAGAAGAAGAAGTAGCAATAGGGATCCGTTGGCCCAAGAAGCCACTAGAAAGGGGTACTCTCGTTGTATTTTCCCAATCTAACCATAGCTAAAATATTTGTTCCTCTCCTTCTCACATCGACTATGATGATGCTGACTATAGAATCTACAAGGAGGGTAGGTTGATGCTAAATGGTCCCCACTGGCTTAAGACTGGACACCTTGTGCCTTAGAAGCATCACCAATCTAAAAATGTCTATCTCCCAATATCTTCAGGTAGGGAGAGCTAGCCATAGAATAGGATATAGGAATCCCTAACTCTTCCTCTTAGACCACTTACCGCTAAACTATTAGCATTCACTTTCCTCAGAAAATTGAGACCTCTTCTTATTCCTCTCACCAATCTTACCCAATTTTTTTTGCTTCCTCCATTTATTGAATATACACAACCAATTGAGAGATATCCATGTCTTTGATCAATAAGGTTGTCTTACTCTCGAGAATCAACTCATAAGACAATTTCAAAGCAAACTTTCTCATTTGGGCTCTCATGTTAGAGACCAACTCAGGAGCATACCTAGACAACTAACAAAATTTCAAGGCATACTCCTTTACAGACATCCTACCTTGCCTCAAATTCACAAACTCTTTCATTTTTGCCTCTCTCAATTCCTGAGGAAAGAAGCAGTCCAAGAAGATACTAGAAAAGTCATCCCATAATGTAGAGCCAACACCATCTCCCCTGCATTATTTCTATTCCTCATACCATTGGTATGCCACATCCTTCAGCTGGTAGGAGGTGAACTCCACAATCTTCACATCTATGGAATGCATTATATGAAAAATCTTCTCTATCTCACTAATAAAAGCTTGAGGATCCTCCTCAACTTTGTACTTATAAACATAGAAGGATGCAACCTCATGAACTGGAAAACCCCTGTGTCCTTCAAAGATGGAGCAACCGGAATACTAGGCTTAGCCTGAGAATCTACCAACTGAGCAATCATATGAATAGACTGACAAAACTCACTATTTATCACGTCAGCCTGATGAACTGGAGGACTGGAGGGAACTGGTGAAACTCTAGGGCCAACAAGAACTGGACCCCTAGATTGGGACTGGACTCCATAAGTAAAGCTTTCCCCATCAACATCATACCTAGATGGGACAAAAGAGTTTCCATTAGCATCAGACCGTCGAGGGGGTATGACCTAATAAAGAGCAAACAAAAATCAGAAGAATCCAAGACCTTAGACTCTATAACTCAAAATAAAACCACGAGAAAGGTAAATATTCCTAAGTATATCATAGACCCTGGTTTATAAGGGTGGTTCTCTACACACCCATATAACATACTCTACTAAACATGGTTTTGTGGATACCTAACTGACCATGAACCTAGGCTCTGATACCAACTTAACATGACCCAAACTGGGTCCTTGTTGTAATAGGCATCTCAAGCTTAACAAGGACTGGAGATCACCCCATTAACCTAACCTAACCATCATATCAATCTACAAGTGTCAGATAAAATTAAACATATAACAAGACAGCGAAAACAAAACTAAAAAACATAACTTAAGAAGTATTTAATTAATCCATTAATGTCATCTGCTAAACCAAGATACCCAAGTCCATAGTCATCCACAAAGCCTCTACAAATCCGAAGTTAGTAATATGTTGAGACATACCCCCAAAAATAGCCAAAACTAGGTCTAAAACAAGGCTATGACAATGTAAAAAGACCATGAAATGTATACCTTCTAAAATTAAAATCTCACCACTTCAATGTCAAAACATGAACCGCTCAAACATCTGGTCACTACGCAAAAAGAGAAGAAAAAGCTCTGGCCCCTCTATCGCATGGGGATACAGCGTATGAAAACAATTAGCGGTTGGAGTGGTAGAATGTAACTCAGGGATATCATTCAACCAAGTATGTATGTATATATATATATTATTGGGAAAGGGAACAAGGCTTAGCATGTATTTTGAAGCACCCGATCATGAAGCATAAAATGGGGGACTCTTACCTTCTACTCATATAGTTTAGAAACTTTGAATGTCCCAACCACATTAAGCAAGTGGACTCTAAGCTTAAGCCATTTTGACCCTTCAGACCTCCCGGTCATATTAAGCAAGTGGACTCTAACCTTAAGTTGTTTTGACCCTTCTTAATCAACCTTGGGACTCTAACCCTTAGTCTATGGAATGACATCTATTCAAATTAATGATTAGGGACTCTAACCTATTTAGCTAATATAAACCACCAAAGTCACAGTTTCAATGCCATATATGACCACAAGGTCTTTATGAAGCCATTTTTCAACCATTTAATTTAATAGGCCAATCCTTAGATCAACTAACAATTCAAATCAATTTATGGTCATCAAAAACCATTCAAAACCATTCATATTTCATTAGTATTCCCATACCAAGCTTAAATTCAAAACATAATTTAATTGCAAGTTTAGGGACTCAATCTCTTTTAACAAATAAACCATAAAGGTTAGAAATTAACTCATTACATGGCCAACAAGACCTTTACAAAACCATTTACCAACCATTCATACCCATTAAGCCATTGCCTTAGTTTAAACCATCATTAATATGTCACTGGTTATTTCTCTTAGACATTGTCATAAACACCTTGAGGGCATACCTTTTCCATGACCAAAACCAAAGTGAAAACCATAAAGATTAGGGTTACTCATGACCATTTGTTAAACCACAATCACCCATGTGTATAAACCATCACCAAAAACATGTATAAACACAAGTTAAACAAAGAGTAAACAATACTCAACCATATGCAACAAAACCCCTAATTTTTTATTTTCTTAACCATTATTTAAGAATCATAATCACACCTTTAAAAATATGAAATTTATGAATTAACAAAGAGGGATGAATCACATGTCGTATACATGATGATTCACGGAAAGAACTTAATCCCTTTAGCCTCTTGATGAACACCTCTTTGAAACCCTAACCTCTAATCTTCAAGAGAGAGTTAGAGAGTGTTTTTGGAGTTTTTAATATTTCACAAGTGAGTTATGGGAGGCCTCAATATGTTTTATGGTGTGGTTACTTAAGGGTGTTGGGGTGGGAAATATTTGGAATGCCCTCAGCTTAAAAGTTGATAATTTAGTCGCAGAAGGGTACGACCCATCCCCCAATCCGTACCCTAAGGTAAAAGTGGTACCCTTAAATTTTACCCTAGACCTCACCTTGTACCTCCATACTTATCAGCATGCAATCATAGAATCCCAAGTCATATCTTAACATACGACTAGTACCTACTTTACTCGTACCTTTGGCTAAATCCACAAGGCTAACTTCGGGCATCATACATCTTAGTAACATACTACTCATACCCTATCATACGAATAGTATGATACCTAGCCGTACCTTGGGAAGAAACCAACCCAACTACACTGACTAACATATGATAGAAGTGGTTTTAAACTGTGTATCTTATCATACGTCAAGTATGCTCAAACCGTACCTAGTCTAGAAACTCAAACTTAGGAATGTTTCTAAGGGTCAAAAAATAAAGTGTTTTATATTAAATATGTATTATGGTTCAATGAATGGGATTGTGTGATAATTTTTTAAATTAGGCTTTAAAGAGGGTTGTGTAGTTGAGTCATAAAAGTGGAGGTCTGAGAGACTAAGACTAAAAATTATGGTTGCCGATGTGGAGGTTTATATGATCGGGTGGTTCGAGTCCCCCTATTATTATTATCATTATATGATTGGGAGATTTGAGTCCTCTATATCTCTTTACATAATTTTCATGCCCGTGTCACCTTGATATGTAGGGAGGTTCAAGTACCCTATAGTGCATATATTTACCCTCTGGTTAGTGCAGCCACACATACTAGGGACCTACCATATGGGGAGAGATAAGATTATATAGCCCGTGGGTGCCTTGTATGTTATGACAGTTGAGCTACACAATACAAAATAAGGTTTTAAAATGAATGTTAAGCCTCGTTTCCTATCCTGACATATTATATATTTATATATGTATATGCATTGGATGATGTGCATGGAATCTCAAATGATTTTGAACTACTGATCATGACATTATGTTATCCCGCATCCCTGAGTTACATGCTAGTGCTCCAACCCTAATCTTCTTCAAAAGTTATATCCCCATGAGATACAGGAACTGTTCATACTTCTATTTCTCCTGCTCAGTGATTAGGATTTGAGATCAGCTTATGAGTTGACATTGAAGTGGTGAGATTTCATACGTCGAAAGAATACATTTCATGTTTTGGTCTCTTATGTTTTAGATTATTTAGACTTGTTTTGGCTATAGTCGGAGGCATGTCTCAATACATTATTGATATATATTTTTGGTTCATATCTAGAAGGCTTTGTTGGATTATTATGGACTTGGGTGGTGTTGGTTGGTGATTGATTATTGATCATAGAAGTATATATCAATTGTTCTTGAATCTATCTTGTTAAATGTTTGGAATTTATGTAATATTGGAAATGTTATGTCGACTTGGTTAGGTGCAGGGGTGGTCTCCGATCCATATAGAAATTGAGATACCCATCATGGCCAGGACCTAGTTTGGTGGTGACAATGATGGCATCAGATCCTAGGTTTAGTGTCACTAGGTGTCCAATAAAGTTGTGTCAAGTAGAGTCTCTTTTATGGGTATGTAGTGCACCACACTTAAAAGGGAGGGGCTACAAGGAATTTAGGAATATTTCCCTTTCTTGTTATTCTATTTTCAAGCTATAGTGTCTAAGGTCTTGAATCTCTCTAATCCCCATTTATTTGCCTTTCAAATCATGCCTCTAAGAAGACCTGATAATCGTAGAAACTCTTCTATCCAATCTGAGGACAAAGTGGACATAGCTTATCCTACTTTAGATGTTTAGACCTGGTCTAGGGTTGTTGCTTATGATTACCCTAATGGAACTCCACTAGTTCCTCCTGTACCTACTAAGGCACCCCAGGATGGCATGTCTAATGCTGAGTTTTTCCAGTTGATTCATTTGTTTACCCAATTGGTGGCCTCTCAGACTGAGTGGGTCGCTTCTGTTGCTTCATTCTCTAAGGCCACTAGAGTTGGCCAATTCATAAGAGTGTGTCCTCATGTATTCACTAGTTCTAAAGTTAAGAAAGATCTGTAATATTTCATTAACGAGATGGAAAAGATCTTATGTATGATACATGCTACGGATATGGAGGGTATATAATTCACAACTTATCAGTTTAAGGATGTATCATACCAATGGTATGAAGAGTGGGAGTAGCTTACGGGTGATAATGTTGAGTCCTCTTTGTGGAACAACTTCACTAGTGCTTTTCTTGATCGTTTCTTTCCTCAGAAGTTGAAGGAGGCGAAGGCTGAGGAATTTATAAACCTGAAGCAAGGCAGGAGGTCAGTTAAGGAGTATGCCTTAAAATTCCATCATTTATTTTGGTATGATCCAGAGTTGGTGACTAGCATGAGGGCTAGGATGAGAAAGTTTGCTTTTGGGTTGTCCCGATACTTGATTTTGGAGAGTAGGCTACCTTGTTAAATAAGGACATGGATATTTCTAGACTTGTGGTTTATATGCAGCAGGTTGAAAAAGAGAAGAAAAAGAAGGCTAAAATTGGAGAGAGGCAGATTAAGAAGTTTTGCTACTTAAATCAGGGTGGAGGTCAGCTAGTAAACTGGTAGAGATGGAGGAAATAGTCCAAAAAGAAGTAGGGTAACTCCGGTTCCTACTCTACGGCTAGTGTTACTTATCCAAAGTGATTGGGTGATTGCTATTTTCAGAAAAGTGTTGGTCCCAGGGCACAAGGAGATGAGTCTCAACTTAGTGGGGCTCAGTCAGCTCTATCATATCCTCGTTGTAGATTCTATGGTCAAGTGCATCATGGTGTTTGTGAATAGAAGAGGAATAAACTCTTTAAATATGATAAGATTGGTCACATGCAGAGAAATTATTCTTCTAGGGCTTCTTTTGGGTAAATAATATTCCTATTTCCACTGCATTAGCTCCTGCACGAAAGAGTGCTACTTTTATTTCTAGCCCTGATATTGGTCAAAACCGTTTCTATAACCTTACTACCCATCAGGAATCATAGGCATCCTCTAATGCCTTTATTGGTATGTTGAAACTATTTTCCTGTAATGTGTACTATTTACTTGATTCAGGGTCCACTTTCTCTTGTATGACCCCATACATGGCTAAGCATTTTGGATTCGATCCTGAGTGTATTTTGGACCCCTTTTATATTTCTACCCCGATAGGTGACTTTTTGGTTGCTAGAAGATTCTATAGGGGTTGTATTTTGTCTGTTGGTGATAGAGAAAATCAGGTAGATCTAATAGAGTTAGAGATGGTTAATTTTGTTGTCATATTAGGGATGGATTGGTTTCATTCATGCTATTCTTCTTTAGATTGTCGGACCAATAAGGACATCTTTAATTTCCCTAATCAACCGGCGATTGAATGGGGAGGTATTTTCCTAGGGCCTAAGGAAAGGTTCATATCGTATCTTAGAGACCAAAAATTAATTTTCAAGGGGTGTCTTTATTATTTGATCTGGTTTAAAGATTCTACCTCTGAGATTCCTTCCTTACATTTTATCCCAGTGGTAAATGAGTTTCCTGAAGTCTTCCCTGATGATCTTTCTAGTGGTCCTCCTGATAGGGAGATTGATTCGGGATTGATCTTGTTTTGGAAACTCATCTTATCTTTATCCTTCCATATAAAATGGCTCCAGTTGAGTTGAAGGAGCTCAAGGAGTAGTTAAAGGATCTCTTAGACAAGAGTTTTATCCATCCTAATGTATCCTCATAGGGTGCACCTATTTTGTCCATGCATAAGAAGGATGGTTTCTTTTGAATGTGTATTGATTACTGATAATTTAATAGGGTAGCAGTAAAGAATAAGTGCCCTCTTCCAAGGATAAATGATTTGTTTGACCAGCTTTTGGGTGCTAAATTCTTATCTAAGATTGATGTTTGGTTTGGGTACCATCAGTTTAAGACTTGGGAGACGAATATCCCTAAGACCACTTTTGAAACCCGATGCGGTCATTTTGTGTTCTTGGTGATGTATTTCGGCTTGGCCAATGCTCTAAAAAACATTTATGGATATTATGAATTGTATTTTTCATCAGTTCTTCAATTTGTTCAAATTATCTTTATTTATAACATTTTGGTGTAATCCAAGAGTGAGGTATATTATGCTAATCACCTCTGCGTTATGTTGCAGGCCCTAAAGAATCAATGTTTGTATGCTAAGTTCTCTAAGTGTGAGTTCTGGTTGAATGTTGTGACTTATCTGGGTTATATTATTTCTATTGAGGGGATCAAGGTGGATCCCCAAAAGGTTGCGGTGGTAAAGAATGGCCTAGACCCATGACTCCAACCAATATTCAAGGCTTCTTGGGTTTAGCCAGTTATTATAGAAGGTTTGTGGAGAGCTTATCTTCTATTACTGTCCCTTTGACCAAGTTGACTTAAAATTAGGTAAAGTTCTTATGGTCGGGGGCTTGTAAGGGCAGTTTTAAGAAGTTGAAGGATAAGTTAACTTTGGCTTTGGTCTTGATTCTGCTCGAGTGTACTGATGGTTTTGTGGTCTATTATGATACATCCCGAGTGGGACTTGGTTGTGTGTTAATGCAACATGGCAAAGTGGTAGCTTACGCTTCTAGGCAATTGAAAGTTTATAAGAAATATTATCCAACTCATGACTTAGGTTTGTTAGCTGTGGTATTTGCATTAAAGAATTTGAGGCATTATTTGTATGGGGTTCATGTTGATATCTTTTCAGATTATAAGAGCCTACAGTATGTGTTCACTTAGAAAGAGCTAAATCTCAGGCGAAGGAGATGGCTTGAGTTGCTCAAGGACTACGACATGGGTCTTCACTACTATCCAGGTAAAGCTAATATGTTTGCAGATGCTCTTATCCAGTTATCTATGGGAAGCTTTTCTTATATGGGTGAGGAGAAGTGAGATTCGGTAAATGATCACACTATCATTCATCTTTTAGATTTTGAGAATGGTGGTGTGATCATTCAAGAGGTAGAAAAGTCATCACTTAGAGATGAGGTGAAGAAGTAGTAAGTGTTGGATCCTATCTTGATGCAAATCAAGAATGATGTAGGTAAGTCGAAGGTGATGGTTTTTGAGATTGGAGGTGATGGTATCTTGAGATACCAAGATAGATTATGCATCCCCGATGTTGTTGGGTTGTGGGAGAGAATTTTGGCTGAAGCTTATGTGGCATATTATACTATTCATCCTAGTTTGATGAAAAGGTATCGTGATCTTAAGGAGATTTACAAGTGGAATAATACGAAGCGGTATTTGGCTAATTTTGTGGCTAAGTGCATGGTGTGTCAGCAAGTAAAGGTGGAACACTTGAGGCCTAGTGGGTTGTCTCAAGAGATTGAGCTGCCGGTATGGAAATGGGAGATAATTAATATGGATTTTGTTATGGTTATTCTGTGGTTTCACCAATAATTCAATTCAATTTTGGTCATCGTGGATAGAATGACTAAGTCTGCTCTCGTCTTGCCAGTGAGGACAAATTTCTCTTCTGAGGATTATACTAAGTTGTTCACTGAGGAGATCGTGAAGTTGCATGGTGCTCCAGTTTCCATTATTTTTTATTGAGGTACTAAATTCTCATCTCACTTTTGGAGGTTGTTTCAGAGGGGTTTGGGGACTAAGGTGACCCTTATCACCACTTTCCACCCATAGACGGATAGGCAAGCAGAAAGGAAAATTTAGGTTTTTAAAGATATGCTTTGGGCTTATATAATTGACTATGGTGGTAGCTGGGTTAAAAACTTGCCACTCATAGATTTTTCTTACAACAACTGTTATTCAAACACCTAAACTTTGAACCAATGAAAAATTCTATCATTTGATGTCTCTGGACATGGTATGACTAAGGGTACCACTTGTACCCTTTGGATAAGAGTTGGTTACCCCCTATTGTACCCTAGGCAGTATGTTAAGGGTCACTCACTATCCTAGGTATGAGTGAGGCTCCATCCAATTGTACCTTAAGGTATGAGTCATACAAAGGCCAATCATACAAAGGTATCTTGAAGCTTGGAGTGGACTATTTGGGTTACGATTGATGGATACGAGTTAGGGTTGAGTCGTACCCTTTGGATATGACTCAAGGGTGTATGGTCATACCCTTGACAGTGTTTTTGGCCTAGGAAAAGCCTAGGGTACGAGTTAGGTTACCACTCATACCCTAGGTACGACTACTTAAGTGAGTCGTATGGTGAGTCGTGCCCCTGGACTGGTTCAATTTTCAGCTTTTAACTAAGGGCCTTGTGGTCATTTCCCAAGTCCAAAACCCTAATCCCTCTCACTATATAAGTGTGTATAGCCTTCTAAACATCCATTTTTATGGATCAAATACCCTAAATACGCTCTCAAACTCATCTTTGAAGAATTGGAGGCTAGGGTTTCAAGGGTGATCTTCAAGAGTCAAAGGGGAGTCAATATTCTTGGTGATTCATCTTGTTTAAGGCATGTAACTCATCCCCTTGTTAAATAACTCTAAACCCATGTATTTCACACTTGGATTAGTAACTGTAAATGGTGGTTTTGAATCAAATGAAAAGGATTTTGTTGCCTAATGATGAATAATGATGATTCTTTCTTAGACTTATGTTTATACATATTATTGATGGTAGTTTGCACATGTGAATGCTTGTTGTATGTGGTCTAAAATGTGAGTCTTTAGTAACCCTAGTCTTGATGAGTTCTATTATGAAATTGGCCTTGGTAAAGGCATGTACGTAAGGTGTTTGTGAAAATGTCTAAGTGAGATATCTAGTTACATGATGATGAAGATTTGAACTAGTGCAATGGCCCAATATGTGTGACTGCTTGATAAAGATACTGTGAAGGTACGATGAGCCATGTTTTTTGTAATTGATGACCTTTATGGTTTGATGAATAACAAGGGGTTTAATGTCCCTAACATGAAAATGAACTTGAATTGTGTGTTGAACTAAATTGTGGTATAGAATTGCTAATAAAGTATGAATTGTTTGTAAGGGTTTTGAGGACCATAGTTTGAATTGTATGATGATTTGAATTAAGCCATTGGCCATTGAAATGGTTGACAAATAAAGGCACCCATAAGGACCATATGGTCATATATGGTGTTGAATTGGCTAAATGGGTTAAAGTTCTTATATGTGGAATTGAATGTATGTGAGTGCATGGACAAAGGGTTAAAGTCCTAATGTCGACTAATGGTGGGAGTGATGGCTTAAGGTTAATGTCCTTTGCCTAATGAAATCGCTTGTGATTAAAGCCCCTTGCATAATGAGATCTCATGAGGTCGAAGCGCCTCGCCAAATAAATTGGCTTGGGGTTATATTCTCCTATGTAATGTGTGTAAGAGGTTAGAGTCCATCACTTATATGCATGTGTGTGAGTGGTTAGATTCCCTCACTTATATAAATATGTGTGAGTGGTTAGAGTCCCTCACTTATATGGATGTGTGTTAGTCGTTAGTGTCCCTTACTTAAATAGATGTGTATGTGGTTAGAGCCCCTTACTTGATGATATGTGAACACTGTTAAAGTCATATGCCTAATGAGAAATACTTGAATCTATAAGTGGGGAAGGTTGGAGTCCTCTATTACATATATGATAAATGAGTGCTTCCAAAGTGTGGATAAGACTTGTCCCCATGGTTAGAATGTGATATGTCTATATGTCTGAATAAGGTTATGAATGTGGTTGTATATGATATAGATTGACTTATTGTTGAATCATTATGCTATTTTATCCTTAACCTTGGGTTTCATGCTTGCGTTCCAACTATTAATCATCTCCGAACACTATGTCCCCATGGGATATAGGGGTCAGAGCATCATCTTCTCTTCTTGCGCAATGATTAGGTGATTGAAGTGGTTCGTGCATTGACTTGGGAGTGGTGAGCTTCCTTTATTCGGAAGACATTCATCCTTGTCCTCCTATCTTTAGACTTAGTCATTTGACTTGGTTTGGCTATTATTAAGGGCTTGTCCCGACATATACATTTCTAAACTTCGGTTGTACAGAGGTATTATGGATGATTGTGGACTTAGGTATATTGGCTAGTGTGTTGATATTTATGAAATGGTTAGACATTGTTTAAGTTATAACTTTTAGTATTAATTCCGCTATCTCATTCTATGATTAGGATTCACCTGACCCATGTGATTGATGTGATAATTGTGATGGGGTATCGGGATGACCTCCAGTTCATCTGGTCTTGACGTGCCCTTACGACATGGCGCAATTTCAGGGCATGTCAAATTAGTATCAAAGCCTAGGTTGATAGTTGGGTGTTCACAATATCGTGTCAAGTAGAATCTTTTTTATGGGTGTAAATCATGCCACACCTATAAGAGAGAAGCTATGAGACATTTTAGGAAATGTTTCCTTTTCATGTGTTTCAATCTCAAGATATAGACCCTAAGGTCTTGGATTCCTCCAATTTCTATTTGCTTTCTTTCAGATCATTCCTCCAAGGAGATCTGAGACTCAAGCAAACTCTTCTGAGGGCCCTATGGATGAAGATCGTCCAACTTCTAGAGTTCGAACCCAAGCTAGGGCTGCGGCATCCTACCATCTCAAGGATTCATTGATGAAATTGAGAAGATCTTCTGAATCATGCATGCTTCAGAGATTGAGGTCGTTGAGTTTGCTTCCTACTAATTAAAAGATATAGCGAACCAATAGTACGAGGGGTGAGAGTTTTCTAGAGGTGTTGATGCTAGTCCCGCCATGTAGGAGGACTTCTTCAAAGCTTTCTTAGACCGCTTCTTTCCTCAAGAATTGAGAGAGCCAAAGTCAGAAGAGTTTGTGAACTTAAACAAGGAAGGATGTCCGTTCAAGAGTATGTCTTGAAATTACATTAATTGTTAAGGTATCTCCCGAGATGGTTTCTAGCATGAGGTCTAAAATGTATAAGTTTATCTTATGATTGTCCCATGAGTTAGTCCTTAAGAGCAAGGAGGCCTTGTTGATTGAGAACATGGATATTTCTAGGTTGATTGTGTATTTGCAATAAGTGAAAGAAGAGAAAAAGAAGCAAGTTGAGCTTAGTGAGAAGCAAGGAAAGAAATTTAGGACTTTCGAGCATAGTGGTGGTGATAGTGGCAAGTGGCTATAGAAAAAGTAGGGGAGTTTGAGTTCTTTATCCTAGGCTAGTGTTCTCTCTCCTTACTCAAAGTTTTCAGGTGATCGTCGAACTCAGTTTAGCAGTGGGTCTCGGGATCAAGGTGCCCAATTCTAAGCTAGTTGTGCCCAGTCGGCCCCACCTCTCCCTCCTTATAGATTCTATGGTTAGAGTCATCGTGTTCAATATGAGAAAGGAAGAATCAGATGTTTTTATTATGGTCAGGTTGGCCACATGCAGCGTGAGTTCCCCTCTTTAGCAGCTTCTTTGGCCAACGGGGACCTTATTGCTACTCTATCTACTTCCGCACCGAAGAGTGCTATGTCTACCTCTACTTCTATTTCTGGCACCATAGTTAGCTGAAACCTCTTGTACGCACTTCCTACTTGCCAGGATTCTGAGGCATCTCTCGATGTTGTCACGAGTATGTTGTGAATTTTCTCCTATGATGTTTATTGTTTACTTGATCCAAGGTCTACTATTTCTTATGTGACCCCGTATGTGGCTGTGCATCTTAATTGTGGTCCTGAAAGTCTGTCGATTCCTTTTTCTATTTCAACCCTGATCACAGACCCTTTGGTTGTTAAAATAGTCTATAAGGGGTGTGTGATATCAGTTGGTGGTAGGGATACTTTTGTAGACGTGATAGAGTTTGTAATGGTTGATTTTGATGTCACTATAGGGATGGATGGGTTGTACTCTTGCTATGCTTTTTTATATTGTCGAACCCGTAGGGTCCTTTTTAAATTCTCTGATTATTCGGTCATTGTATGGGAAGGTGGCTCCCTAGTGCCTAAGAGAAGATTTATTTCTTATCTAAAGGCCCAAAAGTTGATTTCAAAGGGGTGTTTGTATCATTTGGTCCATGTTAAGAATTCTAACTAGGAAGAGCCTTCTCTAGAATCCGTTACCATGGTTAATGAGTTTCTTGAGGTGTTTTCTGGTGATCTTCTTGGTGTTCCTCCCGATAGAAAAATTGATTTTGGGATTGATCTTGTTCCAAAAAATCATCTGATATCTATCCCTCCTTATAAAATGGCTCCAACAGAGATTAAGGAGTAATTGAAAAACCTATTAGATAAAGGTTTAATCCTCCCTAGTATGTCACCTTGGGGTTCTTCCATGTTATTTGTGTGCAAGAAGGATAGTTCCCTTCGAATGTGCATTGATTATCGTCAGTTGAACAAAGTGACCATAAAGAATAAATATCCTCTTCCTAGGATCGATATTTGTTTGATCAACTTCAGGGTACAAAGTGTTTTTCTAAAATTGATCTTAGATCGGGTTATCATCATCTTAAGATTAGGGACGCGAATATCCCTAAGACTGTCTTTAGAACCCGGTATGGTCACTATGAGTTTCTTGTCATGTCTTTTGGTTGACTAATGCCCCGGCGATATTTATAGACTTGATGAACAAGGTCTTTTATCCGTTCTTGGATATATTTATCATTGTCTTAATTGATGACATCTTAGTCTACTCTAAGAGTGAGGCAGATTATGTAGATCACCTACGTGCTATGTTGTAAACTTTGAAGGATCATCATTTGTAGGCCAAGTTCTCCAAGTGTGAGTTTTGGTTGAAATTCATAGCTTTTATTGGTCATGTCATCTCTAGTGAAGGGATCATGGTAGATCCCCAAAAGGTTGCGGCGGTAAAGGAGTGGCCTAGACCTACGACTCCAATCGATATTCAGAGCTACTTGGGTCTAGCCGATTACACTAGAAGATTTGTGGAGAGTTTCTCTACTATAGCTTCCCCATTGACCAAGTTGACCCAAAAGAAGGTCAAGTTCTTGTGGTTCAATGTGTGTGAGGGTAGTTTTGAGAATTTGAAGGATAAATTGACTTTCTAATTTTAACCTTGTCTGAAGGTAGTGATGGTTGTGGTTTATTGTGATGCTTCTTGTGTCGGTCTTGGTTACGTGTTAATGCAACATAGTAGGGTGGTGGCCTATGCTTCTAGACAATTGAAAGGTCATGACAAGAACTACCCTATTCATGACTTAGAGTTGTTAGCCGGGGTCTTTGCATTAAATATTTGGAGACAATATCTGTATGGGGTTCATGTTGATATCTTTTCCGATCATAAGATTCTCCAATATGTATTTACCTAAAAGGAGTTAAATATCTGGCAAAGAAGGTGGCTCGAGTTATTGAAAGATAATGATATGAGTCTTCATTACCATCCCGGTAAGGAGAATGTGGTCACCGATACTCTTAGTATATTGTCCATGGGGAGTTTGGACCATGTGGATGAGGATAAATGGGAATTGGTGAAGGACATTCACTGTTTGTCTAATCTTAGAGTTCTACTTGTGAACTCCGAGGATGGTGATGTATTTATGCTTCCGGTATCGCAGTCATTTCTTATTGTTGAGATAAGGAAAAAGCAAGCATTAGACCATGACTTGATAAAAATCAAGAGTATTATGGGTCAACACAAAGTTGCAGACTTTGTGATTGGTAGTGATTGTATCTTGAGATACCAAGGTAGGCTATGTGTTCCCGATATCGATGGATTGGGGGAAAGGGTCATGGCCGAGGTTCATGGATCCCGTTATGCCATTCATCCCAGTTCCACCAAGATGTATCATGATCTTAGAGAGTTCTATTTGTGGGGTAAGATAAAGTGTGATGTGGCTAGTTATGTAGCCAAGAGTATGGTGTGTTAACAAGTGAAAGTTGAGCACATAAGGCCTGGGGGCTTGTATCAAGATATCCTATTACCCGAATAGAAGTGGGAGGCAATTAATATGGATTTCATTATCGGTCTCCCTAAATCTAGGAATCAATGTGATTCCATTTGGGTCATTGTTAATAGAATGACTAAGTCCTCTCAGTTTTTGCCCTTGAGGACTAATTTCATAGTGGAAGATTATGCTAAGTTGTATCTTACAGAGATCGTAAAGTTGCACAGTGCTCTGGTTTCAATTATTTCAGATCATGTTCCTCCATTTTCAACCCACTTTTGGAAGTCGTTCCAAAAGGGTTTGGTACTAGAGTGTGTCATAGTACCACTTTCCACCCGTAAATGGATGGGCAAGTAAAAAGGACCATCCAAACATTGAAGGACATGTTGCGGGCTTGTGTGATTGATTATGGTGATAGTTGGTATGACCACTTGTCTTTGACTGAGTTCGCCTTTTATAATAGTTACTACTCTATTATTGGCATGGCGCCTTTTGAGGCATTGTATGGTAGGAGACGTTGATCTCCTATTGGGTCGTATGAAGTTGTCAAGGGTAAATTTCTTGGCCCGATTTAGTCCACCAAGCCTTAGAGAAAGTGAAGTTGATTTGTGATAGATTGAAATTGCTCAAAGTCACCAAAAGTCCTATGCGGATGTGACATGTAGGGACTTAGAGTTTAGTGTTGGCGATTGGTTATTCTTGAAAGTGTCTCTCATGAAGTGAGTGATATGATTTGGTAAAGAGGGAAAGCTCAGAATCTGAGATATTGGCTCCTACTTGATTGTAAAGAGGGTTGGCAATGTTGCCTATTAGTTGTAGTTGCCTTCTAGTATGAATTTCATTCACCCAGTTTTCCATGTCTCTATGTTGCAGAAGTGTGTTGGTGATCCTTCGTTGGTTGTTCCCTTGAGAGATATTGGTATCTCGGACTCTTTGTCCTGTGAGGAGATCTCGGTGAGGATCTTGGATCGGAAAGTTTGCCGATTGCGAATGAAAGAGGTGGCTTTGATGAAGGTTCTATGGAGGAACCAAAAGTTCGAGGAAGCTACATAGGAAACGAAAGAGGACATAAAGTCCAAGTATCTACATTTGTTCCTTATTCTAGAAACTTGGGATGGAGGTATGTGTTGATCTTCTTGCTTTTATTTTTGTCTTTGATAGACAATGGGTTAAAGTCCCCAATGTGTTGAGTTGATTTGTGTCTTGTTAGACCATGGGTTCAAGTCCTTAATGCTTTGAAACTATATGTGTCCTTGTTGTGATGGGTTTAAATCCCTAGTATCATGAGTTGATTCATATATTTAGTAAATGATGGGTTCGAGTCCCTAATCCTTGAATTGAGCAAGTGTCTTGATAAATAATGGGTTTGAGTCCTAAAGACGATGACATGAATGATTGATTGATAATGAGCATGATGTGTGTTATATCCTTGTTGTATGCTTGTTTTAACTTGTTTGAAGGCCATTTTGATATGTGATAATGTGTTAGTTGTGCTTATTGCTTGCCTTAACCCTCTTTCGACGAATGATCCAAGTGAGGAGAATTGAAACACCTAGACTTTGAACCATTGAAAAATTCCCTCATTTGATGTCTTTGGACTTGGTACGACTAAAGGTAGCACTCGTACCCAATGGATACAAGTTGGTGACCCTCTATCATACCCTAGGTAGTATGGTAAGGGTCACTCACTATCCTAGGTATGAGTGAGGATCCAACCAATCATACCTTAAGGTATGAGTCGTACCATGGCCAATCGTATAGAAGTGTCTTGAAGCTTGGAGTGGGTTATTTGGGGTACGATTGATAGATATAAGTTATGGTTGAGTCATAGCCTTTGGATATGACTCAAGGGTGTATGTTCGTACCCTTGATAGTGTGTATGGCCTAGGAAAATCCTAGGGTACGAGTCATGGTACCACTCGTACCCTAAGGTACAACTACTTAAGTTAGTCGTACCCCTAGAAGGGTTCAATTTTCAGCTTTTAACTATGGGCTTTGTGGTCATTTACCATGTCTAAAACCCTAAGACCTCTCACTATATAAGTGTGTATATCCTCATA
The DNA here is from genome assembly GCA_030864215.1 of Capsicum pubescens. Classification (NCBI taxonomy): domain Eukaryota; kingdom Viridiplantae; phylum Streptophyta; class Magnoliopsida; order Solanales; family Solanaceae; genus Capsicum; species Capsicum pubescens. The sequence goes on along the minus strand of CM061544.1, from coordinate 188,103,817 downwards.
AACATTTATTTTGATGGATTAAACACCCTAAATACGCTCTCATGCTCATCTTTAAAGAATTGGAGTTTAGGGATTCAAGGGTGATCTCTAAGAGGGAAAGGGGAGTCAATATTCTTGGTGATTCATCTTGTTTAAGTCATATAAATCTTCCCCTTGTTAAATTAATCTAAACCCATGTATTTCACACTTAGATTAGTAAGTGTACATAGTTTGAAATTAAATAAAAATGATTTTGTTGCCTAAGGATGAATAATGATGATTCTTGCTCAGACTTATGTTTATACATGTTATTGATGGTAGTTTACACATAAGAATGTTTGTTGTATGTGTTCTAACATGTGAGTCTTAAGTAACCGTAGTCTTGATAATTTCTATCATGAAATTGGCCTTGGTAAAGGCATGTACGCAAGGTGTCAGTGAAGATGTCTAGTTACATGATGATGAAGCTTTGAACAAGGGCAATGGCTTAATATGTATGAATGCTTGATAAATGATACTATGAATGTAAAATGAGCCATGTTTTGTATAATTGATGACCTTGATGGTTCGATGAATAAGAAGGGGGTTAAAGTCCCTAACATGAAAATGAACTTGAATTATGTGTTGAACTAAATTGTGGTATAGAATTGCTAATATAGTATGAATATCATGTAAGGGTCTTGAGGACCATAGTTTGAATTGTATGATGATTTGAATTAAGGCATTTTCCATTGAAATGGTTTAGTAAGGAAGACTCCCATAAAGATCATGTGGTCATGTATAGTGTTGAATTGGCTAAATGGGTTAAAGTCCTTATGTGTGGAATTGAATGTATGTAAGTGCATGGACAAAGGGTTAGAGTCCCAATAATGACTAATGATGGACGTGATGGATTGAGGTTAAAGTGCCTTGCCTAATGAAAACTCTTATGGTTAAGGTCCCTTGCATAATGATATCTCATGAGGCGAAGTGCCTCGCCAAATTAAATGTCTTGGGGTTAGAGTCCCCTATCTAATGTGTGTGAGTGGTTAGAGTTTCTTACTTATATGAATGTTTCTGAGTAGTTAGAGTCCCTCACTTATATGAATATGCATGAGTGGTTAGAGTCCCTCTCTTATATGGATGTGTCTGAGTGGTTAGTGTCCCTCACTTAAATGGATGTGTATGTGGTTAGAGTCCCTTACTTGATGATATGTGAACACGGTTAAAGTCATATGCCTAATGAGAAATGCTTGAATCTATAAGTGGGGATGGTTGGAGTCCTCTATTGCATATATGATGAATAAGTGCTTCCAAAGTGACGATAAGACTTGTCCGCTTGGTTAGAATGTGATATGTCTATATGTATGAATAAGGTTATGAATGTGACTGTTTATGATATATATTGACTTGTTGTTAAATGATGATGCTATTTTATCCTTAACCTTGAATTGCATGTTAGTGTTCCAACCGCTAATCATCTTCGAACGCTCTGTCCCCACGCAGCATAGAGGTCGGAGCATCATCTTCTCTTCCTGCGCAGTGATTAGGTGATCAAAGCGGTCCGTACATTAACTTGGGAGTGGTAAGCTTCCTTTCTTCGGAAGACATTCATCCTTGGTATCTTATCTTTAGACATAGTCATTTGACTTGGTTTGGCTATTGTCGGGGGCTTGTCCCTATATATACATTTTTAAACTTTGGTTGTATCGAGGTATTGGGGATGGCTGTGGACTTGGGTATATTGGTTTGTGTGTTGATATTTATGAAATGGTTAGATATTATTTAAGTTATGAATTTTTGTATTATTTCTAATATCTCATTATATGGTCAGGATTCACCCAACCTATGAGATGGATATGATGATTGTGATGGGGTATCGGGGCCACCTCCAGTTCACATGGGTTTGAGGTGCCCCTATGACATGGCCCAGTTTTGGGGCGTGTCTGTTATCACTTTAGCATTAGTATGGCTAATTTTGAGTCCTTGTATGGTAGGAGATATCGAACTCCTATCGGGTGGTTTGAAATTGGTTAGGTTGAGATGTTTAGCCCAGATTTGGTTTACCAAACAATGGAAAAGGTGAAGATGATTTGGGATAGGCTTAAGACAACCCAAAGTTTCCAAAAGTCCAATGCGGATGTGAGGCAAATAGAATTAGAATTTAAGGTGGGAGATTGGGTTTTCCTAATTTGTTTCCTATAAAGGGAGTAATGCGGTTTAGGAAGAAGGAAAACTCATTCCCCTTATATCGGTCCGTACTTGGTTTTGAAGAAGGTTGGTAATGTTACTTATGAATTAGAGTCGCCTTCTGGTTTGGACTCCATTCACCCGGTGTTTCCTATTTTGATATTTAGAAAGTGCATGGGCGATCCTTTGATGGTTGTTTCTTTGGAAAAGATGGGTATTTTGGATTCCTTGTCTTATGAGGAAGTTCCGATGGAAATCTTGGATCGGCAAGTCCTTTGGTTGTATACTAAGGATGTGGCTTTGATAAAGGTTCTTTGACGAAACCAAAAGATTGAGGAAGCTACTTGGGAAGACGAGAAGGACATGAAATCCAAGTATTCATTTTTGTTCCCTAATCAAAAAATCGTGTTGAAGGTATGTGTATTTCTTAACATCTTTGTTTTTTGACTTTGTCAAAGGAAATTGTTATTTCCTAGGTATCTTAGTTTTTTGTCTTTGTTAAAAGGTACTTATTTGTTAAATCATGCTAGCGTAAGCCTTGTCCTATCATTCGGGGATGAATGATCATAAAGGGGGATATGTAACGCCCCGAGTTTTTTGGTCCTTGAAACTTCCTGAAATTTTGCACTCACTGCCTTGACTACGACTTGGCCTATGAGTCATAGGGTGTCTTGACAGGTCATTGGAACAAATTTTAACCAAATCAATAAGTTTATGGCTAGATTCTTCTCTGAGTAAGAGTGTCTCACTAAGATCCGTAAGGATTTGTTATGAGTCATTAGGTGTAATCTTAGGGCGTCCAGTGTATACTGCAATTTGAGTACTGTGTTGACTACAACTGGACCCTACGAGTCGTAGGGTACCATTATGAGATATGTCATTGAGTCATAAGTTTAGTAGTGTATGGTGCCTTGGTGGTTCTATCTTGGTTATGACTCATGGTGATGAGTCGTAAGGAGTGGCTACGAGTCAGCGATTGATTCGTAGTCAATCGAAGCACTTTTTCATCTTTTAAGTTAAGGGCATTTTGAACTTTTCCCCTCTTACCCAAATTGAAACCCATGTCTTATAACCCTTTTAGGGTGTCATTAGCACTAAGAAAAAAAATCTAAGTAACTTCTCAAACATACCAAAAGTCTCTCTAAATTCCCTCAAGCAAATCAAGCTAGGGTTTATGAAGTTGGTTATCTAGGGGATCTAGAGTTAAATTCTCTATGTGAAACTTGATATTTTAGGAATATGACTCTACCCTTAAAATTAATATCTTTATTTCATGAAATTAGATGGTTATTTACATGATTAAAAGTAAGGGATTTGACTTGATTAAGTGTTTTGACATGAATGGTCAGTTAATTGTTCCTCATGGTTTTATTATGCATTTCTCATGCTTTAAATATGGTTTTGAACTTATGGGTGGAGGGTATGGTGAATGAACTTGGGAATTGTAAGTTTCCCCAAAATTGTGACTTTTAAAGTGATTATGGCCCCAACCCCATACTTCAAAGTTGTTTTTAGTTATGCGAAATATGGGAATTTAACTATTCCGGAACTATTACATTATGATGTTGAGATGAGCCTTGTGGGTTGGTGTTTTTAAAAGCTATTGCGTAATTGAACCAAAAGGGGTTGTGAATTTCCCAAGTAATGAAATTATTTCGGCATATTGAAGTTACCTAGCAAGTGTAATTGGTATAATGATACCAACAATGTATACCTCAATGTGTATTATGGCTCAATGAATGGGATTGTTTGATAATTATTTTAATAGGGCTTTAATGAAGGTTGTGTAGCTGAGTCGTGAAAGTGGAGGTCCGAGAGACCAACACTGGAAATCGTAGTTTCCGATGCGGGTGTCTATATGACCAGGTGGTTCGAGTCCCTCTATTATTTTTATTATATGAATGGGAGGTTTGAGTCCCCCATATCTCATTACGTGATTTGGTGCTCATGTCACCTTGATATGCAGGGAGGTTCAAGTCCCGTATAGTGCAGCTACTTACCCTCTAGTTCATGCGGCCACACGCATTGAAGCCCTACCAGCTGAGGGAGAGATGGTCCCAAATCGCCTGTAGGTGCCTTGTAGTTATGACGGTTGAGATACACAATCAAGACAAAGGTTTTCAAATGCATGTTAAGCCACGTTCCCTATCCTGGCATGTGATATATTTATAAATATATATACATTGAATGATCTGCATAGAATCTCGAATGATTTTGAACTATTGATCATTACATTTTGTTATCTCGTATCCCTGAGTTACCTGCTAGCGCTCCAATCGCTAACTGTCTTTGAATGTTGTATTCCCATATGATGCAGGAACTGATCATACTTCTACTTCTCCTATTCAGTGACTAGGATTCAGGATCATCCCGTGAGTTGACATTGAAGTGGTAAGCTTTCATACGTCGAAAGACCATATTTCATGTTTTGATCTCTTGTGTTTTAGACTGTTTAGACTTGTTTTGGCTATAGTCGGGGGCATGTACTGACACTTCATTGATACACAGTTTTGGCTCGTGTCTAGAAGGCTTTCTTGAATTACTATGGACTTGGGTGGTGTTGGTCGGTTGTTTTGGCCGATGGTTGAAGTTGATCATGGAAGTATCTATTAATTTTTTGTGAATCTATCTTGTTATATGTTTGGAATTGATATGATATTGGGAATGCTGTGTTGACTTGGTTAGATACAGGGGGTGGTCTCTGGTCCATGTAGGACTTTAGATACCCGTCACAGCCAGGCCCTGGTTCGGGTCATGAGACACCAGATTTGCTGATGCACCAGATTTCCCAAGTCTAAGAATAGACTCGACCGGGTGCTCGGGATTTGATGTACTATAGAAATATAGAACTTTCAATTCTTAAAACGATAAAAGATGCAAGTTTCTGAGGTTATTTAGTTAGATATGATGCTTTTGGGGTATGTTTTGCGGGAAATCATGTTTTGGATGATAAGTTCATGAAAAAGGTGAAAATGGTGTTTTTGGCTATGTTTGGAGCAATTATGGATGTTCGAGACACTTTTCGGCTTGATTGTGACCAAAGCATTTTCAAGAATCGAAGAAGAGTTGAAAAAATGACTCCTAACACCTGCTAAGTCAACCTACAGATTGCCTGTAGGACCTACGGACCGTAGGTAGGCAAAGTAAGTGCCAGAAGTTCAAAATCCCGAGAGCTGAACTTGCAAGTTTTTCTCATCCGGTACTTGTAGTTTGTAACAGCGCCCAGGGTCAATACTACAGGTACTACCTGCACCCGGTGCCAGACCGCAGGTATGGACCACATGTGTCCACCGACTCGATTTTCTCCTTTTTCGTTTGGGTTTTGATTTTAAGGTTTCCTCATGTACTATAAATACCTTTTATGTGTTTTTCAGTAGGAGTTACGCACTTTTGATATTCACAAACTTATTTGATTCCAAAATCCAATTTTGATCTTGGGATTTTCTTGTATTGACTTTGGTTCATTAATTCAGTTACATTTGTGGGTTTTATTTCTTCTTATCATTGTGATTTCGTCTATGCTTTCGAATGTGAATATTATTGATTTCTTCAGAAGCATGAGCGTCTAAAACCCATAGCTAGGGTTGTGGAAACCCTGATGGATTGACGAAGTAGGGGACGTGCATTCATTATTGTGAACTGATACCCATGCATGCATTGCTTTATCTTAGTTATGAGAGTTTTCTTAATGGGTGCACACATTAGAATCCCACCAAGATATTGTTGCCTACTCCAAAAGAAGAGTAGTGACTAGGAAAATATAAAACAGTAATTTGGAGTTTAACCGTCTATCCACACTTCTAGGTTTTATCTTAGTAAGATAGTTAGGTTTCATCTAATAACTAGAGACTCAAAAGGTAATAGTTAACTGGGATCAAGAAAAGGGTTTGTAAGGCGACATAATGAGACTCAAAAGGTAAAGGGTGAAATCCTTTTGCTCGTCCTAAAGAATGCAGAAGGTAAATAACTTATCGATTTTGCATACAAAGTATCAAGTTGGTTCAACAAAGCACGATAAGCCTACTGAGTTGAGAAGCCAGAGGGAAGACAATCCTAGTGTTCACCTACACTAATTACAACCGAAGTCAATATAGTTACTTGCTCAAGATTACTACATAACCCCCCCCCCCTCAATTTACTTTTCTTATTCTTCCCGCGAATTACAATTGTTGAGATCTACGAAGCCACGTGTCCCCTTAGGATTCGACCCCAACATCTATTGGGTTACTATATTTTGACAGTGATTATATCATCTTGTATCGCTTGGAAGTCATCAGGATTCATTTGGAGTCTCGTATATTCAAATGAAATATGTAACCACACCAAATTTGACATTCTGACCGCGATGGAACACTTAGATTTTCCATCCGAGGTCATTTCGATCAAATATGGGTCTAACACTCATATTTCATTTTCTTAACTTTCCGACCATTAGGCCGAAATAAGCTCAGACACCTTGGTACCCAAACCAAAGTTCTACCTAGCAAAAAATTGATATTCAGGAGCTACTGGTGCAATAAAAATTTGCATACGAGATTGTTTTACTACAGTTTTTGCCTGCTGGCCATTTGGAACCAGCAAAGACTTCAAAACAGGAAATTAGCTCTAAAAAAACAAAGGAACTGCCCGGTAATTGAACTGTCAGCTCCAGCAAGTCATAAACGACTTGGGGCATAGAAAAGCTCTAACGGCAAAAATAAGTAGAAATATGGAAAATAACCTGAAGGGTCATTATAATATCCACTACTAAAGGAACTTTTGTCCCCAAAAGTTAAACATTAGGATGTACCTGAAGTATCAAATACGTGAGGATACTGGGTCCGTATCTCCCTCTCGATATACCAAGTGGCCTCTTCCACCGGGTAATGCCTCCACTGAACCTTAACTATAGGAATTCCTCTAGTGCGCAATAACCATACATCACTAGACAAAATGAGCACCGGCTCCTCTACAAAGGTCAAATGCTTGTCCAACTAGACTGAGTCCCATCTAAGCACATGAGAAGGATCAGGAATGTATTATCTCAACATGGAGACAGGGAAAACTGGATGATAAATGGAAAAATTTATAGGTAAAGCTAACTCATAGGCTACCTCACCAACTGCGCAAAGAATCTCAAAAGATCTAATATATCTAGGACTGATCTTGCCCTTCCTTTCGAACCTCATCACTCTCTTCATGGGCGATAATCGAAGGAATACACGATCACTAACTCCAAATCTTAAGGAACAAAAACTATGGTCTGCATAGGCCTTCTGCCTACTCTGAGCCACTCTTAACCTATACTGAATCTCCCTAACTCTATCCAACGACTCATGAAGCAAATCAGTACCATAGGGCCTAACCTCGGAAGTCTCAAACATTCCAACTGGAGAACGACATCTACTACCATACAAATCCTCAAAAAGCACCATCTCAATACTCGAATAATAGTTGTTTGTATATGCAAACTCTTCCAAGGCTAAGTGTTGCTCCCTCTAGCCTCCAAAATCCATAACACAGGCTCGGAGCATCTCTTCAAGAACCTGAGTAGTTTGCTCGTACTGACCATCTGTCTGCAGATGAAAGGATGTACTAAAGTGCACCTGAGTGACCAAATCCTCCTAAAAATCTCTCTTAAACCTCAAAAAGAACACAGCAACACGGTATGAAATAATAGAAATGGACACACCATACAAACGGACTATCTCCCAAACATAGATATAGTCCAATCTCTTAGCACTGAAGGACATTTGAATAGGAAAGAAATATGCTGACTTGGTCAAATGATCTACAATGACCCAAATACCATTGGAATCACAGAAAGTGTGAGGCGAACCACTAAGTAAATCCATGGTAATCCATTTCCATTTCCACTCGGGGATGGACAATCTCTGAGCCAAACGACCTATCGTTTATGCTCGTCTTTTACCTATTGGCAACATAGGCAACAAGCTACAAAGTCTATTATATCTCTCTTCATACCACTCCACCAATAATGTTGTCTCAACTCTCTATACATCTTGTCTATATCGGGATAAATGAAATATATAGAGTTGTGATCCTCATTCAAGATCAATTAAATCAAGTCATCCATCTGTGGAAAATAAATGCAGCCATCAAATCTCAAAACACCCTCAGAATGTATGGTGTTCCTCTCAGACTCACTACTCCACACCTGATCATGAAGAAAGCGAAGCTTTCTATCCTCAAACTAATGATATCGAATCTACTCAAATAATGATGACTTCACCCCCACACTAGCCAAAATCCTTTTAGGATCTGAAATATCAAGGCGAACAATCAAGTTGACTAAGAACTAAATGTCATGTGCCAACGACCTCTGAGAAACTTAAATACAAACCATGCTACCCGTACTTACTGTTTTCCAACTCAAGGCATCTCTACCATAGTTGCCTAGCCTGAATGATACAAGATCAAAATATCATAATCCTTAAGCAACTTCATCCATCTACACTGTCTAGCATTAAGGTTCCTCTAGGTCATAAGATCCTGAAGACTGCGATGGTCGGTGAAAATCTCATAATGCACAACATAAAGATAATGCTTCCAAATCTTAAGCGTGAAGACTACTACCACCAACTCCAAATCATAAGTGGGGTAGTTGCGTTTATGAACCTTAAGATGTATAGAAGCATAAGAAGTAACACAACCCTACTGCATCAATACAAAACCTATACCAATAATAGAAGCATCACAAAACACAGTGAATCCCTCACCCTCAATAGGAAGAGATAGAACAAGAGCTGGAGTAAGGAAGTCCTTAAGCTTTCTAAAGATCGACTCACACTCCTCAAACCATCGAAAAGGAACCTTAATTTGAGTCAATCAGGTCATAGGTGCTGAAAAAGTAGCATAATCCTCAACAAAGCATCTATAATAACCGGCCAAACCAATGAAGCTACGAACCTCAGTCGGAGATGTGCATCTAGCCCAATCATGAATCACCTCAATCTTAGACGGGTCGACCATAATCCTATCCTTAGACACCACATGTAAAAGAAATGTCATCGACTCAAGCCAAAACTCACACTTAGAGAACTTGGCAAAAATAGACATGACTCTCAAAGTTTGGAGTACGATCCTCAAATGTTGCGCATGTTCCTATCTACTCCTCGAATGCACAAGGATGTCAATGATGAACACAATGACAAAGAAATCCAAATAAGGCGTGAATACTCGATTTATCAAGTCCATGAATATGGCTGGGGCATTAGCCAATCCAAATGACATCATCGTGAACTCATAATGACCATAACGGGTCCTAAAAGCTATCTTGGGATATCCTCATCCCGAATCCTCAACTAATGCTAACCAAATCTCAAATCTATCTTAGAAAACATTGCCGCCCCTGAAGCTGGTCAAACAAATCATCAATGCAAGGCAGAAGATAATGGTTTTTCATCATCACCTTATTAAGCTGCCTATAATCAATACACATATGCATAGAGCTATCTTTCTTATTCACAAATAATAAAAGAGCTCCCTGAGGAGACACACTCGTTCTAATAAAGCCCATACCAAAAGGATCCTAAAATTAAGAATTTAGCTCCTTAATCTCGGAAAGAGCCATAAGGTAAGGTTCCATAGAAATAGATCTGATCATAGGCTCGAGATTAATAGCAAACTAAATCTCATAGAAAAGGTGAATACCATGCAGATCGGTAGAAAACACATCAGGAAACTCACAAACAACAGGAACAGAGTTAAAAAACAAACTCTGTACACTAGTATCACAAATATAAGCAAGATAAGACTCGCAGCCCCTTAAAATAAGCCTCTTATCATGAACATAAAAAACAATCTCCATCGGCGCTCTAACCACTCCCTGACACATGATTGGGGGTACGCTTGGCATAGCTAAGGTAAAGGTCTTAGCAAAATAATCCATGACCGCATGATAGTAGGATATTCAGTCCATGCCCAGAATCATATTAAAATCCACCATATCTAGAATAATAAGGTCAGCATAAGTATCAACATCACCAACAGTCACAATACATGATCTGAAAACTCGATCCACTACTAAAAAATCACGCACGAGAGCAAATACCCGCAATGTCACAGGTAATAAGTCACAAGACAACTCTAATTATGGTGTATAATAAATAGATATATAAGACTAAGTGGATCCTGAATCAAATAAATCAAGGACCGACTGTGGCACACCAAAATCATACATGTAACTATAACATTCGATGTATCAATCTTGGGTCTAAAAAGTACTGCATAAAATTGGCCACGTCTACCACCTGGCTGGGCACCTGACCGACCTTCTATCCTGCCTACCTGAGAACCTCCTTGAGGACCCTAAAAACCACCCCTACGACCATAAAAACCACTTCTAGATGAGGAATTAACTACTCTAATAGGGGAAGCACCGTGAGTTTAAACAATAATTGCCTCATGACTAGGGTAATCATGTGAATAGTAACCAGGAAGTCCACAAGTAAAATAGGAAACATGAGCTAAACTAGAACCAACAGATCCAGCAGACCCAGAGTAACCACCATGACTAGAATAGCCAAAAAATGAACCTCTTAAAGACTGACCACTGCCCTTACCATAGAGATCACTAGCACTAGACTGATCTCTATCAGTAATTTGAAGCGCTGCCTAAACAGGTAAATGAGGATGAATCTGAGACTAATAAGATGGACGTGAAGGATACCTACTCTGAGAACTACCATCTTTGGGTTGGGAACTACGACGACTCCAACTGAATTTGCCCTAAAACCTAGGCCTTTTATCACGGCCCTCAAGATCCTCATGGTGTATTTCCTTCATCACTCAATCATGATCTGATACCTCAATAAAAGATCTACGTGCAGTAACTAAACTTTGAGTAAACATACAAATGGGAAGTGTCAACCCTCTAAAAAGCAGCAAACTCTCTCATACTCAGTATCCAGTATAGAAGTTATATGCCTACCCAACTCGTAAAAATGAGCCTCATACTCTAGAGCCCCGCTCCAATCTAGAGAACTGATCCCTTAAATAATTTCTAAGGTTGTAAGGCATGTACTTCTCTAAGAACATCTCAGAAAACTAGGTTCATAACAAGGAAGAGGATCCAGTTGGTTCAGAATCCATAAAACCTCTCTACCAATGTTGAGCATCCAAATCTAACTAAAATGTTATGGATTCCACACCACTAGTCTTAACGTGGATTAAATTACGGAGCCTATCCTCACAAGCAATCAAGAACTCATATGCATCCTCGCCCAGTGCACTAGAAAACCTAGGTAAGGCCAATCTCAAGATCTACCCAATATTTTCTGCTCCTCAGAAGACATAGTAGGCTAAGCAACCACTGGTTGAGCAAGTATCAGTGCAGGATGAACCTCAATTCTGGGAGTCATAGGTACAGGTTGTGCCCCTCGCTTCATTACCACTCTGATTTGTAGATTGTGCACCATCAGATAGCACACCAACAACTAAACCCAACAGCTGAACCAACGCATCTCTGAGCACTAAAGAAGAAATAAATCCTAGTAGAGCCTGGGTTGGTCCCTGTCCAACTGTTAACTGAGAAGGAATAATATCTAACTCAGGAGCAGGAATAGGACCCCCTAGTTGGGGACACATCTTGCAGTTGTCCACGACCTTTAGGTCATGCATAAATAGAAGTAGAATCCCTAGGCTCAGTCTCAGAACCCTCTTCTCGTGTAGCGGTACATGTCATGGCCATCTATAAAAGCATCAAGTCAAGGGAATACTTCTATAAACAAACTCAAACTATTGGCACGATATGAGTAAAAAAAGTGAAGAACTCTTAAGAATGTTCCATAGCCTCCCAAAAATAGGAAATGGACATCATTATTTCGATCTGCAAGACTCTACTAGACACTTAATCTTGTACCAATAACACCGGTGAAACCTGGCTCTGATACTAATTTGTCATGACCAAATTTACGAGTCATGTTGGACCTACTATATCCCACCAGTAGGTAAGTCAAACCATAACTCAGAGTGAACCAATGGGTTAATTCAGTAGGAAATGCCCAACATAGGTCAAGTTTCAAGGACATAATTTATAAATAACAAAGGTTCAAGAGACAATAAAGAGTCAATACAAGATATCAATCCCACGATCTGGTAGAGCCAGTACACAAGTATATAATAGTATCAATATAACTCACAGTTTAGCATAGTCAATACATCAGTCACAAACCAAAAAAAAACTAAAAATAAAAATAGAGAAAACTGAGTGACTCAAACTCTAAGAGCTCACCCTATCACCAAAAATTAATCACCGCATGAACAACGATCACCGGGGATAGTTAGTGCTTGGATCTACACCAAAAAAGTAAAGAAGTATAGTATGAGTACCAAAATAATGAGTATCATTGGTCGACTAAGCTAAATCATGATATAAGTATGATAAAATGCAAGATAACATAACTAATTCAGGGTAAAGAAACGAACCTGGATTATCTCCAACATCGTTGTACATAATAAGTAATTAAACTAAAATAACAATATAACATAAGACATCAACATATTTCAATCACCGCTCGAACATACTAAGTAAATAATTCAAAATAATAATGTATCGTAAAGCATTAACATAAGCAATAACACACTACCAAATTGACTCTCATACGCCAATTTGTGCAGAAAAGTAAAGAACTTATTACAGCCTCCCATACGAATGGAGAGTACACTCAAGACAAGAATAAGAAAATCAACCAATATTATAGCTAACTTTCATCATCATTTAATCATCATCCCACAATTATCATCAATCGGTCATTTATGATATTTTATAATTTACCAATATTTGACAATGTACCCATATTCCATAATGCTACCATCATTTAACAAAATCATTATCGATACTCACTAGTTACCAGTTTATGAGTTAACCATATCTTATTAACTAATCCCTTTGATTACTAATCATCATATAGCCTCTAGTCATCATTTAATAACTATTCTGCACATATCCGCTAATCATCATATATTAGATAACCATTATTTATCAACTAACATTATTTATTAACTAATAACCATTTACCAACTAATTTTCATTTATTAACTAGTCAATATTAGTCACTTAACCATATCCACCACTATTTCATATTTATCTCTAATCATAAACTATACCACTTTATAAACATTTATCACTTACGGACTATAGAAGGCATCACTAATATCAACAACATACCCAAATTTCAAATATGTAGACATAAGTCGAACTCAAACTTGTAGATGTACACATAGGCACATCAATATGATCATCCTACGGACTTATTGGGTATCAATGCATCATCATAAATATCCTCCGACCTTGATGGGTATCAATATAAACATAATCATCCTCCGGCCTTGCCGGGTATCAATACATCATTACAATATCTTCCAGCCTTGCAGAATATCAGTACATCATCACAATATCCTCCGGCCTTGTTGAGTATCAATATATCATCATAGGAGGTGGAAAAACCAATAGCATGAGTACTCATACAATTAAATATCATGATTTCAAGTATATTCAATAGTGTAAATTCCCATGTAATCAATAAGCATGAATTCTAGCATCATTAACATCGTAATTTCTAATATCATCAATAAGAATAATTTCTATCATAATTATTAAGCATGATCATAAGCTAGAAATAGCATAGTCAATGGCTCGAATAATAGCCTAATCAATGGCTTAATCAATAACATATTCATGGGCTTATTCCATAGCATATTCAATAGCTCATCATGACATAATCCATAATTTAGTTAAATAATCCATAAACATTACTCCCAATGTCATCGTCACCATAACCATTAAGTGCCAAATTTATCAATATGGCATAAACAAACTTTTCTAAGTATTCAACAAATGTATAAGGATTTCAAGAGAGATAATCATTAATCTTGACTTATGGTGGGTCAAGATCCCACTTATAGATCCCCAAAATATATTCTAAGTCAAATTTTACTCGGTATTAGGCTAAGGTGTCTAAATCTATTCTTAGATGTATAGCAAAACATAATTATCCCAAAGGTAGAGATTTTACTCAAGCACTTCAACAAAGCCTAGAGTAACTAAGGCAACCTTTATTAGTGTAAGTAACTAAGGTCAAACTTACCCTAAGCATGATTAACATTCCAACTCTATGGGTTTCAATATGGCCTTAACATTCTAACTATCCCAAGTCTTATATTTTATCAATCCAATACCTAAACACATCCCAAATCTAACACAATATCATAAGAATAATATGAGATAGCTCACTCTAATAAGGAATAAAACTAGCCTACCTCGATGCCGAAAAAAGCTCAACGGACTGCTAAACCTTCATTTTTCCTTTCCAAGAAGTCTCCTTAAGATGCCAAGATATCAAAAACACCTTCTACTCATCAATATGAGAATATCGATACCCATAAGAACCATTGTGATTTGGGTTCAAAAATAACATCATAACCCTATGTGGGTCCCACTTACGAAAAATGCATTGAAACTAACCCAACATTCATACAAGATCAAGGAATCATTACCTTCAAAATGGGTGAAAACCAAGCTAAATTGGGGCTAAAATCAAGCCTGAAAGTTTTTGGGGTCTTGGGCAAGAAATTTCATTAAGAAAAAGGTGAATTCTTACCTTAAATCAGAATATAATCATGAAAATAAATGTTACTCAATTTTTTTAATCACCAACAAGCTTCAATTTTAAGCTAACACACTATTTAGGATTTTAGCTCTCAAGAAGGTGATGAAAAATGGCCAAATTTGGGCTAAAGGGTTCAATTTATACCCTTTCTAGGTCCTCGACAATCTCTATCGCGATCTGAGGCCTTGCCATCGCGGTACCTCTCGTCTTCCAGACAAGTCGCGACACCCGTTTGCGATTGTGGCATCTCTGCTGCACACGGAGTCGCGATAGTGTCCCAAAGAAGCACGACGGTGGCATCATATTTGCTGAAGTACTAGATTTTTCTAATCTAAAAATGGACACGACCGGGTGCTCAGGCTTCGTTCAAAATTTCACGTATGCAAATAAACTATGTAACCACATCAAATATAATGTTTCAACTGTGATGGCGCGCTCAATTTTTTCATCTGAGGTTATTTCGATCAAATATGGGTTCCACACCCATATTTCATTTTTTAAACTTTTCGACCAATAGGTCGAAATGAGATCGGGTGTCTCGGGACCCGAACTAAAGGTTTATCTAGCCAAAAATAGACATTCGGAGCTGCTGGTGCAACCAAAATTTACATATAAGATCATTTTACTGAAGTTTTTACTTGGTGGGTATTTTGAACTAGCGAAAACTTCAAAACAGGGAATTGACTCTAAAAATCAAATGAACTATTCGGTAACTGAATTGTCAGCTCCAACAAGTCATTAATGACTTGGGACAGCTATAGAAAAGCTCTAATAGTGAAAATAAGCAGAAATATAAAAAAAATAAACTGAAGGGTCAATACATTTAGTGTAGAAATATCGCATTTTTTTGGTGATATTATAAATATTATATTATAATTTGAAATATTTACTAAACCACCATAATTTTGTTGGAATTAGTACTTAGAATAAAAATACTATCATATTTTTGTGTTGATCTTATTTCTATTTTCTAACAAATAATATTTCTATGTTGATAGGATTTTCCAACAAGTCTTGCAGGTCATACATATCAGTAATAACGAATATGGCAAAAGTGTTCTGCATCAATAGGCACAATTTGGATAATTCTATAAAAATAAAAGAAGCATTTTGTTTACAAGTTATGGATACTGATGAAGCTTATGTATCAAAATAAGATCCATCGATAAGCATGTTTCTTAGTCTCAGAACTTGAAAATTTTGGCAAGACGAAGTAATTGCACAGATTCAATCAACAATTATAAGAAAGAGTATTAAAAATATTGATATATTTATTACATTAAAAGTAGAGGGTTTTTTGTTCTAAAACACAAGAATAACAGAAAAAAAAGTGATAGATTTATTACTTTTAAAGTGGAGAATTTCTTGTATAGAATTAGTGTCTCGTGAAAGAAAAAAGTGATTAGCAAGATTATATCTTTAATTTGATGTGATGTGATGTGATCAACAAAGTACCTTATTAAGGAAGAAAAATGACATCTCATTTCCTTCATTTTCTTTAATATGCACATGGAAAAATGACTTCTCATTTCCTTCAATATTTTAATGTGCACTTTTATTGATACTTGTTTTGTTGTAAATTTGGATTCAACAATTTACGTGTAAAAAAATTAGTGGAGCCTCATTGATACAAAATCAGACAACAACAAGTAAAATAAGAGAACAACAACAATATATAATCAATGCCACACACGACTTTCACTTAGAACAAGAAGATAACAACAACAACATTACAACAAGTAGGATAGATAGTTTGACGTACAAATATCATAAAGTCTAAGAACCCTAATATATATCAAATTTAAGGACCCTAAGACTAGAAGATATCAACACAAAACTCTTACTTAGACCAAGAGAAACTCAAACAACCTCAAGACCCAAGTTTCTAGCCAAAGAACAACACAAGTGCCACTACACTTGCTAGCTACGGTTTAGACTTCTCAAGAGAGAGAGAGAAGCTTCCAAATGTTACAAGTCTTGTATTGTGAAATATCAATAATGACCTAAATCCTAGAATAACCCTAATATGTTCTATATATAGTATATTACAAAAGGAGTGGAAAATGACCAAATGGCCCTTGGCCCAAGGGGCGGCCTTGGAGTGTTAATTGTAGGCCTCTTCACACTTTAATAAATATAATCCCTTAGATGGATTAATAACACACTCACACAAGGCCATATTCATGAACATACCTTGGAGTTTTTGTAACTCTCGAGCTTGGCTCCTTGTGATTGATCTTGAGCTTTTTGTACCCGTATCATCCTCTCCATCTTGAAGAGAATTTGACCTTAAATTCGATAGTTGATCACCCCAACCATGTAACTAAGAGAAAGGTTACATACATTGAAGGTGTTGTGCACTTGATACTCCAGAGGAAGGTCAATTTTGTATGCATTGTCATTGATCCTTTCAAGCACTTGAAAAGGACCATCACCTCTCGGCATCAACTTGGTTTTCCTTTGAGATGGAAACTGATCCTTTCCAAGGTGCACCCATACCCAATCTCCCGATTTAATAACAAATTTTCTTCTCCCTTTGTGGCCCTTTTTGAAACCTCTTGATTTTTATTCTCAAGTTGTAGTCTCACCTTCTCATATAACTTCTTCATGGCCTTGACCCTTTTGCTTCCATCTAGGCTTATCATAAGATCACTTAACAAAGGGGTTAGATCTAAAAGGGTAAGGAGATTTAGGTCGTATACACACTCAAAGGGTGTCATACCCATACTTGAGTGTATAACACGATTGTAAGCAAATTCAATCAAGGTTAGGTAATCCTCCCAAGAAGTAATTTTACCTTTAACCATGGAACGTAGCATAGAACCCAAGGTCCTATTCACTACTTCTATTTGGCCATCGGTTTGTGGGTGTAAAAAGGTTGAAAATAGAAACTTGGTACCAAGCCTACCCCACATCGACCTCTAAAAGTGACTAAGGAACTTAGAATTCCTATCGCTCATAATGGTCCTCGGAACACCATGCAACTTAACAACATTTTCAACAAACAAAGAGGCTACACTAGATGCATCCTCACTATTAGAGCATGGAGTGAAATATGCCATCTTAGAAAACCGATCAACCACAACAAAAATACTATCCCTACCTCTTCTAATCCTTAGCAACCCTAACACGAAATCCATAGATATATTAAGACAATGATGTAAAGGAGTAGGAAGTGGGATATACAACCCTTGAGGGAGGAGCCAAGACTTAGCACTCCTGCAATCCATACATTGTCCATAATTTTTAGTAATATCTTTGTGCATCTTAGGCCAATAAAATTGTTCCTCTAAGATCCCGAGGGTCTCCTCAATCCCAAAGTGCCCCATTAGGCCACCATCGTGTGCTTTTCTTACAAATAACTCTCTCCAAGAACTAGAAGGCACACACAACTGTCTTCCTTTAAATAAGTAGCCGTCAAACTTGGAATAAGGATTTGATCCTCCATCCATGAGCCACTTCTCCCTACATAATTCTTCACATTCTCTAAAGATAGGAGAAAAGTGAGGGTCCTCGGGATAAAATGATTTTGGGCTCTTAAATCCCATAAACTTAGAAGACAAGGTTGAAACAAGTACATGTTTCCTAGATAATGCGTTATCAACCATATTTTTCTAACACTTTTTGTATTGAATAATATAAGGGAAGGTTTCTAGGAATTCAATCCACTTAGCATGTCATTTGTTGAGCTTGTCTTGGGCCCAAAGATTCTTCAAGGATTTATGGTCCGTGCGAATCACGAATTCTTTGGGCCACAAGTAGTGTTGCTAATTACCCAAAGCTCTAATCAAGGCGTATAACTCTAGATCATAAGTGAAATAATTTAGGGTCACGCCTTTGAGCTTTTCATTAAAATAGGCAATGGGTTTAAGGTCTTGCATCGAAACAGCCTCTATACCTACTTTACTAGAATCACATTCAACTTCAAACATTTTATCAAAGTAGGGTAATTGTATCAAGGGTTTGGAAATGACCATAGATTTCAAGGCTTCAAAGGCCTTAGCTTATTCATCACCCCACTTAAATGGTTGGCCTTTCTGAATGATTTCGATCAAGGGGGAAACAATGGTGCTAAACCCTTTGACAAACCATCTATAAAAACTAGCCAATCTGTGGAAGCTTCGGACTTCACCAATGGATTATGGGGTTAGCCAATTTTTAATAGCTTCTATCTTGGATTCATCCACTTTGAATCATCTTGAAATAACAATAAAACCTAAGAAAATAACTTCATCATTACCAAAGGAGCACTTTTCAAGATTAGCATACAATTTCTCGTTTCTAAGAACATCAAAGACACTTTGTAAATGCAATACATGCTCGGCTAGGGAATTACTATAGATCAATACATCATCAATATAGACATCAACAAACTTTTTAATAAAAGGTTTCATCACATGATTCATTAAACTCATGAAATACTTGGAGCATTAGTTAGGTCGAATGGCATAACCATCAATTCATAGAGACCAAATTTGGTCTTAAAGGTGTTTTTCCATTCATCAACGGGTTACATTCTAATTTGGTGATGGCAACTCCTAAGATAAATCTTGGAAAATATATAAGAACCATTCAACTCATCAAGTATGTTATCCAACCTAGGAATGGGATGGTGATACTTTACTGTAATTTTGTTGATGGCTCGGCAGTCCACACACATGTGCCATGTTCTGTCCTTCTTTGGCACTAGCAACACCGGAATCGCACATGGACTCATGCTTTCGATTATGTACGCTTTGTTAAGAAGTTCCTCAACTTGACATTGAAGCTCTTTAGTGTTTGTAGGGTTACTTCTATAAGCCGGTTTGTTTAGAAATTATGACCCCGGCACAAAGTTAATTCAATGTTCAATACCCCGAAGTGGGGGTAACCCTTGCCAAAGTTCTTGGGAAATACATCCTCATAATCCTGCAAAACAAGAAAATAGAAGAATGAGAAGGGTTAGTGCTTAAAACATGAGCCAAAAAAAGCATAGGTGTATTGCCATCATGTTCAAAGAAGAGTTCCTTACTTTTAGCCAACATCACCATAGTATCCTTCCCTTTTGAGTTTGAGACCCCCTTGGGTTCCCCATTTTGCCCACTCTCGGGTTCTCCATTTTTCTTGGTTTTCTTGCCTTTTTCTTTCAACTCTCTCATCGTTTGATGCAATTCATTCACTTAATATAGCAAGAGAGGGTGAAGTGTAAAATTTCAGCCTTCCATGTCAAGAGAGTATCGGTTGGTCCTCCTATCATGTTTGGTAGACCTATCATATTGCCAAGGTCTATCCAACAACAAGTGACATGTTTGCATCGGAATCACATCACAAAGCACTTCATCGTGGTAATTTCCTACCTTAAATCAAATTACATATTTCATTGTGATTTTTAATTCTCCACACTCATTCAACCATTGTAAATTGTAAAGAATAGCATATGGAGTAGTAAGTAGTTTCAAGAAATCCACCATAGTGGCACTAGCAACATTTGCACAACTTCCAATATCAATCACCATGGTACACACATAACCTTTGATAAGGCACTTAGTATGGAATAGATTCTCCCTTTGGATAGGATCATATAATGCTTTACTAATCATGGCTCATCTCTCCATAAAATTTATAACTAGACACTCACCCTCTTGCGGTCAAGTATCTTCTCCATCATCTTCTTTTTTACTTTATTCACATTGTGCTCTCCATCTTGAGGCTCGGCCTCACTTTCCTCAGCTTTAATACCTATCTTCTCTCCAAGATAGTATAGTTTTATTTTCCTTAGGATCACATTTCATTGGTTTGGATATTCATTGGCTTTATATCCCCAACCTTGGCACTTGAAATATTGGAACCCTTTAGGATTAGGATACTTGTTTCCTTCTTATCTTGGAGGATAGTTTGGGACTATTTTGGCCCCGATTTATCTAGAATTAGCGGGTTACTCCATTACTTTATTCCAAACCGAGGAGGGTTGAGCTATTTCTTTGTTTTTAGGAAAGAAATAGACTCTCTACTTCTCTGGAGGTAGCGGTATGGACTGCGTACACTCTACCCTCCCCAGACCCTATTTGGTGGGAATACACTGGGTTTGTTGTTGTTTTTGTTGTTGTAGGCCAACCCGAGGATGTTTTTCCCCTTGCCTTGTAACTTTATCTCCTTTGAGCTCTTTCTCAATCTCTATAGCTGCTTGAAAGATACCATAAATGGTATCAAACTTGTGAAGGGTCAAGTAAGTAGAGATATCCTTGTTCAACCCAACCTTGAATCAAATGATGTCATGACCAACTTGTTCCCCCGATGGTCAAGCTTCAACAAGAGTTGTTGGAACTCATCATAATAGGACATAAATATTTTTGCTCCCTTACCTCAAATTATACAACTTGGCAAGGAGCTCATGTTTATAGATCTCAGGTAGGTATCATTGCCTCATGAGATAACTCAACTTAAACCAAGGTTGAGGTTGGCCTTCAATCAACTCATTCCTGAACCGCTTGACATATTCCCACTAAGTGTTAGCATATCCCTCAAAATGAGCCACAGTATAGAAACTTTTCTTTTCTATCAAGATACCATTGACTTGAAAGATCTTGTCACAAGAAGATTTCCAAGCAAGGTAGGCCTTAGGGTCACTTTCTCCTTTAAATATTGGAAGACTCAATTTTATGGTATTGATACCTACATCCCTATCTTGGCGGTGGTTCCCTTGTTGGTTCCATGGACCAAATCTTCCCCCATACCCTCAGTATCCTCTTTGATCCAACGACCTTTTCTCACCTATTTCTACCTTATGTAAGCATCATTATACACTCCATACCCTTCATATTCCTCTCTACCATATTCCTCAAAGTAGACGGGTCAGTTTTGGTTAAGTAGAACTTGGTTTGGAGTAATTAGATTTAGTAAAGGTTTTGGCCTTTGGTTGAGCGGAGCTTAGAAGGGAGGGTTCGGATTTAGTGGAGGTAATTGGCGGCCAAGTCCTTCTTGTGGGACTTGAGGAGATTGGGATCAATGAAATGATCTATTGGAATCTCGGTTTTAGGGGTAAGGAGTAGCTTGGCTTGAGGCATTTAGTGGAGGTTGTGGTGGATTTAACATTTGATGTAAGGTCTTGGTAGTAATAGTAGAGGATGAGTTTCGATCATGTCCACTTGAAAAAAAATGTTGAGGCATAGAAGGGCGAGAGTTTTTTTGACTCTCCACTAGTTCTAACCTCCCACTCATTGTTGACACTTCCCCTTCAATGATGACAACTCCGTTTGCATATTTTCTATGTTTTGGCTTAGGGTCGTAAGAAAAGAAGTGAGAGTAACAAGTGTATTGTTGTCCGCGGTTTGAGATGTGGTTTATTTCATTGTCAATGTACCTAAATTAATACCTACAAAACAACAAACAATTAGTTCAAAAGAGCCTCACCATACTTACACTCTTTGGATTACCTCACACTTAGTTCCACAAGTGTTGTAAGTTGGGTAGTAACCCGTGAGTATTCAAGGGATGAGTATACTCTTGTCCAGAGTAGATTCTAATTTGAAGACTCAAAGAAATATTGTCGAACTTGAACCAAAAAGTTACAACGAATCAAAAAGATAAAAGTACTCAAGGAACATAGACACGAACAACGGATTCAACAACTAATTAACAACCTAGTAGAATTTTACTAGCTTGTTAATTAGTACTAGGATCAATTAAACGAAACTAAGGATTAACAAATAAGAAACTAAGAATCCAAATTTGAGCTTAAAATTGATGTGTGAACAGTAAAATGATGACATGGCAACCCTCAATTGGTTGCGGTTTCAAACACCTTTTATTTACTAATTTGATGTTCTAGATCAATTCACAATTTGGAATAATGAAATTGGTTGTTGGAGGGAACTACAAGTCTTGGAGCCTTTTATTTCAAAGTCAAACTCATGAGTCTTGCTTGACTTGTACTTCTTCCTCAAAACATGGGAAAGTGGTTGAAAAGTAGATGTCAAGTCTTTTGAGTGATGTAAGAAAGTCCTTTCACCAACAAGTACTACAACTTTTATCTTTCACCTTTTTAGATCTAAGGTTCACTTTAAGGTTCAACAAGATGATGAAGGTGGTAAAGGACTTCAAGAACACAACAACAACACCAATAAAAAAAACAACGTCCAAATTCCAACTCCAATCCATCACAACAAAGCCATAACACATGGCCAAACTTCAAGTTCACAACAACTTCAATAATATAAGCTCAAACTTTAGATCTAGACACTTTTAGTGTTAGTGATGAAATAACTAACACTAGAAACATTTAAAACAAACAAAATACTTCTATATTTAGTCACAAAGTTTTGACCAAGACACTTCAAGAACACAATCACTTCTCGGCCAAGATACAACAACACAATGTTACTACGTTTGGTAAGATCTTCCCAAGATTGATTTTGTTGGAACAAAATCAAGCCTTGAGCTATGATACCAAATGATACAAAATCAGCCAACAACAATTAAAACAAGACAACAACAACAATATAGAATCAGTGCCATACACGGCTTTTACTTAGAACAAGAAGATAACAATAACAAGATTACAATAAGTAGATAGATAGTTTGATATACAAATATCCTAAAGTCTAAGAACCCTAATATGTATCAAATATAAGGCCCTAATACTAGAAGATACCAACACCAAACTCTTACTTAGACCAAGAGGAACTCAAACAACCTCAAGACCCAAGTTTCTAGCCAAAGAATAACACAAGTGTCACTACACTTGCTAACTACGATTTGGACTTCTCAAGAGAGAAAGAGAGCTTCCAAATGTTACAAGTATTGTATTGTGAAATTTCAATAATGAACTAAGTCTTATAATAACCCTAATATGTTCTATATATAGTATATTACAAAAGAAGTGGAAAATAACCAAATGACCCTTAGCCCAAAGGGTGACCTTGGAGTGTTAATTGTATGCCTCTTCACACTTCAATAAATGTAATCCCTTAGATGGATTAATAACACACTCACACACGGCCATATTCATGAACATGCCTCGGAGTTTTTATAACTCCCAAGCTTGGCTCCTTGTGAATGGTCTTGAGCTTGTTGTACCCGTATCACTCATGCATACTGTTCGAATAAAATGTAACAACTTATCAATGAAATTACCTATTTACAACATGATTATCTAATATTGATGGAAACTTCGTATACTTCCATTAACACTTTAATGTAGGCTAAATAAGCCCCGCAAGAATATGCTTAAATAAATATCACTATAGTTTCAAGTTTGAACCGACTATTATTTGGAGTGTTCACATTCATTGATCCATTTCAAATGGATGAAAGTGACTGTGAAGTTTTTATATTGTGGATTTCACACAATTAAAGTTGAAGACAGGTCAAGAGCATGTGTTACTATTCAAGTTTGTTTATGTTCGATTTATGAACAGTTTAATTACTAGACGATGAAGGAAAACAACTAAGTATGAAATTTGCATAATGAGTAAAGAAAATAAGTCTAGGCGAGCTCCATGCGAGTAATAGCACTCATTGGGAACTAACTAATCCGAGCTATCTGAAACATTAGCAAATCAAGGTTAACACTAGCTAGGCAAATAACCAAGAACAAGACAAAATATTTCTGTACCAAGTATGAATTATTTTATTGAATGAGATAATGAGAGAGAAAATGTTTTTACAAATGACAATGGATAGCTATTTACAAATTACAATAATAGGCCTTGGTCTATCCAACTTGGACCCTAGGGCCTAAAAGGATTAGAACATATTCTCTTCCACTAGGCGTCCTATCTGTTAGAAGTAGTGACATAGAAATCATATGCCACTTAGTCTGGTACAAGATTATCTACGTCTCTGATCATTCTATCAGAGCTTGTCCCCTATTTGTCCTTTCTACCGTATCGTAGAAGGGTGCTACAAGTATGACCACGAAGATGGATGAGTGCAAAAGTATGTTGACCCGAGACTTGGAGTGTACAAGTGAATGTAAATAAAGGCTTGTAACATGTCCAAAACTGTCCATAACTTACACTCCAAGGGCGCCTATTTGAGGCCTTTCATTAAAGGGTCCTTTTGGTTATTTTTACATTCTATTTGTAACCTAGTATATATAGAACATTGTAGGGATTTTAGAATTAGATTATTGATGATATTTTGTAAGTCTTGAAAGACATGGAACACAAGTCCTCTCTCCTTTAAGGCAAAACCCAAAACTAGGGGCCTTTGGCCAAAACTAGAGTGTGGAATCACTCTTGTTGAACTCATGGCTTGGAACGTTAGCTGTTTGAGAGGTTGAGGTCTCTCTTGTGTCCACCGAAGAGATGGGTATTTTTTTTGTGTAGTTTTAAGGGTCCAAGAGTATAACATGTTCTTGGGTTCTTAAGATTAAACCGTCATTTGTCTATTTATCTATCTTGTACCTTGTTGTAATCGTGTAGTTTGTGTTTTTCTTATCGTTAACCGTGTGGTGTTCTAGTTATAACATTGTTGTTGTTCATCCTTGTTCTTTATTTTTTGTTGATAACATAGTTTGAGGTGGCTATTTTGGTGTTGAAAACACCTCATTATCTTGTTATTCTCTTGTTGTCATTGTGGCCGAGATTGGCATTTATGTTTCTCTCGAGTTTATCTCTAATGTGTGGACTATTTTGTGTATTTTTGATACATATATTGTTTTTCTTGTATCGTTTGGTATCAGAGTCATCTTTGATTTTGTTCTATGTTAGTTGAAAAATAAAAAAAAGTGTTGAAAACTGAAAATTCCAAAAAAAAAAAAGCAAATCTGTCCATTGTTGTTGTCTTGGACGAAATTATTGTCTTGTGTTGTGTCTTGGCTGAGAATTTTACTTGTCTTGAGTATTTCAAGTGTTAGTTTTGTTCTTCACTAACACATTGAGTCTATATCTATGTTTGAGCTTTAAATATTGATGTTGTTGTTGTGAACAAAGACTTGGTTGATTGTTATTGAACATTATTGTGGTGGATTGTTTTGGCCATGTGGTTGTTGTTGGTTGTTCTTGGACATGTGGATTTAGTTGTTGTTCTTGTGAAGATTGTTGTTATTGTTCTTGGTGTGGTTGTTGTTGTTCTTGAAGTTCTTCACCTTCTTTCATATATTGTTTGAATATAAAGTGAATGATAGATCCTAAGAGGTGAAAGAAAAAGGTGTATGTACTTGTTAGTCTTGAAAGACCCCCAACCACCAAAAGACTTTACATCACTTCTCAGCCGCTTTTTCATGATTTAAGGACCCATGTTTTAAGGAGAAGTAAAATGAAAGTCAAGTCTTCTTTTTTTGAAATTTGAAAAAGGATTCTAAGACTTATATTTCCCTCCTTAACCAATTCCTACTAATTCCAAATTGTAAAATTGATCAAGACTTCCAAATTTGAAAAACAAAATTGTTAAAGAACTGCAACCAATACGTTGCTACCACTTCACGTTATTACTATTCAGGCATCAATTTTTGGCTCAAGTTTTGATTTCTTAGTTTCATTTTGTTATCTCTTAGTTTCGTTTAATTGTTCCTAGTACTAATTAACAAGCTAGTAAATTCTACTAGGTTGTCACTTAGTTCTTAAACCCGTTATTCGTGTCTATGTTTCTTTTATGCTTTTCTCTTTTGTGAATTTGTTGTATCGTGTTGGTTCAAGTCTGTATTCAAATTTTCTTTGAGTCAACTCAAATGAAAATCTATTCTGGACAAAGATAGGCTCATCCCTCAATCACTCACGAAGTACAAGCCGACTTTCAACACTTGTGAAACCAAGTGTGAGGTAAAACCGAGAGTGAGAGTGTGGTGAGGCTTTTATTTGAACTAACTAGTTGTTTTTTTTGTTTGTTGTTGTCTTTTATGTTAGGTACCTTGGCTGCCTATAATTTCAATGCCACATTTGATCGCATCGATGACAATCTTAAAGATATGAAATGGCACATTGAAACTATACACCAATTGTTACCCAAACTCTTCCTTCAAAATCCAATTGTCCAAACACCTTGTGATAAGAGCTTCCCGAAGGAAGTTGCTGCCCAAGCTTGTGAAGGTCTTTCATACCGAGGTAAAGACGAACATACTCATAAATGTCAAGGTAAAATTGCTAACTCTTACACTTTGGTGCATGTGAATGATAATCGTGTGGCTAATAAGTTGTTGAGTGTGAGTAGTAGCTTACCTACATATGAGTATATTGATTCCTTGCCACTTGTGAATGAAAGTACATCATCGTGTAAAATTATGTTGACCAACTTGTGTGTAAAACTGTCCCACCACTTGAGGATATGTGTGATGTGATTAATGAATCACAAGTGAGTGAAGAATTTGAATATGTTGGTCAAGGAAATAGGAGTGAACCCGTGAGATTGTCTTGTGGTATAGATGCTAATGTTTGCTTGGCTCATAGGGATGATAATGCCCGTGAAACATCTTTGAAACATGATAGTGAACTTATACAGAGTGAGACTGCTTATCCCAAATTTGTCCGCAGGGTAGATCTTTCTCTTTTTAGGTACAATGTTTTGTTTGAAGATAGTTTAATCACTCCTAATGAACCTAGTGGTGTGAGTGAAGTTGACTATATAGCTTGTCTTGGAGGCTTTAGCCTATATGCTAATCCACTATGGTATGACAACATTTCTCCTAAAGATGGAAATCTTTTCTTGGAAGATGGGAGTACTCTTACGGGCAAGGAATGTGTAGTCTCGAAAATGAATTCTTCTTCTACTTTGTATGTCTTTCCCGAGGACACCATAGTAGAAGTAGAATTGAGTGCCACCTTTCTCTATTCTCTCTTTACTTGTGATGATATGTATGCCAATATAGAGAGTAGGTCGTGTAGTTGTGGTAAAGACTACGGGAAATGGGTGTGTTGTCTAGACCCGTATCTATAGACACTCTTTTCATTTGATCACGGTGCCCTCTTAGGGTGGGGAAGAGTTACTCTCGGCTTAGGCGCATCCTTTCTAGATTTTCGTCATAACCAAGTCCTTGGTGCGGTTGTCAATGGTTTCCTAATGTGTAACTTCAAGGACTCTTGGTTGTATGTCAAGTATTAACTACCTTGGCATATTAATGATTATGTATTTTGCTAACTCTAACCCTCATGCCATGAGGATGTGTACTTGTTTGTCTTCTCTTAATTTTGCAGGGTATGGATTCTAGGTTGAATCCTTTTTAAGGAGGGGAGGATGATACAAGTACGTCCACAAAGATGGATGAGTGCGAGAGTGTGTTGATCCGAGACTTGGAGTGTACAAGTGAAGTGTAAAGAAAGGCTTGGAACATGTCTAAAACCGTCCACAACTTACACTCCAAGGGCGCCTATTTGAGGCCTTTCATTAAAGGGTCCTTTTGGTTATTTTTGCATTCTATTTGTAACCTAGTACATATAGAACATTGTAGGGCTTTTAGAATTAGATTTTGGTGATATTTTGTAAGTCTTGAAAGACATGGAACACAAGTCCTCTCTCCTTTGAGGCAAAACCCGAAACTAGGGGCCTTTGGCCGAAACTAGAGTGTGGAATCACTCTTGTTGAACTCATGGCTTGGAACATTGGGTGTTTGAGAGGTTGAGGTCTCTCTTGTGTCCACCGAAGAGATAGATATTTGTTGTGTGTAGTGTTAAGGGTCCAAGAGTATCACATGTTCTTGGGTTCTTAAGATTATACCACCATTTTTCTATCTATCTATCTTGTATCTTGTTGTAATCGTGTAGTTTGTGTTCTTGTTATTGTAAACCGTGTGGTGTTGTAGTTATAATATTGTTGTTGTTCATCCTTGTTCTTCATTTTGTTGTTGATAACATGTTTGAGGTGGCTGTTTTGGTGTTGAAAGCACCTCATTATCTTGTTATTCTCTTGTTGTCATTGTGGCCGAGATTGGCATTTGTGTAGCTCTTGGGTTTGTCTCCAATTTGTGGACTGTTTTGTGCGTTTTTGATGCATATCTTGTTTTTCTTGTATCAAGGGGCACCCCATTAGATTCTCTTAAGCTTGAGAGGGCGCTCTTAGTGCCTCTGAAATACCTCTTAGGGTTTCATACCACGGGCGATCCATTCTGCCACGTGTCCTAAAGCTTATGTTTTTCCCGGACATAGTTAAGATACAAAGTGTGGGTGCTCCACCATGGAAGTTGAGCTCCAGAGCATCGATGATCCACTATCATATTGAGTGTTGACCAGTAGCACCGGTGCTCCTCCTTTTTCACAGCCCCCTCAGTGAACTCTAGCTGTAGCAATTTTTGTTTTAGCTTGTTCATAATGCTCAACGATATGCTCGCTTCAAGGTAAGGCAATTATCATAGTGAATAGCAGAAGTATTCCGAATTGATTTTCACAAAGAACAATAAATGAGGTATTTTCACAAAGAACAATATATGAGGTAGTTAAGTTTAAGCTCGTTGATTTGTGCGTAACACTGCCAATTATATTGCAATTCTGAACTATCTAAAACTATTAAGTAAACAAAACATAGTAAAGATATATTTGTAATCACTGTGAGAGAAACCAAGAATTTCACCGAATCTATGCATTCATTCAATTTCATCGACTCTATTGGATTAGTATTATCGTTTATTTATTGAGCAACTTTAATCATACGCTAGTGTCTTCCACAGAGAGTAATTTTTACTTTTAACTCATATCCTAATCATTAAGCATTCATTAATAATAATTCCGGCAGATCATCATTGAGACACACACTATTCCTTGCTATCTTTATTTGCTCAGGGGGCACTTAGGTGCACGAGATCGATATCAATTGCAAACTCACAAATCAGGAGCATAGATAAAATCAGATACGAACAACAACAAAATGACATAGTTCAGTTTTCCTTTCACCAAATCTACAACTTGTGAGTCACGAACTTAAACCTTCCATTCATACGTAAAGCAGATAGAAAAGTTAACAACGGCTAAGTCAGATGATGAACACTCCAAATCAGATAGTTCCATTATTCAGACTGGGCTGTTTCAGAAGAATTATTAGTTTCCATTGTGCTCTCGTGCAAAGAAGTCTGATCGTTCTGGTCGGAGACAGTTGGCATCTTCGATTTTTTCTTTTCCTCCTTGAGAATCACTTGTCTTGGCATTACATCTAGCATAAAGTTTCCACCATTCCATATAGACGCTGAAACCTTGAATATTTGGAATACAACATGCAACTTATATGACAGAAATATGGGCACCGTGAGCGCTGTAGTTGCTACCGTAAATATGGCCTGAAGCAGAATATACATAAACAAGCGATTCTGATCCCCAAGCAAACCACTAACGCGCCACCATACGTTGTTCGCTTTCTTTGCTTTTTTGGAGAGCTCCCTACCAAATGACGAAAATAACAGAATCAACACCGACCACAGGCAGGAAAAACTAAAGATAATGACCCATGTGACATTCATAAACTAGCACAACAAGGGACAGATGGAAAAAGAAAGGTACATGCACCAAAAGGGAAGTTTCGTCATAGGCTGAAAAAGTAAGAACACTAAAACAACTACCTGTAAGATGTCATGACTTCAGGGTCGCGCAGAAATCTCTGTCGACGTAGGACATCTACTATGAGATAATAGAGAACTTGCCAAAGAAAGTATGCAGCTAATGGAACCCAAAATAGCCAAGTCCAAAGGTAGAATTGGCTTTCTACATAAGGCCATGATGCTCGTTCTGGGGTCCCTTCAGGATGCATAGCTCCAAAAAACTCAGGATCCCACCAGCGAATTGTAAAGAAAACTAACCCTGCAGATCAGAATAGTTGGAAGTAATCGATTTAAACTAACCAAGTGTTCTGTAATATTAATGTGGAGATAAAACCGGCATACTATCTCATTCATTGGAAAAGTAAAACTACGATCCCAAAAGATATATTATATGTAATACAGTGGTCACATAAACATCTTATGATCTCTGAACCGAAAACTTATTATTTCTAGGTAATTCACACAGTGCACACAAAAGGTTGATTAATCACTGAGTGTCCTATATCTTTACTTTTTCATCCAAAAAAGTTGATCGAGTGTTTTGCATGATGTGCTGCAGCAGAGGCAGACCAATCAGATAATTACAACTAAGATCTCGGACAGACTTTCGAGTATTAGCTTTACTTCTAAGTGGTTAGGAGTAAGGTGATTAGTTACTGGGTATCTTAGATGGTTTTCAAGTAGAATAACCAGATAAGTACAACTACCAAACTCTGACAGACTTTGAAGTATTAGCTTTCAGAGGAATTGAACACTCATGAAGCATGGTATCAGGCATCAAAAGATAATTGAAAGCACCCTTTCTACAATTGACCTATACAATGCAAATTAAACAAGATAACTGAAAGTACCCTTTTTACAATTGACAATGCAAATTAAACAAGAAATTATGGGGAAAGCAAATTGATCAAATCAAATATCACTAGCGAAGGCATGATCATAAGAAAAATTGCATATCAAAAATGGAAAACACAACGCAAACAGATAAACTCTTCAAGAGGGGAATATTAATAAACCTCATTTCATCACCTTTTTTCCCCTTCTAAAAGTAACTTTTACACAACTAATCTCGGTAGCAATTACACCTTGAGTGGAACACTTTGATAATGAAACAAAAAATAGCCAACACCAAGCTATGTCATCAAAGAGCAGAGAAATGAGAACTCTAAAAGGACAACCCAACATGAAATCTACTAGAGGTTATAAAGCAACACTGAACTCAGAAACCAGATCCTTGGAATGAGTCCACGACCAAAATATGGAGAATGACAGGACCTCAACTATATATAAGCATGAGTATATTTGAAACAATACATTCTCTTATATTTAGAGTGGAAGTTGATTTAGTCCATACTCCACTGTAGTAGTCTATCATGGTGGGCGTGAATAGGTTGTTGCTGCCCGCAATAGGAAAACAAAAGAATGCCTTACTAACCAGGTAAAAGATGTATAAAGACACTGACAATTTTATCAACTGAACTGAACACTAAGCTACACCGCCAAACAATCAATGCCCATGCTAGAGGTCCCTACAATTAAATGAAAGACAATAAAAATGTGTGCACAAATCTTAAAATTAGCATTAAGGACCAATCAAATATAAGATATTTACCTCTGCAAATGAGAAGCAAACCATGAACAGCTTCTCCTTAGTAGGAAAAAACATAAGCGTGATTAAGAAAATTGTGTTAGCATAATAGCAGAAGTCCTGCAAAACAAGAAGCCCGAATTCGAATCATTTTCCCAATGACCTGGAATAACTAGACGTGGAAGGAACAGAAACTTTATTCCCATGCTTTAAAGATTGAATTCCTATTAGGATTTGAAATAGTAGGACCTGAAAGATTTGGGATCCAAATCATACCGTTTCATTTAAGATCTTGATTTTGCATTTGTTTAGTAAAACAAAAATAAATATATGAAAAAATAGATTAAAAGAGAGTGAAGGTACGACAACCAAAAACTCAAAATTTCAAAGTGCAAATTTAACTACATTATATATATGTCTTTTGCATAGGCGTTCAACTAACAGATGAGAAACAGAAATAGTAGGGGTGAAGGTGAGCTTACCAAAAGATAGTAATGCCATTTCTTGTATCTATAATAGATCCATCTCAGAGGAACAAAGATGACATAGAACAAACAGTAAACATATCGAATATCCTTGGGCCCTGAGCATTGAACAAGCCATTACACAGTCAAAAAGAAAGCAAGTAAATTATTAAAATTCAGGAAGACTAGAAGTTTCACTCACTTGCACCCAAAATAAAGCAAAATGCCCCAAAACCAAGAACACCCATCAGATGAGTCACCTGCAAACTTCACGACTCCAATAAATACAACTTCAAAGAAAAAGGCAGTATAATACTGTAGACAAAGATTTGGTTCAACTTATCAACTCAAAACACAGTAAAAGCAGTAACATGCATGTAGTTGTGAAGTTGGATATTTAACCTTGTTAATGAATCGTTCATGTTCCTCGGCCCGTTTAGCGATCTGTGCTGCTTGTTTTGACAAGATCTGTTTCGTCTTCTCCTTCGTTTTCTACAAGAGAGAAATAAAAGAAAGAAAAGAAGATACGGCTCATTCAAGAAATCCTTCAAACACGTACACTGCAATAAAACTCACCATGAAAACAAGAAAACAAAAACAGAAATTAACAGAAATATGTACCTGGGATCGATCTTTGAAACGTTGTTTGACCTTACCGAAAGAATGGCCATTGCTATCTTCCATGGATTCTTCGTTGCTTGACATTTCGGTGATGAATGAATATGGGTGCTTTGATGCGATGTTGCGCGCTTTAAATACTGAATTCACGCAGCGTTATCTCGAATTCAGGAATCCTTTATTTAAATCATAGAGACTTGATGATTGATTATTTATCTTGCGATTGCCCTTCGCTTGTTTTGTTTATTAAATGCCTTTTTTGCTTTTGTTTTTGCAGAGCACACAATTCCAGAAATACACGTAAGGCGTGATATCCTTCGGGTTTTTTTTCGGCCCATACATATATAGTAACCCTGTCAACTTGTTTCTTTTCCCAACTACACACGTTAACTTTGTCAATACACTTCTATATTTGTTTTAATAATATGAAATTGTTATCAACATGTATACTACAACAACATACCCACTATATTTCCACCAAGTAGGGTCTAGAGAGAGCAAGTATATGCAGTCTATACCACCACCTCAAATGTGAGATTGAGAAATTGTTTTCAATAGACTCTCGACTCAAAATAAAACAATCTGGACAAGAAATAGTAAAAGAACAAGATACAATAGAAATCAATGATATTCAATAATATAGTAAGCAAGAAAGACCAAGTAAAACAGCAAAAGATACAACATCCTAAACTCATACTAACCTTCCTGCCCTAACCCACCTCCTCCACAACTACCTATCTAGGGTCATGTCCTCGGTAACCTGGAGTTACTCCATATCATATCTAATCACCTCCCTCCAATATTTCTCGGTCTACCTCTACCTCGCTTGAAACCATCCCTAGCCAACCTCTCACACCTCCGCACTGGGGCATCTGTGTCCCTCATCATCACATGATCGAACCATCTCAACCTCGCTTCCCTCATCTCGGATTCCACCAAAGCCACTCTAACCTTATCTCGAATAACCTCATTTCTAATCATATCTTCCCTAGTACACCCAAACATCCACCGAGGCATTCTCATCTCTTCTACCTTCATCTTCTGGGTGTGGGCCTTCTTAACAGGCCAACACTTCGCCCCATACAATAAATTCATTTTAACCACCACTCTGTAGAACTAGCCTTTAAGTTTAGGCGGTACCTTCTTGTCACGTAAGATTCTGGAGGCGAGCCTCCATTTCATCCACCCTACCTCAATTCTATGAGTGACATCCTCACCGATCTCTCTATTTTCCTGAATCATAGACCCCAGATACTTAAAACTCTCTCTATTATTAGTAGAATGATTATCAAGCTTAACAACTACATCGGACTCATAAGACACCTCACTGAACTACTCCATATATTTGGTCTTGGACCTACTCAACCTAAATCTTTTAGACTCAAGGGTTTGCCTCTAAACCTTCAATTTAACATTAACTCCACTATGTATATCATCAATCAAGACCACATCATCTGCAAAAAAGAAAATAGTAAGGCACCTCACCTTGAATTTATTGTGTCAAAACATCCATCACTAAGGCAAAAAGAAATGGGCTAAGCGTCGATCCTTGGTATAACCCCATCAAGACAGGAAAATACTCTGAGTCCTCTCCCCAAGTCTTCACTCAAGTTTTGGCTCTATCGTACATATCCTTAATCACCCTAACATACATCATAGGTACACCTTTAAACTCCAAACATCTCCAAAGAACCTCCTTGGGAACTCTATCACAGGCCTTCTCTAAGTTGATAAACACCATATGCAAATCCTTCTTCATTTTTCTATACTGCTCCACCAGTCTTCTAGCAAGATGGATGGCTTCAGTAGTCGAGCGTCATGGCATAAATCTAAACTGTTTTTCAGAAATAGTAACAATCCTTCACAACCTCAACTTTACTACTCTCTCCCACACCTTCATAATGTGCATCAATAACTTGATTCCCCTATAATTATTGCAATCCTAAATATCACCCTTATTCTTATACAATGGTATCATCGTACTCCACCTTCAATCTTCAGGCATCCTCATCGTCTTGAAAATTATGTTAAAAAACCTAGTCAACCACTCCATACCTGCCCATTTTGTGCACTTCCAAAAATCTACCAAAATCTTATCTGGTCTCATCGCTTTACCTCTATGCATCCTACGAATAGTCCCATTCACCTTCTCAACCTTAATGCACCTACAATAACCATAATTGCAAAACTCTCAGAACGCCTCAAATCCCCCAACTCAATGCAAGTGTTCGTGCCTTCATTCAGGAGCTTATGGACGTAAGACTGCCATCTCTTTCTAATACGATCCTCCTCTACCAAAACTTTGTTGTCCACATCCTTAATACACTTCACCTGATACAGGTCCTGAGCCTTGCTATCCCTAACCTTTTCTAGCCTATACAACTTTTTATCCCTGCCTTTACTATCTAACGTTGTGTATAAACTCTAAAAAACTGCATCCTTATCCATCGTGACCACTAATTTTAGCTCTCGCCTAGCAATCTTATACTCCTCCTTATTCTTTCGTTTATCCTCTTCGTCCTTACTCCTAGCCAACTTCGTGTACGTTCTCTTCTTAACCTCCATCATTTCCTTCACCTCTTCGTTCCACCACCAGTCTTCTAGGTGCTTACCCGAGCGGCCTCTCGAGATACCCAACACCTCTCTAGTTGTCTCTCTGATGCAATTGGCAGTCTTATCCCACATACTATCAGCATTCCCTCAACTCTTCTAATCCTTCTTCTCCATCAACTTATCCCATATATCCAGTGCACTGGCCAAAGTTAGACTGCCCTATCTAATCCTCGGCTGAACCTCCATACCTCTCCTTCTCCGCTCCTTAATGATCTCTAAGTCCATCACCAAAAGCCTATGTTGGGTCGAAAGACTCTCACTCGGTAAGACCTTATAGTCCTTACAAATACCTCTATCTCCTTTCTTGAGGAGAAACAAGTCAATCTAAGTCTTAACCATCGAACTACGAAAGGTAACCAAGTGAGCCTCTTTCTTGGGAAAGTTTGAATTCACTACCACCAATCCAAACACCCAAGCAAAATTCAAAAGTGTCACTCCTTCATCGTTTCTTATACCAAACCCATAGCCTTCATGCACACAATCATAACCCCTCGAAGAAAACCCTATGTGCCCATTGAAATCCCCTCCTGTGAAAAGTTTCTCATTACTAGGGACACCCCTCACCATCTTGTTCAAAGCCTCCCAAAACATCTTTTTCTCTTCCTCATCCAAGCCTACATGCGGGTACACACTAATAATATTCCAAGGATACCCTCTAATAACTAACTTAATTGATATCATCCTATCATTGACCCTCTTAACCTCTACCACTTGCTCCCTAAGCCCATCATCTACTAGGATACCTATATCATTCCCGTTCCTCATGCTTCCTGAATACCACAACTTATACCTATCTACTACCCTCGCCTTAGTACCTGCCCATTTAGTTTCTTGGAGACAAGCTATATTAATTCACCTTTTCACTAACTCTGTTGACTCCTCTAATAAAGAATCTATACTCCACGACCCTACTCTCAACCTAAAGTCACCCTTAGCCCCTTTACCCTTTCTGCCCCCTGCCCCTGCCCTCACCCTACTCCCCGACCCCTATCCCCAACCCAAGCCCATCCGAATGCATGACCCTAAGCCAATACCATCTACCACAGCCACCACTTATCAATATGTATAGTCGAAGAAAATAACAAATTCATAGGTAATTATGAATTTTCTCTTATGTTTTCTACAAAATTTATTTTGGACAAGTGCATTTGGATGTGGATTTCAAACAGTTTTGAGATAGCAAAAAATTTATATGTGTGATTTTGCACTAAATCAAGAATATTGTATGAATATTTTTATCGCTTCAATATAATTAAATTGAAAGAATTGAAATTTTCTCTTATAATTTTTAATATTAGATTATTCTAATTTGATAAAAAAGTTGAGTGTGAATCAGTGGGTCTTACTTTCGACTATTGACTATTGTTATCTTTGTAAACTTTGCATGTGTGGAATTCCAATCCCATCAATGTTTCTTCCTTCTATTAATTTTTTCTTCTATTATTTACGACTTTATTCACTTTCAAAAGACTATTGTTATTGTTTGTAACTTCGCAAGTATGGAATTCCAATCCCACCAAATGTTTCTTCTTTCCTTTAATTTTCCCTTCTATTATTCATGACTTTATTCACTTTCAAAAGAGTTAAGTTGAAAAACTTACTACAAATAATTAATCAGGTCGGTGAATTTTTTTTTCAAATGTGTATCTAAATTTTCATATATATAGTTCAAATATGTACAGTAGTTTTTCATATTTAGAAGCTAACTCAAAAATATTTAAGTTTGTGCTCAATTTGAAAAAATGCACTATGACAATAAGCTATAAACTGATAAACTTTGTGATAAATGGTGAATATTTTAGTAAGATACTTGATAATCTATTTTACACGTAAATTATATTAAAACTAGTGTTATAAAGATGTTTTCAGAATGAGTTTTGTTGAGTGTTTGTTCTGACTTTCTTACCATAATTTGATTTTTCTTTAGGTACCATAATTGTGTTTCCCTTTAGGAATGGGAAAACATATTCTCCATAATTGGCTAATCCTTTATCACGACCCGAATCAGGGCCTGGCCCTGACGAGTATCCCAAATCCACCGTGGACCAGAGACTATCCCCTGAACTTAACCCAAATACCACACATTGCCCAATAATTGTTGAGTTCAAACATATAACACGATAGCATGAAATAAGCTCAAAGAATAAAAAATATGTCTGTAATCGATAATAGACAACTGACTCCGAAACAACCAACCAACACCACCCAAGTCCACAGTAATCTAATAAATTCTCTACGCAAAGAAATCCAAAACCAGTCTTGGTCGGGACATGTTCCGGACTCTGATAATGTTAATGATAATGTAAACACTCAATTCTAGTCTGTGAAAGGAACTGATGAAATGTCTAAGTCTTTTGGATAATGGAAGCTCACCATTTCACCACAACGAACCTACGAACCAAGCCGATCCACCTAACTCTGCGCAGGAAAAATATAGTATCTCTGGTGCCTGCATCGCGTGAGAATACAACGTCCGGAGACGGTTAGTGGGGTGAACACTAGCATATAACTCGGGGATAGAGGACAAAATAATGTCAAGTCAAACCATTTCAAATACCATAAACCACATCATAATACATAAATAAATAATATGTCGGGATAGGGAACAAGGTTTAGCATGAAGTAAAACATTATCCTAGACTATGTAGCTCAACCGCCATAATAGGCACCTACGAGCTATATGGGTTCAGCTCCCCCTACTAAAAGGGTGTCAGTGCGTGTTAGCCGCACGAATCGGAGAAAATCTGATGGAAAGATAAAGCCATCGAGACAACTAGACGATCCAAAAATATATATCAAGTGTGACATGTGCACACAGATCATCAAGACCAAACCTTATATCGGCAAACATGAGTTTCCAGTACAAGTCATCCAAGACCCACACCTTCACGGTTTCGCTACATAACCCTCATTAAGCCCAATTTAAAGAAAGTTTTACATAACACAATTGTTAATCAATGAACCAACCATTAAGGAACACCATGGGTATCGTCATACCCAAACACTTGCAAGCTTATCTCAACGTTATAACAATTATATTAAAACTTGGGGGAATGTCTTGCCCCTTTTGTTCATTAATATCAAAATCTTGCGGGAACTCCTCGCCCCCTTTGTTCATTAATATGATAGCCATCAAGGCTTTTAAAATTCAAGTTCATTGGTTTACCAATTATGCAATGCAATAACATAGGTTGGCAAGTAAAATCAAGTGATAATTTTATAATTTAAAACCATTTACACAAGTAGGTTGAGGGAATGATAACACTCAAATTACACTATTGAATGGGTGTTAGAGATCGTTGTCAATACAATAACCCATCTTAGGTTGGGGTCGAATCCACAAGGAGTGAAAGCATGGAATCCAAAACTCAAGAGTTTTGATAGTCTACTAAAAGGTGACCCGTAATGTGAATAAAACAAACATAAATGTAAAATAGGGGAATTAGTTTGAATGTGTTTATAGTGATAATTACTTCAATTTTAGAGCACTATCTTGACGTTGAAAAATGTTAGTAGTGACTTCAATTGAGAATAGGTCTTGGGGTTATGCAATTCTAGGAGTGGGTTCATTCATGGGTACTTGATAATTTATCCAACTTTTAGCTAAAAGTCACGGGTAGGCTAGATGTCAATGTATTAGTGTCAATCTTTCAATTATAACACCAAATTTCACAAGTGGGTTCTTTCGAACACCTCACAAGTGTGACAATTTTCCACATCTATTGCCTCAATTGACATCCTTTTGTCTAAGAGATATCATTAAATGAAATGAATCAAGTAATTGGTTGTATTTATTCCTCACACTTGTCCCCTCTTTC
Source organism: Capsicum pubescens (assembly GCA_030864215.1). Taxonomy (NCBI): domain Eukaryota; kingdom Viridiplantae; phylum Streptophyta; class Magnoliopsida; order Solanales; family Solanaceae; genus Capsicum; species Capsicum pubescens. The sequence goes on along the minus strand of CM061544.1, from coordinate 188,064,521 downwards.
AAGAATGACATAGGTTCAAGGGTGGTTGGGGTTTTCAACCCCCAACTCTTAGTTAAATCATGGAATAAATGCAACACCCATCACAAATAACTAATTAGAAGAATAATCAGTTAACACCCATACACTACCACAACCTAAGCAAGCATAACCCCAAGATTTAGAATTAGCTACTCATAGATAAAAGGGGTAAAAATATACCTAAGTTATCATTGACTTCATCCATGAGAAGTAGCGAGAATGTAGTTTCAAACTTGGAATTTCAATAAAGCTTTAATGGAAAATCACTAACATATATTTTTCATTTAAGCTTAGTACAAAAAACTTCTAAGATGAAAAGATAGGTGATAATATGAAAAGAGAGAAGCTAATATGCTAAGCGATATGCTAAGTTCAAGAATAGAAGCTAGGTCTTGAAAAATGAACTAGGAACCCTTTTTTAGGCCCTACTTCCACATTTGACAAAATTACAAAATTGCTACCTTTCTCTTAATTTGTTTGAGCGGATCCAAAGAAGTTGGATAACAGATAGAGAGAAGATGGATAGCAGCTCCAAAGAAGATGCAAAACGGGTGCAAGGTTGATGCGAAGCGGATGACTCTTTTCCTTGACATTTGTCTTCTTGTTGACATGAATGACTTGCCCATCCCTTTTTTACTTTTACCTATATAAATGAGCATTATTAAGAGATTACCATCAAATTAATGGAAAAGCGTGATAATTTAGGCTTAAAAGGTGCTAACAAGTCGCCAAATTGACGACTTATCAGGGAACATCATTACTCAAAACCAATTTCTAAATTTTTTTAAAACATCAATTTGGGGAAAACCATGACCCCTTATTTTATTCACCATTTCATGCACTCTACAAGTTCTAAACCATAAAAAAAGCACAAGTAATGTATAATAAATTATGAGAAAGTAATTCAAGGAGAAACCATATCAAAACCCCCAACCATGTAGGAAACCCACATTCAAAACCATTCAATTAAACCATGTAATAAATCCATGTCGTTCATAAGATAATAACTAGGGAAGAGTAACATGCCTGAATTATCCAAGTTTATGGAGAGAAATCAACCCTTGAGCCCTTGGATGACCTACTTCTTGGAAACCCTAAGTATCTTGAACTTGAAGTTTTTGAGAGAGTTTTGAGAGTGTTTAATTATGTTATGAATGAGAAATATCCCTTTGAGTGTTTTATGAACGTGGGGTTTTAATTGGGTAAGAAGGGGATTGTCCAAAGTGCCCTTTAATTAAAATCTAAAATTTAGCTGTTAGTGACTACGGGTCATTATATGACTCGTAGGGATCCTTTAAGACTCATCACCAAAAATCACTCGTCACCACGACTTGTAGACAAGATAGTTTCTAGGGCACACACACTGTTGACCATACGAATCACCTAATACAACTCATAATAGGACACTATGACTCGTAGGGTCCAATCGTAGTCAACACAACAACTATTTAGGTATATACTAAACATCCTATAATTTGTACACAACGGCCCGTAAAGATTTCTTGTGACTTGTAGTGAGGCACTTATACTCAGAGCAGAAGACTTAGTCACACAAACTATTCAGGCTACGATTTGGGTCTCAATGACTCATCAAGACTCCCTACGACTCGAAGGGTAAGTCGAAGTCAAGACAGTGAGGATAAAACTTTAGAAATTTCTAAGGACCAAAATCCTGAGGTGTTATATCCTCCCCCTCCCCCACCGTAGGATCATTTGTCCTCGAATGACAGAACAAGGCATTTATTAGCACGATTTGACTCCTAATATATCAACACTTACCTTTAACAAAGACATAACATAAAGATATTAAGGAATATACACACCTTAAGCACGATTATCCAAAGAAGAAAAGAGGAATGGGTATTTGTACTTCCCAAGAACCTTTACTGAAGCCACGTCCTTAGTCTACATCCAACAAGTCCTAAAATCCCCATAAAGACTTCCTTGTATGAGCACTCTCCAAAGAAACAACCAAGGAAGGATCACCCATGCACTTCTTCAATATTGACATATGAAAGACTGGATGAATAGAATTCAAATTAGAAGGCAACTCTAAATCATAGTCCCAACTTTCTTCAAAACACGATATGGTTCAATATAAAGGGGACTGAGCTTTCCCTTCCTTAAAAACTGCATCACTCCCTTAATGGGATACACCTTCCAAAATACCAAATCATCCATATCAAACTCCAAATCTCTTCGTCTTACATCTGCATAGGACTTTTGGCAACTTTGGGTGGTTTTTAGCCTATCATGAATTACTTTCACCTCCTTCAAGGCTTGGTGAAACAAGTCCTGGATAAAAAATCTATTTCGCCAACCTCAAACCACCCAATAGGAGACTTACACCTCTTACCATACAACTATAACACCCTCAAATTTTGGGTATTTTATTTTTGGCCTTCCCATACATAAAATATAAATTTTGACTCAAATCATGTTCGGATATGTAAAAAGGGTAACCCAAGAGAGTTTCAAAATATTTGGAAAAGGTTTGGGATTGTTTTAGGTTACAGAGGCAGTAAACCTCTGTAATAGCCCCGTGGCATGGAAGGTAGTCACCGCGATGAGGTCTGCGATGCAGAATTATGTATTTTTGTGGTTGTTTTGCTTAATTAAAAAGAGAAAAATGGTAGAAAGGTCTTTTCACTCATACACGACTTATAAAACATACAAGGACCAAATTCTTATCTGTTTTTCAATATGCAAAGGTCATTATTCACTCTTAAACATCCTCTCTCAAAATCCTCTCTTCAACTCAAGGCTAGGGTACAAGGAGGTGATTATCTAGGGTCCTAGGGGTATGGTATTCTTTGAATTTCTTGGCAATTAAGGAATGATCCCAATTTGACTCATCTCCTCAATTCTAATCTCAATCGTTCATCATATTCGATCAACGACTAATATTAAATCAATTTTCACTAATATTTTTTTAAAATTGGACAACTTCAGACTATTTTTCTTGAACTGAGGGTATATTGGAAACAACCTATCTACCTTAGCAATAAGGTTTGCGTACACTGTACCCTCCACGAACGTCAATCTGAAGGAATTAATTGGGTTACTTGTGTTGACACTCAATTTTGACCTTAGGCTGCTATTTTAGCAAATTTACAAACATTGTCTATTATTATTATTATTATTATTATTATTATTATTATTATTTTTATTATTATTACGTCTTTCTTACATTTATTAAATAGCAACCTAAGTCAATTCAATTTGCCCAGCTTATGTAATGACTAGCCTAATTCTTATTCAATTAATATCAATTTTAGTCAGAATTGATATTAATTTGAGCTGAATAAACCTTAGTTTGACTCAATTTTGAAAATACTTGTGAAGCTCACACGAGCTGATCAAGCAGCCGAATATGACATCAAAGATGTATTTGAGCTGATCATCAATCTTAGCTTGATTCGTTATTGAGATTGAAAAATTAATGGTCATCAGTGACGGATAAGTAATTCAAGATTAACTAACACCTCTACCCAAATGCACGTAAAATAATCTTGCACTTAATCTCAAAACTATTAATATAAGCCAAACAACTCCCTAGAGATAAGTTACTACTATTAATAAGTGTGAAGAAGCAGACAACACTTTGTCGACATACCTGCTTCTTTACCTGCTTCAGCGACTCCATGATTTTACTATATTACCCCCTAATTAATTATTATAAGTCATTTACATATTAAAAAATTAATAATATTTAATAAAAAATAAAATAGGCATTTATAACATGTCTTCTTCAGTTGTTGTTGACACCTAATTTTGACCTCTTTGTGCTTTCTTAGGCTGCTATTTTATCAAAATTATTTAATTTTAAATATTAATATTTTTACACATTATTCTCGTATTATATAAATAACGACATGTCACATTAATGATTTAAATGTTTACAAATTATTTTTATTAATTTTTATTATCATTTTTTTATAATTTATTAATTCAAATACAATATTTTACATAATTTTCTTACTTAAATCATCTTTCATAAATATGCACACTCACACTTTACAAATACATTGTCTAATTTTTATTATTATTATAATAATTATTATTATATTTAAATTTTGTAACTAATTTATTTTAAATTATTAACGAAAATTTTGTAAAATATATTCACAAGCAATGAAGAGGCAGTTGTTGACACCCAATTTTAACCTCCCGATGCTCCTTTTAGACTGCTATTTTAGTAAAATTATTAATTCTAAATGTTAGAATTTTTTACATATTTTTCTTGCATCAAATAAATTTTTGACATGTCACATCCATGATTTTAAAATATACGAAGTATTTTGCAGTATCACTTTTACAATCCATTAATTTAAATATAATATTTCTCCACATAATTTTATTAATATTTTTGTTAATTCTTTTCGTAAATGTGCACACTCACAATTCACAAATGCATTGTCCATTATTATTATTATTATTATTATTATTATTATTATCAACGACTTTATATAATAATTTTTTTACGTAACATTAATTTGTACATACTAACTTTATTTTTTGACGTTTTATTTAATTAACAGCATAAGTTAAACTGATTTTTCTAATCTATTTAAATTCTAGCCTTTTTCATCTAAATATAACAATTTTAGCCTAGTTCTATTCAATTTATTACAATTATAGCCAATTTGTGACTCAACTTACAATTTTATTCAATTTTTAACATGTTTTAAAGTAATTTTAATCTCAGCCGTTGATCAAAATTGATCAAATGGCTGAGATCCCACCACCCTCCTCTTTTCTTTTAAAGGAAACATCAACCCTAATATCTTCATTTCAACAAAAAATAGCCGCACCCGTATCTCTCTACCTCCTCTCGCATCCCCTCTCTTACCAACAGCTATGGTCATCGTTCTCTCCGTCGCTGATGAAACCCCTCTCTCTCATTCTCATTGCCTTCACAGCCATCTCCTTCCTTCAGCCGGTGACCCTTACCAGCAAAACCATCATTGCTGCCAACCACCCCCGTGCAGCCATCAACCGAACTAGCCCTGTTCCATTCGTCGGAGCGCCGCCGCCCTACACTAGCAGCAGCCGGCGAAGCAGCCATAGCTACTGTCGCTGCCTTGATATCTTCCCCACTCTCAAGAGCGTCATCCACGCCGGCAAACCAGCCTCGACACAACCAGCTGACGTTCACCATCCCTCTCTGTCGTTCCTGCCACAACTCCGAGGTTTTGTATGGATAACAATAAAATGAGTCATGCCTTGGCCAGAGTCAAAATAAGGTGCAAATATACAACCCTTTACACACTTCCTTCTGAGAAACTTGCATGCACCACAAAGCCCGCCACCACCACTTCTCATGTTTTTTGTTTCCATTGATTTTGTGGGGTATGTGGAATGATGAAGAAAAAATACAGGGAGAAAAAGAGTTAAAGATTTGTAAAAGAGAGATAGGGAGTATCTATTTAATTATAGAAGGTTGGTAAGGACTGCTTGTTGCTGTTTGTTACTACTAGTAGTTCAGTTCTGCTTTAGATTTTTTTAAATGAGAAAATGTTCAACCTTTTGGTGGTGGGTCACTAGATAGACAACTATGCTACTCCATTTAACCATATTTTTCAAAAGATTTATTATTGTGTGATGAATAAGGTATAATAATTTTGGATTAAATATAGGATTATTTTATTTTATTTTATTTTTGGTTGGAGGTATTAGTTAGCTTCTAGATTATTTATCCACCATTTATATCTTAATGATGTAATAAGTTATCAAATATATATGGTGGAAAAACTTATTCCGGATAACTAATCTCGGAATAACTCACGGTGTGTATTCGTTATAACAGTAAATAAGGTGTATAACTAATGGAGTTATTCATAAACTGAAAATCCTACTAAACAAATAGTTAATTATTACTTGCTACCAAATGACCCCTAAGTTAATTATATGCATTGCTAGCATAGATTTTTTTTATACTATTATGTTGCTTAAAGAATATCCATAAGAAACTATAAGATTCCTAATTTTAAAATAAAACAGGCTTGGTATAACAAGAAGAGCTGACCTTCATAACTTAAAACTCTCATTTTGAGATTTTATTTATATGGTCTTCTTTATAAAGGTGTAAATTGTACATTAAGAAGGTGGCTAATGAGAAGTAGATTTCTTTGATTTAAGTACATTCATGGATACTTTTAGATACAACACTACAAGTATATTGATATAAAATCTTGCATTGAGACAAGATTATGTCAGCAAATAACCCTTCTGTTTATATTACTGATACACCCAAATTACAACTCTCGTTAGAAAGTGTAAGCGGTCGCTTTCAAATATAAAACCCAACTGGGTTGGGTGTCGAATCCCACAGGGAATACTCTGGTCACTAAGTGTTGCAATTATTAGTAGACTGTTGGTCGAAAATTCCAAGGAAAAAGGGGGGTTTGGTTTAGGCGTGAACTAATATTATCAAAGTAACAATGGAACGATTTGCGTAGTAAGATTTAATCACAGAGATTGATAAGTTAGGGTTATGTCCACCTTATAAGTTCTACTTCTCTATTAACTATGAGTAACGCGGAATTTAGACATGCATGCACTTATAGAGAATCGTATTCTAATTCTAAATCCAAGTGTTTCCCAACCATCAAGGATTTGTTTCACTTTAGCTCTCCCGAGCCTAAAGTGTATAACAAATGGTACAAATTCTCCAAGAAGTTAATCCGGTTAAGGAATTAACGTGTAAATAGAGGTTGGAAACCCTATTTCCTTGTCACACTCTCTTTTCCAAACATGCAACTTTTCTCTCGAACAAGTTAATGCTATAATGGCGTATTCTCTATGTTTGCAACCATAAGAATTCAATCAAAATGAAGAGAGTAATGATATAAGTAGCATAACACATCAAGAATTCACAAACTCATAGTAATAGATAGTATCTTACAAGGTTTCCATAACCCTAACAGAGAAGTTTAGCTACTCATGAGTACAACGGAAATCAAAGAAGACATCATCATCATACCAAAGTTAGAATAATCTCACGATGGGGATGAAGTTGGCATCAAACAAGAGGTTGACTTTTTTCTTCCCTTTAGCCGTTCGTGTAGCCTTAGCGTTTTTCTCCGTCTTAAACTTACAGAATCTTTTTAAACTAAAAAATGAAAAGTGCTGAATAATAATGATCGAATGAATGCTGAAAAATTCAGCAAATAAGGTTTTTATAACATCCTTGTCCTACTAAGTTACTGCTGCATCCCTAGGTATTTAGAAGTACTGATTTTGCCCGGGACAAGTTCTCCATGCATCACATTTGGTCCACAAGCTTCCAAAAGCTGCCCAAAGGTCCACAAAGTGCTGAAATCTTCATCATTAATACCTGAAAAACATGTTAATCACATAGGTTAGCTCACTTAAAGGAAAATGGACTAAAAGTGCAGGAATTATATATTTTATCCTCCAAACTTATGGGGTATAAATACGCCCAACATCACCACCCCACACTTAAAGCTTTGTTCGTCCTCGAACAAAATATTACGTCCATGCAAACACCTAACTAGAATTTCACAATAGCAACACAAAATGTTCAACAAGACATGCACGACAATTATTAACAGAGAGTAGGTTTCTTGATCACTACTAGAAACAATTCAACCTCCAACATAGACTCGTGAGGATGGTTAATTCGTATCCATAAGTTAAGCCACAAAGAATCATATAACACTACCCAAAAATCATCAACCATGTGTGTCTCACACAAGATATTACCCATGATCACTCATAGTTTTGCAATTTTCGAAACATGGGTATAAGACTCTCCTTGCTCTCACTTCTCACAAAGAATTCTTATGTTGCAACTGATGACCATAGGCTTGCCCTTAGTGTAATGCTCTACTGGACACACTGCCCTCAGTGGAAAATAAATAAGGAGAACCTGATTAGTCGGACTCTTCCTCTATGTCTGGGGTCATACCCCCTGCGTCGGAATCATCATCAGAGTCGTCGTCATCAGAGTTGTCCTCCACGTCTGAGTCTGGCAGTTGGTGATTATCATCAGTCGGCACGTCATCATCGAGAGGTTCCTCAAAATGTACCCTATCTCCACACATAGCCCGCGCATGCTCATTCATCGGTAGTCATAATCTAACTGTTGAAGCTCTGCATCAGTCGGAACCCGACCCCCACTCATCATGGTAAACCGAGTCATGCCATATAGATGGCGAAAGAAACTTTCATCCCGAGCATGTCTTTCCGCAGTGGTAAGGTTGATGCCATGACCAGTTTCAGGCTCTTTAACTTTCATAAGATCAACCTTCTTCGAGTTGTGTGGAAGATTATGATCTGCAGGTTCCTCTTCAATGTGCTCCTTCCTTAAGCTCACAGTCAACAAATTTCCAAAGCTGAAATGGGACCTTTTGTGCAGCCTAGCCTTACGCATTGACGATCGTATAACCGCACCAATGTTGATGGGAATATTAGTCATCAGAGCGTACACCAAGCATAATCTATCACGTGTGATCTTTGTGTACTGTGTCCCAGGAATCAGGCAAGAGTTGACTATCCTCAACCATATACGAGCTTCTCTGTTCAAGGAATCATACGGGAAGGTATTGTGCCGACCGTTATCCTTGTGACGAATCCACCAAGCCATGGACCTTGTTCCGCACAATGTGTGTCTGATTTCCCTGTAGGGCGGTCTGTGATAAAGCTCCTTGAGCGGTGATGGATCCACAAATGGAAGGCCCAGAAAAGAGTTGAAGAACTCCGCATTCAGTTGCAAGACTTGGCCCCGAATCTTTACTTCACTTCCGGTAGTCTTTGGGGACCAATTGGCATAAAACTCTCGCGTTAGATCAAGATTGCATTCCCCCATATCTCGGAAAATAAAATCAAGATTTAGTGCCATGATTTTAGCCAAAATGCGGGGCTCTCTGTTTGCTAGACTCTCCTTCTGCATCAAATCCACGTGAACATATTTTTTTACTTTGTTGTTCTTGTACCACTCATTTCCTTCCTCCTCTAGGACCCATTTTATCCCGAAAGTGTGTCGAGGCACTTGCAAAGAGGAGGACTCAGCTTGCTCTTTTCTTGACCATTTCTGACCTTTCTGTGAGGTGGACACTTTTTCTTTTCCTTGTCGTCCTTTTGGAGCCATTCTACCTGAGATCAAAATAGAGTCATGTTAGTTTCATCTCGGAAGATTCACTATAATCGAACAACAACCAGTGATGGCACCACCCCACACTTAATTTGTTGGCACAGACTAATTAAGTGAGTGATGTCGATTACTCAGACTTCGTCGACATACATTTAGGCGATATGTTCCAACAACATGTTTAGCACAGTCATATTTTCATGTAATCTTGACTATCCTTTCCAACTTTATTTCAATGGATTTATGCACTTTTTGAACAAGACTACCACATAGAGTTCTTATCAGGTTATTGCATAGAAATAATCACACCATCATATACTTGTGGTCAATCATAATCCATACCTCGATGAATGAGTCATTCAAACATTCAAGCTTACAACGTTCAAGATTACGCATTAACTTTACAATTTCGACTCCATAAAAATATAACAGTGTATTACAATCAAGTACAAGTCGGAACAAAGTCAAGAACGCCCACACGTATTCTTTCACTCAATATAGATGTATCATAACAAACCAATCATATTATTATCACCAAACACCACTCCAGAATCTAAAATACCATTATAAGCGTAGTATTGCAACAACTACGGGATATAAAAGAATAACTTACTTGGCGATTGTTTGGGAAGATGATCTTGCAAGATTAGATGAGCAAAAAGAAAAATTTTGATAGATTTGGGAAGCTTAGGCGGCGCCTAGGTTGAGCAAACAAGTGCATTTTGTTCTAAGGTTGAAGATCTATTTATAGACTAAGCCATGGGTCGGGTTTGATCCATGTAAAATCGGGTTAGGAGACAAAAAGGCATAAGTAGGCGGCGCCTAATGCTTTGCCTATGCTTAGCATAGGCGGCGCCTTTGTCAATGCCTAGTTGGACATAGGCGGCGCCTTTGTCAATGCCTTGTTGGGCATAGACGGCGCCTTTGCCAATGCCTTATTAAAACAGTGAGCATAGGCAATGGCATAGGCGGCGCCTATGGTATTGCCTAGATTTACATAGGCGGCGCCTATGGTATTGCCTAGATTTGCATAGGCCTTGCCTTGTCCATTGCCTAGATTAGTATAAGCATTTCCTTGTCTATTGCCTAGATTAGCATAGGCAATGCCTAGCTGATAGCATTTGCTCCATCATTCCTACTTTACCACCTTTAGCATGGCTCACTTTCAACTCAAAATTTAGGACCAATCTCCTCCTTTATACATCTTTCACCTACACTTAATCAAAAACAACAAAAAATGATTAGACGGATGGGTTGTCTCCCACCAAGCGCCTTAGTTTTGGTCGTGGCTCGACTCTTCTTTTTGGATTTTTATTTAACAAAAACAAACTCCTAGTAAAACAAAACTATTAAAAATGATGGGTTGCCTCCCATGTAGCGCTTGATTTATTATCGCGGCACGACATAGTTATCTCGATTACTTTAGACTTCATCGAGATAGACGGTGGCTATACATTTTATCGAGTCAAGTGGACCGATATATGGCTTCACTCGTTGGCCATTCACCTTAAAGACACCACCATCATTGTTTTCTAACTCTACTACTCCAGACGAGTAGACTTGGCTATTTTTAAATGGACCAGACCATGTAGACTTCAACTTACCTGGAAATAGCTTCAGTCTGGAGTTGAAAAGAAGTACCAAATCACCCTTCTGTAAGTTTCGTTGGATAATCCTCCGATCATGGTACTTTTTTATCCGTTCCTTGTAGAGGTCTGTTTTTTCATACGCGTGTAGACGGAATTCATCCATCTCATTCAGCTGTTCCAATCTCAGATTAATAGCATCATCCCAATTCAGGTTAAGCCGTTTCAACGCCCACAACGCTTTATGTTCGAGCTCGATTGGAAAGTGACAAGCCTTCCCATAAACTAGTTGGTAAGGTGACATACCAATTGGTGTCTTGAACGTAGTCCTATAAGCCCATAAGGCATCATCTAGCTTTCGGGACCAATCCTTCCTACTAGCATTTACAGTCTTAGCAAGGATCAGCTTGATCTCCCGATTAGAAACCTCTAGCTGCCCACTAGTTTGTGGGTGGTAAGGTGTAGCTACCTTATGTTGCTTGACCCCATATTTCACCAACACGGCTCTGAACAGCTTGTTGCAAAAGTGTGATCCTCCATAGCTTATGATGGTACGTGGTACCCTAAAACGAGAGAAGATATTTCTCTTTAAGAATGCAACAACACGCTTACCTTCATTATCAGCCAGCGCTACCGCTTCGACCCATTTGGATACATAATCCACAACAACTAGGATATATTTCATCCCAAACGAATTCACAAATGGGCCCATGAAATCAATACCCCATACATCAAATAGCTCTACTTCAAGAATTTTAGACATGGGCATCTCATGGTGCTTTGAAATCGCGCCTTGCCTCTAACACTGATCACATCTTCTCACAAAATCATAGGCATCCTTGAATAATGAAGGCCAATAATAGCCGCTTTGCAATACCTTCCTGGCTGTCCGATCACCTGCATGGTGACCCCCAACTTGGGAAGCATGACTTGCTTCCAAGATGCTAGGCACCTCCACATCAGAGATGCATCGCCTAATAACACCACCAGTACATCATCAAAAAAAATACGGTTCATCCCAGAAGTAGTGTTTCACATCATGCATGAACTTTCTCTTTTGATGAAAGGAGAGATTCTCAGGCATCACTTTACTTACCACGTAGTTCGCAAAGTCTGCATACCCGGTAAGTCTTTCACCATAGTGGCTAGGATCTCTTCGTCGGGAAATGCATCATCAATCTCAAGGTCGGGTTGCGCTATGTGCTCACTCTCAAGTCTATATAAATGATCAGCTACTTGGTTTTCGCAACCTTTTCTATCCTTTACCTCGAAATCAAATTCTTGAAGCAATAACACCCACCGAATTAGCCTTGGCTTAGCATCCTTCTTTGCCATTAAATATCTCAGAGCCGCATGATCTATATGAACTACCACTTTGGTTCCCAACAAGTAAGCACGGAACTTGTCAAAAGCATAAACAACTGCTAGAAGCTCTTGTTCCGTGACGGTATAGTTCTTCTGGGCTCCATTCAAGGCCTTGATCACATAGTATATTGGATGAAATAGCCTTTCTCTTTTCTGACCAAGTACAGCACCCAAAGTTACCCCACTTGCATCACACATCACTTCAAACGGTAGAGACCAATCGGGTGCTACAATAATAGGAGCTTCAACTAGCTTCCCTTTGAGGCTTCAAATGCCTTCAAGCAATTTTCACTGAAGTCGAACTTTGCATCCTTCTCCAAAAGTTTGCATAATGGACTAGCAATCTTGGAGAAGTCTTTAATAAACCTCCGATAAAAACCTGCATGACCGAGGAAACTACGAACTCCCTTTACAGAAATTGGAGGTGGTAGTTTCTCGATAACTTCAATCTTGGATCGATCCACCTTAATTCCTCTTTTAGAGACTTTATGCCCAAGAACAATGCCTTCCTTCACCATAAAATGGCACTTCTCCCAGTTTAGCACCAAGTTGAATTCAACACATCTCTGCAACGCCATACTCAGATTTGCCAAGCATGATTCAAATGACTCACCTACTACTGAAAAATTGTCCATGAACACCTCCAAGGTGTCTTCAACCATATCAGAAAAAATGGACATCATACAACGCTGAAAAGTGGCAGGTGCGTTACATAACCCAAATGGTATATGTTTGAAAGCAAACGTACCATACGGGCATGTAAAAGTTGTCTTCTCTTGATCTTCAGGAGCAATGCAGATCTGATTATAGCCGGAATAACCATCTAAGAAACAAAACCATCCCTTCCCTGCCAATCGATCAAGCATTTGGTCCATGAATGACATTGGGAAGTGATCCTTTAGCGTCCACGAATTCAGCTTCCGGTAGTCCATGCACACTCTCCACCCTGTGACAGGTCTGAGTGGAATTAGCTCATTTTTTTCGTTTGCGACTACCGTTATGCCCCCTTTCTTGGGCACACATTATACCGGACTCACCTATTTACTGTCGGAGATTGGATACACCACCCCAGCATCTAACCACTTAATAATTTCTTTCTTCACCACCTCTTGCATAGGTGGATTCAAACGACATTGATGCTCAATTGTGGGCATGCAATCTTCTTCGAGCTGAATCATATGCATATATATCCCAGGAGGGATACCAATTATATCAGCAATAGTCCAACCGATGGCTCTCTTGTATTTTTTTAGAACAAAGATGAGAGCCGCTACTTGCTGTTCACCTAAATCAGCCGCAACAATAACCGAAAGTGTATCACCACTTCCCAAAAATGCATACTTCAGGTGGCTGGGCAGCTCTTTCAATTCTAGCACTGGTGGTTCTTCAATGGATGGCTTTGCTGGTGGTGAAGGTCGATTCTTAAGATCAAGGTCCAGCTTCTTAGGAGCATGAGAATATGACCCTATTCCTGTTAGAGCACAAATAGTTTCTTCATACTCTTCAACATCCTCACGCTCAAAATTTAGAAGCACAGCAGCCAATGGATCAATAATAAGCTGCTTCTCTACAGATAATTCTTTCTCATCTTCATAATAAACATCAGCTACAGAGAACACATTCATATCTTTGGGCTGCTTCATTGATTTGCATACATCAAAACGGACCACTTCGTTATTCATCCGAAATAAAAGCTCATTAGCTCTTAAATCAATAAGCACACTTTCTGTTGCAAGGAAAAGATACCCCAAGATTATGGGAACTTCAGAATCCACCTCACAATCCAAAATAACAAAGTCTGCAGGAAAAATGAAGGTGGAAACCTTCACCAATACATCATATAAGATACCAACAGGTCATTTTACCGACCTATCTACCATCACGAGCCGCATATTGGTTGGTGTAGGATCACCCAACCCCAACTTTCTGTAAATAGATAGCGGCATCAAATTGATGCTAGCTCCCAAATCGCACAATGCCTTAGCAAAATCCAAAGATCCAACTGTGCAAGGAATAGTGAAAGCACCAGGATCTGTCTTCTTCTGAACTAACGATCTTGTAGCGATTGCACTGCAATGATGAACATTATCTGCCAGCTCATAGCTTACTGCCCTCTTCTTTGTCAAAAGGTCCTTTATGAATTTAGCGTACCCAGGCATCTGTTCCAGTGCCTCCATCAAAGGAATATTAATAGTCAGCTGCTTCAACATAGTCATGAATTTATTGAACCTGGTGTCATCAGCTTTCTTCTTCAGTCTCTGAGGAAAAGGTGATGGTGGAAGGGGAATAGTTTTCTCCACCACTTCCTTTTTATCTTGCTTCAGATTATCAATCTTTTCAGGCTGGTGACGTCTAAGTGTAGTGTCATGAACGTTCTGACTTTCAGCTTCTACAGAATCATCACAATCTATTTCAATCATATTCTCTTCTATATTATCAACCACCTGCTTGTCTTTGGATGGATTTTCCAACACCTTACCACTCCTGGTAGTAATAGCCATACATGATCCATCATTCCTTGGATTTTGCACGGTGTCGCTAGGTAGGGTGCCAGCTTTTCTTTGATTGAGTGCCGCTGATAGTTGACTCAATTGTTGTTCCAACTTTTTTATTGAAGTGGAATGCGAATCAACCAATTGATTTATTGAGGACAAATCATTTTTTACCTCCGTTACTCCCGTGTTGGTTGCCTCCACTCCTTTCAACAGCTTAGCCATCATATCTTCCATGGACATCTTCCCAGAGCCAGATGTCGCGGCCTCACGATTTCCAGGAGGAACATACAAACCACTCATGTCAGTCTTATTCTTATATCCAGATTTATCATAATAGTTCCGACCTTGGTTTCCTTGGGCATTGCCTCGGAAACCCCCCTGATTATTCAAATAATTTGCTTCCTTCTCAGAATCAGATTTATCTCTTCTCTGTGATACAACGGCCTTAACCTTTTCGGTCTTTCTTGATAATAAATGCTTGGTAAGAAGATCCATCTACATTTTCATATGAGCCATATCCTGGTCACGTTCCTCTTCTCTTCGCCTTTGTTCTGTCATCAAGCCAATAGATACAGTAGAGCTTGCTACCTCAGAATCCCTGGTATGCCAAGCTCTACTCTGCTTTGTCATACGATCTAGCATATCACTTGCCTCAATAAAAGTAAGGTCCATGAATGACCCACCTGCAGCATTATCAACCACTGGCTTAGTCACTGAATTCAAAGACCTGTATAATATCTCCATCAAGTGGATATTGGTCATCTGATGGTTTGGGCACCGCATAAGCTTCTTTTTGAACCTCTCCTATGTTTCGTGGAGAGCTTCAGTTGGAAGCTGTCACAAATTGCTGATCTCATCTCTTAATTGTGCTCTTTTGGATGGCGGAAAGAATCTTTCTAGGAAAGCATCTTTTAGTTGCCTCCAATTAGTAATAGAATTAGGAGTTAGCCCGTTCAACCATAGAGTTGCCTCTCCAGATAGAGACAATGGAAATAAGCGCAGTCGAATTGCATTCTGTCCAACTCCTGGATTGTCAAACGACTTGTATGTTGATATAAAGTTGATCAGATGTATATTCGGATCATCTCCTGCAAGTCCACCAAATAACCCCTTAAGTTGCAATAGCTGAATCATGGTGCTAGTGATATTGAACTTGGCTCCGGGTGCCAAGGGCGGAGGACTAATAGCCCATGTGGAACTAGCCCCATCCAGATCGTCATCATCATCATCAAAAGGAGCCTGCACAGCTCAGCATTCAGGTCTCATTCTAGCTTGACGATCTCTCCTTTTCACAGGTGCTGCCACCTCATCTGCATGCCGTGGATTAAGTAACTCATCATCACCCAGGTCCTCATCATCAGGATTTGTTGCCCGACCTAGGTTATCAATATTCTATTGATGCACTTGAGCAGCTACCAATGCAGCTAACCTATCCTGCTCTTGTTGAGCAGCCCTTCTTTCAATGTCACGTTGTTTATCCATTCTGCCAATAAGTTGTAGTTCAGGATTTATGGGTAATAATGGCTGACCAGATCTTCGTGTATTTGGCATGCACTCTACCAAACCTGAACAAAACAAAAACAACAAACAAAAAGTAAAATTCGAGAATCTTTGACCAAAGGGTCTAGTAACTATCACAAACTTAGTTGACAATTGTATTCCCCGGCAACGGCGCCAAAATTTGATACGCCTAAATTACAACTCTCGTTAGAAAGTGTAAGCGGTCGCTTTCAAATATAGAACCCAACTGGTCCGGGTGTCGAATCCCACAGGGAATACTCTGGTCACTAAGTGTTGCAATTATTAGTAGACTGTTGGTCGAAAATTCCAAGGAAAAAGGGGGGTTTGGTTTAGGCGTGAACTAATATTATCAAAGTAACAATGGAACGATTTGCGTAGTAAGATTTAATCACAGAGATTGATAAGTTAGGGTTATGTCCAACTTATAAGTTCTACTTCTCTATTAACTATGAGTAACGCGGAATTTAGACATGCATGCACTTATAGAGAATCGTATTCTAATTCTAAATCCAAGTGTTTCCCAACCATCAAGGATTTGTTTCACTTTAGCTCTCCCGAGCCTAAAGTGTATAACAAATGGTACAAATTCTCCAAGAAGTTAATTTGGTTAAGGCATTAACGTGTAAATAGAGGTTGGAAACCCTATTTCCTTGTCACACTCTCTTTTCCAAACATGCAACTTTTCTCTCGAACAAGTTAATGCTATAATGGCGTATTTTCTATTTTTGCAACCATAAGAATTCAATCAAAACGAAGAGAGTAATGATATAAGTAGCATAACACATCAAGAATTCACAAACTCATAGTAATAGATAGTATCTTACAAGGTTTCCATAACCCTAACAGAGAAGTTTAGCTACTCATGAGTACAACGGAAATCAAAGAAGACATCATCATCATACCAAAGTTAGAATAATCTCACGATGGGGATGAAGTTGGCGTCAAACAAGAGGTTGACGTTTTTCTTCCCTTTAGCCGTTCGTGTAGCCTAAGCGTTTTTCTCTGTCTTAAACTTACAGAATCTTTTTAAACTTAAAAATGAAAAGTGCTGAATAATAATGATCGAATGAATGCTGAAAAATTCAGCAAATAAGGTTTTTATAACATCCTTGTCCTACTAAGTTACTGCTGCATCCCTAAGTATTTAGAAGTACTGATTTTTCCCGGGACAAGTTCTCCATGCATCACATTCGGTCCACAAGCTTCCAAAAGCTGCCCAAAGGTCCACAAAGTACTAAAATCTTCATCATTAATACCTGAAAAACATGCTAATCACATAGGTTAGCTCACTTAAAGGAAAATGGACTAAAAGTGCAGGAATTATATATTTTATCCTCTAAACTTAGCTAAAATATGGGTAAATTATGGTTCTTAGGGGTATAAATACGCCCAACATCAATTACTAGTATAAAAAAAATAAAAGAAGATTCTAAATAAAGGGAAATGGTGTCTTTTTGTGTGTTTGGGGTGCATATATAGGTGTAAACTTAGAAGCCAAGGGAAAAAGAGAGAAGTAGAAATTAAGGGGAGAGAAGCTGCATCTTGCATGAAGAAAACATATGTACTAGTGTTGAGAGTTGATACAGGAGAGTAATAGTTCTATTTTAGAAATACCTGAGTTTTATACTATAAAAAAATTTCTGCCAGGTGTCTAATGCCTATTTTAGGAATTCGATTAATTTAGATTCACCTCCGAACTCTCATTTTGGAAAATAAAACATTTTCTACATTTCCCCAGGTTTTGTATTTCGTTTAATTTTGCATCAATTTAATATTATCATCTTCTATTATTTTTCCTTTGACGGATTATTAAAATTTGAAATTAGAGACGTTGGATTTGATTTAATGCTTTGAATTTCATGATTTACATTCTTTGATATGTGAAAACCCCCAATTTTAGTAATGCTTAATTTTGTCATAGATTGCTAATTCTGACTTTTGAAATTATCCATCTTGTTTAAGTGTAGGTACTTCAAATGTGAACTTGTGTTTTGAATTTAGTTTAGTTTGGTAACTTGTGAAGTGAATTAGTGACTTAAAATGTTTAAGTGTAGGTATTTGAAAGGTTAATTTTTTTTTTTTTGAATTTAGTAAGGTACATGGTTACTTGAGAAGTGAATTAGTGACTTTGATTTTTTTAAGTGCAGGTAATTGAAATGTGAACTTGTGTTTTGAATTTAGTTTAGTTTGGTAACTTATGAAGTGAATTAGTGACTTGAAATGTTTTAAGGTACATGGTCACTTGAGAAGTGAATTAGTTTGGTAATTTGTGAAGTGAATTAGTGACTTGAAATATTTTAAGTATAGATTGTTTCTTTCCCCAAGAGTTGAGGGAAGCAAAGATGGAGGAGTTTGTGAACCTCAAGTAGGGGAGAAATGTCAAGGAATATTCCTTGAAGTTTCATCAATTGTCAAGGTATGCTCCTGATTTAGTGGTTGACATACGAGCAAGGATAAAAAAAGTTTGCTTCTGGATTAAATTGGGATTTGATTTTGGAGAGAAAAACTACCATGCTGATTAAAGATATGGACATCTCTATATTGACTATTCATATATAGCAGGTAGAGGATAAAAAAAAGAAAGTGGATGGAATTTAGAGATAGGCAAGTTAAGAGAAGCAGGTTTTCTGACCAGAGAGGTGCTCAGTCTCAGGTGGTCGGGATGTTGGCAAATGGCAGAAAAAGAAGTGAGGGAGTTCTGGTTTCTCCTTTTCTGCTAGTGATCCTTACCAGTCGGGCAACAGGCGCCATTATAGTGGTGATAATTTCTAGGAACATGGTGCCCAATCTCAGGAGAGATAGGGTCAATCAGTTTCTTCATGACCTCTTTGTCAGTTCTGTGGTCATCATCATTAGGGTGTTGCAATGAAAGAAAGGAAAAATGCTTCAAGTATGGTCAGGCAGGCCATCGACTCAGGTATTGTCTGGTTAATAAAGTTGCTACAGGGGCGAATAATATTCTTGTTGCTTCATCATCTGCTTCTAGACTTGGTAGTGTTGCATCTACTTCTATTATTGCTCCTGGTTCTAGTATTGGTCGGAACAGGTTGTATGCTTTGGCATTTTGACAGGAGTCCAAGGCATCACCTAATGTCGTTACTGGTACATTGCAGCTTTTCTCTCATGACGTATATTGTTTACTTAATCTGGGGTCTACTCTCTCCTATGTGACTCTTTATATGGTTGTATCTTTTGGTTTTGATTCAGAAGTTATTTCAGATCCTTTTTCTAATTCTACCCCAATAGGTTACTTGGTTATTGCAAGGATAATCTATAGAGGGTGAGTGGTATCTATTGGTGGTAAACACACCTTAGTGGATCGTTTTGGGTTGGATATGGTGGATTTTGATGTCATTCTGGGTATGGATTAGTTGCACTCTTGTTACGCATCTTTTGATTGTCAGACCCATAAGGTTATCTTTAGGTTCCCTGGTGAACTGGTTATAGAGTGGGAGGGTGTTTCTTTAGCTCCTAGGGGGAGGTTTATTTCTTATCTTAGAGCTCGGTAGTTAATCACCAAAGGTTGTCTTTATCACATGGTCCGAGTTAAAGATTATAACTTGGAAGATACTTATTTTTAGTCGGTTCCAGTGGTTAATGAGTTTTCAGAGGTCTTTTCAGATGATCTTCCTGGTGTTCCTTTGGATAGGGAAATAGAGTTTAGTATTGATCTAATTTTAAACACTCATCAAATTTCTATTCTCCGTATAGAATGGCTTCGGTTGAGTTGAGGGAACTCAAGGAGCAACTAAAGAATCTTCTGGTTAAGGGGTTTATTCATCCTAGTGTATCTTCTTTGGGTGCAATAGTGTTGTTTCTGCACAACAAGGTTACGATCAAGAACAAGTATCGTATTCCAAGGTAAGATGATCTGTTTGACCAATTACAAGGTGCCAAGTTATTTTCTAAGATAAATATTTGATCTGGGTACCATCATCTAAAGATTATGGAGGTAGATATTCCTAAGACGGCTTTTCGTACTCGGTATGGGCACTTTGAGATTTTGGTAATGTCATTTGGGTTGACTAATGCTCCAGCGGCATTTATGGATCTAATGAATAGTGTTTTTCATTAGTATTCTTCATTATTGTGTTCATTGATGACATTCTAGTTTATTGAAAGAGCGAGGTGGATCATGCTAATCACCTTTGTGTGGTGTTGCAAACCTTAAAGGAATAGCAGTTGTATACCAAGTTCTCCAAGTATTAGTTTTGGTTGAACGTTATAACTTTCTTGGGTCACATTATTTCTAGTGGGGGGATCATGGTGGATCTGCAGAAGGTTGTTGTGGTAAAGAGGTGGCCTAGACCCACGACTCCATCCGTTATTCGAAGTTTCTTAGGTTTAGCCGAGTATTATAGGTAGTTTGTGGAAAGCTTTTCGCCAATAGTTTCTCCTTTGACTAAGTTGACTCCAAAGAAGGTCAAACTTTCTTGGTCAGATGCTTGTGAAATGAGTCAAAAGAAGTTGAAGGATAAGTTAACTTCGGCTCTAATTCTGACTTTGTCGGAGGGAAATGATGGGTTCGTGGTTTATTGTGATGCATCTCGGGTAGGTCTTGGTTGTGTGTTGATGCAGCATAGGAAGGTGATTGCCTATGTTTCCAGGTAATTGAAGGTCCATGAGAAAAATTATCTTACTCATGATTTAGAGCTTTTGGCGGTTGTGTTTGCTTTAAAAATATGGCGGCATTATTTGTATGGTGTGCACATGGATATCTTTTATTATCATAAAGTCTATAGCATATGTTCACCCAGAAAGAGATTACTCTCAGGTAGAGGAGATGGCTTGAGTATTTTAAAAATTATGATATGAGTCTTTAATATCGCCCAGGTAAGGCTAATATGGTTGTTGATGCTCTTAGCAGGTTATTCATGGGGAGCTTAACTCATTTAGAGAAAGGAAAGCGGGAATTGGTGAAGGATATTCATCGCTTGGCTAATCTTAGAGTTCAACTCTTGGACTCCAGGAATGGTGGTGTGATGGTGCAAAAAAGTGGTTCAATCATCTCTTGGTGTAGAGATTAAGAAGAATCAAGTATTAGATCATATCTGGATGAAAATAAAGAGTGACATTGGGAAAAAGGTAGTGGTGTTGGAGATCAATGATGATGGTACTTTACGGTACCAAGGGAGATTGTATGTTCCTGATGTCGATGGATTGCGACAAAAGATTTTGGTTGAGGCACATAAGTCACGCTATATTGTTCATTTTGGCTCGACTAAGATGTATCATGATCCTAAGGAGATTTATAGGTGGAATGGCATGAAGAGGGATGTGACTGATTTTGTGGCCAAGTGCATGGTGTGTCAACAGGTTAAGGTTGAGCACATGAGGCTAGAAGGGTTGTATCAAGAAATTAATTTGCCCAAATATAAGTGGGAAGTGATCAATATGGACTTTGTTATCGGTCTTCCTCGATCTTGAAATCAATATGATTCGATTTGGGTCATCGTGGATAGGTTGACTAAGTCTGTGCATTTTTTGCTAGTGCAGACTACCTTCTCGGTGGAGGATTATGCTAAGTTATACCTTCAAGAGATTGTGAAGCTGCATGGGGTGCTTACTTAGATTATTTTTTATTATGGATCACAATTTACATCTCACTTCTGGCGGTCTTTTCAGAGAGAGTTAGGGACCAAAGTGAGTTTGAGTACTGCTTTCCATCCGTAAATAGATGGGCAAGTAGAGAGAGCTATTTTGAAATTAGAGGATATGCTTAGGGCCTATTTGATTGATTATGGTGGCAATTGGGTTGAGCATCTACCTTTGGTGGAGTTTGCTTACAATAATAGTTATCATTCTACTATTGATATAGCCCCTTTTAAGGCAATGTATGGTAGGAGGTGTAGATTTCCTATTGGTTGGTTTGAGCTTAGTGACGCAGGCATGCTTGGTCCTGATTTGGTTTACCAAGCTATGGAGAAGGTGAAGGTGATTCGAGATAGGCTTAAGGCTATCCAAAGTTGTCAAAAGTCCTATATGGATGTTAGGTGTAGAGACTTGGAATTTGAGGTTGGGGATAAGGTTTTCCTCAAGGTATCTCCCATAATGGAATAATGCGGTTTGGTAAGAAGGGGAAGCTCAGTCCCCAGTATGTAGGTCCTTATGAGATTTTGCGGAGAGTTGGTAATGTTGCTTATAAGCTGGAATTGCCTTTTATCTTGAGCTTGGTTCATCTGGTCTTTTATGTTTCCATGGTGAGGAAGTGCATTGGTGATCCTTCTTCGGTTATTTCTTTGGAAGGATTGGGTCTCATGGATTCCTTGTCTTTTGAAGAGGTCTTGGTAAAAATCTTATATAGGCAGGTTCGTCGGTTGCGTACCAACGATATGACTTTAGTTACGGTTCTTTGGCGGAACTATAAGGTAGAAAAAGCTACATGGGAAGCAGAGGTGGACATGAAGTCCAAATATAAGCATTTGTTTTCTACTTTTGGGATTAATGTGGAAGGTATGTGTCTTCAACACATCCTTATTTTCTGAGTTTGTTAAAGAAAAGATGGAAAGTCCAAATATCAGCATTTGTATATGGACCAGTGTTGGTTAGTGGGATGGATTTTGGTTACTGGAATAGATACGACATAAGGGTACAAGTTGTATTGATGGTTACAGATCGTTTGGTTTCTTAACTTAATATTAGACTTGGTTACTTGGGTTGGATCTGAGTATAAGTGGCTCAGTATGAGCCATAAGCCAGGGTACGAGTCGTACCATGGATTTGTATGGTGGACAGTGTTTGAATCTTCCTTGAGCTTAAATTTTCCAGGGGTACGGATGAAGGGTACGAATCATATGTTGTCAATACAACTTAGTTGGATGAGCCATATGTAGGACAGTGTTGGATCCAAGGGTTGAGGCTAGGATACGAGTAGAATATACCAATCGTATTGGAGGTTACGACTCGTGTGTGTCAGTCATACCCTTGTGACGGGATTTTGGTGCTATTTAAGTGGGTGTATTCTTGATATTTTACCACTTATCCTAATAAGGTCGCATAACTTTTAACGTACTTAGGAGGTTATTTACCCTATTATTACATTAATTATCACATAGAAACTTTTAAAAAATACTCCATAATTCTCTCAAGAACTTTTGGGCAAGGGAAGCTAGGGTTTCAACTAAAGGATCAATTTGGGGCTTGTCTTGGTGCTTTCTTTACATCGTCATCTTGGTTTAAGGCATGTTCTCTTCCCTCATTGTTAATTCTAACTAAAGGCATGGTTTTTATGAATGTTTTCATGATTTTGGTTTTCAAATATGATTTGGGGATTTTGATATTAAATGGTTGGTTATGGTTTCCCATGGTCCTAATTATGCCTTTATATGCATTAATGGTGATTTTGGATAATTGGATTGCATGGGAATGGTTTAATGGTAATTGGAATTCATTTTGGTCATATTATTCCCCCAATGTGTTTGACAAAATATTATAAAGATATGTTCATTGCATTGACTACTTTTAATGAAAATCTTGCTTGTTTTAAAACTTGTTAAAGGAATTATGCATGCTTTAAATGAGTTGGAAAGGTAAATGGCTAAATGGTTATGCTTGTGGGGTACATGAAATCTCCCAAGTGGTTTAATATGGTAAATGGAAGGGCACTTGAAAGTCCCCTTAAACCTCTATATGTTTGGCTATGGGTAATACTTGTAAGTAAGGATTGGTATGAGGATACCAATATTAATGACCTTGGTTAATAAATGGATAATGGTTTGGCTATTTGGAAATTGGTTTTAATTAGGAAATAATGGCGGGAGGTTTAGCTAAGCCGTGGAAGGTGGAGGTCCTCAGGAAAGAAAATTGAAATAAAATATTTGTCGATATGAGGTTGGACTTGGTGATTATGTGCATGATGTCACACTATATTTGGGGGATGTTCTAGTTATCCCAAGTCCCTTTTAGCAGGGAGAGCTGAACCCATATAGCTTGTGGGTGGTATTGGATGACAAAGCTACACATCCCAGGTAAAGGTTTTAAAGGCATGCTAAACCCGATCCCTTTTCCCGGCATGGTTATATATATATATATATTTATATATATATATATATGTATGGTTGTGTGCATATGGATGATTTTACTTGGTTTTATAAATGGCATTATTTTATCCTTACCCTGAGATTATGCTAGCCGTCACTCGCTAACCCCGTCTACTGGCGTTTGTATACCCACGCTATGCAGGAACTGACCATTCTACTCCTCATATATAGTGAATGATTCGGGATCAGAATTTGGACTGAAATGGTGAGCTTCCACTCTTTTGAAAGGCTCAATTTCATGTTATGGATATTTCTAGACACTTTGATTATTTTTTGGATATTGGTTTTGGCTATGGTTTTGGGCATGTCCCAACCTGATACAAGTGCGATCACGTAGATGAACTAATGAGGATGTGTATTGAATTCGTCCATGTGTGTGTGCAAGAGAAGTGGAATTAAGGTCTTAAAACATATCAAAACATCCACTAATTCACACTAGAGGGGTACCTAATCTGGAAGGGGCATTTTGGACTTTTTGCCTTCTATTTGTAATACACTATATAAGAAACATTTTAGGGTTACTTTACTTAGTTTTTTAATATTGAAGATTGTATAACACACTTGAAAAGAACAAGTTCTCTCTTCCATGGAGACTTGGCTGAAACTAGGAAACAACTTAGGTGTGGAATCACTTTTGTTGTTTGCTTGCTTGGATCGTTGGGTGCTAGACGGATTGAGGTCCTCTCTTGTGCCCACCGCATAGTGTAGGTGTTTCTACTATCTTTATCAAGGGTCTTTGTGCTTGAATACACTTAGGTTCTTGGTCTTTGTAGTAGTGTATGTCACACTCTCTATCATTTCCTTTGTTGTAATCTTGTAGTCGTGTGGTGTATTGTTTCTCTTGTAACCCGTATGTTTTTATTATTACATTGTTGTTTTCCATCTTTTTCTTCATAAATTGTTGTTAATATTAGTTTGGGTCTCTGATTTGGTGTCAAATACACCACGAAATCTTGTATTCTTGTTGATGGTAGTGAATTCGAGAGTGGTCATCAAAAGGGTCCACGGTTCTTTCAACTTGTGGACTGATTTTGGTGTTGTTTGTGTGTTCCTTATCGATCTTGTATCATTTGGTATCAAAGCAAGGTTTGATTTTGTTCCAACAAAATCAATCTTGGGATTGTTATCTAGAAAATCAAAAAAAAAATACTAAACCCGTTTTTGACCCTAGGTCAAATTTTGAGTTTTTGATTTTGTGTTTTTCTTGTATTTTTAGTGTTAGATTTGTGTTCTATAACACTATAGGAGTATAGGGTTCAAATTTGAGCTAAATTGGAGGTAATTTGAGTCATCCACCATTGTTGAACTTGACTTTGAAGAAACTTGAAGGGTTATTTTCGGTACAACCACAATGGAACCCGAGGCTTCAAATGCTCAAACAATGGACAATAATGCCATCAATCTTATTTTGGCTTGCCTTGAAACTATGTCCCGAGATGTGGCTAGGTTGAATGTGGGTCTTAAGAAATTAGATACGGATATGGCATCAATGAGTGGGAGATTAGAACATGTGGAAAGTCAAAGGAGTCGACCTTCCACCCCTCAAAATATTTCCCCAACCATTACTCACAAGGCCTTGCACCAAATGAACAAGCCACCGATCCAACCACCAAATGTTCCCCAAAACTGTGAGTATGATAGAGCAACCATCCCTCTACTTCACCAAGTCCAACATGAAGGATTTGGAACCCAAATGCCACCAAACCCGAACCCTTCACTTATCCAAAGACCTCACTTTCCAATCCAAACTCCATTGAACCAAAGGCCTTACTATCTTTCTAATCTAAATTCACTTAATCCAAATCCACCAAACCATTTTGATGGTTATGGTAGGGAGGAAAACATAGGGGTTATGGGGGTTATGGTGATGCTTACTTGAGGGAAGAAGAGGAGAGGGGTAGGCAAGGTGATTTAGGTTGAGAAGTGGGGGGTTGTAACCAAACCCGAGATATTAGCCTCAATTCTATCAAAGTTAGTCTTCTGATCTTCAAGGGTGAGAGTGATCCCGAGGCATATCTTGCTTAGGAGTCATCTTGTGATAGGATATTCCAAGTGAATGATCTAACCGAAAAGAAGAAGAGTTGTTCACTTTGAGGGGTATGGAAACACTTGGTGGGAGTATATGAAGAGGATTGGTGATGAGTTAATTGTCGGGAATCCACCTCCATGGTTTAGATTGAGGTACCTTATGCGTCAAAGGTACTTACCCGAGGGCTACAAACAAGAACTTCTTGCCAAGTTGTATAACTTGAGGCAAGGAAACAAAAGTGTCATGGCATACTATGATGAGTTCCAACAATTGATGTTGAAGCTTGACCATAGAGGAGAACAAGTGAGCCATGATATTATACGATTCAAAGTCGGGTTGAATAGGTACATAGATTCTCAGATGACCCTCCACAAGTTTGACATGATCGATGGCATTTTCCAAGAGGACTTGGAAATTGAAAGGGAGCTCTCGACCTCCAAACCCAAGAATCACCAAGGACCTTCCTCGAAGCGGCACCAACATCAAGAGCATTCATCCAATGCCAACCAAATCGAGAACAAGGTTGTACAAACCGAAACCAATGCTTCCCAAAAGTATCCTCCAAGAACTGAAGGTAAACCAAATTCTACTTCTCGTCCTAAGGGATTTCAATGTTTTAAATGTCAAAGGTGAGGGCACAAGGCTAGTGAGTTCCCAAACCAAAGTAATGTAATCCTTAGGGAGGGAAAATTGTATTACCTTCGTGAGGAGGTAGGACTTAAATCAAATGAGGGTGATGAAAAAGATCAAGATGGAGAGCTTGAGGTCGAGGTGGAAATTGATGAAGATGGGAAAGATATTTGGCCGGTGGATGGAGAGTGTGTTGTGACTATGTATATGGAAAAGAGAATCATGCATAGTGAGGTTATGTAAGAAGAAGCCGAGAGTCAGGAGGGTGAATAAGAGAAGCCAAGAGTTAGTATTGTGGGGTTTGCCCACAAAGACCCTTTGTTTCCTACTAACCAAGATGCTAGCACTTTGCCTAGCATCCTTTCTTATTATGTGTAGGTTAGAGAACATTTAAGTCCAAGTAGCAAGCTTGATGACCTCATGGAAACCTTGGTTGAACATCCTAATCTTGGGAGGAACATTGAAAAGATGATTCAAAGAGGAGAGCTTGTGGGTGATGATTGCTTGAATTTGTGGACAAATTCCTCTTAAGATGAGAGGATGATACAAGTACGATCACGTAGATGAACTTATGAGTATGTGTATTGAATTCGTCCATGTGTGTGTGCAAGAGAAGTGGAATTAAGGTCTTAAAACATATCAAAACATCCACTAATTCACACTAGAGGGGCACCTAATCTCTAAGGAACATTTTGGACTTTTTGCCTTCTATTTGTAATACACTATATAAGAAACATTTTAGGGTTACTTTACTTAGTTTTTTTATATTGAATATTGTATAACACACTTGAAAAACATAAGTTCTCTCTTCCATAGAGACTTGGCTAAAACTAGGAAACAACTTAGGTGTGGAATCACTTTTGTTGTTTGCTTGCTTGGATCGTTGGGTGCCAGACGAATTGAGGTCCTCTCTTGTGTCCACCGCATAGTGTAGTTTTTTCTACTATCCTTATCAAGGGTCTTTGTGCTTGAATACACTTAGGTTCTTGGTCTTTGTTGTAGTGTATGTCACACTCTCTATCATTTCCTTTGTTGTAATCTTGTAGCCGTGTGGTATATTGTTTCTCTTGTAACCCGTGTGTTGTTATTATTACATTGTTGTTGTCCATCTTGTTCTTCATAAATTTTTGTTAACATTAGTTGGGTCTCTGATTTGGTGTCAAATACACCACGAAATCTTGTATTCTTGTTGTTGGTAGCGAATCCGAGAGTGGTCATCAAAAGGATCCACGGTTCTTTCAACTTGTGGACTGATTTTGGTATTGTTTGTGTGTTCCTTTTCGATCTTATATCACAACCGAATTTCATTACTCTTTTGGTTATAGGCTTTATGGTACTTCTATGGATTGGAATGGGCGGGACCAGTATAGGTGTCAGCCTTAGCATTGGTATTGGTATTGAGGCTGGCATTATCGGACATAATGTATCACTGTTCCATCATATTTCATTTTGATATTAATTATATTATGTTTTGGAACATCCTTGGTAATGGTTTGGTTTACGACCCTTGTTTTGGTATTGGTTTGGTATGATGGGATTGTCGGTATGGGATGGTTGGACTCGGTTGGGTTGGTCACAGTTGTGATCTTATTCCAGAGTCTTTATATGAGTTGTTACACTATCTTGTCACATTCTTGAAATTTAGCCAACTCAGGGCAGGCGACTGGAGGTTGGGTTAGGTAAGGGGGTGGTCTCCGGTCTTGGTCAGACTTGGGATACGATTACGACAAGGCTCCAGGGCGGGTCATGTCAATGAGGAAATTAAGAATGAGAAAATTAGAGAGGTTGCACTACAAACAGCTGCTTTTGAAGGTCAGCATGCAATAAGGCATTAGGGGCAAGGCAAGAAAAGAAGTAAACAGAGAGGGGTAGAACAAATCTTATTTATTGAAAAAAAATAACGGGGTAGAGCATATAGCGAGTCAAGCATAATTTTAGTTTTCTAGGTGGTTTATAGTATTTTTCATGTACCCTACTGCTATCTATATATGTACTACGATTATTAATAATTTTCCTTATATTGATTTTTATCTTGACAATGATTTTGATTCTCGTCCTTTCTTTGGGGTATTTTGGGTTAAAATTATTTAGCTAAAAATAATAAAACAATTAGATAGAGAGAAACAAAGAATACGTCCACTTAATTGTAATAATAAGTTGTTTAAATAATGATAAACGTTATACCAAATCTAAAATCTATTATTCCCCCATCTCATGTTATGTGGGAGGATTGAAATTTCGAGATTCAATCAAGTTTTTCTTTGATAAAAATTTTTTGTATGCCTTTTAAATATTATTAATTGCTAGTGATTTATTGTACTTTTATGCAATGTTTAAATATAAAATTTAATCTAAATAAACTTAAAACTTCTATGTCTGATTTCACAATCAAACTTTAGATTTACGTATTTATTTACGTATTTATTATCTAGTTAAATTATCTGAAATTATCTGCACCCCCTAAAAATGGTATCAGAGCCCAATTATTTAAATACATGTATGTTATTTCTGTATTTTTTAAATAACTGGGCTCTGATACCATTTGTAGGGGGTGCGGATAATTTTGAATAATTTAACTAGATAATAAATACGTAAATAAATACGTAAATACATAGTATTTATTTTTATATAATGTATTTTATGAATATTATTGATTGAATAATTTTCATTTTATCTTCTTGACTTAAGATGTTTTATTAATTCATATTCTAGATTAGATATTATCGTAATTAAATTATCTAATGTTTTAGGATCCTCGTTAGTAATATGTAACCTTTTCTATTCTAGGTATAAACTATGTAGTTGGGTTTCTATTTATTTTAATGATTTATTCTTGTCGTAAGATGTATTCATTAATTTGTGTAGTTTATTATTTTATCCTATTGAAATTTTAGAAATTTCTATGTAGTATTTTATTCTAACTTTGCTATATTCAATGCGTAGGTTTATATTTTTTATCTGACTAATTAGTATTTGTTGTTCATGTATAACTAATTTTCCATCTGTATTAAATAATTTTTCGTACGTATTAAATAAATTATTACTTGTATCTTCCTTTTCTAAGGTTAATTTTATTTTAAGTAATTTTTCTTCTAGTTGTCTTTTTTCTATTTCAAGTTGATTTCTGTAATTAACTTCTTCATATATCCAATTTTGCCTTTCTCTAATTTTATATATTCTAACATTTATTTATTCTGAATAATATTCATCTGAATCTAAGTAATATTGATGTTCATAATATATGCGTAAGTTTTCTATACTGTTTAATAATTCTTCCTCTTCATAATCTTCTAATTTTTCCCATATTATTTTCTTTATGTCTATAATCTCTATATCTCTAAGTATATATAAAACAAGTATTTTAATATCATCTATCATGCTTTTTCATAATATTTTCTAGTTGTTTGTTTTAGTCTAAGTAATTCTTGCATATTTTCATTAAGAAATTCTATATATTTTATATATTTAGTTTCCATGTATTTGTCTAAATTTGTTTTCATTTGTTTTTCTATTAATTGTATGTTTCTTATATCTTTTTCCAAAAATTCTAGATATATGTAATTTATCATGGTAAGTATTTGTAAGAGTAGTTAGGTAGTTATGGTATGTAATTTATTCTAGTCATATAATATTTATCAGATGCTTTTTCTAATATGATTTTTCTTATATCTACTACTTTTATATCCTTAAGTGCATACAAAATGAGTATTTTAAATTTATCTACCATTGTATCAGATAAGTAATTATTCATTTTCATAAAATTGCTATTTTCAAAATATTCCCTTCAATCATGTACATAACAAAATATGGTCATCTTAGATTACTATATACTAGATTATTCTCAAATAACATGTTCTTCGTTCACTATTAGCATGGTAATCTGAATATTTTCCCTTAAACAGCGCCTCTACTCTGGTTACTCCCCGCCACAGCTTCTTGCCTTATTGGTTTCACCTTTAGGATGTCATAGTTCTTAGGGATTTTTCTCCGTTTCCACTTTGCTAATAAACTTCTTAACATATTATTCTTCGAATAATTTTACTATAAAGTAACTAACATGAATTTATTTTATCATACCATGATTGTTGGGAATTATGAATTTAGCTATTCATAATCATAAATAAATATACCTGTTCGGGTAGGTTTGATATTTCTGAGCTTTGTTCCTCCATAGATTTTTCCATTGAAATAAATTTGTTTTTTAATAACTAAGCAAAATATTTCTAATGGGCTGGAGAGAGTTTTCGCTTCAACACATGAAGGCTTGCCTTGCAATGCCTTCAGTTCCTTTTATTTATAGAATGAATTTTTACAAAAGCATTTACATTTTTGGCACGTTTTCTAAAATTCTAAAAAAAAAGTCTCCTAATGAGACAAGAACTATTAATGCTATAGCCTAAAAAGTCTAAAAGGCTAAAAAGGCTACTAAAATTATTAGTGCTATAGCCTAAAAAGTCTAAAAGGCTAAAAATCTATACAACAATTTTACGTAAAATATATTTAATATCTTGTCTTCTATTATCACTCCGTTGATTTCTTCTTGTTGTCGTATCTGCTGTTTTTCCATATCTCCATTATTGCTTCTTATCTTATCTTCCAGTTGTCGCCTTTATCTTCTTCTATTCCAGTTGAACTTCTGGGACAATATTATCTTCTCCATTACATTTTGAACATTGATGGTCTGGATATTTATGTCCAATTAACTTGCAATATCTGGTTAATAATTCTTCTGAAATAATTTTTTCTCTAATGGCTCTGGCGATAGGTTTTTTCTCTGGATTGAGTAAAGTTAGGATCCATTGCCTAACATCTTCCATATCTGCTTCTCGTAGTTCCTTTGAATTTGAGTAGACTATTACATTACCTCTTGAATAATAACTCCATATAGGATTTCTATTGCGATAAGTGTTTGCTAACTCTTGAAGAATCGTAGATAGTCCAATAATTCTCTTATTTGCATAAAAATTTGGTATCTCAATTCTAGGTATTTCTGGTTGTTGAGTAATATCTTCTGGTATAATCATATCTCGGGTCATTCCTATGTTTACAACTTGTATAGGTGATTTAACTTCATCATACAATATCTCTGCTGGTGCCGTATAAAATTTTATAAAAAATAGGTTACCTTTGGTTATTCTTTTGAAAATGTTAAATGAATCATATATCTCTGGTATACTGGATATTTCATTTCCATCTTGGGTATATATGGTACTAAGTAATCCATATTCGTAACAGGTTTTAACTAGACCTGGTTTGGTTTTGGGCAAAGCAATTAGCTTATTGTATCCGGTTAGCTTCTGGGTTATGTAATTCGTATGTGGTTCTTGGATGTTTATAGCTCTGGGGTTGGTATTTAAGAAGGTTTGTATTTTGTAAATATTTTCTATGTATGTTCGGGCTGTATAGTTGTAGGTCTTTTTGTCTTGGTTTAGACTTTCTCGGTATGTGGTAATTTGTGGGGGTATAAACATAGGATCTTTTGGTGTATTTAGAATAAATGATTTATCAAATAGCTTGTTTAGGTTCATATTTGTATTTTTCCTAACTCCTTTACTTGTACCTGCAGAAGTAGATTGATAAATGTTATGGGTTTTATGCAGTATCCCAACGTCTCCTTCTAGCTCTGGAATTTTAATGTCTTCCGATCGACATAGCTCTGCACACTGCTGAGTTAGCTGATTTGAAGCTTCAGACTTCAGTTTAACTTCATTAGTCTTTAGCTTTTCTATTTCATTACCCATACTGTCCACTTTCATTGAAAGCGTAGTTAGGGTGTTGAATATCTTTTCTAGAGTATCCTCTTCTATTATATCAGTCTGTGTAGCTTTGTCTTGATATGTAATCTGCAATAACATTTTTGTTAGTACTAATTACTTCAATTGTAAATGTAAAATTTAATATATTCAAGACTAGTCTCCGAATTTCTTTTGTTGTAACTGAATTTTGTATTTTCTTTGTTAGCCACCAACGTACCTGTGTATTATCTGTTCGTACAATAAACTTGTTATATACAATATATGGCTCAAATGCTAATAAACATTTATATAATGAGCATAATTCTTTTCTATTAATTTCCCATTTTATTTCTGTTTCATTAAATGTACCTGAGTAGTATCTACAGTGGTGTTCTAATTTTTCTTCTTCATATTTATATTGAAGTACTCCTCCATAACTACATTCACTAGCATCTGCTTCTACTATATATATGAATTTTCTATTTTCATCTGGAAATTGTAATTTTGGCAATTCTTTACAAAGTATTTTTATTTTCTGGATTTGTTTTTTATCTTCTTCGTTATAATTATATTCTACATCCTTTTTTAATTTTTTCTGTAAGGGCTTTAGATTCTCTGCTAATTTTGGTATGTATTCTCTTACTTGGTTTACTAATCCTAAAAATGACTGTAATTTCTTTTTTGTATCTAGTTCTTCTTTTGAATTTATTATTTTTTGTACTATATGTTGTTGCATTTTTACTCCACTTTTATCTATTTGTATTCCTAAGAATTCTATCTGATTTTTCATAATTTTGGCTTTCTTTTTACTTAAACTTATTCCCGATCTTTCTATTATATCCATAAATTGTTCCAATAATTTTAAATGTTCTTATTTGATCTTTGTATATAATAGTATATCGTCTATGTATACTATACAATTAGGTAGTTGTTTAAAATAACTATCCATAAAATGTTGATATCTACCTGGTGCATTTTTATGTCCAAATGGTAATACATTCCATTCATAAAATCCTTGTGGTACCATAAATGCGGTTAATTCTTTAGATTCTTCTTCTAACTTTAGATGGTAAAATCCTGATTTACAATCAAATTTACTAAAATAATTATATCCCTGTATTTGTCTTATTTTTAATATCTTATTTGGTATTAGGTAATTATAAGTCATTGTTTTTGCATTTAAATTTCTATAATCAATAACCATTCTACTTTTTCCTCTTTTTTGTTCACTATGTTTATTACTATAAATGCTGGGCTATTATGTTTACTGTTACTTTTTTGTATATATTGTTTTTCTAATAATTCTTCTATATGCATTTTAAATTCTTTTAAATCATCAAAATTATATGTTAATGGTTTCTGGGTTATTATGCTATTTTTATCTATTAATTCAATTTTTATAATGGTTTTATGTTTTTCCCATCCTTTTAATGGATCTTCACTATATAATTGTTCTAATTTTTTCTTAATTATTTCTATCTTATTTATTTAAAATATAGTTATCTCCTTCTTATTTATTGAAAATACGACCAGTTCTATTGTATCTTCAGTATTTTTTATATTTTCCAATTTTTGTGTAATTTTTTCACTTCCTTTTATCCAATCTGTTTTCTTTCT
Source organism: Capsicum pubescens (assembly GCA_030864215.1). Lineage (NCBI taxonomy): Eukaryota > Viridiplantae > Streptophyta > Magnoliopsida > Solanales > Solanaceae > Capsicum > Capsicum pubescens. The sequence goes on along the minus strand of CM061544.1, from coordinate 188,030,371 downwards.
TATTTTATTAGTAACTCTTTTTGCTCTTACTTTCTGTTTACATGGTGTTGTAAACCACCAATCTGTTCTAGTTATTATATGTGGGTATAATTTATCTAAAAACGGCATTCCTAAAAGTATATCTTTTGATGTTAGCTCATAATTATAGATTTCTTCTATTGTTAATATTTTATCGCATACTTGTGTTTTTACATTCTTAGCTTTATAAGTAATTAAGCTTCTTTCGTTATTAAATCCTTTAACTATTATTGGTGTTTTTAATTTATCCCATTTACTTTCTGGTAAACAATTATATCTACATAAATTAGCTTCTGCTCCTGTGTCTATAATAGGCGTATAATATCTACTGTACTATCTTTCTACTACTATCTTCATTAATACATATATTTTCATTTTATGTTAAAGTTCTTCTTAAGAATAATTTCTCTCTGTTATATGTTATAGTTAATTGTGTATGTTCTATATTATATGATTTTACTTGTTCTAACCATTTTATTCCTAATATTATGTCTGTTTTTTGCATTTCTTCTTTTTCTTCAAATTCTATTTTTATTTTTCTTATTCCTATTATTATTTCTTTTTCTGCTATATTTTTAGTATTTATTAAACTTCTTGGTAGATCTGGGCATATATTATTGTCAGTTTTTATTTCTCCATTTTTATTATATATTTTGCTATATAATTTTCTTCTTGCCCTGTATTTAAGAGTATTAAATATTCTTTTTCATTTACCTTTCCTGTTATGTAATATTGGTTTGAATTATCCATTGAACTTGTTTCATAACTTGTTCTTTTTTATGAGCTTGATGATTCCGGTTTATCATAAGCTATTCTTTTTGTTGTACTTATTCTATCATTTATTATTTCTAGATCTTCTTCTATGTCTATATTTCTGTAACTATAATCATTATTATCAATTGTTTTTACAAATTGTTCAAAAGGGCTTTCTATTTGTATTTTATTAATTTTATTTTTCCCGTTATTTTATGTCTTGTTGTTAATACATATAGATTTTTACATCTTGCCGTAAATATTTTACTTCCTAGGGTTAATTCTATTCCTGATATTTTCCAATATAATACTAATGGTTTGTCTATATTTTTATCCGTTACTGCTACTGAATAATTCGCACTTATTATAAATTTAAATTTTTGGTATATTAAATTTCCTTTTATGGCAGTTATTATACTTTTTTCTATAGGTTTTATAATTCTATCATCTGCTAAATATAATTCTATTGGTGTATCTATTCCTTCTCTAAAACATGCTTTTATTAATATTTTTGTACCTCCAAGGTGTACATATTTTATTGGGTCTCTACTTTTTATATCGTTTATCTCTTTATTAATTATTCTTTTTGTTACTAGTGGTATACAAGCTTTACATTTTGCATATCTACAGTCTATTACATGTTCCTTTTGGCTTACTACATAATATTCTTCCTTTTTCCTAGTAAATATATTTTTTATTGTTGGTATTTTAAATATTTTTTCTACACTTAAGTCTAACTCTTTTCCTTTTATTTCATCAAATACATTGTTATCAAATATTATTTTTTGATCTGTTCCTTCGTCATTTAAATATTCTTCTTTTGTTATTATTTTTATATCTTCTTCAGTCATTTAATTCGTCTAATTCACTATCTATTTTATTATCTGTTTCATTCTCTGAAATTTCATATATACCGTCTTCACTTTCTAATTCGTAATCTATGTAATCTATCTGCATATATTCTGTATTTTCTATTTTTATTTTTGATATTTGTTTATTTTTTGGGTTTTTAGATAATTTACAATCTCTAGCTAAATGTCCTATTTTTCCGCAATTATAACAAGTACATTCCTTTATAGATTTCTTTTTCCTATATGGTCTTTTATGTTTATAATTTTTTACATAATATCTTTTTCTTGGTTTCTTATACTTATATTTTGATTTTTTGTATTTCTTATATTTCTTATGCCTTTTTTTTTTCTTATAATATCTTTCTTCGCATTCAAATTGAGGTGCTATTTTATCTTTGCAACATGCTAAATTTCTTATTAATGTTTTTTCCATTTTTATTTCTTCTCTGTATTTTTCACATAGGTTTCTATACCATTTTTGTAAAAAATTTATTCTTGCTCCTAGAGTATCTACTATTTTTGTTTCATCCCAACTTTTTATTATTTTTGAACTAAATGGTTCAGGTAATTTACTAAAATATAATTTTCTTATTTCTTTACTTTCTTCTGTATTATATGCTCCTTTATAATAATATTCTTTAAATGCGCAAGTATATTTATCTATGTAGCACATATTACATATTGCTAATTTTAACATTAAATTCCTATTTATATCTTTCTCTTCATTTTGTTCTTCTTCTTTTGTTGTCATGCTACTAAATTCGTCTTTTATAGTTGTTTCATATTTTTTTAATAATTCTATAGGTGTTAATTTTGTTGATGATGTTCCTTCTGTGGGTTTGTCAGTTCTTAATATTCTTTTACTATTTTCAGTTAGATTTAAAAACCATAATTTCACTGTTCCTATTAGTGTTCTTTCTATATATTCTGGTGCATCTATTACACTTATATTATTATCTAATAATTATTTTGTCATATATCCTATCCATAGTTGTATTATTTTTTCTGTATCTATTACACAATCTAAGTCTAAAAAGTTATAATTTTTATTAACTATTTGTTTTGGTGTCCATTTGTCATATTCATTCTTTAGACTATATCTTTTAAACTTATTGTTATAATATGTAGGTTTCCTTATTTCTAATGTACTAGGTATTATATTTTGATCTTCTTTTTTATCAAGAGTATTTATTTCTGTGTTGATATTTTCTAAATTTTCTTCATTAATTACTTCTTGTTTTTCATTGATTTCTAAATTTTTTGTATTTGTTAATATTTCTGTATATGTTTCACTATCTTCTGAATCATAATTATCTGTCTCTTCAACATCTATATTATTTATTTCTAATTCCTTGTCTTTTATTTCTTTATTGTCTATTTCTAATTTTTCTTTAAATTGATTTATCTCGTTTAATAATTTTTGTTCTTTATCTTTTTCTTCTTTTTCTTTCTGTCTTTTTTCATACAGATCTTTTAACATTTGTAGTTCTTTTTCTAATTCAGCAATCCTACTATTTTTAGTTTATTCTATTTTTCGTATTTCTTCTGTAGTTTGTTGTTTTATTTTTTCTATTTCCTTTTTTCTATCTATTTCTTCGTTTTCCCTTTCTATTCTTACCATAGCTGTCAATTTATCTTCTAATTTTAATTCTTCTTTTTCTAACATTAAATATAAATGTTCACCTATTTTCTTATATCTTCTCCCTAGATTAGAAAATACTATTCTTATTTTTAATCCTTCATGATTTTCATATATTTTTTCGTCTATTATAAATTCTTCTTTGTTCATTTTATTGTAAATAGTTCATGTTGATATATATATTCTAAACTATCTATTTGTGATTCTAAATTTGATATTTCATCTTTTTGTGCATTTATTGAGTTTTTACTAACTCCGGCAAATATATTATAACTTAATCTTTCTATTCTTATTTTTAATTTTTTTACGTTTTTTAGAAATAATTTGTTTTAGTTCTTTGTATTTTTGTATTTTATTCATTTAAACCGTATTTATAGTATTTTGGCGGATACCTGAATCAGATTTTATCATAATTAGGTGGTATGTGTCTCATTCTTCTAGATTTTAAATGGATTATTAATTTTGCTTCAATACTAGATATTAAGGTAATTAGGTAGGCTAGTCTTTGTGGGTTTTCTTTTGTTTTATTTAGACTTATATATTCTGAATAATTACTAATTAAAGATTCTTTAATTTTTCTAAAAGCTTCTCTGTTTTTAAATGGTCTTCTCATAATTAATCAATATTAATTATTGTCAAGTAAATCCAATCTAAATTCATAAATTCATACATGTATGCTATTTTTGTATTTTTTAAATAACTGGGCTCTGATACCATTTGTAGGGGGTGCGGATAATTTTGGATAATTTAACTAGATAATAAATACGTAAATAAATACGTAAATACCATATTGCTAATTTTAACATTAAATTCGTATTTATATCTTTCTCTTCATTTTGTTCTTCTTCTTTTGTTGTCATGCTACTAAATTCGTCTTTTATAGCTGTTTCATATTTTTTTAATAATTCTATAGGTGTTAATTTTGTTGATGATGTTCCTTTTGTGGGTTTGTCAGTTCACAGAATATATGCAGATAGATTACATAGATTACGAATTAGAAAGTGAAGACAGTAAATATGAAATTTCAGAGAATGAAACAGATAATGAAATAGATAGTAAATTAGACGAATTAAATGACTGAAGAAGATATAAAAATAATAACAAAAGAAGAATATTTAAATGATGAAGGAACAGATCAAAAAATAATATTTGATAACAATGTATTTGATGAAATAAAAGGAAAAGAGTTAGACTTAAGTGTAGAAAAAATATTTAAAATACCAACAATAAAAAATATATTTACTAGGAAAAAGGAAGAATATTATGTAGTAAGCCAAAAGGAACATGTAATAGACTGTAGATATGCAAAAGGTAAAGCTTGTATACCACTAGTAACAAAAAGAATAATTAATAAAGAGATAAACGATATAAAAAGTAGAGACCCAATAAAATATGTACACCTTGGAGGTACAGAAATATTAATAAAAGCATGTTTTAGAGAAGGAATAGATACACCAATAGAATTATATTTAGCAGATGATAGAATTATAAAACCTATAGAAAAAAGTATAATAACTGCCATAAAAGGAAATTTAATATACCAAAAATTTAAATTTATAATAAGTGCGAATTATTCAGTAGCAGTAACGGATAAAAACATAGACAAACCATTAGTATTATATTGGAAAATATCAGGAATAGAATTAACCCTAGGAAGTAAAATATTTACGGCAAGATGTAAAAATCTATATGTATTAACAACAAGACATAAAATAACGGGAAAAATAAAATTAATAAAATACAAATAGAAAGCCCTTTTGAACAATTTGTAAAAACAATTGATAATAATGATTATAGTTACAGAAATATAGACATAGAAGAAGATCTAGAAATAATAAATGATAGAATAAGTACAACAAAAAGAATAGCTTATGATAAACCGGAATCATCAAGCTCATCAAAAAGAACAAGTTATGAAACAAGTTCAATGGATAATTCAAACCAATATTACATAACAGGAAAGGTGAATGAAAAAGAATATTTAATACTCTTAAATACAGGGCAAGAAGAAAATTATATAGCAAAATATATAGTAAAAATGGAGAAATAAAAACTGACAATAATATATGCCCAGATCTACCAAGAAGTTTAATAAATACTAAAAATATAGCAGAAAAAGAAATAATAATAGGAATAAGAAAAATAAAAATAGAATTTGAAGTAAAAGAAGAAATGCAAAAAACAGACATAATATTAGGAATAAAATGGTTAGAACAAGTAAAATCATATAATATAGAACATACACAATTAACTATAACATATAACAGAGAGAAATTATTCTTAAGAAGAGCTTTAACATAAAATGAAAATATATGTATTAATGAAGATAGTAGTAGAAGGATATTACAGTAGATATTATACGCCTATGATAGACACAGGAGCAGAAGCTAATTTATGTAGATATAATTGTTTACCAGAAAGTAAATGGGATAAATTAAAAACACCAATAATAGTTAAAGGATTTAATAACGAAGAAAACTTAATTACTTATAAAGCTAAGAATGTAAAAATACAAGTATGGGATAAAATATTAACTATAGAAGAAATCTATAATTATGAGCTAACATCAAAAGATATACTTTTAGGAATGCCGTTTTTAGATAAATTATACCCACATATAATAACTAGAACAGATTGGTGGTTTACAACACCATGTAAACAGAAAGTAAGAGCAAAAAGAGTTATTAATAAAATAAGAAAGAAAACAGATTGGATAAAAGGAAGTGAAAAAATTACACAAAAATTGGAAAATATAAAAAATACTGAAGATACAATAGAACTGGTCGTATTTTCAATAAATAAGAAGGAGATAACTATATTTTAAATAAATAAGATAGAAATATTTAAGAAAAAATTAGAACAACTATATAGTGAAGATCCATTAAAAGGATGGGAAAAACATAAAACCATTATAAAAATTGAATTAATAGATAAAAATAACATAATAACCCAGAAACCATTAACATATAATTTTGATGATTTAAAAGAATTCAAAATGCATATAGAAGAATTATTAGAAAAACAATATATACAAAAAAGTAACAGTAAACATAATAGCCCAACATTTATAGTAAATAAACATAGTGAACAAAAAAGAGGAAAAAGTAGAATGGTTATTGATTATAGAAATTTAAATGCAAAAACAATGACTTATAATTACCCAATACCAAATAAGATATTAAAAATAAGACAAATACAAGGATATAATTATTTTAGTAAATTTGATTGTAAATCAGGATTTTACCATCTAAAGTTAGAAGAAGAATCTAAGGAATTAACCGCATTTACGGTACCACAAGGATTTTATGAATGGAATGTATTACCATTTGGATATAAAAATGCACCAGGTAGATATCAACATTTTATGGATAATTATTTTAAACAACTACCTAATTGTATAGTATACATAGATGATATACTATTATATACAAAGACCAAAGAAGAACATTTAAAATTATTGGAACAATTTACGGATATAATAGAAAAATCGGGAATAAGTTTAAGTAAAAAGAAAGCCGAAATTATGAAAAATCAGATAGAATTCTTAGGAATACAAATAGATAAAAGTGGAGTAAAAATGCAACAACATATAGTACAAAAAATAATAAATTCAAAAGAAGAACTAGATACAAAAAAGGAATTACAATCATTTTTAGGATTAGTAAACCAAGTAAGAAAATACATACCAAAATTAGCAGAGAATCTAAAGCCCTTACAGAAAAAATTAAAAAAAGGATGTAGAATATAATTATAACGAAGAAGATAAAAAACAAGTCCAGAAAATAAAAATACTTTGTAAAAAATTACCAAAATTACAATTTCCAGATGAAAATAGAAAATTCATATATATAGTAGAAGCAGATGCTAGTGAATGTAGTTATGGAGGAGTACTTAAATATAAATATGAAGAAGAAAAATTAGAACACCACTGTAGATACTACTCAGGTACATTTAATGAAACAGAAATAAAATGGGAAATTAATAGAAAAGAATTATGCTCATTATATAAATGTTTATTATCATTTGAGTCATATATTATATATAACAAGTTTATTGTACGAACAGATAATACACAGGTACGTTGGTGGCTAACAAAGAAAATACAAAATTCAGTTACAACAAAAGAAATTCGGAGACTAGTCTTGAATATATTAAATTTTACATTTACAATTGAAGTAATTAGTACTAACAAAAATGTTATTGCAGATTACATATCAAGACAAAGTTACACAGACTGATATAATAGAAGAGGATACTCTAGAAAAGATATTCAACACCCTAACTACGCTTTCAATGAAAGTGAACAGTATGGGTAATGAAATAGAAAAGCTAAAGACTAATGAAGTTAAACTGAAGTCTGAAGCTACAAATCAGCTAACTCAGCAGTGTGCAGAGCTATGTCGATCGGAAGACATTAAAATTCCAGAGCTAGAAGGAGATGTTGGGATACTGCATAAAACCCATAACATTTATCAATCTACTTCTGCAGGTACAAACAAAGGAGTTAGGAAAAATACAAATATGAACCTAAACAAGCTATTCGATAAATCATTTATTCTAAATACACCAAAAGATCCTATGTTTATACCCCCACAAATTACCACATACCGAGAAAGTCTAAACCAAGACAAAAAGACCTACAACTATACAGCCCGAACATACATAGAAAATATTTACAAAATACAAACCTTCTTAAATACCAACCCCAGAGCTATAAACATCCAAGAACCACATACGAATTACATAACCCAGAAGCTAACCGGATACAATAAGCTAATTGTTTTGCCCAAAACCAAACCAGGTCTAGTTAAAACCTGTTACGAATATGGATTACTTAGTACCATATATACCCAAGACAGAAATGAAATATCCAGTATACCAGAGATATATGATTCATTTAACATTTTCAAAAGAATAACCAAAGGTAACCTAATTTTTATAAAATTTTATACGGCACCAGCAGAGATATTGTATGATGAAGTTAAATCACCTATACAAGTTGTAAAAATTAGAATGACCCGAGATATGATTATACCAGAAGATATTACTCAACAACCAGAAATACCTAGAATTGAGATACCAAATTTTTATGCAAATAAGAGAATTATTGGACTATCTACGATTCTTCAAGAGTTAGCAAACACTCATCGCAATAGAAATCCTATATGGAGTTATTATTCAAGAGGTAATGTAATAGTCTACTCAAATTCAAAGGAACTAAGAGAAGCAGATATGGAAGACGTTAGGCAATGGATCCTAACTTTACTCAACCAGAGAAAAAAACTATCGCCAGAGCCATTAGAGAAAAAATTATTTCAGAAGAATTATTAACCAGATATTGCAAGTTAATTGGACATAAATATCCAGACCATCAATGTTCAAAATGTAATGGAGAAGATAATATTGTCCCAGAAGTTCAACTGGAATAGAAGAAAATAAAGGCGACAGCTGGAAGATAAGATAAGAAGCAATAATGGAGATATGGAAAAACAGCAGATACGACAACAAGAAGAAATCAACGGAGTGATAATAGAAGACAAGATATTAAATATATTTTACGTAAAATTGTTGTATAGATTTTTAGCCTTTTAGACTTTTTAGACTATAGCACTAATAATTCTAGTAACCTTTTTAGCCTTTTAGACTTTTTAGGCTGTAGCATTAATAGTTCTTGTCTCATTAGGAGACTTTTTTTTTAGAATTTTAGAAAACGTGCAAAAAATGTAAATGCTTTTGTAAAAATTCATTCTATAAATAAAAGGAACTGAAGGCATTGCAAGGCAAGCCTTCATGTGTTGAAGCGAAAACTCTCTCCTGCCCATTACAAATATTTTGCTTAGTTATTAAAAAACAAATTTATTTCAATGGAAAAATCTATGGAGGAACAAAGCTCAGAAATATCAAACCTACCCGAACAGGTATATTTATTTATGATTATGAATAGCTAAATTCATAATTCCCAACAATCATGGTATGATAAAATAAATTCATGTTAGTTACTTTATAGTAGAATTATTCGAAGAGTAATATGTTAAGAAGTTTATTAGCAAAGTGGAAACGGAGAAAAATTCCTAAGAACTATGCCATCCTAAAGGTGAAACCAATAAGGCAAGAAACCGTGGTGGGGAGTAACCAGAGTAGAGGCGCTGTTTAAGGGAAAATATCCAGATTACCATGCTAATAATGACCGAAGAACATGTTATTTAAGAATAACCTAGTATATAGTAATCTAAGATGACCATATTTTGTTATGTACATGATTGAAGGGAATATTTTAAAAATAGCAATTTTATGAAAATGAATAATTACTTATCTGATACAATGGTAGATAAATTTAAAATACTCATTTTGTATGCACTTAAGGATATAAAAGTAGTAGATATAAGAAAAATCATATTAGAAAAAGCATCTGGTAAATATTATATGACTAGAATAAATTACATACCATACCTACCTAACTACTCTTACAAATACTTACCATGATAAATTACATATATCTAGAATTTTTGGAAAAAGATATAAGAAACATACAATTAATAGAAAAACAAATGAAAACAAATTTAGACAAATACATGGAAACTAAAGATATAAAATATATAGAATTTCTTAATGAAAATATGCAAGAATTACTTAGACTAAAACAAACAACTAGAAAATATTATGAAAAAGCATGATAGATGATATTAAAATACTTGTTTTATATATACTTAGAGATATAGAGATTATAGACATAAAGAAAATAATATGGGAAAAATTAGAAGATTATGAAGAGGAAGAATTATTAAACAATATAGAAAACTTACGCATATATTATGAACATCAATATTACTTAGATTCAGATGAATATTATTCAGAATAAATAAATGTTAGAATATATAAAAAAAATTAGAGAAAGGCAAAATTGGAATGAAGAAGTTAATTACAGAAATCAACTTGAAATAGAAAAAAGACAACTAGAAGAAAAATTACTTAAAATAAAATTAACCTTAGAAAAGGAAGATACAAGTAATAATTTATTTAATACGTACGAAAAATTATTTAATACAGATGGAAAATTAGTTATACATGAACAACAAATACTAATTAGTCAGATAAAAAATATAAACCTACGCATTGAATATAGCAAAGTTAGAATAAAATACTATACAGAAATTGCTAAAATTTCAATAGGATAAAATAATAAACTACACAAATTAATGAATACATCTTACGACAAGAATAAATCATTAAAAGAAATAGAAACCCAACTATATAGTTTATACCTAGAATACAAAAGGTTACATATTATTAACGAGGATCCTAAAACACTAGATAATTTAATTACGATAATATCTAATCTAGAATATGAATTAATAAAACATCTTAAGTCAAGAAGATAAAATGAAAATTATTCCAATCAATAATATTCATAAAATACATTATATTAAAATAAATACTATGTATTTACGTATTTATTATCTAGTTAAATTATCCGAAATTATCCGCACCCCCTACAAATGGTATCCATAAATTCATCGGTAAATTGAAATAAAAAGAGTAGCAATTACTTTTTAACTTAATTATATAACTTGGCTACAAAAATTTTTATTTTCTTTAGCTCGCCATAGCAACAAATAAGATTTAGTGTCTTGATATTATGACCTTAGGAATAAGATTGAATCTTCATATTTTTAATTTTCCACGTATCGATAACATAAAGACATTTGCATTGAATTAATGCAATTATAGTCTTAATGGTTAAAAATTTATCAAAAGGAGTTTTGAAAAATTTATGATACAAAGCAAAAAATAAAGAGGAGAAATAAAACATAACATAAACAAGAGAGGGAGGGGTGGGCACGATAATTACTTTTTGAAACATATTAAACTGGTAAGGAAATATCGCGGGTTCTTAGTAGGTCAAGATTTTCTCCATACTAACCTATCCTATTGCTATCCCTAAAAGGCATTTTGGACATTCCATTGTCTTAATGGCTAGTTGTTGGACACGAATAAAGGAAAAATGATGTATCGTAAAGGTTTTATCACTACATTGAATGTGTCATAAAGTCATGATCTTCAACTTTGTAAAATTCCTTAACTAGGTAAGGCATATAACATTGAACAGTTCAAGATGAATCTCTCTTAATATGGAATATCCATTTGGGATTGAAAATATTCATTGAAGGGTCCAGAGACCTAATAATCAAGTTTTATCATGAAAGAGGACAGACAACTCAGTAATCAAGATTTTTCACCATTTATGAAACCTTTATACTTTGAATAGTGACATCCGCTTTATGTTTGGTGATGAAATATAAGATTAACATGAAAATAATAACCAAGTGTTTGGAAGGCGGCATACAGCTCAACTTAAGGGTGTTAAGTGGGTCGGGCCGGGTCAACCCGGAACCGGTCCGTTAAAATTATCCGGGTTGTGGGTCGGGCTGGGTTGGGGTTAAGTGGGGCGGGCCGGACCGAGCCCAACTCAACAGTAAACTTTTTTAAAACAACCCTAATCTGGCCCACTTAACCCAACCCGATCAAATCCACCAAAACTCGGTCAACCCCGGTTAAAAATCCGGTCAAACCCGGTCAAAAATAATTTTTTTTTTTCAATATACACTATATATACCAACCTATAAACATTTTAAATACATTAAACAATAGATATACACTATATACATATAGTATATACTACATTAGAATTTAAAAAAAATATACACATATACACAATTACACATAAATAGGCACTATTCAATGTATATTGCTACTTTAAAGTTTAAATAAAATATACTACAATATATATACATTACAATATATATATATATATATATATATATATATATATATATATAGTTATATATATATAGTTATATACTAATTTATAAAATATATACACATGTATACGTTAAATATACACGTCTATAGAAGATATATATATACGCACCATTCAATGTATATTTACTACAACAACAAAATATACTACAATATATATACATTAAAATATATATATATATATATATATATATATATATATATATATATATGTATGTATATATGTATATATATAGTTATATACTAATTTATAAAATATATACACATGTATACGTTAAATATACACGTCTATAGAAGATATATACACATATATACACACCATTCAATATGTATGTACTACTTTAAATAAAATATACTACAATATACATACATTACAATATATATATATATATATATATATATAGTTATATAGTTATATACTAATTTATAAAACATATACACATGTATACGTTAAATATACACGTCTATAAAAGATATATACACACATATACGCACCATTCAATGTATATGTACTACTTTAAATAAAATATACTACAATATATATACATTACAATATATATATATATATATGTAGTTATATACTAATTTATAAAACATATATACATGTATACGTTAAATATACACGTCTATAGAAGATATATACACACATATACGCACCATTCAATAGATATGTACTATTTTAAATAAAATATACTACAATATATATACATTACAATATATATATAGTTGTATACTAATTTATAAAACATATACACATGTATACGTTAAATAGATATGTCTATAGAAGATATATACACACATATACGCACCATTCAATATATATGTACTATTTTAAATAAAATGTACTACAATATATATACATTACAATATATATATAGATATATATATATAGTTATATACTAATTTATAAAATATATACACATGTATACGTTGAATATACGCGTCTATAGAAGATATATGCACCATTGAATGTATATGTACTACTTTAAATAAAATATACTACAATATATATATATATATATATATATATATAGTTATATACTAATTTATAAAACATATACACATGTATACGTTAAATATACACGTCTATAGAAGATGTATACACACATATACGCACCATTCAATATATTTGTACTATTTTAAATAAAATATACTACAATATATATACATTACAATATATATATATATATAGTTATATACTATTTATAAAATATATATACATGTATACGTTAAATATACACGTCTATAGAAGATATACACACACATATACGCACCATTCAATGTATATGTAATATATATATATATATATATATATATATATATAGAGAGAGAGAGAGAGAGAGAGATAGTTATATACTAATTTATAAAACATATACACATGTATATGTTAAATATACACGTCTATAGAAGATATATACACACATATACGCACCATTCAATATATATGTACTACTTTAAATAAAACATATACTACAATAAATATATATACACTACAATATATATACAATATATAAAACATATATACATGTATACATTAAATATACACATCTATAAAACATATATACAAAACATATGCTACTTAATATAATAAATTAATAATACTTGGTAGTAAATTAATAATATATTAGAAGTAAGTTTTTAATTTAAAGTAGAAATTCAATTTAAATCATTAAATGAAAAAAATTACAAAGTAAGGACTAAGGAGTGAATGAATATTGAATTTTATTGATTGCGAAATGATCTAAAATTTATAATTTACATGAATGAAAAATCTACAAATTATGCATCATTTTTTCCAACTCATTCATGTTAATATTAACGGGAACTTGCATAGGATAGTACAAGTCAACGGGGGCAAAACCATGCATTGGACTTGATTCTGCTGAGTTCTCCCGTGAAGACATAATTTCTTCAAGTTTCAGCTCGTCGTTCGGCTCCGGTTCCATTTCTTGGTTTCTTCTTTCCGCTCTAATCCAATCTCTGAGGCAAACTAGAACATTCATTGCATTGCTTCCCAATGAGTGTCGGTTGCCTCCAAGCCGCTGTCGTCCCTGACTAAAGGCGTTCTCTGATGCAACGGTTGACATTGGAACATTCAAGATATCTCTAGCTAATCTTGAAAGCACAGGATATTGTGTTTCATTACTCCTCCACTAATCTAACGTGTTGATCCGTTGTCTGCGATCCTCTGGTGGCGACCGAAGATAATATTTCAGCTCTTCCCGATAAGTTGATGTGTAAGCTCTGCCATCAACACTGTTCCAACAAGGTAAATCATAAAAGGAATCAGGAAAACCACTATGTGCCGGCCTTTTAGAAGATGATGGCTCTTCGGGAGGATGAGGAGGGACAGTTGGTGTGATATTTGTAGGTACGACTAAATCAAATAAATCAGCATAGTGATTATGTAATTTTTCTATGTATTCATTCGCATCACCCATAGCCGTCCACAAATCAGGTTGTACTTGTTCAGAATCATTGTTAGTATTTATTTCTAAGTTAGAATAAATAATAGTACTAAAGTGGCACATAGTATTATATTTCATGCACGGATTTAGCATAGCACCAACCAAGTAAATAGGGGGAACCGAGAAAAAATATTTTTAAAATTTAGTAAACATGGCACAAACAACTTCTTTATAACCTTCTTTATTTTTATATTCTTTGAGCAAACCAGAAATATCGGCTATATATGCCGAAATGTTACAAACAGTAGGATAATAAGCACCGAAAAATTCAACCGTAGCTACATAATTTTTTTTTAAAAACTTAACAAGATCATTAATTACAACCCAATCAGAATCATGTAGCATGCAATCAGCAGAATCAACAAATGAACAGAAATGTTGGTTAAAAGCTAGTGTAATAGGAACTCTATATTTATAACAAGTTTTTAAAAAATTATACGTAGAATTCCATCTAATATCAATTTCCTCAGGCATCAATATCGGGGCAAGTCCATTTTCTTGTCATTTAACTTTAAATTCTCTAATTTTTTTTCTTCGATTATTTCCTTGAATAAAACCAACAGCAAGACGGATTTTTTCAATATAAAGGTCAAAAAACTCAATACCATCTTTTACAATTAAATTATATAATGCATATTTAATATGAAAAATTTCAGGCAACGACGGAGAGAGCTTAGATTTTAATTTTTTTATAGCAGTTTTGTTGTTAGAAGCATTATCAAAAGCAATACATAAGATTTTATTTTCGATAGCATAAAATCTGGCAACTTTAACAATAGAATCATCAATAAAATCTCCAGTATGTTTACGATTTTCATCATATAAAAAAGAAAGAATACATTTTTGCATCACAAAATTACTATTCATCTAGTGACAAGTAACGGTTAAATAATCTCTTTAATTTACAGCACGATCAAGATCAGAAGTTAGGGACAATCTACATTGAATATTTTTTAATAATGTTGATAAATAAAAATAATATTGTGAATGAAGTCCAAAAATATCAGATTGACAAGTACTTCTAGGAACACCATTAAACATAGGATTATATATTGCTTGAATATAATAAATAAAGGCATCAGAAGAAGGAAAACTAAAAGGCAAACAACCCACAACTACCATTTTAGCAATTTCTTCCCGGTCCCTCAATTTATTATACTTCTTCGTTACCTGACCGGTTGTTGGGTCCATTCTAGTTTGCGCTAGCCCACCAACATCCCCACCACCTCGTGCAATATTTAACTCTCTTTTGTGAGCATCACCTATATGTCTCATTAACATACTCGTACCTTGCTTGCCTCCGTTTTTATGCTTATATATTTGTTGACAAATATTGCATTGCACCTCAGTATCTGATATACGTTCAAAAATTATCATGCAATACTAGTTGTTTTACGACCTCTTGGGCACGGGGAGGATGTAAAGGGAGATTAATCGATTCAGATCTAACGTTAGCATTTCTTACTGCGGGTGTTTCACCAATATTTTCATCATCTTCGTCTAAATTAACCGCATCTACTTCATTTTCTTCTTCTATACCGTAATTTTCCTGAGATTCTACATAATCCATATCGTGAGCACCTACACCTAAAGGTACACCTACTTCTTCCTCAAAAGGTTGACTAAGCGGTGTCGGAGGCACACTGATATATCTACTACTTGAACTACCTCTACCCCTAGTAATTCATTTTTTACTACCACTACCATTTTTGAGACAAAAATTTTTAACACCTTTAGTAGCGAGGTTTCTTAATTTATCCATAATATAAATTAAATTAAAAAAATTCAAAATATACAAATATAATAAAATTAAATATTCAACAATTAATACACTAAATAAAAATTAAACGTAAGAGATGAAACGACAATACCAAATTTTGAAAGTATCCGAAGGTTGCGACTTTAGAAACTTCCACTCGTACTTTGTAATCGCAAAATTTAAAAATTAAAGTGCGCACTTTAGGAAATTAAATTTATAGGATATTTGAGAATTGAGATTTGAGATTTGAGAGAGTTGAGATTTGAGAGAGAATGAGATTTGAGAGAATTAAAAATTGTGTAAAAAATGATTTGAAGGTGTAGGGTATTTATAGAATTTTTTTTGGGATTAAAAAATAATTTTAAAAGTAATTTTTTTTTAATTAATGTGCCCAAACTAGCCATTGGACCCAAAACGACTATATAGCTGTTGGGCCAACAACTAGTTTGGCCCAAAATTTAAAAAATAAATAAATTAAAACCGGGCCAGGTTAACCCCCAACCGAGTTGGGTTTGGGCCGGGTTAACCCAGCCTAAAAAAAACCCGGCCCGGGACCCGGTCATTAAATGGGCCGATTTGGGCCGGATTGATCCGGGTCAACCCAGCCCGTTTGACAGGCTTACCTCAACTACATAGAATGAGTTTTAGTTGGGATTTTTGGGCACATTTGAATGAGGATGCATTAGTAATATTGTAACGCCCCAAAATTTTATCCCGAGATGCCACACGGTGCTTAGGGCTACACGTAGCCCCAAGCTAACCCTCGGAGCCAGACACTACCTCAAGGAATTCAATTCAATAATAGTCATGCACAACAAAGAGATATACCACATCGAGTTCAAGAGAAATACTGGAGAATACTAGACTGTACAACCAAAATATATTGAATGTCTGTACATACCCGCCCTCTAGTCTGACAAAGCCTCTATATATCAAAATCAAGGAGCCATTGGGACAAACCCCTAACTGACTCAGACATACTGAAAGCCCTAACAACAGAATGATATCACCAAAAATATAGACACGACCCTCGAACCATGAGGACTCATCACTGAGGGAATGTAGTTGAGGCACTCGAATATCGCTAACATGACTGTGACTGAGTACCTGAACCTACATTATGAGAAAATATAGCCCATAGAAAAATATGTGGGTCAGCACTTTGGAATGTACTGAGTATGTGGGGTGCATGCAACAATGCAAATATCATCATCAATTTCATAAAAATATGCATATGTACAATGATGGCTCACTTGGCTTGAGTTAGATTGAAACATACTTTTCATGATCTCATAGTAAATAAATCATATGATAAAAACCTCATAAATCATCATAAATAACTCAACTCTTCAACTCAAGACTTGGAGTGACTCGGTAATTCAAGAAACTCAACTCTTATGGACATAGGAGGTTCTTATAACCGACATAAACCATGTGAGCTACATGGAATCCAACGTTTTGCCCTCCTAAGGAGAGAACCCCACATTGACGAGAGCATCGTACTCTTGCCAGGGAGTACAACCTAAATTTAGTGATCACAATCTCATACTCAGCCTTTGGCCCACAATTATCAATATCAATCCTACGGTGGCACGTAGTTTTAGAGGAAATACCACATTTTTCGCTCGGTGCTAAATACTACTCCAAGACACAAACTCAGAATGCATTAGGAAATCCACCACAAACATCACAAGGGTATATCATGAAGATCAAATCAAATCTCTTTCTCATTTATCAAATCATAATCAATTTGTGGATTCCTAACTCGACTAAAATCAAATCAATCTTTCTCAATAACAAAATGTATCAATTCATTAAATGATGGCAACATCAATAACTTTGAGGAAATATCAAGACTCATTGTAACAACTCAATCTCATGAATCAATATACTCAATAATCCAATTTGTCATAAGGAAGCTTAAAGCTTGACACATATCTTGAAAGCACTTGAAATATCAAATCATGGTAGAAATATGAAATTCACAATATTAAATATCAAGTCATAACTTGGGAGTAGTAAAATAATCATGTATAACAAAGCTTGAACAATTTATATTCTCATAATCTCATGATGAAGTAATTTGGGTATAAACCCATTTGCAAAATCATATAAATCCATGATAGAAATCAAAGCTTTGGGCATGATGATAGGCGAATTTACACGCCTATAGCACTATATTTTGCCCATATTTTAGCCTAGTTTTGAGAACAAATTATATATTTCATGCACTTTTAGTCCTTTTTCCTGTAAGTGAGCTAACGAACATGATTAGCAAAGTTTCAGGTATAAATGATGCAGAATTCAGCATTTTATGGATAACTTGACGCTAAAGAAAGCTTCACGAAAGGAGAAAAGCCAATCTTGGACGCCAAGGACTAAAGATGGCGCATGGAAATTCTATCCCGAGCTAAAACAACATTTCTGAAGACTTTGGGGACTAGCAGTAACTTATTAGGATTAGGATAATGATACATTAACCTAGTACAATTGGGTTAAGTATTACATTAGCTTAGTAGGATTTGGTTAAGCATTTCATTAGCTTAGTAGGAATAGGATATGGGTATTATAAATACCCTATTTTGCTAGAGATTTTAATACTTCTCATCTTACTTCTCAACTTCGAATTCTACCTTTCAATTCCAAATTAATTCTAGTTTTCTTCTTCTATTCATCTATTCTTAAATTCCACAACAAGAGAAATGTTACTTTGCTAAGGGATTCACGCCTAACGCCTACCACACCAGTACAAACGTGAAATCTTTATTGTGGTATAACAACAATGTCAATTGTGATTTCCTTCGCATTCATAGGTAACTAAACTTCTCTGTTGGGGTTATGGAAGCCGAATGAGATACTATCTATTGCTGTGAGTTTGTGAGTTCGTGACACGTATGTTTCTTATATCATTATTCTCTTCATCTTAATCTAAATTCTTTGTGGTTGCAAATGCAAGAATACGCCAGTATAACATTTAACTTATTCGAAAGAAAGGTTATCTGTCTGGAAAAGAGATAATGCCAAGGTAGTAGGGTCCCATCCCCTATTAAAAAGTTAGTGCCGTAACTGGATTAACCTCTTGGAGAATTCGTACCGTTAGACACGCTTTAAGCTCGAAAGAGTTAAAGTGAAATAATCCTCGAATAGGTCGAAAGACGCCTGGATTTACCATCGAATACAATTCTCTATAAGCACATGCATGTCTGAATTCAACACACTCATAGTAAATAGAGACGTATAACTCAGAAGGTGGACATAACCCCAACTCCTCAATTCTCATTGTTTCACAACCTACTAAACATTCTTTCTTTTTACTTTGCTATTTTCAGTTTTCACTCTATTATTTTGTTACATTACTTGCACGACAAGACTCCCCCCTCTTACGAGACTTGTACTAAAAGTCTAGTAATCGTTGCTTACTTGTTGACCAAGCTATTCCCTGTGGGATCGATACCCAACCCAGGTTGGGTTCTATATTTGCTAACGACCACTTTACACTCCTACGAGAGCTGTAGATTGAGCGTTATCAGGGCACAAGAACGAAAGAATTGCTCTTGTTCAAAACCCCACATACCTTAATCTTTGAAATTGGATGAATTCTAGTGCTTGAGACTCTATCCGTACTTATAATAAATGATTCTCGAAGCCCACACTATGAGGAACTTGATTCT
This sequence comes from Capsicum pubescens, assembly GCA_030864215.1. Lineage (NCBI taxonomy): Eukaryota > Viridiplantae > Streptophyta > Magnoliopsida > Solanales > Solanaceae > Capsicum > Capsicum pubescens. The sequence continues at coordinate 188,010,395 of CM061544.1, read as the reverse complement.
TAAAGAAATCTTGAAGATTTATAGATGATTTTTGGAAGATTAATGTCCTTAAATAAAAACTCTAGCTATATTTCTTAAGAGAATTGGAATAGAGAATGAAGAAAGTAGGGTTTGGATGGGGATTCTCATATTTATATAGGCCTCCAAAAGATGGGAAAAGACCAAAATACCCTTGCAAAAACGTCCCTGAATTGCTGGAAAAAAATAGCTGACGACATTCTTGACAAGTTGTTACAAAATATCGTCACAAAAGGTTGGATTTTGTGACTTTCTGCTTATGGTGAAAACATTTTGTGACAAGCTGCCAGGCTTGTGACAAGTCGTCACAAAATGTCGTCACGAAATTTCCAGGCTAATATGCTGGAGTAAAATGGGCATAACTCTTTGCTCCGATACCAGATTTGGGTGAAACTGGTACCGTTAGAAAGATAATTCAATTATCTATCTGTTGGTGGGTTATGAGATAAAAAATTATTAGGGAATAAAGATATATGCTCATTTAAACTTGGATATACTGAAATCCTTATCAAGAATTCAATCGGTAAGGAATGTTTTGATTCACTTAATCGCAAGGACATCTCTGAGACCTTAAAACACATCACCCTTGATCATAAAACAACCAAATCACTATAATTTACTTCTCATGAGCTTGAGTCATGGTTGCACTATTGGTTAGAGTCTCGGGGTATTACAAATATATATATATATATATATATATATATTGTTGGGTTCAATAGGTGTGAATGGAAAATAAAAAGTTGCTTGGAAGGGTAACAACTCTTCGAGTTAAAGACACACTATTTCGGGAAAAGGTATGACTGTTTGGATGGTTGTGGCTATTCAGAAAAGACACACTCTTTTGAATGGACAGACATGACTGTTCAGAAAGGATACACCTTTTCGGTGAACCATTGTCACCTTTCGGAAGGGGCACTTAATGGCTATATAAACCTATATTTTTTCACAGGTTTAGTATGAATTTTTCTGAACTTGAAAACATTTCTTATCTTATAAAATACTCCATGTGATCATCTGACTATTGAGTGAGTTCGAAGAGAATCCAATCATTTGAGATACCACTATAGATGGATTGTTAGTCCGTTTTATCCTGGGAGGAAAATTCCGCAACCTCGGGTACTTGAGGGGAATTATTTCCTTGAGGACACTTCGTGAAGTCGAAGGACTTGGCCTTTCTCTGTTTCATCTAATTTCTAAAAAAAAACTCACTTCTTTGAAAGGTCTTTTTGATCTTGTTTTGAGGGTGTTACAGAACTTCATAAGTATTGTTGTTTATATTTGAACTTGTGTTAAAGTTGTTGTGCCGAAATATAGATTTTGTGTACCCGAAAACAACAATCTTAAGGAAATAATATTACTAATTTGTATTGTTTCGTTTACAGTTTTTTCAGTTAATAGTTGAACTTCACATTGACAGTTCTTCAACTTTTTGAACTTGTATTTGAAGTTCTTGAAACTTCATTTTGATAGTTCATAAGTTGGTTGAACTTGTGTTGAAGTTCTTAACATTTGGTTTTGCTATTTTTCAGAAAATAGTTTGAACTTCATTTTGTTGATGTTCATAAGTTGGGTTGAACTTATAGTTAAAAGTTCAAAGTTGTAAATACGGAGTTATAACTTCATTTGATTGTTTATATGTTAATTTGAACATGTGTTTGAAGTTATTATTGAAAAATACAGATTTTATCAAAAATGAAAAAAACAACACTAAGGAAAGTATAAAAATATTTATTTTTGTGCTTTGTTTGGTGAAGGAAAAAAAATTATCGCCATTTATAAATCAAGTATTTGGTTAATGTATATTGGGTCTGATTTTGTGGAGACTAATATCTTTTGATTTCTACTCCCTCGATTAGAAGAATATAAAAACTTTGAGAAATCAGTATGAGAATTCGGTTCGAAGAATATAAAAACTTCACCGATTTGTTAAGATCTCTGTATTGGTTTCTGGTGTTTAAAATTTGTGGGATTTCACTCTGTTTGAAATTGATTATGATTTGAAGTCATAAAAACTTCGTTATATTTCATAGTTCATTCGGTTGATGATTTGAAGATCTAAAAACTTCATCATTGACTAGAAATAATTTGGCTAAAGATTAAATTCTTTTTTGTTAGTATTCTGAAATACTAAAGAGTATATCAAAGATTGACAAGAAAATGATGAATGAAACTGAACAATAAATTAATTTAGTTGTGAATGGTGTTGTCCCAACGACTACCAATGTTATGTCATTAAGTCGTTCAGCTATTGCTCTAGCAATGAAAATGACAGAGAAATAGAAAAATATTTTGGTGTGAACTTCAAAGAATGGCAGCAATTGATGTCATTTGACTGGCGAAACTTGCACTGCAAATGCTCACAAGTATAGATCCTCATATTTTTAAATAATAATAATAATAATAATAATAATAATAATAATAATAATAATAATAATAATAATGATTGAAAATTATTTTTTTGATTTGAAAGATTTTATGAGTCATTCCAAAATAGACGGGGATAATGAGTTGAATGAAAAATCATCAATGATGGTAGCAAATCCTGTTAAGGATGATGATCTAAATAATAATAAGATGAAGAAGTCTTCCAAACAAGAAAAGAGATTACATAAACATGCTGGAAACAACTTGAAAATTTGAAAATCTATGTGATATGATTATTGAAAGCAATCTAGTTGGATATCCAAATGAATGGTGGTTTAATTTAGGAGTCACTAGACATGTTTGAGCAGACAAAAAAACTTTTGCTACTTATGATTTTGTTGATCCAAAAGAAGTGATCTTCATGGGAAATAATATAACAACCAAGGTTGAAGAAAGTGGGAAGATATTCCCAAAAGTGACTTTCGGCAAGGTGTTAACTCTCAAAAATATTCTCCATGTTCCTACTATTAGGAAAAAATTATTGTCGATGACACTTCTCAATAAAAATAGATTTAAGTGTGTGTGTGTATTGGAGAAAGTTGTAATAAGAAAGAATGAAACATATGCAGGAACGGGCTACCTCAATGAGGGCCTTTTCAAACTTTATGTAATGGTTGCTGAAATGAAGAAAGTTGAGGCTTCTTCTTACTTGCTAAGAGTCAAACGATTTGTGGCATAGTCTTGTAGGATATGTCAAGTACAAAAAATTGCGAAAACTGATTAAATTAAAAGTTTTGCCAAGCTTTGAGTGTAATAAATCAAAATGTCAAATGAGTGTGGAATCAAAGTATGCTAAGAATCTGTATAAGTCTGTTGAAAGGAATTCCAATCCCTTAGACTTAATCCACACTGACATTTATGATATGAAGTCAACACCATTTCGTGGTGGAAAAAATATTTTATAACTTTTATTGATGATTGCACTAGATACTGTTATGTCTATTTGTTAAACAATATGGATGAAGCAATTGACGTGTTAGGCAATATAAAACAGAGGTTGAAAATCATTTGGAGAAAAAGATCAAAACGATAAGAAGTGATAGGGGCGGAGAGTATGAATCTCCCTTTTCACAAATATATGTAGAGAATGGAATTGTACATCAAACTACGGCCCCGTATTCACCTCAATCTAATGGAATTACGGAAACAAAAAACTGAACCTTAAAGAAAATGATGAATGACTTACTAATAAGTTCAGGTTTACTGAAAACTTATGGGGGAAGCTATCTTTACAGCTAACTGAATACTCAATTAAGTGCCCCATAGTACGACACAATCAATTCCATATGAAAAATGGGAAGGAAGGAAACCAACTTGAAATATCTCAAAGTGTGGGGGTGTCTAGCGAAGGTCCAAGTTCTTATGCCTAAAAGAGAAAGGATAGGATCTAAGATGGTGGACTGTGTGTTCATAGGATATGCTAAAAGTAGTAAAGCATGTCGGTTTTTAGTTCATAAATTCGAACATTCAGATATCAATGAAAATACAGTAATTGAATTAGATAATGCTGAATTCTTTAAACACATTTATCCGTATAAAACTAGACATGAACAGTCTAGTGGGGGTCTAAACGACCTTGAGATGAACCAAGTGAGGATGTACATAATGATGAGAATCCAAGACATAGTACACGTCAAAGAATGTCAACTTTATTTGGATTGAATTTTGTAACATTAATCTTAGAAAATGAGCCTCAAACGTTTAAGGAAGCGATGTCGTCGTCAGACTCATCCTTTTGGAAAGAGGCAGTCAATAGTGAGATTGATTCAATCTTAAGAAACCATACATGGGAGTTGGTTGATCTTCCTCCAGCAAATAAACCTTTAGGTTCTAAATGGATCTTCAAAATAAAAATAAAAGTAGATGGTACTATTGATAAATACAAGGCAAGACTTGTAGTAAAAGGCTTCAAACAAAAAGAAGGTCTTAGTTACTTTGATACATACTCGCCAATACCAAGGATAATGTCAATTTGGATGTTAATTGCCTTGGCGACAGTATATGGTCCTGAAATCCATCAAATGGATGTGAAAATAGTATTTCTAAATGGAGAATTGGAGGAATAAATCTACATGGAACAACCTGAGGGTTTTGTGGTTCCAAGAAAAGAAAATAAGGTGTGTAAACTTGTTAAGTCACTTTATGGAATAAAACAAGCACCTAAAAAATGGCATGCGAAGTTTGACCAAACCATATTGGCAAACGGATTCAAGATAAATGAATATGATAAATGTGTTTACATTAAAGACACTCCAAATCACCAAGTCATTGTTTGTTTATATATTGATGACATGTTGATCATCAGTAGAGATATTTATGACATAAATGCTACGAGAAGACTGCTCGAGAGCAAGTTTGATATGAAAGACCTTGGAGTTACAGATGTGATCTTAGGAATAAGAATCCATAAAACTCCATAAGGGTTGGCATTGTCACAGTCTCATTACATTGAAAAGGTACTTGAAAAATTCTAGTATTTGGAATTTGGTATTGGTAAGACTCCATTAGACATTTGCTTTGCACTTAAAAAGAATAAAGGTAAAAGTGACTCACAGTTGGAGTACACAAGAGTGTTGGGATGTTTAATGTGTATCATGAATTGTACACGATCAGACATAGCATGTGTCATTAGTAAGTTGAGTCAGTATATGGGTAATCCCAATAAAACTCATTGGATGGAAATGAAAAGAGTTTTGGGATATCTTAAATACACTCAAGACTATGCTTTGCATTATAATAAATATCCTGCGGTACTTGAAGGATATAGTGATGCAAATTGGATCACCGGATCAAATAAATTAAAATCCATGAGTGGATATGTATTTACTATCGGTGGAGGAGCAGTCTCTTAGATATCATCCAAACAAACAAGTATTGCTCACTCTACAATGGAATCTGAATTTATCGTATTGGATAAAGCTGGCGATGAAGCAAAATAGCTTTGGAATTTCTTAGAATATATTCCTTATTGGCCCAAACCAGTGACACCAGTATGTATACAGTGTGATAGCCAAACGGAAATAGGTAGGGCAGGGAGCATGATGTACAACGGTAAATCTCATCATATAAGATAAATATATAATACCGTTAGAGAACTTCTCTCTAGTGGAATTATCACTGTTAACTATGTGAAGTCAAAGGATATTATGTCGGACCCACTTACAAAAGGCCTATCTAGAGAAGGAGTTGAGAGAACATCTAAGGGAATGGGTTTAAGGCCTAGGACAAGTCAGCATAGCAGTAAATCTACCTTGCAGACTGGAGATCCCAAAAGCTAGGTTCAAGGAGATCAAGCAAAGTTGTGTCTGACAGGTTCAACATTGTTAATATACCCAACCCATTCTCATGATATAGACAATGTTTAGTAAATAAGGATAAGACTTATGGTGTAAAGTCTTTTAATGATTATCTAAATTTTAAAGATTGACCAAAAAATTTAGTCTATAGGATTGAACATTTATAAATCACCTATGTGAGGGAGAAATTGAAGCCTCTTTAAGGAGAATGTTAGTAAAGGCCTATTCTCTATGCTCTCATGAGACCGGGACGTGTTCATAGCTGAAACAAATAAAACCATGAGAACCATAAATGATAAAAGGCTGGTTGTGTGACATGTGTTTTATAGGTGTATATTAAAGATCACCGGTTCAAAGATATCAAATCTACCAATTGACCGAGTGCATCCGATTCATGTTCACTATGGAAAGTTCAAAGGGAAACCCACTTATCTAGATGCAATCAGTCTTTGCTTGATGATCACATACTTGTCCGTAAAGGTTTACAAAGAGTAGCCATTCCCCATTCATGTGGGTATTGTTGGGTTCAATAGGTGTGAATGGAAAATAAAAAATTACTTCGAAGGGACACAACTCTTCGAGTAAAAGACACACTATTTCGGAAAAAGGTATGACTGTTTGGATGGTTCTGGATGTTGAGAAAAGACACGCTCCTATGAATGGATAGACATGACTGTTCAAAAAGGATACACCTTTTTGGTGAACCATTGTCACCTTTCAGAAGGGGCACTTAATGGCTATATAAACCTACATTTTCCCACAGGTTTAGTATGAATTTTCTGCACTTGAAAACATTTCTTGTCTTCTAAAATACTCTGTGTGATCATCTAATTATTGAGTGAGTTCGAAGAGAATTCGATTATTTGAGGTACCACTACAGTCGAATTGTTAGGCCATTTTATCATGTGAGTAAAATTCTGCAACCTCAAGTACTTGAGGGGAATTATTTCCTTAAGGACACTTCGTGAAGTCGAAGGACATGGCCTTTTTCTATTTTATCTAATTTCTAAAATAAAAAAATACTTCTTTGAAAGGTTTTTTTGATCTTGTGTTGAAGGTGTTATAGAACTTCATAAGTGTTCTCGTTTATATTTGAACTTGTGTTGAAGTTGTTGTGCCGAAATATAGATTTTGTGTACCCAAAAATAACATATATATATATATAAAGTGTGGAAGTTCAGTCATGGAAGAATGAATGCTTAGATCAATAATAGTTAAAGGGATCAAAAGAGGGGAAAAAGACGAGTGTAAGAAGCAGAAGCATTAAAAGAGAATTAGAGGATGGAAAAATATGTGTAGAATGATCGGGGAAAACAGTAACAATAAGGGATAATATTTGATCTGAAGAAACATTAACAATAGAGTCATTTAGAGACACAACAATACATGGGATAGATAACCACAAGCGAGCTTGACAAGAATAAGTCAGAGGTTTATCAAGTATGAACTGAATTGTAATGGAAATACTCACGTTGTACTAAATGTGTCTAAAAATAGTATATATATATATGTGTGTGTATGTGTGTGTGTGTATATATGTTAGTGTGCACACACATATGTGCATGAGAGTGCGTGTGTGTTACAACCCGATTCACAAGTCTTGATGGCACCTACTAAAACCTACCAGTAGGTAAGCCAATACCATAACCTGGAGCTAAGGCAATGAGTTACTTTGGTAGAGATGCCCAACCAGGCCTAAATACACAAATACAATAAAAATCAGCAATGTTCCACTAGAAGAAGACAATCAAATTATAGATACCAATCCCATGAGCTGGTAATATCAATACAAGAGCATATAAGTATGATAATAGAAAATACAACCAAAATGTTTAGAATAGTCAACAATTCTATCTCGAATACAAAAGACTAACCAAGGGTAGAGGGAAACGGGTTACTCAAAACTCCAAGAGCTCACCATGTCTCCTAAAGATCAACGCTGCGTGAACTCAACTCAACGACAACAACTAGTACTCGGTTCTTCACTAAAATGGTACAAGAGTGTAGTATGAGTACCAAAATAATGGGTAATCAGTAGGCATCATCGGTCGACTGAGCTAAATTATAATATAAAGATGATATAAAGAAAGAAATTATGTCTAAGTCAAAGAACAAAATTGAACCTGAATCATCTTCATGATCACTGTATAAAATAAATGATCAACTAGAATAATAATACGACATCTTATATCAATACATGTTAATACCATCATATATAATGGATAATCGATCTGGAAGCATAAAGCGATACTAATACAATTACAACCACATAAGTACTAAGTTAATGCACATACATTCATCAATTATAGCATAAATAAAAGAACTCACCATGGTGTCTCATACCACCGGAGAGTACATCCAAAAGAACACAAAGTAAAGAACCCATCACGACGTCACATACCACCGGAGAGTGCATCAAAAGATCAAATCATCAACGTATATAGATATATATAACCAACTTCTCATTATCCATGGTTTCACACATTTCATACCAACGGTCATTTGCCAACATTCATAATCGTAATCAATTACTGCTATTGAATAACATTTACAAAGTACTCATAACCATAATCATATCACCACTTAGAAATCTATCTCACTGATATACTCGATCTATGCACTACTATTAACTAGCCAATACTCATTATCAAACTACTAATTCGCTAGTCATCGAGGACCTCTAGTTATTAGCCTAACTGATTCTTTACATAATCTTTATGCACGACATAGTAACTAACTATTATTCCCTAATCAACCAACATTCAACATCTAGTCTAGGTTCACTATTGACCATAGGCGCATTTAAATAATACCCATTTCTAATCATCATAATAGCACTAATCACCATCTAGAAAAGGCCACTAACTATCATTATACACATATATATCTTAACATCTTTTAGAATCTAGCATCATTAATATACAAATCCTCAATTAATAACTAATAGACATCATAACTTAGCCATCAATATCAATAATCATCACCCATACTAACATATTATTACCATTAATCACGTAACAACCACAATTGCTAGTTACCACATTTCAACCAAACAAGGTTCACTAACTAGAATTCTAGACTTCAAGTCATCAAGTAAGATAGTCACTTAGTAGTCAACTAGTCACCACATAACTCACTTAAATTAGTATACCTTAATTAAAATATTTATTCAATGCTATCTAAATTCACTAGGTGAATCCTCAAATGCCGCAAATATCTCTTTTACCAACTTATCTTAATTCATTATTCGACTTATTCTACTTCTATTCACTATTCAACTCTAGCAAGAATTACACCACTTAACAAGTGATTAGTATCAAAGAATTATATCCGACATCCCAAGATTAACATCATATCTTCAAAGCACATATAAATGTAATATATAAAGGCATAATCACACATAAACATATATATATATATATACATGTTTACCATAATAATATCATTATATCCTCCGGACTTACCGGGCACCATCATATCATCAATATATTCTCTGAAGTTACTGAGCATCATCATATAATCAATATATCCTTCAAATTTACCGTGCATCATCATATAATCAATATATCCTCCGGACATACCGGGCAACATCATAACATTAATATATCCTCCGAACTTACCGACAATTATCATATTATCAATATATCATTCAGACTTACTGGGTATCGCGTCCTATTTTGAACTGATTGAAACAACACACATGTGGTGGCTTGTCGTGACTCTTGGATTTTGAAAATTCATTTTAGATTCTCCACCTAACTTTTAGGAAAATTAGGAAAACTATTTTTTATGTAAAACTCTGTTTAGTTCTATCAAAAATATTTTGAGATTCTGTGTAAGGATTTTGGTTACTCGAGGAAAAGGTATTAGGCACCCCTCAGAGCCTATACGAAGATAGTGCCTAAACTATGTTTAGAAAAATATTTATTTTATTATTTGATACAATGGTGGTAACTACACATAATAGTTATCAGATCTTACAAAAACGCACAAGGTACATAAACATATGCTTTCGATGTAAGAAAAAGAAACGTAATTTATTATCAAAATATACATGCATGATTCAAAGAAATATGAAAATGCAGATAGAAATTCAATATTTTATTATGATATGTGTATAAATGAAGTTTCATAATTTATAAAAAATATGAAGTCTAATGACATAAAATAAAGTATATCAATGAAATCTTTAAAAAGTAAAAGAATTATATAATATCTATGTGAAAAAACTTAAATGTTATAAACTAAATATGTATATCAAAGAGTAAAATAAAAATAAAAGTAATAAATTAAATTAGATTAAAATGAATGTAATAGTGAAAATACGTATGAAAACATATTTGACATAAATTAATAATAATTTCTTTTTTTAGAAGGCTAAATAAAGAGAATATCGATGAAATTTTTTTGTATACGGTAGTTTGTGTGTATATATATGTACCTTGAGTTTTTGAGACTTTAAAAATTGAAGAAAAAAAACTTGAAATGGTGTTAAGGAATAAATATAGAATGCAATGAACATTTGAACCATATTAAGTTGCATAAACATTGCATTTTGACAAGTGAATCGTTTGCTAATATAAACGAAGTAACTAATTGAAAGTTATTTATAGAGATTTATTTGAAAATTTTCAATTTAAGATGATAAAATTGTTAAGGAATATTTTTGAAAAATGAATAGTTAATCATTTTATTCAACTGAGAAACAATATATTTTTTATTTGAGATTGCATTTTAAACCTTGGTTTGCCTCTTTTATCTTAAAAAAAATATCCATGTGCTAACAGTTAAGCGACATGTCATTCTATATTTATAAGAATCGAATGAACGAGAGGTTAGCTAAAAGAAACACACTCTTGGTGATTAAATCTAAATGAAATAAATAAAGATAAAACTAAACCAAATTCGATTAACTATATAAAAACTCATATTCAAATACACACAAGATTTAGTAAAGCATGCACAAATAATAAAGGGATTGGGGAAGGTAAGGAAATCGATACTATAAGTTTCTACTGAAGGAATCGGCTCTGATACGAGTACAATCGTGATTGTGGATTAATACGTAAAGACTCGAGATCGGATGGATTCCCAACCAATGAAACAAGCTTTGAAGTGTATAGAACAAGTCCCAACACTCCAAATCCATCTAATATGCACACTCCAAGGCCTCCCCTTTGCCATGGCTCATTAAAGGTATTTTAGTTATTTTGTAATAAGTTGTAACCTAGTCTATAAATAGAACAAATTAGATCATTTTCTCATAACTTTGATGATATTTTGAGAGCTCTAGAGAGAGAGTCTTTCAAGGTGGATTCCTTGAAAATAAGTGTGGATATCACTTGTGTTGGTGCAGTTTTGAAACATTGGTTGCTTGGGAATTCCGTTCCCTTGAGGTCACCGTAGAGCTTGGTGTTACTTGTATGATTCTTGGGTCTTTGTGTTTAATATACACGTAGGTTCATAGTGTTTGTACATTTGTATGTCAAGTTACCTATCTATCTATTTCATTATTGTTGCTGTTCATTCTCGGGTTTGGTGTCCCAAAACTAAGACTTTGTGCTCTTCTTGTTCTTGTGTTTGTGATGTTAACATATTTTATTAGCTCTCTCATTTTATAGGTGTTTAAAACCTTAATATCTTATTGTTATTGTGATTTCATTGTTGTTGTAGTGAATTCTAGAGTGGTCACCAAAGGGGTCCTCGGTTCTTCTAACCTGTGGACTGTTTTGGTGTTTGTTTTGTTTCATTTGGTATCATAGCATGGCTTGATCTTGTTCACACAAGATCAATCTCGGGCTTGTTAGTTAAAAAATAAAAAAAGAAAAAAGAAAAGTGTTGAAAACTAAAAATTCCAAAAAAAAAGCAAATTTGTCCATTGTTATTGTCTTGGTCGAAATTGTTGTCTTGTGTTGTGTTTTGACCGAGATTTTTTAGTTGTGTTGAGTGTTTCTAGTGTTATTTTTATTCTTCACTAGCACCATTGAGTCTATATCTAAGTTTGAGCTTGCATTGTTGATGTTGTTGTTGTGAACCTAAACATTGGTTGTTTGATTGTTGTTGGTATTGTTGTTGTGGATTCAAAGTTTGGACCGTTTTGGACGTATGGTATGTTTTTGGTCCAAGGTTTGAACATGTATTGTGGATATTGAGTTGTGGTTCTTAAGCTTGGAAAGGTGTTATTTATCTTTGGGGTCCAACCTGAACCTTAGAACTTTAAGATTCAAAAGTGTGTTCTTGGTATTCTTCACCATCTTCATCTATTGTTGAAGAACAAGTGAATGTTTGATATAAGGAGTTGAATAAAGAGAGTGTGTATTGTGTTAGTCTTGAAAGACATATTTCCAAGTTTTAAGGCATCTCAAGACTTTTACAACCACTTCCAAACACTCAAAGACTTTAACAACCCCTTTCCAACAACTTTCCATGATTTAAGGAAGACCACTTTCCATGTTTTAAGGAAGGAGTACAACAAAGTTAAGTCTTGCTTTTGAATTTGAAAAAAACAGGCACCAAGACTATATTTCCCTCCCTTAAACAATTACACCAATTCCAAATTATTAATTGGTCAAGACTTAAACTTGGAAAATAAAACTTGATAAAATCGCAACAAATAGTGGGTTGCCACATCATGTTTTACTGTTCACACAATAATTTTAGGCTCAAATTTGATTTCTTAGTTTCATTTTCTTGTTTCTTAGCTTCATTTGTCGATTCTAATACTAATTAGCAAGCTAGTAATCTCCTACTTGGTTGTAAGTTAGTTTTTGAGTCCGTTTATTCGTGTTTACGTTTCTTTGTGTGCTTTTATCTTTTGAAATTTATTGTAGTTTCTTGATTCAAGTCCGTACATATTTTTTTTGATTTGTTTCAAAAGAGAATCTATTCTGAACTTGAGCCCCAATTGGTACCAAGTAATCTCCTTGGAGTATAAACGAGTTACCAACACTTGTAAGGCCAATTGAGAGATATTTCAAAGTGTGAGAGCTTAAGAGCTTGTGAGGATGTTTTCTTTTCTAACATTAACTAATTTGCTCTTTTTTGTATTTTTGTTTTAGAATTTCTCTTGTTAGGTACTATGGCATTGGAAAATGTGACCATGAATGATTTGATGGCTGCATTAATGGGTATCAAACATGACTTAGTAGTCGAATGAAGAGAATGGAAAGAATAATGGGCCAAATTGAAGGGACGAAAAACTCTCTTTGCAAGGAATTGGATAACTTGATAGAGTATCCAAGCCTTCCTAATCAAGTTTCCGTTAGTGGACATGCTCCACATGAGCTACAAGGTAATCAAACTAAATTTTGCACTCTAGTGAATGAGGCTAGTAGCCAACTAAGTATGAATGATAGTTTGTCTTTAGGTGAGCCGAATGTTCCTTCTTTTTGAGATGATAATGTACAACTTGAGATTGTGGATACACTAGTTGATACTAATGATGACAAAATTGATTCTTCTAGCAAGATCGATTTGTGTCCACCTAGTGTTGAAATAATTGTGACAAGTGATAGTACATTGTCTTGTGGAAGTCATGAAGACTAACTTATGTGTGCAAATGATAATGTTGAAAATGTTAGTCTATTGAATGGGAATGACCCTCTAATTGCTTTTGTTGATGAACATGATAGTATAGAGGGTACAAATGATTGTAGTGATGGTACTCTTGGGGAAAGAAAGTGTGTCCTAAACCCGTGTCCATGGACACTCCACCCATTTGATCCTGGTGCTTATTTAAAAGATGGTGATGTTGATGTCTTTCAAATCGTGGTTGGTAATGACGTGTGTGTGTTGTGTGAGCATGATTACATTGATTTTAAGTTTGTTTTATGTGTAAATCTGGTTTTATGTTCTCCACACCACTCGGTACTTGGGAAAGAAGACAAGCCAACTATGGGTGAGGAAGTTGGAACTCCTGTCTATGACGAAAAGTCTTTCTTAAAGATTCCTAATCTACTTGAAAGGGCAAAGTTGTGTAAGGGAAGAGTCTCCAACAAAGATGAGTACTATAGAGGGGTCACTAGCTTAATAAGATTTGGAATCCATGTGGGCCTTTATGAGCGGTTGATTAATTGCCATGGTTCCTCTAGCATACCACTTTGTTCAAAGCTCTTAAATGACCAAGTAATTCTTACTTTCTCGGGTTTTACACTCTTGATTGATCATTTTGATGCTTGGTTATATCTCAAGTGTAAGCAATCTTGGTGTAATGTGTTATTCATAATTGTGCTAACGTTAACCGTCATGCCATAAGAAATGTGTGCTTTCTTGTGTCCCTTATATTTTTTGCAAGGTTCGAATTCAAGGTCGAATCCTTTTCAAGAAGGGGAGGATGATACGAATACGATCGTGATTGTGGACCAATATGTAAAGACTTGAGCTCGGGTGGATGCCCAACCAATGGAACAAGCTTTGAATTGTAGAGAACAAGTCCCAACACTTCAAATCCATTCAATATGCACACTCCAAGGCCGCTCCTTTGCTATGGCTCATTAAAGACATTTTAGTCATTTTGTAATAAATTGTAACCTAGGTTATAAATAGAACATATTAGGTCATTTTCTCATAACTTTGATGATATTTTGAGAGCTCTAGAGAGAGAGTCTTGCAAAGTGGATTCCTTGTAAACAAGTGTAGATATCACTTGTGTTGGTGCTAGTTTTGAAACGTTGGTAGCTTGGGAATCCTGTTCCCTTGAGGTCACCATAGAGCTTGGTGTTACTTGTATGAATTCTTGAGTCTTTGTGTTTAATATACGCTTAGGTTCATAGTGTTTGTACATTTGTATGTCAAGTTACCTATCTATCTATCTATTTCATTGTTGTTGTTGTTCATTCTCGAGTTTGGTGTCCCAAAACCAAGACTTTATGTTCTTTTTGTTCTTGTGCTTGTGTTGTTAATCTAGTTTGTTGGCTCGCTGATTTTAGTGGTGTTGAACACCTTAATATCTTCTTGTTATTATGTTTTCGTTGTTGTTGTAGTGAATTCGAGAGTGGTCACCAAAGGGGTCCTCGGTTCTTCCAACTTGTGGACTATTTTGGTGTTTGTTTTGTGTCTCCTTTGTCGATCTTGTATTAGGATCCTAGAAATTTAAACACTGAGTCTTATGATCCTATGGTTGTTGACCTGATAGCTGGGTCTAGATGGGGTTTCTATTGAAAATCCAACTCCCGAGTGTACATGAAATGAAAAGATAAAAAATATAAAGATTAGAAACTAATTAAACAACAAGATAAAGTGAAGTACTGACTAAGGGGAAAATACACTAAGACAATCATAATAAGGTATAGATTAGGTAAGATTGTTTCAAAAGGTGTATAAGCACATATGACATATCGTTATAATGGTTGAATTAATTGTACGGACGTACCAACACACAAATGTATAAAATTCCCTTAGCCCATAACTAGTCGGTTAGAACTTGAATCGATCATATGTTTAATTACTTAAAATAAAAACACCCATTTATGAAAATAAAGAGTTGATCACGAGAACACATTAAAAGGGGCTACTTGATGTCCTTAAATCACGGTTCTTAATGTTGACAAAACGAGACCCTTTTATTATCTATGGTTATAGGGAAAGATAAAGCTGGAACGACTTAATAAATGGAAGCCTATACTAAAAGGAAATAACCATACATTCCCACTTAACAATCCCTTTACCTAACTCATTTTAGATCCTACGAGAATTATATGTAATATGTTTTAATATTCCAAAGAGACTACAATCAAAACAAGAACAAGAATTTGAAATGTGAAATCACGTCAAAGTCCTATATTTCAACTTAGAAAAATGAGTTAGAGGAGAAACAATTTTCACACAATCACATGTTACAAGCTGGAGTAAAATGAACGGAAGCGACTTTTCACATCTTGTGAACCATAACTTAAAAACGACCATATATTGAAACGAGTTAAGACAAAAATCATATTTGAACTCGATTCACGAAGACCAAACAATAGGTCCGCATCAAGGATCAAAATCAAAATTTCATATTCACGAAATTAACGTATCCTAAAGAAGGAGACGCATACAAAAAAAGGGTTGATTTACCATCCCTCATAAATATTACGGAATAAGGATGTTATAGACTCAATAGGAAATCCAAGAAAATCAAATATTTACTCAGGAATAAATTTTTTAGAATCAAAGACAATATAATTGAATCAAAATCCTATGTAAACCTATTTTTGAATCAACAATGAAGACACAAACTTGATCAAAATTTACACACGAATTCATTTTTTCTTAGAATTAACAAAAAATATTAAATTAAATAAAATTACATGTTCATATACTTAACATACACATATACACACAAAATAAATATTATATCTAAATCACATTCATTCAATGAAATTCCAGAAGGTCACAACAAATCAATAGTCCTAAAATGAGATAAGCACATGTATTCACACATCTATAAACCCATGTATTCAACACCACAGGATTTTTTGAAAACATAAATTTTAAACAGAATAAAAAATTCATGAAAATTGGAAGAAAAATACAAGAAAAAGAGATGATAGTTGAATTAGAGAAGGAATACACACCTTTTGTTGGGCAGCAAGCCTGGGTCTTCGACGTCAAGTTCTCTTGCTAGCAAACTCAAACAAGCAAATAGTAGGGAGATTTAAATTTAACCGATTTATTGTGAGTTCTCTTTGATTTTCCTCGTGAATATTTTGATTGTTTTTTTTAACGTCTTTTTTTTCTTCTTTTTTCTTTCGGATCTTCAGGCTCGGGAATGGAAGTGGAAAGACTATGATTTATATGTGTAAATTCGGACTTGAAATTTTGAATTTGAAACCTTCATATTAAAAAATAAAAAAAAGAGGGGAGATTTCAAATTTCAAATTGCTCAAACGAACTTCAGCTTTTCGAAGCCACTAATGGATGCTTTGAACCGATCTTTCCTGTTATTCACTAATTTGGGAGTAGTTTATCTGGTTTCTATGGTTTTACGAGCTAGACAGACTAGAAACAAGTGAATCTTGGTAGAGCCTAGCAGCTGACAGTGACAACACGGCCTAGGGCCAAGTTTTCCGATTTAGGCGATGGTAGATGGGGTGAAGAAAGAGAAAGGAGAAAAGCTTGGTGGTTTGTCATTATTTTATGAGAAAGAAGAGAGAGAGATATTGATGGTCCCTTGGAATAAGTATTACACATGATTGATGTTGTTGGGAAGAGAAAAATTGTGTCTTTTCTTGGCCAATTTGATTCGTCAGATCTTTTGACCGGACGACTAAAATTATTTTAGAAAATAATAATAGTAAATAAAAATGAATATGTATATATATGGGGATAAATATATGAAAATTTAATTTTAAAATGACTATTTTCTGATCCATCCGATCTTTGATCGAATGGTTCAGATTTCAACTAATAAAATAAAATAACATATTATATATATATATATATATATATATACATACATACATACATACATATATACAAATAATTTAGAATTTTAAAATCCTTGGATTAGAAAGTAATCAATTGATCGGATTAATTTGCGGATGAATTTTGTTTTTTCGCTGATGAAGCAGTGTGTGATTGGTTGTGATTGCGGAGTAGATTGATGAAATGGAAATTGATATTGGACTGGATTTTGGGCCAATTTTTGGGCATCTTGGTTGAAATTTATAAATAAGAGTTGGGTTTGGATAAAAATAAGAATTGAAATTGAGTTGTTGTTGGCCTGAATACTTTTTTTTCTATTGAAATTAATTCTATCGATGCTTTCCACTATCCTAAAACTATTTTGGTACGTAAGTATATAAATTACATATATAATTTATACAGGCGTCCGAATTTAATATCTTTTGCAATTTAATATTAACAAAAATAGATGTATATATAAAACAAGAATATAATAAAAAAAATATGTACATACTTATATAGAAAATATATTTTATATAACAAGAATATACATATATATGGTCATAGTATCGTCTAGAAAAAATAAAATTAGTAAAAAGCAAATGCGACTACCAAAAGATATTTTTTGTGATTTTTAATGTTAAAATATTTAATTATATTAGAATACTTTACAATATGATAGGAAAATAATTCCTTTTTTCTATTCTTTTCAAAATTCATAGAAATAAAAATACAAATTTATTTTTGAAAAATCATTTAAGGCCAAGAAGCATCGGCAAACTAATTAGAGGAAAAAGGGCGAGCCAAAATTGGGTGTCAACAGTTGCCCCTGATTGACCGAAGATTAGTGTGAAAATTTTTGTGCAATCATGTTAACATAACCAATTTTGTCTCGGATGAAAAGAAATTTTGAAAGATTATGGTAGTTTCGGAGCTGCCTACATATCTCGAGTTTTGCGAGAAATCAGGTCATTTGTAATTCAAATCATAGCAAAATTTTGATAAATATCAAAATTTTTTCTAGAGTAGAATTATGGTGACACTAGATTCCTTCGAGGGTGATTACAAAGATTTTAGCACGAAATAAATAATGGTTGCGCTTATCCCTGAATTGATTGTTTGGCATAATTGGAAATAAAGAGATGTTGGATAGCAATATCTGCTGAGGTTTTTGAGAGAAAAAGGGATTATAGATTTTCAAAAATTGCCTCAGTGTCGAATTAAGACGACACTGGGCGATAACACTAAACAAAACTTGAGTTGAGTTGAGTTTTTTCGCTAGAATCCTTGACGTAGCTAGGGATGCTTGGCATTCGCTAGCTTGCCCAGGTTTGCTGCTTAAAGGGTAGTTCCACATTGTATTCAGTTGTCCTGCAAAATAGGCAAAAATGGGTAACAAGTACCTATTGTTCAAAATTGTAAATAAGAATAGTAGTTTAAAGAGTAAAGTATAGATATTCAAACAAATATTAGCATCTCTGTCATGATGAGTGAATGTATTGTAGTTATTGATTGGCGATGCGTCTTATGCTGCATAGGTTTCTGAGCAGTAGGGCGATTGCTGAAAATTTAAAGTGCTTTATTTGGCAAGACAGTTTGCTAAGGAAGTGAAAGTTGTATTATATGCCTCATTGTTAAGGGCGGGCTTGGCTTGTCCTATTGTTTGGGGAGGACTTGCCCTGTCCTATTGTTCAAGGCAGACTTCCCCTGTCCTATAGTTTGTGGTCCTATTATTCGGGGTGGACTTTCCCATATTTATTATGTTAGAGTATTGTGGGAAATTGGTTAGTAATTGATGGTTGAAGCTTAACGGTAATATCCTTTTAATATAACCTGCAAAAAAAATTAAGAAATTTCTTTTAGATCTAGAAAGTATTAACGAATAAATTGAAAAAACCTGGCCTCCTAGTTTGTGATAGCGATGTGATGTTGAGTTTCTGATGGAATGTTATAAGATGCTTGATACTTGCTTCCTTGAGCACTATCGTGACTTGAAAATTTTGAGAAAATTCTTTAGACTCTTGGAATTATTATGGATAAATTGAGGATACCTGGGTGCTCATCTCATGATGGTGAAGAATAACTTAGGCTTCCAATATATTTGAACTTTTATTTTAGTATCGTTATTCCTGGGCTCAGAGAAAGCTTTTTAGTTTAGGAAGAGGGTGTTGATTCTGTGTTGATTGAGAACTTGTCCTAGCACCTGTCTCGTCCTTCTACCCTCCAACAAATGAGAATCTACTTGGTGAAATGGTGACGCTTCCTGATTCCAAATGACAAGCCCATACTAGTATATATTCTAGTGGGGGACTTTCTCTATCTTGTTTTTTGCTTTCGGACTTCAATCAAAGAGACGCGATCGATATGGCTTGAGGTGATAAATAAAACTTTTGAAAAGATTGAAAGATTATGTTGTTGATGTGACCGAGCGTAACCCAGGTTGCCTATGTATATTAGAATAAGAATCAGGTCAAAACGTAGTTCCGTGTAAGAAGAATCAAGAAAATTTAGCCACAAGGGTGGGTGGGTGGAGAATGGTAAGATTGATAATGATGAGCTTGCCTTTAAAGTCTTATTTGGTCACTTCCAAGTGTTGTCTCTTATGTTAGAGTCTTCAACATCTTATCATTTTTTCCTTGTGCTAACGATTAGCATAAAAAATTCCTTAAATCGATCGATGATTTTGTAAATATAGTTTTGAAATTTCTATCCCAAGGTCGGTTCTTCATGGCATGAATTTGAGTAAGAGAGTGTGAACGCGTTGTGTTAGCTATCTTCATATGTAGTCTCGATCACTTGCGTTTTGATAGAAGCCAGAGTCTTGGGTATATACACGAGTCTTTCTTGAGTTAGTTCTAAATATTTATTGGGTGCCTCCTTGACAGTCTCCTTATCTTGTGAGAGTCTTCGTATATGAACTCTTTCTGGGTCCACTACAGCTGTAGCATCAACTAATTTAGTCTTTATTTCATGATTGATGTATTAGTCCTAGTCCAATCTTGTATTCTTTTAAGCATATCTCTTTTTGGAAATGCCTCCTTTGGAATGTGGGTAAAGATTATCATTCATTGTTATGTGCAGTTTCTTTCCAGTCCTTTAATAGGCATGTGCATCTGAAGAATCGATTGACCTACTTATGAATGACTTAACAAGTGTTTGATGCTGCGTTGATCATCGATGTGATTGCGAAGCGTTTGGATCGATTGTATCTTTTAATAGTATTTGTAGAGAAGATCTTTCGTTAAGTGGTAGAAGTGTCTTTCATATTGACTCTTGGTGCATTTGTATCAATATTGTAGAGAAATTGCTCCCGGTTGATGCCTTACAGCTTTAGTGATGACTTGTGTTATTTGGCACAAATCAACCTTGATTGTAAAACTTTTGGGTTGAACGTCCTGTCCTTGACGCAAATTCGCACCCTTTCTTTAATGATTTTTGGAGCATTCTCCAAAATTTTCCCCAGTCTCCTGTAGAGACTTTACCTGACGATCGTTTGTCATGGATCTAAGGGCATTAGTTGTGTATCTAAGGACATCTTTAATGGAAGATAGCTAGTCTTCTAGATCTGGTCATGCTCAAATTTTGCTTTTCATTAAGGAAAGATGGAATTTTGTATTATAAAGGGACTGAGCCTTATATTGGCTGCCTACGTATCCCGCCAAGTAAAATCAGGTCGCACGTAGTTCCAATTATAAAAAGGAGAAATGATTCTACTTAAGTATGACCGAGAGGGTTGCCTACGTATCTCACCATGAGAAATCAGGTCAGAACGTAGTTCTGTTACATGATAATTAGAAAATAATCTTATGCCTTCAAATATAGGACTCTATTGACTTCTTCTGAGTCGATCAACTTGGATTTATCTCTATCGTATTCCTACTAAAGTTAGTGCTTCTATATAGAGTGACTCATTAGAAGGACTTGCCGGCTCGACGTGAATGATGGTGTCTCTTATATCATATAAACTCCTCTATTTTAATGAATGGGCTTTGGATCATTATTTGTATTTGGTTGAACTACGACGCATTAGATTGCTCTCGTCTTGATTAAACACTCGATTATGTGACTTAACCTATTAAAATCTTCAGTATCATGCCCCTGAACTCCAGAGTGAAAATCACATTATTTTCTTTCATCGAACCATCTAGGTAATGGGTTAGGAATCTTCCCCAGCTCAGGTCATGATAAATTTATAGCTCTCTGCCTCTCAAACAAAAGTATCAATGGTTCAACAAATTGAGCGCGGCTTCGATTGAGCTTACTATTTGGATTTTGTCTTGGCGCAAAAGGTGTTTGATTTTTATAAACAAACACTTGGATTGGTACACATGGTCGTCATAGATTTTGGTATGTGGTAGCTTGGGGTTAAAGGTAATTTTGTTGGATATTTTAGGCATGATGTAGTTTGTGATTTGATATTTGCATCAGTTCATTATTAGGATTTTGAAGTGATAGGGATATTCACGTATTGAGTGGTGTGGTATCACAACAGATACTTCTTCTTCATTATCCACCTTGGCACCTTTGATGAACTCTAACTAAGTAAACTCGCTCGAGTTATTTGTCGACTTAATCTTTCTAGAGTTAATTGTGTCTTCTACAAAATTCCCCCATTTTGACGCAATCGATAAACTTTTTCCCCAATGTGGACATCATCCTTTCAAAATAGACCCATTTTTTACTGTGGATAAAATACTTCATCAATTCACTTTTGTTCATTGGTGGTTGAACTTTTCCTTCCTCAGACGTCTTCCGTCGAGCATATTGCTGGAATGATTCAAAGGGCTTCTTTTGTATACTAATAAGGGAAAGTTGATCAGGTGCTATTTATGTGCTAAACTTGAAACGATTCATAAAGTCTTCAGCCATGTCCCTCAATTTATGCCAATGACGAGGGTCTTGTTTGGTTTACCAAGTGAGAGCCTCGCTAGACAGACTTCTAATAAACAACTTCATTTTGAGCTTCTAATTTTTGCCAATCCCTACAAATTTATCACAATATGCTCTTAAATGAGTATGAGGATCGTTGGTTCCATCAAACAAGTCAAACTTAGGTGGCTTGAACCCGACTAGCAAATCAACATCTAGATGGATACATAAATCTTTATAGTCCAAACGCTCGCTGCCTTGAGTTTCTTGGAGGTGTTTCATCATCTGCTTGAGATTGCAAAGATCATTTATAATTATGTCATCTTCTTTTTTTGTCCTTGTATTTATCAAAAATCTACTTTTATCAGGTATGGTGAAAGTGGATATCTCAGTCACACATATTGGAGAAATATATTATTCTCAAAAGGTAGCATGATTTTTTTGTTGAATATCATGAGCAGATGTGATAACATTAGGATGTGGGTGTAATGAATAAATTTATGGGAGTTGATGGGTGTGAACGGGGATGATGGATTTGTTAATCCAATAGTTGGAGTGGGAGGTTGTATTGGATAATAGTATTCGGGTATTGGAGTTCCTAGTGATGAAAAAAATAAGAGGACGCGGTAGAGTAGTCATGGATGTATGTGTAGGGTCCCTTCCTTGGTGTAGTTCTCCTCTTAACCTCTTGAGTCATTGCTCCAAGAGAAGAATATGCTCATCCTTATCTGCATTATATTGTCTTTTGAAAGTCCCTGATACGTTTACTAGTGTTGGAACACTTTTAGTCGGGTCGACGACATTGGTGTTCATTTTTGGGATTAGCTTAAGTTGGCTAGTTCTATCAATAAACAAAACCAACTTCTGCCGGGGGATAATGCAAACATAAATGAAAGTTAAAATG
Source organism: Capsicum pubescens (assembly GCA_030864215.1). Lineage (NCBI taxonomy): Eukaryota > Viridiplantae > Streptophyta > Magnoliopsida > Solanales > Solanaceae > Capsicum > Capsicum pubescens. The sequence goes on along the minus strand of CM061544.1, from coordinate 187,987,499 downwards.
TTAATTCATGTTGATGGAAAAGCACATTTGGACAATGTTAAGTAAACGCGTCCTATATTTGAAGCCTCATTTGCCAGAGGTACGCCTTCGTCCAAACAAATTGATATAGATGAATCTATATTTTGATACATTTTGGATTCAGAACAATTTCAAGTTTTCTTGAAGAGAGAATATATCCAACAAGGGAGGCTGAGAGAGGCCTTGATGATGGTGATAAAGATGTACAGTTGGTATGAATTGATAAGAGTGAGTTGACATAATGCCTTTAAAAAGTAAGTATCTCAAGCCTTGTTATTGATGAATAAGGATCTTGTGATAGAGATATTGAACACAAGAGGAGCATTTATGATGCCTCACACTCATTAGCTGGAAAGATTTAAAAGTGGGTAGAGATGAATAATATTCCACATTCATTGTCTTGAAGAAGGGTGTCAAATAAATGCAGATCTTTGAATAATATTCTACATCTACTGACTAGAAATAAGGAATCAAACATTGGAAGAATGCTTGACGACATTCCACTCCCGTTTGAATCAAAAAAATTTAGACTTATGTGAAGTTTTTTAGTGATATTCCACATATATGGACTTAAATAGAAAGTCAAATGAAAGTAATGTTTTTTAATAACACTTGGCTTTCATGGACTTTGAGAAAGATATTAGTGAAGCAGAGTTTTAACAATGATCTGTATTCGAGAAAGGAGTGTCAAATGTTGGCGAGTTTGGGTAATACTCTATATCTATTGACTTGAGAATGATGTTGGATGAAGGAAGTGTAAAATTAGGTCAATCCGATTGTTCTAAATCCATTAATGTTTGATTCTGGATTATCTGAATCAATTCTAAAACAAAATACGTCATAAAGGTTTCATAACCTTCTGACAAAAGGGTGGCTTCCTAGTTGCGAAGACGATACCTTGGACCATCCCACCTAATGTTTATGCAACATGACCTATTGCTAGAGTAAGATTTTTTCAAGATATTCTAGAGTGGGATTGAATTATTGCGAGAAGGTACATTAACCTAAATGCACCGACTCTGAAACAAGGGAATTCAAAGAAGGTTTGGATGAGTGTGAGACACCCCCCGCATAAACCATAATGTGTGAAGTGTGTACGTCTAAGGACTCGATAGAAAAATGCAAATGAGAAAGCAGTAACAGGTAGTGTTGATCAAATAAATAAGGAAAGTAAGCTTGGATTTAACTTGCATCCTTTCAGACAAAGCATGATATAAACATAAATAAAGCAGGGATGTACAGGAAATAGACAAATATCCCAAATAATATTCCAAAACTAAGTTTGCTAAGATCAAAACCTAAGTCTTTCCCCAGCAGAGTCGCCATTCTGTCGAGCCCTATTTCGAACTGGTCGAAACAGCACACAACATATGATGTCTTGTCGGGACTCTTAGGTTTTTTCATTTTAGAGTCGCCACCTAACTTTTAGGAAAATTAGGAAAACCATTTTTTATGTAAACCTTTGTTTAGTTCTATCGAAAATATTTTGAGATTCTGAGTAAAGATTTTGGTTACTCGAGGGAAAGGTATTAGGCACCCCTCAGAGCCTATATGAAGATAGTCCTTAAACTCAGTTTAGGAAAATATTTTTTCGTTATTTGCAACAATGGTGGTAACTACACATAATATTTATCAAATCTTAAAGAAACACACAAGGTACATAAACATATACTTCCGATGTACGAAAAAGTGACGTAATTTATTGTCAAAATATACATGCATGTTTCAAAGAAATATGAAAATATAGATAGAAATTTAATATTTTATTATGATAAGTGTATAAATGAAGTTTCATAATTTATAAAAAATATGAAGTCTAATGGCATATAAAATAAAGTATATTAATGAAATCTTTGCAAAGTAAAAGAATAATATAATATCTATGTGAAAAAACGTATTTGTTATAAACTAAATATGCATATCAAAGAGTAAAATAAAAATAAAAATAAAAGTAATAATTAAAAGGCAAAATGGCTCGATGGACCCTTGTACTATGTCCGTTTTGTAATGTGGACACTTCTACTTACATGTTTGTCATCTGGACCCTTGAACCCACTAAAAAACAATATTTTAAACACTTCTTTGGTGAGTGTAACACACTCGCACCACGTCAGCTGCCATGTCAGTTTCCACGTCTGCCACGTCAGCTTTCACGTCATTTTCAGGTATTACATTAAATTCCATGTCATTTTTAAAATTCTACATAAGAAATTAAATATTAAAAATAAATTTTAATTAAATAAAAAAATCATAAATTGTAGAAAAATTTAAGTAGTCATGTTTTTATTTTTGCTCACAAATTAAATATCAAATTCATTTCAAATAATTAAAATTCTTCTCCAACTAATTTAAATTTTTAACTATAAATTCATATATACAAACATAATGAATTTTCAATTTTTAAATTTGAATATCTTTAACAAATTCACAAAAACTTTAAGTTTTTTTAAGCTTATTCATTAAATTCACTAATTTTTCAATAACCACTATCACTCGCTTTCAATTTAAATTTAAATTTTAATTCCAAAAAATATGAAAAGATTTCAAATTTAAATTTTAATCCAAAAAAAAAATATGAAAAGATTTGAATTGAGAGGAAAAATTTAAAAATAAAATAAAAAGTGAGGGGTAGGGGTGTTGGACGAGACTGGACGAGGGTGAGGGGTGGCTGGATGGGGAAAAAGGGTTGGAAAAGGGTGAAGGGATGGGGTGGGGGTGGCTGGATAGGGGAAAGGGGGCTGGGAAGGAGGCTGAACAGGGATGAAGGGGTAGGGTGAGAGGGTGGCTGAATGGAGTGAGGGGGCTGGAAGAGGGGGCTGGACGAGGGTGAGGGGTGGCTGGATGAGGGAAAGGGGGTTGGACAAGGGTGAGGGGGTGGGGTGGGGGTGGCTGGATAGGTGAAAGGAGGCTGGGGAGGGGGCTGGACAGGGATGAAGGGGTAGAGTGGGAGGGTGGCTGGATGGGGTGAGGGGGCTGGGGAATGAGGGCTAGACGAGGGTGAGAGGTGGGGAGTGACTGGACAAGAGGGCAGGGTAAAAGGTGGGGTGGGGGGTGGTTGGACGGAGGGAGGAGGCTGGGGGTGAGGGGTAGAGTAGGGGGTGGCTGGACGGGGGGAGGTGGGGTGGGGTTGGTTGGACGAGAAAGAGTGTTTTATTATTTTTTTGTTTAAATTTATTATTTTTAAATTTTTAAAAATATTTTTAAATTATAAAAGATGGAGGGGAAAAAAGGCCCTTTTTATTTATTTTTTTAATTTTAATATTATTTTAATATACATATAATGCTTTCACTCTCTCAAACGCGCGTGACCGCTGTGACTACCCGAGACATATCCTACTCAGCAATTTTAATGTCACATAGATCCGGTCAACAGTCAAAAGGTTTAAAATATTGAATTTTATTGAGTTGAAGGGTCCAGATGACAATCATGTAAGTAGGAGTATCCACATTACAAAACGAATATAGTACAAGGGTTCATCAAGTCATTTTGCTAATTAGAATTAGATTAAAATGAATGTAATAGTGAAAATATGTATGAAAATATAGTTGAAATAAAGTAATAATAATTTCTTTTTTTAGAAGGTTAATTAAATAAAATATCGATGAAAATATTTTGTATACGGTAATCTATGTGTATATATATGTACCTTGAATTTGTGAGACTTTAAAAATCGAAGAAAAAAAGTACTTGAAATGGTGTTAAAGAATAAATATAGAATGTAATGAACATTTGAACCATATTAAGTCACATAAACATTTCATTTTGATAAGTGAATCGTTTGCCAATAAAAACGGAGTAACTAATTGAAACTTATTTATAGAGATTTATTTAAAAAAATTCAATTTAAGATGGAAACACTGTTAAGGAATATTTTTGCAAAATGAATAGTTAATCATTTTATTCAATAGAGAAAAAATATATTTTTTATTTGAGATTGCTTTTAAAACCTAAGTTTGCCTCTTTTATCCTAAAAATTTATTCATGTGCTAATAGTTAAGCGACATTTCATGCTATGTGTATAAGAATCGAATAAACGAGAGGTTATCTAGAAGGTGATTAAAGCTAAATAAAATAAATAAAGATAAAACTAAACCAAATTCGATTAACTATATAAAAACTCATATTCAAATACACACAAGAGTTAGTAAAGCATGTGCAAATAATAAAGTGATTGAGGAAGGTAAGGAAATCGATAATATAAGTTTCTACTGAAGGAACCGGCTCCTACCAATTTAGACCCGAGTCCTGTGATCCTATGGACGTTGTCCCGATAGCTAGGTCGAGATGGGGTTTCAATTGAAAATCCAACTCCCGAGTGTTCATGAAATGAAAAGATAAAGATTAGAAACTAATTAAACAACCAGATAAAGTAAAGTACTGACTGAGGTAAAAATACACTAAGACAATCATAATAAGGTATAGATTAAGTCAGATAGTTTCAAAAGGCTTATAAGCACATATGACATGTTGCTATAATGCTTGAATTAATTGTACGGACTCAGCGACACCCAAACGTATAAAATTTCCTTAAGCCATTACGGATCTGTTAGAACTTGAATTGATCATAAGTTTAATTACTTAAAATAAAAACACCCATTGATGAAAACAAAGAGCTGATACGAGAACACATCAAAAGGGGCTACTTGATGTCCTAAATCACGGTTCTTAATGTTGACAAAACGAAACCATTTTAATGTCTATGGTTATAGAAAAACACAAAGTTGGAACGACTTAATTAATAGAAGCTTATACTAAAAGGAAACAACCATACATTCCCACCTTAACAATCCCTTTACCTAACTCATTTTAGATCCTAAGAGAATTACATGTAATACGTTTTAATATTCTAGAGAAACTACAATCAAAACAACAACAATAATTTGAAATGTGAAATCACGTCAAAGTCCTATATTTCAACTTTGAATAATGAGTTAGAGGAAAAATAATTTTGACACAATCACATGTTACAAGCTGGAGTAAAATGAACGAAAGAGACTTTTCACATCTTGCGAAACATAAACTTAAAATCGACCATATATTTAAATGAGTTAAGACAAAAATCATTTTTGAACTCGATTTGTGAAGACCAAACAATAGTTCCGCATCAAGGTTCAAAATCAAAATTACATATTCATGAAATTCACGTGTCTAAAAGAAGGAGATGCATACAAAATAAAAATGACTGATTTTCCATCCCTTATAGATATTACGGAACAATGATGTTATAACCCCAACAAAAAAAATTCAAGAAAATCAAATATTTACCCATGAATCTATTTTCCAGAAACAAAGACAATATAATTAATTCAAAATACCATGTAAACCCATTTAGGAATCAACAATGAAGACACAAACTTGATCAAAATTTACACACGAATTTATTTTTTCTTAGAATTAACAAAAATTCTTAAATTCAATAAAATGACATGTTCATATACTAAACAGACCCGTATACGCACAAAATAAAATTTTATATCCAAATCACATTCAATCGATGAAATTCCAGAAGGTAACAACAAATCAATAGTCCTAAAATGAGATAAGCACATCTATTCACACATCTATAAACTCAGGTATTCAACACCATAGGATTTTTTTAAAAATATAAATTTTAAATAGAATCAAAGATTTGTGGAAATTGGAAGAAAAACAAAAGAAAAGGAGATGAGAGTTGAATTAGAGAGAGAATTCACACCTTTTGTTGGGCAGCAAGCCTGGGGCTTCGACGTTAGGTTCTCCGGCTAGCAAACTCGAACAAGTGAACAGTAGGAAGAGTGAAATTTAACCGACTTCTTGTGAGTTCTCCTTGATTTTCGTCATGAATATTTTGACTTTTTTTTCTAACATTTTTTTTCCTTCTTTTTTCTTTCGGATCTTCAACCTCTGGCATGAAGATAGAAAGACTATCATTTATATGTGAAAATCCGGACTTGGAAGTTCGAATTTAAAACCTTAAAATTGAAAAATGGAAACAAAGATGGGGATATTTTAAATTTTAAATTGCTAAAACGAACCTTCAGCTTTTTGAAGCCATTAATGGCTGCTTTAAACCGATATTCCCCATTATTCACTAATTTGGGAGTATTTTCTCTGGTTTTATGGGATGGACAAGCTAGAAACGAGCGAATCTTGGCAGATCCTAGCAGTTGACGGTGACAACATGTAAGACCCCATAAATTATTCTAGTCGTTAGAGCTTTTAAAGCATGCCAAGAGAGTCTTAACACTTATAAAATTTGGCTAAGTGATGGAATTTCTTCATTTCATAAGTGTAATACCCCGTATATTTCTAAGCTAGAAAATGAACCATTGTTCCTACGTATAAAACCTCCTATCCTGTGATTCATATTTGAGTACATCACTTATAATGAGTATCCTAGTGAGAAGAGAGCTTATGATGTGTTAAACGTGTTCATAAGAGTCACTTAGAGTAAGGCAAGCTAAGAGCTTTCGAATCCATCAAGTTTTAGTGCTTGATTTTGCAAGGGTCATCTTTGAACGAGAATAACTTGATGTATATATGGTGTTTTTTTTGCTGATTTATACCTACCAAATTGTAGAGAATCGAATTAGATTTCCAATGATACCAATTTTACCTAAATCCGACACCCGAGCAAGAAGTTATGGCTTTGCAAAGTGGAGTGTGTCGCCTAACAAATCGCCTAAGGCTACTGGAATAATAATGCCATAAGGTGTGCGACACACAACCTAAATTATTCCATAAGTTGTTCTACGTACAAACTAACTTAGGCGATAAGTTGTGTGCCGCACAACCTAGTTTACGTGATAAGTTATGCGTCACATATCCTATGGCCTAAGTGACGTAAACACTCCATTTTTTGAGTTATTGGAGGGAAAAAAGGGTCAATTTCCACCCATATATAAGACTTAAACACGGGATTAAGCCTCCATTGAACCAAAATTTATTCTCTTTTCTCAATTTTCCTCAAGAGCAAGACCTAGGATTCCTAAGTCCAGACCCCAATCATCAAGGTTTCACCGTTAATATTCCAAGGATCATATAGTAAGGTATGTTAGATGTTGATTCATGGGTTTCTTCCACCCAATAAGTCCAAGAATACAACAAAAACAACAACATACCCAGTGTATTCCCACCTAGTGGGGTCTGGGGAGGGTAGAGTATACGCAGACCATATCACTACCTCAAGAGAAGTAGAGAGGCTATTTCCGATAGACCCCCGACAAAAAGTCCAAGAATCCTTTTCAAAATTATAAAGTTTATGTAATTATGAGATTTCATGATTTATGTGTATTGAAGTTCATGATTATGTGTTGTTGAGTTTTAATTCATGATTTAGACTACAAGTTTTAAGAATTTATTTCTAGCGTGTGATGAATTGTGTGATGTTCATGATAAACCTCATTCAAGTTGCATATTGGTTGATGAAATCATGATACTTAGGTGTAGTATTTGTTGTATAACCAAAGCATGCTCCCCATATGTTTGATAAAATGCTTGTGTGAAGGAAATAGGGTCATTATAGAATGTTGACAAGAACTCCCCAATTATGTATAAGTTCATGCATGCCAAGTGTTTGTTGAAAAGCCTTAGTAAATGAATTGTGAAATGTTAGCCTGAAATCCCCAATTATGTGCACTTGAATGCATGTTAAGTGTTTGGTGCATTCCTTATTGAATGAGTTATGAGACAATAGCATGCCTCCCTGTATCATTACATGTTTAATATTTCTAAGTGCTTGAAGAGATGATTTATTGAGTGTATGGTGAATGATAGTCTATTGTTATGATATTCAAGAGTGGTCATGTCTTGTACTATTTATGTTATCGAGTCCTAAGGGTATTTATACCCAATAAATTAGCTGCTTGTTTAGAGCCAGTGTCAGTTTAATGATATTCTCAGTCAAGCCACGATACTTAGAACTCAGTCAGTTATAGAACATGGAAAGGCTCAGTAATCTCAATATCATTCTAAGTCCAGTTCAGTATTCAGTTCAGACCTCAGTAGCATTCAAGTACTCAATTCAAAACTTAGTAATAGTCAGTCTGATAACAAAATCCAGTAGTATTTCTTCAGTCTTTGGATCTAAGTGAACTAAGCTAGATTAGTCAAGTAACATGATCAGTAACAGATTCAGCTCAGTCTAGTACAGTTTAAGAAAAAAAAAATCAGTTCAGTGTCTTTTAGTTAGGAGTAGGATTCAACACCGAGTGAACCTAAGGATGAGGGCTCACCCGTTAGAGAAGACTGAGATCCCTAGGAGCAATCCCTAAGTTCCAGAACTACGTAGCCAGCATAGGTACAAGATGTCACCCATTAGATAGGACTAATCTCAGGTGTCACCCGTTAGATAGGACTGACTTCATAGAAGTTGTCTTTACCCGTGGCACGGTACTGACACCCTTCCAGCTGGGGTTATATTTTGGACCCCACAAGTTAAGATTTGGGGAATCTAGGTTAGATGACTACTTCCCACAGTCTCAGTTTCAGAATTAGTCTCAGTAAGAGAACTCAGTTCAGTAGTACAGATTCAGGGTTGTCAGATACAGTCAATCAGTGTTATTACCAATAGATTCAGAGATCACTCGCTAGATAGGACTGATCTCAGATTTAGTTGAATCATCTTCATTATCAGTATATTCGGAGATCACCCATTAGATAGGACTGATCTCAAATACAGCTAATCATTATCATTATCATTAGATTCATATATCACCCGCTAGATAGGACTGATCTCAGATTCAGTTAATCATTCTCACTATCATTCAATTCAGAGATCACCCGCTAGATAGGACTGATCTCAACCTTAGTACTCAGTTGTCAATATCAGTGGATTCAGTTATTCAGTATCCCAGTACTAGTAAGCTCAGATGTCAGAAAAGCAGCATTCGAAACTCAGTATTCAGTGTCACTATGATTTTAGTTATAGTTTATGCATTCATGCACGTATCCTCATTTAGTATACTCAGATTATTTAGTCAGTATTGCTCATGCATATAAACCTTTGCATTTAGCCTCACCTCATCTATCTTACAAGTACATTCTCACCTACTAACGCATACTTTCCTGCGCTATGGCATTTTATACCATAGGTTCAGAAGCACGAGCTCCAGAGCACCCTTAGCCGATCAGTTTCAGTTAGCAGCGATTAATAGCAGTGAGTCTTCATCATTCCAGGATGGTTCTTATTTCATTTTATTACTAGTTTTAGTATTTTAGTAGACGAAGTTAGTTGGGGACGTGTCCCATCAACTCCACAGTTCAGACATTTTAGAGACTTTCAGACAGTTTGTAGCTTTTTTTACAGATGCAATGTATTATCAGTATTTTAGATATTTTGAACCTTATGATAAGTTTTCCGCCAGTTTTCACATTATTTTACAGTATATTATTTAGTCATTGCAGCAGGTCCCAGAAAAGGGTTAGCTTATGGTCCTTCGGTATTATGAGCACCGTGTAGCATCCGGGGTACCAGACTCGGAGCATTACACAACACTACCTAGGGCTAAGTTTTCCGATTTGGGCGGTGGTAGATAGGGTGAAGAAAGAAAAGAGAGAAAGGATTGGTGGTTTGCCATTTTTTTAGAAAGAAGAGAGAGATGTGTCGATGGTCCTTTGGGATAAGTGTTACGTTTGCTTGATGTTGTTGGAGAGAGAAAAGCCGTGTCTTTTCTTGGTCAATTTGATCTGTCCGATCTTTTGATCAGACGGCTAAAATTATTCTAGAAAATAATAATAGTAAATAAAAATGAATATGTATATATATGGGGATAAATATATGAAAAGTTGATTTTAAATGACTATTTTCCGAAGCGTTTGATCTTTGATAGGATGGTTCAGATTTAAAATAATAAAATAAAATATTATATTTATATATATATACACAGAGAGAGATTTATATAAATAATTTAGAATTTTGGGATCCTTGGATTAGAAAGTAATCAACCAATAGAATTAATTCGAGGATGAATTTTGTTTTTTCGCTGATGAATTTTGTGGAGTGGGTTGATGAAATGGACATTGATATTGGACTAGATTTTGGGCCAATTTTTGGGCCTCTTGGTTGAAATTTATAAATAAGAGTTGGGTTTGGATAAAAATAAAAATTAAAATTGAGTTGTTGTTGGCCCGAATACTCTTTTTTCTACTGAAATTAATTTTATCGATGTTTTCTACTATCCTAAAATTATTTTGGTACGTACTTATGTAAATTACAGACATAATTTGTAGAAGCGTACTAATTTAATATCTTTTGTGATTGAATATTAACAAAAATATACATACATACTTATAAAGAATATATATTTTATATAATAAGAATACACATATATATGGTCACAGCCGTCTGAAAAAATATAAAATTAGAAAAATGCGAATGCGACTACCAAAAGATATTTTTTGTGATTTTTGACATTAAAATATTTAATTATATTAGAATATTTTACAATATGATAGGAAAATAAATCCTTTTTTTATTCTTTTCAAAATTCATAGAAATAGAAATAAAAATACTAATTTATTTTTGAAAAATTATTTAGTGCCAAGAAGCATCGGCAAAATAATTAGAGGAAAAAAAGCAAGTCAAAATTCGGTGTCAACACCAGGAATCATCATATAATCAATATATCCCCCGGACTTACTGCGCATCATCATAACATCAATAGATCCTTAGGACTTACTGGGCATAATCACATAATCAATATATCCTTCAGACTTATTGGACATCATCATACATATATAAGCAATTCAAATAATAGTAAATACAAGCCCCAAGAGGGATAGAGTGAAAGAAAAGTAAGGAAAGATATATCACCGTACCCCATCTTTCATTATAACAAAATATATTAATAGGTGCATGAACTAGTATATCCATAAGGTATGAACACTCACTACTTTACCGAGCTTAGCATAATCGTTAGCATTTTCAAGTACAAAGTATTAATTATATCTCTTAGAGCCCCTCTTTATTAGCATGATTCACATTATTAGCACAAGAGGATATTTAGCACAAACATTAGTTTATTCACTAGGCTTGAACATAATTTGAGTAATAACATACTCCAAGGCCCACATGGTAATTTAGTCAATGAAGTAAGTGATAGAATAGTCATGTGTTCGATCTATAAGACAATTCATTACTATCCAAGCATTATCAATAATCTAGCAACAAATCATGCACATCATTTCTAATACCAACATCATGAATAAACTATTTACCGGGGTTAGCCATCATATTACCAAAGGCATAATCTATGTGTTTAACAAGTATCTAGGGAACTAATGAAACTACATAGTCCAAACTTAAGGCGGACAGTTTGACTTCTAATAACCCAATTTCCTCAAATTGTCTAACTTTGACCCGGGACTAAGCTAAGCCATCTAAGTCATGTCTTAGAGGTTTATCATTCCACACTAGTCCTATGGTACGATTCTTCCTCGAGGAATACTCTTAATTCATTCAAAGCTACTAGGGAAATTTTCATAACTACGCACAACTACGATCAACTTACTATTTAGTACGAGTGACAAGGTCACTCCCGTCTACCTAGAGAAACTAGGTCATTCTCATGCTATTCATGAGATAACAAGTCTAACTAACCAAGTTTCTATGTATACATCAAGTATCACACTTTATGAGTTCAATTGCCTAAGTGGTTCAACTAATCTCAAACTCTAACATCTACAACTTCATCACCAAAAACCCTGACCAATATTATCAGGATATCAAAGTCATACTATAATAAAGCTCAATCTAACAAGAAGTAAGCCTAACCTACCACGAATCCAAATATAGATAACGAACCAACAACATTCACTTTCCCTTTCCTCGAAGCTTCTTCAAGGAGCCAAGTTATCAAAAACACAATCTATGCATTATTACAAGAATATAAATACCCATATTTCACCGTTGTGCTTTGAGTCCAAAATGACACAAACCCCCCCCCCCCCCTCCCTAAATGGGTTCCATTTACGGAAGATAAATTTTTGAGACCAAACCATTGTTCAAATACCATTAGGAGTTATATCCCTCAAGAAATTGTTGCAAATCAATCATATTTGGGATAAAATCAAGCCTCAATCCCTTTGGAGTTTTGGGTCAAATAATCAAGAATTCAACACTATAAATGAAGTATTCATACCTTAGATTCAATGTTAATCATGAATATGCAAGTTATTCAAGCTCCCAATCAATACTTAAGACTCAATTTGGGGACTATACACTCTAGGGTTTATGAAACCCAAAGCAAGAAAAAAATGGCCAATTCTCGACCAAAAAATGCATTTAAATACCCCTTCACAGTATCTCAGTTCAGAAGATCGCGGACACGTGGTCCGCGATCACGATATAGCCTCTGCGATCGCGGTACCTTTGTTGTACCAGATAACAGCTGAAACTTGGAATAATTTTCAAGTTTCGACCAATGCCTCGGGATGCATTCAGAATCCAATAGGAGCAAACAAAATATGCAACCACATTGATTTCGACATTTCGGATGCATTGGAGAAGTTATATTTTTCATCTGAAGTTGTTTTGATCAAATATGGGCCCCACACCTGAATTTTTAATTTATAAACTTTCCGGCCAATAGATCGAAATGAGTTTGGGTGTAGCGGGACCCAAACCAAAGGTCTACCCAATCTAAAATCGATATTCCGGAGTTGTTGGTGTATTCAGAATTCACATCCGCTATTGTTTTACTGAGATTTTTGCTCGGTGGTTATTTAGATTCAGCGAAGATTCTAAACAGAAAAATGGTTCTAAAAAACAAACGAACTGCTCAGTAATAGAACTATCAGTTCCAGCAAGTCATAAATGACTTAGGACAACTATGAAAAAGCTGTAACAACAAAAATAAGCAAAATCACGAAAAATGACTTGAATGGTCATTACAGTGTGCGAGCCCGCATGCACCATTAGAGCTCGTATTAAGACAGATATGCATGATATTTTGTGAACTTAAGAAAAATACATGGTTGATATTTACAAGTCATGTTATGTATATTACGTAGTAGTAATAAGGAAACAAATTATCAATTAATGATTTGAGAAAATATAATTAAGAGTGCTCAAAAAATTAGCTCAATTTTTTTTTTTATCATTATTAACAGGGGTATGAAGCCAATTAATGAGGAAAATCGCAATCTCAAAGCTGAAATATCAAATTTTGAATGATATTGAGTTGTGAATAGAGGTGTGAAAAACCAAACCGACCAATAAACCGAACTGATAAAAATGTTATTGGTTTAGTTATTGGGTTATTGGGTTAACGGTTTTTTAATGGTTTTATAAAAAAAAATTATTGGGTTATTGGTTTTATATATATATATATATATATATATATATATATATATATATATTTCTCTTTAATTTCTACAAATTAATAAACATATTATTTCAATTATACAAACTCTTAATTTCTCCTAACAACATTTAGTTCAAACTTGAAGATTCTTGTAAATTAAAACATGTCATGTAGGATTTTCGGTTGCAACTAAGATTCTTTTTTTTTTTTTTTTTTTTTATGTTAGTTACTACTCTTTATATTTTATGAGTATTTTCTTATCGGTTAAACCGAAAACCGAACCGTTAAGGACTAAAAATCGATAAACCGAAAATCGATAAAAAATTTCTTATTGGTTTGGTTATTGGTTTAGCATATTTAAAAATCAAAAATCGATAAACCAAACCTATAATACGTAAAATCGAACCGAACAAACCGATTCACCCCTAGTTGTGAACCATGATGCTTAAATTAGTTTCAATTATGTGCAAATGTTTTTGCTTTTAACTCTTTTGTTCATGTGTATGAGGAGAGGTAAGATTATGCAAAATGTCAAGTTTTACACAAATTGAAGTTAATGAATGAAATTTGTCTCCCATGTCGATTTGAATAACTTTAACTTTAGCATTAAACTGTTTGTCAGCTAGAGAATCAAATCACTTAAAAATATGTGTAGCATCAAATTTAAGAATTACGTATAATTAAAAAAAGTTATCACGAAATAAGTAAATATGTGTGATCATTAGAGGATTAAAGGGGAGAACGACCCCAAACATAAATAAAATTAAGTTGTCAAAATAAAAGAACTTTAATTAACTCAATAAGAAAGTGAAAAACATAAATAAAATTAAGTTGTCAAAATAAAAGAATTTTTATTAACTCAATAAGAAAGTGAATTTGTATAAGTTGCCAAGTTAACAAATACTACATAAATTATTGGAACTGGATAATTGAAGATGATGTTTATGGAGCACTTGATAAATATGTATGACCAAGATGATAATGCAAGCAATAGAAGGAGAGCTTGATTGCAAAATGGTGGAAGTTTGAATGGAGAAACCACGCTTAAGAGGCATGTTAAAGAGACCATTATCACTCCTTAATGAAAAATTTAAGTCTCTGTTGCTTGATCCTTGTAGTTATGTCATGACCCAATTCACTATGTTGTGACTTGTGAGAAACCTACAACATAACCTAATTGGCAAATTAATTCATTTAATTTATTACTTAACAAAGTAATAACGTATCTAAATTAGTCGAAGATTATAATTACATAAATTGAATTATTATAAGTGTGAAAATATAATAAAACCTCCTAAATTAACTATATGAGTCAAGATCATTTATTGAATAGAAATCTGTATGCCTGAAATATTATATACATTGTTTGAGATGATGTAGCAATAGAGAGACTAAAGATAAATTGAAGTCCATGGTACCGCACACATGAAAGTTCACGATACTATGAATATGGACAAGCAAATCAATTTTAAACTATCATATCAACCTCTTTAGATATGATCACGAACTCTACTAGTACATGAATTAAAATCTACACAAAAAGTATAGCAAGTGTAATGTGAAAATAAAATCAATGCATAATCAATAAGTATCATTAGTTGGTCCTGGTAAGGCTGTAGATACTTACCTTAACATGTACAATTGATATAATTTCTACATATACAGAAAAAAAATAATATTTTAAGTAAACCAATTAAATCAATAAAGTAATTACATATACAACATACTGTTGGTTTTAATACCGTTAAAGAAAAATAACGCAATAAGTAAATTCAAAAACTAGCAGCTGAAATAGAGATGAGTTAGAGAAAAAGATGCAGAGAATTTTCTTTTCCTTGTTAAAGTAACGTATTTTATTGTTCATTAACTCCTAACTTAAATAGTCGCTATTACAACTAAAAATAGGTTAAACTTACTATAAAAATAAAACAACGTATTTTCTACCAAAAATAACAGAAACAACTAATCAGTTTCCTACCAAATATAAAAATTCCAATTTGACTAGAAGTTGTATGTAAAAAAGCTGGAGAAAAATAAAAAATAAGTCACGTGCATTGTTCCTTAAAGCATCTTTTAACACTTCTCCTTGCTTTAGGAACTGCAAAATTTTGGTCTTTCGTCTTGTGATTTCCACACTTGATAACCGAAAGTGACCTTATGAATAAATCTGCAGATTCATCTTTGGACTTGTAGTGAACCAAATTCATTTCTCATCTTTAATGTAACCCTTGATTACTAAATCCTTTTGGCATGTCTTTGTGCTTCATTTGCATCTTGAATTTAAACTTAACCATTTTATTTTTCTAAAATATAGATAACTCCTCCATTGCTTCAATTCCTTTAGAAACATTGGAAGATCCTTTAAATCTAGCAGGTTCACATTTTGCTTGTGCTTTTTCAATTAAAGGCTCATCTTCTAATTTTTTCAGTCTATGATTTTTTTCATGTTCTACAGAAACATCTTTCATTGGATCAAATAAGAAATATTTACCTCTCATCTTAATGTTTAAATTTTTTTTCCAGCACCATCATTGATGAGACAATGTTATCTTCAAAGAATACTTTGTATCCTTTTTCTACCAACTAAAAAATACTATAAATTTTTTTATCAATATCAGGTACATAAAGAACATTCGAAATTGCTTTATTACTTGAACTTATTTTGATGATACCAATTCCTTTTCCTTCAACAAGAAACTAGTTATCATTTTCGATCCTAACTTTGCATATTTCAGAAGGCTTTAATTCTTAAACAAACTCTTGTTATAAGTCATGTGGTTGGTGCAATTGCTATCAGTCAGTCAAAAATTTGTTGATACCTTACTTGAGATATATGTTGCAACAAAAAGATGGTCTTCTTCTTCTTCATCAACCATATGTGCATCGGCTTCATAGTTCTCAAATTTATTTTTCCAAATCATTGCTTCTTGGTTAAGTTGATTGTTCTTGCTGCACTTCGCGTCTGGCCGTTTCTAACATTTGTATGGTGGATGATCCATTTTTCCACAGTGCTCACAAGGTGGGTAAATTTTATAATTTTTACCTTTCTTTAAGTTTTGTGACCGGCTACTAAGGCTCCTTCAACCATACCATCTTACCTCATAAGTCTCTTTTGTTCCAGTGCCAGAAAAGAATTTAACAACTCTACCAAGATAATTTTAGATAGATCATGTGTATTTTTAAGGGTAGTTATACATGCTTCATATCTTTCGGATGCTGTAACAAGAATTTTTTCAACAATTCTTGAATCTTTAAATTCAGTGTCTAGTAATCTTACCTTGTTAACAATACCAAGTAATATGTCCGAATACTCTTTGACTGTCTCTATTTCCTTCATTCTCTGCAATTTGAACTCTCTTATTAAATTTCGTACTTGCATTCTCCGGATTCTTTCATCTCCAGAATATTCTTTCTTCAGATAATCCCAAATTTCTTTTGATGATGTGAGACATAATTCTTGTAAAAATAGTTGTTAAAACAGAAGCAAACATAGTTGCCTTCGCCTTAGACTTTGTGATTTTTTTTTCTTGTGACTCTTAATTTGGGCTGTTGTGGGATTATTTGGCAGCGGATTAATTTCATAATCCTCTTTCACAGCTTTTCAAAGATCAAGAGCCTCCAAGTAAGTTTTTATTCTCAAAGCCCACAATTGATAATTTTCACCATAAAAAAAGGGTGGAGCCATTCGTAAAAAACTATATTCAGAATCATCTCTTCACTCATATGTCCCTCAAGAAAAATAACTCTATATACCAATTATTGGTTTTAATATCGTTCAAGAAAAATAACACAAGTAGTAAATTCAAAAACTAGCAGCTGAAACGGAGATGAGTTAGAGAAGAAGACACAAAGAATTTTTTTCTTATAAAGCAGCATATTTTTTCAAGTGCTTTCAAGACATGTATCAAGCTTTAAACTTCCTTATGACAAATTGGATTATTGAGTATATTGATTTATGAGATTGAGTCGTTATAATGAGTCTTGATATTTCCTCAAAGTTATTGATGTTGCCATGACTTAATGAATTAATACATCTTGATGTTGAGAAAGATTGTTTGATTTTGAGTCGAGTAAGGGATCCACAGAGTATATGATTTACAGATGATATATATATATATATATATTTATGTTTTGGTCTTTATAATAGACCCATGAGTTGATATTGATTAAGGTGGATTCCCTAACGCGTTCTGAGCTGAGTCTGGGAGGAGTATTTAGCACCGAGTGGGAAATGTGGTATTTCTCCAAAACTACGTGCCACCGTAGGATTGATGTTGATAATTGTGGGCCAGAGTCCGAGTGTGGGATTGTGATTGCGAGATTGAGGTTGTACACCCTAGAAAGATTACAACACCCCAGCCAATGTGGGTTTCTCTCCTTAGGAGGGAAAAACGTTAGACTCTATGTGGCTCACATGGTGTAGTTATGTCGGTTATAAGAAACTCCCAGGTCCATAATAGTCTAAGTTTTCATGAGTTACCGAGTCACTCTAAGCCATGATTAAAAGAGTTTGAGTTGATTATAATGATTTATGAGATTTATAATGCTTGTACTATTATTGATGATTTACAAGGAATATATTTCAAATAATTCAAGCAAAAAAAGTCGTTATCGTCAGAATGCATGATTTTCATAATCATTTATGATATTATTTATAATGTTGCATTGCACCCCCATATACTCAGTACATTCCTTAAAGTACTGACCCCTATATATTTCTATATGCTACAGTGCCTTATAATGTAGGTACAAGTTATAGCGCAGATACCGCATTCAGTCAGTTTGCATCTTCCAGTCAGCAGGTGATGAGTCCTTTTGATTCGAGGGCTTGAGTCAGTTATACAGTTCAAGAAGTGTTGTATTTTTTCTTACTTTAGTCGTATTGAGATTGGGTAGTTGGGAGTCATGACCCATCTATCTGAAGTCAGTACCAGTAGAGGCTTCATAGACAGTCAGTAGAAGTTGATGTATTCAGTTTCAGTTTCATTTGTAAAAGTAGGGTTGTAATCTTGTAAAGTTCATATTTTTATTGAGCAAGTTTGGATAAGTTCTATGTTTTCGTTGATCTTATATAGATTTAAGAATTTTATCCAGTTGTTTACGAGTTATGCCAGTAGGAGGGTTAGCTTGGGGTCACTTGTGCCCCTAAGCACCGTGTGACATCTCGAGACCTAAATTTTGGGGCGTTACAATCATCAGGGTCGATAATTTGGAGAGGAATAAGAGTTGGTAGAGTGGGTTTAGGAGAGAATGAAGTATTGGAAGAAAATTAAGCAAAAGGGTTTTTGAGATTTTTAAAGGTCGCAAAATCAGATAATTTAATTGGAATAGTAGGTGGAATGTGAGGTGTTGTGTTAGTAGTGGGATGAAGAATGATGGCTATAGAAGGAGAGTTAGAGGAGTCTGAAGATGAAGCTAATAACAAGGATGCCATGGTGAGAAAGAAACACTAAGTTGTTCTTGCTTGTAAGATGGTAAATATATGAGGTGAGAGAGAGAGAGAAATATATATAAGAAGGGGAAAAGAAGTTGAAACATAAAGGAGAGGGATTTGGTGGGTAGAAGGATAATGATGAAGAGTTACAGTGGTGATGGGATTGTTGTGGTAGCTTTTTAAAAATGTTGGACTCTTGGGATTTAGTGGTTTAGAAAAATTTAAAGGACCAAAGGGCAAACCTTTTTCTCCTTAGTCAATTTAAGATAATCTAATAATCATACCTAAACTCTTGAAAATTTTGAACAAAATTGCTTTAAATGTTCCAAAATCACTGTAAAAATTAAATAAATGAAGGTTAGATCACTCAACATTTTGGAGTTAGGACACACAACTAAATGTGCAAGACTGGATTAATCAACAAAAACTCAAGAGAACATTAACTTTTCTAGTCAATCATTGAGGGAGATTTATGCAATCTTAATCATCCCCAAGGCTAACCTATTCTTTTCAAAGTGTTCTTTGCTTAATGTCTTAGTGAATATATCAGCAATTTGTTCTTCAGTAGAACAGAACATGATTAATATAAGACCTTTTTCAACATTATCTCTAAGAAAGTGATGTCTAATATCAATATGTTTAGTTCTTTTTTGTTGGACAGGGTTCTTTGCAATATTAATGGCACTTGTATTGTCACAATAGGAACACATCCAACATCTACACTAAAATCCATGAGTTGTTGCTTAATCCACAACAACTGAGTACAAAAAGATCCAGCAATAACATACTCAGCCTCAACAGTAGATAGAGCTACTGAGTAGACCAGGTAATTAGACATGATCCAAGGAAGTGTGTCATGCCTGTGGTTCTCTTCCTATCCACTAAATGACCTGCATAGCCAGCATCAGAATAACCCACCAAGTTAAAATTACTACCTTTAGGATACGATAGGCTAAGATCACTTGTTCCTTTGAGATATCTAAAGATTCTCTTTGCAAATTTCAAATGAGATTCCTTAGGATTTTCTTAGAACATAACACATAGTCCCACATTGAACACAATATATGGTCTACTTGCTGTGAGATACAGTAATGATCCTATCATCCCTCTATATAGTTTTTGCTCCACCTCAGAACCTGTTTCATCCATATCCAGTCTTGTGGCAGTGGCTATTAGAGTGCTAATCTCTTTTGCTTCCTCCATGGATTAAGAAGTTCCTTGTCATACTTTTGTTGATGAATCACGGTTCCATAGGCTGTTTTCTTGATTTGTAGTCCTAAGAACTAATTTAACTCCCCCATCATACTCATCTCAAATTCTCAACTCATGAATTTTGCAAAGTCATGATTAATGTTTAAGTTTGTGGAGCCAAAGATAATATCATCAACATACACCTGCACAACCAAAATATCTTTTCTATTAGTTTCCAAGAAAAGAGTATTTTCAATTTTACCTCTAGTATAACCATGCTCCAAGAGGAATTTTGACAATCTTTCATACCAAGCTCTTGGAGATTGTTTGAGACCATACAAGGCCTTGTCAAGCCTGTATAATGATCAAGGAACTCCTTACTCTTAAGTCCTTGTGGTTGTTTGACATACACCTCTTCCTTAAGAATTCCATTTAAAAAGACACTCTTAACATCTATTTTATAAAGAATGAACTTCATATAAGCAGAAAAAGCTACAAGAAGCATTATTACTTTAATTCTAGCAACAGGAGCAAAGGTCTCATCAAAGTCTATGCCTTCTACTTGATTGTATCCTTGGACCACAAATCTTGCCTTGTTTCTTATCACTGTTCCATGCTCCTCAACCTTGTTTCTATACACCCACTTAGTTCCAATCACTATCCTATCTTTTGGAAGTGAAACCAAGTGCCACACTTTACTTATTTCAAATTAATTTAAATCTTCTTTCATGACTATGATCCAATCAGCATCAAGGAGTGCTTCATTCACTTTCTTTGGTTCAATTTCTTACAAGAATGCTTTGAAGGCACACATTCTTTTTAACCCATACCTTGTGGTGATCCCTAATCTGAGACCAGTGAGTATATTTTCAATAGGATACTATCCTTGATACTTGTATCCTTTTGGGACCAATCCTAGTGAGCTACTAGGATTACTGTAATTGTTCTGGACTGGGGTAGTTGGTGGTTCAGTCCCCCCTGTCAATGTGCTTTCAGAATTAGTTCCCTCTATTGTGGTACCTCTATGTTTGGTACCTCCAATGGATGGACCGGTTTAAGTAACCTATTCCTCAGAATCACTTATTTCCTGCAAGTTAGTCTTAGCACAAGATTCATCAAAAACTACATGCACACTTTTTTCAACATAATTTGTTTTGTTGTTTAGAACCCTATATGACTTACTATAATGTTAATATCCTAATAATATTCCCTTATCACTCTTAGCATCAAAATTTCCCAATTGATCTTTCCCATTATTATGAATGAAACATTTACAACCAAAAGTTCTAAAATGAGAAATATTTGGTTTTTGTTCCTTTTAGTAATTCATAGGGAGTCTTCTCTAGAATAGATTTGATCATACATCTATTTATGATATATGCAGCAGTACTAATTGCCTCAGCCCAAAGGTTTTTAGTAAGATTTCCTGCAAGCATCATTGTTCTAGCCATATCTTCCAAAGTCCTATTTTTATTTTCTACTACTCTATTTAGTTGAGGTATTCTGGGAGTAGAGAAATTGTGATCAATACCATTTACACAACAAAATTCTAAAAACTTGACATTTTCAAATTTTGTACCATGGTCAGATCTTATGAAAATTAGGGAAGTGCCTAGTTTCTATTCAATTTTCTTAATGAAAATAGTAAATACATCAAAAGCATCTTCTTTGAAAACTAGAAACAATGTCCAGGTAAATCTGGAATAATCATCAACAATCATAAAAACATACATCTTTTCACCTCTGCTTTGCAGTCTCATTGGCCCACACAGATCCATATAGATCAGGTCTAGGTACTTACTTATACTAACATGGTTCTTTGCCTTGAAAGAAGATTTTACCTTCTTGCTCCTTACATAGGCACTGCAAACCTTTTCTTCCTCGAATTTGGTTTTGGGAAAGCTTAGTACCATATCCTTGGAAGAAATTGTTTAATTATTTCAGACTTGCATGTCTAAGTCTCCTGTGCCAAAGGAGGGGATCATTTTCTATAGCACTCAAACAGGTCAGCTTAGTTCCTGACATTGTCATTATATCAGTTTTGTATACATTCCTGTGTCTTCTTGCAGTGAGTACAACCTCCTTGGTGTCCATCCTTTTGACCTTGACTCCTGCATAAGTAAAAACAACTTTGTTACCTTTATTACACAGTTGTGATATGTTTAGTAGGTTGTGCTTCAATCCCTCCATAATATTGACATCCTCCAATGCCCTTGATTTAGATGTACCAGTTTTTTTAACTCCTGTAATGATTCTCTTTTTGCCATCACCAAATGAAACTCCACCCCCACTTATTTTGGAGAGTGAAAGGATTTTTTCTTTATCACTAGTCATGTGTCTTGAGCATGCACTATCTAGGTACCAATGATTTTTGCTTTCTTTCACTCTCACCTGCCAAAGTAAATTAGGGGTTAGATTTAAGAACCCAGATAAGCTTGGGCCCTTTTTTATGAGTAAAAAGACGAATCAGATTTCTTCTAGTCCATGCAAGCAATAGGTTGCACAACCTATTTCTTTTCACAATTTTTGTTTTCCTTATATTAGTTTGAGTTGGTTTTAGATTTATACTCCTAGACCTACTTTTTGTAGCAACAAGACATTCAGTAGTTGGATGACCTGAATTACCATATATGTAGCACAAATCTTGAGTAATATCAAAGCTTTTGTAAAAACCCAGTCTAGCTTTTTCACTATGACTTCTCTCACTTAGTTTGTGAACAATTCTTGATGAATTTGTCCACCCATTTACTCTTTCAAGATCAAGCTTCAGTTTAGTAATTTCTTAACTCAAATTATTCATCATTTCTTTTGCATCACTGCACTCTTGTTTGTACTTGATTAACTCAAGTTCAACATTTTCCTGTTCCTTGCTTTTACCTTTTTTTCTTTTTCAATAAGTGTTGGTTTTTGGATTTCAGTTTTGAGTGTGGCATTTGCAGAATCAATTTGTACAACATGGTCCTTAAGAGTGTTGTTTTCTTTATCAACAGTATTCTTACAAGCTTCTAAATCAATGAAGTCGAAATTGAGGCTTGCAAGGCTGTTGAATAACTCATCCCTATCAGAAGTTAATTCTTAGAAGTCATTAATTAGAGCACTCAATAAGGACATAAGTTTTCTTTTAGAAAATAAGTGTAGTTTTTCTTTAAGCTCAAGAATACTTACCTCAGAAGAAACATCTTCTTCTTTCAATTCTGAATATCCAATGGCCATGAGTGCAGTCTCATCAATTTATTCATCTTCTGAGTCATTTGAATCAAATCCCCAAGTGTCTACCATAGCTTACTCTTCCCTTTTTTTAGCCCTTTCTTTTAATTCCTTTTTAGCTCTTTCCTTCTTCCACTCTATTTCCCATACATAATAGTCTCTAATCTGATGATTTGTATTACCATACTTGTAGCATCTATTTGGATTGTAATTGGAACATTTCTTGCTACCCGTTCCTTTTTTTTTTTGAAAAACATGCTGAAGTTCTTAGTTATAAAGGCAACTTGTTCTTCATCAAGTTCAACTTCTTCATCACTGTCTGATGCCTTCAATGCCAAGGTTCTCTCAGGGGCTACCACTTCTTTCTTAATCCCATCAATTTATATTTCATAGATCTTAAGATTACCTACCAGTTCATCTAGAGTCATTTAAGTGAGATCCTTTGCTTTCCTAATGGCAGTGACTTTAACATCCCATTTTGACTTAGGCAGTACCCTTAACACCTTTTTCAACTTGTTCCTCTACAGGAATGTCTTTTCCCAAAGAGGTCAATTCATTTGTTAGGGAAGCAAGTATGGTCATCATTTCATGATGTGATTCATTCTTTTTTTTCTTGAAAGCTTCATATTCAGTAAAGAGAAGGGCAATTCTAAACTTCCTTACTTGAGAGGTGCCCTTATGTGCATTGGCCAGAGCATCCTAAATTTTCTTAGTAGTGGTACAGTTTGATACTCTTTTGTAATCAGCTGGCCCTAATCCACAGACCAAGATGTTCTTATCCTTAGCATTCTTCTTTAATGCTAGCAAGTCATTAACAATAAATTCACTTCTTACTTTTTTGACCTGTTCACCATCAACCAGCTTCATTAGGATAGTAGGACCATCAGTGATACTATCTCACAATTCATAGTCTTTCCCTTGAATAAATATTTCCATCCTAGCTTTCCACCAGATGAAGTGAGAACCATCAAAGAGTGGAGGTCTAGTAGTTGACTGACCTTCACTGTGACCGGTAGGAGGTTTGAAATTCATCATAGTGATCTTTTCTTAGGTACTACCCTTATTTAAGACAACCTCGCTCTGATACCACTTATTAGAGTGTGTGCCCTACTAATTTTACTATTTTTACTCTATTAGTTGCCTATCAGTGAAACAAGTAAGTTAACGTGGTTCACTTAAGCAAAGTAAATAAGGAAATAGTATTTTTATGTGGAAAACGCCCGACTCAAGAAAGGTGTAAAAAATCACGACCTATACCTCTAAAGGATTTAACCCCAAATTTACTAAAACTCTTGAGCCTAAAAAATTAACAAATTACAAGACTTTTGTAAACTAGGAATTAAACTCTAACTCTTATTTCTACAATAACACAAATCTTTTCAAGATAAGTGTTTCCAAGTCTTCGAGTTTCCTAACTTGAAGACACACTCCTAACTTAGTTTATATTTCACTGAGACTAGAATTAAAGCTCATTATAAGTCAAAGAACCAACCTATTACACAAAGTCTACAACTCTCTAAGTAAAGGAACAACTTCTTCTTAATGCTAGTGAATGAATTTGATGATTGATCCTTTTCTTATTAGTTCTTGAGTGAAACTCTTTGAGATCGTTTCTTCTATTTAAGAAAATTCTGATGAAGTCCTTCAGATGATGTAATCTTTTTTCTTTAATAAGACTCTCAGTTAGTTTCACTCCTTGTTACAATATATACCCATGTCTGGGTAGGATTCCTTTATTAACTCAATCTTCAAGTATTGTGTTTATCTTTTTTTCCAGCTTCTTTTCTGCACGTGACAAATGGTTAAGCATATCTGAATTTGCGTGCTTATCCACATCTGACTTCAAACATTATTTTATCATCAGCATTGCTCACCAGTTTCACCTGTGAGGACCAGCATGGCTAACATATTTCATTCATAAGTCAATTATCAAAACTTTATTTCTCTAACACTTATGATTAACGGAGTAAGAGAGTGCTTATAAGCCATACACGGTCTATGTAATAGAGCTAATAGTTCTTCTTTAGTGTTATTAATGTGTACGTAGCTTCACATGAATCTTATAACCCAGTTTCATGTTTGGTCTCTAATAAGTCCTCATATTCCGTTTTTTTCTGGGTTGCCGACTGACGGCCCATCTGTATTTAATTTATATCCCTGAGTAGAAGGGTGTCATTTAACTTATTGGATACTAGGTTTGGTTGTGGTTTTAGATTTTCCCGTGAGTATTGCAAATTCGATTGACCTTATGAGTGGCAGGTCCATTTTTATGGGATTATTGAGTTGCTTATGATAATTTTCATTTCTAGTAAGCCATATATTCCAAAGGTAAAAATGGAAAATATTGTCCCATTTTAGGAAGCCTCTCTGCAGCCATGTATTCCAAAGGTAAAAATGGAAAATATTGTCCCATTTTAGGAAGCCTCTCTGCAGGTTGGTACCTACAAGTCTTAGTTGATCAAGCCAATGATTTTTGGTGTATTTAATGGAAAATATTATCCTAAAATGGAAAATATTGTCCCAGTTTAGGAAGCCTCTCTATAGGTTGGTACCTGCAAGTCTTAGTTGATCAAGCCAATGATTTTTGGTGTATTTAATCATTTCCATATAGTCAGTCATTCCAATTTTGTTCCAAAAATTTCTTACTTTTCTACAATAGAGAAATATGTGTTGTATGGATTAAGGGATTCCGCATGAATCACAATTAGGGTGTATTTTAGACTAATTGAGTGTAGATAATAACTAGTGGGGAGTATTTCGTATTTGCAAAGCCACAAAAAGAATTTAATTTTGTTGGGACAATGAAGTTTCCATATCCATTTAAAATGTTCCTAGCTTCTTTATTTGGAATTAACTCATCTCTAATAGCCAAATATGCAGAACCAGTAGAGAAGAGTCCGGATTTAGTATGTTTCCAAGCGGGTGTATCTGTAGCCTTTTGGTTGTTAGGGATGTAAACCCCTTTGATAAGATTGATACTGTCCAGTGGTAGATTAAATGGTATACTATCAAGATTCCAGCTACCTTGGTGAATAATGTCTTTCACTATTTTTAGCCCCTCATTCCTAGTCAATGGTCATTGAATGAGCGATCAAAGATTACCTTCAGATGGAATCAAATGATCCTCCCATAAGAAGGTTCTTTCTCCATTACCTATAGCCCAAAATATATTCTTGAAACATATTTCCCCACCTTGGAAAAGGTATTTCCAAGTCCTACTGTGGGTTTTAGTATTTCATTTACTTAGGAAAAGTTTGTCTTTTATGTATTTATTAATTAAAATAAAAGCCCAGAGATTTTGTTGGTTAGAAAAACATCTCCAAGCTAGCTTGGGTATTAAATCTTTATTTTTAATCTTAGCATCTTGAAGACTCAATCCACCTATATCTTTGTTAGAAGTTATGGTCGACCAACTTAAAAGGTAGATTTTTTTTTGTTTGCAGAGTAGCCCCATATAAACTGTCATTGTATTTATTAATTTTCCGAGTTATATTTTCTGGGAGGATTATCGTTTGTATAACATGAGTTGGGATATTACTAAAGGTGTCTTTTGCTAGGGGTAGTTCTACCTGCTATATTGAGTAGGTTAGTCTTCCAACCCGCTAGTTTCTTTTTGAGATTGATAACTATGAACTGATAATCATGAATGGATACTTTCTTATCAAAGATTGGGACCCCTAAGTATTTCCCAAAGGATTTCCCTCTATATATGTTTAGAGTGTTCGTGGCCATGGAGATAAGGTCCTCACGATAATATGTTGAGAAGAAAATTCTAGACTTAGTGATGTTGATGGTTTGGTCGGGTTCAAGGAAAATTGGGTCAACACTCGACATATAGTATTACAATTCTTTTGTATGACCTGAGCCATTAAGGTTAAATCATCGACGAAAAATAGGTGGGATAATGGAGGTCCTTTGGGAGATATTTTGATGGGGGCCCAATTGCCACATTGTACCTCTTTTTCTATGTTCCTAGATAACATCTCCATAAAGAGAATAAAAATATAAGGGAATAGTGTGGGTTTCCCTGCCGAATGCCTCTACTGGGGTAGAAAAAATTGGTACAATCCCCATTAACTAGAATTGTTTTCTCACTAGTAGAGATACAATTCATGATAATCTTGAATCGGTTAGAAGAAATATTGAAGTATTGAAGAGTTTTATGGATAAAAGGCCACTCCAACTTATCAAAAGATTTCTCAAGATCTATTTTAATAAGCATATTAGCTTTCCTACCCTTCATTCTATTCATGTGTGAGATTACTTCTTGAATAATTATAACAATATCATAGGCTTGTCTGTTTTTCAAAAGCTACTTTGAAAAGGACCTATTAATTTATTCATAAAAGGTTTTAGTCGGTTAGCAATGATTTTTATGAGGATTTTATAGCTTGCATTACAATGACTGATAGGTCTAAAATTGTTAAGAATAACCATATTTTTAACCTTTTGTATAAGACAAATGTAGGTTCAAATTACCTCTTTGGGTAAAAAGGTATTTTTAAAAGTATTCATACAAAATTTGACAATGGAGCCTCCCACAATACTCCAATATTTTTGATAGAAGAAAGGGTGTAAACCATCAGGCCCAAGAGATTTATAAGGTGAGAAGGAGCTAACCAAATGAAAAATTTCCTCCAAAGTTAGGTCTTATCAAGTTCTTGGAGGTCCAACTCTAATGAGTTAGCGTTCTGACTTTTGGTGGGGAAAAAGGAATGAGCTATTCGAAAAAGATTCATATAGTACTTAGCGGTGAAGTTTAAGATTTTATCATGTTCTGATATCCAGTCTCCCTTATCGTCCTTCAGTGACAGGATTCTATTTCTCCTTCTTCGATTAAGAGTAGTGATATGAAAGAATTTTGTATTTGCGTCACCTTAACCATGTTATGCGGGATTTAAGCTTCCAATATTCCTCTTTCTATTTTAAAATATCATTATATTCTTTCATGCGGTCTTTTTCAAGGGTTTGTAAAAAGTTGCAATATTGATAGTTTGAAGATTGTTGAATACCCTTAAGCCTATTAAGGAGAGTTTTTTTTTTCTTAAATATATTCCTGAAAGTTTTTTTGTTCCATTTAGTGATGGTTTTCTCAAAAGAAGGAATTTTGTCCTCTAAATTATTGTTTGTTTCCTAGCTAGACGTTATGATTTTTTCTAGGTTTAGGTGAGAGATGCACATAGTTTCAAATAGAAAGATTCTTTAGTATTTGACCTAATTCTAATATCTAGGTTTAATAAAAGAGGACAGTTATCCAAGTGGGTCCTAGGTAGATGTACTACTTGGGAGTTAGGGTATGATTGGATCTACTGTTGGTTGGCAAAGAAGCGGTCCAACCTGATGAGGCTATTTTTATGATTATAGCGTTTATCCAGCTATGTGTATTTTGTCCCTTTAAAACCTAAGTCAATCAGTTCGCAGTAATTAACTATGTTCCAAAAGTCGGTGGTATGAGGTTGACTTATAGGTCTGCCTCTTTTTTTTCTAGGTTGGACATAAGTTCGTTGAAATCTCCTTCTATAAGCCATTTCCCATAATAGTTGTTTTTAATTGTACATAAGTTCTGCCATAATATATTCCAATCTTTTCTACATGTACTTGCATAAATGCATGAAAGTAACCAAGATTCAGAACTAAAGTATACCTTGACCATTGCATGAACTTCCTGATCATTAGTAGCAATATTATCTAGTTCCAGAAAATTATCATCCCAGAGAACCGCAATGTTACCCGAGTTACCCAGAGTAGGAACTTCAATAATTTTATTGAAAGGAACAACATTAAGCAGCTCTGTGTGATCTTGCTTTTTGTTTTAAGAAGAGCCACTACAGGTGGTTTATGCCAATCCATTAAAGCTCTAAAGTTCCTTCTGAATCCGAGCCATTTCAATCTCTACAGTTCCATATTATTAAATTCATAGACCTGTTTGTGTTTGGTAGAATTGCACTGGAACTCCCCTATTTCGTAGATGATTCCATCTTCATTAGAGTGCGGTTCATTACTACTACAAAGTTCTCTATCTATGGAGTCGCTGGAATTCTAATATCTAAAGAGATTTTCTGTAGAAATGGAGGAAAAATAAGTATGGCTTTTTTTATGAATCATTCATTGAATACTAACACTCTTATTTCTTTTAAGATGTGAATCTCTGTTCCCATTTCTCAAATTAACTCTATTGCATCCTCTACTTCTTGTAGATTTATATTTTCTTGTAGATTTGGTACAGTAGGGGGTGGGGAAAGCATTCTCAATATCAATTTTACCTAGTTCGAAGTCACATAGTTGAAGGGAGCTGGTCTATTGGAGCTCTCCCCCAACTGAGCATACCAACCCATAGGTTGGAATGGTAGTGGCTCCATTAGCAGATATTACAGGTTCCATTAGTTCATCAGAACTCCTAACTGTGTTGGTGTAATCAGGAAAGTCAGGAATGAGAGATGAGGTCCGAGTGGGTTTATCAGCAGAATTTCCCAACCCATCGGGTAATAGAAGGGTAGTTGGGGAATTTGATAGTTCATTGGAGATTGAAGGGTAATGGATAACCATAGATAATTATAGTAATTTTCCGTTGAGGCTCTCATCATTTTAGTTGCCACCCGATCAAGATAAGCTGGGTTTTGTACAATCACGAAGACTTCTCGATCCTCTATCAGTACCCTTAAGGTCAATGTGAAGCCCTACGCAGTTATCTCCACCAAGATATTGGAGAAAAGTTTAATGACGGAGGAGTTGTCGCATAGAACAGGGTGTCTCCTATCAGTCGAGGTATGGTTGGTAGGGGGAGACGGTTCTATTTAGGGTAAGTGACTCTGGGGAGATAGAGATAGTTCGTTTCTCTGAGAGTTAGAGGGAAATAGATTCATTCTTTTTGTTAGTAGTCTGTTGTGAAAAAGGAATGGTTGCCGAGGCATGCTGTTTAAAAGTGGGATTATCTATTAGTAGTAGTGTTTTAGTAGATATTAGAGAGAGAGGGTCTGAGTTAAAAATGGAAGTACATGGGGGAGTATTTAATGAATCCAAAAAGTGTTTTTTTGGATTTATGCTATTAGATTCTATATCTGGAATAATGGGATAATTGATAATAAAGTTTCTTTCTATATTTGGGTTTGAGATAATTTCCACATCAGGAATTCTAAGAGATATATTATTATTGGTAATTGAGGCCTCCACGTAGTCCACTTTATTTTTGAGGGGAATGGAATGATTATTAGTAGGGGCATTTTGGTCATTACAGCTAGGAGAACTCAGTAAATGTGTGGACGAGGACGCGTTACTTGGATGATGGATAATCCCTAGATCTACTGGGGTGATTGGGGGGGTCAAATTAGGAGTCCTATTAGTCTTAATAGGGTCCATGCTGACATCACCATCACATGACATCATATTGTCTTCCTCAACTAGTTTGGGAGGAGATTTTCTTTGAAGATTATTATCTTGCCTTTTCAATCCATTATTCAAAGTTGTAAAGCTATTTTGATTATAAGTTGAGTAGTTAGTGCAATTTGCAGAGATCCTTTTTAGTATATAATTGAGAATTTGTTAGTCTAGGAACTTACCTATAGTGGCGTTAAAGATATTAACGCTTATACCTTGAGTTGAGGGATCTGGATCTATTTTATCCACGTCTCTTTTCTTACCATTGTTGGACTTTTTTGAGATCTTAACAATTTTCCACTCATCTTCTTGCGACTTCTCCTGAGTTATCTGTGTATCATCGTTGGCCCATCTAGTGACTTCGAGTCCGATTGTTGTGTAGTACAGGTGGATCCTACGTATTTTTGGAAATATACTGATGTATGACCCAGATTACCACACTTTGTACAAAGTATATTTGCTCCTTCATAAATTATGCTTTAAATGTGGTGACCTATAACTACTTGTTTTTTAACTGGTTTATCCATTGAAATCTCAACACAGATGCGAGCATATCTTCCCCTGAGAGTTGCAGAAGTACAGATATCTATTTTTAATAATCTACCTAGTTTTTTCCCCACTTTTGCTAGAATGGTATGATCATAGTATTCAGTTGATAGTTCTGTCAGTCTAATCCATATGGTCGTGGAGATTTCTTTTGCTTGTGATGCAACAAAGTTTGGTTGCCATTTTTTTAATGTAAGGAAGAAACTGTTAATGAACCAAGGTCTGTTTTGGAGAGCTTTGTTCATATTTTCTTCCTTAAGAAATTTCACTATGTAGTAGTCACACCCCAAGTCGATTAACGCAAGCTCTTCAGATGGTTACCAAAGATGGATTAGTCACTTTTTGATGTATTGATGGCTTATTTTTTTACCCATTAATTTAATGATTACTGAACATGCCCATGGTTTGTATATTCTTATTTTATCCTCATCTAATTTGACTATACCTTCCGTTTGGGTGTCTTTGTTGTGTGAGTTAGATTCCTCCAGTTCCATGTTTTCCACTTGGTCTTTTGGATTAGAGTCTGTGTGTGGAGATAGGAAAGGCGTCATGAGTATGTTCTTGAAGTTCATAGTTGGGTTGTTGGTTTGCTGGTTATCAACAAAGATCAAAGGTGTAGCATTCAAGAGTACATGATCTGTTTGGTCACTTTCTTTATCGGGAGGTTTGGGGGGGTGGGGGTCCTTCTCTGTTGGTGACATCAAGATGAATAAGGAATGGAGATGGATTCAGGAGATAAGGGAGAGTTCCTCTCTTAGACTGTATAATCTTTAATTGTAATATTAACTATTAAAAAAACATCATATCAAAAGATAATGAAAAAGTTAAATTCGAGTCTTAACTTTCAAAGCTTATCCATTTTCTAAGGATTATTTCAAATCTACACTATTGACTTAATCCAACATCGATATTTTTTTTTAAATCATCAATTTACTGAACTTAGGGTCAGTAATCTCACTTTCACACTTCCAAACTATTATTTCAATATTTAAATCTTGCGTGTAATCAAGTGGAATAATCAAATATCAGCTAGAAGGTATCACCTCATCTAAGTTGATGAATTTCTCCCTAAAAATTTTGCAAAAATAGCACCAAATCTTCAAAGACATGACAATTAAATATATATTGACAACTTAGCTTTTACACATATGAAAAAAACCTTTACGATCGTGACTAATTAGATGGGATTGCCCGTAATTGTAAAGTACAATTCAGTAGACAACCTACTTGATCACAAGTCTCCCTTAAGCGATTGAAAAGGATGTTTTCCCTCATCTACTCAAATGAGACACCTGCTCACATGCAGAGGTGGATCCAGAATTTTAAGCTTGTGGTTCCTTGAGCAAAAAAAAAAAGTGAGTGAAGAGGTTAGAATCCACAACCAAGAGGGCAACAATGTTTCAACATGCACTTGCTTTACAACTAAACCAATAGCACACTTTATTGTGGGTTCCTAACTTATAAATTTTATATATTTTCTAGATTTCTCAATATAAATACAAGATCCGTACGAAAGTTAGTGGGTTCCCGAGAACCCACACTGTACCTACTAAATCCGCCCCTGCTCACATGGTCACAAAGATCAATTATTAAATCAAAAAAAATGTTGGAACACAAGTAAGGTTTTGATACCTAAAACTCACCTGAATCCCTTATGTTGTAACCAAACACCTCAAACAAATCTATATATAATATAAAGGAAGGTCATTCAGGAGGTGATGTGTCACCTCTCTATAGCATCCATTTTATTTATCCTTTTTTCTCTTTTTTTTTTTTACCTTTCTCATCTTTCTTTTAATTATTCAATTTTACAAAATCATCTCCTTAATTGATATTAATAATATTCATAACTCTCAATCCTTTCATATTCATAACCCTCAATTATTTATTTATACAAGTTTATGTTACATTAAAATTACAACAATGAAAAATTATTTTGAGTTATATATAATGGTTACTCTATTTTCATTTCTCCATATTCTTCATGTTTTGTCCTTTGGTTGATTAATTTTTTGATTTGCTTATTTGATTTTACAGATTACAAGGAGATATTATAATGAAATGATTAGATGTTTTTGCATGGTTCAATTTTATGAGGTAAAATGAATTGATATGCCTAATATAATTACAACTCTATTTTTATTTTTATTTTTTCTCCTTTTTTGGGTTTTTATTTCATTTTTTCTCAATTATTATTAAAAAGTCATCTGTATAACCTCAGATATTTGATAATTAAAATATTTTATTGGTTTAAATGATAGGTAAGTTACAACCGAGGAACTAAATAATGAGAGATGAAAGTAACTGCCTATCAATTCCAATATTTTTCCTCATATCAATTTTTCCTATATTTATTGGTTTTCCTTTACATAATTGTTTTTCATTTATTAAAAAGGAAGTACAATTATGTATTGTTTTTTTCTCAGACAACCCCAAGTCTACAACACTTAGGAGTCATTTAATTGGAAAAAAAGTTATCTCAAGATTACTAATTTCAAAATTAGCTATTTCGGGATTAATTATCTCACCCTCCAAGAGGGATAAGAAAAAAACACTACAATTCCAGGATAACTAATCTCAGAATGAGTTATTCCATGCATTTTGTCCCAACCAAACATGAAATAAGCTCCTCTTCTAAATTAATCTCAAAATTAGTTATTCTTATCCCTCCTACCAAACGACCCCTTAATACAATTTGCTCTCTCTTCTTAGTCTTTTTTTTTCACCTTTGACTGTTTAATTAATTTTTTCTACCTTCATAATTTACCTATTCAATTCCTATTCTTATAATATTTATAACTTTCATACTTTTCATATTCATAACCCACAAATAATTAATTTAAACCATCTTATAGTATTTCTTCATTTTTATCTATATAAGTTCATAATTTGACTTCATGAGACTCTGTGCAAGGTTATCTTCTCAGCTCATATTTGAAGTAGTAATATTATTATATTTCATGTAGTATCATAATCATATTTTAGTTTGACTTGAAGGAGAAGAATCCTAAATGATGATGCCTTATGAAAATGAATATCAGCAAGAGATTGGAAAATTGTGCATTAACTTCATAATTTCCTTCTACGTTTATGATTATTAAGATTGTAAAAAAAATGTATATTGCATTATTTTCTTCTTTAATTTTTTGTATATTCTCTCTGAATATACATGGCTTGCTCTATGAATCTTAATCTCGAGTTAAAGGCATCATTGAAAAAAAAAAGCTAATTGATTCGATGATATCCTTTTAGTCTGTTTTTTTATATGGCTTATGATTGTTGTTACTAACAAAATGCATAGGATGATTACATTTATGTTCAATTAAAAATTTCCACCATCCTTGACATTCAGTTAGAAAAACTCTCATGCTTACCTTTATGAGATAACCTATTTTTATGAGATATCTTTACTTTATCATATTATTATATCATATTCTTCCAATATTGAAAGTTTTGAAATACATTTAGCTAAAAGTTTCTCAAATTTTGTGTACATTGAACATTTCTTATTGAAATATGCTCAAATAAAGTTTACTTTATGCATGAAATCTATCTGATTGAACAGATAATGATGCAAGGCTCAATTTGAAGTTTGAATTGAATGTATATTGTATACTCATGAATTTTGACAACAATAAAAAAAGGAGTTGAGTAAGCAAATGTTGTTATTTGATATTCATTAAAAAAAATCTCTTTCAAAATATTGAAAAATTCAGCGAATGGTTCATTTTCATTTTACGATATGTTGGTCCATCATCAAATGTCAAACATTACTACTAATTATTAAAAAAAATAATTTTAAAATATTGAAATACAACTTCATGTTTGTCTGTTATTTTCATGTTTTAGACTATCAATCATGGAATATGAAAAACTTAAAAATTAATAAATATAAAGCACATGAGAAAAATAAAGTAATTTAAAGAATCATATACATGAAGAAGGATCATTTATTCTTTATTTACAATTTTTAAAACTTTGAAAAATAATGTATTTATGTGATTATTTTACTATCTAATAAGAGGAAAAGGGAAAAGAGAAGCACACAGCTGACCGTCAATTTGCATTTTAAGTGATGCATCTTTGGTTCAAGCCTCTATGGCAACATGATTTTTTGTTTTGATGTAGCTGCTTATTTATTGCTAAGTATTCCCTACATTAATTTTCACCCATCATTCCACCATTCATTGCAAAAGGGCCTTTGGTGTACTAACATCTTTTTTAATGTTAATTTATATTTTGCATTTTCATTTGCACAAAATGTATTTTCTATAAATTAAAAGTTTTTTTCAAATAATTTGTATACCTAAAAATTATGTAAAATTACTTTAAACTACAATAATTAATAATTTAAAAATATATTAAAAAATATTGTTAAAAAGTTGTTTGACTCTCAAGATTTCATATGTCTCACATAAATTAATGTAAAAAAACAACATATTTTTGTTGTTCTAATTTATGTGGTAGGGTTCGAATTTGAAAACAATTTTATTTTCACTTAAAAGTTGGACATAAAATCTTTAAATTTTTTAAAATGACATCTACATATTTCAAAGCTATGTAAAAATACACCGAGTCATAATAATTCGCAATTCAAAATACTTAAAGATATATATAAAATATGATCAAACAAAAATTTGATTGAATCACAGAATTTCATAAAGTGACACGACGAAAATATTACTTTCTTTTACAGATACTATTACTAATAAAATTGACGTTATACTACTAAAAAATATTTCTACTATCTGATTTCATATTGTTGGGCCCGTGCCTTGCACGGACGCTTTCCAACTAGTTTTAAATATAACTGGTGTAAATTACAAGAATAAAAAGCCACTTCTTTTATATCTAAAGAAGACCATCAATTGAATTCTACACTTTTTTCATGAAATCAAATATCAGATCAGGTATTTATATAAGAAATGATCAATTAATGGGTGTATTTGTTTTTTTTGTATTTTTCTATTAAAATTAATGGGTGTAATTTTTTATATTTTGTATTCTTTTGTATGTAAAAAAAATTTAAAATATTATTCATAAATCTTAACTTAGATATGCATATATCAAACATACATTATATAGAGACATTATAATATATATAAAAAAGGACATAAATTTTCTTCAAACTTCATCAGTTTGAGAAATCAAAGAAATAATTGATTAAGAAATGAGTTTAAGTTTGGTGCACCGTTGGTGTATTTTCTTTTTACACCATCATGTGACTTTTACTTATTGTAGCAGGTCATTCATTTTTATACTTTTACCTAAAAAATGAATGACCTGCTATAGCAGGTTAAAATTACCTAATAGTGTAAAAAAAAAATACACCGACGGTGCACCAAACTTAAATTCAAAATGAGTTTAAGAAATACATATCAACATTATAAATATAATCTATTTATAAAATTTGAATTCTATTTATGAAATTTGAATCCTCTATACACTTAAATAGGTAACTTTTACAATGTAATATTACTTGAAGTATGAAAATCGATGATATATATATATATATTACTCGAAGTTTGATGACCGCGCGAAGCACGGATATATTCCTTAGTTTATAATAATAGATATAATTTGTACAAAGTTCTAAATCTTAAAAAGGCGTGTTGAAATTTAAACTAAAATTTAGACAAATACACAACTTATGTTTCCAATATTACAAAAAATTCCAACTCCCTAAATATATTACAAAAATCCCAACATATACACAGAATGCTATGTATATGTCGGCTATGTTATGTATATTAATAGGGAGAGAGAGTAAAATAATTTAAAAAGTGGGGGAGAGTGTAATTACTTCTAAAAGGGTTGGTATTTATGTTATTTATACAAATTTAAAATCAAGGATCGGGTCATGACACAAAAAAAAAATTTAGTTATAGAAGGAACATAGAATATTTTGGAGATTGAATTTCTGAACGGGGGAGATAGAAAATTTTCGATATTGAATTTGTGAATAAGGAAGATAGAAAAAAATGTATTTGTGTTATGCATTGCAGATTTTGTTCATTACCTACATGTAGTTGATTAAGTTCTTTTTAATCTTCATATTGATGAGGTATTATAGAATCTTGATGAGATATGTAAGATGAGGTATTAACAAAATGATTGGAGCACTAGAAGCGGGTTGAAGCCAATTGATTCATGTCATTTCATATTTGACAAACAAGATCTGTTGTTAGTGTACCAAGAGGAATTGACTGAAAAATGGGGTTGAAATAGCTGTTTCCAGGGGTATCATGGTAGTTCACATGACACTTGAAATTTTTACTAAACTAGATTAAATGATCTTTGGGGAAAATGGGTTTTTGGAGAGTGTGTGGAATTGGGTGAGGCTTGTGCAAGTGAAAAGGTAGAACGATGGTTTCATTGATAAATTTGTGATTTAATGGAGATTGTGAAGTTCAGAGAAAGTTACATGGTCAGAGCAAGTGGATAATGTAAAGACAACAACATGGTGATGGGTAAGGTTTCTTCAGAATGAGAAGGGTGTTGGACAACAAAATTTTTGATTCGGGAAAAATAAATAATCGAGACAAGAAAAATATTGCAACAATCAATTTATTGATTTCAATATGAGTGTTAAAATATCTATAAATCCTCTAATTCGCCTTTTCAAAAATAAATTCAGGGGCTTAAAGCTTGATCTTGAATTTGAACTTGATTTGTTGATTTGATGAACTTGATCTTGACTTGTGCTTGAATCCAAGGGCTTTGGAACTTGTTCTTAAATATTAAGGTCTTGATCTTGAATCTTGATTTGTAGATTTACTGAACTTGATCTCGACTTGTACTTGAATTCAAGGGCCTTTGAGCTTGTTCTTGAATCTTGTAG
Source organism: Capsicum pubescens (assembly GCA_030864215.1). NCBI lineage: Eukaryota > Viridiplantae > Streptophyta > Magnoliopsida > Solanales > Solanaceae > Capsicum > Capsicum pubescens. Next base: position 187,949,604 of record CM061544.1, on the reverse strand, counting down.
TCTTGATCTTGAATCTTGATGAACTAATCTTGAATGCTTGAATTTGTAGAGAAATCTGTGGCGCTTGATCCACGAGCTCTCTCTTGCTTCTTGCTAGAATTGTTGGTCCCCTTTCCTGAATTATGAGACCCCGATTATAGTTGTGAAAGGAAGAGTCATGGTGAAGGTGAATTTATTTTGACCAATCAGATTAAGTGACACTACACCTTTTATGAGATTTTACTTTCACTAGGTCTGCTGCATCATTTTGACATGTGGCATGGTCATATTGACTCCTTTACTTGACTTGGCATGCCACGTCATTCTATATGTGACGCTTATTTGGGCCTCTTGAATGTGACAATATCATGGGCTTAGCAAAGTGAGCTCTTCATTTATAGCCCAAATCAATGGGCTAGCCCAATAAAAATTGGACTTTAATTAAATACATACATGTTTGGACTTAAATAATTAATTTAATTATATTAATCCTCAATATTTATTTGGTACTAACATATTTTGAATTTAATATAATCCAAATTTCGTATGAATTTTAATTTAATAAAATTTTGTTGCCCACAAAATGCCCCCTACTTCAAGGTTGGTCAAGTGTATACTTTAAAGACTAGACTTGAAGTATGATTATTTAAACATGTTTTCTTTGCACTTCAAAGATTTTTATACATATGAATGCCTCATTCATTAGTTGAGAAAATTTAAATCTAAACCATGTTGATATCGTCTCTCAAAAACTTTCTTATTGTTTTTCTTGAATCTCTACACGTAAGACCTATTGGTGAGACATGATATCCAATTTCAAATAGTTTTTTGAAAACTTTTTACTGCTTTACTTAACCAGGAATAGAACTCTTTCAATTTGAATTTATATTGAAAAAAGAAACAACCTCCGATTTGAATTTGTATGGGGGAAGGAAACAACCTCCAATTCAATTTTTTATTGGAGATGAAAACTCTTCCAATTTGAATTTAAATTGAAGAAGGAAACAACCTCTAATTTAGATTTGCATTGGAGAAGGAAACAACCTCCAATTTGAATTTGTATTGGAGATGAATACGCTTTCTATTTGAATTTGTAGTGGAAAAGGAAACAACCTTTAATTTAAATTTGTATGGGAGAAGGAAACAACCTTCAATTTGAATTTTTATTGGAGATAAAAACTCTTCCAATTTGAATTTGTATTGGATAATGAAACATCCATCCTACAACTCTATAAACGGATGTAGGTTTCCCACTTTTTTCAATATCAATTTTGTGGTTTCCAAGCAATCAATAATATTGAGGTAATTTCTTTTCCTCCTACTTTTCTCTTATTTTCATTATTTTTTTCAGCACAGTATGTTAGTGTTAGAAAATTAATATCTCATTGTAAGAATATTGAAATCATGAAACTTTTGATATTCTAGAAACTAGACTTCGAGATCTACAATATATCCAAAATTCAACTATAAATTCTTTCAATATAATTCTCGATAATTTTTGAAGTTAGCCCCGAATTTATCATGCTGCAAATTTTAGATCTGCGTACCTCTCCTAAAATCTTCATATCATGATGTAGGAACGACGAAGTTATGAGGCGCTTAATTTTTTTTGAAACTAGACTCAAAAATATATAACATATCCGAAATTTATGATTTAATACCTTCAATATTATTTTAGACAAAATTTCAAAATTTACTTTGCATGCTGATAAATTTTCAATTTCATGTTTGTGTAGCATCACGAGACAAATCATATCTCGGCGTGGAAACGCTGAAATTGTGAGTGGTTTTTTCCGTTGGAAAGAGTACTCTAATAGTAAAAACACCTTCTGTAGGCAAGCAAACTCAAGGGTGTAATTTGATCCTTCTTTGACGATTGAGATACTTACCATATTTAGGTAAGAATCCTTCTTTTTCCTCTCGTTACCTTTTCTTCTTTTTGTAGGTGAATGACAAGATATTGTTCAAGATAATTTATTCTATGCAAAGGCTATAATCTTATGGAGCAAAGAGATAGATACTTGTCACATCCCTAAGAAAAGGTAATTTCATGGTAATCTTACGGCGCACGGGGATGACTACTCATATCCGCCCCAAGAAAAGGTAATTTCATGGTAATCTTACAGCGCACAGGGATGACTACTCGTACTCGCCCTAAGAAAAGGTAATTTTATGGTAATCTTACGGCGCATAGAGATTGCTATTTTCCCCTCCCTAATAAAAGTTAATTTTATGGTTATTTTAGGGCGCATAGGGATGAGTACTTGTCCCCATCCTAAGAAAAGATAATTTCATGGTAATCTTAGGACCTATAGGGATGGATACTCATCCCCTCTCTAAGAAAATATAATTTCAAGGTAATCTTATGGCGCATAGGGATGACTACTCATCTCCACTCTAAGAAAAGGTAACTTCATGGTAATCTTAGGGCGCATAGGATGGATACTCGTCCCCGCCCTAAGTAAAGATAATTTCATGGTAATCTTAGGGCGCATTGGGATGGCTACTCATCCCCTCCCTATGTAAAGGTAATTTCATGAAGGTTTGAAGGATTTAAAGACTTCAACTTATAGACATAAAGCACATGGAGAATCCAACTTTCAGACGTTGAAGGATTCAATATGATAGATTTGAAAAATTTAACTTAAAGACTTTAACGTAGAGTAGTAGAGCATCTGAAGACTTCAACTTGTAGACAGGATTCAATATGGTGAATTTAAAAGCTAGCCCCAACATGAAAACGTAGTGAATTTGAAGACTTCAACTTATAGACACAGGTCATCTGAAGACTTCTACTTGCAGACTTCAATATGGTGAATTTGAAAGCTTCAACATGAAGACTTAGTAAATCTGAAGACTTCAACTTATAGATATAGGTCATTTGAAGACTTCAACTATCAGACTTCGTGAACTTGCAGGCTTCAATATGGTAACTTTGAAAGCTCTAACATGAAGTCTTAGTGAATATGAAGACTTTAATTTATGTCAAAGAAGCTCATATTTCATAGGGGTTTGCCCCCATTGAGTCACCAAAACTTGGTGCAAGTTTGAAGATTGATGAAATAAAAAAATTTCTTGAAGACTGAATATTTTTTATGTGAGGTGAAATATGTATTTTTTCGACACTTATGCAACTGAACTCGGAATAAAATTCAAAGCACCTTCAGACCTCAATGAAGAGGATCAAGTCACAACGTAGTTCTGGGTGAGTGTTTTTTTTTATTTTCTTTTTTAATTAATTATTTTTTTTTGCATCCTAACTTTTTCTTAGGCCATCTCTTTTGAGGTTTTCAACCTAGCGGATATATTTTTTTGAGCCGTACACAATTTATACTCTTGAGTACCATGAGTAGACATGCAATTTATACTCGTACCTTAAGGAGTGTCATCTTCCTGTAAGGATAGTACTTCTTCAAGAACTTGACATTAATAGGGCCAATTTTCACTCCATCTGCATCGACAAGCTTGTAAGCACCATTTGAATAAACTTCTTGTATGACATATGGTCCATACCACTTTGGGGTGAATTTACCCCCCAACTTACGAGAAGTAATAATGGGCTTTCTTACTGCAACTTGAAAGCACCTCAAATAGACTCTTTTGTTAAAGAACGAGATAGACGATCTTGGTAACATTTGAGATTTTGCTAAGCCTCCAACCTGCAACCTTTTCTCATCACGTTCTTCTAACTCTGTAAAACGCAACTTAGCATTTTATTCTTCGATGAGACCTTCTTGAATAACTAGTCTTAAAGAAGATATTTGACACTCATATGGCAAGACTAATTTAACTCCAAAAGCAAGTGAGTATGGGGTTTCTTACATTGGTGCACGGTAAGTCATTCTATATGCCCATAAATCTTGTTCCATTTGCTCATGCCAGTCACGTTTGGATTTGGAGACTACTTTCTTCAACAAGTTTCACAAATTCTTATTGAATGCTTTGACTAGACCATTGGCGGTAGCATAGTACATAGAAGATTTACATTGTCTAAAACCAATGAGATCACAAATTTTGTTCATTAGCTTGTTATCAATCGACTTGCCATTGTTAGTTATTAAGTATTGAGGGATTCCAAAGCGGTAGATGATATTCACTCGAATGAAATTCGCAACATTCTCCATATTTACTTCTTTGAGAGCAATAGCTTTAGTCCATTTTAAGAAGTAATCTATCACGACCAAGATGTACTAGTGTCCACCAGAAGATTTTGGTAGTGTCCCAATAACATCCATACCCCAGACATTGAATGGCCAGGATTCTACAGTTGGGTGCAATACTTTAGGAGGTTGATGTATGAAATTCACATGGAATTGATGACGGATATATTTATATATATATTTTTATATATTAAATATTAATTATTTTAAATAAATATATTATATTATTGTATATTTAATGACAAATTCTATAGGAAAAAGAATACAAAAAAAGAAATAAAGAAATAAAAAAATTCCACGGGTGTAACCTCAAAAGCTTCTCACACCCGTCAAGTGAAAGAATGAAACAAGTGAATTTTTTGAGAAGAGTTATAAGTTGACCGTCACAACCACCATTTCAAAAGCTTCTCACACCCGTCAAGTGAAAGAATGAAACAAGTGAACGTTTTGAGAAGAGTTATAAGTTGACCGTCACAACCACCATTTCAAAGAATGCATTCGTTGGTTCAACATTATGATTTTCTATAAATAGAGGAATTTATTTGATCATTAAGTATCCAACAACATAAGCTATATATAAGAATTAGTCTTGTTTACTTTTTCTTTCTTTCTTTTTCTTTTATAGAGCAATATTTTTTTTCTTTATTAATTTCTCCATAATGGAGTAATCTCTTTGTGTTGTGAGCGTTGAAGAAATTTGATATAATATTATAATATAAATCTTAGTTTAGTTCTTTCAAGATTTGATTTTATTTAAAAGCTAAATACTTTGTGCTGAAATACTTGTACTAGAAATTAGCGTTACATGATATTTTATATTGTAGTTATAGTTATATTAAGTTGTACTTCCCACAAGGAAGAAAAATAAATATACTATAAGTATTTCATAAAATATAAGTAATAATAATTTTTAGTCACTTGTTATTTCAAATCTCTGAAATTGCTTCTTTTAACCCTTATCCTCACGGAAGGATTATTTTGAACTATTTCTTAGATTTAAATAATCTCTATCTTATTTGTTTCAATTTGTATCCTCGCGGAGGGATTGACTCAAATAAGATTGTTTATTTGAGGGGTCATTATCTTATTTCTTTCAATCTGTATCCTCGTGGAGAGATTGTCTCTAGTAAGTTAATGATTTAAAGATTACTCGCAAGGGGTCTTTATTCCTCATAAACACATAAATCAATAGTCTAGAAATTTATTCTACAATATTTTAGAAATTACTAAAATAGTAATTTTATTATAATAAACATACCAAGTGAATTCAACAACTCCCAACTTCCTCTCCAAGATAATCTTTTAAACACTATTTCTTTACATTTTTTTTTCAAACTTAAGAAATTACCCTCTTTTCATTAATTTGATTCTCAAATAGTAGTCAAGATAATACAAGTTTGTAGCATAGATTTTCCAATCTATGTGGGACAATATCTTAAACTATACTAGAATTTGACAGAGTACGAGCAACAAAAATCTTATAAAATTTGGACTCGTCAAATTTTTGGCGCCGTTGCCGAGGATTGGTAAACATCTACTTTAAATTAATTGTCTTATTACTATTTTGAGATTTTATTTTAAAGTAATTTATTTTTTAATACTTGATAAGTTTTTGAAAATAAGTCTTGAAGATATTTTTGTTATTATTATTATTATTATATTAATTTATATTATATTATAATATATTTAATTATTATTTTTATTTTTTTTGTCTTCATGTATTTTATTTTGTAGAACCTAATTAGTGGTAGGAAGCAAGATTTAAAAAAAATTCTCATTGTGAACCTACTTTATGCACTTTAAGTTTGAATTTCAATCAATCAAGTAAAATTTTTACTAAGTTGGTAGAAAAATATTGCCAAAAGGCTATTATCTGTGACTATTGTGGCAGCAACCACCAAAGCTTTGAATGCCAAACAAGTAACACATTATTCTTTTCGAATTCTAGGAGAATGAAAATTCTTGAAGAATTAATTAAAAAATTTCGTGAAAGATTCATTTCTTGCGAATATTGTGGAGGCAGTCACCTAGTTCATGAATGTCAAACAGGTAATCCATATTTCTTTGATTCTTCTTATGAATAATCTTACGTTGTTTCTAGATCTTTCAGGTACATTGATTCTAGTGAATATAATTGCAATCCGGAGTGCAATCAATACTCACAAGAGGATCAACATATTGAGAGTAAATCACTTCAAGAGGAGAATGTGAATTTGGAGAAAATTATGCATACTCTCTTTAAGAATACCGATGAAAGAATTGCATATAATTTATAAAGCCACTATGGATTTAACTATGAAGGTAAATGAATTAATAAGCATAGTAAACTCCTATAATGATGTTGAACTTTCAAATGAAACTGCATCTTGTAAGGATGAAACAATTAATGAAATATAAGAGCCTTATGAAAAAGAATATATTTCTCATGATGAAAAACTAATTTAGTGAAGTATGATGACAATAAATGTTTGATGAAATTCAACTCAACAAGTAATGAATGCATATTCCATTTTTCTAATCCACATAAATTTATTAATTTTGAGAAAAATGAGAATGAAAAGGTCACAAGCACAAAAATAATATTTGATCATTATTCTGCAATTTATTTTTATAATAATAACATTTTAAATTTTGTTGTTGGAGATTTTCAGGAAAAAGATTGGAATGATCCTCTCGAAAAATATAAAATAAAATTAAGAATTATCATGCACGATTATTTTTCTTCTCGAGATAAGGTCAAGAAAAATTGAATGATCCAAAAGAAGAAAATACTTTATAGTGATGTTGGCCAACTATGTTCGTCCAGAATTTTCAAGAATAAAAAAAAAAATTGAATCAGAATTGGGGGAGAAATTCACAAGATCTTGGAAAAAGAAAAAAACTTTTTCTGTCCTATTGCTTTTAAATTATTTGCCAGACACATGATGATATTTAAGTGGAGAAATAGAAAATATATATATTTACGCAATATATTTTATATATTTACATATTTTTATTTATTTATAGCATAACTATATTAATAAACTTCCATGGATTTCATTGTTTAGTTCTTTGCCATGGTTGTAATATTTTGAACTGAACACTTTTAAAAAAAATTATAATAATAAAAATTTGAAAAATAAATTGAATGACCATCATTCATGGGTTATATGAATATCTTTTCAAATTCATATTTGTTTATTGGTGATTAAAACTGTAACATTTACTGATCCCAAGTGTATAATGTTGTCAGGTGATATCACCCAATTCTCTTGCTTACTTGAAAATCTAGAACTTGCCTTGAGTGTGATTTGAGGAAAAATACTAGGTAGATTTTTGAGTTAGGAAATGAAAGCAGGCCCTATGTTTATCCCTCGTCATCCCCTTGAGCCTAAATAAATCATCTCTTATTTTATTGATAAGCCAAATTTTAATTCAAATTTAATCTTTGTTATTACATCTATTCATTCACTTTATTCCCTTAGAGTCGATAAGAAATTGAATACAAAAATAGTGTGGGGAGTAAGAAAAAGAAGTAAACATTGATTCCTTTTTAGCTTGTTGGTATTTTAAGTATATTATTAAAAAAAAAAAGAGAATGTTATAAAAAAAAAAGTTACAAAAAAATATTGTTGGTAACTACTTCTTGAAAAATAATTAAGTGAGGAGAAAGGGGATTAAAAAAATGAATAAAAAAATGGAGGTTGATTTGTTTTAGAAGCAGGAAAGCAACAATGTTAAAATACTAAAGTGTTGTGGTGCTTATAAGGGATTTGAGTCACTTTTATTCATATACATTCTATCCTTTCCTACACCTACATTCCAACCTTATTAAAGTCCTACATGATCTCAACTCAAGGACTCCTATATTAGTGGAGAACTACATAATGGGCAAGCTTATGGAACTTTAAGTAACTTGAGATACTTCTTTGATGAGAGAGAGAGAGAACTTTTTTCTATCTATGCCCTTTTTTTATTTTATTGATATATTGTGTGATTTATGGGTATTTTTCTTCATTTGGTGAGACACATTGGGAAAAAGAAAATATGATAATTTTAATTCTCAATAGGTGAATATGAGTGCGACTAAATTTATTTGATTTCATGATGTAGTCTTTATTGAATTTTATTCTATCTAATAATTCTATTACTTAAAATTTTAATTGTTGTTTTATTTTGTCCTTTGCTCGAGGACGAACAAAGATTCAAGTGTGAAGGTATTTAATGGATATATTTATTTATATATTTTTATATATTAAATATTAATTATTTTAAATAAATATATTATATTATTGTATATTTTCTGACAAATTCTATAGGAAGAAGAATACAAAAGAAGAAATAAAGAAATAAAAGAGTTCCACGAGTGTAACCTCAAAAGTTTCTCACACCCGTCAAGTGAAAGAATGAAACAAGTGAACATTTTGAGAAGAGTTATAAGTTGACCGTCACAACCACCACTTCAAAAGCTTCTCACACCCTTCAAGTGAAAGAATGAAACAAGTGAAAGTTTTGAGAAGAGTTATAAGTTGACCGTCACAACCACCATTTCAAAGAATGCATTCGTTGGTTCAACATTATGATTTTCTATAAATAGAGGCATTTCTTTGATCATTAAGTATCCAACAACATAAGCAATATATAAGAATTAGTCTTGTTTACTTTTTCTTTCTTTCCTTTTCTTTTGTAGAGTAATATTTTTTTTCTTTATTAATTTCTCCATAATGGAGTAATCTCTTTGTATTGGGAGCGTTGAAGAAACTTGGTATAATATTATAATATAAATCTTATTTTAGTTCTTTCAAGATTTGGTTTTATTTAAAAGCTAAATACTTTGTGTTTAAATACTTGTACTAGAAATTAGCGTTACTTGATATTTTATATTATAGTTATAGTTATATTAAGTTGTACTTCCCACAAGGAAGAAAACTAAATACACTATAAGTATTTCATAAAATATAAGTAATAATAATTTTTAGTCACTTGTTATTTCAAATCTTTGAAATTGCTTCTTTTAATCCTTATCCTCACGGAAGGATTATTTTGAACTATTTCTTAGATTTAAATAATCTCTATCTTATTTGTTTCAATTTGTATCCTTGCGGAGGGATTGACTCAAATAAGATTGTTGATTTGAGGGGTCATTATCTTATTTCTTTCAATCTGTATCCTCGCGGAGAGATTGTCTCTGGTAAGTTAATGATTTAAAGATTACTCGCAAGGGGTCTTTATTCCTCATAAACACATATATCAATAGTCTACAAAGTTATTCTACAATTTTGTAGAAATTACTTAAATAATGATTATATTATAATTAACATACCAAGTGAATTCAATAACTCCCAACTTCCTCTCCAAGATAATTTTTTAACCATTATTTCTTTACATTTTTTTTTCAAACTTAAGAAATTACCTGCTTTTCATCAATTTAATTCTCAAATAGTAGTCAAGATAATACAAGTTTGTAGCATAGATTTTCCAATCTCTGTGGGACGATATCTTAAACTATACTAGAATTTGATAGAGTTCGAGCAACAAAAATCGTATACAATTTGGACTCGTCAATTGACAAGCTTTGCATCTTCGCACATAGTCCAGGCGATCTTTCACCATCGTTGGCCAATAGTATCCCAAATCCTTTTAATGCAAAAATGGAGCTTCGGTACAAACTGATTCGATCCACAAACTCCCTAGTGTGATTCTCTCAAAGCTTGAATTGCTTCTTCCTCTCCCAAGCATCAAAAGATTACCCATCTAAATGATTCTCTGTATGGTAAAAAAAGCGAGGTGCATGACAACGAATGTCAGCCCTTCTTCTTGGATCTTCTAGAAGTATTCCATAACATAAGTAGTCAATGAGAGGTTGTCACCAATCTTTATTTATAGCTTCAGACATGGTGACTAAGTGCTCAACCTTATTTTCTACGTCTTCATGCTCATTCAGTAGTGGTACCACCCATTCTTGGCAGATAATAACTCGTGTCTAATTTAGAAGAGTTAGAGTTGAGGCCAAAGCAGCTAGGGCATCATCTTGCTTATTTTCCTTCCTTGGCACATGCTGGAGTTTTACTTCTCCAAGCCATCCCATCAACTTTTGTGCATAGTCATAATATGATCTTAACTTAGGATTTTTGACTTCATAGCTTCCCAAAAGCTGCTTGATCACCAATTGGGAGTCACTAAAGACTTGTAATTATAGTTGCTTTATGTCGACAACTATTTTTAATATGAGTATTAGTGCTTGATATTCAGTAACATTATTGGAGCAATGATTTGGCAAGGTAAAAGAGTATGGGATGACCTCTTCTTAAGGCATGTCAAACACTACACCAGCACAAGCTCCATCTCGATGTATGACACCGTCAAAGTACATCTTCCATGGGGATCTAACTTCAACAACTATTCTATCTTCATCAAGAAGTTCATCAATTAGTTCCCAATCATCGGGCATCGGGTGGTCTGCTAAGAAGTCCGCCAATGCTTGTCCTTTTACAACCTTTTGGAGGGATGTACATGATCTCAAACTATTGAAATTGAAGGTACCACCTTGCAAGTCGGTCACTGAGGACTGGTTTCGACATTACAAACTTGATGGGATTTTCCCTAGACACAAGACGGACAATATGAGCTTGAAAGTAGTATTTCATCTTTTGAATTGAGAAGGCTAACGCCAAACATAAATTTCTAATTAGAGAATAATTCAGTTCATTTGGTGTCATCATTCTGCTCAGATAGTAAAGAAAATTTTCTTTGCCTTCACTATTTTCTTGTGCTAGTAGTGCTCCAACTGACCTTTCTTGTGCCACGATATAAAGTATCAATAGTTTTTGAGGTATAGTTTCTACGAGAACTGGAGGCTTCATTAAGTATGATGTGATACTCTCAAAGGCCTTGCTACAAATTTGGTCCCATTCAAAAAAAGTATCCTTCTTCATGAGATGGATAAATGGTTGACATTTTTTGGCAAGGTTCAAGATAAACCTTCTTAAATATGATAGCCTTCCGTTAGTCTTTTTAACTCATGAGTGTTTTGAGGCTCGGGTATCTTCAAAATTGTATCGACCTTGGCTTGATCAATTTCAATTCCTCGATGTCGTACAGTAAAACCAAGGGAACTTTCCAGAAGTAACTCCAAAGGCATACTTCAATGGATTCATCCTAAGTTGATATCTTTGAAGCAACTCGAATACCATTCTCAAGTCTTTTAAGTGGTCGTCTCTCTTTCTTGACTTTACCACTAGATTATTAATGTAGCATTCAATATTTTTGTGGAGTAGGCCGTCAAAGGTATAATCCTTTGATAAGTGATGCCAACATTCTTCAAAACAAAAGGCATCACCTTGTAGCAATAAATACCTTTGGACATACAAAATACAGTGAGTTCTTCATCTTTTAGTGCCATGCGGATTTGATTATAGCTGGATGAACCATCCATGAAAGACATTGCCTCATAACCAGTGGTGACATCAATCATCAACTATGGTATGGGGATTGGAAAATCATCCTTAGGGAAAGAGTTGATGAGATCCCGAAAGTCGACGCAAAATCAAATTTGGCCATTCTTCTTCAGTACTAGAACAATACTTAAAATCCATGTGGGGTATTTGACTTCATGAGTAAAGCCAACTTTAATGAGTTTTTTAACTTCATTTTTAATTATTAGAACCAACTTTGGACTTAAGCACCTTTGGGCTTTCTTAATAGGACGATCCCTATTCTTGACCGCCAATTGATGGACTGCTACTTTTTGATCTAATACAGGCATTTCTTTGTAGCTCCAAGTGAAGAAATCTATATATTCTTTGAGTATGTCCATATAAGCAATTTTCTCTCCCATTTCTAGAAACGCATTCAGGTAAGTTTGGCTTTGGTCTTAATCGGTTCCAAGATTAACTTCCTTAAAGTGATCTATTGTAGACTTCACTCCTTCTTCAAGTTGCGATAGATCATCTCTAGCTTCTTCCTCCTATTGAGGATTATCGTTATTGCTGGATATGTGGTAACACCAGAAAGTATCTTTAATCTTTTCATTAACCTTCATTTGAGATGAAACCTTGTTCTCATTTTAGGTTGTAACATGATATGAAGAGCCAACACTTTCTTTATCTTCCTCACATTCCTTGGTATAAACCACAGTATAAGCCTTTGCTTTTAACACCTTGTTACATGAAACCACCAGTTTCGTCTGCCGTCTTATTCTAGAAGGAATCAAACTTTGGAAATCCTTCTAGATTTTAGGAGAAAAGTGGATTGTTGTACTTTGATGAATTCTCCAATGCCTGTTACCTTTCTTCTTATTTAGAGGACCTAACCTTTCAAACACAGAAGTTCTTATGGTTGATTCTCTAAGTCGATCAAAGATAGAAGGACTTTTATTAAAATTAGTGGATTCTTCTTCCATGGTGATGTAATTTCTAACTGCCATTCTTATAGAGAGTCGAACTGGAGGTAGCGACATGTACCCTAGGACTTCACGTGCCTGCATGGTTGTATTTTCTAATGGAAGTTTACCCAACCTTGATGGCTCATTCGGATTGTATCTAGCCTTTATAAATAACTTGTAAGCCTCTGGATCAAAGCCTTTTTTTGTCCATTTCACAGAGAGTGTCACATCTTGTAGCAGATTTTGAGTCACAGACTCTCCAAGTTGCCTTGAGGATGGATTTATTGCGTCAATTCGCCCGACAGGTAAAGTTAGCCCCTTTAGTACATTATCTTTAACATTAGATAAATAATTATTTTCTTTCTTCCTCTTTGGTACATAGAAAAGAACAAGAGTTTCCTTTTTTTTACAGATACGATGCTTTCTTTATTCGAAGTGGAGAGAGGCTTCTTGGTGGAGACTTTTTCAATAGTGATCGGGACCTTCTTGACTGCAAGATCATCACACTTGGTCTTCATGACATCGTAAACCCTTTTCTCATTCACAACATAATTCTTCAAGTAGAATTTTTCACCAGCAAAGTATGACTCAGCTTTAGTGAATGGCTTATCATTGATAACTTTCTTTCTTTCCACTTCGCCTTTGAGGTACTTTAAGCATTGCTAGTAAAAGGACAAGATAATTTTGTTCTCATATACCTAAGGCATACTAAGTAATATATTGTATGATGTTTTGGCATCAATCACATGGATCAATGCATTTGATCAAAAATCATCCTTATGAAACCCTAACTTGACAGATTCTTTGGCCCTCTGGCCCCCTTGGTTGAAGTCCTAGATCATCAAATGACTTTCAGGAAGTTCATTTGTAGCAACACCAAGTTTCTTTACTATGTGAATAGGTAGAATGTTGACTCCAGATCCCTCTTCTATCAAGATTCTATTTATCTTCTTTCCTAGAACTTGACCCACCATGTACAAAAGATAATTGTGTAGTGTTTTACCAAGTAGAAGATCATTATTTGTAAATGTGATTTTTGTATCACATACATGTGCCTCTTGTCCAAAAGGTTCAGCAAGATGTTCAGAAGATAAAAGAACTTCTATGGGTAGATTTTCACCCTTTGCCCTCTCTTTGGCAGTATTAAAAAAAGATGGTTCAAGGTTTACTTGAGTAGTCTTTACACAGAACCAACTTGGCAAGAATTCCTCCAAAGTCATTGGAAATCATGGTTTTTGATGGTGAAGATTTATTACCCTCGACTTCTTTGAAAGCTCAACCAGCTTTTATTTTATTGATTTCCTTACCATCCTCCTTCTAATTGGTTGCTCGGAGAACTCTTTTTGTAGACTCATCTTCTTGTGTCTGTGCCTAGTTACTAAAGTCCAACCTTCATCATCACCTTCGTCAATTGAAGACTTGTCATGCTCTTTCATTATGTTCTTCGACACATATTTGGACCAAATCATGTGAGCCAAAAGTGATAGAGATTTGATGAGAATTGGTTGTCTCATCATCGAGGAATATCTTTTTCTCATTTTCTAATTACATGACTGTCTTTAAAGACAACATTTTTCAGAGGATAACCCACAAGCCTATGATACTTGTAATAATTTGGGTCTTTAGTCCTTCTAGTTTTGTTGGGATGCTTTATCTCTGGTAGTTCAATGAGCTTATTCTTAAGAAGTTCATTGAAAATCTCGGCTACATCTAAATCAAGGAAGGGGTATTCTTTTTCTTGCATCTCCTTTAAAGTTAACTTTTGATTTGGATGTCCTCGAGAAGTCTTTTTCATGATTTGCTTCTGGATCACCTTTATGGTTACCTTTACAAGATACACATCTATATTCGTGGATTCCTTGTTATCATTTTTATGGACAAACTTGCCCCATCTTTTGGGTTCCTACTTATCCTTTCTCCTTCGAGGGTCATGAATAAGTGTTAATACCTTTCCAGTAGAAAATATGCTCAACTTTATGTCATGATCACGGAAAACTTACTCATCAAAGGATTTCAGCTTAATGCCTTGGAAGATATAGAGGAGCTCCCGGTGCATTCCTTGGACACACATCTCTATTGCAGAAGCTTTGCTGAGCCTGTCTTTATAGTTTAGGCTAGCAGTTGTCCATCGATTGATGAAGTCAATGACTGGCTCATCCTTTCTTTGTAGAGTATTTGTGATCTCTACCATGCTCACTGTACGCCTGGACTTTGGAGATCAACGGGAACAACATTTGGCTTAGGCGGAGTTCGCTTATAATAATAGCTACCATCCAAGTATTGGAATGGTCTCTTTTAAAGCATTATATAGTAGGCATTGTCGATCTCTTATTGGTTTATTTGACTTCAAAGATTAGACCTCATGTTATCTACTTTTTTCCTAAGTTTTTGGATAGGGTTTGGGTGATTCAAGGTAGGCTTTGGGCATCCCAAAGTAGGTAAAAGAGTATTGTAGATCGTAGGATTCATGCCTTTGATATTTGGGATTGATGATCGAGTCTTTTTTTATGTATTGCTCATGAAGGGTATGATGAGATTTGGGAAGGGGGCCAACCTTAGCCTGAGGTAAATAGGACTACTTGAGATTCTTTGGACTTTTGAGAAAGTTTCTTATGAATTGGCCTTACCCCTAGAATTTTTAGCTATTTGTCTAGGTTTTCATGTATCTATGCTTTGGTGCTACACTCTGGATGAGTCTCCTGTTCTTTGTTGGGACTCAATTCAGTTAAATGGGAGGTTGATCTTTATAGAGGAGCCGATGTCTATTTGTGCCAGAGATATTAGATGATTGGAATCTAGAGATATTCCTATGGTTAAGGTTCAGTGGATACACTATCCTATTGAGGAGGCTACTTGGGAGGTCAAGTCCAACACGTGTAGTAGTTACGTTTAGTTTTCACCTATTCAGCTATTTCTTTGCCTTTTAGTTCGTGGATGAACTGGAATTTTAGTGGTGGGTATTGTAATGACCTAAATTTATGAATTTTCATTTTTATGTGTTTTGACTATTTTACCATTCTCTATAGTTTCTATATGTTGATTTTGGGTTTGGAGATGGTTGGTATGATTTTTGATGTGATCAGAAAATATTTGCGCAAGTTTGTGGTCTTTAGAATTTTGAGAAACCATATAGTTGAATTCAGTCAATATTCGTTGTTCTGAGTGTTGGATGACAATTTAAACTACTTTGGTAAATCCAAAATATTAAATTTGGGTTAGTAATAGGCTTAGTTCGGTTTTGGGACCTTTATATCTCATTTTGACCCTTCATTTAGAAAGTAGTGAAATGGGGTTCTGGGGAGTTAATTTAGTGAAAACAATCATTTTTCGGTAATCTAACATCACTATTGAGTCTAGGATGTCAAAAATAGCCTACTAACATTGATGGTTTATTTTTTTTGGGCCCTGAATGAATTTAGAGAATCCATTCAGAGACATTCCTTCACTTGAAAAAAGCTACTGATGCAATATTTTTTAGTGCATCAGCTCCTCCATCTAAATTGCGTGGAAAGGTGTCACTATTGCGGGCCTCGATGATATCACAATCGCGTGGTGCATTTATAGATCACAATGGGTTAATTTGTAGATTGGGTTGGCTTGACTCATCACGATCGCAAGTCCCAACTATGTGACTGCGATGACCAGCTTAATTGCCGATCAATATTGACCCTCGCGATTGTGAGGTGGGTTATGCAATTGGGAGAAACTATTTATGAAAAAAATAAAAGCCTCATATTTTCCCTCTATTTGTGGACTTTTGAGCTTCGAATTTGTGCGATTATTAAGGATTTCTTTACCATTTGAGCTTGGGTAAGCTACAAAACCTTATTCCATTATTTTTTTCATTAGTTAAATCATCAAAAATACCTTTAAATCATGATTTCAAAATGACAATATAGGTTTTTACTGGTAAAGCTTAAAATGGATTTTTCTTTAATTTGGACCTCATTTAAAATCCATTTTCACATGGGTTTTCTCCTGTAAACTCCTATAACTTCTAGAAAAGTATTTCTAAAATAAAATTCTAGGTTTTACCCCTTTAGTTCTAAATCATTTTGGACCTGGCCCAAATATGGGCAATATGGGTATCGTTAACTTTTTTTAACACGCTTATGCTTTATTTAAATATTATAGTTGATTTTAATCACTTTAGGTAAGCATTTTGTTATTTTGAGATAGATTATAACTTAACTTCTTTCAGATAGAGCTTGGTAGTTACTAAATAAGTAAAGTACATACTATGGATTGGGGAAGATAACTATGAAATTTATATTTTGAGATTATTATTACTATTGTGTGCCGATGTGGGGGCTAATATTTTGTTGTTGTTTACTTGTGATACTTGATTTTATGTGTTGCCCGTGTGAAAACTTTATTTGACACCATTGACCTTATTTGTGCATTTAATGCCTTCATTCTAGTTATAATGCTCATGCGGGGACTTAAATGGTTATATAGGCCTTACTTGAGCTTTAGGTTCCTTTATCATGATAGGAATAACCAAGATAGGTGTTGATATGATATAAATAATTTCTTATATGCATATATATTTTGATGGTGCCTAAATAGAGTTGATAATCATGAATCGTGCACATATTGAGTTGATTTTTTGGGCTCTCAGACATATATTCGTATTGGATGCATTGGATATCTTCGTATTGATTGACTATGAGCATTATATCCTGATTTCATATATATACATTCATGTGATACTGATACCATTATAGAACACTATTTTTGAAAGAAAATGACACTTTTATAAAAACCCTCTCTATGACCATGAGCCGAAGAAGTGAGTAGAGTTGAGATATGAGCCATAATATTTGAGTTGCGAACTCCTCATGGGTTCTTCCTGGGAGCTACAAGCTTGGTGGGTATATACATTAAGTCATGCAATGACTTTTATTATTCATCCCATCTACATTGCATTGTATTTGTACACAAATATTTCTTGATTTTCTTTAGTTTCCTTGAGTTGTGTTTTAGTTTTGGTATTTCCTTCGTATATATCTGTGTTTCTTTTTATTGTTCTGTTTAGATATTAGAACTGTTAGTGGAGACGGTGTGAGCTACTAATTGGAACTTTTCTTCTTGCAAATGACATGCTCATAGTGTTATTTTACTTATCTTATTTTCTGCTTTGCTCAGTCGGCCTATGATACTTATTAAGTACAAGTTGATCGTGGTCACCCCTATGTGCCATTTTGGTGCATATCCTAGTATGAGTACAATACACGAAGGTTGAGATCATGTTATTGATTGGTTCTATTCAAGGTACTAGACCGTTCTAGTGTTCAAGGATTTTAGATCTTATTCTAGTTTATTGATGTCTTTATTTGGATCAAAGATAGATTTAGTACTTTTCAATTTTCGGATTTGTACTTAGATGCTCTTAAATTCTGATACCAGAATTTGGGTGGTTTGTGTTATCTCTTCAGAATTCTAGTTTTAATACATATATTCCGTGATTGGATTGACTTTGTTCTAGAAGTCTCATTTTACTATTTTCATTCTTATTGAGTTTCCTGTACTAATTGGTGATTGGTTTGCTTGTCAAGGTTGGACCATGAAAAGTGTCATTATTACCTCATTTTTTATCTGTCATAGTACATCTACCAATACAAGAGAATTAGATAACACTTAGGTGGTCTAACTTTTGAACCGAGAGAAGATGAACTTCTCAATCATGGGGCACAAATTTGAACTTCAGTATACTATCCCGAGGTTCACTTGTATAATTTCAAAATCTAGGACACTATTCAAGTGTTTCAGTTTTATAATTTTTATGTTTTGCTTTATATAGATACCATCTATAATATTATTCTATTATTTTTTCAAGTATCGCCCCTGAAATTATTTCACTGATAATTACTATGGTAACTTGTGGTAACTTAGCTTACGAGAGAGTATATTAACATTTAAAACGTACTAAGGAGATACGTTTTTAAAAAAAGTCAAATAAACAAACATACATGCATACACATACACACACATATATAGTCGTTTGGTAGAATGTATTAAAAATAATGCACGTATTAACTTTGTATATTGCTATTACCTTGTTTGGTACACTTCTTCATCCTATTTATTACTAATACTTGCATTAGTTATGCACTCTATTTGGTATTAAGGAGTGTATTATTAATGCATGTAAATCCTTTGGTATTTCTAATGTAGTGTATTCTAGTGCATGCATTAGTATGGATAAAGTCACAATTATTCCTCAGAATCTTTTTCACATCCTTTTCATTATATTATGGAGGGAATTTTAGTAAAAAACAATATTTTTTTTAAAAATAAATTATATATTTCATGTTATTTTTAATACATCAAGCCATACACTGTATAAGAAAAATGCTAGTATAACTAATTCAAGCAAAACTAACGCAAGCATTACTAATACACTATATTTTATACTATTCTTATACACTCTACCAAACGACCATATATATATATATGTCTAACATCATTATGTCTCAAGAACCTATTCTATCATTATAAATTGCAAAGCTGAATTTCAAAATAGTATCCCAAAGTTTAAACTTCTACAAGTAATAACCTAGAGTTCAAAAAGTAGATCAAGGAGAAAAAAAAACAAAACATTTTTGTGCATAAGAAGAAGTTGTGTGTCATTGATATGTTGAGGTGTATTTTTTGGTTGTTTACAAAAAAGTGATAGGGCAAAAAATTCTCTCTAAGAAGACAGACCCCCCTTCTTGAGGTGCCATTTCCGACCCCCATGCTTCGGAACCAACTTCCCTGCCCCCATCGCCACTGGACCCACCAGATTCCATGGAAACCATCATCAAAGAAACTACTTCTGAAGAGCATCTCAAGGAATCATTCAACTATGTTCTCCTCAACCAGGAAACCAACTTAAACGGTTTATATTTGAAACTCAATAATGGAAAATCACTAATGCTCCCCCATGACTCTGACGATATGATAGACCTAAGTGAGGAGGATAAAGAAAGAATCTATGCTCCATGGAAATTTCAGTAATTGTCAAAATGTTCAAAAAGCAACTAATGCACAATTACTTAAAAATCAAGCTGACAGAGCTTTGGAAGCCATCTGAGCCACTAAACCTGATTGACCTTGGAAATGACTTCTACATTGCCAAGTTCAAAAACACTAATAATATGCCAAAAGGAACTACATGGAGAACCGTGGTTCATTACTGAGAAGTTCCTCTCAGCTAGGCATTGGGAGCCCAACTTTGCCCCGGAGGAAGCCATACAGACTCACAGTGCCATTTGGATCAGACTATCCCAACTCCCAACATAATTCTATGATCGCTGCATCTTAGAAAGAATTGGTAATAAGTTGGGTACACTACTCAAGATCGACACCTATACTTCAGCATCATTAAGAGGCAGATATGCAAGGATTTGTATACAGATGCCCATAGATGAGCCTGTGAAAAAGTTTGTCACGGTGGGAATCCATAAATAAAAGGTGATTTATGAGGAGGAAGGGGTCTTGTGTACCGGGTGCGGCAGTCTAGGGAACACTCACACAACTTACCCTAACTATACCATGCAACCTCACAGCCACACAGAGGATCCAAAAAAATCCATACCCTCTACCAGTAAGTTACCAGATACATTAGACGAATGGAAAACAGTCAAATTCTCAAGAAGGAAACATGTAAACAGAGACCCACAACATTCCAAGGAGGCCAAAGAAGCAAGAAAGAGCAACAAAACATAGGTAAAAGTGTATAAGATCATCGCAGGTAAGTTTCTTAATTGAATTCTTGCATGCCCATTGCTGATAATCTAGATAAAAATATTAGCAGCACTGACAATGCCAACACAATGTCAATAAATCATAATAATAGGAAATTTAAAAGCACTAATGCTGATTATTCTGATAAAAAAGGCAAAATAAAGTCGTCTGTGGGCCAACCGGGACCACGTACACTACAAAACTTGCATATGGCTGGAACCAACAAAGTTAATTCTTCTAATGTCTCAGGCAGAGAATTAACTCCCAACATACGCGCTTCTCTTGACCCGAGAATCCCCTCATTTAATATTGCTGCTCCCAATGGGTAGCTCACCCTACCCCCTGGGGAAGCCCCCATTCTCTCTTCCATCTCTGCATCTTCTAGGAGGAGTAACTCTATTGCTACTAGGGATCATCATCACCTAGGTCGATTGACATGACCGATACAGTTATGTAACTTAAATTTTCCATTAATCCATCCATCCTTTTGAAACACCAAGACTTTAACCAAGCGAATGTGAACTACCACAAATCCATTGATGGCAAATCTACCACCAAATAATGTCCCATTCTTGAAGGAACCCTTCTTTTGCAAAATGGCTCCACCACAAGCCAACTGGCTACCAACGTCATGGGTGGAGCTAGCATTGAAAGGTAAAACCATATCTTACTTCATAATCATAGAGGACCAACCAGTAGCCCTTGTCATCCAAGATCCAACTTGGATGGAAAAAATTATGAAAGAGGGAGTAGACCAAATAACGGAGGGCCTGGGATACCAAGTATGGTGCCAAACTTTACTACAGGTGCAAAGGATGAGAACTCTAAAAATAATAAACTCAAACGAGATCAACTCCCTTATGAGTCACATGTTCAAGAGTCTTCTGTTCTACTCTACCATTCCCTACCTCTCCAAGAAGGAGACCTTGAACTTTATCCCTTGGGACCCCCTAGAATAACCCAATATATTACCTAACCCTCTAATAGTTTAGGGAGCAGTAGATCCAAACCGAGCACCCAAATCAGTGCTAGGGGAGCTAAGACATTCAAACATGGAATTGGAATAATTTTTAGCAGAAATAGAGGAACTGGACGTCATAAGCTTCACTCTCGACAAGCCACTTTAGAAAGAGTTCAACAAGCCCTCGAACTCAGTTATTATGGTAACTTGCCCATTGGAGATGAAAGTCCTAAGCTTGACATTAAGGAATACCTCAGAATAGCACACTACGGTAATAGCTCTAATTCCTCAATTGGACTTGTGGGATAAGGGGAAACACCCATTGTCTCACCCACCACTCACTCACAATGACCCTATGATGTTCATTATCTGGAACACTAGGGGAGCTAACAACCCTTACTTCAAGTGTCAATGTAATGCTCTGATTAAATCTCACAACCCAGCCTTTGTACCACTTCTAAAAACCAAGATGGTTGATCACAAGAACATCACCAAAATGCTCCATTTTGAGGCTTATCTAAAGGCCAGTGCTGTGGGAAGAAAGGGGGGTATAGTTGTTATATGGAAGGAAGAATTGCTTCACCTTCAGAATTTCTTCACTTCACCCCAAGGCATCTATGCTACTATCAAGGTTAGCAATAATCATAACACCTTCCTCTTCTCAGCTATTTATGCTAACCCTGACTTTAATAATAGATTTTTACTCTAGGATGAACTTCAAAACATTGCGAATAACTTTTCTGATAATTGGCTTATGAGGGGGGGGACATGAATGAAGTTCTTGGGGCTAATGATAAATTAGGAGGTGTCCCTATCAGCAATAATAAAGCCAACAACTTCTGAGAATGCTTAAATTGTTACAACATAATGGACCTAGGTTATAGGGGTAGTAAATACACTTAGACCAATAAGAGACACCAGAATAGGAGGTGCCTTATCCAGGAGAGGCTGGACAGATGTGTTGTAAATACCTCCTGGATAAACCACTACCCTGATTCTCTTATCACCCACCTTCCCAGAACTAAATCTAATTACTGCCCCTTGCTCTTCTCTATCTCTAATAATACTAAAACACTTAGAGATAAGCCCTTTAGATTTGAGCCTATGTGGTGCAACCACCAATCCTTCCAGGGGTTTGTAGAGGGTTGCTTCTCTGTCCTTAATTCCCTTCAGGTTTCCATTTCTCAGTTCCACACTGCTACTACCCACTAAAAAAAATAGTATTTGGAAACATCTTCCATAGGATTACAAACATTCAGGCTAGGCTGGATGGTATCCAAAAATCTCCCCATTATCACACCAGCTCTTTTCTTTAAAACTTAGAAAATGAGCTCCCCAATGATTATGAAAACCTGCTCAAATACGAAGAGGATTTCCGGAGAACAAAGTCCAAGATATCATGGCTCACAGAGGGGGATTTCAACACTTTATTCTTCCATTCCTCTACCATTAATAGGAGAAGGATAAATAGGATTAATGAGCTATGGGATGAGGTTGGAAATACCATTTTTGGTGAAGTAAATATTCAGACTCATATCCATGACCACTTTAGAACCCTCTTCACTGCGATCCATACCAATAGTCCCAATAGCCACTTTGTACCCACCAACAATCACCATAATCTTTCTAGTAATAATAGGTTTGTCCTTGAGTCCCTTCTTAGGGAAACTAAAATCATGGTAGCACTCAAATCCTTTAAATCTCTCAAAGCTCCTGGCCCTGATGGCCTCCACCCCTTATTCTTTCAAAAATTTTGGAATACAGTAGGGACTAATACTGTGAACTTCTGTAAGGAAGTCTTTTTCACTTTCTCTATGCCCTCTGACAATAATCCCACCCTGATTTTCCTCATACCCAAATGCATTAATGCTGAGAGTCTAAAAAGCTTTAGACCCATAGGGCTTTGTAATACTTCCTACAAGCTGATCACTAAGATCATTGTTAACAGAATCAAACTCTACCCGCCCTCCATTATTGGCCCCAGTCAAGCTAATTTTCTGGATAATAGAAGGGCTTCTGACCATGCCATCATCATTCGGGAATATATTACCCACTTTAGTAAAATAAGGGGTAAAAAGTCCAACATGATTCTCAAAATTGATCTAGAGAAGGCTTTTGAAAAGAATGAATGGTCTTTCATAAAGGACACCCTCCTCTTCTTTTGGTTCCTTCCAAACTGACTAAGTTTATCATGTCTTGTGTCTTCAGCTCCTCTATTTCTATCCTGGCAACTAAGTGTAGAACTGAATCCTTCAACCCCTCCAGGGGAATTAGGAAGGGTGACCTTATGTCTCCCTACCTCTTCATCCTATGCATGGAAAGGCTTTCCAGGGGAATAGACTCTAACGTAAATGCCAAAAAATGGGACCCCATAAGCATTAACAATGGTGGACCTAAAACTCTCCTATCTCTTCTTTGCTGATGACCTCACTTTACTTGCTAGAGATATCCCTAAAAACTATCACACCATTGTCAACATTTTACAAGTATTCAGCCTTCTGTCTAGGCAAACAATCAATAGTTCTAAATCTAAAGTCATTTTCTCTAGAAACTGTACCCCTGGGAATACAACCATGTGCTCTTAGACCCTCAACATCAAGGAAAGATAAGCCTTTAGCAAATATCTAGGATACCCCATCTTTCATTGTAAATCCAAGAATAGTGACTTTTAGTTCATTTCGGACAACATAAAATCAAGATTAGCTGGTTGGAAAACCAAATTTCTCAACATGGCTGGTAGAACTGTGCTGACTAAATCCACTCTTAGAAGCACCCCCACTCACATCATGCATTACATCAAGTTTCCCAGCAAAATCCATAAGCATATCACCAAAATGAAAAGGGACTTATGGGGTAGCTGTGCTGAGAAAAGGAAAATCCACCTACTAAGTTGGGACACTCTTACCATCCCTAAGGATAGAGGAGGGCTAGGACTTCACAGAAGTAAACTAGAAATAGAGCTCTTCATGTTAGCCTGGCCTGGCAAATTTTCACTTATCTCACCAGCCTGTGGGGCAGAGTTCTTACAACCAAATACCAAAATTGCTGTGCTAATGCATTGAATAGGACCTGGAAAAATTTCCTAAAGGAATGGAGGGACTGTTCTAAAGGTAAAAACTGGCATGTCAACAAAGGGAATAGGGTTAAATTCTTCCTAGATAACTGGATTCCTTATTTAGGTAGCATAAGGGGTCTCATCTTTGGACCTTTAACCACCATTGACCTGAACACTACTATCTATGACATTTATAATAATGGTAGCTGGGATTTCGGTTCACTTTTCTTTGAACACCCACAGTATCAACAAGAGGTTATCCTTACCACTCTCTTACCCCACAACTCCTCAAAAGAGGATAATCTCACTTGTGACCTTATTAACAATGGTCTGTTCAGTACTAGCAGCATGTACAAACTTCTAAGGGACCAAGGGAACATGCACCAAACCCAAAAAAACTTCACTTTGGCATGGAAAGCAAACACTCCCAACAAAATTAAAACTTTCCTTTGTCTCATTCTCCATAATAGACTACCCACCAATGCCTATATAAGTCATATTGACCTATCCATTCCCCCTTATTGCCACCTTTTCCAAGATCAAGAGAAGACCATTGATCACATCTTCTTCAAATGCCCTAGTGCTATCCTTTTCTGGGATAAGTTGATCCACCAGTTTAGTTTTAAACCAAAGGAGTTCCTTACTACTTGCTGTACTTCTAACTAGGAAAGAAAATGGAAGTAACTCAAAGGTAAAGCCTTTAACAACTGACTTAACTGGGGAACTCTTCTCCCCTACTGCCTTTGGGTTATTTGGCTCTACAAAAATGACAACAACTTTAACAATATAAATAGGCCTATCTCCAATGACTTGGACATTAGCCTAGCCGTTGAGTACAATATGTTAGCCATTCCTAGAGATACTAACAAGACTGGAACCACTGTTGTGGATGTCAGCTGGAACCCACCTGTTAGGGACTATATTAAGCTAAACATCGATGGATCGACTCTCTTCAACCCAGGAATGGGTGGGATCAGAGGACTCTTTAGGAACCATGATAAGAATTGGGTACTAGGCTACTACATGTACCTCCCTCACACCACTCCTACCATGGCTAAACTTCTTGCTCTAAGATATGGTTTAATTATTGCAAAGTGTAACAGCTTTCACCATGTTCATATTGAGACTGACTCCAATGTCTTACTTTATATGCTTGATAATGATCACCCATCCTACCAGAATCTCCTTACTGAGTGCAGGTGACTAATGAAAGAGATACACACAACTTCCCCAACAAAGATCTACAGGAAGCAGAATGCAGCGGCAGACGCACTTATGAAGGAGAGAGATAGGAGTCGAGCACTTTCACCAAAGCTATTCTGGCAAATGCCATATTTTGTATCTAGTTTTGTACAATTGGACCGCGAAGGCATATCTTGTAATCGAAGAATTAAAAACTCATCTATTGTCCTACAGGGCTGGGATGTGGCCCCAAACGATATTGTTTTGGCTCCTACACCTACAAGGAGTACTAACTATTTTCCACCTTAAGGGATAATAAATGGTTCATCTTAACCAAAAAAAAAAGGATATGTGGAGGCGTATCATTATTTTTCTAGTGAAATAAGCCGCGCTTCACGCGATTTTAAAATATCTTAATAAATATGTGAATCTTTCAAATACTTAAATATAAAGGATGAATTCAGATTCCTTTTAATTTTTACTTCTTCTTTCCTTGTCTTTATCGTTCTTCATCCTCTTTATATTTAGTTGCTTTAGCCTTCATCTTTTGGTGTTCGTTTCTGCAAGGGCAACAGTTTGATAATCTTTCTTGATTAGAAATTATATATGAATTTCCTATGAAATGTAAAGTTATATGCGATTTAGAGTGAGGAAAAAAATTATGATGATATTAAAAAGCAGGAGAAAATATCTAAATGTATAAATTTAAAAATTGAAGAAGATAAGATGTATATATTGATCATTTCTCTCACTTACCCAATGCCTTTCACCACATTAACAGTTACATAGTGGCAATTGTCAAGTATAGTGATGTACATCAGAAACTAAATAATTTTGTAATAAACTCAAATTTGTTAAGAGGCAACAAATTACAACAGTTTTTCATATGACATGAGACCAACATGATACAGTATTCAACAAAAGATAATTTTGGAAAAGCTAAAGTTAAAATTACATAAAGAGTATATGTTAGAAGAAAACTTTGAAAAAAATTAAATATTAGATTTGGAATATGGAAAGACTATATTCTGCAATTCAATAACTACTCAACTTTACTGAACATAATTTTAATTTAACCGCTACAACTTTAATAATCATTACAAGTTAATTCAATAGTATTAACTTATAATGTAGGTTTAGCTTTTGATTTTTTGTAAGAGTCTGCAAAAAAATAAATCATAAAAGAGATGAGAGAAATAAAAAGTGTAGTTACTAGTACTAATTAAGAGTAAGAATTATGCAGATGAAGAGGTATGAGTTATAAAGATTTCTTTCATGATAAAAAAGTAATTAAAATAAGAAAAAAAATAAAAACTAATAATAAAATAAATCGGATGTTTGTCAAAAAGAGGTGTCACATCACTCTTTATAGATAGATACATATTGGAGCAAATGAGGTCACTTGACATTATCAAATCTTTTATATTCAAGAATAAAGATCTCTTTATAAAAGACTATATAATTTTTTTAAGAAAATTATAAATGACCTTCAAACCCAATTTTTCATTATTGATTTGGTTCTTAACCTTAGCAATTAATCGGTAAATATGCTTACACTCCTCCATAAAATATATGAAAGACAGAAAAACTTTTGAGCTATTTATATATTCATCAAAAGTAGAGGAAATGAATAATCCTTAGAAGAAATAATCTAACCTTGAGGTAGATATCATTGTGACTGTGTGAATGAAGCTCCTTGATGTAAGTTACATAGTACAAATGCTTAAAATTTAAAAACTGTTGAGAAATAATTAATTTTTGAATTAAAAAATATTAAGCTTTCAATCCAAATATTTGCATACCTTTAACCATAAAGGTTGAAACGGATTCATTTGAATATAATAAAAAAATAGTGCATATAAATAAATTCAATCAAAATAGAGTATAAAAAATTGTGATTATGGATAGTTAAATATAAAATATAGTGACTATGTAAAGTTAAGATCAATATTCTTCCTTTTGCTTCTCCATCTTCATGTACATAATCTGAGAACAAAAAAAATTATCTTTCTAAAGGAAAAAGCATTATTTTGAAATTATTAAATGTAAAAGAGCTTATATGCACAAGAGTTATATTTGATAGAATAGAAGAAAAACCTGAATGAATTCCATGAGAAAGTGGAATGACCTCAACACAAAACTTGGCAGTGAAGTTTTTGATATACACAACTTGATGAATATTCTTTTTTTTTTGCATAGCATTGTGAGAAATGAGTAAATCTTGTGCATATTATAAAGTGATAGAAAGGATACCAAAAGATCCAACATGAATGCATATAATTATGAGGATAATTAAAATGGGAGGTGAAAAATTGATTAGTTGAATCTAAACATTTTTGGTCTATTTAAAAAATAAATAGATAAATAAAGAGAAAAAGTCCAAGAATAGGAGGAAAAAAATAGTAAATCAAATGGAGGTCATAGAGAAGTGCCACATAGACATATCAAAGCCGGCTCAGGCATATAGCTACTAAAGTCGTTGATTTAGGCCTAAAATTTTTGGGGCCCCTAAATTTTTTAATATGTGTATATAACATCATTTATTTTATAAATGATGTTTCTAATATGAGAAAATCCTTTTAAGGAAATTATTCTTGAAAATAAAAAATATTTTTACTGATTTACTTCCAATCAATTCTATGTCTTGAAGAAAAAAGTAATTCTTTAATAGTATAGAATTTCATGTATTCCCTCCGTATCATTTTACTTGGTGTCTTTTTAAATAAGTTTGTTTCACATTAGTGGTTCATTTCACAAATCAAGAGTGTTTTATCACTTCTTTTCTCATATTACCCTCAATATTAAATAACTAAAGAAAGTAGTAATTGTTAGATTTTGAGTTTCAAGACATCATTAATAGGTTAATTTTGTAAAATAAACTTTAGATTAATATTTTTTTAATGAGTGTGCCAAGTCAAAAGAGGCCAAGTAAAATGAAACGAATGGAGTATTAAAACAAGATTAATTTTGAAAAACTACACAAATTCTTTCCTTAATCTCAAATGCACACCTATTTTGGAACAAAATGAAGAGGCTAAAACACTATTATCTATATTTGTGTTGTTTTGAATTTTCAAAAAGCCAAAAAAATTATGTTTAAGCACAATGTTAAAGTCAAAAAGTTTGAAACCCAAAAATAGAAAAATATCATATAAATTAAAATAGAGGGAGAAACTAGAAAAATACTCTAAGTGATATTATATATAACACATTATTATTATTCTATAATAAAATGTGAGGGCCCCTCTGTAACGCCCCAAATCTGATACCCGGAATGCTACACGGTGCTCATGACCCCGAAAGGCCACAATCTAACCTATGACTAATATCTATACTTGAACACTGCATAATATACTGTATAAATGAGAAAATAAATACTGAGAGTCCAGAAGGTTCAAATAACTGATAAAACATAACATCTGAGAGTACGGTATATCAATACTAACACAAAAACTAAAATAAACTTTCTGAACATACTGTAGTCTGGAAGCCTCTAAACTGTCTAAAAACTGTGGAGTTGAAGGGACATGTCCCCAAATAACTCT
This sequence comes from Capsicum pubescens, assembly GCA_030864215.1. NCBI lineage: Eukaryota > Viridiplantae > Streptophyta > Magnoliopsida > Solanales > Solanaceae > Capsicum > Capsicum pubescens. The sequence goes on along the minus strand of CM061544.1, from coordinate 187,920,629 downwards.
GAACTGCTGAAATAATAAAGTAATAAAATAATCATGCTATCCTCGAGTGGTGAGGACTCACTGCTAGTCCGGTGCTGAACGTCTGAGGTACTAAGGATACTTTGGAGCTCGTATTTCCAAACCTATGGTATAAAACACCATAGCACAAAAGCGTCAGTATGATTGAATATACTGATATGCAAGTGAGGTGGGCTGAATGCAAGGGTTTAAATCAAATGCATGAACAATGCTAACTGACTATATAACATGAATGTGAGAATTCATGCATGAATAAGTGACTGTAACTGAATTCGTGATGATATTAACTACTGAGTCTGAATGCTGATAACATGAGTTAATGGTAACTGATACTGAGCGACTGTGTCTGACAGTCAAAGTTCTGATAGAACTAGCTGAGTTTCGTACTAAGATGAGCGACTGTATCCGACAGTCCTGAGTTCTGTAGAACTATCTATGTTCTATTACTGAGACTGAGAATGAAACTATAACTGTGGGAAGCAGTCATCTAACCAACACGCCCCAAATAAAGTAATATAGCTGAGTTGGGGTCTAATCTATAACCCCAATTGGAAGGGTGTCAATACCGCGCCACTGGTAAGGACAAGCTGTGAGTGACCCTCATCTGGCAGGTACTCTAATGAGAATGGTGGGACCATCATCTAACAAGTTAAGACACCTCATCAAACCTCGACAGGCAGGTTGATGTCTCAACCCACGCTGGCTACGTAGTTCTGAAATACAAGGATTGCTTCTAAGAATTCCACCCTTAACTGACAGGTGATTTCCCAGGGTTCACTTGGTGCAAAATCCTACTCCCATCTGAATAGACATTGAACATGATTATTTGAACTGAACTGGACTGAGTTCATTAAGCTACATTGACTGACGAAATACTACTGATATTACTGAATTACTAAGTTTTCTGAGGTTTCTGGAATTACTGAGTTTACTGAGTTTTCCTGAGTCACATGACTGACTGAGTTCTATGGATCATGGATTGACCAAGAGTATCTTGAAAACATGACACTGGCTCTAGGCACACAACTGAATTGTCAGGTACAAGTACCCCCAGGAATCGATAGAAGAAAACTGACAAGGCATGACATTCTTGAATACGTGACCAACAATCCATAATACAATAAGTTGGGGATTTCATAAAATACATGGTTATAATAATCTTGTACATGGTAGGAATGCATATAATCAATGTCATAATTTAATACTCTAACATCATGAGCATTCCAAAAAACATCTACATTGCACCACAACAGCATGGGAGTCATTTGAACATAAGGGTAAAACATACATTTATCATATGGGTTACAATTGAGCTATAATACACAATTTCTATCCTCTTAGGAATTTTATCAAACACCATACATGCACAACTTAGGGCATAGGTGTAATCATCAAATTACACATCATAAACAACTCAATTCATGTATTTCAACTTGCATGCTAATGTAGTTTCATGAAAAACATGTAAAGGTTCCAACTTGGTAATCGTACAATTAGATAAACAAGGTTACAAAAAAGCTCATAACATAAACATCATGATTTATAATTTTAAATAGGGTTCTTGATCTTTATGGATGAAAGAAATTCATAAATTAACACTATGCATACCTTGGATGGAAGATTCTTGAAAACAAATGGTGAAATTCTTGAAATTGGATCCTTAGTTGAAAACCCTAAGATTGTTCTTGATGGATTTTGAGTGATTTAAGTGTATTTAGGTTGAATTGGGGCTTAATCCCGTGTTTTAGACTTATATAACGGTGGGAAATTGACCCTTTTGCCCTTGAGAAGGCGGTCATTTAATGATTAAAAATTGGGTGTCGACGCTACAAGCGACGTGGCGCGTTGATGGGTGTGATGCAATACTCGATGCATCATACCATAATTGTCTCGAATCTCAGATGTTTTGGCTCTGACAGCCTGCACAAATGTTGACCAACGCGATTGGCGATGCGGTGCGCCATGATCGCATTGGTCCACTATTTTGGGACTCCGAACATGATCTAAACTTGTTTCAAAAAATTTAAAACTTTTTCGGGAACACCTATTGACCTTCCTGATCATGAATTAATAAAAATATGAACCATTAAAGGACTTTAAGGTGGAGAAATAAGATTGCCAACTTTTGAAGGCCAATAATAGGCTAAGTCTGGGAACGTAGCTAAAATTTTCTAAGTCTGGGACCACTTGACAAGATTAAAGGACTGATTTAAGCTTTAGGATTTTATGAGGTCTTACAATATCTCCCCCTTGAGAACATTCATCCTTGAATGAGACTGACTAAGAGGGGAGAAAAGATAAACTGACATACATACTGAACATAAACAACTGAAACATGATTCCATGACTGAATTGACTGATAACTGAATATATCATACTGAGCATGCATATCTGATGCATGTGAAACTAATTCATGAATGCATGACTGAGTGTTCTGATGAACTGAGTTTCTCACAATAAGAATGCATATCTGATGCATGATTATATGACTGAACTGATACATAAATGCATGACTGAATATGCAATGGTAATCGATGCCGAGTTTATAATTGAATTCTGATCATGAATTAGATACCAAGTTGTGGCTGAATCTGATCATGAAACTTAAAGCTTAAGAAAAAATTTTACCTTGGGATGAGTCTGAGTTAGTGGAGAAGAGGTGAGGATACTTGGTACGCATGTCCATTTCTACTTCCCAAGTAGCTCCCTCTACGGACTGATTCCGCCAAAGAACTTTGACTAGAGGGACTTCTTTGTTACTCAGTTTACAAGTCTGATAGTCAAGGATTTCGACTGGAATCTCCTCATAAGAGAGACTGTTCTGAACAGCTATACTCTGAATAAAGACTACAACTTTTGGGTCACCTATCCACTTCTTGAGCATAGAGACATGGAAAACTGGATAAACTGAGGCTAGATCTGAAGGCAACTCGAGCTCATAAGCTACTTTACCAAAGCGACAGAGAATTTTGAAGGGATCGATATATCAGGGACTGATATTTCCCTTTTTGCTGAATCTCTTCTCTCCCTTCATAGGAGAGATCTTTAGATAGAGATATTCACCAATCTCGAACTCAAGATCCTTTCTGTGCACATCTGCATAAGACTTCTGCCGACTCTGAGCAGCCCGAAGTCTTTCTCTGATCAACTGGACTTTTTCTAAGGCATCGAATACTAAGTTAGGCCCTATAACTAAAGCCTCACTAACTTCAAACTAACTGACTGGAGATTTTCATCTCCTACCATAGAGAGCTTCGAATAGAGCCATCCGAATGCTGGAATGATAGCTGTTATTGTATGTAAACTCAATCAAAGGCAAGTGGTCATCCCAACTACCCTTGAAATCAATTACACGCGCCCTTAGCATATCTTCTAAAGTTTGAATGGTCCTTTCTTCTTGACCATCTGTCTGAGGATGAAAGGTTGTACTGAGATGAACTTAGGTACCAAGACCCTTTTGGAATGCTTTCCAGAAATAAAAGGTGAACTGGGTACCTCTATCTGAGATAATAGACAATGGAACACCGTGTAATCTGACCAACTCCTTGATATAGAGTTTGGCATAATCGTCAACTGAATAGGAGGTATGGACTGGAAAAAAATAAGCTGATTTGGTCATCCTGTCTACAATGACCCAAAATGAATTATGTTGATGACGAGTACGAGGCAAACCCATCACGAAGTCCATATTCACTTCTTCCCACTTCCAAGTAGGAATGCTAAACTCCTGCATAGACCAACTAGGCTTCTGATGCTCTATCTTAACTTGCTGACATGTAGAGCGCTTAACCATAAACTCTACAATATCTCTCTTCATCCCACTCCACCAATAGATCTCTCGTAAGTCACGGTACATCTTTATGGCCTCTAGATGAATAGAGTAATGCACCCCATGCGCTTCTGCAAAAATTTATTTCCTCATGTCATCTACACCAGGAACACACAAATGACTCTGACAATGCAATACACCATCTCCACCTTAGGAGAAAACCTATACTTTCTAATCCTTAACTGACTCTTTCAACCTGACTAGACTGGGATCTCTACCTTGCTTTTCTTTTACCTCAGAAAATAGAGATGATTCTGAACTACTTTGAACCCATATATCACCCTCTTCAATATCGAATAAGCGAATACCTAGTATGGCAAGCTGATGGACTTCCTGAGCTAGCTTCTTCTTACTGGCCTCAACATGAGTAACACTACCCATAGACAGTCTACTAAGAGCATCGGCCACTATATTAGCCTTGCTCGAATGATAAAAGACACTCACATCGTAGTCTTTCAAGAGTTCTAACCACCTTCTCTGATGGAGGTTAAGATATTTCTGAGAGAATACATACTTAAGGTTTTTATGATCTGTGAATAGGTATACATGAACACCGTACAAATAATGCCTCTAAATCTTTAAGGCAAATACTATGGCTTCTAACTCAGGATCATGAGTTGGATAATTCTTCTCATCAGGTTTAAGCTGTCTGGAGGTGTAGGCTATGACCTTATCATGCTGTATGAGGAAACAACCTAAACCTACTCTAGAGGCATCACAGTACACCACAAACCCATCTGAACTATATGGAAGAGCTAAGACTGGAGGTGAGGTGAGTCGAGTCTTCAACTCCTAAAAACTCTTCTTGCAAGGATCTGACCACTGAAACTTGACTTTCTTCTGAGTCAACCTGGACATAGGGGATGCAATAAAAGAGAATACCTGGGAAGTGGATTCTGAGCTCAGAGTCCTCTTGACTCTGAGCTGATGATAGCCCGATCTGAGGTCTATCTTAGAGAAATAGCTGGAACCCTAAAATTTTTCAAACAAGTCATCGATTCAGGGAAGTGGATTCTTGCTCTTGACTGTGACTTTATTGAGTTGACGGAAATTAATGCACATTTTGTTCTTTTGCACGAATAAGACTAGTGCATCCCAAGGGGAAACACTGGTTTTGATGAATCCCTTATCTAAGATATCCTTCAACTGCTCTTTCAATTCTCCGAGTTCTGCTGGTGCCATTCTTTATGGCGGAATAAATATAGTCTGAGTATCTGGAAGAAGATCAATGCAGAAGTCTATTTCCTTTTCGGGAGAAATTCCTGGAAGATCTTCTGGAAAGACATTTGAATATTCATTCATAACTGGGACTGATTCAAGACTGTGAGTTTCAAAACTAGTGTCCTAACTGTGAGTTTCAAAACTAGTGTCCTAAACTCGAAAAAGATGATAGACACATCCTTTAGATATCATTTTTCTTGCCCGAAGGTAGAAAATAAGTTGACCTCTGAAAGCTGAAGTAAAAGATGAAGTACTACCTCTCCATTCTAGGACAGGTTCATTCGAAAACTAAAATTGGACAACTCTATTTTTGTTGTGGACTGTGGCACAGAAGGAATGAAGCCAATCCATGCCAAGAATAACATCAAAATCGGTCATCTCTAATTCGACTAAATTTTTTGAAGTGACTTTATGAGATATCATAACCGGGCAGTTCCTGAATACTCGTCGGGCTATGATGGTTTTACCCACTGGGGTAGAGACTAAAAAGGGCTCTGCTAGAATTTTGAGGCAGACTGCAAAATCAACTGCTAAATAAGGAGTAATAAAGGACAAAGAGGCTCCTGGATCTAGCAAATCATAAATATGCAAGTGAAAAATATGTAACGTACTAGTAACCACATCAGAAGAATTTTTTTGATCTTGTCGGGATTGGAGAGCATAAAGTCTTTTTGGGCGTTGCCCACTAGTAGCACTAGAAGTGGCATCCTACTGATTTAGGTGACCGATCTAAGCTGAGAAATGGTTCTGCTGACTCTGGGAACCTATCTGAGGGAATATTTAACTCTGTGGATTGGCTTATCACATTCGAAACAAATAACGTTGCCAGCTCTGCAAATACCCTGATGGAGTTTTCCACAAGTCTGACAAAGAAGATTGGTTCGGGCACTGCTAACACTGCCCTGACACTTAGAGCCTGGCGCCCTAACTCTGCTGCCATCCCTGAATTTCGACACTGGAGCACTAGCTGAAGAAGGAGCTGGAACTGATGTCTTAGGACGAAACTGAGAACAGTTTCCTCCCTCTGACTTAGGCTGAGCAAAGTTTAAACTACCTATCATTTCTCTCTTATTCTGCTTCTCTCTTATCTTAATCTTTTGCTCTTCTATCTGTTGAGCATGGGTCATAATCTTGGCTACGTTCTTGTCACTATTCAACATCGCAGACCTACACTCATTGACCATACTATAGTTTACCCCAGAAACAAACTTACTCATCTTGGTCCTGCTATCTGCAACTACATGAGGAACATATCTGGCTAATTGAGTAAACTTAAGAGAATACTTTATCACCATCATGTTTCCTTGCCTGAGGTTGATAAATTCTAACACCTTAGCTTCTCTCAGCTCCAGGGGAAAGAATCTATCTAAGAATACGGTGACAAACTCTTCCTACTCTATGGATCCTATATCAACTAACCTCTCTGACTTCTACTATTTGAACCAAGTGTGAGCAACGTCCTGCAACTGATATGTAGCTAGCTCAGCACTCTCACACAAAAGTAACCCCCATGATGTCCGTAACTTTCTGAACTTGGTCAAGGAATTCCTGAGGATCTTCTTCTGACTTAGACCTAAAAAAGGATGGAGGATTCATTCTGGTAAAGTCCCGAATCCTGGATGTTGCTGAATTGGCCACTGGGTTGGCTGAAACGACAACTGGTCATTCATTTTGAGTAGAAACTGACTAAGCAAGAGTAGTAAATATAGCTCTAAATTATGCATGAAAGACATATTCGCCCAAAGGATCTTCGGGCTGAGGGGCTAACTGATTCCAGTTCTCTTCTTGGGAGACATGTTCTGTAAATGGAAGAGAAAAGGATTAGATTGAGAGATTAACTTGAGATTATGCTCACTGGCACGACATGAATACTGAAATATGGGAAACTATTCCTAAAACATCTTATAGCCTCCTACACAAAAATGTGGTGCGCAACACACCCAGGTACAAGACTCTACTAGATATGGATTTCAGACTTCCTAGGACACTGCTGAACCTTAGTCTCTGATACCAAGTTTGTAATGCCCTAAATTTGATACCCAGAATGCTACACAGTGCTCATGACCCCGAAAGGCCACAGGCTAACCCATGCTGATATCTGGACCTGAACACTGCATAATATACTGTATAAATGCGGAAATAAAGTCTGAGAGTCCATAAGGTTCAAATAACTGATAAAACATAACATTTGAGAGTACAGTATATCTATACCAAAACAAAACCTAAAAAAAACTATCTGAACATACTGTAGTTTGGAAACCTCTAAACTATCTAAAAATTGTGGAGTGAAGGGATATGTCCCCAACTAAATCCAAACTACTAAAATAATAAAGTAATAAAATAATCATGCTATCCTCGAATGATGAGGACTCACTACTAGTTTGGCTGCTGAACGTCTGATCTACTAAGGATGCTATAGAGCTCGTACTTCCAAACCTATGGTATAAAACATAATTTCACAAATACATTAGTACGATTGAATATACTGGTATGCAAGTAAGGTGGGATGAATTCAAGGGTTCAAATACATGAACAATGCTAACTGATTGTATAACATGAACGTGAGAATACATGCATGAATAAGTGACTGTAACTAAATTCGTAATGATACTGACTACTGAGTCTGAATGCTGATAACATGAGTTACTGGTAACTGATATAACTGATACTGAGTGACTGTGTCTGACAGTCTAAGTTCTAATGAAACTAGCTGAGTTACGTACTGATCTGATCGACTGTATCTGACAGTCCTGAGTTCTGTAGAGCTATCTGAGTTCTATTACTTAGACAGAGACTGAAACTGTAACTGTGGGAAGTAGTCATCTAACCTACATACCCCAAATAAAGCAATATAGCTGAGTTGGGGTCTAATTTGTAACCCCAATTAGAAGCGTGTCAATACCGCACCACTGTTAAGGACAAGCTGTGAGTGACCCTCATCTGGAAGGTAATCTAATGAGAATGGTGGGATCCTTATCTGACAACCCTAGACTGGTAGGTTTATGTCTCAACCTACGCTGGCTACGTAGTTCTGAAATGCAAGGATTTCTTATAAGAATCACTCCCTCAACTGGCAGATGAGTTCCCATCCTTGGGTTCACTCAGTGCTAAATCCTACTCCCATCTGAATAGACACTAAACATGATTATTTGAACTAAACTAGACTGAGTTTATTGAGTTTCTTTGACTGATGGATTACTACTGAGATTACTGGATTACTGAGCTTTCTGGAATTACTGAGTTTACTGAGTTTTTTTGAGTCATATGACTGATTGAGTTCTACGGATCATGGCTTGACCAAGAGTATCTTGAAAACATGACACTGGCTCTAGGCACACAAATAAATTTTTGGGTACAAGTACCCCTAGGACTCGATAGAAGGAAACTGACAAGGCATGATATTCTTGAATACGTGACCAACAATCCATAATACAATAAGTTAGGGATTTCATGAATTACATGGTTATCATAATCTTGTACATGGTAGGAATGCATATAATCAATGTCATAATTTCATACTCTAACATCATGAGCATTCCAACAAACATCTACATTGCACCACAATTGCATGGGAGTCATTTGAACATACGGGTAAAACATACATTTATCATATGGGTCACAATTGATCTATAATACATAATTTCTATCCTCTTAGGCATTTTATCAAATAAGATACATGCACAACTTAGGGCATAGGTGTAATCATCAAATTACACATCTTAAACAACTCAATTCATGGATTTCAACTTGCATACTAACGTAGTTTCAAGAAAAACACGTAAAGATTCCAACTTGGGAATCCTACAACAAGATAAACAAGGTTACAAAACAACCCACAACATAAACATCATGATTTAAAATTTGAAATAGGGTTCTTGAGCTTTATGGATGAAAGGAATCCATAAATCAACACTATGCATACCTTGGATGGAAGATTCTTGAAAACAAATGGTGAAATTCTGGAAATTGAATCCTTAGTTAAAAATCCTAAGCTTGTTCTTGATGTATTTTGAAAGAAATAAGTGTATTTATGTTGGATTGGGGCTTAATCCCATGTTTTAGACTTATATATGGGTGGGAAATTGACCCTTTTGCCCTTGAGGATGCGGTCATTTAATAACTAAAACTGGGTGCCAACGCTACAAGCGACGCGGTGTGTTGATGGCTGCGATGCAATACTCGACGCATCACGCTATGATCGTGTCGAGCCTCAGAAGTTTTTGCTCTGATAGCCTGCACAAATGTTAACCAACGCGATTGGCGATGCAACGCGCCATGATCGCGTTGGTCCACTGTTTTGGGACTCCGAACATGATCTAAACGTGTTCCAAAAAATCCAAAACTTTTCTGGGAACACCTATTGACCTTATTGATCATGAATTAATAAAAAACAGACCATTAAAGGATGTTAAGGTGGCAAAATGAGATTAACAACTTTCAAAGTCCAATAATAGGCTAAGTCTTGGAACCTAGCTAGAATTTTATAAGTCTGGGACCCCTTGACACGCTTAAAGGACTGAGTTAAGCTTTAGGATTTTATGGGGTCTTACACTCTCATTGATGTTTTTCTTTAGTCCACCATATTTATTGAGCCTCCCATGATATATATATAAATATATTATCCCAATTTTAAGAACAAGACTAGTAATGTAAAGAACAAAACAAGAGGAACAATAGAGAATAAAATAACAATAGAACAATATAAGATGAGTTTTTTATTTCTTTCAAGTTTATTGAACATCTTCCTCAAGACCTATATTTATAGTATTACATGGGGGGGGGGGTGTTCAAGAGGTGTCATAAACATGATGATCAATGAGAAGGTAGTGGAGGTGTGGGAGTTACTATATTTAAATGAGGAATTATACCAAATAGTAATGGAGGAATTACACCAAGGAGTAATAGAGGAATTAAATCAAAGAGTAATGGAAAAATTACACCATGGAGTTATGTACATCCACGATCTTTTACAATACTCCCCCTTGGATGTCCATTGATACAATGTGCCTCGTTAAAACCTTACTAAAGAAAAATCCCATGGGAAGAAAAATCCTAGTGAAGAAAAAATAATACACATATATTCTTATACTCATTTTTTTCTACCTCATTAAAAACCTTTCCGAGAAAATCCCTTTGGGACAAAACCTAGGCCAAGGGAAAAAGAGTGCAACGCGTACTTTACTTCCCCTGATGCAAACATCATTTCATTTTTTGGAGATGGCACATCCCAATCTTGAATTCATCTTATCAAATGTACATGTTGGTAATGATTTAGTGAACAAGTCTGCCAAATTATCGGACAAACGAATTTGTTGAATATCTATTACACCTTTCTTCTCAAAATCATGTGTGAAAAAAAATTTTGGTGAAATATGTTTTGTTCTGTATTATTTAATGTAACCTCCCTTTATTTAAGCTATACATGCAAGATTATCTTTATAAAATGTAGTTGAAATACCCTTATTCAATGGAAATCCACACATTTCTTGAATATGTTGAGTCATTGATCTCAACCAAATACACTCCTGACTCGCTTTATAAATGACAATAATTTCTGCATGATTTGAAGAAGTTGTAGCTAATTTTTGTTTTATTGAACTCCATGATATAGCCGTGCCACCATATATAAATAAATAATCAGTCTGAGATCAAGCCTTATATGGATCAGACAAGTATCCTACATCTCATAACTAATCATTTCTGACTTGGATTCACTAGAATAAAATAACCCCAAGTCAATGGTTCCCGAAGATATCTGAATATATGCTTGACACCACTCTAATGTATTTTAGTTGGGGAAAAGATGAATCTCTCCAATAAACTTACCGTAAAATAAATATCTGGTCAAGTATTATTGGCAAGATACATTAGTGCCCCGATTGCACTAGGATATGGAGTTTGATCACTAAGAATTTTTTTCATCATTTTCTTGAGGTAAAAATGGATCTTTGTTTATATCAAGCGACCTCATAACTATTGGGGTACTCAATGGATGCGATTTATCCATATTAAACCGCTTTAAAATCATTTTAGTGTATGTTGATTAATGGACAAATATTCCATTTGTCAAATGCTCAATCTGTAGGCTGAGATAAAATTTTGTCTCTCCCTGATCTTTCATTTCAAATTCTTTCTTCAAATACTCAACAAATTTTGAAAGCTCTTCAGGAGTGCCAATGATATTCAAGTTATCAACATAAATAATTATTATAGTAAATTCAGATCCAGACCTTCTTATAAAAATACAAGGGCAAATAGAATTATTTTTGTACCCTTTTTAGGAAATATTTGCTAAGACGATTGTACCACATCCGCCCTGATTGTTTCAATCTATATAAGGATTTTTGAAGCTTTATTGAGCAAGTTTCTTGAGATCTTTTATATGTTTCAGGTACTTTGAAGACTTCTGGAATTTTCATAAAAATATCATTGTCCAATGAACCATACAAATAGGCTGTGAAAACATCCATTAGGCGCATATAAAGCTTTTTATAAACTGCCAAATTTATTATATATTGGAAGGTAATTCCATCCACCACAGGATAATATGTCTCCGCATAGTCAATACCAGGCTTTTGTGAAAAATCTTGTGCCACAATTCGTGCTTTATATCTTACGACTTCACCTTTTTCATTTCGTTTCTGCACAAAAATCCATTTGTACCCCACTGGCTTGACACATTCAAATGTTAAAACTATTGGTCCAAAAACTTCACTTTTTTCAAGTGAAGTCAATTCTGCTTGAATTGCATCTTTCTATTTTTGCCAATCATTTCTCTGTCTATATTTATTAATAGATATTGGTTCCAAATCCTCATCTTATTGCATTATTTTAGTAGCAACATTGTAAGCAAAAATATTATCAACCATAATATTATTTCGATTCGACCCATTTCTCGCCGAGACATAACTTATTGAGATTTCTTTATTCTCATTAGTTTTAGATATTTTAACCTCCTCAGTTGACTTATCATTTGTTAGATATCGGGGCTCTTTTTGAGCGATTTCCATCATATCGTGATTATTCTGATCATTTTTTTTTTTTGAGGATTTTTATCTTTGGAACCAATCGGTCTACCACATTTCAAACGTGGCTTAGACTCATTTGCATTAACCACTTATTCTACCGGGACATCAACTCAAACTAGAGCATTCACAACTAGAATATAAGATTTAGTAATCCTTGGAAGGTTAGTAAATGCATCTAGCAGCTGATTTGTAATATTTTGCAAGTAAATCATCTTTTGAACCTCTTGCTCACATTGATTTGTCCAAGGATCCAAATGAGATAGTGATAATGCATTCCAATCTATATCATATTTCAGCTGCTTATGATCTCCCCCTAATATTGGTTATACTGATTCATCAAAATGACAATCAACAAATCTTGCTGTAAACAAATCTTCTGTCATCGATTCCAAATATTTTATAATGGAAGGAGATTCATATCCAACATATATTCCCAACCTTCTTTGGAGTCCCATCTTTGTGCGTTATGGTGGAATAATTGGAAAATATACCACAAATCAAGAAATTCTAAGATGGAAAATATTTGGTTCTTGACTAAAAATCAACTGTAACAGGGAGAATTTATGATAACTGGTTGGACTTATGCGCACAATTGCTGCTGCATACAAAATAGCATGCCCCCATATTGAAATAGGAAGTTTTGTCCTCATTAACATTGGTCTAGCTATCAATTGATGAAGTTTGATCAATGATTCTACTAGACCATTTTGAGTGTGAACATGAGCAATGTTCAACTTTTATTCCAGTTAGCATAAAATAATCATCAAAGGACTGAGATGTAAACTCACTAGCATTATCAAGACGAATAGTCTTTATTTCATAATATAGAAATTGTGCTCTTAACCTTATTATTTAGCCAACAATCTCGCAAAATCCATATTACGAGTTGATAATAAGCACACATGTGACCATCTTGTAGATGCATCTATCAAGACCTATATAATATTTTAAAGGTCCACATATAGAGTGAATTAGTCCACATATATCACCTTCTATACGTTCCAGAAATGCAGGGGATTCAATCCCAACCTTAGCTCCTGATGGTTTAATAATCAACTTTCCTTGAGAACAAGCAACACAAGATAATTCCTTTGATTGAAGAATATTTTGATTCTTCAAAGTATGCCCATGTGAATTTTCAATAATTCTGCACATCATATTAAAACCGGAATGGCCCAATCGGTCATGCCAAATGATAAAATTATTACGACCTGTAAATCTTTTATTTACTATGGCATGTGATTTAACCATACAAATACATGTATGATACAATGCAGAAGAAAGTGCAGGTAGTTTTTCATGCACAAATATTTTCCCCATCTTTTATTGTAGTAATATAAAGATATTCAATCTTTCCTTCATTTGCAATCTCAATATGATAGCTATTTTGGCGAATAACCTTGAAACATAATAAGTTTACTTGAGACTTACTACAATATAATGCATTATCAATGGAAATAATGTTCCCCCAGGTAGTAATAAGGTCGCTCTTCCAGAGCCCTCAATTAAATTTGTACTACCGAATATTTTATTAACATAGACCATTTTTATAATTAAACTAGAGAAATATTTCTTTTCTCTTAATATAGTGTGAGTTGTAGCACTATTAAGAAGGCACATATCTCCATTACTCATCTTGGATCCCATTGAAGATTGAGAAAATTTTATTATCTTCACAAAATAAAAATACATGATAAGAAATGTGAAATCTCACAATCTTTCAATAAAACTTATATACTTATTTTTTTTTCTTGAAATCTAAAAACAACATAATGCAAAAAACATTCTACAAAACATAAATAAACAACATTATTTATTACCCCAATAACTTGATCAATATTTAGTTTTGATCTCCAAAGAACTCTTCAAATTCCAAATGAGTTTTATCATCAAGACCATCAAAATCATCATCTTTCAAGACCAAGTTTGCCTCAACATTATCATCATATTTTTGTGAAGGTACTACCTCATCATCATTTTTGAAAGTCAAATGTGACTCCATTTGGGCATTAGAAGAGGTCCCGCCTTTATTTCTCTTTTTTTCTAAAAGATTCTTTATAAAGCCTAGCAAAATGCTTAGGCGCCCGACATTCATTCTTCCAGTGTCCTTTAATGCCACAACGATGATAATTACCTCTTGAAAGATTATTTTGAGGACCCATTTGGTTTTCCCCTTTTTGGTTACAACCACCACAATGATTATTATATCATTCCCTGCCATTGCCACGTCCACACATATTATTATGACCCTAATCATGCCGTCTTTCAGGCTGGCCATGTGATTGTACCCCATTTACTTCTGGTAGTGGAGCAGCTCCAGTGGGACGGGCTCTATGATTTTTCATCAAAAGGAAATTGTGTTACTCAACCACTAGAAGGCATGATATTAATGCAAAATACTTCTGAAAGCCCTTTTCACAATATTGTTGTTGCAATATCACATTTGAGGCATGAAAAGTAGTTAGAGTTTTTTTTATCATGTCCTCATCATTTATAGTTTTTCCACATAATTTCAATTGGGAAACAATTCTGAATATAATAGAATTATATTCAACAATGGTTTTAAAGTCTTGAAACCATAAGTGGATCCACTTATAATGAGCTCTAGGCAGTACCGTGGTCGTTAGGTGGTCATATCTTCCCTTAAAATCAGTCCACAATTGAAGTGGATCTTTCACTGTAAAATATTTAACCTTCAGTCCTTCATCCAGATGATGACGAAGGAAAATCATAACCTTGGCTTTGTCCTGATTCGACGCTGCACTATCCGGGGTAATAGTAGCACTAAGCCCCTTAGCAGCTAGTTGAATTTCAGCGTCGAGAACCCATGACAAGTAATTTTTTCAGAGAAGTCAAGTGCCACAAACTCAAGATTCAACAAATTTGACATGATGAAGACTATCATAAAAATAATGAAGTTAAACAATATTACAATAACATAAAAAATAGTATTTTTTTTCATGTGTAATTTTAATGTTAAAATCAAAACTTTGATTAAAGAAAAATAACAAACAACAATATTCAAGACAAGTAAGTTGATTATACCTGATAGATTGAAAATTTAAAAATTAGTAGAGTCGTGTTGATAACAAATTTCAATATTAAGAACAATACTAGTAATGTAAAGAACAAAACAAGAGGAACAATAGAGAAAAAATAATAATAATAGAGCAATATAAGATGAGTTTATGCTTTTTTTCACGTGAATTGAACATCTTCCTCAAGACCTCTATTTATAGTATTATATAGGGGGGTTTCAAGTGGTGTCATAAATATGATGATCAATGAAGAGGTAGTGGAGGTGTGAGAGTTACTACATTTAAAGGAGGAATTACACTAAGGATTAATTAAGGAATTACACCAAGGAGTAATGGAGAAATTACACCATGGAGTTATGAATATCGACAATCTTTTACAATATATATATATATATATATATATGTTGATTGATTGATTAATTATAAATAGAGACTTTTACTTTCAATTAGAGTTTTGAGCAATGGTTGATTTTTCAAGTAATGGTCATAAAAGTGGTTATTTGTCAAAATCGCCACAAAAAATTTTGAAATGACACCTCAAGTGTATCCACAATCATAGAGAGACAAATGGATTTAAAGTTGTGAGTTTTCATAGCCACATTAAGTTAATATATAATAATTACCAAATTTAAAGTTTAATATTTTCCCTTTTCGTTTTAATTTGATTGACTACTTGACACAAAATTTAAGAAAATAAAGAAGATTTTTTATAGTCTTAAATTAAAGATATATCACATGTACCAAAATGCCCTTTAATCTTGTGATTTTGAACATGACATTTGAAAAATTGAAATTAAAGAGTTTCTAAAAAGAGAAAGTTATTCTTTTTAAAACATACTAAAAAGAAAAGTAGGTCAACTAAATTGAAACATAGAGAATATAAAAATTTAATACATTAAGTCAAATAGATTGAAATAGAGGCAGTATAAATATTTAATAGTTTTTTAATACATTTATAAAGTCTGAACTCTACAATAAAAATTACGGAATTCACGTGAACTCACATTTCCCTATAAGCACGACAAATCACAATTTAAGTCGTAATTTCACGAATTTGAATGAAATTCCTTTTTCTATCCAATGAATTTCACAAGAATTAGATTCAATTACATGATGTGTAGCTAAAAATCTTTCTTTCTATAACTTCTAACTTATGGAAAAATTTTGAAGTATTAATTGATGGTCCACATATCATCCTATTCAATTTCTTGTGCAAGAATCTTCTTTTACAATGGTTTTAGTTACTTTGCCTACTTTTCATCTTATTTTTCTCTTCTATTCTTTTTTAATTTTTACATTAATTAATCAATTTTCTTTTATTTTACTTTTTTCTTCTTCACTTTCCCTTTCTCTAGATCAGGGGCAGACCCACCCTTTTTCAAGGAGTGTCATTTGAGTTTGCTTTATTAATTTTTTTAATTATATGTATATGTAAATTCTGCAAAAAATTAGATGTAAGATACAAATAATATATTTGACACTGCATGTCCAAATGACCTTCCTTAGCTCATTGATTTGCGCGTGGATAATGCAGTGGGTGTTCGAACCTCATCATGGGTTTTTCATTTAATTTGATATATTTAGGATTTTCTCAATGTAATATTTACATTAGAAAAATTGCTAAGGAGGCCCGATCCTACAACCTTCCATTTCCCTTTTCACAATAGGAAACATCAGACCCCAACTCAACTAGAATTCAACTACCATTCTATAATGAAAATTTAATTATTTATCCAATAATAATTGAACAATTAACTTTAAAACAAAATCTTAATTTAAAAGAACTATTCGAACTCCCACAACAACATGACTCAAGTGGCTAAAGGCTGTTGCATTTCTAACTTTTTGTTCTTCTATTTTCTTAATTTTAGCTAAATTTATTGTATATCTTCCAATCCATTAAAAGTGTGTTTGCTAATCAATTTGATTAGCAAAAGTTAGAATATCGTACTTATTTGGAAGCTGCAATAAATGTAATAAAATATCTTCTCGAGGCCATCGTGAAAATGTATCATCTTTTTATAGAAGTAATTATATTGAACTACTTAGTTTGTTAGCAAAACTATGTGATACTACTAGTGATGCATTTAAAAAGCTCCAAAGAATAATTAGTTGATTTCGCCGCACTTTCAAAAGGATATTATCAATACATGTAGATTGAAACAGTTGGGTATAATTGAGGATTCAAATGTGTAGCGACCTGAAAATTTGATAAAATATGGGAAACATATGTTTCTATGTGATTTGACTATTTTATCCCTTTTCATATTTGCATTATGATATTACTGGGATGTGGGGGTGATTGACACAATTCGTGATGCATTTTGGTGACTTTTGTACAAAATTTTGGTTTTTGGTGGCTTCGAGAACCCTATTATGGACCCGTGTGGTTAACTTTTGATATGTGTGATGGATGTATGAATGGAATACGCCAACAACTCCAGAATATCGATTTTAGGCTAGGTAAACTTTTGGTTTGGGTCCTGATGCACCGGAGCTCATTTTGACCTTTTGGTTGGAAAGTTGGAAAATTAGAAATATGGATTTGGGACCCACATTTGGTCAAAACAACCATATATGGAAAATCCGACTTCGCCAACGCATTTGGAACGCCAATTTTATGGTGGTAACAGGTTTGGTTGAGTTTTTTTAGTTTTTAAATCTTATTTCGATCCTCAATTTAGAAAATTATGATTTCAAATTTCGGGGGTCGAGTCTGTGTAAATAATATTTTTCAAAATTCTAATATCTCTATTGAGTACGAAGTATTGAATTTACTATGATTATATAGTTTGTTTGCGTATATTGAACTCTTAATGAATCTCGGACACCAGTTGAAGTTCGTTTTGGACTTAAAAAATTGGTGCACCGGGTTACTGGTGCGACCTGGCAAATAAAGGATAAATCTTATTTGGCAAGGGCGATTTATGACTTATTTGCTTGGAAACCTAGTGCAAGTATAAAAAAGCCTATTTTGCCTGATTTTGCTTATTCTTTCACCTTACCTATTGAGAGTTAAACCCTAAAATAGTGTGAGAGCTTAAAAGTTAAGCTTATAGGTCTTTGGGAAGATAGATTAACGTTTATTCTTGCTTTTATGGATTTAAGGTGAGATTTCATCCTTTTCTTACTTTAGTTCTTGATTTAATTTCTCAAAATTCGAAAAACCTTATTACTTGATTTATCCCTCAATTTCACTCCTTTTTACTTGAATAATGTTCATAATCTTATAATTACTTTTTTCCCTTAATTTCATCTTCAAGCCATCCTCGATTATTGAATTTTTAACCGATTTCAAAGGTCTTACCCAGTAAAGAAAAAAATAGGTTTTCTTTGATTTGAACCTCATTTTTACTTAATTTGACTTGAATTTTTAGCTGTAGATATCTAAAGGTCTAAGGAACACACTTTTAAAGTAAAATTATGATTTTGTTCTTTTTTTTTGGAACCCATTTTGGAAGTCCGTTTTGACCTTGAACCAAAAGTAGGCAATATGAGTATTGTTGGATTTTTTTTGCGCGTAGATTCTATATTTCTTGATTTTAGTTGATTTGGGATCGTTCTTGAGAAGTAAAGTTGTGAGTTTGAAGTTTAGAGGACTGGTTCCGGCATTTGAGGTAGGTTATGACTTAACTCTTCAGACTGGACTGAATAGTTAATTTATATACTAAAATGTATGTTAAGGGTGAGAATTAATTATGAAATATGGCTATCTATATATTGTGCTCGTGTGGGAGCATAAATGTGATATAATTGTTGTATATGAGATATCAGGTGATATGTGTGACCGTGTGGGGTGTTATGTGATGATTTGATAACCTTGAATACATGAGAATAATTGTATTATGTTGTTAGAAATGCCTATTGTGGTGCCTTTGGCGTATTATGATATAATCATACTTTATAGGCATGTGAATCATGTGGAAAATTCCCAGATAGTGGAAATAGTGAGTGAATATTGGCTCACGTGGTTATGGAACTGTAACATTATAGTTGGTTGTGGAAATACTTCATATGGATTGGTTGTGGAAATACATCATTTGGATTGGTTGTGAAAATACTCATTTTGAATGGTTGTGAACCTTGCATCATCATTCTAATATCATCATATGCATCATTTCACTTGTTTGTTTTATTGCTTTTTTATTTACTTGTTGTCATATGTGTATACTTAATTTGTCTCTTATGTTATGTATGTGATTTGGAAACACCGAAAATTTTAGAATTACTAGATATATTAGAAACACTGGAAATATTAAAATTACTGGAAATATTGGAAATACTAGAATTACTAGAAATATTGGAAATACTGAAATTACTGAAAATAATGAAAACACTAGAAATACTGAATATTGCTCAAGGCTATGTGCCAACCTCAAGGCTGTGTGCCAATCTCAAGACTGTGTGCCAAACTCAAAGATGTGTGCCAATCTCAAGGCTATGTGCCAACCTCATGGCTGTGTGCCAACCTCGTGCATCATCATCATCATCACATCATCATCGTTATCATCATTATCATCTTATACATTGCAATTGCTTTATTGTGTTGATGTTGTGATTGAATTTACGTATTGACTTGTTATATGTTGAATTGCTTTATACCCTGCTACAACTACTTGACCATCCTTTATATACATATTTCTCTCTTTAAACTTGCATGTGATATAATATATACTTTTATTATACTTGCTGTATTGTTGTTGTATTTGTGATATATAATAGAACCATTAGTGCAAGTGGTGTGGGGTATCATCGTGGGACATTTTCTCATTGCATGTGATGTGCCCTTAGTATGTATTTTGTGTACTTTATTTTTTACTTTTCTCAGTCGGCTTATGATACCTAATGAGTATAAGTGGACCATACTTAATACTACTGTACCCTTTTGGTGCAGATCCAAGTTCGGGTGCACCCCACATTGCTTGACTCAAGTGATTGTTGGAGCTTTTAAGGTAGTTGATGATTTTTAGACGTTCGGTTATCTTCTACTACCTTTCTTTATAGACTATATCCTTACTTTTATTTTAGAGACAAAGTTTCTCTTGTATTTGGATATCTAATGTATTTCTTTTGGATTCGATTTGCACTAGACACGTTCTTATACTATTGATACCTGGGTTTGGGAATTATGGATGCATTGCTATGTTTCTTTTTGTATTTATTATACTTGTATGGTTCGACTTTGTTCTAGAAACTTTACTTCGGAGTTATTTTATCTTTTTACTCTTCGTGTATTGGTTTGTGTAATAGGCTTACTTGTCAAGGCTCGCCACGACAAATGCCATCATGACCTATCATTATTGGGTTATGACAAAATGATAATAACTTTTCCATCTCAGTTGATGAATCCATGATGTGTCTTGTAAGGAGAAAATGACTATTATCTAGCAGTATATAATAGAAGTGGAAGTGAGTTGAAGCAATTTATTGATATTGTTCATGTTTATGATACCACTATTTTGTCCCTAATGACTAAAGTTATCGATTTACTTGCTCAATATCCTTTAAGTCAATCTTAATGTATGGCTTGATTTTATGTATTATTCATTTCTATATAAATTGATCATTTAACCCCTCCCCATGGTTGGTTTTTAGTATTTCTGGAGTGTAGGGATGACTGACATATTTTCCAATGTATTTTGATGTGTTTTGTGCGAGTTTAAGGTTTTTGGAGGTTAAAAAGGCTTTATAGTTGACTTTAGGCAACATTTATTGCTCTGTGTATCAGATGGCAAAACGAACCATGCTAGAAGATACAAAACATCAATTTTATGTTGGTGACATGGTTGCGTGATTTTACGGCTTTTGTATCTCATTTTGACCCTCAATTCAAAAAGATGTGAAATTAGGTCTCGAGATTCAATTTTGTAAAAATGATTTTCTTAAATCTAATATCATAATTAAGTATGGAGCGTTGAATTTTTTAGGGTAGCATAGTTTGTTTGCATTCACGAAATTTTGAATAAATCTTGAGAGGTCCGTGGAGACTCAAAGTCTCCAACTGATGCACCACTCAGATGGTACATCTTCTTAAGAGACACTTGGATCTCTTAAGCGAAGACCGCTTAAGCGGCTTGCCGGTTACTTAAGTGACATGGGTTAACCAGCTGAATATTACGTAAGTGAGTGTCGCTTAAGCGATTTGGGTCCGCTTAAGCGACGCGTGCATATGGGAGAGTATCACAAAAGCGACTCTTGGCCACTTAAACCATGGTTGCTTAAGCAGTCCAGTGTCCGCTAAAGTGATACCTGGGGTGATATATATACCCTGTTTTGGATTTTTTCACCATTTTTGATACTTTGAGCTTTGGATTTTAGAGTTTTGGGCGATTTCTTCCATTTTCAATCTTGGATAAGCTCTAAATCCATATTTTAATTATTTTTATTCGATTCTTGTCATCTAAAGCTTGTTAAACTTGATTTCAAATGTGGAATTTGGGCATTTTGGCTCGAAAAGCCTAAATCAGTATTTCTTCAAGTTAAACCCCAACTTCAACCCATTTTTCCTTGGATTTCCTGCTATGAGTTCCTTTAATCATGGGTAATATATTTTTTTACTAAAATTTTGATTCTATCCTTCTTTTTTGAAAATCTATTTGGAGAGTTTAGTTTGACCCCAACCTAGAAATGGGAAATATAGATATTTTTTTATGCGTAGATTCTATATTTGTATATTTTAGTTGATTTTGGATCCATTCATGAGGGAAAAACTCTGTGTTAAAGGCTTTTGGACCCGATTATCTTTATTCGAGGTAGGTTATATCTTAACAGTCTTCAGACTGGGCTGGGTAGTTAATACTGATATAAAAGCATGTTATGGATGTGGAAACTAATCATGAAAATGGTTTTATTACAATTTTGTGCCCGTGTGAGGGCCTATGCTGTTGTTATTTGGTGGCGTTGAGATTTTAGTTGCTATGTGTGACCGTGTAGAGTCCTATATAATGTTGTTAGCCTAATATTTATGCAATTGGTTGTTTTCTTCTTGGTGAAAATTGTCTAAGGTGGGATTTATGTGGTATCAATGACATATTATAGTATATCCTGCTCTAATGGTATATGGATTATATTGGATCATGGATGGTTGGCTTATTGAGTGGATTTTTGTCTCACATGCTTTCTATAATAGTTGAATTTGAAAAGTCTCATTCTGGTTGGTTGTGAGTAATACATCCTCATGTCATATAAATTCATAAAACATTGATACCACCGCAGAAATACTATTTTTTCTTACAAAAATGAGACATCTTTAAAAACCCTATGCCAAAGATGTGTTGGAAAGGAGTTGTAAATATTGGATTGGTATTGGTTATTGAATTATATGTGGGTTGGCGAACTCTTCATGGGTCCTACACATAAGGTTTATTCGGAGGTTGTGAGACTATCTCAAACAATCACATAATCATCACTATCATATACATAGAATTTCATACATTGTGTACTTTTTGTGTTGTATTTTCGTGCTTTATTTGATGTCCATCTATTCATGTTTCTTTCTCGTACTTGTACTGGGTATATGTATATTTCTTAGAATTATTAGAAGAGACGGTGTGGGTTACCATTTGGGATATTTTCTGATTACAAGTGACGAGTCCATAATGTGTTTTTTATATACTTTATTTTCTAATTTGCTCAGTTAGCCTATAAGACCTATTGAGTGCAAGTGGATAGTACTCATCCGTACTATGCTTTTTCAATGCAGATCCAAGTACAAATGCACCGTATGGTAGAGAACTTTCGATGTTGTTCAGACCATTTTCAAGGTAGCGGTCAATGTATGCTTCCAGAGTTGATCTACTTCCTCCTCTAATTTGGTTTATGTCTGTCACGACCCGAGACTACTCCCAGTCGCAACATGGTTCTTAAGTCCACAAGTGACCCTAAGATAACCTATGATCTAGTACCTACTGGGAGTAATGGATAGAATAATTGTAAAACAACATATGCGGAAGATAAATTGATAAGGTACTGTCAATTGGAATACTGAAATATATAAAAACAATATGTCTGAAGTATACGATAAACACTGGAAACTAGACTGTCTATCTGAAAGCCTCTAAACATATGGAGTTGATGGGACAAACCCCCAACTAAATCCAACTGAACTAAACATAAAGAAATATGAAAATAATATGTCACGTCCTTGATTGATGAGGACTCACCACTACTACTGCAGGGAATTGCTGAGTTGTCTAGGGATGGTCAGGAAATTGTGCGTCCAAATCTATGTTATAAGACAACTTAGCGCAAGAGAAAAGTATATGATTAGTACTTTGAATATATTGGTACATGAGGTAAGGACTAACTAAAATACATATGGAAAATGAACATAGATGCCTGAACATAAACTGAGAATGCAAGACCAACCATAAACATGTACTAAAATAATCTGTAATCTGAATGACTGAGTCACTGTTATCTGCATAACTTGATAACTGAAATCTGTATAACTGAACAACTGATATCTATTTTTTTAGTCATGCAACCCAAACTGACCTATTCTGAATACTAAACTGAGACTGTGGGAGCTAGCTACAACTGACATATGCCTCAATCTGCGCTATCGGGGTCCAACCTATAACCCAGTCGGAAGGGTACTAGTACATTTCTAGGTGTACCAACCCATGACTGATGATGTGGATCCAAAAGGCTGATGTTCCAATGGATGAGTATGTCATGACTAACTGACGGGGGACCTCTCATAATCTACGGTGGTGTCGTAGGTCTGGAACTTAGGGACTACTACTAACGACTCATGCCCAACTGATGGGGGAGCTGCCATCCCTTCATTCAGTCAGTGCTAAGTGTTACTCCCAACTGAATGAAACTGGTATTATTATTCGCTTAACATGATCTGGTACTGTACTGATAGGTGCTCAGCATAAACATGGTAATCTGAACAGAGTAATAAAATCATGGTCTGACTGACTTGTTACTTTGAAAAGGAATCATGTAAAACACATAGGTATCGGGTGTTCATAACCCGCCAGTATTGAAAAACCATAAAAATACGACAACAACACTTAAAACAGTGGTATGAAACCATATTTCAAAGACTCAAAATATAAGACATTTCAATAATTGAGTGAAATACATGAACTTGAACATGTAGATAAGTTAAACTTGAGAAAACAACATATTCACATGATTTAATTCATAACTCGGAGATTTGACATGGATTCACTTGAATAGAACATGAGTAATTGAAATTTAAAGCATGAAATAAACTAGTTCACATGGAAACACATGTTGACATGACTTGAATTCCAATTACTAAGAAATACATGGATTAAGTTCATAAGTTGCATGGATAATTTCATAAAATAGAATACAATTCATACTTTATTCTAAAAAGTGGTTTTTGGGGCTCAATAGGTGAAAGAAACCCATTGATGAATACCCCACATACCTCAATTGGATGAATTCTTGAAGAAATTTTGAAATTGGGACTTAGGTTGTGTTCTTGAGAGAAGAAACTTGAATTTTTGTTCTTGGGAAGAGGGGAAAGGTTTTTAAATCGTGTACTAAATGTTTGGGGTTAAGAGAGTGGAAATAAGGTGTTTTAAGACCCCTTACTTAATTTAAGGATGATTAGAAATAGTTTAGGGATGTTAAAAGACCTCAATGCCCTTAAATTAAGTCAAAACAGTGCAATTTTGGCACTTGGTTTCCGCCGAGCGGCGCAAATCCAAAGCACACCTGAGGGCGGTGGCACACACCAAAAGCCAAGACCAGGGTGGGCGACGCACACCAAAAACCAAGACCATCCAGTGGCTATTGGTGTTTATCATGTGCCGCACGACCTTAGCAGAGGGTCCGACATATGATGCATACCCATTTTTAAGGTTTAAAAGCACCACCAACTCAACCCATATCATATAAACATGGTCTACTATCAAAATGAGGGTCCCAAAGGTTATTTTGAATGCATTATTTGAGCATTACAACTATGAGTTGTTGCATTATATCCCCCTTAGGATCATTCATCCTTGAATGTAACTATTTAAGCAAAAACACTAAGAGGACTGGGATTATACACAGAATTCTTATGCACTGAATCATGATTAATTAACTAAATCTGAAACATTATACATGGTCTGAGCTGGGTTTCATGAATACATGCTATGACATAAGGATAGTTATATAGCTAAGATAGAGAATGAGAGAGAGTCAATTTAAGAGAAACAACTACCTCAAGCTGAGTCTGAATTTATAGGGAAAAGATGGGGATGCTTGGCTCACATATCTACTTCTGTCTCCCAAGTGGCCCCCTCAACGAACTTATTTCACCATACGACCTTAACCAGAGGAACTTCTTTATTCCTTAGCCTACTAATGTGATGATCAAGGATTTTAACCGGGACTTTTTCGTAGAAAAGTCTATCCTTAACACCCACACTTTCTAAAGAAACAACAGAAGCTGAATAACCAAAGAATTTCCTTAACAAAGAAACATGGAACACCAAATGCACTGATGCCAAATCTGCAGGCAACTCTAAATCATAAGCTACCTTTCCAAAATGGCTTAAAATTCTATATGGGCCAACATAGAGGGGACTAAGATTTCCCTTCTTTCCAAATCTCTTCACTCCTTTTATAGGCAAAATTTTCAAATTGACCAAGTCACCAACATCAAACTCAAGATCCTTTCTCCTAATATCTGCATAAGATTTTTGATGACTTTGGTCTATCTTCAGCCTCTCTTGAATTTACTGAACTTTCTCCATCACCTCAAATATTGAACATGGCCCAATCAAAGAAGCCTCACCCACTTTAAACAAACCAATAGGAGATCTATATCTCCTCTTATATTGAGCCTCAAACGGAGCCATCTGAATATTGGAGTGATAACTATTATTATAGGCAAACTTAATCAAAGGTAAGTGGGCATCCCAACTACCCTTAAAGTCAATAATACAGGACCTCAACATGTCCTCTAGAGTCTTAATGGTCCTCTCTTCCTGACCATCCATCTAAGTATAAAAAAGCTATACTGAGGTGAACTTGGGTACCAAGACCCTTCTGAAAAGCCTTCCAAAAGTTAGAGGTAAATGGAGTACCTCTACCTTAAATGATAGATAATAAAACCCCATATAAATTCACCAACTCCCTAAGATAAGGCCTGGCCTAATCCTCAGCTGAGTACAAAGTATAAACCGGCAAGAAATGGGCTAACTTGGTTATTCTATCTGTAATGACCCAAATTAAATCATGTTGTTGATGCATACAAGGCAACCCTATCACAAAATCCATGTTCACCACCTCCCACTTCTAAGTACGGATGCTAAACTCCTAAAGTATACCTCTAGGCCTTTGGTGTTCAACCTTAACCTGCTGACAGTTCGAACACTTAGCCACAAACTCTGTAATATCTTTCTTCATACCACTCCACCAATAAATTTCCCAAAACTCAAGGTACATTTTAGTGGCTCTAGGGTGAATAGAATACCATGCACCATGAACTTTTGCTAATATTAGTTGTCTCAAACTGTCAACACACAAAACATATAATCTGCCCTAATAATGAAGCACATCATCTCTCCCTTGGGATAAAACCTCTACTTTTTTATCTCTAATTGCCTCCTTCAACTTCACCCAACTAGGATCCCTGTCTTGTTTTTTTTTACTTCGACAGTTATTGAAGATTTTGAGACATTCTAAAACCATATACTACCTTCGGTCGAATCAACCCTAACCTAGAAAGCTGATGAACCTTACGAACAAACTCCTTCTTATGATCTTCAACATGGGCAACACTACCCATATACAATATACTGAGGGCATTCTTTACTATATTAGACTTCCTCTAATGATACAACACACTTATATTATAGTCTTTCAATAATTCAAGCCATCTTTTCTAGAAAAGATTCAGGTCTTTCTGCGTGAACACGTACTGTAAACTTTTATGATCCGTGAACACATCAACATAAACCCTACAAATAATCCTCCAAATTTTCAAGGCGAAGACAATAATTGCCAACTCAAGATTATGGGTCGGATAATTCTTATCATGGGGTTTAGCTGTCTAGAGGCATAGGCTATGACCTTGCCTCTTTGCATTAATACACAACCAATACCAACTCTATAAGAATCACAATACACTATGAACCCGTCGTTTCCAACTGGAAAAGTCAAGACTAGGGCAAAAGTGAGTCGATTCTTCAAATCCTGAAAACTCTTCTCACAGGAATTTGACCACTGAAATTTAACCTTCTTCTGGGTTAGACTCGACATGGGGCAAGAAATAGAACAAAACCCTTCAAAAAACCATCTTTAATAACTAGCTAAACCCAAGAAACTCATGATATCTGATGGATAGATGAGTCTAGGCCAGTTTCTCACTACTTTGGTCTTTTGACGATCAACTTGAATGCCATCACCATAAATGATTTGACCAAGGAAAGATATTGATCTCAACCAAAATTCGTATTTACTGAACTTAGAATATAACTGATGATCTCTAAGTGTCTGCAACACAACTCCCTGATGGGTTGCATGATCATTCTCACTATGGGAATAAACAAGGATGTCATCAATGAAGACTACGACAAACATGTCCAAGTACTGCTTGAACACCCTGTTTATCGAGTCGATAAAAGTTGTAGGGGTATTTGTTAGTCCAAAAGACATAACTAAGAATTCAAAGTAACCATACCGAGTTATGAAGGTTGTCTTTAGAATGTCACATTCTTTGACTTTGAGCTGATAATAGCTGTATCTGAGTTCTATCTTAGAGAAATAACTTGCACCCTGAAGTTTGTTAAAAAAGTCATCAATCCTAGAAAAATGATACTTATTCTTAATCGTCACTTTGTTTAAATAATTATAATCAATGCATATTCTAAGAGAATTATCTTTCTTGTGCACAAATAGAACTAGAGCGCCTATGGAGAACACTAGGCCTGATGAAACCCTTATCCAAGAGACCCTTTAACTACTTTTTTAGCTCTTTAAGCTCAGATCGATCCATTCTGTAAAGTGGAATAGAGATAGGCTGGGTATCTCGAAAGAGATTTATTCCAAAGTCTATCTCCCTTTCGGGAGAAACTCCGGGAAGATCCTCTGGGAAAACATTTGGAATTTCTCTTACTACTAAAATGGACTCAAGACTTGGAGTTTCAAAATTTGAGTCCTTGACTTGGACGAGATGGTAAATACACCTCTTACATATCATCTTTCTTAACTTAAGATAGGAAACAAACTTACCCTTAAGTATAGAAGTACTACCCCTCTATTAAATAATTGGCTCATTAGGAAAGTGGAACTGGACAATTCTATTTCTTCAATTGATTGTGGTGTAGCATGAGTGGAGCTAGTCCATGTTGAGAATGACATCAAAATCAGTCATCTCTAACCCCACAAGATCAACTGAAGTAACTATCTAAGACACTAAGGCTAGGTAATTTTTGTATACCCACCTAGCTATAATAGACTTACCCACTGACGTAGACACTAGGAAAAAATCTACTAACATTTTGGGACTGGCACCAAAGTCTACATCAATATAAATAGTCACAAAAGAAAGTAAAGATCTGGGGTCTAACAAGGCATAAACATACAAATGGAAAAGTTGCAACGTACCCGTAACCACATAAGGAGAACTCTCTTGCTCATGATGAGTTTGGAGAGCATATCGTCTATTTTGAAGCTACCCACTGGTGGCATTGGAAAAGGCACCCTACTAAGTCAGGCGACCTACTGGTGCTGCTGAAGAATTAGTATATCCCTGCTGGAGATCATTTCTACCCTTCCATATGCCAAAAGGGCACTTCCTCACCCTGTGGCCTGAGTTGCCACAACCAAAACACATATCACTACCTTACCTACACTCACCCTAATGGTTCTTACCACACTTCTTGTAGAGCGTATTGGTATGACTAAGGTTCACACTACCCTAGAGCTTAAAGCGTGGTGCTCTATCTCGACTGTCCTGCCTAAACTTAGGCACTGACTCACTTGCTGAAGATGGAGCTGGGGCTAAAAATTTGGGTGGAATTGGGAATGTTTACTGTCTTTTGACCTTGGCTGAGAAAAGTTAAAACTACATGTTCTTGCCCTCTTATTCATTTTTTCCTCTTCGTAATCTTCTCCTCCTCAATCTACCGAGCATGAACCATGAGTCTAGAAAAGTCTATCTCCTTAATAAATATGGCGGTCCTATACTCTTTGACCACACTATCAGATACACCAGATACAAACTTACCCATTCTGTACATAGAGTTTGCCACCATAGTTTGAGCATAGCTTGCTAATTGAGTGAGTACGAGTGAGTACTTCTTCACACTCATGCTACCCTGCTTCAAATTTATAAACTCCTGAACCTTGGCTTCCCTCAACTCTAGTGGGAAGAACTTGTCTAAGAAATTTGTGGAAAACTCCTCCTACTCTATTGGTCCTGCCTCAACACCTTTATCTTTCTTCCACTGCTTGAACCAGGTGTGAGCTACTCCATGCAACTGGCAAACAACCAAGTCTACACTCTTACTTAAAGTAAAACCTATGATATTTTTCACTTTTTCCTCTCCATCCAGAAACTCTTGCGGATTCTCCTCAGACTTAGATCTAGAAAAGATAGAAGGATTCATTCAATCATAGTGTTGGACCCTAACTGTAGCTATATTCATCATCTGATTAGTTTGGCCAATATCCTGTGGATTGTTCTGAGTAGCTACAAAATGGGCGAAGGCTGTGAAAGCGTCCTTGAACTCAGCGTGAGAAATATGGTCATTTAGAGGACCTTTCTGAATAGGTGGTGTTGTGTGCTGGTCCCCATTCCTTCTTTCGTTGTTTTGTCTGGGAGGAATTGTCTATAAATAAAATAAAGGATGAGTTATAAAAAGGAATTCAATAGAGTTCATGCTCTTTCGCATGACATGAATATTGAAAAAGGGAAACTTTCCTAAAAATATCTTGTAGTCTCTTGTCCATAAGTGTGGCATGCTTCACACCTATGCACAAGATGATACTCAATGTGGATTTTATACATCCTAGTACACTTTAAAACCTTAGGCTCTAACACAACATTTTGTTACAACCCGAGATTACCCCCTAGTCGCGACACGGTGCTTAAGGCCATAAGTGACCCCAAGTTAACCCATGATCTTGTACTTGCTGTCAACACTGAATAGAACGATAGAAAACAACATGTGCAAAAATAAACTGACAAGGTACTATCAATTGGAATACTAAAATATATAAAAATGATATGTCTGAGGTATCTGATAAACACTGAAAACTAGACTATATGTCTTAAAGTCTCTAAATATATGGAGTTGATGGGACAAACCCCCAACTAACTCCAACAGAACAGAACATAAAGAAATACAATAATAACTAAAATAACATATCACATCCTTGATGGATGAGGCTCACCACTACTGTTGTGGGGAACTGCTGAGCCGTCTAAGGATGGTTTGGAAAATACATATCCGGACCTATGTTATAAGACAACATAGAGTAAATGAAAAGTATGTGATCATTACTTTGAATGTACTAGTATATGAGCTAAGGACTAACTAAAATACACATGTCAACTGAACATGGATACATGAACATATAAAAATAAAAATGTAAAACCAAGCATAAATATGTATTAAAATAATCTATAATCTGAATGATCCAGTCACTATTATTTGCATAACTAGATAACTAAAATCTGTATAACTGAACAACTGATATCTGTACACTTGGTCATGCAAATCGAACTAACCTATTCTTAATACTACACTGAGACTGTGGGAGCTAACTACAACTCAAATGCTCCAATCTGAGCTATTGGGGTCCAACCTATAACCCTAGTTAGAAGGGTGCTAGAACCTTGCCAGGGGTACCAACCCATGACTGACGATGTGGATCCATAAGGTTGATGTACTGAAGGATGAGGATGTCATGCCTAACTGATGGGGAACCCCTCATAATCTACTGTGGTGTCATAGGTTTGGAACTTAGGGACTGCTACTATCAACTCATGCCTAACTGACGGGGGAACCTTCATCCTTCTATTCACTCGGTGCTAATATTTACTCCCAACTAAATGACACTAGTATTATTATTTATTTAACATAATATGGTAATGTACTGATAAGTGCTCAGCATGAACATGGTAATCTGAACTTAGTAATCAAATCATGGTCTAACTAACTTGTTACGTGGAAATGAAATTTTTAAAACACATAGGTATCGGGTGTTCATTACCTGCCATCACTGAATAATCATAAAAATATGATAACATCACTTAAAATAGTGGTATGAAACATAGTTCAAAGACCCAAAACATAAAACATTTCAATAATTGAGTGAAATACATGAACTTGAGCATCGGGATGAGTTAAACTTAAGAAAACAACATATTCACATGATATAATTCATAAATCAAAGATTTGACATGGAATCACTTGAATAAAATATGAGTAATTGAAATTTAAAGCATGAAATAAACTATTTTACATTAGAACACATGTTGACATGCCTTGAATATAAATTAATAAGAAATAAATGGATAAAGTTCATAAGTTGTATGGTTAATTTAATAAAAAAGGATACAATTCATACTTTAAACAAAAAAGAGGGTTTTTAGGATCAATGTGTGAAAGGAACCCATTGGTGAATACCCCACATACCTCAATTGGATGAATTCTTAATGAAGGCTTAAAATTGGGACTTAGATTTGTAAGTTCTTGAGATATAAAACTTGAAATTTTGTTCTTGGGAAGAGGTGAAGGATTTTTAAATTGTGTACTAAATGTTTGGGGTTAAGAGAGTGGAAATAACCTATTTTAAGACCCCTTACTTTATTTAAGTATGATTAGAAATGGTTTAGGGGTGTTAAAAGACCCTAACACCCTTAAATTAAGTCAAAATAGAGCAATTTTGGCATTTGGCTTTTGCTGAGAAGCACATTGCCAAAGCACACCTTAGGTTGGGTGGTGCACACAAAAAGCCAAGCCCAGGGTGGGCAACTCACACCAAAAGCCAAGCCCATCCAATGGATATTGGCATTTATCATGCAACACACGACCTTAGTGGAGGGTCCAACTTGGGACACCCACCCATTTTTAAGGCCTAAAAGCAACCCAACTCAGCTCATAACATCTAAACATGGTCTACAATAGAAATGAGGGTCCCAAATATCATTTTGAATGCATTATTTGAGTGTTACAACTACGGGGTGTTACAATGTCTTGTTTTGTATTTAGAGACAAATTAAATTCCTTTTTGAACTATAAGTTGTATATTTTGACTTCGAGATGTATTTAGTTATTCTTACATGGTGACACCTGATTTTGGGGTGATTTATGGTATTCATTATTATTCATTTTTTTGCTATGATTATATATGATTGGTTCGGCTTTGTTCTAGAAGCCTTACTGTGGGTTTTGGTGTTGTTTTCTCATTTTATATCAGTTTGAGTAATGGGCTTACTTGTTAAGGCTTGCCGTAATAAGTGTCATCATGACCCTTAGTTTTTGGGTTATGACAAATTGGTATCAGAGCAGACAAGTTCATTGGTCTCACTAGTGTAAGAACAAGATGTCTAGAGAGTTTCACGGATCAATACATAGACATTTGTATCTATCATTGAGAGGATGTAATATATATTTAGGAAACTTACTTGTTTTTTTCCTTATCATCCAGATCTTTCATACCTTGTTTTCTAAATCATATTTTAATTATTTCTAGATAGACGGTGAGGACTAGATCTCATAAGACTATAACTGTGAAGCCATAATCTGAGGAGAGAGCCAAGTCTAGGAGACGAGTTTTGGGTCATGGATCAGCTTGAAGTAGTTGACGGGCATGTGGATCTTTCCCATCCTGAGGTAGTACTAGGAGGATCTCCCCTGAGACTTAGGTCAAGCATGTAGGATAAATAGGGCCTACTTAGGTTCTATAGAGTTCTTTTACCCCCTTCTTGGAGGGGTTATTAATTTCTCTGTTGACCAGTTTAAAGGGTGTTCCTTTGAGTATAGTTGGTATTCCTCCAGCTCCGAGTATTGTACCTCCATCTGTACCATATTCTTCCTATAGTGTTCCTTCAATTTTGAATATGAATGCTCTAGTGGTACCAACATTATCTTATGTTATTTCATAGACTTCGAGTGTTGTTTCTCCTTCCATGCTGTTATCCGATAATGGTATTCTCAGATTAAGGGTTCAACCTTCATCTATGTTACCTCCCCAGGTAGGATCTCAGCCAAACAAATTCACCATACCTTCTGTTATTGCAAGTATAAATATGTTTTTTAAGGATTAAAAAAGGTTTGAGAGATTCACTCATTTGGGTTTGCCTAAGTTCAGTGGTGTTGTGGCCCAGGATGCCTATGAGTTTTTGATTGATTGTTATAAGAAGTTGTATAACCTTAGATTTTTGTATAATCTTGGATTACTTTACTCGCATGGGTTTCCTTACACTAATTGCTAGTTGAGAGATGCAACCCGAGATTGGAGGAGGTCACTTGTTAGTTGCAGACTGCTTGGATTACCGTAGATGACTTGGGATCAGTTTGCTAAAGCCTTTTTAGACAGGTTTGTTCATTATAATTTGAGGGATCATATGAGATATGGGTTTGGTCACTTGGAATAGGGCTCTATGACTATTGCAGAGCATGAGGTAGATTTTCATGCCTTGTTTAGATATTTTTATGCCAGTATTACCATTGTGTCTGAAAAGAATAAGAAGTTCATGAAGGGTTTGGATTTCAATTTAGCTTGCTACTTCTAAGATGGTAGTGTAAGGGACATCATTTTAGAGTATAATGGTTCATGCAAAGATGACTGAGTCTATTCTTCAAACGTCCTGGGGAAGTGCCAAGAGGGTTCACAATTAGGGAGAGTTCAGTAGTCACACTTCTCGAGGAAGAGATTTAAGAAATTTTTATGGGTATCATGGTAGATCCGTGTAGGCAGACTTGTAGGGTTCAGGTAGTAGGTCTCCTGGTGCAACAACTTTAGGTGGTTGTTCTAGCTCAATCATACCTCCCCTTATTAATTCAGGTTATAGGGTTTGCATTGTGTGTGATGAGGCTGGCTATTTGGCCAATGACTGTCCTTGCCATCTTTTGAGGCCTACTCTTATATTGGCAGTTATAGGTAGAGCTTCTACTAGAGGTGTGTGAGCCAGAGGTAGTGGGTCCTGTGGTGGTGGTCGTGGGGATATTCAGTCAGGTGGTGGTCATGTACAGTTCCGTGCTATACCCTCCATACCAGAGACAGAGGCTTCCGATGCTATCATCACAGATATTATCCCTGTTTGTTTGAGATCTGCATCTATGTTATTTGATCTGGGGTCGACTTTATATTATATATATATATATTTTTCTTCGAGTTTTGATTCATCTAGTGAGTCTCTTGCCATGCCTATCATATATCTACCTTAGAAGGAGATGCTTTAGTGGTGGATTAGGTGCACCGATCCTGTGTTGTGACTTTTGTGGGTCGTGAGACTTGGGTAGATCTGATTATATTAGACATGGAAAATTTTGACGTTATCTTGGGTATGGGTAAGTTCTCTCCTTATTATGTCATCCAAGACTATTTTTCTATGATCGTGACTTTAGCTCGATTGGGTGTTCCAAGGATAGCTTAGAAGGGTGCACTTCATTAGGGGCCCAAGATATTTATATCTTTCCTTCAGGCTCGCCGCTTGGTTTACTGGGGATGTTTGTCTTATTTGGCCCATATTTGTGATACTAGTATTGATTCCCGACCTCCTTTAGATTCTGTTTGTATTGTACGCGAGTTTATGGTTATTTTCCCATAGATTTTCCTGGTATGCCTCCGAATCATGATAATAAGTTTTCCATTAATGTTAAGCTAGGCACCAATCCCATCTCTATTCCTCATTATAGGATGTCCCCAACAGAGTAGAATAAATTGAAAGATCATTGTAGGAGTTGTTGGATAATGGATTTATCCTAGTATATCACTTTGGGATGCATCTGTCTTGTTTGTGAAGAAAAATGATGGGTCTATTGATGTCGCCCAAATTACATCTCCTAAAAAGTATAACTCAGTTACTAATCAAATATATAACCAAAAAAGGTTGGGGTCTAATCCGTAGGGAATAAGATAAATCTCTCAAGAACTTGCTGATGTAGTTGGAAAAGTTGAGAAAGTAAATGGAGGGTTTTGTAACAATTGTTAGTAAAAGTAATAAGGTTTGTCAAGTAGGCTTGAAATTAGTGTGAGACGATTACTGGGATTGTGTTCCCTCCAACTTTCTAACTCCGTAGACTTATCATTCTTATTAAAATATCTCGAGGCCTTGCATGAAAAATGTAACAAGTTATGTATCACCAACCGTCTCTAAACATTATTTGGTGAATTTTACTCATCACCTCTCGATATTAGAATGTTGCATTACTAATCCTTCTCCTCAATCCCAAATTAACTATCTTCTCCCAGTCTCAAGTTAATTATATGAAAGTTGGCTAACTTCAAATTACTGTTATGATCTTCTCTTCCTAATCTCAACCTCTCTCTTGAGTTAGTATTGAATACGAGAAAGTTCGCAACGTCTATACTTGACAAGAAAGCAATCAATACAAGGAAAACCACAATACATGCAAAAACCAATCAAGGAAGACTTTGCATTTCCTTTACTTCGTTATTACATTAGGGTTCCCACAATCCTAGTTAAGAGGTTTAGTTGCTCATGATTGGATGAACACCCATAGAATTCATAATTGAAAGCATATGAATAATCTCACAATAACTTAAGAATGAAAACCAAGATCTCAACTTTATATCAAACCCTAAAAACCAAGAATATTTCCAAGATCAAAACTGTATCTCAGAATCAAATAATGTAATAAATATGTAAAATATGTAAGAGTGCATAATCTAGTAATAAAACATAAATGGGATATTTATAGGTTACATCACAAAATAAAAAAATGCTATCCAAAGAAAAGTAGGAAAATAATATCGGCATCAACCTACGACCCCACTTATGGGTCGTAGGTAGTAACTATGGGCCCTAGGTGAGTTCGTAGGTTTTAGAGGAAATTAGTAGCTTTCAGAACCCTACTTACGTGGGGTACCTACGGGTTCGTACACTACTACATTTTTGGCCTAAGGCCACACTAAATCTAGACAACACTTTTAAAGTGTTGCCTAAAATAGTTTTGGGCACGCTTTTAAACTGTCGCCTTAAAGTTTAACTTTAAGCCACAATTTTTTTGGCAACACTTGTAAAACGTGCTCTTTAATACTATAGGCTACACACTTTATAAGTGTTGTCATATCATGATATAATTAGCAACGCCTTTTATAAATTTAGTTAAACTTTTAGAATGTATCAATTTTTATTATTTTAAAACAACATTTTATAAGTGTTGTCTTATAACTTTTATAAGTTTTTTCATCAAAATATAATATTCCCTCTAATATTAAAACTAAAATATTATATTTCCCTCTAATTTTTAATAACCAAGAAAAAATCTAAAACCCTATGCTATTATTTCACACATATGTTCCAAATGCTCTGGACCATCTAATAATACTGTGACACCATCGAAGTAGAAAAAGACGCCGTCGGTTCGAAAGGGCAACCACCGGCGAGGGGTAAGGAAGGAAACCACCTGCGAGAAATTTTGGTTAGTTGAAATTATCAATTTTGGTCTTTTTTCTCAATTAGTGAATTTGAACACCCTTGTCGTTGTTTTACCAATTTTGGAGATTGGTTTTGGGAATTTGTTGGTTCTTTTGAGTTTCTTGGATTTTGGGAATTCCAATTTGGGGTATGTTGTGATTCCATTTTATAGGATTGAAGAGAATGCTAGGAGTTTGGTTAGAACTTTCTATAATCATTTTAGATGTGCTGGTATGTAGTGAATTCGAACACCCTTTCCGTTGATTTATTGATTCTTGAATTTGGGTTTTTATCGATTCTTGAATTTGTGTTTTGAGAATTTATTGGTTCTTTTGAGTTTATGAATTTTATGTGATCACTGTAGATGTGCTGAATTCGGATAGCCTTTTCATTATTTTATCGATTTTTGATTGGTTTTGGGAATTTATTGATTCTTTTGAGTTTTGAATTTTTTATGGTTTATGGGGTTTATGTGTTGAACGACTGCCAATTTGGTGTTCATTTTTGATTCATAAAAAGAAATGTGTTGTAGTTCCTCTTTATATGATTGAAGAGAATGTGAAGATCTCTGTTAGAACTTTCTGTGATCACTGTAGTTGTGCTGGTATGCGTTGAATTTGAACGCCTGGTGTTGGTGTATTAATGTTATTGCCACTAGTAGGACTAGTAATGTGATTATATTCGTGTCACTTTTTTTGCTAATTTTGGTGCAGTAAGATCGAGAGTATCCAAAAGGATTGAGAGTTGTAGGGCAAGGTACTGAAATAGTAGTACCCGCGATTGTTGTCACATTGAGCCGACTGCTAGTGGAAGTCTTGTTAGTACTTGCACCTTCTTATAGTTTTGAGGTGTCTGTGTGGTTATGTTCTCCTTCATATATTTCCACCACAATAGACTAATCTTTTATGCTTCTCCGAACCGGTCACATGCTAAATGCATAACTTATTATTAGAATGTGCAGCAAACTGACTCGAACTGAAAAAATTCATTCTTCACAGTCATTGGATAGGGGTTTAATTAGAATTTTTATCTTCTTCTTGACATGTTAGGTAGGTGTAAATTCTAATAATTTCAAAATGTTACAGTCAGTAGATGCATATGTAAAGCTTTCTGAACTGAGTGTAGGTTATTCTAGTTATATGAACTGAGTGTAGAAGGAATTACGTGTATCAAGAAAAAGGTCTAAATACTTTCAATTATAGTTATCTGAACTGAGTGTATAAAGCTATCTAAACTGAGTGTAGCAAGAAAAAGGTCTTAATACTTTCAATTTGAAGTTTTTAGGTGCATCAAATTTAATTCTTGATGTTATAACATTCTTAATAAATCAGAATTATGTAAGGACTATTTTACACTAAATGTGGTAACAATTCTCTATTATGGTAACAATTCCAAGTACTTAGAAAGCTTTTATTAAAATCAATATCCCATTTTTTTCTTCTTAAAACCTGGAACAGTTTTACTCTTGAATTACATGGCTTGGAGGAATATACTTCCTGCTTGTGTACTTCTACAACTTCATTGGTTTCAGATCTAAGACATATGTCATCCTTTGTGCTCCCATTTTCAATAACTGGTCTGATGTCACTAGAAGCAATCTCCAATTCTGGGACCTTTTTAGTTACTTCAAATATTTAGACTCTTTTTGCTTCTAGTGCAACTAATTCCTCATTAACAACACTTTTCTCCTCTTTCTCATCTTGACCGTTAGTTTTCACATCCTTTATTTCTATTTCAACATTTTAACCTCTTCTTTTGGTGGTGCTTCAACAACTGTAGCCTTTGAAAGCAATTTATTTTCTTTCTCCTCAATGTCAGCATTGTCTCAAGCAACTTTCTTCATTCATTTTCTGCATTAGTGATTCTAAAGTTGCTGACGCTTCTTGATTTGAGCTCTCTGCAACAACATGTTCCTCTTTTGGAGCCTCTTCTACCTTATCTACGAGAATCGCTACTTCATTTCTGGCAACAGCCTTAGCAGCTTTTTGCTCATTTTTTCCAGTAGCTTTAGTTATATTTTCCTCTACACTGGGAACTAGTTCTGAAACTTCTTTCTTAGGTTCTGTTATGGTCCATGGACGGTGTCTAGTTGGTTTTATGCGTGTGTTTGTAATGAAAGAAAAATTGCAATTGTGTACTATTAATATTTATTTAAAAGGTCCATTTTATGTATAACGTTTAAAAAAGTTTCTTTTTGATTAAATGTGTGGAACTTATAGTTTCCTTTAGCTACTCTGATTGCTATTAAGTGTGTTTTGGAATTTTATCTTGATTTGCAGTGGGAACAATGAAATACTTTATGCTTTACCATTTTCTCCTTTAACATTCAACATGAATGTTCTTGGCAAAGAGTCACTTGAGAATCAACGAGTTCTATTAAGACTATTTTATTTATACTTAGAGACCATAAATTTCTATGAAAGTCTCCATATTTTATTAAATACCTCTTTACTTCATTTGAGGTAGTGGTATGGTCTGCATACACATTACCCTCCACAGACCCCACTATATGGGAATACACTGGGTATGCTGCTGCTGTTATTGTAATATGTTAACTCCTTGCAAATTGTCTTTGTTACTGTCACTTATAAGTTTTACTTACTTTTTGTTAGGGCATTTAGAAAGATTTGAAGAGGCCGATTTAAACTTGGGTTCAGCTTAGCACAAGTGCTATGACTAGGTAAAAAATTCTTATCATCAGCCAACACATAATTTTGATAACTTACTTGTGGCTTTTATAATTTACTAGTAAGTAATTAATGCTTTTGTATGTTACAAGATCTAATTTTACTATTGTCCTTCTTTAGGAATGCAAATGTTCCGTCCATGAATTGCATGGATTTACCTAGGTATAGCGATGAGTATGAAAAAGGTGTTAAATCTTTCTTATATTTTGCTTACACTTATGGAGATCCTCAAGGAAAAGAAATTCAGTGCCCATGTGATAAATGTTGTAATGTCCATTGGACTCGAAGGGATGTAGTGTATAATCATCTAATAGCCCATGGATTTGTTGATGGTTTTAAAAGATGGATCAATCACGGGGAATGGGAAATCGATTTGAATGGTGATGATCATATGGATGTCTCGAATGATAATATTAAGGGGTTATTGAATGATCAATTTAGACATGTTGCACAAGCTGAAGGACTTTATGAAGGTCAAGATGAAGATGCCAAGAAGTTCTATAACTTAATTGATGAGGCAAGCCAAGAGCTATATCCCGGATGTAAAGGATTCTCTATATTATCATTCACAATCCATTTATATTTATTGAAGTGACTGCATGGATTGTGAAATGAATCAGTCACTTCTCTTTTAGAATTATTAAAAGAGGCAATGCAAGAGTTGAACATTCCTCTATCATACAATAAAGCCAAGTCTATGGTCAAGGATCTCGGTCTTGATTATTAGAAAATTAATACTTGTCCTAATGATTGTATATTGTTTAGGAATGACCATAAGGATGAAGAATCGTGTCATGTTTGCGGAGCTTCTCAATACATTAAACCTCCTGAAGTTGATTCTGAGGTTGTTGATCCTTCTAAAAAATCTCATCGCGTTCCAGCAAAAGTTTTGAGATATTTTCCTTTAGTTCCTAGACTCTAAAAGGCTATTTATGTTCTCAAAGACAATAAATTCATTAAGGTGGCATAACGAGGACCGTTCTAAAGATGGAAAGTTAAAGCATCCTGCTGATGGACCAGCATGGAAACATTTTGATAGCTTGTAGCCAGATTTTGTACTAGATTCTCATAATTTGAGACTTGGCTTATCAACTGATGGATTCAATCCATTTCGGACTATGAGTATATATCATAGAATATGGCCAGTTATGGTGAAGGTGTATAATTTTCCACCCTGGATATGCATGAAACCAGAGTATTCTATGCTTTCCTTACTCATTCTTAGGCCTCGTTCTCCTGGAAATGACATTGATGTTTATTTACTGCCATTGATTGATGAGTTAAATTTATTGTGGCAAACAGGTGTTGAAACAAATGATGCTTCAAGAAATCAAACCTTCCAAATGAGAGCAATTCTTATTGGACAATCAGTGACTTCTCTGCATATGCTATATTATCTAGTTGAAGTACAAAAGGAAAGCTAGCTTGCTCTTTTTGTAATTATGACATTAATTTTTTCTATCTTAAACATAGTAGAAACATGTGCTATATGGATCATCCATGGAGATCTAATAAAAATATTTCAATAGAAAAACTGAATTTAGACCTCCTCCGCATTTGTTAAAGGGAACTGATATGCTTAACAAGTTACGAAACATGAACAATGTGTTTGTTAAAAAGAGAAAGACAACAAATGATGGCCCATGGAAAAAAAGATCAATCTTTTTTGAATTACCTTATTGGGAGCACAATCCGTTACCCAACAACCTTGATGTGATGCACATATAAAAGAATATAGTCGATGCTGTGATTGGAGCTTTTTTAGATATTTCTGGCAAAACAACAGATCATGCAAAGGATCTTTATGATTTGAAAGAGATGGGAATTAAGAAGAGCCTTCATCCACAAGATACCATGGATAGCAAGAGAATCAAGATTGCAAAAGCATTCTTCTCAATGACTAATGGAGAAAAATCAATTTGTTGAGGAGTTTTAAAGACAACAAAGCTACCTAATGGTAGTGCCTCCAACGTATCTAGGTGTGTGTAACTAGATGAAAGAAAATTATCTGTCTATAAGACTCTGATGCTCATTTCATGTTATATTACTTGCTGCCAATACCAATTAAAAGTATCCTTCCTGATCATGTTGATATTGCTTTGATTTGTTTGAGTTCATTCTTTTGTCGTTTATGTGAAAAAGTTATCACAATGGAGGAAATACATTGCTTAGAAGTTGAGATCATAGAAACAATAAATTGGTTGGAGCAAATTTTTCCTCCTACATATTTTAATATAATGATTCATTTGCCTATTCATTTAGCTAATAAAGTGAGATTCGGAGGTCTAGTTCAGAATCGATGGATGCATCCCTCGAAAAGAGATATGTGTACGTTTAAATCATATATCCGCAATAGAAACTGTCCAGAATGATCTATAGCAGAGGCATATCTAGTTGAAGAGTGTTTAACTTTATGCTCTAGATATTTACATGTGGGCATATGTACAAGATTTAATAGAAGACCTTGAAATGGTGATGAGTATGGCTCAGGTGATGCACAAACTTTCAGTTTATTCCCTTCCAAAGGTTGTCCTTTTGGAGCAAAAAAAATGCAGCTATTGTTTTAGATAACAAGTCACTGAATCAGGCGCATGCATACTTATTGGCCAATTGTGATGAAGTTCAAGAGTATATAAGGTACTTTAATCACTTATAGTATTTTCATTTTATGAATAGTTTTTATCTTGTTGTATTTATTATTCTGATGAATAATAATACTTGTTAAGTAGAGAGCATGAGCATGAGCTTAATAGACAACCACAAAGATCAAAATGGAGCAAGGCTAAGAATCATAGACAAAACATCTCTGAATCGTTTGAAATTCGTGCTTTGCAAGATGATGTGCCTGATCTGATAAAATAATTTTCTAGAGGACCAAATGCATTTGCTAAAAGATATTCTGGGTATCTCATTAATGGATATAGATTCCATATTAGGCAGCGTGATGCAAGGCGTAAAACACAAAATAGTGGTGTTACATTAGTTGCCTCAACCATAAGCTTTGCAAGCTCAAAGGATAAAAATCCAGTCCATGCAGATTTGACTTATTATGGTAGAATTGTTGATATACTGGAGTTAGACTATTATGGCCATTTTAAGGTTGTTTTGTTCAAGTGTGACTGGTATGAGGTTGAAAAGGATACTTATGTCCTTTCTTATGTCTACTTCAACAAGTAGTGCTCTTTGGAAGAACCTTTTGTGCTAGCATCTCAAGCACACCTGTGCTTTTATGTGAAAGATCCATATAATCAAGATAGACATTATGTTATGAAAAATGTTCCGAGAGACCTATTTAACATGAGTGACCAGGTTGAGTCTAATACCTCAGAAAGTTATGAAAATGAGCCTTCTGAACAGTTTAAGGGTTCATCTATACCGAATGATAATGATGAAGTTGTCTTAATAAGGAATGATGTTCCAAAAACAATTATTGATATGGAGGCCGAAGGATTTCTTGCTGAACAACTTGAAATTGAGAATGGCAATGAGTCTAAAGACGAGTCTGAAGATGTGTATGAAGAAGAATATGAAAAGAAGTTTGCAGATGAGTTTGGAGAAGAGACTGAAGACGATGTTGATTTAGAGGATGAACCATGACTTTGTTATTTTGTTGATGTCCCTTAATGTTAGCTTACTCTTTCTGTTGTTTGACTGTTTGCTGGTACAAAAACTTTTAGACATCTAATATGCAGAAACATTGAGGAGATTGACAATCTTTATGTTTTTTTTTTTGGCTTTTTTTGGGATATTTAATATGCAGACACATGATATTATGACAAGCTTTAAGTATCCTGTTGGCTTCTTTCCTATGCTTGGTTATTATTTTATTAGTAACCCTATAGTGCTTGCTTACTCTTAGCACGATGCAGTTATGTATGTTAGTTAATAACCTTTTCTGGTTGTACACTACACTGATGTTTCCTAAATTCCTATTTTATTCTATTATTATTACCAGGTAGTGGTCATTTGAAAGATAGTGGACCAACGAATTTTGAGGCAACTCTGTGATACTAAATAGGTATACCTTCATTTATCCTTCACATTTTTTTCTCTGAAGGCTACTTAGATACAATAGTTGCGTTGAGTGTTGATCGGATGTGAAACGTTAATTACTAGTTTACCATTTACCTGTGTGTTGATATACAGATTTACATCTGCTGTGAGCCTGTGACTCAGTGTATATGTGTGTATTTACTATTTAATAGCTGACTATATGTGTATTAATATTTTCAATGGGTTCGGTGCATTCTTGAAGTATTCAAGTGAACATAATAAATAATTGCTTAAATGGAATAAACTATGGCAATTGAAGATTAGCAACAAAAATTGAGAACTTCTGTTGGGACAGTAGTGAATTGTTATAATGTTCAAGGCTAGTTCATTTATGTTGGTGAGTATGGAACTTGCTTGTAGTAATATCCAGGACAGATAAGTTGAAACCATCAAAAGTAGTTGTTAGTATAAAAGTTAGTTTATCAAAACCATATATATTAGTA
This sequence comes from Capsicum pubescens, assembly GCA_030864215.1. Lineage (NCBI taxonomy): Eukaryota > Viridiplantae > Streptophyta > Magnoliopsida > Solanales > Solanaceae > Capsicum > Capsicum pubescens. Next base: position 187,876,717 of record CM061544.1, on the reverse strand, counting down.
ATGGAAGTTGAAGAAAAATCTTCTAACTTAAAAGGTGTAAGCAGCCGCGTTCCTAACAATATTAGTTCAAATAAATAAGGATAACTAACAATAATACTTCTTGTTATTGGTACTATTTTTCATAATTAACCTGTGCTAATGTCTCTTCTCTTTTTTGCTCAACAACATGAACAAATGTTGGTTTCTTTACTATCAACCCACTGTTCTGATCTCCCTATGATTAAGTAATTGAGAAGTGAAAAAATAGGTTCACAAATTTACTTATATTCATATTGCTAACTCTGAGTACATACTAGAAGATGCCTATTTCCTCGATCACCATTCACGAATATTAAATCTATGGTATTTATGCTAATAAAATAAATACAAGACGTGTTTTTATACACTCATTTTAAAGTTATTTGTAAGCTCTTTTTGAGTTGAAGCACCTAAAAATTAAAGTCATGTGGGTTTACCTACAATACACACATATACATCTTTTAGAAAGCTAAAAGAGCAGACTCTTTTACAGAACTACCCTTGGACAAAAAGGGAACATAAATGAATTTGTACTGGAGGTGGCTTATCTTTGGTTTTGAGTGAACCTTGGTGCATCCATGAGGTTCCTGTTAGTCTAGATTATCAAATGTCATTCTTGAAAAACCCTGTCCTTCTACAAGTCATCCATTTTTTTGTATTCACTTGTTTATTAGGGTTTTTATCTGTGCTCTTGTTGCTTTGAGTTTTAAAAATATTCTGTACGTTTCTTTTGGCGCACCTATGTAGTTTCTATTTGTATATACTATGGAGGATTGGGTGTCTTTTTGAGTGAAGATTATAAAAACCCTCTATAGCTCCATGGATCGATACTCTTCGATCCTAAGTATGCTTAAACTTCCTCAAAGAAGCAATCTTTACAAATATACAGATGAATATTGAAGGTGGTACAACTTAAAATTTTTGTTTTCCCTATTGTTCTGAAAAATGTTACTGATCTTCAAGACTCAAATCTTGGAAAACAGATACATGAGGCTATTGTTAAATTTAGGTATGATACAACATTAGTCACTGTGGTGAATTTTGTTAACCATTTACTTAGGAGCTTTGGTGGGAGTATTCATGATGTTTATACAGTATTTTCTAGGATTAGTCAAAGAGATCAAGTTTCTTGGAATTCTTTGATAAATGCTCTATGTAAATTTAAGGAGTGGAAGTTGGCATTGAAGGCTTTTAGGTTGATGAGGTTAGATGGGTTCGATGCTAGTTCATTTACGTTGGTGGGTATGGCACTTGCTTGTAGTAATGACCAGGACTGATGGGTTGAGACCATCAAAAGTAGTTGTTAGTATAAAAGTTAGTTTATCAAAACCATATATATTAGTAATGAAAGTTGAAGAAAAATCTTCTAACTTAAAAGGTGTAGGCAGACGCGTTCGTAACAATATTAGTTCAAACAAATTAGGATAACTAACAATAATACTTATTGTTGTTGGTACTCTTCTTCATAATTAACTTGTTCTAACGTCTGTTCTCTTTTTTGTTCAACAACATGAACAGATGTTGGTTTCTTTAATGTCAACCCACTGTTCTGATCTCCCTATGATAAAATAATTGAGAAGTAAAAAAATGGGTTCACAAATTTACTTATATTCATATTTCTAACTCTTAGTACATTCTATAAGATGCCTGTTTCCTCGATCACCATCCACCAATATTAAATCTGTGGTATTTATGCCAATTAAATGAATGTAGGACGTGTTTTTTATACACTCATTTTAAAGTTATTTGTAAGCTCTTTTTGAGTTTAAGTACCTGAAAATTAAAGTCATGTGGGTTTACCTGCAATACACACATATACATATTTTTGTATTCACTTGTTTATCGGGGCTTTCCTGTCACTCCAATAAAACCATTGCCTTATTTTAAAACTGTGACACTACTTCTCGCTGGGATCATTTGTAAATAGTTGTTTGTGTTGCTACTGTGAATGCCTGCTGAAACATTCTTAGTGTTATCCACAGGTTGTGAAACAGTAGCTGGCTCATTCATCAAAGATTAATAAACAGAGAGAAACATAATGCTGTCATTCATCACAAATTAATAAATAGAGAGATACATAATGTTGTACCACTGAGAAATATATATCTGTATTTGCTTCCTTAACCTTTGTGATACCATTCAGTGCATTTGTTACGTGCTTAGATAAACAATCTTTTAATTAGTTTTGATCATATTTAGCTTAGACATGTCATTTGGCCTATAATTGGTGATACTTTCATACTGTACTTTCCGTCTATATTGCTCGTACTCTTTCCTGCATCTCTTTATCTACCTCTATCAAATAGACCACATCCTCAAAACTAGTAGTGTCCCTCTACTCTTTATTCTGTGTACTTGTGTTGGTAAGGCTAAGTTTATATCATTTGTGTGAATCTAAAATTCTTTGTCTCTATTTGCAGTTAGTAAGGATGAAGCAGGAAGCAACTCTAAAGGAAAAAGTTTTGAATTCGAACAAAGCTCAGAGTCCTCTGAAGAATATGAATTCCAATACTCAATACCGTTCAAGTGCTGAACTAGTCAAGGAATATAAGATTAAGAGAGAACAACTTGCAAAAGAACATAATGATAAAATTAGGAAAGATCAGGCACCGATGATACATAAAAGAAAGAATCTTGAGGAGTCCATTGCAAAGCAAGAAAAGAGTATATTTCCTATTAACAGGTCAATGAGCCAATCTTCTGTAAGGAAAGATATTAATGCTTCACATATGATCACTGGAAAAGGACAAATCAAACAACGGTTATTTCAACATCAATCTGGAGAGCCCATTAAAAAAAAAGGAGTCGAATCACCTATGCACAACTTCATGTTCCAAGGACTTTCAAAGGTCGATTTTAATACTTCAGATGTTATTGGAAGATCACAAGTAAAACAAGAGAAACAACATGCTATTAAAGAGCTAGAAAACTACAAATAGGTGAACAAGAAGGCAGTCATACCGTCAAGTAGTCTTGATCAGTTTCTAGAAAAATAAGGGATACACATAAGTGGTGAAAAAGAACATTATATTCACACAACAGATGATATTAGAGTTCTGCTTACTAAAGATCTAGATGAACATAATAAGCAATTGGATGATCCTGCGGAACAAGAAGAAATTAGTGAGGATGGGTGGTTAAATAGTGAAGAGGATATGAATGTTGATTGTGGTACAAATGGTATGTCTTGAATCCTATAATTTTAGTACTCATTGTATTTGTTTCTTATTTCTTGGTTGTTACATCAATCTAGGAGTGCCACAGAAGAAAAATGTTCGAGGACCAACAACATGCAAGGAAATTCATGCGATAACTTTAGATAAAAGAGAGGTGGTGACATTTGACTTAGGACAAGCAGTGGGACCAACTGACAAGGTAGTTTCTAATTTAAGCAACTTCATAGGAATAGTTGCAGGGAATCCCAGATTTATCACCTTGTTGTACACTAGTTGGCATGTTGTTCCAGATGAAACTAAAAAATGCATGTGGGATTATGTCAATGTAAGAAAAATTAATATTTGAGATTGTACATATATTATGTTTATTATTAACCGAAGCTTAATATATTTATTTTGTATAGTCAAAATTTTTTATTCCAAAGGAAGGACAGAAGTGGGTGATGCATGGTCTTCATTATGCTTGGAGGGGATTCAAGAGAGAAGTTAAACGGAGATTTTTTGATAAAAGACTTACTATTGAAAAAAATGCTAGAAAAACATCTCGATGGTGTTCCAGCTGTTCACTTATGTCAGTTGATTGAGTACTGGAAGCATCCAGAAGTTGAAGTGAGATTAAAATAATGCATATATACTCTTGACATATTTTTCATATTTAATTTATGTTCTCTTTTTTAGGCCTTGAGCGAGGTAAATTCTCAAAATAGGAAAAAACAAAAGTGGAGACATAGAATGGGACCTGTTAATTTTGGAAGAGTACATGTGGCATTGGTAATATTTAGTAGACGCTTTTAAAAAAAATATATTTTTCAATATCTTTTTTAGTTTGTTATAACATATTTATATTTGTTTTTACACTTTAATTTGATATAATTTGTAGCATCGGACAAAAGAAAATAATGAGTAACCATTAAAGGCTGAAATGTTTGTTGCTACTCGTACAAAGACGGGAAAAGAAGTTCCGGAAGATACCCAAATTGCAATAGTAAGTAATTGATTTTGACTGTAACTAAGTTCATATTTGATCCTTTTATTCTCATTTCTATTTAATCCAGTATGTTCCGTTGTATCACCAAGAAATGATTTGAATAATATTTCCTTCTTATGTATGGAGTTAATAGGGTTTTTCTCTCCTTGACCTTGTGTTGACCAACTTTTATACCATCTTGCTTGCTTTTGAGTGGATGTGAGTTTTTTACACATTTATCTACTTACTTTGGTGGCCGATATTCTCTAGATGCTTGTTGGAAAATGTGAGAATGAATTTGCAAGGCTTAAAATTTCTTAAACTACTAATACCTAAATATTGCTTACCCTTTTTTTGAGTTATTTTTATTGGGTGATACAAAAACTTGTGACCAGCTTGATTTGGTGACACATAAAAATGGTCAAAACTAAGACTTTACTATTGAAAGATCCTGCCTCTGTGATAATATTCACTAGAGTGTATTGTATTGTTTAGACTTTTGTTAGTTTTGAGAAGACATGAAACATCAAAGTGATAATCGAATGGATTGAAGTACAACCAAAACTGACTGAACTTTAAAGAAATTGATGTTAGACTTTCACTTGTGTCTCCATGTTACCTGCTGGATTCATTACAGTGATATTGATCCATTATTGTGATATGATCATTTTTTTCCTGTTGTTTCACCTATGTCTCCATGTTATCTGCTGGATTCTTCTTGTCAACTACTTCTTGGATGAAATATCTTGATTTGGTGTGCACAGAGATAGAATAATGTTCAGCCTCTGAATATACACTTTAAGCAAGTAGTGACCAATATATAGCTTAAAAGTTAACCAGTCCTTTCAACCAAACTGAATATGCATATAGATAGAAGAAAAGGTGTTGACTGTAGGCTACAACACCACTTGTATTTTCTCTCTCTTATATCTCATCCACGGTATCTACCTCTTCATTCTTTTCTCTCTTATGAGAATGTCTTCAGTGCATCAGAAAATATATAGCTTTTGTAATCAGTACCATTGTCATTTGCTATACATCCTTGTTGCTGCTTCAATTCCATTGGAGTTATTTCACTGTATTCGTTGATGCAGTTGTATTGACGCATAGTGAATTCCTGAATTTGTCATGTTAAGGACCATTTATGTATTGACAATATGATATTCAAAGCTTTGTTCAGTGGTATTTATGGTTTTTTTTAGACGTATGCTCCTATTTGGTAGAAAAGGACATACTAGGGATGCAAATATTTTTCAGGGTTGTTCCATATGTATTATTGGTAAGAGATAACCTTAACTGAGCAATAGGATAATATTATTTCTCTCTATTTTAGAATGGATTCCTGAGTCTTGAGGAACTAAAATAATCTTTTTTGGCTTTATGAGACTGATTTCTTTCCCAGAAGTATTATTATTAAGAAAGTTAATTATTTCTGCCTTGGGACTGAGAAGCCTTCTTTTGAAATATATCTTATATATACTGCATTATTTCTTCTCCTAACAGTTATTGTTTTACTTTTTTGATAGTCTGAACTAGAGAATTATCAAAATGCTGGGAAAAAACTAGATGATGCATTCACGACAGTGTTTGGAAAGGAGAAGCCTGGTCGAGTTAGAGGCTATGGTAGATCAGTGAAAAGAACATCTCTGGAAAAGATGAGGAAATGAACGAGCTTAAACAAAAACATGCTAATGAAGTCACTTCTATGAAGGAAGAAATTATAAGTGAAATGAGAGAAGAAATGTGACAGTTTTTTAATCAATTGGTGCAAAACAATCCTGGATTAAATTTTCAAGATATACTAGGGAGTGACGGATCTAAAATTCCTTCACCTGATGTGAGTAATGCACAAGCTATAAAAGGAAAAATCCTTTCAAATTCTTCCATCTCAGCTCATGCTTCGGTTCATGTAAAGGTACTTCATCTTAGAAATTCACAATAAATTTAAATCCTAAACTTTTAACTTGATTGAATTAATTAAAGAAACTTTGGATTCACATACTTCCTCATATCAAGATTGAAAAATATTTGTATTTACTTCATTTGTTTCATTTTAAATGTGCAGGATCAATGCGGGGGATAAAATTTGAATGGTGGACGCCACAACTCAACTTGATCGAGATTGAAGTGAATGATGAAGAATTTTTAAAATATTTTGATATACGTTTATATACAATTTTTTTTGTGTGGAACTTGATACAATTTTTATTATGTTGTTTTCTTATTAGTATGTAACAGACATATTTTTTTGAAATCAAATCTATGCACTTTAATTATTTATTAGGTTATTGGTGCATGCGTGAGATTATATATTTGTATGTTTATGTAATGTTCTTAGTGATGCATACATTTCGATCAAAATAATTATTTTTTAATTAGAAATTACGTACAAACATTTTATATGCCTAATGCCATTTTAGTAAAATGTGGTTTGAAATGTCAAATTTTAGGCGATATTGCTACACTTCAAAAGTATGGATAAAACATGCTTACACTTTACAAGTGTTGTCGTAGAGGATGTATAAAAGGCTACGTTTTTGAGGTGTGGCTAGTAATAAAGAAAAGGCCACATTTTTAAGTGTTGTTATAGAGGTGCTACGAAAGGCTACACTTCTGAAGCCTACCCAATAATAAAACAAAGGCAATGTTTTTAAGTGTTTATATAGAGGTGCTACAAAAGGCTATGCTGGTGAAGCGTGATCAATAGCAAAACAAAGGAAACACTTGTAAGTGTAGCTTTATCAAATAAAAGTGTTTCCAATGACAAGCTACAAAGCATGGCCTTTATACCTTAATGGCCACACTTTTAAATGTAGCTGATATGGCAACACTTGAAAAGTGTGGGCTTTGATCAAAGGTTATGCCTCTTTAGGCCACCCCCCCAAAAGTGTTTCCTAAAGTCCAAAAGTGTAGCCTTTGATCAAAGGCCAAACTTTCTGCTATTTTAGGCCACACTTTACAAGACTGGCCTTATGCAAAAAATGTTGTAGTGGTAGGTAACACCTATGCCTCATAAGTAGGCCTTCATATGTCTCAGAGAAAAATAAAGCTTTCAATAACTCCAGTCTGCTACTTATGGGACCAACCTATGGCCCACAAATACTACTTACGGCCGATAGGTGGTCTCGTAAGTAGTCTTCTGCTATACTTCATCATCTTTTTCTCCTCTTCTGCTCTAGACCCTGTTTTCCTACAAAACCAACATAATAACACATCACATCTAACAAAAAAACCTAAGTACTTGCTTAATTTTTTTAATTTAAGCATCAAAAGTTTCATGAAATCATGACACATCAACACCCTCAACTTAGAATTTTTGCATATCCAAGGAAACTGACACCTAACAACAAAAACAAGATGCTTAATAAAAAGAAACCTAAGGCATCTACGATAGTCAACTCAATTCAGTTCAAAAATCTTTAACCCCTCTCATTTCCACGGTGTATCCATGTATCACAATAGTATTACATAAAAGAATCAAGTAATATCAATATATTAGCAACAAACAACCATACGAATATAGAATTTACACTACCCCAATAGATAAGCAGTCAATAACACAACCACGTACCTTCATAACAAAGAATTCCCACTCTTACAATATCATCATTCATGTCTATGCAAGGGACTATATAATGATACTCACGTTCAAAAAAGAAGTTCCAATCAATGTGCATAAAATACCATAGGCTTGCTCTTATTTTCTATACCTTAAATTTTTGGACAGCTAGACTAGGATCCCTATAGGACTTTGCTCGGCTTGTAATGTAGGCTTGGGGGAAGGTATGATATATTCGGTATAGAGTGACTCACCCTCCTCGACACTACACTTACATTTTAGGATCCACTTTTTAACAATTTTTCTTTTATTTCTCCTTTATTGATTTTGTGGATTGGGTGTGGTTTTATTTTCTTCACTTATTCTATTTTATTTTTCTTTTCAATTTTTCTATTTCTTTTCTTTACCTTTTTTCTCTATCACACCCAACCTTAGTTTCTTTTTTGTTATTCATGACCTTTTATATACCCAACTTTAACTATTCACCCGTATGATAGCCACCCTTAACTTAGGTAATTTGCTTGAGTTGAGGTGCACAATATCCAAAGAGGGGCCAGGACCAAAACAAGTTCATTATAATAACTTAGGAAGGAGAAAGGGTGAAAATAAGAAAATAGGTCAATGAGGGCTCAAAGTAGGGGTCAAGGGATACTTATTCACATTTAGATGTCCATTTAGGCTAAGATTGGACTAATTTAAAAATGGCTTATGATCATGTCCTAACTAATAATCCTACAACCTAGGCAAGACTAATTGGGCAAGGACCGAGCAATTTTTAAATTAAATGCACTCAGGGAACTAGGTATGTACCTCACACACATATGGTACAAGGTTATATCACCAACTACTACCTATCCAATTCATGCAATGCTAAGATATGGTTATTTTGTCCATAATACTAATGCCATGAAAAGATTCAAACGATGGTTACACATATATTTACATCACACAGTTCACAAAAATTTTAAGAGTGGTATTTTTTTTTTCTCAAAACTGTTAAAAAATGCAAAACAACTATCAACTGCACTTAGGTTCCTTAATTTCCTCCTAATTTAATAGAAAAAAACACAAAACATAAAATAATACAACACGTCCTATTTATGTTGGTTCTGATAGGATATTACAACCTACGACCAAAGACACACAACATGGAAAACTCTCATCTAAGGTATACCCCCACCCCAATTGAAAGTTGATGCATTGTCCCTAGTTCATGCTAGAGAATGAACACAGCAGGGTGTAGGGACATACTTGGGATGCTCTAGGCATTCAAAGCTGAATCACCCCATTTGGGGAATCTCATGGATCATATAGAGAAGGAGGTGGTGGTGCGCTAATAGAGTAGGCACCTGTGTCCATCTCGGCATGCCTTTGATCATCAATAGAAATCTGAAAAACTGACTCTACAGTAGCCTTTTTCATGGTCCACTGATAATCCATCTCAGGATAATGTAAATTCTCTTTCTGTCCTCTCTTTCCCCAAACAATTGGGACCTTATCATCATCCACAAACAAATAAAACACTATGGGTACTAGACTGGGTAGTGTCTATATAAAATAGGGATAATTAGAGGGACGATCAAAATGTGGCTCTTAGCTAAGGATCACACCTCTGAGCTCAATATGGCCTTCTCCTCGAGTAGGTCTAATAAATTAAACACCTAGACCTTATAAAATTGTGAACTCATCGGGTCTGAAAACTATCTATTAGGGCATACAACTCTCTCATGAAAGCCTCCAAGGCTATCACCATCCTACTCTTGACTCTAACCTTAAAAGCCTCCTAAGTGGTCCAGACCCAAGGCCTATTCTTACTAAATAGTATGGCCAACTGGGTCTCTATATGGGTAAGTCGATAATCCACCTCATACTTCCACTCAACTATATATTAAAAAAATTCTCGTGGCACACTCATAACACCAATAATTATTAGGTGAGGGAGAAAAGTAAAAATCACAAGTGGTGTTGAAGTAGAAGCCAAGGCTTGTCCTGATGCACCCGTGTCCCTCTCACCGCATGTAAATATCATGGAATATGCTCTTTGACTGCCCATATCAACATCTATAATCCTACTAGGACTCTCAACAGGCTTGTCCAAAATAGAAGGCCCTTCAAAATAGTCCATACCAAAAAATTAGTTGGATACGTTCCATATAGCAAAATCGGGTTGGATGCATCATTAATCATGTCAATATTTTCCATGCCCATGAGGTTCATCTTGATCCGTTGATCTATCTCTAGAATTGGAATCACTCTATTCGTATCACATTGATGTTACAAGAAACATGGGAAGGAAAGGGTGGTGAACTCCCTAAATGCTCTCTCGTGGATCTTAGTTTGGATCCACCCAGAAAAATTGGTATCATAACCAACTATCAAGTTGGCAATTAATACTGCTCTATCCCAGGTGAGAATGTTATTTGTAGATGTCAAACTTAAATAATGTCTCACCACTTACAACTTTGCTGCAAATTATAGCATTGCCTTCTTAATCTCCACCTTCTCCTCAACCCAAGGGGCATCATTATCCAACTATACAATTTACTAGGCTACCTATCTATACAAGTTTACCCTCTATTCTATATTCTTAGTATCCCTTATTATGCGCCTACTATGCACTAACTTTATATAGTAGTCGAGCTAAGTTATGATGGCTAGTCCCACATACTCTGTTCCAAACAACGCCCGCCTGACTGTCTCCTCGAAAATATTGACCCTAAACCCTCTAAATAATATATGGGTTAGCTAGGGATGGTCAAATTATCTAACCTCAACTAGAGTAACCAAGTTTACTAACGATGCCTATGAAGTATAGAACCCCTGAACAATCATCAGGAACTAAAAGGCTAGTCATCCACCCAAGTTGGAACCTTTCAAATAAAGCCTGCAGGTCTGGAGATCCTACTAAATTGAACAACTCAATCTTGATATACCTTATAATACAACGTCGTGGTTGACTCTCCTTAGTAACAAAGTTGTCTCTGTCATAAATCTGTTGCACGCCCTTCATAAACCATCTCGGATGAACTTGATCTATAGAAATAATATAGATATGTGTGGAATCTAAATATTGAGTAATAGGTGTTGAAGTTGTAGCCTGAGTACCCTAAGCAGTGGATTGAGTACCCTGAGCGAAAGGTGAAGAAATCTCCAATAGAACCTACGCTATATTATCTCTTACATCAGACTAAGGTTTAGCTGAACGTAATGTAGACTCACTTTCAACTAAACCGAATGAGAATCTAACCCCTCTTCAGACTGGGAGTTAGATGCATCCTCCCTCTCACCAAATCTTGTACTGATTCAACCTCTTTATCTAAAAAAGTGTGTGGTGGTGAAGTAGTGGTGAACTTCATCTGAAGCCCAATCCAGACAAAAGGTACTGGTGGAGTTCGGGGCCCTGCCTGTGGTGTCTATGGTAGTGAAGGATGAGAGCCTAACTCAATATCAACTACTGCAGGCTAAGTGCCCAACTGAACAACTACAACTACTACTGCAGCCTGCCTCTATGCACGACACCGAGTATAGTGTGCGACCAATGGGGTACCATCTAAACTCACTAGATACTCCTCAATGGATCTACTTTGATCAAGATATTCATCATGTAACTTGGACTGTACTTCCTTCTTTTGAGCAGCCTTGGGTTGTATTGTACTTGAAAAAGGAGTTGTTAGTAATTGAAACACAAAATTGAAAAAAAAATTGGAAGAAAATTGACTATCCAAAGTAGGGGCTACCTATACCCCCTATCAATGGGCCATAGATAGTACCTACGGGGTAGTAGGTAGCCATCACAACTACTTGACAAAGCCTTGAAGCTTTAAGGCTTCAAGTCTTATACCAACGAGGCTACCTACGGTCTCATAGGTACCACTTACAAGCTCATAAGTAGCTTTCATAAGTACCAATATGATAGTAAGTTAGATCTCCCCCAAAATTTTCATTCCATACAGGTATAATTTCAACTTTTAGATCAATTTTGAACACTACAACATACAACAAGTCAATTTCCATAGGTATTTTAGGATTTTTTTTCCTAATTCCACCTCTACTTCCAATGTTTATTCTTATCACGAGTTTCCCCAAATGAAATCATGCAAAAAATTAACTTTCACCAATTTTAGGCTCTACATATTTCAAGAAGTATGAGAATTTAATAATTCATGTTTATATCGCACACTATCTAAAGTTCCATGTTTAAGAAAACAAATTTAAACAAGTTTGAGCCCAAATTTCTTTCCTTGAATATAGATTTTAGAAGTAGAAGGTGAACACTTGATTTTATCCCTAATTTCAAAGAGATTTCATTCAAGTAGGGTGGTTGTGAGATGAGTTTTTCTTTTAATATAGAAGAGTGAAAGTTGGAGAGTTTTAAGGAAAGTGGGAGTTTTGAATTTGAAGAAGTAGAGCATTTGGGAGTTTTGATTTAGGGTTAAATAGAAGAGGAATGGTGGGTCAAGTTAAGTTGCATGGGATCAACCCAAATTCTTTTAAACTAAATTTCAATCCAAGAAAACCCTACCTATGACCCTACTTACGGGTTGTAGGCAGTAGTTACGCCTCCTGTAAGTTGGGGTCGTATGTTGGGTCCTACATCTTTATGGGCTCTGATTTCTATAATCCTTACTTACGGGCTGTATATAGTACTTATGGGCCCATAAGTAGAGGTTTAAATCCTGAAAAATTACTTCTGATTCCCACGACCAAACATACATGTTGCGGGTTGGACCTACGACTGTGTAAGTAGGGTTGTAGGTCCACTTACCTTGACTTATATGAAATTTTTTATTTTTACCATTTTCAAGTGTTTCTCCATGCTTTTACAGAAGCATAAGTGAATTCTAACACCTTCGTTTTCTTCGTAAGAAATAATTGATTTAACTACGTGGCATAATGTAGCTATGTTAGATACTCAGACTTGAATAACAAGCCCATGGGTTGCCTTATATAAAGCATTTGATTTAATTTCACTGCATGACTCGATTGCCTTGGCTACTCAGACTTTGCCAAGCTTACATCCTCACAAACCTTTAACTTCCCCATACTTCTCATATAATGCTTGAAATGATAACTGTTCACCATAAATAGGGCATCTCCATATCGTTTAAACTCAATTTCACCATGTGGGAATATTTTAGCCATGGTGAATGGTCCAGACCACCTAGAATTCAGCTTTCTAGGAAACACGTAAGGTCTTAAAATATACAACACGACCATATCACCAGGATCGAATACCTTTTTCTCAATTTTCTTATCGTGGTACAACTTTATCTTCTCCTTATACAATATTGAACTCTCATATGCATGGAGGTAGAATTCACCTAGATCATTCATCTTGTCCAACCTCAAGTGTGCAACATCACTCTGCTCAAAATTTAGCTTCTTCAATGCCTATAGTGCCTTATGCTCAAGTTCGACCGATAAGTCCTATACCTTTCCGTACACAAGCTAATAAGGAGAGACACTTATAGGGGTTTTAAGAATTGTATGGTAGGACCAAAGTGCATTATCTAGCTTCCTTAACCCATCAGTCTAACTGCCGTTCACAATCTTTGCCAATATATACTTGATCTTCTAATTGGGGACCTCAACCTGCCCACTTGTCTACGGATGGTAAGGTGTTTCCACCTTATGTTTCACACCATATTTTTCAAGTAGGGCCTTAAATAGACGTTTACAAAAATTTGAACCAGCATGACTAATAATAACCTGTGGAGTACCAAAGTAAGACAAAATGTTCTTCTTAAAAAATGCAGTAATACTTGAAGCTTCATTTATTAGGAAGCACAACCGCTTCCACCCACTTAGAAACATAATCGAATGCCACCAATATATACTTCACACCATGAGAACTCCCAAACAGACCTATGAAATTAATATCCCATATATTAAACAACTCAAGCTCAATAATAGGTGCCATGAGATGCTCATATTTTTGCAAGATATTTCCTTGCTGCTGACATTCATCATGAGACCGAGCATAATCATGTGCATCTTTATAAATTGCTATCTAATAATAACCACACAATATTATGGGTTATACGAGTACCTCCATGGTGACCCCTAACTGGAGACGGATGAAAAGCCTCAAGAATGCTCATTATCTCAACTTCATGAACACCCCCCCAATCACACCACCCGCACACACCTAAAATAAGTAAGGTTGATCCTATAAAAACTTTTCTACCTCATGTAAAAATTATTTTTGCAACTGAAATAACAAATCTTCTGAGATAACATCACTTTCTGAATAATTGAAAAAATAGAAAACCAGGGGATCCCCTAATTTAAGTATCACCTTCTGTTCTAGGTGGGATAGACAATCTGCAACCTAGTTTACTGTGCTCTTCCAGTCTTTTGCTTCGAAGTCAAACTCCTACAACAATAGAACCCATCTAATCAACTTAGGCTTATCATCCTTCATATCCATAGGGTATCTAAGATCCGTATGGTCAGTATGCACAATGACTTTGGTACCAATCAAATAATACCAAAACTTCTCAAAAGAAAACACCACCACAAGTAACTCATGTTCAGTAACTGTGTAATTTTTCCATATGGAGTTGAGTGTTTTTCTAGAATAATAGATGAATGAATAATCTTTTTGCATTTTTGGCCTAGGACATCTCCAAAGACACACCACTGGTGTCACACATCACCTCAGATGGGAGATTCCAATCTGGAGACATAATGATAAATGAAGAAATCAACCTTTCTTTTAGGAACTCAAAGGCTGAAACATCTTGGGTTTTCACCCCTATAAAATTTCATGGAATTCCATTCTTTAAACCTAATACCACTATGGGTACAATCCATATAGTGGGGTACGAGTAGTATGGTCCTATCGTATGCTTATTAGTGTTAGGTGGTGGGATAATTTTGGTCACAAAAAGGGGTATGACTTAGACGTGTGAGTCATAGGACTTGGTACGAGTCATATCATAGACTCATATGGTAGGCGGTGTTTGATCCTCTTGGTATTCCATTTTGCTAAGGATACAGATCATGGGTTTGGATCATATACCAGGGTTACGACTTGGTTGGATAAGTCATATACTGGATAGTGTTTTATCCAAGGGTAAGGCTTCGATATGAGTGGTGGGTTCCAATCGTATTGGGAGGGTACGACTCGTATGGGTCAGTCGTATCCCTGTGATGGGTTTGTAAGGGATTTAAGTAGGGGTATTCTGGACATTTTCCTACTTATCCTAATTAGGACCCACTACTTCTAATACATATTGAAGAATATTTACCCTATTATTCTATTCCTTAAACACTTAGAACTATTCCAAAACACTCCATAATTCTCCTAAGAGCTTTTGGGGAAAAGGAGCTAGGGTTTTAAAAAAAAAAGATTTCTTTGGGGCTTGTCTTGATAATTTCTTTTTGTCATTTTCTTTGTTTAAGGCATGTTTCTCTTCTCTCATGGTTAATTTAACTAAAGGCATGGTTTACATTATTGATTTCATGGTTTTATTATTGTATGATTATGGTTTTCAACTATTATTTGGGGATTTTGATATTAAATATTTGGTTATGGTTTTTATGGTTTTAATTATGCTTTTATATGCATTAATGATGGTCATGGATAATTGTACTACATGGGAATGGTTTAATAGTAATAGAAATTGGTTTTTGTTATATTATGCCCGCAATATGTTTGATAAAATACTTATAAATATATGTTCATTGCATTGACTTCTTTTAATGGAACTCTTGCATATTTTAGACTTGGTAAAGGAATTATGCATGGTTTAAATGGTTTGGAAAGGCTAAAGGATAAAATGGTTATGCTTGTGGGGAACATAGAAGTCTCCCAAGTGGTTTAATATGGTATATGGAAGGGTACTTGAAAGTCCCCTTAAACCTAAAAATTATTGGCTATGGATGTACTTGCAAGTAAGGGTTGGTACAACAATACCAATATCAATGGTCATTGTTAATAAATGGATAATGGTTTGGTTATTTGGAATCTAGTTTTAATTGGGCATTAATGATAGGGTGTGTATCAAAGCCGTGGAAGGTGGCGGTCCAGAAGGGACCAAAACTGGAAACTCGTATTTGCCGATATAAGGATTGGTCTTAGTGGACCGTGTGCATGATGTCACACTATTGGGGGATATACTAGCCATCCTATGAGATACTTCCTTATTCGTGAAGATACATGTACTGGGCCCTTTTAGTAGGGGGATATGAACCCATATATCCTGTAGATGGTTTAGGATGGCAAAGATACACAACCCATGTAATGGTTTTAAAGGCAAGCTAAACCCAGTACCCTTTCCCAGCATGGTTATAGATATATGTATGGTTGTGTGCATTGGATGTTTTTACTTGGTTTTATAACTGGCATTATTTTATCCTTATCTTGAGATTCATGCTAGCGGTTACTCGCTAACCCCATCTACTGGCGGCTGTATACCCACACTATGTAGGAACCAACCATTCTACTCCTACTTAGTGATTGACCCAGGGACAATATTTGGACTGAAGTGGTGAGTGTCCACCCTTCTAGAAGGCATCATTTTATGTTATGGATACTTTTAGACATTTATATTTTATTTTAGATAATTGGTTTTGTCCATGGTTTAGGGCTTATCCTAACTGGATCCATTTACTCTTTTGGATAAAGGCTTTATGGTACTTCTGGTGGTTAAAATGGCCAGGATGGGTATTGGTTCCAGCCTTGGCTTTGGAATAAGATGAAGGGCTGACATTATTGAATGATATTATTGGTTGTTCCATTCTATTACATTTTGGGATTTATTATATAAAATTTTGTTTAACTTATTTAGTTATAGTCTAGTTTATAGTCTTTTGTTTGGTATGTTGGGCGGTTGATGGGTACAGTTGGACTCAGTTGGGTCGATCATGATTGTGACCCTATCCCAGAGTCTTAATAAGAATATTTATTCTATCTTGTTATATGTCTAGAATTCAGCCCATCATAAGGAGAATATGGTAGTTGGGTTGGGTAACAGGGGGCGATCCCTGGTCCTGTTGGACTTGGGGTGTCCATTATGTTTAGGCCCTAGTTTGGGCTATGACAAGTTGGTATCAGAGACTAGGTTCTTGAATAATTAGGAGACCACAAAGACATGTCGAGTAGAGTCTCTTTAAGGGTTGTGTAGTGTGCCACACTCATAAGGGAGAGGCTACAAGGCATTTAGGAATATTTCACTTTTTTGGTATTCTATCTTTAAGCTTGAATTCTCAGTTTTTGAATTTTCTCTAATCTTTGTTTGTTAGTCTTTCAGATCATGCCTCGTAGATCTGGAACACAAGTAAATTCTTCTATTCCATCTGGGGGTAATGCTAAAGGTGTGCATCCTACTTTTGGGGTTCATCTTTGATCTCACAGTCCTATCGCTAATAGTTCTGGAGTTCCATAAGTTGCTACTATTCCTCTTCAAGGTGAGGTGACTAATGCAGAATTTCGTCAGTTTATTTATGTTATTACAAAATTGGTAGCTGCTCAAGCTGAGCAGGATGTGTCTGGTGCTTTGTCTGAGGAGGGAATAAAGGTTGGCTAATTTATGAAGATGGGTCCTCCAACTTTTTTTGGAGTGAAGGTGGAGGAGGATCCATGGGGCTTCTAAGATGAGAGGAAAAGATCTTTTAGGTGATAAAGGCTACTAATGTACAAGGGGTTAACCTTATAGCTTATCAGCTCAAAGATGTTGCTTATTAGTGGTATGAGGAGTGGGACAGGGATAGAGGGGATGTGGAAGAGGAAGGATTATGGGAGGCCTTTTCTAAAGCCTTCTTGGATTGATTCTTTCCTTAAGATTTAAGGGAAGATAATATGGAGGAGTTTATAAACCTTAGGTAGGGGAGGATATCGGTAAAAGAATAGGTTTTAAAGTTCCATTAGCTATCAAGGTATACTACTGACTTGGTGACTGATATGACATCAAGAATAAGGAAGTTTGCTTCTGGGTTGAACCGAGATTTTATCTTTGATAGAAAGACTGCTTTTCTCTTTAAGGATATGGATATCTCAAGGTTTACTATTAATATACAATAAGTGGAAGATGAAAAAAAGAGGTAGGCTGAGTTCAGAGAGAGGCAGGAAAAAAGGAACAAGTTTTCTGATCAGGGAAGTGCTCAGTCTTAGGGTGGTAGAAATGGTGGCAAGTGGTAGAAAAAAAATGGGGGAGTTCTAGTTTCTACTTTGCTGCTAGTGCTCCTTACTAGTCGGGCGACAAGCGTCATCATGGTGGTGATAATTCTCAGGCGTAGGATGCCTAATCTCAGGCGAGTGGAGGTTAATCAATTTCTTCATGTCTAACTGCCAATTTTGTGGTCGTCCTCAATGGGGTTATTATGATGAAGGAAGGGACAAATGTTTCAAGTGTCGCCAGGTAGGCCATCGGCTCAAGGACTATAGAGTTAATAAGGTTGCTATAAGGGCGAATAATATTCTTGTAGCTTCATTTTCTTCTCCTGTACCTAGTGGTATGGTATCTGCTTCCTACTTCTAGTATTGGTTGGAATAGTTTGTAAGATTCGGCGACCTGACAGGAATCTGACGCATCACCTGATGTCATTACTGGTACATCACAACTTTTCTCTTATGGCATATATTGTTTTCTTGATTCGGGGTCCACTCTTTCTTATGTGACTCCTTATATGGCTGTGTATTTTGGTTTTGATGCAGAAGTTATTTTGGATCTTTTTTTATTTCTACCCTAGTAGGTGACTCGGTTATTGCTAAGAGAGTCTATAGGTGGTGTGTGATATCTATTGGTGATAAAAAGACCTTAGCACATCTGTTTGAGTTGGGTATGGTGGATTTTGATGTAGTTCTAGGAATGGATTAGTTGAATTCTTGTTATGCGTTTTTGGATTGTCAGACCAGTAAGGTTATATTTAAGTTCCTTGAAAAACCGATTATAAAATGGAAAGGTAGTTCCTTAGCTCCTAGGGGAGGTTTATTTCTTATCTTCGAGCTCGGAGGTTAATCTCTAAGGGTTGTCTTTGTCACTTGGTCCGGGTTAAAGAATCTAACTTGGAAGGTCCTTCTTTGTCTTCGTCCCCTGTGATTAATGAGTTTCTAGAGGTCTTTTTGAATGGTCATTTTGGTGTTCCTTTAGAGGGAAATATAATTTGGTTGATTTTGTTTTGAACACTCATCCAATTTTTATTCCTCCGTATAGAATGGCTCAAGCTGAGTTAAGGGAACTCAAGGAGAAACTTAAGGATCTCTTGGATAAGGGGTTTATTCATCCTAGTATTACTCCGTGGGGTGCACCGGTGTTGTTTATGTGCAAGAAGGATGGTTACCTTCGGATGTGCATTGACTACAGACAGTTGAACAAGGTGACGATCAAGAACAAGTATCCTCTTCCCCAAATAGATGACTTGTTTGCCAGTTACAAAGTACCAAGTTTTTCTCTAAGATACACCTTCGGTCTAGGTACTATCAACTTAAGATTAGGGAGGTGGATATCCTAAAGACGGCTTTTCATACTCGGTATGAGCATTTTGAGATTTTGATGATGTCATTTGGGTTGACTAACACTTCGGTAACATTTATGGATATGATGAACATGGTAGTTAAGCAGTATTTATATCTCTTCATCATTGTGTTCATTGATGACATTTTGTTTTATTTGAAGAGTGAGATAAATTATGCTTATCACCTCTGTGTAGTGTTATAGACCTTTAAGGAACAACAGTTGTATGCCAAGTTCTCTAAGTATAAGGTTTGGTTAACTGCTGTGACTTTCTTAGGTCAGCTAATTTCTAGCAACAGAATCATGGTGGATCCATAAAAGTTTGCTGCGGTGAAAAGGTGGCCTAGGCCTATAACTCTATCTGATATTCGGAGCTTCTTAGGTTTAGCCGGGTATTATAAGAAGTTATTGGGAAGCTTTTCTTTGATAGATGCTCCTTTGAATAAGTTGACTCAGAAGAAGGTCAAGTTTTCTTTGTCGAATCCTTGTGAATGGAGTTTTGAGAAGTTGAAAGATAAGGTAACTTTGGCTCCTATTCTGACTTTGCTGGAGGGCAATGATGGGTTCATGGTTTATAGTGATACATCTCGTGTAGGTATTGGTTGTGTGTTGATGTATATGGGGAAGGTGATTGCCTATGTTTCCAGGTAATTGAAGGTACATGAGAGGAATTATCCTACTCATGATTTGGATCTATTGGCGGCTTTGTTTGCTTTTAAAATATGATGGCATTTTTTGTATGTTATCCACATGGATATCTTTTCTAATCATAAGAATCTTTAGTACGTGTTCACTTAGAAAGAGATTAATCTCACGCAAAAGAGATATCTTGAGCTACTTAAGGACTATGATATAAGTCTTCACTATCACCTAGGTAAGGCTAATGTGGTCGTTGATGCTCTTAGCAGGTTATCAATGGGTAGTTTGGCTCATGTGGAGGAAGGAAAGTGGGAATTCATGAAGGATATTCACCTTTTTACTAATCTTGGAGTTTGTCTCTTGGATTCCAAAGAGGGTAGTATGGTGGTCCAAGAGATGGTCTGATCATTTCTTGGTACAGATTTTAAGGAGAAGCAAGTGTTGGATCCTATCTTGATGAAAATCAAGAGTGATGTTGATGGCCAAAAGGTGGTGTTTGAGATTAGTGGCGATTGTACTTTATGGTACAAAGAGAGGTTAGTGTTCCTGATGTCGACGTTTTGCGATAAAGGATTTTGGTTGAGGTGCGCAAGTCATGCTATATTGTTCATCCCGGCTTGACTAAGATGTATCAGGACCTAAATAAGATCTATTGGTGGAATGGTATGAAAAAAAATGTGGTTGACTTTGTGTCCAAGTGCATGGTGTGTCAACAGGTTAAGGTTGAGCACTGAGGCTAGGTAGGTTGCATAAAGAAATTGATTTTCTTGAATAGAAGTGGGAAGTGATCAATATGGACTTCGTTACCGATCTTCCTCGGTCTCGGAATCATTTTGATTCTATTTGGGTCATCGTGGGTAGGATGACTAAGTTTGCACACTTTTTGCCAATGCGAACTAACTTTTTGGTGGAGGATTATATGACGTTATATCTTTTGAGATTGTAAAGCTGCATGGGGTGCCTGTTTCGATTAATTCTGATCTTGGTACACAATTTATATCTCACTTCTGGAGGTCTTTCTTAAAAGGATTGGGGACTAAGGTTAGTCTGAGTACTGCTTTCCATCCATAGACAAATGGGCAAGCTCAAAGAACTATTCAGACATTGAAAGATATGCTTCAGGCTTGTGTGATTGATTATGGTGGCAGTTGGGTTAAGCATCTACCTTTGGTGGAGTTTGCTTACAACAATAAATACCATAGTAGTATTTTCATGGCTCCTTTTAAGGCATTGTATGGTAGGAGGTGTAGATCTTCTATTAGTTTGTTTGAGCTGGGTAAGGTGGACATGTTTGGCCCAGATTTGGTTAATCAAGCGATGTAGAGGGTGAAGGTGATTCGAGATAGACTTAAAGCTTCCTAAAGTAGACAAAAGTCCTATGCGAATGTTAGGCATAGAGACTTAGAGCTTGAGGTTCGGGATAAGGTTTTTCTCAAGGTGTCTCCCATAAAAGGAGTGGTGCGGTTTGGAAAAAGAGGAAAACTCAGTCCTCGATTTATTGGACCTTACAAGATTTTGCAGAGGGTTGGTAATGTTTCTTATGAATTGAGTTTCCATCTAGCTTGAGCTTTATTTATCCAGTCTTTCATGTTTTCATATTGAGGAAGTGCATTGGTGATCGTACTTTGGTTGTTCCTTTGGAAGGATTGGGTCTCACAGATTCCTTGTCTTATGAAGAAATTCTGGTTGAGATCTTGGATAGGTAGGTTCTCGGTTGCGGACACAGGAGGTGGATTCGGTTAAGGTTCTTTGGCGGAACCAGAGGGTGGAAGAGGCTACTTGGGAAGCAGAAGAGGACATGAAGTCCAAATATCCATATTTATTTTCTTCTCTGGGATTCATGCAGAAGGTATGTGTCTTCAACAAATCTTTATTTTCTAGGTTTGTTAAAGGAAAGATTAACATCTTTGCCTCCTTGTTTTCAAACTTTGTTAAAGGGATGTTTGATAATGCAAATGACTCTATGTGTGGTTACCCCTACCTTGCCCTTCATTCAGGGACGAATGTTCCTAGTGGGGAAGACTGAAAGATCCTGGGTTTTAACACTTAGAAAATTTCCTGGAATTCTATTCTATGGACCTAATACGACTCAGGGTACGAGCCGTATCGTGGGGTACGAGTGGTATAGTCCTATCGTATGCTGACCAGTGTTAGTTGGTGGAATGGTTTTTCTCACTGGAAGGGGTACGACTTAGAGGTATGGTTCGTAGGGCTTGGTATAAGTCGTATCATGGACTCGTATGGAGGGCAGGGTTTGATCCTCCAGGTATTGCATTTTGCTAAGGATACTGATCATAAGTATGGATCGTAAGCTAGGGTTATGACTTGGTTGGATGAGACGTATACTGGATAGTGTTTGATCTAAAGGTGAGGCTTGGATAAGAGTGGTGGATACCAATTGTATTGGGATGGTACGACTCGTATGGGTCAGTCGTATCCCTGTGATGGGTTTTTAAGGCATTTAAGTAGGGGTCTTCTAGACATTTCCCTACTTACCCTAATTAGGACCCATGACTTCTAATACAAATTGGAGGCTATTTATCCTATTATTCTATTCCTTAAACACTTAGAACAATTCCAAAACACTCTATAATTCTCTCAAGAGCTTTTGGGTCAAGGGAGTTAGGGTTTCATCTAAAGGATTGCTTTGGGGCTTGTCTTGGTAATTTCTTTCCGTCGTCTTCTTGGTTTAAGGCATGTTTCTCTTCCCTCATGGTTAATTTAGCTAAAGTCCTGGTTCATATGATTTATTTCATGGTTTTACTATTGCATGATTATGGTTTTCAACCATTATTTGGGAGTTTTGATATTAAATATTTTGTTATGGTTTCGATGGTTTTAATTATGATTTTTTATGCATTAATGGTGGTCTTGGATAGTTGGACTACATGTGAATGGTGTATTGGTAATTGAAATTGGTTTTAGTTATATTATGGCCCCAATGTGTTTGACAAAATTCTTATAAAGATATGTTCAATGTATTGACTTCTCTAAATGGAACTCTTGCATATTTTAAACTTGGTAAAGGAATTATCCATGGTTTAAATGGTTTGGAACGGCTAAAGTCTAAATAGTTATGCTTTGGGGGAATATGGAAGTCTCCCAAGTTGTTTAATAAGGTATATGGAGGGCACTTGAAAGTCCCCTTAAACCTAAAAATGGTTGGCTATGGATGATACTTGCAATTAAGGGTTGATATAACAATACCAATATCTATGGTCATGGTTAATAAATGGATAATGGTTTGGTTATATGGAGACTGGTATTAATTAGGCATTAATGATGGGGTGTGTAGCAAAGCCGTGGAAGGTGGCGGTCCTGAAGGGATCAAAACTGGAATCTCGTATTTGCCGATATGAGGATTGGTCTTAGTGGACCGTGTGCATGATGTCACACTAGTGGGGGATGTACTAGTTATCCCATGGGATACTTCCTTGGTTGTGTGGATACATGCATTGGATCCCTTTCATTGGATGGAGCTGAACCCATATAATCCATGGGTGATTTAGGACGGCAAAGCTACACAACTCAGGTAATGGTTTTAAAGGCATGCTAAATCCGGTCCCCTTTCCCGACATAGTTATATATTTATATCATATTATTATGTGCATTGGATGGTTTTACTTGGTTTTATAACTAGCATTGTTTTATCCTTATCATGAGATTCATGCTAGCGGTCACTCGCTAGCCCCGTCTACTGGTGGTTGTATACATACGCTATACAGGAACCGGCCATTCTACTCTTTCTACATAGTGATTGACTCGGGGACAACAATTGGACTAAAGTAGCAAGCTTCCATCCTTTCCGAAGGCATCATTTCATGTTATGGATACTTTCAGATATTTATCTTTTATTTTGGATAATTGATTTTGGCCATGGTTTAGGGCATGTCCCAACCGAATCCATTTACTCTTTTGGATAGAGGCTTTGTGGTACTTCTGGGGGTTGGAATGGGCGGGATTGGTATTTATGTTGGCCTTGGCATTGCAATATGTTGAAGGGCTGACATCATTGGATGATATTGTTGGTTGTTCCATCCTATTACATTTTGGGATTAATTATATCAAATATTGTTTAACTTATTTTGTTATGGCTTGATTTATGGTCTTTGGTTTGGTATTGTTGGGCGGTTGACGGTTACGGTTGGACTCGATTGGGTTGGTCATGGTTGTGACCCTATCCTAGAGTCTTAATGAGAACATTTATGTTGTATTGTTATATGTTCGAAATTCAGCCCATCATAGGGAGAATATGGTAGTTGGCTTGGGTAACTGAGGGCGGTCCCCTGTCCTGGTTGGACTTGGGATGCCCATTACGTCTAGGCCCCGGTTCAAGTTATGACAAAGGCCTTGACACAAGCATCATCAAATACAAAATTCACCTCCTTATCTAATAATTTGCACAATGGATTAGCAATTTTAGAGAAGTCTTTGATGTATCGCCTATAGAACCCTGCATGACCCAAGAAACTTTGAATACCTTTAATAAAATTCGATGGAGGCAATTTTTCAATCACCTTAATTCTAGCTTCGTTAACCTCTATTCCCTTATTCAACATTTTGTGCCCCAGAACTGTCCCCATTTTAACTATGAAGTAACACTTCTCAGAATTCAACACTAAGTTGCACTCCTTATATCTCTAAATTGCATTATCCAAGTTAGCCAAACAATCATCGGATGAGTAACTCATCACTGAGAAATCATCCATAAAGACCTCTGTAGTATCCTCCACCATATAAAAAAAAAGATAGACATCATACAACACTGAAAGGCAGCGAGAGTAATACAAAGTATGTAAGGCATCCTCTTGAATGCGAATGTACCATATGGACATGTGAAAGTAGTCTTCTCTTAGTATTTGGGGATAATAGAATTTTGATTATACTCCAAATAACAATTGAGAAAATAATATCATTCTCTACATGTAAGATGGTCTAATATTTTGTCCATGAATGGCAAAGAAAAATGATCCTTCTACGTCCAAGTATTCATCTTTCGATAATCCATACAAAACCTCCATCCTCTAAATAGTCTTATGGGCACAAACTCGTTCTTCTCATTAGGGAACACAGTAATCCCACCCTTCTTCGACACACACTAAATAAGGTTCACCCACTTGCTATCAGCAATAGGGTAAACTACACCTACATCTAACCATTTGATGATGTCCTTATTCACCATTTCTTACATAGGTGGATTCAGACAATGCTGATGCTCAATGCTAGGAACACACTCTATTTCTAGCTGAAACTTATGAGTGCAAATTCTGGGGGAAATTTCAATAATATCCATGATAGTCCAACTAATGACCCATTTGAACCTCCACAAAACTAAAATCAAGGTCTTAACCTGAGTATCCAACAAATTTATAGAAAAAATAACCCACAAGGTACTGTTGGCCCCCAAGAATACATAACGGAAGTGAGAAGGGAGGAATTTCAATACCAAGAATAGTGGTTTCTCAATGGATGACCGATATGGTGGAGTCGATCTATTCTTCAAATCAAGATCCAACTTCGTTGGCACATAAAAATAAGAAACTCTTCCAACAAGAGCGTTCACTATCTTTCATACTCATCAATACTATCACTATAAAAGTTCATGATCATCTCTGCTAATGCCTCTACACCAGGTATCACCTCAATGGGTATAGTCATTATATCATCCTCTTCGATGTCTATCACAACATCACAAACATATTGTAACGCCCTGAAATCTCATCCCGAGATGTCACACGGTGCTTAAGGCTACAAGTAGCCCTAAGCTAACACTTTGGCCTGTTACTACTTCTAATACTTTCTTCAGGATAAATAAGCTAAACAGTGATACTTTATTGGGTTGACTTTAATCCGAAATAACTGGAAATAATGTTTGAATAGAAAATATACTAATAATCTTGAACACAACTTCAACTGACAGTCTAGTCAGACAAAGCCTCTACTACTCAAACTGGAGAGCCATTGGGACAGACCCCCAATTGACTCACTATGACCTGAAAGTAGAACTCAAAACACTATGAAAATAGGAAAGGTGCAAATATAGGTCCTCGAACCATGAGGACTCACCAACTGTGGAATGTAGACAAAGGTACTCGGGAGTCACGGTCACTACTGAGGCTGAGCACCTGAACCTACATTATGAGACAATGTGGCACACAGAAGTATATGTGGATCAACACTTTGGGAATGTACTGAGTCATGGGGGTGTATGCATTTACATTAAACAATACCAATACTCTTTAATAAAATCATGCATACAAATAGGAATGACTCACATGGCTTGAATAAGTCTAAAATATAAAACTCATAAATCATAAATAGGAAAACATGTAACAAAAATCTCTTGAGTCATTATACTTAGCTTTAAAATATATACTCTCCTCTTATTCTCAGTACTTGAAGGCTAAAGGAAGCTTTAAACAATACTTTCAAACTCATGCTTTTATCTTGTGGAGAGTAAAACTTCTTTAAAAGTTAAGGACTTAGAACTTTTAGGAACTTTTAACACTTGGGAACTCTAGAACTCTTTTAGACTCGGAAGTTTCTTCTAACCGACATAAACCATGTGAGCGACATGGAGTCCAACGTCTTGCCCACGTTGGGGAGAGTTGTTCTACCTTTGCCATCGAAATAGAACCTTAACTTTAGTGATCACTATCTCGGCCTCAGGCCCATAAATCTCAATCCTACTGTGGAACATAACTTTGGGGTATGAAACCTTAGAATCATACCCAACTCAGTGCTAAATACTACTCCCATACACAGCTCAGAACTTTTAGGAAATTCACCTCAAAATAACTCAAGGGTCTATAATGAAGACCAAAATATATTCCTCTTTGCTTTAAATCATAATCAAATATGGATTCCTATCTTAGCTTAGACCCAAGGGGTCAAATCTTTAACTAAAATCTAAAAATAGCTTAGTTATGGGGTACTCATGACCCAAACAGTTTTAAACAATAAATCTTAAAATGGGGGGCTATTGACCCAAACAGTAAATCTCAAGTCAACATCTTAAAATTCATGCTTAAGAATGCAATTACTCATAAGGTATCTTGAAATCTGTAAGTCTCATCAATAAGTATAGAAACATATGAAAAATCATGCTATTTAACTTTCAATTCATGTGAAGTATCAAAACTTTGTAAATAATGATAATGGGTAAAAAAACCCTAACTTAATTCCATGTAAAATCTCATAAATTGCAGAAAACTTGTAATTTAAAATAAGCCTTTGGGAACAAAGGAGAAAGGATTACCCTTGTTCAAACCCCACATACCTTAGATTGGGAAATTAGATGAACAAGCTTGCTTGAGACTCTTTTTTGTAACTCTTGCGGGAGGGTTCTTGAAGGCTTTGACTTAGGAACTTTGAATCTTAACTCAATTTGCAGAAATTATGGTGAGTTCTTGAATTTCTTAGATAAGGAATTTGGGTTTGTTCTTGAGGAAGAAACCCTAGATTTTAGATGCTTTTGGATGAACTGAAGTCATCTGGTTCGTTTGGGTATATTAAGATATAAAAAGGGTGGAAAAGGACCAAAAAGTCCCTTTTAAAAATGACTTAAAATCACTGAACGAAATATGTGATGGTGGGTACAACGGTCCATCGCTAGGTCGATGGTCCATCAGTCCTGACCGTTGCACCAGGGCTAGATTTAGACTTTCTGCCTTGCCTGCGACGGCCGGGTCAAAGGTCTATCGCTGGATCGATAGTCCGTTGTCCTTACCTTCGCGCCTAACCAGAATGAGGTTTCACTGCCTCCTCTGCGATAGTTTGGGTGATGGTTCGTCTCTAGCTCGATGGTCCGTTGGACATCTCCATCGCACTTGGGTAGTTCAGACTGCTTTTTGTAAAATGTCCATATCTTTCTCTTTCGGTGTTGAATTTTGACGAAATGGGTATCGTTGGAAAGATCATTCAATTTATCACACGATAAAAAGTCAAAATTAGGAAAATTCCATATGGTTTAAACACTAATCACTTTGGAATCCATTCCTTAGTCTTTTAAGAGAAAAATTAGGCTTCACTTAACAGGTTCTAAAGGCTCAGACTATGAGGAAACTTTACGGGGTCTTACACTTATTTTTTGTCTATCACATAGACTGACCCACATTAAAAGTAACATATTCATCATTAAACTTGAATTTCATATATTCCATCTCCATGTCAACCAATGCTCCACTTGTGGCTAGAAAAGGCCTTCCTAAGATTATAGGGACATCAAAATCCTCCTCATAGTTGAGAATCAGAAAATTAGCTAGTATTATAAAAGAAGCAACCTTTACCAATACATCAAACAAAATACCAGTTTACTTTTTATACCTATAATCAGCCTTCAATAGACTCATAGATATTGGATTAGGTGATCCGAACCCTAAATTTTTGTACATAACTAATGGCATTGGATAAATAGTAGCTCCTAAGTTACACAATGCTCGTGAAAATTTTTGGGACCCAATAGTTCAAGAAATCGTTAAAGCTCTGAGATCATCTTTCTTCTTAATCAAAGATAAAAAAGAAACATCATAGAAGTAGTGCATATTATCAGGGGTCTAAAACTCACCATCCACTTCATAGTCACTAAATCCTTAATGAACTATGCATAACCTAACATCTGCTCCAATACTTCTACAAGAGGGATATTCACATAAAATTCTCTCAACAATGACACGAATCCCAGATATTTCTCTTCTTCCTTCTTCTTCTTAAACCTTTGAGGAAAAGGTAGGGAAGGTCGTGGAATTGGCTTCAAAACTAGTTCAACCTCCTTACCCATTCATTTATCAGTCTAACTTATTTTTTAACATCGTTCAATTTCTATGGCGTCTCACCATTAGTCACCAAATATTCAATTTTAGTTTCGGGTGCATCATTAAGATCAACACTTTCATCCCTTACCTCATCAACTTCCGGTATAGGTGGATCAATACTAGCCTTACATCTTAGAGTAGTAATGTCTAGGCAGTGACAATTGTCTTTAGATTTTGAATGGTATTACTCAAAAGAGTGCCCGATTGATGCTAATTCAAGGTAGCCGACATCTGTCCAAATTTCTATTCAAGTTGCTTAATCATTGTAGCATGCCATTCTACCTTTTGGTTCAGTCCCAAAATATCTACCTTAATCTCCATTAGGAAACTCTCTTGGATTTTTAAACCCTTAACCTACTTTGCAAGTAATGCTTCGATCATTGAATCAGTATCGCAATTCCCCGATGGAATGTACATACTTCTTTTCTTCTTATAACCATTCTTTCTCCTCCAGTCACTATCTCTTTCTCTTCTCATATCCCTATAATTGTCCTTGTGATAGTTTCGACCTTGATTCCCTTGCCTCGAGTTCCAAGTGTCCTCATTATACCCTTGGACCTTGGATCCAAAACCCACCATCTCTTTGTCCAAGTACTTAGCTTCCTACTTAAAGTCAGACATATTATGTCAAATAGATTTACCTCACATGCCCACAACATTCATATTTTCTGCATTTATAGTTGCAAACGTCTTTATAAGTAACCCTATCTCCATTCTCAGTTGTGATACCTCTTGAACTACTATATCATCTAGGTCTCTCTGCTAACTGGAAGGGACAATAGAAGACATACCGACACCTCTTTTTGCCTCCCGAGTATGCCATCCTCAGTTGGTTTTAGAGATCCAATCTAAGATTTCCACAGCTAACTCATAACAAAAGTTCATAAAAGCCTCGCCAGTAATAATATTAGCAATAACTTTAGTGTTTTCATTTAGGGCTCTATAAAATATCTCGAGCATGTTTCTTCTCGAAATTCTGTGATTAGGAATAGTCATCAACTTCTTCTTGAACCTCAAATATGACTCTATAATTCCTCTAAATACAATTACTTGAAATTGTAAATCTCATCTTTCAACTGCAACATTCTAGAAAGTGGGAAGAATTGGTCTAAGAATTGTGTATGCAACTCATTCCAATTAGTTATAGACCCTCGAGGTAGTTCCCCTAACTAAAAATTCGCTTTACCTATAAGAGAGAATGGGAAAAACTTGAGTTTCAAAGTTTCCTAACAAATCCCGATAGATTATACAAAGTGTAAATACCAGCAAAACTCAGAATGGATATGTTTGCATCATTAGTCAACAAACCATTAAACACACCCTTCAAATTAAGTTACTAAAGTATTGCACTCATAATGTCAAACTTTACTCCTTAGTCAACTCAGAAGGAATGATGGATCTTGTCTTAATTGGTTTACAATACACCAAATCTTCCTCCAAATCATCAAATACTGGTAAGTACTGATAATCGGGTGGTTGAACTCTATCCCTTCTAGGCCTATTTCTGTCGAGTGATACTTGATGATCATCCTCTTGTCTAGCTCTTTCTTCTTGAGATGCACGATGGGCAACAGCCAACCTTGTATTCTTTTCAGCTAATAACTAAATAGTGGTTTGTGCGGCTCTTTCTTGAACATAATATAGAGGTTGCAGATTCAAGAGATTTGGGTCATCTTGAACCCTATTATGCCGTGATCCGTGATCATACTCTTCCATCTTATGATTTTGTCACAAGGTCTATTCAAGATCAGGATCATATGGGATCAAGTGATTACCTTGACTCTGAATACTAGTCATACACTGCTATATACCCTAAAAATAGCAAAAATCCAAAAACTAACTACCTCAATAAGCTTAGTCTATCAATCCATATCTGTATTCACTAGCAATGATGCTAAATTATGATGTCATCCAAATTACACCTCCTAATAAGTATAGCACAGTCACTGATAAAATATAAAACCGAATAAAGGTTAGAGTCGAACCCACAAGGAATAGGATGGATCTTTTTTAAGAACTGGCTGATGTAGGCAAAAAAATACAGAAAGTAAACGGTGGTTTTGTAACAATCAGTAGTAATAGTAACAATGTTTGGTAAGTAGGGTTGAAATCACTATAAGATGATCACTAGGATTGTGTTCCCCCTGACTTCCTAACTCCACAAACTTATCATGCTTATCAAACTATCTCGATTGCCTTGCATACAAAATTTTAAAAGTTATGTATCACCAACCATCTCTCGACATATATGATGAATTTCACTTATCACCTCTCAATCTTAAAATGTCATATTACTAACCATTATCTTGGATCCCAGATTAGCTACCTCCTCTTTATCTCAAGTTAATTAGATAAAGATTGGTAGCTTTAAATTACTGTTGTGATTTTTTTCTTAATTTCAACCTCTTTATCAAGTTATTATTAAATACGAGCATATTCTTAACATCTAGAGTCATCAAGAAAGCAATCAATATCAAGAAAACTGCAATACATGCAAGAATGCTAATCAAGAAAGACGTTTCACTTCCTCTATTTTGTTATTTCATTAGGGTTCCCCAACCCTAGTTATGAGGTTTAGTTGCTCATAATTTCAAGAACACCAATAGAATTCATAGTTGAAAGCATATGAATAATCTCATAATGAAATAAGAATGAAAACCAAAATCTCAAATTTATGTCAAACCCTAAAAAGCAAGAACAAGAATAATCCCAAGATCAAAACTGTATCTTACAATCAAAATAATATAATAAGTATGTAAAGTATGTAATAATACATAAACTAATATTAAAACATCAATGGGTATTTATAGATTACATCAGAAAACCCATAAAATCTATCCAAAATACAGTAGAAAAATAATATCAATATCGATCTAGGACCCAACATATGGGCCATAGGTAGTACCTATGTGCTACAGGTGGGTTCGTAGGTTTTAGAGAAAATCTGCAGCTTTCAAAATCTTACTTACAAGTGATACCTATGGGTAAATAGGTATCACCTACTCCTCATAAGTAGGCCTTCATAGGTCTCAAAAAATATCAGTTTTCAGAAACTCTAGTTTGCTACTTACGGTCTCAACCTAGACCCTTAAGTTCTACTTACGGCCCATAGATGGGTCTTGTAAGTAGCCTTCTCCTTTTCTTCTCTCCAGACCTTGTTTTCCTACAAAACCAGTATAAAACACATCATATCTAACAAAAAAACCTTATGTACTTGTATAATTTTCTTATTTTAAGAATAGAAAGTTCCATGAAACCATGACATATCATCTATGTTATGTGTATTAATTATCAATAGTTAAATAAGGTGATGGTTAAGAATAAGTATATTTTTTATCATACTGATAATTTATTTGATCAGATTCAAGGTGCTTTGGTATTTTCAAAGATTAGTTTGAGGATTTTGTAATACCAGGTGAGGATTAGAGCTTCAAATATTGTAAGGAAAACTTTTTAGACTCGGTACGATCACTATGAATTCTTGGTCATGTCCTTTGGGTTGACCAACACCCCAGCTGCATTCATGGAGTTAATGAACTAGGTATCTTGATCCTATCACAACTCCTTTATTATTGTATTTATAAATAATATCTTGGTTTATTCTGAGAGAGAGGACAATCATAAGGAGCATTTATGGATTTTACTTTAGAGATTGAGGGATGAGAAGTTGTATGCTAAGTTCTCCAAGTGAGAGTTTTAGTTGGAGTATTTGTCTTTCATGGGTCATGTAGTGACCAAGATGGCATTACGGTCAATTCAGCTAAGATAACAGTGGTGAGTAATTGGGCTAGGACTTCTTCTCGTACCAAGTTTTGGAGTTTTATTAGTCTAGTAGGTTACAATCGGTATTTTATTGAGGGTTTTCTATCTATTCCGGCTTCATTTACCAAGTTGAGTTAGAATAAAGTTTTGTTTTAGTAGTCTGATGCTTGTGAGGTGAGTTTTCAAAAGCTGAAGAAATGATTGACATCAACTCCAATCTTGACTTTGCCCAAGGAGGGCGTGGATATTACCATCTTCTGTGATGCTTCAGGTGTTGGGTGTCGTACCGTGTTGATGTAGAAGGGTAAGGTGATTGTGTATGTTTCTCATCAGTTTAAGTCGTATGTGAAAAATTACCCTATTCTTGATTTAGAGTTTTGCATGGTTATTTTTTCTTTGAAGTTATGGAGGCACCACTTGTATGGAGTCCATTGTGAGATTTTCTCGGATCATCATAGCCTTCAGTATTTTTTGACCCAGCGAGATCATAATATGAGGCAACATCATTGGATTGAGTTGCGTATGGATTATGAATTTATTATTTTTTATCATCTAGGCAAGGC
Source organism: Capsicum pubescens (assembly GCA_030864215.1). Lineage (NCBI taxonomy): Eukaryota > Viridiplantae > Streptophyta > Magnoliopsida > Solanales > Solanaceae > Capsicum > Capsicum pubescens. Next base: position 187,843,761 of record CM061544.1, on the reverse strand, counting down.
TAATGTGGTTGCGAATGGGTAGCTTGGGACATATTTTCACCTAGGAGAGTCCCTTAGACTTATAGGTTTAGTCTTTAGATAAATAGATGGTTAGGTTTGATATTTTAACACATGAGCTTGTTTTGACATTTATGGAGGCTAGGTCTTCCTTAAGGGAGCAGATTCAGGCTTGTTGGTTTGATGATATTGGGTTGAGTGTGATTTGGGATAAGGTGTTGATTAGTGAGGCTAAAGAATCCTTTCTTGATCCAGATGGTGTTTTGTGAATTGAAGTTTGAGTTTGTATGTCGAGAGTAGGTGATTGGGTAAGGTTGATACTGGAAGGGGCTCATCGTTCCAGGTATTCAATCCATCCGATTGTGACTAATATGCATCATAATTTGAGACAAAACTACTTATGGGTGGTATGATACATGATGTAGCATATTTTGTAGCTTATTGCCTATGTTTCCAGCAAGTGAATACCGAGCATTTAAGTCCTAGTGGTTTTTTTCAGAGGTGTAACAACCCGATTTTTTTTGAAATTGGAATGTCTCACAGTGCTCATGATCCCGAAGGACCACAAGCTAACCCTCTACTGATATCTATACCTGAGCACTGCATAATATCTGTAATAAATATAGAAAACTGGCCAAACCTATCCATAAGGTTTAAAACATCTAGAATACTCAAAACTGAAAACTAAATGCTGATACATCTATCCAAAAAGCCTCTAAACTGTCTGAACTATGGAGTTGATGGGAAATGTCCCCAACTAACTCCATTTACTAAAAATAAAATAAATCTGATACGATAATTAAATAAGCTGCTAAGGGTACTCTGGATCTCGTGCCTCTGAACCTATGGTTTCAAATAAAACACCATAGCGCAAATACGTCAGTACGGGAATGTATTGAGTATGAAGATTAGGTAAAGCTAAATGCAAGGGCTTATTCATGAACAATTACTTGACTGAATAATCATGAGAATATTGAATGAGGACATATGCATGAATGCACAAACCATAACTGAAAACATCACAACTTGAAATACTGCAACTCGGATACTGATTTACTAACATCTGAACTCACTACTAATACTGAGATATTGAACAACTGAATCTCCTGATATAGAAAACTAAGTACTAAAATCGAGATCAGTCCCATCGAGTGAGTGACCTCAGAAACTAATGGTACTGAAGTTGACTAATTGAATCTACTCATATCAATGACTAAAAGCTCAGCTTACTACTCTCGACTGACTGAATCTGAGATCAAGCCTCTCTAATGGATGATACCTGAATCTACTATCAATGATAAGAAAAGATTATGTCTGAGATCAAACCTATCTAGCAAAAGATCTCTGAATCTGATAATGAGAATACTCAACTGAATCTGAGACTGAGATCAAGCCTATCTAATGGGTAATTTCTGGATCTGATAATAAGATTACTCAACTGAATCTAAGACTGAGATCAAGCCTATCTAACGGGTGATCTCTGGATCTGATAATGAGATTAATCAACTGAATTTGAGGCTGAGATCAAACCTATCTAACGGGTGATCTCTGGATCAAATAGTAAGATTGCTCAACTGAATCTGAAACTGAGATTAACCCTATCTAACGGGTAATCGTTGGATCTGATAATGAGATTACTCAACTGAATCTGAGACTGAGATCAAGCCTATCTAATGGGTGATCTCTAGATCAGATAATAAGATTACTCAACTGAATTTGATAATGAGATCAAGCCTATCTAACGAGTGATCTCTGGATCTGATAATGAAATTACTAAATTAAATCTAAGACTGAGATCAAGCCTATCTAACGGGTGATCTCTTGATATGATAATACTAATACTAATATATTTATGTGAGACCATGCCTATCTAGCGGGTGGTCCATAAATCAATGGAACTATCTGAGTTCTTTACTGATATAAGTGACTGTATCTGACAGTCCTAATTTCTGAGTTCTACTTTAAAGATTGATACTGAATCTGCAATTGTGGGAGTGCTCACTTAACCGACATTCCCCGAATCTAAACTGGTGGGGTACACCTATAACCCCAGCTGGAAGGGTGTCAATACCGTGCCTCGGGTAAAGACTTCAACTCTGGTCAAGCCTCTCTAATGGGTGACCTTCACAGGAAGTCAAGCCAAAGGCAGTATAATAGTCAAGCCTTATTCTAACGGGTGACTCCTGCTCCTTCACTGGCTACGCAGTTCTGGAGTTCAGGGATTTCTCCTAATGACTCTGCCACTTTAACGGGGAGCCGCCATCCTTGCACTCGCTCGGTGCTAGCTCCTACTCCCAACTGAAAGACTCTGAACTGATTCTTAACTGAACTTAAACTGAGATGAATCTGATACTGATCATTTTTCTCGAATGATCTGACTGGGTTAAGCTGGATTCACTTGGTTCCGTATCTGATGGAATATTACTGAATCTCGTTATCTGACCGAATTATACTGAGCTCTGAAAAGATTACTCGAATACAACTGAGGTCTGAACTGAACCCTCGAATACTACTAGATCTGAGATGAGTACTGAACTGAGGCTAGAATACTAGTGATACTAAGATTATTGAGAATACTAAGATTTCTTATGTTCTTTATCTATCTGAGAGTACATAGTTCTATAACTCACTGAGTTTTAATAATCATGGCTTGACTGAGATTATCGAGAAAACTGACGCGGGCTTTAGACTGCAGCTAATTTATTGGGTATAAATACCCCCAGGACTCGATAACATATAAGTAAAACATAGCTATTCTTGAATAATCAAGATCATGGACATTCATTCACCATCACAATCAGTAAAACATCTATTCAAGCATTTAGAAATCATAAACATATGATAGTATAGGGAGACATGCTATTGGCTCATACTCCATTCAACAAGGTCTTACATCAAACACTCAGTATGTATTAAAGTCTTAGCATATATCGAAGAGCACATAATTGGGGAATTTCATGCTATCATATCATAATTCATTCACTAAGGTTTTTCAATAAACACTTGGCATGCATGGGTTTGCATACAATTGGGGATTTCTAGTCAACATGTTATAATTACTCTAATTCCTTTACATAAGCATTTTATCAAACATATGGGGCACATGCTTTGTTTATTCAATAATTTCTACACATAATTGACATGAACACATCACTTAACAAGCAACTTGAAGATAGTTTATTATGAACATCAAATGAATATCACATACTAGGGTTAAATCTTAAAACCTCATCAACAAAACATGAATTAAAAACTCAATAATAGCATGAACTCCAATTTCAATTCACATGAATCATGACAACTCATAAACATAAGATCTTTGAAATTTAAAAAAGGGTTCTTGAGCTTCTTGGATGAAAGGGACCCAAGAATCAGCATTTGCATACCTTAGGAAACTCTTTCTTGATGGCTCTTGGAGAGATTCTTGATTTCTTGATTTCTCTTGATCTTTCTTGAAGAAGAAAGAAGGGTTTTGATTTTGTAGAAACCTAACTTTTGATGTTGAAGAGGAGAAATGAAGTTCTGAGCCTTTATCAGGTATAAATAGGGGCTGAAAAGAGTGGGAGAAAGACCAAAAAGCCCTTTTAAAAAAATGAGTTAAAAAATATTGAACGGGGGCTGCGACGGTCAAAGCGACAGTCCGTCTCTTAGTCTGATGGTTCATTGGATCGTCCATCGCACATCGGTAAAAAAAAATACATTGTCTCGATCGACGATCTCAACGATGGACCATCGCAAACCCGATGGTCCATCACACGTTAGCCAGGATGAGGCTGCACTGCCTCAGCGGCGACGGTCCTAGCGACGGTCCATCGTACTCTTCATGGTCCGTTGTCCTGGCCCTCTCACTTTGTCCAGTCACTGCCTTGGTTGTGACGGTCTGGGCGAGGATCCGTTGCAAGATCGACGGTCCGTCAACCTGGCATCGCACCTGGGAAGTACCGACTACTTTCAGTAAAATGACCATAACTTTCTGGTTCGATGCCAGATTTTGACAAAATTTGTATCGATGGATAGATTATTCAATGCTATACATGAAAAATATAGATATTAGGGAAATTCTACATGTTTCAAAATATTTCTCACTTGGAAAAACACTTCTCAACCTTTTGGGTTCGGATTTACACTTTGTTGAACACGCTCTAAGGCTCAGACTATGAGAGAATTTTATGTGGTATTATAAGAGGTTACCCATTTTTGAACGGAAATGGGAACATATCTCTATGGACTTTGTGACTAAGTTTCCTTATAATTCTCGTGAATTGATAGTGTTTGCACCATCATGGATTGATTGACCAAATATGCTTATTTTATTTTTGTTTAGCTTTTTATCAGTACTTAGAGGTTGGCCCATTTCTATATTAATGAGATAGTTCATCTTCATGGTGTACCAGTGTCTATTATTTTGGATAGAGGTTCAGTGTCAACATCTTACTTTTGGAAGATTTTTTAGAAGGAGTGGGCATCTAGGTTGATCTTAGCATAATTTTTCACCCCCTAACCGACAGTCAATCAAAGTAGACTATTCAGGTTTTGGGGGATATGCTCAACACTTGTGTTATGGACTTTGGAGGTTAGTAGGAGCAACATCTATCTTTGGTGAAGTTTGTGTATAATAATAACTACCATTCTAGTATTGAGATGGCTCCCTTCAAAGGCCTTTTATGGTAGGCATTTTCGCTCTCCAATTGGTTGGTTTAAGGTTTTTGAGATTAGATCTCGATGTACAGACTTTCTTCGCGAGTCCTTGGATAGAATTTAAGTAATTCAGGATAGACTTCGAGCTGCTTAGAGTGGCAGAAGTGATACATGGATCGTAGATTTCATGCTTTGAGATTTAGTACTGCTGATCGAGTCTTTCTTTGTGTGTTTCCCATGAAGGGCTTGATGAGGTTTGGAAAGAGGGGTAATCTTATCCCTAGGTATATTGGACCATTTAGGATTCTTCGGACAATTGTAGAAGCGATATATGAGTTAGTATTGCCCTCATATTTATTAGTTGTTCATCTAGTTTTATATATTTTCATACTTTGGATTATATCTGGATGAGTCTCATATCATTCGTTAGGATTTCACTGCAGTTAGATAAGAGGTTATCTTTTGTTGAGGAGCCCATCTTCATTTTAGCCAGAGATGTTAGGCGATTTTTCTCTAGAGATATTTCAGTGGTTAAGGTCCAGTGGGGACATCGACCTATAAATGAGGATACATGGGAGGTTGAGTCCAATATGCGTAGTAGTTACCCCCAGCTGATTCAGGTATTTCTGTTACCTATAGTTTGAGAATGAACTAGATTTTTAGTGGTGGATGATGTATTGACTTAATTTTTGTGAATTAATATTTCTATGTGAATTGACTATTTTACCTTTTGTCGGGGGTTGATTTATGGTATTTTTGAGGTATGGGTATGATTGGTACATTTTCCAATGCATTTCATTTTGTTTGATCTGAGTTTAAGGTTTTTGGATATTAAAAAGGCCTTATAGTTGACTTCAATCAATAATTACTAAACTGTGCATCGGATGGAAAAACAAACTGTGCCAGCAGATCCGAAATATTGATTTTAGGTTAGTGACATGGTTGGTGTGGTTTTACGGCTTTTGCATCACATTTCAACTATCAATTTGGAAAGTTGTGAAATTAGATCTCGGGGGTCAATTTTGTGCAAATGACATTTTTTTAAAAAAAATCTGATATCGCCATTGAGTCTGAAGCATCAAATTTGGTAAGGTAACATAATTTTTTTGCATTCACAGTATTTCGTATGAATCCTGTGGGGTTTGTGTACACTTAAAATTCTCTAAGTCCCCAGCCGATGCATCACTCAACTGGTGCATCTGCTTAAGCGGCCAGCCGATCACTTAAGTAACCTGTCTTAACCATTCGAGTGTTGCTTAAGCAAGACCAACTCACTTAAATGACATTATGTCCACTTCAACGACGTATGCATATGGGGCCGATATCGTGATAGTGTCAATTGGTCGCCTAAGCGATGGCCGCTTAAGTGGCATAGTTACCGTAAGAAACACTTGGGTGATATATATACCTTGTTCTCAGTTTTTTTTTACCATTTTTGATACTTTGAGCTTTGGATTTTAGAGTTTTGAATAATTTCTTTCATTTTCAAGCTTCGGAAAGCTCCAAATCCCTATTTTAGTTATTTTTCTTCAATTCTTGTTATCAAAGCTAGTTAAATTTGATTTTAAATGTGGAATTTAGGAATTTTGGACCGAAAAGCCTAAATTAGTATTCTTCAATTTAAACCCCAACTTTAATCTATTTTTACTTGGGTTTTCTTCTATGGGTTCCTTTAATCAAGGGTAATATATTTGTGAACTAATATTCCACTTCACCTTTTTTTTTTGAAAACTCATTTCTATGGTCCATTTTGACCCAGAATAAAAAATGGTCAATATGGATCTTGTTGGCTTTCTTATGATGCATAAATTCTATATTTCTATATTTTAGTTGATTTTGAGTCCATTCATAAGGGAAAGGTTCTGTGTTGGCTTTAAGACCCGATTTTCTTCTTTTGAGGTAGGCTATGGCTTAACTTTCTTCAGACTGGGTTGGGTAGTTAATACTGATATAAAAGCATGTTATGGATGTGGGAACTAATCATGGAAATAGTTGTAATACTATTGTGTGCCCATGTGGGGGCCTATGCTATTGTTGTTTTGTGGGTTTGAGACTTTATTTGCTATGTGTGATCGTGTGTGGTCTATATGATGTTGTTGGCCTGGTATTTAAGTAATTGATTGTTTTCTTGTTGGTGGAAATTTTCTAAGATGTGATTTATGTGGTAGTGATGGAATATTATTGTATATCTTGCTCTAATAGTATATGGATTATATTGGATCATGGATGGTTGGCTTATTGCATGGATTTTTGGCTCAAGTGCTTGGTATATTCATTGGATTTGAAAATTCTCATTCGAGTTTATTATGAGAATTACATTCGCATATCATATATATTCACGAAACATTGGTACCACCATGAAAATACTAATTTTCTGATAGATAATTTGACATCTGTATAAACTCCCTGCTGATGTATGTGCTGAAGTCGATTCTTGAATATTGGATCAGTATTGGTTATTGGATTTTTTATGGATTGATGAAATCCCCATGGGTCCTACCTCAGGAGCACATCTCGGTAGATGTATATGGAGGTTGTGAGACAATCTCGGACGCATCACATTATCATCATCATCAACTTCTTCTTCATTGCATTTCATACATTGTGTGTTGTATTTTCGTGCTTGATTTGATGTCCATCTATTTGTGTTTGTTTCTCGTACTTGTATTTAGTATATGTGTATATTATAGAACTATTAGTGGAGATGGCTTGGGGCTACCATTTGGGATTTTTTTGATTGCAGGTGACGAACTCATAGTATGTATTTAATATACTTTATTTTCTACTTTTCTCAGTCGGCACCTACTGGGTACAAGTAAACCTTACTTATCCCTACTACGCCTCTTTGATGCAGATTTAGGTATGAGTACGCCACATGATATCTGATTTAGGGTGGTGCTTGGAGTATTTTTGAGGTAACGGTTGGTCTATTCTTTCAGAGTTGATCTACCACCTCCTCTTGTTTAGTTTATGTCTTGTTTTCATATTCAGAGATAGATTATGTTCCTTTTGAACTATCAATTGTATATTTTGACTTCAAGATATACTTAGTTGGTTGTTACACTGCGACACCAAATTTTGGGGTGATTTATGGTATTCATTATTATATATTTTTCCGCTATCATTATATATGTGTGGTTAGGCTTCGTTCTAGAAGGACCTTAGGTTTTTGTGTTATTTTCTTATTTCATATCAGTTTGAGTGATAGGCTTACTTGCAAAGGCTTGCCACAACAGGTGCCATCATGACCCTTAAAGTTTGAATCATGAAACTTATTAAAGTGAAATAAATGGCCTAGAAAATTAGATGCAACAAGAAAGTTGTGGTGTTATTCTGTTCATTATTATGCTCAACAACTTCAATTAACTCTTTTGCTGATTTCTAGAAAATGTGATGAAGTTCAAGAGCTTTTATTATTTATTTTTGATATACTAAATATGACGGAAGATTCTTTCAATGGTAGAAATGAACTTCGTGAAGATCAAGAAGAAGAAATTGAAGAGTCATTACGTAAAGGTGAACTTGAAATTAGTAAGGGATTGAATCAAGAACTAGGTTTTGCTAGAGCAAGTAATACTCTATGGAGATCTCATTATAAATCCTTTAACAATTTTATTCTTATGCTTGGTTCTATCATTGATGCACTTGATACTATTGCTATTAATGCACTTCTTGAAGAGAAATGTAGGATAAAGGAATATCTTAACACATGTTTAGCATTTGAGGTTGTCTTTATGTTGCATTTCATGTGCAATGCTTTAACAATCATAAATGATCTAAATGCAGCTTTTGAAAAGAAAGAGCAAAACATTGAAAATGCCATATTACTTGTTGGAGTGACAAAGGATCGATTGCAACTACTACAGGATGAAGACTGGCAGGAGCTGACTCACCTTGACACAAGGGGTGTCACCAACAATGCTTCGTTGAAAAAAATAATTAGATATGCTTATAAGAACTTGTAAAGAGAACTATAAAATTGATATCAGTGACACTGCTTGTCAGCTAGTTGCTAGCTGGCTCAACGGTAAAGGACCACTATTTCCTTTGCTGTGTCATGGGTTTAATTCTGAGTGAGGTGCTTTTATAGGTTTTGAAGCTTAATCATTCTCCTCTTAAATTTGTTAGATTTTCACGTTAAATTTTGTTACTCATTTTTTCTTCATTTTAGCTAGAATTTTAGAAACTTGAAGAAATTCATTATTTCCTTTTTTATTGAATTTTATAAAGTGCATAGGATTTATAAATCAAACTTTTAATTTGTAATTTACTGGAAAAAAAATACTTTTTAAAAGTATCTTTCAAACTTTTAATATCAAATTTAACATCTCAACATTTATTTAGTGTTCGCCCAAGCGAACACGCAAGTTGACGTGGTCCCACCAAGTAGTAAAGTGCCCTTTTTCAAGTCATGTATCAATCCCACAGGGACTTTTGTTAAAACCTATCTAATTCAAGTTTAACTATTGAGATTAAATTGGTGCAAAGGTAACCAAAAGAGTTGGAAGTTTAAAACTAAAGTAAACTTAACAATGCGGTAAATTAAAGGTCTTGGACAATCAATGGGGAGAAACCCAGGGTTAAAGCTCTACGAACAATCATACTATGCTATTGAATTTTATTTGTTATGTTACTTATCTTTGTTGTTGATTCATGAGATTGATATTACGATTATGGTCTTTTGAGCCTCTAATCACCTATCTAACTTAGACCTGGAACTGCATCGTTGAGCGGGGATGTGAGAAATAAGTTAAATATATTCATATTTCATCCCATAAGTGAACCAAACAGGGCATGTAGGTATATCTATATCCTTACAAATTATAACTTTATTGTATAGAAAATTACAATCCTATTCTATTTACTCCATGTTCTATCCTCGTATTCCTCCTTTCGGGCTCACAAGATGACAATGGATGTATTCTTAGGATAGAAAATTCTTAAAATAGTGATAGAAAGGATAAATAAATAACCAAGTATCATAAATAATCAAAACCAAGAGTAATCATGTTCTTGTCCTTAACCCCGGAAAAGGGTGTTTAGCCACTCATGGACATAACCGTAATTTCAATGATTGAATACATGTTAAAATCTATAAACAAACCAAATTAATGGAATAAAAACCGTAATTTAAATTTTATTCAACCTCCCTTCAAGTCCCAAGGTCATCCAAGGTGTGTAACATAATATTTAAGGATCCTATTTATAGGAGGACACAAGCTCCCGATTTTGACGTAGTGGCTTGCCATGCCCATATCACGGTGACTAGGGTATGCGACACGTCCTTATTATGGTTTGATAAAGTAATTGACTTAATAGGATTCCCCAAAGGCCATTTCATGGCCCTAATGTGGTGCCTAAACTTCGTGGCACGCCAATGACTCCAAAAACGTTCGTTTTTGGTCAAATCTTGTCCCGTACTTTTGTCCATCCATTCCAAGCTTTGCGGTGATGTTTTTACTTGAATTATAGCTTTTGAATCATCCATATATCATAATTATAAACTAACCAATCATCCTATAACATAAAACACCACGAATTAGACCTCAAAACAACACACATTCCAAGACGATGAAGTAGTAACTTAAGCTAAGAGTACTAACTTTTGTCTATTGATCTTAAACTTAGTGTTTTTGTCTCTTGGCTTGTTTCAATTGAACCTTAAAAACTATAAAAAGTTATCCCACAGATAATAACACAATCATACCCTTATTAACCCATTACACTCAGTAGAATCCATTAAGGTCAACTAGAAGAACACATAACACAACCTAGTAACACTAGTTTTCTCGTCTAAACTCTAAGTGACCAAATTGATTATAAATTTTTTTGAAACACACCTTAAACGTTGTAATCAAGTAGTTTAATACTAATATGATCATTTATATCATTAAACACTAATTAAGCACACCAGAAGTTCTTAAAACAAGGCTAAATAAACAAAGATAATGACACTTAGGTGCATAAATCTGCCTAAGAACATCACCCCACACTTAATGCCTTATTTGTCCTTGAACTACTGTTTACTCTAAGAATCATAGTAAGGGAATACTCCACACCTATACAAAAATCAAGACACTCAATCTATAACTACATGACTATACAAATTCAATGTTTCACTCTAAGCATGCTATACATAATTTAAAGGTCAAGAATACTACTCCAAAACACCCTAGCCTCAAGTATTGACTCACCAAGTTGGAAAACTCATACATATTGCTCACTCAAAGACATTATACAAATCACCCAACTATCATTAAACATGTGACCTTACCTTAATAGATTTACCCATACGTACTCACAGGGATGCAGTTTATTACAAAATGGGCATAAGAATCAAATTACACTCACTCTCTCAAAGAATTCACAAGTTACACAGAATGAACCATAGGCTTTTTCTTAGTGTAATACTCCAATAATATCATAATGATGAAGCTTAAAATCAAATAGATCTTTAAGAGTTGTATTGTAGGCTAAGGGATGGGTAGGGACTATTTTAGCCAAGAATAATGACTGTCTTCCCTAAGTTCTTTAATATATCATACTTTTCATTCTATTCACCTCTAACAACCAATTTTCACCACTTCTGTCTACCCACATCTTTTATTTCCCCCATTTAATTAAGCTCACTCACATATAATATGGAAGGGAATATTGTCTATTAATTCATGATTTAATTTTAGCATAAATTTCTTTCACTCCCAACCACAACACATCAATTGTACACACCAATAACTATTACTTTGGGGCTTTAATTTTACCATTCTCCTTCCTTGATTTCCAACTCCTTCAGTAAACTAATTTTACACTATAGATCTTAGTAGTTTTGGATCAAATTAAGGTCAATAAAAGAAGGGTATACATGCTACATATGACGATACCAAAGAAAACAAGCTAGAGGCTTAATAGGGCTATCTAGGATTATGCACAATGGTTGGTCAAAAGGGGTATGAACCATGGCTATAAAAGAAATACCTATATCATCTCCTAAACCCACACTCTTTAATTCTCTCTACACAGACACCAGATAAGTTCTTGACATCAAATGCAATAAGGAATACACAAAAACCTTACACACACATGGCATATGCTCAAATAACAAAGGATCATCATAGACTCTCAATCAAGTAACAACATGAATTCAATATTAAGCCAACAACATTCAAGAGTCATAAACTAGAGCTAGGACTCTCAAAAGTAGTAATTCACATAATCAATATGCTCTTACAAACAAAACCACTTGCATAATGTAATCACGTATAGAAACAACAAGAATATCTTACTCATTCCTAAAACAAAAATTTAAAATTACTCTTAAAAAAGGAAAATGGATAATGGGTTCAAGGGACGCCCTCGTGGAAAACAATAAAAAGGATCAACCACAACATGGGTGAAGTGTGCACCTACTAGACTGACCCAAACAACTAAAAGCTAGAAAGAGAAAATATTTTTGTAATTTTTTTCAAATTTTTCAAATTTAACCCAAAAACTAAAAAAATAACTAAGACTCAAGACCCTACTACATAACTTCACCCGATACAATGAAATTTCTCCACTCCACACTAAAAAATCTATTTTTTCCCCAAAGTATAATTAAAAGTAGGGATAGAAATACTCCTTGAGGCCTCTAGGCCTAGCTAGTAGCATCTTTATACCTCAAGAGGGTCCGAGGACTCACACTCAGTCTTCACTATGCTCCTTAGCTTAGGTTTTTGGACCTTTTGACTTTTTTTTTTTTTTTTTTTTTTTTCATTTTCATATTGCTCAGACTTCCCATCAACCTGTGGCTCAATAAAAACAAAAAATACATTAAGCAAAAACTAAAAATACTAAAAAATAAATATCTACCTTTACTTGGGTTTCCTCTCAAGAAACCCCTGATTTAGTATTGCGGTACGACCTATATCAACTTTCTCCTCCACCTCAAGGATATGAATTTCACCCCAACCTTGTATCAATTTTTTTCTTTGCTCATAGGGTGGTGGTATAAAGATGAAAAACCGAGTAATAGAAGGTGCATGATAAACCATTCGGCCTTGAAGTGAGGCATGTTTTTATGTTGCTTGTCTGGTGCAAATTTAAGAATATAGGATTCTTGTTCTTCATCTTCACATCCTTTCACTATTTCAGATAACTCCAAAGATTTGTCATCATTTGAACATAATATAGAAAAGTGTTTTGAATGAGACCCAACCAATACCACTTCCAAATTTACACCATCCATAACACACTTACTCTTATTCACCTTCACAATATCAGTCTCAAGAAAAAATTGATAGTTGAATGGCTAAAATTCTTGTGTCTGCTCCACAGGTTGGCTAATAGCCACCTCATCTAGTGAAGGTTCCAACCACTCACTTCCCTAAAAATTTGGACAATAATTCTCTCGGTGGGTTCCTCTACAAAAATAACAATAATCATCATCACTCGCAAACCATTTATCCCAGGTTGACATATCACGAAGTGTGATAAAAAAGTAAAAGAAAATAAAAATAAAAATAAAACTACGTATAACTCAATATAGAAAAACATAAAATAAGATAGTTACCTATTTACAAGTCCCTGGCAACGGCGCTAAAAACTTATTGCACCTAAGCACTCACACAAGTGTACGTGGTCCCACCAAGTAGTAAAGTGAACTTTTTCAAGCCAAGTATCGATCCCACGGTGACTTGTGTTAACAAATATCTAATTCAAGTTTAACTATTGACATTAAATTAGTGCAAAGATAACCAAAAGAATTAGAATTTTAAAAATAAAGTAAACTTAACAATGCAGTAAATTAAAGGTCTTGGACAATCAATGGAGAGAAACCCAGGGTTAAGGTTCTGCTAATAATCGTACTATGCTATTAAACTTCATTGATTATTTTACTTATCTTGGTTGTTGATTCAGGGGGTTGATAGTATGATTATGGTCTTTTGAGACTCTAATCACCTAACATAGACCTACAACTATATCGTTGAGCGGGGTTATGAGAACTAAGTTAAATGCATTTATATTTCATTTTGTAAGTGAACCAAATAGGGAACGTATGTATATTTCTATCATAAATGCAAATTATAACTTTATTCTGTAGAAGATTACAATCCTATTCTATTTATCTCGCGTTCTATCCTCTTATTCCTCCTTTTGGGCTAACAAAATGACAATGAATGTATTTTAAGGGTTGTGGATTCTTAAAATAGTGATAAAAAGGATAAATAAACAACCAAATATGATAAATAATCACAACCAAGTCAATTCATAACAAGAGTAATCATGTTCTTGGTCTTAACCCCGAAAAAAATGTGTTTAGCCGCTCATGGACATAACCATAATTGCAATGGTTGAATACATGTTAAAATTCATAAAAAAAAAACTAAATTAATGGAAGAAAAACCCTAATTGAAGTATTTTAAGTCTCCCATTCAATTACTAAGGTCATCCAATGTGTGTAACATAATGTTTAAGGGTCCTATTTATAGGAGGACACAAGCTGCCAGTTTTGACGTAGCGGGGTACCACACCCATATCGTGGTGCCTAGGGTCCATGGAATTCCCTTATCATGGATATATACTGTAATTTACTTCTTAGGATGACCCCAAGTCCATGACGACCCTAACGTGGTGCCTAAGCTCCATGGCACACCAAAGACTCCAAAACATTCGTTTTTGGTTAAATCTTGTCCCGTGCTTTTGTTCATCCATTCCAAGCTTTGTAGTGATGTTTTTACTTGACTTAAAGATTTTGTATAATACATATAATCATGATCAACTCACCAAGAAACCACGGATTAGAGCTCACAATAACACACATTCCAAGACGATGAAATAGTGACTTAAGCTAAGAGTACTAGCTTTTGTCTTTTGATCTTAAACTTAGTGTTTCATCTCTTGTCTTGTTTCAATTGAACCTTAAATACTATAAACAAGTTATTCCACACATAATGACACAATAATACCCTTAGTAACTCATTACACAACACATAGCTCATGGTAGTAACACTAGCTTTCTCGTCTAAACTCTAAGTGACCAAATTGATTCTAAACTAGTTTGAAACACACCTTAAACATTGTCATCAAGTACATTAACACTTAGATGCTTATTTATATAATTAACCATTCATTAAGCACACAAGATGTCCTCAAAACAAGATTAAACAAGTATAGACAATGACACTTAGGTGCATAAATCTGCCTAAGATCATTTAGCTAGGAAGAAAGGACGAATAAGTCAAAAATAAAATATCGATCTTTAGAAGAGTTTTATTTAAATTCTTCAAAGGTTGATACCCAAAAAGTTTAGCATTTCAATATATTATTCAAACAACTGTTTTCAACCTCGAATCACTGTATTATTTTTTTTGAAAACATATTTTTATGGTCATTGCATCATACATCTAATCTTCAAAGGTTTGTTGAGTATAATAGGTTGAAGTATAATATAATATTGTAACTGCAGTGATTTACTCTTCTATTTAATTTTTTAAGACGATATCACTTATGAAAAATTTTGCTTACGCCGCTGAAGGCTGAGATCCACTTATGAATGATCTATCCAAATTTTTTTATCAAATATAACATTTTGATACCTAAATTTGATGAGTTTTATGTTATCCTTGGAAGATCACGTCGTAGAGTTGCTGAGTAAACTGTTTTACATCACTATCGAGATGAATTATTTTATAAAATTATTGATTGACAACGTCAAGAACTCAATAATTGCTTTGATGAGGTGACAACTAATTTGCTTCTTGGAGTTGTTTGCTTGAACATAGTTAATTCTTTTTCTAACTTTGATATTGAAAAGATATTGAGATTGGCTGAGTTATACCCTAGTTATTTTGATAAATACTCTATTGTTGACCTTCGCTTTTAGCACGAGGATTACATTATTGATGTTAGGGATCATGATAAAAGATTTTTCGGTCTTAAGGGACTTCTTAATCTTTTCAATACTCGTAGAGACGAAGAAGCATGGAACTTATCCTCTTGTGTTTCGACTTGTTAATTTGCTTTACGTTTGCCAGTTGCTGCTGCTATAGTTGAGAGAGCTTTCTCGACGATTAAGTCGATTAAGACTGACTTGCGAAATCAAATGAATGATGAGTAGTTGTTTCGTACCTTATATAGTAAAAAGAAATATTTAGTACCATCTCCAATGAGGTTATTATGAATAAATTTTAAAATATGAAAACTCAGCGAGGAGAGAGGTAGTAGTTTACTTTATATATGTTTCATTAGTACACTTTAAATAGTTTTTATTAATATAATGTTTTACATCAATTGTTCATTTGTTTTTTCAAATATGGTGATCACTTATAAAAAATCTTGTGTACACCACTGTTCTAGATTATTTGTCTGAGAAACTAGTAGGAATAATATTTTTTGATGTGCATGTTTGCATGCATTAATCGCGAAATTATGCCCTCTTATTTTTAGCCATACATTAATTCTTTTCCTCTTTAATTTATGATTCTTTTTTCATTATTCCATTTTCCCCTTATGGACTATGGTTATGGTTAGAGGTAAAAGACATAAAAAGTAGAAGGCCACCGCATTTTGCATGCAAAATAAATTGAAAGCAAAGGATATTATCAGCACTGAAAATAGAAGATTTAGCAAACCGTAAGTAGTTATAAGGTGCTTTCTTGGCGGATAAGAATTAGTTCATTCGGTAAATAATATCTTGAAAAGGAAAAGGTACAATTCCTTTTTGTTTGTAGTCTAACAACATTATTTATTACACTTACCGTTTACAGTTTCAGAATTATTTAACTGACTCTTCCCTATAAATTTTATCCATCCTCACCACTACATTTGCTCTTTACTATCAAGTTCTAATTCCTTCTGCAAATTAAAGCAATTAATCGGTCCTTTTCTCTCTTGCTTCTTTTTTCCCATTCAGATTTTCAGTATCATTATCGTTGTAGTGTTGCATTCACTTAATTAGTCGTTTTTCCAATATTTGCGGGATAAAGGTCATATTTCACCATATTTATAACCATTTTCATGCAGCTTATTTTTTAATTTTTTTTTGTAAAGTTCATGTAGGTTGATAATTAGTGTCTAATGTCATCATTAATCGTACACCTAAAGTTTGGTGGTTGTGTTACATCTTTTTTGGTGCTCCACCAATCAATGACCATAGTGGCTTGCTTAGAAAATTAGTTTAGTGCAAATTGAGATCTCTCATCATTGAAATAATCTATCACCTTTTTTTTTTTTTTCACTTTTGGGCCATCTACAGTTAAACATATTAGCAGCAAAAGCCTTATAAATTTGGCCTGGTTGATTTGGTTTTCACATCAACGTTTATTCCATTCTTTCTTTCTTTCTTCTTGAACAGAAACAAAGTTCAGTTTCAGAGAAAAGTAATGGCAGTCAGTGGTCTTAGCATTAAGGAACGTTTGGAGGAAGCCATTTTGGCTCATCCAGATGAAATTTCAGCACTCAAATCAAGGTACAATACTACTAATTTTGTTTAGAACTATAGCTAGTGTAAGCTAAATACATTACACCACAAAAAGCTGGACTTAGCTATGAACTTTGTCACTAAATAGTTTGTAGCTAGCTGATATTTTTGATAATCTGTTGCTAATTCGTGGATTTTGTTGTTTAATTATAGAATTTGTTTATCGTTAATTCTTGTGTTTTTTTGCTTGTGATAGTTATATTTTTTTCTGAAAAGAAAAATAAAGAAGATGGGTATGAATTGTTCTTGTTTTGGCACAGGATTGAAAGTGAAGGGAAAGGGGTCATGAAACCACTTGATCTCTTGAACCATTTGATGTCTGTGAATGGCAAGAAGAATGGAGTAAATGTTGCTGCCAGTGCACTTGTAGAAGTTCTCAGTTGCAGCCAGGAAGCTGTCATTGTAGCGCCACGACTTGCACTAGCTGTACGTCCAAGGCCCGGTGTGTGGGAGTATTTGTCACTGAATCTTAAGACAAGGAAAGTGGCTGAATTGACCATCCCTGAATACCTTCAACTAAAAGAGAATGTAGTTGATGAAAGGTAGTTTTAGTCATGAATTTGAAGATAATAGTACTCTATAGTTTTTGCTTTGTGAATTGAGGTTTTTTTTTTTCTGGTTTGATTCTTAATGTTTGTGTCACAAATATGTTACCAGTGGAAACATCTTGGAAATGGATTTTGAACCATTTACTACTGTAACTCCTCCAAAGACACTTTCGGATTCCATTGGTAATGGTTTGGAGTTTCTTAATCGCCACATTGCTTCGACAATGTTCCATGACAAGGAGATTGCCAAGTGCCTTCTTGACTTTCTCAGACACCATAACTACAAAGGGAAGGTAGTAAAGTAAACTGATAAATAATCTAGTCTATTTTTGGTTAAGTTTGACTATTATGTGTGTTTTTCTAACCATGTCAATGTGAACAGTCATTGATGGTGAAAGAAACCATCCAAAACCTGGAAAGTTTCCAACTTGTCCTGAAAAAAGCAGAGGATTATCTGCACACCCTGAATCCAGAAACTCCATACTCCAACTTTGAATCCAAGTTTGAAGAGATTGGCTTGGAAAGAGGTTGGGGAAACACTGCTGCATACGTGCAAAAAACCATCAGTCATCTGTTGCACCTCCTTGAGGCTCCTAATGCATCTTCCTTGGAAAATTTCCTTGGTAGAGTCCCTTTTGTATTCAACGTTGTCATTCTCACCCCACATGGTTATTTCGCTCAGGAAAACGTACTTGGTTATCCTGACACTGGTGGCCAGGTTTGTGTCCAATGACATATCTCCCTTTTTCAGTGTTTTATATTCGAAAGAAATTTTCATTCTTAATCAAGTTCCTTATACAATCTTGTGAATAGGTTGTTTACATTCTTGATCAAGTTCCAGCACTGGAGAGTGAGATTCGTCTCCGTTTGAAGCTTCAAGGACTTGATGAGATCATCCCTCGCATCCTTGTTGTAAGTATCCCTGTTTGATTTGCCTCAGAATAAAATTGTTTGTCCAAGTTTCTTGCTTTCTTGAATTGATCTTTTGTTGTGTTGTTGTTGTTGTTTTATCCAGGTAACCAGGCTGCTGCCTGATGCAGTAGGTACCACTTGCGGTGAGCGCATGGAGAAAGTATATGGGGCAGAGCAGTCTCACATAATTCGCATTCCATTCAGAACTGAGAAGGGAATGTTGCGCAAATGGATCTCAAGATTCGAAGTCTGGCCATACATGGAAACTTTCACTGAGGTTCAGAATAAAACAAACAAATTCTATTTGAAATTTCTCATTAGTTAGCAGGGCGTTCAAGATCAGAAAATGTTTTCTGACAAGTATACATTTTAAATTAATGATCAGGATGTTGCAGAAGAACTTGTCAAAGAATTGGAAGCTAAACCAGACTTGATCATTGGAAACTACAGTGAGGGAAACCTTGCTGCCTCCTTGTTGGCTAAGAAATTTGGGGCTACACAATGTACTATTGCTCATGCTTTGGAGAAAACCAAGTATCCAAACTCTGACCTCTATTGGAAGAAATTTGATGACAAGTATCATTTCTCAAGTCAGTTCACTGCTGATATTTTTGCCATGAATCACGCTGATTTCATCATCACCAGCACTTTCCAGGAAATTGCTGGAAGGTAAGAAAAAAAAAAAAAAAGAAGAAAAAACAAATGGCATGAAGTTGCTGATCTCAAGTCCTGTTTCATTATTGTATTTCTGTTAATATTCAAAATTCTTGATTTGCAGCAAGAACACTGTAGGGCAGTATGAGAGTCACACTGCTTTTACCATGCCTGGATTGTACCGAGTAGTCCATGGAATCGATTCATTTGATCCAAAGTTCAACATCGTCTCCCCTGGTGCTGATATGTCAATCTACTTCCCTTACACTGAGAAGGAGAAAAGGCTAACCAACTTCCACCCGGAAATTGAAGAACTTCTCTACAGTCCTGTTGAGAATACGGAACACCTGTTAGTCTCCTTAATTTGCTTTTCATTTCATTCAATTTATCTACTTATTTTCGAACTAGACTAATCATTTGTCATATTGACTTAATCAGATGTGTGTTGAAGGACCGGAACAAGCCAATTCTCTTCACCATGGCAAGGCTAGATCGCGTGAAGAATCTAACAGGGCTCGTGGAATGGTATGCAAAGAATGCTAGGCTGAGGGAGCTTGTTAACCTTGTGGTTGTTGGTGGAGACAGAAGGAAAGAATCCAAGGATTTGGAAGAGCAAGCAGAGATGAAGAAGATGTATGACCTTATTGAGACCTACAACCTGAATGGACAATTCAGATGGATTTCTTCCCAAATGAATCGTCTGAGGAATGGAGAGCTTTACCGATACATTGCAGACACGAGGGGTGCTTTTGTTCAGCCAGCCTTCTATGAGGCTTTTGGTTTGACAGTTGTTGAGTCCATGACTTGTGGATTGCCAACTTTTGCTACTTGCAATGGTGGACCATTTGAGATTATAGTGCATGGAAAATCTGGATTCCACATTGACCCTAATGAAGGTGACAAGAATGCTGATCTTTTAGTCAATTTCTTCGAGAAATCCAAAGAAGATCCAAGTTATTGGGAAAACATTTCCAAGGGAGGCCTACAACGTATCATTGAGAAGTATGATTTCTGCAATTTAATTAAGCACAAGTGCACAACCAAGATTTAACTTTTGAACTACTAACAAAAAACTAACCCTTTATTAATTTCTTCTTTTGATAGGTACACATGGCAAATTTATTCACAGAAAGTGCTGACACTATCTGGGATTTATGGATTCTGGAAGTATGCAACCAAAAATGACAAAGTTGCTAGTGCAAAGAAGCGCTATCTCGAAATGTTATATGAACTCATGTTAAAGAAATGTGTAAGTATAACTTATGTATTTGATTGAGCTTGTTAATATAGTTTGTCACTCTGCTACTAATGTGTATATTTGTTGTTTATATATTTCAGGCCGAGAAAGTTCCATTGGCCATTGATGAATAGTTGAAAAGACAGAGGCATCCCCAAGAAGATGCGAACACACAATGAAGGAGAGATTGTTGCTTTTGATTTTTTTTTTTTTCTTTTAAATCCCTTTTCTTTCTGAATGCAATTCCTTCCTCTATGAACCTCTGCATGGAGGGTTTTTATCTTTCACTGTTATGTTTGAGTTTTTGGGAAAACAAATATTGCAAGTTGTGTTTGCTTTTATTAATGAAAATCCCAATTTCTGCTTACAACATGCACTACTAATATCTATTGCATTCTTTTACTTCCTGAAATGGAAGAAATTTTATAGCTTATTTCCAACAGCACAAAAATTGTTTTTGTCGCTATTAAAAATGTTTTCTTTTTGGTTGGCCAAACATCTCGAATTTCACAAGAAGTGATTTTAGCCTCGAACAAATTCTCAGATTATATAATCTAATTTACAATTCGATCATCTTACATTTTGTGTTGCATACAGTCTAGTTTAAATTCTATAATTAAAATGGGGTAAGATCTCAAAGAAGTAAACTGCTAAGTCCTTAGTTTTGATGATTGACCAACTTATAGTTTAGGACCTGTTTCCTGGAGATATTGTGATGACAAAGCTGCTACAACTTAGGGAATGGGTTGGCTCACCTGTCACTATCACGGTCAACAGTCTCAACTGACACAAAGTACAAAAGTTGGTGAAAAAGCTGTTACCACCTTTGTGCCTCAACCAATGGGATCTCTCCTTGATTTTCTTGTGTCATAATATCTATTGCTCATCTTCCTCAACAAGAAAACCAACGCTTCCATAATTGTCACAACAAAATATCTTTCTGAAGCAGAATCAAAGACTCCTCTTGCAACAGGAAACTGATTGTTCATCGAGTTGTATTTTTACTTCCTTCTTGTAGGTTAGTCTTTGTGTATTATTCTTAAATGTTTGACTACATTTGCTTATGATTGTTAGTAGGTGTTGAGGTGCAAGTCTTTCCTTTATAATCATCTTGAGTTAGGTGATTGTTCAAGATAGAGTTAACTTGCTATGTCCAGTTAGAGTTAGTTGGAGGTTGAAGCAGTAGAGTTACTGCTTGTGTTTCCTTGTAATAGAGTTATTGCTAGGAGACAAAGGATTAAGAGGTTAATCCTTAGAGCCTGTATTCAAGATGTTGCTTGGATATAGTTGAGCTTAGAAATCCTAGAGGCAGGTTGTGATTTTTGTCTCTTGAGCAAGAGTTTCCATGTAAAAACCTTTTGTCAACTATTTACTTTATTCCTGCAATTCTCAGATTATATTTCTACTAGTTATTGTTGTATGAGTTCATCTGAAAACTAGTCCCTTAGTTGAGGAGCAACATACTGCAACTCTTCATTTGGTATCAGAGCGGATCTTCCATAAAAAGGCTGACACCTTGGAAGGACCTGAAAAATGGCTACTTCCCCAAATCTAGAAGAAAGCCAGTCAACAACTAGACCTCCAAGATTAAATATTGAATATTATTGGTGGTGGAAGATAAGAATGCATGACTTTATCATGACTGAAGATTCTGAGCTTTGGGATGTCATTGAGGATGACGCTTTTGTTCCTACAAGGGCAGTGAAGATTGGTGATGTGACCTCATAAGTCTCCAAAACCAAGAAGGAGTTTGATGATGCTAATAGAAAAAAGATAGAGAAAAACTACAAGGACAAAAAGATCCCTGTGTGTGGTATTAGTCCTAATGAGTACAACAGGATCTATAACTGTCAAACTGCTAAAGAAATTTGGGATTTTCTCTAGGCAACCCATGAAGGAACAACTCAGGTAAAGCAATAAAAGGTGAATATGTTGACAAATCAATATGAGACTTTCACCATGCAGGAAGGGGAGTCCATACAAGAGATGCACACAAGGTTTACTACAATTACCAATGAACTGTACTGTCTTGGTGAAGTTATTCCTACTCACAAACAGGTTAGAAAATTCTTGAGCATTCTACCAAAGAGGTGGAAAAGAAAAGTTGATGCAATCACTGAAGCCAGGGATCTAAATAAGAAGCCGATGAATAAGCTCATATGCAATCTAAAAACCTATGAGATATTGAAGAAACTTCAAAAATTAAAGGTTGACCCCAAGGCTAAAAGAAATTTGGTCCTCAAGGCAGCAAAAAAACCCACCAGTTTAGAAGATGAGGAGACAACCTATATTGCAAAGAAGATTCTCAAAGCCTTGAGAAAGTCAGGAACCTTGCCTAAAAGAGCAGATTCTAGCAGGATCTTAAAGGAAGGAAGGAGAAGTGACACATATCACAAATGTGGCAAGCTTGTCCACTACATTAAATATTGTCGTATGCATAAGATTGAATACAAGAAATATGCTAAGCAAGATACTGGTAAAGAAAGAGAGAATGATAGAGTTTCTATAAGGTCTAGCAAGAAGGCTGAAGCAGATAAGGTTGTCAATCAAGTTTTGGCAGCTTGTTGGGGTGACTCCTAAAGTGAAACAAAATGAGGAGAAGATTTTTCCATGATGGTAATGGAAGATAAAGTATCAGTGTTAGATCCACTTTTTTCTCTAATGACAGACACTGATAATAAGAAAGATAAACCAGTCACTCTCCTTGACATCAAGAAAAATTTAAAGGACTACTCCCTGAGTAAGCTAAGATCTCTTACCTCTGCATTGATTGACTCTCCGAATGATCTTTCTAGAGACAAGGAAAATCTGAAGGAGGCCTTGGAAAAATATAAGGAAGAAGTAATTGAAATGAGTGTTTAAGTGGCTGAACTCATAAACAAAAAGAGAAGATTGAATAAAGAACTAACACAATGTGAAAAAAAAATAGTGGAACTGAATGTTCAAGTGGCTGAGCGTAAAGCCATATGTAAGACTTTTTTTTGTGAAAATAATTTACTAAATAAAAGGGTAGATGAAATATCAAAGCAGAATCAAAATCTATAAGGTAAAGGTGAAGGAAGCAAAATACTATTTCAACTGGAAAAATAATTGACAACTGCCAATGCTGAACTGGCTGCCACCTATGATAGAACTCTATTCTTGAGAAGGAATTGACTAGGATAAAGACTGAATTTGAGAAAGCTCTCAAGTGGAATACATACTCACAAGAAATGAACAACCATGCAAGCCAAGAGTTCGGTAAAAGAAGAGGCTTGGGATACAACAGTCAAGAAGATGGATCTAGTATTTCAGCAAGACCTGCAAGGAGCAAAATTGATATCTCATGTACCCATTGTGGAAAGGATGGTCACTCTAAGGAAATATGTCCCTTTAAAACTATAGATCTGAGAGAAAATAAAAGTGTTACAACACTTAAAAGAAGGAAACATAGACTACCTAACTAGACAAAGAAAAGGCTAATCTCTCCTCTATCACCTTTGTAGGAACTCAGACTCAAATGGCTTCCCAAAGCTGATAAGTGATTGATGATGCAGGGAAAGTCAAAGGGGAGAAAAAATAACAAGGATGGTAACAATGGTTTCTCAAACCACTTGATTAAAAACATGAAGATTACCTCTTGCAGAAAGGCCCTTAAGGGAGACATGTCTCCTTAGTGATGAAATCATGATTTGGAGTATGATTGAAGCTGGTTGTATCATAGATCATAGAGAAAAATGTCATGTTCAAATTTTGAAAGGCTAATCCTCAGTAGATCTCTGACTAGAGTAAGTAGGAAACTGGTTGAGGGACATTAGAAGAAGTATGGCTGATGGAATCAAGATGGATGTAGGAGACCCTCATGATTCTCCTTTTATGGAGTGGTGAGATAGCACAATGTCATTAAACTTTATCGTCGCTTAGGGACCAAGTTCCTAATCAGGTTGGTCCCACTTTCTATTACTAAATAATGACCATTTTTACTATTTAGTAATTGTGCCACATCACTCTTCTACCCTCTCAAAAATCTTTTACTTATACTTTAAACTCAATAGACCCGTCCATCTAATCGGACACGTCCTATTAGATGCATCCCATCTTCTAATCTCAACCGTTCTCTCATGCCCTATATAAAGACTAAAAATAGATTGTTTTCTCTTTCATTTTGAAAATCCTCTCACATCCAACCTCATTAGTTCCCTAACCATTCAAAAGGAAAACAAAAGGCTAGATCTTCTCATCTCTCATAGTCCATCCAAACCCTATGAAATGTCTTACTCTTTCTCATCTTCTCAGAAAGATGACCCTCTCCCTTTGAAAGTGATAGACACCCCCTCTATTCTTTTAAACCCAGAAAAGCAATTTTCCATTACTAAATTTTCTCCTTTTTTCTTACAAGGAATTGCCAAGGATCACATTTCTCGGACAAAGATGAACCATCACAAAACTTCATCCTTAAAGGGGCTGATGATGCTAATCCCAATGAGGTTTCTGATAGCAATCCACTAACTCTATCTACTAGAAGATAGAATGATATTTTTGAAGATGCTGATGATTAATACATAATGATTCCACCTGTTGTTGATCCATCTGGTGAGAATGAAAGTAGCATGGATGTTTTTGATAGCAAGGATAACGAACTTTTTTCCTAGAAAACATTAAAGAAAATATCAACCTCCCCAACTCCATGGACAAGGTCAAGTTCCAGGGACATAATGAAGGAAGCAATGGAAAAAATCAAGGAAAATACTAAAGAAATACGAATGCAAAAGAAATGTTGAATAAATATAGGTGAACCAGATGCTGAAGATACTAATAGAGAGGATAGTGAGAGTGAATAGATGTTTGAAGGCTTAAGTGACTCTGAGGATGAGTTCTTGGACTCTGATATTGAAAAATGTACAACTACTACAAAAGAGAAAGTAGAGGGAAAAAGAGTTCTCTTACCAAAGAAAGGAAAGGGGTTGCTGATAAGGAAATCAGTTTCCAATGTCACTAGTAAGAGAATGAGATCAGATCATGTTGATGATAAGAAAGCAGGTCCCAGTTCTAAATTTTCAAGAACCTCAAATACTTTAGGGACTGCTAGGAAGGGAATTATATCATCAAAGAAAGCCATGTCATCCAAAGAGAAGGATTTTTCTCATGAAGTTCGATCGGAGATTCTCAGGACTCAGGATGTTATGAGAGGAAGAGTTTTTGATCGAACTGTGGACGACATGCCTAGAATGAGCAAACTACTTGACTGGGTAAAGTTTCACAGTTGGGAACACCTATTTGATTTTCCTGTGCCCCTGTTGCATGAGGAAAATGTAAGGATGTTCTACCATAACTTGACTATTTTTCTGATGATGGTATGTATTTAACCTCACAAGTTAATGGAGTAGATATGAGATTAAATGAAGACACACTTTCTAAAATCCTTGGGGCTCCCACTATAGAAATAAGGTCTATTAAATTTGGAGAGGTGACACGACCCAAACCTGGGCCTAGTCATGTCGGGTATCTCAAGTCCAACCAGGACCAGAGATTACCCCCAATACCTAATTGTAACTGCCCTACTCCCTATGTTGAATGAATTCTGAACATATAATAAGATGAATCAATAATAATTCAAAGACATTAAATAAAGTCTATATTCGTAATCCAACAACCTCAATCAAATATCTAATTAATTCCAACCCTAACGTCAATACCAATACCAAAGATGACACCAATACTTACACCGCCCATATCTATAGTCCGACAAAGCCTCTAAATAAAATCAAGTAACATCAGGTCGGGACATGTCCGCGACCATAGTTAAAACCAAAATCTAAGAAACAAAAATAATGAAAAGAAGTCCATAGAATAAAATGGAGTCTGTCATAGTATGGAAGCTCACCACTTCAACCTGACTCAAGGCTATCCCTGAATCTAAGTCACTGAGTAGGAGGAATGGTAGTATGACCAGTTCCTGCATCGTATGGGGATACAACACCCAAAGATGGTTAGAGAAGTAAGCGCTAGCATATAATCTAGAATAAAGATAAAATAATGCCATTATTCAAAACCAAATCAAATAACCATATGAAATTACACATATACATATATATATATACCATGATGGGATAGGGAACTAGGTTTATCATGCATTTAAAACCTTAACCTGGGATGTGTAGCTTTTCCATACAAAATGTCCACCCACGGGCTATATGGGTTCAGCTCCTCCTGATGAAAGGGCCCTAAAGCATGTTAGCCATATAAACCAAAGAAAAACCAGAGATGACTAGTATATCTCCCAAAATATAAAGTGTGACATCATGCACACAGTCACCATGACAAAACCTTAAATCGACAAACATTAGTTTCTAGTATTAGTCCCTCCGGGACTTCCACCTTCTACGACTTTGCTAACACAACCCTCTTTAAGCCCATATTAAAACCAATTAAACCTTCCAATCATTTACCAAGGAGTCTTTTGTTTAGGAATTAACCGTTGGCATAGTCATACCAATATTAGAGCATGCAAGTCTATCCGTTTATGTCATACCAAAACCATTAAACTAAGTTGACTCCAAAGTATCCAATTAAACCAAAACCATGGCCATCAAGGCCTTTCTACACCATTTAAAGCAACTAGACTAATTCAGGTTTCATTACCATTTATGCAATGCAAAGATATCAAGAGTAGTCAAACAATGTGACATAATTCTTCTCATTGGCATTTTTACAAATAGGTTGAGGACACATAAGTTTAAAAACCATAACCAAGTTATTTGGGGGATCCATAATACCCTAAAATCTATTTACTATTACCATGAACCCCACAATGTAAAAATCATACTAATAGCATGAAAGAAAACATAATAAACCATGAGAACCATTATTTAACCATAAACATCCAAAACCCCTAAACATTATTTCAAACCATAACAATATCATGAAAATCATATATTAAAACACATGCTCTTGAGAGCCTTAATTGATTATCTTGATGAAACACTAGCCTTTTTCTTAAGAGAGAGTTTGTGAGTGATTTTAAGAGTGTTTGATTGAGAATAATAGCTTAATAAAGTCCTAAAAGGTGTTTTATGTCATGGTATCAAAGGGAGTTAAAATGGGAAAATGTCCAGAATGCCCCCAACTTAAAACTGTAAAATTACTGCAGTAGTTATGACTCGACCATGTGACTCGTGACCACAACATATGACTCGTACAATTGAGTTTTCACCAAGATAGTGAGTTGGACACCCATACACTGTTCACCATATGGCTTCCTGATCTCTACTCATCACCAGACTATACTACTCGTATGGTCCAATCGTATAAAACCCATAGGATTGGACACTGGACAATATATAACTTATCCTAACAACTCGTAACCTATCCTCATGGCTCTTAGTGAGCCACTCGTACTTAGAGCTAAGTCAAGTCACTATGTTTCTGATTTGATGAAGGACCATCCTAATGACCCATCACCACACGTAACGACCCGTACCACCATACTATAACCACAATAGAACCCCAACCACCATCAACTTAACACCTAATAATTTAGGTCACCCAACCCATACCCATACTATACGACTTGTATGGTGAGTCGTTACTAGGATAGTGAGCTCAAAGCTTAGTAAATTTCCAAGGGATAGAACCCAGGATGTTCCAATTCTTCCCTACTTGGATCATTGGTACTTGAATGACGGAAAAAGGCATTAACTAACATGACAAAACCCCTAATGCCTCTACTCTAACCTTTAACTAAGTTAAAAAAACAAAGATGTTAAGAATAACACATACCTTATGCATGATCTTCCAGAGCAAAAAACAAGAATGGATACTTGGACTTCATGTCTTCTTCAGCTTCCCAAGTAGCCTCTTCAACCTTGTGGTTCCTCCATAAAACCTTTAACGAAGCTACATCCTTGGTCCATAACTGACAAACCTGTCGATCCAAGATTTCAATGGGAACTTCTTCGTAAGGCAAGGAATATGAAATACCAATATCCTTGATAGGAATAATTTGTGATGAGTCACACACACACTTCCTCAATATGGAAACATGGAATACCGGATGAATCCAGCACAAATTAGAAGGCAACTCCAACTCATACACAGTATTGCCAACCTTCCTCAAAACTAAGTACTGAACGACATACCGGGGATTGAGCTTCCTCTTTTTCCCGAACCGCATCACTCTCTTTATGGGAGATACCTTCAAGAACACCCTATCTCCAACCTCAAATTCTAACTTCCTTCGCATTACATCCATATAAGAATTTCGATGACTTTGTGCAGCTTTAAGCTTATCCTGAATCAACTTTACCTTTTTCATAGCTTGGTGAACCAAATTCGAGCCAAACATCTCTGCCTCACCAACCCCAAACCACCCAATAGGAGATCTACACCTCCTATACAATGACTTAAATAGAGTCATTCCACTACTAGAGTGGTAGCTATTATTATAGGCAAACTCTATAAGAGGCAAATGCTCAACCCAACTACCACCATAGTTTATCACGCAAGCTCTAAGCATATTTTACAATGTCTTAATAGTTTTTTCTGCTTTGCCATCTAACTTCTAGTGAAAAGCCGTACTAAGAATTACCTTGGTCCCAAAACCTTTTTGAAACAACCATCAAAAGTGAGATGAAAATTGTGTACCATAATCCGAGATGATAGAAACAGGTACCCAATGTAACTTCACAATCTCTTGGATATACAAACTTGCATAATCCTCAGCCAAAAAATTAGTCCTCACTAGCAAAAAGTGAGTATACTTAGTCATCCTATCCACGATGATCCAAATAAAATCGAACTGATTTTGAGACCGAGAAAGACCGATAATGAAATCTACATTGATCACTTCCCACTTCTACATCGGCAACTAAATTTCTTGATACAATCCTCTGGGTCTCATGTTCTCAACCTTCACTTGTTGGCACACTATGCACTTAGCTAAAAACTATCCACATCCCACTTCATATTATTCCACCAATATATTTCCTTGAGGTTATGATACATTTTTATCAAACCTGGATGAATAGCATAGCGCGACTCATGCACCTCAGAAAGGATTCTCTCTCACAAACCATCTACATAGAAAATACATAACCTCTCTTGGTATCGAAAGGTACCATCATGATACAAGTTAAAAGGGTATCGTAACTTTCAACAACATTATTAGAAAGCCAACACATAAAAACTTAAGCTTGGGTCTTGTCTTTGATGCCTAATCGAGGGAAAAAGTGTGGAAGCATGGAGAAGTGCTTCATTACACTCTAAGGACACCCCTCATCAAGGGCATTTTTGTCATTTCTTTGGAGTAAAGAGGCACCTATGGAGTGTAGCCCCTCATTAAGGGCCTTTTGGTCATTTTACTATGTAATAAGTTTAGCCTAAGCCTATGAGTATCTTCTATTAGGTTTGTTGTATTCAACTTGGATATTATTTTTAGAATACTCTTTGAGTGTATTTTTTAAGTGTGGATTCACTTATGGCAAACGTGGAATTATTTATGTTGGTTACCTGTTTAGAAATGTGGGTTGCTTGGGGATTCTGGTTCCCTTGAGGTTCGCGTAAGAACTTGGTATTGTTTGTATAAATATTAGGGGTCTTAGGGTTTTATACACCCTTAGGTTCTTATTGTTTGTATAATCGTATGTTAAGTTATCTATCTATCTTTCGTTATTGCTTGTTTGTTTATTTTGTTCTTGACTTGTGTTGAATTTGTTGCTTAGTTATCATCTTGTTGTCGTGTGTTTGTGGATGTTTCATTGATGGTATTTTATCATTTGGTATCAGATAATGGTTTGATTTTGTTCCAAAGAAATCAATGTTGGGACTGTTATCTAAAAAATCAACAAAAAAGTGTCAAAAATAAAAAAATCGCAAAAAATAGTTGTTGTTCTTGTTTTGTACCTTTGTCGAAAATAGTTGTTCTTGTTTGTGTATCTTGGCCAAAATTTGGAACCTAGATCTAGGAGGTTTTTATGTGTCTTGTTTGTTTCTAGTGTAAGACCCTTCTACACTAACACAAATATAGTCTAGGTCTAAATCTTGAGCTTAAAAATGTGTTGTTGATATTTGTGGTTGAAGATTGGTGGCTTGAAAATGTGTTGTTGATGTTTATTGTTGAGGATTCGAGCATGAACACATGTTTTTTATGTTTAGGGGTCCAACGTGCCCCTAGAACTTTAAATTTTAAAAGTGGTGTTCTTGGTATTCTTCATCATCTTCATATCTTGTTGAAGGGGAATCTTCAAAAATGGTTGTTTTGATCTAAAACAAAGTGGAAAAAAGTGTAGTCCTTTGTTAGTATTTAAACATATTCCAAGACTATTACAAAAGAGGATAGGAGACAAAATGACTTTCAAAAAGTCTTATTACCAAAAGGGAGAAACAACATATCCCTAGACATACAAAAGATGAAAGAGCCAAAAGGTTTTCAAAAAGGTGTAAAGGTGAAAGGAAAGTCAAACACTTTTTGAATTTGAAAATGGCTCTAAGTCTTGGTGTGTTTTCCCTCCCTTATCTAATTCCCTCTCTTCTAAATTGAAGATTGATCAAATATAATTGAAGACAAGAAAATTTTTCAAACTTCAACTATTTTCAATGTCAAATAGGAGACTTCCACGTCATTAACCTCAACTATTACCTTAGGCTCAAATTTTAGATTCTAAGTTTCTCTAGTTTCATTTCTTAATTCTAGTACTAATTAGCAACTAGTAATCATCTACTAGGTTGTGGATTAGTTTTTTGAATCCGTTTTCTCTGTGTTTGCATTCTTTGTGTTCTTTTATCTTTTTGTAATTCATTGTAGCTTCTTTATTCAAGTACATACGTAGATTTGTTTAATTGAGTCTTCAAACAAGAATCCACTCCGAACTAAATCCACAATTAGTACCAAGTAATCCCATTGGAGTATAAACGAGATACTAACACTTGCGACACCTATTGAGTGACATTTCAAAGGTGTGAGCTTGAGAGTTTGTGAGGTTGTTTACTTTTCTAACCTTTACTTATTTGTTGTTTTTTTGTTTTGTTTAGTACTTTTTGATAGGTAAAATGGTAGATGAAGGTAAAATGCCTAGTTGGGCTAGTTCTTTCATAGAAAAGCTTGTCAATACAATGGATAGCCAATTGGGTTCCTTGGAAAGTAGAATGGAAGGGATTGAAGGTTCTCTTTCAAGAAGGATGGATACCTTGGAAGTTCGTCTAGACTCCACCCATTCAAATCCTAAGAACTACCACGCCTTATCTAGTGGAAATGCTCTCATAACCTCCCATACTATAACTCCAAAAAGACTTTACCAAATGTCTAATACACCTAGACAAGTACATGAACCCATCAACCAAGCCCCTACTTTTCCAAACAACTGAAACCAAAGCCACCAAGAAGCTTCACAAAGATAAGAACCCCAAGAAATATTGATAGCCCCACTTAACGAAAACCAACCAATCCAAATTAATGATATGGAAGGTGAGGGTCCTTATTGAGGTGAGGAATTAGATGAAGTGTCTCTCTTTGCAGAATTTGTGTGAAATTGAAGAGGAGCTCAAGGAGGAGGACATAGGGGCCGAAGAGAAAGGTTTGGTTCATTTTCTTATGGTAGAGGTAACTTGGGACACCGTCCTCAAGTTTAAGAATGTCATCAAGGGTATCAAAGAGGGAATTTGGGTAGAGACATGAGTCTCAACTCCATCAAGATCACTCTTCCTACCTTCAAAGAAACTAGTGATCCCTCTATCTACCTTGATCGGTAATTATAATGCAATAGGATTTTCAAACTTAATGAGTTAACTTCACACAAGAAAGCCGCCCATGATATTTCTGAATTTGAACGGTATGCATCTACTTGGTGGGAGACAAAGAGATTAAAATGATCAAGAAATGGCAATCCCATCCTTCCGTATTGGGATGAGTTTAAAGCACTTATGAGAGAGTGGTATGTCATGAAAAGGTTCAAGCAAGAGCAACTTATAATGCTTTACAATTTGAGGCAAGGAGATAGAAGTGTAGAAGAATATTATGAGGAATTTCAAAACTTTATCCTTCGTCTTGATATTATTGAACCTCCAAATCATTGCATGGTTCGGTTTAAAGATGGGTTAGATTATAAAGTTGTTTCTCAACTAGTTTTCCACACGTTTGACCAAATAGAGGATCTTGTTGAAGTGGCCATTGAGGTTGAAAGGAACAATCATGCCAAAAGGACCTTCCATAAAGGTTACCAATCTTCTACTTCCTCCGGATGGAACAAAAACATGGAATCCTACAATTCCTTAGAGAAAAAGCCCGTTGATAGTGCAATCCAAAGGTATCCACCATAGCTTGAAAGTAATACATATTATACTCCCAATTCTAAATGTATTGTTTTCTTTAAATATCGAGGTTGGGGTTATAAGGCTAGTAAATGCCCCAACCAAAGGAACATTGTATTAGTAGAGGGTGATCCTTACTTTTTGGGGGTACAATGACCCTAAATAATGGTGGTAAAGAAATCCCTCAAAAGTATGATGACATTAATGGTGAAGAGGAATTGGTAGAGGAAGAAGGAAATTTCTTTGTACCTTGTGGATTGATGATGAAGGTTCCAAATGAATATGCTTGGCCCGAAGAACAAGAGTCTTGAATTTTAACCTCTAAATAAGGAAAGGTAGTAATCGTGAAGATGGGGAGCCTTAGGTTCAAATGGTCGAACTTGGTGCAAAAACCAAGCTCTTGTTATTCTCTATATTTGGCCCTATCCCTTTTCCAACTTCCACGTTAATGTCTAAGTGGATGAATTCCCATGGTGTAAGTGTAGAAAGGAAGAGGGAAAGTGTAAGTCTTTTCCCCAAAGGTATGTACCTGCCCCCTTCTATTCTTAGTTTTCCTTGGAATCAAGATGATATTAACCCTAGAGTAAACAAGGCTATAAATATATTTGATTTAAATTCCTACTTAGATGGTATTGATGTCTTTTGGAATAACTTAAATGTGCATAGAATGTATGACCTTTCTATTTTGGATGGAAAGTCTAATTGTTGTTCCAAGAAGAGTCTATGGATTCCACTTAATAAACAACTCTTGTTTCTTGTTTCTTGTCACACTTATGTGGATAGACAAGTTATTTCTTTCTATGAAGGGTATTCGATTTATTGCGATTGGAAGGGTATTCCACTCCCTAAGACCCCTCGGTATGTGATGTGTGTGCAACCTTGGTATGAGATGCTATGATTAATTATGCTAACCTTAACCCTAATGCCATAAGGAAAGTGTGCTTGCTTGTGTTTCGTACTATTTCGCAACGTTTGGATTCGAGGTCGTATCCTTTTCAAGAAGGGGAGGATGATACAAGTCAAAGAGGGATCGTAGCTTTCGACGACATCATTAGAAGGCCAACACATAAAGGCTCAAGCTTTGGGCTTGCCTTTGATGCCTAACTGAAGAAACAAGTGTTGAAGAATGTAGAAGAGATTCATTACACTCTAAGGACGCCCCTCATTAAGGGCCTTTTTGTCATTGCTTTGGAGAAAAGAGGCGCCTATGGAGTGTTGCCCTTCCTTAAGGGCCTTTTGGTTATTTTACTATGTAATAAGTTTAGCCCCAGACTATATGTAGCTTATATTAGGTTTGTTGTCTTCAACATGGATATTTTTTTGAGAGAATACTCTTTGAGTGTATTTTTCAAGTGTGGATTCACTTGTGGAAAACATGGAATCATTTGTGTTGGTTACCCATTTAGAAATGTGGGTTACTTATGGATTCTGGTTCCTTTGAGGTTCACATAAGAACTTGGTGTTGTTTTTATGAATCTTAGGGGTCTTAGGGTTTGATACACCCTTAGGTTTTTATTGTTTCTATAACTGTATGTCAAGTTATCTATATATCTTTCGTTATTGCTTGTTTGTTTATCTAGTTCTCGGCTTATGTTGAATCCATTGTTAGTTATCATCTTGCTGTCATGTGTTTGTGACTGTTTTGTGATTGTTCTTATATCACATCACCAAAAATCTCAAAGGCAATCACCTTTTGCGCACCTACGTCACCCTTGATCCTCATCAAGACAGGATCCAACACTTGTTTCACCTTTATCTCCGCACCAAGAGACGACTGTGCCACCTTTTTCACCAACACACCACCATCCCCAGAGTCCAAGAGACAAACTCCAAGTTTATCCAGACAGTGAATATCTCTAACCAACTCCTGCTTCCCTTCTTCCTCATGAGCTATAATCCTTATGGATAACCTGCTAAGAGCATCAACAACAACTTTAGATTTACGTGGATGGTTGTGAAGACTCATGTCATAATCCTTGAGAAGCTTAAGCCATCTTCTCTACCTGAGGTTAAGCTCTTTTAATTAAACACATACCGAAGGATCTTATGAACAAAAAAGATATCCATATGCACTCCATACAAATAGTGCCACCAGATCTTCAATGCGGACACCACCACTAGAAACTTCAAGTCATGAGTTGGATAGTTCTTCTCATGCACTTTCAACTGTCTAGAGGCATAAGTTATCACCCTGCCATGGCACATTAAAATGCCACCAAGACCCATACGGGATACATCATAATAGACCATGAATCCATCAGTGCCTTCAGGCAAAGTCAATACTGAAGACGAAGTTAGCTTATCCTTTAGCTTTTCAAAACTACCCTCACAAGAATCCGACCACAATAACTTTACCTTCTTCTGAGTTAACTTAGTCAATGGGGAAGCTATAGTAGAAAAACTCTCCATAAACCTCCTGTTGTAACTAGCTAAACCCAAAAAGATCTGAATATCAGTTGGAGTAATGGGTCTAGGCTACTTCTTAACAACTTCAACTTTCTGCGAATCTACCATGACCCCTTCACTAGAAATGACTTGACCTTGAAAAGTTATAGCGTTCAACAAAAATTCACATTTTCAAAATTAGTCATACAACTGCTGATCTTTTAGGGTATGTAATACACTGCGGAGGTGATCAATATGATCCACCTTTCTCTTAGAGTACACCAAAATATCATCTATGAACTTAATGACAAACAAATATAGAAACTGCTGGAAGACTCTATTCATCAAGTCCATGAATGTCGCTGGGGAATTGGTCAATCCAAAAGACATAACCAGAAACTCAAAATGCCCATACTGGGTATGAAAGACAGGCTTAATAATATCCATCTCCCTAATCTTTTGCTAATGATACCCTAATCGAAGATCAATCTTGGAGAAAAACTTAGCACCCTGAAACTGATCAAGCAAATCATCTATCCTCTGAAGAGGGTACTTATTCTTTACTGTCACCTTATTCGACTGTCGGTAATTAATGAATATCTGAAAGGAACTATCCTTATTACACACAAATAAAACTGGTGCACCCTAAGAGGACAGGCTAAGATAGATGAAACCCTAGTCTAAAATATCCTTTAGTTTCTCTTTAAGCTTCTTCATTCAGCTGAAGCCATTGTATACGAAGGAATAGAAATCGAACGAACGTATAAAACAAGATCGATCCTAAAATCAATCTCTCTATTAGGAGGGACACCATGAAGGTCATCAGGGAAGACCTCAGGAAATTCATTCACCACCGAGATAGAATGTAAGAAAGGACTCTCTAAGTTAGAATATTTAACCTGGACCAAATGTTAGGGACACCTCTTAGAGATTACTCTCTGAGCTCTAAGATACAATATGAACTTCCTTTAAGAGCAAGGAACCACCCTCCCACTCAATAACAAGCTCATTAAGGAATTTAAAGATAACCTTACGAGTTCGACAACCTAGAGAAGCATTGCATGAGTACAACTAAGCCATCCCCAATGTGACATCGAATTCAACCATATCTAATTCTAACAGATCCACCAGAGTCTCCCAACCACCAACAGACACCACAAAACTCCTATACACTCTTTTAGCCACCACAGAGTCACCCACTAGGGTAAAAATAAATGAAGGATACAAAACACACTTGAGACTCAAGCCATAATGAACAACCACAAATGGGATCACATAAGAGAGAGTGGACCCCGGATCAAGTAAACAATACACAATATGGGAAAAGAGTTCCAGCATACCAGTTATGACATTAGGAGATGCCTCAGACTCTTGGGGGGTAGTGAGAGCAAAGACATGGTTCTGACCAGTGTCGGAGCGAGATGGTGCACCCTTTGATGCTAGAGATGGTGAAGAGGCAAGTGGAACCTTGTTTGCCCCCGAAGAAACCTTGGCCACCAGAAAACTTCTAATTATGTGTCCTGACTGACCACAGTT
Source organism: Capsicum pubescens (assembly GCA_030864215.1). NCBI lineage: Eukaryota > Viridiplantae > Streptophyta > Magnoliopsida > Solanales > Solanaceae > Capsicum > Capsicum pubescens. The sequence continues at coordinate 187,807,115 of CM061544.1, read as the reverse complement.
GAAAAACTTGTCCTTTTCTTCATCATAGTAATCCTAATAAAATCAACCATAAAAGTTACAAGAAGGATATAATGGAGATGACTAGGCCCCGCTATCCTATGATTGGGCACCCTGTGCTCTATAATTATTGCCACCTTCGAAACGCCTATCACCTGATGTCTTTTGGGTAGGGATAACTAGTTATCGAGTAAGACCTAGAATTTCCCTACTTCTTCTTGGGTCACTTCCCACCATCCCTGCCACTCTGCTATTGGCCACCATCCTGCTCAGAAAATTTGAACTTCTTGCTTTGCCTCTCTTCTATCTTAACCTGGTTCTTTTTCTCTTCCTCTACCTGTTTTATGTACACAACCAACCTAGAGATATATATGTACTTGTACAACAAGGCAACCTTACTCTCCAAAATCAAGTCTCGAGATAACTTAGAAGCAAGCTTTCTCGTTCTAGCCCTTATGCTAGAAACTAACTTTAGAGCATATCGATATAACTGGGGAAACTTCAATCCATACTCTTAACTAACATCTTACCTTTCTTCAAAGTAACAAACTCATTTGTATTTGCTTCCCTCAAATCTCGAGAAAAAAATGGTCTAGGAAATATAAAAAAAATCTCCCCATAGGGATGACTCAGTATCATCCCCCTTAACTGATCCCATTCCTCATACCAATGGTACACCACATCTTTCAACTAGCAGGAGGCCAACTCCATGCTCTTTATATTTGTGGCATGTATAATATAGAAGATCTTTTCCATCTCATCCTAAAAATGTTGAGGATCCTCTTCTACCTTAACACCGATAAAGCTTAGAGGATTCAAACTCATGAACTGGCCAACCCTTGTGGCCTCAGAAGATGGAATAATAAAAGCACCTCTCTCATCCTGAGAAGATACCAACTGAGACAATATATCGATAAACTGAAAAAACTCAGAATTAATCACATCAACCTGAGGAGATCGTGGATGACTAGAGGGAATCGGTGGAACTCCAGAAGGGTAATTAGGAATTGGGCCACTAAACTAGGTTTGGACCCCATATGTAGGATGGGTCCTATCAATATTGTCCTCAGGTGGGACATAAGAGGTTTTTGTAAACTTCAGATCGTCTGGAAGACATGATATAAGAAGCAAACAAATGGGTATTAGAGAAGATTTCAGGACCTTATACTCTACATTTTGAAAACAGAACACAAGAAAGAGAAACACTCCTAAATCCCTCGTAGCCTCTCCATTATGAGTATGGCATGATACACACTCTTAATAGAGACTCTACTCGACACAGCTTTGTGGACTCCCAATTGACCATGAACCTAGGGATTTGATACCAATCTGACACAACCCAAACTCGGACCTAGTCATGTTAGGCATCTCAAGTCCAACCATGACCAGAGACCACCCAATACCCAACCATAATCGCCCTGCTCCCTATGTTGGATGAATTTTGAACATATAACAAAATGAAGCAATAATAATTCAAATACATAAAATAAATTCTATATTTATAATCCCACAACCTAAATTAAATATCCAATTGGTCCAACCCTAATGCCAATACCAATACCAAGGCTGAACTAATACCGACACTACCCATGCCCATAGTAGTTTGACAAAGCCTCTAACCAGAATAAAGTAACATCCAATTGGGATATGCCCCCGACCATAGTCAAAATCAAAATCGAAGAAACAAAAATAATGAAAAAAAGTCCATATCATAAAATGGAGTCTTCTATAGTATGAAACCTCACTACTTCAATCTGATTCAAAGCTATCCGCAGAACCAAGTCACTTAGTAGGAGAAATGGTAATATGGCTAATTCCTGCATCACGTAGGGATACAATGCCCAAAGACGATTAGTGGAGTGAGCGCTAGCATGTACTCTTAGCGGAGTGAGCACTAGCATGTACTCAGGGGAAAAGATAAAATAATGTCGTTATTTAAAACCAAATAAAATAACCATATGCAATTACATATATACAGATATATACCATGCCGAGATAGGGAATCAGGTTTAGTATGCATTTAAAAACTTAACCTGGGTTGTGTAGCTGTGCCATCTTAAATATCCACCCATGGGCTATATAGGTTTAGCTCTCCCTGCTGAAAAGGCATCGATGCGTGTTAGCCACACGAATTGGAGAAAAAACTGAGATAATTAGTGCATCTCCAAAAATATAAAGCGTGACATCATGCACACGGTCACCATGACCAAACCTCATATCGGCAAATATGAGTTTCCAGTATTGGTTCCCTCGAGACCTCCATCTTCCACGTCTTTGCTAACTCAACCCTATTTAAGCATATATTAAAACAAATTACATATTCCAATTATTTACTAATGAGTCTTTTTTTTAGGCATTAGATGTTTGTATCATCATACTAATATTAGAGCTTGCAAGTCTATCCTTTTATGCCATACCAAAACCATTAAACTAAGTTGACTCCAAAGTTTCCAATTAAACTAAAAACATGGCCACCAAGGCCTTTCCAAACTATTTAAAATCAACTAGACCAAATTAGGTTCCATTAAAATTTATGCAATGCAAAGATATCAAGAGTTATCAAACAATGTGAAAAACTCCTTCTTATTAGCATTTTAACAAATAGGTTGAGGGCATATAAGTTTCAAAACCATAACCAAGTTATTTGAGGAATCCACAATACCTCAAAATCCATTTACCATTAACAAGCATCCCTCAATTTCAAAATCATACTAAAAGCATGAAAGAAAAACTAATTAAACCATGAGAACCATTATTCAACCATGAACATCCAAAACCGTAACCATTATTTCAAATTATTTCAAACCATAACAATATCATTAAAATCTTACATTAAAACACATGATCTTTCTAAAATAACAATGAGGGAGGAGTAACATGCCTTAGACACCAAGAAAGATGAAGAGAAACCACCTTTGAGAGCCTTAATTTATTATCTTGATGAAACCCTAGACTTTTGCTTGAGAGAGAGTTTGAGAGAGATTTTAAGAGTGTATGATTAGGAATAATAGGTTAATAAAGTCCCAAAAGGTATTTTATGTCATGGTATCAAAGTGAGTTAAAAAGAGGAAATGTCCAGAATGCCCTCAACTTAAAATAGTAAAATTCCAATAGGTGGTTATGAGTCGACCACATGACTCGTGACCACAACACAGGAATCATACCATTGAGTCATCACCAAGATAGTGAGTTGGAAACCTATATACTATCCACTATATGACTCCTTGATCCCCTCTCGTGACCGGACCATATGACTCAGATGGTCCAGTCATATCCAAGATAGAACCTAAGGGATTGGAAACTAGATAACATACGACTTCTCCTAATGACTCATAACCTATCGTTATGTCTCGTAGTGAGCTACTCGTACTCAGAGCCAAGTCAAGTCACTAAGTTTTTGATTTGATGAAGGATCATCCTAATGTCCCGTCATCACACCTAATGACCCATACCACCTATCTGTACCCACAATAAAACCTTAACCACCATCCACTGGACACCTAAAGATTTGGGTTACCTGACCAGTACCCACACCATACGACTCGTATGGTGAGTCGTTACTAGGATAGAGAGATCAATGCTTAGGAAATTTCCAATGGAAAAACCCAGGGTATTTTAGGAGGGGACAACATAATTTTTAGGAATAGGTGGTGAAATTGATGACTTGAACAGTAATAATCTTAACAAAAAGGACCTTAAGAGAAGATACCAACTGTTGTTTAAGTTAGTAAATAAGGTCCTACTCCTTAGGTTTGAGAAGAGGGGTGCTTTGACAGGCCTTGATCTATACCTTATTAAAGTGCTATCTACTTGTCAGAAGATGAACCTCCCAGCGATTGTCATTGAGTATTTTAACTAAATCATGACTTTAAAAGATGAAAAACATGGCCTAGGTTACTATTTTAGATGCACAATGAATTTTTCTATTTCAACATTTAATATGGCAAGGGCACGACTGGGTCAATAAAATAAATGTTTAATCTCATCACTTTGGAAGAAAATGAATACATTTTCAGAAAACAAAGTGGGAAGTCTAAGTCCATTTTATACGAGGTGATTAATGTGCAAAAGGGATTGAGGAAGGAAGTAGATATCTTAACAACCATTGTAACTTAAAAGGATGTTGAGATTATTTTTTTGAAGGCATCATCACTTGCAAGAGTAAAAGTGGGAACCAATTTTTATGGAAAGTTGGAAGAAGAAAATGTTGCCCTGCATGAGAGGGTGAAGAAGTTGGAAGCCAAAGTTGAAGCTTTGACTTCAAAAAATGAAGACTTGACTCAAGAAATTCTCAAGGTACATGCTGTAGAAAATAGAAAGATAACTATACTCCTTAGGCACTGTCTAAAGCTTTAGATCCTTCTTCTTGATTCCTTTCCAACCTGGTCTCTGACCTTTCCCCCCTAAGCCTATGAAACTTTGTTATTTTTTGTCCTTATTTTATCTCCGATGAGTAACTGGCATAATTATTATGATATTTTATGGTTATTATTCCTGAATCACATTTGGTACTGATTAATGGATGAATGAAATACTTCCCTGTACTATCACTTCACTTACTTCTATCTGATTTTTTCTTTCTCATCCAAGTGTTGCCTCAATGGCCACAAATTAAGATGTATTCTTATCTATGCCTAGTTTACTTCTTAACCTCTTTGATGATGCCAAAAGGGCGAAGTTCTGATTTGTAGCATACGTTTACATTTTATTTCCTAGAAAGATATGGCTGTATTACATGTGACTTATGTTAATCAAGATAGGAGTTTCTCACTCAAGGGGAACTTGATACTCATAAATAGGGGAATAAGGTATAAGATGCTTATATATTTATAGGTATTAGTGATAAGGGGGGGTTGTTTTGGAAAAAAGTAGGCTAGTTAAGGCTACTACTTGTGTTGTTGAAGGTGTAGACTATGCTGAGTGGAAGTTTCTTGAAGATGCTGTGTAGGTTGATTTTCTTGCATGAGGTTGTTATCATATAAAAGGGAGAAATTTTTAATTCCTTAGTTTTCATGATTGACAAACTTATAGTTTGGGACCTATTTCCTGAATATATTGTGATGACAAAGATAAAACAACTTAGGGAACAGGTTGGGCTCACCTATCTCTATCACGGTCAACAGTCACAACTGACATAAAGTATGAAAATTGGTGGAAAAGTTACTGCCACCTTTTTGCCTCCACCAATAAGATCTCTCCTAGGGTTTCTTGTGTCAGAATATGTATTTCTCATCTTCCTCAACAATAAAACCATCACTTCCACATTCTCAAAAAAAAATATCTTTCTGAAGTAGTATCAAAGACTCCTCTTACAACAGGTAGCTGATTGTTCACCGAGTTGTATTTTTACTTCCTTCTTGTAGTTGAGTCTGTGTATTGTCCTTAAGCATTTGCCTATATTTGCATATAATTTTTAGTAGGATTTGAGGCGCAATCCTTTCCTTTGCAATCATCTAGAGTTAGGTGATAGTTCAAGCTAGAGTTAGCTTGGTGTGTCCAGTTAGAGTTAGCTGGAGGTTGAAGCAGTAGTGTTACTGCTTGTGTTTCCTTGTAATAGAATTTCTAAGAGACAAAGGATTAGGAGTTTAATCCTTAGAGTCTATATTCAAGAAGTTTCTTAGATATAGTGGAGCGTAGAAATCCTGGAGGCAGGTTGTGGCTTTACTCGCTTGAGCAAGGAGTTTCCACATAAAAACCTTGTGGCTACTATTTACTTTATTCCTGCATGTATCAGTTTATATTTATCCTAGTTCTTATTATGTGATTTAATTTAGGAACTAGTCCCTCAGTTGAGGATCAACCCACTACAACTCTTCATAAACCATTGACCTTGCAAATAAAAATTCAGTGAATTTGTGTAGATCCATAGGTTGATGAAAGATCTTTCTAAGTTTAGTTATGTTTACTCATTTGAAATTTATTTATTTTATACGGAAAAACCAAAATATTCAATCAACTTTTAAATGACATTAGGTTAATTCAATTTTTGACGTAAGATACTTTCCACTTTTAGCATAATATGATTTTAGCCATGGACATACAAAACTTTTGCATTTGTTGAAAAAATTGTTTCTGATCTAACGAGTTTCCTTTGCCTACTCCAAGGATATTAATACAGAGACTGAGAAAGTGATTGAAGTTACCAGTCCTTTCAAAAATAAAATTGACAGCAGTGTTTTTGTATAACTCTCGATTGTTCTATAATAACTTAGATTGGTCATTTATCATTCTGATTCATCTATCATAAGTTAGATTGATGATTGCTTATTCTGATTTTGTTGTTGTTTTTGTCAACTTGAGGTGATGAAACATTTTCTACACACTGATGATGCAGAGGAGGATGAATATATTTTAAATTTTTTAAAAAATGATGATACAGTTTTGAAGTGGAATATTGATGTCCTAAGGAGGGTGATTGATTATTTTGATAAAGAAACTTGGATCTAGTTGGTCAGACGAACATGATCAAGATCTTGGTAGAGAGCCCTAGCCCAGGAATAAAGGGACATGCAACCTCTATGTTGTGGCTGTATATCACTGAATGATGCACTTAATGCGAAGAATAGAGTTCCTGGAGCTCATCTCGAAGAACAAAAATGGCCGATTAGGGAAGGAAACTTGAGATTCCAGCTCAAATAATGAAGGAGAAGACCAGAGATTAAGGAAAGAGAGAATTCTTATTAACTTGTTTGATTCCTAAAGATACATGTAGTAGTACTTATAGTTGAGAATTGGAAATAACTACTGCCAACAAACTAACTAACAATTGAAATGCAACTACAGTAGTAGCTAACTGCTATGAATAATACTTAGAATGCAACTGCAATAATAACTAACTACTTGAGCAATAAATATTTTTGGGAAAATAGAAAAAATAGTGTAACGTATTGATCTGCACTAGTCAACTAACTAAATCAACTACATTTCCACTAGATCACTTGTATAAATACCCCCTGCTAGAGTACAGACTTTCCCTTAAGTATGAAAATAAGGAAATCTATGCTGCACTTCAGATAAAAACTCCTAAGTAGCCTATCACTCATCAATATCAGTCCATTTCACCAGTACTTGAGCATCAGCTCTATTGCTTCTCTTGAACATTGTTCTATCCAAAAAATCTTCAGGTATGGAGCAGTAAGGACTAGATAAACTTAATATAGGAGAATGAGGGATGCTAGAAGGAATTTGAAGACACCTTTTTAGTTGAGAAACATAAAATATGGGATGAATAAAAACATTAGTTGGAAGAAGTATTTTGTAAACAACAATAACCTACCTTTTAATCAATAACATAAGGATCAAAATATTTAGTTGTCATATTGTTAAAAAGCCTCTCAACCACTGAGATTTGTACATAGGGTTGTAGCTTTAAGTAAACCCAATCTCCTACCTCAAATCTCCTATCAAAATTGTATCAATAAACTATATCCTTCATTCTTTGTTGAGCCCTTTGTATGTGAAACTCAATAGTGCTATAATATCCTCCCTAATAGCTCAGGATCTATCTACCATCTTAGAAGGAGACTCTCCAAACAAGTATGGCATGTGAAGAGGAAATTTTTTACCATACAAAACCTCACATGGACTACACCTGATAGTAGAATGATTGGTGGTGTTATACTACCATTCAGTTAAAGAAAGATAACTGGACCATTACTTAGGCTTATTAGAATAAAAACATCTCAAATAAGTCTCCAATATTTTATTTTCAACTTTAGTTTGACCATCAGTTTGAGGGTGATAGGTAGTACTTCTCTATGACTACACTCCTTACAATGTAAACAACTCTTACTGAAAAATGCTGAGAATACATGATCTCTATCACTTGTCAATGTAGAATGCATCCCATGCATTTTAAATACAATATCCAAGAAACTTTAAACTGCACTTGAGCAGTATAGGGATGTTGCAAGCTCAAGAACTACTGTATTTACTCAATCTGTCTACCACCACCAAAATAACATCCTTGTTATTAGACTTAGGCAACCCCTCAATAAGTTTTCAGAAAAAATTAGTCCTCACACCATCAGGAATAGGCAAAGGTTGTAACAAACCAAGACATGCAGCAACATAATACTTGTGTCTTTAATAAATATCATATTTACTGATGGAATCTCTAACTTCTTGAATAAGAGATTTCAAATAGAACAATGATTGCAACCTCTTAATGACAATCCTTTTTATGGCTACAAATCAATAATCTTCCTCCTAAGTTGTACATTTGCACTAACCATCAACCTGCCCTTCTATCTGAGTTAGTCATTAAACCAATTAAAAGACTTAAATAGTTGAGTTTGTGACTTAACAGTTAGTGTCTATAATGCAAGGACCTTGACCAAATAATCTTTTATCTATTCATATAAATAACTATTTAGAGTCAACAAACAGATAGCCAAGAGGTCTGCATCTAGATTTCTAGACAAGGAATCAATAGTCTTATTATCCACACCTTTCTTAAACTCAATGACAAAATCAATTGCCATTAGCTTGTTAACAGACACCTGAGAGTGAAAATTAATGATTTATTCTAATAAATATTTTAAGGCCTTCTGATCAGTTCTAATAGTAAATAGTTTACCTAATAGTTTGTAAGTCTATTTAGTAACAACAAAGATTAGAGCCATCAAATCTCTATCATAAATAGACATGGCTTGATATTTTGGGGCAAAAGACTTGATAATATAAGCTATAGGATAGCATTGTTGCATCGAGACAACACCTATACCCTTACAACTAGTATGATTTTCCACCCTAAAAAGCTTGGAATAATCAGGCAAGGCTAATACTAGAGTATTAATAAAATTTTATTTGAGACTCTCAAATGATGTGGTAGCTTCATTAGACCACTTGTAATTATTCTTCATGAGTAACTCGTGTACTGGTTATAGATAGAACAAAAACCCTAAATAAAGCTTCTGTACTATAAAACTAATCTCAAGAATTCCCTCAACCATTTGAGGTTAGTTAATATAGTCAATTACTCTACTGCTTGAATCTTCTTTGGATTTACAGTCACACCTTCCACCCTAATGAATTGACCTATATTTTAAACTTTAGGTACCCTAAATGCACACTTAGATAACTCAGCATAAAGTTGTGACACCCCGTATGTTGCATGTACTTTTTCTATTTATATGTAACTTCGTATAGCCTTGTGGCAGGTAATGGATGAGATTTGTTATGCGAATATTAATGGTGTTGATGGAATTCTAGACGCTTCCCGTACTTTTTTATCTGACACGATCAAGTTAACATCGATACAACTATTTAACTTAGAATCATAAGTCGGTATTTGAATCTAAATTTTAAAGTGACCAGGTGTGTACAAGTTGTAAGTTAGATTTAGGAGTTGGAAATGGAATGAAATATTGAGATGCTTGCTTGACTTAATTAAGCTAGTAGGTGACTTACCTACTTGGGTTACATGAGTCAAGTTAATGGACCAAGTCCATGAATCAGATTTGAGCCTTTATTAGTATACTTATTTAGGGCCTAAATTAAGTAAAAGAAGAAGGAAAATGGAGAAAAGGCCCAATGCTCAAATCTGCCAAGGACCAAATATAATTGAGCCAAACTAAGAAATTAAACAAGTAGGTGCATCACCTACTTTGACATTTTGAGCTTCTTGAACTCCTTAAGTAGGTGCATCACCTACTTGGACCAATTTGATTAAATTTGTGGTCCAAAATAAGATAAGTGGATGGCCAAAATTAGGGACCTTATAAGGTCAAATTGCTGGTCATTTTCCCTCATTCTTAAGTCACAGAAAGGGTTACTTCACAAATTCTCTCTACTTTCTTTTAAACAATAAGGAGCAACCCTATTTTCCTTTGTAGGGTTCTTGGAGAAACCCTAACTTTTGCAGTCAAAGGTAAGTGAAAGCACTTATGGTTTAGCTTAATTATCTCATGGAATATTAGGAAAACATGCTATAAGTTCTTAATTATTAATTCATTGCAGAATATGGAACAAGCTACTTGTTCACTTTTTCTTTGTTATTAAGAGATTTTTTTTCTTATTTTGTTTAAATTGTGAAAGAAAGTGAAGGTTGAAGTTCTTGAGGAGTTCAAATTAAAAGAATAAGTTGTAGAATTAAGGTAAGATAAATGTCCATTTTGGTCTCCTTATGTATGAATTTGGGAAAGAATTATGGATGTGTTGTTATTGAGAACTCAAGAGATGATGAGTTCAATAATTGATTGCTATAATAAAAGGGATTTGGGACTTTTTTGTGGACTATTTTATATGTATATGTTATAGGCTGCTAGGTTGATGTTGGAGAAAGGTGTGACTAGTTAGAAATTGAAATATAAAAGAAAGATGTGGTGGTACACCACCGAACGAATTATTGCATGTGTTTACTGCCTAATCTGTTTTGCATATTGTTTAGAGGTATAATGAAGGTGAGGTGGTTTCGGTGAATCTCATAAGAACATGTATTGTATGTGGGTGTAATTAGAGGAGAAATGGGTTAAAATAACACCCTTGAAGTGTATATTAAGTGCTTTCTGCCCGGTTACTGTTTTGGTGATGCTAAGTAGCCCAAATGTGTTGATTGGTTGCTAATACTAGTTTACCATATATTATATATTAGATAAGTAATCTAAAAGGCGGGGATTCAAGTTGGGTTAGTTTTGGAGTTAAATAACCAGGTATGTAAGGCATACTCTATTTTACACTCTTTGGCAAAAAAATCGGACATTTGTTCCATCAAGTAAGATTCCAAGGTTATCCTATAACAAGTGAACATAATAGCAACACATTATTTTCCATGTAACCAATGACCTTATTCCCACTCTCTAATGTGTTAAAACACCTCAATACATGCTTATTACTGAACCTACACGTCTATTTTCACTAGGAAATTTTAGAAGTTCTCCATTTACTCAAATAAGACCCATGTGTATTTTCAGCTCCTAAATACTTCATTTGTATGCCAACAACTCCCTACCTCATTGTTGTTTCATTAAATGCCCATTTATATGTCTCTTGTTGGTATATTATTATTTCAAGGTACCTTAATATTATGACCACCAAAGTAATAATCTTAAAGGCTAAATAAACTAAGTAACATAAATCTGTAAAAAGAGTGTCAGCTCAGGGGCATAAGCCTAGCATGGAAAGATCTCAATACCTTTATATGTGGGTAGTATCTCAGGGGCAGAAGCCTAGCATGGGCTGGTCCCAATGTTCCTATGTGGGTGGCAGCTCAGGGGCGTAAGCCTAGCTTAGACTAATCCCGATTTATCTATTTACCACTGATCAGCTGGTCATTTGCATTATATGTCTTACTAATATTATGAAGTAAGAAAGGTAAAAAAATGAAGAAAAGAATGTAATATACGTCGTCCCACAGGTATAGATAAAGGTGGTCTACAAGTACTACTTATACACTTGTATCTGATTTCTATTGAACTTTTGTATCTTGTGTTATTACCTTTAGACTTACATATTCAGTACATATTTTCGTACTAACGTCCCTCACTAGGGACCTGTATTTCATGTTGCAGGCGTAGGTGCTTCAGCCAATACACCTCGCTAGTACGAGCACAGGCTATTCAATGGCTATTGGTGAGTTCCAGGTTGATTCGGTGCTTTCCGAGTCTGTTCCATATACTTTGGTATTGTGAAGTAGTCAAGAGTAGGGCGGGGGTTTGTCCCGACCCTAACTAAGTCTATGTATATTTTACAGGCTTTGTAGACTAATGTAAACTTAAACATAGTAGTGTTTTGTCTTTTAGATGTGGTGGCCCCAACGGCCAAGTGTTGTATATAATTTTGTGCTTGCTTACATAGTAATTCTCATCGATGCATAATATTATATTTTTCAGAACCTTTGGTTGTCGTAGTTATATGCATGAGAAGTATAAGGTTATGGATTGGATCTCTCGGGCCTTTACGGCTACAGGTGCCTGTCTGCCCCAATAGGATTTGAGGTGTGACAAAAGTGGTATCAAAGCGGGTCATCCTAGGGAGTATACAAAGCCATGTATATGTAGAGTCTTGCTTATGGGTGTGTTGTGCACTACATCTATAAATAAGAGGCTATGGGAATTTAGGGGTTGTTTCTTTTTTTTCATATCTTAGATCGTACAATAGAGCCCAAGTCGTAGGTGAAGTCATATTTAACCACTAAACCTATTTTTTCTCATTACAGTAAAGATGCCAGTTACAAGAAGGTGTAAGAATATAGGTAAGCGAGTAGTTGTGGCTGCCGGAGAAGGGACAAAAAAGTCACTACCTAGACAAGCTAATCAAAGAGAGGCTCAAGCTGAGTTTGTATCACAAAATTCTTTTACTCCTCCATCTCCAAAAGAACTAACGAGGAGAAAAACCACATCCTAAGAACCATCTATTAATTCTACTGAACAAGATCTAAGGAATGCGGTACAATTTTTGGGTCGTATAGTTGTTGGACAAACTCAAGGACAAGCCATTTTAACCATAGGTTCTAGTGGTGCAGATATGACAGCTAGCCTACGAACGTAGGATTTTCTTAAATTAGATTCTCCCACATTCATCGGATCAGGTATCAATGAAGACCCATAGGACTTTATTGATCAAATCCAAAGGGCTTTAGATGTCATGCATGTATTGGGTAAGGAGACAGTGGAACTAGTAACATATAGATTAAAAGAGGAGGCTATATTTTGGTATGAAGACTGGAAATGATCTAGGGGTATCGATGCACCTTCAGCAACTTAGAAAGAGTTTAAAGGGGCATTTCTTGATCATTAACCTTTGTTTGAGATTCGATAATCCCGTGCAGATTAGTTCCTGAATCTTTACCAAGGGAATATGAGCATGAGGGAGTACAACCTCTGGATTAACTCTTTGGCTAGGTATGCTTCTAATACAGTAGCTACTATGGATAATAGAGTTCATCAATATGTGGATAGATTGGATCCATATCTGGTTAGAGATTTTACTATTTCTTCTTTGAACAAAGACATGCTCATAGCAAGGATACAAGATTTTGCATAAAAAATGGAGGATCAAAGGCAAAAAAGAATACAAGAATTGGAAAGAGGGTATTCCAAGAGGGCCAAATCTATGATGCAGTTCATGGCATCCCAAGGTGAGTTTAGGCCTCAATTTTTTAATAGACCGCCTAGGCCATTATCTTCTTATCCTACATCTAGTGCTCCACCAAAGTTCAAGGGTCCAAAGGCAACCAGTTTGGGCAAAGTAGTGAGAATCAGAGTTCACGAATAGTGGGGTATCAAGAGCAAGGGAGTATGATCCAATTAAGGCCTCCTCGGCAGCCATGTAAACAATGTGGAAAGCTTCACTTAGGTGCATTTCAGTTTGGGACAAATTCTTGCTTTTGGTGTGGTATATCGGGGCATATGATGAGAGAATATCCATAAAAGGGTATAAGTGGTATAACATGACCTACTGGATTAGTCGTTGCATCATCAGTCGATTCCTTATTCAGGTAGAGGTGTATAGCCTATAGGTCGTGGTAGAGGTACTAAAGGAGCAGCTAGCTCTAGTGGAGTTCAGAATTGTACATATACTCTAGCAGATCGACAAAATTTAGAGGCTTCTTCGGATGTGGTTACAGGTACATTGTCCATATTTTCACATAATGTGTATGTATTAATTGATTCGGGTTCTACATTATCATATGTTACTCCATTGGTTGCTGGAAAATTCAAAAGAACACCAGAATTGCTAGTTAATCCATTTGAAGTGTCTGCGCCGATTGGTGAATCTATTACATCTAGAAAAGTGTATCACAATTGTATAATAACTATTTGTGTTCGTGATACAATGGATGACTTGGTTGAGTTAGAAATGGTAGATGTTGATGCGATAATGGGTATGGATTGGTTGGCTTGTTGTTATACCATGGTAGATTGCCAAACTAAGATGGTGTATTTCTATTTTCCAAGAGAGGCAGTCCTTGAATGGAGGGGTAATATTGGTGCACCAAGAGGTAAATTTATTTGTTATTTTAAGGCGAAAAGGATGATTTCCAAAGGTTACATATATCATCTAGTTAGAGTGAAAGATACAGATGCAGAGCCACCAACTCTTCAAACCATTCCAGTGGTAAATGAATTTCCTGAAGATCTTCCAGGTTTACCTCCAGAATGAGAAGTGGAGTTTGGTATTGATGTGATTCCAAGTACTCAACCAATCTCAATTCCTCCATATAGAATGGCCCCGAAAGAATTACGGGAGTTGAAAAAGCAATTGAAGGACTTGCTAGAAAAAGGATTCATAAGGCCTAGTATGTCCCCCTGGGTGCACCAGTGTTATTTGTGTATAAGAAAGATGGCTCATTGAGAATGTGTATTGACTACGGATAACTGAATAAGGTGACTATTATGAATAAATATTTGCTTCCGAGAATTAATGACTTATTCGACCAATTGCAAGGCGCCAAGTGTTTTTTAAAGATTGATTTGAGGTCAGGTTACCACCATGTGAGGGTCAAAGAGAAGGACATACCCAAGACAACCTTTCAAACATGATACAGTCATTACTAGTTTCTAGTTATGTCCTTTGGGCTAACTAATGCACCTGCAGCTTTTATGGATTTGATGATAGGGTGTTCAAGCCATTCTTGGATGTGTTTGTGATAGTTTTTATAAATGATATTCTGGTTTATTCGAGATCAAAGAAGGACCATTCTAGTCACATACGACAGGTGTTACAGATTTTTTTAATTGTAAGCTATATGCAAAGCTCTCTAAATGTGAGTTTTGGTTAAAATTTGTGACATTTTTGGGTCATATTGTATTTGATGAAGGGATAATGGTTGATACTCAAAAGATAGAAGCCGAGAAGAACTGGTCAAGACCTATACCGCCTATAGAGGTTCGTTAAAGGGTTTTCTTCAATTTATGCACCTTTAACAAATCTAACACAGAAAGATTCTAAGTTTTAATGGAATGACGTATGTGAAAGGAGTTTCCAAGATCTGAAGAATAAGTTGACTTCTACACCCGTATTGGAACTTTTAGAAGGCACAGAAGGGTATGTCGTGTATTGTGATGCTTCAAGAGTCGACTTAGGATGTGTGTTGATGCAGTATGGTAAAGTGATAGCATATTCCTCAAGACAATTTCGTCCATATGAGATGAATTATCCAATGCATGATATAGAGCTAGTAGCGGTTATACTTTCCTTAAAGATATGGTGACGACTTGAGCTATTAAAAGACTATGATGTTGATATCTTGTACCATCCAGGGAAAGAAAATGTAGTAGCAGATGCGTTAAGTCATAAGGGTATGGTTCCATCTATAGAAAGACAAGGGATGACTAAAGATCTGTACCAACTAGCAAATTTGGGGGTTCGCCTTCTTGAAACTCCAAATGAGGGGCTTATTAAGCATAATGTGGAAGAAACTTTATTGGTAGATGAAGTGAAAGAGAAGAAATATGTAGATCATATTCTATTAGAGCTTAAGGGAATGTACAATGTGGTATGATAAAGGCATTTGAGCTTACACAAGAGGGAGTACTTTGGTGCCAAAACAGATTGTGTGTGCCGAATGTAGATGGGCTAAGAAAGAGAATTATGACAGAGGCACCTCATTCAAGGTATTATATCCATCTGGGATCAACTTAAATGTATCAAGATTTGAAATAAATGTATTGGTGGGGGTGATATAAAGAAGAACATTGCAGAATTTGTAGCCGAATATCTAAATTGTCAAAGAGTTAAAGTAGAGCACCAAAAGCCCGGGGGTTATATGCAATGTATAGATCTTCCAATATGGAAGTGGGACATGATCAACATAGATTTCATCACTAGTTTGCTTCTTACACCTCAAAAATTTGATTCCATATGGGTGATAGTTGATAGGCTTACCAAATCAGCACACTTCCTACTAGTTAAGACAACTTACACAGTTGAAGAGTACGCAAAATTGTATATCAAAGAGATAGTTTGATTACACGGAGTTCCATTCTCTATTATATCTGATAGGGGAGCTCAATTTACTACAAATTTTTGGAAGTCTTTTCAAAGAAATTTAGGAACACAAGTCAATTTATGTACATCTTTCCACCCTCAAACAGATGGACAAATGGAACGTACCATTCAAACACTTGAAGATATGCTACGAGCTTGTGTATTGGATTTTAAAGGTAGTTGGGAAGATCATTTACTTATCATCGAGTTCTCCTACAAAAATAGCTATCATTCAAGTATCAAAATGGCACCATATGAAGCTTTGTATGGGAGAAAGTGTAGATCACCAATTGGATGGTTTGAAGTGGGTGAAACTGCCTTGTTCGGCCTAGATCATATCCATCAAGCTATGGAAAAGGTTAAAGTTATCCAACAACGACTACATACAGCCCAAAGTCGACACAAGTCATATACAAATGTTAGAAGAAGGGGGCTAGAGTTTGCTATAGGTGATTGGGTATTATTGAAGGTGTTACCAAGGAAGGGGGTTATGAGATTTGGTAAGAAATAAAAACTAAGTCCACGTTATATAGTCCCATATAAGATTACTCAGAGGTTTGGCCAAGTCACTTATGAATTAGAGCTACCCCAAGATCTCTCAACAGTTCATCCAGTATTTCATATCTCAAAGCTTTGAAAGTGCATCGGAGATCCGTGTCATATTACTCCTACTAAAGATGTACAAGTTACGGAAGATCTCACCTATGAAGAAATACCTATTTCTATTCTAGATCGACAAGTTAAGAAGTTGAGGAATAAGGAAATAAATTTTGTAAAAGTTCTTTGGAGAAACCAACAAGTAGACGAGATAACATGGGAAGCTGAAGAAGTGATGAAATCTAAGTACCCCCATTTGTTCAAATACGAAGAAAAAATCCAAGATGCTGAATTGGTGCAATAACAAGTATGTGTAATATATTTGTACTATGTGATAATAGGGATATTTAACTTAGGCTTGAACTTGTTTTGGTTGGATAGTTATGCTAATATTTGAGGACGAATGTTTCTAAGGAGGGGAGGATGTGACACCCCGTACGTTGCATGTACCTTTTCTATTTATATGTAACTTGGTATAGCCTTGTGGTAGGTAATGGATGAGATTTGTTATGCGAATATTAATGGTGTAGATGCAATTCTAGAAACTGCCCGTACCTTTTTAGGTGACACGATCAAGTTAACATCGATACAACTCTTTGACTTAGAATTGTAAGTCGGTATTTGAATCTAAAGTTTAAAGTGACAAGGTGTGTACAAGTTGTAAGTTAGATTAAGGTGATTAGGAGTTGGAAATAGAATGAAACATTGAGGTGCTTGCTTGACTTAATTAAGCTAGCAGGCGAGTCACCTACTTGGGTTACATGAGCCAAGTTAATGGACCAAGTCCATGAATCAGATTTAGGCCTTTATTAGTATACTTATTCGGGGCCTAGATTAAGTAAAAAAAGAAGGAAAATGGAGAAAAGTCCCGATGCTCAAATCTTCCAAGGCCCAAATATAATTGAGCCCAACTAAGAAATTAAGAAAGTAGGTGCATCACCTACTTTGACATTTTGAGATGCTTGAACTCCTTAATTAGGTGCATCACTTGGACCAATTTGATTAAATTTATGGTCCCAAATCAGCTAAGTGGATGACCAAAATTAGGGACTTTATAAGGCCAAATTGCTGGTCATTTTCCCTCATTCTTAATTCAAAAAAAGGGTTACTTCATAAATTCTCTCTACTTTCTTTTAAACAACAAGGAGCAACCCTATTTCTCTTTCTAGGGTTCTTGGAGAAACCCTAACTTTTGCAGCCAAAGGTAAGTGAAAAAACTTATGGTTTAGCTTAATTATCTTATGGAAGATTAGGAAAACATGCTATAAGATCTTAATTATTAATTCATGGCAGAACATGGAACAAGCTACTTGTTCTTTTTTTTTGTTATTAAGAGATTTCTTTTTTTCTTTGATTTAAAGTGTGAAGAAAAGTGAAGGTTGAAGTTCTTGAGGATTTCAAATTAAAAGAATAAGTTGCATAATTAAGGTCAGTTGACTATCCATTTTGTTCTCCTTATGTATGAATTTGGGAAAGAATTATGGATGTGTTGTTATTGAGAACTCAATAGATAATGAGTTCAATAATTGATTGCTATAATAAAAGGTATTTGGGATTTTTTTATGGATTGTTTTGTATATATATGTTATGGGCTACCAGGTTGATATTGGAGAAAGGTGTGACTAGTTTGAATTGAAATATAAAATAAAGATGTGGCGGTACACCACTGAACTAATTATTACATGTGTTTACTGCTCAATCTGTTTTGCATATTGTTTTGAGGGTGTAATGAAGGTGAGGTGGTTTCGGTGAATCTTATAAGAACATGTATGGTATGTGGGTGTAATTGGAGGAGAAAGGGGTTAAAATAACACCCTTGATTGATA
Source organism: Capsicum pubescens (assembly GCA_030864215.1). Lineage (NCBI taxonomy): Eukaryota > Viridiplantae > Streptophyta > Magnoliopsida > Solanales > Solanaceae > Capsicum > Capsicum pubescens. The sequence goes on along the minus strand of CM061544.1, from coordinate 187,788,765 downwards.
GATTAAGTGATTACTGCCCGATTACTATTTTGGTGAAGTTAAGTAGCCTAAATGTGTTGATTGGTTGCTAATACTAGTTTACCACATATTCTATTGTAGATAAGTAATTTAAAAGTCAGGAAGTAAGGATGGGTTAGTTTTGGAGTTATATAACCAGATATATAAGGCATACTCTATTTTACACTCTTTGGCATGAAATCGGACATTTGTTCTATCAAGTAAGCTTCCAAGGTTATCCTATAACAAGTGAACATAATAGAAGCACATTACTTTCCATGTATCCAATGACCTTATTCCCACTCTCTAATGTGTTAAAACACCTCAATACATGCTTATTATTGAACTTGTACGTCTATTTTCACTAGGAAATTTCAGAAGTTCTCCATTTACTCAAATAAGACCCATGTGTATTTTCAGCTCCTAAACACTTCATTTGTGTGCCAAAAACTCCCTACCTCATTGTTGTTGCATTAAGTGCCCATTTATGTCTCTTGTTGGTAGATTATTATTTCAAGATACAATAATGTTATGACCATCAAAGTAACAGTCTTAAAGTCTAAATAAACTAAGTAACGTAAATTTATAAAACGAATGGAAGCTCAGAGGTATAAGACTAGCATTGGCCAATATTGATACCTTTATATGTGGGTGGTAGCTCAGGGACATAAGCCTAGCATGGGACGATCCCAATATTCTTATGTGGGTGGCAGCTTAGGGGCGTAAGCCTAGCATGGACCAATCTCAATTTATCTATTTACCACTGATCAACTGGTCATTTGCATTATATAGCTTACAAAGATTACGAAGTAAGAAAAGTAAAAAAATGAAGAAAATAATGTTATGTATGTCGTCCCATAGGTATATATAAAGGTGGTCTACTAGTACTACTTATACACTGTATCTGATTTCTATTGATCTCTTGTAGAATGTGTTATTACCTTCAGCCTTACATATTCAATACATATTTTCGAACTGACGTCCCTCATGGGGGACCTGTATTTCATGCTGTAGGCACAGGTGCTTCAACCAACATTGTAATGGCCCTCTTGGTCATATTCTTTTTTCCAACACTTTTTTAATGTTTAGAGCTTTCCTATAGCTACTCTATGTCATTTCTGACTTGCTTGAGCTAACAGTTCAGTTACTGGTAGTCCATTTGTTTTTTAGAGCTAATATTCTATTTTGAAGTTTATGCTGAAAAAAATTAGCTATCACGTATAAACATAAGGTTAACAACTTTGTTTGCTAATTCTAATAGATATATTAGATCTGAAACATCGATTTTAGTATAGGGGGACCTTTTGTTCTTCTCTCAAAGCTTCCAGACTCATTTTAAGCTATTAGACAAATATAGGTAAAACTGGCCTTAGGTATGGGGAACAAATTTCATCAAAATAACTCTTGATGGAAATTTTGATGGTGCTATTCAGTTAGAAAAGTTGAATTGATAGGGTAGCATAGTTCATTTGTATTCAAAGAATTCCAAATGAATCTAGAGGGGTTGGTGGAAACTTGGTCGCTAAATCCAAGTTCAGCTAGTGCATGGACTCAGTTGGTGTAACCAATTAAGCGGACCTTTGGTTATTTAAGTGATGGTTGCATTAGTATCCAATTGGTTATTTTAGTAGTCAAGGATGGTCCAAACCATTTTTATTTAGTAGAACCGTGGTCGCCAAAGAGGACATTGCTTAAGCGATATTTTATCTGCTTTAGTGGAGGTCAACCAAGTTCCAAGGATCTCTTAAGCGATCCTAAGCCTCTTTAGAGATGAACGCTTATGCGGTATCTGTTGAGGCATTGAATTCTCCTCTTCACCTAATTTTTCCCACTTTTCTCCAAGTCCCAAGAGAACAAAAACCCTAGAGACCTAGGAAATTGGGAGATTTACTCTTAGGTGATCGTGGTGTGTTGGTGAGTTTGGAAAAATTATTTTCTCATCATAATCCTTGTAACTTTTTGTCTAATTCATGGTTTAATTCTTTGATTTAGTTATAGATCCTTAGTTCTTTGTAAGCTTGAATTGAGTATTATTTGAGCTCAGAATTTACTCATTCTTGAAGGTAAACGATCCTTAAGCATAGAGGAGGTGTTAATGGTGTCAAAAGTGTGATTCCATAAACAGACCTTATATTGGATTTTGAATCAATTTTTAACTCGAAGCATAAAAATATAATATGAAATCAGGTTATGACCAATTGTTATCAGAGCCTAGGTTTATTGGTATTATGGTACAAGAGCAAGTCTCTAGTAGAGTCCTGGGGATATAAACAATGACGTGTCTTTTTTTATCTTTAGGAGGCTATAGGACATATTTAGGAGATATTCACATCCTTAACTCATTTCATGCTACGAGTCTGTATTGGTTTCTATAATTCACTTAGTTTCAATCTTTCACAGATGGCTAGGATACGAGCTAGTGCTACTAGTGTCATGACTCGATTTATGAGTCAAGATAGCACCTACTATATTTCGCCAGTAGGTAAGCCAAACCGTAACCCAGAGCTAAATACAATGGGTTAACTTGGTAGGAATGCCCCAAAGGATGACCAATAGGCAATCCAAGACAAGAAAAAAAGAAAGGCAATAAAAATAGTATAAAGGTAGTCACTACACAAATACCATCCCATGACCTGGTATAGCTAGTGCAAGATCAACTATAAATACAATCCAAGTATCTTAAATTGTCAATAAAATCTATCTTGAAACTAAGGACTAGACATAAGTAGGATAGAAGGAAATAGGTGACTCCGAGTCCAAGAGCTCACCCTATCTCCAGATATCAATACAACACGAACATCGATCAACAACAACAACTAGATCTCAGATCTGCATAAAAAATATACATAAGTACCAAAACAACAAGTACTCAGTAAGAATCATTGGCCGACTAAGTTAAATCATGATATAATAAGGATAAAATGCAAGATATCAAAACTAAGTCGAGGTATAGACAAAATTGAAGTAACTCCAACATCGTTGTGCATAAACACATAAATAAACCAGAATAATGGCATACCATAGCATAAAACATCTATATAAGAAATCATAACTACAAAATTGGCACCCATACGTCAATTGGTGCAAAAAAGTAATGACCCATTGCAAGCCCCCATAAGCCTCGAAGGTGCATACAAGATAGAATAACCCGCTGCCATCATTTATCAACTCTTATAGTACAATTGGGATTCATCCAAGTAATGCCAAAATATAGCCATCACTTTTCCATATTCATCATTTGTCAATTAATCAACACTTATTGACTAATCATTATTTCACTAGAATCCAACTATATCATACCACGTTATTACCATTTCCTCATTTCTAACTTAGCTAGACTATCAATCTCACACCCCAATGTCATCATATCATAATAAGTATATCATCATACCATAATATACATATCTGGACTCAAACCAATATATATATATAATCAATAGTACGATTTGAACTAGTAAATATAATCAATAGATGAACTTGAATCGATAAATATATAATCAATAAATGGACTTGAACCGGTAAATATAATCAATAGCCAGACTCAAACCAATAATTATATAATTAGTAGTCATAATTATCCTCTGGACTCAAACCAAGTAAATATATATCATGAATATCATATGCATCTTTCAGACTTGAACCAATAATTATAAATATATCAACATAATCAGTAGTATCATCAATATCATAAGTAGTAGAATAATCAATAGGCATCAACCCTCGCATCAACCAACATGTCCATCAAGATTCAAGGTTTCTCAATATTATCTCAATGTATTTCCAAGAGTCCAACAAGCGTATAAAGGTCTACACAAGATAACATATGTCTTAGCCTAAGGTGGGTTAAGGTTCCATTTCTAATCCCTAATATTCCATTTTAGATAAATTCTACCCGAACTAGGTTAAAGGTATCTAATTCTACTTTTAGATGTTAAAAAAGCCTCAATTATTCCTAGGTTTGGAAATTCACATAAAATATACGCAACTAGGTCAATTATGCCTAATTTATAATTTTTGAATAGCCTAAATGGTTCAACTAACCCAAGCATTACAATTCATCATACCAACACATAAAACCCATCCCATATATAACACAATGTCATAAACATACTATCAGTTAGATCAATCTACCAAGAGATAAAACCTAGCCTACGTTGATATCAAAGAAAGCTCAAAGATTCGCTAAATAACCACTTTTTTCCTATCGAGAAGTTTCTGCAAGAGGTCAAGCTATCAAAATCACATTCTACTCATCAATACAAGAATAACGATACCCATAACTACACCATTCTACTTTGGGTCCCAAAATCACCAAATATCCTATGTGGGTCCCATTTACAGAAAATTATGTTTTTAAAGACAAACCAATGTTCCTACATACTCAAGGAATCACTACCCTAAAAAATAGGTATAATCTAAGATAATTTGTGTCTAAAATCAAGCTTACCACAAGAAATGGAAAATTTTACCATGAAAAAGGTGAAATCTTACCATAAATCAAAGAAAATCATGAAAATAGATGTTAGATAAGCTCCTAGATCACCCCAAGCCTCAATTCTACGCTATATCCCTCTTTTTAGAGTTTTAGTCTCAAGAGAATGGGTGAAGAATAAGGAAAATTAAGCTAAAATAGGGTATTTATACCCTTTCCAAGTTTTTAGTTCTCGCAATTGCGACCTGATACTCACGGTTGTGGCACATTGTGACAGGGTCAGAAGTCATTATCCCGACATCTCCTTATTATATCACGGTCTTGTAGGCTGTTATAGTAAGTCGCAATCGCAACATAATCACTGCGATTACGGCTTTCTAGTGACTGCAAAGGGTATAGCGATCGCGACCTTTGGCATTGCGATAACGATTCACCAAATAAGTTGATACAACTAAGATTTGGGAAATTTTTCAAGTCTCCGCCAAGATATTGGTATTCATCTTTAATCTTATATATTAACTATGTAACAATAACAAAATCGATGTTCTGGACTCAATGATCATTCAAAATTTCTATCCAAGGTCATTTCGACGAAATATAGGTCCCACGCCTAATTTTTATTTTCTTATCTTTTTAACCAATAGATCAAAATGAGCCTAGGTGCCTCGAGACTCAAACAAAAGTTCCACCTCACCTAAAATTGACATTCTAGAATTTCTGGAATAGTCAAAATATGAATTCGAGGACGTTTGACTAAAGTTTTTTTTGGTGGCCATTTGGAACCAACGAAGACTTCAAAATAAGGAATTTGGTCTAAAAATCAAACGAACTATTCGATCATTGAACTGTTAGTTTTGGAAAGTCATAAATAACTTAGGGAAGCTATGTAAAATATGTAACAATAAAAATTAGCAGAAAAATGGAAAATAACTTGAAGGGTCACTATAACTAGAGACGTAAACCCCAAATCTGCGATAAGGGATCCTATCGTAGGTTGTGGAAGACCAAGAGGTTGGGGCAGGAAAGATCTGCATCCCCAGTTAAGGATATAGATAGGGCGCCCTCACCAGACCCTATTACTACTTCTGCACCAAACATTCCTCCATACCAGCCAGTGGTGAGTGGTGACGTCCAAACTACACCTCTTCTTAGAAGATGATATGGTCTCCGCAAAATATAGTAACCCAAAAAAGATTGGGGTAGAATCCCAAGGGAATAAATGAAATTGTGGATCTCAACTTTTATAATCAATGAAAAGAACTGGAAAATTAAATATGGGATTTTGAGTAGCAATAACGAACTAGTAGCATATATCAACTTCGATTGTAATTAGTCGTGAGTGAACACTAGGATTTTGTCCCCCCTGGTTTCTCAACTCCATAGGATTATCGTGCTTTTTTGAACCAACCCGATACCTTACATGCAGAATCGATAAGTTATGTACCTTCTATAGTTTTTTGAATGAGTAGAATGATTTCACCATTTACCTTTTGAGTCTCAGGATGTCGCCTTACTAACCGTTATCTTGATCCCAGTAAACTATTACTTTTTGATTCTCTAGTTATTAGATGAAATATAATCATCTTACATAGATAAAACCTAGTAGCATGGACTAATAGTAAAACTCCAAATTACTGTTGTCATTATCTTTTCCTATTCACTACTCCTTTTTTGGAGTAAGTAGCAATAATCTAGGAGGGATCATAATATTTTTAATTGCTAAGATAACTATTAAAGATAATATAATACAGTGCATGCATAGGCATCGATTTTGAAAAACAATAGCACTTTCTCTACTTCGTCAATTTTCCAGGGTTTCCACAACCCTAGATAAGGGTATATGGTATCTCATCCTTGTGCAGTAATCAATAACATATATGATTGAAAGCATAAGATGAAATCAGAATAAGAAGAAGTAAGAAACCCAAAACCATAACTGAATTAATTAACCAAAGTCAATATAATAGAATTCCAAGACCAAAATCGAATTTTGGAATCAAAATATGTTTGTAAGTATCAAGAGTGTGTAACTTTTTCAAAATGACACATAAGGGTATTTATTGTACATGAGAGAACACTTGAACCAAAGCCCAAATAAACTAGGAGAAAAAAGGGTCGGTGGCTACTTGTGATACCTACATGCGCCCTGCCCTTAGGCACATTGGTACATGCGACCTACAAGGTAGGCGTATTTAGTGACCGCATATGCCCGGACCAAAAAATCGTGTAGGTTAGCTCTCGGGATTTTGGACTCCACACATGCTACACACAGTCCACATGTTGACTTAGCATGTGTTGGAAGTTAATTTTCAGCTCTTGTTCAATTACCACACATGTTTTGGTCACGAACAATCCAGAAAGTGTCCCTAACATCCATAATTGCTCCCATAAGTTGCAAAAATAACCTTTTTTCATATTTTTCATGAACTTAGCATACAAAACATGATTTCTTGTCAAACATTTCAAAAATGCATCATATCTAACAAAACAACCTTAGAAACTTGCATATTTTAATAGTTTTAAGCATCGAAAGTGCTATATTTATATAGCACATCAACACCCTAAACATAGAATATTTTTATGTCCTTAGGCAACAACCCACAACACAACAAAACAAAACTAAAATACGATGCTTAACTAGGAGAATCTAAGCTATTCAAGGCAGTTAGTCAACACTTTAATCTCAAAACACAACACCCCCTCCACTCTCACGTTTCAAAATCAACTGTGTGTAAACATGAAGCATAAAAATGTGACACAATGGGATCAAGGTATGGCGTTACATTAGCAACATACAACCACACATATGTACAAGTTACACTACCCAAAACAAGTAAATAACTAGCAGTATGATTAAAGTTCCCTCACAACAAAAAAGTCCCAAATCATTCAGATGAAATAATATATGTCAATGTAGGGATAGTCAAGAGACACTCACACTCAGAAGAGAAGTTCCAATCAATGTGCATCAAATACGATAGACTTGCCTTTATTTTCTTTACTTGCATTCAGACAGTTAAGTCAGGATCACTATAGGACTTTTCTTGGCTTGTAATGTAGACTTAGGGGATGGTATGGTACATATAGACATGTCATGTGACTAAAACTCCTTTTCACTACACTACCTTTGGGTCTGACTTATTAGCCAATTTTTTTATTTCATCCTTATTTCTCCTTTTTTATTCTTTATTGCACATTAAGGTTGGGTGTGCTCTTTTATTCATTCTTTTTCACTTTTTTCACAATTTTTGTTTTCTGTTTCTTTTAATACCACACCCAACCATGCAAACTTTTCTTCTTATTTTACCTTTCTACATACCCACTTTACACTGTGCACCCCTATGATAGCCACCCTCAACTTAGGAGTTTTGCTTGAGTATAGGTGCACAATGTCTAAGTAGGACCAGTTTCTTAAGATCATTCCCTAGTTTCTGTATGGTCTCATCCATAAGTCAAGACAAGTGGCCTACAACTTGGTTTTCTTTCCCCTTTCGGTCCTTTACTTTAAAGTCAAACTCCTGCAGAAAGAGAACTCATCAAATCAATCTTGGTCTAGCATCATTCATCGATATCTAGTATCTCAAGGCCACATGATCAGTGTGAACTATGACCTTTATTCCAATCAAACAAGATTAATTTTTTTTGAAAGTAAAAACCACCACAAATAGCTCTTGCTTTGTAACTGTATAATATTTTTGTGCGGGGCTTCAATCTTTGCTGGCATAGCAGATGGGATAAAAAATATATTATATTCTTTGTACTAGTACAACACCCAAGGCCACTCCACTTATATCACACATTGCCTCAAAAGGTGCAGGCCAGTCAGAAGACACAATGATTGGCGTCGAAATCAACCACTTTTTTAGGCATTTGAAAACCTTTAGACAAGCATTATTAAATAAATTTTTTACCTCTTTCTATGAAATCTTGCAAAGAGGATTTTCAATTTTAGATAAGTCCACGATGAACCTCCTCTAAATGCCTGCATGACCCAAAAAGCTCCGTATGCCTCTAACTGACACAGGTAGTGGACATTGGCAGTGGACATTTATCAATTACCTCGATCTTCGCTTTGTACACCTCAATGCTATATTTGTATATCTTGTGCCTTAGAACAATGCCTTGTCTTATAATGAAGTGGCATTTTTCCTAATTTAGCACTAAATTACACTCTTTACATCACTGTACTACACTAGCCAAATGAACAAACAGTTATTGAATGAGTCCCGACAACTAAAAAGTCATCCATGAATACTTCAATCATGTATTCCACCATATTAGATAATATGGACATCATACATCTCTAAAAAATGGCAGGCACATTGCATAGTTTGAACGACATCCTCTTTAATGTAAAGGTACTACAGGGGTAAGTAAAAGTAGCCTTTTCTTGGTCTTCGGTCACAATCATGATTTGATTGTAACCCAAATACCTATTATGAAAATAGTACCAACCTCTGCCTGCTAGTCTATCCAGCACCTGATCCATAAATGGCATAGGAAAGTTTTCCTTTTGTGTCCGCTTATTCAGCTTTCTGCAATCCATGCATTCTCTCCAATTGGTCACTGGCCTCATGGGTACTAATTCATTCTTTTTATTTGGAAACACTGTGATTCCCCCTTTGTTTAGCACGTATTGAACCAACCTTAACCTATTTCTATCTGCAATGGGAAAAACCACCCCAACATCTAACCACTTGATTATCTTCCTTTTCACAACCTCTTGTATAGGAAGATTTAGTTTTCTCTGGTGCTCAATACTAGGAATACTATCCGGCTCAAGCTATATTTTATGTGTGAGTAAACCTGGTGGAATTCCCACAATGTCTGCAATGGTCCACCCAATAAAGCTCTTGAATTTATTCAATACTGATGTCAAAACTTCCACCTGTGCTCTTGCTAAATCTGCCACAATGATCAATAGTAAGGTTTTCTTGGTCCCCAAGAATGGATACTGCAAATGAGAGGGTAGGACCTTCAATTCTAATATTGCTGGTGCCTCAATAGATGTTTCGCAGGAGGAGCGGTTCTATTCTTCAGGTCAAGATCCAGCTTCTCAGGGGAATATTTGTAAGAACCTACGCCATGTAGTGTGTTAACTATCTCATCATATTTATCTATCCAATTGATGAGTGGTGATTTTACCACTAATTTGCACTCATTATTTATGCACCTTACTTTGTTTTGAATGAATAAGTGAGACATAATTATGATTGAATGCACTAATATCCACATTTTGTAGTCACAAGGGTGATGAGATGAAAAGATATGGATTGGAGAAACAAAATGAACAAAAGAAAGCAAAGAAGTGCAGTTGAAGACCTGGAGTAGAACATGGCATCAGTTATCGCAATTGTAGGCTGACGCCCACATTCGCATCAAGTCAAGCAGGTCAAAGTGCCACGATCACATGGAATTACATGTGTTCATTGTTCCACGGTCACATGAAATACACTGTGATTGTGGCTTAGCGAGATTTATGCCCAAGGTTAAAACTTTAAATACATGAAGCTGTTCCAAATTTTCCCTACAAAATGAGACTCAAACCCTAATCCATGGGAGGATTCAATCATTCTACAACCCTACCTCCTATCCTTAGTTTAGGGTTTTGTAGTTTTTTGGAGCTTGGATCTCAAATTTACACTAAATTGTGACAAGATTAAATTAGAGTAGCTTTAAAGTGTAGATTTAGATTTGTATATTGAAGATTCATTTGAGTCTAAAGTGTGGTTTGTCCTCTTATTATTTTCTTATGAATAACTTTGATGGACATCTGGGTATATTTTTTTCATTATCCTTATGATGTGGTAGATCTACCGCTTGGGATTATGCTAGATTAGGGCGTAAATATATGTGGGATTTGATTTATTTGTGTATGTTTAGTTTATTGATGATGGGTTCTATTATTTCTTGATTGAATTGGTTAGAATTTGTGATTGAAAGCCCCAAATACTCACATGGGTTTGATGGGTGATAACTCCAAGCTCTAGAAAGCTCATATCCATCTTTGAAAAAAAGGTTTTGGGTGAACTTTAGGAACCCATATCATCCTTAAAATAGGGATGTGGAAACCAAGGCAATGGTAGATAATTATGTGTGTAGTTTGCTAATCTATCACTATCTTTGTTATATGGGTGGTTGAGAAGTTAACTATGCCATGGATATCATCCTAGAAATAGGGATACCCAATTGAGGTATTGGGTAGCTTTAACTTAAATACTTATTAGGTACTCAAAAGGGTCAATAGGTGACTTCTTTAAGGTTTTGTTAAAAAACTAGCCTCAAAGACCTTAAACCTAGCCTACCACATCATCAACGATTAGAACTTGCATAAAATTATCATGTTCCCATGCATATCTTTCCCCTAGGAAAGCATTGTACCAAGATTAGTTTTAATTTATTATACTCTAATTATTCTTAGTCTCAAATTAGTCACTTAGAAGCCCAAGAATTACTCTCACATTAGCAAACATTAAAAACCCCCCAAACTATCTTGTACCATAGGTTTGAACATAACAAACAACTTTTATTTCGAACTTACTGAACCGACACTCACATTGTTCCTCGTGGATTCGACCCTGACCCAAAAGTTGGGTAATATATTGAAGATGACCGCCTTGAACTAAATTGGATATGTAAGTTGAGCGTTATCACCAATCACTCTCATAGTTCATAATCACCACTTCTAAGGCTTCTAACCTTAGCCTTTCCTCAATAGGCATATCCACTACAACTACATCATCATCCATAACATTTATTACTTCCACCACTCTCATATCATCTGGCTGCTGAATTGTCATGCATATGTTAAACTAAAACACCTAGTTTTTGGACTCTTAGAAAAATCCTTGAATTAAGCATTCTGACTAAGATATGGTTTATGCATGCCACTCATGTACTAGTGTATCAGTCATACCATTCTACCCTCCTCTTTTATATATTGAGCATTCTTGATTGCGGGCATATTGTATAAGATAAAACTTAACCTCTCTATGGTCATATGTTAGGGTACTAGTCATATCCTACCTAGTCATATAGAGTGTTGAACTTGATCTAGAGTGGACTATTTTAGGTATGGGCTAAGTGTATAGTTTAGGGTACTAATCATATCCTTTAGTATGAGTCAAGGGTGTGTGGTGGTACCTTGGGCAGTGTAGGGGTCCTTGGTGAATCCTAAGGTACGAGTTAATGTACCACTAATACCCAAGGGTATGGTTTACTTAAGTGAGTCGTACGCACCTGGGAAGACACTTTTTAGCTTTTGATATGAGGGCTTTATGGATATTTTCATACCCCAAAACCCTTAAAACCCTTGATATATAGCATATTTTTCTGTTCATTCTTCACATATACAAGATCAAGACACACAAAAATCCTCTCAAAGACTTCTCCCTCAAGATTGAAGATAGGGTTTCAAGAAGTGTCCTTCTAGAGGCTTGAAGACCCAGAATTCTTCCTGGAATCAATTTGTTTTAAGGAATGTGACTTTTCCCTTGTTATTAACTATAAACCCATGTATTTTAAATGTGGATAAATACTTGTAAATGGTGATTTTGAAATCAAATGATAAGAGTTTTGTTTCCTAATGATGAATAATGTTTGTTCTTGCTTAGACTTGTATTTATACATGTTATTGGTGATGATTTGAACATGTTGGTGCTTTTTTTCTATGGTTTAAAAAATGGTTTTTTATTAACCCTAAGATTGATGATTTCAACATTGATTTTGGCCTTGGTAAAGGCATGCACATTAGTGTTTGTGAAAATATCTAAGTGAAATATCTAGTCACTTGTTGACGATATTTTGAACTAAGGTAATGACCCAATAAGTATGAGTGGTTGATAAATGGTATTTTAAAGATTTTGTTAGCCATGTAATTAGTTAATATGTGACCTTATTGGTTTGATATCTACAAAGGGGTTAAATCCCTAAACATGAAATTTAAGTGTGTTTGAACTAAAGGGTGGTATGAGATTGATAATAAGGAATCAATGGTTTGGAAAGGTCTTGATGACCATAACTTGAATTGAATTATGATTTGAATTAAGATAATGGATTATGAAAACTGTTTGATTGATAAATGGTTCCGTGAAGACCTCATGGTTATATATTGTGTTGAATTGGTTATATGGGCTAGATTCCCTAAGTATTGAAGTGAATAAATGATGATATATGGAAAAAGGGTTAGAGTCCCAATGTCGACTAATGATAGTTGCAATGGATTGTGGTTAAAGAACCTTGCCTACTAAAGTGGCTTGTGGTTAGAGTCCCTCGCTTAATAAAGTGTCTTGTGGTTAGAGTCCCCTGCTTAATGAGATTTCTTGAGGTTAGAGTTTCTTTCCCAAATACGCCGTGTTGTGGTTAGATTCCCTTACCTAATATAGCTTAAGGTTAAAGTTCCTTGACAAATGAAAAATTGCATGAGGTTAGAGTCCTATGCCTAATGAAAGGGCATAAGGTTAAAGCCCCTTGCCTAATGAAGATGTGTGTGGCTAAAGTCCCTTGTCGAATACAAATATGTGTAGTTAAATTTCCTTGTCTGATGAGAATATATGCGGTTAAAGTCCCTTATTTAATAAGATATATTTGAATATATTAGTGTGAAAGGTTGGATTCCTCTATTTCATGACTCATGATTGAATGTATCAAGGATTCTTGTTAAGTCTTATTTCCATTGGCACATTATGAATATGTTAAATATATATCTACATTTATGTCTATGAATATGAATATGGTTGAATGTGATGAGTTGACTTGATTTTGAAAGTTGACTTTATTTTATCTTTATCCTTGAATTACATGCTAGCGTTCCAACCACTAACTGTCTCCGAACACTATGTCCCCACGCGATATAGAGGTTGAAGCTTCTTCTTCTATTCCTACACAGTGACATGTGCTTGGACAGCTCATGTGTTTACAATAAAGTGGTGACCTTCTATTCTTCGATGGGCATACATTTCATATTCTCTTTATCTATGGTATAGACTTGTTTAGGCTTGGCATTCGACTATTGTCGGGGGCTTGTACCGACATATATATAGACATCAAATTTATGTAGAGGCTTGTGGATGACTGTGGAATTAGGTATGTTGTTTAGTATGTTGATGTAAATGAAATGTTTAGACATTGTCTAAGTCCTGATATTAGTCTTGCTTCTGCGATCTTGTTATATTCTTGGAGTTCATCCGAGACTTATGGATTGATGTGATGGTTAGTTTGGGTTGATGGGGCGATCTCTGGTTTATGTTAGGCTTGAGATGCCCTTAATACATAGACTAGTTTTGGGCATGTCAATTTTGTATCAGAGCCTAGGTTCATGGCTAGTTAGATATCTATAAAGCCATGTCAAGTGGAGTCTCTTTTATGGGCATTTAGCATACCACACTTATAACAGAGAGGCTACGAGACATTTAGGAATGTTTCCCTTTCTTGTGTTTCAATCACTAGCTATAGACTCTAAGGTCTTGGATTTCTCTCATTTTTGTTTTCTTATCTTTCAAACCATGCCTCCAAGGAGATCTGATACTCAGGAAAACCCTTCTTCCCCCACTGAGGGCCTTATGGATCAAGCTGGTCTAACTTCCAGGGTCTATACCTAATCTAGGGATGCCAAATCTATCCATCCTTGTGGGGTACCACCAGTCCCCACTAACCCAAACTATGAGAGTGACCCTCCTATTCCGTTACCTCAAGGGGATGCTACTAATACTGAGTTTCGTTGCTCTATCAACCTCCTAACTACAATGGTAACCTCTTAATTAGAGCGTGGTGATCCGACTACCCTTTCTTCTGAGGCCACCAAAGTTGGCCAATTTATAAGGTTGAACCCTCCAATGTTCAGGCACTAGGGTTGAGGAGGATCCTCAAGTCTTAAATGATTAAATGGGGAAGATCTTCTTAATCATGCATTTTTTAGAGAATGAGGCTATTGAGTTTGCTTTCTACCACTTGAAGGTTATACGTACTAATGGTATGAAGGGTGGGAACTGTCTATAGGTGTGGATGCTAGTTCTACCATATGGGAGGATTTCTCTGAGGCCTTTTTGGACCGCTTCTTTCCTCAAGAGTTGAGGAAAGAAAAAGCAAAAGATTTTGTGAACTTGAGGCAAGTGAGGATCTTTGTCAATGAATATGCCATGAAATTTCATCAGCTATCTAAGTATGCTCCTGAGATAGTTTCTACCATGAAGGCTAGAATGCGTAAGTTTGCTTTGGATTTGTCCCATGATTTGGTGATTGAGAACAAGACGACTTTCTTAATCAAATACATAGACATATCTACGTTTGTTATGTATATGCAATAAGTGGAGGAAGAGAAAAAGAAATAAGTTAAGTTTAGTAAAAAGCAAGGGAAGAAATTTAGACCTTCTAAGCAAAGTAGTAGAGACGGTGGCAAGTGGCCAAGAAAGAAATAAGGGAGTTTGGGTTCTTTATCATCCGCTAGTACTCCTTACCCAAAGATATTGGGTGTTCATCGGTATCAGTTTAGGGGTGGGTTCCAGGCATTGGGTGCCCAATCTCTAACTAGTGAGGCTCTAGACTCCATCGTACCCACCTTATAGATTCTATGGTCAACCTCAACATGGTTAGTGTGAGAAGGGAAGGAACAAATGTTTTAGATGTGGTCAAATTGAGCATATGCAGTGAAAGTGCCTCTCTCTAGCAGTTTCTTGGTCCAATAGAGCCCTTTTTCTACATCATGTACCCCTACACCAAAAGGTGCTATTTCCACTTCTATTTTTCGTACCGACTTTGGCCAAAATTGTTTGTATGCACAGTTATCTAAGTGTGATTTTTGGTTGAAAGTTGTGACCTTTCTTGATCATGTTATTGCTATTGAAGGAATTATGGTAGATCCTCAAAAGTTTGTGATGGTTAAGAAGTGGCCTAGACCTGTGACTCCAATCGATATTCGGAGCTTCTTGTGTTTAGCTGATTAATATAGGAAATTTGTGGATAGTTTCTTAACAATAGTTGCCCCATTTACTAAATTGACCCAGAAGAAGGTCAAGTTCTTTTGGTCAGATGAATGTGATGGTAGTTTTGAGAAGTTGAAAGATAAATTGAATTCGGCTCCAGTTTTGACCCTGCTCAAGAGTAATGATTGTTTTGTGATATATTGTGATGCTTCTCATATTAGGATTGGTTGTGTATTAATGTAGCATGGTAGGGTGGTGTCCTATGCTTCTATGCAATTGAAAGTCCAATAAAAGAACTACCCTACTCATGACTTGGAATTGTTAGCCATGGTTTTTGCATTGATGATTTAGTGACATTATATCTATGTAGTTCATGTTGACATTTTTTATGATCATAAGAGTCTTTAGTATGTGTTTACTCAAAAGGAGTTGAATCTCAGGAAAAAGAGGTGGCTTGAGTTGTTGAAGGACTACGCTATGTCTCTATTACTATCCGGGAAAAGAAAATATAGACGCCGATGCTCTTAGAAGATTTTCCATAGGGATTTTAGCCCATGTGGATGAGGATTATTAGGAATTAGTGAAGGACATTCACCGTTTGGATAATCTTGGAGTTCGTCTAGCGGACTCCAAGGATAGTAGTGTATTTTTGCACCCGGTATTGCAATCGTCTCTTGTTGTTGAGATAAAAAAAGTAAATATTGGATCTTGACTTAATGAAGATTAAGGAGAGTGTAGGTAAACAAAATATTGTTGACTTCATAATTGGTTGTGAGGGTACCTTGAGGTACCAGGGTAGGCTATGTGTTTCCGACATTGATGGATGGAGGGAAAAGATTATGGCTGAGGAACACGAATCCCGTTATGCTATTCATCCCGATTCTATGAAGATGTATCTTCATCTTAGGGAGCTCTATTAGTGGAATAATATAAAACGTGATGTGTCTAGTTATGTATCCAAGTCTATGGTGGTTCAACAAGTGAAAGTTGAGCACATGAGGCCTGGAGGTTTATACCAAGAGATTTCATTACCCTAATAGAAGTGGGAGGTAGTTAATATGGATTTTGTTACCGGTCTCCACCAATTATGGAGTCAATGTGATTATATTTGGGTCATTGTGGATAGAAGGACCAAGTCCACTCACTTTAAGCTCATAAGGACTAATCTTTTGGCAGAGGATTATGCCAATTAATATCTTGTAGAGATTGTAAAATTGCATGGTGCTCTCATTTCTATTATATTGGATTGTGGTATTCCGTTCTCATCTCACTTTTGGATATTATTTCAGAATGGTTTGGGGACTACGGTGAGGCTTAGTACCGTTTTCCACCCATAGACAGATGGACAAGAGGAGAGGACAATCCAAACATGTAACGCCCCAAATCATGTACCCAAAATGCTACATGGTGCTCATGACCCCAAAAGACCACAAGCTAACCCATGACAGATATCTATAACTGAGCACTAAATAATACATTGTATATATGTGGAATATTATCTGTAAGGCCATAAAGTTCAAAACTAAACTAATACTGAATATAATACAATGTCTGTAATGGGGTATGACAATACCCAAAACTGAGATAAACTATCTGAAACATGCTGTAGTCTGAAAGTCTCTAAACTGTCTGACAAACTATGGAGTTGATAGGATATGTCCCCGACTAACTTTGAACTACTGAAATAATAAAGTAATAAAATAATTATGTTATCCTCAAAAGATGAGGACTCACTACTAGTCTGGCTGCTGAAAGTCTGATCTACTAAGGATGCTCGGGAGCTTGTGCTTCTAGACCTATGGTATAAAACACCATAGCGCAAATGCGTTAGTACGTTGAATGTACTGGTATGCATGTGAGGTAGGCTAAATGCAAGGGTTCATATGTGTGAAAAATAATAACTAACTGTACAACATGAAAGTGAAAATACATGCATGAATACGTAACTGTAACTGAGATTGTGATAACGCTGACTCATGAATTCTGATAATATGGATTTACTATTATCTGAGTACTACTACTGGGATACTGAATGACAGAGTCTATTGAGTATTGAGGAACTGATATCATATTACTAACAAAGGAATGACTGTTTCTGACAGTTCTGATTATGAAGAACTAGTCTGATTAACTGTATCTGATAGTTTTGTAACTGAATACAGATAACATGGGTGACTGTGTCTGACAGTCCTGATACTAGTGAAGCTAGTTGAGTTCCGTAATGTAATAAGTTAACTGTATCTGATAGTCCTGAATTCTGTAAAACTAAACGAAGTTCTATTACTGAGACTGTATCTAAAACTGAGACTGTGGCAAGTAATCATCTAACCAACATGCCTCAAAACTAACTGGTGGGGTCCAACCTGTAACCCCATCTAGAAGGGTGTCAGTACCGCGCCACGGGTAAAGATAAGCTGTGAGTATACCCTCTCTGACAGGGAGTTCTTCCGTCAAACCCTCCTGGTAGGTAACCCAGATGAGATGTATGAATCCCTACGCGAAGGGTGCATCCCAACCTATGCTTGCTATGCAGTTCTAGAACATAAGGATTGCTCTAAGGATCACACCCTCCACTGAATAATAGGTGAGTCCCCATACTTGGATTCTCTCGGTGCTGAATCCTACTCCCAACTGAATAAGCATTGAAATGATTAACTGAACTGAACTTATACTAAAGGTATTGTTTAGCGGAGCTAAACTGAGTTCACTGAGTTTCGTTGACTGACGAAATGCTACTGAGATCTGGGGACTGACGGAGAGTACTGAAGTTATTAAGATTTTTGGGAATACTGAGGTTGCTGAGATTACTGAGTACCAATGTTACTGAGACCACTGAGGTTACTAAGATTACTAAGTAGGACTAGATTGATACTGAATTTACTGAGTTTTGCTGAGTCATGAGACTAACTGAATTCTAAGGATCATGGCTTGACTGAAAGTATCGTAAAAACATGACACTGGCTCTAGGACACAACTAAATTTTTGGGTACAAGTACCTCCAGGCTCGATAGCATGAAACTGACAGGACATGACATTTCTTGTACATATGACCAATATCAACAATTCATAATACATTAATTTGGGGATTTCATGAAGCACATGCTTATCATAGTCTTGTACATGAATGGAATTGCATATAAATATGTCATACTTTCATCAACCTAATCTCATGGACATTCTCTCAACTATTCATAATGCACACAATATCATGGAATTCATTCTTAGTCATAGGGTAAAGCATACACTTATCACTTGGGTCACAATTAAGCTATAATGCATAATTTCTATTCTATTAGGCATTTTATCAAACACCTAGGATGCATGACTTAGGGCATAGGCATGACCATCAAATTAATACAACAAAAATCCACATTTTAACTCAATTTCACATGTTTCAGACCACATACTAGCATAGGTTTATAAACAACACATAAAGATTCCAACTTGAGAATCATACAACCATAATCACATGAATATAATCAACCCGCAACAAAATATTCACAATACAAGATTTAAAAATTGATTCTTGGGTTTGATGGATGAAAGGAATCCATGAATGAACACTGTGCATACCTTTGTTCTTGATTCAACAAAGATTGACAGAGATATTCTTGAATTTGAGTCTTGACTTTGAATCCCCAATTGAAAACCCTAGCTTGTTCTTGAGAGAAACTTGAGAGAAACAATATATTTTGGGTGAAATATGGATGAATCACGTGTTATTGGGTTTATATAGGGATGAAAAATTAACCCTTTTAACCTTTAGACGCATATTTAAATTTTGTGAAAATTTCCCAATTTGGACCCATGGTGCGGCGCTATTGCGCCGTGTCTCTGGAAAGTGAAAAATGGGAAATTGCATGGTGGCACGACGGGGAGCTATCATGTTGCCACTTTGTTTGTGACCTAGAATTTTTGCACGACACGCCACTATCACGGGGCAACACTGGAAATTGACAATTGTCATTTAAGTTGGCTTCGCGACGCGCTAATCGCTCAAGTGATACACTGTCTCACTAAAAAGGCTCTAACTTTTCGCCCGAGTGTATAATTTGGGAGAATTTAATATAGATGGAAAGCTTATTAAATTTTCTACATGAAAAAAAAGTTAAAATCTTGAAAATACCACATGTATAAAGTGGATTCATTTTTTAAAGCAAGTCTTTAACATCTTCGGGACGATTTTAAGCTAGGTAGAAGTACGGGGTATTAAAAAACATTGGAAGATATGTTGCGAACTTGTGTGATTGATTATGCACGTAGTTGGTATGACCACTTGCCTTTGATTGAATTTACCTATAACAATAGTTCTCATTCTAGAACTGGTATGGCTCTTTTTGAGTTATTGTGTTATAGAAGATGTCATTCTCCTATTGGGTGGGATGAAGTTCGTGAGGGTAAATTTCTTGTCTTCGATTTGGTTCACCAAGCCTTAGAGAAGGTGAAGGTGATCTATGATAGATTGAAAACTACTTAAAGTCATCAATAGTCCTCTATGGATGTGAGACATAGGGACTTAGAGTTTAATGTTGGGGATAGGGAATTCATGAAGGTATCTCCAATGAAGGAAGTGATGTAATTTGGTAAAAAGGGTAAACATAGTCCCCGGTATGTTGGTACCTATTTTATTTTGAAGAGGGTTGGCAATGTTGCCTATGATTTGGAGTTTCCTCCTAGTTTGAAATCCATCCACCCAGTTTTGTATTTATCTATGTTGCGTCAGTATGTGGGTGATCCTTCATTGATTTTCCTTTTATATGATGTTGGTATTTTGAACTCTTTGTCCTATAAGGAGGTTTCAGTGAGGATATTGGATCGGAAAGTCTGCCGGTTGCGAGCGAAAGAGATGGCTTCAGTGAAGGTTCTATGGAGAAACCAAAAGTACAAGGAATCTACTTAGGAGGCAGAAAAGGACATGAAGTCCAAGTATCCATATTTGTTTTCCGTTCTGGAAACTTGTGATTGAGGTATATGCTAATATTGTCACCTTGATTTATGTCTTTGTCAGATAATGAATTCTAGTCCCCAAGGTTTTGAATTGATTAATGTCCTTATTAGACAATGGGTTTGAGTCCCTAAGATTTGAATCAAGAAAGTACCTATGATAGACAATGGGTTCAAGTCCCAAGGTCAATTGAGTGATCGGTTGATTGATAATGATCATGATGTGTGTTGTATCCTTATTGTGTGTGTTATTTTCTAACTTTTTAAAAAGGTTAGTATGATGTGTAATACTATGTTAACTTGTGTTTATGCTTTCCTTACCCATCATTCGAGGATGAATGATCCAAGTGGGAGAGAATTGAAACACCTAGGTTTTGGACTCTTAGAAAAATCTCTTGAATTGAGCATTCTGACCAAGATACGATTTAGGAATGCCACTCATATACTAGTGTATGATTCATACCCTTCTACCCTCCTCTTTCATATGTTGAGCAGTCTTGATTGCTAGTATACTGTCTTAGATATGACATAACCTACCTATGGTCGTATGTTAGGTTACGGATAGTATCCTACCTAGTCGTATAGAGTGTTGAACTTGATCTAGAATGGATTCTTTTAGGTATGTGATAAGTGTACAACTTGGGTACCAATAGTTCCCTTGGGTATGAGTCAAGGACGTGTGGTTGTACCTTGGGAAGTGTAGGAGTCCTTGGTGAAGCCTAGGGTAAGAGTTAAGGTACCACTCGTACCCTAGGGTATGGTTTACTTAATTGAGCTATACCCAACCGGGAAAACACTTTTCAGCTTTTGAGATGAGGGCTTTATGGATATTTACCTACCCCAAACCCCTTAAAACCCTTGATATATAAAACTTTTGGACCTTAATTTTTTACATAGACAAGATCAAAACACACAAAATCCTCACAAAGACTTTTCCCTCAAGATTGATGGTAGGGTTTCAAGAAGTATCCTTTTAGAGACTTGAAGACCCAGAATTCTTCCTGGAATCAACTTGTATTAAGGAATGTGACTTTTTCCCTTGTTATTAATTCAAAACCCATGTATTTTAAACATGGATTAATAATTGTAAATGGTGATTTTGAAATCAAATGATAAGGGTTTTGTTGCCTAATGATGAATAATGTTAGTTCTTACTTAGACTTGTGTTTATTCATGTTATTGGTGATGATTTGCACATGTGGGTACTTGTTGTCTATGGTTTAAAAAAGTGTCTTTAGTAACCCTAAGAGTGATAATTTCTACATTGATTTTGTCCTTGGTAAGGGAATGCACATAAGGTGTTTGTAAAAATGTTTAAGTGAAATGTCTTGTTGCTTGTTGACAATGTTTTGAACTAGGGCAAAGGAACAATAAGTACGAGTAGTTGGTAAATGGTATTGTAAAGACTTTGTTATCCATGTAATTAGCTAATGTATGATCTTATTGGTTTGATAGTTATAAAAGGGTTAAAGTCCCTCAACATGAAATTAAAGTGTGTTTGAACTAAAGGGTGGTATGAGATTGCTAATGAGGAATGAATTATTTGTAAGGGTCTTGATGACCATAACTTCAATTGAATTAAGGCATTGGATCTTTAAAATTGTTTGATTTATAAATGTTTCCAAGAAGACCTCATGGTCATATATGGTGTTAAATTGGTTATATGAGCTAGAGTCCATAAGTGTTGAAGTGAATGAATGACGATGTATGGGCAAAAGGTTAGAGTCCCAATGTCAACTAATGATAGTTGCAATGACTTGTGGTTAAAGTCCCTTGCCTACTAAAGTGGCTTGTGGTTAGAGTCCCTCGTTTAATAAAGTGTCTTGTGGTTACACTCCCTTTCTTAACGAGATTGCTTAAGGTTAGAGTCCCTTGCCTAAATACACCAACTTGTGGTTAGAGTCCCTTACCTAATACAGCCTGAGGTTAGAGTCCCTTTCTAAATGAAAAAATACATGAGGTTAGAGTCCTATGCCTAATGAAAAGGCATGAGATTAAAGTCCCTTGATAATCATAGACGTATGTGGATAAAGTCGCTTTTCGAATGAAAATGTATGTGGTTAAAGTTCCTTGGATAATGAGAATGCATGCGGTTAAAGTCCCTTTCCTAGTAAGAAATGTTTGAATCTATAAGTATGGAAGGTCGAAGTCCTCCACTTCATGACTCATGATTGAATGTGTTAAGGTTTCTTGTTAAGTCTTGTTTCCTTTGTCACGTTATGAACATGTTAAATATATATCTACGTCCATGCCCGTGAATATGAATGTGGTTGAATGTAATGATTTGGCTTAATTTTGAATGATGCCTTTATTTTATCCTTATCCTTGAGTTACATGTTGTCGTTCTAACTGCTAACCGTCTTCGGATGCTATGTCCCTAAGCAACATAGGGGTTGGAGCTTCTTTTTCTCTTCCTGCGCAGTGATAGGTGTTCGAGCAGTTCATGTGCTGATATTGAAATGGTGAGCTTCTATTCTTTAGAAGACATACATTTCATAGTCTCTTTATCTATGTCATAGACTTGTTTAGGCTTGGCATATGGCTATTGTTGGGGGCTTGTCCCGACATATGTACAAACATCTAATTTATGTAGAGTCTTATGGATAACTATGTACTTGGGTATGTTGGTTAGTATATTGATGTAAATGAAATGTTTAGACATTGTCTAAGTTGTGATATTAGCCTTGCTTCCACGATCTTGTTATATGTTAGAAGTTCATCCCACACTTGTGGATTGATATGATTGTTAGGTTGGGTTGACGGGGTGATCTTCAGCTCATGTTGGGCTTGAGATGCCCATACGACATGGCTATGTTTCAGGCTATGTCATAAATATTATTTTCTTATTTTTCAATTTGAAGGTGATCTCCTCTAGTTCCATATCAATCAATACTAGACCAGTGGACATGAAGGGTCTACCCAAGATAATTGGAGATTGGGTATTCACTTCACAGACTAAAATTATGTAATCTGTCAGATAAATGAATGACCCACCCTTACTTCTATGTTGCACACAATACACATTGTCTTCTTTATAGATGAATCAACCATCAATATCCTTGTAAATGTAGGCTTGAGTTCTCCTAACCTCAAAACCTTGTTTATCAATAACTACATTACATTTATTCTTTCTCTCAAATCACATACAGCCTGATTAATGTCAAAAGGACCAATAGAATGTGGAATGGTGACTGCTCTTGGGTCACCCTTCTTTTCTAATAATGGTGTATGAGAATTCATGCTAAACCGCTGCACTATATCTTGGAGCTCTTCTGCCACATAGTCGTTACCATCATCACTCTCAAAATCATCACCACTACAAGTTAGCTTCTCCAACTCAGCTTTAGGTGGCTTATCTGCAATGATATTATCCTTCTTCTTCTCACCAGTTGTAGGTAAAAAATTCTTATTAGGTGGGGAGTAACTCCTAGTGTGAATAGCCAGACAAGGAACAATTGTCGGAGGATTCTGCACATTGTCACAATGAAGGGCACCTGTCTATTATTCGGCAAAAGTAGCAGATATTTGCCCATAGCTTCTCCAACTTCTTGATAACAATTGAATGTAACTCAGCCATCTAGGTCAATCCTAAAATATCAGACTTGAGTTCTTTAAGGCAATTTTCTTGGCTCTCTTGACCCTTTATCAGTTTAGTTAATATTTCTTCTATTCTTGATTTTGCATCTTATCTGCTAGGTGGAATATATTTGAGTCTATAATCATAATAGTTCCAACCTTGATTCTCTTTCCCTTGGGCTCAGAAACCCGTTAACTGATGATCCATATACTTTTCCTCATCCTCTAACTTAGACTCATGTACCCTAGAAGCTATACCCTGTGCCCCTACTATATCAACCTTTGCAAAATTTATTATTGGGAATTGACTGGACAACTAACCAATATCTATCCTTAATAGTAAAATCTCTTGAGCTATAGCCCCTTCAGTTACTCTGCGCTCACCAAAAGCTCTAATAGAACACATGTCAGAACCTCTATCAAACCCCCGAGTTTTCCACCCTCGGTTAGTTAAAGAGATATAATCAATATGAAATAACCTAATTTTGACCCTTAGAAAATTTCTTGAGTTTGAGATTCTAGACATCATACGACTAGAGGGTACTAGTCGTATGATTGGGAAAAATTTAGGGTCTTGCACTTGTATGTTGATCAGTGGGGTTTGGTTGGTTTCGGTCTAAGATATGAGAAGGAGCCATACTAGTCGTATGTTGGGTTACTAATAGTATGATGCCAACCATATAATGTCCTATGTCTAACCTAGATAATTCAATTCTACTTAGGATAAAGTTCTAGGGTACTTATCGTATGATAGGGTACAATTTAGACAATTTAGTCATATGTTTGATAGTTTTGAGGTCCAAGTTAATTCCTTGGGTATGAGAGATGGTTACCACTTATATGTTAGGGTACGGTTTGAGGAGGTGTGGTCATACCCTCCTGCGATCATGTTTTCAGCTTTTAAACTAAGGGTATTCCATATATTTCCCTCCTCAAGAAACTTAAGTCCCCACATCTTTTAATATTTTGTGTCATATAATAACACACTTTTGAAAGATTAAACACTCCAAAAACACTCCCTAAACACTCTCTTGAAGATTGGGCTAGGGTTTTCTTTATGTTCTTATCTAGAGGCTCAAGGGTCAAGTTTCTTCCGTGAATATTCATGAATAAGGCATGTGACTCTTCCCTCATTGTTATTACTCAAATTTCATGTGTTTTAAACATTTATTATGATTCATTAATGGTGGTTTTGAAACCCCATATTGAGGGTCTTGTTGCATATTGTTGAGTATTGTTTAATCTTGGTTTAAATTATGTTTATACATGTTTTTGGTGATGATTTGAATATGTGGGTTCTTGGTAATTGTGGTTTAACAATTGTGTAATGGTTTGCCCCAAAATTGAAGGTTTTTACTTTGGTTTTGGTCTTGGTAATGGTATGCCCTCAAAGTGTTTGTGAAAATGCCAAAGAGAGTAAACTAGACACATGTTAATGTTGTTTTGAACTAAGGCATTGGACCAATGAATATGTATGGTTGGTAGATCATATTGTAAAGGTTTTGTTGGCCATGTAATAATTTAAATGGTAACCTTGGTGGTGTAATTGGTTAAAAAGGGTTTGATTCCCTAAACTTTAAAATGATTTATGTCTTTACTAGACAATGGGTTTGAGTCCCTAAACTTTGAATTAAACAAGTGTCTTTGTTAGAAAATAGAGTTGACTCCCAAAGTCAAATGAATTATTGGTTGATTGATAATGGTAATGGAATATAGGATGCTTGTAAGTCCTGTTGGTATGACAATACCACTGAAGTGCCTTTGGTAAGTAATTGGCTTAATAGTTGTGTATGTGAAATGATGGCTTTAAATTAGGATTTAAAAGTGGGATGTGTAGCTAGGCCGTGAAAGTGGAGTCCGAAGGACTAACACTGGAAACCGTACTAGCCGGTGCGGTTATCTTTGGGATCAAATGGTTTGAATCCCCCAAATAAATATGTGAATGGGAGGTTAGAGTCCCCCATAATACATGTATTAGTGCTTAAGTTACCTTGATTATGCATGGAGGTTCTAGTCTCCCATATAGGCATATACAGTTTTGGATATTATTTGGTTTGTGTAGCTACATGTACTGAGGCCCTTCCAGCTAAATGAGAGCTGGGCCTATATAGCTCGTGGGTGCCTAGTTTAATGATGGCTATTCAACACATCTTAGGTTAATGATTTCAAAGCTCATGCTAATATTTTTTCCTACCCTGGCATGGTATTTATGTATATGTATTTATTAGATTGGTTATTTATGTTGAATGATTTGATTTGAATTGCTAGCATTATTTTATACTTATCGTTAGTTACATGCTAGTGCTCCAACTGCTAATCATCTTCGACGTTGTATACCCATGCTATGCAGGTATTGGTCTTATTCTTACACCTCCTACTCAGTGATTGGACTTGGGAACAACCTGTGTTCACTTGAAGTGGTGAGCTTCCATACTTTGGAAGGCTCTATTTCTTGCATTGAGTTTTCTTATGTCTTTATTGGTTTAGTCTTGGACATTGGTTTTGGCTATGGTCGGGGGCATGTCCCAATCAAATATTCTTGGATTTCTTTTAGAGGCTTTGTATGGACAAACTGTGGACTTAGGTACGTTATGGTTTGATATGGACTTGTTATTACTTTGGTTTTTTTATGGTTTTTGGTTGGGAATTATACGGTTAAACTTTTTTGGGTTGGTCATGGTCTTGGACCTATCCCAAATTCTTTGTGTTTTTAATCACCATATCTTGTTATATGATCAAAATTCTTCCGATTTTGGGTATATGTTAGTTGGTTGTATTGGGTAGCGGGTCGATCCTCCGTCCTTGTTGGGCTTGAGATACCCATTATAACAAGGCCCTGGTTTGGGTTGTGTCACCATAATACTCGAAGCTATCTCTAATTGTAATCTCATAAAGGCTTCTCCAGAGATAGTGTCAGCCATTGCTCTAGAACTGATAGTCAGGGCACTATAGAATATCTCCAACAAGCTTGTCCCTGAAATCTTGTGGTTGGGAACTATACTAAGCTTCTTCTTGAACCAAAACCATACCTCATACATAGACTCTAACTTCAGCCGCCTGAAATTATAAATCGTGTCTTTGAGCTACAATTTGTTAATGAATTATCTGTCTAACTAATTCCATGTAGTGATAGATTATCTTGGAAGTTCCCCTAACCTTAAAGAAGCTTCTCCAATAAGTAATAAAGGAAACAACCTCAGCCTTAGTTCTTCCTAATCTACCCCAGGTATGGTATATGAAGTGAAAATACCGATAAAGTTTGCACGATGCATATTTGCATCATCTGTAGGCAACTCCACAAACACAACCTTCAAGTATAAAAGTTGGCTCATAACACTAGAGATATTAAAATTGACATCCGGGGGTAAAATAGGAGGGATAGTGGCTCTAATCTTTGTCGGCTCAATGTATCTCAGATCTTTCTCATCATCTATATATGCCTGCACATACTGGTATAGTAGGATAACATGAACAAGGGCATCTATAGCTCTGTTCTGATTTCCACCGAGTGCTGCTCGCCGACCTACTTCTTGTCTTTTCTTAGCTAGTTTTGCCTCCCTAGCTACTCGCTGATTTTTTTCCATTGTCCTCCTCTCTTTTCATCTTGATCTAAAAGTTCACTAGTCTATTGATCAATAATATTATGTACTCCTTCGAGATGAGGGGGAGGCACAACATTACGTACCCCTTTGGGAATATCATCTCTTTTTCGTTCCACTATCCTACTTGGTGTTTGTAGGATCCTCTCTTGATTTGGATACACTGGGAGTAAGGGATTGTCTCTACTCTATGTGTTAGGCATACACCGACGTATATCTAACAAGGAACAAAAACAATAAAGGAAACCCAAAAAATGCAACAACTTCAAATCATAAATCAACACTGTATTCCTCGACAATGATGCTAAAATTTGGTGATGTCAGAGCTATACCTCCTCTCAGAAAAAGATACGATCACTGTCAACTATAGTAACCCAAAAAATGTTGGGGTCGAATCCCAAGGGAATACATGGAATTATGGATTTCAGCTATTATGATCAACGGGCAAAACTAGAAAACTAAATGGGTGAGGGTGTTTGAGTAGCAACATAAAAATAGTAGCAGTTATTAACTTCAGTTTCAATTAGCCATGAGTGAACACTAGGATTATGTACCCCATGGCTTCTTAACTCCATAGGCTTATCATGCTTTGTTGAACCAACCTAATCCCTTGCATGCAAAATCGATAAGTTATGTACCTTCTACAGTCTTTTAGATAAGTAGAAGGATTCACCCTTTACCTTTTGAGTCTCACGATTTTGCCTTACTAACCCTTATCTTGATCCTAGTTAACTATTACCTTTTTAGTCTCTTGTTATTAGATGAAATCTAACCAACTTATGTAGATAAAACCTAGTAGCATGGATGGACAGTTAAACTCCAAATTACTGTTGTCATTATCTTTTCCTAGTAACTTCTCCTTTTTGGAGTAAGTAGAAATAATCTAGGTAGGATCCTAACATTTGCAACCACTAAGATATCTATTTAAGTGAAGATAATACAATGCATGCATAGGTATCGATTTCGAACAACAATAGAACTTCTCCTACTTCGTCAATCTGCCAGGGTTTCCACAACCCTAGCTAAGGGTTTTTTGCTTCTCATGCTTGTGAAGTAATCAAAAACATTCATGATTGAAATCATAATATGAAATCACAGTAAGATGAAGTAAAAAACCCAAAACCACAATTGAATTAATCAACCAAAGTCAATACAAGAGAATTCCAAGACCAAAATCAAATCGCAAAATCAAAATATGTTTCTAAGTAACAAGAGTGTGTAACTTTTACTAAAACCACATAGAGGGTATTTATAGTACATGAGGAAACCATAAAACCAAAGACCAAAAAACTTAGGAGAAAAAGGGCCGGTGGCTACTTTTTGCATACGCCCTGGATTTAGGCACATGTGGTACATGCGCCCTACAGGGTGGGCGCATGTAGTGACCACATGTGCCTGAACGAAAATTTTTGTTGGTTAGCTCTTCATATTTTGAACTTCTGACATATGCTTTGCCCACATGTGTTATATGTTGTCCGTATGTTGACTTAGCATGTGTCGGAAGTTATTTTTTAGCTCTTCTTCAATTCCCATACATGTTTTTGTCACGAA
The DNA here is from genome assembly GCA_030864215.1 of Capsicum pubescens. Taxonomy (NCBI): domain Eukaryota; kingdom Viridiplantae; phylum Streptophyta; class Magnoliopsida; order Solanales; family Solanaceae; genus Capsicum; species Capsicum pubescens. Next base: position 187,759,747 of record CM061544.1, on the reverse strand, counting down.
CAATCTATAAAGTGTCTCGAACATTTATAATTGCTCCCATAGTATCCAAAATCACCTTGTTTCATATTTTTCAAAAACTTTGCATCCAAAACATGATTTCCTATAAAACATACCCAAAATGCATCATATCTAACAATAAAACCTCAGAAACGTGCATTTTTTCATACTTTTAAGCATCTAAGTGCTATATTTCTATAGTACATCAATACGCAAGGGGGGAGCCCAGGATCCATCGAGGTTTATTTATTTATCACTACTCATAGATTCATTAGTTCATGTATTGTGTTTGGTTGGTGGTGAACCATATGATGGTGATCAATTTATGAATCGGAGTGGTATTGAGGTAGTGGCGCATCCTGTAGCTACCCCCCTGAATTGAGATCCCTCTAGCCCCAGTAGTTTCTCAACCAATAGTCGCGTTTTTTGATATGCCAATTAAGGAGTATAAAATGTTGTCAAATTCTTGATATTGACTCCACCTAGGGTTTCTAGGGCATTTAGCGTGGATGATTTTGAGTTCTTGACTGATAATGAGGATAGTCTATATAATTTGGTCCTGGTTGAGAATCACATCGTTAAGTATACCACCTTTTTTTAGACCTAGAAGATAGAAATTGGTGGTGATATTATTTGTATTCCAAGCCAGCTGGATCTCTTCTATCATCATAGAATCAATTCTCTAAGGTTTTATTGATGAAGTAAATGACCCATATCCTTATAGAGTATCTTAGAGATCAGTTCTCGAGATTGGAGTATAGTTCCTTGACTATCCTAGAGTATGATTCCATTAGTTAGCCAGACTTGCTTCATCTATTTTGCCGACTGTGTATGAGGGAATTTAGTGTTTTGTTTAGGAACTGACACTTCCTCTTAGCATAGATACACAGGGTTTAGTTTCCACTAGAAAGTCTTTTAATGAGGTCTCTATTTATGCTTAGACTATGGAGGAGATGCATCGTGAGTCCTAGGGGGAAAATAATAAGAGACCATGCTATAAGGGTAGTTTCAGTAGGAGCTAGAGTGTCTCATGGTTCAGAGTTATATATTCTTAAGGTAGGTACCCTACACACTAGTCTTATTAGTATTTGGGTCAGACTAGTAGGACCATTCTTGCCATACTTTAGCTTACTAATGGGGGTTGACCCAGTTACAGTGATTGCTCTGACAAGGGTAGTGGTCAGTCTTTGAGGAGTGCATATTCTAGGTTTTTTTGCTGAGGTGTATATTTTAGGTTAATTGGATATTTTTGAATCAGTACAGCTCCTGGGGTATGTTATGAATATTGGGACTTCGATTATTTCTCTAGAAAATGTCCTCGGTGTGGGATAGTTGTATCTGTAGCACAGAGTGTTCCACTAATTAGGGCAGTGCCTCCCCTAGATAGAGGCGGTATGTAGGGTCATCAGGATGGTCCCTAAGGATTTCATAAAAGGTCCTCAGAAAGGTATTATAGGTGATCGATCAGGCTTTATATAGGTGGTGAGCGAGGTCATATATATGTTGTACTTGGTAGACCGGTGGTAGAATTTTTGGATGCTATTATCATAGGGATGATCTCAATATCCAATCAATCGACTTTTCTTTTATTTAATCTGGGATCCACTAATTTATATGTGTCTACTTATTATGCACTGCGGTTAGAGTTGTCTTGGGATTCTATATCTATAGCATTACATGAATGTACTTCCATCAGTGATTCTTTAGTAATGGATCGCGTTTATAGATCATGTAGTATGATCGTTCAAGAGTTTGATACTCAGAATGATCTTATTATATTAGATATGGTATACTTGAATGTGACTCTAGGCATGAACTAGTTATACCGCTATAATGTGGTCTTAGATTATTTTGCAAAGATCATTACCTTAGACATGCCCGACATACCTCCTATTGTGTGACAAAGATCTATTAGTTATGTGCCAACAAGGATTATTTCCTATGTATGGACTAGGAGACTTATATCAAGGGTTGCGAGTCTTATCTTGCTTATATTTGTGATGTTAGTTTGGAGAGTCCTTCTCTTTACTCTGTTCCTATATTCCATGATTTTCCTAATGTCTTTCCTAAAAATCTACTTAGCCTTCCTCCTAAGTGTGATATTGAGTTTATTATTGATTATGAGTTGGGGACTCACCCTATTTTTATGGCACCTTACCTATGGCTGTTGTCGAACTTAAGGAGCTAAATTCACAACTTTAGGATCTTTTGGGTAAGGGTTTCATTAGGCAAAGTATGTCATCTTGGGGTGCTCCTATCTTTTTTATGAATAAAAAATGGTTCCTTACATATTTGTATTGATTACAGATAGTTGAATAAGGTGATAGTGAAGAATAGGTATTTGATGCCTCGTATTAATGACTTGTTTGACCAACTTCAGGGAGAAATAAGATTCTGTAATATTGACTTTAGATTTTATTACCATCATTTGAGGATTCGGGATGAGGACATTACAAAGACAGTCTTCAAGACTCGCTATGGCCATTATGAGTTCTTAGTGATATTTTTTTAATTGACCGATGTCCTAACTGCATTTATGGATTTGATGAACCATGTCTTCAAACCTTTATTGTACTCCTTTTTTATTGTATTCATCGATGAAATTCTTATGTTTTCAAGGAGTAGAGAGGAGCATATGCAAAATTTGAGGATTGTGCTCCAAACATTAATTGATCGTAGGCTTTTTGCTAAATTCTCAAAGTGTGAGTTCTATCTCGAGTCGGTTGTATTCCTCGGACATATGGTGTATAATGATGGGATTATAGTGGATCTGGTAAAGATTGAGGCTATTTAAGATTGGGCTAGGCCTACACCTCCATTTAAGGTTCATAACTTTATTTGTTTGGCAATTACTATAGGTAGTTTATTGACAGCTTTGCTACTATTATAGCACTAATAATACCGGTGAAACCTAGTTCTAATACCAATTCGTCATGACCCAATTTATGAGTAATGATGGCACCCATTCTCTCCCATTGGTAAGTAAGCTTAACCATAGCCCAGAGATGAATGCAATGGGTTAACTTGGTGAAAAATTCCCAATCATAGGCAAAAATGACAATACACTTATAATAAGCAAAACAGTCAATACAAAATACCATCCCACGACTTAGTAGATCTAGTATAAGAGCATCTAGTAATAATACAAATCAAAGACTTAGAATAGTCAACAATATCTTCCTTGATAACTAAAGACTCATATCAAAATATAGAAGGAAATAGGTGACTCTGACTCTAAGAGCTCATCCTATCTTCAGAAATATCAACACAACACAATCAATGATCAACGATGACAACAAGTACCCTGATCTGTACCAAAAGGTACAAAAGTATAGTATGAGTACCAAAACAATGGGTACTCAGTAGGCATCACTGGTCGACTGAGCTAAATTGTAACACCCCACGAAATTCTCTCCTAGCCTGAGCCTTAGAGTATGTTCAGTGAAGCATAAATCCGTTCCCAAAAGTTTTAGAAGTGCCTTCCCAAGTGAGAAATATTTTTACCCATGTAATTTCTCCAATATTGACTTTTTTTCATGTAGAGAATTAAATAACATTTCCGTCGATACCAAATTTTCCTAAATTCGACACTCGAGCAAAGAGTTAGAGCCATTTTAGTGAGACAGTGAGCCACCTGGCACTTTAACGCGTCACGGAGCAAACCACAATGGCAATCGTCAAAATCCAGTGAGCCTCCACGATTTTGGTGAGTCGCGCCAAGGCTTAATTTTAGAATAGTCAATTTCCTGTACACCAACGTGATTCCACCACGTCGCAGTGCGTTTCCAGTTCTCAACCAAGGTGGCAATGCGATTTCCACCGCGTCGTGCCATCAACCAGTTTTCCAATTGTCCAATTTCCAGTGAACTGGTGAGATTATGGCGCGCCGCGCCAACATGTAAAATAGGGATTTTTCAGTTTAATTCCAAGGGATTTTTGGTCTTTTCCCAATCTTTTTCAGCCCCTATATATACACGATATAAGGCTCTCAGCCTTATTTCCCATCTTCAACATCAAAACTAGGGTTTTAAAAAATCAAAACCCATATTTCTTCTTCAAGAAAAATCAATAGAGATCAAGAGAAATCAAGAAATCAAGAATCTCTCTAAGGGATTTCAAGAAAAAGGTTTCCCCAAGGTATGTAGATGTTGATTCTTGGTTTCCTTTCATCCAAGAAGCTCAAGAACACTTTTTCTAAAATTCAAAGATCTTGTATTTATGGGTATTAATGATTCATGCAAGTTAGAATTGATATTCCTGCTATGATTGAGTTGTGATTCATGTTGTTTACAAGGTTATCAAGCATTGACCTTAGTATGTGATACTATTGTGATGTTCATGATAAATCCTCTTCAAGTTTCTTGTTAAATAATGTGTTCATGTGAATTAAGTGTAGAAATAGTTTAATAAGCAAAGCATGCTCCTCATATGTTTGATAAAATGTTTATGTGAAGAAATTAGGGCCATTATAGTATGTTGATTAGGAATCCCCCAATTGTGTGTAAGTTTATGCATGCCTAGTGTTTGTTAAAAAGCCATAGTGAACGAGTTGAGACATGATAGTATGAAATTCCCCAATTTCGTGATCTTTGATATATGATAAGCCTCTAATATATGCCAAGTGCTTGACGAGTAAATTTTGACATGATAGTATGAAGTTTCCCCAATCATATGTTATCTGATACATGCCAAGACTAACCTACATGCGAAGTACTTGATGAAATACTTTGTTGAATGGAGTATGATCCAATAGCATGTTTCCCCCAACGCTATTACATGTTTATGATTCCTAAATGCTTCAAGAGATGCTTTAGTGATTGTGATGATGAATGAATGGTCGTGGTTATGACTAGTCAAGATAGTTATGTTTTACTTTTATGTTATCGAGTCTTGGGGGTATTTGTACCCAATAATTTAGCTGATGTCTAGAGCCTATGTCAGTTTTCACAAAAATCCCAGTCCGGCCATGATTTTCAGAACTCAGTGAATTATAGAACTCTGTGTCCTCAGACAGATACAGGACTTAAGAAATCTCAGTAATCTTCGTAATCTCCATATCACTAGTAATATAGCCTCAACGCTGTACTCAGTTCAGATCTAGTTGTATTCAAGTGTTCAGTTCTGACCTCTGTAGTGACAGAGCAATCTATTCAAACTCTGTATCATCAGTCAGATACCATGATTCAGTAGTATTCCGTCAGATACGAAATAATGTGAATTCAGTTTAAATCAGTCAGATCAATTGAGAAATATGAATAGTATCAAATTTAGTTCAGTTTGTGTTCAGTTAAGAATTCAGTCCAGAGTTTTTTAGTTGGGAGTAGAAGCTAGCACCGAGCGAGGGAAGGGATATCGGCTCCCCATAAGAGAGAGAGTTCGAGTCATTAGGAGCAATACCTGAACTCCAGAACTGCATAGCTAGCGTAGGATGTAGGAGTCACCATCTGTAGAGGCTGTCACCCGTAGAGAGAGATTTGACTATTATATTGCCTTACGCTGACTTACAGTAAGGGTCAACCACCAGAGAGGCTTGAACAAAGAGTTCTTTACCCATGGAACGGTATTGACTCTCTTCCAATTGGGGTTACAGGTTGGACCCTACCTGTGGTAGGTCGGGGCATGTCAGTTAAGTAACTACTTCCCATAGTTGCAGTTTCAGTATCAATATTTAGAAATCAGGATTGTGAGGTACAGTCATCTATCTAAGTGAGGAACTCAAATAGTTCCATTAATTCATGATCATCCGTCAGATAGGCTTGGTCTCATACACAGTTTCTTGTTATTAGATCTAGAGATCTCCCGATAGGTAGGCTTGATCTCAATCTCAGATTCAGTTGAGTATTCTTGTTATCAGATCCAGAGATCTCCCAATAGGTAGGATTGATCTCAGTCTCAGATTAAGTTTAGTATTGTTGTTGTTAGATTCGGACATGATCATATTCTTATCATTGATAATAGATTTCGGAATCATCTATTCGAGAGGTTGATCTTCGATTTCATCAGTCGAGAGTAGTGAGCTTAGAATTCAGTCATTGATGTGAGTATATCTAGTTAATCAGTTATCAGTATCAGATGATTCAGTGATTATGTATCTCAGTGTTAGTGGTGAGTTTAGATGGCAGTAAAGCAGTATCCGAGTTTCAGTATTTAGAGTTGTGATGATTGTGATTATGGTTGTGCATTCATGTATGCGTTCTCGTTCGATACTCTCATGATTATTTAGTTAAGTAATTGTTCATGCATGAGCCCTTTTATTTATCCTTACCTCATTTGCATACTCGGTATATTCCCATACTGACGCATTTGCGCTATGGTGTTTTTAATTGACACCATTGGTTCAGAGGCACGAGATCTAGAGTTCCCTCAATAGTTCAGTCCCAGTCAACAGTAGTAGACGTAGAAGTGAGTCTTCTTTATTCGAGGATGATCCTTGTTTTATTATTACCTCAGAATTTGTTTTTTTTCAGTGGACAGAGTTAGTTGGGGACATGTCCCATCAACTCCACAGTTCAGATAGTTTATAGGCTTTTCGAATAGATGTATCAGAATTCAGTTTTCAATTTTTGAGTAATTTTAGATGTTTTGAACCTTATGGCCAGTTTCTATATTTATTATCTATATTTTTCAGTGTTGAGGTACAGATATCAGTAGAGGGTTGGCTTGTGGTCCATCGGGATCATGAGCATCGTGTGACGTTCCCGTTCCAAAAAATTGGGTCGTTACAAATTTGGTATAAGAGCCCAAGGTTCAATAGTGTCCTAGGGAGTCTGAAAATCCGCATCTAGTAGATTCTTGTACATGGGTGTGTTACGAGCCACATTTATGTACAAAAGGCTATAAGATATTTTTAGGAGCAGTTTCCCTTCTTTCAGTGTTCGTGTCGTGCGAGTGAGTATGAGCTTAAGATTGATCCTCAGTCTAATACACTTATTTCTTCCATTTATAGAGTATGCCCTCTCATAGAGATTATGCCTCTGGGGTTGATGACCAGCCGCCTCAGCCAGTAGATCCTGAGAATGAGAGTGTGTCACATGTAAAGTTTCGGGCAGCTTTCCAGCCACTAGCCCAAGTTGTGACTAATGTTCAGGGCAACCGTCAGGCTGCAGCCCCACCTCAGTAAGATAGGGGTTCCGCTGCAGCAAGGATTAGAGACTTCATAAAGATGAACCCGCCAGAATTCTTTGGGTCGGTAGTAGGTGAGGACCCACAGCTTTATCTAGAAGAGGTGAGAAAGATTACGCAGATTATGTATGGTTCTGAGGAGAAGAGTGTTGAGTTAGAATCCTATAGGTTGAAAGATATTTCTCATGATTGGGTAGTGATATGGAAGAAAGGTAGAGGGAAGGATGCAGCTCCCGTGACTTGGCAAGAGTTTTTGGGTGCCTTCCTAGATAGGTTTTTCCTACTAGAGATAACAGAGGCTAAGGTAAAAGAGTTCATGAACCTAAGGCAAGGTTCCATGACAGTAAAAGAGTATTGTCTTAAGTTCAACCAATTAGATAAGTATGCTCCCAACTTGATAGCTGACCCTACAACGAGTATGAGTAAGTTTGTGACTAGTGTTTTTGGGTTAGTGTTGAAAGAGTGTAGAACTGCGATGCTCAATAGAGACGAGGACCTTTCTAGACTGATGATGCATGCACAACAGATTGGGGAGGATAAGATGAAGGAAAAGGAGAGAGTGTGCAAGAGGGTTAGGACAGGTAGTCCTAGTTTCTCTCAGGTAGGGTCCCAGGGTGGTAGTCGTTCCCAGCATAGTCAGATATTTTCAGTCCCAGGTCCATCCTCAATTAGTGTACCAGCAGCTGAGTTCAAGGGTTTTAGTTATGATGGAGCTCCAGGCTTTAAATCCCAGAGTAGTGCTAGTGGTGTTCGTACCTATCCACTTGGGAAAGAGTATGGCAAGAGCCACCTAGGCATATGTACAACAATGTGTGTTTTGGTTGTGGTGAGCCAGGCCATAGAATGAGAGAATGTAGAGTTCTAGCTCAGAGGGGTAGAGAGTTTTTTCAGCTGGGTGCCCCTTCCGGTATCAGTAGTGGTCGGCGTCAGAGAAGACTTCATGCGCTTCAGGCTATCCTTGATCGAGAAAGGTTCCCTGAAATAGACTCGGGTATGTAATGAGTCCTTCATCTTTGTGATATGCATTGTTAGATCCCCTGTTTTTATTTTGAGCTTATATGTCAGCATGATCCATGCATGAGTTTCAGATATAATTCTATCAATCATGACCCAGTTTGTAGGTGCCCTGTGCACTGCCCCAGTGTTTCATTGAAGAGTTTGTAGAGGGACATTGATTCCCAAGGGAGAGATACCCCATGATAGTGTGGTATTTGCATGTATTTAGACTCATTCAGTTGCATGTTCAGACTCTCCTTACAAAGTTAACCTCAGTTATTATTGCATAGCCAGTCATGCTTTCGAGAGTCAGTTCAGTCAGACAATTATGCATTAGATATGCACATTCAGTAGAAAGAGCTCAGCTTTTCAGTTAATTCAGTCATGCATTTATGAGATTAATTCAGTTATGAGTCCATGCATCAGATATGCATGTGTGTTATAAGAATTCAGCTTATGAGTAGCTTCAGTCGAGTATTTCATGCATTAGATATGCATGTCTAGTATGAGAAACTCAGTATGTCAGTTGTTCCAGTTGTGTAGTCATGTCCTGAGATATTTTTGTTCCTGAGTAAGTTCAGTTGATTAGTATTCTTAGTATATCAAGAGACATTTGAGGATTAATGTTTCCAAGAGGGAGATAATGTAACACCCCAAAAAATTCTCTTCTAGTCTGAGCCTTAGAGTGTGTTCATTGAAGCATAAATTCGGTCCCAAAAGTTTTAGCAGTGCCTTCCCAAGTGAAAAATATTTTGAACCATGTAGAATTTCCCCAATATCAACTTTTTTCCATATAGATAATTGAATGAGCATTCTGTCGATACCGAATTCTCCCAAATCCGACACCCGGGCAAAGAATTATAGCCATTTTAGTGAGACAGTGTGCCACCTGGCACTTTAGTGCGTCGCGGAGCCATCCAAAATGGCAATCGACAAAATCCAGTGAGCCTCCGTGATTTTGGCGCGTCGTGCCAAGGGTTAATTTCAGAATTGTCAATTTCCAGTGCACCAATGCGATTCCACCGCGTTGCGGTGCCTTTGCAGTTCTAAACCAAGGTGGCAACACGATTTCCACCGAGTCGCGCCGTCAAGCAGTTTCCGAATTATCCAATTTCCAGTGAACTCGCGTGATTATGGCGCGTCGCGCCAACATGTAAAATCAGGATTTTTCAGTTTAATTCCAAGGGCTTTTTGGTCTTTTCCCACTCTTTTTCAGCCCCTATATATACCCGATAAAAGGTTCTCAGCCTCATTTCCCATCTTCAACATCAAAACTAGGGTTTTACAAAATCAAAACCCTTATTTCTTCTTCAAGACAAATCAATAAATCAAGAATCTTTCCAAGGGCTTTCAAGAAAAGAGTTTCCCCAAGGTATGTAGATGTTGATTCTTGGGTCTCTTTCATCCAAGAAGCTCAAGAACTCTTTTTCTAAAATTCAAAGATCTTGTGTTTATGGCTCTTAATGATTCATGTGAGTTGAAATTGATATTCCTGCTATGATTTAGTTGTGATTCATATTGTTTACATGGTTATAAAGCTTCGACCTTAGTATGTGATACTCCTATGATGTTCATGATAAATCCTCTTCAAGTTGCTTGTTAGATGATGTGTTCATGTCAATTAAGTGTAGAAATAGTTGAATAAGCAAAGCATGCTCCCCATATGTTTGATAAAATGCTTATGTGAAGAAATTAAGGCCATTATAGCATGTTGATTAGGAAACCCCAATTGTGTGCAAGTCCATGCATGCCTAGTGTTTGTTGAAAAGCCATAGTGAATGAGTTGAGACATGATAGTATGAAATTCCCCAATTTTGTGCTCTTTGATATATGCTAAGCCTCTAATATATGCCAAGTGCTTGACGAGTAAATTATGACAAGATAGTATGAAGTTTCCCCAATCATGTGTTATCCGATACATGCCAAGACTAACCTACGTGTGAATTACTTGATGCAAGACCTTGTTGAATTGAGTATGATCAAATAGCATATTTCCCCTTATGCTATTACATTTTTATGATTCCTAAATGCTTGAAGATATTCTTTAGTGATTGTGATAATTAATAAATGGCCGTGGTTATGACTAGTCAAGAATGGTTATGTTTTACTTTTATGTTATCGAGTCATGGGAGTATTTGTACTCGACAATTTAGCTGCTGTCTAGAGCCTGTGTCAGTTTTCATGATAATCCCAGTCGGGCCATGATTCTAAGAACTCAGTGAATTATAGAACTCTGTATCCTCAGAAAGATACAGGACTTAAAAAATCTCAGTAATCTCAGTAAACTTTGTAATCCCCATATCGCTAGTAATCTAGCCTCAGCGTTGTACTCAGCTCAGATCTATTTATATTCAAGTGTTAAGTTCCAACCTTGATAGTGAACGAGTAATCTATTCAAACTCTGAATTATTAGTAAGATATCGTGATTCAGTATTATTTCATCAGATACGGAACAATATGAATTCAGCTTAACTAAGTAAGATCAAATGAGAAATGTGAACAATATCAGATTTAGTTCAGTTTGTGTTTAGTTGAGAATTTAGTCCAGAGTCTTTTAGTTGGGAGTAGGATCTAGAACAGAGTGAGGAAAGGGATGGAAGATCCCCGTCAGAGAGAGATGACGAGTCGGTAGGGAGCAATCCTGATCTCCAGAACTGCATAGCCAGCGTAGGATGCAGGAGTCACCATCAGTAGAGGCTGTCACCCGTAGAGAGAGGTTTGACTATTATATTGCCTTAGGCTAACTTCCTGTAAGGGTCAACCACCAGTGAGGCTTGACCAGAGAGTTCTTTACCCATTGTGTAGTATTGACACCCTTCCAACTGGGGTTACAGGTTGGACCCCACCTGTGGGAGGTCGGGGCATGTCGGTTAAGTAACTATTTCCCACAGTTGTAGTTTCAGTATCAATCTTAAAAAATCAGGACTGTGAGGTACAGTCATCTATCTCAGTGAGGAACTCAGATAGTTCCATTGATTCATGACCATCCGTCAGATAGGCTTGGTCTCATATACAGTTTCTTGTTATCAGATCCAGAGATATCCCAATAGATAGGCTTGATCTCAGTCTTAGATTCAGTTGAGTATTCTTGTTATCAGATCCAGAGATCTCCCAATAGGTCGGCTTGATCTCAGTCTCAGATTTAGTAGAGTATTCTTGTTTTCAGATTCGGACATGTTCATTTTTTTATCATTGATAATAGATTCCAGAATCATCCATTAGAGAGGCTGATCTCCGATTTCGTCAGTCGAGAGTAGTGAGCTCAGAATTCAATCATTGACGTGAGTATATCCAGTTAATCAGTTATCAGTATTAGATGATTCAGTGATTCAGTATCTTAGTGTTAGTGGTGAGTTCAGATGATAGTAAAGGAGTATCCGAGTTTCAGTATTTACAGTTGTGATGATTGTGATTATGGTTGTGCATTCATATTTATTTTCTCGTTCGGTACTCTCATGATTATTCAGTTAAGTAATTGTTCATGCATGAGACCTTACATTTAGCTTTACCTAATCTGCATACTCGGTACATTCTCATACTAACGCATCTACTCTATGATGTTTTTAATTGACACCATAGGTTCAGAGGCACAAGATCCAGAGTTCCCTCAGTAGTTCAGTCCTAGTCAGTAGCAGTAGACGTAGAAGTGAGTCCTCTTCATTCGAGGATGATCCTTTTTTATTATTTCCTTAGACTTTGTTTATTTTCAGTAGATGAAGTTAGTTGGGGACATGTCCCATCAACTCCACAGTTCAGACAGTTTAGAGGCTTTTCGGATAGATGTATCAGAATTCAGTTTTCATTTTGAGTACTTTTAGATGTTTTAAAGCTTATGGCCAGTTTCCTCATTTATTATCTATATGGTGCAGTATTGAGGTACAGATATCAGTGGATGGTTGGCTTGTGGTCCTTCGGGATCATGAGCACCGTGTGACGTTCTGGTTCCAGAAGATTGGGTCGTTACATAAATCATGATATAAGTATGATAAAATGCAAGATAACATAACCAAGTCAAGGTACATAAACAAACCTGAATCATCTCCAACACCATTATACATAATAAGTAATTTAGCCGGAATAATAATATAAAACAATTCATCAATACATGTCAACATCATCATGCAATATTATTAAATAAATTAGAATAATAACGCATCACCAGGCATTACATAGGAAATCACAAACTACAAAATTGGATCCCATATGGCAATTGGTGCAGAAAGTAAATAACTTATCATAGACTCCCATATGCTTGGAGAGCACACTCAAAGATAGAATAAGGCAACCATTCATTGTTACAAATAACCATCTTATTATTTCACCAGCATCTCACAATTTTTCATCAATCAGTCATTTAATAACATTTGACAATGTACCCACATTCCATGATACTACCATAATTTAACAATCTCATCATCGTTACTCACTAGTTACCATTTATTAGCTAATAATCTCTTATTAAATAATCCATTTGATTACTAGTCATTATCATATAACCTCTAGTCATCATTTAACCCTATTCACCACATATCCACTAATCACTATTTATTAGGTAACCATCATTTATCAACTAACAACATTTGATAACTAACTATCCTCTACCTACTAATCATCCTTAATCAACTAGTCACGATTAGTAACTTAAGCACCATTATTTACACTAATCATCAACTCTACCACATTATAAGCAGTTATCACCAATTAACAGTTATAACTAACCCTCGCAAGTCCACTAACTATCATTTTTACCACTTTTAGGCTATATTCGGCCTCTCTAATATCAATATCATACCCAACTACATATATATAGATATATATATACATGTTGTATATAAATAATATATATATATTTATATATGTATATATATATATATAGAAACACACGCATAGGGCATAGACAGACTCAAACCGGTAGATGTACATATAGGCACATCAATATAATCATCCTTTGGCCTTGTCGAGTATAAATATATCATCATAATCATCCCCCAACCTTGTTGGGTATCAATATATTGTCGTAATCATCCTCCATCCTTACCGGGTAACAATATATCATCATAATCATCCTTCAAAATAGAATCGAGTATATAATCATCATAGATATCTTTCAGAATTAAACCAGGTATATAATAATCATAGTAATCTTCCAAAATTCAACCGGGCATATAATCAACATAGTCATATTCCAAAATTGAATCAGGTATATAATCATATTATCATCTTCCAAAATTGAACCGAGTATAATCAATATCAACATCATCTTCCATCATTGAACCGGGTATATAATCAATGTCCGACATGTTAATATAGTCAAGCATCATGATTTCTAGCATAACTTTCCATATATTTGATAATCCTAACTTCTAGCACAAGTGCTAACACCATCAATAAGAGTGTTTTCTAGCATAATTACTAGCATAATTGTTCAGTATGATCATAAACATAAGCAATAGCACATGCAATAACTTATCAATAGCATGGTCAAAGGCTTATCATTAGAATAATAAATAGATTATACATGGCATAACCAATAACTTATCACAACATGAACCACATCTTATCGTAGAATAAGTGAAAATCTAATCCATTAATATATGAACGTTACTTCTAATTTCATTATTACCAAAACCATCAAGTGTAAAGGTTCCTCAATATTGTCTCAAAAAGGCATTCTCTAGGCATTTAACAAGCGTATAAGGGTTTCAAGAGAACTAATCTTCAATACTGGCTTAAGGTGGGTCGAGATGCCCACTTCAAAATCCCTGAAATACATTCTAAGTCAAATTCTACCCCAAACTAGGATAAGGTATCTAAATCCACTCTTAGATGTATAGTAAGCCATAATTTTCCCTAAGGTAGAGATTCTTGTCAAGATCTTTAACTAAGTCAATGAAAGCTATGGAAACCTTGATTAGTGTAAGCAACTAAGGACAAATATACCCTAAGTATGAGTGTCTAAAGCATTTTTACCTATCTTGAGTAATATATGGCATTGTCGTACTAAACATGAGTAATGAAGTCCAATTCACTTAAGGCATAAAGAAAAAAGTCAAGTGTTTCAACCCTACAGTTTAAAATTAACCTAAACGGTCCAACTAATCCAAGTATTGCATTTCATCTATCCAATATCTAAAACCTATCCCAAATCCAACATAATATCATAACATACTATGAAGTAGCTCAATCTATCAAGGGATAAACCTAGCCTACCTCGACGCCAAATGAAGCACAATGATCCGCTAAAATTATCTCTTTTCCCTTCTGAGAAGCCTCCTCAAGATGCCAAGCTATCATAAAAATATTTGAATCATCAATATGATAATAACGATGGACAATTATGCTTAGATTCCAAAAATAACACAAAAATCCATTCCTTGGATCTCATGGAAGCGATGAAGAATGGACAAAATCATGGAAAAGTAGTGCTTTTATACCCATCCAGGTACTTGGGTCGCTATCATGATCTGAGTCTCTGCGATCGTGGTATATTTACTTTTCTATATGATTTATGATTGTGACCATTCGTATGCAATCAGAACATCAATTCCTACATAAATGATATATAATTGCAGCCAATAATATAGGTATTATGGTGCACCAAATTTTTCCAAGTCCAGAATGGACTTCAATTGGGTGCTCAAAATTTTTTTAGATCTCGTATTTACAAATGAAACATGTAACCATACCAAATTCGATGTTCTAGATATGATGGCATACTCAAAATTTCCATTCAATATCATTTTGACCAAATATGGGTCCCAAAACCACACTAAGTTTTCTTAACTTTTCAACCAATAGGTCGAAATGAGCTCAGTTGTCTTGAGACCTAGACCAAAGGTCTATCTAGCCTAAAATCAACATCCTAAAGAAAATGGTGCAGTCATAATTTGCATACAAGATTGTCTTACTAATGTTTTTTCCTGGTGGCCATTTAGAACCTATGACTTCATAACAGGAAAATGGCTATAAAAATCAAACAAACTGCATGATAACCAAACTATCAGTTCCAACAAGTCATAAATAACTTGGGGCAACTATGAAGAAGCTATAATAGTGAAAGTAAGTGGAAATATGCAAAATAACCTGAAGGGTCATTATCAGATCATTCATATCTATGTTTGTGAGATAGTCGCCTGCATGGAGTACCCATATTTATTATTTTAGATAGGAAATCAATATTTACTTCTAGATTTTAAAGGGATTTTTGGAAGAGTTGGGTACCCAACTGGATCTTAGCACTAATTTTCACCGTCAGATGAAACAGATTATTCAGGTTCTTGAGGATATGCTTTGGGCTTATGTTATTAACTTAGAAGGTTAGTAAGAGAGACACTTAACATTGGTGGAGTTTGCCGATTATAATATCTAACATTCAAGTATTGAGATGGCACCATTTGAGGCACTATATGGTAGGTGTTGTTGATTTATGATAGGATGGTTCAATATTTCTGAGGTTAGGACCCATGGTACTGACTTATTTTGGGAGTTATTAGATAGAGTTAGGGTTATTTAGGATAATTTGAGTTCAACTCAGAGTAGGCAGAAGACTTATACTGATCATAGAGTTTACGCCTTGAGGTTTGGAGTTTAGATTGGGTATTCCTTAGAGTATTGACCATGAAGGGAGTGATAAGGTTTGGGAGGAAAGACAAGATAAGCCCAAGATATATTGGACCTTTTGAGATACTTTGAACATTTGGAGAGGTGTCTTATGAGTTGGAAATTTCCCTAGATTTTTCCACTATTCATCTAGTTTTTCATGTTTCTATGTTGTGGAGTTGCATCCTTGTTATATACTATTTTGATGATGAGCATCTTACTACAAGGGAATAGGTCCTTGGATTTTAATGAGTAAAGGTACAACTAGCACGCGCCTACATAGTTTTGTCATCTAGTGTAACAAACTACGCAGGTGTTGCCTGTACTATTTGGGAAACTTAGTCCAATAACATTACAACCCTAATCATCACTTCTCTATATAAATAAAAATATTCTTCTCAATTGATTCAGTTTTCACAATCTATAAATTGAGGAGTGAAAGAAGATAAAACTCATCCTATTTTAAATGCTCAATTATAGCTCATGTTCTTAATTTATTTTGAGTGTTGAATGTAGTGAGTGTTCTTGAGTATGTCATGGTCTTTAACTGAATTACTCATGCTATAAGAGTAATGGACTTTTCTTTTGGCATTGAGAGTGCTTAGATAGAGTTTCCTAAATCCAATACTAGTTAGAGTTAACTAGTGTTGAGAGAGTCTTGGAAGAGTTGTCAAGTTGAAGTTGTAATAGAGTTACTACAAGTCGGAGGATCTTAGAGATAGGCTGAAATCGAGTCTGTAATCAAGAGGTTAATTATAGTGGATTTTTTATATGCTTGTGAGGGAAAGTCATGGTTTTTCCTACTTGAGTAAGGGGGTTTCCACGTTAAATCTTATGTTATTTACGTTTCCTGTAGTGTTGTATGTTCCTGGTCAATTATTGCCTTATTTCCTATGATTTACTTTGAGGGACTAGGCCCCTCACTGTGTGGTGCAACCCCCAAGGGTTTTAATAATTAGTATCAGAGAAAAAACACTCTAAAATGTTTACACCTAGAGTGATTTGGTTAGCATGTCTCTCCACCTAACCTGGAAGAAGGGCAATCTACCACTAGATCACCTAGATTTAATGGGCAGTATTATGGGTGGTGGAAAACCAGGATGTTTGACTTTATTATGGCTGAAGGTAGTAAGATAATTGACATAATTATTAATGGTCCTCATGTACCTTTGAGAGATGTCAAAGAAGGAGAAGTTACAAGAATGGTTTTCAAAACCTAGAGGGAGTTCAATGATGAAAATAGAAATAAAGTTGAAAAAACTATAAGGAAAAGAAACTGCTAGTGTGTGGTATAGGACCAGATAAATACAATAGGATTTTAGCCTGTTAAATATTTCAGAAAATTTGGGATTGCTTGAAAATAGATCATGAAGGAACCACTGATGTGAAGGATTCAAAAGTTGATATGCTGACTATACAGTATGAAACCTTTACAATGAGATAAGGAGAAACTATTCAAGAGATGCAAACAAGATTCACTTTTATCATAAATAAACTTCACTACTTGGAAGAAGTGATTCCTTTGTATAAATAAGTATGGAAGATTCTTGGTGTTCTACCTAAGTCCTAGGAAAAATAAGTGGATGCCATAACTGAGGCAAGAAACCTAAAAACTCTCACTATGGATGAACTGATTGGCAACCTAAAAACACATAAACGTAAGAAGTTGCAAGGGGAAGAGAAAAAGGAAGTACAATAGAAAAAATCTATGGCATTAAAATATGAAAGGATAGATTCAAATGAAGAAGACATTTATGTTACCTAATTGGTAAAAAGAATTGTTAAATCTATAAGAAAAAGTGGCCAGTTTTAAAGAAGTGGAAGTAGCAGCAAAAAAGGAGTCACTATGGAGGTGTGTCACAAATATGGTCGTCTTGAGCATTTCATTAAATATTGTACAGTGTAAAAAATAGACTATCAAGAGTATCTCAAAGTTGGAAGTGACAAAGGAAATAATAAGGACCAGGTCCCATTAAAATCAAGAGGATAAGATACAACTGATTTTGCAGTTAAACAAGCCTTAGCTGGTTGGGGTAACTCCTCTAGTGAATCCGATGAAGATGAGAAGTTTGTAGATATTTCCATGCTTGTAGTGGAGGATGATAAAGTGACTTTTTTTTTCCTTATTTGCTTTTACGGTAAACACTAAAGATGAAGAAGAAAACAAGGTAACATTTTCTGACCTAAAAGAAAACTTGGATAACTATTCTGCTAGAAAGATAAAACAACTTACAATTGTGCTGATTGATTCTATGAGTAAAATAACTTAAAAAATTTCTCTAGAAGAAAAAAAGCAAAGTCAAGAGCTTGAATTAATTTCTTTAACTCTACGAATATAAAAAACTGGGGAGAAGGTTACTAAGTTAAAATCTAAAAAGCTAAATTTTGTAAGTCAATTGGAGAAAAGAGACGGTGCTAGTGATAAAGAAAAGAATAATTCTCTATAAGAAAAAATAGAAGATTTGGAGCTTGAATTATTATATGAAACTAAGAAATAAGTTTCTAAACTAAAATTTGAAAATCTAAGTTTGGTAAGTCAACTGGAGAAAGTAGATATTTCTGAGAGTAGAGGAAAGAAACAAGCATCAAAGTTTAAGGTTTACCTTGAAGAAAATTAGAGGATTCTCAACGGCATCTCATCACTGCACTCTAGAAGAATGAGGAGTTACAAAGGACCTGCTCTGTCTATGGGAAGAACTTAAAAAATCTCTACAATGGACGTCATCCTCACAAATCCTTTCTAACTTAACTAGTGAAGGAGTCAATAATGGTAAGGGCCTTGGATATCAGTACAAAACTCACTCATCTGGGTCACAAGGCAAAGTTGTACAAGATGTCAGAAACAAAGCTAATAAATCTTTATGCACTCACTATAGAAGAGATGGAAACATGCAGGGACACTATCAAATATGGAATAGAGAAAGAATGTTCAATGATAGATCTATCTAAAAAGGAAATACCTATCACAAAGGTTTGAAAAATTAGAAGAAGCTATCATTTCCAAGATGGGAAAAGAAGGATTTAATCACACCTCTATCCTTCTATTAGGAACTTAAACTCAAATGGGTTCCTAAACCTAACAAATGATTTTTCTTGCAGGAAGGAGAGGGGGTTTGATGTCAGAACTACCTTCTTGAATGTAATTGTTCAAAGCTATGAATGGAAGGTTTGATTGTATTCTCTCTCTCAAGACACTCCTTGGTGGAGGTGTCTTATATAGAAAAGGTAAAATGGATCAATAAAAGATGTATGTGTGGGATGCTCCTAAACAAGTAAGATGTTGATGTAGATAAAGGTTAATGACAAATTTGATGCAGTGGGGAGTGATAACAGTGATGGTGATCCAAGAAGAAAATCAAGAAGTATCTAGTCAAAATTTCAAAAGGACCTAGTCCCAGTGGAATTCATCTCAAAAGATCAAACTAGAAGAACATATCTTCTCATCCCCCTAGACATTCTAATATGATGGCAGGATTGCAAACAAGAGTCTAATTCAGAAATCTCATACCTTTCAGCATTGTTATTCCAAAAATGAGTTCACAAAGTTGTAAAAGATTCTGGAAAGTTTAAAGTAATATAGAAGGAGCTATGGACATTTAAAGGATGCTAAGTTTGGGACCTGGTCCTCTGACCTATTTCCAGAACAAGTCATGGCACAAAGTGGTTTAATGAATCTAGCAAGATGGGTCTGTGATTAATCAGATCAACCTGACCTACTATCATGTGAATTAGTGTCTCTTCACTAAATTGTCTATGATAATGAGACAGGTATCCTTGATAAGGTAAATACATATTAGTGTGACTCAGTATCATACCCTTGAAGGTATACACCTATAGAAATAACCGTGGAGGAAGATAGATATGGAATACATAGGATTGAAGATTCACTCAAAATAGAGAGAGACCTGGTCCTATCTTTTAGGTTAGTATCATGTATGTGCAATTGTTTCTTGTTCTATCAGGAAAAAACCGCGTCCTCTCTCTCATCGTGTAAGACAAAAATTGTCTTATTCCAAAAAGATAGACGAGTCACCCAATATTTGAAATTGATCATATCTCATTCCCAAAAAAAAATCCTTTCTTATGTTTATTGTGCTTATTTTTTCCTTTAAATCATGCTGCACCTACTCCTTCTCTTGAAAAAAAGGACAAATCTAGTCCTAAATAGCCGTTCTAAGAAAAAACCCTTCCTGATGGTTGCAACACTCTTATTTGTATGTCCTTCAAAGGGTTCAGAGATTAGCATTGATAAAAATATGCTCCCAAACATTCCAGAAAAACACCCCTCATCTCCTACTCTTCCAAAGCCAAAATTTTTCATCACTCAAATTGTTCATGAAGAATTATCCCTGAACTCTCAAAGTTTTTCTAATAATACATTAATGGATGATGCCCGGGTTGCTGAAAATCTTATCTTGCTGTCAAATATCTCAAGAAAGAGTATAATTGGTCCTAAGATAAACAATGTTAGTGAAACACCAAGATATTCTGGCAAAACATTTGGAAACTTTACTAAAAAATAGTAGATTTTTTAGGGTCCTGGTCCCAAAAGGAGGAAAGTGGATGAAAAGGAATCTGTGATTACTTATACTAGAGGGAAGAATGGGGAGAAAAGTAAGGTTGTATCCAAGGAAGTTAGAAATAGATTCTTGAAAAATCAAAAGGTGTTAACTGGATGAATTTTTGATTCAAGTGTGCTAACAGAACCTAGTATGTTGGAGTTAGTTGAGTTGGTTAAACATCAAGATTGGATGCATATTATAGAAGGACCTATTTCCACTATTTTTGATGATATAGTTAGGGAATTCTATTCTACATTGGATTTCTGAGGAGATGGGTTTAATCTGACTGCATAGGTCTAAGGAAAGAAAATAAAGTTGAATAATGAAATAATGAAAAGAATGTTGGAAGTTCCTCTTTAAGGTATGTGGATTGTCTCAAAGAAGGAACCCTCAATAGAGTTTTTAGCTAAGACATCAAAGGTAAAAAGGAAATTTTTAGTTGTAGTGAATAGGAAATCATTCAAGAGTGAATTTCAATTGGTCTTTGACTTTGTTCAGAAGGTGATTCTTTGTAGATCACAAAAAAAAACATTGCCTCCGCTACTGACTTGTATGTCATAGAATGTCTTAGCTGTTTTGAATTCATCAATCTACCTACATTGACGATGGAATACATAGACAAAGTGGTTCTTGGAAAAAATAGCAAACATTGTATGCCTTATGGTTATTGATTAAATATGGTGTTTAATTACTTTGGTATAGTATGTGAGAATGGAATTCCTACAACTAGATTGCAGATGCTTGAAATGAAGACACTGATAAAAAATGAGTATATCAAGAAGAACTCAAGCACCAACTGCCAAAGAAAATTCAAAAAAGAGAGAGAGAATTTATAGCTCAATATAGCTACTAAGGATACAGAGACCAACAAATAAAATATGATAATTCAGCATCTGACTGTTAAAGGACCAAGTGTCATTGATGAGCCTAAAACTGAGAATGATGACCTAAATAAAAATTTCTCCACCTTGATAGATGAGGTTCTTGATGTATCATGGAAACACAACACTTTCGATGCTTAAAATTTTAAAATTGTGCTCGTACTTAGGTCATTTTAGTAGATATGATGTTTTTTATGGTAATTGCAGGTAAAAGAGGTCTAGCATAGAGTTGGAAAGAAACTAGAGAAAAAACACCTTAAATACCAATTTGCAGTAGGGTATGAGTCTCCTCATGAGTATCCAACACCTCATACGACTTAGAGGTCGACTCGTATGTACAACAGAAACCAAGATTCAGAAGAAAAACAAAGTGTAGAGAAGATACAAATGAGAATACGATCCATATAATGAGTGTATGATCCATATCATGAAGTCGTGTAGATGAAAAAATAAAAATAAGAAATTCAAAGATGAAGTATCAGAAGAATATGAGTCAAAAGTCTGAGTAAGACTCGTATGATCAAATCATAAGCAAACCAGTGTTCAGAGAAGAAAGAAAAATGTCCTAAGTAGATATGCGTGAAGGATACGAGTTGTATGATCATGGTATGACTCGTGAGCAGATGTCATAAGTAGATTTGAAAGTTAAAGCCTAGAAGACACACACTAGAGTGGTTATGAGAGGCACAGTACGACTCGTATGATATCAGTATGAGTTGAAGAGCGTGTCGTACCTTGTGCGGACATTAATTTACTTTTTCCATTTTTATTAGGATTTCTAAGTATTCTTGAGATACTATAAATACCCTAGGGTTTATCTTTTATTAGGTTGCATTCTATTGAATTCTCTTATATTATTTTGAGACTCCATTACATACTTTACAATTATTCTATAGATTTTGGGTTTTTATTCAATTGAGAACTTGGTATTTTATTCATCTAATTATTGAGAAATTAATTACATGCTTTCTTCATTGATAATCATGGTTTCTTGTATGAACATGAGCGATTAATCTCCCTAACTAGGGTTATGGGAATCGTGGTGGATTAACGACGTATGGAAAGTAGGAGAGTCATCTATTCTATTCTTCACATTAATTAACCTCAGATCTACTACAGAAGCTTGGGGATAGCCTGTATTTGCGAACATCTTCAAAAAAGAGTTTGTGATTAGGAAAAAAGGATTAAGACAGTAATTTAAGATTCACTTCCATCATTAGTATTCTGCCATCTAATCTAATAAAAATGAGACTCAAAAGGTGAGAGTTGAACTGAAGTCATACACAAGGAGTAATAAGGCGACACCCTAAGAATCATAAGGTAACGAGTGAGATTTACCAACACATTTACAAGACTATTGGTAATACATAACTTCTTGACTTTATATGCAGAGCAACAGAATAGGTGGGTTGAACATGAGAAACTTCCATAGTTAATAAGCTAGGGTGAACACTATCCTAATATTCGTCTTCTATTATTTACAACTCAAAACAGTTAAGTTTGATTACTACTTACTGATAACTTCCAAAAACCCCAATTTACTTTTCCGCGCTGATAGTGAATTACATCAAGTTAAGCAACTATTCAGCATCTTCCCTATGGGTTCGACCCAAACCTAGTTGGGTTACTATATTTATCATCGACCACATCATACTTCTTTAGAGGTTAGTTTTGGGCGACATCAAATTTTAGTTCCATTGAAGGGGAAGAAAGTTTGAGTAGTTAATTGGATTGGTCAAGTTTATCAATTTTTATTTGCTTTTCTAATTTGGAATACACTGGTGTATGTCAAATACTAGAAGAAGAGGAAATCTCTTACTCTCGTTTGATCCAGTTCTAGAAATAATTCTTCAAACACCAATAAGAATGTCAGGACAAGTTCATAATGGGGTTCAAGACCCTCCCCCTCCACCTTTTGATCCCAATACAATACTCCTGCATGCACTCATTAATCCATAGAATATTATAGATTTATAGATGCAACATCTAATAGTTGCTACTGAAGAAGAGAGAAGAGAAGTCAAAGAGGCTTGATTAGCTGAAGAGGCTGGGTAAGCTAAGCATAACGGACTATCCAGGCCCAAATAGATAGCTGAGTATCGAGACAGAGTTCATAGAGGTAGAGCTCTATTGATTCCTGCATACTAGCATTTACACCAATAAGATGATAAAGAAGATATAGGTTAGGTTGAACCTATTGAGTCAGGAGCCATCGTTCCTCCTGGCTTACCACCCAATGTGAAGTTTGATATTACAAGTGCCATGATCTAATTATTGGACTTAAAGGGTGTATTTTTGGGACCAGCTACTGATGATGCAAACATTCATCTTGCTAACTTTACTGGGATCTACATATCATATACTATTATAGGGGTGGTTCAGGAATCTTTGAGACTGAGGTTGTTCTAATTATTATTGACTAGTGTAGCAACACTATGGTTAGGGGAACTTCTACGTGGTTCATTCACTACTTGGCATGAGTTGCATAAATAGTTTTTGAACAGATCCTTCCCTCCGGCAAGGATGTTATAGTTGAAAAATGAGATTTATAACTTCAGAAAATTACTGGTAGAATTCTTAAATGAGGCACGCTTTAGATTCAAGAAGAAGCTAAGCATGGTATCAAATCATAGAATTAGCGGGTCAAATTATTTAGAAATCTTCTATAGATCACTGAATGTCAATTTTAGAGAAATGACATATACAGTTTAGGAGGTACACTCATGCATCTTCGATGGGATGTAGAGCAAGAAATGCTAGATGATATTTTAGTGACTAATTGAGGATGGCATACTAGAGATGCTAAGCATAGTGTAGGTACAAATGTTATTAAGGCTTTTAATGTTTATGAAGATGGTCATGATATGGTTGCCCAAGATGTTTCTAACTTTGGATAGACATTGGGATCCTTACAAAATAATTTACAACAATGAGTGCTGAGAATGTAAATGCAGTTGCGGCATAGGCATCTACTTCTAGGACATTTGAGATTGAATCTGAAGAAGAAACAAAAAGTAAATGCAGTTGCAGCATAGGCATCTACTTCTAGGACATTTGAGATTGAATCTGAAGAAGAAATAAAGTATCTTGATCGTAGTTGGCAGATTTCCTTTCCCAAGAGCAAGGTAATCAAGGTTGGAACTATTATAATGATAGATATAGAGATATACATACAGAGAGATAGTGATTGGCATCAAAAATATGTCTATAAAGAGAAGAGTGACAAATACTTTCCACTAGGTACCGACATACCGAGTCTAGAGTGGAGGCAATATTGTCAAAACTGGTCAAAGGGCAAGAATGTCACGAGAGTTGTCTTAAGGAGATTAAGGTAGACATATCTGGGCTGAATCTAAAATTTGAGTCACACACTCTAGTAATCAACTAACTGAAGTAGCAGTATGGCCAGATGTCAGCCACATTAAACAAAAGGCAACCTGGTACTCTTCCTAGTAATACAGTTGCAAATCAAAAGAATGATGGTCACTGCCATACTATTACCACTCAGAGTGGTAAAACTACCATAGCCCCACCTGTACCGATTATAGATAAGTATAAAAATGATGATGTCCTTTTTGATATAAAAAGAAGTAGCAAGCAAGATAAAGGAAAATAGAAGGCTGAGGATCCTGTATTGAAGACCATTTCAAAACCTCTTCCTCTTTTTTCTTAAAGGATGATAAAAAAAAGAAGATGGTAAGTATCAGAAGATTTTGTCAATGCTAAAATAACTATTAGTAAACATCCCACTTGTAGAGGCATTAGAGCAAATTCCAGGATATGTAAAATTCATGAAGGATATAATCACTAAGAAGAGGTCAGTCAATTATGAACTAGTTGACAATATTCAACATTGCAGTGTTGTAGCTACTAGATCATTGGTAGATAATAAGGAGGATTAAGGTTCATTCACTAAACCATGCACCATTGGATCATTCGAGTTAGCTCATGCACTATGTGATTTGGGTGCTAGCATCAATCTCATGCCATTTGCAGTGTTTAAACAATTGGGTTTAGGAACACCTAAACCAACTACTACGAGATTAGTGATGGTAGATAGAATGGTGAAAAAGCAATTAGTATTTTATATGACGTATTAGTGAAGGTGGCTTCTTTTATTTTTCTTGTAGATTTTATAATAGTAGATAGAGAAGTAGACTTTCAAGTCCTAATTATTCTGGGAAGACTATTTTTAGATACAGGAAGGATGTTGATTGATTTGGAGCTAGGTCATCTGATTCTGAGACTCAATGATGAATAGGTGATATTCAATCTATGCAAACCCATGAAGCAGACTAATAAGTTAAGATTAATATCGGTGATTAATGTGTTTGATAAAGAAATAGACTCTTTCCATGATGTTAATGCAGTAACAACTTGGGAGGATACTTCTAATACTATTCCTATTATAAAGAGGTTGAATGTTGAAGCTCTTGCTGCCGTGATCATGAACTTTGATAGTAATGGTATTGAAGACAATGTTTAGATGGTATGTTCTCTCTATGGGAGTATTTCTTACCCTTATGCACCAAAGAAGCTTGATTTG
Source organism: Capsicum pubescens (assembly GCA_030864215.1). Lineage (NCBI taxonomy): Eukaryota > Viridiplantae > Streptophyta > Magnoliopsida > Solanales > Solanaceae > Capsicum > Capsicum pubescens. The sequence continues at coordinate 187,734,044 of CM061544.1, read as the reverse complement.
GATTTGATGAATAGAACTACTACACCTGCTCTTCCATTTATTGAAAAGCCACCAATTTTGGAGTTGAAGGACCTCCCTTCTCATTGTGATATGCATTTTGGGGCAAATAACACTTTGCCAGTAATTACTGCATATTATTTGATCGACTTTGAAGTGGAAACATTTTTATCATTATTATAAAGATTCAAAAGGGCCATTGGTTGGTCCATTACAGATATTGTGGGTATCCCACCTGGTTTTTGTACTCATAAAATTCAACTTGATCCGGATTGTATTCCAAGTATAGAGAATTAGCATTAACTCAATCCTTCCATACAAGAGGTGGTAAAGAAAGAGATAATCAAGTGGTTGGATGCTAGTGTAGTATATCCCATTATATATAGCAAGTCGGTAAGTCTAATACAATATTTTCCAAAGAAAGGTGGTATTACTATTGTGCCTAATGAAAAGAATAAGCTAGTGCCGATGAGGCCAGTCATAGGGTAGAGAGTATAGATGGACTACAAATATTGAATGTGTGTACTCAGAAGGACCATTTTCCCATTCCCTTCATGGACCAGATATTAGACAGGTTAGTAGGTAGAAGGTGGTACTATTTTCTTGATGGTTATTTAGGTTACAACCAAATCACTATAGCGCCTAAAGACTATGATAAGTCCACCTCCATATGTCCTTATTGGACTTTTACATTCAGACGTATGTTGTTCGATCTATATAATACTCCAACCATATTTCATAGATGTATGATGTCCATATTCTCTGATATGGTAGAAGTCACCATTGAAGTATTTATGGATTATTTTTAAGTTGTTAGTGATTCTTTTGACGACTGCCTAGTGCACTTGGCTAATGCTCTAGAAGGTGTGATGAATGAACCTTGGTAAATTATTGGGAAAAGTGTCATTTCATGGTTAAAGAAAGTATTGTGCTTGGGAACAAGATTTCAAAAAGGGGCATAGAGGTTGATAGAGACAAAATAGTAGTGATTGAGAAATTACTTCCACCAATTTTTGTGAAGGGGATTTAGAGTTGTTTAGGGAATAAAGGTTTTTATAGGCTCTTTATCAAGGATTTCTTGAAGATTGCTAATCCTCTTTGCAAACTTCTTGAGAGGGAGGTAATATTTGTTTTTAATGATGCATGTATGAAGGTTTTCAAAATCCTAAAAAAGAAGTTGGTGTCAGCTCTAATCATTGTGTCTCCTGATATGTCCTTTCCTTTAGAGGTTATGTGTGACTCAAGTGGAGTGGCTTTAGGTGATGTCCTAGGCCAAAGAAAATAAAAGATTCTTCATTCTATCTACTATGCTAGCAAGGTATTGAACACTACTCAAAAGAACTACAAAGTGACCGAACAAGAGTTGTTTGCAGTGGTTTTTGCCTTTGAGAAATTTAAGTCGTACTTGATTGGGACGAAGGTACTTGTGAACACGGACCATCAAGCATTGAGGTACTTGATGTAAAAGAAAGATGCAAAACCTAGATTGATTATATGGTTGTTGTTGCTTAAAGAATTTGATTTTGAAGTCAAGGACTGAAAAGGCACGGAGAACCAAGTAGTGGATCACTTGTCTAGACTTGAGGAGGAAGCTATGCAAAATGTTGAAGGCGGGAAAGAGATTGATGATAGCTTTCCAGATGAGCAGATATTAACATCTTCCCAATATCAAATTCCATGATTTATAGCAAGTGATCTAATTAAAGAAGATCTTTCCTTTCAGTAGAGAAAAAAGTTTATGCATGAGGTAAGGATTTTTTTTTGGGATGAGCTTTATTTATTTAGAATATTTACAAATGGGATTATTCGAAGATGTATAAATGAGGTAGAAATGATGAGCATACTTGAGGCTTGTTATTCTTCTCTAGTTGGTGGTCATCATGGAGGAACCCGCACACCCCACAAAATCTTGCAATGTGGGTATTATTGGCCAAGAATCTACAAAGATGCACATGATTTTGCTTCTGCTTAGATCAATGTCAGTGAAAAGGTAATATCTCCAGAATCCATGAATTTCCTATGACTCGTATTTTAGAATTAGAATTGTTTGATGTATGGGGTATAGGTTTCATGGGGACTTTTGTGAGTTCATTTGGAATGAAGTATATACTTGTGGTTATGGATTTTGTATCCAAATGGGTAGGAGCAGTTGCGCTCCCAAATAATGAAGCACGTACTGTCATTGCATTCCTGAAAAGGCATATATTTTCTTGATTTTGCACCCCATATTTTATCATTAGTGACAGTGGGTCACATTTTTGTAGTCATCTATTCAAAAGTCTTCTTGAGAAGTATGGAGTGAAACATAAGGTGGAAGTGCCTTATAATCCAAAGGCTAGTGGGTAAGTTGAGGTGTCCAACAGAGAAATAAAGTCCATCTTGGCAAAGACAGTAAATTCCAATAGTATTTATTGGTCACAAAAATTAGATGATACATTATGGGCATACCGAACAGCCTTCAAGACCCCCATTGGTGCTTTACCTTATCAACTAGTGTATGGAAAGGTTTGTCACTTGCCTATTGTGCTTGAACATAAAGAATTATGGGCCTTGAAGAAGCTGAATTTTGAGTGGCAAGATGCAACCAAGGCAGGATTGAACAAGATGAATAAGTTGGATGAATTCCAAATTCGGGCTTATGAAAGTTCTACACTCTTAAAGGAAAAGATGAAGCTACATCATTATCTCAAAGTTGAGAAAAGAATCTTTGAAAAAGGTAACTAGGTATTTCTCTACAACTCAAGGCTTTACTTGTTTTCATGTAAGTTGAATTATAGATGGTATAGTCCTTTTACTGTGATAAGAGTAATCCCATATGGTGCTTTGGAATTAAAGTGAGATGGTGAAGCCTCATTCAAAGTGAATAGGTAGAGAGTAAAGAGAAATTGGGTAACATTTAGGAAATAAATGTTATTTTTGAGATGGACCTTGGTGAAGTATGAGTAACTAAGGCAATTACGTCATGCTGCGACATTAAATCAAGTGATACATGGGAGGAAACCCATGAGGCTGGTTGGTGTAATATAAGCACCCAACTTATCCCCATCGTGCTGCGATGTTAAATCAAGCAATGCATGGGAGGAAACCCATGATTTGTACTTATTTATTTATAGGGTAATGTTTTTGTTCAGTGGGCAGTACTAAAGATTGCAGAAAATATCCTAAAAAATATAAGAAGTTAGGTCATATAGAGTCATCACAAGTCGTATCATCGGGTACTACTCGTGCGTAAGAGTTGTAAGGACCTGGGAGAAGAAGCAGTTCTAAGTAAAAGTTTTCGGAGTGTATACGACTCTATGAATGGGTCGTACCCACAAGGTACAACTCGTCACATTGAATTTTATCGACTCCAGAATCCAGTCCAGATTTCAGGTCTTTATGAGAAGAGAAAAAGACCTGTAAGCCTAGGTATAAGTCGTATATATGACTCATACCCAAGCTTATAAGGTCAGGGTCGTGGGTCAACCCGACCCAAATAACTGAATAAAACAAATAGGGCTCCCAAAGATGGGTGCCCGATACCCGAGATCAAACACACCTCCATTGTTATACAATTTTTGAGCTACCAACACACGATTTCTATCACAAACACTTTGAATTAGACCATTTTTCTCGGATTCTTTACTTTGCACAAATTTAAGCACAAATTTGAGGAAGAACACTTAAAAACTAGAACAACCTAATCTCTCACTCATTCAAGTAAGTTTTGAACTCAAATCTTTACATTTCAAGTTAGAATTGTGAATGTGAGATATCTTGAACTTGGCTTGAGCTGAATTTATGTATATGTTTAATTTTAGTACCATAGTTCATAGGTTTTAAGTTGAAAATGAAAATTGGGGGTAAATTTGGTTTTGGGTGTTGATAATATGTGTTGTTTTGACTGAAATTAGGTAATAGTGTTGCAAAAAGTATTGGGTAGTTTGGGAATTTCAAATTGGAGTCAACATCAAAGTTGAACTTCTATGTTTCACTGGATACGAGACTCCTTATGACTCATACCCATAAGTATAGGGTCATAACGAGACTTGTATCAACTAATAATATAGAAGTTTAACTAAGTATATGTTCTAGTTTGGGTACGACTTGCTTAAACGAGTCATATCTGTACCATACGACTCGTACATAGAAATCATAAGGACTTGGGTAGATGTAATATATTATAAGTTGTTTCGATCTACTTACAACTGTTTGTAATAAGTCGTACCTTGGTGGTACGACTGGTTAGGAGGGCTCGTAAGTAGACCAGTGAACACTCTCATGCATTCTATCTAGTATACGACTCAGTGATTCAAGTTGTACCCAGTTGATACACTAGTACCTCCCACTTATACCTTGAACAAAACTTGCACACTAAACTTTAGTTTCTTATTTTTTCTTTTTTTTATTTATTTAATTACAAATAAATGTGTACTTTCAGGTACAATGCCTCCAAAAGGTACATCTTCTTCAAAACTAGTGGCTAAAAAGGGAAGCAAAAAGGCACAATCTTCAAGTTATGAGGCTACTGAGTTATCTACCAATAGCGATGACCTCTACCACTACCCAATGAAGGGCAAGGGTTCCAAAAAGACAAAAGGCTACAAAAGGAAAGAAGGTAGCAACTCAAGATGACACACCTCCATGAGGAATAAAAAGAAAGAACTCGAGTACCTCCCCTCCTCACTTACCTCCACCTTTGGAAGTAAAAGATTATGCTGAGTCCAGTTTTGAGGAAGCAAGTTCTGAAAATGATAATTGTATGGAAAAACTTAATGATGTGCCACCGATCGATATGAAACACCCTACATTGTCCATCATTACTGACCCGATGACCACCGTTGAATGGTGGGGGTACCTCGATATACAATAAATATATAATGATAGCCTGAGAAGACACAGGACCAGAAATACAAAAAGAAATATGTACCTCAAGTGAGGTTTGATTACTACTGGGATGGTAGAGTTGCCAAGGTTCGATGAGATGTTTGGGAAGTATGGCTTTGAGTGGATGACTCGATCTCCCGACATGTATAGTCCTGCACTAGTGTGGGAGTTTTATGTGGCATACAAGGGACAGCTACAAAGGCAGTATCTACAGGGTCAACTAAAGAATGGTGGAGACCCCATTACCTCAGTGTTAATTTGTGGTTTGAGGGTTGATGTATATGCATACACCATTGGAAGATTTTTGTACGGGTCAGATTATCAACCTCTGGTCAATACTAGGGAAATGGACTATGATCTAAGGAGATGAGAAAAATTACTCAAAAACAACTGGGTTTGGAGAAGAAGATGGGTTTATTTAGGTAGATTGCTACTCATATAACATCTAACGGTGATAATGCGAAATGGGTAATTGGTGGACTAGGTGTTACTTCATTGAGGATAGAGAAGCATACCCTCCATTTTGAGGCCAAGACATGGTGGCTGCCACAGGTTATGTACTATTACTGGGGACAATGTAATGTATCCAGTGTGAGCTGCGATGATATCCAGCTTTATAGCTGATTACGAGTTTGAGGTTGGAGATTTCCTGGCTTGGAAGATGAGAGATTGAGCTATAGGGAGAAAGAACTCATTGCTAGCATATCTATACATGATTATACAACTGTGCTTGACTGCGGGAGTACGAGAACTCCCGAGTATTGATGAGATAATAGAGGCCACGAATGCCTCAGACTTGGGCCTGATTAGGGACATAACCAACCCTATGGCTAGGCAGGCTAGAAAGGGAGAAGATATACTTTCCAAGATGTACAGGAGCTATACTGAGGCTGCTGAGACTGTTGGTTCAGGTAGAAAGACTGATACCGTACAAACATCAGTCGTAGAGGGTACATCTAGTGCCTCTCCTTAATTTAAATATGTACCATTGCACCTGAGAGGTGTACCTTCTTGTTTTATGTTGATTCCATAGGAAACATGGAATGAGGCTATGAATAGACTTGACACATTGGAAGCCAAGGTTCGAAATATAGAAGGGGTTGTAAAACCTTGGGTAGATACTTAGTTGGAGAGCCAGGATAGATGGGTGCAATTGTGACTCGATGCATTTAAGATGAGGATGACTTGGTAGTTGAGTAGTGTCCAATCCCTAAATATTATAGAGGTGAATGTTGAGGTAGCTTATATTTGAAGAATGGTGGATGAGTTATATTCCAGACTATTTAACCCAGAGCCCAAGGTCATTACAGTCGTGCCTGATTTTATATTTCTAATATTTAGGATATTCCAAAACCGGTAGTTTAGGAAACCCAAGAAGAAAGAAGAGAAATGAAAAGGATGAAGTGTGCTGAGAATGAGAAAATGGAGAAGGCTAAGACAACTAGTCTATAGGATGAGCAGGACTAAAAGGTGAGGGTCCGTGAGATGGCTGCTGGAGCTTGAGGTTCTAGAACGCCAGTTGATGATTCTGAGTAAGGCAGTGTTGCAGTCCCACCCAGTACCATGTATGTAGATTAAGTATCTACAGATGACGGGACACATGCTGATGATAGTAGGACCCGATCTAAGGGCCCACATGATGATATTGTTTGAGCCAGCGCCTTGAGTACCCAGGTATATTCCCAAATCCTTTGTACCTTATTTTTAGCTGAACTAGGGACAATTCACATGCTTTAAGTTGGATGTGAGAGTGTACCAAGTCTCCATGGGCTATGCTTGCCATGTTTTGAATCTCGTGGCCACATTCAGAAAATTTAAAGAACTGGCATGTCTTGTGTATATTTTGTTGTTATTTTATGTGTTGGGGATAACTTAAATCAGAAAAGAATAAGTACATGCGGCTATAGACCGTGATTTGAATAATTATTCCTGAAATAGTCTGATCTGAAAAATACTTATGCTAAAAAATTGATACCCCTCCTAAATATTTTTGTGTAATTGTGTGATATGCATATGTATGAGATCACTGTTAAATGAATAATGGCATTAGGATTTGATATGAAACAACTAGGGAAAAATTCTGCATAGCTGGATAGGTAGTGCCTAGCAATATAACCCTGTGCAAGTGTGTGTGAGGTGCTACTGAGATTTGGGTGTACCGAAATATAAGACTTGTACGGTTTCTTTTACAGAAGGTCTAGGATAGTCGAGTAGGATATGATCATATGCCATTTTTATTATCAGTCCACTTAAGCCTAAATTCCCAACCAAATGAATTAATCTCTTGATCTAAATATTTGATCCTTAATCGACCAATTTTCTTGTTTACACCAATTTCTCCTGCCCATTCTACAATGAACCTATACTGGACATGCTCCTCCTTGGACATTGTACACCTCAAATTAGACAAATCACCTAAGTTGAGGGTGGCTATTATAAGGGTTCATAGGAAAAATGAGTGTGATGAAAGAAGTGTGCACGAAAAAAACAAAAAAGGACGGGTGCGGTAGGAAAAATTAAAAAAATTGCAATAAAAGAAAGAAAAAGGAAAAAGTTTCAAGAAAAGGAAAATAATAGGTGCGGTAGGATTTCTATGTATTTTTGAGATACTATAAATACCCTAGGGTTTATCTTTTATTAGGTTACATTCTATTTCATTCTCTTATATTATTTTGAGATTCCATTACATAATGTACAATTATTCTTTAGATTATGGATTTTTATTCAATTGAAGACTTGGGATTTTATTCATATTATTATTTTCCAATTAATTACATGTTTTGTTTATTGATAATCATGGTTTCTTTCATGACCATGTGCGGCTAATCTCACAGACTAGGTTTGTGGGAACACTGGTGGATTAACGATGTAAATGAATTAGGAGAGTCATCTTTTCTAAAGTAAGTTGCATGTATCTTAATCTTCTTCACATTAATTGACCTCAGAACTACTGCGAAAGCTTGGGGATAGCCTATATTCGCAAACGTCCTCACTAGAGATTTTGTGATTAGGAAAAAAAAATTAAGAAGATGATTTGAGATTCACTTCCATCATTATTATTCCACCATATAATCTAATAAAATTGAGATACAAAAAGTGAGTGTTGAACTGAAGTCAAGACAAAGAGCAATAAAGTGACACCCTGAGACTCACAAGGTACCGGATGAGATTTACCAACAAGTTCACAAGACTGTTGGTAATACATAGCTTGTTGACTTTACATACATAGTATTATAATATGTGTGTTGAACAAGAGAAACTTACAGAGTTAACAAGTTAAGGGGAACACGGTCCTAGTGTTCGTCTTCTATTGTTTACAACTCAAATAACTCAAGTTCGGTTACTACTTACTGATTACTTCCAAAACCCCTTATATAATTTTCGGCACTGCTCATTAATTACGTCAAGTTAATCAACTATTTATCCTCTTCCCTATGGGTTCGACCCCAACATAGTTTGGTTACTATATTTGTCATCGACCACAACAAGCTTCTTTTGAGGTTAGTTTTGGGAGACATTAGTTTTTTCTTAGCTTAAATATAGAGATAAGAAATTTAACAAAGGAATTGCTATACTATCATGTTGTAGATCACAATAACCTAGATATACTCCTTCAAACCATCCTTCTAAGTCCCTCTCCTATTTAACTTTTCTAGATTTCTATGGCTTTTACTCTAGAATATTCAAATTATGCACTACATTGATACTTATCTTCTACTTATTAATGAATCTTTATTTTTTGTGTTATATTTTTTCCCTTTATATTGAAAAGTTGTTCTTCATGTTAGTGTTTCCCCAGTGGGCATGAGTTAACTAATTTATGCTTATTTTACTCTTGGTTTTTTGTTTTTACTTTTCAATTATGCCAAAAGGGGGAATACTGATTTCATGTAGTAGGGACCAGGTACCAAGTATAGTGTAACTATTGAAATTATAGATATGAATATGAATGGGATGTTGATTGAAGTAAGTGATATGTTAAATATATGAAGAAAGGAAGACATAATGACAAGGGAGTGAGTATAGTGGTAAGAGATGTGATTAAATAATTAGATATCAACTGATATTAGGAGACCAGGTCACTATGTTGCATGGAGGTAGAAGCATATTGATTGAATGATAGGGGGAACATTCATATTTAACAGTAGTAATCACTCTAATTAAATATGATGAATGAATCTTGATGCTCTAATCTTTGTGGTTGGATTTTCATAAAAAAAAAGGGGAAATTGTTATATGTTGCTTGATGATGAGCAGAGTACTACAAGAGACAAGGTCCCTGAATCTTCAAGGGTAAAGGTACAATTGACATGCACCCGCACAATTTTGTTATCTAGTGTAATAAACTGTGCAGGTGTTGCCTGTACAATTTGGGACACCTGGTCCAATAACATTACAACCCTAATCATCACTTCTCTATATAAAGAAAAATATTCTTCCCAATTGCTTGAGTTTTCATAATCTATAACTTAATGTGTGAAAGAATATAAAACTCGTCCTAGGTCAAATGCTCAAGTGTAACTCAAGTTCTAACTTCATTTTTAGTGTTGAATGCATTGAGTGTTATTTAGTATGTCATGGATTACTCATGCTATAAGAGTAATGAAATTTTCTTTTTTCTTTAAGAATACTTAGTTAGAGTTGCCTAATTCCAAAATTGGTTAGAGTTAACCAGTATTGAGAGATTCTTGGAAGAGTTTTAAAGTTGAAGTTGTAGTAGAGCTACTATAAGAAGAAGGAGCCTTGAGTTAGGCTAAAATTGAGTTTGTAAACAAATTCTTAATTATAGTGGATTCCTGAGGTGCTTGTAAGGACAAGTAGTGGTTTTTTCTCCCCTGAGCAATAGGGCTTCCACGTTAAATCTTATGTTATTTATGTTTCCTGCTTGTTTTGTATTACTGGTTAATTTACTGTCTTATTTCCTATGATTGACTTTGAGGTACCAAGTCCCTCACTGTGTGGTGCAACCTCCAAGTGTTTCAACAATCCTCAATAAGTCACATGTACTTTGATGGGACTCAGTTTAATTAGATAAGAGATTGACATTCATGAAGGATCTAGTTATCATATTAGACAAGGATATTAGGCATTTTCTCTCAAGGTAGATTTTAGTAGTTGAGGTTTAGTGGAGACACCGCCTGGTAGAAGAGGTTACTTAGGAGATCAAGAGATAGATGCGGACTTAGTATCCCTACCTGTTTGAGCCTTTAGGTATATCCTAACCCTTTACTTTTGTAGATAAAAGTCCTTTTAGTAGTTTATATTGTAATGATCCTTCAAGTAATTGTCTACTTTTCCACACTAACCTATAGCTTCCCCAAGTCATTTATTACTTTCTGGAGCTGAGAGTTCAGTTACCAAGCAATTTGTTTAATTTTTAGAGTTAATTCCCTATTTAAAGTCTTCGTTGGTAAGGATATAAACTTTTGGTTAATGGCCTCATACATAAACTTTAATAGTCTCATTATCTCTAAAACATTATTTTAGGATATAGGGACCTTTGGTTTGGGTCCAAGGCTTCCACACTCATTTTGGGTTATTGGATTGATTTTAGTAAAAGAGGCCCTTGGGTGTGGAACCCATGTTTCATTGAAATGACTCTGGATGAAAATTTTGACAACACCATTGATTCTGGAATTTTGAATTTGATAGGATAGCATAGCCCATTTGCATTCATAAGATTTCAAATGAATCCCGAGGGGTCAGTGGAAAATTGGAAAAATCTAAGTTAAGCAGGTTCATGGGCTTAACTGGGGCAACTTCTTAAGCGGTGGAAGCTTTAGCGGCTAATTGGTTGATTTAGTAGACAAGAATTGTCCCACCCATATCACTTTAGCGAAGGCCTAGCCGCTAAAGCTGACTCTTCTTGAGCGACTTCTTTTCCGCTTTAGCAGAGGTTGACCAAGTTCCAGAGATCGCTCAAGTGATCCTATGCCACGTTAGAGATGATTGCTTCAGTGATAATCGTAGGGGCATTTAATTACCCTCTCCACCAATTTCTCCTTTTTTCTCCAAGTCCCAACAGTGTAAAAAACCCTTACTATCTTAGAGAATCGGTAGATTTACTCTTGGTTGATCATGGGGTGTTGGCGAGATCAGGAAAGTCATTTTCTCATTGTAATCCTTGCATGTTTCCATGTAATTCAAGGTTTAATTCTCCATTTTAGTCATAAATCTCTAGTTTTTTTATGGGTTGAATTGGGGATCATTTGAGCTTGGAATTTACTCATTCTTGAGGTTAATTATCCTTAAGCATATAGAGACATGTTGATGGTGTTGAAAGTATGATTTTGTAAATGGGCTCCATATTAGATTTTGGCTCAATTTTGGAGCCGTAGCACAAAAATACAATATGAGTATCATTATTCTCGTATTAACGTAGATCATTATTTTGATTGCGTGACCTCGTGCTGAGGCTTCTCAGAAGCAAAAATCTCTAATTTAGCAGACTTTATCAGGTATTCTTCAGTGTTCAGATAGGCTAGTCTTACTCATCTCTTAGATTGAGCTTAAATATAGTATTATTATGATATTATTCTAGTTTATAGTTAGGAATTACAACTTGGTTTTATATTTAGTAAATTTAGATTATTTAGCTCGCTAGCTAGCCTTATTTAGGCGGAATTGACCTACCTATCGGCTCCTTAGGTTGGATTGCTATTTTTGTGCTTACTAAAACTTATGAAGTACTTCATATCGATAATTTAAAACCTTATTCTAGTTCGAGGTAGAAATTGTCTTAGAATGGACTTTCGAGGTTAAAGGTAGTCCCCTCCAGCTCGCTTAAGATCTAGATTACTATTAGCTTATTGTAGGCTCCATAGGCCTTTTCCTGTCTTTCTAATTTATATTATTGATGCCTGCAAAGGGTTTAGACATTTTACTACTTGTTCTAGGATTGTACTTGGGAAACATTAAGACAGGTTCAAGTCCGACATCTATGATGATATTATTTTTGATTCAAGTAAAACATGTGAGATACTATATTCGATTCGAGTTTGGAATTGATAGGTTACTTATGATGATTATGGAATTAGTTTGAGTCCAGTGTTTATGGTATGAGAGGATCCATGATAACGCCTTCAAGATTTGAATGGTTGGGATATTTTCTATCATTACTTCTTTTTTATTGCATCCACTGGTCTTATGGCGGCTCACGTAGAGTATTTACTCTTGCTGTGAATTTGGGATTATGGGGGCGCAGTTATGCTATAGTTATCTATGTTCACTTTGATATTATTTACTCATTTGTTTACTTTCAGTATTTAGAGCATTATTCCACATTTTTCCTTTATCCTTGACTTAGTTTATTGTGTCGCATCTTATTGTATTCATATTATGATTTATCTCAATGGGCCAATGATGCCTACTAAGTACCCGTTGCTTTGGTACTCATACTATAATTTTGCATCATTTTCTGATGTAGATTAAAGTATTATCTGCTGCCAATGGGGTTGTGTTAGTGCTGGCCGAGGTTAAGAGATAGGGTGAGCTCTCGGATATGGAGTGGACATTATTTTTTTCTTCTATTTTGGATTGTCTCTTATTCGAGACTATTGTGTATTTGCTACTTATAGTACTCTTATTCTTTTTCTAGAGGCTCTTGTACCGACATTGTTAGGTTGCTGGGATATTTTACTCTTTCTCCTTACTTACCCTTAGTTATGCTAGCTTTCTTAAATATTATGGCTTGTAATCTAATTACTAGTCTAATTCTGGCATTCATCCTATTTTCCACCATCTAGCCTATTACTTGTCATTCCAGGCTTTGATTTGGCTTACCTACTAGTGGGAGTAGATTCCTTCATGACTCATGAAATTGGGTTGTGCCATTGATCTAGAATTTCATAAAACAATTATTATCACGATACAACTGGTCATTATTCATACCCACCCTAACCTATGGCGGGAGAACAATACTAATGTCAAACTTACTAACTCAAGTGTTACTTTTACATTCATCTTTCAATAGTTTTTAGTTTTAAATAAGTGAAAGAAGAAATTTATTAAATACTTCGACCCACCCATCAACCAACACCAATATTAAAAACTAATAGAGTACGAAACCTCTATTTCTTACATTTTTGAGACCTGAAGTCACCATACAAGAACATCTAAGAATAAACCAAGTCTATAACAACTAAAAATTAAAAAATATAAGTAATAAGGAATTATCTTATTCCCAAAACAGAGGACATCAACATCAATAGAAAGATCTGAAGGTCGCCCGATCATGGTACTCTCCCTTAAAATCAAGTTTGAAACATTAACTAGAGCCGAGATCATGTGACAGTTGCTGGAAGATGTTCTGCACTCAACAAAAGAACAGTACAAGTATCATCAATATATCAACAAGAACTGGAAGCACCACAGGCTGAATAACTCAATAATGTACAAAGAAGTAAGCCAGAGAAGTCTAAAAGTGATTATAACAGAACTCAGAATCAAAGACATCAACCACTGAATACAACATATTAAGATAAATCACAAGTTTACTTTCATAAGCTTTTATACTTAGTAATTTTCAACAACAACTCATCACCAGATATAATTATTATAAAGACACCAAATGCATATGAACAAGTGTATGCATGCAAGATCTTCACATCATCTCTTACTTTTCACATCATCAACAATATCATCTTCAATAATATCATATACTACCAACGTGGTACCCGATACTCTATCAAAATATATCATATCTATACCAACATGGTACCGGATCTTAATTCACCCAATATCATAATAATACATATGAAATAAACTGCAGTCAATATATCATAAGCCAGGCTAGAAGGAAATCATAGATACTTAATTTACAAATAAACACTAAGGCAAGAATGTCTAATGTATACAACAAAATTGTAGTGTACCTCAATTCCTTGCTCAAGTCACCTTTACGCCATATTTTTCTTTTTTATTCTTTTTCATCTTGTTAATAGGAATATATACCCATTTCAATTATCACCCACTTTTTAAATTACTAGGGATAAAAAAATCACCGATTTTAGTCATAAATTCACCTAATTACGTCATCTTAGATTTTTCTATCTCTTAAAACACATGGAGTCTACTTGAATTAGCATAAACAACTGCAATTTCACCACATTAGTATTTTCTAATACCTTAGAATCATTCTTTATCGAATTTATACACATTCTCACCATTTTTCATTAATTCCTATAAACTAGGATAATCTTAATTTTCTACCTTGAATTCATTTTAGTGATTTTCTAAGGTTATAAGATGTAATTTCAAGTCTAGAATGTAATAACTTTCCTCCCAAGATAAAAAATCTCAAAAATCCTTTGCAATTCAATTTTCCCAAAGTTCCCTTGTGTTTTTTCATAAAGTGGTGATCAAAACCATTTTTTGGTTTTTAAAATTGTCAAATTTTGTGGGCTACCAATTCAGTGGCTTATTACCATTATAGCAGTTAAAGTTCTTTTGGAATGTTTTACATCTTAAAATGGAGGTCCATTGTTGTGGTACCTATGATCATTGCAGCAGTTACTTTTTCTACTATAGCGATCCGAGGTAGATTTCTTGGACCTCTCCTCAATGTTTTTCATTTACAATACACCACATGAATTATAACATATCAGACTAACCCCTTCATGCTAAACTTTATAATTGGAGTTCTACAATCTATTTAGATTCCAAAAATTACTATGACTTTGTAAACTCATTGTCCATCTAGATATACATCAAACATCACTACAAATAATCACATTACATCTAGATTCATTTTGATTAACACACCCTCTAAAATCTTCTGATCCTAAACTAGCCTTAGATTTCACAAAAAATGGCTAAGTGAAGTTTAATACAAATTTTACCCACTCTTTCACCATAACGACAATTTAGGTAAATAAAGTTTTTCAATGATATCCTTTTCAATACCTGGATACCACTATGGTCTTTTGTTTACTGGAGTAGCATTGTCAATCAAAGGAATTCTGTGATAAAAAAAACCCTCTCTGTGGTGACAATGTTGTAGGTATCTAAAAATTACTAGCATATCCATCTATCAAAAGTGACAATTTAGGAGCTTGTTAGTTACTTTGTGTAAATTGAATATTGAAGCATTGCAGGTCTTTATCTGATTTTGATAGAAAGTAGAAAATAAAGTCCTAAGTATCATGCACATTGATCTTGTTTACTGCCTTGGAACTGTTATATTCTAAAGTGTTTCTTGCCCCTATTAACATATGTTTTTGTTTCTTTGTACCTGAACTCAATGGTTCTATTTTAAAAATAAAAAAGTATTCTTCCTAGTGTGCTCAACCATTTTACCCCTAGGACATTATCCATATTGCCTAGTGGTAGTAAAAAGAACACCAAGGAAAATCTAGTGCCTTGCATTATCCATTGTAAGTTCTTGCAAAATACAGTTGTTTACACACTTCTTCTATTGGAAACACTGACTGACTATGTCATTATTGTAGTAGCTTTAACACCCAACCTCTTAGAAATATTTTGATCAATAAATTTGTGTGTACTACTAATGTCAATTAACACTTATAAGGACCTCTTTTCATAATAACCAATTACTCTCAGAGTTTGATACCTTGTCATATACCAGTAAATGCTTAAAATGAGATTATCATGAGATCATCCAATTCCACTCTTCCCTCTTGACTATAATCTACTACAAAGTCCTCAACATCTACACTATATTTTATCACGTGAGACATAATGATTTGTCTATTAGTTTTACATTTATGACCAAAAACTTGCTTCTTATCACAGAAGAGAAAATACCTTTTGTACTCTATTCATCTTTTTCTGCTATACTATCTCATTTCCATTAATATTTACCCAGTTTATATCTTTGTTTCGTGTGTTCCTGGGAAGAATTTGACCTCAGAATATCATCGAAATAACTACAACCAGTATTTAACCTTGTTGTCTTATTATTAACTGACCATTAGTTTCTTGAAGTTGTTACTTAGTAAAAATGGTTTCTATGTAATTATTGGTTTATCTGGAGTAGGGTAGGCAAAAAAGGACTCTAAAACTGTCTCACTTGGGTTTTTAAAGTCTAAGCGTATGCTTCAAACACTATTTTTTGTATCCTGGTAATTTTGAAAGCGTGCATCAGTATTCTTGGTGCCTGGATCCTAACAAATTTATTAAATTTAGGTTTAAACGCCCCTATACATTCTTATTCGATAAATTCACACCTGTTAGTAACCTAGAAAAATTAGACTGGTATTCGTTGACACTACCAGTTTGAGTTAAATTCTTCAAAGCTTCCATGGGATCCTCAAATTCATCCCCAAACCTCTTATTTAAAGCTAAGACATACTAAGTCCATGAAGGTACCCTAGAACTCCTAGATTTGATAAAATATCAATATCAAGCAATGGCTTCTTCTTCCAAATGAATTGTTGGTATTTTAACCCAATGATCAAATGATATTTCATCCATGGACAAAACTAATCCACCTTACACAATAAAATTCTAAGATCTTGACCAGAAAATTTGAGAAATTCTACCCTAGAACATCGAGTTACGAAGTTACCAAAATTGTAGTGATTATCGTTATGCCTTCTCACTTGCTGAAATTCCACATAACAAGCCCAATTATTGGATGATTCAGCTCTTCCTTACTCTTTTTCCTTTTGTTTGCCGCCAATTTGATGCATTTCTTTTTAAGCTCCTGTATATCTTTATTAGTTCTAGAGTTCTTGTCATTCTTAATATTCACCCCTTCCATCAGTTTCTATATCTGCTCTTGAATTTATGTTAATTTGTCATCCATTTCTTTAGAATTTTTATCCAAGATATTATTTCTAGTAATTGGCATGTCAAGAAACGAGTGGATCTAACACCAATTGATTCACTTATTCAATGAATAGAGTTCTAGGATCTCATCTCAATGAACAAATATGGATGATTAGGGATGAAAACCCAAGATTCCAGCTCAAATAAAGAAGAAGATTAGAAATTAAGGAAAGAGAGAACTGTAATTAACTTTGATGATTTCTAAAGATACATGTAATAGTACTTATAATTGAGAATTGGAAAAAAATATTGATAACTAACTAACTAACTAACTAACTAACAATTGGAATGCAACTCTAGTATAACGAACTTTTAGAGTTAGCTACAATAATAACAATTTTTTGAAAACAACAAAAACTGTGTAATTTGCTGATTTGAACTAATTAACTACATTTACACTTTATCATCCTTTGCCACTTGGTCACTTGTATCAGTAAAAATTAATTGACGTCAAGTCACCAATAACTAGTTTCCATTCACAAAATCCTCAAGAAGAACCAAGAAACTATTCCAAATATGTTTATTCTTCTGTGAGGTTGAGTATGAGGAGAATCAAGAAGCCATTACAATTTCCCAGAAAAAGAATACCAAAGGTAATATCAGATTATGCGATATTCAATTTGGTTATCTAAACTGGTCTGATCTATTGTCAATTTATGTATTATTCACTTTTGTTAATAATTTTGTCATTATGAATTCTCTTGTAATTCGTTCTCCTTTGGATGATCTAGTACTCTAGAGGTCAATGATGATGACACCTTTTGGGTCTCTTAAGACTCGTGTCAATGACACCCATAAGTCTAGATCACATGTTCAACCTAGGTAAAGTATCATAATGAGTCATTACACTTCACTTGATATTGGTCTGGATAGGAAAAAATCAATCTATTAGATCTAAGATGTACAATCGATTTAATAAGAATTTTATTTTAGAGAAGTACAATCCTATGACTCTGAACACTCGATATGATAATAGAATTTAAATACGGAATACACGAGAGATGAAACCCTAAACTAAGAACATGAAAATAAAGATAAAAGGATAGAAAGGTAGAAATAGAAATTAAAATCAAGGCAACCAACACTATATTAAAGTGTAGACCTCCTTGAGTGTGCAATATAAGAACCTAAACCTTAAAAGCAAGACATAAAAATGGGATTAAAAAGAAACCATCGCTATACTAAAATCAAGATTTCCTATTAAGAATCAAAACAAGTACCTATTTTATCCAAACATATTCAAGAGGAATGGTATCCACAATTAAGCAATCCTATGAATATTTCAAACAACCAAGGCCTTTTCCTAAATCCTTACAAGTGTTTTCACTCATCTATACATAATACAAAAATATTCTACGCATAAAAATGAGCTAATCTGCATTCTTTATAACATACACTACTAATTATAAAAATACCCTTAATGGATAAGGGTCTTCTAAGCATGAGATTTGCATGTCAAGAATAACCACTTTGTGTCCATAGACACTTTCTTCGTTTTTCATCTTTCTTTCTAAACTTTTTCTTTAGCATATTCTTGAGCTTCAATTCTTCATTTCATGATATTGATGAAGCTTAACCTACATCATTCTCCCTTTTGTGAAAAAGATTCATTCTCAAATCAAAACCTAGCAAAAGTATAGGGAAAACAAACAACAAAGAGGTCCTCATAGAAGATAGTTAGCACAAGGGTTAACAAATCTACCAATATGCCAAGGATGCACAAATTTATGACATACCCAAGTATCAAGTAACATGTAGAATATAACCTCATATGGATAGGGAACATGACTATACAAAGAAAAATGAAATAAGAAAATGATTAAGGAACCCATGGAATTAAAAAATATCCAAGTAGGTATGCATACATTGATTCTAGTAGACACAAAGCACAAACAATCCTGTTTTTCAAGACAAAACAACTTGTGAGATGATGCATGACTAAATCCCATACATACAAATTATTACTGGGGTCAAAAGAAAATATTATCTATCCATCTTGGTGAAAAGAACATCCATGTACTCCATTAAAATCGATATCAATCTAAGAGAGACTTTCACCACAAGTATGAATATCATCATATGCAAATAAATAGTAAAGAAAAGTGTCTAAAAAATTGTATCAACTATGGAGCCTCACTTATAAGATCACTACTACATTTAAAAATATCATCAAGCATATTTTCAAAAATAGGACAACCCAAAAAAAATGTAAAATATTTAAAACAAGTGTCACCCCTCTTCTCAAAAGAAGAATCCCCAATTGACACACATCACCACAAACATCAAGCAGATTATAACTTAAGTCGTAACATAAATTATTCAATTTATGCTTATCTTCATTAAATAAGATGGAGTGTCATACAAAGGATCACAATCAAGGCCATCATAATGAAGACAATCTATTATTGGATTTTTCAAATTATCAAGTAAATCAAGGTTATATTTACCCAATGAATCATCCTTTATAAGAATGAGAGATTGCTATCAACAATTGGATAGTAAGCACAATCTTCACTTAACCCAATAGTTTTGTCATGATACGATTTTTCATGTCATGATGACACCTAATATAATCCTCCAGTTGGTAAGCCAACCCATAGTCTGAAACTCCTAGTAACGGACTACTAAGAGAAATGAAGGAAAGAGGTAGAATTAATATTGTAAAAGACAAATACATAAAGTAGTCCCAAAACCTGGTGGAATCAGTACAAGAACTTCTAATATAATAAGACTACATAATGACAGTACTAAATAAATATAATAATACAAACTAAGTCTAAATACAACATAGAGATTAGTCTAGTATATACAATGGAGAAAAATAATACTATGAATACCAGGAGCTCACCCTACATCTTTGAATTAGAGCTCTTTTGCACACCGTACAAAATAATAATGAGAACTTGTACTTTGATTTGCAGGCTGTAAAAGTGTAGTATGAGTACAAAACATATGGTACTCAGTAGGAAACTGCCGACTGAGCTTTAAAGATAATGTAAATATAAATATCTTGCAAAGAGGAATGTAAACTACGCCCAAATATCCAGCAAACTACATAATAAAGCTAATGAGAAAATGAGGATAAACTGTCCTATTCCTATTAAAGAACTAACATAATAAAACTAATGGGGAAATAAGGATAAACTATCCTATTCATATACAATAACTAACATAATAAAGCTAATGAGATAATAAGGATAAACTATACTCTTCAAGCAATACTCAGGAACACAAACACTGCACCGTATATAACTAACTGATCAACATATGAATAAAGAGTGGAAGAAGGATATGTAATAGTATACAAGGCTAAGAAATAGATATACAGCATCGGTAAATGAAGAAAGGAACGGACATTCGTTAATTCCTTAACTACATATAGATAGATACACACAGACATGCACACACGCATACATATACACACACACACATGTATATATATATATACAAGGCTAACTCAAAGGTACAACCTAAGTAATCATACATTAGCTTATCAAGTCCTTTTAATCATAGCAGTAACTATTACTAACATAATTAGGGTCTAAAACCATAATGCCTAACCATGGAATATCATGCATAATAATATAACTCTAAGAATAAGGAATCAAAATCATACCTTGAATATCAATACTAGTCCAATAACAAATCTGTCATGAGCTAATCATACTAACAATAATAATATAAAGTAACCAGCTAGACCAAACAAATAATATCTAAATCGACCTCTATGAACCAAAAGGTCCAATAAACAAAATAACAAACAATAAGAAATACTCCTCACTTATTCCTACGTAACCCCCATAAGTCAGATAGATAAAAGTGCATAATGGTGATATCCACTGAGCACATAAACGCAACGATAGTCCATAATACCTTAATAAATCTAAGTACAATAATATAACCTAGTGTATACACCTTCTCTAGCTTGGCAACTCATAAAGGCAGGACCTACGACAACTTTTATGCTCTGACATGATGACTTACAAATGAAGAGGACCCTAGGAGTTTGAGAGTAACCGTATACACTAACCTGGTCCTGATCTAGGATTTTCAATAACCATAATCATCATTAATCTACTCTATCAAGTACTATATATATGTACACACATATATAGAAATATAAAATGCATAGGATAGAATCATGGATAAAAGAGTGTAAGTGTATAAATCCATTATCCAAGGTAAACTTCAGGACTAAATCATCATAATAGTGTAGAAAGAGTCAAAATATATCTCGATAGAGGTTAATAGTAGAAGTGTAACACTTCACTTACACCATTATTTTGATGCAATATAGTCGTCGTCTATATAATGCCAACAAGAGTCGGGGTCATATCCACAAGGAGTGTAAACTAATTTTCTAAACCTATGTATGTTGAGAGTTAACTAGGAGTTAACCCATAATGTAAGACTAAAATACACCATGTAATTAAGTGGGGAGGGTATTAATTTGAACTTTTGTTGAACAAAATCACACTACAACACCAATGTAAGAGCAAACAAGTGATGAGTAAAACCAACAGAGAGAGTTCTTGGGGTAATTCCATCTTAGGGATAATTCGTGTATGGGTAATCAATAGGTAATTCTAATTTTTGGCAGTGAGTCTTGGGTAGGCTAGGTTTTGGGGGTTTAGTGCTAGTCTTTCAAAAAAACACTAAAATTTCACTCAA
The DNA here is from genome assembly GCA_030864215.1 of Capsicum pubescens. Classification (NCBI taxonomy): domain Eukaryota; kingdom Viridiplantae; phylum Streptophyta; class Magnoliopsida; order Solanales; family Solanaceae; genus Capsicum; species Capsicum pubescens. Next base: position 187,712,720 of record CM061544.1, on the reverse strand, counting down.
GGATTCTTTTGAATACCCCATGAGTGTGACAAATTCATCAACCAAATACCTCAATTTTTGGCATCCCTATTTCTAAGATAATGCCTATGAACTTAGAAAATCCACATAATATTCTTACTTCTCAGACAATGCTAAGGAAGAACCTAAAATCAATGTGTTGTTCACAAATACTCATCATCCACATCCCTCTTTCAAGGATGATATAAGATCTAAAGCACTTGGTGTTTTCACCAATAATTATCACTTCAAACTTAGAGTAATAGTAAAACCTAACACCATTAATTATGAATTTAAACTACCAATCAACACCCATAAACATTAACAGCGTATTCAAACAAAACTACAATATGGAAATTTAGATACTCAAGAGATTGGAGAAAAGAGATATACCCAAGTTAACATTTAATGCTTTTATTGAAAATCAAAGCAAGAGTAATCCACACTTTAATCGAAAATTGAAGTAAAACTCTCTTGAGAACCTATTACACTTATTCTTTGCTATAATAGAATTGTTTTTCTCTCTACAAAATAGAAAATTTATTAAAAGATGCCCTAATTGTGTAAGGGTTTGTGCTTTTGAGATTTAGGATTCAGCTCCACAAATTTATGATTCTGCCCTTGGAAATTTTTCTACTTTATCACGATTGAACTCTATTTATCCCGATATCGACTCCCACTATTATAATAATCCCCTCATGATCGTTGTAACTTGAATTGGGTTTAACTGGTCACAATCCCAACCCTCAAGCCACAATAGCGGTACCTAAGTGTCAATCCCGACTTCTAAATTCCATTTTGTGCAATCTCTTTGGTCTTTTATTCCCCTTTTTACCTTAGCTTCACTCATTTTCTTCCAATTGACAACAAACATGCAGACCATGGGTTTTAATGCATTTAAATAAAGATTTTTCCTTATATTTACAATCATTTCATCATAGTATGTACAAATTTGGATTTAAATAAGTGGCAAACATGCCACTCACCAATACCCCCAACTTAAAACTTTTCTTTTCCTCAAGCAACACTACTTCACATTCGATGAGAATACTCAATTATGTGCCCATTTATTCAACCAATTGATCACAATGACTCTGAACTCAATACGCACCAACACTTAGCCCTTAAGAATGGGAAAATCTATTCACACAACTCCCCTCAAAGTCAATCACACTTTTCAAGTATGCAAAAATGTTTTGAGAACAACCAAGAAACAACCACAAACTCTCTAGAAGTGTATCTCTATCAATAGTGACTCAACTATACCCCTTTACCTCATTTATGGTAGATGCCAACTTCACCAGCCTAAACTAGTCCACATGCATCCTCAGGAAAGAAAATCTCAACACATAATAGTATCTTTCATTGTAGTAAGGGACTAAAGCGTGAGCACTCACTGATATAATGAATCTCTTAATGCAAACAAGTATCATTCCATATGTTTTCCCTTATTTTCGATCACCATTAACTTAAGGACACTTTGTTGGAAATCTCAAAGAAATTTTTCAAGATTGTAATATAGGCTCGGGAAAGGGTAGGATAAATGTTTATGATGAAAGTGACTACAACCTTCTTGAACTCTATATAATACGTTATTCACTTAAACTTTGGTTCGTGGGGGACTTTGCTTCTTCCCAACTCACGCATGTGCCTACTTTTACTACCTTGATCACCCACTTTTGATAGCATTTACTTCTCATTTCTTTTCTTGGTACAATTCATTCAATTCTTTCCTTTGTTGAATATTCTCTTTTTCCTATTCATTTGTTCTTATTATTTACCTTTTAGGCCCTCATTTACAATCCCATGGCCCAAAGTTACCTCTTTCAAGATTCACCACCCTAGACTTAGGAATTTAGCCTTAAGTTTCACTTTCAAGTTCAAGGAGGGTAGGTTTCAAAAGAGAGATAAAATTCAAATGGTTCATGCCTTCTAAAGAGGTTGTCGAAGAAAGTTCCAAAGGCTCAAAGTGGGTGACTAGGGATACAATCTATGTATGGGTAGGCTTTTTAGGCTAAAGTGGATTTCCATATTCACAAAAAAGTCCTAATATCATTTCACCAACCATGTATAATCAAGATTAGCTTTGAGAGACTAGCGGGGCAAGTTTTAGATGACACAAGTTAGCATGAGAATTACACGACTAAACTCTCTGCACATGGGATGCAAACTATTCAAGGAGGCTCAATTTCATTTCCTACTTAAGACAAAAGGAGCTACTTACCATGCAATATAACCTAAAGACTTTGGAGTCACAAAAAATGGTAAAGTGTTGTTACAATGTAACTCATGTCCAAGCCCTTAAGTTTCACAAAAAGTTTTTGGATGGAAGGGGATCCTTATTTTTCATTCACCACATAAGAATGGCTAATGTTAGAACCAAATCAAGCCATTATCTCACATTTTGGCTCTCACAAAGGCAAACCATATGGCCACTCAAACTTCACCATAGAAAAAAAGGCAATCCCACATCTATAATGCCACGGGTATTTAGACATCCCTGTATTTATGTCTCAAAAACCCAAAAACTCAACGATTTTCCTTTAAGAATGTCATCACTCAATCTATCACAGGGAAAGGCTCATCCGACATTATTATTAAAATAATATAGAAATCTAAGAATAGAACCAAATCAAAAAATGAAAACAAGTGACTAATCCATCAAATATAGGCACCATCGGGGTGCCCAATATTACAACCTAAATAAAAATAGCATCATCCTAAATAAACCTAATATTATCCAAATGATACTGACCGAATAAATATCAAATAAAATATGACGATGGACACCCCATCTAAAAGCTTGCAATGTCCCCACTATATATCAATAAAACATAGAAAGAGTAAAATAGGCTCTCTTTAAATGCATCAAGTGCTGGCGTCACTCGCCGTCTCCTCATTATCATCTTTGGCCTCAACAACAGTCGACTTTTAATTGTCATACTGTGAAGTTGGAAACTTATCATCTGACTCTACTCTTAGGGAAAGAAGCCTATCTCTGGGCTTTAGAACTTTCCACATGCTCTTCACTCATTTTCATATACAGATAAGAACTTTATCTCTTCTTCTCTCTTTTTATGATCTTATCATAAGACTCTCATAGCTATCAATATAAACATGTTAATGTAATTACTCTTTAGGTCATTATCTATATTTTTGCCTACTTTTGCTGATAGAAATTCTCTATAGTTGTCATAAGTCATTAGTTACTTGCGAGGACCGATAGTTTGATTACTTGGGGGTTCATTTGGTTCCTCGAACCACTTTCTCAATTAGAAGTCTTCGTTGGTCCTAATTGACCACTAAGCAAAAACTTTGGTAAAACAACTTCATATGCAAATTCAACTTTGCCAACACATTGGTAATGTCAAAAACTATGGAATTGCATACCTTATTTGGTTAAAATAGACCTTGTATGTATCTCAAGGCATTGACCGAAGCTCGAGACTAAGTTCCAAGCTTCAGCTATGCCTAGTATTGACCGAGCTATTGGGATTGTGATGGTCAAAGAGTAATTGTGGTGCCACGACCATGGCTAGGTAGAGGGAACAACTGCGCTACCCGAGGCCAGAACAAAACCTATTTAATTGTTGTCTTAGACGAGATTTTGGTCTTTTGTGCCTCCTTATTAAACCTTAAACCCTAATGGAGTGTAAAACCTTCTAAGTGAGTCTTGTGGGTTGAATTGAAGCTTAAGAAACTTGTTAAATTGAATCTTTCTATAGTCTAAGGTAAAATATCTTCTCATTTAGTATTGATTTCAAGATTTCTTAACTCAAAATCCCTAAATCATTGAAGCTCAAGTGTAGCCCCAAATTTGATTAATTGACTCAAATTTCTTGAGAGTTATGACTCTCTAAAGGTAGTAGAACAATGGGGCAGTTTTGGAAACTCAGTTTCCAAAAGTGAAAGCCACTTGGGGTTTTGGTGTTATCTTGAAGCCATGGCATAATGGTGCCATAATGGATATTATTAATCTTGTTTTAATTCTTAGATTGTATTGTTGATAGCTTTTCTCGTACAGAAAGAAGCTTTAAAAAAAGGAAAGATTAAGCTTGTTGGTTCGTAAGTTGCTTGGAGTCAAGGTAGGTTAGGCTTACTTGTAGTTACATTAAGCTTGATTGTAGTATAATTATTGATATATTGTGATATTGGGAGGGATCTAGATAATAAATTATTATATAGTGATAATTGGGATTAGATGGCTCTTATAGGTTATTGAATTTGCAAGGTGATATGCTTGACCCTTATCCTAGAACCTTTGATAGTCTATTTCTAGTTTCATGAATAGTATGATAATACTCAAGTTGCTCTATAGATGAGAATGGTGTTTCTTCCTAACCTTAGGAATATGTTGACCTTGCTAGTGCTTAGTTAGGAAATGACGTTGGTGTTGGATTGACTTAGAAGGAATACTTGAAGAATGTTTCCTGATAGGCTTAGCAAGGATTGGTAAACCCTTATGATGTGATTTAGATAACTTAACCTAATCTGGCTAGATGTTAGCCTTGTGATGGTGGACTTTGGCATTCTTGGAATATAGGCGTGGTACTGGACCTACCTTAAGCTTGAACTATGAAATTCCTTAGAGACCTAGATTCTAGGTGAGTGTCTAAATAATGTTGTGGATATTATTGATGGTTAAACCCCATTTGTTGGATTATATGTGTATTTGATGGTGGTTAATATGTACACTTAATGGATTATCTTTTGTCATGATATGGATAACCTTGTGAAATTGATGATTTTTATATACCATATGAATACTAATGCTTATATTTATGCTCATGTTATGTGGTAATGCTTAATAGTAAGGTAGGGTGATACATGTTCTCTTATATCCTTATTACCCTATTATTGTGGGCTTGTATTTGCTTAATGATTTGTCTATGTATGTGTATGTATGTTGTTGCCCTGAGAAATCTAAAATAGAATGATAATGCCCGATAAATCCAAAAGATGTGTTAATGTGATGATAATACTCAGTGAATCTGGAAGTGGTAATGATATATGATATTGTCCGATGAATCCAGAGGATATGTTGATGTATGATATTTCCCAGTAAATCTAGAGGATATATTGATGTTTGATATTACCCGATGAATTCAGAGCCAGGATATGTTGATGTTATGATGTTTCCCGGTGAATTCAGAGGATATGTTGATATTATGATGTTGCTCGATAAATTTGGAGGATATGTTGATTTAATATTGATACCCGATAAATCTGGAAGAAGTGATGATGCTATAATGATACCCGATGAATCCAGAGGATATGTTGATGTTATGTTAATACTCAGGGAATCTGGAAAAAGTAAAGATATTATGATACCGTGTGGGGAAAATTTACATAAATGCATTGATACTTGTGAGGTTAGGTCGTGTGAGGACAGATCACTTATGTACTTAGGGCATGGTGTCTTCTTTCGTAAATGGTTATTCATTCCTTGTACTTATACACTAATTGAGAGGTGTGATACTTGTTAACCCTAATTGGTAAGTGGAAGTAACTTGTTTCTATTAAAGGGTTAAGGCTAATTGGTATATGAAGCCTTGTGTAGGACCAAGGGCTTACCTAGAAAATCTATTCGACTTGGAATAATCATCATGTTATGGAATTTCTCCTAGTAAAGTGGCTTATGTGCCAACTAGTTATTGCTGATAAATTACTATGACTTAAATACTAGAAGTCTAGTAAATTAGTTGGTGGATTAATTGATGGCTTCTATAATAAGAATACTAACTATAAAATGGCATTGTCATAGGAGAATAATTAATAGTAGTGGTAACTTGTGGATTTTTCCTATTGAATGGCTAGTAACTATAAGACTTGTAACCTAGTGGCTTACGAAAATAGAGGTTAACTAGTTTAGACCACACATGGAGTTTATTGGAAATTTGGAGGATGAGTAATTATATGATTATGCTATAACCATATTGGTTTCGTTATGATTACATTACAGTATGGGCATTGGACGTGGATCTCGATAATAAGCCATAGAGGGGTTATGCTACCCATATCTTTGGCATTTGTGGAGTAGTTGTGCTTTATTGTATTATTGGTTAATCTCTTGGTTTACTCTCTGGTGGCATGTGATGCCGTGATGTGTTCTTTGTGTTGAATTCTTTTGGTACTTCCCAACGGTATGGGACGTCGAGGTAAGTTCTGGTGCTTGTGTTATAAGAATGGTTGATGTTATTTATGATTCATAAATGCCTTGTTATCGTACATATGACTTTACTCTTCCAAAATGGTACTTAGTTGGTATGGAAATATTTGGGTATACTGATATAGTATGTCGTGCTATTTCCTTATTAGTATAGTTATTGATATAGTGATATCGAAGAAGATTCAAGTTCGATCCTATACTTGACTTTAAGATTATTATCTTACCTTATATCATCTTTATATTATAATTTAGCTCAGTCGGCCAATGATGCCTACGGAGTACCTATGTTTTGGTACTCATACTATATGTTTGTACCTTTTTGGTGCATACCCAGGTTGTAGTTGCCATTGTTGAGCTAGTTTATATTGCATTGACTATCTGGAGACAAGGAGAGCTCTTGGATTTTGAGTTGCTCTATTCCTTCTCTATATTTATTTTTCTTTTGTTTTTGAGATATATGTATGACATTATTTAAGACATTTGAGACTTGGAGTTGTAAATTCTATTATTATGTCTAGACTCTCTTGTACTAATACTATTAGGTCATGGGATTGGTATTGAATATCGGTTTTCTTTAGTTGTGAAATGCTATTTTTATATTGTATTCATATATAGGGTTCGTGTTGGACATTTCAACTGAGCTAACCCATTGTATTAGCTCCGGATTATGTTATCGGCTTTCCTATTGGTGGGAAGTGGTAGGCGTCATCACAAATCGGAATTTGGGTCGTGACAAATTGGTAACAGAGCCTAGGTTTCACCGATATTATTGGTAAAAGAGTAAGTTTCTAATAGATTCTTGTGGATCAGAACATTGACGCCTGTTTCCTATCTTTGGACGGCTATGGGACATTCTTAGGAGTCCTTCACATATTTCATTCTTATTGTGCTAAGAGTCTGAGTTAGTTTGTAGGATACTCTGTTGACTTTACTCTTTCGCAGAAGTCTAAGACACGTGCTTTAGTGATACATGATGAGGGTCCAAAGACCTAGACTCATGATTTGTCCCCAGTTAGGGATCAAGGTGTACCTCTTTAGGATCATATTCCTGCAGCTGAGCGAGAGACTCCCCATCTCAACCAGTGATGGGCCATGGACCAGCCCAGGCTCCACCAAGATTCATTTCCTCTTCTTTGCTTAGGGATGCTTTGGTTTAGTTATTAGGTATTATGGATAGTTTGCACTCTACTAGAGCAGGAGTACGTCCTGCACCTGCAACTCATGGAGTTAAGGTTTCTCCTATTATGATAGTTGTTCAGCCTATTGTGACCCAGCCTGTTATATATTGAGAAGCAGAAGACACTGGGTAGGTTCTTGAATTTGGATCCACCTAAGTTTGCTAGTGCTCTTGGATAAGATGTATTTGAGTTTTTGACTTCTTGTGATGATAGGCTTCGTGGGTTAGGCCTTGTTGAGACTCGTGGTGTGGACTACACCATATTTTTATTGAACTTGTCTGCTATACACTGATGGAAAGCTTTTATAAGTTTGATCTAATTGGAGCTTTTCCTCTCTCTTTGGCTCAGTTTTCTAAGATGTTCTTGGATAAGTTCAGGTTGATTAGCCTTACAGATCATTTGAGAGATCAGTTCTCTAGGTTTGACTAGGATTCTATAAGAGTCGCTGAGTATGAGGCTCATTTCTAGGAGTTGGCTAGACATGCGACTTCTTTATTGGATACTGAGTATGAGAGAGTTTACTTCTTTGTGAGAGGATTATGACTTCCTATTCGGATGGGTACTCAGAGTTTTGTTGCTTCAGGTAGGACCTTTTCTGAGCTTGTGAATCATGCTAGGGTGATGGATGACATGTAGCGAGAGGTCCGTGAGAAGAGGCTCAATTTTCATGGCAGATTTGGAGGGAGTCGTAGTTGTTCCCAATTCAAAGGTGGTATTTCTTATTCTAGACATCTTCCACGTCCATCTCTCCAGCCTCAAAGTCGACCAAACCACTGACGGGGATCAGTTTATTTCCCGTGGATACCCTAGTAAGGGTAGTGATCAGTCTATGAGAGGTTCCTCTATGGACCATTCTAGGCGTGGTAGCTATGTCGGATCAGCCGTATATATAGGTTCTGATTCTCCCCATGAGTCTTGTTTTACTTGTGGACTTCCTAGTCATTTCTCTAGAGAGTGCCCTAGTAGTGGGGCAATAGTTGTTTCAGCCCAGGGAGCTACTCCATTAGGGTGATTCATCCTACAGGTAGGGGTGGTGCTCAAGGTCATAGAGGTGGTTACTAAGGTGCTCAAGGTGGTACTCAGACAGGCAGGATAGGTGGTCGTTTAGGTGCCCAGCCAGGTTGCGGGTATAGTCAGATGTATACAGTACCTTCTAGGCCCGAGGCTGAGACTTTGAATATTGTAGTCACTTATACGATTCTAGTATATCACAAATTAGCTCTTTATTTGATCTTAGATCCATTTATTCTTATATATCTACTTATTATGCACCACGATTGGAGTTGACAAATGATTTATTACCTATGTTATTGCGTGTATCCACTCCTGTAGGTGATTCATTTGTAGTGGATCAGGTAATCAGATCATGTATTATGACAGTTAGTGATGTCAATACTTATGCTAATCTAATTATTCTTGATATATTGGATTTTAATATAATTCTAGTCATGGACTAGTTATCCTACTATCATGCAATCATGGATTATTTTGCCAAGAATGTTACCTTATAAATACCCAGCATTTCCTAAGTCGTATGGCAAGAAGCGATTAGTCGTTCTTCGATGGGGATTATTTCTTATATTTGTGCTAGAAGGCTTATGTCGAGGGTTTACAAATTTTATCTTGCCTATGTTTGTGATAATCGTATAGAGAATCAAATACTTGACTCTATTCCTATTGTTCGTGAGTTTCCTAATGTGTTTCTTGATGATCTATCTAAGACCTCTCCTGACCGTGAGATTGAGTTTACTATTGACCTTGATCCTGGTACCCGACCTATTTCTATGGCACCTTATCGTATGGCTCCCGTAGAGCTTAAGGAGCTGAAATCTCTGCTCTAGGATCTTCTTAGTAAAGGGTTTATTAGACCATGTGTGTCCTCATAGGGAGCCCCTATTTTGTTTGTAAAGAAGAAAGATAGCTCGAACTAGATGTGTATTGATTGTAGGCAGCTTAATAAGTTAACGGTGAAGAATTGTTATCCTATGCCTTACATTGATGATTTATTTGACCAGCTTCAGGGTGCAACTATATTTTGTAAGATAGATTTGAGGTCCAGTAATCATCAATTTAGGATTTGGGCTGAGGATATCCCGAAGGCAGTCTTTAGAACCTGTTATGGTCACTATGAGTTTTTGGTGATGTCTTTTGGGTTGATTAATGCCCAATCCGTGTTTATGGACTTGATGAACTGCATGTTAAGACCTTATCTAGACTCTTTTGTTATTGTGTTCATAGATGATATCCTTCTATATTCGAGAAGTAGTGAGGAGCACGCACAATATTTGAGAATTGTGCTCCAGGTTTTGTGAGAGCATATGTTTTTTGCCAAGCTTTTGAAGTTTGATCTTTTTCTTGAGTCAGTGTGTTTTCTTTCAGACATGGTGTCTAAGACGAGTATTATGGTCAACCCGACGAAGATTTCGGCAATTTGTCATTGGTCTAGGCCTACGTATCCAACTTAGGTTCATAATTTTATTGGGTTGGCCAGTTATTATAGGCATTTTGTTAAGAGCTTTGATACCTTATCAGCCCATATTACTAGATTGATCCAGAAGGAAGTTCCCTTCCGATGATTTGAAAATTGTGAGTTGAGCTTTTAAAAGCTCAAGGATTGTCTCACCTCATCCCTAGTGTTAGCTCTTCCAGTTAAGGGTGAGGGATTAATTATGTTTTGTGATACTTTGGGTGTTGGTCTTGGGTGTGTTTTGATGCAGTGGGGTCGTGTCATTGCTTATGGTTCTAGATAGCTTAAGGTGAATGAGTGCAATTACCCCACTCATGATTTGGATTGGCAGTGGTAGTTTTTTCTCTCAAGATTTTAAGGCAATACATGTATGCTGTGCATTGTGAGATTTTCCCTGATCATCATAGTCTTCACCATCTTATGAGCTAGTAAGAGCTTAATACTTGCCAGTGTAGATGGATGGAGTTGCTAAAGGATTACGATATGTCTATCTTGTATCATCAGAGTAAGGCTAATGTAGTAGCGGATGACTTAAGTCGTAAGGCGGTGAGCATGGGTAGTTTGTCTTGTAGTTTAGTTTCTTAGAGGCCCTTAGCGCAGGACATCCAGTCGTTGGCCAATTTGATTGATTTCCTCGATATTTCAAATTCTGTGAGGGTCTTGGCATGTGTGGAGGTGAGGTCCTCCCTATTTGAGATGATTCTTGACCGTCATTTTGGGGATATTAAATTATGCCTTTTCTGTGATTGATTAGTAAGTGGTGAGTCTGGAGACACATCGTGGATTCAGAGGGTATCTTAAGATTTTAGGGTTGTATTTGTTTTTCTCGACACGATGATTTGATTTCGTCGATTCTGCACAAGGCACAAAGTTTAAAATATTCTATTCATCCTAGTATAGCCAAGATGTATAGGGATCTGAGGTAGTTGTACTGGTGGGATGGTATGAAGAAAGATATGGAAGACTTTGTGGATCATTGCCTATGTTGTCAGTAGGTTAAGGCCAAGCATCAGCGATCGGGTGGATTGACTCAGAGATTTCCCATTCCCGAGTAGAAATAGGAAAGGATCACCATAGACAACATTAGTGGGTTGCCTCATACTTCCCATGGTCACAATGGTATTTCGATTATTGTGGACCGTTTGACCAAGTCAGCGCACTTCATTCCTATTTAGATGACCTTCAGTTCCAAGAGATTAGCCCATATTTATGTACGATAGATAGTTTTGCAGATGGTTGGTCAGTCCAAGCAGACTATTCAGGTGCTTGAGGATATTATCCGAGCTTTTGTTATGGACTTTGGAGGATAGTGGGATCAGTACTAAGTATTGATGAAGTTTGACTACAACAACAGTTATCATTTAAGTATTGACATGCCACCTTATGAGGCATTGTATGGTAGGTGGTGTCATTCCCCCAAAGGATGGTTTGAGAATTTTGTGGTTAGACCTTGTGGTATAGACTTGCTTCAGGACTCATTAGATAGATTCAGGGTGATTCAAGATAGGCTTAGAGCAGCCTAGAGTAGGTAGAAGGCCTATGCCATCCATAGAGTCTGTGCATTAAGATTCAGAGTTGGTGACCATATTTTCCTTCGCCTTTCTCCTATGAGAAGTATGATGAGATTTAGGAGGAAGGGTAAGCTTAGCCCTCGCTATATTATCCCTTTTGAGATTATCAGAGTAGTTGACGAGGTGGCCTATGAGTTGGCCTTACCTCCAGACTTTGCCATTGTTCATCCAGTTTTCCATATCTCTATGTTGCGGAACTATATTCTTGATTTTTCTAATGTGCTTATATGGGAGTTGGACGAGCAGTTGACCTTTGTGGAGGAGCCCGTGCTTATTTTGGTTAGTGATATGAGGCAACTGAGTACCAGGGAGATTTTTGTATTCATGGTCCAGTGGATGCATCACCCAATAGAGGAATCTACTTGGGAGATCAAGAGTGAGATGCAGGACCAATATCCTTACTTGTTTGAGACTTCAGGTACTTTCTTGACTTTAACTTTCTAGGATGAAAGTTCCTTAGTAGTGGATATTGTAATGACCCTTCAAGTCATCATCCATATTCTATCTTATTTCCGTCGATAGAGCTTCTTTATAGTCCTCCCAAGTCATTAATGACTTGTGGGGACTGATAGATTGGTTACTTGGCAGTTTGTTTGGTTCCACAAATCACTTTCTGAATAGGAAGTCTTTATTTGTCCTAATTAACAACTAAGCAAAAACTTTGGTAAAACATCCTTGTATGAAAAAGTCAACTTTTCCAACACATCCTGAACGTCGAAGACTATGGGTCTCATATCTTATTTGTTCAAAACAAACCTGGATGCATCTCTAGGCATTGATCGAAGGTCAGAATCAAATTACATACTTCATCCAAGCAGTTCGGCAGCAGAAGGTTGAGGTCTTCTCCCGAGGGGGAGATGGTGTATTCCGTTATCAAGGTAGACTTTGCATTTCAAATTTGGATGGGTTGAGAGAAAGGATATTATTTGGGGCTCATGGTTTGAGGTACTCAATTCATCCAGGTGCTACTAAGATGTATCGAGACCTGCGAGACATAGCAGAGTTTGTGGAAAAATATCCAAATTGCCAACAAATAAAGGTTGAACATCAGAGACTGTGATGTATGATGCAAGAGATTTGTATTCCTACTTTGAAGTGTGAGGTAGTGAATATGGATTTCATTACACGGTTTCCTCATACAAGATTTCTGCATGATTTAATTTGGGTCATAGTAGATTGAATAACTAAGTCAGCCCATTTCCTACCTATCAAGACATCAAATACGGTGGAGGATTATGCTCGAATGTACATCCACGAGTTAGTAAGTCTTCATAGAATTCCCTTATCTATCATTTCAAACAGAGGTACATATTTCACTTTATAGTTTTGGCAACCTTTTTAGAAAGGCCTTGGTACAAAGGTCAAGCTTAGTACTACTTTTCATCCACAAACCGATGGTCAGGCTGAATAAATAATACAGACAGTAGAAGATATGTTGTGAGCATGTGTTTTGGATTTTAAAAGAAGTTGGTATGACCACTTTCCATTGATTGAGTTCTCTTATAATAACAGCTATCATGGTAGAACTCAGATGGCGCCATTTGAAGCAGTGGTATGAGCAGAGGAAGAGATCACCCATAGGATGGTTTGAGGCTGGAGAAGTGGATTTGATTGGGCCATATTCTATTCTTGAAGCTATGGCTAAGGTTAAGTTGATTCATGAGAGATTTAAGACTACTCATAGTCATAAGAAGTCATATATTGACATGAGAAGAAGGTAACTTGCATTTGAAGTAGGTGATTGGGTTTTCCTGAAGGTATCTCCCATAAAGGTAAGAATGAGATTTTGAAAAAAAAAAAAGTTTAGTCCATAATTTTTTGGTACTTATGAGATAGTAAAACGTGTAGGAGAAGTTGCCTAAGATTTGAATCTCCCATCAAAGTTAGATATGGTTCATACAATATTTCATGTTTCAGTTCTTAAGAAGTACATTGGAAATCCATCCTTAATAGTTCCCCTAGAGAGTATTTAAATCAATGATAACTTTTCATATAAAGAGGCTCTGGCTGAGAAACTTAATAGGCATGTCCGAAGACTAAGAAATAAAGAAGTATTTGTGAAAGACCTTTAGAGAATCCAATTGGTTGAAGGGGCCACATGGGAAGTGAAAGCAGACAAGATGGCCAAGTATCCTCATGTCTTTTCTTCCTACTCTATTCCTACCAAAGGTAAATAGTTATCATTCTTATATAGCTCTATATCTTTAAATCTATCCAAGCACCCTTCAGTCGTATCATATGTTAGTGTGATTGGAACCTTGAAATGGATGAAATATTGTTTATAAGTTGTTATAGGTGGAATTGATCCTTTTTCCTAGTCCTAAATGGCGCCATATTCAAGGATGAATATTTCTAAGGAGGAGATGTTATAATATCCCATCTCAGAATATTTCTGTCCATCATACGACTCACCCCTCGAGTCGTATGAGAAATATAGAAGTCATATGTGGGACTCATGCCCAAGACTGTATGGAATGGTGAACTTTCTATTAAAGGTACTATTTGATCATAGAAGTTGTAAAGTAGGGTATGAGTCGTATGAAGCCAAGTTGTAAGAACATTAGCAAAGACTCCTTGAGATACTTTCTAAGATACGAGTGTGGGGCTAAGGGTCGTATGATGATGATACAAGTTGTATAATCAAGTTGTATGTTAATCGGTGTGTACCCTCTAAGATTTTGGCAAGATTACGAGTTTCGAGACCAGTCATAACCTTGCATACGAGTTGTATGCTCAACTCACAAGAACTGGCGTGTAAATTTTGAGAAGTTAAGTTTAAGGGCCTTTTAGTCTTTTACCTCTTCTAACTCCCAACCCATGACATATTAACCCCAAGGGGCATTATTTTCCCCCTTTTTCTCAGTTGATTAAACAACAAAATCTCTCATTCCACTCTTAAGAACAAGATTAGGGTTTACTTTCAAGAATATCTCCTAAGCCTCCAAGGTCAAAATTTGCTTCACTAGGTCAAGAACTCCAAGGTATGTGGGGTTTGTGAACAATAATTCTCTTTCGTCCTTTGATTAATATGTGAGTTTATGATATTATCATATGATTAAAGTATTAAAGTTCATCCATGTTCTCATCTATTTAGGTTTTGACTTTAAGATTCTTTATTATTGTTTGAATATCATGAGTTTGATATGATACTTTGATTAAAGATTTTAATTAAGTTTTGAGCATGATATTGTATCACAAGTTATATGAAAGTAAGCATGAGATTTAAGACTCAACTACAAGCACTAAGTTTATTAGCAATATTTGATCTCTTGATATAATAACAAGAAGTGAATCTATAAGTATTCATCTTGATTATGAGTTAAAGTAAAGAGATGCATAATTTGTTTTTTGTATGCAAACCCTTATACTATTTTAAGGTGGATTTCTTAAAGTATGAGCATATAAGAATACTGGGAGAAGTATTTAGCACCGAGATGGGAACGCGGATGAGCGTATCCAAAGTTCTCAGAAACTACGAGCAAATGTAGGTAAGCATTTTCTAGATATGGATGAAGTTAAGTATAGTGATCACTAAGCTAAGGTTATATTCTAATGGCAAGGATAAGACAGCTCTTCCCAACATGGGTAAGATGTTGAACTCCCTAGCATCTCACATGGTTTATGTTGGTTAGAAAAATCTCCCATAAGCAAAGATTTTTAAATAACTAAGCATTATGGCTCATTAAGTTATTCATATGCTACATTATTTAAGATTTGTAATTTTACATTCTCAAAGTTGTATTCAAGTTCCCTGTGAGTCATTTACGCTTAGAATTCATTATTTGAAAGCTTGAATATTTATTCAGTTATTTTTTTTGGATGCATCCACCCCTACATACTCAGTAGATTCTAGAAGTACTGATCCACATATATGTTTGTGTGCTACATTATCATATAATGTAGGTTCTAGTGCCTGTAACTAGCAGCGCGATTGACTCTGGCATTATTACCTGCACACCTACTAGTGTTGAGTCCTCATGTTTGAGGGCCCAAGTTTATCAGATTCCTTTTATGGATTTTAGCACTTAGTCATTTTGTTTTAGTTTGATGTTTGGGTCAATTGGGGTGTGTCGCAATGACTCTCTAGTTATTAGTAGAGGCTTGTTTAACGGAGAATGTTTTAAGCTTCAGAGGATTGTTTAAGTATTTTAATGATTAAAGTTTTACTTTGAGATATTAAGATAATCTTTCTCTGTTCACGTAAATACTAGTTTCACTTCTATATTAAATGATCTGAGTTTAATAGATATAATGGGTTAGCTTGGGGTTACTTGTAGTATCGAGCATTGGGTTACCTCCTTGGGGTAGATTCAGGGCATTACGTTGACTCTCTATTTATGCTCAACTTTTGAGCATACATTCTTCGTCCTACGAGGGACCTCATGACAAATTCTATTTTTGTATTTTAACAAAAAGCCCCACGAGTCTATTTTTTATCTAAATTTAAGTCTAAAGTTTTATATTGCAATATGGATATCATTTTACTCCTATTAATGTGTAGATTATTATTTTTAAAGTGTGATGTCATTTTACGATTGTGGAGAAAAGATAAGAAATTCATGGATGGTTTGAAAATATGATTTGGTATCGAGGTAGGCTTTTGTCTACTCTTTGCATTCTAGGTAGGGATTATAAGATAATATTATGACTGACGTATCATCACTTGAACTAATTAGGGGTTTTAAAATAGAAATATAACCCGAACTTTATCCTAGAATATTATTTAAGGCTGTACAATCCAATAATATCTGGTGAGGGGATTGATTAACTATAAATTGACATTAGGAAATGTTTAGAATAAGATTTATGGTATTACTTATTATTTAGGTAAGATATTTTCCAATTAGACCCTTGTAATAGCTTTATGGCCTTATTTACATTAGTCTCCATATTATGATTTTAATGTTACTTTGAATTATATTTTCTGGTCTTGATGAAGTTATTATGGTACCAGTTGAGCACCAGGTTAGTATTCTATCCCCTGTAAGGATGTGGTTATGGTTTATAGGTACTTATGGTTGTATTATTTGGTTACTGGTGATGGCAAGCATACTTTTAGGTGATTTCATACTCACTTATGGTACAATGCGAAAGCTTGATTTTGCTACTATTTTCTTGTAACGAATTTATCCCCATTTTTTAGTTTTAAATGACTTCATTTACAAAGAAAATCGTACCATCTTATATAAATGATACATGAGTTTTTGGAACTAAATGAGCTATTTTAAAAATTAGACCAAGGATGATTTCCGTCCTTTATTAATCCACTATTTTAAAACTATTATTTACTATGGTCGCTAAGATTTTGATCCTTTCTATGCTATTATGCCAATTTAGTCCTGAACTTGATCTCGAATAATGGATTTACTAATTTACACTCTTTTAATCTTGATTCAGTCCGAGCACTTTTAATACATACATACATACATTTTTATATATATATATATATATATATTATTAGATGAATTATATTGATTATGATGGTTAATGAAAATCTTAATTTGGGATCAAGCACTGTATATGGATATCCCGAGTCCCCTACGGTTCCATTCTACATGAGCCAAAATACTGGAGATAAGTGGTCACCATAAGTTCTGCCTCTATAAGATAATGAGTTGGAAGTGTATACACTTGTTATGTTATGACTCTTGGATTGGACATGGTTTACTATTATTTATGTTGCATTAATTCATCTACAATACCTATCACTAGTATGATTGTTTGGTGCTTATATCTATAATCCATATAGGGGTTATATAGGTATAAGCTACAATTGTTTTTTGTTGAGTGATCGCTTTCATATTTCAAGCTTATGGAGGCACGGTTAGGTTATTGTTACTCTGGGATAGCCAGTTACTTTATTATTAGTTATTCTGGTTAGTTCATGGTAGGATGATTATGGACTAGTTTTTGAGGTTGCCAATACATTTCTAATTCCTTCTCTTTCTTATAATAAGACATGTTATTGTTAGATTATCTCATGTTTAGTCATTCTTTGTTTAGAGACCATGATTATGATTGTATTAGGTTTTTTTCTTCGATATGATCCTTGAGAGGTTAGATTGGTTCCCTGTAACTATCTCAGTTTAGTCCTCTTATATTATGTGTGTATATATATGATATTATAATATATCCCAATATTTATTTATTTATTCATATCGTATGTATATCTTTTGGCCTTGCATTACTATCGCATATCCTTCCCTCACTCTTCATTTAAATATTGGCTAGTGATATACGATATTGTATTTTAGTTCTTGAATACTGTTAGAATAGGATAGTTTACCCTTATTTCTTCATTAGCATTATTATGTTTAGTTTCTTGGAGAATTTTTTATAGTTTATATTTCTGCTTTACATGTTATTTATGCTTACATTATCTTTGGAGATCAAAAAGACGATGCCTACTGAGTACTTTATGCTTAATACTCAGACTAAACTTCTATAGCCTGTAGATCATAGTACAAGTTTTTGGCATTGACGTATGCTTCATGTGGAGTATCTTTGAATTAGAGATTCGGGGTGAGCTCTTAACGCTCGAAGTATTCCTGCTCTCCCTTGTATTTATTAGGCTTATCTATACTTTGTCTTTCATAGATGGTTCGTACATGTATATTTACAATGTATTTTATTGTGTACTCCTAGTGTATTAGAAGCTCTTGTACTAACTTTACCATGTCTTGCCCTTACATTCCATTTTATTCTTTTATTCAAATTCATATATGATTTTTTCTACATTTATCTTGATAGTCCATTACTAGTTGTTCTAGACTATGGGTTAGATCACCAACTGGTGGGTTATAGTAGGTGCCATCATGACCTGAGAAACTGGATTATGACATCCTTTTTCCTAAAAATTAGAAAATGCCTCCCTTTTAAGTTATCACATGCCCCATCGTTCATTCACTCTATCTTTACCCAAAAGAAATAAAAAACTCATGACCCTTCTTCCCCTTTATGCTTCTCCTCTTTCTACTAAAATACCCCGGATTTTGTCCCTTTAAAAGTGCTTGAGCTTTGAGCTTACTACCTCGACTACGACTCACCCTATGAGTCATGGGTGTCTTTATGGGTTGGGTAACCCTAGTCATTAGGTGTCCAGCGAATGGTGTTTGAGTTTCTTTCTTGGATATGACTAGGGGATACGAGTCGTAAAGACTCATAACGAGTCATGGGGATGAAATCGTAACCAAATTAGTGAAGTAAGTGGATAAGTTCTTCTTTGAGTATGAGTGGTTCTCCATAAGTCGTTAGGACTTATAACGAGTCGTTGGGTGCAAAATCGTAGGATGTCTAGTATTTAACCAATTAGGTTCTATGTTAACTACCACTGAACCCTATGAGTTGTAAGATTTCATCACGAAGGGTACCAATGTTTCGTAGGTTCAACAGTGTGTGGGGATCCTAGAGATTGTCTTGGTTACGACTCATGGTGATGAGTCATAAGTAGTGGCTATGAATCACTGGTTGACCTATAGTCAAGGGTGACATTTTTCCAGCTTTTAAGTTAAGTGTATTCTAGACATTTCCCCTCTTATCCAACTTGGAACCCACTTCTTATAACCCTTTTTAGGGTGTCATTGGCACTCAGAACAAACCTAAGTAACTTCTCCAACACTCCAAAAAATTATCTAAATTCCCTTAAGAAAACTAGGCTAGGGCTTCATCAAAGTTGGTCATCTAAGGGTTCACGGGTCAATTTCTCTCAAAATTTAATAGTGTTTAAGGCATGTCACTCTTCTCTAATTGTTAATTATTTAAAATCACATATTTTAAAGTATTGTTCACATGGAATTATTATGGTTTTGAAACAAGGGTTAGAGGTTTTGGATGCTTACAGTTGAACAATATTTTCCCATGGTTTAATTTGATTTTCAATGCTTTAAATATGGTTTCGAACATGTGGGTGCATGGTTAGGGTGAATGAACATAGAAATTATTTTTTCCCTAAACTTTATACGCTTGAAGAGGATATGACCCCAACCCTGTATTATGAAATTGATTTTTAGTTATGAAAAATATGGGAACTGAATTGTTCTTTAAACTATGGCATTATGATGTTGAATTGAATCTTAGGGATTTGTGTTTCTCAAGCTATGGTTTAATTTAACCAAGGGGGTTGTGAATTCCCCTAAGTGGTGTAATTGTTTTGGAATGTTGTTTTTACCTTGCATGTGTAAGTTGGTATGACGATACCAATAGTGTATGCCTTAATGTGTAATATGGTTCAATGAATAGGAATGTGTGATAATTTTTTTAATTAGGCTTTAAAAGAGGGTTGTGTAGCTGAGTTGTGAAATTGTAGGTCCAATTGACTGATACTGGAAATCGTGATAGCCGATGTGGGGGTCATTTTTTCTTAAGGGTTTGTGTCCCCTTGCTTGTGACCTGGTGGTTTGAGTCCACCTTATTGTTATTATTATGATTGAAGGGTTCGAGTCCCTCATATCACATTTTTAGATCGGGTTCTTAAGTCACCTTATTATATGATTGGAGGGTTCAAGACCCACATGTATATATATATGAGATTATTCTCTGGTTGGTGCAGCTACATGCACTGGGGCCTGACTAGGGGGTGAGAAATAGGGCCCATATAGTCCGTGGGTACTATTAAATACCGATTGAGCTATATAATCCAGGTTAAGGTTTCAAAGTTCATGCTAAACCTTGTTCCCTATCCTAATAGAAAATATATATATATACATATATGTGTTTGCATATGGTTATGTGTATTGGTTGACTTGGATTGACTTGATGGCATTATTTTATCTTTATCCCTGAGTTATATGTTAGAGTTTACCCTACAAGCCATCTTTGGATGCTATATCCCCACGCAATGCAAGATTTTGACATACTTCTACTTCTTCTACTAAGTGATTATGGATTAATAGAGAGTCAACTTGAAGTTTTGAGATTCTATTCTTCAGAAGGCTCCATTTCAGGATTACATTTTCCTTTTTAGTTATAGAATATTGGATACTATTTTTGGCTATAGGCGGGGGCATGTCCTGAAACTTTATTGATATTCAATTTGGTAGAGCCTTTGTCGGACTAGTGTGGACTTGGAATGGTTTGGTAGTTGGTTGGTTTCGATTATGGACATATCACAATATCATTAATTTAAGTTCTCTAATTTTTGTATATGTTCAAAATTTATCCGACATGGGTTTAAAGTGTTCGATTGTTTTAGTATTAGGGTGGTCTTTGGTCCTTGTTGGACTTGAGATACCCATCACGGCCCGACCCTGGTTCAGGTCATGTAAGGATGGTATTAGAGCCTAAGTTCATTGTCAATTGGGAGTCTTCAAAGACATATCATGTAAAGTCTCTTTCATGGGTATGTAACATGCCACACTTATAAGGGGGAAGCTACGAGGCATTTAGGAATGTTTCCCTTTCTTGTTGTCTTATTTTGTGCTGTAGATTCTAAGGACTTGAAATTTCCTCAATTTCCCACTTTTTGACTTTTCAAATCATGTCTTACGGATGATCTATAGCTCATGGAAACTTCTCTATCCCACTTGAGGACAATGCTAATAGGACACTCCCTGCTTATGGGATATAGACTAGATCTATGGGTCCTACTCTTAAATTTCCTTCTGGAGTTCCACCGGTCCCCACTAGTCCTTCCTGAGCTCCTCAAGCGGATGTGTCGAATGATGAATTTTGCCAATCTATTTATATGTTGGCTCAATTAGTAACTTCTTAATCAGAGCGTATTGAGTTTATTGCTGAGAATTAGTGGCTCCATACATCTCAGCACTATGGTATAGAGACCCCTTATCCATCAATTAGTGGCTCTATCAAAGATATATGTAAATTCCTAATGAGTCAATTATTGAGTGGGAAGGGGGTTCTCTAGTGCCTAAGAAAAGGTTTATGTCATATTTAAGAGATCGAAAGTTGATTTCCAAGGGGTGTCTTTACCATTTTGTCTGAGATAAAGATTTGAGCTCAGAGAGTCCTTTCTTACATTTTGTTCTCGTGGTTAAGTAATTTCGTTAGGTCTTCCATCATGATCTTCCTGGTGTCCCTTCCGATAGGGAAATTGACTTTTAGATTGACCTTGTTTTGAACACTCTTTCTATCTCTATCCCTCTCTATAGAATTGTTCTAGCTGAGTTAAAGGAGCATTTGAAGTAGCTCTTTGATAAGGGTTTTATCCTTACTAGTATGTCTCCGTAGGGTGCACCTATTTTGTTCGTGAGTAAAAGGATGGTTTCCTTCAGATGTGCACAGATTATCGTCAGTTGAATAATAAGTATCCTCTTCCTAGGATTGATGATTTGTTGGACCAACTTTAGGGTGCTAGATGTTTCTCTAAAATTGATCTTCGGTCGGGTTATCATCAACTAAAGATTAGGGAGGTGGATATCTCTAAGACTACCTACCGAACCCGATATGGTCATTTTGAGTTCCGAGTCATGTCTTTGGGTCTTAATAACGCCCAACAACATTTATGGATCTCATGAATTGGGTGTTCCATCAGTTCTTAGATCTGTTCATCATAGTGTTCATTGATGATACTCTAGTGTACTCTAGGAGTGACGCGGATCACGTCGACCATCTCTACATTGTGTTGCAGACCTTAAAAGATCAGCATTTGTATGCTAAGTGTTCAAAGTGGGAATTCTGGTTAAAAGTTGTTATGTCTAGGTCATGTCATTTCTAGTGAGGGGATATTGTGGATCCCCAAAAGTTATAGTGGTTGAGAAGTGGCCTAAACCCACGACTCCAATCGATATTCAGAGATTCTTGGGTTTAGCCAATTACTATAAGAGATTTATGGAGAATTTCTCGACTATAGATGCCCCATTGAATATGTTGACCCAGAAGAAGGTGAAATTTTTGTGGTCTGATTCTTGTGAGGGTAGTTTTGAGAAACTGAAAGATAAGTTGACTTCAGCTCCAGTTTTGACCCTGCCCAAGGGTATTGATGGATTTGTGGTTTATTGAATAGCATACTGTGTAGGACTTGGTTATGTATTAATGCAACATAGTAAGGTGGTGGCCTATGCCTCTAGACAATTGAAGGTGCATGAGGAAAACTATGCAACTAATGACTTAGAGCAATTTGTTGTGGTGTTCACATTAAAGTTTTGTTGTCACCATTTATATATGGTTTATATTGATATATTTTTAGATCATAAGAGCCTACAATACATGTTCACCCAAAGGGAGTTGAATCTCAGGCAAAAAAGATGGCTTGAGTTGCTTAAGGATTATGACATGAGTCTCTATTACCACCTCGGTAAAGCTAATATGGTTGTTGATGCTCTTAGCAGGTTATCCATAGGAAGTCTATCTCTTTTGAAGAAGGAGAAGCAGGAATTGGTGAAATATATTCACTATTTAGCTAACCTTAGAGTACGTCTCTCGAACTCTGAGGATGGATTTGTGTTTGTACAAAAAGTGGCGCAGTCATCTCTTGGTACTGAAATAAAGGAGAAGCTGGTATTGGATCCTATCTTAATGAAATTTAAGTAAGATATGGGTCAGCCAAAGGTTGTAGCTTTTGATATTAGTGGCAATGGTATCTTGAGGTACCAAGCCAGATTATGTGTTCCTGGTTAAGATAGATTATGAGAGTATATCTTGGCTGAGCCTCATGAGTCTCGGTATACGGTTCATCCTGGTTCGACGAAAATGTATCACAATCTTAAGGAAATTTATTTGTGGAATATATTAAAATGGATGTGGCCAATTTTGTGGCTAAATGCATGGTGTGTCAACAAGTGAAGGTTGAGCACTTGAGACCCAGAGGGTTGTAAATTGAGTTGCCTGTATAGAAGTGGGAAGTGTTTAATATGAACTTCATTACTAGTCTTCCTCGGTCTCGGAATCAGTTTGATTTGATTTGGGTCATCATGGATTGGATGACTAAGTCTTCTCACTTGTTTCCAGTGAGAACTAACTTTTCAACAAAAAATTATTCAACATTGTTTCTCCAAGAGATTCTGATGCAGAATGGGGCGCCTATTGATATCAGGTTGGATCATGGTACTCAGTTCTCATCAAACTTTTGGCATTGTTTCAAAGAGATTTAGGAAATAAGGTGAGCCTTAGTACTGCTTTCCACCCACAGTTGGTAGACAATAATAAAGGACTATTCAAACATTAAAAGATATGCTTAGAGCTTGTGTGATTGACTATTATGGTAGTTAGGTTGATCATTTTCCTCTTGTAGAGTTTGTGTATAATAATAACTACCACTTTGGTATTCAGATAGGTCCATTTGAGGCTTTGTATTGTTGTAGGTTTTGTTCTCCTATTGGGTGGTTCAAAGTTGGAAAGGCGGGATTGTTTGGCCAGAATTTGGTTTACCAAGCCATGGAGAAGGTGAAGGTGATTTCGGACAGGCTTAAGACCGCCCAAAGTCACCATAATTCCTATGCAGATGTGAGGCTAGGGAGTTAGAGTTTGAAGTTGGTAATTGGGTGTTCTTGTAGGTTTCTCCCATGAAATAAGTGATGTGGTTTGGAAATAAAGGGCAACTCAGTCCCCGGTATGTTGGCCCTTACTTCATTTGAAAGAGGGTTGGTAATATTGCACATGAATTGGAGTTTCCCTCTAGTTTGAGCTTCATTCACCCGGTTTTCCATGTTTTGATGTTGAGAAAGTGTGTGGATGACCCTTCAATGGTTGTTCCTTTGAAGGAGGTGGGTATTTTGGATTCCTAATCTTATGAGGAAGTCCCAGTTGAAATTTTGGATTGACAAATTCATCGATTATGGATGAAGGAAGTAGCTTCGGTAAAGTTTCTATGGAGGAACCATAAGTTTGAAGAGGCTACTCGGGAAGCCTAAGAGAACCTGAAGTGCAAATATCCATTCTTGTTTTCGGCTTCGGATAATCGTTCTTAAGGTATGTGTTATTCTTCACATATTTGTTTTTTGACTTTGTTAAAGGAAATTTTTATTCCTTGATAGTTTTTTTTCTAACTTTGTTAAAGGGAAGTGTGGTTGTTAGTTGTATTAAAATCGTGCTTGTAATTTCCTTGACCCTGATCCAAGTTGGGGAGAATTGAAACACCCAAAATTTTGACCCTTGAAAAATTCTTGAGCTTTGAGCTCACTGCCTCAACTATGACACACCATACGAGTTGTAGAGGTGTCATAACGGGTCAGGTGACCCTAGTCATTTGGTGTCCAGTGAATGGTGTTAGAGTTTTTGACTTGGGTATGACATGGGGACATATTCATAAAGACTCATGGCGAGTCAATGGGATGGAATGTAACCAAATTAGTGAAGTAAGTGGCTAAGTTTGGCTCTGAGTATGAGTGGCTCTCTTTGAGTCGTAAGGACTTGTTACAAGTCGTTAGGTGCAAATTGTAGCATGTCCAGCATTTAGCCAATTTGGTTCTGTGTTGTCTACAACTGGACCTTATGAGTCGTAGGGTCACATTATTAGTGGTACTAGTA
This sequence comes from Capsicum pubescens, assembly GCA_030864215.1. NCBI lineage: Eukaryota > Viridiplantae > Streptophyta > Magnoliopsida > Solanales > Solanaceae > Capsicum > Capsicum pubescens. The sequence continues at coordinate 187,687,916 of CM061544.1, read as the reverse complement.
AGTCATAGTGACAACAGTGTGTGGTGTTCCTAGAGACTGTCTTGGGTATGAGTCGTGGTGACGAGTCATAAGGAGTGGCTATGAGTCACTAGTTGACCCATAGTAAAGGGCAACGCTTTTCTTACTTTTAAGTTATGGGCATTCTAGACATTTTTCCTCTTGCGCAACTTGAAACCCACGTCTTATTACCCATTAGGGTGTCATTAGAACTCAAAAACAAACCTATGTAAATTCTCCAACACTCCAAAGAGCTCTCTAAATTCCCTCAAGCAAGTAAGTCTAGGGTTTTGTCAAAGTTGGTTATCTAAGGGCTCAAGGGTCGATTTCTCTCTAAATTTTTAGGTGTTTAAGTAATGTTACTCTTCCCTCATTGTTCATTTGTTAAAATAACATGTTTTAATATATTACACACATGGAATTGTTATAGTTTTAAAACAAGGGTGGGTTTTTTGATGCTTATTATCGAACAATGTTTTCCCATGGTTTAATTATAATTTCCATGCTTTAAATATGGTTTCGAACATGCGGGTGCATGGGTAACGTGAATGAACTGTTGAATTGTGATCTTCCACAAACTTGAGACTCTTGAAGTCGTAATGACCCCAACTCTATAGTGTGAAACTAGTTTTTAGCTATGAGATTTGTGGGAATTGAATTGTTCTTGAAAATATGGAATTATGATTTTAATTGAATCTTATGGATTTGTGTTTTCACAAGATATGGCTTAATTGAACTAAGGGGGTTGTGAATTTCTACAAGTGGTGTAATTGTTTTGGCATGTTGTTGTTACCTTGCAAGTGTAAGTTGGTATGACGATGCCGATAGTGTATGCCTTAATGTGTAATATGGTTCAATGAATGGCAATGTGGGATAATTTTTTTAATTGGTCTTTAAAAGAGGGTTGTGTATCATGAGTCATGAAATTGGAGGAGGTCCGAGTGACCGATACTAGAAACCGCACTTGCCAATGCGGGGGTCGTTATGGCTTGATGGTTTGAGTCCTCTTGCTTATGACTGGGTGGTTCGAGTACACCTTATTGTTATTATTAGGATTGGAGGGTTCGGGTCCCCCATATCATATTTCATTATCGGGTGCTTAAGTCAGCTTAGTATATAATTAGAGGGTTCGAGTCCCCTGTCCATATATATGAGATTATTCTCTGATTCATACGGCTATACGTACTAGGTCCCAACCAGGGGGTGAGAGTTGGGGACCAGATAGCCCGTAGGTACTATTATATGGCGGTTAAGCTACACAATCCAGGTTAAAGTATTGAAGTGTATGCTAAACTTTGTTCCCTATCCCGACATCAAATATATATATGTATTTTCATATGGTTATGTGCATTGGTTGACTTGATTTGAATTGACGGCATTATTTTATCTTTATCCCTGAGTTACATGTTAGCGTTCATCCTACTGACCGTACTTGGACGATGTATCCCCATATGATATAGGATTTTGTAATACTTCTACTCCACCTGCTTAGTGATAGTGGATTGATTAAGAGTCAACTTGAAGTGGTGAGCTTCCATGCTTCAGAAGGATCCATTTTAGGATTATGATTTCTATTTTAGTTATAGATTATTGGATACTATTTTTGGCTATAGTCGGGGGCATGTCGTGATACTTTATTGATATTTGGTTTGGTAGAGACTTTTTTGGACTACTGTGTACTTGGGATGGTTTGGTTGTTGGTTGGTTTTGGTCATGGACATATCATAATATCTATATTTTAAGTTCTCTTTTTGTGATATGTTCGGAATTCATCCGACATGGGGTGTATGATGGTTGATGGTTTGGATATTGGGGTCAGTTTTTGGTCCTTGTTGGACTTGAAATACCTGTCACAAACCGACCCTGGTTCGGGTCGTGTCATCCAACTCCCCCTCCTCCTTCAAATGAGAAAACCCTAGACTCCACTATAGCTTTAAACTCTAGTATATTACCCCCCCCCATATTAACATCCCTAAATCATTGAATCCTAACAACATAGAAAAAATAGTCACTAAAATGATGCAACAATGGAAAATCAACTTCAAATTCACATTTAATGACCTGAAAAAGCAAAGATTTGGAGAAGAAAAGGGATTAATTTTCTGTGAGTTGAATTCAAATTTCAAATTTCTCATACGTTTTAGTGATTTTTATTTCAAATTTGAACTTGCAAGTAGAATTTGCCTATATTATGAGTGTTTACCATCCCCATAAACTTAAGATGAAAAATTAGGGGAAAGTTAGTTAACACTCTCAAAAACCATCTTCGAATGTTTGCAGTTAACCCACAAGCAAAGTCAGATTTTTTTTTTTCGTCTTTGTTTCAGTTTAAGTTAGAGTTTTTGGTGTTTGGGTTTTATTGCTGGAAAACCCTTGGTGTCGTAGCTCCAATTTGTTAGCCCCAAAAAAGGTGTGAAACTATCCCTTTGGTTTTATTCTTCAAATTTGTCTCCTTCATTTTTCCTTTATTTTTGTTTCACAAATATGTGATTTTTCCTATGTTTTGATAAAGCTTATGGTATTGTTGTTTATTCTAAAAAATGGGTTCGTATGTGAATTTCGATCAAGTGGATGTTGTTGTTGTCGAATCTGAAATGGAGTTGTCTGTGAATATGTTGTATATTTTTGGTTTCATGTTTGGGTCATAGTATTTTTATTAGCTCTCAGGAAATCAGATTTCAATAAAGTATGGCCACGTTATGATTTATTTCAAGGAGTGGTTGTTTTTGAGTTCAAGTTGGGTTAAGTTCCAATACTTTTTTATGGCCTAAATTTTGCCTACTTTTTGTACTTTTTATGGAACCTGTTTATAATTGTGTGTTTTTTTAGGTTAATAATGACTTGAAACCCCAACATTGTAGTATAAATAAGTGGCCTGAGCAAATGAACTTGCATTTCCAAATATCTTCATTGTGGGTTACTAATTAAGTGTTGTCAACCTCTGTTAGAATAAATCCGATTTTGGTTAAAGCATGAATATATGTGGGTTTGTGCCTTCTTAATTTTGGATAAAAGGTGATCGATTATTTCATCCTTAGTCTTGTTAGAGGACCTGTTGAAAATTTGTCTTGATTTTGGAATGAGATTTGTCCTGTCCATACGAAAGATTTTTTATGAGATCAAAAACTTCAGTTGTGTTCGAAATTATTGAATTATAGTCATTTGTTAACATAAGATATAACTATTTGATTTCTAACAAGCTTGAAGGGCCTAATCTTGATAAGATCGTCTAAATTCATACTTCATAATTATACTGGTGAGCTTGAATAAAATAGCGGGTTTACTTTGATTTACGTTGCCATGTTTCCAATTTTCACAAAACAATTAGCTTTGAATTGCTTCTAATTTTCTTTTGAATGAAATGATAATATTTGTAATTGTTTGAGATATTATTGGCGTGTAGCTTCATCTAAACATTTCTTTCTAAGATATTGCTCCACTTAGGTAATATTTTATCAGGTCCATATTGAAGTTTATTTATTTTTATGTGCCTGTCTTAGTCACCGTATTCAAGTTCGAATTATTTGGTCATGTAGCATATTATTTTTGTTACTTATTTATTTCACTCAAGTATGATTTCTAACCCTTATCTTTTTTTTGTTTCATGTCAACTTGGGAGTTGGATTTTCAATTGAAACTCCATTTCGTCTCAAATATTAGGCCATGGATATAGGATCACAGATACAGGGTCTAAACCGCTAGGATCCGATTCCTTCATTAGGAACTTATAGTTTATATTTTCTTACCCTCCTTGATTATTTTATTATTTCTACATGTTTTACTAACCCTTGAATGTACTTGCATATGAAATTGTATGTGATATATTGAATTTCAATTAGCTTTATCTTCATATATATTTTATCAACAAGATTTAGTTTCCTTTAGGAAATCTCTCATTCATTTGATTTTAAAAGTCACAAGATGACATGTCGCTTAAATATTGTAATACCCCATAAGATCCTAGATCAATTCAGCTCACGATTGCATGTTAAAGGGGTCCAAGATTTAAAAATTTCACAAAGTGTTGGGACTTAGTCATTTCCAAGGATCCTAAACTTCAATAATTTTATTTTTGACCTTCTTGACCTCAAAACGTTGAATTTTAGGTTGATTCATGATTGGGGTTGTTCAAGCTATGTCTCAGGTGAGTTTTAAAATTTTTAGATGAGCATAAAGTCGTGTTTGGAGAAGCAAAATAGTGAGGGAACAGGGATAGGCCCGTGATGGGTGGTTTATCCCACCTGACGAGAGCCCACGACGCAGGGCTTAACTAGCCTCTTTGGATCCAGTGGCGCGGGGCTTTGCCCGCCAGCCTACAGCCCGCGACGCCCCCTTCCCTTTTTTCCAGCTTTTGTTCCTCATTATTTAAAGGCATTTGGGTCAATTTACCTCACTAAACTCGTCCATAACAAGAAATTAGGTCCCTAAGGACCATTATTTGCCCCTTTATTCATAAAATCTCTGAAGAAAATCATCTTCTACCTTAAGAACAAACCCTAACCCTTACTCAAGAAATCAAGGAATTCAAGCTACAAACCTAAAGAAATTTCCAAGAATCTTCACAAAATCATCTAGTCAGGTATGTGTGATCTTTATCCATGGGTTCCTTTCACCCATGGAGTCCAAGAATCCTCTTTTGATTTTAAATTATGAGTTTTTCATGTTTAAGTTGAAATATCTCTATGAATCTCTAGTGAGTTCAATTACAAGTTATGTTTCTAAGTGTTTTTCAAGTGGGATAAGTCATTACATGTTCTAAATGTTGTAATCTTCACGTTAAATCCCTAAGTTATTATTTTAGTCTCGTAATCATATTATTCTCGCATGCTTTACCCATTCCCATGCTTTAGTTCATGACTCATGTGTTTTATGAAATGCCTAAGTGTTTGGTTTTGAACAATAATCCCTTACTATGGTTTTAAAGCATTTATATAGCATTATTGTTAATTCCATTCAGTGCTGGTGGGTAATGAACACCCGATACCTATGTGTTTTACATGAATTCTGCTTTTCAAGTACTTATACTGTTAATCCATGACTCCTATGAGTATAGTTACATGTTTATAATCATAATGAGCACTATCAGTTATGTATTAATGTTCTGTATAGTTCAGTATATTCCAGTATCGGTGTCAATTTCGTTGGGAGTAGGATTTAGCACCGGTGAACTCAACGATGAGGGATCACCTTACGGTAGAGGGTGTGGCCTTTAGTAGAAATCTGTGAGTTCTAGAACTACTTAGCCAGCGTAGGTAGGAGATGTCTACCTGCCAGTTGAGGGTTGACAAAGTGTTTACCTTCTAGTTGAGGGTGACACATATCTTATTAGAGCACCTGCTGGTTGATGGTGAATCCTTCATTCTTTGGGACACTAGTTTAGTGGATCCACGCAGCCATGTGTTAGTACTAATGGCATGGTACTGACACCCTTCCGACTGGGGTTACAGGTTGGACCCCATTTAGCTTAGATTAGGGCATGTAGGTTAGATGATACCTCCCACAGTCTTAGTATAGTATTTAGTATAGTATTTATGCTTGGTCTTGCATCCTCAGATGTTATAATTTTCAGACATTCATGTTCAGTTAGTCCTTAATTTATATGCACAGTAACCCATGTAAATCAACCTAACCTCATCTCATATATCAGTACATTCAAAGTACTAACCGTATATTATTCTTTTCTCTATGATGCCTTATATCTTAGGTTCGGACACACAGTTTCTTGATCGTAGTTAGACAACTTAATGTAATCTAATAACCATAGCGGTGTGTCCTTTTTCATCGAGCACATGTTATGTTAATTCAGTTATTTTAGTATTTCATTCAGTAAGTCGGAGTTAGTTGGGGGTCTGTCCCGTTAAATCCTCAGTTAATTTAGAGGCTTTCTGACGTTCAGACAGTCAGTTAGACAGTCAGTCAGTTACTTTCAGTTTTTATCAGATGTTTCAGACTTATGATTGATTCGGTATTTTAGTAGTCAGATTTATATTTCCTTCTAAGTTTGTCTTCCGCATAGGTGTTATGTTCATATTTATTCAGTACTCACAGAAGGTACTAGCTCATGGGCTAGCGCATGGTTAGTTGTGATAATAAGAACCATTGTTGCGACTAAGGGGTAGCCCCGGGTCGTGACAAAACTTAGTATCAGAGCCTAGAACAGGTAGTTTTAACTTTTCTTAGCCAAAGTTAGAGGGTGGAAACCATTCTTAGTTCTTCCAAAAGTCTTCAGCGCCATCCTCAGCCGCATCTTCATCTAGTGCACCAGTTCCTAAGTTCAAGCTAAATAGTCAGGATAGAGTGCTACGCTCTAAGTCCCACGATAGATTGAACAATGTTTGTACTAATACAATTTATGAGAAGTGTGGCAAACATCATCAGGTTGTATGTAGAGCCAGCACTGATGCATGTTTTGGATGTTGTAAGCCAGGCCACAGAGTCAGATATTGCCCAAAGTTCGGCCAGCAGAGTCAGTCTAATCATCTTCTAGTTCCTGCTGGACACCCGACTCAGTAAGGTGCCATTTCTAGCACAACCAGTGGTCAGCACCAGAATAGATTATATGAACTCTAGTCCCGACAGGATCATAAAAGTTCTCCTGATATGGTTACAAGTACGTTATAGGCCATCCATCTTCATTTTTATGCTTTATTAGACCCCGGAGCTTCACTTTTTTTATGTCTCCTTCTATAGCTGTCAATTTTGGTGTAACTTCTAAATCTTTAGCAGAAACATTCTCAGTGTCTACTCTAATAGGTAGCTCCATTGTAGCCAGGTGAGTATGCAGGAACTACCTGGTTACAGTGTCCCAGAGAGTTACCTTAGTGGATCTTGTGGAGCTAGAGATGACTGATTTTGATGTCATTCTCGTCATGGATTGGATTCACTCTTGTTATGCTTCAGTTGATTTCAGAAATAGAGTAATTTAGTTTAAGTTTCTTAATGAACTAGTCAATGAATGGAGGGGTAGTACCTCTGCGTTTAAGGGTCAGATCATTTCCTATCTTATAGTAAAAAAATGATTTCTAAGGGGTGTATTTATCATCTTGTTTGAGTCAAAGACTCTAGTTCTGAGACTCCAAGTCTCTAACCAGTTTTAGTAGTAAAGAAAATTCCAGATATGTTCCTTGAAGACCTTTCCAGAGTTCCTCCAGTAATGGAAATTGACTAAGGAATAGATCTCCTTCCAAATACCCAGCCTATCTCTATTCCACCATATAGAATGGTTTTGGCTGAGCTTAAAGAGTTCAAAGAGAATTTCAAAGATAACTTAAATAAGGTATTCATCAGGTACAGTGCTTCCTCTTGGGGCACTCCAATCTTGTTCGTGCATAAGAAAGACGGTTCTATCAGAATATACATTGATTACTGTCAGTTAAATAAAGTCAAAATCAAGAATAAGTATCCACTCCCTATGATTGGTGACTTGTTCGACCAACTTTAGGGTGTCAGTTATTTCTCTAAGATAGAGCTCAGATCCGGTTATTATCAGCTTAGAGTCAGAGAATGTGACATTCTAAAGACAGCCTTCAGAACCTGGTATGGTCACTTCAAATTCTTAGTTATGTCCTTTGGACTGACAAACTCCCCTGCAGTTTTCATGGAATTGATGAACGTAGTGTTTAAAGAGTATTTGGACATGTTCATCATAGTTTTCATTGATGATATTCTTGTTTATTCCCATAGAGAAAATGATCATGCAGACCATCTGAGTATTGTGTTGCAGACCCTTAGAGCTCATTAGTTGTTTGCCAAATTTAGTAAGTGCGAATTTTGGCTAAGATCAATAGCCTTCCTTAGCCATATTATTTCTAGTGATGGCATTAGACTTGACCCTCAAAAGACTAAAATAGTGAGAAATTGGCCCAGACCCATCTCTCCATCAGATATTAGGAGTTTCTTGGGATTGGCAGGCTATTACAGATGGTTTGTTGAGGGGTTTTCTTCTATTGCATCCCCCATGTATCTATTTAATTAGAAGAAAGTCAAGTTTTAGTGGTCAGATTCTTGTGAGAAAAGTTTTCAAGAGTTGAAGACTCGACACACTTTCATTCCAGTATTGTCTTTGCTAGATAGTTTATATGGATTTGTGGTTTACTATGATACTTCTAGAGTTTGTCTTAGTTGTGAGTTGATACTGAGAGGTAAGGTCATAGCCTATGCCTCTAGACAACTTAATCCCTATGAAAAGAATTATCCTACCCATGATTTTGAGTTGGCATCAGTTGTGTTTACTTTTAAGATATGGAGACATTAACTTTATGGGGTTTATGTGGATGTGTTCACCGACCAGGATGTGTTCACCGACCATCAGAGTTTTCAGTATGTATTCTCGCCGAAAGATCTGAATTTTCATCAAAAAAGATGGCTTGAGTTGTTGAAAGATTACGATATGAGTGTGTTGTATCATCCAGAAAAGGCCAATGTAGTGGAAGATGCCCTTAGCAGGTTGTCTATGGTTGAGAAGGATAAGAAAAAGTTAGTCAGTAAGATTCATCAGCTTGCTAGATTAGGTGTCTAATTAGTTGATTCTTCAGAAAGTAGTGTATGGGTATAAAATGGTTCAGAATCATCCTTGGTTGCCGAAGTAGAGACCAAAGGGAAGAAACCCTAGTTTGGTTAAGTTGAAGGGGACGGTTAGAGACCAAAAGGTAGAGGTTTCATCCCAAAGGGGAGATGGGGTACTGCATTGTCAGGATAGATTATGTGTTTCGTGTGTTGATGACATTAGATAGAGAATACATGCAGAAGCACATGGTACTCTATTGATACAAGCCTAAAGTGCTTATGGATTGCAAGGACTTCTCAAAGTACCAATCTTCGAAATTGACTAGTGTTGGAGTATTTTGAAGTCTTGTTCAAGAGAAGAAAAGGAGGAGAACTTAGGCACTCAAGAGGCGCCTCCTTTAAGTTCTCATTAAGGGCATTCTAGTCTTTTGTTATGTAATAGTATAAATAGACATTTTAGCCGCTATTCTTATTATCTTTGATGAATATTGAATGAAAATTCTTTAGTTGATAATTTTAGTCTTCTAGTTTAGTGTAGAATCTGAAAATTTGAGGGTTTACTGCATTTGGAAGGTCTTTCACTTGTATTGAAATTTTGGCAAGAAAGGTGTAATTGGGGAAGTGCAAATTCCTTTAGTTCACCTAAGAGTCAGGTTTGATCTTACATTGGTGATGTATGTTTGAAGGTTTGATACACCTTCTAGTGCTATTCATTGTTGGAAGTGAGGGTCTCTCTACTATCTTTACTTTATGCATCTCTTCTTCATCTCTTTTCTTCTAAGTGTGTTGTTTTTCCTTTTGTGTGCTTGCTGATTTTTGCTATCTAGTGTCCATTTTAGTATGTTGATAGTCTATAGGCTATCATTTGGTATCAAGAGGCTTGTTAGAGTTGTTCCCACAACTCTAATCCTTGGTTTTAGTGTCCTTAATAAGAAAATCTCACAAAAAAAAGTCAAAAAATCCAAAAATATCAAAAAAAAATTGTGTGTTGTCTTGTTGTTTGTAGTAGATCTGTGAGTTACAAGTTAGATATACTAAATTTTATTGTGCTTTTTTTGTTTCAAGTGTTGGATTCTTGTTCTCTAGTACTGAAAGTGTCTAGATCTAAGTTTGAAACAAGATTTAGTTGTGTTTGAGCTAACATCCACCATTGTTGTGGTGTTTTGAATCTTTTGTAAAGTGGGTAACGTGTGAACTAGTGGTATTGTGGATGATTGTGGCTGATTTGTTGGTAGTTGAGCTTGTCTTGACAAAGGAAAGCTAGATCTAAATGAAAAATTGAATTTAGGGTTCATTTGCCTAGTGGTCAAACCTTGGTCAACTTTTGAATATTCATATTGTTCTTCATCATCTTCAAATCTTGTTGAAGAAGAATATTCAAAGTCCTAGTTTGATACACAAAAATAAAGAAACATAAGGTGAAAGTTGTTTCTATAAAGAATTTTCCCTTGCATATTCACAATCTTCCAAAAGAAGAGGAGACAAAGGGAATATCAAAGTACAATTGAAAGTACAAAGGGGGGACCAATTGTTTTCAAATCCATTTGGAAATTGAAAAAGGTCTCCAAACCCTCCATTTTCCCCCCAATTTCGTTCAAACACCTTTCTAGTTCAAGTGTGGTCGAGACAAGAAAATTGGGAAATTGGAAATTTTTGAAAAGTGACGTCCAACCACAAGCTGCCATGTCAGCACTTTGGTGACCAACCGAATTGAGTTCAAATTTACATTTCCTAGTTTCTAATTGTTGATTCTAGTTTCAATTTTGTTTATTCTATCACTAATTAGCAAACTAGTAAGTACCTACTAGGTTGATAATTAGTCTTGAGTCTGTTTTGTTCATGACTTCGTTTATTTGTGTGCTTTTCTTATTTTTAAGTCATAGTAGTTTGTTGGTTCAAGTCTTTTCATCATTTTATTTGAGTCTTATCAAAGAAAAATCGATTCCGGACCAAGGAATATTCACTACTCAATTCACTTGCCAAGTATTGCCAAGATTTCAACACTTGTGAGACCAAGTGTGAGGTAAGATCCTAGTGTGAGTGTGGTGAGGCTTTGAAACTAATTTGTTTGTTCATATTGTAGGTGTTGTCTTGCTATTTTTTTGCTTTTGTTAGGTACATTAGATATTGAATTCGAGGGTACCACATCTCCATCCTTGGGTAATGATTTTTTGGGAGCCTTGATGGATCGATTTGAGGCCCTTGCCCGAGATATCAAGGGTGGATGCTGTGAGGAGAGACATGAAGGGTGATATGGATTCTATGAGGAGTGAAATGGTGACTTTGAAGGGTGAAGTGTCCACTATTAGTGGAAGGCTCAATTGTGTTGAGAGTAGGAGGAACTCATGACCTTCTACTTCTAATCCCTACCATCCATCCTATAGTGTCCTAGCCAATAACTCTTCCATGACTATGACACTCAAAAACCTCCATCAAATGCTTTACCCTCCAAGATATCAACAAAAATAGCCACTACACCAAGTCCAAATCCCTCCAACCGAACCCTACAATGGCCACTACATTCCCAAATGATCCAAGTCCAACAAAAAGGACTTGGAACTCAAACTCCACCACCAAATCCGAACCTACAAGTGACAAATCCCTTTAACCAAAGACCAACTTCTCGACATAACCAAATACCTCCAAAAAATTTTACTTACCAAATTCTAAATTCCTTGGACCAAATACCTTACCCTCCATCACATCCAATTCCATAAGTTCAAGTACCAAATAATCAAAGACAAAACCCACCTCCCCAAAGACCCCAATTCCGAATTCCACCTATCCAAATTGAGGATTATTGTAGATGGGAGAAAGAAGGTTATGATGTTCACCATGATTACTATTGTTTTGAGGAAGAAAAAAAGCAAGACATAATCAAAGAGGGCATTATGGTAGATTTCGAGGGCTAGAGGCAAGGCACGACCATGGTGATCATCAAAGAACCTGAGACATTGGTATATACTCAATCAAAGTTGGCATTACAATCTTCAAGGGTGAAAGTGACCTCGAGGTGTACTTAGCTTGGGAATATTCTTATGAAAAGTTGTTCCAAGTGAATGACTTAACCAAAGAGAAGAAAAGTTGTTACGCTATTGCTCACTTTGAAGGATATGCCAACACTTGGTGGGATTACACTAAGAGATTTGGCAATGTGTTGACTAGTGGCCAACTACCCCTTTGGGTTGAGTTAAAGAGACTTATGAGAGAGAGGTATATTTTGGAACACTATAGACATGAGCTTCTTTCCAAACTCTACAACTTGAGTTAAGAAAGCAAGAGTGTCATTATGATGAGTTCCAACAACTTATCTTGAAACTTGATCATAGAGGTGAAAAAGTCCATCATGACATCATTTGATTCAAGGTGGGGTTGAACGAAGACATCTTCTCATATGACTCTTCGTAAGTTTGAAACCGTGGTTGAAGTCTTCAAAGAGGATATGGAAATTGAGAAAGAAAACAAGGAAAGATACAAAACAAAGGATCCCTACACCTCCTCGGATTGGTCCAAAGAAAAGGGCATGGTCTTGGCATCAATAGATCCTTCTCAAGTCATGACCAAGGCTGCCCAACACCATTCTCCAAATCTTGAAGGTAAACCAACTTCCACTTCTCATTCTAAGGTTTTACAATATTTCAAGTGTTAAGGGTGGGGTCATAGGGCATGTGAGTGTCCTAATCGGCGTAATGTGATCCAAAAAGAGGGGAAGTTGTACTATTATGGTGAAAAAGTTGAGTTAGAAACTGAGGAGAATGATGAAAATTCTCAAGATGGAGAGTGTGTATAACCCGAGACTCAAGCTAAGGGTAGTGAAGAAGAAGTGTTACCTTGTGAAGGGTAATGTGATATCCCTAGTTATATAGTGAGAAGAACTTTTTTTAGTAAGGTCTTGGATGATCAAAGAGAGAACCTCTTTCATATCAAGTGACTTATTAAAGGAAGTGTGAATTCAATGATCATAGATAGTGGGAGTTGTGTGAACATTGTTAGTGTCAACTTGGTTGACTACTTGAAACTATCCACTATCCCTCACTTGAATCCCTACAAGATTTAATAGTTAAACATGTGTGGTGAACTGAAGGTCAAACGACAATGTGTGATTAGATTCAAAGTAGGGAATTATCATGATAAAGTATTTTGTGATGTAATCCCTATGCAAGCATGTCCAATATTATTGGGAAGGCCTTGGCAATTTGATAAGCACACTATACATGATGGAAGGCCTAATAGGTACACCTTTGTGCATGGTGGCCGAAAGTTCACTCTTCTCCCTCTTCCACCATCTAATGTGAATGAAATCCAAGAAAAAATTAAGAAGTTGGGTGAGAAAAGAAGGAAGAAAAGGGAAGGGGAGATCTCGGATTATGAAGTTGGGAGGGGAAGAGCAAATTTGATTGTGGGACTTGCCCACAAATGTACCTTGTCACTCCCTAACCCAAAAGCTAGCATTTTGCCTAGCTTTGATTTTTCTTATTTTCAGGTTCAAGCGCATAAGTTGTCAAAGAAGGATCAAAAAGGGGTTTTTACATGAAAATAACCTCAAGACACCCTTGGCTGAGAGCTTCAAAAAAGTGGACTGTCATATCCCAAATCGTGGTGATGTTTCTACACCTTACATACCCTTGAGCTTAAATTATTTCCATGTGATTTCTTTTGAAGTGGTTTCGGGTTCTCTTGATATAGATGTGCATGTTTCTTCCCTTGTTAGTTCTCTTGATGTGTTTAATGAACCATGTGCTCCTAAGGTTAGCTCACTACTTGAACATGAGAAGAGTGATATTAAATACTTTCAAGTTAGTGATGATGCTTATATTGATGATCTTGATATTGAACATGGCCCTTTGAACTTGTGTAATAAAATCCATGATATTAGACTTGTTCATAGTGTCCTTGTGTATGTCAAAGTTCTGTGTAATACCTTGAATGATTGTGAGCAAATAAACCTAATGAAAGGAGTGGGTCATCTCGTCTTAGACCTTTGTCTTCTACTTCCATTTGATCCTAGAATCCCTTTGGGATATGGGTGGAATAACTTCTAGTCATGTGTATTTCCTTTTGATGTTGATGTCATTCACTTCTTTTATATCCTTTGTTCCAAGTTTTTCATGACAAATAAAAAGGATATATGGATGTATGTCAAAAGTGAACAACCTTGGCTTGTCTACATTACTTGTGGTACTAATGCAAACCCTCCTCCCTTGAGGAATGTGTGCTTGTTTTCTTTCCTCTCTTTGATTTTACAAGGTGCAAATTTGAGGACATATCCCTTTCAAGATGGAGAAGATGATAAAATCCTAAAGTGCTTATGGATTGCAAAGACTTCTCAAAGGACCAAGCTTTGGAATTGACTAGTGTTGGAGCATTTTGAAGTCTTTTTCAAGAGAAGAAGAGGAGGAGAACTTAGGAACTCAAGAGGTACCTTAATTGAAGGACAAGATGGACTTTGCACACTCCAATTTAACAATCAAGAGGCATCTCCTTTTAGCTCTCATTAAGGGCATTCTAGTCTTTTGTTATGTAAAAGTATAAATAGATATTTTAGCCTCTATTGTCATTAGCTTTGATGAATATTGAAAGAATACTCTTTAGTTGATAATTTTAGTCTTCTAGTTTAGTGTATAATCCGAAACTTTGAGGGTTTAATGCATTTGGAAGGTCTTTCACTTGTATTGAACTTTGGAAAGAAAGGTGTAATTGAGGGAGTGTGAATTCCTTTGGTTCACCTAAGATTGAGGTCTGATCTTACCTTGGTGATATTTGTTTGAAGGTTTGATACACCTTCTAGTTCTATTCATTGGTGGAAGTGAGGGTCTCTCTATTATCTTTACTTTATGCATCTCTTCTTCATCTCTTTTCTTCTAAGTGTGTTGTTTTTCTTTTGTGTGCTTGCTGATTTTTGCTATCTAGTGTCCATGTTTTTGTGTTGATAGTCTATAGGATAACATCTATACACTATCCATCTAGGATCTACTAATATGTAACATGAATTGCGAGAAATATATTGGGAGAGTGGTATGAAGAAGGATATTACAAAGTTTATAGCTAAGTGTTCTAATTGTCAGCGAGTTAAGGTTGAACACCAAAGGCCTAGTGGAAAATTGCTATAGTTCACTATCTCCACTTATAAGTGGGAGGTGGTGAACATGAATATTTTGACAGGGTTGCCTTGTACGCATCGTCAGAATGATTCAATAAGAGTTATTGTAGACAAAATGACCAAATCAGCTTATTTCCTGCCAGTTCATACCTCTTACTCAATTGAGAATTACGCTAGGATTTACCTTAGGAAATTGTTTTGGTTTCATGGGATTCCATTATCTATCATATTAGATAGAGGTACTCAGTTTACCTGTCACATTTAGAAGGTTTTTCAGAAGCGTGTTGGTACCCAAGTTCATCTCAGTGTAGCTTTTCATCCCCAGACAGATAGTTAGGCAGAGAGGACCATTCAAACCTTAGAGGATATGTTGAGAACATGTGTTATTAACTTTAAAGGTATTTGGGATGATCACTTACCTTTGATTGAGTTTGCCCATAACAATAGTTATCACTCTAGTATTTAGATGGATCCTTTTGAGGATCTTTATGGAAGAAGATATAGATCTCCTATTGTTTTGTATGAAGAAGGTGAAGCTTATTTTATAGATCTAGAAACAGTGATTGATGTGATGGATAAAGTTTAGATAATTTGGGAGAGACTGAAGACAACACAATATGCAGATGTGAGGAGAAGAGATCTTAAGTTTGAGGTTGGTGATTTAGTTTATCTGAAAATATCACCCATAAAGAGAGTGAAGAGATTTGGAAAGAAGGGGAAACTCATTCCCTATTATATTGGCCTATATAAGATCTTAAGTTGTTCTGGAAAGGTAGCTTATGAGCTAGAGTTGCCTGCAGATTTGGTGTTAGTGCATCCAGTGTTCCAGGTTGCCTTGTCAAAGAAGTGTATTCGTGATTTAGTTGTTGTTGTACCATTAGAAAGCATGGATGTTCAAGATAATCTTTCTTATGAAGAAATCCCAATTGAGATACTGGTTTTCGAATTTGTAGACTACGGAACAAAGAGGTTCCCTTGGTCAAGGTTATTTGGCGGAATCAGTTCGTTAAGGGAGCCACTTAGGAAGCAGAAGCAAACATGCGAACCAAGTATCCCAATCTTTTCTTCGCGAACATAGATTCAACTTAAGATAATAATTTTCCTCAGATTAACTCTTTTTCGTTCTCAGTTTTAGCTACGTAATCTATCTCATGTCATTGCATACATTCAGTTCAGTTCAAGTATCATGTTTCAAACTCAGTTATGCAATCATGTTTTTAGTCATGCTTGTTCAGGTTATGATCTCAGTTTCCTCAGCGTTCTCAACTAACCATCCTTATTCGAGGACGGATGTTCCCAAGGGGGAGATATTCTAATACCTCGTAAGATCCTAGCTCAATTAAGCTCATGATTGCATGTTAAAAGGGTCCAAGACTTAGAGATTTCACTAAGTGTTAGGACTTAGTCATTTCCAAGGCCCCTAAACTTTGATGATTTTAGTTTTGACCTTCCCGACCTCAGAACATCGATTTTAAGTTGATTTACGATTGAGGTTGTTCAAGGTGTGTCTTGGGTGAGTCTCTAAATTTCCAGATGAGCATAAAGGTGTGTTTAGAGAAGAAAAATAGTGAGGGCACCGAGTTCGTCCCTCAATATGGGGATTATCCAACCGTACTGGAGCCCGCGGAGCAGGGATTAGCCAGCTGCTCTGGAGCCCACTGCGAGGGGCTTAGCCCACCGGTCTAGAGCCCGCGGCGCCCCACTCCTTTTTGTATAGATTTTGTTCCTTATTATTTAAGGGTATTTGGGACAATTCCCCTCACCCAAACTCGTCCGTAATATGAAATTTAGGTCTCCAAGGAGCATTATTTTCCTCTTTTTCATAAAATCTCTCAAGAAAACCATTTTCCACCTCAAGAACAAAAATAAATCCTTGCTCAAGCAATCAACGAATTCAAGCTTCAAATCTCAAGAAATTCCCAAGAATCTTCACAAAATCATCTAGTGAGGTATGTGTGATGTTCATCCATGGGTTACTTTCACCCATGGAGTCCAAGAATCCCTTTTTGGTTTTAAATTATGAGTTTTAAATTAATCCAACATCCGTAGTGGTGAGTCCTCATCCATCGAGGACATGTTATGTTTATTCAGTTATTTCAGTATTTCATTTCATTCAGTTAGTCGTAGTTAGTTGGGGGTTTATCCCATTAACTCCTCAGTCAGTTTAGAGGCTTGTAGATATTCAGACAGTCAGTTAGACAGCTAATCAGTTACTTTTAGTTTTTATAAGATGTTTCAGACTTATGATTGATTGGTGTTTCAATATTAAGATTTATATTTCCTTCTCAGTTTGTCTTCCGCGCAGATATTATGTTCATATTTATTCAGTGCTCACAATAGGTACCAGCTCATGGGGTAGCTTGTGGTCATTTATGACTGTATGCACCATTGTTGCAACTAGGGGGTAGCCTCGGGTTGTGACAACCATATACTTTTAGCATACGAATAAAATTTTTAGAATAAAAGAGGCAAACTAGAGTTTTAAGTGAAATCCCAAATGAAAATACATTTTTTTGGAATTGAATAAAATGGTTAACTATTCATTTTGTAAATAATATTTCTTAACAGTTTTATCATCTTAATTGGAGTTTTTCTAAATAAATCACAATAAATAAGCTTCAATTATTTAATCCGTTTATAATTGCAAACAATTCACTTATCAAAATATTAATTTTTGTACAATTAAATATGGTTCAAATTTTCTCATCTTTTTTTTTAAATTTAATTAGGTAAGCTTGGACATTTATTAGAGAAAACAAATTATTTACAAAACTAATTCGGCCCAATCAAAGGCCATATCCAAAAATGAATCAAAACCAAAAACAACAAAACATATTAGACAAATGACGAACAAATTAAGAAAGCGGAAACCTCTTCACTTCCTTCTTCACCTCATCGCCACCGAACCAATGGAATTTCGGTGAAATAAAGGTCAGAATTCGATGCCCAGCTTCATCTATCAGCATTTTTTTTCAAAATCAGTTCGGCCAAGCAATGATGAGCTTATTGCTATTCTTCACTTGCTTCTCAATCCAAATAATATATATATGATTAAAAATTTAAAGGTTTAGTCTCCTCCGAGGTTTTAAGGTTTAAATCAAAGAATGTGATTGAGCTTTGAATGTATTTCATCCGAGACATTTAAACTTCTCACAAATGCCATAAAATTACCCAATCAGAGACTTTTCCATCTCAACCAACCATAATGTGTACCTCCTAACCTTAGATTAGTTCTTTACCCTTTCTCTTCTTTCTTTTCTATTTAATTATAGTTGAGAATTTCACATACTTCATCTTTTAATAGATTGAGCTCAAACGAGAAGCTAATACCATTGTCCTAAAAATTCAACGCAAGCCCTATTCCTAAGAAATTAGGTAGATGATACAAGCATCCTTGGTTATCCATTTTCAATTACTGTGTTTTAGGAACCTACTGTTGTTGCTTATTCCATGTACATTGTGTTGTTGTTGTTGCTTGATACCTGAGTGTATTGTATTCTAGTTTCTTGTCTACTATAGAAATTTGTTAAGGATTGAGCTTTTTTTCATATTCGACAATCAATGTGACGCTTCGCATTTTGGACCTTTTTTAACCTGAGATTAAGAACCTGATATTTATCCATGTCCAGGAGAACCCTTGATTCTTTTGGTAATTCCATAAAATTTGAATAAGTTAATATTTTAGTGAATGCTTAAAAGAAAATTTAGTTAACTGTAAAATAATCTACTTTGTTACCTTCCCTATACATGTGTTTCAGAACGACCTCCTCCCCTTTGATAAATTCTTGAATCAACCTCATTTATATAGATATACACCAAGGTAATTCCTAATCACCATCTATAATATTCTTCATAACAAGAGAATCAATTTCTAATATCAATGGAAAGAGCTTATGATCTCTACAATACTCTAATCCCAGTCTCAGTTACATAACCTCAACCATTAGGTTATTTATGTCCTCTAATTTCCTACTTTCAGCAAACAAAAAGTTGCACAGGTTATCTCTTACAGAAAAGGCACTAGATTTTTTACTAGGGTTATGCTTATAGGACCCATTAGAATTGAATTTGTAATGCCCTATATTAGAAAGTGACCAGTACACCACAATACAACTAATTTTGGGTGTGTAGCTCTATAAAAAGCTTAACAAATCAGGCCAATTATAATGAATAAATTTGAACCAAGGATATAGTGTTTTAATTAGGAACACCATATTCCTAGTTATTTCCTTTCTCATATTCCAAGTTAACATTATAGATCCATGTTTAATCATACTTCTCTTTCATATCTTCCACCAAATGAACATAGGTATAGCCTTAAAGAGAGAGTTGAGCTTTGCAGTTATGGGTGCATTTTAAAAACATATTCTTTTACTTGTAAGAAAGGACCATTAATTCTTGCACATGATGAAAAATAAGACTATATACTGTTAGAGATGAGTCATGTTATAAATAAATGCTTAATGGTTTCCTTCACCCCATTTTCACAGCAACAACATAAAACTTCATCACAAATTCCACTTCTGACCAAAACTTCACCCACGACAAGTCTTTTTCTCCAATGTATCTAAATGAAAAAAGAAACCTTAAATCAGATAACCTTCATCCAAATCCTCTTAGATATCAAAAGGATTTATTTTTTTTCCATAAAAAACTCCCAGGCAGATCCAACACTAAATTTCCTAGAATTATTCAACATCCACCATGCTTTGTCCCATTGCTCGTTATCCTCTTCAACATTAAAGTTCCTATAAGAATCAATTGGTATGTAATAGTGAAGGTCTCCCAATTGTGTCCAATTGTCATACCAAACACTTGAATGAACACATTTCGGTTCTTATCATATTTGTTGATCAAACATGTCTCTTGATTCAAGCATATTTTTTCATGTTAAAGAACCTCCCTTTCAATCCACAAATTATGGTCCAACCTTCTTGAAATTTTTATTCCACATGTATTTATTCCATAAAGATTTTTGGATTCTAAAGATCCTCAAAAAATTTGCAAACAGGGCTTTAGATACCTAAAATAATGATCTAAATCCTAAACCTTCTTCATCTTTAGGACTTCAACATTATTTTATGCTACCAAATGCTAATTTCTGCTCACTTCTTTAAAGTTGCATTGATATCTAGAAAATATCCTACATAAGCCGTGAATAACACACATGGAAGGATTAATAGGAGATAATAACCAAATAGAAATACTACTCAACACATTATTTATTAAAATATCCTTACCTGTAAAGATAACATCTTTCCTTTCCATATCTGCAGCTTCCCTTGTAATTTCTTTATCAACTCAATAAAGTGCACCTTTCTTTTCCTTGCATTCCCTATTATGCATCCTAAATACATTAAAGGAAATTTACCTCTAGTTAAACATGTGCAATCTTCCACCTCTTTAATGTGAGTATGTGCAGGTTTATGATAAAATAAAAAAAAATTCTCTTTGTTAATCAACTGTTCAGATTATGCTTCATAATTATTGAGAATATCCATTAGTACATTCAAGGATTTACTATATGTCCACCCAAAGATGATGGCATCGTTAGCATAAGCTAGATGATTGATGTCATCACTCCATTTTGGCATACCAAAACCCTTATAATCAACCTCTAAAAACAAAGAGTTAAGTTCTATAGACAAACTTCTATAGAAAGAATAAATAAAGCAGGAGATAAAGGATCACCCTACTTTACCCCCCTTATGGAGTATAAGAAATAATGATCTTGACCATTTATTTGAATAGAGTACCAACTGTTAGCTAGAATCCTCCAAATCTTATCGATTACATCTTTATCAAAACCCATCTTCTGAAGCACTTTCACCAAATATGTCCAGTAAACCTTATCATAAGGCTTAGAAATATCCATCTTGATAACAATATTTACAGACTTTCCCCTTTTCTGATATTTTTTATAGTCTCTCGACCTAATAGAATATTTTCAGTATCGCTATTTTCCTTCACAAAGACTGACTGATTCTTTGAGATAAGCATAGGAAACGACTATTCTAACTTGTCATGTGGAATCCTTGAAATCACATTGTTAAGAAAATTACTCAGACTAATTGGTTTTAAGTATGAAATAGATTTCATGATGTTTTTTTAGGCAGTAAAACCAGATTAACATGAGTGATGGAGTTACGAAGAGTGTTTCTTTGAAAAAAGTAACCACAACTTTGTAGACATCCTCTCCAACTATATCCCGACTTTTTTGAAAGAAATGACCAGTAAACCCATGTGTACCACAAGCACTGTCTCCATTTAGCTCAAAAACAACCTTCTCTACCTCTTTTTTGGCTAGTAAAACATTTATATCACTATAACATCTTCTGACACCAATTTAGGAACGTGATTTAGCAATGAAAAATCAATATCCCCTTGAGATTCTATAAGCTAATCAATATCTTCTTCTTTCATTAACAAGGCTATGAAAAAATCTTATACTCTTTCCCCTTATTCAAACCACTAGATGCCTAATTTTTACCATAAAATTTCCTCTTCGTAGAGGATATATTTATTCAATTTTACTTGAGTTTTCTGAAGCACAATTCTATTTAAGTTAGAAGGGTCAGCTTAAAATAAATCTTCCTTCATTATCATAATTTCTTCTCTGATTGTAAGCTGCTTGAATATATCACCAAAGGTATTTTTACTCCAACCAGACAAAGCAATTTTTGTCTTTTTCTAATTTTGTTTAAGACTAACAAAAACATATCTGTCATCAACAGCTACCCAGTTATCCTTGACCACCTCCTGAAAATCATCCTTTTCTGTCCAAAATTTAAGAAATCTAAATGGCCTTATTATAATAGATGGATGATTCCCAGAAGATAGAAGTAAAGGATCATGATATGATCCAGTACTTGCTAAATGTTTAGATTCTACCACTCCAAAACAACCCAAAAATGATTGATTTATCAAAAATCTATCTAATCTCTTGAAAATGCATTCATTATCAATTTTGCCATTCTAGAAAGTAAAAGGGCTACCTTTAAATTTGACATTAATAAGATCAAAAGAGTTCACACACAATACAAAATCCCCATACTCCGGAGGATACATAGGTAGGCCTCTTATTCTCTCTTTATCACTCAGAATAACATAAAAGTCACCCCAATCAACCATGGCAATCATATATTCATGTTCAGTGCATAAATATCATCCATATTGCCAATCATTCTTTTGTATCACATTTAGCATATACCACAGTGTCTAATAAAGTCTGATCAGATTCTAACAATGGTAATCTTAAAGTCAGTTGTTGTTCTGTATCAATAATGACATCCACAAGGATAAGTTCTTGAATAAAAAAGCCATATTTTAATATTTTGATAGAAATTTAAATAATTCATGCCCAACCTTCTTTTGTATCTATGAATCTGATCAATATTCTAAAACGGATCCATCAAAGCTATTATAGAAAATTTGTGATTCCTATTCAACATCTAAATTCTATGGAATGATTTTTGGGTCCTTATAGACCCCACAATCTAAAATAAAGATCTTAGTACATTTAGGGAAAAATTTGACATTTCTTTTTGGATTTATCCTCTTAGGCAGTGTCTCACCTCAATTTTTGGCCTTATTTGACTTTGTACAAGTCAGTGGTTATTAATCATCCTCTTTAAAAGTTTGGTTTTCATTATTCACATTATTTATCTCTTTCTTGTACTCTACAGGTTGCTTATGTGTAATAATTATTTGTTGGTTTTCCTCTTCCTTCACATGATGAGTTACTATATTATTTAATGTTTTCACAGGGCTAGACTTCACACAAGGAATTGCTATCTTATGCCTCTCTTTTCTATCTATTCCTATCTTATCCAACATCAATGTGTTGTTGGATACCTCAGGGTATGATCCAACAAAATTTGACCTTTCTAGGGAGGTACCAATATGTAGAAGTTCTGGTTAAATGACTAGTGCTGAATGATGTTGTATATCCATTTTCACCACCAACTCTTCATTATGGTTACAATTGACTTCACATAGTTGTTAATTTTTCTCCCATTTATCTTGTTTGTCCTTATGACTATTCATTATCTCTGTTTTTCCCCTTTGGGAAATTTCTATCATTGTTGTCCCTGATATACCATCACACTAGGAAAAACTTCTAGGATGATCCCTTTACAATGAATCCATATAATTCACAATATTTTTATCTACATTACCTGACTTATCCTTGTATATTTCAGGTACAGTTGAACTTGTTCATTTTTTGTTTGGCCTTTGCTGGAAGCTAAAACTCCTTGATTTTCTATGTTACTGTTTGTGTTCCCAGGTAAATCAAAGTTATTTTTTGAATGACTTCTATGATGCTCGTTTCCTTCTAATGCATTAACTTTTGAACTACTATGGAATGACTTTTCAACCCCACTTCTATTGCTATTTGTCTTTTGAGAACATAGGTCAGTAAGATCAACATCTTTACCTTTCTCCTCTACTATTTTTTTTTATTCAAAGCCTCAAAATGGTTGTTAGTACTAATGGTATTGCTTCTTTGTACACCCTTATCACTAATGAATTTACCTTTTCTTTTGTGAAAAATCTATTTGTAGGATTTCATTTAGTAATCAAATTTGCCTTATACACTCTCCTCTGATTCGGAAGTCCCTCCCTATTGCACCTTACTTTTTTCATGATTTTTCCTTAACTCTGGATGTAAAATTTTGCATTTATCTTCATTATGCCCCCATAATTTACATATCTTACAATAGGAAGGGAAAGCATCATACTGGATTTTAACCTTTATTATTTTGTTCTCTTGATTGACATTATTTTCTATCTCCATGTATACATACTCAGGTTTATCTCCAAGCAATTCTAGTTGTACTTTATCCCTAACAGTGGTTCCTGAATCTGGATGTAGAGGTTTTCTAACTGCCGACGCTAATAAAAATAGAACCTCTTTAATAAAGAAAGTGGGTAAAAGATCTAGGAAAGATATCCAAGTGGTCACTTGTGATGTTTCTTCCTTCGCTTTAAAGTTTGTGTCATAGATAAATGGACACATTTTATATGTATATCTATCTTTAGCAAATATGTAGTAAGCATTTTTAGGATACTCAATCTGCTCAAAATGCATTAGCACATCTCTATTTCTCAACAGATATATTTTACATTCTCATGTGATACCACACTGTTTTGAAATTAATTCTCTTAATTCTGTAATCTCAGGTCAGCCATATGAGAATTTACCAACAATAACATATTGTTAAATTCTCAATTATATTCATTCTGTTTATTTCTGGTTCGTTCCACTTGAATATATCAATACCAACTATATAATTAACTTTCTTAACTGGAATAGGCTCAATGTCAATATCCACATTCATTGTTTTTTCATGAGAGTCTTTACTCTTTAATAAATCCACAAAGTTTCGTATAGGAGTTGTAACTTCATATACAGGTTGTTTAAGTTTTTTTTGGGTAATAGTCTTGGTTGAAAAATGAGGGAATTGGGTAGAGAGTGGTTTCGAGCCACTTACCAAAGGTAGTTGGCAACCCGCCGTAAACATGGTGGCTAAATCTAGGGTTAGTGCTTTTTTCGCTTTCTATATTTATTCCTTAACATTACTTCAAGTTTTTTCTTATTTTTTTTTAAATCTCAAAAAAAAAAACACTAGGTACACACACACATAGATGGGTAGATGGATGGATTGATGGTGGGTGGGTGGGTGGTGGGTGGATGGATGGATGGATGGAAATATTTTTCAAATTATTTTTCTAAATTGGGTTTAAGAATTATATTCAGATAGACTATGAGGGGTGCTTAACACCTTTTCATTGAGTAACTAAAATCCTTACTTAAAATCTCGAGTGTTTTTTAAAGACCAAAAAATAAATTTTTCATGAAAAATGATTTTCATAATTTATTCTTAATAGTTAGTGGCGACACAAGAAAATGAATTTTCAAAAACTAGAGAGTCGCAATGATCATTTTATGTTGTGCACTTTTTCATCCAATATGAAATAGAACATGACAAAAGAGAGGCTTGTTTCTGATAGTTGTTATTCTCTTAATAAAAGTTAAAACAAAAGTTGGCATTCCCTCTTCAAGGTGCTTTTTTCTGTGTTTCTAGAGTTGAACTAAGTGAACTTGGAGTAATTTCTTATATTATCATTCAATTATCGTGCACATTTTAATACTTTTCTTATCCCTTTTTGTGCGGCACATTTTTCACATGTAAGAAAAATATCATTTTTCATATGTAAAATAGTTTAAATTTAAATTTCCTTTTAACTTTTAGTGATAATTTACGGTCATACAAGCGTCTATTTTTAGTAGTAGTAGTGAGCATAATTAATAATCTAAAATGTCATCCACAACACCTGTAGTACGATATATTTAGTTTTGTGTAATATAAAAAGGAATATCCGTTGTAGAAAAAAGATGCCAAGCTCACTCAAGAACAAAATATTAGAAAGGAAAGAAGAAACGAGCAAGGAAATAGAATGACAAATAGTTTTTATGATATTACAAGACTGTTTTCACTCAACATCCATCATAGATTATGCCTTATAATTAGGCTTACAACTCAACTAGAAAAGAATAAAATAAAGGGCACTAATTAAATAGTGCTTTCAACTAAGAAGAAAAACTTAATGACCAAATAACAACTACCCTAGACTAAGTCAAAAAATAATAAAATACTAAAAGAACATTGTAGTAACTTTTTTTCTTCTTTTTTGAATCACTTATTCAACATTCCTCCTTGATTCAAATCACTAACACTGTAATGACTTTAGTTTGTAAATTTTATATCTCTATGTGACTTGAATATTATGCTATTGAGGTTTGGAAATGATTGGCACGACTCTTGAGGCAATCAAAAATGAGTTGTGTGAGTTTGTGATCTTTTAGAAGCTTAAGAAGCCATATAGTTGACTTTGTATCTCATTTTAACCCTTTATTTGAAAAGTAGTTAAATAGGGTTCGAGCAGTTAATTTTGTAAAAATATCATTTTTTTCAAAAGTACAACATCCCTATTGAGTTTAGAATATCAAAATTAGTCGAGTAGCATATATAATTTATCATAGTAGGACCCTAATCAAATATTTAAGGTCCGACTAAAGGTTGGTGGTAAGCTTGCACTAAAATCAACACCATCTGATATTTGGTACAGCTGCTTAAGCGGCATCCACTTTAGTAGCCCAAGACCGCTAAAGCGATAACTACTTTAGCGACCAAATATTGCTCAAACAGTAGCTGCATTAGCAGCCTGGTACCGATTTAGAGGTCTTTTATTTAGCGGCCACTTTGTCATTTAAGCGACAACTATTGTATATAACACCCCCTATTCCTCAACTTTTCCTCCGTCTTTTGACATCCATGCTTCGGGGAAGGTGATTTTCAAGGGTTTTAACATTGATTTTATAATGCATAACTTCTAAACTCATAATCCCACCATTTTGATTCACTCTTTAAAAACACCTTTAGATCATAATTTTAAATTGAAAAATTGGAGTTTTTATGGATAAAATTGAAAGGGGATTTTTCATTCTGTTGGACCTTAATTTTAACTCATTTTAACATGAGTTTTCTCATGTAGGCTCCCATAACCTTGGAGAATGTGCATTGAAACAAAATGTCTATTTTACCTTTTTCATTTTCAAATCATTTTTAACACATTTTGATCCCGACCTAAATATGGGTAATATGGGTATCACTATCTTTCATTTAATGCATTGATGCAATACTTGAATATTCTTGTTGGTGTTGAGGTCGTTTGTGAGGGAAGACTTTGTGTTGATGTAGTTTAAACCAAAATTTCATCATTTGGAAGTAGGTTATGTCTTAACTTCTTTAAGATTGCATTGGATAGTTAATGCATAAGTAAAGCATGCTATGGGTTTGGGGAAATAACTATGGAATTTATATATTGAGATTATTAATACTGTCATGTTTCTCTGGGGGCTTATTTGTTGTTGTTGTTGATTTGTGATATCTGATATTGTTTGTTATGTATATGGGGGATTTCTTTGACATCATCGTCCTAACCTGTGCACCTAAATGCCTCTATGCTAGATGTGATATCTGTGTGGGGGCTTATTTTACTGATGTCTGTACGGGGTCTTATTTTACTGATTTAGTCTTTATGTGAGCATTAGTTGATTTTATCTTAGGAAAATACCCGAGTTAGGGGTTGGTATGATATTAATAATGTATTTTATGCATATTTATTCAGGTGGTGCTTAATTAGAGTTGAAAATCAGGAAATATAGACATATTATGTTGATTTTGGGCTCACTTGTATATATATTCTGTGTTGGATAGATTAGATATAATCATTTAAGTTGAATATGAGCATTACATCCTTATTCTATACATATACATTTATGAGATATTGGTACCACTGGAAAATACTACTTTTTAAAGAGAATGAGACACATTTATGAAAACCCTCTTTATGAACACTAGTCGGATAGGAGAGTTGAGATTGATTAAGACATGAGATATAGTAAATGGGTTGCAAACTTTAATGTCTCCCAAACTATATCTTCTAAGAAGATACAATGTGATCGATGTCAGATTATAGTAACCCAACTAGGTTGGGGTCGATCCCACAGGGAATAGGTCAAATATGTCTGTCGAACTTATTGAAGTAGTTGAAAGTGCAGAAAAGTAAATGCAGGGTCTAATAGTAAACAATAAAATGTAAGAAGTTGTGAATGATTTTTGTTGTGAATAATCTGATGAACACTAGGACTGTATTCCCTCTAGCTTCCTAACTTAGTAGTTTTTTCATGCTCAATCCTACTATCCCACCACACATATGAAAAAACTAAAAAGTTAGGTATTAACAACCATTTTGTGAACTTGTTGATAAATCTCATGTAATGACTCTTTAGTTTATTTTTCATATTTTTACTTATTTTTCTATTAGAGATTTCTATAGCTGCCCCAAATAATTTATGACTTGCTAGAGCTGATAGTTCAGTTATTGGGCAGCTTATTTGGTTTTTAGAGCTAATTTGCTATTTAGATGTCTTTGTTGGCTCCACATGGCCATCAGGAAAGAACTTAAGTAAAAAAATCTCATATACAAATTTTAACTGTGACAGTAGCTCCACAATATTGATTTTAGATTAGGTAGAACTTTTTTTTGGGTCTTGATGTACTCGACTTTATTTTGACTACT
Organism: Capsicum pubescens; assembly: GCA_030864215.1. NCBI lineage: Eukaryota > Viridiplantae > Streptophyta > Magnoliopsida > Solanales > Solanaceae > Capsicum > Capsicum pubescens. The sequence goes on along the minus strand of CM061544.1, from coordinate 187,660,165 downwards.
AGTCAGAAAGTTAAGAAGAGGAATAATATGTGTGGGACCCACATTTGGTTGATACAACCTCAGATGAAAAATTTCAATATGCCATTGTATCCGGATCATCAAATTTGATATAGTTACATAGTTTATATATGTATACGAGATTTCAAACAAATCTCGAGAACCCGATCGAGCCCATTTTGGGACTTGGAAAATCTGTTGCACCAGGTTTCTAGTACACTGTGACCAAGGCACTTTGGACCGCGATTGCAAATCCCTTTGCAAGGGAGATACCACGATCATGAAGTGGTATCAATCATGACTTATAATTATAGCGGGAAGATACCACGACCACAAGGCCTTAGGTCACGATAGCGACTGCTGAGGACCTGGATTGGGTATAAATTAACCCCTTTCCATGATTTTTATCCATTCTTCATCATTCCCTTGAGAGTTAAGAATCCTAAATAGTGTGGTATCATAAAATTAAAGCTTATTGGTGATTGGGAAGCATGATTAATATTGGTTTTTGTGATTATCATTCGATTTAAGGTAATAATTCACCCTTTTATTAGTGAAATTTCCTGATTATTTTCTCAAACCCACAAAATCTTAGGTCTTAATTTTAGCCCCCAATTTAACTTAGTTTTCACCTATTTTTTAAGGTAATGATTCCTTGAGCTTGTATGGATGTTGGGTTGGTTTCGAAATTTCATTTTTCATAAGTGGGACCCGTGTGGGGTTTTAACACCATTTTTGGACCCAAAGCACAATGGTACAATATGGGTATCAACATTCTTGTATTTATTAGAGGAATGTATTTTGATAGCTTGGAATATTGAGGAGGCTTCTCGAATGAGAAAAGAAGTGGTTTAGTAGTTCATTGAGCTTTATTCATCAATGAGGTAGGCTAGGTTATCCCTTGTTAGATTGAGCTATGTCATAGTATGTGAAATACCCTGGGTTTTGATCCTAAAAAATTTCATGGGTTTTTAGTTTCTGGACATCATATGACTAGTACCCCCTAGTCGTATGATAGGGTATGGTTTGGTGGCCTTAGTCGTATGTTAACCAGTGTGGTTTGGTTTGGTGTTTGTCCAAGGTACGAATGGATTTTACTAGTCATACCTTGGGGTACTAGTGGTAAGATGTCAATTGTATGTTTCCATATCTTTAACATAAATGATTCTTTTCTACCTGCGGTACGGTTTCATGGTACTTATCATATGGTTGGGTACGGTTTTGCTTGAGTGGTCGTATGTTCGACAGTGTTGGGGTGCAAAAGAAGGCCTGGGGTATGAGACTAGGTACTACTCATACCCTAGGGTACGATTTGGGGAGGGAGGGTGGTCGTACCCTCCTGCAAAAATTTTGTACAGTTTAAGTTGAGGGTAATCTGGACATTTTTCCTCTTAACATTTTAAGGTCCCATGACTTATACCACTCTTAGTAAATCATTTAACCTATTATTCTAATCTTAAACACTTAAGATCTCTCTCGAATTTTTTCAAAGGCTATTGGGTAAAAAAAGGCTAGGGTATCATCAATAGGACCAATTTGGGGATTGCAAAGGGTGATTTCGCTCCGTCTTATTCGTAATCTAAGGCATGTTACTCCTCCCTCATTGCTAGTTCCAACTAAAGGCATGTTTCGAGAATTGTTTCATGGAATAATTGTGTTATGGTTTTGGGTTTCCAAATATATATTGGGGTTTTTGGTTATAATGGTTGGTTATGGTTTGCCCGTATCTTTTGCTTGTATATTTATATTATAATGGTGGTTTGAACAATTGGTTGCGTGGGAATTGTTGATTGGCTCTTGGTTTTGGCTTTCGAAATACTATGCCCCCACATGTTTGATAAAATGCCTATAAAAATGTTTTTACTATATTGTTGGAATTTTAATGTAACTATTGCATGGTATAACTTCGTAATGGAACCCTAATTTGTTTGGATGGTTTTAAATGGCTAAATGTTAAGGTCTTAGTGCTCATCGTTATGGTTTAATTAAATAGGCTTGCGGGCTACATTGTAATCCCCCAAGCAAACATAATAATAAAATACTTGTGGGGTATATGGGACTCCCCCAATTCAACTTAATAATGTAATCTATGGGTACATGGGAATCCCTCTTCAATAAAATATATGCTAAGGATATTGTTTGCAAACTATAGTTGCTATGACGATACCACTACTTATAGCCTTGGTTATTAATAAATGGAATTGGTGGTTTAGTTGTGTGGTAATAGTTTTAATTGGGCAATAATGGTGGGGTGTGATAGCTAACCATAAAGGTGTTTGTCCAATGGACGTACACTAGAAACTCATTTTTGCTAACAGGAGGATTGGTCATGGAAACCATATATGATACTTATGGGGTACACGGGAATCCCCTAAGTTTAACTTTTATATATGTATCATGGAGAGCAAAGGGTACACTGGAAACCCCTACTTATATGGTACTCTGTTTTGTGCATCTACATGCACTGGGGCCCGTTCATGGGGTAACACTGGACCCATGTAGCCCGTGGGTGGTTCTAGGATGGTTAACCAGCACATACCAAGGTTAAAGGTTTTAAATGCATGCTAAACCCGATTCCTTTTCCCAGCATAAATATATAATATGTATAGTTGTGAATGCATATGGTTGTTTACATGGTTTTAAAGGTCGACATTATTTTATCCTTATCCTGAGTGCTTGCTAGTATTCACTCACTAACCCATCATCAGGCTCTATGTCCACACGCGATGTAGGAATCGTCCAATTTACTCCTTCTTCTTAGTAATTGGTTTCGAGATCAGATTAGTTGGATTAAAGTGGTGAGCTTCCATATTCCAAAAGGCTCTATTTTATGTCATGGATGTATTTACTTATTTTGGTCATTTTATTGACTATGGTTTTGGCTATGGTCGGGGGAATGTTCCTATCGGATATAGTTTTACTTTCAGATAGAGACTTTGTAAAACTACTATGGGTTGGTATGGGCGGCGTCAGCAGTGGTGTCAGCCTTAGTATTGGCACTGGTATTGGGGCTAATTCCATTTGACTGTATTTATGATTGTTCGATCTTATTATATTATAGACATAAACATTTTTATTACTTTGATTTGGTTATGGTTGTTGGTCGGTCTCAGATGGTTGGGCTTGGTTGAGTTGGTCACGGTTGTGAACCTAATCCCAAAGTCTTTGTGTTGTTAAACACAATATCTTGTTATATGTTCAGAATTTATACAACTCATGGCAATTATTTGGAGGTTAGTTTGGGTAATTGGGCGGTCTCTAGTCCTTGTTGCACTTGGGATGCCCATTATGACAAGGCCCTCGATAATCTGAGATGCATATAAAGTCATCTGTCCCAACTGAGGACAATGTTAATGAGACATACTCTACTCATAGGATGCATACCCTATCTAGGGGTCTCATCCCTGATTGTTATGGAGTTCCATCAGTTCCTTCTAGTACTCCTTAGGCTAATGTAATGAATTCTAATTTTCGTCAGTCAATTCATATGATTGCTCAGTTGGTAGCTTTTCAGGCTGAGTGTGGTGCATCTAGTACTCTATCTTCTGAGGCCACAAGGGTTGGCCAGTTCATGAGGATTAGTCCTCCAACCTTTACTAGTTTTAAGGTGGAGGAGGATCCTTAGTATTTTTTGGATGATATTGAAAAAATCTTCAGGGTGATACAGGCCATGAATGTGGAAGGGATAAATTTTGCTGCCTATCAGCTAAAGGATGTAGTGTACCAATGATATGAGGAATAGGATAGGGAATGGTTTGGTGTGGATGAGTTAGCTCTGTGGGAGACTTTCTCCAATGCATTTCTAGACCCTTTTTTTCCTCAGGAATTGAGGGAAGTGAAAGCCGAGGAATTTGTTAATTTGAAATAGGCGAAGATATCGGTCTAGGAGTATGCCTTGAAATTTCATCACTTGTCTAGGCATGCTCTGGAATTGGTGTCTAATATGAGGTCTAGGATGAGAAAGTTTTCTTTAGAACTATCTTGTGAGTTGATCCTTGGAAGTAAGATTGCTTTGTTGATCAAGGACATAGATATCTCTAGGTTGGTTGTTCATATACAACAGATGGAGGAGGAAAAAAGAAAAAAAGGTAGAGGTAATGGGAAAGCCGGGGAAAGAAGTTTAAGTTCTCTGAGCAGAGTAGTCAAAAACAAAGTGGTAGAGATGTGGGTAAGTGGCTAAAGAATAAGTGGGCGAGTTCTGGTTTTTTCTCCACAACTAGTGCTCCCTACTCGAAATCATTGGATACAAGTGTTAGCAGGGTGGTGATAACTTTAGCGAATAGGGTGCCTAATCTCAGTCTAGTATGGCTCAATAGACTTTATCATGTCCTCCTTGTAGGTTTTGTGGTCAATTACATCGAGGTTTTTATGATGAGGGGAGGGACAGGTTCTTTAAATATGGTTAGCAAGGCCATATTCTTAGAAATCATTTAGTTTGTAAGGTAGCTTCGGGGGAAAAAAGGTCCTGATTGTCTCGTTATCTACTCCTGCACCTAGGGGTAGTGCTTCTGCATCCATTTTTTATTCTGGTGCTAGCACACATCGGAAACGGTTATATGCTCTTATATCCCAATGGGATTCTAAGGCAATAGCTCATGTCATGACTAGTAAGTTGCAACTCTTTTCTCATGACATATATTATTTACTTGATTTGGGGTCTATACTATCTTATGTGACCCCATTTGTGGCTGTGTATTTTGGTTTTGAACCCTAGGTTATTTCAGATCCTTTTTCTATTTCTAAGCTTGTAGGTGACTATTGTTGCTAAAAGATTCTATAGGGGGTGTGTGGTATCTATTTTTAGTAAGAAGATTTTAGTGGATTTGTATAAACTAAATATGTTAGATTTTGATGTTATTCTGGGGATGGATTGGTTACACTTATGCTATGCATCCTTAGATTGTCGAAATCATAATATTTTCTTTACATTCCCTAGTGGGAGGATAGTTCCATAGCTCCTAAGGGTAAATTTATATCATATTTTAAAGCTTGGAGATTAATCTCAAAAGGGTGTCTCGACCATCTAGTCTGGGTTAAAAATTCTAACTTGAAGGGTCCTTATTTGCATTCAGTTCTGGTAGAGAATGAGTTTCCTAAGGTCTTTCCTGATGGCCTTCCTAATGTTCCTCCAAATATTGAGATTGAGTTTGGGATTTATCTTGTTCTGAACACTCATCCAATTTCTACTCCCTCATATACAATGGCTCCAGTTCAGTTGAAAGAACTCAAGGAGCAACTTAAGGATCTTTTGGATAAGAGTTTTATCCATCCTAGTATGACCCCGTAGGGTGCACCAGTGTTATTCGTGCATAAGAAGGACGGTTCCCTTCGAATGTGCATTGATTATCAACAGTTGAATATGGTGACGATTAAGAACAAATATCCTCTTCCAAAGATAGATGTCTTTTTTCACTAGTTGCAAGGTGCCAAGTTTTTTTCAAAGATCGATATTCGGTCTGGGTATCATTATCTTAAGATTAGGGGGGTAGACATACCTAAGATAGCTTTTTGTACCCGGTATGGGCACTTTGAGTTCTTGGTTATGTTATTTGGCTTGACTAATGCCCCTGCGATATTCATGGATTTGATGAATAGGGTCTTTCATTAGTTTCTAGATTTATTTGTCATTGTTTTCATATTTGATATCTTAGTGTACTCTAAGAGTGAGGTGGATCATGCCAATCACCTCTATGTTGTGTTGCAGACCTTGAAGAAGCACCAGTTGTATGACAAATTCTCTAAATATGAGTTCTAGTTGAATGTTGTCACTTTTTTGGGTCATATTATTTCTAGTGAGGGGATCATAGTAGATCCACAAAAGGTCTGGGTGGTTAAGAAGTGGCCTAGACCTACGACTCCAATTGATATTTGGAGCTTTTTGGGTTTAGCTGGCTATTATAAGAGGTTTGCGGAGAGTTTCTCGATGATAGATGCCCCATTGACAAAGTTGACCAAGAAGAAGGTAAAGTTTTTGTGGTCTGATGTGTGTGAGGTAGTTTTGAAAAGTTGAAGGATAAGTTGACTTCAGCTCAAATTTTTACTCTGCCCGAGTGTAATGATGGTTTCGTGGTATATTGTGATACATCCTGAGTAGGACTTGGTTGTATATTGATGAAAATTGGCAAGGTGTTATCCTATGATTCTAGGAAGTTGAAGGTGCATGAGAGGAATTATCCTACTCATGATTTAAAACTTTTAGCTATGTTTTTTATGCTAAAAATCTGATGGCACTATTTGTATGGAGTGCATGTGGACATATTTTATGATCATAAAAGTCTATTGTATGTGTTCACTCAGAAGGAGCTTAATATCATGCAGAGAAAATGGATCCAGCTTTACAAGGACTGTGATATGAGTCTTCACTACTACTAAGGTAAAGCTAACATGGTTGTTAATGCTCTTAGCAGGTTGTCCATAGGGAGTCTAGCTCACGTAGATAAGGGAAAACAGGAATTAGTGAATGATATTAACCATTTGGATAACCTAGGAGTTAGTCTTTTGGACTCTAAGATTGGCAGTGTGTTGGTACAAGAAGTGGTGCAGTCATCTCTTGGTGCAGAGATCAAGGAGAAACAAATGTTAGATCCTATCTTGTTGAAAATCAAGAGTGATGTAGGTGGACAAAAAGAAATGGTATTTGAGATTAGTGGTGATGGCACCTTGTGGTACCAAGGGAGGTTATATGTTTCCGATGTCGATGGTTTGTGGGAAAGAATATTGGCCTAAGTTCATGAATCGTACTATGTTGTTCATACTGGTTCGATCAAAATATATCATGAACTCAAGGAGATATATTGGTGGAATGGTATGAAGATGGATGTGGCTAATTTTTTGGCCAAGTGTTTAGTGTGTCAACAAGTGAAAGTTAAGAACATGAGGCCCGGGGGATTATATATGGAAATTAAATTGCCTGAATGAACATGGAAAGTGATCAACATGGATTTTGTTATTGGTTTTCCTTCATCTCAGAATCAATTCAATTCGGTTTGGGTCATCGTGGATAGAATGACAAAGTCGTCTCACTTTTGCCAGTGAGGACTAACTTTTTGGTTGAGGATTATGTAAGATTGCATCTTCATGAGATTGTGAAGCTACATGGGTACCTATTTCTATCATCTCTAATCATGGTACACATTTTTCATCTTACTTTTGGCGGTCGTTTCAGAAAGGGTTAGGTACTAAGATTAGTCTTAGTACTTCTTTCCACCCGCAGATGGATGGTCAAGCCGAAAGAACTATTTAGACATTGAAGGATATGCTTAGTGCATGTGTGATTGACAATAGTGGTAATTAGGTCGAGCATCTACCTTTTATAGAGTTTGCTTACGATAATAGTTACCATTCTAGAATGGGGATGGTCCTTTTGAGGGGTTGTATGGAAGGAGGTGTAGATCTTCTATTGGGTAGTTCGAGATTGGTAAGGCAGATATGTTTGACCCAAATTTGGTTTATCAGACCATGGAGAAGGTGAATGTTATTCTGTATAGTATTAAGGCTGCCCAAAGTTTTCAAAAGTCCTATGCGGATGTAAGGTGTAGGGAATTGGAGTTTGAAGTTGGGGATAGGGTTTTCCTAAAGGTGTCTCCCATTAAAGGAGTAACACGGTTCAGGAAGAAAGGGATGCTCAATCCATGATATGTTGGTCATTATGTGGATTTGAGAAGGATTGGTATTGTGGCATATGAATTGGAGTTTCCTTCTAATTTGAGCTCCATTCATCTGGTTTTCCATGTCTCTATGTTGAGAATATATAGGTGATCCTTGATCAGTTGTTCCTTTAGAAGGGTTGGGTATCTCAGATTCTCTATCTTATGAAGAGATCCTTGGATTGGGATGTTTGTCGGTTATGGACCAAGGATGTGGCGTTAGTTAAGATTCTATGCCACAACCATACGGTGGAAGCGGATACTTGGGAAACGAAAGAGGATATAAGGTCCAAGTATCCACAATTATTTTTTGCTCCTGGGATTCAAGCGGAAGGTATGTGTACTTTATCATACTTTTGTTTTCTAACTTAGTTAACGGTTAAAGTCGAGGTGATGGTGCGTAAATCATGCTTGTACAGCCTTGTTCCATCATTCAAGGATGAATGATCCAAGTGGGGGAGAATTGAAACACCCTAGTTTTTTATCCTTAGAAATTTCTTTGAATTTTAGTTACTGGACATCATATGATTAGGGGGTACTAGTCATATGATAAGGTATGGTTTGGTGGCCTTAGTCATATTTTAACTAGTGTGGTTTGGTTTGGTTTCTGTCCAAGGTACGAATGGATCTTACTAGTCGTATCTTGGGGTACTAGTGGTAAGATGTCAATTGTATGTTGCCCTATGTTTAACCTAGGTAATTCTATGTTTCCTAGGGTACGGCTCCATGGAACTTATCATATGGTTGGGTACGATTTGTCTTGGGTGGCCGTAAGTTGGATAGTTTTGGGTCTAAGAGAAGGCCAAGGGTATGAGACAAGGGTACCACTAGTACCTTAGGGTATGGTTTGGGGGGTTGTACCCTATTACAAGGAATTTGTATAGTTTAAGTTGAAGGTAATTTGGACATTTCCCCTGTTAACCTATTAATGCCCCATGACTTATATCACTCTTGGGACATCATTTACCCTATTATTGAAAACTTTGTAAACTTAAACACTTAAACTCTCTCCCAAATACTCTCAAAGTTTGTTAGGTCAAGGAAGGCTAGGGTTTCATTAATAGGATCAATTTGGGGCTAGGAAAGAGTGATTTCTCTCCGTCTTCTTCATAATCTAAGGAAAGTTAATCCTCCGTTATTGTTAGTTCCAACTAAAGGCGTGTTTTAGGAATTGTTTTCATGGTATAATTGTGTTATGGTTTTAGGTTTTCAAATATATGTTGGGGTTTTTGGTTATAATGGTTAGTTATGGTTTTCCCATATCATTTACTTATGGTTATTATATTACAATGGTGGTTTGAACAATTGGTTCCATGGGAATGGGTAATTGGCACTTGGTTTTGGCTTTGGAAATACTACACTCCCAACATGTTTGATAAAATGCCTATGAGAAGGCTTTCACTATATTTTTGGAATTTTAATATAACTATTGCATGGTATAACTTAGTAATGGAAACCTAAATGGTTTTGATGGTTTTAAATAGTTAAATTATAAGGTATTGGTGGTTATGGTTATGGTTTAATTGAATATCCTTGTGGGGCACAAGGGAATCCCCTAAGCGAACTTAATAATGAAACACTTGTGGGGTACATGGGACTCCCCCAAGACAACTTTATAATGTAATCTATAGGTATATGGGAATCCCTTCTTCCAAAAAAGGTTGGCAAAGGATATTGCTTGTATGGTACAGTCGGTATGATGATACCACTACTTATAGACTTGGTTATTAATAAATGTAATTGGTGGTTTGGTTGTGTTGTAATTGTTTTAATTTGGCAATAATGGTGGGGTGTGATAGTTAACTGTGAAGGTGTGTAATACCCCGAACTTTCTTTTAGTCAAATCTAGTCTCCAGAAGAGTTATTGATGACTTCCTAAATGATTAATATTCAAATCAAATAGAATTTCCCCAATTTCGACTTTTTATCATGTGGGAAATTGAATTAGCTTTCCAACGATACCAATTTTTTCCAAATTCAGTATCGGAGTGAAAAGCTATGCACGTTTTACAGAGAACTATCGGAACTGCCCAGAAGCAACGGTCAGACCGACAGACCATCGAGCGAGTGACGTACCGTTGCCCAAGCCATCATGACTAAGGCAGTGACCCCGACTTCTGGTCAAGTGCGATGGCCAGGACCGACGGACCGTCGCCCAAGCCATCACTACTAAGGCAGTGAGTCCATATTCTTGCCCAGGTGCTACAGTCAGAGCGACGGACCGTCGAGCCAGCGATGGACCGTTGCACGAGCCATTGCAGATCTCGTTCAGTGAATTCTAAGCCATTTTTAAAAGGGTATTTGGGTCTTTTCCACCCGTTTTAAACTCTAATTATATCAGACCAAGGCTCATAAGTTCATTATCTATCTACAACATCAAATTAGGGTTTTCTCTAAAATATAATCCCCAAGAACAACATCCAAATCCTTCTTCAAGAAACTAAGAGATTCAAGTTCTTCAAGTCCATGGACTTCAAGAAAACTCACACTCAAGGTATGTCATGTGTTGATTCATGGGTCCCTTTCACCCATGAAGCTCAAGAAATCTCTTTTCAAAATCCAAGATTTGTGTATTTATGGATTTTCATGATTTAAATTGAATTGAAATTCATGTTCATGATGTTGTGGGGTATTGATTCATGTTTTAAATTACATATTTCAATGATTGACCCTAGTATATGATGATTTGCATAATAATAATGATAAACCCTTCAAATTTGCAAATTTATCTATGCAACCATGACAATTAGATGCATTGATGATGGTATAACCAAAGTATGTTCCCCATATGTTTGATTAAATGCCTATGTGAAGGAAAAGTGTCATACTAGTGTGATAATATGAAATCCCCATTCATGTACAAGTTTATGCATGTCAAATATTTGATGAAATGATTAAGTCAGTGAATTATGGATGCATGTGTAGCCCTTGTGGGGCATTAGAACTTGTACTTCATAAAATCTCCAACTTATTATATTATGGATTGTTGATGTTGGTCATGTATTCAAGAAAGTCATGCTTTATCAGTTTCTTCCCATCGAGTCCTTGTACCCGAAAATTTAGCTGTGTGCCTATCAGTCAACGAAACTCAGTTAACTCAGTCTAGTTCAGTTTAGTAAATCATGTTGAGTGTCTATTCAGATGGGAGTAGAAAATTAGCATCGAGTGAACCCAAGGATGGGAACCCACCTGTTATATGAGGGTGTGATTCTTAGAAGTAATATTTGCATTCCAGAACTACGTAGCCAGCGTAGGTTGAGACATCATAGCCTGTTATACAAGGGTAGATGAGGGGTCTTAACCTGTTATTTGAGGGTTCCCACCATTCTCACTAGAGTCACCTGTAATATGAGGGTTACTCACAGATTGTCCCTACCAGTGGCACGGTATTGACACCCTTCTAATTGGGGTTACAGATTAGACTCCAACTCAGCTATATTGCATTATTTGGGGCATGTCGGTTAGATGATTACTTTCCACAGTTTCATCTACAGAATCAGGACTGCCAGATACAGTCATTCAGTCTCAATAATAGAACTCAGATAATTCTACAGAATTTAGGACTGTCAGATACAGTCAACTCAGAACAGCACAAAACTCAACTAGTTCAATCAGAAAATAGACTTTCAGATACAGTTGCTCAGTATTAGTTATTTGAGTTATACAGTTATCAGTATCTCATGTTATCAGTTCTCAAATTCAGTTATCATGTTATCACGTACTTAGTTATAGTCATTATGTATTCATGTATGTATTCTCATGTTCATGTTATTCAGTCAGTTAGTATAGTTCATGCATATAAACCTCTTGCATTCAGCCTACCTCACATGCATACCAGTACATTCAAACGTATTGACGCATTTATGTTATGGTGTTTTATACCATAGGTTCAGAAGCACAAGCTCCAGAGCATCAGTAGCATTCGTGTCTCAGCAGTCAGAGTTAGCAGTGAGTCCTCATCTTTTGAGGACATGACCATTACTTTATTATTTCATTACTTAGTTTATTTCAGTAGTAGGAGTTAGTTGGGGACATGTCTCATCAACTCCTTATTTAGACAGTACAGTCAGTTAGAGGCTTTTCAGACTAGTATGTTTAGACAGTTATTTCAGTTATTTTGGGTTTTTCATACCCCACCCAGATGTTATATTTCAACAGATATTATGTCTCAGTTTTGAACCTTACGCCTTACAGCCTTTATTTCCACATTTATACAGTATATTATGCAGTGTTTAGGTACAAATATTAGTCATAGGTTAGCTTATGGTCCTTCAGGGTCATGATCATCGTGTGGCATTTCGGGTACCAGACTTGAGGCATTACAAGGTGTTAGTCTAATGGACGGACATTAGAAACTCATATTTACCAACACGAGGATTGATCATGTCAACCATATATAATACTAATGGGGTACAGGGGAATCCCCTAAGTTTCACTTTTATATATGTATCATGGAGAGCGAAGGGTACACTAGAAACCCCTACTCGTATGGTGCTTCGATTTGTATATCTACACGCACCGGGGCACGTTTAGGGGTAAAACTAGACCCATATAGCCCGTAGGTGGTTCTAGGATGGTTAAGAAACACAAACCCAGGCTAAAGGTTTTAAACACATTCTAAACTAGGTTTCATTTACCGGGATGGATATATATATATACATATATGTCTGTTTATGAATGCATATAGTTGTTTACTTTGTTTTAAAGGTCAGTATTATTTTATCCGTATCCTAAGTGCCTGATAGAGTTCACTATCTTTCTCGTCTTTGGTCTCTATATCACGATGCAATGCAGGATGTGGCCATTTTACATTCTACTCGTCCTTCTTAGTGATCGAATTTGGGATCAGCTCAGTTGGATTGAAGTGGTAAGCTTCCATATTCTAGAAAGCTCCATTTTATTTCATGGATGTTTTTATTTATTTTGGTCATTTTATAGACTATAGTTTTGGCTATGGTCGGGGGTATGTCCCGACCTGATATTGTTTTACTTTCGGATAAAGACTTTAGAACTACTTTGGGTTGGTATGGGTTGTGTCGGTAGTGGTGTTAGCCTTAGTATTGGCATTGGTATTGGGGATGATAGCGTTTGACTGTATTTATGATTAGTCCATCCTATTATGTTATGTTATAGACATGAACTTTGTTATTATTTCGGTTGGTTATGGTTTTTCGTTGGCATCAGATTGTTGGGCTTGTTGGGGTTTGTCACGGTCGTGAACCTAATCCCAAAGTCTTTGTGTTTTTAAACATATTATATTATTATATGTTCGGAATTCATTCTACTCAGGGCATGTGTTTGGAGGTTGGGTTAGGTAATGGGGGTGGTCTTCGATCCTAGTTGGACTTGGGAGGCCCATTACGACAAGTCCCTAGTTCGGGTCATGTCAGTATATTTATGATATCATGTTGGATTTGGGATTGGATTTAGGTGTTGTATTAATGAAACATAGGACTTAGGGTTAGATGAATATTTAGGCTTCATTTCTCATGCTTGCATTGAGGACACCTTAGATCACTCATGTTATGAAAAAAATCTTTCGTTACTCATGTTTAGGGTAAGTTTGACCTTAGTTTCTTACACCCATGAAGGTTGCATTAGATTTTATTTGGCTTAGCTGATGTATTTGGAAGAATCTTTACCTTAGGACTAATTGTGGCTTATTATACATCTAAAACTGGATTTAGATACGTTAAGCCTAGTTCGGGTAGATTTTGTCTAAAATGGAACTTAAGGATTAGAAGTGGACTCTTAATCCACTTTAGGCTATTAAACATGTTAGTTTTGTAAACCCTTTACGCTTATTAGACTCTTGGAAATGTGTATCTAGGTAAAATTGAGAAATACTAATATTTAGTGGTTATGTTGGTTGATGTGAGGGTTGACACCTATTGACTATGCTATTGTTTATGTGTATTGGTGATACTATTTATGTTGTGGATTGATCACGCTCACCTATACCATTGTTTTGGTGCAGGATAATAACTATCAATATAATAACTAAACTTGAGTTAGGGTCGAATGCACGAGGAGTGTAACTAGTATTCGAATCCTATGGGTGTTGAAAACTTCTAAGTATTTACCCGCATGTAAACATAAAGTAAGGCATAAATTAAAATTTGGGGGTATGGTTGGAAGGTTGTTTAAACAAAATCTACTTGAACTACTAAATTAGAGCAACAATTTTAGATAAAATTCCAATAGGATAATGGTCTTGGGATTATGTTTTCCTAGGGGAAAATAGTGCATGGGTACATGAGAATCAAATGCAAACTCTAGATAATGATTTTATGGGTAGGCTAGGTTAGGGGTTTTGATATTAGTCTTTCAACCAAATACCAAAATAGCACCCACATATCCTTTCGAATACCTCATGGGTGTGGCAAACAAATTAACCCAAAACCTCAATTGGGCATCCTATTTTTAGCAAGATGCCTGATACCTAGCAAATTCACAATTCATCCTTATTTATAAGACAATGTAAGGGAATAAGAAAACATCCAATTATTGTTCACAAATACTTGTCACCCTTATCCCTCCTACAAGGATGATATGGGTTCTAAAAGAATATCCATATTCCTCTTTCAAGGATGACAGGGGATTTTTGGAAATTGGGGCATTCACCCACAAATTCCAACCTAACACTCAATTATTAGTGAAACCCGACATCATTAATCAAGAATCTACATTAAAAAAACAAAACCCACACACATTTGCACCCTATTCCAACATAACCCTAAGATAGATGTTCAATTACTCATGAAGTTTGAGGGAAGAAATATATCCAAATTGACATTTAAAGCATTCATTGAAATGGAAAATCAAAGTTATTCTCAAATTCAACTTCAGTTACAACTAAAATCCTTGTAATATTAGCTACAATATTCTTTATCAATTTAGTAGTATTTTTACAATGCCAAAAATTGAATTCTAGATAGGATATCTCTCTAAAGTGAGGATTTTTTCCTTTTGAAGGATTGAAACCAACTGTGTGAAATGACCAGTCTGTCCTTGGGAGGATTACGCACCATCGCGATCTCCATAAGTTGATTGCTATTGTGATGCCCGTGATCATATTTAACTTATTGCGATCACGATGCTTTGATCGAGCCTTGACTGGCCGCGATCGTGGCCCTCAGACCGCGGTCTCGGTAACTGAGGTCAATCCCAGCTCTTGATTTTCCATTTTGCACTACTTTGCCCTTTTTTGTTCCCTTTTTTGAATACTTCATTTTTTTTTACATTTACCTATAAATCTTCAAACAATGGGAATTAGTGCATTCAAACGGCAAATTCGCCTCATTTTCACGATTTAACCATAGTAGTGTGCACAAATTGGATGTAAATGAATGGTAAATTTACCATTCACCAACACCCCCAACTTAAACCTTTGTTTGTCCTCAAGTAACACTACTTCTTACTATATGAGACTACAGAATTTTAAGTCCATTTAATGACCAAATGATTATAATGACTTCAAACTTGATTGACACCAACAAGTATCTCTCAAGCATGGGTAAAGATATTCTCACAAATCGCCTCAACATGAATCACATTATCAAAGATGAAAAAGACTTTAAAGAACAACAATGCAATAATCACAAAATTCAGGAAGTGACTCTCCATCGATAGTAACTCAATTACACTCTCTTTCCTCATTTTCGAAAGATGACAATTTCACCTGCCTCAATATGATTACATGCCTCCTCACAAAAAGAAAATCCCACACACCAAAGTATCTATCTCGTAACAAGGGATTAAAATGCAAACACTCACTTTCACAAAAAATCTCTCAATATGAACGTGTATCATACCATATGCTTGCCCTCATTATCAATTGCCACAACTTGGAATACACTTGATTGGAGATCTGAAAGGACTTTTTCAGTCTTATAATGTAGGTTCGGGGAAACGGTATGATATCATTTGGGAATAAAGTGACTAGACCATCCTTGAACATCTACATTGCACTATTAAATCAATCTTTGGACCATGGGCCACTTCATTAGTTTCAAACTTCACACAGTCCTACTCTCACTACCTTGATTCACCCATCTCTTGGAAAGCATTTTCTTCTCAATTATTTCTTTTGTGCAATATGTGATTTTCCTTCATTTGATAATTCCTATATTTTTTTAACCTTTTCACTTATTCTCTTTGATTAAATTTTAGGCATTCACTTATAACATCATGGCCAAAGGTCACCTCTTCCAAGACTTACCACCCCCAACTTAGGCTTTTAGCCTCAAGTTTAAGTTTCAAGTTCAAGGAGGGTAGGGTTCAAAAGAAGGGTAAGATTCAAATGGTTCAAGTCTTGTAATGTGGTTGCTAAAGAAAAGCTTGAAGGCTCAAAATGGGTGACTAGGGATACTATTCCATATACGAGTAGGCTATTTAGGCTAAAGTGGGTTCCTATGTTCCAAAGAAGGCCTAAGATCATTTCACCAACCAATCATAATCACGATTATCCTTGAGAGGCTAACGGGGCAAGTTCTAGATGATACAAGCAAGCATGAGAGTAAAACAACTATGCTCACCGTATATGACATGCAAACTTTTCAAGGAGGTTCAGTTGAATATCCAACTAGAGACAAAATAGGTATTTACCATGTACTACAAACTAAGGACTTTGGAGTCAAAAAAAGAGGTAAAATATTATTATAAAATTATCCACGTCCATGCCTTTGGTTTTCAAAAATAATTTGATGAAGGGCGGTGTTAGCTTCGGATTTACACCATGCAAAATTTTCTATTGATGGCACCAAACCAAGTCATCATCTCACATTTCAGCACTCATGAGAACAAACCATATGGCTACTCAGACTTCACCATAAGTATAAGGGAAATCCAAAAACTCTAATGCTATGGGTACTTAGACATCCCCTGCATCTATGGCTTAAAACCCAAACACGCCAATTTTCCCTTAAGAATTCCATCACTCAATCTATCATAGGGAAAGGCTCATCCGACATCATCATGAACAAAATGAATAAAAGTAAAATCTAAGAATCCAAGCAGATAACTAATTAGTGAAATATAGGCACCATTAAGGTTCCCGAATATTACAAACCAGAAAAAAATAAGATCATACAAAACATCCAACAAATATCTCAATAATATAGAACAAGAAATCAAACAAAATAAATGAATATGAAAATGGGAACCCCCAACTAAAAGTTTGCTTCGCATTCGTTGTAATTATATTCTACATCCTTTTTTAATTTTTTTTGTAAAAGCTTTAGGTTCTCTGCTAATTTTGGTATATATTCTCTTACTTGGTTTACTAATCCTAAAAATGATTGTAATTTATTTTTTGTATCTAATTCTTCTTTTAAATTTATTATTTTTTGTACTATATGTTGTTGCATTTTTACTCCGCTTTTATCTATTTATATTCCTAAAAATTCTCTCTGGTTTTTCATAATTTCAACTTTCTTTTCGCTTAAACTTATTCCTGATTTTTCTTTTATATCTGTAAATTGTTCTAGTAATTTTAAAAGTTCTTCTTTAGTTTTTGTATATAGTAGTATATCTTCTATGTATACTGTACAATTAAGTAATTGTTTAAAATAACTATCCATAAAATATTGATATCTACCTGGTGCATTTTTATATGCAAATGGTATTACATTCCATTCATAAAATCCTTGTGGTACCGTAAATACGGTTAATTCTTTAGAATTTTCATCTAACTTTAAGTGGTAAAATCCTGAGTTACAATCAAATTTACTAAAATAATTATATCCTTGTATTTATCTTATTTTTAATATCTTGTTTGGTATTGGGTAATTATATGTCATAGTTTTTGCATTTAAATTTCCATAATCAATAATCATTCAACTTTTACCTCTTTTTTGTTCACTACTATTACTTTTTTGTATATATTTTTTTTTCTAATAATTCATCTATAAGCATTTTAAATTCTTTTAAATCATCAAAATTATATGTTAATGATTTTTGAGTTATTATGCTATTTTTATCTATTAATTCAATTTTTATAGTAGTTTTATGTTTTTCCCATCCTTTTAATGGATCTTCACTATATAATTGTCTTAATTTTTTCATTATTATTTCTACCTTATCTATTGAAAATATAGTTATTTCTTTTTTATTTATCGAAAATACAACTAGTTCTACTGTGTCTTCTATATTTTTTATATTTTCTAACTTTTGTGTAATTTCTTCACTTCCTTTTATCCAATCAGTTTTCTTTCTTATTTTATTAATAACTCTTTTTGCTCTTACTTTTTGTTTACATGGTGTTGTAGACCACCAATCTGTTTTAGTTATTATATGTGGGTATAATTTATCTAAAAATGGCATTCCTAAAAGCATATCTTTTGATGTTAGTTCATAATTATAGATTTTTTCTATTGTTATTATTTTATCCCATATCTGTATTTTTACATTCTTAGCTTTATATGTAATTAGGCTTCCTTCATTATTAAATCCTTTGACTACTATTGGTACTTTTAGCTTATCTCATTTACCTTCTGGTAAACAGTTGTATCTACATAAGTTTGCTTCTGCTCCTGTATCTATCATAGGTGTATAATACCTATTATAATATCTTTCTACTATTATTTTTACAAGTACATATATTTTCATGTCATGTCAAAGTTCTTTTTATGAATAATTTCTCTTTATTATATGTTATAGATAATTGTGTATGTTCTATATTGTATGGTTTTACTTGTTCTAATCATTTTATTCCCAATATTATATCTTCTTTTATTTCAAATTCTATTTTTATTTTTCTAACTCCTATTATTATTTCTTTTTTCTGTCGTATCTTTAATGTTTATTAGACTCATTCGTAGATCTGGACATATATTACTATTAAATTTTATTTCTTCACTTTTTACTAGATATTTCGTTATATAATTTTCTTCTTGTCCTGTGTTTAAGAGTATTAAATATTCTTTTTCATTTATTGTTCCTGTTATGTAATATTGGTTTAAATTAACTGTTGAAGTTGTTTCATAATTTGTTCTTTTTTATGAGCTTGATTATTCTAGTTTTTCATTAGCTATTCTTTTTTATGTACTTATTCTATCATTTATTATTTTTAAATCTTCTTCTATGTCTATATTTTTGTAACTATAATCATTATTATCAATTATTTTTACGAATTGTTCAAAAGGACTTTCTATTTGTATTTTATTAAATTTTTTTTTCCTGTTATTTTATGTTTTGTTGTTAATACATATAGATTTTTACATCTTGCTGTAAATATTTTACTTCCTGGGGTTAGTTCTATTCCTAATATTTTCCAATATAATACTAATGATTTATCTATATTTTTATGTGTTATTGATGTTGAATAATTGCACTTATTATAAATTTAAATTTTTGGTATATTAAATTTCACTTTATAGCAGTTATTATACTTTTTTCTATAGATTTTATAATTCTATCATCTGCTAAATATAATTCTATTGGTGTATCTATTCCTTCTGTAAAACATGCTTTTATCAATATCTCTATTCCTCCAAGGTGTACATATTTTATTGGGTCTTTACTTTTTATATCGTTTATTTCTTTATTAATTATTCTTTTTGTTACTAGTGGTATACTAGTTTTTCCTTTTGCATATCTACAGTCTGTTACATGTTCTTTTTGGCTTACTACGTAGTATTCTTCCTTTTTTCTACCAAATATATTTTTTATTGTAGGTATTTTAAATATTTTTTCTACACTTAGGTCTAACTCTTTTCCTTTTATTTCGTCAAATATATTACTGTCAAATATTATTTTTTGATTTGTTCTTTCTTCATTTAAATATTCTTCCTTTCTTATTATTTTTATGTCTTATTCAGTTATTTGGTTCATTTTTATATCTTCTTCAGTCATTTGATTCATCTAATTCATTATCTATTTCATTATCTATTTCATTCTTCGAAATTTCATATATACTATCTTCACTTTCTAATTCATAATCTATATAATCTATCTGCATCTATTCTGTATTTTCTATTTTTATTTTTGATAGTTGTTTCTTTTGGGGGGTTTTTGGTAATTTACGATCTCTAGCTAAATGTCCTAGTTTTCCACAATTATAACAAGTACATTCTTTTATAGATTTCTTTTTTCTATATGGTCTTTTATGTTTATAATTTTTTACATAATATCTTTTTCTTGTTTTCTTATATTTGTATTTTGATTTTTTGTATTTTTTATATTTCTTATGTCTTTTTCTTTTCTTATAATATCTTTCCTCACATCCAAATTGAGGTGTTATTTTATCCTTGCAACATGCTAAATTTCTTATTAATGTTTTTTCTATTTTTTATTTCTTCTCTATATTTTTCACATAGATTTCTATACCATTGTTGTAAAAATTTTATTCTTGCTCCGAGGGTATCTACTGTTTATACTTCATCCCAACTCTTTATTATTTTTGAACTAAATGGTTCAGGTAATTTATTAAAATATAATTTTTTTATTTCTTTACTTTCTTCTATATTATATGTTCCTTTATAATAATATTCTTTAAATGCGCACGTATACTCATCTATATAGCGCATATTACATATTGTTAGTTTTAACATTAAATTTCTATTCGTATCTTTTTCTTTATTTTGTTCTTCTTCTTCTTCTTCTGTTGTTATACAGCTAAATTCCTCTCTTATAGCTATTTCATATTTTTTCAATATTTCTGTTGGTAGTATTTTAGTAGTTGTTGATATTTTTTCTGTTTTAGTATCAGATCTTAATACTTTTTTACTTGCTTCGGCTAGGTTTAAAAACCATAATTTTATTGTTCCTATTAATGTCTTTTCTATATATTTTGGTGTGTTTGTTGAATCTATTTTATTATCTAATAATTGTTTTGACATGTATCCTACCCATAGTTGTATTATTTTATTTGTGTCTATTACACAGTCTAAATCTAAAAAATTGTAATTAATTATTTGTTTTGGTGTCCATTTATTATATTAATCCTTTAGATTATATCTTTTAAACCTAGTTTTGTAATTATAGATTAGTTTTCTTATTTCTGGTGTACTAGGTATTATATTTTTATCTAGAGTATTTACTTCTGTATTTATTAGTTCTAGATTTTCTTTATTAATTACTTCTTTTTTTTCATTAATTTCTAGTTTTTCTATGTTTTCTAGAATTTCTGGATATGTTTCACTATCTTCCGAGTCATAATTATCTGTTTTTCAGCATCTATTGTATTTATTTCTAATTCACTGGTTTCTAATTCTTTATTTTCTCCTTCTAATTTTTCTTTAAATTGACTTGTCTCAATTAATAATTTTTGTTCCTTATCTTTTCCTTCTTTTTCTTTCTGTCTTTTTTCATACAAATCTTTTAGAATTTGTAGTTCTTTTTCTAATTCAACAATCCTACTATTTTTAGTTTCTTCTATTTTTCGTATTTCTTCTGTAGTTTGTTGTTTTATTTTATCTATTTCCTTTATTCTATCTATCTCTTCATTTTTTTTTCTATTCTTACCATGGCTGGCAACTTATCTTCTAATTTTAATTCTTCTTTTTCTAACATTAAATATAAATGTTCACCTATTTTCTTATATCTTCTTACTAAATTAGAGAATACTATTCATATTTTTAATCCTTCGTGATTTTCATATGTTTTTTCGTCTATTATAAATTCGTCTTTGTTCATTTTATTTAAACATATATAGGTTATGTTGGTATATATATTCTAGACTATCTATTGTTGATTCTAAATTTGATATTTCTTCCTTTTGTTCATTTATTGAGTTTTTACTAACTCCAGCAATTATGTTATACTATAGTCTTTCTATCTTTATTTTTAATTCTTTACGTTTTTCAGATATTATTTGTTTTAATTCTTTATATTTCTGTAATTTTTGTACGTTATTCATCTAAACAATATTTATAATATTTTGGTGGATATCAAAATCTAATTTTACCATAATTAGTTGGTATGCGTCTCATTCTTCTAGATTTTAAATGAATTATTAATTTTGCTTCAATACTAGATATTAAAGTAATTAGGTAGGCTAATCTATGGGGGTCTCCTTTTGTTTTATTTCGACTTTTATATTCTGAATAATTACTAGTTAAGGCTTCTTTAATTTTTCTAAAAGCTTCTCTATTTTTAAATGGTCTTCTCATAATTAATCACTCAAATAAATAAATAAATCCAAATATATACTACTTCCGTAACTTTAAATAACATAGGCTCTGATACCAATTGTAGGGGGTGCGGATAACTTGGGTAACTTAAATAGATCTATTATAACTCTAATTGATCTATTTTGTTTGTGCGTGGATATTTCTTAACTTCTCTAAACATTTTTATTTTTAGTTTATTTATTTTAATTTTTTTAATGTCCATATCTTGGGGGGTGATTGGATGATATTTGATTAAATGTTTTACTGTAATATTCTTTAGTTTTTTCTCTTAGTATTTGTAATTCTTGTATATTATTTTGGAGGTATTCTAAATATTTTATATCTTTTGTTCTAAAATATTCAATTAAATACTCATAGTCTATTATTTTATCCTAAAATAGTTGTGATACTGCAAATTTCTTTTTAATAATTTATTCTAATTGTACTATATCAAATATTAAATTCTAGGTTATTTATTTCGTTAATTACCCTGTCTTTTTCATAGATGAATAATTCCATGTCTAAATCATATTCTAAACTGTCTTTTAATTCTAGTTGTTTTATGGTTTTATTTATCCAAATTAATCTTTCTTTTAATTGTTCTCTTCCTCTTCTAAGCTGGTTTCTATAATTAATTTCTTCATATAGCCAACTTTTTTTTTCTCTAACTCTTTGAATATATTCTAGCATTCTTAATCTGTATAATATCCATCTGACTAATAACTATCTGAATTATTTCTACCATAGAAATCTATATTTTCTAATTCATCTTCTATCCAATTAATACTTAGTAACTCATCTTCAAAATCAAATATTTTTTCCCATATTATTTTCTTCATGTCTTCTAATTCTAAGTCTTTTATGATATATAAAACTAGTATCTTAGTTTCATCAGATATATATCTTCTCATATTATTCATATTATGCTAAGGTTTCTACGAATAACTTAGATAACTTGGAATTGGATTCTAGTAATTAAATGCTTTATCATAGTATTTATTAGTTGTTTGTTTTAAACTTAATAATTTATCTATATTTTCATTAAGGAATTCTATATATTTTATATCTTTAGTTCTCATATATTCTTCTAAATTTATTTTCATTAGTTTTTCTATTAATTGTATATTTTTCATATCCATTTTCCAATATTCTAAATATATGTACTTTATCATGGTTGATGTGTAGGTTTGGTATGTAAGTATTTGTAAGAGTAGGTAGGTAGGTGTGGTATGTAATTTATTCTAGTCATAAAATATTTATCAAATATTTTTTCCAATATGATTTTTCTTATATCTACAATTTCTATATCCTTAAGTACATACAAAACAAGTATTTTAAATTTATCTACCATTTCGTCAGATAAATAAGTATTCATTTTTCATACGATGCTTTTTTCAAAATATTCCCTGCAATCATACACATAACAAAATATGATCATTTTAGATTACTATATACTAGATTATTCTTAAATAACATATTCTTCGGTCACTATTAGCATGGTAATCTGGATACTTTTCCCTTAAACAGCGCCTCTACTCTGGCTACTCCCCTATCACGGCTTTCTTGCCTCACCGGTTTCACCTTTAGGATGGCATAATACTTAGAGATTTTTCTCCTTTTCCACTTTGCTAATAAACTTCATAACATGTTATTTTACGAATAATTCTACTATAAAGTAACTAACATAAACTTATTTTATCATATCATGATTGTCAGTAATTTATGAATTTAGCTATTCATAATCATAAATATAAATATCTATTCTGGTGAATCTGATAATTCTAAATTTTCCATAGTTGTTTGATGATTAATAGCTTTTCCTTGGAAATATACCAATTTTTATTAAATAATTCAAAAGTTTTGTGTATAAGAGAGGGTATTGCTTCAACTCATGAAGGCTTACCTCTAACAGAGCAAAATTTTCTCTATTTATAATCCTAAGAAAGCACGTAAACTATTAACACCCTTTACACATTTCCTAATTTACAAAGAAGTCTTTACATTCTGAAAAGATAAGACTTAAAGCTAACTAAAACTAATAATAGTTTTTTGTCCAAAAAGTCAAAAAGCCTATTAAATGAAAAGAAATGTCAAAAAGGCTATTAAAACTTTACAATAATTTACGTAAGAAGTTTAGTTTTTTCTTATATGTCATTTTCCTATCTTTAATTTCTTGTCTTCTTCGATTATTGCTCCTTTACTGTCTTTTTTTTTTATCTTCTTCTTGTCGTATCTGCTGCTATTTTATCTTCTTGCTATTGTAGGATCACATCTGGAATAAAGTTGTGTCTGCCACTACACCTGCTGCATATGTGGTCATCGTATCTTTGGCCAACTTGTTTACAAAACTATTCCATAGCTTCTTCTAAAATAACTCCTTTCATAATAGATCTTGTGACTGGTAACTCTTCTGGTTTTAGGATCGTTATGACCCATTTTCTTATCTCTTCTCTGTCATTTTCTCTAATATTTTTACATGTAGAGTAAACCAATAATTGATTTCTGTTATAGTAAATCCAAACTGGGTTTTAATTTATATAATTATTTGCTAAATCACTCAATATATTGCTAAGTCCAATAGTCTCTTGTTTCGGTAGAAGTTCGGTATCTGATTTTTGGTTATCTCTTCCTGTTCGCATATTTCTTCAGGGATAATATAATCTCGTGTCATTCCTATCTTGACAATAGTAATTATATATTTTATTTCATTAAATAATATTTCTGCTGGTGCTGAGTAGAAACGAACATAGAATAGCTGTCCCTTCATAATTCTTTTATAATCTATAAATTTTTGGTGAATATCTGGAAATCTTGTTAACTCTTCTCTAGCAATTGTATAAACTGTAGATAATAGTCCATAATAGTAACATAAAGAAACTAAGTTTGCACTGGTGCCAAGCAAAGCAATAAGTTTGTTATAGTTCTGACATTTTTGTGTGATGTATCCTCGGTGTTGTTTTGCTAAATCTTTACTCTGGATAGGTTTTGTATTTAACAATTTTTGTAAGGTATAAATATTATCAATATATATACGAGTCATATGGTTATAAGTCTGCTTTTGTTGATTGAGTGATTTGGAATATATGTGTATCTGGGGAGGTATAGATGACTCTGATTTTTGTATATTTGGTGTATATGGTTTGGAGAATATCTGGTTGAGGTTATAATTCTTTTTATTTGGTGGTTAAGGTTTATTTTGAGTGACTATATTCTTTCCCTTGGATACATCACTTGCGCCTACAGCTGTAACTGTAATTTCGTTAGTAATCATGAAATAATAAGAAAAGAGTAAAGGGTCCTCTTTATAATGACATAAAGCACGGTTGTCTCTCTAGGTCTCAGCATCATCTGAGTCTTACCATGTGGCTAGGACTTCATCATCATCACCAACCTGGGGAGAAGGAAGTCTATCTTTTGGTTGCAAGACTTTCCATAGTCACTTTACCTCCTTATATATCTTTATAAGGAACTTATCTCTCTTCTTCTCCCTCTTTTTCATCTTTTCATGAGACTCCTTGATATCTCGATGTGACTGTGCCAAGGACAAGTAGGCCTCTCAAGCCTTGAAATGGTGGCCCCATGCTCATGTTGATCTTCTAGAAACTTCTCATAGTTAGTCTGAGCAACATAAGAATGGAGAGCGGTAGATGGCCTTCCTGGACCTATAGGAAACACAAACATAAGATCCTTGATTGCCCTCATCTCGTCCAAAATTAAAATGATTGTAATCTAGGATACATGCAACCATCCGGGCTCGAACATCTTGAACATAGGTCATGTGAGTGCCTAGGGAGACCCGAATACAAATGTTGAATAACCATATCCTCGCCTCAGCTGTGAAATTATGCAATGATATCCCAATTTTAGTGACAACCCAAGGGACCTATTTACCCGAAAATTTTTTTCCCTCCAACCAACTTCCCAATCCACATCCCTTTGCCTCGAATTGGTCCATGTCCTCATCCGGTAGCACATATAGCTTGTTTATCTTCTCAACCCCAAAGTGAAAATTTTTCCCTCAGATCCGTACAACTGGTTCGGAGAAATATACTATGCTGAAGTTAGTTTAGAATTCCCTCACCCAATGTCAGTTCACCCAACATAGATCCAGGGCAAAACATCTCTACCTTGGGGCTACAAGTCTTTCATAGAACACCGAGAGTTTCTCAAGCACCTTATATGACCATATGCCTCTCTATAAAAGTAGCTTTGTATTCGGGAGGTGAGTATAGTACAAAGTTTGTCACTCCAGGGCTATGAAGCGGGTTTGGTCAATAGCTCTCTCTTTAGCTTTAGAAACTTGAGAATAATACAAAAGCATTAATTATAAACATTTACATATGAAAACTATGCTATGTTATAAAATTAAGCTAATGGGGTGGTGTCTTGGCAATGTCTGGGAAATAAATGGACTTAAAAGATTTTTGGTCCAAGCTGAAAAATAGCCTCAAATGCTGCAATCACGGGCTACTGATCCGCGATTCGCTAATGCAATTATGGTACCTAAAGAATGCTCGTCCAAAATTTTAAAAGTTCAAGACTTCCAATTTCAATGTCCATTTGTGCTCCAAACCAATGATTTACATTATGAATAAGAAACATAGTACCTAGATGTTCGATCATACCCTTAGAACATGGAAAAACTAGCAAGAAATTCGTTCGGGCATTTAACCAAACACTTTGAGTACACATTCGATTTCTATCATTTTTAAAAATTTTGTTTACTCAAGACTTCCCCAAGTCTATGCACACCAATATCAATAGCGAGCCATACCAAAAAATCACAATTTAATAAAGATTTAGCATACAAATTAAAATTTTAGGCCATTCCTTAGACATGAGTTCTACGACCTACACATACACATAAAAAGAGAATTTGAAGCACATACCAGATTGAGAGATGCAGAGGAGATATTTTTGCAATTTTGGATGCCCAAAATACAATAAAAATCAGTAGCAACTTGAGAGAAATTTGAAATAAGTGTGGGTCAAAATGGGATGCTGATTAATCTTTTAACCAGGATTGACTACGATGGCGTTCAGAGTTCCGTGATCGCGGTTACATGACAATCTTGATAACATGTATACCATGATCACGATAACTGAGGCAACTATTTCATCCTCTATTTTCCAGTATTCAACCTACTACTCAAATGCACTACACTTTGCCTTTCTCAACCTCATTCAAAACACCTTACAGTGTCACAATTTCATGGATTAATCACAAACAAAAATAAAACCTACACTAACAATAAAAAATCAAAGGATGTGGGCCAAGTTTCATGGAATTAGTGGGTTTCCCCCATCTAGTGCCTAATTTATCATCGCAACATGACTTTCTTCAAATTTTAAGTTATATCCTTGAGGGATCCTTCATCCACCTTCATGTCAACTACATCAATTATGAACACCACTTAAAGTTCTATTGGTTGTTTCTCAGTTTTACAAACTATAAAATGCACGTCATCATTTTGGACCCAAAATCTCATTCTTCTTGCCACATATCAACAATTGCTCTCTCGATTTCAAAAAATGGTCTTCAAATGGTAATGTGTATTTCTTGGTCAATTTCACAATCTAGGACCACAAAGTTTATCAATAAAATTAAATGATTAACCTTGATAAAGATATCATACAAAACTCCAACCAGTGTCTTAATAGAGTGATCTGCCATCAAG
Source organism: Capsicum pubescens (assembly GCA_030864215.1). Classification (NCBI taxonomy): domain Eukaryota; kingdom Viridiplantae; phylum Streptophyta; class Magnoliopsida; order Solanales; family Solanaceae; genus Capsicum; species Capsicum pubescens. The sequence continues at coordinate 187,632,733 of CM061544.1, read as the reverse complement.
AGCCTCATTGTTTTGGGAGTAGGAGTGCCCAAACCAAGTATTTGATAGATTGCATATATAGTGATATTGATGCTTGCAAAAGGGTCATACAAGGCTTTCTCAAATTTTTGTGGCCCAATGGTGCAATGGATTGTGAAAGTTCCTGGAACTTCTTTTTCCCCGTTACACTAGTAATGATAGAACTACAACCATGGGTAACATCAGTGGCTTCACCATCCACTAAGAACTTTTTGGACATCAATGTTTTCATTAGCTTAGCATATCCCAAAATTTCTTGAATGGTTGCTAGCAATGAGATATTGATTGAAAGATTACAAAGCTTAGTGATGAACTTCTTAATTTTGACATTATGCTCTTTTTTCTTTAATATTTAAGGAAAGAAGGAGGGATTTTCATTGGAGACAAGGGTTCATATTGTGGTTCATCACCCTTGACTATTTTAGAAGTTCCCTCCTGATCAACCATCTCTTCAATTGTCATCGGTTCTTCATCATCCCCTTTTTGAGAATTTAGAGACTCGTAATTAGACTCACTCACATGCTTCTTCTCTGTGTTAATTTGATAACCATTATACTTTTCTTTGACTCAACCACTTTTACACCAAGTTTTTTATATCTTTGGGTGATAGTTTCTAAGACTTGAGCATCATTTTTTAGATTTGCCTCCGTATCACTAGGGAGGCCACCATTAGGCCCAGCATTAAGTATATTTGAAATTTGGCCAATTTAGGTCTCCAATATCTTGATTGAAGAAGAGTGTGATAAAATTGTTTGGTTGATTTGAAAATTCTCAGACCATCTTGTCCATTCCGTCCACTCTCATTAAGAATTTATTAAGCACATCCTTCGCTTTTAAATTTTCAAAATCCATGAGATTTGACTCCTTAATTTTCACTCAGTCATGGAGGGGGGTACATATATTTCATACTCTTTTTCCTTATCCCGTCAAACATGATATCTATACCTATCACACCATTCCCTTTCTTAATTACGATCGATCCAATCTTGGTTCCCACTTTGACTTTGATAGGACGGGCGGGAAACCCTCGAGTACTTTGCCAAGTATCTAATTTTTTTATTAATCCACTTGGATTATTATTTATCATATCCTTTGGATGCCACGACATATACCAATATTTATGGGTGCACCGATCACATGATTTGTAAGAAGGTCTAATTGTGTCATTATTTTTGCCATATTTTCCTCTGCCTCTTCTCCTTTCTTTCATTGATACTTATCCATATAGAAGGTGGTAGGGGAACCTTTAGATACCTCGATGTCTCGGGTGTTCCACCCCCTATTTTTCCTTGTGATTTTCTCAACCAAAGTTGAAGCCACTCCATATGACAACCTCACAAGTGATCCACCGACCGCATTGTCCACCACAGTTTTATTGAGTTGATCGAACACCCTATAAAATATATGTAGGATCATCTTTCCGGTACGTCGTGATTAGGAAATTGCACACGCATTTCATTAAATCTCTCCCACACTTTATATATAGGACCCCCATTGAGTTGACAAAAATTATTGATTTCGTCCCGCAATTACAACATCTTTGATGGTGGGAAGCAGTGATCTATAAAAGCATTGGTAAGCTTGACCTAGTAGGAAGAAACCTCAACCAGAACATTGCCTCACCCAATATATAAAATGGGAAGAGGCTTAACCGTACAAATTCTCTTGAGATGTGAGCAATGTCGAATGGGGCACACACTTCCAGAAAATTTATCAAGTGCAAGTTTTGATATTCATGAGAATGACCCCCAAATAGTCTTTTTATTTTAAGCATGTGTAACATCATACTTGTGATGTGGAATACCCTATTTCCTTCATTCGGTGGGATACAAATGGCACTAAAAACCCTCGCATTATGGAGATTGTATCATCATCAAGGGGCCCATCAAATGTCCTTACATTACTTGCATGATCACTAATTGTGTCGTGGACACTACTAAAATCACCTATAAAGAAAAAAAAATAACAAATACAGTAAATAAAAACCACTACGGGTAAACTCAAAGTTACTATCAACACCACATAAGTGAAAACTAAGTATCACTCCCCAACAATGGTGCCATTTTGATCATGCTCGCCTATACCATTATTTTTGTGTAGGATGATCAATGTTAATATAATAACCCAGCTTGAGTTGGGGTGAAATCCATAAGGAGTGTAACTAGTATTTGAATCCTAAGGGTGTTGAAAGCTACTAAGTATTTACTCGCAATGTAAATATAAAGAAAGATATAAATTAAAATTTGGGGGTATGGTTTTAATGGTTGTTTATAAAAGATCTACTTGAACTACTAAATTAGAGAAATAATTTTTGATAAAATTCCAATAGGATAATGGTCTTGGTATTATGTTTTCTAGGGGCAAATAGTGCATGGGTACATGAGAATCAAATGCAAACTCTAGGTAATGATTATATGGGTAGGCTAGGTTAGGGGTTTTGATGTTAGTCTTTTAACCAAACATCAAATTATCACCCATGGATCCTTTTGAAAACCTCATGGGTGTGGCAAACAAATAAATCTAAAACCTCAATTTGACATCCCTATTTCTAGAAAGATTCCCAAGACATAGAAAATTCACAATCCATCATTATTTCTAAGACAATGTAAAGGAATAAGCTAACATCCAATTATTGTTCATAAATACTTTTCACCCATATCTCTTTTTAAAGGATGATATGAGATCTAAAAGAATACCCACATCTCTCTTTCAAGGATGATATGGGATTTTAGGAAATTGGGGCTTTTCACCTTTGTTTCCAACTCAACAATCAAGTATTAATGAAACCCAACATCATTAACCAAGGATCCACACTAATAATCAAGAACCACCATATTTGCACCCTATTCAAACATAACCCCAAGATAGATGTTTAGCTACTCATGAAGTTTAAGAGAAGAAATATACCCAAATTGACATTCAAAGCCTCCATTAAAAAAGTCAAATAAAGGTTATTCTCAATTTCAACTTCAATTACAACTAAAATCCTTGGAAAATTAGCTAGAATAATCTTTTCCAATTTAGTAGGGTTCTTACAATGCCAAAAATTAAATTCTAATTGGTAAATATCTCTAAAGTAAAAGTGTTTTTTCCCTTTGAAGGATTAGAACCAGTTGGAATTGTCTGTCCTTAGGAGAATTCTGCACCATCGGAATTGCCATGAGTTGATTTGTATCGCGATGCTCATGATCGCATTAAATCTATCGCAATTTCCATACATTTACCTAGATTTGACTAGCCGTGATTGCGACCCTCAGACCATGGTCTCGTTAACTAAGGTCAATTCCAGCTCCTGATTATCTAGCTTTTGCACTAATTTGCTTTTTTGGTTCCATTTTTTAGCTCACTTCACTTGTTTTTTTCATTTGCCTCTAAACCTACAAACCAAGGAAATTGGTGCATTCAGGTGGCAAATTTTCCATATTTACACGATTTAATCATAGTAGTGTGCACAAATTTTGATGTAAATGAGTGGTAAATTTACCACTCATTTACCACTCATTTACCACTCATCATGTATTATATATATATTTAGTGGTTTGAGTTTGGAAGATTATTATATTAATGATTATATACAATAGGTTTGAGTTTAGAGGATGATTATGGCCCTACTAATTATATTTACTAGTTCGAGTATGACTATTGGTTATTTATTGGTTCAAGTACGAATATTGATTATATTAATCATTTTAAGTTTGGCTATTGATTATATTTGTCGGTTCAAGTTCAACTATTAATTATATTTATCGGTTTGAGTTCGAATATGCATATTATGCTATGATGACATACTTTTCATGATTGAAAATATTGGGATGTAGTATTGAAAGGTAGCAATTTGGCTAAGTCAAAAAATGAGAAAATGGTTATAACATGATATGACATAAATAGACTCTTGTAATTACATGGATCGGTTCATAAGTGGTGATTAGTGAGCAACTATAATAAGGATTGTAAATGATGGTAATCTTATAGAGTGTGGGTAAATTATGGAATGATGGTTAAATGGTAATGAAGGTTAGTTATAAGGTCAGTTGATTGCTTATTCTTCACTTTAGTGTACTCTTCAGTTGTATGGGAGGCTGTGATGAGTTCTTTACTTTTCTGCACCAATTGTCATATGGGAGCCAATTTTGTAGTTGTGATTACTTGTGTGATATTATGTTACATTATGTTAGTATCCTCGTTATTTACTTGCCATGTGTAGAAGTATTAGAGATAATTCAGGTTCGTTTCTATATCTTGACTTAGATATATAATCTTGCATTTTATCATACTTATATCATGATTTAGATTAGTTAGCTAATGATGCCTATTAAGTACTCGTTGTTTCAGTACTCATACTACACTTTTGTACATTTTTGGTTCATATTTAAGTACTAGTTATCACCGCAGATCATTGATCATGCTGTATTGATATTTGTGTAGATAGGGTAAGATTTTAGAGTTTGGTCACTCATTTCCCTTTACCATTATTTTTATCCTTTTGTTGCAAGACATATGTATTGACTATTCAATATTTTTGAGTTATAATGATACTATTAGATGCTCTTGTATTGGCTCTACCAGGTTGTAGGATTCGTATCTTGTGTTGACTATTTATTTTATCAAGAACCTTTATTATTTATAAATTGTGTTCTTGAAACTTTGCCTATATTGGGCATTTCCTACCAAATTAACCCATTACATTAGCTCTGGGTTAGGGTTTGGCTTACCTACTGATGTGCTATAGAAATATAACACTTTTGACGCTTAAAATAATGAAAATATGCAAGTTTCTTAGGTTGTTTTGGTAGATATGATGTGTTTTGGTTATGGGTTGTAAGAAACTAGGTTTTTAATGCTATGTTCAAGACTAAGATGAAAATATGAAGTTTTTGGCAACTTACTTGAGCATTTTTTGGCATTTATGATTTTTATCGGGTGTGTGACCAAAGAATGTACTCTAAGTTTAAGTCCAGAAGCTTGGTTACAATAATTTGAAGACCTGACACTTACCTATGTCCATATGCGGACCGTATGTAGCACTTGTGGACCATATGTGACTAAGGTAAGTTCCAGAATTGAAGATCTAAAGACTGCAAAAGCTGGGAAAAAATTATGGCACTTACCTATGTTTATATATGGACCGCATGTGGGTAAGGTAAGTATCAAAAGTAAAAAATCTAGAGAATAAATAGTGCAGGAAATTTTTTTAGCACCTACCTGGGTCTACATGCGGACCGCATGTGGCACAAGTAAGTGGCCACCGACCCTTTTTGTCCTTGTTTGACTGGGCTTTAATGTTTAGGATTTCCTCATGTACTATGTACCCTTCATTTTTAGTGGAAGTTATGCTCTCTAAATATTTACAAACATATTTTGTGATTCTGAGATACGATTTTGGTCTTGTAATAATTTTTTATTAATTTTGGTTATTAATTCAGTTGAAGTTTTAGGTTTTCAGTTGACTTTATTGTTATTTCAACTAATTTCTTTAATTATGAATATTGTTGATTACTTCACAAGCATGAGCGGCTAAAAAACCCTTAGCTAGGGTTATGGAAACCCTGGCAGATTAATGAAGTAAGGGAAGTGCTATGTTGTTCCAAATCGATACCCATGTATGTATTGTATTATCTTCAATTTAATAGATGTCTTACCGATTGTAAATGTTTGGATACTGCTTGTATTATTTCTATTTACTCCTAAGGAGGAGGAGTGACTAGGAAAAGATAATTTTAATAGTAATTTAAAGTTTAACTATCGATCCATGCTGATAACCATTATCTAAGTAAGATAGCTAACTGCCATCTATAACTAGAGACTCAAAAGTTAATAGTTAACTGGGATCTAGGATAAGGGTTAGTAAGGTGACATCCTGAGACTCAAAAGGTAAATGGTGAGATCTTTTACCTAGTCAAAAAGACCGTTGGTGGTACATAACTTATCAGATTCTACATGCAAGGAATCAAGTTGGTTCAATAATGATGATAAGCTTATTGAGTTGAGAATCCAGGGGAACACAATCATAGTGTTCAGCTATGACTGATTACAACCAAAGTTGATATTAGTTACTTGTTCGATATAGTTACTCCAATCCCCCCATTTACATTTTCAGTTCTTCTTGTTAATTTTAGAAATTGAGAGCCACAATTTCATGTATTCCCTTGGTATTTGACCCCAACCTTTATTGCATTACTATATTTTACAACGACCGCATAGTTTTTATATTGAAAGTGTAGCTTAGGTATTATTACATACTATCAAGATTTAGTAGGTGACATCATTACTCATTAATTGGGTCATGATAAATTAGTATTACAGCCTAGGTTCCATCGGTATTGTTTGTACAAGAGCAAATTTCTAATAGAGTCCTACGGATCAAAATAATGACCTTAGTTTCCTATCTTTGGGAGGCTATGGGACATTCTTAGGATTTCTTTACTTCTTTCACTAATATCATGCTAAGAGTTTGAGTTGGTTTGTAGAAGTATTACCTTGACTTTGCATATTCAAAGATGGATAGGAAATATGTTATCGCTACATGAGATGAGGGTCCCGAGATTGAGCCTAGAGATCCTACTCTTATTCATGCATGACCTAGAGATTGTGGATAACTGTGAGATGCATCCCAAACTAGGGGTAATAATAGGTTATCTTTCTTAGGTCCTACTCTGCTCCTGGGCCAGAGATTTTTTCATCCCAGCCAGTGGAGGGCTAGAGACCAGCCCAGTTTTCACTGGGGTTTATTTCTTCTTTAGTACTTAGAGTTTCATTGTTTTAACTATTGGTTTTAGTTGATGGTACACTATATAATGGTGCACAATCTATAAATAAGATGGTACTGAGGTGGGATACAACCTGTAGCTACGGCTCCTAGAGTTGAGGTTTCTTCTACACCGGTGGTTGCTCAGCTGATAGTTGCTTAGTTTGTTATGTCTTTTGAGGAGTTGAAGATATTGGGTAAAATCTTGATATTGACTCCGCCTAGGCTTTCTGGTGGTCTAGGTGAGGATGCATATAAGTTTTTGATTGCTTGTAAGGATAGGATTCATAATTTAAGCCTTGTTGGTACTCATGGTATGGATTTCACCATATTTTAGTTGGATTTGGCTGCTTAATATTGGTGGAGATGTTATATGGATTCTAGCCAATTTAATTTTTCTCATTTGTCATGGACTCAGTTTGTTGAGATATTCATAGAGAATATATGCCTTGAAGCCTTAGATATCATTTAAGGGATTAGTTCTCTGGATTGGAGTAGGGCTTTATGATAGTTGTAGAGTATAAAGCTCATTTTCATGATTTGTCTAGGCATATAATTTATATTCTGCATACTAAGAATGGGAGGGTTCGCTGCTTTGTTAAGGGGCTTAGACTTCCTATTCGTATGTCTACTCAGAGTTTGGTTGCTGTTGGTAGGTCTTTTGATAAGCTGTCGGATCATACTTGGATTATGAAAGAGATACTTTGTGAGGCCCAAGGGGGTAATAATAAGAGGCCTAAATATCAAGGCAGTTTCAGTGAGAATAGTAGTAGTTCTCAATTTAGAGGTAGTATTTCTCATGGTGGGTATTCTCTGTGTCCATCCTATTAAACTCAAAGTCAGCCCAGTCGACCTATTTAGACAGCTCTTCAGATTACTGATGGAGATCAGTCTAGTGTTATTGATCACATTAGTTAGGTTGGTGGTCGGTATTTGAGAGGTTCATCTTCTAGCCATTCTAGTCATGGTGGTTATTTTGGATTGGCTGGATCTATTGGTTCTGGTTCTATTTTGGGTTAATGTTATAGCTATGGGGGTCTTGTTCACTATTCTCGAGAGTGCCCTATACATTGGGTGATTGTTGCTTGCTCAGAATGTTCCCCCTATTAAAAAGTTTACCTTTCAGCTAGAAGTGGTTTTCATAGTTGTAGGGTAGTTCTCAGGGTACTCGAGAAGGTTCTCAGGTAGGTAGGACACGAGGTCAGTCAGGTTCCTAGCCAGGTGGCAGGCATCGTCAGTTGTATGTAGTACTTTCTAGACCTAAGGCTGAGACTTTAGATGCCGTTGTGATAGGTACAATTTTGGTGCGCCACATGTTGGCCCTTGCTTTATTTGATCCCAGATCGACTTATTCTTATATTTCTATATATTATGCACCATGTTTAAAGTTGTTTTATGATTTATTATCCGTACCATTGCACGTATCTACTCCCGTAGGCGTGCATCGGGTTTTCAGATCATATGTTGTGATTGTTAGAGATATTAATACTTATGTTGATCTTGTTATTCTTGATATGGTGGATTTTGATGTGATTCAAGGCATCAATGATTATCCCGCTATCATGTGGTCATGGATTATTTTTCTAAAACGGTTACCTTGCCATGCCTGATGTACCCCCAATTGTGTGGCAGTTTGGTTAGCCACGAGATGATGAGGATTATTTCTTATGTTCATGCAAGTAGACTTATTTTGAGGTGTTTTAAGTCTTATTGAACTTATATTTATGATACTAGTATGGAAGTTTGTCTCTTGACTTTGTTCCTATTGTTTGTGAGTTTCCTGATGTGTTTCCTACCGACCTGCATGGTCTTACCCCTATCCATGAGATTGAATTTGCTATTGATCTCAAGCCTGGCACCCGACGTAATTCTATGGCACCTTACCACAGGGATCTTATCAAACTTAACAAGCTGAATTCTCATCTTCAGGATCTTCATGGTAAGGGTTTTATTAGATTGACTATGTCTTCTAGGGGAGATCCTGCTTTGTTTTAAAGGAAGAAAGATGGCTCCATATGTATTTATATTAATTTTAGGCAGCATAATAAGGTGATGGTAAAGAATTCTCTATCCTATGTCTTGCATTGATGATTTATTTGACTGTCTTCATGGTGTAATAGTGTTTTCTATAATTGATTTAAAATCTAGTTACTATTAGTTAAGGATTCAGGCGGAGGATATCGTAAAGATAGTTTTTAGGACCCGTTATGGTTATTATGAGTTCTTTGTGATATCATTTGGGTTGACTATGTATTCAGACCTTATTTGGATTCCTTCATGATTGTGTTCATTGATGACATCCTTTTGTATTTGAGGAGTAAAGAGGAGCATGCACAATATTTGAGGATCGGGCTCCAGACTTTAAGAAATCATATACTTTTTTCCAAGTTCTCCAAGTGGGATTTTTTGATTGAATTGGTGACATTCCTTGGACAAATGGTGTCTAAAGATGGGATTAGGGTAGACCCAACAAAGATTGAGGTGATTCGTGATTGGAAAAGATCGATATCTTCTATTGAGGTTCGCATCTTCTTGGTTTGGACGATTATTATAAATGGTTCATTGAGTTTTTTGCTACTATTTCAATGACTATAACAAGATTGACTCGGAAGGAGTTTCCTTTTTGATGGTCCAAAGAGTTTTAGTCGATCTTTTAAAATTTCAAGGATTTTCTTACTTCAACTCTTGTTTTAGCTATTCTTGTTGAGGGTGAGGGATTCACCGTGTTTTTTGATACTTCTGGTGTTGGTTTGGGTTGTGTTTGATGCTGCAGGGTTGTGTTATTACTTATGCTTCTAGATAGATTAAGGTGAACGAGAGAAACTACCACACTGATGATTTGAAGTTGGCGGCAGTAGTTTTCATAGTTAAGATTTGGTGGCATTATCTTTATGGTGTGCATTATGAGATTTTTATCGACCATTATAGTCTTCAACATCTTATTACCTAGAGGGATCTTAATGCTAGACATCATAGAAGGATGGAGTTACTGAAGGATTATGATATATCCATCTTGCATAATCCGGGCAAGGAAAATATGGTAATAGATGCCTTGAGTTGGAAGGTAGTGAGTATAGATAGCTTGTCTTGTGTTTGAGTTTCTCAGAGGCCATTGTTATGGGACATTTCGTCCTTAGCCAACTCATTGATTCACCTTTATATTTCATACCCTAGGAGGGTTCTTACGAGTGTTGAGGCAAAATCTTTATTATTTAGTAAATTTGGGGTCTCAAATTTAAGGCTAGTAAGCTTCACTTCCATCGTGATTAGGTGTTAATTGGCGAGTCCAGGAGGAATGCCATAGATTTTGAGGGTGTTTTTAGATTTGATGGCCATATTTGTGTTACGAGGATCGATGACTTAATTTAGTTGATTTTGCATGAGGCTCACAGTTTTGGATATTTTGTTCACCCCAACACATCCAAGAAGTATAGGAATTTGAGACAACATTATTGGTGGAGTTGTATTAAGAGAGATGTGGAAAAAATTTTAACTCATTTCCTTTGTTGTTAGTAGGTAAAGGCTGAGTATTAACGACCTGGTGGGTTGATTCAGAGATTGCACATTCCTATATTAAAATGGGAGCAGATTACCATGGATTTTGCTAGCGGTTTACCTCCCACTTCAAGTGGTTTTGATGGTATTTGGGTCATTGTAGATTGTTTGACAAAGTGAGAACAATATATTCCTATTCAGATGTCCTTCAATGCTGAGAGATTGGTCCAAATTTATGTTTGAGAGATAGTCCGTTGCATGGTGTGCCCATTTTTATTATTCCAGACCGTGGTTTGGTGTTCACATCAAGATTTTTGAGAGATTTTCAAAAGGATTTAGGCACTCAGGTGGATCTTAGTATAATCTTTCATCCCCAGATAGATGGTTAGTCGGAGCAAACTATTCAGGTACTTGAGGATATGCTTCGATCCTGTGTTATGGGTTTTGGAGGCCAGTAACTTAGCTTTGATAGAGTTCATAGTTATCATTCTACTATTGAGATGGCACCTTTTGAGGCTTTTTATGGTAACAAATTTCATTTTTTGGTTGGATGGTTTGAGACTTTCGAGATTAGGCCCCGTGGTGCTGATTTGCTTCAAGAGTCATTGGGGCTGATTCAAGATAGATTGAGAGCAGCTCACAGTAGGTAAAAGTCCTATGCAGATCGTAGGCTTTGTGCCTTAAAATTTTTAGTCAGTGACCATGTATTCCTCTGTGTATCACCCATGAAGGGTGTGGTGAGGTTTGGGAGGAGGGTAAGCTCAGTTCTAGATTGGACCTTTTGAGATTCTCCATGCAATTGGTGAGGTGGCTTATGAGTTAGATTGACCTCCAAATACTTTTTTTCTTCACTGAGTTTTTCATGTCTTCATTGTATGGCAATATATTCCTGATCCATCTCATGTGCTTAGATGGGACTCAGTCTAGTTGGATGAGCGTTTGACCTTTGTGGAGGATCTGGTGCTCATTTTGGGTAGTGATGTGAGGTGATTGCGCACTAGAGAGATTTCTATAGTTAAAGTTTAGTGGAGGCACCAACTAGTGGAGGAGGCCAATTGGGAGATCAAGAGCGTGATACAGACCAAGTATTCTCACCTGTTTGAGACTTCAGGTACATCCAAATCTTTAACTTTTGAGAACGTAAGTTCCTTTAGTAGTGGATATTTTAATGACCCTTCAGGTAATTTTCCATATTTCTTATTTTCCCATTAGATCTTTTCTAAAGATGTCTCAAGTCATTATTGACTTCCTAGAGCTAACAGTTCTTTTACCGCTCAGTTAATTGGTTTTTAGAGACAATTACTATTTAAAAGTCTTCGCTAGCTCCAAATGGCTACTAAGCAAAAGTTTCATCAAAATGATCTCGTATGTAAATTTTGACTAGGCCAGCAACTCCGAAATATCAATTTTAGGCTAGGTAGACCTTTGGTTCGGACACCGAAGCACCCGAGCTTATTTCTACCTATTAGTCAAAAAGTTAAGAAGATGAATAATGGTTGTGGGACCCATATTTGGTCAAAAAAACCTAGGATGGAATATTTGAGTATGTCATTACATCTCGAACATCAAATTAGGTGTGGTTACATAGTTCATTTGCGTATATAGGATTTTGAACGAATGTCGAGCACCCGATCGAGCCCATTTTGGGACTTGGAAAATCTAGTGCATCAGGTTTCTAGTGCACCGCGATAGCGGCACTTTGGACCATGATCAAAACTCCCCTTGTAGGGGAGATGCCACGATCATAAAGTGGTGTCACGATCAAGCCTTATGATTGCAGCGGGAATATACCACGATTGCAAGGCATCATGTCATGATAGCAACTACCGAGGACCTAGACTGGGTATAAAATGACCTTTTTCCATGAATTTTGGCCATTCTTCATCATTCCCTTGAGAGCTAAGAACCCTAAATAATGTGAGATATTAAACCTAAAGCTTATTGGTGATTGGAAGATAGATTAACATTTATTTTCATGATCTACCGATTTAAGATAAGAATTCACACTTTTCTTTGTGAAATTTCTTGATTATTTGCTCAAAACCCTAAAACCTTTAGGGTTTGATTTTAGCCCTAATTTATCTTGGTTTTTCATCTATTTCTTAGGGTAATGATTCCTTTATCTTGTTTAAATGTTGGGTTTGTTTTGGAACCATGTTTTCTGTAAGTGGGACCCAAATAGGGCTTTGACATCATTTTTGGACCCAAAGCACAATGGTGCAATATGGATAACGACATTCTTGTATTGATGAGAAGAATGCATTTTTTGAGAGCTTGGCATCTTGAGGAGGCTTCTCGAAAGGAAAAGACGGTAGTTTAGAGGTTCGTTGAGATCTCTTTGGCGATGAGGTTGGTTAGGTTTATACCTTGTTAGATTGAGCTAAGTCATAGTATGTTTATGATATTTTGTTGATTTGGGGTGAGTTTTAGGTGTTGGATTGATGAAATGCAAGATTTGGGGTTAGTTGTACGTTTAGGCTAATTTGAAATTTGAAATTGTAAGTTTGAAACACTTAGCTTATTTCTTATACCTTAGGTGAATTAGGCTTCATTTCTCATCCTTGCCATGAGGACATATTAGATTACTCAAGTTATGATAAAAATTCTTTCCTTACTTATGTTTAGGGTATGTTTGGCTAGAGATGCCATTCAGGAAACTCGTCACTACCAAATAGCTTGGAGAGTTTAAAACCTTACTATGAGCCTATCTCCTCCAAGTGGAAAAAGCTCCATATTTGTTTGTACAGATGCTGCTGAAGGAACCACAGAGCGCACCAAGATCCCGATAAACATATCTAAGAATGAACTGGACTAAATTATTCTGACCTCATTGGTTACAACATACGAGAAGTTGAGAAATTATCCTTAACTTCGCAGGTCGACAGAAGATGTCGTCCACTCCCATCTTACGAAGCCACACAGAAAAACCTTCCACATCCCAATGTACAAACCAAGTGATAACTTTACGGATGTAAAGAACTCGGGAACCATCTACAAGTTTATCACTAGCTTCATGAAAGAAGATGACTGATAACGGACTTCAATTACTAGGGTCGTAGCCTAATGTGTTGCTCATGTTCTTTTTCGAGACATTACATATGGAAGACTATCTGTGACTGTGAAACCTGCAACAGGGATGATGTACAACGTACTCAATTTGAATTTAACCCTCAGATGCTCATGATGTCCCTTTCTAGATCCTGTCGCATAAATTCTATCCAGCCAAACCTCCATTATGCAAAGGATAACCCAATCCACACTCACTGCATAAATTCTATCCAGGCAAACCTCCACTATGCAAAGGATAACCCAATCCACACTCCAAAATAGCCAAGTAATAATGTTATCCTACCAAGTCTACATAATGGACTTATCAGGGCCTTGGAATGCCGACAAGTCTTACAATATTGACTCAACACCTTAAAATATGATATACTTCCTCCTGACACCTCTCTATTTGACTTAATCAACCAACAACTCAAAGAGACATCTACACTGAAATTCCAAATCCAACACCTTAAGTATAAGATCATTGAAGAACAACAAACTCAAAACTTCAGGCCAAATCCAACATCTTTTCTCGTATCTCCACGAAAATATCCCTCACAATATAAGAGCCACAAATTTATCAGTCCATCAATATCCATATCCTCAACTTCATATCGAATAATAAACAAATACTTGGTACCAAAATCATATGGGAAACGACAAATATTCCTCTTATTCATAGAATAATCGAGAATTGTGATACATAAAAACAACAACAGAGCATAAATGACAAGTTAGTAGATCCTGCACACATGATGATCTCAAGTTTCGAACCAAATCTCACTACTTTAGATTGACTTTTGCAAATCCCTGAACATAAATCCCACAACAGAGAATGGGTCTCTCTAAAACAATGGCTTCTCGGGGACAATGACAATGTCGCTGACTTGATTAACCTCAATCAAGTTGATTCAAGTTTTGTTGTTCCAAGGGATGATGAACTTATGCTAAAATAGAAATCTTCCCACACAGACTCCAATCCTCCATATTCCTTCAAGTAGCATAAGGGAATATCATCCAGCAAAACCATATCAGATGAATGTTCAAAATCTGTCAACTTTGATATTACACATGATAATTTGGTTTTCAAGCCAGATGGGTCTTACCTACTTTAAAAACACCAAGCTTTGCATAGGAGGCACATGTAATTATAACGAGCTAAAAAGAACAAACCACGAGATAAGGAGTTCATGTCAGCAAAACGACCACATCATCCGGGAGATAAAACTCATAGAAGGACAAATGCTTCATCTGCCATGATAAGGGACACTTTTCAAAAGTATATCCTAATTAAATAAAGGCCAAAAGGGAATCTCAAACCTTATAGAAATCCATGCTTCTCAGTTCCCTACCGAAGATGAAGCTCTTCATCATCCTCATCTTAATCCAGAAAGGATTCCTAAATCTTCTTTCAACACAAACAAAGAAACATCTGAGGCATCCCATCTCTCTTTATTTATGGCCGACCACAATATTTATTAAGTAAATTGTTATCTAATACAAATCGTATGGATATGCAATCTAATAGTGAAGTTGACTTCCCTACTAGTGAATGTGTCAATGATAATAAAAATACTCTATAGCCATCATCCAATTGCCTGAGGATGAATGACCATCCGTGTTTAGAAAATATTCCAAAGAGATAGAGGTCTCAGAATTAGTCTATGATAAAAATGAGGTGACTAGTGCTCCAGTCCCCAAAAAAGGTCGAAACCAACCACATCAGCGTAGTAATCATTAAAACTGGACTCCATACTTTGACTATTGATGATGCCAATATCCCACCTTGGAATCATCAAATTTAGGAATTGTGCACTTTCACGACAATGAAGAATTTTTCTAAATGAGGAAAATACATCATATTGTCAGAATACACCTTCAGATTCATTGGAATTCTTAGTCATTAGTGGAACACACTTAGGTTTATGGATAAAAACACTTATCTCATATCTCAAGACTTTAACATCAATATTAGAATCCTACTAAAAGTATTTTGTAGAGATTTAGGCCATATCAGGCAAGCCATTATCTAAGTCTTAACTAGTGTAGTAAGAAGAGATTAGTACCGAAGTAGATCATCCTGAATTACCTATTTCTTGATCATGCCTGCATTAGAAACATTATTGTTACAAAAAAAAATTCATTTCTTAAACCACAGGTAAGATAAAAAAGGCAGCTATTATTTAGAAGGTTCAAACTACCTAGGCATCTAGGCGGCAGGATCAAGGCAATTCGGGGAACCAGGTACTTCAAACGAAGGAGTACGATGGAGGACACCATTTTATATATAGATGTATATAAAGAATCGGGTGAAATATATGTAGATGATCTCTACCTGATATCTAACATAGGAAAAGATAATAATAAACTAGCTAGTTTGATTCTCATGCTCAACAAATCAAGGAATCTATCTTTGGAAAGAGCATATTGCCCTCCATATCTATTCAATTAATATGTAGATATCCTTGATTAATCTATCCTCCAATAAAAAAGAACTTTCATGAGCTTCAAGTATTCAAAAAGTATGGCAGATCCATCCTGAAGCTATTTAGAGTGTACCCAGAATATCTTTTATGTTATGTGTTCATATCACTAACCAATGACTTCCCACAAGTTTTCTAGTGGTTATTCTAGTACCTATGCCACCAGTACTACATTCTCATGAAGTTCAAATGTGATGCCTTCAGGCAATTTTGATCGAATCCAACCAGCTCTTAAGAGATTCATGTTGTGGTTTAAGACATGACAGTATTGGATTCAATGCTTCAAGGATTCCTATGAGGCATTGGTATTCATGTTGCATCATCCAATAGGAATAACTGGCCATAAAGTACAAGCTCAGCTGAAAATTTCACTCCCCCTGAAATTTCTTATTTTTTCTATTGATGATGATACTATGAAGCCCAATGCTTTATTTTCTAGTAGAATAGATACAGTCCAAAAGAAATCTGGTGAAAAGAATAGAGTAAGTGGAACTAGATCAATGATCATCCCCACTGGGATGAAGTCCACCAAACATCAAAAGAATACCAGCCACCATAAGAAATCAGGAGAGATAAAGTCACCAACTCTATAAAAAGCATGCAGCTGATAGCTGCCCTACAGGGATTGCAAAGATCTATCTTACAAAAAGAGCTACTTCACCAAATCGATGAAAAGAAGCTTAGAAGGCCAAAAATACCTCAGGTAGAAGCACAATGTCAATTGGTGGATGGAAGAAAGATACACAA
Organism: Capsicum pubescens; assembly: GCA_030864215.1. Lineage (NCBI taxonomy): Eukaryota > Viridiplantae > Streptophyta > Magnoliopsida > Solanales > Solanaceae > Capsicum > Capsicum pubescens. Next base: position 187,616,197 of record CM061544.1, on the reverse strand, counting down.
ACTCATTACGACACAATCCAACACTGCCTAAAAGATGACATCAGATGACATATGCAAGAAATCTACCCTCTCCAATGGGTTACCCCTTCCAGTAGGTTTCCCTCATTTTTAAGAGAACCGTGTCCAATGGGATACCCTTTCCAGTAGGTTACACTCATCACCAAGGAAACCCTCTCAAATGGGTTTGCCTACAAGCTATAAATGCATCTTCTTGATAGCTGCTAACTCATATGCATGCACATATTGTCATATGCCAACAATATAACTATGTTTTGTTTTATTTGTCCCATTAGATATTAGTGGGGACCCGTTTGAATAAAGTAGGTTGGAAATATCACTTAGAAGTGTGCTCCATAGATAAATCTTATCTAGTCAGAATAGATATAGCTTATCTATTAGAAGATAAGATAGGATTGTAGTATTTTATTTCAAGTTTATCTATAGGTTAATCTTATCTATAGCTTCTTTCTCCTTTAAAAGGAAGCATAGGCCTTTAGTTAGAGATCATCAAATTATTCACTTAGATATATACTCTATATTGGGATCACTTTCTCAACCTAAATCCTCTCTAACAATCTTTGATATTATTAATAAAGATGTTTGTTGCCTAAACTCTCTCTCTTGTTTTCTCTCTTCCATAAGGATGGGTACTTTGATCCCTTAGGTTAAAGTAGTGGGGAAAGGAAATAATTTGAAAAGTACTTGTTGTGATAACAACATGGAACTCAGAAGTTAATTTCCATGAACATAAGATAAAGTAAGCTTTGTCCATGCGACATGGATCTCTAAGTCGTTTCCAAGTTTATGGAATAAAATTTGCTTGTTCTGCACAATAACTTTCTAATTTTGACGAACACATAGATATGATGTATAATGTAGTACACTTTTATTTAAAAGATGCTTGAGGGAAATAGGCCATGGGATAGCAGTTGTAAAACCCATTTATGTCATAAACAGATCAAATTATACTAGGTGACTAATGATTTACTGTTATGTTGTAAGAAAACTATGGTATCTTAAAAAAGCTTCAATTTTGTATGGTGTACCACCTATATAGACGTGAAATCACCTATCATAGTGAAATGGTTAGAGTTTGTGGTCGGTGGTTTTGACGAAAGCTTTGATTTTGTATGGCGTGTCACCTTTATGGTCATGATACCACCTATCATGTTGTACAATTTAGATCTCTATTTTTAATCACCTAGTTAATATTATCGGCAAGAGTCTTTGCCCTACTATATCCTTGTCTATTTAGTATCATATCCATCCCTACTCTTCAATGGAGGGAGGAAACAAGTGTTTTCATAACATCTATTGTTTGTAATCAAGTAAGACTACATTACATTTTTAGTCTTTACTTTGTCTTAGCTATTAGCCTTAGATATTTCTATAGTCGACACTTTCTGATTATTACTACCAAAGTCTTGTAACTATTAGGAGTCATAGTATTTCCTTTATCAAAGTTAGTGTTTTCCAGTTATCATATTCTTAGTCTTGTACCGAATCGAACCATAATTGATTTTTCTTAGATTTTAGAACAAATATTTTGTAGAGACTTTTCTTTAGATCTTTAGCATAAATAATCGAGTCTCTTATTGTTCAAAAAATCACAAAAATATGCCTATATTTTAATATTCATCTATTCCGTCCAAGAAAAACATGTCAACCAGTCTAAGTGATACTTTGCTATGCAAATATGACTACCTATATGCAGTAGATATGTTGTCACCAAAACATCAACTATCAACCACATATCCACTTCTGCCAAACGCCTATTTAGTTGTTCATAAGAAGGCATGTAATACTTGGATACAAATTAACTCTATGGTTTAAGAAAAGCCAAAAGGAGTTAAAAATATGTTGTTGCGAACCCACTTTTCAAGCACCCTATGATTATAATTCAAGAAGAATAGTTCATATCACTGTAAATGCCAAAGTACTTTCCACTACAATGTAAAAGACTTGGGTTTACTCATCTCCATATTGGTTTTGTAATATTTGTGTTGACATATCATGGAAGAAAAGTTCAACCAGTAGTGACAAATCTTTCCCTTCTAGATACCAGATTCAACGAGTGCCAACATGAGAATTTAGGTATATTAGAGATTATTCTAGATGACGGTTCAGTATTTGTCACTATATTCCCCAACATCAATATGCACCTATCTGATCCATACCAAATAAAGGATTTTAAAATCCAGGTTCAAATATTGGGAGCTTCACGGGCTAATTTCCATTCAGGCAACTTTTCTCAACCAAATAGACTGGCGAGTTCTAAACCATATTTTGAGCCTATCTTCTCCAAGTGGTGAAAACTTCATGTTTGTCAGCATAGATGCAACCGACGTAACCATAGAGTGCACTAAGATCTTGAGAAACATATCCAGGGATGAACAAGTCAGCATTATTCCAACCTCATAGGTTACAACATACAAGACGTTTAAAGATTATCCTCAACGTCTCTGATCAACTAATGATGTCATCCACACCTATCTTATGAAGCCACATAGAACAACCTTCCACACTTCTATGTACAAACCATGTGATGACTTTTTTTATGTAAAGAAATTGGGAACCATTTATTGGTCTCTCACGGGTTTAATGAAAAAACATGACTGGATAAAGGACTTTAATCAAGAGAATCGTAGCCTGATGTGGTTCAGGTGTCCTTTTCCAAGACATTACCCATGGAGGACCAACAGTGATTGTGAAACTTGTAATGGGACTGATGTACAACATATTCAATTTGAATTCAACCCTTAGATGCTCACGATGTCCCCTTCTAGATATAGTCACATAAATTCTATCCAGCCAAACCTCCACTTTGCAAAGGATAACCCAAGAAACACTTCAAAATTGATAGGTAATAATGTTATCCTACCAAGTCTACCGTATGGGATTATTAGGTTTTTAGAATGATAAAAAGTCTTAGAACATCGGTTCAACACTTTAAAATATGATGCATGTCCTCATGGAACCTTACTATTTGAATTCATCAGCCAACAACTCAAAGAGACCGCTTCACTGAAAGGCCAAATCCGACACTTGAATTATGAGATCATTAAAGAACAAAAAACTCAAAACATCAACCAAAATTCAACATCATTTCCCATACCACCTCAAAATATCCCTCATAATCTAAGATCCACAAATCAATCAGTCCACCAATACTAGTATCCTAGTCACAATATCTGATGATAAACAAATGCATTTCCCTAACATTACCAAAATCATATGTGAAATAACAGATGTTCCTCTTATTTAGAGAATAGCCCAAAATTATAATGTAGAAAAATAAAAATAGAGTAAAAATGACTAGTTAGTTGATCCTGCACACATGATGATCTCAAGTGTTGAACTAAATCCCACCACTTCAGATGGTCTCTTGCAGATCCCTGATGAGGAATCCTACAACTAAGTATATGTCTCTCAGAATCAAGGCTTTCTCGAGAATAATGACAAGGTCGCTGGCTTGATCTACCTCAATCAAGTTAATACAAGTTTTGTTGCTCCAAAGGAAAATGAGATTATTCCAATAGATTTATCTTCCTACACAAACTCCCATCCTCCATATTCCTTCGAGAAGCACAATGGAATATCATCCGACAAAATCATATTGGATGAATATTCAAAATTTGTTAACTCTGATGTTAGAAATGATAATTTGGATTACAAGCCATATGGGTCTCCCCTAGTTTCAAAATTCCAAGACCGACATAAGAGGTACATGTAGTACAAATGAGAAAAAAAGTCCAAACCACCAGAAAAGGAGCCCATGGTCAGCAGAGCCACTACATCCTTTAGGATATGAAACTTTGGAAAGGACAAATGCTTTATTTGCCATAGTAAAAGACACTTTGAAAAAAGTATGTCCTAAATCTTGAAAGGATAAAAGGGTAGCTCAAACCTTAGAAGAAACTATGGTTTCTCAGGCTTGCTAAGCTCTTGATCGACCCTGCAAATGATCTTATCAAATAGTCCAACTACCCCTTCTCAAGACGGAAAGTGAGATCAAAAAGGCAATTATAGGTCAGGAAGTACAAATTTCTTAGACTTCCCAATGGCAAGATCAAGAAATTTGGGTAACCAGGTACTTCAGATGAAGATTTCCAATAAACAACAAGAAAGAGAATAGTTGTGTCATCTGCAAAAAGCCTGGTCACTTTTCAAGAGACTATTCTTAAGCAAAAAAATAAAAGGAATCCATCTACCTTTTTAAGAAATTTCTAATCATACAGGCATCCATATCAACAAAGAGGATGACATTAAGTAGGTCTTCTCACTGGAAGAATAACCGACAGAGGATACCCTCTTCTCTATAGATTATATAATGAATCAGGAAATTATATGCAGAAGATATCTACCTAATACTCAGTATCAGAGAAGAAAGCTAGAGACCAGCTAGTCAAGTTCTTATGTTCAACATATTAGGAATTCTATCTTTTTAAATAACAGACTGCGCGCTAGATCTGTTTAATCATTATGTATGTACTTTAGGTCTATCTATCCTTTGAAAAAGAAGATCCTTCTATGAGACGTAAGTGCTTAGAAAGCATGGTGGATCCATCCTGAAACCATTTGGAGTGCAGCCAAAAATACCATTTCTATCATATGTTCTTAGCCCTAGGCAATGACTTGTCGCTAAAGATGTGGTGGATATTGTGGTACATGTGCCACTAGCACTACATCCTCATGGAGTTCAAGGGCAATGCCTTCAGTCATTTTGAACGAATCCAACCAGATCTAAAGAGATTTATGTTGTGGTTCAATACATGACAATACTGGTTTCGATGCTTTAAAGATTCCTATAAGGCTATGGTCTTCATGCTACATCATCCAATATGAATCTCTGTCCATGATGTCCAAGCTCAACTAAAAATTTCACTCCCCTAGAAATTTATAATCTTAATATTTTTTCTTAAAGATGAATCCTATGAAGCACAACACTTCATTTTCCTATAGAATAGATGTATTCCAAAAGAAATCTGGCCGAAAGATTGGAGAAAATGGAACTACACAGACGATCATTCCCTCTGGGATAAAGTTTGATAAGTTACAAAAAAATATCATCTACCTTGTGAAATCACAAAAGATGAAGTCACCACTTCCATCAAAACATACAACTAAAATCTCCCCTACAGGAATGCAAAGATTCATCCAACAAAAGTATTTAATTTAACAAATCGATGAATAGAAGATTGGAAGGGTAAGAACGCCCTAGGCAGAAGCGTGGTCTTAATTGGTGGATAGAATAAGTATACACAATCTCATTACCGACATCATCTAACATTGCCTGAAAAAACATATCAGATGACATGTGCAAGAAAGTTACCCACTCCAGTGGGTTAACCTTCCCAATGGGTTACCTTTTCCAGTTGGTTACCCTTATCTCTAAGAAAACCCTATCAGATAGGTTACCCTTTTTAGTAGGTTACCCTTTTTAGTGGGTTACTATCATATCCAAGAAACCCTCTCAAATGGGTTTTCCTACAAAATGTTGATCCACCTGTATGCTAGCTACTAACTCACCTGCTTGCATATGCTATCACATGCCAACAACATAAGTGATTTTTTATTTACTTAGCCTATCACATGTTAGTTGGGTATGGTTTGAATAACATAGGTTATAAATATCTCATAGAATTGTGTACTAGAAGATAAGGATTATCTAGTCCTAATGGATTATGCTTATCTCATAGAAGATAGGATAGGATTGTAATATTTTATTTCTAGTTTATCTGTACTTCCAGCTTATCTAGATTTTCCTTCTCCTATAAGAGGAAGCATAGGCCTTTAGTTGGAGATCATTAGTTTCTCTACTTAGAGATATACTCTCTACTTGGATCTATTTTTCCACCTAAAACTTCTCTTTTAAAGTTTGTTGCTATTAATAAAGATGTTTGTAGGATAAACTCTCTTTGTTTCTCCCTTCCAAAGAGATGAGTTCTTCAATCCTTTAGGTTAGAGTATTGGTGTAAGGAAATACTTTGACAATTACGTATTGTGAATGCAACATGGAGCTCTAAAGTTACTTTCTATGAATATGAAATTAAGTTTGCTTTTTCCACATGACATAGATCTCTAAGTCCTTTCCATGTTTATGAAATGAAATTGTCTTGATCTGCACAATAGCTTTATTATTAGATTTTCTTTCTTTGAAAGAACACCCAGATCTTAGGTCTTCTGTAGTACACCTTTGTTTTATTGATGTTTGAGGGCCAAAGACCACGGGAGAGCTATCATAATACTTATTTATGTCATATATGAAAATTTTTTGTACTAAGGAGACTAATGATTTACCATATTATAAGGCTGGCAAAGTCAAGCCATCTTATTGAGGGTAATAAAGTCTTTGTTCTTGGAAAACTATCCTTTAGTGGATGTGTAGCCTTGTTGTAAGAATTTTGTTCCGTGTTGATTAAAAGCTTTGATTTCGTATGGCATGCTACCTATATGGACGTAAACCTACCTATCATGTTGGAAAGGTTAAAGACTGTGGTCTTTGGTGTTGACGAGAGACATGATTTCATATAGCATGCTGCCTACATGGTCTTAAAACTTCCTATCATATTAGAAAATTTTGAGCTCTATTATTTATCACCTAGTTAATATTACAGGTAGGAGTTCATGCCTAATGTCTCCTAATCTATTTGGTATCAGATCCATCCCCACTCCTAGAAGGAGAGAGGAGTCAAGTGTTTGCATAACATCTGTTGTTTGTATTCAAGTGAGCTAAGATTAAATTTTTAGTTTTTACTTCTCTTTGTATAAGGTGTTAGCCTTAGTTATGTCCATAGTCGTCACTTTATGATTATTAATACAAAAGTCCTGTACATATTGATGTGTGAGCTAATGCTAACACATTTGTGGCTTTTAACTAAGAATAATTGCAAAGTCTTAAGCAACTTTTGTCATTTTTGATTGCTTTATGTTTGATTTTGTAGTAGAAGCTAAGATGCTAGAGAACCAACATGAATGGAAGCTAATGAGCTAAAATCTGAAGTAAATAAAGGCAAAGTATGGCTGACGACATTAGTGATAAGTCATCTTTCCTGTGATAAGCTATCAATTTCCTCATAAGCAGTAGATGGAGAATTGGCCTAAGTTGAAAGCTGTGATGATATTTTGTGATAGGACGTCAAGGAGCTGATAAGTCATCAAGATTGCCATCAGCTAAGGCAGTACATGAGAGTTGAGAAAAAGCCTTGATGAAATTTTTGATAGGTCATCAAGGAGATGATAGGGCATCACGTTTGTTGTCAACATTAGGCAGCGAGTACCAAAAGCATAAAGGAAGTTGACGACATTTGTGATAAGTCGTCAGCCTCCTGATAGGCTATCACAAATGGCATCACCTAATTCGAGGAATTTTTGAATTTTATTATTTTGTTTCCATAATTAGGGTGAACTATTTAAGTACTTGTTTAGGGTTTTCTTAAGAGTTCCGAACCTTGAGCTTTGAGACACGATACTTTGATATTTTCTCTCTCTAACTTCTTGGCTTGAAAAAGCAATTACTTTGATCAGATTTTAATCATTATTTTGGGATTTTCTGTTATGATCTAATTTGAGATTCACAATTTATTATTCATCTTGTGGTAAGTTTATCTTTAAAATCATGAATTCATATAGTTGCTTCGATTATTGCATCATGCGTGGCTAAATTCCTTTAACCTGAATTATGGGATCTAGGATTAGGTCTTGATAAGGTGCTGAGTGTTCAGGATTTAAAATGTGGTACGATTTCTTGATAATTCTGATGTTTTAATTATTGTTTGTTGGTTGCAAATGATAGATAACACCTTCTTTGATTTGCTTGAGAAAGAAATCTAATATAGTGGGAAGTGAATTATCAATAGGGACTTGGAAATACTAAACTTCCGTTTAATAATAAGCGTTGTAACAAGGTTGGTTAACCTGAGGTAAAATCTGTGCAGTGAATATAAATTCCCTAAGTCCAAGAGGATTAGGTAATTAAATACTTAAATAGGTCGAGAGACATTTAAGCATAACTTCGATAAAGATATCTTGTTGTCTTGCCTACCGTGAGAATCTTGAACCACTAGTAGCATTTATCAAGTACCAAAACCCCTAGTAAACGTAATTCTGGTTTTTCATAAACTCTTGATTAAAAACATTTACACTAAAGTGACCAACAATTACTTGTTAACTAAAACCCCCCTTTTTCTGGAAACATCCAACTATCAGTTGATTAAATTGCAAATGACTTACGTTCACACCATATTCCCTGTGGGATTAGACCCCAACCTAGGTGGGTTTTATATTGACAATGATCACTTACATTCTCGTTTAGAGGTATAATTTAAGCTTTATCAAAAATGGCATCGTTGCCAGGGAATACGATAGAAAATTGAAGTTTGTGTGTGCAAATTGACTGTTAGTTAAGTTTCCTAGTTTTACGTTTGTTTGTTGTTTTTGTTTATTGCAAGATCTTTTTAGTGTATGCCAAGAACCAGGAGTTCCGAAGAACCATTATTACCACCTAATCTGAAACCACAATGAATTGGAAGAATGGAAGAACAACAAGAGGCTAACAGATTGGCAGCCTTAGTTAGAGCTCAGGTGAATGTGCAAAATGTTGGGGAACAAGCACGACATCCAAACCCTAAGGAAGAAGATTTGGGAGATGAGGAGTTGCTGAATCCTGGTAACCCAAGGCATGCAGAGCAAATAGCTGCACCAGTATGGGGTAATGTTAACAGGAACCGTCCGTTCCGAGAAAGGCAAGAGTACCAGCCGATCCAGTATTATCTCAATGATGATGATGATGGAATGTATGGAGAAGGTGCAATGGGTGAAATTATTCCTCCACTGTTGGCACCTGGGGAAAAATTCAACATTACGAGTATTATGATTCAACTCCTAAATCTGAAGGGGTTGTTTTGTGGCCTTCCTGGGGATGACCCAAAATTGCATCTGGTGAATTTTATCACCATCTGCAAATCTTTTGATAAACTAGGAGTGGGCCAGAATACTATCCAGTTGATATTGTTTCCGTTGTCTCTGTTTGGGGAGGCAACAATATGGCTAAATGAGTTGACACCCGATTCTATAACAAACTGGAGGCAGTTGAAAGGAGATTTCCTAGAAAGGTTCTTTGCGCCTTCCAGGGGGGCACAGTTGAGGGACGAGATCAGCAACTTTAGGTAGCGCCCGACTGAAGCCTTGCATGAAACCTGGGAAAGATTTAAGAAGAAGTTGGCACAGTGTCTGAACCATAACATGACAGACATATATTTGATGGAGACTTTGTACAGGGCGCTTAACTCTGTTACAAAGCCAATTGTAGACAATGCTGCTGGTGGTTTTTTTGTTGATCTTACATTCCCATAGGCTTCAGAGATGCTGGACAGAATGACCAGATAGAGTCGGGCATGGCATACCAGAGACTTTGTGGTGGCCAGCCCCAATGGTTCTGTAGGTATTAATGCAGAACAATACAAAAGAGAAGAGAAGCATGACCAAGACATGGCTCACCTTAAAACACAGAGAGACTTACTAACCAAGAACTTTCTATCAGGCAAGATTGAAAAGATGAAAGTTGTAGGATCTCAGGATAGAAGTGAGGCTGATATAGATGAAGAGGCTAACTATATTAATAATCAAGGGGGTTTCCAAGGCAATACCCAAGGGAATAAAGGTCGGACTTACTATGATAAACCTGGTTATAAAGATAGGGAGCAATAAAATTGGAGTAATAACAATGACAGGAGCGGGATATATGTTCTTCCTGGAAATCGTGAGGCTGCTTCAACAAGTTCTGAAAAGATGTCCATGGAGGACATGATGGCTAAGTTGTTGAAGGGAGTGGAATATACAAACTCTGGTGTGACCACCATGAAGACTGATCTGACATCCATCAGTCAGTTGGTGCACTCACACTTTACTATAATTAAACAGTTGGAGCAGTAGATGAGCCAACTCTCCGCAGTATTCAACCAGAGAAAGAGCAGAACGTTACCAGTGATACGGTCCAAAATCCATGGAATGATGGATCATGAATGGCTATTACAACTAGAAGTGGTAAGATATTAGCTGGACCTTCTGTGGGCAAACGTGTAAGTGATGAGGTATTTGATGATGAACTGGAAGAAAGTAGTCCAGTGGAGTCTGAGAAGCTGGATAATTCTGATGATGTTCTAGAAAAAGAAAAAGAGAAGGATAAGGAGGTAGTGTTGAAACTATCCCAAGACCACCACCTCTCTTTCCTCAATGATTGTAGAAGAAAATAGATGATGCAAAATTCAATAAATTCATGGCAATGCTCAAGCAGTTGACAATAAATGTGCCATTGGTGGAGGCACTCGAACAAATTCCAAGATATTCTAAATTCATGAAGGACCTTGTGAATAAGAAAAGAGCAGTGAGCTACGAATTAGAGGATAATCTCCATCATTGTAGCGTTATTTCTACAAGGACCTTGGTGTAGAAAAAGCCAGACCCAGGCACATTTACTATTCCCTGTACAATTGGGTCTATGAAATTAGCCAAGGCATTATGTGATCTGGGAGCAAGCATTAATTTGATGCTGCTGGCTGTATATAGAAAGTTGGGTATGGGAAATCCCACACCCACCAACATGCGACTCGTGATGATAGGTAGGTCAGTAAAACAACCTATTGGCATTTTTTATGATTTGTTGGTGAAGGTAGCCAACTTTATATTCGCTGAAAATTTCATCATTCTAGATTATGAGGTGGACTTTGAGGTGCCCATAATCATGGGTCGACCTTTCCTCACAACAGGAAGTGTATTGAATGATTTGAGAGCGAATGAGCTCTTATTCAGGATGAATGATAAAGTGGTATGGTTTGATATGTGTAAATAAATGAAGTAGCAGGAAGAAATGAGTGTGATCTTAGTAGTTGATGTGTGTTATTAGGATGAATAGAAGGTGTCAAGAGAGGAGCAACTTGTTGCCGAGCCTTTAGCCGCAGTTCTGATAAACTTTGATCATGAAGGCATTGAGGAGTATGAAGAAACTGTTTGTGCCCTTTCAGGCATGGGTTCATATCCTTATGCTCCTTAAAATCTAGACCTTGACCTTTCTAATCGACCAACACCATCAGCCAAGCCATCCATTGAGGAGCCACCGGTGTTGGAATTGAAAGAACTATCTGGGAACTTACGATACGTGTTTTTGGGCAACGAAAACATGCTACCTGTTATTATTCCTACTGATCTAGGTGAGAAACAGGTAAACGTACTTATTTCAGTACTTCAAGGCATAAGAGATCTATAGGATGGACCATCAGAGATATTATTGGCATTCCCCCTGGCATCTGCACACATAAAATACAACTTGAAGATGATTGTATTCCAAAAATAGAGCATCAATTCTATCTTAACCCACCAATACAAGAGGTGGTTAAGAAGGAGATTATTAAGTGGTTGGATGCAGGAGTGGTTTACCCGATTTCTGATAGCAAATAGGTGAGCCCAGTTCAATGCGTGACCAAAAAGGTGGGCATGACTGTGGTTGCAAATGAAAGGAATGAGTTGTTTCCACTCAGGACTATGACTGGGTGGAGAGTTTGCATGGACTACCGCAACCTGAATTCATGGACTCTGAAAGACCACTTCTCGATGCCCTTTATGGACCAAATGCTTGATCTATTGGCTGGAAGGGGATGGTATTGCTTCTTGGATGGATATTCCAGATACAATCAATTTTTTATTTCGTATAAAGATCAGGACAAGATTACATTCACATGTCCATATGACACCTTTGCATTTAAGAGTATGCCATTTGGACTATGCAATGCACCCGCCACTTTTCAATGGTGCATGATGTCTATCTTCTCAGATATGGTGGAGGACACCATAGAGGTATTCATGGATGATTTCTCTATGGTGGGAGATTCATTTGAGGTATTCTTGGCAAACCGCAGAATAGCCTTTCAACGATGTGTTGAATTCAATTTGGTTCTTAACTAGGAAAAATGCCAGTTTATGTTAAAGGAGGGCATCGTTCTCGGCCAAAAAATATCAGCAAAAGGGATAGAAGTTGATCGATCCAAGGTGGAAGTTATTGAGAAATTACCACCTTCCATTTCAGTGAAGGGAGTGGGTAGTTTTCTTGGATATGCTGGCTTTTATCGGAGGTTTATAAAAGACTTCTCGAAGGTTGCAAATCCACTTTGCAAACTTTTGGAGAAATAAGTGAATTTTTCCTTTGATGATAATTTCTTGAAGGCATTTGAATGCCTTAAAAAGAAGTTGGTTGAGGCCTCTATTATTGTTGCACCAGACTGGTCAAAACTATTTGAGATCATGTGTGATACAAGCGGTGTTGACCTTGGATCTTTATTGGGACAAAATAAAGACAAATTGTTTCATCCAATATATTATGACAGCAAAGAACTGAATGGAGCGCAAAAGAACTACACCATCACTGAGAAGGAGCTTCTAGCTGCAGTGTATGCTTTTTAGAAATTCAGGGCTTATCTTCTTGGGACCAAGGTAGTGGTCCACACTGCCCATACAGCCTTGAGGTATTTTATGGCTAAGAAAGATACAAAACCAAGGATGATTAGATAGGTATTGCTGCTACAATAATTTGACTTTGAAGTCAAGGATAGGAAAGGTTGTGAAAACTAGGTTACAAATCATCTATCTAGAATAGAAGGTGAGGAAGCAAGTAGTGATGAAATAGAGATAAATAATGTATTTCCTGATGAGGAGATATTAGCTGTTGTAGTGGAGAAATTTCCTTGGTACGCCGATTTTAAAAATTATATTGTGAGTGAAGTCATTCCAGAAAATCTCCCTTTCCATCAAAGGAAGAAATTCTTGCATGATATGACACATTATTCTAGGATGAGCCGTATCTTTTTCGGCGATATGCTGACAACATTATAAGGAGATGTTTGCCAGAGGTGCATGTATTGTGCACATTGGAGGCATGTTCTACTTCCCCATTTAGAGGCCACTATGAAGGTGACTGAATGGAGAGGAAGGTGTTACAGAGCGGCTACTATTGACCAATATTATTCAAGAATGCCCACGAGTTTATGATGAAATATGACCAATATCAGAGGCAGGGTTCAATCTCCAAAAGACATGAGATACCTTTGACTAAGATGCTTGAAGTGGAATTGTTTGATGTCTGGGGCATCAATTTCATGGGACCTTTTGTAAGCTCGTACGGGATGAAGTATATTTTAGTTGTTGTTGACTATGTCTCAAAATGGGTTAAAGTTGTTGCCTTATCCGATAATGAAGGAAAAAGGGTTGTTGTTTTTCTCTAGAAGAACATCTTCTCTCGCTTTAGAGTACCACGTACTATTATAAGTGATGGAGGATCTCATTTTTACAACAAAGTGTTTCGAGTGACGTTAGAAAAATATGGGGTGAAACAGAATAAAGTAGCCACTCCATATCACCCACAAACTAGCGGGAAAGTGAACATGTCAAATCAAGAGATTAAAGGCATCCTATCCAAAATGGTAAATGCTAGTCGAAAAGACTAGTCTCGAATGCTCGATGATGCCTTGTGGGCATATCGGAATGCTTTCAAGACACCCATTGACATGTCACCATTTTAGCTGGTCTATGTAAAAGCTTGCCTCTTACCAATAGAGCTGGAGCACAAAGCCTTATGGGCACTCAAAAGGCTGAATTTGAGTTGGAAGGAGGGAGCAAAGCTGAGACTGGGATAGCTGAATGAGATGGATGAATTCCATCTTAGGGCATATGAACGAGCAGTCCTATATAAAGAAAAGATGAAAAAAATACCATGATTGGAGTAGAGAGACACGAGACTTCCAAAAGGGTGACTTGGTGCTCCTGTTCAATTCCAGACTCAAACTGTTCCCAGGTAAGCTTAAATCTAAGTGGTCTGGCCCTTTTAGAGTTAGTGAAGTCTACTCATCTGGAGTGGTGGAACTTGAAAATGAAGAAGGCAGTACCTTTAAGGTAAATGGGCAATGAGTCAAACTTTATATTGGTCCAAAAAAATCAACGAAAAGTGTCACTACTATCTATCTCAATAAAGTCTGAAGTAATTGAGATACCTGAGTCTTGCCGCGACGTTAAATCAGACGATGCATGGGAGGAAACCCATGAACCTGGGATTGATCAATTCAAGGTATAATCTAAACCTTATTTTAGATTTTCTTTGATTTTAAGTTGAGGGTGTAGGGTAAATTGTTATTGTAAAATTTTGTAGTCAACTAGGAGAAGTACTAGTACTTAAGGTAGTTGAATTGTTTTTGTGATTTTTGTACACCTCTTCAAGTGGTCTACTTCTTTAACTGTATGATTTGCATTTAAGTGTGACCATTGTACATCTTTGTATGTCATTAGTTATAGTAACACAATGATCATTACTAAACAACTGCCTGAACTGAATGTGTAGTAGATTCCGATATACCTCTGTGCCAAGTGTGTGAGAGATGTTACTTAGTTCCCTCTGTATGTTAAAGCCAGAACTTTCCTGGTTAGTCTTACCTAGGTTTAAAGATAGGGGTTAGGAAAAGATCATAGGTCGTGTTGATATTAGCTCACTTTAGCCTAAATCACCTTCCCTATGTGCATAATATCCCTTGATCCCTATTTTGAGCCTAATTACCCTATTTCTTTGTATGAAACCTGTCACCTTCTTATTTAGATCATAATGAACCTGTTTTGGCCCTGATCCTCCTTGGACACTGTGCACCTTGACTTAGGCAAATGGCCTAAGTTGAGGGTGGCTATCATAGGGGTGCGTGATATAGAATGAGTATGAAGAAATGTAGTATAAAAAAAGAATAAAAAGTTGGGTGCACAGGAAAAGATCAAGAAAAAGAAAAATTGTGCAAAAAAATAAGTAATAGAGAAAAGATTGCACCCATCCTAAATAATTATGATCAAGAAAAGAAAAGAGCAGAAAAGGCTAATGGGTAAAACCCCCAAAAAAGATAGTGTAGTGTCAAGGAGGCTTAGTCACTTTAAATACCATCGAGTATCATACCAACCCCTAGCCTACATTACAAGCCTAAGAGAAGTCCTATAGTTATCCTAGCTGACCTATATGAAGATCTGGGTAATGAAAATAAGGGCAAGCCTATGGTACTTGGCATATACTGATTTGAACTTTATTCTGAGAGTGAGTGTTTTGATTGTCCCCATGGTTACATATATAATTCCTGATATGAGATAAGGGGGATTTATTTGCTGTGAGGGCACACTGGTTACATTGCTAGTAACTATCTTGTTTGGGTAGTGTAATACTGGTCTATGCATGATTGTTATAGCTGAATTGATGCCATATCTTAATTCCTGTGTGTTGCATTGGTGTTCTTCATTGTACTTAAATTGACTGACTTTGGAGATGGTGAAAGTGTTTTGAGATAATATGGATGATTGACGGACAAATGTGCTTTGTATTCTCTTAGTTGTGCTGAGTTGCTTGAGGACAAACAATTGTTTTAAGTTGAGGGTATTGATGTGTGAGACAATCCTAACATATTTGAGGCTTTTAACTAAGAATAATTGCGAAGTCTTAAGAAACTTTTGTCATTTTTGATTGCTTTATGTTTGATTTTGCAGTAGAAGCTAAGATACTAGAGAACCAACAAGAATGGAAGCAAATGAGCAGAAATATGAATTAATTAAAGGAGAAGTGTGGCTGACGACATTTGTGATAAGTCGTCATCCCTATGATAAGATATTAGCTTCATCGTCAGTAGTAGACAGAGAATTGGCCTAAGTTTAAAGATATGATGACATTTTGTGATAGGACGTCAAGGAGCTGATAAGTTATCAAGATTGTCTTCAGCCTAAGGAAGAACATAAGAACTGAGAAAAAGCCTTGATGACATTTGTGGTAGGTCATCAAGTAGCTGATAGGGTATCACCATTTGTCGCCAGCCTTAGACAGCGAGTACCAAAAGCACAATGGAAGCTAACGATATTTGTGACAGGTCGTCAGCCTCCTGATAGGCTATCACAAATGGCATCACCTAATCCGAGGAATTTCTGAATTTTATTATTTTATTTCCATAATTAGGGTGAACTATTTAAAGACTTGTTTAGGGTTTTCTTAAGATTTACAAACCTTGAGTTTTGAGACACGATACTTTGATATTTTCTCTCTCTAACTTCTTGGATTGAAAAAGCAATTACTTTGAAGAGATTTTAATCATTATTTTGGGATTTTCTGTTGTGATCTAATCTGAGATTCTCTAGTTATTATTCATCTTATGGTAAGTTTATCTTTCAAAGCATGAATTCATCAAGTTGCTTCGATTATTACATCATGCGTGGCTAAATTCCTTTAACCTGAATTATGGGATCTAGGGTTAGGTCTTGATAAGATGCTGAGTGTTTAGAATTCGAAAGGTGGTACAATTTCTTGATAATTCTGATGTTTTAATTATTGTCTGTTGGTTGCACACAATAGATAACACCTTCTTTTATTTTCTTAATAAAGAAATCAAATATAGTGGGAAGTGAATTATCAACAGGGACTTGGAAACACTAAACTTCCATTTAATAATCAGCGCTGTAACAAGGTTGGTTAACCTGAGGTAAAATCTGGGCAGTGAATATAAGTTCCCTAAGTCCGAGAGGATTAGGTAATTAAATTCTTAAATAGGTTAGAGAAATTTAAGAATAACTTCAATAAAGATATCTTGTTGTCCTACCTACCGTGAGAATTTTGAACAACTAGTAGCATCTGTCAAGTACCAAAACCCCTAGTGAACATCATTCTGGTGTTTCATAAACTCTTGATAACAAACATTTAAACTAAAGTGACCAACAATTACTTGTTAACTAAAACCCTTTTTTTTCTTGAAACATCCAACTATCAGTTGATTAAATAGAAAACGACTTACGTTCACACAATATTCCCTCTGGGATTCAACCCCAACCTAGTTGGGTTTTATATTGACAATGATTGCTTACATTATCGTTGAGAGGTGTAGTTTGAATGTTATCACATATTACGAGTCATAGTATTTCCTTTATAAGAGTCAGTGTATTCCAGATATCATATTTCATCTCATACATAATCAAGTCATATTTTCTATTCTTAGATTTTCAGAACAAATATTTTGCTGGGTCCTATTAGATTTTTAGCAAAAATACTAGAGTCGGTATAGTCCAGAAAATACTAAAAATATGTCTATGTCAGAGTCTTTACCATCATTTTCATATATGTATAGTCCATGTAAATCTCTAGCAATATTAAAGATGTTATCTATCCTTAGCAAAACTTTGTCATGTAAATATGACTACCTATACGAAGTAGATAGGTTACCACTATGACAGAAAACATTCACATCATATCTACCTTTATAAAACCCCTTTCTCAGCCTTTGCAAAAAAGGCATGTAACCTATGGCTGCAGATCTGTTCTTTGGTACAACATTGACCAAAAGGATTTATAAAGTATTGTAGAATCTAAACTAGACCAACACCCTATTTTTCAACTCAGGAGGAACAGTTCATCACTCTATAGATGTCAAAAAATTTTCCACGATAGTGGAGAACCCAATGCTTCAACCATATTAACTTTGGTGTTTTTCAGGTCGCATTGATGTATCATGAAATAAAATTCCAGCCTGTAGTTGAGCTTCTTTCCCTTCTAGATACCAAATACAATGAATACCAACAAGCTAATTTGGGAACCTCAAATATTACACTGAATGTCGGGTAGCCTTAGTCACTATATTTCCAACCTTTAACATGCCCCTCTCTAATCTATATCTGATGGAGACGTTGAAGGTCCAGATTACAATTCTCAGAGATCCGCATGCCTAAGATTCCATTCAGACACACTCCATGACCAGGTATCTTGGCGGGTCCAGAGTTATGCTATGGATCTATATTTTCTGGATAGAGAAAAAGCTTTGTTCCTAAACATTGATGCCACTAACGGAACCACTCAAAATACTAACACCCTAATACAAATTCCGAAAGGTGAAATCATTAAGATACTCCTAAACTCATAGGTCAAAAATTATGAGAAGTTGAGAGACCATCATCATCATCTCTAGTCCACTAAACTAACCTTGGCCAAAAGATGTGAAAACACTGTTACAATCAGTTATGATCACTCATACCTAAGAAATCCACCCTAAATGACTTTCTCTATCCATATGTACCAATATTCCGATGACCTCCAATAAATCGACAAACCATAGATCCTATGTTAGATCCTAGGTAGCTGCTTGGATGAACATAATTAGATCAAGTATTTCAATCATGATAGCCGCTATGTTATGTGGTGCAAATGTCCTTTCTCAGGACACTATCCATGGATGTCGATTTGCAGTTGAAACATGTGCTGAGGTGATACCTCACCCACTCCATCACAAAATAAAACCACCCAAACCAAAAATAAGCCTGCAACTGATCTTTTGATAATGTATCCCACAGGTACCAGTTGCTCAGACAATTTCCCACTAAGAAAATCCTTCAAAAAGGATAACCTAAGCTATGCTCCAAAGATACCAACTAAAAAGTTATCCTGCTAACGAGAAAAAAGATACCTCTTCGCGACACAAAATCAACACTCAATTGAAAATCTAAAAATGCCATGTTCAAAAATAGAATGTAGTCCAACATCAACCAGACTCTGAAGAATGTTCCTCACACACAGACTAAGTTGGCAAGCAAAGTTAATGAAAGGACCAAACGAGCAGAACATGCATCTACTCAGCACGACAAACTTATTCGTCAGTTGGAACTCAGTCTCCAATCCCTATAATATAATATATGCCCGGTAGGTACTTCACTATCTCACTTCTTTGACAAATAACAAAAAGAAATGGATTCTCTAAATGAACATCTAACACCTAAAATATGATAGCTTCTAGCCTCAGAGAACTCACATCTCACCACCAAAGCCAACCTTATTCCCTCTGACTCAAAAAACATACTCTCCACCAAAGATGAACCACGCCTTTTTCTCTAACTCTTCAAGATTCCATATACCCATTGCATCCTCTCAAGAACCTCAAAACACACAAGAGTTCGATATTACTAAGCTTTTTTTGGAAACAAAAGATGCCATTATCACCAAAAAAGAGTTGATGCAACTCAGAAATAGTCCAAAAGGAAGATAAAATCTAACATAAATAGAGGGACCAAGATGATATCGAACCATATCATCACCATCCCAAAGAACAATATGATAATCAACAAATAAAAAGTTCCATATAAAGATAAAGAGTGGAACACCTTGCTGAATGATGGCTTTCTCAATCAGAGTGGTTACCATCACATCATGATATAAATAATAACTTAGATTAACTCATCCCAAATCTTAATGACTTGAACATCAATTATAATTTAATTCCACAAGCCATGGAAGATCCTAATCTAGTAAATGAATATTTGAAATGCAATGAAGATATCCAGGATGCTGATCCCATTAATACTACTATGGGCATAGAATGTTTGTCTAACATAAGCCCTTAAAATGGTTACTCAGAAACCGACAGTAACTTTTATGGATACATAAAGGACAGTGAGGAATCTCTTAATTCTCAAGAATATTTTGAGGACTCAATTAAATCCTCTATTAAATCTAAGGTTTTCAATCATCGAGATGGGATGACAGATGGTCTAATCCTAGAAAAAACCTAGATATAGGTACAATAGAAAGAAAATGGTAGGAATGAGATTTTATACCTTTACCCTTGATGACATCAAGATTTCATCCTGGCCCCAAAGGATCTAAGACCTCTATACTTGGATAGCGATGAAGAATCTGGCTGAAAGAGAAAATTACATGATACTCTTCAAGTTCATATCCAGATTCTCCATAATACTCAGAGACCGGTGGAATGCTCTTTGGATCAATGATAAAAACACTTATCTAATATCCCAAGACTTAGCTTTCAACATAAGAATCCTACAAGAGGTCTTCTGTAGATACACATGCTAGAGATAAGAAAATTTTGGCGACAACTCATCAAGAAGAAGTATGTATCATTCGATAGATATGTCATCAATATCCACTTCTACAAGATGGAAAGATCTACTTTGAGCAAGAAGGATACCCCAACCTTAAGAATTCTTCGTATTATTACTGCTAAAGATGCTAGTAGGCCACACAATGATGATTGTGGAGGAGAATCTCAAATCCATAATTGCCCCATAGATAGGCTACATCAGGTAGGCCATCTTCTGAGATCTGGAAATATGCACAATGAGATCTATATTAAGACATATCATCAAGAATAATCCAGCACTCGATCGATTCGGCAACAAGGATGACCTTGTCACCAAGTCCAACTACTCTTGTTCGCATCGTAAGATGAGATCAAAAAGCAGTTGCTATTTAGGAGGTTCAAATTATTTTGGCCTCCTGATGATAAGAGCAATGTGATCAAGCAAGCCAGGTATATTAGAAGAAGGATCCCAATAAACTACAAGAAAAAAAATGGTTGCTTCATCTAAAGAAAGCCTAGCCATTATTCTAGAAACTTTATTAGAGATAAAAAATTAAAGGACAACATCCAACTTTTTGAAGAAATAGCTGATCATGCGGGGATCTATCTCAGCAAAGAGGACAACCCTGAATCAGTCTTTTAGTTGGAAGAAGAACCGATAGAGGACACCCTCTTCTCCATAGACGTATATAAAGAATCAAGTGGTATCTATGTTGATGATCTCTACCTGATATCCTATATCATTGAAGAAAATTAGAAATCGGCTAGTCAAATCCTTATGTTCAACATATCAAGAACTCAATCTTCTGGAATAACAGATTGGTCTCCAGATCTTTTCAACCAGTATATGGATACCTTAGTTCCATCCATCCTCTGAGAAAGAAGAACCTTCTACGATCTTCAAGTGTTCAAAAATTATGGTGGATCTATACTGAAGTTGTTCGAAGTGCACCCAAATATACTTTCTATCATGTGTTCATAAAACTTGTAAATAACTTCCTGTAAGAACTCCTATGGCTATTTTGGTACCTATTCCATCAGTACTATATCTCATGGAGTATAAGTGTGATGCCTTTAGGTATTTTGATCGAATCCAACCAGCTCTAAAGAGATTCACGTGGTGGTTTAAGCCACGAAAATTCTAAATTTGATGCTTTAAGGATTCCTATAATGAAATGGTATTTATGTGGTATCATCTAGTAGGAATCACAAGCCACAACGTCTGAGCTCAGACAAAAATTTCACTTCTCTAGAAATTTCAAGTCTCAATACTCTCCCTGGAGTATGAATACTATGAAGCACAATGCATCATGTTCCAACATAATAGATTTATTCCAAAAGAGATATGACCAAAGAAATGGGAAAATTCAAACCATAACGATGATCATCCCCACTAGAATAGAGTCTGAGGAGTAATGAAAGAATATCAATGACTGTACAAAATCACAAGAGATGTATTTACAACCTCCATCAAAAGCATACGTCTAAAAGCTCCCATACAGGAATTCAAAGATTCATCATCCAACAAAAGGAGTTACTTCACCAGATCGATGAAGAGAAGCTTTGAAGGGTGAGAGTACCCCAGGAAAAAACACAACATTGATTGGTGGATGAAAGAAGGATATGCGAGCTTATCACCGACACCATCAAACACTACCTAGAAGATAATGCCAAATAACATGTGAAAGAAAGTTAACCTTACCAGAGGGTTTCCCTCTCTTGTGGGTTACACTTTTTAATGGGTTACCCTCATCTCCAAGAAAACCCTATCTGAAGGGTTTCCTTTTCCAATGGTTTACACTTTCCAATGAGTTACCCTCATCTCCAGGAAAATGCTCTTAGATGGGTTACCCTCTCAAATGGTTTTGTCTACAAGCTGTTGATCTACCAACTTGTAAGATTCTAACTCGCCTTCTTTCACATACTATCATATGCCAACAACATAAGTGTATTTTGCTTTATTTAGCCTATCACTTGTTAGTGAGGTCCAATTGGAATAAAGTAGGTTGTATATATCTCTTAGAAGTGTGTGCCAAAAGATAAATCTTATCTAGTCTTAGTAGATAGGGCTTATCTCTTAAAAGATAGGATAGGATTATAATATTTTATTTCAAGTTATCTCTAGGTTAAGCTTATCTAGAGCTTCCTTCTCCTATAAAAGGAAACATAGGCCTTTAGTAGTAGATCATCAGCTTCTCCACGGGTTCTCTACCTAAAACAACTCTTGTAATCTTTGATATTATCAATAAATATATTTGTTGGCTAAACCCTCTTTCTTGTTTTCTCTCATCCAAAGGGATGGGTACTTTGATCCTTTAGGTCAAAGTAGTGGGGTAAGGAAATACTTCAACAATTACTTGTTGTGATTATAACATGAAACTCTAAAGTTAATTTCCATGAATATGAAATAAAGTCAGATTTTTCCATGCGACATAGATCTCTAAGTCTTTTCTAAGTTTATGAAATAAAATTGGCTTGTTCTTCACAATAGCTATCCAATTTTGATGGACATATATTTATGATGTCTGACATAGTACACCTTTGTTCTATATACTCTTGAGGGCAACAGTCCATAGGAGAGCCTCCGTAAGATGCATTTATGTCATACATATAACAAATTGTGTTGGTGACTAATGATTTACTATTTAGTTGTAATAAAGCTATGGTGTGTTTATTACAAGCTTTTATTTCATATGACGTACTACCTATATGGATGTAAAACTAACTATCATGTTGGAAAGGTTAGATTCTGTGGTCTATGGTGTTGATGGAAGCTCTAATTTCATATGGAGTGCCGCCTACATGGTCGTGAAACCACCTATAATGTTGGAAAGTTTGGAGGTATATTAGTAATCACCTAATTAATACTGTTGGCAGGATTCTATGCCCCGCTGTCTCCCATCTATTAGGTATCAGAGCCATCTCCTCTCCCAAAGGGAGAAAGGAAGCAAGTGGTTGCAAAACATCTATTATTTGTATACAAGTAAGACAACTTTACGTTTTTAGTCTTTACTTTACTTTGTCTAAGCTATTAGGTTTAGATATTTCCTTGGCTTAGCTGTTAGCATTTTCCAGTTATCATATCTTGAGTCCTATACGTAATCGAGTCATAGTTACTTTTCATAGATTTTAGCACAAATATATTGAGTCTTTATAGTCAACAAAAACACAAAAATATGTCTATTTCTGCATGGACACCATCTTCATCTAGTTCTTCTAACAGTTTAGTCCAAAACAATATGTCAACCACTCCGAGTTTTACAGTGTCATGTAAATATGACTACCTATACAGAGTAGATATTTTGCCACCATATAACCAACTATCCACCATATAACTGCCTCTACCAAATGCTATTTATCATTTGCTAAAGATATATGCAATCCATAAACAAAAAACCACTATATGGTTCAACATAAGACAAAAGGAGTTAGAGAATATGTTGTTGCAACTAAACTTTCTCACCCTCCTATTATTACAACTCATGATGAACAATTCATATCCCTGCAAATGCCAGAGGACTTTCCACAAAAATGGAGAAGTCTTGGATTTACCTATCTCCATATTGGTGTTGTAAGCATTGCATTGACATAACATTACAGAAAAGGCCAGCTAGTGATGGCAGGCCTTTCCCTTCTTGATACTATATTCTATGAGTACCGACATGCAAATTTCAGAACATCAAAGATTACCCTGGATGTTGGGACAGTCCTTATCACCTTATTCCTAAATTTCCTTATACCTTTATTTGATCCATCTTAGATAATGGTACTGAGAATCTAGGTTCAAATCTTTGGAAACTACAGGATGAAGATGCCTTCAAGGCTACCCTTAATTACCAAATGTTCTAGCAAGGTCAAAACTATTCTATAAACTTATCTTCTCTAAATTACGACACGTCCATATTCCTAAATAAAGATACAACTAATTGAACCAAAGAGTACACTAAGATACTAAGATATATATATATATATATATAGAGAGAGAGAGAGAGAGAAATAAATTGGTCAGTATTCTTCCAGCTTCTTAGGTAGCTACTTATGAGAAGTTCATAGATTACCATTAACCTCTCCAGTCAACTGATATTGACGACCCCTCCCATTATGAGACTCCACATTGAGAAACCTTTTACATCCCTATGTACAAACTAAGAAAATACCTCTTGAATGTAAGGACTCAAGGGCTATCTTCTAGAAGCTCACTTGTTCCATGAAAGCACATAATTTAATAAAATACTTCAATCATGAGGGTCATAGCCTATTGTGGTGTAAATTCCCCTTTTCAAGACAGTACCCATGGTGGACAAAATGTGACTGTAAAAAGTACAAAGGGGATGATTTCTAACACACCCAATCTAAATTCAACCCTTAGATGCTCATGATGTCCAACAACTACTCTGCAAAGGATAGCCCATGTTGCGCTCTAAAATTGCCAAGTAAGAATGGTATCCTACTAGCTCTACATAATGGACTTACTAGAATCCTAGAAAACCAACAAGTCCTACAACACTGACTTCAAACCCTACAATACGATGTGTGTCCACCAAGAATCTCACTATTCAAATTCCTTAGCCAGTGATAAAAACTGCTTCCCAAAAAACTCAAATACAACACCTAGACCATGAGATCCTCAAAGAAAAATACTTGTATAAGTTTCTCAAAAAACAACAAACACAAAACTTCAGGTTGAATCAAATATTATCTCCCATACCACCACTGAAGCATCTGTTTTAATATAATAGTCACAACCTTATCAGTCCACCAATACTCATGTCCTCTAACCCAAAATCTTATGAAGATCATAACGTTACACCTAAGATTGGAAAACTAATTTGGGAAATGATAGATACTCCTCCTATTCAGGAGACAACCCAGAATGATGCTATAAAAAGCAACAACAAGACATAAATGTCCAGTCAGTTGATCTATAAAACATGATGATCTCAAGTTGTGATGCTATGAAATATGATCCAAATTCTATGAATTCAGATGATCCTTTACAGGTCACTGATAAGAATTTATACAACAAAGATTGGGTCACTCTAAAATATGGCATTTTCAAGAATAATGACAAAGAAGCTTGCTTTACCACAATTCATTAAGTTTATCTATATCCTTCTATCCCAAAGAAGTGTTGATACTAAAAGAGCCATTCTCCCACACAGAGTCTCATCCTCTTAAGAAGCATAAAGAAAATTAATTCAACAAAAACATATTTAATGAATGTCCAAAATCTATCAACATTGATATGACATATGATGATCCAGTTCTTAGGCTAGATGGTTCATCTCAGCTCTCAAAATGCCAAACATATCATAAAAGATACCTACAGTATCGATGAGCCAAAAAAGAGATGAAACTCAGGCAAGCTCAAATATTTCATCTGCAATGATAAGGAAAACTTTGCAAAAGTATGTCCTAAATCCAAAAAGGCCAAAAAGAAAGCCCAAACCTCAGAAGAAACCATGGATTCTTAGTTTGCAGCCGAAGTTGAAGATCTTTAATCCTCATTATGATCTAGATGGAATTTTTGAATTTGTTTTCAATGCAAACAAAGGAACATCCGAGGATGTCCCATCTTTCTTCATTAATGGCCAACCAAAACTTTTTATTAGTAAAATGTCCTCTGATTATATACGATCTAAAAATGATGATGAATTTCATGCTGATAAATATGTTAAAGATATTTAAAATGCTCTAGAACCATCAATCTAATTTCCTGAGGATTAATACTCACCCGTGTTTAGGAAACACTCCAAAGAGCTAGAGGTCTCTAAATTAGTCTCTGATCTGATACGGAATAAATGGACATTTTATATTTTGATGACATCTTTAGAGGCCAACACATAGAGTCTCAAGACTTAGTCACCTCGAGGATAAGAGAACATGCATGGAGGACCCATTTTAAGCATGACATTAAACAAACCCTTGTGTGGAAGATTGTGTGGGGGCTTACATTTGATGCCAATTCGAGACCACAAGTTTTGAAGTGTGACCCCATGGTTTTGGATCATTGAAGAATCACCCTTCATTAAGGGTATTTTTGGGGATTGCACATGTTAAAGAAATAACCCATGACCTTCCCTTTCATTAAGACAATATTGTTCTTTGCTTGGAAACAAAGGCTCTTGAGGTAAGATGATTTCATTAGGGGTCACCGTAAGAGTGTGGTTTTGATTATTACATTTATTAGGGGTTAGTATTGAAATACACTTGGTTCTTAACCTTGTAATAATCTTGGTCTCATTATTTATCCTTTACTTTCTTGTAATCTTGTTGTGTTGTTCTTGTTGCCTACTTGCTGAAGTTATTGTTCTTTTTGTTCTTCCTTTTATGTGTTGTTAATATAGTTTGGGTTGGATGGAAAATAGGTGTTAAAAACCTTGTTATCATCTCTTTCTTGTTCTTATTGTGAATCCAAGAGTGGTCATCAAATAGGTCCTCGGGTTCTTGAATTTGTGGATTCACTTTGGTGTGTGTTTTCTACCTTCCATTGTTGTTCTGGTATCATTTGGTATCAAAGACATCATTTATTTCATTCCCACTATATCAATCTTGGGTTTTTTCACTCAAAAAAAAAATAAGTATTGAAAAGCTGAAAAACTCAAAAATACTAATTTGTCCACGTTTTTGTGTTTAGGCCGAAATTTGAAGCCAAGTTTTCTTGTGATTTTTATGTTTTCTAGTGTTAGATATTTCTTTTATAATATTATAAGAGGTTTACAAGGTCTAAAATTTCACAAAAAGAAGTTATTCTATGGGTTTGGTGTCTTGGCCGAAGTGTTGTTGTTTGTCCGAATTTGTGTCTAGATTTAGGTGTTGTTTTGATTGTATTTATTGTTTCTTGTGTTGTTTTTATTTCTATCTAACACTACTTGAGTCTAACCCAAGTTCTTGAGAAAATAAAAATTGAAAGTTGTTGTGGGAAGAGTGGACGGTTTTGTTGTTGTTATTGTTAAAGTTCTTGTGTTGTGTTGAAGAAGTCTTGTAAAAGGTTGTCGTTTGATATAAATTCAAAGGGAAGAGAGTGTGAGTTCTTTTTAGTCTTGAAACAAATTTAAAAACATTACCAAAGGCAAAAAATAACAAAATACCTCCCAAAAGTATTCATACCAAAAGGGAGTAAGTTCATTTTTCTAGACAAGCCAAAAAAGGAAAGGGGGACAAGAACTCTAAAAGGTTGTCTTGCCAAAAAGGTGAAAGTTGTTCAAGGTTTGCATTTTGAAAAAAAAGGACTTAAAGTCTTATTTGTTAACCTACCAAAACCGAAATTCCCCCCATCTTTGTGAAATTTGAACAACCAAAATTGTTGAACAAAATTTTTCAACTTCAATAATATTTTTTGTCCGTCAACCAATAGTCGAGTGCCACATCATCAATAGCTCAAGAACGTTGGAATTCCTAGTTTCACTTTTTTGATTCTATTGGTTTCCATTTTGTTGGTTCTCATAATAATTACCAAACTAATAAATACCTATTAGATTGTAGATTAGTTTTTTTGGTATGTTTTCTTTCGTGTTAAGAATTGTATCTTAACACGTATTTTGTGCTTTTCTCGTTTATAAGTCATAGTATTTTCTTTGTTTCAAGTTCGTAAGTAAATTTTGTTTTTATGTATTGATTTGATCGAACAAGAATCCATCCCGGTCTCCAAGTAGAATTGAGATCTTATTGACTACCGGAGTATAAGCAATTTTCAATATTTGCTGGTCCAATTGTAAGAATCACAAAGGTGGGTGTATACGAGTATTGGTGAGGAGCTTTTACTACTAATATTGTTTTTTCATTTTGTAGGTACAAAGGTGATACAAGGGGAACATGTTTTTGATAGACGGAGATTATTATGACTACAACATGGGAGACTATGATTGTAGTGAGAGGTTTTATGTCTACAAAGTTGAGGGAGATTGCGGAGGCTATGAAAATAGCCATGATCAAAACTTGGGCAGATTTGAGAGTTATGGTTTTGAGGTGGAAAATGAGGTGAATGAAGTGCCTAGTGCATATGGTGAATTTGGAGATAATGTAGGACCTCGTGATGGATCTTATGATGACGTTGGGGCATGTGAGGAGTCTTACACTTCTCACTCCGAACCTAGATTTGGTGTTAGGCATAACCCTTTCGTTCGCAAAGCTTATGAGAACTATGATGAGATTACACGTGAAGAGTGTGAAGATTCATATTATCCACCTTGTAGTACTTCTTATCAAAGTTGATATAGTGTGAATAGTTATACTAGCTCTAGTGGAGGTTGTCCAACTAGAAAAAGATGGTGTGCATCTCCAAAACCGAGGGGTACTCATGTGCTTTACAATGTTGATCCGAGAAAGAGTGTACACTCCAGAAAGGTGACCATTTATGGGATACCGGGATTCCTCATTGTGTTAAATCATAGGTACTATAGAAACTACATTATTCCATCCATGGTTGACTACTTGGGGTTTTTTGCAAACCTATACTTGCTTCACACTTCTTGGAAGGGTTTAAGGTTACCGAGAGGGTCAAAGTTGTATTATCCCAATTTGAATACCATGAGGAGGTTTGGTGAGATATTCTTCCATTGACATACAGTCATGTATGGTTAGGTGCCGATTGGTTTGCACAGCATAAAGTTCCAAATGTGCAAAATTGGCCAAATGTTATAAGAGACAAGTAGGGAAATCACCTCGTGTTATACATGCTTCCCGAGCCGCAAAGAGAAATGAATACTTACTCCGATTTGAATTCTTATGAAGGACAAAATATTAACAGGAGTAAAGGTGTGCAAGGTGGTAATCCGAGAGAGGAAAAAGGAGGGGATGTGTAGAGTGAAGTGAGGGGATTGCCACTAAACTGAGGTAACATTGTTGTCCTTCTATTTCTAAGGACATTTGTGTAGGAACCGACATGGCAAGTGAAGGAGAGAAATGCCGAAGTGAAGTTTCTTCCCAAGCTTGTGGAGGTCCTTGATAACGCTCAACTTACGCGTTAATTTAGTACAAGGCGGTCGTCGTCAATATATTTACCCAACTTTGGAGTTGGGGTCGAATCCACAAGGAACAATGTGAGTGGTGATTAAACTAGTTTGAAATTATAGCTACAAGTTAACTTCAAACAAATGATACGAAAAGAAAAAATGAGGGGTTTTGAGTGTCCAAATCAGTGATAGAGAGGAACCAGGGTTGTGATCACTATGATTATTAATCCCCATTAAATAATAACTATAGTATTGGGTTCTCATGACTTGTGGGAAACACCAAATTATTAGTTTCGACAGTCATCTAAGTATTTCTCAACCTGCCTAGATGTTGACTTCCCTAATTCTCTCGAACTTAGGAAATCATTCTATTCATACTGAATTTATCTCAAGTTGATCAATCTTGTTGCAACATTAATCATTAGATGGGATCTTAACCATCCAAAATCCTTGTTGATAATTCTCTACCTTTAGTTTGTTTCTCAGTTCGAGCAAATAAACATAAGGCCAGATTTATTGTTTGCAACCAATAAATAACAATCATAACAAAGGAATTATCAAGATGTCCCCACAATCACTCAAACCCTAGCCAACTATTAAATCTATGGAGGAAGAATCATAGATCCTACAACACTAGTTGTGCATTTTAGTTCCACATGAGAAAGAAAGAGATATCAACAATTATATTTATCATTCAAAGTAATTAAACTTACAAAAGATGAAGGCTGAAGTTGATTCTCTTCTAAGTTCAAGAGAAAATTCCCACAGCCAAATCAAAGAGTTGAAAATTGAATTCAAAGTTAAGAGAGCCAAAAAGAAAAGTAAACTCCCTTTGAATAAGTTCAAGATTTCTTGCCCCTTTCTTTTAAATGAAACCCAAACATATGCTTTAAATACTTCAGCCTAATTACGGAAACAAAATCACAGATTACAGATATTTTCTCGCACAGTTGATGATGAAGTGTGATGCCTTATCAGGAGTCTGACAACTTATCAGAAATGTCGTCAGCTTCTTATCCAAGTTTGATAATTTCTGCCTTAGGCTGACAATGACACTCTGATGGCTTATGTGGAGTCTGACGACTTATCAAAATTATCGTCAGGTGCTCTTCCACTTTCATGATTTCTGTCTTGGGATGAAGGCATTCCTGACGGCTTATCAGGGAATGTCATCACACTTCTGCTCCCACTACCTCACACTACCTATAGCTGACGATGATTCTTATAACTTATCAAAAAGTTGATGACTTATCCGAATTGTCATCGCTTCTTCACTTCAAGTTCTCAAGCACTGCCTAAGCCTGACGACGAGCCTGACAGCTTATCACAACTCTGACGGCCTATCACAGGTTGTCATCACTTCTTCCAGATGAATCTCATTCTTTATCTAAGGATGACGGCAACTCTGATAGCTTATCACAAGGCTAACGACTTATTAGACAAGTCATCAGCTATACTTCTCTCTCTACTTACTGGAAATCAACTCTTTTACTTCCATTATTTATGGTTCTCTTGCATCTTGACTTTTACTGCAATATCAAAGAGAAAACAATAAAAAACCACAAAAGTTGCTTAAGACTTTGCAATTATTCTCAGTTAAAAGCCTCAAATGTGTTAGCATCTACTCACACATCAACACCCTCAACGTAAAACAATTGCTTGTCCTCAAGAAACTAAACCAAGAGGATACAAAGTACATTCAGCAGTCAACCATCCATATTATCTCAAAACATCTTCACCATCTCCAAGGTTAATTAATTTTTAAAAAAACAATGTGCATATTATTGAAGAACAACAATGCGACACACAGGAATCAAGATATGGCATCAATTCAGCAACAACAACCATGCATGTACCAAGATTACACTATCCAAACAAGTTAGCAACCAGCAACGTAGCCAGTGTGCCCTTACAATACAGAGGTCCCTTCTCACTCATATGTGAACTCAAGCATGTCAATGCAGGGACAGTCAAGAGACACTCACTCTCAGAAAGAAGTTCCAGTCAATGTATGCTAAATACAATAAGCTTGCCCTTATTTTCATTACTGAAGCTTT
Source organism: Capsicum pubescens (assembly GCA_030864215.1). Taxonomy (NCBI): domain Eukaryota; kingdom Viridiplantae; phylum Streptophyta; class Magnoliopsida; order Solanales; family Solanaceae; genus Capsicum; species Capsicum pubescens. The sequence continues at coordinate 187,585,279 of CM061544.1, read as the reverse complement.
CAGACAGTTAAGTTAGGATCACTGTAGGACTTTTCTTCATCTTGTAATGTAGGCTTGGGGATGGTATGATACACAAAGATATTTAAAGTAACTAAGCCTCCTTGGCACTACACTATTTTTGGGGTCTCACTTATCAAGCTTTACCTTATTTCTCCTTTTCTTGATTAACGAACATTTAAGCTGGGTGAAGTTGTTATTCATTCATTTTCTTTTTTTCACAACTTTTCTTTTATCATTCTTTTTTCTACCACATTTAGCCTTGCATTTTTTTAAATTGAATTTATACTCACTTTACATCATGCACCCCTTTGATAGCCACCCTCAACTTAGGTCATTTGCCTAAGTCAAGTTGCACAATGTCCAAGGAGGACTAGGGCCAAAACTAGTTCATTATGATATAAATGGGACGGTGATAGGTATCATAAAAAAAATAGGCTATTCAGGCTCAAAATAGGGATCAAGGGATATTATGCATACAGGGAAGGTCATTTAGGCTAAAAGTGGACTAATATCAACAACCGCCTATAATCCTTTCCTAACCACTATCCTACAACCAAGGAAAGACCAACCGGACAAGTTTTGGATTTATAGCACAACGGGAACTAGGTAGTATCTCACACACACATGGCACAAAGGTACATCACAAGCTACTACCCATTTGGTTCATGTGATTGTTTAGCAATGGTTATCATGTCACTAGTACTAATGCCATAACAAGATGTACAGTGGTTACACATAAATGTATATCACACAGTTATAAAACAAACCATTGGAAAGGTGTTAAAAAATTAACAAAAACATATTAACTGCCTAAGGTACTTGTATCTCTCCTAGTCAACTATAATATTTTACAACAAATCACAATACGCCTAAATATGCCCGCTCTACTAGGAACAAGACTTCGGGGAAAAGAGGCTTGGTAACAAAAACCCCAAGAGGAAATCAACACCCACAAGTAGCCCCACCCTTAACTTAAAATCATACAATGTCCCCAGTGTATCAAACCAAAACAAGAGAGTCAGAAACATACCTGTGGCACCATGGATGAGACGATCTGATGTCAATCACATAATACAAACACAAAAAACAAAATACCTTGGGTTGCCTCCCAAGAAGGGCCTAATTTAGTGTTACGACTAACCTAACATAGGGTTTTCCTCCAACTTGAGGATTTGAATTTCACCCCCAACTTAGAGTCTATCTTCTTGCCTCGCTCGTTGGGGGGTGGTATAAAAATTAAGATGTCGAGTAATGATTGAGCATGGTAAACCACTCGTCTTTAAAGTGAGGTGTGTTTTTATGTTGCTTGTCTAATGTAAAATCAAGAATATAGAATTCTTGTTTCTCATCTTCACACTCTTCTACTATTTTAAATGATTCCACAGATAAGATATCATCTAAACATAATGTAGAAAAGTTCTTTGAATGAATCCTACTTCAAAATTTACACTATCTACTACACACTCACTTTTATTCACCTTCTCGACATCTTCACTTTGAATAAGGCTAGAGTCTTTATTATAGATTTTCTATGTTTCTTCTTTTCCCTCAAGCACCATGTCCTCAATCTTGGTATCATCTATCATGGTTGGTTCGGTTGGTTGGGAAATGACTAAGGGTTGCTCAACATCAAGATCAACATCAATATAGTGTTCTTGCTCCTCATCTTCACACTCTTCCATTATTTTAAATAATTCCACAGATAAGAAATCATCTAAACATAATATAGAAGAATAGTTTGAATGATTGATCTCTATATACATCACCTCATGAATTATTGGATTCATGTCTTGAAATATATCACGTACAATATCATACATTTTTTCCTGGAGATCCAACATTCATTGAAATATAGCTTCAATGCCACTCTTCCCAGTGCTTTGTTCTTCTTTTTATTGACCATAAGACCTATCAAACTCATCAGAAGAACTAGAAGTTGGGTTAGCGCAAAAGAGGAAGGGGGCATTTGGGCAATCACTCAAATGTCCATCTTGACCACCACATAAACAACAATCATACTCCTGGTAGGATGGATATGGAACATATATCTCTCTCCAGAGAGCATATCTACAATCTTTCTAAAAGTGAGGTCCATCACTATATGGACATGGATCATCAAGATAAGATTTCCAACCACCAAGATCATGTTCATTCCGCGATTCCATAGTAATAAGTAAACTCAAATAAAAATTTACCTAAAATAAGAAATAAAAGAAAACCAAAAACAAATATTTACAAGTTTGAATTCAACCAAGTAGGCTAAAATTTCAAACCAACTCAATATGCCAAATTGGTCCCCGGCAACGGCACCATTTTTTATAACACTCAACTTACACGTCAATTTAGTGCAAGGTGGTCATCGTCAATATATTTACCCAACTTTGGAGTCGGGGTCGAATCCACAAAGAATAATGTGAGTGGCGATTAAACTAGTTTGAAACAATAGCTACAAGTTAACTTCAAACAAATGATATGAAAAGATAAAATAGGGGGTTTTGATGGTTCAAATCAGTGATAGAGAGGAACTAGGGTTGTGATCACTATGATTATTAATCCTCATTAAATAATAACTGTAGTATTGGGTTCTCATGACTTATGGGAAACACCAAATTTTCAGTTTCGACAGTCCATCTAAGTGTTTCTCAACCTACCTAGATGTTGAACTACCTAATTCTCTTGAACTTAGGAAATCATTCTATTCATATTGATTTTATCTCAAGTTGATCAATCTTGTTACAAAATTAATCATTAGATGGGAGCTTAACCTTCCCAAATCCTTGTTGATAATTCGCTACCTTTAGTTTGTTTCTCAGTTTGAGCAAATAAACATAAGGCGGGATTTATTGTTTACAACCTATAAATAACAATCATAACAAAGGAATTATCAAGATTTCCTTACAATTACTCAAACCTTAGCCAACTATTAAATCCATAGAGGAATAATAATAGATCCTACAACCCTAGTTGTGGGTTTTAGTTCCACATGAGAAAGAAAGAGATATCAACAATTATATTTATCATTCAAAGTAATTAAACTTACAAAAGATGAATCCTGAAGTTGATTCTTTTCTAAGTTCAAGAGAAAATTCCCACAACCAAATCAAAGATTTGAAAATTGAATTCTAAGTTAAGAGACCTGAAAAGAAAAGTAAACTCCCTTGGAATAAGTTCCAGATGTTCTGCCCCTTTCTTTTCAATGAAACCCTAACATATGTTTTAACTACTTCAACTTAATTACGGAAACAAAATCACAGATTACAGATCTTTTCTCGCACAGGTGACGATGAAGTGTGACACCTCATCAGGAGTCTAACAACTTATCATAATTGTCGTCAGCTTCTTCTCCAAGTTTGATAATTTCTGCCTTAGGCTGATGATGACACTCTGATGGCTTATGAGGAGTCTAATGACTTATCAGAATTATCTTTAGGTCCTCTTCCACTTTCATGATTTCTGACTTAGGATAATGGCATTCTTGATGGCTTATTAGATACCTGACGGCTTATCAGGAAATGTCATCACACTTCTACTCCCACTACCTCAAACTGTCTATATTTGATGATGATTCTTATAACTTATCCCAAAGTTGACAAAATATCTGAATCGACATCGCTTCTTCACTTCAAGTTCTCAAGCACTGCCTAAGCCTAACGAAGATCCTGATGGCTTATCACAACTCTGACGGCCTATCACAGGTTGTCGTCACTTCTTCAAGCTGAATCTCATTCTTTGTCTAAGGCTGACGGCAACTCTGATAGCTTATCATAAGGCTAAAGACTTTTAGACAAGTATTCAGCTATACTTCTCTCTCTACTTGCTCAAAAATCAACTCTTTTACTTCTATTATTGCTTGTTCTCTTGCATCTTGACTTTTACTGCTATATCAAAGAGAAAACAATCGAAAATGATAGAATTTGCTTAAGACTTTGCAATTATTCTCGGTTAAAAGCCTTAAATATGTTAGCATCTGCTCACACATCAGTCCTCTACAACACGGAAAAAGAGAGTGACTCAAAAACTTCAAGGTAAAATAGCTAAATCTTACACTTTTGTGCATGTGAATGATAATTGTGTGGCTAGTAGCCCATTGAGTGTAAGTAGTAGCTTACTTACTTGTGAGTCTAATGATTCTTTGCCTTTTGTTGATGATGTACATGTTGTGAGTATGGATACACTAGTTGATCCTATTGATGACCAAATTGACTCTTCCTGTAAGATCAATTTATGTTTACCTAGTGTTGAAGCCTATATGTTGAACAGAAGTACATCATGTTGTGTAATTGGTGTTGATAAACCTATTTGTGAAAATTGTCCATCTCTTGAGTATGTGTGTGATGTGATTAATCAAACTAAAGTGAGTGAAGTATTTGAAAAATTTAGTCAACAAAAGGGGAGTGAACTCGAGAGCTATTCTTGGGACAATCTTGTGCCTGAAACCACTTTGAAACTTAATATTGACCTCTTAGAGAGTGAGGACTTTGCTTGTTCCAAATCTACCCGTGGGTTGGATCATGCACTCTTTAGTTATAATGTCTTATTTAAAAATGATATAAACACTCGTAATGAGCTTAGTGGTGAAAAATTTTGTATAACTTACCTTGGAGGCTATAGCCTATATGTTAACCCACTATGGTGTGACAACATTCCTCTTAAAGATGAAAAACTCTTCTTGGAAGATAAGAGTACTCTTAAGGGTAAGGAATGTGTAGTCTTGGAAGTTACTCCTTCTACTTTATGTTACTTTATTGTTGAGAGTACACATGGTGATGATTGGGAAACTAGTAGTGAGTACACACATGAGGGAACCTTAGTAGAAGTCGAATTGAGTGATACTTTTCTCTACTCTCTATTTTGTTTCGATGATATGTATGTTATTATAGAGAGTATGTCATTTAGTTTGGGTGGAGACCACGGGAAAGGGGAGTGATGTCTAGACCCGTGTCTATGGCCACACTTCCCGTTTGACCCTGTTTCCAAATATGGAAATAGTGATGTTGGTGCACCCAACTTGTTTCTTGGTCTATATGACAAGCAAAGTATCACTCTTGGTGAATCCCATAACCAAATCCTTAGTACATCTTTCATTGAGTTTTTAATATTTCAGTCAAAGGATCCTTGGCTATATTGAAAATATGTGCAACCTTGACATGTTGAGATGATTTGTTGTGATAACCCTAACCCTCATGCCATGAGGAGTTTGTATTTGTTTGTCCTCTCTTCGGTTTTGCAAAGTTTGGATTTAAGGTCGAATCCTTTTTAAGAAGAGGAGGATGGTATGGGATAAATGGCCATCTTGTTTTTTGATGACATCTTTAGAGGACAACACATAGAGGCTCAAGTCTTGGTCACCTTGAGGATACGAGAACATGCATGGAGGACCTATTTTGAGCATTCCATTAAACAAACCTATTTATGGAAGATTGCATAGGGGCTTGTATTTGATACCAATTTGAGACTACAAGTTTTGAAGTATAATCTCCTGGTTTTGGAGTATTGAAGAAACACTCTTCATTAAGGGTATTTTGGGGATTGCACATGTTAAAGAAACAACCCATGCCCTTCCCTTTCATTAAGGGTATTTTGGTCCATTATACTATGTAATAGGCTAGGCTATATATAGTCTCTTATTAGGTTTTTTCTCTTGAGTTGTTGAAGGATGATATTTTGAAATATTGAAAATCCTCTCTCTTGAGAGTAGAACACCTTACTGTAGTTCTTAAATAGGGCTTGGAATAGCCATTGTAGTTTACAGCTTCGAAAAACCAATATTCTTCTTTGCTTGGAAACAATAGATCTTAAGGTAAGTTGATTCCTTTAGCGGTCACCATAAGAGCGTGGTTTTGATTATTACATTTATTAGGGGTTAGTGTTGAAATACACTTGGTTCTTAGACTTGTAATAATCTTGGTCTCACTATTTATCCTTTACTTTCTTGTTATCTTGTTGTGTTTTTCTTGTTGCCTACTAACTGAAGTTGTTGTTCTTCTTGTTCTTTCTTTTATATGTTGTTAATCTAGTTTGGGTTTGATGGAAAATAGGTGTTAACACCTTTTTATCATCTCTTTCTTGTTCTTATTGTGAATCCGAGAGTGGTCATCAAATAGGTCCTTGGGTTCTTGAATTTGTGGACTGATTTTGGTGTGTGCTTTGTGCCTTCCATTGTTGTTCTGGTATCATGATCAAAATGAGGTGTCTAGTGATCCAGTCTCAGAAAAAAGGTTAGAAACAATAATAGCGACAAAGAAAATCATTGAAACTAGACTTCATATCTTCACTATCGATGATATAGATATTCCACCTTTGCCTTATGGAATTCAGGAATTCTACAAATTCATGTCAATGAAGAATTAGGTGGAACAAGGAAAATACATGATATTATTAGAAAACACCTCTAGATTCTCTAGAGTTCTTAGTGATTGGTGGAACACACTTGGGATTATGGATAAAAACACTTATATCACATTTTAATAATTAATCATCAATATTAGGATCCTGCAAGAAGTCTTTTGCAGTGATGTAGGCCAGATCAGGAAAGCCATTATCCAGGTCTTGAATGGTGTTGGCAAGAAAACACCAGTACTGAGGCAGCACATCCGAATTACCTAGCTCTTGATCATGATTGTAGTAGAAACAACATTCTAACCAAATATAACTGTCCATGCATAAGCTGTAAAGTAAGATCAAAATAGCAACTACTAGTTAGAAGGTTCAAATTGCCTAGGCCTTTTGACGACAGGATCAAGGCATTCTAGCAAACCAGGTACTTTAGATGAAGGAGTGCAATAGAATACATTAAGAAAATAAATGGCTAATTCATTTACAGAAAGCCTAGTCACTATGCCAGAATTTGTTCGCAAGACTAAAAGTCAAAGGACTCCGTCCATCTCATTGAAAAAATTGCCGATCATTTGGGAAACTATATAAGCAAACAGGATGACCTTGAATCAGTATTCTTGCTAGAAGAAGAATCACCATAGTACACCTTCTTCTCCATTGATTCATATGAGGAATCACGCGATGATCTCTACCCGATATCCTGTACCAAAGAAGACAACCACAGACCAATTAGTCAGATTGTCATGTTCAACACAATAGGAATTCTATCTTCTAGAATAACAAAAAGCCCAATAGATCTTTTTAATCAGTATATGGACCCCTTCAATCCATCCATCCTCCAAGAAAAAAAGGACTTTCTATAAGATTTAAGTGTTCAAAAAGTATGGAAGAACTATCCTAAAGCCATTTGGAGTGCAAACAAAATACCCCTTCTACCATGTTTTCATAGCACTAGCCAATGATTTCCCACAAAAACTCTTGTGGCTATTCTTGTACTTGTGCCACCAGTACTACATCCTCATGGAGTTCAAGTGTGATGCCTTCAAGCATTTTGATCGATTCCAACTAGCTCTAAAGAGATTCATGATGTTGTTCAAGCCATGATAATACAAGATTTGATGTTTCAAAGATTCCTATGAAGCAAAGGTATTCATGCTGCATTATTTAGTAAAAATCACATGCCATGACATCCAAGCTTAACCAGAAATTTTACACTACTTGAAATTTCCAGGTTTAATACTCTCTTTGTTAGATGAATATTATGAAGCTCAGCGCTTTATTTTCTAGTAGAATAGATACATTCCCAAAGAATTTTGTCCAAAGGAATAGGGAAAGTTGAACTGCACTGATGATCATCTCCACTGGGATGAAGTCTGACAAGAAATAAAAGAATATCAGCCATCAGATGAAATCACGAGAGATGAAGTCACAAACTTCATAAAAACATACGAATTGAAGATCTCTAAGAAGAATGTATAGATTCATCCAACAGATGGAGTTACTTCACCAGATTGATGAAGAGAATCTTGGAAGGCCAGGAATACCTTAGGAAGATGCACAGCATCGATTGGTAGATAGAAGAATGATATGCGAGCTCATCATCAACACCATCCAACACTAACTAAAAGATGACAATAGATGACATTTACAAGAATTTACCATTTACCACAAGCTCTAGGGAGTTACCTTCCCCTATGGGTTATCCTCATCACCAAGAAACCCTCTCAGATGGTTTACCCTCACTAGTGGGTTAATCTTTCCATTAGCTTACCCTCATCTCTAAGAAACCCTCTCAAACAAGAATCCTATCTTTGGGAATAATAAAATGCCTTCTAGAATTATTCATTTAGTATATGGATCCATTTAATCCATCCATCCTCAAATAAAGAACAATTTCCTAGGATCTTTAACTTTTCAGAAAATATGGTGGATCCATCTTGAAACCATTTGGAGTTTACCTGGAATACCCTTTCAGCCATGTGTTCGTAGCTCTAGCCATCAACTTCCTACAAAAAATCCTATGGCTATTCTGGTACATGTTCCACCAATACTATATCCTCACAAAGTTCAAGTGTGATACCTTTAGGCATTTTGATCGAATCCAACCATCATTGAAAAGATTCATATTGTGGTTCAAGACATGACAATATTGGGTTCGATGCTTTAAGGATTCCTATGATGCAACCGTATTCATGCTGCATCATTCTATAGGAGTCATAAGCCACTGCGTCCAAGCTCAGTCAAAAATTTTGCTCCTTTGGAAATTTCCAATCTCAATACTCTCCCTGGAAGATGAATATTACAAAGTACAATGCTTTATTTCCTACAAAATAGATTCATTCCAAAAGAGATATGGCCAAAGAAATTGGGAAAGTGGAACCACACCGATGATCATCCCCACTGGAATAAAGTTTGGTGAGCAATGAAATCATATCAACCATACATGAAATAACAAGAAACGAAGTCACAAACTCCATCAAAAGAATAAGGCTAAAAGCTACCATATCAAAATGCAAAGTTTCATCCAGCAGGAAGAGTTACTTTACCAAATCACTAAGAAGTGTCTTGAAAGGATTAGAATGCCTCAGGCTAAAGCATGACGTCGATTAGTGGATGGAATACAAATACGTGAACTTATCACTAACACTTTCCAACAATTCCTAAAAGATTACAACAGATTATATGTGCAATAAACCATCTTAAAAGGGTTACCTCTCTAGTGGGTTACCTTTTTCAATGAGTTGCCCTAATTTTAAAGAAACCCTGTAAGTGTGTTCCCCTTTTCAGCAGGTTACCCTTTTATGTGGGTTACCCTAATATCCAAGGAAACCCTATTCGATGAGTTACAAAATCTGACTCACCTACTTGTGCATATTGTTTAATGCCAACAACATAAGTGTTATTTTACTTTATTTGGCCCATCACATGTTTGTCCCAATTTGAATAAAGTAGGTTGTATATACCCCTAGAAGTGTGTGACAAAGATAAGGCTTATCTATTACTAATGGATAAGTTTTATCTCTTAGAAGATAGGATAGGGTTGTAATATTTTATTTCAAGTTTATTTATGCTTCAAGATTATCTAGAGCTTCCTTCTCCTATAAAAGAAAGCATAGGACTTTAGTTGGGGATCGACTTCTCTACGTAAAACCTGTCTTTTAAAGTTTGTTATTATTAATAAAGATGTTTATTATCTAAACTCTCTTTTGTTTTCTCTCTTCCATTGGGATGGGTACTTTGATCCATTAGGTCAAAGTAGTGGGGTAAGGAAATATTTTGGCAAGTACTTAATGTGATTGCAACATTGAACTATGAAGTTACTTTCCATGAATATGAAACAAAGTTAGTTTTGTCCGCATCACATAGATCTCTAAGTCCTTTCCATGCTTATGAATGAAATTAACTTGGTCTGCACAATAAATTCAAATTTAGATTTCTTTCTTTTGAAGAACACGCAGATATGAGTTCTTCCACAGTACGCCTTTGTTCCATGGATGCTTGACGTAAATGGCCATGGGATAACCACCATAAGACCGGTTTATGTCATATAATGATTAGTTTTGTACTAAGGATACTAATGATTTACCGTGTTTTAAGACTGGAAAAGTCAAGACATCCCATAGAGGGTTGTGAAGTCCTTGCTCATGGAAAAATCATTCTTTAGTGGATGGATAGTACAGTTGTAAGTAAATTGTTGTGTGTTGATTAAAATTGTTGATTTTGTATGGCATTCCACCTATATAGATGTGAAACTGCCTATCAGGATAAAAAGTTAGAGACTGTAGACTGTGGTGTTTAGAGAGCTTTGATTTTGTATGGTGTACTGCCTACATAGCCTTGAAACTGCCTATCATGTTGGAAAGTTTGGAGCTTTATTTTTAATCACCCAGTTAATATTGCCGGTTGGAATCTGTGCACTACTGCCTCCTTATCAATTTGATATCAGAGCCATCCCCACTCCCTAAGGGAGGTTGGAAGCAAGTATTTGCATAACATCTATTGTTTGCATAAAAATAAGATAACTTTACATTTTGTCTTCAATTTACTTTGTCTTATCTCTTAGCCTTAGATTTGTCCATAGTTAACACTTTTCGATTACCACAAACAAAGTCCTATACATATTACGAGTCATATATTTTCTTTATCAAAGTTAGTGTTTTCCCATATTACATTCAGAGTCTTGTACATAATCGAGTCATAGTTACTCTTCTTAGGTTTTTGAACAAATACATCGAGCCTTAGAGTCCAAAAAATGTGTATGTTAGTCCTTACCATCTTCATCAAGTAAGTCTAGTCCATCTAAATCTCTAGCCAGATTCAATATGTCACCTACCCTTAGCAAACCTTTGTTATTTAAATATGACTACCTATACGAAGTTAGTGTGTTACCCCAAGGAAAAAAAATATCCTCAACATATCTACCTCTATTGAACCCCTACTCAGCCTTTGCAAAAAAGTTTTGTATCTAGTGGCTACAGATCTATTCTTTGGCACAACAATGACCAAAAAGAGTTAAAGAACAAATTATTGCTTCAGAACTAGACCAACGTCCTTTTTATGCAACTCAAGAGGAACAGTTCATCACTTTATGATGCCAAAATATTTTCCATGATAGTGGAGAGCCCAGGGCTTCACTTATATTCACTTTGGTACTTTGAGGGTCGCATTGATGTATCACAAAAGAAATGACCAGCCAGTAGTGGTGCATTTTTTCCTTCTTGATACTAGATACAATGAATACCAAGATGCAAATTTGGTACACTAAACACTGAGAAAGTCTTTGTCACTATATTTCCCAACATTAACATGCCCCTCTCCGATCCTTATCTGATGGAGGTATTGGAGATCCAGGTTCATATTATCAAAGCTCCACAGGTCGGAGATGCCATCTAGGAAATAATCCACTACTAGGTTACATGGCATGTCCAGAATCATGCTGTGCATCTATCCCTTCCTGGTGGCAAAAAATGCTTTATTCTTAAACATAGATTCCACTAATGGAACCACTCAGCGTACTCAAATCCTAAGACAATCCTAAGAGATTAACTTGTCAAAGTACTCCCAGACACATAGGTCACAAACTATGAAAAGTTGAGAGACCATCCTCAACCTCTCCAGTCCACTTAAAAAACCTTTCCTAGAAGATGTGACAACACTGTCATGACCAGTTTTGACCACTCACAAATAAAAAATCCTCCCAAAACCACCTTGTTAATCCATATGTATCAACATGCCAACGACTGCCTAAAAGTTGGCATCCTAAAAATTCTACACTGGTTCCTAGGCAGCTGCATAGACGAACATGATTGGACAAACTACTCAATCATTATGGTCTCTATACAATGTGAAACAAATGTCCCTTCTTAGGATATTGTCCGTTGAAGTCGAATTACGGATGCTACATGTGCCAAGGAGATACCTCACCCACTCTATCACAAAATAAAACCACCCAAACGAAAAATAAACAGCTTACAACTAAAATGTTCATAATGTCTCCTGTAGGAACCAGTCATTAAAACAATTTCCCACCAAACAAAGCCTTTTAAAAGGATAACTTGATCCATACTCCAAAGATACTAGAAAAAAATGTTATCCTACCAATGGGAGTGAAGATGCTCCTCAACGACACAGAAAAACACTCTATTGGCAATCTAAAAATAACATATGCCAGAACAGGATATTGCCCAACATCAACCAAATCTTTAAGAATTTTCTCACTCCAAGATTAAGTTGTCAAACAAAGTCGAAGTAATGACAAAATAAGTAGAACGCACATATACTCAGCATGACGGACTTATACGCCCATTAGAACTCAGACTCTGATCCCTGCAATATGATATATGTTTGCTAGGCACGTCATTGTCTCATTTTATTGACCAATAACAAAAGCAAATGGCTTCTCTAAAAGATCACATCCAGCACCTAAAATACGTTAGCTTCCATCCATAGAGTACCCACAGCTCACTGCCATAGCCAACCTTATTCCCTATGTTTCCACAGATATACTCTTCAATAGAGATGAGCCATATATTTCCCACTAATCCATTATGTTCCCATACACCTATGTAATTCTCTTAAGAGTCTCAAACTGAATAAGAGTTTCATATTACTAAGCTAGCATGGGAAATAAAAAAGCCATTGTAGCCAAAAGAAATGTCGATGCAATGCTGAAGCATTCTAAAAAGAAGATGAAATCTGACATAGTTAGAAGGACCATGATTATCTCAAACCAAGACATCACCTTCGTAGAGAACAATCTTATAACCCACTAACCCGAAGTGCCATATGAAGAAAAAGAGTGGAACGTCTTGCTAAATGATGTCTTTCTCAATCACAGGTCGTTACCATCACATCGTGATCCAAATACAAACTTGGATAAACTCGTCCCAAATATTTATGGCTTGAACATTAATGACAATTGAATTCGATCTCCATAAGCCATAGAAGATGTTAATGTAGTATAAGAATATCTTAAATACAATGAAAAGATCCAGGATGTTGATCCCATTAAGCCTGCTTTGGATGAAATTTTTTTGTATAATATGAGCCCTTTATATGCATACTCTGACATCAGTGATAACTTTACACTGATGGATATGTAAAAGACAATGAAGAGTTTGTCAATTCATGAGAACACATTGAGGACACTCCTAAATTCTTAATTGAATCTCCAGAAAAAGATTATCCACCAATATACATGAACCACTCAAAGAAACCAGAGGTCTACGAAGTTGTCAATGACCAAGATGGGATGATGGATGATCCAATCCAAAAAAAAGGCAAGATCTAGGTGCGACACCAAAGAAAATTGTGGGCACCAAATTCATACCTTCAATTTTGATGACATCAGGATTTTATCTTGCCCCCAAAGGATTCAAGAATTCAATACTTGGATGGCAACTAAGAATCTGGTTGAAAGACAAAAATACATGATACTCTAAGAGTTCACATCTAGATTCTCCAAAATACTCAAAGACTAGTGGAATTCTCTTGGGATTGCCAATACAAACACTTTATCACATCCCAAGACTTTGCCTTCAACATCAGTATTTTGTATGTGGTCTTTTACGAAGACACTGGACAGAGATAGGAAAAGCTCTGGCAATAGAAATTTGAGATAAAGTTTCTATCGTTCGATTGAGAAATAATTAATATTCACTTCCAGAAGATGGCCAAGATCTTGTTCGAGCTGGGCGAAGACCCCATCCTGAAGCAAGACATTGTATTATTACTACCAAAGATACTAGCCGAACATACAATGATGATTGTAGAGGAGAAGTTCAAATCAATAACTATCCCACAGATAGGCTACATCAAGTAGGACATATTCTAAACTCTAGGCAACATATGCACAAAGAGATCTGTACTAAAAAAGATCATCAATAATAATCCAGCCCTCAATTGATCCTGTAACAGGGATGACCTTATTAGCTAGTCCAACTACTCCTTATCATGCTGCAAAATAAGATCAAAATATAGCTACTATTCTGGAGGTTCAAACTACTGAGGCCTCCTGACAATATAAGTAGGTGGTACGATAAAACCATATACTTCAGATAAAGGAGATGAACAAACTACAGGAAGGAGAATGGCTATTTCATCTGTATAAATCTCAAAAATTATGATAGAAAATGTGCTTAAGTCAAAAACTTAAAGTACTTAGTCCACTATTTTGATGAAATAACTGAACACACAAGAATCTATCTCAGCAAAGAAGATGACCTTGAATCAATCTTCTTGCTAGAAGAAGAACTGAAAGAGAACACCAAATTTTACATAGATGTATACGAAGAATTAAGAAAATATATCTACTTGATACCTATTTCTAGAAAAAACAACCAGAGATCAGCTAGTCAGGTCCTAATGTTCAATTCAGTAGGAATTCTATCTTTCGGGATAACAGACTACCCGCCAGATCTATTTAATCTGTATATAAATCCCTTTATTCTATCCATACTCTATGAAAGAAGGAATTTCTACAAGATTCAAGTGTTCAAAAAGTATGATGGATCCATCCTAAAGCCGTTCGGAGTGCACCCAAAATACCTTTTCTTCCATATGTTCATAGAACTAGCCAATGACTTCCCGAAAGAACTTTTCTGGGTATTCTTGTACCTCTGCCACCTGTACTACATCCTCATGGATTTTAAGTTGTATTCCCTAAAAAATTTTGATCGAATCCAACCAGCTCTAAAGAGATTCATGTTATGGTTCAAGCCATGACACTATTGGGTTTGATGTTTCAAGGATTCCTATGATGAAATTGTTTTTATATTGTACCATCATGTTGGAATCTCAGTCCATAACATCAAATCTCTACTAGAAATTTCATTTCCATGAAGATTTGCAGTAGCAATACTCTCCCTAGGAGATGAAAACTATGAAGTACAATGCTTTATTTTCTATAAAAATAGATGCATTTGGAAAAAAATCCGTCTGAAGAAATGGGGAAAGTTGAATACACCAATGATTATCCCCACTAGAATAAAGACCAATGAGAAACAAAAAAATATCAGCCACCATATGGAATCATGAGAGATGAAGTCACCAACTCCATCAAAAGTATATAGTTGAAAGTTCCCCTACAGGAACACAAAGATTCATCATCTAATAGAAGGAGTTACTACAAAAGATTGATTAAAAAAATCTTGGAAGGGCAAGAACACCTCAGGCAGAAGCACGACGTCCATTAGTAGATGGAAGAAGCATACGTGAGCTCATCGTCGATACTATTAAACACTGCCTGAAAGAAGATGCCAAATTACATGTGCAAGAAATCCTCTCAAATGGGTTACCCTCTCCTGTGGAAATACTTTTCAGTGGGTTACCCTCAACTCAAAGAAACTATGTCAGGTGGGTTACCTTTTCCAGTGAGTTACCCTCATTTCCAAGGAAACTCTCTTAGATAGGTTACAATTATTGACTCACCTATTACATATGTTGTCACATGCCAACAGCATAAGTGTGTTTTTGTTTATTTAGCCCATCACATGTTAGTGGGTCCTGATTTAAAAAAATTAGGTTATATTTATCCCCTAGCCGTGTGTGCAAAAGATAAGGCTTATCTAGTGCTAACGGATAAGGATTGTCTCTTTAAAGATAGGATAAGATTGTAATATTTTATTTCAAGTTTGTCTAAAATTTAAGCTTATCTAGAGCTTCCTTCTCCAATAAAAGGAAGCATATGCCATTAGTGGGAGATCATCAGCTTCTCTACTTAGCGATATACTCTCTACTTGGAATTAGCCTCTCCATCTAAACCTCTTATGTAAAGTTTAATATTATCAATAAAGATGTTTGTTTGCTAAACACTTGCTTGTTCTCTCTATTCTAAAGGGATGGGTACTTCAATCCTTTAGGTCTGAGTAGTGGGTATGAAACACTTCGGTAAGTAGTTACTATAATTGCAACATAGATCTCTGAAGTTACTTTCCATGAATATGAAACAAAGTTTGCATTTTCCACACAACATAGATCTCTAAGTATTTTCTATGATTATGAAATTAAATTGGTTTATCAGAACAATAAATTTTCAATTAGATTTCTTATCTTTAAAAGAAAACGTAGATCTGAAGTTTGATGAAGTACACCTTTTTTCTACATATGCTTGAGGGAAACAGACAATGTGAGAGCCACTATAAGACCCATTTATGTCATATATGAAACAATTTGTACTAAGGGACAATTGATTTATCAATTTCTAATACTAGAAATGTCAAGCCATTCTATTGTGCATTGCGAAGTTTTTGTTCTTTGCATACCATCCTTTAGTGGATCTGTAGCTTAGTCGTAGGAAAGCTATTGTGTGTTGATTAAATGTTTTGATTTCATATTGCATAACATCTATATGGATGTGAAACTTCCTATCATGTTGGAAAGGTTAGAGACTGTGGTCTTTGGCATTGAGATTTGATTTCATATGGCGTGCAGCCTACATAGATGTGAAACTACCAATTATGTTTGAATGTTTAGTTCTTTGTTGGTGATCACCTAGTTAATATTTCTGATAGTATTCCATGACCCACTGTCTCCCTATCTATTTGGTATCAGTTCTATCCCCACTACCATAGGAAAGGAGAAAACAAGTGTTTGTATAACATCTATTTGTTGTATACAAATAAGCAAACTTTGCATTTTTAGCCTTTACTTTACTTTGTCTAAGTTGTTAGCCATAGATTTGTCTATAGTTGTCACTTTTTGATTACCAGTACCAAAGTCCTGTACATATTATGAGTAATAGTATTTTCTTTATCATAGTTAGTGTTTTCTGGCTATAACATCCATAGTCTTGTACATAATCAAGTCGTAGTTACTTTCTTAGATTTTAATAAAAAAATACATCTAGTCTTATAGTCCAGAAAAATACAAAAATATGTCTATGCCAAAGCCTTCGCCATCTTCTTTAAGTATGTCTAATCCATGTAAATCTTTATCTAGATTAAACATGTCACCTACCATTAGCAAAACTCTTCCATGTAAATATGACAACCTATACGAAGTAGATGTGTTACCCCCAAGACAAAAAAATATCCACAACATATCTACCTCTAATGAATCCCTGCTCCGCCTTTGCAAAAAAGGCATGTAACCCATGGCTGCAGATCCATTCTTTGGTACAACAACAACAAAAAGGAGTTAAAGAATACATTGTTGCATCAAAACTAGACCAAAATCCTATTCTTACAACTCAGAAGGAACATATCATCACTTTACAGATGCTGGAAGATTTTCTACGATAGTAGAGAACACAAGGTTTCTCCCAAACTCACTTTGGTTCTGTTACGGTGTCATTGAAGTATCACGAAAGAAAATGCTAGCATGTAGTCACGTCTTTCCCTTCTTGATACCATATATAACGAATACTAATATGCCAATTTGGGAAACAAAAAAATTACACTTAATGTCATGACAGTCTGTTTTACTATATTTCCCAACTTTAACATGTCTCTCTCCAATTCATATCTGGTAAAGACCTTGAATATCTAGTTCTGATCTGCCATCCAGGCAACACTACACTTCCAGGTAGCTTGACTGGTCCATAATCATGCTATGAATCTTCCCTTCTAAGTGGAGAAAATGCTTTGTTCCTAAATATAGATGCCACTAATCGAAGCACTTAGTGTACTCAAATCCCACGACAAATCCCCAGATATGAATTTGTCAAAGTATTTCCAAAATTATAGGTCACAAACTGTGAGAAGTTGAGAAACCATCCTCAACCTCTCCAGTCCTTCAAACCAACCTTTACCAAAAAATATGAAAACACTGTGAAGATCAGTTTTGACCACTCACACCTACAAAATCCTCCCACTACCACCTTCTCAATCAATATGTACCAACCTTCCAATGACCTCCCAAAAGTTTGCAACCCAAAAATCTAACACTAGTTCCTAGGCAGTTGCATAGATAAGCATGATTCGATAAACTACTTCAATCATGATGGTTGGTATACTATGTGGCACAAATGTCCTTTCTCAGGACACTATTTGTGGAAATCGAATTACGGATGCTACATGTGTCAAAGAGATACCTCACTTACTCTATCACAAAACAAAACCACCCAAACCAAAAATAAGTGCCTCCAATAAAAATCTTCATGATGTCCCCTACAGGCACCAGTCATTCAAATGATTTCCCACCAAATAAACCCTTCAAAAGGGATAACCTATTCCATGATCCAAAGTTATGGGAAAAAATGTTATCCTACTAATAGGAGAGAAGATATCCCTCAGCAACATAGAAGCAACAATCAATTGGAAATTTGAAAATGCCATATGCTAGAATAGGATGCCATCCAACATCAACCAAATCATGGGAAATATTGCTTACTCCCAGAATAAGTTGGCAAGCAAAGTCTAAGGAATGAACAAAAGAGCTGAAAAGGCATCAACTCAGCATGATAAACTTTTTCGCCAATTGGAACTACGACTCCAATCCCTGTATATGATATATGTCCGCCAGGTACATCACTGTCTCATTTCTTTGACCAACAACAAAAATAAATGGCTTCTCTGAAAGAACACATCCAACACCTAGAATACAGTACATCACTGTCTCATTTCTTTGACCAACAGCAAAAATAAATGGCTTCTCTGAAAGAACACATCCAACACCTAGAATACAGTAGCTTACATCCCCAGAGAACCCACTGCTCTCTACCAAAATAAACTTTATTCCTTATGTTTCCAAATATACTCTCTATCAAAGATGAGCAATATTTTTTCCACTAATCCTTCAATCTCCCATAACTCATGTCATCCTCTCAAGAGTCTTAAAATAAACAAGATTTTGAAATTGCTAAACTTATATGGAAATGAAAAGATGCCATTGCTGCCAAAAGAAAAGCCAATGCAACTCAGAAGCAATCCAAAATAAACATAGAATATGACATAGATTAAGGGACCTTGATGATCTCGGAAAAAGACATCACCATCCCAGAGAACAATTTTATAATCCACAAACAAAAAGTGCCATATGAATATAAAGAGTGGAAAGCATTGCTTAAAGATGGCCTTTTCAATCACAGATGGTTACTATTAGATCAACTCATCCCAAATCTTTATGGATTGAACATTAATGACAGTTTAATTTTAGATCAACAAGCTACAGAAGAGCCTGATCCAGTAGAAAAATATCAGAATTATAATAAAGATATCCAGGATGTTGATCCCATTAATCTTGATATGAGAAAATAATGTTCATCTAATCCAAGCCCTTCGGATGATTACTCTGACAATGTCGATAACTTTCCAGCTAATGGATGCATAGAGAACAATGAGGAGTCTATTGATTCTCAAGAATATATGGAGGGAAAAAGTCCAAATCCAAGTATAATGGAAAGGAAAACAATAGGAACCAGATTTCACACCTTCACTCTCAATGATGTCAAGTTTTCATCTTGGCCCCAACGGATCCAGGACTTCTATACTTTAATGGCGAAGAAGAATTTGGATGAACCAGCCAAATACATGATACTCTCAGAGTTCACATCCATAATCTCCGGAATACACATAGAATAGGTTCTCTTATGATTACCGATAAGAATATTTATCTCATGTCCTATGACTTTATCTTCAATATTATGATTCTACACGAGGTCTTCTTTAAAGACACAGGAAAAAAATAGGGAAATCTTCAGCAATAGATATTTGAGATAAAGTGCCTATAATTCGATATAGGCATATTGATATCCATTTCTAGAAGATGTGGAATATCTACTTCAAGCTGCGCGGATATCCCAGCCTTAAACAAGTATTTGTGTCATCACTACCAAATATGTTAGCAGGCGATACAATGATAATTATGGAGGAGATGTTCAAATCCATAAGTATCTCAAATAGGCTACATCAGGCAGGATATCTTCAAAGCTCTGGACAACATGTGCACAAAGAGATTTGTACTAAAGAAAACTGTCTTGAACAATCAAATCCTTGATCTATCCTACAGAAGGAATGATCTTGTAACCAAATCTAATTTCCCATGCTTAAGACGCAAAGTGAGATCAAAGAGGCATCTGCATTTTAGGAGATTAAAATTGCCCAGACTTCTCTATGGAAGGATCAAGGCGGTTCAGTGAACCAGGTACTTTAGACGAAGAAGCCCAACAAACTACAATAAGGAGAATAGATGATTTATCTGTAGAAAGATTGGTCACTTTGGAAGAAACTATTCTCAAGACAAAAAGTTGAAGGACTCTGTCCACCTCTTTGAAGGAATTACCAATCACACAGACATCCATCTCAGTAAAGAGGACGACCTTGAATCTATTTTCTTACTAAAAGAAGAACAGATGGAGGAAACCCTCTTCTCCACAGATTTATATGAAGAATAAGGAAACATCTATGCAGATAATATCTATCTGATATCTAGTATCAAAGAAGACAACCAGAAACTGGCTAGTGAAGTTTTTATGATCAACATAACAGGAATTCTATCATTCAAAATAATAGACTGTTCACCAAATTTGTTTAATTAGTTTGAGGATCCCTTCCATACATCCATCGTCTAAGAAAAAAGATCTTTATATGAGCTTCAAGTGTTCAGAAAGTATGACGAATCCATATTGAAGTCGTTCGAAGTGCACCCAAAAACCCTTTTTGTCATGTGTTCATAGCACTAGCCAATGACTTTTTGCAAGAACTCCTATGGATATTCTGGCATTTATGCCACTAGTACGACATCCTCATGGTGTTCAAGTATGATTCCTTTGGTAATTTTTATCGAATTTAAGTAGCTTTGAAGATATTTATGCTCTAGTTCAAGCCATGATAATACTAGATTCGATGCTTCAATGATTCCTACGATGCAGTGGTATTCATAATGCACTGTCCGATAGGAATCTATAGCCATGAATTCCTAGATCAGCTAAAAATTTCACTCCTCTAGAAATTTCCAGTCTTAGTACTATCTCTTGAAGATGAATACTATAAGAGCAATACTTTATTTTCCAAAAGAATAGATGCATTCCAAAAGAAATCTAGTTGAAGGAATAGGGAAGGTGGAACTACACCAATGATTATCCCAGTTAGAAATAGTTCGATGACCAATAAGAGAATATTATCCACCTTATGAAATCACAAAAGATGAAATCACCAACTCTATAAAAACCTGCGATTAAAATCTCCCCTATATGAATGTGAAGATTCATTCAATAGAAGGAGTTACTTTACCAGATCGATGAACAGAGGCTTTGAAGGTCAAGAATGCCTCAGTTAGAAGCACAATATCTATTAGCTGATGGAAGAAGGATACGCGAGCTCATTTCCAACAATATCCAAAATTATCTGAAAGATGATGTCAGATGACATGTGCAAGAAAGTTACTCTCTACTGTGGTTTACCCCCTCCAGTGGGTTACCCTTATCTTTAAGAAAACCATATCAGATGGGTTACCTTTTCTAGTAGGTTACCCTTTCCAGTAGGTTACCCTCATCTCGAAGGAAACCCTTTCAGATGGATTACCTTTTAGATGGTTTGTATATAAGCTACCGAGTCACTTTCTTGCACATGATGTCATGTGCAAATGACATTAGTGAGTTTTTTTTATTTGGCCCATCTCATTCTAGTAGGGGCCAGTTTGAGTAAAGTAGGTTATAAATATCACTTGCAAGTATGTGCCAATGATAAGGCATTTCTAGTCCTAATAAATATGGCTTATCTCTTAAAAGATAGGATATGATTTCTATATTTTATTTCAAGTTTATCTGTAGGTTAAGTTTATCTACAGATTCCTTCTCCTATAAAAGGAGGCATAGACCTTTTTTTTAGATCATCTGCTTCTCTTCTTAGATATATACTCTCTACTTGGATCGACTTTTCCACTTAGAGATATAATTTCTACTTGGATCTGCTTCTCCACCTAAAGCCTTTTTTGAAATCTTTGATATTATCAGTAAGGATATTTGTTGTCTAAACTCTTTCTATTTTTTTCTCTCTTCCAAAGGTATGGGTACTTCAATCCCTTTGGTCAGAGTAAAGGTGTAACAAAATAATTTGGCAAGTACTTGTTATGATTGCAACATGGAACTCTGAAGTTACTTTCCATGAATATGAAATAGAGTTAGATTTTTTCACGCGACATAGGTCTATAAGTCCTTTCCAAGTTTATGAAATGAAATTGGCTTGTTATATACAATAGCTTTCCGATTTTTACAAAATGTAGATCTGATGTTTGATATAGTACCCCTTTATTCCATGGAAGGTAGAAGGATATAGGCCATGAGAGAGTTGTTGTAAGACCCATTTATGTGATATACATAACAAATTATACTAGGAGACTAATGATTTACCATTCAGTTGTAAGAAAGTTATGGTGTGTAGAATAAAATCTTTGATTTCATATGGTGTACCGCCAATATGGATGTGAAATCGCCTATCATGTTTGAAAGGCTAGTGTATGTGGTCTTTGGTGTTAATAGAAGCTTTGATTTCATATGTTGTGCTGCCTACATAGTTGTTAAACCTCCTATTATGTTGGAAAGCTTGGAGCTTTACTGTTAATCACCTAGTTTATATTATCGGTGGGAGTCTGTGCCCCGCTGTCTTCCTGTCTAGTTCGTATCAGATCCTTCCCTTTTTCTGGAGGGATGGAGAAAGCAAGTATTTTCATAACATTTGTTGTTTGTATACAAGTAAGCCAACTTTACATTTTTATTTTTTAATTTGTCTTAGCTTTTATCCTTAGATCTGTCCATGGATTTCACTTTTCGGTTATCACTACCAAAGTCCTATAATTATTTGAGTCATAGTACTTCTTTTATCAAAGTCAGTGTTTTCTAGTTATTATATCTAGAGTCTTGTATATGATCGATTTGTAGCTACTTTCTTAAGATTTTAGAACACATATTTCATTAACTCATTTCCTTAGAATTTTAGAACAATTATATTAAATCTTTATAGTCCAGAAAAATACAAAAATATGTCTGTCTCAGAATCTTCACGGTTTTCTTCAAATGTGTCTAGACCATGTAAATATATAACTAGATTGAAGATTTCTTTCACCCTCAGTAAAACCCTATCAAATAAGTATGACTATCTGTATGAAGTAGATGTGTTACCTCCTGAACAAAAAATATCCACCACATATCTACCTCTACTAATCCCCTACTCTACCTTTGCAAAGAAGGCATGTAACCCATGGCTGAAAATCCATTCTTTGGTTTAGCAACGGCCAAAAGGAGTTAAATAATACATTGTTATATCATAAATTTACCAGCATACTATTCTTACAACTCAGTAGGAATAATTCATCACTCTACAGATGTCGTAAGATTTTCCACAATAATGGGAAACCCAAGGCTTTACTAATATTCATTTTGGTGCTATTAGGGTTGGGTTGATGTACATTGTAGAAAAGGCCAACCAATAGTGGAACCTCTTTCCCTTATTGATACTAGATACAACGAATACAAATGTGCCAATTTAGAAACCTCAGAAATTACAATCAACGTCGAGATAGTCCTCGTTACTGTCTTTCCAAACTTTAATATTTCCCTCTCTGATCCATATCTCATAGAGGTATTAAAGATACAGGTCCAAATTCTTTGAGCAGAATAAGCCAGCGATGCCATCCAGGCAACTCTCCACTATCCAGTAGCTTGACGGGTTCCGAATTATGCAAACGACGTATGCCTTCCGGGTGGCGAAAATATTTTATTCCTAAACATATATTCCACATATGGAACCACTCAGTGTACTCAAATCCAGAGAAAAATTTCTAGATATGAACTTGTTAAGGTACTTCTAGACTCATGTGTCATAAATTATGAAAAGTTGAGAGATCATCCTCAGCCTCTCCAGTCCACCAAACCATCATTTTCCAAAAGAAGTGACAACACTATCACAATCAGTTTTGATCACTTAAACCTAAAGATGCATCCCAAAATAACCTTTTCCATACATATGTACCAACCTTCTGATGATCTCCCATATGTCAGAAAACCAGAAATCCTATGTTGGATCTTAGGAAGCTGCATGGACGAACACGGTTAGATCAAGTATTTCAATCGTGATAGTCACTATGTCATGTCACGTAAATTTCCTTTATTAGGAAACTATCCAGGGAAGTCAAATTGCGGATGCTACATGTGCCAAGGATATACCTCACCCACTCCATCACAAAATAAAACCACCCAAAACAAAAATTATCTTGCAACTAATATAAACTGTGCAGTTGGTTTTTGCAAATTCTAAAGAGACAAGTGTGACAATAAAAACTGCATTTCAAGATAGCTCAAGCATTACTCATGTTCTTATCATTGTAATATTCTTAATGAGTGAGTTAGTGTTCTTGAGGGATTATTGATTTGTAATGAACTACTCATGTTATAAGAGTAGTGTTTTTGTTTATTGTGAGATATTCTTAAGTGGAGTTGCCTAGGTTTGTGGCTAATTAGAGTTGATAAGTTTTAGAGGGAAACTTGGCAAAGGTGTCAAGGTATGTTTGCAATTTCTTAAAATTCCCTGGATTCCAAGTAAAAATCTTGTGTTTTTACATTACTGCATTGCCTTTACAATTTCTAGCACTTCCTAGTTACTTTTCTGCAATATTACTTGAGACTAACTTTGAGGGTCCTGGTCCTTCACTGTGTGGTGCAATGCCCTAGGGTTCTAATAATTGGTATCAAAGCCAAGTTCAATATAAAACGTTCATACCTAGAGTGTTCTGGCTATCATTGCTATTGCAACTAAACTAGTGAAAAGAGAAGAAGAAAGAAGGAAGAGATTCCTTACCTTGAAGGCGTTAGAGTCTGACCCACATGAATAAGACACTGATGTTGAACTTTTGGCAATAAGAATTCTTAAAACTATAAAAAAAAAGAGCGATCAACTAAGAAAAGAGAGTGGTAATATTGAGGGTTGTTAAAAAATGGTATTTTTGAAGCATTCATGGGAAGCTACCAAATACAAAACAATGTTCAAGTCATTGAAAGTCCAAAAAGGAAAACTGTAGCTGAGTATGCCGTAAAGCATATTGTGACAGCTTGGACTGATTTCTTTAGTGAACCTCATAAAGATTATAGGTCTAGATATATTTCAATGCCAATAATGGAGGACAGTCAGGTTGGTTATGATTCCCAGTTTGTATTCAAGGAAAACTTAAAAGATGAAAAAGAAAAGAAGGTAACTCTCTTTGATATTAAGGAATATCTAGATAAGTACTCTACTAAAAGTATAAAGAGGCTTTCTAGTGTGTCGATAGATTTTTGTATGTGAATTAAATGTTGAGAAAATTTCTCTATAGGAGAAAGTAGAGAATCAAGAACTTGAATTTATTGCCCTAACCCTCCAAGTGTCTCAAACAAAAGAAATGGTCCCTAAATAAAACTCTAAAAGTCTAAGTATATGAGTATACTTAAAAAGGTGGGTGACTTTGATGAAAAGGGAAAAGGAGAAGCTACAAAGCTTCAAATTAATATTGAAAAGAAATTGAAGGATTTTAAAAAATTCCTCATGCTTACACTTCACAAGAACAAAGAGTTAGAAAGGGACCTGGTCCGATTAAAGAAGAGCTTAATAAATCTCTTAAATGGACAATATATTCACAGATCCTTTCTAGTTTGACCTTTCAAGGTGTAAATGACAGTAGAGTCCTAGGGTATCAAGGTAAATTCTAGCCTAATGTGTCTGAAAAGAAGACTGTCAATAATTTTAGAAATATAGAAAGTAAACTTATGTATACTCATTATGGAAAAAATAGACACTTGAAATAAAGATATCGGTACTGGTCTAAGGCTAAATTGAGGAATACTGAATACATTCATCAAAGGAATGCACATTCCAAGGGCTCTAAGTCTCTGATAAAAGGGGAAAGGGATCCATCATTGCCAAGAAGAGTCAAAAGGGAATTAATCACGCCATTATCCTCATACTAGGAACTTAAATTTAAGTGGGTTCCTAAGCTCATATTATGATCATGATTCCATACGAGAGAGGGAGGATTAAATCCAGGAATGGTCAGTTAATAGTATGTTCTCTAAGCTTAACATTGGTAGACCTGACTGGATTTTCTCTTAAGACACTTCAAAGTAAAAGTGTCTCATTGTGAAAGATATGATTTCAAGTGACCTGGTCCCAAATGAATTTATCTTAGGAAATGAAACTTGAGGCTGTATGAGTTAAGTAAAGTCTAGAACGTGGTCCTTAGATCTATTCTAATAGACCAAATTTACACTAAGATTGATCAAAATACCCTGACCTAACATTTAAGTCAATGTCACTCCTAAATATTTGATATGTCAAGGTGACAAGTATCCATGATAGAGTAAGTATATACTAATCTAACTCAGTATCATACCTTCACAGGTATACACCCATGGAGACAACTTTAATGGGAAACTTTTTAAGCAACCACAAGTTGAAAATTCCTCAAGTAAGATAAGGACCTCATCCTATCTCTCAGGTAAGTACCTAAGTAATGTGCCTTAAATTTTATAAAATTTCTATTTAAAAGAGGCCACGTGTCCTATCTCATATGAACAAATCCTATCAATATGGTTTAAATGTGACGAGTCGCGTTACTTTCATTAGACTTATTTAATAAAAAAATATCTCTTAAATCTCAAATGGTAAACTCTTCAATTATAAATTTGAATCCTCTTATTCTTTTCTTATTTAACTCAAAACATTATTCTCTTTCTAAAACTAAACTGGCCTTTTTCTTTCCCTTCTCGAAAGTTCAAAATAGCTGAAAATCCATCCTTTTTAAACCACATAAAAGAGTCATCCACTGGTCATCCTCAAGATTCACAAAACACTTTACCCATCAATCTTATTCTTGAGATCGCTGAAACACTAAGTGAACAAACTTCTATTGACAATACTGCATCCATTAAAGTTCTTACTGATTTGGCCTCGAAAGAGTTGAATCAAAAACTCGACTCTGCAATTGAATAAAAGCTTTCTCAACTAGAAAATCCCCTCACCTTAAAAGAACCAGAGTTCTCTAATGAACCATAAATACCCGTTCATCTTAAAGAATTGGTAGGTTTTAAAAAATTAGAAAATATGCCAGTACCTGGTTCCTCAAGTGGCTTGGAGTCAAAATCCATCTTTTCTCAGCTGTGTGATGATGAAATTCCTATAAAAAGATATGATCCTATTAGCAGCATAAACTTAAGAGCTAATAATCTGCTTCTACTTAATGGTTATCCAAACGAAACTTTGTATGCATTAAGGAGCAATCTATAAAGGAAAAGAATTTAAAGACAAGAAATAAAGGGGTAATTCTAGCTCCAGATGAGGATGATGATAATCAGCCTCTAATTTGGAAAATTAATAGTCTAAAGGACCAAAAATATAAAGTAAAAATAATTTAAACTAGTGTACAAGGAACTAGATCCTATTCTACTAGGGGTCCAGCCAAAAAATGCTAGATGATGCCATGAAGGAAAGTAAGTTTTCTACTACCAGAAGAAGAAGAATCAAGAATATTTCCAGATAAGAGGAGGCAAATATTGAAGTACTGGAGGTGGAAGAAGAGGAGGACATTGACACGTATATTGTTATTGTATCTTAAAATAAAAGACTAGATGTTCATGATAATGAGAGGAACAGGTCCTCTGATTCAAAGTATGGGAGTCATAGTGAAAGAAGAAAAAAGAACATAGTTATGAAAAGGAAGAAAGTGTCTAAGGGACCTAGTCCCATGATGAGAAAATCTAATAAACAAAAGAGCTAAGTAGTGAATCAAAGAGAAGAAGAAAAAAAGGTTATCCCTAGAGAAGTAAGGAAGGTTCTCTAGGAAACTTAGAACGTGCTGCTAGGAGATTGTTTGATCCAAAAATCTATGAAAAACCAGTGATGGTAGAACTGGTAGAGTATGTGAGGCATCAATGCTGGATTCACTTACTTGAAGAATAAACCCCCATTGTGTTTGAGAATAAAGTTAGAGAGTTTTACTATGACATGGACTTCTTAGAAGATGGATTAATCTTAACATCCCAGGTGCAAGGATAGTGTATCTATCTAGATGAATAAATACTAGGAAGGATTTTAGATATACCTATCATGGGAGTAAATTCCGTTGTGAAGGAGCAACATACCACTGAATTTATGATTGAAGCTTCAAAATTGGGTGGGACTTCAATAGCTACTGTGAAAAAAAATTAATCAGTGAGTTTCGGCTAGTATATGAGTTTATCAATAAGGTTTTGTTACAAAGATCAGAGAAAAGGATCATTGCTTCTGGTGTTGACCTATTCCTAATAGAATGTTTGAGTAAATTTGAGTTGATAATCTTACCTACTCTTATGATAGATCACACAAGAAAAGTAATCTATGAGAAAGAAGGGAAGCATGGAATGACTTATGGATACTTCCTAAACAAGGTGTTTGATTATTATGGAATAATTGGGACAAAGGGGAATCCTAGATTAGTTAAACAAAAGTTTAGTTTGACAACCTTGGTTGAGAATGAATACATTGATAGAAAGGTTGGAACTATGTCCCAAGTATTAGAACTCTTGGTTGCCCAAGAAAATTTGAACGAAGAATAGGATGAATTGAGGATTCAACTAGCTGCAAAGGACACTGAAATAGTTCATCTAAAACTGCATAATCAAAAGATGTCCTCAAACGGACTTGTGCCACTAAAGAACTAGCGACAGAGAATGCAAAGCTAAAAGGAAAAATTGCAGAGTAAACTGGTGAAGTCCAACGACTGAATGATAAAGTAAAAGGACTCACCAAATAATTACTGGATGCCCATGTTGCTGCTGCTAATAGAATGGCCATGTTGCTAAAATCATTATCCTTCAAACCCCCTTCTATGTGAATTTTGTTGAGTTAGTCTCTTGAGTTAGTTTTCAGTTCCTATACCTATAGTGACCTTTGACAATAGGTGTTCATAACTTCTTTGGATACATTGTACTGGTACTAGTCTTATTGTATAATGAATGAATTTCTCCTTATGTGCTTCGTTTATCTTTTAGAAGATAGGATAGGATTGTAAAATTCTATTTTAAGTTTATCTATACTTCAAGATTATCTAGATCTCAATTATCCTATAAAAGGAAGAATAGGCCTTTAGTTGGGATCATCACCTTCTCCACTTAGAGATATACTCTCTACTTGGATCAAATTCTCCACCAAAAAACCTCTCTTTAAAAGTTTAATAATTTCAATGAAGATGTTTTTTGGCTATACTCTCTCTTGTTTATTCTCTTCCAAAGCGATGGGTACGTTGATCCTTTAGGTCAAAGTAGTGAAGTAAGGAAATATATTGGCAAGTACTTGTTGTGATTAAAACATAGAACTATGAAGTTACTTTCCATGAATATGAAATGAAGTTAACTCTATCCAAGAGACATAGATATCTATGTCCTTTCCATATTTATGAGACAAAATATGCTTGTTCTACATAATAGCTTTCTGATTTAGACTTCTTTTCTTTTAAAGATCACAAAGTTCTAAAGTATAACATAGTACCCCTTTTTTCCGTGGATGCATAAGGGAAACATTCCATGGGAGAGCTACTGTAAGACCTATTTATGTCATATGCGGAACAGTTTTGTACAAAAGAGACTAATGATATACTATGTTCTAATACTGGAAATGTTAATACACCTCATTAAGGATTGTGAAGTCTTTATTCTTGGCATACCATCCTTTAGTGGATGCTTATCTCAGTTGTAATAAAGATATTGGGCGTTTATAAAAGCTTGAATTCTTATGGTGTACCACCTATATGGACATAAAATCGTCTATCATGTTGGAAAATTTAGAAATTAGTTTAGTGGTGTTGATGAGAGATTTGATTTTGTATGATGTGCCACCTATATGGTAGTGAAATTTCCTATCATGTTTGAAAGTTTGGAGCTCTATTGTTAATCACCTAGTTAATATTTCTAGTAGAGGTTCGAGCCCCGTTGTGTCCCTGTATATTTGGCTCTGATACCAAATAGACAGGGAGACAGTTGGGCACGGACTCTTACAAGTAATATTAACTAGCTAATTAATAGCAGAGATCCAAACTTTCCAATATGATAGGCGGTTTCATGATCATGTAGATATCACACCATATAACATCAAGGATCTCATCAACACCACAAGCCATAGTCTCTAACCTTTCAAACATGATATATAGTTTTGCATCCATATACGCGGTACTCCATAGAAAATCAAAGCATTTAATTTACACAACAACTTTCTTATGACTGAGCTTTGCATCCACTAAATAATGGTTCTCCATGAACAAAGACTTTGCAACTCTCAATGGGATGTCTTGACTTTTCCATTCTTAAAACATGATAAATCATTTGTCTCCCAGTTCAAATTATTCTATATATGATACAAACAAGTCTTATGGTGGCTCTCACATGGCCTATTTTCTTCAACCATTCGTTGAACAAAGGTGTACAGCGTCAAACCTCGGATCTGCATGTTCTTTAAAAGATTATAAATATAATTGGAAAGTTATTGTACAAACCAAGCCAATTTTGTTTCATAAACATTGAAAGGACTTAAAGATCTATCTCATATGGACAAAGCTAACTTTATTTCAAATTCATGGAAAGTAACTTCAGAGTTTTGTGTTGCAATCACAACAAGTACTTGCCAAATTATTTCCTTACCCCACTACTCCGACCTAAAGGATTGAAGTACCCATACATTTGGAAGAGATAAAACAAGAAAGAGAATTTAGGCAAAAAACATCTTTATTGATAATATCAAAGATTACAAGAGAGGATTTACGCAGAGAAGTTGATCCAAGTAGAGAGCATATCTCTAAGTGGAGAAGCTAATGATCTCTAACTAAAGTCATATGCATCATTTTATAGAAGAAGTAATCTCTAGATAAGCTTAACCTACAGATAAACTTGAAATAAAATATTAAAATTCTATCCTATCTTCTAAGATATAAGCCCTATCTACTCAGACTATATAATTTTTATCTTTTGTCACATACTTCAAAGAGATATATACAACCTACTTTATTCAAAATGTGCCTGACTAGTATATGCTGGGCCAAATAAAATAAAATAACTTATGTTATTTCCATGTGACAATATGTGCAATCAGGAGAGTTAGCATTTTGCAATCAGGTGGATCAATATCTTATTAACAAACCCATTAGAGAGGGTAACTAATCTGAGAGGTTTCCCTTAGAGATGAGGGTAACCCATGGAAAAAGGTAACCTATCTAACAGAGTTTTCTTTGAGATGAGGGTAACCCACTAGAAAGGGTAACTACTAGAGATGGTAACCTATTGAAAAGGGTAACTTTCTTGCACATATCATTTGGTATCATCTTTCAGGCAGTGTTGAATGCTGTCGGCAATGAGATC
This sequence comes from Capsicum pubescens, assembly GCA_030864215.1. Lineage (NCBI taxonomy): Eukaryota > Viridiplantae > Streptophyta > Magnoliopsida > Solanales > Solanaceae > Capsicum > Capsicum pubescens. Next base: position 187,554,159 of record CM061544.1, on the reverse strand, counting down.
ACGTATTCTTCTTCCATCCACCAATAGACGTCGTGCTTCAGCCTGGGGTGTTCTTACCCTTCCAAGATTCTCTTCATTGATCTGGTGAAGTAACGCTTTCTGTTAAATGAATCTTCGCATTCCTATAGGGGAACTTTCAGTCGTATTCTTTTGGTGGAGTGGTTACTTCATCTCTTGTGATTTCATACAGGCGTTGATATTCTTTTATTTCTCATAGCAGTTTATCACAGTGGGGATGATCATCGATGTAGTTCCACTTTCCCTATTCCATCGGCCAGATTTCTTTCAGTATTCTACTAGAAAATGAAACATTTTGATTCATAGTATTCATATTTGAGATAGAATATTTAAATTAGAAATTTCTAAAGTGAAATTTCTAGCTAAATTTGGACTTTAAGGCCCAAGATTTCTATCGGACGGTGCTTTATATATATCACTGCATCATAGGAATCCTTGAAGCATCGAGTCCAATATTGCCATGTCTTGAACCACATCATGAATCTCTTTAGAACTAGTTGGATTTGATTAAAGTTATTAAAGTAATCACACTTGAATTCCATGAGGATGTAGTTCTAGGGGCACGGGTTCCAGAACAACCATAAGAGTTCTTGTAGAAAGTTATTGGCTAGTGATACAAACACATAATAGAAAGGATATTATGGGTACAATCCTAATGACTTTAGGATGAATCCTCCATACTTTATAAATACTTGAAGTTCATTGAAAGTTCTTCTTTCTCAGAGGATGGATGTATCAAAGGGATCCACATACTGATTGAATAGATCTGGCGGGCAGTTTGTTATTCTCAAGGATAGAATTCCAGCCATGATGAACATAAGGATTTGGCTAGCCAATTTCCGGTTGTCTTCTTTGATACTGGTTATTAGGTAGACATCATCTTCATAGATATCTCCTAATTCTTTGTATACATCTATAGAGAATATAGTGTCCTTATTAGATTTTTCCAGCGAGAAGATCGATTCAAGGTGGTACTTTTGCTGAGATAGATTTCCACGTGATCATCTATTTCATTAAAAAGGTGTATTGAGTCCTTCAACCTTTTTGCTTGATGAGTGTTGCTACATAATGGCTAGGCTTTCTGCATATAAAGTGGACATTCTTCTTCTTGTAGTTTATTGGGTTCTTTTATCTAAAGTACCTAGTTAACCAGACTACCTTGCTTTTGTCATCGGGAGGCCTTGGTAGTTTGAACCTCTTGAAAAACAACTTTCCCTCAGATTTTGCTTGACAGGTTAAGAAGGGGCAATTGGATTTTAAAACAAGTTTGTTCCTACTACATGCCCTATTAAGTGTTGCGTAGTTTTGGACAATCTTATTTGGTACAATTATTTTCTTGCACAGGTTGTCCAAGGCATGGGAAATATCTTGCCTAATGTATCCCGCGTCTTTGTAGAAGACTTCATAACGAATCCCGATGTTGAAGGTAATTTCTTGAGATGTATGATAATTTTTTTATCTACAATCCCAAGTTCATTTCACTAATCACTAAGAATTTCAAAGAATTTGGAGGTGTATTCTGGAAGTATCATGTATTTTTCTCTTTCAGTTAGATTCTTTATCATCATGAAAGTGTAAAAATTTTGAATTCCATGAGACCAAGGTATCACAGTGCAAGAAAAGTAGAAGTTTCTTAGGACCCTATGTCGCATGAGGATACAGCATCCGGAGACGGTTAATGGGTGAGCACTAGGTAACTCAAGATAAGGATAATGTAATGTCAGTTGAAAGTTCAATTTCAAACTCAATGTACATGTTCACATTCATCCATACATATATATAATAGATATCGGGGTAAGGAAAAATGTTTAGCATGATAGTAAAACATTAGCCTGGACCATGTAGCTCAACCTTCATAAACAGGAACCCACGAGCAATATGGGTTCAGCTCCCCCTGCTGAAAGGGCCCCAGTGTATGTTAGCTGCACAAATCAGAGGTATCAAGGAAGTCTAGGGAATGATCCAATCCTACGTAAATCCTAGATACAAATATATCAATAGTATGAACCATGCACACGGTCATCAAGACCAACCCACCCATTGGCAAATGTGAGTTTCCGGATCAGTCCTCCGAGATGCACACCTTCACTACTTAGCTACATAACCCCCATTAAGCTTAATTAAAATAAGTTTCACATAACATATTCATTAACCAAAGAATTATACATTAAATCATGCCATAGGTATCTTCATACCATTTATATTGAAAGCTCATAATTATGCCATCACAATTCCATTAACTTGGGGAAATGCCCTTTTGTTCATTAAATCAATGTTCGCGGAATGGTTTGACCTTCTTTAGTTTATCAAATCAATGGTAGGGGAATGTTATGGGAATGTATCGACCCCTGTTGTTTATTAAATCAAAACATAGCCAACAAGGACTTCAAAATCTATGTTTATTATTTAACCATTTATGCAATGCGATAGTATAGGTGAGTAAGTCAAACCAAATGAAAATTTTATGATTCAAAGCCATTTACATAAGTGGGTTGAAGAAACATGATTATTCAAACCAATTTCCAAGTTCAAAAGATCAATTTGAGGGAATACCTCGACCCCCATTCCAATTCCCACACCTATGAACCCCATTATTTTAAAGCATTTAATTCAAAGCATGAACAACTCATGAAAACCATAAGAAAATAATTCAAGGATCAACCATTCAAAAATCCTCAACCTATATCAAAAACCCACATTCAAATGTATACAAATAAACCATTTTAAACACATATTTTTCATAAAATAAGATTTGGAGAAGAGTAAAAGGCCTGAAGTATCACAACTATGGAGAAAAATCACCCTAGAGAGCCCTATTAACCAACTTCTTGGAAAACCTAAGTGTTCTTGACCTTGGGAATTTGAGAGAGTTTGAGAAGTTATTTTGATTTATTTTAGAGTGATAATGATACCCTAAAGGGGTTTTAAGTCGTGGGTCACGATTGGGGAAGATGGGAAATATCCAAAGTTCCCTTAATTAAAAGCTGAAAAATGATCGCCAGTGACCACGGGTTACCCTACGACTCGTGATGAGACATTACGACTCATCACCATGAGTCATAGTCAAGACAGTAGCTCAGGGACCCTTTACCAGTTACCTTACAATTCGTACACTACAACTCCTGTACAGACCATAAAACTCGTAGGGACCTAATCATTCTCTGAGCAAAAACTTTGATCATCACACTGGTTTCACTACGGAAAGCATACTACAAATCGTAGAGAGTCCATACAACTCGTTAGGTACAACTCATAGCCAATACAAAAACAAAGGGATTCTTCACTGGTCACCCTACGATTAGGGTCTTACGACTCGTGTAGACACCATACGACTCATAGCATGAGTCATAGGTTTGGCAGTAAGATAAAGATCAAGGATTTTTTTGGGACCAAAATTCTGGGGTGTTATATTCTCCCCCGTTAGGATCATTCTTCCCCGAATGATGAGTTAAGGTATTCGTTGGCATGATTTAACATAGGACACAATTACACTTTCCTTTAACAAAGAAAAAAAACAAAGATTGTAGGGAATACATATACCTCAAGCACAATTATCTAAAGCGAGAAACAAGAATGGATATTTAGACTTCATGTCCTCTTCAACTTCGCAAGTTGCTTCTTCAAACTTATGATTCCTTCATTGAACCTTCATCGAATACACAAACTTAGTCCTTAAATGACTAACTTTCCTATCCAAAATCTCAACTAGGACTTTCTCATAAGATAAGAAATCTAAAACATCAACGTTCTCCAAAAGAACAATCAAGAAAGGATCAACCACGCACTTATTTAGCATCGAAACATTAAACACCGGATGAATGGAACCCAAACTAGAAGGCAAATCTAATTTATAATCCACATTGCCCACTCGTCTCAAAATAAAGTATGGGCCAACATAATGGGGATGGAGCTTCCTTTTTTTCCAAAATTCATCACTCTCTTTATAGGAGACACCTTCAAAAACATAAAATCATCCATATCAAACTCCAAGTCCCTTCGCCCACATCCGCATAGGACTTTTGGAAACTTTGGGCAGTGTTATGTTTATCTCGAATCACCTTCACCTTTTCAATGGCTTGGTGAACCAAGTCGGGACTGAATAACCAGTTCTCACCAACCTCAAACCACCCAATAAGAGACCTACATCTCCTACCATAAAGGGCCTCAAAGGGAGCTATCCCAATACTAGAGTGAAAGTTATTATTATATACAAACTCAACAAGAGTCAAATGATCAACCCAACTATCACCAAAATCAAGCACATAAGACCTTAGCATATCTTTCAAAGAGTTTGAATCGTTCTCTCCACTTGACCATCTGCTTGAGGATGAAAAACAGTGCTAATGTTCACCTTAGTCACCGAACCTCTCTAAAATGAGTGTCAAAAGTGAGATGTGAACTGCGTTCCATGATTATATATAATAGAGACATGCACACCATGCAACTTCACGATCTCCTGAATGAAGATCTTAGAATAATCCTCTAAAGAATATTTAGTCTTTACTGGCAAAAGTGAGCAGACTTGGTCATCCTATCCAGGATGACCCAAATTGAATCAAACTAATGGCGAGACCACGAAAGATCGGTAATGAAATCTATATTTATCACTTTTTATTTCTACACGGGAAACTCAATCACTTGAGATAAACCACTGGGACTTAAGTGTTCCACCTTCACTTGCTGATAGACCATACACTTGGCCATTAAATTTTTCATATCTCTCTTTATATTACTCCATCAATAGATCTTTTTTAATGCATGGTACGTCTTCTTCTAATCAAGATAAATAATATACCTTGACTAATGAGCCTCAGTCAAGATCATTTCTCGCAGCCCATCAACATAGGGAACACACAGTCTGCCTTGGTACCTCAATATACTATCACTACCAATCTAAAAAACTAGGACCTTCTAGTGACCCACAACACCTTTGACCTGTATTAAAATAGGATCCGAAGTATGTTTCTCATCACCTCAGCACCAAAAGATACCTTTACCCCTTTTTGAACAATTATACCACCATCCTCAGAGTCTAAGATACGAACTCCAAAATTAGCAAGTCGGTAAATATCTTTCACCAATCCTTGTTTCTCCTTATCAATATGAGACAAGCTCCCCATAGATAACCTGCTAAGAGCATCAGCAACCATATTAGCTTTACCTGGGTGAAAATAAAGACTCATATCATAGTCCTTGAGCAACTCAAGCCATCTCCTTTGCCTGAGATTCAACTACTTCTGGGTGAACACATACTACAAACTCTTATGGTCTGAGAAGATGTCAACATGAACCCCATATAGGTAATGGTGCCAAATCATTAAAGATAAAATCACAACCAGCAACTCCAAATCATGAGTTGGATAGTTCTTCTCATGCACCTTCAACTACCTAGAAGCATATGCCATAATTTTGCCCGACCGTATCAACAAACAACCCAGTCCCACACGGGATGCATCACAATAAACAATGAAACCATCAATACCCTTGGGCAGGGTCAAAATAGGAGCAAAAGTCAATTTATCCTTCAACTTCTCAAAGCTACCCTCACAAGCATTCAACCATAGAAACTTCACATTTTTCTGAGTCAATCTAGTCAACAGAGCGGCAACCTAAGAGAAACTCTCCATAAACCTCCTATAATATCTGGCCAAACCCAAAAAACACTGAATATCGATTGGAGTCATGGGTCTAGGCCACTTCTTAACCACCACAACTTTTTGTGGATCTACCATGATCCCCTGACTAGAAATAATATGACCCAAAAAATTAACAGCATTCAAACACTGATCCTTAAGGGTCTACAACACTATACGGAGGTAATTGTCATAATCTTACTCACTTTTTGAATAAACTAAGATGTCATCAATAAACACAATGATGAATATGTCCAGAAACTGACAAAATACCTTGTTTATAAGATCCATAAATGTCGTTGGGGCATTAGTCAAACCAAAGGACATCACCAAGAACTTGAAATGACCATATCAGGTATGAAAAGTAGACTTACGAATATCTACCTCCCTAATCTTCAATTGGTGGTAACTCGATTGAAGATCAATCTTAGAAAAGTACTTAGCACCCTGAAGCTGGTCAAAGAGATCATTTATTCTGAGAAGAGGATATTTATTCTTTATTGTCACCTTATTTAGCTGGCAGTAATCTATACACATCCGAAAGAACCCATCCTTCTTATGCACAAAAAGCATAGGAGAACCCTACAGGGAAATAGTAGAGCGAATAAACCTCTTATCAAAAAGATCTTTCAACTACTCCTTGAGTTCATTCAACACACTTGGAGCCATTTTATATAAAGGGATAGAGATAGGATGAGTGTTCGAGAGATGATCGATCCCAAAATTAATTTCCCTATCGGATGGGATACTAGGAAGATCATTAGGAAACACTTTGGGAAACGCATTGACTATAGGGACAGATAACAAAGAAGGACCCTTAGAATTAAAATCTTTAACCCAAACCAGGTGACACAGACACCCCTTGGAAATCAATTTTGGGGCTCTTAGAAAAGAAATGGACCTTTTCTTAGGCACTAGGAAACTTTATTTCCACTTAATCACTGGTTCATTCAAAAATTAGAAACTGACCCTTCGGGTCCTACAATTAAGAGAGAATAGCACGGATGGAGTTAATCCATTCCTAAGATAACATTAAAATAATACATCTCCAACTCTATCAAATCCACCAATGTCTCCCTACCACAGATAGATACCACAAAACCCCTATAGACTTTCCTAGCCATAATAGAGTATAAAGGATTAGGAATATACTCAGGAAGAAAACCAAAATGAATAGCCACACAAAGGGTCACATAAAAAAGGGTAGACCAAGGATCAAACAAATAATATACATCACAAGAGAAAAGTTTTAGCATACCAGTAACAACATCAAGAAATGCCTCAAAATCCTGATGGGTGATAAGAGCATACAGACGATTCTGACCCGTGCTGGTACAAGAAGTTGCACCCTTTAGTGCAGGAGTGGGACATTATTAGCCCCAGTAGCAATATCGCCTGAAGGATAGTTTCTCTGAATATGGCTAGTCTAGACACATCTGAAATACTTGTTTCTCTCCTCATCAAAAAACCATGGTGCAACTGTCCACAAAATCTATAGAAAAGATAGGATGGAGCTGACTGGGACCCATTGGCTTGGATTGGGCACCTTGTGCCTTGAACCATCTGTTGCTCATAGAACGGTAATCACTGAATGGCTTAGGATATAGATCACTAGACTAGAATAAGAACTAGAATTTTCCCACTTCTTCTTAGACCATTGCCTGTCATCTCTTCCATTATTCTGTTGGTCTCCACCCTGCTCAGAATACCTTGACCTCCTACCTTACCTCTTCCTTATTTTGGCTTGTTTCTTCTTTTTAAGTTTAACCTATTGCATATACACTACAAGCCTAGATATATCTATGTCACTATTTAGTAAGGTGGCCTTGCACTCTAATAGTAAGTCCTGAGATAAGCCCAAAGAAAACTTTATCATCTTATCCTGCATGCTAGATACTAGCTTAGGAGTAGAACGGGAAACTAACAAAATTTTAAGGCATACTCTATCACAGTCATCCTACCCTATTTCAGATTCACAAACTCCTCAACTTAGCATTCCTCAAGTCCTGAGGAACGAAATAATCCAGAAAAGCACCAAAAACTCATCCCATAATGCCAACTCTGCATCATCACCCCTATACTAATCCTACTCCTCATACCACTGATATGATAGATATTTCAAATGATATGCAATAAATTCCACACCTTCAGAGTCAAAAGCATGTATTACCCTGTATATCTTCTCCATCTTATCCATAAAACCCTGAGGATCCTCTTCCACCTTAGAGCCAGTGAAGGTTGAAGGAATCGGGTTCATAAATTGGCAAACTCTAGTGACCTTAGAAGATGAAGCAACCAAACCAACATGATTAGGCTGACGAGACTGAGAAGTCACCAACTAAGTCAGCAGATGAATAGATTGACCAAACTTATCATTACAAATATCTGCTTGCGGTGGTAAGGCATGATCATTATCAGCTTGAGGAGTTCGAGGAGGACTACTAGGGACCAATGGAACTCCACGTGTACAATCAGAAGTAGGGACCCTAGACTGGGTCTATACTCAATAAGCAGGACGAGTTTCATCCATGCTATCCTCAGGTGGGACAGAGAAGTTTCCACAAGTATCAGATTTTTGGGGAGGCATGATCTGAAATATGAACAAATAGAAATAGAGGAGATTTTAATATGCTAGAGTCTACAGCCCAAAAATAGAACAAAAGAAAGGGAAACATTCCTAAATGCCTTACAGCAGCTCACTTATAAGTGTGGTAATCTATACAACCATAAAAGAGACTCTAATTGACACGGCTTTGTGGACACCTAATAATACGAAACATATACTCTTAGACCAACTTTGTCACAACCCAAACCATGACTTAGGCATGACGGGTATCTCAAGTTCACTGAGGACTGAAGACCCACCCCGCTTCCTAACCAAACAAAACACAATACATTTAGCAACAGATGAATTCCAAACACATAACAAGATAGAAAAGTATAAGCTCAAAAGACTTTGAGAATATCAATAACCAACCCGACCACAGTAACCCACAAAGCCTTTAAACAATTCTAATCATCAACCTAAGTCAGGATATCCCACAATGATAGCCAAAATGAGTACAAAAATGAATTAGTCTATGACATACTAAACTAAGAAGTAATGGGCCTTTTGGAATAAGGAGGCTCACCACTTCAAGCTGACATGCAAACAACTCTGGAATCACCTATCACTGCGCAGGAAAAGTAGAAGTTCCTTCAAACCTTGTATTGCATAGGGATACAACACCTGGGGAAGGTTAGTGGGGTGAGCACTAGTATGTAACTCAGGATAAGTACAAAGTAATGCCAATCAAAAGTTTAATTTCAAATTCAATGTACAAGTTTACATTCATGAATACATACATACATATATATATATATATACATACATACATACATATATATATACATACATACATACATACATATATATATAATAGATGCTAGAGTAGCGAACAAGGTTTAGCATGATAGTAAAATATTAGCCTGGACTATTGTAACACCGCGGGAGTATACCCTAGACTCCATATGGTGCTTGGAACCACAAGTTATCCGAAGCTAACCCAAGAAATGCATACTATTAAGAAACTAAATTATAATATATTAAATAACAAGTTTTATTGTGCGGAAATATAATCATGAAAAAATCTGAATAATTACAATATTGATACAATTTACAATCTGATTAAAATTGAGGAGACAACTGAAATTTACGTTACTGACTCTGACTGACATCTATGAAGCCTATACTATACTGACTTTAAATAGATGGGACATGCCTCTAACTACAACTAATCAATACATTTGGAAAAATTAAAACACAACACAGTACATGAACTAAATCTGACTGGAGTTCCCGAAATAGGAGAACTCATCACCTGCTGGCTGGAAGCTGCAACTTCTAATTATGATTCGTAGGCTATAACGTGTACCTACATGATGAGACAATGTAGCACATAGATATATATGTGGATTAGTACTTTAGGAATATACTGAGTAAGCAAGGGTGAATACAGTAAGTAAAACTGATTATATATGAAATCTTAAAGCATGCATGCTAAGTATAAGTAGACTAACCAATAGGCTAGAATAAACTGAACGTTGTAAGACGTCTTAAAACATGAGTAACAAACATAATCTGATAAGATGGTGAATCACTACACTTAGTTTTTTAAAACATTACTCTTATAATATAAGTAGAACTGAAGCTAGTGTATGATAAAATATGAATATTGTATGAATACTGAGTCTAAAACTATGTGATAGAAACTAACATATTATCGGGGATCTGAATATACAATTATACTGAGCATTAATACCTAAACATATAGAATCAAATGTAACACATACTAAACTTATCTGATTAACTGAATGACTGATAGTTGAATACTGGTCATGTAAGACTGGATTGTACTTTGTCTAAATAACTGGACTAAAACTGTGGAGTACTATGCATATGAGATAAGGACTAACTGAACAACATGAGATGACAAAATATGAATGCTTGAAAACTGTATTATCTGAGAAGGCAAGACCAAGCGTATAACATAATTCTAAAATAGTCAGTAAACTAAAATACAAAAATCTGATAACTGAATGACTAATAATTGTATATTATGGTCAAGTAGAACTGAACTGAGTTCTGAACTGAATATTGAAACTGAAACTTTGGGAGGTATCATCTAACTGACATGCCCTAGTTTGAGCTAATCGGGGTCCAAACTGTAGCCCCAGTTGTAAGGGTGTCAATAGCATGCCACGAGTACTAACAATGGTTGTGTGGATCCACTAAACTAGTGTCCCAAAGGACTGAGGAGTAACCCAATACTGGCAGGAAATGCATGAGATATATGTAAACCCTAAACTAGCAGGAAGACATCTCAAACCTACGTTGGCTACTTAGTTCTGTAACTCAAGGATTGCTACTAAGGGTCAAACCCTATGCTGGAAGGAATGCCCCCATCCTTGGGTTCGTTCGGTGTTGAATCCTATTTTCAACTGAACTAACACAGATTACTAACGGGCGCATGCACTGATAACTAATAACTGATAATCTCAGGTCATGGTATTCTAAGGATAATAGTGCATACGAATTCTGAGATAGTTATTAATGTATAAGTTAGTACTGGAACGGAAACTAGACTGAGCTAAGCTTAATTGGACTCACAACTAACCATATTACTGGTTGGATGAATTGCTCATGGTATAACTGAAATCATTCTATAGATACTGAAAACTAGGTAAATAGCTAAATTTCGGGTATTCGTAGCCCCCAAGACTCGATAACAATAACAATAGGACATACTAAAACTTTGGGACATGATAAGTAGTCAATATTCAAAACCCAATCATTAGGGAATTCCATCAAACACTTGGGAATCGTGAACTTGAACATGAGAATGTCTTAAACATGAGGGAACAATAGAGTTACATGGACAAATTCACAACTTAGGGATTTGATATGAAGATCATAACATTCAAAATATGTATTGGCTCATTCCACTTAAAAACACAAATACTCTTAACTTGAAATCAAGCACATGAGGTTCATGAGTTAAAACATGGGAGTATTTAAACCATGAAAATCACATAAATCTCAATATTAAAAACACAGGTTAAGGATTTAATAATGTGAAAATCACCATTCGAGTATAACAAGGCAATTTAAAAAAAAAACATTTGTAAACATGATACATAATTGAAATTCATAGTGGTTTCATGTATATAATTCATATTAACATGTAAAGATCATAACTTTAAACTTAAATAATGGGTTTTGGGTTCCATAGGTGAAAGGGAACCCATGGATGAACTCCCACATACCTTAATAGATGATTTCCTAAGGCTTTCTTGAACTTTAAATCTTGAATTCTTTGTGTTCATAGGAGGAGAAACTTGAACTTTGTTCATGGGGGAAGGGGAGGGCTTTTATGAGAGTAATTTTGAAGAAGATGTGAAAATAATGGCTTTTTTTATGTTATAAATCGTCCCTTGGACATTTGGGGTTGAGGGGAAAGGACCAAAGTGACCCTTGAGACTTAAGAAGTTGAAATCGTGAAGTAATGGACCAGGTGACAAAATTTTCAGTCATGGGAAATAGAGCCCACGAAGCCCCCTCTAGAGTGGCGCAGTAAGGCCCATGGCGTGGGCTTATCGTACGCCTTCACTGCCTCTCACAAAAATGGTCGTAACTTTTCACTCGGGTATTGGATTGAGGTGAAATTGGTATCTGATTCAATTATCCATAAATTGGTGGCTATTGAGATGAAAAATTCCACGTATATATAAAGTTATACATGTTTAAAGTATACCCTTGTAGAATCAAATACCAAACTTTGGCCGAATCAAAGGCTCTAAGGCAACTTTGTTCTAAGTGATTCTTATGAACATTTTTCACCTAGAAAGCACATCAAACACGAGGATAAACATCATGAAATTTATATTCACCTAAGAATCATTTGGATTATAGCTTTTACACGTGAGAATGGCGACTAGACCAAAAATATGGGGTCTTACATTAACTCCCCTTTGGGAATATTCGTCCTCGAATGAAACTAGTTAGACTGAGAGTACTATACAAAGGTAACTGAGATTATATTCTAAAAATGCATGACTTGTAACATGATTGTATAACTGAGTCTGAGCATGATACATGAACTGAACTAATTTCATGAACACAAGCACTGACAGGAGAATGGTCAAAAGGCTGAGATAGAAATGAGAGAGTCAACTTATGAGTAACCATTACTTCAAAAAATGTTTAGGACATGGATACTCAGGGTATTTCAACGTTTCCCTTGGGATACTTTATCCCCCAAATGATACTGACTTGGCTGAAATACTAAGGAAAGACTAAGATGATGCACGGGACACTTATGGACTGAATCATAACTGAATATCTGGAATCTGAAATTGATGCATATGCATAAACTGAGCTGAATTCAAAATTTGCATGGACGTGAATTACATTATGAATAGGAAAGATGGAAACCCATAGGAACTTGTCTGTCTGACCGCTAGATTGGATTGATGGCTATACAGACTGAATTATACTGAAGCTTATACTCAACAATACATTCTACTTCAAAACTGCACTACACTTGAGGCTACTCAAAATATTCACATGGGCACTGATAACTCTATCTATTGAAGTCTGAGCTGAAATTAATTATCTTACTATGTTTAAGTCTACTCTAATCTATAAAGTGCACACATAACATGAGGACCTGAAACATGAAGGGATACTATGTATAACCTTGACACTTAACTGAGGACTGAGGAATAGAGTATCAACATAATGGATTCATCAAAGAGGTCTAAAGTGAGGACATACATGACATAATCTGAATTTCACTGATCATCAGGAGTGTAGCATGAGCACCTGGAACTGAACATACTGTAAGGCATGGGTACATGAGTCATGAGCTGCATGACCTGAGTTTGGAGTTCATAATTTCATAGAACATGATTCGTACCGCTGAGTGAACTGAAACTCCTTATACTAGGAACTGGAAGCGTACATAATTTTTCTATATAGCGTATGAATATGATTTTTGATCGTAGAGCTGACATGTAAGGCATGAGTAGATGTCGGGATGACTAAAAAACTTTGCACTGAGACAAAAATAGGTTGGGAATCACCCTCCCTTACTGCTTTTGTACACATAGTGGCACTATTACTAGAATCTGAGAGCCTGACTTGGTTACTTGTTCTATCATCGCCCTCTTAGCTTTAAGCCATCATCTTAAGTCTGTGGACCTCTTTTATAACACTAAACTGAACTGCAATCACTCTACTCTAAGTTTATACCATCTAGAGCCTCAACTCCTTTTTTTTATTATCTCAATTTTCAAATATTCAAACTTAGATTCTAACACTTAACATGGATATCCCTAAACCTTTAATGAACCATAATAACTTCCTTCATAGCCTACTAACATCACATCTAAACCATGAGAACTATCATCACACCTGAACATCCGACATCAACAACATAGAATTTTGAATCAACAAACTTAAATTCTTGCATACACTATTTCAAGCCTACTAGTTTACCTTCATACAACTAGTTTCATGGATACATAACATACTCAATCCAGATAACACTATCCCAACTCTACTACTGCTAAACGTTTGGGTTCATGCTTCTAACTCTAGGTTACAAATTGTCATAGGATACTGAGAAGGGATCTGAAAGCACATCTGACTTTGTCTCAATACAGGATTTTCAAGAATAAGTATAAATATTTTCAAAGTTCAGAACATAAGGGAACTAATGGGATATTTTGAGCCTGCGTGCAATCCCATAACTGTCTGTGGGGACTGTCTGAGAAAACTATATTTGTAGGAATTTGAACTTGGTTGTTTTTGTTACCTTAAAAACAAGGAAGAGATGGCATGAATAGATCAAGATAAGAATTTGTATAAGTTTCTTAGAAAACCTTTCTATAGCATGATCTGAGACATGAAAGAAGGGAAACATTTCCTAAATGCCCTGTAGCCTCTTGATGAAAAGTACAGTTGTCTCCATACCATTCTGCAAGACTCTTCTAGAAACGGCTTCAAAGACACCCTAGGATACTTGAACTCTATGCTTTGATACCAAGTTTGTAACGCCCCAAGAGTACACCCTGGACGCCACAGTTCTTGGAACCACAAGTGATCCCAATCTAACGCATGAACTAGCACACTATTAAGCAACTGAATTATAATATATTAATAACAATTTTTGCTGTGAGGAAATATAATCATGACAAAATTTGAATAATTACAATACTGATACAATTTACAATCTGATTAAAATTGAGGAGACAACTAAAATTTACATGACTGACTCTGACTGACATCTATGAAGCCTCTAATATACTGACTTTAGGTAGATGGGACATGCCTCCAACTATCACTAATCAGTACATATGGAAAAATTAAAACACAACATAGTACATGAATTAAATCTGACTAGAGTTCCCAAAATAGGAGAACTCATCACCTATTGGCTGGAAGCTGCAACTGTATGATTATGATGCGTAGGATATAATTGGTACCTACATTATGAGACAATGTAGCACATAGACATATATGTGGATCAGTATTTCTGGAATGTAATGAGTAAGCAGGGATGAATGCAGTAAGTAAAACTGATTATGTATGAAATCTTAAAGCATGCATGCTAAGTGTAAGTAGACTCACCAATAGGCTGGAATAAACTGAAAGGTGTAAGACATCTTAAAACATGAGTAACAAACATAATCTGATAAGATGGTGAGTCACTACACTTAGTTTCTTAAAACTTTAATCTTAAAATATAAGTAGAACTGAAGCTGGGATACGGTAAAATATGAATATTGTATGACTACTGAATCTGAAACTACATTTTAGAAACTGACATAACATTAGGGATCTGAACATACAATTAAACTAAGCACGAATACCTAAATATACAAAACCAAACGTAACACATACTAAGCTAATTTGATTAACCGAATGACTGATAGCTGAATACTGGTCATGTAAGACTGGACTATACTTAGTCTAAGTAACTGGACTGAAACTATGGAGTACTATGTATATGAGATAAGGACTAACTGAACAACATGAGATGACCAAACATGAATGCATGAAAAATGTATTATCTGAGAATACAAGACCAAGCGTATAACATAATTCTGAAATAATCTGTAAACTAAAATACTGAAATTTGATATCTGAATGACTGATAACCATATGTTATGGTCAAGCAGAACTGAACTGAGTTCTGAACTGAATACTGAAAATAAAACTGTGGAAGGTATCATCTAATCGACATGCCCCAATTGTAACTAATCGGGGTCCAACCTGTAACCCCGGATGGAAGGATGTCAATATCGTGCCACGGGTACTAACAATGGTTATGTGGATCACTAAACTGGTGTCCCAAAGGACTAAGGAGTAACCTATACTGGCAGAAAACTCATGATATATGTTTTCACCCTAAACTGGTAGGAAGACATCTCAAACCTACACTACCTATGTAGTTCTATAACTCAGGGATTACTACTAAGCATCAAACCCTATACTGGAAGGAATGGGTTCGTTTTGTATTGAATCCTACTCCTAACTAAACTGACATAGATTACTAACTGGTACATGCACTGATAACTAATAACTGTTAATCTTAGGTCATAGTATTCTGAGGATAACAGTGCATATGAATTCTGAGATAATTATTAATGTATAAATTGATACTGGAACTGAAAGTGAACTGAGATAAGCTTAATTGGACTCACAACCAACCATATTACTGGATGGATGATATTACTCATGGTATAACTGAAACGATTCTGTAGATATTAAAAATTAGGTAAATAGCTAAATTTCGGGTATTCATAACCCCCAAGACTCAATAACAATAACAATAACAATAGGACATACTAAAACTTCGGGACATGATAAGTAGTCAATATTCAAAACCCAATCATTAGGGCATTTCATCAAACACTTGGGAATCAGAAACTTGAACATGGGAATGTCTTAAACATGAGGGAACAATAGAGTTATATGAAAAAATTCACAACTTAGGGATTTGATATGAAGATCATAACATTCAAAATATGTATTGGCTCATTCCACTTGAAAACACAAATACTCTTAACTTGAAATCAAGAACATGAGGAACATGAGTTAAAACATGGGAATAGTTAAACCATGAAAATCACATAAATATCAATATTAAAAATATGGGTTAAGGATTTAATCATGTGAAAATCACCATTTGAGCATATCAAGTCAATTTCAACAAAAGCCATTTGTAAACATGATACATAATCGAAATTCATGGAGGTTTCATGGATATAATTCATATTAATATGTAAAGATCATAACTTTTAACTTAAAGAATGGGTTTGGGCTCCATGGGTGAAAGGGAACCATAGATGAACTCCTGCATACCTTAATAGATGATTTCTTGAGAGTTTCTTAAACTTAAAATTTTTAATTCTTTGTGTTATTGAGAGGAAAAACTTGAAATTTATTCATGGAGGAAAAGGGAGGTTTTATATAAGAGTAATTTTGAAGAAGATGGACAAATAATGCCTTTTTTATGTTATAAATCGTCCTTTGGGTGCTTGGGGTTAAGGGGAAAGGACCAAAGTTTCTCGTGACACCTAAAAAGTTTAAATCATGAAGAAATGGACCAGGTGATGAAATTTTTAGTACGGGATGATAGATCCCGCACGCCCCCTCTAGAGCGGCGCAGTAAGGCCCACATGGCGGGCTTATCGCGCGCCTTAACTGTCTCTCACAAAAATGGCAGTAACTTTTTTCTCGAGTATCAGAATAAGGTGAAATTAGTATCGTTGGAAATCTGATTCAATTATCTACAATTTGGTGGGTCTTGAGATGAAAAATGACACGTATATCAAAAGTTATACATGTTTAAAGTACACCCTTGTAGAATCGAATACCAAACTTTAGCCGAATCAAAGTCTCTAAGCTCAACTTTGTTCTAAGTGATTCTTATGAACATTTTTCACCTTAAAAGCACATCAAACACGAGAAAAAAATATCATGAAACATATATTCACATGAGAATAATTTGTATTATAGCTTATACACGTAGGAACGACAGTTCAAAGATAAGCTCAAAAATATGGGGTATTACAACTATGTAGCTCAACCATCATAAACAAGCACCTACGGGCTATATGGGTGTAACACCCCAATCTGGTACTCGAAATGCCACACGGTTCTCATGACCTTGAAGGACCACAAGCTAACCCATAACTGATATTTATACCTGTATACTATATGACATCATGTAAATGCTGAAATAATAGACTGAAACATGCCATAAGATTCAAAACGAATAAAACATACTATCAGAGAGTACGGTATATCAATACCAAAACATGAACTGAAATAAATTGTTTGAACATACTGTAGTCTGAAAGCCTCTAAAACTAAACTGTCTGAATAAGGAGTTGATGGGACATGTCCCCAACTAACTCCAACTACTGAAATAAACTAAGTAATAAAAAAAATAAAGAAATGATCATGTCCTCGAAGGATGAGGACTCACTGCTAACTCTGACTGTTGAAACTAGAATGCTATTGATGCTCTGGATCTCGTGTTTCTGAACCTATGGTATAAAACACCATAGCGCAAATGCGTCAGTACGATTGAATGTACTGGTATGCAAGTGAGGTAGGTTGAATGCAAGGGGTTTATATGCATAAACAATACTAACTGACTGAATAACTTGAACGTGAGAATACATGCATGAATACATGAACTATAACTGAGATCATGACATCACAAAATTGAATACTAATAACATAAGTTTTGTATGACTGATATACTATTATCAGAATGACGGTGTCTGACAGTCCTATTTCTAATAGAAGTAGCTGAGTTCCGCACTGAATCGGGTGACTGTATCTAACAGTCCTGAATTCTGTAGAACTATCTGAGTTCTATTACTGAGATTGAGACTGAGACTGTAACTATGGGAAGTAGTCATCTAACCAATATGCCCCAATTAAAGCAATGTAGCTGAGTTGGGGTCCAATCTGTAACCCCAATTGGAAAGGTGTCAATACCACGCCACTGGTAAGGACAAGCTATGAGTGATCCCTCATCTAACAGGTACTCAAAGGATAACGGTGGGACCCTCATCAGACAGTATTTATCCACTTCATCAACCCTTATCTGTCAGTGTTGATGTCTCAACCTATGTTGGCTACGTAGTTCTGGAGCGCAAGGATTACTTCTAAGAATCATGCCCTCTACTGCAGGTGAGTTTCCATTCTTGGACTCACTCGGTGATGAATCCTACTCCCATCTGATTAGACACTAAATTAATTATACTGAACTGACTGAACTGAGTTTCATTGACTGATGGAGTATCACTGAGATCTGATAACTGACTGAGATTACTGAGTTTTCCTGAGTCATGAGACTGACTAAATTCTATGAACATGCTTGACTGAGAGTATCTTGAAAACTAACACTGGCTCTAGGTACACAGCTAAATTGTCGGGTACAAGTACCCCCAGGACTCGATAGCATGAAACTGACAAGGCATGACACTTCCTGGACTCACGACCATAATCAACAATCCATAATACAATCATTGGGAAATTTCATGAGGCACTTGATTATCATAGTTTGATACATGAATAGGAAAGCATATAAACATGTCTTAATTTCATAGGCTAATCTCATGAACAATCCATCAAACAATTTCAATGCATAACAATAACATGGAAGTCATTTTGAATATAAGGGTAAAGCATAGGTTCATCATTTTGGTCACAATTGAGTCATAAGGCATATCTCCTATTCTCTTAGGCATTTTATCAAACACTTTGCATGCATAACTATAAGCTTAGGCATGGACATTAAATTAATTCATCATGGTTGCATAAATCAACAAAATTTAGTAGATTTCAATCCACATGCTAGCATAAATTAATGAAAACACATTTAACGATTCCATCTTGGGTATCATACACAACATCAACATGATCATAATCAATCCACGACATAAACATCACAATTTATAATTTAAAATTGGATTCTTGGGCTTCATGGACGAAAGGAATCCATGAATGAACACTTGACATACCTGGGTGGATAATTTCTTGAAGATTGGTGGAGGAAAGCTTGAGTTCTTGACTCGAGATTAAGCACCTAGGGTTTCTTGTTCTTGGGGATTGATCTTTGAGAGAAACCCTAATTTGGTGTTGTGAATGAATAATGAAGTTATGAGCTATGGTCTGGTATAATTAGGGGTTAAAACGGGTGGAAAAGACCCAAATACCCTTTTAAAAATGGCTTAAAAAATCATTGAACGGGATCTGCGACAGCTTGTACGACGGTCAATCGCTGGCCCGACGATCCGTCGGTACTTGGATCAGAATAGGGATTTACTTCCTTAGTATTGATGGCTTGGGCGACGGTCCATCGCAAGCTCGATGGTCCGTCAACCTGTCTGTCGCACCGTAGCCAGAAAATTGACTTACTGCCTCACCTACGATGGTTTGGGCGACGGTCCGTCGGCCTGACCGTCGCTTCTGAGTAGTTCCAACTTATCCTATGTAAAACGTTCATAACTTTTTACTCCGATACCGAATTTGGATGAAATTGGTATTGTTGGAAAGCTAATACAATTTTTCACATGATAAAAAGTCGAAATTGGGGAAATTCTATCTGGTTTAAACATTAATCATTTAGGAAGTCATCATTAACTCTTCTGGAGACTAGATTTGACTTAAAGAAAGTCCAGGGTATTACAATGGGTTCAGTTCCACCTGCGAAAAGGACCACAGTGCGTGTTAGACGCACGAACCGGAGGTATCAAGGAAGTCAGGTAATGCCCCAACCCCACGTCAATCTTAAATACACATAGGGATGGCAATGGTGCGGTGCGGGTTTTTACTAAACCTGCAAGTTTTAAAATAGTACCGCACCGCATAATATTTAAACCCGCATAAATCCACCACATATTCATACCTGCGGATAACCGCACCGCACCGCCCCATGTTTTTATTTTTTCCCTTTTTTTTGAAAAATTTGTAACTCCATTGAAAATCATAATATTTTCAAATCTACAACTACAAAATAATAACTAATTTCTATTATATCACTTTTCACTAAAAAAAATTCAAAAAGTAGAACGTGTACAAGTAATGATCAAATGTCATATTTTTATTCAAATGAATAGAGATATTAAAAAAGCTACTATAAAATTATTTATTTGTAGTGTTATGCATGTAGTTTTAAGTATCATAAAATTTAAGTAAAGAACACATATAATTTTAGGTATATTCATGAGAACAATACTAATTTTTAGCTTTTTTGTTAATTTAAACCCGCATATACCCGCAACCCGCACCACAACGCACCATTTAAAAAAAAAATACTTTAACCCGCACCGCACCGCAGAACTTAAAACCCGCACCACACCGCACCCGCACCATCCCATTTCCATCCTTAGATACACATATATCAATAGTGTGAATCATGCACATGGTCATCAAGACCAACTCTCACGTCGGTAAATGTGAGTATTAGTCCTTCGAGACTCACACCTTCACGACTTACCTACATAACCCCCACTAAGCCCAATTAAAATAAGTTTCATATAACACATTCATTAACTGAGGAATTTACATTAAGGCACACCATAGGTATTGTCATACCATTTAGCTTGTAAGGTCGTAACTATGCCATCACAATTCCATTAACTTAGGGAAATGCCTCAACCCCCTTTTGTTCATTAAATCAATGTTGGAGGAAAGCCTCGACCTCCTTTAGTTTATCAAATCAATATTGGGAGAATGCCTCGGCCCCCTTTGTTCATTAAATCAAAACTTAGCCAACAAGACCTTCAAAATCCATGTTAATTATTTAACCATTTATGCAATACGATAGTATAGGTGAGTAAGTCAAACCAAATGACAATTTCACGATTCAAAGTCATGTACACAAGTGGGTTGAGGAAACACGATTATTCAAAATCAATTTTCAAGTACAAAACATCATAAAGTTTGGATATAGTTTAAATGTGACATATCAACTTTGGATATGGTTTAGGAGTGTACTTGTTCCTTATTTTATTTATTTTTTCATAAGATGAAACACCTACAAATGTAAAAACTATCAAAAATTCTCTAATTCTTATACAATTTTACTAAATGAACTAATCATAGTTCATAAGATTCGCAATATCTTAAAGTACAAATTGATAAATCACACATCTTAATGTTTCTTTTATAAATAAATATTTACGATTAGAGATTTTTTAAATCACACATAATTTATAAAGATTTACTAGTTAACAATAATAATAACTAGTTATTATTTAATATAATCCTCTAACATGCTATGAGCAATCTCTTCACCCTGAGCATTAGTATTTTTTTTTTACAAAATTTAAAATGATGATTTTTTTACAAAATATAAATTTATAGATCAAGTTTTACATTTTAAAAAATTAAAATCGTGATTTGAAATGTCAAATCATACTTTTTCGGAGAATTTAAGATTTTACTTCCTCCATTCTTCGGGGTTGAAAGAAAAGACACTCTAATTCAAATCATGATCACATTAATTTAAAATCACAACTTTTTATCGAATATTCAGTAACAAACTTAAAATAATATATTTTACTTATCTATCACACACACAAAAAAAAGAGAGTAAGAAAAAAAATTCTTCCTATGGAACACAGCCCTAGTATCTCCCTGTTCTCCATCATCTACTTATTCCTCCTCGTCCTCTCATCTTTTTATAATTTGGTACGTAATGAGCTATAGAAGATTACAAAAAGTTAATGAAATAGACTTGTTGATGGTAGGAAAAAAGGAAATAGGGAAAAATGATGTCTGAATAAAAATTTAAAGGTAACAGAGTTTTTTATTAGGATATAGGGGTGGGCATGATATGGTATAGTACGGTATTTTAAAATTTGGTACGATAAATTTGGTTTTCGATATCTAAAAGAACAATATCATTATCATACCAAATTAGTTCGGTATTATTCAGTATTTTTAAATTCGATTTCGGTATTTTATGGTACGGTAATTCGGTAACCATACTTTATTTGATTTTGATTTATATATATTCATATAAAAAACTATAACTTAAAAACTTAAAAACGCCTCAATCATATCAGACTAACAACTATCTTTGTTAATCATATCTACACAAAAAGAATATTTCAATCACGATTGAGTAATCCAAGATGCAAACTCTGAACAACATTACCTAAACTTAAGCATAGTACTTCGAAATAATAAGCTTTCCAAAAAATTTATTTCTGAATAAAAATTACTTTTATGTTCAATTGTCTAATGGATGACATATAATTTTAAATATAATATATTTGGGTTTTATATATTATTAATAAACTTCAGTGCGGTATACGGTATTTCGGTATTTATTATACTAATACTAAATACCGTACCAAATACCATAATAATTTTAAACTCCAACCAAATACCATAACATCCATACCGCGGTATAAAAAAATTCAATTTCAGTATGGTATTTGGTATATACCATACCATGCCCACCCCTATTAGCATGTTAAAATGTGAAGGAACAAGAAGTGCTGGTCGGCATATTGAAACTAATTTAATTTGATTTTTTTCTTGCCTTTTTTCCATTTAAATTCCTTCCTATTCATATGTTGATGAGAGGGACATAAGGATTACCCAGGTGAATAAATCAAATCTACTACTGGTTTTTGGAAAAATAGGTTTAATAGAACTTCAGACTGAAGGTTCAAATTTGTAGAATAACTCGTCAGAAAATGTATGATATTAATAGAATTGTGGTGGATGTCTAGAACGTCTAAGACGTTACTTCCATTTCTGTGCTCCATGATGTATATTTAATTCTCCTTTATTTATTACCATCATAAGTTTAATCCTTACATCCTTTAATCATCCCATAATCTTCGCGGTTAATGTCATGACAACAATTTGTTTGTCTCTATAAACATTATCATAAATACATAAGAACTCATATCAGAATATGCATGAATGCAATTGTTTGTCTCTATAAACATTATAATAAATACATAAGAACTCATATCAGAATATGCATGAATGCTTGAAGATACTTGTAATAATAAGAAAACTCTCCTCTTTTATCCTTTTTTATTTACTTTGTTTATATATCTCATTTGTTATCCTCCTTATAATAATGGAAAAAGAACATAGGTTGATCACTCAAAAAAATATTAGCCCATGTTTGGGCTTACGGACATTTTATGTTCTATCGGCCAAACTAATATCATTCAATGGGGTCATTTGGCCATATTAATTATTTTCAGCCTTTTTCAATTTGGGTCATTTGATCATTTTCAAAAATGTTTCAGTTTTCTTTTTTACTGCAATTTTTTTAATAAAAAATAGTCTACTTTTTTTTTATTGTTTAAAATAACAACTAAATATAATTGTATAAAAATGATATAATTATTGTATAGAAGATGTACCTATATATATATATATATATATATATATATATATATATATATATATATATATATATATATATATATATATATTGAAACTTATAGTTGTTGTATAAAATACGTATCTCAATAATAATTGCAGCTAAAGGTTGTATGAAATGTGCCTAAATATTATATAATTGTTGTATAAAATGTGTAAAAATACTGTATAATTACTGTATAAAATGTGTATTAAAACTATATAATTGTTCATAGAATATATTTTTTATATATGATATGTATAAAAATCTACCTTGTTAGAGGTAGTGGTATGGACTGCGTATACTCTACCCTCCCCAGACCCCACTATGTGGGAATATACTGGGTTTGTTGTTGTTGTTGTTGTTGTTGTTGTTGTATGATATGTATAATGGTGTATAGAATATGTATCTTAATAATTGTTGTAGCATTGTATATGATGTGTTAAAAGTTTTATAATTGTTGAATAGAATATGTATATGTATAGGATATGTACAAAAATTGTAGAATTACTGTATAGAAAATGTATATGTATAAAATATGTATAGAAACTATATAACTATTGTCTGAAATATGTATCTAAATAATTATTTATAAATGTACATTATTTATGTATCTATAAATATGGTATAAGGACTATCTCAATATGGTACAGGAATTGTACCCATATGGTATAAGGACTGTATCAATATGGTTATAGGGACTATATAGATATGGTATAAGTATTGCAACAATATGGTATAATATTGGACTTTTTTGTATATGATGTGTATAGGGATTATAAAATTGTTACAAGATATATGTATGTGTACATGATGTGATATTTATTGTATCATTCCAATATAATATAATTAAAAAAATATTTTTTTAAAAAGAAATATAAGAGCTTCAAGAAAAAGTATATAAAAGCAGTAAAAAATCATAAAAGAGCAATGATTTTTTCTAATAACAAAATAAAGAAGCAAAATATTTTGATAAAAATTGAACATAAAATAGAAAAGAACCAGCAAAATAAAAAAAATGAATCAACAAAAGTTCTTAAATAAACAAAGTGGTGCATCGGACAAAAGGCCTAAAGCTACTTTTTGAAAATGGCAAAATCAATGGTCAGTCTGTGACAATTCTTTTGGCCGACTAACATTTTTGTCCTTTACCCTATAATAATACGATTTGTGAAATTAAGTAGACCCGTACAATTGGGTCGTTGGCTTCAATATTGAACTCCTTACTGCAGATGCAAGTTTCTGGCGGGTTGATCCAAGAGAGCAACGAATTTGGCTGTTGGTCCGTACAATTGGCCCAAGATTTGATAACTCATTTTTGGCAAAACTTTACATATAACTAACCCCCTTCTTAACTAAATTCTTAATCTAAGTTTTAATAATTATATTTCATAAATTTCAGATAGCAATTAAATATATTTAGGAGCCTAATATAGAATTATTAACCTACAGATTTTGTTACTATTTCAGTTACGTTTAGAGATTAAAAAAAAGAAGAGAAAAGAGAGTGATTCCCTCCCTTTATTCTCTCCAACATCCTCCATTATTCTCTAACATTCCCTTTATTATTGAATATTAAAATTCAAATGTTGAAAATTACGTGTGTGATCAAATCTGAGTACGATGAATGCGTTTATAACCATTCTAATTTGTAATAAACAATGTATATAGAAACAGGTATACATGTATGTATATGTATAGGTATATACATATATACAGATATGCATATGTATATATGCACAAACACAGACCAAATATATATATAATGTATATATGAACCAACATATAACAAACATATATGCATATTTATATATGTACCAACAAAAAACAAACTTGTATACATATATACATCAAAAAATATACATTTAATACATTCATATGTATATATAAGTATACAAATGAAAAAATTTCTTTAAATTAAGTTTTGTCATCCACTTGAATCAAGCAACAGTTATTTGAAACCTTAATCATCATTGCAAATATGGAGAAATTGGATGATAATAATTACAAATTGAAGAAGAAGAAAATACAATACTACCCAAAGAAAAAGTAATCATGTACGCTACTTTTAGGTGAGAGGGGTGAGAGAAAGGGGTGAGAGAAAAATCTTTGCTTTTAATTAGAAATGGTATGTACGCAACTTTTATTTATAAATGAGGACCCACATAAAAAACAGTTAAAGAAAAAAGTAATCATGTACAGTAATTATTTTAAACATTGACCATAATAGATAATTATGGAGTCTTTTTATCCACACCACGTAATTTTTCCCTCATTTTTTGGTTCATTGGTACATATGTTTCTATTTTGGGAAACTTAAATATATATACAATAAAGTAATACAACAAGTATAGTTTATATTTCTTACATAAAAATAGATCAAAAGTGTATTAGCAACAAAAGAAATTAGAACATAAATGGGCTCATGTATATGCAATGTATCAATTGTATACAAATAGTTATGTAATATATATATATTGTATCGATATTGTATAAATAATGTATAAAGATGTATACAGGATGTATAACTATTTATTAGAGATGTATATACATCCATATCGTTTAAACAACATTTATACATTGTAATTCAAACATTTGTTCATATATAGTGTAACCTATTCATCCATCGGTCCTAACACTACTTCCTAATTCAATGCTTATGCGGTAATTCCAATTTCTCACACTTCTACAGGTTTAATATCGCTTTTAAACTTTTTTTTTTCTACACAAAAAAATGGGAGTTTCCAAGTTAGCGAAGAGCACATGATGATCGTATTCAAAATTTTCTTGTTCAAAAAGCATATCGAAGAAAAGCAAAGTTTGGCGGTACAAAGCATTTCGCTAAACGATAATTCCCTCTAGCAAACCAGCCATAGCTAATGGCAGAAGAGGGAGGAAGAAGAAGAAGCCAATTTGAGTAAGAAAAAACAAGTGGGCTATCTTTTATATAAGAAAAAATAAGAAATTTAACCTAATTGGCATTTTGTCTAATTTTTCTTTCTATTTTTGGAATGATCTTTATTTTTGCGCTACAAACAAGAACGAGAATCAGATTAGTGCAAGAGAGCAATAAATTGGGCTTTTAGTTAGCCCAAGATCAAATAACTAATGATGGTACATTTACTTATTTTATTTATTTCAAATAAAAATAGGAAAAGATAGTACATTTACTTATTTTATTTATTTTCTTCTCCATCTATAACAGTGTCACTGTGTAAGTAGAAAATGCAAGGATTTTGTCAGGAAAATAGATAAGCTGCGTGGATTTATACGCAAGTTGATAGATATGGCCTAAAATACCTTGATTTTTACGTACTCGAGATGTTTAGGTTCTATATTTAGTGTAATTATTAATGAGATACTTGAATATATATATCTTATGACCAAGATATCCTAATTTTCACTTTGAACAATGACTGATATTAAAGACTAAAAATGAGAATATAATATGATTACTAATTATGAAAAATAATTTTTTATTAATTAAAAAAATTAGAAATTTTAAAATTTTCTATAACTTGCAATTATTTTCTTAGTCCAATAATTATGCAAAAACATTGCTACAACTTACAATAAATAATCTAATATGTATATACAAGATAATTTTTACTTTGAACAACAACTGTACAGTTTTCTATCATTTGAAACCACATGAATGAAAATCATGTATTATAAATGACGGACAAATTTTGTAGCTAAATATATCCGTCACTAATTTTATTTGGTGATTCTTTTAACGAAGGATAAATTCTGTAGCTAAATATCGAATCTCGTTACTAATTTTATGTAGTGATGGATTAATGATGGATTTATCGTAAAATTTTAATAGCTATGAGTAATTTAGTGATGAAATTAATAGCTAATTCCAGATTCTTTTTTTGTTTTGTAGTGATTTTAATTAGGAGTTTAAAAATGATTGAGTTGATTTAGGGTTTTTAAATATCAAATCTAATCATTTGTGTCAGGTTTTTAAACCTATAAATCAACCCAATAGCACTTGAGTTTTCCAACTTCAGTTTTTTTTTCTGGGGGTGGGTGTTTCGATTTTCTTGAATTTTTTGAGTTTTTGAGTTTTTTCAATTTTTTCTAGTCATACAAACATATAATTAACTTGTACTTCAAGTATTTCTTTAATCCTAGCAAGATACAACTATGCTAGGTGCTCCTTTAAAAAATTAACACTAAATATGAAATAAAACAATAAATTTTTATATAAAACTAAAGAATAAATATTTAACATTATTGTCATTCCTAGTGTTTAATTGAATTTTTTTATTAGCATTAGTATTGATTTGAGCTTTATTTGAGTTACCAATATCTATGAGTTATAAAACCTATTGGACCATTCAAAATTTTAAGTTTTAACTGGAAATAATATGTTGAAAGATAAAAAAAAACTATGAAAATGTTTAAGAAATATTTATAAATTACATAATAATAACTATTTTTATGTAGTAAATATTTTTAAAAGTTGTATAAATGTAATATGAGGTTGATTCGGTTCGGTTTGATTTTTTTTAGTTAAAATAAAACAAAACCAAATCAATTATGGTTAGATTTTTTTTCTAACACAAAACAAAGTCATACCAAATCATTAGTTGATTTTTTTCCCAATTAACTCGATTTACGGTTTGATACGATTTGCGATTCGATTTTATTCACCATAATTTTAATAATCACGTATTTGTAGAATTCGGCCAAATAAATCATAAAAGATATGTTCCAACATTTATTTAGTAAGACTTTGCTTCTATCCTTGCTCTTTAAAATGTTGTCCCTCTTAACATTTCCATTTAACGTGGGATGTTCATCTTCTCCCTTTCTTTTTACCTATTTTGGCTAGGCAAAGAATACGATTTGTCAATTTGAGCACATTTAGCTAGAAGTAGTGGTGTAAGTGAACAGTATTAATTACATCACAAGTCAAATATTCTTGGGCATAATTCAAAGTTCTTTGCTTCTAAGAACATGACTTCAAGATCTTTTTGATTACATATAAATTCATTAATTAGTCCAAAATTAAGCACATGCATGTCCTTCCAAAGAGCTAGCAGTTAATGCTTATTCTTCTCTCTTGATGTTAGAGGACACTGTTAATCATCAGTTAGTGATAATTGCAGAGAGAAATTGATAATAAATAAATGCAGAGCTATTAGGGGTCGTTTTGTTCGAAGATAAGTTATGTTGAAATTAATTATTCTGAGATTAGTTATCTCAAAATTAATTATATTTGCATCATTTCTTATTGACCATTTGGTTTTTATATTAAACATTACATGAATTGCATGCATAATTTCTAAGAAGTTGTTTGTTTACACAAATTCTCCACGTTATTAGTAAAAAAAGAATTTGAAGGACTGCGGGGTATTTTTATCACTTAAGAGGCGGAGCCAAAATTTAAAGTTTGGGGATTTTAAAATTTAGAATGAGATAGTGACCTCAAGCTAATATATAATAACCGTCAAACTAACGAGCGAGTATCTACATTCAATATATATTTAAAAAGCAACGAATCATTTAACACTACATAAATATACTAAGTATTATCAATATAATTGCACTCGACGACTTGTCATGATTTGAAAACAATCAATGATCGAATCATTAGGTACACTTTCATATATTTAATCCTCTTTGTAACAAAACTAAATAATTCTTTAAAAAGTCATCATCAATTCTACTTTGCAGGCAATTTTTAATAAACTTCGTAGAGGAAAAAAGTCATTATCATTGTCTCTATGTATGTTTCACTGTCAACTCATATAAAGATTGTAAATTGTGAAAAGAAATTAATTAAAAAGGAATCAGAATTATGAAAGGTACTATATACTTGTCCGCTTGTGGTTGAGTTTTGGATTGAAACTTTGGAAAGCAAGATAATAAATTTTAGTAAATATAGAAGAACAATATGGGGCAGTTCTAGAATTAAAGATTAAAATTAATTTTTGAATAGGCAAAAAATTGTCATTAAGACACGAAGTTTGAACTCCACAAAGAGGTGAGTGGTGGGCAAGTAAAGAATTTTGTAGTTTTGGAAGAAGAAAAAGAAGAAGACCAAATAAGTTATAGTTTTTTAAAAAGAAAAAATTAACTTTGAATTTGATGTTTGTAAAGGAAATTGAATCTCTTTTATTTTAGAGAGTAATAATTTTTTATATTTTTTGCTTCTTGTCACTGTTACTTTTATATTTTTAAAATAAAATTTTTGGTTTTCAAAAAATTTGCATATATTAAGAATTAAGAAGGAATTAAAAGGTATTGATGGAATGAGGGAAAACCTGTTCCTTGAAAATAGATATTTCTTTTCCAAGAAATCTGTTTGAAAAAAATATGTGCAGGTAGCCGCGTTCAAATCCACAACCTCGCGTGTAGAGAGTCTTCATAGCTTCCTTCTTACCACTGAACCATCAACCACGATTTTTTTATGAGTTTATAGGTTTATAAATATATATTTTAACTAAATTTGTTAATATAAAAATAGAGTTTACGTAAAAGCTACTGGGTTCGTCCGAACCCCTTTAATATATTGTAGCTCCGCCCTTGATCACTTTCATTGTTTTATCCCACGCTAAGTAATCTGGTACCATTATTTAACCTCCCCGACATAGATAAACTATGTTGATACTAATTGCTAATCTTGATATAACTTATTACATAATTAATAACAAACGAACTATAAGACAACAATAAATTTTATCCCTGAACTATCCTTTATTGCCCAGCAGACCAAGTGATTCTTATACTAACACAAAGAAAAGGGTAATATTTGATAATGTTGTAATGGGAAGCGAACGTTTCTACACACAAAATTCATGGAAAATTTGTTGGACATTTTATTAAATTAAATTAATAATTACTAGTATTTTAACGAAGAGATGTCTTTTTAGTGAAGAGTATCTTTTAGATGGAGAGGTGTCTATAATGAATGATTGTGTCCTTCCATTCTTTGATTTCTAACCATTATATTTAAACCCAACTAGTTGTGATTTCAACTTAGTATTTTATTTTACAGAGAAATAATATTTATAGCTTTCCCCAAAGCTTTTCTTCTTTCCCAAAAAATCAAGTTCCTAACTTCTTGCTTTTTCAGAAGTATTTCTTCATTATTTGTTTAGTGCAGAATTCAATAAGCTTGCCATATCTATTAAAACTATTTGTAAATAATCTCATAGAAATTGCAGAGGGGAAGGAGAAAATATCAATTTTAGAAAAGCGTTATGCACATGTTTCAAGCCTCAAATCATGCGTTCGTTGTTTATATTATCAAGTCTTCATTTTTTTTTCTTCCTCATGTATTTTATGTTCATGGAACATACTTTTCAACAATCTAAAAATGATATTGTTACTAAGAAGATTCTTCATATTCAAATTTGAGAATTAAAGTCGCATACAAAAATTCAAGCAAAGCAGAGATGGTCGTTATGCAAAGCCATCAGTAGAAATTAAATTAAAATAGTTATCTACCGTGAAACTAGTTTGCCATCCTAGGCCATGTGGAGATTATGGGTTGTTGCCAAGTAAGATTAAAGTTTGTTGCTGTGATAAGATGATTTAATGTGGAAATGTGACGGTAATTTTAAATTAATAGGATAGTGTTACGTGTTAGGCTGATGCCACAATTTCAGCAACCACCTTCTCCAGCATTTTATTTTTTGCATACGTTTTAATCTAGTTAGGAGTCTATTTCATTTGAAAGTAATTGTTGCTATTTTTACATTGAGTTGTTATGCATGTTCTACTTTAACGTTGCAAGTGCGATTATAAGCCAATGTTGCATCAATAAAAGGACATCACTTTTCTATGCAAACAATTGTTCAAGTTTTATCTTAACAGAGGCAGATCTCCTCCTAATTAGATCAATTATCAATCATATTTCCTTCTTTATTCTTCGTTACTATTGTTAATCATAGGGCCCAAAAGAGACCATGTTCCACAGTAGTACCAGAGCTTGGCATAAACTATGGATCAACGCGTAGCAAGTTTAGAAAATAGCTTTTAGGCCCTCTCCAATCAAGTTCAAACTGTCACGAAGGGGCAATAGGCCCTTTCCCGAAAGTTGAATGACATTCTTTCTCAGATGGAGCGATTATTTTCTAAACCTCAAAAAGAAGGAGAAAATTCTTCTGTAAGTAGTTTTCGTAGCCGTCAAACACCTACAACTAGAAAGGCTACGTCAGGTGGCAGTGTCAAACCCATGAAGTTAGACTTCCCTCGATTCAAAGGGGATGAAAATCCTACGAGTTGACTCTATAGAGCAGAACAATTCTTCCAATTTCATGAAACACTTGATGAGAAAAGAGTTTTTATTGCCTTATTTCATTTAGAAGGGGAAGCACGTATGTGGTTTCAACTGTTAAGGGAAAACACACTAGAGGTCTCCTGGAATGACTTCAAAGAGGGACTTCATATGAGATATAGACCAAACCAATACACGAATTTCTTTGGAGAACTAACGAAACTGCAGCAGAAGGGAAACTTTCAAGATTATCAAGTGGATTTTGAAAAACTTCTTTCAAAAGTGGGATGTTTAACACCGAAGCGAAAGGTCAGTTGTTTTGTGAGTGGCCTTTGAGACTCGATTCGTATAGAAGTTCAGGCAGGGCATCCAAAAACTCTCTCGAAGGAAATAGGCCTTGCCCGTTTGTATGAAGCAAAGTTACTCACACAGCAAAAAATGCTAATGATGCCAAAGCAGCCGGGACCATCTCTACGACTAGAAAATACATCCCTGACACCCATAGTTAAAAGATTGAGTGTTGAAGAACTGAATGGGAGAAAAAGGCTGGGATTGTGTTTCCGATGAATGAAAAATTTGGTCCAGGACACAGATGTAAAAAACTTTCTCTATTCAAGCAGGGCTTGATGAAGGCAATGAAGATGTGGAGATGGAGGTAGAAGTCCAACTGTCCAACACTCTCATGATACCCTTGCTATTTTTAATTCACGCACTAGCAGGTACTTCTACTCCACGAACAATGAGATTGAGAGTAAATATATATGGTCATGTTGCTACTATGTTAATTGATTTTGGAAGCACGTATAATTTTATAAATAATAAGTTTGCTTCTAAGGTTAGGTTGCATTTTGTAAATAGAAGAAAAATTTGAAGTTTTGGTTGCATCAGGTGATAAACTCACCAGTCAAGGCAAATGCAACCAGGTTCTAATTATCCTAACTGGAGCATCATTGTTTGTTGATATCTTTTTGTTTCCATTGGAAGGGTGTGAGGTGGTGCTTGGTACACAATGGCTGCAAATACTTTGTCTTATCATGTGGGACTTTTCCAAACTTCTTATGAAATTTTCTGTGCGGGGTCGTGAGATAACTTTACAAGGGGACACTCTTTTAGAAAGTAGGGTGCTGGAAGATCCACAAGTTCATTCTCTCAGTCAAAAAAATTATTTGGCGGTCTCTCTCAAGATGCACACTGATTTAGTTCCTTTGAAGGAACAAAAAGTGATCCTGTCGGAGGTGCGAAGCATCCTAAAAAAGTATGACCAGGTGCTTCAGGAACCAAAAACTCTACCACCTTCTCGGACTCAAGATCATCACAGTCTTTTTCTAGGTAGATGTAGTTCGATCTTAATAAAACCTTGCAAGTATCCTTATTTTTAAAAGGAGGAAATAGAGAAAATTGTGATTGATCTACTGAAATCTAGATTTATTCGCCCCATCAATAGTCCTTATTCTTCACCAGCGATCCTTGTTAAAACACGATGGCTCTTGGAGATTGTGTGTTGACTATAAGGCACTGAACAAGATACCATTAAGGATAAATTTCCAATCCTAGTAATTAATGAATTATTAGATGAGTTACATGGAGTACAATTTTTTTCAAAATTTGATCTTCGTTCAGGATATTATCAAGTTTGAGTCCATCCAATTGATTTAGAGAATACTGCATTTCGTACTCATGAAGGTCACTATGAATTCTTGGTAATGCCATTTGGTTTGACCAGCGCACCATCTACATTTCAGTCTCTTATGAATGGAGTATTTAAGCTTTATCTTAGGAAATTTATTTTGGTTTTCTTTGATGATATTTTGGTCTATAGCAAGAATTGGGATGATCATTTGGAGCATTTGGAGATAATTTTTTCTATTTTACAGGCTCATAAACTATTTGTTAAAATGGAAAAATGTCTCTTTGGGAAATGAAAGATTAAATATCTGGGTCATCTTGTTTCTAACCATGGAATTGCACTGGATCCTAAAAAAATTATAGCTATCTCGGGTTGGCCAAAACCAATAACGACTAAGGCTATGAGAGGATTTTAGGGACTTTGTAGATACTATCATAAGTTTATTTAGAATTTTGGAAAGATAGATGGTCCTCTCACGAAGATGATCAAGAAAGATGGGTTTGTATGGTCTCCAAATACAGAAAAAAAGCCTTTGGTCAGTTGAAGGAAGTGATGACTCAAGCTCCAGTTTTGGCATTACCAAATTTTTCAAAACTGTTTGTGGTAAAATATGATGCCTCTGGGTCTGGTATCGACGCCATACTACGACAAGAGAGACCCATTGCATATTTTAGCCAAGCTTTACATGAAAAAACCTATTTCTGTCTACTTATGAAAAGGAAATTTTAGCCCTAGTTCTTGTTGTGTATAAGTGGAGGACTTATCTCTTAGGAAGATAATTTGTTGTATTGACCGATCATCAAAGTTTGGACCACTTGTGGACTCAAAAGATCACTATAATGGCTCAACAAAGGTGGTTATTTGAGCTGATGGGTTTTGATTTTGTTGTAGAGTACAAAAAAGGAAAAGAAAATATTATGGCAGATGCTCTATCCCAGAGGTATGAAGATGATTGTAATGGAATCTTGTTGACAATTTCTCAACCAATTCCATCATGGTTAGAGACAATTAAAGAGGAACATTCTTCCAGTCCCAAGATTTAAGAAATCATTCGTCTGGTGCAAATTGGAGAGGCAGTCGGTCCTTGAGATTTTCATGATGGGGTGATTTATTTCAAAAAAAGAATTTACTTGGATGAGAATTCTCCTTCATTATAGGTAATTATTAATCAATTCCATAATAGTACACATGAGGGGTTCCACAAAACTCTTCACCGAATTAGAGATAATTTTTATTCAAAGAAGTTGAGGAAGCAGGTTCTGAAATTCATTCCAGAATGTGATGTTTTCCAAAGATATAAAATTGAGAATATCACTTCTTCTGGCCTATTGCAACCTTTACCCATTCCACAACAAATTTGGGAAGACATATCTATGGATTTTATAGATGGTTTGCCTAACTCGAGAGGAAATAACAATATATATGTCGTGGTGGATAGGTTGTCCAAATATGCACATTTCATGGACCTCTCACACCCATACAATTCTGTGAGCATAGATAAAATTTTCTTTGATCAATTTTTTTGGTTACACGGAATGCCAAGATCTATCGTTTGTGATCGAGATCGAGTTTTCACAAGTTTTTTTTGAAAGGAATTGTTCAAATTAAATAGGACTGTATTCAATTTCAGTTCTGCTTATCATCCTCGGACTAACAGACAAATGAAAGTTGTTGATAGAAGTCTAGAGATGTATTTAAGGTATTTCTCTAACTCTCACCCGAACATATAGAAAAAATGGTTATCATGGGCTGAATATTGCTATAACACAAGTGTTCATTCTTCAACTAGAAAAACACCTTTTGAGGTAGTATATGGAAGGAAATAAATCACTCTGCTTACATATGTTCCAGGTATAACTAAGCTTCAAGCTATGGAGCAAGAGTTAATTGATCGAGATTCCATAATTAGAGAAGCTCATGAGAAGATGGCCAATGCTCAAAATCGAATGAAGAAGATATTTGATTCCAAGCATAGGGTGAGAGAATTTTCAATTGGCAATATATTGTACTTTAAGCTACAGGCATACAAACAACTTTCAGTTTCTCAAAAAAAGACGCACAAACTATCTGCCAGATTTTATGGTCTATTCAAGATTGTTCAAAAAATTGGTTCCGTTGCCTACTGACTTGAATTGCCTCATGTGAGCAAAATTCATCCAGTATTTCATGTGTCTCTCCTTAAACCATGTATTGGTAATCACTGCTTAGATGATCAGACATATCTTTCAGATTATCTCGAGGAACCTTCTGTTACCTAGCCTCTTGCAATATTGGATCGACGCACTCGTAAGGGCAGGCAATAGCTCCTAGTTCAATTGCAAGGGTTGGATCTTTCAAAGGCTGTGTGGGAAGAGTTAAAGTTTCTCTGACAACAATTTCTCACCTTTGTACTTAAGGACAAACTTAATTCTTAAGGGAAGGGGAGTTGTGACATGTCAGGCTGAGATGTCACTAGGATCTCTATATTGTTTTTCTTTCACCTCAAAAACTAGAGATGATTCTGAACTACTCTGAACCCATACATCACCCTTCTCTGTATCGACTAAGTGAATACCTAGTTTGGCAAGAAGATGGACTTCTTAAGCTAACTTCTTGTTACTGTCCTCAACATGAGCAACACTACCCATAGATAGTCTACTGATAGCATCGACCACTACATTGGCCTTGCCCGGATGATAAAGGACACTCATGTCGTAATTTTTCAAAAGCTCTAACCACCTTCTCTGGAGGAGGTTAAGATCTTTCTGAGAGAATACGTACTGAAGGCTCTTATGTTCTGTGAACACATCTATATGAACACCGTATAGATAATGCCTCTAAATCTTTAAGGCAAATACTACGGCTGCTAACTCGAGATCATGAGTCGGATAATTTTTCTCATGGGGTTGCGTAGGCTATGACCTTACCATGTTTCATGAGGACACAACCCAAACCTACTTTGGTTGCGTTACAATATACTATGAACCCATCTGAACCATCTGGAAGAGCTAGGACTGGAGATTAGGTGGGTCAATTCTTCAGCTCCTGAAAACTCCTCTCGCAAGGATCTGACCACTGAAACTTGACCTTCTTCTGGTCAATCTGGACATAGGGGATGCATTAGAAAAAATTCCCTCAACAAACCATCTATAATCCATAAGCACTTTAGGATTGTATTATCCTCTCCATCTTGAAAAGAATTTGTCATCAAATTCGCACCTTGCAAAACGAAAGAGAGGAAAGAAAATAAGCACACATTACTCATGAGAGGAGGGTTAGCATTAGTACCACAAGTAATGTAGACAATCTAAGGTTGAACGTATTTGCAATATAACCAAGGATCCTTTGAATCAAATATTTAGAGTTCAATGAAAGATGCACAAAGGATTTGGTTTTGGGATTCACCAAAAGTGATACTTTGCTTGTCATGTAGACCAAGCAACAAGTTGGGTGCACCAACATCATCAATTCTTTATTTGGCACTGGGGTCAAATGGGAAGAGTGGCCATAGACATGGGTCTAGAAAACACTCTCATTTCCCATAGGCTTCACCCAAACTACACGACATACTCTCTACAATAGCAAACATATCATCTTAAAAAAACATTATTCCTAAAGAGAGCATGATCTAATCCATGGGAATATTTGGAACACGTGAGTTCTTCACTCTCTAAAAGATCAATATTAAGTTTCAAAGCGGTTTCAAGCACAAGATTGTTACGAGAATAGCTCTTGGGTTCACTCCCATTTTGTTGACCAACATTATCAAATTCTTCACTAACTTAAGTTCTATTAATTACAACACACATAACCTTAAGTGGTGGAAATTTTCACACATGAGTTGATCAATACAAGTTTTACAAGACGATGTGCGTTCATTCAACATAATGGATTCAACACTAGGTGGACACAAATCACTCTTACAAGAAGATTCAATTCGGTTATCAATAGGATAAAATAGTGTATCCACTCTCATAATATGTACATCATCAATAATAGGCAAATAATCAATAGACGATGTACTTTCATTCATCACAATGGCTTCAACACTAGGTGGACTCAAATTGATATTACAAGAAGAGTTAATTCGATCATCAATAGGATCAACTAGTGTATCCATACTCACAATATGTACATCATCATCAAGAGGCAAAGAAATAATAAAATCACAAATAGATAAGATACCACTCATGCTCAATGGGCTACTAGCCACACAATAATCGTTCACATCCAAAAAAGTGTAAGAGTTAGCTATTTTACCTTTAAGTTCTTGAGCACATTTTTCTTGTATCCCACCACTAAGTTTCTCTCCATCTTGAGGCTTGACCTCACTTTCCTTGTGTTCTAACTCTTCCTCTTCTTCTACTTGGATAGAAAGAATTTGGTTTTGAGATGTTTGGATAGAGGAAACCAGATATGGTTGAAGGAGGATTTGAATTGGTGGCCTTAGATTTGGTGGAGTGTAGGATCTTTGGTTTTGAGAGATTTGAACTTGTGGAGGGTTAGGTGGACATAATATATCACATAGTCTATTATCCCCCACTTTTATTCTAATCACACCATCCTTCAAAAATGTTATTTTGGTTTGCACCATGTCTACCTTTCGGCCAAGAGCCTCAATTCCTACCATAATAATCCCAAGTATGTCATTATCCAAGTTTTGGGTTTGTGAACCTTCGGATTCCATGGTTAAGTGTACCTAACAAGAAGAAAAAAAACAAAGAAAAATAATTCCTACAAAACAAATAAACACGTTAGTTAAAAAAACTCACCACACTCACACTCAGATCTTACCTCACACTTGGTCTCACAAGTGTTGAAACCTTGGCAATACTTGGCAAGTGAATTGAGTGGGTAATAAGACTTGGTATGGAATCAATTTTTTTTTATAAAACTTAAATAAAATGATGCATGGACTTGAACCAACAAACTACTATGAATTAAAAATGAGAAAAGTACACAAAAATCGAAGACACGAAACAAACAGACTGTAATCTAATTAACAACCTAGTAGGTAGTTACTAGTTTGCTAATTAGTGATAGAATTTAACACACAAGAAACTAGAATAAAAAATGAGAAACTAAGAAATCTAGTTTAGAGCTTAATAATGTTGATCAACTAGTGGTGATGTGACACAATGTGGTTGGTTGCCAATTTTTGCAAAAAATTTCCAATTTCAAACTTGTAGTTTCGGTCAAGTATCCACTAAAGAGAGTGTTTGAACAAAATTTGGCGAAAAAAATGGAGGATTGGAGCCTTTTTTGCAAGTTCAAATGGATTTGAAATCAATGGTCCCCTCCACTTGTACTGTCAAATGTACTTTGAATATTCTCTTTGTCTCTTCTTCTTTTGGATGACATAAATATTCTTGGAATATTCTTTTGTACAAACAACTTTTTCACTCTCTTTCTTTATTTTTGTGGATCTAACACCCTTTTTGAATATTCTTCTTCAACAAGCTTTGATGATGGTGAAGAACAATATGAATATTCAAGAGTTGACCAAAGTTTGACCACAAGGCAAATGAACTCTAACTTCAATTTTTCTTTTGGATCTAGGTTCCTTGGGTCAAGGAAAGCTCAAATAATACACAATCAGCCACAAACACGCCACAAAATGATATGCACCATGAGATCCCACCTCAAAAAGCTTCAAACAAAGCACAACAATGGTGGATCTAGCTCAAATTCAACCAAACCTTGCCCTAAACTTAGATCTAGACACTTTAAGTGCTAGAGAACAAGAATCTAACACTTGAAACCTTCAAAACACAATAAAAAATTGTATATCTAACTTGGAAATTTTGGATCTACAACAAGCAAAGCAAGATCTATCTCTTTTTGTGATTTTTCTTTGGATTTTGACTCTTTTTGTCGGATTTTCTTGATAAAGACACTAAAACCAAGACTTAGGGTTGTAGGAACAAC
Source organism: Capsicum pubescens (assembly GCA_030864215.1). NCBI lineage: Eukaryota > Viridiplantae > Streptophyta > Magnoliopsida > Solanales > Solanaceae > Capsicum > Capsicum pubescens. The sequence continues at coordinate 187,514,775 of CM061544.1, read as the reverse complement.
CCTAAACAAGGCTTTGATATCAAACGATACAAGAATAAACTACTAAAATCGAAAATGGACACTAAAGACACAAAAATCAGCAACCACAAGTAAAGGAAAATAACACATAGAAAGGAGATGAAGAAGAGATGCATAAAAGTAAAGATAGGTAATAAGACCCTTACTATCACCAATGATTAGCACAAGAAAGTGTATCAAACCTTAAAACACACCTCATCAATGGTAGTTCAAACCTCACTCTTAGGTGGACCAAAGAAATTCACACTCCTCAATCACACCTTTCTTGCCAATTGATAAACACAAGTAAAATCCATCAAATGTATTAATCTCTCAAGTTTGGATGTCTTTTCCAAGACCTACACTAAGATGGATTTTCCAAGCCCTACACTAAGGAAAGAAATTACACTAAGAGTAATACTCAATTTTAATTCATCAAAGTCTAATGAGAATAAAGGCTATAATGTCTATTTATACTATTACATAACATAAGACTAGAATACCCTTAATGAGAGCTTAAAGGAGGCGCCTCTTGAGTGTTAAACTGGAGTGTGCAAAGTCCATCATTTAATTCAATTGAGGCACCTCTTGAGTGACTAAGTTTTCCTCATTTTCTTCTCTTGAACAAGACTTCAAAATGCTCCAACATTTAGTCAATTCCGAAGCTTGGTCCTTTGAGAAGTCCTTGCAATCCATAAGCACTTTAGGCTTGTATTAGGTACTATATTGACTACGACTCGAGGAGGCGAGTTGTAAGGAGTCGTAATGAGTCATTAGGATACCCATAGCGACTGGGCCATATTTTTTCTAGTCTTTTCATTAAGGGAATTCTGGTCAATTCCATTTTTTCCTTACTTAGATTCCACGTCCATAAAGCACTAAAAAGGATTAGTTCTCATTCATAACATAATCAAAATATATTCTCTTCTCTCTAAACTCTCCAAGGTCAATATACTTAGGGTTTCTAAGAAGTTGGTGTCACACCCCTATTTTTACCACATCCAACCCCGCTAGGGAGTTGGTTTTAGAGAAAATGGATTTTTTCAATTAAAGTGATGTTTTGAAAAGGGATTATTTATTTTACAGTCTCCACTTGGAATTAAGTTTAGGTATTCCAATTGAATCCCTATTTAAAAGGAAATGACTCTTTATTTTTTGGTCTGCAAACTAGAAATTCGGATAAGGAATTCTATTGACCGAGGGGTAGGTGTGAGGCACCCCTCGAGTCCCGTGGTTCTAGCACGGTCGCTTTAATGATTTATGTCTGGCTTAAATTAATATTTTGGATATATAATATTTGTTAGCCTAAAAGTGACTTCTATCCCGCTTTTATTTATTTTTGAATATATTTAAAACTGCACTGATGTGTGGCTTACAGATAGTAGTACTTTTCGGCCTTACCATGAGTTTTGATATATTTCTCAGGCCTTTGTGGCATTTATGGATCGCTTCCATTTCCCCCAAGTCTAAGCAAGATTCTAACATGTTTAAAAATTTATCCATCCCGATTAGATCGTCTTTAAAATAATATGTTAAATTTTTATTATAACGAATGGTCGATAGTAGGGCTTTCCAACTTCATCATTAACTTTCACTTGTATGCTAAAACTTAATTTTCTAGAGGTTAAGGAACTAATTCATTCTTAGATGAATTTACTCCCTTACAAATGAGTTTTTCCTCTTTTTTTTTTGTTTTCTCAATTATGATGGGTCTTGAATAACCCCACAATAGTATAAGGGGATATTACTAAAATTCTTTGATTTTCTAATAATAATATCACCCGATCACTCAAGCCTTTATCATATATATATATATATGTATGTATGTATATATATATATATGTATGTATATATATATATGTATGTATGTATGTATATATATGTATGTATGTATGTATGCATACTCTGGGTGTTAGCCTAAAGGAAGGCTAAACACGAAATGGACACTTAAAAGGCAAAAATCAGCAAGCACACAAAGAGAAAATAACACACTAGAAAGGGGATGAAGAAGAAGATTGCATAAAAAGTAAAGATAGGTATAAAGACCCTTACTTCAATCAAATGAATAGCACAAAAAGGTGTCTCAAACCTTCAAACACACCTCACCAATAGAAGCTCAAAAATTCCTCTTAGGTGGACGAAAGGACTCATACTTCCTCAATCACACCTTTCTTGCCAAATAACCCAATACAAGTGAAAATCAATTTCAATTGCATTGAAGGTTCAAATTTTGCTTTTCCTCTCTTAATGAGAAGGAGAAGACCACAATCTAACACTAATATTACAATCTAAAAAGTCATTCAATTCATTATGTCAAGAACTTGTGAAAATAGAAGGCTACTTTTCTATTTATACTATTACATAACAAATGTTAAAAATGCCCTTAATGAGGGCTAGGCAAAGGGCTCCTCTTGATTGTTGAAATGTAGGGTATAAATTCAACTTTTACCTTCACTTAAGGCGCCTCTTGAGTGTAACAACCCCTCCTCCTTTCTCCTCTTGACCAAGGCTTCAAAATGCTCCAAAAGGGGTCTTCAATTGCTTGTCAATTCCGAAGCTTGAACCTTGGACAATGTCTTGTGCTCTTGTAGCTACTTGTGCTTTTATCATCCTCTCCATCTTGAAAGGAATTTGTCCTCAAATTCAGATCTTGAAAAAACAAAGAGAGATCAAAACAAACACACAATCCTCCTTGTAGGAGGGTTAGCATTAGCACCACAATTATATCATTACTCCAAGGTGGTTCACACTTAACATACATCCATGTATCCTTGGTATTTGGAATGAAAATCTTGGCATAAAGGATACAAATGAATTGAATGGCATCAACATCAAAATTAATTGATCATGACCCAAAACTACAACTTTCACATGTCAAAAGTATTCCGGGGCCAAAGGGAAATAGTAAGTAAGGTTCTAGGCTGGGGTTAAGCATACCTTGCACTAGATTATCATGCCAATGGGGTACATATTTGACATACATCCAGAAATCCCTTGTTTTTTCCATGAAACAATTAGTATATGTATCACAAAGGATAGGGCTAAGGTAAACATCAAGGAAAAATAAGCACAAGCCAAAACAATCCCTTCCCCACCTCACTAGTACACCGGGATCAAATTGGTGAAGTAGCCAAGGGAATAATCCAAAGCTACTCATTCCATTTATTAGGATATCACACTCATCCAAAGCATTTGTTCTTAAGGGAAAACTAGCACACAAGGATAAGGACCTACGGCTTAGTAGGCCTCCCTTAACAATATACAGTTCATCATCCGCAATCTCTCCATACACATGATCACCAAGAACACAATTAACAGCAAGGTTATCACCACACAAGAAGTTCAAGGGACCATATTCATTATCAAAATCAGCATTATAAACATCAACACTAACTTGAGGGTTTTCAATCCCACAATTCCCCTATTCAAGTTGTAAACTAGTTTTAAGAGCAAGTTGATATTTATTCACAACAAAAGAGTTATTAAAGAAGGAGGTATGCACTTGTAAACCCAAAACCACTTCACTAGACACTAAATCACAATATTTTGAGTTCAAAGAAGTGTTGAGAGTAGAAAAGTCACCTCGGGTAAGGCTTGGGAAATCCACCTTTTTGGTGCTCTTGGTCAAGGGAGTCTCTAGTTCATTTCTCATGCTTTCATGTGAAACTACTTTTGGATCCTTCTTGATTATCATTTCATCTAGAACCTACACATAAGAAGGATCAAGGCTAGGCAAAATGCTAGCTTTTTGGTTAGGAAGTAACAAAGGTTCTTTGTGGACAAAATCCACAATCAAGCATTTATTTTCCTTTCCAACCTTACTACACACGACTTCTCTTTTATTTTTCCTCTTTTCTTTAAATTTTTCTTGTATCTCACCCTCAAATTAATCTCCAACCTCATCACCCTCAAATTCTATCACCATCTCTTCTCTTAGTTAAATGGAGTGGTTTTCATTTAGTGGATCTTTGGGAGGAGGCATTGGATTTGGTTGGTGATGGACTTGGATTTGTGGCATGGAATTTTGTAGAGTATGGGGTCTTTGTTTTTGAGGGATTTAGACTTGTGGAGGTTTTGATGGACAGTCTATCAACTCCCGCTTTTATTTTAATCATATCACCCCTCATATCATCCATATCATCTTTCATAGCATCTATGTTACTCTTTAAGGCATCATTATCACCCTCAATTTTTTGGGCAAAGGCCTCAAACTAAGCCATCAAGGCTCCAATAGCATCATTTCACAAAGGTTGGGAAGTAGTACCTTCGGTTTTCATGGAAAATATACCTAAAAAGAGAAAAAAAATTGCAAGCAAAATAATCTACAAAATGAGCAAACAAGTTAGTTCAAAAGCCTCACTTCACTCACACTCAACCTCACCTCACACTTAGCGTCACAAGTGTTGGAGAATCAGCAATACTTGGCAAGTTACTTGAGAGGTGAGAAGCTTTGATCCGAAATCGATCTTTGTTTGAAATTACTCAAGTAAAGTGATGCACTAACTTGAACCAACAAAATACTACAACTTTAAAATGAGAAAAGCACACAAAGACCGAAGACACGAAATAAACGAACTCTAGACTAATTACCAACCTAGCAGGTACTTACTAGTTTGATAATTAGTGATAAAATTAGCTTAAAAGAAACTAGAATAAAAAATTAGAAACTAGGAAATCTACCTAAGAACTTAATTTGGCCGTTGATCTATGATGATGTGGCATTCAATGATTGGACGTTGAATTTTCAAAAAATTTCACCCAAAATTTTCAAGTCTCGTCCTAGAACACCCTTAGAGAAGAATAATTTTTGTTTGGGAGGGAAAATTGAAGGTTTGGATCCCTTTTGGAGCTTCAAATGAATTTAAAATGGATTGGTCCCCCCTTGTACTTTCAATTGTACTTGTTTATTCCCTTTGTGTCTTCTTTCTTTTGGATGACAATGAATATGCCAATGAATATTCTTTCACAAACACCAAGTACACTCACTTTCTTCTCCTGTTTTTGATCAAACACACTCTTTGAACATTCTTCCTTAGCAAGACTTGATGAGCATGAAAGAACAAGATGAATATTTAAGAGTTGACCAAAGTTTGACCCCTAACCAAATGAACTCCAAATCTGGTTTTTTTTGTAGATCTAGGTTCCTTAGGCCAAGGTGAACTCAGATATGTAAAAATCAGCCACAAAACTCATCCAAATCACAATCCCAATTTTGGATCTAGCTTAAAAGCTTCAAAAACACCATATCCATGGAGGTTCTTAGCTCAAACTCAACCAAATCTTGTTCCAAGTGTAGATCTAGACTCCCTAGGTGTTAGAGAACAAAAATCTAACACAAGAAACTTCCAAAACAAAGTAAAAACGTGTAGATCTAAGGATTAAATTTTGGATCTACCACAAGACAACACTAGACACCATTTTTTTTTGAGATTTTTGGATTTTGGACTCTTTTTTGTTGAGATTTTCTTAATAAGAACACTAAAACCAAGATTTAGGGATGTAGGAACAATCCTAACCAAGGCAATGATACCAAATGTTAGCCTAAAGGAAGTCTAAACATGAAATGGACACTTAAAAGGCAAAAATCAGCAAGCACACAAAGAGAAAACAACACACTAAAAAGGGGATGAAGAATAAGATTGCATAAAAAGTAAAGATGGGTAGAAAGACCCTTACTTCTATCAAATGAATAGGACAAGAAGGTGTCTCAAACCTTCAAACACACCTTACCAATAGAATCTCAAACGTTCGTCTTAGGTGGACCAAAGGACTCGCACTTCCTCAATCACACCTTTCATGCCAAATAACCCAATACAAGTGAAAACCAATTTCAATTGCATTCAAGGTTCAAATTTTGATTTTTCTCTCTTAAGGAGAAGGAGAAGACTACAATCTAACACTAAGATTACAATATAAAAAGTCACTCAATTCATTATGTCAAAAACTTGTGAAAATAGAAGGCTACTTGTCTATTTATACTATTACATAACAAATGTCAAAAATGTCCTTAATGAGGGCTAGGCAAAGGGCTCCTCTTGAGTGTTTAAATTGTAGGGTATAAAGTCAACTTTGCCCTTCACTTAAGGCGCCTCTTGAGTGTAACAAACCCTCCCCCTTTCTCCTCTTGACCAAGGCTTCAAAATGCTCCAAAAGGGGTCTTCAATTGCTTGCCAATTCTGAAGCTTGAACCTTGGACAATGTCTTATGCTCTTGTAGATACTTGTGCTTGTATCACTGGGACCAAACCCTCTGCCTATATACTCTTTATATTCTAATTAATTAAGATGACCAAAATACAACATATTAAGATAACTAAATAAAATCTTGAATTGAAAATAAAAAATAACAAAATATGAGATAAATAACGGTTGGCTAAAATTTCATTCTCGCCTAAAATATTTGATCTAATACCCGAAATAAAATTTGTTATTCAAAAGAGATGCACAGAAAGTAGAAGATTCATTTTCATTCTTGTAAACAATGTTGTTAAGCATGTGAAATAGAGATTTAACTTCATTCATTATAACCTAATCTCTTCCAAAGCTCATCCTCTTACATAAGTGAACTCAAAAGAAGGTTACAAGTTCTTAACAAAGGATAACCTCCTACCCCTTGTTGTTCACTTTTCTTCTCACCCCCACACTTCACTGGAACAGTAAATATACTACTACTAGCACTGCTAGAGAAAACATCAATAATGGAAGTTCAATTTTTAATCACTAATAAAAGACTTTCGCATCTTCTTCTTTTCTATAAACTTTTTTTTTCAAATTTCTTTTCTTTACACTCCAGTTTTCTCTAACCCCTTTTTGCATTCTATGTGTGTCATGCATTTATTCCTTTTTTTTAGTAAATTTTTTTTGTTTGTGTTTGCATGCATGCATGCATGATTCGTAAATTGAAGTTTACAACACAACTACTTAATAATTGTACATCAACTAAATATAATGTTAATTTTTAATACTAATAACTTTGAAATTATCTCATTTAAATTTCAAAATCAAACTAACTAACATTATTTAGAAATAATAAATGAGTTATAAATAAAGACGTACAATACGAACGACATATAAATAATAAACTACACATACTAAATAATATAAAAGTCATTGATATAACTTCATTCATGCTTCGATTCACAAAGAAACTTTTACAATTAATAATGTAAGATTGAAAAATCTATATGACGAACTAAAACAAAAGAGAAGCTCTAACGTCAGCGTCAAAAACTCAAACAGTAACCTTGAACTCGACTTGTCACTCTTTTTCTTTCTCTTTGTTTTTTTAATTTCTTTTGCTCTGCAGTCTTTTTTTGTGTGTTTTGTATATTATTGGTTGTTTTTGCTAAAGAAAACGTGTCCAGTGAGGGAGTATAAGGATTATTATAGTAGTATGTAGTTTGTTGTATTCGATGTTGTTTTCTGAAAAATAAATAAGGAGGAAGTAGAAGTCATATAGGGATGTAAAGGTGGTTGTGTGTAGGTTATGGACGTGGGGATTATGCATAACATGCATATAGGAAAAGTGGAGGACATGGGAGAGATTGAGGAGAGTAGGAAGATTGGGTAGTCTAGGTCTTTTTTTAATGTTTTAAATAAAAATAATGATAACAAAAAAAGATAAAATTATTTAAAACTAATAAAATATGAGTAAGTTAAATAATTAATCTTAGAACATTATTACGAAATATTAATATCACTAGATTATTTATTAAAAGTTAAAAGAAGAAAATAACATAATTTAATTTTCCTTTTTTTAAATAAATAAATAATAATAATGAAAATAAAAACTTATCTAAAATGTGACTCTATTTTTGTATTTTTCAAAACTATTAAACCAAACTTAATAAAAATAAGATAAACTTACAATATCTAATTTAGACTTAAATAAATAAATAAATTGAACACTAAAATGACGTAAAAACATTAGGTTTAGTCAAAAATTAGGTGTTTACAGTTGGTTATCTGAGGTCTCAAGGGTTGATCTCTCTCCATAAAATTTGATATTTTAGGCATGTTACTCTTCCCTAATTCTTAATATAAGAAAACATGTGTTTTACACGATTTAAATTATATGAATTTGAATGTGGGTTTTGTCAAGATTGAGGTTTTGACATGGTTGATTCCTAAATTGTTCTCCCATGATTTATTATGAATTGTTTATGCTTTATTAATGGTTTTGAACTTGTGGGGTGCATGGGTAAGGTGCATAAACAAAGGGGTCAAGGTTTCCCCCAAATTGGTGTTTTGAAATTGAATTAGTTTTGAATAATTGTGTTTTCCTCAATTCACTTATGTAATTGACTTTAAATTGTGAAATTGTCACTTGATTTGGCTTACTCACCATTGTTATTGCACTGCATAAATAATTAAAATAATGAACATAGATTTTGAAAGCCTTGTTGGCTATGATGTGATTTAATGAACAAAGGGGGTCGAGTCATTCCTTTAAATTAATGTGATTGTTATGGCATAGAGATAATCTTGTAAGTGTAAGGGTAAGACAATACCTATGGTGTGCTCTCTTACGCCGAAGATAGATTGAATATGTTTGAGTGCATATAAATGGAGGATTTGACGAACCTTAATTGTTGGTTTATTGTCTAATAAATGGGTTATGAGAAACTCACTTTAAATTGGGCTTAATGGGGGTTATGTAGCGAAGTCGTGAAGGTGTGGGTCTTGGATAACTTATACTGGAAACTCATGTTTGCTAAAGTGAGGTTCGGTCTTATTGACATATGTGCATGGTTCATACTATTGATCTATTTGTATCTTGGATGACATAGGGTCGGGGTATTTTCTAGTCTTTCTTGATACATTTGGTTTATGCGGCTAATACGCACTGGGGACCTTTCAGTAGGGGGGCCTAAACCTATATATCCCATGGGTTCATGTTATGATAGTTGAGCTACATAGTCCAGGATAAAGTTTTACTTCATGCTAATTCTTGTTCCCTTTCCCCGCATGACATGTTTATATGTATATATGATTTGTGCATTGTTTTTTTTTACTAATTTTAAAATATGGATCTTGGCATTATTTTATCCCCTACCCCTGAATTACATACTAATGCTCAACCCACTAACCTTCTTCAGATACTGTATCCCCACGCGATACATGCAACAGAGATATCACTATTTTTCCTGCTCAGTGTTAGGTGGATTGGCTCAGTTCGTCGGTCTTTGTTGGTGAAGTGGTGAGATTCCATTCTCCAAAATACTTGGTCATTTCATTAGTTTCCTTCCATAGACTAGAATTGAAAAGTTTACACTATTATTAACATTATCATTATCATTGTCATTGTCAGAGTTGGGAGCATGTCCTGACTTATATTGGTTTGCAGTTTGGTTAGAGGTTTTCTGGATATTACTGTGGACTTGGGTGGTGGAGTTATTTGGTGGTTTTAGGTTGGTTATCGTCTATAGACATATCTTGAATTCTTTGAGCTTATTTTTTTCTATCTTATTATATATTCAAAATTTATCTGCTATTAGGGGTATTGTGTTCTATTGGTTAGGTGCAGGGGTGGTCTTCGGTCCTTGTTGGACTTGACATACCCATCAAGGCCAGGCCCTAGTTCGGGTCATGATAAAGTTGGTATCAGAGTCTAGGTTTGGTGTTATTGGGTGTCCACAAAGCTGTGTCAAGTAGAGTCTCTTTTATGGGTATGTAGCGTGCCACACTTATAAGGGGGAGGCTATGAGTCATTTAGGAGTATTTCCCTTTCTTGTAATTGACCATTGCATTGTAGAGTCTAAGGTCTTGAAATCTCTTCTAATTTCTATTTGTTCGCCTTTCAGATTATGCCTCCCAGAAGATCTGATGTTCATGGAAACTTTTTTTTCCCGCTTGAGGACAATGTGGATAGGGCTCATCCTACTCAAGGAGTTCAGACCCATTCTAGGGTCGCTACTTCTGATTGTCCTAGTGGAGTTCCACCCGGTCCTTACTGATACTTCTCTCGCTGTTAATACTCCTGCTCGGTCATCTCCAGGAGACATTACCAATGTTGAGTTTCACCATTCCATTCATCTATAGACCAAGTTAGTGATATCTTAGTCATGTCAGTCGGATCCTATTGGTGCTAACATGAGTTCTTTTGAGGCTACTAGAGTTGGCCAATTTATAAGGCTGAATCCTCTGACCTTTACTGGTTCTATGGTTGAGAAATATCCTCAAGGTTTTATCGATGAGATGGAAAAGATCTTTTGTGTGATGCATTTTTTTGATTTTGAGGGTATGGAGTTTGCTTCATATTAGTTGAAGAATATGACGTATCAGTGGTATGATGAGTGGGATTAGTCTAGAGGAGATGATGTAGAGTTGGCTTTATGAGAGGATTTCTCGAGTACTTTTCTTAATGGATTATTTTTTTCAAGAGTTGAGGGAGGCGAAAGCTGAGGAGTTCATGAATTTGAAATAGGGTAGGATGACTGTGAAAGAGTGTTCCCTGAAATTTCATCAGTTGTCCTGTTATGGTCTTGATCTAGTATCTAGCGTAAGGGCTAAGATAAGGAAGTTTGTTTTAGGCTTGTCTTGAGACTTGGTGTTAGAGCGCAAGGTTGCCTTACTAAGTAGAGATGGGCTTGCAGTGCAATAGGCCAAGAAAGAAAAGAAGAAGCAAGTAGAGATGGGTCAAAGGTAGAGTAAGAAGTTTTAGTATTTAGACCAGGGTGGAGGTCAGCAACAGAGTGGTAGAGATGGTAGGAAATGGTCTAAGAAAATGTGGGAAATTTTGATTCTTGTTGTACGGCTAGTGCTCTATATCCTAAGCCATATGGTGATCACCGTATTCAGAGCAACAGTGGATTTAAGGTACACGATGCCCAATCTCAGGCCAGTGGGGCTCAGTCGGCTCTATCTTTTCTCCCTTATTATTTATGTGGGTAGGTGCATTGTGACTTTTATGATGAGGGGAGTAATAAGTGTTTGAGATGTGGTTAGCTTGGCCACATTTTGAGAAAATATCCTTCAGGTGATGTTGCTACGAGGGATAATAAGGTCCCAGTTTCTTTTTCATTTTCTCCTGTACCAAAAGGTGCTACTTTTGGCTCTGACACTAGTCGAAATTATCTGTATACTCTTGTTACTCATCAAGATTCTGAGGCATCTCCAAATATTTCTAATGGTATGCTAAAACTCTTCTCTAGTGATGTATATTGTCTACTTGATCCCGGGTCTACTCTCTCGTATGTGATTTTTTATGTGGCTATTCATTTTGATTTTGATCCTGAGTATATTCCCGATGCGTTTTCTATTTATCCCCTGGTGGGTGACTCTATTGTGGCTAGAAGAGTCTATAGGGGTTGTGTGGTATCTATTCATAGTAGAGAGACGCTAGTGGATCTGATAGAGTTAGACATGTTAGACTTTGATATGATTTTGGAGATGGTTTGGTTGCACTCATGCTATACGTCTCTTGATTGTTAAACTCGAATGGTCAGTTTCCAATTCTTCAATGAGCCGGTGGTTGAGTAGGAAGGTAGTTCCCTAGTGCCTAAGGAAAGGTTTATTTTTAATCTTAGTTCCTGAAAATTGGTTTCCAAGTAATGTCTCTACCATTTAGTGTATGTTATGAATTCTAGATTTAAAGGTCCATCCTTGCAATTGGTCCCTATGGTCTGTGAGTTTTTTGAGGTATTTCCAGATGATCTTCCTGATTTTCCTCCAGATAGGGAAATTGATTTTGGGATTGATCTTCTTCCGGACACTTGTTCTATCTCCATCTCTCCCTCTAGAATGGCTCCAACTAAGTTGAAAGATCTTTTAGATAATGATTTTATCCGCCTTAGTGTTTCTCTAAAGGGTGCTTCGATTCTTCTTGTACGTAAGAAAGATGGGTCCCTTCGGATGTGTATGGACTACCGCCAGTTGAATATGGTGACTGTGAACAATAAATATTCGCTTTCTAGGATTCATGATCTGTTTGACAAGCTTCAGGGAGCTAAGTACTTTTCTATGATTGATCTTTGGTCGGGTTATCATCAGTTGAAGATTAGGCAAGTGGATATCCCTAAGACTTTTTTTGAACTCGGTATGGTCATTTTGAGTTTTTGGTGATGTCCTTTGGTTTGACTAATGTCCCAGCAGTATTCATGGATCTTATGAACTAGATGTTCCGTCAGTTTTTTAATTTGTTCATAGTTGGGTTTATTAATGATTTTTTGGTGTATTCTAAGAGAGAGGTGGATCATGACGATCACCTCTACCTTGTGTTTCAAGCCTTAAAAGATCAACAGTTATATACAAAGTTCTCTAAATATGAGTTATGGTTAAATATTATGACCTATCTGGGGGCCATGTTGTTTCTAGTGAAGAGATCATGGTAGATTTACAGAAAGTTACAGTGGTTAAGAAGTGGCCTAGACCCATGACTCCAACTGATAGTCGAAGCTTCTTGGGTTTACTCGGTTATTATAGAATATTTGTGAAAAGTTGAAGGATAAATTGACTTTGGTTCTGATTTTGACCCTACCCGAGGGTACTGATGGTTTTGTTGTTTAGTGTGATATGTCCCGGGTAGGACTGAGTTGTGTGTATATGCAACATAGTAAAGTGGTTGCTTATGATTCTAGGCAATTGAAGGTGCAATTAGAAGAACTATTAGACACATGAATTTGAACTGTTGACTGTGGTCTTTACTTTAAAGATTTGGTGCCAATACTTGTATGGGGTTCACGTTGACATCTTCTCAAACCATAAGAGTTTGCAATATATGTTTACTCAAAAGGAGTTAAATCTCAGACATTAGAGATGGCTTGAGTTGCTCAAGGACTACAATATGAGTCTTCATTATTATCCAGGTAAGGCTAACGTGGTTATTGATGCTCTTAGAAGGTTTTCTATGAGAAGCTTATCTTATGTGGATGAGGATAAGTGAGGTTTGGTGGAGTATATTCACCGTTTAGCTGATCTTGGAGTTTGTCTCTTGGACTCTGAGGATAGTGGTGTATTTGTGCAAGAGGTGGGGATGTTATCTCTTGGTGCTAAGGTGAAGGAGAAGCAGGCGTTGGATCCTATCTTGATCAAATAAAGGATGATATGGGTAAGTAGAAGGTAATATCTTCTGAGATTACTGGTGGTGTTATTTGAGGTACTAAGGTAGATTATGTATTCCTGATAATAATAGGCTGCGAGAGAGGATCTTGCCCGAGGCTCATGAGTCGAGGTGGACTGTTCATCCAGGTTAGATAAAGATGTACTATGATTTGAAAGAAAGAATAACCTGAAGAGGGATGTGGCCAACTTTATAGCTAAGTGTTTGGTTTGTCAGGAAGTGAATGTGGAGCACTTAAGGCCTGGTGGGTTGTCTTAAGATATTGAATTGCCCGTGTGGAAATGGGAAGTGACTAATATGGATTTCATTATTAGTCTTCCGCGGTCTCTCATCAGTTTGATTTCATTTGGTTTATCGTGGATAAGATGACTAAGTCTGCTTACTTCTTGCCAGTGAAGACTAATTATTCGACAGAGGATTACTCTGCACTCTTCATTGAGAAAATCATAAAGTTGCGTGGTGCTTCAGTTTCAATCATATCCAACCGAAGTACTCAGTTCTCATCTCACTTTTAGCATTCATTTCATAGAGGTTTAAGGACTAAGGTGGGCCTTAGCACCACCTTCCACCCGTAGCTAGATAGACAAGCAGAAAGGACTATACACACTTTGGAGGCTATGCTAAGGTCTTATGTGATCAAATTTTGTGGTAGTTGGGCCGGCCATCTGTCTCTCATAGAATTTTCTTATAATAATATCTATAGTTCTAGTATTGGGATGGCTCCGTTTGAGGATTTTTATGGTAGGAGATATAGGTCCCATATTGGTGGTTTGAGGTTGGCAATAATAGGTTGTATGGTCCTGACTTGGTTCACAAAGATATGGAGAAGGTGAAGGTGATTAGGGATAGGCTTAAGACTGCTCAAAGTCACCAAAATTCCTATACGAACTTAAGGCAAAGGGACTTGGAGTTTGATGAGGGTGATTTGGTATTTTGAAGGTGTCTCCCATGAAGGGAGTGATGCGGTTTTGAAAGAAGGGGAAGCTCAGTCCTCAATTTATTGGTCCATACCATATTTTGAGGCGAGTGGGAAATATGGATTATGAGTTGGAATTTCCTTCGAGTTTGAGTTCCATTCATTCGGTCTTCCACGTGTCAATGTTGAGAAGTGTGTGGGTGATCCTTCCTTGGTAGTTCCTTTGGATAGTGTTGGTTTTTTGAACTCCTTATCGTATGAAGAAGTACCGATCGAGATCTTGGACTGGAAAGTCCATCGATTGTGGACTAAGGACATGACTTCTATAAAGGTTCTATGGAGAAACCAAAAGCGTGAAGAAGCTACTTGGGAAGCTAAAGAGGATATGAAGTCATGGTACCTATTCCTTTATCCCTCTGTGGAAAATCGTGAGAGACGTATGTGTATTCCTTAGCATTTTTATTTTCTAACTTTGTTAATGGAAATTGTGAATTCCTTAGTATCTTTGTTTTCTGTCTTTGTTAAAGGTAAGAGTGGGTGTGTTACTGTGTTAAATCATGCTAAGGTATACCTTATCTTATCATTCAAGGACGAATGATCCTAAGGGGGGAGAATGTAACACCCCTTATTTTTGGTCCTTGAAAATTTCTAAAATTTTATCCTCACTACCCAGAATATGACTCTCCATTTGAGTTGTAGGGAGTCTTTAAGGATCTTAAGGACCCAATCTTATCCTGGAAAGTAGGTAAGCCTGGAGTTTTTGCTATGATTACGACTTGGAAATTATGAGTTCTAAGGTCTTGTGATGAGTCATTAAGTGGTAGTCGTAAGGTAATCAATGTATGCCTCAAAAGTTTCTGTCTTAATAACGGGTGGTGCATGCAAGTCATAGAGACTAGTTATGAGTCTTAAGGTACGACTCATATCTAGACCAGTGGGGGTGCCCAGGGGTACTGTCTTGACTATGACTCGAGGAGGCAAGTCATAAAGAGTCACAATGAGTCGTTAGGAGACCTATAGTGACTGAGAGGTATTTTTTCCAGTCTTTTCAATAAGGGAATTCTGGTTAATTCCCCTTTTCCCCTTACTTAGACCCCACACCCATAAAACACTCAAGGGGGTTAATTCTTATTCATAAAACAATCAAAACACATTCTCTTCTCTCTAAACTCTCCAAGGTCAAGATACTTAGGGTTTCTAAGAATTCGGTTACTAAATCTTGTTTTAATGATGATTAGTTGACAACAGGGGACCAGGTCCCTGGGTGCTCATGGAATTATACAGTTGTCAAATGACCTGTATAGTTTTGTCGTCTAGTGTAACAAACTGTGCAGGTGAGATATGTACTAGTCAGGACACCTGGCCCAATAATATTTCTTCCCTAATCATTATTCCACTTATCAATTGGTGAGTTTTTGCAAATTAGAATATAATAGAGTGAAATAGGCAAAACCTCAACTTTGCGATATTGCTCAAGTTCTTAATTTCTGTGTGTACTGAAAGAGTGGGTGTTCTTGAGCCAAGTCTTGTAATTTAATTACTCATGTTATAAGAGTAAGGATCTTTTCTTGTGTTCTTGAGAGTGCTTAGGTAGAGTTTCTTGAATTTGATATTGGTTAGAGTTGATCCATATCAGGGTGAGTTCTTGCCAGAGTTGTCAAGGTAGGTTTTTAATAGAGTTGTTACAAACTATTTGAGCCTAGAGTTAAGTTCAAATCGAGTCTATAATCAAGAGTTTAATTATAGTGGATTGTTGAGTGCTTGTGAGGGCAAGCCGTAGTTTTTCCTCCCTTGAGAAAGGAGTTTCCCACATTAAAACATTGTGTTCTTTACTTTTATGTATTTACTATTTTATTGCCCATGTCTGACTTTAAGGGATCAGGTCCCTCATAGTGTGGTGCAATCCCCCACATTTTATCAATTGGTATTAGAGACAGAACACTGTAAGAGGTTCACACCTAGAGTGATTTGGTTATCATGGCTGCTCCACCTAATCTGGAAGAAGGGCAATCTACCAGTCGACCACCACACTTTAATGGGGAGTTCTATGGGTGGTGGAAAACAAGGATATATGACTTCATTATGGCTATGGACAATAAGTTGATGGATGTAATACTAGATGGTCCTCATGTGCCAGTTAGAGAGGTCAAAGAAGGAGACATAACTAGAATGGTTATTAAAAGTAGGAGAGAGTATGATAATGAAGATAGAAAGAAAGTTGATAAGAATTACAAGACCAAGAAACTGCTAGTTTGTGGCATAGGACCTAATGAATACAACAAGATTTCTACCTATGAAAACTCCAAGGAAATCCGGGATTGCTTGAAAACTGCTCATGAAGGAACCATTGATATGAAGGATTCAAAAGTTGATATGCTGACTACTCAGTATGAAACCTTTACCATAAAAGAAGGAGAAACTACCCAAGAGATGCATACTGTATTCACTTCAATCTCCAATGAGTTGCACTGCTTAGGAGAAGTAATTCCTTTGTACAGAAAAGTGAGAAAATTTCTAGGGGTTTTGCCTAAATCTTGGGAAAACAAAGTAGATGCTATCATTGAGGCAAAGAATCGGAAAACTCCCACTGTGGATGAACTTATTGGTAATCTAAAGACACATGAACTCAAGAAGCAGCAAGGGCAATAGAAGAAGGAAGTAAAAAGGAAAAATCTCTGGCACTGAAGGCTTCTAAGTTAGATCAAGTGAAGAATACACTGATGTTATCTATTTGGCAAAAAGAATTGTTAAAGCTATGAAGAAAAGTAGTAAGTTTCAAGAAAGAGGAAGTAGCAGCAAGAAGAGAGGCAATATTGAAGTTTGTCACCAATGTGGAAGCCCTGAGCACTTCATTAAGGACTTACAATGCACAAAATGGATTACCAAGAATATCTCAAGATTGGAGGTGACAAAGGGAAGAACAGGGACCAGGTCCCTCTAAAATAAAAAAGAAAGGTTGCAGCTGCTTATGTTGTGAAACAGGTCCTAACATTCTGGGGAGATTCCTCCAGTGAATGTGATGAAGCTGAAAAGTCTAAAGATATGTCTATGCTAGTCGTGGAAGATTATGATGTTGTCTATGATTCCTTATTTTCTCTTATGCCAAAAAGAGAAGATGAAGAAGAAATGAGGTATCTCTTTCTGACATCAAGGAAAATTTAGATAATTACTCTTCTAGTAAGATAAAGAAGCTTGCAAATGTGTTGATTAATTCTATCTGTGAACTGACTACTGATAAAAATGCTCGAGAAGATAAAATACAAAATCAAGAGCTTTCATTGACTGCCTTAACCCTTCAGATAGCTGAAATAGAAAAATTGTTCTTTAAGTTAAAATTTGAGAATCTAAATTTAATGAGTAAACTGGAAAAAATAAATGATTCTAATGGTAAAGCGAAGATAGAAGCTTCAAGGCTTCAAGTTTAGCTTGAAAAAAAATTGAGAGATTCTCAAAAGCACCTCACGACTGCACTCCATAAGAATGAAAAATTAGAAAGGGACCTGGTCTGTATAAGAAAAGATCTTAACAAATCCAAAATAGACCACTTCCTCTCAAATTCTTTCTAATTTAACTGATTAGGGAGTCAATAATGGTATGAGCCTTGGGTATCGGTATAAAACCCAATCAATTGGGTCTCAAATAAAGGATGCTAATGGAGTTAGAAACAAGGTCCACAAACCTCTATGCATTCATTATGGAAGAGATGAGCATTTGAAAGAACACTGTCAAAGTTGGCATAGAGCTAAAATGATCATTACTAGATACATTTAGGAAGAGAATTCTTATCCTATAGGTTTCATACCCTTGTAAAAGATGAAGAAGAAATCTCTACCTAAATGGGCCAAGAAAGATTTGATCACACCCTTGTCTTTCTTCTAGGAACTCAAACTCAAGTGGGTTCCAAAATCCAAAAATGACTATGTTTGTATGAAGAAGGAGGGGAATGCAGTCACAACTGGTTTATGGATAGTGGATGTTCAAAGAATATGATTGGAAGGACTGACTACTTTCTTTCTCTCAATACACTTCAAGGTGGAGGTGTCTCTTTTGAAAATGGTAAAAAGGCTATATTTATGGTGTGGGGAAGATTAGAAGATCTCTAGATCAAGCAATAAAAGATGTGTACTATGTAAATAGCCTCAAGTGAAATCTTCTAAGTGTGTCTCAAATATATGATAAAGGTAATAACACAAATTTCTTATCTGATGGTGAAGTGATACTAAAATGCTCAAAGGGAATAATGTTAATCTAAGGCACGGAAGACTGGGATATGCAAGTTCCTCCTTGCTGAATAGGTTGATTTTCAAGGACCTGGTCCTTGGCATGCCAAAGCTAAAATTTCCAGACAACAAGGTGTGTAATTCCTGTGTTAAGGGCAAACAAATCAGGTCTTCCTTTAAGTTGAAGATACAGTGAGTACTTCTAGACCCCTTGAGATGCTGCATATGGATGTTTGTGAACCTGTTAAAGTCCAAAGTAGAGAAGGCAATAAGTATGTGTTTGTGATTGTTAATTACTACTCATTGTTAACTTGGATAATGTTCTTGAGAAAAAAAAGATAAAATCTATGAAGTTCTGGTTACTTTTTCCAAGCAAGTTCAAATGAAGCTAAATTGCAAGGTTGTTAAATTTAGGTCTAATCATGGAATTGAATTTGAGAACTCATAAGTTGAAAAATTTTGAGTTGAAAATAGAATCAGTCATAATTTTTCTTCCCCAAGGCTCTTAAACAAAATGAAGTTATTGAAAGAAAGAACAAGGACGCTCATAGATAGGGGTGTGCATCAGTCGGTTCGGTTCGGTTTTACATATTATCGGTTCGGTTTATTGGTTTTTGGTTTTTAAATATGCTAAACCAATAACCAAATCAATAAGATATTTTTTATCGATTTTTGGTTTATCGGTTTTTAGTCCTTAACGGTTCGGTTTTCGGTTAAACCGATATGAAAATACTCATAAAATAGAAATATAGTAAGTAACATGAAAAAAATTGAATCTTAGTTGCAAACAAAAATCCTACATAATTTGTTTTAATTTACAAGAATCTTCAAGTTTGAACTAAATTTTTTAGGAGAAATTAAGAGTTTGTATAATTGAAATAATAGGTTTGTTAATTTGTAGAGATTAAAGAGAAATATATAATAAGTATATATATATATATATATATATATATATATTCTTATTGGGTTATTGGTTTACCCAATAACCCAATAATAAAAAACCAAACCGAACCAATAACCCAATAATTTTTTTTATAAAACCATTAAAGAACCGTTAACCTAATAACCCAATAACGATAAGCCAATAATATTTTTATTGGTTTGATTTGTCGGTTGGTTCGATTTTTGCACACCCCTACTTATAGAGATTATTAGGACTATGTAGATTGACAATGGGTTACTCATCAACAAGTAAAGCATACAAAGCTTTCAATAAAAAGAACTTTGTATGTTGAAGAGACTATGCATGTGGCCCTTGACGAGTCAGGAAAGATGGTAAATCTAGGTGATGATGAAGATTCATAATTTGAAGAACTCATTCCTATTTAAAAGAATGATGGAGTTGAAGAATGATGGTAAAGGAAAAGATGATGGAGATGAGAATAGTGAAGGTGATGGTGATCCGGGAACTCAGTTACATACCCCAACTCAGTAAAAGAACTACAAAAGGGTCTAGTCAAAATATTCAGGGACATGGTCCTAGTGAAACTCATCTCAGAAGGTCAAACTGGAGGCTCAGATCTTCTAACTCCCTTGACAATCTAACTTCATCTCTGGAGATTAGAATCCAAACAAGAGCTCAAACCAGAAATTTCATGACTTTTTCAGCTTCTTATTTCAAATTGAACCCAAAAATGTGAAACAAGATCAGAAAAATGTTAACTGGATAAAAGCAATGAAGGAGGAGCTTCAAAAATTTGAAAAAAGTTAAGTCTGGTACCTGGTCTCCAGACCTATTGACAGAA
Source organism: Capsicum pubescens (assembly GCA_030864215.1). Taxonomy (NCBI): domain Eukaryota; kingdom Viridiplantae; phylum Streptophyta; class Magnoliopsida; order Solanales; family Solanaceae; genus Capsicum; species Capsicum pubescens. The sequence goes on along the minus strand of CM061544.1, from coordinate 187,494,838 downwards.
TAATTTTTGGAATGAAGTAGTGTACTGAAACAAACAATTTGAGGCTGGAATTGATCAAATTAACCTAACCTACTTGATGATTAGTTTTTCTCCCTAAAATTGGCTATAATTAGAGACATGTATCCCTAGTAAAGTAGGTTCTTATTGGTCTAACTCAATACCATACCTTTGTAAGTATACACCCATGGGAACAACTTTGGAAGAGGATAGATGTGACTAGCACAAATTTGAGGATTCTCTCAAGAAAGAGAGGGACCTGGTCCTATCTCTCGAGTTAACGCCAAAACTTAGTACTTCAAAAATCATAGAACTCTGTCTAAAAAGCCACGTGTCTTTCCTTATCTAATTAAAATCTATCAATTCTCTAGTGAGATAAAGAGTCGCACAAATTAGTACTAAATATATCATTTCATTTAAAAGATGTCTAAGTGACAACGGTCACCTTATTTAAATACAAAAATTAAATCTCTCTTAATTTATTCTCTTCTAAATGGCTGAAAGTTCTACTCTCTCAAGCCCCACTGAAGAATAAAAAATTCATCAGATATCGTCTTCTCCATTAGAAACTCCTAAAATTGAACTTGTTGGTTCTTCTGTGTCCAAAATAGTAGAAGGGTCTTCTTCTAATCTTTCTGAAGAATCATAAAGTGTTTTACCCACCACACCTTCCCTTGAAATCCCAAACACCCCAAATGAACCCAATTTAGAAGAAACCCCAAATGCCATGGAAACCCCTATTAAGTCTGCCATTGTGATGGATCTAAATCAGGGATTCAGTTCACCCATTGAGCATGAAGTCTTTCAATCTGAAATTCCTCCTTTCTTAGAAAAACCAAAATCGCCAAATTTTTTTGAATCACTTGAAGTACTTGGTTCCCCTACCCCCTCAGAGTCAAACCTCATTTTTGCTCAATTGTGCAATAAAGAAATAATTATAAAAAGATCTGATTTTTCCAGTAGTGAGAATTGGGTAGCTGAAAACTTACTTCTACTTGCAAGTGATCCTTTGGTGCCAAAGAACAAATGGTAAGTGAAAATAATGATGTTTCAAAGAAAAAAGAGTTTGTGCAACTTCTAAATGAGGAGGATAAAATAAATGATGAGGACTTACCTCTAAGGTGGTCAGTTCAAAAGAAGAGGGGTAGTAAGGGAAAAGAGAAGGTGATGGAATCTGGCATGAAGGTTATCAGAACATACTCTACTAGGAGTACTGAGAAGAAATTCATGGGGGATGCTATGAAGGCTAGCAAATTTTCTTATTCTAGAAGAAGGAGACTTAAGAAAGCTAGTTTTACAGAGGATGAAAATGTGGAAGTCGTGGATGTTGGAGAAGAAAGGATGTTCTGTTGAAACTGAAAAGAGATGAATAGAAGTCTATTTTGAAGAAAGAACCAGGTCTTTTACTTCAAAGTCTAGAAGCTCTGCTAGGATAAAACAAAAACACATTGCAGTTAAAAGGAAAAGAAAAGTCTCTGAGGGACCTGGTCCTAAGAAAAACCGCAGAAGAGAAACCAAGTATAGGTTCTAAAAGAAGAGTGAAAGATGAGGAAGAAAAGTTTGTATCCAGCAAAGAGAGAAAGAAAATGCTGAAGTCTTAAAATGTATTGAGTGGAAGAGTATTTTACCCAAGAATTCTTGAAAAATACAGAATAGATAAACTTGTAGAGTATGTTAAACATAAAGGGTGGATGTATGAAGATGAAGTAAGATAGTTTTTCTATACTGTCAAATTTTCTAAAGATGGAGAAAGCTTGACTGCAATGGTGCAAACAAAGAAAATTAAGTTGGATGAAGAAACTCTTGGAAAGATTTTGGATGTTCCCATTTTGGGTGTGAGGACTATTTCAATACAACAACCCTCAACTAAAAATATGATTGTTGCCTCAAAGGTAGGAGAAACTTCTGTGGTTAGAGTATGGAAGAAGTTTCTCAAGGGAGAATTCTAATTAGTTTTTGAGTTTTTCACCAAGGTAATGTTGCCAAGATCTGAGAAAACAATGATTGCTTCTAGTGTAGTCCTGTATAAAATGGAGTGTCTAAGCAAGTTTAAGCTGGTAAATCTACCTTTCCTAATAATTCAACATATCCATAAAGTAATCCATGAAAAGGATGGAAGGTATGGTGTACCTTATAGATACTTTTTGAATAAGGTATTTAATTATGTTGGGGTATTCTGTGCAAAGGTAACTCCAGGAACTGCAAAGAAAATGTTCACTCTAACTACCTTGATAGAAAATGAGTGTGTTGAAGGAAAAACTGGGACCATGTCCCAAGTATCAGAATTGTTGGCAGTTCAAGAGAAGTTGAGTGTGGAATTGGAGGATATGAGAGTTGCTATGGCTGGAAAAGATACTGAAATACTTACTGTAAAATTGAAAGTTCAACAACTATTATCAGAGGGACCAAGTTCTAATAAAGCACTGAGTGTAGAAAACATAGATTTAAAGAAAAAGGTTTCAGAACTCACTACAGAGGTCCAGAGTGTGAATACTAAAGTGAAGGACTTAACTAAATAGCTATTGGATTCTCATACAGCTGCAAGTTCAAGAATGGAGATGCTTCTACAATCTTTCTCCCCTAAACCTCCTCTTACCTAAGCCCTATCTCTCTTACTCTTTAGTCTTCTATATGTATTTTTCCTATCCTTATTCCTTATGTGGCTATTTGAAGTCAAATGTTTTATGTTTTTTTGGTATAATGTAATGGTTCTTAACCTATCTCTTATTAATAGAAACCTTGTTTGTGCTCATGTTTCATCTATTTCTTCTTTATTTTTAAAGTTGTTCTTTATGTTAGTATTTCCCAGTGGCCATGAGTTAATTAACCTGTTCTTATTTAACTCTTGGTTTACTGTTATCAATTTAATGATGTCAAAAGAGGGAATACTGAATTCATATGGTAGGAACTAGGCGTGTGATTATTGAATCCATGTGGTAGTGACTAGGTGTGTGTTGTGTATGTTGTATAATAATGTGTTAGGGACTAGGTACAAATTGTATAATATGATAAATGCTAGTGAAGTATAATGGTATATTAACAGGGGGAAGAATGAATAAAAATTGATGAGTGTAGGTATAGTCCATAATGTGATGAATGTTGGTAAAGTATGATGGCATATTGACAGGGGAGGAAAATAAATAAAGATTGATGAGTGCAGCTATATTGACAGAGGAAACATTGAAACAGAGTGAATAAAAGTTGATGTCAATTGACAATAAGGGACTAGGTCCCTATGTTGCATAATATATTAATAGGAGGAAGCATGATGCATAATGATAGAGGGAACATTCATCGACTGTAATGGTAATCACTCTAACTGAATAAGGTGAATAAATTTGATGCTCCAAGTTCTGTGGTTTGTCATCATCAAAAAGAGGAAAAAATGCTAAATCTTATTTTGATGATGATCTGCTGACAACAAGAGACTAGTTCTCTGGGTTTTCATGGAATTATAAAATTGTCACATGGTCTACACAGTTTTGTCGTCTAGTGTAACAAACTACGCAGGTAAGATGTGTACTAGTTAGGACAACTGGCCCAATCAGATTTCTATTCCACTATAAATAGAAAAAAATGTTTCTCAATTGGTAAGTTTTTGCAAGTCAAAATATAGAAGAGGGAAATAGGAAAAAAACCAACTTTGCAACATTGCTCAAGTTCTTAATTTCTGTGTGTACTGAAAGAGTGAGTATTCTTGAGTCAAGTTATGGTCTGTAATTAAATTACTCGTGTTGTAAGAGTAATGCTATTTTCTTGTATTCTTGAGAGGGCTTAGGTAGAGTTACCTGTGTTTGATATTGGTTAGAGTTAATCAATATCCAGGTTAGTTCTGAGTAGAGTTGTCAAGGTAGATTTGTAACAGTGTTGTTACTAACTATTTGAGCCTAGAGTTAGGTTCAAATCAAGTTTGTAATCAAGAGTTTGATTATAGTGGATTGTTGAGCGCTTGTAAGGGCAAGCCGTGGTTTTTCCTCCCTTGAGCAAGGAGGTTTCCACATTAAAATATTGTGTTCTTTACTTTCCTACAAGGCTTTAGTCTCTTAGTGCTTTACTATTTTATTATATATGTATAAATTTAAAGGACCTGGTCCCACGTAGTGTGGTGCGACCCCTACGTTTCATCAATGGTCATACGAGGGCTCAAGGGTTGATCTCTCTCCATAAACTTCATTATTTTAGGCATGTTAGTCTTTCCTAATTCTTAATTTATAAAAAGTATATGTTTTACACGGTTTAAATTGTATGAATTTGAATGTTGTTTTTGTCAAGTTTGAGGGTTTTGACATGGTTTATTCCTAAATTGTTTTCCCATGATTTATCTTGCATTTTTTATGATTTATTAATGGTTTTGAACTTGTGGGGTGCATGGGTATGGTGAATAAGCAAATGGGTCATGGTTTTCCCCAAATTGATGTTTTGAAATTTAATTAGTTTTGAATAATTGTGTTTCCCTCAACCCACTTATGTAATTGACTTTAAATTATGAAATTATCACTTGGTTTGTCTTATTCACCATCGTTATTTCATTGTATAAATGATAAAACAATGAACATAGATTTTGAAAGCCTTGTTGTCTAAGATGTGATTTAATGAACAAAGGGGGTTGGGGAATTCCCCTAATTTAATCTGATTGTTATGGCATAGAGATAAGCTTGCAAGTGTAAGGGTATGACGATACCCATGGTGTGCCTTACCAGTTGGTTCATTGGTTAATAAATGGTTTATGTGAAACTTGCTTTAAAATCATGACCTGCATCCAGGATTTCAAGCTCCACTATATTCAATAAACACCTTGAATACATACTCCAAGGATTAACCTCCTAATCCTTTTGTTTCCTATCAATAACCTTTATTACAAGGAAACCAAGAAGTAACTCTACTGCTTCCATCCTCTAACTACCTCTAGCTGGACTCCTCAAGTTAACTCTAGCCTGACACAATACCTAACTCTAGACGATTACACGATATGGGTACACTACAATACCTACTATAATCATAAGAAACGTAGGCAGATTTTTAAGAACAAAATCACAAAGACTTGACTGTAATAAGGAAGTAAAGATCAACTCAATGAGCCACAAGTTCCTTGCTATAGTTCCAGCCTTTGATTGCAGCGCTGCTTCACTTCAGAAAGATCTTTAATTGCGAGTATATAGAAGTGTTAGTTTTCTTGTTGTGGAAGATGAACATTATATATTGTGACATAAGAAAACCCTAGAAGCATTCTCATTAGTTAAGGCAAAAAAATGGCAACAACTTTTCACCAACTTTTGTACCATGTGTCAGTCGAGGCATGTTGATGTGACAACGATAGGTGAGCCCAACCTATTCCCTAATCTGTAGAGGCCTTTGTCATCACAACAAAAAATCCAGGGAATAGGTCCCAATCTATGAATTTGTCAATCATCAAAACTAAGGACTTAACAATTCTTATTTTAGAATTTTATAAATTTATTATCATATTTTTAATATTTTTACAATCATCTGCACACGTATATGATATGACATCATATTTTTTATAATTCACAATGCATCATATTGTTAAGTTAATTACATTTTAATTTTCATTATATTTTTCTGTAATTAAATATCTATACCTATATTTTGTACATTATTTAATATAGTTCGCAAATGATAAGTCAGATCAATTATTTTAATGTACATCATAGTAGTTCAGTGTCTTGTCACATCTGATAAGGACTATATAATAATGTCTTGTCACATATAACAAGGACTAAATAATGATACTACCCTTTGAGTAATAACTTAACATGTTGGTGAAAGGAATGAAAAATTCTTTGGTTAATAACTTAAGGACTAAAAGACGTTCTAAAAGAAAAAAAGGGGACATTCTTTTATCTTTGGTTAATAGGGGTGTCATTTTCTACTATAAATAATGGAGAGGGTTAATTGTTTTTCTATAAAAAAAATACACAAATACACACATATTTGTTTAAGATATTTTCTCTCTCCTTCTATTTCAATTTACTCCATCTCTCTTCATTGCCAAAGGGTAGATTACCACTCCACTACCACCGGTAAAAGCACCGGAGTTCTATAGATGAGATATCACAATTCCTCCCTCTCTCCCTTTTTCTTTGTTTGTTCCTCATATTGTTGCTTTGAATGTTATTTTGTTGTTAGCCAAAATAGTGTTTTTGGGAGATGCTATCATTTTTTTTATGTTTGTACATGAGTTATTATCCTTCATTGATGTTGCTTTACTGGTGTTTTGCTGAGATTTAGTAAAAAATTTCATTCCCTGAATGCTATTTCTTCAACTATTTTGTCACTATTGTGGATTGCTCCACTTTATTTATTATTCCTTCTCTTTGTTGCTACTTTTGTAAATTGGGAGTGTCTTTCCCCTTTATATTTATTACACTGATAAATAACATTTGGCCAATGACAATATATCTCCATCGGATTTTTGAGGTCGCCCCGTAATAAAAAATGAATTTCATTTTATCAAGTTACTTATTTTATATCAAGTATCAATACATGACCAATGAAGAAACTCTCATCGATTTTTGAGTCCTCCTCCAAAGAAAACATGGACATTACGTATACAAATACGTAACAAAAAATAAATTTTGGATGATGACAAAATCTTTATAATATCACGACAACACAAAAGATTTTACGATTCGTATCTTGAAAAGGTGATTTAGGACGGTCGATAAATTGAGCAACCACTTTGTAGCCATGAACACATCTAAAATTTAATTTGAGACTTTACAACAAAATTCTATTTTTTATATATACATCTACATATACGTATGTGTGCACACAATTGTTATTTATTTTAATGATTATTTGTCCATTCTTAATATTTTCTATCAAATATTTATACATGTTCTCAAAGTGGTATTTAAAAGGGAGTTTCGAGCTTTATGTTTACATTTTTAATTTCTCATTTGTATAATTGTATATAGGGATAAACTATAATGGAAATTTTACTTTTTGGAGTGTCGGGTGGGAACATCCTTTACTTACATATTTATTAATATAGATTTAGGAATAACTTAGGCCGCTAATATTTACATAAAGAAATTAAGTTAATTTAGACATTTGATCAATTAATTCACACATTTGCATTATAAATATTGTGTAGTCTTTTCTTCTCAAATAAATCCTTATTTTTCTCCTCATGATTTTGGTCAAGTAAAAAGTATTATTTGAAAATACTTTTCCTTTTTATAGTACATTAAAATACTTTTCTTTTCATACGTTATAAAGTATGTTTCTTTTCCATACATATTTTGTACAGTTTTATATGTATTTTTACATATTTTTGTGTGCATATTTTATAACAAGATTTTATTTACATACTTGATATACATACACCTTTTACATTATTTATATTTTCAAAAATAAATTTTTTGGTCTTCTCCCTTGGTCAGGTACGACATTTTGTGGATCCTGAAGGGTGCCTAATCTCTTCCCTTCAAAAAATTTTAACCCTTACCTAGAATATAAATTGGTTTTCGCAGACTGAAACATAAGTTGCACATGTTAATAATTAAATAGGTTTCCTTATTTTCCTTATAAATTAGATGGCAACTGTGTACAAATTTAATTCTTTTAGCGTTCATACGTCATGTTTTCTTTAACCCTAGCAAAAATAGGGCATGACACTTAGAAGTCAGTATTAGACTTAACATTATTTAATATGTATTTGAAGAGGATAAATTTGAGTTAGGATACCTTCATCTTATAATTCTTGATGGATATGTGATATTGTGTGATAGTTTATCAATATGTTGAGCATATGACTTGATACAGAAGTCATAATAGAAATAATGGAGTTCTATTTTTCACATTTGTAATAAAAGATTTTGGAGAAATTGGTACTATGTTGGGTATCAAGATTAAATAAAATTGTGGGGTTAATATATTGAGTTAATCTTGCTACATTGAGAAAAGTGTCCTAAATAAATTTAGCCACTTAAACATAAAAAAGTCAAATACCCCATTTGATTCTAGATCTAATTAACTAATTATGATGAAAAAAATATGGCTTTAACTTGTGTAAGCAAGCACTATAGGCAGGGTCAGTAGTTGAGTTCTTATTTTCCTTAGAGAACTAAAAATTTACAAAACTCTAAGTTTCATACTATTTTATAAGGATACATCGATACAAGTTGGTACCAAAAATGTGAGAAAAATAAATTTACCTTGTGATGGATATTTACATTGCAAGAAGGTACAATTTCTTGAAACCAAGAAAATCTTGCATTAGTAAAAACAAGCAAATTAAAGGAGTTGAGTGGCTGATGAATTATTAAGAGAATCCATTGATTTTCCAGAACATGAGACCAATTTGTGATATTCAAGCCACTTTAACTTGATCATATAGAGATTATATAATTGAGAGCCAAAATGCATAAGTTATTGACATAATTATCTAGAAAGTTAATTCAAGATGGAATAACTTCTATCATATTGGTGGAGTCAAATGAATTTGACTAATCTACTTACTAAACCTATTAAAAAGAAGTTGTTGAATAAAACTTCAAGTTTAATTATATTAAAATTCCTTAATTAGGTCCACCAATAATGATAACCTATCTGACACTATGAAATAAATAGTTATGGGTTCAAAGGGTAACAATAAGTTATTGACATGCGGATGTTCCAGTACTTAAGTAAGAGATGTACTAGTACTAGTCGTCATAGATTGGAGATTTGAGTTTCAATACTCTTAACGAGATTCTATTTATGAAATAAGTGTCTAAAACATGACAAAGACATCGAAAGAACTTCACCTATATGAATATAGAAGTGGTGTTGCTTCCATTGAAAGTATGAGTTGTTATCATAAATGTTCATTAATTTTCGATAGCACATGCCCATAAAAGTGCTAAGAATGTTGAGTGAAAAGTAGGAATGAAATGTTTATGTGTGTAGTATCACCGATGTTGTCACAAGGATAGTACGTTCAAAGCTTTATGCTACGTGGAATTTCAATTTTTCTTGTGGCATTTCACTAAGGTACTGTTCAAATCAAAAGATACATTACTATATGCGTGAACATGACTTAATATTTGTGTCCTAATTTATAAATATATTAAAAGTGTGAAGGGACTTAGAAATGTTGTTTGAATGTTTTGTCCTTCATTAAAAGTTTTGGCTTTAGGTAAAATCGTCTTTTCATTATTTTTCAAGTATTTATGAGTTCAAAATTAATTAAATATATTTATGATAAAACCTTTCCTTATTAGAAGTCATCAGAATTAATAATTTTTTTTAATATTTAAGTGTTGACAATCAATTAAATATATTTATGTAAAACCTTTCCTTATTAGAAGTCATCGGAATTAATGACAATTACTACTTTTATCATTAGTTTAGGAATTCAAAATCAACTAAATTTGATTTTAAGAAAATTTACAAAATCTAGATATAAATATAAAACTGTTAGAATAAGAAAAATTTAAGGTGTACCAATTTTTAAAATTTTTAAGTACGTAATAGAATGTAATCAATGATTTTGTAAATATTTGACTTTAAAAACAAAGAAAAATTTAAAATATAGAAAAAAATAATTATACCACAAATATGGTTCAAATTGATGTGTCTCTCTTAGCCTCTGGTAGCAAAGGAAAGAGGTACTGTATGGCAAACGCAAAAGCAATGATCGACAACCACTTGAAACTTCTTGTGGTAAAATATATATGTGCTTATACTAAAATATATGTTTATATTTTATATTATTATATTAAAATATGAAAGATTTTTGAAAAGTGAGTTGAACTTTTTACACTTCACTAAAAAAATTTATAATAAACAAAATTATTTAATTTTAAATAATCAAACATTACACGTTTGAGGCATGTGCAGTTGAACTAGTATTTAAATAAGTGGTGGATTGTTGGATATTTTATTTAAATTAAATTAATAATTACAAGTATTTTAATAAAAAGTGTCTTTTTTAGTGAAAAGGTATCTTTTTAGATAAAGATATGTCTTTTAATAAAGGGTTATGTTCTTTCATTCATTGATTTCCACGAATTATATTTAAACCCGATTAGTTTGATTTCAACATAGTGTTTTTTAACAGAGAAACAATATTTACAGCTTTCCCCAAAGTTTTTCTTTTTCCCCAAAATATCAAGTTTATGACTTCATGCTTTCTAGAAGAAGTTCTTCACTATTTGCTTAGTATAGAATTCAATATGCTTGTCATATGTAGGGATGTTCACGGTTCGATTTGGGTAGATTTTTTACTAAACCATAACCAAATCAATTAAGCTAGTTTTTAAAATTCTAAAATCAAACCAATCAAATAAAACAGAAATCATCAGTTTGGTTTGATTTTTCGATTTATGATTAGATAATAATAATTAGGTAATAGTAAAACAAGGGGACATGAGATAAATATTTCAAATGAATGGTAGGAATCGATAAATTTATCTCTATTATCACAACATGAATATAAAACTTCTATTATTTTCAACACTATTCTCAAGTTGTAGCATGTTTATGTTGCATAACTGTAGAGGTTCTTTCACTTCACATGTCTAATATCTAGTGAATAAATATACATCTTTAAATAAAATGGTCAATCTTGAAATACTCAAAGGGGCAAACCGTTGAAGAGTAGATGGACATCTTAGTAGAGAAGATTAAAAGTTGGCAATACACCATGCAACACAAATAAAATTAGATAACTACATTTAGAGTGTTGAGTTTGGATATATTTCTTAAGAAATGATATTTAAAAGTATTGTAGTGCACGTGAAATAAGTAGATTAAAACCAAACTAATGATTAAAAAATATAAAATATTTATAATTATTTATAAGAAAAACTAATATTATATATTCAAATAATTATAAAATTATGCATATAATTTATCGACTCAATTTGATTGTTTTTCTTAATTTTTTAAGCAGAATCATAACCAAACCAAATATTGCCTTTTTTAAAATTTTTAAATAAAATCAAATAAAATATTAATGTTTTAGTTGGTTTGCTTTGATATGTGGTTTGGTTTGATTTTTAACCAAATCATGAACATCCCTAGACATATGTACTAAAACTATTCGCATATAAATAATAGCAATCTTGCAGAGGAGAGGGAGCAAATATTATTTTTAGGAAAGTATTTCGCACGTGTTTCAAGCCTTAAATCATGTGTTTGTTGTTTATATTATCAAGCATTCATCTTTGTGTTCTACTTCGTATATGTCTATTCATGAAACATATTTTGCAATAAAATTACCATGGGACAATCTCATTGAACATATATTTCAGTAAAATCCATAGTAGGACATAAAACAAAACTACTTTATATTTCATCATCAAACTGTCCACTTTCTGTTGGAAAACATTTTCCATGAACACATACAAAATATATGAAGAAGAACAAAGAAGAACAAAAAGATGAAGACTTAATAATCTGAACAGTTAAAGGTTTGAAACATACATGAAATGCTTTTCTAAGAATGATATTTTATACCTCTCCTCTACGAGATTGTTATGGGATTGTATGCAAATAGTTTTAATGGATATGATAAGCCTATTGAATTCTGCACTAAACAAATAGTGAAGAGATTCTTCTGAAAAGAAAATAGTCAGAAACTTGATCTTTTTTGGAGAAAAAAACAACTCTTTGAGAATGTTGTAAGTACTCTGTAAAAATTTTCTCAGTAAACACTTTCTATAAACATACTTGAAATCACAAGCGGTGGCATATTACGCCCAAGCAACACGCAAGTGTACGTGGTCTCACCAAGTAGTAAAGTGGACTTATAAAAGCCAAGTATTGATCTCATAGGGTCAGTGTTAAGTAACTATCCAATTCTAGTTTAAATATTGAGATTTAATTGGTGCAAACGTAACCACAAGAGTTTAAGAGTTGTAATTAAATGTAAAGTAAACAGTGCAGAAAATTGAAGGGCTTGGACAAACAATGGAGAGAAACCTATTTTTAAAGATCTGTGAATAATCATACTATTCTATTGAACTTATTGGTTATGTTACTTATCTTGGTTATTAATTCACAAGGTTTATATTATGACTATGGTCTTTCGAGCCTCTAATCACCTATCTAACTTAGACCCACAACTACATCGTTGAGCGGAAATGTGAGAAAAAAGTTAAATGCATTCATATTTCATCCCATAATAAACCAAATACATCGATTTTGTATATTACTATCCTAAGTGCAAATCATAACTTCATTCTATAGAAGATTATAGTCCTACTCTATTTACCCCACATTCTATCCTCTTGTTCCTCCTTCCAGGCTCACAATATAACAATGGATATATTCTAAGGGTCGAGAATCTTTAAAATAGTGATAGAAAGTAAAAATAAACAACCAAATATGATAAATAAAAAAAAATCTATTCATAACAAGAGTAATCATGTTCTTGGCCTTAACCCTGGAAAGGGGCTTTTAGCCTCTCATGGACATAATCATAATTACGATAGATGAATAGATGATAAAATCCATAAAAAAACTAAAATAAAGGAATAAAAACCCAATTTTAAGTGTTATACAGCCTACCTCAAAGTTTCAAAGTCTTCCAAGGTGTATAGCCTCATGTTTAAGTGTCTTATTTACAGGAGGTCAAATCTGCCGAAATTGGACTAGGGTACGCGTCGCGCCCTCTATTGAGGTAACTAGGGTGTGATACACACCATAATCATAGATACACACTGTTGTTGGTCCCTTAGGAATCTCCCAAGGTGTGACACGTTCCCCATAGCGGTGTCTAATCTCCATAATACGCCATTGACTCCAAAGTGTCTGTTTTATGTCAAATCTTGTCCTGTGCTTTTGTCCATCCATTCCAAGCCTTGTGGTGTTTTTTACAATTAATTTACAACTTTTATATTATACATATATAATAATAATAATCTCACCAAGCATCCTATATCATCAAAAACCACGAATTAGAGATCAAAACAACACAACATCCAAGACGGTGAACTAGAAACTTAAGCTAAGAATACTAGTTTTTGTCCTTTTGATCTTTCACTTAGTTATGACTCTTGGATTGATTCAATTGAACCTTAAACATTATAAAAAAGTTTTTACACACATAATTACACAATCATACCATTTTTAACTCATTACACACATTAGAATCTATCGAGATCAACTAGAACAACACATAACTCAAGCTAATAACACTAGTTTTCTTGTCTAAACTCTAAGTGATCAATTTAAGTCCGAACATGTTTGAAAAACATATTAAACATTTTAATCGAGTACTTTAACACTTATATGATCATTTATATCAGTATTAACACATTAATAACATAATAAGTCCTCTAAACAAGGCTAAATGAGCTCGGATAACAATACTGAGGTGTATAAATCCACCTCAGATCATAACCTCACACTTAAAGCCTTGTTCGTCCTCGAACAACTCTTTACTCTAAGAATAAAAATTGGAGAAGACTCTACACTTATACTACAAACAAGAAACTCAAGCTAGTACTACAATGCCTACACATAATGCAAGTTTCTACACTAAGCATGTTATACACACAATTGAAAGCCTAAGAACACTACTCCAAAACGTCCTAGTCTCAAGAATCGATTCACAAAATTGGAAAACTCATACCTATTGCTCAATAAAAGAGATTATACAAATCACCCAACTCTCATCAAACTGTTCCCTCACAACAAGAAAGTTACCCATAATCACTCACATAGATGTAATTTATTACAAATGGGGTACACGAATCAAATTTTGCTCACTCTCACAAAGAATTCACAAGTTACACAAGATGAACCATAAGATTTCCCTTAGTGTAGTACTCCACTAATATCAGAACGGATCAAGTAGGTTCTTAAGGATTTTAATGTAGGCTAAGAGATGGATAGGAGCTATTTTTACCAACAATACTGGCTATCTTCCCTAAGAATTTTAATACATACTACTTTTCATTCAATCCACTTTTAATAACCAACTTTCACCACTTCTATTTACAACAAAATATGGAGGGGAGTATTGTATATTAATTCATAATTTAATTTTTTAGCACAAATTTCTTTCACTCCCAACCACAATGCATCAATTGTACACACCAATAACTATTACTTTGGGCCTTCACTTTCACCTTTTCTCTTCTTATTATTCAAACTCCTTAACTTTCTTAAGTTTTCACTAAAGCGTTTAGGAGCTTTGTATCAAATTAAGGTCAATCAAAGAAGGGAATTAGACTACATACGAGGCTACCAAAGAAAATAAGATAAAGGCTCAATAGGGCTAACTAGGATTACACAATGATAGGTCACAAAAAGATATAGAACATGGTTATCAAAGAAATGCCTATATCATCTACTAAACCCACACTCTTTATTTCGCTTTGCACACACACCGGGAAAGTTCTAGACATCACATGCAACAAGGAATACACAACAACCTTACATCACACATGGAACATGCTCAAATCAAGTAGAATCATCATAAACTCTCAACCAAATAATCACATGAATTCACATTAAGCCAACAATGTACAAGAGTTATAATCATAAGCCTAGGAGTCTCAAAAGTAGTAATTCACATAATTAACATGCTTTTACAATCAAAACACTTGCATCATGCAATAACACATAGCATCAACAAGAATATATCACTTACCTAAAACAAAAAAATTTAAAAATATATTCCTAAAAAAATAAAAAGGATACCATGGGACTTTCACCACCCCACACTTAAAAATCTACTTTTCCCCCAAATGATACATAAAGTATAGATAGAAATACTCCCTGAGGCCTCTAGGACTACCTAGTAGCATCTTTATACATCAAGAGGGTCTGGGAACCCCACACTTAGTCTTTGCCATGCTCCCTAGCTCAGGCTTATGGTACTCAAACTTCTTATCAACCTGTGACTAAACAAAAACAAAAAATGTATGAAATAAAAACTAAAAATACTGAAAATAAAACCTACCTTAACTTGGGTTGCCTCCTAAGCAGCGCCTGATTTAGTCTTGCGACACAACCCAACATCACACTTAATCATTTTTCTTCAGCCACTTTCTCCTACTTGGAGGCCATTTTCTTATTCACTTCTAACCTCTTGAGTGTGGACTCTCAAGGTAAAAAACTTTCTCAACAATATCCTTTTCAAGATCATCAATCAGTATCTCTTTGGGCTTAGGTATTGATGGCTTGTGTAGCTCGATGAGAAAGTTTGAAGAGGTCCTTGGTGGATTGGGATCCACCACCCCACACTAATCCACTTCCATCAATGAATTATACACAAATCCTTGTAGTGGAATAGTGTTTTAAGTGGTTTTTAAATTTTGAAGACCATCTCTTCATCATCCAATCTTATTTTGAGAATGCCCTCTCTCACATCTATTAATGCTTCGCCCGTCACCAAGAATGGACATCCCAAGATGAGCGACAACCCGTCATTTTCCTTTTAATCGAAAGCAATAAAATCAATAAGAATAATAAACTTACAAAACTGGATGAGAATATCCTCAACTATTTCTACAGGATGGACCAATGATCGGTCTGCCATTTGGAGTATCAAAGAGCTCGGTCTCGGCGTCCCCAAGCCCAAAGTGTTAAACATAGATAGGGGTATAAGATTGATACTTGCCCCTAAATCACTAAGTGTATGGACCACCTCACTGTTCCCAATCTAAAGAGGGAGAGTAAAACTCCTAGGGTTGCTGCGGTCTAATGCACATGTAAGTGCACACGATCGTACAAGTAATATAGTGACTAGAATAGTTGGATATCATACCCACGAGGACTATGTATCTAACAATTCAACCAACTTTAGTTTTCAACAAGAATGTATTAAGTGTTCAAAGTATCAAGATGATTGTGAAGTTTCAAATAAGAATATAATTGATAAATAAATAACATAATGTGACAATAGCAACATAAGTAGGGTTGTAAATAGTAATAGTGAGAATTATAGGATTGAGACATTTTTAAAAATCCTACAAATCTCTATTTTTATCGTAGTTTAGTTGATTATCGGGTTATTGATTGGAAGGGTTTGTAGTATGATCATGGTCTCCCGACCTCTAATCTTCTACCTAACTAGACATTGCAACTACATCATTGAGATGAGATGCAATAATTCATTTAGATGCATTAAGCTATTTTCCTGTAAGTGAACCAAACAAGGCTTCTAGGTATATCCCCATCCTAGATGCTAATTCAAATCCCTTATTTTATAAAAGAATGAGAACCTTGCTTCTTAATCTCTTCGTTTTATCCTATGATTTTTCTCCCAGGTTCATATAGCAATATAAATTTATTTTAATGGTTGCCAATCATCAAAATAGTAAGCACACGAGATTAAGAATAACTCATAAAATAATTCAACACTAAACTACAATAAAGAATATCAAAGTGCAATCATGTCTTTGGTATCAACCCTAGAACAAGGGTGTTTAACCACTCATGTTTGAATTCAACATAAAAAATGAATAATTAAACATACCCAAAAGTAATCTCCAAATAATGAAGTTTAAAGAACCCTAAGAAATAAATTATAGTGTTTTTCTCCTCTTCTTACATCATCCAAAAGTGTCCTCTCAATTATGCTCAAGTACTCTTTTTATAGTTGGACGAATTTCGCCTTGTGGGGAATTAGTACCACATCGCGAGGATCACTTCTAAAAAATAGGGTTCGCGAAGTGAGGTGTACTCCTTGTTTATGGAACTCGTAATGCGAGGGATAGTTCTAGGAAATTGGGCTCGCGCCTTGACCTTATCTCGAGACCCCACTGGAATTGCCATTTTCTCCGTAGTTTTACTCAGTCTTTGTTTATTTTTTCTTTCTTTCTTCAGACTTCCAACGCATGCTTTCCGAGCTCATCCCACTTCTTCTCACGTTCATGCCATCAATACCAAAGCGTCAATCATCACTTTTTCATGTCATGCATCCAATTCTATCTGAAATCCATCCTTCCTCACTAATCACGTCCCTTAGCTTAATCATGTTATTACACATCAAAACACAATAAGAACACACATTTTAGCTCTTTGAACAAGTCCTATTATGGGAGAAAATTAGTGCTTGGACATATAAATACACCCAAGATCACCACCCCACACTTAGAACCTTGTTTGTCCTCAAACAACTTTATGCAACACAATAGTCAATTAAGCTCAACATCACAACCTAGGCAAAATACTTGTGTTAGGCACTCATTAATCGATCAATGAATTTTTTTCAAAACATGTCAATTAACTTACATAACATGGGATTATTGTTTTTAAAATTTCCTTACTTCAAAGGTTAATTTTCAATTCGCAGGAAAACTCAATCAAGCTACACGATCAAGAGCATTATAAGTCACCTGACTATCATCCACACACACCCTCACAACAAAAAGGTTTCCCACATTCATTCACGATATTATAATATATAACAAAATGGGAATATAAAAAATAACTCACTCACTCTCAACAAAGGATTCATACATGATAGACAATGAACCATAAGCTTGCCCTTAGTGTCCTACTCCACTAATAGTCGAATGTTTGGATAAAAGATCAACTAGGTCTTTCAAGGTTGTAATTCAGGCTAAGGAACGGGTAGGAACTATTTGGAAAAATAGTGACTAATCTCCCTAAGCCCTTCAATACATTACTTGAACATTTAAATCATCAGATTAACAACTAAATTCTTTCCTCCCAACCTTCCCTTCTTCTTTTGCTTTAGCCCTATCTTTTTAAACTTATTACACACTATGGTGGGAAGGTCATCAATTCTTTTTCTTCTTCTTAACATTTTTCTCTTCTTTTTCTTTTCATTATTTCATACTCCCTACCACCATAGGAATTAATGTATTATCTCAATATCAATCTCTTAAGGGCTTCAATTTCACCATCATTCTTATTCAAAATTTCTATTTCTACTCTAATAATTTCAACTAAAGCACCTAGGAGTTTTTTGGATCAAATTATGGTTCAATAATAAAAGGATAATAGGTTACTTATGAGGCTACCAAAAAAATTAAGATATAGGATCAATGGGACTAACTAGGGATATGTACAAGGGTAGGTGAACAAGGTCTAAAAATTCAGCTATCAACAAAATGCCTAGATCATTTCCTAAACCCAACATCCTTTATTTCTCTTTGTAAACACACCAGGCAAGTTCTAGACATCACTGTGCATGTAAAATAATTAAATACCTCTCTCACTCTTGGTACATGCTAAATTCAAGTTGGATCCCTATAGTTATCAATCTCGCACTTGTCAAATTCAACTTTAAGTCAACAAACTAAAAATTTCATCTATTAAGATTAAGTGTCTACATTCGCTCCCTTTCTAAGTTATGACATGCTTTTAGTTCAATACAAGTATGTTCCAAGTTAAGCAACACATGGCCCAACACAAAGTATTTCTCCTTAAATTTGTGATGTAGTTCTTATCACTTCTCAAATTCCTACGACTAACTCCCCTTAAGACAGTCATCATTCATCCATCATAGGGGAGCGAACCTAACTTATGATGACTTATTGAGAATTTCCTTGAGGGTAAAAACAAAAATTTTACTCCTACTTTAAGCAAAAGTAACTAATAAGTACCCAACTGATAAGAAAACTACTACAAAATACTAACTATTACAGACCATATTGTTTTGGATAGTTAGAATGACTAAGTCCAACATACAAAAAGAAAAAACATCCAACAGACTAAAAATAAAAATGTGAAACAAAATAATATAGAATAAAAGTATAAGGAATGAGATACCGCCACCCCATACTTAAAATAAAGTGTTATCTGAGTACATGTAAAATAAAATAAGTATGAGGTGTGGAGCAACTCTTTGGTCACATCTCATCCATGTCATCATCAGATTCTAGACCATAGGTCACAGGTCCCACGTCGCATCATCATCAACATCCTCCTCCTCTAACTCTATATCTGAATCACACAACCGATGCTCCTCATTGTGGGCACATCATCATCAACCAGCTCAAAAAAGTTTGGACAAATCCGCAGCATTATTCTTGCATGTAAACCAAGAGAATAGTCAAGATCAACGGCTCAAATCTCTTGTGGTATCGCTGGATGTCCCCCTATCCTCAACTGTAGAAGCTACAGCCCATACATCTGGGCTGTGATCTCATTAGTATGAGCATGACACTCGAGCATAGTCAATATCGGACCATGAGTCCCAGTGATCCCCTTAGTACGAGATATATCTACCGAACAAATGTCCACCGGTGGCCTATAATCAAGGTCCTT
The DNA here is from genome assembly GCA_030864215.1 of Capsicum pubescens. Lineage (NCBI taxonomy): Eukaryota > Viridiplantae > Streptophyta > Magnoliopsida > Solanales > Solanaceae > Capsicum > Capsicum pubescens. The sequence continues at coordinate 187,475,641 of CM061544.1, read as the reverse complement.
CTCCTCTATACCAAGCTCCCTAAAAAACTACTTTAGTAAACTACCAAACCTATATCTACACATCACATATCTCCTCGCCTTCTTCATATCTAAAAAGTTGACAGCTCCCACATTCACATCAACATCATCTCCCATTAGCACATAGATAAGACACACCCTATCACGTTTTACCTTAATCATGTGTGTCCTATGAATGAGACAAGTATAGATAAGCTTAGTCTACATACGGGCCTCCCTGTTCATCTGACTAAAGGGTAATGTAAGATGAATGTCGTAGTCTTTCTGATGTTTCCACCTGGCTGTAGAGTGGTTCCCTCATAATAGATGGCGGATGTCTGTTTAAGGCGGTTTGATGTTCATCTGCTTCAAAGGCTCTGCATCTACCTTAAGTGTACCTAGAAGGACATTCAAAGAATGAGCAGTGAAAGTTATCACCTCACCTCGTATCTTGACTTTTGAGTCCCTCTCCCATGGGTCCCAGGTTATGTAAAACTACCTAATAGGGCTCAAGTTGCACTCATGATTCAGCTTAAACAAAAAGTTTATGTGTAACTCCTCTTTGCGGTGCACCATGCCGGGGAACCCTCTCAATAAGCTGGCTCGATCAATGAATTGGTCTGTACAATACTTAGACTCTTTGTGCTTTACATACCACTTCTTCTCTGCCTCCACAACCCACCTAGTGCCATACCTCCTAACTTGCCCATGTGGGATAGCCGGAGGTCGAGGCGTACGAGAAGATTGCCTATTTCTTTTGTGTACCGAATCAGAAGGTTCAGCCACGACCTTTCTTTTTTTTCTGACGACTAGATATCTCACCTGTTAATCATAACATTTAGCAAACACATCAAACAAGACACCTAGTTTGAACTTGCAAACACTAAATGTGAAATATTGTTGAAAACACCCCCACTTAGTTTCTAGCACATGTGCTTGAGAACCAGGGTACTCAGACTTCCCCTATAAAATATTAATTTTTCCTAAGCACAACTCTTAGATATCATGCAATCATTAATGCAAATCGTCATTCAATCTTACAACATTGATAATCCTCATCACTTCATCAAAACAACTCTAGGTAGACAAATTTCATTGTTCTACATAACCACACCACTATATGCTCATACATATTCCCAATTTATCATTTTGTACACAAGTTCATGCATAAGGCTAAGCATAGATTTAAGTGCAATGGCACACATATAACAACTTTTTACCACCACTAAGTGTGTGGAGATTTAACGAACCACCCTACACTTAGTTATTGTCATGTTAGTGTACTTTAATAACCCTAAAGTACTTAGACTTCCCTTATCAACTACATACACCACACATGCTAAAGTACATGCCACATAGTATCTCATTCCTTTTACTTTTATTTTTCAACCATGCAAACTATTAACAGTGCTACATTTCACTAACAATTCATGTCATAAAACTATATCCACAAAATGGCCAAACCACACACATGTAACATTATAAAAATTGCATTAGTACCAACATGTTCTTTGAACTCAAAATAACTCACTAAGTAGCAAGCTAAACAATTTATAATTCAATTTACCTAAAATAAATTCACTTTATGCACTCAATTAAATTAAAGGAATAAGAATAGAAGACTTACCTTAATTGTCTTAAAGAAGATGAGTGAAAAGCTTCGTGTTTCTTTGATTACAAATAACACAAAATATAAGAGAAAATTTAGCTTCGGTGGCGTGGCTAGGTTTCTTTATGGGAGATAGGAATAGGAAAAAATAGAGTATTTAAAGGGAATTAAATAAAGAGGGTACCAATTTTTGGGTTTTGGTTCGGCTTAGGGATGCCTCACGATATGAGAGGCATTCCCTTTTGCTAGGCCTTGCAACACGATGTGTAGTCCTTATTTCTGTTACTCGTGATACGAGCTTTATTTCTCCTTGCTAGGCCTCTCCCCACGATCAAATCATGAGGGTCCACTGGAATTCACACGTTTGGCCCAATATTTTTGCATTCTGGGGGAATATTTCATTCCCTCTTTTCTTTTTCACCCGATACCTCTCTGTACTGCTTATTTACTTACTCAAAAGCTTCCCTTTCACAGTGCCTCACTTGTTTCTCATTTCCCTTATGTCTCCAAGTTTCTTATTCTAGTATACTAAACAAAAAAGGCAAACCAACGTAAGAAAAAGTGGGTTGCCTCCCACTCAGCGTTGTAGTTTTGGCTATGGCATAACTCCTCTTTTTGTATTTTTGCTTTTATCATCTATTTTTTTCTTTCTTTTTATTTTAACAACTAAGAAAATAACTACACTATTACGTTAAATTTATGGGTTGCCTCCCATGTAGTGCCTTAGTTATCATCATGGCACGACCTAACTCAACCTCATTCGTCTGCAAAGGTGATAGACGTATTGTGCTAATCTCTATGATATGCCAAATAATGCTTTACTCTCTATCCATTCACCATGATTTTTTCAGTCTTATCCTTGTTCCATATTTCAATATCTCCATGGGAAGTCATCCTCACTACTTTAAATGGTCCAGACCACTTGGACCTCAGCTTACCCAAAAACAACTTCAATCTTGAATTAAATAACAACACAAGTTGTCCAGGCTCAAAAACTCCATTCAGAATATGCTTGTTATGCCATTTCTTAGTCTTTTCTTTTTACAATTTTGCGTTCTCATAATAATGGAGATGAAACTCATCAAGTTCATACAGTTTCACCAATCTTTTCTCACCCGCCATCTTCATATCAAAACTTAATTTCTTCACTGCCCAGTAAGCTTGATGCTTAAGTTCCACAGGCAAGTGGCAAGCTTTTCCATATACCAAGAGATATGGATAGGTCCCAATGGGAGTCTTATAGGTTGTCCTATATGCCCACAGTGCATCATCTAGGTTTTTTGACCACTCCTTACAATGGTCATTATCCACCTTCTGTAATATCTGCTTGATTTCAGGATTAGAGACCTCTACTTGGACACTGGTTTATGGGTGATACATCGTGGTCACCTTGTTCCTAACACCATATTTAGCTAACAAATTTTTAAACTAAGTGTTCACAAAATACGTACCTCCATCACTACTAATAGCTCTGAGTGTACCAAAATGATAGAAGATATACTTCTTCAAAAACTTCATCATAACTCTCGCATTATTTGTGGGAAGGGAAGCAGCTTCTACCTACTTTGATACGTAATTGACTGCCACTAGGATATATAAATTTCCATAAGATGGTGGAAATGTCCCCATAATGTCTATACCCTAAACCTCAAGAATATTATTCAGGGGCATCTCGTGGTGCCTTGCTAATGTGCCTACTCTCTGACATTGATCACATCCCCTTACATAGGCAACCGCATCTTTGAACAATATTGGCCCAAAAAAACCTGACTGTTGCACCTTTCTAGCTGCTCGTTCGCCCCCATGATGGCCCTCATAAGGAGATGAATGAACTTTTATAGCACTTGTCTAGATTCATCTTCATAAACACATCTATGCACAGTCCCATCAGTGCCCTATTTAAAGAGATAGGGTTCATCCCATATGTATACATAAGAATTATATAACAACTTCTTTCTCTGTTGACTAGTTGCTTCGAGAGGATAAACACCACTTACTAACAAATTCACAATGTCTACATACCAAGGAATCTCTAACACATCAAGCGCTAATAATTTTTTATCTAGAAACTCTTCCCGAATGAAATGTGTATTATCAGTAATGTGATTACGATTCTCTAGCCTCAATAGATGATCTGCCACCTATTTTTCAGCTCATTTTCTATCACACACTTCTAGATCAAATTTTTAGAGCAATAGAATCCACCTGATCAAACATGGCTTTGCATTTTTTTTGTTGAACAAATACCTGATGGCAACATGGTCTGTGTGAACAATTACCTTGGTGACAACCAAGTATGATATGAATTTATTGAATGCAAAAACGAGCACCAACATCTCCTTTTCTGTGACTGTGTAATTCACCTAGGCTATATTTAAGACTTTATTTTCATAGTAAATAGAATGAAATACCTTGTCTTTTTGTTGCCCTAACACCGCTCCAACAACCACATCACTGGCATCATATTTACTCGAATAGTAATGCCCAGTCAGGAGAAATCATGATAGGTGCATCTATCAACCTTTTCTTTAGACCCTCTAATACTTGATGACAATCAGTTCCAGAATCAAAGTTATCCCCTTTTTCCAAAAACTTGCACATTGGACTTGTGATCTTCGAAAAGTCTTAAATGAAGTGTATGTAAAATCTCGCATGCCCAAGAAAGCTTCTTACTTCTTTCACTGACACAGGATGAGGTATCTTTTCAATAACTTCAACTTTAGCTCTGTCTACTTTAAGTCCTTTGTGTGATACCTTATGACCAAGGACAATTCCTTCCTTGACCAAAAAGTGACACTTTTCCCAGTTCAGTACAAGATTTATCTCTTCACAATAGGCCAAGACTCTATCTAGATTCTGCAAGAAAATATTAAATGAGTTACCATAGATAGAAAATTTGTCCATAAATACCTCTACAAATTCTTCCACCATATCATGGAAGTTCGCCATCATGCATCTCTGGAACATTATTGGAGCATTGCAAAGGCCAAAAAGCATGCGTCTGAATGTGTATGTGCGATATGGACATATAATGTGGTATTTTCCTGATCTTCTGGTGCTATTGTGATCTTATTATACCCTGAGTATCCACCCAAAAGCAATAGTATTTATGCCCTACTAACCTGTATAGCATTTGATCAATGAACGAGATAGGATGATGATCTTTTCTGGTGGCTTCATTCATCTCTTGGTAATCGATGTAGATCCTCCAACCAATCACCATACGAGTGGGAATCAACTCATTAGCTTTGTTGGTCACCACAGTCATCCCACCTTTTATTGGGAAACAGTGTACAGGGCTGACCCATTTGCTATCGGATATAGGATAGAATATCCCAGTATCAAACCACTTTGTTACTTCTTTTCTGACCACTTCTTTCATCACCGAATTCAGTCTATGCTAATGTTGCACACTTGATTTGTATACCTCTTCCATATGTATTTGGTGCAAACAGAAGGCTGGATTGATTCTATGATGTCTGATATTTGCTATCCAATTACCTTCTTTCTTCATTTCAAAACTGCCACTGTTTCTCTCACCTGCACATTAGACAAATCTGCAGATAAAATCATAGGCAAAGTATTATTATCACTAAGGAACACATATTTTAAATGAAGAGGAAGACCCTTAAGCTCTAGTTTAGGTACTTCATCAACAAACGCCTTTGGAGGTAGTCAAATCGGTCTATTCAATAGTTCAAACTCAGTGAATCTATTGTCAATCAATGTTAAATCCATATTTTAACCATTTAAAGTGCCTCAACATCACCATAGAGATCACATCCCATCAAAACTCGCTCAAGTGGGTCAATAGACATTAAAAGGTGGCACGCAGACTCAAGGTCGACTACTATTATAACAGACAATTCTTCATATATAGTAGGCAACTTTAGTGCCTTATACATATTGGAAACCTCAACCCTATCATGAGCTCTCGTAGTCATCCTCTCTGCAACTGCATTAATAAGAGATTTCCCAGTGGCTAAGAATGGACGTCCCAAAATAAATAGAACTTTCAGATCAACATCAAAGTCAAGAACAACAAAATCCACTGGGAAAATAAGCAATCCCACTTGCACTAATACATATTTAATGATCCCGTCAGGCCTAGCAAAAGACCTATCATCTAATTACAAAATAATAGTCGTGGGTTTGGGACTCCCATAACCCATTTTTTTAAACTAAGATGCGGGTATTATATTGATGATTTCCCCTATATTATATAAAACCCTAGCATTGATGGATTGAACGATGGTAATCTGCAAGGTAAAGCTTTATAGATCTTTCAGCTTTGTTAGCAACTTATTCTGAATTTTGGAAGTGCACTCCTCAGTAAGTGCGACTGTAGCATATTTAGTCAAGCGGTTCTTGTCTTCAAAAATGTCCTTAACATATTTTGCATACTTCGGAACACTCTGCAAGATTTCAACAAGAGGGATATTTACATGAACCTATTTCAAAATCTCTAAAAACTTCTTGTATCTAGTCTCCTCTTGATATTTCTGCAACCTTTGTGGGAAGGTTGGAGGTGGTCTAACTTTTTTAGCTTTTTCTGCATTCACTTCCACTTTATCCTCCCTGCACTGCTTATCATCTTTTTCTTTTTCAGCATCAATGTCCTTTGATTACAATTGTTTAATTTTTAACTCTTTTAACTCCAATCCACTCCAAGTTGTAACTATATTTACCTATTTTGGATTTGGCTCGGTGTCATTTGGAAAACCTCCCAGAGGTCTAGTGCTTTGTGGTCCTACCAAATGACCCATCTGTATCTCTAAGTTCTTAGTAATCAGCTGCTGGCTCTTCATATTTTCTACCAACTATGCTTGAGTAGCCATAATATTTTTCAGCATCTCTTCAATATTGTTGGTCTGAGCTGTGGTCTGATTCTGTTGAAACTGCGACTGCTGATTCTGTTATGATTGCCCCCTATTTTGATTAGTTTTCTGCACTAATTTACACCCCTTAAGAAATTGGGATGGTTCCGTTAGTTTAGATTATAGGTGTTACCAAAGTTTTGTTGTCCCTGACGATTAGCATTCCCTATATAAATTATCAAAATTCGGATAAACTGCACAAGCATCTGCTCCATCCTCAATACTACCACAAACTTTACATTACACATTTTCCTGTCAAACTGTATTTATTGTTTTTGTCGGTTGTTCTACCCCTAAATTCATGTTGCTGAACTGATTAGTAATCTATATTTTGTAGTGCAGCAAGTTGAGCTGATAACGCAGTGAACTAATCTACCTCTAACACACCCGCAACCTTCTTAGGAGAACTCCTCGAGTCAGTATGCCATTTAGGATTCCCCTATGAAATCTGATTCAGCAGTGTACATAATTCATTATATGTTTTCTGAAGATCTTTCCCACTAGCTTCTAAATCCAAGAGAATCTTGGTATTTGGATCCAAACCGTCTATGAAAGTATGAACAAGAACATCATTAGACTGATGATGGTGAGGGCAATTTTTGAGCATAACCTTAAACCTTTCCTAAGCTTGGTAAAGATTTTCTTCTTCTTTCTGCCTGAAACTCAGAATCTCTCTTCTTAAACGTATAGTCTTTCCTGATGGAAAGAATTGAATAAGAAACTTTTGAGCTAGATCATCCCAAGAAGTATTGGAGAGTGGTGGTTCAGCATGTAACCATCTTTTTTCTTCCACCATTAATGAAAGGTGAAAAGAGACCGTATGACATAATCAGTAGATACCCCTATAGGAATGTAGGTATCACTAATTTCCAAGAAGGTCTGTATGTGCTTCTGTGGGTCTTCATGTGAAAATCTAGCAAATTGACCATCTGAGCACAATAACTGCATCATATTTTGCTTTAATTCAAACCGACCACCTGCCTCTAACTTGCAGATGCTATTTGTAGCATGGTTAGTAAGTGGGATTTCCACTTCACGAATAGGTCTTTCCACTGCTTGAGCAGGAATAACTGGAATCACCGGTGCTGGAACATGTCTATCATTTGGATCAACTATATCAATAAGATTAGGATCTCATTGCTCCACCATTTGAACTTGTTGAATTGGATAATGAGCTCTTTACCGCTGTTGAGATACCAGTTCTGGTTTTGAATAAGGCTCTACCAACTCTCTTTCTCTCACCAAACATGTATTCAAATAGTCCTACAAATGTCATCCACTAATATCAAGTCGTTAACACTTAGAACTTGCTATCAAAAACCATAAATTTAGAAAATCACTAATTAAATAAGTCCCCAACAACGGCATTAAAAACTTGTTGCGGTCTAATGCATACGCAAGTGCACACGATCGTACAAGTAATATAATGACTAGAATGGTTGGATATCGTAGCCACGACGACTATGTAACTAGCAATTCAACCAACTTTAGTATTTGAAAATAATGTATTAAGTGTTCAAAGTATCAAGATGATTGTGAAGTTACAAGTAAAAATATAATTAATAACGAAATAAAAATATGTGAAAATAGCAATGTAAGAAGGGTTGTAAACAATAATAGTGAGAATTCCAGGGTTGAGAGACTTTTAACAATCCTACAAATCTCTATTCTTATCATAGTTTAGTTGATTATCGGGTTATTGATTCACAGGGTTTGTAGTATGGTCATGGTCTCCCGACCTCTAATCTTTTACCTAACTAGACATTGCAATAACATTATTGAGCAGGGATGCAATAATCCATTTACATGCATTAAGCTATCTTCCTGAAAGTGAACCAAACAAGTTTTCTAGGTATATCCCTATCCCAGATGCTAATTTGAATCCCTTATTTTATAAAAGAATAAGGACCTTTATCCTTAATCTCGTTGGGCTATCCTATAATTCTTCTCCCAGGTTCACATAGGAATATAGGTTTATTTTAATGGTGGCCAATCATCAAAATAGTAAGCATGATTAAGAATAACCCATACGATAATTCAACACAAAATTATAATAAAAAATATCAAAGTGCAATAATGTCTTCATCCTTAACCCCAGAACAAGGGTGTTTAACCACTCATGTTCGAATTCAACATCAAAAATTAATAAATAAACATACCCAAAAGTAATCTTTGAATAATTAAGTTTAAATAACCCTAAGAAATAAATTGTAGTATTTTTCTCCTCTGCTTACGTCGGCCAAAAGTGTCCTCTCAATTGTGCCCAAGTACTCCTTTTATAGTTGGATGAATTTTTCCTAGTGGGGAATAAGTACCACGCTGCGAGGATCACTTCTTGAAAATAAGGCTCATGATGAGATGTGTACTCCTTATTTCTAGACCTCATGATGCGAGGGTTAGTTCTAGGAAATGGGGTTCGCGCCGCGACCTTACCGCGAGACCCCCCTGGAATTGCCATTTTCTCTACAATTTTACTCCCTCTTTGTTTATTGTTTCTTTCTTTCTTTAGAATTCAAATGCATGTTTTCCGAGCTCATCCTACTTCTTCTCACATTCATGCCATCAATACCAAAGTGTCAATCATCACTTGCTTCACGTCATGTATCCAATTCCATCTAATTTCATTAGAAATCCACCCTACATCACTAATCACATCCTTTACCTCAATCATGCAATTACAGATCAAAACACAATAAGAACACATATTTTAGCTTATCAAACAAGTCCTATTACAGGTTAATATTGATGCTTAGACATATAAATATGCCCAAGATCAACGGTCCTTAAGCTTTTGGGGCATTTTCTACATCACCACAATGCTAAACTCCTTAGTGAGGGTTATTGTCTTAACATCCTGCAGCTTAATTTTATTAGTTACCATATCCTTCAAGTACTTAGTATATTGGGCATTCCCTGAAAATATCTAAAAGAGGAAGGTTAATGTGAAGCTCTCTGAACATGTCAAAGAACTTCTTGAATCATGCATCCCCTTGTCCTTTTCTTAGCCTCTATAGAAATGAAGGTGGTGGATACACCTTAATTTGTTCAATAGCTTTTGTTTTTGGGTACTCAAACTTTCTCAAATAATCAACAACTTTGTCTACAATCGATTGAGGAATCAACTATGCATCTACCTCCTTATTTGTCTTTGGAGGTATGTCAATCATATCTTTACCCCTCCTTAAAGTGATTGCCATTACTTTCTTAGAATGTCCAGTGTCACTTGGAAAACCACCATGAGGCTTGATATTTTATGCTAACTGATACTCCAACTATGTCTGAAGTACTTGCTGATTTTTGAGTTCGACATCCATCTGTGCTTAGGTGGCCATGATCTTCTTTAACATGTCCTATATGTTACTGGCTTGTGTGTTTTGCTGCTGATGGATTTACTGATTATTGTTCCATGAATAATTTGGTTCCTGCGTATGCCACTTTTAATTGTAGGCATTACCATAATTTATCCTTTGAGCATTACCCATAAAATTGACTGACTCAGTATTTTCACCACACATATCTGCAGAGTGTCCATTATTTCCACACACTTCATACCAACTTGTGGTCTGCTACACTGCATTCACCTGAGCCTGAGACTACTGCACACCCAACTTGCTGAATTATGTCATCATTTGGTTCTGCAGAGCTGATAGTTGGGAGGCTAAGGCTATAATACTATCAACTTCAATCACACCTTTAGCCTTTTTAATTGATCCTCTCAAGGCATCACCCTGTCAATCCAGATTTCCTTGTGCAATATAATTCAATAAAGTATACAACTCATCATAAATCTTTTCCAAAGCTTGACCACCTACAGCTGAATCTAGCAAAATTTTTATGTTATGGTCAAGGGCTTTAACAAAGGTGTGAGTTAATACCTCATTAGAATGCTGATGATGTGGGAAGTCCCAAATAAGAGACTTGAATCTCTCCCAATTATGATAAAGGTTCTCATATGGACTTTATTTGAAGCTCAAAATCTCACTGTGAAGTCTCATAATCTTTCATGGATGGAAAGAAATGGATAAGGAACTTTTGGGATGAGTTATCCCATGCTGTGATTGAATCTATCGGCTCAGCGTTAAACCAATTCCTTGCTTCCCCCAACAGTGAAAAAGGGAAGAGTGTCAGCCTTATATAAACAGTTGATACACCCATAGGGATGAATGTGTCACTGATCTCCAAAAAGTTCTACAAGTGGACTTGTGGATCTTTATGTGATAGCCCAGTGAATTGTCCACTGCTATGCAAGGACAGCACCATGTTCTGCTTCAACTCAAATCTACCTCCAATAGTCAGTTTTTGAATAGGGGAGGTAAAATTTATCTCAAGTGAGACTGCCACTTTGAAAACTGTCCTGTGGGGATGGTGGGTCCTCATCCAAGGGGTAGGAATATCTTGTTCTTCATTGATTTGTAGGATACGATAAAGAAAGACTACTTTTCTTCTTCGTTTGTATAAGTGTTGTTCGGGTTAAGGGTCGGATTCAACCAACTCTTTATCCCTTGCCAGCTTACTAGTCTTTAAACCTATTTCTTGCAATGTCAGAACCAAGACCAAGTGAAAAGCACCAAGGAAATCCAAAAGGTAAAACTAAAATTAAAGCATTTTCTAAATTATAAGTCCCTAGCAACAGCACCAAAAACTAGTTGCACCCAAGCGCACACGCAAGTCTATGTTGTCTCACCCAGTGGTAAAGTGGCCTTATAAAAGACAAGTGTCGATCCCACAGGGACAGTGTTAACAAACTATCCAATTCTAGTTTAACTATTGAGATTTAATTGGTGCAAACGTAACCACAAGAGTTTTAGAGTTGTAATTAAACGTAAAGTAAACAGTACAGAAAAGTAAAGTGCTTGGATAATCAATAGAGAGAATTCAGGTTTAATCTCTGCTAACAATCATACTATGCTATTGAACTTCATTGGTTATGTTACTTATCTTGGTTATTGATACACGGGGTTGATATTATGACTATGGTTTTCTGAGCCTCTAATCACCTATCTAACTTATACCCACAACTACATCGTTGAGCGGGGATGTGAGAACTAAGTTAAATGCATTAACATTTCATCCCATAATGAACCAAATAGGTAAATTTGGTATATTACTATCCTAAGTATGAATCATAACTTCATTCTATAGAAGATTATAATCCTACTCTATTTACCTTGCGTTCTATCCTTTTGTTCCTCCTTCTGGGATCACAAGATGACAATGGATGTATTCTAAGAGTCAAAAATTCTTAAAATAGAGATAAAAATGATAAATAAACAAACAAATATGATAAATAATCCAAACCAAATCAATTCATATCAAGAATAATCATGTTCTTGGCCTTAACCCCAGAAAGGGGGCTTTTAGCCTCTCATGGACATAACTATAATCACGATAGATGAATACATGAAAAAATCCATAAACAAACTAAAATAAAGGAATAAAAACACAATTTTAAGTTTTTTACATCCTCCCTCAAAGTTTCAAGGTTTTCCAAGGTGTATAGCCTCATGTTTAAGTGTCCTATTTATAGGAGGTCAAATTTGTCGAAATTGAACTAGGGTCCGCGTCGCGCCCTCTATTGCGGTACCTAAGGTGTGAGAAGATCCATATGTGTGGAGACACAATGTTTTTGGTCCATTATTAATATCCCAAGGTGTATAAAATTCCCCATAGATATTCCTAAGCTCTGCGACGCGCCATGGACTACAAAGTGTCCGTTTTATGTCAAATCTTGTCCCATACTTTTGTCCATCCATTCCAAGACTTTTGGTGTTGTTTATAATTGATTTGAAGATTTTTTATCATCAATATATCATAATATAATCTCACCAATAATACAATTTAATCAAACACCACAATTTAGAGCTCAAAATGATAAAACATCCAAGGCGGTGAACTAGAAACTTAAGCTAAGAATACTAGTTTTTGTCCTTTTGATCTTTCACTCAGTTGTGGCTCTTGGATTGATTCAAATGAAACTTAAACATTATAAACAATTTTTTCACACATAATTACACAATAATACCATTAAAAACTCATTACACACATTATAATCTATCGAGATCAACTAGAACAACACATAACTCAAGTTAGTAACACTAGTTTTCTCGTCTAAACTCTAAGTGATCAATTTAAGTCCAAACTTGTTTGAAAAACATATTAAACATTGTAATCAATTACTTAACACTTATATTCTCATTTATATCATTAATTACACATTAAACACACAAGAAGTCCTCGAAATAAGGATAAATAAGCTCGAATAACAACACTGAGGTGCATAAATCCACCTTAGATCATGGCATTTAAATAGAATGAAGGTAACTAAAAGATGAAAGGACACAAACTTTCACTAAAATACACATTTTTATAAATGTCACAATCTTTCACTAAAAGACACATTTTCTTCAAAAGACACCTTTTTCTAAAAAGACACCTCTTCATAAAATATATTTAGCAATTTAATTTAAACAAAAAATTCAATGATTCCCTACTTGTTTAGATATAAATTATGACACAAATATCAATTTACATTCATACATAAATTAATGTATCTGTCGATTTAAATAACAACTCCAGCTCTCAATCTAAGCGACACCATTTTATGTTCATATAGGTGAAGTTTTGTCAGTGTCTTTTTCATATTCGAGACACTTGTTTCTTGAGATAAACCTCATTAAGAGTACTATAACTCTCATGGAGGAGGATCTCAAGAGCCACAACATATGTTTTGTTTAGGTTCATGAATGTAAGATTTCTCCTTACCTCGATCCAAGTCATGTTTTATGGAAATGGCCTCTTCCCTCTAACATAGTCAATTATATCTTAGTTCAATTCAAACTCAAAAATTAAATTATCAAGTGTTGGGACACCAGGATTTGTTGCTCATGTACTGAGTACGCCCTACCTACTCTTGAAAATATTGTAGAAGTTGAGGTCCATTATACTATTGCCAAGATCATATGATTTTATGTACGCGAGTTGCCTTTCTCTCATATGGTAGAGAATTTCATCAACATACTGTGATATAAGAAGATTATTTTTAAATAGGTTAGTAATTTTAAAAAAACTGGAAAGATGCAATGGTTGGACCATCTGTTGTAACAGATGGTCTATCTGTTGCAACAAATTGGTAATATATTGCAACAGATGGTCGATCTGTTGCATAGGTTCTCTGAATCTATTAATAGATTACCCATCTGCTGTAACTTATGCAATAGATGAACCATCTATTGTAATATATTACTCATCTATTGCGTTGCTTTTCCGAACCTGTGTTAACAGATTACCCAATCTACTGCAGATTTTGCAGCAAATGGATAATCTATTAAAAAATAACTTAGAATGTAATAAATAAAGTAGATTAGAAGGTTAAGTTAGAAAAAGTAAACTTACACCGTCCCTGTACGACTCCCTTATATTTGTCATCTTCGGAGGAAAATGGATTCATCATGAAGGTTCTTAAGGCATGCATAAAATTCATGTACATTCTCATATGATTCATACTGTTGGGGTTAACAAACACGTATATGTCCATCTTCTTCAATGTCCCTTAAAATTCATCAATATTTGAAGGAGGAGGAGTTGCAATTTTTCTTATTTCCTATTTGAGAGTATAGTTCCAATTGTTTTTTTCCTCTTTCTAACCTCCATTGTAGGAGTGTATGATTCTCTCACCTTCATTGATGGTATAACACCTCTCTTGGATATCAATTTCTCGATAATATCAGTGAGAGTATCTATTCTTTTGATGAGTTAATCTTGTCTGTCCATGAATTTTTTGCATTTGCAAAAAGAACATGAGCTTGAAGAGGGACCACTAAAAGGGGTGAGTTGGGCATCATCATCTTCTAAAAGGCTAAACTTGATTTCAAACATATTTATTTTTTCTTGAGCATCAGCAACATATTTATCATCACGCCTGGCAGCAGCATTAGCATGGATGGCACCAATATCAACAACTCTACCAACAATACCATCACCACCAACACCCCCACAAGCAACACCCAAATCTGTTGTAGCAGATTGGTCATGAAGAGCCTCAATATGAGACTGACCTTCCCTAATTGCTCTTCTTATGGATTTTACTCCAGCCAATTCCTTTTATATTAACTCCATAGTTGGGTCTGCTATTGTATGAACAAACCTGGAGTAATAAAAGAAGGCATCCCTAACTCTTGCTCAGTAGGTACAAGCCATGGATGCACAACCTATAAATAAAAGTAGATATGTTTATATCAAATAATAATTTATAGGCAGTTGGGTAATATGTTATCACAGACAACTTATGCAACATATGACATTTATGTTGCAACAGATGATTCATTTGTTGCATGCAATAGATTACAAATCTATTGCAACAAATTACCCACCTATTGCAATATCTTCTTTTGAGTCAAATTAATCTACTTGAAAGAAGATTTACTACATTATCAGAGGGTTAAAGAGATCAAGCTCCTTCATTTTTGGGTTGCTCTTTGCAGCCAACCACATAAGGATCTTTAGATGAGTCACCTCATTCGAGTAATTCTTGACCTGCTTTTGAAGGTGAGGAATGGCTTTAAATGCCCAAGCCTAAAAATGTAAACATAAAGCATAAAAAGGTAAGAATAATTATTCAACACAAATAAATAGAAGATTAAACAAATAGTGATGGTAAATTTAATAGTCAACTTATATCTTTTATATCCCCAGGGATATCTGTTAAATCTATCGAAATCTTGAGCAGCCACCAATAATTCAGGTTTTATGAATTTGTTGATGTTTTTGCCCATATAATGGAATGAAAAAAACAAACTAAGCATAATTGCTCCTTGTACTTCTTTGGAATATTTTCATTCTAGATATCAGCTAACAACATCATGGCTTTGTAGCCACGTCCAGCAATGTCCAAAACACCATTTATTTTTTCATTGGTTTTGGTGGGTGGCCGCTTGGAAAATGTCTTGCCTTTATTTGATGGTTGTGGTTTGGTGTCTTTATTGCCTTGGAATTTTTTATGGGTGTTACCTTGAGAAGAGGTTTATTTCGATGATCTCATCTCAAGCCAGTCACTATGGCAAACTCTTTCATGCTAACACAAATCGGCATGCCTCAGTAGTTAATCTATATTTGATCCATCTTCTTATCCTCCTCCTTCATATATTTATCATCACCCATATACTTAATCCTGCTCTTGAGAAGATCATCTACCATAGATATTTAGAAGCACGCAACGTAGTTCTCTGGCATGTCAAGAAAGTATCCAAAGCAGCTGGACCTAAAATGATCCTCAAGTTTTTAATCCCTCTTAATCTTCCTAAAATCATCAAAACCTTTTCCCAAAAGAGATTTAACTACAAAATCACTAGTTAAATCTGCAGGGTTATCTATCAGCATCTCAACTTGAAACCTATCAGTACTAATAGTTTTGACATGATCATTCTAGGATTTTGATTTAACTTCAAGTCTCATCAATGATGCATTATCATCATCTTTATCATTATCATCTTCTTTCTCATTTTATTTTTTCTCTCCTTCCTCACTTTTTACTTTTTATCTTCATATTATTCCTCCTCACTTTTATTTTCCTCACCATCATCTAAAGACCCATCCTCAGCTTCATCATCTTACTCACTTTAGTTTTCATATCTTTCCTCTTCTTTATTATATATAGAAGGTTTGCCTTCCCTTTTTCCTGAAATAGATTATTCAGGAAGCTTCTCTGAATCCATCTGTACTCTAGCCTTTTTTGTTAGATAGTTAGAAGTTGATCCACTTTCAATTTTTTTAAAATTTTGGGAGTCATCTTTTATCTACAAATAAGAGAAAAACAAAAAAAAATTACAATTAATATCTGCCTAATTTAAAAAAGGGTAACACAAAATTCAATAAATACAACACATTATATATAAATTCCAATAGATGACCCATCTGTTACAACAAATAAATAACCTATTGCAATAGATAGGTCATCTGTTGGAAGTTATCAAAATAGAACTGCTACTTGTTTGATTTCTTCCAATATGTGATCCATTTGTTACAGTAGATGGGTCATCTGTTGGAAGAGTGGTTTTGATTTATTCCAATAGATGATCCACAAGATGTTCCACCTGTTGGAAGATCTATTTTAATATCTTCCAACAGATGTTTAACCTGATCTAATAGGTGGGTCATCTGTTGGAAGTTATCAAAGTAGTAGTTGTTCTATTTTGAGAATTTCCAATAGATAAGCTATCTATTGAAACAGATGGGTCATCTGTTGGATGAAATTGAATCAGTTCTTCTACTTTTCCAACAAATATGTAATCTGTTGGGCAATACAACACCTCAAAAGCACCAACACCAACACGACCAACACCACCAACAACACCAATACCACCAATACCAATACCAATATCAACACCACCAACACTTCCACCACCACCAAAACCAACACCACCAACACCAATAATATGAATAACATCAACGAAACAAAAACAAATAATAAAACCAATAGTAAACAAACAACAAAAACAAATAAAACAAATAGTGCCAACACCAACACCAACACCTACCAACACCACCACAAATACCCACCAATAACACCACGACTATCAACAGAATATTATGATTAAAACTAGGATTTTCTCGAGTTATTCCAACTTTTTTAGAATCAAAACTCAAAATTGTTAACCCATTCTCAAAGATAATACAACTAAAAGTCTTCTTTTTCATCAGTAACTAAAAACCCCTAATTTGTTTTAAAAATAACAAATATAGAACTCTTCTAAAACTCTTTTACCTGCAAAGAGAGAGAAAGCAATGCATATAAGTAAGAAAGAAGTCAAAAATAATAACTATGTGGTAAAAAATAGGAAGAAAATCAATCTGTTGTGAAGGGTTGAGCAATTTGTTGAGAGAGAAAGAGAAAAGATGAAACATTTTTCTTTGCAACTATTGAAATGATTGACTCCTTGAAGTTTTTATTATGTATTAATTAGAGGGGTTGATTTGTATTTTGAAAAAGAATGACAAGTTTTGAAAAAGTTAATTTAGTCTCAATTGATCTTAATTAATTTTTTAAAAGAGATAAATTTTAACCCAACCCTTCTCTTTGTTCAAACCTAATTTGATAAACCATTGTTTTGTTGGTAATAAGTAAAGTTAATTTCACTAAAATTAGTTTTCATTTATTAAGTTCAATTACAACTTTAATGAATTTAATATTAATTACATGTTTATGTCTGTTTCATAATTTTCAACAAATGACCAATCTATTGCAACAGATAGTTCATCTATTGGAACCAAATAAAAAAAAATAGTAGAAGGCCAGCTTTAATATGTCTCAACAGATGGTCCATTTGTTAAAACATATGCCTAAATCTGTTTGATAATTTACAACAGATGTGTCATCTGTTGTAACATATGTTCATTATCTGTCGCAATAGTTGAATCTAGTATTCCACTTCAATTAATAAGTTCAAATCTAAGGATAAAATAAAATTTATGACAAAATAAAATAAATCAAAACCTTCATAAATTATGTTTAATAAATCAACAAATAAATGAAATTTAAAAATTTGTTATCGGTACAGATGATAAGTATTTACAATTTAAGTTTTGAAGCCAATAATTACTTTGACAGACTCGGGCTATAAATATCTACACAATATTGACCAGTTGTTCTTCATCTGGTGCTGTGGAATTTGTCTTTGGTCGATGGGGATCTTTAATGTCACTTACTCACCCATTCTCAGCCTTCACATTTCTATAATTCCATAAAAGAGTGACATACATTTTACGGAGTAATTGGACATCAAGTCCACCATTTGTACTTATAATCCATCGCTTAAATACTCATCGTAAGCGGCAATAAAAAGACCACAATTCCTGTGTTTGTAAAAATCAGATAATACATATCTTGTAATTGATGTAAGAGTTATGAAATTTATGAAACTAAATCATGATACTTATAGGCTACCAGTAGATTGTTGAGCAATTCCTTCAACATATTCTACATTAAATGAATTATCCATTTTATCTTGGTATACTTTAATCGTTGACCAATCAGTATGAATCTTATGGTCTAAAAAGCCACTAATATCAAGGTAAGTAGGAAATATTTTGGCCAACTTTTGTACCTCAGACAACGACCCAGAACTTCTTCTTGCAGACATTGAGTTATAAATTTAGATGCACCTCTCTTTTTGAACAACGACAGCCAACACCCAATGGATGTCACCACTATAATTGATTGAGATGTACATTTCATCGATCAAATGACAAGGTAAGCCAGCAGGAATGCTAAAATATTTGATGATGCTGATTAAATATTCCTCATTTGGGAGAACTTTCAGCTGTTGTTTACAATACGTATCGTAGGCCTTATTGATGTAAACTTTGAACAAATAATTATCTATCGTGTATCTGTATTGTTTTTGTGTTTACAACTTAGCCTTCTTTCAAAGGTGGTAAAAACTGACATCGATGTGTTGCACATATTATCAAACATTCATATTACATAATAATAAAATTAATAAATAGTTACAATTCCCGAATAAACCTCATCATTCCAGAAAGTTTGGGATTGTGACATCAAATAGAACTAATTCTTCATTTTGGGATGTGCAACAAAAAAGTTGAACATGTCAACACCAATACCCAATTGGTTCACTGTAATACCCCATAAATCTAGACCAATATTAGTACCATGCTTCAAGCTCATGATAAATAAATCTTTGTGTTTTGCCAGTTATAACACCCCAAATCTTGTACCCAGAATGCTACACGGTGCTCATGACCCTGAAGGACCACAAGTTAACCCATGACTGTTATCTGCACCTGTATACTGCATAATATACTGTATGATTATGGAAATATGAACTGAAAGGCCATAAGGTTCAAGACTATAACATAACTGATAAAGATATAACATCTGAATGGGGTACGAAATACCCAAAACAAAACTGAAATAACATGATAGTCTGAATGTGATAGTCTGGAAAGCCTCTAACTGACTGAACTGTCAGAATGAGGAGTTGATGGGACAAGTCCCCAAATAACTCCAACTAATAAATTACTTAATGAGATAATAAATAAATGATTATGTCCTCGAGAGATAAGGACTCACTGTTAACTCTGACTGCTGAGACTGGAATGCTACTGATGCTCTGGAGCTCGTGCTTATGAACCTATGGTATAAGAAACCATGGCGCAAATGTGTCAGTACTTTGAATGTACTGGTATGCATGTGAGGTAGGATGAATGCATGGGGTTCATATGCATGAACAATACTAGCTAACTGACTAATATGAATGTGAGAATACATACATGAATACATAGTAACTATATCTGAGATTGTGATAACATGTATTTACTAATAACTAACATGACTGATAACTGAGTTCAGATGGATAATATAACTGATAACATGAGTGACTGTATCTGACAGTCCTAAATCTGATGAAACTAGCTGAGTTCTATACTGTTCTGAATTGACTGTATCTGACAGTCCTGAATTCTGTAGAACTATATGAGTTCTAATACTGAGACTGATTGACTGTATCTGACATTCCTGATTTTGTAACTGAAACTGTGAGAAGTAGTTATCTAACCGACATGCCCCAAATAATGCATTATAGCTAAGTTGGGGTCCAATCTGTAACCCCAATTAGAAGGTGTCAATACCGCGCCACCGGTAAGGATAAGCTAATATGACAGTGTCCCTAAAAGATAATGGTGGGCCCCTCATCTGATAGTGATTTTCCACCTCATCAACCCTCATCTAACAGTGATGATGTCTCAACCTATGTTGTCTACATAGTTTTAGAATGCAAGGATGACTTCTAAGAATCATACCCTCATCTGACAGTGTGTGTTCCCATCCTTAGGTTCACTCGGTGATAATTCCTACTCCTATCTGAATAGACACTGATCATGGATTAATGAACTGAACTGAACTAAATTAGCTGAGTTCCATTGACTGATGGAATAGTACTGAGATTACTATATTACTGAGCTTTCCTGAGTCACATAACTGACTGAGTTCTATGGATCATGGATTGACTGAGTGTATCGTGAAAATATGACACGGACTCTAGGCACACAGCTATATTTTTTAGGTACAAGTACCCCCAGGACTCGATGGAAGGAAACTGACAAGGCATGACATTCTTGAATACATGACTAACACCAACAATCCATAATACAATAATTGAAGATATTTCATGGGCATTTGATTATCATATCTTGGTACGTGAATAAGATAGCATGTATACATAGAATAATTTCATATAGCTAACTCATGAGCAATCTGACAAACAATTTCAATACATAAGAATAGCATGGAAGTCATTTTGGATCACAATTAAGCTATAGTGCAAATTTTCTATCCTCCTAGGCATTTTATCAATCACCTTGCATGCACCCTTAGGGCATAGGCCTAATCATAAAATTAACACATTATAAACAATTCAATTTATGTACTTCACTCACTTGCTAATGTAGTTTCATGAAAAACACATAAATATTCCAACTTGGGAATCATATAACAAGATAAACATGGTTACAACCAACCCACAACATAAATATCATGATTCATAATTTCAAATAGGGTTCTTGAGCTTTATGGATGAAAGGAATCCATAAATCAACACAACGCATACCTTAGTTCTTAATTTAGAGAAGATTAACGAAGAGACTTTCTTGAAATTGAATCACCAATTGAAACCCTAGCTTGCTCTTGAGAGAAAATTTAGAGAAACTAGAATATTTTGGGTTCCAAATAGTTGAATCTCGTGTTAAAGGGCTTAAATAGGGGTGGGAAATTGAACCTTTTAACCCTAGACACGTCTTTTAATTTCAGTGAAATTTTTCCAAATTGGACCTCTGGCGCGACGCGGCGCTATCGCGTCGTGTCACTGGAACTTGACAACTGGAAAATTGAGGGATGGCGTGATGCGGAGCCATCGTGTTACCACTTTATTTGCGACTTGGAAGTTTGGAGCGACGCACCACTATCACGGACCTCTACTAGAATTTGATATTTGCTATTTTCTCCTGTGGCGCGGCGCGCCACTAACTAATATGGCATTATTTTACGACGGAAACTTAAAAGAGTCATAACTTCTTACCCGATTATCGGATTTAGGAGAATTTTATATCGATGGAAATCTTATTGAATTTACCATATGACAAAAAGTGAAAATCTTGAAAATTCCTCATGGAATAAATATCATTAAATTTACAAGATAATACTTGACATTCTTGAGATAAAATTAGTCTGGAAACTTTGGGGTATTATAATATCTCCCTCTTGGGAACATTCATCCTCGAATGAGATAGACTGAGAGGGGAGAAATGATAAGCTAAAGTACATACTGAACATGAACACTAAAACATGACTACATAACTGATATTTCTGAGATTCATACAGAGCATGCATATCTGATGCATGATTTCATGACTGAGCTGATACATGAATGCATGACTGAGAGTACTGATAAGCTGATCACATATATTTGATGTGTGAATACATGATGGAATTGATTACATGACTGAGATTTCTAATAACTGAGTTTTGTCACAAGGAGAATGCAGTCTGATGCATTAACACATGGCTAATCTGATGCATGAACATATAATTGGATATACAATGGTACTTAGTACCAAGTTTAAAAAAATAGAATCTTGAACATGAGGTTAATACCAGGTCGTAACTGAAATCTGGACATGAAAACTGAAAAGCTTAAGAAGAACTATTACCTTGAGCTTGATCTGAGTCGGCGGAGAAGTGGTAAGGGTACTTGGTACGCATGTCTGCTTCTACTTTCCAAGTAGTTCCCTCAACGGACTGATTCCGCCAAAGAACTTTGACTAGAGGGACTTCTTTTTTCCTCAGTCTACGAGTCTGGTAGTCTAGAATTTTGACTGGACACTACAAAAAAAACTGGGTTTAGCAATGAATTTGTAGCAACAAGCACTTTTTCGTCACTAATTAACGACGGAATTGCAACAAAATAGGTTTTTTGTCACTAAATAATTGAAAATAAAATTAGTAGCCTAATTAGTGATAGATTAGCGACAAAAAATATAATTTGTTGCTATATTTTGGCGGTAGATATTGGCGCCTTTATTTTGGTGACAAAATTAGCAACATAAAAAGGGGGAAATTTTTTTTGACATGGTGGAGACGGAAATAGCAACGAAATTTTTGTCACTAGAATTATTTTACCATTTTTAAAAAATATTTTTGTTTTTAAATAATTAGCATCGGATTTTGCATCCGTTGCTGAATTCGTCACCCGACCAAAAAAATATTAGGGCAAAGTCTTTTATTTCACTTTGTTCCCAACACATTGTATCCTACGCCTCTCTCCAAAAAGAACCTCCCATTTTCCTTTTCTCTCCATTGTCTCTCAATTGAGAAAAGAAAATAGCTCAATATCAATCGAAAAGGGAATTAATCACTCAATTTCAAATCTAAATTAGAGGTACGATTCTAAATCTCGTAATGTGAGTTGTTTTTTTCTCTTTCAATTTCTTAATTTCTATGTTAGATTTCACTTGTAAATGATAGTTTTAGGGTTGTTTGAGCTCTTTCACTTAGGAATGTTCGATTATTATGTTAAAAAGTTTGATAAGTGGTTATTTACTTGAAATGGGAATCAAATTTTTTCTCAGAATTTCTGTTTGTGGTTTTTTTAACTTGAAATGGTAGGTGTTGTTAGGGGAGCTGTACTACTTGTGGTGTTTTTGGCAGTTGTCCTTCTCTTCTTTTGTAGAAGATCACAATATACATACACGTCACGATGTGGATCGGTACATGTTTCCCAAAGTTGTGCAAGAAAATGCACAACCCAATATTTCTGATGAGCTCCTGAAAAATGCTAGTAAGTTGTAGTTTGACTTCATTTTCAATGTCAACTCTAAATAGGCAGATTTTCTGCAGAAAAGCTTTTAACCCAATTACTTAAGTTTTCAGTGGATTTGATTAGAGTTTCTTTAACTTATTTTACCTCAGGAATCATTTCTCAAGAATTAGCACTTGGATCACAAGGGGCTCCATTATATCGGGTGTTCTCCATGGAAGAGTTAGAAGAAGCGACAGAAAAATTTGATAAATCAGCATTGCTCGGTGAAGGCTCCATTGGAAAAGTACTGCTCTGAAACTGTTTGTACTCCCAAATTAATTTAGGAAGAGGGCTTAGTATATTGTTTCCTTGCATATATCTATTCAAAATTCATGTTATATTTTTTCAGAGGATAAACTTTTTGTTACTAATTTTGTTATCATCCATGTGGTGCCATAGTATTCTCAGAGGTCTTGATCTCCGTGAGTAATTGACACAATCAAATTAGTTTTTCAGGTAGTTTTTGTTGAATAACTCAAATCAGACAATTAAATAGATGCACAACTCGCCAAGATAAACAGTTGATTAAATAATTTTTTTTGCCTTTATTATGTATTGTCTATGTGCATAAGTGCTATATGCATCTTGACTTTGCATTTTGATACCATATAATGCTGATTACAATTAGGAGTAATGCATATTTTGATTTGTTATCTGTTGAACTTTGACAATTAATATCACTAAAGCGAGGCACTTAAGTCGCTTACTTAAAGTGCATATGTAGTGAGTTGACATCTTTTCAAGCCTTCTGTCCCAGGATTTATTATTTTTTTTGGCTCAAAGTTTGACTATTTGGTTTAGCTAACAACTTGTATGACATATCTTTCCATATCAGATTTACAAGGGAAAATTAGAGAATGGAACCTATGTTGTTGTAAGGGAATTGGTTGTTTCTAGACGATGCACTAGTTGGAACTTCAAACTTCAAATGAATTTTCTTTCAAAGTTTCTCCATCAATATTTAGTTAGCCTTCTGGGTCCTACCCTCCCCATTTCCTACTTGTAGATTATGTGCTGCGTAAATCAAGATTAATAGACCTGAAAACAAAATCTATTTTTTTCTGTTTTCATTTAGATGCCCATTCAGGTTGGTCTTCTTGGTTGTGATTGTTGATGTGGCTGTCTGGAAGTAAGCTGGCATATGAAACCTAAGTAGAAATATTGGTGCACTTTTGAAGATGGAGTACTGTTGGTATCAATTGTCCTGATTCCTACAGAGTTCTGGGGCTGGGCTGGATAAATTCTCTGAACTAATGCATGAGTCAGTGAAGTAGAAATTATATGGGATGCCTTGTCCTATGCTCAGAGTGAATCTTAAAGATAGAGAAGCAGTAGCAGGAATATGGAGAAAAGCCTCAAAGGTATGATGCCAACTGATCAACAAGTTTACCTGCTTCGGGTTTAAAACCACTTGATTTTAGATGATTTAATAAATACTCTTAGATTTAGATTTGAGGTGATTTTCATCTTGTAAATTCAGGTTGTATATGTGCTAATCTAATAACTTCATCATGTTGTGGAGTCTACCTGGAACTTTGTCCATTCTATTTGATAATTTCCTAAAAACTAAGTTTCATGAGAACTTTTGTGCACCAGCAATGTAAGTTATTATATAAGGTGTGTGTGTGTATATATAAATATGATTTTGGTCTTTAGCCGGGGGTCTATCGGAAATGGCCTCTCTACTTCTTCGGAGGTAGTGGGATGGACTGAGTACATTTTACCTTTCCCAGACCCCACTATGTGGGAATACATTGGTTTTTTTGTTGTTGTTGTATTTAGATGCTCACTAAGATTTCCTCTCTATACATGGTTAGAACTAATTCATTGGAGAGTTGTTAGTGAAGAGATAGAACAATCATTGACTAAATTTACCCCTGCCAGAATTGCTAAAAAGTTAGGCAATGAACCATTTTATATTTTTATCTAAGTTATGGTTTTCTTATGAACATTATTTGGAAAAGGTTTTGCATTTTTTATTCTTCTAGATAAAATAATTCTACCTTTTTAAATTTTAAAAAATCAGAATAGCCAAATAGACACTATGTAGTTGCACTAGATTGTGTTCCCGACCCGAACTTCACCAGATTTTATTTAGGAAACTACGTGTTCAAAACTAGTTCAAACACTTTTTACCACCTTGTATGATCAAGTTAAATGACTTCATAGATCCTGATCGTAAGCTTGTCTAACACTATGCACTCAATTCGAAAATCATTGTGATCTCCTCTTGTGTTTATATTGCTTGTCTTTTACTGGTTTGTTTGTCGTCAATAAGTTGCTTTGTTGGTTCATCTTATAATCCTATTAAATATTCTAACCAGTTTTTTCTAGGTATTAATAGAAATAGCTATTTATCAAATATAGCCAATCATATTCCAAATTGTACACTAGTTTAATTTTCCATATTTGTATTTTCATTGGCATCTATTATGTTGCTTTAGCAGAGAAGTGGTTACGGTTGGTCTAATCCTGAGAATCTTACCAAGAGGTTGTTTTATTTTGGGATAATTATCAGGCTTGTATTCAGTAATTTCTCTGGAAATGGACTCTTCTCTAAGTGCAGCCAATGCAATCTTCTCTCTCTTTATGTTCCTTCCACCTCTTTATCTAATTCTGAAGTGCAACTTTACTCTTTTCAGCTGCCTCAGTTTTTTTTATCGCCTGCTTAGCTCTCGTCCTCAACTCGCTATTTTTCAATGTTGTTGTTTTCAGTTCTTTCTTCAGTACTTGAATTTCATTTGGTTTTGCATGCACTTCAGATTCTCATACTACTCCCTTAGGCTTTGATGGGTAGAATGTAATAATAGTTGGACATAATATTGTAGTAGGTGTTTGGCATTAGGTGCATTTGTCTCATGGTTTTTTTATTTCTGAATTTGGTCATCTTTTCCTTGAAATTCATGTAACATCCTACTCTTTATTCATCCATTAACTCTTGTAAGTTATATCGTCCACTCTTGAAGGTAAGGTAATTGGGAGTGGGAGAGCACCTCCTCAAGATTTAAGCTCACCCCGTCAAATTCTAATTCCATGTTCTAGCCAAAAGTGCATTTAGTATATTTTTTCTGAACGTATACAGTTATATTAAGTCATTTGAAATATAATTCTCTCTTAGGGACAGTTTTGGTTTACATTTTAACTTGATATCAACTCAATTGTTTTCTATGGCATGGTAACTACGAAAGTAAATGTTTCCTCTCTTCAACAACAAAAGAAGTGTTTCTTTTAGAATTCCCCATATGTGCCTTCTGCATTAATGTACTAGGCTAATTGTATATTAGAAGATGAATATATATGTTATTTGTTGGTGATCCTGAGGTTATAGGAGTAACAACAATGAATATTGTTCCATTACCAATAGCGAGCCTGTACAATTTTCAGCCCCTGCTTTTTGTTGTTATTTTTTGCCTTCTTGGTATCTTTGAAATACAAGAACTTCAAGTAAAAGCACTTCTGAGAATTGGTTATGTCCTGGAAAAAAGTTGAACAGGAGACAAATAACAACTTCTGGGCAGCTGCGTATGATCTCCAAGGTTTTCATTATTTATTATTTATTTCTTTCTGCAATATGTTCGTGATTGCCCTCACGGTTTTTATTTTCTATTTATTTATATTTTGTATACAACAAACACACTATTTTGTATTTTTTTCTTCAAGGGGACGTCATGAATCATTGAATATCTTGTTGCAGAGATCTTCTTTTTTATTTTATGTTTGTTACTACCAGGAAGTTACTGCAAATTGTATTAAGGGGTGTAGTTGTTATATATGTAAGAGTTTGTGAGCAGAGTTTCTCCCAAGCCAGTGGGTGGCCTAGCAGTTAACAACCAGAGTGACGTATGGGCATGGAGGGTATAGTATTTTTGGTATAGTATTTTCAGTGATAACTTTGTGCTCTATGTTTTTTAACTAAAGAAATTTCTATTTTCCTTCCTGGTTTTAATTGCATTGTTCAACTTGTAGGTGTTGATGGCTACAGACAACGTTTATGTACTTGAGAGAATCGCTGCACAGCTCTTTACTACTTCACACGTGGGTAATTGCTTGTTACACCTTTTTAAAGAGTTCTAAGTCTGCAGCCAAGGGTGTGGCCTAGTGGTCAATGAATTATCCTGGTTTAATATTGGTGGTGATGGTTATCTTGTTGGTGATGTTGATTTCTGATGGGCAGCAGTTTAATGAAGAGGAAATTCAAGTGGTCTCTTATCCTAATAAGCTTTTTGCTGATATGAAAAGTGAGCCACTGTCTGATGCTAGTGTACCAAATATGGACGTGGTTATTAATGATCCGGTCTTAGGAGGCATCAGTCTAATGCCCTCTTCTCTTAGTCAAGTAGGCACCTCTATTTTTCGATAATTGCCTGAGGAGTTTCTTGCAAAGTGGAAATAGTATGTCTTTTACGCTTGGCAATATGTTGAATCCAGAAAATGATTTATGGTCAAAAGATGTGGTAAACTGGGTAAAATATATTTGAACAGCAAGCTACTAAATATTTGCAGTTTAAGATTTCTTGATCATCTTAGTTGATTCATAGGCCAAGTCGCCAAAGTTGCTAAAGTAGTGATAAATCATGTTAATAAAATGGGTTCTATAGAAAGTCCGTCCATAAAAAATGATGTCACAATAATTGACAGTCCAAAATATTTTTGATTTGAACTAAAAGGGAAGTGTGTCTGCTAATTTCTACTTCTGTTATGTTCTTTGTTGCAGTGAGTTGTTGTGAAATAGCAAGATTGCTATTATCCAACTTGGTTTCTGCATTCTAACCTTAACGAAATTGTGGTGCAGGTTGCTAGATACTCCTAATGAACAACTCTGGCCTGGGGTAAGCAAATTAGTTAACTGGCATGAATACCCCCAATGGAAACCACAACCACTCTCAACTGTTGTACCTGGTCTAGCTGAAGATGTACATAATTATGTGTTTAGATGTTGCTATATTTGGTATTGTGGATGTTTAGATTTTGCTATCTATATATGTGGGTTGTTTTATATGAATGTTGGATATTTTAAGAAAACTTTGCTATCTATATATATGCGTTCTTTTGTATGAATGTTGGATATTTTAAGAATTTTATAATATGCTTTTAATATGATTCAACATGGTGTATGTAAAATACAAATAAAAAAGGTATTGGAAGAAAAGTAATGACAATAGATTTAGCAACAAATTTAATCATTGCCAAAGAAAAATATTTGCAACGTATTGAGGAAAATATTTTTTTGTCACAAAAATTGGGAATTTTTAGTGATGGACTGGCAATGAAATATTTTGTCACGAAATAATCAAAACGATGAAAAACAACATGAAATTAGTAACGACATTTATAACTATAACAACGAATATATTCGTTGCTAAAAAATAGCAACGGATATAGGGCGTCTCTATTTCGTTGCAAATCTAGCAACAGATTTTATTTTTTCTATTGCTAAATGGTTAGCAACGTGTAATATAGCAACGACTAATATTCCGTCACTGATCCATCTCTAAATGGCTTTAGCGACAGATTTATGTTGATTAGCAACGTTATCGGTCTCTTGCTAAACTCGATTTTTTTAGTACTGGGAATCTTCTCATAAGAGAGGTTGTTCTGAACATCTATGCTCTGAATAGGGACTACATTTTCTGGGTCACTTATACACTTCTTGAGCAAAGAGATATGGATGTTGGATGAACAGAGGCTAGATTTGAAGGCAATTCAAGTTCATAAGCTACCTTGTCGAAGTGACTGAGAATTTTGAAGGGACCGATATATTGGGGAATGAGCTTTCCCTTTTTTCCAAACCTCTTTACTCCCTTCATGGGAGAGACCTTTAGATAGACATAGTCACCAATCTCGAACGCGAAATTCTCTCTATGCACATCTACATAAGACTTCTGTCGGCTCTGAACAGCCCGGAGTTTTTCTCTGATCAACTGGACTTTCTATGTGTCATTGAATACTAAGTCAGGACCTATAACTGAGGCCTCAATAACTTTGAATCAACCGATTGGAGATTTGCACCTCTTACCATAGAGAGCTTCGAATGGAGCCATCCGAATACTGGAATAATAGCAATTGTTGTATGCAAACTCAATCAAAGGCAAGTGTTCATCCCAACTACCCTTGAAATCAATTGCACACACATTAGCATATCTTTTAGGGTCTAAATGGTCCTTTCTGCTTGACCATCTATCTGAGGATCAAAGGATGTACTGAGATGAATTTGGCTACCAAGACCCTTTTGGAACGCTTTCCAGAAATGAGAGGTGAACTGGGTACCTCTGTCTAAAATAATTGATAATGGAATACCGTGTAATCTGACCAACTCCATGATGTAGAGCTTGGCGTAATCTTCGACTGAATAAAGGGTATGAACTGGAAAGAAATGAGCTGATTTGGTCATTCTATCTACAAGGACCCAAAAAGAATCATGCTGATAATGAGTATAAGGCAAACCCATCTCGAAGTCCATGTTCACATCTTCCCACTTCCAAGTAGGAATATGGAACTCCTGCATAGGTCCACTAGGCTTTTGATGCTCTATCTTAACCTGCTGACATGTAGAGAACTTTGCCACAAACTCTGTAACATCATTCTTCATTCCACTTCACCAATAGATCTTCCGCAAGTTGCAGTACATCTTTGTGGCCCCTGGATGAATAGAGTAGAATGCACCATGCGCTTCTGCAAGAATTTGCTGCCTTAAATCATCTACAACTGGAGCACAAAGACAACCCTGACAATGCAGAATACTATCTATCCCTTGGGAGAAAATCTCCACTTTCTGATCCTTAACTGACTCTTTCAACTTGACTAAACTGGGATCTCTATCTTACTTTTCTTTCACCTCGAAAACTAGAGATGATTCTAAACTACTCTGAACCCATATATCACCCTCTTCTGTATCGACTAAGCGAACGCCTAGTCTAGCAAGATGATGAACTTCCTGAGCTAACTTCTTCTTACTGTCCTCAACATGAGCAACCCTACCCATAGACAGTCTACTAAGAGAGTCGTTCACTACATTGGCCTTGCTCAAATGATAAAGAAAACTCATGTCATAATTTTTCAAGAGCTTTAACCACCTTCTCTAACGAAGATTGAAATCTTTCTGAGAAAAGACATACTAAAGGCTCTTATGATCTGTGAACAAATTTACATGAACTCCGTATAGATAATGCCTCCAAATCTTTAAGGAAAATACTACGACTGCTAACTCAAGATTATGAGTAGGATAATTCTTCTCATAGGGTTTAAGTTGTCTGGAGGCATAGGCTATGATCTTACCATGTTACATGAGGACACAACCCAAACCTACTCTTGATGCATCACAATACACTACGAAACCATCTGAACCATCTAGAAGAGCTAGGACTGGAGCTGAGGTGAGTCGAGTCTTCAACTCCTGAAAAATCTTCTCGCAAGGATATGACCACTGAAACTTGACTTTCTTTTAAGTCAATTTAGACATAGGGGATGCAATAGAAGAAAATCCCTCAACAAATCGCCTGTAATAGCCAGCCAAACCCAAGAAACTCCTGAAATCAGATGAGAGACAGGTCTGGTCCAGTTTCTTACTGCTTCGATATTTCGAGGATCTACTCTAATTCCATCACCTGAAAAGATATGGACAAGAAATGCTACTGACCTTAGCCAAAATTCGCACTTACTAAATTTGGCGAACAACTGATGATCTTTGAGAGTCTGAAGTATGGTTCTTAGATGGTCTGCATGATCACGCTCACAACGGGAATAGACCAAAATATCATCTATAAAGAATATGATAAACATGTCCAAGTACTGCTTGAACACACGATTTATCAAGTCCATGAAAGTTGCTGGGGAATTGGTAAGACCAAAGGACATGACTAGGAATTCGAAGTGACCATTCTGAGTATGGAAGGTTGTTTTAAAAATGTCACATTCTCTGACTCTGAGCTTATGATAGTCGGATCTGAGGTCTATGTAGAGAAATAACTGGCACCCTAAAGTTGGTCAAACAAGTCATCAATTCTGGGAAGTGGATACTTGTTCAAGACCGTGACTTTATTGAGTTGATGGTAGTCTATGCACATTCTGAGAGAACCGTCTTTCTTTCGCACGAATAAGACTGGTGCACCCCACGGGGATACACTGGGTATAATGAATCCCTTATCTAAGAGATCCTTCAACTGTTCTTTCAATTCTCTAAGTTCTGCTGGTGCCATTCTGTATGGCGGAATAAATATAGGCTGAGTATCTAGAAGAAGATTAATGTCGAAGTCTATTTCCCTTTCGGGAGGAACTCTTGGAATATCTTTGTGAAAGACATCTGAATATTCATTCACTACTGGGACTAATTCAAGACTAGGAGTTTTGGAACTAGTGTTCTTAACTCAAACAAGATGATAGACATATCCTTTAGATATCATTTTCCATGGCCGAAGGTAGGAAACAAGATGACCTCTGAAAGAGGATACACTACCCTTCCACTCTAGGACAGGTTCATTTGGAAACTGGAATTGGACTATTCTGTTTCTGCAGTCGACTGTGGCATAGCAGGAATGAAGCCAATCCATGCCGAGAATGACATCAAAATCCATCCTCTAATTCGACTAAATCTATTGAGGTAACTTTCTGAAATATCTTAACTGGGCAGTTCCTGTATACCCATCAGGCTATGATGATTTTACCCACTGGGGTAGAGACTAAAAAAGGCTCTTCTAGAATTTTGGGACTGACTTCGAAATCAACTACTATATAGGAAGTAACGAAAGATAGGGAAGCACTTAGATCTAGCAAAGCATAAACATGCACATGAAATATCTGTAATGTACCAGTAACCACATCATAAGAATTTTCCTGATCTTTCCAGGACTGGAGAACATAGAGTCTGTTTGGGCGTTGTCCATTAGTAGCACTGGAAGTGGCACCCTGCTAAGTTGGGTGACCTGACTGAGCTGAGGAATAGTTCTACTGACCCTGATAACCTGACAAGGGACAATCTCTGACTTTGTGGCCTAGCTTGCCACATCCGAAAAAGACATCACTACCAGCTCTGCAAGCACCCTTGTGGTTCTTACCGCAAGTCTGATAAAGTGTATTAGTTTGGGAATTGCTGAGACTTAGATCCTGGTGCTCTATCTTTATTACCACCCCTGAATTTAGGATCTAGAGCACTAGCTAAAGAAGCATCTAGAACTGATGACTTAGGAAGAAACTGAGAACGATTTCCTCCTTCTGATTTGGGCTGAGCAAAGTTGAAACTACCTATCCTTGCTCTTTTATTCTCCTTCTCCCTCATCTTAATATTTTTCTCGTCTATCTAATGAGAATGAGTCATAATCCTGGCTAAAGTCATGCCACTATTCAACATCACAAACCTACACTCATTAACCATACTATCATTCACCCCAGAAACAAATTTACTCATCTTGGCCCTACTGTCTGCAACCACATGAGGGGCATATCTGGCCAATTGAGTAAGCTTAAGAGAATACTCTTTCACCATCATGTTGCCCTGCCTGAGGTTGGTGAATTCTAACACCTTGGCTTCTCTCAGCTCTAGGGGAAAAACCTCTTTAAGAATACGGTGACAAGCTCCTCCCACTCAATAGGCACTACATGATCTGGCCTTTCTGACTATCACTATTTAAACCAAGTGTGGGAAACATCCTGCAACTGGTATACATCTAGCTCTGCACTCTCAACAGTTGGAATCCCCATAATGTCTCTAACCTTCTAATCCTGATCGATGAATTCCTGAGGGTCCTCATCTGACTTAGACCCGAGAAAGAATGGAGGATTTATTCGGGTAAAGTCCCAAATCCTGGCCGCATATGAATTGGCCACTGGGTTGGCCGAAATGACAGTTGTTCATTCATTCTGAGTAGAAATTGACTGAGCAAGAGTAATGAATGTAGCTCTAAACTCTACATGAGAAACATGTTCGCCCAAAGGTTCATCGGGCTGAGGGGCTGATAGATTCCCGTTTTTTCTTTTAGGAGGCATGTTCTATAGAAGAAAGGGAGAAATTGATTAGACTAAGAGATTGACTTAAGATTATGCTCACTAGAATGACATGAATGCTGAAAGAAGGGAAAACTGTTCCTAAAACATCTTATAGCCTGATGTACATAAATGTGGTGCGTAACACACCTATGTACAAAACTATACTAGATATGACTTTTAGACTTTCTAGGACACTATTGAACCTTAGACTTTGATACCAAGTTTGTAAATCCCCAGATCTAGTACCCAAAATGGTACACGGTGCTGATGACCCTGAAGGACCACAAGCTAACCCATGAGTGATATCTATACCTGTATACTACATAATATACTGTATGATTACGGAAACATGAACTGAAAGTCCATAAGGTTCAAGACTATAACATAACTGATAAAGATATAACATTTGAATGGGGTATGAAATACCCAAAACAAAACTGAAAAAACATGATAGTCTGAACATGATAGTCTGGAGAGCCTCTAACTGACTGAACTGTCTGAATGAGGAGTTGAGGATACATGTCCCCAACTAACTTCAACTAATAAATTACTTAATGAGATAATAAATAAATGATCATATCCTCAAGAGATAAGGACTCACTGCTAACTCTGACTGTTGAGACTGGAATGCTACTGATGCTCTAGAGCTCGTGCTTCAAAATCCATGGTATAAGATACCATAGCGCAAATGCGTCAGTACTTTGAATGTACTGGTATGCATGTGAGGTAGGCTGAATGATGGGGTTCATATGCATGAACAATACTACTAACTGACTAATATGAATGTAAGAATACATGCATGAATACATAGTAACTATATCTGAGATCGTGATAACATGAATTTACTGATAACTAACATAACTGATAACTGAGTTCTGATGGTTTATATAATTGATAACATGAGTGACTGTATCTGACAGTCTTGAATTTGATGCAACTAACTAAGTTCCGTACTATTCTGAGTTAACTATATCTGACAGTCCTGAATTCTGTAGAACTATCTGAGTTCTAATACTAAGACTGATTTACTGTATCGGACAATCCTAATTTTGTAACTAATATTGTGGGAAGTAGTTATCTAACTGACATGCCCCAAATAACACATTATAGCTGAGTTGGGGTCCAATCTGTAACCCCAATTAGAAGGGTGTCAATATTGCGCCACCAGTAAGGAAAAGCTGTGAGTTACCCTCATCTGACAGTGTCCCCAAAATAGAACGGTGGGGACCTCATCTGATAGTGCTTCTCCACCTCATCAACCCTCATTTGACAGTGATGATGTCTCAACCTATGCTGGCTACTTAGTTCTGGAACGCAAGGATGACTTCTAGGAATCACACCCTCATCTGAAAGTATGTGTTCCCATCCTTAGGTTCTCTCGGTGCTAATTCCTACTCCCATCTGAATAGACACTGATCATGGATTACTGAACTGAACTGAATTAACTAAGTTCCATTGACTGACGGAATAGTACTGAGATTACTGTATTACTAAGCTTTCCTGAGTCACATAATTGACTGAGTTCTATGGATCATAGATTGACTGAGGATATCATAAAAAAATGACATGGACTCTAGGCACAGCTATATTTTTTGGGTACAAGAACCCCCAGGACTCGATGGAAGGAAACTGAACAGGCATGACATTCTTGAATACATAACTAACATCAACAATCCATAATACAATAATTGAAGATATTTCATGGGCATTTGATTATCATAGCTTTGTACGTGAATAATATAGCATGTATACATAGCATAATTTTATATGGCTAACTCATGAGCAATTCGACAAATAATTCCAATACATAAGAATAGCATGGAAGTCATTTCTGATCACAATTAAGCTATAGTGCATAATTTCTATTCTCCTAGGCATTTTATCAAACACCTTGCATGCACCTTTATAGGATAGGTCTAATCATCAAATGGACACATTATAAACAATTTAATTTATGGATTTCACTCACTTGCTAATGTAGTTTCATGAAAAACACATAAATATTCCAACTTGGGAATCATATAACAAGATAAACATGGTTACAACCAACCCACATTATAAATATCATGATTCATAATTTAAAATAGGGTTCTTGATCTTTATGGATGAAAGGAATCCATAAATCAACACAATGAATACCTTAGTTCTTGATTTAGCGAATATTGACGGAGAGACTTTCTTGAAATTGAATCCCCAATTGAAATCCTAGCTTGCTCTTGAGAGAAAATTGAGAGAAACTAGTATATTTTGGGTTCCAAATAGTTGAATCTAATGTTAAAGGGATTTAATAGGGGTGGGAAATTGACCCTTTTAACCATGGACGCATCTTTTAATTTTAGTGAAATTTTCCCGAATTGGACCCCTGGAACGACACGGTGCTATCGCGTCGTGCACTGGAATTTGACTACTGGGAAATTGAGGGGTGGCGCAATGCGGAGCTAATGCGTTGCCACTTCATTTGTGACCTAGAAGTTTGGCGCGATGTGCCACTATCGCGAACCCCTACTGGAATTTGACAATTATCATTTTCTCCTTTGGCGCGGCGCGCCATTGAATAATATGGCGTTGTTTTACAAAGGGAACTTGAAATAGTCATAACTTCTTACCCAGTTATCGGATTTAGGAAAATTTTATATCGATGGAAAGCTTATTGAATTTCCCATATGACAAAAAGTGAAAATATTGAAAATTCCTCAAGGAATAAACATCATTCAATTTAGAATCTAATACTTGACATTCTTGAGACAAAATTAGTTTGGAAACTTTTGGGTATTACACCAGTTTTATGAGTGTGATGTATATTAAGGCCTCAAATAACTCCTAGCAATTAAACTAATCAAATCATCCTTACCGATTGAATTTTGAGAATAATGTTGCTTTAGTTAACATAAAATGAGCATATCTTTGCTCTACTCAGAATTTTTGCACTCAAGTCCTACCAAATGATAGGAAATTGAATTAGCTTTCCAACGATACCAATTTTACCCAAATCCGATACTCGGGTGAGAAGTTATTGCTCTTTTAATGGAAGGTAGTATCTCACTGCGATCATGTCACGTCGCTGTGATTCCTCAATTCACGTTCGGCCTTTTTCCAGTGAATCACCACGATGGCGCCACGTTGTGCCAAGGTGAAACTTTGCACTCATCTATTTTTTAGTGACACAACGCGATAGCACCGCGTCGTGCCAAAGTGCAATTTGAAACTCGTCCTTGGACTACATTTACAGTGAAATTCCAGTGACTTACCGCGATAGCACTGCATCACGGTGATGGTCAAAATCGAGATTTTCAGTGACAAAAATTAAATTTCTCCCAGAGGCAGTTTGGTCTTTTTTCCAGGATCCTAATCCATGAAAAACACAGGATTAAAGGCCCAATAGCCTATTAGGTCATTATTTTGTTCAATTTCTCTCAAATCAAAAGTAGTCTCTCTCAAAGAACAAACCCTAGACTCCAAGATTCAAGCACAAGTCCAAGAAAATCACCAAAGAACCTCCAAGATTCTTCAAGAAAGGTATGTTAGATGTTCATCCATGGGTATCTTTCACCCATGGACTCCAAGAATCTATGTTTAAGTTTTAAAAGTATGATCTTTACATATTTTATGAATTATGTCCATGAATTTCGAATTTATGTCATGTCTACACGAAATTGTTATTGTTATTAAACCCTACATATTTGAATGATGTTTTTCATTGATTTCAAACCTTATTTGGTGATTTAGTATCAAAATCATACTATTACTACAAGCTTTAAACTATTTTCGTGCTTAGCTTACACTATGAATATCAAGTGTTTGATAAAATGCCTAGATGAAAAGATATTGAACAATGACTATTTAATATTTCCCTAAAGCTTTAGTATGTTTTAAATATTATGGTTTACATATCATGTTCATGCGAATTCAGAATAAAACCCTCAATTTATGATTTGGTCATGTGATTGTGCGATCTTTTCATATTTATAAATTATACCTATGTTAAAGTCTTAGTCCCCATGTGCTTGATGAAATACTTAAGTGAATAATTGTGAACAATGATTTCCTTCCATGGTTTCAAAGCTTTGAAGTGGTCCTATTGTTATTGTTATCGAGTCCTAGGGTTATGAATACTCGAAAACTTAGTTGTTTACTTAGTCTCGATATCTTCAAAATAGTTCAGATAAATCAAGAGCATTAACACTCAGTTAGCCTTCATGATCAATTACTCATCTAGTTTAGCCTAGTTTAGCCCCGTAATCAGTGTTAGTTCAGTTGGGAGTAGGATTCAGCATCGAGCGAACCCAGGTATGGAGGCATTCCTATTAGTATAGTGTTTGACCCTTAGTAGCAATCCCTGAGTTATAGAACTACGTAGCCAACATAGGTTTGAGATGTCTTCCTGCTAGTTTAGGGTTGACACATATCTCATGAGTTTTTTTGTTAGTTTAGGGTTGACAAGATGTCTTCCTTTTAGTTTAGGGTTGACACAACCATTGTTAGTACCCATGGTACGGTACTAGCACCCTTCCAACTGGAGTCACATATTGGACCCCTATCATCTCAGACTAGGGCATATCAGTTAGATTATACCTTCCACAGTTTCAGTTTTAGTACTCAGTTCAGAATTCAGTTCAGTATTGCTTGACCATAGCACACAGTTTATCAATTATTCAGTTATCAATTTCAATACTTCAATTTACAAATTATATTCAGAACATGTTTTATGCTTGGTCATGCATTCTCAGTACTTATAGATTTCATGCATTTTATTCAGTACTTTATGCTATTCATTCAGTCAGTTATTACTCTTGTACATGAAACCATGCATATCATCCTACCTCATTTAGCATACCATACATTCAAAGTACTGGTCGCATATAAATTTCTTATGCTATGATGAATCATATCATTGGTTCGGACGCTCAGTTCCCAAATCGTACATAGACCTTTTAGATTATCAAACGTAGAAGTGGTGAGTCCTCATATTTCGAGGATAGGCTATATTTATTTTCATTCTTTCAGTTCAGTAGTTAGTCGGAGTTAGTTGGGGGTTTGTCCCATCAGCTCCACAGTCAGTCAGTAGAGGCTTTTCAGACTAGTATAGACAGTTAGTCAGTCATCAGTTGTTCAGTCGTCATTGTCAGACGTTTTATTCATTATTATCAGTAATATTTACAGACATTGTAAGGACTCTGATTTAAAACATTATGGCATTTCTCGGTTAAATTCTGGATATGATCTATTGTTATCAATTTTACTCAGAGCTCACAGCAAATATTAGCTCATGGGTTAGCTTATGGTCCCTCTAGACTGTAAGCACCGTGTGGTGCCCAGGGTGTACTCTTGGGAAATTACAAACATGGTATCAGAACCTAAGGTACTAAAGTTTCCTAAGAAGTCTGAAAGTCGCATCAAGTAGAGTCTTGTGCATGGGTGTGAAATGCGCCACACTTATGGACAAGAGGCTATGAGGCATTTTAAGAAAAGTTTCCCTTCTTTCAGTGTTCATATCGTGCGAGTGAGCATGTTCTCAAGTTAAACTCTCTATATAATTCCAATCTTCCTTTCATTTGCAGAATATGCCGTCTTGAAAGACTAATGGAAGAAGAAATGAGAATCAGCCTTTAACGACCCAAAATCGCCTCCTGGGATGTCACACGGTGCTTAAGGCTACAATTAGCCCCAAGCTAACTGTTTGAGCCTGTTTCTACTAATAATACTCATTTCAAGATGAAATAATTCAAACACTAGCATAGTCATATCATATGAAGGGAGATACGGAGAAAATATCGGTCCAAACAACCACAATACTGGAATTTTCAACACAATCACAATCTGGTAACTAGTCTGACAAAGCCTCTACTAATCCATAAACTAGAGAGCCATTGGGACAGGTCCCCAACTGACTCGAAATGAACTGAAAGTAAAAACATAGCCGCAATTGCAGAAATGTCTGAAGATAGGTCCTCAAACCATGAGGACTCACCACTATAGGAATCTAGACAGAGGTACTCGAAAGTCACTGACGAGTCTGGGACTGAGCACCCGAACCTACATGATAGGAAAATATAGCACATAGACGTATATGTAGATCAACACTTGGGAATGTACTAAGTATATGGGGGTGCATGCATTTATATAAAACAACATCAATATTCTTTAATCAAATTATGCATGTGATAAGTAATGACTCACATGGCTTGAATAAGTATAAAATCTGAAGTTCATGAATCATGTAGAATGGAGCATGTAACCCAAATCCCGTGAGTCATCATAGTTTAACTTTGAAACATACTTGAAGGTATTTCATTCACTTTAGGAAAATATCTCATTTCAAGCTTTAGGGAAATCATTCTATCTCACTGGAAAGATACTCTAGTTTAGGGAACTAACTTATCTCATAGCTTTAGAGAAAATACTTTAGTCTTAAGGAGCAAATCTGCAACTTTGCTATTAGTTAAATAAATTGTATCAAGGGAGGTTCTCTTAACCGACACAAAACATGCGAGCTACATGGAGTTCAATATTTTTTCCTCCTAAGGAAGAGACCCCATGTTGATGAGGAGTGTCATACTCTTGACAAAGAGTATAACCTAAATTCAGTGATAACTTATCTCAGCCTTGGGCCCAATATCTCGGCCTTAGGCCCAAAATCTCAAACGTATGGTGGCACATAGTTCTGGGGTAAGAAACCATAGTAATTTACCCAACTCGGTGCTAAATACTATTCCCTTTAGTTTATCTCGCTCATCTCATGGAAATCCACTTTAAAATAATCTCAAGGTTCATCAAGAACCCAATAATCAAATTTGTAGTCTCATGTAGTGAAGTGGATTTCAAAACTCCATGACCATTAGGTCAAAACATTTCTCAATAATCTCAGAATACTCAAATCGTGGGTGCTCATAGCATAAGAGTTCATAAAATTGCAAATCTCAAGTAGGGCTCAATAACCCATAATTAAATCTCAAGTTAAAACTCATCAAAAGCATAATAGATAGCATATAGATCATAACTCATGTAGAAATCTGGAAATTTCAGCAATTTGTCTCAAAATCTCAACATACTCATATACTTCAATATCTCAAACATTTCAACTATTAATTTTTCAAGGATTAAAATCATGGGGTATTGACCAAGCTGCAATTTCTCAAGAAAACATGTGAAAATCATGCCATTAGACTCTCAATTCATGGGAAACATCAAAATACTGCAATCAATAATAATGGGTGAAAAACCCTAATTCAAATTCATGTAAAATCTCATAGATTGCAGAAAGTCATATTTTAAATAAGCCTTTGGGCACAAGCATGAAAGGATTACCCTTGTTCAAAACCCCACATACCTTAGATTATAAAATTGGATGAACAAGCTTGATTTAAACTCTTCTTCTTACCCTTGAGAGAGGGTTCTTGCAACCCTTGAACTTGGAGAACTTAAATCTTAACTCAATGTTTAGAATCCATGGTGAGTTCTTAAATTTCTTGGAGAAGGGTTTTAGATTTGCTCTTGAGAAAGAAACCCTAGCCTTTGGATGTTTTGGGAGATAATGAGGCTATCAAGTTTGTTTGAAATATATCATGTTGATAAAAGAGTGGAAAGATCGAAAATCCCTTTTAAAAATGAGCTAAAAATACTGAACGGGGTCTGCAACGGTCGGAGTAACGGTCTATCGTAAGTTCGACGGTCCGTCAGGTCATCCATCGCATGATAACCAAAAAACAGACACACTACCTCATGTGACGGTTGGATTTATGGTCCATCATAGGTTCGATGGTCCTTCAGATCGTCCGTCACACGATGGCCAAGATGAGACCACACTCTCTTAGTGACGACTGTCTCAGCGACGGTCCATCGCAGCCTTGATGGTCCGTTGTCCTGGACATCGTACTTGGGACAGGAAGGGGAGTTTCTTCCTTGGTCATGATGGTTCGAGCAACGGTTTGTCGCAGACTCGACGGTTCATCGGATCGTCCGTCGCACCTGAGCGTTTTCGACAACTCTTAATAAAACATAACTTCTCACCCCGATGCTAGATTTGGATGAAATTGGTATTGTTCGAAAGCTAATTCAATTTTCTTCATGACAAAATTCAAATTTAAGAAAATTCTATATAGTTTAAATACCAATCACTTGGGAAGTCTCTTCTCAATATTTTAGGGCCGGAATTATACTTCACTTGACATGCTCTAAGACCCGAACTACGAGGGAACTTTACGAGGTCTTACAAAGCCCGCACCTCCACCCGTTCAGGAAGATCACCTGAATAAGCATATCTCTCATGCCGAATTCAGAGCTATTTTTACTACTTTAGCTTATTTATTAGTTGCTCAGAGCAATATATAGGTTGTTGTCCTATCTAGGATTTTGATTCATGCTAAGCTGAGTAAGGGGAGAGAGAGTGGGAAGAAGGAGAGAAAGAATAAGAGGTTCAGAATAAGTAGTCTTAAGCCTAGGTCAAGGGGTAGTAACCTAACCGCTCCTAATTCTATCAGAAATTCTCAGCCCCAGCTTCGCCTTCAGCGAGTGTGCCATTGCCTAAGTTTATGAATAATAGTTAAGATAAAGCACCAGGCCCTAAGTCATAAGGTAGTGGGAAGGGTGTTCGTACTAATCTGCTTTGCGGAGAATATGGTAAGAATCATAAGGGTATGTGTAGGGCCGACAATGATGTATGTTTTGGGTATGGTAAGCTAGTCCATAGATTTAAAGATTGCCCAAAGAGTGGTCAGTAGGATCGGTCCAGTCATCCTTCAGTTCTATCTGGTTGCTCGACTCAGCAGAGCGCCACTTCCAGTGCAACCCGTGGTCAGAGTTAGAAAAGACTTTATTCACTTTAGTCGCCACATGATCAGGAAAGTTCTCCTGATGCGGTTACGGGTATGTTACACGACTTTCATATTTTTGTGTATGTTTTACTAGACCCTAGAGTTTCTCTTTCTTTTGTAACCTCTTATATAGCCGTCAACTTCAGAGTTAGTCCCAAGTTATTAGTAGATCCCTTCTCAGTGTCTACCTCTATGGGTAAATCTATACTAGCCAGACGGGTATACAAAAATTGCTCGATCACAGTATCCCAGTAAATCTCTTTAGTTGATTTCAGAAATAGAGTAGTTTAGTTTCAGCTTCTCAATGAACCTTTTAGGAAATGAGGGAGTAGTACCTTAGTGCTTAGGGTTCAGATGTGTTTTCGGTCCCCTCTCGAAATCCTATGACAATACCTAATCTAGAGTTAGCAGCATGATCCTATAAGTTTAGCAGCAGTGAAGTGGGGTTAATTGTATGAGAGGTGGACTAGAAGGCTTAGAATAGCATATGTAAGAATTTATGGTACTGACTTAAAATTAAGCATGATGATATGGGGGTGATTTAGAGAGGTGATATTTGTAGGCTATGATGAAAGTAGTCAGGTTATTACAGATTTAGGGATATCCAGGATGTGTGTTAGAATCTAAGTTTGAATTTTTGAAGGTTGAGCTAAAAGAAAGAAGATTTGAAAATTCTAAGCTCGTCAACTTTCAGTTGTTTCATAATGATTGTTGGGGATATAGAAAGCTAAGAGTTGCATCTCAGAAGAATGTACAAGCAACAAGTTTTACATTATAGGGCATAGTCATTCAGAGAGAGTTTACCAATTATGTGAATTTTCATACCCCGGATTCTAGAGTGAAGTGGTGGAAATCTAGTTTAGAGTTGTTGATTAAGTGGTTCTAAGACGTAGAATGATTGTTTTAAGCTTAGGGGGAGATGATAGAACAAGTAACCAAATCAGGCTCTCAGATTCTAGTAGTGGTGCCAGTATATTGTAGAACATCAGTAGGGGAGGGTGATGCCCGACCCATCCTCATCTCGATACAGAGTTTTGAACTTCAGTCATTACAACATAAACTTATTCTTTATATGTCTGCTCCATGATCATAGTTCACGTTCTTGCACATCATAGAGAATCATGTGTGCTTCTAGTTCTTAGTATAATGAGTTCCAATTTACTCAGTTGTACGAATCATATTCCATGAAACTTATGAACTCAAAACTCAGGTCATGCAACTCATGACTTATGTATTCATGCTTTACCGTATGTTCTGTTCCAGTACTTACGCTACACACATAATGAGCAGCAAAATTCAAATTTATGTCATGCATCATGTTTCAGATTCCAGATAATCAGTTATGATTCAGTTCGTATGTGTCTCGTGCATCATCTCATTCTTCCCTCGGTATTTCAACCAAATCAGCATCTTTTGTAGGACATAATATCCCAAGGGGGAGATGTACTGTAGTCACACAAGCTTTCAGGTCCTAAACCTTCCATCTTCTCTTCAGATAGTAAGATCTATCTTGAAGCAACGAGGTACTCATAAGTTGACTCTCTCGGTTATATCTCAGCCTTATAACAATTCTCATGTCATTTCATGTATTTAAGAAATCAGTTCAGTTTATGATATTCAGTCCATGTATCATGTTTCAGAATCATTTATGCAATCATGTTCCAAGTCATGCATGTTCAAAACATGATCTTAGTTACTTAGTACAGTACTCTCAGATCAACCAGTCTCATTCAAGGATGAATGTTCCCAAGGGGGAGATATTGTAATACCTCGAAAATTCAAACTAATATTAGAACCATGCTTTAAGCTTATGAAAAACAAATTTTAGTGTTTTTCCAGTTTTATGAGGGAGTTTGACGTATATTAAGGCCTCAAATAACTCCTAGCTATTAGACGAATCAAAACATCCTTTACCGATTGAATTTTGAGAAGAATGTTGCTTTAGTTAACTTTAAACGAGCATATCTCTTTATCTACTTAGAATTTTTCCCACTTAAAACCCACCAAATGATAGGAAATTGAAGTAGCTTTCTAACGATATCAATTTTGCCCAAATCCAATACTCGATGAGAAGTTGACACTTTTAGTGTGAGATAGTAGCTCACCGCTATCATGCCGAGTTGTGGTGACTCCTCAATTCATGTTCGTCCTTTTCCAGTGAAGCACCGCGATGGCGCCGCATCTCGCCAAGGAGAAATTTGCACTCGTCCATTTTCCAGTGACGTATGCGATAGCACCACGTCGCGACAAAGTGCAATTTTGCACTCGTCCTTGGACTACACTTACAGTGAAATTCCAGTGACTCACTGTGATAGCACCGCATCGCAGTGATGGTCAAAATTAGGATTTTCAGTGACAAAAATTAAATTTCTCCTAGGGGCAGTTTGGTTTTTTCCCATGACCCCAATCCGTGAAAACATGGGATTAAAGCCCCAATAGCCTATTAGGTCATTAGTTTGTTCAATTTCTCACAAACCAAAAATAGTCTCTCTGAAAGAACAAACCCTAGCCTCCAAGATTCAAGCTCAAGTCTCTCTCAAACTAGTTTTTCTAGATGTAAAACTAGCTTGCTTTAGCTTTATCAATTGTTAATCGTCTGGTTATTAATGAAAATTTCTAGTTTATGTTATTGATTTTGCTTAATTTCCTGTTTTTCTTCGTTGATTTTGCTTGATTTTCCTATTTTCTTCACCGACTTTGCCTCATTTTCCTTTTTCCTTTACCATTTTTTCTTGATTTTC
Source organism: Capsicum pubescens (assembly GCA_030864215.1). Lineage (NCBI taxonomy): Eukaryota > Viridiplantae > Streptophyta > Magnoliopsida > Solanales > Solanaceae > Capsicum > Capsicum pubescens. The sequence goes on along the minus strand of CM061544.1, from coordinate 187,430,761 downwards.
AGTGTTTCTTCATTGTTTAGAGTGAGTTTTCTCTTTGTCCAATTTAAAAAATTTCATATCAATTATTCCCTAATTTAAGTTTAGCTCATAGAAAATCAGCGATATGTTCAGAGAAGTCCATTTTTCAATTAAAAAGAAGAAGATGAAGAATTTCATGACTTTGTTTTCTTATAGAGAATGCCATGACTTTATTGAACTGGCCAGGAAAGTAACAAGATGAGTGAATGAGAGTGCTGTTAGAAATAAGGAATTTTATTTTCCAAGATATCAAATCTAGTGAATAGGAGAATTATAAAAATAAATTGTGGAGTTTTTGTTTCTGTGGATTGCGTCTTAATCTGTGAGGTCAAGACAGAGGGGTTGCTGCATTGGTATTTGGTATCAAACTTATGAATTTTGTTACATAGTTTCTCCTAATCTTTGTATCTTTGTCTGCCAATATTTTAAATGAGGTAGAGATTAAAAGTAGAGCTGAAACATGGAAGTCTCATAGGTATAACGTGAAGGAGCTCAGAAGGGTGAAATCAGGGCTCTTAATGATTAAAATGAAAGGAAATTTGAGAAGAACTTTTAGGTAATTAAGAAATAGATGAATTATTTTCTCTGAAAATGTAGCAACAACATAGTGTAGTCCCAAAAGTAGGATTGGGGGATGGTAGAGTGTGCTTAAACCTTACCACTACCTCGAGAAGGTAGGGAGGCTATTTTTGGAAGACCCTCAGCTCGAATAATGAATCAGAGTAGCTAACAAAACATTACAAAAGTAAACAGGACATATAAAATAATAAGGAAAACATAACATAGCATACCAAAGAGGAGCAACAATCATAACAACCTAATGGCACAATAAATAATGAGGAATGACAAAAGTCATAAGATAGGCCAACTAAGACAGAAATTCTAGTACTACTGGTAAAAAATAAAAATTGGGAGACATGTACAATGCACCAACCTATCCTGTTAGGAACTATAATAGAGTTCAAGACTCTTACCTGGATCCTGTCTCTTTTCTCTTATGCTTTGTTAGATTATTAGCTGGACCACTTGTTCACAGCTCTTTGGGATATATTGGTGAGCTATTCAACCTAAAAACCATTTGTGGCTGCAGGTGATGTGTTCAAAGACCTAGTTGGTAGTGCATATTATGTTTCTCCTGAAGTTCTGCTCCGAGAATATGGACATGAAGATGATATTTGGATTGTTGGATTTATTCTATACATTCTACTCAGTGGTGTTCCACCATTTTATGGAGGTAACTTCATCTGCTATCTCTAGAATTTTAGCATCAGAATTGCATAAATCTTCTTCTTCATTATTAAGTTTCCTTTTCATTTCAGCACAGATAGAACTATGGTGGATTCTTGTATGTGCCATGACATCTTTTTTGTTTCCCTTATATTAAAAATGAAGAAGAAACTGAAGAAAAATATCGTTCAGGAATTGTAGCAGAGTGCAATGCAAATATTAGGGAACTCGAGGAAATGGCATTAAAATTTAAAAGAATTTAATTATCTTGTAGATATATTTGAATAGCATTTTTACTCTATTTTTTTTCATTTCCAAAAAATATATTTGAACTGCATTATGTTTGTTCCTTTTGTAATTTCCATAACATAACAATATAAACAGATTTATCCCACTTATATGGTATCTTGCATTAGTTAGTGTTTTCCTTTGTATCTGAGCATCGTAGTTTTCCAATTCCATATTTGCAACTGTCTTCCTGTAATGTCTGCTCTAATTTTTTAAAACCATTTGCCTGTGTTAAACTTGGGGTAGCATATTCAATTTTTAGTCGAATGATTTGTAAAATGTTTTACAAAATTTTCCTGAGCCTTTTGTTTCTAGTGCTGAATAGGTACCAGAAGTAAACTATACGCGAAAAAGTTTTTGCATAATATTTTCCTAGGAAATACCTGTTCTGATGTACTTCTCATTGACTTAGATATATTTCTCTTTCCTGTACACAGAGAATGATCAGAGTATCTTTGATGCCATTCTTTGAGGTCATCTTGATTTTTCATCTAATCTTTGGCCTTCAGTATCAAGTAGCACTAAAGATCTTGTGAAGAAGATGCTAAGATCTAATCCTAGAGAAAGGATTTTTGCAGCTAAAGTCCTAAGTAAGATTTATCTTTAATTAAGATCTTGTCATAGTTCACTGCAAAATGTCTTTCTTATCTTGTCTATATTTAGTATGATCTTTTTCATATATAATTGTCCTCTGAATTTGTAGGTAATTGCTGAAAATCTCTCCGAAGAAGAAATCATTGGCTTGAAGGAAATGGTCAAATCTATAGACACAGATAACAGTGGGACAATTACATTCGAAGAATTGAAAGTTGGTCTTACAAAAATGGGTACAAAGCTTTCTGAGTCAGAAGTCAGGTAGTTGATGGAAGCAATATTTCCCTGGCCATTTCTTATTTTATGGTTACTGTTCCCTCTCTTTTTAGCTCATATCTCCATCTTGCAATTATTCATCATGTTCATTTTACAAATTTAGCAAGCGTTGGATCACTTGTTGAGTTTCTAATTCCTAAAAAATAAATCAGTGAAGCGCATGAACAAGAGACTTACACAGTCCAGGAGAAAAACTTCATTTTGGTGATGTGATATCTCGCTAAGTGATGCTCCAATCTTATTCAAAGAAAACTCTTCATTCATAACCTTTGATCTGAGATATAACTTGTTATTCACAACATTAGTGTGAAATTTCACAAGGCTCAATTTTTCTCCCTCTCATTCCATTTCAACGTCTTCGCCATCATCCAAGAAGACTTCTCCTGAACTATTTCCCATGTTGTTGATGGCAAAAGGTAGTTCAAATGGAGTTTTCCTTGCTGTTCTTGTTATCATGGCTTCTCTTTGCATTACCACAATGTTTCCCTCTCAAAGGTGCACATTGATATGATCATGAGGCGCATCTAGGTTGATGTAGCTACCAGACTTCATGTTTACGCAGTTTGAATAGTTAAAGAGGTTGAACCAGGTACCGGATAGAAAATATGCATTAACTGAAACTGCACCAGATGTCAGTACTGGTGATATCATTAATCCCTTACCGATTAGAAACTGAGAGTCGATGGTGTAAGTGTTTGTGTCCTCGGGGAATGAGAAGAAAAGAGGTCGTGCTATAGGGATGCCTTTGGTATGTGCCTCGAACATTAACGTGTAGAAGTATGGTAAGATCCGGTAGCGTAGTCCAAGCACTTTCTTTGTTGTTGCAACTACTGAATCCCAGATGTATAGCTCTTGATAGATAGTGAACTTCTCACTGTGGTCCCTTGCAAAGGGATAAAATACACCTAGCTACATTCGACGAGAACTTGATTATCAGATATCAGAAAAGTATCATACTTCAAATTTGAATTTTTCATTTGAACAAAAAACGGACATGTTGTTTCCATAGGGCACAACCTGTGTTTCACAAAATAGAACATAGAATGACAATAGAACAATAAAAGAGAAGAAAAACCACTGTTATAAATATCTTCACGGGTTTAAGCCATACAAATTAACCATCTTTTCTAATACACTTCACAATAGTATTTTACTCAAAAATCCGTAAACAAATCTCTAATTATCTTATGAACTTCAGCTTCTGTATTATGAAAACCAATATATTGCAGAGCATTATTCATTAACTTGATAACACTGTTAGGAGAAAAAGTAGACTCCCCGGACTAGTTGGGTACTCATAATTCTAAGGTCATGGGGTTCCAGAGGCGAATCTAGTATTTATATTTAACGAGGTATGGATTCCGGGTTTTGGATAGTGACCTCAAGTTCATGTGCAATAATAACTGATCATATAATGAGTATCAGTATTCAATATATCATTAATTTTAGCATAGATATAATAGATCGGGTATTTCTAACTAGTCGTGCCTTCTCTGATTCAATCTCTTTTTGTTCCTTAATCTTGACTAATTCAATTTGATCCAAGGCATAGCTAAGATTTACGGGATACGACATATATAATATCCTATCCTAATTTAAAGTTTTTTCCTAGAAGTTTCACATTTAAATAAGAAAAATAAGAATAATCATATAGGCCATTTTGAACTTTTGGACTGAGATCATAAACTTTTAGTATATTCAACAAAGTATTTCTTTAAAGATGAAAGAACTTGTACCTGAATCCAACGGCGACATAATTCTTCAGTAGTATTTCTGGCCATTGTGGTGAAGTGCATAGACAAGTTTCTTCATTTGGTCAAGTAGGAAGTTAACTTGGGAATCTGTTTCTTTATTTTGCCTGTGCTTTAAACTAAGCAACATCAAGAGTATGATGTTGAAGTTCTTGGGATTTGTAAAGCTATTACATAGATATGTAAAGCTATTAGAATCTGTCCAATCATGCTAACAAATGAATGCATGATCTTGGAAGTTCTTGTTGCATCGTCCTTCATGTATAATAGATACCTGGTGATAGTTAAGTGGCTTTAAACATCATTGGATATAGTGTGTATATGGTATTTTGTAGAAATGTTTGTTTCTATTTCACCATAAAAATGTTGAGTAATGCTTTATTTTATGCAATGGAGTCTGTCAGTAGTCTAAACATAGGTCTGTTGTCCATTGAAGGGCTGTAAAACCTTTAATCAAGCTTCATTTCGTATAGTCTTTTCTTTTCTAACTTCATAGGACATGTACTGTAATTGCATCTTATTTATGGTATTATTGGATATGCGGATTTCCAACATGGTGTTAAAGCATGATGTTCATATAACTTGTTGTTTATAATAAGGACTGAAAGTTTATCGATTGATTCTTATACTTTACATTTTTATGTAGCCAAGTGATGCGGCTAGTGGACCCATTTCGCCCATGGATGCAAGGAGATCACGTGATAATAATGATTCTAGTGACATTCTTTGATTTTGTTGCATTTGTCTTGGATATTCAATATGATGATGTATTGTGAGGTTGGAGTGAATCTTAGAATATTAAAGATTTTGTGTTTAAATTTAATTTCATAGTTTGAAGATACAAGTTAATGTTGAAAATTTGGAGTTTGAAGATGTTAATGTTGAAATTTTAATTTTGAATTTTAATGTTCAATGTATTTTTGATATTCTTGTCAATTACAATGTTTAATTACTCTGTTGTATTAATGATATATGAATTGAACAAATATTGAATTGTAGGTTATGCCTAAAGGAACAATTAAATTTGAGCTAAAATTAGAATCTATAATTAGTTATTGGAAATTGATGGGCCCTACTAAATTTAAAAAAAATAAAAAAATTGTGGAGGTTTTAACCCCCACAAGTTTTAAATAAAAATTTATTATAAAAAGAATTAAATTTAGAATAACGGGGGTCAATAACCACCGCAAATTAATTACGGGGGTCGTAACCGCCGCAAATTAATTATGGGGGTCAAAAAAAACTCACCACAAATTTTTTGTGACGACTCGTATTCTGGGGGTTTGGGGAACCACCGGAATTACATTTTACGGGTGTTTTAAACCCACGCAAACGGTAAAATTAACCCCTGTAATTTGACTCCTTGTGTAGTGCTCGTTTCTTGTGCTATGATGTATCATATCACAGGTTTGGACGCTCAGTTTCCGGATCGCGCATAGACCTTCTAGATTATCAGATATAGCAGTAGTGAGTCCTCATATTTCGAGGACATGCTATATTTATTCTCATGCTTTCAGTTCAGTAATTAGTCGGAGTTAGTTGGGGGTTTGTCCCATCAGCTCCATAGTCAGTCAGTAAAGGCTTTTTAGACTAGTATAGACAGTTAGTCAGTCATCAGATTTTAAATCATCATTGTCAGGCGTTTTATTAGTATTATCAGTATTATTTTACAGATATTGTCAGAACTATGATTTAAAACCTTATGGCATTCCTCAGTTAAATTTCGCATATGATCTATTGTTATCAGTTTTACTCAGTGCTCACAGTAAGTACCATCTCATGGATTAGCATGTGGTCCCTCGGGACTGTAAGCACCGTGTGGCGCCCAAGGTGTACTCTTGGGGCGTTACATTCACTTTGTAGTGTTCATCATTTTTTTTGTGCATGATTATATGTGTTAATATCATGTTTTTACAAGAAGAATTGTGTAAATCAATATTTTTAAAAAATATCTATGTACTCGTTGGTTAACAGACCATCGACAATCCATTTTTGATAGGTGTTGATCAGCTTTGTTAGTTTTGTTGGAGCCTCATCCAAGATATCGAACCCTTCAAATGAATAATTCTTCCATTCTTCCGGACTGACAGGCTTTACTTTTTCTTCCTCTTTGGAAACAGTTGATGGATTATCAACTGTGATAGTATGCTATAATGTGACATCCACCTAGAAAGTCAAAATTATCAATGTTAATCACAAAGATACAAAAAAATAAATGAAAAAAGATAACTCATCTATTGGAGAAAATCAAACAGGTCTTCCTACTATTTTAATTTGTCCCAATAGATGACCTATTTGTTAAAACAGATGGGTCATCTGTTGGAACACATTCAAACAGGAGGAAGACCTATATGATAATTTCCAATAGATAACCCACATGTTGTAATGGATATGTCATTTGTTGGGATAAATTAAAATAGTTTGAAGACCTGTTGATTTTCTCCAACAGATGAGACATCTGTTGCAACAGATAATGCATCTGATGCAACAGGTTAGTCATCTATAGCAACATATGTCTATATCTGTTTGATAATTTTAAACAGATGTGTCATCTATTTAAATAAATATTTAGTGTTTTTTTGTTGTTGGAATAGATGATAAATATTTACCTTTTTCATCTCATCCTGCTTTTCTCCTGTGTCCCTTGTACATTGCTCAAAAGTGCAACACAGAGGAATTGTAATTTTTCTTTTTTTAATGCTTGATAATGCCTTGGAAATTGCTTTCTTTCTCTTATTAGCTTTAAGCTCTAACGGGGTGAATGGATCTAAAATCATCTTTGATGGAATGACACCCCTTAAAGATATCTATACCTTTACAGTAGAAGTTAATGTATCAATAGCATTAATCACTCCATCACATTTTGCCTTCCAGCCTTGACATTTGCATGCCAATTTAAAGAAGGGGTATATCAACCACCAAAATTAGTAAAATCAGTATAATCATAATCATAATGGTTTTTTGTTTCAAAACTGCAAGAGGAGCATCATTAGCCCCAATATCAGCACCATCACCACTACCACCACCAATAAATCCATCATCACCACCATCACCAGTAGCACCATCAACAACAACAAGCCCACCCTTCAAAAATATTTTTCTTGTGATAGTTGTTGCTCCAACCTTCATTTTTTAATCTATCAATTACCTTAGGGTCCGATAAAGTTTGTACAGACTTACTTAGAATTAGACTTACTACCTCCTCCGGGAGGGGGTGAAAATATCAAGAAATTTTACTTTTTTATCACTTTTGGCCGACAACCATTTCAGGATTCTTGGACATAAAACTTCTTCTTGATAGTTCACTTGTTGTCTGAGATAGGGAATGACTTCAAATGCCCTAGCATATAAAATTACGCTAATAAATAAAAACACATTATTTAATAAAAAATAAATAAATTATAATAAAAGAAATATTTACCATGAAAGCCCATGAAAAGCCATATAAGTTGAGTGTCTTTGGTGTTAACGGAGTCAATAAATATTTGACAGTCATTTTGAAGCATTCATAAACCCAATGATAGTTGTTAAATTCCTCAAGATCCTCGGAGACGTTTATTAAACCAAGTTGTACATTGTTGTTAACGTCTCTCGCCTAAAGAATATTATGTACAAACCAAATCAAGCACAATGATTGCTTGTCCTTCTTTGAAAGTCTTTTACCTTTCAACTCTTCTATCAAATTTATGTTTTTGAAGCTTGGACCAACAAGGGACAACAAGTCATCTCCATCACTTGACTTTCCTTTGTCTTTTGGTTTGCGGGGCGCTTTTTTGGAGTTAGAATAGGTATAGATTTGGAAGGAGGGTAATATTTTAGTCCAATAACTATGACAAACTCCTTCTAACCAAAACAAACTGGCATGTCACAGTAACTTATCCACACCCCATCTATCTTATCTTTATTTTCATACATAATTCTATGCTTGAGAAGACCCTACACCATGCTCATTTGAAAATGAACATTATTGTCCTCCGATAAATCAAGATATTCTCAAAGTAGCTGTCCCTGAAATAAGCATCCAATTTTTTATCTCGAAGTATTTTTCTAAAGGTGTCAAAAGATTTTTTCATTGCTGATTTTATCACAAGATCACAAGTTAAATCTGTGGCACCATCACACTATATTCTCACAGGATAAATAATAATGTTGAAGGTTTTGAGCAACTCTTTAGTGGAAGGTCTATTAGCATTTGGATCATATCTTTTGAAAATTTTCTCTTCCTCATGTTCATTTTCTTCTGCTTTTGGTTAAGACATCGCTTGTACAGCAAGCTCATAGAGTGGTGGATGTAGCCTAGCTACTTCATCTATTCCTTTACTTGGACTCGATTCACTTTCTTTTCTTTTGGAAGCCATATTATCTTAAAATAAGAGAAAAATAAAAAAGATTATAATTGATTAATGCATCATTATAAAAGGATAACAACAAATCTAACAAGTACAACACAGTAAAATAATAGTTCCAACGGATCACTCATTTGTTGCAATAGGTGAATGATCTATTGCAATAAATAACTCATATGTTGCAACAGATGAGTGATCTGTTACAAATAATAAAAATAGTTTTAATATTATTGTGATCTGTTGGAAGAAATCAAATTGTTAATATTGTTTAGATATCTTCCAACAGATGGGTCATCTGTTGCAATAGATGAGTGATCTGTTGGAAAAAAGCAAAGTCTTGGACATGTCATCTGTCGAAATAACTGTTAGGATTTCATCTAACAGATAATTCATTTGTTACAACAGATGACCCATCTATTACAACAGATGGTTCATCTGTTGAGAAAAAGCAAGCCAGTAGCAAGATTTATTCAATAGAACAACAACAATATCACTATTTATCAATACATCATTTTTACCAAAACCAAAAACAATCCACAAACAATAAATCTACCCATCACACCAACACAACACACAAACCAAGAACATCTACATTAACCAACAACAATACCAAACACCTCTTTGTACAAATACAAACAACAAAAAACTTCAAAAAATACAACAAACACCAATAAATCAAATCAGCAGTTGTTTGTTAGATTTGGTCACTATAAATGTCTTAAAAAAAATTAAAATTCAACTCTCGCTATTTTTTACAACAATGTTCAACAACAAAAACTACAGTAAAAATAAAATTCATATTTTACTCTGGAAAGAGAAGGGAGGAAATACCACAAATACTAACACCGCCAACAGAAGTATAATCTGTTGGTCAATACACCACCGCTACACCACCACCACCAACACCACTAATATCAATACCGCAATACCACCAACACCAACACCACCAACACTAATACCACCAATACCATCAACACTAATACCACTGATCTGTGTAACAGATCATTCATCTATTACACAGATAAGTGATCTATTGGAAGAAATCAAATTGTTCATATTGTTTAGACCTCTTTCAACAGATGGGTTATCTGTTGCAACAGATGGTTCATCTGTTGAAAAAAATAACCTAATAGCAAGATTTATTCAATAGAACAACAATAATATCACCATTTATCAATACACCATTTTTACTAAGACCAACAATAACCCACAAATAACAAATCAACCCAGCACACCAACACAACACACAGACACCAAAAATATCAACATTAATCGACAACAACTCCAAACACCTCTTCGTAAAAACACAAACAATAAAAAACTTCAAAAAAATGCAACAAATACCAATAAATCAACTCAACACTTGTTTGTTAGATTTGGTCACAATAGATGTCTCCAAAAAAAAATTCATCTCTCGCTATTTTTTACAACAACGTTCGACAACAAGAATTACATTAACAACAAGTGATGGTAGGATAGAATTTGAGAGGATACATGTATAGACTTTGGTTTTGAGAGGATACATGGATCTAATCTAAGTTGTGGTAGGATAGAATTTGTTCAATCTCAAGTGATGATATCGGGTTCGAGCACTGGATAGGAAAAAAGTCTTGGTAGGGAGTAGTTTCCTCGATAACCTCTTATCTAATACAAGTCTGAATTAATCAGCATCCCAATACGGATAATACACACCGGGTGGAAAATTAAAAAGGTTATAATTGAAGTCAACAGATCTTAATAGGGATAACTAATTTTAGATGACTGTTATATTTCCTAGAGGCTCAATAAAGAAAAACAAATCTTAAGAAAAAATATTCACAACCTAACCTAATAGTTTGTAGTCGTTGCCAACTAGTTTATCATACGTGAGTCCTTACTCGACCAGATTTCTCCTTTTGCTCCACAACCTAAAAGGTATTAGCTGTCATTTTCAGTTGTTGTCCTTCCCGACCCAAGGAAAGGTTCTTATGTATTACTCATACTCACTCATCTATCACTGGAAACACCATTTTCTATAGAAAGAACAGAATTCTAGATGGACAACTGGTAGCTGCATTGGTTGGCCATGAAGCAGCAGAGAAAAATTTATCTTTTGCTATGAAGAGTAAATAGTACATGGAGAAAAAGATGGTTGATTCTATAAATAGGAAATTCACTCTTCATTACTAAAAGATTGCAGGTTTATTCTCCGATAACTAAACAGGACAACGCTGAACCATGTCTACAGAGAACAAAATAGGTTAGTTGATGGTTTAGAGGCAATTACTTGTACTAATGATGCAAGTACCTCTAAGGTTTTTTTCTGGGGACGCTCCGACATCTTTATGGGATCTTTTGTGCACTGATAGGAATTGAGATATGTCTGTTTGAAGGGTTAATGTACAAAATCTCAACCCTACTACTTTGTGTAATACTAGTTCTACAAGTACTCTTCTTTGCTCCAAAAAAAAAGGTTGCAGTATAGCCAAAATAGATGCAGCACCATATCCTCATGATAATTGCACTCCAAACTGGTCATTTTGCAAATCTTATACATGGTAATGAAAGACCAATACACCAAAGATCAAAATAATAATATTTCGCAAGATCAAAATGATGGAATTTGGATATATAATCAGGAAATGATTAATCAACCTACTACAACTTGCTTTTATATACAATTTAAAACCAGTTACCTATAATCAAATTATGCTCCCAAGAACTAGCAACACTTGGTCCTTTAACTGCATTCCTTATAAGTTACCTACACACGCTAAAGAACCCATTAAGACAGTACACATCTATCGTAACTCAAACCCAATAGATAGTCTTGTCTGGTCATCTATCCGACAAAATTCAATCTACTGGGAACATGTTTTTCCTTTCTTCATTTGAAATAATTGGCCAGACAAAAACAATAAATTCCATATAACAAGGTTAAAATGATATCCCACTTTTAGTACCCTTAGTTAGGACAAGGAAGTTCATTTATTTGACTAATAAAAAACCCCAACCACACAACAATGAAATATCTCTAAAATGAAGACACATTAATTCATGAACTATTAAGGATGGTACGGGAGTGGATAGAGGTCTAGCATATACATGTACATCCTCCGAGCTCTAATAATGAACTAGTGATCGCCACTGATCTTCTTCAACATTATCTGGAAAATGAGCTAAGCACTCAATATCAGTATTGTACAGATCATATCCACTAGTTTTTGATTCATGCTTTGCTTCTTTCCAATTAGTTCCAAGTGATATCATTAAAATGCTCCTCATATCATCAGTTGCGTCAGTATTGTCCTACATATATATTTAACACACAACTCATTTACATAGAAAAAATATATAAATTAACAATATCTTAATATATATAGCTTTTGGTTATACTAAGCACCTTAATTTGATCCCACATTTTATTCTTGTACATTTTAGGAACAAGTCTCTAATCTATATAATTAAGTGGCGCTAAGATGCCATTTCGCGCTAGCACACCAAGTTTGGAACTCAATCTAGGTTCTTCTGGACCAATAACCTGATCATATTCATTCAGTTCAATATGTAAATTGCCACCGTGTTTCCCCCATCCCGGGTGCATCATAGTAGGACCCCTACAGCATTTAAGTTGATCTTCACTCTCATAGAATCTGTAAGTAATCAAATATAAGACGATAACATACCCAGTGTATTCATAGAAAGGTAAAATTATTATTCATAAAAATTAAGTTATCTAACAACTTTGTATTATAGAAGGAAGAAAACATATCATGAAAATTTAATACCCGGAAGATCTTTGATATCATGTAAATTAGTTTTCGATGAGTTACTAGATTGGAGTTGTCTTTCATTTCGTGGCCAGTTTTGAGGTGGTAGTGGCATTGACACACTTCCTACTTTTTGTTTTTGTTGCTTCAAAGAATCAGATAGAATCTCACCATGACTAGAATTTCTCTGTCTTTTAATTACCACTTTCACAAAGTTTCTCAAAAACTATGAATCCTGCCAAAGTTTAAAAAAAATTCTACTATGCATAAATATTAATAATATCTAACTATCAGCCAAGTAATAAGACACATAAATATATGAGATTTTAACAACTAATGATATAATAATAAACATCAAAATCGCTATTGTTCAATAACCATTTGTACTAAAATAGTAATCAAACTATAATAGTAAGAACTAAGCCATGTCGTCATCTTCATCATATGCTTCATTACATTCCAGAGTTTGTGGGTCAATTTCTATTCCTGGTACTCTATTTCTAACCCATTCAATGTCCTCTTAACTTTCAAATATAGTATCATCTAGTTGTTTCTTAGGCCACAACTCCATATGACCTTTTTTATCCTCAACTGCCGATGTATTTTCACCTAAATCATAAAAACCTCTTGGCTTAAATTTAACATTAATTTTCCACTCATTTTTAATAGAATGATCAACATAAAACACTTGTTGAGATTGAGAATCAAGGATGAAAGGTTCATCTGACAACTGATTCCTTGGATAGAGTAGATGATTAAAATTCACAAGAGTAAAACCATAATCATCTTTCTCAATAATCCCTTTTTTATTGTTCACCCATTTACACCTAAACAATACAAACTTGAGATTTTTGGTATAATACAACTCAATTATATCTGTGAGAATCCCATAAAAAGAAACTTCTGCCAATATAGGATTTTTATCTCTTGAGCTTGCATAACTTTGAGTGGTAGCCTTTACCATATTACCACTATTTTGAGTTTTTCTCTTAATATCCCGAGACACTGTTAAGTATCTAACTCCATTACATATATATCCAGTCACTCATTTTGCTTGTCTTAATGGGCCAATAGCTAAATTTTGAATATCTTGAAATATTTGTTAACCAGCCATATGCATTTTCTCAACCTACCATTTAAAAGTAAAGATGTGATTAAAAGATATCACTATATAGTAATATATATAAAAATATTTTAGCTGGTTCATACTTACATGATTTCTAAACCACATGTGAAATCTTTCATTATGAATTCGGTCCATGTCATGTCTCGATAAATGAGAATTTTTCTTCTTGATTTCTTTTATATGTTCACTGTAGATGTAAAATACATAAAAACTTAATAAATAAAATTTGAATAAAAATTATATAATAATTAATTACTATGAATAAATTATGATCTAATACTTACTCACGATATGGAGTTGTCGAGGCAGAATTGAATAAAACATATTTGTGTGCTTGAGCACGTGTTATGTCATCAAGCTCAAACCCTTTCTCTCTACTTGATCGACGACCCTCTTGGTTTGAGTTTTTATTAGACAAAATATTATTTCTTAAAGGACGATTAGACTTAGTCTCCACATCTTCTAAATATCTTGAGTAGAACGCCATGCACTCTTCTATCCATTATCCCTCTGCAATTGAACCTTCTGGATGACTTCTACTCCTAACATAGTTTTACTTACTAAGCAAGAACCTACATTAGAAAATTTTAAAAAGTCAATTATAATTTTGTATAAGTTCAACAAAAATAATAAAATGATACCTTTCTATGAACCACATTGAATGATATTGTGAAGGTCCAGCCAACATTGCTTCTTCGGTTAAATGAATGACTAGATGTTCCATACTATCAAAAAAAGATGGAGGAAATATTCTCTCCAAATGACAAAGAGCCAATGCAACTCGATCTTGAAGCTTTTTTAAGTCACCAATATTCAAAACTGTAGAACAAATACCCCTAAAAAATTACTTATTTCAATCGTTGGCTTAAGGACATTCAATGGCAGGAAATCCCACAAGGTAATTGGAAGGAGTTGTTGCATTAAAATATGACAATCATGATTTTTCAGACCATGCATCGTGTGTTGCTTAAGATCAACATAACTTGAGATATTTGATGCATATCCATCTGGAACTTTCACTTCTTTTAAAACTTTCAAGAACGTATCTTTTTGTGAATTACTCAATGTGAAACATGCTGGAGGCAGATCATATTTTCCATTAGCCTTTTTCTTAGGATGCAAAGCTTTTCGGATTCCCATATCTTGTAAATCTAAAAGAGAATTTAAATTATCTTTTACTTTGTCATCAACATTCAACAACATCTAGAATAAGTTGTCGAAGAAGTTCTTTTCAACATGCATCGTATCAAGATTATGATGAATCGGACTGTCTTTCCAGTAATCCAACTAAAAAAATATTCTCTTTTTGTTCCATATATTTTGCAACACATTATCACCATCCTCTTATTTTCTTTTTTTGAGATTTAACCAATGTATCTTTTCCAAATTTGTTTCTAATATTATCCAATTGTTCAAGAATCTTAGTTCCCATCAACCGTTTAGGTTCTACCTCTAACTCAGCTAGGCCATCGAATGCAACTTTATCTTTTTGAAACTTATGTCCACGAGGTAACCATCGCCTATAAGACATGAAACAATACTTTCTTCCATTCTTCAATCTTCTTGATTTAGTCTTTCTAAGACAACATGGACAACCATATCTAGTTTTCACACCATATCTTGATAAGTTACCTAGCGCTGGAAAATCACTTATTGTCCAAAGCAATGTCACACACATTTGAAACATGTGATTCTTTGATGCATCATAAGTGGCAACACCAATCCATAATTCTTTTAACTCATTAAATAAGGGTCATAGATAGATATCAATATCATTGCCTGGTGCACGAGCACCATCAATGATAATTGATAATATCATATATGGTTATTTCATGCACAACCACGGTGGAAAATTATATGGAATTAAGATAATTGGTCATGTGCTATGTGAGGTAGACATAGATTTAAATGGACTAAAGCCATCAGAAACCAAACCAAGTCTTACAATCCGAGGATCCTGAGCAAAATCTGCATTCTCTTCATCAAATTTCCTCTAAACAAAACTGTCAGCAGGATGTTGCATTACCCCATCCCTTGTGCGACCTTCAGCATGCCATCTCATTTGAGTAGATATTTTAGCAGACATAAACAGTCTTTGAAGTCGTGGTATCAATGGAAAATATCTAAATACCTTTGCTGGAACTTTTGGTGTATCTGAACTGCAATTAACTGATCCACCTTTGAAATTTTTGTATGTGGGAGCTTTGGAAACCTGACAATCCATTCTATCTTTCGCTTCATTCCAATAAATCATACAATCATTAGGACATGCATGTATTTTCTTGTATTCAAGTCCTAAATCTTTAATAAGTTTCTTTGCATCATAAAAGGACTTGGGTAGTGTGTCACCTTCAGGAAGCACATCTTTTAACAACTCTAGCAGCATGGAAAATGAATTATTACTCTACTCATTGAGACACTTTAAATGTAATAGACGGACAAGGAATGAAAGTAGAGAATACTTGCTACCAGGATATAATTCACGTTCAACTTCTTTCAATAAATTAAAAAATTCTTCAGTCTTTTTATTGAACCCTCTATTATGTTGATTTGACCCACCAAATCCTCACCACTATTGTCCATATCAGCAAAGCTCGATGTTGAAGGAATTCTAAAAGCTTCATGTAACATGTCTTGCATTTCATCACCTTTATCTAACTGTGTCATAGATACTGAAGAAGATGATTGCTTACCATGATAAATCAAACTAGTATAACTAGTTAGAAATCCATCAACCACAATATGTTTAACAATCAAATCTTTTTTGACAAATTTCATATTACGACACTTTTGGCATGGACACAAGATTGAAGATGCATTAGGCCTATATAATAACGTAAAATGAAGAAATTACTTGGCTCCATTCTCATATAATGGATCAAGCCTATTCAATAAGTTTATCTAGCTCTTATCCATTAAGTGTATAACCTATACATGTAACAAAAAGAATCAACGAAATGTGATTTTTTCTTGGTTAAAACTGCCTATATTATTTTTTTTAGGCAAACAAAGTTGTACATGTTCACGTCTAAGAACTAAAAAAATACTTTTCAAAATTCTTACACAACAAAGAATTAGACCTCCATAATATCAAATGAAATAAAAAAGCACATAATAACCTGCAAGTCAATGTTCTTCCAATAGTGTTGCCTTTGTTGTATACTCAAAACTGTAAATCAATACCAAACGTTCGATAAATATATAAAATAGATGACGGCTATTCATATGGAATTGCTTAATCTGTGAAAACAACATGAGAAGTACTTCTACATGTGTAACTATCTATCGACATGTCACTAAATTGATTTTCTGTAACAATCTCTATTTCATCAATAGATTGGTAACAAATCTCAGATTAGTAAAGACCTATATTAGATTACGTAATAGATTAGCCTCAACCACAGACAAAAGAGATTTGGAGAAAATAGTAAAGATTATGTAGGAAACTGCAATTATACTTGATAAAAGAAATCGCAAAAATTGGAATTGAAAGGAGGAAAGCTCTAAAACCTGAACTAAAAGGAGGAAAACCCAAAATCTTACCGCCAATTTATTTTTTTCCTCCACATATGCAATACTTCTATTTTTATCGCTCCACATCTGCATAATTTCATATTTTTATAACTTTAATTTGTGGGAAACAAATGTACGAGAGAGTAGATTCGACCAATTTTAACACAAATGGACTAAATTTGAGATAAAATGAGTCAAATTGAGTCGATTGACAACATCTGGTTCTTGTCCATGGTGAGACTCAAATGGGTTTTCTCATGCTGAGATACTCATGCTTTATTCAAATGGCTCAAATTGGATTTGGTATGTGTTAAAGTCACTGTGTCATATTTTAGCATACGAAACTTAAAAGTATTAAAAAAATTATAAGTCTTATTTAATAATTATACAAATAAAGATATCGAGGGGGCGTGCCTATAATATATGTTATTTTTTTGTCTTTATGTATGTGACACAAATATGATTTAGATAATCAATCGTATTTTTTATATATTTTACATATTTTAATATGTTAACTGTTATAATTTTGAAATAATATATGTTACTCTCCTGACCAAACTTTTATCGTATTGATATTCAATTACATTTTTAAAATAATTTTAGTTTTTAATTATTATAATTTATAATATTTTTTCTTTTATTTCAATCTAAGTGGCACTGGTATAACTTTTTGTCCAACTATTTTATATCTTTTAAATTTTTTAAGTTGTTGCTTATTGTGATTTATAGTATTTTTTATATATTTTTTTTGAAATATATAACAAATTAAGAAAATAAGATAAATAAATTAAAGCAATTTATAATATTTTTTCTTCTATTTCAATCTAAGTGGCACTACTATAACTTTTTGTCCAAATATTTCATATCTTTTAAATTTTTTAAGTTGTTGATTATTGTGATTTCTAGTATTTTTTTATATATTTTTTTGAAATATATAACAAATTAAGAAAATAAGATAAATAAATTAAAGCAAAGGATAAAAGACCAATAAAATTGTGTCAAAGCAAGCAACAGGTCAACATATCTACTTTGACACTTCTTCATTATTATATAGTAAAAATTACATTAAAAAGTTATATATATAATAAAGGGGAATAGTCTAGCATGAGGTTATGCCAAGCGTGACATTTTGAGAACTAGCACTTTACAATAAAAAATTATTTTATATATTATTTATTAATCAAAAAAAGATCAAAAATACCCCTAAACTATTTGAAATGGAGAAAAAATACCCTTTGTTAATTTTTTAGATCGAAAATACCCTTTCATTAATTTTTTAGCTCGAAAATAACCCCCTCTCTAACGAAATGACACCAAGCATGTCGTGCGGACAAAGAAAACACCACTTGGACAATCCACGTCAGCATCCACATGAAAAATCCAATCACTTTCATTTAAAAAAATTTCAAAAAAGCTCAATTCAATATTAGGTAATTTAATCAAGATAAAGAAAAGAAGTAATCTTTTCACTCGAAAATTCTACAAGACATGATTTTGAGCAAAAACAAAAACCCAAAAGCAATCAATAAAAGGAGTGAAATTACCATAGCAAGTAATTTCGAGATTGAATGAAGATCGCTTTTCCTCAATATCCAACAGGTAAAAATAACTAAGTTTGATCAAAACTTCATATCAAAATAATAAAAAATATTATGAAAAAAATTTCATCTCCTAAAATATGTGAATAATTGATTCAAATAATATAAATAACATTATTATAACAATAAATATTTATGATCACTATAATTGAGAAATCAAAACAAATGTAGGATACTTATCTAAAAGATATCTTCCCTAAAACAAATAATTATTTCAAATAAAAAAAGTATTTATGTTTTATTACAATTGAATAAATTTAGAAAGTACTACAAGAAAATTCAATTAAGAGAAAAACTATTTTAATCAAGCAATAATATTATAAAAATAAATATTTATCATTTAATTACAATTGAGTAAATAAAAAATGTATTACAAGAAACATCAATAACAAAGATCAATTAGTAAATAATCAAAAGCAACTTATATGAAAAATATTATTATATCCAAAGAATAATTCAAAAATTCAAAATATCATGAAAAATATGTCATCCCCAAATATGTAACTAATTAATTTAAATAATACTATTTTTTTTAAAAAAAATATGTTTCACTATAATTAAGTGAATCAAGAAAGTATTTTACATGCATAAAAATGAAAACTTTCATCTTCATATTTAAAGAATTTGTATAAACAAAGAGTAAATATGTTATTCGATTTTGAAAAGTAGAATATGCAATTCTTTATGATCTTCTTAGGTTTGTTTGAGAGGGGCATTACCACACATATTATAGATGAATACAGATCACAATATATTATTTAATATTGACCTCGCATCGAGTGAGAACTAATTCTAGTGTATTATTAAAAAATAATTTATTATTTTGAGTTAACCAAATTGATTTTTACCTATTTTCTAGCCAAAATTGCCCCAATCATCTCGATCCGAGCAAATATATTTAGCCAAATATGATGTAGTGTTTATTGATTTTTGAACTTATCCAAATATCGTTCAACTTGCTCATTGCCAATTTTCCTTTTTAGTAAGCATTAAAATGTATTTGGTTGAACAATATTTACTTTGGTATGTAACTAAATTATTTCGAGATCATAATAGTCCTAGGATCATACTATCTAGACCAGTTATCCTATATGGCATCATAATAAGGTAATTTTGGTTTAAATCGTATTGTACTCCGTAGAAAAATTAAAACCTTTGCCAAAAAATAGTGATACATAACTTAAAAAGGTTTTCAAAATTAGGAGTAGATATCGGTAATTAGCGATTAATAATATGTTTTACTGATAATTTTGTCAATTGTTGTTAAAAATGATATTTGCAATAAATATCTAATTTATCTGATATTTATCTCAAATGACACTATTTCACATCATTTTCGCTAAATGTCGCTAAAATCAACTACATTTACAGCAAACGTCAAATATATTCGACGTTTGCATCAAATGTCACTATTTTATCAATATTTTTACTAAATGACGCTAAAATTAACGACATTTGCAATAAATATCATTATTTTATTGACATTTTGGATCAAAAGTCATTTTTTATGATATTTGATATCAAATGTCATCACTTTTACGACATTTGATATCAAATGTCGTCGTTTTTACGACAATTGTTCATAGATATCAAGAAATTCTTTATTTTCTGACATTTATTTCAAATGTCGCCAAATAAATGTCGTCGTATGTCCATATTCTTGTAGTGCAATCTTTAGGAACTAAAGTGTGCATCAAACACTAGAACCCCTAAGACCCACAATATCAATACCACACTCTTACGAAGACCTTAAAGGAACTGGAATCCCCAAGCAACCTCCGTTTCTAAATGAGTAACCAACACCAAACGATTCCACGTTCGACCACAAGTGAATCCACACTTATCACAAGTGAATCCACACTTGCAAAGACACTAGCAAGAGGATTCTCAAAATATAATATCAATGTTAAAGACAACAACCTTAAAATGAAGCTACTTATAGTCTTGGCTAAACTTATTACATAAAATGACCAAAAGGCCCTTAATGAGAGCAACAAAAGGGGCGCCCTTGGAGTGTAGACTTGGGGAGGCTTTGGAGTGTTTGAAGGCCTCCTTCACACTTCAATTCTTACTTTCGGGTTATGCATCCCAAGCTTGAGTCTTTACGTATGGTGCCCCCTTGACTCGTATCATCCTCTCCTTCTTGAAAAGGATTCGACCTTGAATTCAAACCTTGAAAAATAGTAGGAGATACAAGAAAATATTTTCCTCAAGGCTTTAGGGTTAGGGTTATCACAATCAATTATACCATAGTCATACCAATCACTCAAACCTGAACACCCTTCCAAAGAAAAAATAACTTGTCTATCCACATAAGTGTGACAAGAAATAAGAGATAAGAGTTTTTTATCAAGTGGAGTCCACAGACTCTTCCTGGAATAACAAATAATATTGCAAACCAAAATAGGAAGGCCATGCATTCCATGCACATTCAAGCCATTCCAAAAAACATCAATACTATCTAAGTAGAACTTTAAATCAAATATCTTCATAGCATTGTCTATTCTAGGGTAAATGTCATCATGATTCCAAGAAAAGCTAGAAATAGGAGGTAATAGGTACAAATCTTTGGAGTAAAGACTTGAGCTTGCTCTTTTGCCTTCTAAACTTGCACCATGGGAATTCATCTCCTTAGGCCTCAACTTGGAAGTTGGCATAATGCTAGTGCCGAATGTGGTGAATAACAAGTGCTTGGTTTTGACACAAAGTTCTTTTTCTTGAACTCAAAAAGTCTCACCTTCATCATTCGGGTCCTTCCTCATCATGAGGTTAAAATTTTAAGACTTCTCCTTCTTTGGGCTAAACATCTTCATTAGGATCTTTCATCATCAACCACAAGGTACAAAGACATTTCCTTCTTCTTCTACTAATTTGTCTTCACCATCATTGTCATCATCCTCTTGAGGGATTTCCTCACTACCATCATTTAGGGTTACTTTACCCCCAACAAAGTAAATATCACCCTCCACCAACACAATGTTCCTTCGGTTGGGGCATTCACTAGCCTTATAACCCCAACCTTGACATTTAAAGTAAACAGTACCGTTAGGATTAGAAGTGGAAGATGGATTACCTTCAAGCCGTGGTGGATACCTTTGGATTGCCCTATCAATGAGTTTCTTCTCTAAGGACTTGTATGAATCCTTGTTCTTATTCCATCCGAAGTTCTTCTTAGCAATATTGTTTTTTTCAACCTCAATAACCGCTTCAACAAGGTCCTCTATTCGGTTAAACTTGTGGACAATTAGTTTATAAACAACTTCATAATCTAAACTATCTTTGAACCGAGCTATGCAATGACTTGGAGGTTCAACAACATCAAGACAAAGAATTATATTTTGAAACTCCTCATAATATTTCTCCATACTTCTATCCCCTTGCCTCAAATTATAGAACCTTGTTGGTTTCTCTTGCTTGAACCTTTCTGTAACATATCTCTTTCTCATAATTGCTTTCAATTATCCCAATCTGGAAGGTCGAGGTTGCCATTTCTTGACCTTTGCAATCTTTTTGTCTCCCACCAAGTAGACACATATCCTTCAAGTTGAGTAATGGAATGTGTAGTTTTCTTGTGTGGAGTCAACTCATTGAGTTGGAAAATCCGATTGCATTGTAGTTCCCAATCAAGGTAGATAGATGGATCACTAATTCCCTTGAAGGAAGGAAGAGCGATCTTGATTGAATTGAGACCTGTGTCTTTACCTATATTTCCCTCTTGATCCACTTGAAGACCTTCTTGAACTTGAGGACAGTGTCCCAAGTTTCCTCTACCATGAGGAACCGGACCAAACCTTCCCCCTCGCCCCCTATGTCCTCCTCCATGAGCTTCACTTTTATTGCACATAAATTCTGCAAAGAGAGCCACTTCATCTAACTCCTCACCTACATAATAACCCTCACCTTCCACATCATCAATTTGGATTAGTTGGTTTCTGTTAAAAGGGACTCTCGACATTTCTTAGTTTTGTGGAGCTTCTTGGTAGATTTGGTTTCGATTATTTGGATAAGTAGGGACTTGGTTGATGGGTTCATGTACTTGTCTAGGTGGATTGAGCATTTGTTGAAGTGTTTCCAGAGTTATAGTAGGAAAGGTATGGAGAGCATGTCCACTAGATGAGGCATGGTAGTTTTTAGTACTTGAGTTGGTGGAGTCTAGACGAACTTCTAAGGTGTTTATTCTCCTTGTAAGAGAACCTTCCAACCCTTTCATTCTTTCTTCCATCCTCTCTATTCGACTACTAAGATCATGTCTCACACCCATTATGGCTGCCATTAAAGCATCCATATTTACCTCTCCCGAAATACCTTGATCATAATCTCCCGGTGCCATTGTACCTAACAAGAAATTCTAAACAAAACACAAACAACAACAAGTCAAGGTTAGCAAAAATCAGCCTTACAAACTCTCAAGCCCACACCTTTGAAATGTCACTCAATTGGAGTTGTAAGTACTGGTATCCCATTTATACTCCAATGAGGTTACTTGGTTCAAATTACGGCTTATGGTCGGAATAGATTCTTGTTTGAAACGACTCAAAGAAAATATGTACAGACTTGAATCAAGAAACTACAATGAATTACAAAAAGATAAAAGCACACAAAGAAAGATAACACAAAAGCAATGGACTCAAATAACTAATTCACACCCTAGTAGATGATTACTAGTTGATAACGCTCAATCTACAGCTCTCGTTTGAGTGTAAAGCGGTCGTTAGCAAATATAGAACCCAACCTGGGTTGGGTGTCGATCCCACAGGGAATAGCTTGGCCAACAAGTAAGTAAAATTACTAAACTTTTGGTGTAAGTCTCGTAAGAAGGGGGGATTCTTGTTTTGCAAGTAATGTAAACAAAAGCTGAAAATAATAAAGTAAAAAGAGAGAGATTGTTACGTTGGTTGTAAACAATGAGAATTGAAGCGTTGGGGTTATGTCCACCTTCTGAGGTATACGTCTCTATTGGCTATGAGTGTGTAGAATTCTGACATGCAATTGCTTATAGAGGATTGTAGTCGATGGTAAATCCAAGCGTCTCTCGACCTAAACAATGACTATTTCACTTTAACTCTCTCGAGCTTAAAGCGTGTCTAACGGTACGAATTCTCCAAGAGGTTAGTCCAATTACGGCACTAGCTTTTTAGTAGGAAAGGGTGTCCTACTACCTTGACATTATCTCTTTTCCAGACAAATAACTTTTCTCTCGAACAAGTTAAATGTTAGACTGGCGTATTCTTGTGTTTACAACCGCAAAGAATGTAGATTAAGATGAAGAGAATAATGATATAAGCAATATACGTGCCTCGAACTCACAAACTCACAGCAATAGATAGTAACTCATTCGGCTTCCATAACCCCAACAGAGAAGTTTAGTTACCCATGAATGCGAAGGAAATCACGATTGACATTGTTATTATATCACGATATTGAGTAATGGCGTGTAGATCAAGTGATAGGCGTGAGGCGTGATTTCCTAGGCAAGTAACGATTCTCTTGTTGTGGAATTTAAGAATAGAAGAGTAGAAGAAGAAAAATAGAATTAATGGAAAGATTAGAAGAGTTGTAGAGTAATAGAATTGAATTGTAAGATGAGATGTTAAGAAGATGTAAGAAGATGTAAGAAGATGTTAGAAGATGTAAGAAGATGCTAGAAGATGTTCTAAAATCTCTAGCATGATAGGGTATTTATAATACCCATATCCTAATCCTACTAAGCTAATGAAATAAATAACCAAATCCTACTAGACTAATGAAATCCTTAACCCAAATGTACTAGGTTAAGGTAACATTATCATAATCCACATAAAATAATGAAATACATAACCTAATTGTACTAGGTTAATGTATCATTGTCAAAATCCAGCTTTGTGTCTGTAAGTCCCCAAAGTCTTCAGAATTACTGTTTTAGCCCGGGACAGATTTTCCATGCAGCAGTTTTGGTCCTTAGGCGTGTAAACTCCCTTCCCTTCCTTCGTGAGCTTTCTTTTGCGTCAAGTAAGCCATAAAATGCTGAATTCTGCATCATTTATACCTGAAACTTTACTAATCATGTTCGTTAGCTCATTTACAGGAAAAAGGACTAAAAGTGCATGAAATATATAATTTGTTCTCAAAACTAGGCTAAAATATGGGCAAAATATATTGATATAGGCGTGTAAATTCGCCTATCATCAACACCCTACACTTGAAGCTTTGTTTGTCCTCGAACGAAATACCATGTCCTTCTAAACATCAACTTAGGGTTTCACAGCAACAACACAAAACATTTGTCCAGACAGGCACAACAATTATCAACAAAGAGTAGCTTTTCGATTATAGGTAGAAACAATTTAACCTCTAGCATAGACTCGTGATGGTGATCAACTCGCATGCAAATGTTAAAGTACAAGGAATCATATATAACTACCCAAAACTCATCAACCATGTGTGTCTCACACTATAGTACCCATAATCACTCACAAGTATAGCATATTTTTCAAACATGGGTATCAAAATGTCCTTGCTCTCACTCTCACAAAGAATTTATATGTAGCAACTGATGACCATAGGCTTGCCCTTAGTGTAATGCTCCACTAAATGTCATAATGCTAAGCTTAGAATCAAATAGGTCTTTTGATGGTTGTAATGTAGGCTAAGGGACGGGTAGGACTATTTTGGCCAGGAATAGTGACAAAGTTCCTAAGCGCTTTAATACATCACTTTGTATCATTGACACTTTGTTTTTTTTTTCTTTCAACCTTTCTTTCTTTTATTCTACCACCCTTGTTCTCCTCTTTTGTTTTTCAATTTTAAGCACAACTCGCTTTTCAGCTTTCTTTTCCTTTTTCTTTTCACAACATACCTCTTACGATAGCACTTTCTTTTTCATAACACATTCAAGCACCATTACAATTTATAGCATCATACTCACCCAATTTCCTCTTATGTTGTCACATGACTTTTTCACTTTAAAGCACTTAGGAGTTTGGATCAAATTACGGTCTTGAAAAAAATGGATTAGGCTTACATACAAGGTTGTCAAAGAAAATAGGCTAAAGGCTCAAAAGGGTTTAACTAGGATGATGTCCATGGGTAGGTAAAACTGAAGGTAAACAAATATAGGTTGCCAAAGAAATGCCTAAATCATATCCTAAACTTACACTCCTTATTTTTGCTTTGCATACATACCAGGCAAGTTCTAGCATCAGCCACACACATAGAATATACGATTATCTCACACACACAAGGCACATGGTCGACTTGCTTGGAAGTAATATAGACTCTCGACCCAACAAGTGAAGGAATTGAACAACACAATATCACATAATGAGTCACAACTAGAGCCTAAACGTCTCAATAGTCACAATTGTAGCACATACTCTTGTTATAATCTCATGCTGCCTATCAAAATAATTTCATGCGAAGCTAGAAAAAATTTACTACTAAAAAAATGAAAAAAAACGAAACAAAAACAAAGCAAACAAACATAGATGCGAGTAGATAAGTATAGCATGCAATACCACCACCCCACACTTAGTCGGGACACTGTCCTCAGTGGAGAATAAATACGAAGAACCTGGTCAGTCGGACTCGTCCTCAATGTCGGGGGTCATACCCTTTGCATCGGAATCATCATCAGAGTCGTCATTCTCAGAAGTTCCTCATAAGTATCCCACTTAATTCCAAGAGTGAGTCGAGGTATTTGCAAGGAGGAGGGTTCTCCTTGCTCTTTTCGGCCTCTTTTCTTGCCTTTTTGTGAAGTGGTCTTGCTTTGGGTGCCATTGTACCTGAGACTTAAAAAAATGTTCATGTTAGCATCATCTCGATGGATACAATCTATAAACAAGCAGTAGTGGCACCACCCCACACTTAGTTTGTTGGTACAGACTAGTGAAGTAAAAGTGGTCGATTACTCAGACTTCATCGACATACGTTTTAGGGGCTATATTCCAACAAGAAATTCAGATATGTAACACTTCTTGCAATCTTTGCAATACTTTCATGTTGGGTATATCAAGACTTCTTCATAGGGATTACATCATGGTATAGTTTCTATCAATAATCACAATCTCCTATGTCGGTAGGCAACTATAAGTCTTATTCCGATGAGCGAGACATCCCAACATGTAAGTATTCAAGTGACAAGAGCATGAAATGTTCATGACTATAGCAATTCCGCAAGTAGTATAACAATGCATCAAAATCAATTTCTAGTTGGAAACAAGTTAAGAGTATCCTAACGTTCATATTCACTCACTTGGTTTTGTATCAACAATTCAAACACATTAACATCACCAATATTTCTTCAAGATGTAGCAATTCGTAATAGACATAGCAACGTAGCACTTACAAAAAATAGATGAAGAACAAAAGAGTACTTACGTGATTGAAGCCTTTGGAGATGTTCTTGTGAAGTGGGAGAGCAAAAAGAAAAGTTTTGAGATGATTTGGAGAGTATATGTGGCGCCTAGGTCAAGTTTTCAATGTGTTTGTATTTCAAGACTAAGTCTCCTTTATATAGGAAGAGAATGGGTCGGGTTTTGACCCATTTACAATCGGTTTTGGAGACAAAAATGCTACATATGCGGCGCATAATGCTTGGCATAGTCATGGTATATGCGGCGCATTGTCTATGGCATAATGGGACATATGCGCCG
Source organism: Capsicum pubescens (assembly GCA_030864215.1). NCBI lineage: Eukaryota > Viridiplantae > Streptophyta > Magnoliopsida > Solanales > Solanaceae > Capsicum > Capsicum pubescens. The sequence goes on along the minus strand of CM061544.1, from coordinate 187,403,645 downwards.
CATAGTCTATGGCATTTTAGACATATGCGCCGCATAGTCTATGGCATATGAGATACTGAGACCAAATGCCATAGCATAGGCGGCGCATAGTCAAAAGCATACCTAGGAATAGGCGGCGCATAGTGTATAGCACACTAGATTCCGAGACCTTAGGCTATAGGATAGGTTGTGCATCGTTCGTGGCCTAGTTTTACCTAGGCCTAGCCTTCCTCGATGCCTAGTTTGTCATGAGAAATGCTCAATCCATAGCCTTATGCATCACTATTCCTAACTTACCAACTTTACCATACAATGCGTCCAAATCGTCAATTGAAATCAATCTCCTCGTTGAATACCTCTTGCACCTACATTTGCTCAAAAACAATAAAAACGATTAGAACGATGGGTTGCCTCCCATCAAGCGCCTTAGTTTTGGTCGTGGCACGACTCTTATTTTTGGATTTTTATTTATCAAAAGCAAAACACATACTAGAACGAAATGAAAAATGATAAACGATGGGTTGCCTCCCATCTAGCGCCTTATTTATTGTCGTAGCACGACATGGTTACCTCGAGTACTCAGACTTCGTCGAGGTAAATGGAGGATCGTTTTCTAAAAGGATTTAGACGACAATGAGGCTTACCTGTGGGCATGTGATCTTCTTCGAGATGGCTCATACATTTCCCCGGAGAGTCACCAATTATATCATCAATAGTCCAACCCATAGCTCTCTTGTATCTCTTCAGAGTAGAGATAAGAGCTTCTACGTGCTGTTCACTTAAATCATCTGCACTCTCCGGAAGTATATTTCTGCTTTCCAAGAACACATACCTTAGATAATCGGGGAGATCTTGCGATTCTAGTATTGGTGTCTCGTCAATGGGAGTCTTTGTTGTTGGTTGATTCTTGGGATCACAATCCGGTTGCTTAGGAGTATAAGACTCTATTTCTGTTAGAGCACCCATAAGTTCTTCATAATCTTCATTATCCTCATGCTCAACTTTCAGTGGCGCAGCAGACAATGGCTCAACAGTAGGTTGTTTCTCTATAGATAATGCTTTCATATCCTCATGATGAACATCAGCTACAGATAACTCATTCATATCGTTGGGCTGCTTCATGGCTTTGCATATATCGAAGCGAACCACTTCGTCATTAATTCGAAACAAAAGCTCATTATCTTTCATGTCAATAAGCACACTTCCAGTTGCGAGGAGGGGGCGTCCCAAGATTATGGGAACGTCAGAATCCACCTCACAATCCAGAATAACGAAGTCTGCAGGAAAGATAAATGAAGATACCTTCACCAACACATCATTCAAGATACCCACAGGTCGTTTTACCGACCTATCAGCCATCACGAGCCTCATATTGGTTGGTGTTGGATCTCCTAGCCCCAACTTCTTGTAGATGGATAGTGGCATCACATTGATGCTAGCTCCTAGATCGCACAATGCCTTGGCAAAATTCAACGATCCAATTGTGCAGGGAATAGTGAAAGCTCCAGGATCTGCCTTCTTTTGAACTAGCGACCTTGTAGCGATTGCACTACAATGATGAACATTATCCGCTAACTCATAACTTGTTGCCCGCTTCTTTGTCAACAGGTCTTTCATAAATTTCGCATACCCAGGCATTTTTTCAAGTGTCTCCACTAATGGAACATTAATGGTCAGCTGCTTTAACATATTCATAAATTTGCTGAACTTTGTATCATCCGCCACCTTCTTCAATCTTTGGGGAAAAGGTGGTGGTGGGTATGGAAGTGTTCTCTCCACAGTTTTCTTCTCCTCTTGCTTCCGTTTTCCATCTTTTTCAGGCTGCACGTCGTTAAGAACGTTAGGTGAGGCTGCTGCGGCATCCTCCTCTTTCGCCTTGTCACTAATTTCCACTTCTTCGTCAACCACTTGCTTGCCTTTTTCTGAAGTTTCCAGCACCTTACCACTTCGGGTAGTGATGGCCATGCATGACCCATCATTCCTTGGGTTTTGCACAGTATCGCTAGGTAAAGTGCCAGCCTTTCTTTGATTGAGTGCTGCTGAAAGTTGGCTCAATTGCTGCTCTATTTGCTTGATTGAAGTGGAATTAGAATCAACTAGTTGTTTCATGGAGGACAAATCATTAATTACCTCAGTAACTCCCGCGCTCGTTTCTTCCACTCATTTCAATAATTTAGCCATCATGTCTTTCATACTTCCAGAATTAGATGTGGTGGTATCACGTCTACCAGGGGGAACGTACAAACCACTCTTTTCATTGTTTTTTCTCCAACTACCTTGGTCGTTGTTTCCAGAATTATCATAATAGTTCCGACCTTGGTTTCCTTGGGTATTACCTCGGAAACCCCCCTAATTGTTCAAGTAGTTGGTCTCCTCTTCTGAATCAGATTCGTCTCTTCCTTTTAGCGCCACAGCTTTCACTTTTTCGGTCTTCCCTGATAATAAATGCTTTGTCAGAAGATCCACTTGCGTTTTCATGTGCGCTAAATCTTGATCACGTTTTTCTTGTCTTCTTCTTTGGTCTGCAGTCATGCCTATAGATAAAGTGGGGCTTGCTACCTCGGAATCCCTGGTACGCCAAGCTCTACTTTGTTTCGTCATGCGATCTAGCATATTGCTTGCTTGACCAAAGGTGAGGTCCATAAAAGATCCTCCAGCTGCGTTATCCACCACTGGCTTAGTTATTGAATTCAAGGCTCTATACAATATCTCCATGAGGTGAACATTAGTCATGTGATGGTTTGGGCATCTCGCTAGCTTTGTCTTGAACCTCTCCCATGTTTCATGAAGAGCTTCAGTGGGAAGCTGGTGAAAGTTGCTGATTTCATCTCTCAATTGTGCTCTTTTGGATGGCGGAAAGAATCTTTCTAGGAAAGCGTCTCTCAATTGCCTCCAATTTGTAATTGAATCAGGAGTCAGCCCATTCAACCATAGTGTTGCCTCCCCAGACAGAGACAATGGAAATAGACGTAATTGAATTGCATTCTGACCAACACCGGGATTGTCAAAAGACTTGCATGTAGAAATAAAGTTGATGAGATGCATATTCGGATCATCGCCTGCTAGTCCACCAAATAATCCTTGAGTTGCAATAACTGAATCATGGTGCTTGTGATGTTGAACTTGGCTCCGGGCGCTAATGGTGGTGGAATTATAGCTCCAGTGGCTCCGGCACCATCAAGATCATCATCATTATCGTCGAAAGCTGGCTGCATAGGTTGGCGATCATGTCTATACCGAGCTTGTCGACCTCTTCTGTTGGCAGGTGTTATGATTTCAGCATCACGCCTAGGGTTTAGTAACTCGTCATCACCTAAATCCTCATCGTCAGGATTTGGTGCTCGTGCAGGGTTATCAATGTTCTGTTGTTGCACCTGGGCTGCGGCAAGGGCAGCCAATCTTGCTTGTTCCTGTTGAGCAGCCATCCTTGCGATTTCAGCTTGTGCTTCCATTCTACCAATGCGTTGTGGTTCAGGATTGATTGGTAATAACGGTTGACCAGAACTTCGAGTATGGGGCATGCACTAAAATAAAAACCTGCAGTAGACAAAAACAAAAACTAAAAGTAAAAGTACGAGAATCTTTGACCAAAGGGTCTAGTAATTTTTACGAACTTAATTGACACTTGTATTCCCCGGCAACGGCGCCAATTTTTGATAACGCTCAATCTACAGCTCTCGTTTGAGTGTAAAGCGGTCGTTAGCAAATATAGAACCCAACCTGGGTTGGGTGTCGATCCCACAGGGAATAGTTTGGCCAACAAGTAAGTAAAATTACTAAATTTTTGGTGTAAGTCTCGTAAGAAGGGGGGATTCTTGTTTTGCAAGTAATGTAAACAAAAGCTGAAAATAATAAAGTAAAAAAAGAGAGATTGTTACGTTGGTTGTAAACAATGAGAATTGAAGCGTTGGGGTTATGTCCACCTTCTGAGGTATACGTCTCTATTGGCTATGAGTGTGTAGAATTCTGACATGCAATTGCTTATAGAGGATTGTAGTCGATGGTAAATCCAAGCGTCTCTCGACCTAAACAATGACTATTTCACTTTAACTCTCTCGAGCTTAAAGCGTGTCTAACGGTACGAATTCTCCAAGAGGTTAGTCCAGTTACGGCACTAGCTTTTTAGTAGGAAAGGGTGTCCTACTACCTTGACATTATCTCTTTTCCAGACAAATAACTTTTCTCTCGAACAAGTTAAATGTTAGACTGGCGTATTCTTGTGTTTACAACCGCAAAGAATGTAGATTAAGATGAAGAGAATAATGATATAAGCAATATACGTGCCTCGAACTCACAAACTCACAGCAATAGATAGTAACTCATTCGGCTTCCATAACCCCAACAGAGAAGTTTAGTTACCCATGAATGCGAAGGAAATCACGATTGACATTGTTATTATATCACGATATTGAGTAATGGCGTGTAGATCAAGTGATAGGCGTGAGGCGTGATTTCCTAGGCAAGTAACGATTCTCTTGTTGTGGAATTTAAGAATAGAAGAGTAGAAGAAGAAAAATAGAATTAATGGAAAGATTAGAAGAGTTGTAGAGTAATAGAATTGAATTGTAAGATGAGATGTTAAGAAGATGTAAGAAGATGTAAGAAGATGTTAGATGATGTAAGAAGATGCTAGAAGATGTTCTAAAATCTCTAGCATGATAGGGTATTTATAATACCCATATCCTAATCCTACTAAGCTAATGAAATAAATAACCAAATCCTACTAGACTAATGAAATCCTTAACCCAAATGTACTAGGTTAAGGTAACATTATCATAATCCACATAAAATAATGAAATACATAACCTAATTGTACTAGGTTAATGTATCATTGTCAAAATCCAGCTTTGTGTCTGTAAGTCCCCAAAGTCTTCAGAATTACTGTTTTAGCCCGGGACAGATTTTCCATGCAGCAGTTTTGGTCCTTAGGCGTGTAAACTCCCTTCCCTTCCTTCGTGAGCTTTCTTTTGCGTCAAGTAAGCCATAAAATTCTGAATTCTACATCATTTATACCTGAAACTTTACTAATCATGTTCGTTAGCTCATTTACAGGAAAAAGGACTAAAAGTGCATGAAATATATAATTTGTTCTCAAAACTAGGCTAAAATATGGGCAAAATATATTGATATAGGCGTGTAAATTCGCCTATCATCACTAGTTTCTAATTAGTATTATAATAAAACAATGCAACCAAAGAAATGAAACTAAGAATCCAACAATTAAGCTTAAGACGTGAGCTGTACGAATTTAGTGATGTGGCAGCCTTTAGTTGGTTGAAAATTTTTGAAAAAAAAATTCTTGTTTTCAAATTGGACTTGGTCAATCTTCAAGTTGGAAGAGAGAAATCGGTTTTGGAGGGAACAATAACAAGCTTTGGAGCCTTTTTTACATTAAAAAAGGTTTGACTTGTCTTAGCACCTTTTTGGTAAGACACTTTTTTGAAGGGTTGTTGGCTCTTTCCTCTTTTGTTAGTCTTGAAAAGTCCCCTTTCTCCCTTTTGGAAACAAGTCTTTTTGAAAGTATTTTTATCCCCTTACTTCTTTGGTATATTTTTGGGGAATTTTTTTCAAGATAAACACAAGACTATACTCTTTTCCACCTTGTTATAAGATCAAACCACCACTTTTTCTTCAACAAGTTATGAAGATGGTGAAGAACACCAAGAACACAACTTTTGAACTTGGAGTTCTAAGGTTCATATTGGGCCATCCAACATCAACAACATATGTTCAACCTCAAATCTTCAACAACAAACATCAACTACACCCCTTCAAGCCACCATTCTTCAATAACAACATCAACAAAACACGTTTTTCAAGCTCAAGAATTTAGATCTAGACTCAACTAGTGTTAGTGAAGAAGAATATAATACTAAAAACAATCAAAACACACAAAATTCCCCTAGATCTAAGTTCAAACTTTCGTCCAAGACACAACACAAGACAACTATAGTTTCGGCCAAGACACAACACAAGAACAAATATTTTTGTGAGATTTTCGGATTTTCTAGGCAACAATCCCAAGAGTGATTTTATTGGAAAAAAATCAATCCTTTCTTTTGATACCAAATGATACAAACCAGCCAATAAATTAAACACAAAAAACAAGATGAAAACAACAATACTAAATCGAGAACACAAGATAACAACAATAATAATATAAAGATAGATAGTGATACATATAATATTACAAGGTTTAGGAACTAAAGTGTGAATCAAACACTAGAATACCTAAGACCCACAATATCAACACCACACTCTTACGAAGACATCAAGGGAACCGGAATCCCTAAGCAACCTCCATTTCGAAACGAGTAACCAACACCAAACGATGCCACGTTCGGCTACAAGTGAATCCACACATGCAAAGACACTCTTAAGAGTATTCTCAAAATATAATATCAAGGTTAATGAGAAAAACCTTAAAATGAAGCTACTTATAGACTTGGCAAAACTTATTACATAAAATAACCAAAAGGCCCTTAATGAGAGCAACAAAAGGGGCGGCCTTGGTGTGTAGACTTGGGGCGGCTTTGGAGTGTTTGAAGGACTCCTTCACACTTCAATGCTTGCTCTCGGGTTAGGCATCCCAAGCTTGAGTCTTTACGTATGGTGACTCTTTGACTCGTATTAACTATTTAATAATTTATTTTATCTATTAAATTACTTATATTTTATGTCTTTTATTTACACAACTGTCAATTATATTATTTGTATAAATTTTGACAATACTTATTCGATGACAAAACTAAACAGATTTTATTTTAAAATTATCTTTAGCATGTTGATTTATCTTCAAAGAATTAAAATAATATTATACACGTATTTCTATTTTATATGTTTTAAAGAATTTATCTTGTTTATTACTCTTTTTCGATGCACCATTTTGGCAGATGAATGCAATATTATGAAATGTTTCATAAAAATAATAATCAATTTTTTTTATGAAAATTGTCTTCACTAGGTAACCTAATTTATTAATAAATTTGTATTCTTTCGTTATATAATCCATAAGAAAAATTGGGTTAGACACATATAAAAAGCGTTAAGATATGAATAATTATTATATTCTCTTAAATTAAAATTAAGAACTAATTAAGGTTGTCACATTAGTTTTTCGGGTGAGATTATTGTAAAATCCGGCTATAGTTACTTTTGTGATGGCCGAAGCAAAGTAAAATGACTTTTGTGTAATGAATGAAAGAAAAGTTACTTTTACATAATAGACACAAAGCTAAGTGATCGTGAATGAAATTTACTCGTAAAAAGAAATCAAAATAATTGGAATGGTTTCAAAAAAGCCAATTTTGATTAGACAAAATAAAGTAAATCGGCAAATTAATATGATATATTTTTAAAAAAAAAAATAATCGGCCCAATCGACTCATTGACACCAAAAAATTAATTGGGCCAATCTACTCATTGACACCCCTAAATATACTAGTTATTAATAGCCCGTGAAAGGCACGGGCCCAACAAATATTTTTTTAAAATTTATTTTAATTATTGTAATTTATAGTATTTTTTAAAAATATATAACATATTATTTTTTTAGATATTCTAAATTGTTAACTATTGTAATTTATAATACTTTTATGTAATTTTTAAATGCTTAGATAATCATAATAATTAATTATGGGTGATATAGTAATGCTACGATTGAAGCAGCGAAGCACACATGTCTTAATGACTCACAACAACTAATTAGAAGCGATACAACAAAATTACTATACAAAATACTTGTGAAAAATTTAAATGGTCATAATAATTAATTAGGAGTGACATAGTAAAATCACGATTGAAACAACAAAGTAGACATGTCTAATTAAAAGTGATACAACAAAATTATTATACAAAAATACCTGGATGAAGCAGTTGAAGCAGACATGTCATAAATATCTATTTTAATTTTTTATTAAATATTATTAATTTTATAATACATAAATAACTTATAATAATTAATTAGAGATGATATAATAAAATTACGGAGGAAGCAGCTTATGAAGCATGCAGGATCATAAAAATCTATTTTACTTTTTTTATTAAATATTATTATTTTTAATACATAAACATCTTATAATAATTAATTAGAGATCACATAATTAAAATCATGGAAGAAGCAGCTAATGAAGCAGGTAGAAGAAGTGGGCATGTTGATGGAGACCTGACTGCCTCTCCTACCTTGTGCCTCTTATTAGGTAGTAAAATAACTTATAATAATTAATTCGAGATGATATAATAAAATCACGGAGAAAGCAACTTATGAAGCAGGCAGGATCATAAATATCTATTTTACCTTTTTTTATTAGATATTAATAGTAATTATAATATAAATAACTTATAATAATAAATTAGAGATCACATAATTAAAATTACAAAAGAAGCAGCTGATAAAGCAGACAGGAGAAGCAGGCATGTTGACGGAGAGCTGTCTGCTTCTCCTGCTTTTTGCCTCTTATTAGATAGTATTTTTTATTAAACATTAATAGTAATGAATATATAAATAAATTATAATAATTAATTAGAGATCACATAATTAAAATCACGAAAGAAGCAGCTGATGAAGAGGGCAGGAGAAGCAGGCACGTTGATAAAGAGTTGTCTGCTTCTGATATCACATAATTAAAATCACGGAAGAAGCAGCTGATGAAGCACGCAGGAGAAGTAGGCATGTTGACGGAGAGATGACTTCTTCTCCAGCCTTTTGCTTCTTATTAAATAGTAAATAACTAGTTACTAATATCCCGTGCAAGGCACGGGCCCAACAAATATTTTTTAAAAAATTATTCTAATTATTTGATTTATAGTATTTTTTAAAAATATATAATAATTTATTTTTAAATATTTTAAGCTATTAGCTATTGTAATTTATAATACTTCTTATGTAATTTTTAAATAATATATATCATTTCGTTGTCCAAACTTTTGTGGCATTGATAGTCAATTATATTTTTTTAAATAATTTAAGTTTTTAAATTATTGTGATGTATAATATTTTTTTCTTCTATTCCAATTTAAGTGTCATAATGCTTATATGAAAATAATAATTAATTATGAGTGATGTAGTAAAGTTATTTGTCTTAATGACTCACAATAACTAATTAGAAGTGATATAACAAAATTACAATAAAATACACTTGTAAATTTTTTTGCTTAACTTATCATTTTATATCTATTTTACCTTTTTTATCAAATATTATTAATTGACACAATGCTTAAATGGTCATAATAATTAATTAGAAGTGACATAGTAAAATCACGATTGAAACAACGAAGCAAACATGACTAATTAGAAGTGATATAACAAAATTACTATACAAAAATACTTACAAAAAAAATTAAACGGGTCTCATATAAAACGTCAAGTAAATTTAACATTAATTATTATAAATTTTTAATACTTAAATGACTTTATAATAATTTTTAATAATTAATTAGAGATGACATAATAAAATTACGGAGGAAGCAGCTGATGAAGCAGGAAGGAGAAACATGCATGTTGACGGAGACCTTCCTTCTTCTATTAGATGAACATAATAATTAACTATGAGTGATATAGTAAAATTATGTGTCTTAATGACTCACAACAACTAATTAGAAGTGATATAACAAAATTACAATAAAACATACTTGTGAAATTTTTTTGATTAACTTATCATTCTATATCTATTTTACCTTTTTTTATCAAATATTATTAATTGACACAATGCTTAAATGGTCATAATAATTAATTAGGAGTGACATAGTAAAACCACGATTGAAACAGGGAAGCAGATATATCTAATTAGAAGTGATATAACAAAATTACTATACAAAAATACTTGCGAATAAAATTAAATGGGTCTCATATAAAATGTCAAGTAAATTTAACATTAATTATTATAAATTTTTAATACTTAAATGATTTTATAATAATTTTTTAATAATTAATTAGAGATGATATGATAAAATTATGGAGGAAGCAGCTGATGAAGCAGACAAGAGAAGCAGGCAGGAGAAGCAGCCATATTGACGGAGACCTGCCTGCTTCTATTAGATGAACATAATAATTAATTATGAGTGATATAGTAAAGTTACATGTCTTAATGACTCACAACAACTAAATAAAAGTGATATAACAAAATTACAATAAAACATACTTGTGAAATTTTTTTGATTAACTGATCATTTTATATCTATTTTATCTTTTTTTAATCAAATATTATTAATTGACACAATGCTTAAATGGTCAATATAATTAATTAGGAGTGACATAGTAAAATCATGGTTGAAACAACAAAGCAGATATGTCTAACTAAAAGTGATATAACAAAATTACTATATAAAAATACTTGTGAAAAAAATTTAATGGGTCTCATATAAAACGTCAAGTAAATTTAACATTATTATTATAAATTTTTAATACATAAATAATTTTATAATAGTTTTTTAATAATTAATTAGAGATGACATAATAAAATTACGAAAAAAGCAGTTGATGAAGCAGGCATGTTAACGGAGATTTATCTGCTTCTCCCACGAATTCCCTCTTATTAGAGAGTAAAAAAAAAATACAAAATGAAAAATCAATGTTGTATATTTCATGGTGAAATTTCTCAAGCCTTGAAAATGAAACACCACGTCTCTCCTTGAGCAGAACCATGTGAGCACACATGGACTCTCCCTATAAGACAAGCATTTTTTCCATGTCAACCTTTTTCTTTAATGCGAAAAACTCCCATAACTCCCACAACTCCCACGTGGAAATCTCTATTTTTATCAATGTAGCCTTTTGTAACATAACCTCCCCATCTGGTTCTATCTCATACAATAAACTATTTTTCTTCTTTGTTCTTTGTACAGAGGCATAAATATGTTATGCGTTTGGCTCTGTACGACATGTCTATATTTATTTATGTTCGAACTTCTTTTTCACGTAAATGTCACGTATCAAGCTATTTGTGTCATATCTCCTTCCATATATATTAATCCACTAATCAATTTTCAGTTACATAACATGTCATGGGAAGGAAGAAGCTGGGACAGGTAGCTAGCATCTCGTATCCTGAGAAGGAAAGAGGCGTAAGAGAGTTTGGGGCAGTTAGTTAAAAGTGACAAAAGAGTATGAAAATGAGGTGTACGTGACTCAAGTCTTAATAATTGAGTGAAGGTGACAATTACTTTATTATGGATTAAGAAAGTTGGAAAAGTTTGAATATATCCCACAAGTTTTAAAATTTACACTTTGATCCAAATGATAGTTAATAGAACAGGAAACGGAGGAAAAAGGACACGTTTCTCTCTCTTTTATTCGTTGTTATTTTCTCTCTCTTCGTAATTTTTGTTGTTCATTGTTGTTGTTGCTTTATTCATCATCTTCTGCTTTATTATCATCATCTTCTACTTCATTATCATCTTCATCTTCTTCTTGTCAACCATTGTTGTTGTTTTTACCGCTACTGCTGCTACTTGAACAATTTTTAGGTCAAATTTTATTTCGTACATCACTTTGACATTACTTCATAGGTGACTTTGGTAAGTAAAATTATGATTTTTAGTTAAATTTGTTATATAGGTACACTACTACTACTATTTTTTCAACAATGAATAGAACTCGTTCATGAATCCAACATAAGAGCCATCTATTTAATTATATCACTCATCTATTGCGACAGATAAGTTATCTGTTGCAAAGGAAGACTCATATGTTGGATTCATGTTTATAGTTCTATATAGTTCCCGTAACAGATGGGTCATCTATTGCAATAGACGGGTCATTTGTTTCAACAAGCGGGTCATCTGTTGTAACAGACCGGTCATCTGTTACAACAGATGGGTCACCTGTTACAACAGACGGGTCATCTGTTGCAACAGACGAGTCATCTGTTACAAAAAAAAGTAGTCATCTGTTGCAACAGATGCATTATCTGTTGCAACAGAGTGTAATTTATTGCAACAGATTATATAGATGAGTAATCTGTTGCAACAGATGAGTAATCTATTTGGAATAGCACAAAACAACTCCTGCCGCAAACCCAACAAATAACCAATATGTTTCAATAGATGGTCCGGTCCAACTGATGAAAGAACTCAAAAATCTTGTTATTGCTATTGAATTACAAATTGTTCCTTATATCCAATTGTCGACATGTTTGTTGAGAACAAGAAATAGACATAAACATAAATTTTTCATTAAACAAAAACAAAATACATTAATATAAATAAAAATAAAAATACATACGCTAAAAGAAAAAACATAACCTAATTATTATTATTATCATCACCGTCATTATTATTATTGCTAGCCGGCCAATCATCAATCGGCGGCAGCAGGAGCGAATCTCTCGGAGCATCCTTGCTCTCACGGTGCCCAACTCCCACTATAGGTGATTAAACTGCCTCTGAAGTTCCCGCACGGTGCCACACAAAATAGCAATGTCTCAAATAGGATCAGACATATCTAGAACACACATCAATTGACAAAAAATATAAAAACACAAATAAAGAAAAGAGTCCGAATGTAATACAATGTATACTATCAATTGGGTAGATTTACACAAAAAGAAAGAAAAAAACTTACTTAAGTCAGTGAAAAGGTATCTAGTCTTTGAAGAGAAAGTGGTTGAAGATGTAATATGAAAGATAAAATGCAAGAAATAAATAGAGTGTAGCAGAATGAACGAGAAAGGAGGGATCAATTTATAGAGGGTTGAATTTGAATGAGTTTGGCAAAAAAGTGCGACTGTTCACCTCCATTTTATTAATTACATTCAAACTGGTGATTTTTTTATTACTGTGAAAAGTTATGACTTAATTAAATCAAGCTGCTGACCTTTTGATTATTGTGATAAGTCATGACTTTTCAGCTTATTATTATTAATTAGTTCTTAAATTTAAAAAACCTTTTTCACAATTAAATAATCGAAGACTTCTCACCTTTTTAATAACTGTTTCTTTTAATAAAATAATAACCATTTTTATTGAGTTGTGGCAACAGATTGTATATTTGTTGCATCAGATAACCCATCTGTGGCAACAAATATACCATCTGTTGCAACAAATCGACCATCTGGAGCTTTTTTTATTTCTACTAACAGCTTATTCATCAGTCGCAATAAATGGGGAATTTGATTCATCAGCTGTTTTGAATGTATTAGACAAAAAGTCATAACTGTTCACGTCTTTTTTAACAATCATCATATACCTTAATTAATTCAAAGTGGTGACTTTTTCTTACATAATAAATAAATTTAAAAAATAGATTTAAAAACAAAAATGATGAAAAGTCACGACCTGTCGCCTATTTAATATTAACATCAGTTATTAAAATTAAATAACCGTTCAGACGGTTATAAATTCTGTTTATCATTTATTTCTTTACAAATCATTTTTTATATTAAATAATCGAAAAGTCATGACCTTTCACCCTCTTAATAACAATAACCCTTTTCATTAATAACTATTTGTTGCAACATATGATCCATCTGTCACAACAGATTAACTATCTGTTGCAACATATGGTCCATCTGTTGCCATAAACGCTCAATCCCTGCCTCCAACCGTCGATATTTTGAGAACAAGGAATAGACAGAATGAATATTAAATAAGAATTAAAAATCCAAAGTCGACCAAACGTAGATTTTTGAATTCATGATATACAAATATACAATAAAAAATAAAACATATATTAGGTTCCGCCCTTAGGTAGATCCGATATAATAAAAGAAAATACATACGCTAAAAGATAAAACATAACCTAATTATTATTATTACTATTATTATTATCATTATTATTATTAATAATAATAATAATATTGTCAACCGGCCGATTGTCATCCGACAGCTGCAGGGCCCTCCTCAGCCTTGCTTTCATGTCGCCCAACTCTCACCGGAGTTCATGAATTTTCCTTTCAAGTTCCCGCAAGGAGTTGCGCAGAATCACCTTGTCTGAATCCAGATCATACATATCTAGAAGTGGAGTAGAATGAACGAGTAAGGAGAGACCTATTTTATAAAGGATTGAATTTGAATGGGTTAGTCAAAAAGCCACGACTGTTTACTTATTTTTTAATAATTACCTCCCTTAATTAAATAAAATTGGTGATTTTTTGAATATGTAAATTAAAAAACAGATGTAAATACAACTTTTATATTTATTGTATTTCGGAAAGAAAAAAATGCTTTAAAATAAATCTAATAGATGGGTAATATGTTGCAAAATATATTCTACATGTTTGATAATTTACAACATATTGACAATCTGTTACAATATATGTATATATATGTTTGATTATTTCCAAAAGATAAGTCATATTTTGCAACATATTGATTATCTGTCATAACAACTGCCTATAATTATTTGATAATTTTAACATATGTGTCATCTGTTGCAATAGCTTAGTCATCTGTTTATTCAAATAGGATTGAATTTGAATGGGCTAGTAAAAAAGTCACGACTGTTCACCTATTTTTTAATAATTACACCCCTTAATTAAATAAAACTGGTGACTTTTTGAATATGTAAATTAAAAAAATGGGATCTAAAACAATATTTTATCTTTATTATATTTCGAAAAGAAAAGAAAAATGCTTTAAAATAAATCTAACAGATGAGTAATCTGTTGCAAAATATATTCTATCTGTTTGATAATTTACAACATATTGACAATCGGTTGCAACAGATGTCTATAATTATTTGATAATTTTAACAAATGTGTCATCTGTTGCAATAGGTTAGTCATCTGTTTATTCAAATTAAGTCATAAATGGGCTAGGAAGAATAAGGTGCGTGCAGATAGATGGATCCACTTTCATGTGTGGGAGTTATGTATTACTGATAAGGTCATCGGGATAACACACATAAAGTACAATGATTTTTTGAATGTAGTTTTTAACCTATTAGGCATTGATCATTCAAACAAGATCTTGCATTGTACAGTTAAGTTTGATAGGTTCAAATTAATAAGGCCGAGAGGCCCATAAAGATGGTGTTGATAACCTATTATAAATTAATAACGGTTGTTGCTCATGTTTATGCGTGTCAAGTTTTGAGAAGGGATCAATATTTGGTGTCATTGCAGAGATCCAATAGCAATTGGACTTAACTTTAAGTGTGCATTGGACTCTGAAAAGGCCTTCGAAGCCTCGCACTGCATCAAACAAGAACGAAAAACCAATAGAAATTTCCCTGGCCTAAATTTATATGCAACGGTTGTTCTATAAGATTATTATACGCCAAAAGGAGCCATAGGATAATACCTGCAAGGGAAAGAGGAGTTGATGAAAGACTACATTATCTGAGAGCTAATTGAAGGGGAAACATAGGGTAGCAAGGAACTTCTAGTGAATTTGGATGATGAAACTGAATTAAAACATGAGAAAAGTTAATCAAGTGCAAATATGAAATTGTATCCAGTAATGAAAATCCATCTGTTGTCTCTCTCAAAGAAAAATAGTGTAGCTGGACACTTTGCTAGGGAGCTGTGACTAGTTAGCGCGGTCGAAATGATCACCTACATAGAAAATAATAAAACACCAAGAAAGAAGTTTTGCGGACATTGAGGGTTGTAATGATGTACAGTAAGTCAAGAAAAATTGTGCCAAGAACATCTAAAGTTAAAATAAGGAATCAGTCCAAGGCGATAATTTTTGAATTTTAAATTGTATCCCATGCCTTCTTGTTTGTGGTTCCGATTAGGTCCACTGTTATTGACTTTATCAAAACCAAAAACAAGAATGAAAGGAAGATTGAGTATCATTACTTCCTTAGAAATATGGGTATAATTGATTGTGTTTTCTTGCCTTAGCATGCTTTCAACATATCTTGGAGAAGATCAGAGGCTTGATGTAGTATGTGAATCCCAATAATTTTCAAGCTTGCCTCCAGCTTACTGATTTGATCTTCAAGTTTGTCATTGTTGTCTTTGAGGTTAGTATATAGTTCCTGGTCTTTTGTGAGATCGTCAATGAGGAACACTTTCTTCGAAATTATGGCATTGTAAAAGCTCTTCAGAAGGCTTCTAGAACACTTTCTTCAGAAGGCTTAAATGATACATGGAGGGTTGGTATGTTTATTTTAGGTCAACGTGTTGATGCACACTCAAGCAGTGGTCCCAACAGTTGCAAAGTTAGTAAAGTGAGATATTCAACTATTGGGACCACTACTTGAGTGTGCATCCATACGTTGACCTAAAAAAACATAACGACCCTCTATGTATCATTTAAGCCTTCTGAAGAAAGTATTCTGGAAGCCTTCTGAAGGCCTTTTACAATGCCACAAATTCGAAGGAAGTGTTCCTCATTGATATGCTCACAAAAGACCAAGAAATCTATACTAACCTCAAAGACAGCAATGATAAACTTGAAGATCAAATCAACAAGCTGGAGGCAAGCTTGAAAATTATCGGGATTCACATACTACAACAAGCCTCTGATCTTCTCCAAGATATGTTGAAAGCATGCTAAGGCAAGAAAACACAATCAAATATATCCATATTGATAAGAAAGTAATGATACTCAATCTGCCTTTCATTCTTGTTTGTGGTTCTGATCAGGTCAATAACAGTGGACCTAATCGGAACCATAAACAAGAAGGCATGGAATGCAATTTAAAATTCAAAAATTGCCGCCTTCGCTTAGATTCCATATTTTAAATGCAGCTATTCTTGAGGTAAGTTTTCTTGACTTACTGTACACTATTTTAACCCTCGCTGCCTACAAATTTGCTTTCTTGATGTTCTGTTATTTTCTATATAGGTGATCATTCCGACCACGCTAACTAGTTGCACCTCCCTAGCAAAGTGCCCAACTGCACTATTTTTCTTCGAGAGAGATAACAGACAGATTTTTATTTTTGGATACACTTTCATATTTGCACTTGATTTAGATTTCTCATGTTTTAAGTCAATTTAATCAGCTAGATTCGTTACAAATTCCCTTATATCCTATGTTTCCTCTTCAATTAGTTCTCAGATGATATAATCTTCATCAATTCCCTTTTTCCCTCATAGGTATTCTCCTAACACAGCTTCTGTCGTATAATCATCACCTTGAGCAACCTAACCATATACATTTGGGCAAGGGCAATAACTATATTGATTTTCATTCTTGGTTGCAGCAGTGAGAGACTTCAAAGGCCTTTTTAGAGTCTAATGCACCCTAAAAGTTAGTCCAATCTCTATTGAATCTTTTTACAGTGCCACCAAAACTTGATCCTTTCACAAAGCATGACACATAAACTTGAGCAACAACCGTCATTAAATCTTAACAGGGTATCAAACCATATTCATGGTTCCTTGGCCTTATCAGTTTAGATCTATCAAACTTAACTGTAAAATTGCAGATATCTTGTTTAAATGATCAATGCCTAATCGATAAAAAACAACATTCACAAAATCAGTGTACTCTATGTGTGTTTTCACGATAACATGATCAGTAATACATGTCTCCCACATATGAAGTAATACCATCTGCAAGAAGCTTATTTCCCCGAACCCATCTTTACTGTAGCCTTTTGTGTTGGTCGGGCAAAAGTTGATCAACTTTTATTTTCTTATATCTACAAACAAGAGAAAAACAATTGATGTCAAATAAGAGAAGAACAAAAAGAACATTACAATTGATGTCTATATAATTTTTAAAAAGGTAACAAAAAATTAAATAAATACAACATATTTCAACATCTGTTCAACAGCTTCCCTATCTGTTACAACAGATTGTCCATCTGTTGCAACATATTACCCATATGTTGTAATAGATTACACATCTGTTGTAACAGACTCCACATTTATTACAAAAGATTCCACATCTATTGCAATAGATTCCCGAACAGATAAGCAATCTATTGTAATAGGCTACGCGTCTGTTGTAACAGATGTGGAGTATGTTAAAACATATGTGTAATCTGTTGGAATGCATCAAGTCAGCCTTGCTAGTCATTTAATTTGTTCCAATAGTTTCTCCGTCTATTGCAACATCAACAACAACATCAATATCAAAGAAACAACACCATTTATTCCAACACCATCAACAACACCACACCACACGTTCCAACAACACCAACCCCACCAACAACATGGATAACAACATCAACAATAAGGAAATAACAAAATACATACAAAAAATTGATACTGCCAACAAGGCTTTTAAACTTAAAAGTCACCATTCCTCCAAATTTTTTAAATAAATAGGATATGGGTAAACGGTAATTTTTAAATAAAAGAATAGATGTAAATAACTAATTTAAATAACTTGCAAAGAAAAGGACGAGAATGAATGAGCAATAGTGAACTATATCCACAATGTCAAAAGTAAGGGGATCAAAATGATAATTTCAGATGAAAAAAGATATAGATCGATTGAGATCCGAAAAGATTCTCATGATAAAGAGGAGAGAAAAAGGAGAAAAAAAGGAGACAGTTGTGATAACCCTAAAGAGGAGAGAAAGAAAAAGAAGAGAGATGAATTAATTTATGGCTGAAGGAGAGATAATTCTAGAGATGGGTTTAAATATTCATTATTCATTAATATTCATTAATAACTTTGAGGGGTACGAGGATACAAGTGACATTGAAAAGAAACAATAAGACTAATCAAGGAGGAAACTTTTGAGTTATCCAAGAAATATATTTTACTGCCTTAGTATTTTATCTTTTTTATTACGGACAGAAAATTACTTTAAAATAAAAATAAAAGATTTTCAAACAGATATGTCATCTGTTGCAACATATATCAATATCTGATTGAAAAATTCAAACAACTTAGTCATCAGTCATAACAGATACAAATATATATTCGATATTTAAAACAGATAGGTAATCTATTGTAACAAATCTCAATATTTGTTTGAAAATTTCCAACAGCTCAGTTGTCTGTTGCAACAGATTTTTTTGCAATTGATTTAGCTAGAACTAAGGATAAGTTGATAGGGTCAACTACAACTTCAATTAAGTCTTTGCAATTGCATGATGTTGGTAATGTGTTCCACCCGACCTGAGTCATCAATCGATCGATCTGAGTTAAAATGACTCTTATTAAATTATTATTAAGCTAATACCTAAATTGATTTAGCTAGAACTAGGGATGAGTTGATAGGTTCAACTACAACTTCAATTAAGTCTTTGTAGATGTATGATGTTGGTATTGCATTCCTCCCTACCTGAGTCATCAATCAATCACTCTAAGTTGAAACGATTCATATTAACTTATTATTAAGAAAATACCTAAATTGATTTAGATATAACTACGGATGAGTTGGTAGGGTCAACTACAACTTCAATTGAGCTTTTTCAGTTGCATGATGTTGGCATTGCGTTCCTCCCAGCCTGAGTCATCAATTGATCAATCTGAGTTAAAATGATTCTTATTAACTTATTAATAAGATAATACCTAAATTGATTTATCTAGAACTAGGGATGAGTACACAGGGTCAACTAAAACTTCAATTGAGTCTTTGCAAATGCATGATGTTGGTATTGCGTTCCTCCAGACCAGAGTCATCAATCGATCACACTCAGTTGAAATGATTCATATTAACTTATTATTAAAATAATACCTAAATTGATTTAGTTAGAACTAGGGATGATTTTATAGGGTCAACTATAACTTTAATTGAGTCTTTGCTATTGCATGATATTGGTATTGCGTTTCTCCCGACCTGAGTCATCAATCGATCAATCTGAGTTGAAACAATTCTTATTAACTTATTATTAAGATAATATCTAAATTGATTTATTTAAAACTAGGGATGAGTTGATAGGGTCAACTACAACTTTAATTGAGTCTTTGTTGTTGCATGATATTGGTATTGCGTTCCTTCCGACATGAGTCATCAATCGATCAATTTGAGTTGAAACGATTCATATTAAATTATTATTAAGATAATACCAAAATTGATTTATCTAGAACTATGGATGAGTATATAGGGTCAACTACAACTTTAATTGAGTCTTTGTAGTTGCATGATGTTGGTATTGTGTTTCTCCCGTCCTGAGTCATCAATCGATCACTCTGAGTTGAAAAAATTCATATTAACTTATTATTAAGATAATACCTAAATTAATTTTGCTATAACTAGGGATGAGTTGATAGGACCAACTACAACTTCAATTGAGTCTTTGAAGTTGCATGATGTTGGTATTGCGTTCCTCCCGACCTGAGTCATGAATCGATCACACTTAGTTGAAATGATTCATATTAACTTATTATTATTATTATAATACCTAAATTGATTTAGATAGAACTAGGGATGAATTGATAGGGTCAACTATAACTTCAATTAAGTCTTTATAGTTGCATGATATTAGTACTGCATTCCTCCCGACCTGAGTCATCAATATGAGTTGAAATGATTCTTATTAACATATTATTAAGCTAATGCCTAAATTGATTTAGCTATAACTAGGGATGAGTTGATTGGGTCAACTACAACTTCAATTGAGTCTTTGTAATTACATGATGTTGGTATTGAGTTCCTCCCGACCTGAGTCGTCAATCAATCACTCTGAGTTGAAACAATTCATATTAACTTATTATTAAGATAATACCTAAATTTATTTAGCTATAACTATGGAAGAATTGATAGGGTCAACTACAACTTTAATTAGGTCTTTGCAATTGCATGATATTGGTATTATGTTCCTCCTGACTTGAGTCGTCAATCGATCAATCTGAGTTGAAATGATTTTTAATAACTTATTATTAAGATAATACTAAACTAATTTAGCTATAACTAAGTATGGGTAAATAGAGTCAACTACAACTTTAATTGAGACTTTGCAATTGCATGTTATTGGTATTGCGTTCCTCCCGACCTGAGTCGTCAATCGATCACGCTGAGTTGAAATAATTCATATTAACTTATTATTGAGCTAATACCTAAATTGATTTATCTAGAAATAGGGATGATTTGATAAGGTCGACTACAACTTCAATTGATTCTTTGCAGTTGTATGATGTTGGTATTGCATTCCTCCCAACCTAAGTCGCCAATCGATCAATCTGAGTTGAAATAATTCTTTTTAACTTATTATTAAGCTAATACCTAAAATTCATCAGTGTTCCAGTTGAAATTATGTCACAACCCAAAAATGAGGTCCATGATGGCACTTGTCGCGGCGTAACTTAACAAGGAAGCCTATCACCCAAACTGATATGAAAAGAATAAAAGACAGAAATATCCCACGGTACGGCTTCGAGAATCAAGCCGAACCATATAAGTAATCATAACAATGCGGAAAGAACTTATCCAAAATGTCAATCATGCCCAAAACTAGGTGTCAATAGTGTAAGAACTACTAATACAATCCAAGAGTCAAATGCATCAAAAAAATAACCACAAACGAATAATAACAATCTCCGAATACTAATAAAGACATAACAACTATAAAAAGATAGAGGTGAACTTCGGACCCATGAATGTCCAATATGCTACCTTGGAAGCTCCAACAATTGCCCGAGTTAATCAAGATGAGGCGCACTCGAGCTAAGACCTGCACCGAAAAGGCGCAGTAGGCATGAGTACGGTCCACTTGTACCCAGTAGGTATCATAGGCCGACCAAGCAAAGTGCTAAATAAAGCATACAAAATATACACTAAGGGCACGTCACCTGCAATCAGAAAATGTCCCACAACAGTAGCCCACACCGCTTGCACTAACAGTTCTAATATATCTCATATATATTAGAACAACACATTAAGATATTGAACACAAATATACATTATGTCACAGATAAATAGAACAAGAGAGAACATGTAGATACAAGATCATCAAATACAAGTAAAGGGAGGTAAGATAAATACATATGACAAGTCAATGAGGTAATAAAACACGACATAAACACAATAAAGTAAGTGCAATGTATATGATGATGATGATGATGCACGAGGTCGTCGTACAACCTCCGAGATCATCGCACAATCTCCATAAACACCTACTGAGCTAAAGATTCCCGACGGAGGACCCATAGGGGGTTCGTCAACCCATATACAATCCACATATCTTATATCACCTTTTTGGCATATCCCGAAAAGGGTTTTATAAGGTGTTACAATATTTTTTTTAATAAGATGTTGCCAGTGTTTCTCAGATGTTTCCATGGTGGTACCAATATTTCATGAATGAGTATGATATGAAGATATAATGCTCACAACCAATCACAATGAGTATTTCCACAACCAATCACATGATATACTTCCACAACCAACCACAATGATACATTCTCACAACCGCATGAGTCAATATCCACTTATTATTTTCGTTTCATCCATAAATTTCCACATGTCTCATATGCCAATAAAGTATGATATAATCATAATACAACAATGGTACCACATTAAACAATACAATACAATTATTCACATATATTTAAGGCTATCAATATCACATAGGACCCCACACGGTCAAACATATCACATAATATCTCAATTTCGACAATACATCACATATAAGCCCCCACACGGGCACAACACATAGATAGCCATTTTTCATGATTAGTTACCATCTTTAACATGCATTTTGTACCATCATTTACTACCCAGCCTAGTCTGAAGAGTTAAGTTATAACCTACCTCCAAAGCCGAAACCGGTCCGCTACACTTAAACCCGCAACCTTTCCTTTCACGAACAATCCCGAACTCTACTAAAAACATCAACTATGAAATCTATGCGTCAAAACAAAACCAACGAAACCCATATTGACTACTTTTTGTTCGGGGTCAAAATGGGCCCCCAAAATGAGTTTCTGAAAAAAAAGGAAAAAATTGGAACTTTACTTCAAAAATATGTTCCCCATATTTTTAGGAACCTACATCTGAAAACCCAAGTTAAATCGAGTAAAAAATGGGGTTCAAATTGAAGAAAAATCATTTTTGAGCTTTACCGGGTAAAATCTTTGAAATCTGGGTTAAAATCAAGAATCAGAGTTGTTTTGAAAGTTAAATTGATGAAAAACTAGTACTTATAAGATAAAAATATTATTCAAGTGAATATGGGGTTTAAAATCAAGCCCTAAGATTTTTGAGGTTTTGAGAAATAACTCAAGAAATTACTAAGAAATGGGTGAATTCTTACCTTAAATCCATAGTAAAACCAAGAAATGGATATTAATCTTGCTTCCCAAGCTCCCACAAACTTTACTTTTAAGCTCCCACACTATTTTAAGGTTTATCTCTCAAGAGTCAAGATGAAAATGAGCAAAATAGGCCAAAAGGGTGAAAAAAACTGCTATTTATCGCAGAAAATCTGCAATAGCATTTTTAAGTTGGTTGATCGGAATTCGACGAGGTGTCCGGGATTCGTTCGGAGTATGATATACACAAACAAAATATGCAACCATACTAAATTCGATATTTCAGACGCGATGGCGATATCAGATTTTTCAGAAAATGTCGTTTTCACAAAATTGACCCCCAAAATCTGAAATCACAATTTTCCAAATCGAGGGTCGAAATGAGATTTAAAAGTCGTAAAATCATACCAAATATGCTAACACCCTAAAATCGATATTTCGGATCTGCTGGTGAAGTCGGATTTTTCATTCGAGGTCGTTTTTCTCAAATGTGGATCCCACACCCATATTTCCAATTTTCCAACTTTCCGACCAATAGGTGAAAATGAGCTCGGGTGCATCGGGACCCGAACCAAAGGTCTATCTAGCCTAAAATCAATATTCCGGAGCTGCTGGCGTAGTCAGTTCAGTCATCCATCACACGGATCAAAAGATATCCATATAAGTCCAAAATAAGGCTCTTGAAGCCATCAAAAACCACAATATTGCATAAATGATACTAAAATGCAACAAAAATCATGTCAATCACTCCCACACCCCAGAAATATCATAATGCAACTACGGGGAGGAGTAAAACAGTCAAATCATGTAAAATCACAAATTTCACATATTTTATCAAATTTTTAGGTCGTTACATCATCCACCACTAAAAATCTAGTTCGTCTTCGAACTAAGGCAAGGAAATACCTGAATCAATGAAAATCTGGGGATAGGAACTACGTATATTAGACTCAAACTATCTACAGGTCGATGTCGCCACACGACCTTAACCACAGGGATACTCTAGAGCGCAACACGCCTAACATCCCTAGCAAAAATGGAAATTGGTTCCTCAACAAAGGACAACCGCTCATCTAACCGAACCAAATTCCAATGAATGACATGAGACTCATCAGGAATATAGCGACGAAGCATAGAAACATGAAAAATGGGATGAACTAACTGATAGATCAGAGGGGCAAATCCAACTCATAAGCCACATCACCAGCAGTCCAAAGAATCTCAAATGGACTAATATACCTGGGGCTAAGCTTGCCCTCTTCCCAAACCTCATCACACCCTTCATGGGTGAAACTCAAAGAAAAACACAATCACCAACACCAAATCTCAAGGCACAAAGTCTACGATCAGTATAACGCTTCTGCCTACTCTAAGCCGCTCTAAGTCTATCCTGAATGATCCAGATTCTATCCAAAGACTCTCGAAGAACATCAAACTAACCTACTGGGAGAGACAACGCCTCAAAAAGAGCTATATCAATACTGGAATGGTAGTTATTACTATATGCAAACCCTGCTAAAGCCAAATGCTGCTCCCACTAGCCACCAAAATCCATCGCGCACGCGTGAGGCATATCCTCTAAAACCTGGATAGTATGCTCTAACTAGCATCAATCTGGGCGTGAAACGCTGTGCTAAAATCAACCCAAGTACCCAACTCATCTAGAAAAGTCTTCCAAAACTGAGATGTGAACACAGGACCTCGATCTGAAATAATGGACACCGGCACACCATGAAAATGCATAATCTCATGAATGTAGATACGGGCCAACCTCTCGTAACTGAATGAAACCCAAACCAAAATAAAATTAGTTGACTTGATCAATCGATCCACGATGACTCAAACACTGTCAGAACTATGAGATGTACGAGGCAACCCAGTTAGAAAGTCCATAGTGATCCATTCCCACTTCCACTTGGGAATGGGTAACCTCTGAAGCAATCCACCAGGCCTCATATGCTCGGCCTTCACCTACAGACAACATAGGCAACGATCCACAAAATCCTCTATATCTCGCCTTATACCACCCCACCAGTAGTGTTGCCTCAAATCACGATACATCTTAGTCACACCTGGATGTATAGAATATCTGGAACAATGGGCCACCTCCAAGATCAACCTAATCCGATCACCACTCTCGGCACATAAACTCAGCCCCCAATTCTCAAAACTCCATCTGAATCAAGTGAGGCTTCCTTAACCTCTCCACTCAACATCTTCTCTTGAATCAACCTCAATCCAACATCATCAAATTAATGAGCTCGAATCTGCTCCATCAAAGAAGATTTAACCTCCACAAATGACAAAACATGCCCAGGTGTCGAAATATCAAGCCTAACCATATGGTTAGATAAAAACTGAATCTCTAAGGCCAAAAGCCTCTCCTGGGTCAAAAGATGTGTCAAGCTACCCATGCTAGTCGACTTCGGGCTCAAGTCATCCATAACCACATAGTCTTGCCCTGATGGTAGAGAATAGTCAAGTCATAATTCTTAAGCAAATCAAGCCAACGGTGCTACCTCATATGAAAATCTCACTGGTAAAGAAGTACTAAAGGCTACGATGATATGAGAAGACCTCACAACAAACTCCATACAAGTAGTGCCTCTTCAACTCAAGGCAAACACAACTGTATACAGCTCCAAATCATGGGTAGGATAATTCTTCTCATGAGGCACTAATCTTGACGAGACACATACACAATTACCTTTCCCTCCTACATCAACACAACATCTAACCTTACACCTGAAGCATCACAAAAGACAATAAAACCCACACCCTCCTTGGCAAAGCCAATATAGGAGCTGAAGTCAACAAGTCCTTGAGCTTTTGGAACCTCGCCTCACAAGCATCAAACCACTAGATGGAAATCTTTTTCTGAGTCAACTTGGTCGACAAAGCTATAATGAAAGAGAAACCCTCAACAAAACACTAATAATACCTGGCCAAGCCAGTAAATCTCTGAATCTCGATGGGAAAAGTAGGTCTAGCCCAATCACGAACCGCTGCAACCTTAGCTGGATCAACCATAATACCTCCCTTAGTCATCATATGATCCAAGAAAGAAACTGACTCCAACCAAAACTTGCACTTAGACAACTTAACATACAACTTCTTATCCCTCAATCTCTAAAGCATAATCCATAAATGCTCCTCATGCTCAACCTCACTCTTGGAATAAACCAAGATATCATCAATAAATACCCTAACAAAGGAGTTGAGATATGATCGAAACACCCAGTTCATCAACTTTATGAACGCGATAGGGGAATTGGTCAACCCAGAAGGCATGACCAAGAACTCATAATGACCATATCGAGTTCGAAAAGCAGTTTTCGGAATATCCAAAGCTCTAATCCTCAACTAGTGATAACTGAACCTCAAATCAATCTTCGAAAATACTATAGAACCCTGAAGTTGATCAAATAAATCATCGATGCGAGGAAGAGGATACTTATTCTTAACCATCACCTTGTTCAACTATCAATAATCAATACACATCCGTATAGACCTATCATTTCTCTTCATAAACAAGACAGGCACACCCCAAGGTGAAATACTATGTCTAATAAATCTCTTATCCAACGACTCCTGCAACTGATCCTCAGTTTCTTCAGCTCTGCTGAGGCTAGCCTATAAGGAGGAATAAAATTGGGCTTGGTGCTCGACTCAACATCAATAATAAAATCAATATCTCGATCTGAAGACATACTAGGCAAGTCCGTAGGGAACATCTCCATAAACTCACAAACAACACAGACAAAATCCAAGGAAGGAGGCGAAACAACACTTGTGTCATGAATATGGTCCAAGTAATACAAACATCCCTTCTCAACCAATTTATGAGCCTGAACATAAGATATGACCCTCTTAGGACCCGAATGAAGTGTACCCTTCCAAGCTATCCTTGGCACACCCGACGAAGCTAAAGGCATAGTCTTGGCATAACAATTTAGGACGGCATGAGAAGGAGCCAATCAATCTATATCCATAATAGCATCAGAATTAGCTATGTCTAATACAAGTAAGTCTATCAAAGTCACACGTCCGGTAAAAGTCACAACACAAGATCGATGCACCTGATCCACCACTAAAGAATCACCTACCAGGGGTAGATACTTGAATAGTCATGGAAAGAAGCTCAGTAACATAATTAAAACTCGATGCAAAATACACAGATGCATAAGAGAAAGTCGATCCAGGATCAAATAATAAGATGCAGGTCTGAAACAAATGGAGTGGTACCTGCGATCACAGCATCTGAAGACTCCGCCTTAAATCTGAATGATATAGTGTAACACTGTCCACGACTACCAACTGGATGAATAGCCCCACGACCAACAACACGGCTCTACCATTTCTACCTATTGCACGTTTGGTAGAACCTCTACCTCTCACAGCTGAAATAGGAGTAGCTCTAAATGCATGGCAAGAATAGTCCTTAGCCACATGGACAACCTCATCACACACATAGAAACCTCTATGACCAGTCTCAACAAGAGTAAGTACAACTGAGCCCGAATGGTCACCTTGAACTGCTGAACTAGAAGATCTACCAGCTGAACTCTATAAAGTCACCTGCACTGGCCTACTAGGATATTCATGAGAACTTCTAAAATCTCTACCTCGAGAGGTCCGACTCCTGAACTTACCAAAATGACGCACATTTTTGGCGCCTTCCTGAGATGCACTAAGACTATCCTCTGTCATCTTAGCATAATCCACAATACTCTAAAAAGAATCCCTAATAACAATCATCTGAGATGTATCCAACTAAAGAGAGACATCCAAACCCTTTACAAACTTCGTGTCTGCTCAAACTCGGTGGTAATACTATCATAGAAATATCTGGACAGGGTATGGAAGCATGCCTCATACTCAACAACTGTCATAGAGCCCTGCTCCGAATGGTCAAACTCGTCCCGCATATAATCTCTTAAACTAAAAGGCATAAATCTCTCCTGAAAGGCATCAACAAACTGATCCCATGACAACTCATGAGCATCAACAAGCCTACAACTGACAAATGATATCCACTAATTTCTCAGAGCATCTCTCAACTGATAGTAGCATAAGCAACTCCATTTGCATAGAAAGAGTGAAACACAACTCAGAACACAAGGTATGAAAGAACTTTGCACGATAAAGAATGAAATGAGGGAAGTTTCCTAAAGACGTCCTAAAGCCTCTCGAAGATAGATATGGACGTCTACGTACCGATCTGCGAGACTCTATTAGACATCCCATTCTTACACTGTTGAGAACAATGAAACCTGGCTGCTATGATAAATATTTATCACAACCTAAAAATAAGGGTCATGATGGAACTTGTCGCGGTGTACCTTTACAAGTAAGCCTATCACCCAAACTGATATAAAAAGAATAAAAGACAGAAATATCTCATGGTAAGGATTCTAGAATGAAGCCGAACCATATAAGTAATCATAACAATATGGAAAGAACTTATCCAAAATAAATGCCAATCATGCCCAAAACCAGGTGTTAATAATGTAAGAACTACTAATACAATCCAAGAGTCAAATGCATAAAAAAAATAACCACAAAGGAATAATAACTGTCTCTGAATACTAATAAACACATAACAACTATAAAAAGATAGAGGTGAACTTCAGACGTATGACTGTCCAATTCGCTACCATGGAAGCTCCAACAATCGCCCGAGTCAATCAAGCTGAGGCGCACTCGAGCTAAGACCTCCACCGAAAGGGTGCAGTAGGCATGAGTATGGTTCACTTGTACTCAGTAGGTATCATAGGACGACTAAGCAAAGTACTAAATAAAGCATACAAAATATACATTAAGGGCACGTCACCTGCAATCAGAAAATATCCCACAACAGTAGCCCTCACCGCTTGCACTAACAGTTTTAATATATCTCATATATATTAAAACAACACATCAAGATATTGAACACAAGTATACATTATGTCACATATAAATAGAACAAGAGAGAACATGTAGATACAAGATCATCAAATATAAGTAAAGGGAGGTAAGACAAATACATAGATGACCAGTCAATAAGGCAATTCAACACGACATAAACACAATAAAGTAAGTGCAATGTATATGATAATGATGATGATGCATGAGGTCATCGTACAACCTCCGGGATCATCGCACAATCCCCGTATATACCTACGAAGCTAAATCATCTCGATGTAGGACCCATGGGGGTTCGTCAACCCATATACAATCCATATATCTTATATCTCCTTTCTAGCATATCTCTCGAAAAGGGTTTTATAAGGTGTTATAATATTTTTTAAAAAAGATGTTGCTAGTTTTTCTCAGATGTTGCTACGGTGGTACCAATATTTCATGAATGAGCATGATATGAAGATGTAATGCTCACAACCAATCACAATGAGTATTTCCACAGCCAATCACATGATATACTTCAACAACCAACCACAATGATACATTCCCACAACCACATAAGCCAATATCCACTTATTATTTTCGTTTCATCCATGAATTTCCATATGTCTCATATGCCAATAAAGTATGATATAATCAAAATACATCAATGGTACCATATTAAATAATACAATACAATTATTCACATGTATTTAAGGCTATCAATATCACCTAGGACCCCACACGATCAAACATATCACATAATATCTTAATTTCAACAGTACATCACATATAGGCTCCCACACGGGAACAACACATAGATATCCATTTTTATGATTAGTTCCCACCCTTAACATGCATTTTGTACCATCATTTACTACCTAACCCAGTTTGAAGAGTTAAGCCATAACCTACCTCCAAAGCCGAAATCGGTTCGCTATACTTGAACTCGCGACCTTACTTTTCACGAATAATTCTGAACTCTACTAAAAATATCAATTATGAAATCTATGCATCAAAACAAAACAAACGACGCCCATATTGACTACTTTTAGTTCGGGATCAAAATGGACCCCCAAAATGGGTTTCTGAAAAAAAAAAAGGGAAAAATTAAAACTTTACTTCAAAAATATGTTCCCCATATTTTTAGGAATCTATAGCTAAAAATTCAAGTTAAATAGAGTAAAAAACGGGGTTCAAATCGAAGAAAAACTATTTTTGAGCTTTATCGGGTAAATATTTAAAATCTGGATTAAAATCAAGAATCAGAGTTGTTTTGAAGGTTAAATTGATGAAAAACTAGTAATTAAAAGATAAAAATATTATTCAATTAAAAATAAGGTTTAAAATCAAGCCCTAAGATTTTTGAGGTTTTAAGAAATTAGTCAAGAAATTACTAAGAAATGGGTGAACTCTTACCTTAAATTCGTAATAAAATCAAGAAATGGATGTTAATCTATCTTTCCAAGCTCCCAAAAACTTTACTTTTCAGCTCCCATACTATTTTAGGGTTTAGCTCTCAAGAGTCAAGATGAAAATGAGCAAAATGGGCCAAAAGGGTGAAAAAAACTGTTATTTATTGCAGAAAATCTGCAATAACATTTTTTTGTTGGTTGATCGTACTTCGACGGGGTGCCCGGAATTCGTTCGAAGTCCTATTTCGATGTTCTGGACGTGATGGCGATACCATATTTTCCAGAAAATGTCTTTTTCACAAAATTGACCCTTGAAACCTGAAATCACAATTTTCCAAATCTAGGATGAAAATGAGATTTCAAAGACGTAAAATCATATCAAACATGCTAACACCCTAAAATCGACTTTTTGGATCTGCTGGCGAAGTCAGATTTTCCATCCGAGGTCGTTTCGCTCAAATGGGGGTCCCATACACATATTTCCAATTTTCCAACTTTTTGACCGATAAGTCAAAATGAGCTTGGGTGCATCGGGACCCGAACCAAAGGTCTACATAGTCTAAAATTGATATTCCGGAGCTGCTGGCGTAGTCCGTTCAGCCATCCGTCGCACGGATCAAAAGATATCTACATAAGTCCAAAATAAGGCTCTCGAAACCATAAAAAATCACAATATTGCATAAATGATATCAAAATGCATCGAAAAGAATGCCAATCACTCCCACACCCCAGAAATATCATAATGCAACTACGGGGAGGGATAAAACAGTCAAATCACACAAAATCACAAATTTCACATATTTCATCAAATTTTTAGGTCGTTACTTCATACACTTTATTATGATGAGACGGTTAAAAATTATATCATTTAAAATTTTAAAAATTAATTAAGATCAATTCGGACCAAATTAACAATTTCAAAACTTACCATTCTTTTTCAAAAATATAAATCAACCCATACAAATCATCCATTTGCGGGAAAAAATATTTCATCATTTCAAATCTTAATTCTCACTCTTTTCTTTCTGTCTCTACAATACAGACAACAACTACGCAGAATATTGCTCAGCCCTTCAAAACATATCGATTTTCTTTCTATTTTTGATCACATAGTTGTTATTTTCGACTTCATTCTCGCTTGTACCCATCATTTTTTCTATCTTCGCAGGTGACAGAGTTCGAGAAGAGTTCTACATTTGTTCTTTATTCTAAAAATTAGGGTTTTTTAGTTAATGATGAAAAAAAAGACTTTTGAGTTGTATAACCTTCGAGAATGGGTTAATAATTTTGAGTTTTGATGCTAAAAATGTAGGAAGAACCCGAGAAAACCCTAGTTATTGTCACGATGTTTTGTTAAATGTCGTGGCATTATTGGATGGTGTTTGTGGAATTATTGATGGTTGTCGTTGGTGGTGTCGGTATTGGTGGTCTTGGTGGTGGTGTCGGTGGTTTTGGTATTGGTATTGGTGGTTTTGGTGCTGGTATTGGGGGGGCATTGGTAGTGGTGTTGGTGGTATTGGTGGTCTTAGTGGAATTGTTGGTGGTCTTGGTGGTATTGGTGGTGGTTTTGGTGTTCCATTTGCTGCAGTAGGTGGAATAACTGTTGAGAGATATTAAATAGGTCTTCAAACAGATTCTCCATCTGTTCCAACTGATGAGTTATCCGTTGAAATATTTTTTGTAATACGGCGCATAATAATTTAGTAAAATTTGTATTACCTTTTTAAAAAAATTATGCAGACATCAAATGTAATGTATTTTTTGTTTTTCTGTTATTTATAGTTAAAAGATGTCTCCCAAAATAAAAGAAACGGAAAGTGGATCAATTTCTGACCACCTAACAGAAAAGGCTAGAGTACAGATGGATTCAGAGGAACTTCCTGAACAATCTCAGTTAGGAAAAAATAAAGCTGAGTAAAGTTATGAAATGGGAGGTGGAGAAGGGTATATAGAGGACGGTGAGGAAAATAAAAGTAAGGATAAAGAAGAAAATAAACAAGAAGAGGAAGAAGTAGAAAGTGAGAAAGAGGATGCTGATCAACATGATGATAAGCAAGAAGAGAAAAAAGTAAAAAGTGAGAAAGAGGATGATGTTCAACATAATGATAATGCATCACCAATTGGGCATGAATTAAGATCGAAATCCCAGCATGATCCTATTAAAACTATTAGTATTGACAGGTTTCAAGTTGCGATGCCAATAGATGACCCTGCAGAACTAACTGGTGATCTTGCACTTAAATGTCAGTTGCGGAAACCTTTTGAAAAATTTAGGAATATTATGAAGAATGAAAACATAGATGAACTTTTTAATAAGAGCTGCTTTGGACGCTTTCTTGAGCTGCCTGAGGACCATATTTCCCATTTCTAAATGAGTATGGTATATGGTCTTCTCAAACGCAGGATCAAATATGTAGGGGATGCTAAATATTTGATGAAAGGGGAAAAAAGATGGATGAAAACTAGATCAACTACTGTGTCATGTCGATTTATTTTGGCATGAAAGAGTTTGTCATAGTGACAGGCTTGAGATGTGGTTGTCCAAAATAACCTCTCATCAACGAAACACCCCAAGAAAGTCCAAGGCAAGCATGATATTCAAACCACCACCATTAAATAAAGAGAAGGCATTGTCCAATCGACCACCCACTAAAACCAACAAATGTAAGGAAAAAATAGATGGGTTGTTCGACATTAAGGGACGTAGCTACAGAGCGACGGATTTGATAGAAGATCTCAAGGATAAAACCATACCAAAATAGTACAGGGAGAAATTGTGCTTAGTTTGGTTTGCCTATTCTATTATATTGGCAACAGATGTCAATAAAGTCATGGAAGATGATTTGTTGGTGCTTGCTAAGAATACAACTTGACTTTCAAATATTTACTGACAAAGCTATCCCCAAACACGATCACATTATACGACTTTCCTTGGGCTTTCATGATAAATTTAATCATTGTTTGTTTACTCATCCATTAATTTATATTGAATAATTATTATGACTTTTTTTGCTTGTTTCCTATTTACATATTTTAGGCATGGGCATTTGAAGTCATTCCTCCCTCCGAAAGCAGGTCAAGGATTGCCCGCATGAGTTTTCTCATCCAAGAATCCTTAGGTGGTTAGCTGCAAAGAGCAGCACTAGAATTAAGGAGGATGATCTCTTTAACCCTCTGGATGATGCAGTACGCCTTCTTTCAAGTAAAATAATTTGACTCAAAGAAAGATATTGAAACAGATGTGCCATCTGTTGCGACATATGGGTCATCTATTACAATAGATTACCTGTCTATTACAACTGGTTCAACAGGTGTGTAATCTATTGTGATAGATGATCCATATTTTGCAATAGATTACCCATCTATTGCTTTAGTTCTTTGAACCCAACTCAATAGATTACCCATCTACTATAAATTATATAACAGATGGGTAATCTGATGCAACATATTGTTAATCTATTGTGATAGATAAATAAGCTATTGTGACAAATAGATCATTTATTGTATAATTTGTCTGTGTTAACATGTAACCCAATTGACTACAAATAATTATATGATTTAAATATATTTGTCTTTCTTATAGGTTGTCCATCCATAGATCGTGCCTACTGAGCAGGTGTTGGAGATGACTTCTTTTATTACTCTAGGTCTTGTTGATATAATAGCAGACCTAACAGTAGAGTTAATAAGAAAGGAATTAGCTGGAGCAACAACTATAAAAAGAGCAGTTAGGCAAGGTCAGCCTAATGTTGAGGCTCTTTATGACTAACCAACTGTAATAGATCAGGGTGCTTCTTCTGGGAGTGTTACTGGTGGAGTTGTTGATGTTGATAGAAGCTATTCTGATGCTGATGCTACTGCAAGTCGTGATGATGAGCATGTTAATACTCAAGAAAATATAAATATATTTGAAATCACCCCTCACACAGGTCCCTCTCACCCCTCTTCACCCTCATGTTCTCATTGCAAATGTAAAGTATGAAAGGACAGACAAGATAAACTCTTTGAAAAACTAGAGGCTATCACTAAAGCTATCGAGGAATTGAAATCCAAGAAGGGTGTCATACCGTCCAAGAAGAAGAGGGAGCCATACACTCCTACAATGGTAGTTAGGAGGAAAAAAGACCAATTAGACAAATACTCTCCAATCTGAAATTAAAAAAATCCCTCTTAAAAATTTGTTAAAGTTCAGGGGCTATTGAAGAAAGTGGACATATACATGATACATGGTGACGAAGGGAAGACGGATCTGCGAAGGACCATGAATGCCAAGAAACCTGCACAAGAATATACCAAATTTACCTTTTGCGGCCAAGACTTCAAGAATATAACAAATATACGTAAATGGTACGTGGACAAGGTAAGTTTACTTTTCCTAACCTAGCCTTCTAATCTACTCCATAAAGAAGAAGCTACACAATAGATATGTCATCTGTTGCAACAGTTGGGTATTCTGTGTCACGACCCGAGCCTAGGCCCTAGCCGTGACGAGCATCCCGAACCATGAAGGCCCGGAACACCCATTCTTTATTTGGTTATCATGCACAACATTCATAATCATAATAAAATGCGGAATTGAAACTGAGTACGGAAAACATGGTCAAGTCTTGCAATATTTCTGAATAATACTATCTGACATCAGTCTGCGAAATCTCTACTAAGAACATAAACATCTGTCTGAAAAGAAACTGGGACAAGGCCCCTAGTAAACCAAAAACATAATAAATAAGAAAATGTCTGACATAATTAGGCCTTCCGAATAATAGAAGGCTCACCACTGTGAGATCAAGTCTACAAATCTGAGAATGTCTACTGAGTAGCGGGACCCCTAGACTGTGCCTCAGAACCTGAAAGGAGGGGGGTCAGCACAAAAGTACTGGCACGCGAAGCAATCCAAAAGTAGTATAATGGAACATACATATATATATATATATTAAGGGAAAGAAATTTTTCATCAAGACATCATGTATGAAACTGTTTCTGGAAAACACATGGGCACTTTCTGAAAACATGCAACCTGTCTGTTCATTTCAAATCATGATCTGTGTTTTACTTCTGAGTTAGGTGGTATTCCTCTACAAGTCTGAATATTCCACGGGTTGTATGGAATCCGCCATTGACTCGGCGGGGAAGCCCCCAACCCAAGTGTGCCGCAAGGGTTGGAGTGTCTGAGTCTGATACGCCACAGGACATTTAAGTCAGCGCATAATAATATACCCGGGTCGGCAAACCACGGTTTTAGGCAAAGAGTTATCTGAAACTCCCGCCTTCTTCAGGAAACCACCTAAGCTCTCTTTATGCCCTATTTTAACCTTTTCTGAACATGTATCATTCTGAAATTTCTAAATCATGAGAGTCTGATAAAAATCTGATTTCTGAACTAGTCTATGTTTGTTATGGCATTTGTCTGAGTTGGTATCGTCATACCAAGACTTGCAAGTCCTATTTCTGAGCCATAATGTATTAAGCAAGAGCTTTCATTCAAAACATAGTTTAGACCACCAAAACATGTAATTTGCATTAAAGATGTCATGTTCCGAAACTCAAGTCAAATCCATGCAAAACTTTCATCAAACATATGGTGGTCATGTGTATTTTTGGCAAAACCATGCATTCTTTCATTACATGCATATTCAACATTCACAACCCTCTCTTTCGTGTTCAAAACATTGTATATTACGTGAAACATGGAAAAATTTACATTAAGAGAGAGGTTTCATGAAAATCATGCTCTAAAATTCATATATGTATAAAAACTGTCAAATCGCTTTGGAGATGGTCAAAAGACCAAAACAATGATGTTAAAACATCTTATACATAAATATATATACATAATTTAAAACTCCATTCTAAAACATGATTTTTCTATGCCCATGAGAATTTAGGAAAACCCCGCGTACCTTATTCTCCACGAATTTTTGGTGTCTATCGAAGCCTACGTCGAGAGGATTCCAAATCTGTAATTTGTTTCACAAAGAAGTTTCGAAATGATCGGTACTTCAAGCTTATTTTCTCAAACCCTAGTTGCTCCTTCTCTTAAGTTCTTGAAGGATTAGATTTTGGGATTTTATAGGAGGCTTCAATGTTGTTAATAGAGCCAAATCCGTTTAGGAGTGGGTAAGGACGATTTTGGGTTTTGTAAGGACTAACTTGCACTTAAAGTAACTCAAAATGGAGTGTTTTCGTCACCTAAAACCATAACTATGCGCCTCCCTTTGTATTGCCTAAATTTACATAGGCGCCGCCCTATGCATCGCCTATATTTGCATAGGCGCCGCCCTATGCATCGCCTATATGTGCATAGGCGACACATTCAACTTTGAAAGGCCATAACTTCTTCACCGGGTGTCCGTTTTAGGCGAATTTGGTATAGTTGGAAAGCTTATTCAATTATCTACAATTTGGTATATAGTAGGCCACCCAGTTCATCATATACAATGAGTTATGGTCAATAGAATTTGATACAAATTACAACATCCACTAAAACTTAATCGATCGAAATAGTTTTAACTCGTCCTTGAGTTGAAGGACTTCTATGGTCTAAATTCATGCTCAAACGGATTCACATACTACAAAATTGATTAACATGCCAAATTGGTATAGGATTTAAGGCTCTGGGATTATCAACGCATCAGAGTCATATATTTTATTCTAGCCCGAAATGCGGGGCGTTACATTATCTCCCCCTTGGGATCATTCGTCCTCGAATGATGGGTAGGAACTTGTTGAAGCCTTAAAGGTATGGAATAACGCAGGCACAACATGTCTTCTAATAAAGAATACACTGAAACATGACCATATGGATGGAACTACTGATATTCTGAATTCTTATATCGGACATGCATATCTGATGCATGGAATACACGACTGGAGCTACTCATAAGTTGAGTTCTCATAATGAACATGCATACCTAATGTATGGATTTGTTATTGAGTTGTTCTCATGAACGCAGAACTGAATACACAGATAAGCTGAGCTTTTTCTATGGGACATGCATTTCTAATGCATATCTGACTGAACTGACGTGTGAACGTATGACCGAATACACAATGATAACTGGTGTGGAGCTTGTAATAAAAATCTATGCATGCAACTGAATGGAGTATCTACCCCTTGGGACCCTATGTCCCTTTATGAATGCTCAATTCATGAAGATGCTCAGAAAACTGAGGCAATGCACTAGGTACCTACAAATTTAATCATATCTGAACATCTGGAATCTAAAACGAGCACATTATGCATGAATTAACCTATACTCGCAAATACCAGTATACTCTATCTTGGAATAGTAACATATCTGAGATTTTGGGTAGCATGATTGAATGAAAAGACGAGAAAACAAGTCATGCGAATCTGACGGCTAAACTGATTTGCTGGCCACATAGACTGAACTACACTAGAGGCTTATACTCAATCTGGAGTATCTTATTAACACTCTTCCTTACGAAGTCCTGGTAGCATTAGATAGCAAAATATTTGGGCATGAGTCACACTAGACATCCGACTATAGGATCCCAACATTGACACTATTCTATAGTATGGAACATAGGCATATATCTCATAAACTAGGGTAGAATTTTCAGGCCTTAGTCAATGCGACTTCTTACTTTCAAGCTTAGCACACTTCTCGAGTATCCCTTAACTATACTATTCCCTATAAATATCATATTCATTCAATTCAGCTTAAAATTCTCATATGAGCATTGACAAAAAATTTTCTACTAATGTCTAAAATAGCTTCATCCTTACACCGCGATCAAGCCTAACTCTAAGTCACAAAAATACTACGCTATTATTCTAAACCATATGACGCCACCTTCTATATCTCTTTTAAAGATCGCATCCTAAGTATAACATGTCTTACCACTTCAATGACTACTCTGAACTCTTAATATGAAGTCGCTAATGCATATTGCGACATTCCACTACAATCCCAAAACGTCATTCAAGCCTAATTTATAACTGCATGTTAACTTCAAGGCAAACACCCATAAATACATACTTCACATAGTTTCTAAACTATTATCAATATAACTCCCACGCACTATCCTAAAAACATACACACACAAACTTTTCCACTAAACATCACATGTATCAAAGATTGGCCCAAAATCTCACTTCATACTTATGGACTTATCTAAACAAACGTACTATGATCTTCCATCAACAAGAACATTTACATCATCACCACTATCATTTCATAGGGAGGTCACTAAAAGGTTAAAACATAAGACCCTGAAGCATGAGAAGATTTTTATATGGGACTGAACACACTATAAAGAGTGAGTACATGCGTCATGAGTTGCATGACCTCAACTAGAGTTCCTAACATAAGGAATGTAATTCTGACTACTTGAATGAAGTAGAACTCATCATCTTGGAACTGGAAGAGTACGTGACTCTCTATCATATACAGGAATCACGAACTATGATCACGGAACTAAAACGTAAAGCTTGAGTAGGCATTGGGATCACTGAAAAATACTAAGATAGGAATGGGTTGAGTCTCACTCTCACTTTCTGACGTTCTCTGTCGTCATGACATCACTACTAGAATCTGAGAACCTGACTTGGTTATTCATTCTATCATCTCCCCCTTAGCTTCAAACCATCATCTTAAGTTGTGGGAGATACCGTATTAGACTTTAAACTTAACTGCACTTTGGGGTATGAAAAATAACAATACACGTAATCAATATAAATTGACCCTAATGACTACATCTGGAAGTGGCAAAACCTACTACAAATACCGCCTTCTGAGACAAACTCTATCATTCTATAACCCCAATAGTCATCATCTATTACTCGAACACTTACTAACTTCGAATCTTCATGAGCATCCCCAAAGTTGAAGCGCACACCCTCTAGTACCTCTACTCTTATTTCTATTAGCACAACTTTCAAGGCACTCGCCACACATCAACTCAACGGTACCACTAGTCACACACAACATGTAGTAGCATTAGAATAAATACCGCCGTTTTAAACCACCCTGGGCATACTTCTACATCATACATACACCGTCATACTTCATTATGAAATCAAATAAACTTAGGCACTCGAATAGACTGTTTCAAGCCTATAGATCACTTCCCAATAACTAGTATCATTAGTCAAGAAACCTTCACTTTCACCTTCATGGCCATCAACTGTTCAAACTTAATATAGTGCTATGCATGATTTACAACCCAACCTTACATGAAATTTTCTCTTGGAAACTATGAAATAAACATCACGAAACACTAGTGCACTAGAACTTCATATCCACAATAATCGATCATGACCTAACGGTTTTCCTTATCATAATCCATCAGCATGTACTATTTCAGCACATCAAGCCTACTAATTTAATCCCACAAAACATGCATCATCAAACTCGTGCCACTATTTACCACCACACCATTTCAATTCAAGCCTATAGTTTAGTATCAATCATTTACCACCAATGGAGAATGCAACATAATATAAATATACTAATCCATCATATTGGGATATTCTACCCAAATATCTCAAAAATCTACTACATACCTTCTCACAAGTAGCACTAGTTTACAACTACCAATGAAAAGAGGGTCAAGGGGGTTAAAGCCTCATAATAGACATGGTCAACCTTATCCTTATATTATAACCCCGTACAATCGTATCTACTTATACTTCTTTCTCACATCACAATTACTTACCCAAGCATACATTTACACTACCTTCAAAATCCACAACAACCATGAGTCTATACATATATTCAACCAACACAAGAACCACACGTTGAGTGACAAATTGTTAGTGAATCGAAAGAGCCCCACACGACTTCACTAGACTTTTTAATTTCACCAACACGATGATAAAATATTTTCAAGAGATAGAAGCTTGTCACACAACATTCCATAATCTAAGGATACACATCTTACTCCATAAGAATAAAAATCTGAGTTAAACGTTTCCCTCACAGACTACCATACAATCCACACATGCTACTAGCTACCACATTAGTCTATCACCATAAGGGGTAAATCACCCTCACTCTCACTTCTAACTTTGTGACTTTACATCACCAACTTCTTGGTCTAATTTCATTACCAATAGGTCATGAAAACAAAACTTTGACTCATACTACTATTTGGGTGGAAATACAGTTCCAACATTCTACTACACATCATCCCCCCTGAAGCAAGACATTTGTAACATAAATTTGAAGGGGACTAAACACAATTAATACCTCAAGCTGAAAAGCACGATTCCATCAGGATCAATGTTTACATCGGAATCAATACACATTGAAGCACTAACGGATTCTTAGTCCTTGCACAAATTTTAACTCTTATATGGTTCAATCAGAAAGTACAGTACCATTTAGATTCTAAACTTCTGTACTTAAATCACCTTAATAATGAGACATATCTGAGGACATTAGAGTAAGGAAAGAATGTGGGATGACTTTTTACTTTCGTATGGGCAACACCATAGCACAAATTAGAGTATGAAAGAGGAACATTCTGACTCTATTGCACGAATTAGAACGTGAAGAAAAAGAGACATTCCTAAACGCCTAGTAGCCTCCTGCTTATAAGTGTGGTGCGCTACACACCCATAAATAAGACTCTACCCGACGCGATTTCGCAGACACCCTGGGACCATGAACCGTGCTTTGATACCAAGTTTGTCACGACCCGAGCCTAGGCCCTAGCCGTGACGAGCATCCCGAACCATGAAGGCCCGAAACACCCATTCTCTATCTGGTTATCATGCACAACATTCATAATCATAATAAAATGCGGAATTGAAACTGAGTACGGAAAACATGGTCAAGTCCTGCAATATTTCTGAATAATACTATCTGACATCAGTCTGCGAAATCTCTACTAAGAACATAAACATCTGTCTGGAAAGAAACTGGGACAAGGCCTCCAGTAAACCAAAAACATAATAAATAAGATAATGTCTGACATAATTAGGCATTCCGAATAATAGAAGTCTCACCACTGTGAGATCAAGTCTGCAAATCCGAGAATGTCTACTGAGTAGCTGGACCCCTAGACTGTGCCTCAGAACCTGGAAGGAAGGGGGTCTGCACAAAAGTACTGGCACGCGAAGCAATCCAAAAGTAGTATAATGGAACATACATATATATATATATATATTAAGGGAAAACAATTTTTCATCAAGACATCATGTATAAAACTGTTTCTGAAAAATACATGGGCACTTTCTGAAAACATGCAACCTGTCTGTTCATTTCAAATCATGATCTATGTTTTACTTCTGAGTTAGGTGGTATTCCCCTACAAGTCTGAATATTCCACGGGCTCTATGGAATCCGCCATTGACTCAGCGGGGAAGCCCCCAACCCAAGTGTGCCACAAGGGTTGGAGTGTTTGAGTCTGATACGCCACAGGACATTTAAGTCAGCGCATAATAATATACCCGGGTCGGCAAACTACGGTTTTAGGCAAAGAGTTGTCTGAAACTCCCGCCTTCTTCAGGGAACCACCTAAGCTCTCTTTATGCCCTATTTTAGCCTTTTCTGAACATGTATCATTCTGAAATTTCTAAATCATGAGAGTCTGATAAAAATCTGATTTCTGAACTAGTCTGTGTCTGTTATGGCATTTGTCTGAGTTGGTATCGTCATACCAAGACTTGCAAGCCCTATTTCTGAGCCATAATGTATTAAGCAAGAGCTTTCATTCAAAACATAGTTTAGACCACCAAAACATGTAATTTGCATTAAAGATGTCATGTTTCAAAACTCAAGTCATATCTATGCAAAACTTTCATCAAACATATGGTGGTCACGTGCATTGTTGGCAAAACCATGCATTCTTTCATTACATGCATATTCAACATTCACAACCCTCTCTTTCATATTCAAAACATTGTATATTACGTGAACCATGGAAAAATTTACATTAAGAGAGAGGTTTCATGAAAATCATGCTCTAAAATTCATATATGTATAAAAACTGTCAAATCGCTTTGGAGATGGTTAAAAGACCAAAACAATGATGTTAAAACATCTTATACATAAATATATATACATAATTTAAAACCCCATTCTAAAACATGATTTTTCTATGCCCATGAGAATTTAGGAAAACTCCGCGTACCTTATTCTCCACGAATTTTTGGTGTCTATCGAAGCCTACGTCGAGAGGATTCCGAATCTGTAATTTGTTTCACGAAGAAGTTTCGGAATGATCGGTCCTTCAAGCTTATTTTCTCAATCACTAGTTGCTCCTTCTTTTAAGTTCTTGAAGGATTAGATTTTGGGATTTTATAGGAGGCTTCAATGTTGTTAATAGGCCCAAATCCGTTTAGGAGTGGGTAAGGACGATTTTGGGTTTTGTAAGGACTAACTTGCACTTAAAGTAACTCAAAACGGAGTGATTTCGTTACCTGAAACCATAACTATGCGCCGCCCTTTGCATTGCCTAAATTTACATAGGCGCCGCCCTATGCATAGCCTATATTTGCATAGGCGCCGCCCTATGCATCGCCTATATGTGCATAGGCGACACATTCAACTTTGAAAGGCCATAACTTCTTCACCGGGTGTCCGTTTTAGGCGAATTTGGTATCGTTGGAAAGATTATTCAATTATCTACAATTTGGTATATAGTAGGCCATCCATTTCATCATACACAATGAGTTATGGTCAATAGAATTTGACACAAATTACAACATCCACTAAAACTTAATCGATCGAAATAGTTTTAACTCGTCCTTGAGTATAAGGACTTCTATGGTCTAAATTCATGCTCAAACGGATTCACATGCTACAAAATTGATTAACATGCCAAATTGGTATAGGATTTAAGGCTCTGGGATTATCAACGCATCAGAGTCATATATTTTATTCTTGCCCAAAATGCGAGGCATTACATTCTGGTACAACTGGTGGTGGTTCTATTGCAACAGATTACCCATCTGTTGCATAAGTTGCGTTAGCTGGGTAATCTATAAACAGATTCAGAGAACCCTCTGCAATAGATGGATAATCCGTTACATCTTTCCACTATGTTTTTCTTCTTTACAGTTTCTAACCTATTAAAAAATTATCTTCTCATCTCACAGTATGCTGCTGAAATTCTCTGC
Organism: Capsicum pubescens; assembly: GCA_030864215.1. Lineage (NCBI taxonomy): Eukaryota > Viridiplantae > Streptophyta > Magnoliopsida > Solanales > Solanaceae > Capsicum > Capsicum pubescens. The sequence goes on along the minus strand of CM061544.1, from coordinate 187,360,235 downwards.
CTCATGAGGGATAGGCAATTAGCGTACTCGGATGCTTATGATATTGCCGATAGGATAATGAACCTCAACTTCTACAATAATTTCAAGGATAGGTACCATGAGCTCAGTACACTAGCCGACACTCCCGGTGGCTCGAGATTTGATTGGTTAGTTTCTAGGTTCTAATGGGAAGAAGATATGACTAAATATGGTAGAGCGAATAGGCCATATCCACACGAAAAGAGCTGGAACAAGGCAAAGAGAATTCTTTCATTCATGAACGTGGACGTCAAATATTTTCTGGTTGTTGAGATACTACTCGAGGAGTAAAAGATTAAGGTTTATAACTGCAACTTACCTGTCTTTGATGACAATATTTTTTACGCATATGCAACCACTGTTGGAGTTGTTCCCCAACTTGTTGAGGTAGAGTAAACTAATAGATCATTTGCCAGTGAAAGTGATAAGGAAAAAAGCATGGGATTTTAAAGGTCGAAATAAGGACATGGACCTTCCAAAAAATAAAACCGGTGTCGTGTGTGGGTCATACGCGCTTGCATACACCGAATGTTTGCTGACCGGCACAGAAATAGCCAAGGCAACAACCGCTCTGTGAGATGATATTATGGCAAACATGCAAGAATTCTAGGCTTATGGGGTACTAACTGGATGCTTGAGGCATGTGTATAAAGAAGATGTAGAAACACAAATACCATAACAATTTTTTATTTAAAGCCACTTCACTTTGCATGTAGTGGCAATTTTTTATGTTTGATGAAAGTTAAATTTTGAATAATGCAATAGATTGTCTATCTGTTATAACAGATAGTCTATCTGTTCTGACAGATTAATTATCTGTTGCAATAGGTTGGTCATCTGTTGCATTATGCAGATATTTCTAAGTCTATCTATTGCAACAGATATTTAATCTATTACAACATATAGTCTGTCTGTTGCAACTGATAGGTAATCTATTGAAACAAATCAAAATAGTAGGAAGAACTGTTTGATAATTTCCAATAGATGACCTACATGTTGCAACATATCTCAAAATCTGTTTGATAATTTTCAATAGATATTTTGTCTGTTGCAACAGATGAATTATTCATTGCAACAGATGTATTATCTGTTGTGATATTTAAATCTAGTATTCTATTTCAATTAATAAGTTCAAAGCTAAGGATAAAATTAAATTCATAGACAATACAAAATAAATTAAAGCCTTCAGAAATTATTTGAAATAACTCAATAAATAAATAGAATGTAAAAAAATTATTATGGGTACAGATGATCTACTCAATAAATAAATCAACAATTTAATCTTTGGTACCAACAATTTCTAAGGAAAGGTTATTACTTGACAGACTCAATATATAAATATCTACTCAATATGGACATATTGTTCATCCGGTGCTATGAAATTCGTCTTTGGTCATTGTGGATCTTTAATGTCGCTTGCATACGCTTTCTAAGATTTCGCTTTTCCGTATTTCCATAAAAGAGTAGAATATGTTTTATGGAGTAATCTAGCATCAAGTCCATCATTTGGTACCTGTAATCCATCGCTCAAATACTCGGCATAAGTGGCAATAAAAAGACCGCAATCCCTGTATTTTTAAAAATCAGACAATCTATATCTTTCAATTAATGTAAGCATTGTGAAATTTATGAAATGAAAAAAAATCATGATACTTACAGGCTACCAATGGATTGTTGAGCAATTCCTTCAACATATTCTACATCAAATGGATTACCCATTTTATCCCGGTATGCTTCAATTATCGACCAATCAGTATAAATCTTTTGGTCCAAAAATCCACTTATATAAAGGTAAGTAGGTAATATTTTGGTCATCTTTTTATCTCAGACAATGTACCAGAACGTCTCCTTCCCGACATCAAGTCATAAACTCGGATGCGCCGCTCTTTCAGATCGACGACAGCCAACACCCAATGAAATTCATCACCACAATTGATTGTGATATATAATTCACCGACCAAATTCCAAGGTAAGCCAGTTGGAATGCTAAAACCTTTGATGATGTTGATTAAGCATTCCTCAATCCGAAAAATTTTCGGTTATTGTTGACAATACCTATTGTAGGCATTATTGATGTAAACTTTGTACATACAATTGTCTGTCATGTATCTATATTGTTCTTGTGTTTGTAACTTGGCCTTCTTTTAGAGGTAGTAAAAAAATGACATCAATGTGATGCACATATTATCAAACATTTCAGATTACGTGACAATAAAATTAATACACAATGTAATTAAATAAAGTATTAATTAATAGCTATATGTATGACATTTAAGCCTCATTATTCCAACAAGTTTGGGGATGTAACATCAAATAGAACCAATCCTTCATTTCGGGATGTGCAACAACAAAGTCGGACATATCAAAACCAATACCTAATTTGTTCACTTTGTAGTGTTCATCATTTTATTTTCTACATAATTTATATATGTTAATGTCATTTTTTTACAACAAGAATTGTATAAATTAATATCTTTAAAAATGATTTATGTACCTGCTGGCATGATGCTTTAACAGCCCATCGGCAATCCATTCTGAATAATTATTTATCAACTTTATTAATTATTTTGGAGCCTCATCCGAGATGTTGAACCTTCAAATGGGTAATTCTTCTGTTCTCCCGAACTGACAGGCTCCACTTTTTCTTATTCTTTAGAAGCAGTTGATGGATTATCAACTGTGATATTATGTTGTTCAATAGTAGATTCTACTATGACATCTACCAGGAAAGCCAGAATTGTCAATGCTAATCACATATATAGAATAGATTATTTATCTGTTACAACAGATGGATCATCTGTTGGGACAAATTTAAACAGGTAAAAAGGAGCTATATGATAATTTCGAATAGATGACCTATCTGTTAAAAAATATGACTCATATGTTGGTAAAAATTAAAACAGTACAAAGACATGTTTGATTTGCTGAAGTAGACAAAGATATGTTGCAACAGATAACGCATCTGATGCAATAGCTTAGACAACTATTGCAATAAATGTATATATCTATTTGATAATTTTTAACAGATGTATCATCTGTTAAAACAGATGTGTGTCTATTTATTTATTAGAACAGATGATATACATTCGACTTCTTCAGCTCATGCTGCTCTCCTGTGGCCCTTGTACACTGATCAAAGGTATAAGACAAAGACAAATGAGTTGTAATTTTGCTTTTTTCGATGCTTGATGATGCCTCAAAAATTTCTTTCCTTCTTCTCTTAGACACCTTAATCTCTAGTAGAGTGTATGGATATGAAATCCTCTTTGATGGAATGACACCTCTCTTAGATGTTAATTTCTTTACAGAAGTAGTTAATGCATTAATAGTATTAATCACTTCATCATGTTTTGCCTTGCTGTCTTGACATTTGCATGCAAAACATTCGCTAGAAGGGGCAAAATCTGTATAACCCGTATGATCATAATCAGAGTGGTTTGTTGTTTCAAAAGTTGTAAGAGAGCATCATTAGCCCAAACAGTAGCACTACTACTACTACCATCATCAACAATAACAAGCTCACCCACCAAAATTATTTTTCTTGTAATGGTTGTTGCTCTAAATAATTCCTTTTTTATTCTGTCAATGACCTTAGGGTCCGATAAAGTTTTCACAGACCATAAAGTAAGAAAAAATGGCATCTTCAACTCTTGATTGGTCGGAACAAGTGACGGATGCACAATCTAACATAAATTAGTACATATATTAGAATGATGATTAGATCATTCAAAAAAATCATTAATCAAAACAAAAACTTAGTTAGAATTAGACTTACTGCATCTTTTGGGGGGGTTGAAGAGATTAAGAAATTTTGCATTTTTATCAATTTTAGCCGACAACCATCTCAGGATTCTTGGACAGAAAACTTTTTCCTAGTAGTTCACTTGTTGTCTCAAATTAGGAATGACTTCAAAAGCTCAAACCTATAAAATAACACCAATAAAACAAAAGTATTATTGAATAAAAAAATGAATCATATCATAATAAAAGAAATATTTACCATGAAAGCCCATGGAAAACCATATAAGATGACTGTCTTTGGCGTTAATGGAGTCAACAAATATTTGACAGATATTTTGAAACTTTCATAACCCTAAGGATAGTTGTTAAATATCTCAAGATCCTCGGGGAGCTTTATTAAACCAAGTGGTATATTGTTGTTAATGTCTCTTGCCTAAAGAATATTATGTACAAACCAAACCAAGCACAACGATTGCTTGTGCTTCTTTAAAATTCTTTTACCATTCAACGCTTTTATCAAATTTTTGTTTTTGAAGCTTAGACCAACAAGGGACGCCAAGTCTTCAAGATCACTTTATCTGCATTTGCCTTTTTTGGGGTGTGTGTGGTTCTTTTTGGGGTTAGAATAGGTATAACTTGAGAAGGAGAAGGAGGATAATATTTTTGTCTAGTAACTATGGTAAACTCCTTCCAACCAAAAAAATAGGTATACCACAGTAATTTATCCATACATCATCCATCTTATCTTTGTTTTCATACATAAACCTACGCTTGAGAAGATCATATACTATTTTTATTTGGAAACGAGTATTGTTGTTCTCCGATAAATCAAGATATTTCCTAAAGCAGTTATCCCTAAAATAAGCTTCCAAATTTTGTTCTCAAAGTATTTTTCTGAAGGCATCAAAATATTTTCCTATGGCTGACTTAACCATAAAATCACCCGTTAAATCTGTGGCACCATTGCACTATATTCTTAATGTATAACTATCAATGCTGAAGGTTTTGACAAACTTTCGGTGGAAGGGCTATTAGCATTTGGATCATCTCTTTTGAAATATTCCTCTTCCTCATGTTCATTATCTTCTGCTTCTGATTGAGATAACGCTTGTAAAGCAATCTCATAGAGTGGTGGATGTAGCCTAGCTGCTTCACTTATTTCTTTACTTGGACTTGATTCTGTTTCTATTCTTTTGGGATCCATATAATCTAAAAATAATAGGAACATAAAATAGATTATAATTGATTAATGCATCATTAAAAAGGGATAATAGTATATCTAACATATATAACAGTAAAATAATAGTTCCAACAGATCACACATCTGTTGCACCAGGTAGGTTATCTATTATAACATATAACTAACATGTTGCAACGAATGAGTAATCTCTTTGAACAATAAAAATAGATCACTCATCTCTGTTGAAATAAATGGTTGGTCTATTCAATAGATCACACATCGGTTGCAACATATGAGTGATCTATTGGAATAATTATTAACGATCAATATTGTTTAGATTTTTTCCAATAGAAGGGTTGTCTATTGCGATGGATGAATGATCAATTGGAAAAATCAAGTCATGTATATGTCCTGTTAGAATAGTTGATAGGATTTAATCCAACAGAAGGTTCATCTATTGCATCAAATGGTTAATCTGTTGCATTAGATTTTTAATCTGATGGTTCCTCCGTTGCCTCAGATGGTAAATCTGTTGCATTAGATGGTTAGTCTGTTGCATCAGATTTTTAATTGGATGGTTCCTCTATTGTATATGATAGTAAATCTGTTGCATTATATGGTTAATCTGTTGTATCAAATTTTTAAACTGATGGTAAATCTGTTGTATCAGATGGTTAATCTATTGTATCAAATTTTTATGAGATAGTTCCTCTGTTGCATCATACGGTAAATCTGTTGCATCAGATGGTTAATCTGTTGTATTAGATGGTAAATCTATTGCATCAGCTGGTTACTTTGTTGTATTAGATGGTTAATCTATTGCATCAGAAGGCTAATCTGTTATAAAAAGAAACATTAGCATGATTTTATTTAATAAAACAACAACAATATCACCATTTTTACCAAGAACAAGAACAAATCAACCTAACAATGGGCACAACACCAAAAGCACCAACACCGTTATTTTATTTATACAAACACAAACAACAAAAATCAAACTTCAAAAAATGCAACAAATAACAAAAAAATATATTTCACTCCAAAAAGAGAAGAGAAAAAAATACCATAAATTAGGGATTTATTCAGACCATATTTTGAATTAAAGCAACAAATATTGAAATTGTTCACCAATACTTAGAAAGTTTTAAAAATATTAATCAAGTTCATAATTAACTTAATCAAGTTTCCTAATTATGTTTGACTATTTAAGTTGGTCAATGTCACCAATCCTTTATTCAAGACTTAAATGACACCTTTTCTTTAATTTTCTCAGGAGTCTACTTGAATAAAACACTCGTATCTAATTAACTAATTAGCTAGTGAGATAATAGCTTACAAGACCATGATCATATAGCTGGTCAGGATAATCATTCAAAAGCGGAAGTCCAGAGATACAAAGATTCAATTGTTACTAAATTTTTTCCTTGAATTTTCATAGGACACATAAGCCCACCAGAAGTGGTTCACTTAACCAAATAACCCTATATTTACAAAGTTTATTATATATTATTGTTGTATATTTATACATAATCAGTGTATGCATTTTATGCACCAATTATATAATTATTATATTAGTATTATATAGGGTAACTACATTGCTCAAAAAGCATAATCATTTAATTATCTTATTAGAAAAACTACAGAAAGCGACAAACTTAAAATTATGCATATGATAAATAACAACACTTTCATAGAATTACATTTTATAGTAAAATAACATTTGTTTGATGGGACCACTCAATACATACGTGTTTACAACTACCAAGGAGTAACTTCTCTTATTTCACTCTATCACTTATTCTCTTTCTTATTTTACTTTACCTTTTTATTATTTTTTGCCTATTCTTCATATTTTCATTTCAATCTCTTTTCTTTTTCTCAGGTTTTTCACCTTACTAGACAAAGATCATGCACCACAAAATAAGGTAACTATTAATTTTACAGTTATTGTATGTTATCCCTTCCCCAAATTTTATATATTTTGTTTTTTTTCATCATTGTTCTTGTAATTTTTTTTAATTTTGAAATGTTTTTTATGCATGATTATGGAGGTTTCTCTAATGGTAAAAGTAGTTGGAGAAATTAGTGAGATTCAAAGAGGTGAAGTTGAAGCATCGTAATGATCCAGACAAGATGACCATAATTAAAGAAAAAGGATTGAAGAAGCCTTTATCTCCAAAACCCCCAAAAATACAAAGATCAGAGAAAAAAGAAAATTAAAAAAAAAATTAAAGAATCAAGTAAAATTTCAAGTCCTGATGTTGAAACTCTTCTGAATATGATTCAGAAGAAGATAAATATGAAGAGGTATTTGTATATGTATTTATTAATTAATGGGTACTCACTTGTATATATATACAAATCTGGTTATATATAAATACTTTTAGGGCATGTGCATGTATTTGTATTTTGTATATACAAATGCATATTCTTATGTATTTTTGTACAATGTTGGATTTGTCTTTGGACAGTTTTATGTCATTCTAGAGGGTAACATATATATTTATTTGTATTTTTTACTTTTTAAGACATGTATTATGTATTTTTTTATTACCACTATATTTATGTATATAGTTGTCCTTTATAATATAGAGATTTACATCCTATATGTATATATATATATGGATCAAATATGTATTTCTGTAAATACATATGCAGATATATATGTATTTTTTGTACTGTAAATACACATGCAGATCTGTATGTCTATGTATTGTATATTTTTGAACATGTATATGTGATTTAGATATTTTTGTCTATTTTTGTTGTATAGATTTCATGTGATCATATATTGTAACACCCTGTACTTTAGTCGCTTAAATAATGCATTAAAAATGAACTTTATGACCCCGATATTGATGGTAAACCATCTCTAGTTGGGATGGTTAGTGTTGAAGGTGTTTTTAGGCTTTGGAAGGGGGTTGGAATCGTAAAGGGAACTCTCCGCAAAGGCCCCGCACTACAGAGACATCACCAAATTCTATTGGAATGGGTTTGCCTTGGCCTTGCACTACAAACCCTGAGGTTTGCTTTGGCTTTTCTCCACAAACCTTATGGTTTACTTTGGCCTTGCACTGTAAATCCATAGCCAACCGTTATAAGTTGCTCTGTTTTGATTTAATTTAAGGGCACTAAGGTCTTTTCACCCCTATAACCATCCCTAACCCCTTATGAATGAAATTTAGGTCTTTAAACACGTCTAATCACTCTAAAAATCCCCAAATCATCTTTACATAAGCAAGAGAGGAGAAACTACCAAGGGTTGGGAATTTTAAGCTTCAAAGGTCAAATTTCTCTACGTTTTTATCGATTTTGGGGTATGTGGGACTTCCTAACTCTCATGGCATAATATTTTAATGTTTTTACAAGATTTAAAGTATATATGTATGTACGTATTATGAGATTTGAGATTGGTTGGAGAGCATCCATTACGAACCCCGTTTTGGGATAAAATTTTGCAATTGCTTGGGGGGTCTCTATAAAACTTGAATCATAATCATTTGAAAATGAGTATTGAGTTTTCAAAAAGTAAATTATGAGCATGACTTATGAAATTCCCTCTCTTTTGCCTTAACACATTATGAGGTATTGAAATGTAATATTACACGCTTGAATTTAAATGTTTTATGATCATTTATGGATTTGCATTATTTTATGATCCTTTAAGAGGGTGTTCTATCATTTAATTTATAAATGCTCGTTGAGTTAAATAGTTTATGATGAATTGAATGTGATTGATAAATAAAGATGACCACCTTATGATTTGAATCTTGAAAAGAGAGTGTTTCACATAATTTTTCCTATGCTATTTGAAATAAGAACTCTCGTGTGATGTTGAAACCTTTTGGTGGTCATTAACATGATTTTTGAATAAAAGAAGTTATGGATATAATGTGATATGACATGAATGACTTGCAAGTCTGGTATGACGATACCCTATTATGATATTCCCTTAATAGAATAAGAAAAAAATTATTTCATAAGCATGAAGTATAATTTTAAGAAGGTTAAAAATAAGTATAAAGAAGATTTAGATGGTTACCCAAAGAAGGCATGAGTTCAGATAACTCATTGCTCAAAATCGTGTTTTGCCGATGTAGGATTTATGATATGTTATCCTACATGAGAGGATAATTGGGACATCTCACATGGGGGGATTCCTATGGTATACTCACATGGGGGTATATCATATTACAAAAACTCCAATCCTTGTGGAAAACTTGGATTGGGGGATTTGCCATTGAGTCAAAGGCGAATCCAAGAAACCTGTGGGTATTCAAAATTGTAGGGTGTACCATCTAGCTCAGAACTAAAGTAAAGAGTTGATTCTATAGTTTACAAAAATGTTTTGAAACCTTTGAATTATGCCCATGTGTTTTACCTATATTATGCTAAATTGATTTTAAAATGCTCTCAATTTATTTTACATGAATTATACATTATTTTGGGTTGTTCTACATACCAGTACTTTCCAAGTATTGATCCCCCTTCCCTACAGGTTCTGAGGCACAATTTTATGGCCCAGCTCAGCAATATATTTTCCCCAGATAGTTAGAGTTGGTGAGACTCCCTTACTTCGAAAGACATATTATCCATATGGTAGTTTTAGTTATTTTATTGTCCAGATGGGGGCCTTGTCTCGGTTTAGACAGACTAGTTTATTTAGTTCAGTAGAGGCTTTGTGGACTATTTTAGATTGGATTTGGGTTTCATTACAAATTTTTTTCATGAAGTATAAAATTTGGTTATGGGATTTTCATGTTTTCAGTTTATCTTCTGCATTTTTATTTTCATATGAATTATGCTTATGGTAACATGCTAAGGGGTCTCTCGAGACTTCATGGTTTAGGATACCCATTGCGGTCAGGACCTCGGTTCGAGTCATTACAAGCTTGGTATCAGAGCACAGTTCAGGGTCCTAGGGTGTCTACGAAACCGTGTCGAGTAAAATCCTTTTTATGGGTGTGTAGCGTGCCCCACTTATAAGAAGAAAGTTACGAGACATTTAATAGATGTTTCCCATTTTTTCATACTCTATATCATGCCATTATGTTGTCCATATGAAAGTTATCCAAATTCCTTCTTTATTTTGATTTTATTAGCTATGTCTCATTGTCGAGGCAATTTAAGTGCATAAGCCTAGAGTCAGGATGTGGTCCTTTCTAATTGAGTCATAAAAGATTATGATATAGTATAAGGACTTGAGAGGAGTCTGTTAATGCTTTAAAGTGTGTTGATTTAGGTATATACCCCTAACTATATCAACCATGTATTTGAGCCTGAGGTAAAGAGTGTATTCAGTCCCTTTCAGAATCCTTGTTGCAGATGTAATATGTAAGGGTAGAGATATATGGAAGAATATTGGAACGATATTTCCACCCGAGTAATAGTATATATTAAGGTGTCATGACCTATGGGTAGTAAGATGGTCCAAAAGTTAGAGATATAAAGTCACAAGTTTAGAAGTCAGAGTGAGGGTGACTTTTGCGTAAATAAGCTAGTTTTAGTTGTATAACTTTTGATTGAGGGGTGGGTTTCCCTTTTATAGTGAGTGAATAATGTTGTAGCAAGATTTGTAGATTGCATGGTAGTCTGTGGAGGAAGTGATTGTCTATGATTGTTATTTATTCAAAATAGATTGTTAATTATTCAAAATAGGGAAGGATCTCAGAATGGATAGTATGGTAGTTGTAGAAATCATTCATAGGTTGTGAATATAAAGGGGCAGATTAGCTAATAAATTATAAGTAGAGACTCACAGGTGTTTATAGGGTCTTGAAGGTAGTTAGGATGTAAGTATAGGTAAGAATATATAATGTAAGAAAGCAGAATATGCTAAGAAAATTGTAATAGGTTATATTATACGATTAAGATCGACTATCCTTATTGTGTGACTTTACCCCCTTGATTGTCTTTGCTCTAGTAGTTGTAAACTAGTGCTGCACGTGAGAAAGTGTGTGGTAGATTCCAAGGTATGGTAGTAATGTTGTGGAGATAATGAACTTGTGGGACGTTGTTATGTGAAATGAGGAATTTGGGTTGATTTTCCCATTTGATGGACTTGTATAATATGTGGCATGCTTCACCTCTAGTACATGATTGGTGCTAGACAATAGGCTTGAACTTTAGATGTGGATTGTGGTGGTAAGAATAGTAGCTTAAGTTTAATGATGCATGTTTTTTGGGAGTAAGAAGTAGGCTAGATTTGATGTGTGCAATAGCCTAGGTTGGCAACTTGTGGAAAAAATGAGTGGATAACCGTGATATATATACATGAGGACTAGTATTAAAACGATGAATTGTGGCTGAGTCATTACGTGGATAAGAGCATTAGGTTTATAAGAATCAGTTAAACCCCAGGTAGCATGTGGTTAGATAAGGTTTTATGTGTATAAGTTCCATGTTTATCTAGTTCGAGTTCTTGAATTTCTTAGCATGGAGAAGCCTAGAGATCTACTATATGGTGTTCTTTATAGATGAATTGGAGGAAATATAGCTACATGATGCGATATTGTCACGACCCAAATGGCCATGAGAGGCACCCACACTAATCTTCCTGTGGGAGAACATTCTAAACCGAACCATTACCTAAACACTTATTCAATATTAGATGATATTATTATAAATTCAACATAATAACAAATATCCAGGACTAATTATTATTAATTCGGAAATTCAAACCAACTACTTACTAAAATTCCCAAGAACCGAAAGTCATCGTACAAGAACTACTGACAAAGATCATATCTAAAGTGATATCCAAAAATAAAGTAAATAAAGAATGTTTCAATGACCGAAGATGGACAAGAACAAATAAGATGACCCATGGCAGCCTGAAGACGGAGTGCTCACCCTTAGATCAAGATATGCTATCAAACTCTAGAGGTGAGGTCATGTCTGAGTATAGAAAACTTTCTGCATTCAACAAAAGAAGAGTACAGAGTAGTATTAGTACAAACCACTATGTACTGGTAGGTATCATAGGCCAACTCAATATAATAGCATATACACAACATAAATCAAATAACAAGTAGACAAACATCATCACACAACAAATATTCAACGAATCAACAGTACAGCAACAACAGGTCAAACAGTGCTCACAAAAAAGCCACATAACCATCAAGAGTATCAACCATACTGTAAACATCTACAGAAATAATACAAATATGTACACACATACTATGGGACTTATTTTTGCCCAAATAGTCATGACCTGCAGGGAACAATCTATGTTCATATACCGTACCGGCATGGTACCCGATCCAACATGAATATAAATGTACCGGCGTGGTACCCGATCCAACATGAATATAAACATACCGGCGTGGTACCTGATCCAACATGAATATAAACTTACCGACGTGGTACCCGATCCAACATAAATATAAATGTACCGGCGTGGTACCCCATCCAACATTAATATAAACGTACCGGCATGGTACCCAGTCCAACATGAATATAAATGTACCGGCATGGTACCCGATCCAACATGAATATAAACGTACCGGCGTGGTACCCGATCCAACATAAATATAAATGTACTGGCATGGTACCCGGTCCAACATAAATATAAACGTACCGGCGTGGTACCCTATCCAACATAAAGATAACCAAGTATTATCAATATCAATTTGGACAACTTCACAGCATGCCACACAATGTACCAAGTTTACAAGTACACTTAAAGTCATAAGACAATTCCATCAAGTCAATTTTTAATAAACATTTATACACGAATAAACAATCCAAACATCAATAATTTCAAGCATGTCCGAATACCAATCCACAAGTATCCAATTTAGGAGCATACATACAATTAAGTCGAGTCTAAACTCTAATTAAACCGTAACCTAGCTCACTCGAAGAATCCGAATATCACTAGTCCACAAGTGCCTTGCCCTTCCTCAAACTTTTGGAATGTTCAAGATCTGTTCAATATATAATCTTCATAAGAGTACGAATCTAATGAAACTCATTTATAATTTCTTATTCCAAAAGCTCTAAATCGACAATTCAATTTCTCTAAGTCCCAGAATCGAAAGCAACGGGAAATAATTTACAGACTCTTTGTTTCGTAATAACCAACATCCAAATTTCATCGTTAAGCCAATGATTGGCAAATCATTATCAACATTAACAAAGAAAAACAAATGTGCATTATTTTATTCACTAAAGCCAATAATTTATTATCATTCCAAATCATTATTTTGTCCATTAGACAACATATTCATTGTTCATCACTGGTCACTTCTAATGACCAAAATTACAATCAGTAACCAAATTTAATCGATTAAATTCACTAGCCATTCGACCTTCCCTTACCCAAATCTATTTGTACAGTTATCAATTCTATTCCATTTGGTGGAAACAAAGATTCCATATCATAGCCTACTAATATTTATATAAATTTAAAATGCATGCTACTATTAACCATTACCTGGCTACGCGGCGAGAAACTATGGGAAAGCCGCAAGCTTCGTGCCCCTCTTCTCCTTCTTTTATGATGTTATTGCTATATATATTGTAAACCTTACCCATTTTAAATCATTCTTATAAATGCCATATAAGTAAATAAATTGTAGTTTTGACCCATTAACTAAAATAAATTGTAGTTTTGAGCCATTAACTAATTAAAAACTAATTATCTAATATATCCGAAACTTCACATAGATACTCAAAATTTATTTAAAATTTCGTAAAAATAATTAAATATGTAAGTTGACTAAAAAGTATGTTCCGCTTCTATTGAAAACACTACGACACTAATTTGTGATCGTCTTGGCCAAAGGTTAACTGTGATCAAACTCAATAATCCAACTAATGACTTCAATTACTTCCAAACACTTCAAGAATTGGTTCTACTTATCCCGTGAGTCATAACCCCCGTATATAAATTACGGAGAGCGCTAAAATAGAGAAGATGAGAAAATTTCACAAACGACCAGGAGGGTCATTACATCAGATACCAATTAAACAACCGTTCGTCCCCGAACGGACAATCAAGCGACAAGAAGGGAAACTAAAGAATTACCTGAATCGTTAAAAAGATGTGAAAACTTGCTACACATGTCTGCTTCGGTATCCTAAGTGGCCTTCTCAATAGGAAGATTCTTCCACTAGACCTTCACGGACGCAATCTCCTTAGTCTTCAACTTACGGACAACCAAATAAATAGTCAAACCTATGTGTACCCCCACCACCACAGACTTGAAAGGTTCAACCAGTTTACAACAACACAAGGCATATTCTTCACCCACATATATGCAACCATTCTATACCGGCTGATAAATATAGGTGTCTACTGGAGTTAGGCAATGCGTATGTAGGAATAAATCTAAAGTACACAATCAATAACTGTCCTCCTCAGAACCATCATCATCATAATCAACCTCCGGCCTTTCCAAATATCAACATATCATCATAATAGTCATAACCGAATAACATATACTAAGTTACTCATAAAAAATAAATAGACATATCACCATAGAATATCTATATAGTCAATGCTTCCCAGCTACTCGTTATTAGTAAACCAACACTTATTATAATAGAATCACTAATTCTCTAGTCATCACATAACCTCCAGTTATTAGCCTAAATATTATCCTTCACATAATCCTTACTCACCGGATAACAACTAACCACTATTTATTTAATAGCCAACGTTTAACATCTAGTCAAGGTTCATCACTAGACCAAAACCGATATTTATCTACCATTTATTATTATCAACTAATCATACTATATCCGTTAATCATTACTAAACAACACATTATTGCTTGTCACCTAACTATCTTTTATTAACTGACACCATTCATTATCTAACCATCGTTTACCAACTAATTCTTGCTTAACTATTTATTAGTTAACCATTTAGAAACTATTCAAAGTTATTAACTAGTCACCTCTTATTACCAACATCTTTTATTGTCTAGCCTCATTAACACACAACTCCTCCTTTATCGACTAATCGACATAACGAACTTAGTCATTAATCCCAAATAATCTTCACTTATGCTAGACCCGACGTCACCATAAGTCACGCATTAACTATCGTTACCTATCATGTTTCAACTAAGCAAGATTCATTAACTAATAGATTAGATTCCTAGCCATCACCAATATCCAATCAATAAAGTCGTAAGCAACATACTGTATCTTCCTCCATCCTATACCGGAGAGATGTGTATACAAACATGTATGTATTCATAAACTGTAATCATATCCTTTACACTGATAAACACTCCCCGGAGATTCATCATTATCATAACACTGCCCTTGACCCATTAATTTATTCGAAATAGTCACAACATCATAGTGACGGCCTTAGGCCCATATACATATCTGAAACTCATATTGATAATCATATTTATAAGTCATAGCATATCTCTAATCATCTCACATATAGGAGGTATCTCACATATTGGGGGCATAATATAGATGTACATGTAATCGTCTATAGAATATCTTATATCGATAGGACATACATCATGACTATGGGGAATATCACCTCTCTAGGCCAATTTGTATATCTCAGAGGAAATAGTATCTCTCTAGGTCAATTATCAAGCCAAAAGAAAATATCATCTCTATAGACCACATAACGTATCTAGGAGGAATGTCATCTCTAAATGTCCAATATCACTTCCACAGGAAGTATATAACTATAACACAAAAGCCACAATCCAGGAACATCAATACAAGTTACCAAGTTATGAAGTAACCTTATTCAAAGGTTTACTAGCTTCATATATGTCTAACATCCATAACTTATTCCACAAGACTTAACACAAGTTTAGGCCTAAGTGGGCAAGACGATCCCACTTCTAATCCTTAATTTTCATAAATAGGCACACTATGCCGCAAACCAGGCTAAGGTATCTAGTTCATCTTCTAAATGTCAAGTAAGCCATATTCAAGCCTAAGATAGCAACTTCGACTAGAACCAAGGTAATAAAGTCAACTCTACCCAACTTACGGTTTCAAGACTACCACACTAGCCTAATAAGGCTAAATATACAAATCATGCTTCAAATACTAAAACCACATCCCAAACATAGGTTTACATCATAGCCACGCTACAACTAATCTAAACTAGAGACGAAAAGCAATAAAATTTAAAAGGGTTATAAACATGCCATTTTACGGGTCTCGCAGAATTAGAGCCTACAACACATTATCCTCTACAATATTGTTAATATCCATCTAATCATCATACCTTAACCACTCATCAAGAAATACCCACCAAGTATCACTCAAGGAAAGATCAATTATGCCATTTAATAATTTATTTATTCTCCCATCCAGGATCATCCTTAATTATTTTATGAATGTAACCAAGCCATTTGATTTTGCATTGCCACTATCATGGCAATTACTATCCTCTAAAAGTGTCATATATCAGCCAACTTTGTGGAACATACAAATGTATAATTCAGTCACAAGGTTAAGTCAATAATAATTTATCTTCTCAAAAAAATTTCCTAAAGCATAAATCCACAGCTACAACTTATGTCCTGACAATCACTAACTCAATATTTTTCAACGACAACCACTTCATGGTCAAGCCAAACCTCTCTTATATCACTAACATCAATTTAAGATATACAGAGTCATTCTTACTTCTACCTAACAATATTTTTATTAAGGACTTTACTTAACTCTTAATCACCTCAAGAGTGGTCCGCACACCACTAGCACACAAGCAAGGACAAACATAATAAATCGATTATAGGTCATTGACAGTTTTACACCAATATCACATTCCAAACAAGTCCTCGATCAAATTTTATAGGTATCAATAACCTCTACTAGTTTTTATCACTTCTATTTAAAACTCATTATTTTGCTAAGCATTAAGAATTCGTTCACATAAGGAACTTAACAATAATGTCACTTAGCCAGTCCTCACAAGGAACCCATTATAGTTTTAATAATAGAACTGCACAAAAATTCTAAATTCAGTCTCAATAGCCGAACCACACAAGGATCCCCAAATAATATCAAATAATTGAACTACACAAGAGTCCATCCACAACATCATTAACAAGAACCTCTCATTACAAAAAACACATATCACCTTAGTCTTTTATTCATGTCACTTTTTCACCATCTTTTCTCGATATCACATTCTCATATCATCCTCTCAATTCTCATACCATCAATCTCATCAGTATAATAGTACCAAAAATAAATAAGCACGATAGAATTTCTAGTTTCACAATAATAAGGAATCAAATAATCCCATCATATTTATCAACAAAAACAACTTAGTCAATTTTCATCACTTAACAAAAACAATTCACAACAATGACAAAAATCTAGCAACTCAAGTTTAGCCAAATATCAAACATAAGCAATCAATAAGTTCACAACTTTCACAAGTCTTTACCTATTAACAATAACTTTTAGACCTTATTAACAGATACCAATTGAAATATCCTGGATTTTTATTCAAAATTTTAAAGATACCAATTGAAATTGTCTACATACCAATTGGATTCAATCCAGTAGTCCAAGATTAAGACGACACGATAGTGAGAAAGTAAGGAAAGTGAATTCTACATACCTCATAGCCTTATGAAGATTGGGTGTGAGGCCCTGCACACCAATCTACGAAACTCTACTTGATATTGCTCTTATTAACAGATAACAATTAAATTCAAGTAATAGCATGTAAGAAAGAAGAATTTGAATTTTCCTAGTGTCCTATAGCCTCTCGAAGAAAAGCACAGACGTCTCTGTACCGTTCTGCAAGACTCTACTAGATATATTCTTGTACGACGAGATCGACGAACCTAGGCTCTGATACCAACTATGTCATGACCCAAATAGCCATGAGTGGCACCCATACTAATTTTCCTGTGGGAGAACCATCTAAACCGAACCATTACCCAAACACTTAGTCAATATTAGATGATATTATTATAAAATTCAACATAATTACAAATATCCAGGACTAATTATTATTAATGCGAAAATTCAAACCAACTACTTACTAAAATTCCCAAGACCCGAAAGTCATCATACAAAAACTACTAACAAATATCATATCTAAAGTGATATCCAAAAATAAAGTAAATAAAGAATGTTTCATTGCTCAAAGATGGACAAGAACAAATAAGATGACCCATGGCAGCTTAAAGACGGAGTGCTCAACATTAAATCAATATTTTCTATCAAATTCAAGAGGTGAGGTCATGTTTGAGTATAGAACACTTTTTTCACTTAACAAAAGAAGAGTACAGGGTAGTATTAGTACAAACCACTATGTACTAGTAGGTATCATAGGTCAACTCAATTTAATAGGATGTACACAACATAAAACAAATAACAAGTTGACAGGCATCGTCACACAACAAATATTTAATGAATCAACAATACAACAACTACAGGTCAAATAATGCTCACAAATAAGCCACATAACCATTAAGAGTATCAACCATACTGTAAACATCCACAGAAATAACACAAATATGTACACACATGCTATGGGACTTATTTTTACCCAAATAGTCATGACCTGCAGAGAAAAATCTATGTTTATGTACCATACCGGCGTGGTACCCGATCCAACATGAATATAAATATACCGGTGTGGTACCCAATCCAACATGAATATAAATGTACCGGCGTGGTACCCGATCCAACATGAATATAAACGTACCGGCGTGGTACCCGATCCAACATGAATATAAACGTACCGGCGTGGTACCCGATCCAACATGAATATAAACGTACCGGCGTGGTACCCGATCCAACATGAATATAAATGTACCGATGTGGTACCCTATCCAACATGAATATAAATGTACCGGTGTGGTACCCGATCCAACATGAATATAAATGTACCAGTGTGGTACCTGATCCAACATAAATATAAACGTACTAGCGTGGTACCCGATACAACATAAACATAACCAAGTATTATCAATATCAATTTACACAACCTTACAATATACCACACAATGTACCAAGTTTACAAGTACACTTAAAGTTATAAGACAATTCCATCAAGTCATTCAATAAACATTTATACACGAATCAACAATCCAAATATCAATAATTTCAAGTATGTCCGAATACCAATCCACTAGTATCCAATTTAGGAGCATACACACAATTAAGTTGAGTCTAAACTCTAATTAAACCGTAACCTACCTCACTCAAAGAATTCGAATATCACTAGTCCACAAGTGTCTTACCCTTCCTCAAACTTTTGGAATGTTCAAGATCTGTTCAATATATAATCTTCATAAGAGTACGAATTTAATGAAACTCATTTATAATTTCTTATTCCAAAAGCTCTAGACCGACAATTCAATTTCTCTAATTCCCAAAATCAAAAGCAACGGGAAATAATTTACAGACCCTTTGTTTCGTAATAACTAACTTGCAGTTTTCATATTTATGCCAATGATTGGCAAATCATTATCAACATTAACAAAGAAAAAAAAATGTACATTATTTTATTCACTAAAGCCAATAATTTATTATCATTCCTAATCATTATTTTGTCCATTAGAAAACATATTCATTGTTCATCACTGGTCACTTCTAATGACCAAAATTATAATCAGTAACCAAATTTAATTGATTAAATTCACTAGCTATTCGACCTTCCCTTACCCAAATCTATTTGCATAGTTATCAATGCTATTCCATTTGGTGGAATCAAAGATTCCATACCATAGCATACTTATATTTATATAAATTATAATATGCATGCTACTATTAACCATTACCTGGCTATGCGGTGAGAAACAATGGGAAAACTGCAAGCTTTGTGCCCCTCTTCTCCTCCCTTTATGATGTTATTTCTATGTATATTGTAAACCCTACCCATTTTAAATCTTTCTTATAAATGCTATATAAGTAAATAAATTGTAGTTTTGACCCATTAACTAATTAAAAACTAATTATCTAATATATCTGAAACTTCACATCGATACTCAAAATTTATTTGAAATTTCATAAAAATTATTAAATATGTAAGTTGACTAAAAAGTATGTTCCGATTTTATTGAAAACATTACGACACTGATTTGAGATCGTCTTGGCCAAAGGTTAACTGCGATCAAACTTAATAATCCAACTAATGACTTCAATTACTTCCAAACACTTCAAGAATTGGTTCTACTCATCCCGTGAGTCATAATCCACGTATATAAATTATGAAGAGCGCTAAAATAGGGAAGATGAGAAAATTTCACAAATGGCCAGGAGGGTCGTTATAGAGATCTTAGTCTATTTTTAAAAACTTTATTAAGTTGTAAGGGTATGCGATTAGAGGTTTAATTCTAGTATGTTAAGTGGTGAATAATGGATTGTTACGTGATAAGAGTGTGGATGTGTATACTCATGAGAGTGGGAGTTGTTGGATGATGACTATAGAGGCTAGCAAAAGTTAAGAGTAGCATTTTCGGAAAGCAATGCCTTCAGAGTATAGTTTATTAGGGAGAGTTTAGCGTTTATGTGTATGGTCATATCCCTATGGTGTTGAGTGTTGTTCTTGTAGATTTAATGATAGGATATGTCCTCAAAAACTTGCCACCGTGAGAAAATTTGGGAACTACCTTAACTCAAGTCTAGGATTTTGACTTTGATCTATGGGGGAGAAGATAAGTTAAGGTAGTTCCCAAATTTTCTCATGGTGGCAAGTTTCAGAGAAGAGTCATGATAAATATTATTCCTATTCAAGAAAACTCCTCATACTTTAATTTAAGAGGTCATTCTACTAATGTATTGTGTATTCAAGTCATGCCTATTCCTATGGTTTGAGTTCTCTATGCACTTAGGTCCATGATCCAAACTCTAAACTAAAAGAAATGATGTCCCTCTGTAATCCAATCTTTCAAGTATTCAAGATCTATGTTATGATGTTCATGATCCATAAATCTATGTCTCGCATCATACTTGGTTCTAAAAAACTATGTTTTGTATATGTTACCGATTCATTTTACATCGGGTCTAGCCTAAAGAAATAAGGTTTATGCAAACTCATGGCCATTTTTAGTTCTTTAAATGAGGAACAATAGCTTCAAGTGGCAATCCTTGTCTCAATCGTTGGCTACATGAATTTTGACTTTATGCTATACAACTCATGATATATGCTCTCTTGTTTCTCACCATTCTCAGTCCTAAGAACTCATGTTGTGTTATGTTTGTGTCCGAACAACTCTCTATTTATGATTTAGACATCTGATGTATGAAGTACTTTGTGACTATTGTATTGTGTCTTACATCTCAGGCCCCACCTTGAGTAGATCACCAATATAAGTCCTAATTGAATAGTATTATTCCTATTTTGATGCTTGTGGTCTGGTCCCTCAATGGACCTGCTTATGTTAGTGGTTATGGAAGCGTAGTAATATTTTAGATAAGAGGGTGGATGTTTCGTATTATTTTAAATTTTGGTGTGACTACCTTGAGATAAGGTTATAGATGAAGAGAGAGGAGGGAGATGAACTTTCATTATGTGAAATAATTAGAAAGTGGATATGTGATGAAATCCTTTGTGAGAGTGAGTAAAGTTGTTGGCTTTTAGTGGGGAGATCTATAAAGTGGATGTAGTAAAGATAGGCTTGAATGTTTTGATTTATGAAAACACAAATCAATGTGCTATGTGATTAGTACTCCTTGAATTAAGACCTGAAGTTGTTTTATTATAGTGATACGGTGAAGAGATATTCTTAATTAAAAGTATAGTACAGGATCCCGTAGCTTAAGTTAGCACCTTTTAACTCTGGATTAGGCTTCAACATGGAAGTACTATTTAGTGGGACTCAAACTCATGTGGTTGGGTGTGTAATGGGAGAAAGATAAGTTGGAAATGATAAAGTATATTATTTATTATTTAGGTCATAGTCGAGTAGTCTCTAAGTTTAAGGTTTATTATTGTATCTTGTAAGGTGGAGAGTGCTTCTATACCTATCTCCCGCGAAACTCAATTTCATGTCAAGTATCAATGCAAATCAACACCTATGATCACCAAATAACCCATGCCTTATATTATTATGATTATGATCTATAGAACTTATATGCAAAGCCATCTCTATGTCGATTCTCATTATCTCATGCTTCATGCTGACATAATACGCTAGTTGTTATCAAGAAGCTCTTTTTATGCCTTTTCCTGTTTTGTTGAAGAAAATTCATAATGGGAGGTTAAGTCCTTCATTCTATACTTTTAGAGCTTCACCAAGTTCCTACCCATCATTTGAGGATTAATGATCCCAAAGGGAAGATAATGTAACACCCCATACTCTAATCGCTCGAATAATGCATTAAAAATGGACTTTAAAACCCCTATATCGATGGTAAATCATGTATAGTTGGGATGGTGAGTGTTGGGGGTGCTTTTAGGCTTTGGAAGGGGGTTTGCATCGCAAAGGGAATGCTCCGCAAAGGCCCCGCACCACAGAGACATCGCCAAATACCACAGGAATGGGTTTTCCTTGGCCTTGCATCGCAAACCTCATTGGGCTGGTGTGGCAAAACTTATGGTTTGATTTGGCCTTGCACCGCAAAGTCATAGCCAAGCATCATAAGTTGCTCATTTTTATTTAATTTAAGGGCACTAAGGTCTTTTCACCTCCTATAACCGCCTCTAATCCCTTATGAATGAAATTTAGGTCTTTAAACACGTCCTATAACTCTCAAAATCCCCAAATTAACTTTACATTAGCAAGAGAGGAGAAACTAGCTTCAAAGGTCAAATTTCTCTACGTTTTCATCGATTCAAGGTATGTGGGACTATCCTAACTCTTATAGGCATAAGTTTTTAATGTTTTTACAAGCTTTAAGGTATATATGTATGTACGTATTATGAGATGTGAGATTGGTTGGATGAAATCTTGCAATTACTAGGGGGTTCTCTATAAAACTTGAAACATAATCATGTGAAAATAAGTATTGAGTTTTTGAAAAGCAAATTATGAGCATGACTTATGAAATTCCCTATCTATTTTGCCTTAACATGTTATGGGGTGTTAAAATGTAATATTACACGCTTGAATTTAAATGTTTTATGATCATTTATGGATTTGCATTGTTTTTTTTATCCCTTGAAAGGGTGTTTTATCATTTGATTTATATAAATGCTCATCGAGTTAAATGGTTGATGATGAATTAAATGTGATTGATAAAAAAAATGACCACCTTATGATTTGAATCTTGAAAAGAGAGTGTTTTGCATAAGTTTTCATATGCTATTAGAAATAAGAACTCTCATGTGATGTTGAAACCTTTTGGTGGTCATTAATATGATTTTAGAATAAAAGGGCTATAGATATAATATGGTATGATATGAATGACTAGAAAGTCTGGGTATGATGATACCCTGTTATAGTATGCCCTTAACAAAATAAGAAATGAACTCTTTCATAAGCATGAAGTATGATTTTAAGAAGGTTAAAATGGGCTTAAAGGAGAGTTAGATGGTTACCCGAAGAAGGGTCGAGTTCAGATAACTCATTGCCTAAAATCGTGTTTTACCGACGTGGGATTTATGATATATTATCTTACATGGGGGGATAATTGAAACATCTCACATAGTGGGATTCCTACGTTATACTCATATGAGGGGTATACCAAATTACAAAAACTCCAATTCTTGCGGCATTCTTAGATTGAGGGCTTGGCCGCCAAGTCAAGGGCAAACCCATATAGCCCGTGGGTATTTAGAATTATAGGGTGTGCTATCTAGCTCAAAAGTAAAGCAAAGAAGTCTATGGTTTACAAGAATGTTTTGAAGCCTTTGAATTATGCCCATTTTTTTTACCTATATTATTCTTAATTGATTTTGAAATGCTTTCAATTATTTTACATGAATTATACATTATTTTGGGTTGTTCGACATACTAGTACTTTCCAAGTATTGATCTCCCTCCCTTACAGGTTCTGAGGCATAGTTTCATGGCCCAGCTCAGCAATAGATTTTCCCCAAATAGTGACACTCGGTGAGCCTCTCTTACTTCGGAAGACATCTTATCTGTATGGTAGTTTCAATTATTTTATAGTCCAATCAGGGACCTTGTTCTGATTTAGATAGACTAGTTTATTCAGTTCAGTAGAGGCTTCGTGGACTGTTTTAGATTGGATTTGAATTTCATTACAAATTTTTTTCATGAAGTATAAAGTTTGGTTATGGGCTTTCATATTTTCAGTTTATCTTCAGCATTTATTTTTCCATATGAATTATGTTTATGGTCACATGCTAAGGGGTCTCTCAGGACTTTATTGTTTGAGATTCCCATCGCGGCTAAGGCTTTCATAGTTCGGGATGCCCGTCGCGGCCAAGGCCTCGGTTTGGGCGTGACATAGATTCATGGCAAGAAGCACCAATGAGGCATGTTAGAAAAATCAGGATAATAGACGACACAAAAGTCCTTGAAGTTTGATGATTTTTTTTTCTATTTTGTGTATGATAACATTTCATTATAGGTTGACAGTGATGTAGTTGAGTAGTTGTTAAGTTTTATATCTTACTTTCATGTTTCATGTGAAAATATAATTGAGTTTGACAGTTATATTATTGTATTTTGAAGATTCGTCCTCAACCAAATTGAATGAAAGGTTTTCATTTTAGTATTATGTTGAATATTTATCTTGTTTTCAATAGTTGTATATATAATTACATACGTATTAATAGGCGATTATATAGTTTGATATCTAAATTTTACATATATATTGCTTAGTTGAACAACTATATATTTTTATTAATATGTATTTCAAAAATCTATGGCAAATACATTTAGGTAATTGTACATGTAATTTAATTAGATATGTATTAATAATTGAGGACAAGTTTATATAGTTGTATAGATAAATACAAATTTATTTTTTATAGTTGCACAATATTTTATGTTTGTATTTATATGTATTTGTGATTGTACATGTACCCAAATATATAAATGTACTCTTAAATATATATAGATAACTTTATTTACATTTTTCCAATCAAAATTGCAAATACTGAAAAGGTAACTGTAACATATTTTAATATATGAAACATAATTGTAATTGAAAAAGTAATCACCTCACAACAAATATTTTGAAATGTATCATTTACGACATTTCCTACATGAACGCCTATTATGACCCTTAAACCCGCAAGCACTGCATGAACTGATGATTTTCTTTTCGAACATATTCTTTCATGATTTTTCATGATCTTTCTTTAGAGGTCTGTCAGGAGGTCGCTTGTATTTTTGGAGCAGTACTATCTCAACAAGTACGTTATCTGAAATTACCCAATCGTCTTTATGTGTTAAAGAACAAATTGAAACATCATATGTTCTTAATACTATTTTTGACTTGTACAAATTAGAGAAATATGGTTCCTTTGTAAAAAATTTATTATCCAGAACTTCACCAGCATGTGCACATGGTATCTCATTCAATTGAAATGCATGACAAGAACATATTTTTTCTTGAGGCAAATAATAAAATATTTTCTTGATCATGTATTTTATATATACATACTCTGTGGTTAGTACAACCTGAAATTATTTTAAGAAAAATAAATAGAAAAAATGTCAAATACAATTGCACATATATTTTTTTGTAACTATATATATGTATTTTCACTTAGAGAATTGTATATGTATTTTTACTTAGATCTGTTATATGTTTATGTATTTTTCAAAAACAGAGAACTGTATATGTATTTTTCAACATAGTAGCATACACTATAGGTAGCTTTATATATATTTTCTTCAAGACACAGTTGTACACACATATTTGTTAATACAAATGATATGAGATACCATAAGAGCATATAGTTGATTGTAAGATGTATTTGTGCTCAACAAAATATAACATCAGTTATGTATTCTTCATAATTTTGTTCATATATTCATCTCCTGGAGTGCTTCAAAAGAACAAGAATGTTTTCCATTGTCAATCTCCAACACATCAAAAACGTTACATAAAAATGCAAATTAACAAAGACAACATATCAAATCACTCAAATAATAAACAATATACTGAGAACATACAAATAAAATCATAATGACAAAACTACAGTCAAAATATACATGGTAACTCTCAATATACAAATGCAAACATAATATACAAATTATACTTTCAATGTCATAATTGCACATAAAATATACAAATAAACTTACAAAATACAAATAAACTAATAATATACAATTATAATTAACATGTACAAAACTCTAAGTATACAAATACAATTAAAATATATAAACACAAACCAAAATATACAAACAAAAACAGAACAACATACAATTTCACTCTTCATAATATATAAATACACTCACCACCTATATAATTACATATAAAAAAATAAAATTAATATTGTTCACTGAGTACGTAGCTGTAATACCCCGTACCTTTTTCTAGCTAAAATCCGTCCCTAGAATGTTAAGGGATAGCTTCCAAAATAAAGAATAATTATTTCATGTGGAATTTTCCAGATTTATACCTTCCATTGT
Organism: Capsicum pubescens; assembly: GCA_030864215.1. Taxonomy (NCBI): domain Eukaryota; kingdom Viridiplantae; phylum Streptophyta; class Magnoliopsida; order Solanales; family Solanaceae; genus Capsicum; species Capsicum pubescens. The sequence continues at coordinate 187,333,835 of CM061544.1, read as the reverse complement.
GTGGGAAATTTAATAAGCTTTCCAACGATATAAAATTCGCCCAAATACGACACTCGGTGAAGGAGTTATCGCATTTTTAAGTTGACAGTGTGCCACCTAGGCACTTAGAGCATCGCGGAGAAGGCAAAATCCGCAATTGTCAAATTCTATTGGCCCTCCGTGATAGCCCCGCTTCGCAGAGAAGCCCATTTTCCCAATTGTCCCATTCCAGTGAGATTCCGCGATTTTGGCGCGTCATGCCAAGGGCCAAAATGGCAATTCAAGGGGCCCCGCGATTGTGGCGCGTCACGGTGAATGCCCAGTTCTCGCTCGTCCTTTTCCAGAGAGCCACCGCTATAGTGGAGCATCGTGGTGGACCAGTAAATTGGGATTTTTGGTCTATTTCCAGTTCCGATTTAAAGTTTAATAAGGCCATATTGGTCAATCCCCAGGGCCTCAATCCGTCCAAAACACATCGTTAAGCATATACCAAAGCACTTTATGCTTATTTCTTCACTTTTCTCTCAAAAGAAAATCTCAGATCATCAAAGCCCTTCTCCAAGTTCTCCAAGAAAATTCAAGATTAAGGATTCTCAATACAAGAACTCTAAGAATTCATCTTCAAAGCATCAATAGAGATCCAAGATTCAAGTTTTAGCATCTAGTTCATCAATTGAGGTATGTGGGGTTATGAACAAGGATACTCCTTTTATCCTTGTGCCCAAAACTTATTTTTTATTTACAAATTTACTGAATTTTAGGTGATTTCCCATGAAATTGAAGTTAGGATTTATACCCATTAATGTTATTTACAAGCTTATGAGATTTCTAATGATTTAGAAGTTGAATTACATGATTATGTTCATATTTTCATGCATATTGCAGAAACTTCCAGATTTTGAATTGAATTATCAATGTTTACATTATCAAGCATGAACATTTTGATGTTTTAATGTGAGATTGATACATGGGTCATTAAGCCTAATTAAAGATTGTTATTTCAAGAATTGTTGTGCTATAAGCACCCTATGACTAGATTCCCTTCAGATTTTTTATAAAGATTTGACCTTTTGATCTCAGAATAGATATGAAATCCACTTTATAGATTCAGATTACAGATTTAGCTTTATAGATATACGGTTGGTTTTCATTATAAACCATTAGATTATTTTAAAAGTGGATTTCCATCAGAATGAGCATACAGACTTAATGGGAGTAGTATTTAGCACCGAGATGGGTACGTTACCACAGTTTCATACCCCAGAAATACGTTCCAATGTAGGATTTAGATTGTTCTCGCTTCTACGTGGATGATAGATATGTTATCACTTAGATAGGTTGTACTCCCTGGCAAAAGTATTTCTTTCCCCAATGTGAGGATTCCTCCTTAGGGGGACAAGAACGTTGGACACCATGAATGCTCACATGGTTTATGTCGGTTAAAAGAATCTTCCTACTACTAAAGAAAAGCTTTGAAAGAATTCTCTTCAGATAAAGTATTTTTTCTTGCAGAATGAGTTTTCAGATTTCACTTAGCCTATATGATTTGAGAATAAGAACATAATACAGATTTCAGAACTAAGTGTAATGTCTCACAAGATTTATATTATGTGTTTTACTATTCATGATTTATGATCTTCAGATTTCAAATTACTCAAGCCTATGTGAGTCATTTACATTTAGCATGCATGATTTTATAAATTGTGATGATATTGCTAACTTATTGCATTCACCCCCATATACTAAGTACATCATCAAAGTACTGATCAAAATATACGTCTATGTGCTACATTGTCTCATAATTTAGGTTCAGGTGCTTAGTCTCAGCAGCGTGAGTGATTTTCGAGCATCTCATCTACATCCCTGCAGTTGGTGAGACCTCATAGTTCGGGGACTTAGCTATTCAGATTTCCAATTTATTAGTAGATGTTTCATTATTCATTTCAGACAGTTTGAGTCAACTGGGGGCCTATCCTAGTGACTCTCTAGATTCAGTCAGTAGAGGCTTGTCGGACTACTAGATTCAGTTTTAGACTTTTGATTTAGTATTCAGATTTTTCAGTATTGTTTTACCAAGACCTGTGAGATTAGTATGTTTCAATTAAGATTTTCGTATTTATTATGTTTTCATATTCATATTTCCCCTATGTTGAGATTCAGATTCAGTAGAAAATCAGCCAGAGTTAGCTCAGGACTACTTGTAGTTCGGAGCACCGTGTGGCGTCCCGAAAATCAAATTTTGGGGTGTTACAGTAGCAAAATCAAGTTTGATCAAAGAATAACTCTCTTAGTTTGATCAACATTGAGTTCAATCAAATAATGTTGTTCGATCAAATATTTAAAATATAATCTGAAATGAAAAATGATTTGCTGAAAAAATAATCAAATATAAAAAATAATTTCGCACAGTATAATTTGAAATTTCGAACAGCAGGATCTTCATGATTAAGTCGTCTTAATTTACTGAAATTCACATACGAAATCAATTTTATGATTCAATACATGTAACAATAATGATGCTTTATTTTGAAACTAAGATCATGCTTGAGTTTGATTTAGAAAAAGGATCTACTGTTTTAAATAAGAGTAATTTTATAAGAGTAATTTATGGAAAAAGAATCTACTATTTTAAATACATGGGGTAATTATTCTTTATTTAATTCAACTGATTTGAGTAAAGAAGGACAATAAATCGCATTGTCTATCTATTTTAGTATCATAAAGTGTCTAAAATATAAAATACAAATTGCTAGTTCAGGTAATTATGAAATAGTTCCTACGAAGCTCCTAATTATGGATTTAAATTTGCTACTTATGAATTTTTATCTATCTTATTTAGCGTAAATTTTAATTAATTACAATCCATAACCTTTCTTGATAATTAAATACAACCCACAGTCTTTCTTCTTTATTTTTTCTCTTAGTTTTCTTTCTTTCTCTATTTCTCTTTCTTTTTCAATTTTTTTCTTTTCCTTTTTTCTCTCTCTTTTTACCTTTTTCTTTTTCTCTTTTCCATTTTTTTCTATTCCATTTTCCTTTTGATTTTTTTATATTTTCTTTTTTATTTATTTTTTCTTTGCAACCTTTTTTTATTTTCTTTTTTTTTGTTTTTGTTCTTGATTTTTTTCTTTTCTTGTCATTTTTTCTCCTTGTTTTTTTTTCATTTTTTTTTGTATTTCTTTCTTTTCTCTCATTTTTTGTTGTCGTTATTGTCGTATTTTATATTTTATATTTATTTAAATCATACTATATATTTTAAATAAATTTATTATTTGTATTTGAATAGTTTAGCCATGAATATAATTTATCATTTGTATTTATATACAAAATAAATATATGGATTAGTTGTATTTACTTGAGTCTAAAATATATAACAAGCAATATGTCATTCAATGCAAATGTATCGTTAGTATTTGTATGTCAAGTTTATCATTTGTATTTATATTTAAACAAGTACCATTCATGCGTATGGTTTAAATTGTATAAACATGTATTATTTGATACAAAAGTAACATTTGTATTTATATAATTTATCATTTATATTTGCATTTTTCATTTTTTTTTGATAAAATATAATTTGTATGAATGAATATAAATACAAGTGTTCGTAGAAAGAAAAATAACAATTGTTTTTCAATTGTGTAAAAATAAAAATGACGTTGTCAACTACAAATTCAAATACAAGCAAATTAAACTAGTGTAATAACAAATACAAATATAATATGTGGTCAATTTATAAATATAAATACAAAATAGTTCAATACAAGTGCATCGACGAAAATAGAATGCAAATACAAACACAAACAAAATGAAACCACAAAATCAAATACAATATGCAGTCAACCATAAAATACAAATACAAAGTTCTTTAAAATACAAGTGCAAATTGTATAAAATATAAATGATGATGAGAATTATAAAATACAAATACAAGTACGAGCTAAAAAATATAAATACAAATGCGAACTATAAAATACAAATACAATTACAAGCGCGGACTATAAAATACAAATACAATTGTATCAACGAATACAAAAGTATAAATGACAGTCTATAAGATACAAATACCAAGTGAGAATTATAAAATACAAATATAAATGTGAAATATAAAAATACAAATATAAATACAAGCGTGATGTATAAAATACAAATACAATGATATCAATGAATACAAAAATATAAATAATGGTGCAAATACAAATACAATAAGCGATTGTGGTATTTTTTTTATCATCCATTACTTGTGCTCGACATAACCATATTTTTTAAAAATGTAAAAAAAAAATATTAGAATTTAAACCAAAAAAAACAATATAAGAAAACTAAAAAATAGAAAGAGAAATAGAAGTTACAGATAGAAAAGAGAAAAAAACTAAAAAAAGAAAAGCAAAAATAGGAAACGAAAAATTAAAAATAGAAAAAAAAAATAATAAGAAACAAATCAAAAATAAAAAAGAGGAAAATGAGAAAAAAAAAATGAAAAAGAAAAAAAATAGAAAATGAAAAAAAAAATAGAATTTAAAGATAGAAGAGAGAATTTTTTTTTTTTTAAAGAATTGAAAAAAGCAAAAAAGAAAAAGGAAAATAAAAATAGAAAAAATAAAAGTAAAAAAACGAAAAAAAATAAAATGATGGTGAATATAAACACAATGTGCGGTTATGATTGTTGAGACCTAATTTTTGCCCTTCATAACTAAGTTTAATCTCGAGTTTCTTCGATTTTTGAATAAAATTACAACATTTATTTTATCCGAATAAAAAGCTTTTCAAAATATTTATTTTTGTGAATTTGTCATTTTTAGTAGTGATTAGATATTACCGTATTCAATTACAAAATTTTATAATTTTTACTACTTAAATATTTATTTTACAAAATATCGATTTTTAATCAAGGCTTATCTAGAAAATAAATTTCATTGATTAAAATCTGATTTAAATGTAATTTGTTCTTAAAATTAATTTATTTGGAGAAATACTTATTTAATTTTATTAAATCAAGAAGCCCGAAATTAAAGGAAGAATTAATTGTATCGAATTTCAATTCAATTTAACCAATCTATTAAATTTGGTCATAATTGAAACTAATTTGACCACAATTGCAATGCAATTGGTCAGTTAACTTTTAATTTGGTCATAATAGAATAGGTTAAATCTTAATTGAAATTATTTTAAATAATTCCATAAATGACAAAATTTCTAATTTAATTAGGGATATTTTAACCCAATTATATCTAATTGGGGTTATTTTAATCCCAAGTAAATCTAATTAGGGTTATTAAATAACCTCAATCTTAACCCAATAACATCACCAACCGGCCCAACAATTTAAGACCTACCCTCACTTGTCTTCAATAATAAAATTCATTCAGCCCATTACCCTTCCTGTGACCCGGCCCAATCCCCTTCTCCTTTCCCTCTTATCTAATACGCACAACCACCAGAAAAATAACGACAGCAATATATCGCACCAAATAACGATTTCAACACCGACCAGCAATCTGGCAATCGAACCCGACCCGTTCGCGACCCGTCGAAGCAACGACAATTCCAGTAATCCGCGCGCCAGCTCCGACCCGACCCATGCCCAACGCAGCTTCAACGAAGCTTCCAGAATCAGGACAACTCAACCACAATTGATCATTGCAAACTTGTACAATTTTCGTACGATTCTACAGCTTATCCCCATCCCTTTTTAAAATTTTGAATTTTTCCTTTGAGAATTCCAAAACTACCCCTCGAAATTCTGATCCCACATCGGCATTAGCTGAATTTTTCCCCACTCTTATTCTCTATATATATGGTTCATTGTAGAGCAAATGGGGGCAAGTCTCGAAAGGTGAAAAAACCTTTGAGCAACATCACTGTCGATTTTCTTTTAAAGTAAAAAAATTGGTTTCGTGAAGTTCATCGGCTAATCAAAGTTTCCGAGTTGATGGCGCCGATGCTTTCCGATGGTGGTTGATTCCGAACGAAGCTCGTGGTCCCATTTTGCTGCCCCAAAAGAGGTTGGTCCCATTTTGCTGCCCCAAAAGAGGTAAACTTCTCAACGTTTTATTTTCTTTCTTGTGATTCTGCCTCATTTTTGTTTTCGTAGTAGTAATTTAGTTTTCTTTTATATATGCTGGGATTTGTTCGCTGTAGAGGCCTTGAAGGCCGTAGGTTGGTTGCGATGATGTTTTTGTTGTGATATTCCTGTAATTTCAACCTCATTCTGTGTTAAATGGTTGTTTTCTGCGTGTTTATGTATTTTGCTAAAATATGAGCTTTTGAACGTATCTTTTCCCTTTGTATTGCTCTACAAAGGTAAAAAATGTGTTGATCGAAAACTGGCGGGGTCAAGCTCTATACCATGTTTTGTTCGGCAACTTGAATTGAAAATCGCATCTTGATGAAATCTTGCACAGTGTATGTTCTTGATTTGTTTCATTCACAGTTGTTTGGCTTTCTCTAGATATGATGTTGTTCATATACTGGTGGCATTCATGTATTCAAAACAGTAGCCTGGCATAGCGTAAGTTTTATATCCTCTCCGGTTGACATTTTGCAAAAGACTTTTCGAGTACTGCGCATGTTTAGCCTAGCTTATCCTTTCTGTTTTCTAGATAAAGGGGACTCGTCACCATGTTTTCTTTGACTAGTAATATCAAAAGGAAACAAGGGAGTTCATTCCCTAAATGAATGTTAAGCTAATTTTTTCTCTCATTCTTGTGTATTTTCTCTACTCATTTTTTCTCCTTTTGCTGTTTTGCTTGGAGTATGAGCTCATTCCCTAAACATACCCCTTTCCTTTTCTTTTTTTTATATATATGAGGTACAGTCATGTCTAGTTCTTTTGAGTTATGTTTGAAGGGTGTTAGTCACAACATTCTATCGATAATTAATATCGAGAGGGTCAGTAGGTTGGTGAGAAAATAACAGTCCAAGGAATTCCCTCAAAAAACCTATGGTTTGTAGTTTTCGTGACTCAGTAACGAGAGAATGAGGATGAAACTTTTGAAATTTTTGGGGTGTGTTTTCCTTTTGTTTTATTGGTTATCCGTCTGTCAATTGAATGAGAAAGAATGGATGAACGTAACTGTAACGCCTATTCATGCTTGTTTAGTGTTGTGTCATTAAGAAAGATTGCTTGAATTGTATTTGAAGTCTTGGTAATTTCCTTCAAAACCGATATACTGTTTTCTTTGTTTTATTTATTCTAGATCATTTTGTTGCTTTGAGTATTAAAATATATATATATATAAACTGGTTGGTTAGTGTTGCTGAGTATTTCTTGCAAACTTAGACCATTAAGTTGTATTCCACATATTCTTCCTCGTTCAATGTTCTTACCTTGACCACCATATATTCTTTTATTTCTATTCATTTCTTCACATATTTTGAGAATCAGGTTTCGCTTATAATTGATTTTGTTGACCTCATTCATTTTAGATCCTTTTATGCTTTGATGCTCAGTTTGGAAATATGTGTTAATTTTCTCTTTATTCTTTCTTCGCATGTGAATGTGTCTGAGTTCGAAACGAATAAAAAGCTTTTCAAAATATTTATTTGGGTGGATTTGACATTTTAAGTAGTGATTATATATTATCGTATTCAATTATATGAAATTTTATAATTTTTGTTACATAAATATTTATTTTACAAAATATCGGTTTTTAATCAAGGCTTATCTTGAAAATAAATTTCAATGATTAAAATCTTGATTTAAATGTAATTTGCTCTTAAAATGATTTTATTTGAAGAAATACTTGTTTGATTTTATTAAATCAAGAAGCTCGGGATTAAAGGAAGAACTAATTTATATCGAATTTCAATTCAATTTAACCAATCAATTAAATTTGGTCATAATTGAAACTAATTTGACCACAATTGCAATGCAATTGGTCAGTTAACTTTTAATTTGATCATAATTTAAATAGAATAGGCTAAATCTTAATTGAAATTATATTAAATAATTCCAAAAATGACCAAATTTCTAATTTAATTAGGGATATTTTAATCCAATTAAATCTAATTGGGTTATTTTAACCCCAAGTAAATTTAATTGGGGTTATTTTAACCCAAGTAAACTTAATTGGGGTTATTAACTAACCCCAATCTTAACCCAATAACATCACCAACCGGCCCAAGAATTTAAGACCTGACCCTCACTTGTCTTCAATAACAAAATTCGTCCAACCCATTACCCTTCCCGTGACCCGGCCCAATCCCCTTCTCCTTCCCCCTCTTATGTGATACGCACAAACAGCAAAAAAAAATAATAGCTATAACAATACACCTCATCAAACAATGATTTCAACACCGGCCAACAATCCGGCAATCGAACCCGACCCGTTCACGACGTAGAAGCAACGACAATTCCAGTGATCCGTGCGCCAGCTCTGACCCGACCAATGCCCAACGCAGTTTCAACGAAGCTTCCAGAATCAGGATAGCTCAGCCACAATTGATCGTTGCAAACTTGTACGATTTTCATACAATTCTACAACTCATCCCCATCCCCTTTTCAAATTTTGAAATTTTCCTTTAAGAATTCCAAAACTACCCCCCAAAATTTTGATCCCACATCGGCATTAGCTGAATTTTTTCCTACTTTTGTTCTCTATATATATGGTTCATTATAGAGCTAATGAAGGCAAGTCTCGGAAGGTGAAAAAAACTTTGAGCAAAACCACAATCGATTTTCTTTTAAAGTAAAATAATTTGTTCTATGAAGTTCGGCGGCTAATCGAAGTTCCCGAGTTGACGACGGCGACTCTTTCTGGTGGTGGTCGATTCTGAACGAAGCTCGTGGTCCCGTTTTGCTGTCCCAAAAGAGGTAAACTTCTCGACACTTTATTTTCTTTCTTGTGATTCTGCCTCATTTTTGGCTTCGTAGTAGTAATTTAGTTTTCTCTTGTATGCTGGGATTTGTTCGCTGTAGAGGCCTTGAAGGCCGTAGGTTGGTTGCGATGATGTTTTTGTTGTGATATTCCTGTAATTTAAACCCCATTCTGTGTTAAATATTTATTTTCTGCGTGTTTATGTATTTTGCTGAAATATGAGCTTTTGAACGTATCTTTTCCCTTTGTATTGCTCTACAATGGTAAAAAATGCGTCGATCGAAAACTGACTGGGTCAAGCTCTATACTATGTTTTGTTTGGCAACTTGAATTGAAAATCGCATCATGATGAAATCGCGCACAGTGTATGTTCTTGATTTGTTCCATTCACAGTTGTTTGGCTTTCTATGGATATGATGTTGTTCATATACTATTGGCATTCATGTATTCGAAACAGTAGCCTAGCATAGCGTAAGTTTTATATCCTCTCCGGTTGACATTTTGCAAAAACTTTTTGAGTACTACGGATGTTTATCCTAGCTTGTCCTTTCTATTTTCTAGATATATGGGACTCGTCACCATGTTTTCTTTGACTAATAATGTCAAAAGAAAACAAGGGAGTTCATTCCCTAAATGAATGTTAAGCTAATTTTTCCTCTCATTCTTGTGTATTTTCTCTACTCCTCGTTTTTTCTCCTTTTGTTGTTTTGCTTAGAGTATGAGCTCATTCCCTAAACATACCCCTTTCCCTTTTATTATATATATGAGGTGCAGTCATGTCTAGTTTTTTTGAGTTATGTTTGAAGGGTGTTAGTCACAAGATTCTGTCGATTTTTAATATCGAGAGGGTTTGTAGGTTGGTGAGAGAATAACGGTCCCAGGACTTCCCTCGAAAAACCTCTGGTTTGTAGTTTCTGTGACTCATTAACGAGAGAATGAGGATGAAATTTTTGGGGCGTGTTTTACTTTTGTTTTGTTGATTATTCGTCTGTCACTTGAATGAGAAAGAATGGATGAACGTAACTGTAACGCCTATTCATGTTTGTTTAGTGTTGTGTCATTAAGAAAGATTGCTTGAATTGTGTTTGAAGTCTTGGTAATTTCCTTCAAAACCTGCATACTGTTTTCTTTGTTTTAGTTCTTCTGGATCATTTTGTTGCTTTGAGTATTAAAATATATATATATATATATATATATAAATAAACTAGTTGGCTAGTGTTGCTGAGTATTTCTTGCAAACTTAGACCATTAAGTTGTATTCCACATATTCTTCCTCGTTCGATTATCTTACCTTGACCGCCATATATATTCTTTTATTTCTATTCATTTTTTCATATTATTTTGAGAATTAGGTTTCGCTTATAATTGATTTTGTTGATCTCATTCATTTTAGACCCTTTTATGCTTTGATGCTTAGTTTGGAAATATGTGTTAATTTTTCTCTTTATTCTTTCTTCGCATGTGAATGTGTCTAGTTGGAAACGAACTCAGTCCCTCTTTGCATTACCTTCATGGTCCATTGAAGCCCACCATCTCTATCGAGTCAACTCCAAAGGAAAATCCACATCGATCTTATGGCATACCGGATGCGAGAAGACGGAAGAAGGAGAGGAAATGGGTTAAAACCCATTGACAAAGCTTTTAAGAGACTCTGAAGTCTTGATTTTATCCATCCCGATTTTATTTGTTTATTTATTTACTTATTTGTTTGGGCCTCAAAGCCAAAGTTGTAATTTAATACAGGTGAAGTGGATTTTGAGCCAAAAAGGCTCGAAAATATAGTTTAGGATAGTTATGGGCCAAAGCCCAATATTTAGATTATGACATGTGAAATTGTGCCAAAAGCCCAATTAGACTACGACAGGGTGATGGATTTGGGCTTAAGAGCCCAAATCATTTATTTTTTCCCCTCTTTCCCTTTTTCTATGTTGTTTGCTTTGTGTTCTTGCGAACCTAGTTAAACCCCTAACTAAAAAAAGGGCAGTCCGGTGCACTAAAGCTACCACTATGCGCGGTGTCCGGGGAAGGGTCCCACCACAAGGATGTATCGTACGCAGCCTTACCTTGCATTTTCGCCAGAGTCTGTTTCCAAGGCTTGAACCCATGACCTCCTGGTCACATGACAGCAACTTTATCAGTTACTCCAAGGCTCCCCTTCAAGTTAAATCCCTAACTAAGTCGCTAAAAAATTGATTTTGCAAAACTTTCAAAATACTCCTTAATCAACTTCTTTTTCAAAACCCGATTTTTTCTTTCAGAAGTTAGTCAAAAGAAAATTATTTTTCAAATAATCCGGATAATCGCAAGTTAGCGGACATTTCAGATGCCTTAAAAACTTTCCTAAAATGTTAATAGAAACCGCTTATCTAGAATTTCGAAACTTAAATGATTTTTCTGTTTTGAATCATCTAAGTACTTTATAAAGATTTTCTTAATTTCTTTTCAAATAAATTAAGTGACGATTCTAAAAAAAACAAAAAATTTTGCAAAACAATGATGTATGCACATTATTCATGGCTTGTACTCGATGTAATTATATTTTTTGAAAATATAAAATACTAACACGAATAGAAAAAAATTGAGAAAGAAAAAGAACATAAAAAGGAAATTAAAAGAGAGATAAAAAGAGAAGTAGAGGATAAAGATATAAGAGAAAAAATAAAAAGAACATAAAAAGGAAATTAAAAGAGAGAGATAAAAAGAGAAGTAGAGGATAAAGATATAAGAGAAAAAATAAAAGAAACAAAAAGAAAACAGAATAAAAAAGGATGTACATTGTAATTTTAAAAGTTATGGTAGAAATACTTCTATTTTGCTGAAATCTAGACTATTTTTGTAAGGCTCCCTATTATATATCTGATATAGACCTAATATGCGCTGAATATACATTGTGCTGGTTACAGCTATGCGCATAATTTCATTTGCCGCTTGACTAAAACTGTAAATTTCCTCTTTTGTTTTGTAACGCAGACATTCTCCACCTAAAACACAATTAAAACTATACTTCTAAATATAGAATACATTTTATTTTCAAAATTAACGGGTTTATAGCATATAGATCACTAATGCTTGTATTAGGATAGATTGTCTATATTATATTTCTTGAATGTGGTTCTTCCTCGGATTCTTTTAATGTGGGATGCCTTATGCACCAAACCTTTTACAGCATAGAGATCACTGATGATCACCATGTTCTTGGGGGATATTAAGGATACAATTAGATCTCATTGCTAGTCTTGTCTGGTCTTTATCTCTCATTCCATATCAAGTAACTTTAAGAGAAAAGCAATAAAAATTGTGGTCGCGGAACGTAACATTGCCAGGAAAACTATAATTTTGTAGGGTTTCTAAGCTACCTAGTTTGTCAGACTAGAGAAGAAAAAATCATACCTTTTCAAATAATGAAGATATATGTCAAGATTCCTCCTAGAATATTATTTGGTGACACTTCAATTTATAAATTGTTAAAAGATTTAGCATGGTGGTGGAAATGGAGAATTGATTCATCTATCATTTGATGCTCGGAGTTTCTTGTCACTATCAATGGGCATCTAAATACATTACATAATTGTGTTTTTGTATTATTAATGGGATTTGATTCTTCAGTAGCAACACAATCCAATCATTGCAGGATTTGCATACTAAACACTCACAAAGTACTGTATGTTTATGATAATTTTCCTGTAGCACATCCGAACAGCAGTAACACCACAAGAATTAGGCGCGATTTTCTATAGTAATCTTAAGTCAATATAGCATGATAATTGAGTTTACAATTAAATATTTATATATTTTAACACAGAATAAGCAAAGGCTACTGAGTTTCCAAGACTCCGGCGAGACAAAACTCTTGATTAGTCCCTGGATGTCACCCAGGGCGGAGCTAGCATACAATAAGGGGTTCATTCGAATACCTTTCGGTGAAAAATTACACTATTTATATATGGTTGAAATTATTTTTATGTATATATAGTGAGTGTTGAATCCTTTTGATTAGTTCGTATGTTAACTTTTAAATCCCCTTAAATCCTGACTCTGCCACTAATATCACCATAATAAGAGAGTTTTTTAACGTCTTATAGTCATCATGGTTCATGGAAAATGTTGAATTTTTTGTTTAAATTAAGGAAAAATTTCACAAAAACACTACTTAAGATATCTAAATTATTAAAAATCTCTCCACTTAGTAAAAATTATAAATATTTCTTATTTGCATTTTCTCTCCTAAAAATTAGGATATATTTATGAGATTAACTATGTATTTTCAATAACTTCTCAAATATAGTTATTTTATAAATTTTTAAATAAGGAAATTAGTAGTATAAGGCAAATAGGACACTACATTTATCTGTTTAACAAAAGTTTCTACGCCTCTACTGTCTCTTCTTTCTTTTCATCATTTTCAACTTTGTTTCTTCACACACCATCAAAGCAATTACAATCACCACTCTTTGCTCTTTATGCATCATTTAAGTTTCATTTATACATTACCAAAATTTCTCCGGCGTATCCACTAGAGAAACAAGAAACAACGATGGCATATGGTGTCTTCGATCACCGTCAATCCTTAACCCAGCAAACAATAATTCAATAGACGGTTGAGGATGAAACTCCATGAACTCCGTTAACCCATTTCATCGAAGAAAAGAGAATCTAGCACTTCTAGACGAAAAGGTGTTGTTTCAAAAAGAAAAGTTGAAGTCACAACGAGAGACATGTTACCAAAGGTTTAACAATTTTTGTATCTGATCATTTTAATTCGAGACACATTTTTTATTAGCTGAAGATACATAATATAGCTTAGTTCTATATGCATGTTCCAGGTGCATATTATTGTATCCGTACGCCTGATACATTTTTTTGATAAATATCTCTTTTATATACATGTGTATACTTATAAGGTTTATGTATTTCTTTTAAAATATGTTTTTCTATCCTGATACATTTTTTGTGTTGTGTATCTCTTATACCTTTGTATTTCAAATCTCATTTTTTATACTGATACATCATGTCTTATCATGATACGTTTTTAATTAATATTTGTATCTCTTTGTTTAGGGTTTGAAATTAATTGCAAAAAGTTGAAAAGGGAAAATAACACCAAGAAAAAAAGAGAAAAACTAAAAATGAATGAATCTTGAAGTTGCCTATGGAGAAGCATATTTACAAAAAATTGCATTATTAACTAAATGCCATCTTTTTTTTTGTATTTAGGTGTTAGAAGATCTGCAGATAAATTACTCCTTAAATGAGTTAATTGCCATTACTTTTCATAATTACAGCGAATTAATTATTTCTTAAGATGTAACATCAATTATGTATCTATTTTAATATTATGTATTTGAAAAATTAAAAAATAAAAATTTATAAAATTTTGGAAAAAATTGACATATGGTGTAATTATGGGTAAACTAGTCGTGATTTATGTAAAACTCTCTTAAATTAAATTACTAAATCTATTTTTTGAAGAGGTGTCTTTTGGAGAAAAGGTGCCTTTTAGTGAACGGTTGTGTCCTTTATGAAAGGTGCCTTTTAGTAAAAGATTGTGTTCTTACATCCTTTGGTTACCTTAGTTCTATTTAAATGCTACCTCTTGTGATTTCAACGTATGCTTACAAAAAAGTGTTTACTGAGACGCTCAGAAACTTTTTACAGAGTATTTTCCTTACAACATTTTCAAAAAGTTGTTTTTTTCTCCAAAAAAGATCAAGTTTCTGACTTCTTGATTTCTAGAAGAATCTCTTCACTATTTGCTTAGTACAGAATTCAATAGGTTTGTCATATCCACTAAAATTATTTGCATATAATTTCAGAGCAATCTCGTCTAGGAGAGGGGCAAATATTATTTTTAGGAAAATATTTCGTGCGTGTTTCAAGTCTTTTAACTATTCAGATTATTAAATCTTCATCTTTGTATTCTTCTCATATATTTTGTATGTGTTCAGGAAACATATTTTTCAATAATCTAAAAATGATATTTACCATGAATGAAATTGAGGGTTGTCGTGGTTATCTGTTAAACGTTGGATCGCAACGCTGATTGTTTTCAAACTTGGCCATGTGGAGATGGACTGCGGCCAAGAGATTAAAGTTTGCTACTGCTTTTTGATAAAATGAGGTAAACGAAGAGGGGATGGTATTGGCAGAGTTTGCTATGGAGAGAATAATTACATTTAAAGCAATGGTTGATTAGTGCACTACCGATTATCGATCTACGTGTTGTACCAGAAAATTGTTGCTAAGTTTATGTTATAGAGACGGAATTAAAAAGAAAATGTGGACAGTTTACTTAAATGTTCCGCAGGCCCTCTTATTCTAGGGATTTACTGAAATTAAAATAATTGTGATAATTTGATGGTCTTGGCGAAATTTATGCCTTTCCGCAATTATTGACGAAAGAGATCGTCAATGATTTTTTAAAGAAAAATATTAGTTTGATTGATGCGCTGCTTCAGAGAAGGGATCTTGACACAATCCGAACCAAGGCCTAGTCGTGTCGGGTGCCTCAAGCCCAACTGGGACCAAAGACCACCCCCAATGCCTAACCATAACCTCCCTACATCCTATGTCGGATAAATTTCGTACATATAACAAGATGGAACAATCATAAATCAAATACATTCAGATTTCATCCCCAATACCAATATAAATGCTAAGGCTGACACCAATACCGGCATCGCCCATGCAAACCCAAAGTAGTCTAACAAAACCTCTATCCAAAATCAAACCAATATCCGATCGGGACATGCCCCGACCATAGCTAAAAATCAAAGTCTAAGAAATAACAAAAGTATGTAGGGAAGTCCAAAACATGAAATGGACTCTTTCAAAATATGGAAGCTCACCACTTCAATTCGACACAAAGTTGTCCCCGAATCCACACAAAGTTGTCCCCGAATCCAAGTCACTGAGCAGGAGGAGTAGTATGGATGGTTCCTGCATCGTGTGGGGATATAGTACCTCGAAGACAGATTAGTGGGTGAATGCTAGCATGTACTCAGGAAAATTAATATTTATGGTAGGAGAATTAATTAATATTTTCCTTTCTACTAGACTTCCTAAAATATATGGAACTCCTAAAATATATGGTAGGAGAATTAATTAATATTTTCCTTTCTACTGTTCAATTAGAAAATTACTCCTAAAATAGGACTCTATTAAGGAAATACTTCTATAAATATTGGGATGTACGTTAAACTAGAGAACAAACCGATTTGACTATTGGGAGAATAGATTCCCGACAGACAAATGGTGGAAGCTTTCAAAATTTTACTCTTAGCAACTCCTATGTTCGAAGCAAATCGGTTTGACTATTGGGAGAATATGATTGATGTTTATCTAACTTGATTCTGTTGCATGTCTAGATTGGTGGATGTTTGATTTTTCTAACCCTCAACTTCTTTACTATTTTTGTCAGCATAATAGAATTCAACATGTGTGTATATATATATTTTCTTTGTTTTCATTCAAAATCATTCTTTAGGGTCAAAATTTTCGCTCAGACAAGAATTAGTTGGATCAAAATCGAAACTTTCTGATCACTATTATATTTTTTTTATAGTTTACAGGTCGATGATGAATATCGGTTGGCTTTGAAGAATTTTTTGTGTAAAAGTTAGATTTAATTGTATTGTTTTGATGCCTTTATTATCTTATTATTTTATTTTAATTTACAGATGCTAGATGAATATGGGTCGGCTTTAAAAAAAAAATTTAGGTAAAAGTTTGGTTTAATTGTATTATCATAATATCTCTATTAGTTTGTTATTTTGTGGTAGTTTATAGTACATAGATGAATCTCGATCGGCTTTGAGAATTTTTTGAGTGTAAAATTTAAGTTTAATTATATTATTTTGATATCACTTTTATCGTATTATTTTGTTGTAGCTTACAGGTGATAGATAAATGTTGGTTGACTTTGAAGAATTTTTTATGTAAAGGTTAGGTTTAATTGTATTATTTTGATATCTCTATTATCGTATTATTTTGTTATTGTTTACAGGTGGTAGATGAGTGTCGGGCGACTTTTAAAAAATTTTGTGTGTAAAATTAAATTTAATTGTATTATTTTGATGTCTCTATCATTGTATTATTTTGTTGCAATTTACAGATGGTAGATGAATATCGATCGACTTTTAAAAATATTTTTGATAAAGGTTAGATTTAATAAATAAATTCTTCATCATCTTTACATAGTCAAAAAATATTAAATTTAATTATTAAAGTCATCTTTATTATTTAAACAAATATCCTATTTAGTGTAATGTTTGAACTCATTAAAGTGAGGTACACACGCAAGACGCTTACACCTAAACTAGTATATATATATATATCATGCCGGAAGAGGAAATCGGGTTTAGCATGCATTTAAAATCTTAACCTGGGCTATGTAGCTTGATCGTCCTAAAATCACCCACGGGCTATATGGGTCCAGTGTTACTCCCCAAACAGGCCCCAGTGCATGCAGCCGCACGAACTGGAGATATCAAAGGGACCGGGAATTCCCGTGCACCCTTCGCCCTCCATGATACATATACACAAGTATAACTTGGGAGATTCCTATGTACCCCACAAGTATATGGTCGCCATGACCAACCCTCATGTCGAAAAAACATGAGTTTCCAGTGTCCATCCATCGAACTCACACCTTCACGGTCAGCTATCACACCCCGCTATTATTTCCAATTAAAACCTTTATCACATAACTAAACCACCAATTTCAAGATTTAATTACCAAAGAATTATAAAGTGGTATCGTCATACCGACTATAGCTTGCAAGCAATGTCATTAGCCAGCACTTAAGGGATTCTTATGTACCCCATGGACTCCATTATAAAGATCACTTGGGTGATTCCCGTGTACCCCATAAGATTTTTAAAACCAAAGTCATGGCCACCAAGGCCTTGCCAAACTATTTAAAACCAACCAAACC
Organism: Capsicum pubescens; assembly: GCA_030864215.1. NCBI lineage: Eukaryota > Viridiplantae > Streptophyta > Magnoliopsida > Solanales > Solanaceae > Capsicum > Capsicum pubescens. The sequence continues at coordinate 187,316,104 of CM061544.1, read as the reverse complement.
AATTTAAGTTTCATGACCATATTATGCAATGCAAAGATTTCGATAAAAGTCAAAGTATGTGACAAAACCATTCTCATAGGCATTTTAACAAACATGTTGGGGGCATATAGTTTCCAATACCAAAATCAATAACCAATTAACCATTCCCATGAAACCACATGTTTAAACCAACATTATAACATGAAAATCCATAAATAAAATATGGGAAAACATTATCCAACCATTAGTAACCAAAACCCCCAACATATATTTCAAAACCAACACAAACCCAAATTTTTTCCATGAAAGACATTAAGTAAAACATTCTTTTAGTTTAACTAACAATGAGAGAGGAGCAAAATGCCTTATATACTAAAGAAGACGGAGAGAAACCACCCGTTAGAGCCTTAATTGATTGCCTTGAAGAAAACCCTAGCCTTTCTTGACCCAAGACCTTAAGAGAGATTCAAGATTGATTTGAGAGTGTTTGATTGAGAATAATAGGGTAAATGAAGTCCCTATAGTGTTTTAAGTCGTGGGGTCAAAGGGAGTTAAGAGGAAAAATGTCCAAAATACCCTCATCTTAAAAGCTGAAAAATGAACGCAGGTGGGTACAGTTTGGGCACCTCACTCGTACCCCATCATACGAGTAGTAACCCTAACTCATACCCTATACAGTACCTCAAGGGCTTGACACTGTTAATCATACGATTTGCCCTACTCTTCTCGTACCCTCTCCATACGACTCGTATGGAGTCTAGTCATACCTTGGACAGTGAATGACCTACCACATACTGATTATTATATGATTTGGGTTACTAAGTCGTATCCACATCATATTACTAGTAAGCTTGAGTCGTATGATGTCCAGAGAGTTCAAAGTCCAGGAAATTTCTAAGGGTCAAACTCAGGGTGTTTTATATCTAAATAAAGAGGGAATTTTTAACCTCTTATTTCCACTGATTTTGATTTTCTCCAATCTTCACTGTGTGTTATTTTAAGAAGACACAAAATTAATTGCATAAGACATTAGTGATGGGGCTACCACTTGTTGCAAGTGTGGAAATAACCCTAATGTCAATGACTATGAAGAAAGTTGATGCAAGACTTGGACAAAGATAATGTCAAATCACGGAACAACAAAAAGGTTATGCAACAAAACAATGGTCATAGAGAGAGAAAAAGAAGCCGCATAGATGGGTTCTATCTTCTAACTTTACTTATTATTTATGCGTCTTACCCTTGTGATTTTTGTGAATTATATTTTCATAAATATTAGGGTAAATAATATATTCGCGATGATCTTCAAATGCTTGATAATTGTAAGAATAATATTTTCTTATGTGATTATTGTGATATGTTATTCTTGCATAAAGATCATATGCTAAATTTATTTCAAGTTATGAGATGATATAAAATATTTTATTTATTAGGGTCATATTAATAATTTAAAAATGTGTTTATAATTTTGAGATCCTGAGAATAAATGATATTTATTATTTTATGTCATTTAAAGGGTAAAGATCTTTTTGTGTTTAATGTTCTAAAAGAAACACAATAATTTTGTGTAATTTATCTAATTGTGATTCGAGTTTCCATGTGAGATGTTTATGACCTTGAAATATTTAAATTGTGGGGTTTCTTGCTTATGAATAGAAGTTAGTATTAGACTTAACATTTAGTATGACCCAACTCTCTATTTGGAGGGATATGGAATTTTGTGTGATAGTTTATCGATATGTTGATCGCAAAAAATGATATTAAAAAATCATAATTGAAATGAGAGGTTTTATTTCACATTTATAATAAAGGATCTTTGAGAAAACAGTACTACTTTGTGTATCAAGATCATACAAAATAGTGGGGGTAATGTATTAAGTTAATCTCATTACATTGAGAAAAGAGTGCTAAATAAATTTAGCCACTTACACATAAAGAGGCTAATACCCCATTTCATCCTATATCCAGTTAACTAATAACGAGGAAAGAATTATAGTTTAACTTATGTAATAAAACAATATTGGAAGGGCCAGTAATCGAGTTCTTGATTTTCTTTAGAAAACTAAAGAGTTACAAAATCTAAGTTTCATACTATTTTATAAGGATATATCGATACAAGTTGGTACTGAATATGTGAGAAAAATAAGTTTACTACATAATAGATCTTTACCTTGCAAGAAGGTTTACATTCTTTAAATAAAGAATTAAACTTGCTTTAGTAGAAGCAAGGAAAAGAGTTGGATGGCTAAGGGATTCTATTCTTATTCAGAAAATCCATTGATTTTGTAAAATATAAGCTCAATTTGTGATAGTCAAGCCACTCTAGCTCTTGCATATAAAGATTATTTAATGAGAAGTCAAAATACATAAGTTATTGATATGATTGTGTGAGAAAATTAATTCAAGAGGGAATAACTTCTATCACATCGGTGGAGTAAAATTAATTTGACTAATTTATTTACTAAATCTATTAAAAGAAAGTTATTTTAATATAAGACTCCTTAATTAGGTCCACCAATGATGAAACACTATCCAGCATTATGAAATGAATAGTTACGAATTCAAAGGGTAACAAAAAGTTATTGAAACGTGGATGTTTTGGTACTTAAGCAGGAGATATACTAGTACTGGTTGTCATAGTTGGAGGGTTCATTGAGTCTTCTATCTATCACTTAAGCAAAATCACAAGAAATAATTGAATTGACATAATTTTAAATTCAGTAGCAAGGGTTTTGAGTTCTTCCAATAGATGGACCATCTGTTGCAACAGATTGATCATCTATTGGAAGATACAATCCAATGGCAAGAACTGCATTGTGTTGTTCCAACAGATGGACTATCTGTTACAACATATTGGTCATATGTTTGAGCAATACAATCTAGTGGCAAGAATTCTATTGTGTTCTTCCAGCAGATGGACCACTTGTTGCAATAAATGGGTCATCTGTTGCAATAGATGGGCCATCTATTATAATAGATGAGTAATTTGTTAAAATATTTTTTGTAGTCTGTTGTATTTAGTTAATTTCTAGTTTCCTTTTTATTGATTCGCAAATTAATTGTTGGACTATAAATAAAAATATATTTTATATAATAAATAATAACATTTGTATTTCCAGCAATGAGTTAAAATTATCAAAGTCATAACAAACAACAACACAAGTTTACTATTATAATAATCATGGTGCATTACGATCGAGGCATGTAGTTCTTTTGTGGACAACACTCTAACATATGGGGAACTTGTGTTTTCTTGATAGAAATGATTCTTCGACTCCATGCCTTTTCTTATATCACTTTCTTCCCGGCTTGATACTGCCTAGATTAATATTTATAGGAGGTATTAGTCTCTCCAAAAGCTCTACAAGAACAACCCAAGAATCTTCAGGAGGCACTAGATTGATATTCTTACAATATGCCATTAGATATCTTTCCACCAAATACTATGGAGACAATACTCATAAATTTGAGTTCCATATTGTGTACCATATTGGGATCGACGCATTGCCATAGCATGTGGACAAGGTATTTTGTCCAAGTCAAAAACTCTATTTGTACAAGATCTTCTCTGAAGATCAACCATGGAAACATCACCATGAACAACGATACTGATCTTGTAATTTGCTATTTGTTGAGCCAATAACTTATTCCCCAAACTGAGGCTCTTTGATATTTATTTTTTCATTTCTAGAACAATTTTGTTTCTTGAGTTCACAAACTTCATATGCCTTTCATGAAAGAATTTGGCATACCTCTTGTTTATTTTATTAAATAGCGCTACAATGGGAAATTCTCTTTCAATGCCAAATATTGTATTCACCGATTCAACTATGTTTGATGTTATAATATTATATCTATATAAAAAAATAATCACTTAGTACGACATACAATATTACAAACTTGTAACTTAACCAAGACATTAAATTTATGAAAAAGGCTCAAAAATACCTCTGAACTATCTGAAATAGCTCAAAAATGCCCCTTGTTAGATTTTTGGCTCAAAAATATCCCTCCGTTAAATATTTGGCTAAAAAATATCCCTCTCTAACGAAATTCGAAAAAGGATCAAAAATACCCCTGAACTATCTGAAATGGCTCAAAAATACCCCTCTGTTAAATATTTGGCTAAAAAATACCCCTCCCCTTAACGAAATTCCACCAAGCATGCCACTTAGATAAAAAAACTACGTGACTATGCCACATTACCATCCACATGTAAAATATTTGTATTTTTTTAATTATATGACATTCCTTTCTTCTTTATTTTTATTAAAAAACGTCAGTGAAACGGACAAAACTTACATGGCTTTTTAATTTTTAATTAAAGTAGACAAACAGTGGTTACACAATATTATTTTTGAAAAACTTTATTAAATGTAACACGCTATTATCAAATTCTTTGATCATCTAAAAAATAAGTTTTTTCCTGTTAATAGGTTTAAAAGTGTGAAACCCAACAAAAAAGTCTTATTAAACTGATAAACCCATTAATTATTAGGCTAGTATAAAAGTTAAAATTAAGATTTACTCGTAAAAGTAACAAATTTCAAACGAAACTTCAAATTAGTTACTCAAAAGATGTGTTTGGCTTTGCTAGCTTTTACTCAAAATGTTTATGTTAAAATAATTTAATAAATACCTCCTCTAATCTAAAATTAATGAATCTTTGAATGTGGCACACATCTTCAAAAGGTTAATGAATGACATAATTAAAGAATAATTTATCAATATTAAGTATCATTTTACTTCTTTTCAAAATTGTTCTAAAAATAATAAGATTATTCATCAAAACTGAATTTAGAAAAATGAATTCATTTCGAATGATTAAACAAGTGTTAAAAGGAATTCATTTATTTTGAAAAATAATTTGCATGTAGTAAATTCAACTCAATTATTAGTACATCAACATTTGCTAGCTTAAAAGTTAGAATTCTAGCTCCTCCCCCGAGTCAACATCAAATCAAAATCAAGTTGTCCCTCATCCCAAACGACAATAACAAGATGAAATTTAGAACTTTTAAAATACTAAGGAAAAGGTAAAATCTAGAACTTTTAAAACACTAATGAAGTAATTAGCAAAAGATTGTTTTTTTTGGTTTTTCCGTTTCACTGCTTTGCTAATAAAAATAAAAATAAAAATAAAAATAAAAATAAAAATAAAAATAAAAATAAAAATAAAAATAAAAATAAAAATAAAAATAAAGAAGAAAGGAATATCATATAATTAAAAAATACTAACATTTTACATGTGGATGGTAATGTGGCATAGTCACGTGGTTTTTTTTTATCTAGGTGGCATGCTTGGTGGAATTTCGTTAAAGGGAGGGGTATTTTTGAGCCAAATATTTAACAGAGGGATATTTTTGAGCCATTTCAGATAGTTCAGGGGTATTTTTGATCCTTTTCCGAATTCCGTTAGAGGGAGGGGTATTTTTTAGCCAAATATTTAACGGAGGGATTTTTTGAGCCAAAAATCTAACGAGGGGCATTTTTGAGCTATTTCAGATAGTTCAGGGGTATTAAATTTATAATATTGTACCTATTTCCTGGAAAAAATACCCGGCTCCATCTCTCGAAACCAACACGTTTGAGATGTTGTGCTGCCTTGGGCACTATATTCCTTATTTTATTAAAATAGTGAAAAAATGCAGCTCTATCATATGCTTTAGATGCTCTATAAAAAAGAGACATGATACTTTCATTGTGATAGTTGTTTCGAATATTTTCTCCCAGATGCCTCATACAACAACCAAAGTGAGCTAAAGGGTAGAAAATTGAACCCTTCTTTTGGATACTTGGATGATTATCCAAAATTATACACAACTCATTGATATCGTTTACACAGCTTCGCATTTGTTCAAAAAATATTTATACGAGGTATCACATTCCTTGTCCACTACACAAAAAGAGACAGAAAAGATGTAATTCTCTACATCCTATGCCATTGCCGATAGCAAAACTCCTTGATACTTACTCTTCAAGAAAGTCCCATTGATGGCTATGACTTTTCTCAGTTGTTGAAAACCAAGAATCCAAGCACCATACGATAAAAAAAGTACTTGAACCTTCCATTTTCATCAACATGCAATATCATCTTACTTTTAAGATTTGTGGACTCAAGCATGTAACGGTAGACATCAAGGACTACATACTCGTGCTCATGTGTTCCCCTAACCAAAGACTTGGAAATCTCCATGGGTGTATAAAACTTCCAATAACTGGCCGTACAACCCAATTCTGTATGGAGTTGATTGACCATATCACTTGTAGAAGGGCCTTTGCCATTAAGGAATCTATTTTGAAAATATTTACCGAGGACCTTTGTCGTGACATGAGGATTATGGCTCGTAATATGCTCCGAACCACATGTGTGATATTTTCATAAACATTAATGGTGAATCTATCAAAACTTAAGTATTTCATAGTTCTCAACCACCACTTGCAGTCAGGATTAACACATCTAAAACAATAGACATTGCTCGAATTAATTACCTTCTTTAGTCAAAAATATTTTTTCAAGCAAACAATATACAAAGTTGTAGCTAGTCTATCCTTATTCTTGAATTTCATTCCCTTATAAAAACCAGTCTCACTATTTTGAAAATTGCCCGACAGTGTTGATTGAGAAGAACTGCCCACTGTATTACTCGCAGCAACGGGCGTAGGTGTTTGATAATCCTTCTTTACTTCATCTTTACTCTCATCATCATCTGGAATATTCATGTATAGATCATCTAATTTATCATCAAACATATCTTGTTTTTTTTTCTATATTCTGATTCTGATTCTTATTCTCTATCGGTTTTCAACCAGGTACACCCTTAACACTGGACTCACTGAATCAGTCAGATAAGCACGTAACCGAACCTGGTCAGTTATCTTAAATGATAACACTCTCTGATTTTCAAAGGAGTTGTGCATGTAGCTGATGACAAGTTCTTCCAGTTGATAATTTAGTCCACAATTGCTGATGATTGAGTCCACAAAATCATCACACGAAACATGACTTTGGACTGTCCTCGCTATCATATTTAACATTTTACCATCCTTCTAATGCCAAATATATCGATTGTTCTTCTCGATCTATTCACCATGACAATCCACCCCTATTGTTATTGATCCCTCCATTAGTGGTACCTAAAGACATTTGTTAAAAATATTAATAATGATATTATAGTAAAATTAATAATGCTTGCATAGTATAGACAACAACATATTAAATTATATACACTACACTATCATTATTAATGTTGCAACAAATGAGACATCTGTTGGATTAAGCTTAAGATTTTTCCCCAGAATAGTAACTTGAATCCCAATAGATGAGTCATCTGTTGCAATAGGTGAGTCATCTGTTGCAACAAATGACTCACCTATTAGGATTTGTGTTACAGTACTATAGAATCTGAAGATGATTCTAGCAGATGAGTCATCTGTTGGAATAGGTGACTCATCTGTTACAATAAATTATCCATTTATTGCAACAACTGACTTGCCTGTTGGGATTCATGTTAACCTAAAGCTGATTTCAACACATGAGTCATCTGTTGCAATAGATTACTTGGTTGGTCGATGCCAAATATAGTAACCCAACTTGGTTGGGGTTGACACCACAGGGAAAACGTTGAAAAATTGCTTAACCTTGATGTAAATAACGAGCAATGAGGAAATAAAATGGTGGGATTTTGGAATTATCAGTAACTAGTAACTAAATCTTGAATGCTTTGAGTTGTAAACAATAGAAGACAAACACTAGGACTGTGTTCCCCCTGGTTTCTCAACTCCGTAGATTTCTCATGTTCAACCCGCCTATTCTGTTGCTCTGCATATAAAGCCAACACGATATGTATTATCAACCACCTTTTGAACGTGTTGATAAATCTCACCATTTACCTTGTGAGTCTCAGGGTGTCGCCTTTTGCTCCTTGTCTATGACTTTTGTTAAACTTTCACCTTTTGAGTCTCAAGTTGATTAGATGAGATAATGAAATACTAAGATGGATATGAATCTCAAATTACTATCTTAATCTTCTTTTTCTAATCACAAACTCCCTTGTGAGGACGTTTGCAAATACAGGCTATCCGCAAGCTTCTGTAGTAGCTCAGAGGTCAATTATATGAAGAAGATTAAGACACATGTGTAAACATTAGAATAGATGAAGTATGTAAAAGTATTTAAACTAATATTAAGGACCGTAACCTAATAATACATAAACCCTAGGGTATTTATAGTATCTCAAAATAACCCATAAATCCTAATTAAAATGGAAAAGAAAAAGTAATGTCGGCATAAGGTACGACTCTCTCGTTCACTCGTAAGGTCTTCTTACGAGTCGTACGATGCTAGTAGTATCCATTCCAGTGTCTAATCTTCCAGGCTTCAACTTTGTGTTCTTATTACGACTCCTGCTCACGAGTCGTACCTTGAATATACGACTCGTGGCCTTTAGTCGTTACCCCCTGGGACTTCTTACTTCAATTTTCTAAACACTTTTCTGCTTATAGTTAGATCATATGAGTCGTACTTAGACTTCTGACTCGTCTTCTTTGGTGACTTAAACTCTGATTGGTAGCCTGAGGTTCTGTTCTCCTTATGGTTTTTTGACATGACCCGTATCATCATCTTACGACTCGTATGACTAAGTCGTATCTTTTCTTTACTTTGAATTTTTTCTTGGCCTTTGGTTCTGCTGTGCTTACGAGTCAACCTACGAGCCGTATGATGTGTTGAAGACTCGTGAGAAGACTCGCACCATCTGCAACTTTGTTTTTTTGGGGTATTTTTCTTCCATTTTATTCCAAAACTATTATTGACCTATTTCACCTGCAGCAAGCAACAAACCACATCATATGAATCAAACCTATGTACAAACATAAATTCTTTATTTTAAGCATAGAGGTGTTTCTAACTAATTCTATCTGAGCCTTGAATGAACTACATTCTCTTCGAGGGGAGCTCCAATTCGAAGCGTGGGCTACTAAGGAAGGCCCCTTTCCATATCGAGGAGAGTCTGAAATAGTGTTTTGGAATTCATCGATATCGGAGTACAAATCTTTTAGGTACTCTAACGGATAGAGCTTTTTCTGTGGCATATTGAGAGCTTCCATAGATCCTTGGTTTGACCTCCCGTAGTGGTCCTTGCTTTTAAGAAAGCGGAGCGGGGCCAATTTCTCGTACTTGCTCAGTGTGCTTCCACGGTACATCAACACCCTCAACTTAGAAGTTTGCGTGTCCTTAGGCAAAACAAAACTCAAAACTACAAATCATAACATCGATGCTTAAACAGGAAGATCCTAAGATACCTATAGCAATAAATTTTCAATTTAGTTTTCAATAATTTTGTTCTCTTCCTAGTTTTACTTTTCAAGGCTCAAAATGTGTATATCGATTTGCACATGGAGAAACATAAAGGAATCTTATGATGGCATTACATTAGTGACAGACAACCAGGAATAGATACAAACCATATTAATCGAACAATCTAGCAACCTAACAACATAACCCATGTGCGCTCACAGTCAAACAAATCCTATTTACTCAATTAAAATCAATCAATTTATTTAGGGATATATCAAAACACGCTCTCTCTCACAAAGAAGTACTGTCGGTGTATACAGAATACCACAGGCTTGCCCATATGCTCTCTTCCTAGGTTTTTAGATTGTCGAGAAAGGATCACTAAAGGACTTAATTTGGTTTGTAACGTAGGTTAGAGGTTGCTATGGTATATTTTTGGGGTTTATTTAGTGACTACGCCTCCTTGACACCACGCTTTATTCAGGGTCCACCTTTTATTCATTTTATTTCCGCCCTTATGTCTCCCTTTTTCTTTTAAAGCACATTCAAATTGGACTGGGTGTGGTTTTATTTTCTCACTTTATTTTTTTCTTTACTTTTATTTCTTTGAAATTTTTTTCTTTTTCTTTTATTTTCTTTTATTTTCACCGCACCTGTCCTTTTTTATTTTTTCTTTCTACACTTCATTTGTCATACTTATTTTTTCCTACATTCCCCTATAATAACAACCCTTAACTTAAGCAATTTGCCTGAGCTGAGATGCACAATGCCCAAGAAGGACCAGGATCAATACAGGTTCATTGTAGAAATGGGAAGGTAAAATCGCAAAAAAATTGGGTCAATTAAGGCTCAACATTTGGATCAAGGGATTCATTTCACATTTGGTTGGGCATTTAGGCTCGAGTGGACTTTCAACAAATATGTCCTAAAATTATTTCCTAATCAACTATCCTGAACTCTAGGTAAGAGCAACTAGGCAAGTTCTAGATTCAGATACACCAGGAACTAAGAAACGCATCACATATACTCGCACATGGTTATACTGCTAAGTACTGCTTATCCAATTTTGCAATTGATCACCCTAGTTGTTATATCCCTAATACTAGTGTCATTAATAGATTCATAGTTGTCTCACACAAATACACATCACACAGTAATCAACATTTTCGGAGGGGCGTCAATTTTTCAACATAAATTTTTTCAAAATCAAACACTTTCAAGCGCGATCATTCAAAATAAGGTCTACTGCCACAAGAACAAATTTTCCTCCTATTTCAGTTATTTGTAGCATACACACACAAAAATAAAAACAACACAAAACATAAACATGCCAATTCTTCAAAATTTTCAAATTGTGGCCACGAGCTTTGAATCATGGAAAGTATAGCCCGTAGCGACCTTGGTACACCCCCACCCTGTAAGACCCCGCAAAATTCTAAGCTTAACTCAGTCTGTTAAAGCTTTAAAAGAGGTCTCAAACTTATAAAATTTTAGCTAAGTATTCAAACTTAGTGTTATTTTAGCCTTCGTAGGTTGTCGACTCTATTTCACGACCCTCGTGACCTTAAAGTAATAATTTTTAGATTGAATCATGATCAAAAATGTTAGTGGGTGTTCTCGAACAAGTTTTGGATTTTTTGGACTTCGTTTGGATCATATTTGAAAGCTCAAACCAGTGGATCGATGCGATCTCGACGCACCGCATTGCCCATCACATCGATGAATATTTTCGTTCAGCTCCCAGTGCAAATTCCAGTGAACCGATGTGGACTCGCCGCGGTGCGTTGGCCATCGATGACACGGAACATCAGTCTGCGCATCGCTAGGCCAGTTTTTCATTCATTAAAAACAACTTCTAGAGGGGTAAATGGGACATTTTCCTCACTTTGACCCAGCCCTTAAAACACTAAATTCAGCCTTCACAAATCAAATTAAACTCTTTTCTCTCAAATTGCTCTTAAGACCAAAACCCTAGAACATTAATTTCAAAATCAATTCTCAAGAACACTCCATCAATTTTTAAGAATTCAAGCATTAAGGTATGTTAAGTGTTCATCCAAGGTTTTCCTTCCACCCTTGGAGTTCAAGAAACCTTTTGAACTACAATTAAATAGTTTTGGATAAATTTTATGATTGAATTTTGATTGTGTTCATGACTATGATATTAGTTGAGTTTAGAATCCATGATTAATTACAAGTTCATGAGAAAAAGATGGCATGTGTGGGTTGTGGTATGGTTACATGTTTAAAACCCCTTTGAAATTGTAAGTTGGGATTATGATTATGATGCTTGCATGTTGTATTACAGTCGTGTGCATAAATTATGCTCTTCAAGTGTTTTGGCGAATTGTTCACGTGAGTTAAGTAATGAAATTATGTCATGTTAGCATGTCTACAAACTCATGTATATCAAGTGTGTGACAAAATGTCTAAATGAATGCATTTTAGTGAGCAAGTACTATTATGCTACTAAATTCATGCAGTTTTCTACTTTTCATGCTATCGAGTCCTGGGGGTATTTAATACCCAAAGAATCTAGCTGTTTACTAAAGCTATAGCAGTTACAGAATAGTTTCAATAGTATTTAGTAATCAGTTCAGAACTCAGTAGTATTTAGTTTCGAACTCAGTCAGTTCACAGAATTCAGTTAGTAATTAGTTCGTCCAGTTCAGTTCATATAATTAATTTAGTGTCTTTCAGTTGGAAGTAGGATTCAGCATCGAGCGAGCCTAGGGATGGGGGCTCACCCGTTAGTTAGGACTGAGATCCTTAGAAGTAGTCCCTAAGCTCCAAAACTACGTAGCCAGCGTAGGTTATGAGATGTCACCCGTTAGATAGGACAAATATACTCAGGGATCACCCGCTAGTCAGGACTGATCTCAGGGGTCACCCGCTAGACTAGGAATGACCCCACAGCCAGTTGTCTTTACCCATGGCACGGTACTGACACCCTTCCAACTGGGGTTACAGATTGGACCCCAATTCAGTTATCTTATTTTGGGCATGTCGGTTAGATAATTACCTCCTACAGTCTTAGTTTCAGTTCCAGTCTTAGTATAGAACTCAATTTAGTTTTACAGAATCAAGACTGTCAGATACAATCACTCAGTTCAGTATGAAACTTAGTATAATTGCACAGAATCAGGACTGTCAGATATGTTCATTCAGTTATCAATTATACATAGTAAATTAGTAATCCAGAACTTAGTATCCAGTGTTATCATGACCTCAGTTACAGTTTATGTATTCATGCATGTACTCTCATTTAGTTATACTCATGTTATTCAGACAGTATTGTTCATGCATATGAACCTATGTATCTAAGCCTACCTCACTTAGCATACCAGTACATTCAAAGTACTGATGCATACCTTTCTTTGTGCTATGATGTCTTATATCATAGGTTCAGACGCAAGGGCTCTCGATCATACTTAGGAGCCCGATCGATCAGCAGCAGACTAGTGGTGAGTCCTCATTGTTCGAGGACAGATTTATTATTACAATATTTCAGTACTTAATTTATTTTAGTAGTCGGAATTAGTTGGGGATTTTTCCCATCAGCTTCTTATTCAGACAGTAGAGGCTTTTCAGACCAGAGTATTTTCTGACAGATGTTCAGTTTCAGTATTTATTTTAGATTTGAACCTTATGGCAAGTTTTTCTAATTTTGCACAATTATAGTATTATTATTCAGTTATTACAGTAGGTACCAGTCATGGGTTAGCTTGTGGTCCTTCGGGACTATGGGCATCGTGTAGCGTCCAGAGTACAGACTCGGGGCGTTACAAACTTGGTATCAAAGTCTAAGGTTCAACAGAGTCCTAGGAAGTCCGAAAATCATATCTAGTAGAGTCTTGTGAATGGGTGTGTAGCGCGCCATACTTATGGATAGGAGGCTATGAGATATTTTAGGAAAAGTTTTACTTCTTTCAGTATTCATGTCGTACGAATGAGCATGAGCTCAAGTTAAACTCTCAGTCTAATCCACTTCTTCCTTTTATTTATAGAATATACCTCCCAAAAAGAATAATGGAAGAAGAACAGAAAACTAGTCAGCACGTCAACCCGTTCAGTCAGATTCCCTGGATGAGCATGCCTCTCATGCAAAATTTAGGGTTGCATTCACTACTCTAGCCAATTTAGTAAAAGCTCAGAATGAATAGCCAGCTGCTGTTTAGGACAATATAGTGGCCAATACTACTGCAGCCAGAATTCAGAACTTCACCCGAATGAACCCTCCTTCCTTCACGGGATGTAAGTCAGAAGAGGATCCACAGGAGTTCCTCGACCAGGTTCAGAAAGTCACAGATATTATGGGAGTGACTTCCAGTGAGAGTTCTAATTTAGCTTCCTATCAAATATAAGATGTATCCTATATGTGGTTTAAGCAGTGGAAGGTAGATAAGGGTACAGATGCAGAGCCCATAGAGTGGGAGGAGTTTGCTACCGCTTTCCTAGATAGATTCTTTCTCTTAGAGCTGAGAAAATCTAGGATGTTAGAGTTCATTAATATCAGGCAAGACAATATGAGTGTGAAATAGTATTCCCTCAAGTTTACTTAGTTATCCAGGTATGCTTCCTATGTAGTAGCAGACAATAGGTCCAGAAGGAGCAAGTTTGTGTCTAAGGTGTCAGAGAGTATGGTCAAGGAGTGCAGGACTGCGATGTTGATTAAGGAGATGGACATATCTAAGTTTATGGTCCATGTTTAATAGATTGAGGAGCAGAAGCTTAAGAAGAAGGGGATAGAAAATAAGAGAGATAGAACAGGTAGCTTTAGTTTTGCTCAGCCAAGGTCAGAGAGTGGTAACTGTCCTCAATTTAGTCAAATTTTTTTAGCCCCAGTTCCATCTTTAGCTAGTACACTAGTACCAAGGTTTAGGAACGATAGTCATGATGGGGCGCCAGGCTCCAAAACCACGGGTAGTGTGAGTAATGGTCATACTCATCCACTTTGTGAAGAATGTGGTAGACACCACCTAGGTACATATACATCTGGAAGTGATATATGTTTTGGTTGTGATAAGACAGGCCACAGGATGTGGGAGTGTAGATTTATGGCTCAGAGGGGAAAAAATATACACTAGCAGGGTCAGTCCAATCGTCCTTCAGTTCAGTCCGATCGCCTAAATTGACAAGGTGCTACTTCCAGTACCGCCAGTGGGAAACGCCCAAATAGGATTTATGCATTTCAGTCTAAATAAGATCAAGAAGGTTCTCCTGATGCGGTCACTGGTATGTTACAGATCTCCCATTAACATATTTTATCTTATTAGATCTGGGAGTTTCTCTGTCTTTTGTAACTCCTTACATAGCGGTCGATTTCAAAGTCAGACCAGAAACCTTAACAGAACCTTTCTCCATCTCCACCCCAGTGGGTCAGTCTATCATATCCCGATGAGTATACTGGAACTGCCCGGTTATGATATCTCTGAAAGTCAGGCCTTCAGAGTCAGTAGTAATGTCAGCATATGTAGACAAGCAGTGAGAGTGAATGATGCCCAACCCGTCTTTACCTCAGTGCAAAGTTTTGTACTTCAGTTATCATGATGTCTACTCATGCCTTACATGTCAGCTCTATGATCATAGCCCATATTCGTGTATGTAATCATGTATGCTTACAGTTCTTAGTATAAGGATTTCAGTTCACTCAGTGTTACGAATCATATTCCATGAATACTGAAACTCTGAACTCAGGTCATGCGGTTCATGACTTCTGCACTTATGCCTTATAGTGTGTTCAGTTCACATGATTCATGCTACGCTTCTAATGATCAGCTAGATTTAGATTTATGGAATGTATATCCTCAGTTTAGATCTCTTGATAAATCCATGATGTTCACATTCTATTCCTCAGGCCTCAGTGAGTTTCGAGTTTGGTATAGTATTCATTCATGCTTCAGGTCCTCATGTTTTAACCCTTCAGCGAACTCTCCTTATGAAATAATATAGTGATGAGCGATTGCATACTTGTTTTACATGAGGCTGTAGTTATGAAGATAGGCTTGAATATCAGGTTAGTGTGCAAGCAAATGACTAGCTGGAAGTCATCTTTAGTGCATGAAGGGAGAGAAATGAGAATTTTTCGTAAGATAAGAAGTTGAGAAAATACAGAGCGTGAGTGTCTATTCAGATGCTCAATTTATGTCAGTATATATCACATAGTTATCAGAACCCAATATCAATTCCAGTACAGTCTCAGTTACCTTCTTAGTTATAGTGTTAATCACAGTCTTAGTCTAGTAATTAGATTAGAAACTCAGTTAAGTTTCAGGTTTGCTTGACCATAACATACAATTATGATTTATTTAGTTATCATTATTTTAGTACCTCAGTTTATATATATATGTATGGATTTATGCATATAGATCGTTTTACTTGATTTTATAAATAGTATTATTTTATCCTTATCCTGAGTTCATGCTAGCATTCATCCGCTAACCCGTCTACTGGTGGCTGTATACCCATGCTATGCAGGAATCAACCATTCTACTCCTCTAACATAGTAATTAACTCAGGGATATCAATTGGACTGAAGTGGTGAGTTTCCATCCTTTCGGAAGGCTTCATTTTATGTTATGGGTATTTCTAGACATCTTGCTTTCATTTTGGATATTGGTTTTGGCTATGGTTGGGGGTATTCCCAATCGACTTTATTACTCTTTTGGTTAGAGAATTTATGGTACTTCTATGGGTTGGAATTGGCGGGATCGATATTGGTGTCAGCCTTGGCATTGGAATAAGTTGGTGGGCTGACATCATTAGATATAATTTCTTACTGTCCCATCATATTTCATTTTGGGATTAATTACATTATGTTTTGGAACTTATTCGGTTATGGCCTGGTTTATGGCCTTTGTTTTAGTATGGTTTGTTATGGTTGGATTGTTGGTATAGGATGGTTGGACTCGATTGGGTCGGTCACGGTTGTGATCCTATCCCGGAGTCTTCATGTAAGATGTTACACTATCTTGTTACATGCTCAAAATATAGCCAACTTAGGGCAGGCAACTGGAGGTTGGGTTGGGTAATAGAGGTGGTCTCCGGTCCCGATCGGACTTGGGACACCTATTACTACAAGGCCTCGATTGGTTTATGTTAAGTTGGTATCAGAGCCTAGGTTCATGGCCAATTGGGAGTCCACAAAGCTATGTCGAGTTCTCTTTTAGAGGTGTGTAGCGCGCCACACTCATAAGGGAAAGGCTACAAGACATTTAGGAATGTTTCACTTTCTTGGTATTCTATTTTCAAGATTGGAGTCTCAGTCTTGAAATCTTCTCTAATCCTTATTTTTTCGTCTTTCAGATCATGCCTCGTCGATCTGGAACACAAAAAAATTCTTCTATCCTATTTGGGAGTAATGCTGAAGGGGTGCATCCTACTTTTAGGGTTCATCTTTGATCTCTCGGTCCTATCTCTGATAGGTCTAGAGTTCTACCAGTTGTTCCTAGTCCTTCTCAAGGCAAGGTGACTAATGCAAAATTTCATCAATCTATTCATGCTATTTCTAAATTAGTTGTTGCTCAGGCTGAGCGGGGTACGACTGGTGCTTTGCCTTCTAAGGCCGCAAGGGTTGGCTAATTTATAAAGATGGGTCCTCTCACTTTTTCAGGAGTGAAGGTGAAGGAGGATTCACAAGGCTTCTTGGATAAAATGGAAAAAATATTTTGGGTGACGCAGGTTACTAATGTGGAAGGGCTAAACTTTCCAGCTTATCAGCTCAAAGATATTTCTTATCAGTGGTATGAAGAGTGGAATAGGGATAGAGTATATGTGAAGGAGTCATCCTTATAGGATGCCTTCTCTGGTGCTTTTCTAGATCATTTCTTTCCCCAAGAGTTGAGGGAAGCAAAGATGGAGGAGTTTGTGAACCTCATGTAGGGAAGGATGTCTGTCAAGGAATATGCCTTAAAGTTTTGCTAATTGTTGAGGTATGCTCCTGATTTAGTTGCTGACACGCGGGTAAGGATGAGGAAGTTTGCTTTTGAGTTGAATTAGGATTTGATTTTGGAGAGCAAGACTACCTTTTTGATTAAATGTATGGACTTCTCTAGCTTGACTATTCATATACAGCAAATAGAGAATGAAAAGAGGAAGAAGATGGAGTTTAGGGATAGCCAGGGTAAGAGAAGTAGATTTTCTGACCAGGGAGGTGCTCAGTCTCTGGGTGGTCGAGATGGTGGCAAATAGCAAAAAAAAAGTGAGAAAGTTTTGGTTCCTACTCTTCTACTAGTTCTCCTTACCTGTCGGGCGACATGCATCATCATGGTGGTGATAATTTCTGGGTGCAGGGTGCCCAATCTCAGGCAAATAGAGGTCAGTCAGTTTCTTCATGCCCTCCTTGTCAGTTCTGTGGTCATCCTCATTGGGGTTATTGCAATGAAGAAAGGGACAACTGCTTCAAGTGTGGCCAGACAGGCTATCAGATCAGGGATTATCCGGTTAATAAGGTTGCTATAGGGGAAAATAATATCCTTGTGTCTTTATCTTCTGCTTCTACACCTAGTGGTGTGGCATCTACTTCTATTACCGCTCTTGGTTCTAGTATTGGTCGGAATAGGTTATATGTTTGGCATCCCGACAGGAATTCGAGGCATCACCGATATCGTTAATGGCATGTTACAAGTTTTCTCTCGTGACATATATTATTTGCTTTATCCGAGTTCCACTCTCTTTTATATGACTCCCTATGTTATTTAGGTAAAGTTCCACACTCGGTATGGGCACTTTGAGTTTTTGGTACTGTTATTCAGGTTGAATAATGCCTAGGTGGCATTTATGGATCTAATGAACAGGGTTTTTCATTAGTATTTGGATCTTTTTGTTAATGTGTTTATTGATGACATTTTGGTTTATTCAAAGAGTGAGGTGGATTATTCTAATCACCTCCGTGTGGTGTTGCAGATCTTAAAGGAACAACAATTATATGCCAAGTTAACTAAGTGCGAGTTTTGGTTGAACGCTATAACTTTCTTGGGTCATATTATTTCTAGTGAAGGGATCATGATGGATCCGCAAAAGGTTGCTATGGCAAAGAGGTGGCCTAGACTCACGAGTCCATCCGATATTTGGAGCTTCTTGGGTTTAGCCGGGTATTATAGGCGGTTTATGGAAAGCTTTTCATCGATAACTGCTCCTTTGACTAAGTTAACTCAGAAGAAGGTCAAGTTTTCTTGTTTAGATACTTGTGAATAGAGTTTTGAGAAGTTGAAGAATAAGTTAACTTCGGCTCCAATTCTGAATTTTCCAAAAGGCAATGATGGGTTCGTGGTTTATTGCAATGCATCTCGGGTAAGGCTTGGTTGTGTTTTAATACAACATGGGAAGTTTATTGCCTATGCTTTCAGGCAGTTGAAAGTGCATGAGAGGAATTATCCTACTCACGATTTGGAGCTGTTGGCAGTTGTGTTTGCTTTAAAAATATGGCGGCATTATTTTTATGGTGTTCACGTGGATATCTTTTCTGATCATAAGACTCTACAGTATGTGTTCACTTAGAGGGAGCTTAACCTCAGACAAAGGATATGGCTTGTTCTTCTCAAAGACTACGATATGAGTCTTTACTACCACCCAGGTAAGTCTAACATGGTTGCTGATGCTCTTAGAAAGTTATCCATAGGGAGTTTGGTTCATGCGGAGAAAGGAAAGCGGGAATTGGTAAAGGATATTCACCGCTTCGCTAATCTTGGAGTTATCCTCTTGGACTCCAAGGATGATGGTGTAGTGGTGTAAAAAGTGGTTCAATCGTCTTTTGATGTGGAAATTAAGGAGAAGCAAGTTCTATATCAAGAGTGACGTTGATAGGCAAAAGGTAGCAGTGTTTGAGATCTGCGGTGATGGTACTTTCATGTACCAAAAAAGGTTGTGTGTTCATGATGTCGACGATTTGTGACAAAGTATTTTGGCTGAGGCGCATGAGTTACACTATGTTGTTTATCCTGGCTCGACTAAGATATATCATAATCTCAAGGAGATCTATTAGTGGAATGTCATGGAGAAGGATGTGGTTAATTTTGTGGACAAGTGTATAGTGTATCAATAGGTTAAGATTGAGCACATGAGACCAAGAGGGTTGTATCAAGAGATTGATTTTCTCGAGTTGAAGTGGGAAGTGATTAATATGGACTTCGTTATCGGTATTTCTCGGTCTCGAAATTAATATGATTTGATTTGGGTTATTATGGATAGGATGACTAATTCGGTACACTTTTTGCCAGAATGGACTACCTTCTCGATGGAGGGTTATGTGAAGCTGTATCTTTGGGGGATTGTGAAGCTGCATTGGGTGCCTGTTTCAATTATTTTTTATCATGGCACGCAGTCCACATCCCACTTCTAGTGATCATTTCAGAAAAGGTTGAGGACTAAGGTTAGTTTGAGTACTGCTTTCCACCCACAAATGGATGGGCAAATGGCGAGAACTATTTAGACATTGGAGGATATTCTTCAGGCCTGTGTGATTGATTATGGTGGCAATTGTGTTGAGCATTTACCTTTGGTGGAGTTTTTTTACAACAATAGATATCATTCTAGTATTGGAATGGCTACTTTTGAGGCATTGTATGGTAGGAGGTGTGGATCTCCTATTGGTTAGTTTGAGCTTAGTGAGGCAAATATGTTTGGTTCCGCCTTGGTTTACCAGGCTATGGATAAGGTTAAGGTGATTTCGGAGAGGCTTAAGGTTTCCCAAAGTCGCCAAAAGTCCTATGCGGATGTTAGGCATAGAGACTTGGAGTTTAAGGTTGGGGATAAGTTTTTTCTCAAGGTATCTCACAAAAAGGGAGTACTGAGATTTGGTAAGAAGGGAAAGCTCAGTCCCAGGTATGTTGGTCCTTATGAGGTATTGTGGAGAATTGGTAATGTTGCTTATAAGTTAGAGTTACCTTCTAGCTTGAGCTTGGTTCATCTGGTCTTTCACGTTTCCATGTTGAGGAAGTGCATTGGCGATCCTTCTTTGATTGTTCCTTTGGAAGGATTGGGTATCTCTGATTCTTTATCTTATGAAGAAGTCCCGATTGAGATCTTGGATAGGTAGGTTTGTCGGTAGTGGACCAAGGATGTGGCTTCGGTTAAGGTTCTATGACGGAACCATAAGGTGGAAGAAGCTAAATAGAAAGAAGAAGAGGACATGAAGTCCAAATATTCACATTTATTTTTAGCTCCTGGGATTCGTGCGGAAGGTATGTGTCTTCAACACATCTTTATTTTCAGAGTTTGTTAAATGAAAGATTAATATCTTTGCCTCTTTGTTTTCAAACATTGTTAGAGATTGGGAATATATTTGATAATGCAAATAACTCTTGCGTGTGGTTACCCCTACCTTGTCCGTCATTCGGGGATGAGTGTTCCTAGTAGGGGAGATTGAAACACCTGGGTTTCCGGACCTTAGAAAATTTCCTGGAATTCTGATCTCTAGACCTTATACGACTAGAGGGTATGAGCCGTATGTTAGGGTATGGATGGTATGGTCCAGTCGTATGCTGACCATTATTGGTTGGTGGGATGGATTTTGGTTATTGGAATAGGTACGACTTAGGGGTACGAGTCGTATCGGTGGTTACAGATCATTTGGTTCCTTAATTTAATCTTAGACTTGGTTATCTAGGTTGGATCAGAGTACGAGTGGCTCACCATGAGCCGTAAGCCAGGGTAAGAATCACACCATGGACTCATATAGTGGACAGTGTCTAAATCTTCATTGGGTTCAAGTTTGCCAGGGGTCCGGATGAAGGGTATGAATCGTATGCTTTGGATACGACTTGGTCGGATAAATCATATACTAGACAGTATTTGATCCAAAGGTTGAGGCTAGGGTACGAGTGGCAGGTACCACTTGTATTGGAAGAGTACGACTCGTGAGGGTTAGTCGTACCCCTGTGATGGGGATTTTCTGCAACCTAAGTGGGGGTATTCTGGATATTTCCCCACTTATCCTAATATATTTCCATGACTTCTAACATACTTGGAAGGTTATTTACCCTATTATTTCATTCATTAATACTTAGAAACTCTTCTAAACACATTAAAATTTTCTCAAAAGCTTTTGGGCAAGGGAAGCTAGGGTTTCAACTAGATGATTGATTTGGGGCTTGTCTTGGTGATTTATTTCCATCATCATCTTGGTTTAAGGCATGTTCTCTTCCCTTATTGTTAATTTTATCTAAAGGTATGTTTTTTTATATATGTTTTCATGATTTCATTGATTGTATGCTTTTGGTTTTCAAATATGATTTGGAGGCTTTGGTATTAAATGGTTGATTAAGGTTTCCCATGGTTTTAATTATTATATTATATACATTAATGGTGGTTTTGGATAATTGGATTTCATGAGAATTGTTTAATGGTAATTGGAATTGGTTTTGGTCATATTTTGCCCCTAATGTGCTTGACAAAATGCTTATAAAGATATGTTCATTGCATTGACTTTATTTAATGGAACTCTTGCTTTTTTTAAAACTTGATAAAAGAATTATGCTTGGTATAAAATGGGTTAGAATGGTAAATGGATAATGGTTATGCGTGTAGGGCACGTGGAATCCCTTAAGTAGTTTAATATAGTAAATAGAAGGCCACTTGAAAATCCCCTTAAATCGATACACGGTTGGGTATGTATAATACTTGTAAGTAAGGATTCGTTTGACGATACCAATATTAATGGCCTTGGTTAATAAATGGATAATTATTTGGTTATTTGGAAATTGGTTTTAATTGGGGAATAATGGTAGGACATGTAGCAAAGCCATGGAAGGTAGAGGTCCCGGGGGGACCAAAACTGGAAACTCCTGTTTACCGATATGAGATTGGTCTTAGTGACCGTGTACATAATGTCACACTATATTTGGGGGATGTACTAGTCATCCCAAGATTTTCTTCCCGGGTTGTACTACTACATGCACTGGGACCCTTTCAGCAGAGAGAGATGAAACCATATAGACCGTGGGTGGTTCAGGACAACAAAGTTACATATTCTAGGTAAAGGTTTTAAAGGCATGCTAAACTCGGTCCCTTTTCCCGGCATGGTTATATATATATGTATGGATGTGTGCATATGGATGGTCTTACTTGATTTTATAAATGGCATTATTTTATCCTTATCCTGAGATCATACTAACGTTCACCCACTAACCTATCTACTGGCGGCTGTATACCCATGCTATGTAGGAACCGACCGTTCTACTCCTCTAATATAGTGATTGACTTGGGGACAATATTTGGACTGAAATGGTATGCTTCCATC
This sequence comes from Capsicum pubescens, assembly GCA_030864215.1. NCBI lineage: Eukaryota > Viridiplantae > Streptophyta > Magnoliopsida > Solanales > Solanaceae > Capsicum > Capsicum pubescens. The sequence goes on along the minus strand of CM061544.1, from coordinate 187,293,590 downwards.
CAATTAGAAGGCTTTGTTTCATGCTATGGATAATTCTAGACATCTTATTTTCATTTTGGATATTGGTTTTGGCTATGGTTAGGGGCATGTCTCAATCGAATTTTATTACTCTTTTGGTTAGAGGCTTTGTGGTACTTCTATGGGTTGGAATGGGCGGAATCGGTATTGGTGTTAGACTTGGCATTGGAATAAGCTGGTGGGTTGATATCACTAGACATAATTTCTTATTGTTCCACCATATTTCATTTTGGGATTAATTACATTATGTTTTGGAACTTATTCAGTTATGACCTGGTTTATGGCCCTTGTTTCGGTATGGTTTGGTATGGTTAGATTGTTGGTATCGGATGGCTGGACTTGGTTGGGTCGATCACGATTGTGATCATATCCCATAGTCTTCATGTGAGATGTTACACTATTTTGCTACATACTCAAAAGTCAGCCAACTCAGGGCAGGTAGCTAGAGGTTTGGTTGGGTAATGGGGGTGGTCTCCGATCCCGATCGGACTTGGGATGCCTATTACGACAAGGACTCGATTGGGTCGCATCACCAGACGACTCGTGGACTTCACTAGTTACCACCTGGGACTTCTTCCTTCAATCCTCTGAACACTGGTCTGCTTACGGTTAGATTATATGAGTCGTACTCAGATTTTTTACTCATTTTCTTTGGTGACTTAAATATTGATTAGTAGCCTGAGGTTCTGTTCTCCTTACAGTTTCTTGACATGACCCATATCATCATCTTATGACTCGTATGACTGAGTCGTATCTTTTCTTTACTTTGTATTTCTTCTTAGACTTTGGTTCTGTTGTGCTTACAAGTCAACCTACGAGTCGTATGATGTGTGACGACTTGTGAGACAACTCGTACCATCTGTAACTTTGTCTTCTTTAGGTATTTTTCTTCCAGTTTCATTACAAAACTATTTTAGACCTGTTTCACTTGCAACAAGAAACAAACCACATCATATCAACCAAAATAACCTAAGTACAAGCATAAATTCTTTGTTTTAAGCATCGAAAGTACCGTATTTCCATGGCACATCAAATCCCAACAGGTGAGTCATCTGTTGCAATAGATCACTTATTTGTTGCTACATATATATGAATCACCTATTTCAATAGATGACTCATCTGTTGGAATCAACTTCAGGTTCTATTGACACAAGCAAGTCATCTATTGCAACAGATAACAAATGACCTATTTGTTGGATTCAGGTTACAACACTATATATAACCTGTAACATAAATCCAATAGTTATGTTATCTATTTAACATATTACTCATCTGTTGGGTACATGTTCAGGTCCTATCTATTATTGAAAAACAGAACAAACAGTGTACCCAGATGAGAAATTCAATTGAAAATCATAATTTAACTTACCAAAATCACCTATGTAGCAATTTCCAAGTGATATACAAATAAAATTTGACCTAAAATTTGGTCAAGTAGAAGAAGTAACGATAACAACAGCAACAATGGTCAACAAGAAGAATATGATGATGATGAACAAAGAATAGATGATGATGAAGAAGAAAATGATGATAATGAAGAATATGATGATGAATAAAGTAAGCAAAGCAGTAACAACAATGAATAACAATAAACACGAAGAGAGAGAACAACAATAAATGCGAAGAGAGAGAAACACGTATTTTTCCCATCCTTTTCTAGTTATATTAGGGTTTACATTGGATCAAAGTGTAAATTAAAAAACTTGTGGACTATTCTCAAAATTTCTTAATCCATAATCAAATAATTGTCACCTACACTCAATTATTAAAACTTGAGTCACCTGCACCTTATTTAAAACTCTTTTATCATATTTAACTCAAATCCACTCATTACTACCACACAAAATTCTCAAAATCCCAAAGTCACCTTCTTAAGAGTAATTAATTAAAATTAATTTGATTGATAAATGTAACTTACTATACACTATAATAGTTGCTTTACCCTCTTCAGATTTGGACAAAAACTTTCTAATCAAGTTCATTCGCCTTCTATGAAATGCTTGATAATCTCCATATTTTTTTGTTATCCCTTTGTTTATTTGTTCATAATTATTTGAATACTATTCTCTTTGAATTTTTGTTACTCATTATTTTTTTTTTTTTTTGTGAACACAATCCCATAATGAAGAGGTCAATTCTTCTTTAAGTTTTCTTTTTGGGTTGTTGATTAACCATTGTATGATGTTATTCTAAATATTCTTTTTTGTTTCTTAGAAAATCCTTATTGATATATTCTTAAATTTTAATTTTTATGGTCTGCAGATGTATAGCCAGATTTGATTTGAAAAGATAAAAAGGAGGTCTACATATATTTTTGGGGATATTCAGAAGTTGATATATCATCAGATTCAAAGGTTCTCAGTGTCAAATTTAAGCACTTTTTGGATGCTAACTTTCTTTATTATATAGTAATGTTTGAGACCTCTACATTTTATAATTAGTTTAAGCCTTTTTTGGAGATTCACTTTCCTAATTCTATAATTATGAATATTTTGCCTATTGTTTTATAAGTCCTGTATGATTTTCTAGATATTTAAATTCAGAAGGTTCTCAGTTTATGTAAAATGAAAGGCTTTATGCGTCTGCAGTATGAGAATTGGAGCCTATGTTTGCACCGAATGATTTCATTATTCTATTTAACCATGCAATTTGAAATATTAATCTATTTTTTCCCTTTCATTTTATATCATGCACAATTTTTTCTTTCCAAGGTCTTAGCCTCTTGAGTATGAAAAAAGTAGAAATTTTAAATGGCGAGAGATGTAATATTTGTTTTATTTGAGTAAAGGATTAAAAATACACTTAAAGTATTCTGAGATGTGTGAGTTCTATACTTGAACTGTCACCAACTGTTTGTCAAAATACACTTCAATTACCAGTTATTCACATATACAGATAGTAAATCTAAAAGTTGACAAATTCATTTAATTAAATTTATAATTTTTTATCATTGAGAAAAAAATATCTAAACTAGAATATTAAAAATATCAGTTTATAGTACTTAAAACTTACAAAAAATGAGAAAGATGGTGATAAATGCTATCCATCTAAAAGTTATTGGGCTGGAAACGTTTACATAGAGTCTAGCAAGAAAGCAGATAAAAAAAAAAATTATTTTACTTGAGTGACGTGTAATGAATGCTATGAAATTGTATTTCATATCTTCAAACCTTTTTATGTATAGAAAATATCTTCAAACCTAGATTATGTATAGTGTCCATCATGCATATGAATCGCAACAAAATTTTATCAAAAATATATTTGTGACTAATGTCTATATGTAAAGTTAGTAAGTATAAATACTTATAATTAATACTATTTTTCCCTTCAAATTTCTGTTTGTGAAACTAATTAAATAAAGAGGGTTGGAGCTAATAGAATTTTGTCAATCAATAGAATTAAAATTATAAAGGAAGTTTTTAAATTTATTTGTAGAACCGTGCAAAGCGTGGCATGTTTCACTAGTAACCAAATAAATATAGGCATAAAATGATAGGTTAACATATACTATAATAAATAAGTAATTATAGGAGGAGGAAAGTTTAAAACGTTAGGTTATGTTAAGTATCTAATAAATAAAGAATAATAATGTAAGATAATATTGATTAATTAACCATTAACCAGAAAAAAATTGATAGGGAAGATGAAATATTACTATTGAAGTCATTTGGCATGGTCTAAGTGTTCTTCTTTTGTAAGTTCAATTGAAAGAACTAAATATAGTACACTTAATATAATTAGTAGTAGATAACTAAGAGAATTAAAGATTTTATTTTAATTTTAATTCTTAATATAGTACATAAATAAAATAAAGGAGAATAAAGGAGAAAAAAAGGGTAAAAATGAATATTTTTTTTATATTGATCATTAAAAGAATTCATTCTTTTTTATTTTTTTTTCACTATATTTCTTCTTTTCATTAATTCACTTTAATTCTCTTGATTTTCCCTTTTTATTTTTTAATAAAAACTCAATTTTTAAATTTAAAATTTTCAATCAAATATCTTTTTCTGAAAGATCAAAAAACAAACCTACCATGCTATGAAGCTTTTGTCAGGCTATTTTGGCAATGATTATTTATACAAATAAATTCTTTTGACAAATATATATATATATATATATATATATATATATATATATAGACACACACACACACATATATATACACACACACACACACACATATATATATATTCACACACACACATATATATATATACACACACATACACACACACACATATATATATATACACACTTTTATTATTGATTGACATATTTTCATGTTAGGTCGTGAGATGTCAGATTTTTTTTAATTGTTGATGCTTCAAGAAAAGAGTACTCAATTGGGACGCTTAATTATGAAAATTGAGTTATATATCATCCTAATCAGAAAAGATTCAAAAATGATGAATGATTGGCCAAAAAATTACTAGCTAATAATTTCTATATTATCAACAAAGCAATAAGTTGAAGATATTTTTCGTTTTCATGACATAGTGTTAAACTTTGTAATAAACTCTTGTTCTAAGAAGGTACATTTCTTGCATTTGATGAAATAGTTAGTTAGTAATACTAAATATGCAATAAAAATATATTTATATATAAATTTTTATATCATTCAAATTTCTATACTTTTCCAAACTATATTAATTTGATAATCTTTCAAGACCATTAAATCCCTTCTTTATCTTGATAAACTTATATCACATTAAATTAATTCCCTCTTTGATGAATTTTACACCTCCATCAACCTTGCTTCTTTGTCTTGATGAACTTGTGTTTGATTATTATTATACAAGAAGAAATTTTAAAGAATATTTCTATGATCTTCATCATAATGACGATTATCACATTCTCACATGAAAAAGATATAAAGAAAAAAATACTATTAAAGAAGAAGAAGGAGAAAATACAATTGAGTATCCAATAACTCTATGAATGATTGGTATTTATAGATTGATTAATCCATAAGAATTAAGCGGAATAAAGTTGAGAAGATATGTCATTTAAGTAGAGAATGCAGATAGATAGAATTATTTTATAACCCATGAGATATAAATAGATATAGTAAATATGATAGAGTTTTTTAAATTAATAAATAAATTAATCAGTGAAAGAATGAAGGACAAAGTTTTAAAAAATGAGAAATATATAACTAAAAATAAAGGTCATAGAAAGGTGACACATCACCTTTTCTTAATTGTACTGAAAAATTATCAGTTATAGAGCCTTGGACCCATGGCAAATTTATTTTGTGATCCCCGACGGGCAAGAGCCTTTGAAATTAAGACAACAAAAGATGGTGACCATATTCCCAGAAATCAAAACATTCTCTCTCAGAATATTGTTCATTTGACATAAACGTGAAATGCCTTTTGTTGATATATTGGATATTATGGTGGTTACTGACTAGCTAATATAGAAATTAATTGAATTTATATATTCGAAGAAATTATCACCACCTCTCTTGGCTGTTTACCCAAGAAAATTCTCTAGTATGAACAAGAAGCGATGGATGTGTAGTGTTCAACTACCATTAAATATTATTCTACCCACTTTGTGTATTATGGCCGCTTTATATTTTCAGCTATTTTTTTTTGTTTTGATTCTTTCCATTGCTTTTTTATGCCATTTAAAACTTAGGGATGGGTGATACAATTCCCAAGTAATTGTATAAGTTTTAGAGAACATTTTCAGCTTTAGAGGTTTGATTTTTGAAAAGTTTGACCAAAATCAAAATTCTAGATTTGCGAGCTCGGGTATTTTGACAAATTAGGTTGAAAAGGTGATTTGTCACTTAGTGGTTGGTTAGAATTCGATGGTTTTTGAGAGTGATTTGAGTCATTAGTTAGATTTCTTTAGTTTTAAGAAAGTTAAGTTTGAGTACAATCAACTATTGTTCAAGACAACCTCTAATAGGTGATTTGAATGATTCCAACATGAGCAAAATATGTTTATGGTCAATCTACATCTTTAGTTCATTTTTATGGGGTTCCAAACATTTGAGTGTTCATTTGGAGTTTTGGATGCTTTTTAACATTGCTAGTTTATTGTTTCTAGTGCATGTAAATGTATCTCTTTGCATTTGTGGACTCTCAGCATGTTTTCAAAAAGCAACTTAATCATCGTAGAGAGAATGTTATGCTCGCGTAGTGCATTTTGGACCTAATAAAGGTTGAGTTGACGTTACACATAGAATTTACAGGTGGGGTATCACATTCGAAAGAGGATTATCACGATCGTGAAGGGTGAGGTTTGTAATGTTCAAGATGTTGTATCACGTTCACGATGAGCAAATACACCTAGTCAGAATTAAAATTCTACTTTCGAACTTAAGTCTCATAACTCGCTTTTGGGAGCTCGATTTTGGATGATTTCAACAGGGTTTTCCCCAATCTTTTTGCGGAGTAAGACTTTAACCTTCTAATTATATTTTTCTCAACTAATCAATTTTTGAATTAGTGATTTAATCAGTTTTTGAGATTGGAGACTTTTTTTATTGGGGGAGGGAGGGAGGGGGGTTGCCCTAATGCTTCTAGAAAGAACATTTTAATTATTTAAGGGTTAGTTCAAACTTTTTGATGAAATTTTATATCTTAAATTCTTATGTTATGATAATATAGTTTTGAAATAAAATTATGATTGACCTCGAGGTTTGAAATTAACTTTTTAGGATTTCAAATAAAAGAATAGTAATATAAGTGTCTACGAACTCGTATACTCGTGTAGAGTTATATAGCCAACCAGATTGGGACCGTTCAGTTTCACATTTTCTTGCTCTGGCTTAAGGCAATTGAGACTTTTTAGATTCTTTATTAAGTGTTGTACTAGAAATTTCTTATGTGATGGGTGAAAGGTGTTTGGGAGTCCCATATAGATGATATGTCAAACATTTATGCAAGTATCAATTCATCTTATATAACTATAATTTAGATATTTGACTGCCACAACCCAAAATCTAAGGTTGTGATGACACTTAACCCATCCTTCATGGTAGGTAAGCCTTACTCAATAATCATGTAATAAATCAAAAATCAAGACAACAAATAGAAAAACTTGCACAATAATAACAAAAGATCCCCACTATATGGAAATACATTGGGTATCTTATTGTTGTTGTTGTGATAATAATAAAGGATAAATCCTTCAATCACACCCCAAATGATAAAAGATACAACAAAACCCCTAAGACTCAGAGTCACAAATACAAGAGAGATTCGGGGTGTGATTGAAAAAGAGAATAACCAGTAACCACATCAGTGTATTTGATAATAAATATAGACAAGATACAATAAATGAAGACTATATATTACTCCGATTGGGAAAGCTTAACCTGACTCCCAATTCCTCAAATATGCACAATTAGGACCCGCGAAAAGCAATCATAATAGAATTCGCACTGAAAGGAAACAAAAATTAACACCCCAAAAGTCCCTTAGATTGTGTATCAAACTTAAAGTAGAAAACCAGTTGGAAACAAGAAATTTTTTCTCAGAACAACTGTCACCAAAACCCGTGGTGGGATAGGGAAAGTCATTCTATGACTCATTCTGAGCAACCCAGGTCAAGTCTCAAAACTTGAAAATGTTGCCTTAGTGGACACAAGTGGATGTAAAAATCTTTAGTAGATCCAACGAGTTATGAGATGTGGTCATGGTCTCTTGCCAGCCTTTACCCAAGAAACAACAACTCCTTAGAGCGACTCGTGGTGATAACCAATGAGTCATTCCACGTGGACGTAGGGATAGAATTAGAAACCAAACCAAAGGTCACAGTGACCATGAGTCATACCAACGACTCATTGGTACACTAAATGAGTCGTTATGTATCTTGTCCAACACAATCAACAGTTTTTAAAATAGTTTTCAAGGGTATTTTCATATTTTTCTTATTTTCTAATCTTATACTATGTTGTTTTAAGGCTTATTAGGAAGGGACTAAAGGTATATAAACATTTCTTTTCCATCATTATTCTAAAAACACTCGAAAAATAGCAAGGTGTTAAGCTTTCATTCTCTTAGGGTTAGAAATTAGGGTTCATCTTGATCAAATCTTGTTAATTCCAAGTATGTTAGTATTCAATAAGGGTCTCCTTTCACCCTCATAACCAAAGTTAGTTTTAAATTTCTATTTATATGAACTCCATGAATTAGGGCAAAGCTGCAAATATCCCAAATTATGATTCTTTCAATATTCGTGTTTTAGAATTTCTTTATGACTATGAATAACACTTTTATACATGATTTCAAATATGGTTTTCTTAACCATTTGGCGTGTTATGAACACATCATGCTAGGTTCTTTATAAAATTAGCATGAACTATTCTACTAAGGCATGTTTCAGATAAATATTCAGCACACCATATTTTCATGACTTTCATAAGATAGTATAATATACTTGACTAGATCCATGATGATTTCAGTCATATTCAGTAACAGTAAATTAAACTAGTTCAAGTGTTTTCCTTTTATTTCAGTATAATTATGAGCATATGTGTAAGATTATGAGAGTAATACTTAGCGTTGAGAGGCCACAAATTCAATCAACCGAAGTCCCAAACTATGTGTCATCATAGGTTAATGGGTCCTCACCAATTGAGAGTGTCTCCCTTAGTCCGAATGGGCTAATGAGTGAATTCATGCCAGTCATGATTCTTACCCTTGTCAAGGTATAAAACACTCTCCCAACTAGGTTACAAGTTGAATTTCATGTAGCTCATATGATCTCTAACGGTTACGAGAACCTCCCACGGTTTTATACTTAGTATTTTTACAAAATTCTTAGTTTAGTTTTACTTGTTTTAACTATTGACTTTTAGATTATCCATTCATATCAGTATATATATGCATCTCATACATGGTCATAGTACTACAATTCAAATTTACATTCAGTTATGCATTTTTGTATAGTAAAATCAGTATTTCCAGCATGTTTATTTTATTTTATAGTTGTATATCTCACATGATCAGTACATTCAAAGTTTTGATCGCATATCTCTTTGTGTTATATCATTTTATGATATAGGTTCAAAGGATCAGTAGTATCCCCAAAATTAGTATGCTAACATGCCACCTCAGCAACTCTCAGTAGTAAGTTCTCATCATTTGAGGACTAAAGTTTATGGTTTATTTCTTTTTTTGTATTACTTCTAATTTCACATTTAGAGTTAGCTGGGGGCTTGTCCCAACTACTTATTAGTTAGTAGAGGCTTTCAGACAGAAAAATAGACCGTTTAGCTTCATAGTTTGAGTTAGACTTATTATTTATTTCAGGATTCTATTCAAACATGTATTTATTTCATACATTCATTCTTAAATTAAGTTAGCTTCTGCATAAGTTATTCCGTTGTCTATCAGTGTTATTAGTTTTATGCCATGCCATGGTGTCACGACCCAATTTCTCACCTCATGATGGCATCTACTATAACCCACCAATAGGAAAGCTAAACCCATAACCCAGAACGGCTAGTAATGGACTACCCTAAGAGATAAAAAAATAATGCTGAATAGATGTAATAAAAGATCAAATACATAATATAGTCCCAAAACCTAGTGGTATTAGTACAAGAGCTTCTAACATAAGAAGAATACAAGTAAGGAACTAAATGAATATACATATGCAGCCATCTCTGAATACAATATAGAGACTAGTCTAGTACATAAGAGGGAGGAAAGTAATACTCCGAACATCAGGAGCTCACTCTATGCCTCCGAACCATAGTTGCTCCGTACGATGCATACAACACCGACGATAACCCGCACTATGATTTGCAGACTACAGAAGTGTAGTATGAGTACTAAACATGTGGTACTTAGTAGGCAACTACCAACTGAGCTCCAAAGATAATGCAGATATATACAATATACAAAATACAAAATAAAGGAGAAGGAATGATATATAACAGTATGCAAGGTCAAGGACTAAATATACAATCAAAATAACTGAATACAGGAAGGGATATACGATAACGCCATTACTACATATAGCTATATATATAACAAGGTCAACTCAAAGTACAACCTACATCATTAGATCCTTATTTTAATACCTCATAACCTAGAATGATATAGTACTAAAAACTAAGGGTTTCTAGTCTATCCATCTAGATGAGACAATCATGAGTAAGGATATACTCGTAAAGTGAAGGGGGGGCCATAATCATACCTCAAATCTCAATTCTAGATCATTAGCCAAGCTGCCACAAACTAACCATGACAATGATCATTATAATAATAATAACAATAGCAATGATAATGCGAGTAACCGACAAGTCTGGACTAATAATACCTAGCAAGCCTATCACGTACCCCTATCACCCTAGGCTAAGAAGGTTCAATCAACATACAACACACCACAAGGAATAATCATCACTCATACCCATGCAACCCCCCTATAAGGTTGATATATATAGGCGTATACTGGTGATAGGCAATGCACATGAAATAATGAATGCCCAAAAATACAATTCGTAAAATCATAAATAACCCAGGCAGTTGCACAACCTTTATAATAATGATGTGATACAGGAGGTCATCGCACAACCCCTGACCATCGCACAACCTTTATAATAATGATGTGATACAGAAGGTCATCGCACAACCCCCCAGACCATCACACAAGCTCTATAATAAAAAGATATGATATGGTAGGTCGTAGCACAACCTCGAGGCCGTCGCACGATCTAAAAAAATATGATACGGGAGGTCTTCGCACAACCCCTGAGACCGTCACATAGTCTCAAAAATAAAAAGATGTGATACGAGTCGCACAGTCTCAAAAATAAGAAAATAAATCTATTGCCCAGGGTAAACTTTAGGACTAAATCATTATAAAAGTGTAAAAAGGGTTGAAATCTCTCATGACTGAAGTAATCTTTAGTATCCAAAATCATAGACTGAAATCCATCTTGGACAAATCCTTTAAAACACCATTTTTGATATCAATGCACATAAATCACCCATTAAGGTGGTACGATTCCCATTATGAAGAAATTCGATTAAAAAGGCGAAATGTAGGATTTTACCCCTTTTAGGAAAAAAGTAGTAAATCATATTTTAGTTGGAATCGTACCATTTACCATTTTAAAAATAATGAGTGTACCGAATCTATACGTGCCATCACCAGTATTCACACAATGGAATCATAAAATCAATATGTATATAAAATATGGGCATATCCTTCACAAGGATAAGCACTTCCCAAAATCCGATCATTATCATAACATGACCTTAGGCCCAATAATATGTCCAAAATAATTACAACATCACAATCACGGCCTTAGGACCACATAAATATTCGGAACTCATCCCCATAATCATATCCATAAACCATAGCATATCCACGAGGCATAAAATATCTATAGGCCAACATCATAATACGATGAAAAATTATCACCATTCATCAAGTCATGAAGTAACTCATACTAAAGGCTCATTAGTCTTAACCAAGACTAACATCCGTAAGTAAGTTCTTAAGGGCTAACGAAAGTCTTGGCCTAATGTGAGCTGGAGGAACCCTCTTCTAATCCTCAAAACTTCAATGGTAAAGACTAAGTCACGGTGTTCTACCCATAGTCAATCTCAACATTCACATGCAATATATATAACACATTATCTTGTGAAGAAGAGTAGACAGAAGCCTACCTCGAATCTGAGCCACAAATTTTTAAATCATCCATAAAACATCCATTTTCATTCCATGATATCCAAAATACCTCCACGCTATCAAAATCATAATCTATGCATCATTAGGAGTCAAATGAGACCCATATTGCTAGAATTAAGCAAATAATAAACATGACGGGAAAAAAGTTGTAATATACCAGTAACAACATCTAGGGATGACTAAGATTCCTGGTGAGTAGCAAGTGCATAGAGACGATTTCGGTCAGTATTGGTACCAGAAGTAGTGCCCTTTGGTGCAAGAGATGAAGAAGTGGCGATCGGAACCTTATTAGCTTTAGTGGAGACCCTGGCTAAAGGATAATATCGCTGCATATGACCAAGCTGACCACAATTATAGCATTGATTTCTCCCCTCCTCACAATATCCACGGTAAAGTTGCCCACAAAAAAGAGAAAAAGGATAAGGTGGGATTAACTGAGATCCACTGGCCTGAGATTGGGCACCCAGTGCCTTAGGACCACTGCTAACCTGAAAACACCTGAAGGCTTAGGATAAAAAGCACTGAAAGATGAATACGAATTTCCCCAATTCTTCTTCTTAGTCTACTGTCTACTATCTCTCCCACTCTTCTACAAAACTACACCCTACTTAGAACACCCTGCCTAGAATATCTAAACTTCTTATTCTGCCTCTCTCCCATCTATGCCTACTTTTTTTTCTTATCCTCAACCTGCTATATATAAACCATCATCCTAGATATGTTCATATCATTATTCAATAAAGTAGCCTTACACTCTAGCATCAAATTGTGGGAAAACTAGAATCAAACTTCCACATATGAGACCTTATATTAGACACTAGTTCTAGAGCATAATGGGCCAACTGCTGAAATTTTAGAGCATACTCCTTAACACTCATCTTCCCTTGCTTCAAGTTCATAAACTCTTCATCCTTAATTTTCCTCAACTCCTGAGTAAAGAAGTGGTCGAGAAAAGTATATGAAAAGTCATCCCACACTGACGGTTCAGCATTATCACCTCTCATTGTTTCCCATTCATCATACCACTAATAAGCTACATCTTTCAACTGATATGCAACAAACTCTACACACTCAGAATCAGTAGCATTTATCATCCTAAAAGGCATTTTCATCTTAACAATGAACCCCTGAAGATCCTCCTCAACCTTAAAGCCTATAAAGGTTGGGGGATTCAACCTCATAACCTGGACAACCCGAGTGACCTCACATGAATGAGCAACAGAACCAACATGGTCAGACTGATGAGACTGCAATGGCACCAACTGAGTAAGCATATGAATAGACTGACGGAACTCTGCATTAGAGATATCTCCCTGAGGTGATTGGGCATGAGTATCACCATCTCAAAAAGACCGAGAAGGACTAGTTGGGTGTCACAACTTCAACCAGGGCCTGGCTGTGATGAATATCTCAAGTCAATCGAAGATCAGAGATCACCCTCTTTGCTTAGCCAAACAAAACATAATACAGGTAGCAGCGAATGAATTTAAAATATATAACAAGATAGAATAATGTAAGCTCAAAGGAGTCTAAGAGTAACAACGACAATACCCAGTCTACAGTAATCCACAAAGCCTCTAGCAATACTAAATCAATCTAAGTCGGGACATGCCCCCAATTATAGCCAAAACAAATCCAGAGAACAATCAATGATAATAGATAAACGAAGAAGCAATGACCTACCAGAAGAAGGAGGCTTACCATTTCACGTTGACTGCTGACAACCCAAAAATCCTATCACTGTGAAAGAAAACTAGAAGTGTCTCCGGTTCCTGCATCGCATGGGGATACAACGTCCAAAGACGGTTAACGGGTTGAGCGCTAGAATGTAACTCGAAAAGGGGATAACATAATAACAAGTCAAAACCACAGTAGAAACCTACATGCAAACATTGCACATACATATATATATAACATAATGGGGTAGGGAACAAGGTTTATCATGCTAGTAAAATATTAGTCTAGACTATGGAGATCAACCATCATAAACATGCACCCACAGGTTATATGGGTTCAGCTCTTCCTGTAGAAAGGGCCCTTATGCGTGTTTGCCACACAAACCAGAAGTATCAAGAAATACCATGGAATGCCCCGAACGCACTTTTATATATATATATATATTAAAAGTATGAAGGACCTTATGATGTTGTTTGAACATTTTTCCCTTCATTAAAAGATCCTACAATAGACAAAATCATCATTTCACTATTTTTCCTAATTTATTATTCAATTTAAGAACTCCTAAAATATATGAAAAAATTATGACTCCTATTTAGGTTAAAACACACTACTATAAAAGAACCTACAAATAAATATATGGTCTGATCGTTGACGGCACGCGTAATAACTCTTGTGCATATTAATTTTTTAATTGTCAAAAACATTATTTGAAGAATCGTGAAATTGATCTACTAATCAAAATGATGCTTTTGTGTTTTGCTTAGAACTTGTAATATATTGTATGTATGAGTAATATATAGTATTTATCTATGAGTATAAGAAATTTTCATTTGTAATTTTTTACTTTTTTTTAAGTTAGATCATCTTAGGTTTGCTTGGAACCAAAGTTTTAAGAGAGGAGATGATTTCAACAGTTGTTGGTACATTAGATATATTAAATGATTGTTTTAGTTGTTCTTTCTTGAAATACTTTTAATTATGAAACTTGCTTATGTTTACCTAAATTATCTTGTTGTTGAGCAATACTGTTAGTTTCTTGCACTTCTATTTCTGTGACTATCGATTGTTTATTGTGTTTTGATTATCGCATTATTCAACAGTTGCTCCTGCCTTTTTTTCTTGAATGCTTTGTAATGCTTTCTCAATTATTTGTTTTTTCTTCTTTATTTCTTTATGTTTCTTGAACAATAAAGATCCTACTAAATTATTTTCCTTCATATTAGTTTGAAATATTATACGTTAGGATTTATGTTGTATCAATCTCCTTCTCATCATAGCAGGCACCCTTAATTTATGAATCAAAAGAGTGATGATTCTTCCGAGTTAAAGTTTGAAGGATTTGTGGAAGGAAAATCAGTTTCATTAGCATCTAAGAAAGCAAGAGCAGATGCAACAACTAGAAAACAACTTCGACTTCAAATCACTTAGCTGCAAAAATAATGAAGCTTCACATAAAAGGGAAGTACGATAAAGTAAACAAACTTCTGAATAAAGAAGAGGATGTAAAAATAAAGCAAAATATAGTCAATGTGTCGAACGTACAAATTGGTAGGAGGACAAGTGATATTGATATGCATCTTGCTCAGAAGATAATGCAAAACAAAGAGTGCAATGCGTATTATCAGATAGATGAATATGAATATGATGATGAGCCAAGGAGAAAGATTCAGAAGAATCATAAATCAGTTAACATGGCTAATTCTTGCACATTTTGACATTTTGGATAGATGCCATTTTTGCTTTGAGAATCCATTTTGTTCAAACACTTGGTTGTTGTCATCACGAATTTCACATACATATCATTGCCAAAGTGGAAACCAATTTGTCAACCCCCGAACCAGGGCCTTCCCGTGATGGGTATCTCAAGTCCACCGGGGTCCAAAAACCACCCCTTTGCACCGAACCAAACAACACAATATCTCTAGTGTCGGATGAATTCCGAATATATAACGAGATAGCACAAGATAAGATTAAAGAATAAAAGATAAGTCTATGACCGATAACATGTAACAAGCCAAAACAACTGATCAACATCACCCAAGTCCACAACAATGTAATAAAGCCTTCTAACAAAAGAGCCAAAATCCAATCTTGGTCGGGACATGTCCCCAACCACTACCAGAAATTTGGTATTTTCCGACGGCACATGTAGTCGGAATGTAGTCGGAAACTAACGGATTTCTGACCACTTTCCGACCACTTGCTACTGGACGGAAAAGAGCTTGTCGGAAATATATTTCCGACTACATCCGTCGGAAATTTTGGACTATTATAGTCAGAAATATAAATTAAGAATTAAAAATAATTATTTAATAAATAAAATTCTTTTGACTGATATGGTCGGAAGATTAATAAATAATTATTTAATAAATAAAATATTTTCGACCATTGTGGTCGGAAGATTAATAAATAATTATTTAATAAATAAAATAATTCCGACCATTATGGTCGGAAGATTAATACATAATTATTTAATAAAATAATTATTTTCGACTATTTTGGTCGGAATATCAATAAATAATAATTTAATAAATATAATATTTTCGACCATAGTGGTTGGAAATAATTTGTATATTTAATATTTTTTTACAGAATTTCCGACCATTGTAGTCGAAAAAATTTTATTTATTAAATAATTAATTATTAATCTTCCAACCATCGTAGTCAAAAGATTAATCAATAATTATTTAATATATAAATTATTTGCAACCACTTTGAAACATCCAAAAGAAATAGTTTAAGCATTTTAAAACAAGTGTAAACGTCACAATCCAAAACAAACACCAATTCTAATAGTTTATGTTTAAATGTCACAATCATAAACAAAAACTAACCACTACAATCTAATCAGCTGATTCATTATCTTCACCATCCTCAAATACTTGCGGCATATGCTTCTTCACTAACGTTTCAAACTTGGCAAATTTGGCACAATGTTGCGTCAACTCTTCAATTTTTGTTCTCATCGCATCCATTTCTTCCGCATTTTGCAAAATAGAAGTGGAGTTGGGCATCATTGGCGAAGAACTACTCGAGGATTGGTTACCTCCAAGCCCGTAGGTGTGACCCTTTTTTTTACCACCTACCACATTTGTCCACATTCTATTCATATCAGCAAGCGATGGTTGGACTATGGTACCATCCTCTAAAGCAGGTTGGGTTTGATGCCAATCTTCAATGCGTTTTAGAAATCCTTCCTGAAAGAGAAATAATTGATATTATGTAAACAAGCTAAGTTGAATAATAAGAAAATAATATATACAAACTTTATTATCTTACATATGCATCCTTATCTCGCGGTTCCACCTATTCTTCTCTTGTACCGTCCGAATTTTTCTTTTTATGTGTCTCTTCGAAGGTCTTAGTTTGAGGTACTTTTACTCCTCCATTAAGAAATTCAGCAAAATTTTACCCATATACAGGTCAATGCTACTGTAAAAGTTCATGCCAGAACTGAACATAGGGCAGAAAGGAAGGAAGCAATCATCACAGAGACTGTCCTAGTTTACAAAATGCAATCCAATTTATAACATCAAAGAGAATGAAACAGCCAGCTTCTGGGGGCTCAGATTTGCTATTTAGAATAAACCAAAAGAGGAGCAACACCACCATGGCTGCAGAAACTAGTTTGCTATTCAAAGCCATAAACAGGTCGTTATGACAATATATGGGATGCGCTATTCTCTATGCCAGAATTGAACATAGTCCCGAAAGCAAGGAAACAATCATCACAGCCCCTTTACAATATAATTATCAGCAACAGCAGAAGCACAAAAAACAAGTGCACAGGAAACGGGTACATATATATTATATGAAGCATGAAACAATTGATATAGTTTCCAGCTTCCTCAGAATGCTACGTGGGTCATCAGGAAAATATTTGAAACCAGGAAACGCATTAACACTCTGAATACTCTAAATTGTGGTGTTGGTTCCAGGTTGCAAACAATGGTGAGAAGAGATAGATTCATGATAAAAAAGATGTACAATACATTAACACCTACATTCCCTAAAGCAAGCTGGAAGAGCTTGATAGAGCAGCCATGTATACACCTGAACAGGCCTCCGTGAGTATTCGTAGCATCTGGACACTCACTAGAATTGCTGTGGAAAGCATTTTGTAATTAATTTCCTTATTGTAAGTGAAACATCAAGTGCGTGGCATAAACCAGCTACATCAAGCAGCCACTTTACCACTTAATTATCAGCAGGAGCAGAAACACAAAGAAACAAGAGACTATCCTAGTTTAAAAAATGCAATCCAGTTTATAACATCAAAGAGAATGAAACAGCCGGTTTATGGAGGCTCAGATTTGATGTTTAATAATAAACCAAAAGAGGAGCAACACCAACATGGCTACAGACACCATTTTGCTATTCAAAGCCATAACCGGGTCGCCCTGCCAATATATGGGACGTGTTATTCTGGATGCCAGAATTGAACATAGTCCAGAAAATAAGGAAGCAATCATCACAACCACTTTACCACATAATAATCAGCAGCAGCAGAAGCACAAAGAAACAAGAGACTGTCCTAGTTTAAAAAATGCAATCCAGTTTATAACATCAAAGAGAATGAAACAACCGGCTTATGGAGGCTCAGATTTGCTGTTTTAGAATAAACCAAAAGAGGAGCAACACCAGCATGGCTGCAGACACCAGTTTGCTATTCAAAGCCATAACCGGGCCGCCCTGCCAATAAATGGGACGTGTTATTCTGGATGCCAGAATTGAACATAGTCCAGAAAATAAGGAAGCAATCATCACAACCACTTTACCACATAATTATCAGTAGCAGCAGAAGCACAAAGAGTCAAGAGATTTCCCTAGTTTAAAAAATGCAATCCAGTTTATAACATCAAAGAGAATGAAACATCCGGCTTATGGAGGCTCAGATTTATTGTTTTAGAATAAACCAAAAGAGGAGCAATACCAACATGGCTGCAGACACCAGTTTGTTATTCAAAGACATAACTGGGTCGCACTACCAATATATGGGACGTGTTATTCTGGATGCCAAAATTGAACATAGTCCAAAAAATAAGGAAGCAATCATCACAGTCACTTTACCACATAAATATCAGCAGCAGCAGAAGCACAAAAAAACAAGAGACTGTCCGAGTTAAAAATATGCAATCTAGTTTATAACATCAAAGAGAATGAAACTACCAGCTTATGGAGGGCTCAGATTTGCTGTTTTAGAATAAACCAAAAGAGGAGCAACACCAACATGGCTGCAGACACTAGTTTGCTATTCAAATCCATAACCAGCTCGCCCTGCCAATATATGGGACGTGCTATTATCGATGCCAGAATTGAACATAGTCCAGAAAAGAAGGAAGCAATCATCACAACCACTTTACCACATAAATATCAGCAGCAGCAGAAGCACAAAAAACATGAGATTGTCCGAGTTAAAAATATGCAATCTAGTTTATAACATCAAAGAGAATGAAACTACCAGCTTATGGAGGGCTCAGATTTGCTGTTTTAGAATAAACCAAAAGAGGAGCAACACCAACATGGCTGCAGAAACTAGTTTTCTATTCAAAGACATAACCGGGTCGCCCTGCTAATATATGGGACGTGCTATTCTCGATGCCAGAATTGAACATAGTCCAGAAAAGAAGGAAGCAATCATCACAACCCCTTTACAACATAATTATCAGCAGCAGCAAAAGATACAAATTCGACATTAACAACAAATTATTACTCAATGTATCATGTGTAAATAGACAAAGGGGTTAGACAAGAATAGTACCAATCGTCATTGGTGGGTAGCGAAACTCATCGAAACTCCGGTATACTTCCTCGTTCCCTCTTCTCCTTAAATTCAGGAGTATCTCATAATATCAAGAACTGAGTCCACACTTCATCATTCAACCAACCAGGTTTTATTAATTTCCTCCGAGCCTCATACAAGTATTCTTTGACCCGTTGAGCTGCTTTCAACCTAAAAATATGGTCTATTTCATTATCATGACAATCAATCCATGTACACTTTGTCTGCAAAATAGTTTAATATAAAGTCTTAAAATGAGTTAATGGAAATAATAGAAAAACTAGCTTTAGGCAATGAGATTCATAGCTTATAAAACTGCTTATACCATAAATTGTTTCCACATGACAATTCTAATTTCCTATGGAATCTCTGACCAACTATTCCAAGGCTTTGTGAAAAATAGTTTAATTGCTTCTATAACCATATGCCCAGCGGCATATGTTAGAATGAACCTACAATAAGATTATATTAAACAACCATCTTAGGTTTTGAAAATTAAGGAAAAGTTAAGTGTTACTTACCCATTACGATAAGGAACGATTCGTAGCCTCCCAACATTGTCATATTCTAATACATCTTTAAATTATAAATTTTGAGAAATAGGTGTTGTATCATTAGGTGTTGGTGCACTATCAATGGATGGCAATATTGGTTTGTTAGGAACTCCAACTCTCAATCCAGAAAGGCTTAGTACGGATGATGTCGAAGGCACTGATGAAGAACTACTATGCAAACTATTTTGACATGATGAGGTGTGCAACTGGTCAGATGGTGGAGGAATGAAAAATGCATTTGGTAGTGAAATAATGCATATAGGAGGGGAAGAAATAGTTGAAGTATCCGATTGAGGAGTTGTAGTAACAGGTGGTGGTGCTCCTTTCTTACTTTTCTTATGTCGTCCATTACCATTACCTTTTGAGGCCATTGATTTTCTTTACTACCCACCTGAAAAAGAAGGAACAACCAAATTTAAGAATAGTTATGTTTGTTACAAGGTAGGCAGATATATACTTTAAATACTTAGGCCGGAAGTTCTTACCAAGACTTTAGATTGTCGTTTCTACCACCGAATTCTTGCCTGCATCATAAAGTGTTTTGACATGATATGGATGTGGAAAGTGAATCGAGAAATTCTTACTAAAAAGGAAACAAATACAATATCGAACGAATGAAACAAAATATAGCAAGTGTTCATACAAAATAATTTTTTTTTACCTCTGCACATATAAAATAAATAGTTCTTTCCTGTAGTACCAATTGAATAAAACAGACAACACACAAATACTATAAAAATTCATCATTGCTATTTAAACCAACAACCTGCGTGTTTTTACTGGCACTACAAATGTTAACAAAAAAAAGACAGTATAGTGTCAAGTAAAATAACAAAAAAACAGCAACTAAAATACAATTCAAGACCATGTTACTACACACTACTAATAATAACAACTCAATCTTCATCGCTTGTATCATAGTCATTCATCAATTCTTCCTTATTACTTGACTCATATTCATCTATCAATTCTTCCTCATCACTTGTTTCATTTCCATCAAGTAACTCCTCCTCGCTTATGTTATTTTAATCAGTTGGATCTTTCTCTTCATTTGCCTCGGATATTCCTTCTCCATAATCATTAACATTCAATCTAAGTTCAGAAAGATCAAATTCTTCATATAGGCCTTCGCTATTTTGCAATTCACTTGCTAATTCATCATCCACCCTTTCTTCAACACTTGAAATATCATTCTGATACGCTACATCCAATGCATCCTCTACTTCAACTCTACCCACAGGCTTTGTTTTTATAACTACCCGCCATGCATATTTATTCTTACATAAAGGATGAGGAGCGTAATACACTTACTTCACGTTTTGTGAAATGATAAATGGATCATACAGTCCATACTCCCTTGTACGCTTAATTTCGATTATTTTATACTGAGGGTGCACCTTTTTACCTAACCTAGGCATAGGATCATACCACTTACACCGAAAGAGAACCAACTTTTTCTTTGGCCAACCAATATGATTATCAAGTTCTAAAATCTCCTGAAGCACACCATAATAATTAACACCCCCATCACCTTTCACCCAAACCCCACTATTGTTGGTTTTCTTGCCCTTAGATAACTCTTTTGTATGAAATCTGTACCCATTGACTCAGTACTTAGAAAATTTTCTGACTTTAGTAGAAGGTCCCCAAGCTATATCACATAAAAATTGGCCATTTGGGTCATAATTAAGCAGATTATGAACCTAAAAAAAGTTCAAGTAGAGTTAGAATTTAACTATACATAAGACTGAACAAAAGTATAAATTTTGTTAAATAATTAAGTTACACTTACATATTCTCTAAACCACACTGAAAACATAGGATAAATAGCAGCATTCCCGGGTAAAGCCACGAAGTAGCTGTCTAACAAAGTTATGACTTTAATTAGTTAAAGTTTATATAGTCCTTGAATGATTGTCGTTCATATAAATATACTCACTTATAAAAAGGCAGGATCTCGGGACAATTTAATAATACATGTGTTGTAGCTGACTTAAGCTCCAGCTCATTCAAATACCAAGATGGACCAACTTTCAGACTTTCTTTACCTGGTTGATTGATTATTGAAAATGGTGGTGCTGAAAGATCTGTATTGTCTCCATCATCATGCCTATTAGGTCGGTTTCTCAGACATGGTACATCATGGTCAAAATAATATGAACAAAAATACGAGATCTCTTTAGCCAAATAAGATGCACATATTGATCCCTCAATTCGAGATCTATTTTTTATGGCCCGCTTACATTTGCCAATAGTCCTGTATAGTATGATATTTTAGATAAAATAATATTCAGTAATAACACATGAAAGTAAATGTTAAAAGTGAATACCTCTCAAAAGGATACATCCATCTACACTGAATAGGCCCTCCAAGTCGTGCCTCATGCACAAGGTGAATTGGAAGATGCTCCATAACATCAAAAAAGCCAGGAGGAAAAATCTTTGCCATCTTGTTTAAGCTTACGCGAATGTTGATATCCATAAAAAATAGGTTCTCCTCCCATAATGTGTTAGAGCATAAGTTTTTGAAAAATAAGCTTATCTCTGTTATGGGCTTCCATATTCTATCGGGCAATGCACTGAATGCAATAGGCATCAGTGACTCCATGAAAATGTGACAGTCATGGATCTTCATAGAGGTCAACTTCCTTTCTTTCATGTCAATGCACCTCGATAAATTTGATGCATATCCATCTAGCATTCTTAAATTCTTAACCCAATCACAAATCACTCTTCTATCCTCCAAAGTAAATGTGTAACTGGCCTTGGCTTCTGAATCTTATTGTTTAAGTATTTCAGGTACAACTCACTGCGCCGACAATACTCCTTTAAGTCCATCCTAGCCTTCAAGTTATCTTTTGTTTTGTTACTTACATCCATCACAGTATTAAACAAGTTGTCAAAGAAGTTTTTCTCAATATGCATGGGATCCAGATTATGAGGCAGAAAATTATCCTTCTAGTAATATAAATCCCAAAAAATGCTTTGTTTAGTTCAGTTATGTGTAACACCATAACCAGGTATCCTAGATGGTGGAGACTCTATTACCTTAGGCAGATTCCTCACTCAATCCCAAACTTCTTATTGCAACAAAATTGGCGGTGGCTCCTCAAAATCAGTCTTATTCTTTATAAAATCACTGGTATTTCTCCTAAACTCATGTTGCATTGGCAAGAATTGACGGTGACAGTTAAACCATGAGTTTTTACGCCCATGTTTCAAAGTGAATGCTTTTGTGTCTTCCATACAACAAGGGCAAGCTAACTTGCCCGCGGTCGACCACCCAGACATCATTCCATACGCAGGAAAGTCATTTATAGTCCACATCAAAATAGCACGCAATCTAATGTTCTATTTCAATGATACATCATATGCCTCCACACCTTCATGCCACAATAAGTTCAACTCATCAATCAATGGCTGCAGATATACATCAATTATAACTTTTGGATTGCGAGGTCCCGAAATAATGCAAGTCAAAAATATATACGGACTTGTCATACACAATTCAGGTGGGAGATTATAAGGAGTCACAAACACTAGCCAATATGAATATGATGTAGCTGAGACAAAAAAAGGAGTGAATCCATCAGTAGATAATCCCAACCTAATGTTTCTTGGTTCACTAGCAAAATTTGGATACACACTATCAAAATGCTTCCATGCATCTCCATCTGACGGGTGACATAAAACATCAGGTGGTCTTTTATTTTTATTGTGCCATCTCATGTGAGGGGCAGAGCTCATTGATGCATACAACCTCTTTAACCGTGGTATAAGGTGTAAGTAATGCATCGACTTCACAGGAACCTTCTTCCCTTTGGCATGTGTGACTTCCTTATAGCGAGGCTGGTTACAAAATTTGCAATTTTTTAAATTTGCATCTTCCTTATAGAATAACATACAACCTTTCTCACAACAGTGAATCCTCTCTGATGAAAGTCCTAACCTATAAACCAACTTCTTTGTCGTGTAGAAATCTTTGGGTAAGTCAAGTTCATTCATAAGTCCAATGATAGAGTCCATGCCCTCTCGAGAAATAGAATAATTTGACTTAATACTCAGTAACCGAACGACAACAGATAACTTGGAATGCATTGATCCTTCATACAATGGATGACTAGCTTCCTCCAACTGTTCATAAAATGCTTAGACTCATCATTTGGTTCATTTTGAGCCCCTAAATATGTCCCAAAAGCATCCCTGATCATCTCACTACATCGTGAACTTTCAATATTATTCTCTCTTATTGGACTTTCAACATAATTCTGAAAAGCAAAATCATTAGCATCACTACTCTCTCCATGAGTTGTCCACACAGTATAATTCACCATAAAACCCTTCTTATAAAGATGTAATGTAACATCATCTGGACTCAATAACTTGCAACACTTGCAATTCCAACAAGGACACCTAATTGTTCCTTCAGTAAAAAAATCACCAAGTGTCATTGCTTTAGCAATAAATACAGATACCCCAGCTTTATATTCCACCCTTAACCCCGGACGGTTAGGATAAGTTGTATTATACATCCATGTACGATCTTCATTTTCCATCTACACAAGAACGCCAAACAATAATAACAAAGAAGACAAACAAAAACAACAGAACCAAAACAATAACAGGAGAAAAAAACAACAATAATGTACTGAATGAGGTTAGAAAAGTGATAGTCAGATACTATGTAAATCGGAAATAAAGTAGATGTACACGAAAAAGCATTTGAAGAAAGCAAAGGATTTATCAAAAAGCAGAGACACCATCACAATTTACTGATGACGGAGAAGATTAACTCAACTATTCAATTAAGTATTACATGAATCTTTAAAATGCCTCTTTATCATATTAGGAACACATATTGCAAAAGGTTGCCTCTCTAATAATCCTCCATATGTGAATTAATGCAACTACTATTATGTCATGTTCTCAAGTATTAGTACATGAAGCTGCTCCTAACCTAACAAATTTGTAACACGCAACCCATGGAAAACAACCTTCTTAGGAATGCACTTACAAGAGAGGACTAAAAAAGATGCCAAATTTTAGGTTGATCCCTCACATTAGAAACTACTCATCCTAGCAGCATAATCAGATGATATTAGGAACATTTTCAACATAAAACCTTTGCCATATCGCTTAATCCTGATATCACAAAACACATGCTCTGTCAGACTGTAACAGTTTGCACCATAAGTACATCACTCAGTTTGTGTCTAAAAAGAACCATGATACTGTATATTCTAATCAGGGAACAACTTGTGATTTATCTCCCACAGAAAAAAAAGCAACAAAAGAATATGCTTAATGGATTTATAAATCAAATGAGCCATATCCCCAAGGCCAGAATCCTCAGGGAAAATGAAGGTCCACATTTCATGTTTTCGTCTTTTTCATTGGCTTAGATTTAATCTTTTGCCTAAAGATACAACCCAAAATTTTCAACTATGATGCTATTCATCACTACACCTTAGTGAGTACTATGATGTGGCCAAGGCTCCAAGCGACAAATACAAAGATATCCAGGAAGACTTAACAAAGGGTCACTTTCAACACATTAGTGATATATCATCAAGCATGCTTTAACGGGTTGGCCAGCCAACATATTATTTGAAGCTTAGAGAATAGGCTTAGGTAGAAGGCAATGATAAGAATACAACACACCATTGTAAATTACAAAAGGTGGTTTTTCCAGATCTACCAGTCCCTCTCGTCAACAAAATACAACAATGAATAAAATTCAATCAACGCATAACAAAAATTGTTCTAAGACAAACATATGACCTTCTATAAACTAGAAATAAACTACTTCCTTCGTCCCATCTCAAAATAAAACAAGGCATTTAACCAAAGTAAAGTCATACAATCGATATTCGAAGCACAAAGTGGAACCTAAAGACATTGTGAGTGAAGTCTAGTAGAAAATGGAATAAATTTTTACCTTGAATCAGTAAAGATGTGAGTGAAGAACGAAAATTCTTAAGAAATTGACCTTCACTACCTTCGTTCAGTAAAATTGACCTTAAATACCGTCGTCGCTGCCACTCCACCATCGCCGTTATCACTCCACCTTCGCTTAGAGAGAGAGACGGCTTAGAGTGAGAGAGAGAGAGAGACGGAGAAGAGTGAGAGACAGAATAAGGAAAGTCTTTGTGATGTGGTTACAGTTTATTTAATATAACATTCCGACTACTTCAGTCGGAAACAAATTTATTATATTTAATAATTTAATTTTTCCGACTACTATAGTCGGAAATATATATGATTTTTTTAATTATTTATTTTTATCAACTAAATCGATCAGTTATATAATAATATATCTATACATTTAATAATATATTTATTTAATTATATATATATTTCTGTCTATAGTAGTCGAAATAAATATTTAATAATTTATTTAAATAACTATTTAATTTTTGTATAAGGGTATAATATATATTTAATAATAACTTCATTTAATTATTTACATTTCTGACTACTTTAGTCGGAAATAATAATTATTCATTTTTATTTAAGGGTATTATTATACATTTAATAATTAATTATTTCTATTTCCGACTAAAGTAGTCGGAAAAATATATTTAATAATTTATTTAAATAATTATTTTAAGTTTTGTATAAGGGTATAATATATATTTAATATATTTACAACTACAGTAGTCGGAATAAATATTTAATAATCTATTTAAATAACTATTTAATTTTTGTATAAGGGTATAATATATATTTAATAATAACTTCATTTAATTATTTACATTTCTGACTACTTTAGTCGGAAATAATTATTCATTTTTATTTAAGGGTCTTATTATGCATTTAATAATTTAATTATTTATATTTCAGACAAAAGTAGTCGAAAATATATATTTAATAATTTATTTAAATAATTATTTTTAAATTTTGTATAAGGGTATAATATATATTTAATATATTTTCGACTATAGTAGTCGGAAACAAATATTAATATTTTATTTAAATAATTATTTAGTTTTTATATAGGGGTTTGATTATCCATTTAATAATATATTCATTTAATTATTTATAATTTTTGACTGATGTAGTCGAAAAAAATATTTCTTAATTTATTTATTTAATTATTTATATTTTCCGACTAAAGTAGTCGGAAATAAATATTTCTTAATTTATTTAAATAGATATTGTATTTCTTTGCAAGGGTCTGATTATATATCTAGTATATATTTATTTAATTATTTTTATTTCCGACTAAAGTAGTTGGAATATACATTTCTCGTAATTTCCCGCCAAATATTATGATGTTTTTAGTCACAAATAGTATCAAAATATTATTTTGTAAAAAATAAATTAAAAAAATTATGTTTCCGACCGAAGTAGTCGGAAAATTCCGACTACTTTTATTCCGTCGGAAATTTCAGTCGGAAAATAGCGAAATTCTGGTAGTGAACTCCGACAGATGATAATGACAGTGACAATGATAATGTAAATGATAATGAAGAACTATCAACTCAAATTTAAAAATGGAAAATGATGAAATGCCTAAGCCTTATGGTGAATCAAAGCTCACCACTTCATCACAACGAACCAACGAATCAAGTCGATCCACCTAACTCTGTGCAAGAAAAGTAGAGGTATCCCCGGTGCCCACAGCGCGTGGGGATACTGCATCAGTAGACGGTTAGTGGTTGGAGCGCTAGCATGTAACTCAGGGATAGGGGATAAAATGATGCCATAAACATCAATTCAAAACCAGTCCAAAATCCATAACATGAAATCATATATATACACACATATCGCGTGTTGGGGTAGGGAAAAAGTCTTAACATACACTTTTAAACTTTATCCTGGGTTGTGTAGCTCAACCGTCATTACATAAAAAGGTACCCACGGGCTATATTGGTCCATCTATCCCCCAGTTAGTAGGCCCCCAATGCATATGGACCTACGAGCCATAGGGTATGCATATGCACTATGGGGGACTTGAACCTCCCGACATATCAAGGTGACACAAGAACCAAATCATGTAATATAATGTAGGGGACTCAAATCTCCCAATCATATGATAATAATAAAGGGAGGCTCAAACCACCCATTCATATAGACCCCCGCATTGTCAACTGCGGTTTCCAATGTTGGTCCTTGAGGACCTCCACTTTCAAGACTCATCTACACAACCCACATTAAATCCCAATTAAAACAATTATAAGACATCTCATTCACTGAACCATGATATACATTAAGGAATACATTGTTGGCATAGTCATATAAACTACACTTGCAATATAACATCAACATGTTGAAACACTTTCATTATTTGCGGATATTCATATCCCCATTGGTTCAATTATGCATTAGCTTGGGCAATTACACAACCCATAAGGTTCAATTCAAAATCATTATACTTCAATAACCTTTTACATAATGCAATAACTTAAGAGTAGTTCAATATGCAAACTTTCATATTCAAAACCAATTTCACAATATGGGGTTGAGGTCATAACTACTTTAAAAGACACAAGTTTGGAAAAATCAAAATCCCCTTATTTATTCATCACACCCATGCACCCCACACATTCAAAACCGTGGTTAAAGCATGAACAATCATATGTAAACCATTGAAAAGACATTATTCAACAACAAGCATTCAAAACCCTCAACCCATGTTTCAAAACCATCATCAATACCATATGAACAATACTTTAAAACATATACTTTTAACAAATTAGAAATTAGGGAAGAGTAACTTGCCTCAAATATCTAAGTTCATAGAGAGAATTCAATCCTTGAGCCCCTGGATGACCTACTTCTTAGAAACCCTAAGTATGGTTGCTTGAGAGACTTGAGAGAGTTTTGGAAGTGTTTGAGTATGTTATGAATGGGAAGTAACCCTCCCTTAAGTGCTTTTTGAATGTAGGGTTTTAATTGTGTAAGTAGGGAATTGTCCAAAGTGCCCTCAATTTAAAATCTGAAATTTAGTCGTCAGTGACAATGGGTCACTATATGACTCGTAGAGACTCATTACGACTCATTACCATAAGTCGTAGCCATTACAGTTTGTAGGGCACCCCACACTGTTGACCCTATAACTCAACTGATCCTACTCATAATGGGACCCTATGACTCGTAGAGTCAAATCGTAGACAACACAGAATTCATTTAGGGTAAACACTGGACATCCTACGATTTGCACCCAATGACTCATAATGAGTCCTTATGACTCTTAGTGAGCCACTCATACTCAGAGCAGAACTTAGTCACACACTTATTATTTAGGTTATGATTCGAGTCCAATGACTTATCAATACACCTTACGGCTCATAGGGTAAGTCGTAGTCGGGATAGTGAAGATAAAATTTCAAAAAATTTCAAGGACCAAAAACCTGGGGTGTTACATACTCCTCTTTAGAATTATTTTTCCTCGAATGATTTGACAAGGTATTTATTAGCACGATTTGACTCCAGCATAACCACAATTACCTTTAACAAAGAAAGAAAATAAGGATGTTAAAGGTTACACATACATCCTGCAAAATTACCCTAAGTGGGGAACAAGAATGAATACTTGGACTTAATGTCCTCCTCGATTTCTCACATAGCTTCCTCGGCTTTATGGTTCCTCCAAAGACCCTTTACCGATGCCACTTCATTGGACCACAACCAACGGACTTGCCGATCCAAAATCTCGACTAGGACTTCCTTATAGGGCAAAAAATCTGAAATACCCACCTCCTCCAAAGGAACAATCATTGAAGGATCCCCCTCGCACTTTCTCAACATCGAAACAAGAAACACCGGATAAATGGAGCTTAAACTAGAAGGAAACTCCAATTCATATGCAACATTACTAATCCTCTTCAAAACCAAGTACGGACCAACATAATGGGGACTGAGTTTCCCCTTCTTACCAAACCACATCACTACCTTCATGGAAGATACCTTTAAGAACACCCAATCACCAATACTGAACTCCAATTCCATTCGCCTCACATCTGTGTGGGACTTTTGTCAAATTTAGGTAGCCTTAAGTCTATTCCGGATCACTTTCACCTTTTCCATGGCTTGGTAAACCAAATCGGAGACAAATAACTTATTTTTACCAACCACAAACCACTCAATAGGATATCTACACCTCCTATAATATAAGGACTCAAATGGGACAATACCAATACTAGAGTGATAACTGTTGTTGTAGTTAAAATCTATGAGAGGTAGTGGTCAACCCAACTACCACTATAATCAATTACACAAGACCGAAGCATATCTTCCAAGTCCTGAAAGGTCCTTTCCGCTTGCCCATTCGTCTGCAGGTGGAAAGTGATACTAAGGGTTTCCTTAGTCCACAAACCTCGCTGGAATGACACCTAAAAGTGTAATGAGAATTGAGTACCTTGATCAAATATGATGGAAATTGGAGTACCATGAAACTTTATGGTCTTTTCAAAGAACAACTTGGCATAATCCTTAGAAGAGAACTTAGTCCTCACTGGCAAGAAGTTAGCAAATTTAGTCATCCTGTCCACGATTACCCAAAGCAAATCAAATTATTGGCGAGACCGAACATGACTGGTAAAAAATCCATATTAATTATCTCTCATTTCCATGCCAACAACTTAATCTCTTGAGTTAATCCACTGAGCCTCAAGTGCTCCACCTTTACTTGCTGACACACTATGTAATTTGCCATAAAATTTCCCACGCCCCTCTTCATATTATTCCACCAATATATTTCTTTAAGATTATGATACATTTTCGTCGAACCAAGATGAGTAGTATAACACGACTCATGAGCTTCAGTCGAAACTCTTTCTCGCAACCCATCAATATCGGGAATGCACAACCTCCCTTGATTCTTCATGCTACCATCACCACCAATCTAAAAAACCATCACCTTCTGGCTACCCACATCATTCTTGATTTACATCAAGATAGGATCCGACATCTTCATCTCCTTCACCTCAGTACCAAGAGATGACTTTGCCACCTCTTAAATAATCACACCACTATTTTTGGAGTCTAAAGATGGATTTTAAGATTAGCCAAATAGTGAATATCCTTCACCAAACTGTGTTTCTCCTTATCTAAATGAGATAAGCTTTCCATGGACAACCTGCTAAGAGCATCATTAACTACGTTAGCTTTACCTAGATTATTGTAACGCTCCAAATTTGGTACCCAGAATGCTACACGGTGCTTATGATCCCGAAGGACCACAAGCTAACCCATGACTGATATTTGTACCTGTATACTACAAAATATACTGTATCAAGAGAAGAACTTAGCATGTTCATGAAGATCCCTTGGACGAACATGTTTCTCATGCAGAGTTTAGAGCTGCATTCCCTACTCTTGCTCAGTCAGTTACTGCTCAGAATGAATGACCAGCTGTCGTTCCATCTAACCCAGTGGCCAATTCAGTTGCAGCCAAGATTCGGGACTTCACCCAAATGAATCCTCCATCCTTTCTCGGGTCTAAGGCAGATGAGGACCCTTAGGAATTCCTAGATTAGGTGCAAGAGGTTACAAACATCATGGGGGTTACTTCTAGTAAGAGTGTTGAGCTAGCTACATATCAATTGCAGGATGTTGCTCATACTTGGTTCAAGCAGTAGAAGTTAAAGAGGGCAGTTGATGCAGGGTCAGTTGAGTGGAAGGAGTTTGCTTCTGCTTTCCTTGATAGATTCTTTCCCCTAAAGCTTAGAGAAGCTAAGGTGTTAGAATTCATCAACCTCGGGCAGGGAAACATGACGGTGAAAGAATATTCTCTTAAGTTTACTTAATTAGCCAGATATGCTCCTCATATGGTTGCAGATAGCAGGGCCAAGATAAGTAAATTTGTTTCAGGGGTAAATGATAGCGTGGTTAATGAGTGCAGATCTGCCATGATGAATAGTGACATGACTTTAACCAAGATTATAAATCATGCTCAACAGATAGAGGAGCAGAAGATTAAGATAAGAGCAAAGCAGAATAAGAGAGCAAGGACAGGTAGTTTTCACTTTGCTCAGCCTAAATCTGAAGGAGGAAAACGTTCTCAATTTTATTCTAAATCCTTAGTTCCATCTCTTTATTCATCTAGTGCTCTTGTTCCTAAGTTCAGAGATAGAGCACCAGGCTCTAAGTCTCAGGGCAGTGTTAACAGTGCCCGCACCAATCCCCTTTGTCAGACTTATGGCAAGAACCATCAGGGGACTTGCAGAGCTGGCAGTGATACCTGTTTTGGGTACGGCAAGCCAGTCCACAGAGTTAGAGATTGTCCACAGTCATGTCCGTAGGGTCAATTGAACCGTTCCTCAGCTCAGTCCGATTGCCCGAATCAGCAGGGTGCCACCTCCAGTACTATAGTGGGAAACGCCCAAATAAACTCCATGCTCTCCAGTCCCGACAAGATCAGTAAAATTCTCATGATGTGGTTACTAGTATGTTACAGATCTTTCATGTGCATGTTTACGCTTTGCTAGATCCAGGTGCTTCTTTGTCTGTTGTTACTCCTTACATAGCAGTTGATTTTGGAGTCAGTCCCAAAATTCTAGCAGAGCCCTTTTTCAGTTTCTACCCTAATAGGTAAAACCATCATAGCTCGGAGGGTATATAGGAACTGCCCAGTTATGATATCTCAGAAAGTCACTTCAGCAGTCTTAGTCGAATTTGAGATAACTGATTTTGATGTCATTCTCGGCATGGATTGGTTTCATTCCTGCTATGCCAAAGCCGACTGCAGAAACAGAATAGTCTAGTTCCAGTTTTCGAATGAACTTTTCCTAGAGTGGAAGGGTATTGTATCCTTTTTAAGAGGTCAACTTGTTTCCTACCTTCGGGCATGAAAAATGATATCTAAGGGATGTGTCTATCATCTTGTTTGTGTTATGGACACTAGTTTTAAACTCCCAGTCTTGAATCAGTCCCAGTTGTGAATGAATATTCAGATGTCTTTCCCAAAGATCTTCCAAGAATTCCTCCCGAAAGGGAAATGGACTTCGGTATTAATATTTTCCAGATACTCAGCCTATATCTATTTCATCATACAAAATGGCACCACCAAAACTCAGAGAATTGAAAGAGCAGTTGAAAGATATCTTAGATAAGGGATTCATCAGACCAGTGTGTCCCCATGGGGTGCTTTAGTATTAATCGTGCACAAAAAATACGGTTCTCTCAGAATGTGCATAGACTACCATCAACTTAATAAGGTCAAGGTCAATAACAAGTATCCTCTTCCCAGAATCGATGACTTGTTTGACCAACTTCAGGGTGATAGCTATTTTTTCAAGATAGACCTCAGATCTGGCTATCATCAGCTCAGTCAGAGAATGTGATATTCCTAAAATAGCTTTTCGTACTCGGTATGGTCACTTCAAATTCCTAGTCATGTCCTTTGGTGTCACCAATGCCCCAACAACTTTCATAGACTTGATGAACCATGTGTTCAAGAAGTACTTGGACATGTTCTTCATAGTTTTCATAGATGATATTCTGGTCTATTCCTGCAATGAGCGAGATCATGCATACTATCTCAAAATAGTACTTCAGACTCTCAGAGATCATCGGCTATTCGCCAAATTCAGTAAGTGTGAATTTTGGCTACGTTCAGTATCATTCGTTGGCCATATCATTTTTGGTGATGTCATTAGAGTAGATCCTTAAAAGACCAAAGAAATAAAAAACTGGCCTCACCCTGTCTCTCCATCAGATATCAGGAGTTTCTTAGGTTTGGCTGGATATTACAGACGGTTTGTTGAGGGATTTTCTTCTATTGCATCCCCTATGTCTAGATTAACTCAGAAAAAAGTCAAGTTTCAGTGGTCAGATCCTTGCGAGAAGAGTTTTCAGGAGTTGAAGACTCGACTCATCTCAGCTCCAGTTCTATCTCTTCTAGATAGTTCAGATGGGTTTGTAGTATATTGTGATGCATCCAGAGTAGGTTTTTTTGTGTCCTTATGCAGAATGGTAAGGTCATAGCCTACGCCTTCAGACAACTTAAACCCCATGAGAAGAATTATCCTACTCATGATCTTGAGTTAGCCACCATAGTATTTGCCTTGAAGATTTGGAGGCATTATCTATACGATGTTCATGTATATGTGTTCACAGATCATAAGAGCCTTCAGTATGTATTTTCTCAGAAAGATCTCAATCTTCATCAGAGAAGGTGGTTAGAGCTCTTAAACGATTACAACATGAGTGTCCTTTATCATTCGGGCAAGCCCAACATAGTGGCAATGCTCTCAGTAGACTATCTATGGGTAGTATTGCTCATTTCGAGGACAGTAAGAAAAAGTTAGCCCAGGAAGTCCATCAGCTTTCCAGACTAGGCGTTCACTTAGTCGATATAGAGGAGGACGATATATGGGTTCAGAGTAGTTCAGAATCATCTCGAGTTACCGAGGTGAAAGAAAAGAAAGATAGGGATCCTAGCCTTGTCAAGTTAAAAGAGTCGATCAAGGATCAGAAAGTAGAGGTTTTCTCCCAAGGGGGAGATGGTGTTCTGCATTGTCAGGGTCGTTTATGTGTTCCAGTTGTAGATGACTTAAGGCAGCAAATTCTTGCAGAAGCGCATGATGTGCGCTACTCTATTCATCCAGGGGCCATAAAGATGTACCGCAATTTGAGGAAAATCTATTGGTGGAGTGGGATGAAGAAAGACATTGTAGAGTTTGTGGCTAAGCGCTCTACATGTCAGCAGGTTAAGATAGAGCATCAGAAGCCTAGTAGGTTCATGCAGGAGTTTAGTATTCCTAATTGGAAGTGGGAAGAAGTGAACATGCATTTCGTGATGGGTTTGAGTCGAACTCGTCATCAACATGATTAGGTTTGGGTCATTGTAGACAGGATGACCAAATCAGCTTATTTCCTTCCAGTTCATACCTCTTATTTTGCCGAGGATTACACCAAACTCTACATCAGAGAGTTGGTCAGATTGAACGGTGTTTCGTTATCTATTATCTCAGACAGAGGTACCCAGTTCACCTCTCATTTGTGGAAAGCATTCCAAAAGGGTCTTGGTACCCAAGTTCATCTCAGTATAGCCTTTTATCCTCAGACAGATGGTCAAGAAGAAAGGACCATTCAAACTTTAGAAGATATGTTGCGTGCATGTGCAATTGATGTCAAGGAAAGTTAGGATGACCACTTGCCTTTGATTGAATTTGGATACAACAACAACTATCATTCCAGTATTCATATGGCTCCATTCGAAGCTCTTTAAGGTAGGAGATGCAGATCTCTAATAGGTTGGTTTGAAGTTAGTGAGGCCTCAGTTATAGGGCCTGACTAGGTATTTAATGCCTTAGAGAAAGTCCAGTTGATTAGAAAAAGACTCCGGGCTGCTCAAAGCCGAAAGAAATTTTATGTAGATTTTTGTAGAAAGGATCTCGAGTTCGAGATTGGTGATCATGTCTATCTAAAGATCTCTCCTATGAAGGGAGTGAAGAGGTTTAGTAAGAAGGGAAAGCTCAGTTCCTGATATCTCGGTCCCTTCAAGATTCTCAGTCACTTTGGGAAGGTAGCTTATGAGCTCGAATTGCCTTCAGATCTAGCATCAATTCATCTAGTCTTCCATATCTCCTTGCTCAAGAAGTGCATAGGTGACCCAACAGTTGTAGTCCCTATTCAGAGCTTAGATGTTCAGAACAACCTCTCTTATGAAGAGATTTCAATCGAAATCCTAAACTATCAGACTCGTAGATTGAGGAACAAAGAAGTCCCCCTAGTTAAGGTTATTTGGCGAAATCAGTCCGTTGAGGGAGCTACTTGGGAAGTAGAAGCAAACATGCGTACCAAGTATCCTCACCTCTTCTCCGCCAACTCAGATCAAACTCAAGGTAACAGTTCTCCTTAAGCTTACTCAATTTCATGTTCAGTGTTCATCACAAACTTAGTACCAAGTACCATTGCATATTCAGTCATGCATTCATGTATCGGCTCAGTTATATAATTATGCATCAGACATACATTCTCATTGTGAGAAACTTAGTTCATCAGAACACCCAGTCATGCATTCATAAATTAGTTACACATGCATCAGATATGCATGCTCAGTATGATATATTCAGTTATCATTTATGTCAGTCATGAAATCATGTTCCATCTAGTCATGTTCAGTATGTACGTCAGTTTATATTCTTTCCACCTCATTCAGTCTCATTCAAAGACGAATGTTCTCAGGGGGGAGATATTATAATACCAAGTACTTTTTCCTAGCTTGAAATTGTGCCAAGAATGTTAGAAGTTTTCTTTGAAAGATGAATCCACTTTTGTACACATGGTATTTTTAAGATTGTCATAATGAACACTATGCATACCTGGGTTGAGTTTCTTGAAGTTCTTGAACTTGAAGAATTTGAATCTCTTAGTTCTTGAAGAAGATTTGGATTTTGTTCTTGGGGATTAATATTAGAGAGAAAACCCTAATTTTGTTGTTGTAGATGGATAATGAATTTCTTAGCTTTGGTCGGATATAACTAGGTATATAAACGGGTGGTAAAAGACCAAAAAGCCACTTTAAAAATGGCTTTAAAACGACTGAACGGAACATGCAACGGTGGGTACGATGGTCCATCGCTGGGTTGATGGTCCGTCGGACTGACCGTCGTACTGGGACCAAAATTGGAACTTACTACCTTGGTGCGACGGTCCATCACTGGGTCGACTGTCCGTCGGTCCTGACCGTCACTTCTAGGCAAAATAGAGCCTCACTATTTCCCTTACGACGGTCTGAGCGATGGTCCATCGTTAGTCCGACGGTCTGTCGGCCTGGGCCATCAATTCAGGGAAGAAGGTAGTCATGGGCGACGGTCCGTCGGCCTCACCGTCGCACCTGGGCGGTTTTACTACCTTCTGTATTTCGGCCATAACTTTCTTTTCTGATGTCGGATTTTGATGAAATTGGTATCGATGGAAAGCTTATTTAATTTCCCAGGTGACAAAAAGTGAAAATCTTAAAAATACCATGTGTACAAAAGTGGATTCATATTTCAAAGAAATCTTCTAACATTCTTGGGATAATTTCAAGCTAGGAAAAAGTACGGGGTATGACAATATAGTGAAGACTCATATCATAGTCCCTGAGCAACCCAAACCACCTTCTTTTCCTAAGATTTAGCTCCTTCTGAGTGAATATGTATTGCAAGCTCTGAAGATCAGAATAAATATGAACATGGACCCCAATAAAATAATGCCGCCAAATTTTTAATGCAAACACCACAGCTAATAATTCTAAATTGTGAGTTGAATAATTCTTCTCATGAACTTTCAACTGTCTAGAAGCATATGCAACCACCTTGCCATGTTGCATCAACACACAACTCTGTCCCACCTGAGAAACATCATCATAGACAGCAAAACCATCAGTGCCCTCATGTAGAGTCAAGATCGGAGCCGAAGTCATCTTATCCTTCAGCTTCTCGGAACTAC
Source organism: Capsicum pubescens (assembly GCA_030864215.1). Classification (NCBI taxonomy): domain Eukaryota; kingdom Viridiplantae; phylum Streptophyta; class Magnoliopsida; order Solanales; family Solanaceae; genus Capsicum; species Capsicum pubescens. The sequence continues at coordinate 187,256,504 of CM061544.1, read as the reverse complement.
CCTCACAAGCATCAGACCATAAGAATTTCACCTTCTTCTGAGTCAACTTAGTCAATGGGGTAGCAATAGAAGAGAAACTTTCCACAAACCTTCTATAATATCCGGCTAAACCCAAGAAGCTCCGAATGTTGGTTGGATTCGTGGGTTTAGGCAACTTCTTAACCAGCGTGACTTTCTATGGATCCACCATGATCCCTTTACTAGAAACAACATGACCCAGATAAGTCACAACATTTAACCAGAATTCACACTTAGAAAATTTTGCATACAAGCACTGATCTTTCAGGGTTCGCGACACAATGCGGAGGTGATTGACATGATCTGCCTCGATCTTCAAATACACCAAAATATCATCGATAAACACGATCATGAACAAATCCAAGAACTAATAGAAAACCAAATTCATAAGATCCATGAATATGGATGGGGCATTAGTCAAACCAAAGGACATCACTAAAACCTCAAAATGACCATATCGTGTTTTGAAAGTAGTCTTAGGGATATCCACCTCCCTAATCTTTAATTGATGGTAACTCGACCGAAGATCAATCTTAGAAAAGAACTTGGCGCCCTTAAGCTGATTGAATAAATAATCAATCCTCAGAAAGGGATACTTATTCTTCACGGTCACCTTATTCAGTTGGCAGGAATCAACATATATTCGGAGGGTCCCATTCTTCTTACGCACGAATAGAACAATAGCACCCTACGAATACACACTAGAGAGGATAAAACCCTTACCCAGAAGATCTTTCAACTACTCCTTGAGTTCTTTAAACTCATCCAGAGCCATTCTGTAAGGTGGGATAGAAATAGGATGAGTGTCTAGAAGAAGATCAATCCCAAAATCAATTTCCCTATCGGGAGGAAAACTAGGAAGATCATCAGGGAACACCTCGGGAAATTTACAAACCACAAGGACAGTCTATAAAGAAGGACCGTCGGATGTAGAATCCTTAACATGCACTAAGTGATAGAGGCACCCTTTAGAAACCAATTTGCAATCTCTAAGATATGAAATAAACCTTCCCTTAGGTACTAGGGAACTAACTTCCCATTTAATCACCGGCTCATTAGGAAAATGAAAACTGATCATTCTAGTCCAATAATTAATAGAAACGTAGCACTAATGCAACCAATCCATCCCTAAAATAACATCAAAGTCTAACATGACCAACTTTATCAGGTCTACCAAGGTATCCCTACCATAGAACGACATCACATAACCCCTAAAGACACTTCTAGCCACAATGGAATCACCCACCGGAGTGGACACAAATAAGGGGTCCAAAATACATTCAGGATCAAAACCAGAATGGATAGACACATAAGGGGTCACATAGGAGATGTTAGACCCAGGATCAAGTAGACAATACACATCACGAGAGAAAAGTTTGAGCATATGATACGGGAACGGATACGAAACACACAACCCAGCTAAGAACACAAGCCAAGGCCGAGAACAAGATGCAATAAGCTAAGGCAACAACACAAAGAAATTGAGAAAATAAGACAACAACAAATACACAATGATTGCAATAAAATAAAGGATAGATAGTTTGACAAAAGATACTACCAAACCTAAGTGTCAAGACGTGTCTCAAATGCCAAAACTCATAAATCTTGTAATAACAAACACCAAACTCTTACACGACCCAAGAGAGAAATCACTCACCTCAAGAACCTACATTTCTAAGCCAAAGAAAACAACACAAGTGATATCCACACTTGATCCTAGTTACGGTTTGGTCTACTCTCACAAGAGAGAAAAATGATACATTATTTCTTTCAAATATCCATATTCAACAAAACTAAGTGAAATAACCCTAAAATGTTCTACTTATAGTTAATTACAAGATGAAGTAAAAAATGATCAAGATACCCTTAATGAATGGAGCGCCTATAGAGTGTAAAAGAGGGGCATAAAAATGATCAAACCACCCTTAAGGAGAGGGGAGGTCATGGAGTCTTTAAAGAGCTCTTCTTCACACTTCAACATATACAATCCCTTGTGTTATTTTGGCCTTCACAATTATTTGTCATCACTTGGAACTCTCGGGTTTCCCATCAAGGCAAGCTCCCAAGCAACCTTCCACACACGGAATTTCTCTTTTGTGGGCTCAAAATGGGTCTCCCATGCGTGTCCTCATGCCCTCAATGTGACCACAACCGAATTCTGTATGTGTTGGCCTTGCATGATGTCATCAAAAGATATGATGGCTATTTGGCTCATATCATCCTTTTGTTCTTGAAAAGTATTCGACCTCAAATCCATACCTTACAAAATCAAAGAAAGGACAAACAAGCATAACTTCCTCATGGCATGAGGGTTAGGGTTAGTGTATCAAATAACGTCATCATGACAAGATGGTATACACTTGAAATATAACCACGAATCCTTTGTTTTTATCATGAAAATCTTAGTGAAAATGTCATAAAGGAAGTGGCTACGACAATCACCAAGAGATAATGAAACTTCAAAAGTCATAATGGCATCACTAGATACAAAAGTAAGATCACTCCATATTCCCTCTTCCGAGATCAAAAGATTGATAATATATGTATTCTATGGGTGATCAATCCAGAAAATAATTAAAGAAAAAATAAACAATATGATAAGCAAACAACCAAATATGATAAGCAAAATTAATCGAAATTAATCCAAAACAATAGTAATCATGTTCTTAGCTTTAACCCCGAAAAAAGGGTTTTTAGCCACTAATATTCATAATCACGATCCAAATAATTGAATACATGATATAAAAAATTAAAACCTAAATAAAATAATTAAAATCTAAAAAACCGTGTAGCAGCCTCCGTCTTTTTCTCAAAACCGTGTCCAACCGAATCTTTTGCACCGTTCCAGGTGTCTTCTCACCAAATTGTTCCCAGCAAATTGTCCAAATATATATTAATTATTCCCAATTTAAGTGGGATTAGAAACCTTGCACGTGTTCCCATATAGATTCCCACCAAACTGTTAATAATATATTCCTTTTATTCCTTAGTAGTGGGATATACCCAATCTGTGTTGGCGAACAATATTCAATTGCAGTGCTTAATTATATCGACGCGATGCGTCGATTCGTCTACGCACTAGAATTTGCTTCTAAAATTTTGGTTAAGTGTTGGACGTTTTATTCTTCGTCCATGCGTTTTGTACTGTATTTTTAATGTACTTTTGACTTTTAAATCATTAATATATCACCGTATTCAGTTCACAAATCCTCCTACAATATCACACAACACAAATTAAAGATAAAAACAATATAGTAGTCTCAACGACAAATTAAAACAAGAGCTAAGATAAGGCAAATTCGCAATGATCTTCCACTTATTATTCCGACTCTTGACTTAATCAAATTAAGTTTTGCACTTTACAAACAAGTTATTCTGTTCATAATTGCATTTTTAAATCTTTTGAAACAAATTAAACACATTAGAATCCAACGAAACTAACTAGACACACACCTAGCTCAAGCTAGTAAAATTAGTTTTCCGGGTTGAACTCTAAATGGCTCAATCAAGTACAAACTTGTTTGAAAAATACTTTGGACATTGTAAATACACACTTGGACACTTAAATGCTTATGTATATCAATATGAACATGCTAAGCACATGAATTGCTCTCAAAACAAGGTGAAATATGCTAGAATAATGATACAAAAATGTATAAAACCACCTCAGATCATCACCCCACACTTAAACTCTTGTTCGTCCTCGAACAACTCTTTACTCTAAGAATAAAAATCTGAGGTGACGCAACACTTCTACTAAATGCAAAACACTCAAGCTAGTACTACAATGATTACATGAAATGCAAGTTTCTACACAAAGCATGATATATACACAATTGAAAGCTCATGAACACTACTCCAAAACATCCTAACCTCAAGAATTGACTCACCTAAGTGGCAAACTCATGCTTATCATTCAATCAAGGACATCATACAAATCATCCACATTCATCAAACATGTGCCCTCACAACAAGAGAGTTACCCATAATCACTCAAAATAATATAATTTATAATGTAATGGGTACAAGAATCAAATTACGCTCACTTTCACAAGGAATTCACAAGTTACACATAATGAACCATAAGGTTGCCCTTAGTGTAATGCTCCACTAATAGTTGAATGTAAAGCTTAGGATCAATTAGAACTTTTCTGGGTTGTAATGTAGGCTAAGGGACGGGTAGGAACTATTTTGGCCAAGAATAGTGACTAACCTCTCTAAGCGCTTTAATAAACTACATTATACATTCAAAATCAATTTTCAACAACCAAATTACACTTTTTCATCCACCCATATATTTTGTTTTTGCCCCATCTATTTTAAGCATTTTCATAAACAATTGGTGGACACATAATTTAATGCCACAAGAATCAATTTTTCTATTTTTTTTCACAATCATGACAATATTTCTAGCATAATTTATATCACAAACATCCACCACACATCAATTATACACCAATAACCATTACCTTGGGGCATCAATTTTACCCTTTTCTTCTTCAATTTCTCAAAGCCATTACTAATTCAATTTTTATTAAAACATTTAGGAGCTTTTTTGGATCAAATTATGGTCAATCAAAGAAGAAAATTAAGCTACATATGAGGTTACCAAAGAAAAAGCTAAAAGCTCAATGGGGTTTAACTAGGATTATGCACAATGGGTAGGACAAATACAAGGTATAGAATAAGGCTATCAAAGAAGTACCTAAATCATCTCCTAAATTCACACTCTTTATTTCGCTTTACACATACATCGGGCAAGTTCTAGACATCATATGTAACAAGGAATATACAAAATTCTCACACTCACATGACACATGCTCAACTCAATAGGATTATCATAGACTCCCAACCAACAATAGCATGAATTAAAAATTAAGCCAACAAGTACAAGAGTCAAAAGCATGAGCCTAAGAGTCTCAAAGATAGCAGTTTCAAAAGTAGCGATTCACATCAATTAACATGCTTTTACAAACAAACCTACGCGCATCATGTAATCAAAAATAGCACCAACAAGAATATCTCACTTATTCCTAATAAAAAAAAATTGAGCCAAAAATTTAGAAATTTTCCCTCACCCCACACTTAAAAATCTACTTTGTCCCCAAAGTGAACTTTTAAAGTAAGAGATAGAAATACTCTCTGATATCTCTAGGCCTAGCTAGTAGCATCTTCACAAATAAAGGAGATCCATGGGAACCCCACACTCATTCTTTTCCATGCTTCAAGCTCAATTTTATGGTACTCAGACTTCCAATTAACCTGTGACTCAATCAAAAAAGACAAAAACTACGTGAAGTAAAAACTAAAGAAAAAAAAACTGAAAATAAAATATATCTACTTTAACTTGGGTTGCCTCCCAAGCAACACCTGATTTAGTGTTGCGGCATGACCCACATCAACTTTTTCCTCCACCTTAAGGATATGAATTTCACCCCCAATTTCGCATTCATATTCTTGCCTCGCTCATACAGAGGTGGTACAAATATTAAGGAACCGAGTAATGGATGATGCATGGTAAATCACTTGGCCTTGACGTGAGGTGTGTTTTTATATTGCTTATCCAGTGTAAAATCAAGATCATAGGATTCTTGTTCCTCCTCTTCACATACTTCCACTATTTCAGATGATTGCACAGAAAAGATATCATTTAAACATAATGTAGAAAATTGCTTTGAATGAGACCCTACCAATCCTACTTCAAAATTTACACAATCTACTATACACTCACTCTCATTCACCTTCTCGATTTCAGTCTCAAGATAAAGATAACAATCGGGTGACTGCGATTCTTGTATTTGCTCCACAAATTAGCTAATATCCTCCTCATATTTTTCTTTGCTTAGCCACTGTAGACATGGTGGCAGTAGTAACTCCTTAACCTGTTCAACAACTTTAGTTTCTGAGTACTCAGACTTTCTTGAATTATCAACAACTTTGTCTGCAACTAGTTGGGGAGTCAACTTTGCATCTAACTTTAGCTTATTATCCAAATGCTTTGAAGCCTTTCGGTAGTTCTTCATATCTGCCAAAAACTCTACCAGAGATGCTAAATTTATTTCAACATCTCTTCCAAATTGTTCGTTTGAATTGTGGCCTACATATTTTGTTGTTGCTGCTGAAACTGCTGTTGTTGATTGTTCCATGACTGAATTTGTGGCGATTCTGCACCATTTGATTGTAGTAGTTTATATAATTTTGCCTTTCAGCATAGCCTACATGCATTACTGAATCAGGGTTGACAGCACACATAGCTGCAGTGTGACCACTTTGACCACAAACCAAGCACCAAGTTGTCGTCTTCTCCACAGAAAGAACAGTATCTGCATCATATTGTGAAGGTCTCGTCCATACACTTCCATCAAAATTTGGACAATAAGTCTCATGAAGTGGTCCCCTACAAAAACAACAAGAATTGACATCACTCAAAAACCATCTATCCCATGCTGACATCTCAAAGAGAGTGAGAAAAATAGAAATAAAAGAAACTAAAAAAAAAACTAAACAAAAACTATTTACAACTCAAAATAGAAAAACTAAAAATAAGATAGTTTCTTATTTACAAGTTTCCGGCAACGGTGCCAAAAACTTGATAGCGCCCAAGCGCACACACAAGTGTACGTAGTCTTATCAAGTAGTAAAGTTGCTTCAAGGAAGCCCAAGTATCGATCTCTCAGGGACTTGCGTTTGTTGACTATCTAATTCTATTTAACCAATTGAGGAGAGTAGCAAATAGAGTTTTAGAATTGTAAATTAAAAAATAAAATAAATAATGCGTAAAAATAAAAGACTTGGGACAATTAATGGATTAAAGCCCAGGGTTAAAGCACTTCGAATAATCATACTATGTTATTGAATTTTCTTCGTTAACTTGCTTATCTTGGTTGTTGATTCGTAGCGTTCATTGCATGATCATAGTTTCTCAACCTATAATCTTTTACCTAATATGGACATTACAACTACATCGTTTAGCGGGGATGTAATAATCCAATTAAATGAATTAAATCTATCATCCTACGTATGAATCAAGTAAGACATCTAAGTACATCCCTGTCCTAGACACTAAGTTAAATTCTTTATTTTATAAAAGAGTAAAAAACTCAAAACTTTGTTTATTCCCATCTTCTATCTCCCTATTCCCTCTCCCAAGATCAAAAAGTTGACAATATATGTATTCTATGGGTGATCAATCCATAAAATAATTAAAGCAAGAATAAACAAACAACTAAATATGATAAGCAAAATTAATTGAAATTAATCCAAAATAATAGTAATCATGTTCTCGGCTTTAACCCCGAAAAGAGGGTTTTTAGCTACTAATATTCATAATCACGATTCAAATAATTGAATACAAGATATAAAAAATTAAAAGCTAAATAAAATAATTAAAACCTAATAAACCATGTAGCAGCCTCGACTTTTTCCTCCAAAAAGTGTCCAACCGAATTTTTTGCATCGTTCCAGGTGTCTTCTCACCAAATAATCCAAAGCTGTCTACTTTTGTTCCCAGCAAATTGTCCAATTATATACTATTAATTATTCCCAATTTAAGTGGGATTAGAAACCTTGCACGTGTTCCTAAATAGATTCCCACCAAACTATTAATAATATATTCCTTTTATTCCTTAGTTGTGGGATATACCCAATCTTTGTCGGCGAACAATATTCAATTGCAGTGCTTAATTATATCGACGCGACGCGTTGAATTCGCATCGACGCACTAGAATTTTCTTTTAAAATTTTGTTCAAGTGTTGAACGTCCTATTCTTCATCCATGTCTTTTGTACTGTATTTCCAATGCATTTCTGACTTTTAAATCATCAATATATCACCGTATTCATCTCACAAAGCCTCCTAAAATATCACACACCACAAATTAAAGATCAAAACAACACAATATTCTCAACGACAAATCAAAACAAGAGCTAAGATAAAGCAAATTTACAATGATCTTCCACTTATTATTTCGACTCTTGACTTAATCAAATTAAGTTTTGCACATTATAAACAAGTTATTACACTCATAATTGCATATTTAAATCATTTGGAATAAATTAAACACATTAGAATCCAACGAAACCAACTAGACACACACCTAGCTCAAGCTAGTAAAACTAATTTTCCGGGTTGAACTCTAAATGACTCAATCAAGTACAAATTTGTTTGAAAAATACTTTGGACATTGTAAATACACACTTGGACACTTAAATGCTTATTTATATCAATATGAACACGTTAAGCATACGAATTGCTCTCAAAACAATGCGAAATAAGCTAGAATAATGATACAAAAGTGTATAAAACTACCTCAAATCACTCCCCTTATTTAGTGAACACTTAACTTTGTTAGAAATTCCCTCCATGCACAAATCGGGTCTATCAAGTGGGTTGTGAGTCCATAAGATCGACTTTACATCACAGGGAAGGATTCCAACACTCACAATCAAGCCTTGCTTGTCATCTTGACCAAGCATCAAGTCGGATATACAACAATTTCCACATCCCAAGAGGTTACCAGGGTCAAATGGGTGAAGTAGCCAAGGACATAGGTTTTGGCTATACCTAATTTCCCTTATGGTGCCATCCCCAAAATTAGGCCCACCCTCTATACTACCATTAGTGATATCATCAACACGAAAAGGGTAGAGAAAGGTTTCACACAAGTCAACTTCAACTATCGTGTCCTTATGTATGTACTCACTAGTTTCAAGTTCATCACCATTAGTAAACTCAGCATAGGAAACACACATAAGAGAAGTCAAGGGAATTTCTAAGCAAGTATCACCTTATATTTCACAAGAGTAATCCTCACATAGATACAAATCACCATGAGCAGCAAAGGGATCACAAACAAAAACATTTTCACAAGAAAAATCACAATTCGAGTTTCCTAAACATTCAATCAAATCAAGATCATTTTCACCTGATTGTTTATTTTCACAATTTTTATGAGCAAAAATAAGGCTTTCATCACATAACATGTTAAAAAATCATCTCCAATCTCATGCTCAACTCTATCAACATCATCACTAACTTGAGACTCATCAAACACACCATACACATGCTCAAGTAGTGGACTATATTCATGAGTAAGTTCATCATCATACACATCCTCACTAGTTGTTGGCAACTCACATACCAACATAGACTCACCTTGGTTTTCACAAGGGTCAACTAGTGTGTGAATACTCTCATTACTTTGCAATGGAACCTCATCCATGTTACAAGTGCTAGCACTAGGTGGATACAAATTATTCTTACAAAAAAAGTCAATTTTGTTATCTATAGGATCAACTAGTGCTTGCATACTTACAACAAGAATTTGATCTTTATGCAACCTAAAAATACCAAGAGTATCACAAAGGGAAGACTTATGCAATTATCCTCTAGACAAACCACCAACTATATCCACTTGGCTACTACTAGCCACATCACAACATTATAAGTTTATAGAGGTGTAAGAGATAGTATCGTTAACTTGTAGCTCATATGAGGTGCGTTCTTCACCTTAGTGTGTGTCATGGCAGCCCACTGGCTTCTTCTTTACTACTTCCCGAAATCCTCTCATGATCTCATGTTCCTTTCTCACTTGTTTGGTTGTCATTGGCTCAAGAAAGTGTTTTTGTCCTCCAAATACAAGTACATATTTATTGGACTTCTCTCAGTATTGAACCGACCTTGCATCCTTCCACGGCTTACCAAGAAATATATGACAAGCTCTTGAGGGCATTACATCACATAGCACTTTGTCATGATACTTTCCCACACTAAAATCAACAATGGCTTGCTTGGTGACTTCTATGGATTTGACCTCATTGCTCTATTGGAGTTTGCAAGGCTTGGGATGACTTTGTGTGGGAAGTTCCATGAGATCAACAAGGGTAAAAAACACGACATTAAGTCTTTTCTCCCCATCAATGTCCAAGAAGCATACATTCTCTATCACCTCAAACCTTGTATGACAAAGGTTTTTGCCTTGATAAAGTTCCCCTTTCAAAGGTTCCCACACTATGTGCCTCAATGAACAAAAGAGACTCCAATATAAATCCAATTGCTCATCACTACCGTCTACATGTATGGGCTGGTTTTGATTAAGTGGAGCTTGTAATGGAGGAACTGGATTTGGTGGACTAAGTGTGGATATCATTTGGTGTAGCTTTTAAAGGTTCCATTGGAAATCTTCAAAAGGGTCCAAGGTAGTATTATTAGCAACACTATCCGTGGCTTGTGGTGTTGTTCCTTCGGTTGCCATTGTACCTAAGAAGTTATAAACAAAAACAACAAACTAATTAGCTCAAAGGTATCCTCACATCTCTACACTCTTTTTGGTTACCTCACACTTGGCTTCACAAGTGTTGAAAGTTGGCTTATAATCCGTGAGAGGTTGAGGGATGAGTTCTACTCTTGCCCGGAATTGACTTTCATTTGAAGTCTCAAAGAAATCTTTTACAAACTTGAGCCAAGAAACTATAACGAATCACAAAAGATAAAAGCATACAAAGAAATGTAACACGAAGAAACGGATTCAAACAACTAATTCACAACCTAGTAGGTGATTACTAGTTTGTCAATTAGTACTAGAATTAATAAATTAAACTAAAGAAACCAAGAATCTAAAATTTTGAGCCTTAGGTCATTTTGAAGGGTGATGATGTGGCAGCCACATGGAAGCCTTGGATTGCGCGTTGGAATTTTTGAAATTTTGAAAAAGTAATTATTTTTTTTAATTTGTATTGATCAATTATCAACTAAGGAATAGTGGAAATCAGCTTTGGGAGGGAAACACCAAGACTTGGAGCCTCTTTTTCAAATTCAAAAAGGTTTGACTTCCTTGTACCTTTTTGGCAACACACCTTTTTTTTTAAAGATTTTTGGCTTTTTCCTCTTTTGTTAGTCTTGAGATAAACTCTTACTCCATTTTGGTAAACAAGACATTTAAAAGCCTTTTTGTTCTCTTTCCTTTTTAGATATCTTGGGATTTTGTCTTTCAAGACAAACAAAAACTAAACTATCTTTCCTTTACTCTTTTGGATCAAACAATACCCCTTTGAGTGTTCTTGCTCAACAATACATGAAGAACATGAAGAACAACAAGAACATTCAAGAATAGAAACCAAACCAAATGGGCTCCAAATTAAATGATATTTGTTCCTTTTAACTCACGTTGAACTCCACAACAACAACAACACATTTTCAAGACCACATCTCCAACAACAACACACGTACAAGCTTAAATCCACAATAACAACAACCTTCAAACTTCAAGAACAACTCAAAAATAGCTCAAGATTCAGATCTAGACTCTATTAGTGTTAGTCAGAAAGGGGATAACACTAGAAACAACTAAAATACATAAAAATCTCCTAAATCTAAGTCTCAAATTTCGACCAAAGTACAAAAATGGGACAACTCACTTTTTTTTTAGATTTTAGATTTTGGACTTTCTTTTTTTATGATTTTCAAGTTAACAAGCCCAAGATTGATTTCGTGGGAATGAAATCAATCATTTCTTTAATACAAAATGATGTGGGAACAGATACGAAATATATAAACCAGCCAAGAACACAAGCCAAGGCCGAGAACAAGATGAAACAAGCTAAGGCAACAATACAAAGAAATCAAGAGTAAGAAGAAAACAAAAAAACACAACGATTGCAATAAAATAAAGGAAAGGTAGTTTGAAATAACAGATTACCAAACCTAAGAATCAAGATGTGTATCAAACGTCATGACCTATAAATCTTGTAATAACAAACACCAAACTCTTACTCAGCCCAAGAGGGAAATTACTCGCCTCAAGAACCTACATTTCTAAGCCAAAGAAAACAACACAAATGATATCCACACTTGATCCTAGTTACGGTTTGGTCTACTCTCATAAGAGAAGAAGATGATACAAGCACGGCCACGGTGATGGAGGTTTACGAGTGTGTCAAGAGTCCACCCGATCTAAGACATTATTGAAGTGTGAAAAGAGGGCTTAAAAGGGCACCAAAACAGTCCACACCATACACTTGATGGCAACCCCACTCTTTGAGGGGCCTTTTGGTCATTTTACACTTTATTTTGTAATATGCTATATATAGAACCTTGTAGAGTTTTATTAGTTATTTTTTTGATGATGTTGCAAGTCATAAGACATAAAGAAACACAAGTCCTCTCCCTTTGGAGGCACAAAACCGAAATTAGGTTTCAACTTGAGTGTGAAATCACTCGTGTGGGATTGTTGGCTTGATACGTTGGTGTTTAGAGGAGGTAAATTCCATCTTATGTCAACGTAAGAACTTGGTGTTAGTTTATATGTATTTAGGGGTTTTTGAGTTTAATAAACTCTTTAGTTTATATCTTACATGTTCTCTTTATGTCAAGTTATTTATCCATTATCTCTTAAGTTAGTTTTACTTTCTTGCTGTCGTTTATGCCTAGTTCAAGTGGACTATTTTGTGGGCTGTTTTGAGCCATATTTTTACCGTTTGGTACCGGAGCTAAGGCTGTTTTTTTCCCACAAGTCCAATCTTGGGATCGTTTGATAGAAAATTCTAAAAAAAAAATATTCTACGTAATGGTGTTCTTGGCCAAGAAGTGAGTCCTTGTTGTTGTATTATCTTGGCAGAATGTTGTGTCTAGATCTAGGTGTATTTTGATTGTTTTGAGTGTTTCTTGTGTTATTTTTCTTATTCTCTAACACCTTGAGTCTAGATCCAAGTGAGCTTGAATGTTTGTGTGGTATTGTTGTTGGCGGGTTCAAGAATTTGACCATTGTTGGTGTTGTTGTATGGACCGAAACTTGAAGGTATGGTTTGAACTCGTGTTGTTGGTATTTTTTTGTGGGTTATTAATATTGAAAAAGGTGTTGTTGATTGTTTGAGGTTCAACGTGACGCTAGGTTTTTAAACTTTTATTGAAAGTTCTTGTTGTTCTAGACCATCTTCATGTCTAGTTGCAAAAAGTCTCTTCAATATTGTTGTTTGATCCAAAAGCCAAGTAGAAAGAAGTGAAACCTTTGTTATTCTTGAAAACAAATCCCAAAGACCTACCAAAAGGTAAGGGTTACAAAAAGATCTACAAAAGACTTGGTACTAAAAGAGAAAAAGAACACTTTTCTAGGTGTCCAAAAGAGGAAAGGGCCACCAACCCTTCAAAAAGGTGTCTTGCCCAAAAGGTGTAAGACAGGTCAAACCTTTTGAATGTGGAAAAGGGCTACAATCTTGATTTTTTCTTCCCCAAGGATGAAATACACTTCTTCAAGAATTGAAAATTGAACCAAAATTTCAAAGTTGAAAAAATAAGAACCTTTCAAAAATCGCAACCAATCCTAGACCGCCACATCACCAATTTTCGTACAATACCGTAACTTAGGGCTAAAAATCTTGGATTCTTAGTTTCTTTTTGTTGATTCTTAGTTTCTTTTTTTTGTTGATTCTTATACTAATTGGCAACTAGTAACTACCTACTACGTTGTATATTAGTTTTTGAATACGTTTCTTCGTGTTAGCGTTACTTTTTGTGCTTTTGTTGTTTTTGAATCATAGTATTTCTTGGTTCAAGTTCAAACATTAATTTCTTGAGTATTCAATCAAGGAATCCATTCTGACTAAGGAATAGACTTATCTCTCGACTTATCACAAACTACAAACCTACGTGCAATATTTGTGAAACCAAGTGTGAGATGATCAAGACGTGAGAGAAAGTGTGGTGAGGAGTTTGTGAACTAATTGTTTTTTTGCTTCGTGAGTTTTTTTTGTTTGTAGATACAATTGCAATGGAATCTGCAGCTTTAATGTCTCCAACCTTGGGCAATGCTATTACAAGTGCCATTTTGGCCCACCTTGACACTATTTCCCGATACTTGGCTATGGCAAATGAAAGGTCGGATCGTATGGTAGGACAAAGGGAGAACATGGGCTGCCCAGAAACATGTCAAGATGACGGTTGTATCTCATGTGAGCTGCAAGATAAAAACGCTATCCCCTACACTACTATGAACTTAGAATGTTATGATGTGGCTAGTAGTAGCCAAATGGATGTAGTTGCGGTTTTACCTAGTATAGAAGGGCATGATTCTTTGAGAATGATGTATGATGAATGCCTTATTGATAATTTTTCTCATAGAAATCATGTAACTAAAAATAGGAGTGAATCTGAGAGCATGTATTATGGTAAGAAATCTAATATTTGTCTTGCTCATTAGGATAATCATGTGTTTGAAACTTCTTTGGAACTTGATGGTTTTCCTTTAGAGAGTAAATGTGTGTATTCTAAATCTGCCCCTAGGGTAGATTCTACTTTATTTAGGCATAATATCTTATTTGAAGATGGTACATTCACTCCTAATGAACCTAGTGGTGCGAATAATGGTACGACTTGTCTTGAAGGATATAGCCTATATGTTAACCCACTATGGTTTGAAAACATTACTCATCATGATGGAAATATCTTGTTAGAAGATGAGAGTACTCTTAAGGGTAGGGAATGTGTAGTCTTGGAAAGGAATAGTCAATCGGGTGAAGATGACCCTGAATTGCTTGAATGTTTTGGAAACCCAAAATGTCATTGTTCTTGTGATTATGTTTTTATGTGTGATACCTTGGCTTACCAAGGTGATTTATATCTATATGGGGATTAATCTCTTGAAAGATAATGTGGTGAATGCTTAGAAATTCCATCTACTTCTTTTTATGTGTTTCCTATGTTAAGCATACTAGTGTTGATGGACTTGAAACTAGTGAGTACATGCGTAAGAATACCATAATTGAAGTTGGCTTATGTGAAACCTTTCTCTACCTTCTTTGTGCTTATGATATCTCCACTAGTGATCTAGAGGGTGTGCCTAATTTTGAGGATAACACCCTAGGGGAAAGTGAGAGTGGTCGAGACCTAGGTCCTTGGTTACTTCTTCCATTTGATCCCGGTGTCATCTTAGAGTATGGTAGGAGTAGTCTCAGACTATGTTCTTTATTTCTTGGTGTTTATCCTAGTCACTTCATTTTTGACATTTGTACTAAGCTTTTCATGTTCAACACAAAGGGCCCTTGGATATACTTCAAGTTTGTCCCACCTCCGCATGACATGTTGATGTATTTATTTTTCTAAACCTAACCCTCATGCCATGAAGATATGTGTTTGTTTGTATCTTCTTTGATTTTGCAAGGTTTGGATTCAAAGTTGAATCCTTTTTCAAGAAGGGGAGGATGATACAAGCACGACCAAGATGATGGAGGTGTACGAGTGTGACAAGAGTCCACCCGAGCTAAGACATTGTTGAAGCGTGAAAAGAGGGCCTAAAAGGGCACCAAAATAGTCCACACCATTCACTTGAGGGGCTTTTTGGTCATTTTACACTTTATTTTGTAATACACTATATATAGAACCTTGTAGGGTTTCATTAGTTAGTTTTTTGATGATGTTGTAAGTCATAAGACACAAAGAAACACAATTCCTATCCCTTTGGAGGCACAAAACCGAAACTAGGTTTCAACTTGAGTGTGGAATCACTCGTGTTGGATTGTTGGCTTGATACGTTGGTGTTTAGAGGAGGTAAAGTCCCTCTTGTGTCAACGTAAGAACTTGGTGTTAGTTTACATTTTTGTAGGGGGTTTTGATTTTAATATACTCTTTAGTTTCTATCTTACATGTTTTCTTTATGTCAAGTTATTTATCCATTATCTCTTAAGTTAGTTTTGCTTTCTTGTTGCCGTTTTATGCCTAGTTAAAGTGGACTATTTTGTGACGTTTTGTGGGCTATTTTGAGCAATATTTTGACTGTTTCGTATCAGAAGATGATACAATATTTCTTTCAAATATCCATATTCAACAAAACTAAGTGAAATAACCCTAAAATGTTGTACTTATAGTCTATTACAAGATGAAGTCAAAATGACCAAGATACCCTTAATGAGTGGAGAGCCTATAGAGTGTAAAGGAAAGGCATAAAAATGACAAAAACACCCTTAAGGAGAGGGGCGGTCATGGAGTGTTTAAAGAGCTCTTCTTCACACTTCAATATATGCAATCCTTTGTGTCATTTTGGCCTTCACAATTATTCATCATCACTTGGAACTCTAGGGTGTCCCATCAAGGCAAGTTCCCAAGCAACCTTCAACACCCGAAATTTCTCTCTTGTGGGCTCAAAATGGGTCTCCCATGCATGTCCCTGTGCCCTCAATGTGACTACAATCGGATTCTTTATGTGTTGGCCTTTCATGATGTCATTAAAAGCTATATGGCCATTTGTCCCATACCGGCATACCGATAACAACATTGAGGGATTCTTCAGAATCCTGGCGAGTGGCAAGAATGTACAAATGGTTTCATTCAGTGCTGGTGCCAGAAGCAGAAGTAGCACCTTTTGGTGAAGGAGCTGATGAAGTAGCAACAGGAATCTTATTTCCCCCAGAAGCAACATTAGAAGGAAAATCCCTCTGCATATGAGAATCTGACCAAATTTAAAATACTTGTTCCTCCTTTTTTTCACAAACACCACGGTGTACCTAACCACCAAATCCATAAATAGGATACGATGGAGCTGACTGAGCCCCACTAGCCTGAGTTGGGCTCCTGGTGCTCTAACCACACTATTATACTAAGTATGACGATCACCCGATGGCTTTGTATATGGAGAACTAGCCATAAAGTAGGAACCAGAGTTGCCCCACTTCTTCTTAGACCATTTTCCACCATACCTACCACTTTGTTGTTGAACTCCACCTTGATCTGAATATTGAAACCTCTTACTCTACCTTTCACTTATCTCTACTTACTTCTTATTTTTCTCTTCCATTTGTTGCATATACACCACAAGTATAGAGTTGTCCATATCCTTGTTTAACAAGGCAGCCTTTCTCACTACGATTAACTCATGAGACAACCCAGAGTCAAACTTCCTCATTCTATCCCTCATGCTAGACACCAATTTCGGAGCACATCGCAATAGCTGATGAAATTTCAAGGCATACCTATTTACTGTCATCCTGCCTTGCTTTAAATTCATGAATTCTTCAACCTTTGCATCCCTCAACTCCTTAGGACAGAAGCAAACAAGAAAAGTACTAGAGAAGTCGTCTTACAAAGCGGACTCAGCATCATCGTCCCTAAGGTGCTCCCACTTTTCATACCATTAGATGTTACATCCTTCAACTGATAAGTTGCAAACTCTACACCCTCCACATCAGTATCATGCATCATACGAAAGATTTTTTCTTTCTCATTAATAAAACTTTAAGGATCTTCCTCGACTTTAGAATTGGTGAAAATAGGAGGACTCAATCTCATAAATTGGCCAACTCTAGTGGCCTCGAAGGATGGAGAAATAGAAACAACACGCTCAGTCAAAAAAGGCCACCAACTGGGTAAGAAAATGAATAGACTGGCGAAACTCAGAATTAGTCACACTAGCATGAGGTGCCTGGGGAGGGAAAGGGGGAATCGGGGGAGCTCCATCAGGGCAATCAGAAGCAGCGACCCTAGACCGAGACTAAACTCCTATAGTAGGAAGAGCTCCATCCACATTGTCCTCAGACAGAACAAAAGAGTTTTCACGAACAAAAAATCTCCTGGAGGTATGATATGGAAAGCAAACATATGGGAACTAGAAGAGATTCAATACCTTAGGCTTTATATCTAAAAATAGAACAAGAAGAAAGGAAAACATTCCTAAATGCCTCGTAGCCCCTCCCCTATAAGTGTGACGCGCTACACACCCATAAAAAAGACTCTACTTGACATATCTTTATGGATACCCAATGACACTAAACCTAGGCTCTGATACCTTCTTTGTCACAACCCAAACTAGGGTCTGGCCGTGACAGGCATCTTAACTCCACCGAGAAGCAGATACCACCCCTTTGCACCTAACAAAATAAAACATATCCCCAATGTCGGATGAATTTCAAACATATAATGAGATAACACAAGGTAAGATTAAAGAACAAAAGATAAGTCTATGACCAATAACTAGTAATCGGAAAAAATAAATGATCAACATTATCCAAGTCCACAGTACTCCAACAAAGCCTTCTAATAAAAGAAGCAAAACCCAGTCTTGGTCGGGACATATCCCCGACTCCGAAAAATAACAATGATAATGGTAATGTTAATGATAATGAAAAACTATCAAATCAAATCTAAAAATGGAAACTGATGAAATGCCTAAGACTTTCAAAGAATGAAACTCACAACTTTACCACAATGAACCGACGAACCAAGTTGATCCACCTTACTTTGCGTAGGAAAAGTAGAGGTATCTCCAATGCCTGTATCGCGTGGGGATACAACTTCCAGAAATGGTAGTACTAGCAAGTAACTTAGGGATAAGGGATAAAATAATGCCATGAACATCATTTCAAAACCTGTCCAAAATAAAAAACACATAATCATATGCAAATACATACATATGTATATATATATTTATCACATGCTGGGGTAAGGAAAAGGCTTAACATGTACTTTAAAACTTTATCCTAGGTTGTGTAGCTCAAGCATCATAACATAATAAGGAAACCACAAGCTATATGGGCTCATATCTCCCCTAGATGGTAGGGCCCCAAAGTGTGTGGCCGCACAAACCAGAGGGTACGCATATACACTACGGGGGACTCAAACCTCCTGGCATATCAAGGTTACACAAACACCAAATCACATAATATAATATGGGGGACTCGAACCTCCCAATTATATGATAATGATAAGGGAGACTCGAACCACCCGGTCATATAGACCCCTATGTCAGCAACTGCAGTTTCCAGTGTTGGTCCTTTGGGACCTCCACTTTCATGACTCAGACACATAATCCTTATTAAAGCCCAATTAAAAAAATTATTGCATATTCCCATTTATTAAAAGATGACACATATTTAGTCATACATTGTTGGTATCGTCATACCAACTACACTTGTAAGGTAACATCGACATATAGAAACACTTTTATTATTTGGGAAAATTCATAGCCCCCTTGGTTAAATTATGCATTAGCTTGGGGAATTACATAATCCATAAGGTTCAATTCAAAATAATTATACTTCAATAACCTTTCACATCATAAAATAATTCAAGAGTAGTTCAATATGCATACTTTTCATATTCAAAACTAATTTCACAATATGGGGTTGAGGTTATAACCACTTCAAAAGTTACAAGTTTGGAAAAATCACAATCCTCCGTTTTATTCACCATACCCATGCACCCCATATGTTCAATACCACTTAAAGCATGAAAAATCCTATGTAAACCATGGAAAAATATTGTTCAACAACAAGCATTCAAAACCCCCAATTCATGTTTCAAAACCATCATCAATACCATATGAAAAATACTTTAAAATGGATGCTTTTAACAAATTAGCAATTAGGGAAGAGTCACATGCGTGAAATATCCAAGTTTATGGAGAGAATTCAACCCTTGAGCCCTTGGATGACCTACTTTTTGAAAATCCTAAGTATGGCTGCTTGAGAGAGTTTTGAAAGTGTTTAAGTATGTTATGAATGAGAAAGACCGAATACATATACAGGCCCCTCAACTATTCGACTTTTTCCTTATAGGCACCTCAATTAGTCCATGTACCTATTGAACCCTTTACTCCTTCAAAAATGGTTTCAATTAAGCACAATCTGCAGATGTGGCAAAAAATGTAAAATACGTGTAATACACATGCTAATGATGTGGATAAATGACAAATTAAATAATGACACATGGCATTTAACTTAAAATCATCATAAAAATAATTTTATAGTATAATTAAATCTAAATTTAAAAAAACCCATTAATATCCCCCCTAAAACATTGCAGCCTACCCGATCCTCTCTCCTCCCTCTCTTTCCTTCCAAATACACAGACCTTATTTCCCTTCTCCTCTTTATAATTGGCTCTTTAGTTCTTAGTATAACTTATATTTAAGCATATCTTTATAACAGATTAAGCGACATGAAACCCGTATCAGAATCATCGATTCGAATAGTGGATTTATACATCCTTGAGCTCAAGCTTTTGGTATCCCCACTTCAAAATAGTTTCTTTTTCCTTTCAAGACGGTAAAGGTGCTACAAAGAGAAAAACATCCATCTTGAATTCACAAAACATCAAAAACACTAAGCAAAAGGCCATTCGGAATCTGAAGAATTAGCAGACTCCAGAGTAAAATACAAAATTTTCCTCACAGTCGTAAAAACTAATTTGATCAAAAGCAAAAAAAAAATAGAAATTCAAACAATCAACTAAACCCCAAATTTGTCGGATCATCCACTCAACTCGTATTCAGGTAAATCACATAAATTCCAATAAAAGTTAAAAACAATATTTACCTAAGTTTATAATAACAGAATCATCTTATATACACAATCATACACCAATCGGGAAAGGGGGAGAAAACAATTCACAAAAAAGGAGCTTATAAAGAAAATGAAAAGAAAATGAAGAAGAGGAACAGTAGAATAATTGAGTTTATAAATAAGAAAAAGGTGAGAAATTATATTTTAAAAATAAAAAATTATGAGAAAGGAGAGAATTAAGAAAAATAAAAAAGATAAAGAGATTTAAGTAAAAAAAGAAGAAGCTAAATTTAATATTTCACGCTCCTAAATTGAGTGTAGTGCACACACTATGCCACATCAGCATCATGTCAGCAATTGTGCCTTATTGAAATATTTTGCGAAGGAGTAAAGGGTTCAATAGGTACATGGCTTGATTGAGGTGCCTATATGGAAAAAGTCGAATAGTTGAGGGGCCTGTATATGTATTATGCCAATGAAAAATAACCCACCATTAAGTGCTTTATGAATGCGGGGTTTTAATTAGGTGAGAAGAGAATTGTCCAAAGTGATCTCAATTTAAAAACTAAAATTTAGTCATCAGTGACTACGGGTCACTATACAACTCATGGAGACTCATTATGACACATTACCATGAGTCGTAGCCAAGACAGTTTCCAGGACACCCACACACTATTAACCCTATGATTCAACTGGTCCGACTCGTAATTGGACCCTACGACTCGTAGGGTCTTTCATAGTCAACACAGTACCCATTTAGAGTAAAAACTAGACATCCTATGATTTGCACCTAACGACACGTAACAAGTCCTTACGACTCTTAGTGAGCAACTCGTACTCAGAGTAGAAATGAGTCACACACTTACTGTTTAGGTTACGATTTGAGTACAATGACTCGTCAAGGCACCCTACGACTCGTAGGGTAAGTCATAATCAGGACACTGAGGATAAAATTTTAGAAATTTTAAGGGATAAAAAACCTGGGGTGTTACACAATTGTCCCTAGTTAGTATTTTTAGATGATAATGCCTGAAAGAAAATTCGAAACTTCAAGAAATTCCTCATTACAATATTGGAAAACAGTGAAAAGAACTTATGTTTCTTGAAGCTGTGATAAATTTGGTTCAACAAGGGCTTCATTGTTTGGTAGAATACATTCCGTTGAATAAGAGTCACAGAGCAGGCACCTTTGTTCTTTAAAAAGGCTATTATATTAATGGAGTCAGCGCAATTCTAAAAAGCTTATAGATACAAGTATAAAGGGGTTGCGGACTACTATTCCAAAGGATTTTCCCTATTTGTATGTTGAAATTGGCCTAAACAAAGGGTTTGTTCATGTTACTTATGATGGAAAATAGTCAAAAGCAATTTTGGCCGTAATGTGATAAGTAGGATGCTGAATTTGCCATCTGAGGACATGCATCAACATCGAAAGCATGAACCAATAGATACACTAAACAACTAGATTGACCATCATTTAGTATTTGATTGAAGTTAGCAATACATATGTGTGATATCTATACTAAAATATATCACAAAGTGTACACAATCATACCCGTACCTCATGGGGGTAGAAACGGTTGTGTTCGAAGGTGTGATATCTGCAGTAGAAAGTTAAATGTTAGTACTTATTATCTATTATTTTTTACCCCTCTAAATGTAGTTTCCTGTACTGAAGTAGGCGGGTAGATAATATTTTATATCTTTATTATATAACTATGCATTTTGATTGGATTAAATAGCTAGCAATTGATTGATGTTAACACTTAGTAATGCATATGCATGATATTCATATGTATGCATGATATAAAAGATTGTGAGTTTGAGTCACCAACAAGCAATAAAAGGCAAAAAAAAGTGGGAGCTCCTAGCGAGGGATGAAAAAAAAAGTCTTTATCCCTATCTAATACTTTAGATCTAAACTATGCTATAGTTATACCATCTTTGAACTATAATCTTTTATTTTTTTTCTCAAATTGAAAAATACTGAAGTCCGAAAATAGACTTTTCATCATTATTTTTTCTCTGATTTCTTCAGGTTGAGTTTGAGCCATTAAGAAGGGAGAAAAAAGGTGGAAACTCTTAGGAAGGGTAAAAGTCTCATATAATTAAAAGTATCTCAACACCTTATACATAATTTCCTATTTTTTCAACTACTAATATGATAATTTATACGCACACCTAACAATTTCCACCTCAAATGAGTTCCATGTAGCTCATCATCACGATCCGTAGATCTCCAACTCAACTTAAGTTTCACGTAATTCATTATTGTTAGGATTTTTGCCCTGATTTTCTTACCAAATTTAAGTTTTATTTTTATTAGAGGAAAAATAAAAGTAACACCATAATTACTTTTACTTTTCCTGAAAGAAAAATATAAAACTTTTCCATATTTGACAAATATCTTTCTTGGAGGAAAGATTTTGGAACTCTATAAATAGAAAACCCCCTTCTCATAGCATAACATAATAGCATCCATAATGTAGTCCTTAAAAGAGTCTTGTTTAGGGGAGACTTCTCCCATAGTTTTTATGTTTTTCAATAATATTAGTTTTAAATATTTAGGCCAATTGGCCAAAACACATTTAATAATATGTATTTAATATATTTTTGTGTCATCTGATTTATCATCTCTACGGTTTGTAAATCTTAAGCTTCTACATGACGCCCTCTCGATTTCTAATCCAACAAGTGGTATCAGAGCCTACGGTTCAAATATCCAGTAGTTTGGTGAAGCGAGATTGAAGACAAGTTCAAGGAGGTTCAAATCAATTTGCAACCAATTTGATGATAATGAGGATTGTTGTCCAACTATATGTGGAGAATAAGTTTCAACGATATTTTCAACATTCTTGTTGCTGCATCTTTAAAAATAAAAATAAAATATTAATTTTTAACCCATTTTTAATCATGACATTTTAAACTTTATTTTTAACCATGGCAAGCAGCAGTTATGAAGATTATATCAAGAACTAAGTTCATGCATGTGATGTGAAGAAGGCAGATCAAGTGAAGAAAATCAAGTCAAAATGAGGAGATTTGTTAGTTTTTTGCCCTGATTTTCTTATCAAATTTAAATTTTATTTTTCTTAGAAGGAAAATAAAAGTAGCACCATAATTACTTTTACTTTTCCTGAAAGAAAAATATAAAACTTTTCCATATTTGGCAAACATCTTTCTTGGAGGAAAGATTTTGGAACTCTATAAATAGAAAACCTCCCTTCTCATACCATAACACAATAGCATCCACAATGTAGTCCTTAAAAAAGTCTTGTTTAGGGGAGACTTCTCCCAAATTTTTTATGCTTTTCAATAATATTAGTTTTTAATATTTAGGCCAATTGGCCAAACCACATTTAATAATATATTTTTAGTATATTTTTGTGTCATTTGATTTATCATCTCTATGGTTTACAAATTTTAAGCTTCCGCATGATGCCCTCTCGATTTCGAACCCAACGATTACTACAATCCACATGTCAACTTCTAAACTTTAATGTGTTCCACCAACACGACAAAGTATTTATGACAACAAAGTCACAAAATTAGCTTGTTCTTATACACATCCACTCTATCTTTGGAAATATAAGGGTAAAGCACATATGTTATCATATCTTTTGAATGAAAATTAGGATTTTTATTTTCATTGTGGAATAGGATACGTCTGGAGTTAATAGTATGTTTAACCCCCTTTGTTTCACTACCTTGGAGAGGTGTTGGTGATAATTTAATCATCTTAGATGTCCCTTTTCTGTCTGTTAGTCAGTAACTTTACATTTCAATTAATTATTACTTTCAAATTAAATAAAATTGTGACTGTTAATTTTTGTTCCTTAATTAAATTATATAAGGGATCCTAACATTTATATTAAGAGTTTAATATAAAATAAGATTCTACTTATATACCCGTAACTCCTTTCCTCATTTAAGTAAACTCTAATTTTGGAGTTGCATACTTAATATAAGGCCAGAATATATGGAATATCAACCAAGAAAAAGTTTATGGAGTATAACTATTTAATAATTAATTATTTATGAAAAAGGGCTACTCAAGTTAGTCAATAATTTTACAAAAGGATTAGGAACGAAGACATATGTAACAAGGTTGGAGTAGCTCTACTGATGTACCAGATGTGGGAGGCCAGGTTGAGATGCTTCGAACAAGTAAGATGTACAAATGTCACTGTAAGAAGGTGCGAGAGGTTCGCTATGGTAGATTTTAGGATAGGTAAAGGTAGGCAAAAAAAATATTGGAGAACCGTGATTCAACATGACATCGCATACCTATTTCTTACCGAAGATATGGCCCTAGATAGGAGGATATGGAGGCCGAGGATTACATTAGAAGGTTAGTACTTAGTCAAATGTTGTTTAATTTTCCTTATCAATAAATCTTTAGACGTATATAAAGGTGACAAAGCACAAGCCATTTATATGTCTCATGCTGCAAAAGTAGTTTATAAATTTTGAAGTTTTCCAAAAAAAAATAATAATTTACTATCCTTCGCTCTAGGTATATATAGCTAATAAGTTAGGAGAACAATGTCAACAATTTATAGCTAATATTCTTACATGGTGATGAAGGACATCGGTAAGGATGGCTATAACATTGCTTGGACTATCAAGGTATTTGTCTTCTTAGTTTTTTATTCTTAACATATTTTTGTCGCACTTAATTTGATTTGTCAATGAGTTAAAATATTAAACTAAGCTATTTCGAATGATGAAAGAAACATCTTCTATTTGACTGTAATCATTTCTATTATTATTACAAACTATTAAATCTGAATTAAATCTAATTGGATGAAAATAAATTTGCTTTATGAAATATTTACTGTAATCATAGTTTTTTCCACGTAGATATTGTTTCATATTTTGCATTAATCATTGATTAAATTTATAGTTGAACAATGGCGAAATAAACTTTATGATAGAAATATATATTAGAAAGGATGTTATTTTTTGGCTTTGGTTGACGAGTAATCATAATTAGATTTTTTCAAAATAGTTTTTCGAGGTTAACCTACAATTTTTTACTTAGTTTATTATATTTTAAAAATACTTAATGATATAAAGCACAAGGACGCTAATTTTACCATGTCTATATAATGTTGATAGCAATGTATTATTTTAAAATACATAATTTTATGTTTGACTAATTAAATAATAAATTAATATTTTATCTAAATATAGGAGTTTAAAATAAATGAAGATATTGCTTATATAGTTTGATGTTGGATAAACTTTGTGTTTGATCGTGTAATCAAAAAAATATATTTTTGTCTCATAAATTATCTTTCTTCTTTATTACACCTATTTTTTCAAATAGGTCGGGATATAACAATAAGGAAAATAACTATCAGAATGAGTTATTTGATATCGTCGTCATTATTAGATTTTCCTGCAATTTCATATAAGATAACTTCCCCTTCATTTATTTTATTTTTAGATCTCTTTGTTCATTGATTCAGTGAAACACTAAGAAGTGACATTATTGAACTGGACAATCTCGAACTTCAAGTTGAATTAATCTATTTATGATGCTCCAAAGTACTTGAAGATTACATATTACAACACTTCCAACTGAATATACCGACTAAGGTTTAGGTTTGTTCTTTATTGTCTCATGTTATTGTTTGCGACTTTTATAACTAAAAACACACTTATCATATCCAGACGAGGGGCAAGGGTGTGGTTGGGGTGCTTGCTCCATGACTCCATCATGCTTATGTTAATCAATATTAATATGGTTTGATCAAAGGATCTAGATTAAAAATTAATATGAAAAAGCATAAAACCTATTGGGAGAAATCTTCCTCTAAACAAGACTTTATAAGAAATACATTGCGGATCTTATTGGTGGAATTAGAAGAAAGATTGTCAATTTATAAAGTTACAAAACCTTTCTTCCAAGCAAGAATAAACCTAATATGGAAGAGATCTTTTCCATCAACAAAACTTTTTCCACCAAAAAAAGTAATTTTAGTTATGATAGAAAATAAAGTAAAGTAGAAAATTCAGAACAAAACCTAACAATGCTTGTGTTAATCAACTGCAATAAACAAAGTACAAGACATAATTATAGTCCTCAAAGTTTTAGCACATTCAATACAGACACTCACTGAAAATTTTATAATTTCTATAAATTATTTGTTGGTGCTAAGAAAAAAATTATATTATATTTTAATATTATATATTTTATTATAATTAATGTATGAAATATTTGTGCAATTCGAATGCCAAATGATGTAAAAAAAATACGATGGAATGTTATATAGATTTTGATTACATACAAATCAAAGTTGGATTTTGACAACGTATACCATAATACTACAGATGCAGATTTTATCAATATGGCTCAATGATTGCATCTATTTTAAGAATTCAACATTTGCCATCAAAAATGAAGAAATTAGGGTATCCTATTAAATTTATTTGAAAATAAGTATACTTGTCCCTTTACAATGACAATATATTAAATACATGTTTAAACAGTTCTCCTTAGAATTGTGTAAATTGGGTATGAAAAAATCATCAGTAGGGAGAGCTATTTCCGAATGGACTCTACTCAGCACAAATATTAGATTAGTCAGACTCCCATGTGGGTTCTGAACACTGAAATAGTAATCAGGATTTCCAAACAATTATAGTATTCAAGTTAATAATGTTGACCTAAAATACATGTGCAATGCACGTACACTAAACTGATATATATATATATATATATATATATATGTGTGTGTGTATGTGTGTGTGTGTGTGTGTTTGTGTCACAAGCACACGGTCATCAAGACCAACACTCATGCTGGCAAACGTGAGTTTCCAGTACAAGTCCTTCAAGACTCACACCTTCATAGCTTAGCTACATAACCCCCTTTAAGCCCATATTAAAAAAAGTTTTGTAGAATCCTTTCATTAAACCATGGAATTGCACATTATGGAACACCACAGGTATCGTCATACCCTTATGCTTGCAAGCTTACACTTATGTCATTTTAATTACATCCCATCATCTTGGGGAATGCCTCGACCCCTTTCTGTTTATGAAATCAACTCAAGGGAATTTCTCAACCCACGAAGTTTCAATTTCAGTTAAAACACGGTCAATGGGGCCTTCAAAATCCATGTTCATTGTTTAACCATTTATGCAATGCAAAAGTATAGGTGAGTAAGTCAAACCAAGTGACAATTCCACAATTCAAAGCCATTTACACAAGTGGGTTGAGGGAACACAATTATTCAAAGCCAATTCTAA
This sequence comes from Capsicum pubescens, assembly GCA_030864215.1. NCBI lineage: Eukaryota > Viridiplantae > Streptophyta > Magnoliopsida > Solanales > Solanaceae > Capsicum > Capsicum pubescens. Next base: position 187,228,967 of record CM061544.1, on the reverse strand, counting down.
GATCAAACATCAATTTGAAGGAATACCTCGCCGCCCTCTCCAATTCCCATACCCATGCACCCCATTAGTTTCAAAACATTCCATTCCAAGCATGAACAACTCATAAAAACCTTGGGAGAATAATTCAAAGATCAACCATTCCATAATCCTCAACCCATATCAAAACCCACATTCAAATCCATATAAATAAACCATTTAAAACACATGTTTTTCATAAAATAAGATTTGGGGAAGAGTAACATGCCTGAAAGTATAGAGAATTAGGGAGAGAAATCAACCCATGAGCCTTTAGATGACCAGCTTTGAGCAATCCTAGCTTGTTCTTTACTTAGGGATTTGAGAGAGTTTAAGAGTATATTTGATGTGATAAAGAATAAGAAATGACCCCTTCTTTAATATTTTATGAACATGGGTTCTAAGTTGTTAAAAAAGGGAAATGACTGGAATACCCTTAATAAAAGACTGAAAATTGGCCGTCCAGTCGCAACGGGTCACATAAAGACTCATAGCGACTAGCTACGAATCATCCCTTAAACTCGTAGTCTGGACAGTATCATGGGACATTCACACTGATCTGGCTATGAGTCATACCCAACAACTCGTACTCAGACCTTATGACTCGTATGGTCTAGTCGATGTCAAAATAGAAATGTCTGGGTACCACACTGGTTAGGCTACGAAAAGCTCTATATGAGTCAGTTATAGTCTTGATGACTCATAGAGACTAGTTGTACTCAAAACAGACACATTGGGCAACCTCACTGGTCACCCTATGATTTAGGGTCCTACGACCAATATAGACACGTTATGACTCCTAAGGTAAGTCATAGCTTGGGCAGTGAGTTCAAAACTTAGGAAATTTTCCAAGGACTAGAATTTAGGGTGTTACATTCTCCCCCCTAAGATCATTCATCCCTGAATGATGAGACAAGGCATTTATTAGCACAATTTATCACAGAACAAAACCACACTTTTCTTTAACAAAGACAGAAAACAAAGATATAAAGAAATACACATACCTTAAGCACGATTATCCAAAGAGGAAAACAAGAATGAATATTTGGACTTCATGTCCTCTTCAACTTCCTAAGTAGCTTCTTCAACCTTATGATTCCTCCATAGAACCTTCACCGAAGCTACAACCTTAGTCCTCAAATGGAGAACTGGCCTATCCAAAATCTCCACCGAGACTTCCTCATAAGACAAAAAATCTAAAACACCAACACTCTCCAAAGGAACAACCAAGGAAGGATCACCTACACATTTCTTCAACATTGAAACATGAAAGACTGGGTGGATAAAACTCAAGTTTAAAAGTAACTCCAACTTATAAGCCACATTACCCACTCTCCACAAGATCAAGTAAGGGCCAACATAATGGTAACTTAGCTTCCTGTTCCTTCCAAACCTCATTACATTCTTCATGGGAGACACCTTCAAGAATACCCAATCACCAACATCAAACTCCAACTCCTTACGCCTCACATCCGTATAGGGCTTTTGGCGACTTTAGGAGGTCTTAAGACTATCCCTAATCACCTTCTACATGGTCAGAAGAACTAAGTTCGGACAAAATAATCTAGTCTCGCCAACTTTGAACCACCCAATAAGATACCTACACCTCATACCATACAAAGCCTCAAATGGGGCCAATTGAATACTCGAGTGATAGTTGTTAATATATGCAAACTCTATATAAAGCAAATGATCAACCCAACTACCACTAAAGCCAATCACACCAGCCCTTAGCATATTTTCAAAGTTTGAATAGTCCTCTTCGCATGTCCATCCATCTGAGCATGGAAAGTGGTTCTAAGATTCACCTTAGTCCTCAAATTTCTTTGAAAAGAACGCTAAAAGTGAGAAGAGAAATGCGTACCTCAATCAGATATAATAGAAACGGGCGCACCATGCAACTGAAAAATCTCCTGAATAAAAAACTTAGCATAATCTTTTGTAGAATAATTAGTCCTAACTGGCAAGAAATGAGCGAACTTAGTCATTCTATCCACGATGACCCAAATTGAGTCAGACTGACTACAAGATAGTGGAAGACCGATAACGAAATCCATATTAATCACTTTTCATTTCCATATGGGCAACTCAATCTCTTGAGACAACCCACTAAGCCTCAAATGCTCCACCTTTACTTGCTAACAAATAATACACTTAGCCACGAAATTAGCTACATCTCTCATTATGTTATTCCACTAATAGATCTCTCATGGTATATTTTTGTTAAACCAGGATGAACAGTGTACCTCGTCTCACGAGACTCAGCCAAAATCCTTTCCCGCAACCCATCGACATCGAGGATGCACAATCTCCCTTGGTACCTTAAGATATCATCACACCAATCTTGAAAGCTAAGACTTTTTGTTGACCCACATCTTAATTTGTATCAAGGTAGGATCTAAAACATGTTTCTCCTTTACCTTAGTACCAAGAGAAGACTTTACCTCCTCCTGAATGATCATTCCACCAGCCTTGGAATCCAAAAGACGAACTCTAAGATTAGCCAGATGGAGAATATCTTTTACAAAACCTTACTTCTCCTCATTAACATGAGATAAGATACCCATGGATAACCTGATAAGAACATAATCAACCACATTAGATTTCCTTGGATGATAGTAGAGACTCATATCATAATCCTCGAGTAACTCAAGTTATCTCCTTTGCCTGAGATTCAACTCCTTCAAGGTGAACACATACTGCAAGCTCTTATGATATAAATATATGTCAACATGAACTTCATACAAGTATAGTACTAAATCTTCAAAGAAAAAACAACATTTAACAATTCCAAATCATGAGTCAGATAGTTTCTTTCATGGGCCTTCAACTGCCTAGAAGCATACGCCACTACTCTACTATACTGCATCAACACACAACCCTGTCCCACATAGGATGCATCACAATATACAATGAAACCATCAGTGCCCTTGGGTAGGGTCAAGATCGGAGCCGAAGTCAACTTATCCTTCAACTTCTCAAAGCTACCCTCACAAGCATCGGACCACAGAAACCTTACATTTTTCTGAGTCAACTTAGTCAACAGAGCAACAATCGAAGAAAAACTTTTTGTAAACCTTCTATAATAATTGGCTAAGCCCAAGAAACTCTAAATATCGATTAGAGTCGTGGGTCTAGGACACTTCCTTACTTTCTCTACCTTTTGTGGATCCACAATTATCCCCTTACTAGAAATAACATGACCGAGGAAGGTCACGACATTTAACCAGAATTCACGCTTAGAAAATTTTACATAAAACTGTTGATTTTTCAAAGTCTGTAACACTATACAAAGGTGATTGGCATGGTCTTCATCACTCTTAGAATAAACCAAGATTTCATAAATAAACACAATGAAGAATAAGTCTAGAAACTAATGAAATACCCAGTTCATAAGATCCATAAATGTCACTGGAGCATTAGTAAACCCAAAAGACATGACCAAGAATTCATAATGGCTATATCGAGTACGAAAAGCAGTCTTAGGAAAATCCACCTCTCTAATATTTAACTAATGATAACCTGACCAAATAATAATCTTAGAGAAATACTTAGCACCCTACAACTGGTTAAAAGTGTCATTAATTCTAGGAAGAGGGTATTTATTCTTCACCGTCACCTTATTCAACGGGTGATAATCTGTACAAATCTTAAGGGAACCATCCTTCTTGCGCATAAAGAGAATAGGAGCACTCTACAGAGAAACACTAGGGCAAATAAAACCCTTATTAAGAAGATCATTCAACTACTCCTTAAGTTCTTTCAACTCAGCCAAAGTCATTCTATAAGGAAGGATAGAGCTAGGATGGGTATCCAGGAGAAGAACAATCCTAAAATCAATTTCCCTATTCGGAGGAATACCAGGAAGATCATCAGGAAAGACCTCAGGAAATTCACTAACCATGCAAATGGATTGCAAAGAATGACCCTCTGAGTTTGAATCTTTAATCTAGACCAACTGATAAAGACACCCTTTGAAAACTAACTTTCGGTCTCTAAGATAAGAAATAAACCTTCCCTTAGGCACTAGAAAACTCCCTTTCCATTCTATAACCGACTCATTAGCAAATTTTGAAAATGAACTTACGGGTCCGACAATTTAGAGAGGTATAGCACGAATGAAGCCAATCCATTCCCAAAATTACATCATAATTGACCATCTCTAACTCTACCAAGTCTACCAATTCTTCCTACCATTGATAGATACCACACAACCCCTATAGACTCTTCTAGCCATAACAGAGTCACCCACCATGGTAAACACGAAAATGGATCAAAAATATACTTAGGACCAAAACTAAAATGAATATCCATATAAGGGGTCACATAAGAAAATGTAGACGCTGGATCAAGTTAGCAATACATATCATGAGAGAAAATGTAGACGTTGTAGTGTACCAGTGACAACATCAGGAGAAGCCTCAGATTCCTGATGAGTGGCAAAAGCATATAGATGATTTTGGCCAGTGACGGTACTAGAAGTAAAACCCTTTGGTCAAGAAGCTAAAGAATCAGAAACCAAAACCTTATTAGCATTAATAGTGACATCACCGAAAGGACGGTTCCTCTGAATATCACCCTATTGGCCATATATAAAACAACTATTCCTCCCATCATCATAAAAACCATAATCCAACTGCCCAAAAAATCTGCAAGTAGGATATGATGGAGCTGACTGGGCCCCACTGGCTTGAGATTAGGCATCCCGTGCCTTAAACCCACTATTTATCTGAAAGCAGCTATCACCGGATGTCTTAGGATATGGATCACTAGCCATAGAATAAGAACTAGAATTTCCCCACTTTTTCTTAGACCATTGTCTGCCATCTCTACCACTATCCTGCTAGCCTCCACCCTGTTCAAAATACCTGAATTTCTTACTTTGCCTTTCCCCAATTTTGAATTATTTCATCTTCTCCTCTTTAACCTATTGCATATACACCATAAGCATAGAGATATTCATGTCATTATTCAGCAAAGAGGACTTTACCAAGTCTCGAGACAAGCTCAAACTAAACTTTCTCAAGTTATCCCATATAGAACACACCAACTCCGAAGCATAGCGAGAAAATTGATGAAATTTTAGGGCGTATAATTTTATGCTCATCTTTCCCTATTTCAAATTCACAAACTCCTCAGCCTTCGCCTCCCTCAATTCTTGAGGAAAGAAGCAATCAAGAAAATCACCAAAGAAGTCATCCTATATAGCTGGCTAACATCATCTTCTCTCAGCTATTCCAACTCTTCATACCATTGGCATTCCACATCCTTTAACAGATATACTACAAACTCCACATCCTTAAAGTCGGAATCATGTATTGTCACACCCCTATTTTTACCTCCCTAACCCCTCTAGGGAGTTAGTTTTAGAGAAAATAGGTTTTTTCAATTAAAGTGACATTTTGAAAAGGGATTATTTATTTTACAGAGTCGCCACTTGGAATTGAGTTTGGGTGTTCCAAGTCACCTTGTTTAATCCCAAATCAAAAGAAAATGACTCTTTCTTTTTGGTCTGTAAACTAGAAATCTGGATAAGGAATTCTGTTGACCGAGGGGAAGGTGTGAGGCACCTCTCGAATCACGTGGTTCTAGCATGGTCGCTTTAATGACTTGCATCTGGCTTAAATTAATATTTTGGATATAGAAGATTTGTCAGCCTAGAAGTTACTTACATTCAACTTTTAATTTATTTTAAATTATTTAATTATATTAATGTGTGGCTTGTCGGTAGCAGTACTTTTCGATCATGCCACGAGTTTGGATATATTTCTCGCGCCTTTGAGGCGTTTATGGATTGACCCTATTTTTCTAATCTAAATAAGAACTTAATAGGTTTAGAATCTACCCATCCCAATTCAAACGTCTTCAAATGGTATATTAAATTTTATTATCACAAATAGTCGGTAGCAGGGCTATCCAACTTTATCGTTAATTTTTTTTTGAGTTTGCTCCCTTACAAATGAGTTTTTCCTCTCTTTCATTATCGATGAATATTTTAAACATGCCTAAAATTTGTCTAGCTTTAAAGGCATTGATTTGTCCCTTATAAACGTGTAGTATTTTAACCTTAAAACTAAAATAAAGCAATATTCATTTAAAGAAATTAATTAATTTAAAATATAATTATTAAGTTCTATGATACAAGTACGATCATGATTGTGGACCAATACGTAAAGACTCGACCTCAGGTGGCTACCCAACCAATGGAACAAGCTTTGAAGTGTAGAGAACAAGTCCCAATACTCCAAATTTATCCAATATTCACACTCCAAGGCCTCCCTTTTGTCTTGGCTCATTAAGGGCATTCTAGTCATTTTGTATTAAGTTGAAACCTAGGCTATAAATAGAACATGTTAGGTCATTTTGTCATAACTTAGATGATATTTTGAGAGCTCTTTGAGAGTGTTCATACAAAAGTGGATACAACTTGTGACAAGTGTGGAATCACTTGTGTTGGTTGCTTGTTTTGAAACGTTGGTTGCTTAGTATTCCATTCTCTTGAGGTCACCATAAGAACTTGATGTTATTTGTATGAATTATTGGGTCTTAGTATTCAATATACACTTTGGTTCATAGTGTTTGTGCATTGTGTGTCAAGTTATCTATCATTCTGTCTTATTATTATTGTTGTGTTCATTCTCAATTTTGGGTGTCCAAACCCGAGACCTTGTTGTGTCATTTTTGTTCTTGTTATTGTGTTGTAATCTTAGTTTGTGGCTCACTTATTATAGGTGTTGAACACCTTAGAATCTTGTTGTTATCGTGCTTGTATTGTTATTCTGTAGTGAATCCGAGAAGGGTCACCAAAAGGGGTCCTTGGTTCTTCAAATCATGGACTATTTTAGTGTGTGTTAGTGTCTTCCTTGTCGATATTGTATCATTTGGTATCAAAACATGGCTTGATTTTGTTCCCATAAGATCAATCTTGGGCTAGCTTGCTTGAAAATACAAAAAAAAAGTAGTGTTCTTGAGTTTGGATCTTGGCCGAAAGTTCGTTGTGTTCTTGTTGTGTTTAGCCGAGACTTGAACATTAGATCTAGGAGTCATTTTGTTTGTCTAGGTGTTTCAAGTGTTAGTTTTCTTCATCACTAACACTCTTGAAGCAAGATCTAAATTTGAGCTTGCATTTGTTGAAGTGTTGTTGTGAACTTAAAGCCTTAGCCAATTGTGTTGTCATCTTGGTGGACTTGGCCATGATTTGTTGGCCTTGTTGTTGTTGGAATTGGTTGTTGGGATTATTGTGTTCTTGGTGATTGTTGAAGTTGTTCTTGATGTTCTTCATCCCTTTCAAGACTTGTTAAAATAAAGTGAATACTAGATCTATAAAGTTGAAGAAAAGAAGGTGAAAGTTTGTTAGTCTTGAAAGACTTTCCATCACCCATCTACTAGCCAATCACTTCCCAACAACTTTCCTTGATTTAAGGGGGGATGGTACAAAAAAGTCAAGTCTTCCACTTTTGAATTTGACAATAGGATTTCAAGACTCGTTTCCCTCCTAAATAAATTTTCACCAATTCCAATTCACAAATTGTTCAAGGCTTCCAATTTTGGAAAATAAAATTTTTCAAGACCACAACCAATACATGGCTGCCACATCATGTTTTACTGTTCACACAACAAATTTAGGCTCAATTTTTTGATTTCTTAGTTCTTAATCTTTGTTTCTTAGTTGTAATTTGTTGATTCTATTGCTAATTAACAAACTAGTAATTTTCTACTAGGTTGTAAATTAGTTTTTGGGTTCGTTTATTTGTGTCTACATTTCTTTGTGTGCTTTTATCTTTTAAAATTCATTGTAGTTTCTTGGTTCAAGTCCGTACGTATTTTCTTTGAGTTGTTTCAAAAGAGAATCTATTCCGACCTCGAGCCCCAATTGGTACCAAGTAATCTCCTTGGAGTATGAATGAGTTACCAACACTTGTGAGACCAATTGGGAGACATTTCAAAGTGTGAGAGCTTGAGAACTTGTGAGGATGTTTTCTTTTCTAACATTAACTAGTTTGCTGTTTTTTGTATTTTTGTTTTAGAATTTCTTTTGTTAGGAACTATGGCATTCGAAAAGGTGAACATGAACGATTTGATGGCTGCCATAATAGGTATGAAACATGACCTTAGTAGCCGCATGGAGAGAATGGAAAAAATAATAGACCGAGTGAAAGGAAGAATGGAAGGGAAAGAAAGCTATTTTTGCAAGGAGTTGGATAACTTGATAGAGAATCCAAGCCTTTCTAATCAAGTTCTTGTGAATGGACATTCTACACATGAGCTACAAGGTAGTCAAACTAACTCTTGCACTCTAGTGAATGAGGCTAGTAGCCAACTAAGTGTGAATGGTAGTTTTCCTTTAGGTGAGCCGAATGTTCCTCCATTTTGTGATGATAATGTACAACTTGAGATTGTGTATACACTAGTTGATCCATCTAGTGTTGAGGCCATTGTGGCAAGTGATAGTACATTGTCTTGTGGAAGTCATGAAGACCAACTTGTGTGTGAAAATAGAGATGTTGAACATGTTAGCCGATTGACTATGGATGACCCTCTAGTTGTTTTTGTTGTAGACCATGCTAGAATAGATAGGATATATGATTGTACTAGTGGTAGTATTAGGAAAAGGAAAGGCATCCTAAACCCGTGTCTATTGACACTCCACCCATTTGATCCCGGTGATCATTTGAAGTACGGTGATGAGGATGTCTTTTGGAATGACTTGAATACGCATGGAATATATGGACTTCCTATCTCGGCTTTCAAGACTATTTGTTGTTCCAAGAAGAGTCTATGTTTGCCATTTGATATGCAACTCTTGTTCCTTATTTCTTATCACACTTGCGTGGATAGACTAGTTGACTCTTTCTTAGGAGGGTATTCGGATAAGAGGGATGTTTGGGTGTATGTGAAGTTTGAGCCACCTTTGCAAGATACTATGATTGATTACACTAATCCTAACCCTCATACCTTGAGGAACTTGTGTTTTCTTGTCCTTCCTATTGTTTTGCAAGGTTTGGATTCGAGGTCGAATTCTTTTTCAAGAAGGAGAGGATGATACAAGTACGATCATGATTGTGGACCAATACGTAAATACTCGAGCTCAGGTGGCTTCCCAACTAATGGAACAAGCTTTGAAGTGTAGAGAACAAGTCCCAACACTCCAAATCCATCCAATATGCACACTCCAAGGCCTCCCTTTTGTCTTGGCTCATTAAGGGCATTCTAGTCATTTTGTATTAAGTTGAAACCTAGGCTATAAATAAAACATGTTAGGTCATTTTTTCATAACTTAGATGATATTTTGAGAGCTCTTTGAGAGTGTTCATACAAAAGTGTGTATCACTTGTGACAAGTGTGGAATCACTTGTGTTGGTTGCTTGTTTTGAAACGTTGGTTGCCTGGGGATTCCGTTCCCTTGAGGTCACCGTAAGAACTTGATATTATTTGTATGAATTATTGGGTCTTAGTGTTCAATATACACTTTGGTTCATAGTGTTTGTGCATTGTGTGTCAAGTTATCTATCATTCTATCTTATTATTGTTGTTGTGTTCATTCTCGGTTTTGGGTGTCCAAACCCGAGACCTTGTTGTGTTATTTTTGTTCTTGTTATTATGTTGTAATCTTAGTTTATGGCTCGCTGATTATAGGTGTTGAACACCTTAGAATCTTGTCGTTATCGTGCTTGTATTTTTATTGCACAGTGAATCCGAGAAGGGTCACCAAAAGGGATCCTCGGTTCTTCAAATCATGGACTGTTTTGGTGTGTGTTAATGTCTTACTTGTTGATATTGTATCATTCTATTAATGACAATAAATAAAAATAATGAAATAATTAAATAAATAAAAAATGTACAAATCTACCCATATTATGCTAAATTATTATTAGCCCCAAAATTTATTCTTTTTAAATTGATATAAACCCAAATCATATATTATAATACAAATCAAACATACAAGTCTCCGAAATATAATTTGGACACAATCCCCAAAGAAAACAAACAACCTGAGATAAACGATACCCCACTCCAAGCAAAAATACAAATAAAATTGAATTTTATTAGCATCAAATTTATTCATATTTTATTTTTTACTAATTATTAAATAAAAATAATTTTTATATATACTCGGATATTAAACTAAAACCTAGATATTTATTCAAAGAAACTAAAATAAAATAATATATATATATATATATGTATATAGGGATCCCTTTTCTCTCACACATACTCACAGTACTGATTCTCAATTATGCTCCTTCGCTTAAAAAATCCTCTATTTTTACATCTATGGCGGTGGCGGAAATAACAAATTTTGCTGGCTTTGGTGGTTCCCGGATGACAGCAATTATATGCTGGAGAAAGGAAGGGAAAGCAAAGGTTGTGGTGGTAGCCAATTGTTTCCGGTGAGTTTTGGGGTTTTCCAACAGGTTTCGCCGATTTTGGGGAAGGTTTCGATGGAGGATGAAGGAGATGGCACAGGAGGTAAAGGGAGAGGAAGAAGGGTACAGCAGCATCGGCGGAATTTGGCCGGTTTTCCACGGTTCTGGATCAAAAGGAGAAAAATAGAGGTGGAGGCGGATGATTTTTCCGGAAAGCTGGTTCGCCAGCAGATTTGGGATAATTTTAGTTTATTTCTTCATTGATTTTTGGCTAGGGCCTTCACCCATTAGAACCATATTTACTTCATAGAACATTTCATTGAGACCTTGACATATTTCATCCACATCCTTATTAGCAGATGGTTCTTAATTTTCTTTTTTTTAGCTTTCGTGAAAGATTGGCTAATGTGTGGAACCAGATTTGTCAATTTCTAAGTCTTCTTTTTCTTCTCTATCACCCATTTTCTATCTGCTGCAGTCGGTTTGAAGCCTATGACAAAAGTGTTAAGGCTACCATATGGATGTACAGGGTTTATAATTCCTTGCAACGACACCCCTAATCCTTTTCCAGGTTCATAACTATTTTGTAACATTTGGTTAGCCACCATGATTGAAGTAGAAGAGACATGAGGCCTCGAAATTGGCAAGCCTTCCATAATTTGATCAGCTGTCACAATGTCAAAGGCCTGATAAATGAAAGATTCACAACCCCCTTTGGCTTCAATACAAGGCATAGAAGGATCTCGATATATGGGAAGGTCATCCTCTGTGTGAACAATGATTTCCTGATTTTCGTGTTCAAACTTAACCATTTGGTACAAAGTAGAAGGTATGGCTCTGGCCATATGGATCCATGGTCTTCCTAAAAGTAGGTTGTAGGAAGTATCCATGTCTATTACTACAAATGTGATCACAAACTCGACTTGTCCAATAATTAAAGCAAGATCAATTTCATTAATTGTGTCTCATTTTGCACCATCAAAAGACCGAACACACACATTATTAGATCGGATCCTATCTTTGCTACTATCCAATCTTTGCAAAGTAGAGGGGGGGGGGTAAATATCTACTCCTGAACCTCCATCGATCATTACCCCTTTTATGTAATGTCTTTCACATTTGATAGTTAGATGCAAAGCCTTATTGTGACCAGACCTTTCTATAGGTAACTCATCATCAGTGAAAGTGATTCTATTTGCTTAAAAAATTCTGTGAACCATCATTTCCAATTGACAGATCACAGTTTCCTTCGGGATGTATGCTTCATTCAAAAGCCTAATCAATGCTTGAAAATGTTCTTTAGAATGTATCAGTAAAGATAACAATGAGATTTGAGTTGGGCTTTTCCTCAGCTGATCAACAATAGAATAGTCTTGAACTTTCATCTTTTTAAGGAATTTCTCAGCCTCTCGTCTGTGATAGGTTTTTTCACTGGCCCTTGATTATGTTTACATTGTTTGGATCTGTTTAATTCTTCTAGAGTGTAATATCTTCCTGGTCGAGTCAGACCCCCTATTTCGCTTGTCTCTTTAATGATCTTTTTTTCCTTTGTAAGTCACAGTGGCTTTGTTGTAGTTCCATGGGATGGTTTCCAAGCTTGTCACTGGGAGATGCATTGCGTGTCTTATGACAATTGGCTCTGCCAACTTTCTTGCGCTGCTGCGCTGTTGATTGAACTACATAGGACCACTCAGAACATATAATTTTGGCCCATCTTACGATATTCCCTTCGGCCCCTTCGGCTTTGCAGGAACATATAATACCAACTTTTCAGAATCTCGAGGCCTTATAATGGAACTCGCTTTTTTCACAATCAGTTGTTCTCTTTGCATTGACTTTATTGCATCACTGCTTAGCTTGTTGTCCTTCGATCTCTGTCATTATAAATGATACCCACGACATGTGTATTATTGTGTTCGGGAAGTGGATTGTCCGTGACATTTGGCGGTTCCTCTTTTTGTATAATGATTGCCTTACTTTCGATCAACTTCTCAATAGCACTCTTTGGAGTCCAATAATTTTCGGTGTTGTGACCTTAAGTGTTTGAATGATATTCACATCTTACATTGGGATCGAACCCTCTTGCATTCGAATTCACATTGGAGGGCAAAATAGGTTCAATCCATCCTAATTTTATCAATCTCCGCAACAGGCTCGTCTATGATTCTCCAATTAGGGTGAAGTTTTCCCTCTACCCCTGTTCTCTTGTATAATCTACCAAACATGTGGATTATGTGGGGCTTGAAAATTTTGTTGTTGTGGATGAAAAACTTATGGAGCAGGTGCCCTCAATTGTGGCACTAAGGAGGTTGGGCATATGCTTGAGTATTAAAAACTGCAGATTAAGGTGGATAATAATGTTGAGGAGGGTCGGGTTTCACCTGTTGGACCTTAACATAAGGGTAGTTCCATCCTCTTTGGGCATTGCCCAATCCAGATGCCATCATGGATCCTTCTTCCTTCTTTTTTGATTTTTGAAACCACTTGACCCACTTTGAATTGCTTGTGTAGTGGCCTTGAGGGTTGTTTGGCTCACGATTTTTCCTGACTTTATGCCATTCTCCACCATTTCTCCAATTTTTATTGCTTCAGCGAAAGGCTTACCCACAGTGGCAAGTAAATAATGGAAGTAATCGGACTCTTGATCTTGGAGAAAAACATCAATCAATTCTCGGTCTTTCATTGACGGTTTGACTCTAGCGAACCATCCGCCGGAAAAAAAATCCGCCGCTGCCCTCTATTTTTCTATTTTTCCATCCAAAACCATCAAAAACTGACCAAATCTGGCCAGCGAAATCTTTGCGAACTACTCCATCGATGCTGCCGTCCACTTCTTCCTCTCCCTTTACCTCCGACGTTGTCTCTTTCATCCTCCGTTGAAACCTCCCCCAAAATCAGCGAAACCCATTGGAAATCCCAAAAACTCACCGCAAATAATCGTCTACCACCACAACCTTTGCTTCCCTTTCCTTTCTCTGGCACACAATCACTGCCAGCCGGGAACCACCAAAGCCGGCAAAATTCGTTATTGCCACCACCACCATATATGTAAAAAGTAGAGGTTTTTTTTAAGCGAAAGAGAATAATTGAGAATCAATATTGTGAGTATGTGTGAGAGAAAAGGGATCCTTATATACATATATCTATATATATACATATATATTTTTTATTTCATTTCTTTTTTTTGAATAAATATCTAGGTCTTAGTTTAATACCCGAGTATATATAAAAAATTATTTTTATTTAATAATTAGTAAAAGAAAATATGAATAAATTTGATGCTAATAAAATTTAATTTTATTTGTATTTTTGCTTGGAGTGAGCTCAGGTTGGTTGTTTTCTTTGGGGCTTGTGTCCAAATTATATTTCGGGGATTTTGATGTTTGATTTGTCTTATAATATATGATTTGGGTTTATATCAATTTAAAAAGAATAAATTTTGGGGATAATAATAATTTAGCATAATATGGGTAGATTTGTACATTTTATTTATTTTATTATTTCATTATTTTTATTTATTGTCATTAAAAGAACTTAATAATTATTTATTAAGTTAATTAATTGCTTTAAATGAATATTGCTTTAGTTTATTGTTAAGATTAAAAAATACTCCAAGTTTATAAGGGACAAATCAACGCCTTTAAAGGTAGACAAATTTTACGCATATTTAAAATATTCATCGATAATAAAAGAGAGGAAAAACTCATTTGTAAGGGAGCGAATTCGAAAAAGAATGATTTAGGTTCCTGGTCTTTAGAAAATTAAGAATTTAATATACAAGTGAAAATTAGCGATGAAGTTGGAAAGCCCTGCTACCGACCATTCGTTATAATAAAATTTAATAACCATTTGAAGTCGTTTGAATTGGGATGGGTAGATTCTAAACCTATTAGGTGCTTATTTAGATTAGAATAATGGGGTTGATCCATAAACGCCTCGAAGGCGTGAGAAATATATCTAAACTCGTAGCATGATCGCAAAGTACTGCTATCGACAAGCCACACATTAATATAATTAAATAATTTAAAATAAATTAAAAGTGTGATGTAAGTAACTTCTAGGCTAACAAATCTTCTATATCCAAAAGATTAATTTAAGCTAGACGCAAGTCATTAAAGCTACTGTGCTAGAGCCATGGGATTCGAGGGATGCCTCACACCTTTTCCTCGATCAACAGAATTCCTTATTCGGATTTCTAGTTCGCAGACCAAAAAGAAAGAGTCATTTCCTTTTGATTGGGGATTCAATAAGGTGACTTGGAACACCCAAACTTAATTCCAAGTGGCGACTCTGTAAAATAAATAATCCCTTTTAAAAACGTCACTTTACTTGGAAAAACCCATTTTCTCTAAAACTAACTCCCTAGCGGGGTTGGGGCGGTAAAAATAGGGGTGCGACATGAATCACTCAAATAAAATTTTCCATCTCATCTATGAACCCTTGAGGATCCCCTAGACCTTAAGCTAGTAAAGGTCGGGGGATTCAACCTTATGAACTGGACAACCCTAGTGGCCTCAAAATATAGAGTAATAAAACCAACATGATTAGGATGACGAGACTGAGAAGACACCACCTATGTCAGTAGATGAATAAACCAATAGAACTCAGCATTAGAAATGTTTCCTTGGGTAGTGGGGCATGAATATAATCAGCTCGAGAAGGACTAGCAGGGACCAGTGAAACTCTATGAGAGGTGGTATAATCAGGAGGTGGGACCCTAGACCTACTTTAAACTCTATAAGTAGGATGAGTTCCATCCACATTATCCTCAGGTGGGACCAAAAAGTTCCATGAGCATCATATCTTCTGGGATACATGATCTAAAATGCAAACAATTAGAAATTAGAGAAGATTTCTACATCCTAGGCTCTACAACCCAAAATTAGAGCATAATAAAGGAAACATTCCTAAATGCCTCATAGTCTCTCCCTTATAAATGTAGCATGCTACACACCTATAAAAAATTATACTAGACAAGACTTTGTGGACACCCAATTGACCATCAACCTAGGCTTCGATACCAACTCTGTCATGACTCGAATAAGGGCCTGGCAGTGACAGGCTCAAGTCTATCGAGGATCGGAGACCACCCCCTTTTGTTAGCTAAACAAAACATAATAGAACTAGCAACGATGAATTCCAAACATATAACAATGTCGAATAATGTAAGCTAAAAGGAGTCTAAGAATAACAACGACAATACCCAGTCCACAGTAATCCATAAAGCCTCTAGCAAAACCTAATCTATCTAAGTCATTATATATCCCCGATGATAGCCAAAATAATCCAAATAAAAGTCTATGATAGTAGATAAACCAAGAAGCAATGGCCTTCTGGAAGAAGGTGGCTTAATACTTCAAGCTGGCCGTTGACAACTCGAAAATCCTATCACTGTGCAGGAAAAGTAAAAGTGTATCCAGTTCCTACATCTCATGAGGATACAACATCGAAAGATAATTAGCATGTTGAGTGCTAGAATATAACTTGGGAAAGGGATAACATAATGCCAAGTCAAAACCACAGTAGAAAACTAAATGCACACATTGTAAATACATATATATATATAACATGTTGGGGTAGGGAACAAGGTTTAGCATGCAAATAAAATATTACCCTGGACTATGTAGCTCAACCATCATAAACACGCACCCATGGGTAATATGGGTTCAGCTGCTGAAAGGGCCCCAGTACGTGTTTGGCGTACGAACCGGAGGTATCAAGAAGACCAAGGAATGCCCTGACTCCATGTCAATTTAGGATACATATATATACATACATATATACATATATATATATAAAGTGTATCACAAGCACACGGTCATCAAGACCAACCCTCACGCCGGCAAACATAAGTTTCTAGTAAAAGTCCTTCAAGACTCACAACTTCATGGCTTAGATATATAACCCCTTTTAAGCCCATATTAAAATAACTTTCACAGAACCCTTTAATTAAATCATGTAATTACATATTATGACACACCACAGGTATCATCAAACCCTTACAGTTTAAAGCTTACATTTATGCCATTTTAATTACATCCCGTTATCTTAGTGGAATACCTCAACCTCTTTTGTTCATTAAATTAAATTTGGAGAATGCCTCGACCCCTTTCAGTTTATCAAATCAACTCGGGGGAATGCCGCAACCCCCAAGGTTTCAATTTCAGTTAAAACATGGCCAATGGGGTCTTTAAAATCTGTGTTCATTGTTTAACCATTTATGCAATGCAAAATTATAGGTGAGTAATTCAAACCAAGTAACAATTCCAGAATTCAAAGTCAATTACACAAGTTGGTTGAGGGAACACAATTATTCAATACCAATTCCAAGTTCAAACATCAATTTGGGGGAATACCTCGACCCTACTCCAGTTCCCATACCCATGTACCCCATTAGTTTTAAAAACATTCAGTTTCAAGCATGAACAACTCATAAAAATCTTAGGAAGATAATTCAAGGATCAACCATTATAAAACCGTCAACCCATATCCAAACCCACATTCAAATCCATATAAATAAACCATTTAAAACACATGTTTCATAAAATAAGATTTGGAGAAGAGTAACATGCTTGAAAGTATAGAGAATTATGGAGACAAATCAACTCTTGAGCCCTTAGATAACCAATTTTGAGGAACCCTAGCTTGTTCTTGCCTTAAGGATTTGGGAGAGTATAAGAGTATATTTGATGTAATAAAGAATGAGAAATAACCCCTTCTTGATGATTTATAGACGTGGGTTCTAAGTAGGGGAAAAGGAGAAATGACCAGAATAACCTTAATAAGAGACTTAAAATTGGCCGCCAAGTCGTTACGGGTCACATGGAGACTCATAGCGTCTGGCTATGAATCATCCCTTAAACACAATATGGATAGTATCATGGGGCATGCACACTGATCTAACTACGATTCATACCCGGCAACTCATACTTAGACCTTACGACTCGTATAGTCTAGTAGTTGTCAAAACAGAAATATTTGGGCACACTACTGGTTAGGCTAAGAAAAGTACTATACGACTCATTTAGAGTCTTGAAAACTCATTAAGTCTAGTCATACTCAGAAAAGACACATTGGGCAACCTCACTGGTCACTTTATGATTTGAGGTCTTATGACCCGTATAGATATCTTATTACACGTAAGGTGAGTCGTAGCTTGGAATGGAGTTCAAAATTTAGGGAATTCTCTAAGGACCAGAATCTAGGTGTTACATAAGGACCATTGTAACTCCACGTGGGTTGGAATAGTCAGGAGAAGGGACCCTGGACTGGGTATGCACTTCATAAATAGGGCAAGTCCCATTCGCATTCTCCTCATATGGAACAGAGTTTCCAGCAGAGTTTCTACAAACATCAGATCTTCTGGGAGGTACGATCTGGGTTGCGAGAAATCTTGGAGTTAGAGAAGTTTCATAACACTAGAATCTATAGCCTGAAGTAGAACACAAGAAAGGTAAACATTTCTAAATGCCTTGTAGCCTCCTCCTTATAAGCGTAGCGCGCTACACACCCATAAAAAGGATTGTACTCGACACAACTTTAAGGACACCCAACAATCCTAAACCTAGATCTAATACCAAGATTATCATGACCCGACCCCAAGGTCGTAACGGGTATCACAAGTCCACCATGGATCAGAGACCAACCCCTTAGCCTAATCTCAAGAACACAATAAGCATAAAAATAAAGCGAAAGT
Source organism: Capsicum pubescens (assembly GCA_030864215.1). NCBI lineage: Eukaryota > Viridiplantae > Streptophyta > Magnoliopsida > Solanales > Solanaceae > Capsicum > Capsicum pubescens. The sequence continues at coordinate 187,210,889 of CM061544.1, read as the reverse complement.
GAATCAAACCAATGATAATAGTAATAGGAATAGATGAAGCAAATGAAGATTCAAAAAATTCAAATAACAATCCACCCACACTTTTCCACAATAGCCTTTAAAACCAGAATAACAACTAAGTCGGGACATGCCCCGACTATGACCAAAAGAAGAGAAGCCAATAGTACTAAGTCAATATAGAAATAATAATAAAATGACAAGGCCTTATGAAGATTTGAGGCACACCACTTCACAGTAACTTAACAAATAACTGAACCACCTAACGCTGCACAAGGGTAACAAAAATGTCTTTGGATGCTACATCATGGAACGATATAGCATCTTAGGATGGTCAGTAGGATAAGAATTTATATGTAACTCAGGGAATTTACATATAACTCAGGAAATAAGGATAAAATAATGCAATTACAAAAATACAGTAATAAACCATAAGTACCACATTCATATACATATATATAGGATGTCGGGATAGGGACAATGGTCATCAACATGAGATTTTAAAGATTTAACCTATACTGTGTTGCTAGATTCGTCTTAAAGACACCCATGGAAGGTTCAGATCCCCCTGCTAAAAGGGCCTCTGTGCGTGTTAGTCACATGAACTGAGAAAAATCTGAGAGAAAACTAACGCCACCAAGGAAATAATCGTCCTAAAATATATATATCAAGTGTGTATTAAGCACACGATCATAGACACCCCCAGCGTCGGCAGACATGATTTTCAGTGTTCGTTCTCCCAGGATTTACACCTTCACGGTGAGCTATACAATTCTCTTTAAGCCCATATGATAATGGGATAATACTCACAAAAATTCCTAAACTATGACCGGATTTCCAGTTGAACACACTGAACTTTGCGGGGATCCTATTATCCCCTACACTTTTTTTTATATTTTAATAGCATATATCTACCTACTTGGACACATGTAAATATGATGTTAGCGCGAGTATTACACTGCCATCTGCCAAAAAATACACATGTAAAAATAAGATTGGTGCATGTATTACACCGTCATCTACCGAAATTGGGTATAGCATTTTGGGGGGTGACTAAATCCACTTTAAAAAGTCTAGAGGGTAATAGGATCCCCGCAAAGTTCAGTATGCTAAATTGGAAATCCGGACAAATTTCAGGTATTTTTGTGAGTATTATCCCAAAAAAATTTGCACATAAACCAATTCATTAACCCAGGAGTCATTCATTAAGGCATTTACCACTTAGGATCGTCATACCAATATGCTTCCAAGCTAAATTAATTATGTCAAACCAAATTAGACTCCCAAGTTTCATTTAAAATCCAAAACTAGGGCCACCAAGGTCATCCAAAACCATATTCATATCTATTTATCTGTTAATATAATTATATGAGTAAAAAATAGTTAAACTATACAATTGTCCATATTTAAAACCAAGATTATAAAGTAGGTTAAGGTTAATGCCAATTTCAAGCCAAAATACATCAATTTGGGGAAATCCATGTCCCCCATTCTAATCATTTAAACAATGCACCACTTTGGTCCCAAAAATATCAATTAGCATGAACAATCAATTTAAAACATGGGACAAGTAGTTCAATTAGTAACAACCAAAACCCCTCAACCCAATTTCAAAACCTACAATTTAAACCATGTGAATATCCATTCAATTAATGCCACAAAGTAAAATTCAAGTTTAGGAAAGAGAAACATTCCTAAAATACATAAAAATTAAAGTCAATTTGAAGTTTAGAGCTCAGATGATGAATTCTCTATGAAATCCTTGAATGTTCTTGAGTTTTGAGTTTGAGAGAGAAAGAGAATGATTTGATATTTGAAAACTGAAGGAAATGGGGTTATTTTATATTATAAGATCGTACAAGAGGTAAAAATACCAAAAGACCCTCACCCCAAGTGAAAAAATAAAAATTGGAAAATTTAAAATAGTGGTGTGGCACACCAATATCTGTAATACCCCAAAGATTTCTAGAAAATTTCGTCCCAAGAATGCCTAGTATTAGCTTCTAAAGTGAATGATAATTATTCCATGAGGAATTTTCAAGATTTTCACTTTTTATCATGTGGAAAATTCAATAATCTTTCCATCGATATATGATTCGCTTAAATCCGATAACCGCATAAGAAGTTATGACTATTTCAAGTTTCCATCATAAAACAACACCATATTAGTCAGTGGCGCACCGCGCCACAAGAGGAAATGACATTTGACAATTTCCAGTAGGTGTCCATGATTATGGCGCATTGTGCCAGTACTCAAATTCAGAATTGTCCTTTTTCCAGTGTCTCACCGCGATTTCCCCTACGTCGCGCCAAAGTTCCAGGTCATGAAGGAAGGGGCAACGCGATGGCTCCACGTCGCGCCATCCCTAAGTTTCCCAATTGTCAAGTTCCAGTGACATGGTGCGATAGCACCGCGTCGCGCCAAGGGTTCAATTCGGGAAATTTTTACTAAATTACAAGATGCGTCCAGGGTTAAAAGGGTCAATTTCTCACCCCTATTTAAGCCCTTTAACACGTGATTCAACCATTTTTCACTCAAAATACACTCTCTTCTCTCAAGTTTCTCTTAAGTACAAGCTAGGGTTGTCATAGAAGATCCAATTTCAAGAAGGTTTCACCATCAATCTTTACGAAATCACGAACTAAGGTATGCATAGTATTCATTCATGGACTCCTTTCGTCCATGAAGCCCAAGAACCCCTTTTCTAAATTCAAGTTATGGATTTTCTTATGAATTTTATGATTGGGATATTTTTTTTCATGTTGATAATGAGTAATTGAATTGTATTCCATGAATGAGTGTTAAATTCCATATAGGTTGATTTGTATCGGTATAGATTCATGAAACCCTAGGACTAAACCCTTGAATGATTAAATTGGAATTGAATCACGAAAGTTAATTATTGTATGATGTTGTTTACACATTTTATGCCTACTATGTGTTTGGAAGGGAAAATGTCTAATTAGCATGATATTAAGAAATCCCCATGTACGTACAAGCTTATGCCTATCACATGTTTGATGAAATGCTTTAGTAAATGTATTATGATGATTATTATGTATTCAAGTAAGTCATGCTTTGTCAGTTTCCTTCCATCGAGTCCTGGGGGTACTTGTAGTTGAAATATTGGTTGTGTACCTTGAGCCACATCATGTTTTCATGATACTCTCAGTCAAGCAACGATCCTTAGACTTTAGATAGTCTTATGACTCAGGAAATCTCCATGATCTCATGAACTCAGTCAGTTGTCAGATATCAGTAATATTCCATCAGTCAACGAAATTCAGTAATTCAGTCCATGTTCAGTTCAATAAATCATGTTCAGTGTCCATTCATATGGGAATAGAAATTAGCACCGAGTGAACCCAAAGATGGGGACACACACTATCAGATGAGGGTGTGATCCTTAGCAGTCATCCTTGCATTCCAGAACTATGTAGCCAGCATAGGTTGAGACATCAACACTGTCAATGAGGGTTGATGAGGTGTATAATCACTATCAGATAAGGGCCCCATCGTTCTCGTACAGGGGACACTATCAGTGAGGGTCGTCTATAACTTGTCCTTACCAGTGGCGCGGTATTGACATTCTTCCAATTGGGGTTACAAATTAGACCCCATCTCAGCCATAATGGCATATCAGGGGCATGTCGGTTAAATACTACCTCCCATAGTTTTAGTACCAATCTCAGTAAAAGAACTCAGATAGTTTTTCAGATTTAAGACTGTCAGATACAGTCGACTCAGATACAGTAAAGAACTAAGATAGTTCTATCAGATTCAGGACTGTCAGATACAGTTACCCATGTTATCAGTTACATTTAGATATAGCTATTTATGCTATCAGATATATCAGCTTTTAGTATGTCATGTCATCAGTATTCAGATTCAGTAATCATGATATCACAGTGTCAGTTACAGTTACATATTTATATATGCATTCTCGCATTCATGTTAGACAGTCATCTAGTATTATTCATGAATTCTCACATTCATGTTAGATAGTCAGGATTCTTTTTATGTTACACCATAGGTTCAGATACATGAGTTCCAAATCAATAGTAGATTCCAGTCTCAGCAGTCAGAATAGAAGTGAGTCCTCATCTTTCAAGGACATGATTATTTCTCTACTATTTCATTGATTAGTTATTAGTTGGAGTTAGTTGGGAACATGTCACATCAACTCCTTATTCAGATTATTCAGATAGTAGAGGCTTTCAGACTAGATGCAGATTATTATGTTTCAGACTTCAGTGTTTATAGTTTTGTTTTGGGTATTGTATTACCCCACAAATGTTATCTCATCCATGTTATGTTCAGTATTGAACCTTATGGCCTTTCAGTGCATGTTTCCACGTTATTCAGTACAGATATCAGTCATGCGTTAGCTTGTGGTCCTTCGGGGTCATGAGCACCATGTAGCTTTCTGGTTTAGCAAATCGGAGAATTATAATATCACAGAGGTTAACCTCTGTGCCACACTAATATCGTGGAGTTAACCTCCGTTCCATAGCCTTATCGCGGATCCTCACTACCTTGAGTCCCAAAATGACCCCGAACCTCTTTCAAAAAATCTAAACCTTTTACAAAACACCCTTTTAACATCCCTAAACATAATTCAAGTCAAAAATTGATATTACACACGTGAGAGGGTCAAAAATAAAATGATCAAAATATTAAGGGGTCTTACACCAATACACTTTGTCTTAACTCTACCCCATAGCTCTCACTCTGCCACCCAATACTCCCACCTCTTATAGAAATCTAAATTATATACAAATAATTTTTTAATAATATTTTTTTACTTACATACCGAACTCAAGAAAATAAACGAAAATTATTTTTTTGGAAAATATTTCAAAATAATATATTTTCATTAAAAAAATATGTTTATACCAACACACCCAAAAAGAGAACGTGGGGTATTATTAATGAGACATTATAAATGTTCTGATTGAAAATCAAATTGTAACTTCAAAATTGCATGAATTTTACTAAAATATACCATAACACATAATGTACTCTATCCGTTTTATTTTGTTTTACATTTGTTGATTTGATACTCCCCTTAAAAAGCTACTAATTATATTAGAAAAATATGATTGACAACTATTACGTTGTATAGTTACTTAATAATAAGAATAATATTGAAAGAAAAAATAATAAACCTCTCATGGTTTGCTTAAATAATAAGTAAAAAAGATAATTTTATTTTCATTATAAAGGTCAAGCAAAATGAAAAGAAAGAGAAAAATATACTCTCAATTTCTTTTTACTTGTCTCTTTGACTTGACAATTCACATAAAAAATTATATATTAGGAATAAAATATATAAAATTATATTTAATAATTATATTTTGAAAATTTAAGTTTGACTACTAATTTAGTTACAAAATAAATAAGAAAAAATAGAATTTTTTTAATCTTTCTTGATTTTCTAAAAATAAATAAGTAATGAATAATTAATTTTTAATATAAGAAACAAGAATACAAAAACAAGTAATTTAATAAGGAACAGAAAGAGATTTACAAAAAATTACTACCATGTATCTCACGACCCATAGTCGATAGGTCATTATGGCGCTTATCGCGACGAACCTTGACAAGTAAGCCTATCACACAAATCGATAGAAAAAGGGTAAAATGATAGAAATAACCCAAAGGTAAGGCTTCTAGAATGAAATCGAACCATACAAGTATAGTAAATGCGGAAAGAAGCATAACAATGCAACCATAACTCCCAAAATCAGGTGTCAACAGTATAAGAGCGTATCTAATACAACTCGAATCCAAATGGAATAAATAATATATCCAAATACAAGAAAACTTTGTCTCTAAAATAAAAGTAAAAGCACAATCTATAAATAAAGGTATCAGAACACATCCAGATGCCTGAAAATCATCAACTACCTTGAGAGATCCAACAATCGCTCGAGTAAAGCAACATGGGGAACACACAAACCTGAATATATACCTAAAGGGTATAGTAGGAGTGAGTACTGTCTACTTATACTCAGTAGGTATCAAGTTGACCGAGTGATGCAGTTTGGGAAAAGGAGAAGCTCAGTCCCTGGTATGTTGGTTCGTACTTGGTTTTGAAAAGGGTTGGTAATGTTGCATATGAATAGGAGTTTCCTTCTAGTTTGAACTCCATTCACCTAGTTTTCCATTTGTCTATGTTGAGAAAGTGTGTGGGTGATCTATCGTAGATTGTGCCTATCAAAGATGTTGGTATTTTGAATTCCTTGTCTTACGAGGAAGCCTCTGTTAAAATCTTACATCGACAAGTTTATTGGTTGTGGAAAAAGGACATAGCTTCGATAAAGGTTCTATGGAGGAACCACAAGGTTGAAGAGGCTACTTGGAAAGCTGAAGAGGACATAAAGTCCAAGTATCCATTTTTGTTTTTCACTCCAAACGATCGTGCATAAGGTATGTGTTATTCTTAACATCTTTATTTTCTAATTTAGTTAAAGGTAAGAGTAGAGACGTTTGGAGTTTGGTCGTGCTAGTTATTGCCTTGTACCATCATTCGGGAACGAATAATCCATGTGAGGGAAATGGAAAGACCCTGGGTATTGAGGGTGGTCTCCGGTCCTGGTTGGACTTGAGACACTCTACACGACTAGGCCCTATTTGGGGTTATGTTAGATTGGTATCACATCTCTAGGTTCATGGTCAATTGGGTGTCTACAAAATCGTGTTGAGTAGAATGTCATTTAATAATATATAGCGCGCCGTATTTATAAGGAAGAGATTTTCTCTTTCTTGTATTTTGTTTTTGGGCTGTAGAGTCTAAGGTCCTAAAATTTTCTCTAATTCCCTCTTGTTCGCTTTTTAGATTATGCGTCCCTGAAAATCTGAAGCTCATGGAAACTTCTTTATCAGACCCGAGGACAACATTGATGGGACACATCCTGCTTATGGGGTCCAGACCCAGTCTAGGGGTCCAGTTCCTGATTTCCCCCCTGGAGTTCCACCAGTCCCCTCCAGTCCTACTCGATCCCTTCAGGCGGATGTGATGAATGTTAAATTTTGTTAATCCATATGTTGGCTCAGTTGGTAGCTTCTCAGTCCGAACATGATGTTTCTGTTACTCCATTTTTTGAGGCCACAAGGGTTGGCCAATTTATGAGGTTGAAACCTTCTGTGTTCACTGGTGTTAAGGTTGAGGAGGATCCTCAAGGTTTTATTGATGAGATGGAGAAGATCTTCCATGTAGTGCATGCTACTAATGTGGTGGGTGTGGAATTTTCTGCATACCAACTAAAAAATATAACCTACTAATGGTATGAAAAATGGGAACAGTCTATGGGTGATGATGCAGAGTCGTCCCTGAGGGATGATTTCTCAAGTAATTTTCTGGATCGCTTCTTTTCTCAGGAGTTGAGAAAGGCAAAGACGAAAGATTTTGTTAACTTAAAGCAAGGAAAAATATCAGTCAAAGAGTATGCCTTGAAGTTTCACCAGTTATCGCGGTATGCTCCGAAGTTGGTTTCTAGCATGAGGGCTAGAATAAAGAAGTTTGATTTTGGGTTGTCTCGAGTCTTGATTTTAGAGTGTAAAGTTTCCTTGTTGAATAAGGACATGGACATCTCTAGTTTAGTTGTGTACATACAGCACGTTGAGAAAGAGAAGAAAAAGTAGGAGGAGATGGGAGAGTGGCCGAGCAAGAAGTTCAGATTCTCGGATCAGGGTGGAAGCTAATAGCAAAGTGATGGGGATGGTAGAAAGTAGTCCAAAAAGAGGTAGGGAAATTTTGGGTCTCACTCGACAGCTAGTTCTCCCTACCCAAAGTCATCTGATGATAGACATTTTCAGAGTGACTATAATTATAAGGCATGGGGTGCCCAATCTCAGGCTAGTGGGGCCCAATCAGCTCCATCATATCCTCCCTATAGATTTTACAGTCGACTGTATCGGGATTTCTGTTATGAGGGAAAGGATAAGTGCTTTAGCTGTGGTCAGTCAGGGCATATGTTTAGAACTTATTCAGTGGCTAAGGTTTCCTCTGGGGAAAACAAGGTTCCGGTTGCCTCTTCATCAGCTCTGGCACCAAAGAGTGCACCATCTGGCTCCGACACTGGTCGGACCGACTCTATGCTCTCATTAGTCGTCAGAAGTCTGAGGTATCACCAGATGTCGTTATCGATATATTGAAATTTTTATCCAATGATGTGTACTATTTACTTGATCTGGGGCCCACTCTTTTTTATGTGACCCCACTTGTGGTTATGCATTTTGATTTTAGTCCTGAGTGTATTTTGGACCTTTTTTCTATTTTTACCTCGGTGAGTAATTATGTGGTGGCTAGAAGAATTTATAGAGATTGTGTGGTATCTATGAGTAGTCGAGAGAATTTGGTAGATCTATTTGAATTAGACATGGTGGATTTTGATGTTATATTAAGGATGGTTTGTTTACACTCGTGCTATGCATCTTTAGACTTTCAGACCTGTAGGGTCGTCTTTAAATTCCCTAATAAACCAGTTATTGAATTAAAGAGTTGTTCTCTAGCTCCTAAAGGAAGGTTCATATCATATCTTAGAGCTTAGAGATTAATCTCCAAGGGGTGTCACTATCATTTAGTTCGGGTTAAAGATTCTAACTCGGAGGGTCCTTCTTTACATTCCATCTCGGTAGTGAATGAATTTCCTAAAGTCTTCCCCAATGACCTTCCTGGTGTTCCTCCCGATAGGGAGATTGATTTTGGGATAGACCTTGTTTCGGTCACTCGTCCTATTTTTATTCCCCCGTGTAGAATGGCTCCAACTAAGTTAAATGAGCTTAAGAAGCAACTAAAGGATCTTTTAGAAAAGGGTTTTATCTGTCCTAGTGTCTCCATGGGGTTCACTAGTGTTATTCGTGCGTAAGAAGGATGGTTCCCTTAAGATGTGTATTGATTATCGACAATTGAATAAGGTAACAGTAAAGAATAAATACCCTCTTCTAAGGATAGATATTTTGTTTGATCAGGTTCAGGGTGCTATGTTTTTCTCCAAGATTGATCTTCGGTCGGGGTATCATCATCTAAAGATTAGGGAAGTGGATATCCTTAAGACTGTCTTTCGTACCTTATATGGGAATTTTGAGTTCTTAGTTATGTCTTTTGGGTTGACTAATGCCCCGGAGGCATTCATGAACTTGATAAATCGAGTCTTTCATCAGTTTTTGGATTTGTTTGTCATTGTATTCATATACGATAATCTAGTGTACTCAAAGAGCGAGGTAGGTCATGCCAATCACCTCCATATTATGTTGTACACCCTAAAATATCAATAATTGTATGCCAAATTTTTGAAATGTGAATTCTAGTTGAATGCTATCACTTTTCTGGGTTATGTCTTTTCTAGTGAAGGGATCATGGTGGATGCCACAGAATGTTATAGTGGTTAAGAGGTTTCCTAGACCCAGTACTCCAATCAATATTCGGATCTTCTTGGGTTTAGCTGGTTATTATTACAGAAGGTTTGTGGAAAGTTTCTCTTCTATAACTGCCCCGTTGACTAAGTTGACTCAGAAGAAAGTGAAATTTTTGTGGTCTAAAGTGTGTGAGGGTAGTTTTGAAGAGCTAAATAATAATATGACTTCGGCTCCAATCTTGACTTTGTCTGAAGGCACTGATAGATTTATGGTATATTGTGATGCATCCCGTGTGGGGCTTGGTTGAGTCTTAATGCAGCCTGGCAAAGTTATACCTTATGCCTCATAATAGTTGAAGGTGCATGAGAAAAATTATCTAAATCATGACTTAGAATTTTTGGTTATGTCATTCGCGTTAAAAATCTAGCATCACTATTTTTACCAAGTGCATATGGATATCTTTTCCAATCATAAGAGCCTGCAATATGTATTTACTCAGAAAGAGCTGAACCTCGGGCTAAGAAGATGGCTTGAGCTGCTCAAGGATTATAACATGAGTCTTCACTACCATCCAAGTAAAGCTAATGTGGATATTGATACTCTTAGCAGGTTATCCATGGGGAGTCTAGCTTATGTGGATGAAGGGAAGCGGGAGTTGGTGAAAGATATTTACCATTTGTCTAACCTTGGAGTTCGTCTCTTGGACTCTATGGATGATGGTGTATTTTTGCAGTCATCTCTTGGTGCGGAAATAAAGGAGAAACAAGTGTTGGATGCTATCTTGATGAGGATCAAGGGTGATGTAGGTGGTAGAAGGTGATGGCCTTCGAGATTAGTGGTGATGGTACCTTGTGTTACCAAGGGAGGTTATGTGTTCCCGAAATAAATGGATTACGAGAGATGATCTTGGTTGAGGGACATGAGTCGTACTACGCTATTCATCTTGGTTCAACTAAATAGTATCATGACCTTAAGGAGGTATATTGGTGGAACAATATGAAGCGGGATGTGGCTAGTTTTGTGGCTAATTGCATGGTGTGCCAACAGGTGAAAGTTGAGCATATGAGGCCTGAGGGATTGTACCAAGAAATTGAGTTGCCTGTGTGGAAATAGGAGATGATCAATATGGATTTTGTAATCGGTCTTCCTTAGTCTCAAAATTAGTTTGATTCGATTTGGGTCATCGTGGATAAGATTTCAAAGTCTGCTCATTTCTTGACAGTAAGGACCAATTTTTTGGCAGAGGATTATGCAAGGTTGTACCTTAATGAGATTGTGAAGTTGCATGGGGTTCTTGTTTCTATCATCTCAGATCGTGGTACGCAATTTTCATCTCACTTTTGTCGGTCATTTCAGAAAGGTTTGACAACTAAGGTGAGTCTTAGTACTGCTTCCCACCCGCAGTCGGATGGGCAAGTGGAAAGAACTATTCATACATCAGAAGATATGTTTCAAGCTTGCGTGATTGACTATAGTGGTAGTTGGGTTAAGCATTTACCTATTATAGAGTTGGCTTATAATTATAGCTACCACTCTTGAGCTTAAAAATTGTTAAAGTTGTGTTGTGAACAAAGACCTAGGCCAAAATTTGGTGGTTTGTTGTGGCGGGTTGGCTCTTGGAAGTGTGGATCTTTTTGTTGTTCTTGAAGGCTGTTGTGAGTTCTTGTTGTTATTCATCCTCTCATTTTGTGTTAAAGCAAGAAAAGTGAACTTTAGATCTACAAAAGGTGAAAGACAAGTTGTAATATTTGTTGGTGAAAGGACTAGTTCACATCACTCATAGACTTGACATCAACTTTTCAACCACTTTTCCATATTTCAAGGACCTTGTTTTGTGGAACAAGTACAAGTCAAGTCTCACTTCTTGAGATTTGGATTTGAAAAGGATTCAAGACTTGTCGTTTCCCTCCCAAAACTAATTGTCTTCCATTCCAAAATTGTAAGGACGAAAAATTCCAAGAATGGTGATTAAAACTCGTGGGGTCGTGGCCAATTAAGAGGTGACACATCATCAAATTACTGTTCACACGATGAATTTTGGCTCAAATTTTGATATTTCAGTTTTATTTTGTGACTTTAGTTTTATTTGTTGATTTCAAATCTAACTTACAACTAGTACTAGATTGTAAGTTAGTTTTGAGATCGTTCTTCGCGTTTACGTTCCTTTGTGTGCTTTATTCTTTTAAGTAGTTGTAAATTCATTGTTCACCTCTCAAGCACAGGATACAATCAAGCTCACAACACTTGAGAGATTGAGTGAAAGAAGCCAAGAGGAAAAGAACTAAAGAGAGAGTGTGAGGACCTTTTGCTTTTACAACTAACTTGTTTATTATTTTGTAGGTAACCTCCTAAATCCAATGGAATCGAAGGGGACAAACTCAAAAACCGTGGATAAGAATATCCTTAATACTATCTTGGTCGGAATTGATGCTCTAAATCGAAGCATGGTAAAGGTGTAAGCGGATGTGTCATCATTGAGTGAGAGTTTGGATATTGTAGAGAGTCGAAGGAACTCTCGTGCTTCTACTCCTCGACACCATGTCTCCTCAAGTGGACATGACCAAAACACCTCCACCACCATTACCCCCAAAGTTTTGCATCAAATGTTCAATCCTTCAAGACCTTCACAAAATACCACAAGCTAAGTCCCAAATATCCCTTTAACCCCAGACCAAGATAGACCAATCCACCAAGTCCAACATAAAGGATTTGGAAACAAAATGCCACCAAGCCCGAACACTCCAAGACAAGCTCCATTAAACCAAAGACCATACTTTTATCTAAATCCAAATAGACCCGTCCATGTTAAGGGATATAGTGTGGGGGAGAAACATGATGGATATGGGATGTATAATGATGTTTACAAGAGGGAAGAAAGAATGAGGGGTGGACATGGGGAGCTAGGCCGAGAGGTAAGAGATGGCCACCCAAACAGAGATGTAGGTCTCAATTCCATCAAAGTGAGCCTTCCCATTTACAAAGGTGAGAGTGACACCGAAGCCTACCTTGCATGGGAGTCATCTTGTAAAAAGATCTTCCAACTTAATGATCTCACCGAAGAAAAGAAAAGTTGTTATGCTATAGATCACTTTGAAGGGTATGCTAATACATAGTGGGAGTATGTTAAATGGTTTGGGAATGAAATGATTGGGGGACAACCTTCTCCACGATCTCCTTGCCAAATTGTACAATTTGAGGCAAGGGAGCAAGAGTGTCGTGGCTTACTATGACGAATTTCAACAATTGATGTTGAAACTAGATCACCTGGGAGAACAAGTCAAGACATCGTGCGCTTCAATGTCGGGTTGAACAAGGACATCTCCACTCGCATGACACTTCATAAGTTCAACACTATTGATGGCATCTTCCAAGCGGCATTGGAGGTTGAAAGAGAGCTCAAAGAGATCTCATTCATGGCTGCCCAACCCGAGATCACCAAGGCTTCCCCAAAACAGTCTCCAAGGTATGAAGGTAAACTAATTTCCACTTCCAACTCCAAGGGATTTCAATGATTCAAATGTCAAGGGTGGGGGCACAAGGCTAGTGAGTTCCCAAATCGGAGGAACGTGATCCTAAAGGAGGCAAAGTTGTACTATCTTGGAGAAGAAGTAGTAATTAAATCAGCTAAGGTTGATGGAAAGCCTCAATATGGAGAGCAAGAAGAGGTTGAAATGCAAGGTGAGGAAGATGTAAAAGATATGTGGCCGCATAAAAGAGATTGTGAAGTGTCTTTGTAAAAGAGGTAAGGCCATGAATTTGTGGTCCAATTCCTCTCAAGATGGAGAGGATGGTATGAGTACGATCATGACCATGGACACTTTTTAAGTATTTTAAAGACCACCTAAAAGAGTGCACAAGTCCAAGTGTTAAGGAGGCTCAAAACCGGCCCTAAGTTGCACTCAATGGGCAGCTTTGGAGCCCTTTAATGAAAGGGCCCTTTTTTTCATTTGTCTTCTATTTGTAATGTAGTATAAATATAACATTGTAAGGTTTTATTTCATTAGTTTTTGATGATATTGAAAGAACACTCCTCTGGAGAGAGAGTCCAAATCGTAACTAGGGCTTATACAAGTGTGGAATCACTTGTGTTTGCATTTGATTGGAAACGTTGGTGCTTGAGGGGTGGATTCCCCTTTTGTGTCTTCATAGGAGATAGGTGATTGTTATGTGTAGTGTTAAGGGTCCTAGAGTTATTCATATTCTAAGGTTCTTAAGATTATACCATCATCTGTCTACCTATCTAGCTATCTATCTATATATCCCTTTATCTTGTTGTAATCTTGTATTGTTTCTACTTGTTCTAGTGTAAGCCGTGTAGGGACTTGTGTTGTTGTTGTTCATCTTATTGTTGTTTTCATCTTGTTAATCACCTTGTTAGTTCGTTGTTGGCTGAAATGGGTGTTCAACACCTTGTTATCTTGGTATCCTTTTGTGTTGTTGTTGGCCGAATTTAACTCTCAAAGGGGTCCTCGAGTTGCTCTCAATTTATGGATTGTTTTTGTATAGTTCTTGATTCTTCCGTGGTTTGTATTATATCACACACAGCCTTGAGGTTGGCACACAACCTTGAGATTGGCACATAGCCTTGAGGTTGACACACAGTCATCGAGTCTTTTCCGACATAATCCTTCGGAGAAGTCCATAATATCCAATATTCGATACCAACGTTCAGTATTTTCCAGATTTTTCATCCTTCCAATATTTTCAGTATTTCCAGTATTTTTAAAGAACATACATAACATAAGACACAAATCAAGTATACATACATTACAACAAGTAAATATAAAACAATAAAACAAACAAGTGAAATGATGCGTATGTTGACATAAGAATGATGATGCAATGTTCATAACCATTCAAAATGAGTATTTCCACAATCAATCTACATGGTGTATTTCTACAACCAATCCATATGATGTATTTTCACAACCAACCACAATGTTACCATTCCACAATCATATGACCCAATATCCACTCACTATTTTCACTATCCATAAATTTTTCACATGATTCATATGCCCACAAAGTATGAACATATCACAATACTCCAAAGGAACCTGAATAGGAATTTCTAACAACACAATACAATTATTCACATGTATTCCAGGCTATCAACATCATATAAGACCCCGCATGGTCACACATATCACATGATCACATTTTGGCCGCCACAGGGGCACAACATATAGATAGCCAGATTTCATGATTATTTTCCACCCTTGACATGTATTTTGCTATACAAATTAACTAACTAGCTCAGTCTGAAGAGTTAAGTCATAACCTACTTTGAAGGCCGAAACCTGTCCACAACACTTCAATCACAAAGCCCTACTTCTCACGAATGATACCAAAATCAACTAAAACCTAGAAATATAAAATCTATTCGTCAAAACAAAGCTAATGATATCCATATTGCCTACTTTTTTATTTAGGGTCGAAACGGACTCCCGAAATAGGTTTTAAAAAAAAAAGGGCAAAATTGTAACTTTATCTCAAAAACGTGTTTCCCATACATTTAGGAACCTACAGCTTAAAACCCAAGTCAAATTGAGTCAAAAACGAGGTTCAAATCAAAGAAAAATTATTTTTAAACTTTATCAGGTTAAATCTTTAAAATTCATTTTAAAATCAAGAATCGAAGTTGCTTTGAAGGTTAAATTGATGAAAAATTAGTAATAATAGGATTAGGAACATTATTCAAGTTAAAAGGTGTGAAATCTAGGGACAAATCAAGTAATAAGGTTTTGGGGGTTTTAAGAAATTAAATCAAGAATTAAAGTAAGAAAAGGATGAAATCTCAACTTAAATCCGTAAAAGAATCAAGAAATAGACACGAATCTAGCTTCTCAAGCACCCACAAGCTTCACTTTAAGCTCTCACACTATTGTAGAGTTTAACTCTCAAGAGGTAAGGTAAAAGAATGAGCAAAAAAGGGCTATTTATACTTGCACCAGGTTACCAGCTATTTAAAGCATAAATCGGGCTCCTCAAATGAGATCTACCTTTTATTTTTCAGGTTGCACCAGCAACCTGATGCACAAGATTTTTAAGTTCAAAAATGGACTTCAACGGGGTGTCGGGATTCATTTGGAGTCCGATATATGCAAATGAACTATGTAACCACTCTAAATTTGATGCTCCGAACTCAATGACGATATCGGATTTTTGAAAAAAATGTTATTTTCACAAAATTGACCCCCGAAATCACAATTTTCCAAACGGGGGTCGAAATGAGATTTAAAAGCCATGAAACCACACCAAACATGTACCACTCTAAAATCGATGTTCCGAATCTGTTGGCGCAGTCCGTTTAGTCATCCATTCCACGAATCAAAAATATCCACAGAAGTCCAACATAAGACTCTCAAAGCCTCCAAAAATCATAATATCGTACAAATAATACCAAAATGCATTGGAAATTGTGCCAATCACCCACATATCCCCAGAAATACCACAATGCAAGTATGGGGGGGGGGTTTAAATAGTCAAATCACACAAAAACACATATTTCATATATTTCATCAAATTTTTAGATCGTTACAATATATAATCCAATTACAAATGTCCAAATTAAAATATTATAAAATAGTGTGTAGACAGAACTAATAAATATAGAGAAAAAATAATATGCATATGTAACCATTTTATGTCACCATAAAACTTGTGAGGACTACCCAACTTCAATATTCTCTCATATATAGTTACTAGATGGCCTTTAATGGTAAAGAAATATAGTTACCTGATACAACATTATGCTTCATATTATGTGGAACAAAGATTACATTATTGCATTGGTAAGTCTAGCTTATTTGTATAGATTCTAAAAGTATTACATTGATATATTTCTGCTACAAAAAGTGCCAAAGCTCAAAATGAGAATTTATATAGTTATAGTTGACTGCAAAGTTGCATCCGTGCATTAACTAAAAAAAAAGAAAGAAGAATTACTAATGATATGTTCGGCAGTACTTGAGATGGAAGACGTAAGGGTGAGTATATTACGTAGAATGTGGAAAACGCCATCAACTGTATGTATATATTGTCCTGCATGAGCATTTTGAACCAATCCAGCTATGTCCAGAATTTTCAAAACGACAACAACCTAGATATACAGGCTAAAATTAAACAAAATATACATTTAGTTTCTATATTATAACAAAATATAAGACAAATACTGTTTAGGAAGTGGAAACCTGGTTCAAATAAAAATCTACTACTATGACCCTAAGACAAATCTCCACCGACAAATATTGCAAATCTCTATCTGAGAATATGTGGTTCTATTGATACAGTGCTTAGTTTATTTTCTGTAAAGGTAACATAACAATGAAAGAACTATCAAGATTAAACAAGTCAACATGTGACTAAATATTTAGTATATTTAATAGAGTCACAACTGGAGGTCTTAGAACAAATAACGACAGGCAAAAAGTCCATAAAGTTCACACAAACACAGCTATTAGTTATAGGTTCTCTATTTGATCAATTTGAAATCAATTCTTTATAACCAAATCTGAAGAGCCAGTGGCGCAAGATTTGAAATTGACATCTTAAAGTGAGAACTATTCTTCTCTGTCTTTCTCAGCCATGCCTCGCTTCACACAACTTAACTTTATTTTAACAGCAGCAGTTCCGACATCCAAGGAAGGATAAAAGCAGCATTACTTCTCAGGATATAATCAATGAAGTAACCAAATTTTATCATTTTTCCAAATTAAAGTAAACATAAACATGAAAAAGCAAATTAAAGGTCCATGGAACACAAGTTAAAGGAAAACTAAGTATCGCAGCAACAAAGTAATTCAGGAATAGATGTTAGTATTCAAATGCCTAGGGGCTTCGAGACAAAGGGTAACATTTTGATACAGACTTTGTGATTCT
Organism: Capsicum pubescens; assembly: GCA_030864215.1. Classification (NCBI taxonomy): domain Eukaryota; kingdom Viridiplantae; phylum Streptophyta; class Magnoliopsida; order Solanales; family Solanaceae; genus Capsicum; species Capsicum pubescens. The sequence continues at coordinate 187,193,647 of CM061544.1, read as the reverse complement.
ATATAGAGTTAAAAACAGAGATAAGTGAAAACATTAAAGCACACTCATCTCAGTGAATTATTCATTAAGTATCAAAATGAAACAAAGCAACAAAGAAAATGATAAATAGACGTACACGTTCATATTCCCAGAATTTACTCAAAAGAAATCTTGTCTTGTTTAGATAGGAAAAGAATTCATAGGCTGTCAAATTGAGGAATTCGTTCCTTGAGTCGGGCCGATCAAGTGTCCTCATTCAAGCGATGGTATGGAAGAATGAAATAAAGTGAGAGACCGGGGATTCCAAATTAAAGCAAACATAAAACACGAAAAACAAATTAAAGGACCAAGGAACACAAGTTAGAGAACAAAAAATGGAAGATTTGGGAGATCTCAACCATCAAAAGAATTAAAAATACAGCAGAATCTCTCAGTCTATATTCTAATCTGGGAGACTTTCGCGATCGCCCTCACACTATGGCATCTTGCTTGTGGGGTTCAATTAAAGATGAGTCTCATTTTGCACAATTCTATATAGCATCTAATGCAATATTTTTAAAGTGTACAAGGAATTTTATTCTACTTTTAAATAACTTTTAACAAAGGATCTTTAGATTACAACATTGAGCAGAAATTTTTTACAGTAAATAGAACATATAGCCTTAATGGATAAGTAGCATCAGCTGCTTAAGAATTTCTTTTAAGTCAGAAGACAGACACCCTATATCAAACATAGTTAAATCCTATTGATATGAATCGATATGAGGACAATACGCATTCCTATCTAGCTAGCTTGGACCCTCTATATAGTTCAATCATTTCTTTAACTATAGCATGTATTTGCCAGCTTAGATCCTCTATACAGTTCAATCCTTTCCTTAACTATATCATGTATTTGTTGAAAAAGAAAATTGTTATTCAGTGCGTGTCTTTTAAAAACGTTCGCATACCTAGTCTCAAACCTGTCAACTGGGCTGGGCTAGCCCGCTCCGGTCCGGTAAGACGGGCCCGTTTAGAGGGCCTAACTCGGTCTGACCCAGATCTTTATACCTTTATTATAGTGTTTTACATGGGAGTTAATACTTTTTTCAAGAAAGCCTCATCTGCACCACCATAAGCAGGTTTTATAGAATGCCATCTGAATCAAGATTTGCAAATGTAAATGTACTGGAAAACCTAAAAAGTAAAAGCAACATGAAGGATAAACAAGTTTGAAAATAAACAACATAAGAACTATGAAGTCAGTTTCATATGTAACAGCTTAACATTTTCTAAGAAAGAACCAAAACTGAACCCATGGAGAAGTATTTTGACAGGAAAGATAAAGATATGAAGACTGATTTCCAAATCCAACGCTCCTCTTTACGTTATAATGATATGTATTCAGTATTTATATGAAAAGAAAAAGGCAGCCCCGTGCACTAAAGCTCCCGTGCTATGCGCAGAGTGCGTGGAAGGACTGATATAAGGGATAAGTACATAATTTGTAAGAATCGCTATTAACTTTCAATTAATAAACACTTCTTTAAAATAAGTAAACTGACAGATCTCACAATTTTGAATTTTTTGAACATTCAAACGCCATGTTCAATAATGATACAAGTGCAAGTCCTCAAAATGGTCACTTTTCAAAATTAGGTGAATAACTCGACCTCTTTCTGTTATACACTAAGCGACCGTTGATATTCTATTGAGTATGAGATGATGATTAATTAGATACTTTTGACAGATGATCCAAAAGAAATTATGATTCAATGTCTCCGAGAAGTAATAATACGATGTAACAGATAAATTAATTTCTAGAACCTAAAAACAAATAACAGAAACTGACACACTCAGGTACAGAAAAATACGTAAGGATACAAACAAGTACTCCATACATGATGATAAATATAGCACATGCACTCAAGCATGATCTTAAATTTGCAGCTTCTCCCTATATAAGAAGATCACATGCAAAAAAAATATGCACAACATTCGTTTAGAATGGTTAAGAATTATTTGATATCACTTGAAATCATCATATAGAGATGAACAATTATACCTAAGAAGATGTCGAACAAGTGGACCAAAATGCTAACCTGGGACAATCTTCCTTCTATTGTTGTTTCAAGACTTCGAATTACTGTTTCTTTCTGCATCTGATTTCTCAGGTGATCTACTCAGCATGCCTTATGCAACATTCCTTGAATTCAATAAAATGCATCATTAAGTCCACGAATATAGAGACAATATGTTCTAATCAAATTTAATGCAAAGAGCCGATACAAAATTTCTGAGTACATAGAAACCACGTGTTGCATGTATGTTAAAATACTATGCACTACACAAAGATAAGTTTTAGTCTGCTAACAACCTATGAATGTGTGCTTGTCGGAAATCATCTTCAGTCTTCGATTCCTAGAACGCTGATTGGAGAACAAGCTCACTTTCGTTCGCTTCTTGCTGCTCCTGCTAATGCTATTGCTACCTCCTCCTTTGCTCCTTCAATAAGTTCCTAGTAGAAATCTTGCTTTATTTATATTCTTCCTAAAAAGGTCGTACTTCTACTCTCTTTCTTTCATCAGCACATGCTAATAGTAATAAGAAAAAGGAAAAGACAGATGATAGTTTAATTCGATGCATAATCAGAAATTATTCACCCTAAGTAAACTTCAGTCAAAGTGATATAGACATAATATCCCCTCTCTATAAAATAAGCACACGAAATGTAAAATTCTATGTCATAAAGTACGTTATAATAGAACAAGACATAAAAAGGGGTATAATTATTTTAAAGAAAATAAATTGACGTCAGTCAAAGCAATCTAGACATAATATCCCCTCTCTGTAAAATAAGCAAACAAAATGTTGAATTCTATATCATAAAGTACATTATAACAAAACAAGACATAAAAGAGGGTACAAATATTTCAAAGAAAATAAATAGACGCCCACGTTAACATTCCTAGAATTTACATAATAAATTAAGATTGAAGTACCAAATAAACAAAAGAAATATAACACTTATTGGATTATAGGTGCACCACCATATGCAACAACTACCTTGTTGCCAGTTTAATATGAAATTTGTTGAGCCTGATCATGAATCTGCAAATCACGACATAACCCTCAACCCTTCAGATAAAACTTATTTTCTGAAGCAAACCATGTATCAGTGTACAAATAACAAAAAATTTTGAACATATTTTCTTCCCTTATTAGACTATACATAGACCAATAATTCGAAAACTTACTTGGAATGTGATACAAGCCAAATTGCCTCCGGATCTTTGGTTGATACGTATGATGCTCGAGGTGCTTGATGACTTCTTAGTGGTTTTAAAAGATGTCACATGGAGGAAGATTACCATTAAGGAGGGTCAAAGGACTTTGGCGAGGTCGAGGGAGTTCAAAACGGGGCTCGAAATCCCCTTTGAAGGGTCATGCGCCCAAGCCGCTATGGATCCGCTTTTGATCCGCTCTAGCATTTCAAGAGCGTGTCAAAACATCCCTAGTGGGTCTTTTCATTCATTTGGGTCACTTTTGGGCCCTAATTGTATAATATGTAGCCAAAATATAAATCTTGGTAGCTAGGCTTATTTTCTTAGTTTTTTTTATAATAATTTTTACATGATGTATTCCTGGTACTCCATGGGAGTGTTTGAGTGCTTGGAAAAGCATTTGTTGAACCTTGTTTAGAAAAGCTGGTTGTAAGAGTGATCTAATCCCCTTTGCGATGACCATAAGAGTTAGGTTCCTATTGATAGTCATTAAGGGAGATTTTAGGATTTAATACATCTTTCAATTGCCCTTTCGGTATCAATTTCGTGTCTATCTTCCTATCTTGGTTATTCTATCCTTCTATCTATATTTTCTGCGTCATAGATTTGAGTCCTCATGGGTTGATTGATATCATTTCATATCAGATCCGAGCTTAGGATCGTTCCCACGATTCTAGTCTTGGGTTTGTTATCTTGAAAATAAATAAAAAAAGTCTCAAAAAATTGAAAATCCCCAAAAAAAATTACTATTCACGTTTTAGGTCTTAGATCATATTTTGAAATTTTTATTTTTGTGTTTTTTGTGTTTCTAGTGTTATATTTGCATTCCCTAACACTATACGAGTCTATAAATCAAATTTGAGTCAAATCGGAGCTTATTTGAGAGTTCTATCCTTGTTGGAAGCTTGAGTTGAAGACGTTTGAAATGAATTAAAAATCTAAAGATTTTGGTGAATAATTTGGAGAAATTAATGTTTTGAATGAGTTTAGAAGACTAAAAAGTACCTACTTTCAAAATTTCAACTCTTTCCAAGCTCCGGCAAAAAAATTAGAAAGATTGATGTTCTTAGTGTTTTTGGTGTGTTCTTGAGAAGATTGTTATATTCATATTGAAATTCATCCAATAGAAGGTGTTTGATCCAAGAAGAAGGAATAAAAAGAGTTAAATGGTGTTTGTGTTTGAGAATCTAAAAGGATTTCAAGAATATTCCAAGAGAAAATTACACAAAGGCCATCAAGAAGGGCAATTTTGGCCAAACACAAAGGGAGGAGTGGGCCACTTGCTCCACATCTGCGTCCAACATGTGCCCAGGCTGTGTCCATACCCCAAACGCACCTCAAGTCAGTAAGGAAAGGCCAATATACGTCCAAGGTTCCTTGCACCTGCGTCCAAATTGCTAGAGGATGCTGCCCCAACGCAGACCACCAAAACCTATCGCAAATCACCTTCTTTTGGCATGAATTAACTCCAACAACCCCAATCCAAGTTTATCAATACATTCCAACATTAATTAAACTTCTAAAACATATTTCAACACTCTAAAAACTCCATTGCTCAAGGTTTGATTCTTAGTTTCAATTTCTTGATTCCTAATCTCTTCTTTTGGTTCTTAAGCTACTCATCAACTAGTAATTTGTCTACTAAGTTGATCGATTAGTTCTTGAGTCCGAATTATTTCATCATCCTATTTCTTTTGAGTTTTCTAGTTTTTATTTTGTTGTAGCTTTTTGATTCAAGTCCGTAAGTAGATTTTTTATTTCTTTGAGTAGATCAAACAAGACTCCACTCCGGCCACAAAGTAGAGATTGACACCGTAATGGCCACTGGATTATAAGCAACTTTCAACATTTATCGCCCAATTGTGAAGATCACAAAGGTAAGATTATTATAAGTGTTGGAGAGGAGCTTTACTACTAATCTTATTTGTTCATTTTGTAGGTACAAGATAATATAAGGAAAAATGTCTTCGATAGCCTCGAACAATTGTGACTATGACATAGGAGACTATAATTGTGGTAAAAATAGTTATGGCTATGAAAAAGATGGAGATTATGGGGGCTATGAATATAGCCATGATCAAGAGTTAAATGAAAATGAGGGATACTATTCCCAAGGAGAATGTGAAATGAATTATGATCCTAGTTCTTATAGTGAGTATGGAGATGATGAAGAGCCTTGTAATGGTTCTTATAAGGAAGATTGGGCATGCGAGGAGTATTACACTTCCCACACCGAGCCTAGAGGTGATGTAAAGTATAACTCATTCATTTACAAATCTAATGAGGATAATGGTGAGAATGTACGTAAGGATTATGAAAATTCATATTCCTCATCTTGTAGTACTTCTTATCAAAGTCAAAGTGGTGTGAATGGTTATACTAGATAAAGTGGAAGTTTTCCCATGAATAGAATAGAGTATACATCTATGAAGTCAAAGGGTGTGACATCTTAAGCTTCTTGTTCTAGTGCCCAAATGAGCGAAAACGGGAACCAGGGTATGAATGGAGAGTATAGTAGGAGTCAATGTCTTCCTACTCTATCTATCTTTAAAAGAGAATGATATCCCGAAGTTTACCTTGATTAGGAATGGCAATGCGAAAGAGTCTTCAAGAAATATGCTATGAGCGAAGTGAAACAAGATACATATGCCCTTAGGTACATTCAAGGTCCAACCTTAGCATGGTGTAAACTTGTAAGAACTCATACCCTAACTTGGGGTGCCTTGAAAGAGTTTTTTAGGCCAATTTATGTTCCAAAGGATTACATGAAGCTTTATAATAGTGATCCAAGAAGACACCCATGTTCAAGGTAGGTAGAAATTTGTGAAGTTTCGAGATGTGTTCTTATACTTGATGATGGGTTGCATGCAAACTACATATCTCCTCTTTTGGTTGATTATCTAGGGACACCTCGAGTGTCCAAGCGTTTCCCATATGTCTTGGAAGGCTATAGAGTCTTTGAGAGAGTAAAGGTTTCCTTCACTCGAGATGGGTACTTTAAGGAGGTGTGGTGTGACATAATCCCCTTGGGATGTGGAAACTTATACTTGGGTGCCGATTAGTTTACACAACAAGATTCCAAATATGCAAAATTAGCCTCAAATTATATTAGACCAATGGGGAAACCATCTCTTTCCACCTACCCTTCTCAAATCTCAAGGCAATATGGTCACTTACTCCAAGCCAACAAAAATTAAGAGATATAAGATTAAGAAGAGTAAGGGAGTGCAAGGTGGCAACCTAAGAGAGGAAAAAGGAGAGGCTGTGAGGAGTAAAGTGAGGGGGTTGCCACCAACCAGAGCTAACATTGTTTGTCCTTCTTTTAATAAAGACATGTGTGTAGGTACCAACATGGCAAGAAGAAGAGAAAAAAGGAAGATTCCCTTTGAAGACTTGACGAGGGAAATCTTAATTGAATCTAAAGCTTGTAAAGGGTCTTCACACCAAGGTTAAGAAGAACAGGGTAATATAGCTAAATCTTACACTTTTGTGCATGTGATGATAAGTGTGTGGCTAGTAGCCCATTGAGTATGAGTAGTAGCTTACCTATAGATGAGTCTATTGATTCTTTACCTCTTGATAATGATGTACATATTATGAGTGTGGATACACTAGTTAATCATATTGATGACCGAATTGACTCTTTTTGTAAGATCAATTTGTGTCTACCTAGTGTTGAAGCCATTATGTTGAGTGATAGTACATCGTCCTGTGGAAATTGTGTTGATCAACTTATGTGAAAAATTAGTCCACCACTTGAGTAAATGTGTAGCGTGATTAAAGAACCTCAAGTGAGTGATAAAATTGAGAATGTTGGTCAAGAAAATGGGAGTAACCCTTTGATATTATCCTTTAGTGAAGATCCTAATGATTGTTTAGCTCATAGAGATGATCATATAATTGAAACATCTTTGACACTTGATAATGGTCTTTTAGGGAATGGACTTGCATTTTCTAACTCCTTTCCATGGATAGATCCTTCTCTCTTTAAGAATAATATTTTGTTTGAAGATGATGAGCTCACTCCTAGTGAATCACCTAGTGGTATGGATAGCATTGTTGATATAGCTCATCTTTAGGGATATATTCCATATTACAACCCACTATGGTGTGACAACATTCTTTCTAAAGATAGAAATCTCTTCTTGGAAGATAAGAGTACTCTTAAGGGAAAGGAATGTGAAGTCTTGGAAGGGAATAATCAATTGGGTGATGATAACTTTGATTTTATTGAATCTTTAAGAAATCCAAAAAGTATTTTTTCCTTAGAAATGATTATGGATGTGATCCTTTATATGACACCCCACCCTTGTTTGATATTAATAAGGATGAATTGCTTGTTTCTTGTGAATTCCTAAGTAATATCCCTTTGATGTTGGTGGTGGTATGTGTCTACTTGAGGATTCTTCCATTGAAAGAGAAATTATCCATTGTTTGGTCATAGATTCCTCTTCTACTCTGTGTGACTCTATTGTTGATAATACTCATGGTAATGATCTTGGATCTACTATTGAGTATATACATGGTGATACCTTTATTAAAGTAGACTTGGGTGATACCTTTCTCTACTCTCTACTTGCTTTTAATGATGCTTATGTTATTATAAAGAGCATGTCTTTCTATTTGGGTGAAACCTATGGGGAAAAAGAGTGTTGTCTAAACCCGTGTCTATGGACACTCTTTCCATTTAACCCCAGTACCAAATTTGGAAATGGTGATCTTGGTAACCCAACCAAGATAAAGGTAAACCCAACCAAGATACTTGGTCTACATGACAAGCGAAGTATGAATGAAGGTGTTGATATCTTTCCCTATGATGGAAAGTCATTCTTGGGGATTCATAATCCACTTGAGGGACTAACATTGTGTAAGGGAAAGAACTCCAACCAAGATAAAGGGTTTTTAAAGAAAAGGAGTACTGAAAAGCTCCAAGAGAGTTCATCATTATGTCTTTTCATTCTTGACCAACGTTCCACTACTTGTAGGTTAAGAAGAGAGTCTTCTCTTGAAATAACTTTGGATCAATTCTATTTATGTGATACCCTTCTTCAATACTTGAGTGGAATTGATGACCTCCTTCTCCAAGGTGGTATCATTCTTGAGAACCCAAGGGCAAATATGTCATTGTCTCCTTTGGGTGTTGCTTATAAACTAGCATCCTTTCTTGACACACTTGTGCTTAAATTATTTGAATTCCAACTTATGGATGCCAAGTTGATTATTTGTTTGTTCAAGAGCCCATGGATGCTAAGGTTCTCTTGTCACTTTCATAGGGTTGGAAAATTTGAAGTATCTTGTGGGGATCTTGGGAGCATGCTTACCTTTGTTAATAGAGATAAATAAACTATTGAGGGCATGACCCCATTAATGAATTTCTTTTCTTTGGGAAGTTGTTTGAAAAGAAAGAGTCATGCGTGCTTAATTGCTTTGATTCCATCCTTATGTGCATTATGTGTTATGCCTTTTGAGCCAAATGGCCTTCTTATAGATAATAGCATCTTGGATGATGCTTTTACAATTTATTCCTTTCTATACTACCTCTTTACTTATGATGATATCCATGCTATTCTTGGATTTGTTTTATGTAGAGGTAGGAAACGTATTGGTTGGTCCACTTGTTTGAATGACAATGCTATATGGTTTTTGTGGACTTTAAAACGAATTGAGGCACCACTCTTGATGCAGTCTCTTGAAGAGGTAAAGAAACAATTGTTTCTTATGGATGCTAGGGTGAAGGTAGTTTTACCCTTTGAATTATTTGATGCCATTATGACCTTTGTGATTTCCTTATCTCTTGATGAAACCCATAGCCAACCCCTTTGTGTATTCTTTAATAAGTTTCTAATGTTCAAAACAAGGGATCCTTGGTTGTATCTTAAGTGTTATTTATGCTAACCCTAACCCTCATGTCATGAGGATGTTGTATTTTTTTGTCCTTCCTTTGGTTTGCAAGGTTTGGATTCAAGGTCGAATCCTTTTCAAGAAGGGGAGGATGACACAAGCCAAATTGCCTTCGAACCTTTGGATGAGATACGTATGATGATCGAGGTTCTTGATGAATCCTTAGTGCTTTTAAAATATTCCACATAGAGGAATATTACCATTAAGGAGGGTTAAAGAACTTTGGCGAGGTCGAAGGAGTGCAAAATGGGGCTCGAAAGCCCTTTGGAAGGGTCATGCGCCCAAGGCGCTTTGGACCCGCTTTTGATCTGCTCTAGCATTTCAAGAGCGGGTCAAAACAGCCTTAGTAGGTCTTTTCTTTCATTTGGGTCACTTTTGGGCCCTAATTATTTTATATGTATCCAAACTATAAATACTTGGTAGCTAGGCTTATTTCTTTCGTTTTTTTATGATAATTTTCACATGATGTATTCCTGAGACTCCATAGGAGTGTTTTAGTGCTTGGAAAAGCATTTGTTGAACCTTGTTTAGAAACGTTGGTTGTAAGAATGATCTAATCCCCTTTGCGGTCGCCGTAATAGTTAGGTTCCTATTGATAGTAATTAAGGGAGGTTTTAGGATTTGATACATCCTTCGATTGCCCTTTTGATATCAATTTCGTGTCTATCTTCCTATCTTGGTTATTTTATCCGTCTATCTTTATTTTTTGCGTCTTGGATTCTAGTCCTCATGGGTTGATTAGTATCAGTATGAGAGCACCCTCATTCGAGAGAGAATAAGAGCTGGAGAAAATGTCATACATGGATGTGGAGGTCTAGAAAATTGGCCCATCATGGTCCCACTTATGATGGGGAAGCAGTAAGCAACAGTTTTTCCAGAACCAGTCTGAGCACAAGCCATCAAGTCCCACTCTGCGAGTGAAATAGGTATAGTATGTCGTTGCACCGGGTTTGGCTTAATGATATAAAACTAACCTAGAAAACAAAAATAACCACTCAAACTAAGGAGAAGAAGATGAGATGAAGTAGAATAAACTAAAACACATTCGGATTCATCACAAAAAAAAGAACGCATTAAAGTAAATGGATAATTATTGAGACATACTCCAAAACCAATGAATAGCACAAAGGTGTGTATCAAACACAAAGACACACAACACCAATGATATATAACACCACGCTCTTAGATGGACACAAAGGTATTAATGACCTCAAGCACCCACCTTTCTTGCCAAAGTGTCAACACAAGGTTAACCCTAGTTTCAATGTCTTTGCCAAGACCTAAAAACTACAAAATGAGAGTATCACTCATCAATTCATCAAAACTAATGAAACTAGAAGCTAAAATGTCTATTTATACTATTACAAGACAATGACCAAAATACCCTTAATGGGGGCTTAAGAAGGGCGCCCCTTGAGTGTGGACTTATGGAGTGTAAAGTCCATAATGCCCTTAATGAATAGGTGCCTATGTGATGTAAGGATGTAGTGCATTCAAGGTTCTTCTTCACATATCAATATGTACCCTCCCTTGGACGTTTGTATGACACTCTCACACACCTTTATTTGCATGAACAAGGATTGAAGATGTTGTAACTCCTTGGCTTGGCTTCGTGTGAAAGGCCTTGAGGGCTTGACACTTGCATCATCCACTCCATCTTTAAGATAGTTTGACCTCAAACTCATGGTTCCTCAACCTCAAGAGTGTCCACGAGTGAAAGATCACACACTTTGAAAGTGTGATGTACTTGGTAATCCAGTGCTAGATCAATCTTTTATGCATTGTCATTGATTCTTTCAAGTACTTGAAATGGTCCATCACCCCGCGGCATAAGCTTAGCCTTTCATTGATTTGGAAATCTCTCCTTTCTTAGGTGAACCCACACCCAATCTCCGGGTTCAAGTACAAGTCTCCTTCTCCCTTTGTTTGCCTTTTTTCTAACCTCTTGATTCCTCTTTTCAAGTCAGCTTCTCACCTTCTTATGCATTATTTTCATAGATTTGTCTCACTTATTTCCATCTATACTTATCATAATATTACTAAAAAAATAAGTGAGATCTAAGAGGGTAAGGGTATTCATGCCATAAACACACTCAAAGGGAGTCATACCCATGCTTGAGTGTATAACTCGATTATATGCAAATTCCACCAAGGGTAGATAATCTTCCCATGAAGCCATTTTACCTTTAACCATGAAACGTAGCATAGAACATAAGGTCTTATCTACTACTTCCATTTGGACATAGGTTTTTGGGTGGCAAGAGGTTGAGAAAAGCAACTTCGTACCAAGCCTACTCCACATTGACTTCCAAAAAGGACTTAGGAACTTTAAGTTCCTATCACTCAAAATAGTTCTGGGAATCCCATGTAGCTCGACAACATATTCCACAAATAAAGAAGCTACACTAGAGGCATCCTCGGTTTAGAATAAGGGATGAAATATGTCCTTTTTTAGAATCTATCAACAACAACAAAGATGTTATCCCTACCTCTCCTTGTCCTTGGTATCCCCAAAACAAAGTCCATGGATATGTCAAAGTCTATGGATATGTCAAGCCAAGGTCTAAGAGGAGTGAGAAGTGGGGTATAAAACCCTTGAGGAAGGAGGCGAGATTTGCACTTTGTCAATCCATCATTGGCCATAAACCTTAGCAACATCTTTGCGCATATTTGACTAATAGAATTGATCCTCTAAGATGTCGAGGGTCTTTTCAACCCCAAAATGTCCCCTGAGGCCACCATCGTGTACCTATCTAACAAAAAAATCTCTCCATGAACTATAAGGAACACATAATCTCCTTCCCTTTAACAAGTATCCATCAAACCGAGAGTAGGAGGAGCTACCATTCTCCTTGAGCCATCTTTCCCTTCCCCACTCTTCATATTCCCCAAAAATTGGAGCAAAGGTAGGATCCTCAGGATACAACATCCGCAAGATCTCAAATCCCATTAACCTTGAAGACAAAGTAGCAACAAGCACATGCTTCCTATATAATGTATCGGCAACTACATTTTCCTTGCCCTTTTTTGTATTAGATTACATAAGGGAAAGTCTCTAGGAATTCAATCCATTTAGCATGTCACTTATTCAACTTTTCTTGGGCCCTAAGTTGTTTCAACGATTCATTATCCATTCGAATTACAAACTCCTTAGGACACAAATAATGTTGCCAATTGCCCAAAACTCTAACCAAGGCGTACAACTCCAACTCATAAGTGGAATAGTTTAGAGTTGCTCCTTTGAGCGTTTCACTAAAGTAAGCAATGGGTCTTTATTATTGCATCAAAACAACCCTAATACCCACTTTTCTAGCATCACATTTGACCTCAAATATTTTTTTAAAATAGGCAATTGCAACAAAGGAGCCGAGATGAGCAAAGTTTTCAAGGTCTCAAAGGCCTTTGATTGCTCATCACCCCACTTAAAGGATTGGTACTTTCTAATAATCTCGGTTAAGGGGGATTCTATGGTACTAAATCCCTTTAAAAACCTCCTATAAAATCTTGCCAACCCATGGAAACTTCGGATTTCTCTAATAGTCTTCGGGGTCGGCCAACTTCGTATAGAGTCTATCTTGGATTCGTCCACTTCCATACCCCTTGAGATAACAACAAACCCCAAGAATACCACTTTGTCAACACCAAAATAACATTTTTCCATATTAGCGTACAACCTCTCCTTTCGGAGGACATCAAATACACATTGTAAATGCACTACATGTTCTTTAAGAGATTTTTTATAGACCAAGACATCATCAAAGTACATAACCACAAACTTTCCAATGAAAGGCTTCATCATATGATTAATTATCCTCATGAAAGTTCTAGGAGAATTGTTGAGGCCGAATGGCATGACAAACCATTCATATAGACCAAACTTGGTCTTGACTATGGTCTTTCATTTATTGCCTCATTGCATTCGAATTTGGTGATAGCCACTCCTAAGATCAACTTTAGAAAACACATAAGATATATTTAATTCATCAAGCATATCATCTAATCTAGGGATAGGAAGACGATACCTTACCGTAATTTAGTTGATGGCTCGACAATCCACACACATGCACCAAGTTCCATCTTTCTTTGGCACCAATAGAACCGGAACCACGTATGGAATCATGTTTTTCTTGATATATACTTTGTTGAGGAGTTTCTAAACTTGTCTCTTAAGCTCCTTAGTGTCCATAGGGTTACTTCAATAGGTCGGTTTGTTGGGAAATTATGAACCCGACACGGAGTCAATTTGATGTTCAATACCCCAAATTGGGGGGTAACCCTTGCAGCAACTCCTTTAGAAAAACATCATCATAGTCCTGCAAAACAATGGAAATAGAAGGGGGAATAGAATAAGAAGTATAAGGATTTGTGCTAAGAACATGGGCTAGAAGAAGCATAGGAGTGTCAAGGTCTTGTTCCTTGCACAAGTCTTTCCTTCTAGCCAACATTACCATTGACTCTTTACCCTTGGGACTTGATGAACCCGTGGCTGCCTCATATGTATTGCCCCTGAGTTCACTCTTTTTTTTCTCTTTTCTTTCAACTTTCTCAATTGTTGATGCAATTCACTCACTTGAGATGGTGAAAGTGGGAGAAGTGTGAACTTTCGACCACCATGCTCAAGTTAATAGTTGTTAGTCCTTCCATCATGTTTGGTAGACTTGTCAAATTGCTAAGGTCTACCCAATAACAAATGACATGCTTGCATCAGAATCATATCACACAATACTTCATCTTGGTAATTCCCCACTTGAAACTGAATCAAGCATTGTCTAGTCACTTTCAATTCCCCATACTCATTCAACCATTGTAGCTTATAGGGATTGATATGTGGATTAGTAAGAAGTTTCAAAAAGTCAACCATGGTATCACTTACTAAATTGGTGCAACTACCACTATCAATCATCATATTTTACACTCCACCCTTGATGAGACACTTGGTGTGAAATAAGTTTTCTTTTTGGCTCGGATCTTCAATTGTCTTTCTCACCATAACCCTTATTACCACATAATTAGGAATTTGACATTCACCATCTTGTGGCCAAGTTTCTTCTTCTTCACATTCTTTATTCATATCATCAACAAGTTTCTCTCCATTTTGAGGTTCAACCTCATCAACTTTGGGTTCCATCATCACTTCCTCCTCTAGATAATATAACTTCCCTTTTTTTAGAATCACATTCCTTCGATTTGGGCATCCACTTGCTCTATACCCCAAACCTTGGCACTTGAAACATTGAAAACCTTTAGAAGAGAGAAGAGGATTCGGTTTACCTTCCATCCTTGGAGGTTGGTGTTAAAAATGCTTGGTTACGGGTTGAGAATAATGAGATGAAGGAGTTTGGTTTTTGTTCCAACCTAAAGACAAGTGAGTTACCTCTTCTTAGATAACTCGAGACTTGTTGACTTTGGAACTTGTAGTCCGACTTCTCTTTATTCTCTTTTTCAATCTCCATAGCCGCTTGGAAGATACCATCAATGGTCTCAAACTTGTGAAGAGTCGAACGGGAGGATGTGTCCTTGTTTAACCCAACTTTGAAGCAAATAACATCAGGTTGCACTTGTTCACATCTATGATCAAGCTTCAAAATGAGTTGTTGGAATTCATCATAATATGTCATGACACTCTTGCTACCTTGCCTTAAGTTGTAAAGTTTGGCAAGGAGCTCATGTCTATAATGCTCCGGTACATAAATTTCACTCATTAGTCTCTTCAACATCTCCCAAGAAGGTGATTGGACACCAATCAACACATTACCAAATCTCTCTGTGTAATCCCACCAAGTGTTTGCATACCCTTCAAAATGAGCAATAGCATAGCAACTCTTCTTTTCTTCGGAAAGATCATTCACTTGAAAAAGCTTTTCACAAGAAGATTCCCAAGAAAGATACACTTCCGTATCACTCTCACCTTTGAAAATTGGAATACCAACCTTGATTGAATTAATGCCTACTTCACGATTTCCTTGTCTTCCTTCTTACCCTCGATTTCTTCCATAATGCCCTCTTTGATCATACCTTGCCCTAATTTTTCCTTCAATCCAATAGTCTTCATTAGGAGCATCATAACCCTCTTTTTCCCCTCTACTATAGTCTTCAACATGGATTGGTTGGTTTTGGCTTTATGGAGCTTATAGAGGATGGTTTCAGTTTTGTGGAGCTTGGAAAGGAATATAAGGTCTTTCGTTATTTGGTACTTGGGCTTGAGGGATTGGTTCTTATGGAGGAGGAGGTCTTTGTTCAAATGGATTTGGAACTTGGTTTTTTGGTGGGGTATTTAGATTTTGGAATGGTATTTGGTTTCCAAGTCCCTCTTGTTGGACTTATGTGAATTGAGGATGCAAAGGTCTAATGGGGTCTCGGGTTTGGGAGTGAGTTAGGGTTTGGGTGCTATTTTGTGGAAGTCTTATGGGATATAGCACTTGATGTAAGGTTTTGGGGGTAATGGTCATAGAGGAGTTGTGAGCTTGGACACTAGAAAACATATATTAGGGATGAGGAGTAGAGGGTCGGGAGCTCCTTTGGCTCTCAACTTGATCAAGCCTACCACTCAATGTGGACACATTCCCTTTAATTGAAGCCATATCCTCCTTCACTTCTCCCAAATCCGATCCAAATTTTGCAATGGTTCTATTGAGGTCCTCAAGAGTAGCCTTAAACCCTTCCATGACATTATTATCCACAACTTGAGAAGTGGAACCCGTGGATTCCATAGCCAAGTACCTAGAATAAGAAGTAAAAAACCTACAAAATGAGCAAATAAGTTAGTTCAAATAATCCTCACCACTCTCACACTCGATTCTTACCTCACACTTAGTCTCATAAGTGTTGATACTTTGGCATGTACTTGGAAAGTGAGTGAGGGATGATTCTACTTTGGCTTAAAATTGATTTTTTTTAGACAACTGAAAGAAAAATGTCTTACAGACTTAAAACAACAAGTTACAACGAATTACAAATGATAAAAGCACACAAAAAGTGATGACGCAAAACAAAAGGACCCTAGACTAATTCACTACCTAGAAGGTAATACTAGTTTGCTAATTAGTGATAGAATCAACTCACAAGAAACTAGAATCAACAAATAGAAACTTATAAATCTAGTTAAGAACTCAATTTGATTGTTATACAAGTGATGATGTGGCACAATACAATTGGACGTCACTTTTCAAAAAATTTTCAACCCTCAAATTCTTGTCTCGGCCAAACAATACTTTAGGGAAGGAGAGTGACGGTTTGAAGGGGGAAATTGCAAGTTTGGAGCCTTTTCAAGCTCCAAATTGAATTTGAAATGGATTGGTCCCCCTTGTACTTCAATTTGTACTTGTTTTGTACTTGATTATTCGCTTTGTTCCCTTCTTCTTTTGGATAAAATAGGATATGCTAAGGAATATTCTTGTACAAATAATTAGTACACTCTCTTTATTCTCTCTTTTTGGATCAAACAAGCTACTTGAATATTCTTCCTCAACAAGATTTGAAGATGATAGAAGAACAAGATGAATATTCAAGAGTTGGCCAAGGTTTGACCACTAGGAAAATGAATCCTAAATTTAAATTTTCTTTTAGATATAGGTTCCCTTTTCCAAGCCAAGTACAATAAAAAACAAATCAGCCAAAAATGCCCAAAATACCACAGTACCACACGATTCCACCTTCACAAAAGCTTCAACACGCCATACCATGGTGGATCTAGCTCAAAAACAACCAAATCTTATTCCAAACTTAGATTTAGACTCTTTAAGTGCTAGGGAACAAGGATCTAGCACTAGAAACCATCAGAACAAAACAAAATTTAGTATATCTAACTTCTAACTTTCATATCTACTATAAGACACAACACAACATCTTTTTTCGTGATTTTTTCTTGACTCTAGACTCTTTTATTGTAGAGATTTTCTTAGATCCAAGACTTAGAGTTGTGGGAACAACTCTAATACATGGCTCTTGATACCAAATGATACAAAACTAACCTAGGAACTAAAAATAACCACTCAAACTATAATATCCCGTATTTCTACTTAGCTTAAAATCGTCTCAAGAATATTAGAAACTCACTATGAAAGATGAATCCACTTTTGTACGTGTGATATTTTTAAGATTTTCACTTTTTGTTGAGTGGGAAATTGAATAATATTTCCATCGATACCCATTCCATCAGAATTCGACATCGGAAGAGAAAGTTATGGCCGAAATACAGGAAGCAGTCAAAACTGCCCAGGTGCGACAGTGAAAGCCGATGGACCATCGAGCTAGTGACGGACCATTGCCTAAGCCATCGCAGCGGAGGCAGTGAGACCATATTCTGCCTAAGGGCAATGGCTCAGGCTGACAGACCATTGAGCTAGCGATGGACCATCACCCAAGCCGTTGTAGGAGAGGCAGTGAACCCCTATTCTGCCCAGGTGCGATGGTCAGGACCGACGAACCGTCGACCTAGCGACGGACCGTCGCACCCACCATCACATATTTCATTTAGTTATTTTAAGTCATTTTTAAAAGGGGTTTTTTGGTCTTTTACCACCCTTTCTAATACCTAGTTATATCAGATCAAGGCTCATAAGTTCATCCATCTACAACATCAAATTAGGGCTTTCTCTCAAAGATAATCCCCAAGAACAAGATCCAAATCCTTCTTCAAGAAACTAAGAGATTCAAGTTCTTCAAGTCTAAGGACTTCAAGGAAACTCACAACCCAGGTATGTCATGTTTTGATTCGTGGGTCCCTTTCACCCATGAAGCTTAAGAATTTCTTTTCAAAATCCAAAATTTGTGTATTTATGAATGTTCATGATTTAAATTAAATTGAAATTCATGTTCCTGATGTTGTGGGGTTTTGATTTATGTTTTAAATTACATATTCCAATTATTGACCCTGGAATATGATGATTTGCATAATAATCATGATAAACCCTTCAAATTTGCAAATTTATCTATGCAACGATGACAATTAGATGCATTGATAATGGTATAACCAAAGTATGTTCCCCATGTGTTTGATTAAATGCCTATGTGAAGGAAAAGTGACTTACTAGTGTGATAATATGAAATCCACATTCATGTACAAGTTTATGCATATCAAATATTTGATAAAATAATTTAGTCAGTGAATTATGGATACATGTGTAGCCCTTGTGGTGCTTTAGAACTTGTACTTTATGAAATCTCCAACTTATTATATTATGAATTGTCGATGTTGGTCATGTATTCAAGAAAGTCATGCTTTTTCAGTTTCTTCCCATCGATTCTTGGGGGTACTTGCACCCAAAAATTTAGCTGTGTGCCTAGAATCAGTGTCATGTTTTCAAGATACTCTCAGTTAAGCCATGATCCATAGAATTAGTCAGTCTCATGACTCAAGAAAACTCGATAATCTCAGTAGTATTCCATCAGTCAACGGAACTTAGTTAACTCAGTCCAGTTTAGTTCAGCAAATCATGTTTAGTGTCTATTCAGATGGGAGTAGAAATTAGCACCGAGTGAACCCAAGGATGGGAAACCACCTGTTATATGAGGGTGTGATTCTTAGAAGAAATCCTTGTATTCCAGAACTACGTAGCCAGCGTAGGTTGAGAAATCATAGCCTGTTATATGAGGGTAGATGAAGTGGCTTAACCTGTTATATGAGGGTTCTCACCGTTCTCACTAGAGTTATCTGTTATATAAGGATTACTCATAGATTGTCCTTACCAATGACGCGGTATTAACAACCTTCTAATTGGGGTTACAGATTGGATCCCAACTCATCTATATTGCATTATTTAGGGCATGTAGGTTAGATGACTACTTCCCACAGTTTTAGTTACAGAATCAGGACTGTCAGATACAGTCATTCAGTCTCAGTAATAGAACTCAGATAGTTCTATAGAATTTAGGATTGTCAGATATAGTCAACAGAACGGAACTCAGCTAGTTTCATCAGAAACTAGACTGTCAGATACAGCCACTCAGTATTAGTTATTTCAGTTATACAGTTATCAGTATCTCATGTTATCTGTTCTCAGATTCAGTAATCATGTTATCATGAACTCAGTTATAGTCATTATGTATTCATGTATGTATTCTCACATTTATGTTATTCAGTCAGTTAGTATAGTTCATGCATGTGAACCCTTTGTATTCAGCCCACCTCACATGCATACCAGTATATTCAAACGTACTGACGCATTTATGTTATGGTGTTTTATACCATAGGTTCAGAAGCACGAGCTCCAGAGCTTCAGTAGCATTCCAGTCTCAGCAGTCAGAGTTAGCAGTGAGTCCTCATCGTTCGAGGACATGACCATTACTTTATTATCTCATTAATTAATTTATTTCAGTATTTGGAGTTAGTTGGGGACATGTCCTATCAACTTCTTATTCAGACAGTTTAGAGGCTTTCGGACTAGCATGTTCAGACAGTTATTTTGGGTATTTCATACCCCACCCAGATGTTATATTTTAATAGATATTATGTCTCAGTTTTGAACCTTACGGCCTTACAGCCTTTATTTCTGCATTTATACAATATATTATATAGTGTTCAGGTACAGATATCAGTCATGGGTTAGCTTGTGGTCCTTCGGGGTCATGAAAACCATGTGGAATTTTGGGTATCAGACTCGGGGCGTTACACAAACTAAATAGAAGAAGATGAGATGAAGTAGAATAAAGTAACACACATTTGGA
Source organism: Capsicum pubescens (assembly GCA_030864215.1). Lineage (NCBI taxonomy): Eukaryota > Viridiplantae > Streptophyta > Magnoliopsida > Solanales > Solanaceae > Capsicum > Capsicum pubescens. Next base: position 187,173,839 of record CM061544.1, on the reverse strand, counting down.
GAAGAGAGAATACATTAAAGTAAATGGATAATTAGTGAGACATACACCAACACCAATGAATAGCACCAAGGTGTGTATCAAACACAAAGACACACAACACCAATGATAGATAACACCACGCTCTTAGGTGGACACAAAGGGATCAATGACCTCAAGCACCCACCTTTCTTGCCAAAGTGTCAACACAAGGTTAACCCTAGTTTTAATGTCTTTTCCAAGACCTACAAACTATAATATAAGAGTATCACTCAATAATTCATCAAAACTAATGAAACTAAAAGATAAAATATCTATTTATACTATTACAAGATAATGACCAAAATGCCCTTAATGAGGGCTTAAGAAGGGCGCCCCTTGAGTGTGGACTTATAGAGTATAAAGTCCATCTTTCCCTTAATGAATAGGCGCTTATGTGATGTAAGGATGTAGTGCATTCAAGGTTCTTCTTCACATATCAATATGTACCCTCCCTTGGCGGTTTGTATGACACTCTCACATGTCTTCATTTGCATGAACAAGGCTTGAATGTTGTAACTCCTTGGCTTGGATTCATGTGAAAGGCCTTGAGGGCTTGAAACTTGCATCACTTAATATACTTGCACCTCCTAATATTTTCGTTGGTAACTTCACCTAAATCAATATCTGAAAAAAGTATTCACATGAGGGTACTCATTCTCTTTGCTCGTTTCCGATGAAACATCCTCATATGCATAAAAATTGACCGCAGAAGTCTCTTATTCGCCAATAGCTTCACTATCATCGTCCTTAAAGAGGCTAACTTCCTGACCCCTCCCACAATCTCAACCACCGCTTCTGCTATTCCAACTACAACCATGTCCTCCTCCACCAGCATAACTAGATTGGTATTCATTCATTTGACCACTCCAATGACTCCCAACCATATTTGAGACACCATAATCACTATGTTCATTACCAAATGCAGTAGCCCTCGCATATGAAACCTAAGCAGGAGGATTGGTTAAAGGTCTATTTCGAGATGTGGTTAAACATATGCTGAATTAGGCAGAGCTCCAGCCAGATTATTGACTGCAGAAATAGAATCAACCATGTTTTTTTGAAATTTCATATTGATACATTTCAAATTATATTAACACCATTCTAAATTATGTATGAACATAAAGATCAATTCAAGTGACTAAATCAAATACAATAAAATTTTCTATGACTATGAGATAAAAAGTATCTTTAAAAACAACTTCTAACTTCTTGTTCCAAAATGATTTTGATGATTTGAAAGGATTGGCAAACTAAGGAGCTGCAACAAAGAGAAGAACATCATAAAAAATCATGGTATAATTCATCGCAATTGCAATTATTGAAGAGAAAAAAATGGATTAAGTGTGATCACCCAAAGGAAAAAGATACGAGCTTCATATTCATTAAATATCCAATATCATGAACCTAGCTATCTATTTTCAAACATGCAAGTAAAATATTTTATACTAAGAAGAAATAATCATAAATTAATGAACCTACAGATACTACTTCTCATTATCAACAATGGGGAACGAAGAAAGAATGAATTTTTTTGGATCAAAACTAAAAATAAGCCACATACAATTTACAAATTGGAATCAAGATTGAGTATCAACAAATTAGAGAGAATGAGAGAGAAAAATAGCTCTGTAACTGAAAATTTTAAATATGAAGAATTTACGTAGGAATAGAGAAGTTCATTCCTTACCTCTTAAGTATAGGGCACCCAAAGTGACTGCCGATTTTATTCCACTGTTGGGGTCATTCATTGTTTCTTTCTATTGAACTCACAAAGAAAATCCAATATGTAATTGGTGACCTTTCAATTTTTTGGTCCATCGATCTGGAAATTCTCAAGCTTCCAATTTCAAAAACCAAAGTCAAAATCTTAGAATCCTTTAATGAAAACATAAGGAAGTGAAATTACAAACATGCAACACTTGAAAAATAAAAAAGTAACCACAAATGACCTAGAACAAATAGAATCGTTGATATGAATGGAGTAAACAACAAAATACTATCAAATTTAAAACTAAAATTTATCATAACAAAATTATACCTTGGGGTAAATGGAAGCAATATAGAGAAGAGAGTAATGAAAGAGCTAACACCTTGGGGTAAACGAAAGAAATACAGTCTACAAAGATGATAGAGTGATGAAAGAGCAGAGAAGAAAAAGTTGCTTTTAGACCATGAGTTGGAAGAGGAGAACCAGAAAGAGCTGGAAGAGGTATGTCAATTTCACCCGTAGGCAACACATGTCAAAGTGGAAACATATTTTAACAACATATAATTACAAAAATACCCTTTTAGTGGACGACCAAAAGTTTTACTTATAATAAGTAGAAATAATGACAATGACACTTTCTTCTACATCATCTCATTTTATTTTTGGCTCTTTAATCTCCACAGTTTTCTTGTGATTTCTATGGATTCAGTAATTTTTTTTAAGAAACATCATTATAAAAAAATTTATTACTATTAAAAATGTGCATAGGCCAGTGTCACTTTCTTTGTTCTTATCCCTGGTTTGGAAACAAAGCTTGCTATCATCATTTCTCAACATACTATTGTTTTCATTCTTCAGCAATCAGTTGCCCATTATTTCATAATTCTATCTTTTGTATCCGTTTTGAATTCTTCTCAACGTTGAATGACTAGCCGTCACTATATGCAGTGACTTCATTGGATAACTTCATAATAATTACTATGATAAGAAGCGTTGGTACATAAATCAATTAACTTTAGGTACTTATAAAATAAAAATGGCATATGTTGACAAATCCATTTAACTATTTAATTGGTTGAATAATTATGATTGGCTAAGAATTGATTGTCCAATAAAAATTTACAAAATCAAAAGTCGATATAGTATCTATCTACCAAAAATAGTAGAAGAGTTGAGTAGTTAGCAACTTTGTTTGACCTTATTAGAGCTTAGCTAATATATAATTCAACAATTAATTGTAATTCTTCATTCTAATTTTTTTTTAAATTTATTTATATGTTCCTGAAAGAAAAATACAGAGCAAAATCAGTGTTTACCTTGATATGTTGCAGCAAAAGAAGATGATTTTTCCATCGAAAGAATTGCTTCAAGTCAATTTCGTTTCTCTTGGAAACGGAATGTAAATCCACAAACTAAAGCCTTTCTTTCAGTGTTTTTGTTTTTGTTTCGAACCAAATTTCGTCTCTTACCCTTTTTCTCTTGTCAAGAAAATAAAAGAACATATAGGGGATCTTTGGGGCGGGAACAGTTATAACCATCCCTCATTTTCTTTTGAAGTAAGATTATGTGTTAATCTTATTTTTCTGACTAAGAAACGGGTCGGATCGGGTCGGGTCGGTCCACATGGGTGACCTATGACCTGTAGTCCAACATCTCCCACTTCACACATGGTGGATATGACCTGAGCTAGTACGACATTAACAAATCACCAATTCATATGGCAAATAGTTCGTGCGACCTGTGAGCATTACGAGCTTTTCCTATAAGGTTTTACAAGCTAGACTTAGGAATCCAATCATATGTGGAAATAATTCTCTACTAATATGAGGATATTAATACTCACAATACCCCAGACATCATTCACTACTTTGGTATTTACTTATCTGATTCCTCATCCTCTTAAAGAGGTGAACTCGAGTTCATGATTAACTTTATATACACAATTACACTTGAATATTATATGGTTGTAATAGCCGTCTTGTGTAAACAAGTTAAAATATTCATTTTAATCGTCTTCCCTTTCTACTTGAATCTATCTGTTCCAATCAACTATTTTCTTAAACATGCACTGCATTGCCTAATCTCTCATGTAACATGCTAAAGTAACAACACCGACCAAAACTTCAAGAAATATTTAAAAGGTCTAAGGGTATTTTAATGAAAAGTTAAAATAACTTTGAGGGTCTCACATAATGAAGAAGCAGGGATTCATTCTTCTATTAACCCATTGGTCGCTAAGAATACGTGGTATGAAACACGTGCTACGAGTTATCTCCTTATATTGGTGCAGGTGTCTCATTCTTTTAGTCATTCAGCATCATACAGATATAGGTCTAGACACCACTAAATGTCTAACCTGAGTTTCTTGCTTTAATAATCCTCAAATCCATATTCTTAGAGAAACTCACATCTGGATTTACAAAATAAGTTATTATCTCATGGTGAAACTTTTCTCTTAACGTTCTTCGATGTACGAGGTTATTGCTCGTGTGAGAGAGCCAATCTCACGACTTGTTTGACACACTATATTAATAAAACACATTTTCACATGCATATGAGATTTTATATAAATTCAAGATTCTTATATTGATAATGATTACAATCAAGTCATTTATAATACATAAACATAATCATATCCTAAATAATCCTAGATCCATAACATGTTTCTCAAATAAGTCTCTACATATCGCATTAGTAAAGGGATCAGCTATCATTTCTCATGTAGGGATGTATTGAAAATTTATTTCTCCACTTGCTACTATGTCACTTACAAAGTTATACTTAATATCAATGTGCTTGTTCTTACTGTGATATTTGGGATCCTTTGTATATCTGATAGTCGTTTGACTGTCACAATATAAAATCATAGGACCTTTAGAATTCTTTGTAATGTTCAAATGCTCAAAGAATCTCTTCAACCAAACAACTTCTTGAACAATAGATGCACAAGCCATAAATTCGAATTCCATAGTTGACAGGGCTGTGCAAGTTTGTTTCTTACTTTTCCATGAAACTGAACTATCATTTAGTAAGAAGATATAATCGAAGGTTGATTTTCTATCATACCGGTCGCCAGCCCAATCAACATTTGTATAACCTTTTATGGATAAATCAGATCCACTATATCATAGTAAATAATCAGCAGTTCCCTTAAGGTATCGAAAAATTCTCTTTACTGCTTTCCAATGATCTCTACCAGGATTGGATTGATACCTGCTAACTAGACCTACAGTATAACAAATGTCTGAACGAGTACACATCATAGGTACATCAAGCTCCCAACTGCACTGGAATATGATACACGAGACATGTCTTTTTTTCTTTTTCAGTCTTTGGACACATTTCAAGGCTTAAAGATTCACCTCTTTCTATAGGAGTATCCATGGATTTGCAACTATTCATTCGAAAATATTTCAAAATTTTCATTATGTATGTTTTTCGAGATAGACTCAAAATTTTCTTGTAACGATCTCTTTGAATTGTAACACCCAATATATGGTCTGATTCACCCATATCTTTCATGTAAAATGACTTTGAAAGCCATGACTTAACAATTTTTACATACTCCAAATTATTTTCAGCTAATAAAATACTATTCACGTAAAGCGAAAGAATCACAAACATTTTATTGAACTTTTTCACATAGATGCAATGGTGTTCATCGATCATGGTTAAATCAAATGAAATCACTTCCTTATGAAATCTCAGGTACCACTGCCTTGAAGACTGCTTAAGGCCATATATTGATCAATATAATTTATAAACCTTTTTTTCTTGGCTTTTAACAACAAAACCTACAGTTTATTCCATGTAGATTTCCTCATTTAGTTCTCTATTGAGAAAAGTGGTCTTCACGTTCATTTTGTGTAATTCTAAATCTAAACGTGCAACTATAGCCAAAAGCAAGCGAATTGAGGTAAATTTCACAACTAGTGAAAAAGTTATAATCTATTCCAGCTTCTTAAGTAAAATTTTTTGCCACCAATCATGCTTTGTGTCTTTCTATTGACCCATCTAATTTGCATTTAACTTTGAGAATCCATTTATTCCCAATAGCTTTACGACTAGAAGGAAGGTCAACTAGATCCCAGACTTTATTGGTCTTCATGGACTTTAATTCTTCTTTCATCGCTTTTATCCATTCATTTTTTTAGGACTTGATAAAACCCCAGTCACAAAATTATAAGATACTGTGGGAGATACTAGGAAGACATAATCCTCAATATCATAAGATCGTTTAGGTACACCTTTTTTGGTACTTTACGTAACTGAAGTTCAACTCTTCAATAGGATTTTGGGATTCACAACTCCCACTTGGACCAAGAATCATTTCTTGTTCTATTGAATTATCAAACATATCCGATGACATTATTTGATCATCTGAATTTAGTATTTCTAAAATAGGCTTACTTTTCTTTATTTCACCCCTTTTTGAAAAATTATTTTCCAGGAATGTGACATCTCGTGATTCAATTTCAGTAGTACTTCCATCATCTAATTCACCAATGAACACATATCCTTTGGAATGTTCTGAGTATCTTATAAAGATACATTTCTTTCCTTTTTGGACTTAGTTTTTCAAACTTACCAAAATGATCTTTAATATATGCAGCACAAAACCAAGGTCGTAGATCATTAAAGTTTGATTTATTACCAGTCCATAGTTCATAAGGAGTAGAAGATACTGATTTAGAAGGCACTTGCTTCAATATGTAGGTCACAGTTAATAATGCATCTCCCCAGAAAGAGATTAGTAAATTTGTCTGCGCCATCATGGACCTTGTCATATCCAATAATGTTCTATTCCTTCTTTCAGTTACACCATTTTGTTGAGGTGTATAAGGAGTAGTTAATTATCTTATAATGCCTTTTTCAATACACAATTCTTCAAATAGTTTTGACATATATTCACGACCTCTATCGGTTCTTAATGCCTTTATACTTTTGTCTAATTAATTCTCAACTTCATTCATATATCTTTTGAAGCATTCAAGTGCTTCAGATTTATAAGATATCAAATAGACATAACCAAAGCATGTGAAATCATCAATAAATATAATGAAATATGAAGCACCAGTCCTTGCCCTCACATTCATTGGACCCCAGATATCACAATGGATTAATTACAATAGGAATTCGGCTCTTTTAGCCTTCCCAAATGGTTTACATGTAATCTTTTTGACTAGATAATTTTGACAAGTTGACATTTCAATTTTGGAGAAAGAACCTAGATGTCCTTCCTTTGCCAATATATTTATTCGGTCTTGCCCTATGTGACCCAATCTAGCATGCAATGTAAGTATATCAACATAATTATTATATTACTTGAATAACATGACATTACACAACGGTCAACATAATAGTCATAAGTTGAAGGATTACAATCTAAAATAATAAAGTGATCATAACGATGTCCAAAATCATAAAAAATATTATCAGGAGTAATTCTTACACAATTATGTCTAAAAAACAAATTAAAACCAATATCTAACAGAACAGACACAGACACTAAGTTTCATCAAATTTCTGGAGAATATAGGACGTCATGCAACATTAAAGACCGGCCTCCATGCAGATCTACTTTGCAAGTGTCAATCCCTTTGACTTCAAGTCTTGAATTATTTCCTACATAGATCCACCTTGATCCAGGTGAAACTCGACGAAACTCTACAAACTCTTCTCGATCTTAACTTACATGGTCAGTGGATCATGTGTCTACAATCCACATAGGATAAGATTCAGTTAATAAGACAGTGCTAGAAACATATGTAGAACTTAGATATGCATTTAGAAATGCTATTTTTTTCTGCTCACGACATTCACGAGCAAAATTCCCCAGAACTTGACAGTTGTAGCACTTCATTTTGCTCATCTTTCTTCTTGAAAAAACCTTTTCCCTTCTTGGAATTTGGCTTATTCTTTTTCTCAGAGGGTCTTTTTTCGATCTCTTTACCCTTCCCGTTCTTTTTTCACTTCTTCTGACGCTTGAATCATAAAGAGTTTTTACCACTTGATTCTGTCATAAAGGCATTAGAAGTAGCTTTAGCAACACCAAGCCACTCATATTCAAGTTCAACATGGCAGGCAACATCAGAAAAAGTTTTGATGCTATCATTATGGGTTAAGTTGATCTTCAAGTGTTCTCAACTGTTAGGAAGTGATCGGATCACTGCCTGAACCTACTGCTTATCCGAGAGAACGTGACCAAAACTTTTAAGTTGATCTATCATATTCGACATCACCCTAAGGTGTTGTTTGATGTTCTGATCATGATGTTTCTTGTAAGTGTCAAACTTGATAGTCAGCTGTCTGAGGCGGGTTACAAAAGTACCCCCATATGTTCCTCGCAAGTGTGCCCAGATGGCATTGGCAGTATGATATTCCTCATACTCATGTATGAGGTCATCTACCACAGAACTTACAATAATTCCACGTGCAATAGAATCAGCCTTTTTCTAAGTCTTATAAGCTTCAAGGTCTCTTCTGTGTTGTGCAGTATTTCCCTCTTCTGGTAGACATAAGACATGGTTAATACCTTCAAGGGTATTTTGCTCTTCTAGTACATATCACATTTTACGACTCTAAATGCCGTAGTTGTCTCCATTTAGTTTTTCTCTTTTGTTTAAGTCAGCAATTATGCTTTTTGATGCCATGTTTGTTATTTAGAGACAATCACGAAAGTATTTTATCAATTATGCATGCAAGTTACACATTCAAGCAAATCATTTCACTTAAAGGTTTCATGTTTAGTGAATAATCAAAAGGACACTTAAGAATCCGATCATCTTCTACGAAGTAAACATTTGATCAAAATTAGAAATTAATTTCTTAATGTGTATTAGAATGATAGTTGTTAATTAAGTCATTTTAAATTCAAATAATTGAATGAAATTCATGTAAAAAGAGATAAACAACTTAATATATATATATATATAATATAAAGTTAATAAATAACTTCATGTTACAAGTCAATCTAAAGATAAAAGTCATTCCACAAATATTCTAGATGATTTATGTACACCCAAAAAGGCTCGCTACACCAAATCTCGTGGTAAACATCAATTAATCTCTCACCCTAAGGGTCACAGAGAGAATTTACTAAAATATCTAATGCTTCCCAATCTGAGATTTCTACATAGTTTTCTAGTTCTTCACATTTTAATTCAAACAAATGAATAAAACTAGCAACTATAATACTAGGTGACATCTTAAAAGACTTGAACTCTTTCAGATTCTTCTCTTTTTTCCTTCGTATAGCCCTTTCATTTCGTAACAGATTTTGTGTCGCCCTGGGGACACCCTTTCGTATGTCTCATGACCTCAAAAACATACCCTTCGACGACGTGTTGTTCCATTTTATCTCTTTGCTCGACATCAGAAATCCCACTTGGAGTGATTCGAGTTTGTCCCTGTTCAGCCATTTCTGAAATAGGAACCAAGAAACAATAAGAATGGATTAACCACTCAATGTGACACTTATGTCACAATTTATTATAGAAGACAAAATCTGTTTATGAATATTTAGAAATTAATTTAGACAGGGGTTATATCAAATCTAATTTATACACTTATTTAATAAATAAAAATAAAAGGCATATTTTTACACTATACAATTTCTCATTATACAGTGGTTGTTTTAGTGGAAAAACATCACACCTATTATTAAAGCAATTATATAGTCTCCTCTTTTTTATTATTATTATTAAAATTGGTAAAAGATAATTGAATAATAGTAGACACCTTTTTTATATATATGTACTACAATTAGAACTTGTACTTTGTATCAGTACCTTAAACAACAAAAAAAAGAAAAAGTAAAGAGCCTAATTTCACGCAAGGATTGAAGCATAATTTTTATACAACAATTCTTAAAAATAATGCTTCTCTCATCAGAGAAGCAAAAACTAAATAGAGGTGCTAAAAATAATACTTCTCTCACCAATTAATTTTTCTTCACCAATACTAAATAATGGTGTGTCTTACGAGAATGGTCACGTGTCTTACAAGATTGATAGTGCGTCTCACCGGATCAACGACATGTTTGACCAGAGTAGTGTTGCGTTTGACCAAATAAGCAGCGCATCTGACCGAAATTGACCGAACACTGGCGACGCTTCTGATCGGAGATAATATTCTTACACGTATTATTAATTTATGATATTTCAAGAGTTTTTGCACACTAAACTCGAGAAGTAACATTAAAATAGGCAATTCAACCGAGGCTCTGATACCATTGAAAGAAATACACAAAGCAAAATCAGTGTTTACCTTGATATGTTGCAGCGGAAGAAGATGATTTTGCCACCAAAAGAATCGCTCCAAGTCAATTTTGTTTCTCTTGAAAACGGAATGTAAATTCACAAACTAAATGCCTTTTAATTTCAGTATTTTTGTTTTTGTTTCGGACCTAATTTCGTCTCTTACCTTTTTCTCTTGTCAGAAAAAACAAAAGAACATATAGGGGATCTTTGGGGAGGGAACAATTATAATTGTTCCTCCCTTTTCTTTTGAATTAAGATTATGTGTTAATCTTATTTTTCTGACTAAGAAACAGATCGAATCGGGTCGGTCCACATGGGTGACCCATAACCCGTAATTCAACAGTTCCTCACCCATTCCTTGAGCGCGTGAGAGTGATTAAAAAACGTTAAAAAACTTTTTTTTGTCACATAACCCCTCAATTTTTTTATTTTTAATAATTTTGTGTTTTTTATTTATTTTTTCATTTGCTTTCTCTTCTCTCTTCTTTCTTTCTTCTCTTCAATAATGGAGTCTTCAACAAAACACCATGGTTGATCCATTGTTGAATTGAAATTAAACACAATTTCATCACACACATACACACCCAAATGGATCATCTTCAACACACCCAATTCAATTACATCAATTTGATTCAATTTCTACACACATACACACACACCAAATGGGTCATCTTCAATATCATCAAAATGGCAAAATTTAACCCATCATTGCCACCACCAACCAACCACCATTGCCGCCGGCAACCTCCACCACCTCAGCCACCAGCTAAGGGGGAAATAAAAAAGAAAATCCATCAAGAGAGGGGAAAAAATGGTCGTCGAAACTAGAAACAAACATTCTTGAAGCATCTGCTAGCTAGCTAGCTCTTAATTGTTGTGTAATGTCATGGTCCTGCAATTAGCAGAACCTGCAATTTTTTTAAGAAAGTTTTCGATTTGAATAAAATTATTGAAGAAAGTTTTCAATTTGAATTTGAAATTTGAAAAAAGATTTTCTTAAAAAAAATAGTATGAACTAAATAAATTTGGAGTCGTAATGAATTTGTTGGCAAGGCAGAACAGGGCATTTCAAGATTGATCGAAGAACCTTTGATAGAACAAGATTTTGGTGAAAAAATGATGAAAAGTTATGAGAATGGACTTGAAATTTGGAATTGACTATCCGAAATCATTTGGAATTTGATTTGTAGGAGGAATTTGAGTTGTGGGATCTTTAATATGATTGTAATGGTGAAAAAATATTGAAAAGTGATAAAATGGAGAAAAAAGAGCGTGTGTATTACACTTTCGGCCGTCAAAACTGGGTATAGCGTTTCGGGGGTAAATTAATTCCATTTTTTAAAATTCCGAGGGGGAATTAATTCCACTTTAAAAAGTCTAGGTGTGTAATAGAACCCCCGCAAAGTTCAGTATGCTCAACTAAAAATCCGATCAAACTTCAGGTATTCTCACTCAGTATGCTCAACTGAAAATTCGATCAAACTTCAGGTATTTTTGTGAGTATCAAGAAAACCGTTTCAGATTATTTTTCATGGCTTTTTTGAATACCTACAGCTTTCTGGCCCATAATAACAAATTTAGCAATTTGTTCGTCAATGAGGGAATCAAACTCTTAATAAACATTACATGTTGCTACGATTTTTGAACACTTTATATCTTTTTCATGTAGTCTACTATAAAAATGCGTAAGTCCTTGGTGAAATAGGCTCTCGTCATGATGTGTGATATGGTTAAGGATCGAAGACTGCATTAATCTGTTATGTACTATTCTACCTTGAATTTCTTGAATTTCTGCAAGGGATTGCAAGAGATTCGTTAAGGAGAAATTCGTTATTTTCATGATTTAAACTTTCACTTTATGATTACGTGACTAACAATTCTTAATATTTTGTTAAGGATCAGCTTCAATAATCAGATGATAAAATCATTGCACCGTGACTCCAACTGTTAATGACCACTAACTCAATTTTGCTACTTCCTCCTTTAATTAGTTATCTTCCTAAAAATAAATATTTTATATTAGTTGATCACTTACTAAATCAGAGTGAGCAGGCAGCTGATGATTGTCATGCTTGCTTCCACGTACTGCTTGTGGTTAAGGGTATTTTTGTAATTTCATATTTTTTATTTCAATGTAATTATTTTATTTTTATTTTCAATCTGTTATATACTTGAAAATTACCTTAAAAAATATTATAAATTACAATAATTAAAAATTTAAATTATTTGGAGGCGCATAAAAAATTTTGGTTGACTTGAAATTCTATCAGTGCAACATAAATTGAGATATATTATTTGAAGATTTCGTGAAAAGTAATATAAATCACAAAAATATAAAAAATAAATATTTAAAGAAAGTATAAAAATTTATTTGACTTTTCAAATTCTATCGTTGTCCTATAAATTGTTGGGATAAAAGGAGTAACATATATTACTTGAAAATTATGTCGAAAGTCGTATAAATCATAAAATTAATAATGTAAAATATCTAAAACTATATTACAAATTTGATTATTTTTCTCAAATATTTCATCAGTGTCATATAACTTGAGACAAAAAACATAACATATAACATTTGAAAACTATGTAAAAATATTATAAATCAATAATTAATACCTTAAAATACTTAAAAATTATAAAAAGAAAAAGACAAACTTTCTAAATTTCATTTATACCGTATATATTGAGATTAAAAAAAAACAAGATACACTAGGCCATTGCTTAATTTGTTGTCAATAGAGAGGAAAATAGATTATTTTAAGTATTTTTAAGTCAAAAATAGCTTTAAGTCTTTTGATCTGTTTGGATAAAATCTTAAAATGCTTGAAAGCACTTTATTTTAAACTAAAAAAGCACAAATAAGTCAAAAGCCAAAAGTTAAAATTTCTAACTTTTGACTTTTGGCTTATAAGTCAAAAAAATAAACTCATCAAACGGGCTCTAAAGGTCCGCCGGACAATGGGACCCAACCACCGAAATTTAAGGGGTGAGATTTAATGTCAAACACTTCTAAAGTCTAAACAAAAGTCGTGCTAACAATTACTTTGTTGAAATTCTTGTTGTTTAATCAATAAACAACGATTAACTCAATCCAAAATCTAACGTGTCGTTTTTATAAGAAGCTTAGTCCAAATTGGCAAAGTGTACACACCATTTAATAGAACTTATGTCCAAATGTTGACAGCATTTTGCTAAGTCTGCTTTAATTTTACATTGAGCTAGTCTTTTTCTTCTAGCATGTCTTGTTCCACTGAACAAATAAATAAATACGAGCAGGGTGTGGAGTTTTCTGGCCTGTTTTAATAATTACCCTTTGTCTATTTAGTCCTTTACATTTTTATAAAAAATTTATTCAAATGGTGAACAAATCAATTATCAGAACAATAGCACGTATATACTTTGGCTACACCTACCTGATTGATCAGATAGAAAAAGAACAATTTCTTTTGTCCAGTACATTATTCTAAACTTTTGCTTATCATAAAAATGAAAGATTGATGTACACATAAATAGAGATCAAAGAAGGTTTTTTTTGTACAACATACATATAGAGTCATACCAAAGAAAATACAGATTTTGTTATGTAACTTTGTTGAATGTCCAAGTATTCATATAATATATCCATGTGTCCAATAGGGAGGCCAAGTGGCACATCCATAGTTTAGCTCATGCCACTAAGCCCCCACCTCAAGTTGGATTTATCCAACTTATGCTATATATAGGCATGCTTTATGTACAAACTGGAAGGTGGAAAAATATTAATAGAAAAGATTTCTCTCTGTTACACTACTACTCTCTGTTATTTAATTATTATTTTTATATAATTTTATATCATGTTATCAGTATGAGCTACCGCAAAAAATTTGTAACGATATTTAAAGGTTAGTGTTTATTTTCTTAAATAATAGCTAATATTTTCAAACGTGAATTTAGTGTCCTAGATATATCGGGTAAAACTTATATGTCCTGAGCACTAGATGTCGAAATACATTTAGATGCAATGGATCTGGCAGACATCATAAAAAACAATAACAAGGCATCAAATCAAGACAAGGCCAAGGCCATGATATTTCTTCATCATCATCTTGATGAAGGTTTAAAAATGGAATATCTTACGATTAAGGATCCCCTTATATTGTGGAATAATTTAAAAGAAAGATACAACCACCTGAAGATAGTCATTCTTCCACAAGCTCGTTATGAATGGACGGACCCATCTAAGGTTGCAAGATTTTAAGAATATAACTGATTATAATTCTGCGATGTTTAGAATTAAATCACAGTTTAATTTATGTGGAGAGGATATCACAGATCACGACATGTCAAAGAAAACATTCTCTACGTTTCCCGCCTCGAGTATGCTCCGGTAGCAGCAGTACCGAGAAATGAGATTTAAAAAATATTTTGAATTGATTTCTCATCTTCTTATTGCTGAGCAACATAATGATCTTTTAATGAGAAATCATGAAAGTCGACCTGTTGGTACAGCTCCATTCCCAGAAGTGAATGCTGTAAATTTTCGCCCACTAGGCGTGAAAGAAGTCCTGACCCCAGTTGTGGTTGTGGTCGTGATCGAGGTCGTGGTCATGGTCGAGGTCGTGTTCGTAGAAGGTATTTTAATCAGGGTGATCGCCTTGCAATAAACAATAACCCTCAACATCAGCAGTGGAAAAAGAAGGAGGAAGCTCCTGAAGCAGCGCCAAGGACGAACTCTGAAAGTAAATGTTATCAATGTGGAGGAAAGAGGCACTGATCGCGTATTTGTCGTACACCAAAGCATCTGGTAAAACTCTATCAGGCGTCCCTTAAGAAAGCAGAAAACTATGTTGAAGCAAATTTTCTCTTTGAAGATAATGTTGAGCCCATGGACTTGAAAGTTCCAGATTTCTTTCTAGTTTCTAAAGAACATGTAAATCACCCTGTCGGTGATAATTATGAAATAGTATGATTATGTTACTTTTCTGTTCAAGTTGTATTAGTTTACATTTATGTTAATAATATTTCACTAGTCCTGTAAATAATTAAAGTTTGTATAAATACGTTATATGCTAGTAATGTTGTAATAATTACTTTGTTTATATTTTCATCTTGAAGAAAATATGGATACTCCTCAAGTCTTATTTGGATCAATAATCAATCGTGACGATATTTGTGTAATTGATAGTGGAACAACGCATGCAATATTTAAAGATAAAAAATATTTTTCCTGCTTACTTAGAAGAAAAACAAATGTCACAATATTTTTTGGTAATTTAAAATTGATTGAAGGCTCCGAAAGAGCTACTATATTTCTGCCTAAGGGGACAAAATTAGTTATAGAAGATGCATTGTTCTCTTCTAAATCCCCAAGAAACTTATTGAGTTTTAAAGATATCCGCCAAAATGAATATCATATTGAGACATAAATGAAATGAATGCCGAATATCTTGGCATTACCAAGAATGTCTTAGGTAAAAAACAAGTGTTGAAAAAATTACCAACTTTGTGTTCCGGCTTATACTATGTTGAAATTAATACGGCTGAAGCACATTCTATCGTAAACCAGAAGTTTACTAATCTAAATAAATTTGTTCTTTGGCATGATCAAATAGGCCATCCTATCTCAATAATGATGAGACGAATCATTGAAAATTCAAAAGGACATCCGTTAAAGAACCTAAAGATTCTTACAATTGATGAATTTTCATGTGCTGCTTGTTATCAAGACAAACTGATAACTAGATCATCGCCACTAAAAGTTAGCGTCGAATCCCCTCTGTTTCTAGAACGTATACATGGGGACATATGTGGGCCTATTCACCCACCTAGTGGGTCATTTAGATATTTTATGTTTCCAATAGATGCATCTTCAAGATGGTCGCATGTTTGCCTCTTGTCATCTCGCAACCTGACGTTTGTGAAATTATTGGCACAAATAATATGATTAAGGGCGCAATTCCAAATTATACTATTAAGGATATCCTCCTCGATAATGTTGGAGAATTTACATCCTAAGCTTTTGATAATTATTGTATGTAAGTTGGGATACGAGTTGAACATCCAGCAGCTTATGTTCATACTCAAAATGGCCTTGCTGAGTCATTTATTAAGCGCCCACAATTGATAGCAAGGCCACTACTCATGAAAATGAAATTACCCACTACTGTTTGGGGTCATGCTATCTTACATGCAGCATCACGTGTTCGTCTCAGACCAACTCATTATAATAAGTACTCCTCATTACAATTGGTCCTGGGTCATGAACCAAATATTTCCTAGCTATGAATTTTTGGATGTGTTGTATGAGCCAGTTGCAGATTATGCTTCAAAGATTGAAGGATGAGAAGTTGTATGCAACGTTCTCTAAGTGCGAGTTTTGGTTAGAGTTTCTTTCTTTCTTGGATCATGTGGTGACTAAGGAAGGTATTATGGTTGATCCAGCCAAGGTTGCAGCGGTTCGGGATTGGGCTAGACCTACTTCACCCACTGAAATTTAGAGTTTTGTTGGCTTGGTGGGTTATTATCGATGTTTTGTTGAGGGTTTTTCATCCATTACAGCTCCATTGACTAAGTTGACTCAGAAAAAGATTTCCTTCTAGTGGTCTGATTCTTATGAGGTGAGCTTTCAAAAGCTAAAGGATTTATTGACTTCAACTCCTATATTGGCTTTGTCCAAGGAGAGTGTGGGATTTTTCGTATTTTGTGATACTTTCGGTGTTGGTTTGGGTGTTGTGTTAATGCAGAAGGGCAAGGCGATTATGTATGTGTCTCGTTAATTGAAGACTCGTGAGAGGAATTATCCTACCCTTGATTTAGAGTTATGTACAGTTGTGTTTGCTTTGAAGTTGTGGAGGCACTACATGTATGGAGTCCGTTGTGATATCTTCTCAGATCATCGTAGCCTTCAGTACCTCTTTACATAGCGAGATCTTCATTGAGGCAGTGTCATTGTCTTGAGTTGCTTAAGGATTATGACTTGACTATTCTCTACCATTCGGGCAAGGCTAATGTGGTTGTGGATGCCTTAAGCCAAAAGTCGACTAGCATGGGTAGTTTGGCGCATCTTTTGGCCAGGAGAGGACTTTGGCCTTAGAGGTTCAGTCTTCAACTAATCAGATGGTTAGGCTTGGTATTTTGACACCGGGGCGTGTTTTGGCATTTGTGGATACTAGATCTTCTTTGATAGAGAAATTCATGCTCATTGATTTGATGATTTGGATTAAGGTTGATTCGAGATAAAGTGTTGAGTGGGGAGGCTTAGGAAGCCTCACTTGATTTAAATAGAGTTTTGAGGGTTGGGGGCCGAGTTTGTGTGCCGAGAGTGGGTAACTGGATTATGTTGATCTTTAAAGAGGCCCATTGTTCTATATATTCTATCCATCCAGATGTGACAAAGATGTATCGTGATTTGAGGCAACACTACTGGTGGGGTGGTATGAGGCAAGATATGGCATATTTTGTGGTTCATTCCCTATGTTGTCAGCAGGTGAAGGCCGAGCATATGAGACTTGGTAGATTGCTTCAGAGGTTACCCATTCTCGAGTGGAAGTGGGAATGGATCACCTTGAACTTTGTGACTGGTTTGCCTCGTATATCTCATAGTTCTGATAGTGCTTGGGTCATCATGGATCGATTGCCTAATTCAGCTCATTTTATTCTGGTTTGGGTCTCATTCAGTACTGAGAGGTTAGCCCCTATCTTCATTTGTGAGATTATACGTCTGCATGGTGCGCGCTATCCATTATTTCAGATCGAGGTTTTGTGTTCACATCTCACTTTTGGAAGACCTTTCAGGATGAGTTGGGTACTTGGGTTGATCTTAGCATAGAATTTTACCCCAGACTGATGGCCAGTCAAAGCGGACTATCCAGGTTTTGGAGTATGCTCCTTGCGTGTATGATGGATTTTGGTGGCCAATAGGAGCAATATTTGGCTTTATCAGAGTTTGCATTTAATAATACCTACCATTTCAGTATTGATATAGCTTCTTTTAAGGTGTCGTATGGTAAGCGTTGCCGCTCTCCAGTGGATTGGTTTGATGTTTCAGAGATGAGACCTCGAGGTGCGGACTTTCTCCGTAAGTCTTTGGATAGAGTTTGGGTAATTCAGGAAAGATATATTGGTCCATTTGAGATTCTTCAAACTGCTGGTGATGTGTCTTATAAGTTGTCTTTGCCCCTAGATCTATCAGTTGTTCATCCATGTTTTCATGTTTCTATGCTTAGTCGTTATATCCCTGATGAGTCTCACGTCATTCGTTGGGAATAGGTTCAGTTAGATAAGTGGTTGTCCTTCGTTGAGGAGTTGGTTTTCATTTTGGCTAGGGATGTTAGGCGGTTACGCTCTAGATTTATCTTTTTGGTTAAGGTCCAGTGGTGACATCGACCTATAGATGAAGCTACTTGAGAGGTCGAGTCTGATATGCGTAGTTCTTATCCTCAACTCTTTATTGATTCACATATTTCTTTGCCTTAGTTCGAGGACGAACTAGATTTTTAGTGGTGGATAATGTAACGACCTAAAATTTTGATGAAATATGCAAAATTTGTGATTTTATGTGATTTGACTGTTTTGCCCCTTCCCGTAGTTGCATTATTGTATTTTTTGGGTGTGAGAGTGATTGGCATAATTTTTGATGCATTTTGGTATCATTTATAGATATTGTGGTTTTTGATGGCTTCGAGAGCCTTATTTTAGAATTATGGTGATATCTTTTGATCCGTGCAATGGATGGCAGAACGGATTGTGCCAGCAACTTCGGAA
Organism: Capsicum pubescens; assembly: GCA_030864215.1. Classification (NCBI taxonomy): domain Eukaryota; kingdom Viridiplantae; phylum Streptophyta; class Magnoliopsida; order Solanales; family Solanaceae; genus Capsicum; species Capsicum pubescens. Next base: position 187,155,110 of record CM061544.1, on the reverse strand, counting down.
TATTGATTTTAGGCTAGGTAGATCTTTGGTTCGGTCTCGATGCATCCGAGCTCATTTTGACCTATTGATTGGAAAGTTGAAAAATTAAAAATATGTGTGTGAGACCCACATTTGATCGAAACGACATCGGATGGAAAATCCGACTTCGCCAGCAGATCCAAAATATTGGTTTTAAGGAGTTAGCATATTTGGGATAATTTTACGGCTTTTAAATCTCATTTCGACCCTCGGTTTGGAAAATTGTGATTTCGAATTTCGGGGGTCAACTTTGTGACAATGATATTTTTTTCAAAAATTTGACTTCGCCAACGCGTCTGGAACGTCTAATTTAGTATTGTTGCATAGTTCATTTTTATATATCGGACTCCAAACGAATCTCGGGCACCCCGTCGAAGTCCGAGGTGGACTTTAAAAAGAAAAAACTGTTGTCATAGCAGATTTTCAGCTAAATATTGCTGATTTTCTCCTCTTTTTGCCCATTTTGCTCATTTTTCTTCTTGTCTCTTGAGAGTTAAACTCTAAAATAGTATTAGAGCTTAAAAGTGAATCTTGTGGGAGCTTGAGAAGCTAGATTAACACCTATTTCTTGATTTTATTACGGATTTAAGAATTCGCCATTTTCTTAGTAATTTCTTGATAAATTTTTCAAAACCCCAAAAATCTCAGGGCTTGATTTTAAACTTCAATTTCACTCCTTTTCAATTGAATAATGTTTTTATCTTATAATTACTAGTTTTTCATCAATTTAACCATCAAAACAACTTCGATTCTTGATTTTAAACCGGATTTCAAAGATTTTGTCCGGTAAAACTCAAAAATGGTTTTTATTCGATTTGAACCTCCTTCTTTACTCGATTTAACTTGGATTTTCAGCTGTAGGTTCCTAAAAATATGGGAAACATATTTTTGAAGTAAAGTTCTGATTTCGCTCTTTTTTTTAGAAACCCATTTCGGGGATCCGTTTTGATCCCAAACCAGAAGTAGTCAATATGGGTGTCGTTGGTTTTATTTTGATGCGTAGATTTCATATTTAATATTTTTAGTGGAGTTCGAGATTATTCATGAAAAGTAAGGTCGTTGGTTCAAAGTGTAGCGTATCATTTTCGGCTTTTGAGGTAGGTTATAACTTAACGCTTTCAGACTGGGATGAGTAGTAAATGATGATACAAAATACATATTAAGGGTGGGAACTAATCATGAAAAATATCTATTTATGTGTTGTGCCCGTGTGGGGCCTATATGTGATGTGTGATATTATGTGATATGTGTGACCGTGTGGGGTTCTATGTGATATTAATAGCCTTGAATATATGTGAATAATTATATTGTGTTGTTAAGATGCTTAATTTGGTACCGTTAGTGTATTGTGATTATATTCATACTTTATTTGGCATATGAGACATGTGGAAATTCGTGGATGAAACTGAAATAATGAGTGGATATTGGCACACATGGTTGTGGAAATATATCATTGTGGTTGGTTGTGAAAATACTCATTTTGATTGATTATGAGCATTACATCCTCATATCACACTCATTTATGAAATATTGGTACCACCGTGGAAACATTTGGGAAACACTGGCAACACCTTTTTAAAACCCTCCCCGAGGGATATGCCGGGGAGGAGATATTGTAACACCTTATAAAACTCTTTCTGGGGGATGTGCCAAAAATAAGATATGAGATATGTGGATTGTATACGGGTTGACGAACCCCTTATGGGTCATACGTTTGAAGGTTTGCCTCCGTAAGTGTATACGGGGATTGTGCGATGATCCCGAAGGTTGTGCGACGACCTCGTGCATCATCATCATCATCTTTTTCATCATCATATACATTGCACTTAATTTATTATGTTATGTTGTATTGTATTGTCATATTGACTTGTTATCTATGTATTTATTGTATCTTCTTTTACTTGTATTTGATGATCTTGTTATGCATCTTCCCCCTTGTTCTTCTTATATGTGATATAATACGTGCTTCTATTCTATTTTGGTGTGATGTTGCAATATATGTGAGATATATTAGAACTGTTAGTGCAAGCGGTGTAGGCTACCGTTATGGGATATTTTCTGATTGCAGGTGACTTTCCCTTAGTGTATATTTTGTATAATTTATTGACTACTTTGGTTGGTCGGCCTATGATACCTACTATGTACAAGTGGATCGTACTCATGCCTACTGCGCCCTTTCGGTGCAGGTCCTAGCTCGAGTGCGCCTCAGCTTGATTGACTCGGGCAATTATTAGAGCTTCCAAGGTAGCGGTTGGACATTCATGCATCTGAAGTTCACCTCTATCTTTCTATAGTAGTTATGTCCTTATTAGTATTAGGAGACAAATATAATTCTTTTATGGTTATTTTTTCTATGTATTTGACTCTTTGATTATATTAGTAGTTCTTACACTATTGACACCTCATTTTGGGCATGATTGGTATTTTGGATAAGTTTTTTTCGCATTGTTATAATTACTTATATAGTTCAGCTTCATTTTAGAAGCCTTATCTTGGGATATTTCTATCTTTTCCTTTTTTTATATCAGTTCGAGTGATAGGCTTACTTGTCAAGATGCACCACGACAAGTGCCATCATGACCCTTATTTTTGGGTCAGAACATTACTGGATCCAAGGATGAGAAGGATCCTTAAGGGTTTGTTGATGAGATAGAGAAAATATTAGGAGTGATGCATGCTTTTGACTCTAAGGGTGTGGAGTTTGTCGTATATCAGTTGAAGTATGTGGCATATTAATGGTCCGAGGAGTAGGAACAACTGAGAGGTGATAATATCGAGCCAGTTATGTGGGATGACCACTCTGGTTCTTTCATTGATCATTTCTTTCCTTAGGAGTTGAGGGAGGCAAAAACTGAGGAATTCGTGAATTTGAAGCAAGGCAAAATGACTGTGAAGGAATATGCCTTGAAATTTCATTTGTTGTCTCACTATGCTCCTAAGTTAGTGTCTAGGATGAGGAAGTTTACTTTTGGGTTGTCTTGGGACTTGGTCTTAGATTGTTAGGATGCACTGCTGAATAATGGCATGGATATCTCTAGGTTTATAGTGTATATGAAGTAGGTCAAAGAGGAAAAGAAGAAGCATACAGATATAAGAGAGAGGCAAGGTAAAAAGTTTAGATATTTGGATCAGGGTGGTGGAGATGGTAAGCAGTGTCTAAGAAGAATTGGGAAAGTTCAAACTCTTACTCGACGACTAGTGCTCCTTATCCAAAGTCGTCCGGTGATCGTCGTTTCTAGGCCGATAGTAGGATTAAGGCACAAGGTGCCCAGTCTCAGGTTGGTGGAGTACAGACAACCTCAATCTATCCTTCTTGTCAATTTTATGGTCAGTTGCATCATTGTTTATGTGGTGAGGAGAGGAATCGGTGTTCCAATTGTGGTTAACCTGGACACATGTAGAGAAATTATCCAGTGGGTAAGGTTGCTTCTGGGGCTAATAAGGTCTCTGTTACTAATTCTCCAGCTCCTGACCTAAAGGGTATTGTTTCTAGTACTGAATCTGGACGAAATCGTCTGTATGGTCTTGCCACCTGTTAAGACTCTGAAGCCTCTCCTGATGTCATCACTAGTACGATACAACTCTTTTCTCGTGATGTGTATTGTCTTCTTGATTCGGGGTCTACTTTTTCTTATGTGTCTATTCATTTTAGTTTTGCTCCCGAAAGTATTTTGAATCCCTTTTCTGCTTCTACCTCCGGTGGGTGATTCCATGGTTGCTAGAAGAATCGATAGGGGTAATATGGTATTTATCTGTGGTAGGGAGACCTTGGTGAATTTAATTGAATTGGACATGCTAGATTTTGATGTTATCTTTGGGATGGATTGGCTCCATTCGTGCTATGCCTTTCTAGATTGTCGGACCCGTAAGATCATTTCTAAATTTCCAAATGAGTCGACTATAAAATAGGACTGGAGTTCCCTAGTGCCTAGGGGAAGGTTCATTTCTTATCTTAGAGCCCGAATGCTAATTTCTAAAGAGTGTCTTTATCAGTTAGTTTGGGTTAAATATTCTAACTCGAATGATCTTTTGTTGTAATCTATGCCCGTGGTTAATGAATTTTCTAAGGGTTTTCCTGATGATCTTCCTAGTATGCCTCCCGATAGAAAAATTGATTTTAGGATTGACCTTCTACCGGACACCCACCCTATCTTCATTCTTCCTATAAAATAGCTCCGACTGAGTTAAAAGAACTTAAGGGGTAGTTGAAAGACATTTAGATAAGGGTTTTATCTACCTTAGTGTGTTCCGTGAGGTGCTCTTATTCTTTTTATGCGTAAGAAAGATAGGTCCCTTCGTATTTACATAGACTACTGCCAGTTAAATAAGGTAACAATGAAGAATAAGTACCCTCTCCCTAGGATTGATAAACTCTTTGACTAGCTTCAGGGTGCTAAGTACTTATCTAAGATTGATCTTTGGTTGGATCAACTAAATATTAGGGAGTTAGATATCCCTAAGACTACTTGCTAAACCCGATATAGTCATTTCGAGTTTTTGGTGATGTCCTTTGGTTTAACTAATGCACCGACGATATTTATTGATCTTATGAACCTGGTATTTTGTAAGTTCTTGGATTTGTTATTGATTGTATTTATTGATGATATATTGGTATATTCTAAGAGCGGGCCGGATCATGCCGATCACCTTCGTATAATGTTGCAGAACATTAAGGGTCAACAGTTTATGCTAAATTTTCTAAGTGCGAGTTCAGGTTGAATGTTGTTACTTTTTAGGGTCATATTATTTCTAGTGAAGGGATCATGGTGGAACCACAGAAAGTTGTGGTGGTTAAAAAGTATCCTAGACCCACGACTCCAATCGATATTGGGAGCTTCTTCGATTTAACCGGGTATTATAGGAGGTTTGTGGAGAGATTCTCATCGATTGCTACCCCGTTGACAAAGCTAACCTAGAAAAAAGTAAAGTTTTTGTGGTCCGATATTTGTGAGGAAATTTTGAGAAGTTGAAGAATAAGTTGGCTTTTGCTCCTGTTTTAACCCTACCCATTGGTACTGATGGATTCGTTGTGTATTATGATGTATCTCATGCGGGACTTGGTTGAGTTTTGATGCAACGTGTCAAGGTGGTGGCCTACACTTCTAAGTAGTTGAAAGTTCATGAGAGGAATTATTTGACTTATGATTTAGAGTTGTTGGTTATGGTGTTTGCTTTAAAGATCTGGCACCACTACTTGTATAGAGTTCATGTCGATATTTATTTAGATCATAAGAGCTTGTAGTATGTATTCACTCAGAAATAGTTGAATCTCAGTCAAAGAAGATGTTTTTAGTTGCTCAAGGATTATGATATGAGTCTCTATTATCATCTAAGTAATGCTGATATGGTTGATGATGCTCTTAGCGGGTTGTCCATGGGACGTCTATCTCATGTAGAGGAGGAGAATCGAAGTTTGGTGAAAGATATTCATCGGTTGGCTAACCTCGGAGTTTGCCTTCTGGATTTGAAAGATGGAGGTGTGATAGTTCAAGAGGTGGTAAAATCACTTTTGACAGAGGTGAAAGAGAAATAGGTTTTGGATCCTATCTTGATGCAGATTAAAGATGATGTAGGCCAGGAGAAAGTGATGGCTTCCGAGATTAGTAATGATGGTGTCTTGAGGTATCAAGGTAGGTTGTGTGTTTCCGATATTAATGGGCTGCGAGAAAGGATTTTGGCTGAGGCTCATGATTCACGGTATATGATTCATCCAGGGTCGACAAAGATGTACCATGACTTGAAGGAGATTTATTGGTGGAATAAAATAAAGAGATATGTGGCTAATTTTTTGGCTAAGTATAAGGTTTGTCAGTAAGTGAAGGTTAAGAACTTAAGGTCTGGTGGGTTGTCTCAAGAGATTGAGTTGCCTGTATTGAAATGGGAAGTGATTGATATGGATTTCATTACCTGTCGTCTACAATCTCATAGTTAATTCAATTCGATTTGGTTCATCATGGATAGGATGACTAAGTATGCTCACTTTTTACTTGCAAGGACTAATTATGTTGCAGAGGATTCTATAAGGTTCTTCATTCAGGAGATCGTCAAGTTGCACGGTGCTCCAGTTTCTATCATCTCGGATCAAGGTACGTAGTTCTCGTCTCACTTTTGGCATTTATTTTAGAGAGGTTTGGGTACTAAGGCGAACCTTATTACCACTTTCTACCTTCATACAGATGGATTGGCGAAGAGGAATCTTCAGACTTTAGAGGATATGCTAAGATCTTATGTGATTGACTTTGTTGGTAGTTTGATTAACCATTTGACTCTCATATAGTTTTAATATAATAATATCTATCATTCCAGCATTTAGATGGCCTCATTTGAGGCTTTATACGATAGAAGATGTTGGTTTCCTATTAGGTGGTTCGAAGTTGGTGAGTCGGGGTTATTTGGTCTTAACTTGGTTCATCAGGCTATGAAGAAGGTAAAGGTAATTAGGGATAGTCTTAACACCACTCAAAGTCGCCAAAAGTCCTATACGGATATGAGGCGAATGGAGTTAGAGTTTGACGTTGGTGATCGGGTGTTCTTCAAGGTGTCTCCCATGAAGGGAGTGATGAGATTTGGAAAGAAGGGGAAGCTCAGTCTCGTTTATGTTGGCTCGTACTTGATTTTGAGGAGAGTGGGCAATATTGATTATGAGTTGGATTTTCCTTCTAGTTTGGGTTCTATTCACCCGGTCTTTCATGTTTTGATATTGAAAAAGTACGTGGGTGATCCTTCTTTGGTTGTTCCTTTGGAGAGTGTTGGTGTTTCATATTTCTTTTCTTATGAAGAAGTCCCTGTGGAAATCTTGGATCGACAATTCCGTCGATTGCAGACTAAGGACTTGGCTTCGATAAAGGCCTTATGGAGAAATCATAAGGTTGAAGAAGCTACTTGGGAAGATGAAGAGAACATGAAGTCCAAATATCTATTCCTATTTTCCACTTGGGATAATCGTGCTTAAGGTATGTGTATTCCTTAATATCTTTGTTTTCTGTCTTTGTTAAAGGTAAGCGTGGTTGTGTTCGGTGAAATCATTCTAATGGATACCTTGTCTCATCATTCTGGGATGAATGATCCTAAGGGGGAAGAATGTAACACCCCGAATTTTGGTCCCTGAAAATTTTTGAGTTTTTGAACTCACTGCCCAACTTATGACTCACCTTACGAGTCGTAAAGTTTCCTTACTAGCCATAGGATCCAAATCATCGTCTATCGAGTTAATGGTGCCTATGCTACTATCCTAATTATGACTAGAGGTCACGAGTCGTAAATACTCATTATGATACATGGTGTCCAAATCGTAGGGTGACCAATGTGTACCCCAAATGCTTCTATCTTCGTTAAGACTAAGACCCTACTAGTCGTATGGTCTCTTGATGTGTCGTACGGTATGAGTCGTAGGGTTAAGTGTGTGTGTCTATGGACTCTGCCTTGACTACGAGTCAAGAAATGACTCGTAGCCAGTCGTTACGAGTCGTAGGGTGACCCATAGCGACTGGACGATAAATTCCAGCATTTTAAGTAAGGGCATTATGGTCAATTCCCTCATTCCCCACTTAGACCCCAGGTACATAAAACACCTTGGGGATCCTATTTTCAACACTTATCAATTGTAAACACTCTCTCAAACTCTCTCAAATTCCCTATTAAAAGACAAGGCTGGGGTTTCAAGAAGTTGATCATCTAGGGCTCTAAGGGTGAATTCTCCTTCAAATTTCTTGGAATTAAAGCATGTATCTCTCTCCCTAAAATTTTATTTTTATTATTGCATTAATCGGTTTAATATTCACATGGTTTTGATGTTGGATTTTGAATGATGGATTGAGGGTTTTGGATGTAAATTGTTCAAATATTTTTCCTATGATTATGATGGATTTATTGTGCATTAAATTGATGAATTATGAACTCATTGGGGGTGCATGGGAGTGGTAAATGAAATAGGGGTACAAGGATTCCCCTAAATACTTGGATTTTTGTAGTGAAAGTAACGATAACCTCAACCCAATTGCATAATTGGTTTTGGAATGTGAATAATTATTTGGCTTGACCTACTTCTTTAAAATTAATGCAATTTATAAAAGGCTGATGGATAAAAGTGATCTTAAAAACCTTGTGGAGTACAACGATTCCCCCAAGTGAATGATTTTCTTGAAAACCTTGTGGTGTGTGAGGAATTGCGGGGTGCAAGGAATCCCCCAAGTTGATTTTAATAATAGAGTATAGGGTCAAGGATTCCCCAAAGTGTTGGCTTAAAGGCATTTATTTTCAAGCTATAGTCGGTATGACGATACCACTTAATGATGCCTTAATGATTGACTCATTGGACTAGTGGATGGGTTAAATGCTAAATGTTTTAATTGGGCTTAAAGGGGGTTGTGTAGCTAGCTGTGGGGGTGGAGGTCCCGAGGGACTAATACTGAAAATTCACATTTGCTGACGTGAAGATTGGTCTACATGACCGTGTGCAAGTGTCACACACCATATATATGTGTGTGTGTGTCCTGGATAGCATAGGGCACAAGGAATCCCCGACCTTCTGTATATCTCTGGTTCATACGGCTAACACGCATTGAGGACCGACCAGGGGGTGTCAACTCGACCCATATAGCCCGTGGGTTGTAATTAGGATGGTCAAGCTACACAATCCAGATTAATGATTTAAAGTTCATGCTAAGCCTTGTTTACTACCCCAGCATGTGATATATATATATATATATATATATATATATGTACAAGCATATGATTGTGTGCATTGAATTTTGACTGATTTTGAACAGTTGATTATGGCATTATTTTATCCCCTTTTTCCTGAATTACATGCTAGCGGTCAATCCGCTAACCATCTTCGGACGCTGTATCCCCACTCGATGCAAGATACAGAGACACTTTTACTTTTTCTGCACAGTGGTAGTACTTCTGGGTATCAGCAGTCAGCTTTGAAGTGGTGAGCTTCCATTTTCCGAAAGGTCGTTACTTCTTGGTTTATCATTTATCATAGATTTTCTTTGGACTTGTTTTTCCTATCGTCGGGGGCATGTCCTGACTTACATTGGTTTGGTTTTGCTAAAGGCTTTGTGGATTTGTGTGGACTGGGTATTGATTGTTGATGTATTTTAGACTTCTTGAGCTTATCTTTATCTACCTTGTTATATGTTTGGAATTCAGCCACTGTTGGTGTATTGTGTTCTGTTTGACTAGGCAATGGGGTTGGTCTTCGATCCATAGTGGATTGAGATACCCGTTACGGTCAGGCCCTGGTTTAGGTCGTGACAATTATAAATGTGAATTATAATATAAAAATACAAATATAATTGTATCAACGAATATAGGAATATAAATAATGGTGTGAATACAAATAAAATAAGCGATTGTGACTTTTTTATTATCATCTATGATTTGTTCTCGACGGAGCCATATTTTTAAAAAATACATAAAATAGAAAATAGAAAAAAAATAAGAAAGAAAAAGAATACAAAAAAAGAATAAAAAATAAAAATAAAAATAAAAGAAGAAAGAGAAATAGAAACTACAGATAGAAGAGTAAAAAAAAGGAAAGAAAAAAAAAAGGGAAAAAAAGAAGAAAAATAAAAATAGAAAAAAAAAGAGAAAGAAAAAATACAAAAAATAAAGAAAAAATGAAAAAAAGGAAAAAAATAAAAGGAAAAAAAAGAAAGAGAAAGAGAAATTAGAGATAGAAAAGAGGAAAAAATGAAACGAAAGAATTGAGAAAGAAAAAAGAAAACGAAAGTATAAAAAACAAAAGATAAAATAAAAAAGGAAAAAAATGATAGTGAATACAAATACAATAAGTGGTTATGATGTTTTGTCATCATCCATGACTTGTAATCCACATAGTCATGCTTTTCGAAAAAAAAATAAAAAAAAAATATATATATATATATATATAATATAACCAATGAAAAATGAGAAAGAAAAAAAAAGGAAAAAAGGAAAAAATGAAAAATGAAAGGAAAAAAAAGAGAGAGAGAAATATAGGTTAGAGATAGAAGAAAGAAAAAAAGAAAAAAAAAAGAGACTATGAATTGTAATTTTAAAAGTTAACATGACACTCTTTTTGCTGAAACATATGCCATGTCTGTAAATGTGATAATAAAAAGGCCAAAGGCATCGATAGACACTCAAACTTGTTGTCAAAATTCACTTAGACCCCTAAACTATGGCTTGTTCCTATCAGGCACCTCAAATGCTAAAATTGGTACCTATTAGGCCCAAAATATTGATTTGGCAAGGAGAGTGTGTTACACTCTCCTTGGGCGCGTGAACAGTAAAATAAATAATATTTTACTTTTTTTAATTAGAAACCTTATATTTAAATTATTTTATTAATATATTTTTTAATTATTCTAATATTTTAATTAAAAAAAAAGAACCCCCCAACCCCAAGTTATCGTCTTTTTCACAACCCCGCCCCCACCATCTTCAACCCTCCACCCTCCCCGTACCCCCCCCTCATCGTCTTCAACCCCCCACCCTCCCTGTACCCCCCTCATCATCATCTTCAACCCCACTTTGGTAGCATTAATTGGAGAAGATGATAGAATTATATTATCCACTAAATCAATTGAAAATGAAGAAGACGATTAACAGAGATTTAATCCATTTTATCCCATTATTGACAATTAACAGAGAGATGCAAAGAAAATTCATCATCGTTCACAACATCTTGCACATTTTCCAAGAACAAAACTTCTTCTTCTTCCTCCTCCTATTCCGCCATTTTTGGTAGAGATCGTTACAAGTTTTTGGTCTAGCTTTTTGCATTTGTTTCTCAGCAAATTTAGTTGCTTCTCCATCTTTGCATTAGCATCAATGGAAAAGTTGTTTGCATTTTCTTTGCAAATTTAGTTGCTTCTCCATCTTTGCAATAGCATCAAAACAAATGGAAAAGTTGCTTCTCCATCTTTGCATTAGCATCAATCACAGAAATCTGTGTGAAGACGACGATGGAGGTGTGTGTGTGAAGACGATGGCTTCAGTGTGTGTGTGTGTGAAGATGACGGGGGAGGGGGAGGGGGAAGGGGAAGGGGAGGGGAGTTGTGAAGAAGAGAACTACGGGGGTGGAGGTGGTTTTTTTTTTTCTTTTTAATTTAAAAAATATTATTAAATAGGAAAAGGGCAAAATCAGATATTTAAAAAAAAATGTCACGTGTCTTTTTTAATTGGTCATTTTTTTCACGTCATCACGTGTGTATTACACACACTTGAGATTTTGGATGATTGGTCAAAAAAGGTCCAATTGGAATAAAATTTGGGGGGTTTAGGGGTCTGATAGGAACAAGCCATAGTTGAGGAGTCTAAGTGAATTTTGGCAACAAATTTGAGTACCTATCGATGCCTTTGGCCTAATAAAAACGTGCATCTTAGATTGTTGAGCAAAGTTTACCTAGTTTGAATATTAAAAAGCGAAAACTAAATTGAGGTAAGATGGCATACGTAATAGATTGGGGAATGGGTTGTGAGTGAGTAAAAGAAATAAATTTAAAAGAGATGCTCTTTCCTTCCATTTTAGTTGACACTACTATTTTTTTGTTTTTTGTTTTTTCATCCTGTGTTTGGTGTCTGTATTGGAGTTAAGACTAATTCAAATCACGCGTTGCAGGGTCCATTAAGGTGGCAGCGCTCCGAACAGAGTTTCTCCATACCCAGGGTCAAACCCTCGACTACTACTTTCTTCATATGTTCTCAAAAGATTTATACTCTCCCTATTTAAATCTAGGGAAAAAAAAATCAAAATATACATTTTTATATTGTATATCGCAAGTTATATCAACATTTTTTAGATTTCAACTAATAGCAACTTTTAAAATGAAAAAAAAAAAATTAACAGCAGATTTAAAACAAAAGAAAGTGAGGGAAAAAATGATTTTTTATATTTTTTGCAAAATAGCTTCCATTTTAAAAAGATATCAATTGAAGATGTCAATCACCCCTAATTTTTCTCAAATTGTTTTTTTTTCCTTATTTCAAAAGAAGTGTATTCTTTTTCTCCTAGACGAATCTTCTTATTCTGCAACAAATCAGCAACATATCCTAACTGAAACACAAAATCTCTATTTAAGGCAATGAATTGGATTGAAATAATGATAAAAGTATTTTAATTGAACTTGAGGTTATTCAAAAGAAAAAAATAATTGAAAGCGGCAATTCGATTGTGTGAAAACATAATGGTGATAATTTACATTTAATCATGATACAACATGACGGAAGATGGGATATTACAAGTATTTTTTTAACGAAATACATAATTTTATGTATTTTTTATGAAACACAAAAGCATTCAATTAATTGAAATTACTCAAATTAGGGGAAGGAAATACATAATTTCGACAGGTAATTTATCTTGTAAGAAATATATATTTTTTTTATTTTCTTTACGAAACAGAACAAAAATTTCATTAATTGATATCAAATGAATTAAGAAAATAAAACATAATGCAAACAATTTTAATACATGTTTTCGAATTGTTGATGTTGATTATAACTTCTGAATGTTCTTTTTTTGTGGCTTTAATAGGAAATATGATTTTCTTTTTATGTATGTAACGTGGTAAATTTTACGGTACCACTTTCATGCACGAATTATTATAGTACACATTTGATATCATTAGTAGTATGGACTATGGTATAGAATATTTTTATTTTTTGTTAAAAAGAAATACCAAAAAATTGTTATTTCTTCACATTGAAATGGTATTATGATATGCATTTGATAGTATATTACGTACTGTATAAGATAGGGGGTGTTCGGTTTTTCGGTTCGATTTTTTTTTTTTTTTTATTTCGGGTTTTTAGGTTTTCGGTTATGAAATTAGGAGCACCGAAATTCGAACCGAATTAGTTCGGTTCGGTTTATGTGAATTTCGGTTTGATTTTATTTCGATTTAATAATTTTGGTTTTTCGATTTTGGGCATGTTTAAAGGGCTAAATTATATTTGTGAGTTGAACTATTTTTTAATGTTAGCCACTTGTTTTAATAACTATTTGTACAAAAAAGAAGCACACCTTAAGGTCTCTGAAACTGTAAAGTGTAAACATTATATTTCAAGAAAAATAAACACCAACAGAAATACAACAACAACAAATCATTGTAAGAATAAGTTATATTATATTATTGGTGCTTACTGGAGCCCTAAAGCCTGAAGAGTGAAGACAGTGAAGAGTGAAGGCGGAATGACTATTTTGTTTGCCTATTAACTATTTTAATTTGGTAAAAATTCACATATAGGCAAAGTATAAGACCTATAACTAACTTCCTAGTGAAGGTTTCAAGAATTACAAATCATAGACAAAAGTAATTAATAGTTATTTGTATATATATAAGAATTATACAAATCACAAGAACCATAATCTGACTGAAATAGGAGATAAAAAAAGGAAACTTGAAAGCAGTAAATTACCTTAAATTACTCCAACTTCCCACTAATTGCTCATCCATTAATAAGCATTAAAGCTCATTATCTGTAAAAATGGTTGTATTAAAGCTAAAAAAAATCATTTTGGGAAGATTTGAGAGAAGAAAGAGGAGTTATTCAACAATAAATTTTAATAAGTATTTAATTCAAATTTCGTTTAAAAATTCTTGAAAGACGATTTTTTTGAAAATAAAAATTATGTATTTGCTGTTCTATTAGTGTATTTGTTGTTTTTGACTAAATTATATAAATTTTAATATGTTTTGATTCATTATTTTTCGTTAATGTATACACGATCCATACTGCAATTTCAATTTGTGATCTAGCACACAAATTTTTATAATTTTTGAAACCTTATAATTGTTAGTTTATTTTGAATTCATAGTTACTGACACTTTGCATACTGTATTTGTTTACAATTTTTTTTTTAAAAAATGGGGCAATTACCAATTGTTCTGAAGCATTCAGGTGTATGAAATTGTTATAATGAGTATGAACAGTACGAGTTGGACTCGATTGCAATTGAAGAAACAAAAAAATACGATGATTTGATTCAATTGATTGGTAAGCAACTTTGTAATGAGTTGAATTTAAAAACATTGAAAGTTGAATATAAAGTTGAATTTAGCAGTAAAAGAATTCAATATGATACAATCAAATGCAGTCAGGTAAGTGTATTTATCGTATTAAAGCATTTTTATTTTTATTTTGTACATGGTTTTGTCTTATGATAAAAATGTATTTATGTATTTATGTATATATAATATGGATAAGTTTATTAAGTTTATTCATATTATTGTCTAACTAAATACATACAGTTGTTATTATATATTTCTATACATACAGAATTTGATAAACAAAATTGTATACATTAACAAATCAGTTTTGAAGTTTTTTAAAATATAGAATTTTTTTTGTATAAATTACTAATAGATAACTTTTACATCGCATGTATAATTTGGTGTGTAAATCGAAGGGATGTGGTTGGTTGCTAATGACATCTAGCAATAAAAAGACTGACTTCTTTAAGATTCGTCGATTTTGTCAGGAGCATACTTGTCCTTTAAAGGATTGGGTGTACGAGCAAAAACATGTTAGTAGTGCATTGATTGGCGGCATTGTGAAGCAGAAGTTATCCAACCATAAAAGAATGTATACGGCGAAACACATACATAATTTTGTTACGACTTGTGACTGATTGTAGTTAGAATAATGATCAATAACATGACGCATTTTGTTATATACTTTATTTGCATATTAAATTGAAATTGTAAATTTTCACGCTATATATTTTGTTATATACTTTGTTTTCATGTTATATATTGACTGTAAGTTTGCATATATATTTCACTTTACATTATAACTGTATTAATATGCAGCCTAATGTAATAATTTGTCGGTTCTAACTGTCCCGATGTTTAACATATTCTATGCATATGTATTTTTATTTACTTAAAATGTATATATACATATATTTATACTTATACAATTTCCAGATTGTATATGTTTCAAATTAAATTATATAAAATGTAATTGTTTAATAATATGAGTAATATATTTATATGAATATATGTATTTTCAGTTAAATTAACGTATACCAAAAAATGTCAGTTTATATATATGTATGTATATATGTGGGAATGTCACTTGATATGTATATATGTATATAAATATATTTATATAGTTGTATACATTTTAATTTGTTTATGTTTAACTTTTATTTGAATAACTTCAAATGTATAAATAAAATATCAGTAATGTACACCACTAAAAAAAAGGCAAAAACCGACCACAGAAAACTGATCACAAATTGTGGTCGGAATTTTAATTTTTTTTTAAAAAAAGCAACCAAAAGTGGTAGCTTTTTTATTTTAAAAAATTGAAATAATTATTAAAATAATTTTAGTATTTACTATTAATTATTTTACAAATGAAAAAAAATAAAAAAAAACAACCACTTGTGGTTGGTTTTTTGATAATTTTTATTTTTTTTTCAAAAAAATAATTAAAATATATATTAAAAACCGACCACAAGTGGTTGTATTTTTAATTATTTTTTTAAAAAAACCGACCACTTGTGATCATTTTTTTTTTCATTTGCAAAATAAATAATAATTAATACTAAAATTATTTTAATAATTATTTCGATTTTTTAAAATAAACAAGCTACCACGGGTTCAGTATATGTTATTTTTTTATCTCAAACAATGTGATCCAAATAGAATTTAGATAATCAATCATACTTTTAATACGTTTTTAGATATTTTAAGTTGTTAACTATTGTAGTTTATAATATTTTTTTTGTTTTCAAATAATATATGTTACTCTCCTTGTCCAAACTTTTGTGGCATTGATAGTCAATTATATTTTAAAAATATTTTAAGTTTTTAATTATTGTGATTTATTATACTATTCTTCTATTCCAATTTAAATGTCATTGATATAATTTTGAGAGTTAATCACATATTTCATATCTTTTAAAAAATTTTAAGTTGTTAATTATTGTGATTTCTAATATTTTTACGTACTTTTTGAAATATATAACACATTATTTTTACTTTTAGATATTTTAAGTTGTTAAATATTGTAATTAATAATACTTTTTATGTAATTTTCAAATAATATATGTTGCTCCCCTTGTCCAAAATTTTGTGGCATTGATAGTCAATTGCATATTTTAAATAATCTAAGTTTTTAATTATTGTGATTTATAAAACTTTTTCTTATATTCCAATTTAAGTGGCGCAATGCTTAGATTATAATAATTAATTAGAGGTGATATAGTAAAATTACGATTGAAGAAAAGAAACAAACATATGTCTTAAATTATTCACAATAACTAATAAGAAGTGATATAACAAAATTACTACAAAAAGTACATGTGATTTTTTTTTTTAAAATGGGCCTCATATAAGACGTGAAGTTAATTTAAAACATCAAAAGTTAACTTATTATTTTATAATTAAATATATATTTTTGTAATATTTAGATGACTTATAAAAATTAATTAGGATGATATTTAGTAAAATTACGATTGAAACAGTTGAAGCAGACATGTCATATATGTGTGTGTATGTATAGGTATATATATATATATATATAGTATATACATATAATATAGTGAACGTATATTAATGACATAAGATAAACCAACCGATAATTTAACTGAGTATTTGTGAATTACGTTACGTTGTATATTATTACGGGGTAGTAAAATCGGGTATGTAATGTATATAGTATGTATTTGTATGGTGATAGCCAATTGAATATATTTATATATATATATACGTATATCTCGTGTAGTGATGAAATAGATATACTATTTTGTGTCAATACAATATTGAGACACGTATATTGTTGAAGTTGTAATAATATAAGACAAGTATTATGAGGTATATATACATATATCTCGTATAGTGATATATGCAGTAATCGAAAACTCGATAATTGAATCTATATATAAAAATATTTTGAATAATGCTCTGATATCATACTATTGAGGAAATAGATATACTATTTTGTGTGAATGTAGATACGCGTATATTGTTGAAGTTGTAATAACGTAAGACAAGTAATCGATAATTTATCTGATTAAAACATTGTATTGCGAGGTATATATATATATCTAATTAAAATCGATAATTTGTATGATTAACACGTTGTATTATGAGGTATAATATCATAATTAAAATTTAATTAACCAAAAATTTATCGTAATTTGTAAAATTCATTGATATTATCATACGATTGAGGAAATATACTACTCGTGTTAATGTGATGATAAAATAACTAAATATCTGATTTATATATATATTTATATGTGCATTGTATTAAATTAATTGGATATTATTATAAATATTATAAAATTTATTAAAAAATTATTTTTTATATACGTAATCTATTTTAATATCGACATTTTTATTACATTTCCTAAAATAGCAACCCTAATTCAATTCAATTTTCCCAATTCATTTACTTTCTATCCACATTTTATATATGTCTATGTCAATTTCAGCCTAAATTCATTTTCAATTTGACCTCAAATTAAAATCCCCAATTTCAATTTCATTTGACTCCTCTCAATTTTAATCATAGCCATTGATCTCATCCGATCAATGACTGAGATTAAATCCACAATTTATCACACTTTTAAACAAAATAAGTCAAACCCTAATTATTTTCAAAAAATAGCCGCACCTTCCTCCTCTTCCTCTCTCTTTGATCTCCTCTTCCTCTCTCGAACCTCTCTCTTCGATCTCCCTAGATATCAACGACGACGGAACCCAGCGTCGCCAGCCGTCGACGGAATCCCAGTCCCGCCAGTAGCCATCTCTACTAACGCCGGCTGCACCACCAGCCATTGAAGCAGCCGTCCACCAGCCTCCGTTTAGAGGTAAACTCCGTTAACTCCGTTAAGATTAACATACAAACTGTCGAAATATGTTCTCTTGGATCGAAATATAATGAGAAACATGGAATATGACTCCCATTTATCGTTTAAAGATATATTCCTCCGTCCAATAATATTTATACACTATATTAAAAATAGATGGTCAACAATACTTTTTCAGTTTGAAAACTTAATGAATAATTTATGTTTTTTTACTCATTTAACTTTGCTATGAGATACTACTATTTAACACCAATGCATTTTAAAAGGCATTAATTATTATGTTTAATGGATAATGTAGTAGGAGTATTTTTCACTATTATTTATATTTCTTAACTTATGTGTTAAGTCAATAGTGAATAATTATCGCTGAAAGGAGGGATTACTCTTTATGTCCTGTCATGACAATATATACTGAAACACATGATTAAAGAGACGGAAAATAAAGAGAAAGTTGTGTCAACATCAGTTTGAGATCTTGGCATTTTACACTTGTCGGAATCACAAGTTTAAGATTCGTTGAAAATGGAGTTGTGTATCTTTTAATTTGCTAAGCTCATTATTTTCAATATTGCAGTTTTCCGTGAGAGAATCTATCTATAAGCAGATTGAAGCTGTCATTTTGAAATATCAAGAAATTAAGAAAAATATCAAAGGTATGTGGACATAGTGAAGCCGTGTGTAGCCTTATGCGATTCACTATTATTGTTATCTTTCTTTGATTGTTCATATTGAAGTCTAGTGAAGCCGTGTGTGGCTTTGTGCGATTCACTAGCATTGTTCTTGATATCTTGTTGGTTTTGTTGTTGCTTGAAAATTATATTGTGAACTTGATCTTGAATGTTTAGGGACTCGGTAGGTTGAAAATGATTTGGTGACTTGGTAGGTTGAAAATGATTAAGTGTAGGGACTTTAAGGGTGACACGGAAGGTTGAAAGTGGTTAAGAGTAGGAAGTTTGAAGGGGATTTTGTATTTTGAATGTGACTTGTTTGATGACTTAGTAACTTGAAAATGGTTAAGTGTAGGGACTTTGAAGGGGTATTTTTGTTTTGAATGTGGTTTGTTAGGTCACTTACTTGCTCGAAAATGGTTAAGTCTAGAGACTTTGAAGGGTATTTTTTTGTTTTGAATTAGTTTTTGTTTTGATACTTAGTTGCTTGAAAATGGTTTAGTTGGTGACTTTATTTGTTGAAAATGCTTAAGTGCCAGTGACTTTAATAGTGAACTTTTGTTTAGAAGGTGATGTTGTTGGTTACTTTATTTGTTGAAAATGCTTAAGTGCCGGTGACTTTAAAAGTGAACTTTTGTTTAGAAGGTGATTTGTTGGTTACTTTATTTGTTGAAAATGCTTAAGTGCCGGTGACTTTAATAGTGAATTAGTGTTTAGAAGGTGATTTTGTTGGTGACTTTATTTGTTGAAAATGCTTAACGTTTGGTGACTTTAATAGTGAATTAGTTTCGTTGGTGCCTTTGTTAGTTGAAAAAGCTTAAGTTTTGGTGACTTTAATAGTGAACTAGTGTTTAGGAGGTGATGTTGTTGCTGACTTTTTATTTGTTGAAAATGCTTAAGTGCCGGTGATTTTAATAGTGAACTTTTGTTTGGAAGGTGATGTTCTTGGTTACTTTATTTGTTGAAAATGCTTAAGTGCCGGTGACTTTAAAAGTGAACTTTTGTTTAGGAGGTGATGTTGTTGGTGACTTTATTTGTTGAAAATGCTTAACTTTTGGTGACTTTAATTGTGAATCAGTGTTTAAAAGGTGATGTTGTTGGTGACTTTATTTGTTGAAAATGCTTAACGTTTGGTGACTTTAATAGTGAATTAGTTTCGTTGGTGCCTTTGTTAGTTGAAAAAGCTTATGTTTTGGCGACTTTAATAGTGAAGTAGTGTTTAGGAAGTGATGTTGTTGGTGACTTTATTTGTTGAAAATGCTTAAGTGCCGGTGACGTACTTTAATAGTGAACTTTTATTTGGAAGGTGATGTTGTTGGTTACTTTATTTGTTGAAAATGCTTAAGTGCCGGTGACTTTAAAAGTGAACTTTTATTTAGAAGGTGATGTTGTTGGTTACTTTATTTGTTGAAAATACTTAAGTGCCAGTGACTTTAATAGTGAATTAGTGTTTAGAAGGTGATGTTGTTGGTGACTTTATTTGTTGAAAATGCTTAACGTTTGGTGACTTTAATAGTGAATTAGTGTTTAGAAGGTGATGTTGTTGGTGACTTTTTTATTGAAAATGTTTAACTTTTGGTGACTTTAATAGTGAATTAGTTTCGTTGGTGCCTTTGTTAGTTGAAAAAGCTTAAGTTTTGGTGACTTTAATAGTGAACTAGTGTTTAGGAGGTGATGTTGTTGGTGACTTTATTTGTTGAAAAAGATTAAGTTTTGGTGACTTTAATAGTGAACTAGTGTTTAGGAGGTGATGTTGTTGGTGACTTTATTTGTTGAAAATGCTTAAGTGCCGGTGACTTTAGTAGTGATCTTTTGTTTGGAAGGTGATGTTGTTGGTTACTTTATTTGTTGAAAATGCATAAGTGTTGGTGACTTCAAAAGTGAACTTTTGTTTAGGAGGTGATGTTGTTGGTGACTTTATTTGTAGAAAATGCTTAACTTTTGGTGACTTTAATAGTGAATTAGTGTTTAGAATGTGATGTTGTTGGTGACTTTATTTGTTGAAAATGCTTAACGTTTGGTGACTTTAATAGTGAATTCGTGTTTAGAAGGTGATGTTGTTGGTGACTTTATTTGTTGAAAATGCTTAACTTTTGGTGACTTTAATAGTGAATTAGTTTCGTTGGTGCCTTTGTTAGTTGAAAAAGCTTAAGTTTTGGTGACTTTTTTAGTGAACTAGTGTTTAGGAGGTGATGTTGTTGGTAACTTTATTTGTTGAAAATGCTTAACGTTTGGTGACTTTAATAGTGAATTAGTGTTTAGAAGGTGATGTTGTTGGTGACTTTATTTGTTGAAAATGCTTAACTTTTGGTGACTTTAATAGTGAATTAGTTTCGTTGGTGCCTTTGTTAGCTAAAAAAGCTTAAGTTTTGGTGACATATTTAATGAACTAGTGCTTA
Organism: Capsicum pubescens; assembly: GCA_030864215.1. NCBI lineage: Eukaryota > Viridiplantae > Streptophyta > Magnoliopsida > Solanales > Solanaceae > Capsicum > Capsicum pubescens. Next base: position 187,134,207 of record CM061544.1, on the reverse strand, counting down.
GGAGGTGATGTTGTTGGTGACTTTATTTGTTGAAAATGCTTAACGTTTGGTGACTTTAATAGTGAATTAGTGTTTAGAAGGTGATGTTGTTGGTGACTTTATTTGTTGTAAATGCTTAACGTTTGGTGACTTTAATAGTGAATTAGTTTCGTTGGTGCCTTTGTTAGTTGAAAAAGCTTAAGTTTTGGTTACTTATTTAGTGAACTAGTGTTTAGGAGGTGATGTTGTTGGTGACTTTATTTGTTGAAAATGCTTAAGTTTTGGTGACTTTAATAGTGAATTAGTGTTTAGAAGGTGATGTTGTTGGTGACTTTATTTGTTGTAAATGCTTAACTTTTGGTGACTTTAATAGTGAATTAGTGTTAACAAGGTGATGTTTCTGGTGACTTTATTTGTTGAAAATGCTTAACTTTTGGTGACTTTAAAAGTGAATTTTTGTTTAGAAGGTGATGTTGTTGGTTACTTTATTTGTTGAAAATGCTTATGTGCCGGTGACTTTAATAGTGAATTAATGTTTAGAAGGTGATGTTGTTGGTGACTTTATTGTTGAAAATGCTTAACGTTTGGTGACTTTAATAGTGAATTAGTTTCGTTGGTGCCTTTGTTAGTTGAAAAAGCTTAAGTTTTGGTGACTTTAATATTGAACTAGTGTTTAGGAGGTGATATTGCTGGTGACTTTATTTGTTGAAAATGCTTACGTGCCGGTGACTTTAATAATGAATTAGTGTTTAGAAGGTGATGTTTTTGGTGACTTTATTTGTTGAAAATGCTTAACGTTTGGTGACTTTAATAGTGAATTAGTTTCGTTGGTGCCTTTGTTAGTTGAAAAAGCTTAAGTTTTGGTGACTTTAATAGTGAACAAGTGTTTAGGAGGTGATTTTGTTGGTGACTTTATTTGTTGAAAATGCTTAAGTGCCGGTGATTTTAATAGTGAACTTTTGTTTGGAAGGTGATGTTGTTGGTTACTTTATTTGTTGAAAATGCTAAAGCGCCGGTGACTTTAAAAGTGAACTTTTGTTTAGAAGATGATGTTGTTGGTTACTTTATTTTGTTGAAAATGCTTAAGTGCCGGTGACTTTAATTGTGAATTAGTGTTTAAAAGGTGATGTTGTTGGTGACTTTATTTGTTGAAAGTGTTTAACGTTTGGTGACTTTAATAGTAAATTAGTGTTTAGAAGGTGATGTTGTTGGTGACTTTATTTGTTGAAACTGCTTGATCTAATTAGTTGATTCTGATTGATTGCGCAGATGGAAGGTGATTATAGCTGGATATATCACCGGAACCATGATAATAGAATGGGTATTAGGGAGGAAATTGTTGAGGGTGTCAAAAGATTTGTTGAACATGCTAAGACACTTGATGTTTGGACACGTTTTTAGGTAACTCGTTGTCCTTGTGTTAGATGTGATGGTATAAATCTTGTAAGTGAAGAATATGTAAAGGAACATCTTTATAGAAAGGGGTTTCACGAGGACTTTTTAAGATTGCGTGGTATTTATGGTGATGTTGTGCAAAATAACTTTGTTGCTGGAGATAGTAGTAGGTCTGTAGGGCGTAATGAATATCAAGATACTAGGATGACAGAAATGGTGCACGATGCATTTGGGATCCAACACGGGGTTGACTTTAGGGAAAATGTTGAAGATGTTCCTAATAGCGAAGCGGGCAATTTCTACGAAGAATTGCAGGCTGCTAGTCATCCTTTTTTTACGGGTGTTCGCACTCTCATTTGTCTGTTGATGTTAGATTATTACATATTAAATCTGACTGGAATATTACGGAAGGAGGAATGAACTCAATTATAAACTTTATTAGAGAGTTAGTTTACCCCGACTTGGAGGTTCCTGATTCTTTCTATAAGGCAAAAAGATTGGTGTCAAAGTTAGGTCTCTCGTCGGTTAGAATTGATTGTTGTGACAATGGATGTATGTTATACTTTAAGGGAGATGCTAACCTAGAGTTCTGTATGTTTTATCAGCACTCAAGATATAAGCGCGGTTCTACTGGTAAGCAAATTGCTTTTAAGGCAATGCATTATTTACCTCTTATACAAAGGTTGAAGAGGTTGTATGCTTCTTACAGCTCAGCTCCTCATATGTGATGGCATAGTGAAAGTAGAAGGGCCCACGGTTTTATGTGTCATCTATCTGACGAGGAAGCTTGGAAGCATTTTAATGCAACTTATCTAGATTTTGCAGTTGAGCCACGAAACATTCGATTGGGATTATGTGCGGATGGGTTGTCTCCTTTTTCAGTTGGTGGTGCGCCATATTTATGTTGGTCTGTATTTATCACTCCTTATAATCTTCCTCCTGAAATATTGATGACTAGTCCCTATATATTTCTAAATTATGTTATTCCTGGCCTGCATAATCCAAAAAGCAGAATAGATGTGTACTTGCAACCTTTGATAGATGAACTTTAGATTTTATGGCATGAGGGGGTTGAAACATGGGACATCTCTCTTAAACAGAATTTCAATATGCATGCATATCTAATGTGGACTGTAATGATTTTCCTGCTTATGGAATGTTGTCGGGGTGGATGACCGCTGGAAAGCTGGCTTGTCCATACTGCATGGAAAAAACAAAATCTTTCACATTGAGACATGGTAGGAAAAATTCATGGTTTGACTATCATCATTGTTTCTTGCCACCTGATCATGAATTTAGGAGACTCAAAAATGCCTTCAGAAGGAATAGAAGGGAACATGATGGTCCCCCTCCAATGCTGTCTGGTCACGACATCTGGGAAATAGTTCAGGATTTGCCTAAAGCCAGCGAGGAACGATTGTACAGGCTTGATGGATATGGCGTTTTGCATAACTGGACTAAGCAAAGTATATTTTGGGAGTTAGAATATTGGCCAGATAATTTACTTAGAAATAATGTTGATGCCATGCATACTGAGAAGAACTACTTTGACATCTTGTTCAACACAGTTATGGATGTCACCGACAAAACAAAGGATAATCCTAAAGCCAGACTTGACTTACCAGAATATTACAACCGCAGAGAATTACACTTACAGCGGGGGCCCAATGGCAATGTTCTTAAGCCCAAGGCTAGTTTTACATTCAAGTTGGACCAAAAACGTCAAATATGTGAGTGAGTTCAAAGTTTGAAGATGCCCAATGAATATGCCTCAAATTTGGGAAAGAGGGTTGATATGACACAAGGAATCTTGCATGGAATGAAAAGACATGATTGTCATGTTTTCATGGAGCAATTACTTCCAATTGCTTTTATTGGTTTACCTGAAAACATATGGAAACCAATAACAGAGATCAGTTTGTTCTTCAAAGACTTATGTGCCACCACATTAACAGAAGAAAATCTGGCACAAATGGAAAGTAATATTGTTGTTATCACCAACAAGCTAGAGAAGATTTTCCTGCCAGTGTTCTTCGATGTGATGGAACATCTTCCTATTCACCTTGTGTACGAAACTTGACTAGGTGGTCCAGTTTAAACTAGGTGGATGTATCCATTTGAACGGTAAGCATTTGTAACATATTTAAATGCATACTTTTTTTGTTAAATATTGTAAACATCTAACCTTAAGATTGTATAGGGCAATTTGAAAATTAAAAAGGGGTCCCAAAGACAAACATAGGGTGGAAGGCTCTATAGTTGAGGCATATCTTGCAAAAGAAACTTCTCAATTTTGTTCATACTACTTTCGTGATGAAGTTGCTTGTTCAAGAAATCAACCGAATCGTCATCAGGTGGATGTGAATGAGCCTTATTTGCAACCAATATCAATTTTCAATCAATTTGGTTGTAAGTCTAAAAAAACCATACCTCGCCGGCTCACTCCCACGGAGCGGAAATTAGCAACTTTGTATATCTTGTTGAATTGCCCCGAAATTGAGCCCTTTCTGAAGTAAGGAGATTCAAATTTTAACATATGTTTTTGTTTACTTATTCCCTTAAAGAAACTAATTGTGTATCCCATGTTGGATGTTCAGTTCATTTAAGACTCAATTCTACAAAAATCAAGTGTATGCATCATTTGCATCATGGTTTAAAAATGAGGTTCGTCAGTGTATTAATGTTTCTACAAAGTTTAAACATTTACACATTCGTCAACTAAAATATATATATGTATGATATTTTTAGGTACATCATTCACCAAATGCAGCCGCATACGATAATCTCTTGAGAGATATTTCTTTGGGTCCAGTCGAAACTAATGCAATATCCCAATACAAAGTAAATGGGTTTAATTTTTCCACCGAACAACACTCCAGGTCAAGGAAAACAAACAATAGTGGTGTTTGGGTTAAGGGTGATGATGATGTTGATTACTTTGGCATCATACACGAGATCTTAGAACTGGAGTACGCTGGTTTCCCAATAAAAAAATTATCCTATTTTTATGTAAGTGGTTTGATCCAAGCACAGTAGGCACAAGAGTACATAAGGAGCATAACATCATTGAAGTAAAGCACAATAGGTCGTATCCTATTTACGATCCATTTGTTCTAGCGCAAAATGCTAAACAAGTGTTTTATGCTCCTTATCTGTTGCGCAATGACAAGTCTGATTGGTGGGCTGTGATCAAAACAAGGCCTATAGGGCGGGTGGAAGTTGTAATGTGCTGGAGAATGCTTATCAAAATGAAATGCAGATTGGTCACCAGCTAGTGGACGTTGAATTAGTGGACGGTTTGAATCACCCAAAAAATATTTTTGAAGAGGTTAATATTACGGAAGAAGAGGCTGAGTGGGTAGGAGATGAGGAAACCTCCAAAGAGGGTGAATGGTTTAGTGGAGAGTCTTCAGACGAGGAGGATTAGTTTTATAGGTTAAATTTATTATTTATTGATATGTAGTACACTATCTAAGTTTGTTATTTCCACTTTTCCATGATTTATATAGTAATAAAAATATTCTTGTCTATATCTTGTGTTGTTGGAGCGATTTGAAGTGTGAATGAGTAACTTGACATTAGTTACTTGGAATGTTTTCTTATATATTCATTTTGTAGAAACTAACAACTTGTTAAATTCACATAATTTAGATGTCAGGAAAAGGTGACAAAGGTAAGGGAAAATTAGTTGATACAACAAAACCAAAAAAGAAAAGAGAACCTCCGCCTTATAGACGACCGACAGGTATTCATATATGTGAGGGTCGGTTTGCTGATGCACCAGCACGAGCCTTATTGTCTAGGTCGTTCGAGGATTCGATACCTACTCCTACGCATGTAGGGCCACTATATGGGTCTACACCGACCCATTCTGCTCCTATGGCCATGCCACCGCCGGCACAATACTATCGGACAGTCGCTGGCCTCTCCAGATATCTACCATTATCGATACCCTCCTGCAGCAGTCACGCAGCTTTGCACAGTGATTCTGCTGGATCTATTGGGTTATCAGATCTTCATCTTGGAGGTACTCCATCTGGTGCTTTCGATCCACCCACGCCAGCGCATCCACCATCGCTTACTAGGCAGCCAAGAGATAGAGATGATTCTACAAGGATTTATATGGTTCCAGTTGTGAGAGGGTAAGATTTCTAAATATAATAACGTTACTCATTTTTTCCATTACTATTTTATTATTCCCGATGAAATTATCGTTTGATCTTGTGTTGTAGGTTTAAGCCGGATGCTAGAGTTGGAAAAATGGCGCGAATATGCATTAGTCGGCACTTCAACGGCTACTAGACCAGCTGGCAAAAGGTTCCAGAACTTGACAGAGATATAATGTTTGAAGAATTTAAGGTAAGGATTTGACATATCGCCTACTTATTAACAATTTGTTAGAACACAAGATTGAATATTATATTTTGGTTGTAGAAATTTTACTGGTGGGATGCTGCAAATGAATTTCTTATAAAGTGGAACTTTTTCCAAAGATGTAGAGTCAGATTTAAATATCTATTGGATTATGCTCGAAAGAAATCGATAAAACCTAAGTGGATTCCTGAACCCTTATGGCCACTGTATCAACACCAATGGAATAGCCCAGAATACCAATTATTGAGGGAAAAAAGAAAAAGAGCCCGGGCATCATCCAAGAGTGGCTCCCTACATACTGCGGGTGCTAGAAGTACTCTTGCAGTGAAAGAAAAATTGGTATGTAACTTTTGCAGTTTTAATTTTTTGTTTCTATTTAAATTTTTTTATTATTTGAACATTGATAATTTTTTCATATGCAGGAAAAAGAAATGGGTAGGGATCTACCAACAGATGAGATTTTCGAGGTGAATCATTTGAGAAAGAAATTGAACCCGAATGATGAAGATGTCTAGGTTGAACCTCGTGCAAAAGTTGTCCACGTAAGAAATAAATTTTGAATATATGAATCTTTTTCTCAAAGTTGATATTATTCAACTATAACAACTTTAGTATTTTTGACTGTTAGTATTAAATTTACCTTGAATATATATAGGATGAATTTAGGCATCTTCTTGGTGAGTATCGTAGTAGTCTGCCTCCTGAAAGTCAGGGTGGCCCAATACCCCAGCATGTATAGAATGAGTTATGGACAAAAGCTTCGGGTTCTACAAATAGAGGTCATTTCTACGGATGCCTCACTGAATATTTTGGCGATAATATTAGGCGTTCGTACGGCCCTGCATACTCTAGCTCTTTGGTTGATGCATAAACCATTGTAAGACTACAAAATATGATTTCTCAACTCACCAAAGAGCTTGCTGAACAGATACAGAGGTATGTTGAACAGAGTGCGAGGCAGAAGAAGACGGAGGAGGCAATGACATCAGAAATCAGGATCCTGCAGCAGCAGTTCAGTTCTTTCATTCAGACTGGGGGGTTATTCCTCCGTGTCCTGGTGATGCAGTTCGGGCTGCAAAAGGTCTAGGCCCCCTGGATGATTTCAGCAAGGATGATGATATGAAAGACGAGGACGAATTCAATGATGATGACTGTTAGTTTAGTGATTTTTGTATGTCTTGTACTTTAAATTTAGACATTTTGTTGTTTGAAACTATTTTTGTAGTATTTTCGTACTCACTTTTGTTGGATATTTTGTATGCGTTGTACACTTTTGAAAATTTTCATTTACTTTTTTTTTTGTTGTGTATTTCTATTTTGGTTACTGCTCTATATATTTGTTGTGGTTGCATGCAGTATTTGGGTTTTCAATTTTTTATTTTTTTTAAATTCCCAGAAAAACTGACCACAAGTGGTTGGTTTTTCTATACTTTTTTTTTTGCAAAAAATTGACCACATGTGTCGGTTTTTCTATTTTTTTTTTGTAAAAAACCGACCACAAGTGGTCGATTTATTTTTCCCTAAAATTAATTTTTTTATTTAAATAAAATAATAATAAATTTTAAAAATATATATATATATTTTTAAAAAACCGACCACTCGTGGTCGGTTTTTAAAAAGCTACCACTACTTTTTCGACCAAAGATTTTGGTTGGTTTTGTGGTCGGAAAATGGGAAAAACCGACTACTTGTGGTCGGTTTTTCTTTTTTTTTAGTAGTGATAGTTGTTAATCATATATGCAGTTTAATGTAATATGCAGTTGGTTTTAACGCTCATTTAATCTATCATATGTATATATGTATATATGTATATATGTATATTTATGTATGTATACCATATTCTACAAGATAGTATATGTGTCAAAATAAAAGTCAGTCACAACTTAAGAGATTGAATTTGTGCATTTAAAAACATGGTATTAACCTATAGATAACAATTGAAAAGATTGGTAATATACCATCATGACTTGTTTTATTAATCTATAGATATACAAAGTTATATGTAAAAAATATCGTAATAAATGTATAAATATAAACAAACACTAATTCGTCAATAGAGATTTCAATTGCTAAAACGGCAAAGACTATTGTAAATACGTATTACATGGCTCATCTATGAGACATATTCAATTACCTAATGCATACACATTATTATGTGTACTATTAATATTCTTTAGACAACACACTTATTACAAAGACTAGTTTAGCATTGAAAAAAATATATCACTGGACAATTTCCAACAAAATGGAATATCATATTTGATATTAGAATTAAAAAAAAACTGAAGATCAGTTGGTATTTTTAACTAAAACCAATAAAATGGAGTTACATATGTACTGTCTAAGGGATAATTATCATGTCACTACTCTCACACTCAAATTGAGGCCTCACTGACTTATCCTGACTCTCATCATCACTAACTGCGCCAATCTCATTCTTCTGAGTCCCATGCTTCCATAGAAGAGCAACATAACGGGTACGAAAAGTTTCTGCATCAAATATTCAGGTGGTATACCTTTTATATGGCTAAGATACTCCGCATATGCAACAATGAAGACTCTACATAATACGGAACATGTGAGGACTTCTTAGGAAGATCTATGATGACAAAACTACTATCCTGTTAAACCAAAAAAACACAAATGATCAACCAAAAAAAATACAAATGATCAAGAAAAAAATTATAAAATGTATATAAACTAGTTTTCAACTCAAGGGATATAGCGCACCTAAACAATTGGGATTCAACCCATGATTTCGGCATAGTGGCGTATTGACCAAAGCATGTTCCCATAAATCTTCTAAGCTGAACACCGAATAGAATTTGTTTTAAAGTATTAAATATCTTCATCTCCACATAACACGAAACATGCGGGGCCTTCCTAGGAAGATCTATGATGACAAAACTACTATCCTGTTTAACCAAAAAAGCACAAATAATCAACCATAAAAATACAAATGTTCACCAAAAAATTATCAAATGTATATAAAGCCTCATCCATAAACTAATTGTATACAACTACATATCATAAAACAAATAAAATTTTTATATGCTAACCGAATTGAATATATGTATAACTGTATGTATATATATATATATATATATGTATATATGTATTTATTTACATACATAGTTATATTTACATAAGTATAACTGTATGATGTAGATATATGTATATCTCTTTACACCAAATACAATCGCACAAATACAAAACCTTAATATTATGAGATTCTACACAACTAAACTACAAAAAAGTCTAATTGATAAATATAAAAAAATACCTTATGTTGAATCTCAAATTAAATGATGGAGTACCACGATTAGACTTATCTACATGTTTAGTATCTCTTGTTACTCTCCTAAAAGGGGCTTCCCTATCCATTCTAAAAACTAGAAATTGGTTACTTGCACACCTAATTAACACTGCATATATATGAAAAAATGAATAAAATTAGTGGGTAATGTAGAGAATAACTTAAAAAAATAAAGAAGAACAAACAGATATATCCGTAAAGATATAAAATTTACCGTAAAAATCTTCAAATCAAATCTATGCGAGCTTATAGGAATTAAAAAAGCTTCAACGTAATTTTCAATGGACAAAAATCAGCTAATCTATAGTTGAAGAACACAATATGTGAGAAATCTTGGGAGAAGAAATAGAAAAAGATATATTCTATGATATTTCAATTGAAATAAGTTTGAGATTGGCACAATCTCTTTAGCATAAAAACTTATTTCCGCCTAAAAAGTAAAAAAGCTTCACGTAATCTTCAATGGACAAAAATAAGCTTATCTGCAGGTGAAGAACACAATATTTGAGAAATTTTGGGAGAACAAATAGGAAGAAATATATTGTATGATATTTCAATTGAAAGAAATTTGAGATTAGCACAATCTCTTTAGCATAAAAACCTATTGCTGCTTAAAAAGTCCAATCAGAGCAAAGAAGTAACCCTATTGCCGCATATTACTCCAATCAGGTAAGAGTGAGAATAAAATATTTATTATGAGAGAGAAAAATTAATTTGCCTTTGTTATATACATTAGAAATTATATTTGTATAAATAGACCCACATAAAACTGAATTTTAACCAACAATTACCTGTGAATTGTAATTATTTAAAAAATTACTCATACCATGTAATTATGAAAGATTTTTACCTATAAACTATAATTTTTCCTTTTAATTTTGGATTTGGGTTGTAGGGCTAATGGACTTGGAAATTGGAATGGGCTTTGGGCTATATTAGAAGACTATTAGTGTTAGATATCAATATCATACATATTATATATATATATACTTTTCTTTAATATTAGTATATACTTTTCTTTAATATAAAGAAAAATATATACTAATATTAAAGAAAAGTATAATAAATTTTTTGGTTTAAATCGAAAAAACAAATTATGTCAACCTAAAAATCGAAATCCGAACCGAAATATCAAATTTATTAAAAAAAATCAAAACCGAAACCGAAAAAATGAAATAATTTAATTGGATTTGATATTTTGGTTTTTCAGTATTTATGCCCACCCCTAATACTATAAGATGTGTTTGAATGTTGAATCATAATGTGTTTATTTATTTTTTAATATTTCTAACTTATTTTTATAACTGTAGGGACCGACATCCACAAAAATCCTACATACTGTTATCGATGGTCTCAAACAGTTCATATTGTGCCTTCTAAATATGAAAATGTAGTTACGGATAATTTCAGCTAGATGAAACTCCTTTAAATACAAAAGCTCTACAAGTTTAGTTGGCGTACCCATTCAATACAAAATCTTTGAGTGGCATGACTTCAAGTGTAGAAGTTTAGGACATGAAATATGCAAAAGCTGAAATTATAAGTACATCGAACATGATGTTGTGGGCGATGCAATTTTATTAAATTTAAATCCGTACAAAATTCGGATTATATTAAATTCAAAATATATTAGTCCCGAATAAATATTACGGATTAATATAATTGAATTAATTATCTAAGTCCAAATGGATATGGATTTAAATAAGGCCCAATATTTATTGGGTTAGTCCATTAATTTGGGCTACAAATGATGAGCCCACTTTACTAAGTCCAAAATATTGTCATATTCTAGAGGCCTAACTAAGCGTCATGTGTCAAATGACGTGGCATGCCAAGTCAAGTGAAGGAGACAATAGGACTGTACCACATGTCAAACTGATGCAACAGGCCCATGAAATAAAAGCCCATAAAAGGCGTCATATCACTTAAATCTAATTGGTCAAAGAAAGTCCATATTCATCATAACTCTTTCTTTCCTACAACTATAAATAGGGGCCTCATAATTCATAAAAAGAGACCCCCAGAACTCTAACAAGAAGCAAGAGAAAGCTCATGGATCAAACGCCATAATTTCTCTAAAAAGCTCAAGCATTCAAATCAAGTTCGTCGAAATTCAAGATCAAGACCGCAATATTCAAGAACAACCTCAAAAGCCCTTGAATTCAAGCACAAGTCAAGATCAAGTCCCTCAAATCAACAAATCAAGTTCAAATTCAAGATCAAGTTTTAAGCCCTTGAATTTATATTTGAAAAGGCGATTCAGAGGATTAATAGAGATTGTAACACTCACATATTGAAATCAATAAATTGATTGTTGCAATATTTTCTTGTCTCGATTATTTATTTTTTGGCCTCAAAAATTTTATTATCCAATAAATTTTGGTACGCCAAGTGGGACAATCTCTACCTCTTATCTCAACTTTTCATACTTCAAAGTTTAAGAGCAACGAAATGACTTCCAAGAAGGTCAATTCTAAATCAACTACTTCCAAGGTTGCAGATTTAAAGTTCTTTGCTGAAGTAGAAAGCATCCTTGGTGTTACTTTTGGAAGCCTGGGAGCTGTCATAAGAAGCAAGGCAGGCTTGCTAGGACAATAAACACATCTAGTGTCGTCCGCTCCAGCTCTAGTTTTTGGATCTTCAACCCCAAAAAGAACGAAGTCCAATAAAAGTTCTTTGAAAGAAGGAAGCAGTGTGGCAGAATCTCTTAAGAAGACTCTAGCTCTAATTGAGCATTCAGGTTCCAAATGCTCTGGCACAAAGAGCGATGGTCGTTCAACAAATGCGTCATCTCCACTTACACCATAGAAGCTGAGCACTTCAAGGATCAACTTATGTGATAATCCATGTTACTCTCCAATGTCTCTGGTAATCATGTAAACAATGGTAACTGATGCCTCATCTATGGAGGAACAACTTGCGAATTTGACAAAGGTAATTAAAGGCCTGACCAACTATGTTCCGAATCAAAAAGCTAGGATTGATAAGATAGTGGATAGGGTGGAAGGATTGATAGACGGAGAATCTAGCCATGCACCGGGAAAAGCTCCAGAGGTTCATGAGATAGAAAATCCTGTAAAACAAACACCATCAACTAAAGAGGTGCAAATTTCTGCTGAGGGAATGATCCCGATTGGGCAATTGAGGGAATTTATTGAAGGGACCCTCAAATACAAGTATGATGTTGTCACCAAGTCTTCCATTGCATATTCCAAGACTTACACTGCAAGAATAGATAGCCTCAAAATGCCTGCTGGCTATCAACCCCCCAAATTTTTACAATTTGAGGGCAAAGGTAACCCAAAATAACATATCACACACTTTGTCGAGACATGTAATAATGCTGGAACTTATGATGAATATCTTGTCAAAAAATTTGTTCGTTCCCTAAATAGAAATGCCTTTGATTGGTATACAGACCTCGAGCCTAACTCTATCGATAGTTGGGAGCAATTGGAACACGAGTTCCTAAATCAGTTTTATAGCGCAAGGCGTACAGTGAGCATGATAGAGCTCATAAATACTCGGAAAAGAAAGGATGAGCCAGTCATCGACTTCATCAATCGATGGAGAAATGCGAGTCTAAACTGCAAAGATAGGCTCAGTGAAGCTTCTGTAATAGAGATGTGCGTCCAAGGAATGCATTGGGGACTTCTCTACATCTTGCAAGGAATTAAATCAAAATCATTTAAAGAGTTAACTACTCGTGCTCACGACATAGTTGAGCATGTATTCTGCTGGAAAGGAAGGAACGCCTATTCATGACCCTCGAAGGGGAAAGGAAAAATAGAAACCCAAAAAATGGGGCAAATTTATTCCAAAAAAAATAAAATAAGGAGTCCATGAATATTGATGTGTCTCCTGTGAAGGTCACCACAAAGGTAAGCAAGAAGCAAAGTGTGAAGACGACTTCTGGAGCATGTCCGAATCAAAAAAGTTTAAAGGAGATGCAAGAAAAGGAATATCCCTTCCTTGATTCTGATGTTTCTGAGATTTTCGATGAACTCCTTGAGCATAAGCTCATTGAACTTCTAGATATGAAGCGTCCCAACGAAGCTGGAAGGACCAATTACCCTAATTATTATAAATATCATGGGCTCATAAGTCATCCTCTAGAAAAGTGCTTTGTATTTAATGATAAAGTCATGCAACTAGCAAAAGAGAAGAAGATCTTCTTCGATGATGAGACGGCCAGTTCTGATCAAATCTCTATTACTTTTGGCTCGCTCGACCCAGTCCAAATATGTGTCAAAGAGAATAATGAGAAAATATTAAAGCCTAACAGGTCTTCAGTTGATGAAGGCAATGATGAAGGTTGGACTCTGGTGATGAGGCATAGACGCAGGAGGATGAGTCTGCAAAAGGAGTCATCCGATAAGCCAACTAGAAGAAGAATGGTAAAGAAACCAAGAAAACAAAAGTTGGTTGAATTCCCAAAGAAGACAAGTGTGACTGAGCTTCACCACGAAAAACTCGGCGTCTGGTGACTTTAGAGGAATTCTTACCGAGTTGGTTTCGTGTAAAGACTGCCCAAGTCAACCTTGAGGCATCTTGTTTTAATACCGCCAAAGAGGGGGCAAAGGGTGAGAAATTACCCATGGAGGTTCCTTCACCTTCTGGAAAGCTTGCTGAAACTCTTGGCGAAGAGGCACATGTGTGTGATACAAAAATCACATTCACAAATGAAGATCTTCTGCTTGGTGAGGCCCTACATAACCGTCCCTTATACATGGTAGGTCAATTCTAGGAAACAAGATCAATAGAATCTTGATAGATGAGGGGTATGGAGTCAACATCCTGCCTATTCGCACGATGAAAAAACTTGGCATCGCTACTAGCGAACTTACGAAAGTCGTATAATGATCCAAGGCTTCAATCAAGGGGGACAGAGGGACATAGGTTTATCAAGTTGGGGATTCGTATGGATGATTTTTAATCAAACCCATTGATGCATGTGATCGATACAAAAACTTCATACAATATATTGCTTGGTAGGCCTTGGGTGCATGGGAACAAAATTATCTCATCCTCTTACTATAAATGCTTGAAGTACCTCAAAGGCTGAGTGGAAATAAAGATAGTTGCCGATGATAAGTCGTTCACTGAAGCTGAGTCATATTTTGCCGATGCAAAATTCTACTTAAAAAAGCATATTGTGGATGAGAAAAGGGTTGAAGATGTCACCAAGACCAAGTGTGATGATCTTGCATCTAAGAAGGTCGCGGTGATTGTCGTAAAAGTCGCCACTAAGAAGCCTCTCTCTACTTCAAATAAAGAAGGTGTTGCTTCTACGAAAAAAAAGGTAACTCCCATTCTTCGTTACGTACCGAAGGTAAGGAAAGAAAAAGGTCACCCATAAGATTCCCAAGATAATGTGCTAAAGGGGCTAACTTTACCTATCAGGAAGATTGATAACGCTCAATCTACAACTCTCGTTTGAGTGTAAAGCGGTCGTTAGCAAATATAGAACCCAACCTGGGTTGGGTGTCGATCCCACAGGGAATAGCTTGGCCAACAAGTAAGTAAAATTACTAAACTTTTGGTGCAAGTCTCGTAAGAAGGGGGGATTGTAATGTGTCACCAAAACAATTAAATAAAAGCTGAAAATAGCAAAGTAAAAGAGAAAGATTGTTACGTAAGTTGTAAACAATGAGAATTGAGGCGTTGGGGTTATGTCCACCTTCTGAGGTATACGTCTCTATTGGCTATGAGTGTGTAGAATTCTGACATGCAATTGCTTATAGAGGATTGTAGTCGATGGTAAATCCAAGCGTCTCTCGACCTAAACAAGGACTATTTCACTTTAACTCTCTCGAGCTTAAAGCGTATCTAACGGTAAGAATTCTCCAAGAGGTTAGTCCAGTTACGGCACTAGCTTTTTAATAGGAAAGGGTGTCCTACTACCTTGACATTATCTCTTTTCCAGACAAATAACTTTTCTCTCGAACAAGTTAAATGTTAGACTGGCGTATTCTTGCGTTTGCAACCGCAAAGAATGTAGATTAAGATGAAGAGAATAATGATATAAGCAATATACGTGCCTCGAACTCACAAACTCACAGCAATAGATAGTAACTCATTCGGCTTCCATAACCCCAACAGAGAAGTTTAGTTACCCATGAATGCGAAGGAGATCACGATTGACATTGTTGTTATACCACAAGATTGAGAAATTTCGTGTAGCTTTGGTGGTAGGCGTGAGGCGTGAATTCCTTAGCAAAGTAACGATTCTCTTGTTGCGGAAATTAAGAATAGATGAATGGAAGAAGAAAACTAGAATTAATAGAAAGATTAGAAGAGTTGTAGAATTGTTTGTAGTGTAGAATAATAGAGGAATAGAAGATGAGAGGGATGGAAGAAGGTATTGTGTTCTCCCTCCTTCCTCCCTCCTTCTTCAAAATCTCTAGCATGATAGGGTATTTATAATACCCATATCCTACTCCTACTAGATAAATAAAATATCTAACCAAATCCTACTAGGCTAATGTAATACTTAACCCAATTGTACTAGGTTAATGTAACATTATCATAATCCAAATAAAATAATGAAATACATAACCTAATTGTACTAGGTTAATGTATCATTGTCAAAATCCAGCTTTGTGTCTGTAAGTCCCCAAAGTCTTCAGAATTGCTGTTTTAGCCCGGGACAGATTTTCCATGCAGCAGGTTTGGTCCCCCACAGTCTTCAGAAATGCTGTTTTAGCCCGGGACAGATTTTCCATGCAGCAGTTTTGGTCCTTAGGCGTGTAAACTCCCTTCCCTTCCTTCGTGAGCTTTCTTTAGCGTCAAGTAAGCCATAAAATGCTGAATTATGCATCATTTATACCTGAAACTTTACTAATCATGTTCGTTAGCTCACTTACAGGAAAAAGGACTAAAAGTGCATGAAATATATAATTTGTTCTCAAAACTAGGCTAAAATATGGGCAAAATATATTGATATAGGCGCGTAAATTCGCCTATCATCAACACCCCACACTTAGAGCTTTGTTCGTCCTCGAACAACATATCATGTCCTTCTAAGCATCAACTTAAGGTTTTTACAGCAACAGCACAAAACATTTATTAAGACAAGCACAACGATTATCAACCAAGAGTATCTTTCCGATTATAAGTAGAAACAATTTAACCTCAAGTATAGACTCGTGATGGTGATCAACTCGCATGCAAACGTTAAAGTGCATAGAATCATATACAACTATCCAAAACTCATCAACCATGTGTGTCTCACCATATAGTACCCATAATCACTCACAAATATAGCATATTTTTCAAACATGGGTATTAAAATGACCTTGCTCTCACTCTCACAAAGAATTCATATGTAGCAACTGATGACCATAGGCTTGCCCTTAATGTAATACTCTACTAAATGTTGGAATGTTAAGATTAGGATCAAGTAGGTCTTTTGATGGTTGTAATGTAGGCTAAGGGACGGGTAGGACTATTTTGGCCAAGAATAGTGACTAGGTTCCTAAGCGCTTCAATACATCACTTTGTATCATTGACACTTTTTTCTTTCAACCTTTCATCTTTCTTTTTTCTACCACCCTTGTTCTCCTCTTTTTTCAATTTTAAGCACAACTCACTTTTCAGCTTTCTTTTCCTTTTTCTTTTCACAACATACCTCTTATGATAGCTTTTTTTTTTCTTTTTCATAACACATTCAAGAACCATTCCAATTTATAGCATTATACTCACCTAATTTCCTTTTATGTTGTCACATGACATTTTCACTTTAAAGCACTTAGGGATTTTGGGATCAAATTACGGTCTTGAAAGAAATGGATTAGGCTTTCATACAAGGTTGTCAAAGAAAATAGGCTAAAGGCTCAAAAGGGTTTAACTAGGATGATGTCCATGGGTAGGTAAAACTGAAGGTAAACAAATATGGGTTGCCAAAGAAATGCCTAAATCATATCCTAAACTTACACTCCTTATTTTCGCTTTGCATACATACCAGGCAAGTTCTAGCATCAGCCACAAACATAGAATATACTATTATCTCACACACACAAGGCACATGGTCGACTTGCTTGGAAGTAATATAGACTCTCGACCCAACAAGTGAAGGAATTGAACCACACAATATCACATAATGAGTCACAACTAGAGCCTAAACGTCTCAATAGTCACAATTGTAGCACATACTCTTGTTATAATCTCATGCTGCCTATCAAAATAATTTCATGCGAAGCTAGAAAAAATTTACTACTAAAAAAATGAAACAAAAACAAAGCAAACAAACATAGATGCGAGTAGAGAAGTATAGCATGCAATACCACCACCCCACACTTAGTCGGGACACTGTCCTCAGTGGAGAATAAATACGAAGAACCTGGTCAGTCGAACTCGTCCTCAATGTCGGGGGTCATACCCTTTGCATCGGAATCATCATTAGAGTCGTCATCCTCAGAAGTTCCTCATAAGTATCCCACTTAATTCCAAGCGTGAGTCGAGGTATTTGCAGTGAGGAGGGTTCTCCTTGCTCTTTTCGGCCTCTTTTCTTGCCTTTTTGTGAAGTGGTCTTGCTTTGGGTGCCATTGTACCTGAGACTTAAAAAAATTGTTCATGTTAGCATCATCTCAATGGATACAATCTATAAACAAGCAGTAGTGGCACCACCCCACACTTAGTTTGTTGGTACAGACTAGTGAAGTGAAAGTGGTCGATTACTCAGACTTCATCGACATACGTTTTAGGGGCTATATTCCAACAAGAAATTCAGATATGTAACACTTCTTGCAATCTTTGCAATACTTTCATGTTAGGTATATCAAGACTTCTTCATAGGGATTATATCATGGTATAGTTTCTATCAATAATCACAATCTCCTATGTCGGTAGGCAACTATAAGTCTTATTCTGATGAGCGAGACATCCCAACATGTAAGTATTCAAGTGACAAGAGCATGCAATGTTCATGACTATAGCAATTCCGCAAGTAGTATAACAATGCATCAAAATCAATTTCTAGTTGGAAACAAGTTAAGAGTATCCTAACGTTCATGTTCACTCACTTGGTTTTGTATCAACAATTCAAACACATTAATATCACCAATATTTCTTCAAGATGTAGCAATTCGTAATAGACATAGAAACGTAGCACTTACGAAAAATAGATGAAGAACAAGAGAGTACTTACGTGATTGAAGCCTTTGGAGATGTTCTTGTGAAGTGGGAGAGCAAAAAGAAAAGTTTTGAGATGATTTGGAGAGTATATGCGGCGCCTAGGTCAAGTTTTCAATGTGTTTGTGTTTCAAGACTAAGTATCCTTTATATAGGAAGAGAATGGGTCGGGTTTTGACCCATTTACAATCGGTTTTGGAGACAAAAATGCTACATATGCGGCGCATAATGCTTGGCATAGTCATGGTATATGCGGCGCATTGTCTATGGCATAATGGGACATATGCGCCGCATAGTCTATGGCATTTGTAGACATATGCGCCGCATAGTCTATGGCATATGAGATACTGAGACCAAATGCCATAGCATAGGCGGCGCATAGTCAAAAGCATACCTAGGAATAGGCGGCGCATAGTGTATAACACACTAGATTCCGAGACCTTAGGCTATAGGATAGGTTGTGCATCGTTCGTGGCCTAGTTTTACCAAGGCCTAGCCTTCCTCGAAGCCTATTTTGGCATGAGAAATGCTCAATCCATAGCCTTATGCATCACCCTTCCTAACTTACCAACTTTACCATACAATGCGTCCAAATCGTCAATTGAAATCAATCTCCTCGTTGACTACTTCTTGCACCTATATTCGCTCAAACAAATGAAAACGATTAGTACGATGGGTTGCCTCCCACCAAGCGCCTTAGTTTTGGTCGTGGCACGACTCTTATTTTTGGATTTTTCATATATCAAAATCAAAACAAGTACTAGAATAAAATGAAAAATGAAAAATGATAAACGATAAATGATGGGTTGCCTCCCATCTAGCGCTTGATTTATTGTCGCGGCACGACATAGTTACCTCGAGTACTTAGACTTCGTCGAGATAGATGGTGGATCGTTTTCTGAATGGATTCAGACGACAATGAGGCTTGCTTGTAGGAGGGATACCAATTATATCATCAATAGCCCAACCCATAGCTCTCATGTATCTCTTCAGAGCAGAGATGAGAGCCTCTACGTGCGGTTTACTTAAATCATCCGCACTCACCGGAAGTATATTTATACTTTCCAAGAACACATACCTTAGATAATCGGGGAGCTCTTTCGATTCTAACGTGGGTGGCTCTTCAATAGATGGCTTAGCTGGTGGTGTAGGCCGATTCTTGAGATCAAGATCCAGCTTCTTGGGAGTATAGCGATATGTTCCTAATCCCGATAGAGCACAAATAGCTTCTTCAGAAATTTCAGCATCCTCATTCTCTCCTTTCATGAGCAAAACCTTCAAAGGATCATCAAGAATTTGCTCTTCTTCAAGTCGTTCTTTCTCATCATCAAAGACAACATCAGCCACAGAAAATACACTCGGATCTTTGGGTTGCTTCATTGATTTGCAAACATCAAAGCGAACCACTTCATCATTTATTCGGAATGAAAGCTCATTAGCTCTCAAATCAATGAGCACACTTCCTGTAGCAAGGAAAGGGCGTCCCAAGATTATGGGAACCTCTGAATCTGCTTCACAATCCAAGATGACAAAGTCTGCTGGAAAGATAAATGAAGAAACCTTTACCAAGACATCGCATAGAATACCAACCGGTCGTTTTACCGACCTATCCGCCATAGCAAGCCTCATATTAGTTGGTGTAGGATCTCCTAACCCCAACTTCTTGTAGATCGATAATGGCATCAAGTTGATGCTGGATCCTAGGTCACATAATGCTTTGGCAAAGTTCAAAGATCCGACGGTGCAAGGAATAGTGAAAGCTCCGGGGTCGGCCTTCTTCTGAACTATCGATCGGGTAGCAATTACACTACAATGATGCACATCATCTTTCAGCTCATAACTTGCTGCCCTCTTCTTAGTCAAAAGATCTTTCATAAACTTCGCATACCCAGGCATTTTTCTAGCGCCTCTACCAACGGAACATTAATGGTCAGCTGCTTCAACATGGTCATGAATTTGCTGAACTTTGTATCATCCGCCACCTTCTTCAATCTTTGAGGAAAAGGTGGTGATGGGTATGGAAGTGTTCTCTCCACAGTTTTCTTCTTCTCTTGCTTCCATTTTCCAGCTTTTTCAGGTTGCACGTCGTTAAGAACGTTAGGTGAGGCTGCTGCGGCATCCTCCTCTTTTGCCTTGTCATCAATTTCCACTTCTTCGTCAACCACTTGCTTGCCTTTTTCTGAAGGTTCCAGCACCTTACCATTTCTGGTAGTGATGGCCATGCATGACCCATCATTCCTTGGGTTTTGCACAGTATCGCTAGGTAGAGTGCCAACCTTTCTTTGATTGAGTGCTGCTGAAAGTTGGCTCAGTTGCTGCTCTATTTGCTTGATTGAAGTGGAATGAGAATCAACTAGTTGTTTCATGGAAGACAAATCATTGATTACCTCAGTAACTCCCGCGCTCGTTGTTTCCACTCCTTTCAATAATTTAGCCATCATGTCTTCCATACTTCCAGAATTAGATGTGGTGGTATCACGTCTACCAAGGGGAACATAAACACCACTCTTTTCATTGTTTTTTCTCCAACTACCTTGGTCCTTGTTTCCAGAATTATCATAATAGTTCCGACCTTGGTTTCCTTGGGCATTCCCTCGGAAACCCCCCTGATTGTTCAAGTAGTTGGCCTCTTCTTCCGAATCAGATTCGTCTCTTCCTTTTAGCGCCACAGCTTTCACTTTTTCGGTCTTCCCTAATAATAAATGCTTTGTAAGAAGATCCATCTGTGTTTTTATGTACGCCATATCTTGATCACGTTCTTCTTGTCTTCTTCTTTGGTCTGCAGTCATGCCTATAGATAAAGTGGGGCTTGCTACCTCGGAATCCCTGGTATGCCAAGCTCTACTTTGTTTCGTCATGCGATCTAGCATATTGCATGCTTGACCAAAGGTGAGGTCCATAAAAGATCCTCCAGCCGCATTATCCACCACTGGTTTAGTTATTGAATTCAAGGCTCTGTATAGTATCTCCATTAGGTGAACATTAGTCATATGATGGTTTGGACACCTCGCTAGCTTTGTCTTGAACCTCTCCCATGTTTCATGAAGAGCTTCAGTTGGAAGCTGACGAAAGCTGCTGATTTCATCTCTCAATTGTGCCCTTTTGGAAGGCGGAAAGAATCTTTCTAGGAAAACGTCTCTCAATTGCCTCCAATTTGTAATTGAATCAGGAGTCAGCCCATTCAACCATAGTGTTGCCTCCCCAGACAGAGACAATGGGAATAGACGTAATCGAATTGCATTCTGACCAACACCAGGATTGTCAAAAGACTTGCATGTAGAAATAAAGTTGATGAGATGCATATTCGGATCATCGCCTGCTAGTCCACCAAATAATCCCTTGAGTTGCAATAACTGAATCATGGTGCTTGTGATGTTGAACTTGGCTCCGGGCGCTAATGGTGGTGGAATTATAGCTACAGTGGCTCCGGCTCCATCAAGATCATCATCATCATCATCGAATGGTATTTCACGTTGTACATCCATTGATGCACTGAACAAAAAACCTGCAGTAAACAAAAACGAAAACTAAAAGTAAAAGTACGAGAGTCTTTGACCAAAGGGTCTAGTAATTATTACAAACTTAATTGACACTTGTATTCCCCGGCAACGGCGCCAATTTTTGATAACGCTCAATCTACAACTCTCGTTTGAGTGTAAAGCGGTCGTTAGCAAATATAGAACCCAACCTGGGTTGGGTGTCGATCCCACAGGGAATAGCTTGGCCAACAAGTAAGTAAAATTACTAAACTTTTGGTGCAAGTCTCGTAAGAAGGGGGGATTGTAATGTGTCACCAAAACAATTAAATAAAAGCTGAAAATAGCAAAGTAAAAGAGAAAGATTGTTACGTAAGTTGTAAACAATGAGAATTGAGGCGTTGGGGTTATGTCCACCTTCTGAGGTATACGTCTCTATTGGCTATGAGTGTGTAGAATTCTGACATGCAATTGCTTATAGAGGATTGTAGTCGATGGTAAATCCAAGCGTCTCTCGACCTAAACAAGGACTATTTCACTTTAACTCTCTCGAGCTTAAAGCGTATCTAACGGTACGAATTCTCCAAGAGGTTAGTCCAGTTACGGCACTAGCTTTTTAATAGGAAAGGGTGTCCTACTACCTTGACATTATCTCTTTTCCAGACAAATAACTTTTCTCTCGAACAAGTTAAATGTTAGACTGGCGTATTCTTGCGTTTGCAACCGCAAAGAATGTAGATTAAGATGAAGAGAATAATGATATAAGCAATATACGTGCCTCGAACTCACAAACTCACAGCAATAGATAGTAACTCATTCGGCTTCCATAACCCCAACAGAGAAGTTTAGTTACCCATGAATGCGAAGGAGATCACGATTGACATTGTTGTTATACCACAAGATTGAGAAATTTCGTGTAGCTTTGGTGGTAGGCGTGAGGCGTGAATTCCTTAGCAAAGTAACGATTCTCTTGTTGCGGAAATTAAGAATAGATGAATGGAAGAAGAAAACTAGAATTAATAGAAAGATTAGAAGAGTTGTAGAATTGTTTGTAGTGTAGAATAATAGAGGAATAGAAGATGAGAGGGATGGAAGAAGGTATTGTGTTCTCCCTCCTTCCTCCCTCCTTCTTCAAAATCTCTAGCATGATAGGGTATTTATAATACCCATATCCTACTCCTACTAGATAAATAAAATATCTAACCAAATCCTACTAGGCTAATGTAATACTTAACCCAATTGTACTAGGTTAATGTAACATTATCATAATCCAAATAAAATAATGAAATACATAACCTAATTGTACTAGGTTAATGTATCATTGTCAAAATCCAGCTTTGTGTCTGTAAGTCCCCAAAGTCTTCAGAATTGCTGTTTTAGCCCGGGACAGATTTTCCATGCAGCAGGTTTGGTCCCCCACAGTCTTCAGAAATGCTGTTTTAGCCCGGGACAGATTTTCCATGCAGCAGTTTTGGTCCTTAGGCGTGTAAACTCCCTTCCCTTCCTTCGTGAGCTTTCTTTAGCGTCAAGTAAGCCATAAAATGCTGAATTATGCATCATTTATACCTGAAACTTTACTAATCATGTTCGTTAGCTCACTTACAGGAAAAAGGACTAAAAGTGCATGAAATATATAATTTGTTCTCAAAACTAGGCTAAAATATGGGCAAAATATATTGATGATAGGCGAAGATACAATAAATCCATCCTCAAGACTTCTTGAAGAGTTTGTGGATCAAAATCTTCCACAAGATATGACACTCCCTATGAAACGTACACAGGATGACTTCGATCCAAATGCATACAAGCTATTTGTAAAGGATGGATACAATCCAAATGAGCGATCAAGGTTTGGAAAACATTCGTCGGAAGGTACGACCAGGAAGGCACATGAAGGCCTAGGATATACGCAGCCACCTCCAATTCGCATCTCCATAAGAAGGGCGGTTAGAAATTACATCACTGTAGAAGAAGAGTCCACTGGATCCAACAAGAGGGCTTAAGTCTTTGACCGACTTGGAGAATCAATGGCAAGAACTTCTATGTTCAAAAGGTTAGGACCTCTAAATAATAGGAAAAGCAACAAACATAAGAAGATTCAGCAAAGCACGATGATACACTCTTCACTTAGAATACGGAAGGATTTCCAAAGTTTGATTCCTTCTAGAATGAAGCGATAGACGAAACTGGTAGTTTCATGCAACGAGGTGCTAAAAGCAAAGGCGCATACTGTAGTTTATACCAAGAAATGCGAAGAAGATGAAGAGAGTGTTAGCTCCTCATATCATGTTATGACCCAAAATAAGAAAGATGTCTCATCTTGAATAATGGTTGATGAAGAGATAGAAGATGCCTTTTGGTGTTATCATATATCCGTCAACGATGATGATCCTCAAAAGAAGAAAAATGCTGGAGATGCTCTATCGCAACTTGAAGAAGGAGTAAAGGGAACAATAGATCCCTTGAAGGAAGTTAATCTTAGAACCGATAAAGAACCAAGACCAACTTACCTGAGTGCGTTTCTAGAAGTGGAGGAGGAAATTTCTTATATGGACATACTCAAAGAAAATATGGATGTCTTTACCTGGAGCTATAAGGAAATGCCTTACTTAGATCCAAAAGTAGTGGTCCATCAGTTGGCAGTCAAGAATAATGCCCGTCCTGTTAAGCAAGCCCAAAGATGCTTTAGGCCGGAGTTGGTTCTACTGATCGAAAATGAAGTTAACAAACTCATTGAAGCTGTCTTTATTCATGAAGTCAAATATCCCACGTGGATTTCAAGTATTGTTTCAGTACGGAAGAAGAATGGCCAAATTTGAGTTTATGTTGACTTTCGAGCTCTCAACAACGCATGCCCTAAAGATGATTTTGCAATCCCCATACCGGAGTTAATGATTGATGCCACCACTAGTTATGAGGCAATATCCTTCATGGATGGTTCATTCGGCTACAATCAAATCTGTATGGCGCCAAAGGATAAAGAACTCACTGCATTTCGTATGCCCAAAGGTATTTATTGCTACAAGGTGATGCCTTTTGGTTTGAAGAACGATGGCGCCACTTATCAAAGGGCTATGCAAAACATCTTTGACGGCCTGCTCCATAAAAATGTTGAATGCTATATGGATGATCTAGTGGTGAAGTCAAGAAAGAGAGACGACCACTTAAAAGACCTAAGAATAGTATTCGAGTTACTTCGAAGATATCAACTTAGGATGAATCCATTAAAGTATGCCTTTGGATTTACTTCAGGAAAGTTTCTCGGCTTCATTGTGCGACACCGAGGAATTGAAATTGATCAAGCCAAGGTCGATGAAATTTTAAAGATGCCCGAACCTCAAAATATTCATGAGCTAAAAAGCCTTCAAGGAAGGCTTGTATACTTAAGGAGGTTCATCACAAACCTGGCCGGAAAATGTTAACCACTTAGTCATCTCATGAAGAAGGACACTCCCTTCGAATAGGACCAATCTTGTAGTAATGCCTTTGAGAGTATTAAATCATACTTAATGAAGACACTAGTTCTTGCGGCACCCATACCTGGAAACCCATTGATACTCTACATCGCGGCACAAGAGAGGTCAGTTCGAGCACTACTTGCTCAAGAAAATAGTGAAGAAAAAGAAAACTCACTTTACTATCTGAGAAGAATGATGACACCAAATGAGCTGAAGTATTCTCCAATTGAAAAGTTATGTTTGGCATTGGCTTTCTCTATCCAAAAGATGAAACACTACTTTCAAGCTCATGTTGTCCGTCTCGTGTCTAGGGCAAATCCTATCAAGTTTGTGATGTCAAAACCAGTCCTAAGTGAACGACTTGCAAGGTGGTACCTTCAATTTCAATAGTTTGAGATTGTGTACGTTCCCCAAAAAGCTGTAAAAGGACAAACATTGGCTGACTTTTTGGCAGATCACCCAATACCTGATGACTGGGAGCTGAGCAATGAACTCCCTGATGAAGATGCAATGGTTGTTGAAGTTAGATCCCTATGGAAGATGTACTTTGATTAGGGGTGGCAAACGGGCGGATTGAATTGAATTTGGACGGGTTAAATATGGATGGAGCAAAAATGATTTGGATTGCAATCCGCCCATATATATATATATGGGTAAATATGGATTTGGTCAAATATGGATTGGATAAAAATAGTTCCAACCCACTTTATCTCCTAAAATAAAAAACTTAAAACTTCTATATCATATCAATTTGACTTTTTTCCCGTTTCATTTTTTTAAGTTTTTTCTTTTTAGTTTTTTTTCTCTCTCTTCTATATATAGCCTCTAGTTTTCTTTTTTTTTCATTTCTTTTTTTCTCTCTCTTCTATTTCTACCCTTTGCTTTTTTTTTTGTTTTCCTTTTTATTCTCCTTTTTTCCTAGTTTCTTTTTTTTTTTTTACTTTTTTTTTGTTTTATTTTATATTTTTTTATTTTTGAAGAACATGATTAAGTCGAGTACAAATTATGAATGATGACTGAGATATCATAACCATTCATAATATTTGTATTCATCATCATTTTTTTTCTTTTTCCTTTTCTCCTTTTTCATTACTTTTTTCTTTCTGATTTTTTTTGTATTTTTTTCTTCAATTTTTTCTTTACGATTTTCTCTCTTTTCTATCTCTAACTTCTACCTCTCTTTCTTATTTTTGTTTCTTTATTGTTTTTTTTTTAGTTTTTTTTTATGATAACGAAAATACCATAAGCGCTTATTGATTTATATTCGCCCAACATTTATAATTTTTTAAGTACACTCAAGTGGACTCCACCTAATGAACATATATAGAGATAGTATCCAGAAAGATCTTGGAATTACATTCGTCAAACCAAATATCTTTAGCAGTCGCAAGAAGTACACAAATCAAGGTTTCTACGTACTTCTTTCCTTGCCTGAACTTGAACTCCTTGCTTCGTGCCATACTTCTTCTCTAACGAGAACTCTAAGATGAGGGAGTTAGAATTCGAATTTGAAGCTGGACTTTCCCACAAATACTAATGACACATATGCATTGAATGATACATTGTATATTTATATATTTCAATCTAAAGAAAATATAATTAATTCATATACTTATTTGTATATAAATACAAATGATAAATTGTACATATTGACAACTAAACTATTCAAATATAGATAATAAATTTATTTAAAATATATAGTATGATACAAATACAAATAAATTTAAAGTAAAAAAAATATATAAAATATAAAATGCAATGAAAAAAAAAGATGAGGAAAAGAATATAAAAAAAGAAGAAAAATGACAAAAATGACGAACCAAGAATGAAAAAGGTGGAAATGGAAATACAAAAAAAAAGAATGCGAAGAAAAAATAAATAAAATTGAAAAAGAAAAAAAATTGATGAAAAATAAGAAAGAAAAAAAGTGTAAGAAACTAGTAAAAAATAAGTGGAAAAAAAGAAAAAAAAGTAAATTAAAGAAAAAAAGAAAGAAAAAATAGTAAATTAAAGGAAAAAAGAAAAATAAAAGATAGAAAAAATTATAATAAAGGGGAGAGACTATATATAGATTATATTTAATTGATAAGAGAAGATATAATTGTATAAGCTAAGTGGGATAATTAGAAGCTTATATTTATTAACTCATATAGGTTTCAAGCGAATACGAATGATGAAATAAGAATGAGAAAGGAGAAAATGAAAAAAAAATACAAAGAAAAAGAAATAAAAATAAAAAATAAAAAAATAGATGAAAAGATGAGAAAGAAAAAAAGAAATGCAAAAAAATGCAAAAGATAAAAAGTAAATTAAAGGAAAAAAGAAAGAAAAAACAAAAAAAAAAGAAAAGAAACTAGAAAAGAAGAAAAAAAAATGAAATTTAAGGCATAGGTGGGTGATTTCTGTGTTTAAATGGGTACCCATATTTTAGCCATTTTGTCCATATTTGTATGAGTTTTTAAAATGAGTTGAAGTCCATATTTACCCATTTGAAATATGAGTGATCCAATTAAATAAATATGGGTTAAATGGACTCTTTTCACAAATATGGGCTGAAATTGCCACCCCTAACTTTGATGGTGCCGCATATCGAGATGGATCTGGTGACGGTGTGGTGTTCGTCACTCCATAAGAAGAGGTCATTCCATACTCTTTTACCCTAGCAAATCGTTGCTCTAATAATCTTGCTGAATATCAAGCTTTAATACTTGGACTTGAGATGACAGTTGACATAAAACAACTGCAATTACAAGTCTTTGGTGACTCCCAATTGGTGATTAAGCAGCTTTTGGGAAGCTATGAATTCAGAAAGCCTGAGCTACGGCCATATCATAATTATGCACAGAAGTTGATGAGGTGTCTTGGAGGAGTAACCCTCCAACATGTGCCAAGGAGAGAAAATAAGCAAGTTGATGCCTTAGTTGCTTTGGTCTCAACCTTAACTCTTCTAAATCAGATGCGAGTTACTATCCGCCAAGAATGGGTAGTACCACCGTCAGATGATAATGTAGAAAACAAGGTTGAATACCTCGTTACCGTGTTTGAAGCTGTAAAAGAAGATTGACGACAACCTATCATTGATTACTTATGTTATGGGATACTTCCAGAAGATCCAAGGAGAAAGACTGACATTCGTCGCCGTGCACCTCGCTTCCTTTACTACAAATACACACTGTAAGAAGATCATTTGAAGGAGTACTCTTACGGTGTTTGGGAGAGGAAGAAGCAATTCAAGCTTTGCAAGAAGCGCACTCGGGAGTTTATGGATCACATCAGTCTGGAACGAAGCTCTATTTTCACATTAAAAGGATGGGATATTATTGGCCAATGATGGTGAAATATTGCTTGGACTATGCTAGAAGATGCAAAGCTTGCCAATTCCATGCAAATTTCATACATCAACCTCCAGAGGTGCTA
The DNA here is from genome assembly GCA_030864215.1 of Capsicum pubescens. Lineage (NCBI taxonomy): Eukaryota > Viridiplantae > Streptophyta > Magnoliopsida > Solanales > Solanaceae > Capsicum > Capsicum pubescens. The sequence goes on along the minus strand of CM061544.1, from coordinate 187,105,660 downwards.
CATCCAACTGTAGCGCCTTGGCCATCAATGCTTGGGGAATGGATGTTGTTGGTCCACTACCAAAGTCTTCTGGTGTACACTTATACATCTTGGCCGTGACAGATTACTTCTCAAAATAGGCCGAAGTTGTTACTCTCAAGGAAGTAAAGAAAGAAAATGTTGCGAACTTCATCCGAGTGAATATCGTCTACCACTTTGGAATCCCTCAGTACATAATAACTGACAATGGAAAGCCATTTGATAACAAGCTGATGAAAAAAATCTGTGACCTCTTTGGTTTCAAGCAATGCAAATCTTCTATGTACCATGTTGCCGGTAATGGTCTAGCCGAAGCATTCAATAAGACTTTATGCAACTTGTTGAAGAAAGTCGTCTCCAAATCCAAATGAGACTGGCTTGAGTGGATGGAAGAAGCTTTAGGGGCGTATAGGATAACTTACCGTACACTGACGAAAGCAACCCCATACTCACTTGCTTTTGGAGTTGAAGCAGTCCTGCCACTTGAGCGTCAAATACCTTCTTTGAAACTGGCCATTCTAGAAGGGCTCACTGATGAAGAAAATGCTTAGTTGAATCTTACGGAGATAGAAGCTCTTGACGAGAAGAGGCTGGAGGATCAATAAAATCTTGAATGTTATCAAGCCCGGATATCTCGTTATTTTAACAAAAGGGTTCGCTTAAGGTGCTTCTAAGTTGGAGATCAAGTCCTTGTAGTAAGAAGGCCCATTATCACTTCTCATTAGTTTGGGGGGAATTCACTCCAAGTTGGATGGACCATATGTCGTAAAAGAGGCATATTCAAACGGTGATTACAAGCTTGTCGATGCAGATGGCGTGAGGATTGGCCCCATCAATGCCAAGTTCTTGAAGAAGTACTATACTTAAAGGAAGATAACACTCCTTAAGGCACGAGTATAAACTGCATGTACACTCCTTAAGGCATGAGTATAAACTGCATGTACACTCCTTAAGGAACGAGTATAAACTTCATGTACACTCTTTAAGGCATGAGTATAAACTGCATGTCCACTCCTGGCCTGCAAGAGTATAAAATGTGTACGGCTAAAAAAAAAATGAAAGTCCGCTAGGCTGAAAACCTCGAAAGAGGTGGCCTAGGCAAAAGTTAGGACACAAGAAAAAAAACACTCACCCAGAACTACGTTGTGACTTGATCCTCTTTACTGAGGTACGTAGGTGCTTGGAATTTCATTCCGAGTTCAGTTGCACGAGTGTAAAAAAAAATATGTTCATACAGTATATACCATAGAGATACCAAGTATGAAACTATTCTAATTAAATTTGGGACTTACTCTAAATATTTGTAACTCAATGGGGGAAACCCGTCGAAAAGAAAGAGAGTTCCTTCAATGGGACTTGGAATGCCAAAGTTCTCCAAGCCTACAACTAAAAGGATCTCAAAATTTACATGCCTTAAGGTGGACAAGATTTTTTCATTTTCACCTTAAACGGGCCTCTAACGAGTTTATCCTTAAAGGATATTGAAATTTTCATGCCTTAATATGGACAAGATTTGTCCCTTTTTACCTTAAGCTGACCACTTATGGGTTTATCCTTAAAGGATATCGAAATTTCCATGCCTTAAGGTGGACAAGATTTGTCCCTTTGCACCTTAAGTTTGCCTCTCGCGGGTTTATCCTTAAAAGGATCTCAAAAGTTCCATGCCTTAAGGTGGATAAAATTTATCCCTTTTCACCTTAAGTTGGCCTCTTACATGTTTATCCTTAATAGGATATAAAAATTTCTATGCCTTAAGGTGGACAAAATTTTTCTCTTTGCACCTTAAGCCGGCCTCTCGCGGGTTTATCCTTGAAAGGATATCAAAATTTTCATGCCTTAAGGTGGACAAAAATTTGTCCCTTTTCACCTTAAGCTAACCATTGGTAAGGGCCTATACTTAAAGAATACCATTGCATAAGTGAATCAAGTGAAAGGGCCCATACTTAAAGAAGACCATTGCATAAGTGCATCGATGAAAGAGCCAATATTTAGAGAAGATCATCGCATAAATGCATCGGTGAAAGGGCCCATACTTAAAGAAAACCATGTTGTCTTCAAGAAAAGTCTTTCGGTATTAAGGTGATGGAGGCGAAGTTAAACTCTTACCACCTTAAGCCGGCCAATTATGCGTAAGTTTTTCGGTCTTAAGGTGACAGAGGCGAAGTTAAACTCTTATCACCTTAAGCCGACCAATTATGCGTAAGTCTTTCGGTATTAAGGTGATAGATGAGAAGTTAAACTCTTACCACCTTAAGCCAGCTAGTGGTTGCATATTGCATATTTGTTTCAACCCTACAAAAAAAAGGAGGAAACAAGAAGAAAGTAAAAACACTAATAGAAAGGAGCGTTGCGATCTTGAAAATTGTATATCAGCAACTTGGATTAAGACAAGATGCCTTGATGAGAATAAAACCCTCAAAATCTAGTTTGAGGCAATTAAATCACCCTTTGGTGGTGATGTTCCCACATCAAGATATAAATTATTTGAGGAAGAAATGCAAATCTGGAATCCTCTGTCAGATAGCATATAAGATTGACTTTGAAAAATTATCTGGAACAATCCAAAAAATGATAAAATACAAATTTTGGATATGTTATACATGCATGTTTCCTACATCTTTAGGATCAATTGGATCATAATTTTGATACTCTCACATTGAGATATAATTTTTTTGGTGATGTCGCGTAAATCTAAAATTGTTGATGCATCAAAACTCAATGTTGATTTCGGAATAACACTTGAAAATATCTCGAGTGTATTAAATTATGAATTTTAGATATGTTATATATATATTTGTATCTAGTTTCACAAGAATCAAGCGGCTTGTGATTTCATCCTTCCTACTTCAAGATATGATAGTTTTAGTAAAGACGCGCAGATCTAAAATTTTCAGCATGATAAAATTCAGGGCTAACTTGAAAAAATTATCGAGATTTATATTGAAGGAATTTAAATCTGAATTTTGGATATGTTATAGATATCGAAGTCTAGTTTTTTTAGTATTAAATATTTCATAATTTCAATATTTTTACAATTAGATATGAATTTTCTACCACTAACATGCTGTGCTGAAAAAAAATAACAAAAATAAGAGAAAAGTAGGAGGGAAAGAAATTACCTCAATGTTGTTGATGGCTTGAAAACCCCAAAATTGATATTAAAAAAGTGAGGAAACTACCTCCTTTTATAGAGTTGTAGGATGGATGTTTTCTTCTCCAATATAAATTCAGATTGGAATAACTTTCATCTCCAAATTTAAATTGTAGATTGTTTCTTTCTCCAATATAAATTCAGATTGGGATGACTTCCATCTCCAAATTCAAATTGGAGATTATTTCCTTTTCCCATAAAAATTCAAATTGGAGGTTATTTTCTTCTCCCATACAAATTTAATTTGGAGGTTGATTTCTTTCTTCCATACAAATTCAAATTGGAGGTTGTTTCCTTCTCCCACACAAAGTCAAATTAGAGGTTGTTTCCTTCTCCAATCTAAGTTTAAATCGGAAGAGTTTTATTTCTGGTTAAGTAAAGCAATGAAAAAGTCATCCAAAACTGTTTGAAATTGGATATCATGCCTCACCAACGGGTCTTAAGTATAGAGATTCGTGGAAAAAAAATAAGAGAGCTTTGAGAGAAAATTTCAATATGGTTTGGCTTTAAAGTTTTTGAATGAGGTGTTCTTATGTATGGAAAATCGTTGAAGCGCGAAAGAAACATGTTTAAATAATCATACTTCAAGGCTAGTCTCCAAAATATTAAATGTCTCGATAAGTCTTGAAGTAGGGGGCATTTGTGGACGATGCAATTTTATTAAATTTAAATTCGTACAAAATTTGGATTATATTAAATTCAAAATATTTTAGTCCTGAATAAATATTATGGATTAATATAATTGAATTAATTATTTAAGTCTAAATAGGTATGGATTTAAATAAGGCCCAATATTTATTGGGTTAGTCCATTAATTTGGGCTAAAAATGATGAGTCCACTTTACTAAGCCCAAAATATTGTCATATTCTAGAGACCCAAATAAACGCCACGTGTCAAATGACGTGGCATGTCAAGTCAAGTGAAGGAGCCAATAGGACCATGCCACATGTCAAACTGATGCAGCAAGCCCATGAAATAAAAGCCCCTAAAAGGCGCCGCATCACTTAAATCTGATTAGTCAAAGGAAGTCCATATTCATCATGACTCTTCCTTTCCTACAACTATAAATAGGGGCCTCATAATTCAAAAAAAGGGACTCCCAGAACTCTAACAAGAAGCAAGAGAAAACTCGTGGATCAAACACCGCATTTTCTCTAAAAAGCTCAAACATTCAAATCAAGTTCGTCGAAATTCAAGATCAAGAACGCAATATTCAAGAACAACCTCAAAAGCGCTTGAATTCAAGCACAAGTCAAGATCAAGTCCCTCAAATCAACAAATCAAGTTTAAATTCAAGATCAAGCTTTAAGCCCTTGAATTTATATTTGAAAAGGCTAATCAGAGGATTAATAGAGATTGTAACACTAACATATTGAAATCAATAAATTGATTGTTGCAATATTTTCTTGTCTCGATTATTCATTTTTCGGTCTTAAAAATTTTATTGTCCAACAGATGTGATTAGTTATTTTTGTTCTTTCATTAATATACACGTTGGTTGTTATGTATTGTATGGAGATGATATATGACTTCATATTTTATGGAACAAAATATATAAATTAACATTTCATGACATAATTAGTTACTTCGTACTTTTATAAAAATGGTATATAAATTGATACCAGATGGATGTAGTTGTTTATAAATGTAAGATGTAATATGATATTTTAATTATTAGGTAATATATTTTTTCAAAGATTGGGTCTCTCTGGCAACATATGTTATTGAAGATTTTGTAGCTAATTTCTATACTTTATATAGTAATGGCATACAACAATAACATACCCAATGTATACTTTATGTAGTAACAAAATGAATGTATAAATTGATCTCTCCTAATTACAGATCATAATTCAAAAATACATATTTGTATACTTACTCCATACACTAAAATAAATAAGAACATATAATATTTGGCAAGTGTTCATTTCTACACCAACTTCTGTAATCATTATACTCATTTCGTACAAATATAACATGTAAGAAACTGCTTTATAAGTCTTCAGTGGAATATAGATATTTCATATTGATTTTGATATAGTTTTCATACACAAAAATTCTAATAAAAATATTAATTAATATGTATATTAATTATGTATAAATTATTCTTAAAATTTTTAATATATATATAGAGAGAAAGATGGATTAAAACAACCCCAAACCAACAAATGCGATGATTATTGTAAAAGTCGAAAGTTAAAAAAAAAAAGACGTGTATGAATGGAGAAAGATTAAATATTTTACTCCCTCCGTCCCAAATTATGTGTTGTCATTTGACCGGACACGATATTTAAGAAATAAGTATTGATTTTGTTAAAGTTACAAAATTACCCTTCTTAAAAAAAGGAGTAACAGTATTTAAAATCAAGTGGGACCATTTTTAATTGAAAAAATAAATAAAAAAAGAAGTAATAGTATTTAAAATCAAGTGAGACAACTAAGGGTAAAATTGTAATTATGTATTTAAAAACTTACCAAATAAGGAAAGACGACATTCTTTTTGGGACGGATCAAAAAGAAAATGATGACACATAATTTGGGACGGAGGGAGTAGTAGATTTTACCAAGAAAAGTAATAAAGTGAGTAGGTATTCTGAAAAAGTAGAAAATGTGTATAAATAGAAAAATCTTTTGACCATAATTTACTCCTACATGAGAGTAAATTCTCTGAATGATCACCATGTTTGGAAAATTGCCTACAAATATCATTTTTGTTTTATTTAGGACAAGAATATCATCCAACTTTTCTTATTTTTCTTAAAATATACTTAACACCTCAAAATCTTTCTCTCTCCTCCTTGGAATGTCATGTCATTAATTTTTTTTTCTTTATAAATGTATAACTTATCAAACTTATTTAACTAAAGGTTTATCCTAATTTTTTTTTTAAATTACACATGATATATTAATCATTGAAGATTATTTAATTACGCCAAAAGCTTGGGTTATTTTATTTGATATGTACTCTTCAATTTTTTTTTTACTTATTTATTTCACCACATAATAATAGTTTAAAAATACAAGTACTTATACAAATTGGTACAATAATTTTTTTTGTAATTTATTTTATATACTAAAAATTCTTAAAATGTGAAATAAATAAAACGATGGATTTCATATTTTAGACATTAATAACCAGTTTGGGATTGCTTATTTCCTAAAATAAGCACTTATTTTGAGAAATAAACACTTCTTTAAAAAAAAAGGTGTTTGGTAAACTTGCAAAAGTGCTTTTAAAATAAGCATAAGCAGTTTTTCTGCTTCTCAAAATAAGCAGTAGCAGTTTTTCTACTTCTGGGAAGAAGCAGGAATTTCTGCTTCTCAAAATAAGCAGAAGCAGAAACAGAAAATTATTTTTTTTATTACAAAAATATCCCTATCACACACACAAATATATATATATATATATATATATATATATATATATATATATATATATATATACAACAATAACAAACTCAGTATATTCCCACATAGTGGGGTCTGGCGAGGGTAGAATGTACGCAGTCCATACCACTACCTCCGAAGAAGTAGAGAGGTTGTTTTTGAAAGACCCCTAGCTCGAGACAAAGGACCGCATTCAAACATCGCACGCCTGCAACATGATGAAAAAAACAACGATACATCAATAACCAAAAAATTTACATTAACCAACAAAGGGCACCCTACTCCGCCCAAACCTAGCACTACCAACCAAACTACACCAAACTCTTCTAACTACAACCTAAGACTTGACCATACCCCTTAGCCCTCTACACTAATAGTAATCCTCCAAACCTTTCTATCGAGGGTCATGTCCTCAGTGAGCTATAATTGCTCCATGTCACGTCTAATCACTTCTCTCCAGTATTTCTTAGGTCTACCCCTACCCCGCTTGAAACCATCCAAGGCCAACCTCTCACACTTACGGACCGGAGCATCCGTGCTCCTTCTCATCACATGCCCAAACCATCTTAACCTCACTTTCTGAATCTTATCCTCTATCGACGCCACTCCCACCTTCTCCCGAATAATCTCATTCTTAACCTTGTCAGCCCTCGTGAAACTACACATCCAGCACAACATCCTTATTTCCGCCACCTTCAACTTCTGGATGTGAGAATTCTTAACCGACCAACACTCCGTTCCATACAACATAGCCAGTCGAACTGCAACTCTGTAGAATTTACCTTTAAGCATAGGTGACACCTTCTTATCGCATAAAATTCTCGAGGCGAGCCGCCATTTCAACCAACCTGCCCTAATACGGTGAGAGACATCCTCATCAATCTCTCCATTCTCCTGAATCATGGACCCAAGGTACTTAAAACTATCCCTTTTATAAACTACCTGAGACTCCAACTTCACTACCTCCTCGTCCTCTTGCCTCGATTCACTAAACTTGCATTCCAAGTACTTAACTTGCACTCAATGTTTGATTTTTAAAAATTTATATATATATATATATATATATATATATATATATATATATATATCTTACAAGTTTGATTAATGTTTGATTTTTAAAAATTTATATTTTATATTTTATATTTACATCATAATATTTTATGATTTATATATTATTATTTTATTTTCACTCATTTTCTTTAAATAAATTTGAAAATATCATTGATGATGATGACTAAAGAATATATGAATTATTTTATTATTATTAATGATAACAATTGACAGATGAATCACGTTACGAGATTGCTTTTTGCTATCATATATAAATTTTTTCCCGAATATTTAATTTTAAATAAATAATTCATGAAAAGTGACATATTTGTTAAAATATAGTGTGTATATATATATATGAATATGATGAATGCTTATTCGTAGTAAATTTTGACATCGTAAAAATATATTAAAAAAGACTTTAACTATTGTTCTAACGAAGGCATCATCATAGAGATAGAAGATGCAAACCAGTCTTTTGGTATACCTTCAGAAATACAAGATAGATGTTCTACAAGTATGGAGACATTGCGTAGTAAAATTAGGGTTGAAGTTATTGAGAATTTTTGTGATATATGAAGGTCTAATTATTTTTGTCGTTAATTTTTTTCATATATAGTGATTTAATTTAAGAAATGACTTCTGTATTTATTTTTGTTAGATGTTTTAAGTACTATTTAAATTATTTAAATAATATATCACCATTTATTTTATTTAATGTATTTATGTATATAAATATTGATTGAAAATTTTAGAGTACGTACTTTTTAATTAAATTAAAAAATTAATTAAAAATATTATAATAGATATTTAAAATAATTTTTCTCTATAATTTGATTTTAGTAATAAAGGTCTATTGATAGATGTCCTTTTTGGTCATTTGTCTAAAAAAACACTTTTTTAAAAAAATTATTCAAACACAATTTGATTATCAAAAGCACTTTTCGAATGAATTTACCAAACACAAGCTGTTTTTTTTTAAAAGCACTTTTTCTGAAAAACCATTTTATAAAAGTGCTTCTCAAATAAGTAGTTTTATAACAGCAAGCCCAAACGGGCTCTAAGTTTGTTATATATATGAGAATAAAAGAATAATATCCCCTTTTTTGAAGGAAAAAAAAATTATGTAGTCTTGAAACAAATAATTTTTTTTATAAAAAATACTAACAAAATGATACCTTCTTCAGTGCTATTACAAATGGATTTTTAAAATATTACTCAATCAATTATTCTTTACTTTTGATGGATTTAGATTGAAGTATGGGTATAAATTAGCGTTTAATTGTATAATAAAATAAAATATAAATATAATGATCACAAAAAAAAAGTAAAGAAACTAAATTAAAAATAATAATTTCTTTTCTAAATTTTATGTCTTATCTTACGGATTTACTTGTTTTATTTATGGACAGTTACTTGTAAAAAATTTGCAAGAAAAAAAATCTTCTTTTCACTATATATTTATCAAAAATTATCTTTCATAATAATTTGCAAGTAATCTATGTCCATATTAAATTTTTCAGGTAATAATACATATTAAAATTTTCTTATTGAATTTTGTTTGGCAACAAAAAATACCGTAGATTTGCCATCAATGTTTTTAAATAATAAATTATATTTTTTTATCCTCTATTACTCTATATTTGTAGGTAATATAACATCTTTGAATTATATTAATCCAAAAATTCTTTTGTATAATTTTAAAAAGTGGATTTTATTCTTTTATTCTCATATAAATAAAAAATTTAATTTCTAAAATATAAATCTATCTTTTTTATTTCTTTTTACATTTTAAGAATCTTTAATATATAAAATAAATAACAAAAAAAAATTAAATGAGTACCATTTTTTATAAGTACTTGAGTTTTAAATATTATTAAGTGTTGAAATAAATAAGTAAATAAAAAAAACTTTGAAAAGTACATATCAAATAAAATAATTTAAGTTTCTGTGTAATTAAATTAATCTTCAATGATTAATATATCATGTGTAATTTTTTTTAAAGAAAGAATTAGGCTAAAACTTTAGTTAAATAGGTTAAATAGATCTACTTATCTAATAAAGAAAGAAATTTTAATGACATAACATTTCAAGTAGGAGAGAGAAGGTTTTTGAGGTGTTAAGTATATTTTAAGGAAAATGGAAAGAGTTGGGTGATATTCTTGTCCTAAATGAAACAAAAGTGATATTTGTAGGCAATTTCTCAAACATGGGTGACCATCTAGGGAATTTACTCCCTACATGATTATCTAGGTTAATGGAGAAAGTAAATCATTTTAATACCAAAAATCCAAGAGAAACTGGTTAAAGAAAGTTAAAGAAACAACCCAAAATCACAAGTGGTGATAATTGAAAAAATTGAAAGCTAAAGAAAAGAAAGAAGAGGGCGTGTTTAATGGGAAAAGTTTAAATATTTTTGTAGAAATTGCCAAGAAAGATAATAAAAGGAGAAGATCTATATCTATAATCTATAATCTATAATCTATAATCTATAATCTATAATCTATAATCTATAATCTATAATCTATAATCTATAATCTATAATCTATAATCTATAATCTATAATCTATAGTCTATATCTATAATCTATAATCTATATCTATTTCTATAATCTATATCTATATCTATATCTATAATCTATATCTATAATCTATAATCTATAATCTATAATATATTAAAAGTGTGAAGACCCTTAGAAAAGTGATTTGAACTTTTTGTCCTTAATAAAAATACTTTGTAATAGATAAAATTGTCTTTTCACTCAATTTCTCTTATTATTTAATTTTTTTTTATAATATTTAAAGTTAAGAAGTCCTAAATTATATGGAAAGGGTGTTATTATTTTTCCTTATTTGAAATTAAGTAAAGTTCTTCTAGGGTTCAACCATTACATATATATATATCAATTTGATGTATGAGTAGCACATAATAAAACGGCACAAAAAGGGTTCTCTCTTCTTCTTCTTCTTCTTCTTCTTCTTCTTCTTCTTCTTCTTCTTCTTCTTCTTCTTCTTCTTCTTCTTCTTCTTCTTCTTCTTCTTCTTCTTCTTCTTCTTCTTCTTCTTCTTCTTCTTCTTCTTCTTCTTTTTTCTTTATTTTTTCACTAATTTCTGTGTTTTACATGTTGTGAATTAGTTATATATCTCCGGTCTGCAGTCTAATGTCTTTATTTATTTTTATTTTCAATACGTTGCAATAACGTGCAGTTCTTATATCTTTTCAAATTTTAGATTTTGATTCTATTTTTATTATTGTAATTAACGATGATATGATTTAGTGAAGTTTTTCTTGCATCTTTAGTGTTACAGTGCTAAAAATATTTTACGTTTATCTGTATTATAGTAAGAAATCTTTAAGTTCATCTCTACAATTTCCGAATGTATACCATTGAAACTATTACCATGTAGTACATGGTCTTTATATGAAAGATACTAATGATATGTGGTCTGATTTTCCTCCGGCAAACTGTTTGGATCGAAGGAAACTAAATTCAATCAAAGGATAGATGGCTGAGTGGCACAGACGTGGGTCATACTATCAGTCATGTGTTCTTTCTCTTTTATCCGTCAATATTATCTTCTATTGATTAATATGAGTCTCATAATATTAATGTCTGGAACGCAAGGATTGCTTCTAGGAATAACACCCTCATATAACAGGTGAGTTCCCATCCTTGGGTTCACTCAGTCCAAATTTCTACTCCCATCTGAATAGACACTGAACATGATTTACTGAACTGAACATGGACTGAGTTACTGAATTCCGTTGACTGAAGGAATACTACTGATATCTGACAAATGATCGAGTTCATAAGATCATAGAGATTTCCTGAGTCATAAGACTGTTTGAAGTCTAAGGATCATAGCTTGACTGAGAGTATTGTGAAAACATGACATGGCTCTAGGCACACAGCTAATGTTTCGGGTACGAGTACCCCCAGGACTCGATGGAAGGAAACTAACTAAGCATAACTTACTTGAACATATAACTAACAACATAATCCATAATACATATATAGAAACATTTCATCAAAACATGTGATAGGAATAACTTGTACATACATGGGGATTTCATAGTATCATGCTAGTTAGGCACTTTTTCTTCATCTAGGCATTTAATCAAACATATTGTAGGCATGGTACATGTAAACATCATTGTACAATAATTAAATATCATGGTTCAATTATAATTTCATCATTCAAGTGTTTAGTCATAGGTTTGCATGAATTTATATCTATAATAATTTAACCCACATAGAATTTATCAACCAACATGGAGTAGAATTCAATTTCTCATTATCCACATGAACAAGAGCAGCCCAATCATGAAATTCATAAGAAAATCCATAAACTTGAATTTTTGAAAAGGGATTCTTGGGCTTCATGGAGGAAAGAAGTCCATGAATGAACACTATGTATACCTTGGTTCAAAAATACATGAAGATTCACGGAGGAAATTCTTGATTCTAAATCTTCTATGAAAAGCCCTAGGTTGTTCTTGAGAGGTTTTTGAGAGAAGAGAGTGTATTTTGGGTGAAAAGTGGCTGAATCACGTGTTAAAGGGATTAAATAGGGGTGGGAAATTGAATCTTTTAACACTAGACGTGTCTTGTAATTTCTGTAAAAATTTCCCGAATTGGACCCCTGGCGCGACGCGGCAGAAATTTAACAATTGGGAAACTGAGGGATGGCACGACGCGGAGTCATCGCATTGCACGTTCTTTTGCGACCTGGAAATTTGGTGCGATGCAGTGAAAATTGCGCTGAGACACTGGAAAAGGACAATTGCCGCCGTGCCACTAACCAATATGGCACTGTTTTACGGCGGAAACTTGAAATAGTCATAACTTCTTACCTGGTTATCGGATTTAGGAAAATTTTATATCGATGGAAAGCTTATTGAATTTCCCATATGCAAAAATATGGATTCATATTTCAATGAAAGCTCCTAATATTTTTTAGACGATTTCATGCTAGGAAAAGGTACGGGGTATTACAATATCTTCCTCTTGAGAACATTCGTCCTCGAATGAAACTGAGAGTGAGGGGAAGAACATAAAATTACATACATATTGAACATGAATAACTGAAACATGATCTCATGACTGACATGACTGACAGGCAGAACATATAATACAATACTGAATATGTATATCTGATGCATGCGTAACTAATTCATAAATACATAACTGAGTGTTCTGAGGAACTAAGTTTCTCACAATGAGAATGCATGTGTGATGCATAATTATATAATTGAACTGATACATGAATGCAAGACTGAATATGCAATGGTACTTGATACTAAGTTTGTGATGAACACTGAACATGAAACTGAGTAAGCTTAAGGAGGACTGTTACCTTGAGCTTGATCTGAGTTGGCGGAGAAGAGGCGAGCATACTTGGTACGCATGTCTACTTCTGCTTCCCAAGTAGCTCCCTCGACAAACTGATTTCTCCAAAGAACTTTAACTAGAGGGACTTCTTTGTTCCTCAGTCTACAAGTCTGATAGTCTTGGATTTCGACTGGAATCTCCTCATAATAGAGATTGTTCTGAACATCAATGCTCTGAATAGGGACTACAACTGTTGGATCACTTATGCACTTCTTGAACAAAGAGACATGGAAGACTGGATGAACTGAGGCTAGATCTAAAGGCAATTCCAGCTCTTAAGCTACCTTGCCGAATCGACTGAGAATCTTGAAGGGACCAACATATCAGGGACTGAGTTTTCCTTTCTTGCCGAACCTTTTCACGCCCTTCATGGGAGAGATATTTATATAGACATAGTCACCAATCTCGAACTCGAGATCTTTTCTATGAATATCTGCATAAGACTTCTGTCAGCTCTGAATAGCCCAGAGTCTCTCTCTAATCAACTGGACTTTTTCTAAGTCGTTGAATACCAAGTCAGGCCCTATGAATGAGGCCTCACTAACTTCAAACCAACCAATTGGAGATCTACGTCTCCTACTATAGAGAGCTTTGAATGGAGCTATCTGAATACTGGAATGATAGCTATTGTTGTATGCAAACTCAATCAAAGGCAAGTGGTCATCCCAACTCCCTGTGAAATCAATTGCACACACCCTTAGCATATATTCAAAAGTCTAAATGGTCCTTTCTGCTTGTCCATCAGTCTGAGAATGAAAGGCTGTACTATGATGAACTTGGGTACCAAGACCCTTTTGGAATGCTTTCTAGAAGTGAGAGGTGAACTAGGTACTTCTGTATGAGATAATGGAAAACGGAACAATGTGAAATCTGACCAACTCCTTGATGTGGAGTTTGGCGTAATCCTTGGCTGAATAAGAGGTATAAACTGGAAGGAAATGAGCTAATTTGGTCATTCTATCTACAATGATCCAGACTGAATCATGCTGATAACGAGTTCGAGGCAAACCCATCATGAAGTCTATGTTCACTTCTTCCCACTTCCTAGTAGGAATAATGAACTCCTACATAGGACCACTAGGCTTCTGATGCTCTATCTTAACCTGCTGACATGTAGAGCACTTAGCCACAAACTCTGCAACATTTCTCTTTATCCCACTCCACCAATAGATCTCTCATAAGTCGCGGTATATCTTAGTTTCCCCTGGATGAATAGAGTAGAGCGCACCATGCCCTTCAGTAAGACTTCGCTGCCTTAAGTTATCTACTCCTGGAACACAAAGACTACCCTGAGAATGAAGAACACTATCTCTCTCTTGGGAGAAAACCTCTAATTTCTAATTTTGGACTGATTCTTTCAACTTGACAAGGATGGGATCTCTATCTTTCTTTTCTTTCACCTCAGAAACTAGAGATAATTCTGAGCTACTCTGAATGCATACACCACCCTCTGAAGAGTCGAATAAGCAAATGCCTAGTCTGGCAAGCTGATGGACTTCCTGAGCTAACTTCTTCTTACTATCCTCAACATGAGAAACACTACCTATAGACAGTCTACTGAGGGTGTCGACCACTGCGTTGGCCTTGCCTGGATTATAAAGGACACATATTTCATAATATTTCAAGAGCTCTAACCACCTTCTTTGACGAAGATTGAGATCTTTTTAAGAAAATACATACTGAAGGCTCTTATGATCTGTGAAGACATCTACATGAACTCTGTAGAGATAATACCTCCAAATCTTCAAGGCAAAGACTAACACTGCTAACTCAATATTATTTTTAGGATAATTCTTCTCATGGGGTTTAAGTTGTCTAGAGGCGTAGGCTATGAACATACTATGCTGCATGAGGACACAACCTAAGCCCACTCTGGACGCATCACAATACACTACGAACCACCTGAACCATTTGGTAATGCTAGAACTGGAGCTGAGGTGAATCGAGTATTCAACTCCTAAAAACTCTTCTCGCAAGGATCTGACCACTGAAACCAGACTTTCTTTTGAGTCAATCTAGACATAGGGGATGCAATAGAAGAAAATCCCTCAACAAACCGTCTGTAATAGCCAACCAAACCTAAGAAACTCCTAATATCTAATAGAGAGACAAGGCGAGGCCAGTTTCTTACTGCTTCGAGTCTTTTGAGGATCTACTCTAATGCCATCACCGAAAAGGATGTAACCAAGGAATGCTACTTACCTTAGCCAAAATTCGCACTTACTGAATTTGGCGAATAACTGATGATCTCTGAGAGTCTGAAGTACTATCCTGAGATGGTCTGTAAGATCACGCTTACTGCGGGAATAGACCAAAATATCATCTATGAAGACTATGAAGAACATATCCAAGTACTACTTGAACACACGGTTCATCAAGTCCATGAAAGTGGCTGGGGTATTTGTAAGACCAAATGACATGACTAGAAATTTGAAGTGACCATACGAAGTTTGAAAAGCTATTTTCGGAATGTCACATTCCCTAACTTTGAGCTAATAATAGCCAGATAGGAGATTTATCTTAGAGAAATAACTGGCACCCAGAAGTTTGTCAAGCAAGTCATCAATTCTGGGAAGAGGGTACTTGTTCTTGACCGTGGCCTTATTGAGTTGATGGTAATCAATGTACATTATAAGAGAACCATCTTTCTTGCGCACGAATAAGACTGGTACGCCCCATGGGGAAATGCTGGGTCTGATGAATCCCTTATCTAAGAGATCCTTCAACTATTTTTTCAATTTTTTGAGTTCTGCTGGTGCCATTCTATATAGAGAAATAGAGATAGGCTGAGTATCTGGAAGAAGATCAATATCGAAGTCTATTTCCCTTTTGAGAGGAATTCCTGGAAGTTCTTTGGGAAAGACATCTAAATATTCATTCACTATAGAGACTTATTCAAGACTGGGAGTCTCGGAACGGGAATCCTTAACATGAACAAGATAATACACATATCCCTTAGATATCCATTTCCTCGCCCGAAGGTAGAAAATAAGCTGACCTCTGAAAGCGGGTTCATTTGGGAACTGAAACTGGATTATTTTGTTTATACAGTCGACTGTGGCCTAGCAAGAATAAGATAATCCATGCCCAGAATGACATCAAAATCAGTCATCTCTAATTACACTAAGTCTGCTAAAGTGACTTTCTGAAATATCATAATCGAGCAGTTCCTGTATACCCGACGGGCTATGATGGTTTTACCCATTGGGGTCGAGACTGAAAAGGGATCTTCTAGAATTTTGGGACTGACTTCGAAATTAACTACTATATAGGGAGTAACAAAAGACAAAGAAGTTTCTGGATCTAGCAAAGCGTAAACATGCACATGAAAGATCTATAACGTACCAGTAACCATATCAGCAGAATTTTCCTGATCCTATCAGGACTGAAGATCATAGAGACGATTTGGGCATTGCCCACTAGTAGCACTGGAGGTGGAACCCTACTAATTTAGGTGACCAGACTGAGCTGAAGAGCGATTCTGTTGACCTTGAAGACCTGGTTGAGGACAGTCTCTAACTTTGTGTCCTGGCCTGCTACATCTGAAACAAATACCACTGCCATCTCTGGAAATACCCTGATGGTGCTTGCCATAAATCTAGCAAAGAGGATAGGTGCGAGAACTGCTAACACTACCCTGGGACTTAGTGCCTGGCGCTCTATCTTTGTTACCCTTTCTGAACTTAGGAATTGGAGCACTGGCTATAGAAGGAGCTGGAACTGATGACTTAGGATGAAACTGAGAATGGTTTCCTCCTTCTGACTTAGGCTAAGCGAAGTTGAAAGTACTTATCTTCGTCCTCTTATTCTGTTTCTCCCTCATCTTAATATTTTTCTCCTCAATATACTGACCATGAGTCATAAGCCTAGCTAAAGTCATGTCACTATTCAGCATGGCGGATCTACACTCATTAACCATGCTATCATTTACCCCTAAAATGAACTTACTCATCCTTGACCTGCTATCTGCAACCACATGAGGGGTATATCTGGCTAATTGAGTAAACTTATGAGAATACTCTTTCACTGTCATATTTTCCTACTTGAGATTGATGAATTCTAACACCTTAGCGTCCCTAAGCTCTAGGGGAAAGAATCTATTGAGGAAAACAGACACAAACTCCTCCCACTGAACTGACCCTACATCATCTGTCCTTTCTGACTTCCACTGCTTGAACCAAGTATGAGCAATATTCTGCAACTAATATACAGCTAGCTCAGCACTCTCAACAGTAGTCACCCCCATGATATCTGTCACCTTCTGCACCTAATCTATGAATTCCTAAGGGTCCTCATCTATATTAGACTCGAGAAAGGTTGGAGGATTCATTCGAGTGAAGTCCTGAATAC
Source organism: Capsicum pubescens (assembly GCA_030864215.1). Taxonomy (NCBI): domain Eukaryota; kingdom Viridiplantae; phylum Streptophyta; class Magnoliopsida; order Solanales; family Solanaceae; genus Capsicum; species Capsicum pubescens. Next base: position 187,088,311 of record CM061544.1, on the reverse strand, counting down.
TGGCTGTAGCGGAATTGGCCACTGGGTTAGCTGAAATGACAGCTGGTCATTCATTCTGAGCAACAACTGAGTTAGCAAAAGTAGTGAATACAACATGAAACTCTGTATGAGAAATATGTTCACCCAAAGGTTCTTTGGGCTGAGGGGCTGGCTGATTCCCGTTTTATCTTTTAGGAGGCATCATCTGTAAAAGAAAGGGAGAAACGGATTAAACTGAGAGATTGACTTGAGATTATGCTCACTGGCATGACATGAATACTTAAAGAGGGGAAACTGTTCCTAAAATATCTTATAGCCTCCTGTACATAAATATGGCACGCAACACACCCATGTACAAGACTCTACTAGATGCGGCTTTCAAATTTCCTAGGATACTATTGAACCTTAGGGTTTGATACCAAGTTTATAACACCCCAAATCTGGTACCCGAAATGCTACATGGTGCTCATGACCCCGAAAGAACACAAGCTAACCCATGACTGATATCTGTACCTGTATACTATATAAAACACTAAATATTACGAAAACATAAACTGAAAGGACGTAAGGTTCAAAACTGAACATAATCTAAATAATATAACATCTGTGTGGGGTAATAGAATACCCAAAACAAAACTGAAAATACTGAAGACTGAAACATGATAGTTTGGAAAGCCTCTAAACATGACTGTCTGAATAAGTAAGTAGTTGATGGGACATGTCCCCAACTAACCTCAACTAATAAACTAATTATTGCGATAATAGAGAAATCATCATGTCCTCGAAGGATGAGGATTCACTTCTAACTCTAACGGCTAAAACTGGAATTTACTGCTGATCTGGATCTCGTGTCTCTGAACCTATGGTATAAGACACCATAGCACAAATGCGTTAGTACGACTGAATGTACTGGTATGCATGTGAGGTAGGCTAAATTCATGGGGTTCATATGTATGAACAATACTAATAACTGACTAACTATCATGATCGTGAGAATACATGCATGAGACATAATAACTGACACTGTACCATGAATACATGACTACTGAATCTGAATACTGATAGCATGGCATACTGATAACTAATATGACTGATAACATAAGTGACTGTATCTGGCAGTCCTGGGTTGATTGTATCTGACAGTCCTGAATCTGATGGAACTATCTAAGTTTCGTACTAAAATGAGTTGACTGTATCTGACACTCCTGAAATCTGAAGAACTATCTGAGTTCTTTTATTGATACTGATACTAAAACTGTAGGAAGTATTCATCTAACGGACATGCCCCAAATGTGCCATAATAGCTGAGTTGGGGTCCAATCTGTGCCCTAATAGGAAGGGTGTCAATACCGCACCATTGGCAAGGAAAAATTGTGAGTGACCCTAATATAATAGGTAACTCTAATGATAATGGTGGGAACCCTCATATAGTAGGTTAATCCACCTCATCTACCCTTATATAGAAGGCTATGATGTCTCAACCTATGCTGACTATATAGTTCTGGAATGCAAGGATTGGTTCTAAGAATCATACCCTCATATAACATGTTAATTCCCATCCTTGGGTTCACTCGGTGCTAATTTCTACTCCCATATGAATAGACACTGAACATGATTTATTGAACTAAACATGGACTGAGTTACTGAATTTCGTTGACTGAAGGAATACTACTGATATCCGACAACTGATTCAGTTCATGAGATCATGGAGATTTCCTGAGTCATAGGACTATCTGAAGTCTAAGGATCATAGCTTGACTGAGAGTATCGTGAAAACATGACATGGATCTAGGCACACAACTAATGTTTCGGGTATGAGTACACCCAGGACTCGATGGAAGGAAACTAACCAAACATAACTTACTTGAACATATAACTAACATCATAATCTATAATACATTTATAGAAGCATTTCATCAAAAGATGTGATAGGTATAACTTGTACATATATGGGGATTTCATGGTATCATGGTAGTTAGGCACTTTTCCTTCATCTAGGCATTTAATCAAACATATTGTAGCATGGTACATGTAAACATCATTGTACAATAATTAAATATCATGGTTCAATTCTAATTTCATCATTCAAGGGTTTAGTCTTAGGTTTGCATGAATTTATATCTATACTAATTTAACCCGCACAGAATTTATCAACCAACATGGAGTAGAATTCAATTTCTCATTATCCACATGAACAAGAGCAGCCCAATCATGAAATTCATAGGAAAATCCATAACCTTGAATTTTTGAAAAGGGATTCTTAGGCTTCATGGATGAAAGGATTCCATGAATGAACACTATGTATACCTTGGTTCAAAAATATATGAAGATTGATGGAGGAAATTCTTAATTTTGAATCTTCTATGAAAAGCCCTAGGTTGTTCTTGAGAGGTTATTGAGAGAAGAGAGTGTATTTTGGGTGAAAAGTGGATGAATCCATGTTAAAGGGATTAAATAGGGGTGGGAAATTGAACCTTTTAACCCTGGACGTGTCTTTTAATTTCAGTAAAAATTTCCCAAATTGGACCCCTGGCGCGATGCGGCAGAAATTTAACAATTGGGAAACTAAGGGATGGCGCGACACGGAGCCATCGCGTTCTCCATTCTCTTGTGACCGGGAACTTTGGAGAGATGTAGATAAAATCGCACTGAGACACTGGAAAATGACAATTGCTATTTTAGCTTGTGGCGCGGTGCGCCACTGACTAATATGGTGCTGTTTTACGATGAAAACTTGAAATAGTCATAACTTCTTACCTGGTTATTGGATTTAGGTGAATTTTATATCGATGGAAAGCTTATTGAATTTCCCACATGCAAAAAAGTGGATTCATCTTTCAATGAAATATCCTAACATTTTTGAGATAATTTTAAGCTAGGAAAAGTTACAGGGTATTACAATTTGCTTGGCAAACTTGTGAATAGAAGTTTCCTTGTTCCTAGGAGGGGATTTTTAGACCACAACCCTTTAATATTGAATGAGCACATTTTCCATGGAGAGGATGATACAAGAACAAGGAGCACCAAGAGTACAAGCAATTGTCGAAGGTTCAAGCTTCGGAATTGGCAAGCAATTAAAGACCTTTTTGGAGCATTTTGAAGCCTTGGTCAAGAGAAGAAAAGATAAGGGACTTATACACTCAAGAGGCACCTCAAGTGAAGGGAAAATTTGACTTTATACCCTACATTTCAACACCCAAGAGGTTCCCCTTTGCCTAGCCCTCATTAAGGGCATTTTTGACATTTATTAAGTAATAGTATAAATAGACAAGTAGCCTTCTATTTTCATTAGTTTTGACATAATGGATTAAGTGACTTTTTAGATTGTAATATTAGTGTTAGATTGTAGTATTCTCCTTCCCCTTAAGAGAGAAAAACTAAAATTTGAACCTTGAATGCAATTGAAATTGGTTTTCACTTGTATTGGGTTATTTGGCAAGAAAGGTGTGCTTGAGGAAGTGTGAGTCTTTTGGGTCACCTAAGAGAGTGGTTTGAGCTTCCATTAGTGAGATGTGATTGGATATTTGATACATCTCCTTTTGTTAATCACATAGTATAAGTAAGGGTCTCTCTACTATCTTTATATTTATGCAATTCTTCTTCTTCATCTCCTTCTAATGTGTTGTTTTTCTCTTTGTGTGCTTGCTGATTTTTGTCTTTAAGTGTCAATTTCGTGTTTTAGCCTTCATTTAGGCTATCATTGGTAAACCATCTAGTGTTATTTTTAAATTGGATATGTCTAAGGCATATGATAGGATTCCATGGTTGTACTTGACTAATTAAGGTGATGAGGAAAATGGGTTTTACAACAACTTTAAGAAATATGATTTGAAGGTTGGTGGCTAACAACTAATACTCTATCATTATTAATGGAAAACCACAGGTTTTTTTTTCATTCAACTAAAGGTTTGGAACAAGGTGATCCCATTGCACCTTTTCTATTTATTCTGACAACTGAAATTTGTCAAGATCTTTTAATGCTTTGTTTTATGGGTTGCGTAAACGGAGTAGGAACTTAAATCATGTTGCATATATAGATGATACAATAATATTTACCTATGTAGATAAATCTTCTCTACATTTGGTGAATGATGAAGGTTTTGAACAATTATCAAGAATATCTGGGCAGCTAATAAATGAAAATAAAAGTTCCTTCTACATGTATAAAAAGTGGCAGTCTCTTTGATGAATGAAGTGAAAAATATAACATGTTTTGCTCAAGGACAATTTCCTTTTTAGTATTTAGGTTGTCCAATCACTCATGCAAGAAAAATAAAAGAATACTAGAGTGAAGGTGAAAAGCAAACTTCGGAAAAGGAAAGGTAAACTCCTTTCTTTTGGGGGAAAGCTGCTTTAATCAACAGTGTACTACAGAGCATACCTTTGTATTTATTATCAGTTGTGGTGCCTCCTAAAGTCATTATGTATGAACTTTCTAAGATTTTCAACCAATTTTATAGAGTAGAGTTAGAGATAATGGATTTTGACATCATTCTCTACATGGATTGGCTCCATTCATGATAAGCTTCAGTTGATTGTAGGATAAGAATTGTCTATTTTAAGTTCCTGGATAAACCAGTCCTTGAATGGAGTGGTAGTACCACAACACATAAGGGTCAACTTATTTTTTACCTTTGAGTGAGGAAAATAGTATCCAAGGGGTGTGTGTATCATTTGGTGTAATTCAAAGACTCTAGTTTCGAGACTCCTAACATTGAGTTAGTTCCAGTCGCAAGTGAATTCCCAGATGTGTTTCTCGAAGATCTCCCCAGAGTTCTTGCCGAAAGGGAAATTGACTTTGGAATAGACCTTCTTCCTAATACTCAGCCCATCTCTATTCTGCCATACAAAATGGTTCCAAATAAACTTAAAGAGTTAAAAGAATAGTTGAAAGACCTATTATACAAAGGATTTATCAGGCCCCAATGTATCTCCTTGGGGCACACCATTCCTATTCGTGTGAAAGAAAGATAGTTCTCTTAGAATATGTATAGACTATCGTCAGTTGAACAAAGTCACAGTCAAGAATTAGTACCCACTTCCTAGAATCAAGGACTTATTCGACCAACTTCAGGGTGGCGGTTTCTTTTCTAAGATAGACCTCAGATAAGGCATTTTTTTCTAAGATAGACCTCAGCTAAGGCTATCATCATCTCAGAGTAAGAGAATGTGATATTCCAAAAATAGCTTTAAGAACATGGTATGGTTACTTCATATTCCTAGTCATGTCATTTGGTCTTACGATGCCCCAGTAGTTTTCATGAACTTAATGAACCGCGTATTTAAGAAGTAGTTGGACATGTTCATCATAGTCTTCATCGATGACATCCTTTTCTACTCTCACAATGAACATGATCATGCAGACCATTTCAAAATAATGTTACAGACTCTCAGAGCCCATCAGTTGTTCGCCAAATTCAATAAGTGCAAGTTTTGGCTAAGGTTAGTAGCATTACCTGTTCATATAATTTCCGGTGATGGCATTAAAATTGATCCTCAAAAGACCAAAGTAGTGAGAAACTGGCCTATACCCATCTCTCTATCAGATATTAGGAGTTTCTTAGGGTTGTCTATCTATTATCGATGGTTTGTTGAAGGGTTTTTGTCTATTGCATCCCCTATGTCCAGATTTACTCAGAAGAAAGTCAAGTTCCAGTGGTCAGATTCTTGTGAGAAGAGTTTTCAGGAGTTGAAGACTCGACTCACTACAACTTTAATTTTAACTTTGCCCGATGGTTTAGATGGATTTGTTGTATATTATGATGCTTCTAGAGTTGTCTTGGGGTGTGTTTTGATGTAGAAGGGTAACGTTGTGGCCTATACCTCTAGATAACTTAAGCCCCATGAAAAGAATTATCCCACCCATATCTTAAATTAGCAGTTGTTGTGTTTTCCTTAATGATTTGGAGGCACTATTTGTATGGGGTGCATGTTGATGTATTTACAGACCATAGAATCTTTCAGTATGTGTTTGCACAGAAAGACCTGAACTTGCATCAGAGAAAGTAGTTAGAGTTGTTGAAAGATTATGACATGAGTGATCTGTATTATTTAGGCAAGGCCAATGTAGTAGCAGATGTCCTCAGTAGGGTGTCCATGGGTAGTGTTGCTTATGTTGAGGATGGTAAGAAGAAATTAGTTCAGGAAGTTTATTAGCTTGCCAGACTAGGTGTCCGATTGGTTTATTCGGCTGAGGGAAATGTTTGGGTTCAGAATAGTTTGGAATTATCTTTGGTTTTCGAAGTGAAAGAAAAGATGGATAGAGATCCTGGTCTAGTCAACTTAAAAGAATTAGTCAGATATTAGAAAGTAGAGGTTTTCTCCCAAGGGGGAGATAGTGTGTTACGCTGCCAGGGTTGACTTTGTTTGTCGGGTGTAGATGGATTAAGGTAGAGAATTCTTGTAGAAGCACATGGTGAACGTTACTCCATTCATCCAGGGGCCACTAAGATGTCCCACAATTTGTGGGAAATCTATTGGTGGAGTAGGATGAAGAAGGACATTGCAGAGTTTGTAGCGAAGTGCTCCATGTGTCAGCAGGTGAATATTGAGCACCAAAAGCCTAGTGGTTTCATGTAGGAGTTCAGTATTCCCATATGGAAGTGGGAAGAAGTGAACATAGACTTCATGATAGGTTTTCCTCGTACTCATCGTCAGCACGAGTCGATTTGGGTCATTGTAGATAGGATGATCAAGTCCGCCCATTTCTTGCCAGTCCATACTTCATATTCAGTCGAGGACTGTGCCAAGCTCTATATCAGAGAGTTAGTTAGGTTACACAGTATCCCATTGTCCATCATTTCAGATAGAGATACGTAGTTCACCTTTCACTTTTGGAAAGCTTTCTAGAAAGGTCTTAGTACTCAAGTTCATCTAAATATAGCCTTCCACCCTCAGACAGATGGTTAAGAAGAAAGGACCATTCAGAATCTAGAAGATATGTTGAGAGAATGTGTCATTGACTTTAAGGGTTGTTGGGATGACCACTTCCCTTTCATTGAGTTTACATATAATAATAGCTATCATTCTAGTATTCAGATGGCTCCATTTGAGGCTCTTTATGGGAGAATATATAGATCTCCCATTGGTTGGTTTGAAGTAGGTGAGGCCGTGGTAGTGGGTCTTGACTTAGTGTTTGATTCTTTAGAGAAAGTTTAGTTGATCAGGGAGAGGCTTAAGGTAGCCCAGAGCTGACAGAAATCTTATGCAGATATGAGACGAAAAGACCTTGAATTTGAGATTGGTGATTATGTGTATTTGAAAATCTCTCCCATGAAGTGGGTAAAGAGGTTTAGTGAGAAGGGGAATCTTAGTCCTCAGTATATTGGTCCATATAGGATTCTGAGTTATTTCGGAAAGGTAGCCTATGAACTTGAGTTGGCTGCAGACTTAGCATCAGTGCACCCAATGTTTCACGTCTCCTTGCTAAAGAAGTGCATAGGTGACCCAACAGTTGTAGTACCCATAGAGAGTGTAGATATTCATAACAGTCTCCCTATAAGGAAGTCCCATTCGAAATCCTTGATTGTCAGATTCGCAAACTAAGGAACAAAGAGGTTCCTTTGGTCAAAATTTATTGGCGGAATTAGTCCATTGAGAAAGCTACTTAGGAAGCAGAGGCAGACATGTGAACCAAGTGTCCTTACCTCTTCTCCGCAAACTCAGACTCAGCCTAAGGTGATAACCTTCCTTAGATTTACTATATTCCATGCTTAGTTACAGCTGCATAACATTCTCATATCATTCATGCATTCATGAAATAGTTTAGTCATGTGTCATGTCTCTAGAATTCAGTTATGTTTCAGTTATACAGGTCAGTGTATGTACAATTCATCAATTTCTCTCAGTTCAGTCAGTCTCATTCGAGCACGAATGTTTCCAAGGGATATTTGTAAGACCCTGTAAAATTTCTAGTCCAATTTAGTCCCATATAGCTTGTAATAAGGGGTCCCATACTTAGAAAAATACAGCTAAGTATTAAGACTTAAAATCATTTTTAGCCTTCGTTATTGGATGATCTTATTTTCGATCCTTATGACCTTAGAATGTCAATATTTTAGTTGATTCATGATCAGGGATATCAATAGGTCATCTTGGGTGAGTTTCAGATTTTTTGAACATAGTTTGAGTGATGTTTGGATGATCAAAACAACAAGACAACGCGATCACGATGCGTTGTATTGGCTATCACGGAGTCAACATTAATGCAATGCGTCGGCAATCGTGTCGACACCATCGATGCAACGCATCACCGGTCGCATCACTGGGCATATTTTTCTCATTAAATCATGATTTTCCAAGGACATTTAGGTCATTTTCCCCTCACCCAATTCAGCCAAAACACTAAATTAAGCTTCCAAAAGGGTAAAATATATTCATTCTTCCTAAAACCTCTCAAGAACAAAACCCTAGGTTTATCAACTTCAAGTCCAAGTATCAAGAATTCATCAAAAATTCCTATGAATTCAACAATCAAGGTATGCTAGGTGTTTATCCTAGGGTTTCCTTCTACCATTGGAGTTCAACAACCCTTTTCAAAACTTGAATTATGATTCCCATGTTATGAATTGATTTAGGCTCATGTTTGTGTTGTTTTATGGGTTTCAAGTTAGGATCTTTTATGAGTTCCATGAAATTAAGTTAGCATCTGTGATGGATTATGAATCTCTCATGTCAAAACCCTTGAATTTGCAAGTTGAATATTTGTAGTTATGGTACCCTATGTAGTTCGTTCTTATGTATAGCAATCATTCTTCCCAAGCGTGTGATAAAATGTCCATATGAGTATATTATGCATGGTAACCTATTGTTGTGTTGCTAAAGTTGTGATATGAGTTTATCAATTATTCTATCGAGTCCTGGGGGCATTTTTTTTACCCAAAATTAAGTTGTTTACTTAGTTGTAGTAGTTATAGAATAGTCCCAGTAAAGGTCAAGAACATATGTACTCAGTCAGTTAACAAAACTCAGTGAACTCAGTCCAGTTCAGTTTGTTAACATGATCAGGGTTAGTTTACCTTAGTACAATCTAGTGATCAATGTCTTTCAGTTGGGAGTAGAATTCAGTACCGAGCAAACCTAGAGATGGGGGCATTCCTGCTAGTTAGGGTTTGACCCTTAGTAGCAATCCCTGAGTTATAGAACTACGTAGGGTAAGTCATCCTCCTGCCAGACTAGGATTGGCTCAATAATATATATATTTCATGAGTCTTCCTGCTAGATTAGGGTTGACACAACATTGTTAGTATCCCGTGAAAAGGTGATAACACCTTTCCAACTAGGTCACAGGTTGGACCCCAAATCAGTTTATATCGGGGTATATCGGTTAGATACAATCTCATAGTTACAGTTTTAGTCTCAATATTTAGTGAAGAACTCATTCAATTTTATAGAACCATGACTATTAGTTATCAGTTACTCAGCAATCAAAATTTTGTACTAAATTTTAGTATAATCTCAGATACACGATATAAACTTATATGTGTAGCATTGCATGTTCAGTATGTTCAGTAGTTACAATTTTGCATATACTCTCATCCAGTTACTTCATGATGTTCAGTCAATCAGTTATCATCTAATGCATATAAACCCATGTATATCAGCCTTACCTCACTTAGAATACCAATACATTCTATGTACTGATCACATACTCTCTTTTGCGCTATAATGTCTCATATCATAGGTTCGGACGCTCAGGTTCTTAACTGTAGTTAGTAGCTTAGTCTATCAGCAGCAGATATAGTGGTGAGTCCTCATATTTTAAGGACAAAGTTTATCTATTTCAGTATTCCAGTAGTTCAGTGTTATTTCAGTCAAAGATAGTTGGGGGTTTGTCCCAACAATTCCATATTCAGATAGTTAGAGGCTTTCAGACTAGCATAGTCTATTATTTAGTTTTCAGATGTTATTATCAGTTACACTCAATTATTATTATTTTGAGAACCTTATGGCATTTTTAGATTTCTTCCGCATATATATTCCAGTATTTTATTCAATGTTCACAGCAGGTACCAGTCATGGGTTAGCTTGTGGTCCTTCGGGGTCGTAAGCACTGTGTGATGCCCAGTGTGTGCTCTTGGGACATTACACAATTACCAAGCCTTAGGCAAGGCAGCTTCTAAATTTCATGCTTAGCCACACTTCTCAAATACTCCCTAAACCATACTTGTCCTCTTGAATACTATGCTCATTTGATTCAACTTATAATCCTTACATGGGTACATATAACTACTCCGGCCAAAGTCTAAGTTGAGCTACATACACTCTCCGTGTTCAATCCTAACTCGAAATCACAAGGTAATGCACATAACACCATAATACTAGTTTGAAACATGAATTAAATACGCCATACATTTCCATAACTTCTTATCTCAAGAATAATTCTTCATACCACTTCAACAACTGAATTCAGCCTCTTACTAGGAATTCACTAACACACAATGCACCTATCCACTTATATACCAACATGACACTCAAGCCTATCATTATAACCACACATGAACTTCTAGGTAAACACCCATAAAAGCATCTTTATTATATTCTCTAAACCTCTATCAATGACAACTACCATGCACAATCCCCAAGTAAACACACACAAAATTTCAACTAACCATGACATATATGAAAAGATTTACTTCAATATTCCTTAAAACTAATAGCATTAGATAAAGCAAGCATACAATAATTGTTTTTTCCAACAAGAAACATTTAATCTCTCCTATCTAAACAATTATTCATCAATTTTCATAACCACTACTTCACATAAGGAGATTTCACTACAAGGTTAGAGCATGAGATCATGAAGTCTGAAAAAATACATTGAGGCCTGAGGAATAGAGTATCAAGGGCACGAATTCATTAAAGGAATTAAAAATGAGGCATACATAACATAATTTGAATTTCGCTGGTCACTAAGATTGCATCATGAGTCATGGGAATTGAGCATATTGTAAAGCATAAGTACAGGAGTCATGAGCTGTATGACCTGAGTTTGGAGTTCATAAATTCATGGAATATGATTGGTATTGCTGAGTGAACTGGAAATCCTCATACTAGTAACTGAAAGCATACATGATTCTATGGAAAGTGCATGAATATGAGCTATGATCATAGTACTGATTTGCAAGGCATGAGTAGGTGTCATGATGATTGGAGTATAAAACTTTGTACTGAGATAAGAATAGGTCGGGAATCTTCCTCCACGAATGTTGTTCCATAACACACTGGTATCACTACTAGAATCTGAGATCCTGACTTGTTTACTTATTCTATCATTTCCCCCTTAGCTTTAAGCCATCATTCTAAGTTCGTGAACCACTTAATAAACTCTAACTAAATTACAACCATTTTACTCTAGAGTCAAAGATATAACAATACACATAAATAATAAACTCACCCTGAAAAACTACACTTGAAAGTGTAAAACCCATTGCTAATACTTCCTTCTGAGATATAATTCTTAATTTTCTATAACCTCAATAGTCATCATATAAATACTTAAACACTTATGAACTTAGAATCTTCAGGAGTATCAGCATACCCTAAGTTCACACCATCAAGAATTTCAAACTTAGATTCTAACACTTAACATGGATATTGCCAAACTTTTTAATGAACTATACTAACTACATTCTTGAACACTCCCTTAATATCTACTATACTTAATTTTCTTTAGGTTCAACAATCATCATCACATACTTACACCCTTCTCGATAACATACTTGCCTCACTAAATACATAATCTTCTTCTTTTCATTCATATCCTACTAATATCACATCTCTAAACTTAAACTTTTCACTAAACCATGAGAATTACCATTACACTAAAATACCCAATATCATGACCTACAACCCATAACTTAACTGGTAAGAACACCACACACTAAACAACTAGCCCCATTCAAACTTAGCAACTCAGGGGGTACTATCTAAGAACCCATACTTTAAGAAATTAGAAAAAATACAATCCCATATCACCTTGGGTACACCTCAAGATCATACCCACATCATCATACTAAATTTTGAATCCACAAACTTAAATTCTTGCATGCACTATTTCAAGCTTACAGATTCACCTTTTATACAAGTAACCCCATGGATACATAATATAATAAATCCAGATAAACACTATCCCCACTTTACTGCTACTAAACTTCTGGGTTCATGCTTCTAACTCTAGATCATATGATGTCATAGGATTCTAATAAGGGATCTGTGGGCATATCTAACTTTGGCTTAGTGAATGATTTTCATGAACATGAATGAAATCTTTAAAACTTCAGAACTTAAAGCACTAATGGGATACTTTTGAGCCTGTATGCAATCCCATAACTGTCTGTGGAGATTGTCTAAGTAAACTCTATTTGTAAGGATTTAAACTTCGCTATATCTGTTTCCTCAAGAATAAGACATAGTTGGCATGAATGGAGTAACGTAAGAATCTATATAAGTTCCATAGAGAAAACTTCTACTACAGGATCTGAGACATTAAAGAATAAAAATATTTCCTAAATGCCCTGTAGCCCCTTGAAGAAAAGTACAAACATCTCTGTACCATTCCACCAGACTCTACTAGACACGGGTTCATAGACACCCTAGGAAACTTGAACCTTCTGCCTTAATACCAATTTTTTCATGACCCGAGGTTACCCCCTAGTCGTAACATGGTACTTAGAACCACAAGTGATCCCAAGCTAACCCATGTACTGGCATGATACTTGAGAAACAAATTTAAATTGTATAAAAACTAAATTTATTGAGAGGAAGCATGATCATGAGAAAGTTTGAATAAATGTAATACTTATAAAGTTTACAACAAGATAAAACTGAAGAAAGAAATGTTAATTGGTATCATGGATCTGACTGACATCTATGAAGCCTCTAATATACTTACTATAGATAGCTGTGACATGACTCTAACTACCTCTAATCAATACATATGAATAATTAAAATACAACACAGTACATGAATTACAACTGATTAGAGTTCCCTAAATATGATAACGCATCACCTATTGGCTAAAGATTGAGAACTGTCTAAACCTGGGGTATGAGCTACATCTGGTACCTACATTATGAAGGATGTAGCCACAAACACATCTATGTGGTCAATATGTTCAAATGTACTGAGTATATGGAGACATGCACTAAATTATGAAAATATTTCAAATATGCTTTAAAACTGAGGATATAAGTTATTTGCTGAAACATGCATTATAAACATGGCTATATGTGAAAACTGTAAGTCATAGTGAGATTTATAACTCATGAGCTAAAAATAAATCTGTAAGCTGGATAGCGGTAAAACATCAATACTATATGCAAATCTCATGTAAAGCTGAACATGCTACAAAACCTAATTGAGGATCATGTATAAATGATGAGAATGAAAATATGAACATATAAAACTGGGAATGCAAGACCAAGTATAGAATATACTGACATGATCTAAATAACATAATTAAACTATAAAATTGATTGAATAATTACTGAAAGCTGATTACTTGGTCTAGCAAATCTAATCTGAGATAAACTAAATATTGACAATAATTGTGGGAGTTATTATGTAATCGACATAAATCATGTGAGCTATCATGGAGTCCAATATCTGACCTAAGTTGAGAATGGCTATTCTTTCCTTGGCATCGAAGTAGTACCTGAACTGGTGGGATCACTAAATTTAACCCATATAGGGCAATGGGAAACAATCTCTAGCGAGGGCCCAAAACCTACGGTGGCATGTAGTTTCTAGGGAAGTAGGATGTGCTGAATCCACACTTCCCACTCAGTGCTAAATCTTACTCCCAAAATTAAACACACTGAAATACTGACTGATGCATGGATTGATAAGTAATAAGCTCAGGTCATGGTATTTCAAAAACAATGGTGCATACAGAGTCTGAAGTAATCATAAACATGTAAATTGATAGTGCTCGACGTGATTATAATAAAAACTGAGTCTAATGATAAAATCATGGGTTGACTGACTCATTACTTGAAAAATCTAAAGCATAAATAAACATGTAGGTATCAGGTGTTCATAACCCGCCATCACTGAATGATTACAAAATTCAATAACAACACTAAAAATAGTGACATAAAGTCATAATTCGAAGACCCAATACATGAGATATTTCAATAGTTTGATAAATTTAATGAATGTAAACATGGGAATGAGTTAACTTTGGGAAAATATATTGTTTGTACAGTTCAAGGTATAACTTGAGAATTTGACATGTTATTAACTGAACATGACATGGGATGTTGAAACTTCAAGCATGTAGGAGCATAATTCTAATGGAGTAAAACTCTTAGCATAACTTGAAAGTAAAACAATGAGGAAACATAGATGAATTTCATAATTTACATTGAAATTTATCATAAATTAGAGTAAAATTCATACTTGAACAAAAAAGAGGGGTTTTGGGCTCAATGGGTGGAAAAGACCCATTGATGAATACCCCACATACCGCAATGGTTAGATTCTTGAAGAAGGCTTGAACTTGAAAACTTGAACTCTTGAATTCTTGGGTGGAGAAGCTTAAATTCTTAGTTCTTGGGAAGATGGAAGGTTTGTACTTGAGTAGCTTTGAGGAAAATGGGAAAATAGTGCCATTTTTAATGTTATAAGTCATGTTTTGGATGACTGGGGCTGAGGGGAAAGGACCAAATTACCCCTTGGCCTCTTTAATCATGAAGCTGGAAATACAATGCCTCCACATTGTGGATCCTATCTTAGGGTAATAGCCCTCATGGCGCGACCCCTATTCTGGGGTAATAACCCTCATGGTGCAACCCCTATATTGAGGGAATAACCCTTATGGCGCGACCCCTATTCCATGGGAATAGCCTACATGGCACGGACTATCGCAGACTCTCATTGCTTCTCACGAAAATGGTCATAACTTTTTGCTCAGATAGTTTATGAAGCCAAAATTTGTATCATTGGAAATCTAATTAAATTATATATAATTTGGTGGCTCTTAAGCCGAAAATTACCTAGTTTTCAAAAGTTATACACATTTAAATTTTATCCATGTAGAATCGAATACCAAAATTTGGCCGAATCAAAGACTCTTAGCTCAATTTTTCTCTAAGTGATTTCTATGAACATTTTTCACCTAATAATCACTCTTCACATGAGGATAATGATAATGACACATGCAATCAAATATAAATCATGGGATTTTAGTTAATTCATGTAGGAACGATGGTTCAAAGTCTATCTCGAAAATGCAGGGTATTACAAGACCCAAGGTAAAATAAAAAGAAAGAAAATATGTGTCAAACAGGGATGATACTCATAATAACCACATCAAAAGCCTCAACCTCGAGTCTCCTAGGTATAGCATGCACTGACCATGCCTTCTTCTGGACTGAGTAACTCCTCAACCACCACAATGAGCTGCCCTATATCTATGTATAGCCCCTCTAGAATCATTAGCACCATCCTAAACACCTGGTGAAACACCTCTCACTGCAGATATTAGAGTAGGTAAAAACTGAAACTAAGAACCCTAGTAAGTGGGTCCATACATATGTCAGGGAAAATCCTTGTCCAAATAGGAAAACTTATCATATATAAAACACCCTCTATGGCTTGACTCTATCTGAGTGGGTACAAGTAAACTAGGATGATATCCCTAGCTTAAAAAACTAAAATTGGAATCTCCACTAGAATAACTCATGACTGGCTACCAAAAGTTGAAAAATCTAAAAGTCTACCACTTGAGCCTTGCAACATAACCTGAATTAACCTACTTTGATAACCATGAAACCTCTACTCGAGAAATCTCTTCTTGGGGAAATGCGACCACTAAACTCACCCTGACGATGCACCTTCATGGTGCCTCCCTAAGTAGCTTGGGTAATTGACTTGGTCAATTTGTGATGCTAAACAATACTCTAAAAAATCCCATAAGATAACCATGTGGGCAATAGCTAGCTGATAAATACCCTTGAATCCCTTCACAAACTTATGACTCCTCTCTAATTTAGTAGAAATGTTGGTGATTGAATACCTGAATAGAGTATGGAAACATGTGCCATACTCAACACTAGTTATAGAGTCCTAATCCAAATGATCAACCTAATCACATATTTAATCTCTCAATCTACAAAACACAAACATCGCCAAAAAAGGCTAAAAAAAATAGTCCCAAGTCATAGTAGTCGAACCCAAAGGCCTTCAACTGGATAAAGGCCTCCACCAATCCCTAGCTATATCTGTCAATTGATAGGTAGTATAAGCAACTCCATAAGACTCAAAGGATTAAAGATTACGTAACTTTTTCTAGAAGTCAATTAAAAACTTATAGGCAAATGGATAAACCTCTCAAACCTCATGTAATCATCAGAAGACATCACTATACTTGGAGCAACTAGAGGAATAATAAGTCTGAAATCCACACATGAGGATATCATAGGTGATAGTTGTACCCCTAAAATAGAAATACCATAAGTAAATGCCAATATAAATGGAAAAACACAACTCAAAGTTTGAAAAAACTAGGTACAATCAATGGAACTCACTCCAAGCGGATCAAAAAGAGAATTAACAAATCTTGAAGCACTGGGGTATCAACTAAACTCTGTGGTAAATGAGTTGGACTCACACCCCCTGTCTAATAATCATCTCTAGAATACACAATCTTAGACTCGAAAGAGGCCTCCCTAGTATGATCTTTGGATAGGGAATCTCCTTGTGCCCATCCGCTATCTCTGGTCGACCATGACCCTTGACTTATCCTCATATTAGGGATATCATATCGGGTGCCAACTCAACATTCCTAGTATCTCTGGGCTTAGTCCTCACCATCTTCCTATAAAAGAATAGAATACAAGTCTACAATGTTGGGTATGAACAACCCACACAACAAGGAATCAGATTACAGAAGTTTTCATAAATATATCTTATAGCCGCTCAAAGATGGAAACAAACACATACGTACCGATCTATGAGACTATACTAGACATCCTACTCTTATAAATCTAAGATCGATAAACCTAGTCCTCTAATGCCAATTTGTCACAACAAAAAAACCTAGGTCATAATGAAACTTATCGTGGCCCAACCTTGATAAAAAAATCAAAATTCCAATATAGAAAAGAAGTAAAAATTTATGTAAAGACAGGTTAAGTGACACTTCTAGAGTAAAGTCTGGCCAGTACAAGTACAATTATACTGGATGTCCAAAAGACATCATAAATCCTAAAATTTGATAACATACGTGTAAAACATTTAAAAAACTACTCGAATACTAAATAATACATATTCTATCTCTAAGTCATAAGAAAAGACAAACAAAGACAGATGAGGTCTGAATTAACAAAAAACCTAGGGTGCATCAGTAACTCAAAATCCCAAAATCTCCGCACAAAGATCAGCTTCCACATGTGGTACTCAAACTAGGATCTACATAAAAAATGTATAGTTTGAGTAAGTACAGTCAACTTATACCCAGTAGGTATCATAGGCTGAGTAAACAAAGTAGAGAATAAGATGAGTAAAGAATATACTATGAACACGCAAATTGCAAGCCAAAAAGTTCCCAAATGGTAGCTTACACCGTCTACATATAGTTCTAATATATATATGGACAATCATACAAGTAAGTATAGATAGAATAAGATTCCTGATAAGTCATCAGCACTCTGATAAGTTATCAGCTTCATCGTCAGCCTTAAATAGAGAATAAAATTCAGCTGGAAGAAGTGACGATGATATGTGATAAGCCGTCAGAGTTATGATAAGCCATCAAGATCGTCGTTAGACTAAGGAAGAACATGAGAGCTGAAGTAAATCATCGACGACATCTGTGATAAGTTGTTAAAGATATGATAAGCCATCACGCTTCATCATCAGCCTAAGGCAGCGAATGTCAAAAGTGAAAAAGAGATGATGACATCTGTGATAAGTCGTCAGACTCCTGATAAAGCATCACAAAATGTCATCACCTGTCCAAGAAATTACTAAACTCTGTGATTTTGTTTCCATAATTAGGGTGAACTATTTAAAGTATTGTTTAGGGTTTTCTTGGAGGGGGTACTCGACATTTTGGACTTAAACTTCACGTGTTTTCTCTCTAGTTTTTGATACAAGTTTACAATTAACTTTGAAGAGATTATCATCAATATTTTGAGATTTCTACTTTGATCTAATCTGAGAAACACTCATTGCTATTCATCTTGCTGTAAGTTAATATTTCAAATTATGAATTCAACTTGTTGTATCGATTATTACATTATGAGTGGCTAAATCCCTTTAACCCGAATTATGGGATCTATGGGTTAGGTCTTGGTAAGTTTCTAAGTGTTCAAGATTCTAAAGGTAATAAAGACTCTTTAGTAATTATGAGGTTTTAATTATTGTCTATTGGTTGCAAACGATAGATAGAACCTTCTTTGATTTGCTTGAGATAATAAATCAACTATAGTAGGAAGTGAATTATTGACAGGGACTTGGAAGATACCAACCTTCCGTTTAATAATTGACGTTGTAACAAGGTTAATTAACCTGAGGTGAAGTTTGGTTAGTGAATATATATTCTCTAAGTTCGAGAGGATTAGGTAAATAAATGCTTAAGTAGGTTGAGAGACATTTAGGCATAACTTAATTAAGACAATATGTTGTTCCTACCTATCAAGAGAATCTTGAATCACTTTTAGCATCTGTCAAGTGCCAAAACCCATAGTGAACGAAATTATGGTTTTCCATAAACTCTTGATTACAAAAACTGAAACTAAAGTGACCAATAATTATTTGCTAATCTCCAAATCTCCCATTTTATCTTTACGTATCATCTATTTGAATTCAACTTGTATCTATAGTTTCAAATTAGTTTAATCGCCACTCATATTATTCCCTGTGGATTCGACCTTGACTCCAAAGTTGGGTAAATATATTGACGACAACCGCCTTGAACTTAATTGACGTGTAAGTTGAGCGTTATCAAAAATAGCATCGTTGTGGGGGAACAATTTGGCGTATTGAGTTGGTTTGGAATTTTAGTCTACTTTTTTGAATTCAAACTTGTAAATATTTATTTTTAGTTTTCTTTTATCTCTTGAGTTAGGTAGATTTTATTTTAGTTTACTTATTACTATTGCATCGTGGAATGAACATGAGTTTGGTGGATGGAAATCTTATCTTGATGATCCATGTCCATATTGTGATGGACCTTACTTTTTATCAAGATTATAGATATGATATTTAGAGAGAGATGTGTACACCATCTTCATCCTACCAGGAGTATTATTGTTCTTTATGTGGTGGTCAAGATGGACATTGGAGTGATTGCCCAAATGCTCCCTCCCCCTATTGCGCTAACCCAAATTCTAGTTCTTCTTATGAGATTGATAGGTCTTATGTTTAATAAAAGGAAGAACGAAGCACAAGGAAAAGAGGCATTGAAGCTACATTTCAACGAATGTTGGATCTCCAGAAAGAAACGTATGATATCGTATGTGATATGCGTCAAGACATGAAGCCAATCATTCATGAGGATATGGATATAGAGGTCATTCATTCAAAGAATTCTTCTATATTATGTTTCAATAATATCTTATCTGTGGAATCATTTAAAATAATGGAAAAGTGTGAAGATGCGGAGAAAGAACCCTATATTGATGTTGAGGTTGATGATGAGCAACCCTCAGTGACTTCTCAACCAACCAAACCAACCATGAGAGATGATGCCAAGATTTAGGACATGGTGCTAGAGGCAAAACAAGAAACAAAGAAAATCTCTAATAAAGACTCTATCCCAATTCGAAGTGAAGATGTCGAGAAGGTGAATAAAAGTGAGTGTGTAGTAGAAAGTGTAAATTTTGAAGTAGGATTGATTGGGACTCATTCAAAGAACTTTTCTACATTATATTTAGATGATATCTTGTCTGTGGAATCATTTAAAATAGTAGAAGAGTGTGAAGATGAGGAACAAGAATCCTATATTCCTGATTTTACATTAGACAAGCAACATAAAAACACACCTCACTTTAAGGATGAGTGGTTTACCATACTCAATCCATTACTCGACTTCTTAATTTTTATACCACCCCCTATGATCAAGGCAAGAAGATGGACTCTAAGTTGGGGGTGAAATTTATATCCTCAAGGTGGAGAAAAACACTGAGTTGGGTCGTGCCGCGACATTAAATCAGGCGCTGCTTGGGAGGCAACCCAAGGTATTTTGTTGTTTGTATTTGTATTATGTGATTAACATTAGATTTTTGTACCCATGGTGCCACAAGTATATTTCTAACTCTCTTGTTTTGGTTTGACACATTGGGGAAATTGCATGATTTTAAGTTGAGGGTGGGGCTACTTATGGGTGTTGATGTCCTCTTGGAGTTTTTGTTGTTGTGCCTCTTTTCCTTGGAGTCTTGTTCCTAGTAGAGCTGGTATGTTTAGGCGTATTGTGATTTGTTGTAAAATTTTGTAGTTGACTAGGAGAAATACAAGTACCTGAGGCAGTTAACATGGTTTTCTTATTTTGTGAACACCTCTCAAGTGGTCAAATTCTTTAACTATGTGATTTGCATCTAATTGTGACCACTGTTCATCTTTGTATGGTATTAGTTCTAGTAACTTGATAACCATCGCTAAATAATTGCATAAACCGGATAAGTAGTAACTTGTGATATACTGGTGTGCCATGTACGTGTGAGATTTTACTTAGTTCCCTTTGTATGCTGGATTCAGAACTTGATCGGTTAGTCTTACCTAGGTTGAAGGATAGGGGTTAGGAAAGGATCATAAGCCGTTTTGATATTATCCCACTTTAGCCTAAATGACTTTCCCTGTATGCATAATATCCCTTGATCCCTATTTTGAGCCTGACTAGCCAATTTCTTTTTATGATACCTATCACCATCCTATTTTTCTATCATAATGAACCTGTTTTGGCCCTGGTCCTCCGTGAACACTGTGCACCTCGACTTAGGAAAATGGCCTAAGTTGAGGGTGGCTATCATTGGGGTGCGTGATGTAAAATGAGTATGAAGAAAGGTAGAGTAAAAAAAAAGAATAAAAATCTGGGTGTAGTGGAAAAGAGCAAGAAAAGTAAAGTTGTGAAAAAAAGAAGTTATTGTAGAAAAGAACCGCACACATCCTGAATAAGTGTGATCAACAAAAAAGAAGAATAGAAAAAGGTAAATGAGTGAGACCCTAGAAGCTAGTGTAGAGTCAAGGAGGCTTAGTCACTTTATATATCATCGAGTATTATACCAGCCCCTAGCCTACATTACAAGACAAAGAGAAGACCTATAGTGATCTTAGTTGACCTGTCTAAAAATCTTGGTAATGAAAATAAGGGCAAGCCTTTGGTATTCGGCATACATAGATTGGAACTTCATTATGAGAGTGAGTGTATGGTGATTGTCCCCATGGTTACATATGTAATGTATGATATAAGTGAAGTAGGACTTCTTTGTAGTGAGGGCACACTGGTTACATTGCTAGTTTCTAACTTGTTTGGATAGTGTAAGCTTGATACATGCATGGTTGTCGTTGCTGAATTGATGCCATATCTTGATTCCTGTGTGTCCCATTGTTGTTATTGTTGTTCTTCAGTAGCATACATAGTTGATTTGGAATTAATTAACCTTGGAGAAGGTAAAGATGGTTTTAAGATAATATAGATGATTGACTGCCAACTGTACTTTGTATCCTCTTGGTTGTGTGTTAGTTGCTTGAGGAAAAACAATTGTTTTAAGTTAAGCGTGTTGATGTGTGAGTAGATGCTAACACATTTGAGGCTTTTAACTGAGAATAATTGCAATGTGTTAAGCAACTTTTATCATTTTTGATTGTTTTATCTTTGATTTTGCTGTGGAAGTCAACATGCAAGAGAACCAACAATGATGGTAGTAAAAGAGTTAAAATTTGAAGCAAATAGAAGAGAAGTATGGCTGATGACATCCCTGATAAGTCGTCAGCACTCTGATAAGTTATCAACTTCACCGTCAGCCTTAAATAGAGAATGGGATTCAGCTAGAAGAAGTGACGACGACATGTGATAAGCCGTCAGAGTTTTGATAAGCCTCCAAGATCGTCGTTAGCCTAAGGCAGAACATGAGAGCTGAAGTAAATCATCGACGAAATCTATGATAAGTCGTCAAAGATCTGATAAGCCATCACGCTTCATCGTAATTCTAAGGAAACGAATGTCAAAAGCAAAGAGGAGCTGACAACATCTGTGATAAGTCGTCAGACTCCTGATAAGGTGTCACAAAATGTCGTCACCTATCCAAGAAATTACTGAACTCTGTGATTTTGTTTCCATAACTAGGGTGAACTATTTAAAGTATTGTTTAGGGTTTTCTTGGAGGGGGGTACTCGACATTTTGGACTTGAACTTCACATGTTTGCTCTATAGTTTTTGATACAAGTTTACAATTAACTTTGAAGAGATTATCATCAATATTTTAGGATTTCTACTTTGATCTAATCTGAGAAACACTCGTTGCTATTCATCTTGCTGTAAGTTAATCTTTCAAATTATGAATTCAACTTGTTGTATCGATTATTATATTATGAGTGGCTAAATCTCTTTAACCCGCATTATGGGATCTATGGGTTAGGTCTTGGTAAGTTGCTAAGTGTTCAAGATTCTAAAGGTAATAGAACTCCTTGATAATTCCGAGGTTTTAATTATTTACTATTTATTTGCAAATGATAGATAGCACCTTCTTTGATTTGCTTGAGATAAGAAATCAACTATAGTAGGAAGTGAATTATTAACAAGGACTTGGAATCTACCAACCTTTTGTTTAATAATTGACGCTGTAACAAGGTTAATTAACCTGAGGTGAAGTTTGGTCAGTGAATATAAATTCCCTAAGTCCGAGAGGATTAGGTAAATAAATGCTTAAGTAGGTCGAGAGACATTTAGGCATAAGTTCGATAAAGACAATCTGTTGTTCCTACCTGTCATGAGAATCTTGAATAACTATTAGCATCTGTCAAGTACCAAAGCCCATAGTGAACAGAATTCTGGTTTTCCATAAACTATTGATTACAAACACTGAAACTAAAGTGACCAACAATTATTTGCTAATCTCTAAAACCCCCATTTTATCTTTTCGTATCATCTATTTGAATTCAACTTGTAGCTATAGTTTCAAATTAGTTTAATCACCACTCACATTGTTCCCTATGGATTCGACCCCGACTCTAAAGTTGGGTAAATATATTGACGACAACTGCCTTGCACTTAATTGACGTGTAAGTTGAGTGTTATCAATCATTCCCTCTGGTAAGTATTTTAAATCAATGTTTTGAAAGTGGAAAATAGGCCATAGAATGCGTGTTATAGGGAAGCCTAAATCTATGATTTTCCTTGTTAAATATATGTTCTAATGAACTTGTGTGGTTGTTATCTCCTAGAATATGGTGTTCCCACACATAGGGAAGACTTGAGTACCCAAAATTATGTGTGAAATTGAGTAAAATATAGTGTGCACACCACGTGCTCGATCAAATGCCCAAATGATACATAGCTAGTAGTTTTTACATCTTATGGTCATAATCGAGTACCTAGTAACCATGTTCAATACTTTTAGCATAAACTCTTGTGGTAGAATTTGTTTTGGTCTAAAATATGAATTTTTGGACATTGGAATTTATGGTTTGAAATCAGTCTCAAGTACCACGATCGCAGTCATCGGGACAAAAATTTCAACACCGTGATTGTGGCTCTATTGCCTGTAATCATGCTAACTGAGGCTGATTTTCTACGTGGGCCAAAAATTCTACACTTCAATTTTTTTTCCAAACACCACTAAGTAACCTTCCCATGAGCTTTAATGAAAAATATGTCATATTTTGTGCATGTATATGTCTATGATTAATGTGTTTGCATTTTTCCCTTTATTTTTAAGATCATATAAGGATCTTCCGAGGACAAAGCTGCTCCCGGAGAGAGGAATATGCTTGGAGAAAGTTCTGAAAAAACTTCTAGTATTTTATTACAAGATTCTGGCCACAGGGTGGCGGTACTTTTCCCCAGATCCTTGTAAGGTAAATGAGCAGTGGGTCTGGGAGTTCTACGCTAAACTTAGCATAGTATCCTTCTCAGACCTATCCAGTATGACTATCAGGATTTGGGGAAAGGTGGTGGACTTTGGTACGGAGAAAATCAATGATTTATATGGGATCCCAAATGCAAACATGGCGACTTTGAGGCGAAGAAGAGTGTGTCGGGCAGCTGGTTGGCGGAGAGATTGTGCTCAGGCAAGGAGGTCTCTTGGGTGGCGACAAAAAGAAATATATACATGAATGAATTCACTATCGAGGCTTGAAATTGGCTGAATATCATTTGTATCTAGGTCGCCCCTTGCACCCATATGACATAAGTTCCTGACATGTGGGCTAGGATGGTGGCTTGCATTTTAGACTACATCTATTTGAGTGTCAGTTGAATTGTGATATCTGAGATGAAATTCTTAAAGACCCAAGGTGGTACGCACCTCTCTTTCCATTCTTTGATTACAGAGTTATGTAGGGGAGCAGGTGTTGAGGATTACTCGGGAGATACTTGAGTGTGACTTGGAACCTCCAAATACCCTCTAAATATTAGAGGTAAGGGAACACTAGGTAAAAGAAAAAAGAGAAAGATTGATTTGGGTAAATCGATATCTCAAGAGTCAGAGTCTTGTAGGCCATCCACAACAAACCCCTTTGATGATATTTATAATGAGATGAGAGCCATTAGGGAGCTTGTGTCGGTATTATCCTAAGGGATGGGAGAGCCCTCTACCACCTGATACTAATATGTGTCACGCGCTGACTATGATAATTTTTGGGAGGATTAGAAGAAAAAGGGAGCTACCTTTTCTAGGCTTGAGAGAGCCTACTCATCTTTGGCGGGGTTGTACCGAGAGCTCCCAGCTTCATATGAGAAGATGGTCAAAAGGGACAAAAAGAGAGAAAAATTATTTAGCAAGATGTGAAGGGAGTAAAGGGACTTTGAAAGGTCCTAAAACCTCGAGATAGACTACCTTCCTCCCAAGTTGAGAGCATTGATGAGGCCCCAGCCGACTAGTAAGGTCCTCAAGATGCAGGTGGTGATGCAGAGTTTGAGAACGAGAGCAGCTCTTGATGCAAATTTAGGGAGCACTCTTATCCCTTCTTATGCTTTGTTGTTTATGTAGTGAGGACACTACAAGTTTTTTGTTGGGGGTTCTGCCTTTGCATTTATTTATTTGGTCAAATATTATTATTATTTTAGATATTTTTATGTTTTTTTGGATGATTTATATTTTTATTTGGGTTGTAATATTTGGACACTCTGATGATGCCCACATTTTCATGGATTAGTCATTCTATTTTATTTTTAAATTTTTTCTTTATCTTGATTTTTCTTGTGATGATATCTGACGAGCATTTCCCTATGATGGATAGAGTGATGACATTCTTAAGGTAAAAGCATCGTGATCAGGTTTTGAGCCATGAATGCTGGGAAAGTCTGAGTACCCTAGCATCGGAGTTATAAATGGAAGGGAAGATGAATACCTATGGCATTTTGGATTTGGGATCACACTTACACCAATGGAAAAGTCTGAGTAGCCATATGGTTTGCCCAGGTGGAAGTCAAAATGCAAGACAAAATATTATGTTGGTACCACAATTAGCAAATTGTGTGTGGCGAAGGTGCAAAGCAAACATCCCCCTCCGTCAAAATTTTTTTGAAAAAATAATCAAGGGTACGTACTTGAACGACCTTGTATCAATACTTTTTATATTTTTATGACTCCAAATTTGTTAACTTGTGAAAATTGATAGACTTCGTTCTTGTCTCCAGTAGGAGGGGAAATTGAGAATCCATGGAGAATTTTCATGCCTTGTGAAGTGAGATTATTTATCTAAATCTCACGTATATGTGTACTATCTAGAAGTTGCCCCTTTAGTCTCTCAAGGGTAAGTTTGGTTATAGTTGGTTGGTGAGAATATTCTAGGCCATCTTTGTGAACTAGGAACTAACTCTAATCCTAAATATCCTACTCATTCATAGAATAAGACCCACACATCCCCAAATTCGATCCTTCAAGCCTTTTTTAGAAACCACATTACAAGCCATGTACCATTCAAAAATTTTGTCCCTCTCTTGAACATGAAAAATAAAAAAAAAATTGGGCTAAATGACTAAGTTGGGGGTGGTAAGTTTAAAAGAGTTGACTTTGGGCCACGGTAGTGTAAGTGGACGCATTTGAGCCAAGCAATGAAAAAAGTGAAAAGGAAAGAAATAATGAAAAGGAAAATAAGGCATAGATTGCACAAGAATAAAGCAAAAGAATGATGCCCTCAAAAAGTTTGGGAAATCAAGGCTCTTAAAGTAGGCATATATGATGTGTGAAAACAAAAAGAGCAGTCGATGGTCACAAGTTAGTTGAAATAGTGTGATTGGATGTTCAAGGAGGTTATGCCTCTTTGTTCCTAAATGTTATCCTACCCTTCCTCGAACCTATGTTACAAGCTCAAAAATCTCTTCGAGATCTCCAACGAAGTGTATTCATTGTAGTGGCTATTGAAAATAATGGCAATCCTATGGCATGGTACTTGTTAGAATTGAGAGTCTTTATGTGAGAGTGAGTCATGCACTTAAATCCAATTTGTTTCATACTATATAACTTAGTGTATGTGGGATTTTCCTTCTCATGAAGAGGTATGAAAATGAATTGAGGTGGGTGATTTTGTCATCTCCCAAAATAAACTGAGGCCAAAGGAGTATATTAGAGTTGAGGTAAAAGGTGATTCACTTATAGAGTACTAGTGATTGTTGCATAGTTGCTCTTGAAAGTCTTTCGCACCCTTGAAAGTTGAATTTCATGTTGAGGAGTATTGTGCGAATAGTGTTGCCCATGTTTTATGAGCAATTTGTGGTAGTAACTAAGCCTGAAGTCATTATGATCATTGGGTCATACAATTTGGGCATAAATGTGCATAGTCTCATAGAAAGATGTAGTGTTGCTTGAGGACAAGAAAATCCTTAATTTTGGGGTATTTATGAGTGGTGAATTTACAACTTGTTTACACTAAAAAATTGTGCACGCTACTATGAATTGAATGTATAAATGAGATAGGGTCATGATTAAATGCACAAATATCAATATTTTTTGTATGGACATAGGTGATGAGATAAAAAGATATGGATTTGAGCTAAATAGAGATTAAAAAGAGAGAAAAATTACACATCTAAAGACCCTGCAGGGATCAGGCTCAGTTACCTTGATCACGGTCTGAGGGCATCGCGGCCAGTCCACTTTGATCAGCAATTGCGATTTCAAAGAACTTATCGCGGTTGTGGTAGCCGTGATCATGGTATAGCGGGATTTTTTCCCAAGGCAATTTTGTAATTTCACTCAGCCGAACCCAATTCCTTTTAGAGGCTAAAACCCTTTCTCTTTTGGGTATTCTACACTTTTGCAACATTTTCAAATTTGAAGTTTAAACCCTAATTGGGGCAATATTTTGTATTTTAATTTGGAGACTTTGAATTTAGCAAAATTGAAGAATGGATGTTTTGAACAATCCTTATGGTATATTTTTCTCTCTTTTGTTCATGAGTTGCTACACTTTCATTGTCTTGGGATAATGCTGAACTAAGGTGTAATTATGTGTGGGTTGTAATGTATTTGTGTATATGTTAGTTTGTTGATGATGGGTTTTGCTATTGCTTGGTTTAATTAGTTTGGGTTTGTGGGTGAAAGAATCAAATACCCAAAATGGGTTGTAGGTGAAAACTCCAAACTCTTGAAATCCCAAACCATTTTTGAAAGAGGGATTTGGGTTTGGGTGAACTTTTGGAACCCATATCGTCCTTGAAAGAGGGATGTGGGTGACAAGGAGATAGTAGAAAATTAATGGATGTAGTTTACTAATTTTCACTATATCTTGGGCATCTTCCTAGATATAGAGATGCCCAATTGAGGTAATGAGTGGTTGAAATTTGACACACTTGTTAGGTACCCAAAAGGGTCAATGAGTGAAATTGTTGAGGTTTTGTTGATAAACTAGCCTCAAGGATATTAGACCTAGCCTGTCATATTATTAATAACTAGTATGTACACAAAATCTTTATGCACCCATGCATAATTTGCCCTTAAGTAGACATAATCCCAAGATTCTTCTCATGTCAAATTTAAATCACAATTGTTGTTCACTTTTTTGGCTTGAGTTGCTATTGATAAACACGTGCAACCACCCTCCCCCATTTTATTTTTGTTTTATTCACATTGTGGGTAGCTTTTTAGTAGCATTTAACACCCATAGGACTAGAATTCAAATTTCGATCCTCGTGGATTTGACCTTAACATAAGTTGAGAAATGACCATCCTCTGCCAATTTCGATGGTATAAGTGAGAGTTATTAATTATGCAACCCATAGTATGTCTTATATGTTCGCTAACAATCCAACACTTCCTAAAGAAAGTTAAGCCATAACCTACCTCAATGTGCAAAAATGCAAACCTAGACCCCTTAAAATGGAGACTTTCATTTTCGAACATTTGAAAATGAGCTAAGTCCATCAAAGACATAATCTATGTGTTAAAAAGAAGCTAGTGATTCCCACAACAACTCTATTTAAGACTTGGTACAAAACTCAAAAGGATAAAACTAAAATTTTACTTTTTAAACATGTTTTCCATCGTCAAAAGAATCTACAACAGAAAACTCAAGCCAAAATAAACTAAAATCGATGCTCAAATCTATACGAAACCATTTCAAGGGTTTACCAAATAACCTAATTTCTAGTTCGAAAACAATATTTAAAGGTGTTTTTAAACATATAATACATAGTTCTTAATAGAAACAAGAGTTTGAAACTTATCCAAGCATAAATGTTAATGAAAACCCAAAGTATTACCCCTTTCCAAAGATCAAAGGTCCAAAAATAACGAAAATTGCAAAAAACATTCTATTCTATAAAAGTACGTTGGCAATCGTGGTCCCCCACCTCACTATCACGAGAGTCACTATTGACTAGCCTTGAAGTTAGTCATTGTTATTGAATAGCTAAGCCTTACAATTGCAAAGAGATAGCCTGACACAATCTACGATTTACGTATTGTGATTGTCGTATCCCACCTCATGATAGAATTAAGTAATTTGATCAAGGGCCACTATTGCAACACATGTCTACTCTTTCACAATGGGACCCCTAATGCTATATATCTGAAACTACAAACTAGAATTTAGAATTTGAAAAAATAATTGCGATTAAACCCTTGAGAGTTTTTTGGTAAACCACAAAAATGAATCAAATATATTACTAGGTTAATTTTGACATTTTAGACACAATGGAACCATCAAATTTATGAACAAAAGTTGTTTATAACTAACTATCCATTGGGATACCGTTTTGGCTTATTTCATTAGTTTTGAAAGAAAGGTCAAAATACAAAATAAATGTTTCAAACCCGACCAACCCTACTACTAAGACAAAATCGACATTCCAGATCTAAATAAACTGTTCTAATTTCCATCTGCCGCTCAAAATATAAAATATTGACCTAAGTAAAATTCATGGCTTTTATAGCCTTTACTAGACTCAAATCTCTCAAGTCACTACTGAACATATCAGGGACAATACCAACCATCTTCATAACTCAAAAATAGGGTATAACAACTATTAATGAGGGAAAAATGTTCAAAACACATAAGCAGATAAATTTCACAATTAAGGTTGTAACATTATCCACCACTAAAACACTAGTTCGTCCTTGAACTAGAAAAGAAATAAAGTACCCGAATTGATAAAAAGATGGGGGTATCTATGATGCATGTAAGAATCGACCTCCCAAGTAAACTCCTTAATTGAAGATTCACTGAATTAATATTCTTAGACCTCAACTTCCTAGTATGCTTGTCTAGGATAGCTGTAGGCTTCTCATCAAAGGATAAATTATGTTATAAATAATAGAACCCAATTGAGTCATATTTACATCACCTGGATGGTATATCTTTAGCATAGAATCATGAAAATAGGATGGAAAACTGATAGATACAGTGAAAAGACTAGCCTATATTCCATATCCCCATACTTTTCTAGGATATCGAATGGGTCATTGAACCTTCGACTAATCTTCCATTTCTTCCTAAACCTCATCACACCATTCATGGGTGAAACTTTCCACTAAACTCGATCCCTAATTGTGAATGAAACATTGAATGCTCGACCATTGACATAAATCTTCTTCCTATATAGGGAGCCAATAGTGTTGCATCCTACCACACATGTATGTGTACGTGGTCACCCAAGTTGTAAAGTGGCCTTTTAATGCCAAGTATTGATTCCATAGGGACTAGTGATCATCACCAAAAAAATTGTACCATTACTAAAAAGTATTAAACAAGTGCTAATGGTAACCACAAGATTTTAAGGCTTGAACTATAAAGAAACAGTAAACAAAACCATAATGTATAGTATTGTAGACAATCATAGGGAGAAATCTAGGGACAAGGCCCTAAGAACAGTCCTACTTAGACATATAATATCTTTTTTTAATTAATTACCTTGGTTTATTATTCATGGGGTTGATAACATGATAATGGTGTTTCTAGCCTCTAATTATCTATCTAACGTAACCCCACAACTACATTGTTGAGCGAGGATGCGAGAGCTAAGTTAAATGCATTTATATATCTTACCGTATATGAAGCAAATAGGGTAATTTAGATATATTCCTGTCCTAAATGAAATCCCAAGTCTAACTCATTTAATGTATAGGAACCTACTCCATACATCCTACGTTCTAATCTATTATCCCTCTTTCTAGGCTCATAATAGAAATATAAGTTTATCCTAGGGGTCACAAATTTGTAAAATAGTAAATACTAGGATATATGAACAACCAATAATGATAATCAACTTAAGAGAACTAAATTCAAAGCATAAGTATTCATGTTCTTGGTCTTAACCCTAAAATTAGGATGTTTAGTCGCTCATATTCTTACAAAAACAACAATAATAATTTTTTTAGTGCATTCCCATAAAGTGTGGTCCAAGGAGGGTAAATTGTATGCAGTCCATACCACTAGCTCATCTGGAGTAGAGGGGCTATTTGTGATAGATCCCTGACTTAGAACAGATAATAGATATGATCAAACAAAAATCATACAAGTGTCACACCCCTTTTTTATGCGTACTCCAAAATATTATGTTTTAAGTGAGAAAGGGTTTTATTATTTAAGTGACAAGAAATGAAAATTTGTTTCGTAAAAGGATTATTTGCATTTTTTATTCAGAGTCGCCACTTGGCATAATCCGGTGTGCCAATTCACCTTTGAAAAATCCTTTTCGAAACCATTTGACTCTTAAACCGGTTTGCGAACAGAGATTCCGGCTAAGGAGTTCTGTTGACCGAGGGGAAGGTGTTAGGAACCCCTCGATCCCGTGGTTCGACCATGGTCGCTTGATGGAGTGTATCGACTATTTTGGAATTATGAAATGTATAAACCACACAAAAGAACACAAAATAATCAAACAATAAACAAAACAAAACAGTCCAAAAACGTAAAAGTCCAGTCCAATTATACAGTCCGAAAAATAGAAAAAATACGAAAATATAAATCCTAATCTAAACTAAATCTAGACTACGATCCAATGCCTTACCCGAAATTAGGTGTCTACATCATGCCCCCTTTGAATGTAAACACGAAGTGTTTTCAGGCAAAGCAGTAGACAACGAGGCAGAATTTTGTCCTGACCTTTATTTAAAGCACGGAGCAAGAGGAAGGAGGAAAACCAAGCCTTGATTTAGGACATCCTACCCGCCCTAGTTATGAGGGGATCAAGTGACAAGTTTCTCCAAGGATTGGACAGAGATGGACTATAACGAGTTGGAGAGTCGAGTGAGGTTCCATCGAGGTTCCGGTCCGCGGCTCTGTTATTACATCAAAAATGAAAATTACAAGTTAAAACATAAATGAAATTACAAAAATCCTATCTATACAGCTTCTGTCGGCTCTTGGCTTGACTTTTATCACCCTATTCTTCAGGTGGGCTCCTGACTTGCAATTTCTTTCAACTTGTTGCTTGACTTTCAATTGTTTCGCTTTGCTGCTTGACTTTTCATTTCTTCAATCTGTTCTCCAGGCGGGATCCAGACTTGCTATTTCATCACCCTGTTCTTCAGGCGGGCTCCTGACTTGCTATTTCATCACCCTGTTCTTCAGGCGGGCTTCTGAAACTCAAAATTAAAACTAGAACGAAAATTATCCCAAACAAGAATTAAAAATAATTAGTATTTCATTTTTGAAAGCATTGTCCCATTTTCTAGGAGGGTCCTGAACAGAAGGTGAAATCCCATTTTTCAGGAGGGTCCTGAACATAAAGTAAAATCCTATTTTTTCAGGAAGGTACTGAACATAAAGTAAATTTCCATTTTCCAGGAGGGTCCTGAATTGAAAGTAAATTCCCATTTTCCAGGAGGGTCCTGAACATGAAGTAAAATCCCATTTTTCAGGAGGGTCCTGAACTGAAAGTAAATTTCCATTTTTCAGGAGGGTCCTGAACAGAAAGTAAAATCCTATTTTTTAGGAGGGTCCTGAACATAAAGTAAAATCCTATTTTTCAGGAGGGTTCTGGACATAAAGTAAATTTCCATTTTCCAGGAGGGTCCTGAATTGAAAGTAAATTCCCATTTCCAGGAGGGTCCTGAACATGAAGTAAAATCCCATTTTTCAGGAGGGTCCTGAACATAAAGTAAATTCCCATTTTTCAGGAGGGTCCTGAACATAAAGTAAAATCCCATTTTTCAGGAGGGTCCTGAACATAAAGTAAATTCCCATTTTTCAGGAGGGTCCTGAACTGAAAGTAAATTTCCATTTTCTAGGAGGGTCCTGAATTGAAAGTAAATTCCCATTTTCCAGGAGGGTCCTGAACATAAAGTAAATTCCCATTTTTCAGGAGGGTCCTGAACATAAAGTAAATTCCCATTTTTCAGGAGGGTCCTGAACATAAGGTAAAATCCCATTTTTCAGGAGGGTCCTGAACATAAAGTAAATTCCCATTTTTCAGGAGGGTCCTGAACATAAAGTAAAATCCCATTTTTCAGGAGGGTCCTGAACATAAAGTAAATTCCCATTTTTCAGGAGGGTCCTGAACTGAAAGTAAATTTCCATTTTCCAGGAGGGTCCTGAACTGAAAGTAAATTCTCATTTTCCAGGAGTGTCCTGAACTCCCATTTTTCAGGAGGGTCCTGAACATAAAGTAAATTCCCATTTTTAGGAGGGTCCTGAACATAAAGTAAAATCCCATTTTTCAGGAGGGTCCTGAACATAAAGTAAATTCCCATTTTTCAGGAGGGTCCTGAACATAAGTTAAAATCCCATTTTTCAGGAGGGTCCTGAACATAAAGTAAAATCCCATTTTTCAGGAGGGTCCTGAACATAAAGTAAATTCCCATTTTTCAGGAGGGTCCTGGACATAAGTTAAAATCCCTGGATATGAATTTCCAATGGTATCTGAATCAAGTGAAACGAATTTGCCCCTGTTTCAATCAAAGAAAAATTTGTCAGTTAAAAACTTAGTGGTGGCTTGCAGATCTTGGCTTTTCAGGTATCTGCCCAGCACTCGTTCCTTTCATCTTTGTTCCAAATTGCTAACACTTGTCGTGTCTTGCCGCATCATTGACCATGATCCAGATTGAGGGAAATGAGTTCTGACTCAAACAATGGGTTTTCATTTTACCATGCCCCTGAGGTGCACTCTTTTCCCAAATCTAAATGATTCCACGAATCCAATAGCCTGTCGGTTGCTAGACTTCCTTTGCTTCGTGTTGAATTACGATCATATTTCTTTCCTGTGCTGTTCCTTGTCTTTTCCTCATATAATTGGAAAGACTGGTAGTAAATTTTGAAATCCATTCTCGCTTGTTTTGACACAGACTTGACTAAAAAAAATGTAAAGAAATGATGGTGACTTTTGTTTTGATAAATAACATAAGAAAAGACAAAAACATGAATATGTAAATGAAAGAAAAGGGCAATGTCCCATATTCAAAAAGAAAACTTATCTGAATACGACAACCAACTCCAATGAGTATGACATGCATTTTGGATTGAGCTGCCTGATCTTCCTATCCAAACTGCCCATTTGTTGTTGAGTTCGTGCCTTTTGCCACTGAGCCGCTTCTTCAAATCCATTGGACTCATACATCACATTTGACTGACGACATCTAAAAAGACTTTTGCCAATAAATCTCTTTCTTTTCACTTTCCGCCTTTCTCTTAAACTCTCCATCGCCCTACGGTGCCCATGAGGATTTTCACCAATAAGACTCTCATTTTTGTATTTCTCTCAACTCACCATCGCCTTATGGTGCCTGCAAAGGTTTTCACCAATAAGACTCTCTCATTTTCATTTTCTCACAACTCACCATCGCCTTATGGTGCCTGCAAGGGTTTTAACCAATAAGACTCTCTCATTTTAATTTCTCTCAACTCACCATCGCCTTATGATGCCCACGGGGGTTTTCACCAATAAGACTCGCTCATTTTTGTATTTCTCTCCTGATTTCTTATGCCGAGGGAGACAAATAGTACCTCACAATGTATCATCAATATCCATTGCATGCTTAGCCTTAACATCCTCAAAGATTGATCTGAAGGTCTTTCTTTGGTTGTAACTTGTCTTTTGGATAAGGTTAGAAAAAATGGTAAGGGGCTCAAACGATACTTGAAGTGGGGGGTGGGACTTACAACTTTTGGAATCGACTCAAACAACATGTTAACTCATGCCCCAGTTTTGTTGACTGGGTGAATCTTAAATCTTTATTTGGTTGGACCGAGCCCGAAATAGGGCAGCCTACGTATCTCACTCCCGAGAGAGGAGAATCAGGTCGCTCGTAGTTCCATTAGCTTGTTCTTTGTTTTGATTTGATTTTTTTTTCTTTTATTTTCGAACTCTTTCTTTTATTCTTATTTTCTTGACATTTATCTTTGACTCTATTTTGATTCCAAAAGAGGGATATGAAAGAAAAATAAACGAGGCTTAAATGGGTAAACAAAGGATGACACAATGTTTGGATAGAAGAATAAAATGCCTTTATCATATCAATCTTCAAAAATGCAAGTACTAAACATGTAATAAAATCAAACAAAGGACCAAATATCATACATAGTATCTTTTGACCGCATCAGCATTGATAGCCATTTCTGCCATTTTGCCTTCAATATCTGTCAAATATAAGGCTCCATTGGGTAACACTTTCTTTACAATGAAGGGACCTTGCCAGTTAGGGGAGAACTTGCCTTTCGCTTCAACCTAGTGAGGAAGGATACGTCTTAATACCAACTGACCAACTTCAAAATTCCTGGGACGGACCTTTTTGTTATACGCACGAGCCATCCTCCTCTGATACAACTGGCCATGACACACGAATGTTAGCCTTTTTTCCTCGATCAAACTCAAATGTTCCAGTCGGGTTTTTACCCATTCGTCATCATTAATCTCTGCTTCTACAATGACTTGAAGAGAAGGAATTTCAACTTCTGCAGGGATGACCGCTTCTGTCCCATACACTAATAAATATGGAGTTGCCCCTGTTGAAGTGCGAACAGTGGTGCGATAACCTAGCAATGCAAACGACAACTTTTCATGCCACTGTCTAGAACCTTGTACCATTTTTCGCAGTATCTTTTTTATACTTTTATTGGCGGCTTCTACAACACCATTGGCCTTTGGGCGATATGGAGTAGAATTTCGATGTGCGATCTTAAACTGTTGACATACTTCTTGCATCAAATGACTATTGAGATTGGCAACATTGTCTGTAATAATAATCTTAGGAATTCCAAATCTACAAATGATATTGGCATGAACAAAATCTACCACAGCCTTCTTTGTCACTGACTTGAAAGTTACTGCTTCCACCCACTTTGTGAAGTAGTCAATGGCTACCAAAATGAATCTATGTCCATTTTATGCCTTCGGCTCAATCGGTCCAATCACATGCATTCCCCAAGCCACGAACGGCCATGGAGCAGCCATTGCATGCAACTCAACAGGAGGAGAACGTATCAGATCGCCGTGCACCTGACATTGATGACACTTTCAAACAAATTGAATAGAATCCCTCTCCATAGTAAGCCAGTAATAACCTGCTCGAAGAATCTTCTTTGACAAGACGTGACTGTTCATATGCGACTCGCATACTCCAGAGTGTATTTCAAGCATGATTGCCGAGGCTTCTTTTGCATCTACACACCTTAAAAGTCCCAGATCTGGGGTCCTCTTATACAAAATTCCCCAACTTAAGAAAAATCCACTAGCCAAATGCCTAATAGTCCTCTTTTGATCGTTGGTGGCATATGCTGGGTATTCTTCTGACTGAATGTACCGCTTGATATCCAAAAAACAAGGTTCTCCATCGAGCTCTTCTTCAACCGTATTACAGTAAGCATGCTGATCGCGACTCTGTATATGCACCGGATCGATATAGTCTTTGTCAGGATGTTGGAGCATTGAAGACAGAGTGTCTAAAGCATCAGCAATTTCATTATGAATCCTTGGAATATGCCTAAATTTTACTAACACAAATCGTCGACATAGCTCCTGCAAGCATTGTCGATACGGGATGAGCTTCAAATCTCGCGTCTCCCAATCGCCTTGAATTTGATGGACGAGCAAATCCGAATCTCCCAACACTAATAATTCATGGACTCCCATATCAACAGCTAACCTCAAACTAAGGATGCAGGCTTCATACTCTGCCATATTATTAGTATAGTAGAATCGAAGTTGTGCTGTTACCGGGAAATGCTGTCCCGATTCAGAGATAAGAACCGCACCTATTCTGACTCATTTCATATTGACAGCTCCATCGAAGAATAACCTCCAACCTGGATCAGCATCTATAACGACTTCATCGACATATGACACTTCTTCGTCAGGAAAATATGTCTTTAATGGCTCGTACTCTTCATCGATGAGATTCTCAGCAAGATGATCTGCCAAAGCTTGGGCTTTAATGGTGGTTCGAGTCACATATACGATGTCAAACTCGGTAAGCAATATTTGCCACTTTGCCAATCGACCTATCGGCATAGGTTTCTGAAAGATATACTTCAAAGGATCCATGCGGGAGATGGGATAAGTAGTATAGGATGAGAGATAGTACTTCAACTTCTGTGCTATCCAAGTTAGGGCACAACACGTCCTTTCAAGAAGAGTATACCTGGCCTCATATGCGGTGAACTTCTTGCTAAGATAATAAATAGCCTGCTCCTTTTTGCCTGTGACATCATGTTGACCCAGGACACAACCGAAAGAATTGTCCATGACTGATAAATATAAGATCAAAGGCCTACCAGGCTCCGGGGGTACCAGCACTGGCAGATTTGACAAATATCTTTTGATTCGATCAAATGCTTCTTGACATTTTTCAGTCCATTTTACCGCAACACTCTTTTTCAACAACTTGAATATGGGCTCACAAGTGGTTGTGAGTTGAGCAATAAACCTGCTAATGTAGTTCAGTCTTCCAAGCAAACTAATCACCTCCGTTCTATTCTTGGGCAGGGACAAATCCTGAATGGCTTTGATTTTTGAGGGATCCAATTCAATTCCCCGACGACTGACTACAAACCCCAACAACTTTCCAAATGGAACTCCAAATACATATTTGGCCGGGTTAAGTTTGAGATTATACCTGCGAAGCCTCTCAAAGAACTTTCTTAAATCTTTAACATGGTCGGCCTGACTTATTGACTTAATAATCACATCATCCACGTAGACCTCAATCTCCTTATGCATCATGTCATGAAACATAGTGGTCATGGATCTCATGTATGTTGCTCCAGCATTCTTCAAACCGAACGACATCACTCAATAACAATAAGTTCCCCATGGTGTGATAAAAGATGTCTTCTCCGCGTCTTCATCATCCATAATAATCTGGTGATATCCGGCATAACAATCCACAAAAGAGGCAACCTCGTGTTTAGCACAGTTGTCTAACAAAATATGAATATTGGGCAGTGGAAAATCATCTTTCGGACTTGCTCTGTTCAAATCACGATAATCAACACACACTCGAATTTTGCCATCTTTCTTTGGTACAGGAACAACATTGGATAACCACATAGGATAACGAGACACTCGAATTACTTTGGCTTCAAGTTGTTTCATGATTTCCTCTTTGATTTTAATACTCACATCGGTTTTAAACTTCCTCAACTTCTGTTTGACAGGGGGGAACGCGGGATCAGTTGGCAACTTGTGAGCCACTAATTTTGTGCTTAAATCGGGCATATCATTATAACACCATGCAAAAACATCCTTATAATCAATTAATGCTTGAATCATTACCTCTTTTAGCTGTGGAAAATCATGTACACTGATTTTAGTTTCCCTAACATCTTCTTGATCCCCTAGATTTATTGGCTCAGTTTCATTCAAATTAGGATTTGGTTTGTCTTCAAACTGTTCCAACTCTTTGCTTATTTCTTCTAGTGCTTGTTCTTCATCATATTCCCCATCCTGCTTCATTACATCTTAATTAGTTTGGATTTTAAAATCAGGCTAAAAATTCCGCATGCATGTCATGTCATTAGAATCAACATAAAGAGAACTGTGTAAGAAAAGAAAAACAAAATATATTAGACACAAAATAAAAGGGACATTGCATTTCATTAAATAAAAGATAGAAGGGTTTAAACACAGACACCAACATAACATAAACAAACTAAAGTCCGAATTACAACCCTGAAATAACTCAGATAAACAAAAAGAAAAACAAAATAGACTACCAAAACTCCCTCCTGACGGGGAGAGGAGTGATTTCCCAATTATTGAGATGGACCGTTGGACCTATGAATTGCACGTCTGCCATACTGGTACCTTCTCCTGCTTCGACCATATCAACTTCGATACAAAGGTTCTGGAAGTCATCAACCAATTCAACCTCAAATTCTACATGCTTCGTGACACCGCTCTTAACAAATGATTCACTGAGTAGTGGCATTGGGCGAGGGAGTGACCATATTTCCTTTTTCCTTTCCTTGGCTTTCTTTAGATCTTCAGCTGTAGGCTTAAATCCCAGACCAAACGTGCCCAGGTTCTCACTCGGACATATGGGATGAACTATACCGTGCAGAGACGCTCCCAAACCCTTCCTTGCCTCAAATTCGTATTTCCAAAGTTCACTCACCATCATGATAGAAGCAGAAGACAATTGCGGTCCCGGTATAGCCTGCCATTCAAGGATACGATTCATTGGCACTGTATCAAAAATTTTATAGACGAATGTCTCCTCTACGTTATTTGCTTCAGTAAGAGACAAAGGAGAATCTTCATAGGCTGACAAATCTCCTTCACCATGAATAACTACTTCTTGCCTGTCATGCTCAAACTTAATCATTTGGTGCAGTGTAGATGCAACTGCCTTGGCCTTGTGAATCCACGACCTTCCCAACAACAGATTGTAAGAGGAGTCTACATTCAATACTTGAAACTCTATGGCGAACTCAACAGGCCCTATGGTCAACATTAGTTCTATTTCGCCAATGGAATTTGATTTTGCACCATCGAAAGCCCTGACACATACATTGTTGGGCCTGATCCTCTCCATACCAATATTCAGCTTTTGCAAAGTAGAAATAGGGCAAACATTTGCACCTGAACCTCCATCGATCATAACATGAGTGACGTAGAAATCTTCACACTTCACTGTAATGTAAAGGCCCCGGTTATGCCCTGTTCCTTCGATAGGCAATTCATCGTCAGAAAAGCTGATCCGATTGACCTCAAAGATTTTTCCAACCATTTTCTCAAACTGGTTGATTGTAACCTCCCTTGGAACATATGCTTCATTTAATACCTTCAGTAAAACATCACGATGCTCCTTGGAGGGCAACAACAAAGATAAAAAGGAAATTTGAGCAGGGGTTTTCTTCAGCTGGTCTAATATTGAATACTCTGGCAATTTCATCTTTTTCAAAAATTCTTCGGCTTCTTCTTCGGTGATAGGCTTTTTGATAGATGATGGTCCACTCACCGTTGGCTTGGACTTTCTTAAGCTTTCAGGCACGAAACATCTTCCTGACCTAGTCAAACCCCCTACCTCATCTATATCTTCCACTACTTCTTTCCCATGATAGGTCATCACGGTCCATCCAAAATTCCAGGAAATCCTTTTCGTATTAACTATCGGAGGTTGTGTCATCGGTTTGAGGACAATGGGCGCTGCCAGTGCTCCTTTCACCGTCAAGATAGGCTGACTCAGAGCTCCCACCACCGTCAACTTAGGTTTATCCTGACTTAAATCAACATACCTTCTGGCGCTCTGTACTGTGATTAGAGGTTTCTTTGTGCTTTCTTGCACTTTATCTTCTCTCATTCCTTCCTGGTTCAATGACATTGCTTTCAAAGACTCCGCTACATTCACCGATGTCTCCTCAATGGTCTGTATCTTGACAATAGGCTTATAACCCCTCGAAGACTCTTTCCCATCATATATCAACTCTAACATATTGGCTTCAGCATGGGTTGGCAGCAGATTCTGGTTAATGTTTAGACTCTCCGGGGCCTGGACCAGCATCTGATTTGTGTCAATTAAATCTTGGACAGCTCTTTTTAAATGCCAGCATTTCTCGATATCATGGCCGGGCATATCAGAACAGTACGCACACCTTAAAGAATAATCGAGATTCCTCGGCGGTGGATTTGAAAGCCTTCCTTGAATTGGGTTAAAACCTTCAACTTCCTCAACCTATCAAATAAGCTAACATATGAATCCCCAAGAGGTGTGAATTGATTTTTGACCATCTTCTCCTTCTTATACTCGGGCCTAGGCTGAAAACTGGGTCTGGAGGGGTTTTGGTAATTTGGTGGAGCGAATGGGCGATTTTGTGGAGTTTGCGCGCGCCACTGTGGGTAAGAAG
Organism: Capsicum pubescens; assembly: GCA_030864215.1. NCBI lineage: Eukaryota > Viridiplantae > Streptophyta > Magnoliopsida > Solanales > Solanaceae > Capsicum > Capsicum pubescens. Next base: position 187,047,447 of record CM061544.1, on the reverse strand, counting down.
GGGTTTGGACATATGGCTGAGCGCTATATACTGGGTAAGGGGGTGGTGGAATGGAATATAAAGGGCTTTGTGGAGGGTAGTAATGGTGGGGAGGAATATATGGAGCTTGGGCGTAGACTTGGGCTTGGGATTGGGGATAGGGGTGAGGTAGTCTTTTGGGATAGGAATGGGTTCCATCTACAACAGTCGCCACGTCCTCTTTCTTTTTTTTACCGCCAAATGCGCCAGATCCATCTTGAATCGCTTGTATAGTGTCTTTTAATGCGGAAAAACTCACTATCTGACTGGTCTTAATCCCGTCCTCTATCATCTCACCCATTTTGAGGACTTCCATAAAAGACTTTCCCATTGCCGGAAGTAAATGTTGAAAATAGGTCTCATCCTGTGCCTGAATGAAAACTTCTACCAACTTACTTTCTTTCATTAGAGGCTTTACCCTAGCGGCCTATTCACGCCACCTTATCGTGTATTCCCTAAAACCTTCAGTGCTCTTTTTCTTCATGTTGACCAAAGATTTTTCGTCCGGAATCAAGTCGATGTTGTACTGAAAATGTTGAACAAATTTAGAAGCCAAATCATCCCAACTGTTCCATTTATCGATATCCCGATCGATGAACCATTCTGAAGCCAGATCTGAAAGACTCTCGCCAAAAAAGGCCATGAGTAGTTCTTCCTTTCCTCCTACAGCCCTCAACTGGTTGCAATAACGTCTCAAGTGTGCAACAGGATCACCGTGCCCTGCGTACTTCTCGAACTTAGGCATCTTAAAAACGGGGGGCAGGTTGATGTCTGGGAACATGCACAGATCTTTATAGGAAACACTTCTATAATCTCCGATTCCTTGCAAATTCCTCATAGCTTGCTCTAAACTCTTCAGTTTCCGGGCTATGACATCCTGTTCCTCCGTTGCGACAGGTTTCTCCGTATCAAATGGAAATGCAGGAGGCTGAGTGTACCCATACGGTTCATTCAATTGCAATGTAGGCTCTGTAGCATAATACTGACCATCTGAAACCTTCAGTACTGGCTCACTGGAAGACCGAGGAAGCCTCATTGTGGGACGCACAACATATATGAGAGTTTCATGTGGTGGCGGGGCCACGAATACCGGTGTGATCGGTGGCGCTGGCTGAGCAGCTAGTCTTGATTGGGGAGCTGCCAAGGGCACACCAGAATTGCTAGGATAATAATGTCGCGGAGTGAATCCTGGCGCGTGCTCAGGTGACTTAGTAGGAGCAGAGAATTGTGCCTGAGAGAGCGGTGGGCAGTTAGAGATATTCCTAAGACCTTCAGGGAGCGGAGGAGGAGGCATTCCGCTGACCCATGCTCGGTGTAAATCTATCAATTGTTGCCTGAGCCTTACTACCTTATCATTGTGTTCAGAACTTTCTTTCCAGTGATCCTGATCCGGGTCAATGAGCGAATTTTCAATTTCCCTACTAGCCATGGTGAGATTTGCTTTGGATCTAGTGAAGTATGGGTGACTAGCCAGAGTGCTGCAAACCTACCACTGTTATCTGAAAGAACATGCTCATCAAAGACGACATCCGTTAGGATTAGGGCACACAACAAGCATGAGAGTCACATTGGTAAAATTATCCTAAATTCATGTTCATTTCTACCAGCTTTTGAGGGTAGCGAGGTCATTTCAACATCATCCCAATTTTTATCTACACTTTTTTTTTTCTTTTTTTCGTATCCACCTCTGTTCTTTCCACTTCTCCGTTATCTACCTTTATTTTATCATTCTTTATGGCTTTTATTCTTCTTTAACAAACGAAACAAAATGATTAGATCGAACCCAAATGTAGGTTGCCTACGTATCACGTTGTACATGAATCAGATCTTGCGTAGTTCGGGCAGTTTTGCCAAAATGGCCAATTAAACTCTTTTTTCTTTCTTGAAACAAAGTGTCAAAAGAATTGACCAAAATTTTTTTTTTCTTTTTTTTTTTTTAGGTTTAAATCTCTATACAAAATGAAACCTGTGATTACCAAAGAAAAAAATCTTTTTGGGTTTTCGATTTTTGAATTTCATGTGAAAATGAAACTTGAACCTATTAAAGAAAAATCTTTTTGTAATTTTCTTTTAAAGACGTATATGAAACGCCTACTCTAAATGAAGAGTGAAGAAATATTTTTGGATTTCTCAAATAAGATCCCCGAATCCACAATAGGTTGCCTACGTATCTCACTTCCGAGAGAGGAGAATCAGGGGTGCGTAGTTCGTCCAGATTGGACAATCAACGATTAACTAATAAATTGACCCTAACTTAAGAGATACAATAAAAAGCAAACGAATAAAAATTTTCAACTGGACACTTTAACTAAGACTTACACCATCAATTATAAAAAAAAATCCTTTTGGTATTTTTTCTTTTGACAAATAAGTAGAAAAGACAAACAAAACCTCCTTTTTTTTTTTCTTTTGAGGTTACGGTAGTTTAAGAAGACAAATGCAAAACGTAAAAAAAATCTTTTTGAGTTTTTGGATTGCGAAGAACAAAAGCCATAAAGAATTCTAAAATAAACTACGACATTCCTTTTGATTCATTCTTTTCGACTCACTTTTTCTATTTTTCTTCCTTTTTTTTTTACCTACGCTCTTTACTCCTAACAAATATTTTGTCTTTCAAATCAGTCCGTCAAATGACCACGTTACCCTTAAATATGCAACAGTTAGCATGTAGGGATGCTTTAGAGGTGAGTCTACTACAAAGGGCCATGTGGGTCCCGCTAGGTCTCCGCATGATGCACATAAGCATGACCTAAAGACTGACCTACGTTGTGGTTCACTAACAAGGCTGTTCGGGGGAACGTATGGTGATAGTGGCTGCTTTGCTTTCCACCTACTCCATAACACCGACGGCTCCCCCCCTAAAATAAGGGTGACTCAACTAGAGGTTGTGTACAATACGTGTACTACAGACTTATTACAGAAAGAAGGCCGGAGGGCGGACTCAAGATGACAGATATAAAGAGGTAACACATTGGATAAATACTATAAACAAAGAGCACGAAAATGCACAAAAGTGAAAACAATAACACAAACAATAATCACAAACAATGCTTATACACTCGTAATGCCAAACAAAACCGATACGACTAAAAAAAAATAAGCTCGAATTCTGAAACCTTCCCCAGCAGAGTCGCGAGAGCTGTCACACCCTTTTTTTATGCGTACTCCAAAATATTATGTTTTAAGTGCGAAAGGGTTTTATTATTTAAGTGACAAGAAATGAAAATTTGTTTCGGAAAAGGATTATTTGCATTTTTTATTCAGAGTCGCCACTTGGCATAATCCGGTGTGCCAAGTCACCTTTGAAAAATCCTTTTCGAAACCATTTGACTCTTAAACCGGTTTGCGAACAGAGATTCCGGCTAAGGAGTTCTGTTGACCGAGGGGAAGGTGTTAGGCACCCCTCGATCCCGTGGTTCAACCACGGTCGCTTGGTGGAGTGTATCGACTATTTTTGCATTATGAAATGTATAAACCACACAAAAGAACACAAAATAATCAAACAATAAACAAAACAGTCCAAAAACGTAAAAGTCCAGTCCAATTATACAGTTCGAAAAATAGAAAAAATACGAAAATATAAATCCTAATCTAAACTAAATCTAGACTACGCTCCAATACCTTACCCGACGCCGCGGGCCTTCATCACGATCATTTTTCGCCAACATGATACGTCGGGGCATTCCCCGGTGAATAAATATATACAGATACTTCGGGGCATTCCCCGGCCAAATTATACAATTGAATTAAATACGATAAACTAGAAAGAAACATTCACATGCACGTTCCAACATCCAACTAAAACATCAATCTTAAATTCTTGCTTACCCGAACCTATATTGCCTATCCATTTCATTATGGCATAACTCTATCACATTCACTTGTACCGAATGGAACAAAAGACAACAAACCAACATCAATCTACGTTCAACTTTTTATCAATTTCTCCATTCCTTCCCTAAATACCCTTATCAATCCATTAAAACATGATCAAATTCATTCTTCAAACCACCAAAAATCAACCAACCAAACATCATGATCATAACAATCGACATCAACAAAGTCCAACAAAACATAATCACAAAACACATAATCACAAACAATTTAATATACCAAGATAAATAAAAGAGAGCGGGTTAAGGAAATGGACCTCACTGAAACTTGCTTTTGTCGATAATAAAGAAGTCCGAAAACCGAAAAACCTCGAACAAGGAATCCCACAACGAACAAAACCAACTCGAATTGGGAGAAATCCAAACCCGAAACTGAAATTGAACTTAAATTTCAAAACTAGTACCGAGCTCAATGAACCAAAAAGAAAATCGCAATAAGAGAGTCAACGAATTCGAAAATCCGGTGGACCCATCGGAACAGTAACAGGAACAGTGACTGGGTGTTTTTCGGTGGATTTTGAACTGAAAAAAAATGAGGACCCTTTGCTACGCCTGAGCTCCGATAAGTACGGCAACAACTGGAAACAGAGATGCGATCTATAGCGACAATGCTTCCGGTGAAAAACTCAGTCCAAATTTCTTCTCTTCTTTTAACTCTCAACCTCAAATCTCACTCTCTCCGGTTCGATCAGAGCAGGCGACGATGCTGGTGAGGTTGCCGATGGTGGCTACGACGGAGAGGACGAACGGAGGGAGATGGCGGTGGTTCAAGTGGCGACTGGATTTACTATTTCGTTGGGATGAAGACGTTGGTTTCGAAGGGAGGAAGACGGTGATGACGACGTTGTTGCTGCCGTCATTGGCCAAACGGAGAGGCGGCGTCGCTTCTCCTTTCAGTTTTGGAGAGAGAGAGATGGTAGAGAGAGGGAGAGAGAGGGTTGGTTGTTGAGTTCACCGGACTCCGACATCGTTGGCTGCTACTATTGCTGGTTTGTGGTTGAAGTCAGTGGTGGCGCGTATATGGTGTATTTGTAAGAAAAATTGAATTTCTTGGGTGTGCTGTGAGTTATGTGGAGAGGAAGATGACTGTGTATGCAGAGATTTTCAATGGAAAAATCCCCCCCTTTCTTTTTTCGTCCGTCCTCCTTCTGTGATTGAAGAAATTGTGCGAAGATGAAAAAAAAAATCCGATCCCCCTCCGTGTTCCTTTTGTGTGTGTATATATATGAGGTGAGGGTGGGGTATTGGTAGGTGGGGTCACGTGGGGTAGGGGGTAGTGGTGAGGTGGGGTAGAGTTTGTTAGGATAGGGTAGGTAGGTGTTGTTTTTTAATTGGGTGGGTTGTTAGAATATTAGGATAAAACAAAATTAGTTAGGGGGTTGTTATTTTTGTTATTTTGTGGAGGGATTATCACACGGGTGAGAGTACACGGTAGGATAAGGTAAACAATAGGTAAAAACGATATCGGGGAGGGACGAAATTAGGTGTCTACAATAAGCAACTAACAAAAAGGAATATTATATTGCTAGATAGTAAGGAAAAAAACACCCACAAAGTAATATTATAAACTAACTATACGAGATCATAGACATCACCAAAACACCACACATAAGAGGCTACACGATACTACAAGCACAAATATAAAAAGAGTACTCTTCCAAACTATTACGAACGTACTCCTACCTACTACCCCTCTACCTTTATCATATGAAAGTACTCCTACCTACTACTCTTCTACTCTAATTTGCATTATCCACACCTTTCTATCAAAGGTCATGTCCTCCATAAGATAGAACTATCACATGCCCTGCCTAATCACCTTTCTCAAATATTTCTTTGGCCTACCTCTACCCTTCCCAAAACCATCCATAGCAAGCCTTTCATACCTTCAAGTGGGAGCATCTATGTCCCTCCTAATTATATATCTAAACCAATGTAACCTCACTTCTCACATCTTGTCCTCCACTGAAGCCACTCCCACCTTATCCCAAATAGTCATATTTTTAATACTATCCAACCTGGTAATGCTATACATCTATCAAACACCCTCATATCCATCACCTTTAACTTTTTTATCTGGGAGTTCTTAACTGGACAACACTCTGCTCTATAAAATATAGACGGTTGGAATGCCACTCTATAGAACTTACCTTTAACCTTTGGAGGTACCATTTTTATCGCACAAGACTCTCGAGGTGACCCTCTATTTAAACCATGATGCATCAATGCATTTTGTGACATCCTTATCAATCTCACCATTCCCCTAAATCATAGACCCCAGATACTTTTAACTCTCTCTTTTCTAGTTGGCCTGAGAATCCAGCTTCACAACCATTTCATCCTCATATGACAAATCACTAAACTTATATTCTAAGTACTCCATGTTGGTCTTGTTCAACTTGAATCTGGTCTATCTTTAAACCTCCAAGTTATCATTAACTCCTTCAATTCTCATCAATCAGAACATCATTAGAAAATAACATACACTAAGTCAACCCTTGAATACGATACATCAAAACATCCATCACTAAGGAAAATAAAAATGAATTAAGAGTCGATCCCTGGTGCAACCCTTTCAAAATAGAAAAGTGCTATGATCTTCTCCTACCATCTTTATAAGGGTTTTTGAATCATTGTACATATCCTAAATTGACCAAGTATACACCACGAGCACCTCTCTATCCTCCAATCACCTCTATAAAATCTTGCTTGGGACTTTGACATATGCCTTCTCAAGATCAATGAAGACCATGTGCAAGTCCTTATTGCTTTCCCTAAACTACTCCAGAAATCTCCTCACAAGGTGAATGGCTTTAGTATTCAAGCGAACTATCATAAAACAAAACTTCTTCTCAAAAATAGTCGTGATCCTTCTCATCCTTAACTCTACCACCCTCTCCAAAACCTTTATGGTATGACTCAATAACTTAATGCCCTTGTAAGTGTTGCAATGCTGAATGTCTTTCTTGTTCTTATATAATGGGATCATTGTAGTCTATTTCTAAGATTTTGGGATCTTTACTGCCCAAAAATGATGTTAAATAGTGTCTTCAACCAAACCAAATGTGCCCAGCCCATGCTCTTCTAAAAATCCATAAGAATCTTATTTGGCCCAGTTGCCTTTTACCTATTATCCTATAAGTCACACCCCTGACCTCCTCTACCTTGATACACCAACAAAATATAATATCAACACCTCACTGAGTTCTCTAAGTCCCATATCATAAGACCTTTATCCCCATTTCCATTCAAAAGTCTATGGAAGAAGGATTTCCACCTCCTTCTAATGAGGGCATCCTCAACTAACACTTTTCCATTCTCTCCCATGCTACACTTCACTTGGTTAAGGTCATAAGCCCTCTACTACCTAGCCTTAACAAGCCTATAAAATTCTTATCCTCACCTTTCTTCTCTAAAGCTGCATACAAACTCTCGAAACCTGCCATCTCAGACGTCGTAACCGCTAATTTAGCCTCCTATATGAGTCTTGGATACCAAACTATGAAAGGTAATAAGGTGTTCCTCCTTCTTTGATAAGCTCAAATAGACTACTCATAACCCAAAAGCCCTAGAAAAATAAAAAACAGAAGCTCCTCTTTTATTCCTCTCATGAAACCTCCATGCACATCATTAAAACTACAAGAAAGTACATTTTGAGAACTAAGAATCCTAGTTTGTGCCCTTGATTGCTTGCATTCTTTCCAATTTGTGTATTGCTCTAAAAGAGTGTCAAAATTGGGACTAAGTGCTACTTTTATAGTATTTTAGTTCTTTCTTATGTGACCAACATGAAATATTCAATTGACATCATTGTCCCTCATTTAGAAGGATTAAATAGTGTTTTGGATATCCCAAAGGCTTCCCCATGCAGTGAGGCCTCAAACTCACATTTGGGATTGTGTAACCCAAGGTGCCCAATTTCGCTCATTTTGACTCTAATTTCATCATGCGCTGGCTGCTTGTTATCCTATTTCTAGGTGATATATCATGGTTTCATGGTAATATTTATTCTTAAAACTAGGAAAATATGCAAATACCTGGGCATTATTTTGTAGATGTGATATGTGTTTTTATGTATATTGAAGAAAAACAAGGTTGGAAGTGAAATGGACAAAAATAAGAAGAAAAGCTTTGAAAAGTGAAGTTACTTCATGGACTACAAGTTGTTGGGTGACTATATGACTCGTATCTTAAGTCATCATGATAACAGTAAAAATAGTTGAGAAAAGGATCTGAAGTTGAAGATGGCTACAAATCGTAGAGATTGACTATGAGTCATACGGAGAAGTCATTATAAGTAAGAGTGGTCAAAGTTTTGAAGGTATATCAGTTGGAGCCCCAATGAAAATGAAGCTGGCTATGAGTTGCAATGATAGGACACAAATCGGAGGGAGAAACCATTCTGCACATGAGAAAAAAAGTTCTAAAAGTTGAAAATTTAGTGGAGTGACAACGAGTTTAGCAGACTACTCATAGGGTTTTTTAACGAGTTGTCAACACTAAGTAAAAAATAAAGACAATGAAGCTGACAATGAGTCACCATCAGTCCAGGCAACTTGTTGACTGAGGCATAGCAACTATCAACCTTATTTTCCTATTTTGTTTTGGTAGGTTTTCTATGTTATTTTGAGAAACGATAAATACTTCTTTGATGTTTTTGTAATAATTTATGCACTTTGTACATTCAAAAACATATATTAATTTCAAGATTTGACTTTTGATCTTCGAATTCATTGTTCTTGGTTTTACGGTTGATTATTAATTTGAAATTATTAGTTTTATTCTTAATTTATTGTGTGATCATCTTATGTTATCTTTATTGAATTATATGGATGTTCTCTCAAGCATGATTGTCCAAACCACCTAACTAGGGTTGAGGGAACCTTGGCAAAATAATGAAGTAGAGGAAGTGCAACATTGTTCTTGACCAATATTCTTGCATGTATTGTGAATACCTTCGATTAATTCTTTTAGCAATGGATAATGTTGAGAGCTTACCTATATTCATTATTTGCTTCAAAAGTGAGGTAGAGATTAGGACAAAAAGATCACGACAGTAATTTAAGGCTACCGACCCTCATCTAATTAACTTGACACTTAAAAGGTAATTGTTAATCTAGGATCTAGGATAAAGGTTAGTAAGGTGGCACTCTGAGACTCAAAAGGTAAAGAGTGAAATTCACTAAAGGAGATTATAAGATGGTTAGTGATACATAGCTTATCAGATTCTACATGCAAGATATTGGGTCGTTCAACAAAGCATGATAATCTATAGAGTTAAGTACTAAGATATTGGGTAGTTCAACAACATGCTAAATATGTTATTCTTGGGGCATACATCGGTGTATGCCAAGTACTAAGATTCTAGCAACCCATTGATCCCACTTGATCCAGAGCTTGAAAGAACCCTATGATAGAATTATAGGATGTCAGAACACGGTCGTGAAGCTCATAATGAGGGGCTATGAGATGATCCACAATACTTTCCTCCCTACCTCCACATAGTGTTTAGGAGATAGTTGTGCATACCACTACATGGTTACTAGCAAAAAATTTCAAAAAGGATAATGAGCCTGCCCATTATGCAACTCAAGGGGAGAAACAAAGATCGGAAGCAAATTGTCAAGCAGAACTCGACAGAGGCAGAGAAAATAGAGCTCATGTACTCCTATCTTATCAGTATTTTCCAGCATATGATGATATAGAGGAAGAAACATTTCCATGAATGACTTCACCGTCGAGGCCCAGAATTGGGTGAATATCATTTGTAGCCTGGTCACCCTTGTACCCATCGACAACGGTTCCTGACATATAGGATAGGATAGTGTCTTGCATTTCAGACGACATCCATTTGAATGTCAGTTAAATTATGATATCTGAGATATAATTCTTCAAGACCCAAGGCGGTATGAACCTCTCTTTCCCTTCTTTGATTATAGAGTTATGCAGGAGAGAAGGAGTTGAGGAGTACTTGAGAGATACTTGGGAGTGCCCCAGTATCTCCATTTATCCACTAAAAATTAGAGGTGAGGGCGCACCGAGTAAGAGAAAAAAGAGAAAGTTTGATTTGGGTAAATGGATATCTCAGGAGTCAGAGTCTTGCAGGACATATACAACCACCCTCTTTGAGTATATTTCTGATGAGATAAGAGCCATTAGGTAGCTTGTGTTGGAATTATCCCAAGGGCTAAGAGAACCTTCTACCACCCGCCACTCATATGTGTCCGTGCTGACTATGATAAGTTTTGGGAGGATCAGAAGTAGAAGAGAGATACCCTTTTAGGCTTCAGAGAGCCTACTCATCTTTGGCAGAGTAGCACCGAGAGCTCTGAGCTTCATGTGAAAAGATCGTCAAAAGGGAGCAAAAGAGAGAAAATTTCTTTAGAAAGATATAGAAGGGAGTAAAGGGGATTTGGAAGGTCCTAAAACCCCAAGATAGACTACCTTCCTCCCAAGTTGAGAGCAATGATGAGGCCCCAATCGACTGGTTAGGTCCTAGAGATTAAAATGGTGATACAAAGTTTGAGAGTGAGAGTAACTCTTGATGCAGTTTCAGGGAGCATCCTTATCCCTTTTTATGCTTTGTAGTTTATGTAGTGAGGACACTGCAATCTTTTAGTTGGGGGTTCCTGTCATTGAATATATTCATATGGTCCTGTATTATTGATATTTCAGAATATTTTGAAGTTTTTTGGATGATTTCTATTTTTATTTGGGTTGTAATATTTGAATTCTCTGATGGTGCCTATATTTGCATGGATTAGTCATTCTATTTTATTCTTAGATTGTTTCTTTATCTTGATTTTGCTTGTGATGGTATCTGATGAGCGTTTCCCTATGATGAATTGAGTGACGACATTCTTAAGAGAAAAGCATCATGATTGGGATTTGACCCATGGATACTGAGAAAGTTTGAGTACCCATATCATCGGAGCTATAAATGCAAGGGAAACTGAGTACCTATGGCATTTTGGATTTAGGATCGCACTTACACTTACGACAAAGCCTGAGTAGCCATATGGTTTGCTCGGGTGAAAGATAAAATATGAAATAAAGGCTTATGTTGGTACCATAATTATCAAATTGTGTGTGATGAAAATGAAAATAAAACACCCCCTCCGTTAAAAAGATTTTCAAAAAAAAAAATTAAGGTCACGAACGTGAGCGACCTTGTATTAATACTTTTTCTCTTTTTGTGACTCGAAATTTATTAACTTATGAAAATTGATAGACTCCATTCTTGTCTCCAGCAGGAGGGGAAATTGAGCTTCCTTGGAGAATTTTCATGCCATATGAAGTGAGCTTATTTGTCTAAATCTCACGTATACATGTACAACGTATACGTGTACATCTAGAACTTGACCTTTTAGTCTCTTAAGGCTAAGTTTTGTTATAAGTGGTTGGTGAGATGATCCTAGGCCATCTTTGTGAACTAGGAACCCACTCTAAGCCTAAATAGCCTACTCATGCATAGAATAAGACCCTTACATCCCCAAATTCGAGCTTTCAAGCCTTTTTTAGAAACCACATTACAAGCCATGTACCATTTACAAATTTTGTCCCTCTTTTGAACCCAACCCTTCTTGAACATAAAAAATGAAAATTAGGGATAAATGCCTAAGTTAGGGGTGGTAAGTTTAAAAGAGTTGGCTTTGGGCAATGGTAGTATAAGTGGACACCTTTGGGCCAAGGAATGAAAAAAGTAAAAAGGAAAGAAATGATGAAAAAGAAAATAAGGCATAGATTGCACAAGATATAAGTGAAAGAATGATGCCCTCAAAAGGTTAGGGAAATCAAGGCTATTAAAGTAAGAATGTGTGAGGTGTGAAAACAAAAGTAGTGGTCCATGGTCACAAGTTAGTTGAAATAGTATGATTGGATATTCAAGGAGGTTAAGCCAGTTTGTTCCTAAATGTTATCCTACCCTTCCCCGAACATACATTACAAGCTCAAAAAGCCCTTCGAGATCTCCAACCAAGTGTATTTATTGTAGTGGTGATTGAAAATAGGGGCAATCTTATGGCATGGTACTTGTTAACATTGAGAGTCATTGTGTAAGAGAGAGTCTTGAACTTAAATCCAATTTATTTCATACTAGATAACTTGGTGTATGTGGGATTTTCCTTCTCATGAAGAGGCATGTAAATGAATTGAGGTGGGTGATTTTATCATCTCCCAAAAAATACTTAGGCCAAAGAACTATATTGGAGTCAAGGTAAAAGGTGAATAACTTCTAGAGTACTAGTGATTGTTGCATGGTTGCTCTTTAAAGTCTTTCGCACCCTTGAAAGTTGCATTTCATGTTGAAGGGTATTGTGCAAATAGTGTTTCCCATGTTTGATGAGCTATTTATGGTAGTAACTAAGCTTGAAGTCATTATGATCATTGGGTCATATAATTTGGGCATAAATCTGCATAGTCTCATAGAAAGAAATAGTGTTGGTTGAGGACAAGCAAAGCCTTAAATTGGTGGTATTGATGAGTGGTGAATTTACCACTCATTTGCACTAAACATTTGTGTATGCTACTATGAACTGAATCTATAAATGAGATGGGTTCGTGATTAAATGCACTATTTTCCATATTTTTTTGTATGCACACAGGTGATGAGATACAAAGATATGGATTTGAGCTAAATAAAGATCAAAGAGAGAGGAAAAGTGCACAGCTGAAGACCCTACACGGATTAGGAATAGTTATCTCAATCGTAGTTAGAGGGCCACATCGCGGCCAGTCCACTTTGGTTAGAGATTTCGATCACATAGATCTTTTCATGGTTGCATTAGCCATGATTGCATCAAAGTTGATGCGATCACGACATAGCGGGATTTTGGCCTAGGATAGTTTTGAAATTTCACTCAGCCAAACCCAATTCCTTTTAGAGGCTAAAACCCTTTCTCTTTTGGGTATTCTACACTTTTGCAACATTTTGGAATTTGAAGTTTAAACCCTAATTTGGGAAACATTTTGTATTTTACGTATTGTGATTGTCGATAATCGATTTTACGTATCAAGTCTACCATTTTACAGATGCGGATTGGAAAACTATCATGAGAGTCACTTTTGTGATGCGGATTAGAACACTTTGGCAGGTGATTTCTTATCCACTGTTGATTATTTTTTACTTTGATTGGTGTGCTATTTGTTGGAAGTATAAAAAGAAAACTATAATTGGTAACTCTACCATGGAGGCTGAACTAGTTGCTTTAGCTTCAGCTAGTGAGGAAGCGAATTGGTTGAGATATTTGTTATTTCAAATGTCTTATTTTGAAAAACCAATTCCTCTTATTTTAATCCATTGTGATAGAACTGCTGCAATTGGTAAAGTTCAAAACTGTTATTTGAATGATAAATCTAGACCTACAAGGAGAAAACACAGTAATATGAGGATGTCAGAAATACCATTACCTTGATCCCACTTGATCTAGAGCTTGAAAGAACCTTATGATAGAACTATAGGATGTCAAAACATGGTCGTGAAGCTCATCATGAGGGGCTTTGAGATGATTCACATGACTTGCCTCCCCACCTCCACATGGTGTTTAGGAGATAGTTGTATAAACCACTACGTGATTACTACAAAAAGAAAATGCAAGAAGGATAATGAGGCTACCCATCATGCAACTCAAGGGGAGAAACAAAGAAAGGAAGCAAATTCTCAAGAAGAACTGGATAGAGGCAGAAGATATAGAGCTCATATAGACCTATCTTATCAGTATTTTCCAGAATATGATGATCTAAAGAAAGACATGGGGTATGTTGAGCCTATTGGGGCAGGAGCTATTATTTCTCCTGAGTTGCCCTTGGGGACAAAGTTTGATATGACAAGTGCTATGGTCCAGCTGTTAAATCTATAGGGTATGTTTGAAGGTTTGCTGATTGATGACATAAACATGCACATCATAAATTTTGTTGGAATTTGAACTTCATATAATAAACTCTAGGTGAGTCAGGAATCTTTGAGACTCAAGTTGTTCCCATTCACTCTAACTTCTAAAGCAACATTATGGTTAGGGGAAATACCTTATGGTCCATTAATACTTGGAAAAAGTTGCGAAAATAGTCCTTGGATCGATTCTTCCCTCTTGCCAGAATGCTGCAATTGAAGGACAAAATCTATAATTTCAGGAAATTACATTCTAAAGCATTTTATGATGCATTATTTAGTTTTAAGAAGAAGTTGATGATGTTGCCTAATCACAAAATTGCAGGGAGAAATTTGATGGAAATTTTCTATCGTGCCTTAAATACTAGTTCCAAAGCTGATACAAATACTATTATGGGTGGATCTTTTATGATCCTGCATTGGAAGGCAACATAAAAAATCTTAGATTGTATCTCTCTTACTAATTAATGGTGGCATACTTGGGAGGTATAAAGAGGAATTGTTACTTATGCTCTTAGGGCTTCCAGTGAAGAAAAAATCATATATGATACAGTGTCCCAAAATATTGCTCAGATAAGGATGAGATTGGGCAATTGACTAAGCAATTAGTCACTATGACTTTTAAAAGGTAAACGTTGTTTGCGAAAAAGGTATATAACCTAAGTTGTATGATTCAGATGTGGAAGAAGAAGCAACATATCTAGATAGAGAGTTAGTGTTTTTTGGAGACAAGGACCAGGGGTTTACTCAAGCAACTTCAAACTCGAGATAAGTGAACCAAGGTCAAAACTATTATGGGGACAATATAGGGATCAAAGTTGAGAAAGAGATAGTGACTAGAAGCGTTAAGAGGATTATAAGGACAAGAGTGGCGTGCATGTCCCATTAGGAATCGTGATACTAAGTCAAGGATGGTTGAATTGCTTACAATGATGGTTCAGGGTTCAGAAAGTCAAGATAGTTTCCTTAAGAAGATTAAGGTAGATATTTTAAGTTTGAGCCACAAAGTGGAGTCACATGCTAGTGCAATCAATCAACTTGAGCAGTAATTTGGTCAGATGTTGGCAACCTTGAATTATTATCAACCGAGAACTTATTTAAGTAATACTATATAGAGTTTGAAGAATGATAATCACTATTTGGCGATCACCACTCAGAGTGGTAAGTCCACCATTGATCCCCTTATACTTATAGTTGATGAAGTTTAGGATAATGTTGCTGATATTGATGATTCAACTAAAGCTAAAATGGAAGAGTTGGTGACTAGTGGTGTGTAACGACCCGAAATCGTCTCCTGGGATGTCACACGGTGCCTAAGGCTATGAGTAGCCCCAAGCTAACCCTTAGAGACGATTTACACCAATGACACTCAATTCAAAATAAGAATGGACTCAACACTAGCATAGCCATACCACATGAAATGAAATATGGAAAAGATACTCGGTCCATCAGATCAAAATATAGAGAAATCTCAACAAAACCACAATATCAAAACCTCGACACATCACAAGTCTGACACTAGTATGACACTAGTCTGACAAGCCTCTACAAATCAAAATCTAGAGAGCCGTTGAGACAGGTCCCCAACTGACTCAAAATGAACTGAAGATAAAACATAGTCTATCAAGTAAGGTAAATATCTGAAGATCGGTCCTCGAATCATGAGGACTCACCACTGTAGAAAACGTAGGCAAGGTACTCGAAGAATCATGGGTGAGGCTGGGACTGAGCACCTGAACCTACATTATGACACAATGTAGCACATAGACATATATGTGGATCAGTACTTGTAATGTACTGAGTATGCGGGGGTGAATGCATATGAATAAAATAGTAACAATCTTCTTTAATCAAATCATGTATGCATTATGAGACGACTCACATGGATTGAATAAGTACAAAATATAAAGCTCATAAGTCATGTAGAATGGAGCATGTAACACAAATTTCGTGAGTCATCATTGTTTAATCTCAAAATTCAAAATCTTCTCTTGTTATCAATACCCAAAGGCTAAGGGACTTTACACAATACTTTCAACTCATGCATAAGTCTCATGGAGAGTAAAACTTCTTCAACGCTCAACATTTCATAACTATTTAGAACTCATATACTTGGAATTTGGAATCATATAACTTGAAAACATACTTGAAGGCATTTCATTCACTTTAGGAAAATATCTCATCTCAAGCTTTAGGGAAATCACTCCATCTCAAATGGAAAGTCATTCTAGTTTATGGAAACAACTTATCTCAAGGCATTATAAAAAGTACTATAACAAGGGAAGATGCTTTCATTTAGGAAATAACTCACATCAAGAAAATACTTTAGTTGGGTAAACATCTTTGAAATTCAACCATTTAGGAAAATAACTTATAGGGAAGGAAAATAAGTATTTGATCTCGAAGTCTAAATATCAAAGGAGGTTCTCATAACTGGCATAAACCATGCAAGCTACATGGAGTCCAATCTTTTATCCTCATAAGGAAGAGACCCCACGTTGGGGAGGAGCGTCATACTCTTGCCAGGGAGTATAACCTAGTTCTAGTGATCACTAAACAAAACTTGGCCTCGAACCCAATCATAATTATCATAAACACAACCTCAGGCCCAACCTACGGTGTCACATAGTTTTGGGGTAAGAAACCGTAGTAACTTACCCACGTGGTGCTAAATACTACTCCCTTTAGATTATCTGTGCTCATCTCAAAAAATCTACTTTTAGAATAATCGCATGGTTCACCACGAACCCAATAATCAAATCGATAATCTCATATAGTGAAGTGGGTTTCAAATCTCAAGGACCATTAGGTCAATTTATTTCTAAATCATCTCAAAATACTGAAAACATGGGTGCTCAAAGCAGAAGAGTTCATAATTTCACAAGTCTCAAATAAGGCTTACTAACCCATTATTCAATCTCAAGTTAAAGCTTATCAAAAGCATAATATATAGCATATAGATTCATAAATCATATGGAAATCTGGGAATTTTAGCAAGTTA
Organism: Capsicum pubescens; assembly: GCA_030864215.1. Lineage (NCBI taxonomy): Eukaryota > Viridiplantae > Streptophyta > Magnoliopsida > Solanales > Solanaceae > Capsicum > Capsicum pubescens. The sequence continues at coordinate 187,030,649 of CM061544.1, read as the reverse complement.
CCCCAAAATCTCAATATAGCCATATGCTTCAATATCTCAACAATGCAAATATTAGCTTATCAAGGAGTAAAATCATGGGTTTTATACACAACTATAAATACTCAACAAAACATGTAGAAATCATGCCATTTGATACTTAATTCATAGGAAATATCAATATAATGTATTCAATAATAATGGGTGAAAAACCCAATTCAAATTCATGTAAAAACCTGATATATTTCAAGAATTTCATGATGTAAACAGCCTTTTGGGCACAAGGGTGAAAGGGTTACCCTTGTTCAAGAATCCCACATACCTTGAATTAGAAGATTTTGATGAACTATAACTTTTGGAACTCTATTCGTGCTGTAGAATGAGGGTTCTTGAGGTCCTTGACTTGGGAACCTTGAATCTTGACTCAGTTTAGGAAATCCATGGTGGATTCTTAAGATTCATGGAAGAGGTTTTGGATACTTAGGGTTTATGTTGAGAGAGAACTTGAGAAAAAACTCATAAGATGCTTGTAAATAGCTTTGATTTAGTGTTTCCACGATTTTATAGGCTTGAAAAAGGTCCAAAGTTCCCTTTTAAACATCTGTGCGAAACAGGAAAAATTGAACTGGAACCCGATTTCATTGGCCTCCGCGATGCGTGATGATAGGCATATTTACACGCCTAAAGTACTATAATTGACCCATACTTTAGATAAGTTTTGAGGACAAAATATATAATTCATGCACTTTTAGTCCTTTTTCCTGTAAGTGAGCTAACAAACGTGATTAGAAAGTTTTCAGGTATAAATGATGCAGATTTCAGCATTTTATGGATAACTTGACGCCCAAGGAAGCTTCACAAAAGAAGGAAGGGAAAGCTTGGACGCCAAGGACCAAAAGTGACGCATGGAATATCTGTCCCAGGCAAAAACAGCATTTCCAAAGACTTTGGGAATCAGCAGTAACTTATTAGGATTAGGATAATGATGCATTAACCTAGTAGGATTAGGTTAAGTAATGCAGTAGCCTAGTAGGAATAGGATATGGGTGTTATAAATACCCTATTTTGCTAGAGATTTTGATTCATTCTGGAGTTCCGAAAACAATTCTCTTTCAATTAATTACTTTCTCTTCATCTATTCAATTCTTAATTTCCACAACAAGAGAACCGCTATTCTAAAAGGGAATTCACGCCTAACGTCATACCAAACCCTACTACACGTGAGATATTTATTTTGGTCTAATGATAAAGTCTATTGTGATTTCCGTTGCACTCATGAATAGCTAAACTTCTTTGTTGGGGTTATGGAAGCCTTATGAGATACTATCTATTGCTATGAGTTTGTGAATTCGTGACACGTATGCTGCTTATATCATTATTCTCTTCATCTTAATTCAAATTCTTGTGGTTGCAAACCCATAGAATACGCCAGTATAGCATTAACTTGTTCGAAAGAAAAGTTATATGTCTGGAAAAGAGATAATGTCAAGGTAATAGGGCACCAACCCCTGTTAAAAAGTTAGTGTCGTAACTGGATTAACCTCTTAGAGAATTTGTACCGTTAGACACGCTTTAAGCTCGAAAGAGTTAAAGTGAAATAATCCTTGAGGGTCGAAAGACGCCTGGATTTACCATAGAATACAATTCTCTATAAGCACATGCTTGTCTGAATTCCGCATAACTCATAGCCAATAGAGACGTATAACTCATAAGGTGGACATAACCCCAACTCTCAATTCTCATTGGTTAAACATCTTACTGAACATTCTTTCCTTTTTACTTTGCTATTTTCTTTTTTTACTCTACTATTTTGTTACATTATTGCACGCTACAAAATCCCCCCTTTTACGAGACTTGCACCAAAAGTCTAATAATCTTTGCTTACTTAGTGACCGACTAATCTCTGTGGAATCGATACCCAACCCAGTTGGGTTATATATTTGACAACGACCGCTTACACTCTTACGAGAGTTGTAGTTTGAGCGTTATAAAAAATTGGCGCCGTTACCGGGGAATACGGTTGTCTACTAAGTTTGTGATAGTTACTAGACCCTTTGGTCAAAAGTTCTCAGATTTTACTTTTGGCTGTTGTTTTTGTTCTATTCAGGTTCTATTGGCAGGATGGATGCACAACGTGACATTGACAGAAGGGCGACTCAACAGGAGCAGGCTAGACTAGCTGTACTGGCAGCTGCTCAAGTGCATCAATAGAATATTGATAACCCAGGTCGAGCAACAAATCCTGATGATGAGGACCTGGGTGATGAGGAGCTACTAAATCCTAGGCGTACTGATGAGGTGGCGGCACCTATGCATAGGAGAGATCGTCAAGCTAGAATGAGACCTAACCGCCGAGATGTACAGGCTCTTTTTGATGATGATGATGACGATCTGGATGGAGCTGGTGCTACAGGAGCTATTATTCCTCCGCCCTTGGTACCTGGAGCAAAGTTCAATATCACTTGCACCATAATTCAGCTATTGTAGTAGCTCAAAGGTTTATTTGGTGGACTCGCAGGCGATGATCCGAATATGCACCTGATCAACTTCATCTCTACATACAAGTCATTCAACAATCCAGGAGTTGGACAGAATGCAATTTGGCTACGCTTATTTCTATTGTCTCTATCTGGGGAGGCAACTCTATGGTTGAATGGGCTAACTCTTGATTCTATCACCAATTGGAGGCAATTAAAAGACGTTTTCCTAGAAAGATTCTTTCCACCATCCAAAAGAGCACAGTTGAGAGATGAGATCAGCAACTTCTGACAGCTTCCAACTGAATCTCTCCACGAAACATGGGAGAGATTCAAGAAGAAGCTTATGCGGTGCCCAAACCATCATATGACCAATGTCCACTTGATGGAGATATTATACAGGGCTTTGAACTCAGTGACTAAGCCAGTGGTGGATAATGCGGCTGGAGGATCATTCATGGACCTTAATTTTATTGAGGCAAGTGATATGCTAGATCGTATGACAAAGCAGAGCAGAGCTTGGCATACCAGGGATTCTGAGGTAGCAAGCTCCACTTTATCTATTGGCATGACTGCAGAACAAAGGAGAAGAGAAGAAGAACGTGATCAAGATTTGGCGCACATGAAAACATAAGTGGATCTTCTTACAAAGAATCTATTATCAGGGAAGACCAAAAAAGTTAAAGCCATTGTAGCACACGGAAGAGACGAATCTGATTCGGAGGAAGAAGCCAACTACTTGAATAATCAGGGGGGTTTCCGAGGCAATGCCCAAGGAAACCAAGGTCGGAACTACTATGAGAAATTTGGAAACAAGGACCAAGGTAGTTGGAAGAACAAGAATGACAATAGTGGTTTATATATTCCCCCAGGAAGACGTGACACCACTGCATCTGGGTCGGGAAATATGGAAGAGATGATGGCTAAACTGTTGAAAGAAGTGGAAGCAACCAGCGCGGGAGTAATGGAGGTAATAAATGATTTGTCCTCAATGAAGCAATTGGTTGACTCACATTCCACTTCAATAAAACAAATAGAGCAGCAATTGAGCCAACTTTCCGCAGCACTCAATCAAAGAAAGGCAGGCACTCTACCTAGTGACACTGTGCAAAATCCAAGGAACGATGGATCATGCATGGCTATTACTACCAGGAGTGGTAAGGTGCTGGAAAATTCATCCCAAAGAAAGCAAGTGGCCGAAAATAAGGAAGATGATGACGCCATAGAAGCTGACCAAGACATTCATGACGTCACTCCTCAACATCCACAGTCTGAAAATATCACTAAACCAAAACAAGATAAAAAGAAAGTGGTGGAGAAAACTATTCCCCTTCCACGACCACCTTTTCCTCAAAGATTGAAGAACAAGGTGGATGATACAAGGTTCAGCAAATTCATGACTATGTTAAAACAGCTGACCATTAATGTTCCGTTGGTGGAAGCACTTGAACAAATGCCTGGGTATGCGAAATTCATGAAGGATCTTTTGACAAAGAAGCGGGCAGCAAGCTATAATTTGACAGATACTGTTCATCATTGCAACGCAATTGCCACCTGATCACTAGTTCAGAAGAAGGCCGACCCCGGTGCTTTCACTATTCCTTACACCATTGGATCTTTGAATTTTGCCAAGGCATTATGTGATTTAGGAGCCAGCATCAATTTGATGCCATTATCTATTTACAAAAAGTTGGGGTTGGGTGATCCTACTCCAACCAACATGAGGCTCGTAATGGCGGATAGGTCGGTAAAATGACCTGTTGGTATTCTATGTGATGTATTGGTGAAGGTTTCTTCATTCATCTTTCCAGCAGACTTCGTTATTTTGGATTGTGAGGAAGACTCAGAAGTTCCCATAATCTTGGGGCGCCCTTTCCTTGCAACAGGAAGTGTGCTTATTGATTTAAGAGCTAATGAGCTTTTATTCTGAATAAATGACGAAGTAGTTCGCTTTGATGTGTGCAAATCAATGAAGCACCCCAAAGAGCTGAATATATTCTCGGTAGCAGATGTTTATGTTGATGATGAGAAAGAATTATCTGAAGAGGAGCAGATTATTGACGATCCATTGACAGTTGTGCTCATGAATTTTGAGCACAAGGATGCTGAAAACTATGAAGAAACTATTGGTGCTCTAACAGGATTTGGGTCATATCCTCATGATCCCAAGAAGCTGGACCTTGATCTCAAAAATCGACCCACACCACCAGCTAAACCATCTATTGAAGAGCCACCCACGTTAGAGTTGAAGGAGTTTCCTAGTCATTTAAAGTATGCATTCTTAGGAAGCGGAAGCACACTCCCAGTCATTGTGGCAGCAGATTTGGGTGAGCAACAAGTTGCAGCTCTCATGGCTATTTTACGAAAGTATATAAGAGCCATTGGTTGGACCATCGCTGACATCATTGGTATTCCACCTGGGATTTGTAAACACAAGATTCAACTTGAAGAAAATTGCACACCCACTATTGAGCATCAAAGGCGTCTCAATCCACCTATGCAAGAAGTGGTGAAGAAAGAAATTATTAAGTGGTTAGATGCAGGGGTTGTGTATCCAATATCTGATAGTACATGGGTGAGCCCGGTACAATGTGTTCCCAAGAAAGGAGGCATGGCGGTAGTTGCAAATGAAAAGAATGAGCTTATTCCACTCAGACCTGTTACAGGATGGAGAGTATACATAGACTACCAAAAGATAAATTCATGGACGCTTAAGGATCACTTACCAATGCCATTCAAGGACCAAATGCTCGATCGATTAGCGGGGAAAGGATGGTTCTGTTTCTTAGATGGTTATTCCGGCTATAATTAGATTTGTATTGCCCCCGAAGACCAAGAGAAGACAACGTTCACATGCCCATATGGTACGTTTGCCTTCAAACGCATGCCATTCGGGCTATGTAACGCACCAGCCACTTTTCAGCGTTGTATGATGGCCATTTTTTTTGCTATGGTTGAAGACACCTTGGAGGTGTTCATGGACGATTTTTCAGTTGTGGGTGAGCCATTTGAATCATGCTTGGAAAACCTAAGTATGGCGTTACAAAGATGTGTTGAATTCAACCTAGTGCTGAACTGGGAGAAGTGCCACTTTATGGTTAAAGAAGGTATTTTTCTTGGGCATAAAATCTCCGAAAGAGGAATTGAGGTTGATCGAGCTAAGATTGAAGTTATCGAGAAGCTACCACCCCTAATTTCAGTAAAGGGAGTTCGTAGTTTCCTCGGTCACACAGGTTTCTATCGGCGGTTTATCAAAGACTTCTCCAAAATTGCTAGTCCATTATGCAAACTTTTGGAGAAAGATGCAAGGTTTGACTTCAATGAAGACTGTTTGAAGGCATTAGAATGCCTCAAAGGGAAGCTAATTGAAGATCCTATCATTGTAGCACCAGATTGGTCTCTACCGTTTGAAGTCATGTGTGATGCTAGCGGGGTAGATTTGGGTGTTGTACTTGGCCAGAGAAGGGAAAAGTTATTCTACCCAATCTACTACACAAGCAAGGTTCTGAACGAAGCCCAGAAGAACTATACTGTCACAGAACAAGAGCTTCTAGCGGTTGTGTATGCTTTTGAAAAGTTCCGTGCTTATTTGTTGGGAACCAGAGTGATAGTTCATACTGATCATGCAACTCTGAGATATCTAATGACAAAGAAGGATGAGAAACCAAGGCTAATTCGATGGGTATTGTTGCTGCAAGAATTTGATTTCGAGGTAAAAGATAGAAGAGGTTGAGAGAACCAAGTTGCTGATCATCTATCTAGACTCGAGAACGAGCATATAGCCCAGCCTGATCTTGAGATTGATGACGCATTCCCTGACGAAGAGATCTTAGCCACAATAATGGAAGAGTTACAATGGTATGCAGACTTTGCGAATTTTGTGGTGAGTAATGTGATGCCTGCAAATCTATCATTCCATCAAAAGAGGAAGTTCATGCATGATGTAAAACACTACTTTTGGGATGAGCCATATTTTTTTCGACGATGCGCGGATGGTGTTATCAGACGATGCATATCCCATGTAGAGGTGCCGAATATATTGGAAGCATGTCACACTTACCAAGTTGGGGGACATCACGCAGGTAATCGGACAGCAAGGAAGGTATTGCAAAGTGGATACTATTGGCCTTCGATATTTAGAGATGCCTACGAATTTGTGAGAAGATGCGACCAATGTCAGAGACAAGGCGCAATTTCGAAACACCATGAGATGCCCATGACGAAAATTCTTGAAGTTGAGCTATTTGATGTATGGGGTATTGATTTCATGGGCCCATTCGTAAATTCGTTTGGAATGAAATACATCCTAGTCGCTGTAGATTATGATTCAAAATGGGTCGAAACAGTAGCATTGGCCGACAATGAAGGAAAGCGTGTTGTAGAATTCTTGAAGAGAAATATCTTCTCTCTCTTTGTTGTACCACGTACTATCATAAGCGATGGAGGATCTCACTTTTGCAACAAGCTGTTCAAATCTGTATTGGCCAAATATGGTGTCAAGCAACATAAGGTATCCACACCTTATCTCCCACAAACTAGTGGACAGGTAGAGGTTTCCAATCGAGAGATCAAGCAAATCCTTGCTAAGACTGTAAATGCTAATAGGAAGGATTGGTCTCGGAAGCTGGACGATGCACTATGGGCTTGTAGGACTTCATTCAAAATGCCAATTGGCATGTCCCCGTACCAACTAGTTTATGGAAAGGCCTGTCACTTGCCCATTGAGCTCGAGCATAAAGCATTGTGGGCGTTAAAGCAACTTAATTTGAATTGGGACGATGCCATGAATCTGAGATTGGAGCAGCTGAATGAGATGGATGAATTCCGTCTACATGCATATGAAAGATCAGACCTCTACAAGGAACAGATGAAAAAGTATCATGATCAGCGGATTGTTCAACGAAACTTTCAAAAGGATGATATGGTACTTCTTTTCAATTCCAGACTGAATCTATTCCCAGGTAAGTTAAAGTCCAAATGGTCTGGTCCGTACAAAGTTAACCAAGTCTACTCGTCTGGAGTAGTTGATCTAGAAGACAATAATGGTGTTGTCTTTAAGGTGAATGGCCAACGAGTAAAACCATATATCGGTGCTCTTGACTCGATAAACTATATAGCCACCATCTACCTCGACGAAGTCTAAGTACTCGAGGTAACTATGTCGTGCCGCGATAATAAATCAAGCGCTAGATGGGAGGCAACCCATCGTTTTTCATTCTTTCTTTCGTTCTACTAAGTGTTTGTTTTTGTTAAATAAAAATCCAAAAAGAAGAGTCGTGCCACGACCAAAACTAAGGCGCTTGATGGGAGGCAACCCATCGTTCTAATCGTTTTTGTTGTTTTTGAGTGAATGTAGGTGCAAGAGGTATAAAGGAGAAGATTGGTTTCAAATTTCGGTTTGGAAGTATTGCATGTTGAAGGTGGTAAGTTAGGATTGAAGAAGCAAAAGGCTAAGGGTTGGGCATTGCCTATGAAAATATAGGCAAAGAACAAGGCAAGGCCCATGTAAATCTAGGCCACGAACAAGGCAAGGCCTATACTATGGCCTAAGCTCTCGGAATCTAGTGTGCCATAGCATAGGCGCCGCCCATGCCTAAGAATGCCATAGCATAGGCGCCGCCTATGCCAATGCCTTTTTTCTCTGAATCTCATATGCCATGGAATAGGTGCCGCCTATGCCTAACAATGCCATGGCATAGGCTCCGCCTATGCTCAACAATGCTTTGCAAAAGGCGCCGCCTATGCCAAGAATAGGCAAAGCAAAATGCGCCGCCTATGGTCACTTTTGGTCTCCAAATCCGATTTTAAATGGGTCAAAACCCAACCCAAAGCTTGCCCTATAAATAAGAAACTTAGTCTTAGACCAAAAATACATTTCAAACCTAACAAAAGCGCCGCCTACCTCTCCAAATCCTCTCAAAAAATTTCCTTTTGCTCTTTTACTTTGCAAGAACATCTTCCGAGGCCATCAACCAAGTAAGTACTTCTTTTTTCTTCATTCATATTCCGTAAGTACTACACTACTACGCCTACAATAAATTGTTAGATCTTGAAGTAGTAGTAGTGATTTGAATGTGGTTGATTTGTTGCGATACAACTAAGTTAGTGAACGAATACGTAAGGATGATCTTAACTTGTTTTCAACTTGTATTTGATTTTGATGCACTGTCATACTTTTGCGGAATTGACATGGTCACGAAAATTGCATAATCTTGTAAATAGAAAGCTTACATGTTGGAATGACTTGTTCATCGAGATGAGAATCATGGTTAAACTACCAACTTGTGAGGTTGTGATTATTTCTAGATGTTATAACTTGATTCAATCTCTATGTATTAGTCTTGATCAAAAGATGTATCAACCATGAAAGTATTGCCAAGATTTTTTTGGAAGTATGACTGTACTGATTATATTGTTGGAATATAGCGCCTAAAACGTATATCGATGAAGTCTGAGTAATTGACATCATTCACTTCACTAGTCCATACCAAAAAACTAAGTGTGGGGTGGTGCCACTACTGCTTGTTCATTGATTGTATCCACCGAGATGAAGCTAACATGAATATTATTTTAATCTCAGGTACAATGGCACCAAAAGCAAGGCAAGGAAAGGATAAAGCAACCACTTCACAAAAAGGCCAAAAAAGGGGACGAAAAGAGCAAGGCGAATCCTCCTCGCTGCAAATACCTCGCCGCATGTTCGGAATTAAATGGGTCTTAGAGGAGAAAGGAAAGGAGTGGTATAGGAACAATAAAGAGAAGAAATATGTTCACGTGGAGTTGATACACAAGGAGAGCCTAGCAAAGAAAGAACCTCGCATGTTGGCTAAGATAATGGCGTTACATCTTGATTTCATCTTCCGAGATATGGGAGAGTGCAATCTCGATTTAACACGAGAATTCTATGACAACTGGTCACCGAAAACTACAGGGAGTGAAGTCAAGATTCGGGTCCAAGTTCTGCAACTAAATGCGGAGTTCTTCAACTCCTTTCTAGGCTTGCCATCTGTTGATCCCACACCACTCAAGGAGCTGTATAATAGACCCCCATACAGGGCAATTAGACACACACTGTGAGGAACAAGATCTATGGCATGATGGAGCAGACACAAGGAAACCGGTCGGCACAACACCTTCCCATATGCTCCTTTGAATAGGGAAGCTAGGATATGGCTGCGAATAGTCAACTCTTGCCTCATTCCAGGGACACAATACACAAAGATAACACGAGATAGAGTGTGCCTGGTGTACACATTCATTACGAATGTCCCTATCAACATTGGGGCAATTATTCGATCTACAATGCAGAAAGCTAGGCTACACAAGAGGTCCCACTTCAGCTTTGGCAACCTGTTGACTGCAATATTGAGGAAGGAAGACATCGAAGAGGAACCGGTTGATCATAAGCTTCGACACAACCCAAAGAAGGTTGACTTCACAAAGGTTAAAGATGCTGAATCCACGCACGGCGTCAACCTTACTACTGCAGAGAAACATGCTCGTGACGAAAGCTTCTTCCGCCATCTATATGGTATGACGAGGTTTACCATGATGAGCGGGGGTCGTGTTCCAACTGTTGCAGAGCTCCAATAGCTGGATTATGACTACCCAATGAATGAGCATGCGAGGGCGATGTGTGGAGTAGGAGTATACTTTGAGGAACCTCTTGATGATGATGTGCCAATCGATGATGATCGCAGAATGCCAGACTCCGACGTGGAGGAGAATTTTGACGACGACGACTCCAATGATGATTCTGACGAAGGGGGTATGACCCCAGACATAGAGGAGGAGTCCGACTAACTAGGTTCTTCTTATTTATATTCCACTGAGGGAAGTGTGGCCCGTCTAAGTGTGGGGTGCTGGTATTTGCATGCTATACTTCTTTATCTGCATTTGCATTTATTTATGTTTGTTTTTTTTTTTTTTTTAGTAGTTAAAAATTTTTTTATTGCATGAAATTGTTCTAATAGGCAGCATGGTATTATGACAAGAGTCTGTGATAAAACCATTACTATTGAGACGTTTAGGCTCTAATTGTGACTCACTATGTGATAATTGTGTAGTTCAATTCCTTCATCTGCTGGGTCAAGAGTCTATACTACTCCCAATAAAGTCGACCATGTGCCTTGTGTGTGTGAGGATATAGTATATTCTATGTTTGTGGTTGATGCTAGAACTTGCCTGGTATGTATGTAAAGCGAAATAAAGAGTGCGAGTTTAGGAGATGATTTAGGCATTTCTTTGGCAACCTATACTTGTTTACTTTTTTTTTACCTACCCGTGGACATTATCCTAGTTAACCCCCTTTTGAGCCTTTAGCCTATTTTCTTTGACAGCCTCATATGTAAGCCTAATCCATTTTTTTCAAGACCATAATTTGATCCAAATTCCTAAGTGCTTTAAAGTGTAAAGTCATGTGACAAAATAAGAAGAAATTGGGTGAGTATGAAGCCTTAGAATGTATTGGTGCTTGAAGTTGTTATGAAAAAGAATTGCTATCATAAGAGGTATGTTATGAAAAGAAAAAGGAAAAGAAAACTAAAAAGTTAACTATGTTTAAAATTGAAAAAAACAAAAGAAGAGAGAAGGGGTGGTAGAATAAAAGAAAGTAGAAAGGTTGTTTGAAAGAAAGTGTTAATGACATAATGTGATGTTTTAAAGCGCTTAGGAACATAGTCACTATTTCTGGCCAAAATAGTCCTACCCGTCCCTTAGCCTACATTACAACCTATAGAAGACCTATTTAATCCTAAGCTTAGCATTCTGATATTTAGTGGAGCATTACATTAAGGGCAAGCCTATGGTCATCAGTTGCAAACATATGAATTCTTTGTGAGAGTGAGAGCAAGGATAATATTATACCCATGTTTTGAAAAATGAAATACTTGTGAGTAATTATGGGTGACATATTGTGAAACACACATGGTTGATGAGTTTTGGGTAAGTCGTATATGATTCTTTGTGCCTTAACTTTTGGATACGAATTAACCATCATCACGAGTCTATGTTGGAGGCTGAATTGTTTCTAGAAGTGATTAGAAAACTACTCTTTGTTAATGATTGTCGTGCCTGTCTTGACGAATATTTTGTGTTGTTGCTGTGAAATCCTAAGTAGATGTTTAGATGGACATGATATTTTGTTCGAGGACGAACAAAGCTTTAAGTGTGGGGTGTTGATGATAGGCGTATTTACATGCCTAAAGTACTATAATTGACCCATATTTTAGCTAAGTTTTGAGGACAAAATATATAATTCATGCACTTTTAGTCCTTTTTCCTGTAAGTGAGCTAACAAACGTGATTAGAAAGTTTTCAGGTATAAATGATGCAGATTTCAGCATTTTATGGATAACTTGACGCCCAAGGAAGCTCCACGAAAGAAGGAAGGGAAAGCTTGGACGCCAAGGACCAAAAGTGACGCATGGAATATCTGTCCCGAGCAAAAACAGCATTTCCAAAGACTTTGGGGATCAGCAGTAACTTATTAGGATTAGGATAATGATGCATTAACCTAGTAGGATTAGGTTAAGTAATGCAGTAGCCTAGTAGGAATAGGATATGGGTGTTATAAATACCCTATTTTGCTAGAGATTTTGATTCATTCTGGAGTTCCGAAAACAATTCTCTTTCAATTAATTACTTTCTCTTCATCTATTCAATTCTTAATTTCCACAGCAAGAGAACTGCTATTCTGAAAGGGAATTCACGCCTAATGCCATACCAAACCCTACTACACGTGAGATCTTTATTTTGGTATAATGATAAAGTCTATTGTGATTTCCGTTGCACTCATGAATAGCTAAACTTCTCTGTTAGGGTTATGGAAGCCTTATGAGATACTATCTATTGCTATGAGTTTGTGAATTCGTGACACGTATGCTGCTTATATCATTATTCTCTTCATCTTAATGCAAATTCTTCTGGTTCCAAACGCATAGAATATGCCAGTATAGCATTAACTTGTTCGAAAGAAAAGTTATATGTCTGGAAAAGAGATAGAGGTTGACTGAGTAGAGATAGAGGTGATTCAAAAATTGCCCCCACCAGTTTTGGTTAAAGGTGTCAGAATTTTCTTAGGTCATGCTAGGTTTTATAGGAGATTCATCAAGGAATTATCTAAAATTTCTAATCCATTATGCAAGCTTTTAGATAAGGAGGTAAAGTTCATATTTGATGATGCATGTCTCAGGGCATTTGAGTGCATTAAGAAGCAGTTGATCTTGGCTCCTATTATTGTGTCTCCTGCTTATTACTTGCCTTTTGTGGTGTTATTCAATCCTAGTATGTGGCTTTGGGAGCTGTCACAGGACAATGATGCGAGAAGATCCTTTACCGCATCTACTGTGCTAGTAAGGCATAAACCCTACTCAAAAAAATTATACAGTCACTAAGCTGGAGTTACTTATAATGGTTTTTGCTTTCAAGAAATTTTGGTCTTATTTGACAGGGACCAAAGTAATAGATCACACTGATCATGCATCATTAAGATATCTGATGTCAAAGAAAGATGCAAAATGGAGATTCATACGTTGGGTCCTCTTGTTGCATGAATTTGATTTTGAAGATCATAGCTGGAAAGGCATTGAGAACTAGGTTGTGAATCACTTATCTCGCCATGAGTAGGAGGCAATGCGGAAGATAGGGGATGAGATTGATATAGATGATACTTTTCTAGATGAACGGGTCTTGGCAGCTTCTCAAGACTTAATCCTATGGTTCGCTGATTTTGCCATCTTTTTGGCTAGTGATCTTATTCCAAAAGCTTTAGAATTCCTACAGTGCAAGTGGTTCATGCATGAGGTGAGGGAATCAAATAAGTAATTAGTCCTGTTTTCATTCACAGTTAGTGAAGATTGTGAATGCCCAAAGGACTAATTGGTCAAAGTAGACATACTATGCTCTTTGGGCCTACCGGAGAACTTTTAAGGCTCCCATAGGTGCCTATCCGTATCATCTTGTGTAAGACAACGCATTCCACTTGCCAGTTGAACTTGAGCACAAGGAACTATGTGTTGGAACCCTTGGGGGTTGCACCACACGGTGAGGGACTTGGTCCATTAAAATCAAACACAGACAATCAAACAAAAAAAATAGAAAAACTATAGATAGTGCAGGAAGAGTAAAAATACAAGATTTTTATGTGGAAACCCACGAAGGGAAAAACCATGACTTTCCATCAAAAGAAACAAAGAAATCCACTATAATTAACCTCCTAATTATAGTCTAGATCTCAGTGTACGTCTAGGCTCCTTTCGCTTGTAATAACTCAACTAAAAGCTCATCTTGGTACCTCTACCAAGGGCTCTTTCTACTGATTAACTATAATCATCGCCAAGCTTAAGTAACTCACCCTAAGCAGCTCTCTCAATAAAAAATACTACTCTTATAATGTGAGTAGTTCTTTTACAAATCAACACTCAAGAACAGTTTCAATTTAAGCTCACACAAATAACTAAGAAATTGAGCAGTTTTTGAATTGCATTTTTGCTGCCTCACTTCACTCTTTAGAATTTAAAAAGCCATTTGATGAAGAGGGGTATCTTCTCTTTTATAGATGAGTGACGATTATGGCTTAAAGATCAATAGAATAGCTGTCCAAGTCAGTAAAAAATAGAACCTATAAGTTTGTCACACAAGAGGACAAAATTGTGTAGATACCGTGTGCTAGCTATAATGTACCTTGCACATCCAGGGACCTGGTGCCTTGAAGTTCTACTGCTCATCATCAAAACTACATATAGAAATTTTCCTTATTATTGATGTTGACAAACCAAGCCATACAATTTGAGCATCAGTGCACATTTATTATCAGAGTGATTACAACTTGAAGATGAATGTTCCCCCTATCATCATGCTTCCTCCATCATGCAACATAGGTACCTGATCCTTGTTGTCATGTATAGCAAAAACTCCCCCTGTCATTATTACTTATCTTTTTAGCACATCACTTACTTTCCACTATCAGTAGTACCATATGACAACACTAGAACACTAGCACACTCACACTCATCACACCTGGTCCTTGCACATGAAGTAAAAGTATTTCCCCTTTTGGCATTATTGAAAAAGATTAACAGTTAACTATAAGTAAAGATAATCATAGACTAATTAACCCATGGACACTATGAAAACACTAACTTGAAGAATAGCTTAAAGTAAAGGAAACAAATAAAGTTCACAATCAGAATTCATTCATTCATAAACAGAGATTAGTGCCAGTACAATCATACCAAAATAATATGACAAATAACTATATTCAAAAGCCAATACAAGGAAAAAGTTATGAAACTGACATAAGATTGGTTAGAAGACAGGAATAACAAGACTTAAGTTGAGGGAGGTTCGGGGGAAAGGTACTTAAGCAATATCTCTATTCTTAAATTTGCAACATTGTGAACATTTAACAACTGTTTGGTGAGATCCTTCACTTCATCATTCAGTTCTAGAATTTTACCAATCAGTTCAACCACTTTTCCCCGTAGTTTTGCATTTTCAATTTCAAGTTTATTAGAAGCACCTGGTCCTTCAGATGACAACTTCTGAATATGTGACTTCATATGCAATGTCTTAGCATCTTTGGCACCCAACATAATTCTTAACTTCTCCATTTTCTTTCATAACTTTTATTGAACAGCTAACAACTTAGATACTTGAGACACAAAACTATCTTTGCCTTTAATACATTTAGTCTCTACAAGGGTTGTTAGGTTGATCACTTGTTTGGATGTTCCAGGTGTTCCTTTAGTTTCACTCACATAAAAATGTTCAAAGGCCCTCTTTAGCAAGTACCCATAGGATATTTTATGTCTTCCATATTTCTCAAGAATTACTTATTCATATGGTCAATCATAATAGTTGGCATACTGATCAATTTAAAATAACTCAGGCATTCGATCAGGAACAAATCATACCCAGATGCAATGGTAGTTTTTCCAGATCTTTACAATTGGACATTATTGATGAATTCAAATACTAGCTGGAACTCATATTTTAGGAACTTTTTTTCCCAGGTGTTCTAGATGTTCTTCCCATCTTAGAGGCATTGATCATAAACTCAGTTGTGGGTTGTTTATTTATAGAAGTACTATCTCCAATAGCTAGTACATCAAAGATTTTTCCCAGTATTTCTTTATCTAATTAGATAGACTTTTCTTGCACCTGTGTAGAGAAGTTTAGCCCATCTTCTGAGAATTCCATGGTATAGTAAAATTTTCTGACCTTATTCTTAAAAACCATGGGGTTTGATTCTTTAAACAGGTGTAACCAACCTTGATACCTGACATATTTAACAAGTTCAATCATCCTAGGTTTCACATAAATTTCTGGATCAAACATTTTTTTTGACAACACTTTTTTGTGTTTTTAGGTTCCCAAGTCTTCTTTCATTGGATATGTCATTATTTTCTTCATTTCTTTTGAGCTAACTACTTTTATTCTCCTTTATTATCAGTTGTTCTTTTCACCGAACTTGTTCCCTCTAAGTCTTTTCTTTTCTTGACAGCTATAAGTTTCTGCCTTATTCCAGCGGAGCTTCAAAAATTTGACAAGGAGGACCTGGTCCACTCAATTATAAGATCATCCTTTCTTCCCTTTTTGATAGCAACGGTACCCCTTGAATTTAATTTTACTCCTATATCAATCTCCATAATTTTAGTATTTTTATTTTTCCTTTTTTTATTTCCCTTGAGTGTCTTCACAGTCCATCTCAGAGGTACTTTGTCCTCAATCTCTTCATTCTCTTTGTTTGGATGTAAAAATATATATTTTGTCCCATTCACTTCATCAATACCATAAGCGTCCTATTCTACTCCATCGATTGAGTTTTCTATGTTATCACAAGCAAGCAGTACTAGGTTCTCAGTTACCTAGTTCTCATAGAGGAAAGATCAACTTTTTTAACCAGAATTTCCTTGCCAAATAACTGACAAAAATCTTGCTTAAGTCTGAGAGTTTAGGAGAATATGGTGCTTGTTGTGTTTCAGAGAATTAAGCTTTTTTAGATTTTTTAGATAACACAAAAAATTAGGGAATTTTTGGTGAACGAGTTTCTTGTTCTATTAATGACCTAGACCCTTGGTTTGAATTATCAGTCATGGTTCCCTGAGCATGAACTTATAAGGTTAAGGATGGGTCAGTGGAGTTTAAATTGACTGTAGGCTTTTGATTTTTTTAGAGTTTGAGGAGTTAATAATATCATCCATTTAATTTGTAAAAGACTAATGAACACATTTAGTTTAGGTATAAAGGCTAATTTAGGAAAATGAATAGTATTATTTGAGGTACTTTTGATAAGAAGAACTAATTTAGCACTTTTAATGATGACCAATGTCTTTAAAAGAAGTTTCTTTTAAACTGACATGTCTGAATCTAATAAGTGCGACTCTTTATTTTACAAGATATTTGTCAGTTTAGAGAAGAGAAAGCTACATGGCTTTTTTTTTAAACAGTATTTTGTGATTACTTAGGCATCTTGTAGATACTAACCTAAGAGATAGGACCATGTCCCCATGAGTGTATACCTGCAAAGCTATGAAGCTTAGTTAAATTATACTGAACCTACTTCATCTTGGATACCTATCTCCTAAACATATCCAACTCTTTGAGCTATACTTTTTGGAACTTTCTTTTCTAAGAAAAGCTTCTAAGGACCAAGTCCCTTGAATTTAGTTATTTCAGAATATGACACCTCCTCATGGAGTGCATTGAGGGAGAAAAAACTCTGTCAAATCTTCTAGGATTAAGATTTGAACACCCTCTTTTTAATAAATATTCCTGACTGTAATTTTCTTTCTCCAACCTGGACCCATGATCACTTGTTTTATTTGGTAACCCACTTGAGTTTGAGCTCCCAGTAAGAAGATAATGGACTGATCAAATCCTTTTTGGTCCATCTAGGTAGAGACCTTTTCTTCATACTTTTTAAGGATATGAAATTACTTGTATCTTGCTAGATGTATCTATTATTGAACGTTCTTGCTCTATTCCAACTTTGATAGAGTTCCTTCAGGTGTCCATCTCTTCAACAGTAAGTGCATAAGAGTTTATGGACCTTGTTTATGACATCTTGAATATCCTTGTCTTGTGACCCAGAAGATTTAGCTTCTTAATAATACCAAGGCCCCTTGCCATTTAGACTCCTTTACTAGTGAATTTAGAGAGGATTTATGAGGATAAAGTCCACTGAAGAGATTTTTTGAGTTCTTCTTTCAAGTGTACTAGGTCCCTTTCTAACTTCTCATTCTTCTAAAGCATAGTCATGAGATGGTCTTAAGAATTATTCAGCTCTTCTTTAAGCTCAATTTGAAGTTGTGAGGCCTTTTTCTTCCCTTTGCAATTAGAAACATCTACTTTCTACAATTGTCTTACCAAACTAAGATTGTTAAATTTTAACTTAGCATACCATTTATCTATTTCAGAAATCTGATGAGTTAAGGCAATTAATTCAAGCTCCTAATTCTCTATCCTTCCTTACAAACCATTTTTTTAAGTATTCAGCTTGCACATAGTATCAATCAATACATTTTCTAGCTTCTTTAACTTTCTTTCAGAATAATTTTCAAGTTTTTTCTTAATGTTAGAGATAGTTACCTCATTCTCTTATTCATTTTTAGTGTCTGCCATGAAGGCAAAAATAAGTTGAAGGTCACTTTCTTATATTACTCTAAAATAATAGAGACATCTATAGACTTCTCAACTTTATCAGATTTAATGGAATCACCCCAACTGGCTAAGGCTTGTTTAACTGCAAAATCAGTTGTAGCCTGTTTTCTTGACTTTACAGGAACCTGGTCCTTGTTTCTTTCTTTTTTACCTCTAGTATTATGATAATTCTAATGGTCCATTTTTTGCATTGGACAATCCATAGTAAAGTGTTTAGGGCTTTCACAGTTGTGATGAACTTCTATGGTGTCTCCTTTTCTGCTGCTACTTCCACTTCTCTGGAACTGACCATTTTTCCTCATAGCTTTAATAATTCTTTTTGCCAAGTAGGAAACATCAGTTTAATCATTATTTTCCCCTAATCTTGAAGATTTTAACGCAAGAGATTTCTCCCTTTTTACCTCCATCTTGTCATCCCCTTGCTGCTTTTTTAGTTCATGAGTTTTTAGGTTCCCAATGAGTTCATCCATGGTGAGAGTTTTTAAATTCCTAGCCTCAGTGATAGAATCCACTTTTCTTTCCCAAGATTTAAGAAGGACCCCAAGAATTTTTCTCACCTGTTTGTACAAGAGAATTATTTCACCTAAGCAGTGTAGCTCATTATTGCTAGAAGTAAACTTGATTGTATCTCTTGAATAGTTTAACCTTCTTTTATTGTGAAAGTTTTATACTGAGTTGTCAACATATCAACCTTTGAACCCTTCATATCAGTGGTTCCCTCATGAGGTGTTTTCATGTTGTCCCAGATTTCCTTAGCTATTCCACAAGATGAAATCCTTTTGTATTCATTTGGTCCTATTCCATAGACAAGCAATTTTTTTGCTTTGTAGTTTTTCTTAATTCTCTTTCTATCATAATTATTGAATTACCTATTTCTTTTGATAACCATTCTTGTTACATCTTCTATATTGACTTCTCTTACAAGTACACAAGGACCATCAAGTATAATGTTCATAAGCTCCCTATCCTCAGCCATAATAAAGTCAAATATCCTAGTTTTCCACCACCCATAGTACTTTTGATTAAATCTAAGTGGTATGGTGGTATATTGACCTTCTTCCAGGATTTTTGGTGCAGCCATGATAACCAAAACACTCTAGGTATGAACCTTTTAGAGTGACTTGGCTCTAATTCCAATTGTTGGAACCCTTGGGGGTTGCACCACAAAGTGAGGGGCCTAATCCCTCAAAATCAATCACTGGCAATCATACAATAAAGAGCACAATACTATAGATAGTGTAGGAAGAGTAAAAACACAGGATTTGTATGTGGAAACCCAAGAAGGAAAAAGCCACAACCTTCCCTCACAAGCACAAAAGAAATCCACTATAATCAACCTCCAGATTATAATCTAGAATTCAGGTACCTCTAGGCTCCTTTCACTTGTAATAACTCAACTAAAAGCTTATCTTGGTACCTCTACCAAGGATACTCTCTACTGATTAACTCTAATTAGTAAAAAGCATAGGTAACTCTACATAAGCACCTCTTTCTAAAAGAAAATACTACTTTTATAACTTGAGTAGTTCTTTTACAAATCAGTACTCAAGAAAAGTTTCAATCTAAGCTCACATAAACAACTAAGACCATGAGCAATTTTGGAACTGGGTTTTTGCAGCCTTACTTTACACTTTAGAATTGCAAGAAATCATTTGATGAAGAGGTGTCGCTTACATTTTATAACTGAGTGGTGATTAGTGCTAAAAGATCATTGGACCAGCTGTTCAGGTCAGTACAAAATAGCACCTTCAACATAAGAGGACAAAACTGTGTAGATACCATGTGCCATCTATACTATATCTTGCATATCCAGGGACCGGGTCCCTTGTAGTTCAGCTGCTCATCATCAAAACTATATATAGCACTATGGGTGTTTAAAAATCTCAATTTTGAGTGGAGTAATGCAAAAAATTTGAGGACGAGAAAGGTAAATAAGTTGGATAAACTATGGCTCCATGATGGTGAGAGTTCATCCTTGTACAAGGAGAAGATGTAATTGTATCATGATAAAAAGATACAGAAAAGAGTTTTTAAGCCTGTTAATATGTTACTATTGTATAATTTGAGGCTTCACTTGGTTCCTAGTAAGTTAACGTCTAGGTGGTATGCACCATTCATTTTGATTAGAGTGATCTGCATGGTGCTATTGAGTTGAAACATGGTGGTGAGGCCACGTTCAAGGTGAATAGGAAATGTGTTAAGCACTAGTTGGGAAACACTGATTAGGTGACAGGATGTGTTGAAATGAGCCTTGTTAAAGTTTGAGTAACCAATGCAACTATGTTATGCTGTAATGCTAAATCAGGTGCTATGTGGGAAACAACTTATGGGGTAGTTGGTAAAGTCTGGGTATCCAACCTATCCGCATCGTGCCACAACATTAAATCAAGTACTGCGTGCATGTAAACCCATGTTTTTAATTATTAATTATAATTTACTTTATGTGTTCAGTATACAGGGATTGAAATTATAGAAAAAAGACGAGAAAATTTTTTGGTGCCCATGTCCCTATAAGGGACCCTACGAATCGTAAGGGCACCCTATGTCTCATCACCTGAGCCGTATAGAATAAGATCTCAGTAGACTCTCAGGTAATATTTCTCTGGAATCATGAATGCTATATCTAGATTTGATGAAAAGAAGCTAACTACACGGGACTAGATCCCTAAATATTCATGGTACAGTATAGCTGGCATATGTGTCTGCACAATTTTTTTGTCATGTGAAACAAAATTTCAGGTGTTTATGGTACTATTTAGGACACTTGGTCCAATTATATTTTGTCCCTAATCATCAGTCATCTATAAAAATAAAAAGATTCTTCTTTATTAAATGGTTTTTGTTCATTTCAATTATTGATCTAAAAGAGAGAAAGAGGTAAAAAGTTAGAATTACTCAAGTTCTTAGAGTGCGGGAGAAGAAATAGAAATTGTTCTTGAGTCAAATACTAAATATTAATCGAACTACTCATGCTATATGAGTAGTGTTTTTCTTTTGTTGAGCGAAGTGATTAGGTAGAGTTGCCTAAGCTTGTTATTGGTTAGAGTCAACCAGGTTTTTAGGAATCTCGTCTTATAGAAAAAAGATAAGAAAATTTTCTGGTGCCCATGTCCTTATAAGGGACCCTACGAATCGTAAGGGCACCCTATTTATCATCACCTGAGTCGTATAGAATAGAAGCTCAGTAGACTCTCAGGTAATATTTCTCTGGAATCATGAATGCTATATCTATATTTGATGAAAATAAGCTAACTACACGGGACTAGATCCCTGAATATTCATGGTACAGTATAGCTGGCATATGTGTCTGCACAGTTTTTTCGTCATGTGAAACAAAATTTCAGGTGTTTCTGGTACTATTTAGGACACTTGGTCCAATTATATTTTTTCCCTAATCATCAGTCATCTATAAAAATAAAAAGATTCTTCTTTATTAAATGGATTTTGTTCATTTCAATTATTGATCTAAAAGAGAGAAAAAAGGTAAAAAGTTAGAATTACTCAAGTTCTTAGAGTGCGTGAGCAGAAATAGAAATTTTTCTTAAGTCAAATACTAAATATTAATCGAACTACTCATGCTATATAAGTAGTGTTTTTCTTTTGTTGAGCGAAGTGATTAGGTAGAGTTGCCTAAGCTTGTTATTTTTTAGAGTCAACCAGGTTTTTAGGAATCTTGGCAGAGGTGTCAAGGTGTGCTTGTAATTGAGGTATTGCAAGCAGGAGGAACCTATAATAAGGTTCATAGTTGAGTCTGTAATCAAGAGGTTGGTTATAGTGGATTGTTTGTAGATTGTAAGGGCAAGCCGTGGTTTTTTTCCTCCCTTGAGCAAGGGGGCTTATATGTTAAATCCTGCGTTCTTTACATTTCCTACACTCCTTTGTTATTACTGATGATTTACTATTTTATTGCATGTGATTGACCTTGAGTGACCTGGTCCCTGACAGTGTGGTGTAACCCCTTGAGTTCTAACAATTGGTATCAGAGTTAGAACACTCTAAAAGTTTCACACCTAGAGTGATTTGGTCTTTATGGCTGCTCCACCTAACCGAGAAGAAGGGTAATCCACCACTAGACCACCAAGATTAAATGGACAGTAGTATGGGCGGTGGAAAACCAGGATGTTTGACTTTATTATAGTTGAGGATAGTGAACTTATGGACATAATTCTTAATGGTCCCTATGTTCCTATTAAAGAAATCAAATAAGGAGAGGTCACAAGAATGGTTGTTAAAAATCAGAAGGGAGTACAATAATGAAGATAGGAAAAAGATTGAAAGGAACTACAAAACTAAGAAACTATTTGTTTATGGGATAGGTCCTGATGAGTATAATAGAATCTTAGTTTGTGAAAATGCCAACGAGATTTGGGAATGCTTGAGGACTGCTCATAAAGTTACTACTAATGTGAAAGATTCAAAAATAGATATGCTTACTACTCAGTATGTGACCTTCCCTGTGAAAGAAGGAGAAACAATCCAAGAAATGTATACGAGATTCACTTCTATCATAAAGGAGCTTCATTTCCTAAGAAAAGTGATTCCCTTGTAAAAACAACAGAGAAAAATTCTTGGTATTCTTTATAAGACCTGAGAAATCAAGCAAATGCAATAACTGAGGCAAGGAACCTAAAGACTCTCATGATGGATGAACTTATTAGAAATCTAAAGACCCATGAGATGAAGAAGAAGCAAAAGAGAAATATCCCTGGCATTGAAGGTTTCTAAACATGATCCAGATGAAGATAACACTAATATTTCCTATTTGGCAAAAAGAATTGTTAGATCCATGAAGAAGAGTATTTCGTTCCAAAGGAGAGAAAGAAGCAACAAAAGAGGAGGCAATGTTGAGGTTTATCACAAATGTCAAAGTACTGAGCATTTAATTAAGGATTGTCCTATGCATAAAATAGATTATCAGGATTACCTCAAAATTGCTAGTGACAAAGGAAATATAGGGACTTGGTACCTAAAAATTCAAGAAAGAAGGCTGCAGCTGATTCTGAAGTATAGCAAGCCTTGGCAGGATGAGGGGACTCTTTTAGTGAATCAGATTAAGATGAAAAGCATGAATATGTGTCCATAAAAGTTATGGAAGAGAGTCTAGTTTTCTGTGTCTCCTTGTTTGCCTTCATGGACAACATTAAAGATTGAGAAGAAAAGGAGGTAACTCTTTCTAATATAAAAAAAGGTCTAGATAACTATTCTGCTAGGACGATAAAGAAGTTTGCTAGTTGTTGATAGATTTTATCTGTGAACTAACTACTGATAAAAATGCTCAAGAAGAGAAAGTTGAAGGTCAAGAACTAGAATTATTATCTTAACCCTCCAGATATCTGAAGTTGAATAAATGGTTACCAAATTGAAATCTGAAAATCTATGTTGTATGAGAAACTGGAGAAGGTGGTTGACTCATATTGAAAAGTAAAGAGAGAAGCTTCATAGCTTCAGATTAAACTTGAAGAGAAATTGAAGGATTCTCAAAAACACCGTATGTCTGCGCTTCACAAAAATGAAGAATTAGAAAAGACCTGGTTTGTCTAAGAGAAAAGCTTAACAAGCCTCTTAAATGGACTGCATCTTCACATATCCTTTCTAATTTGACCAATCAAAGTTAAAATAATGATAAGGGTCTTGATTATAAAGAAGAATTACAACCTCTAGGTTCTAGAAGAAAACTACTCATGATGCTGGGAACAAGTCTCATAGACTTTCATGTACTCATTGTGGAAGATATGAGCACACAAAGGAAAATTGTCAAAGATGGATTAGAGAAAAAATGAATCGTATAAAATACATTTAGGAGGATAATTCAAATCATAAGAGATTCAAGATCTTGAGAAATGTAAAAAAAGATTCTCTACCAAGATGGACAAAAAAGATCTGATTACACCATTGTCTTCCTACTAGGAACTCAGGATTATGTGGGTTCCTAAACCCAAAAATTGACTATTGGTCCAGGTGTTGAGAAAGGGGATTGCAGTCAAGAGTTTTTCTATGATAATGTATGAGCAAGGCTCAATTTTTGAAAGTTTGACTGTGTTCTCTCTTAAGGCACTGTTGGTGAAGGTGTCTTATAATAGAAAATTTCTCTCAAGGACACGTTCCTTGGCGTATCTGAGTGAGAAATATATGAAGAATAAAAAACTAGGGAGAAAGAAAGAATAAAATCCTGTGGATTGGAATAAAGACGGTGTATAGAGGCAAAAGGCTAAAGCAGGATTAATCTAATCAACCTGACTTATCTTGTGATTCAGTGTTTGCACTTAAAATTGGCTATGCTTACGGGATGGGTATCCTTTATAAGGTAGGTGCATTTTGGCCCAACCCAGTAACAGACCTTTGCAGGTTTTACACACATGAGGACGGCTTTGTAAAAAACAATTGAATAAAAATTAAGTTGATAATTTACCCATGAAAGAGGGGGACCTGGTCCTTTCTTTTAGGTTAGTACCAAAATAATATACCTTAAAAATTCTTAAATTCCTATTTAAAAAGGTCATATTTTTTTATCTTATCTGAACAAGAACTGTCAGTCCACGTCAAATATGAAGAGTCATACCTTTACAATTTGCCGCATCAATCCAAAAAGGTACCTCTTAAATGTCAAATGGTTATCTTTTTAATTATAAATTCAAATTATTTTATTCTTTTCCCAATTAAATCAGAACATTACTCTCTTTCTAAACTAAACTATTCCTTTCATTTCCCTTCTCTAAAGTTCTAAATGGCTAAAATCCTATCTTCTTCAAACATCATAAAAGAATCATCCACTGATCATCCTCAAGAGTCACAAAGTATATTACCCATCAGTCCTACTCTTGAAATCCCAAAAACCCTAAGTGAACAAATTCCTGCTGACAATCCTGCATCTATTAAATTCTTGCTGAGTTAGCCTTGGAAGATTTAAATCAAGGCCTCAACTCTCTAATTGAACATGAGCTTTCTCAACCAGAAATCCCCCCTCCTCAAAAGAAACAAAGTCCTTTAATGACCCATAAATTCCTATTCATTATGAAGAGTTGGAAGGTTCTAAAAAATCAAAAAACCTTCCAGTACCTGGTTTCTTTAGTGGCTCTGAGACAAATCCATCTATTCCCAATTGTGTGATGATGAAATTCCTGTAAAGAAATTTGATCCTCTTAACAGCATAAACTAGGTGCTGAAAATATACTTTTACTTGCTTGTGATCCAAACAAAGGCTCTGTAAGTGAGAACCTGTAAGGGAAAAGAATAAAGAGAGAAGGAATAAAGAAGTGATATTACCTCCAAATGAGGAAGATGAAAAGGATGAGGATGAACAAACAACCTCTGATTTGGAAAATGAATAGACTAAAGGAAAACAAAAGAAAAGGGAAATTGATTGACTCTAGGATATTAGTTACAAAGTCTTACTCCACTAGAGGGTCTGAAATGAAATTACTAGCAGATGCAATAAAGAAGAGTAAGTCTTCTACAACATAAAATAGAAGGCTCAGAAAATCTACTATAATAAAAGAAGAAAATATTAAAGTTGTGGAGGTGAGAGAATGTGAAGAAAATAATTCTGATATTATTATTGCATCTAAGAAGAAAAGACTAGAAGTTCATGGTAATGAAAGGACTAGGTCCTCTAATCCAAAGTCTGGGAGTCATGGTGTAAGAAGAAAGAAGCACATAGCTGTGAAAAAGAAGAAAGTCTCTGAGGGACCAGGTCCCAAGATGAAAAAAACTGAATAAAAGAAAGATCCAAGTGATGAGACCAAGATAATAATCAGAGAGGAAGAAAAGAAAAATAAGTCCAGAGAAAGAAGTATTGAAAGCCTGAAGACACAAAAGATGCTGTCAGGAAGAATTTTCGATCCCAAAATCTATGAGAAACATAGGATGATGGAATTGGTAAAATATGTCAGGCACCAAGGAGGTCATAATCAACTCAATATGTCAATAAATCATAATATCGTCCCTAGCTCGATACCACTAGAAAGAATAGTCATATAATACCTCAATAATATCATTTAAAACCCCTCTCTCAGGTATTGCTATCACAATAGAGGAAACTAATACTTATATAGGGCCTATAATATATGTTCAATTCACTACACGGGCATCACAATAATAGCTATGGCATTTAATGCACAAATAAGGTCTATGATATCAAATAAAGCCTCCAAACGGGCAACACACAATATATATTATCTCAAGACAACAACAATATGCATATAAGCCCCCACACGGGTACATCATAATTATAATAATCTCATACTACACACCCTTGCCTAATTACTGATGAGTGGTGAATTTACCACTCATTTGCACTAAACAATGTGTACTCAAGTATAAATTAAATGTATAAATAAGATATATTTGTGATTAAATACACTAAGTTCTACTTTTTATATGTACACAGGTAATGAGATTGAAAGATGAGGATTTAGGTAAATAAAGATCATAAGGAGAGGAAAAGTGCACAGCTGAAGACCTTGCACAAACCAAGATCAGTTACCGCAATCGTGGTCTGAGGGCCACAATCGTGAACAATCCACTTTAGTGTTCAACCACGATCTCATATATCTTATCGTGGTCATGATAGTCACGATCGTAGCAAAGCTGATGTGATTGTGGCTAAGCAGGGGCAGTTTTGTAATTTCACTCTGCCAAAACCAATTTCTTTTAGAGGCTAAAGCCCTTTCTCTTTTGGTTATTATAATCTCTTGCAACATTTTGGAATTTGAAGTTTAAACTCTAATTTGGGAAATATTTTGTATTTTGATTTAGAGACTATGAATTTAGCATAATTGAAGAATGGATGTTTTGAATAATCCTTATGGTATATTTTTCTCTTTTTTGTTCATGAGTAGATAAACTTTCATTGTCTTGAGATTATGTTGAACTAAGGTGCAATTATGTGTAGGTTGTGATGTATTTGTGTATATGCTAGTTTGTTGATGATGAGTTTTGCTATTGCTTGGTTAAATTAGTTGGGATTTTGTGTGAAAGCCTGAAATACCTAAAATAGGTTTATGGGTGAAAACTCCAAAGTCTTGAAATCTCAAACCATCCTTGAAATAGGGGTTTGGGTGAACTTCTAGAACCCATATCATCCTTGAAAGAGGGATGTGGGTTATAAGGCGATAGTAGATAATTAATGGATGTAGTTTGCTATTTTTCACTATCTTTGATATAAGGGTGATTGAGAAGTTGAATATATCTTGGGTATCTTCCTAAAAAGTTGGATGCCCAAGTAAGGTAATGGGTGGTTGAAATTTAACACACTTGTTAGGTACCCGAAAGGGTCAACGAGTGAAATCATTGAGGTTTTGTTGATAAATTTTCCTCAAGAATCCTAGACCTAGCCTACCATATTATTAATAACTAACATGTACACTAAATCTTCATGCACTAATGCATAACTTGCCCTTAGGTAGTCATAATCCCAATATTCTTATCATATCAAATTTAAATCACAATTGTTGTTCACTTTGTTCACTTGAGTTGCTATTGATAAACATGCGCCAAACCAAACCCCCCTCTTTTTTACTAAGAATTTTGTTTTATTCATATTGAGGGTAGCTTATTAGTAGTATTTAATAACCATAGGACTAGAATTCTAATTTTTTTCCTCATGGATTCGACCTTAACATAAGTTGAGCTATTGATTACAACCTCCCTCTACCAATTTCGATGGTATAGGTGAGAATTGTCAAAATAACACCATTGTCGGAGAGTGAAATTTAGTTTTTATTTATTTGGTGTCGATTTTTACTTTGGGTACACCCGTAGTGGTTTGTATTTATTTTGGTTGTTTGTTTTATTTCCCTTTTAGGTGATCCCAAGAGTGTTCACGGAACCATGAGTTATAATGCAAGCACTACTGGGTCATTCGATGGCCCTCTTGATGATGAGGAGCAACTCAATAACATTGGTCATTCAAGTGCCATCCGTATCCAACCTACTCAGGTGAACAATATCTTTCATGTCATGAGCTTCATATTGCTTATACTACAAATGATGGGAATTTTTGGGGGACAAGCCTATGAGGACCCTAACATGCACTTAAAGAACTTCATCAAAGTATGTGCACTCTTTGATTTGCACACATAACCTAAGAGTCCATTCAACTTTGTTTTTTTCCCAATTTCTCTAATGGGAGAGAAGGTGTTGCAGCATTAATCTCTTCCAATCTAATCCATCACCTCATGGGAAGAACTCACAACGATCTTCCTTGGCCGGTATTTTCAACCATCTAAAATTCTCTAATTGCAGTATGAGATCATGAACTTTAGGCAATTGAATGGGAAACCCTTGTAAGAGGTATGGGAAAGATTCAAAGGAAAACTCTTGGATTTTCCCAACCATAAGGTGATGCTTCTCCAAATCTTCTACCTGGCTCTTAATTCGCTCAACAAAATTGTGTTAGACAATGCAGCGGGGGGAGGGGGGCTCTCTTGTGAAGTTGACTTATCATGCGACTTCAAATTTTCTTGATGAAGTTACCAAGAAAAACTGGGGTGGAATACCTGATATTTTTAGGTACAAAAAGTATCTCCTACTACCTCCATTGTTAGCAAGGAACAAAAAAAAAGAGATAATGAGAGAGAGGAGAATATAGCAAAAATAATGACTCAATTGGTGCTTTTGATAAAACATGTGATGGGTTCACCCATAAAAGGGGTAACTGTTATAGAATCCAAGGCATATGATGATGATAAGGACAAGAATCTTGATGAGAAGATTCGGTATTTGGCCAATTATTCAAGGGTTTCCCACCCCGCCTTTCAAAGGCAAGGTGGGAACCAAGGTTCGAATAAGAGATAGGGACCGTGACCATGATTGGAGGGAGAAGGACCATGAGTATGATCATTATGTTCCCTCTCATGATCGGGCAAAGGGTAAGGATTCCAACTCCGTTGACCCTGATAAGTATAAAATGGAAGATATGCTAGAAGGATTTTGATGAAAGTGGAGGGAACGGATAAAGTTGTTCATGAATTGAAAGGCGATTTTTTGCAACTCAACCCAATAGTTGTATCCCACTCCGCTTTGATCAAGCAATTGGAGACTCAAATCGGGAAAATCTCTACCTAAGTCAATGCTAGGACAAAGGAAGGCCTCCCTAGTGACACCATTTTTAACCTAAAAAATAAGGCCCAAGTGTTGGCTATTGTCACCAGGAGTGGTAAAACCCTCGGTGATCTTTTCTTAGATGTCAAAAATGAGCCCTGTGTGGAGAAAAATCTTGTGAATGATTCAAAGAAAGAGACTCCAAAGTCTCATAAAGGGAAAGAAAAAGAACCGATGTTGAATGAAGAAGTTGATGGTAATGAGGGTGATCCAAAGATAGTTGAATATGATTAAGTGAAAAAAGATCCAATGCCTACCATGATGGATCCCCCTCCATTCACTTAAAGGCTCAAAAAGAAGGATGATTATGCAAAATTCAACACATTTATGGCTAAGGTTGTCAAACTCTTCATTAATATCCCATTGCTTGAGGCTATCCATGATATCCTGGGGTATGCTAATATTATGAAAATGTTGATATCAAAGAAGAATCTTATTGAAGGTGACACCAGTGAAGTCACCCATGGGTGTAGTTCCATCATGAGTAGCAAAATGGTAAAAAAAGAGGAACCTCGGGCCTTTACCATTCCATACACCATTGGAATAGATAAGTTTGAAAAAGCTTTATGTTACCTTGGTAAGAGTATTGATCTCATGACTTTTATAATATATAAGAGGCTTAGATTGGGAATTCCTACTCCAACATCAATGAGGCTTTGATGACGGACCGGTTTATCAAGAAACCATTTGGTGTTGTGTTTGACATGTTGGTAAAAGTGGATAGATTAATCCTCCTAGTGGATTTTGTGGTGCTAGATTGTGAAATGGACCAAGAAGTTCCTATAATTCTTGGTCGACCTTTCCTTTCCACTGGGAGAGCCATTGTTTATTTGGAGCATGGGGAAATGAGGTTGAGAGTTCATGATTGTGAAGTGTCCTTCCGAGTATGCAAAATAAAGAAACAACCCATAGAGCTTCATGTGGTATCAGTGATCTATGTTGAAGTAGAGAAAGTGAATAAGGGGCCCTTGAGGACCCAACTTGAGAAAAAATAAAGACGTCGTGCCATGATGGTAACAAAGATGCTATGTGGGAGACAACCTACAAATGCCATGAAAGTGGCTCGTATCCTTTATTTTAATTTTGTAGTGTAGATTTTAATTTTGTCAATTGAATAATACATGCATTTGTGGCACTATAGAGTGTGTTGAATGAGTTTGAGAAGGGAATAAAGTGAATCTTTTCTTAGTGATATAAATAAGGAAAATGTGTCAAAATGAGAAATTGGATAAACAGGGGAAAACAGGGGTGCAGAAATGCCCCTAGTTACCATGATCACTTGACCCTGGTTGCAATCGCGGTCAAGCCAGTTTAAAAGACCATTGGACTCCTCATTTTCCCTACACTCTTTTCTCAATCTTTCTCTTACTTTGAACCTTCTCTTGAGAACCTTTGTGGCATTCAAAAGAATTAGAGTATCCCTCTTGCATCATCCCCTCTGGTAAGTGTTTTATATTAATGTTTTGAATGTAGAAAATAAGCCATAGAATGCATGTTATAGGGAAGGCCAAAATCTATGATTTTCCTTGCTAAATATGTGTTGTAATGAACTTGTATGGTTGTTATCTACTAGAAAATGGTGTGCCCACGCATGGGGAAGTCTTGAGTACCCAAAATTATGTGTGAAATTGAGTAAAATATAGTGTGCACACCACGTGCTTGATCAAATGCCCAAACGAGTCATAGCTAGTATTCTTTACATCTTAAGGGCATAACCGAGTACCTAGTAACCATGTTCAATACTTTTAGCATAAACTGTTTGTGGTAGAACATGTTTTATCCTCAAATGTGAATTTTTGGACATTGGAATTATGGGCTTGAAATTGATCTCAGGTACTGCGATCACATTCATCAGGACCACTATTGTGGCACCACAATCGTGGATCTATTGCTCGCGATCATGCTAACTCAGGCTGATTTTCTACCTAGACGAAAAATTCTACACTTTAAATTTTTTCTCAAACACCACCAAGTAACCTTCCCATGATCTTTAATGAACAATATGTCATAGTTTGTGCATGTATTTGTTAATGATTAGTGAATTTGCATTGTTCTCTTGCTTTTTAGGATCATATCATGGAGGAATACGACCAAATTTGATTCATGGCACCTGAGTGCCTCACTTTTTACTATAGGGATCTTCCGAGGACAAAGATGCTCTCGGAGAGAGAAATATGCTTGGAGAAAATGTTGGAAAAGCTTTCGGCATTTCTTAACAGGCTTGTGGCCACAGGTTAGTGGTGATTTGTCCCGGATCCTTTCAAGGCAAATGAGCAATACGCCCGAGAGTTCTACACAAACCTTAGCATAGTATCCTTCTCAGACCCATCCAGCATAACTAAAAGAATCTGGGGAAAGGTGGTGGACATTGATGTGGAGCAAATCAATGATCAATATGGTCTCCCAAACATAAACATGGCTGAATTTGAGGCCAAGGGGAGTGAGCCAAGCAAATGGTTGGCCGATAGATTATGCTCGAAGAAGGAGGTCTCTTGGGCGGTGACAAAAAGAAACATAACCATGAATGACTTCACTATCGAGGCCCCAAATTGTCTGAATATCATTTGTAGACAGGTCTCCCTTGCATCCATATGATAGTGGTTCCTGACATATGGGTTAATATGGTATCTTGAATTTTATATGACATCCATTTGAATGTCAGTTGAATTGTGATATTTGAGATGAAATTCTTCAAGACTAAAGGCAGTATGCACCTATCTTTTCCTTCTTTGATTATAGAGTTATGCAGGCGAGCAGGAGTTGGGAAATACTCAGGAGATACTTGGGTGTGCCCCGGCACCTTGATCTACCCTCTAAAAATTAGAGGTAAGGGCACACCAGGTAAGATAAAAAATAGAAATACCGATTTGGGTAAATCAATATCTCAGGAGTCAGAAAATTGTAGGCCATCCATAACCAACCCCTTTGATGATATTTTTGATGAGATAAAAGCCATTACGGAGCTTTTTTCAGCATTGGCCTAAGGGACGGGAGAGACCTCTACCACCCTCCACTCATATGTGTCACGCGCCAACTATGATAAGTTTTAGAAGGATCAGAAGAAGAAGGGAGCTATCTTTTCTAGGTTTGAGAGAGCCTACTCATCTTTATTTGCAAATCTTATGAGAGATATGGTGAGAGTACATCTGTGGAGTGTGGAAATTCATATTCTTTACATTGTAGTACTTCTTATCAAGGTTGAAATAGTGTGAACAGTTATACTAGCTATAGTGGAGGTTGTCCCATGAGAATAAAAAGGGCATGCTTATCCAAAGCCGAATGGTACTTATGTGCCTTACAATGTTGATCCAAGAAGGAGTGTTCACTCTAGAAAGGTGATAATTTATGGGTTTCTATGATGCCTTGTTGTTCTATAAGATAGGTTCTATAGAATCTACATTGTTCAATCCATGGTTGATTATTTGGAGCTGTTTCAAGAACATTTACTTGTTCCATATTCCTTGGATGAGTTTAAGGTTACCGAGAGGGTGAAGGTTGTCTTTTCCCAATTTAAATACCATGAGGAGGTGTGGTACAATATTTTTCCCTTGACATACAGTCATATAAAATTAGGTGTTGATTGGTTTGGACAACATAAAGTTTAAAATACGCAAAATTGGCCTAATGTTGTAAGAGACCGATGGGGAAATCATCTCATGACGTCCATTCTTACCAAATCTCAAAGAGAACTCAACACTTAATCAAGTTCAAATAATTATAAAAGACAAAAGATTGAGAGGGGTAAAGGTGTGCAAGGTGGAAATCGGAGAGTGGAAAAAGGAGAGGTTGTAAGGATTAAAGTGAGGGAGTTGTCACCAAACTGACCTAACTATGTTTTTCCTTCTATTTTTAAGGAAATTTATGTAGGTACCAACATGAAAAGAGGAGGATATCAAGTGCTAAAGGAGAAGACTCCCTTTAAAGAATTGACTAGGGAAACCTTAGTTGCTTCCAAAGCTTGTGAAGGACCATCACACCACGATAAAGAAGAATGTGCTCAAGAACTTCAAGGTAAAATAGCTAACTATTATACTTTTGTGCATGTGAATAATAATTGTGTGGCTAGTAGCCCTTTGTGTGTGATTAGTAGCTTATATACTTGTGAGACCATTGATTCTTTGCCTCTTAATGATGATGTACATGTTGTGAGTGTGGATACACTAGTTGATCCTATTGATTACCAAATTGACTCTTCTTGTAAGATTAATTTATGTCCACCTAGTGGTGAAGCCATTGTGTTGAATGATAATACATCACCTTTTGGGAATTATGTTGATCAACTTGTGTGCAAAACTAGTCCACCACTTGAGGTTATGTGTGTTGTAATTAGTAGTCCTCATGTGAGTGAAGAATCTGAAAATATTGGTCAAAATGATAGGAGTGAAACCGTGAGCTTATCCTTTGTTATATATTCTAATGTTTGCTTGGATCATAGGGATAATCATGTTCTTGAAGCCTCTTTGAAACTCGATAATGACCTTATAGAGAGTGAACTTGCTTGTTCCAAATCTGTCCACGGGTTAGTTTATTCTCTCTATAGGTATAATATCTTATTTGAAGATGATATACTCACTCCTAATGAGCGTAGTAGTGAGAATGATGTTGGAGGTATATCTTTTCTTAAAGTATATAGCCTATATTCTAACCCATTATGGTGTGAAAACATTCCTCCTAAAGATGGAAATCTCTTCTTGGAAGATGAGAGTACTGTTAAGGGTAAGGATTGTATAGTATTGGAAGGGAATAACCGATTGAGTGATCAAAGATTTGATTTTCTTGAATATTTAAGACACCCAATAGGTGGTTATTCCTTGAAATTTGACCCTATATAAAAGTGTAATTGTCTCCTTGGGGTAATGCTTCTAAATATGCATCCTTGCTTGACACACTTGTGCTTAAGTTGAATGAATCCCAACTTGTGGATGCCAAGTTTTCTATTTATGTAAAAGGAAGAAATTGTTTGTGCAAAAAATCTTTGACTTCATCCATGTATACCTTTGCACTTGATTCCTTTCTATACTACCTTTTTCTTATGATGGCATGCATGTTAGTCTTGGATTTATTCAATATAGAGGTAAGGAACTTACTTGTTGGTCCACTTGTTTGAGTAAGAATTCTATATGGGTCTTTTGGACTTTTGAACCACTTAAAGAACCACCCTTGGTGTGGTTTCTTGAAGGGGCAATGATGCAATTGTGTCCTACGGCTCATAAGATCCTAAGTCTACCTTTTGGATCGTGTGATGCCATTAGGACTTTTGTAGTTTCTTTATCTCTTGGTGAAGCCCATAACCAAATCCTTTGTGCATATTTCGTTGAGTTTTTAATATTCGATCCAAAGGATCCTTGGTTATAATTAAAGTATGTGCAACCTTGGCATGATGAAATGATTGTTTATGCTAATCCTAACACTCATGCCATGAGGAATTTTTGTTCGCTTGTCCTACCTTTGATTTATCAAGGAATGGATTTAAGGTTGAATCCTTTTCTAGAAGGGGAGGATGATACGAGCCAAGCGTCCATCATATATCTTGACGACATCATTCAAAGTCAATACATGAAGAGTCAAGATGTGGTAGCATTAAGGGCATGAGAACATACATGGAAGGGACGATTTGAGCAAACCGTAGAGCAATCCCGTGTGTGGAAGGTTGCTTGGGGCTTGCCTTTGATGCCCACCCGAGAGCACAAGAATAACCCATGGTTTTGGAACCTTGAAGAGCTTAAACACTCCAAGTTCGCCCCTCCTCATTAAGGGTGTTTTGAACATTTTATCATGTGAATTCCAACACTCCATGACCTCCCCTTGTCATTAAGGGTATCTTGGTCATTTTATTATGTAATAAGCTAGGCTATAAATGCACTCTTATTAGTTCATTTGCTCTTTAGTTTTTTGATGATGAATATTTGAGAAACATATTCTTGAACTCCATTGGGAGTGTTCCAAGTAGTGTAGTGCCTGGAAAAGCCATTAGTGTAGGGCTCAGAAAAGCGATTATTTATTATTGCTTAGAAACAGTGGTTGTAAGCGGAGTTGATTCCCTTAGCAGTAACCTTAAGAGCTTGGTTTTGTTATTAAATGTCTTAGGGGTATTCTCATTTGATACACGGTTTGGTTCCTCATTCTTGTAATATCGTATGTTAAGCTATTTATCTTTATATTATTGCATTTGTGTTTTCTTGTCTCGGTTTTGTGTGTTGCTTCCATAGATTGTTTGTGTTTTGTTCGCGGATATGGCTTGTATTTTTGGCTGGTTTTAGTGTTTCATATCCATTCCATTATCATCGTCCTACCACACTTTGTACATGTCGAATAATTGGGCCTCCCGACCACACTTTTCTAAGACCTGGAATTTGAAGTCCTTGCCTACTGCTCCTACCTGGTCCTGGGTGCAGGGCACTGGTTGAGGATGGTGCAGGCAATGATAAGTGACCCTGAAACTGCGAATGAATTTCCTTGTCGGACCTTTGTTGACTGTACCTAAACTGCCCAGTCCTAGCTCTTTTGTTGCTCTTCTTTATTTCCTTCAACTTTTCTGCCTCAATCTATTGTGCATACTTCATTAACTGCGCATTATCCATATCTTTGATAAGCATGGAAGTTTGACACTCTTTGACCACCAAATCTAATGGCCAGTAACAAATTTACTCATATAAGCTATAGAGTTAGATAACAACTCTAGGGCATACTTTGCTAGTTGAGTTAGCTTAATGCAGTATTTCTTCACTGTCATAAAGACCTGCCCCAGGTTCGTAAATTCCTCCACCTTGGCCACCCTCCTCTCATGAGGAAAGAATCTGTCCGGAAAAGAACTTTGAAACACCTGTCAAATCATAGGAGTTGCATCCTCTCCCCTACCATCTTTCCACATAATGACATAATCATAAGCAACATCCTTCAACCAATAAGATGCCAGTTCCACACTCTTCTTTTCAGTAACACGTATGATCTGAGTAATCTTTCTCACCTCGTCAATAAATAGTTAAGGATCCTCATCCATATTTGACCCGTGGAACTCATGTGGATTCATTCTCATAAAATCTCAAATCCTAGATACATCTAAGTTACCATTTTTCTGAAGTGGGGCTGCTGCCTGTTGGTTTCCCTGAACATTAGCATTCATAACTTGGGCCAACACTTGAAAGGCAACCCAAAATTTTGCATGTGAGACATTTTCACTTAGAGGATGTATGTGTAGTGGTGGTGGTTGATCACCGTTTCTATGGGCGTCAGCTCAGCGAGGAGGAAAATTCTGTCACGTAAAAGCACAAATTAGGGTAGATAGAGACAACTTCAAGCACGATTGATCATGAAAGAAAAGATGATTTCTAACTCGTTCCGTAGCCTCCTTCTTATAAATGTTGCTTCCTTCACACTCACGATCAAGACTTTACGTAACTTTTCTTGTCTGACTCCCTAGGACTCATTAAAAACACAGGAGTGGCTCTAATACCATTCTTGTCACGACCCGAGTGGGGGCACTGACAGCAACTGGAATCCCGAACCATCAAGGCCTGAGAGACTCCTATAATGGCAGAACGCACTAGTGATATTGTCTGCTCTGGGACCATGCTCGCAAGACTTTAAAATACGTCACTAGGGAGTAAGGCTTGCTTACTTATATACCTACCATCCCTTATGTGTTGCGCCTATGTGGGACTCCTTATCCTAAGTTGGGGTGTTACATCTAATCTCAAAAGTCTCAAACCATTTATTCGTAGAATGACATATCCTACCATATAAAACCTGAAAAGGATCCATCTCAGCACTCGAATGGTAACTATTAATATTTGTGAACTCTGGAAAAGCTAAGTGCTACTCCCTATAACCTCCAAAATCCGTAACATAGGATTGAAGAATATCCTCGAGAACCTGAATAGTTCGCTCTAAGTATCCATTAGTCAGGGTACGAAAGGATGTACTAAGATCCACTTAAGTGCCCAACTCCTCCTGAAATGGTCTCCATAATCTAGAAGTGAACATTGAACCCTGATGTGAAATGAGAGATATAGGTATACCATGCAAATAAAATATCTCACTCATATAGATACGATCCAACCTTTCGACATTGAAGGACATCTAAATAGGAATGAAATGTGCCGACTTAGTCAACAAATCTACAATGACCCAAATACCATCTAAACCATAGGAAATATGAGGCAGCACACCAACAATGTCCATGGTAATCCACTCTAATTTCCACTCAGGAATGGATGATCTCTGAATCAAGAAAATAGGTTTCGGATGTGCAGCTTTCACCTGCAACAACATAAGCAACGAGCTACAAAGTCCGTCATATCTTTTTTTATACCACTCTCCTAGTAATGCTACCACATATCTCTATACATCTTAGTTGTACTCGGGTTAATGGAATATCTAGAGATGTAAGCCTCATGAAAATTAGACTGAATCAAGTCATCAATCCTTGAAACACAAATGCGACTATGAAATCTCAAGACAACCTTAGATTCCATAGTAGTCACCTTTGGACTCACCACTCAATACTTTCTCACAGATGACGCAAAGTCTCTTATCCTCAAACTGGTGATCCTGAATCTACTCAAATAGCGAGTACATCGCTTCAACACTATAACGAATCCTCCTTTGGTTTGGAATATAAAGTAATACAATAATGTTGGATAAGGAGTGAATGTCTCGTGATAACAACCTCTGAGAAACTTAAATACAAGCCTAGCTATCCAGACTCATTGTATTTTGGCTCAAGGAATCTGCTATCACATTCGCTTTACCCGGATGATACAAGATAAAGGTATCATAATACTTAAGCAACTCCATCCATCTACGCTACCTAGCATTAAGCTATTTATGGGTCATAAGATGCTGAAGACTACGATGATACATGAAGATCTCACAATGCACACCATAAAGATAATGCCTTCAAATCTTAAATGCAAAAACTACTGCCTCCAACTCTAAATCATGAGTGGGGTAATGCACTCGTGTATTTTCAGTAGCCTCGACACATAAGCAATAACATGAATCTACTGCATCAATATACAACCCAAACTAACATCAAAAGCATCACTATACATAGTGAATCGCACACCTTAAATGGGATGAGCTGAAATAAGAGTTGAACTGAAAAATCCCTTAAGCTATCAAAAGCTCAACTCACACTCCTCGAACCATCGAAAAGAAACCTTCTTCTTAGTTATAGTAGAAAAACCCTAAACTAACCATCTATAATAATCAGCAAATCCAATGAAGCTACAAACCTCAGTCGGAGATATAAGCTTGACCAAATTATGAATGGCCTCAATCTTTGTTGGGTCTACCATAATCCCTTCCTTAGACATCATATGCCTGAGAAATGTCACTGACTCAAGCGAAAACTCACACTTGGAGAATTTGGGCCAAAGCATATGGTCCCTTAAAGTCAAGAGCATAATCTTCAAATATTGTGTATGCTCCTATCTACTCCTCGTATATACAAGGATGTCATCTATGAAAACAATCACAAAAGAATCCAAATTATGGCCTGAACACACGATTCATCAAATCTATACATGTGATTGGGGCGTTAGTCAAACCAAAAGATCTCAATAGGAATCATAATGACCATAATGGGTCCTAAAAGGTATCTTTGGATATCCTCAGCCCGAATCCTCAACTGATGGTAACAAGACCATAAATCAATCTTAGAGAACACTACTGCTCATTGAAGTTGGTCAAACTAAACATCAATGCAAGGCATAGGATATCGGTTCTTCACTGTCACCTTATTAAGCTACCCGTAA
This sequence comes from Capsicum pubescens, assembly GCA_030864215.1. NCBI lineage: Eukaryota > Viridiplantae > Streptophyta > Magnoliopsida > Solanales > Solanaceae > Capsicum > Capsicum pubescens. The sequence continues at coordinate 186,991,675 of CM061544.1, read as the reverse complement.
TCAATACATATATACATGGAACCATCTTTATTTTCCACAAACAACATAGGAGATCCCCATCAAGACACACTTGGTCTAATTAAACCCTTACCAAGAAGATCCTGAATTTGAGAATTTAGCTCCAAAAGATCAATAGGAGCCATACAGTAAGGTGATATATACATATATTTGGTGATTGGCTCAAGATCAATAACAAACTCAATACCATGATTAGGAGAAAGAACAAGTATATCGGTAGGGAAAACATCAGGAAACTAAAGAATTATAGGAGCAGAGTCAAGTGATAGGATCTCCACACTAACATCATGAATATAAGCAGGATAAGACTTGCAACCCCTCAAAATAAGCCTCCTCGCATGAATATAAGAAATAATCCCGTTGGATCATGACTAACCACTCCCTGCCAGACAATTAGGGGTGTATCGGGCATAACAAAGGTAACAGTCATGATCCAATAGAATTATTTCTAAAATAATGACAAAAATAATAAGATCAACATGTGTGTCAAGCTCTCGAATGTTCACAACACATGATCTGAAAACCCGATCCATTATTAAAGAATCACCTACGGCAGTGATACATATAATGGCTTATATAATTAATCCAAAGATAAGTGTAACCGTGGAGGATAATAAGAAGACACATAGAGTAAGTAGATCCTGAATAACCTAAAGCAAAACCTATTAGATAGCACAACAAGATCATACCTGTGATAATAGCATCTAAGGACTCAACCTTGAGTTTAACAGGTACTACATACAACTGACCACGCTCGCCACCTGGGTGGGCTCCAGATCGATCTCTTATTCTACCTCCTTGGGAAACTCTATGAGCACCCTGGGAACCAGCCCTATGACCATCCATACCACTTCTATCTAGAGGTTGAGCTTCCCTGATAGGTCGAACACTCTGAGTTGAAGAAATAATCACTCCACGACTGGGGCATTGTCTTAAGAAATGACCAAAAGGTCCATAACCATAACATACCCTAAGCGTTGGACTAAAACCAAAAGTCATACCACGACCTTGTCCAGGACAAAGATTGGCCTCTATCGATAATCTGAAGCACGACCTAATTGGGTATACTAGACTAACCCTGTAGCTTATAAAGGTGAAATGGAGGGTACCTACCCTGTGAACCACTGCCTCTAAACTAGGATCTACTACAGCTCTTAGTGAACCTACCCTGATATCATTACCTCTTATCGCTTCTACCTTGGACCTTGCGATGTATCTCCTCTATAAGATGAGCTAATCAGAAACCTCAGCAAAAGAACTACCCACAACTCTTTGTAGACATGCAAAGAGAAAGTCTTAATCCTCTGACAAAGCTACGAACACTCGCATACTCAGGAGTTAGAATAGAAGTAGCATGTCTATCCAACTAATGAAATTGAGACTTATACTCCATAATAGTCATGGATCCTTCTCGTACCTCGAGAACTGATCTCTCAAATGATCCCTAAGATTACGAGGCATTTACTTCCCTAAGAAGATCTTGCAAAATTAACTCTATACAAATAGGGAAGATCCAGCTAGGCTGGAATCAAGATGATCTCTCCACCAATATCGAGCTGCCAAGTCCAACTGAAAGTAGTGCAGTCCACACCACAGGTCTAAACCAGGCCCAAATTATAAAGCCTATCCTTACAAGCAATCAAGAACTAATATGCATCCTCGTCCGGTACATCAGAAAACCTAGGCAGAGCTAATCTAAAGAATCCACCCAACATCTTCTTCTCCTCCATTGACATAGAAGGCTAAGAAACTACCGGCATAGTAGGACCTCAATTCTAGGAGCCGCAGCTATCACTTATGGCCTCGTCTCAGTACCACTCTGATCTGTAAACTGTGTACCATCAAATGGTGCACCACTAATCAATCCCAAAAGGTAAACCAAATCATCTCTTACCACTTAAGAATAAATAAATCTTGGTAGAGCCTGGACTGGTCCTTGGTCCGCTACTGTCGGGGGTGGAGTAATCTCTAGATCAGGAGTAGGAATAGGGTCTGGTGAAGGCCCCTTATAAAGGCCCCTAGATGGGGACACATCCTTGGGCTGTTCACGACCTCTTGGTCATTTATGAACATTGATAGGATCCCTAAGCTTGGTTTTGGGACCCTCATCTCGTGTAGCAGTAGCACGTGTCTTAGTCATTTATAAAGAGTGAAAATAAAGGAATGCTTTAGAAACCAACTTAAAATCTTAGCACAAAATAAGTCAATGAAATGAAGAGCTCCTAAGAATGTCTTATAGCCTCTCAAACATAAGAAATGGTTGTGGGACTCTACTAGACACTTTATCTTATACAAACAATACCGATGAAACCTAAGCTCTAATGTAAATTTGTCACGACCAAATTTATGAGTCATGATAATACCTACTTTAACCCACCAGTAGGTAACCCAAACCAAATACCTTAGCCATAGCTTGTAGCCATAAGCAGTGGGGTAACTTGGTGAAAAATGCCTAAAAGCTAAAAATCAATGTTTAAAGAGTTAAAACAACAATAAGGTAGTAAAAATAGTCTAATAGACAGATAAAAGAGCAACAACCATCCCAAGACTCAGTAATGTGGATACAAGAGTTACTACTAATAAACTAGAACTACTGAATAGTTAAATACAATATGTATCAAAAATGAAAGACTAGACACAAAAACATAGAAGTAAAAAAGGGCTAACTCTGACTCCATGAGCTCACGCAATCTCTAAAATCACTTAGCACGATTGTCGAATTAACAACGACAACTTGTATGTAGATCTACAGCAAAAAGGTACATAATTATAGTATGAGTACCAAAACTATGGGTACTCAGTAGGCATCATCATGCGAATGAGCTGAGTTATGATATAAATACGATAAGATACAAGATAAAATCTGCTAAGTCAAGGCAAAAGGGGAAAACCTCAAAATAAGCTTCGACCCTACCGTACATAAATAAATAAATAAATGCATAAAAATAGTAATATAAAGTTCACACAACTATAACTATAAGATTGTCCCCCATAAGACAATAAGCATAAAAAAAAAATAACCCAATACAGTTTCCATAACCTGGAGGGTATAATCAAGGAAACTAAGCAACCTAATAACTATAAATTACTAAATTGTCATGCCATGACCAATAATCCATCTGAACCATATAATCTCATACATAATTCCCAATGCGGGACTTGAACCAAAATTCAATAGTACCATCATCATTATAATCATTTGTCGGACTTGAATCGAAACTTATATTATTAATATCATCATCAATTACCAGACTCAAACCAAAATTTATATTTATAAACCATAACAACGAAGAAAATCAACAAGCCATATTGATAACTAACTCAATAAACTATGCCATTAAACTATAGATATAGACTATCCCTTTTACACATACCTATACGTCGGAACAAGTGTCATAACTCAACTTACCATACTAATCCCGTCAGTAGGTATGACAAACCCATAACTCGAAGCTAATGCAATTGGTTAATTCAGTAGGAAATGCTAAACATAGGAAAATTTCATGAACATAACTTATAATTTAAACAAACGTTCTAAATAGATATAAATCCATACAATATACCAATCCTACGACCTAGTAGAGTCAGTACAAGCGTGTCTAATAGTCATAAAATAAACCCTAGTATCTAGAATAGCCAATACATCTATCTTGAAATAAAATACTGAGTAATAAAGATAGATGAAAATAGATATCTCGAACTCCAGAGCTCACCCTATCTCCAAAAATCAATCACCCCATAAATAATGATCAACGACAGCAACTAGTACTTAGATTTATACCAAAAAGTTACAGAAGAGTAGTATGAGACCAAAAAAACAGGTACTCAATAGGCATCATCAGTTGATCGAGATAAATCATGATATAAGAATGATAAAATGCAAGACAACATAACAAAATCAAGGTACAGAATCGAACCTGAGTCATCTCCATCATCACTATACATAAATAGTTCATAAACCTAGATAATAATGATATCATAACATAAAGAATCAAACACAAGAAAACATAACTACAAAATTCGCTCTTATACGCCAATTGGTGCAGAATAGTAAAAAACTCATCAAAGCCTCTTATATGACTGGAGAGTACACTACAAAGAAGAATAGTCTAAGTATGCATCATTTAGAACTAGCCATAATCATCATTTAACAAACGCTCTACAATATCCATCATTCAGTATTATGCCATCACCTATAAATTCACTAACACTATTCCAAAATTCACAAGTTATAAATTAGCCATCAATTGTTCATAAGCATCATTCAATCACTGGTCATTCCTTAACAATTGTCCATCACTTTATTTGTTCATCATTTCATAGTAAATAACTGGACTCAAATCGATAATATATATATATTTAATAAAAGAAATTAAATCTGTCATAATGTAAGCAATACTTGAAATCAAATCAGTCATAATACAAGCAATACCCAGAATAGAATCGGTCATAATATAATCAATACCTAAAATTAAACCATTCATAATATATACATAGTGATAATCATAAGTCATATCATCAGTAACATAACTAATCACATCATCAATAGGTTTCAATCCTCACATTTATCAACAAAACCATCAAGTATCAAGATTTATCACCATTACCTCAGTATTCATTCCTACTAGCCCAAATAGTACAAAGGTTCACCTAAGATAACATGTGTCTTAGCCTAAAGTGGGTTAGGAGTCCACTTTTAATCCTAGAGTTTCATTTTAGTAAAATATCTACCCGAACTAGGCTTAAGGTATCTAAATCTACGTTTAGATGTCAAACTATCCATAATTAGCTCTTGGATAGGGAATTCACCTAAAACGACAATAACTAGGTAAATTATGCCTAATTAAAGTAATCTAAGATGTTCTCATGCTGAAAATAAGGAATGAAGTCTAATTCACCTAAAGCACAAGGGATCAAGCTAAGTGTTTCAAGCTTACGGTACCCAAATAGTCTAAATTTCTCAACATACCCCAATTCTTGTATTACATAAATCAACACCTAAAACTCATCCCAAATCTAACACAATATCACAAATATATTATGAAGTAGCTCAATCTAACAAGGGTGTAAACCTAGCCTACCTTGATGCGAAAGAAAGCTCAACGAATTGCTAAACCTTTGTTTTTTCCTTTCGTAAAGCCTCTTTAAGATACCAATATATCAGAAACATATTCTACTCATCAATACTATAACATCGATACTCATATTGCACCATTGTGCTTTGTGTCCAAAAATTACCTCAAAATCCCCACCTGGATCCCATTTACAAAAATTGTGTTTTCGAGACCAACCCAACATTCATATATGATCGAGGAATCATAAACCTCAAGAATGGGTAAAAACCAAGAATATTTGGGGATAAAATCAAGCCCTTAAGCCATTAAGGTTTTGAGCAAGAAATCAACAAAATCCACCAAGTAAAGGGTGAATTCTTACCTTAATTCGGATGAGAATAACAAAAATAAATGTTAATCGAGTTTCTAAGTCACCAAAAAGTCGTAATTTGGAGATATCACAATCCGTAGGGTTTTTTCTTTCAAGGAGTGGATGAAGAATGGGCTAATTCGCGACGTAAGGGACCTATTTATACCTCATTTAGGTAATCAGATGTTGCTATCACAACCAGCAGGGCGCGATCGCACTAACTCCCGATTGTCAGAGTTGTTGCGATCGCAAGAGGCCTTTGACAATCATACTAGCTCCCCTGCATGAGGAATCACAATCGCGGTCATGGCTGGCGATCGCCGGCATACCAGATAGCAGCTGAAAACTTGGAAAGTTTCCAAGTTTCTATCATGCCCTCGGGATTCATTCAGAATCCTCTATACACAAACAAACTATATAACCACACAAAATTCATTGATTTGGAAATGATGGCGCACTTGGATTTTCCATTCGAGGTCGTTTTGACCAAATATGGGTTTCAAACCTAAATTTCTAATTTCTCCAGCTTCCAATCATTAGATCAAAATGAGTGATTAAGAATGACCTAAAAAGATGAAAACTAAGAGAAACAAGATAACAAATAAATGCAATAAAGTAATATAGATAGCTTGACATACGAGATTACAAGAAATAGGAATCAACCCGTGTATCAAATGATAAGACCCCTAAGACCCGTAATAACAACACCAAACTCTTACGGTGACCGCTAAGTGAATCAACTTTACCTTACAACGACCATTTCTATGTAAGGATCAATAATGGTTTTTCCAAGACCTACACTACTTAGCTTTTCCAAGTCCTAAACTACACTCTCAAAGAGAGAATAAGAAGTCTTTCAAATATCAATAATCAACTAAAGAGAAAATAACCTAATAGAAGACTATTTATAGGCTAGCTTATTACATAGAAAAATTGCTAAAATACCCTTAATGAAAGAGGTGGTCATGGAGTATCGTTTCAACAAGTGTAATCCTCAAAATACCTTTAATGAAGGGTGCTTCTTCAATGCTCCAAAACCAAGGGGTCATGCTTCAATACTTGTGGACTAGGATTGGCATCAAAGGTAAGCCCCCACGTAATATTCCACATACAGGTTTGCTTTATGTCATGCTCAAAATAGATCCTCTATGCATATTCTTGTGTCCTTGAGGTGACCAAGTCTTGAGTCTTTATGCGTTGGCCTTCAATGATGTTTTCAAAAGTATACATGGCCATTTGTCTTGTATCATCCTCCCCTTCTTGAAAAGGATTCAACCTCGAATCCATACCTTGCAAAACTAAAGAAAGGACAAACAAGCACAACTTCTTATGGCATGAGGGTTAGGGTTAGTGCAACAAATAACTTCATCATGCCAAGGTGGTAAATACTTGAGATATAACCACGAATCCTTTGTCTTAGTCATGAAAAGCTTAGTAAGAATGTTATAAAGGAAATAGATATGGCAAGTATCTAGAGATAAATAAACTACAAAGGTCTTAATGGTATCACTAAGTCCAAAAGGTAAGGCTACCCTTGTCTTTGGAACCATAAAACACAATTGTTTCATTACCTCTTCAAGTGGCCTCATCAAATATGGTGCCACTATTGGTCTCAAAGTCTACCAATCCTATATAGCCTTATCAATCAAACAAGTGGACCAACTAATAAGACCCCTACCTCTACTTAATGCAAACTCGAAACTAGCATGGATGTCACCATACGAAAAGAGGTAGTATAGGAAAGAATCAAGTATAAAGACGTGCACGGGTGAAGACAAAACATTTAATCACATACATGCTCTTTCCTTCAAACAAATAGTCAACTTGGCATCCACAAGTTGGGATTCATGCAACTTAAGAACAAGTGTGTCAAGCAAGGATGCACATTTAGAAGCATTACCCCAAGGAGACAAAGGCACTTTTTCTCTCGGGTTTTCAAGAATGACAATTTGCTTGTCATATAGACCAAGCAACAAGTTGGGTGCACCAACATCACCATTTTCATATTTGGCACCGGGGTCAAATGGAAAGAGTAGCCATAGACACGAGTCTAGAGAACACTCCCTTTCCCCATAAGCTTCACCCAAACTACAAAATACACTCTTTACAATAACATATATATCATTAAAAGCAAATGGAAAGTAGAGAAAGGTATCACTCAAGTCAACTTTAACTAAGGTGTCCTCATGTATGAACTCACTACTATTTTTAATATCATCACCATGAGTACTCTCAACAACAAGGTCAAACATAGTACAAGAAGTAATTTCAAAATAATGGACACCTTCCCTTTCTATGGAAGTACCCTCAAGTAGACACATACCACCACCAAAGTCCAAGGAATTATTACTTAAGTCTTCACTTATTGGGATGTCATATAAAGGATCACAACCACAATTAATTTTCAAGGAACAATCACTTATTGGGTTTCTTAAGAATTCAAGCAAGTCAAAATTATCATCACCCAATTGATCATTCCTTTTTAAAACCTCACATTTCCTTCCCTTAAGTGTACTCTCATCTTCCAAGAAGAGATTTCCATCTTTAGGAGGAATGTTGTCACACCATAGTGGGTTGGCATATAAGCTATAGCTTTCAAGACAAGCTATACCTTCAACTTTATTCTGACCGCTAGGTTCATTAGGAGTGAACTCATCATCTTCAAATAAGATATTATCCTTAGAGAGAGAAGGATCTATCCATGAAGAGGATGTAAAACATGCAAATGCATTCTCTAAAAGATCATTATCAAGTATCGAAGATGTTTCAAGCACATAATTATCCCTATGAGAAAAAACAAGAGTAGAACAACACTAGAGGTCATGCTAAAGGGGTCACTCCTATTTATTTGATTAACATCTTCAATATCATCACTCACTTGAGATCCATTAAACACATCACACACATCCTCAAGTGGTGGATAAATTTCACACATAAGTTGATCAACACAATTCCCACAAGATGATATACTATCATTTAACACATTGACTTCAACACTAGGTGGACATAAATTGATCTTACAAGAAGAGTCAATTTGGTCATCAATAGGATCAACTAGTGTATCCACATTCACAACATGTACTTCATCATCAAGGGGCAAAGAATCAATAGATGATGTATTATAATTCAACATAATTTCTTCAACACTAGGTGAACTTAAATTGATCTTACAAGAAGATTCAATTCAGTCATCAATAGGATCAACTAGTGTATCCATACTTACAACAAGTACATCATCAACAAGAGGCAAAGAATCAATAGACTCACAAATAGGTAAGCTATTATCACACTTAATGGGCTACTAGCCACACAATTATCATTCACATGCACAAAAGTGTAAGAGTTAGCTATTTTACCTTGAAGTTGTTGAGTAGATTCTTCTTTGCCGTGTTGTGAAGGTTTCCCACATGCTTCGGAAGCAACTTTTCCTTGGCCTTGTGCTCCTCCTCTTTCCATGTTAGTACCTACATAAATGTCCTTAGAAATACAAGGACAAACATAGTTAGCACGATTTTGTGGCAACCCCCTCACTTCACTCCACACAACCTATCCTTTTCCACTTTTGGATTGCCACCTTTCACACCCTTAGTCCTCTCAATCTTTTGTCTCTAATAATCATTCGACTTGGAGTAAGCGATCACATCTCCTTGCGGTTTGGGAAGAATTGACGTAAAGATATCATTTCCCCAATGGTCCACTACAACCTTAGGCCAATTTAGCATATTTGGAACTCTATGTTGTGCAAATCAATCGGCATCCAAGCATACTTAACCTGGTGTTAAGGGGAAGATATCACACCACACCTCCTCATAGTATTCAAATTGGGTGAAGACAATCCTCACTCTCTCGGTAACCTTATACCCATCCAAGGAATATGGAAAAAGTAAAGGTTCTCGAAACAACCCCAAATAGTCAACCATGGGTGGCATAATGTAGTTCTTATAGCGCCAATCATCTAGCACAAGGAGGAAGACCGGTACCTCATAAATGCTTACCTTTCCAGAGTGAACTCTTCTCCTTGGATCAACATTGTAGAGTTTAGGATAACCCATGGGAACATGAGTACCCATCGGCCTTGGAGGTGTATTATCTCTTCTTATCATGGGACAACCTACACTATAGCTAGTATACCCATTCACACCACTACGACCTTGATAAGATGTACTACAAGGTGAATAATATGAATCTTTATGCTCTACATGTTCACTCTCACCATGGATCTCATAAGCTTTGCAAAGGAAGGGATTATACCTTACACCAATTCTAGGTTCGGAGTGGGAAATGTAAGACTCCTCACATGCACCAAATTCATCATAAGAACTATCACAAGGCCCTACATGATCTCCATATTCACCATAACTCTCAATTCTGCCCATGTCTTGATCATGGCTATATTCATAGCCCCCATAATCTCCAACATCATCATAGCCATAAAATCCCTCACTACAATCATAGACTCCCATGTTGTAGTCACAATAGTCCGAGGCTACCAAGATATGTTCACCTTATATCACCTTGTACCTATAAAATGAACAAACAAGATTAGTAGTAAAAGCTCCTCACCAACACTCGTATACACTCACCTTTGTGATCCTCATAATTGGAGCGACGAATATTGAAAGTTGCTTATACTTTGGTTTTCAATAAGGTGTCAATCACTACTTACCGGACGGAATAGATTCTTGTTTCATTGACTCAAGACACAAAATAAAATCTACTTACGAACTTGAAGAAAAGAAATTCAATGAATCAAAATGAGAAAAGCACACAAAGAACAAAAACACGAAGAAAATAGATTCAAACAACTAATTCACAACTAAGTAGGTGATTACTAGTTGTTAATTAGTTCTAGAATCAAGAAATGAAACTAAAGAAACAAAGAAAAGAAACCTAGAACCTAAATTTGAGCTTCAAGGTATTTTGGAAGTTGATGATGTGGCACTTTGATGATGTGGCAGCCTTGGTCAAAATTGGTCAACGTTTTGGAGTTGACTTGTTTCCAATTTAAAATTCAACAATCTTCTTGTTGATAGTGTGGTAATTGATTTTGGTGAAGAAAACACAAAGAATGGACCCTTTTTCAAGCTCAAAAGAGTTTGAATTTGTTGTGCTCCCCCCTTGTACTTTCCCTTGTTCTCTTCTTTGAGAATATTACTTTTTTTATGCTTTTGGACTCTTTCTTCCTTTGGAAGCCTTGGATTATGCTTGGAATATTCTTTGTACAAACAATGACCACACCATCTTTCTTCTTCTTTTTGGATAAAACCACCACTTTTTGAATGTTCTTCTTCAAAGATATGAAGAACATGAAGATCACCAAGAACATTCGAAAATGGAACCTAACCCAAATGAATACCAAATTGAATGATTTTTGAATATTCAAGCACACTTTGAACTCCCAAACACCAATATCACATTTTCAAGCCACAAATCTCACAAAAACCCTTCAAATTTTGAGATTCACCTTTCAAGTTTCTTCAACTTCAAGTTCAACAATGGTGGATGGCTCAAAATAACTAGGAAATAGCTCAAATTCAAGATCTAGACTCCTATAGTGTTAGAGAACACAAATCTAACACTAAAAACACAAGAAAAATACAAAATCAAAAACTCAAATTTTGACCTAGGGTCAAAAATGGGAATAGTACTTTTTTGGAATTTTTTATTTTTGACACTTTTTTTTGTGATTTTTTCAATTTCTAGACTCTAATAGTGTTAGGAAACAAGAATCTAACACTGGAAACACCAAAGGACACAAAAATCTAGGACCTAAAATTTTGGCCTAGGGATAAAAACGGGATAACAACTTTTTTGTTGCAATTTTCAGATTTGACACTTCTTTCTTTGTTGATTTTTTAGATAGCAATCCCAAGATTGATTTTATTGGAATAAAATCAAACCTTGCTCTTGATACCAAATGATATAAGAATAACCTAAAGAGATGAAGACAAAGAGAAACAAGATAACAAATAAATGCAATAAAGTAAGATAGATAGCTTGACATACAAGATTACGAGAAATAGGAACCAAACCGTGTATCAAACGATAAGACCCCTAAGACCCGCAATAACAACACTAAACTCTTACGGTGACCGCTAAGAGAATCAACTCATCCTTACAACTACCATTTCTAAGTAAGGATCAATAATGGCTTTTCCAAGCCCTACACTACGTAGCTTTTCCAAGCCCTAAACTACACTCTCAAAGAGAGAGGGAGAAGTCTTTCAAATATCAATAATCAACTAAAGAGCAAATGACCTAATAGAATACTATTTATAGGCTAGCTTATTACATAGCAAAATGGCCAAAATACCCTTAATTAAAGGGGTGGTCATGGAGTGTCTTTCTAACACGTGTAATCCCCAAAATACCCTTAATGAAGGGTTCTTCTTCAATGCTCAAAAACCAAGGGGTCATGCTTCAACACTTGTGGACTCGGGTTGGCATCAAAGGTAATCCCCCACTCAATCTTCCACACACGGGTTTGCTTTATGTCAGGCTCAAAACAGGCTCTCCATGCATGTTCTTGTGTCCTTGAGGTGACCAAGTCTTGAGTCTTTATACATTGGCCTCCAATGATGTCTTCAAAAGCTTAGATGGCCATTTGGCTTATATCAATGAGATTGGGTGCACCCAGAATTGAACCAAAGGTCAACCTAGCCTGAAATTGATATTACGGAGTTGTTGGCGTAGTCAAAATTTATATACGAGATTGATTAACTTAATTTTTTTCCTGATGGATATTTTGAACCAACAAAGATTTATAAACAGGGAATAGGACTAAAAACCAAAAAAACTGTCCGATTACCGAACTACCAGTTCCAGCAAGTCATAGTAGATTTAGGGATGCTATGAAAAAGCTCTAATCGTGTAAATATGTAGAAATATGGAAAATAAACTGAAGGGCAGCACAATACCCACTACTAAAAGAGCTTTAGCCCCAAAAGTTAAAGATTAGGATATACCTGATGTCTCGAATAGGTGCGGATATTGGGATCACTTTTCTCTCTCGATCTCCCAAGTGTCCTCTTCCATTGGGCGGTGTGTCCACTAGACTTTAACAACATGAATCTCTCTAGAGAGAAATCACCTCACATCACTAGCCAAAATAAGCATCGACTCTTTTACATAGGTCAAATGCCCGTCCAACTAGCCTGAGTCCCATCTAAGCATATGAGTAGTTTCAAGAATATATCACCGCAACATAGATACATGGAGCACTGAATAAAAAGAAGTAAAATCTGGAGGTAGAGTTAACTCATAAGCCACCTCACTAACTGTGCAAAGAATGTCAAAAGGGCCAATATATCTAGGGCTAAAATTACCCTTCCTCCCAAACCTCATCACACCCTTCATGGGTAAGATACGGAGGAATACACGATCACCAACTCCAAATCTCAAGGTATGAAGCCTACGGTCAGCATAGGCCTTCTGCCTACTCTGAGCCGCTCTCAACCTATCCCAAATCACCTTGACTCTATCCAATGACTCTTAAAGCAAATCAGTACCATGGGGCCTAACCTCGAAAGTCTCAAACCAACCCACTAGAAAATAACATCTCCTACCTAAAAAATCCTTAAAAGGCACCATATCAATACTCAAATAATAGTTGTTATTATAACTAAACTTTGCCATGACTAAATGCTCCTCCGACTGGCCCACAAAATCCATATATAGGCTCGGAGAATATCCTCAAGAACCTAAATAGTCTGCTCATATTGGATATCCTTCTACGGATGAAAGGTTGTACTAAGATCCACTTGAGTACCCAAATCCTCCTAACAGGGTCTCCCAACTCTCGAAGTATACACAGATCCACGATTTCAAATGATAAAAATGGGTACACCATGTAAATGGACTATCTTCTGAACATAAAATGGGCCAATCTCTCAGCACTTATAGACATCTAAGTAGAAATTAAATGTGCTAACTTGGTCAAATGATCTATTAACAAAGTCCATAGTAATCTATTCCCATTTCTACTCGAGAATAGGTAACCTCTAAGTTAATCCACTAAGATGTTGATGCTCGGCCTTTACCTGCTAATAACATAGGCAGTGAGCTACAAAGTCTACCACATCTCTCTTCATACCACTCCACCAATAATGTTGTCTCAAATCCCTATACATGGTTAATAGAATATCTAGAGCTGTAAGCCTCATGCAAAAAACTAAATCAAGTCATCAATATGAAGAACACAAATGCGGCCATCAAATATCAAAAAACCTTTAGAATCTATTGTGACTATCTCAGACTCACCACGCAACACCTAATCACGAAGGAAGCGAAGCTTACTATCCACAAATTGATGCTCCTAAATCTTCTCAAATAGCAAGGATCCTGCCTCCACACTATCAAAAATCCTCCTAGGATGTTAAATATCATGGTGAGTGATCGAGTTCCAACGGCCTCTGAGAAATTGAAATACAATCCAAGCCACCCATACTCATTGCCTTCCGACTCAATCCATCCGCTATCATATTTGTCTTGCCAGGATGATACAAGATGGAAATATCATAGTCCTTAAGAAACTCCATCCATCAACACTATATAGAATTAAGCTCCCTCTGGGTCATAAGATACTGGAGACTATGATAATCGGTGAAATCTCACAATGCATAACATAAGATAATACATCCAAATCTTATATGCGAAAATTATCGTTGGAAACTCTAAATCATGAGTGGGGTAGTTGTTCTCATTCACCTTAATTTGTCTAGAAGAATAAGAAATAACAAGACCCTATTCCATTAATACACAACCTTAACCGACACCAGAAGTATCAATAAACATGGTGAATCCCTCACCGTTAATATGAAGAGCTAAAATAAAATCTAAAGTATGGAAATCCTTGAGCTATGATTGTCAAGATAATTATATGCTGTTCAAGAAAGAATTTACTTGCACTTTTATTTATTGGTCCTTCCAAGTCAATCGGGTCATAGGGGCTGAAATAGTAGCAAAACCCTCGATGAAGCATCTATAATTACTAGTCAAACCAATAAAGCTACAAACCTCGGTCAGAGATGTAGGTCTATACCAATCATGAATCACCTCAATCTAATCAAGGTCTACCATAATACCATCCTTAGACACCACTGTCCAAGGAATATCATTGACTCAAGACAAAACTCACATATAGAGAACTTGGAAAAAAGTACATGATATCTCAAAGTCTGGAGCACGATCCTCAAATACAGTGTATGCTCCTATATACTTCTCAAATACACTAGGATGCCATCGAAGAACACAATCACAAAAAAAATCCAAATAAGGCCTAAATACTCGGTTTATAAAATCCATGAATACGGTCGGGGCATTAGTCAACTTAAATGACATCACTAAGAACTCATAATGACTATAATGGGTGCTAAAAGCTATCTTCGGGATGTCCTCAGCCCGAATCCTCAACTAATGGTAACCAAATCTTAAATCAATATTAGAAAACACCGCTACACCCTACTGATGGTAAAATAAATCATCAATGTGAGGCATAGGACAATAGTTTTTCACCATCACCTTATTAAGGTGCCTATAATCAATAAACATACACATAGACCCATCTTTCTTGTTTACAAACAATACAGCCTCTCCTCAAGATGATACACTTGATCTAATGAAACCTTTACCAAAAAAATCCTGAAGATGAGAATTCAGCTCTTTAAGCTCGATAGTAGACAAATAGTAAGGAGCCATAGAAATAGATCGGGTTCCAGGCGCAAGATCAATGGAAAACTCGATCTCACAGACATAGGGAATACCAAGTAGGTCGGTAGGGAACACATCAGGAAACTTACAAACAATAGGAACAGAGTTAAGAAATGGACTCTCCACATTAGTATCACAAATATAAGCCAGATAAGACTCTCAAACCCTCAAAATAAGCTTCCTAGCATGAACATAAGAAATAATCCCCTCCAACTCGCGACTAAATGTTATCTACCACATGATTCGGGGTACATCATGCATAGCTAAGGTAAATGACTTAGCAAAATAATCCATGACCACATGATAGTGGGATAACCAGTCCATGCCCAGAATCATATCAAAATCCACCATATCCAGAATAATATGATCAACATAAGTATCAACATCACTAACTATCACAACACATGATCTGAATACTTGATCAACTATAAAAGAATCATCTACGAGAGTAGATATGCGTGATGGAATAGATAATAAATCATAAGACAACTCCAATCGTGATGCGTAATAAGAAGAAATATAAGAATATGTGGATCCTGAATCAAATAAAGCAAGGGTCGACTAGTGACACACCAAAATCATACTGACAATATCCAAAGTCTCAACCTTGGGTCTAGCAAGTACTGCATACAACTGACTATGCCCACCACTTGGCTGGGCACGTGACCGACCTCATGTCTTGCCTGCCTAAGAACATCCTCAAGTACCCTGGAAACTACCCCTATGACCATGAGAACTACCTCTAGCTAAGGGTTGAACTTTTTTAATAGGAGGAACACTTTGTGCTGAAATAACAATACCCCTATAAATGTGGCACTCATACACCAAATGATCAATAGACCTACAACTAAAACATGCTCTTAGAGAAGACTCAGAACCAACTAATTTGGTTGACCCAAAATAACCACCATGGCTAGAATAGCCAGAAGACGAACACCTCGAAGACTGAACACTGCCCTGACCAGGGAGATCGCTAGCACTACACTAACCTCCATCAGTAATCTAAAAAGCTACCTGAAACAATCGACTAGGCTAACTCTGAGTCTAATAGGGTGGACGTAGAGAAAACCCATCGTGAAAACTACTACCTCTAAATTGGTAACTATTATGGCTCCTACTGAAACTTCCAGAAATCTAGGCTCTTATCGTTGCCCCCTTGGGCCTAGCGATGTATCTCCTTTATCACCCTATCATGATCTACAACCTCAGTAAAAGACCTACCTGTAGTGACAAAACTCAAAGTAGACGTACGAATAGAAAGTCTCAACCCTCTAATAAAGTAACAAACTCTTTCATACTCAGTATCCAGAATAAAAGTCGTATGCCTAGCCAACTCATGGAAATGATATACATACTTTGCAATTATCATAGAACCCTACTCCAATCTAGAAAACTAATCCCTTAAATGATCTGTAAGGCTGCAAGGCATATACTTCTACAATAATATCTTAAAGAATTGAGTCTAAGACAATAGATAAGATCCAGCTGGTATAGAATCTATATAACCTCTCCATTAATGATGATCAGACAAGTCCAAATAATTTGTGATGCAAGACTCTAATAGACATTTGCTCTTGTACCAACAATATCGGTGAAATCTAGGCTCTAATATCAACTTGTCACGACCTGACTTATGAGTCATGATGACACCTACTAATCCCACCAATAGGCAAGAAAATGCATAACCCGAAGCTAATGTAATGGGTTAATTTGGTAGGAAATACCCAGCATAGGAAAAATTTCAAGAACACTACTTATAATTTAAATAAGGGTTCTAAATAGATAAAAATAATCCATACAAGATACCAATCCCATGCCCCGGTAGAGTTAGTATAAGAGCATCTAATAGTCATAAAATACAACTCAAGAATCTAAAATAGTCAATACATCTATCTTACAGAAAAAAATGAATAATAAAGATAGAAGGAAATGGGCGACCTAAACTCCAAGAGCTCACCCTATCTCCAAAAATCAATCACCGCACTAATAATGATTAACGACAGCAACTAGTACTCTGATCTGCACCAAAAGGTGCAGAAGTGTAGTATGAGTATCAAAACAATGGGTACTAAATAGGCATCATTGATTGACTGAGCTAAATCATGATATAAGAATGATAAAATACAATATAACATAACTAAGTCAAGGTACAGAATCAAACCTGAGTCATCTCCATCATCACTATTGTCACGACTCAAGCTAGGTCCTAGCCATGACGGGTATCTCAAGCCCACCGTGGGCCGAAGACCACCCTTAGCGTAATAACCAGAGCACATTACAATAATAGTGAAAGAAAAAACAAACAATAAGAAGCCTCTAAACTAGAATACCAAATTACAAATCATATATAAAATAATAGGAAGTTCTAAATATCCAAAACAAATAACCAACCCATACTTTGTCCTCAAAAGCCTCTAAACCAGAATACCAAATTAGGTCAGGACGTGCCCTCAACTATGAAAATGACTTCAATTCCCAAAATATAAAGAGAAACTTAGTGAATTGGTAAAGCTTTCCGAATGATGGAGGCTCACCACTTCACAATAACTCAACTAATATTTGCTCTATCTAAGACTACACAAGAGTAAACAAAGAGCCCTAGGACCCTATATCATGAAATGATGTAGCATCTAAGGATGGTCATTGGGATAAGCACTAGCATATAACTCTGGGAAAAAGAAAAAATAATTCCAAGTCCAAAATTAGTTAAAACCATATGCACAAATCCATGTATACATACATAAGATGCTGGGGTGGGGTACAGGGTCACAAACATGATATTTTAAAACCATTAATCTAGACTGTGTAACTCCATCCATCCTAAGGGCACCCACAAACTATATAGTTTCAGCTTCTCCTACTTCTTATTCTGCCTCTCTCCCATCTCTGTCTTTCACTTTTTTTCATCCTCAACCTACTACATATATACTACAATACTGGAGATGTCCATATAATTTCTTAATATTGCATCCTTACATTCTAATACTAAGTCATGGGACAACCCAAAAGCAAATTTCCTTATCTTAGACCTTATATTAGACACCGACTCTGGAACATAACGAGACAACTACTGAAATTTTAAGGCATACTCTTTCACACTCAACTTGCCTTTCATCAAATCAAGCAAGGCACCTGAATACTCATCACATAACATCAGCTTCACATCATCACCCCTCAAATGCATCCACTCCTCATACCACTAATAAGTTATATTTTTTAGCTGATATGAAACAAACTCTACGCCTTCTTAATTAGTAGTATGCATCACTCTAAAAATCTTCGTCTCCTCATCCATAAACCCCTAAGGATCTTCCTCAACCTCGTAGGTTGTAAAGGTTGAGGGATTAAACCTCATGAATTAGCCAACCTAAGTGACCTCATATAGAGAAGAAACAAAACCAACACAATCGGATTGGAAAGACTAAGATGTACCAATTGAGTAAGAAAATGAATAGGCTAGCAAAACTTTGCATTAGAGATGTCCTCCTGAGGCAGTTGTTCATAAGCATCACCACCCCAAGAAGACCTAGAGATACAAGTGAGGATGGTGGAACTCCATGTAGGGTAGGGTAATCCAGAGAAGAGACCCTAGTTTGGGTCTGCACTTTATACACATGATGAGTCCCCTCCACATTATCCTCAGGTAGGATAAAGAGTCCAATAGAGTTTCTACAAATATTATATCTTTGGGGAGGCATGATCTAAAATGTGAGAAAATCAAGGATTAGGGAATTCGCGTCACCTGACTCTATAGCCTGAGATAGAACACAAAAAAGAAAAACATTCCTAAATGTCTTATAGCATCTCTCTTATAAGTGCGTAATGCTATACACACATAAAAGGGACTCTTCTCAAAAGGGCTTTATGGACACCCAAAGACCCTGAACCATGCATAAACAACAAGCTTATAATGACCTAAAATAGGGCCTAGCCATAACGGGTATGGTATCTCAAGCCTACAATGGGCCGGAGACTATCCCCTAGCCATGCCACCTGAGAACGGTAAAATAATAGTAGAAGCAAAACCAAATATTAGAAATTATATATAAACCAATAGGAAGGTTCTAAAAATCCAAAACAAATAACCAACCCATACTTTGTCCATAAAATCCTCTAAACCAGAATACCAAATTAAGTCGGGATATGCCCCTGACTATGACAATGAAATTTTTTGATTCCAAAAATATGAAAAAAAAACTAATGAAATAGTAAAAATTTCCAAATGATGGAGGCTCACCACTTCATAAAAACTCAATCGATATTCGCTCTACTTAAGATTGTATATGAGAGAACAAAGAACCCTAGGACCCTACAACATGAAATGATATAGCGTCCAGGGATGGTCAGTGGGATATGCACTAGCATGTAACTCAGGAAAAGGGAAAAAATAATTCCATGTCCAAAATCAGTTAAAACCACATCCACACAGTCCTACACTACAAGAAAAATGGTTATTAGAGAAGGTAAATTTGGTCCCTAAAAGTCTAATTATGGTCCTTAAATATCAATAGTGACTAGAAAAATCTGGTCGCCACCGGTCCTTATAGGCTTCTTCGCTAAAAGGCTATAGCGACCACAGTTTTTTTTATCCCTAAAAGTATTTAGCGACGTCTAAAATCTGGTCCCTAAATATGTTTTAACGACCAACTTTCTGGTCCCTAATTCAAGATTACTTGCATACATTTTCACCCCTATAGACTTTTAGCGACTAGATTTTCTGGTCCTAAAAAATATCTATAATTCCTAAATTGTGTTTTATGAACCATAATTCCTACAACAACAACAACAACAAACCCAGTGTATTCCCACACAGTGAGGTCTGGGGAGGGTAAAATATATGCAGTCCATACCACTACCTCCAGAGAGGTAGCAAGGCTGTTTTCGATAGATCCTCGGGTCAGGAAAAAGAATAATAAGTAAAGAATAATAAGTAAATTCATAATAAAGGATAAAACACATTGGAACAATAAAAATAAGGCACCCACACAGTAGAACCCTATACTAACAAACCAAAGGCACCGTCACCCACAATACCCCCACCCCAAAGCTCTCCTAGCTTCCGACTACATCCCACCCGCAGGCACTAACCTTCTACTCTTATCCGCGTCCTCCATACCTTCCTAAATATAAATATACATCACACAGAACAAGATGCACATAACAAATATAAATATAACTTCTCTATATATGAAAACTAATAATGTATTTACATCTCAAATTGCCAAGTATCCATGACATAAATATTATGGCACTGTTTACGCAATCCAAATCAACATTCCTAGCTATAACAGTTCACATAACTTTCTACACTCTGGTCTTCCAACATGATTCCTTTGCTTCTCATTGCTTTCTTTCTTTACCTTATCTTCATGCACGTTGCAACATAATAAATACCAGTAAACTTGAGGACATAGTTTTCAGCTGGCTATCTAGATCACGATTTAAACCTGCAGCCACATAGTTTGTATCAGGAAGATTCATAATCTCACTTGACACAGCTCCATAAACATTTTCTGATGTAAGTTCCATCACTCTGGTAACCAGAGCCAAATCATGTATCACTGTTTCTATTATCGATACAACTTTAGGATAACGAGGATGATTAAATAATTAACTATATATATTGCATATTACGTATACACTCATAGACACTCAGTATTATTTCATACATGAAACAAATTTCTCTTGAATGTTGGAAATTTATAAAGGAAATGAATTTCTCTTGAATATTAGATATCTACAAAGAAAACAAATTTCTCTTGAACTTTAGAAATCTACAAAGGAAACAAATTTTTGTTGAATGTTATGTTAGAAATCTCTTAAGCTTCTAGATTTAGCTATGGTTCCCAAATTCTTTCTAAGATCCTCCTTAGTCATACCACCACCATTGTCACGAATGGAAAGAATTTTCTTTATCAAGTTTAATCTGCAATCCATGAAATAACCACAATTGAAAGACACCATTCTTGAAAAGGCATTATACCAATGCCGCACGTAAATAGTAAGACACCATTCTTGAAAGTAGTAGAGAATAAAAAACTGGACATATTTCAAGTAACTGTTATCTGACAGTGTAGTAACATTAGACCAATCATTTCCAATGAAATCCAGAATCCTCCCTGTAAAAGCATACATACCTGCATGTGTCACCAAATCTCGTGTCTTTCTCTTTAAGAAATTTTCTTTGAATTTCTAGGTTATCAGTAGAGCACAGTATCGAATTCTCTAACTTCCTGAGCATTGATATGTATCACATAAGTTCATGAACTATGCAAATTTTGCGAGTGAAAGATTTTTTCCCATATCCAAGTCAGGAATTTCAATCGATCTCTCCAAGTGAGGAATTGCTTCATTATACTTTCTTATTCGGCAATTTAACGCTGCTACAACATGCAAACACATAACAAATTCTGAACTTCTCTTTCCTATCTCCAGCTTCTCTTGAGCTTCTTTAACTGTCTTCCCATCTTTCCTCCTCCAGTTATGCCCATTCTTCCTAAAGTATCTTAGCACCTTCCGATTGAATAGGAAAACAAAACCACCTGAACAGAAAAACACGCATTAAGAACAAACATCCAAACATGAATAGAGGGAAAACCAAATCACAAGCTTTTCCTTTTAAAGGAAAAAAGTATCCACAACAGACTGATCCAATTGTCAACAGTTGTTTCAGTTGCTAGTCTCACTGGTGGATATTAGATAATGTATATTTTTCTAGTGACTTTGAAACAAAATCTTCATGGAATATGGTAATATTCTCAAAGGATATTCAAATTTCTTACTTACATGAGAATTTTGCAGGACAAAGTAGGACCATGGAAAAGACATTTACAAAGTCTAAACAATTAGGATCTCAATGAGCAAGCCGAAAATCAATAAAACATAAAAGCTATATAGTTTAGATGGAGTAGTAGTATGTAACTAAGTGAAATCATATATCTATCTTTGTTCTTTACATACACATGCACCCAAAATTAGAAGGATAAAATGCATATATCTATTGAAATAATATGAGAAACAGAACAACAAATTAAACTACTGAAGTATACATGTTTTCGGATCTAACAGATATCAAAAACTGGTCATTTATGAATAATTAGGGATTATCCCTATTGAATATTTAAATCTCAATACAAAAGTTGAAGTATTCATTTTGTTCTACATAATGAATCATGTATTATTACATTACTCGAGATGTATAGAGAAAAAATTTGAATGCCAAAAAAGGATTTAAGTTATCACCTTCCCAAATAGTCCCACTGAGGTTGATATGTCTCATGTATTGTAGTGCCAAGAAATGAGAAAGAATAGCAACTTTGATGACCATACTCATCAGGCGGGACAAGATTAGAGATAGAATTGGGTTTGACAAGGAAATCTTCTCTATCTTTTAAGGTTTTCTCAATGAGCATTCTCAAGAAATACATTTTACTTGGACGGCATATATCAGTGCAGTCAATGAGTCAATTAATCTGCCATCTACAAGGAACAAGCTAAAAATTACTTATTATACATGAAAAGCTAATTGTGCACATGAAAATTAGCTATGGTGTAGATTCACATGAAAAATCACGCACCTGTTTGAAGAAATAATGATAGAGAACCATATATCCATACTTTTCAAATTTCAATTCATTCTCTAAGCAACAACAATAAAAGATAGCAACACCCCAGTGGGGGATAATAAGGCGAAAATTCCAAAAGATGGAGGTTTTGGAATTAGCTTTTTAGATGAGTGATTCATAATAATGACCAAAAAATGGCAAAAAAGACCAATTCATTAGCTAAAATTCTACCTGCAAACTATAGCATTTGGCAGATAAAACATAAAATGAAAACAACACATGACACTAAAGGAAATTGTAAGGTAATCCTAGAATATGGGCCTTACAGAAATAGGTAATCACAGCAACCATAGTACATCCGATCGTATAGATCTATTGCCAACAACTCTGCCCCTCACCTTTAAATAAACTTGCAACAACATTCATGGAAGCCCTTCTATACTTGGAAATGCAAGACTTCAAATTCCGATAAAAATCCTTATTTTCTACTGCCATAATTCTTTTGTTAAGCATTGACTGTATAGCCTTTGCTTCAATCACATCATCATAAAGACACCTAAGCATTTCAATCTTAAAATAAGCTGGTTGCTTGTAGTAATCCCTCTCGAATCGTTTAAAGTGACAGAGATCTAAACTTGGCTTCAGTTCAGATCCATGTAGCTTTTTTATCCATAGTGGTAGTTAAAACCGAGTTAACAATGATATAATTCCAGCTGATAACACATGAAAAAAATAGTAATTTCACCAAAATATTCCAAAATAAATACTTACGAATTACAATGAACACATATACAACAACAACAACAACAAACCCAGTATATTCCCACCTAATGGGGTTTGGGGAGGGTCAAATGTACACAGTCCATACCACTACCTCCGAGGAAGTAGAGAGCCTATTTTCGATAGACCCCCGGCTCAAGAAAAAAGGACAAAAACGTCAAAAGTGTGCAACAGGAATAAAAATAACACAATAATAAAGTACACAAACAGACAATGGACCCCCTTCCCCCACCCCTAGACCTACCAACGAAGCTACACCGAACCCTCCTAACTACAGACTACGAATCGACCACCCACTATAGGAATATTAGGATGCTTACTAAGTTAAAAACATCCAACCACAAACAAAAGAGCTATCAAGGTATGATTACCAAAAGTTCTATTATAATTTGTGGCTACTGTTGTATTTGTTAAAGAAAGTTCTTCACTTATAACTGTATGCAACTTCACTTCCTTCAAGTGAATATTTGAAACAAGATCAAAATAAGCAAATGAAAGAAGGCAGAAAAATAGAGAAGTGAAAAAAAGCCCAGAGCACCCAAAGTATTCTTTACTTGTGTCATTTGTATTACATAAATCACATGAGGAAATTACATATAATTAAATTTATCTCAGTTAAGAACAGATGGGATTCTATTAAAGTACCTGGAGATCCTCTGGGAGGTACAGGTGCTTCATGGAGAGGTCCATGGAACACAGAAAGAGCTGGTTTCTGGCATCAACAATCTTCCTCGAAAGGCGATTAAGAGCCTCCTTCACGTCCAAATTATACATTGGATCATATAAATCATCATAACTAAGACCTTGTATCACCAAAAAAAAAGCATAATAAAAAGCTAACAACCAGCTCAAAAACTTAAGAACATAGGTGAATAATAAATACTGTAACTCAATAGAATAATTGAAATAGTGATATAACAAAATGCTATGTCCTTCTCTTTTGTGTGCGTGTTTTTATTTGTTTTATTTATCATCTATTTGAACTGTTGAACTATGCATTAAAATTCTTTGGAATGAGACTCTGTAAAATGATTCTTTTAGCAGAAGAAACAACACAAAAATTCTCTCGGGTTTGCACCCTCAACTCTAACTACTGGGCTAAGATTTGATTATGGAAATCAAATACTTGGAATGATGGTATGCAGATAAGACACGGGATTAAAGGTACACTCATGAAACTTTATATACAAGAAAGTATATATAGATCAATACATATTAATACCCCAAATTCTAGAATATATATTTATGAAGATGAAAAAGAATTTTTCATAGAAATAGGTGCAGCATATGAAATTAGCAAGCTGGACCAAAAAAAATCAGAATAATTTAAAATGGCAATAAACATATGTACTAAGGGTAAATCCAAGGAAAGTATACC
The DNA here is from genome assembly GCA_030864215.1 of Capsicum pubescens. Taxonomy (NCBI): domain Eukaryota; kingdom Viridiplantae; phylum Streptophyta; class Magnoliopsida; order Solanales; family Solanaceae; genus Capsicum; species Capsicum pubescens. Next base: position 186,966,802 of record CM061544.1, on the reverse strand, counting down.
AACATTTGTATTTTGGGGAAATACAAGTCCATTAGTTAAAACGACCCTAATGCTAGAATATACTCCTTCAGTCCACTTTTACTTGTCCAATTTAGAAAATCAAGAGATAATTTAACAGGTTGTTTCTAATTTACCGTTATTATAATTATAGTTATTTCCCAAAATAGTGAATTTATTATATTTAAAGGGTTGGGATATATAGTAAAATAGTCATTTGTCAATCCTAGAAAAGTAAAAATGGATGGAGGTAGTATTAACAAGCAATTGAACACAGAGGATGGCCACTTTTATGGTGGTAGTAGTAGTATATTCCAACTTGCTATCTCCTATAAGCATGGGGACCAGGTAACTATAACAACCATGTCTTTGGCAAATAGGAATTAATCATCACCGATTTTATCTAGGAGCATGATCGAATCTAAAAAAATTTGAAACGATAATATACATTTGCAACATGGAAATGTTTTAAAAGATCTAATCATCAGTACCATCTTCAGTCATCATGAAATAGACAATAATGGATTAATTCCAAATCAAACAGGTGTGATGGAATAGATCTACATACCATAATTACAGAGGTGAGAGGAGAGGGTTTTCATATGCATGGCGATGAGGGGGTTCTTCTACGGATCGACGAGCCATCTGGAAAAGGACGATGCCATCTTTGTTCTGTTCGATCGCTAACACAAACCAAACACTCTCTAATTGAAGATTAAGGATTTTCCCATATACCTACATAAAATTACAAATAATATCGAGCCTCCATCGTAAAAACTCTATATATGTATATAAAATTTCTTCAATAATAGATTTCAATAATCCAGTCACCATATTTTACCAGAGCGTAAGAAAGAATGAAAAATTTAATTTTAATCGAAAAGAAGAAGGAGAATAAATAGGTGAGGGAGGGCAACCTTACTCTTAGACGAGCAACAAGCAATAACTTCAACCTTTGAGTGATGATGAATGAGAGATTTGGGAATATAGTCAATGAGATTTAGGGCTTTTACTTCAAGAGAGGGTAAGAGAGAGAGTAGGAGTCTTTTCGCAATGAAGAGAGAGAGAGTTAGTACCTTCTAGCTAGAGAGAGAGAAACATTTCATATCCCGCTGAAATTTTCACATTTAGCGACCAGGTTTTATTTTTTTCACGAACTTAATTGAGTTTCTTACAGCTATAGAGACCACTAAATAATGTCATCCCTAAAAGTTACCTTTAGGGACCATATTTATAAGTTGTCCTTAAATTGTGGTCTCTAATAACCAGTTTTATTGTAGTGCTATATACATATATAAGATATTGGGATAGGGTAAAGATCCATGAACATGAGATTTTAAAACCATTAACCTATATTATGTAGATCTATATGTCCTAAGGGCACCCATGAGATATATATGTTCAGCTCTCCCTGCTGAAAGGGCCCAGTGTGTATTAGCCGAACTCAGGGGAGGTCTAGAGACACCAAGGCTCCAACCATTCCAAACATATATATATATATGTGAACCATGTCTTCCGACAGTAGGTGTTACCTCTCTGTTTACACCAGAGAAGTAACTACAGATGCTATTTTTGTTATGTCTTCATGTTTTGTCCCTCGCTCTTTCCATTCCGTAAGCACTTGATTTTCAGTAATTTGTTCTTTTGAATTATGGACGCTCTCTCTCTCTCTTCATAACCAATGGTCTTCTTCTTCGACTGATCGGTCGGTACCGGCGCCGATGACAGGTAAGGGTACATTTGCTTTATTTCCCTCTCTTAATCTCTCTCCCTCTCCTCTTTCTCTCCTCATCTCTTCCAAATTATTTCTCTCTCTCTCTTTTTCCCTTCTTTGCAATTTTATCCACTGATTTTACCGGTGGGATAAAGGTTTTCACCGGATCGACTGCGGCAATGGGCACCAAAACACAGATCTGGTAATGCCCAGGACACGCTCTAGAGACAGCTAGAGCCGGCGAAGCTCCGGCAAAAATTTTCCGGCGACTGTATTTTCAGCAACCAACTTCGAAGCCAGAATTAATGGCACCATCAAGCACACGAGATTTCCCCGGTAACATCTAACCTTTGTTATTTACATACTTTTACTAGTTATTATTTACCGTTCTCATTTGCACTATTGTTTCTTGTGATTAGAGTTGTGTCCTTTTGCTAGGCCGAATAGTTTTATCTTTGTGCGTTCCCTGCTTACCTACTGCTTCTTTTGGTTTTTTGCCTACCTTTTATTGATTTATGTTTTGTGTTTTATCAGTTTAGGGATTGGTTTTTGGTTCATAAGTGGTGGAGGCAGGAGTTGATGGTGGTATAGGGTCATATTCGAGGGGGTTGGGGTTGGGGTCGATTTTAGTTAGGGGTGAGGAAGGGAGGGCAGGGGTGGGTGGAGGATTTAGGTCGAGTGTTAGGGCTGGTGTAGTAAGGTATGGTAGAGGTAGGCAAGAGGTAAGAGTAGATAGGTTGTGGGTAGGGTCGTGGAATATAGGAACCCTTTAGGGTAAGTCCATAGAGCTGAGGTTCTTAAGTGGAGGAAAATCAATATTGTGTGTGTGCAGGAGACTAAGTGGGTAGGGACTAAGGCTAAGGATGTGGATGGGTATAAGTTGTGGTACTCTGGGTGAGATAGGCTTCGGAATAGAGTGGGGATCTTAGTGGATAAGGAGCTTAGAGAGCAGGTGGTGGAGGTTAAGAGAGTTAGTGATAGGCTGATGACGATTACTCTGGTCGTTGGGGAGGTTTCTCTGCATGTGTATTGTGTTTATGCACTGCAGGTGGGCTTGGCTGAGAAGAAAAAAGTGAGGTTTTGGGTTGCTTTGTATAAGGTGGCGAGAAGAGTGCCTAGTTCGGAGAAGATTGCCATAGCAGGAGACTTCAATGGGCATATTAGGGTTTTTCCTGGAGGTTATGAAGATGTGCATGGAGATTTTGGATTCGGCGATAGGAATGAAGAGGGAGCTGCTCTGTTGGATTTTTCTAGGGCCTTTGGGTTGGTGGTGGTGAATTTGATCTTCCCAAAGGAGGATCACCTAATTACCTTCCGAAGCGCGATAGCCAAGACTCAGATCGACTTCTTGTTGCTTAGGAAGGAGGATAAGGCTCTTTGTAAGGACTGTAAAGTCATTCCGAGTGAGCATCTTTCAACCGAGCACAGACTTCTGGTAATGGACTTGATTATCAAGAAGGGAAAAAAAAGAAGGGACGAAGAGGGTCGACCTAGAATTAGGTGAGGTGGCTTGATACCGAGTAGTGCATTAGATATTGAGGAGAAGGTGGCAGGTTTGGGGGTGTGGAGGTGCAGGGGGGACGTGGAGACTATGTGGGATAGGGGCAGTTATATCACGGAAGCTACTAGAGAAGTTTTAGGTGTTTTGAGGGGTCGGAAAGGTCGACATAAGAGGGACTGGTGGTGGAATAAAGAAGTTAAGAAGAAGGTGGAGACTAAGAAGGGGGCTTATGTTAAGTTTGTTGAGAGTAATAATGCAGAGGAGAAGCAGGTGAATAGGTAGGCCTACAAAATTGCTAGAAAGGAAGCTAAGCTTGCAGTCACAGCAGCTAAGACTGTAGCGTTTGAGACCTTGTATGCAGGGTTAGATGCGAAAGGTGGGGAAAAGAGATTATATCGTCTTGCGAAAGCTAGAGACAGGAAGGGTCAGGACTTAGACCAAGTGAAGTGCATTAAAGGTGAGGATGGTACTGTTTTGGTGGAAGATGTCCACATTAAGAGGAGATGGCAGAAGTATTTCCATAGGCTTTTGAATAAGGAGGGAGATAGAGGCATCGAGTTAGGAGAGCTGGAACACTCGAAGGAGAGACGTGATTTCAGTTATTGTAGGCATTTTAGGGTGAAGGAAGTCAGAGAAGCTATTTGTAGAATGCAAAAAGGAAGGGCGACGGGGCCCGATGAAATTCTGGTGGATTTTTGGAAGTTTATAGGTAAGGTTGGTTTAAGGTGGTTGACTGATTTATTTAACGGTATTTTTAAGACGGAAAGGATGTCGGAGGCTTGGAGGTGGAGTATGATGATTCCATTATATAATAATAAAGGAGACATCAAGAGTTGCACTAACTATAGAGGTATCAAGTTGTTGAGTCATACTATGAAGATTTGGGAGAAGTTAGTTGAGCAGAGATTGAGGAGGATCATTTCCATTTTGGAGAATCAGTTTGGTTTTATGCCTGGTCGCTTGATGATAGAGGCAATCCACCTGGTGCGGAGATTGGTGGAGTAGTATAGGAAAAGGAAGAAGGATTTGCATATAGTGTTCATCGACTTGGAGAAGGCTTATGACAATGTTCCGAGGGTGGTTTTGTGGAGATGTTTAGAGGCCAAAGGGGTCCCGGTGGCATACATCAGAGCTATTAAAGACACGTACGATGGAGGGAAGACTCGGGTGAGAACGGTGGGAGGAGATTTAGAGCATTTTTTGGTCGAGGCAGGGTTGCACCAGGGTTCGACTCTTAGTCCTTTCCTATTTGCGTTAGTGATAGATGTGTTGACATAGAGTATTCAAGGGGAGGTGCCATAGTGTATGTTGTTCGCTGGCGATGTAGTGCTGATTGATGAGACACGGGTGGGTGTGAATGAAAAATTGGAGGTTTGGAGGCAAACCCTTGAATCTAAGGGGTTCAGGTTGAGTAGGTCCAAGACGGAATATATGGAATGTAAGTTTAGTGAGGTAAGGCAGGAGGATGATGTCGTGTTAAGGTTGGATTCCCAGGAGGTCCGAAAGAGGGATAGTTTTAGGTATCTTGGGTCTATGATTTAGGGGGATGGCTAGATTAATGAGGATTTCTCTAACCGTATTGGAGCTGGTTAGATGAAATGGAGGCTCACCTCGGGAGTGTTGTATGACAAGAAAGTGCCACTAAATCTTAAAGATGAATTATACAGAGCGACAGTCCGTCCTTCTATGCTATATGGAGCAGAGTGTTGGTCAGTCAAGAACTCCCACATTCAAAAAATAAAGGTAGCAGAAATGAGAATGTTGCGTTGGATGTATGGACTTACCATAGGGGATAGAGTTAGGAATGTAACCGTTCGGGATAAAGTCGGAGTGGCTTTGTTGGAGGATAAGATATGCGAAGGAAGGTTGAGATGGTTTGGGCATGTGATGAGGAGGGTAACAGATGCCCCAGTTCATAGGTATGAGAGGTTAGAATTAGATGGCTTTAGAAAAAGGAGAGGTATGCTAAAGAAATACTGGAGGGTAGTGATTAGACATGATATGGATCAGCTTCTGCTTACTGAGGACATGACCCTAGATCGGAAGGTGTGGAGGTCGTGGATAAAGGTAGAAGGCTAGGTTGTGTGAGAGGATTTAGTATGTAGTTAGAAGAGCTCAGGTTGAGTCGGGCTAGTAACCTAGGATTGGGTCTAAAGATAGGATCCCGATCAGGCGGGCGTGGGTCTTTTTCTCCTATTGTACTTATTTATTTTATTTCTTATTGCTCTGACTTCTATTTTTATGTGTCTTATTCCTTGTCATGTTATGCCATTCATCTTGCTTCTTATTTAATTACGCTTTGGTCTACTTTTCTTTATCTTGATCCAGGGGTCTATCGGAAACAACCTCTCTACTTCTCTGGAGGTAGCGGTATGGACTGCGTACACTCTACCCTCCCCAGACCCTACTTGGTGGGAATACAATGGGTTTGTTGTTGTTGTATATTATGTGAACCATACACACGGTCATAAAGATCCCCACGATGCCAAACATGGTTTGCAATGTTTGTCCCCCCTGGGACCTCCACCTTCGCGGTGTTCTACTCAACCCCCTTTAAGCCTACTTTCAAAAAAATTGCATATAATCATAACTGTTAATCCAAGAGTCATTTATTAAGGAATTTATAATTGGTAACATCATACCAATTATGCTTGCAAGATAAGTCTAATTATGCCATTTAATCTAATTAAACCAATTGACCACTAGATCTTCTATCGTGTTGTTTGAAGTTGGTGAGACCATATTATTTGGTTTAAACTCGATTCATCAGGACATAGAGAAGGTAAAGGTGATTCGGGATAGACTTAAGACTACACAGAGTAGCCAAAAAATCAAACATAGATGTGAGGCGAAGAGAGTTGGAGTTTGAGGTTGGCGATTGTATATTTTTGAAGGTATCTCTTATGAAGGGAGTGATGAGGTTTGGGAAGAAAGGGAAGCTCAACCCTGATTATACTGGTTCGTACTTGATTTTGAGGAGAGTGGGGAGGTTTCTTATATGTTGGATTTGCCACCAAGTTTGGATTTCGTTCACCCTGTTTTCCATGTTTCAATATTAAATAAGTGTGTGGGTTATTCTACTTTGGTGGTGTCTATTAAGGATATTAGTATTTCAAATTCCCTGTCTTACAAGGAAGTCCTAGTGGAGATTTTGGTTAGATATATTTGTCATTTGATAACTAAGGATGTGGCTTCGGTAAAGGTTCTATGGAGGAACCTTAAGGAAGAAGAAACTACTTGAAAAGTCAAAAAAGACATGAAGTCCAAGTATCCATTAGTTTTCCACGAGTTGGATAGTCATGCTTAAGGTTTAGGTTTTCCTACTCTCTTTATTTTTTGACTTTGTTAAAGGAGTTATGGTTGTGTATCTGTTCTACAATCATGCTAATTGATTCCTTGACTCCTCATTTGGGGATAAATGATCCTGGAGGTAGGTAGGTAATGTAACACTCTAGATATTTATCTTTAAAAATTTCATGAGTCTTGAGCTTACTGCTCAGACTGCAGCTCACCTAATGAGTAGTAAGGTCTCCTTACCGGTTGAACGGCTTGAGTCTTAGGGTGACCAGTAAGGGTTGTCCATGTCTCTGATATGATTACGATTGAGATATCACAACTTGTAATGACTCTTTATGGGTCATAGGGTGCTTTCCATAGCCAAACTAGAGTAGGTTCCCAATGCCACTATTGTGATTACGACTATAAACCAATGAGTCGTAAGATCCATGTATGAGTCATAGGATATAACTCGTAGGGTCAATAGTAAAAAGACCCCATGACTCTAAAAAGACTAAGAATCGTAGCGACGAATCATAACCACATGTCATGAGTCGTGGCATAACTCATAATCACCGGCGACAATTTTTTCTGTGGTTTAATTGGGGGAAATTTGGTCATTTCCCTCTTTCCCTAATTGTTATCTACAACTTAAAAACACTTTAGGGTCTTATTATCACTCCAAAAGAAATCAAAACACTCTTCTCTTCTCTCAAATTCCTCAAATCAAGAACAAACCAAGTGTTTCTCAAGGTTTATCATCTAGGACTTAATGGTTGATTTCCCTCCATACTTTCTAATACTTTCAGGCATGTACCTCTCCCCTTATACTTGTTTTACTTAAAGTATGTATTTAAATGGTTATTCATGTGGATTTGAATATGGATTTTTAATTTGGGTTGAAGGTTTTGGAAGGATTGTTACTTGATTTACATTCTCGTTGTTTTAATGCAAGTGTTCATGTTTTATTTATTTATTTTAAAACTCGTTAGGGTGAATGGGTATAGTGAATGGGATGGGGGTTCGAAGTAATCCCTTAATTTGATAATTTTAATTTTGAATTTGGCTTTGAAAATTATGTTCCCTCAACCCACTAGCATAATTGGATTTGAAATATGGTTAATCACAAGATTTGTCTTACTTCCCTAAATTATTGTACTATAAATGGTTAAATGGATAAAAGGGGTTTTAAAGGCCTTGTTTTCCATGCTTTTTTATTTTAAACCTAATTTATTGAACAAAGGGGTTCGTGGCATTCCCCCTAGTTGATGGATTTATATGGCATAATTATAAGCTTGCAAGCATAATGGTATGTCGATACTTGTGTTTGTTTCCTTAATGGAACATTTCTTGGTAAACAAATATGTTATAAGAAACTTGTTTTAATTGGCCTTAAAGAGGGTTTTGTAGATCACCGTGGAAGGTAGAGGTCTTGGAGGGACTATTACTGGAATACACATTTGCTGGCATGGTGGTCTTTATGGCCATGTGTATAGTGACTTATATATATATTGGATTGACTGGGGTCTATGCATTCCCTAGCTCGTTCTTAGATTTTCCAGGTTTGTGCGACTAATATGCACTGGGACCCTTTCAGCTGGGAAAGTTGATCCCATATAATCGTGGTTGCTCTTAGGACAGTTAGAGCTACACAGTCTACGTTAACGATTTTAAACCTCATGTTAAACCTTGTTCCTTATCCCAACATCTTATATATATATATATATAATATATATATATATATATATGCATGCATGTATGTGAATATGTCCATTGAGTTAGGACTGGATTTTGAATTGGCATTATTTTATCTTTATCCTGAGTTACATGCTAGCGCTCACCCCGTTAACTGTCTCTGGACGTTGTATCCCCATGCAATGTAGGGAACGGAAATATTTCTTCGTTCCCTATGTAGTGATAGGTGGTTCATGGATAGCTCATGAGTCAGTTTTGAAATGGTGAGCTACTATTCTACAGAAGACCCTCATTTCATGGTTTTGTTTCATTCATTTTTTGGACTATTCCCTTTGCACTTATTTCGGCTATAGCAGGGGCATGTCCCGGTGTAGGTTGTTTTTTGTTATTAGTGGTTTTATGGATTACTACTGATTGGGATGATATTAAAGATCTTTTATTTCCTTATGAGCTAGTTGCTTAACTATTTTGTTATATGTTCTGAACTCAATTCTATCTTAATATATGTTCAAAATTCATGCGTTGCTAGTTGTATTGTGTTATGGTTAGCTTGGGTTAATGGGGTGGTCTCTGGTCCTCTATGGACTTGAGATACCCGTACGGCTAGGCCCTGGTTCAGGTCATGACAATAACCAAATATCATCAACAATGTGTATTAAAATGCAAATGAAGTCAATAATTATATGAAGTGAATGAAGGCAAATCGCAAACACATAATTTATATCCTATGCAAGCAATTATACTCAAAACAAACTTATAACTAAGGATGACCAAGTAATGGAAACTAATAATCACAAGTATGACCCAAGACCAATTTACCACTTGCTCAATTGAGTATTTTCAAATCCAACCATCAATAAAATCATGTCCAAAGACTAATTCATCAATTATCAATTTAGGAATGCACTTTATTATCCTATTTTAATAACCTATCTGAATCTTTTTTAGTAACCCTTTCATTCAATTCACAACTAAGTTTTCAAGATGTGATCCTCTTTAGCCGAGTATCCAACTATTAGCTCAATTTGTCTTACAATTCTAGCAAGGGTTATACACCTTTACACATCTTACTTTATGGCACTTGCAAAACTTAATCTTTGGTCTTATGTTCTATCGTCAGTGATAAGTCATCAATTAGAAAACTTACTGGTATTTTTTTAGCCTAAACTATCATACTTTTTCATTGATTTGTTGCTACTTTCTTACTTAATTCTCATTTGCATAGATAAAAGTAAAATAAGAAGATGAGCAAGGAAACTTGATAAAAATGAACTAAGAAGAAGGTAAAAGAGAAAAAATGTGAGCAATAAGAACAAAAGCTGAAATTGCAGGCGCCAGAATCGACCCTTGGTTACCGCGATCGCAGCCTGAGGGTCGCAATCTCCATCAGTCAACAAGTCGAGTAGAGTGTGATCATGATATGACTACCGCGATCACGGCGTTGCGATCACATTCCAAAGATGGTGATCACGGTAGAGAAGAAGTGTTTCAAGGGCATTTTTGTAATATTTGACAAATACGGAATTAGGGCTTAAATAGGGGTTTTAGTTCATTTTTTACACCATATTTTATCTTATCTATTATTCTTCATCTTCAACTTTAGTTTTAGGGTTTTGATTTCTTTGGAGCTTGGAGGTTAAATTTGCACTAATTTGAGACAAAAATTAATTAGAGGAACTCCAAAGTGTAGATTTGGCATCACCCACTAAAGATTCATTGGATTTTAAGTGTGGTTTTCCCTCTCTTTATTTTTTATGAATAACTTTGATGGAAATCTTGGTATATTTGTGTTTATTATATTTATGATTTGCTAGATCTACCTCTTGGGGTTATGTTTGAGTAGGATGCAAGTGTGTGGATATTGATTCTTAGCTCCAATTTGTGGTTAATGTTGATGGGTTTTACAAATGTTTGAATGGAAAATGGGAATTGTTGTTGAGAGCCTCAATTTCCCCTAAAATTCCCATATCATCCTTGATAGAGGTATGTGGGTAGTCTAGATCCTACATCATCCTTGAAAGAGGGATGTAGGTGACATAAACATTTGTGAACAATAATGAGATAGTAGTTATTCCCGTTTTGTTGTCTTAGAAATAAGGATAAAATGTGGAATAGCTATCTCTTGAAAATTATCTTAGAAATAGGGACGTTTAATTAAGGTTTTTGGGTTGATTAGAATGTCAACACCCGTGAGGTATTCGAAAGAATTCATGGGTGATATTTCGGTCTTTTTTTGAAAGACTAGCACCGAAACTCCGAACCTAGCCTAGCCACTCACACATTAATTAAAACTGGATGCTATTTTTCATATATCCACACACACTAATTTGCCCTTAGGAAACATAATCCAAAGATCTGTTCCTAATAGGTTACACTTTTATTATTCTTAGCCTAAATTTAGTTTTCTAGAAGCCCAAAAATAAAATTATTTTATACTTTTGAAAATTTTCTAAATATTCCCCCAAACCACTTGTATCCTAAGTTTGAATCTAACAAGTAACTTTCATTTTGAACTTACTCAATCGCCACCCACATTGTTCCTCGTGGAATTGAGTCCGACTATTGTTGGGTAATTATTTTGACAACGATCACCTTGCACTTAAATTAACGTATAAGTTGAGTGTTATCACTCAGGTCCTCTTATTACAGTCAATCCTCCTAACTATCTTCTAGCAAACATGTTTCTTACTTCAAATGTACACAATATCGGTTTCACCCCTTTCAAGACATTAGAGACATGAGTATTTATGTTCATATGACTTGATAGATAAAACATAATAACTCTATGTTTTATCAATCAAGTCATATAAACTTAAAAACTCATCAAGGAATCCACACAAAAGGCAATAACACACAATTATCTTTTTAATATATTACTTTCAACTAACAATTATTCTCACCATATTCCACTAATTTTCATGCCACAATATCACATTATCTAAATATAATAACACTCCGTGATAATATTCAAGCCTAATTAGATTTTATCAATTTAATCCATGCAAACACCATTCCCGAAGGCCTAAGACTTGAAACCTCCTCATGTTACTATCAATATTAAGTGTATCTATCCCTAGTATACCACAAGTTAACCATAACCTACCTTGATCAACGATCTAGAAAACATCAAGTTGCAACAAAAATACTTTTTCTTTCCTTCATGCTCCTATTATCCCATATATCAAGAAATCACATAATTATAAGAGTAATTAAGAAATTACTCTTTGAATCACAAATTTGGAAATTCATCCCACTAATTTTACCCTTATAAACATTACCCAAAGGCCAATTACCCATTAAAATTCTCTATTATATTCAACCCATCTCTATTAATGGAGTTTTAATGTTAAAGATTTTATCTTTATAGAATTAAAGGACCCCAACCACCAACTTCATGCTTTAGAATCACTAATTCATGCTAGAAATCATTAATGAATAATTTAGAAGTGCTTCTAGGTGATATTAACCAAACCCATAAGTTTTTCCCAAAATCTTATGAACTTACGGTTTAAATCCCCAAGAATATTATCATTAATGATTGTTCTAAGGATTCTAGGATGTTCAAGAATTGAAATACAAATAAGATGACAACATAAACTTACCTCAACAATGAATTTTAACCTTAAACATGAGCAAATCATCCCCCACAGATTAGAAATGAAATATTTGAGTTTTAGGAAAAAACTCTTCAAAATCAGCATTAAATAATGTCCATTACCACTACAATAGTAAATTTCTCAGTTCGGACAGTGTTAACTAAAATGGCCAAACTGTTTACTCCAAAAACGGATTAACGAACAGTCAAATATATTGGAAAGAATACTTAAATATTTTTAATTTGGTGGGAATTTCCCCTATAAATCTATATATATTAGAAGATATAAATGTTTGTATTTGACCCTACCTTAAACATAGCTCGAAACTCAATCGATAAGAACGCTTTCAACTTAACTTTGTGCTAGGGGTATTCTATGACCTTAGTATATGTACAATGCACTCCCATACTTAAGAATTAGTTTTGTAACTTATTATTAATGAATTTCTTATTCCTTTTCCATAATTATTTTCAGTAGTTACGAAATGAGTCTTTATAACCTTAGTATAGAGCGCCCAAGACACCTCTGCATCCGTAGGCTCCATCTCTTAAATTCTTAATATTCTCGTTCGACAAATCCTATGGAAAGCTAGTGTGATTAACCTACTCATGATCTAACGCTTCTAATGCAGAATACAAAGGCTGCATTATGACTCCTTTGGCTATGTTGTTCGCCTTCATGACCGACCCTAGCACAGCTTGTGCATTGCCTTGTTGTTCTTTCTTCACATGATCTGCTCCATTCTTCATATCTAGGAATGATAAAAATGGCCACATACTTCATCATACACTCATCCTTTGTATCAAATGCACTTTGATTTGGTTCACTACATTACACTCCACATTCGTACAAAATTCATTGTTCTTCACCTTACAAATCAAGACAAGCTACACAAGCATATGTATCATATAAATTAATATCAAAATCGTATTAAAAAGGGTTAAATGTGAGGTAAACAATAATATAAAATCATGACTTTGGCCTCACATCAACACTGCAAACCTAAGCTTTTGCTCACCCAGGACAATGTTATACCCTATAACTACGATTCTTTAATCTAAATTAAAACTATTTCAGTCAATCAAAGAAGACCACAACTACAAACATCAAGTATTTTCTTCATATTTGAGTATTTTCTTTAAACTAAACTCACAACAACCAACGTAAAACATCCCAACCTTACGAACCAACTCCAGTAAGCATGTATGAAAGCTTAGAAATATCACAACATAAAAGATCAAATATTCAAGCAAATTGTACTATATATTTTCCCCTCACACCAAGAAAATTTACTTTAACTAAAATAATAATATTCAAACATGGGAATATAAATTATCAAACTCTTACGCTACCAAAAAAAATTTACGTGTGACAAAAAGTGAACCATAAGCTTGATTGTAGTGTACTTGCTCTATCAATTCAAGAAAGTTCATATGTAGGATTAAATAGTTCTTCATTTAGTTTTAATGTAGGCTAAGGGATTGGTAGAAACATTTCAATAAGATAGTGACTAATCCCTCCTAGGCATTTCTAATATATCACTTTTCACAATTTAGCGTTTTAAAAATCACTTTTCTAATCCTTTTACTTTTCCGTTATTTTCTATGTATTTTCTTCTCTATTTTATTGATTGAGCATGTTTAATACTAAAAAGGATTCTGTTTTTATATTATATTTTTCTTTTTTTCCAATGCTATATCTTTTTTTGGTTTATCTCAAACATCAACCTTGTTTCTTTTTTCAGGTTTTGCAACTTCACCACCTCCCTTCATTTCTTCTTAACTTCCTTCAATTGATTAACACTAGATCAAGTACCTTTTGGGATCACTCTAAATAAAATATTCATTCTCTACGAATAAAAGGGATCACATATGTGGCTATCAAAGAAATTCGTTTAAAGGCTCAAAAGGGCTTCCTTGAATAATTTACAAGGGTAGGCACAAGAGAGGATATGAAAAGAATGAATAAATAAAGAATTGCCGCTACACTTCCTAAATTTAAGTAATATTATTTCACTTCACTAAACACATAAGTCAAGTTCTAGACAACAATATAACTTAACACAAAGAATTCAACTAATTTCTCGCACCACATATGACACATATTCAAAATAAGTACACCATCATATGTATATATTTCTAGTCAATAATTCACCAAGAATTCGTATTAAGCACATGTGCACCATGGGAAAATGTTTCAGCATCAGAAATTTTTTCAAGTCTCTGTTCAAGTTTGATAAGGGCTAAAGTTATGTTTGACTTATATAAATATATTCCAAATATAATTTTATAGAAATTTTAACCTAGGAAGATCTTGGATCTTCAATGAAAATAAGATCATATTAGTTTAATCTTCTCTTCTCCTTTATTTATTTGTATATTTTTCTTTGGATAATTAATGATAATTTCTCCATGTCTATGTGGAGTTAAATTTTTTGTCCTAGGATTGTGGTAGCTAGATACATGATTGTTAATGTAATGTCCTGAGTCTGTACCCCAGACTCTTCACGGTGCTTATGACCCCGAAGGAGCACAAGCTAATCCATGACTGATATCTGTTGTGAGCACTGGAACATGATACTGTAATAAATACAGAATAATAGGCTGAAATGCCATAAGGTTCAAAACATCTAAAATACTGATAAATTATATCATCTGAAATAACAATTTGTAAAACTGTACAGTGTCTGAAAACTAGTCTGAAAAGCCTCTAACTAAAAATGTCTGAAAATGAAGTTGATGGGACAATCCCCCAACTAATTCCATCTACTGAAATACTGAGTCTACTGAAATAATGAAATAAAAGAATATCCTCAAATGATGAGGACTCACTGCTAATCTACTGCTACTGGCTGAATCTGAGTCTATCTATGCACAATCAAGAATCGGAGTGTCCGAACCTATGATATGAGACATCATAGCGCAAAGAAAGAGTATGCGTCAGTAAGTGGAATTTACTGGTATGCTAGATGAGGTAAGGCTGAATGCAAAGGTTCATATGCATGAACAATAACTGACTGAATGATATAGAGTTACTGAACATGAGAGTACATGGATAACTGATACTGTTGTAATACTGAGTATGCGCTAATGTGCATATAAATAAATGTTATGACTAAGCTTGTCTGAAGCTAAGTCCTAAATTTTGAAACTGAGTAACAGATATCTGAAGTTACTAATAACTGATTTACTGATACTGGTTGACTATATCTGACAGTCTTAATTCGGTAGAACTGAACTGAGTTCTATTCTGAAGACTAAGACTGAGACTGAGACTGTGAGAGGTAATCATCTAATCGACATTCCCCAAATAAGATAGGATAACTGAGTTGGGGTCGAACCTGTGATCCAAGTTGGAAGGGTGTCAGTACCGTGCCACGAGTAAAGACACTGAAGAGTTACCCCCATCTGACAGGTACTCTAATGAGAACGGTGGAACCCACATTTGGCAAGTTAAAACACCTCATCAACCCTCAACTAGTAGGTTTTATGTCTCAACCTATGCTGGCTACGTAGTTCTGGAATGCAAAGATTGCTTCTAGAGATCACACCCTTTACTGGAAAGTGAGCCCCCATCCTTGGGTTCACTCGATGCTGAATCCTACTCCTAACTGAAAGACACTGAACTCAGTATTCTAAACTGGACACGACTGATAGCGAGCTTACTGAGTTTTCTTGAGTTCGATAACTGGTTGAGTTCTGTAACTGATTGAGAGTACTACTGATCGTGACATGACTGAAATTATGTAACTGACACTGACTCTAGGCATACAGTTAAATTGTCGGGTATTAAATACCCCCAGGACTCCATAGCATGAAAAATAAAGCACAATATACTCTTGAAAATCATAACATTGTATACTTGTCAATAGTTCATTCATAGAGGCTTTTAATCAAACACTTGTAATGCAGATACTTATACATGAATGGGGAATACATGCTATCATGTTATAATGACACTATTTCATTCACATAGGCATTTTATCAAACACATGGGGACCATGCTTAGGTTATACAATAATCAAAACATATAGTTATCATGGTTGCATCAATGAACTTAAAAATTGAAGGTTTTATCATGAAGATTATGTAATTCAACACATACAATGATTTATTTCATAAAAACCTGTAATTTAATCATGGACTAAAACCCAATAATAACATGAACATGTATTTAATTCAATTTAATTCAAGCATGGAAGTTCACAATTCAACAATCTTGTATTTTGAAAATGGATTTGTGGACTATATGGGTGAAAGGAACCCATAGATGAACACCTAACATATCTTAATTTATGAGTTTCTTGAAGTTCTTGGTGAATCCTTTGAAATTGCTCTTGGTTTCTTGAAGCTAGGGTTTGTAATTTTGAGAGAGAATGCTTTTAATTTGGGATAAATTGAGTGAGTAATGACTTAAAACTGATAATTCGATCAAAGTTCCGGTATTTTCATGAGTATTATCCCAAAAGTTTATCCCAATAAAGTTTTATACTCCTTTGGAAGGAGAGCATAGCCAGTAACATCCACTACTAAAAATTTAGAAAAATCAACCTCATTTAGGTCTGTAATATTGAGAATTTTTAAAATTTTATTTTGTTGAAAAACTGATCTCTTGATGTTAGTTTATTTGGAGAAAAATTGCGGTAAATTTCCTAAAAATGAAGTCTAAATTTTATTTTGTTAAAATACCGTTCTCTTGAGGTCAGTTTATTTGGAGAAACATTGCGATAAATTTCCTAAAAACGTAGCAAAAAATTAGTGTACTAGAAGTAATAAGGAATTTAAGGTATGAAATTGATATAGGGAGCATTACTTTGGGCCAAAAAAGTAGATAAATACCTTCTACTAACACTAGCATGTCATAAATGACAAAACATTTTTGGTTAACTGCTTTAAGAGGCTTCAGACCGTGGGGACATATATATATATACTAGTCAAGTGAACATGTTTTGCACGTGTGTCATATTAATTAATAATAAAGCTATGATATAAAAATTAAAATAATATAAAATTATACTGCATAAACGTAGTATCAAATTACTTTCGTATAAATCAATACCATAGTTTTTGACTATATAGCATTTTCATATTGTGTATATATAAGCACTTTTTTATCAGTTAACTCAAAAATCTAACTGTTAAGGACCCACATTGATAAGAAATATCGTATTTATTTGGTTATCAATTTAGTACAACAACATACCCCCAATAAATTCCCACCAAGTGGTGGTTATTGATTTAGTATGTTTAGAAATTAAAAACTAATAAAACGAATCGATAATACATAAAATCAAACTATAAACCAACCGATGATGAAATACTTTTGAGAGGAGTAAAACTTGTGGCAACAAAAAAGGAAATAAATATGTGAAAAGGCTCTAATTTTGACTTATATACAAAAAAAAAAAAAAAAGATAGTAAAAAGAGATATATCCCAATTTTGAATGAAATAACATGCTTGTAATTTGCAAAACATCATTTATTAAAAATAATAATTTTAATTGACAATAGAAATTAAAATTACCTCGAAAAAGAGTGTTTGATCATATTTTGTATGTGTGACAACAATTGGAGCCTGTATCCAAAAAAAAAAATCCATTGAAGTATATCAATAAACATATTGATGATATGCTAAATTTATTTATAATTAAAATAATTTCATATAAGCAAAAATTTTAAAGGAACTTCTTATAACGAAGAAGGCTAGAAAAACTTAAAAAAATTAAGAAGAAAACATTAACAAATCATCAATCAAAATCAAAACAAAATTAAGAAAAGAAGAAAATATAGAAGTAGAAGATATTTTTCTAGTAAAATTTGATCAATAACTACTTAAGTAGAATTGTAGACATTCCTTTTTTATATAAGGTAAAATTTCATTTGATTTAGAATTTTTTTCTTTTTTGGTGAAGATTTAGAAGTTAAATATATGAATAAAATATAATTTTTTATTTCCATACATATATTTTTAAAAAAAGTATATTTTGTTTTCTAAATTTTTTTTATTAATAAACTCATACCTTTTCTGCCTTTCGTTACTTTTAAAAAGTATATTTTCTTGTTTTTCCTTTTCATGGGTAGTTTTTTTCCTAAAAAATTGTGTAGGATTCTTAAGTAAAAATTTGCCATATTACATTTAATTCCTTTTAGTTATGTGATTCTTCCTTATTTTTTTTTTTTATATCCTAAATATTTAAATAATAATTATTTTTTTAAAAAAGTGAAAAGATGATTTTTTTATTTCCATACATATGTTTTTAAAAAAAGTATATTTTGTTTTCTAATATTTTTTTTTAATAAATTCATACCTTTTCTGCCTTTCGTTACTTTAAAAAAGTATATTTTCTTGTTTTTCCGTTTCATGGATAGTTTTTTTCCTAAAAAATTGTGTAGGATTCCTAAGTAAAAAAATTTCATATTACATTTAATTCCTTTTAGTTATGTGATTCTTCCTTATTTTTCTTTTTGGATCCTAAATATTTAAATAATAATTTAATGTTAATTATTGTTTTAAAAAAGTGAAAAAACGATTTTGTCTATTGCAGGGTGTTTTAATGAAGGACAAAAAGTTCAAATCATATTTTTAATTTAATAATAATTATATTTTTAAAAAGGTAAAAAGATGATTTTGTCTATTACGGGGTGTTTTAATGAAGGACAAAAAGTTCAAATCACATTTTTAAGGGTCTTCACACTTTTAATATATTATAGATTATAGATATAAATTAGTTATGTGATTCTTCCTTATATTTTTTTTTGTATCCTAAATATTTAAATAATAATTTAATGATAATTATTTTTAAAAAAAGTGAAAAGACGATTTTTTTATTTCCATACATATGTTTTTTTAAAAAGTATATTTTGTTTTCTAATTTTTTTTTATTAATAAATTCATACCTTTTCTCCCTTTCGTTACTTTAAAAAAGTATATTTTCTTGTTTTCCGTTTCATGGGTAGTTTTTTTCCTAAAAAATTGTGTAGTATTCCTAAGTAAAAATTTGCCATATTACATTTAATTCCTTTTAGTTATGTGACTCTTCCTTATTTTTCTTTTTGTATCCTAAATATATAAATAATAATTTAATGATACTTATTTTTAAAAAAAAGTGAAAAGACGATTTTGTCTATTGCGGGGTGTTTTAATGAAGGACAAAAAGTTCAAATCATATTTTTAATTTAATGATAATTATTTTTTTAAAAAGGTGAAAAGACGATTTTGTCTATTATGAGGTGTTTTAATGAAGTACAAAAAGTTCAAATCACATTTTTAAGGGTCTTCACACTTTTAATATATTATAGATATAGATATAGATATAAATTATGGATGTATATGTAAATGGTTCTTTCACATTAAAAAAATTTAAAAATATATTTTAAAAAAAATAAAAAATCCATTTTAACCACTAAATTTTACTTGAAATTCCATCACTAGCTTCGTGTCAAATATTTTGACCTAAAAGCCATTTATTTATTTTGATCTTTTAAATAAATCTAATGGAATGAGTTTAAATTTTGTACATCATTAGTATACAAATATTCTACACCATCAGATAAGTTAAATAATTAACTCCAAATTAATTTAATTAAAAATTAGGAGAACACCAATTAAAAGTATAATCTTAATTGTACTTTAACCAAATTAGTTAATGTTTTCTTTTATAAATTGAATCAAAATTTTACTCTTCTATGTTTCGCTCAGTAAAATATTAAGAATTAATGAACTTCACAACTCAAATGTTCTTACTTGCAACAAGTAATTGTATCATGCATGAGATTGTTGATCTTATGTTGCTTTTGATGCTTTAAGGATTTGTTATTGCATATTTGTTCTGTATGAAAGTTTATCAAATAAATTTGAATTGTTTCTCTTTAAAAAAGTTTTAAAACACTAAAAGTTTTAATATAACATAAGTATCTTGAAATAAATTATGTATGCTTCAATCACATTAAAAAGATATGGATATTGAATTAAAAGACTAGCAAAGATGAGTTCAAGAAGTTTTCCACAATATTAGAAGAAAACATTTAAAATAAGAAAAAAAAAAGAAACTTAGAAATTTTATGTCTTAGATCTTATAGTTGTTGTGTTAGTTCAGAGACGCCCTCTACGATTGCCCTACAATATCAGAATATCTAATTTTGTTGTTAGTTTCATGGTCGTCCAAGCCACTAGTCTGTCTGACGAGGCAAGCCAGCTCATATCTGTCACGTCGACCTTTGTCTTCCCAGTTACAGCACCCTAATTCCCCCAAAAAAACCTAGTTTGCTTACCAAAACTATAGTTTTTCCTAATGAAGATACGGATGACAAGGAACAAAACAATACCAAAGATGGAGAAGCCAAGAAATAAAATATATAGACTTGATGAAGCCCAATGTGATATAACAACACAATAAGAAGCTACTAGGTAGAGCAATCTCTATGAAGCAGCGTTACACATCAATGGAGTATCAAATATCTTTGACTGAGGAGGTAAACAAGATAAATGTAATGGAAGATCTACAATTGGCAGTGAGTAGTAAATTTTTCTATGGATGGTCAGAGTTGGAGGATCTCAGTACTCAAATTCCTACGCAATGCACTATTAAAGGTGATTGTAAGATTGTTCTACTTATGATGAGGTTCAACTTACTAGAAGATTCTGTAAATATGATGTCTAAAACATCTTCTACATAACTATGAGGGATGAAGAGGATTATCAAATAAGACCCTTCATTTTTGATGCCATGTTTAAACAAGGTAAAAGGACTACTAAAGCAATGGTTTGGATTTTATTTCCAGGCATATTACCTACTTTTTTTGCAAAGAAGTCTATTTTTTTCTCTGATTGCTGCTATTGGAAAACCGATCCGTCTTTATATAGCTACAATCAACAAAACTATACCTCGTTGTATGAGGATCAAGGTGCAGGTGGATTTGGTTGTGAAACTACCTGACTTTGTGGAGCTATAGGTGGATAGAAACAAAAGCAACACTGCTAGAGTCCAAAATATAAAATTTAATATGACATGCTCCTTAAATATTTTCATACATGCAAGCTTCATGGTCATGAGGAAAGAGAATGTAGGAATTTACATCCTGAATTAAAAAATAAGTGCCCGAAGAGAAAAGAGAAGATATAGTTCAAGAAAAGGATGTTGTCCCTGTGCAAAGAAGATTTATAGACAGAAAGTTGCCCTTTCTAAATGGAATCCTATGCAAAGAAGATTCTGATTTGAGAAGGGTGACTTACTAATGTCCCCAACTACTGAGAGTGTCCATACCAACAAAAAAATTACAATGTCCAATACTTTTAGAAAACTACAAGAAGAAGGGGAGGGTAGTAAGGTTTTAGAAGAAGGGAGAAACAAGATAGCAGATAATATAGGTCAATCTAGCAAATTAAGTTAGGATATATCATCATATCATGTACTAATAAATGAGGCCCAAACCTTAACACAAATGAATTCAGTAGTAACATTAGCAATAAGCATAAAAGTAGAGACAAGCATAGTAAACGTAGGTAATCAGGTAGATAAGGTGCAATAATCAAAGGGACATACAGAAAAAACTTCCACTAAAGAGTGGATCACAAAATCATTCCACAAAGTGCAAAATCAGGACAACACTTTAAATGTTCCTATAAGTATTGTGAAGAGCAATGGAGATGATAGGAAAGTGATGACAAAGATGCAATAATTGGAGCTGAAAGTGCCAATGCAAAATAGAGGGTACTGCACTACAAAAAAATATAAAGATCAGTGACCAAGAGAAGAATTCATGTATGAATGCAGGGCAGGATATAGAAGAACAAATAAAAGAGGCACTATCCTTAACACAAGTGAATGTAGTAGTAATGATGCAGAGCAACAGAATAGGTTGGTTGAACACGAGAAACTTACAGACTTAAGAAGCCAGGGGAACACAGTCCTAGTGTTCGTATTCTATTGTTTACAACTCAAAGCATTCAAGTTTGGTTACTACTTACTAATTACTTCCAAAATCCCCCATTTACTTTTCTGCACTTCTCATAAACTACATAAAGTCAAGTAACTATTCAACATCTTCTCTGTGGGATCGACCCCAACCTTGTTGGGTTACTATATTTGGCATCAACTGCAACATACTTCTTTGAAGGTTAGTTTTGGGATACATTAAATTTGGGTGACATCAAATTCTTATCAAGATATGAGTTACCTCATGATTCATCAACACACCGTACGACTCGTAGGATGACTCGTAAGTACAATAGAACCCAAAGCCAAACTGAGAATCTAAGTATGGAGAAGATACGACTGGAGCATCTGAGTCGTAACTTGAAGGTACGGGTCGTGACAAGGAACCATAAACATAATAGAATCTAAGGATACAATTCAAGATTGAAGTCTCAAAAGTATACGAGTTAGAAGTCTGAGTACGACTCGTATAGGGAAACCGTAAGTAGATTAGTGTTCAAAGCTTAGAAAGACAGAAGTACCAGGTGGATACGAGTGAAGGCCATGAGTCGTATGGTCAAGGTACGACTCGTGAGCAGAAGTCGTAAGTAGAATAGAAAGTTAAAGCCTTGGTAGATCAGACACTGGAATGGATACGAGAGGCATAGTATGACTCGTATGATGAGCATACGAGTGGATGAGCAAGTCGTACCATGTGCCATCATAACTTTACCTTTCCCATTTTTATTAGTATTTTTGAGTATTTTTGAGATACTATAAATACCCTAGGGTTTATCTTTTATTAGGTTACATTCTTCAATATCTTTTTACATTCCAATCTACTCTATTACATACTTTTGCTTTGTTCTTGCGATTTTGGGGTTTTATTCAATAGAAGATTCTAGATTTTATTCTTCTCATTATTGTGCAATTAATTTCGTGTTTTCTTCATTGATAATCATGGTTTATTGCATAAACATGAGTGGCTAACTTCCCTGACTAGGATTGTGAGAACCCTGGTGGATTAACTACATAACAAAAGTGAGAGATTCATCTATTCTAAAGTAAAGTGCATATATCTTAATCCTCTTCATATAAATTAACCTCAAAGCTATTGCAGAAGCTTGGGGATAGCCTGTATTTATAAACATCCTCACAAGGGAGTTTGTGATTGAAAAAATAAATTAATATAGTAATTTGAGATTCACTTTCATCATTGCTATTCTGCCAACTCAGCTAATCAACTCTAGACTCAAAAGGTGATCGTTGAACTAAAGTCATAGACAAGGAAGAATAAGGTGACACCCTGAGACTCACAAGGCAAAAGGTGAGATTTAGCAACACATTCACAAGACTGTTGATAATACATATCTTGTCGACTTTATATGTAGAGTAGTAGAACAAGTGGTTTGAAAATGAGAAACTTATAGAGTTAATAAATCAGTGTGAACACAGTACTAGTGCTTGTCTTCTATTATTTACAAATCAAAGCATTCAAGTTTGGTTACTACTTATTGATTACTTCCAAAACCCTCCATTTACTTTTTTGCACTACTGGTGAACTACATCAAGTTAAGCAACTATTTAACATCTTCTTTATGGGATCGACCCCAACCTAGTTGGGTTACTATATTTGGCATCGACTGCAATATACTTCTTTAGAGGTCAGTTTTGGGAAACATCAAATTTTGGTGACGTTTTCGGGGAAGACAGTTTGATTTGTTAATTGAATTAGTAAAGTTTGTGGGTTTTTATTTTTTATTCTGATTTGGCATATGGCGGTGTATGTCAAACATTAGGATAAGAGGCGATCCCTTAATCCCATTCTATCCAGAACCAGAAAGAATTCTTCAAACACCAAGAAGAATATTAGGACAAGTACATGATGGGATTCAAGATCCTCCCTCACCTATTGATCCCAACACGACACTTTCGCATGCTCCTGTTGATCAAAAAAATATATAGATTTATTGATGCAATAACTAATAGATGCTTATGTGGAAGAGAGAAGAACAACTGAAGAGGCCCAATTAGTTGTAGAGACTGGGTTAGCTCAAAACGGAGGAATATCAAGGCCTAGACAGATAGCTGAACATCGAGACAGAGTTTAGAGAAACAGAGCTCCATTGATATCTGCATACTAGAACTTACACCCATACAGTGATTAAGAAGATATGGGTTATGTTGAACTTGTTGAGATCGGAGCCATCATTCCTCCTACCTTACCACCCAATGTGAAGTTTGATATTACAAGCACCATGATGCAATTGTTGAACTTAAAAGGTGTATTTTCAAGATCAACTACTGATGATGCAAACATGCATCTTGCTAACTTCACTAGGAGCTACACATCATATACTATTCCGGGGGTAGATCAGGAAACTTTGAGACTGAGACTGTTCCTATTTTCATTAACGGGAGAACCATCACTATGGAGGACTTTCAAGAGGCTCAATCACTGCCTGGCATGAGTTGTGTGAATATTTCTGAATAAATTTTTCCCTCATGCAAGGATACTACAGTTTAAAGATGAGATTTATAACTACAGATAGTTACCTACAGAATACTTGTATAAAGCATGGTTTAGATTTAAGAAGAAACTGAGCATGGTACCAAATCATAGAATTAGAGGGTAGAATTTATTGGAAATCCTCTATAGATAACTGAATGTCAGTTCAAGAACAATGGCAGATACAATTTCAAGAGGCCCACTCATGCATCTTTGGTAGGATGCTGCACAAGAAATGCTAGATGATATTTTGGTGAGTAATAGAGGATGAAATACTAAAGATTCTGAGTGTGGTGTAGGTATTTATGCTATTGGGGTTGATAATGCATATATAACTGATCATGATATAGTATCTTAGGAAGTTGCACAACTTCGGACAAATATTGGGCTATTTACAAAATAGTTTGCAACAATGAGTGCTGAGAAAGTAAATGTAGTTGCAGCACATGCATCTACTTCTAGAACTTTTGAAATTGAATTCGAAGAAGAAGCAAAGCATCTTAATCATAAGTTGGCGGATTTTTGAGCCCAAGGGCAAGGAATCATGGTCAGAATTATTATAATGACAGATATAGAGATAGAAGTAGAAAGAGAGATGATGGTTGACAACAAAAATATGACTACAAGGAGAAGAGTGATAAATATGTTCTACTAGGTAGTGGAGATACCGAGTGTAGAGTTGAGGCAATGTAGTCAAAACTAGTCAAAGGGCAAGAAATTCAAGAGAACTGTCTTAAGGAGATTAATAAAGATCTATTCGGGCTAAATCATAAAGTTGAGATAATCAAACAACTAGAGTAGCAGTATGTCCAGATGTCATCCATATTGAATCAAAGACAACCTGACACTCTTCCTCGTAATATGGTTACAAATCCAAAGAATGATGGTCACTACCATAACATTACCACTTGGAGTGGTAAAACCATCATAGATCCACCTGTACCGATTGTAGATGAGCAAAATAATAATGATGACCCTATTGATGTAGAAAGCTGTAGCAAGCAAGATAAAGGAAAAAAGAAGGTTGAGGAGCCCGGGTTGAAGACCATTCTGAAACCTCTTCCTCTTTTTCCTCAAAGGCTGAAAAAGAAATAAGAAGATGGTAAGTATTAAAAGTTTTTGTCAATGCTAAAAGAGCTGTCAGTCAACACCCTACTTGTTGAGGCATTAGAGCAAATACCAGGATATGCAAAATTCATGAAAGATCTAATCACCAAGAAGAGGCCAGTTAGTTATGAGCCAGTCGTCAATATTCATCATTGCGGTGCTATAGGTACTAGATCATTGGTGAAGAAGGAGGAGGATCTTGGTGCATTTACTATACCATTCACCATTGGATCTTTTGAGTTTACTCGTTCTTTGTTTGATTTAGGTGCTAGAATCAACCTCATGCTATTTGCAGTGTCTAAATATTTGGGGATGGGAGCACCTAAACCAACCACTATGAGATTAGTGATAACAGACAGTTGATTTTTATATGACATATTGATGGATGTGGCTTCTTTCATCTTTACTGTGAATTTTGTGATATTGGACTACGAAGTGGACTTTCAAGTCCCAGTTATTCTGGGAAGACCATTCTTATATATAAGAAGGACTTTGATTGATTTAGAGCTAGGTCATCTAATGCTGAGACTCAATGATAAATAAGTGATCTTTAATAGATGCAAACACATGAAGCAGCGTGATGAGTTAAGAGTGATATCAGTGATTAATGTGTTTGATGAAGAAATAGACTCTTTCCATGATATTGATGTAGTATCAACTTGTGAGGATACTTCTAATACTATTCCTATTAAAGAGAGCTTGGGAGTATAAGCTCTAGCAACCGTGATCATGAACTTTGATAGTGATGGTATTAAGGACTATGATGAGATAGTATGGGATCTCTATGGGAGTGATTCTTACACTTATGAACCAAAAAATCTTGATTTGGATTTGAAGAATAAAACTACTCTATCTGCTCGTCCATCAATTAAAGAGCCATCAGTCTTAGAGTTGAAGTCACTCCTTTCTCATTTATGCCATGCATTCTTGTGGGCCAACAACACTTTGTCGGTAATTATTATAGTCGATTTAATTGACTCAGAAGTGGAAGCTTTATTATTAGTATTACAGAGATTCAAGAGGGCCATTGGTTGGTCCATTACAGATATTGTGGGTATCCCGCCTAGTCTTTGTACTCATAAAATTCAACTTAAGCCGGATTGTATTCCAAGTGTTGAACATCAATATCGACTCAATACTCCTATGCAGGAGGTGGTAAATAAAGAGATAATCAAGTGGTTGAAAGTTGGTATAGTTTATCCTATTGTTGATAGTAAGTGGGTTAGTCCGGTACAATATGTTCCAAAGAAAGATGGTATTACTGTTGTGCCTAATAAGAAGAATGATCTAGTGAGGATGAGGACCATCACAGGATGAAGAGTATGCATGGACTATAGAAAATTGAACACATAAACTTAGAAGGACCATTTTCCCATGCCATTCATAGACCAGATGTTAGACAGGTTAGCGAGCAGAGGATAGTATTGTTTTCTTGATAGGTATTCAGGATATAACCAAATCACTATTGAACCTGAAGACCAAGAGAAGACCACCTTCACTTTTCCTTATGGGACCTATACATTCAGACGTATTCTATTTGGGCTATGCAATGCTCGAACCATATTTTAGAGATGTATGATGTCAATCTTCTCTGACATGGTAGAAGACACCATCAAAGTGTTTATGGATGATTTTTCAGTTGTTGGTGATTCTTTTGATGACTTCTTAGTGCACTTGTCAAATGCTTTTAGAAAGTGTGAAGAATGCAACTTGGTACTTAACTGGAAAAATATCATTTTATGTTCAAAGAAGGTATAGTCCTTGGGCACAAAATTTCAAATAGGGGTATTGAGGTAGATAGAGTGAAGATTGAAGTGATCGAGAAATTACCTCTGCTAATTTCTATGAAGGATGTTCGTAGAATTTTGGGACATGCTGAGTTTTATAGGTGATTCATTAAGGATTTCTCCAAGATTGCCAACCCTCTTTGTAGGCTTCTTGGTAAAGAAGTGAAATTTGAGTTTCATGAATCATGCTTGAAGGCTTTTGAATGTCTGAAAGAGAAGTTGATGAATGCTCTTATTATTGTGTTTCCAGTCTGGTCCTTACCTTTTGAGATTATGTGTGACTCAAGTGGATTTTCCTTAGGGGTTGTACTAGGTAAAAAAGAGAAGATCCTTCATATCATCTACTACTGTAGCAAAACATTAAATCCTGCCCAAAAGAACTACATCATGATGGAACAAAAGTTGTTGGCAGTGGTTTTTGCCTTTGAGAAGTTTAGGTCTTGTTTGATTGGGACAATGGTGATTGTGCACACTGATCATGCAGAATTACGGTACTTAATGGAAAAAAAAAATGCTAAACCTAGACTGATTAGGTGGATGCTATTGCTGCAAGAATTTGATTTCGAGGTCAAAGACAGAAAAGGTACTGAGAATCAAGTTGCAGATCATTTGTCTAGGCTTGAGGAGGAAACTATGAAGAAGGCTGAAGATGGGCTAGAGTTTGATGACAGTTTTCTAGATGAGCAGATGTTAGAAGCTTCCCAAGATCTAATTCCATGGTTTGCAGACTATGCAAATTATCTACCAAGTGATCTAATTCTAGAAAATCTTTCCTTTCAGCAGAGAAAGAAGTTTATGCCTGAGGTAAGGAAATTTTTTTGGGATCAGCCTTATTTCTTAAAAATATGTGTAGATGTGATTATTCGAATATGTATACCAACGGTAGAGATGATGAGCATACTTGAGGCTTGCCATTCTTCGCCAGTTGGGGGTCATCATGAAGGAACCCGCACTGCCCACAAAATCATACAATGTGGGTATTATTGGCCAAAATCTACAAAGATGCACATGATTTTTCTTCTACTTGTGATCTATGTCAACGACAAGGTAATATCTCTAGATGCCATAAACTTTCTATGACTCCTATTTTAGAATTGGAATTGTTTGATATTCGGGATATAGATTTCATGGGACCTTTTGTGACTTTTTTTGACATGAATTATATACTTATGGTTGTGGATTATGTATCCAAATGTGTGGAATCAGTTGTGTTCCCCAACAGTGAAGCACGTTGTGTCACTCCATTCTAAAAAAAAACATATCTTTTCTTAATTTGGCACCCCACGTGCAATCATTAGTGACAGTGGGTCACATTTTTGTAATCGTCTATTCAAAAGTATGCTTGAGAAGTATGGAGTGAAACACAAGGTGGTAACACCATATCATCCGCAAACTAGTGGACAATTTGAGGTGTCCAACAGAGAAATCAAGTCCATATTGGCGAAGACAGTAAATACCAATAGGACTGATTGATCCCAAAAATTTGATGATGCATTATGGGCTAATCAAACAACATGCAAGAACCCCATTGGTGCTTCTTCTAATCCGTTGGTGTATGGAAAGACTTGCCAATTGCCTATTGAACTTGAACATAAATCACCGTGGGCTTTGAAGAAGCTAAATTTTTAGTGGCAAGACGAGCCAAGTCAAGGATAAATAGTATGAATAAGTTGGATGAATTTTGACTACAGGCGTATGAAAGTTCTAAACTTTACAAGGAAAATATAAAGCCATATCATGATCAAAATTTTTTGGAAAGAATCTTTGTAAAAGGTGACTAGGTATTTCTCTACAATTCAAGGCTTCACTTGTTTCTAGGTAAGTTGAAGTCTAGATGGTATGGTCCTTTTATTATTCTAAGAGTGTTTCCATATGGTGCTTTGGAATTGAAGTGGGATGGTGAAACCCTGTTCAAGCTGAATGGGCAAAGAGTCAAGCACTACATGGGTAAGGAAATAAATATGATTTTTGAGATAAACCTTGGTGAAGGCTAGGAAACCAAGATAATTACGTCGTCTAACGACGTTAAATCAAGCACTGCATTGGAGGCAACCCATGAGTCTAGTTGGTGAAATATGAGTACCCAACTTAGCCACGCCATGTTGCAATGTTAAATCAAGAGTTGCGTAGGAGGCAACCCATGTTTTTTTACTTATTTATTTACAGGGTAATATGTTTGTTTAGTGTGGGACTAATAATTGCAGAAAAGATCCAGAAAAGTTTAAGAAGGTTGGTCATACAGAATCTTCATGAGTCGTATCTTGATGGTATGACTCGAGAGTAGGAATTGAAGGACATGAGAGAATTTGAAATTAGGTAAAAGTTTCTAGACTCTTTACAACTCTCATAATGAGTCGTACCCTAAGATACGTCTCGTCACATTGAGTCGTATCCACTCTAGAACCTTGGTAAGGTTTCAGGTATATACGAGTTGAAGAAATGACCCGTAAGCCTGGGTATAAGTCGTACACATGACTCGTACCCAAGCTAACCCGGTCGGGGTCGTGGGTCAAACTGGCATAGAAAGATTGATTTAAAAAGAAATAGGGAACCCGATACAGGTACTCGAGATTCAAAACAACTCCTAAACCAAAATACCTCCATCTTTGATCAATTTTTGAACTCCAAAAGCACAAAAATACTTTGAACTAGTTACCAACTTGCGCGAATTCCCAGCTTGCATGAATTTAAGTACAAATTTGGGAAGAATTTTGAAAAATTAAAGCACCCTAAGCTCTCTCTTATTCAAGTAAGTGTTTGAACCTAAATTGCTCTATTTTTTGAGTTGAAAATGATAATGTGTGATAGTATAAACTTTCTTCGAGTTAAATTTACTTCGTTGTTGCATTTTGGTACCCTATTAATTATATTTTGAGTTGAATATAGAAATCGGGGGAAAACTTGATTTTGGGTATTGCTGTGACTAAATTTGTGTGATATTGCTACACAAATGCAAGGGTAGATTGGGAAATTTAAATTGTAGTCAACTCAAAAGTTGAACTTCTATGTTGCAGTGGATACGAGACCTCTTATGACTCATACCCATAAGTAACGAGTTGTAATAAGAATCGTACCCACTAATAACATAGATGTCTAACTGAGTGTGGATTCTGGTATAGGTAAGACTTGCCTAAATGAGTCGTATCTATACCATATGACTCGTACATTGCAGTTGTAAGGACCTGGATAAATATCATATATAATATCATTATTTTTGGACTGCTTACGACTATTTGTAATAAGTCGTACCGTATCTGTACGACTCGTTAGGAGGACTCGTAAGTAGATTAGTGAACAATCATTACTACACTGAACATCATACGACTTGTACCCAGTCTATATGACTTGTACTCTCTACTCGTACCCTGAACAGTAGATGCACACTGATAACTCATTTTTGTATTTTTTCTTTCCTTTCTCTATTTACTTACTAATGAATATGTACTTTCAGGTACAATGCCTCTAAAAGGTGCATCTTCTTCTAAGTAAGTGGCCAAAAGGGAATAAAAAAGGCACAGTCTTAGAGTTCTGAGGCTACTAAGTCATCTACCAGTAGCGGTGACCTGTTACAATACCCAACAAAGGACAAGGGTGATCCAAAAGCACAAAAAGTTATAAAGGAAAAGAAGATAGCAACTCTGGAGAAAAAACCTCCATGGGGTTCAAGGAGAAAGAACATGACTATCTCCCATCCCCACTCACCTCCATATTCAGATATTGAAGATAATGCTGAATCTAGTTCTGAAGAAGCAAGTTTTGAAAAGGCTAATGGTACATAAAAAGTTCATGCTACACCGATCGATAGACAGGACCCGCCCCCTAGAACTTACCACTACTCTAGTTACCATCATTGAACGATGAGGGTATCCCAGTATGCAGGAGATATTTAATGATATCCATAGGAAACTCTATAACGGAAAGATCAAATGGGTCTTATATCTAGAGAAGAGACTGTCTACTACTGGGATGATAGAGTTACCCAGGTTTGAGGTGCATTTCAAGAAATATGGCTTTGAGTGGATGATGAGAGCATCTGAGAAGTACAGTAAAGTGCTAATCAAAGAATTCTATGCAGCGTACAAAAACAAGTTAAATAGACAGTATCCACAGGGGAAATTTTGGAAAGGTAGTGACCCTATTGCTTCACTGACTATTCGCGGAGTGAGGGTAGACATTTCCCTACTCACTATTAGTAGATTCCTATACGAACTGAATTATCAGCCTCTGGTAAACACTAGGGAAATGGACTATCGAATGAAGGAAATAAGAAAGATTACTCAAAAGTAGTTGGGATTAGATGAGAAGATAGGTCACTTCAGGTAGATTGTTGAAAGGATAGCGATGAACGGTGAGAATGTTTTATGGGTGATAGGATGCCCAAGATTAGTATCACAGAAGATAGAAAAGAACACTCTAAATTTCAAGGCTAAGGAATGGTGGACATTGGCTGACACAGATTATGTCCCACTACTGAGGACAATGTATTCATTCCAGTTCGTGCTGCCCTGATTGCGGGATTGGTGGCCGAATATAAGTTTGATCTAGGGGAGTTCTTATCCAGAGAGATAAAAGTCCGTTCTATGGGTAGAGAGAAGTCTCTACTCGTATACCCATGCATGATTACACAGCTGTGTTTGGCTGTGGGAGTACAGGAACTACAAGGTATTAATGCAATGATCGAGGATACCAATATTACCGACTTTGGGCAGATCTGAGATGCAACAAACCCGATGAACAGACAAGCAAATAGAGCAGTGGATATGGTAGATAATATGTTTTGGTAGAGCATTGATATATATTCTGGCAGAGCAGTTAGGCTTAGACTGTTGAGGCTGCTAAGCTAGGTGGACAGATGAAGAATACATAGACTGATGCAATAGGTACTTCTGGTTCTCCTCCTATAGTATAGTCTGTACCACCTAGGCCGTAAGGTATGCCATCTGGGCTTATTATGATTTCCCAGGACATGTGGTCTGAGGTCATGACTAGAGTGGGTACATTGGAGGCTAAGGTCCAAAACATAGAAAGGGGCGTGAAGCACTGGGTTGACACATAGTTGGTGAACCAGGACAGATGAGTACAACAACATCTTGATGCGTTTGAGTCAAAAATTATCGATAGTTGGGTATCAGATAGACACCTCATATTTCTTAGATCAAGTCTGAAGTTGATGAAATTAAGGAGATGGTCATGGAGTTGTACGATAGACTAGTGATATCGGAGCTGGTGGTTGAGATATTCGTGCCTACCGTCTATGTGGATAATATTTGGGCTATTCTGGACCCGGTTAAAGAGACTCGAGAAGATACCTGAGAGGAGAGAAAAGAGAGAGAGAAAAAGGCTTGAGGATAAGGATACTTTAAAGAAGGCAAAGGCAGCTAGCCTACAAGATCTGAAGGACTGGAAGGTGCGAGTCTGTGAGATGGCTGCTAGAGCCGGTGGTTCGAAACCACCAATTATTGATGCTGAGGGGGACAGTTTTGTGCCCCTGACTACTATTACTGAATCAATCCCGACAGTTGATGGGATGATTACTGAGGAGAGTAGGACCCATCTAGAGGGCCCACATGCTGATACTACATGATTTGGTGCCTTGAGAGCCCAGGTATGACTTCTCATCCTCACTTTACATTTTTTTGGCACCGGGACAGTGCAAGGATTTTTTGTTTAGGGTCGGGGTATATATCTAATTTCGAATATCTTGAAGTAGCTGAAAGCTTGTTATGGCTTGCAGGTTTGGTGTTGACAAAAGGGAGAAAATATGCACCTATGGCCAAAGACTGATTTTTAATTGATTTTGAAATTGATTTGTAATGAATTATGGTTTTGAAATTTGATGTATGAGTTTGGAAGCATATGTTAATTGTGGATTTAAAATGATTTTGCAGAAAGAATTTGTGTTCTAATAAATTGTGCTGAAAATTTGAGACCCTTCCTAAATTTTGTTAACTGTGTGATATGTGTATGCGTGTGACCCGACCCGACCCGACCCGGGGCTTTGTTGTAATGGGAATCCTAAGTCCATCCAGGACCAGAAACCGCCCCCATTACCTAACCCAACTAACCTACACATATCCTGAGTCAGATGAATTTTGAACATATAACAAGATAGCATATATCTACCCAAATCCAGACTCTAGGATAGGTATATGACTGTGATTGACCCAAACAAGTCTAACCATCCAAACCTAGCCAATAACCAATTACCAATAGCCAACAACCAATTACCAATAGCCAACAACCAAAACAATAACCAGGTTCCTGCCCATAACATAATATAAGAGGGTGGAAAAATTATAAATCCAGTTCAACGGTATCATCCCCAATACCAGTGCCAATACGAAGGATGAAACCAATACTGATCCCACCTATTATAACCCATAGTAGTCACACAAGACGCTAACCAAAAGAAAAACCATATCCAGTTGGGACATGCCCCAGACCATAGCCAAAACCAATATCTAAAAATTAACAAAAGTATATAAAGACATCCATGATATGAAATGGAGCCTTCCGGAATATGGCAGCTCACCACTTCAATCCAACCGAGCTGATCTCAAGATCTAATTACTATGCATGAGGAGTAGAATAGCCGGTTCCTATATCGTGTGGGGATATAGCCGCCCAAAAATGGGTTAGCGGTTGAACTCTAGCATGAACTCAAGATAAGGATAAAATAATGCCATTAAGTAAAACCATGTAAACCAACCATATGCACACAACCATATATATATATATATATATAACTATATCGGGTAAGAGAATCGGGTTTAGCATGCATTTAAAACCACTAACCTGGGTATGTGTAGAGCTTAACTGTCCTAGAACCACCCATGGCCTATATGGGTCCAGTGTAACCCCCTAAACGGGCCCTGATGCATGTAGCTGCACGAACCGGATATACCATAAGAGTAGAGGATTCCCAAGTACCCTTCGCTCTCCATGATACATATGTACAATGTACTTAGAAGATTCCCATGTACCTCATAGTATCATATAAAGTCACTATGACCACCCCTCATGTCAACAAACATGAGTTTCTAGTGTTCATCCATTGGACTCGTACTTTTACAGTTAGCTATCACACCCCACCAATATTGCCCAATTAAAACCAATTCCAACCAATCAAACTAGTATTCCTTTATTATTAACAAAGGTTATGAGTAAAGGTATCGTCATAGCGACTAGAGCTTGCAAACAATGTCCTTAGCAAACCTTTTTATGTAAAGGGATTCCCATGTACCCATGGATTACATTATCATGTTAACTTGGGGGAATTCCGTATACCCCACAAGTGTTCATTTATTAAGTTTGCTTGGGGAAATCCCATGTACCCCACAAGTTGTTCATTAACATGTTTACATTGGGGATTCCCTTGTACCCCACATGGAAGTTTAATTAACTATAACCTCCCAATAGTGATATAAGTTGTGGGGTCATTATAGGTTAATAGGGGAAATATCCAGATTACCCCCAACTTAACTGTATAAAATCCCCACAGGTGGGTACGACTCAACCATACCAGTTGTACCCTCCAATACGAGTGGTACCCACCACTCATACCCTAGAGCTCCCTTAGATACCCACATTAGTCAACATATGAACATGCATGCCAAATCGTGTCTAAGGATATGACTAGTACCCTTAACCTGTACCTATAACAGAACCAAGAGGAGTTGACACTATCCAACATACGAGTGGGACAATACGACTCGTACCCTATCAAAGGATGCATGGTGAGCCACTCATACTCAAATCAGAGTTACCTTACTAAGTCTCAGATTAAGTGAAGAAAACCCAACAATACAACTCGTCAATCACTATACGACTCATACCATCCTAAGTCGTACCTATTCTTAAAACCCAATCCATCCCACTAACCAAAATTGGTTAGTGTATGACCAAACCTTACTAACCGTACCCAACATATGACCTTTACCTCATAGTCGTATCCTGACTAGAAACCAGAAATACAAAAAAAAATTTTAGGTTCCAAAACCCAGGGTATTCAGTCTCCCCCGCTAGGATCATTCATCCCCTAATGACGAAAAAGGTAGGTCAAACACAAGCAAAATTTATTTTCATTATTAAATATCAATCCAACCTTTAATCAAGTTAGAAAATAAAGATGCAAGGATACATTCAAACCCTTAACTAGGAAAATAAGGATGTGATCAAGAACACATACCTTCCGCACGAATATCCGAAGCAAAAAACAAATGTAGAAATTTAGACTTCATGTCTGCCTTCGCATCCCATGTAGCCTCATCCACCTTATGGTTCCACCACAGAACCTTAACTGAGGCCACATTCCTGGTCCATAACCGATGAACCTACCGATCCAATATCTCAATCGGTACCTTTTCATAAGACAGAGAATCTAAGATATCCAATCCTTCCAAAAGAACCACCAAAGAAGGATCACCCAGATACTTTCTCAACATAGGGACATAGAATACTGGATGAATGGAGTTTAAACTAGAAGGCAACTCTAATTCATAAGACACATTACCAACCATTCAAAAAACCATAAAAGGACCAACATATCAGGGACTAAGCTTTCCTTTTTAACCGAACTGTATCACTACCTTCATGGGAGATACCTTTAGGAACACTTTATCCCCAGCCTCAAATTCTAAGTCTCTACACCTTACATCCGCAAAGGACTTTTCGTAAATTTAGAAAGCGTTAAGCCTATCCCGAATCACCTTTACCTTTTCCATAGCCTGATAAATCTAATTCGGACCGAAGATATCCGCCTCGCCAAGCTCAAACCATCAAATAGAAAATCTATACCTTTTACCATACAAAGCCTCAAAAGGGACCTCCCAATGCTAGAATGATTGCTATTGTTGTAAGCAAACTCTAACAAAGGTAGATGCTTAACCCAATTTCCACCATAATTAATCATGCATGCACGAAGCATGCTCTCCAATGTATGAATAGTCCTCTCTTGTTGTCCATCCGTCTTCAGATGAAAAGTAGTACTCAGACTAACCTTAGTACCCAACACCTTCTAAAAAGACCACTAAAAATGAGATGAAAACTGCGTACCATGATTAGAGATAATCGAAATAGGTACCCCATGTAGCTTTACAATCTCCCAAAGATACACCCTTGTATAATCCTCTGTCGAAAAGTTAGTCCGCACTGGCAAAAAGTTAGCGAACTTTGTCATCCTATCCATGATGACCCAAATCAAATCAAATTAATTCAGAGACCGAGGAAGACCAGTAATAAAATCCATATTTATTACCTCCCATTTCCATTCAGGCAACTCAGTTTCCTAATACAAACCTCTAGGCCTCATTTACTAAAGTTTAACTTGTTGGCACACCATGCATTTGGCCACAAAATCAGCCACATCCCTCTTCACACCATTCCATCCTAACATCTCCTTGAGATCATGATACATTTTTTTCAAATTGGGATGAACAACATAGCGCAATTCATGAGCCTCAACCAAAACCCTTTGTCATAAACCATCGACGTCAGGAACACATAACTTTCCTTGGTACCTTAAAGTACCATCACCACCAATTTGAAACATCATCACACTTTTCCCACCTACATCACTGTTGATTTTCATCAAGATAGGATCTAGTCTTTCTTCTCCTTGATCTCTTCACCAAGAGATGACTGAACCACTTCCTATACCATCACACCACCTTTATTAGAGTCCAAGAGGCAAACTTTAAGATTAGCCAAGAGGTGAATATCCTTTACCAATTCCCGCTTCTCGTTATCCACATGAGCTAAACTCCCCATGAACAACCTGTTAAGTGAATCAGTAACCACGTTAACTTTACCTGGGTGGCAGTGAAGACTCATATCATAGTCCTTGAGAAGCTTTAACCGTCTCCTCTATCTGAGATTTAACTTCTTCTGAGTGAACATATACTGTAGACTCCTTTGATCAGAAAGTTGTCCACGTGCACTCCATATAAATAATGCCGCCAAATTTTAAAAGCAAAAACCACCGCTGAAAGATCTAAATCATGAGTAGAATAATTATTCTCATACATCTTCAACTATCTGGAAGCATAGGCAATCACCTTCCTATGTTGCATCAAAACGCTACTAAGCCCTACCCGGGATGCATCATAATAAACCACAAACCCCTCATTACCTTTAGGCAATGTCAGAACAAGAGCTGAATTTAGCTTATTCTTCAGCTTCTCAAATCTCCCTTCATAAGCATCCGAACAAGAAAGCTTTGCCTTCTTCTGAGTTAACTTAATCAATGGGGCAGCTATCATCGAGAAACTTTCCATTAACCGCCTATAATACCCAGCCAAACCCAAAAATCTTCGAATGACGGTTGGAGTCGTGGGTCTAGGCCACCTTTTGTAGATCCACCACGATCCCCACACAAAAAATAATATGCCCTAGAAAAGACACACTGTTCAACCAGAACTCACGCTTGTAGAACTTGGCATACAACTACTTCTTCTTTAAGGTCTACAACACTATACGTAGGTGATTATCATAATCCACCTCACTCTTAGATTACACCAAGATATCATCAATGAACACAATGAAAAAAAATATAGAAACTACCTGAAAACCTTGTTCATCAGATCCATAAATGTCGTTGGGGTATTTGTCAAACCAAATGACATAACCAGGAACTCAAAGTGCCCATATCAAGTACAAAAATTTGTCTTAGGGATATCCTCCTCCCTAATCTTAAGCTGATGATACCAGACCTAAGATCTATCTTATAAAAGAATTTGGCACCTTGCAACTAATCAAACAAGTCATTTATCCTTGGAAGAGGAAAATTGTTCTTAACTGTTACCTTATTCAATTGCCGATAGTCAATGCAAATCCAAAGAGAACCATCCTTCTTTTACACGAATAATGTTGGTGCACCCCATGGGGACACACTAAGATGGATGAAAATTTTATCCAAAAGATTCTTAAGGTTCTCCTTGAGTTCCCTCAACTCAGTTGAAGCCATTCTATAAGGAGAAATAGATATTGGATGAGTGTCTGGAACTAGATCAATACAAAACTCAATCTCCCTATTTGGAGGAACACCCGGAAGATCATTCTGAAAGACCTTAGGAAACTTATTTACCATTGGAATGAACGTAAACAAAGACCTTTAAAGTTAGAATCTTTAATCCAGACCAAATAATAGAGACATCCTTTAGAGTTTAACCTTTGATCTTTAAGATAAGAAATAAACCTCCCCCTAGGAGCTAGGGAACCACCCTCCCATTCAATAACTGATTCACCAAGGAACCTAAAGACAACCTTATGGGTCCAACAATCTATGGATGCATAACAAAAATGTAACCAATCCATCCTCAGAATAACATAAATATCCACCATATCAAGTTTAAACTAATCCACCAAAGTTTACCTACTACCAATAGATACCACACCTCCCTATAGACTCTCTTAGGAACCACTGAGTCTTCTTCCAAAGTAGAAATAAAAAAAGGATTTGAAATAACCTCGAGATCAAAAACAAAATACACAACCACAAATGGGGTCACATAAGAGAGAGTAGACCCCATATCAAGCAAGTAATACAAATCACAAGAAAAGAGTTATAACATATCAGTAATGACATCAGGTGATGCCTCAAATTCCTGCCTAGTAGCAAGAACAGATAACCTATTCCAACCTGCGTCGGCACCAAAAGCAAAAATAGATGCAGAAAAAGCACCCTTTGGTGCAGGAGCAGAAGATAAAGTAACCAGAGCCTTACTCACTCCCAAAGCACCCTTACAAACCAAACAATTTCTGAGCATATAGCCTGGCTGGCCATATTTCAAACACCTATCCCTCCTCTCATCACAGAAGCCCTTATGTAACCTACCACAGAACCGACAAGGAGGCCATTATGAGGCTGACTGAGCCCTACTTTCCTAAGATTGGGTACCCTATGCCTAGAAATTATCACCACCCTACTGACGCCTATTACCCGAAGGCATCGGATAAGGAGCACTAGCTGTAGAGAAGGAACTAAAACTCCCCCACTTCTTCTTTAGGCACTTACCTCCATCCTGACCGCCTTGCTATTCAACACCACCTTGTTCAGATGACCTAAACTTCTTACCCTGCCTTTCCCTAAACTCAACCTGCTTTATATTTTCTTCCTTCACCTGTTGCATATGAAGTACCAACCTAGATATATCCATATCCTTTATTACCAATGCAGTATTACTTTCAAGGATCGAATCTCGAGATAGTCCAAAAGTGAACTTTCTCATCCTTGCCCTCATGTTAGATACCAATTCCATAGCATACCTTGACAACTGATGAAATTTCAAGGCATATTCCTTGACAGACATCTTCCCTTATCTCATATTAACAAATTCTTCTGCCTTTGTTTCCCTCAACTCCTAGGAAATGAAGTAGTCCAAAAAAGCATTAGAGAAAGTCTTCCACAAAGTTGAATATTCAACATCACCTCTCAACCTATCCCACTTCTCGTACCATTTGTACGCCACATCCTTAAGATGGTAAGTAACAAAATTCACCCCTTACACATTCGTGGCCTGCATCACCCTAAAATTTTTCTCCCATTTCATCCAAGAAACTTTAAGGATCCTCTTCGACCTTCACACAGTAAAAGTAAGAGGATTCATCTTTATGAACTGGCCAACCCTTGTGGCCTTAGCAGATTAAACGCCAAATATACCCCCACTCAATCTGAGAAGCAACCAACTAAGTAATAACCTAACTTGATTGGTGAAATTCCGTAATAGTCACCTCACTTTATGAAGGACTACTAAAACTGGTGGAACTTTAAAAATATTAGGCATGGGACCCATAGAATGGGTATGGATCTCTGGAGTAGTACGTTTCCCTTCAAAGTTGTCCCCAGTTGGGACAGAAGATTTACCTTACGTCTCAGATTGCCGAGGCATGATCTGAAAGAGAACAAACTAGGATTAGAGAAGATTCCAGGACTTAGACTCCAAGTTTGAAAATAGAAAACTAAGAAAGTGAATCATTTCTAAATGTCTTATATCCTTTCCCATATTAGTGTGGTGCAACTCTACTCGACACTTTCTGTGAACTCTCAACTGACTATGAATCTAAAGACTGATACCAACTTGACAAGACCCGACCCAGGGCCTTGTCGTAATGGGCATCCCAAGTCTATCCAGGATCGGAGACCCACCCCGTTGCCCAACCCAACCAACCTACGCATATCCTGAGTTGGATGATTTTCAAACATACAATAAGATTGTGTATATATGCCAAAATTCAGACTCTAGGATAGGTCTATGATTGTGACCGATCCAAACAAGTCTAACCATCTAAACCCAACAAATAACCAATTACCAAAAGCCAAGAACCAAAGCAATAATCAAGTTCTTGTCCATAAAATTATATAAGAAGATGGAATAATTAAAAATCCAGTTCAACGGTATCAACCCTAATACTAATGCCATTGCTAACGCTAACATCAATACTGATCCCGCCCATTCCAAGCCATAGTAGTCACACAAGTATCTAACCAAAAGAAAAATAATATCTGATTGGGATATGCCCCCCAACCATAGCTAAAACCAATATCCAAAAAATAACCAAAGTATATAAAGACATCCATGATATAAAATGAAGTCTTCTGAAATATGGAAACTCACTACTTTAATCCAACTGAGGTAATCCCAAGTTTCAATTACTATGCAGGAGAAGTAAAATGGCCAGTTTCTATATTGCATGGGAATACAACAACCCAAAAATAGGTTAGCGGGTGAACGCTAACATGAAATCAAGATAAGGATAAAATAATGCCATCCAGTAAAACCATGTAAACCAACCATATGCACACAACCATATATATATATATATAACCATATGGAATAAGAGAATTGAGTTTAGCATGCATTTAAAACCATTAACTTGGGCATGTGTAGCTTAACTGTACTAGAACCATATATGGCTTATATAGGTCCAGCGTAACCGCCTAAACGGGCCCCGATGTATATAACTGCACGAACTGGATATACCATAAGAGTAGGGTATTCCCAAGTGCCCTTCGCTCTTTATGATACATATGTATAGCATACTTAGAGGATTCCTATGTACCTTATAGTATCATATAAGGTTACTATGACCACCCCTCACATCGGCAAATATGAGTTTCCAGTGTCCTTTCATTGGACTCGTACCTTCACTATTAGTTATCACACCCCACAATTATTGTCCAATTAAAATCATTTCAAACCAACCAAACCATTATTCCATTATTATTAACAAAGGCTATGAGTAGTGGTATCGTTATACCAACTATAACTTGCAAGAAATGTCCTTAGCAATCCTTTTTATGTAAAGGGATTCTCATGTACCGATGGATTACATTAACATGTTAACTTAGGGGGAAACCCGTGTACCCTACAAGTGTTTCATTATTAAGTCTGCTGTGGGGAATCCCATATACCCCACAAGTTATTCATTAACATGTTTACATGGAGGATTCCCTTGCAACCCACAAGAAAGTTTAATTAACTATAACCATGACCACCAAAATTGACCATTTAACCATTCCCAACCATTTAAACTATTTATACCATTTAGTATTCCATTACCAAATCATACCATGCAATAGCTCCATTAAAAGTCCCATAATATAGTAAAAGCATTATCATAAGCATTTTATCAAACATGTTGGGGGCATAGTGTTTCCAAAGATAATTCCAATTACCAATAAATCATTCCCATGCAACCAATAATCCAAACCATCATTAAAGCGTGTAAAAACATAATCAAAACATCAGAAAAGCATAACCAACCATAAAATACTAGAACCCCAACATATGTTTTAAAACCTCAAAACCATACAATAATCATGCCATGAAAACATTGTACAACCATGCCTTTAGTTGGAAATAACAATGGAGGTGTACATGCCTTAGATTATGAAGATGGTGGAGAGAAATCACCTAAACAAGCCCCAAATTACTCCTCTAGATGAAACCTTAGCCTTCCTTTACCCAAGAGCCTTAGAGTAATAGGGTAAATAATATCCCAATAGTGATATAAGTCATGAGATCATAATAGGTTAAGGGGAAATATCCAGATTACCCCCAACTTAACTGTATAAAATCCTCGTAGGTAGGTAAGACCCAACCATACCAGTTGTACCCTCTAAAATGAGTTGTACCCATCACTTGTTCCCTATACCTCCCTTAGACCCCCACATTGGTCAACATACAAACATGCAATCCAAACTGTATCAAAGGATACTACTAGTACCCTTAACCCGTACACATAATAGAACCAAAAGGAGTTGACACTATCCAACATACGAGTAGGACAATATGACACATAACCTATCTTATAACCCATGGTGAGCCACTCATACTCAAATCTAAGTACTTTACTAAGTCTCAGATTAAGTGAAGGAAAACCCAACCATATGACTCATCAACCACCATACGACTCATACTACCCTAAGTCATACCCCTTACAGAAACCCAATCCAACCCAC
This sequence comes from Capsicum pubescens, assembly GCA_030864215.1. Lineage (NCBI taxonomy): Eukaryota > Viridiplantae > Streptophyta > Magnoliopsida > Solanales > Solanaceae > Capsicum > Capsicum pubescens. Next base: position 186,924,247 of record CM061544.1, on the reverse strand, counting down.
CAACTAACACTGGTTAGTGTACGACCAAACTTTACCAATTATTCCCCAGTATACGACTTGTAATCCTTAGTCTATCTTGACCAGAAACCAAAAATCCAGGAAATTTTCTTAAGTTTTTAAAAACCCAGGGTATTTAAGTGTGTGGGACTGTTATGAATCTAATAATGGAATTAGGATTAGGGATAGAACAATTAGGGCTAACAATTGCATAATTGGATAAGTAGTACTTAGCAATGAAACCCTATGCGAGTGTGTGTGAGGTATTACTGAGTTCTCGGTGTAAACGAATCTAGAACATACCCGGTTGCTTCTACCTAGGTCTAGGGTAGTCGAGTTGGAAATTATCATAGGGCATTTTTGTTCTAAGTCCACTCGAGCCTAAATGCCCTACCAAATAAGTTTGAATCCCTTTGATCCCAATGTTTGATCCAAATTGACCATTTTCTTTGATTACATCAATTTTACCTTCCCATTCCCCTTATAATGAACCTGTTTTAGCCCTGGTCTTCCTTGGACACTGTGCACCTCAACTCCAGCAAATTACCTAAGTTGAGGGTGACTATTATAGGGGTGCATAGGAGAAAATAAAAATGAAGAAAGCCGTGTTGAAGAATTTTTTAAAAAAAGGACAAGTGCGGTAACAATAAAAAAAGAATAAAAATTACAATTAAAGAAAAAAAAGAAATAAAAATAAAGTGGGAAAACTGTAGCTGGACCAATTTGAATATGTCAAAATAAAAAAAGAGATATAAGGGAGAAAATAAAATTAAAAAATAAGTGGAAAAATAAGTGGACCCCAAAGAAAGCGTAATGTCAAGGAGGCATAGTTACTAAATTAATACCACAAGGATACCATACCATACCCAATCCTACTTTACAAGTTGAATATAGTCCTATAGTGATCCTACCTCGATTTTCTAAAAATTTAGGAAGAGAGCATAAGTACAAGCCTATGGTATTTCATATACACCGATGATACTTCTTTGGGTGCGAGAGAGTCATTTGTTTTATCCTTAAATAAATTGATTGATCAATACTATGAGTGAATAGGATTTCTTCGATTGTGAGCGCACACATATTATATTGGTAGGTTACTAGATTGTTTGGTGAATATAATTTGTATCTATGCCCAGTCGTATATTACTAATGTTATTCCATCATCGAATTCCTCTATGCTTCTCTGTGTGCTAATTATCATACATAGTTTGAGTCTCGAAAAGTTAAAATTAGAATGGGAGAAACATGGCCAAAAATTGAGTTCCAAATCGCTGCCATGGGTATCTTAGGATCCTCATGTTTAAGATTCATTTTTGTGTTTTGAGATAGATTTTAACTTTTGTTTACCTAAGGACATACACAAGTCTAAGTTGAGGGTGTTGATGCACCATGTAAACATGACACTTTCGATTCTTAAAACCTTGAATTTATGTATGGACTTAGGTTGTTTTAGTAGATATGATGCACTTTGGTGTTTATTGCAAGTAAAATAGGTCTACAATAGTGTTGGGATGAAAATGGAAGAAAAAGACCTAGAAAGACAAAGTCTGATCAAGATATGAGTTACCTCATGAGTCGTCAACACACTATATGACTCATAAGCATGACAGAACCCAAAGCCAAACTAAGAATCTAAGTATGGAGAAGATACAACTTGAGCATCTAAGTCGTAAGATAAATGTATGGGTCGTGTCAAGGAATCATAAGAATAACAGAATCTAAAGCTAACATTCAAGATTAAAGTCTTAGAAATATACGAGTCGCATGTCTAAGTATGACTCATATAGGGAAACCGTAAGCAGACCAGTGTTCAAAGCTTAGAAAGACTAAAGTCCCATGTGGATACGAGTGAAGGCCATGAGTCGTATGGTCAAGGTACGACTCATGAGCAGAAGTCATAAGAAGAATAGAAAGTTGAAGCCTTGGAAGATTAGACATTGGAATGAATATGAGAGGCACAATATAACTCGTATGATTAGCATACGAGTGGATGAGCGAGTCGTACCATGTGCCGACATAACTCTACCTTTTTCCATTTTTTAGGATTTCTAAGTATTTTTGAGATACTATTAATACCCTAGGGTTTATATTTTATTATATTACATTCTTTAACATCATTTTACATTCCTATATGCTCTATTACATACTTTTGCTTTGGTCTTGAGATTTTGGGTTTTTATTCAATAGAAGATTCTAGATTTTTTTATTCTCATTATTTCGCAATTAATTACATATTTTCTCCATTGATAATCATGGTTTGTTGCATGAACATGAGAGTCTAATTTCCTTGACTAGGGTTGTGGAAACCCTAGTGGATTAACTCATAAGGGAAGTGGGAGATTCATTTATTCTAAAGTTAACTGCATGTATCTTAATCTTCTTTGTATAAATTAACTTCGAAGATACTGCAGAAGCTTGGGGATAGCATGTATTTAAAAACATCCTAACAAGGGAGTTTGTGATTGGGAAAAGAAGATTAAGACAGTAATTTGAGATTTACTTCCATCATTACTATTCCGCCATCTCATTTAATCAACTCAAGACTTAAAAGGTGAGTGTTAAACTGAATTCGTAGACAAGGAGAAATAAAGTGACACCCTGAGACTCACAAGGTAAAGAGTGAGATTTAGAAACACATTCACAAGACTATTGATAATACATAGCTTGTCGACTTTACATGCAGAGCAGCAAAATAGGTGGGTTGAGTACGAGAAACTTACAGAGTGAAGAAACCAGGGGGAACACAGTCCTAGTGTTTGTCTTCTATTGTTTACAACTCAAAGCATTCAAGTTCGGTTACTACTTACTAACTACTTCCAAAACACCTCATTTACTTTTCTGCACTGCTCATGAACTATATTAAGTTAAACAACTATTCAACATCTTCTCTATAGGATCAACCCCAACCTAGTTGGGTTACTATATTTGGAATCGATCAAAGCATACTTTTTTGGAGGCTAGTTTTGCCCGACATCAAGTAACAACAACAACAATAATTAAAAAAGTATAGACAATCTCGTAAACACAGTTAATCAGGCAGACAAGGTGCAAAGTTCAAAGGGACCAGTATGTATTGTGAAGAGAAATAGAGATAAAGTAAAGGGGATGACAACAACTAAAATAACAGGAGTTGAAAGTACTAATACAATAGTGAATATAACTGCACAAACAATGAGCAAAAGAAGAATTCATATATAAATGTATAGGAGGTTGTGAAGAAGGCAGAAAATTAAAAAAAAATTGATATAGAAAATGATGAAGATCCCTCGGTAGTAGTATAGATCCCAAAAGTGGTGCAAAATGATGAATCATTGGTTGATTTAGGTGTTGTTAAATCTCTTAATAAAACCTTACATGATATAATCACTCACAAGATAGAAAAATAAAAGGGGCATTAGGTAGAGAAGAAAAGAATGATAAATTAGATTCATTGAATGAAGACTAGATACATATAAATGTAGATTTTCCGCAAGATCAATAAAGGTGCTTAAATCAACTAGAAAAGGGAAAAAGGTAATTAAGATGCCTATCAACCTGTTAGGGTGCAACAAAACAAGATTATAGGGTTCAATTATTCTAATAAAATATCCAAGCATTTGTTTAAAAATAAGGTCAGTAATATCACAAAAGGTATTCCAAAGAGTGAAAATGTTGCACATGTTTTGTAAGCTTGCATTTGTGACTTTACTTGATCCTTTTCACTATGCCAATAACATTTTCTGATACAAAAATATTCTATAAAATCCTCTCATAATAGAAATTGTATGATTTTGGTGTTTACCAATTATGTATATGATGTCACAGTGATTAGTAATTCTGACCAAAAATTAGATTCGAAATTACTGGATCGGTCTTCTGGAATACTTTTTTTTACACCTCCAGAGAGTATGCTAATGTGACAGTAATCTCAAACTGGAGCTCTGGATAACTTGTATAGTATAACTCAGGGATAGTCACACCCATGACTTATAAGTGGAGATTTTAATATGATATTAAATGGAGACTAGAAAATAATAGTTCTGCCCATATTAGATGCAAATACAAATGATTTTAGATTTTTTATTAAATCTTGTGATCTTGCTCAACTATCTTCAAAGGAAGTGCTTTTACTTGATGGAAATGCACTACTACCATTGTTGAAAAGTCATTGATTAGTCCCTTATGATATATATTAAGATTTTAAGTTTTCCCAAGTGTAAAAAATATTTAATTAACTAATAATGACACAAAGATTTGGTTTGCGGTTTGTTGATTTGCCACTCCTAAAATATTTATTTAAGGAGATAAAGAAAAAGACAAAGTACAACATTCTGTCTTGATTAAATGGGAGGACTTTTGAGTTTTGAGAAAATGATTTAAAATATAGTCACTCACATTTTTTCTGATTTCTTAAGTAGAAAAACGAAAATTAAGAATTTAAATTCGAGTGAGACTCTTTAACGGGGAAAATGGTTTTGTATTTTTTATTTTTAAAATTTAAATTTGATACCTCTAACTAAAGATAGAAGGATCATATTCTTCTTACCATAATCATTAATCATGACATACATATTGCAAGAATCAAAGAAAATTGGATGAAGATCCTACAATTGGGAATTGAGTGGTTGTGCAGAGGCCAAGGTTGAGTACAAAAAATAACTTGCATTAGAGGAATATTACTGGCAACAAAAGGCAGGGTATGAGTGTTTTCAAAATAGAGACAAAAATACAAGATTTTTCCATAGTGTGGTGAAATAAAGATGACAAACACTGCAGGTGAATAAAATTTGAGATCAATGTGGTAACTGGATGGAACATCAAGGGGAAAGTGTTGATGTTTCAATAACCTTTTATGAGGAATATTTTAAAAAATAAAGAGATTATACTATTTTCCCTCTATCAAATGTACCAAAAATGGCCAGTGTAGAAGATAATGTGAGTTTAGGAGAAATTCTAGATTAAGAAGTGGTGATAAAGGTTGTTTTCAATCTCAATTGAGATTGTACTTGTGGCCCTAATGGTCTATCAGTAAGATACTTTCAAGAATATTGGGATATTTTTGGGTCTTATATTCTGAGGATGGGGCATGACTTCTTTACAGGTAGTTCCCTTACCAAGTCAATTATTCATACTAATATAGTACTCATTCCTAAGAAAACTATTGTTAATATTTCCTCTGATTTGAGGATTATTTGTTTGAGTAATTTTGTGAAGGATATCCTATTAAGAATTGTTCATGATAGAATAGAAAGATTGGTGCTAAGGATTATACCTTCTAATTTAGGGTTTGTAAAGGGGAGAATGTCATAACTTGTTTTATGAGTCATGATGGTACCTACTTTATCTCGCTCGTAGCTTAGAGCTAAAATAAATGGGCTAATTTAGTCAAAAAATGGCATACATGCCGAAAATTTGCAAGTGGAAGGCTCGCAAGCAATAATCCTAAAAATAATAATACAAAAGATACACAGGAGGAATAAAATTCCTATGACCTAGTAATGTCGGTAAAGAGTCTCTAATCTAAAAGAATACAAGTACAATCAGGTCAAATATACATCGGCCTCAAAATATGGAAAGACTAAAAAAATAGAAGAATAAGAAAGGTAAACTCCTGCTTCAAGAACACACCCTATCTCCAAACTAAAATAAGCATAATCGCAGCGTCAACGATGACAACTAGTACTCGGATCTACACCAAAAAGTAGAAAAGTGTAGTATGAGTACCAAAACCATGGTTACTCAGCAGGCATCATCGTCTGACTGAGCTAAATCATAATACAAGTATAATAAAAATGTGCGATAAATAAACTAAGTCAAGGTAAGAGGGAAAACCTAGAATAATTCTTCATATACTATAAATAAATAATTGGAACAATAATAATATGAAATAAAGAACAACTATTACTACAAAACTGGTCCCCATAAGCCATTAAATGTGATATAGTAATAATCCAATACGGGACCCATAAGCCTGGAAGGTGCAATAAAAAGAAGAAGTAATAAAAAATATACCAAGTAATCAGAGCTCACAAACACCCCAAAATCACCTAATAAATATCTCTCCAATAGATAATATGAACACCGACTCTTTCGCGAAGGTCAATCTCTTATCCAACTGAAGAGTCCAACTGAAGCACATGAGATTCATTGAGAATGTATAACCACAACATAGAAACATGGAAATTCGGATGAACTACAAAAAAATCTAGGGTTAAGGCTAACCTATATGCCACCTCTCTAACTATGCGAAGGATCTCAAAAGGTCCAATATATTTAGGACTGAGCTTGCTTTTTCTCCCGAACCTCATCACACCATTCATGGGAGATACTTGAAGGAATAACTAACCTCTAACTCCAAATATTAAGGAACAAATTCTAATATTTGCATAAGCTTTCTGCTTACTCTAGTCTACCCTCAACCCATCTTGAATCACTCTGACTTTATCCAATGAACCCTGATGCAAGTAAGTACCACAGGGTCAAATCTTGAAGGTCTCAAACCAACCAATCAGAAAACAAAACTGCCTACTATATAGAGCCTTAAATGGTGCCATATCTATACTTAAATGGTAGTTATTATTATACAAAAACTTTGGCAAAGCTAAGTACTACTCCCGCTAACCTCCAAATTCCATAATAGGATCAGAGCAATTCTCAAGAATATAAATAGTTTGATTTGACTGCCTATCAATTTGAGGATAAAAAGTTGTGCTAAGACCATTTGAGTACCCAAATCTTCCTAAAAATCACTCCATAAGAAAGAAATAAATACATGACCCCAATAAAAAATGATAGATATAGGCACACCATAGAAGAAGACTATCAAATGAACATAGATATGGGCTTACCTCTAAGCACTAAAGGAAATCTAAATAGGGATAAAGTATGCTGACTAGGTCAACTAATCTACAATAACCCAAATACCATTAAAACCATGGGAGGTGCAAGGAAAACCACTAACAAAGTGTATGGTGATCCGCCCCTACCTCTACTCGGGAATGGGCAATATTTGAATCAAGAAACTAGGTCTCTGATTCTCAGCCTTCACCTACTGAAAATATAGGCAATGATGCATGAAATATACCATATATCTCTTCATGCCGCTTCATCAATAATGATATCTCAAATCTTTGTATATCTTAACCAAGGTGAATAAAAGATCTGGTGATGTGAAACTCACATAATATTAACTGAACTAAGTCTTCAGCCCTCAGAACACAAATGCGACCATCAAATCTTAGAACATCCTTAAAATCTATTGTATCCCTCTTGGATCACCAATCTACACCTAATCACGAATGGCATAAAATCTCATATCATTGAACTAACAACTCTAAATCTGCTCAAATATAAAACTCTAGATTTTTGACCCTTGAAAATTTCTAAAATGTTATCCTCACTGTCCAAACTGTGACACCTGTTATGAGTCTTAGGGAGTCTTGACGAGTTATTAGGCCTAAATTATAGCCTGACCAGTATTTGTGGCTAAGTTTTCTATTTTGAGTACGAGTGGCTCCCAATGAGTCATATGGACTCATTTCAAGTGGTGATGTCCCAACTATAGTCAAACCAATGTGTGTTCTAAGTGTTTCTATCCTAGAGATGACTAAGACCTTACAAGTCGTAGGTTTCCTCAATGAGTCATATGATGTAAGTTGTAGGATCAACAGTAAGTGTGCCTAATGATACTGTATTGTCTACAACTCATGGTGATGAGTCATAATGTGTAGTTATGAGTAGCAGTGTGACTCATAGTCTCTGGTGATAATTTTTTAATTTTAAGTTGAGGGCACTATAGACATTTCCATATTTTCCCTACTTAATAACCACGATAATAAAACACCTTTGGTGAATTCTTTCCATACTTTAACACATCAATGAAACTCTTTATTCTCTCTAAATTCCCTCAAGTAAGATACTTAGGGTTTTTAAGAAGTTGATATCTAAGGGGTTAAGGGTTGAATTCTCCCCATAAAACTTGGTATTTCAGGTATGTTACTCTTTTCTAATTATTAATTTTATAAAAATCATGAGCTTAATTGGTTTATTTGGATGGTTTTGAATGTGGGTTTTGTCATGGTTGAGGGTTTTGACATGGTTGATTCCTAAATTAATTTCCCATGATTTATTAGGAATTATTTATACTTTATTAATGGTTTTGAACATGTAGGGTGCATGGGTATGGTGAATAAACTAAGGGTTCATGGTTTTCCCCAACTTGAAGCTTGAAATTGGAATTGGTTTTGAATAATTATGTATCCCTCAACCTCTTTGAGTAAATGTTTTGGATTATGAAATTGTCAATTGATTTGACTTACACAACTATGATATCACATTGCACTAATGATCAAACAATGAACATAGACTTTAAAAGCCTTGTTGGCTAAGATTTGATTTAATAAGCAAAGGGGGTCAAGGCATTCCCCTAAGATTTAATGTGATTATTATGACATAAAGATAAGCTTGTAAGTGTAAGGGTATAATGATACCCACGCGTGGCTTAATGGTTGGTTCATTGATTAATTATGGGTTATGTGAAACTTGTTTTAAATTAATCTTAAGGGGGTTATATAGATAAGCTGTGAAGGTTCTTGAATAACTTGTACTTGCAACTCATGTTTGCCGACATGAGGTTTGGACTTGATAACCTATGTAAATAGTTCAAACTATTGATATATTTGTATCTTGGACTGATGTTGGGTTGGGGTATTCCCTGGTTTACCTTGATACCTTTGGTTCGTGTGGCTATCATGCACTGGGACCTTTTAAGCCGGGGGAGCTGAACCCATTTATCCTATGGGTTCTTATTATGACGATTGATTTACATAGTCCATAATAATATTTTACTTTCATGCTAAGCCTTGTTCCCTACCCCGACACGTTATATACATTTATATATATATGCATATGCTTATGTGCATTTGGATTTTGGACTGGTATTAAAATTATTGATCGTCGCATTATTTTATCCCTTATCCCTGAGTAACATGTTAGTGCTCAACCCACTAACTATCTCTAGATGTTGTATACCTACATGATATAGGCACTAAATATACTACTACTTTTCCTATGCAGTGTTAGGTGAATCTGATTGGTTCGTCGATCGTTGGTGGTGAAGTGGTGAGCTTCCATTTTTTGGAAGACTTGGTCATTTCATAAGTTTTCTTTCATAGGCTAGAATTAAAGAATTTAAATTATCATTAGCATTTTCATTGTCATAGTCGGGGGCATGTGCCAACTTAGATTTATTTTTAGTATTATTTAGAGGCTTTGTGGATATTACTGTGGACTTGGGTGATATTGGTTGGTTGTTTCAGTTGGTTATGGGTTATCATTTATAGATATGTCTTAAATTATTTGACCTTATCTTATTCAATCTTGTTATATGTTTGTATTTCATCCAATATTGGTGGTATATTGTATAGTTTAACTAGGTGTAGGGGTGGTCTCTAGTCCTTATAGGACTTTAGATACTCGTCACGATTAAGCCCTGGTTCGGGTCTTGATAAAGTTGGTATAAGCCCCTAGGTTTGGTGTCACTAGATGTCTACAAAGCCATATTAAGTAGAATATCTTTTATGGGTGTGTAGATCACCACACTTATAAGTAGAGTCTAAGCTCTTGAAATCTTCTCTAATTCCCATATGTTTGATTTTTAGTTCATACCTCATAGAAGATCTGAAGTTCATGAAAACTCCTCTATCCCACTTGAGGACAATGTGGACGAGGCTCATCCTACTCAAGAAGCTTAGACCCTATCTAGGGTCGCTGCTTTTAATTGCCCTAGTAGAGTTCCACTGGTCCCCACCGATCCTTCTCCCACTGGTAACCTTTCTATCCAGTTATCTCTAGGAGATATTGTTAATGCTGAGTTTTTCTATTCCATTAATCTATTGACCTAGTTGGTGATATCTTAGTCACGTCAGTTACATCCTGTTGTTGCTGCTGTGAGTTATTCTGAGGCCACTAGAGTTGGCCAGTTTATAAGGCTGGATCCTCTAACCTTTACTGGTTCTAAGGTTGAGAAAGATCCTTAAGGAGGCATAGATGAGATAGAGAAGATTCTCTATTTTATGCATGCTTCTAATTGTTAAGGTGTGGAATTTATTGCATACCAGCTGAAGGATGCAGCGTATCAACAGTATAAGATGTGGGATTAGTCTAGGGGAGATGATGCAGAGTTGGCTCATGGGAGGACTTCTCAGGTACTTTTCTTGATTGCTTCTTTCCTTAGGAGTTGAGGGAGGTAAAAGTTGAGAAGTTCATGAATCTAACACAGGGTTGGATGACTGTGAAAGAGTATGCCCTAAAATTGCATCAATTTTCCCATTATCCTCCTGAGCTAGTATCTCATATGCAGGCTAAGATGAGGAAATTTGCTTTGAGTTTGTCCTGAGACACGGTGTTAGAGTGTCAGGATACCTTATTAAATAGAAACATGAATATCTCTAGGCTTATGGTATATATGCTATAAGTAGAGGATGAAAATAAGAGGCATGTAGAGGTGAGTAAAAGGTAGAGTAAGAAGTTTTAGTAGTCAGATGAGGGAGGAGGTCAACAGTTGAGTAGTAGAGCTGGTGGGAAGTGGTTTAAAAAGAAGTGGGGGAATTTTTGTTCCTATACTACAGCTATTCCTAAATATTATACGCCATCTGGTGATCACCATATTTAGAGTAACAGTGGATTTTAGGAACAAAGTGCCTGATTTTAGGCTAGTGAGGATCAGTCGGCTTCATCTTATCCCCTTTCTCATTTTTGTAGACAGGTGAATCATGGCTTTTGTGATGAGTAGAGGAATAAGTGTTTCATATGTGATCATCCTAGCCACATTCAGAGGAACTGGACTTTAGGCGACATTGCTACTGGGGATAATGGGGTCCTTGTTGCCGCTTCTTTAGCTTCCTCACCAAAAGGTGCTACTTCTGTCTTCTACACTGGTTGGAACCATCTTATGCTCTTACCACTCATTAGGATTCTGAGTCATCTCTAGATATTTTCACTGGTACGCTAAAACTCTTCTCTTATGATATATATTATCTACTTGATCCTGGGTCTACTCTCTCTTATGTGACCCCTTATCCAGATATTCATTTTGATTTTGATCTTGAGTGTATTCCTAATCCTTTTTTTTGTCTACCCCGGTTGGTGACTCTATTATGGCTAGGAGAGTCTATAGGGTTGTGTGGTATCTATCCGTGGTCGGAAGACATTAGTAGATCTGATAGAGTTGGACATGATAGATTTTGATGTGATATTAGTAATAGATTGGTTGCACTTGTTCTATGCCTCTCATGATTGTCAGATCCAAAGAGTCAGTTTCTATTTCCAAAATGAGCTAGTGATTGAGTTGGAAGGTAGTTCCCTAGTGCCTAAGGGAAGGTTCAACTCTTATCTTAGAGCTCAAAAATTAATTTCCAAGAGGTGTCTTAACCATTTAGTTCATGTTAAGGATTCTAGATTTGAAAGTCCTTTATTTCAGCCAGTCCCTGTGGTCTGTGATTTTTCTGAGGTATTTCCTGATGATCTTCCTAGTGTTCCACCTGATAGAAAAATTGATTTTGTGATTGATATTCTTCTGGACACTCGTCCTATTTCTATCTCTCCTTAAAGACTGGCTCTGCCCGAGTTGAAAGAACTTAAGGAGCAATTGAAAGATATTCTCGACAATGGTTTTATTCACCCTAGTATGCCCTCATGGAGTGCTCCCGTACTTTTTGTTTGTAAGAAAGATGGGTTCTTTCGAATGTGTATAGATTACCGCCAATTAATTGGTGATTGTGAAGAATAGGTATCCTTTTCCTAGGATTGATGACCTCTTTGATCAACTTTAGGGCGCTAAGTACTTTTCCAAGATTGATCTTCGATATGGGTACCATTAGTTAAATATTAGGGATATGGATATTTTTAAGACTACCTTTCAAAACCAATATGGTCTTTTTGAGTTTTTGGTGATGTCCTTTGGTTTGACTAATGCCCTTGCAACATTCATGAATTTGATGAACCGATTTTTCCCTCAGTTTCTGAACTTTTCATCATTGTATTTATTAATGATATTTTGGTATATTCGATGAGTGAGGAGGATAATGCCAATCACCTCCGCATGGTGTTACATTCCCTTAAGAAGCAATGATTGTATGCTAAATTCTTTAAATACAAATTCTGGTTGAATATTTTAAGTTATATGGTCTATGTTGTTTCTAGTGATGAGATCATGGTAGATCCACAGAAGGTTATAGTGGTAAAGAAGTGGATTGGGAGATTCTTAGGTTTATCCGGTTATTATAGAAGGTCTATGGAATGTTTATCTTCTATTGCAGCTTGATACACCCAAAATACACCTCTTTTACAAGAGAGTAAGCGGTCGTTGTCAAATATATAACCCAACTAGGTTGGGGTCGAATCCCACAGGGAATATGGTGTTAAATTAAGTTATTTGTGAGTCAACCAACTGATATTTAGTAGTTTCCGGAAAATGGGGGTTTTTCGAGATTAAATAAGTAGTTATTTCTTACTTCAAATTTATCACTTGTAACCAGTATTTCAGTGTTTCAAGTCAATGTTATGGAAGAAACCAGAATTGTGTTCACTATAGGTGTTGGTGCTTAACATACAATAGTAGAGATTCAAGATTCTTGTTACAGATAGGAATAATAGATCATCTGTATCGGAGAAATGCCTAAATGTCTCTCAACCTATTTAGGCATTCAATTACCTATTCCTTTCAAACTTATGGAATTCATATTTATGAACCAGATTTTATCAGGTTAATTAACCTTGTTACAGCGTTAATTATTAAATGGAAGTTTAATGCTTCCAAGCACCTATAGATAATTCACTTCCCACTAGATTTGATTTCTTATTTCAAGAAAATCACTAGTTAGGCATAATCAATCGTTTGCAACCAATAGATAATGTGTACAACAGAGGAATTATCAAGAAGTTCCTAAATGCTAACGAATCTTGACCCACTAGTGCCATTACAAGACCAAACCCATAGATCCCATAATTCGGGTTAAGGAAATTAGCTACTTATGATGTAAAAACCGACAATACAAATTGCATTCACAATTTGATGGATGATAACTTACAAACTAATGATTAGCAATAGTTGTTTCTCCTTCAAAATCACAATAGAAATCCCAAGAAAAATATAACAATAATCGCCCAAAAAGGAATTGCAATGTTACAACCAAAAACTCGAGAGAAAACTCAAAATAGTCGTGAAGTTCAAGATGCCCTAGAAAACCCTCCTCTCTGCCTTAAATACTCAGCCTAATTTTGGAAGAAAATCACATGTCACATCTTTTTTCCCTCGCACAAGTTACTACAACATGTGATGTCTTATCAGGATGTTGACGACTTATCAGACATGTCTTCAACTCCTCTTTCTATTTCATGTGTTACTGCCTTCGGCTGACGACAATTCCTGATGGCTTATCAGGATGTTGATGACTTATCAGACATATCGTCAACTCCTCTTCCTATTTTAAGTGTTTCTACCATCGGCTGACGATAATACCTGATGGCTTATCAGGATGTTTATGACATATTAGACAATGTCGTCAACTCTTCACTGTAACTCCTACACACTATCTTAGGCTGATGATATTCCTGACGGCTATTCACAAAGTTGACGACTTATCAGACAAGTCGTTAATTGTACTCTTCATTGCTGCTTACTCAAAATCTATCTCTTTTGACTCAGTTGTCATTGGTTTTCATACATCTTAGATCATATGCACCATCACATAGAAAACAATCAAAAGCCACAAAAGTTGCTTAAGAATTTACAATTATTCTGAGTTAAAAGCCTTAAATATTCTAGAATCAAGCTCTCACATCAACACCCTCAACTTAAAACAATTTTTTTTCCTCAAGCAACTAACACATTATAGTGCCACAATGTTCAACCCAGAGAATTTGAAGTACGTGCGGTAGTCAATCATCAATCGTAGTACAAAACATATTATCCTCTCCAAGTGCACTTTTAAACCCAACTGTGTATCTTAATGAAGATCAATAATGTGACACAAGGGAATCTAGATATGGCATTGAACTAGTAACAATAACCATGCATATGTACAAGTTACACTTACCCAAACAAGTTAGCAAGTCGCAATATAACCAGTGTGCCCTCACAATAAAAAAGTCCCTCCTCACTCATATAAGAAATCACGTATGTAAACATGGGGACAATCAAGAGACGCTCACTCTCAGAAAGAAGTTCCTGTCAATGTATGCCAAATACCATAAGCTTGCCCTAATTTTAATTATCGAGGTTTTCAGACACATGAGCTAGGATCATTATAGGTCTTTTCTTTGGCTTTTAATGTAGGCTAGGGGCTGGTATGATTCTCAATGATATTTAAAGTGACTAAGCCTCCTTGGCACTTACACTAACTTTTGGGGTCTCACTTATTAACCTTTACCTAATCTTCTCCTTTCTTGATCATAACATATTTCAGATGGGTGCGGTCTTTTCGTCAATTATTTCTTTTTTTTCACAACTTTTCTTTTTTTATTCTTCTTCCACTCTACCCAGCCTTTTATTCTTTTCTATTATTTTACCTTTCTTCATACTCATTTTGCATCACGCACCCCTATGATAGCCACCCTCAACTTAGTCTATTTGCCTAAGTCAAAGTGCACAATGTCCAAGGAGGACCAGGGCCAAAATAGGTTTATTATGATAAAAATGGGAAGATGATAGGTATAAACAAAAATATAGGCATTCAGGCTCAAAATTAGGATCGAGGGATATTATTCAAACATGGAAGGTCATTTAGGATAAAAGTGGATTAATATAAAAAATGGCCTACGATCCTTTCCTAACCACTCTCCTATAACCAAGGTAAGATCAACTGGGAAAGTTCTAGATTTAACACATAACGGGAACTAGGTAGTATCCCAAAAACTCATGGCACAAAGGTACATCACAAGCTACTACCTATTCGGTTCATGCAATTGTTAGCAATGATTATCATGTCCCTAATACCAATGCCATACAAAAATTCACAGTAGTCACATATAGATGCACATCACACAGTTACAAAATAGACAATTAGAGAGGTATTTATCATTCCCTAAAATCAACAAAAAAATAAATGTCAATTGCCCTAGATACTTAATTCTCTCCCAATTAACCACAACACATCAAAAAACAAAACACGGTATGCCTAAACCGACTTTACTAGGAACAAGACTCCGGGGAAAAGAGGCACGACAACAAAAACCCCAAGAGGACATCAACACCCATAAGCAGTCTAACCCTCAACTTAAAATCATAAATTATCCCCAATGCATCAAACTAAAACAAGAGAGTTAGAAATATACTTGTGGAACTATAGGTGCAGAGATATGATGTCAATCACATAATACAAATATAAAAAACAAAAATGCCTTGGGTTGCCTCCCAAGCAGTGCCTGATTTAATGTCGCAGTAAGACTAGGTTATCTTGACTACTCAGAGTTCATCAAGATTGGTGCATATTTCCCATCTTCATAGAATACATCAACGATCGAGAAGACACTCATCTCCTTTTGCTATTTCATAGATTGATGCACTTCAAAACTAACTTCTTTCCCGTTGAGCCTAAACTTTAACTTATTCAGCTCCATGCCAACTGACACTCTCCCAGTTTCTAAGAATGGTATTTCCAAAATTATAGGCACTTCAAAGTCTACTTTGCAATCAAGGATCACAAAGTTAGCAGGGAATATAAAATTAGCCACCTTTATAAGTACATTATGTAGCATATCGATCGATCTTTTCACAGACCTGTCCGCCATAACTAGTCTTATGTTGGTGGGTGTAGGGTCTCCCAAACCCAATGTTTTATAAAAAGCCAGTGGCATCAGATTAATGCTTGCTCCAAGATCACATAAGGCCTTAGAAAATTCCAAAGATCTAATCGTACAAGAAATAGTGAACGTTCCTGGGTAAGCCAGTGACATCAGATTAATGCTTGCTCCAAGATCACATAAGGCCTTAGAAAATTCCAAAGATCTAATGGTACAAGGAATAGTGAACGCTCCTGGGTCTACCTTCTTATGCAGCAAGTATCTTGTAGAAATAACACTACAATGATGATGATTATCCACCAATTCATAGCTCACTTCTCTTTTCTTCATCACAAGATCTTTCATAAATTTAGCATATCCTGGCATTTGCTGAAGTACTTCAACTAAAGGCACGTTCACTGTCAACTGCTTGAACATAGCCATGAATTTGTTAAACTTGCCTTCATATTCTTTCTTCTTTAATCATTGTGGAAATGGGGGTGGTGGCCTTGGGATTTCAACTGGGGCAACTTTTACCTCTTTTCTTATGCCTTGCTCTATATAACTAATATGCTTTGGCTTAGGTGGTTGTTCAACTTTCGTACTCATCTTTTCCAAACTTCCCAACTCCACAGGCACCACTAAAGATTCATCAACCATCTCCTAATCTATTTCGACCATATCAGTATGAGAGGATCCCTCCAATCCTAGACTAGATAACATCTTACTGCTCTTAGTGGTAATAGCCATACATGATCCATCAGTCCTCGGATTATAAACTGTATCGCTTGGTAGAGTCCCATTCTGTCATTGGTTGAATGCTGTAGATAATTGGCTTATCTGCTTCTCCAGTTGTTTAATAGCAGTTGAGTGTGAATTTACTAGTTAACTCCTAGAAGATATATCACTCTTCATCGTAGTCACCCCAGAATTGGTCACCTCAACTCTCTTTAATAGTTTCTCCATCATGTCCTCCATGGACATTTTGCCTGAACTGCTGACAGCAATATCACGGCTTCCAGGAGGTACATACTGTCCACTCCTGTCACTTTTATTTTTCCAATCTCCTTGATGGTTCCAACCCTGGTATCCTTGACCACCGGTCTAGAAACCCCCTGGTTATACAAGTAGTTAGCCTCTTCCTCAGTGTTTGATTTAGGTATCTTACCATGCGACCCTACAACTTTTACCTTTTCAACATTCTCTAATAGCAAATATTTCATGAGAAGATGATGTGTGAGCAGATCCTAACACATTTGAGGCTTTTAACTGAGAATAATTGCAAAGTCTTAAGCAATTTTTGTCATTTTTGATTGTTTTATCTTTGATTTTATAGTGGAAGTCAAGATGCAATAGAACCAACAATAATGGAAGTAAAAGAGTTGAAATCTGAAGTAAATAGAAGAGAAGTATGGCTGACAACATTCCTGATAAGTCGTCAGCACTCTGATAAGTTATCGACTTTATCGTCAGCCTTAAACAGAGAATGGGATTCAGCTGGAAGAAGTGACGATGACATGTGATAATCCGTCAAGATCATCGTTCGACTAAGGTAGAACATGAGAGCTAAAGTAAATCATCGATGACATATGTGATAAGTCGTCAAATATCTAATAAGCCTTCACGCTTCATCGTTAGCCTAAGGCAGAGAATGTCAAAAGCAAAGAGGAGCTGACGACATCTGTGATAAGTCATCAGACTCCTGATAAGGCATCACAAAATGTCATCACCTTCCCAAGAAATTACTAAACTCTGTGATTTTGTTTTCATAATTAGGGTGAACTATTTAAAGTATTGTTTAGGGTTTTCTTGGGGGCTGGTACTTGGCATTCTGGACTTGAACTTCACGTGTTTTCTCTCTAGTTTCTTGGCTTGAACAAAACAATTAACTTTGAAGAGATTATCATCAACATTTTAGGATTTCTACTTTGATCTAATATGAGAAACACTCGTTGCTATTCATCTTGCTGTAAGTTCATCAATAATCGCCAACTTGTAGCTATAGTTTCAAATTAGTTTAATCGCCACTCATATTATTCCCTGTGGATTCAACTCCAACTCCAAAGTTGGGTAAATATATTGACGACGACCACCTTGTACTAAATTGATGTGTAAGTTGAGAGTTATCATTAGATCCATCTGGGTTTTCATGTGAGCCATATCTTGATCATGCTCCTCTTCTCTCCTATGCTACTCTACTAATATTACACTAGACCTAGTACTGATTGCTACCACAGAATGTCTATTATGTCAAGCTCTACTTGTCTTAGTCATTCTTTATATGTCCGCAACCTCAGTAAAAGTGAGATCCATAAAAGCTCCTCATGCAGCGTTATCCACTATTGGCTTTATAAGTGAGTTCAAAGCTCTGTAGAATGTTTCCATTAAGTGTTCATAGTGAAGATAAGTCTGGTTTTCCATAAACTCTTGATTACAAACACTGAAACTAATTTCCTCTCTAGACAGAGACAGTGGGAACAATCTCAAATAAATAGCATTTTGTCCCACTCTAAGATTATCAAACGACTTACAAATATTAATGAAATTCACCAAATGTAGATTTAGATTATCAACAGGTAATCCACCAAAGAGTCCTTTCAAATTCAACAGCTGGATCATAGTACTGGTGATGTGGAATTTTACCCCAGGAGCTAGTGGTGGTAGAATGATTTTCTTGTAACTCCATCTCCATCTAAATCATCCTCATCATTGTCAATATCAAACTACATACCTTGGTGGTCTAGTCTTCCTCTGAATGGATAATTTTGATTTACAGGTGCAACTACACCCGCTACACACCTCCTATTAGATGGGTCAATAAAATTATCATCTCCCAGGTTCTCTTTATCCAGATTTGGTTCCCGACCTGGGTTATCTACATTCTGTTGATTTAACTGAGCCTTAGCCAAGGCGGCTAGTCTTTCTGCTTCTTGTAGGTCTGCCATTCTACAGATCAATTGAGGTTCCGAATGTACTGGTAAAATGGTTTACTTGAAATCCGTGTACTTAGCATACACACTAACTACCCCGTAGAGAACAAAAACAACAAATAAAAGTAAGACTAGGAAACTTACTACGAGTTAATTATCACTGATATACTCAATTTGAAACCATATTCCCCGACAACGGGGACAAAATTTGATACTCCCAAATTACACCTCTCTTACGAGAGAGTAAGCAGTCGTTGTCAAATATATAACCCAACTAGGTTGAGGACGAATCCCACAGGCAATATGGTGTTAAATTAAGTTATTCGTGAGTCAACCAACTGATAGTTAGTAGTTTCTGGTAAATGGGGGTTTTTCGAGATTAAATAGGTAGTTATTTCTCACTTCAAGTTTATCACTTGTAACCGGTATTTCAGTGTTTCAAGTCAATGTTATGGAAGAAACCAGAATTGTGTTCACTATGGGTGTTGGTGCTTAACATACACTAGTAGATAATCAAGATTTTTGTTACAGATAGGAATAATAGATCATCTGTATCGGAGCAATGCCTAAATGTCTGTCAACCTATTTAGGCATTCAATTACCTAATCCTTTCAAACTTAGGGAATTCATATTTATGAACTAAATTTTATCAGGTTAATTAACCTTGTTATAGCGTTAAATATTAAATGGAATTTTAATGCTTCTAAGCCCCTGTAGATAATTCACTTCCCACTAGATTTGATTTCTTATTTCAAGAAAATCACTAGTTAGGCATAATCTATCATTTGCAACCAATAGAAAAGGTGTACAACAGAGGAATTATCAAGAAGTTTCTAAAATATAACGAATCTTGACCCACTAGTTCCATTACAAGACCAAACCCATAGATCCCACAATTCGGGTTAAGGAAATTAGCTACTCATGATGTAAAAAGCAACAGTACAAATTACATTCATAATTTGATGGATAATAACTTACAGAATAATGATTAGCAAAAAATATTTCTCCTTCACAATCACAGTAGAAATCTCAAGAAATATATAATAATAATCGCCCAAAAAGGAATTACAATGTTATAACCAAAAATTTGAGATAAAACTCAAAATATTCATGAAGTTCAAGATGCCCTACAAAACCCTCCTTTCTGCCTTAAATACTCAGCCTAATTTTTGAAGCAAATCACAGATCATAACTTTTTTCCCTCACACAGGTTACGACAATATGTGACGGCTTATCAAGATGTTAACGACTTATCAGACATGTCGTTAACTCCTCTTTCTATTTCACGTGTTGCTTTCTTCGGCTGATGACAATACCTGATGGCTTATCAGGATGTTGACAACTTATCAGACATATCATCAACTCCTCTTCCTATTTCACGTGTTGCTGCCTTTGGATGACGATAATACCTGATGGTTTATCAGGATATTGATGACATATCAGAAAATGTCATAAACTCTGCACTGCAACTCCTACACACTGCCTTAGGCTGACGATAATCCTGACAGCTATTCACAAAGTTGACGACTTATCAGACAAGTTGTCAACTGTACTCTTCATGACTGGTTACTCAAAATCTATCTCTTTTGACTCAGTTTTTGTTGGTTTTCATACATCTTAGCTCACCTGTACTATAACAGAGAAAATAATCAAAAACCACAAAAGTTGCTTAAGAATTTACAATTATTCCGAGTTAAAGGCCTTAAATGTTCTAGCATCAAGATCGCACATCACAACCCCATTAACTAAGATTACTCAAAAAAGTTATTCTTATTATACTCTGATGCTTATGAGGGTAGTTTTGAGAAGTTTAATTCGGCTCTAATTTTGACCCTACACTGAGGTTACCGATGAATTTGTTGATTAGTGTGATGCATCTCGGGTAGGGTTGGATTGTGTGTTGATGTAGCATGGCAAGTGATAACGCTCAATCTACAGCTCTCGTTTGAGTGTAAAGCGGTCGTTAGCAAATATAGAACCCAACCTGGGTTGGGTGTCGATCCCACAGGGAATAGCTTGGCCAACAAGTAAGTAAAATTACTAAACTTTTGGTGCAAGTCTCGTAAGAAGGGGGGGATTCTTGTTTTGCAAGTAATGTAACCAAAAACTGAAAATAATAAAGTAAAAAGAGAGAGATTGTTCCGTTGGTTGTAAACAATGAGAATTGAAGCGTTGGGGTTATGTCCACCTTCTGAGGTATACGTCTCTATTGGCTATGAGTGTGTAGAATTCTGACATGCAATTGCTTATAGAGGATTGTAGTCGATGGTAAATCCAAGCGTCTCTCGACCTAAACAAGGACTATTTCACTTTAACTCTCTCGAGCTTAAAGCGTATCTAACAGTACGAATTCTCCAAGAGGTTAGTCCAGTTACGGCACTAGCTTTTTAATAGGAAAGGGTGTCCTACTACCTTGACATTATCTCTTTTCCAGACAAATAACTTTTCTCTCGAACAAGTTAAATGTTAGACTGGCGTATTCTTGCGTTTGCAACCGCAAAGAATGTAGATTAAGATGAAGAGAATAATGATATAAGCAATATACGTGCCTCGAACTCACAAACTCACAGCAATAGATAGTAACTCATTCGGCTTTCATAACCCCAACAGAGAAGTTTAGTTACCCATAAATGCGAAGGAAATCACGATTGACATTGTTATTATATCACGATATTGAGTAATGGCGTGTAGATCAAGTGATAGGCGTGAGGCGTGATTCCTTAGCAAGTAACGATTCTCTTGTTGTGGAGTTTAAGAATAGAAGAGTAGATGAAGAAAAATAGAATTAATGGAAAGATTAGAATATTTGTAGAGTAATAGAATTGAATTGTAAGAGGAGATGTTAGATGAGAAGTTGTAAGAAGATGTAAAAAGATGATAGAAGATGTAAGAAGATGTAAGAAGATGATAGAAGATGTTAGAAGATGTTAGAAGATGTTCAAAAATCTCTAGCATGATAGGGTATTTATAATACCCATATCCTAATCCTACTAAGCTAATGAAATAAATAACCAAATCCTACTAGACTAATGAAATCCTTAACCCAAATGTACTAGGTTAAGGTAACATTATCATAATCCACATAAAATAATGAAATACATAACCTAATTGTACTAGGTTAATGTATCATTGTCAAAATCCAGCTTTGTGTCTGTAAGTCCCCAAAGTCTTCAGAATTGTTGTTTTAGCCCGGGACAGATTTTCCATGTAGCAGTTTTGGTCCTTAGGCGTGTAAACTCCCTTCCCTTCCTTCGTGAGCTTTCTTTTGCGTCAAGTAAGCCATAAAATGCTGAATTCTGCATCATTTATACCTGAAACTTTACTAATCATGTTCGTTAGCTCATTTACAGGAAAAAGGACTAAAAGTGCATGCAATATATAATTTGTTCTCAAAACTAGGCTAAAATATGGGCAAAATATATTGATATAGGCGTGTAAATTCGCCTATCATCAACACCGCACACATGAAGCTTTGTTCGTCCTCGAACGAAATACCATGTCCTTCTAAACATCAACTTAGGGTTTCACAGCAACAACACAAAACATTTGTCCAGACAGACACAACAATTATCAACAAAGAGTAGCTTTTCGATTATAGGTAGAAACAATTTAACCTCTAGCATAGACTCGTGATGGTGATCAACTCGCATGCAAACGTTAAAGTACAAGGAATCATATATAACTACCCAAAACTCATCAACCATGTGTGTCTCACACTATAGTACCCATAATCACTCACAAGTATAGAATATTTTTCAAACATGGGTATCAAAATGTCCTTGCTCTCACTCTCACAAAGAATTCATATGTAGCAACTGATGACCATAGGCTTGCCCTTAGTGTAATGCTCCACTAAATGTCAGAATGCTAAGCTTAGAATCAAATAGGTCTTTTGATGGTTGTAATGTAGGCTAAGGGACGGGTAGGACTATTTTTGCCAGGAATAGTGACTAAGTTCCTAAGCGCTTTAATACATCACTTTGTATCATTGACACTTTGTTTTTTTTTCTTTTTTTTTTCTTTCAACCTTTCTTTTTTTTACTCTACCACCCTTGTTCTCCTCTTTTGTTTTTCAATTTTAAGCACAACTCGCTTTTCAGCTTTCTTTTCCTTTTTCTTTTCACAACATACCTCTTATGATAGAACTTTCTTTTTCATAACACATTCAAGCACCATTACAATTTATAGCATCATACTCACCCAATTTCCTCTTATGTTGTCTCATGACTTTTTCACTTTAAAGCACTTAGGAGTTTGGATCAAATTACGGTCTTGAAAAAAATGGATTAGGCTTACATACAAGGTTGTCAAAGAAAATAGGCTAAAGGCTCAAAAGGGTTTAACTAGGATGATGTCCATGGGTAGGTAAAACTGAAGGTAAACCAATATAGGTTGCCAAAGAAATGCCTAAATCATATCCTAAACTTACACTCCTTATTTTCGCTTTGCATACATACCAGGCAAGTTCTAGCATCAGCCACACACATAGAATATACGATTATCTCACACACACAAGGCACATGGTCAACTTGCTTGGAAGTAATATAGACTCTCAACCCAACAAGTGAAGGAATTGAACCACACAATATCACATAATGAGTCACAACTAGAGCCTAAACATCTCAATAGTCACAATTGTAGCACATACTCTTGTTATAATCTCATGCTGCCTATCAAAATAATTTCATGCGAAGCTAGAAAAAATTTACTACTAAAAAAATGAAACAAAAACAAAGAAAAAAAACATTGATGCGAGTAGAGAAGTATAGCATGCAATACCACCACCCCACACTTAGTCGGGACACTGTCCTCAGTGGAGAGTAAATACGAAGAACATGGTCAGTCGGATTCGTCCTCAATGTCGGGGGTCATACCCTTTGCATCGGAATCATCATCAGAGTCGTCATTCTCAGAAGTTCCTCATAAGTATCCCACTTAATTCCAAGAGTGAGTCGAGGTATTTGCAGCGAGGAGGGTTCTCCTTGCTCTTTTCGGCCTCTTTTCTTGCCTTTTTGTGAAGTGGTCTTGCTTTGGGTGCCATTGTACCTGAGACTTAAAAAAAATGTTCATGTTAGCATCATCTCGATGGATAAAATCTATAAACAAGTAGTAGTGGCACCACCCCACACTTAGTTTGTTGGTACAGACTAGTGAAGTAAAAGTTGTCGATTACTCAGACTTCATCGACATACGTTTTAGGGGCTATATTCCAACAAGAAATTCAGATATTTTACACTTCTTGCAATCTTTGCAATACTTTCATGTTAGGTATATCAAGACTTCTTCATAGGGATTACATCATGGTATAGTTTCTATCAATAATCACAATCTCCTATGTCGGTAGGCAACTATAAGTCTTATTCCGATGAGCGAGACATCCCAACATGTAAGTATTCAAGTGACAAGAGCATGCAATGTTCATGACTATAGCAATTCCGCAAGTAGTATAACAATGCATCAAAATCAATTTCTAGTTGGAAACAAGTTAAGAGTATCCTAACGTTCATGTTCACTCACTTGGTTTTGTATCAACAATTCAAACACATTAACATCACCAATATTTCTTCAAGATGTAGCAATTCGTAATAGACATAGCAACGTAGCACTTACGAAAAATAGATGAAGAACAAAAGAGTACTTACGTGATTGAAGCCTTTGGAGATGTTCTTGTGAAGTGGGAGAGCAAGAAGAATAGTTTTGAGATGATTTGGAGAGTATATGCGGCGCCTAGGTCAAGTTTTCAATGTGTTTGTGTTTCAAGACTAAGTCTCCTTTATATAGGAAGAGAATGGGTCGAGTTTTGACCCATTTACAATCGGTTTTGGAGACAAAAATGCTACATATGCGGCGCATAATGCTCGGCATAGTCATGGTATATGCGGCGCATTGTCTATGGCATAATGGGACATATGCGCCGCATAGTCTATGGAATTTGTAGACATATGCGCCGCATAGTCTATGGCATATGAGATACTGAGACCAAATGCCATAGCATAGGCGGCGCATAGTCAAAAGCATACCTAGGAATAGGCGGCGCATAGTGTATAGCACACTAGATTCAGAGACCTTAGGCTATAGGATAGGTTGTGCATCGTTCGTGGCCTAGTTTTACCAAGGCCTAGCCTTCCTCGAAGCCTATTTTGGCGTGAGAAAGGCTCAATCCATAGCCTTATGCATCTCCCTTCCTAACTTACCAACTTTACCATACAATGCGTCCAAATCGTCAATTGAAATCAATCTCCTCGTTGAATACCTCTTGAACCTACATTTGCTCAAAAACACTAACAATGATTAGAACGATGGGTTGCCTCCCATCAAGCGCCTTAGTTTTGGTCGTGGCATGACTCTTATTTTTGGATTTTTATTTATCAAAAGCAAAACACTTACTAGAACGAAATGAAAAATGAAAAACGATAAACGATAAACGATGGGTTGCCTCCCATCTAGCGCTTGATTTATTGTCGCGGCACGACATAGTTACCTCGAGTATTCAGACTTCATCGGGATAGATGGTGGATCGTTTTCTGAATGGATTCAGACGACAATGAGGCTTACTTGTAGGAGGGGTACCAATTATATCATCAATAGTCCAACCCATAGCTCTCATGTATCTCTTCAGAGTAGAGATGAGAGCCTCTACGTGCTGTTTACTTAAATCATCCGCACTCACCGGAAGTATCTTTATACTTTCCAAGAACACATACCTTAGATAATCGGGGAGCTCTTTCGATTCTAGCATTGGTGGCTCTTCAAGGGAAGTCTTCGCTGTAGGTGAAGGTTGATTCTTAAGATCACGGTCCGGTTGCTTAGGAGTATGGGAATAGGACTCTATTTCTGTTAGAGCACCCATAAGTTCTTCATAATCTTCATCGTCCTCATGCTCAACCTTCAACAGCGCAGCAGACAATGGCTCAACAGTAAGTTGTTTCTCTACAGATAATGCTTTCTTATCTTCATAATGAACATCATCTACAGAGAACACATCCATATCTTTTGGCTGCTTCATCGCTTTGCACAAATCAAAACGAATCACTTCGTCATTCATTCGAAATAAAAGCTCATTATCTCTCATGTCAATAAGCACACTTCCTGTTGCAAGGAAAGGATGTCCCAAGATTATGGGAACTTCAGAATCCACCTCACAATCCAAAATCACAAAGTCTGCAGGAAAAATGAAGGTAGACACCTTCACCAACACATCATTCAAGATACCCACAGGTCGTTTTACCGACCTATCAGCCATCACGAGCCTCATATTGGTTGGTGTCGGATCGCCTAACCCCAACTTCTTATAGACGGATAGTGGCATCAAATTGATGCTAGCACCCAGATCGCACAATGCCTTAGCAAAATTCATAGATCCAACCGTGCAAGGAATAGTGAAAGCACCAGGGTCTACCTTCTTCTGTACTAAGGACCTTGTGGCAATTGCACTGCAATGATGAATATTATCTGCCGGCTCATAGCTTACTGTCCGCTTTTTTGTCAACAGGTCCTTCATGAATTTAGCGTACCCAGGCATCTTTTCTAGCGCCTCTACCAACGGAACATTAATGGTCAGCTGCTTCAACATGGTCATGAATTTGCTGAACTTTGTATCATCCGCCACCTTCTTCAATCTTTGAGGACAAGGTGGTGGTGGGTATGGAATGGTTCTCTCCATGGATTTCTTCTCCTCTTGCTTCCGTTTTTCAGCTTTTCCAGGCTGCACGTTGTGAGGAGTGATGTTAAGGACGTTAGGATCGGCTGCTGTGGCATCTTCCCCTTTCGCCTTATCATCAATTTCCGCTTCTTCGTCAACCACTTTCTTGCCTTTTTCTGAAGTTTCCAGCACCTTACCACTTCGGGTAGTGATGGCCATGCATGACCCATCATTCCTTGGGTTTTGCACAGTATCGCTAGGTAAAGTGCCAGCCTTTCTTTGATTGAGTGCTGCTGAAAGTTGGCTCAATTGCTGCTCTATTTGCTTGATTGAAGTGGAATGAGAATCAACTAGTTGTTTCATGGAGGACAAATCATTAATTACCTCAGTAACTCCCGCGCTCGTTGCTTCCCCTCCTTTCAATAATTTAGCCATCATGTCTTCCATACTTCCAGAATTAGATGTGGTGGTATCACGTCTACCAGGGGGAACGTACAAACCACTCTTTTCATTGTTTTTCTTCCAACTACCTTGGTCTTTGCTTCCAAATTTATCATAATAGTTCCAACCTTGGTTTCCTTGGGTATTCCCACGAAAACCCCCCTGATTGTTCAAGTAGTTGGCCTCATCTTCCGAATCAGATTCATCTCTTCCTTTTAGCGCCACAACTTTCACTTTTTCGGTCTTTCCTGATAATAAATGCTTTGTAAGAAGATCCATTTGTGTTTTCATGTGCGCCATATCTTGATCACGTTCTTCTTCTCTTCTCATTTGGTCTGCAGTCATGCTAATAGATAAAATGGGGCTTGCTACCTCAGAATCCCTGGTATGCCAAGCTCTACTTTGTTTCGTCATACGATCTAACATATTGCTTGCTTGACCAAAGGTGAGGTCCATAAAAGATCCTCCAGCTGCATTATCCACCACTGGCTTAGTTATTGAATTCAAGGCTCTATACAATATCTCCATGAGGTGAACATTAGTCATGTGATGGTTTGGGCATCTCGCTAGCTTTGTCTTGAAACTCTCCCATGTTTCATGAAGAGCTTCAGTTGGAAGCTGACGAAAGTTGCTGATTTCATCTCTCAATTGTGACCTTTTGGAAGGCGGAAAGAATCTTTCTAGGAAAGCGTCTCTCAATTGCCTCCAATTTGTAATTGAATCAGGAGTCATCCCATTCAACCATAGTGTTGCCTCCCCAGACAGAGACAATGGAAATAGACGTAATCGAATTGCATTCTGACCAACACCAGGATTGTCAAAAGAATTGCATGTAGAAATAAAGTTGATGAGATGCATATTCGGATCATCGCCTGCTAGTCCACCAAATAATCCCTTGAGTTGCAATAACTACATCATGGTGCTTGTGATGTTGAACTTGGTTCTGGGCGCTAATGGTGGAAGAATAATGGCTCCTGTGGCTCCGGCTCCATCAAGATCATCATCATCATCATCGAACGGTATCTCACGTTGTGCATCCATTGATGTACTGAACAAAAACCTGCAGTAAACAAAAACAAAAATTAAAAGTAAAAGTACGAGAGTCTTCGACCAAAGGGTCTAGTAATTATTACGAACTTAATTGACACTTGTATTCCCCGGCAACGGCACCAATTTTTGATAACGCTCAATCTACAACTCTCATTTGAGTGTAAAGCGGTCGTTAGCAAATATAGAATCCAACCTGGGTTGGGTGTCGATCCCACAGGGAATAGCTTGGCCAACAAGTAAGTAAAATTACTAAACTTTTGGTGCAAGTCTCGTAAAAAGGGGGGGATTCTTGTTTTGCAAGTAATGTAAACAAAAGCTGAAAATAATAAAGTAAAAAGAGAGAGATTGTTACGTTGGTTTTAAACAATGAGAATTGAAGCGTTGGGGTTATGTCCACCTTCTGAGGTATACGTCTCTATTGGCTATGAGTGTGTAGAATTCTGACATGCAATTGCTTATAGAGGATTGTAGTCGATGGTAAATCCAAGCGTCTCTCGACCTAAACAAGGACTATTTCACTTTAACTCTCTCGAGCTTAAAGCGTATCTAACGGTACGAATTCTCCAAGAGGTTAGTCCAGTTACGGCACTAGCTTTTTAATAGGAAAGGGTGTCCTACTACCTTGACATTATCTCTTTTCCAGAAAAATAACTTTTCTCTCGAACAAGTTAAATGTTAGACTGGCGTATTCTTGCGTTTGCAACCGCAAAGAATGTAGATTAAGATGAAGAGAATAATGATATAAGCAATATACGTGCCTCGAACTCACAAACTCACAGCAATAGATAGTAACTCATTCGGCTTTCATAACCCCAACAGAGAAGTTTAGTTACCCATGAATGCGAAGGAAATCACGATTGACATTGTTATTATATCACGATATTGAGTAATGGCGTGTAGATCAAGTGATAGGCGTGAGGCATGATTCCTTAGCAAGTAACGATTCTCTTGTTGTGGAGTTTAAGAATAGAAGAGTAGATGAAGAAAAATAGAATTAATGGAAAGATTAGAATATTTGTAGAGTAATAGAATTGAATTGTAAGAGGAGATGTTAGATGAGAAGTTGTAAGAAGATGTAAAAAGATGATAGAAGATGTAAGAAGATGTAAGAAAATGCTAGAAGATGTTAGAAGATGTTCAAAAATCTCTAGCATGATAGGGTATTTATAATACCCATATCCTAATCCTACTAAGCTAATGAAATAAATAACCAAATCCTACTAGACTAATGAAATCCTTAACCCAAATGTACTAGGTTAAGGTAACATTATCATAATCCACATAAAATAATGAAATACATAACCTAATTGTACTAGGTTAATGTATCATTGTCAAAATCCAGCTTTGTGTCTGTAAGTCTCCAAAGTCTTCAGAATTGTTGTTTTAGCCCGGGACAGATTTTCCATGCAGCAATTTTGGTCCTTAGGCGTGTAAACTCCCTTCCCTTCCTTCGTGAGCTTTCTTTTGCATCAAGTAAGCCATAAAATGCTGAATTCTGCATCATTTATACCTGAAACTTTACTAATCATGTTCGTTAGCTCATTTACAGGAAAAAGGACTAAAAGTGCATGAAATATATAATTTGTTCTCAAAACTAGGCTAAAATATGGGCAAAATATATTGATATAGGCGTGTAAATTCGCCTATCATCAGCATGGTGGTTGCATTTGCTTCTAGGTAGTTGAAGGTGCATGAGAAGAACGATCTAATGCATGATTTGGAATTGTTAGCTATGGTCTTTTTTCTGAAGATATGGCATCACTATTTGTATTCGATTCATGATAACATCTTCTCATACCATTAGAGTTTGCTACTTGTGCTCACCTAGAATAAATTGAAACTCAGGAAAAGGAGATGACTTGAGTTTCTCAAGGACTATGACATAATTCTTCATTATCATTCAGGTAAAGCTAACGTGGTTGATAATACTCGTCGTAGGTTATCCTTTCAAATCTTATCTCATATGGATGAGGAGAAGCATAGTTTGGTAAAATATATTCACTGTTAAGATAATCTTAGAGTCCGTGTTTTAGATTTAGAGGATGGTGATAGTATCTGTAAAACCCCGCACTTTTTCCTAGCTTAATTTTGCTCCAAGAAGGTCAACGGTTATCTTCAAAAATGAATAATATTTATTATATATGGAGTTTTCCATATTTAGACCCTCCATTGAGTAGAAAATTGAATTATCTCCCCATCGTTATCAATTTCATCCAAATCCGACACTCGGTTGAAAAGTTATGGTGATTTTAGTAAAGTAGTGTACCATCTGGGCAATCACCACATCGCGGTGAGGGTTAAATTCCTAATTGTCACATTCTAGTGGACCACCACAATTAGCTCGCGTTGCAGCAGAGTACAATTTCCCATTTTCAATTTCCAGTAGGCTAGCGCGATGATGGAAAAAATGGCATTCCAATGGATCACCATGATGGTTTTGCGTCATGGTAAATTGCCAATTCCCAGTTGTCCTATTTCTAGTGAGCCAGCGTGATAGTGGCGCGTCGCGGTGGCATGCAAAATCAGGATTTTCCAGTTCCGATCAAAAATTAAAAAAGGGCTCTTTGGTCAATTCCCAAGCCCCCAATCCGTCCAAAACATAAGATTAAGCCAATTCTAAGCACTTTATGCTTATATTCATCCATTCTTTCTCAAAAGAAAACCCTAGAGCTCCAAAGCTTCTTCTCAAAGAAATCAAATTCCTCCATTGTTTCTCCAAGAAAGCTCAAAATTGAGGATTCCCAAATGAAGATAATCAAGAATCCATCTTCAAGAACTCGAATAGGAATAAAAAAATTCAAGTTTCTTAATTTAATCATAAATTAAGGTATATGTGATTTATGAACAATGATCCTCTTTCATCCTTGTGCCCAAAACCAAGTTTTTATTTCAAATTTATATGATTTTCTATGAAATTACATGAGTTTTAAATTAGGGTTCATACCCATTATTGTCGATTGCAAGATTATGAGATTTCAAGTGATTTAGAAGTTGAATTACATGTTTATTCTTATATTTTCATGCCTATTGCAGTAATTTCTAGATTTTGAGATGAATTATTATAGTTTTCATTATCAAGCATGATTATTATGATGTTTTGATATGAGATTGATGCATGGGTTATTATTCCTAGATTTAACATTATTATTTCAAGAGAGATTATGCTTTAAGCATCAGATGATCAGTTTATTTTTAGATTTTTAGTAAAGATTTGATCTTTGATCCTCAGATAAGATTTGGAATCCACTTTACATATTTATTACATATTACTGAAATCAGAATAGATTTATTTAAAAATTTAATCAAAAAAATACATAATTGGTTTTATAATAAACCCTTATGCTAGCTTTTTAAAGTGGATTTCCAACAGAATGAACATACAGATTAAAAAGGAAATAGTATTTAGCACCGAGCTAAAAATGTGGAATTAGCGTGCCCTATCTTCCATTGAACTATGTATCCAATATAGGTATAGATTATCAGATTATTCCATTTTCTCTATGGATGACAGTTACAGATGTGATCACTTAGATTAGGTTATACTCCTTGGAAAGAGTATGACACCTCTCCTAATCATGAGGTTTTCCCCTTAGGGTAACAAAATGTTGGACTTTATGTTAGCCACATAATTTATGTTGGTTAGAAGAACCTCCCTAATAGTAAAGACTTTCAGAAAAGAATAACAGAAAATCTTAATACTCACAGTTTTGTTTAGATTTTGCTTTACAGAAAGATGATAGTTACAGATTTCATCTTTCAGATTTTAGATATAGAAGTGAGCTCTTTTTACACTTAGATAGTATGATTTACAGACAGAACATTAGTACAACTTTCAAAACTAAATGTTATGACTCACTAGATTTATAAAGTATGATTTGCTTCTTATTATTTCTAATTTTCAATATTTTAGATATTCTAGCTTATGTGAGTCATTTACATTTAGCATGCATTGTTTTATAAATTATGATTATGAGATGATGTTTTTCTTATGAATTTTACCACATATACTTAGTACATTCTCAAAGTACTGATCCACATATATGTCTATGTGCTACAATGTCTCATAATGTAGGTTCAGGTGCTCAGTTTCAGCAGCGTGAGTAATTTTAGAGCATTTCCATCTACATCCGACGGTTGGTGAGTCCTCATAGTTCGGGGACTTAGTTATTTACATTTTCAGCATTCTAGTATAAGTGGTTTTAGTTTTTTCAGACATTTCGAGTCAGCTGGGGGTTTGTCCCAGTGACTCTCAATATATTAGTAGTACAGGCTTGTCAAACTGCTAGATTTGATTCAAAGTTAAAGTATTTGTTTTTCAGACATCATATTTAGATTATTCGTAGTTAATTCAAAAAAATTTCGCATTCAATATGATTTTGATATCTACTTTTCATTATTATGAGATTTATACTTGTTAGAAGGTAGACAAGGTTAGCTTAAGGCTACTTGTAGTCTCGAGCACCGTGTGACATCTCGGGACCAGGTTTTGGGGCATTACAAACTTGGTATCAGAGCCTAAGGTTTTAAGAGCCCTAGGGAGTTAGTCAAGCCGTGTCACATAGAGTCTTGATCATGGGTGTGAAGTGCGCCACATTCATGAGCAAGAGGTTATGGGACGTCCTTAGGAAATCATCTCTTTCTTTTATGATCTATCGTGCTTACACTATCTCTATCTGTTTTTAAGTTGTACTCTTACGTGATAGTTAAATATGCCTTCTTGTCAAGCTAACTCCTTCAGAAATGATAACCAACCATCTAACCCACTGATTCTCTGAATGAGAACATATCCCATGCTGAGTTTTAGGTTGCCTTTCAGGTGTTGGTCTAGGTAGTGACTACCATTGTTTAGGGCAACTATCAGGCTGTAGTTCAACTTTAGCAGAATAGTGATTTAGCAGCAACTAGAATTAGAGATTTCATAAGAATGAATCTTCCAGAGTTCTTTGGGTCAAAAGCAGGTGAGGACCTGCAACTTTATTTAGATGAGGCAAAGAAGATCACCCAGATTATGCATGTTTTTAAGAAGGAGAGTGTAGAGTTGGCATCGTATAGGTTGAAGGATATAGTGTATGATTGGGTAGTTATGTGGAAGAATAGTAGAGGTGAGAATGTAGCCCTTATAAGTTGGCAGGTATTTCGAGATGCTTTTCTAGACAAGTTCTTCCCGCGTGAAATGAGGGAAGCTAAGATATAAGAGTTTGTGAACTTGAGAAATGGCTCAATGTCAGTGAAAGAGTACTACCTTATGTTCAATCAGTTGTCTAAGTATGTCTCTGATATGATGGCTGATCCGAGGGTAAGTTTGAGTAAGTTTCTTACTGGCATATCTAGCTTGGTAGTCAAGGAGTGTAGGACTACCATGCTTATTAGAGACATGGATTTTACTAGATTAATGATTCATGCTTTGCATATTTAGGCAGGAAAGTTGAAGGGAAGAGTTAAAAGTAATAAGAAGGCTAAAATAGGGTAGTTTGAGTATGGCCAGACTAGGTCTGGAGGGGGAAATCATTTGTAGTTTCAAAATCATTCATCTATGCAAGCACCATCTTCATCTAGTTCTCCTACTCCCAGAGCAAGACAGAAGCAGTGGGGTAAGTCTTCTATGTCCAGATCTTAGAATATTATGAGTGGAAGGCCTAGTTATTCTCCATGTTCTAAGTGTAGTAAGAATCATCCTGGTGAGTGTTTAGCTGGACAGAAAGCTTGTTATGGTTTTGGTAAGTTGGGTCATGAATTTAGAGAGTGTTTGTATACTAAGCAGGGAAATCGAGATGTTTGTACCCAGACTTAGTCCACTAGTGCACCAGCTTCTCTAGGTCCCCAAGTTCCTCTTCAAGGCGCATCATCTAGTACCGGTGGCGATCAACACCAGAATTAATTTTATGCTTTACCATTCCATCAGGAGCAGGAGGATTCACCAGATATTACTTTAGGTCCCCAAGTTCCTCCTCAAGGCGCATCATCTAGTACCGGTGGCGATCAACACCAGAATCAGTTTTATGCTTTAGCATTCCATTAGGAGCAGGAGGATTCACCAGATGTTATTACTGGTATGATTCGTGTCTTTCATTTTGATATTTATGTGTTGTTAGACCCTGGGCTGAGTTTCTCTTAAATGACCCTATTAGTTGATGTAAATTTTGAAATAAGTCCTGAAAAAATCCCTGATCCCTTCTTGGTTTCTACCCCAGTAGGTGAGTCAATTTTTGCTAAATAGATCTATAGAAAGTGTCCTATCACTATCCTTCATAAAATCATGTTAGAAGACTTAATAGAGTTGTATATGGTTGATTTTGACCTTATTCTTGGCATGGATTAGCTCCATTCCTGTTATGCATCCATAGATTGTCATACCCAAGTGGTGAAGTTTCAATTTCCCGATGATCCAGTCTTTGAGTGGAAAGGGAATTCAGTATCTCCCAAAAGTCATTTCATATCTTATCTTAAAGCTAGAAAGTTAATCTCCAAAGGGTGTATCTATCATCTTATTTGAGTAAAAAAACACTAAGTCTAAGACTCCAACAGTTCAGTTTGTAAGTGTAGTCAATGAGTTTCCTGATGTCTTTCCTGAAGATTTGCTAGGGGTACCTTCCGATAGGGAAATAGAATTCGGTATTGACCTTCTCCCAAATACTCAACCTATTTCCATTCCTCATTATTGTATGGCTCAAGCCGAGCCTAAAAAGTTAAAAGAGAAACTCAAAGATCTTTTAGATAAGGGTTTCATAAGGCCTATTATTTCTCCATGGGGAGCTTCCATCCTATCTGTGCAAAAGAAAGATGGTTGTTTGCGTATGTGCATTGACTATCGTCAGCTGAATAAAGTTACAGTCTAAAATAAATATCCTCTTCCTAGGATTGATGACTTATTTGATCAACTCCAAGGTGCAAGTTATTTCTCAAAGATAGACCTTAGATCCGGCTATCATCAGCTTAAAGTAAAAGAATATGATATTTCAAAGATAGCTTTTAGAACCGGTTATGGTCATTTTCAGTTTCTAGTCATGTCCTTTGGGCTAACAAATGCCTTAACAACTTTCATGGACTTGATGAACAGAGTGTTCAAACAGTATCTGGACATGTTCTTCATAGTCTTTATAGATGAAATTCTTGTCTACTCTCGTAGTGAGAATGATCATGTAGGCCATCTTAGAATTGTATTGGAAACTCTTAGAGATCACCAATTGTTCACCAAATTCAGCAAATATGAATTTAAGCTAAGGCCAGTAGCTTTTATTGGTTATATTCTTTCCAGTAAGAGTATTAGAGTTGATCCTCAAAAGATAGAAGCCATAAGAAATTGGCCTAGACCTATCTCTCCATCAAACATTAGGAGTTTCTTGGGTTTAGCTGGTTATTACAGATATTTTGTTGAAGGTTTCTCATCTATTGCATCTCCCATCTCTAGATTGACCCAAAAGAAAGTTAAATTCCAATGGTCAGATTCTTGCGAGAAAAGTTTTCATGAGTTGAAGACTCGACTCACTTTAGCCCTAGTTTTATCATTACCTGATGGTACAGATAGTTTCATTGTTTATTGTGATGCCTCTATAATTGGTGTAGCTTATGTTTTGATGTAGAGAGGTAAGGTGATAGCCTATGCCTCTACACAACTTAAGCCTCACAAAAAGAATTATCTTTATGCGGTGCATGCTGATGTGTTCATGGATCACAAAAGCTTGCAGTTTGTGTTTACTCAGAGGGAGTTGAATCTTTGGTAGAGAAGGTGGTTGGAATTGTTGAAAGATTATTATATGAGTGTGTTTTATCATCCGGGAAAGGCCAACGTAGTGGCAGACATCCTTAGTAGATTGTCCATGGGCAGTGTTACTCATGTGGAGAGTGATAAGAAATAGTTAGTTTGGGAAGTTCATCGATTAGCTAGATTGGGTGTTAGATTGGTTGATTCAGCTGAAGGGAATGTTCGGGTTCAAAGTAGTTTTGAATCTTCTCTAATTTTGGAAGTGAAAGAAAAATATGATAAAGATTCTAGTTTGGTCAAACTGAAGGAGTCAGATAAGACCAAAAGATAGAGGTTTTCTCCCAAGGGGGAGATGGTGTGTTGAGATACCAAAATAGATTGTGTGTGCCATATATTGATTATTTAAGGCAGTGAGTTATGGGGGAAGCTCATAGTGTGCGTTATTCCATTCATCCAAGAGACACAAAGATGTACCACGACTTTCATAAACCTATTGGTGGAGTGGTATGAAAAAACATATAGAAGAGTTTGTAGCCAAGTGTACGAATTTTCAATAGGCTAAGGTAGAGCACCAAAGACGTGGTAGTATATTTCAAGAGTTTGGTATCCCCACTTGGATGTGAGAAGAGGTGAATATGGACTTTGTGACTAGATTACCCAATTCACATCGTCAATATGATTTGATTTGGGTTATTGTAGATAGATTGATGAAGTCAGTACATTTCTTGCCAGTTCACACATCTTACACAACTGAAGATTATGCTAAGTTGTATATAAGAGAGTTAGTTATATTGGATGGAGTTCCTTTGTGCATTATCTTATATAGGGGTACTCAGTTTACCTCAGTTTTGGAAAGCCTTTCAGAAGGGTCTTGGTACCCAAGTTCATCTTAGTTCAGCTTTTCATCCGCAGATAGATGGTCAGGAAGAAAGGATCATTCATACTTTAGAGGACATATTGAGGGTATGTGTTTTTAATTTCAAAGGTAGTTGGGATGACCATTTGCCATTGATTGAGTTTGCTTATAATAACAGTTATCATGCTAGTATTCAGATGGCTCCGTTTGAAGCTCTTTATGGGTGGAGATGTAGATCACCAGTTGGTTGGTTCAAAGTGGGTGAGGTTGCTTTGATTGGTCCAGATATGGTGTTTGAAGTTATGGAGAAAGTTCAATTGATTTGAGAGAGATTGAAAGCATTTCAGAGTCATCAAAAATCTTATGCAGACGTAAGAAGAAGAGATCTTGAGTTTGTGGTGGATGATCTTATGTATTTGAAAGTTTCACCCATGAAAGGGGTAAAGAGATTTGGCAAGAAGGGGAAGCTTAGTCCCCGATATGTAGTCCCCTTTCGGATTTTGAATCGTGTTGAAAGGTGGCGTATGAGCTTGAGCTACCCGTAGATTTATCCTCAGTTCATCTAGTATTCCATGTGTCCTTGTTGAAGAAGTTCATGGACGATTCAGCCGTTATAGTTCCTCTAGGAAGTATAGATATTCAGAATATCCTTTCATACGAAGAAGTTCTAGTAGAGATCCTTGATCATCAGATCCATAGACTAAGGAACAAAGAAGTTCCCTTGGTCAAAGTTCTATGGCGAAAATTAGTCCGTTGAGGGTGCTACTTGGGAAGAAGAAGTAAACATGCATACCAAGTATCCTCATCTCTTCTCCACAAACTCAGATTAAGCCGAAGGTAATAGTCTTTCTTCATTTAGTTCTTTTCCAGTCTCAGATTCATCCATATAGCTATTTTCATTATAATTGATCCACTCATAGATTAACTTAGTCGCTCAGTATGTTCTAGATTCAGTCATACAGTTTATTTCAATTGTGCATGATAGGTTATAGTCTCAGATTTCTCAGTATTTTTACCTTAGCAAGACACATTCGAGGATGAATGTTCCCAAGGGGGAGATATTGTAATACCTCACATTTTTTCCTAGCTTAATTTCACTCCTAGAATGTCAAGGGTTAGCTTAAAAAATGAATAACATTTATTGTAGATGGAATTTTCCCGATTTAGACCCTCTATTGTGTAGAAAATTGAATTATATATCCATTGATACCAATTTCGTCCAAATCCAATACTTGATTGAAAAGTTATGGCGATTTTAGTAAAGCAGTGTACCATCTGGGCAATCAACGCATCGCGGTGAGGGATAAATTCCCAATTGTCAAACTCCAGTAGACCACCGGGATTAGCTCGCATCGCACCGGAGTCCAATTTCCCATTTGTCAATTTCCAGTAGTCCAGCATAATGGTACTATGTCGCGATGATCGCCAAAATCACATTCCAATGGAGAACCACGATGGCTCCGCATCGCGGTAAATTGTCAGTTCTCAGTTGTCCTATTTCCAGTGAGACACCGCGATAGTGGCGCATCGCGGTGGCATGAAAAATTGGGATTTTCCATTTTCGATCAAAAATTAAAAAGGGCTCTTTGGTCAATTCCCAAGCCCCCAATCCATCCAAAACATATAATTAAGCCAATTCTAAGCACTTTATGCCTATTTTCATCCATTCTCTCTCAAAATAAAACCCTAGAGTTTCAAACCTTCTTCTCTAAGAAATCAAATTCCTCTATTATTTCTCCAAGAAAGCTCAAAATTGAGGATTCACAAATCAAGATAACAAGAATCCATCATCAAGAACTCAAATAGGAATAAAAAATTCAAGTTTGTTCATCTATTTATCAATTAAGGTTTGTGGGGTTTATGAACAAGGATCCTCTTTCATCCTTGTGCCCAAAATCAATGTTTATTTAATATTTGTATGATTTTCTATGAAATTACATGAGTTTCAAATTAGGGTTCATACCCATTATTGCCAATTGCAAGATTATGAGATTTCAAGTGATTTAGAAGTTGAATTGCATGTTTATTTTATATTTTCATGCCTATTGCTGTAATTTCCATATTTTGAGATAAATTATCATTGTTTTCATTATCAAGCATGATTATTATGATGTTTTGACATGAGATTAATGCATGAGTTATTATCCCTAGATTGAACATTATTATTTCAAGAAAGATTATGCTTTAAGCATCAGATGATCAGTTTATTTTTAGATTTACAGTAAAGATTTGATCTTTGATCCTCAGATAAGATTTGGAATCCACTTTGCAAATTTATTACATATTACAGAAAACAAAATAGCTTTACTTACAAATTTAATCAGATAAATACATAATTGGTTTCAGAATAAATCTTATGCTAGCTTTTTAAAGTGGATTTCCAACAAAATGAGCATGCAGATTAAAAAGGGAGTAGTATTTAGCACCAAGCTGGAAGTATGGGATTAGCTTGCCTTATCTTCCATAGAACTACATAGCCAACGTAGGTACAGATTATTAGATTATTTCCATTTCTATATGGATGACAGTTACAAATGTGATCGCTTAGATTAGGTTATACTCCTTGGCAAGAGGATGACACCTCTTCCTATCATGAGGTTTTCCCCTTAGGGGAACAAGACATTGGACTCCATGTGAGATCACATGGTTTATGCCAGTTAGAAGTACCTCCCTAACAGTAAAGACTTTTAGAAAATAATAACAAAAAAGCTTTTAGAAAGCTAAGTGTAAAGACTCACAGTTTTGTTCAGATTTTTCTTTACAAAAAGATGAAAGTTACAGATTTCATCTTTCAGCTTTCAGATATAGAAGTGAGCTCTTTTTACACTTAGACAGTATGATTTACAGACAGAACATTAGTATAGCTTTCATAACTAAATGTTATGACTCACTAGATTTATAAAGTATGATTTGCTTCTTATTATTTCTAATTTTTAGTATTTTAGATATTCCATCTTATGTGAGTTATTTACATTTAGCATGTATTGTTTTATAAATTATAATGATGATATGATGTTTTACTTATGTATTTCACCCCCATATACTTAGTACATCCTCAAAGTACTGATCCACATATATGTCTATGTGCTACATTGTCTCATAATATAGGTCCAGGTGCTCAGTTTTAGCAATATGAGTAATTTTAGAGCATCTCCATCTACATCCGACAATTGGTGAGTCCTTATAGTTCGAGGAATTAGTCGTTAAGATTTTCATCTTTCTAGTATAGACTATTTCAATATTTTTCAGACATTTTGAGTCAGCAGGGGGTTTGTC
Organism: Capsicum pubescens; assembly: GCA_030864215.1. NCBI lineage: Eukaryota > Viridiplantae > Streptophyta > Magnoliopsida > Solanales > Solanaceae > Capsicum > Capsicum pubescens. The sequence goes on along the minus strand of CM061544.1, from coordinate 186,884,594 downwards.
CCAGTGACTCTCTAGATATTAGTAGTAGAGGCTTGTCAGATTTCTAGATTTGATTCAGACTTACAGTATTGGTTTTTCAAACATCATATTCAAATTATTCTTAGTTAATTCAGATACTTTTCCGCATTCAGTATGATTTTGATATCTATTTTTCCTTATTATGATATTCAGACTTAGTAAAAGGAAGACAGGATTAGCTTAAGGATACTTATAGTCTTCCGTATCGTGTGATATATTGGGACTAGGTTTTGTGGCATTATAGTATTCTGCAGTACCAAGGTAGATTGTGTGATCCCGATGTTGATAGGCTACGAGAAAGAATTTTGGCCGAGGCTCATGAGTTGAGGTACACTGTTCATCCATGTTCGACAAAGATGTAACATGATTTGAAAGAGATCTATTAGTGGAATAACATGAAGAGGGATGTTTCAAATTTTGTGGCTAAGTTAATTGTGTGTCAACAATTAAAGGTTAAGAAATTGATGCTTGGTGTTTTTTCTCAAAATATTAAGTTGCCAATATGGAAATTGGAAATGGTTAATATAGATTTTGTTACTGATCTACCGTGGTCCAGTGGTTAGTTAGATTCAATTTTTGTCATCATGGATAGGATTACTTAGTCTACTCACTTCTTTCTAGAGAAGACTAATTTCTCTTCCAAAGATTATGATAAGTTTCTCATTGAAGAAATAGTTAAGCTGTCTGGTGCTCTAATTTCCATAATTCCTGATTAATGTATGCAGTTCTCATCTCACTTTTGGCGTTCCTTTCAAAGAGGTTTTGGGAATAAGGTGAACCTTAGAACTACTTTCCACCCTCAATTGAATAGACAAGAAGAGAGAACTATTTAGACTTTGGAGGATATGCTAAGGTATTGTGTGATCGATTTGGTGATAGTTGGGTTGACCATTTGTCACTCATAGAATTTGTATATAATAATAGCTATCATTCGAGTCTTGGGATGGCTACATTTGAGGCTTTGTCTGGTCAGAGGTGTAGGTATTCTGTTGGGTGGTATAAAGTTGGTGAGGCTGGATTATTTGTCCCGGACTTTGTTTACCTAGTTAAGGAGAAGGTAAAGGTAATTCGTGATAGGCTTAAGAGTGACCAAACTCACCAAAAGTCCTATGTGGACGTGAGGCAAAGGGATTTAGAGTTTGATGTGGATGATTTGGTGTTCCTAAAAGTATCTCCCATGAAGAGAGTGATGCAGTTTGAAAAAAAGGGGAAATGTAAGTCCCCATTATATTGGCCCATATTGTGTTATGAGATGAGTTGTGAAGGTTTCTTATGAATTAGAATTGCCTTCTAGTTTGGGTTCTATTCATCCGGTGTTCCATGTGTCAATGTTGAAGAAGTACGTGGTAAATCCTTCTTCGGTCATTCCCTTGGAGAGTGTTGGTGTCTTGGGATTCCTTGTCACACAAGGAAGTCTCGGTGGAGATTTTGAATCAGCAAGTTTGCTGGTTGTGAAAAAAGGACATGGCTTTGTTAAAGGTTCTATGGAGGATCTAAAAGTATGAAGAAACTACTTGGGAGGACAAAGAGGACATGAAGTCCAAATATCAATTCTGTTTCCCATTTTGGATAATCGTGCTTGAGGTATGTATATTCCTTAATATCATTATTGTCTGACTTTGTTAAAGAAAATTGTGATTTCCTTAATATCCTTATTTACTGTCCTTGTTAAAAGGTAAATATGGGTGAGCTCTATGTCAAATTGCGCGAATGAATGCTTTGTCCATCATTTAGGGAAAAATCATCCTAGGGGGGAGGGAATATAACACCCTAGATTTTTGGCTCTTGAAAATTTATAAAATTTTATCCTCACTATTCTGACTGTGACTTCCTTTATGAGCCATTGGGCCTAAATCATATCCTGAACTATGTGTGTGGCTTCTATATCTTATTTTGATGATTATTAACGGACAACAAGGGACCAGGTCCCTAGATCTTTATGAATCTAGTATAACTATCACTATCATGTGTAGTTTTGTCTTCTAGTGTAATCAACTGCGCAGGTGAGCTTGTTCCTTTCAGGAAACCCGACCCAATTAGATTTCTACCCTAATAATTATTCCACTATAAAAGGAAAAAAATGCAACTTAATTGGTGAGTTTTTGAAAGATTAGAATGTAGAAGTGAGAGGGGTGAAAACTCAACTTTGCAACATTGCTCAAGTTCTTGATTTATGTATGTACTGAAAGAGCAAGCATTATTGAGTAGAGTCTTGAATCTGTAATCGAATTACTTATTTTACTAGAGTAATGCTTTTTCTTATGTTCTTGAGAGATCTTAGGTAGAGTTACCTGAGTTTAAATTGGTTAGAGTTAATCAGTATAGAGAGTTTGATTATAGAGGACTGTTGAGTGCTTTTAAGGCCAAGCCTTGGTTTTTCCTCCCTTGGGAAAGGAGGTTTCCACTTTAAATCTTTTTTTTCTTTAGTTTTCAGTAAAGTTTTAGTTTCTTAGTGCTTTACTATTTTATTGTCTCTGTCTGAATCTAAGGGAACTAGTCCCTTAAAGTATGGTGCAACCCCCCCCCCCTACATTTCATCAGTTGGTATCAAATTTAGAACACTTTAAAATGTTAACTCCTTGAGTGATTTGGTTATCATGGCTGCTCCACCTAATCTGGAAGAAGGGTAATTTACTACTAGACCACCTAGTTTAATGAGCAGTTCTATGAGTTGTGGAAAACAAAGATGTATGACTTCATTATAGCCGAGGATAATGTATACTGAATGGTCCTCATGTGCCAGTTATATAGGTCAAAGAAGGAGATATAACTAGAATAGTTGTTAAAAGTAGGAGAGAGTATAATGATGAAGATAGAAGGAATGTTCAGAAAAATTATAAGGCCAAGAAACTGCTAGTTCGTGGAATAGGGCTTGATGAATACAACTGATTGTTGCATGTGAAAATGCTAAAGAAAACTAGGTTTTTTTAAAGACTGCTCATGAAGGAATCACTGATGTGAAGGATTCAAAAGTTGATATGCTGACTACTCCGTATGAAACCTTTACCATGAAAGAAAGAGAAACTATCTAAGAGATGCATACAAGATTCACTTCAATCACCAATGAGTTCCACTACTTAGGAAGAGTAATTCCTTTATACAAATAGATGAGAAAAATTTTGGGGGTCCTTCCTAAATCTTGGAAAAGCAAAGTGGATGCTACCACTGAGGTAAGAAACCTAAAATCTCTCACAATGGATGAACTTATTCATAATTTGAAGACTCATAGGCTCAAGAAGTACAAGGACAATACAAGAAGGAAGCAAAAAGAGAAAATATCTATCTTTAAAGGTTACAAACTCTGATTCAAGTGAAGAAGACACACATGTTGCCTATTTGGAATAAGGAATTGTTGGAGAAATGAAGAAAAGTTGTCAGTTTCAAAAATGAGAAAGTAGCAGCAAAAAGAAGACACTGTGGAGGTCTGTCACAAATGTGGAAGTCTTGAGCATTTCATTAAGGACTGTCTAATGCACAAAATGGACTATAAAGAATATCTCAAGACTTGAGGTGACAAAGGAAAGAACAGAGACCAGGTCCATGTAAAATCAAGAAGAAAGGTTGCAGTTGATTTTGTAGTTAAGAAGGCCTTAGCTGTCTGGGGTCTTCTAGTGAATTTGGGGAAGATAGGAAACATGAAGATGTTTCCATGTTGGCTGTGGAGGATGAGAAAGTGACTTTTGATTCCTTGTTTTCTCTCATGGAAAACGCTGAAGATAAAGAAGAAAAAGAGGTAACTCTTTTTGACATTAAAGAAAACTTGGAAAACTACTCTACTAGAAAGATAAAAAAGTTTGTTAATGTGTTGATTGATTCTACGGTGAACTAACTATTGAGAAAAATGCTCTAGAATAGAAGGTAGAGTATCGGGAGCTTAAATTAAGTTCTTTAACTCTCCAGTATCTGAAATTAAGGAATAGGTTACTAAGTTGAAATCTGAAGATCTGAGTTTAGTGAATCAACTGGAGAAAGTTAATGATACTGATGTTAAACGGAAGAAAAAGGCTCTAGAAGAAAAAGTGGAAGATCAGGAGTTTGAATTTAATTTCTTTACCTTTCAATATATCTGAAACTAACTAATGAGTTGCTAAGTTGAAATCTAAAAATCTGAGTTTAGTGAGTCAGCTGGAGAAAATAGATGATCTTGATGGTAATGTGAAGAAAGAAACCTCAAAAGTTCAAATTGAGCATGAATAAAAATTGAGGGATCCTCAAAAGCATCTCATGACCTCACTCCTTAAATATGAAGAGTTAGAAAGGGACCCGGTTTGTCTAAGAGAAGAACTGAATAAATCTCTATAAGGGACAACATCCTTATAAATCCTTTCCTATTTAACTAGTCAAGGTTTCAGAAATGGTAGGGGCCTTGGGTATCAGTACATAACTCAATCACTTGTGTCCCAAGGTAAATTTTTCAAGATTTCAGAATCAAAGTCCAAAAACCTCTATGCACTCATTGTTGAAGAGATGGCCACATAAAGAAAAACTATCAAAGTTGGTTAGAGCTAAAATGAATAGTGTTAGATATATCCAACATGGGATTACCTATCCTAAGGGTTCCAAATCTTTGAAAAATATGAAAAATCTATCATTACCTAGATAGGCCAAGAATTACTTGATCACACCTTTATGTTGTTACTGAGAACTCAAACTCAAGTGGTTTTCCAAATCTAACAAATGATTTTTTTTTCTTATGGGATAAAGGGATTGTAGTTAGAACTGGTTCTTTGATAAGTAAGTGTTCAAAGCATATGATTTCAAGGTTTGACTGTATTCTCTCTCTCAAGACACTTCAAGGTAGAAGTGTCTTATTTTGAAAATGCAATCAGGTTAAATTCTTATCTGATGGAAGTATTATGTCAAGCTTGACGTCTGGAAAAGTTATTCTCAAAGTCCAAAAGATCAAAATTATTTTGGGACATGTAAGTTCCTCTTTGGTAAAATATTTGATTTAAAGGACCCGGTCCTTGGGATACCAAAGTTGAAATTTCCAAGCAATAAGTCCAAAGTAGAGAAGAAAAGAAGTATGTGTTTGTCATTATAGATGAATTCTCCAGGTTTACCTGGAAAATATTCTTGAGAACCAAGGATGAAATATATGAGGTTTTGGTTATTTTTGCCCAACAAACTCAAATGAAGTTGTTATTATGGGATACACCTCATCAAGTCAAGCATACAGAGTTTTCAATAAAAAGGAATTGTGTGTTGAAGAAAGTGCGAATGTAATCCTTGATGAGTCAGGAGTGATAGTGATCCAGATCTCAGATACAAACCCCTTCTCCAACTGAAAGAACATCTAGAAGGGTCCATTCAATTTCTTTAGGGACCTGGTCCCTCTAAAACTCATCCTAAAAGGCCAAACTAGTGGCACAAATCTTATCATCCTCTTGAAAATCTAACTTCATCTCTAGAGACTAAAATTAAAATAAGAGCTCAAACTAGAAATTTCATGTCTTTCTCAGCTTTCCAATCTCAAACGAAGCCCAAGAATGTGAAAGAAGCTCAAAAAATGTTGACTGGATTAAAGTAATGACTGAGGAGATTCAACAACCTAAAAGAAGTTTAAGTCTGGGACCTGGTCTCCACACCCACTTTTAGAACAAATTCAAGAATAAAGTGGGGTAATGAAACAAATAAGTTAAGGTTGTGATGGATCAAATTAACCTGACCTACTAAATGAATCAATTTTTCTTCCTAAATTTGGCTATGATAAAAAGATAGGTATCCTCGGTAAAGTTGGTACATATTGGTCTAACTCAGTACCATACCTTTGAAGGTATACACCCATGGGAACAAATTTAGAAGAGAACAGATGTGACTTGCACAAATCTGAGGATTTTCTCAAGAAAGAGAGGGACATGATCCCATCTCTCAAGGTTAGTACCAAAACAATATGCTTTAATAATCATAAAATTCTTTCTAAAAAGATACGCGTCTTTTCTTATATGAGCAAAAACTATCATTTTATAAGAAATGTGAAGAGTCGCACCTATTAAAGTCAGGCGTTTCATTGCAAAAAGGCATATTTTTAATGACAACAAACACCTTACTTAAATCACTAAACCAAATTTATATTCTTTTATTCTCTTCCAAAAATTAAGTCAAATCATCATCTCCAATTGTCCTTCACCCTTGAGTTAAACTAGTTCCTTTCTGTTTCACTCAAATTTTTTTGAAATGGAGGACATTCCCTCTTCCTCGACCCCTGTTAAATATGCTGAAGTTGATAAAGCTCTAGAAAAGCAATCAAAATAATCCCAAATTGAACCTTGTAATCCTTTAACACCCAAAACCATAGAAGACATCTCCTTAGTTCTCAAAAAGAACATGAGTTAACTCCACCCCTTGAATCCTCTCCAAAAATTCCAAAAACCCTAAGTAAACCTATTACTATCACAACTTCATTTTTCATTGAAAATACTGCTTAGCCATGAAGGTAGATTTAAATTAGGGGTTGCGTTCATTGATTGAACATGAAGCGTCTCAATTCACAGTTTCACTTTACTTAAAAGCACCAAAATTACCTGAAGATTCTCAAATCCCTATTTCTTCTTAAGAACGAAAAAAGTGTAAAGTTACAAAAACTATACAAGAACCTCTTTCCCTTACTCGCTCAGACACAAGCCCTATTTTTCTTAATTTTTAATGAAGAAATACCTTTAAAGAGGTCTGATCTTTCTAATAGTGTAGACTGGGTAGCTAAAAATTTGCTTCTGCTTGCATATGATCCCAAGGAAATCTCTATTAGTGTAGAAGAATAAATAATAGGTGAAAACATAATGTGACAAGGATGGAGAAATTATGAAACCTCCAAATAAGGAGGATGAGGATGAACTACCTTTGAGGTGGCCTGTGAAAAACCAAAGAGGCAGTAAAGGACAGGAGAAACAATTGATTCTGGTGTAAAAGTTGCTAGATCTTATTCTACTAGGGGATCTAAAAAATGGTGTTAGATGATGCTATGACGGCGAGAAAGTCTTCTACTACTAACAAAAGAAGACTCAAGTAAGTTGTTGTAGTGGATGAGGAGAATGTAAGTTGTAGTGGTTGGAGAGGATAAGAACATTGATCCTGATATTGTTGTGGCAATGGAGAAAAAAACAGAAAAAATTCATGTCTCAATAAGGACCAGGTCCTCCCTTTCAAACTCTGGTAGCCCTATAGGAATGAAATAGAAACATATTGATATGAAAAGGAAGAAAGTCTCTAAGGGGCCTAGTCCAAAGAAGAGAAGAGCTTTTGAAAAGAAGGCTCCATGTAATGATTTAAAAACAAGAATAAAGGAGAAAGAAAAGAAGGTTGGTCTAGAGAGAAAAGGAATAATATTTGAAAACACAAAAAGTATTGTCTAGGAGAGTGTTTGATCCCACAATTTATGAGAAACCTAGCATGGCTCAATTGGTGGAATATGTCAAACACCAGGGATGGTTACACCTCTTAGAGAAATTATCTCCCATGGTTTTTGAAGAGGAAGTAAGAGAATTTTATTATACAATAGAGTTCTTAGATGATGGGTTAAGCTTGACTGCCAAAGTGCAAGGAAAATAAATCAGACTAGATGAAGAGTTTCCAGGGAAAATCATAGAAGAGTTGTTATAGGGGTGAGGACTATTGAACAACAACAAGCCTCAACTGAGTTCATGATAAATACTTTTAAGGTAGGAGGAACATCAGTATCTGGGGCGACAAAGAAAATTCTCAGAAGTGAGTTCTAGTTAGTGTTTGAATTTTGTTAACAAGGTTTTTTTGCCTAGATTAGAGAAAGGATCATTGCATCTGTTATTGATCTATTTCTGATAGAGATTCTAATCAAGTTTGAGTTTATAAGTCTGCCTGTTCTTATGATAGAGCACATGAATAAAGTAATTGTTGAGAAGGACAGAAGACATGGGATGTCGTATGGGTACTTTTTGAATAAATTACTTGATTACTTTGGAGTGATAAGGACTAAGAAAACACCTAGAACAATCAAACAAAGGTTTGTTTGATAATATAGGTGGAAAATAAATACATAGATGGAAAAGTGGAAACTGTGTCCCAAATGTCAGAGCTATTGGCTACTCAGGAGAATCTAAGCAAGGAAATGGATGAGATTAGGATTAAGTTGTCCACAAAGGATACTGAGATAGAAAACTTGAAGATGTAAAATCAGAAGTTATCCTTTGAGGGACTTAGTGCCATAGAACAACTTGCAGCAGAAAATGCAAAGTTCCAGATCAAGGTTGTAGAACTCACTCAGGAGGTTCATGGTCTGAATGTTGAAGTTAAAGACCTCACTAAGAAATTGCTAAATGCTCATGCTATAGAGAGTTTGATAATGGAGATGTTAATCAAGTTCTTCTCCCCTAATCCCCCTTCTACCTAAGTCCTCTCATCTCTATGTCATTTTTTCTTATCTTTGTGTCAGTTTCTAGTTCTTATTCCTAGTGTGGCTTTTGATGGATCAGAATTTTTATGATTATTTTAGTATGATGTAATGGTACTGATCTATCTTAAAAATCAATGAATTCATTGCTTGTATATTTCATCTGTCTCTTCTTTTTTAAGTTATTCTTCATGTTAATATTTCCCCAATGGCCGTGAGTTAATTATCTTGTTCTTATCTCATTCTTGGTTTATGGTTATTCCTTTTCAATGATGCTAAAAGGGGAAAAACTGAATTTATATGGTAAGAACTAGGTGTGTGTGTTGCATGATATGTTAGGGACTAAGTACCAGATGTTGAAATGCAGATGTGTTGAATGGCCTATTGATAGGGAAAAGAATAATTGTGAAGAATGAAGGCAGATTGATAGGGGGAAGTATTATGATAGGTGGGACAATGAACATTGGATGAAAGTACATTGACATGGGGAACATTGAAACATAGTGAATGAGTTGAGTTTTTGATGTCAAATGACAACAAGGGACCAGGTCCCTAAGTTGCATGATCTATTGATAGGGGTAGGCAAGGTGCATAATGATAGGGAAACATTTATCGACAGTAATGGTTATTAATCTGATTAAATGTAATGAATAAACATTGATGCTCAAAGTTCGTGGTTGGTTTGTTAACATAAAAAGGGGGAAAATTGCTATATCTTGTTTTGATGATTTCCAACTGACATAAGGGACCAGGTCCATGTGTCTTCATAAATCCAGTATAACTGTCACTAGACTACGTAGTTATCTTTTACTATAACAAACTACACAGGTGAGCTTGTACCTTTTAGGACACCTGTCCTAATCAGATTTCTACCCTAATCATTATTCCATTATAAAGGGAAAAAAAGCTTCTCAATTGGTGTGTTTTTACAAGATCAAAATATAAAAGTGAGAGAGAGAGGCAAAAACTCAACTTTGCAACATTGCTCAAGTTCTCGATTTATGTATGTACTGAAAGAGTAAGTGTTGTTAAGTAGAGTCTTGCTTTTGTAATCAAATACTCAAGTTATATGATTAATTCTTTTTTTGTGTTCTTTAGAGTGCTTAGGTAGTGTTACCTAAGTTCATTACTGGTTAGAGTTAATCAGTATTGAGGTTAGTTCTTGACAGAGTTGTTAAGGTAGGTTTGTAATAAAGTAATTTCAAATAGGTGGAGCCTAGATTTGGTTTAAAACGAGTCTGTAATAAAGAATTTGATTATAGTGGACTGTTGAGTGCTTGTGAGGGCGAGCCATGTTTTTTCCTCCCTTATGTAAGGAGGTTTCCATGTTAAATCTTTGTGTTATTTAGTTTTCAACAAAGTTTTAGTTGCTCAGTGCTTTGCAATTTTAATGCCTATGTCTGACTCTAAGGGACCTGGTCCCTTATAGTGTGGTACAACCCCCCTCCTATATTTTATTAGTGGATAAGCTTTCTATTTTGAGAACGAGTAGCTCCCAACGAGTCATATGGACTCATTACGAGTTGTGATGTCCTAACCATAGTCAAACCAGTGTGTTCCAAGTGTTTTTGTCCTAGTGATGACTAGTACCTTACGAGTTATAATGTTCCCTAACGAGTCATATGATATAAGTCATAGGTTCAACAGTATGTGTGCCTAATGATACTGTCTTGGCTACGACTCATGGTGACAAGTCATAACGTGTCGTTATGAGTCGCGTGTGACTCATAGTCACCAGCAACAATATTTTAGTTTTAAGTTTAGCGCACTTTAGATATTTCCCTCTTTTCTCTACTTAATAACAAAGACCATAAAACACCCTTAGGGAATTCTTTTCACACTTTAACATATCAAAGACACTTTTTATTCTCTCTAAGTTCCCTTAAGCATGATACTTAGGATTATTTCTAAGAAGTTGATCACCTAAGGGATTAAGGGTTGAATTCTCTCAATAAAACTTGGTGTGTCAGGAATGTTACTCTTCCCTAATTAGTACTTTCTAAAAAAACATGAACTTAATTATTTTAATTAGATGGCTTCAAATGTGGGTTTTGTTAAGGTTTAGGGTTTTGACATGGTTGATTCCTAAATTGATTTTCCATGATTTACTATGCATTATTTATGCTTTATTAATGGTTTTGAACATGTGGGGTACATGGGTATGGTGAATAAACTAAGGGGTTATTGTTTTCCCCAAATTGATGCTTTGAAATTGGATTTGGTTTTGAATAATTGTGTTCCCCTCAACATACTTGTGTAAGTGGTTTTGGATTATGAAATTGTCAATTTTTGACTTACTCACCTATGATATCGCATTTCTCTAATGATCAAATAATGAATATGGACATTTAAAGCCTTGTTGGATAAGATTTTATTTAATTAACAAAGAGGGTAGAGCCATTCTCCCAAGATTTAATGTTATTGTTATGGCATAGAGATAAGTTTGCAAGTGTAAGGGTATGACGATACCTACATGTGCCTTAGTAGTTGGTTCATTGATTAATAAATAGGCTATGTGAAACTTATTTTAAATAGGTCTTAATGGGGATTATGTAGCTAAGCCATAAAGGTGTGGGTCTTGGATAACTTGTACTGCATATTTTCCAACATGATGTTTAGTCTTGATGACTTGTGTGCATAGTTTACAGTATTGATATATTTGTATCTTGGACTGATGCGGGGGTTAGGGTATTCCCTAGTCTACCTTGATACCTCTTGTTCGTGTGGCTAACATGCACTGAGTCCTTTTCAGCAGGGAAAGCTGGACCATTAGCCCATGGGTGCTTGTTATGATAATTGAGCTACATAGTCCAGGATAATATTTTAGTTTAATGCTAAGCTTTGTTCCCTACCTCAGAAGATTATATTTATTATATGTATATTCATATGCTTATGTGCATTTTGACTGATTATGGAATTATTCATCATGGCATTATTTTATCCTTTACCCCTGAGTTACACGCTAGTGCCTAACCCAATAATCGTCTCTAGATATTGTATCCCCATGCAATGCAGGCACCAAAGATACTACTACTTTTCTTACATAGTGTTAGGTGGATCGACATGGTTTGTCGGTTGTTGTTGGTGAAGTAGTGAGCTTCCATTTTCTGTAAGACATGGTCATTTCATCAGTTTCTTTTCATGGACTAGAATTGAAGAGTTTACATTATCATTAGCATTGTCATTGCCAGAGTTGGGGGCATGTCCTAACTTAGATTGATTTTTTGGTATTGTTTAGAGGCTTTATAGATATTTCTATGGACATGCGTGATGTTGGTTGGTTACCGATTATTGGTTATAGACATGTCTTAAATTCTTTGAGTTTATCTTACGCTATATTGTTATATGTTCAAAATTCATCCGACATTAGTGGTATGGTGTACTATTTGACTGGGTGCAGGGGTGTTCTTGGGTCATTTTTGGACTTGAGATACCCTTAACGGCCAAGCCCTGGTTCGAATTGTGATATCAAATAAGGTAGACCTTTCCTCTACACTAGTAAGAATCATTTTTGGTTAGAACTATCAAGTCACATTATCAAGTTGGTTAAGGATTTGATGTCCCACACGAACGACCTCTAAGAAACTGAGATAGAAGCCAAACTACCCATATTCACTGGCGTCTGCTACTATGTTTGCCTTTCCCAAATGATATAAGATAGCGATGCCATAATCCTTAAGAAACTCCATCTATCTACCCTGCCTAGCAGTAATCTCTCTCTGGGTCAAGAGATGATGGTGACTATGATGATTCATGTAGATCTCACAATACATTCCATAAAGATAATGTCTCCAAATCTTAAGAGTGAAAACAACAGTTGCCAACTCCAAATAAACAGTGGGGTAGTTGTTCTCATTAATGTTCCATGGTTTCATGGCACTTTTTATTCTTAAAAAAAGGAAACTATGCTAGTACTCAAGTCTTTTTGTTAGAAGATATGTGTTTTTATGGTTGTTTTGCTGGAAAATAGGGTTTGGAGAAAAAAGGAGAAAAATATGATAAAGTGTAGCAGAAATCTACTTATGAGACCCACATATGGGCCATAAGTAGTACTTACAGGCTCGTAGGTTGCAGTGCCCAAGTTCTAAAGTCTAATTATTGATTCTGAGACATACAAAGTCCAACCTATGCGGCGTAGGTGGTATCTATGGCCTGTAGTTACCCTTTGTAAGTTGGGGTTCTGAAGTCTGAAGTTTCCTTTGTGACCTACGAACCAACCTTAGGGCCATAGGTACTATCTATGGCTTGTAATTAGGGTTGTTGGTAATTTTGACATTATTTTCCTACTTTGTTTTGGAAAGGATTTCTAGGATACTCCATTGGTGTTTCAATAATCTTTCTATGCACTTCACATACTTACAACATTATATTGAGTTCTAAGATACACCTTTTGTGTTGGAATTCTTGTTCTTGACTTTTAGGGTTTGATATTAATTTGAGATTTTGGTTTTCATTCTTAATTCTTTGAGAGATCAATCATATTCTTTCAATTATGAATTACATGTGTGTTCCTGCAATCATGAGTAGCTAAACCCCATAACGAGAGTTGTGGGAACCCTGATGGAATAACAAAGTATGAATAGTAAAAAGTCTTCCTTGATTAGTGTTCTTGTATGTATTATGGTTTCCTCGTATTGATTGTTTTCTTAACAACTGCAAACATTACCTGTATTTTAAACTAACTCGAGAGAGAGGTTGAGATTAGGAAAGGAATATCACAATAGTAATTTAAAGCTACCAAGCTTCATCTAATTAATTTAAGATCGAGAGGAGATAGTTAAACTGGGATCTAGGATAAGGGTAATAATGCGACACTTTGAGACCGAGAGGTGGTTGGTAAAATTCACCAAATAGTGTCGAGAAACAGTTGGTGATACATAAATTGTTAGATTTTGCATGTATGGCACCAACATTGTTTGACAAGCATTATAAGTCTGCGGAGATAGAAAGTTAGGGAAACACAATCCTAGTGATCGTATCATATTTATAACAACCTAAATAGTCCAAGCATTACTACTAATACTTCTATTATTTAAAAAATTCTAATTTACTTCATGAAATTTTCAAACTACAATAACAAGTTCTTGTAGAGTTTTGTGCTATTCCTTGTGGGTTTGACCCCAATCATCATTGGGTTCTATGTTTGAAAAGTGACTATGTTATACTTTTTAGGAGGTTTAATTTGGGTGATATTAAATTTGGCACCGTTACTGTGGAATACGACTGCAGATTGGTTGATTGAGGTTGTTGTTTTTTGTCTTCTGCTATTTTAGGGTATACATCGGTGTATGCCCAACACTAGAATTCAAGTCAATCCTGTAATTCCTTTTGATCTTAATATTAAACAAACCTTAAAATAGAATCATAATATGGATGAGTATGTTCCTAGAGCTCGGCACAATGGGGTTCAAGATTATCCAGATGCCTTAAGCCGCCACCTCCACATGGTGTTCAAGAAAAAGTTGTGCAAACTACTTCTCAATTATTAGTTGAAGAGAATGCAAGATTTGCAGCTGATCACCATACAATCCATGATGAGGAAAGATATACAAGAGAAAAATCATCTAGCAACACTCAACAAAGATAGAGCTAGAAGGGATTAAGCTCAACCACCACCCTCTTTTCATTATTTTCCATTTATGATTTAGAAGAAGATTTAGGGTAAGTTGAGATGATTGAGACAAGAGCTATCATTCCTCTAGAGTTACCCAAAGGAGTTAAGTTCGACATTATGAGTGAAATGATTCTATTGCTTAATCTTAAGGGTGTATTTTCTGGTTTGCCAACTGATGATTCAAACGTACGCATTATGAATTTTGTTGGGATTTGCACTTCGTATAATCTATCAGGGGTGAGTCAAGAAACTTTTCGTCTCAGGTTTTTCCCATTATCTCTTATAGTAAAGGTGACATTATGGTTAGGGGAACTACCTCATGGGTCAATTACTACTTGGAATGAGTTGCGAACATAATTCTTGGACAAATTCTTCTCGCTTACCAGAATTCTGCAATTGAAGGATGAGATATACAATATTAGGCAATTGCATTCAAGGCACTGTATTAGACATGGTTGTGGTTCAAGAAAAGTTGATGATTGTTCCCAATGATAGAATGTAAGGGAGGAGCCTACTAGAGATATTCTATAGAGAATTGAATGCAAACACCAAGGTTGTTGATATACTATTATTGGTGAGGCATTTTTTAGCCTTCGTTGGGTGCTAGCTGCGGAAATCTTAGATGGGTGTCTTAAAACAACCAAGGCTGGAATACTCAAGAAAAAGAAAGAGGAGTCGGTACTTATGTTGTTGGTGCTTCCAGTCAGTATATAACCCTAGATGATATAGTAACTTAAGAGGTTGCACAACTGAGGATAGTTATTAGGTTACTTACCATGCAATTTGCAACTATGAATGCAGAAAATGTGAATGCAGTGGGCACGTGAGGTAAATCTATTGTACATGATGAGTCTTACTCTGAGAAAGAATCTAAATACTTTGATAGAGAGATTCCAGGTTTTTGAGCCAAGGGACAAGGGTCCAGTTAGGACACTTGAAACTCGAGGCAAGGGAATTATGGTCAGAACTATTATGGGGATAGGTATAGGGATAAGAGTAGAGAGAGAGATAATGACTAGAGGAGATTGGGTATATGTAATTTAGTTCATTGATGAATAGGTTACTTTTAATGTGGGTCAGTCAATATGATAGTCAAAAGATATGTGGGTAGTGTTTATGATAGACACTATAGATGAAGACGCACTAATTGCAACCATTGTAGAGAGACTTGGTGTAAAGGTATTAGCATAGGTGATCATGAACTTTGATAGTAATGGTATCAATGAGTATAATGAGACAGTGAACGCTTTTATTGGAAGATATTCCTTTTCTTATTCTCTAAAAAAGTTGGATGTTGATTCGAAGAACAGAGCGACTCCACTAACTCAATCATCTATTTAGGTACCATCGATCTTGGATTGAAAACCTTCCTTCTCACTTGTGTTACATATTCTTAGGGGACAATAATACCTTGTTAGTTATCACTGTTGTATATTTAGTGGATAAATGGGTTGAGGCCTTGATCTTAATACTGTTGTGGTTTAAATAGGCCATTGGTTGGACTATTAGGGATATTATTGAGATTTCACCCAGAATTTGTACTCATAAGATTTACCCTGAACTGGAGTGTATGCCTAGCATTAAGCATTAGTATCATATGAATCCACCTATGTAAGATGTGATGAAGAAGGAGATCATCAATTGGTTAGATGCAGGTGTGGTTTACCCTATTGCCGATAATAAGTGGGTGAGCCTAATTTAGTGTATGCTAAATAAGGGTAGGATTATTGTGGTCCCTAATGAAAAGAATGAGTTAGTTCCCATGAAACCAATCATAAGATGAAGTATTTGTATGAATTATCAGAAGCTAAATACTTGAACGCAGAAGGATCACTTTCCTCTGCGATTCATGAACCATATGTTAGATTGTCTTATAGGTAGAGGATGGTATTATATTCTTGGTGGTTATTCGAGGTATAATCATATTTATATTTCCCCAAAATACCAAGAAAAGAACACTTTCACATGTTCATTTGGTACATTCGCGTTCAAGAGGATGCCTTTAAGACTTTGTAATGCTCTCTCCACCTTATAGTGTTGTATGATGTTTATCTTTTCTGATATGATAGAGGATACTATAGAGGTCTTTATTGATGATTTCTTGATTGGGGGTGACTCATTCGATGCCTGTTTGTCTCACTTGGCTAATGCACTTTAGAGGTGTGAGGAGTGCGACATGGTGTTGAATTAGGATATGTGTCACTTTATGGGTAAATAGGGGATAGTTCTTGGGAACAAGATTTCAAAGAAGGGAATATAGGTTTACAAATCTAAAATTGAGGTAATTGAAAAATTACCTCCACCAATTTATGTCAAAGGTATTCAGAGTTTCTTGGGTCATGCAGGGTTCTATAGGCGGTTCATCAAGGACTTTTCTAAAATTTCAAATACATTGTGCAAGTTATTAGAGAAGGAGGTAAATTTTGTGTTTGATTATGCTTATCGAAAGGCATTTGAATGCCAAAATCAAAGGTTGATTTCTACCACTATCATTGTGTCTCTAGATTGGACTCTTCCATTTATGGTATATGTGACGCTAGTGGTATGGACCTATGAGCTGTACTAGGCCAAATATAGAAGAACATACTTTGTCACTTATATTATGTCAGCAAATCACTCAACCCAATATAGAAAAAATATATGATCACTGAATAGGAATTACATGCAGTGTTGTTTGATGTTGAGAAATTTTGGTTCCATTTAATTGGGACCAAAGTCATTGTGCTTACTGATCATGAAACTCTAGGGTACCTTATAGAAAACAAATATTCAAAGCCTAGGTTGATCAATGGGTATTATTGTTGAAAGAGTTTGACTTTGAGGTGAAAGATCGAAAAGGCACAAAAAACCAGGTTGCAGGCTATCTGTCCTACCTAGAAAAGAAAGCGATGTTTAAATTAGGGGATGATCTTGATATTGACGATACTTTTTTCAGATGAGCCAGTCCTGGCAGCATCACAAGACTTAATCCCATGGTTTGTGGATTTTGCCAATTATTTGGAAAGTGATCTTATCCTTGAAGAAATGTCATTTTGGCAGTAAAAATGATTTTTACATGAGGTACAAAAGTTCTTCTAGGATGAGCCTTATTTATTTTAGGTGTGTGCAAATGGTTAAATTCAGAGGTGTATTCTTGAATTTGAGATGATAAGCATTCTTGAGGCCTGCCATTTGTTTCCAACTGGGGGTCACCAAGAAGATACTTATATGACATGAAAAATCTCGTAGTGTGGCTAGTATTAACAGACTATTTATAAAGATGGACATGATTATGCTCAGGACTGTGACCAATGCCAGCGACTAGGAAATATTTCATGGAAGAATGAGCACCCTATGACACCTATTCTTGAGCTTGAGTTGTTTGACATGTGGGGAATTAATTTCATGGGTCTATATGTGAGTTTGTATCCCATAAAGTACAATTTTGTGGTACTCGACTATGTATCCAAGTGGGTGGAAGTAGTTGCGCTTCTCAATAATGAGGGTGGTAGTGTCACAATATTTTTGAAGAAGAACATATTCTTTTGCTTTAGTACTCCACGTGCTATCATTAGAAATGGTGGTTCCCATTTCTGTAATCGTCTATTTAAGATCATACTTGAGAAATATGGTGTAAAATATTAGGAAACACCTTACCATCCACAGAAAAGTGGGTAGGTTAAGTTCTTCAACTATGAAGTTCATTTTGGTGAAGACTATGAATTCCAACCAAACTAATTGGTTGAGAATGCTAGATGATGCACTTTGGGCCTAACAGAGAGCTTACAAAACTCTATAGGTTTCTCTTTTTATCAGTTTATGCACGGTAAGGCATGGCACTTGCAAATTGAACTTGAGCATAAGGCATAATGGGCATTGAAAAATTTAAATTTTGAGTGGAGTGATTCTTCACACTTATGGTTGGGCATGATGAATGAGTTAGATAAATTCTGACTCCGTACATATGAGAGTCCAGCTCTGTATAAGGAAAAGATAAAGTTGTACTACAAAAGAATATTAAGAAAAAGGTATTCCAACCTAGTGATATGGTTTTGTTGTATAATTCAAGACTTCGCTTGTTTCTTGGTAAGTTGAAGTCTAGGTCGTCCAAACCATTCACTATGGTTAGAGTATTTCCACATGGCACAATTGAGTTAAAAAGAAATGGTATTACCCCATTCAAGGGGAATATGCATCGTGTTAAGAATTACATGGGAAGCACAGAAGAATTATAGGTGTGTGAGGATGTTAGGCTTGACAAAGTTTGAGTATACAAGGAAATTGAGTCGTGCTATGATGTTAAATCAAGAAATTCATGGGAGGAAACCCATGGGCTTGTTTTTTATGTTTGAGTATCCAACTAAGACACATTGTGCCATGACGTTAAATCATGCACTTCTTGGGAGGCAACCCAAGGTGTTAGTGTTCACTTTGTTTCTATTTTGTAGGTTAAAAGCATGGAGAAACACCTGGAGAATGGTAAAAATTACAGAATTTTAGACAAGTCTAGGTAAGTGAACCTAAGACCCTACTTATGGGGTCGTAGGTCTAACCCACAACATGTAAGTTGGGTTGTGGGAATTAGAAGCAAATGTTGGGTCTCTGAAATTTTATATGCAAACCTTATTTATGGGCCCATAAGTATGAGTCATAGGAATTAGAGACCCACAAAGCTGCAAGACCCATCCTAAGACCCCTTATTTCGCGGTACATACATACTACCTATGACCCATGAGTAGGCACCATAGGTAGGGTCATAATTAGTTAAAATTTTTAAACATCAGGGTCGGACCCATATAACCCGACCTTATCTATCCCCTTCTCTTTCTATTTAACTCTAAACCCGACCTCCTAATGCCCAAACTTTTCAAATTTAGAACTCCCACCAAATTAAACTCTCAAATTTTCATTCCTCACAATAAAAGGAATACCCCACTACTTCTCACCCCACTTGCGCATAATATTCACAGAGGTTAACACTAATGAAATTTTTCATTTTCTTCTTCTAAAATCTTCACACTAAGATAAGAATTCTTGGCTCCAATATGTTTAAAAATTTGTTCTTACACTTTGGACTTGAGACAATGCTTGAAAGTTACTTGAAATTATTGAATTCTCACAGTTCATGAAATAATTAGAGCGTAAAACTTGTGAAATCTTAGTTTATGCATGATTCTTATTTTGGGAAACCACTGATCATAATAAAAATTTGAAGTAAAAGATGAATAATTAGAATGCTATGTGAAATACCGATAGAAATTGACTTGTTGCATATTGTAGTGTTTGAAATCGGTCTAAAAATTGAAACTAAAACTGTGTTGGATGGAAATTTTGAGAAAAATCTAACTTAGTCTTGGTTGGTACTTATAAAGTCTATATACGAGCATGTAAGTGGGATATACGACCCCATAAGTTGCCTCATAGGTATCAGACTTGAAGCCTTGAAGGTTTAGGTCTTTGTCTGGTACCTACAATGGATACCCACAACCCCATTGTTAGGTAGGGGTAGTAGGTAGCCTATGCCTTGGGTAGTCAGTTTTATTCCAATTTCTTATTTTGATATTGTCTTTCAATCACTAACAACTCCTTTTTCAGGTACAATGGTACGTAAGGTACTCAGAAGAAGGGAGTACAATCCAAGTTGAGAGATAAGTCTCCTGAGCAGAGTGGATTCATTGAGGAGTATGAAGTGAGTTTTGATAGTACACCCTTGGTATCATGCAATACTTAGGGATAGGCACAGAGGAAGGTTGCAGCGCAATAGTTGTTTAGTCGGGCACTCAGCTCATAATAGTTATTATTGAGTTGGGCTCTCAGCCTGCACCACGACAGACGCTACAGGCAAGGCCTCAGACATCACCAGTATGATTCATCCAAAATGGACCCTAAATAAAGTCAACTATGACTTCACCATTGCACTCTCCCCAATATGATAAGGAAGAGGATGAGTTATATTCTAGTTCTAAGTAAGGTTGTTGAGTTAGGTACAAGTTTTAGTACGGAGGAGGATGAAACCGACCCCCAATCTGAGGTGGGGTCAGAGTTTGTATTTGGTTTGTTTAGAGTGAATTTGCATCGAGTGTAGATGCACCTTAGTCTATTGAGGGTAATGATGCAGCTCAAGTTCTACTTGTGATTTTATTATCTTCCATTCAGGGTACTCAAAATAGTGCTCAAGATACTTTTTCCCCCCTCGCCTAATAGTTGCTAGTTTTTTAGTCTACCCCAAGAGTTTTTGTAGGAGATGGTTGATCACCTTACAATGATGATACCTAATTATCCAAACTATTCAATCATATTAGGTTATGGGTATGAACAACATTATAGGCTCATGAGGCTAGAGTCAAGGCTAAGATAATGACAACTATGAAGGGTTTTATAGGAGAGTTACATGCCCGTATAAACAGTTTTGAGACCCAAATGAGTGCATAACTTTACAAGGTCTAGGTGCCTGATTTATCAATCCTACACGAGGAGGTATCCATGTTATGATCAGAGGTGTAATATTTAGTTGAGATCTATATTCTAGTTGTCCCTTTATTTATTCCTACATTCATGCAGCCATGGCCCAAGCTAGCCCCCATGGTTTTTGATTTGTTAATAGAGGATAAAGAGGCCCCGATTGTTGGGGACAAGAAAAGATGAGAGAAGGAGTTACAAGACCCTGGGATTAATTTTGAGCAGGCCTTGGAAAAGGCTCCCATAGAGTCAAGAGTTCAACGGCGATGAATGAGGATAAGCATATCTTAAATGGTAGTGGTTGCCTTTTCTAGTCACATACCACTACCTTCTCCAGCCGATGAGCCACATGATGCCCCATATAAGAGAAAGTGAGATTTAGATGCCTATAGTATCCTAGGTTTGTCCCAAAACCCTATTTTCATTTATTTTTAGTATGCACTGGGGACAGTGCATCAACTTTCAGTTGGGGGTGGGACTACACATTCACAAAGGGTTTTTATTATCATGTTTCTTTTCCTATTGGCTGTGTTATCTTATTTAGAGCCGACGTGTTTAGGTTTCGTTTTGTGTTAATATGTGTCATGTGTTGGTATGTTTAATCAGAAGAAAAATAATGAACCTAAGGGCAGTTAGCATGTTTTATTTTATGTTTTTAAGTGTTTGGAAAAATAATAGCCCTTCAAAAGTGTTTGTGAACTATGTGATGTAAATATATGCGTGACTATTGTGAATTTTTGTATGACATTAGTATTAGGTATAATCTAGTCAAAGATTAGCATTACATAAACTAGATAGGTAGTAGTTACTGATATAACCCCGTACCATGTGTGTTTGAGGTAGCTACCTAGTCCCTTTGTGCATGTAATCCAGAACTATCCTTGTTAGTCTTTCTGAGGTTATAGGATAGTTGGTTAGGATATGATCATAGGCCATTTTGAATTAGTCTACTCTTATCCTAATAGACCTTCCAAATGTGAATAAGTATCCCTTGATCCTAGTTTGAAGCCTAAGTAACCTATTTTTTTGTTTGAACCCTTTTTACTTTCTCATTTAATTATAATGAGCCTATTTTGACCTTGGTACCTCCTTGTACATTGTGCATCTCAGCTCAAGAAAATCACCTAAGTTCAGGGTGGGTATCATAGGGGTGCATAGTTAAAACTGGATATATAGAGGGGTGTTGAATAAAAGAAAAAGCAAATAGGGTTAGGTGTGATAGAAATGTGAAAGAAAAAGAAAAAAATTGATTAAATGAAAAGCAATAAGAAACCACACCTAATCCGGATAATCAATAAAGTAGAAAAAGGGAGAAAAAAAGAAGAATGATTGAGAGATGGAGTCAAAAATGTAAGTGTAGTGTAAAGGAGGGTGAGTTACTATATCCCAAATGTACCATACCTTCCCCAAGCCTACATTACAAACTGAGCAAAGTCCTATAGTGATCCTAGTCCAACTGTCTGAACACTAAGTTATAGAAAATAAGGGCAAGCCTATGGTATTTTATGCATATTGTTGGAACTTCTTTTGTGAGCATGATTGTCTTGATATAGTCCCTTGCATTGACATGCATGATGATATTGCGAGAGTTGGGACTTCTTTGCTATGAGGGTACATGGGTTGTGTTGTTAACTGCTTATCTATTTGTGTAGTGTAAGTTGCATATATGCTTGGTTTTTTGTTGCTAATGAATGTCATGGCTTGATTCCTTTGTGTCATACTATTACTCTATATGGATCCACACAGTAGTTTCAAAATATTGAAAATAGAAGGGAGTAAGAATTTTGAGCTAAAATTTAGTTGATTGTCGTTGGTGCCTCAGGTTTTTTTTAGTTAAGCATCGCATTTTATTGTTATGTGTTAGTTTCTTGAGGACATGCAAATTTTCTAAGTTGACCATGTTTATGTGCCATGGTTTCATGGAACTTTTGATGCTTTAAACAAGGGAATTATGCAAGTACTTAGGTCTTTTTGTTAGACGTGATGTGTTTTTATGTTGATTTTGTAGGAATATAGGGTTTCGAGAAGAAGAGGAGAAGTGAATAAGGGTAGCAGAAGGCAACTTACGAGACCCACCTACGAGCTATAAGTAGTACCTATGGGTCCATAGGTTGGCTTCGTAGGTTGTATTGCCCAAGTTCTTAAGTTAATTTTTGTTTCTGGGACCTACAAAGGCCAACTATGGGGCATAGGTGGTACCTATGACCCATAGGTACCCCTTGTAGATTGAGATTCTGAAGCCAAGAGTTTCTTCTAAGACCTATGAACCTACCTAGTGCCCTAGGTACTACCAACAACCCGTAAGTTGGGTCGTAGGTAGATGCCGATCTTATTTTCCTACTTTGTTTTGGATAGGATTTTTAAGGTTTCTAATGTAAATATAAATACCCCCATTGACGTTTATTATTTTTCATGCACTTTACATACTTACAACATTATATTGTGTTCTAAGATACACCTTTGATCTTGGAATTATTGTTCTTGACTTTTAGGGTTTGATATTAATTTGAGATTTCAGTTTTCGTTCTTACTTCTTTGTGAGATCATTCATACGATTTCAATTATGAATTATATGTGTGTTCTTGGAATAATGAGCAACTAAACCCTATAACTAGGGTTGTGGTAACCCTGATGAATAACAAAGTAGAAGAAGTGCAAAGTCTTTCTTGATTGGTGTTCTTACATGTATTGTGGTTTTCTTCGTATTGATTTCTTTCCTAACAACTGCAGATGTTACCTGTATTTGATACTAACTCAACAGAGATGTTGAGGTTGGGAAAATAATATCACAATAGTAATTTGAAGCTACCAACCTTTATCTAATTAACTTGAGACCGAGAGGAGATAGTTCATATGGGATCCAGTACAAGGGTTAGTAATGCGACACTCTAAGACCGAGAAATCATGAGTAAAATTCACCAAAGAGTGTTGAGAGACAATTGGTGATACATAACTTGTTAGATTCTGCATGCATGAAACCAAGATAGTTTGAAGAGCATGATAAGTCTGCGGAATTAGGGAGTCGGGAAGAACACAACCCTAGTGATAGTCTCATATTGATAACAACCTAAATAGTCCATGACTTGTTACTACTATTATTGTTCTTACAAAAAGCCCCATTTACTTTTTGCACTTTTTTGACTACAATAGTAAGTTATTGACAGAGATTCACCCTATTCCCAATGGGTTCGACCCCAACCTTTGTTGGATTCTATATTTGACAAATGATCGCATTATACTTTATAGAGGGTGTAATTTGGGCGACATCACTATGCACCTTCAGTTGCGTTAAAGCATTAGCAATAACTCAACCCTATTGAATCAACACATAACCCAAACCAATGCCAAAAGCATGACAATATATGGTGAATCCCTCACCCTCAATAGAAAGAGCCAATATTGGACCCGAAGAGAGAAATACCTTAAGCTTCCAAAAGTTCGTATTATACTCCCCAGACCACTAGAAAGAACCTCCTTCTGGGTCAATCTAGTCATCGCCATTGCAATAGTATCAAGGTCCTCAATGAATCTCCTATAATAATAGGACAAACCACTGAAGCTACGAACCTCAAACGGAGATATAGGCCTGACCCTATCATGAATAGCCTCAATCTTTGATGGATCTACCATACCCATCCAGAGACACCACATGTCCTAAGAATGTCACCGACTCAAGCCAAAACTCACACTTAGATAATTTGGTAAAAATTGTATTATCTCCTAAATGTTGGAGAACAATCCTTAAATATTGAATATGCTGAACTTTACTATCGAAGACACAAGAATATCATCAATGAACACAATCACAAGAGAATCCAAATAAGGGTTGTACATGTAGTTCATCAAATCCATAAGCGCGGTTGGGTCATTGGTCAACCCAAACGACATCACAAGGAACTCATAATAACCATAACGAGTTCTGAAGGCTATCTTTGGGATGTTCTCATCCCAAATTCTCAAATGATGGCAACCGGATTTCAAGTCAATCTTAGAGAACATTGCTTCTCCCAAAAGATAGTCAAATAAATCATCTATGCGAGTCATAGGAGATCTATTCTTCATTATCACCTTATTAAACTGTTTATAGTCAAAACAAAAATATAAGGAACCATTTTTCTTCTTCACAAACAAGATAGGGGAAACTCAAAGAGACATACTTAGTCTAATAAGACCATTAACTAGAAGATCGTAAAGCTAAGAATTCATCTCCTTAATCTTGGTAGGAGCCATACATTAAGGTGCCATAGAAATAGGTCGAACGAATGGCTCAATATGAATAACATACTCAATATCACACTCAAAATAAAGACCAAGTAGATCGACTGGAAAAACTTCAGAAAACTCATTGCCTATAGGAACAAAGTCTATTAAGGGACTCTCCACACTATCATCATGAATATAAGCGAGATAGGACTCGAAAACCCTCAAAATTATTCTCAAGTATAAAACATGAGAAATAATCCCTGTCGGTTTATGGCTAATAGATCCCTGCCACACAAGGACATGGCTAAGGTAACGGTCGTGGAAAAACAATCCAGGATCGCATAATGGGGGATAATTAATCCATGACTAAAATCACATCAATATCTGCCATGTCTAATACATAAGATCAATATTGGTATCAAATTATTGAACAACCACAACGCATGATCTATAAACGCAATCCACTATTAAAGGATCACCCATGGAGTAGATATACATAACAACATAGATAAAGAATCCCAAGGTAACTCTAATTGCTGTGCATAATAAGTGGATACATAAGAATAAGCTGATGTCATATCAAATAAAACAAAAACCAGATGATGGAATACTGAAGTCGAACTTTTAATAATTACATCATAATACTTTGCATCTGGTCAAACATGTACAACATATAATAGACCAACTCGCCACCTAGCTAGGCTACTGTCTTATCTCTTTCCTACATACCTGAGGACCTGATCATCCTGAGGACCACCCGGACGACCATTCATAACACCTCCAGCTGGGGAGGTACTGCCCTAATCGATGGAATACTTTGAGTCACAGGAACCTCCAGTCCATGATAGGGACACTCTATTGAGAAATGGCAAAGGCCCCATAACCATAACATACCCCTAGAGTTGTACTAAAACCAAAAGATCCAGCTGACCGTAAATTACCATCATAGATAAAATATCAAAAAGATGAACCCCCTGAGGCTGACCACTACTCTGGCCAGGATGACCACTGCAACTAAAATAGCATCCATTGGGAATATAAAGTGTGACATGAATGGGTTTACTAAAATAGCACTGATGGTGATAAGGCTGACGCGGAAGGTGCCTACCTCGAGAACCACTAACTCTGAACTGTGGGGAAATACGACTCCTATTAAAACTACACTAATATCATGGCCTCTTATTGCTTCCCCCTTGGGACTCATAATTCATCTCCTTTATAAACTATGCATGATAAAAAAATTCAGCAAAATATCTGATACCAGTAGCAACCAAACTCTGCAGAGCCAAGCAAAGAGGAAGTCTCAATCCCCAAACAAAACACCCAACCCACTTACACTCAATCGACATGATAGATGTAGCATACCTAGCTAACTCATAAAATCAAGACTTATACTTCACAACAATCATGAAGCCCTTCTCAAACCTTGTGAATTAGTCTCTCAAGTGATTTAAGGCTATGAGACATATACTTCTCTAAGAATATCTCAGAGAACTAAGTTCATATCAACGGGAGAGAGCTATCTGGCCTAGAATCAAGATGACCTCTTCACCAGACTCGATCTTCTAGATCTAACTTAAAAGTAGTATAATCTATACCACGAGTTTTATCTAGGCCTAAATTACAAGCAACCAAGAATTCATAAGCATCCTTGGCTGGTGCACCAGAAAACCTAGGCGAATTCAATCTCAAGAATTGACCTAATATCTTCTGTTGCTCGGGAGCCACAACAGGCTAGGAAAATATCAACTGCAGGCTGAGAAACTACCGGCTGAGAAACCACCGGCGTAGGAGGGACCTTTACTCTATGAGTCACAACTACAGGTTGTGCTCCTACCTTAGTACCACTATGATCCATAGACTGAGAGTCATCAATTATTGCACTACTATCTAATCCAAAGATCTAAACCAATGCATCCCTGAGAAATGATGAGAAAATAAACCTCGATAGATAGGCTGGTCCCTTGCTCACTATTGTCTGGGGTGTAGGAATCTCCAGCCTGGGAGCAAGAATAGGGTTCGGTGAAAGCCACCTATCCCTTTCTCTAGATGGGGATGCATCTATCAATTTTACACAACCTCTAGGTCATCCAAAAACTATGATATAATCCCTAGTTGCAAACTTGAGGTCCTTATCTCGTGTAGTGGTACAACGCATCCTCTCTATCTGTAAAAGAGTGAAACTAAATAAATCTTTAGAAACAAGCTCAAACTCTTAGCAACAAATGAGTGAAAGAAGTGAAGTTCTCCTAAGAATGTCTTATAGCCTCTCAAAGATAAGAAACAACATCATCGTTCTAATATGTGGGACTCTACTAGACACTTACTCTTGTACCAAACATATAGGAGAACCTAGTTATCTAATACCAATTTGTCATGACTCATTTTATGAGTCATGATGGAACCTAATTTATCCATCCCATAGGTAAGCCAAACTATAGCCTGGAGCTAAAAGCAATGGGTTGATTTGGTTGAAAAATAGCATATATACCAAAAAATTGCAAGTGGAAGGGTCATAAATACTAAAACAACAACAACAACAACAATAATAATAATAAAATATAAAAAAGAGGAATAATAATCCCATGACTTATTAATGTCGGTACATATCATGACCCAATTTACAAGTCATGATGGCACCTACTTTGTCCCACCAATAGGTAACCTGAACCATAGCCCAGATTTGGGTGAAATGGGATAACTTGGTTGAAAATTGGCCTAAAAGCAGATAATTAATAATTAAGGATTAAAATAGCAATAATATAGTCATAAAGGTCTAATAGATAGATAGAAACCAACAAATATCCCAAGACTCAGTAATGTCGGTACAAGAGCTACTACAATACACTATGAGTACTGAATAGTCAAATACAATACATCTCGAAGAAGAAAGAATAGATATTAATACATAGGAAAAAAAAGTGTAACTCTGAATCCAAGAGCTAAACCAATCTCCAAAATAAACTCTGTACGAACATCAAATTTGCGGCGACCACTAGTATTCAGATCTGCACCAAAAAGGTACAAAAGTGTAGTATGTGTACCAAAACCATGGGTACTCAGTAGGCATCATCATCCGACTTAGCTAAATCATGATATAAATACACTAGGATACAAGATAACATAAGCTATGTCAAGATAAAAAGGGCGAACCTATAAATAAGCTCCAACACTGCTGTACATAGATAAATAGATATGTACGAGAATTATAACATAAAGATCATACCAATAACTAGAAGATTGGCCCCTCATAAGTCAATGAGTGCAGAAAAGTAATAACCCAACGAAAACCCCCATAAACCTGGATGGTACATTCAAAGAAAATAAAATAACCATAATTTACTAATTGTCAAAGAATCCAATCATTCTGTATCATATCATAACCAATCCTCAATATCATACTCAAAGAGATACTCTATAGCATCATCATTATTATCATTGATTTTGCCGGACTTAAACCTGAACTAAAATCATCAAAACAATCAGTAACTGCTACACTTGAATCAGAACTCATAATTATAAATCATATCAATGAGCTATATTAGTGAGCCATTTAAAAAATCTAAACTCAATAGATTATAAAAATAAATCATAACTATGAAGCATCCCTTTACTCGTATCCATATATTGGACAAAATATCATAACCTCAAGTCTCATCCATAATCATACCTATAAGCCATATTATTTCCATATTTGAAGTACTTATCAATACTAATATTAATAAGAAATATTATAAAGCATATAAGAAATTCACATCAATATCATATCTATAAGTTGTTAAGCGTATCTATAAGCCATATCATATCTATGAGCCATAACATATCCATAATACATGTCATGTATATAATCCATATCATATCATAAGCCATATTATACATATAAACCATGCCATATCTACTATCCATATCCTATCTATAAGCCATATCATATTTATAAGCCATATAACATCTATGATCCATCTCTCATACATATAAGACATATCATACATATAAGCCATGCTATTATCTATAGCATTAAACATATCAATAGGTAATGTTATTAATCATATTCTGAATCCATACCCATAGTCGGATGAATAAGTCATAAATCATACTTATAAATTATATCCTTAATCATACATATGAGCAATATCATTAGCGATACTCAAAATTAGCATCAATTCTTCCATATCCAAACACATACTCAACAATTATATTCAACCTCTTCAAGTGTCAAACCCACAATTATAATAACTTATCATACATAAATGAGTCTACAAGGTTATCATAAGTCTTGGCCTAAGGTGGGCCCGAGGGCTAGGAAAGGTATCTAGGTTCATTACTAGATGTCAAGTAAGCCATAATTAGACCTAAGATAGAAATCCTTCCCAAACAGGAAAAAACTAAGGCAACCCTACCTAGAGCAATAATAACTAAGGCAATTCCCTTAACTTAAGAAATTAAGAACAATTCTACTCTAACATGAATAACTAGGGAAATTTCACCTACCTTGGGTAATTAAGAAATTTCCATTGTAAATATATTTCGTGAAGCTCAATCCACTAAAGCCATGAATAACTATGCTAACTACCCCAAGTCTATGATTTCAAGATAACCTTATGACTCAATTTAGCCAAATACTCTCACTCATACTTTCAACACCTAAATCGCACCCCTTATCTAGCATAATATCATAAGCATACTATGAAATAGCACAATCCATGAATAAGGTAAGCCTAGCCTACAAGGGCGTTGAAGAAAGCCCGAAGAATCCACTAAACCACTGATTTTTCCTTCCAAAAAGCTCCTGCAAGCTGTCACGCTACCAAAATCACAATCTACTCATCAAAATAAGAACAATGATATCCATATTACACTACTGTGTTTTGGGTCCAAAATTACATAAAAGTCCCATATGGGGAATGTTTATGAAAACTACATTTCTGAAACCAACTCAATGTTTCTCTATGCTCAAAGAATATTTACCCTAAAAAATGGGTGAATTTTGAGATAAGATGGTGCTAAATCAAGTCACCAAGATTTTAGAAATTTTAGCAAAATAAAAGAATTATTACAAGAAATTAATGGAAACTCACCATAAATTTGAAGGAGAAACACATAAATATTATTTATCCAAGCCCCAAAATCGCCCACAATTGTTATCCACAAGATTTTCCATTTTTTAGGGTTTAAATATCTTGGAGATGGATGACAAATAGTGAAAATAGGCTAAATGTGTCATTTACACCTCTTTCAAGTACACGGGTAATGCTTAAAGAACTTTCGTCCGCAAAAGTAAAGGATTCAGATGTACCTGAAACATCGAATAGGTAAGGATACTGGGCCCACATATCTCTCTTAATATCTTAAGTATCCTTCTCTACAGGGAGGTACAACCACTGAACCATAACTACAAAGATATCCCTAGTGCACAATCTCCTGACATCACTTGCCAAAATAAATACAGGCTCCTCTAAGAAGGTCAATCGTTCATCCAACTGTACTGAGTCTTATATAAGCACATAACATAGATCAGTAGTTTATCACCAAAAACTGGAAACATGGAAAACTAAATGAATAACAACAAAATATGGGGCTAAGGCTAACTCATAAGATACCTCAGCAATAGTGCGAAGAATCTCAAAGTTTCCAATATATCTGGGACTGAGCTGGCCTTTCCTCACGAACCTCATCACACCATTCTTGTCAATAAATGGAGAAATACCCAATCACCAAATCTAAATCTTAAAACACAAAGTCTATGATCTGTATAAGCCTTCTGCCTACTCTAAGCTACCCTCAACATATCTGAATCACCCTGACTCTATCCAATAACTCCTGAAGCAAATCTATACTATAACGGCTAATCTTAGAAGTCTCACACCATCCAATCAGGGAATGATATCATCTACCATATGTAGCCTTAAAAGACGTCACCTCAATACTCGAATGGTAACTGTTATTATATGAAAACTCTGCCAAGGGTAAGTTCTGCTTGTACTAAACCCCAAAATCCATAACACAGTCTTGGAGAATATCCTTGAGAAATTGAATAGCCGACTGGCCATCGATCTGATGAAAGGCTATACTAAGATCCACCTTAGTACCCAACTCCTCCTGAAAAGCTCTCCATAAAGTAGAAGTGAACACTGAACCCCAATATGAAATGATAGATATAGGTACACAATGCAAATAGACTATCTCACTAACATAAATATGAGCCAACCTCTCGGAACTAAGGGATATCTGAATAGAAAAGAAATATGCCAACTTGGTCAAACAATTCACAATGACCAAATACCATTGGAACCACAAGAAGTACAAGGAAAACCATAAAAAAGTCCATAGGATCCGCTTCTATTTCTATTCGAGAATGGGTAGCCTTTGAATCAATACACTAGGTCGCTGATGCTCGGCCTTCACTTGCTGACAACATAGGCAATGAGCTACAAAGTCTACCATCTCTTTCGTTATTCCACTCCAACAATAATGTTATTCAGGTCTCTATACATTTTGGTTGTACCCAAGTGAATAGAATACCTAGAGCTATGAGCCTCATGCAAAATTGAGTGAATCAATTCATCGATCCTCGAAACATTAATATGACTGCCAAATCTCTAGACACCCTTAGAATCTATGGTAGCCCTCTGGGACTCACCACTCAACACCTGATCACGAATGATGCAAAGCCACTTATTCTCAAATAGGTGATCTCAAATATTCTTTAATAACAAGGATTTGGCATCAACATTAGCAAGGATGTGGGGACCATTTATGAAAATTTCATTTTCAAAACCAACTCAACATGCCTTTATGATCAAAGAATATTTACCGTTAAAGAATGGGTGAATTTCGAGCTAAGATGGTGCTAAAATCAAGTCACCAAGATTTTAGGGATTATAGGAAAAAAGAGAATTCAAGCAAGAAATTAATGGAAACTTATCACAAATTTGAAGGATAAACACATAAATAATCTTTATCGAAGCCCAAAAATTACTTAAAAATGTTATCCCTAAGCTTTCCCGCTTTCTACGATTGAAATATCTTGGAGATTAATGAGAAATGGTGAAAATAGGCTAAAAGGGGTATTTATACCCTTTCCAGGTATATGGGTATTGCCTAATCAATCCAACTATTGCTTACGCGATACCTTGCCAAATGGGTAGATGTTGTTTATAGGGCAATTGTATTGCGTACGCGATACTTTTCCCCTCTGATCATCTTATTTCTCACACAAAAATTAGTAATTGCATTCGCATCATATATAGTGGCTGGAAGATCACTTAAGTAATCAAGGGCATCACAAACGTAAAGCACTAGCACTAGCTGAAGTTTCCAAGTCTCCGCCAACCCCTCGAAATTCATCAAAAATGCCATACATGGAAATAGACTATGAAACCCTATCAAATTCGACATTCCAAACTCAATGGAACATTTGAAATTTCCATCTTAGGTCACCTGAATGAAAAGTAGGTCTCACACCCATTTGCCATTTTTCTTAAATTTTGTCTAATAGCTTAAAAAGAGCCCAGATGCCTCGGGACTCAAACCAAAGGTACATCTACCCTAAAATCAACATTCTAGAGTAGTTGGAATAGTCAAATTTATCATAAGAGATTGTTTGGATGATTTTTTACCCGGTAGCTAATTTGAACCAGCGAAGACTTCAAAATAGGAAACTGGCTTTAAAAACCAAACGAACTACCCAGTAACCAAACTTTTATTCTCAAAAAGTCATAAATGACTTGGGACAGAAATATGAAAGTTCTAATTAATAAAAATGAGAACAATATAGAAAATGACCTGAAAGGTCATCACAGTACAAAGCCTCTAATCCAAAAGAATATAATTATGATAAAGTCAAACATTCATCCCTCTCTATTTTTGGAAAGACTAAGAAAAAAAAGGTTAACTCCAGCCCCAAGAGCTCACCCTGTCTCTAAACTCTAATCAACACGATCACATCATCAACGACAGTAGCTAGTACTCAGATCTACACCAAAAAGGTGCAAAAGTGTAGTATGAGTATCAAAGACATAGGTACTCAGTAGGCATTATGGACAGACTAAGCTAAATCATAATACAAGTATAGTAAAAATGTGAGATAAATAAACTAAGTCAAGGTAAGAGGGAAAACCTAGAAAAATGCTCCATATACTATCAACAAATAACCTGAACAATAATAATATGAAAGAAAACATAGCTATTACTGCAAAACTGCCCCTCGTATGCCAGTAAGTATGATAAAGTAAAAAATCTGATGCGGGCCTTCATAAGCCCAGAGGGTGTAATCAAGAGAAGAAGTAATCGAAAATATAATAAATAATTGTATCTAAAAATCATAACTATGAATCCTCTCATACAGTAAACACTGGTCTCAAATTGGTTCTATAACTGTCATAAATAACTTCTCATTGCCGAACTTGAATCGAAACTTATACTATCATTTGTCGAACTTGAATTGGAACTTAATATCATAAATTACCTGGCTCAAACCGAACTCATATCATCTACAAAGCATCATATATGTTTTCTAATCAAGCTCTAAAATCTATATTTAGAAGATATAGCACACAAATAAAGTCTACAAGGAGCTAATAGTAGTCTTGTCCTTAGGTAGACCAGGGAGGCCAACTTCTAATCCCCAAAATCAATTCTAATACAAATCATAGATTGAACTAGGCTTATCTATAATCACCACTAGATGTTAAATAAGTCACATTTTAGTTTGAAGGGAGCAATTATACCTTAAATTTAGAAGTTAAGTCAATTATGCCTAATTACGGCTCTTCATCGGCCACAAGATCCAAATTATACCAAATATACTTGGAAGACATAATTTCCAACTCATATCTAGCATATTATCATTAATATTGTACAATTTATTCCAATTTATGAGAAAGGTAAACCTAGCCTACTTAGATGCCGAAGAAAGCCCGATGAGATCCTCTAATCATTGATTTTCCCTTCTGGAGAAGCTTCCTCACAATGTCACGCGATCAAAATGCTAATCTGCTCATTAATATGAAAAAATGGTACCCATATTACATTTTCGTGCTTTGGGTCCAAAATTATGTAAAAATCTCATATGGGGCCCGTTTGTAGAATTACACTTTCAAAACTGTCAACACATCTCTTAATGTTCAAGGAGTATTTACCTTTAAGAATGGGTAAATTCCAAACTCAAATGGAGCTAAAATCAACTCAACCATAATCTAGAAATTTTAGAAAATAATAGAGAAATTAACCATGAGATCAATAAAAACTTACAAAGAATATAAGGATAGAACGATTAATTCAAGTTCCTAAACACCCCAAAATCACATAATAAACATTTCCCCAATTTTCCACACTTTTTAGGGCTCCAGGCTCTTAAACTTGTGGAAAAATTGGGAGTAAATCGAGCTAAGGAGATATTTAATGCCACTTGGGTGTCGTTTAAGTGGACACTTTGTTGCTTAAGCGGTTACCGCAAAAGCATCCAAGTGCTGCTAAAGCGGTGCCCACCTAGTTCCTAGATACCACTTAAATGGACAAGCCAACTCTAAAGCAGCATGCTATTTAGTGGTTAGCTTGTTTCTAAAATAGTTCGCTGGGGCCAGGGCTGCCTAATCACCTAGGTGTTTTCTTAAGTGGCCTCCGCTAAAGCGCCCAAAGGGCCATTTTAGCAGATGCACCAACTGAGACTTGGAACTTTTCCAAGTCTCCACTGACCCTTTGAGACTTGTTCAAAATCCTGTACGCACAAGAAAACTCTTCTACCATACCAAATTTGATATTCTGGACTCAATGATGTATTCGACATTTCCATCTGTTGTTTGTTTGATGAAAAGTGGGTCCCACACCCATGTTCTATTTTTATCAATTTTCGACCAATAGCTCGAAATGAGTTTAGAAGCCTTAGGACCCAAACCAAGGGTCTCCTTTGACTAAAATCAATGTTTCAAAGCTGATGGAATTGTCAGAATTGACATAAGACGTCGGTTAACTAAAGTTTTTATCTAGTATCCGATTCTTACCAACAACGACTTCAAAATAGAAAATTATCTCTAAAAATTAAACGAACTTCCTGATAACTGAACTGTCAGCTTCAACAAGTCTTAAATGACTTGGGGCAACTGTAAGAAAGCTCAAAATGAAGAAAATAAGCAGAAATGCCAAAAATGACCTGGAGAGTCATTATAAATAAATATTATAAAGAATGTCCTGCTAACTCAAGCATTAGTGATTGATATAGGTAAATAGTGGAGCTTTGTAATATGGTTATAAAACTTTAAATGGCTAAAGCATATGATAGAGTTTCATGTTTATTCCTAATGAAGGCTTTAAAGAAGATGGATTTCTCAAACATGGTTTGTTGATATGATATGGAGGTTGATTTCCAACTACTATTATTTAGTACTGATAGATGGAAAGTCACATGGTTTCTTTCATTCTACTAGGGGTGTGAAATATGGCGACCCCTTTTCTCCTATTTTATTTATATTAGCATTTTAATTCCTCACGAGGGCTCTAAATTCTTTGTTTATGGATGATTTTATATTTGTTATTGGATGCCTAAATGGATCCCTAATTTGAATATTTAATATACTGATGACATTATTATTTTCTCTCTGCAAATAAACTATCTTTGAAGAAGATTATAGGTATTTTGAAATATTATGAGAGACAATTAGGGCAAAAGGTGAACACTGAGAAGAACTTATTTTATATATGTAAAAATGCAGCAAGAAATACTTCAGAGATGGTTAACAATGCTAGGTATAAATAAGGGATACTTCTCTATGAAGTACCTGGGTTGTCCTATTACACACAGAAGTAAAAACAAACAAAACTGTGTTGAATTTATTTAAAAGCTAAAAGGAAAGTTGCAATCCTCGAAGGGTAAGATGATGTCATATGGAGGTAAAGAGGTTTTAATATCAAGTGTTTACAAAGTATCCTATTTATATGATTTCAGCTATTATTCCATGTCACGCCCCAAACTAGGGCCTGCCCGTGATGGGTATCTCAAGTTCAACAAGAATCGAAGACCATCCCCCACACCTAGACAAATAGAACACCATACCACCATCGTAGGATAATTCCAAACATATTACAAGATAACATAAGATAAGATCAAAGAAGTTAAGACATTTCTATAAACGATAGCTGGTAACTAACCAAAACAGCCAACCAACATCACTCATGTCCACAGTAATATCCATAAATCCTCTAACAAATATCAAAAATAGTCTAAGTCGGGATATGCCCCCGTCCCTTACAATGATAATTACAATGTTAATGTTAATGATAATGTAAGCTCTTCCATTATAGCTTATAAAAGAAAACTAATGAAACGACCAAGTCTTTCAAAAAATAA
The DNA here is from genome assembly GCA_030864215.1 of Capsicum pubescens. NCBI lineage: Eukaryota > Viridiplantae > Streptophyta > Magnoliopsida > Solanales > Solanaceae > Capsicum > Capsicum pubescens. Next base: position 186,848,615 of record CM061544.1, on the reverse strand, counting down.
AAGCTCACCACTTCACCACCAACGATCGCTGAACCGAGTCGATCAATCTAACTCTATGTGGAAAAATTAGAAGTATCTCTGGTACGTGCATCATGTGGGGATACAATGACTGAAGATGGCTTGCGGGTTAAGCACTAGCATGTTACTCAGGGGTAGGGGATAAAATAATGCCATAAACCACATTTTCCAAATCATTCAAGCTAATGCACATAATCATATATATACGTATAAATATGTCATGCCTGGAAAGGGAACACGACTTAGCATGAAATAAAACTTTATCCTGGGCTATGTAGCTCAACTTGCATAAACAGGCTCCCATGGGCTATATGGGTTCAGATCCCCAGCTGAAAGGTCCCTAGGGTGTGTTAGCCACACGAGACAGAGGTACCAAGGAAGTCCAGGGAATTCCCTGACCCTATCTTAATCCAAGATACAAATATATCAATAGTGTGAACTATGGACATAAGTTATCAAGACCAAACCTCATTTTGGAAAACATGAGTTTCCAGTACAAGTCATCCAAGACCCTTACCTTCATGGATTTTCTACATAAACCCCATTAAGCCTAATTTAAAGAAAGTTTCACATAACCCCTTTATTATCCAATGAACTAACCATTAAGGCACACAATGGGTATCATCATACCCTTATACTTGCAAGCTTATCTCCATGCTATAACCATCGTATTATCTCAGGGGAATGCCTTAACCCCCTTTGTTCATTAAATGAAATCATAACTAACAAGGCTTTAAAAGTTTATGTTCATTGTTTAATCATTAATGCAATGCAATATCATAGGTGAGTAAGTCAAAGCAATTGACAAATTCATAATTCAAAGCCATTTACACAAGTGGGTTGAGGGGACACAATTATTCAAAACCAATTCCAATTTCAAAATACCAATTTTGAGGAAAACCATGACCCCTTAGTTTATTCACCATTCCCTTGCACCCCATATGTTCAAATTCATTAATAAAGTATAATAAATCATGAAAAAACAATTTAAGAATCAATTATTCTAATACCCTCAACCACATCAAAACCAACATTCAAAACCATCCAATTTAACCATTTAAATATATGTTTTTTATAAGGTAATAATTAGGGAAGAGTAACATGCCTGAAATATCAAGAGTTATGGAGAGAATTTGCTTTGAGTGCTCTAATTGATCAACTTCTTGAAAACCCTAAGTATCTTGCTTCAGTAAATTTAGAGAGTTTGAGAGTGTTTTTTATTGTGTTATGAATGAGAAATAACCCCTTAAAGTGCTTATGGTCGTAGGGTCTAAGTAAGAAAAACTAGGAATTGACCAGAATGCCCTTAATAAAAAGACTAAAAAGGCACCGCCAGTCGTTATGAGTGCCCTTATGCCTCGTAGGGTCACCCTACAACTCTTATCGTCAAGTTATAGGCTAGACGATATCTAGGATCCCCAACACTGACTTGTCTATGAATCACACTCAGTTATTATGATTCATTTTTACTAGTCATTGTCAAAGCAGAAACAATTTGGGCATCACACTGGTTTGGTTATGGAAGACACCATACGACTCATTATAAGACCATACGTCTCATAGGGACTAAGTCGTAGTCAGGAAATAAACTCTAGGCCAACATACTGGCCAAGTTACAATTGGTTCCGTAAGACCCGTCAAGACTCCTTATGGTTCGTAAGGGGACTCGCAGCCTGTGCAGAGGTTAAAATTTTAGAAATTTTCAAGGACAAAAAATTGGGGTGTTACATTCTTCCCCTTTAGGATCATTCGCATTCGAATGATGAGACAAGGTATCCCTTAGCACAATTTAACATAGAAACACACCCAATCTTACATTTAACAAAGATAAAAAACAAAGATTCCAAGGAATTCAAAATTTCTTATAACAAAGTTTGATAATAAAGATGCTAAGGAATACACATACTTCTTGCATGATTTTCCGGAGCAGGAAACAAGAATTAATATTTGTACTTCATGTATTCTTTGGCTCACCAAGTAGCTTCTTCACTCCTTTAGTTCGTCCATAGAGCCTTTACCGAAGCCACATCCTTAGTCTGCAATCGATGTACTTGCCGATCCAAGATCTCCACCATGACTTACTCATACGACATGGAACCTGAAACACCAACACTCTCCAAAGGGACTACCAAGAAGGATCACCCACAAATTTCTTTAATATCAAAATATGAAAGACTGGATGAATGGAACTCAAACTAAAAGGCAACTCCAACTCATAAGCCACTTTTCCTACTTGCCTCAAAATACAGTATGGACCAGCATAATAAGGATTAAGCTTTCCCTTCTTTCCAAATTGCATAACTCCCTTCATGGGTGACACCTTCAAGAATACCAAATCACGCTTATCAGACTCTAAATCCCTTCACCTTAAGTTCATAGTTGGGTTACAACCTATTCTCTCTAACCTCAAACCACCTAATAGGGGAGCTACACCTTCTACCATAAAATACCTTAAAAGAAGCGATCCTAATACTAGAGTGATAGCTTTTATTATAAGAAAATTCTTTTGAGAGGAAAATGGTCAAGCCAACTACAACCAAAATCAATCACATAGGACCCTAGCATATCCTTCAAAGTCTGAATCATTTTATTTGCTTGTCCATCCATCTGAGGATGGAAAGTGATGCTAAGGTTCACCATAGTCCTCAAACCTCTTTGAAAGGAACACCAAAAGTGATATGAGAACTAAGTACCTCAATATTATATGATGGAAATTAGATCACCATGAAACTTCACGATCTCCTCAATAAAGAACTTAGCGTAATCTTCCATCGAATAGATAGTCTTTACTGACAAGAAGTAAGCAGACTTAGTCATCATATTCATAATGACCTAAATAAAATTAAACTGATGGCGAGACCGTGGAAGACCAACAACAAAATCAATATTAATTACTTCCCATTTCTATACAGGCAACTCAATCTCTTGACACAAACCACCAGGTGATCCACTTTCACTTGTTGACAAACCATGCATTTAGCCACAAGATTGGGCATATCCCTCTCTATGTTATTCCACCAATAAATTTCTTTCAAATTATGGTACATCTTCGTTGAACCTAGATTAATAGTGTACCTCAACTCTTGATCCTAAGCTAAGATCCTCTCTCGTAGCCCATCAACATCAGGAACACATAATCTACCTTGGTACCGCAGATGCCATCACCACCAATCTCAAAATCCATCACTTTCTGGTGACCCATATAATCTTTGATTTTCATCAAGATAAGATCCATGAACTGTTTCTCCTTCACCTTAGCACCAAGAGATGACTTTTTTATCTCTTGAACAATTACACCACCATCTTCAGAGTCCAAAAGACGAACTCCAACATTAGCCAACCAGTGATACCTTTCACCAAGCCTTGTTTCTCCTCATCAACATAAGACAAGCTTCCTATAGATAACCTGCTAAGAGCATCAACAACCATATTAGCCTTACCTGGATTCTAGTGAAGACTCATATTATAGTCCTTGAGCAACTCAAGCCATCTCCCCTTCCTGAGATTCAACTCCTTTTGGGTGAACACATATTGCAAAATCTTATGGTCTGAGAAGATGTCAACATAAACCCCATACAAATAGTAGTGCCAAATTTTCAAAGCAAAGACTACGACTAATAACTCCAAGTCATGAGTCAAATAGTTTTTCTTATGCACCTTTAACTTTCTAGAAGCATAAGAAACTACCATATAATGTTGCATCAACACACGTCCCACTCCCACTCGAGATACATCACAATAAATAACAAAACCATCGTACCCTTAGCCAGGGTAAAAATTGGAGATGAAGCTAACTTATCTTTCAACTTCTCAAAAATACCTTCAAAAGCATTAAACCATAAGAACTTTACCTTATTCTGAGTAAACTTAGTCAACGGGGATGCAACATAAAAGAAACTTTCCACAAACCTCGTATAGTAACCGGCTAAACCAAAAAAGCTTCAAATGTCAGTTAGAGTTATGGTCCTAGGCCACTAGAAACAATATGACCTAGATAGGTTACAATATTTAACCAGAACACACATTTAGCGAACTTCACATACAATCACCAATTGTTCAAGGTATGCAACACAAGGCAAAGGTGACCGACATGATTTACCTCACTCTTGGAATACACTAAAATATCATCAATAAACACAATGATGAATAGATCCAAGAATTGATGGAATACCCAATTCATAAGATCCATGATTGATTTCGGGACATTAGTCAAACCAAAAAATATCACCAAAAACTCAAAATGACCATACCAAGTTTGGAAAGCAGTCTTAAGGATATCCACTTCCCTAATCCTCATAGCCCAACCGAAGATCAATCTCAGAAAAATACTTAGCCCCCTGAAACTGATCAAAGAGATCATTAATCCTAGGAAGCAAATACTTATTCTTCATAGTCACCATATTCAACTGGTTGTAGTTTATACACATCCAAATGACTAATCTTTCTTAGACACGAAAAGAACCAAAGCACCCCACGGAGATATACTAGGGCAGATAAAATCCTATTCTAGAAGTTCTTTTAACTGCTTCTTAAGTTCTTTCAAATCAACTGAAGCCATTCTGTAGGAAGGATAGAGATAGGACGAGTGTCTAAAAGAAGATCAATCCTGAAATTAGTTTCCCTATTGGGAGGAACACCAAGAAGATCAGCAGGAAACACCTCTAGAAACTAACATACCATAGGAATGAATTGCAAAAAAAAAACCTTTGGAATTAGAATCCTTAACCCTGACCAAATGATAAAGACACGCCTTAGAAATCAATCTTCACGCTCTAAGATAAGAAATAAACCTTTTCTAGGGCACTAGGGAACTACCTTCCCATTCAACCACTAGCTCATTCGGGAATCAAAAACTGACCCTTCTGGTTCGACAGTCAAGAGACACAGAGCTTAAGTGTAACCAATCCATCATAAAAATCACGTCAAATTCTAACATGTCTAATTCAATTAGGTACGCAAATGTCTCCCTACCACGAATAGATACCACACAACCCATTTAGACTCTTCTAGCCATAATAGAGTAACCCACTGGAGTAGACATAAAAAAGAGATTTGGAATACACTTAGGATCAAAACCAAAATGATAGCTATATAAGGGGTCACATAAGAGAGTAGACTAGGGATCAAGTAGATAATATACATCACAAGAGAAGATTTTTAGCATACCAGACATAATATCCAGAGATACCTCAAAATCCTAACGAGTGGTAAGAGCATACAGACGGTTTCTACCAGTGCCAAAGTTAGAAGTAACACCTTTTGGTCTAGGAGCTGAAGAAGCAACAATGGGAACCTTATTAGCCTAGATAGCAATGTCTCCTGACAGATAATTTCTCTAAATGGAGTCAGGATGAACATATCTGAAACACTTATTCCTTCATTTATTATAAAAGCCATAATTTACCTATCCATAGAAATGACAAGATGGTTAAGATGGAGTCGACTGAGCCCAACTAATCTGCGATTGGGAACCCTGTGCCTTAAATCCACTGTTGCTCTGAAAGCGGCAATCACCAGATGACCTGGGATATGGATCACTAGATATAGAATAGGAACCAAAAGTCCCCCACTTCTTCTTAGAACATTTCTCACTATTTTTTCCATTATGATGCTGACTTCCACCCAGATTCGAATATCAAAACTTCTTACTTTGCCTTTCACTCACCTCTACATATTTTTTTCATTCTTCACTTATTGTATATACACCACAAGCTTATAGATATCCATGTCATTATTCAATAAGATGTCCTTACACTCTAATACCAAGTCTCAAGATAAACCCCAAGAAAATTTCCTCATCTTAGCCCTTATGTTAGATACCAACTCAGGAACATAACCGGATAGCTGATGAAACTTTAATGCATACTCATTCATAGTTATATTGCCTTGCTTCAAATTCATGAACTCCTCAGTCTTCGCCTTTCTCAACTCTTGAGGAAAGAACCGATCAATAAAAGCACCAGAGAAATCCTCCCATTAAGCCAACTCTACATCATCTCCCCTAGACTAGTCCTACTCCTTATACCACTGATATGCCACATCCTTTAGCTGGTATGTAGCGAATTCCATACCCTTAATGTCAGAAGTATATATAACATGAAGAATCTTCTCCATCTCATCTATGAACCCTTAAGGATCTTCCTCAACCTTAGAACCAGTAAAAGTTAGAGGATTGATCCTCATAAACTGAACAACACTAGTGGCCTTAGAAGAACTCAAAACATCACTAATAGGGCTCGACTGATGTTATTGAGATGTCACCAATTGGGCCGATAAATAAATAGAATAGCAAAACTCAGCACTAGTAATATCTCTTGGAGATAATCGAGTAGGAGGGTTACCAGTGGGGGAAGGATCGACAGACTCCACTAGTGTAATCAAAAGCAGCGACCCTAGACCGAGTCTAAACTCCTTGAGTAGGATGAGCCCCGTCCACATTATCCTTAAGAGGGACATAGGAGTTTCCACTAATGTCAGATATTTTGGGAGGCATGATTTAAAAATCTAACAAATAAAAAATTAAGGGGATTTTAAGACATTAGAATCTATATCCCGATATTAGATCATAAGAAAGGAAAATATTCCTAAATGCCTCATTGTCTCTCCCTTACAAGTGTGGTGTAATATACACCCATAAAAGATATTCTACTTGACATGGCTTTGTGGACACCCCATGACACCAATCTTAGGCTCTGAAGATGACTTTTTCATAATCCAAACTAGTACCTAGCTGTGATGGGTATATCAAGTCTAATAAGGATCGGAGACCACCCCCTGCACCTAGAAAAATAAAACACCATGCCCCCATTATTGGATAAATTCAAAATATATAACAAGATATCCCAAGATAAGCTCAAAGAATTTAATACATGTTGATAATCGACAGTCGGTAACTAACCAAAACAACCAACCAATATCACTCAAGTCCACTATAATATCCACAAAGCCTCTAAGAAATACTGAAAACCAATCAAAGTTGGGACATGCCCCCAACCCTGGCAATGTTAATTTTAATGATAATGTAAACTCTTTAATTCTAGTGTATGAAAGAAAACTAATGAAATGACCAAGTCTTCTAAAAATGAAAGATCACCACTTCACCACCAATGACCGACAAATTGAGCCAATCCACATAACTTTGTGTAGGAAATGTAGAAGTATCTCCAATCCTACAACGCGTGGAGGTACAATGTCTAAAGACGGTTAATGGACTGAGCGTTGGCATGTTGCTCAGGGGTAGGGGATAAAATAATGGTATAAACCACATTTTCAAAATCATTCAAGACAATGCACATAATTATATATATACATATAAACATGTCATACGAGGAAAAGGAACAAGATTTAGCATAAAGTAAAACTTTATCCTGGACTATGTAGCTCAACCATCATAAACAGGCACCCATAGTCTATATGGGTTTATCTCCCTATGTTGAAAGGGCCCTAGTGCATGTTAGTCGCACAAATTAGAGGTATCAAAGAAGACCATGGAATGTCCCGACCCCACTTCAATCTAATATACAAATATATCAATAGTGTAAACTATACACATAGGTCATCAAGACTAAACCTCATGTCAGCAAACATGATTATCTAGTATAAGTCATCAAATACCCATACCTTCACAGCTTCGCTACATAATTCTCATTAAGCATAATTTAAGGCAAGTTTCACATAAACTATTTATTAACCAATGAACCAACCGTTATGGCACACCATGGGTATCATCATACCCTTATACGAAAAAGCTTATCTTTATGCCATAACAATCATATTAACTTGGGAAATGCCTCGACACCTTTGTTCATTAAATAAAATCATAGCCAACAATGCTTTTAAATTCCATGTTTATTGTTTAGTCATTAATGCAATGCAATATCATTAGTGAGTAAGACAAATCAACTGACAATTTCACAATCCAAATCCATTTAAACAAGTGGGTTGAGAGGACACAATTATCAAAACCAATTCCAATTTCAAAATACTAATTTTGAGGAAAACTATAGGACCATAGTTTATTCACCATTCTCATGCACTCCACAAGTTTAAAACCATTGATAAAGAATAAAAAAACATAATAAATTATGGGAAAATAATTTAGTAATCAACCATGCCAATACCCTCAACCACATCAAAACCCACATTCAAAACCATCCAATTAAACCATTTAAATACATGTTTCTCATAAGGTAATAATTGGGGAAAAGTAACATGGATGAAATATAAATAGTTATGGAGAGAATTTGCCCTTGAGAGCTCTAATTGTTAAACTTCTTAAAAACTCAAACTATCTTGCTTGAGAGAATTTAGAGAGTTTGAGAGTGTTTTTTATTGTGTTATAAATTAGAAATAACCCCTTAAAGTACTTTATGTTCATGGGGTCTAAGTAAAGGAAAAAGGGAATTGACCAGAATACCCTTAATGAAAAGACTAACATCTCACCACCAGTCATTACGGGTGCCTTTACGACTCATAGGGTCACTGTATGACTCTTATCATCCAATCATAGGCTAGATAGTTTCTACGATACCCAACACTGACTTGTCTATGAGTCATACCATATGACTCGTACTCATTCATAACGATTCGCTTGGCCCAATCGTTGTCAAAGTAGAAATAATTTACGCATCACACTGGTTATGTTGCAAAAAATACCATATGATTCGTTATGAGACCCTACGTATCATAGGGTCTAATTCATAGTCAAGACAGAAACTCCCAGACAACATACTGGCCATGCTATGATTGGGTCCAATAAGACCCATCAAGACTCCCTATGACTTGTAAGGGGAGTCGTAGTCTGGGAGTGAGGATAAAATTTTAGAAATTTTAAAGAACCAAAAATATGGGGTGTTATATTCCATATAATTCTGTCATTAATGATATTTATAAATTTGCTGCTATATATTTTTGGAGTAATATGGAATCAGGAAGATGCAAGCATTAATTTGCATGGAGTAAAGTATACTTTACAAATAAATAAGGAAGACTTGGTTTTAGATCTAGGTTTGAAGTTTCTTAGGCACTGTATGCTAAACTTTGGTGGAGATTCTAAACATAAAAAAATATGTGGTCCAATTACATTTATAACAAATATTGGATGAAGTAAATACCAGCACTTGTGGAATGAAAAAAAGATCTCAGGTTTAGAAACACATGTTGAAAAATAGGGATAAGCTTGAACATTCTATATAGTGGAACCTAAAGTGTCACTTATAGTACATGTTTTGAAAATTTGACTAATTTAGGTCCTCTTTAAAAAACTAATTAGAAGTGCACACTTATCATGCAATAAGAGATGTTAAGTATTTTCTTACTAAGGATGGGTGGAATTTGTAAGAAATGAAGAATCATGTTCCTACCTATGTAGTAGGATATATCAGGAACAACATGAGTCAAAGTAAACTCGTTAATCAAGGATATAGACCTTCCTGGACAGTTACAAGCACTGGACACTTCAGTATGAAGAGTGCTTGGGAATTGCTGAGAAATAAAAAATGGATTTGTGATGATTCGAAGAATATATGGTGTAAAGATTTACCTTTCAATTTCACATTCTTGGCTTGGAAAATCTTGATAGGTAAAGTACCAGAGTTATAATTAATGCATACATTAAATAATAATGTTCCATAATTTGTAGGTGCTATGAAGATGAAGAAATTGATACCATAGAACACCTCTTTTTGAAGGGATAAATTGCTCAAGCTACTTTTCAATACTTCTCTGGAGCAGAAGGATTTAATCCATTATTAACTGTTAAGAAGAACATAAGGAAATTGTGGATCTTTAGTGATAAAATTAGATTTAAAGGGGTCTATCAAGTGATGCCCATTTTAATATTGTGGTTCATATGCAAGAGAAGCAACATAGTAATACATGAGGGAAATTACCCATATATACGATTATATGGGAAGTTACTAAAACTTTGCGGAAATAACTGATAGATTGAGGATTCTGCGTGTAGGTGAAAATTGGCCTCAAATAGTTAAGGTTCTAGAGAGATTTAGGATAGTTTTTATCTATAAAATTGTTACGTGTTTGACATCACCTGCACACTGGTTCAAATGCAACATGGATGGATCTTCTAGGGGAAATGCTTTCCCTAGCTCAACTGCCTTTTGCATAAGAAACTTTGATGGTGAATTTGTGTCTACTAAAGGTATGATGATATAAGATACTACTAATCTAGTGGCAGAAGCTGGAGCTATGAAAGAAAGGCTGACCTAGTATAGTGATAACAAGATAAACATTATTATTGTGGATTCTGACTCATTAGCATTGGTTTAGATTATTCAAGGACAATGAAAGGCCCTATGGAGCATAACTATTGATGTGGAGTGTATTAACAACATAAGGGGTTTACTTTCAGTAAGAGTACAACACTCCCTTGTAGAGGAAATACTCTTGTTTTTTTTTGGCTAACTTGGTTTTATTTTTTACAGGTGATTTCCAATTTAACCAATCTCAGTATATTTCTAGCACTGGAAAAAGATACTAATCTAGACAAAAAGGTACTCCTAATATAAGAAGAAGCACAATCAATAATTCATGAGCGTTAAAGAAGATAAATACCACATCTAAGAAAGTTTTGTATGATGTGTTGTAACGCCCCGAGAATACACCCCGAACGTTACAAGATGCTTATGACCCCGAAGGACCACAAGCTAACCCATGAATGATATCTACTGTGAGCACTGAACAATAACACTGAAATAAATTGCGGAATAATAGGAAGAAGTACCATAAGGTTTAAAGCATATGAAATACTGATAAAATATAACATCTATAAAACTAAATACTCTCTGAAAATCTAGTCTGAAAAGCCTCTAACTGAAACTGTCTGAATGTGAAGTTGATGGGACACTCCCCTAACTAACTCCATCTACTAAAATACTGCTAAGCTAAAGTACAGAAATAAAAGCATATCCTTGATAAATGGGGACTCACTGCTAAATCTGCTACTACTGTCTGAATCTGGCTAAGCGCAGTCAGGAACCTGAGCATCCGAACCTATGATATAAAACATCATAGCGCAAGAAATGGGTATACGATTAGTACGTGGGAATGTACTGGTATGCTAATTAAGGTAAGGCTGAATGTATGGGTTCATACACATGAACAACAACTAACTGAATGATATGCAAGAGCTGGATAACATATATGGAGGATCTGTAACTACTGAATATATTGTGCATACTGGAACTAAATTTGATAACTGATTACTGAATATATTGATAATCTAAGTTACTGATAACTTAGTGACTGTATTTGACAGTCCTGGTTCTGTAGAATTGAACTAGTTCTATTCTAAAGACTAAGACTAAAACTGAAATTATGAGAGGTAATTATCTAACCGACATGCCCCAAATAATATAACATAACTGAGCTAGGGTCCAATCTATAACCCCAATTAGAAGGGTATCAGTATCGTGCCACGGGTAAAGAGAACTTGAAGATTAACCCTGTACTGGCAGGTTCCCTAAATAAGAATGGTGGTACCCTCTACTGGAAAGTAGAGCACCTCATCAACCCTCAACTAATAGATTTGATATCTCATCCTACACTGGCTATGTAGTTTTGGAATGCACGGACTGCTTCTTAGGACCACACCCTCTACTGGCAGGTAAGCCCCCATCTTTGGTTCACTCGGTGCTGAATCCTACTCTCAACTGAAAGACACTGAAATGTTATACTGGACTGAATTCACTGAGATTACTGAGTTTTCCTAAGTTCTTTAACTGACTGAATTCTACTAAGTTTTGTAACGGACTGAGAGTACTACTGATCGTAAAATAATTGATACTATTCTGTAACAGACACTGGCTTTAAGTAACAGCTAAGTTGTCGGGTATTAAATACCCCCAGGACTTGATAGCATGAAAAGTAACAAAAATTACAATCTTGAATAACATAACAATGTTCACTTGGTTATAATTCATTCATAGAGACATTCCATCAAACACTTGTAATGCATTAACTTGTACATGAATGGGTAATACATGTTAACATACTATAATGGCATTATTTCATTCTCATAGACAATTTATCTAACACATAAAAAGAATACTTGGTTCATTAAATCATAAATATTTAGGGTTAACATGGTTACATCAATCAACTTGCAAATTGAAGGGTTTATCATGAATATCATGTAATTCAACACATACTAGAATCAATTCTCGGAACTTGTAATCTAAATCATGGATTAAAACTCAAACAACATCATGAACATAAATTTAATTTAATTCAAACATGGAAATCATAAATCATAAATCTTGTATTTAAAAAAAAAAGATTCTTGGGATCCATGGATGAACATATAACATACATTAATTTGATGAGTTTTTGGAGAAATTCTTGGGATTGACCTTGATTCTTGAGAGCTAGGGTTTACTTTCTTGAGAGTGAATTATCTTTTGATTTGGGGGAAAAGTGAATAATGAAGGGTTTTACGCATATTTAGGGCTTAAATCCCACATCTGGGAGGAATAAAATTATGGGAAAATACTATTTTAACCCTGGGCGCAACTTTAATTTTTCGTGAAATTTTTCCAATATGGACCCTTGGCGCGATGCTCCACTATCGCGCTAGGCCAGTGGAAAATGACAACTAGGAAATTGTATGGTGGGCCGAAGTGGTACAATCGCGTTTCCACTTTGTTTGTGAACTAGATGTGCACCGCAACGCGGTGAAGTCTCGTTGGTACACTGGAAATTGATAATTGTGAACTGGGTCTATGGCGTGACTCGACAATATCATGAAGCAACACTGGAAATTGAAAATTGCTATTTTAACACACTCCGCAATGTGCTACTGTCTTGAATGACGATGTTTAATGACTGAAACTTAAAATCGTCATAACTTCTTACCCGGTTGTCGGATTTAGGCGAATTTTATATCATTGGAAAGATAATTGTTTTTCCTATTCAATGGTAGGCTCAAATATGAAAATTAGTGAGTATTTTAAAAAAAATTATTTAGGATAATCCGTGTACTGAGGGTTAATCTAGGCTAGGCAATTACGGGGTATTACACGTTTTTCTTGTAAAGAGTTAAAAGCAATTGAAGCTAAATAGATGGCTACTAATCTAAAGTCATTTCATGAGGTTTTACTATCCACACCACTGAGAAATTTGGGTATCACTAAATATTAAATTAAGATTAGTATGCATTTACACCACTTTGTTATTCTTTAACCAAATTAGGACACACAACCCAACCAGTAAAGGGAGGAACAAAAACATGACTCTCTAGTAGCTAAATTAGTTTTCTTTAAACTATAAAGTTAATGGTGGTATTAAACTTAAATGAGGTTCATCCTATCTGTTTGGAGGTATAAGGAAGAGTGATTATGTTAAAAAGAAAGTCATTATGAGTTTATACTTATCTGGATACGATGGAAGATCGACATAGGAGCTTGGATCTGGAGTGGATCTTTAACTACTTGGTTGATGATCTCGACTTTATGTTGTACAAATGATGAGGATAAGAGAATCCACTGATAAGGAAGCTTAGAAACACTAGTTAGAAAGCTTAGCTCAGATATCATGGACCTTTGTCGCTGCCATTGAGTTAAATAGAGACAAGCTCGACAAATTGAAAGGAAAATGGAGAATGATGCAAACAAAAAATAAAGAGGCTTTGAGAATATGGAAGATATTTACAAGATGATTCTCTTTAATCTCTCCCACCATTTTTTTGTCTTTTATTTGTTTTGCTTTCTTTTTTCTTTTCCAATTTTTTAATTAGTGCCACGACCCCAAACCATCGTGAGTGGAACCTACACTAACTTCTTGATATGAGAACCAACTAACCCCAAACATAAATCCAAGACTTAGCCAAAAATAAGGTAACTAACTTATTGATGAGCAATTATCCAAAACAAAAATAAATGTTGAAATAGAGAAACTCAATTAATACCCTAGAACCTAAAAATCATTGTACCAAAGCTACTACGTAGTCAATAATGGGATCAACCAAAAGCTAGTAAAACATCTAAGTAAGAATAAATGGACCATAGACTGGAAGAAGAACACATGGCATCCCAAAAGATGTAGCTCAACTTTGAGTTTGATTACGATTTGAATCACAGTTGAGGTATTGAATCAATCACCAAAATATGCTTTACACGCAACAAAAAGAAGAGCAGGTATAGTATTAGCACACAAGAAAGAACAATGTACTGGTAGAGTTATCAGCCAACCCAAAATAAGAAATATGAACATAGAACAATAACATAGTACAATAAGACAACCATGAATCCAATCATAAAACCCTAATACAAATTCATAACACTTAACTTAGTAAACAAGTACAATATGAAGTTTAGTCAGTATGAGTCAATAAGGATAACAAGATAAGTAAAACTATGAACACCAATAAGACTTTCATTCAATAACCATGATGCAATAACCACATAATTTATGTCTCAATTACACAAGTAATAGACAACATAGAGTTATGCCACAACTTGCAATTAGTTTTGACCAATCAAGCATCCACAAGAACAATAATAAGGAAAATATCATGCATTCCAATTTACATAAAGAAACCACCCTTTTCAATTTAGAACATAACCCAATTTACTCAAGGAACCAACATAATAATGACAACACTTAATACTAGTTCACTTAAGGAACCAATATAATTTAGAAAACACATAATCCTTGGCTCTCTAAAAGAATGATCACACTCTCTTGTACTTTGTACATATATGCTAAGAGTTTTGTGGTCTCCCACTAGTCATGACATATAGGGGACGAGCTATTATTCATGTAACCAGACATAAAGTGTCTGTCAAACTTATACCAACCAATCCCATACAGATATTTAAATATCGGTATATTTCATAATAATGATAGATGTCACAACAATTGCAACCACAGTGAATACAGATAAAAAAACTCGTAACAACCAACCAGGTTTACATAAAATTTCATTTCAAGCGATTAACAATTTAGATATCAAACAATTACTCACTTTCCTTGTACATGAATAGTATAAGAAATACTAAGAAATAGTTATCATGCATATATAAAACAAGTAGGGTTGCAGCTACATTAAAATCATCACATACCTCAATCCAATTCTAAAATGCTCTAGCAAATATGAGCTTTCTTTTTTCTTGCATCCGTGGCTTGATTGTGATCTAAAAATAGAAATATAACACATAATCAATCAAATGGCCTACAGTATCAAGGATTACAACCTAATTGCAAAACACAAAGCTAGTTTCATGATTACTCCCCTCATTCTAGGTATTTTCTACCATAAATTCACCTTGGAAACTATAAAATTTGTGGTCACATTAGTGAATAATAGTCATATGAGAGGTAATAATTAAACTTTTACTAAAACACAAAGTATTTACACTCAGTTTACTCATTGCACCATAAAATTTAGTTGGGTCAAGTTAAACCCATGCCAATACCTATAAATTGATTCTAATGTTAGAAATTGAAAAACAAGTTAATAGAGACAAATAACTCATGTAACAACACCCTGAGATCCTATCTCGTGATGTCACATGGTGCTTATGGACCCGAAGGACCACAAGCTAACCCTTTACTGATATATGTACCTGTACACTACATAATATCTGAAATAAATGTGGAAACTGGCCTTAAGGTTCAATACATCTGTACATACTCAAACTAAAAACTGAATACTAATACATCAACATCCGTCTGAAAAGCCTCTAAACTATTTGAACTGTGGAGTTGATGGGACATGCCCCCAACTAACTCCGTCAATTGACAATATAAATAAAATCTAATGTAATAATAGTAAACTGAGATTCATCCTCGAAGGAAGAGGATTCACTGCTACTGCTGCTAACTGGGATTGAACTGCTAAGGAAACTCTGAATCCTGTGCCTCTGGAACTATAGTGTCAAATAAAACACCATAGCGCAAATGCATCAGTACAAAATGTACCGAGTATGTAGATGAGGTAAGGCTAAATGCAAGGGATCATGCATGCACAAGGTGTAAACTGACTAATCATGAAAACGTCGCACGAGAACACATACATGAATGCATAGGTCATAATCACAATCATCACAACTCTAGAAACTGGAACTCAGATACCACTTTACTACAGACTGCACTCACTACTGACACTGAGATACTGAATCGTAGACTCATCTGATACTGATAACTGGGAATATGGATGCACTTACATCAAGGCATGAGTTTTAAAACATCTAAAATGTATAGCAACCCTGTCTAACAGGTTGTATTTGAGTCTGTGGATAACAATACATCTTGATAAAATGATTTTTAGATCGTCCTATCTAGCAAAGAATCTTAGAATTAGCAAGTAATCATACTTAATGGCCTATATCTAACAACCTTAAATTTTGTACACTGAATTGAGCTCTTTCTTAAAGTTTGAGACTGATTCTGAAACTGAGACTGTGGGAAGTAGTTACTTAACCGACATGCCCCTACTATCTCTTAGGGGTCCAACCTCTACCCTCGGTTGGGAGAGTGTCAATACCATGCCATGGGTAAAGACCTTATATTTATATGACCCTCATCTATCAGGTCCTGATACGAGAACGATGGAGCCCTCATCTAACAGGTCAAGCCACCTTATCTACCCTTATCTAACAGGTATGATGTATCTCATTCACCCTCATCTAATATGTATGATGTCTCAACCTACGCTGGCTATATAGTTCTGGAGCACAAGGATCTTATCTAAGGATCACACCCTCCACAGTCGGTGAGTCCCCATCGTTGAGCTCGCTCGGTGCTAGTTTTTACTTCCAACTGAAATACACTGATTTGATTTTTAATTGAACTTAGACTAATTTGAATCTGATACTGATTATATTTCTCAAGAGATCTGACTGAGTTATGCTGAGATTACTTAGTTCTGTATCTGACGGAAAGGTATCAAATCATAGCATCTGACTGACGATGTAGTGCTTTAATAGATTATTCAAATTTCTTTTGATATTAGAATTGAATCACTTGAATACTATTAGATCTGAGCTGATTATAGGTCGGAGGCTAGATTACCAGCGATACAGAGATTACAGAGATAACTGAGATTATAGATCCTGATTAAGCTCCGCACTTGTCTAAAGATACATAGTTCTATAGTTAAATGAGTTCTGAGAATCATGGCTTGATTGGAATTATCGCGAAACTGACATGAACTCTAGACAACAACTCTATTATCGGGTATAAATACCCCCAGGACTCAATAACATAAAAGTAAAACATAATCATTCTCACATCATCACGATCATCCATTCACCATCACAATCATTCATTCATCAACACAAGCATTCATTTATCATCATAATCATTCATGTATTATCGTAATCATACCTTAATCGTCACCATGATTAATGCATTATCACAATTATTAAAGCATCTCTCCAAGTAATTAGAAATCATAACATACTTCCTTCCCCCCTCAAAATCCATAAGGCATCACATCCAACATTTAGGAAACATAGACCTCTATTCATCACCACAATTACCAAAGGGTCGCTTTAGGCATCTCGGGATATTAATCACATAATAACATAGAGGAAACATGCTATTAGATCGTATTCCATTCAGCAAGGTTTTACCTCAACTATTTCATACCTATATCGGTCTCAACATGTATTTGGATTTCACACCGCTTGGGAAACTTCATACTATCATGTCATATCTTACTTGCTAATCACTTGGTATATATTAAAAACTTAGCATATATCAAAGGGCACATAATGGGGAATTTACAACCATCACATCTCCACTCGCTCACTAAGGTCCTTCAACAAACACTAGACACGCATAGGCTCACACTTATTTAGGGATTTCCTACTAGCATGGAATAATTCATTCACTTGGTCATTTTATCAAAGACTAGGCATGCATAGACTAGATCACAATTTGCGGCTTCCTATTCAACAAGCTATAATGGCCCATATTCTTCTTCTAAGCTTTCATCAACCTATGGGAGACATACTCTGCTAAATCAACCAATTCTACACCCAAAAGTCATGAACACATCAACAATCGTAACACATAGTCGTATCTTAGAAGTCATTAGATCACGATTTAACTACAATGCTCAATTTCTAGTCTCTTAGACATTTTATCGAACACCCCACATGCACAACTTAGGCATAAGTATAATAACCCAACTACTCATCATGAACAACCAAATTTCACATGTTTCCACTCATATATTATCATAGATTCATACAAACCACATAAGTATCCCATCTTGGTGGTCATTCGACATCAACAACAAGTACATAATCCATTTAACACACAAATACCACATACTAAGTCCAAAGCTTGATAATCTTGTAGACAAACATGAACCGCAACTCAATCACAGTAAGAACATCAATTTCAACTCACAAGAATCATTAGAAATTCATAAACATAAATCTTGGAGATTTAGAAAAAAGGTACTTGAGCTTCTTTGATGAAAGAGACCCAATAATCAACATCTACATACCTTGGGAAAACTCTTTCTTGAAAACCTTTGGAAGAATTCTTGATTTTTGCTCTCGATTCTCTCTTAATTTTTGGTGGAAGAAGAGAGAATTTTTGATTTTTGGAAACCCTAGTTTTTGGGTGAAAGAAGAGAAAAGAAATAACCCCTTTAACCCTTAAGTGGGTATTTATAGAGGTTGGGGAAAGAGTGGAAAAGGCCAAAATGCCCCTTCAAAATTTGTCTAGAAAATTCCGATCGAGGTCTATGACGGTCCGTCAGAGGGATTGACGGTCCACCAAGTCGTTCGTCACTCAAGTGCCAAAACTGGAACATTCTGCCTCTACGTGACGGTTAAAGTGATTGTCCATCAGAAATATGACGGTCCACCAAATCATCCGTCACTCGAGGGTCAGGAATGGGCCATTCTGTTTTGACTTGACGGACCCCTTGACGGTCCGTTAACTTTTTGATGGTCCACCACTTCAGCCGTCACTCGGGGGGCAGAAATGGGATGTTCTTTCTTGGACTGATGGGACACTTGATAGTCCACCAAAGACTTAGCGGTCCCCCAGGTCGACCGTCAAACCTGGGCGATTCCGATACCATTTAGTAAAACAACCATAACTCCCTCGTTCGATGTCGGATTTTGATGAAATTGGTATCGATGGGAAGCTTATTCAATGATCTACATGAAAAAAATTTGAAATTAGAGAAATACAACACGATTCAAAGTGTTTCATACTTGGGAAGATATTTTTTTAAAAACTTTAGACTCGGATTTTTTCTTTACCGAAAATGCTCTATGGCTCAGACTAGGAGAGAACTTTACATGGTATTACAACTTACCTTTAGAAAAGAAATCTGGAGGAAATTAGGTGAAAATTTCTCTATCCCTTCCCGAATGATCTTAGAAATAATAAACTATTTTTGGAAAAATTTCTATATAAAATAATGATTTACCCTACTATAATGACCTAATTCTTGTATAGCGGTATCGCTATAGTAGAATTGGTCCTCTATAGCAGGATTGACCATCTTTGACTCCCGCTCTATAACATGAATTTCTCTTCTATAGAGGTAGTACTCTAGCAGCCTTCCATCCACTATAACGAGTGTGGTGAGGCAGAAACATAGGGTTTCTCCCAATTTTACCTTTTTCACAATGCACCCACAAATCAAAATATTTTAGACTAACCCCTTTATGTCAATTTGTATATTTAGAGTTCTACTTACCCGAATTTACTTTCAAAATATCCTACAAGATACTTATTTTACTATCTAACATAAACTTATGTTAATCTTTATTACATTTACCTAATCCAATATCTGATCGTACTAGACCATACCTTAGTTAGATTCCATCATAGACTAGCCTTGCCTAAAATTTTTAACTTTCAAAATAGGGAAAAACCTAACCCAAATTTTGGTATAATTAACTTTCCCATAAAAATAAAAAGGGTTGTTACAATAGATACTAATTTATCCATTGTTATTCCTCAAATGACCAAACAAGGAAAAGGTTCCAAGTCTTGAAAAGAAATTCCATGTATCCTCAAACAAGTAAGGGTACTTATCCTTCATATCGTTCTTGATTTCCTTATGAATCTTCCTAAATTGGATGATGCTTCCACCAGACCTTTACTGATTGAATCTTCTTTGTCCTTAATTTCTAGGCATCTCGATCAAGAATGGAAACTAAACTCTCCTCATAAGTAAGATCCTTATCTAGGAAAATTTAATTCCACTTGATAATGTAATTCCCATCCCCATGGTATCTCTAAGAATGGATATATGAAACATTAGATGGACCCCTTACAAGCCTCGCAACAATGACAACCTGTATATTACTCAACCCATATCATTGAGAACCTTGAATGGATCGATATACTAAGGGCTATGCTTTCCTTTCTTGCCAAACCTCATGACTTTATTCATAGGGGACACTTTAAATAGAACTTGTTTACTAACCTTGAAAATTATCCTTCACTTTACATTCTGTGTACTTGTTTTGCCTACTCCGGATTGGCTATAACTTGGTTTGGATGAATCTTATCTTTTCATAAGCTTTCTTCAACATATCAGTTCCCAAAGGCTTCACATTACCAGCCTCAAACCATCTGATCTATACCCCTCACATACAATTACTTGAATGGATCCATATCAATGCTAGAGTGATAATTGTTTTTTTATAAAAACTCATGCAATAACGAGAACTTGTCCCAATAGCCACCAAAATTATTTACATGTTTCCTAAACATATCCTCGAGCACCTGAATCGTCCTTTCTAGCTGTCCATATATTCGAGGATGAAAATTTATGCGCAAAGTAAGTTGGGTTCCCTACTAATCATCCAACCTTTCTCAAAATTTAGTAGTGATATATGTACCTCTATTTGAAATAATGGAATATGGTACCCCATATAGCCTCTCTATGCTTTGATATAGATCTTGGCCAACTTCTTAGAGTTGTAGTCCACTCTAACCATAATAAAATGGGATGATTTAGTTAAACTATCCACTATGACTCAGATCAAGTCATGCTTTCCCAAGATCTTAGAAAGACCTACCATAAAATCCATTGCTATCCTCTCCCACTTCCACTCGAGAATGGGTATCCTTTTGAGCAAACCCACAAGCATTTGATGTTTTTACTTTACCTCCTGAAATTCATGGTACTCGAATACCTACTCCTCTATGTCTTTCTTCATCCCAAGCCACCAATAAAGTTCCCTTAAGTTACAGTAAATCTTGGTTACACCATGATGAATAAAATATCATGAACTATGAGCTTCAGGAAGCACATTTTTAATTAACTCTCCAACCCAAAGGATAAATTCTCTCCCTCTAAACCACAATATTCCACACGCATAAAGTTTGACATTTGATGCCTCACTAGACACCACCTTGTTTCAGAGTGTATTCAGTTCCCTATCATCAAATAGTTTGGTCTTGATTTCATTAAGGAATATTAACTTTACCTTAACAAGATCCAATACTCTACCCCTTTCTGAAAAACCAAATTACATGGACTAAGATTCTAGAGCTTGAAACTCTCTAGACAAGGGTTACCTTGACACCCTCAAGCAAGGTCAACCTCATAATTACCATTTTTTGGTATAATGTATCTAACACCATATTGGCCTTACCTGGATGGTATTTGATGGTCATATCATATTCTTTCAATGATTCCATCCTTTTCCTCTATCTAGTTTAAATCACTTTGCATGAACACATATTGTAGGTAGTGGTGATTTGTGAGTACGTCACACTTGACACCATAAAGGTAGTGTCTCCAAATATTAAGTACAAAAAATACTTTTACCAATTCCAATTTGTAAGATTCTTCTCACCAGGCTATAATTTTTGCGTAGCATAAGCAATGATATTTTTGTCCTGCATCAACATAGCACCCAAACCCAAGTGTGAATCATCACAAACTATAAGAAATCCTTTCAATTAGCAGGAAATAAAAGAATAGGTGTTTTAGTCAAAAGTGTCTTGAGCTTTTAGAAGCATTCCTCACACTTATCCGACCATCCAAATAGCACCTTCTTCAAGTAAGTAGAAATAGAAGAAAAATTACTAACAAACCTAGTATAGTAACTAGCAAGGCCCACAAAGCTCTTAACCTCAGTCACAGATCTAGGTCGACCCTAACTCTTAACTAAATCAATCTAGATCCTAACCTCAGTGACAAATCTAGGTCAAACCTAAATCTTAACCACCTCAATCTTCTAAAGATCTATCATGACCCTTTTTTCAAGATGACATGACCTATGAATGAAACTAAAGACAACCAGAACTCATATTTCAAAAACTTTGCATACAACTTCTTATCTTTTAAAATTCCAAAGACAATACGAAGATAACCTATATGTTACTCCCTGCTCTTGGAGTAAACCAAAATGTAATCAATAAAAACCATCACAAAAGAATCTAAGAAAGACTTGAAAATATCGTTCATTAAGATCAAGAAGATTGCCAGCACATTGGTCAATCCAAAAGACAACACTAAGAACTTATAATACTCATATCGAGTCCTAAAAGTTATCTTGGGTATATATTTAGGATGAATTTTTAGCTAACGGTACCTAACCACAAGTTAATCTTAGAGAATATTGAAGCACCCAGAAAATGGTCTAAGAGATTATGTAGATGGGACAAGGGATACTTATTCCTGATGGTAACCTTGTTCAACTATCTATAATTAATGCACATCCTCAACCTACTATCTTTCTTTTTAATGAATAAAATTGAGCACCCTAAGGTAAAGAACTAGGATGAATAAATCTCTTATCACGAAACTGAGATTTGATTTTCCTCAATTCTTTCTATATGATAAGGAGTAGAAATTGGTAGAGTTCCTAGCTCTATATCAATAAAAAATCAAGATCCCTGTCCTGAGGCATACTAAGAAAATCTATGGGAAATACCTCTTAAAACTTAAAAACCATAGAAATTGACTCAATAGAAGGGTGGCTCTGCACTAACATCTTAATATAAGCAAGGAGGCTGACGCCCCTTAAACACTAGCTTTCTAGGTCAAATAATAGATATGTTTTCACTGGTCTAGACTTATGCATACCCTTCCACGCTAATTTATTCATGCCAGGTATTTCAAGAGTCGTCCTTTTATCATTATAATTCAAGACAACATGATATGGAGATAACCGGGGCATACCTCGATTAATGTCAAATTAGAGCTTGTCCAAATGATCAAATCTATCCATATCTTAAAACTTAAGAACAAAATAGAACATGAATAATATACATGGGTTACTATCATAGAATATCCAATCAAAATTGAAATATATACCCAAGAATCAAGCATATCACATACTAAGTTCCAACCCAAAGCAAATACAATAAATACAAGAGAGTAAGTAAAATCAAATCAAGTAAAATAGTAGCCAACCAAACACAGATAAGAATAATACCTATAATGATAGTGTCAGATGCCTTGGCCTTGGTCTTTCCAGTAAAGGCATAATAGTGAAATCTATCATCAAGTTGGGAAATCTCTCTAGCAGTCTACACTCCATCCTTCCCTATATCATCATTACATTTATTTCCACCATGATCTCCCTAATTATTACCCCGACCACCTTGTGGATGACCCTTACTAATACCATATACATATCTACCTGTTTGAACTACAAACCTAGTCTGTTATTGTGCATGATTGATTGTCTATATCAGAGCATACTCTCTTTTGAAGTGCCCTACAATACTACAAAGTAGAGGAAACTATCTCTTAAAGTGACCTACATCACTATAAATATAAAAACCTGGCTCAAGAGAAGGTTTGTTGGCAAAAAAAAAAGCCCCTAGGCCTCTAATAAAAAAAGACTACTGGAGAGCCCCTTAGTGACCACCTGTAGAGGCTGGAAAAGAAACTAGAAAAATGAGAGCTAGATGAGGCTCCTGGATATGACCTATGGAATAAGAACCACTGAAGTTACCCACACTCTAGAATTTCTTGACTAAAGCCTTAGCCTAACCAACCTGCTTAACTCCCTTAAGCTTTTTAAGATAATAAGCCATGTCAATAAAACCCTATATTGCAGATATCATATGAATCAAATATCTAAATATTAGTGTTCAAACTATTAATAAATAACTAGATCCTCTCCTACTTCATGCCCAACAGTTGGGTAACAAAGAGAGATAGAGCATGGAGCTCAACCTCATAAGCTGCAACTAACATACTGCCCTTCAAGGGCCAAAAAATCATCCTTCTTAAGTTAACATAGAGTACAAGGTATGCAATTCTCCAAAATAAGGTATAAAATTGAGCCTAGGTAAATAAGGGCAAAATCAGTGATCGACACTCTATATGATATCTCCACCACTGCTTTGCATCCCTTTATATTTGGAAAGTCACGTACTTAATACCATGTTGTTGCATAATCCCCAATTTATGAAGGCTCTCATATCAATCAATGATGAACTTAAACACATCCTCAGTCTCAGTACCTCAAATGAAGGAGGTTTCATTTTTAGAAACTTAGTCAGCAACTCATGTTCAGGCTTGGTCAAGATGGGGCCTAACACATAATGAGGAAATATATTAGTTCCAAAGTCTCATCCACTCTAAGAGCTAAAGTGATGGTGGATAAGTACCCAAACCTAAAAATTAAGCACACTGGGAGTGTCTCCAGTACCATCCAACCCACCTAAAAAAGCTAAAACCTGCTGAATAACCTCTCAAGACATCAGATAAAGGGCTGCACCTCCAGTTAGTGATTTTACCTCCTGTAACAAATCATCCTCGTCCACTGTGCCTCAACCTCCTCATGATAATCCTACGTTGGGGGAGGTAATACTATCCCTCTAGTAAGTTGTTTCTTGAGCTCCACTCCTAGTGGGTGTCTCTCTCCTCTTGCCCTTCCTTCACCCTTTTTTCTTCCTCATCCTTAAATAGTTGGTACCGCAGCTAGAGCTTCTAGTATAGCTACTTTTATTTCTCTATTAACTCTAGTGTTCACCATCTATGGACAAAAGAATAAAGAGGTTAGATACCAATTTGGATTGCTAGATACCATTTAGAATCAAGTTACAACACGAAATATGCAAGAAAGGACATTTTCTTAAAGTCCTATAGCTTCTTGAAGAAAAGTACTGATATCTCTTATAACATTTAATAAGACTCTATTAGACCCATATTTGTACATTGAGATTAATAAACCTAGGGCTCTGATATAAACTTTGTCATAATCCAAACCCACCGTGAGTGGAATCCACACTAACTTCCCAATGGGAGAAACAACTAACCCCAAATGTCAATCCAACACAGCCAAAAATAAGACAACATTATTTTTCATATATGATAAATTATCCACAACAAAAATAAATACAAAAATAGAGAAACTTAATTAATCCCCTAGGACCAGAAAGTCATTATACCAAAACTACTATATACTCAATAGCGAGATCAATCCAAAACTAATTAAATGTCTACGTCTAAAACAAAGAAATATAAATTGGAAGAACTTATGGAAAATTAAAATATGTAGATCACCCTTGAGTTTGATCATAATCTAAATAACATGTGAGGTCTTAAAATAGCCGTCGAAATATGTTTTACACTCAACAAAAAGAAGAGCACGTCTAGTGTTAGCACATAAGAAAAAACAATGTACTAGTAGGGTCATCAACCAACCCAAAATGAGAAATACGTCAACCAAAAATGAGAAATACGAACACATAATGCAATAAGAAAACCTGAACCCCATCATTCAACTGTACTTTAAATTCATAACACTTACACTTTGTAAACAAGTATAGCATGAAGTTTAGTTAATATTGGTCAAAAAGGATAACAAGTCAAGTCAAACTATGACCATCAATAAGACTCAAAGTCAACAACCTTGACACAAAAACCACGTAATTTATGTTATAATCACACAAGTAATAGATAGCACAGAGTTATGTGATAACTTTCATTTAGCCCACATCACTCATGGATCTACAAGAACAACAACAAGACAAATAGAATGTATCTCAGTTTACATAAAGAAACCACCCTTAGCAATTAAGCACATAATCCAATTCACTCAAGAACTAATATAATAATGACAACATCTAAGAAAAGTTCACTTAAGAAACCAATATAATCAAGAAAACAAATAATTCCCGATTCACTCAAGGAATCATCACACTAACTTATACCTTGTACATATAAGATAAGGGTCTTATGGTCGTCCACTAGTGATGTCATACTGGGGATGAACTCTTATCAATGTACCAAATCCTAGACATCTAGTTCTTGCCAACTTTATTTCAACTAATCCCATGAAGATGTCCAAATATCGATATATCTGACATTAATAGAAAATACTACAACAACAGTGAATACAGAAACAACACTTATAACAACCAACAAGTTTACATATAAGCTCATTGCATATGATTAGCACTCAGGATATCAATTAGTCATTCACTTTCCTTAAAAATGCATTTTATAAAAAAATACTAAAATTAGTTTTCATGCACACACAAAACAAGTTGGGTTCAACTATATTAAAATTATCACTTACCTCAATCTAAGCCTGAAATACTCTAGCAACTTAAGCTTTCCTTTTCTTGCAATTTAGGCTTGGTTGTGGGCTAAAAATAGGAATATAACATATAAATCAATCAAATGACCTATAACATCGAGGATTACAACCTAATCCTAAACTCCAAGGCCGATTTTATGATTATTCCTTCTATTATAGAGATTTTATATTATAAATTCACCTTAACACTACTTATTTCATGGTTCCATTAGTGAATTATAGTCATGCAAGAGTAAATAATTAACTTTTAACTAAAGCCTAAAGGCTTCACCCTCAGTTTATCCTCATACACTAGAAAATTTAGATATGTCAAGCTAAATGCTCTCTATGACTCATAAAATAGTGATTCTAAGGTTTAGGAATTGAAAAACTAGTTAATAGGGACAAACAACTTACCTTTATAAAGAATGACGATGGAAAATAGGTGAAAGTCTCCCTAAATTGCCCTATCCCTTTCCAAAATGAGTTCAAAAATAATTAACCATTTTGGAAAAAATTTTGCATAAAAAAATTTACTCCATTATAAAAGGCTTAATTCTGTTATGGTGCCATCACTATAGCAGAATCTGTTTGTTATAGTGGGATTGACCAAATTTGACTCCCATTATAGCGGGAATTTATCCCCTATAGTGGTAGATCTATAGTAGCCTGCCACCCGTTATAGATGGTGTGGAGAGGTAGAAACTTAGGATTGCTCTGAATTTTATGTTTTTCAATGCACCCTCAAACCATCACATTTTGGACAGACCTCTTTACATCAAGTTCAATATTAGGAGTTTGACTTACCCAAATTCATTTATGAAAAATTCTACGGGCTCCTTATAATTTTTGCTAACATAAAATCATGCTAAATTCTATTATAATTATTAAATCTATTCTCGAACATTCCTATACCATACCTCGCTCAGATTTTATTCAAGACTAGTGTAGTCTGAAATTTTTAACTTTCAATTTGGGGCAAAATGTAACCCAAATTTTTGCATGATTGACTTTTCCATAATAATGAAAATGATCATTACAATTTGGGATAGGTCTTTGTTGGACATAGACAATGCACGTAACTATGGAACCATATTTCTTTTGTAAATGTTTATGGCCCGCTCTTGACTAATAAAAAAGAGAAATAAACTTAGATAAAATAGGTAAGTTATGATAGCAGGTCAATTTTACCAGATGTCATTAAATATTTTGCACACTAACTGTGTGCAGAACTTAAACTCAAAACACACATAAGGGGCTAGAAGTTATGTAGGCCTTCTTAACTCCCAGAAAAAGAAAAATATATGTGTTTTCGCTACAACTTTTGTATTTTCTTTTGGGATGGAGATACATACAACAAGATATAATGCCAAAGTTAATCATTGTACATTTTTAACAGTGATAAATTGGACTGTAAAAAAAATTTAAAAAAACTTTATCATATATGAGTTTGATCAATTGATCTACATATGACAATATGAATACAAGAAATAAATATTTTGAAGTTGTTAATAGAATAATCGAGTCCCTTTCTACAAAGACTACCTTTTTGAAGTAAAGATAATTATGATTGAATTCAGATAAAGTAAAACATTAAGAAAAATAATAATAAATCTCCCCTTGACATAAATTTTCTAGCAAAATAGTCTTGATTATCCTTCACTTAATCTCCATTATAATGGGTTACAACTTATCGCGGACATGAATCTATATAGGAAGGTATGGGGGACACATATTAGATAGAAGGTTAGTAAGATAGGGGCTAGTAGTTGTAGTGTTTCACTGGTAGTATCTAGTTCTTGTAATTTTGAGTTTCTATGTCATTTCGTGTAGATTGTTGGTGGTATTACTAGGTCATAATCTTGCTATTATTGTTCTCTATTATTTAGTTACTATTTTCTATTTTGATACTACCTTGTATTTCTTTTCCTTATATTATATCTCTTCCTATATTATTTGGTCTCAATCCATTAATCTATTAGAAAGGATCTCTCTACCTCACCTCTGAGGTAGTGGTATGAACTGCATACATTCTACCCTCCACAGACCCTACTATATGGGAACCTACTGGGCATGTTGTTGTTGTTGTATATATAAAAATGGAGATTTGGCATCTCTCCATTATACTCTCTGTCTATTTAATCAAGTAAAAATCTATATGAGACATGTGTCTTATATAATTTTTAAATATCAAGATTATATTACATTAAAAAGTACCATAACCATAGTTAAGTGAAGAAGTTTTGAATAAAATATCCTTTAAATTTGAAAGAATTAGAGAGTTTAATGCTTACTCTGTGTCTGTATTCCAACACGCATGTTATAATAAGTTTAAATACAAGTATAATTCAAGAGTCTTAAAGGGAGAAAGAACGTAACAAAGTTTATCAACTATAGTACTTATCTCTAACTAGTGGTTATCCTAACACCCACTTCAAGTGCACCTGTAGATTGACCACAGTAAGCTTGTCACACATGAAAAAAACCTCTGCACAAACAAATTTTTTGTCAATGTTTCAACCACTTGATCTAAAGAGATGATATAACAACCTTCAAGATCCTTTGAAGCAACTTTCTCTTTGATAAAGTAAAATATCCAACTTGATATGCTTCATACTAGCATGAAAGATAGTATTAGAAGTAATATATATAATTGGTATGTTATCACACCATAATTTTGGAGCATAATATAAATGCACGTTTAATTCTTGGAAAAGTTGTTGAATCCAAGTAAGCTAAATAGTTGCAACCACTAAACCTCTATATTAAGATTCAGTATTGTAATGAGCAATAACTCATTGCTTCTTTGAGGAATAAGAAACCAGATTAGGACCAAGAAAAATAAGATATCCATGTGTAGACCTTCTATCATCCAAACAACCAACCCAATCTGCATCATAAAAGTCATTAAGGATGGTCTTGGAAGAGCGGTGGAGATGCAAACCATGAATCATAGTACCCTTCAAATAGCACAACACACACATAGCTTAAAAATGAACTAGTGTTAGAGAGTACATAAACTGAAAGTTTGTTAACACAAAATAACACATTTGAATGAGTAATAAAAATTTATAAATCTCTCCATCAAGGCTGCGATACATAGTAGAATCAAAGCAGGTCTCACTACTATTTTTAGAGATATGTAAAACACCTACCACAGGTGTTGATATAGGCTTGGACACTTTCATTCTAGCATATTAAAGAAGGTCATAAATATACTTATACTGAGAGAGAATCAAACCTGAGCTAGTGTAATTGACTTCAACTCCTATAAAGTAATGGAGCATGCCTAAGTACTTTAAAAGCAAAGCTAGCTGAAAGTTGAAAAATAAGATCATTGATAAAAAATTTGGAATTTCTTGTAATGATCAAGTCGTCAACATATACCAAAATTAAAATGAATTTTCCATGAGAATTATGAATAAACAGAGAAGTATCTAACTTAGACAAAATGAAACCCACGTACAATAAGGCTACAAGTAATGTATTGAACCAAGCCCTAGGAGCTTTCTTGAGACCATATAGATCTTTATGAAGTGACAAACATGTGTTGGATATTGAGGATCAACAAACCCGAAAGGTTGCATCATGCAAAATTCCTCTTGCTATTAACCATGTAGAGAAGCATTTTTAACATCAAGTTAGCATAAGGACCAACCATTAGACAAGGCCAAAGTTAACACCACTCGTATAGTTATGGGTTTTACCATTGGACTAAATGTGTCATGATAATCAATTCTAGCCTCCTGATTGAACCCTTTTGCAACTAAAAAAGTCTTCTACCACTTAATGGAAAAATTTGGGTTGAGTTTAAGTTTGAAAACCCATTAATACCAACAATGTTCATTTCATTAAATACGATCACTAGAGATCACATACTATTCTAAGTGAGAGCATTGTATTTCTCTTGCATATCTTTTCTCCAATATATATCTCTATTGTCTTAAGTGAAACATTATAGCTCAGAAGGTAAATTAGAAGTAGGGAGTGGATACTTGGTAGAATTATTTGCACTTGGATGAGAGGTCTTGACTTTATAAGGAGTAAGCATATGGTGAAGAACAAAAGAAGAGGCACTGCCTTTGGACTGAGAATTCGGATTTGGGATTGGATGCAACACTATGGTTGGAAAAATAGGCAAATCAACTATAAGACTTAGAGAAGGTAGTTAAATAGAGAAACCTGGAAGTGACATAGTATATTTGGTTTAGTGGAACAAGTAGGAGGAGTAGATGGTAGCAAGGATGTGTTTGTAGAAATACCTAAAGATAAAGAAACTGGAAGTTAAAAATTAGTAATGGAAGTGCATGGGGAAACCACATATAACATATAAGTTCTATGTGGTGGAGATGATATTAGTGGTTTATTTTTATGTAGCATTGTAAAGGGAAACTTTAAATTATCAAATGCTACATAGTGAGAAATATACACAAGCCAGTGGTGATATGCAGTACTTATAGCCTTTAAGATTTGGACTATATCCTAAAATGACACATTGAGATGATCTAAAAGAAAGTTTATTTGAGTTATAAGGGCATAAGTATGGACAACAAGCACAACCAAACAATTTGAAGAAATTATAATCAGGAACTTTGTTGTATAACTCTCAAAAGGAGAGAGATTCTGAAGGACAGGACTAGGCATATGAATTATGAAGGACAGGACGCATATGAGTAATGAAATATACTACAAAGGCGTTATCCCAAAAATATAGAGGTAATAAATCATGAGCTAATAAGGTAAGACCAATCTCAACAATATGGAGATGTTTGCATTCAGTTAAGCATTTTGTTCTTGAGTATGGGGACAAGATATTTGATGGACTTTACCAACTTGTTCAAAATATTTTGAAAACTTTTGATATTCACCACCCCAATTTTATTGAATCACTTTTATTTTGCATTCATAGTAATTTTCAACTTGTAATTTAAATGCATGAAAATAGAGTAAACTTTGTATTTACCTAACATGGGATAATACCAAGTAAATTCTATACAATTATCAATAAAGACTACATAATAATGAAATTTATTATTTTTTAAATAAGGAGAAGGCCCCATACATAAGAATGAAGTAAGTCTAATGGAGATAAGGACAAGGAAGAAGAAACAGGAAAGGATTGTTTATGGTTTTTGCCTTGCTCACAAGAGGAACAAATACTAACTTCTATTGGTTTGAAATGATAAATGAAGCATTTTAACAACACTTCGAAGAATTTTAAATAAAGGATGTACTAGAAAGTTACCCCAAACATAAAGAGAAAATTTAAATACAAGAAGTGCTCTTACTTTATTTGAAGAATGCAAATGAGATCTTCTAGGGGAGAAAAGTATGGAGAGGTCATTTTCAAGTTTCCCTTGCAATAGTACCTTGCCTATTGCCCGATCCATCGCAACACAAAAATGAGGGTGAAATTAAAAATAAAATTTATTATCAGCATTAAATCGGGACACACTTAATAAACTCTTGTGATCTCAGGAACATATAAAATATTTTTAAGATGCAAGGCTTTAGAAGAAGACATTAATTTTGATTCATCAATATGAGAGAAATCCAAACCTGCTCAATTACCAATAAGAATCTGATTTGTCCTGGTGTATTCGCCTTTAAGGTTCATATTAGTAAGATCATTAGTAAGATTATTGGTGACAATGAGTTGATATATTGTGTAGGATCACCTACAATATTTAGTTAAGCTAAGTAGGCTTCCATGTGAGTTTTGAAAGTAGATTGATATGCATGATCAAAATGGTGATAGCAATTTAGAGTAATATATCCAAATTTGTTTCACACTTGACATTACAAAGAGCCATTTGGATTATGTCCATGAACTCTATTTCTATTTTTGCCTCCACGACTATGACCTCAGCTAGATCTTCCTCTACTAGGGTTGTTTGAATTAGAGTGTCTTTTGTATCCAACTTCTCTTTTGAGGTTAGGATTTCCATTATGATTTCCAGTATAATTTCTTGTTGTATAGTTCGCTTTTGCTCATCCTAATTCCATAATTGTGGGATTTTCCAGTCCAATCTCATGGCTTAAAAAATCCAGGTAAGTTATTGAGTGTTACTCTTTTAGTCTTGGAAGTCACAGATACAACTAGTAAATCATAATCCTGTCCCATCTCTACATGAATATGAAGTATAAGGTCGTCATTATTGATGGGCTGAGAGCAGCACCTTAATTATCATCTATGAATTTTTTCATTTGTAATAATTGATAATGTACCTTTAATAGTTTTCTGAAATTATAGAGTAAATGCATCAATCTCACTTTGGACTAAGATGAAAACATGATCTCTAATGCATGCCATACCTCTTTAGTTATAGTACATATGATGACTTGATCTAGAACACTTTCCATGATATACGAAAGAAGTCAACTTAATAAAAGTTGATATTATCTTCTTCAAGTAGTGTAGGATAGATTAACAATTATTTTTACAGAAGATTTTCCTTCTGATGAATGGTTAAAAACAAGTTTGGGTGGAAAATCATGAGTTCCATCAATGTATCCTTCCATATCATGACCTCGTAAGGCTGGAAGAATTCATGATCGCCACAGGACATAGTTATTCCTTTCTAATTTTATCAAATTTGAGTGCGTAATGTTTTAAAATACCTATAAACTTGTTTTGAGATGAGGTTATAGAGGTAGGGATAGATGGGTTTGTCATTATTGAGGGAATCGACTTGTCACTCTCTATTACCATGAAATGTTTGGAGAGATCGGTAGTTATTCTCTATGTGTATTCCAATATGCATGTTAAAATGAGTTTAAATACAAGTATAATACAAGAGTTTTAAAGGGAGAAGGAACATAACAGAGGTCATCCACTTTAGTATTTATCTCTAACTAGTAATTTTTCTAATAAAATTTGTTAAATGAAAGATATTCCTTACACAATTTGGTACCCATTAATAACATTTTCATCTCTTATTTGTATATTCAAATATTAAAGTTTTAGAACTTGAACATAACAATGTTTTTGTTTAGCATAATAAATAGTATTCTTTAAAAATATTTTTAGAATAATGTTATCTTTTATTTCACAATCAATAAAGAGAATATTTTTAGACAAAGAATAGATTTTTTTTCTTCAACATAGTAGACACAGCGCGTAGGCAACAATAACTTTCTTCTTGAACTTTTGTGAATATTCACCTTTAGTAATTTTCATAACCTCTCCCCTCTCTTTTTTTTAAAAAAAAATTAAGTTCTTTTATATTACCCTCTTCTTCTCATTTTATGTGTCATAGTTTGACCGGACATGCAGTTTATGAAATAAGGAAAGGCTTAATGTGTTTACCAAATTATTCTTTATTATAAAATATACTACTACTATATTTAATTAAGTAAGACCTCATAAGTGAACCAATAAGGGTAAAAGTGTAATTGTGTTTTTAAATAGTTACAAATAAGGAAAGGTGACATTCTTTATGGGATGAACAGAAAAAAAATAGGGATACATAAAATGGGACTGAGGAAGTATGATTTTTGTCAACAGTATTGATAATTATCCCCTTTGTTTTTTGTCTCCCAACATAATATTTTGAAAATAAATTTACTGACACAAAATGTTATGTGTCAATTCTCAACTTAAATATTGTACAATTTAATATATCTGAATATCAAAGAGTATAAAAAATACAAGATATTAATGATATAAATGAATATCATGTTTTAAAACTAATAAGTGTTGTTGTCCACTACTTTCAAAATTTACTTCCACTACTTATCTTTGTTACTTCCTTTTATTATGAACATAACCTCTGATACAAGCACAAGGAGCACCAAGAGCACAAGGTATTGTCTACGGTTCAAGGCTTCGGAATTAGCAAGCAATTGAAGACTTTTTTTAAGTATTTTGAAGTCTTGATCAAGTGAAGGGAGGAGGGGAACTTATAAACTCAAGAGGCTCCCTAAGTTAGGGTTATTATAGTCTTTTAAGACTATCTTTTTAAAATCCAAAGGAGAACCCTTCATTAAGGGTATTTTAGTTAATTGGTATGTAATAGTATAAATAGAAAAGTAGCCTTGTATTTTCACTAGTTTTGAGATAATGAATTGAGTGACTTTTTAGATTGTAATCTTAGTATTAGATTGTATTCTTTATCTTCTCCTTAAGAGAGGGAAAACTGAAACTTGACCCTTGATATATTTAAAATTGGTTTTCACTTGTCTTGGTTAATTTGGCAAGAAAGGTGTGCTTGAGGAAGTCTGAGTCCTTTGGGTCACCTAATACGAAGGTTTAAGCTTAAATTGGTGATGTATATTTGATGTTTTGATACACCTTATAGTGATATTCATTGGTGGAAGTAAAGGTCTTTCTACTATCTTTACATTTTATGCAATCTTCTTCTTCATCTCCTTTCTAGTGTGTTGTTTTTCTCTTGTTTGTTTGGTGGTTTTTGTTATCTTTAGTACCAATTTTGTGTTTATCCTTCCTTTAGACTATCATTTGGTATAAAAGCCTTTCTTAGGGTTGTTCCAACATCCCTAAATCTTGGTTTTTGTATTCTTATCTAGAAAATCTCAACAAAAAAGAGTCAAAAAATCAGAAAATACGAAAAAAATGTTGTCTACTCTTGTCTTGTGTTAGATCCGAATTTAGGACTTAGATCTAAAAGTTTTTACTTTGTTTTTGAAGTTTCTTGCACTAGATCCTTTCTCTCTAGTGCCTAGGGAGTGTAGATCTACTTTTAGAGTGAAGTTTGGTTGGTTTTGAGCAAGATCCACCATTTTAGTGGCTTGTTTGAAGCTTATTGGAGGGGGTGACGTTTTTGGCTTGTGTTGGTGACTTTATTTGTGGCTGAATTTTAGTGGGTTGAGTTTGTCTTAGCATAAGGAACCTAGATCTACAAAAAAAAAAATCAGATTTGGAGTCCATTTGCTTGTTCGTCAAACTTGGTCTACACTTGAATATTCATCTTGTTCATCCTTGATCTTCATATCTTAGTGAATAAAAATATTCAAAAGGTGTTGTTTGATCCAAAAAAGGAAAGAAAGAGCGTGAAAAGTTGTTGGTCCAAAAATATATTCAAAGAATATCCCAGTCTTCCAAAATGAGGAGGGGACAAGGGGACAAGGGGACAAACAAGTACACTTGAAAATACAAGGAGGGACCAACTCATTTTGAATTCATTTGAAGCTCCAAAAAGGCTTCAAAAACCCCCATTTTTCCAATCAAACCGAAATCCTTTCATCCCTAAGAGAGTGCTTGGCCGAAAAAAGGTTTTGGAAAAATTGAAAATTCAAAAAGTGATAACCAACCGCGTAGTGCCACATCATCACTTGTGTTCAACCAAAACTTGACTCTAAAATTATATTTCCTAGTTTCTAATTTTTAATTCTAGTTTCTTTTAAGCTAATTCTATCACTAGTTAGCAAACTAGTAAGTACCTACTAGGTTGGTAATTAGTCTAGAGTTCGTTTATTTTGAGTCTTCGGTTTTTTTTGTGTGCTTTTCTCATTTTTAAGTCATAGTAATTTGTTTTCTCAAGTGCGTGCATCACTTTATTTGAGTCATTTCAATCAAAGATCAATTCCAATCCAAAGCTTCTCACCTCTCAAGTAACTTGCCAAGTATTGCCGATTCTCCAACACTTGTGAAGCCAAGTGTAAGGTGAGGTTGAGTGTGAGTGAAGTAAGGCCTTTGAACTAACTTGTTTGATAGTTTTGTAGGTTGTGTTTATTGCTGATTTTTTGCCTTTTTAGGTACAATTGACCATGAAAGCCGAGGATTCTTCATCCCAATCCTTAGGAAATGATATAATGGGAGCCTTGAAGGCTCACTTTGAGGCTTTTGCCCGAAAAATGAAGGATAATAATGATTCCTTGAGAAGAGACTTGAGGGGGGGGGGTTGACATTATAAAAGGTGATTTAGGATCCATGAGGTGTGATATAATTAGAATTAAAGTGGGGGTTGATAGACTATGTCCACCAAAACCTCCACAAAATTCAAATCAGCAATTCCAAACCCATCATCAACAAAATCCAATGCCTTCTCTCCACAAGTTAGAATCCAAGGAAAATGAGGTCAATCCTCAAGATGGATAGAAAATGGATGGTGAGGTACAATAAGAGTGTGAAGAAAAGAAGGCAAGGAAAAGGGAAACCACGGGTAGTGAAGTTGGAAGGGAAAAGAAATGCTTGATTGTGGATCTTGTCCACAAAGAATACTTATTACTCACTAACACAAATACTAGGATTTTTTATAGTATTTTCTCTTCTCATGTGCAGGTTCAAGACCCTAAAATCCCCAAGGATAAGCCCATGGAAATTCCCTTCAAGCACTTAGCCAAAAGTCCCAATTTTTGGATAAATGTTGAAGAAGTGAATCCAAAGGGAAACCTTGACATATTCCCTTTTAATGTTGAGAATTAGGGATGCCATGATGTAAAACCAAGTAAATAAAACACTTCTCATAATCTACAAGGTTACAAAGCTATTTTCTACACTCCTAAAAACTTGAATTGTTGTGATATGACTAGTTGTAGCCAAAGTGGTGTAGTTTCGTATTGTATTAGTAAAGAAGTGAATGAATATCCCTTTTGTGATACTATTGGTGTTGATAGGTTTCATATATACCAAAATCTTGTTGTGAGTACGCAAGCACTAGTTGATCATTTAGATGACAAAATCAATTCTTTTCGTAAGAATGATTTGTGTCCATGTAGTGCTAGTACTTATAACTTGAATAAGTTTACCTTTACATGTGAAAAGATTATTCACACACTACATGACCCTCTTGTAGATGATATAACCTTGGGTGATGTTTTCACACTTGATTCCTTCTTATACTACCTCTTTGCCTATGATGATAGCCATGTTAATTTTGAATTGGTATTATGTAGAGGTAGTAATTTTGGTGGATGGTTTTATTTATTTAATGATGATGATTGTGTTTTTGGTAGGCTAGTGAAAAGAGTGGGTCAGGTTGTATTAACCCCTTGTCTTCTACTCCCATTTGACCCCGGAATACTCTTGAGATGTGAAGGTTATAGTTGTTGGTCATGCTCACTTATTTTTGACATTGATGCTATTCATGTATTTGGTATCATTTATGCTAATATTTTTTTGTCAAAAACCAAGTATATGTGGGTGTATGTCAAGTGTGAGCAACCATGGGTTGATTATATGAGTGTGGTACTAATACTAACCCTCCTACCAAGAGAATTGTGTGTTTGTTTTGCTCTCTCTTTGGTTTTGCAAGATCTGAATTTGAGGACGACTTCCTTCAAGATGGATAGGATGATACAAGCACAAGGAGCACCAAGAGTACAAGGTATTGTCTAATGTTCAAGGCTTCAGAATTAGCAAGCAATTGAAGACTTTCTGGAGTATTTTGAAGCCTTGGTCAATAGAAGGAAGGAGGGGAACTTATACTCTCAAGAGGATCCCTAAATTAGGGTTATTATAGTCTTTTAAGACTATCTTTTTACACTCCAAAGGAGAACCCTTCATTAAGGGTATTTTGGTCAATTGGCATGTAATAGTATAAATAGACAAGTAGCCTTCTATTTTCACTAGTTTTGTGATAATGAATTGAGTGAATTTTTAGATTGTAATATTAGTGTTAGATTATATTCTTTCTCTTCTCCTTAAGAGAGGGAAAACTAAAACTTTACCCTTGATACATTTGAAATTGGTTTTTACTTGTCTTGGGTAATTTGGCAAGAAAGGTATGCTTGAGGAAGTGTGAGTCCTTTGGGTCACCTAAGAGGAAGGTTTGAGCTTACATTGGTGATGTGTGTTTGAAGGTTTGATACACATTCTAGTGCTATTCATTAGTGGAAGTAAAGTTCTTTCTACTATCTTTACATTTTATGTAATCTTCTTCTTCATTTCCCTTCTAGTGTGTTGTTTTTCTCTTGTTTGCTTGCTGGTTTTTGTTATCTTTAGTACCAATTTCGTGTTTAGCCTTCCTTTAGGCTATCAACCTCCACCATTCATGATTATTATTCTTGTAATCTTACACCTTCATAACCTCATCCATTATGTTCGTGGTTAATGTCATGTTTATAACAACATTTTGTATGCCTCTATACAATACTAAAAATAGAGGCATAAAGATCATATTCTACACACTTAAAAGCCTTGAGAAATGTTTGAATATTTGTAAGAATGAGAAAACTCTCCTCTCTTGATCTCTGATTTGTTGGTTACTTTCTTCCTCCATACTATCTATTTTAACTTAATTTTAAAATATATTATCAACACAAATGTTTTAAGATAAGGAACTAATATCTTGAGGAAAAATTGTTCTAGAGAATGGTTATGAAATTCTCCATGATGCACTATTCATTTTTGGAACTTCTACTTTATAATTACATAAAGCTTAAGTCATCGACAAACTCCTAAAATTGTACGGATAATTTATTTGAACACTTAACTCATCCTTGAACCTATTGAATACTTATATTATTCAAAGTATGTACCCATTAAATACTTTTTATTGACATGACACCATAAGTGTAATGCACATCACAAACACGCATGAAACCAAGAAAATTTACCTACAAGACCAATTGTTGACATGTCAACCTGATTAAAAAAAGGAAAACATGAAAATATTTTTTTTTAAAAGGTTTAAATCCCTCCTTACTAGGGGAGGATTGACATTTTGTCCACTTTGAAAATTTATTTTGCCAAATAGCCACTAAATATTTTTTCATTTAATTTTTAGGATTAGGGTCCAAAAATTGAAAAAAGTGGGGTCCACATGTGGGTCAATGGTCCTTTTCAATATTTTTAAAACTTGAGAAATTAAATAAACTACACCTAGCACCCCTCACTTCTTTCAATATTAAACTAAACCCCTTCTCTCTCTCCTACTCTCTCATCATCATTCTTCTACTTTCAAGAAAAAACTCCCAAACTCTATTTTTGCTTCATCTTCTTCTCCAATGACAAAGCTCCCTGATTTTTGTACTAAGATAAGTTAAAATCAAGTTCCAATTATTTCTAGATCCATTTTACTATATTTTATTTCTTATTTATTTTATAGTGAATTCTAGTATAGGAAATTTTTTTCAAAAAAAGCTGAGAAAAATAATGAAGAATTAGTAAAAATAGATGAAGAAGAAGAAGACAAACAAGAAGAATCTAAGGAAGAAAATGAAGAACAAAAGGAATAAAAATAAGAGACAGATAAAGAAAAGGAAAAATAAGAGAAGAAAAAGGAGAAACAAGAAGATAAAAAGGACAGAGAAAAAAAGATGTTCATGATGTGGTGATGGATATCATTAATTTCATCGACGATATCATTTTTATTGATGAGAAAAAAGATATTTGAATGGTAATGTAGTGAAATTTTAAGACAATTTTTCTTTTATTTGGGCAATAAATGAGTTGAATGATCATTATATGATATCACAAATAATTTTTTATTTTTTGAAAGTTCTTTGAATTATGCAGTGAATATATTCTTATCAAACTGTGTTGTTGTAGAAAATTTTAATATGCATTATGCTATTATAGATGATACAGTGTATGCTTAACATCCTAGAATGACTTTTAAATCTTTCGTATACTGCTAGAATAGTCGATTATTATCATTCTAGTTAATT
The DNA here is from genome assembly GCA_030864215.1 of Capsicum pubescens. Taxonomy (NCBI): domain Eukaryota; kingdom Viridiplantae; phylum Streptophyta; class Magnoliopsida; order Solanales; family Solanaceae; genus Capsicum; species Capsicum pubescens. Next base: position 186,808,533 of record CM061544.1, on the reverse strand, counting down.
TTAAATTGATGTGTAGTTTGATCGACTATGAATAACAGTATTAACATTCTAGTAAAATAAAAATATTTTAATTTATTCAATCCCACTACATCCATGTTACACCTTTTTAAGCAACGAATACTAACATTATATCACATAACGTCATTTTTAGACCATTCTCTCTTTCTTTGGCCAAAATAAACTTTTGGTTTAGTTGATCCTCTCTATTTGGGTATCTTGTAGCAATACTTTCAAATAATGTCTCTACTCTTTGGATTCTTTGAACAGTGTCACGAGGAAATCTCCAGTTTCTTAAAATTCCCAGAGACTTTGTAGTAGATTAAACTTTACAACACCATAAAAATTTTATGTTTCGGATCTCAGACTCAATGTTGATGTACTACTTGGGGGTGATACCTTATAATTCCATTTAAAATATGATAATGCGCTATTATCCTATAAAAAATAATAATTACACAATGATTTACTTAATTTAAAAAAAAATCATATACGATTCACCTTTACAACTGCATAGTTATAAAATTTACAACCTAAATTTGAGTCTGTGTGTGACATCCTCGAGATAGTCGCATTTTTGCAATGATAAATTATAGTCTCTTTAGAATTGGATGTTTGAGATGCTTGAGACATTGTAGAATTTTAAAATAAAACTAAAGTGAAAGAATTAATAAGGTATAGAGGACTTTATATATGAAGTACAAAGAAGTATTACCATTTAAAAAGTACATAATTAGCCATTTGTTATTGTTGGAACAGTAATTATATTTTTTGATCTATTGGAGACACTTAATAGACTGTCATCGATCTTGGCCTATGTCAATCCTTAATAGACATATAAGTCTACCATAGACCCAATGAATTGATGGAACCTCAGTAGCATGTTGTTTAAAAGAAAATAATTAAATAAAAATAAATAAGCTATAAAAATTTACACATATGAAGGAGTTTAAACAAGTCACGTGATCATGTTAGAGTCCACACAAATTAGGAGTGGTGATAGAAGGGGTTTGTGAATGGATAGTGGTTGAACAAACAACATTCTTAAAACATACTTGTGTTTTGAGGGTCCATCAATTCATTCAGTCTACCGTAGACATATAAGTTCGATCTATTATTGACAAATTGTACAGATAATGGTGGACCCCATTGTTCTAACTACATAGTTATAGACCCTCACGAGCATGTTCTTTTAAAGAAAATAATTAAATAAAAAATAATTAAATTGTGAAATTTTACACTTATGAATGAGTATAAGCAAGTCATATGATCATGTACTAGTCCACACAATTTTAGGGTGGTGATCGATGGGGTATATGGACGGGTAGTGGTTGAACAAACAACATCCTCAGAGTAATGTTTGTCAAAGCACAAGTATGTTGTGAAGAGTTTAAAAAAGTCATATGATCATGTTAGAGTTCACATAAATTGGGGGTAGTTATTGAAGGGGTATGTGGATGGGTAGTGGTTGAACAATCAACATTCTCAAAACGTACTTGTGCTTTGACAATCATTACTCTGAGAAAGTTGTTTGTTCAACCACTATCCATTCATATACCTCTTTGATCACCTTTATGAGTACCATTACATGATAAAATGACTTGTTTAAACTCCCTTATATGTGTAAAATCCCATAATTTATTTATTTTTAAGTTAATTATTTTCTTTTAAACAACATGCTAGTGAGGAGTTTAAAATCATGTACATAGAACTACGGGGTCTACCATCGATCTTAAAAACTGTCAATAATCGATCTAAATTATACGTCTATAGTAGACCATATGAATCAATAGACCCTCAAAGTACAATTATGTTTTGAGAATGTTGTTTTTTCAACCACTACTCATCTATATATCCCTTCAATCACAACCTCCAAATGTTGGTCAATTTCCATAATTTTTTTTTAATTATTTCCTTTTAAACTACATGATATTGATGGTCCATCAAGTCATCTGGTCTACGGTAGACCTATATGTATGATCGAGGATTGACGGGGGCCAATTTTGATGACATGTCTTATAATAGTAGTTGGTCATTTATAGACCGAAAGTGTTGCCTACGATAGACTTTATGTGCGATTTACATGTATTATCAAATAGTTAAATCTTTGTATATTTTATCAAGGCAGTCACTATTATATTTATTAATTGAGAAATATGAATTTAAAAATTTGGCAGTGCAAAAAAAGAGCAATCATAAAAAAGAAGTTAATCAATATAAAAATCACAAAGATGAGGGCAAAGATAATTAACAAACTTAAATCATTATATTAATATTATTCCTTGCAAATACATAAAGTTTACCAATACCAAACCAGTAAAAAGAGATAGAAGAAAAAGTTTTCTTTTAACAAAAATCCTAACTAAGAATTTTTCTTCTACAATGAATAAAAGAAAGAACTAAAACTACTAGACTAGGGGGATGGGGGGTGATGTAGTCATTGATTTTTAGACCGAGCCTATCTAGAATTTCCCGTATAATATAATCGATCGGGTGTAGTTCATGTTCAAGATAAATACGATCCTGACCCAGCCCATAGAATAGGCAATCGAGGTCATTGCGGAAGAGAAGAACGTCGTAGTGACGATGGATGCTCATTCTCCTAAGTAAAAGAGATGAACCGTAATGTGCAATGTCACCTTTGTAAAAGTTTTTCAATTCCAATATTTGGGAGTCTCTTCCCATTCTCCCATAAAATCAACAGAAACAAGAACAACCTCTGCAGTAGACATCCTAAAAGTACACTAGAGTCGATGCTCGATTCTACTAGTGGTATATGTTGGTTCTATGAATGGTTGATGACTGTGTAGATATCCATACAAAATAGTGAAATTACAAATATTGCTTCTAATCAACAATCATTGTGTTTATGGAATAGAAAAATAAAATTGGAGCCACCTGAGCTACTGTAATATACTTTCTAAAGAGGTTTTGAGTAATGTGAGTGATTTGGAATCTTCTTAACAATGGTAGAAAGTGTGTTTTAGAAGATAACAAACAAATAAGTTAACAATGAATGCAATGGAGAAGACTGTGATATTTGTGGACTGATTTTGTGCTGATCACCAAAATCATGCCTGAAACGGAGAATTTTGGAGGAAAATTGGGAGCTTGTATTTTAAGATTTTGGAATTTTTTTAAAAATTATTTTTGAAAATATATTTAAGAGTAGGGAATTAAAATATATTATTAGAAACTTGTGTGCTAGATTTGTTAACATGAAAAAAAATGATGACATCATAATTAGTGGGTATTTGGCAAATTTTCCAAGACTTCTGTCTAAATGGCAAACAAAATTTTTGAAAACTTATCCCTACTATCTTCCCCAAATCCTCAACTCCACATTTCTCCTCACAGCTAAAATCATCACTAACATGAAAATACAGTGCCAATATCAGAAATTAACATTAGGCTCAAGGTAGAATTGGATACTTGGTGCCATAATAAGTCAGCAACCATTGTAGAACCAATACAAGGAGGATGCATATACAGTTTTAACATCGAATCTAAAACCACAAATAGCCCTAGACTAAATCGATAAAGAGAAATGAGATGAGATTGGACAATCATTTTCTTGATAGGTTCTAAAATTAAAATCTCATGTCATTAGTTTTGTGGGAAAAGAACCAATTAAAGAAAGTTCACTGGCAAAAATAGAAAAAATTATAAAAGTTAACTAACAATGATTTTCATTAAGATTATCAAAGACTTCATTAATTGAAAAATCAAATTGCGTCGAAAAATTTCAGTGAACCACCATTTCTTACAAGATTAATATGAATATAAAGTTATTTTCTTTAAAATTATTGAAGAATTTGAACCTTACTGGTGCTTTTTTCTACCACCATTTCTTTCTCTCCCTTCTTCGTCTCTTCGACCAAATCAAATTTGAGCACAAATTAAATTCAAAATAAAGAAGAAATAAATTCAAAAAAAAAAACAAGGCGGAATAAATGGGAGGAGATTTAAAATGAGGAAGAAAATGAAGTAAGAGAAGAAGAGAAGATGAGATTAAAAATGGGGAAGAAAATGAAGTAAGAGAAGAGGAGAAGATGAAGAAGTGATATGGGTCAAAGAGGCATCTTAGCACTCGAGGACATAAAGACGTGAGTGAAGACTCGAGCTTGTGGGGATTCCCATCCAATAAATAAGCTTTGAAGTGTTGAGAACAAGTCCCAACACTCCAAAACCGTCCAAGGAGTACTCTACAAGGCTGCCCCTTTGTTTGGGCTCATTAAGGGCCTTTTGGTCATTTTTATAATAAGTGTTGCCCTAGTCTATAAATAGAAAATTTAGGTCATTTTTTCATTTAGAAATTTGATGATATATCTTTTCAACTTATTAAGAGTTTTTGGCAAGGTGGAATCCATGTGGCAAGATGGAATCCTTGAGTTGTTAACTTGCTTAGAAACGGTGGTTGCTTGGGAGTTCTGATTCCCTTGAGGTCTCTGTAAGAGTGTAGGTATGTTTTATTCATGTTTTTTGTGTTTTGATGTTTAATATACATCTTAGTTCCTATAACGTATAGTACATTATGTCTCACTATCTATCCTCTTAGTTATAGTCATCTAGTTTTCCATTTTGTGTTGCTTGTTTATCTCGTGATAGTGGACTGTTTTGTGCCATTTTGTGGGCTGTTTTATCATAAGTCATTCTTGTATCATTTGGTATCAAATCCATCATTGATTACTTTTCCACGAGATCAATCTTGGGCTTGTTCACTCAAAAAAATAAAAAAATAGGTGTTGAAAATCTGAAAAACTCAAAAATTGTAATTAGTCCACGTTTTTGTGCTTAGGCCAAAATTTGAAGCCTAGTTTTCTTGTGATTTTTGTTTTTTTCTGTGTGTTCTATTGTTAGATATTTGTTTCCTAACATTAGAAGAGGTGTCCAAGGTCGAAAATCTCACAAAAAAGAAGTTATTCTACGGGTTTGGTGTCTTGGCCGAAATGGTGTTGTTGTTTGGCCGAATTTATGTCTAGATTTAGGTGTTGTTTTGATTTTTTTTGTTGTTTATTGTGCTGGTTTTATTTCTGTCTAATACTACTTGAGTCTAACCAAGGTTCTTGAGCCAAAAAAAATTTAAGTTGTTGTGGGAAGAGTGGACGGTTTTGTTGTTATTGTTGTCGGAGTTCTTGTGTTGTGATGAAGAAGTCTTGTAAAAGGTTGTTGTTTGATCTATATTCAAGGGGAAGAGAGTGTGGGTTCTTGTTAGTCTTGAAACAACTTTGAAAACATTACCAAATGGGAAAAAGAACAAAAGATCTCCCAAAAGTCTTCATACCAAAAGGGAGTAAATTTATTTTTCTAGACAAGCCAAAAAAGGAAAAGGGGACAAGACCTCCAAAAGGTTGTCTTGCCATTTTGGTGAAAGTAGGTTAAATACTTTATGAGTCTTGAAAGTGGAGTCTAGATCTTTTTTGTCCCATACCTTGGCCGAAATTCTCCTCTTCCATACATGAAATTGAACAACTAGTTTCTTGAAACAAAAAATTTTCAATTTCAACCACATTCCAACGTCCAATAGTTAAGTGCCACATCATCAAAGAGCTCATAAACATTGGATATTATAGTTTAACTTTTTTGTTTCCATTAGTATCAATTTTGTTGATTCTCATGCTAATTAGCAAACTAGTAAATACCTACTAGGTTGTAGATTAGTATTTGAGTACGTTTTCTTTTGTGTTAAGCATTGTATTGTGTGCTTTTTTCATTTTTAAGTCGTAGTATTTTCTTTGGTCCAAGTTCAAACATAATTTCTTGAGTTGTTTCAAACAAGAATCTACTCCGACCTCGAGCCATAATTGGGACCAAGTAACCTCATTGGAGTATAAGTGAGTTATCAACACTTGCGAGGCCAATAGAGTGAATACTTCAAAAGTGTGAGGTTGAGAGATTGTGGACTATTTTGACACAAATTATGGACTGACTTTTTCTAACCTTTAATGTGTTTGCTATTTTTGTTTTGTTTGTTTAATAGTTTTTTATAGGTATAATGGCGGATGAAGGTAAAATGCCTAGTTGGTTTAAATCCATCGTGGCAAAGCTTGATGTCATGGATAGCCGCTTAGGATCTTTTGAAGGGAAAATGGAGAGAATGGATGTACGAATGGAAAGAATGAAAAGAACAATGGATAGAATGGAAGGACAAATAGAAAGGACAAAGATCTCTATTTTCAAGAAGTTGGATAACTTGATAGAGCATCCAAGCTTTCCTAATACAATTCCCATGAGTGGCCAAGCTCCACATAAGCTACTAGGTAATCAAACTAAATCTTGTACTCTAGTGAATAAGTCTAATAACCAACTAAGTATGAATGATAGTTTGTTTTTAGGTGAGCCGAATGTGCCTTTATTTTGTGATGATAATGAACAACTTGAGATTGTGGATACACTAGTTGATCCACCTAGTGTTGAAGCCATTGTGCCAAGTGATAGTACATTGTCTTATGGAAGTAATGAAAATCAACTTGTGTGTGAAAATGGTGATGTTGAACATGATGGTCGATTGACTAAAGATGACTCTCTAGCTGTTTTTGTTGTAGATCATACGAGTTTAGAGGGAACATTTGATCGTAATTATTGTAGTATTGGGGTAGGGAAGTGTGTCCCCAACTCGTTCCCATGGACACTCCACCCATTTGATCCAGGTGATCATTTGAAATATAGTGATGATGTCTTTTGGAATGACTTGAATGTGCATGGAATGTATGGTTTTCCAATCTCGGCTTTTAAGTTGATTTGTTGTTCCAAGAAGAGTCTAAGTTTTCCACTTGATAAGAAACTCTTGTTCCTTGTTTCTTGTCATACTTATGTGAGTTGCCTAATTTATTCTTTCTTGGGAGGGTATTCGGGTAATAGGGATGTTTAGTTGTATGTAAAGTTTGAGCTACCATGGAAAGATGCTATGCTTTATTACACTAATCCTACCCTCATACCTTGAGGAACTTGTAGCTTGTCCTTCCTATTGTTTTTCAAGGTTCAGATTCGAGGACGAATCCTATCTAAGGAGAAGAGTATGATACGGGTCAAAGAGGCATCTTAGCACTTGAGGATATGAATACTTGAGTGAAGACTCGAGATTGTGGGGCTTCCCATCCAAGTAACAAGCTTTGAAGTGTGGAGAACAAGTCCAAACACTCCAAAACGGTCCAAGGAGTACACTATAAGGCCGCCCATTTGTTTGAGATCATGAAGGGCCTTTTGGTCATTTTTTTAATAAGTGTTTCCCTAGTTTATAAATAGAACATTTATGCCATTTTTTCATTTAGAAATTTGATGATATATCTTGTAAACTCATTGAGAGTATTTGGCAATGTAGAATCCTTGTGGCAAGGTGGAATCCTTGTGGCAAGGTGGAATCCTTGTGTTGTTAACTTGCTTAGAAATGGTGGTTTCTTGGGAGTTATGATTCCCTTGAGGTCTCTGTAAGATTGTAGGTGTCTTGTATTCATGTTTTTTGTGTTTTGATGTTTAATATACATCTTAGTGCCTATAACGTGTAGTACATTATATCTCACTATCTAGCCTCTTAGTTACAGTCATCTTGTTTTCCATTTTTTGTTGCTTTTTTACTCATGATAGTGGACTATTTTGTGGCATTTCATGGTCTATTTTATCACTTCATAGGTAATTCTTGTATCAAGAAGGCCATACGGGGAGGGAGTGGGAGTAGGGTCGGTTTGAGGTAAAAAAGACATAGGTTAAGTTTTTACAAAAAAGAGTTTTTAAAAAAATTATATTTTTTATGTTGCTATGTAATTTATTTTAAAATAATTTGTTTCACTCAGACTTCAAGTGTCATTATTTAATTCATCAAATTAACATGCCATCACAATCCATGTCATTATTTAATTCATAAATTAACATGCCATCACAATCTATTTTAGCTGATTGTTAAAAAAGTGTTTAAGTGATTCAAATTCAGAAGGATAAAGGATGAGTTGAAGTATTAAGTGAGATATCCAAACTATTGATACATCCTTATCTGATGAAGTTGGATAACAATACAACTCTAAAGGATATCTATTATGAGTGTATTTGTAGGTGTATAGAATACCTAAGCAGAACGGTGTTTCTCATAGAACTAGTGTTCCTATATAAGATGTATATGCTGTCATACTCATCTACAAAAAGCTAATACTGTTATTGAATGAGAGAGATCTTAATTTACAAAATATTATGTGTTTTCTGATATGGTATCAAAGCCATCATGACCACTTCTTCTACCACTGCTTCTTCTTCTTTTAATGTTTTCTCTCCCTCTACTCCCTCCCCTCTTAGCCATACTCACCATATTATTTCCATCAAATTAACTTCTACCAATTATTTTTTTGTGGAAAACTCAATTGTTACCCTTTATTCATAGACAAAATTTATCGGGATACGTTAATGGTTTTTTCCGTGTACGCCATCCCATATTATCGTAGAAGGATAATCTACCCCAGATATTGATTCCTGTCATGCCCAATGGATACAATAGGATAACCTTGTATTGAGTTTTCTTGTGCCTTCTCTTTTTGAAGAGACCTTACCAATTGTTATTGCTCTCATTACCTCAAAACAAGTGTGGTATTCTCTAGAAAAGGCTCTTTCTTCCCTCCAATACTCGAATTCTCAATCTCCATATGTCCCTTCAAAATCTCAAGAAAGATGATCTTTCTATAGCCAAATATCTTCAAAAGTCTAAACTTATTTCTGATGAGTTAGTTGCTGTCGGTAGACCTCTCTCCCTTGAAGATCTTAATATTTATATTTTTAAGGGTCTTTGCTCCAATTTTAAGGATCTTGTCACCACTCTTTCAGCAAAGCCTGAACCCGTGATATTTTCTGAACTTCATAGTTTGATACTAAATCATAAGTTCATACATGGACACACCTTATCTTCCCTCGCAATATCACCCTTTCCACACAACGATCAACCCGCTACTCACTTCACTCAATGATCCAACACCAATGATCGTTCTCATAATAATACCTCTAATTCTTGTGGTCGTGGAAGAAACTCTAGAGGAATAGGTGGAAGAGGTGGTCATTTCTCATCCTCTCAAAATAATTTGAATGGGCAACCCTTGCAGAACTATTTTGACAACAAACCTCGCTACCAAATATGCAATGGAAATAACCACTTAGCCGACAAATACTTTTAGCGTTACAGTCACACAATCAATCATTTTGCATATCTCTTCCATTGACTCAATCTTGGTTCCCGGACACTGGAGCAACACACCATGTTACACCAGATCTCTCTGCCATTCATCAAGTAGAACTATTAAAAAGGGAAGATCAATTACAGGTTGGAAATGGTATTGGTTTACCTATCCACAACACTGGTAATTCTTTCTTTCAGTCACCAAATAAATCTTTCTATCTTACTAATGTTCTTTATGTTCCATCCATTACTAAGTCATTACTTTCTGTCTAACATTTTGCCTATGATAATAAAGCCTTCTTTGAATTTAACCCTACTCATTTTCTTGTTAAGGATCATGCTACCATGAGGGTTCTCCTTTCCGGTCTGAGTAAATATGGTCTCTACACTCTACCACTCAAGGTCTCCTCTGAATTTCATCCCTCGGCATATCTTTTAGTCAAGGCTTCTCCAAATCGTTGGCATATTCACTTGGGTCATCCACACAAACAAGTTCTACACCAACATGCTTTACTGCTTTCTAGCTCTAAGTTGAAAAATACTTGTAGTGCTTTCCAACTTGTCAAGTCGCACAAATTAACTCTTTCAATTAGTGTTAATAAATGTTCCTCATTTTTACAATTATTGTATGCGAATGTTTGGGGACCATCTCTCTTTCTTTATTCAGAAGGTCACCGTTACTTTCTCATTTTTATGGATGATTATAGTAACTTTATTTGGGGTTTTCCATTATATAAGAAATTAGATGTTTCACTTATTTTTCTTCAATTTAAGGCACTTGTTGAAAATCAATTCAATACCACCATAAAGGTTATCCAAACGGATGGTGGCAGCGAATTTTGTGCACTAACTCTAATTTAAACTAATTATGGAATCTTTTATCGTTTTTCCTGTCCCCATACTCATGAACAACAAGGAAAATTAGAATAAAAGCATCACCAAATAGTTGAAACCGGTCTTAGTCTCATGGTGCATAGCTCCACTCTGTCAAAATATTGGCAATTTGCCTTTAAGACTGTTGTCTATTTAATCAATATTCTCCCTTCTCGATCTAATAATAATTTTTCTCCATTTGAATTAGTTCAAAAAAGTCCTCCTGATTGTTTCTTTCTTAAATATTTTGGGTGTCTTTGTTTTTCCTATCTACGTCCTTATAATAAACATAAGTTTGAGTTTCAGACAACTCCTTATGTTTATCTAGGCTACAGTGTGAAATATTTTGGTTATAGATTCCTTGATCCACAAATTGGCAGGTTATATTTGTCCCGTCATATGCGTTTTGACGAGGACCAATTTTCTTTCTTCTCAAATTCACTATTGGGTCTGCCTCCAATGTACACGGTCCAACCCATATCTCCTTGGCTCTCAACCCCTGTTCAACTTCTTATTTTCCCTTCCACGTCCCATGTTTCTATATTACCTGACATTCCAAAATCAACTCCATCCTCGGTGTCTCTAAATTTCTCTCAAAATCATGCCATCAATCCAGTCCAACCTACCCCATCATCTCTAGTTCATATTAATTCCCGAATAGCCGCGTCTCCTCTATCCATACCACTGGTTGTTAATCTCTCTTCATTTCCTCCCATTTCTACTAATTCTAAACCCTTTACTTTAATCTTCCAAGCAATAATTGATTTAATGTTGTGGAATGACATGGCTATATTGGGTACTCAGACTTCAGCAACAATACCATGGGTTGCCTCTTATGCAATGCCTGATTTAATGTTGCATCATGACTTAGCTCTCTTGGCTACTCAGACTTCATCAAGGCTAACATCTTCACACACTTTCAATTCCCCTATGATTCCCATGCAATGCTTGACACAATGCTTGTTCACCTTGAATGGGGCATCACTATCTCGTTTTAGCTCAATTTCACCATGTGGAAATACTCTAACCATGGTGAATAATCCAGAACACCTAGACTTCAACTTGCCAGGAGACACGCAAAGTAGTCCAGACCACCTAGACTTCAACTTGCTAGGAGACACGCAAAGTCTAAAATTATATAACAAGACCATATCAAAGGGTTGGAATACCTTTTTTCTCAATCTTCTTATAATGGTACAACTTCATCTTATCTTTATACAATGATGGAATTTCATAATAACTGAGTCGTAAATCATCTAACTTATTAATCTTACCCATCCTCAAGTGTGCGGCATTACTTCACTCAAAATTCAGCTTTTCAACGCCCACAGTGCCTTATGCTCAAGTTTGACCGGCAAGTGGCATACCTAGCCATACAAAAGCTGATAAAGAGAGGCACCTATAGGAGTTTTGTATGTTGTTCGGTGGGCCCAAAGTTCATCATCTAGCTTTCTTGACTAGTCAGTCCAGCTGGCATTAATATTCTTCACCAAAGTAGACTATCTCACGATTGGAGACCTCAACCCACCCACTTATCTACAAATGGTAAGGTGTTTACACCTTATGTTTCACAACATATTAATCAAGTAGGGCCCTAAATATATGATTACAAAAATGGGACCCACCATCATAATGGTAGCATATGGAGTACAAATCAAGAGAAAATATTTTTTTTTTCAAAAATATTGTGACACTTTGACCTTCATTATTGGGAAGCCCAATGGTTTCCCCTATTTAGACACTTATTAGACTACCTCCAAAATGTACTTTATGTCATGCAAACTCAAAAATGGACCCATGAAATCAATACCCCATACATCAAACTAGCTCAAGAATAGGTGTTATGGGGAGCTCATGCTTCCACGAGATATTTCCTTGTGTTGGCATTGGTAACAGGACCGATCATAGTCATGTTCATATTTATAAATCATCAATAAATAGTAACCATACTATAGAATCTTATGGGTCGTGCAAGTACCACCATGGTGACCCCCAACAGGAAATGAATGTCAGGCATTCATAATGCTTATCATTTCAACTTCAGGAGTACACCTCTGAATCACATCATCCGCATACACCAAAAATAAGTAAGGCTCATCATATAAAAACTTTTGTATCTCATGAATATCATTTTTTTTGCTAAAACAACATGTCTTACGATATGAGATCACTTACCAAAGAATTGGAAAAATCAGCAAAAGGAGATTAAGTCTTGTCATGCTGCCAAGACCCACTCATCTAGAAAAGTATCATCAATCTCAAGATCATCCCCTAATTAAGAATCAACTCCTCTTTTTGGTGGGATAGATGGTCTACAACCTGATTCTCTGTGCTCTTTTAGTCCTTAACCTCAAAGTCAAACTCTTGCAGCAATAGTACCTATCGAATAATCTAGTCTTAGCATCCTTCATTTCCATAAGGTACCTAGAGCTGAATGATTAATATGCTCAATGACTTTGGTACCAATAAAATAGGAAAAAATTTTCTTAGAAGCGAACACCACCTCAAACAACTCCTGTTCAGTAACCTATAATAGTTCTATGCGTGGTTGAGTGCTTTGCTAGAATAATTGATGGGTTGAAGTATCTTCTTGCGTATTTGTCCTAGGAAATCTCATAAGACATACTAATAGAATCATACATAACCTTAAATGGAAGGATCCAATCCAGATACACAATGATATGTGTAGAAATCAACCTCTCTTTCAGGCACTCAAAGTCCTTGAGACAAGTATCATCAAACACAAACTTCATCTCCTTCTTTAATAACTTGCATAATGTATTTTATATCTTAGATAAGTCCTTGATAAACCAACTATAAAACCCTACATGACCAAAGAAATTCTGAATACCTTTTATAGAAACTGGTGCAGGCAATTTTTCAATCACCTCAATTTTAGCCCTATCGACCTTTACCCTCTTCATTGAAATTTTGTGCCCCAGAATTATCCTTTCTTTAACCATGAAATAATACTTCTCCCAATTAAAAACCAAGTAGAGATCCTCACATAACTAAAGTGCATAATCTAAGTGATCAAAATATTTATCAAACATGTCACCCATAATCAAGAAGTCATCCATAAAGACCTCTATTGTATCCTCCACCATGTAAAAAAAGATAGACATCATACACTATTGAAAGGTGGTGGGAGAATTGCACAGTCTAAAAGGCATCCTCTTGAATACAAATGTACTATGTGTACAAGTGAAAGTGGTTTTGTCTTGGTCCTCGAGGGAAATAGAAATCTTATTATACCTCAAATAAATATCAAGAAAACAATGCCAACCTCTACTTGTAGGATGGTCTAACATCTAGTCCAGGAATGGCATAGGAAATTTATCCTTCTGCATCTAAGTATTCAACTTTGAATAATCCAAAAAAAATTTCCATCCTATAACTGGTCTTATGGGAACTAACTCATTCTTCTCATTAGTGACCATAGTGGACTACCCTTCTTTAGCATACACTGAATGGGATCACCCACTTACTGTCACTAATAGGGTAAACCAAACCTACATCTAATAGCTTAATGATCTCCTTCTGCACCACCTCTTACATAGATTTATTCAGATGATATTGATGCTCTATTCTAAGCACACACTCTTGTTTAAGATGAATCTTATGAGTGCATATCCTAAGTAGAATACCGACAACATCAATAATTATCAAACTAATAGCCCTTTTAAATCTCTACAATACTAAGATCAAGGAATCAACCTGAATATCCAATACATCTATAGAAATAATAACTAGAAAGGTATTGTTGAACTCCAAGAATGCACAACGCAAATGACAAAGGAAGGGCTTCAATTCCAAGACCAGTGGCTCTTTAATGGATGGCCTAGCTAGTCAGGTCGCTCTATTCTTTAAATCAAGATCCAGCTTCTTTCTTCATAAGAATAAGAACCTCTACCATCAAGAGAATTCACCATCTTATCATACTCATAAATGCCTCCGCTATAAAATTTCATAATCACCACCACTAATGCCTCTACCCCTTGTCTCTCTTTAATGGGTACAATCAATGTATATTCATCTATAGTATCTATCACAGACACCACCCGTATATCTTTCGACATCTGCATCAACTAACATGTATTGAAAAGTAAGTTATTCATAATTTATATGGAATTTAATATGTCCCACCCTTGTCAACTAATTCCCTACCCATGGATAGGGTGGGCCTTCCCAAGATAATAGGGACGTCAAAACCTCACAGTCGAGAATCCCAAAATCAGATGGGAATATTAAAGACACTACCTTCACTAACACTTCACACAATATACCAATTAGTTTCTTCACAGTTGGATTGACTACGAATAATTTCATAGATATCAACTTAGGTGACCCCAACCCCAACTGTTTGTACACAACTAGCAACATTAAATTGACACTAACTCTTAAGTCACATAATGCTCATGCAGCACTTAAGGACCTAATAGTGATAGCTCCAGGATCTTTTTTCTTCTCAACCAAAGATTGGGAAGTAATAGAACTGTAGTAGTGCATATTATCAGTGGGATCAAAACACACTATCTGTTTGTTAGTCATAAATCCCTCATGAACTTTGCATAATTGGGTATCTTCTACAAAGCTTCCACAAAAGGGTTATTCACAAATAATTCCTTCAATATCAATATAAATTTTTAATATTTCCCTTCTTCCTTTTTATTATTTGACCTTTGAGGGATAGAAGAGGGGGGCGTGGAATAGGGTTCACTATAGGTTTAACCACTTTACCCTTTTTTGTATCTGTATCAAATCTTTTCTCTACACCCGTTGAATTATGTGATGTCACATCATTAGTCACCAGCTTCTCAGTTTTAGCTTTTGGTGCATAATAAATATTAAAAAACCATCCCTTACCCCATCAACTACAGGAATAGGTGGATTAATAATACACTTACCATTTTGACTGGTGATGGTTGGCTAGAGACAGTCGTTTTTTAGATTCTGAATAGTAGTGCTTAGAAGAGTGCCAGACTGATGCTGATTTAATCTAGAAGACATCTGACTAAACTATTGATCAATCTTCTTAATCGCGGTAGCATGTTATTCTACTTTCTAGATCAATCCTAAAATATCAACCTTAATCTCTTTAAGGCTACTCTTTTGACTCTATAAACCCATTACCAACTTGGCTAGCAATGCTTCCATTCTAGAGTCAGCATCACGCTCCCTAATGGAATATACAGTCCACACTTCTTTGTATAATTATCCTTTCTCGTACATTCCAAATCTTACTTTCTACTCCTATTACTATACATGTCCTCGTAATAGTTTTGACCTTGATTCCCTTACCTTAAGTTCCAGGTGTCCTGATTGGACCCTTGTCCCTTAGCTTGAAACCCCTATCTCTCTATTTATGTTCTTTTCTTCCTTTTTAGAGTCAGACTCATTATGTCTAATAGATTTACCTCATACACACACTGCATTTATTTTTTATATTCCCATAGTTGTAAACTATTTAATAAGAACCCAATCTCTATTCTTAGTTTTGGTACCTCTTAAGCCATTGTGTCTTCTAGGGATCTCTACTTACTGGAATCACTAATAACATAAGTGTTGGCTACCTTATCTGCGTACTAAGTATGCTATCCTCAATTGGTATTAGTAATTTGATCTAAGATTTTGCATCCTGCTATAAATTAAGACTAACAAAAGCCCCACCAGTAATAGTATCAGCAATAACTATGGTATTTATATTTAGGGATCTATAGAATATCTCAAAAAAATTCCTCCTTGAAATTCTATGATTAGGCACATTCATCAACTTCTTCTTGAATCACAGTTAATATTATAAATATCATCCATCAATCATAGAATTCTATAAATTGGGAAGAATCTGTCCAAGATATATATATATATATATATATATAACTTATTCCAAGTGGTAATAAACCCATGAGGTAGTTCCCCTAACCATAACATCATTTTTCTCGTAAGAGAGAATCTAAACAACTTGAGTCTCAAATCTTCTCGACTCACCCTCGATGGATTATACCAAGTGCAAATCCCAATGAAATTCATAATGTGTATGTTTCCATCATTCATGGGCAAATCAGCAAACACACCTTTCAAATTGAGCAACCGAATCATTGCACTCGTAATGTCAAATTTTATTCCTTGGGGTAACGCTAGAGGAATGATAGATCCTATACTAATAAGTTTAACATACCCAAATATTTTTCCAGATCATCATATTCTTGCAAGTAATGATAATCATATGGTTGAGCTCTATCTCCTATAAGTCCATCCCTATTGAGTATTGTTTGATAATATGATACATCCTATATAGACCTTTCTTTAATATATAAGCTACATCTAACCTCACATTCTATTTGGCTAACAGTTAGTTAGTAGTTTCCTCAACAGTCTTATAAACAACAATCAGAGATGTCAGATTCAAATGCATTTGGATGATCCTGAAGCCCTTCATGTTGAGCTCCATGGTCATACTATTCTATTTTTTGATTATATTATAAGGTTCGTTCAAGATCAATATCCTAATGAATCAGGGGATTGTACACCGGTATATACCACAAAAATAGGAAAAAAAAAACAACCTTAATCAATCAATTCGTAATTGTATTCCCCGACAATGGCTACAAAATTTGAGGTCACCCAAATTACACCTCCTACAAAGTATAATGTGATCGCTTGTCAAATATAGAACCCAACAAGGTTGGGATTTCACCCATAAGGAATCGTATGAAAATGTATCACAAAAGTTCTAATATAGATGGAAAGTGCATAAAGTAAATGGGTGGGAGGGGGTTGTAAGAATACTACTAGTAGTAACAATGCTTGGACAATTTAGGTTGTTATTAATATGAGAAAATCACTAAGATTGTGTTCCCTTTAACTTCTTAACCCCACAGACTTATCATGCTCGTCAAACTATCTTAGTGCCTTGCATACACAATATAATAAGTTATATATCACCAAATTATCTGTCTACCTTGGTTTAGGTGAAAATCACTCATCTTATCTCGGTCTTACATTATTTTATTACTAACCCTTATTCTAGATCCCAGATTGACTGCCACAGTAATAGCCTTTGTTCGAGTTTCCAAACAGTATCTCTTCTCAGTCTCAAGTTAATTAGTTGAATATTGGTATCTTTAACTTATTATTGTGATCTTCTTTTCCTAATCTCAACCCCTCTTTTGAGTTAGTATGAAATTTAGGAAGATTCTTAATATCTACAATGATATGCTATAGAAATGTAGCATTTTCGATGCTTAAAACAAGGAAAATATGCAAGTTTTTGAGGCCTTTATATAGATATGATACATTTTGGGTATGTTTTGCAGGAAATAATGTTTTGGATGCTAAGTTTGTGAAAAGGTGTTTTTGGCTACTTTTAGAGCTATTATGGATCCTTGAGATATTTTCCGACTTGATCGTGATCAATGCATGTTCGATAAAAGAAGAAGAGTTAAACAAATTGACTCCTGGCACCTACTAAGTCAACCTACGAACCACATGTAGAGAAAGCAAGTGCCAAAAAGACAAAATCCCAAGAGCTGACTTGTAGGAATTTTTCCTTTTACTACCTGCAGTCTGTATCTGGGCCTGGTGTCAGACCGTAGGTAGTACATATGCCCTATGCCAGACTGCAGGTATGGACCACATGTGGACACTGACCCAATTATCTCTTATTTCATTCAGGCTTTGTTTTTTGGGTTTACTCATGTACTATAAATACCTCTTATGTACTTTTTAGAAGTTACATACTTTTGATACTCAAAAATATATTTTGATTCCAAGATCCGTCTTTGATCTTGGGATTCTCTAGTATTGACTTTAGCTAATTTATTCAGTTACAGTTGTGTAGTTTTATTCATCTTATCATTGTGATTTCATCTATGCTTTCTATTATGAATGTTATTGATTTCTTCACAATCATGAGCAGATAAAACCCCTAGCTAAGGTTGCAGAAACCTTAGTGAATTTTCAAAGTAGGGGAATGCTATTGTTGATCTGAACCAATACCCATGGCTTACATTCCTTTATCTTTGTTATGATTGTTTTCTTAATGGGTGCACACATTAGGATCCTGCCTACATATTGCTACTTACTCCAAAAGAGAAGTAGTGACTAGAAAAAGATAAAGACAATAGTAATTCGAAGTTAACTATCGATCCACGCTTCTAGGTTTTATCTATGTAAGATGGTTAGGTTTTATCTAATAAATAGATACTCAAAAGGAAATAGTTAACTGGGATCAAGTTAAGCTTTAGTAATGCGACACCTTGAGACTCAAAAAGTAAAGAGTGAAATCCTTCTTCTCGTCCAAAAGAATGTAGAAGGTACATATCTTATATATTCTACATGCAAGGTATTGGGTTGGTTCAACAACACATGATAAGCCTATGTAGTTAAGAAGTCAAAGTGAACACAATCCTAGTATTCATTTACAATTGATTTCAACCAAGTTAATATTGTTCTTTTCTTGATATTACTACAAATAAAACCCCATATTTACTTTGCCAGTACTGCCCATAAGATTACAACTACTGAGATCTATAATTCTACATGTTCCCTTGGGATTCAACCCCAACCTTGGTTGGGTTACTATATCTTGACAGCGACATACCATCATCTGATAGGAGGTGTTTCTTGGATGTCATAAAAAAATTGGCATTATTTCCAGGGAACACGATGTAGATTTGTGATTTGAAGTTATTATAGTTTTGGGGTTTTTATTTTTGTTGTTGGTTTTAGTAAGGCATACACCAATGTATGCCTAGCACATGAAGTAGAGGAAAACCCTTACTCCCACTCAATTCAAATCCATATTGGATCCTACCAACACCTGGTAGGATGTCTGAGTAGAAAATAATTGATAATCCTAAAGGGTTTCATGATATTGTACCTCTCTGTCATCCCAACAGAGTGAAAGATATTATTAATCATTAGATTGGTGAGTTGATAGCTCAAAAATCTAAGAAAAGAGAAGTGGAAGAAGCTTAGAGAGTAGCTAAAGAGGCAGAGCTATCTGAACAGAGACAAGTAGAAAACCGCCAAGCAGTACTCGTGCTTGAGCAGCTCAAGGATAACTATAGAGATAAGGGAGATAGGTATATTTCCACCTAGTAGATGCGATACAAAATCTAGAATAGAGGGGATACTGGCTAGGCTGGTGAAGGGTGAAGAAAATCAGGAGACCAACATTAAGGAGATTAAGGATGATATTTTAGGGTTGACCCAGAAAGTCGAGTCACATGCCAGTGCTATCAAGTAGTTGGAGAACATGTTTGGTTAGATGTCAGCAACTCTGAACTAGAGGCAACCAGATACCCTTTCGAGAAATAAGTGCAAAATCAAAGAAATGATAGTCATGTACTTGCTATTACCACGAGAAGTGGTATCACTTCTATGCATCCCCCACTAATTATTGCAGAAGCCATTGATGATAAGACATATACTACTAAGTCTAAGAAGGTCACAGGTGATAGAGGTAAAACTATTGAAGACAAAGGCAGGGTTCGATCATTGAGCCAGAAATCAGACAGATTCTGAGACCTATTCCTCAGTAATTGATGTAGAAGAAAGAGGGAGGTAAGTTAAAGTGTTTCATTAAGATACAGAGAGAATTAAGCATAAACATACCTATTCTTGAGGCATTAGGGAAGATGCCTGGATATTCCAGGTTCATGAAATAGTTGGTCACAAGAAAAAAAGAAAGAAATGAGCAACTTTTGAGGATGTTGATGGTGTATACAACTATAGTGCAGTCACAACTAGGTCCTTGGAGCAAAAAAAGGTGATCTTAGAGCATTCAATAGACCATGCACTATTGGTTCATCCCAATTTGCTCGAGCCTTATGTGACTTTGGGGACAACATTAATTTGAAGTCGCTGGCCATAATCAAGAAATTAGGCTTCAACCCTCTGGAACCAACTTTGAGATGTTTATTGATGGATGACCGCATAGTGAAAAAACCTTAGGGAATATCATTTAATGTGATCATAAAGGTGGATAACTTCATCTTTTCGACTAACTTTGTCATCTTGGATTATGAGGTTAACACCTAGATGCCCATTATCTTGGAAAAGCCATTTATAGACACAAGTAGAGCTATGGATGACATGGAAAAGGGTGAGCTTAAATTTAGAGTCAACGGTGAGGAGGCAATATTCAATATTCAAAAGTCAATAAGTAGCCAACCGACATGAGGATAGTGTCGGTGATTTTTTATACTGATAACCTGGAGGATATTCTTATGGGTATATTAATGAATTTTGAGTAGTCAAGATACCTGCATCATGCCGCGATGTTAAACCAAGCGTTGAGTGGGAGGAAACCCGCTATTTTAGTGTTCTCATTTTTTTGTTTTAGTCTTTTTCTAGGTTTTGAATTTTTGGACCTTACTCAAAATATGATAAAATTTTCTACATTTATCAAATTCTAGGTAAGGGGGTTGTGTGATCAACTCATAATGTTCACAAGTCCCACATGGTGAGTTGAGAAATAAGTCAAAAAGCTGAAATTTTGAGGATGAAAAAAATGGTACGTTAAGGACTTTGGCATCTAATCATACTTTTGGACCTAAAACTTAGGTTGCGGGTCCATAAGTATTTTGGAAAATGTTAGAATGACATGTATGGGCTATATAAAAGTGGGCCAAATATTTTGGCCCAGCACTTGCGCCCAGTACCTACGGGCCCCAAATAGCACCTGCGCCCAACGCCTGAACGCGGGTACAGGCCGCAAGTCTAAGCTACGACTTGGTCACTTTTTGGGCCCACTCTATAATTAAAATTTTGGGCCAACCAACACTTAAATAAGACCTAAAACATCCCACCACCTATATAAAAACTTTCTAACCCTCATTCTAACTCATTCAAATCCTAAAAACTTCACTTTTCTCTTTGAATTCAAACTTCACTCTTAACACACCATCTAACCTCACACTTAAGTAAATTCTAAATTGTCACTTATTCGAGATACCAACTTGTTCCAACATCCTAAAAACACATTCCAACATTGGTTTACTTGAGTTCTTCATTATTCTCTTTCAGTTATCCATATAAAAGGTAACTTTCTCGACTCCTAATGGTTATATATTGATCTATTAATTATTTAAACAAGTTAATATGTGTGTTCCATTGTAAAATATATAGTAACTATCATTCCTGCAGGTAGGAGCCTTAAAGTAGCCTAAAAATATTAATGTAGGGCTTTGTTTTTAATTAAAATCTAAAATTAGGCCTTAACCGAAAGTTGAACTTGAATGAATAGAGTAATACCACAAGTTGAGCATGTTTGTTTTCGTTGAAATTCATGATTCTTGATTGATTTGTAAACATTGGACTTGTTGGGATTTTAAATAGGTTATAGGGGTGTGAAAATTGAGGAAAAATTCAAACTTTTTGAATTTTTAGTTTTTCTTCAACTTTTGTTTTCCCTCACTTTTTTGGAAATTGACGACTTGATTTTTAGGTACATATGACACCTAAAGAGGTAAATAAAATGAATGCCAATACTTCAAGGAACTAGAAGAGTCTCCCAAGCCTAGTGGATCAGTGGAGGAGTACCCAAGGCAGCGGCATAGAGACACTACCACTAGGGTGACACACAGAGTCACGAAAGGATAGACACGCCACGCTTCTCAGACAGCTGTAGCCTGACCCAGAATGAAGTACACATAGATATCACCCCCCACACACTTCTCTAACTAATTTTAATGATAAAGATGAGGAGATAGAGTTTGAGCTTACTCCACAAGTTGTTGCTCGGGACCTCCAATCTCAGGAGGGGTCCTAGGATTCTTCCAAAGAGGTTTATCAGATGCATTCATCAGTGTTCACCTAGTCTTAGAAGGGTACCACAACTCATATATAGAATCTAGATATACCCCAGTTTGAGGAAGGTATAGTGCTAGCTTACCACGATGCACAGTAGGAGCAGACACCCACACCCACACATTCCCTAGATACACCTCCTAAGGAAGGATAATTGAGGTGGTGTCTGGAAGGGATGAAATATATATTTCAGATTGACAGTCAGGTTTAGGAGTTTATCAAGCCTACGTGATGTATTTATGAGGAGCGTCGGATTGACTTATCGAGGCTAGATCGAGTACCATAATTATGGGTAGTATTTGATAGATATCACTTAAAGTGGATGACTAGGCCACTTGATTATTATAGCCCGGCTATGGTACGAGAATTTTATGCATACTACATAGCTACCGTAGTCCTTTCTATTCATCATTATCCAGGATTTATCAGATTTATACAGTGGCCATAGCTTGATCACACACTAGTTAGAGGGGTCAGAATTGATATTATAGAGGAGACTATCCACAAACTTATATTTGGCCTAGATTATATCACTCTTGTATCTACAGCTGCGTGCAACCATAGATTGAGGATCACACGTAATCCACATATCATGTGGGATACTAAGAACTGTCTAGAGAGGATTGAGATGCCTAGGTAGATAGCCAATTATTTTTCACCACTCGGTGATGAGAACCCATGGATTGAGGTGCAAGGTGTGATCAAGAAGGGCCTAATGACATTAAAGGCCAAGTTTTGATAGTTTCTAATCAAATATCATCTACTACCCACTACTTCAGATAATACATGGATGTAGAGGGAGATGCATTGGTCACTTGTATGATGGTTGGTTGTGATATTAATTTTACTATCATTCTCATGTATGAGTTATATGATAGAGCCTTTGGTAGGTTGACTAATCTGCCCTTCTCATGCATGATTTAGAGGTTGTACATGAGGCTTGTATGCCTGAGTTACCAAGTACTAATAAGAGGGTACTTATGACCACAACTGCAAAAATAAGGATCATGAAGGGTCTGGCACATTCAAGCACTTTTAGGAGATTGAGACAGTAGGTAACAGTATAATAGTTCTAGTCTGAGGGACCAACAGTTTTTGCGTAGCCTGATAAGGAACATACAAATGATTTGGGTGTTGGTATTGACATAGAGATATAGGAAAAAAGTAAGGCTCTAGATTCTAGTACACAGGGTGATGGGATACATGCTACTTCTTCTTCAGCCCCATCTTTGACCTCAGAGTCAGTTGGTGAATTTACTAAGCCTTCTTGCCCATCCACTACAGCTCCTATGACAGGTATAATTACCATATCCAGTGAGTTTTTGCAGATCTTAGTAGAGTCCCGCAACTACTCGGTTGAAGTTTGTCGAGATCGAGATGACTACCCTATTTGGGTAGATGATTACCAACTTTGGTTGTAATCAGTTGTAAGTGAACACTAGGATTGTGTTCCCCCTGGATTATCAACTCTGTAGGCTTATCGTGTTATGTTGAATCAACCCGATAGCTTGTATGCAGAATCAATAAGTTATGTACCTTCTACAGTCTTTTGGAAGAGCAGAAGAATTTCACCTTCACATTTTGAGTCTCAAGATGTCTCTTTACTAACACTTATCTTGATCCCAGTTAACTATTACCTTTTGAGTCTCTAGTTAATATATAAAATCTAACTATCTTATGCAGATAAAACTTAAAAGCGTGGATCAAGTGCTAAACTCCAAATTACTATTGCTTTATCTTTTCCAAGTCACTAATCCTCTTTTTGAGTAAGTAGCAATAATCTTGGTAGGATCCTAACATGTGAACCTGTTAAGAAAACTATTATATTAAATATAGCATAATACATGCATGGGTATCGGTTCTAAATAACAATAGCACTTCCCCTACTTTGTCAATATGCCAGGGTTTCCACAACCCTAACTATGGATTTTCTTGCCGCTCATGCTTGTGAAATAATCAACAACATTCATAATTGAAAGCATAGATAAAATCACAATAATAAGAAGGAAAAAACCCACAACTGTAACTGAATTAATCAATTGGAGTTAATACAAGAAAATCCCAAGATCAAAATCTAATCTTGGAATAAGAATATGTCTATGAATATCAAAGTGTGAAACTCATACTTGAAAATACATAAAGGGTATTTATACTACACGAGAAAACCCTAAAATCAAAGCCCAAATAAAATAGGAGAAAACAGGGTTGGTGGCCACTTATGGTCTTCACTTACGCCCTTACCCTGGGCGTAGGTAGCACTTTCAACCTACAGGGTGGGTGTAAGTAGCGATCCCAAGTTCCAGGACAAAAAATCCTATAGGTCAGCTCTTGGGATTTTGGAATTATGACACTTTCACTTCCCACATGTGGTCCATAAGTGCTACTTGTGATCCACATGTTGACTTAGAAAGTGATGGGAGTCATCTTTTCAACTCTTCTTCAACCCTCGAACTTGGTTTGATCACGAACAAGTCAAAAAGTGTCCCAAACATCCATAATTGCTCCAATAAGTATCCAAAAACACCTTTTTAAATTTTCACGATCTTAGCATCCAAAACATGATTTCCTACAAAACATACCCAAAATGCATCATATCTAACAAAACAATCTGAAAAACTTGCATATTTTTCTTATTTTAAGCACCGAAGGTGCAATATTTTTATAGCACATCAGTTTTGTCGATCTCCTATTGGGTGGTTAAGATTTCAAAGGTTACACCCCATGGTACAAATATGTTTTACAAGTCTTTAAATAGGGTTTAGTTGATTTAGGATAGGATTTAGGCAGCTCAGAGTAGGTAAAAGAGTTATGAAGATTGTAGTCTTTGGGCCTTGAAGTTTGGGATCAGTGACTAAGTCTTTTTTTGCGTGTCACTATAAAGGGTATGATAGGTTTTGGGAAGAGGGTCAAGCTTAATCCAAGGTACATTAGACTATTTGAGATTCTTTAGACTTTAAGGGGGTTGCTTATGAGTTGGCGTTACCTCTATACTTTTAAGTCATTCATCGAGTTTTTCATGTATCTATAATTAGATGTTATATTACTGATAAACGACATATGCTTCATAGGGATTTGGTTTAGTTTGATGAGAAGTTGATATTTGTAGAAGAGTTAGTGTTTATTCTAGCCAAGGATGTTGGACGATTGGATTCTAGAGCTATTTATGTGGTTATCAGTGGAGACATCATCTTGTTGAGGAGGTTACTTGGGAGGTCGAGTCTATGTTACCCCCTACTTTTTATTGATATTGGTACTTTATTGTCTTTTAGTTCGACGATGAACTAGAGTCTTAGTGATGGATTTTGTAATGACCTGACTTACGAAAACTTGTATTTTATGTGTTTTGTCCATTTTTCCCTTCTTCATAGTTACTACATGATGATTTTGGGGTATCAAGATGGGTTTCATGGTTCTCAGTGTGATTGGGAGTGATTGATGAGTTTGTAATTTTTAAATGCATAAAAATTCACATAGTTAACTTTGGTCAGCATATTTTATTTTGAGTGTCGAATGATGATTTGGATAGTTCCATTTGGTACACAATATTAAATTAGGTTAGTAGCATGGTTGGTTTTAATTAGGGACCTTTATCTTGTATTTTATCCTTCATTGGGAAAATAGTGAAAAAGGGGTCCTATGGGTTAACATATTAAAAAACAATATTTTTCCAAAAATCTAGCATTGTCATTAAGTCTCGAACTTCGAAAATATCCTTGTAGTATATATGGTTTGTTTCTGTCAGGTCCTGAACGAATCCTATTGGTCCATTTGAATGCATTTCAAGTTGAACTTCAGCTAGTTTTCTAAAGTCTTGTACAACCCAAAATCCATCTTCTCAAACATGGTCACCTGGCTGCAAATATGGAGAAAGAAATTTTCCTTCATATAGATAGCGAGGGTGGTGTCCGTAATTGCAGAGGGTAAGGGGATCTAGGTCGGTTCACCCTTCTCCTCGAACACAAAGATGTCCTAAATTTAAAGGCCTGAATTATCAACCTTTGTGTATGTGAATCCTTGGATGCAAAGTGAAGGCCAATAAGTTGTCCTAGTCAAAGTTGACCCTCGCAAATGCGAAGGGTTAACTGCATTCACGATGCACTCACTTAATAGTATAAAAGCCTCATTTTTGAAATTTTCACCATTTTTGATCCTTCAGGTTTCGAAAAAGGCAATTTTTGAGGATTTATTCATTGAGTTTTGTGTGGTAAACCTGTAAAATCATAGCCCCATTATTCCATTATTACATCTTTGTAAACACCTTTGATTTATGATTTTGAAATAGGATTTTAAGACTATTAGCGATAGATCTTAAGAATAGTTTTTCTTTTATTTGAATCTTATTTTAAGCTCGTTTTTGCATTAGTTTTCAACTATAGACTCCTATAATGTTGGAAAATGTGATTTTTAAACAAAATTCTTCTTTTATCCCTTTTATTTTCAAACTCATTTTGGACCTGGCTTAAATATGGGCAATATGGGTACCATTAGCATTCTTTTAGTGTGTACATACTATTTTTGAATGTTACAGTTGATTGTGAGGACATTGGTAAGGTGAAAGCCCCATGTTGAAGCACTTTATGTTGGGATTTCATCAATTTGAGGTAGGTTATGACTTAATTTCTTTCAGATTGGGCTAATTAGTTAATATATAAGTAAAGCATGCTATAGATTGGGAAAAATAATTATGGGATTTCTATTTTGAGATTATTATTACTCTTGTGTGCCCGTGAAGGGGTTTATATTCTTTTGTTGTTGACTTAATATATCTAATGTTACGGGTTGCCTGAGTGGGGGATTTACTTGACATCATTATCTTTATCTGTACATTTGAAAGCCTTTAGACTAGATGTAATACTCGGGGGGCTTAAATTGTTATTTTAAGATTTTTTGAGCATTGGTTGGCTTTATCATGATAGAAATGCCTGAGTTAGGGGTTGATATGATCTGAATTGTGTCTTACATGCATGTTATTTTTTATGGTAACTAATTTGAGTTGATAATCATGAATTGTGGACATATTGAGTTTATTTTTAGGCTCGCTTATATACATATTGGATGGATAGGATATCTTCATATTGAGTAGATTGTCAAAATTACATCCTTAGTTCATACATATACAATCATGAGATATTGGTATTATTATGGAATACTATTTTTGAAAAAAATGAGATATTTTTATAAAAATCCTCTCTATGAACATGAGCTAGAGAGGTGAGTTGAGATATTAAGATGTAAGTTCTTGTATACGGGTTGTGATCCCCACCCCCCGTGGGTCCTATCTTGGGATATGCGAGCTTGATTAGTGTATACAGAAAGTCATGTGATAGCTTTCATCATTCATCCCATTCTCATCTGATTGTGCTGCATGTTAATTTCACATGATTTTCCTTAGTTATTCTTATCTTGTGTTTAGTTTTTATATTTTCATTGTGTATATTTGTGTTATTTTTATTTCCGTTTATCTATTAGTACTGTTAATAGAGACGGTGTGAGCTACTATTTGAGACTTTTTTGCTTGCAGGAGACGTGGTCATTATTTTCTATACTTATTTTTTTTGTTTTTCTTTGTTGGTATATGATACCTACTGAGTACAAGTGAACTGTAGTCATCTCTACTATCCTCTTTTGGTACGAATCCTAGCATGAGTATGACATACGGACGTTGAGATCATGATGTTGACTGGTGATATTTGAGGTACCAATTTATCTATATATTTAGAGTCGACCCATACCTCTTCTTATCTAGTTGGATGTCTTTATTTTTGGTTTTGGAGAAAAATTATGCACTTCATATTCAGTTTGAGTTATTAGATGTTCTACACTTACGACCTTAGACTTTGGGATAGTTTTTGTATCTTGTTTTTATATATATCTATGATTTGATTTCATTCTTGAAGTCTCCTCTTACTTTATTGCCTTTTTTGTCTCATATTTATTGCTTTTAGAGTTGATCAACTAACTTATCAAGGCTTGACCACGATAAGTGACATCATGACCTTAATTTTGGATTGTGACAGGGTTCTTCAAATAGTCCTTCAAAAGGTGAAGATAATTTTTACCATCAATTTGGCATGAAAGGTATTGGACCCGTGGTTATCGTGTAATGTAATTTGATAAAATTATAAATCCTCCATCAAAATAAAGAATATAAAGTGATGGTGCACTTTTTCTTCAAAATGATGTTGAGTTATATATCATATCAATATGATAAATCTTAAGACATTGAGAATATACAATAAATTAGTTCATTCATTGAAGAGAATGTGACTTGTGTTAAGCATTGAAAATGTCAACCCATTCTTGAAAGTGAATCTATTGAATGTAATAAAAATTATTGCATGCAAAAACTTTCTTATATACGGTTGGACAAGTACAAAAACTCACCTCTACGAGAGGTTAGAGAGAAATGAAAAGAAATATTTTTATATTAATGGTCATTGGTCAAGTATTTTTAGTACGTCAGGTATATTGTGTTATGTCTTATATATCATGGATTATCAAAGTGTAAAATTAAAAATTATGTATTACACAAATCTAGGTATGTTTTATTATGAACTACCGGAAGACAAAAGAAAGAAATGATGCTTTCATATAAAGGTTATGGCCATAACCAAAAATGAACGTTATTATGTCGCCACACAAATTTTTCACTGGTTGGATACATGTAAGTTTATCCCTAAAGGAGATGTTCTTCGCAGGTATGGTGTTTTGGAATATGAGGTAGTACACAAGCATTTGATTATGTTTTAATAAAGCTAATGTGTTATTTCATAGAGTAATGAAATTTTTCATGATATTGGAATTATAGTAATTTTTCAAAAAAAAACTTTTTAAGTTTCGAGAAATGAAAAAAATTATTTTTATAGACTATAAATTATGAAAAGATTTTATATCTTCGTATTACTATAATCGAAATGGGTTATAAATATTTATGTGAAAGGGTACCCATTTTTCTTATTTTGTTCATATAAATATTAGCATGGTGATCGAATCACATGTGATAGAAAACTAAAAATTTACAGAAAATATATAAGTTCGCATGATTGGTTGACCATTCTAATTCAAACATGATGTTATAATAATTGAGATTATTCAAAAAATTTGTTTGCTCTAAGCTATCATCCAAACACAATGTTGCTCAATAGTCCCTTGGATTGTATGATCAGATATAGCTCCTCTCATGATTTAAGCTATCATCCATACATGGTATTCCTCTAGTGGGAGCTCCAAAAGGATCCTCCAAACACATCCTTACATCCTTAAGGTGATCAATGTGTTGGGATATCTTTGTGTTGACGTGAAGATATAGGCCTTAGAAAGTTGACACTGATTCAACTTGTATCAGTTAGGTTTGAACATTTTGTAATCAATTAATCAATCGCAATTTTGTTATGAAAAAAATGAGTACTACAAGGTTGTAATCAAAGATTAAAGACACATGGGGTTATTCTTTCATGATAGTGAGTACATACATCGGTAATTCGATATTTGATTAAGTTCAATTAATCTCAATGGATAGGCTAGGTCCTAGTTTTTAATGCTAATATTTCAATAAATCATTAAACATCACCAGTGGGTTCTTTTGAACACCTCATAAGTTTTACTTCATAACCAAATTAAAACATTAATTTAATAGCCTTTTGTCTGAGAACTACTATTAAATGGTGAACATCAAAGTCTTTGTTAACCTCACCCTTATCCCTTTTGTAAGGGATAATAAGAGATATAAGGTTTACTAGAGTTTGAAACTTTCAATTATAGGTCAATATCATGGTATAAAGGTCAAAACCATAATAATTAATCCATTAAAATGGCAAATAAATAATACCCATACAATTATCACTACTTATTCATACATAACCCTAAGTTAAAAAATTTAGCTACTCATAGATAGAGAAAGAAGAAATATACCCATATTCTTATTAAAATCATCCATTGAATCCAGATGCTTGCAAATAAAATTCAAATCAATGTAGAACAACAAGAAATCAACCAAATCCCATATAGGTTTTCAAATACAAACTTGTAGATCTCAAAATTGACAAAAGATAGGGTTTCAAGATGAAAAAAACTATTTATAGATTAAGTAAAAATGGACTAGGAAATTATGAAACTGCCACTGCATCAATTTCAGTGGAAGAGAAAAGCCATCACTGAACTCCTCGGCCATACACCAAAGTGACTTTTAATCATCAATTTGGCATTGACTATGGCTTCAGTGATTTGCATCTTGTAGATTTGGCAATGGACTTTTGGTTTGTCAAATATTTCGGTGATACGCCAGACTCCATCACTTTATCACTAATCAGCTATGTCTAAAACTTGGTGGAACTACTAAAATAGGCGATGGATCTGCTATTTCAGTGATATGTCAATATGTTTGGTGATTCATTGAACTTCGTGGTGATGCCATTTTGAATTTTTGGCTCCAATTCTCCTTCTTTTTGCTTCTTTATGCTTTATCATCCACTCCTTGGTTTCAACCCTAAAAATAAAATAAAATACCTTAAAACTAACTCAAATTGGTATTGAGAATTTTATTTCTTACTATTTTTAGGTTGTATGAGTCATAATTTGCAGACTCATAAACACCTCCAACTTAAATCTTTGCTCGTCCTTGAGTAAATCAATGCACACAAACAAAATTAATAATTCCTACAAACAATACTACTTGGGAGCTTAGACACATGCTTCTTTTATGAAAATACTTTACCTTTATAATTTTGAAAACAATGGCACAAGTATCACCTACCAAACACTTAATTTGTGAACAATACGCCTCAAATGTTGACTAAATGTTACCAAGCCATGCATGTTCTCATAGACCACAACTAAGATCAAAGAATATCCAATTATTCCAATCAAGTTCCCTCACAATAAGGAAGTCTCTTCCCTCAAGAATAGTCAATATTTAAACTAGGGACAACCACAATCGCTCGCACTCTCAAGTACACTCATGCACACGAGTACCACACTACAAGGTTGCCCATAAAATCAACTTCACAATATTCAGGAATATTACTTTGGAGATCCCTAAGATATTACTTTGTCTTGTAGCATAGGCAATGGGCCCGGTTGGATAATTTATGGTTACAGCGATTCTACCCCCCCCCCCCCCCCCCCCCCGAAAGCATCTAAGGAGATCTCAATTTCAATTTTTTCCCAAAGCTTTACTCCTTATGAAATTTCAAGGACCAATTCTCTAAGATTTTCATGAAATCTTCCTTTTTTAATCCTTCCAAGTTTCAAACTTCTTCAAATATTTAAAAATTAGAAAAACAATATTTCACTCTTTTCTCATTCCTTCACAAACTATTTCTTGTCTTCACCATTTTTTCCTTTTTAAAGAAGAATAACTGGAATAGGAAGTGAATGGTCCTCACATTAAAAAATTCCCATTACAACACTAACCCCATGGCTCTTCCATCCCAAACTTAGGCTTTTGGCCTAAGTTGGTTTACGACCTCATATGGATGCTTTAAGATGGGTTTGGTTCAAAATAGGGAATTGTGGAAGAAGTGTTTTGGCTTGTAAAGAGGTTGTCCAAGAAAAAGGGTTCCAAGGTACAAATTAGGAACAAAATTGGTCACTCCACTCATAATGGGTATGGCTATTTTGGTCAAATTGGAGGTTTACTCTCACTTAATGACTTAGGATCACTTATCCGACATCTCACACTCTTTGCATAACTATAGAGCAATCGAGCAAGTTCTATGTGGACTGAATGACAAGATCAACTCGAGTCCTCATCCATACATGTCACTCAATCACACACTCAAAAAATTCTTCCTCAATTGATGTACCACATGTCGAAGAAGGTACCCCAAATAGTCCAAACAAGTTATGACTTTTTACAAAAGAAAAAAATAAGTGCCTAACTAGTTTAATTAAACCAAGGAAACTTTTTTGAAAATGAGCACGTTTTGAAAGGTAGGGCAATTCACAAATGATTCATCATTTTTTAGATTTTTCAATTTCAACATGAGAAAAATCTCCCTAAGAGTACTACTATTTGAGTCTAAGTATTCTATTAAAAGTGCAATTTTCTTTTAAGCACTACTGCAAAAAAGGATTTATTTATCACTATACTATGAACTACCAAACTGAAACAAAAATCAAGAAATTAATAAAATGAAAAATCACGCTCCATAATTAAAACAACCCAAAAACCAAATATAAATTATTACAGACCAAATAAAAATATCAAAAACATCATTTGAATCATAGTCTTAGAAATCAAAGTCACACACCAAAATAAAATAAAGTATCAAAGTATTGAAGGCGGAATATCTCAAAGACGAAGTTGAATATTATAGATCCAAAATAAATGGTACCCCCAACTCAAAAGTATGCATTATCCTCAATGTAATAGGACTAATATAAAGAAATAAAGTGAGTGGAAGGGTCCCAATGAATGATGATAAGCTTGGGACGGTAACTAGCACTAAAAGTTACCTTTATCTGGGCATCGGTGCCTAGCTCAGCTTTAACAATGGTCTGCGGTGGGATCTAGTATGGTAGCCTCTTTCTCAATAGAAATAGCTAAACTGGAGCTCCCAATTTGGATCATCTCTCGAGTCAAACTCTCCAAGGAAGTTGAAAAAATAACATCCCCAATCTCCTTCTTGTAAGCATGTGGATCAACATACATCTTCTTAACTCTATCACCATCTAACCCTGTCTCAGTGATCTCCTTCTGATCATAAAGATACTTCTTCTCATCTGCATTCTCCTTCTCATCATCTTCTATAACATCCTCATAACAGGTGGTAGGGCCAGTGTCTATAAATATGACAAGTCAAGACACCGAAGCTCATCCGTATACTTTTAGAGGAAAGTGAGCTCAAGTTACATCTTTTGTAATACCTCATCTGGGAGAGCAATCTGTAGGGTTATAAACTTGTCTAATTTGACACCATAAATATAGAGGGTCTCACAAATACCGCACAACTCAACATAAACTAGAACCATGGAAATTTTCACCACATTAGCGATCATCTAAGGCATTTGAGTATCTAATTTAGATGAACACAAATCACCTGAATAAGATAACATGCCCATATGGATAATGTCAAGCTTAGTCAAATAGGGTCTTGAAGTTCTCAAAGTAGTGGATGAACGAGAAATAGGGTACTAGGTTAAGGAGGCTGAGTGGATAAAATTCCAAAATAAAAATTGATGAGTAGAGGCTACATCAGTAGGAGTGGATTGGTTGGCACCACTATCAAGAGTCTCCAAATTAAATATCGGGGAAGAATCCACTCAAAATTTTTTTTTCTTCATTTTTTACACTATCTCAAGTTAGGTAATATCAATGGTAGAGGTAGAGATATACTCAAACTATTTCTTCATGTCAAAGGAAACATTATCTTAGCGACACAACTTAGTAATGAGACACGAAAAAGCAAGGGAAGTCTAATTTTGTTGGTCTCAGTGAGCAATATCTTAGGTAAGGATACTAACTAACACTTCTCGACATTGCACAATAAAATCATTGTGTTTTGAGAAGGCAAAAGATCATTGTAGATAAAGCTTAACCAATACTGGGCCTCTAAGTTTATATTGAGTTTATTAATTAGAGATCCTAGAGTGAGCCATGAAGGTGTTCCATCACTGAACAAAAGGGATAACCTACTCCAAAGGTCATCAACATTCTTAAGAACACATATGGAAAAATACTGATGTGTATCAATAATATCACGATAGATCAAATTAATCAAAGCCCCATCACACTTAACATTCACACCCCAAACTATCAAAATATCTCTAGTTTTATTAGTTTTACCCTTCTTTTCTTTGTTAGGCAATAACTTCCCATAATCATAATAAAATCTACGAATGTCAAGACCCAAAAACTATGGGTCGTATAGCACTTGTCGCAGCAAACCTTGGCAGGTAAGCCTATCCCCCAAACTGATATGAAATAAGGAAAAACAAAACCAAAACCCAAGGTAAAGGTTTTAAAACAAAGTTGAACCACACATGTACAATAATACTAGAAAAATTCATAACAAGGGTACCATATATCTTCCAAAAACTGATGCCACGGTGTAATAACCAACTAAGTTCATCTTGAAATCAAAATATATAGCTAAAAGTCCATAAAGAACATAATCTATTGCTGAATATAAAAACACAACATAAACTAAGGAAGAGGAAGTAGTAGATCAACTCTAGAAGCATACATCGATCGCTACCCTCAAAAAATACTCCAAACACCACCTGAATCAGCACCGTGCAGAGCACTTGTACCTAGATCTGCACTAAAAAGACACGGTAGTGATGGGTATGGTCTACTTATAATAAGTAGGTATTATAGGCCAACTAAGAAAGTAGAAAATAAAGTATGTAAAATGCACACTATGGGAACTTCACCTGCAATAAAAAAATATCCCAAATGGTATCCCACACTGTCTCTACTTACAGTTTTGCAATATACACAAATACCAAAATACAAGTATGAGAAAGAACCACAAATAGATAGATATCATATCAAGAACAAAAATACAACACAAAATATGCACAATGTATAAAAATATAATGAAAATAATGATATGATGATGATAATGGTGATGTGATGCATGGGGGTATCGTACAAAATCCATATACACTTATTGGGTTATGATCTCGAGGTAGGACCCATAGGGGGTTCATCAACCCATATAGACTCCAATAAACAATACTAATCCAATATCTATAACTTTTTCTGGCACATACAACAACATAGGGTTCTTAAGGATGTTAAATTTTTTGTCAGAAAAAGCCAGTATTTCCTTGGTGGTACCAATGTTTCATGAATGTATATGATATGAGGTGTAATTCTCACAACCAACCAGAATGAAAATTTCCATATCCAACCAATATACCAAACACGTGAGCCAAAAATCCACTCAATAAGGTAACCATCCATGATCCAATATAATCCATATACTAATAGAGTAAGATATACAATAAAATTATATTGATACCATATATAGATCCTAACTTATGCAATTTCCACAAAAAATAAGTATAACCAATTACATAAATACCAGGCCAAGGATATCATATAAGACCCCACACAGTCACACATAGTAAATAATGTCTCAAACCACCAAATAACAACAATATAGGCCTCACAAGGGCATAAAACAATAAGAAAGACATTTTTATGATTAGTTCCCACACTCATAACATGCTTTTGTATCATTATTAAATACCTAGCACAATCTAACAAAAGTTTAGCCATAATCTACCTCGATTGAAGAAAGTCAGGTCTGAAAGCATTCAGCATAAAGACTTACCCTCACGAACGGACTCGTAATGAACTAAAAGATATGATTATTGAATCTACACATCAAAAGAAAGCCAATGATACCCATATTACCTATTTCTGAGTCGGGGTCAAAATGGATCCGCAAAAATAGGTTATCAAAAAAAGGGTAAAACCAAAATTTTTGTTCATAAATATATTTCTCATTATTAAAGGAATTCACAGAATCAAACCCAAGTGAAAATGGGTTTAAATTGGGGTTTCAATCGAAGAATTGCTAATTTAGGCTTTTTGGACAAAAATTCTCAAATTCCATTTGTGTAATCAAGTTTTAACAAGCTTTAAATGACAACAATCAACAAAAAATAATTAAAATAGGGATTTGTAGCTTACCCAATCTTGAAAATGGAAGAAATCGCTCAAAAACTCTAAAACCCGAAGCTCCAAGTGTCAAAAATAGTGAAAATTTAAGAAAATAGGGTATTTAACACCCAGGCATCGCTTAAGAAGACACTGAGATGCGTAAGAGACCATTTATTAAGAGACCAAGTACTAATTAAGCGACACTTACCAAGGTTGAACATGTCGCTTAAGCGGACCAAGTGTTTCTTAAGTGACACGAGCTTAAGTGGACCCAAAGTTGCTTAAGTGACACTCACTTATCAAGCTAGGTCACTTAATCAACTGGTTAGCTGCTTTAGCGGATACATTAGCTGAGTGGTGCATTAGTTAGAGACATAGAGAATTCCAAGTCTCCGTGGACCCTTCGAGATTCATTCAAAATCCCAAAAATACAAACAAACTATGGTACCCTATTAAATTCAATGCTGCGGACTCAATGGCAATATCAGATTTTTGAAAAAAAATGTCATTTTCATAAAATTGACCCCCTATACCCAATTTTACAACTTTTCAAATCAAGGGACAAAATCAGATATCAAAGTCGTAAAATCACACCAAATATGTTATCAACCTAAAATCAATGTTTCATATCCACTGGCATAGTTTATTTTACCGTCCAACGCAAAGAACAATAAATATTGACCAAAGTCAACTAATAAGCCTTTTTAACTTCCAAAAACCACAAACTCACACAAAATACACCAAAATGTTTTGAGAACTGTGTCAATCATCTCCATGCCTTAAAATACCATAAAACAACCATGGGAAGGGGTAAAATGGTCAAATCACAGAGAAATAAAAAATTGACAAAACTCAAATGTAATCAAGTCATTACAATGAACCCAGTTCTCAACATATGGTATTGGAGGTTGAGTGAATTGGTCGAACCCATAGTACCAGATGACATCCAACACCTTATGATATTTTCCTTCCAACCCTTCAGTGCTCAGTCTTTGTTTTTCAATAATTGTTCATTTTTGGCTACTTTGAAGTGATTGAGGAAGTGATGGCCTCCCTGAGGGTGAGGGCTTGCTACAACATAGGGAGTTTGTTCAACTCTTTTCTTTTTTGAAGGTACAACCTCTAGAGTCTTGAGTGGCTCATAAATAGGAGTTGTATTATCCTCCTATGAAGTAGCGATGTGATATCTCTTGAAGTTATAAATCTTTACTCCTCAACCACCTGAGCCTTATTTCTACGCTCATTAACTCTTTTCCTCTTCTAAATCATCTTATCTAGTTGTGATAGTCCTAAAACTTAAACTCATTTAGTGATCTTGGTAGTAGGAAGAGGAGAGCAAGTTTGTTTATAGGCTAGATATTTATTTTGAGGCATCTCTGCAAATAAGAGAATCAATGCAGTAGGTAAATTTAGCAAAAAAAACATAATATTGTAAGGGAATGAATCGCTAAACTACTTTGGAGGATTGCCAAAGGGTTCGGCAATACAGTACTACTATCAGTTATTGGAACAGTTAGGGAAGTAGGATTTGAAGAAGGAAAGTTAGGGTTTGGCGATACACTAAAGAGCTTATAATGATCCTGAATCATTAACAAACTACTAAGGCATCGCCATTCTATCACTTTCATTAGCCAGTGCCACTAATTCTCTGAACAATATAGGGAAAGCTATGGTCATCTACCACAAAATTTAGTGCATCACTAAAGCCCCCACTATCAAAAGTCATCGTCCCCAACCTTCAACTGTGTCGAGTTCCTCATGCCATTTTAGGGCGATTTCAGTTCTAAGCAACCATGGGTACTTAGACTACCCATATTTCGACATGAAACAACTATTTCAATGATTTTGCTGTTAAGAACTATATCACCCAATCTATCATTGGGAAAATTCATCAATTTTAGAACTAATATATGCCCAAATTTTTTTTACTTAATATGTATGAAATTTAGCACAACTAGAAAACCTTAACAAGTTTAAACATCAATTCTTCACCCATAATAGTTTGGAATCATAATTTCACAAAACCCCAAATCTCAAACTCAAAAATTTAAACCAATCAATCATGCCTATCAATTATTTAAGAAAATAACATAAGTGCACACCATAAATAACATATAACAAAAAAGTGCAGCAAAACATAGATTTAGAGCAAGAAAAAAATATAACCTCTACTCTAGAAATGAAATCGAGTTAAGAAGAGTAAAGAAAGTAACTTCATGCAAATTCCAACCAGTAGATCAATGATGGTAGTGGTTATGGTTTGATAGTGTTTTAATGACCAGATGGAAGAGAATCAAGTATGTGTATGTTTGTTGAATGTGTAAAAGTGACAAAAAAGAGAAAATAGGAAATGGGATAAGGTTTTAATAATAATAAGAGTGAAAAGGTAAGAAGTCTAGAGTCGAACAATGATCCTTTAAAATGATGCAATTTGGTTATAGGCATCACCTTGTTGATGCTTCCGTCGATATGCCAAAATGCAAATTTTATTGCCAATTTCAAAAATCTTTACATCTGTGACTTTTTTATGGTGAACTAATTTAGGGATGGACACTTCATCACCAAAGCATTCGTTGATACACCAAATATTGGAAAACATTGCCAAATATCAATATTTAATAGCCTTTGGAGATCGATTTTTCAGACGGGCTTCGGCGATTCATCAATGATTTTGGCAATTTGTCAAAGCCTCTTCCTTGGAGCTTTGGGACCGTTCTCACGTATTTTTCTATTTTGACTTATTTTGTGATATGTTTTCCATATTCCAACCCTATCACACACCTGCACCATTCAACAAACATTATTCAAAACAACAAAAACTAAAACTTAGGTTTGCTTTCCAAGAAATGCCTTAGTTATTATCATGGAATGGCATTGTTCCTTATCAAGCAAAATATTTAAATTAAAGCGCCTCAACTTTAGAAGCTCCGGGTCCACTGACATAGAAGTGTTTCAATCATTTACCATTCACCATGAACCTTCTGCTCTCATGGTCTTCCAACTCAACAACACCACTGAGATACATATTTACCAATATGAAAGTACCCAACGATTTGGACTTGAATTTCCCCACAATGAGTTTCAACCTTGAATTGAAAAGTAACACCTTATTTTACACATTAAACTCTCTCTTTAATATCCTACATCATTCCACATTTTCATTTGCTCTTTGTATAACAAGTAGCTCCCATAGGCCTGAAAATGAAATTTCTCTAACTCTTGTATTTGCCCTATTCTAGACATAGAATTCTCTTTCCAATCCATGTTAATCTTTTTTAAATCCCAAAGATATTGATGTTTTAACTCCACCAATAGGTGACAAGCCTTTACAAAAATAAGTTTATAGGTATACATACCAATTTGTGCTTTAAAAGTTGTTCAGTAAGCAAAAGAGCATTATCCAATTGCCTAGCCCAATTGATACGTCCCATATTCATAGTTTTCTCTAAGATTGCTTTGATTTCTCAATTTGAAACTTCCACTTGGAAACATTTTTTATGATGGTATAGAGTATAAAATTATGCTTCAACCCATTCCTTTAAAGCAATGCACCAAACATTCAATTACAAAAGTGAAAGTTGTCATCACTAAGAATTGCCTGGGGAGTCCCGAACCTTGTGAATATATGCTTCTTTAAGAAGAACATAACACTCTTTCTCTCATTGCTTGGAAAAGAAGTTTATTCCACCCACTTTGATACATAATCCACGACCATCAATATGTAATTATTATCAAACAACTCTACCTCAAGATTAGGCTTCAAGGGCTTCTCATCCCTCCTTGAAATTCCTCCTTAAATTGGCATTGAGCATAAGGTCTAAACAAGTCATGAGTAAATTTATGTAGTGTAAGCCAATAAAATCTTCTTTGAAGAACTTTTATGGTTGTTCTCACACCACTACGGTGACCAACAAATTGGGAAGAATAACAAGCCTCAAGAATGTCCCACATCTCGAACTCCATCGCACATCTATGAATAACTCCATCTACACTCTTCCTACATAGATAAGGTTCACCCTAATAGTAGAGATATTTTTATTTGATAATGATTTATGTCATCCGGGAGAAAACCACATACCATATAATTTTCATAATTCACATACCATAGTTCTACACTACCCTAAAGTTCCATGAGTATTTTGTTAGGAAAGGTTTCATCAACATCGATCTCACTTAACTTCTCCGTGTAGGACATAAGGTGAATAGATGCTCCACCACTTGGGTTTTACACCCTTTTCTATCCTTAACTTCAAAATTGAACTCTTTTAGTAGCAAAATCTGTCGAATCAATCGAGGCTTGACATCCTATTTTCCATCAAATATCGAAGAGATACATGGTTAGTGTGCACAATAACCTTCATGCCTAATAAATAAGCATGGAATGTTTCAGAAGCATAAACTATGGCAACCAACTTTTTTTATGTAATTGTATAATTTCTTTGGGAATTATTTAAGGACTTGCTAGTACAATTTATCAAATGAAAAAGCTTGTCCTTCCTTTTACCTAATACCACACCCAACACCAAGCCAATTGTATCACACATCAATTCAAAAGGAAGTGACCAATTTAGTGGCATAATATATGAGCAGAAATAAGTTTCTTCTTAAGGAAATTGAATTCTCAAACACAATCTGCGTTAAAATCAAATTTTGATACCTTTTCAAAAATCTTACATATCAGATGAAAAAACTTTGAGAAATCTTTGATGAACCTTCGAAAGAATTCGGCATATCCAACGAAACTTTAGACACCCATACAGAGATTGGAAGAGGGAACTTTGTAATTACTTTGATCTTTGCTTGTTCAATATGTATTCCATAACCCAATAGCTTATTCCCTTGTACAATCCTTTTTTTCATCATGAAATGAAATTTCTCCTAATTGAGTTCTAGGTATGTTTCCAAACATCATTAAATAAGATTAGCAAAGTGATCAAGATAAGACTCAAATGTGTCACTTATCATCAAAAAGTTTCCCATGAAGGCTTCCATAGAATCTTCCACCATGTCTATAAATATGGATAGCATGCCTCTTTGAAAGGTGGCAGAGCATTGTAATGTCATGACCTAAAATGCAAAGGGTCATAATGGCACTTGTCGCGGTGAACCTCGGTAAGTAAGCATGTCACACAAACTG
This sequence comes from Capsicum pubescens, assembly GCA_030864215.1. NCBI lineage: Eukaryota > Viridiplantae > Streptophyta > Magnoliopsida > Solanales > Solanaceae > Capsicum > Capsicum pubescens. The sequence continues at coordinate 186,767,946 of CM061544.1, read as the reverse complement.
ATAGAAAAGAGAAATGATACTTATCCCAATGTAAGGCTTCTAGAACGAAGCCGAGATATACAAGTATAATAAATGCAGAAAGAAACATAGCCAATAAAAATACCATAACTCCCCAAAACCTGATGTCAACAGTGTAAGAACTACTAATACAATTCATGAGTCAAATACATCAGAATATCCAACAAGAACAATATCTTTCTCTGAACATTAGTTAAGACATAAACTAATACAGAAAGATAAAAGTGGACCTAAATTCTTGAAAGTCCAACCACTACCTTGAACAACTCTGAAGGTGCCTAAAATTAAGCCACACGAGAACACCCGCATTGAAATCTCCATTGAAAGGGCACAGTAGGGATGAGTATGGTCCACTTGTACTCATTAGGTATCATAGGATGACCGAGCAATATAGAAAATCAAGCACACAAAATACACATTAAGGGAACGTCACCTACAATCAGAAAATATCCCACAATGATATCCCACACTGCTTGCACTAATCATTCAATAATATCCATAAATAATAAAGCAAAGCATCGGAAAAGAATACAAGTACACATTCATACCACATATAAGCAAAGAAAATGGGAATAAGATTTATCAGAGCATTAAGGACAAGTAAGGGAGGTTAGAACCATGGCTAGGTAACAAGTCAAACAGAATATAAAATTACATCACAAGCATAATAAAGCAAATACAATAATAATGATGATGATGTGATGCACAAGGTTATCTCATAACCTCGAGGCCGTCACACGGCCTCTAATACTATCGTACAGTCTTCATATATAACTTCAGAGCTAAATCTATAATATGTATGACCCATGGCGGGGTCGTCAACCCATATACAATCCATACATTCACATCTCCTCTCTAGCATATCCCTCGAGGTGGGTTTTATAAGATGTAACATTTTCTGTCATAAAAAGGTATTGCCACTGTTTCTCAATATTTCTATGGTCGTACCATTATTTCATTAATGAGTATAAGGATATAATGCTCACAACCAACCATAAAGAGTATTTCCAAAACCAACCACAATGAGTATTTCCACAATCAACCAATATACCATCACGTGAGCCAAATATCCACTCATTATTTCTAACCATTCATGAAATCCAACATGATTCATATGCCAATATAGTATGAATACATCACAACACATAATTTGTACTACACTACATTTTTTCATCAAAAAAGGTACAATTATCATCATGTATACAAGTATAGAAATATCTCAAAGGACCCCATACGGTCTCACATAGCACATCAGGTTCCAAACCACCTCATAATAACGTGCATAGGCCCCCACATAGGCACACCACAACAAGATGGAATTTTTTCATGATTAGTTCCCACACACTTAACAGGTATTTTTTATTAGTATTAACTACCCATCTCAGTCTGAAAGAAGTTAAGCCATAACTTACCTCAAAAACTGAAAACTGGTTCGAGTGCTTCTATCCCAAAGCCTTACTCCTCACGAATGGATTTGTAATCAATTAAAACTTCAAAATATAGAATTTATGTGTCAAAAAAAAGCCAACGATACCATATTGCCTATTTTCAATTCGAGGTCAAAATGGACCCCCAAAATGGGTTTTCAAAAAAGAACGGAAAAATCATAAGTTTGTTTCACAAATATGTTCACTATTTTTTTAGGAGTCTACAACTGAAAATCCAAGCAAAAATGAGTTAAACACAAGGTCCAAATTAAAGAAAAACTATTTTTAAACTTTACTGGGTAAAATCTTTGAAATCTATTTAAAATTGACAATCGAAGTTGTTTTGAAGGTAAAATTGAGGGAAAATGGATAATTTTAGGATTAGAAACTCATTCAAGTGAAAATAGAGTGAAATTAGGGTTCAAATTGGAGGAATACCATTTTTGGGCCTTATGGGCCAAAATCCCCAAATTATATAATTTAATTCGTGTTTAAAACAAGAGTTAATGTTAAAGATTGAAGAAATTAGTTGAAATAAGTGTAATAGAGCATACCCAAGCTTAGAAATGGAGAAAGTTTCTCAAAACCATGAAACCCTAAGATTCAAGTCTCAAAAATGGTGAAAATAGCAAAAACATGGGTATTTATATACTCAACTATCACAATCACGAACGAGTATTGCATTCGTGAAACCTTGCCTGACAGAGGTACCGCGATCACAGAAGGGGTGTCGTAATCGTGACACTTTGTCTGCTTCCCAATCGCAATCGTGAAATAAGGTATGCGATCGTGGGTGCACTAGATAATTGGTGCACCAGCTGGGGACTTGGTGATTTTCCATGTCTCTATGGGCCCCTCAAAATTTATTCGGAACCCCATGAATGCAAACAAACTATGATAACCTATCAAATTCGATGCTCTAGACTCAATGGCGATATCAAATTTTCAAAAAAAAAAATCATTTTCACAAAGTTGACTCCAAAAATCCAAAATCACTACTTTCTAAATTGATGGTCTAAATGAGATTTAAAAGTCATAAAACCACACCAACCATTTAACCACCTTAAAATCGACGTTCTGAACCTGCTGGAACAATCCGTTTTGCCATCCGTTGAATGAATAAAAAGAAATAAACTGAAATCAACTAGAAGGCTTTCAATGCCACCAAAAACTAAAATATCATAAATGGCACCAAAATCCACCACAACCACGGGGAGGGGTAAAATAGACAAATCACACAGAAAGATATACTTCACATATTTTATCAAAATTCAGGTAGTTACATCATTCACCACTAAAAATCTAGTTCGTCCTAAAACTAAATGTAAGAGGAATACCTGAATCAGCAAAAAGCTAGGGATAAGAACTACGCATATCAGACTCGACCTTCCAAGTAGCCTCATCTATAGGTTGATGCCTCCGCTAGACCTTAACCACAGGAATAACTCTAGAGCACAATTGTCTAATATCCCTAGATAATATGGAGACCGGCTCCTCAATAAAAGACAACCTCTCATCTAACTAAAACCACTCCCAATGAATGACATAAGACTCATCCAGAATTTATTGATGAAGAATAAAAACATGAAAAACTAGAGGAACAGTTGATAAATCTATGGGAAAAACTAACACATAAGCCACATCACCAACAGTCCAAAGAATCTTAAATAGACCAATATACTTGAGTCTAAGCTTACCCCTCCTCCCAAACCTTATCATATCCTTCACTGGTGAAACTCGAAGAAAAACATGATCACCAACACCAAATCTAAACGCATGAAGTCTACAATCAGCATAGCATTTTTTCCTACGCTGAGTTGCTCTAAGCCTCTCCTGAATGATTCAAACTCTATCTAAAGACTCACAAAGCATGTCCATATATTGAGGTATAACCTCAAAACTTCAAACCAACCCACTGGAGAGTGACAATGCCTACGATACAAAGCCTTAAAAGGAGACATAATGATACTTGAATGGTATTTATTATTATACGCAAACTCTGCTAAGGCTAAATATTGCTCCCACTGGCCACCAAAATCTATCACACAAGTACAGAGTATATCCTCCAAAACTTGGATAGTCTGCTCTATATAACCGTTAGTCTATGGGTGAAATATTGTACTTAGATCAACCCAAGTACCCAACTCATCCTAAAGGGTTTTCCAAAAGTAAGAAGTGAACACAAAACCTTGGTCCAAAATGATAGACACTGGCACACCATGTAGTCGCACAATCTCCCAAATATAGATACAGGATAACCTCTCAAGACTTTAAAAAAACATGTATTGGAATGAAATACGCAGACTTTATCAATCAATCTACGATGACCCAAACACTATAAGATACATGAGAAGTGTGAGGCAATCCAGTCATGAAGTCTATAATGATCCGTTCCCTTCACTCAGGAATATGTAATCTCTAAAGAATTTTACCAGGTCTCAAATATGTGGTATTAAAATACTGGCAACAAAGGCAATGGGAGATAAAATTTGCTAAATCCTTCCTCATACCACCCCACCAGTAATGTTGTCTCAAGTCACGATATATCTTAGTCACTCTCGGGTGGATGGAATACCTGGAATAATAGACCTTCTCCAAAATCAATCTAATCAAATCCCCTATTTTTGGGACACAAATTTAGCCCCCAATCCTAAAATACCATCGAAATCAAGTGAGGCTTCCTTAGATTCACCACTCAACACCTTATCCTAAATCACCCTCAATCCAATATCATCAAACTGATGAGCTCAAATATGCTCCATCAAAGAAGACTTGGCCTCTACAAATGCCAAAACATACCCATATGTCAAAATATCAAGCCTAACTATTTGGTTAGGTAAAGAATGAACCTCCATGGACAAAGGCCTCTTCTCGGTCAAAAGATGAGCCAAGATACCCATGCTAGTTGACTTCTTCCTTAAGGCATCTGTAACTGCATTAGCTTTGCTTGGATGATAGAGAATAGTCAAGTCACAATCCTTAAGTAACTCAAGATAATGGTGTTGCCTCATATTAAGATACCACTAGGTAAAGATGTACTAAAAGCTATGATGATATGAGAAAATCTCACAACAGACTCTATACAAGTAGTGTCTCCATAACTTTAAGTGAAAATAACCGCACATAACTCCAAATCATGGGTAGGGTAATTTTTCTCATGGGAATTCAACTAAAGAGAAGAATAAGTTATCACCTTAACCTCCTAGATAAACACAAAACCCAACCCAACACCTAAAATATCAAAAAATAAAATAAAACACATGTCATCCTTGGGCAAAGTCAAGATAGGAGTTGAAGTTAACAAATTCTTGAGTTATTGCAAGCTCACCTCACAAGCATCAGACCTCTAAAAAGAAATATTATTTTAAGTCAACTTGGTTAATAGAGATGCAATAAATGAAAAACCCTCACCAAAACACCGATATAACCTTCCAAGCCAATAAAACTATAAATCTCGATGGATGAAGTAGGTCTATCTCAATCACAAACTTCTGCAATCTTGGATAGATCAACAATAATACCCTTATGATTCACTAGATGAAATAAGAAAGAAATAGACTTCAATCAAAACTCACACTTGGAAAACTTGGCATACAAATTCTCATCCCCCAATCTTTGAAGCACAATTCGTAAATACTCCTTGTACTAAGACTTACTCTTAGAAAAAACTAAGATATTATCTATAAATACACTAACAAAGAAGTTAAGATACGATTAAAACACCTAATTAATCAACTCCATAAATGTGGTTGGGGCATTGTTCAAGCCAAAGGACATGACCAAGAACTCATAATGACCATATCGAGTCTGAAAAGTTATCTTCAGAATATTTGAAGATCTAATCTTTCACTGGTGATACTCGAATCTCAAATAAATATTTGAAAACACCACAACTACCCTAAATTTTATCAAACAAATCATTAATATGAGAAATAGGATACTTATTCTTAATTATTACCTTGTTTAGCTATCGATAATTAATAAACATCTGCATAGAACCATCCTTCTTCTTCACAAACAAGACAGGCTTATACCAAGGTGATATAATAGGTCGTATAAATCCCTTATCCAAAAACTCCTAAAACTAATCCTACAATTTCTTCAACTCAGTAGGGGTTATCCTATAAGGATGAATAGAAATGGCTTGGTGCCTAACTCAACATTAATAGAAAAATCAACATCACGATCTAGAGGAATACCATATAAATCCATAGGGAACACATCCATGAACTCATAGACAACACGAAAAAAATCTAAAAAGGGATGTGAAGCAACACTAGTAACACGAATATGAGCCAAGTAAGACAAACATCCTTTCTCAACCAATCGACGAACTTGAACATAAGATATAACCCTATTAGAACCTGAATGAATTTCACCCTTCTAATATATCCTAGGTACACCCGGTGAAGCTAAGGTCACAGTCTTAGAATAATAATTGATCTTAAAAATACACCTATGTATGGTTATCTGGCCTTAATTAGCCTTGTTTTGAGGACTTATCTTGTGCTTAATGAGTAAATATCTGTATAAATTAGAATATAAGTGTTAAAATACTTTATTATAATACTTAAGGTGTGTTTCAATAAAGTATTAACCAATTGGGTCACTTAGAGTTTAGACGAGGAAACTAGTATTACTAAAGTGAGCTAGGTGTTGTTCTAGTTGTTCTTGATGATTTACATAATGAGTTACTAAGGGTATAAGTGTGTAATAATGTGTGAAATAATTTTTTATAGTGTTTAAGGTTAAATTGAAACAATACAAGTGTAGAAACTAAGTTAAAGATCAAAAGGACAAAACTAGTACTCTTATCTTAAGTTACTAGTTCATCGTCTTGGATTGTATGTTGTTTTGAGTTCTAATTCGTGGTGTTTGATACTATAGGTTACTTGGTTAGTTTATAATTGTGATATATGTATGATACACAAGTTGTAAAAAAACACCAAAAAAATACATGGGATAAGAAATGACCAAAACTGGATGTTTTGGAGTCATTGGTGTGCCACGGACCTTAGGTACCACGTTAGGGATGTGCCAAACCATTAGGGGATTAATAAATGATAAATTCAATTATATCACCGTGATTAGGTCGTTAAATATACCCTAGGTACCGCGATAATTGTGTGGCATGGCCCTAAGTCAAAAATGACAGCTTTGGTCCAAGTATAAATAGGATACTTAGTTGTTATGGTTCATACCTTGGACGACCTTTGGACTTGAAGGGAGGTTAGAGACCAATTAAATTAGGGTTTTTATTCCATTAATTTGGTTGTTTTTATGGATTTTAACATGTATTCAAGTCATTGTTATCACGGTTACATCCATGAGAAGCTAAACACCCTTTTTCAGGGTTAAGGCAAAAAACATGAGTATTATTGTTATGAATTGATTTGGTTTGGTTATTTATAATATTTGGTTGTTTGTGTATATTTTTATCACTATTTTAAAGACTCTTTACCCTTATAATAAATTCATAATCATCTTTTAAACATAGGGGGAGGAATAAGAGGATAGAACTTGGGATAGTAGAATAGAATTGTAATTTTCTAATTAAATAGAGTTATAATTTGAATTTAGGATAGGAATATACATATGTTCTCTATTTGGTTCAAGTACGGGATGAAATGTGAACATAGTTGACTTAGTTCTCGCATCCCCGCTCAATGATGTAGTTGTGGGGCTTAGTTAGATATTTGATTAGAGGTTCAGAAGGCCATAGTCATAGCATAGACCCCGTGAACCAAAAACCAAGATAATTAAATTAACTAATGAAGTTCTATAACATAGTATGATTATTCGTATTTCCATAACCCTAGTTTCTCTCCATTGTTATTCAAAACCTTTAATTTACCGCATTGTTAAGTTTATTCTTAGTTTACTCTCAAACAATCTTGTGGTTACATTAGCACGGAGCTAATCTTAATAGTTGGACTAGTCTGGGATAGTTGTTAACACAAGTATATGAGGTATTTATACTTGTCTTGTAAAGGTACACTATATTACTTGGTGAGACCACTTATACTTGTGTGTGCGCTTGGGCACAATAATTTTTGGCATTGTTTCTGGGCACTTGTAATTTGGAGACTATCTTAGTTTTGTCTTATTTTTTGATTTCTTTGGTGCTTTTCTCTTGGTCTTACTTTCTGAATTTGCAGGCAATAGGTTAACAAGCTAGTAAGCTGGAAAGAGAATGGAATTGGTTGAACCAAACCCCAAGTTTGAGTAACGCTTACATCAATGGAGGAGAGAAGCAATCCTTTTCTACCATATCCTACAGATTCATGAGGAACAGGATATTCTTAATCCCATCGCTAAGGATCCACCATCTTACAAGAAAGTTCGCGAAGTAGCAATCCCACTTATAACTAATGTGACCTCTTTTATTCGTAGACTAGCTGCTGAAGGTAGATTTGAATTGAAGCAGAACATGATGAATCTTTTGCACAATAATAGTCAATTCACTGGGTTTTCACATGATGATCGACAAGTTCACTTACAGAATTTCTTGGAAATCAGTGACACATTCATCTGTATGGGTGTGTTAACTAATTACGAGAGGATGACACTCATTCCCTTTTCACTTTTGGGGGAATCAAAAAAGTGTTTGAATGCTAAGTCGGTAGGTTCAATCACAACTTGGGATGACTTAGCCTGAAAGTTCCTCATCTTCTTCTTACCTTCTGGCAAGACTGTGAGACTACACAGTGATATTTTGATCTTCAAGTAGAGGCCAGATAATAAATTGTATCATGTTTGGGAGAGGTTCAAATCTCACCTTTAGGATTGTACACATCATCAATAGTCCAATGAGGTACTAGATCACACCTTTGTGGAGACACTTGACCATAGCACAAATATTTTGCTAGATTCAGCTACAGGTGGTCAAGCATTGGAAAAGACATATAATGAGTTATACACCATTTTGAACCAAATTCCCCAAGGAAATCTGGATTGGCATGGTGATACCTTAAGGAGCTCAGTGAAAAAGGTTGCAGGCATCATTGAAGTTGATAACCAGTGCGTAGGCCACCCAACTTTTAGCTATGTAGAATCAGATGCTGACTCTATTAAACAAGTTGGGTGAGCAACAAACTCAGACACGGGTTAATGTAGTGTATTAGAAACTATCATGGTATGAGATTTATTGAAACTGTGGCCACTTTATGGGTGTGTGTGATGCCAATCCTGAAACCGTCAAATTTTTGGGCAATGTACAAAAGCCAAATTATGGAAATGCCTATAATAAAAAGTGGCAGGCTCAACCAATGTATCCTTAGGGCACAACCGGCAGCAACAACATAATACTCAGGCCAGTAACATTGAAGAGACTCTAAAAAATATTTTATCCAACCAAGAACAGATAGCTGCTGAAATAAAAAATTAGGAAATTGTACAGAAATAGTTAGAGAAGCTAGTTGGAAAACTGGCACAAGCACATAATACAAGGTATCAGAGTGGTTTTCCAAGTGATAATGAACCTCCTAAACAGTAATGGAAATTATTTTGAGGAGTGGTAAAGAGCTAAATGATAGGCCTCTAAATAAAAATAAGGAGGTAGATGCAGAGGTTATTCCTCAACCGATTGCAGAAAAAGTTGCTGAAAATTTAGGAAAGTTTGAGTATCGAAAAACAAAAGCTATTGAGAAGGAGAGACCACCACTACCATTCCCACAATGGATCCAAAAAGAAAAGGAGGATGCATTCTTCAAGAAGTTCTTTCCCACGTTCAGAGAGCTTCACATTAACCTTTCTCTTCTAGATGTTTTTCTGCAAATGCCCAAGTACGCTAAGTACTTAAGGACATGGTGATGAACAAAGTTAACTTATAGGATGTTGAGCCCGTGTCACTGATGGAGGTGTGAAACTTTGTGGTAATGCAAATGATGCCCAAAAAATTTAAGGACCTATGAAGTTTCACCCTCCCCATTCAGATTAGTGACGGTGATGTGGTATACACCTTGAGTGATCTGGGTGAGAGTATAAATTTGATGCCTCTGTCTATGTTCAAAGATCTTGGGTTGGGTGATCCAAGACCTATCCCTTTGATGATCTAATTAGCGGATAGGACCATAGTTAAGTCCAAAGGAATAATTGAGGATGTCCTCATAAGGGTTGGTAAGTTTGTAATTTTGGATATTTATTGTTATGGATTCTGATTTAGATAGCAGGGTGTCGATCATTCTGGGATGTCCATTCTTAGCCATGAGAGGATCGTTGATAGGTGTGATAAAGGACACACTCACAATGAGATTGGATGATGAAGCTATAGTTTTTTTAATGTATAAGCCACTTAATCCATCTTCCCGCTACAAAGATTTATGTATGATTACAGTGATGGAAGCGGATAAGTGTGGGGTGGTAGAAAGTTCACCACAAAAAAACTCTTCGGACAATCTCATTGAGTTTCTTGAGCCACCACTTCATATTGAGTTGATGATGATTGATGAGCCTGAAAAGAAAGGCTAAATGAAAAAGTTGTTGACATTGAGAGTTCATACTCAAGAGGTCAAAGAGAGTGAGAAGATGGCCTCCAAGTAGGAGGAAGAAGATGAAGGAATTTGGATGAGTAGTGATGTTGGGTCGTGTCTAAACACTAAATCAGGTGCTTCTTGGGAGGCAACCCAAGTTAAGGTAGGTTTATTTTTAGTATTTGTAGTTTTTACTTTACGTAGTTTTTGTTGTTTTTGAGTCACAGGTTGAATGGAAGTTTGAGTACCGAAAACTTGAGCGAAGGAGCATGGCGAAGACTAAGTGTGGGGATCCCAGACCCTCTTGATGTTTAAAGATGCTTCTAGCTAGTCCTAAAGGCCTCAAAGAGTATTTATATCTCTGATTTTAAATTCAACTTAGGGGACAAAGTAGATTTTTAAGTGTGGGTGGGGTAATTCCCATGTTTCGAGTGAAATGATGTTGTAGGATCTTAATTTCTAGTTGTTTTTCTAGTTTTTGCCTAAATTTGAAAAAAAATTACAAAAAGATTTTTTTGTAGTTTTTAGTTTTTAGTGTCAGTTGAATTGGTTCACACTTCACTCACCCCATTATTGTTCTTTTCGGTTCTTTTCCAAGGGGGCGCCCTTTGAACCCAATATCCTTTTTCTTTTTAGGGGTAAATTTTAAAAAAAATTATGTTTAGGTAAGTTAGAGGCTCTTGTTGGTGCTATATATGAAGTATTATACAAGTTGGTTTGATTGTAAAGCATGTTGATTATGTGAATTACTGCTTTTGAGACTCCTAGTCTCTTGTTAGATAATTGATTAGATGTTCAAAAGGCCATAATCATAGCATAGACCCTGTGAACCAACAACCAAGAAATTAACTTAACCAATGAGGTTCTATAACGTAGTATGATTGTTCGTAGTGCCTTAACCCTGGTTTATATCCATTGTTGTTATGAACCTTTAATTTACCACATTGTTAAGTTTACTCTTAGTTTACTCTCAAATAATCTTGTGGTTACATTAGCACTGAGTTAATCTTAATAGTTGAACTAGTCTGCAATAATTGTTAACATAAGTCTTTAAGGGATCGATACTTGGCTTGTAAAAGGCCACTTTATTAGTTGGTGAGACCACTTAATACTTGTGTTTGTGCTTGGACGCAACAACAATCTTAAACCGCGTGACAAGGATCCAACCAATCTATACCCAAAATAAGATCAAAATCAACTATATCTAACATAAGCAAATCTACCCAAGTTTGATGCCTAGAGAAAGTCACTATACAAGGTCAGTACACCCGATCCACTACTAAAGAATCTCTTACTGGGATAGATACACGAATAGGCATGGAAAGAGGCTAACTAACAGAATCAAAACCCAAAGCAAAATATGTAGACACATAGGATAAAATTGATCTCGGATCAAATAATACAGATACAGATTTAAAACAAATGGGAATGATATATGTGATTACAGCATCAGAAACCTTTGCATCTAGTATGGCAGGTATAGCATAACACTATACATAGCCACCCACTAGATGAGTAGCCTCGTAACTACAACCATAGGCACCACTACCTCTTCCTCTCATACTGATGGCAAAACCCCTACCTATCACAACTAAAATAAGAGTAGCCTTAATCACATGACGGGGACAGTCCTTAGCAAAATGGATAATCGTATCTCACACAAATCAACCTCTACGGCTCGACTCAATAGGGGTAGGTACCACTATGTCGGGATGGCCACCCTGTATTGCTGAACCAGAAGACCTACAATCTAAACTCTACAATTTTTCCTAAACCGGTCTACTATGATACGCACGTGAACCTCTGAAATCTCTGCCAGAAGAAGCCTAACCTCTGAACTCACCAGAATTGCTCACCTTCTTGGCTCGTCCCTGAGATACTTGCATAATACCCTCAATCTTCTTAGTATGATCCATTATACTCCGAAAGGATGCTCCAAATAAAATAATCTTAGACATAGCCAACTGAAAAGAGACATCCAAACCTTTTACGAACTTTCGAATCTTCTTAGACTCAGTGGAAATGCTGGTATAAGAATATTTATACAAGGCATGGAAGCGTGCCTTATACTCTGCAGTAGTCATGGAACCTTGCTCCAAGTGATCAAACTTATCTCTCATCCAATCCCTCAGACTGTGCGGCAAAAATCTCTCCAAAAATGTGTCGAAAAACAAATTCCAAGTCATCTCGGGAGAATCAAAAGTTCTGCAACTAACAAGTGATCTCCACCAATCTCTAGCGACATCTCTCAACTGACAAGTAGTATAGCAACCCCATGCGAGTCAAGTGAACCCAATTTTTGAAACTTCTCCCAAAAATCAATCAAAAACTCTTAGGCATCCTCGTCCACAGCTTCCCTAAATCTAGGAGGACCCAAATAAGCAAATTTCTTAAACCTCTTCTAATCCTCAGAAGACATAATTATACTCGTAGCAAGAGGATGCATGGTGATTATAGCGAGCTGAAATCCTATTTAGGGAGGTTACATAGAAGAAGAATAAACTCCCGACCTTGAAATACCATACTCAGATATCACCAGTAAAATAGGAATAGTACTCGAGGTCTGAGGAGTACCAAGAGTAAATACAGGTGCAGCTGGAGGATCCACACTCGAGATTGGAGGAACACCAAGCACACTCAAAGGTGCACCTTTCAAATGGATCAACAAGCGAACTAACAACCCCTCTAAAATTGGGGTAGAAGAACTCAGTGGCACTTAAGTAGGGCCCATACCTCCAACATGCTCAACGTGAGGCTCAAGGGAGAGTCACTTAGCACTACTCTTAGACAAGGAAGATCCACGTGCCCGTCCACTACCCCTAGTCCATCCATAACTTGTTACTTGCCCTCTGGGTGAAGGCTTCACATCTTTGACCTTATGAAATCAAGTCATCATCATCTACACAAAAAAGAGTAAAATACGACTTAGAACACTAGATATGAAAGAAATTCGAATGATAAGGAAAAATAAGGGAAATTTCCTAAAGACTTCTTATAGCCTCTCGAAGCTAGATATAGATATCTATGTACTAATCCGCGAGACCCTATTAGACATCTCATTCTTACACCATTAAGACCAATGAACCTGGTTGCTCTAATACCAAGTCATGACCCAAAATACAAAAGGTCAAGATGGAACTTGTTGTGGTGAACCTTGACAAGTTAGCCTATCACACAAACTGATACAAAAGAAAAATAATACATAAATTCCAAGGTAAGGCTTCCAGAACAAAGCTGAACCATAAAAGTATAATAAATGAAGAAAGGAACATAGCCAATAACAATACCATAACTCCCCAAAACCTGATGTCAATAGTGTAAGAACTACTAGTACAATCCATGAGTAAAATACATCAGAATATCCAATAGGAACAATATCTGTATCCGAACCCTAGTAAAGACATAAACTAATATAAAAAGATAGAAGTGGACCCCAGACGCATAAAAGTCCAAATAGTACCTTGAACAACTATAAAGGCACATAAAATCAAGCCACATGAGATGCACTCGCCGTAAAATTTGCATGGAAAGGGCACAATAGGGATGAGTATGGTCCACTTGTACTCAGTAGGTATCATAGGCCGACCGAGCGAAGTAGAAAATAAAGCTTACAATAAACACACTAAGGGCACTTTACCTACAATCAGAAAATGTACTACAACGCATCCCACACCGTTTGCACTAACAGCTCAATGTTATCCATATATAATATAGCAAACCACCAGAAAAGAATACAAGTATACATTTATACCACATATAAGCAAAGGAAAAAATAACAACATACACAAGAGCATCAAGTACAAGTAAGGGAGGTTAGTACAATGTCTAGGTAACAAGTCAAACAGAATATTCAATCACATCAAGAACAAAATAAAGTAAATACAATAAGAATGATTATAATAATGATGATGATATAATGCACGAGGTTGACGCAGAACCTCAAGGCCATCACATAGCCTCTGAGACCATCACACAATCCCCGTATACACCTACGGAGATAAAGCTAAAAGACATAAGACCCATAGGGGTTTGTCAATGTCACGACCTGAACTAGGGACTGGCCATGACGAGTATCTCAATTCCATTGTGGACCGAAGACCATCCCCTTTGCCTAGTCAAACAAAACATAATATAACTACAAAGTAAAATTCTGAACATATAACAAAATAGAATAATCAATAACTCAAAGGAATCTAAGAATGTCAACAACAAATCCCAATCCACTATATCCACAAAGCCCTACCAATCTAAAATGATCTAAGTTAGGACATGCCTCTAATGATAGCTAGAAGAAACCATGAGAAATAGTCTATGACACAAAGTAAACCAAGAAGTAATAGCCTTTTGGAAGAAGGAGGCTCACCACTTTAAGCTCACTTACGGACGATCTAAGATCACCTATCACTGCATAGGAAAAGTCAAAACGGGATACAACATCCGCAGATGATTAGCTGGTTGAGCCCTAGCATGTAACTCGGGAAGGGGATAACATAATGCAAAGTCAAAACCATAGTAAATATACATATGCTCACATTGTACATATATATATATAACATGTTGGGGTAGGGAACAAGGTTTAACATGCAAGTAAAATATTAGCCTGGACTATGTAGCTTAGTCGTCATAAAGAAGGCACCCACGGGCTATATGGGTTTAGCTCTCCTTGTTGAAAGGGCCTCAGTGCATAATAGCTGAAAGAATCAGAGGTATCAAGGAAGACCAGGGAATACCCCGACCCTATGTCAAACTAAGATATAAAAATATATATTTATATAGAGTGTGTCACAAACACCCAGCTATCAAGACCAACCCTCACGCCGGCAAACATGAGTTTCCAGTGCAAGTCCTTCAAGACTCACAACTTCATAGCTTAGCTACATAATTCCCTTTAAGCCCATATTAAAACAAGTATCATAGAACCCTTTTATTAAGCTATGGAATTAAACATTATGGTACACCATAGGTGTCATCATACCCTTACGCTTCCTAGATTACAGTTATGCCATTTTAATTATATTCTATCATCTTAGGGAAATGCCTCAACCCCCTTTGTTTATTAAATCAAATTTGGGAAATGCCTCGATCCTTCCAGTTTATCAAATAACTTGGGGGAATACCTCAACCCCTGAGGTTTCTATTTTATTTAAAACATAGCTAATAAGGCCTTCTAAATCTATGTTTAACCTTTTAGCTATTTATGTAATGCAATAGTATGGATAAGTAACGTCAAACATGTAACAAACTATATTTTAAAATGAAGGACACAAGTGGGTTGAGAGAACACAATTTCTAAACTAATTTCTATGCCGAAATCATCAAATTGGAGAATACCTCAACCCCCATTCCAATTCCCACACCCATGCACCCAGTTAGTTCAAACAATATTGATAAAACACAACCAATGCATAATAAATGATGGGATAGCAATTTAAGGACAAACCATGCCAAAACCCTCAGCCTATGTCAAAACCCACATTCAATTTCACATTAATAATCATTTAATACACATGCTTAAGGGAAAATAAGTTTGATGGTAGAGACACATGCCTATAAGTACAATGAATTATGGAGAGAAACTAACCCTTGAGCCCTTAGATGACCAACTTTGAGGAACCCTAGCTTGTTATTGCCTTAGGGATTTGAGAGAGTTTGAGATAGTGTTTATTCTTCATAAGTGTTGAAAATATCACCCCAAAGGTGATTTATGGCCGGGGGTCATATGTGGGTAAAGAGGGAAATGTCCAGAGTGCCCTTCATTGAAAGATGAAAATTTGTCACAAGTGACTACAGATCACTAAACGACTCGTACTGACTCACTATGAATCGCCACTATGTGACATGACTCTAACTTCAGACCATGTGTATGGGCATCTCAAGCTCACACAACCCGGAAGTCACCCCGATAATCCAACCTAATCGTCTCAACATACCATAGGACTTGGAGGGAATCCAACTCACAAATTAGAATAGCGGAAATAATAAGTCAACATTAGATTCATTTTAATAACTACGCCCAACTTCATAGTTGTTCACAACACCTCAACACAAAACCATAGTCAATAAGTGTATGTGTCAGGACAAGCCCCTGACTAAAGCCAGACCAAGTCTAAAAGAGACTAAATCTAAAAATGAGAGACCAAGAAATGACATCTTTCGAAATAGGGAGCTCACCACTTCAAGTAAAGCACGAACTGCTTCAATCTACTAATCATTGCGTAGGAAAAAAAGAAGGTTCTCCGGGCCCTACATCGCATGGGGACATAGCGGTCGGAGACGGTTAATAGTTGGAATGCTAGCTTGTAACTTAAGGGTAAGGAGAAAAATAATACATTTGATCAATCTATGTCAATCCATCGTATGCAATCTCATTTACATAAGAATAGGCATATTGAAGACACATACATATAGTGACACAACAAGTCAAATCATGAAACAAGTCGTAACATGAATTTATGAGACATTCCTTCATGAGACAAGGGTGAAGGACTATTAACCTTCCACCCTTATATTTTAGGCACATAGAATTCTTTACACTATAATAGGTAAGGGGACATGAGCCTCAAGCTGACACATCTTAATGGTAAGAGTACTTGGACCACAAACCAACACGTTTTGCATAGTAAGCGAACTTGGACCATGAACCAACACGCCTTCTATAGTAAGCAGACTTAGACCACAAACCAACACACCTTATATGGTAAGCAGACTTAGACCACGAACCAATACACATTATATGGTAAGTGGACTTTGACCAGAAACCATCACACCTTATATGGTAAGTGGACTTGGACTATAAACCAATATGCTTTATATGGCAAGCTGACTTGGACCACAAACCAACATGCCTTATATGTTAAGCAGACTTGGACCACGAACCAACACGCCTTATATCGTAAACGGACTTGGACCACAAACCGTACACCTCTACACACATACTAGGACCCATTCAATTCATCACATAGGAACTCAACTCATCTTGAGGCATTCAAGTCATCAAGGCTACACATCAATACCATAGACCATCATATGATCTCTACCGGCCTATTTGGCCATTTGTCACATGGTTTGGCCCAAGGCCTTAGTTCATAACATAATGCAATTCATGTTCATCAAGACTCCTACCAATAATCATTCATACTTATTAATTTTATGTTCACCTTTTATTCAAACACAATTCAAGTTCATATTTTAGGGACTATGACTATTTAGTCATCCAATCATCAAGGATATCCATTTAGTCATCCTGTGGCCAACAAGACCTTTACCGACCATTTACCAAGAAATCACATACATTAAGTCACACACATAAGGGCTTTAACACATTTAACCAAATTCAACACTTTTTATGATCATATGGCCCTCATAGGTGTATTCATTTCTTAACCCTTTCAATAGGCCAATTCCTTAACTCACTTTATCACACATTTCAAGTTATGGTCTTCATGACCCACACAAATTATTCACTATTCATTAGCAAGCTTACACTGCCGTTTTATCATATTTAGGCTCAACACACACATCAAGTCCATTTTCATGCTTAGGGTTTTAACCCCTTATAGTCATTAACCCAATAATATTATCTATTACACCATCATTGGCTCACAATACTTTTACAACATCATTTATCAATTGATCATACTTATTTGGGACATTTCCCTAACTCGATATACTATCCACATATAACTAGTCTTTTTAATTAGATATTTTCACAAACACCTTGTGTGCATACTTTTAACAAGGTAATTTTCAAGGTAGAAATCATTAGAACTAAGGTTCCTCAAGAACCTCATGTTAAACAACATATAACAAGCACCCATTTATGCAATCTATCATTCATAACATGTATCAACACAAAGATAAGCAAGATTTATCATTATTTATTGTTAGGTAACAAAACCTTTTTTATTTGATTCAAAACCACCATGTACACTTACTAATCAGAGTGTGAAATACATAGGTTTAGAGTTATTTAAAGAACGGAAGAGATACATGCTTTAAACAACTTGAATCACCAATAATCTTGACCTATCCCTTGACACTAGATGAACACCTCCAAACCCTAGCCTTCAATCTTGCTTCTAAGAGCCTTTAGAGTTATTAGAGTGTTTGAGTCTTGTAAAATATAGGATTATTAGGATACAATACCTTATATAGTGATAGTATTTAGGGTTTTATGCAATGGAAATGACCAAAAGTCCCTTGGTTAAAAGATGGAAAACACACACGTGCTGGGGTACGACTCTCCCTCATGGTTCACTTGGCAATCATAACCTAGGGTATGGGTGATCACCCTAACTCTTACCCTAGCCTTTGCCTAAGTCTCCCACACTATTGTGAGTAGTAAAAGGGACCTTTGAGTCATAACAAAGGGTACGACTCACCCTCCAATTGTGAGCTCCACTCGTGACCAAAACAGTCCACTCTAGGGTAAAGACTTTACTCTTTACAGTTGGCTAGTATACGACTCGTAAGCTTGGTTATAACCAAGGAGTGACCTTGTCATATAGAGGACAGTATGTTATCTTAATATACTTCTTTGTATACGAAAGGGGAAGGAATGGAGGGTATGAGTCGTGGCCTAGGGTACGACTGAAGTACCCCCAACCGTATCCACTCTAGAGGCATCAAAAGTTGATGTTTTCTCAAGGGTTCAAGTCTAGGTGGTTTACTTCTTCCCCTCTTGGGATCATTTTCCCATGAAGGAAGGTTAAATCAAGCTTATACACAAGTTAAAAAATAAACATGCATCATACAAACCTTTACACAAGTTAAAAACAACACACAACAAGGATACAACACAACACATATCATGACCATCGCCAATAAACAAAAAAAAATTGCAAGGCCACATTCTTGGGTGTTTCATTCTCCCCCACTTAGGATCATTCATCTGCGTATGATGGTTAAGACAATCTCATTCTCAAGTGAACATACTATCACTCATCAAAACGATCTTCACACAATTTAGGACAAGGCACACAACAAGGGTACAATCCAACACATATCATGGTCATTATCAATCAATCATTTTATTTCAATATCCTTGGGATTCCATCCCACCATTTATCAAAACCACTTGATCAACTTAAAGATTAAGTGATTAAACCCTCCAACTTTCAAAGATTTAAAGTAACTCAAGCATTGGGAACTCGAATCCCTTGTCTAAGAGAGGCATGAATCAATCTCAATCTTCAGGGACTTCAATTGCCTATCGAAGACATAGACCAAGTCAGGAATACAAACACATATCTCAATCATGAGTTCCCAAAATGAAACACAATTGTAGATACTTGGACTTTACGTCCCCTTCTGCCTACGAAGTAGCTTTCTCGAACTATTGGTTCCTCCATAGAACCTTCACCGAAGCCACCTCTTTCTTTTGTAATGGGCAAACTTACCAACCTAAGATTGTCACTGGGATTTCCTCAAAAAACAAGGAACCCCAAAATACCAATGTCCTCTAAGGGAACAACCAACAAAGGATCACCTACGTACTTTCTCAATACAAGGACATGTAACACCGGACGAATGGGGCTCATGCTAGAGGGAAAGTTCAATTTAACTTGGACCCTTATAGGGAGAACCATCTATCTAACTACTCAAGGGACCTTCTTCCCACAATGACAAACTCATTAGGGAAGGCACAACCTTAGGGCCCAATAATCTAAGAACGCATAGCACAAATACAACTAATTCACCCCCAATTGGTATCAAACATAATTATGTCCACCTCTATCAATCAATAAAACTTTCTTTATCATCAACAGTTATCACACACTCTCGGTAGACTCCTTACAACAACGGAGTCTCTTATCGATATAGAAATAGAGAAAGGAGCCCAAATGACTCAGAACAAAATTAAATACACAATCATAAATGAGGTCCAACATACCAAGCAAAGAATAAGCATACATAACACCAAGAAGGAGTTTTTGACATACCAATAACAATATTCGGAGATGCCTCAGACCTCTGGTGAATAGAAAGTACATACAAGTAACTCCGGCCAGCGGTGATACCAAAAACGGAAGGAGAGATAACACCCTTCGGTGCAGGAGTAGAGAAAGTAAGAATAGGGTCTCTGTCAGGCCGAGCAGCCACTCAGGAAGGGAACTATCATTGCATGAGTCCAATATGGCCATAATAGAAATATTTTTTACCCTTTTCTCACTCACCACGGTGATGCTGACCACATAATCTACAAGGAGGGTAGGTCAGCTCTGACAGGGCCCTACTGGCCTAAGAATCACCACTCACCCAATTCTTCCTCCTAGACAACTTGCCACTAGACAGTTGGCCCTTACTTAGTTCAAATGGCCGAGACCTCTTACCTTACCTCTCACTAATATTACTTTGTTTCTTTTTCTCTTCTTTTACTTATTGTATATATACAACCAACCTAGAGATGTTCATGTTGCTAATCAAAAAGGTCACCTTACTCTTAAGGACCAATTTAGGGGACAATCCTGAAACAAATTTATGCATCCTAGCTCTCATGCTAGCCACCATATCTGGGGAATACCTTGAAAATTAATGGAATCTCAAGGTATGCTCCTTAACGGACATCCTACCTTACATCAAATTCACAAACTCTTCCACTTTTGATTCCCTCAAATCTTGAGAAAAGAAGAGGTCAGAGAAGGTATTAGATAAATATTCCCACTCATCCGGACTAGCACCCGCATCCTTAGACATCTCCCACTCTTTGTACCACTGGTACACCACATCCTACAAATAGTACGAAGTTAACTTGACACCTTCCACCTCTGACGCATGCATAAAATGGGAGATCTTCAATATTTCATCAATGAAACTTTGGGGATCTTCCTCAACTTTCACACTCATAAACATAAGAGGGTGCAACTTCATGAATTGGCCAACCCTTGTGGCCTCAGAAGATGGAGAAAAAGAGGCACCATACCCAAATTGAGAAGATACCAATTGGGTCAATAGGTTGATAGAGCGACGAAACTGCATATGAGTAGCATTCTCTTGAGGTGATTAGGAAAGAGCGTCACTCTTATAAAAGAGTTGGTTGGGATAGGAGGAACTCCATGAAGATGCTCGGATGCCGCAGCTCTAGCACGGGGTTGAACTCCCAAAGTTGGATGAGCTCCGTCCATATTATCCCCAGCTGGGATAGAAGCATTTGCCTGAGTATCAGATCTCCTTGGCGGCATGATATAAAATATGGCAAATGGTAATCAGAAAAATCAGAGACCTTAGACTCTACAGCTTGATATTGAAATATAATAAAGAAAAACATTCCTAAAATGCCTCATAGCCCCTCTTTTATCAGTGTGGCGTGCTTTACACGCATAAACGAGACTCTACTTGACATGGTATTGTGAATGCCCAACTAACCCTGAACCTAGGCTCTGATACTAACTTGATATGAACCAAACTTTAGACCATGTCATATAGGCACCTCAAGCTCACATGAACTAAAAGTTTCCCGATAACCCAACATAATCATCTCAACATACCATAGGAGTCGGAGGGAATCTAACTCACAAATTAGAATAGTGAAAATAATAATATATGTCAATATTAGATTCATTTTAATAGCTACGCCCAAGTTCACAGTAGTTCACAACACCTTAACAGAAAACCATAGTCAATAAGTGTATGTAACAGGACAAGCCCCCGACGATAGCCAAACCAAGTCTAAAAGTGACTAAGTCTAAAGATGAGAGACCAAGACATAACGTCTTTCGAAGTAGGGAAGCTCACCACTTCAATTCAAGCATGAACCCCTTCGATCTACTAACCACAGCACAACAAAATAAAAAGGTGCTCCGAGCCCAACGTTGCATGGGCATGTAGCATCCGGAGACGATTAGCAGTTGGAACGCTAGCATGTAACTCAAAGGTAAGGAGAAAAAAAGTATAATTGATCAATCCATGTCAATCCATCATATGCAATCACATTTACATAAGAATAGGCATATTGAAGACACATATACATATAGTGACATTACAAGTCAAATCATGAAACAAGTCATAACATGCATTTATGACACATTCCTTCAAGAGACAGGGGTAAAGGACTACCATCCCTCCACCCTTATATTTTAGGCACATAGAATCCTTTACGCTATAATAGGAAAGGGGACATGAGCCTCGAGCCAAAACATCATATATTGTAAGAGGACTTGGACCACAAACCAACATGCTTTGC
Source organism: Capsicum pubescens (assembly GCA_030864215.1). NCBI lineage: Eukaryota > Viridiplantae > Streptophyta > Magnoliopsida > Solanales > Solanaceae > Capsicum > Capsicum pubescens. Next base: position 186,745,849 of record CM061544.1, on the reverse strand, counting down.
ATGGTAAGCGGACTTAGACCATGAACCCACATGCCTTATATGGTAAGCGAACTTGGACCACAAACCAACACACCTTATATGGTAAGCAGACTTAGACCACGAACCAATACACTTTATATGGTAAGCAAACTTGGACCACTAACCATCATTTCTTATATAGTAAGCGGACTTGGACCACAAACCAACATGCCTTACATGGTAAGAAGACTTGGACCACAAACCAAAATGCCTTATATGGTAAGCGGACTTGGACCACAAACCATCACGACTTATATGGTAAGCAGACTCAAACCTAGAACCAATAAGCCTTTACACACATACTAGCACCCATTCAATTCATCGCATAGGAACTCAACTTATCTCGAGGCATTCAAGCCATCAAGGCTACACATCAATACCATAGACTATCACATAATCTCTACCAGCCCATTTGGTCATTACTCACATGGTTAGGCCCAAGGCCTTAGTTCATTACACAATTCAAGTTTATTTATGGTCATCAAGACTCCTACCAACACTCATTCATACTTATTAATCTTATGTACACCTTTTATTCAAACACAATTCGAGTTCATACTTTAGGGACTATGACCATTTAGTCAACCAATCATCAAGGATATGCATTTAGTCATCATATGGCCAATAAGGACTTTACCAAGCATTCACATATATTCAGCCACACACATAAGGGCTTTAACACATTTAACCAAATTCAACATTTTTCATGATCATATGGCCCTTATGAGGTCCTTCATTGCTAAACCCTTTCAATAGGCCAATGCCTTAACTTATTTCATCACACATTTCAAGTTATGGTCATCATGACCCATACAAAATATTCACTTTTCATTAGTAAGTTTACACCACCTTCTTACCATAGTTAGGACAAACACACACATCAAGTCCATTTTCATGCATAGGGTTTTAACTCTTTATTAGTCATTAACCCAACAATATCATCTATTAAACCATACATGGCTCACAATACTTTTACAACATCATTTACCAATCGATCATACTCATTTGTTCCATTACCCTAACTCGATATTCTATCCATATGTAACTAGTCATTTCACTTAGACATTTTCACAAACACCTTGGGTGCATACTTTTAACAAGGTCATTTTCATCGAAGAAATCATTAGAACTAAGGTTCCTCAAGACCCTCATGTTAAAAAATATACAAAAAGCACCCCCATATTCAATATACCATCCATAACATGTATCAACACAAATATAAGCAATATTCATCATATTCATTGTTAGGTAAAAAAACCTTTTTCATTTGATTCAAAGCCACCATGTACACTTACTAATCCAAGTGTAAAATAAAATGGTTTAGAGTTATTTAAATAGTGGAAAAGATACATGCCTTAAACAACTTGAATCACCAATAATCTTGATCTCTCCCTTGACACTAGATGAACACCTCCAAACCCTAGCCTTTAATCTCGCTTCCAAGAGCCTTTAAAGTGATTAGAGTGTTTGAGTCTTGTAAAATAAAGTCTTGGGGGATACAATACTTTATATAGTGAGAGGGTTTAGGGGTTTAGGAAAGGGAAATGACCAAAAGTTCCTTGGTTAAAAGATGGACAACACACACATGCAGGGGTACGACTCCCCCTCACTGTTCACTTGGCAATCATAACCTAGGTATGAGTGGTACCCTAACTCATACCCTAGCTTTCTCCTAAGTTACCCATACTGTTATGGGTATGAAAAAGGACCTTTGAGTCTTAACCAAGGGTATGACTCTCCCTTCAAACGTTAGCTCAACTCGTGACCAAAATAGTCCACTCTAGGGTAGAGACTTTACTCTATACGGTTGGCTAGTATACTACTCCTAAGCTTGGTTATGACCAAGGAATGACCTTGTCGTATGGAAGACAGTATGTTACCTTAATATACTTCTCTGGATACGAAAAAAAAGGGCATGGTGGGTACGAGTCGTGACCTAAGGTAAGACTCAAGTACACCCAACCGTATCCACTCCAGAGGCATCAAAAGTTGATATTTTCTCAAGGGTTCAAGTCTAGGTGCTTCACTTCTTCCCTATTTGGGATCATTTACCCATGAAGGAAGGGCAAATCAAGTATATACATAAGTTAACACATCAACTTACATCATGGAAACCTTTACACAAGTTAAAAAGAACACACAACAAGGATACAACACAACACATATAATGACCATCGCCAGTCAACCAAAATTTTTTGCAAGGCCACGTTCTTGGGTATTTCACCATGAGTCGTAGTCTGTATTATAGTTGAGGGACCCCTCTCTAGTTACCCTATCACTTACACCATATGACTCGTAAGGTCTTAGTCGTAACTAAGACAAAAGCATTTAGGGTACACACTGGTCAACCTACGATGGGTATACTACGACTCATATAGAGTCATTACAACTTGCAACCCCCCAATACTAGTCACAATAGAAACTCTGGGCTAGCACACTAGTTACGCTACGATTGAGGTGTTAAGACCCGTATACAGAACTCATGACTTATATGGAGAGTTGTAGGTTGGACAGTGAATTCAAAGACTAAGAACTTTTGAAGGACCAAAAATCCGGGGTGTTACATTCTCTCCCCCTACCACCAGGATCATTAATCCCCGAATGATGAGACAAGATATTCATTAGCATGATTTAACGCAGAAAAAAACCACACATTCCCTTAACAAAGATGAAAAATAAGGATATTAAGAAATACGCATACCTTGAGTATGATTATCCAAAGCGGAAACAGGAATGGATATTCGGACTTCATTTCCTAGTCAGCTTCCCAAGTAGCTTCTTTAAACTTATGAATCTTCATAGAACCTTCATCGAAGCCACATTCTTAGTCCTCAAATGGCAAAGTTTCCTATCCAAAATCATAATCGAGCCTTCCTCATAAGACCAGAAATCTAAAACACCAACACTCTCCAAAGAAACAATAAAAAAAGGATCACCCATGCACTTCTTCAATATTGAAATATGAAAGGCCGGGTGGATAGAACCTAAACTCAAAGAAAACTCCAACTCATATTCCAAATTACCTACTCTCTTCAAGATCAAGTACGGTCAAACGTAATGAGGAATGAGCTTCCCTTTCTTTCCAAACCTCATCACTCCCTTCCTGGGAGACACCTTCAAGAACACCCAATCACCAACATCAAACTCCAACCCCATACGTCTCATATTCACATAAGACTCTTTGTGACTTTGGACGATCTTAAGTCTATCCTAAATCACATTTACCTTTTTCATGGCTTGGTGAACCAAGTACAAGCCGAACAACTAGTCCCACCAATTTTAAACCACCCAATGGGAGACCTACACCTTCTACCATAAAAATCCTTGAATGGAGCTATCTGAATACTCGAGTGATAGTTGTTATTATATGCAAACTCAATGAGGGGAAAATGATCAACCCAACTACCACCAAAGTCAAACACACAAGCCCTTAGAATATCTTCTAAAGTCTGAATAGTCCTTTGTGCTTGTCCATTTGTCTGAGGGTGGAACGCAGTGCTAAGTTTCACCTTAGTCTCCAAACTTCTTTAGAAAGAACGCCAAAAGTCAGAAGAGAACTATGTACCTCGGTTGGATATGATAGAAACAAGTGCACTATGTAACTTGACGATCTCCTAAATGAAAAGCTTCGCATAATCCTCTGCAGAATAATTAGTCTTCACTGGCATAAAATAAGCAGACTTATCCATCCTATCCATGACGACACAAATCGCATCAAACTGACTATGAGATAGTGGGAGACTAGTAACGAAATCCATATTAATCACTTGCCATTTCCATACGGTCAACTCAATATCTTGAGACAAATCACCAGGCCTCAAATGCTCCAACTTTACTTGTTGACAAACCATAGACTTAGCCACAATATTGGCCACATCCTTCTCACTACTAAAAAAACAATTTTTTTACCACAAAAAACTGACCACAGCTTGTGGTCGCAAAAAAAGGGACCATATGTGGTCATTTTTTTATTTTTTAAAAAAATATTTTTTTATTAAAAAAAGCAACCACGTGTGGTCGCTTTTATATTTTAAAATACCAAAATTATCATTTCAATAATTTTTATATTAATTATTATTTATTTTTAAAAAAAAAAAAACCACTTGTGGTCGCTTTTAGATTTTTAAAAATTGTGCCTAAAAATAATTTTAAAAAAAACAACATAATTTAAAAAATTAATTAAAAATTATTTTTTAAAAATGACCACATGTGGTTGGTTTTATTTTAAAAATTAAATTTAAAATATTTTATAAAAGCGACCACAAGTGGTTGGTTTTAGAATAAAAAATTAAAAATAAAATTATTCAGAAAACCAACCACTTGTGGTCGGTTTTATTTTCAAAATTAAATTTAAATTTTTTTATAAAAGAGACCACAAGTGGCCGATTTTGAATAAAAAAGAAAAGAGAAAATTATTTCGGAAACCGACCACTTGTAGTAGTTTTATTTAAAAAATATAATTAAAAAATATTTTTAAAAAGCGACCACTTGTGGTTGGTTTTTTTCTCGCCTCAAATCCTATTGGGGCGGACTGGCACCCGTAACCGAGGAGGCCCAGGAGAACCAGCTCATAACTTTATACTTCCAATGCATACCTCTATGAAAACCCAAAATTCGGACAGCATCATGTCGCATATAAAAGAAAATAATCACCTGTATAAGCTCGAGTACACATATATATGTATATACAATACTTGGTCGTTGGAGCCATCATGCCTATTAACAAAACACCACCTTGACTGTACATTAGGTCTACAAAGCCTCTAGATAATACACAGAGTTTAACTAAGGTCGGGACACACCCCTCCATATAACTAACTTCTATACAATACCAAAAGTGACTGGATATGACACGGAAAGCCCCGAAGAAAACTAGAGCTCACCAAAAGCAGTTGGATATCCTGGCTCCTACTTGTGTGGTGTATGAGTTGAGGTACCTGTGCCTGCAGCATGAAATACAGGTCCCCCGTGGGGGACGTCAGTAAGAAATATGTACTAAGTATGTAAAGTTGTAGATAATTACATATGATATAGGAGCTCAATAGAAATCAGAAACAAGTGAATAAATCGTAATAGGAGTGGACCACACTTACTAGAACTTGTGACAACCTGTACATTGTATTTATTCAATCACTTTACCTTCATTCTTATCATCTTTGTAATCAATACTCTGTACTGTGACCATTAGGCTATCTCCAGTACATATCAACTGGGATCGACCCATGATAGGCTTATGCCCCTGGGATACCACCCATAAACACATAAATAGGGATCGACCCATGATAGGCTTATGCCCCTGGGATACCACCCGATAAGAGAGAACTTTCATCACTTAGTTCAATTAATCTTTGAGATTGTTATTTCGGTCGCCGCCACATTTTTGAAACTTTGAAACAATGATACATCAATAAGAGACATATAAATAGACCATCAATGCAATAACAATGAAGTAAGAACTCATTGGCACATCAATGAAGTGTTTTGGAGTCATCAATGACATAACAAGGAAGTAGGAACTTATTGGTATATCAATGAAACGTTTTGGGGTCATTAATAGCACATGGATCTTGTTTGAGTAACTAGATACCTTCTGACATTCATTAGTGCAATAAACATGTAAGATTTGGAAAACAAGTAAGTATTGGAATGTCTTGACATCTTGTAGGGTGGAAACATGTTCATTGTTAACGTAGGACATCATACAAAACCATTATGGATCACATGTTATTGAATAGCTTTGGAAACTTTCTTAATAGAACAATTGTTCACTTTCATGCCAAAGATATGGTATAGAGTATGCTTTACATACCTGACTTTCAACCTTCAATACTAGTCCCAAATAGACTTCCCATCTTTTCGAATTACTTATCTGCAATGAACATATATAGCAATCTAGTATTAGCAACCAAACGTCACAATTCAATTATTTGAATTCACCAAACTAGTGGTTAAGTAGTAAGACTTAATTACACCATAAAGGGTGTCACTTTAACCCTCTTATACTCCAATTACATTCACATGCCATGCAGATTCATACAACATCCTCCAATATCATGTTTGGATTCATTTATCCTTCCAACTAATCCATTAAACCAAATTGAGACATAGACATAAATAATTATCAATTCAATAGTATATCACCATATACACCTTCCATAACTCAATTACCATATCCACCTTCCACAATTCAATACAACCAAACTATGCAAAATAGTCCATAACCTTATTTCCATCACCTTTCAATAACAACCAATACATATAATCCTCTATCATACATATACATATGGAAAAGAACAAAGGAAAACAATATTCATACCTTAGAATTCACCTCTTGATTATGAAATCATGTTTTCACAAATAATAGGTACCGTTCGAAGCTCTCGAGATGACAAACGCAGTTATCAGATTACTTTGGAATTTCTACGGTTGAATCAAAAGTAATTTAAAGGTCAAATTTGGCTAGGGTATGTTCTTTCTCAATGATTGATGATGAAAATGAGTTTTTGAACTCATATACATGTATATATACACATATTCCCATCCATAATATAATAGGAAATGACCAAAACGCCTTTAAAATTTAAATAATGTCAAATCTGTCCTTTGATGAACTGTTTTGATAAGCTAAAGTAGATCGACCATAACTCTTTGCTCCAATATCATATTTGGGTGAAATTAGTATAGTTGGGAGTATAATTAAAAGGTATTTCATTTCATATAAAGTAGGCCACCCAGTTCGTCTTGTACAAGGAGTTATGGTCGTTTGAAGTTGACCCTAAAAATCTGTTTTGATAGGCTGAAGTAAAATGAGTATAACTCCTTACTCAGACGTTGGATTTGGATGAAACCAATTGCATTGGAAATAAGACTCAAAGATATTTATTTTCATAGGTATAATCTCTCCCAGTTCATTATATTAAGGGAGTTATGATCATTTGAAGTTGACCCAAAAATTCGGCTGGCCTCAGTAGTTTGTGTGCAGGAAATTTTCCTGCACATTTACTATTCCCAAATATCCCGACCACCGTTTTATAGTTTTGAACGTTCTCGATTATATACGAAACCTATCCATTTTTGGAAATATTTATATCGTTGGAAAGCTTATTTAATAACCTTCGCATGGAACCATCGACGGGCAAATTCCGGTATAAATAAAATAAAAAATTAATTCCATATAAATAAGACCAATACACGTACTTGAATACGCCAATGCACGTACTTGAATATGGGGTGTTACATCCTTTCCCCCCATTAGGACATTATTTCTCGAATGTTAGCGTATTTATTGAACCGAAACAAGTTCAAGTCCATCATTAATATTCACATCATCACATAAATACTATGCATATATAAAAAAAAACTTACTTGTTAATGTTCTAACTCCGTTTCTTGAACTTCCTCTTCATCTTTGAACAAATGAGGGTACTTAGATTTCATTTCTTCCTCAGCTTCCCATGTAATCTCTTCCCTTTGACGATTTCTCCAATGTACTTTCACAGATGCTATCTCTCTATTTCTCATTTTCTTAACTTGGCGATCTAGAATAGCAATAGGAACTTCCTCATAGGTAAGATCTTCCGCAACTTGCACATCCTCAGTAGAAGTGATATGTGATGGATCTCCGATGCACTTTCGAAGCATTGACACATGAAATACCGGATGTACTGATGAGAGCTCTTGGGGTAGCTCTAATTCATATACAACTTGTCCAAATCTTCGAGTGATCTTATACGGGCCTATATAGCGTGGACTCAACTTCCCTTTCTTGCCAAATCTTATTACCCCTTTCATTGGTGATACCTTCAAAAATACCCAATCACCTATAGAAAACTCTAGCCCTCTCCTTCTAATATCCGCATATGACTTGTGTAAACTTTGGGTTGTTTTCAGTCGTGGCTGAATTACTTTAACCTTCTCTATGGCTTGATAAACAAGATCTATTCTGAACAAAAGAGTTTCACCAACTTCGAACCATCCTATTGGTGATCTATACTTTCTTCCATATAAGGCTTCATATGGTGCCATTTTGATACTTGAATGATAGATATTATTGTAGGAAAACTCAATAAGAGGTAAATGATCATCCCAGTTGCCCTTAAAATCTATTACACAAGCTCGTAGCATATCTTCAAGTGTTTGGATGGTACGTTCTGCTTGTCCATCTGTTTGAGGGTGAAAATTTGTATTCAACTTTACTTGTGTTCCCAAACACCTCTAAAAAGACTTCCAAAAGTTTGCGGTAAATTGGGTTCCCCGATCTGATATAATAGAGATTGGCACTCCATGTAATCGGACTATCTATTTAATGTAAAGCTTTGCATACTCTTCAACTGTGTAAGTGGTCCTAACTGGTAGGAAATGTGCAGCTTTTGTAAGCCTATCAACAATCACCCATATAGAGTCAAACTTCCGGGATGTACGAGGCAAACCAATAACGAAATCCATGTTGATCATGTCCTACTTCCATCTTGGAAGATCAATGCATTGCATATAACCTTCGAGTTTTTGGTGCTCAACTTTAACTCTTTGACAATTTGGACATTCAGCTACAAATTCTGCAATGCTCTTCTTCATGTCATTCCACCAATACATATCTATCAAATCTTGATACATTTTGGTTGATCCTGGATGAATGGAATACCTTGAACAATGTGCCTCTGTCATAATCTTCTTTCTTAGCCCATCTACATATGACACGCACAATCGGTTTTGGCACTGAAGTACTCCTTCTCGCGTAAGCTCAAATTCCTTGGCCGCACCACTCTGAACGTTCTCCTTAAGCTGTAATAAAATAGGATCTGCATATTGCTTCTCTTTCACTTCAGCTACTAATGAAGATTCCGCAACATTATGTACGATAAGCTGTTTATCCGGAGTTTCAAGAAGGCGAACTCCAAAACTAGCTAACTGGTGAAGATCTTTAATCATCCCTTGACTTTCTATAGGCGCCATCATAGCCTTACGATTTAACGCATCAGCTACCACATTTGCTTTCCCTAAATGGTACAAGATATCAATATCGTAGTCCTTTAATAGTTCAAGCCATCTCTGTTGCCTTAAATTTAGATCCTTCTGATTAAAAATATATTGCAAGCTCTTATGGTCAGTATATATATAGACATAAACCCCATATAAGTAGTGGCTCCATATCTTTAAAGAAAAAATAACTGTTGCCAGCTCAAGATTGTGTGTAGGATAATTTTTCTCATGTGGCCGCAATTGTCTAGAACATATGCTATTACCTTACCATGCTGCATCAATACACATCCTAAACCAATTCTGGAAGCATCACAATACACTGTATACCCTTCGGTGCCTTCTGGAAGAACCAACACGGGTGTAGAAATCAACTTGTTCTTTAAATCTTGAAAACTCTTCTCACAGGCATCATTCTATTGGAATTTGGATGCTTTATGGGTTAACTTGGTTAAGGGCGCTGAAATGGAAGAAAAACCTTCAACAAACCTTCTATAATAACGGGCCAACCCGAGAAAACTACGAATCTCTGTAGGCGTTATGGTCCTTGGCCAGTTCTTCACAGCTTCTATCTTTTGAGCATCAACCTTTATCCCTTCACTAGATACAATATGACCCAAAAATGCCACCGACTTTAACCAAAACTCACATTTAGAGAACTTTGCATAAAGCTTACAATCACGAAGAGTCTGCAATGCCTGTCGTAAGTGATTGGCATGGTCCTCTTCTGATCTAGAATAAACTAGAATACCATCTATAAAAACTATCACAAATACATCCAGGAATGGCTTAAACACCCTATTCATCAAATCCATAAAAGTTGTGGGTGCATTTGTTAGCCCAAATAACATAACTAGAAACTCATAATAACCATACCGTGTTAGGAAAGCTGTATTGGGTATATCCTTCTCTTTGACCCTCACTTGGTGGTAACCTGACCTAAAATCAATCTTAGAAAAGCATTTGGCGCCCTGTAACTGATCAAATAAATCATCAATTCTTGGGAGAGGATATTTATTCTTAATTGTCACCGTATTCAATTGCCGATAATCAATACACATCCTCAGCGAGCCATCCTTTTTGCGCACAAATAACACTGGTGCTCCCCAGGGGACATACTAGGCCTTATGAATCCCTTCTCTAGCAAATCTTTCAATTGCTCTTTCAATTCTCGAAATTCTGCTCGGGCCATTCTATACGGAGTAATGGAGATTGGTTGGGTGCCTGGTATTACATCAATACCAAACTCTACTTCTCGTTCAGGAGGCAAACCTAGAAGATCATCACAAAATACATCAGAAAATTCATTTACCACCGAAACAGCGTGAAGAGTTGGTGGATCCTCTTTTGTATCCCTTACTCTAACTAAATGATATATGTATCCCTTGGAAATCATTCTTCTTGCCTTAAAATAAGAAATAAATCTACCTCTTGGCTCGCCAATTTCACCTTTCCATTCAAGGACTGATTCATTTGGAAAATGGAAATATACCTTTTTCGTACAACAATCAATTATGGCATAACAAGACGCCAACCAGTCCATACCCATTATAACATCAAAATCTACCATTTCTAACTCCACAAGATCATCCATCGTATCACGACTACAAACAGTTACTATGCAGTTTCGGTAAACCCTTCTAGCTATAATAGATTCCCCAACCGGTGTGGACACTTCAAATGGCTTAACTAATAGTTCAGGTATTCTTTCGAACTTTCCAGAAACCAATGGAGTAACATAAGATAATGTAGAACTGGGATCAATTAAGGAATACACATCGAATGAAAAGATAGACAATGTACCCGTAACCACATCTAGGGAAGCCTCTAAATTCTATCGATCCTCTAGAGCATACGTACGATTTTGAGCCCCGCTAGAACTCGTGGCTCCTCTATCACCTCTAACACGACCCATTGGTTGTGCACCCCTTCCTGAATAAGGCATCGATGATGATGATGCAACAAATGACCCCATAGGTCATGCCATACCCCCTATGCCCCTTCGTGGGCATTCTCTCATCATATGCCCCGACATACCGCACCAAAAGAAAACATTGGTCCCCAGCCGACATGCGTCCAAATGATACCTTCCACATTTATTGCATGGCTCTCGAGGAGGTCTCGATTAGCTCATATTCCCTTGCCCTTGGTACCCCACTGTCCGTGAACTCCGACTCTCACTTCTGTGCCTAAATTGATTTCCTCTAGAACCTTGGAACTGTGGTGGGGCACTAGCTGCAGAGTAAGAAGATAATGGCCTAGGTGGTCTAGCAGAAAACTGTAGTCTGAACCCTCCTTGGGATGCCATGAACTGCCCTGTAGATCTGGCCCTCTTGGAATATCCTCTTTCTAATTCCTGTGTTCTTCTCCTATGCCTCTGATCTTCTATTTTTTGTGCAAAAGCTTGGATCCTCGCTATGTCCATATCTTTGTTCAAAGTGGCAATAGTATAATCTTTAACCAAATATGGATCCAGCCTATCCACATATTGATGAACTCTGTCATCCATAGTAGCTACAACATTAGGAGCATATCTCGACAAGGAATTAAATTAGAGACTGTACTCTCTCACGCTTATATTCCCCTAATAAAGATTTAAAAACTGATCTGCACGGGCCTGACGAATCTCGAATGGAAGATAATGATCAAGAAATGCCTCTTTGAACTCTTTCCAAGTAGCTGGGGGTGCATCAATACCGCTAGATAGTTTCCAGTCCTCGTACTAATATATAGCCTCCCTTTTGAATCTATACGCCGTTAACTCCACTGTCTCTCTACCCGTTACATGAATAACATCTAAGGCCCTTTGAATTTGATCAATAAAGTCCTGTGGGTCCTCGTTAAGATCTGATCCAGTAAAAGTGGGAGGATCCATCTTAATAAAATACTGTGTTCAAAGGCTAGACGCCCTATTTGTACCACTAGGACCCGTGGTAGGAATGGCTTTCCCTTGAGCTTGCCCAGCAACTATACGAGTCAAAAGTTGCACTGTATTTCTAAGATCTTGATCAGTAACATTAATAGGTGGCTCTGGGGAAATAGTTCTCCTCCCCCTTATTTCTTCCAGAGTGGAAGAAGTTTCTGATGAATGCTCAGCTGGAGCCTCACTTTGATTAGCTGGTATAGTGGGTGACTTACTAGTCCCCTCTCCGGCAGCCACATCTACTTTATTACCGGTATTCTTGCTTCTGGTAAATGGCATTATTACTATAATAAGAGAAATAAACGGATTCAGTGGTCAACTATGACTTCATATACAATATAGGCTCTATCGCACGATCTAAGACATGAAGAAATGGGACAATTCCTAAATGTTCATAGCCTCCTGTTTATAGATGCGGTGCATGACACACCAATAAACAAGACTCTACGTAGACACGGCTTTGTAGACTCGCTAGGACAAACTTCTCTGATACTACTTTTGTCATGCCTCAAATCCTATTGGGGCGGACTGGCACCCATAACCGAGGAGACCCGGGAGAACCAGCTCATAACCTTATACTTCCCATGCATACCTCTATAATTCGGACAGCATCATGTTTCATATAAAATTCGGACAGCATCATGTTTCATATAAAAGAAAATAATCACCTGTATAAGCTCGAGCACACATATATATGTATATACAATACTTGGTCGTTGAAGCCATCACGTCTATTAACAAAATACCACCTTGACTGTACATTAGGTCTACAAATCCTCTAGACAATACAAAGAGTTTAACTAAGGTCGGGACACACCCCGCCATATAACTAACTTCTATACAATACTAAAAGTGACTGGATATGACATGGAAAGACCCAAAGCAAACTGGAGCTCACCAAAAGTAGCTGGATATCCTGGCTCATACTTGTGCGGTGTATGAGCTGAGGTACCTGTGCCTGCAGCATGAAATGCAGGTCCCCCATGGGGGACGTCAGTACGAAATATGTACTGAGTATGTAAATCTGTAGATAATCAGATAATCACATATGATATAAGAGATCAATAGAAATCAGAAAAAAGTGAATAAATCGTAATAGGAGTGGACTACACTTACTAGAACTTGTGACAACCTGTACATTGTATTTATTCAATCACTTTACCTTCGTTCTTATCATCTTTGTAATCAATACTGTACTGTACTGTGACCATTAGGCTGCCTCCAGTACATATCAACTGGGATCGACCCATGACAGGCTTATTCCCCTAGGTACCACCCATAAACACATAAATAAGGATCGACCCATGATAGGCTTATGCCCCTGGGATACCACCCGATAAGAGGGAACTTCCATCACTTAGTTCAATTAATCTTTGAGATTTTTATTTCGGTCACCACCGCATTTTTTATACTTTGAAACAATGATACATGAATAAGAGACATATAAATAGACCATCAATTTAATAACAATGAAGTAAGAACTCATTGGCACATCAATGAAGTGTTTTGGAGTCATCAATGACATAACAATGAAGTAGGAAAAAGGATAAAAAGATAATAGGGTCGGTTTTGGAGTCATCAATGACATAATAGGGTCGGTTTTGGTATTAAAAAGATAAAAAAGAAAATTATTTAGGATACCGACCACTTATGGTCGCTTTGTATTAAAAAAATAAAATATTTTAAAAAAGAGACCATTTTTGGTTGGTTTTTATTAAAATATAATTATATGTAAAATCAAATATATAATTTTTGAAATTACACTAATCACACGTAGTCAATAACCAATATAATAATAATAAAAATAATCAAACTTACATTTTGTAAAAAAAAATTATACTAAGAAATATATCAAATAAAATAAATAAATTACGTTAATCGTACTTTATCTTTTACTTATGTTTCAATATATAATATAAATATTTTCCTTTGTATATACGTTAAATGACGTTAAACATAATCTTTGTATAATAAATATGTGTATATCATACAGTTGAGGTAATGATATTATGCTACTATTGCAGTTATAATAATGTAACGTACAGATATAACCGATAATTCATCATAATATAAGGAATGTGTTCTATTATAAGGTAATATAATTGTGTATGTTATGTATATAGTACGTATTCAAAATTTGATATATATATATATGACGTAGTGATCAATCGTTGAACGACGTACTCAAAAATTAGTAGAATCTATCCAAATAAATTGAATACCTTGATTTGAAACGATAGAAGTAATAATATACTATACGTTGAAGTTATATTAATGTAAACTAATCAAATTAATCGATAACTCATCAAAGTATGTATGTGAAATACGTCGCATTATATTATTCGATAATACACTCGTGTCCGTATGTGATGTATATAGTACATATTTAGAACTTGATATAGTCGATAGTGTGTATAGGTGTGTGTATGTATAGGTGTATATATAGTATATATACATATTATGTAGTGAAGGTATAATAATGACATAAGATAAACTAACCGATAATTCATTTGAGTATATATGAAATACGTTGTATATTATTATGGGGTAGTAAAATCGTGAATGTGATGTATATAGTACGTATTTGAAAGTTGATAGCCAATTGAATATATCTATATATACGAAAATCTTGTGTAGTGACGTATACAGTAATCGAAAGCTAGATAACTGAATCTATATATCAAAATTTTTTGAATAATATGTTGATATCATACTATTGAGGAAATAGATATACTAATTGTGCCAATGTAGACACGTGTATATTATTGAAGTTGTAATAACGTAAGACAATTAATCGATAATTTATCTGATTAACACGTTATATTACAAGGTAGGCATATATAATATCATATTTAAAATTTAATTAATCAAAAAATTATTGTAATTTGCAAAATTCATTGATATTATTATATGATTGAGGAAATATACTACTCGTGTTAATATGATGATAAAATAACTAATTATCTGATTTATATATATATATATATATATGCATTGCATTAAATTATTTGGATGTTGTTATAAATACTATACAATTTATTAAAATTTTAATTTTTTAATAAAAATCAACCGCTTATTTTGATAATACCCGTTAATGACCCGACCCAACCCAATCTTAGTTTCCCTTTTCCCTTTGTATATTATTATGAGGTAATAAAATCGTGTATATGATGTATATAGTCATAATTAATAAAAATTGAACACAAGTGATCGTTTTCCGATAGTAACTTTTTCAAAAATAAATCAAACACTTGTATTTTATTTTGCTAATAATGTTATAATAATAAATATTTAATCTGACCCGACCCAACCCATCAAAATAACCCTTTTCCTGTCTAATTACCCTACCCCTCACCCCCACTAACTCTACACAGCAACACACACCCGACCTAAATCGCGACCCGA
Organism: Capsicum pubescens; assembly: GCA_030864215.1. Taxonomy (NCBI): domain Eukaryota; kingdom Viridiplantae; phylum Streptophyta; class Magnoliopsida; order Solanales; family Solanaceae; genus Capsicum; species Capsicum pubescens. The sequence continues at coordinate 186,730,527 of CM061544.1, read as the reverse complement.
TTGGCAGCATTCGACAGCTCGGCAAACCTCAGAACCTCGACAACGGCAGCTTTCCTAATTTTTTTGTCGGGCCACCTAATAACCCGATAAATAATACACATTACACACTGGTCTCAGCCCCAATTATAATTATCAATAGTCCAACACTGAATACCCATTACCCGTCCCACTGGCCCAAAACTCTTAAAAGACAAAACGACCCATTCCCAAGCCCAAATGCCCAAACTCGTTCGTATGCCATAGGGTTAGAGATTATATATATATGTATATATGTATATTTCATGTATCTATGTATGCAGCCAAAATCCAACTAAATGTATTCAATTATATATTGAATACATTGATATCATACGAACAATTGAACAAAGTAATAATATACCGTTGAGGTTGTAATGTAATAATGTAAGATAAATTAAATGATAATTTATAAGAGTATATATGAAATACATTGTATTACGAGGTAATATACTCGTGTATGTGATGTATATAGTACATATTTCAAAGTTGATAGTCAATCAAAAGTATATATTTATATATACGTATCTCTCGTGTAGTGATGTACATAGTAGTCAAAAGCTAGCTAACTGAATCTATATATTCAAATATTTTGAATAATATGTTAACATCATATGATCGAGGTAATAATACACTATTGAAGTTATAATAATGAAGCTAATTAATCGATAGTAATTTTCAACACTTAAATATTAGAAAAAAATATTAATTCTGATGACTTTTAATAAAGAAAGATTTTACTATAAATATATTTAATTAATTTTTAACTTTTAAATATTATGAAAAAATAGTGAAAAGATGATTTTGACAAAAGCAAAAACTTTCAATGAAGGGAAAAAAGTTCAAACAACATTTCGAAGACCCTTCGCACTTTTAATATATTATAGATATAGATTATAGATTATAGATTATAGATATAGATTATTAAAATGACAGCTAATTTTATTTAATTTCTTTATGCCTTTAATTTATAGCCATTTTTTGCACCCAATTAATATCAACTTTAGTCAAATTGATATTAATTTTGATCTCCAAACAAAGCTTTAATTTTAGAACACTTTTTAAATTCTTTTAATCTTAGCCGTGGATCAAAAATGATCCAATGGCTGAGATCCCATTATCATTTCCTCTCCTTTTAAACAAAACAATAAACCCTAACTCCATTTTTTCTCAATACTAGTCGCACCTCTATAGCTCCCTCTCTCCTCTCTCACCGAAAACAACAACCACATTAGTCAGCGCCCCATCTCTTTTACTAAAATATTTCCCTCCGGCAAACTCCGTTGTTATCGTCGTTGGCAGCAGTCATGCAACTGGCGGACAGGCACCACGGCCTTCGCCGGCTCCTCCCTCTGTTCTCTAGCTAACCACCAAACCACTCTAAAACCGTATCCTTCAGTGTCGGAGCTCCACCGATGAAAGCTAACTGCCCTCGCGATTCCAATAATACCACCATCCACTAACGGGCACATCCTCCCTTCTTTCTCCTTCTCCGACCAGCAATGACCACTACTCCCTTCTATTTGTCCTGGTTTGATCTTTAATACTTTAAAAGTGCACGTTTTATTTTCTTTGTTTTTGAATTATCCGAATTAGATTCCTAGATTTAAAATATGTGGCGTTCGAGTTTGAATCTTGATTCAGTTTTTTCAATTATGTGTTTGTTTATGTCTCTAGATTAATATATGTGAAAATCCCCAAATTTTATGGACTTTGATTAAACCCCAAATTAGATAGTTTATGTAAAGTTGATGTGTATTCTCTAATCAATATTCTCTTTGAATCCTTAAATTGAAAAGAAATTTCAATAAAAATTATACACATTTATTTAGTTTCATGTGTGAAAAGATGCTTTGCTAATGAAATTAAAATTCCACCCTCTTATCTTAGTTCTTTTAAAAAAAAATGCAGAATTTTTGAAGATGTGAATGATCAACTAAAGTTAAAAGAAATTACTAAGGAGTAAGGACTCGTGCTCTAAATAGTCATACTGAAAATGAATGGTGATGTTGGTTACTGCTTTAACATATCCTAATTATCAAATTGACAAATCATCAAGTAATGATTATTTCGTTCATAAAATATATTTTCTATGAGTTCTAGTGACTTGAAAATGGTTAATTGTTGTTACTTGAAAGTGGTTAAGTATAGTGACTTGCAATGTGAATTAGTTATTTAAAAATGGTTAAGTGTAGTAACTTGAAATGTGTACTAGTGACTTGAAAATGGTTAAGTGTAGTTATTTGAAAATGGTTAAGTATAGTGACTTGAAATGTCATATAGCTATTTGAAAATGGTTTGAGTGTAGTGACTTGAAATGTGTGCTAGTGACTTGAAATGTGAATAAGTTATTTGAAAATTATTAAGTGTAGTAACTTAAAAATGATTAAGTGAAATTGGGAACTTGTGACTTGAAAACGGTTAAGTGTAGTTACTTGAAATTGTGAACTTGTGACTTGAAAATGGTTAAGTATAGTCACTTGAAATGTGTACTAATAACTTGAAAATTATAATGTATAGTTACTTAAAAATGATTAAGTATGGTGACTTGAAATGTGAATTAGTTAATTGAAAATAGTTAAGGGTAGTGACTTGAAATGTGTACTAGTAACTTGAAAATGGTTAAGTGTAGTTACTTGAAAGTGGTTAAGTATAGTGACTTGCAATGTCAATTAGTTATTTAAAAATGGTCAAGTGTAGTGACTTGAAATGTGTACTAGTGACATGAAAATGGTTAAGTGTAGTTATTTGAAAATGGTTAAGTATAGTGACTTGAAATGTCAATTAGCTATTTGAAAATGGTTTGAGTGTAGTGACTTGAAATTTGTACTAGTGACTTAAAATGTGAATAAGTTATTTGAAAATTATTGGGTAGTGACTTGAAAATGATTAAGTGAAATTGGGAACTTGTGACTTAAAAATAGTTAAGTATAGTTACTTAAAATACTGAACTTGTGACTTGAAAATGGTTAAGTATAATCACTTGAAATGTGTACTAATAACTTGAAAATAATAAAGTTTAGTTACTTGAAAATGATTAAGTATAGTGACTTGAAATGTGAATTAGTTAATTGAAAATAGTTAAGTGTAGTGACATGAAATGTGTACTAGTGACTTGAAAATGGTTAAATTTAGTTACTTGAAAGTGGATAAGTATAGTGACTTGCAATGTGAATTAGTTATTTAAAAATGATTAAGTGTAGCGACTTGAAATGTGTACTAGTGACTTGAAAATGGTTAGTTTGGTAACTTGGGAGGTGACTTAGTGACTTAAAAATGTTGAAAATGTGAATTTTTCATGAATGTAGTTTAGTTTGGTAAATTGGGGGGTGAATTGGTGACTTAAAAGTGATTAAGTGTAGGTACTTGAAATGTGAATTTTTCATATTGAATTTTTTTAAGCTTGGTAACTTAGGTGGTGACTTAGTCACTTGAAAGTGATTAAGTGTAGGTACTTGAAATGTGAATTTTTGTATTGAATGTAGTTTAGTTTGCTAACTTGGGAGGTGACTTAGTGACTTGAAAATGTTGAAAATGTGAATTTTTCATTTTGAATGTAGTTTAGTTTGGTAACTTGGGAGGCAACTTAGTGACTTGAAAGTGATTAAGTGTAGGTACTTGAAATGTGAATTTTTCATTTTGAATTTTGTTAAGCTTGGTAACGTGGGAGGTGACTTAGTGACCTGAAAGTGATTAAGTGCAGGTACTTGAAATGTGAATTTTTGTATTGAATGTAGTTTAGTCGGGTAATTTTTTTACAAAATTACCAGAAAAACCGACCACATGTGGTCGGTTTTTTGGAAAATTTTCAAAAAATCAACCACTTGTGGTGGGTTTATAAAAAAAGTTTAGAAAATTTTACAAAAAACCGGCCATATGTGGTCGGTTTACTATAATTAATTAAAAATTATTTTATTAAATAAATAATTAAATAAAAAACCGACCACTAGTGGTCGATTTTGAATTTAAATAAATTAATTAATTTTCACAAAATGGTCGCTACTGTATAAATTAATTAATTTATATACAAAATCAACCACAAGTGGTCGGTTTTTTTCTAAATTAATTAATTAATTTAAAAAACAGCGACCATATGTGGTCGCTTTTTTTAAAATTAATTAATTAATTTAAATACAAAACTGACCTCTTGTGGTCGATTTATTTTGGAAATTTATTTTTATTAAATTTATAAAAGCAATCACTTGTGGTCTCTTTTGTTTAAAAATTCTTTTTTTAAAAAAATAATATTAAATTTTAAATATATATATATATATATATATATTTAAAAAAATGACCACATGTGGTCGGTTTTAAAAAAGCTACCGCACTTTTTTCGACCACACGTTTTGGTCGGTTTTGTGGTCGCAAAACTAGGAAGTGGTCGGTTTTCCTTTGTTTTTAGTAGTGTCTTCATGTTATTCCACCAATAGATCTCTTTCAAGTCATGATACATCTTCGTCGAACCAAGATGAACAATGCTACTCGACCCATGAGCCTCAGCCAAAATTGTTTCCCACGACCCATCGACATGGAGAACGCACAATCTACCTTGGTACCTTAGGATACCATCACTACCAATCTCAAAGGACAAGACTTTCTGCTGACCCACATCTTTTTTAATTTGCATCAAGGTAGGATCTAAAACCTGTTTCTTCTTTACCTCAGAACCAAAAGGAGTCTTCACCACCTCCTGAACGATCACCCCACCATACTTGAAATCCAAAATACGAAAGCCAAGATTAGTCAAATGGTGAATATCCATCACCAAACCTTACTTCTCCTTATCAACTTGAGATAAGCTCCCTATGGATAACCTGCTAAGAGCATCAACAACCACATTAGATTTCCCTGGATGATAGTGGAGACTCATATCATAATCCTTGAGCAACTCAAACCATCTCCTTTGTCTGAGACTCAACTCCTTCTAAATGAACACGTACTGGAAGCTCTTGTGATCAGAATATATATCTCAACATGAACTCCATACAAGTAGTGTCGCCAAATCTTTAAAGAAAAAACTACAACCAACAACTCCAAATCATGTGTAAGATAATTTTTCTCATGCACCTTCAACTGCCTAGAGGCATATGCCATCACCCTTCCATGCTGCATCAAAACACAACCCAGTCTTTCACAGGATGCATCATAATATACAACAAAACCATTAGTGCCCTCGGGCAGGGTTGAAATTGGAGCCGAAGTCAACTTACCCTTCAACTTCTCAAAGCTACCATCACAAGCATCGGACCATAGAAACTTTTTCTTTTTCTAAGTCAACTTAGACAACAAAGCAACAATCGAAGAGAAACTCTCCATAAACCTTCTATAATACCCGGCTAAGTCCAAGAAACTCCAAATATTAGTTGGATTCATGGGTCTAGTCTATTTCTTTACTGCCTCTACCTTTTGTAGATCCACTTTGATTCCCTAACTAGAATCAACATGACCAAAGAAGGTCACAACATTCAACTAGAATTCACACTTAGAAAATTTAGCATACAACTATTGATCTTTCAAAGTCTGTAACACATACAGAGGTGATTGGCATAGTCCTCCTCACTCTTAGAATAAACCAGGATGTCATGAGTAAACACAATCACAAACAAAGTCAAGAACTAACGGAATACCTGGTTCATAAGATCCATGAATGCCGTCAGAGCATTAGTCAAACCAAAGGACATCACTATAAACTCGTAATGACTATGCTAGGTTTGGAAAGCAGTTGTAGGGATATCCACCTTCCTAATTTTCAATTGATGATAACCCAAATGGAGATCAATCCTAGAAAAGTACTTAGCAACTTGAAGCTGTTCAAACAGGTCATTGATCCTAGGAGGAGGACATATATTCTACACCATCACCTTATTCAACTGGCGATAATCTATACACATCCGAAGGGAACCATCCTTCTTGTGCATGAAGGGAACAGGAGCACCCCATAGAGAAACACTAGGGTGAATAAAACCCTTATCGGGTAGTTCCTTCAACTGCATCTAAGTTCTTTCAACTCAGTCAAAGCCATTATATACGAAGGAATAGAGGTAGGATGGGTATTCGGTTAAAGGTCAATCCCAAAATCAATTTCCCTATCAAGAGGAATACTAGGAAGATCATCACAAAAAACCTCAAGATATTCATTAACCACGGGAACGGATTGCAATGAAAGACCCTCTGAGTTAGAATCTTTAACCTAAATAAAATGATAAAGAAACCCTTTGGAAGCTAACTTTCAATCTCTAAGATATGAAATAAACCTTCCCTTAGGCACTAGGGAACTCCCTTCCCATTCTATAACAGACTTACTAGAAAATTTGAAAATGGTCTTATGGGTCCAAAAATCTAGAGAGGCATAGCACGAATGAAGTGCCCCTAAATTACATCAATATCAACCATCTCTAACTCTACCAGGTTTACCAAGGTATCCCTACCAAAGATAGATACCACACAACCCCTATAGACTTTTTTAAACATAATAGAGTCACTTATAGGGGTATACATAGAAAAGGGATCAGAAATACATTCAGGACCAAAACTAAAATGAATAGCAATATAAGGGGTCACATAAGAAAGAGTAGACCCTGGGTCAAGCAAGCAATACACATCACGATAGAAAAGTTGTAACGTACTAGTGACATCATCAAGAGAAGACTCAGATTCCTAACAGGTGGCAAGAGAATACAGATGATTCTGGCTAGTATCAGTACTAGAATTAGCACTCTTTGATATAGGAGCTGAGAAGCAACAACTGAAACCTTATTAGCCACTAGTAGTGATATCACCAGAAGGATAGTTCCTTTCAATATGACCTTACTATCCACATATGGAGCACTTATTCCTCCCCTCATAAAACCCATGGTGCAACTGCCCATAAAATCTGCAAGGAGGATTTGATGGAGCTAATTGGGGCCCACTGGCCTGAGATTGGGCACCTTGTAACTTAAACCCATTGTTGCTCTACTAGATGGCTTAGGGTATGGAACACTAGCCGTAGAATAAGAACCAAAATTCCTCACTTCTTCTTAGACCATTACCTGCCATCTCTACCACTATTCTGGTGACCTCCACCCTACTCAGAATACCTGAATTTCTTACTTTGCCTTTCCCCTATCTCAGTTTGTTTCTTCTTCTCCTGTTCATCCTGTTGCATATATACCACAAGCCTAGAGATATCCATGGTGTTATCCAGCAAGGCGATCTTACACTCCAACACAAAGTCCCGCAATAAGCCCAAAGCAAACTTCATCATCTTAGCCCTCAGAAAAAAACCAACTCCGGATCATAATGGGATAAATGATGAAACTTCAAGGCATACTTTTTCACAAACATCTTGTCTTGTTTCAAATTCAGAAACTCCTCAGATCTTGCCTCCCTGAACATCTTGAGGAAAGAAATGATCAAGAAAGGCACTCAAAAAGTCATCCCATATAACTTGCTTAATATCATCTCCCCCCATCTACTTGCACTCTTCATACCATTAATATTCTACATCCTTTAACTGATATATGAAAAACTCCACACTCTCTGAGTAAGAAGCATACATCACTCAAAAAATCTTTTCCATTACATCTACGAACACTTAAGGATCTTCCTCAACCTTGGAATTAAAAAAAAATCAGAGGACTCAACCTCATGAACTGACCAACCCTTGTGGCCTCATACGAAGGGGTGATAAGAGCAATATGCTCAGATTGGCACGACTGAGAGGCCACTAACTGAGTAAGCAAATGAATCAACTGGCGGAATTTAGTATTAGATACATCACCTTGAGGAATTGAAGCAGGAATATCATCAGCTCGAGGAGCCCTAGGAGGACTAGTAGGCACCGGCAAAACTCCACAAAAAATATTAGAAATAAGGACCCTAGACTAGGTCGGTACCTAATAAATAGGACGAGTTTCATTAACATTGTCGTTAAGAAGAAAAGAAGAGTTTCCATGAGCATCAGATACTCTTAGAGGTATGATCTAAAATGCAAATAAATGGAATTAGAGGAGATCTCAACATCCTAAACTCTACAGCCCAAAAGTAGAACACAAGAAAGGGAAATATTCCAAAGTGCCCCATAGGCTCTCTGTGGTGCGCTACACACCCATAAAAGAGACTCTACTTGACACAACATTGTGCATACCCAATTGACTATGAACCTAGGCTCTGATACCAACCTTTTCACCACATGAACTAGGTCCAGGCGTGATGGGTATACCAAGCCCACCATGGACCAGAGACCACCCCTATGCTAGTCAAACAGAACATAGTATACCTATAAAATGAAATTCCGAACATATAACAAGATAGAATAACCAATAACTCAAAGGAATCTAAGAATGTCAACAACATATCCTAATCTACAGTATCTGCAAAGCCTCTATCGACCAAAAATAATCTAAGTCAGGACATGCCTCAGACGATATCCATAAAAAACATGATAAAATAGACTATGATACAAAGTAAACCAAGAAGTAATAGTCATTCTGAAGAAGGAGGCTCACCACTTCAAGCTTACTCACGAATGATCCAAGATCACCTATCACTATATAGAAAAAAATAAAAGTATCACCAGTTCCTGTATCACATGGGGATACAGCATTCAGAGATGGATAGTAGGTTGAGCGCTAACATATAACTCGGGAAAGGGATAACATAATGCCAAGTCAAAACAGCAGTAAGAATCCACATACACACATTGTACATATATATATATATATATATAATATCCTGGGTAGAAAAAAAGGTTTAGCATGCAAGTAAAACATTATCCTAGACTATATAGCTTAGCCGTCATATAGAAGGCACCCATTGGTATATGTGTTTAGCTCCCCCTGCTGAAAGGGCGTCAGTGTGTGTCAGCTACATTAACCGGAAGTATCAAGGAAGACCAGGGAATGCCCCAACCCCACATCAATCTAGGATACAAAAATATATATTTATATAAAGTGTGTCATAAGCACACGGTCAACAAGACCAACCCTCACTCCAGCAAATGTGAGTTTCCAATACAAGTCCTTCAAGACTCACACCTTCACGGCTTAGCTACATAACCCTCTTTAATCCCATATTAAAATAAGTTTCACAGAACCCTTTTATTCAACCATGAAATTACATATTATGGCATACCATAGGTATCGCTATACCCTTATGCTTGGAAGATTACACTTATGCCATTTTAATTTCATTCCATCATCTGGGAGGAATTTCTCGACCCTCTTTGTTTAGTAAATCAAATTTTGGGAATATCTCAACGCTTTTAATTTATCAAATTAACTCAGGGGACTGCCTTAACCCATGAGATTTTAATTTCAATAAAAACATGGCCAACAAGGCCTTCAAAATTCATGTTCGACCTTTTAACTATTTATGCAATGCAATAGTATGGGTAAGTAACATTAAATCATGTGACAAACCATTTTCAAAACTAAGGACTTAAGTGTGATGATGGAACATAATTTCCAAACCAATTTCAATACCAAAATCATCAAATTAGGGGAATTCATTGAACCCCAATCCAATTCCCACACCCATGCATCCATTAGTTCAATACACATTGATAAAACATAACCGGTGCATAATAAATCATGGGAAAACCATTTAAGAACCAACCATGCCAAAACCCTCAGCCCATGTCAAAACCCACATTCAATTCACATCAATAATAATTTAATACACATGCTTAAAGAAAAATAAGTTTGTGGGTAGATTCACATGCTTGAATGTACAGTGAATTATAGAGAGAAACCAACCCTTTAGACCTTAGATGACCAACTTTGAGGATCCCTGACTTGTTCTTGCCTTAGGGATTTGAGAGAGTTTGAGAGAGTATTTATGTTTGATTAGTTTTGAAATAATGCCCCAAATGAGCTTTATGGTCGTGGGTCTTAAGTGGGTAAAAAGGGAAATGTCCAGAGTACCATTTATTAGAAGCTAAAAATTGTTCACTAGGGACTACGGGTCATTATACAACTCATAAGGACTCTCTACGACTCTTCACCACAAGCTATTATTTGGATAATAGTTGAGTGACCCCTCTCTGGTGCCCCTATAACTCATACTATATGACTCATCAAGAGACCCTACAACTCATAATGTCTTAGTCATAACCAATACAGAAGCTTTAGGGTACACACTAGTCACCCTACGATGGGTACACTATGACTCGTATAGAGTCATTATGACTCACAACCTGCCAGTTATGGTCACAATAAAAACTTTAGGATAGCAAACTTGTCAGGATACTAGTGGGGTCTTAAGACCTTTATAGAGACCTCATGACAATTAAGAAAAGTCGTAGGTTTGAGAGTAAGTTCAAAGACTTAGAACATTTCAAGGACCAAAAATCTGGGGTGTTACAGTCAACCCATATAAAACCCATATATCTATATCTCCTCCACGGCACATCCCTCAGATAGAGTTTTATAAGATTTCATATTTTCTATCATAAAAAGGTTTGGCTAGTGTTTCTTAGTATTTCCATGGTGGTACCATTATTTCATGAATGAGTATGAGGATGCAATTCTCACAACCAACCATAAAGAGTATTTCTTTAATAAACCATAATGAATATTTTCACAACCAAACAATAAACCCCCATGTGAGCCAAATACCCACTCATTATTTACAACTATTCATGAAATCTAACATGATTCATATGCCAATAGAGTATGAATACATCACAACACATAATTGGTATCACAACATACTTTTTCATCAAACAAGGTACAATTATCATCATGTATACAAGGCTATCAATATCACATAGGAACTCACATGGTCTTACATAGCACATAAGGTTCCAAAACCACCACATAATATCGCACATAGGCCCCCAAAATGGCGCAACATAATAAGAGAGACATAATTTCATGATTAGTCCGCACACCCTTAACTTGCATTTTGTATCAGTATTAACTACCCAGCCCAGTCTTAAAAAAGTTAAGCCATAACCTACCTCGAAAGCTAAAAATGTGATTTGCAACACTTCAATCCTAAAGTCTTACTCCTCATGAACAGATCCAGAATCAACAAAAAAATCAAAATATAGAATCTATGCATCAAACAAAAGCCAATGATACCCATATTTTCTATTTTTAATTCAGGGTCAAAACGAACCCCCAAAATAATTTTTTGAAAAAAAAGGCAAAATCATAACTTTATTTCAAAAATATGTTCCCCATATTTTAGGAGTCTATAGTTGAAAAAACAAGCAAAAATGAATTAAATGGGAGGTTCAAATCAAAGAAAAACTATTTTTAAACTTTGCCATGTAAAATCTTTGAAATCCATTTAAAAATCAAGAATCAAAGTTGTTTTGGAGGAGAAATTGAGGGAAAATGGATAATTATAGGATTATAAACTCACCAAGTGAAAAAGGAGTAAAATTGGGGTTTAAATTAGAGGAATAAAATTTTGGGCCTTATGGGCCAAAATCCCCAAATTTCATACTTTAATTCATGTTTAAAACAAGAAATTAATGTTAAAGATAAAAGAAATTAGTTGAAATAAGTGTAATGGAGCATACCCAAGCATAGAAATGGAGAAAATTTCTCAAAATAACAAAACTCTAAGCTCCAAGTTTTAAAATAGTGAAAATAATGAAATCATGGGTATATATATATTCAACTATCGGGATTGCAAAAGAGGATTGACATCACCGATCCTTTCCTAACAGAGGTATCGCGATACTGGAAAGGGTATTACTATCATAACACTTTGTCTGCAACCTAATCGCGATCATGACATAAGGCACACAATCATAGGTTCACCAAATAATTAGTGCACCAGCTAGGGACTTGGTGATTTTCTAATTCTCCACATGCCCCTAGAGATTCATTCAGAATCTTGTAAATGCAAATAAACTATGCTACCCTATCTAATTTTGATGCTCCATACTAAATGGTGATATTAGATTTTTGAAAACACTTTTTTACAAAGTTGACCCGCGAAATTCAAAATTGTAATTTTTTAAATCAAGGATCAAAATAAGATTTAAAAGCCATAAAACCACACCAATCGTATTACCACTCTAAAATTGATGTTTCAGACCTACTAGCACAGTTTGTTTTGTAATCCATCACACAGATCAAAAGATATCAACTGAATCAACTATAAGGCTCTCAAAGCCGTCGAAAATGACAAAATCACATAAATGACACTAAAATGCATTGAGAATCAGGTCAATTATCCCCACACCTCAGAAACACTACAACACAACCACGGGGAGATTAAAATAGAAAAATCACATAGAAATACATATATCACAAATTTCATAAAAATTTAGGTCGTTACATGTACAACGCAAAAGGCATGCTTTTAGGAGAAAACATTCCATATGGGCATGTGAAAGTTCTCTTCTCTTGATCCTCCAAATCTATAGCAATTTAATTATACGTGGAATACCAATATAAAAAATAATGTTGAATCTAACCTGGCAAGCAATCTAGCATCTGATCCATGAAAGGCATTGTAAATGGTCTTTTTCCATCTAAAAAATGAGTTTTTGATAATCCATGCACATTCTTGTAATTACCGTCATATTATTTTTTAAAATATTTTGTGTTTTGAGTATTTTTCCATTCCCTATGGTTGTTTTAATTCATTTAGAAGTTTTGGAGATAATTGGCAAGACCCCTAATGCATTCAGAAGTATTTTATGTGTAATTGTGGTTTTGATCAACCATAAAAGGATATGTTTAACTTTGGTCAATTTTGTGATCCGAGTGTTGGATGGTGATTTGAACAACGTCATTAGATCTGAAATGTCGATTTTGTTCTAGTAGAAAGGTTGGTTCAGGTTTGAAAAGTATATTTTCCATTTCGATCCTCTATTTAAAAATAGTCAAAATTAGCCTAGAGGGTCTCGAGGGTTAATTTCCAGTAAAAGATTCATTTTTTTAAAATCTGACATTGCCAGTGAATTCAAAACATCAAAATTAGACTAGAAGCATTATTGGTTTATTTCTGTGGGGTCTTGAATGATTCTCGAGGATCCATTCAGAGAGTTTTGACTTATGCCTTTTCTTGTTTATAGTTTTTTATATTGAAAATATCCTCTTTTCATCACATTTGTGGCCCTATCCTTTAATTTTAATAAAGGAGTTTCTTATTCTTTGTGATCATAGGAGGATAGGTCATATTTATGGAAAAGAATTTCATCTGGTGTTGCGACGCAGTGGGGGGCTTGCGATCACGATAGTGTAGAACTAGGTCATCACAAATGCGAGGAGGGTGACTAAATTTATAAGGTTTCAATTGGGTTGAGATGTGATTACGACATAAGTGACTGCGTTCATGATAAATAACTTGATCTGGGCAGATTTAATCCTTTTTCTCGATCAAAATTCCATTTTCAACGTATTTCACCTTTAAGAGCTCGATCTATGGCGATTTCATAGAGGTTTTAGAGATTTCTTCCATGGATAAGTTTCTATATTTTTATTCCATTATTTCTCATTAATTTTTTCTTCAAAACAACTTCAAATTCTTGATTTCAAAAGGCAAATTTTTTTTAGAGAGGGTGGGGGTGCCAGTAAAGCTTTAGAATGATTTGTTTTAATTTGAACCTTGTTTTTAACTCTTTTTCACATGGATTTTCATTTGTAGGTTCCTAATGTTATGGTAAACTTATTTCTAAAATAAAACTATAGTTTTACCCCCCCCCCCCTCCCCCCCTTCTATTTTCAAACTTAGTTTTTTAATCCATTTTGGACCCATCTTATTTAGGGATAATATGGATATTACCATCTTTATTTTGACTTATAGATGACATATTTTATTAGACTGGATGCTTTTGGTGTTTATTAGAGGGTTTCAAGCTTTTTATTGGGGCTTCGAACGGTGTTTGGTCTTACAAATCTTTATTTAAGAAAAGTTGAGATGTACCTTGACTTTTTTCAAAGTTTTTATATGTTTTATGTGTTTTTTTTATATTTTGTGATTTGGTTAGGATTAGAGATTCATCTTAGATGAAATGGAGAGAATCTTTATAGGTACCAGAGTTTTTTGATGGATTGTAGTTACTTTATTGCCTTGATTAGTTAGTATTGATGCATGTAAATATCCTTAGATTATGAATGGGCTTGTATTAGTTTATGAGACTTTATGTATGGAACAATCCAGGTTTTGGTAGTTCCAAGCGATATGGTTATTAGATTTGTTGTTTATTTGGTGTTGCCCATGGAAGGCTTATGTGAATATATTTATGGACTTGGGTAATTACTTATGATTGTGTGCCTGAGTGGGGGCTTTTATGCATACTGCTTGTTGATTTGAGAGGATATATTGTCATGATGTCTGGGTGGGGGCTTGACTTGATGTTTTTATTATATTTGTGCATTAAGTGCCTTATTTATTATTATGTCACCCGAGTGGGGGCTCGACTTGTCATCATAGGCCTTATTTGTTCATTAGAATGCCTTATCTATAATTGTGTCATTGAGTAGGGGTTTGACTTGACATTGTAGGACTTATTTGAGCATTTAATTCCATTATCATTATAGTAATGCCCGAGTGAAGGGTTGGAAATGATATTATGACTATATAACTATTTATTCTTGTAGTGCCAAGTGAAACCTAATATCATGAATTATTGATACATAGAGTTGATACTGATCTCACTTATACATGTATTGAATGTATTTTAATCTTTATACAGATTGGTGGTGAACATTATTACATCCTCATACCATGAAATCATATTTATAATACTTTGGAACCACCGAGACATTCTGATTTTTGTAAGAAAATGATATACGTTATAAAGTTCCTATACTGAGGGATGTGTCAATAAGGTTTATATGACACATTTTATGAGATATTATTGTAACCTTGATCCGTGAACATTAGCCAGAGAGGTACAATAAGATTATGAAAGTTATGTGGGTTGTGATCCCCCCATGGGTCCTACCTAGAATTTGCAAGCTCGGTTGTTATATAAAGAAATTTATGTGATAACTTTCAAAACATTCATTATCATCCCATCATCATCACTACATTGCATTACCTTCCTTGGTATGGTTTGATATTGTGTTAGTATTTACTTATTTTATTGTGTTACAACCTTATGTGTGATATTGTGTTTGAGAATTTATTTTACTTCATTATATTATCTTATATCACCTTATACTGATTAGGAGATTGATATATCATGAGACTTGGGGTATGTTGGTGTCATGATATGAAATATAGTTGTGTGGAACCTTTTGGTAGCATGAGATACACTTTTATATATGTACAAATTCCCAATTTCTAATCCATATTATTTAGTTGATTATAATTGATTAAAACTGATTTATCGTATTAGTGAGTCTTCT
The DNA here is from genome assembly GCA_030864215.1 of Capsicum pubescens. Lineage (NCBI taxonomy): Eukaryota > Viridiplantae > Streptophyta > Magnoliopsida > Solanales > Solanaceae > Capsicum > Capsicum pubescens. The sequence goes on along the minus strand of CM061544.1, from coordinate 186,715,210 downwards.
TCATAAATGACTTTGTTTAATTGTTGATCATTAAAGTAATAGTGTTGATTCACCTAGATCAAAGTTTCTACTTTGTATTTTTGGTAAATTCGGAGACTGTTGTGTTGGGTTACTCTAATAGGATGAAGTGTTTTATTAGTAGGTTAATATGGCTTGGGAAACCATGAATAGTAGGGGTGGTAGTTCTCACCACTACTCTAGATTAGGATCAATTATCAATAATGCTTGCTGAGTACACATGGTTTCATACTCACCCTTGATATTCTTTTCTTTGTCTTGTTTTCTGCACCCCTTGCAGGTATTGAACCAAGTAGTAGTTTGTAGATTGTTTTCTTCAAGTATTGACATTGCAGAAATCAAGGTAGTGCTGGCGGACTCCAAGCTTACCTAGATCCATTTTTCTTTGTATTAATCTTACCCGCATTTAAGATACTTTCGTTATTGTTATCATTCTTATTTAGAGGCTTGTACTCATGAAAACTAGACTTGAGATGTATCTTTAAGACTCATGTCATATATATATAGGGATTATTCATTGTTTTATTTCCATTTCCTTTTTCCTTAAATTGTGTTCTTTAGTATCAGTTAGGCTTAGTTGTCTGGTGCATTTGATAAGTATCATTACGTACCCTATTTTGGATCGTGATAATTTCCCAACTCATAACCAGTGTAACCAGCATAAGCACATTGTTTTTATTGTGAACCACCATTATTCCCCCTTTCTTTGGCACGCATTATACTAGGCTCACCCAAGTGCTTTTCCATATAGGATACACTATGCTCGCATAAAGACAATTGATTATTTCCTTCTTAATGACCTCTAGCATAGAAGGATTCTACCTTCTTTGGTTTTACACACTTGGGACACATTCGGGCAACAACTTGATTTTTTTAGTACAAATACTTGGGGGAGTCCTAATAATATTCCCAATAGTTCACCTAATGGCCCAAATAAATTTTCTCACAACTACTTCAATGCTTCTACTTTCTATGACAACAAATCTCCTGCAATAATAATGGGTAAGGTGTTACCTTCCCTAAAAAAGATGTAGCAAAGTTATGGTGGTAAGGGCTTAAGCTTAAGTTGTGGTGGATCCTCAATTGAAGGCTTGGCAAGAAGACTATCCCAATTTTTAAGTCAAGGTTTAATTTGAATGGGTTCTTGAGACCTGTCAAGGAGCCACAACCTCACCATACCCTTTAATATCTTCACAATTATAATTCCACAGGACTACTTCTAGTGGCTCAATAATGAAATCCACACCCATATCATCGACCACCTTATCATCGATCATATCAATCACTGAAATCACTTGCAAGCCTTCGGTTTCTTCATGGACTTGCACACTTAGATGTCACCTCTTCATTATTCACTTTAAAATTTATTTTGCCATATTCCATATCTTCTAACTCTCTCTTGATAGCAAGGAAAGTCCTACCGAGTATGATTAGAATTTCATTGTCTATCTCACAATCGAATATCACAAAATCGATGGAAAATATGAATTTGTTGACCCCAACTAAAACATTATATACAATTCCCACCAACCTTTTAATTGACAAATCCACTATTAAGAGTCTCGTGATTGTGGAATTTAGATCTCATAATCCCAACTTCTTGAATGTAGATAAGGACATCAAGTTTATACTTTCCCTTAAGTCGTACAAAGCATTGTAAAATTGATACACCTCAATGGTACAACGGATAGTGAATGCACCAGGGTCTTTTTTCACCACCATATTACTTGAAATGATAATTCTATAACTATGGGAGATCTTTACCTTATCAAAGTCCATGGTTCTTTCTTTGTCACTAATCTTTCATGAACTTAGCATATTCAAGCATTTCAAGTAAATCTTCAACCAAAGGAATACTCACCAACAAGTTACTAAATTTGGAGAGAAACTTGTTGAATTTGATATCAAAGATTAAAGACACTTGGGGTTATGGTTGCATCAGAGTCAGCACATACATGGGTGATTGGATATTTACCTAAGTTCAATTAATATCTATGGGTATGCTAGGTTCTAGTTTTTAATGCTAATATTTCAATAAGACATTAAACATCACAAGTGGGTTATTTCAAACACCCCACGAGTGTTACTTCATGAACAACCTAAAACCTCAATTTAGTAACCTTATGTCTAAGAATTACTATTAAATGATAGACATCAAGTCATTTTTGACTATTACTCCTCACCCTTATCCCCTTTGTCAAGGATGATAAGCGATATAAGGTTTACAAGAGTTTGCAACCTCCAATTATAGGTCAAAAACACTAAGTAGAGTTCAAACCCACAACAATTAATTAATTAAAAAGACAAATAAACAATATCTATACAATTATCACTACTCATTCATACATTACCTTAAGTTGGGAAATTTAGCTACTCATATATAGAGAAAGAGGAAAAATACAAATATTCTCATTAAAATCATCCATTGAGTCCAAATCTATGCAAATGAAATCCAAATTCCAAAGTAGTTCAACAACAAAAAATCAGCCAAATTGCCACTTTGAATTTCAATTATAGACTTGTAGATCTCAAAATTAATACAAGACAGGGTTTTAAAATGTCAAAAAGCTATTTAAAGCTGAATCAAAATGGGTCAAGAAATTAAAAAACAACCTCTACATCAACTTCAGCAGAGGAGAAAGGACATCGTCAAACATCTCGGAGATACACCATCGTGACTTTGAATTGTCAATTTGGCACTGACTTCAGTTTTAAGTGATTTTCTTCTAGTAGATTTGGTAATGAACTCTTGATTCATTTAATTGTTCGTGATCCATCGGACTCCTTCACTTTATCATCGATATGCTTCATCTGAAACTTGGTGGATTTGTTAATTTAGCTGATGGATCTTTTATTTTGATGATACCTTGACAAGTTTGACAATCTGTCGAAGTTCATAAAGATACATTTTTTCACTTTTGGATCCAATTCCCCATTTTTTCTTCTTTATGCACCATCATCTACTCCTTGGATCAACCCTAAAGATAAAATGAATTATATTAAAAGTAACACAAATTGGTATTAAGGACTTGATTTCTTATTTTTTTTAGGTCATATGAGTCACAATTAACCAACTCATCTGTGATCATTGCAAACAATGATTGATGGTCGATGAAAAGTAAATGAGTGTCGTATGTCACAACTAGTTTTACCCGGAATAGATGATTTGTTCTTTCATCAAAATAGTAAGATATGTTTGAAATCAAACAATTGTTTCACGGGAATAATTTTCCCCATCAAAAGGAATACAAAGGCAAGTTTTTCACAAAATTCTCATGGACAATATGTAATTTGCAAGGTTCTGTCTAGGGGATCTTTGATTTTGTATGAGATGGATGTCAAGGGTGTCCCAATCCAATCAACTCTGATGTAGTAAGGACATACTATGTTTAATAGTCTTTTCTTTATGTTCCTTTTCTTGTAGTCACACTTTTGAATGTAATTTATTTTAATGTTTTATATTAGTTTGAAGTTTCTTTCATATACGAACTACATTCGACCTGAACTTCAAGAAAGGGATATGAAGGAATCCTATTTAAAATTCAATAAACTCCCTATGAAAATCTATATTCCACCTTTATGTTCTAACTACGTTTAACCTAACTTTCCAAGAAAGGCATAGGTAGGCAGCCTATGTCGGCTTTGGTCAACCCCTCAAGAAAATCTCTCTTCCCTTTTATGTACGAACTATGTTGGACCTAAATTCCTAAGAAAAGAATACATAGGTGTCCTTTGTTGTATTCAATCACCCCCTTTAGAGTTATTTTATTACTCTTCGTAGTCCTGAACTACATGATGTCCTATTTCATACATAAAACCCGATTCCATTATCAACAAGATACATAAGTGCCCTGATAGCTCATTCATATCACTTCAAGAAATGGAAACTAGGATAGAACTTTTAAGAAGAAATCTTAAAAATTACAAAGAAGAAGATAATTCTTCAATAAATAGATCAAGGATATTCCAACCAATAAGCATCTTGGTAAAGAAAATTTCAAGAACCCCACCGAGTCAATCACTTGAGGCTTGTTTCAAAAGTATTTAACTGGGGCAAAACTTTTGAGGAAGACCTCAAAATTTCCACCAAAGCTTCATCAGTGAGTTCAACTTTGAGAGCCTCCTAGAACTAGAAAGTCAAAGTCAACTTCAAAAATCACCAGCCGCGAGAAAAGTCTAGATAGATCAATCCCCCAACTAATCCCCCAACTATGATAGAAAAACCCCCTAGCAATAAAGAAGGATTTCTAGGCTATATCTATGGGGTTCCATATGCGATAAGGCTCGATCGGAAGATATTCATTGAGCTAGCATGTGACATGAACGGCAAACACCCTTCCAAAAATTTTCCTTTAACATTGGAATTTTTAAAACTAAAACTAATTTTGAAAATCTTTACTCATTTTCAATCAAATTGATTTTTCTCAAATCTAGCCATCTAAGGAGTCAAAAAGGAAAGTGTAGTCTAATTGATATTCAAAGACAAACCCACCCGATAAAGGAAAAAAGTAAAGAGAAGACTAGAGGAGGTCACATAGATCTGTTTCACCAAACTAACAATTTTTTGTAGATGCACGGGTCACCAAATAAAAGCAATAGTGTATTCCCCAAGATCCCTAACAAATCATGGATCATAATAAAATATAGGAATACTCAAGAATGGTATTTATGGTTATCTATAGAAGTGGGTTAGCCATACAACTAGATTTGAAGACCTCTTTTTCACTTGTCCACCACAAGAAGAGGATGATGCTTGTGAGAAAAGTCATTCTGGTTATATTGAGAACATTTTCTTTCAAGATTTCTTAAAAATTTGACTGAAGTCACTAGTAAAAGAAACTTTGTAGCTACTAATCATTTACCATGATTGAATGCAGGTATATGTAAAGAAAGCCAATACGCTAACAAATAAATAGGTGAGACTTCTCTTCAAACTATCGAGAAGGCCATTGCCTGGAGAGACATTTTATTTCATTGTCAATAGGTCCATTGCATATCATTTCCAAGATAGCCATTGCATGGCATTGCCAAGTAGACAATTGCATGGCATCGCTATAAGGGAAAATTCTTATCATCGCGAAGAGGGTCATTGCATGTCATCACCAAGAGGACTTGCATATCATTTGTCAGAGGTCATTATGTTCAATGATATTATCCCTAAAGTATCTATACTCAATTAATCACAAAGACGCAGAGAATTTTGGTGTTGAAGAATGAACTAGAGAACATATATCTGTTAAATTATGTAGAGGCAGGGGAGTTCGATGCTGACGGATACCATCATCTAAATAACCGTTAATAACACAAAGATAGAGGGTTCTAGAGGCAATAATATTTCAATATTTCACTCTGCTAAATAGCACTTAGATTATAAAGTTTGGTGTCGAAGATATTTTGTATTCTACTTTGGTAAATTATGCAAAGACACTGGAGTTTGGCTCTACAAGGAATCTTCAATATTAAATTCATCAACATATCAGAGCTCAAGAAATGTATGGTCTAAGAGATGTCACTAAGTCGATATCAGGAGGCAGACAACAAACTAGACTTCCTAAAAAGTCAATAATCTAAAGTTTTCCATGTTCGAGGCAAGATGGTGTGCAAGATTACCCAACAGTTGACAGGCGAGGGTCATATATAAGTCACAACAAGAGCCTAACCAGATAGTGTGAATGATTGACCAAAAGTTGAAAGTTTGAAGGTTACCAATAAGCCATAATTACATCATTACTAGATAATGTAAAAGATAACAAAAAATGGACAGAATGGAGGTTCTTTTAAAGCCACACCATACCAAGGTTGATTATGTACAGGATTATCAAAAAATTGACAATTCTAAGGACAACTATAGTCCACATTGTATCAAAGGTCGGGTGGAGTGCAGGATTGCCCAAAAGCTAAAAATTTAAGGAAAATCTATAAGTCATTTTTTATACAAAATTAAATAATATATAGGATTACCTAAAATTTTGGTTTCCTGAAGGATATTTATAAGCCACCTTAAATCTAACATCTTTCCATATGGAAGATTATCTGAAGAGTGTGACTCATGTGAAATTTGAAAGTCGTATCTTTATGTAAGATAGATTAGACTTACTCGAGGTTATATACCTAAAAATTCATTATCGGTAGCCAAAAGGGCTATTACATAGAATACAGGAAGTATTATGGATAACAAAGAGGGTTATCATATCAAATGAAAATCTACATTATTGTAGAGACCATTCTATTCAGCTATTAGTGACTAAGAGGGCCACCCCAATTTTGAAAAGTTTCAATGCCAAGAGGGTCATCATATTCAAAAACCAAGAGTTTGTTGTGTCAATTATTGGTCAAATAATAATTCATGAAGAGATATGGTAAAAGATTATCTATCCCTTTGTGAATTATGTTTATCACTAATGATCATGTTGGAAATATTATCAAGAGAATCTAAGAGGATAAAAATCTCAAACCAAAATCACAGGTGTGTACGACTCTAAAAAAGACGCAGTACAACATAAAAGTTTTTCTTTACAGCAAATTGGGACATAGTCAAAAGACAAATATCAAACTCTTTAGATGCAAGTTGAGGATAGACTTTCAATTCAATCAGAACACACCCCTATCAGAAGGCGTATGGGTTTTCTTTATTTTTTAGTTTTATTGCCTCCACTGTAGTTTTTGAACTCACACCAAAAGCAAGTTATCTTCTTCTTTAAATTCAAATGACAGTGCACCTAGATCTTTGGAAATTATATCTGTGTATCTTTTGTTATGAGAGTGAGTGCATACATTATTGTCTAAGAATTTGCAAACATCTTTTATTATCCTTATTTTATTTATCACTCACAGCAAAACCATAAAGGTCATCTTATCATACAAGACCGCCTTTTTTACTAATTGAGTCAAACTATAAATAGTTTGTTTCCTAAGTCTCGAGATATGTAGGTAGGCTCTATGTTGAAAACTCATTCTAAATCCTCATTCCTTATATTCCCCAGGTTTCTAGTCTCTCCATATCTCAAAACCATGATTGCTTTTGGATTCTTTAAAAATCGTGCATAAATTCAAGTGTGTTGAACTATAAGTGGCCTGATTTTTCATGTAACTTGAGATATGTAGAAAATTTGATACCGAGGTACAACCATAATTCCTTGAGATTCGTGCCTAAACTAACCAATTGTTCCTAATATCTAAATTAGGTAAAATTGGATTCATTAATTTTCTTTGCTTAGAATCTCTTACATCAATCATATGCATATAGAGGGACAATTGTTGACACCCAATTTGGACCCTCCCCAGTTGAATTATTTCCTGAGCAACTCAATTTTAAACAATTAGTGATACTTGTTTTTCAAAAATCAAAAATCATTTTAAAAAATCTAGTAAGGGAATTTCACTATTTTTTCAAGAATATAATATGCGTGTGTGTGTTATTATTTTTATTTATTTTCTATTAAATTCAGAAAGTGAATTTTTTCCACAATAATTGTTGAGTTAGTTGAACCTTCCATTTTGCTCAAAAATTGGAAAGTTATATACTCCCACCATCCCATTTTATGTGTCGTCATTTTCTTTTTGGTCCATTCCAAAAAGAGTATCACTTTTCCTTATTTGGTAATTATTTAAAGACACAATTTCACTTTTACCCTTGTTGGTCCCACTTAATGAAAGATAGTACTAGTACTAAATTTTTTAATAAAGGTCAATTTGATAAACATCACCAAGTCTTTTCTTATTTCTTAAACTTCATGTCCGATTAAAGTAGGCCACATAAAATGAAACGAAAGTAGTAATAATTAATATTTCAGAGTTATGTGTTATGTCAAATAATTATTTTCAATTGTTAAATAAAGAAACTCACTAATTACTTAGAAAGTAGTTTGTCTTAATTTCAAATGTTGCCCAAGTTTTAAGTTAAATTCAAGGAACCAGGCTTCCCAATTATTCAAACACTTTTTTAATCAACACACCAGATCAAACCAATTTTAGGCCTAAGTGCTTGGATAACCTAGCTCAACTTATACTTTACGATTTTCTCCTTTCTTTAGCTATTTTCAAACTGATGCTCCTAAGTGTCTTAAAACCTTCTTAGGGCATTAATTAAACCTTTATCTATATTCTTTAATTTTACAGGTTTATTTCTATTTTTGAACCTTTGATATTTTTTAAAGTTTTAAATTTTTTTTGATAAAACTTAAATGGCAACTTTGTAATTTTTCTTGAGTTATTTTGAAATTTTCTTTAAGTTTTGATATAATTTAAGAAGTCAAAAACCATTTTCTTTTACATAATTTAATTTTTATTTAATAAATCTGAAAAGGGGATAAAACACATGTCTCTCATCTAGATATGTATTTGATGAAATAAAGAAAAAGAGTAATTGAGAGGAGTCGGGTCCTAAAAATGGGTTCCCATTAACAACAATGTGACTAACCTTTTTAACTATATCTAAGAAAATGTCACTTTTCTATAATTAAAATATTTTTTCTTCTAAATTTTCTTTTTATCCTTAATGAAATGATTTATAGTCATACAAATGATCAAAAGTATTTGAGACCGTACAATTTCATAAGTCTTTCTAATTTCTTTCTTAAGATTTATACTAAATCAAATGATGTCATATCAATTATTAAAATGGAGGGAGTATAATTTTGAAATAATCAATTAGAAGGTACATAAAACGGTTTATTTAGGATAGAAAAAAACTCAATAAACTAGAAAAGTAACTTAGGGATCGTTGGTAGAGTGTATTAAAAAATATAATGCATGCATTAGTCTTTTGTACTGCTAGTACCTTGGTTGGTATTTTTTTTTTAGCCTTTCTCAATTGTGTATTGAGGTATGCATTACTAATACATCAAAATTGATGATATTAATAATGCAATTCAATGGATTCTAATGCATTCATTCGCATAATTAAAGATACAATTGCACCTTAAAACTTTTTCACATCGTTTCCATCATATTTTTAGAAGTTATTTTTATAAATAAATATTTTATTAAAAAATAAAAAAGTCCACAATGTATATTATTTTACTATATCAAATCAAAAGTGGAACAAGAAAAATATCAATGTAACTAATACTAGCATTACTAGAAAGTATTACAATATTAACACATCATATTATGCACTATTGTTATACACCCTAACAAATAACCCCTTAGTAAGGTTTGAGTCCAAAATGTCATGTATATAAGATTATATATGACATAGTTTACTCTTTATAGGAAGAATCACATCAAACGATAGTTCCATTACGAGTATATGATGAGACTGTTTGAATATCTAATTTGGGAGCTTGAGTTGGTTATTCGCATGTATACTGTTAGATTCAATTTTATCACATTTGTTTAACCATTTCTTGAAAGATGTTTTAATGACCCTTTAGGTCATTTTCAGGTCATTTTCTATATTTTATCATATTTTTATCCTTAGAGGTTATTCATAGTTTTCTCAAGTCATTTATGACTTGATGGGACTAACAAGTCGGTTACCAGGCAGTTCATTTGATTTTTAGAGCCAATTCCTTATTGTGAAGTCTTCATTGGTTTCAATAGACACCGGGCAAAAACTTCAGTAAAATGATCTCAAATGTAAATTTTGACTGTGCCAGCAGCTCCGAAATATCAACTTTAGGCTAGGTGGACCTTCGATTTGGGTCCCGATGCACCCAAGCTCATTTCGAACTGTTGGTTGAAAGTTTGAGAAATTAGAAATTTAGGCGTGGGACCTAAATTTGGTCAAAATGACCTTAGAAGAAAAATCTAAGTGCACCATAGCATTTGAAACGCCAAATTTAGTATAGTTATATAGTTTGTTTATGTATAAGGGATTTCGAATGAATCCCAAAGGCATGATGGAAACTTGGAAATTTTCCATATTTTTAGCTACTATCTGGTGTGCTGGCAATCGTCAGCCATGGCCTAATCATCACTCTTTATGTAGAGGAGGTAGTGCAATCACCAAAGGCCTTTCGCAATCGCGACAACCGCAACAGTCTGGAGGTTCTGTGACACACCCTGTTGATTGCGATAGCGATATCTTATTACCTGGATGGGATATAAATAGATCCCTTATGTCGTAAATTAGCCCATTCTTTATCCACGCCTTAAGAGAAAAAAATGTTGCTATATGTAGTTTTGATAATGAGCAGCTAACTTTAAGGGACCAGGTCCCTTGATGTGCATGGTATAGTACAACTGGCATGTGTGTCTACACAGATTTTTCCTCTTGTGTAACAAGCTTGCAAGTGCTACTTGTACTGAATAATACACCTAGTCCAATGATATTTCAGTCCTAATCATCACCCAGCTATAAAAGGAAAAAGAATCTTCTTCATCAAATAGTTTTTGCATAAATCTAAAGAGTGAAGAGATGCAGAAAAAATTCCATTCCAAGATTGCTCAAGAATTACTCATGCTCTTAACTTTATAGTATGCATAGAGAGTGAGTGAGTGTTCTTAAGTATTGAGTTATAAAATAATTACTCAGGATATAAGAGTAATGTCTTGCTTTGTAGTTGCTCGAGAGTGCTTAGGTAGAGTTGCCTAAGTTTGATACTAATTAGAGTTAGTCAGTGTAGAAGGTACTTGGTAGAGTATCTTGTGGTAGAGTTATTACAAAAGAAAGGAGCCTAGAGTTAGGCTAAATTTGAGTCTACAATTAAGAGGTTGATAATAGTAGATTTTGTTGTTGCTTGTAAGGGTAAGTTGTGGTTTTTCCCCCTTAAGGTAGGAATATTCCACGATAAATCTTGTGTGTTGTTTCTTTTCTGCACTATATTATTTGATTGACTTTGAGAGACCTGTTCCCTCATTGTGTGGTGCAACCCTCAGGGTTTCAACAATTGGTATCAGAGTGGGGTCACTCTAAAAGGTTCACTCCTAGAGTGTATTGGCTATCATAGCTAATCTACCTAACCTAGAAGAAAGGAAATCTACCACTAAACCACCTAGATTAAATGGACAGTACTATGGGTAGTGGAAAATAAAGATGTTTGACTTTATCATGGCTGAGGATAGTGAACTGATGGATACACTTCTTGATGGTCCTCATTTACTGATGTGTTATAGAAATATAGCTTTTTTATGCTTAAAAAAAGGAAAATATGCAAGTTTCTAAGGTTATTTTGTTAGATATGATGCGTTTTGGGTATGTTTTGCAGTAAATCATGTTTTGGATGCTAAGTTTGTGAAAAATATGAAAAAGGTGTTTTTGGATACTTATTAGAGCAATTAGGGGTTTTTGGGACACTTTTCTGCTTGTTCATGATAAAACCCTGTGCGGGAATTGAAGAAGAGTTGAAAAGATGACTCCCAGCCTTGCTAAGTAAGAATGTGGACCACAAGTAGCACTTATCGACCATATGTGGGCAAAGAAAGTTCCATAAGTCCAAAATCTCGAGAGAAGACTTGCAGGAAAATTCTGGTCTGGCACTTTCTGTCCCCACTTGCGCCCGCCCTATTAACCGCAAGTGCCATATGGCCTAGGGACAGGGCGCAAGTAGTGACCATAAGTGGCCACGGACCCTATTTTCTCCCATTTCTTTTGGGCTTTGGTTATAAGGTTTCCTCATGTTCTATAAATACCCTTTATGTGTTTTTTAGTGGGAGTTACACACTTTTGATATACACCAACATATTTTGATTCCAAGATTGAATTTTAATCTTAGGATTCCCTCGTATTGACTTTGGTTGATTAATTCAATTATAATTTTGGGTTTTCTACTTCTTATTATTGTGATTTCATCTTATTCTTTCAATCATGAATGTTGTTGATTACTTCACAAGCATGAGAGGCTAAAAACCCTTAGCTAGGATTGTGGGAACCCTGGCAGATTGACAAATTAGGGAAGTGCTATTTTTATTCTGAATCGATACTCATGCATGCATTGTATTATCTTCACTTTAATAGTTATTCTAGTGGTTGCAAATGTTAGGATCCCGCCTAGATTATTTCTACTTACTCCAAAAGAGGAGTAGTGACTAGGAAAAGATAATGAATATAGTAATTTGTATTTTAACTATCGATCCACACTTTTAGGTTTTAGCTACGTAGGATAGCTAGATTCCATATAATAACTAGAGACTCAAAAGGAAATAGTTAACTGAGATAAAGATAAGGATTAGTAAGGCGACATCCTGAGACTCAAAAGGTAAAGGGTGAAATCCTTCTACTCCTTCAAAAGACTGTAGAATGTACATAACTTATTGATTCTGCATGTAAGGTATCAGGTTGGTTCAAAAAAGAACGATAAACCTATGGAGTTGATAAGCCAGGGGGAACACAATGCTAGTGCTATCTTAAAACCGATTACAACTAAAGTTGATAGTTGTAACTAGTTTGATATTGATACTTAAAACCCCCCATTTACTTTTCTAGTTCCGCCTGTTGATTACAACAACTGAGAGCCATGAGTCCATGTATTTCCTGGAGATTAGACCCCAAATTTTGTTGGGTTACCATATTTGGTAGAGACTATATCATCTTCTGAGAGGAGGTGTAGTTTGGACATCACTTAATTTTGGCACTATTGTAGGGGAAGACGGTGTTGATTTGTGAATCAAATTCGTTGCATTTTTTGGGTTTTTCTTTTTTTTTGTTCTTAGTTAGGTATACACTGGTGTATTCCTAGTACTCAGAGTAGATACAATACTTTATTCCCACTAAATTTGAATCCAAAGAGTATCTTATAAACACCTAGTAGGATGACGAAGGTGAAAAGAGATTATTTGCCTCTCCTTCCTCATAAAGGAGTTTGGGACATTGTTGATCGACAGACTGGTGAGATTTTAGCACAGGATAAAAATGAGAAAGGAGTAGTAAAAGAAGCTCAACTCATATCTTGGGAGGAAAAGTTTGTTGAACAGATCCAGGCAGCAGACTGTCGAACAGTAGTCAATGGAAATCGGAATGAAGTCAGAGGAGGTCGACCTCAAGTGATCCCAGTATATCAATATGTCCATCCATATAAAGATGATGAAAATGATCTGGGATATATTGAGCTGACACATACTGTAGTTATCATTCCTCATATTTTCCCCCTGATTTCAAGTTCAATATATCTAGTTCTATGATTTAGCTCTTATACTTGAAGGGCGTGTTTGCAGAGTTGCCTGAAGACTATGCAAACATGCACATGGAAGATTTTGCTGGGATCTATCCTTCATACACCAACCCAGGGGTATATCAGGAGGCACTAAGACTAAGGTTGTTTCCCTTCTTGCTTATTGGAGAATCATTTTTATGTCTAAGGGAACTTCTAAGAGGATTTATCATTACATGGAGCAAGTTATGCAGGAAATTTTTGAAAAAGTTCTTTCCTCCATATAAAGTATTGAATCTCAAGGATGAGATTTATAATTTTAGGCAGCTGCAGCTAGAATCTATGTATGAGGCATGGTTTATATTTAAGAAGAAGCTTAGCATGGTGCCCAACCATAAAATTTTAGGGAAAAAATTATTCAAGATCTTCTATTGATCCCTGACTATTAGTTATAGAGAAATGGTAGACATTATCTCTAGATGAGCCTTCATGAGATTACGATGGGAGATGGCCTCAAGTATTATGAATCAGATCTCATTAACTAACTGGGTTGAAAACTCAGGAGGTTGAGAAAGGTTATAACATTTATGCCATTAGAGCTTTCGGTGAGCGAACAGTAGCCGAGCATTCCATAGCTCAACAGATTTCACTATTAAGGAAAAATATTGGTAAGTTGTCTAAGAAATTTGCAACAATAAATTCTGCAAAGGTTAATGCAGTAGGTGCACAAGGTGTAACTTCTAGGGTACATGAGTCTGAGTCTGAGGAGGAGGCGAAGTATGTGGATCATCGGTTGGCGGGTTTTCGAGCCCAAGGGTAAGGGAGTAAAGGTTAGAACTATCATGAAGGAAATAAATACATTCCACATGGTAGATGAGATACAAAATCGAGAATAGAAGAGATGTTGACTAAGATGATGAAGTGTCAACAGAGCCAGGAAACTTTCCTTAAAGAACTTAAGGCCTATATTTCAAGGTTGACCCAGAAGGTCAAGTCACATTCAACTACTATTAAGCAGTTGGAATAGTAGAACAGGCAAATCTCTGCCACTTTGGCCCAACGACAGACAGGCACCCTTCCTAGTGACACTGTGCAGAATCCTCCGACACTTGTGCATTGTCTGGATATTAACACTAGGCGTGATTCCCAACCTAATGAGCATTTTTTATTGACTACTAATGAGACAAAGAATAAGAATATTGATGCAAATGAGCCACCTGAAGCCGAATTTGAGAAGCTGACTTGTAGTGGCGATGATTTTGAGAGTGATGATAGTGACAATTGGGTTGCATAAGACCTCCAAGATATAGTGGAATAGTTTGGAACAAAATTTCATGCACCATCTGTAGAAAAGAAGGGATACCCAGGAGCAGTCACCATCCTATGTTATTGGGCCTTATGATATTAATCAAGCTCTATGTAATTCAGGGGAAAGTATAAATGGAATGTCATTGGTTATATACAAGGTGTTGGGGTTAGAACAACTAAAGACTACATTTTTAAGGATTTTGATGGTTGATTTATGTGTAAAGAAGCCATTGGATATTGTACGCAACGTAGAAATAAGGGTGGCATCATTCACTTATCCAGAAGATTTCATGATTCTAGACTGTAAAGTAGATGCCCACTCTCCGATTATCTTGGGTAGACCCTTTTTATCCACTGACTGAGTGTTGATTAATATGGTCCTAGAGGAGATCAATTTCAAATGGAACAATGAGCAAGTAGTGTTGAATATATAAATGACAGTCCAACACCCATATAATATGAGAGTGGTAGCAGTGATTTATGTGGTGGATGATGATGTGGTTGAAGTGGATGTATGATGTGTGAGCAGATGCTAACATATTTAAGGATTTTAACTGAGAATAATTGCAAGGTATTAAGAAACTTTTGTCATTTTTGATTGTTTTATCTTTGATTTTGCAGTAGAAGCCAAGATGCAAGAGAACCAACAAGGACGGAAGCAAAAGAATTGAAATCTGAAGCAAATAGAAGAGAAGTGTGGCTGATGACATTCCTAATAAGTCATCATCCTTGTGATAAGCAATTAGAGTAACCGTCAGCCTTAAACAGATAATGAACCTCAGCTGAAAGTTGCGACGACATTTGGTGATAGGCAGTCATAAGTGTGATAAGCTGTCAGGTTTATCGTTAGCCTAAGGCAAAACATGAGAGATAAAGTGAATAATTGATGAAATATATGATAAGTTATCATAGATATGATAAGTCATCAGGTTTCATCGTCATCCTTAAGCAGGAAGTGCTAAAACTGAAGGAGCTGACGACATTTGTGATAAGTCGTCAGACTCCTGATAAGGTGTCACGAATGTCATCATCTAATCTGAGAAATTGCTGAACTCTATGATTTTTTTTACATAATTAAGGTGAACTATTTAAATCATAGTTTAGGGTTTTCTAAAAGAATTTCGAACCTATTTTGTGACACACGGATATTGTTACTTTTCTCTCTAGTTTCTTGGCTTGAAAAACAGTTAACTTTGAAGAGATTTTCATTAATATTTTGGGATTTCTATTGTGATATAATATGAGAATCACTAGTTACTATTCATCTTGTGGTAAGTTCATCTTTCAAATTATGAATGCATCTTGTTATTTTTCTTACTACATTGTGAGTGGCTAAATCTCTTTAACCCAAATTATGGGATCTATGGGTTAAGTCTTGGTAAGATGCTAAGTGTTTAAGATTCTAAAGGTAATAGGACTCCTTTATAATTCTGAGATTTTAATTATTGTCTATTAGTTGCAAATGATAAATAGCACTTTCTTTGATTTGCTTGAGATAAGAAATCAAATATAGTAGGAAGTGAATTATTGACAGGGACTTGGAATCACTAAACTTTCATTTAATAATTGACGTTGTAGAAAGGTTAATTAACCTGAGGTGAAGTCTAGTTAGTAAATATAAATTCCCTAAGTCCGAGAGGATTTGGTACTTAAATGCTTAAGTAGGTCGGAGACATTTAGGCATAACTTCGATAGAGATAATCTGTAGTCCTACCTACTGTGAGAATCTTGAATCACTAATAGCATCTGTCAAGTACTAAAAGCCATAGTGAGCATAATTCTGGTTTTCCATAATCTCTTGATTACAAACACTGAAACTAAAGTGACCAACAATTATTGGCTAATCTCCAAAACCCCCATTTCAGGAAATATCCAACTATCAGTTGATTAAATCGCAAACAACTTAAGTTCACACCATATTACCTGTGGGATTCGACCCCAATCTAGTTGGGTTTTATATTAACAATGATCACTTAAATTCTCATTAGAGAGGTATAGTTTGAGCGTTATAAAAAATGGCGCCGTTGCCGGGGAATACGGTTGTAGATTGAAGTTTGTGTGCGCTAATTAACTATTAGTCAAGTTTCCTAGTTTTACGTTTATTTGTTGTTTTTGTTTATTGCAGGATCTTTGTAGTGTATGCCATGAACCAGAAGTTTCGTAGGACTATTATTACCATTTAATCCAGAACTGTAATGAATTGAAAGAATAGCAGACCAGCAGGAGGCTGACAGGTTAGCAACCTTAGCTAGAGCTCAGGTGAATGTGCAGAATGTCGGTCAACAAGTACGACATCCAAATCCTAAGGATGATGATTTGGGAGATGAGAAATTGTTAAACCCTGGTAACCCAAGGTGTGCAGAGCAAGTAGCTGCACCAGTACAGCGTAATGCTAACAGTAACCGTCCGTTCCGAGGAAGGAAAAATTACCATCCGGTCCAGTATGACCTCAATGATGATGATTATGGAATGGATGTAGAAGGTGAAACGGGTGCAATTATTCCTCCACCGTTAGCACCTGGGAAAAAATTCAACATTATGAGTACTATGATTCAACTCCTCAATCTAAAGGGGTTGTTTGGTGTCCTTCCTGGGGATGACCCCAACTTGCATCTAGTGAACTTTGTCACTATCTGTAAATCTTTTGATAACACAGGGGTGGGTCATAATTCTATCCAATTGAGATTATTTCCGTTGTCTCTGTCTAGGGAGGCAACATTATGGCTTAATGAGCTGACACCCGATTCTATAACCAACTGGAGGCAGTTGAAAGGAGCTTTCCTAGAAAGGTTTTTCCGCCTTCTAGGAGGGTACAGTTGATGAAAAAGATTAGCAACTTTAGGTAGTTCCCAACTGAAGCCTTGCATTAAACCTGGGAGAGATATAAAAAAAAGCTGACGCAGTATCCGAACCACAGTATGACGGGCATACACTTGATGGAGACTTTGTACAGGGCTCTTAACTTTGTGACAAAACCAATTATAGATAATATTTCTGGTGGTTCGTTTGTTGATCTTACATTTCTAGAGGCTTCAAAAATGCTAGAAAGAATGACCAAATAGAGTTGGGCATGGCATACCAGAGACTTTGTGTAGCCAGCCCCACTATTTCTGTGGGTATGACTGCAGAACAATGTAGAAAAAAGAGGAGCATGACAAAGACATGGCTCACCTAAAAATGCAGATGGACTTACTAACCAAGCACTTTCTATTAGGAAAGACTGAGAAGGTGAAAGCTGTGGGATCACAAGATAGAGTTGATGCTGATTCAGAAGAAGAGGCAAACTATGTTAATAATCAGGGGGGTTTTTGAGGCAATACCCAAGGGAATCAAGGTCGGAATTATTATGATAAGCCTGGTTATAAAGATAGGGAGAAGGTAAATTGGAGGAACAATAATGAAAGGAGCGGGCTATATGTCCCTCTTAGAAATCGTGAGGCTGCTACAACAAGTTCTAAAAAGATGTCCATGGAGTACATGATGGCTAAGTTACTAAAGGGAGTGGAGGCTACCAACTCTGGTGTGACCACCATGAAGACTAATATGTCATCTATTAGTCAGTTGGTAAACTCACACTCCATCGCAATTAAACAGTTGGAGCAACAGATGAGCCAACTCTCCGCAGCCTTTAACCAGAGGAAGAGTGGAATATTACCAAGTGATACGGTCCAGAATCTATGGAATAATGGATCATGTATGGTTATTACCACTATAAGTGGTAAGCTATTACTTGTCCCTTCTGTGGGCAAAAGTTTGGTTGAAGATGTGACTGAGGAAGAGGACGAACCCAATGAAGAATGTCCAGTGGAGTCTACGAAGCTGGATAGTTCTAATGATGCTTTAAAAAAAGAAAAGAGAAGGAAAAGGAGGTAGTATTGAAAACTCTCCCAATACCACCACCTCCCTTTCCTCAATGATTGAAGAAAAAAATTGATGATGCAAAATTCAGCAAGTTCATGGCAATGCTCAAACAATTGATAATAAATGTACCTTTGGTGGAGGCACTTGAGTAAACTCCAGGATATGCTAAATTCATGAAGGACCTTGTGTCTAAGAAAATAGCGGTGAGCTACGAACCGGAGGATAATCTCCATTATTGTAGTGTTATTTCTATGAGGACCTTGGTGCAGAAGAAGCCAGACCCAGGAGCATTTACTATTCCCTGTATGATTGGGACTATGGAGTTCTCTAAGGCATTAAGTGATTTGGGAGCGAGCATTAATTTGATGCCACTGGCTGTATATAGAAAGCTAGGTCTAGGAAATCCCACACCCACCAACATGCGACTTGTGATGGTGGATAGGTCAGTAAAACGGCCTGTTGGTATTTTTTATGATGTGTTAGTGAAGGTAGATAGATTCATATTCCCTGTATATTTCATCATTCTAGATTTCGAGGTGGACTTTGAGGTGCCCATAATTTTGGGTCAACCTTTTCTCGCAACCAAAAGTGTGTTAATTGATTTGAGAGCGAATGAGCTCTTATTCAGGATGAATGATGAAGTGGTATGATTTGATGTGTGCTAATCAATGAAGCATCATGAAGAAATGAGTGTATTCTCAGTAGTTGATGTGTATTATGAGGACAAATAAGAGGTGTCAGTAGAGGAGCAACTTGTTGTCGAGCCTTTAGTCGCAGTTTTGTTGAATTTTGATCGTGAAGGCATTGAGGAGTACGAAGAGACTATTTGTGCTTTGTCAGGAATGGGTTCATATCCTTATTCTCCTAAGAAGTTAGATCTTGATCTTTCTAATCGACCAACACCACCGGCTAAGCCATCCATTGAAGAGCCACCGGTGTTGGAATTGAAAGAATTGCCTGGGCACTTAAGGTACGTGTTTTTGGGAAACTTAAACACGCTACACTTTATTATTGTGGCTGATTTAGGCAAGAAATAGGTAGAAGCACTTATTTCAGTACTTCATAGGTACAAGAGAGCACTAGGATGGACCATCGTAGATATTATTGGCATTCCCCCTGACATCTGCACGCATAAAATACAACTTGAGGAAGATTATATTACAACCATCGAGCACCAGCTCCATCTTAACCCATCAATCCAAGAGGTGGTTAAGAAGGAAATTATTAAGTGGTTGGATGCAGGAGTGGTTTACCCTATTTCTGAAAGCAAATGGGTGAGCCTAGTTCAATGTGTGCCCAAAAACAAGGGCATGACTGTGGTTGCAAATGAAAGGAATGATTTTATTCCACTCAGGGCTGTGACTGGGTGGAGAGTTTTCATGGAATACCACAAACTAAATTCATGGACTTTGAAAGACCACTTCCCGATGCCCTTTATGGACCAAATGCTTGATAGATTGGCCGGAAAAAGATGGTATTGCTTCTTGGATGGTTATTCCAGATATAACTAGATCTATATTTCTCCTGAAGTCTAGGAGAAGATGACATTCACATATCCATATGGCACCTTTGTATTTAAGAGGATGTCGTTTAGGCTATGCAACATACCCGCTACTCTTCAATGGTGCATGATATCTATCTTCTTAGATATGGTGGAGGAAACCATAGAGGTATTCATGGATGATTTCTCTATGGTGGGAGATTCATTTGAGATGTATTTGAAAAACCTGAGTATAGCCTTGCAACAATGTGTTGAATTCAATTTGGTGCTTAATTGGGAGAAATTCCACTTTATAGTAAAGGAGGGCACCGTTCTCAGGCACAAAAATTTCAGCAAAAGGGATAGAAGTTGATTGATCCAATTTTGATGTTATTGAGAAACTACCACCTCCCATTTCAGTAAAGGGAGTGCGTAGTTTTCTGGGACATGCTGGCTTTTACCGGAGATTTATAAGAGACTTCTCGAAGGTTGCAAATCCACTTTGCAAACTTTTGGAGAAAGAAGTGAAGTTTTTCTTCGATGATGATTACTTGAAGGCATTTGAATGCCTTAAAATAAGCTAGTGGAGGCCCCTATCATTGTTGCACCGGACTGGTCAAAATCATTTGAGATTATGTTTTATGTAAGCGATATTGCCCTTAGAGCTGTATTGGGACAAAAGAAGGACAAACTGTTTCATCCAATATACTATGCCAGCAAAGCACTAAATGGAGCATAAAAGAACTACACTATCACTAAGCAGGAACTCTTGGCTATAATGTATGATTTTAAGAAATTTATGGCTTACTTGCTTGGGACCAAGGTGGTTGTCCACACTTACCATGCATCCTTGAGGTATTTGATAGCTAAGAAGGATGCAACACCAAGGATGATTAGGTGGATGTTGCTGCTACAAGAATTTGATTTTGAAGTCAAAGATAGGAAAGGTTGTGAAAACCAGGTTGCAGATCATCTGTCTAGAATAGAAGGTGAGTAGGAAATTAGTGATGAAATGGAGATAAATGATGCATTTCCTAATGAGGATATCTTGTCTTCTGCTATGGAAAAATTGCTTTGGTACACTGATTTTGAAAATTATGTTGTGAGTGAGGTCATTCAAGAAAATCCTTCTTTCCATCAAAGAAGGAAATTCCTGCATGATGTGACACATTACTTTTGGGATGAGCCGTATCATTTTTGGTGATGTGCTGATAATATTATAAGGAGATGTCTTCTAGAAGTGGATGTATTATTCATATTAGAATCATGTCATGCTTCCCCAATTGGAGGTCACCATGCAGGTGACCGAACGGCTATGAAGGTGTTACAGAGCGGCTACTATTGCCCAACATTGTTCAAGGATGCTCACGAGTTTGTGCTAAAATACGACCAATGTCAGAGGCAGGTTCAATCTCCAAAAGACATAAGATGCCTTTGACTAAGATGCTTGAAGTGGAATTGTTTGACGTCTAGGGCATCGATTTCATGGGTCCTTTTGTAAGCTCGTATGGGATGAAGTATATTTTAGTTGTTGTTGACTATATCTCAAAATAGGTCAAAGTTGTTGCTTTGTCTAATAATGAAGGAAAAGGGGTTGTTGCTTTTTTCAAGAAGAATATCTTCTCTCACTTTGGAGTACCACGTACTAATATAAGTGATAGAGGATCTCATTTTTGCAACAAAGTGTTTTGGGCGGCTGTAGCAAAATATGGGGTGAAACAACATAGAGTAGCCACTCCATATCACCCATAAACGAGTGGGCAAGTGAAGGTGTCAAATCGAGATATTAAATCCATCCTAGACAAAATGGTGAATGCTAGTCAGAAAGACTGGTCTCGAAATCTCGATGATGCCTTGTGGGCATACTGGACTACTTTCAAGACACCCATTGGTATGTCACCATTTCAGTTAGTCTATGGAAAGGCATGCCACTTACCAATAGAGATGGAGCACAAGGCCTTATGGGTACTCAAAAGGTTGAATTTGAGTTGGAAGGAGGCAGCAGAGCTAAGACTGGGACAACTGAATGAGAGGGATGAATTCCGTCTCAGTGCAAATGAACAAGCAGACCTATATAAAGAAAAGATGACAAAGTATCATGATTGGAGGATTGAGAAATGAGACTTCTAAAAAGGTAACTTGGTGCTTTTGTTCAATTCCAGACTCAAACTGTTCCTAGGTAAGCTTAAATTCAAGTGGTCAAGCTTATTTAAAGTTAGTCAAGTCTACTCATCTGGAGTAGTAGAACTTAAAAATAAAGATGGCAGCATCTTCAAGGTAACTGGACAATGAGTCAAACTTCATATTGGTCCAAAAAACTCGATGAAAAGTATTGCTACTATCTATCTTGATGAAGTCTGAAGTAATCGATATACCTGAGTCGTGCAATGATGTTAAATCAGGCGCTACATTGGAGGCAACCCATGATCCCCGTGCTTGATCTACTGCAGGTATACACTAACCCTTAGTTTAGTTTTTCATAGATTTTGGTGTAGGGTAAATTGTTGTAACTGACTAGGAAAAATACAAGTAACTAAGGCAGTTAACTTGTTTTTGTGTTTTTTGAGCATCTCTCCAATGGTCTGAAGGTTTAAATGTGTGATTTTCATCTAAATGTGACCACTGTGCATCGTTGTATGGCATTAGTTCTAGTGACACAACAATCATTGCTAAACAGTTGCATGAACTAAATGAGTAGTAACTTGTGATATACTTGTGTTCCATGTGCGTGGGAGATCTTACTTCGTCCCCGATGTATGTTGAATCCAAAACTTGCTCGGTTAGTCTTACCTGGGTTGAAAGATAGGGGTTAGGAAAAGATCATAGCCCATTTTAATATTAGCTCACTTTAGCCTAAATGACCTTCCCTGTATGTATAATATCCCTTGATCCTTATTTTGATCCTAAATAGACTATTTGTTTTTACGATACCTATCACTATCCCATTTTGATATCATATGAACCTGTTTTGGCCCTGGTCCTTCTTGGACACTGTGCACCTTGAATTAGGCAAATGGCCTAAGTTGAGGGTGGCTATCATAGCGGTGCGTGATGTAAAATGAGTATGAAGAAAGGTAGAGTAAAATAAAAAGAATAAAAAGCTGGGTGTGGTAAAAAAAAAGCAAGAAAAGAAAAGTTGTGAAAAGAAATAAGTGATTGTAGAAAAGAACCACACCCATCCTGAATAAGTGTGATCAAGAAAAGAGAAGAGTAGAAAAAGGTAAATGAGTGAGACCCCAAAAGCAAGTGTAGTGTCAAGGAGGCTTAGTAACTTTAAATACCGTCGAGTATCATACCAGCCCCTAGCCTACATTACGAGACAAAGAGAGAACCTATAGTGATCCTAGCTGACCTTTCTGAAGATCTTAGTAATGAAAATAAGGGCAAGCCTATGGTACTTGGCATACGTTGATTGGAACTTCATTCTGAAAGGGAGTGTCCTTTGATTATCCCCATGGTTACATATATGATTGTTGATATGAGAAAAGAGGGATTTCTCTATTGTGAGGTCACACCATATATATTGCTAGTTGATAACTTATTAGGATAGTGTAATACTTTTATATACATGGTTGTTATAGCTTAATTAATGCCGTATATTGATTCCTGTGTGTTGCATTGTTGTTCTTCAATAATATACATAGTTGTTCTTGAAGTGACTAACCTTGGAGATTATGAAGATGTTTTGAAATAATATGGATGATTGGCTGCCGAATGTACTTTGTATCCTCTTGGTTGAGTTTGAGTTACTTGCGGACAAGCAATTGTTTTAAGTTGAGGGTGTTGATGTGTGAGAAGATGCTAACACATTTGTGGCTTTTAACTGAGAATAATTGCAAGGTCTTAAGTAACTTGTGTCATTTTTGATTGTTTTATCTTTAATTTTGCAGTAGAAGCCAAGATACAAGAGAAACAACAAAGACGGAAGAAAAAGAGTTGAAATCTGAAGCAAATAGAAGAGAAGTGTGGCTGACGACATTCCTGATAAGTCATCGGCCTTGTGATAAGCTAACAGAGTCACCGTCAGCCGTAAACAGAGAATGGATCTCAGCTAAAAGTTGTGACGACATTTAGTGATAGGCCATCATAAGTGTGATAAGCCATCAGGTTTGTCGTTAGCCTAAGGCAGAACATGATAGCTGAAGTGAAAAATTGATGGCATCTGTGATAAGTTATCAAAAAATTGATAAGTCGTCAGGTTTAATTATCAGCCTTAAGCATAAAGTACTAAAACTGAAAAAGGAGGTGACGACATTTGTGATAAGTCATCAAACTCCTGATAAGGTGTCACAAATGTCGTCATCTAATCTGAGAAATTGCTTAACTCTATGATTTTATTTCCATAATTAGGGTGAACTATTTAAAGCATAGTTTAGGGTTTTCTAAAAGAATTCCGAACCTATTTTGGGACACACGGATATTGTTACTTTTCTCTCTAGTTTCTTGGCTTGAAAAACAGTTAACTTTGAAGAGATTTTCATCAATATTTTGTGATTTCTATTGTGATCTAATCTAAGAATCACTAGTTACTATTTATCTTGTGGTAAGTTCATCTTTCAAATTATGAATGCATCTAGTTGTTTCTCTTATTACATTATGAGTGGCTAAATCTCTTTAACCTGAATTATGGGATCTATGGGTTAAGTCTTGGTAAGATGATAAGTGTTTAAGATTCTAAAGGTTATAGGACTCCTTGATAATTTTGAAATTTTAATTATTGTCTATTGGTTGCAAACAATAGGTAGCACCTTCTTTGATTTTCTTGAGATAAGAAATCAAATATAGTAGGAAGTGAATTATTGATAGGAACTTAGAAGCACTAAACTTCCATTTAATAATTAACGTTGTAGAAAGGTTGATTAACCTGAGGTGAAGTCTGTTTAGTAAATATAAATTCCCTAAGTCTGAGAGGATTAGGTAATTAAATGCTTAAGTAGGTTGAGAGACATTTAGGTATAGCTTCGATAAATATAATTTGTTTTCCTACCAACTATGAGAATCTTGAATCACTATTAGCATCTATCAAGTACTAAAACCTATAGTGAACATAATTCTGGTTTTCCATAAACTCTTGATTACAAACACTGAAACTAAAGTGACCAACATTTATTGGCTAATCTCCAAAACCCCCATTTCAGGAAATATCCAACTATCAGGTGATTAAATCGCAAACAACTTAAGTTCACACCATATTCCCTATGGGATTCGACCCCAACCTAGTTGGATTATATATTGACAATGATCACTTACATTCTCATTAGAGAGGTGTAGTTTGAGCGTTATCAATGTACCTATTGAGGAGAGATTAGGAGTAGAAGTATTTGTGGTAGTAATCATAACTTTGAGGGTGATGGGATAGATGAATATGATGAGATGGTTTATGCACTACATGGCATAGGTTCTTACAAATATGCCCCTAAGAAGTTGTATCTTGACTTGAAGAACAGAACTATACCTCCTGTAAAACCATTTATTCAGGAGCCATCTGTATTGGAATTGAAGGCCCTCCCATCATATTTACAATATGAATTCTTGGGGGAAAATAAAACCTTACCGGTGATCATTGTGGCATATTTGGTAGGAACACAAGTAGAAGCTTTGACATTAGTTTTAAAGAAATTCATGAGAGAAATTAGGTGGGTCATTACAGACATTGTGGGGATTCCACCAGGGTCTTGCACACATAAAATTCAGCTTGAGCCAGATAGCATTCTCAGTATTGAGTAACAGAGACGGAAAAATCCTTCTATGCAAAAGGTAGTGAAAAAGGAGATAATCAAGTGGTTAGATGTTGGGGTGGCTTTTCCCACTGCAGAAAGCAAGTGGGTGAGTCTGATTCAATATGTGCCAAAGAAAGAGGGAATCACAATGGTTTTAAATGAAAAGAATAAATTAGTACCAATGAGGCTAGTGACCAATAGGAGAGTATGTATGGATTACAAAAAGCTGAAATAGTTGACACAAAAGGATCACTTCCCTATGTCGTTCATGTATCAAATGTTGGATATACTAGTATGCAGGGGTTGGTATTGTTTTCTTGATAGGTATTTGGGGTACAATCAAATCATGATTTCTTTCAAAGGCTAAGAAAAGACTACATTAACTTGCCCTTATCGGAGCTTTGCTTTCAAGAGAATGTCGATTGTGTTATGTAATGAACCTTCCACTTTTAAGAGATGTATGATGTCCAAATCTCTGATATGGTGGAAGACACAATTGAAGTATTCATAGATGACTTTTCAGTGGTTGGGGACTCATTCGATGACTGTTTGGCCCATTTAGCCAGTGCATGTCAGAGATGTAAAGAGTGCAATTTGATACTAAACTGGAAAAATGCCACTTTATGGTAAAATAAGGTATCGTACTAGGTCATAATATCTCTAATTATGGTATTGAGGTGGAGAAAGTGAAGATTGAAGTGATTGAAAAACTGCCACCGCCAGTATTAGTTAGAAGCATAAGGAGCTTTTTGGGCCATGCAGGTTTTTATAGAAGGTTCATCAAGGACTTCTCTAAAATATAAAATCCTCTTGGAAACTTTATAGAAAGAGGTGAAATTGGTGTTTGAAGATGCTTTCCTTAAGTCTTTCAAATGCCTAAAGGAGCATTTGATTTCGGTGCCCATCATTGAGTCTCCTCACTGGTCTGCACCTTTTGAGGTAATGTGTGATGCAAGCGGAGTAGCCTTCGGAGCTGTTTTATGCCAAAGAAGATAAAATATACTGCATCCCATCTACTATGCTAGCAAAACTTTAAACCCCACATAGAAAAATTATACAATTAACGAACAAGAGCTACTTGCGGTGGATTTTACTTTTAAAAAATTTTAATGTTATTTGATTAGGACTAAGGCCATAGTGAACAATGATAAAGTATCCTTGAGATACTTTATGTCAAAGAATTATGAAAAACAATGATTTATCCATTAGATTCTCTTTCTGCAAGAGATTGATTTTAAAGTACAAAATTGAAAAGGGAAAGAAAATCAAGTTGCAGAATACTTTTCCAGACTTGAGAATGAGACCATACAAAAATTAAGGGATGATGTTGAGATAAATGATGCTTTTTGTATCTCAATATTTGATTTCCTGGTTTGCAAATTTTTCCAACTACTCGGCAAGCGATCTTGTCCCAGAAGACCTATCCTTCCAGCAATGAAGAATATTTATACAAGAGGTAAGGAAGTTCTTTTGGGATGGTCTGTATTTGTTTAGGATCTATGATGATGGTGTGATTCAAAGATGCATTCCATAGGTGGAGTTGATGAACATTCTGGAAGTTGTCATTCATCACTAGTTGGGGGTCACTACAGTGGCACACGGACAACCCACAAAATTATGTAGTGTGGGTTCAAATTTTCTTTAACTTACAAGAATTATCATGATTTTGCAAAATCCTATGATGAATGTATCTGTCAAGGCAACATTTCACGGCGCCAACAACTCCCCATAACACCTATTCAGGAGTTAGAGTTATTTGATCTATGGGGGATCAATTTCCTGGGCCCGTTTGTGAGATCCTATGTCATGAGATACATTCTGGTAGCGGTTGACTATTTTTCAAAATGGGTGGAGGTAATTGTTCTTCCAGACAATGAAGGTAGAGGATTCGCCATCTTTTTGAAGAAAAATATTTTTCTCAATTTGGCGCTCCACGTGCAATTATCAGTGATGGTGGGTCCTACTTCTACAACCTCTTGTTCAAAGATCTACTTGATAGATATGGTGTACTTCATAAAGTGGTGATACCTTACCATCCTCAGACATATGGGCAAGTGGAAGTCTCTAATAGAAAGATAAAGTCCATATTGGCGAAGACTGTGAATGCCAACAGGACTGACTGGTCCAGAAAGTTAGATGATGCATTGTGGGCCTACCAAATATCTTTAAAAAAAACCATAGGTGCCTTTCCATATCATCTTGTATATGGCAAGTCTTTCCGTTTACCAGTTGATCTTGAGCATAAGGCGTTATAGGCATTGAAAAGGCTAAATTTTGAGTAGTGTGATATAGCAAACTTAAGGTTAAGCAAGGTGAATGAGTTGGATGAATTCCAACTCCATTCTTATGATATCTCAGCTATATACAAAAAAAGAATGAAGATTTATCATGACATAAAAATCGAGAAAAGAGTATTTGTACCTGGTGATTTGGTCTTGTTGTAATTCAAGACTATGTTTGTTTCTTGGAAAGCTAAAATATAGGTGGACTGGACCATTCACTGTGGTTAAGGTATTCCCTTGTTATTCTATATAAATAAAGCATGATGGTGATATCTTGTTCAAGGTAAACGGGTAGTGGGTGAAGCGCTACATGGGAAACCTAGACGAAGTTAGAGCCTGTGTTGAGATGGACCTTGGCAAAGTCTGAGAAGCCAAGGAAGTTGATTCATGCCGCGATGGTAAATTAGGTGTTTCTTGGAAGGTATCCTAAGGTACACGGATGCTTAGTACATCCCAGGTATGTTCTCACTTGCCTCTGTCTTACATTATTTTAGCACATTAAGGTAAGTGCGTAGCTTTTAGTTTGGGTGGGCATACCATGCCACCGCGGGTTTTTGTTGTCGTGCTTCTTTTCCTGTTAGTCATGGTACGATTGTAGAACCAGCATATATAGGATAATTTGTGTCGTATTGTGTTTTATTTCGTATTTTGTTGTATTTTTGTGTAATTAGGAGATTTGTAAGTATTTAGGGCAGTAGTCATATTTTGATTGATTGTTGATACCCCTAAAAATTTGGTGTTTTAGAACTGTGTGAATGTATATATGTGTGAACATTATGGATCTTGTTATGGCATTAGGATTAGGAACATGATAATCATATGCTAGCAACTGCGTGAACTGGATAAGTAGTAGTTTGTAATACTGACTCTGTGCTATGTGTGTGTGAGATAGTACTTAGTTTCCTTTATGTGTTGAATTCAAAACTTGGATGGTTAGTCTTTCCTAGGTTGAAGGATAGCCAGTTAGGACATCATCATAGGACATTTTGATTCTAGTCCACTTTTAGCCTAAATGACCTTTCATGTGTGAAATACTGCCCCTTGATCCCTGTTTTAAGCCTTAGCCTATGTCTTTGTTTTCAGCTTTTACCTTCTCATTTGTGTTACAATGTACCTGTTTTGGCTTGAGTCCTCCTTGGACATTGTGCACTTCAACTCAAGAAAATTGCCGAAGTTGAGGGTGGTTGTCATAGTTACATAATCTAAAGTGGGTATGAAGAAGGGAAAAATATAACAAAAAGAAAGTAGGTCTAAGTGTGGTAGAAAAAAAATTGTCAAAAAAAGGAATAAAAGAACACACTCAACCTGAATGTGCAATAAATAATAACAAGGGAGGAATAAGGGTAGAAATAAAGTAAAAAAATTGCTAGTAAGTGAGACCCCAAGGTTAGTATAGTGTCAAGGAGGCTTAGTCACTTGATATGTCCATATGTACCATACCATCCCCCAAACCTACATTACAAGCTGAGAAAAGTCCTATAGTGATCCTAAATTGACTATCTAAATGATAATGTATAGAAAATAAGGGAAGGACTATGGTATTTGATGCACATTGATTGGAAATTCTCTTCTAAGGGTGAGTGTCTCTTGATTGTTCCTGCATTAACATGCATTATTCTATATGAGTGAGTGGGACATCTTTGTTGTGAGGGTACATGAGTCATATTACTAGCTATTTTCTTATTTTAGGTAGTGTAACTTGTACATATACATGGTTGTCTATTGCTAATGTAATGCCATACCTTGATCCCATTACGTCACATTGTTATGATTCATATTCATGCACAATTGGTTTTGAAAAGTAAGATTGGATGAGGTGTTGTGTTCTACGCTTAAAAGTGTTGACAGACTGCCTTGAATAGATAAAATTCTCCTAGTTAAGCATCGTTTTTGTTTTGTTGTATTTTTTTGCCTAAGGATATGGAAACATTCTAAGTTGAGGGTGTTGATGTGCTATAGAAATATAGCATTTTCGATGCCTAAAACAAGGAAAATATGCAAGTTTTTTATGTTGTTTTGTTAGATATGATGTGTTTTGGGTATGTTTTTGCAGGAAATCATGTTTTAGATGCTAAGTCGTGAAAAGAATGAAAAAAGATTACTTTGGATACTTATTGGAGCTATTTTAAATTTTTGGGACACTTTTCATCTTGTTCGTGATCAAACCATGTGCAAGAATTAAAGAAGAGCTGCAAAGATGACTCCCGGCACTTGCTAAGTCAACATGTGGACCGCAAGTAGCACTTATGGACTGGATGAGGGCAAAGCAAGTGCCAAAAATCCAAAATATCGAGAGCAGACTTGCAAGAAAATTCTGGTCTGGTACTTGTGGTCGCCACTTGCGCCCACCCTGCTTACCGCAAGTACCACCTGCGCCCAGGGACAGGGCGCAAGTAGCGATCATAAGTGGCCACCGACCATGTTTTCTCCTATTTCATTCGGTCTTTGGTTTTAGGGTTTTATCATGTACTATAAATACCTTTTATGTGTTTTTTAGTAGGAGTTACACATTTTTGATATACACAAACATATTTTGATTACAAGACTAGATTTTGATATTGGGATTCTCTTGCATTGGCTTTTGTTGATTAATTCAGATATGGTTTTGGCTTTTCTACTTCTTCTTATTATTATGATTTCATCTTATTCTTTCAATCATGAATGTTGTTAATTACCTCACAAGCATGAGAGGCTAAAAATCCTTAGCTAGGGTTGTGAGAACCCTGGACGATTGACGAAGTAGGGAAAGTGCTATTGTTGTTCAGAACTGATACTCATGCCTGAATTGTATTATTTTTACTTTAATAGTTATTCTAGTGATTGCAAATGTTAGGATCCCACCTAAATTTTTGCTACTTACTCCAAAACTGGAGTAGTGACTAGGAAAAGATAATGACAATAGTAATTTGGATTTTAACTGTCGATCCATGCTTCTAGGTTTTATCTATGAAAGATGGTTAGATTTCATCTAAAAACTAGAAAATCAAAAGTTAATAGTAAATTGGGATCAAGATAAGGATTAGCAAGGCAAATCTTGAGACTCAAAAGGTAAAAGGTGAAATCCTTCTGCTTGTCCAAAAAACTGTAGAAGGTACATACCTTATCGATTCTGTATTCAAGGTATTAGGTTGGTTCAACAAAGCACAATAAACCTACGGAGTTCAGAAGCTGGGGGAACACAATCCTAGTATTCACTTGCGACAGATTACAACCGAAGTTGATATGTATTGCTAGTTTGATATTGATACTCAAAACCCCGTGAGTCTGCGCATTCCCTTGGGATTTAACCCCAACCTTTGTTGGGTTACTATAAATAGTTGTGATCATAACATCTTTTGAGAGGAGGTGTAGCTTGGACGTCACTATGTACCTGTAAAAGAAGTCAAAGAAACAGATGTTACAAGAATGGTTATCAAAAGTAGGAGGGAATTAAATAAAGAACATTGGAAAAGAATTGAGAAGAACTACAAGGCAAAGAAACTACTTGTCGGTGGCATAGGATCAGATGAATACAACAGGATTTCAACTTGTGAAATAGGTAAGGAAATCTAGGACTGCTTGAACACAGCTCATGAAGGAACCACTGATGTGAAGGATTCTAAAGTTGACTTGTTTACTACCCAGTATGAAACCTTCACCATAAAAGAAAGAGAGACAATGCAGGAAATGCATAAAAGATTCACTTTCATCAAAAATGAGCTACACTACCTAGGAGAACCGATTCCACTGTATAAGCAAGTGAGGAAGATTCTTGGGGCTTTTCCAAAATCCTTGGAAAGCAAAGTAGATGTATTACTAAGGCAAGAAACCTGAAAACTTTCACTATGGATGAGCTTAGTTAGAAATCTAATGACTCATAAACTCAAAAAGTAGAAAGAACAAGAGAAGAAGGAAGGAAAGAGGGAAAAATCTCTAGCACTGAGGGTTCTAAAATCAGACTCCAATGAAGAAGACACTGATGTTACCTATTTGGCAAAAGTAATTGTGAGAGCTATGAAGAAAAACGGCCAGTTTGTAAGAAGTGGAAGTAGAAGTAAAAAGGGAGTAATTATGGAGGTTTGTCACAAATTTGGGAGTCCTAAGCACTTTATTAAGGATTGTCCAATGCACAAATTGGACTATCAGGAATATCTCAAGACTGGTGGAGACAAAGGAAAGAATAGGGACTAGGTCCCAGTAAAATTATGCAAAAAGGTTGCAGCTGATTATGCAGTAAGGAGGAATATGGGGAGATTCCTCTAGTGAATCTGAGGAAAATGGGAAGCAAGAAGATGTTTCCATGTTGCACTAGAGGATGAGAAACTGACTTTGATTGCTTTTTTTTTTATGGAAAACATTGAAGATGGAGAAGAAAATAAGGTAACACTTTCTGATATTAAAGAAAACTTAGAGAATTACACTGCTAGAAAAATAAAAAATCTTGGCTATGTGTTGATTGATTCCATGTGTGAAATGACTAATGAAAAAAATGCTCTGGAAGAAAAGGTATAAAGTTAAGAGCTTGAGTTGATATCTCTAACCCTCCATATATGTAAAACTAAGGAACTAGTTTCAAAGCTAAATTTGAAAATTTAAGCATAGTTAATCAACTGGAGAAAGCTAATAATGCCTGTGATAAGGAGAAAAATAATGCTCTAGAAGTAAAGATAGAAGATCAGGAGCTGGAACTAATAGCTTTGATTCTCTAAATATCTAAAACTGAGCAGTGGGTTGCTAAGCTCAAGTTTGAAAATCTAAGCTTGGTGAGTCAACTGGAGAAAGTCGATGCTTCTAAGAGTAAAGAAAAGAAAGAAGCATCAAAGTTTCAGGTTGAGCTTGAAGAAAAATTGGAGGATTCCCAAAAGAATATTATGTCTGAACTCCAGAAGAAAGAGGATTTAGAAAGGGACCTGGACCATCAAAAGGAAGAACTTAAAGATCCCAACAATGGGCTATATCCTCTCAGATCTTTTTTAACCTAACTAGTCAAGGTGCTAATAATGGGAAGGTTCATGGTTATCAAGAACGAACCCAACTTCATGGGTCTCAAGAAAGGGTTGCTCATGATGCTAAGAACAAGGTATAAAGCCTCTATGTACTCATCTTGGAAGAGGTAGGTACACAAAAGAAAATTGTCAAGCCTGGATTAGAGCTAGAATGAATGATTCCAGATACATTTAGTAAAGGAATGCATATTTTATGGGTTTCAAGCCTCAAAAATTATGAAAATGAACTATCTACCTAGATAGACCAAAAAAGATTTGATCACTCCATTGTCCTACTATTGGGAGCTCAGACTCAAGTGAGTTCCAAATCTGACAAGTGATCATGGTCTCAGATATGAGGAAGATAATTGCAGTTAGGAATGATCATTAAAAATGAGTGATCAAAAATATCAATATTGAAAGGCCTGACTATATTCTCTCTCTTAAGAAACTTCAAAATAGAATTGTATTAGGTGAAATAATTTACTTCAAAGAACTCGATCCATGAGAGAATATAGATGAAAATCTCCATGACAAGAAGGAAATTGTGTGCTTTAAAGAAAAAGGGTTGATGAT
Organism: Capsicum pubescens; assembly: GCA_030864215.1. Lineage (NCBI taxonomy): Eukaryota > Viridiplantae > Streptophyta > Magnoliopsida > Solanales > Solanaceae > Capsicum > Capsicum pubescens. The sequence continues at coordinate 186,681,970 of CM061544.1, read as the reverse complement.
GCTGAAGATGATGATTAAAGGTTAGAAGATGCAGATGAGAATGGTTATAATAAATAATGTTAGTCACTGATCCAAGCTCAAGACTGAGAATAATTAGAAGGGGTCATGATAAAAATCTCAGGTACCTGGTCACTGAGAAACTCAACTCAGGTGAAGAAGCTTTAGCCTTGTGAATAAAGTCATGTCTAAGACCTGGTCGTTAGACCTATTTCAGAAAAAGTCTTGGTATGATGTGGTGTAATGAACCTAACAAGTTATAGATAGGATTGATCAAATCAACTTGACTTACTTGATGGATCAACTTTTCTTCCAAAATTTGGCTATGTTCAGGAGGCAGGTATCCTTGTTAAATTAGGTGTATGTTGGTCTAAATCAGTACCATACCCTTGCAGGTATACTCTTATAGGAATATCTTTGGAGGTGGACAGATGTGACAAGCACAAAGTTGAAGATTCACACAAATTAGAGAGGGACCTGGTCCCATCTCTCAGGTTAGTATCATATATGTGCAAATTTTGTCTGTTCTGTCAAGAAAAAGACATTTCCTTCTTGTCCTTGTGTCAGAAAGAAGGTTGTCCTATTCTAAAAGGAAAGGTGAGTCACCTAAAAATCTAAAATTGATCATATCTTATTCCCCTAGAAAAAACCCTTCCTTGTGCTCATTATTCCTTAAATCCTGTTACACCCACTCCTCTTATCAAAAAGGAAAATCCAAATCCAAAATAGCCCTTCTAACAAAATGACCTTCTTGATGGTTGTATCTCTTCCATTTTCATGTCCTTCAAAGAATTCTGAGCTTAGTATTGTGAAAAATCCCTTCCCAAACCTACCTAAAAAATATCATTCTTCTTCTACAATTCAAAAGTTTAACTCTTTCATCATTCAACATGTTAATGAAGAATCATCCCTGAATCCTCAAAACTATTCTGATGATGTTATGATAGATGAAACCTGGGTTGCTGAAAACCTCATATTATTGGAAAATAGCCCAGGAAAGAGCATAGTTGATCACAAGAAAATCAATGTCAGTAAAACACCAAGAATTTCTGGAAAAAATGGTTTGGAAGTTTTAAAGCAACTGACTCTTAAGGGACCTCGTCCCAAGAAGAGAAAAACAGCTAAAAGAGAATCTATGATCACTTATACAAGAAGAAAGAATGGGAAGAAAAGTAAGTTTGTATCTAAGGAAGTTTGAAATAGGTTCTTGAAGAATCCAACGGTGTTAACTGGAAGGATTTTTTATTCAAATGTGCTAACAGAGCCTGGTATGGTGGAATTTATTTAGTTGGTTAAACATCAAGGTTGGATGCATCTCATAGAAGGACCTATTCCCACTGTTTTTTATGAGATAGTCAGAAAATTCTATTTCACTTTAGAATGAGGAAAATGAAGCTGAATGGGGAAACACTAGGAAGAATTTTGGAAGTTCCTATATATGGGGTGAGAACTGTCTCCAAGTAGCTGCCTTTTATAGAATTCTTAGAAAATGCATCCAAGGTCAAAGGGAAATTTGTGGCTGTAGTGAATAGGAACTCATTCAAGAATGAGTTTCAATTGATTTTTGATGTTTGGAATAAGGTAATTCTTCCTAGGTCACAAAATAGAAACATTGCCTCAGCCATTTACTTATATGTGATGGAATGCCTTAGTTGCTTTGAGTTCAATAATTTATCTACATTGATAATAGAACACATTCACAAACTAATTCTCGAGAAAAATGGAAAGCATGACATGCCTTATGGATAATGGTTAAACAAAATACTTGCTCATTATGGCATTATCTGTGATTCTGGAACCCAAGGATCTGTGGTTCAAATGCTTGGCATGAAAACACTGGTCAAAACTGAGTGTGTCAAACCAGGCAGCATTTATCAAAGGGAGATCAACAAAAAATAAATGAACTAAAGGTTAATTCAGCTGCCAAGGATGAAAAAATCAGCAAGCTCCAGGTGATAATTTAGTATCTCTCCAAAAGAAGCCCATGTGACACTGAAATGCTCAAAACTGAGAATGTTGAACTGAAGAAGATGGTGTCAATCTTAACTGATGAGGTCCTTAGCCTTATGTAGAGATAATACATCTCAATAACAACCTGACCCAACTCCTTCAAAATATTTTTCCCAGTCCTTTGCTTGTTAATCATTCTTGATTCCTGTGGCTTTTGATAGAGCACACACAAGTGTACGTGGTCTACCAAGTAGTAAAGTGTCCTTCAAGAAAACCGAGTTATCGATCCCATAGAGACTTGTTTCAACAATGATTCAATTCTAGTTCACAATTTAGATTTAATTGGTGAAAGAGTAACCAAAAAGAGTTTGGAATATTATTAATTACAAATAAAGTAAACAATTAAATTAAAGTCTTGGAACAATCAATAAGAGAGAACCTAGGGTTAAAGAACTTTGAACAATCATACTATGTTATTGGATTTCATTTGTCAAATTGTTTATCTTGTTTGTTGATTCGTAGGGTTAATTGCATGATCATGGTCTCCCGACCTATACTCTTTTACCTAATATGGACATTACAACTACACCGTTAAGCGGGGATGTAATAATCCAATTAAGTGTTTTAAAGATATAATCCTACATTCGAATCAAGTAAGGCATCTAAGTACATCCCTGTCCTAGACAATAATTTGAATTCTTTCTTTTATAAAAGAATACAAACCCTACTTTGTTTATTCCCATGTTCTATCTCCCTATTCCCTCTCCCGAGATCACAAGGTCGACAATATATGTAGTTTATTGATGATCAATCTCAAAAATAATAAAAACAAGAATAAACAAACAACCAAATATGATAAGAAAATCCAACAAAATTAATCCAAAACGATAGTACTCATGTTCTTGGCTTTAATCCCAAAAAGAGGATTTTTAGCCGATAATATTCATAATCATGATCCAAATTATTGAATACCTATTATGAAAAATTTAAAAGCTAAAAAAAAAAAACTAAAGAACCGTGTAACAACCTCCAATAATTTTCCAAGCACCACTAATGTGTCCAGGTTATTGTCCAAGTATTCAATACCTCTCCAGCCTCCAAATATGCATATATACATTATAACTAATCCCAATCCTTATAGGATTAAGAATGGCGCATCATCCCAGAAAATATTCCTACCAAGTTCCCCTTAAAATGTGTGCAAGTTTCTACAAAAAGCACGTTATGCTACACGGAATGCAAGTTTCTACATAAAGCATGTTATGCTACAGAAATGCAAGTTTCTACACAAAGCACATTATTTACACAATTTATAGCTCATGAACACTACTCCAAAACCTCCTAGCCTAAAGAATTGACTCACCTAGTGGCAAACTTATGCATATTGCTCAATCAAGGACATCATACAACTCACCCACATTCATCAAACAGGTTCCCCTCACAACAAGAGAATTACCCATGATCATTCACAATAATACAATTTATAACGTAATTGGTACAAGAATCAAATTACGCTTACTCTCCCAAAGAATTCATAAGTTACACATAATAAATCATAAATTTTCCCTTAGTGTAATGCTCCACTAATATCGGAATGATGGATAGGATCAAATAGGTCTTTTTTGAGTTGTAGTGTAGGCTAAGGGGCGGGTAAGAACTATTTTGGCCAAGAATAGTGACTAACCTCTCTAAGAACTTTAATACACTTCCTTATACATTTTAAAACCAATTCTCCAACAACCAATTTACACTTTTTCATCCACCCATATCTTTTGTTTTTACCACATCTCTCTTAAACATTTTCACAAACACTTGGTGGATGCACAGTTTACTTCCACATTAATCAATATTTCTCTTTTTGCACAACCATTGAAATATTTTTAGCATAAATTGCATCACACCCATCCGCCACAAATCAATTATAAACACCTATAACTATTACCTTGGGGCTTCAAATTTACCTTTTTCCTCTTATTTCTCAAACTCCTTACTCAATTAATTTTTCATTAAAGCGCCTAGGAGATTTTTGAATCAAATTATGGTCTATCAAAGAAGGAATTAGGCTACATATGAGGTTTTCAAAGAAAAAACTAAAGGCTTAATGGGGGTTAACTCGGATAATGCAAAAGGGTAGGTCAAATAAAAGGTATAAAATAAGGCTATCAAAGAAATGCCTAAATCATCTCCTAAACTCACATTCTTTATTTCGCTTCACACACACACCGCGCAAGTTTTAGACATCACATGTAACAAGAAATATATAATACCTCACACACACATGGCACATGCTCAACTCAATAGGATCATCATAAACGCCCAACCAAATAATAGAACAAATTCAATTTTAAGCCAACAAGTATAAGAGTAATAAACATGAGCCTAGGAGTCTCAAAAATAGCAGACATGAGCCTAGGAGTCTCAAAAATAGCAGTTCACTCAATCAACATGCTTTACAAACAAACCCACTTGCATCATGTAATAAAAAATAGCACCAACAAGAATATCTTACACAAAAAATATTAAATTAAGCCAAAATTTGGGAATTTCCCCACCTCATACTTAAAAATATACTTTATCCCTCAAGTAAATTTAAAAGTAACAGATAGAAATACTCCATGAGGCCTCTAGGACTAGATAGTAGCATCTTCAAATATGAAGGAGTCTGGGAACCCCACACTCAGTCTTTGCCATGCTCCTTAGCTCAATTTTACGGTACTCAAACTTTCCATTAACCTGTGACTCAACCAGAAACAAAAACTACGTGAAGTAAAAACTACAAAAATAAAAGCTAAAAAAATAAAACATACCTACTTAACTTAGGTTGCCTCTCAAGCAGCGTCTGATTTAGTATCGCGGCACAATCCAAATCAATTCAACCATATTTCTTCACCTTTTTACTCATACTTGGTCTCCATCTTCTTATACTCTTCTCCCCCATTGGGTGCGAACTTTCAAGAGCAACAGGTTTTCAAATTTAGCCTTTATAGGCTCATCAATTTCCATCATATCATGCTTAGATGGTAGAATCTTAGGCTACTTAATTAGGTAGTCTAAAGAGGTCTTTGGTGGATTAACCACCCCACACTTATCCCCTTCAATAACATTGATCATGCAAAAATCTTTAATTTGAGATGTTACAGTGGGTGCTTTGTAAATATCAAATACCACATCTTCTTCATTTACCCTCATTTTTAGTGTTCCTTCTCTAACATCTATCAAAGCCCCTCCAGTTGCTAAGAATGGATGCCCTAAAATGATTGGTATGTGTTCGTTTTCCAAAAAATTAGGAACAAAAAAGTCAGCAGGTATAATGAATTTACCAACCTTTATGAGGACATCCTCAATTATTTCTTTCGGATGTGTAAATGACCAATCTGCCAGCTGCAAAAGCACGATGGTCAACCTTGGATCTCCCAAGCCTAATATTTTAAACAATGATAGGGGCATCACATTAATGCTCACCCCTAAGTCACTCAATGTGTGGACCACTTCGCTATGAATTTTAATAGGGATAGCAAACCTCCCCGGATCTCTCAATTTCTTATGGATTTTCTGTGTCATCGGAGTGCTACACTCTTCAGTGAGTGTTATTTTCCCCCACATCCTGTAATTTTACCTTATTAGCCACAACATACCTTAAGTACATTGTGTAGTTGGGCATAGTCTGAAAAACATCTAACAAAGGTAAGTTAATGTGAAGTCCTATGAATGTATCAAAGAACTTTTTGAACACAACATCCTCCTTCGCTTTTAATATGCATTTAAGGGAAGGTCAGTGGCGACGTCTTCTTTACTTCTTCTATAATAACTTTTTCTTTCAAGTACTCAGACTTTCTTGAATTTTTAGCAACTTTTTTATTTACCTGTTAGGTCACCACATCAGCAGTTCCCTCCTTTGTTTTCTTGGGAGGTTCTCCTTGAAGATCTTTACCACTTCTCAAGGTAATTTCCATGACTTGTTTTGTATTTTCTGTGTCTACTGGCAATCCACCTTGTGGCCTAGTATTCAATGATTACTGTAACTGCCCAATTTGCAACTCTAAGATTCTCTAAGTAGCTTATAAATTTTTCAAGTCTGCAGTAAACTGTGTCTGATTAGCTAAAAGTTGTTTCATTATTTCTTCCATGTTGTTAGATGACTGATTTAGTTGGGCCTATGGCTGTGGGACGTTCCATGATTGATTTAGTAGCTGAGTCTGTCATTTTATGTTGTAGGCATTACTATAATTTGTCCTTTGAGCATTACCTACATACATCATAGATTCTTCATTTGAAGCACACATAGCCACAGAATGGCCATTATTTCCGCACACTGTAGACCAACCTACAGCTTGTTGGATGGCATTGACTGTGGTTGTAGGTTGTACTCCTCCTAATTTCATGTTGTTAAACTGAGTGTTGATCAAATTCTGTAGTGCAGAAACCTATGCAGATAAGTCTGTGAATTGGTCCACCTCTAGTACACCCTAATTCTTTTCATGGCACTTCTAGAATCTGAATGCCACTCGGGATTTCCTTATGCTATGTAGTTCAACAATGTGTACAGCTCATCATAAGTCAATTCCAACACTTGACCACCTGCGGTTGAATCTAGAAAAATCATCGTATTGTGATTAAGAGCTTCTACAAAAGTATGAGAAAGTACCTCATTGTGTTGTTGTTGATGTGGACAATCCCAAAGCAAAGACTTGAACCATTCCCAAGCATGATAAATATTTTCATCTGGACTTTTCTTGAAACTCACTATCTCACTGTGAAGTCTCACAGTCTTGCCAGAAGGGAAAAATCTGATGAGGAATTTTCTGACTAAGCCATCCCATGAAATGATTAAATTAGTCGACTCTACATTTAACCATCTTTTTTCTTCCCCAATAGTGAATGGGGAAAGAATGTCAGCCTCATAATCTGAATTTACCCCAGTTGAAATGAATATGTCTGTAAGCTTAATGAAATTCTACAAGTGGACTTGTGGATCCACATGTGAAAGCCCTGCAAATAGTCCACTGTTGATTAGAAGCTGCACCATGTTGTGCTTTAACTCGAAATTCCCCCCAACAGTCTGTCTTTGAATTAGGGAAGTCAAGTTCGTCGGAAGTGGGACTGCCACTTCACTAACTGTCCTGCGTGTTTGTTGTTATGAAACCATTATAGCAGGATTCTCTTGGTGCCCTTGGATTTATGAAATTTGGGGGAGAAGGATTGCTTCTCTCCTTCGTTGATGGTAAATTTGCTCAGGTTCTGGGTTTGGTTCAACCAAGTCCCGATCCCTTGCCAACTTACTACTTTGTAAACTTGTTTCCTGCAAAAAAACAAAACCAAACCCAAGTGTAAAATCACTAAATAAATCTAAAAGTAAAACTAAAATAAACAATTTCTAAATTACAAGTCCCCGGCAACAGCGCCAAAAACTTAAAAGCAACCAAGAGTACACGCAAGTGTACGTGGTCTACCAAGTAGTAAAGTGGCCTTCAAGAAAGTTGAGTTATCGATCCCACAGAGACTTGTTTCAACAATGATTCAATTCTAGTTCACATTTTAGATTTAATTAGTGAAAGTGTTTGGGATATTATTAATTGCAAATAAAGTAAACAATGTATAAATTAAAGTATCGGAACAATCAATAGGAGAAAACCCAGGGTTAAAGTACTTCAAACAATCATACTATGTTATTGGATTTCATTCATCGATTTTCTTATCTTGGTTGTTGATTCGTAGGGTTAATTGTATGATCATGGTCTCCCAACATCTAATCTTTTACCTAATTTGGACATTACAACTACATCATTGAGCAGGGATGTAACAATCCAATTAAGTGTTTTAAAGATATCATCCGACGTTTGAATCAAGTAGGGTATCTAAGTACATCTCTTTCCTAGACACTAATTTGAATTCCTTATTTTATAAAAGAATACAAACCCTACTTTATTTATTCCTATATTCTATCACGCTATTCCCTCTCCCGAGATCACAAAGGTTGACAATATATGTATTTTACGGGGTGATCAATCCATAAAATAATAAAGACAAGAATAAACAAACAACCAAATATGATAAGAAAATCCAACAAAATTAATCCAAAACAATAGTACTCATGTTCTTGGATTTAACCCCGGAAAGAGGATTTTTAGCCAATAATACTCATAATCATGATCCAAATTATTGAATACCTGTTATGAAAAATTAAAAATCTAATATTGTAACTAATCCCAATCCTTATGGGATTAAGGATGGCATATCATCCTAGAAAAGATTCCCACCAAGTTCCCCATAAAATGCGTGCAATGTCATTATAAATTGTGTAAACTTGAAATTGACAATATTGGATCGGTGGAATTTAGCATGAGACACACGGTGTATTGCACCAAAATGGAGGGTATGTCGCACGCATATTACACACCTCCACTGGAAGTTGTATTTCACAATTTTTCTAAGGCTTTAGAGCACTGAAATATAGCATGTGATGCACGTTCATCGCACGCACACATTGGAAATTGTGTCCAAAATTTTGGTCAAGTCTTTATCATCCCATCTTTCATCTCTTGTATCGTGGTGTATTTCCCATAGAATTTCAGCCTTTATATCATTATTATATCACCATATTAATCTCAAAAATCTTCCTACATAATCATTCACCATGAATTAGAGATCATAACAACACAATATTCCCAACGATGAATCAAAACAAGATCTAAAATAAGGCTAATTCGCAATGATCTTCAACTTTATGTTTCGACTCTTGACTTATTCAAATTAAACTTTGTACCTTAAAAATAAGTTATTCCACTCATAATTACATATTTAAACAATTTGTAACAAATTAAACACATTAGGATCAAACAAAGCCAACTAGATACACGCCTAGCTCAAGCTAGTAAAACTAGTTTTCTCGATTAAACTCTAAATGACTTAATTAAGAACAAACTTATTTGAAAAACACTTGGAACATTGTAATCACATCCTTGGACACTCAATTTTTTATTTATATCAATATTAACTCATTAATCACATGAATTATTCTCAAAACAAGGTTAAATAAGATAGAATAGTAACACTAGAATGCATAAATACACCCAACATCAGCTTTTTTCCTAGAACATTTAAATTATGCACTACTATGATACTTATCCTCTACTTGTGAATGAATCTTTGCTTTGTGTGATACATTTATTCCCTTTAAATTGAAAAGTAATTATTCATGTTAGTGTTGCCCCAGTGGCCATGATTTAACTAATTTGTACTTATTTTACTCTTGGTTTACTATACTCACTTCTCAATTATGCAAAAAGGGGTAATGATGAGTTCATGTAGGGACCAGGTAAATTGAGTTATATATTTAAATGGCATACTGATAGGGGGAAGTAAGTGATATGCCAATAAGATGAATAAAGGAAGTCATGTTGACCGGGGGAAGTATGCAAATGCAAGAAGTATACAAATACACTAAATGAAGGTACATGATGATAGAGGGAAGAAATTAGAGTTTTTGTTGTAACTAATAACAAGGGACCAGGTCTCTGTGTACATGTTGGTGGAAGCATGATGATAGGGGGAACATTCATCTTCAGAGTGGTAATCATACTGATTAAATATGATGGATGTGCTAAAAGATGAATGGTTGGTTTGTCATCATCAAAAAGGAGGGAAATTTCTATATGTAGTTTTGATGGTGAACAGCTAACTTCAAGGGACCAGATTCCTTGATATGCATTATACAGAACAGCTGGCACGTGTGTCTGTACAGTTTTATCCTCTTGTCTAACAAACTTACAAGTGTTGTTTGTGCCGAATAGGACACCTGATCCAATGATATTTCATTCTTATTCATCACCCAGATAGACAAGAAAAAAAAAGCTTCTTCATCAAATAGTTTTTTTCACAAAACTAAAGAGTGGAGAGAGGCATCAAAAACTCCATTTCAAGATTGCTCAAGCATTGCTCATATTCTTAACTTTGTAGTATGCTTAGAGAGTGAATGAGTGTTCTTGAGTGTTGATTTGTGAAAGAATTACTTATGCTATAATACTAATGTCTTGATTTGTAGTTTCTCGAGAGTGCTTGGGTAGAGTTGCCTAAGTTTGATACTAATTAGAGTTAATCGATGTAGAGGTTCTTTGGTAGAGTTCCCAAGATGAGCTTGTAGTAGAGTTATTACAAGTGAAAGGAGGCTAGAGTTAGGCTGAAATCAAGTCTATAATCAAGAGATTGATAATAGTGTATTTTGTTGGTGCTTGTGAGGGTAAGTTGTGGTTTTTCCTCCCTTAGTCAAGGAGATTTCTATGTTAAATCTTGTGTGTTATTTTTTTCCTACATTGCCTTTAGTTTTCCTGCACTATATTATTTTAGCCTATGATTGACTTTGAGGGACCTGGTACATCACTGTATGGTGTTAACCTCAAGGTTTCAACAAACCCTAAAAAGTGAGAACTCTTAAAATCGATACTTGTGGGTGACTTAGGAGCTTGGTTAACATCTTTTTTCTTGATTCTCCTTTGGATTTAAGGAAAGAATCATCTTAATTCATGGTTCATTTTCTTGATTATTTGCTCAAAACCTTAAAAAATTTAAGACTTGATTCTATCCAAACTAGCTTGATTATCACCAATTTAAGAGGGTAATGATTCCTTGAACATGATGTTATGTTAGGTAGGCTTTTAAAATGTGATTTCCGTAAGTGGGACCCAAATATGATACGGTTGGGGCAGCCTCCACAGGTACACGGCCTTTCACACGAAGCCAAGCTCGGGAATTATAAAAACTCCAAGCTTTGTTCATGCAAATGGCCGTGTGGGAGTTGGTGATTGAACCAACCAAGGACCTAAACGTTTTTATGTGTGAAGAGAGGTCTTAATGTGTAATAAACTACTCTTCAAGGTTGGCACAAGAATCAAGGGCGGATGGGTCATTTTACCCCTTTTGTTTGTAGTATAAATAGAACATGTTAGAGAGTTATTCCTTAGTTTTTGAAGGTTGATTTTGTAACCTAAAAACACTAAACATTTCGGCTCTCTCTTCCACTCTTAGAAGCCGTCCCTATTATCTCACAAGTAGAGGGATACTTGTGTTGTCTCTTTGGCTAGAAACAAGGGTTTTGAGGTCGTTGAGTGCCTCTTGGTCCTCGTAAGAACTTGGTGTTTATATTCATTAGACTTAGGGTCCTCTCTTGATGTTAGGGTTCTTAGTTTCTTGAATGTTATATGTCAAGTTATCTATCTTTCTTTATCTTGTTGTTGTTGTTGATTTTGTTATCTTAAAGTCTAGTGAAGCCGTGTGGGGCTCTTTTCGATTCACTAGCATTGTTATCTATCTTGTTGTTCTTGTGTTGTTGGACTGAAATCCGAGCCAACTTGAATCTCTTGGTGTTGTTGGTTTGATTTTGTATCATTTGGTATCAAAGCGAGACCGGTTGTGTTCCAACATAACCCATCTTGGGCTAGTTCACGGCTTAAACAAACAACACCAAAAAGAAATTCTGAAAATCTGTCCATTAAAAGTTGAAACCAAGAATGATGTTGTATGTTTAGATCTAGGTGTTATTTTACTTGTTTAGTGAGTTTCTAGTGTTGGTTTCTTTCTCACCAACACTAAGGTGTCTAGATCCAAAAGTTGAGCTTGAAAACTTGAACATTGTGTAGTGACTTGAAGTGGCCGAAAGTTGTGTGTTGTTGATAACCAAAAGAAAAATCGGTGGTTGTGTGTTTATGTGCTAAAGAAGTTGATGAAGTTTGTTGAGGTGTTCATCTTTTGAACTTGTTCATCTTGTTCATCTTGTTGTGTGCTCAAGTTGTAAGACAAGCTATAAAGTTGTTGTGAAAGACTTGCACCCATCACCTTCTAGTCTTGTCAATCACTTTTCCCTAATTCAAGGAGCCTTGTTTTGTGGGATTAGTCAACCAAACCTCACTTTCTTGAGTTTGAAAAGGGTGAAATACTACAAGATTTTATTTTTCCCACCAAAAAACTTTGCAAACTATAACAAGTTGTGTGAATATTAACACAAAAAAAAAAAAAAAAAAAAGAAGAAGAACGTGTGGAACCATTGCATGCTGCCACGTCACTATAAGCTCAACTTAGGATATTCTTTGGTTGCTAATTGTTGATCCTTGGTTTCCCTTACTTGGTCCTAGAACTAATTAACAAACTAGTACATTCCTACTAGGTTGTCAACTAGTTCCTTGAACCGTTTGTTCGTGTCAACGATTATTTGAGTGCTTTTATTCGTTTGAATGAATTGCTGATTTTTGACTCTAGTCCGGAAAGAATTCTTTGAGTCTTCAAACAAGAATCCATTCCGGATAAGAGCTTACTCATACCTTAAAAAAAAATTCACGGTTACTAGCCAATTATACAACACTTGTGGAACACGAACGTGTGGTGAACTAAAGCGGATAATATCTTGACAATGGAAGGAGCTACGTCTCATAATGTGGATACTAATGCCCTTGATTCTATGAGGGTCACTCTTGAGGCCTTTACCCGGACACTTGAAAGGTTGAATTCGTAATTTGGGGCCGTGAGAGGGGACTTGGCAGCAATAAAGGGGGAAGTGTCGACTATTAGTGGGAGATTAGAACAAGTGGAGAGTCAAAGGAACTCTCGTCCTTCTACTCCTCTACATGTATCTACCAATGGTCATGATAGGACCTCCTCCGCAACCATCACCCCCGAAACAGTCCACCAAATGCTAAATGCACCCCAAGCTCCACTAAATACCGCAAGCCAAACTACCTATTTTCCTCCAAACCGAGGCCCCACTAGACCACTACATTTCCAAGCCCCTCCAATTCCACAAGAGGGATTTGGACGCCAAGTACCTCCACTAAATCCGAACCCTCCATTCCAAGCTCCATTAACCCAAAGACCGCAAATTCCAAATCCTCCGAATCAAAATGGCCAAGGCCGACCAGCCCACTTTGAAGGATACGGTAGAGAGGAGTATGAAGGAGATGGAGCCTTTGATGATGCTTATATGAGGGAGGAGGAGTTAAGAGGGGGTCGAGGAGAACCTAGGAGATACCGGGGGTATGGAGATAGGGGAAACCGACACCAAGAGAGAGACGTAGGCATCAACACCATCAAGTTGAGCCTACCCATCTTTAAGGGTGAAAGTGACCCCGAGACCTACTTAACTTGGGAATCGGCTTGTGACAAAGTTTTCCAAGTTAATGACATCTCGGAAGAAAAGAAGAGTTGCTACGCTATAGCTCACCTCGAGGGCTATGCTAACACTTGGTGGGAGTATGTTAAACGATTTGGTAATGAATTAGTTGATGGGCAGCCACCACCTTGGTATCGGTTGAGGTATTTGATGAGACAACGATACCTTCCCGAGAGATATCGTCATGAGTTGCTTGCTAGATTATATGGATTGCGGCAAGGAGGAAAGAGTGTGATGGCCTATTTTGACGAGTTCCAACAACTCATGTTGAAACTTGATCATCGTGGGGAGCAAATCAGTCACGACATCATCCGGTTCAAGTGTGGGTTGAACAAAGAGATCTTCACTCATTTGACCCTTCACCGGTTTGAAACCATTGACGGTATATTCCAAGCGGCCCTTGAGATTGAAAGGGAACTTAAGGAGAGATAATCCTTCAAGGCAAGGGTACAAACCCCCTCGGGTTGGCCCAAAAACAAGGACCAACCCGCCCCTACGAAGCTGCCCGAGTCCAAAACAGTCCCTAAATTCCCTCCGAAACCGGAGGCTCACAAATATCCTAACCCAAAGGGGTTCCAATGCTTCAAGTGCCAAGGTTGGGGGCATAAGGCCAATGAATGTCCGAACCGGCGCAATGTGATCCTACGAGAAGAGAAAGTGTACTACCTTGGTGAGGAGGTGGTTTCCGAAAGGGGGGAGGATGAGGCCGAGCCTCAAGATGGAGAGGGAGCTGAAAATAGGCCGAATGATGATGAATTAGATGGTAGTGAAGATGTCTATCCACAAGAAGGGGAGTGTGTGGTTCCAAACTTTGTGGTTAGACGTGTCATGATTAGTAAGGCGATAGATGACCCGAGTCAAAGGGAGAATCTATTCCATACTAAGTGTCTTGTAAAGGGGAGTGTGTGCACCTTGGTGATTGATAGTGGTAGTTGTACAAATGTTGCGATCCATGCTATGGTAAATTTCTTGAAGCTACCAACTACACTACACACTAGTCCTTACAAGCTACAATGGTTGAACGATTGTGGTGAATTAAAGGTCACAAGGCAATGTGTGATTCGGTTTAAGGTGGGAAACTACCACGATGAAGTGCTTTGTGACGTGATCCCAATGCAAGCATGTCACTTGTTGTTAGGTAGACCATGGCAATATGATAGGTCTACTAAACACGATGGGAGGTCCAACCGGTATACGCTTGAGAAGGATGGCCGAAAGGTCACACTTCATCCTCTTTCACCCTCCCAAGTAAATGAGTGGCATCAAAAGATGAGAGAGTTGAAGGGAAAGGGGAAGGAATCCGGAAAGGGAGAAAAGGGGGGGAATGCCATAGGTGAGGAAGTAGGGACATCCGAGGCTGTCCCAACGACAAGGGAGATGGAAAACGTAGTGATGTTGGCTAGGAGGAAAGAACTCTTCGTGGACCATGATGAAAACAAGCCGATGTTACTTTTGGCCCATTGTTTTAATACTAACCCCACTAATTCTTCCATTTCCCCCTTTTGATTTCTTATGTGTTGCAGGAGTATGAATATGTATTTCCTCAAGAACTTCCGCAAGGATTGCCCCCACTTCGGGGAATTGAGCACCAAATTGATTTGGTGTCGGGTTCACAACTTCCAAACAAACCGGCCTATAGGAGCAATCCCATGGACACTAAGGAGCTTGAAAGACAAGTTGAGGAGCTTCTCAACAAGGGATACATCAAGGAAAGCATGAGTCCGTGTGCTGTTCCGGTGCTTTTGGTACCGAAGAAGGACGGAACTTGGCGCATGTGCGTCGATTGTAGAGCCATCAACAAAATCACTATAAGGTATCGTCATCCAATCCCTAGACTAGATGATATGTTAGATGAGCTCCACGGATCTTGTTTGTTTTCTAAAGTGGACCTTAGGAGTGGCTATCACCAAATTCGCATGCAACCCGGTGATGAGTGGAAGACCGCATTCAAGACCAAATTCGGTCTATATGAGTGGCTGGTCATGCCCTTCGGCCTTACCAATGCTCCTAGCACCTTTATGAGGCTAATGAATCATGTAATGAAGCCTTATATTGGAAATTTTGTGGTGGTTTACTTTGATGATGTGTTGGTGTATAGTAAGTCTATTGATGATCATGTAATGCATTTGACATGTGTGTTTGATGTGCTCCGAAAGGAGAAGCTGTATGCCAACATGGAGAAGTGTTCTTTTGGTGTTGATAAGGTTATATTCTTGGGTTTTGTCGTGAGCTCAAGGGGTGTGGAAGTGGACGATTCCAAGATAGACTCTATTCGAAGTTGGCCGACCCCTAAAACTATTGGAGAAATCCGAAGTTTCCACGGGTTGGCAAGCTTTTATAGGAGGTTTGTCAAAGGATTTAGTTCCATAGCAGCCCCCTTGACCGAGGTAATTAGAAAGGACGGACCCTTTAAATGGGGTGGTGAGTAGGCTAGGGCTTTTGAGGCCTTGAAAGCTACGCTCATCTCGGCGCCTTTATTGCAATTGCCCGATTTTGATAAGATGTTTGAAGTAGAGTGTGATGCTAGTAGGGTTGGCATCGGGGCTGTTTTGATGCAAGAAGGTAAGCCCGTTGCTTATTTCAGTGAAAATCTCAAAGGGGCAACTCTTAATTACTCAACTTATGATTTGGAGTTGTACGCCCTTGTTAGAGCTTTGGGAAATTGGCAACATTATTTGTGGCCTAAGGAGTTTGTGATACGAACGGATCATGATTCGTTGAAACACCTTAAGAGCCAAGACAAGTTGAATAGGCGTCATGCTAAGTGGATTGAGTTCATCGAGACTTTCCCTTATGTAATTCATTACAAAAGGGGAAAGGAAAATGTTGTTGCCGATGCCTTGTCTAGGAAGCATGTGCTTGTTGCTACCTTGTCTTCGAAATTGATGGGTTTTGAGAGTTTGCGGTTGTTGTATCCCGAGGATCCTACCTTTGCTCCTATTTTTAGGGAATGCGAAGAGTGGGGAAGGGACCGTTGGCTTAAGGAGAATGACCATTCCTCCTACTCTCGGTTCGATGGGTATTTGTTCAAAGGGAGGAGGTTGTGTGTTCCTTCTAGTTCTTGGAGGGAATTATTTGTGAGGGAGGCCCATGACGGAGGCCTCATGGGGCACTTTGGGGTAGACAAGACCCTCGGAATCTTAGAGGAGAACTTCTATTGGCCCAAAATGCGCAAAGACGTCACTAAAATTTGTAGTCAATGCGTGGCCTGCCGGAGTGCGAAATCTCGTCTCCTACCTCAAGGATTATACACCCCACTCCCTACTCCCCTTAGACCTTGGTTGGACATTTCGATGGATTTTGTTTTGGGCCTGCCAAGGACTAGAAAGGGCCGAGATAGCATTTTTGTTATTGTTGATAGATTCTCTAAAATGGCTCATTTTATTCCATGTGCTAAAACCGAGGATGCTCGTAGTGTAGCTTCATTATTTGTTGAACATGTTGTAAAGCTTCACGGGGTACCGAGGACTATTGTGAGCGATAGGGACTCCAAGTTCCTAAGTCTCTTTTGGAAGTCCATGTGGGGTAGGCTTGGAACGAAGTTACTTTTCTCCACGTCTTGCCACCCACAAACCGATGGCCAAACGGAGGTAGTAAATAGAACCTTAGGGTCTATGCTACGTTCTATGGTTAAAGGTAAACTGACTTCATGGGAAGATCACCTACCCTTGGTGGAATTTGCATACAACCGGGTAATACATTCGAGCACGGGAATAACTCCCTTTGAATGTGTTTACGGCCTGAATCCCCTTACCCCTTTAGATCTCACTCCTTTGTCTAGTGATCTCATGACCAGCTTAGATGGAAATAAAATAGCCGAGGCAATGAAGAAAATGCATGAGACGGTGCAGATCAAGCTTGAAAAGAAGAACCAAGAGGTTGCAAAAAGGGTAAACAAAGGGAGAAGAAGGCTTGTGCTTGAACCCGGAGATTGGGTGTGGGTGCATCTTCGAAAGGATCGGTTTCCAGCTCAAAGGAAGTCCAAATTGCTGCCAAGGGGTGATGGTCCTTTCCAAGTACTTGAGAGAATCAATGACAACGCCTACAAGATTGACCTTCCACCGGAATATCAAGTGCGCAACACTTTCAATGTTGGTGATCTCTCCCTCGTGGATGCGGTTGAAGATAACCAAATGCTGAATTTGAGGTCAAATTCCTCTCAAGATGGAGAGGATGATACGGTTGGGGCAGCCTCCACAGGTACACGGCCTTTCACACGAAGCCAAGCTCGGGAATTACAAAAACTCCAAGCTTTGTTCATGCAAATGGCCGTGTGGGAGTTGGTGATTGAACCAACCAAGGACCTAAACGTTTTTATGTGTGAAGAGAGGTCTTAATGTGTAATAAACTACTCTTCAAGGTTGGCACAAGAAGCAAGGGCGGATGGGTCATTTTACCCCTTTTGTTTGTAGTATAAATAGAACATGTTAGAGAGTTATTCCTTAGTTTTTGAAGGCTGATTTTGTAACCTAAAAACACTAAACATTTCGGCTCTCTCTTCCACTCTTAGAAGCCGTCCCTATTTTCTCACAAGTAGAGGGATACTTGTGTTGTCTCTTTGGCTAGAAACAAGGGTTTTGAGGTCGTTGAGTGCCTCTTGGTCCTCGTAAGAACTTGGTGTTTATATTCATTAGACTTAGGGTCCTCTCTTGATGTTAGGGTTCTTAGTTTCTTGAATGTTATATGTCAAGTTATCTATCTTTCTTTATCTTGCTGTTGTTGTTGATTTTGTTATCTTAAAGTCTAGTGAAGCCGTGTGGGGCTCTTTTCGATTCACTAGCATTGTTATCTATCTTGTTGTTCTTGTGTTGTTGGACTGAAATCCGAGCCTACTTGAAGCTCTTGGTGTTGTTGGTTTGATTTTGTATCACAAATAAGATTTTTTATGTGATATTTAGACTTGAAGCACAATGGGGAAATATGGGTATCGATATTCTTGTATTGATGAGTAGAATTTGTTTTGATAGCGTGGTATCTTTAGGAGGCTTCTCAAAATATAAAACAAGGTTTAACACCTCATTGAGCTTTTTTCATCGTCGAGGTAAGCTAGGTTTATCCCTTTTTAGATTGAGCAATGTCATAGTATATTTTTGATATCTTGTTAGATTAGGATGGGCTTTAGATGTTGGATTGATGAAATGCAAGACTTGGAATTAGTTGGATCATTTAAGTTATTTGAGACCATCGAGTTGGAATGCTTAGCTTGTTGCCATCAACCTTAGTGCATTAGACTTTATTACTCATAATTAGAATGAGAATGCTTTAGTTTTCTCTAAACTAAGTAGAATTCCCTAGTTAACCATGCTTTAGGGTAAGTTTGGTACTTATGGAATTTGCCTTAGTTTCCGTTGAATTTAGTTAAAATGCTTGAATAGAATCTTTACCTTTGGACTAATTGTGGCTTGCTATACATCTAAGAGTGGATTAAGATACCTTAGCCTAGTCCGGGTTAGAATTTGACCTAGAATGTAGTTTGGGGATTTAGAAGTAGGCTCTTTGACCCACCTTAATTCAAGATTGATGTTAGCTATCTTGAAACCTTTGTACGCTTATTAAATGCTTAGAGAATTCCTTTTTAGGAAATGCTAAGGAACCTTAGTACTTATTGGTTATGACACATGACGTTTGAAGTAATTCCTAAATAATTGTGCCATATGTACGAGTTATTGGCTAAGCTCATGATGAATAATTGATTATGTTATTATTTTATCTATTGATTGGGCTACCAAATGTACTAATGAATTAGCCCTTGACAATGATATGTCAATGATATTTCCTAAGTTATAAATTATGTTATGGACTATGCTATAAATAAGTTATAGATTATGCCATGAATTAACTATTGCTCATGTGTAACACCCTTAATTTTGCTCCCTAAAATTTTTTGAGTTTTTAAACTTACTGCCCTAACTATGACTCTCCTAATGAGTCTTTACAGGTCATTACGAATCTTAGGGACGCAATTGTAGCCTGGGCAGTATATTGGCCTGGAGTTTTAATTATGAATATGATTAAGAGGTTACGATTAGTAAAGACTCAAAACGAATCATATAGTCCCATCCTTAGCTAAACTAGTGTGATGCCCAAAGTATTCTGTCTTGACTAAAACTTGGACCCTACAATTTGTAGGGTCTCTTAACAAGTCGTAGGGTAACTAGAGTAGGGTTTTTCATCTACTTTCCTGACTACTACTCATGGTGATGATCTGTAGTGAGTTCTTTAAAGTCGTATAGTAACCCGCAGTCACTGCAATAATTCTTTAGCTTTTCAATTGAGGGCACTTTGGACATTTTCCTCTTCACTCATGTAATACCCACAACCATAAAACACCCTTGGGACTTTATATTCAACACTTTAACGCTCAAAACACTCTCTTAAACTCTCTAAATTCTACAAGGTCAAGATACTTAGGGTTTCCAAGAAGTTGGTCATCTAAGGGCTTAAGGGTTGATTTCTCCCCATAAATCTTAGTATTTCAGGCATGTTACTCTTCCCTAATTCTTATATTGTGAAAAGATTGTATTTTACATAGTTTATTGTATAGCTTTGAATATGGGTTTTGATGTGGTTGAGGGTTTCAGAATGATTGATCTTTGAATTTCTTTCCCATAATTTTCATGAGTTATTCATGGTTTTAATTGAACATTTTGAACCAATGAGGTGCATAGGTGTGGGATTTGGAACGGTGGTTGTGGTATTTTCCCTAAATTGATATTTTAAACTTGGAATTAGTTTTGAATGATTGTGTTCCCTCAATACACTTGGGTAAATAGTTTTGAGTTGTAAAATTGTCACTTAGTTTGACTTACCCACCTATTTTATTGCATTGCATAAATGGTTAAACAATGAACATAGATTTTGAAGGCCTTGTTGGATATGTCTGATTTAATGAACAAAGGGGATCAAAGCTTTCCTCCAAGTTAATGTGAGTGTTATGGCATAGAGATAAGCTTTCAAGTGTAAGGGTACAATGATACCCATGATGTGCCTTGACATTTGAGTATTTAGTTAATAAATGGGTTATGTGAAACTTATTTAAATTGGGATTAATGGGGGATATGTAGCTATGCCATAAAGGTATGGGTCTTTGATGACTTCTACTAGAAACTCGTGTTTGTCGACACGAGGTTTGGTATTGATGACCGTGTGCATAGTTCACACTATTGATATATAAATGTATCTTGATTTGATGTAGGTTTGAGGCATTCCTTGGTCTTACTTGATACCTTTGATTTATACGGCTAACACGTACTAGGTCCCTTTTAGCAGGGAGAGCTAAACCCATATAGCTCGTGGGTGCCTATTTATGATGGTTTTGCTACATAGTCCAGGATAATGTTTTACTTTATGCTAAACCCTGTTCCCTACCCCAGCATCTATATATATGTATGCATGTATGTGAACATGTACAATAGGTTTGAAATGGATATGACTTGCATTATATTTTCCCCTATCCTTGAGTTTCATGATATTACTCAACTCACTAACCATCTCCAGACATTGTATCCCCATACAATGCATGAATCAAAGATACTTTTACTTTTTCTGTGTAGTGTTAGGTGGATCAGCTCGATTTGTCAGTTGTTAGAGGTGAAGTGGTGAGCTTCCATTCTCTGATAACTTGGTCATTTTATCTATTTCCTTTTATAAACTAGGATTAGAGAGTTCACATTGTCAGATTCGAGGACATGTCCTGACCTAGATTGTTGTTTTATTTGTAGAGGCTTCATGGATATTACAGTAGTTGGGTATTGATATTAACACTCTTAGTCATCCTTGATTTTTATCTTCATTCTATTGTGTTATATATTTGCATTTCAGTAGTTACTAGGTGTGCTATGTTCTATGTGGTTAGGTAAAGGGGTGGTCTCCGATCCTTGGTGGACTTGAGATAACCATCACAGCCAGACCCTGGTTTGGGTCATGACAAAGTAGGTATCAGAGCCTAGGTTTAGTGTCATTGGGTGTCCACAATGTTATGTCAAGTAGAGTGTCATTTATGGGTATGTAGCACGCCACACTTATAAGAGTGAAGCTATGAGAAATTTAGGAATGTTTCTCCTTTTTGTGATCTACTTTTGGGATGTATTGTATAGGGTGTTAAAATTTCTACTAATTCCCATTTGTTTGCTTTTTAGATCATGCCTCCCAGAAGATTTGATGCTTGTGGAAACTCCTCTATCCCACTTGAGGACAATATGGATGGGGCTCATTCTACTCATGGAGTTCAGACCTGATCTAGGGTCGCTGCTTTTAATTTCCCTAGTAGAGTTCCACTAGTACCCCAATGATCCTTCTTCTGCTGGTAACACTCCTGCTTGGTCACCTCCAGGAGATATTACCACTGATGACATTCATCGTTCCAGTCATCTGTTGACCCAGTTGGTGACATCTCAGTTATGCCACTTGGGTACTACTGATGCTACTGTGAGTTCTTCTGAGGACACTAGGGTTGGCTAGTTTATGAGTCTTAAACCTTCGACCTTTACTTTCTCTAAGATTGAGGAAGATCCTCAAGGGTTCATAGATGAGATGGAGAATATTTTTTGTGTGATGCATGCTTTTGACTCTCAGGGTGTGGAATTCACTGCATACCAGTTGAAGGATGTAGAATATTAGTGGTATGAGGAGTGGGATCAGTCTAGGGGAGATGATGTAGTGTTGGCTTTATGGGGGGATTTATCTGGTGCTTTTCTTGATTATTTCTTTCCTCAGGAGTTGAAGGAGGCAAAGGCTAAGGATTTTGTGAATTTTAAAGTAGGGAAAGATGACTATGAAGAAGTATGCCTTAAAGTTTCATCACTTGTCCCTTTATGCCCCTAAGCTAGTGTCAAGCATGAGGTCTAAGATCGGGAAGTTTATTTTCGAGCTTGTCTCGAGACTTGGTATTGGAGTGTAAGGCCTCCTTGTTAAATAGTGACATGGATATCTCTAGCCTTGTGATGTATACACAACAGGTGAAAGGTGAAAAAAGAAACAGGTTGAATTATGGGTAAGGCAAAGAAAAGATCTCCGTATTCTGAGCAGGGTGGTGGACAAAAAAATTGTGGTAAAGATGGTAGGTAGTGGTCTAAGAAAACCTAGGGGAGTTCTGGTTCTTATTCTATGGCTATTTCCCCATATCCTAAGTCATATGGTGATCACCGCATCTAGAGTAATAGTGGGTTTAAGGAACAAGGTGCCCAATATCACACTAATAGGGCCCATTCAGTTTCATCACATCTTTCTTGTAGATTTTTTGGATAGTTGTACCATGGGTTTTGTGATGAGAAGAGGAATAAGTGTTTTATATATGGCTAGCTTGGTCATATTAAGAGGAACTATTCATTAGGCGATATTGCTACTAGACTAATAAGGTCCCGATTGTTGTTTCTTCAACTCCTACACCAAAAGGTGCTACTTATGGATCCATCACTGTTCAAAACCTTCTATATACTCTTGCCACCTATCAGGATTCTAAGGCATCTCCTGATGTTATTACCAGTATGCTAAAACTCTTCTCCTGTGATGTATATTTGTCTTCTTGATCCCGTATCTACCATTTCTTATGTGACCCCTATATGGATATTAATTTTGGTTTTGGTCCTAAGTGTATTCCTGATCCTTTTTATGTGTCTACCCCAGTGGGTAACTCTATTATGGCTAGAAGAGTCTATAAGGGTTGTGTGGTATCAATATGTGGTAAGGAGACGTTGGTGGATCTGATTGAGTTAGACACATTATACTTTGATGTAATCTTAGAGATAGATTAGTTGCACTCATGTTATGCCTCTATTGATTGTCAAACTCGAAGGCTCAGTTTCTAATTTTTGAATAAACCCGTAATTAAATGGGAAGGGAGTTCCTTAGTGCCTAAGGAAAGATTCATTTCATATCTTAGAGCCTGGATGTTGATTTTCAATGGGTGTCTCTACTATTTAATGCATGTTAAAGACTTTAGTTTTGAGGGTACTTCATTGCGATCTATCTCTGCAGTTTGTGAGTTCCCCAAGGTATTTCCTAATGATCTTCATGGTGTTTCTCCCAATAGAAAAATTGATTTTGGGATTGATCTTCTATCGGACACTCCTCTTATCTCTATCCCTCCCTATAGAATGGCTCTGACTGAGTTGAAAGAACTTAAGGAGCTTTTGAAAGATCTTCTAGATAAGGGTTTTTATCTGCCCTAGTGTTTCTCCGTGGGGTGCTCCGGTTCTCTTCGTGCATATGAAGGATTGATTTCTTTGGATGTGCATAGATTATCGCCAATTGAATAGGGTACCATGAAGAATAAGTATTCACTCCCTAGGATTGATGATCTCTCTAACCAGCTTCACGGTGCTAAGTACTTTTCTAAGATTGATATTGTATCAGGTTACCATCAGTTAAAGATTATGGAGGTGGATATCCCTAAGACTTCTTTTCAAACCCGGTATGGTCATTTTAAGTTTTTATATGTGTTTTGGTTTGTCTAATGCCCCAGTGGAATTCATGGATCTTATGAACTGGGTCTTTCATTAATTCTTGGATTTATCTGTAATTATGTTTATTGATGATATTTTGGTGTATTCAGAGAGTGAGGTGGATCATGTCGATCACCTCTGTATAGTTTTGTAGACCCTTAAGGATTAGTGACTGTATGCAAAATTCTCAAAGTCTGAGTTATGGTTGAATGTTGTGACCTATTTGGGTCATGTTGTCTCTAGTGGAGGGATCATAGGGGATTACAGAAAGTTGCGGTGGTTAAGAGGTGGCCAACACACCCGACTCCAACCGATATTTCGAGCTTCTTGGTTTTAGTCGGTTATTATAGATAGTTTGTGGAAAGTTTATCTTCTATTGGTGCTCCATTGACTAGGTTGACTCAGAAAAAGGTAAATTTTATATCGTCTGATGCTAGTGAGGGTATTTTTAAGAAGTTGAAGGATAAGTTAACTTCATCTCAAATTTTGACTCTACCCAAGGGTACCAATGGCTTTGTTGTTCATTACGATGTGTCCCATGTGGTACTAGGTTATATGTTGATACAATATGGAAAGGTGGTTGCATATGTTTCTAGCTAGTTAAAAGTACATGAGAAAAATTATTCGACTCATGATTTGGAATTGTTGGTTGTGGTCTTTGCTTTGAAGATTTGGAGTCACTATTTGTATGGGGTTCATGTTAACATCTTCTCAGACCATAAGAGTTTACAGTATGTGTTCACTCAGAAGGAGTTGAATCTCAGGCACAGGAGATTGCTTGAGTTTCTCAAGGACTATAACATGAGTCTTCATTATCATCCAGGTAAAGTTAATATGGCTACTAATTCTCTTAGCAGGTTATCCATAGGGAGTTTGTCTAATGTTGATGAGGAGAAGCGAGGTTTGGTGAAGTATATTCACCATTTGGCTAATTTTATCTCTTGGACTCTAGGGATGGTGGTGTGATTATGCAAGAGGTGGTGAAGTTATCTCTTGGTATTGAGGTGACAGAGAAATGGGTCTTGGACCTTATTTTGACACATATTAAGGATGATGTGGGTCACCAGAAGGTAATGGCTTTAGAGATTGGAGGTGATAGTATCTTGAGGTACCAAGGTATTGTGGTGCCTATTCCAATCTCCTTGGGTTGCAAGGGTCTCCTTTAGAGCTTGACGTGAACTTTGGGTTATACCATAAATAGACAAGTCCTGGATCTCCATCTTTCTTTATCCATACCTTGTGACGCAGTCTAAACTAGAATAACTAAAGGAATGACTCAATATTTTTCTTTTTGTAACTATTGTAAGCTGAGAGAATTAGAAAGCTTTATGTAGACTAATGATGAGACAGTGTGATAGCTTCTTGGGAAGTTGCGTAAGAATTATTATGTCTTCAATGCCTTAATATAGTTTTCATCTTTTGCTACTTCTTTGTTTTAAAAAGAAAAATCTAAGGGATTTTCTTTCAAACAAGGATTTGTATGGATTCCTTAATTGAGGACTCTTAGCACGTCCATATCAGATATGTATAGCATGTGATATGTTATTTCCTTCACTGAATTGATAGGTCATATTCGTACACTCGTCCACATCAGATATGTCTGTGTAGGGAATATAATCCCTTTCCTTACTTGATCTTCATGGAATCTTTCCTTGTGCTGATTTTCTCCTTTGGTTTCTCTTCAACTTCTTGATCTGAAATTTTCATTAATTGCTCCTTGTGTGAGTATCTTTTGATTTCATATTTTAAGATCCTTTAAGATCACCGAATCTTTGATTTGATTCATTCTATCTTAGTCTAAGATCACCATTGATTGCTTCCTGATAATGCCCAACTCACTCCCATAATTGAAGGGTGAGGCAGTCGTTTTCAAGTAACCTAATGTAACTTGGGGTCGATTCTCAAGGAGTGAATGTTATAGACTTCAAACCTAGGGGTACTCAAATTACTATAAGGTTATTCGGAATGATAATGAAAACAACATGTATAATTAAATGAGGGAATTGTTTGAAAACTTTTCACACAACCTTCAACAAATACGCGGTAAATACTGTCTTTGATTTGAATTCAATGTTTGGAGAGATCTTGGAATTATGTATCCTTAGAGGTAAAGCGTCTGGGGTAATGTTTGTTTATTATGGAATTTAGTTGTTAATTAACGGATAGTCTAGGTCGAAGATCATTATGGTCAATCTTTCAATAAAATCCCAACGATTTCACCCATTGGCTCTTTTGAGCACCTAACAAGTGTGGAGTTTATATAACCACCCAAAACCTCAACCAAGCATCCCTATTTCTAGGATGATGCTCTTGACATGATTTACACATCCTAAACACTTATTTATAAGATTGCAAAGGGTAGTAAACCATAGTCTTAGTTGTTCACCATTGCTTTATCCCCCTATAACCTTCTTTTAAGGATGTTATGGATTACCTAATATTCACCTAAATCACTCTTTCAATGATGACAAAGGGTTTCTAGAGCTTGGGGCTTTCACTCATCAAACCTATTTGGATATTGGAGTTTTCATTCATCAAATTCCAACACTTAAGCTCAAGCAATGGTGAAATCCATACTCAACAACTAAAATCCATAGAAACACAATAATACCCATACACAATCACACTCTAGTTCAACATAATCCAAAGACTAAATTATTTTGCTACTCATGAAGAAAGTAAAGAGAAATATACCATGTGGGTCATCAGAAGCATTCATTCTTTACAAAGCAACTAAGAAATTGGAGACTCCAAAGTTAATTACAACTTTCCCAAATTAGGGTTTCAATCTTGGAATTCAAAACTATCTTATGAGTAAGCAATACCCAAAGAAGAAAGGGTTTTTCTTATATATGATTTGGGGTTCGTCCATGACATTTTACAAATATATCCTTGTGCCTATTCCCGCTGATCCGCGATCGCGTGTGTTTATCTGCTACTTTTGTCCCTACTCGACTTTTTTCCCTGAGGACCGCAATCGCGGTAACTGAGGTTGACTGGTTCAGTTTTTCAGCTTCACTCCTTTTGCTTCAATTTGCTCTTTTTTTAGCTCCATTCCACATATGCTCACCTTCTTCACTTTATATCTGCAAAATGTGATTGTTAGTGAACTTAAATCCATATAATGCCTCATTTTCTAATACAAAACATAGTAGTATGCATGCATGATTAGTGCGAATGAGTGGTAGGATTACCACTCATCACTTCCTATCTTGAGGTCCTCCAAGTTAAGTACAACATATTTATTTTGTTATTTTGTCATTATTAAAATATTAGGTGATTATGGGAGGCTAACAATATCCCTTTTTTTGATAGTTACAAGAAAATAAACATCCGCTAACTTCTCTATTTGTGTGGCTCCCCCTGACTAATAGATGTCTCTACCTTACATGTAACACCCCTTATTGATAGCTCCTTCTGATTGATAGCTATTGATGTATGGAATTTTCTCCCTCTTTGGCATAGTAAAAAGGAACAAGAAGGCAAACAAAACAAGCAGGCAAGTACTATAGATGGATATATGTAGGAAATACAGGTAATGTTTCGACAAAACAAAACAAAAAAGAAAATATTTTGTTAGGATAGGGAGAAGGATAGTACAGTTATAGACCCATAAGAATAGGACAGACCCCCTTTGAATGAAAAGTAATTTTAGAGAACAAATTCAGCATTTATTGTGAAAATAGGTGGAGGTGTTATGCATGTTGTGATAGAAACTTTCATAGGATCGTTCCATGTTCTTAGAAAATTTTGAATAGGAGTTTTAGACTGAAATAGCAAGCTCATTATGGGAAGAGTTGGCTTCAGACTTGATGGAGTCGACTTTCTTGAATTACTTGATGAAAATTTTTACTCCTTCTTGTTTGATACCATCAAGAGAAATATTTATTTTGCCTACGTCGGTACTGGTGTCCTTTCCCAGCTATAACAGCTTAGACATCGACTCCTGAAGACCCAGAACACCTTCTGTTATACCTTTTAGTCTCTCTTTAACCTCTTCCATGTCCTTCAACACTATAAAAGAAGGATTAGCAGCCGATTCACTTACTTTAGAAAGATCATACCTTGATTTCATAGAGTCCTTTTTACACCATTCATTAGCAACCAGATCATACCCTATGTTAGCAGAGATTTTAGACTCATAGGTGGTAAAGACTTCAACGTTAGAAAACCTAAAAGATTAATGGAATAATAGGTCATAATTTTAGTAATCAACAACCCATATGACAAGCTTTCTGAAAAATGAGTATCAGCTGCGTTTTTCAGCTAGTATTCATGAAACCACAATGCCCAATTGATTTGTATTTCTTAATCATACAATACAGAACAAACACATCTCTAGAAGTGATATTGCTTAGAGATCCTTTTTATGAACTAGGGTGATAATAATTATGTGGGTAAGAATTCTATGTTTGAAGCACAGAGACAGAGGTCCAAAATTAGATGGATTTTCCTCTGGTTCGGCGACTGCTAATTTCGCCTCCTCAAAGTTGACTTCAAATTTCTCGAGATAGGTCTTGTTCATAAAAGAAACCATTCTAGAAAATTTAGTATCAAAGACCTTTATAAATAGAAAATCATTCAAAATAATTCTTGTTCCAAGCACTAGGGTTTCAAGTTCCCCGTTATTGTTAGAAATATGGAGATCATAACATATTCTGTGGGATCCTCAGAAATTCTGATTCACTTAGACAAAAAACAAGCAATAGATCTTGAGCCTTAAATAAAGGGTGTACATTGAAATGAGATTACTTCAATTGCCAAAGATTAACAACCCTTCCAGACACAACAGAGTGACTCCTTAATGCCACAAATTTTTCTAGCTAGGAAGCAGTCAAGAACTTATGCATGTCTTCTGGACGAAGATTTTTCAAAGAGTTTCAGTGAGGTTTTTTGCAAGATGGATTTGAGACGGATGAGACACGTTTTTTAAGGTTAGAAAAATACAATGAGCGAAAAGAGCTTTCTTCAGAGAAATCAATAATGATAACGGGTTCTTAATTGTCAAAAAGGCTATCAGCGTGAGTTTTATCGAGGTTAACCATGGATATCCATGGGTCTTATTTTTGTCATGAGGAGAAAGATGAGTAGAACTAATAGGAGACAAAAGGTTTGAAAAATGGAAAGAAGGTGAAGCAATGGAAGTTGAAGAGGTTTGGTTGAAAGAAAAAGACGCAATCCATGGAAAGACAAAAAAACAAGAAAAGTTTTGAACAAAGAAAAGAACGGAGGTGGAGAAACAGTAATTAATGAGATGGGGATAATAGTTAGGGGAATACATATAAAGGGGGGAAATATATTATGCACAAAAATAAAAGATTTTGTAATGAAGTTACCTCAAATGTCATTAAAGTAAATAATTCTGAGATTTTGTTTAAGAATGAGAAAAAAAATCTTCAAGCAAAGGTTTTCTCAAAATATAAGCAAGTTGATTTTCTAAATCAACAAATTTTAACATAAAATTGTCACTCTCAATATGATCACAAATAAAGTGATGCTTAATATCTATATGCTTAGCCCTATAATGATGAACAATATATTTAGACAAACTAATATCACTAATATTGTCACACATAATTGGCACAGATTCTAATAATAAATCAAAGTCAAGTAATGGATGCACTATCTGTAATATCTAAGCACCATAGTTGTCAATAGCTATGTATTCAGCTTCACTGATTGGCAGTGTGACTGATGTTTGTTTCTTGGTATACCATGAAATCACAGTCTCTCCAAGAATTTGACAGGTGCCACTAGTAATTTTTTGTTTATTTTTATCACCTATAAAATCATCATCTAAATAACCAATTAAATCAAAGTTTGAGAAGTGGGAGTACCATGGTCTAATGTCCTGAGCTCTAATGAGATATCGAATAATCTACTTTATTGCACTCAAATATGACTCTTTTGAGCTGATTGAAATCTTGCATGTTTGCATACACTAAATATGATATTGTGTCGACTTGCAGTCAAATAGGGAAGATACCCAATCATTTCTCCATCGATCTTTTCATCCATATATTTTCCTTATGTGTGAAGATTTGTTAAAGGACTCATAGGGGTTTCGAAAGCTTTTCCTTTTTTCATGTCAAACTTTTTGATGACCACCTTTGGGTATTTAGTTTGACTAATAAAGGTCACTTTTGTAGATTGCTTGATTTAGTCCCACGAAGAATGTGAGTTCCCTCGTGAGGCTCATTTCAAATTCTCCATTCATAAGATTTGTAAAATTCTTGCACAAAGTGGTTTTAGGACTTTAAAAGATAATATCATCCACATAAATTTTCATAATAAACATGCTAGAGTCTAATTTTTGAACAAAAAGAGTAGTATCTATTTTTCTTCACTAAAAATTATTATTTAAAAAAATACACTCAATCTCTCATACTAAGCTTTTGGAGCTTGTATGAGACCGTGGAGTACTTTTGAAAGTTTAAAAATGTGATTTTGTCATAAGGGATTTTCAAAACCTTGTGGTTTCTTAATGAAGACTTCTCCATTAATAAAATCATGAAGAAAAGCACTCTTTACATCTATTTGATATGATTTGAAATATTTGAGAGTGAAAAATACTAAGAGAATGTAAATTTATTTGAACCTTTCCACATGAGCAAAGGTTTCATCATAATAAATATCTTCTTTCTGAGAGAAACCGTGAGTTACCAACCTGGCCTTGTTTCTGATGACTTTACCTTCTTTATTCATTTTGTTTCTATAGACCCATCTGGTTTCAATGACTGAGTAATTTTTTGATCTTTCAACTAGATTTCAGACCTGATTTCATTCAAATTAATCCAGCTCTTCCTTCATAGATTCAACCCATGATTCATCTTTGAGAGTTTTATCATCCTTTTTGGGCTCAATTTGAGACACATGAGCCACTGATGTTTGTATTCTTAAGGAAACTCTTATCTACATCTGATCATTTGAATTTTCAATGATGAATTTATTTAGAAAGCTTGAACTATGTCTCCATTATCTTGGGATGTTCATTTTTGGTAATTCAGTAGATGGAGCTGACTTTGATGGAACAGTAGTCAACTCAATGTCTATTTGTTCAGTTGTTACCATAAGGATGACTTTGTGTTAAACCCGTTCCTTATCAAAACTCAAGCTTGTACATATAGGATTACAATCATCAAAAACTGTATGCATATATTCTTTAACACATAGGATTCATTTCTTAAAAGATCTATAGGCATGACTAGTGGGAGAGTAATCGAGAAAGATGCCTTCATTTCTTTGTGGATCAAACTTTTTAAGATTATTATTACCATTGTTATGGATGAAATATTTATATCCAAAAGGATGAAAATAACTAATGTTCATTTTCTTTCCTCTCCACAGCTCGTAGGGGATCTTCTTTAAGATAGACCTACTGAGACATCTGTTAAGAATGTGACATGTCGTGCTTACCGCTTCTATCCAGAAGTAGTCACGTAAGTTTTTCTCAAGTAACATAATTTATGCAATTTCTTGAAGGTATTTTTTCTTTCCTTCGACCACACCATTCTATTAAGGAGTTCGGAAAGAGGAGATTTTTTTAGAGTAGCTATTTTGAGTACAGTAGTCTTCAAAGGCCTTGTTTTTAAATTTTATGTCGTGAAATACCCTGCTTCTCTTTGAAATTTTCTAAAAAAGAATTCAAAATTAGCAAATTTTTCATATTTATGAGCAAGAAACATTATCCATGTAAATCTAGAGAAGTCATCAACAATTACAAACATATATCTTTTTCCATCAATGCTAGTTATTTTAGTGGGGCCAAACAAATCCATCTAAAACATTTGAAGGATTTTAGTGGTGCTGACAATGTCTTTGACTTTAAAAGATGTCCGAGTCTATTTATCAAGATGACAAGCATCACACATGTGATCCTTCTCGAACTTTAGCTTTGGCAGACCGTTCACCAATTCAATTCTAGAAAGCTTTTCAATGACATGTATGCCAACATGTCCAATCTTTCTATACCACAACCAAAGATAACTTGTTTGAGCAGTGAGACACGTTAGGGTAGAAAAATCAGTATTACTCAAAATATAAATATTATCGACACGATCATCAATGAGAGTGATTCTTATTTTTTCATGTTTGATGGAACAATTTTTAGCATTCAAAGATACACCAAATCCTACATCACAAACTTGATTGATGCTCAATAGTTGTGTCTGAGACCATCAATAAGATAAACTTTAATCAGCTCATAGAAAGAGATGATTTTTATAGAGCCAACTCTTATGACTTCTCTTTTGAAGTTATCTCCAAATCTAATAGATCCACTATCAATTTTCTTTATGGTGCTAAAGTTTTTACAGTCAAATATCTGGAACATCTGTTGTATATTATGCACATTTCTTTTTTGTAGTTTTTGCAAAAATGTTTCGGCAAAACAAACAAATTAATTCATTTAGGTACCTAAGTTTTCTTGGGTCCTTGAGGGTTAGATGTACTTTTTTTAGGTCTCTAAATCCAACTCCTCTGGTTTATTGTCTGCAGTTATGTGAATTATGCCCCCTTTTTTCCATATGTGTGGCAAATAGGTCCAGGATAAGAGAAAGACGTTTTGGCTGAAGTGAATTGAGTCAGAAGAAGAGGTAGATTTATCTTTCAAAACATTTGACTTGACAAAACTGTGACTTGGTAATTTTCTAATGTTGTTTAATTGCATCTTAATATCATCAAGTTCTTCTTTAAGAAAATCAAGTTCTATATGGCTTGCTTCAAGTTGAATCTACTAGTTCCTTCTTTCTTCATCAATCTTTCTTTTTAAATAAGTTTGCCACTTTTTCGTTTCTTGGATAATTTTATCGTATTCATCAATGATCTTTTGAAGCTCATCGCTGATTATATCAAGATTTAATTAAAGTATATTATAAATTTGATAGTTAAAGGGTCTTACTCACTGGAATCACCTATGGCCATAAAACACATATTGGTGGTTTTTACATCGTCTTCAGTTTCATCTTCATCACTCCAAGCACTAAAGTTTCTATTTTTCTTGGATGATCTTTTCTTTAGTTCCGAAAAATTTTGTTTAATGTGACTTGATTTTCTGCAATGATAACAACAATCATCATTCCTTATGAATTCATTATTTTTAAAGGTTTGTTGAGGTCTCTATTGCCTTTGCCTTAGAATGTGCCTGACTCCATGATTTATAAGGATCATTCATTTGTCATTATATTTGTCTATGTTTTTGTCTTCTCCTGGGCTAACAACACCGAAGGTTATAGGTTTTTTTCTCCTCCTTGTTGTACCTTGGTAATTTCAAATGTTTTAAAATCATTTGTGCTGATAGATTCCTTTTTATTTTCTATGTCCTTCACTCGGGTATAGGTTTCTGTCCTTATTGATAACTACCCAAGACTGGAAGTTGATTGAATGAATAAAGATTCTCAACCTGGTCTTTCAGTGTGAGTAGTGTTGTCCATTAAAGTAGGGCGGTCTTGTTGAGAAATATCCATTATGAAGGAGTGCTCTTGGGATCTGATAGTTGGCCATTTAATTTTTGCTCACGTATGGTTAAGAAACTCTTTCAAGTGAGACCTGCTTTGATCCCAATTGAAATTCAAGATGGGGTGAATTAAAATCATTTTGAGTCAACTGATCAATCGGGTCAGTCGACTCACCTGGAAGTTAGTATAAACTATAAATTTGAAATAACTTAAAGATAGGAAATAAAGTATGCGAGAAAACAAAGAATTTGTATACTCGTTGGGATCACCAGTGTGGTTCTTATTACAGTTTTCTTGGGCTGTAAGGATTTCCATTAGAGCTTGATATGAACTTTGGGTTACAGCATAAATGGACAAGTCCTGAATCTCCATCTTTATTTATCTAGATCTTGTGACACAACCTCAACTACTATAATCAAAGGACTTACTCAATCTTTTTAGTTTTGTAACTATTGTAAACTAAGAGAATTACAAATCTTTTTGAAGACTAAAGGTGCAACAGTGTGATAGTTTCCTGAGAAGTTGCATGAAATATCTTCTATCTCTAATTCCTTTATATAGTCTTCATCTTTTCCTGCTTCTTTGCTCTAAAGGGAAAATCCAAGGAATTTTCTTTCAATCAATTATTTGTATGAATTCCTTGATTAAGGACTCATGTTGTTAGCATGTCCATATCATATATCTCTCTGTGTGTGACATGTTATTTTCTTTGTTGGGTTGATAGGTCATATTCATACACGTCCATATCAAATATATTTGTTTATCGAATATAATCTCTTTCCTTACTTGGTTTTCATGGATTGTTGCCTTGTACTAATTTTCTCATTTGATTTCTCTCTGAATTTATTATCTAAAATCTTCATTAATTTCACCTTGTATGACTATCTTTTGATTTTATATTTTAAGCTCCTCCAAGGTCGCCGAATCTTTGATTTGATTCTTTCCATATTAGTCTGAGATCTCCATTGATTGCTTCCTATTTTGAGGTCATCTAAGTTAGGTCTTGCATGTTTATTTTGTTAGTTTTTCATTATTAAAATATTAAGTGATTATGGGAGGATAACACTCATGTTTTTATAATAATTTTATAGACTCATAGATTCATTTAACACCCCAAATTTTTGACCCTAGAAAAATTTAGAGCTTGAACATACTGTCCTAACGATGACTCTCCCTATGGATCGTAGGGTGTCTTGATGGGTCACAGAATCCAATTCATAAGGTATCTAGTGAGTTTGCCTATGTTACTGTCATAGTAATAACTTAAGGGCACGAGTCGTAATGACTCCATACGAGTTGTAAGGTAGAAATAGTAAGATGTCCAGTGTATGCCATAATAGTTTCTGTGTTGATTACAAGTGGAGCATACTATTCGTAATGTATGGATATGAGTCGTATGGTATGACACATAAATAGACCAGTTTTGGTTTCTATAGACATGGTCCAGACTACGATTGGATCTCACGAGTCATAGGGTGACCCTATGTGTAACATCTCGAAAATCAAGTTTCGAGACACCACACGGTGCTTAGGGTCACAAGTGACCCCCAGCTAACCCTTTTCATCGGTATAACTCAAAAGCAACTGATTAAAACATAATTCTGAGAGAATGAAGCTGAAAATGTCTCAATATAGAATTTGTTCAGTACAATATTGAAATTACAAGATGACAATTCTATTAACAAATATACATATACAAGAAGGAGACTAAATACATCAACCACTACTACTATCTATGAATCCTCTACTAGTATTGTCTGTACATAGTCGGGTCATGACTCCCAACTATCACACTCAATACGACCGACGAAAGAAGATACAATGCTCCAAACTGAAATAACCGACCCAAGTCCCTGAACTGTGAGGACATTTTACCAGCTGACCAGAAACTGCAACTGAATAGAATAGTAGATGGGGGTAAGCATAAAGAAAATGTACTGAGTATGTGGGGGTGCATGCAACACTTTAAATAACATCATCAATTTCATGAAAACATGCATACAGACAATGATGACTCACTTGGCTTGAGTTATATCAAATCATACTCTTCATACTTTCATAATAAATAGTTCAAATGGTAAAATCTCATAATCCATGTAAATCATCAAAAATCATAAATTATGATAAATCATCATAAATTATCATATCGTCAAAATTCATCATAGGTAATCAAAATATCTCAACTCTTTGACTCAAATCTCAAAGTGACTCGGTATTTCAAGAAACATGACTTTTATGAATAGGGGAGTTTCCTATAACCGACAACCCCACGTGAGCTACGTAGAATACCAACGTTTGAAACCCCCGTTGGAGGAAGCGTCATACTCTTTACCAGGTAGTACGACCTTAAAACTGCAATAATCACAATCGGGTTCTCTGGCTAATAATATCATCATCAAACAACCCTACGGTGGAACATAGGTTTGGAGAAATATCAAATTTCCCTCTCGGTGCTAAGTACTACTCCCCGACAAGTTCAGAACGCGTTAGGAAATCCACCATCATCATCACAAGGGTCAATCATAAAGACCAAATCAAATATCTCAATTTATAATTCATCAATAATTTGTGGATTCCTAACCCCAACTTCGACTTAAAACATTTCAATCTTTTTCAATATCAACAAGGTATCAATGCATTGAACCATAATCGACTCGACATTTGGACAAGGATATGAAGATTCAATACGTAATATTTTCAACAATTCAACTCATCAAAATCATCCAGAAAAATACCAAAATTCATCTCAACATCTATATCAAAATCAATCTTTCTCATAGTCAAAATCATCTCGACTCTGCGGGTTCAAGGTCAATGTACTCAAATGATTATTCTTTCAATTCGATAATTAAATCATGACAACATCTTTTGAAAAGCACTTGAGACCTTCAATTCATAATAAGAATACATATCCCGTAGTACAACTCAAATCACGACTTTTATCTCGAAAGCCTTTAGAAATATCAATTCATTATAGTAGTATGCAATTCATAGCATAAATTCTCAATTTAAGAAGTAGAGTAATGAAGTAATCATGTATATACATATTGGAAAAAAATTCAAAGTCATATAAATCCTTCATAAAGTAATTTGAGTGTATACCCATTTTCGAATATTATGAAATTTCAATAATAGAACTCGACCTTTTTAAATGTCAAAATGTAACAATTTATCAAGTCATGACAACATCAATATTTTTGAGAAAATATCAAGACTCATGGTAACATCTCAAATGTTACATCTCAATATGCTCAATGATTCAATTTCGTCGTAAAGAAGCTTTAAGCTTATCATAAATCTCAAAATCATTCCAAAATACCATTTCAACATATATCTCGAAAACATTCAAAATAAAAATATGAAATTTACAATTATAATATCAAGACATCTCATGTCTCAAATATATATATTCAATAATTTAAATCGTCATTGGAAAGCATAAAGCTTGACACATATCTCAAAATATTATTCCAAAATACCATCTCGACATACGTCTCAAAATCATTCAAAATACCACCTCGTGGTAAAAGTGTGTAATTCGCAATGATAATTATTAAATAATATCATGAAAACATTGAGATAATCATATAAATCAAAGTTTATTCATTCAATCGTCATAATCTTATAATCGAATTATTTAGACATAATCTCACTTGCAAAATCATGTAAAACCATAATAAAATTAAAGCTTTGGGCACAAGAATGGAAGATTTCTCTTGTTCAAAACCCCACATACCTTGAAATTGACTTCTTGATTATGGAATCCTGTTCACACAAATAAGGGGTGCTCCTCGAAGGTCTCGAGATGATGATTTCGATTATCGGATCAAATTTGAATTTCTACGGTGAAATTGGAAGATATTTGGAGCTCAAAATGGACCTAGGGTTTAGTTCTCTCAATGTTTTTGATGGAAGAACATGAATTTTATGGCTCAATATAGGTATAAATGGACAATTTTCGTCCATGAAGTGAAGGCATAATGACCAAAATGCCCTTAAAATTAAATAATTCTCGAATCTGTCCTTTGGTGGACTGTTTTGATAGTCTGAAGTAGATCAACCATCATGTTTTACTCCGACTTCCAAATTGGATGAAACTAATTTCATTAGAAATAGGACTGTTAGATATTTTCGTTGATATATAGTATCTCACCCAGATCATTATGTACAAGGAGTTATGGTCGTTTGAAGTTGACCCAAAAATTCTCTTTTGATAGGATGAACTAGATTGACCATAACTTTTTTCTCCTATAGTCAAATTGGATGAAACCAATTTCATTAGAAAGAGGACTCGAAGATATTTCCGTTGATATATACTATATCACCCAGATCATTATGTTCAAGGATTTATGATCGTTTGAAGTTGACCCTGAAATTCGCCTGGCTGCAGTAATTTTAACTTCCTGCACGTTTTACTGTTCATGGTTCGATCGGAATGGTCGTATTTTGATCGGAATGGTCGTAACTCATCGCTCGAGTGTCCGTTTTAGATGATCTACATAGCGTTGGAAAGCTTATTCGATACTCTGCGCAATGGTAGGTCAACGTCTTAGAAATACTACACAGAAAATTTATGGATCGCTCTAAAGCGTAAAACTCGATACGTTTCTCACGAAATCTTTACGAAGAAAATTTTCTGGGGTATTACATTATCTCTCCCTTGGAAACATTCTTCCTTGAATGTCGCTTTATAGGATAAAATCACTGATCAACTGACCTTCTTAAGGGACGCGAACATCTGAGACATATCGGCATGATTGGAATTACAGTTTCCTAGTCCTCATACTGAACATCCATATCTGACGCATAAATATCTAGCTGAACTGACTCTGGAATGTATGAATGTGTATGCAACAATAGCCAATTCAAGGCTCGTAATGAGAACTTTAGCATGAACTAGATGTGTTTAAAACACGGAAGGTTTAAGAAGTCACGGGGTATCTCGCCCTTGGGACTCTATGTTCCTTTACAACACTTATTTCACAGGGTCACTAAGATTGTGCACGGAGCACCTATGAATTAGCTCATATGCATGACGCACGAACAGAGGTATACTCGTAACTACTGAGATGCTCCATATGGAAATGATTTCACTCCTAAGATCCTTGGATAACATGATGAAATGATAAATGAGAAGGTACACTATACGATTCTGATTGACTGAGCTGGAATACTTGGAAAACAAAGATCATTTAGTAGAAGTTTACAAATTGAAGCATAACTAGCTTCCAGAATCTGAAAAATGTACACCACAATCCCTCAAAATAACCACTTAAAACTTCAACTAACCACAATATACATGAAAGCTTAATCTCAATCTTACTTCACATTACCACTTAGCTCAAAATCAGCATACACCTTTCTAACCAAGATAAGGAAATATTTTCTCTCTTCTATCTAGATAACTATTCACCAACACCCTTATCCACAACAAATACGTATTTTTCCATATAACCAACCATTCATCATCACTCTCTCACCCTATGAAAGAAGTTATCAAAGGGCTAAAACATGTTGGTCTAAAATATGACTAGATACCCTGAATAACTTGACGTTCACCAAGGCATAAGGAATAGAAGATTTAACATCATGAACTCGGCAAAGAAATTTGATTTGGGAATATGCACGATATGAATCCAAACTTTTATTGATCATTAATAGAAATGCTATATTTCTCGAATAGAGCATAGGGTAAGGCTAGAGTACCTCGATTACTAGCCACAAAACTTAAGATTTGAAATTCATATCTTATGGAATATAATTCCACCGCTAAAAAAAAATATGAAACCCTACGTATTGGGAACTGAGAGAGAACATGGTCCTTTATGACATGCACGAACTCGAATTATGATCATGGAACTGAAGTGTAAAGCAGGAGTAGGCCTTGGAATAATTGAAAGAACTGAAATAGGAATGGGTCGAGCAAAACCCCTTTCTTACCACTATTAGAATCCGAACACTTAACTCGGTTACTTGATCTATCATCTCCCCCTTAGACTTAAGCCATCGCTCTGGGTCAGTAACACACTATACACTTTAATCTAAACTAAAGTCACTTCACTCGAGAGTCCGATACATAATCACACACACAAACCATAAAACTTCACCCAAATGACTACCTCAGAAAGCATATAACCACATCCTCACACAACTTCTCAAATTACCACCTATCCTTCTATAACCCCAATAATCAACACCTAACACTTGCACACTTTCTAATCTCAAATCCGCATAAGCAACCCGATAGTCAGAGTATACACCATCTAGAGCTTCAACGCTTTCAGCTCAACTTCAGAATTTCAATCTTAGAGTCTAACGCTCAACTAAAAATTTTCTCATCCTTAACGGACCACACTACCTCTGTCATCACTTATTAAAATCACGCTTGTAAACTTATATTTCTAAACCATAAGAATCAAAATCACATCTAAGAAGCTCAACCATTACAGTCATACACTAATTTTCAAAATTAAAGCAGTCCCATAATATCTTGGGTGAACTTTCTCATCATAAACACAACATCAAACTTAATCACGAACCAACCAAACTTAGGCTCTTATATCCACTATTCAAGCCTACTAGATCACTTCCTAACAACTAATACCATTAATCAAGAAATCGTCACAGTCATATTCACGATCACCAATCATTTAAACTTAACTTTTAGCACACAATATAACTTAAAACTTTTCGCATGAAATTTCCACTTGAAACTATAAAACAATCCTCAACAAATGCTAGCTCATTTAAACTTCATAACAATTATAATTGGTCATAATCATATAGCTTATCTTATTCACAATCCATTAACACACTTCTTTCATCCGTCACTACTTACCATCCTTCTTACTACTACACCTCCAAATCCCACATTTTCAGCCAGCACAAGGAACAAGATAAACTACAAGTTGCTAGTGGATCGAAATAGGCCGCACAAGGCTCCACTAGGCTTTGAATATGAGTTTTGAAAAAAAGTTTGAGGTGAATAACAAAATAGTTGTGCTAGTGAATCGAAAGAGCCCCACACGGCTTCACTAGACTTTTATTTTTTTTAACAGCATGGTGATAGCAAGATTACGGGAGATAGGAACTTAGCATACCATATTCGATGATCAAGGAGTACGCATCCACTCAGTCTTAGCTGAACAAGTCATAAAGAAGAGGACATAACATGAAACTTCAGGAACTTATAACACACTGGGAGGCTCTTCTGAAGCTACTTTTATGAGACTTCTGAAATATTTTTCTAATCAGACTGAAAACATTATCAGGGAAAGAACCGGGACTTGCTGCTCATACTATCACAAGAATAGCACATTGATAGAAAAGTACAAACTGTCACTTATAGATCCTGAAAAGAAATTTGGTAGCTTATCTGGTTTAAACTAATTGCACGATTCAAGACTTGAAAGAACAACAACCTTTCCTAAATGTCTTATAGCCTCTTGAAGAAATGTACAGACGTCTCTGTACCGTTCCGCAAGACTCTACTAGACATGGCTTCATAGACACCCTAGGATACATGAACACTGTGCTCTGATACCAAGTTTGTAACGTCCTGAAAATCAAGTTCCGAGATGCCATACGGTGCTTAGGGTCACAAGTGATCCCAAGCTAACCCTTTTCATCGGTATAACTCAAAAGCAACTGATTAAAACATAATTCTGAGAGAATGAAGCTGAAAATGTCTCAATACAGAATCTGTTCAGTACAATATTGGAATTACAAGATGAAAAATCTACTAACATATATATATATACAAGAAGGAGACTGAATACATCAACCACTACTACTGTATATGAAGCCTCTACTAGTATTGTTTGTACATAGTCGGGTCATGACTCCCAACTACCACACTCAATACGACCGACTAAAGAAAATACAATGCTCTAAACTGAAATAACCGACCCATGTCCCTGAACTGTGAGGACTTTTTACCAGCTGACCGGAAACTGCAACTAAATAGAATAGTAGATGGGGGTCAGCATAAAGAAAATGTACTGAGTATGTGGGGGTGCATGCAACACTTTAAATAACATCATCAATTTCATAAAAACATGCATACAGACAATCATGACTCACTTGGCTTGAGTTATATCAAATCATACTCTTCATACTTTCATAATAAATAGTTTAAATGGTAAAATCTCATAATAATCAACAAAAATCATAAATTATGATAAATCATCATAAATTATCATATCGTCTAAATTCATCATAGGTAATCATAATTCATCATAATATCTCAACTCTTTGACTCAAATCTCGGAGTGACTCGATAATTCAAGAAACATGACTTTTATGGATAGGGGAGTTTCCTATAACCGACAACCCCACGTGAGCTACGTGGAATACCAACGTTTGAAACCCCCGTTGGCGGGAGCGTCATACTCTTTGCTAGGGAGTACGACCTTAAAACTGCAATAATCACAATCGGGCTCTCTGGCCAATAATATCATCATCAAACAACCCTACAGTGGCACATAGGTTTGGGGAAATACCAAATTTCCCTCTCAATGCTAAGTACTACTCCCCGACAAGCTCAAAACGTGTTAGGAAATCCACCATCATCATCACAAGGGTCTATCATAAAGACCAAATCAAATATCTCAATTTATAATTCATCAACAATTTGTGGATTCCTAACCCCAACTTCGACTTAAAACATTTTAATCTTTTTGAACATCATCAAGGTATCAATGCATTCAACCATAACCGACTCGACATTTGGACAAGAATATGAAGACTCAATACGTAATATTTTCAACAATTCAACTCATCAAAATCATCCGAAAAAATACCAAAATTCATCTCAACATCAATATCAAAATCAATCTTTCTCATAGTCAAAATCATCTCGACTCTGCGAGTTCAAGGTCAATGTACTCAAATGATTATTCTTTCAATTCAACAATTAAATCATGACAACAGCTTCTGAAAAGCACTTGAGACCTTCAATTCATAATAAGAATACATATCTCGTAGTACAACTCAAATCACAACTTTTATCTGGAAAGCCATTAGAAATATTAATTCATTGTAGTAGTATGCAATTCATAGCATAAATTCTCAATTTAAGAAGTAGAGTAATGAAGTAATCATGTATATCCATATTGGAAAAAAAATTCAAAGTCTTATAAATCCTTCATAAAGTAATTTGAGTGTATACCCATTTTCGAATATCATGAAATTTCAATAATAGAACTCAACCTTTTTAAATGTCAAAATGTAACAATTTATCAAGTCATGACAACATCAATATTTTTGAGAAAATATCAAGACTCATGGTAACATCTCAAATGTTATATCTCAATATGCTCAATGATTCAATTTCTTCATAAAGAAGCTTTAAGCTTATCATAAATCTCAAAATCATTCCAAAATACCATTTCAACATATATCTCGAAATCATTCAAAATAAAAATATGAAATTTATAATTATAGCTATCAAGACATCTCATGTCTCAAATATATATATTCAATAATTCAAATCGTCATTGGAAAGCATAAAGCTTGACACATATCTCAAAATATTATTCCAAAATACCATCTCGACATATGTTCCAAAATCATTCAAAATACCACCTCATGGTAAAAGTGTGTAATTCACAATGATAATTATTAAATAATATCATGAAAACATTGAGATAATCATATAAATCAAATTTTATTCATCCAATCGTCATAATCCCATAATCGAATTATTTAGACATAATCTCACTTGCAAAATCATGTAAAACCATAATAAAATTAAAGCTTTGGGCACAAGAACGGACGATTGCTCTTGTTCAAAACCCCACATACCTTGAAATTGACTTCTTGATTATGGAATCCTGTTCACACAAATAAGGGGTACTCCTCGAAGGTCTTGAGATGATGAGTCGATTATTGGATCAAATTTGAATTTCTACGGTGAAATTGGAAGATATTTAGAGCTCAAAATGGACCTAGGGTTTAGTTCTCTCAATATTTTTGATGGAAGAACATGAATTTTATGGCTCAATATTGGTATAAATGGACAATTTGCGTCCATGAAGTGAAGGCATAATGACCAAAATGCCCTTAAAAATTAAATAATTCTCGAATCTGTCCTTTGATGGA
Organism: Capsicum pubescens; assembly: GCA_030864215.1. Classification (NCBI taxonomy): domain Eukaryota; kingdom Viridiplantae; phylum Streptophyta; class Magnoliopsida; order Solanales; family Solanaceae; genus Capsicum; species Capsicum pubescens. The sequence goes on along the minus strand of CM061544.1, from coordinate 186,638,870 downwards.
CTGTTTTGATAGTCTGAAGTAGATCAACCATAACGTTTTACTTCGACAGCCAAATTGGATGAAACAAATTTCATTAGAAATATAACTCTTATATCTTTCCATTGATATATAGTAGCTCACCCAGATCATTATGTACAAGGAGTTTTGGTCGTTTGAAGTTGACCCAAAAAATCATTTTTGATAGGCTGAACTATAATGATCATAAATTTTTTCTCCGATAGTCAAATTGGATAAAACCAATTTCATTATAAAGAGGACTCAAAGATATTTCCGTTGATATATAGTAGATCACCCAGATCATTATGTACAAGGATTTATGGTCGTTTGAAGTTGACCCTAAAATTCGTCTGGCTGCAGTAATTTTAATTTCCTGCACGTTTTACTGTTCACAGTTTGATCGGAATGGTCGTAGTTCGATCGGAATGGTCGTAAGTGTCTGTTTTTTATGATCTACATATCGTTGAAAATCTTATTCGATACTCTACGCAATGGTAGGTCAACGTCTTAGAAATATTACACAGAAAATTTATGGATCGTTCTAAAGAGTAGAACTCGATACGTTTCTCACGAAATCTTTACGAAGAAAATTTTCCGGGGTATTACACTATGAGTCGTAAGGTCTCCGGTAATGACTGGCGATGATTTTTAGCTTTATTTAAAGGGGCACTCTGGTCATCTCCCTTACTCTCCAATTAAAATCCCTGTCCATAAAACACCTTTGGGGCTTTATTTTCATTCCTTAGCAAATCAAAACACATTCTCTCTTCTCTAAAATTCTCTCAAGTAAGAGAATTAGAGTTTCCAAGAAGTTGGTCAATTAGAGCTTTCAAGGGAAAATTCTCTCCATAATTTTTTATATTCAGCCATGTGACCCTACCCTTAAACATGTTTTACTTGTGGCATGAAATTATATGATTGTTTATGTAAATTTGAACAAGTTGAGGATTTTTGTATGATTGACTCTTAAATTGATTTCTCATGATTTATTATGCACTGTTCATGTTTTATTAATCATTTTAAACTTATGGGGTGCATGGGAATGTTAAATAATCTAAGGGGTCATGGTTATCCCTAATTTGATGATTTTGCCTTGATATATGATTTTGAAAATTGTGTTCCCTCAATCCAAATTGTGAAATTGATAATGAACATGGTTTTTTCACATGGTTTGACTTGTTCACTTATACTAATGCATTGGCATAAGAGGTTAATAAATCATGGATTGATTTTATTGAACCTTGGGGTACATGAATTTCTCGTATAAATAGATAATTAAGTCTGAGGGGTCATGAATTTCCCCATGTGATGGATAATGGATACGGCATGGTAACGAACTTGCAACCGAGGTTGATATGACGATACCAACGGGATTCCTTAATTAAAAAATTTGGTTTAGTTAATGAAAATGTGTGCTAAATATTTTTAATTGGGATTAAAAAAGGTTGTGTAGTCGGACCGTGAAAGTGGAAGTCCCGAGGGATCAATACTGAAAACCGCGGTTGCCGACACGGGGATCTAAATAATTGAGAGTTTTCAGTCCCCCTTATTATATGATTGGGAGGTTCGAGTCCCCCATGTTACATGATTTGGTACTTAAGTCACCTTGATATATGTCGGGAGGTTCGAGTCCCCCATAAGGCATATGCATGTATGATTATTCTCTGGTTCATGCGACTACACGCTCTGGGACCCTTCCAGGTAGGGAAGAGATGGGTCTATATAGCTCGTTGGTGCCTTACTATGATGGTTATTCCACACAACCCAAACTAAGGTTTTAAAATTTCATCCTAAGCCTTGTTCCCTACCCCGGCACGTTATATATTTATATGTATACGCATATGCTTGTGTGTATTTGGATTTTGTACTTGTTTTGAATGATTGATCATGGCATTATTTTATCCCCTATTCCTGAGTTACATACTAGCACTCAACCCGCTAATCGTCTCAAACGTTGTATTCCTACGCGATGTAGGAACCAAAAATACTTCTACTTTTCCTGTGCAGTGACTAAGTGGTTGTGGGATAGCTCATGAGTCAGATTGAAGTGGTGAGCTTTCATACTTCGAAAGAACTTATTTCATGTTTCGGGTTTCTGTATGTCATTGACTCTTCCCATTGGACTTATTTTTTGCTATTGTTAGAGGCATGTCTCGACTTTTATTGGTATTCGGGTGGTTAGAGGTTTTGTGGATATTACTGTGGATTTGGGTATTGATTATTGGTTTTTGAAATATCATAGATGTCTTTGAGTTATCTTTAATTATCTTGTTATATATTCGGAATTCAATCTCTGCTAGGGTATGTGCTCTGCTTGATTAGGCTAAGGGGATGGTCTTCAGTCCACGGCGAACTTGAGATACACGTCACGGTCAGGCCCTGGTTCGAGTCATGACAATTCATATTTACAAGAAAAAAAATTGTCGTCATAATTTTGGCATTGCCAATATTCTTTTACAGCAAAAACTTTTTTGGACGAAGAGGATAAAAGATAGGAGTTATAAAATTTAGGAAATGGAGAAATACTAAAGTTTTTAAAATTATAAGCGTATATATATATATATTAACTAGTTAAATCATTGTGAAAAAAGGTAAGGGGAGAGAGAATTTTTAAAAAGTATATATTTGGATAAAATATTTTGTAGTTATAATTGTGGAATTATTAAAAATTTGGAAATAAATATATAAAATATTTATTATTCGAATCATGATTAGAATCTTGATTTAATTAATAAAATTTTAACCATTCATTATAATTCATGTCGTGTGTCTCTCATCTAAATAAAAATTTGAAAAAAATGAAGAAAAAAAAGGAAAAAGGAGCCGAATTCAAAAATTTTATTTTTGAAAATTATGTGGTCCTGGATACCGTTACTGCATTTCCAACAAAAACTATAGATAATTTTGAAAAAAGAACTTCTGCCACTAATTCAATTACTTATAAATCTATGAACGGTACCACTATTGTACTAATAATGTTTGTCATATGCTAATCACTTACATAATAATTGATCTAACTTCGATTTTCACTGTCCCTCGTCCTCAATCCCCATACATATGATGATTTTTATTTTATTTTCAAAATTTCCAAGTAGTGATTCTGCCAAACCGAGAAAGTGGTGACTTCCACATTCTACCGTCGTCCCGAATCGTCCCACAACCTAACTACGTTGCCATCAATTACCTTCGTGTCCTGATAAGAATACCATCCCATTTCCCCTTTTTTCATTCTCAACAGTCTATCCCAATTCTCAAACCACTCCTCACACGACTCTACGCCGTTATCTTCTCCTTCCTGATCGTGACATTCTCCATCGCCGTTATGTTCTGATTCCTCATCTTGCTTGAAATACACCGTGAGTTTCCCTTTTGTTCCTTCCTCATTTGAAGCTAACTGACTTGACACCCTTTCTACCTGCGACGAGGATGAAGTTGTTACCACTGATTGTGCAAGTGGGGATGGAGATATTAGGACATGGCCGAAAATGTTTCCACGACGTGGCTCCGGTGTGGGCAAAGTTTGAAAGGTTTTGATTCTCCAGAAGCTAAAGGCAGCAGTAATAACGGCAACCCATGTCCAAACACTATTGACGATAGTTAAGAATCCGAAGCTCAAATAATTGAAAACAAGAGCTTCAAGCGGATATAATACCAGTACTACATTCATGTTTGTAACAAATTTAATTCTATCTCCTGTGCTTTCTTTTGCTTTTGTCAATGTTAGAAATCAAGGAATATTTATAAGGAAGTAGGGTGATAAGTATGTGTGCGAGGATTAAATTGGGAAGTGAGATGGAGAAGCATATGAAATTAGATGCTAGGAATCGGGAGTAAAGATGCTAAGGTAAGATCCAAATTCTAATAAAATGTACCACAAAATGTATTTGGGGTTGTAAATGTTTGGTGCACGTACGTATACGTGTAAGGGCAGACCTCAATATTGAGATTTGAAATGGACCAATTAATAGCGCCATGTGCGAACTACAGTCACATGTTTAATGTAAGGCGTAGTAGATTTGGATGAAATGAACTAGAAGTAGTAAATGGATGGAGCAGTCAGAGTCTGATCGCTACTAGCCTACTACTGTCACCACAAACTCAATTCTCAAATGATGGCACCATCGCACTCCAATTAGATGGAACGAAAGGCGTTCGTTTATCTATCCTTATGTGATTTAATTCATCTAGCTTTTACACACAAAAGAGGTAGTTCTTCAAATGCAACTTGATTAATCATTTAACTAAAATAATAGTAGTTGTTATAATAAATGAATTTATACTAATAACAAAAATTAATTATAATAGCAATATATGCAACTCAAACACAAACGTACACACATATATGTCATACATAAAAGGGATATAAAATTAAGTTGTCATAATTCACAATGGAGGTAGGTCGACCAATGTATTTGGGTCAATGTTAAGTCCGTAGTTTTGATGATTAAGAAACTGTTTGTTAGGACCCGGTTACAAGAAAATGTATGATGACAAAGATGCAACTAATTAGGGACCTGGTTGGGACTACACATCACTATCACAGTCAACCACCAGCTGGACGAAAGTACAAAAAGTTAGTGGAAAGTTGTTGCAACCTTTTTTGTCTCAACCAATGGGATTCTTCCTAGGTTTTCTTGTGTCATATATATATTGCTCATCTTCCACAACATGAAGACCAAGCTTCCACATACTCATAACAAAATATCTCTCTTGAAGCTCTTGGATTAAAAACTCACTTTTGCAACAGGGAACTGATAGCTCACAAAGTTGTATTTTATTTTGTTGTTGCATTTGAGTCTTAATTTGTACTGTGGTCTTAAATGTTACCTACTTTTTGTCATTGTTATTAGTTGGTATTGGTGTGTTTGCTTTAAAACTACTTGTTGTCATCTAGAGTTAGGTAATATTAACACTAGAGTTAGCTTTTACTCAATTAGAGTTAGCTGGATTGTGGTGAAGTAGAGTTGTTGCATATTTCTTTTAGTTATAGAGGTATTACTAGGAGAAGAAAGATCAAGAGGTTAATCTTTGATGTAATGGAGTTGTATTCAAGTTGCTTGAATATTAGTGAAGCTTAAAAATACTAGAGGCATGTCGTGTTTTTTCTCCCTTGAGAAAGGAGTTTCCACATAAAATTTATTGTGTTTTTTACTCTCGTTTTCACGTACTTTACTATTCAGTTCTTGTTGGTTTAGTCTGATTGGGACCAGCTCCCAAAGTTGGAAGGAAACTCGCGTGTATTCTTCAATTAGTATCTGAGCAAGGTCGTCTTGACTAATGTTAATTAACACCTTGGAAAGATCTTGAACATAGTTGCTCCTCCAAATCTTGAAGAAGGCAAGTCTACCACCAGACCACCTAGGTTTAATGGAGAATATTATAGTGTTGGAAGACTAGGATGCATGACTTTATCATGGATGAAGATTCTGAGTTATGGGATGTTATTGAAGATAGTCCTTTCATTCCCACAAAGCTAGTAAAAGATGGTAAAATGACTGTACAAGTTCCCAAAACTAAGAAGGAATATGATCACTCAGATAGAAAGAATATTGAGAAGACCTACAAAGCTAAAAAAGTTACTTGTTTGTGGCATTGGTCCTAATGAGTACAATAGGATCTCTATTTGTAAGACTGCCAAAGAGATCTGGGACTGCCTTCAAACAACCCATGAGGGAACAAGTTAGGTAAAAGAGTCAAAAGTGGACATGCTAACCACCTAATATAAAACTTCCACCATGCAAGAATGAGAGTCTATTCAGGAGATGCACACAAGATTTGCAGTAATTACCAACGAGTTTCACTATTTGGGTGAGGATATAAGAACCTGTCATGACCCAAATCAGGCCCTGGTCGCAACGGGCATCTTAAGTCCACCGAGAATCAAAGACCGACCCTAAGCCTATTCCAATATAACCACAAACACCTAGCAGTGAATGTACCAATATAATGCAAGACATGAAAGATAAATTCAAAGGTCTATATAAAATCAATATGCGAAACTTTCCATAGTATCAAAACTAATACCAAAAGACAACAACCATACCCATGTTCACAGTACCCAACAAAGCCTCTAACAAAACCGAATACCAATAAAGTGTCAAGACATGCCCCCAACTATAGCCAAAAGCAAGTCCAAACAAGTCCGAGACATAAGAGAACAAACATGAAATGTAGACTTCAGATGTATGGAAGCTCACCACTTCAGTGTCAACTCACGAACTACTTTCAAATCCTAGTCACTATGCAGAAGGAGTAAAAGTATGTACAAATCCTGCATTATGTTGGGATATAGCATCTAAAAATGGTTAGCGGTTGGAGCGCTATCATGTAACTCAGGGATAAGAGAAAAAACAATGCCATGGATAATAATTCAAAATTAGTCATATCCCATGCATATCATCAAATGCAAATACATACATATATATCACATATTGGGGTAAGAAACAGGCTTAGCATGAACATTTAAAATCTTAACCTGGACTGTATAGCTTAACTGTCATAATAATAGTACCCACGGGTTATATGGGCCCCAGCTCTCACCCAATTGGTCGGGCCCTAATACGTGTAGCCGCACAAACCGAAAAAAGATCATATATGTATGTATAGGGGACTCAAACCCTCCAATCATATACTAAGGTGACTTAAGCACTCAATCATAAAATGTGATATGGGGGACTCAAACCCTCTAATCATAATAATAAAGATAAGGTGGACTCGAACCACCTGGTCACAAGCAAGGGGACTCGAACCCTCAAGCCATAACGACCCCCACACTGGCTAGCACAGTTTTCAATGTCGATCCCCTCCTTCCCCCCTGAGATCTTCACCTTTCACAGTTAGCTACACAACCCTCTTTTAAGCCCAATTAAAATATTTAACACATATTCTTATTTTACTAAACCAATTACACACCAATGTATCCCGCTGGTATCGTCATATAAACCTCACTTACAAGTTACTATCATCATGCCAAGTCATATACTCAACCAACTGGGAATCGAACCCATAGGTCAAAAGATATTCAAATAATTAATCATTAGAGACTCGAACTTATTTAGTCAACCGAATCCACAAGGTTCCAATCCCACCATTAATACATGGCCACCAAGGCCTTTCAAGGAAAACATGCATACTTTATTATCCTTTTCATGCTAATGCATTATTACTAGTGGGTAAAAAAACTATGTGACAGAAACCCTTTTCATTGACAATTTCACAAACATGTTGAGGACGTACAATTTCCAAAACCATAATCAAGGCAAATTCATCAAATTGGGGGTTAACTATGACCCCTCAATTTAATCACCATTCACATACATCCCACAATGTTCAAAATTATTAATAAAGCAAGAATATTGTATAAATAACCATGGAAAATCAATTAAATGATCAATCATGTCAAAGGCCCTCAACTATGTTAAAGCCCACATCAAAACCATGTATTAATAATCAATTTATGACATTAAGAAAAGTATAAGTATAGGAAAAGAGGTGCATGCCTTAAACAGAAGAGAATTGGAAGAAAGTAACCCCCTTTGGACCCTAGGTGATCACCTTTTTTAGCCCTAGTCTAGACTTGAAAAGGGGATTTTGAGAAAGAGTGGTTGAGAGTAATATGAATAAACTTCGTAGGATAAAAACTGATGGAAATAGGCCCTTATGATGTTTAAAAGTCGTGTTTGAGTGAAAAGACCTTACTACCCCTCATCTCATTTAAAAAAACAAGACATCCCAAAAATAACACAGGTTCTCGATGTGAATCTCATTGCGGAGGCTAGCCTCCATATCGTAGACCCTAACGTGAACACCTAGCCTCCGTGATGTGGGGCTAGTGTGGAGGCTCACTGCCTCCATGACCCAAACTTTCCCCGAACCGTTTCCAAAATTCTTTCGAGCTACCTTTTTAACATCCTCGAACATAAGTTAATTCAAAATTGATATTTTATGCACGGGAAGGTCAAAAATAAAATGCCTAAAATTTTGAGGGTGTTACATTATCCCCCCCCCCTCTTAGGATCATTCATCCCCGAATGAGGAACTAGGGCACATTTCACACGAGAATGATAACAAAACACCAGAATCCGTAATATAAACCTAGATAATAACAAAGAAGAACGAAATCCATACCTCAAGTTTCTTCATCTGTCGTATCGAAAAGAAATGGATACTTAGAATTTATATCCTCTTCTGCCTCCCAAGTGGCTTCTTTCATTTTATAGTTCCTCCAAAGGACCTTTACCAATGATACATCTTTAGTTCGTAATCTACAAACTTGTCTATCTAAGATTTTCACCGGGACCTCTTCGTAAGACAGGGAATATGAGACAACAACATTCTCAATAGGCACCACCAAGTAAAGAATCACCCATGCATTTCCTCAACATAGACACATGAAACACAGGGTGAATAGAACCCAAACTCGCAGGCAATTCCAACTCATATGCAACATTTCTCACTCTTCTCAAAATCAAGTAAGGACCAGTATAACGAGGGTTAAGCTTTCCTTTCTTCCTAAAATACATCACTCCCTTCATGGGAGACACCTTCAATAATACCCAATCACCTACATTAAACTCTAACTCTCTTCGCCACACTTGCGCATAGGACTTTTAGCGACTTTTGGCGACTTTGGGCAGTCTTAAGCCTATCCCAAATCACCTTCACTTTTTTCATTGCTTGATAAACCAAATAAGGACAGAATAACCTTGCCTCACCAACTTTAAACTAACCAATAGAAGATCTACACCTCATACCATACAAAGCTTCAAACAGATCCTTAACAATGCTAGAGTGATAACTATTATTATACGCAAACTCCACAAGAGGCAAATGGTGAACCAACTACCACCAAAATTAATCACACTAGCTGAAGCATATCCTCTAAAGCCTGAATGGTCCTTTCTTCTTGTCCATTCGTCTGCGGGTGGAAAGCAGTACTAAAGGTCACTTTTGTCCCTAAACCTCGCTGAAACAATCGTAGAAATAATATAAGAATTGAATGCCACAATCTAAAATAATGGATATAGGAGTACCATGCAACTTCATGACTTCCTGAACATACAACCTCGCATAATCCTCAGCAGAATAATTTGTCCTCGCCGATAAGAAGTGAGCAGACTTAGTCATCCTATCCACGATGACCCAAATAGAATCAAACTGGTTTCGAGACTGCGGAAGACCAGTAACAAAATCCATATTTATAACTTCCCATTTCTATACAGGCAGCTCAATCACTTGAGATAATCCACCTGGTCTCAAGTGTTCGCCTTTACTTGTTGACACACCATGTACTTAGCCATAAATTTCGCAACATCCGTCTTCATGTTATTTTACCAATAAATCTCTTTAAGATCATGATACATCTTTGTCGAACCAGGATGAACTGAATAAAGCGACTCATGAGATTTTGCCAAAATTCTGCTTCGCAGCCCATCCATATTAGGAACATACAACCTCCCTTGGTATCTCAAGATACCATCACCACCGATCTCAAAAGACATCACCTTTTAGTCACATCTTTCTTAATTCTCATCAGTATAGGATCCAATACCTGTTTCTCCTTTACCTCAACACCAAGAGACGACTTTGCCACCTCTAGCACGAACACACCACCATCCTCAGAATCCAGGAGACGAACTCTAAGATTAGGCAAATGGTGAATATTCTTTATCATATCCTATTTCTCCTCATCCACATGGGACAAGCTCCCTATCGATAACCTGTTAAGAGAATCAACAACCACATTAGATTTACTTGAGGGATAGTAGAGACTCATGTCGTAATCTTTTAGCAACTCAAGCTATCTCTTTGGCCTGAGATTTAACTTTTTCTAGGTGAAAACATACTGTAGGCTCTTATGATCTAAAAAAGATATCATCATGAACCCATATAAATAATGCTATCAAATCTTCAACGCGAACACCACCGCTAATAACTCCAAATCATGAGTTGGATTATTGCTCTCTTGTACTTTCAACTATCTAGAAGCATACGCTACCACCTTGCCATGCTGTATTAATACACAACCAAGTCCCACACAGGACGTATCACAATAAACCACGAAGCCATCACTACCCTCGGGCAGGGTCAAAATTAGAGCAGAAGTAAATTTGTCTTTTAACTTCTCAAAACTCCCTTCACAAGCATCAAACCAGAGAAACTTCACCTTTTTCTGAGTCAACCTAGTCAAAGGTGTAGTAATCGATAAAAAACTCTTCAAAAACCTCTTATAATAACTTGATAAACCTAAGAAGCTTCGAATATTAGTTGGAGTCGTGAGTCTAGAACACTTCTTAACCATCACAACCTTCTGAGGATCCACCATGATCCCTTCACTAGAAATAACATAACCCAGAAAAGTGACAACATTGAACCAAAATTCCCACATAAAAAACTTAGCATATAATTTCTGGTCCTTTAAGGTCTGCAACACAACACGAATGTGATTAGCATGATCCACCTCACTTTTTGAATATACCAGAATATCATTAATAAATATAATCACAAACAAATCTAATAACTGATGGAATGCCCAGTTCATGAGATCCATAAATGCTGCAGGGGCATTGGTCAAACCAAAAGACATGACTAAGAACTCAAAATGTTTATACCGAGTATAGAAGGAAATCTTAGGGATATCCTCCTCCCTAATTTTTTACTAATGATAACTCGAATGAAGATCAATCTTAGAGAAATACTTATCACCCTGAAGCTGGTCAAACAAATCATCAATCCTAAGAAGAGAGTACTTATTCATCATCATCACCCTATTAAACTGACGGCAATCAATACACATCCAAAGGGAATTATCCTTCTTACGTATGAAGAGAACGGGAGCACCTCATGGAGACACGCTAGGACAGATAAAACCCTTGTTAAGAAGATCTTTCAATTACTTCTTAATCTTCTTCAACTCATTTGAAGCCATTCTATAAGGAGGGATAGAGATAGGAAGAGTGTCTGGAACAAAGTCAATCCCAAAATCAATTTCCCTATCGGGAGAAACAGCATGAAGATCATCAGGGAAGACCTCAGGAAATTTACTAACCACAAAAACGGATTGTAAAGAAGGACCTTTCAAGTTTGAATCTTTAAACCAGACCAAATGATAAAGAAACCCCTTAGAAATCAATTTTTGGGTTCTAAGATATAATATGAAGCTCCCCTTAGGTACTAAGGAACTCCCTTCCCACTCAATAACCAGCTCATTAGTAAATTTAAAAATGACCTTATGGGTCTGACAATCTAAAGAGTCATAGCATAAATGCAACTAATCCATCCCCAATATGACATCAAAATCTAGCATAACTAGCTCAAATAAATCCACCAAAGTTTTTCTAACACCAACAGATACCACACAACCCCTTAGACTTTATGGGAAACCAAGGAGTCACTCAATAGGGTAGAAATAAAGAAAGGATCTGAAATACACTCTGGACCAAAACCAAAATGCCCAGCCACAAATAGGGTCACATAAGAAAGAATGGACCTCAAATCAAGTAAATAATACATATCACGAGAAAAGAGTTCCAACATACCAGTGATGACATCAGGTGATGCCTCAAACTCCTGACGAGTATTAAGAACATACAAGTGATTTTGGACCATGTCAGTACTAGAAGTGGTATCCTTCGGTGTAGGAGATGATGAAAAGGCAACAAGAACTTTATTGGACCTAGAAGCAACCTTTGAAGGACAATCCCTCTGTGGATGTCCAATCTGACTATAATCAAAACACCTATTTCTCCCTTCATCATAGAAACCATAATACACCTGATAATAAAATCTACTAGGAGGGTATGATGAAGCTAACTGGGCCCCACTATCCTGAGACTAGGCACCCTATGCTTGAGAACCATCACTACTATAAAAATAACGATTCCTGAATGGCTCCAAATAAGGATCACTAGTTATCGAATAGGAACCAGAGTTATCCAACTTCTTCTTAAACCACTTGCCACCATTGCTACCACCCTGTTGCTGACCTCTACCCTGATTTAAATATTGAAAGTTCTTACTCTTCTTATCCCCCATATTTTCTTACTTCTGTTTCTCCTTCTCAACCTGTTGCATATATACTACAAGTATAAAGATATCTATATCCCTATTTAATAAGGTAGTTTTACTTTCTAAGATCAAATCATAAGACAAACCAGAAGAAAATTTCCTCATTTTAGCTCTCATGCTAGACACTAGCATAGGAGCATATCGTGACATTTGGTGGAACTTCAAGGCATACTCCTTTACTGACATCTTACGTTGGTTTAAATTCACAAACTCCTTTATTTTTGCCTTTCTCATCTCCTGAGTAAAGAAGCGGTTAAGAAAAGCACTAGAGAAATCATCCCACAAGGAAGACTCAGCATCATCTCCCCAAAGTTACATCCACTCTTTATACCATTAGTATGTTACATTCTTTAATTGATATGCAACAAACTCCACACCCTCTACCTCAGTAGCATATATAACCCAAAATATCTTCTCATCTCATCAATAAAACTCTGAGGATCCTTCTCAACCCTAGTACCATAGAAAGTAGGAGGACTCAACCTAATAAACTGACCAACTCTAGTTGCCTCGAATAAAATCCCAAAACTACCAGCAACCCATCTGACATGAATGAGATGTCACCAACTGAGTCAACAGATGAATGGACTGGCAAAACTCAACATTAGTGATATTTCCTTGAGGTGGCTAGTCTGAGTACCACCAACTAGAGAAGGGTCAGTGGGAATAGGTAGAACTCAATGAGAATAGTCAGAAGCAGGGACCCTAGACCATGTCTGCACCCCAAAAGTAGGACGAGCTCCGCTTACATTATTCTTAGTCGGGATAGAAGAGTTTTTTGATACCCCACATTTTTAGCTAGAAATCAAACCATCATTCCTATGTGTGCAGGCTCTAATCCTATAATTTATATTTAAATTCATGTGTCATGATCTTTATCCTAGTGTGTTAAGTGATTATGAGGTGAAAAATGTTCATAGAAATCTCTTAGAACAAAGTTGAGCTAAGAATCTTTGTTGCGTCCAAAGTTTGGTATTTGGTTCTACAAGGATCAACTTTGAATGTGTATAACTTTTGATATATGTAGAATTTTTCATCTCAATACCCACTAAATTGTGAAAAATTAAGTCATATTTCCAACAATACAAATTTTGCCTTAATATAATACCCGAGCAAAAAGTTAAGGTCATTTTCGTCAGAACCAGTAAGCCACCGTGATAGTGATACATCACGATGAGCTCCAAAAATAGGATTCTGCTGAAAAATTTATTCTGAAAGGCAGCTTAGATTTTTCTCCATAACCACAGTCATGTTAACAGTTGATTAAAATGTTATTAGGGCATTATATGCCCAAAATTGCTCAAAATCCATCAAGAACAAAACCCTAACTTCCCTCCCAAAATATTAAGAATTCATCTTTATGTTCAAGATTTCCAAGAAACAAATCAAGATTCAGGTCTTATTCTTCAAATTAAGTAATTTAAGGTATGTGGGACTACACTAAAAACCATGGGCATAAGTTTAAATATTTTTTCGAGATTAACACAACCCCCAATTATATTTTATAATAAAGTGTTCGATATTATTTTCGAAAAGTATGTATCATGGGATTCTTTAGGTGAAAATATATGTTGTCTTAAACCACTCTTCATGGAAATTGAAGTATAACCATGTAATATGATTTCGTATGTTTTGTAAAGTTAATTAAGGGAATGAATGACTAAACTCTCTGTCCTTTATGACATCTTTGATTTCAAATATTATGAATTATTTAAATACATAAATTTTCTCAAAGAAAACTGGTGAGGGAATCCTTTACTACTGATCATGGAATGATATAGGTTGTGGCGTATCGAGAGGGAGTTTGTGAATGAAAAATGTTTAGCGTGTCAAAATTAACAATTTCAATGGGTTTGGAACAATGTAAACATAACATGACCACCTTATGATTAAACCATTGAAAGGAGAGTGTTTTTTTTATGTAAACTCAAATTAAAACTTATTGCATGACTCTCCATTACTTGATGTTTAAAAGATATGGGTGGTCATTAATATGATAATAAGTGAAAAAGGTTGCAGATATGATGTGATGTGATTTGATTGACTTTTAAGTCAGGGTATGATGATACCCAGTGATTATATGCCCTTAACAAGATAAGTATTGAATGTTTGATAGTATGAAGCATAATTGTTTTAAAGAACTAAAAGTTAGGCTTAAGAGAGCTAATGGTTACCCAAAAAAGGCGTTTGAGTGTAAGGACTCATCGCTAGAAATCATAGTTATCGATGCGGGACTTATGATATATTCTCCTATATGAAAGAACATTAAGGACATATTACATAGAAAGATTTTCTATGGTGTGCTCGTATGGGGGTATCACCACCCTAATTCTGGCAGTTACTTGGATTGGGGGCTTGGCCACCGAGTTAAGGGCGGGTCCCACATAGCCCATAGGATTTCAGATTTATAGGGTGTACTGACTAGCTCAGAAGAATAATAAAGAGTGGTTCAGTGTTGTTGTGTTCACTGATATTATGAAATGCTCTCACCTATTTTGTATAAAAGCATGCTATTTTGAGTTGTTTCACATACTAGTAAAATTGTATTAACCTCCCATATTTCAGGATCTGAGGCACAATCCTGGGGTCCCGCAAAGCAGTAGAATATTTTATTCAAAGTTTGTAGTTGGTGAGCCTCCCTTATTTTTGAAGGTCTTGATTGTGATTTGATTTTATTTTATGGTCCGACTGGGGGGCCTTGTCCCAGCTTTCAGACAGATGTTGTTTTTAGTTTTAGTAGAGATTTCGCAGACTGGTATTAGATGGTTTGAGTTTTATTGAACTTATGTACGCATTGCACAGTTGGAATAGTAAAATGGCCATGTTTTCATTTGTTTTTTGCATACTTTATAATATGTGAACATTGCATATGATTTCCAATTAGAAGGGCTCTCGGACCTTCATCGTTCAGGATGCTCGTCGCGACTAGGGCCTCGACTTGGGGCGTGACAAACTTGGTATTAGAGAACAGTTCATGGTCCCAGGGTGTCTATAAAATCACGTCAGGTAGAGGCCTATTTATAGGTATGTAGCGGCCACACTTATAAGGAGGAAGCTACTAGGCATTTAGGAATGTCTCACTTTTCTTCATGTTCTAGATCGTGACATTGTGTTGTCCATTTGGAAGTAATCCAAATTCTTTCTTTACTCTGATTTTATTAACTATGTCTCATTGTCGAGTCGATTCAAGTGCGGAATCTTATAGTCTAAATGATGTGGTCCCTTTGAATTGAGTCATAAAAGAGTATAAAATTGCACAAGGACTTGAGAGGAGTCCATAAGTGCCTTAAAGTGTATTGATTTAAGCCTATACCCCTATCTACATGAATTGTATGTTTGAGCCTAAGGTATGAAGAGTAATCAGTCTCTTTCAAAATTCTTGTTGTAGATGTCATGCTTAAGGGTAGTGATATATATCAAAATGTTGAAACATTATTCCCACCCGACTAATATTATGTGTTAAGGTATCATACCCTATTGGTAATAAGATAATCCCAAAGTTAGTGATATGAAGTCACAAGGTTAGACGCCAGGGTGAGGGTGATTATATGCCCTTAACAAGATAAGTATTAAATGTTTGATAGTATGAAGCATATTTGTTTTAAAGAACTAAAAGTTGGGCTTAAGAGAGCTAATGGTTACCCAAAAAAGGCATTTGAGTGTAAGGACTCATTGCTAGAAATCTTAGTAGTCGATGCGGGACTTATGATATATTCTCCTATATGAAAGAACATTAAGGACATCTTACATAGGGAGATTTTCTATGGTGTGCTCACATGGGGGTATCACCACCCTAATTCTGGCAGCTACTTGGATTGGGGGCTTGGCCACTGAGTTAAGGGCGGGTCCCACATAGCCCATAGGATTTCAGATTTATAGGGTGTACTGACTAGCTCAGAAGAATAATAAAGAGTGGTTCAGTGTTGCTATGTTCACTGATATTATGAAATGCTCTCACCTATTTTGTATAAAA
Organism: Capsicum pubescens; assembly: GCA_030864215.1. Classification (NCBI taxonomy): domain Eukaryota; kingdom Viridiplantae; phylum Streptophyta; class Magnoliopsida; order Solanales; family Solanaceae; genus Capsicum; species Capsicum pubescens. The sequence continues at coordinate 186,622,834 of CM061544.1, read as the reverse complement.
GCATGCTATTTTGAGTTGTTTCACATACTAGTAAAATTGTATTAACCTCCCATATTTCAGGATCTGAGGCATAGTACTGGAGTTCCGCAAAGCAGTAGAATTTTTTATTCAAAGTTTGCAGTTGGTGAGCCTCCCTTATTTCGGAAGGTCTTGATTGTGATTTGATTTTATTTTATGGTCCGACTGGGGGGCCTTGTCCCAGCTTTCAGACAGATGTTATTTTTAGTTTTATTAGAGATTTCGCAGACTGGTATTAGATAGTTTGAGTTTTATTGAACTTATTTCCGCATTGCACAGTTGGAATAGTAAAATGGCCATGTTTTCATTTATTTTTTGCATACTTTATAATATGTGAACATTGCATATGATTTCCAACTAGAAAGGCTATCGGACCTTCATCGTTCAGGATGCTCGTCGCGACTAGGGCCTCGGCTTGGGGCGTGACAAACTTGGTATTAAAGAACAGTTCATGGTCCCAGGGCGTCTTTAAAATTGCGTTGGGTAGAGGCCTATTTATAGGTGTGTAGCGGCCACACTTATAAGGAGGAAGCTACTAGGCATTTAGGGAGTTCCGCAAAGCAGTAGAATTTTTTATTCAAAGTTTGCAGTTGGTGAGCCTCCCTTATTTCGGAAGGTCTTGATTGTGATTTGATTTTATTTTATGGTCCGACTGGGGGGCCTTGTCCCAGCTTTCAGACAGATGTTGTTTTTAGTTTTATTAGAGATTTCGCAGACTGGTATTAGATAGTTTGAGTTTTATTGAACTTATTTCCGTATTGCACAGTTGGAATAGTAAAATGGCCATGTTTTCATTTATTTTTTGCATACTTTATAATATGTGAACATTGCATATGATTTCCAACTAGAAAGGCTCTCGGACCTTCATCGTTCAGGATGCTCGTCGCGACTAGGGCCTCGGCTTGGGGCGTGACAAACATGGTATTAGAGCACAGTTCATGGTCCCAGGGCGTCTTTAAAATCGCGTTAGGTAGAGGCCTATTTATAGGTGTGTAGCGGCCACACTTATAAGGAGGAAACTACTAGGCATTTAGGAATGTTTCACTTTTCTTCATGTTCTAGATCATGCCATTGTATTGTCCATTTGGAAGTTATCCAAATTCTTTCTTTACTCTGATTTTATTAACTATGTCTCATTGTCGAGACGATTTAAGTTCGGAATCTTAGAGTCTAAATGATGTGGTCCCTTTGAATTAAGTCATAAAAGAGTATAAAATTGCACAAGTACTTGAGAGGAGTCCATAAGTGCCTTAAAGTGTATTGATTTAAGCCTATACCCCTATCTACATGAATTGTATGTTTGATCCTAAGGTATGAAGAGTAATCAGTCTCTTTCAAAATTTGTGTTGTAGATGTCATGCTTAAGGGTAGTGATATATATCAGAATGTTGAAACATTATTCCCACCCGACTAATATTATGTGTTAAGGTATCATACCCTATTGGTAATAAGATGATCCCAAAGTTAGTGATATGAAGTCACAAGGTTAGACGTCAGGGTGAGGGTGACTTTTGCGTAAATAAGTAGTTGAGTTGTATAACCCTTCACTGAAGGGTGGGTTGCCATTATATAGTGATAGACTAGTGCGGTAGCAATATTTGTAGTTTGTATGGTAATCTATGTAGGAAGTGGCTAGCTAAGATTATTATTTATTCAAAATAGGAAAGAATCTCAGAATGGATAGTTATGGTGGTAGTAGAAATCACGTATTGGTTATATATGAAAAGAGGTAGATTAGTCATTAAGTTATGGGTAGAGACTCATCAGTGTGAATGAAATTTGAAGGTAGACGAAATGTATGCATGAGTAAGTAAATATGATGTAAGAAAGTAGGATAAGTTGATAGATGGTAATGGGTTATATTATAAGATTAAGATCGACTATCTTTATTATATGACTTCACCCCCTTGATTGTCTTTTCCTAGTAGTTGTAAACTAGTACTATACGGGAGAAGGTAGGTAGTAGATTTTTGAGGTGTAGTAGTAATGTCATGGAAAAGATGAACTTATGGGCCATAGTTAATGAAATAAGAGACTTGGGTTGATATTTTTATTCTGACTTACTCTTATTTGCATGTATGGGAAGTTAAGGACCTGAAAATCTTTCTAAGTGTTGGGAGACAGGCATATTTTAAGCCTCTTAACTTCGAAGATTTTTAAATTGGTTTTTTCAACCCCGAGATGTAGATTTTTGAGTTGACTCTTGTTTAGGGGCATAAGGGGGATGTCTCGGTGAAGTTTTAGATTTTTCGAATGAGGTTTAAGACGTGTTTAGATTTCAAACACAGAATGTCACCGCGATATCGATGTGTTATGATGCTTATCGCGTTGGGGCACCTGGCGCGATGCATTGGTTCTCAAAAATGGGATTAAGAAGCGAATTTAATTGCCAGAAGCGGAATATTGTCTTTTCTATAAATGGATGAATTATATCATTAGTTAGGGAAAATATTGCCCATTAGTATAGTTTATGGCATGCTTCATATGATTGGTGTTGCTAGACTATAGGCTTGAATCGTAGATATGGATTGGGGTGATAAGAATAGTAACTTAAGATTTATGATGCATGTTTTGTGGGAGTAAGTAGCAGGCTTGATTTGATGTGAGCAATAGCCTAGATTGGCAACTTGTGAAATAATGAGTGGAAAATTGTGACATATATATATATACACATGAGAACAAGAGTAAAAAGAGATAAATTATGGTTGAATCATTAAGTGGATAAGAGCGTGAGTATATAAGAATAAGTTCCCCCCCAGGTATCATGTTGTTAGATAAAATTTTATGCGTATAAGTGTTTGGTGTACCTAGTCTGTGTTCTTGAAATTTGTATTATGGAGACGTCTAGGGAAGACTAAGGAGTTGTTGTATGGTGTTCTTTATAGATGAATTGAGAAAATATAGGTAGGCAATATGCGCCTTTGGTATAGTTTTGCAAACTTTGTTAAGTTGTAAGTTATGCGGTTAGAGGTCTAATGTTTGAATGTTGAGTAGTGGAGAACAGATCATTATGTGATATATAGTGTGGATGTGGATGTTCATGAGAGTGTGAGTTGTAGGGTGATAGTTACAGATTCTAGCTAAAGTTGAGAGTAGCATTCCCGAAAAGCAATGCCTTCAAAGTATAGTTTATCAGCGGAAGTTTAGCTTTTATGTGTATTGTGTTACCCCATTGTGTTGAGTGTTGTTCTTGTAGATTTAATGAGAAGATATGTCCTCAAGTCTAGGATTATGACTTTGATCTAAGAGGGAGATGGAGAATAAATGTAGCTCCCAAATTTTCTTAGTGTGGCAAGTTGTGGGGAAGAGTCATGATAAACTTGTTCCTAGTCAAGCATATCCTCCTACTTCAATTTAAGAGGTCATTGTACCAATGTCTTATGTATTCAAGTTCTACCTATGTCTAAGGTATGAGTTCTCTATGTAACTCATGTAATGTTCTGACCTCCAAACTAGAAGCAACGATATCTCAGTAAATCTACTCTTTCATGTATTCAAGATCTATGTTATGATATTCATGATCCATAAATCCGTATCCCAAATCATTCTTGGTTCTAAGGAACTATGTTTTCGAATATTACCGGATCATTTTATGTCGAGTTTAGCTAAAGTGATAAAGTTTATGCAAACTCACGACTATCTTAGCTCTTAAAATGAGAATCAATAACTTCAAGTGGCAATCCATGCTCAGTCATTGAACGCATGAGTTCCGCCTTTATGTTATACCGCTCATGATATATGCTCATATATTTCTCATTGTGCCCAGTCCTAAGAAATCATGTTGTGTAGGTTTACGTCCGAACAACTCTTTATTTATGATCCAGACACTTGATATATGGAGCACTTTGTGTCTATTGTATTGTATCTTCATCTCATATCCCACCTTGAGTAGTGCAATAAGCATATAGTATAATCAAATAGTGTTACTTCCTTTCTTAATGCATATGCTCGGGTCCTTTAATAGCCTTCTAAATGGTAGTGTGATAGTCATTATGGAAGAGTAATAGTGACTTGGGAAGGGGGAGCATATGTTCTTGAATGTGAAAATTTTGATGTGATTTCTTTAGCTAAGGTTATAGGTGATGGGGGAAAGGAGAAGATGGACTTTTGTCATATGAAATAGTTGGGAAGGAGGTATGTGGAAAAAATATTTGTGAGAGTGATTGAAATTGTTGGTCTTAGTAGGGAAATCCATTAAGTTTGTGTAGAAATGATAGGCTTGAATGTTGTGATTGTTGAAAGCAACCCATGTACTATATGGTTACATTTCCTGAATTAAAACCCGAGGGTGTTTGAAGGTAGTGATAAGGTGAAGTAATCTTTTTAATGGGATGCAGAGTATGGAGTCCCATAGCTTAAACTAGCACCTCTTTTCTCTGAGTTAGGCTTCAACATAGGAGTATTATACAGTGGGACTCAAACTCTTGTGGTTAGATGTGTGATAGGAGAATAGTAAGTTGGAAAGTGTGAAGTATGTTATTTAATGTTGGGGAATAGTTGAGTAGTGCCTTTAAGTTTAAGTCTATTTGTTGTATCATGAAAGGTGGAGAATGTTTCTATCCCTATCTTCTACGAAACCTTATTTACTGATTAGTACCAATATAAATCAGGCCTATTATCACCAAATCAACTTATGCCTTATGTTGTGATCATTATGATTCATAGAACTCACGTGCAAGATCATCCCTATGTAAAGTCTCATTACCTCATGCTTCGTGCTTACACGTTTCACAAGGGGTTATCATGAAGCTCGTTTGATGCCTTTGCATATTCTATTGAGGAAAAACGTTCAATGCGAGATTACGTTCTAATTCTACACTTTTAGAGATTCAACAAGTCCCTACCCATCATTCAGGGATGAATGATCCCAAGAGGGAGATAATGTAACACCCTGCATTTTCAAGCTAGAAATTGAACCGCCGTTCCTACGTGTCTAAACATTAATTCTATGATTTATATTTAAATTCATGTGTCATGATCTTTATCCTAGTGTGTTAAGTGATTATGAGGTGATAAATGTTCATAGAAATCTCTTAGAACAAAGTTGAGGTAAGAATCTTTGCTTCGTCCAAAGTTTGGTATTCGATTCTACAAGGGTCAACTTTGAACATGTATAACTTTTGATATATGTGGAATTTTTCATCTCAAGGCCCACCAAATTGTAGATAATTGAGTCAGTTTTTCAACAATACAAATTTTGCCTTAATCCGATATGCGAGCGAAAAGTTATGATCATTTTTGTCAGAACCAGTAAGCCACCGTGATAGTGGAGCATCGCAGTGAGCTCCAAAAGCGGGATTATACTGAAAAATTTAATTTTGAAGGGTAGTTTAGACTTTTCCCCATAACCCCAGTCATTTTAACAACTGATTAAAACGTTATTAGGGCATTATATTCCCAAAATTGCTCAAAATCCATCAAGAACAAAACCCTAACTTACCTCCCAAAAGATCAAGAATTCATCTTTAAGTTCAACATTCCCAAGAAACAAATCAAGATTCAGGTCCTATTCTTCAAATTAAGTAATCTAAGGTATGCGGGACCTCTCTAATAACCATGGGCGTAATTTTAAATATTTTATCAAGATTAAAGATCCCAAATTATATGTTAACATGAAGTGTTCGATATTGTTTTCGAAAAGTATGTATCATGGGATTGTTTTGATGAAAATATATGTTTTCTTGAACCATGCTTCATGGAAATTGAACTATAACTATGTATATATGATTTCGTATGTTTTGTAAAGATGATTGAGAACATGAATGACTAAACTCCCTCTCCTTTATGACATCTTTGATTTCAAATATTGTGAATTACTTAAATGCATGAATTTTCTCAAAGAAAACTAGTGAGGGAATCCTTTACTACTGTTCATGGAATTATATGGGTTGTGACGTGTTGAGAGGGATTTTGTGAATGAGAAATATTTATCGTGTCAAAATTAACAATTTAAATGGGTTTGGAACAATGTTAACATAGCATGACCACCTTATGATGTACTATTGAAAGGAGAGTGTTTTTTATGTAAACTCAAATGAAAACCTATTGCATGACTCTCCTTCACTTGATGTTTAAAAGATATGGGTGGTCATTAATATGATAATAAGTGAAAAGGGTTGCAGATATGATGTGATGTGATTTGATTGACTTGCAAGTCAGGGTATGACGATACCCGATGATTATATGCCCTTAACAAGATAAGTATTGAATGTTTGATAGTATGAAGCATGTTTTTTTTAAAGAACTAAAAGTTGGGCTTAAGAGAGCTAGTTGGTTACCCGAAGAAGGCGTTTGAGTGTAAAGGCTCATCGTTGGAAACCATAGTTGACAATGCGGGACTTATAATATATTCACCTATATGAAAGGACATTTAGGACATCTTACATGGGGAGATTTCCTGCGGTGTGCTCACATGGGGGGTATCACCACCCCAATCCTGGCGGCTACTTAGATTGGGGGCTTAGCAGCCAAGGTAAGGGCGGGTCCTACATAACCCGTGGGATTTCAGATTTGTAGGGTGTACCGACTAGCTCAAAAGAATAATAAAGAGTGGGTTAGTGTTGTCAAGAATCATTTTGAAGTTTCCAGAAGTATGCCCACGTATTTTACTTGTATTGTGTTCACTGATATTATGAAATGCTCTCACCTATTTTATATAAAAGCATGCTATTTTGAGTTGTTTCACATACCAGTATTATTGTATTGACCCCCTATATTTCAGGATTTGAGGCACAGTCCCATGGTCTCGCTAAGCAGTAGAATTGTTTGTCCAAAGTTTGCAGTTGGTGAGCCTCCTTTATTTCAGAAGGTCTTGATTGTCATTTGATTTTATTTTATGGTCCGACTGGGGGGCCCTTGTCCTAGCTTTCAGACAAATGTTGTTTTTGGTTTTAGTAGAGATTTCGCAAACTGGTATTAGATGGTTTGAGTTTTATTGCACTTATGTTCGCATGCACAGATGAAAAAGTAAAATGACCATGTTTCTATTTTTTTTTCGCATACTTTATAATATGTGAATGTTGCGTATGATTGCCAACTAGAAGGGCTTTTGGTACATCATGATTCGGGATGCTTGTCGCGGCCAGGGCCATGGTTCGGGTTGTGAAAAGTTTCCACGAACATTATATCATCAAGGAGGCATGATCTGAAAGGCGAACAATGGATATTAGAAGGGATTTAAGACCTTAAACTCTACGTCCCAACAATAGACAACAAGAAAGGGAAACATTCCTAAATACCTCGTAGCCTCTCCCTTATAAGTGTGGCGCGCTACACACCCATAAAAGAGACTCTACTTGACATGACTTTTTGGACACCCCTTGACACCGAAAGCTAGGTTCTGATACCAAGTTTATCATGACCCAAACCAGGGCCTAGTTGCAACGGGCATCTCAAGTCCATCGAGGACCGGAGATCACCCCCCCGAGCCTATTCCAATATAACCATGAACACCTAGCAACGAATGACTACAAATATAAAGCAAGACATGAAATATAGAATAAAAAATCTATATAAAATCAATATCTGAAACTATCCACATTTTAAAAACCAATGCCAAAAGGCAACAACCATACACATGTCCACAGTATCCAACAAAGCCTCTAACAAAACCGAATACCAATAAAGTGTCGGGACATGCACCCGACTATAGCAAAAAATAAGTCTAAAAAAGTCTGAGACATAAGATACCAAACATGAAATATAGACTTCCAATGTATGGAAGCTCACCACTTCAGTCTCAACTCACTAACTACTCTCGAATCCTAGTCATTGTGTAGGAGGAGTAGAAGAAGGGCCAAATCCTACATCGCATAGGGATACAACGTCTGAAGATGATTACAAGTTGGAGAACTAGCATGTAGCTAAATAAAAAGGTAACAAATAATGCCATGGATAATAATTCAAAACCAGTCAAATCCCATGCATATCATCAAATGCAAATACATACATATATATACCACATGTTGGGGTAGGTAACAGGGCTTAGCATGAACATTTAAAATCTTAACCTAGACTGTGTAGCTAAACCATCATAATAATAGTACCCACGGGCTATATGGGGCCCAGTTTCACCCCTAGTCGAGCCCCAATGCGTGTAGCCGCACGAACCGGATAAAGATCATACATATGCACGGGGGACTCAAACCCTCCAATCATATACTAAGGTGACTTAAGTTCCCGATCATGAAATGTGATATGGGGGACTCGAATCCTCCAATCATAATAATAAAAATAAGGTGTACTTGAACCACCTGGTCACAAGCAAAGTGACTCAAATCCTCAAGCCATAAAGACCTCCACACCGACTAGTGCAGTTTCTAGTGTTGGTCCCTCCGAGACCTCCACCTTCCACAGTTAGCTAAACAACCCTTTTTTCACCCCAATTAAAATATTTTAACATATATTCTAATTTTATTAAACCAATTACACACCAATGTATCCCGTTGGTATCATCGTACCAACCTCGTTTACAAGCTAATATCATCATGCCATGTCATCTACTCAACCAACTAAGACTCGAATCCATAGGTCAAAAGATATTCAAATAATCAATAATTCGGTACTCAAACATATTTAGTCAACCTAACCCACAAGGTTCTAATCCCACCATTAATACATGGCCACCAAGGACTTTCAAGAAAAACATGCATACTTCATTGTCCTTTTAATGCCAAGGCATTATTACTTGTGGGTAAACCAACTATGTGACAAAAACCCTTTTCATTGACAATTTTACAACTATGTTGAGGGCATACAATTTCCAAAACCATAATCAAGGAAAATTTATAAAATTATTGTTTAACCATGACCTCTCAATTTAATAACCATTCTCATGCATTCCACAATGTTCAAAATCATTAATAAAGCAAGAATATTGCATAAATAACCATGGAAAATCAATTAAATGATCAAACATGTCAAAAGCCCTCAACTATGTTAAACCCCACATTGAAACCATGCATTAATAATCAATTTATGCCATTAAGAAAAGTATAAGTATAGGGAAAGAGGAGCATACCTTAAACACAAGAGAATTGGAAGAAAGCAAAACCCTTTATACCCGAGATGATCACCTCTTTGGTCCTTAATCTTGACTTGAAAAGGGGATTTTGAGAGAGAGTGGTTGAGAGTAATATGAATGAATTTCGGATAAAAACTAATGGAAATAGTCCCTTATGATGTTTAAAAGTTGTGTATGAGTGAAAGGACCTTACTACCCCTCATCCTATTTAAAAAAAATAAGATAACTCAAAAATAACACTGGTCCGCAGAACAAACCTCATCGCGGAGGCTAGCCTTCATACCACGGACACCTAGCCTCCATGATGAAGGGCTATCGCTAGGTTCACTGCCTCTGTGACCTAAACTTTCCCCGAACCCCATCTAAAAATTCCAAAATTCTTTTAGGTTACCATTTTAACCCCCCCCCCCCCCAAACATAATTTAATTCAAAAATTGATATCTTGTGCATGGGAAGGCCAAAAATAAAATGTCCAAAAATTCCAGGGTGTTATAGAACTACCAAACAGGTTTGAAATTTTTTAAGTATTCATCTTAAGCAATGGAAAGCAAAGTAAATGCAATCACTTAAGACGAGAACTTGAAAACTATGACAATGGATGAGATGATTGGCAATCTTAAGACATGAGATCATGAAGATGTAGGATAAATCCAAGGGTGAGCGTAAGATAGAGAAGAACCTGGTCCTAAAGGAAACTAAGAAAAGCATAAAGGTTGAGGATGATGAAACTTCCTACACTTCTAAACAGGTCCACAAGGCCTTGATAAAGTCATGAGTTATCCCTAGAAGAAGAGAATCAAGCAGATCCACTAGAGATGGAAAAAAAAATGACACCTATCACAAATATGAAAGGCTGGGTCACTATATCAAAGATTTTCCTATGTACAAGGTTGAACATAAGAAGTGTGTGAACCAAGTTGTTTAAAGGGACAAAGGTAAGGATCTGGTCCTTGATAAGTATAGTAGAAAGGTGGAAGCTGACAAAGTTGCAAATTAGGTGTTGGCAGACTAGGGTGACTCCTCTAGCGATTTAGATGAATCAAAGCAAGGAAAGGATGTGTCCATGATGGTGATAGAATATGATAGCAAGGTCTTTGATTCTTTTTTTCCCTAATGGAAGATATAGATAATGATAAAGATGATCAGGTAATACTCATAGATATCAAGGACAATCTCAAGTATTACTCTCCTAAGAGGTTGAAATCCCTTACTGTTGTGTTGATTGATATTATAAATAATCTCACCCAAGATAAGGAGAATCTAAATATAGATCTAGACAAGTGTGAAGAAAAAATGATTGAACTAAGTGTACAAGTGACTGAGTTACCAAAGAAAAGGCAAATATGAAGGAGGACCTTGAGAAGTTTGAGTAAGAAATAGTTGAATTGAGTGTGCAGGTGGCTGACCTGCAGGCTGCAGGTAAGTTACTTTCTCATAAAAATGATCTTATAAAAGAGAAGCTTAGTGAAATATCTAAGCATGACTCAAAATGGAAGACTAGGGGAAGCAGGATACAATTTAAGCTAGAGAAAGAATTGTCTAAAGTTAAGGCTAATCTGACTGTTTCACTTGAAAGACATTCAAAACTTGAGAGGGAACTGGTTCAGGTTAAGGCTGAGCTTGAGAAAGTTCTCATATGGACACCTCTACTCAAGTTCTGATAAATCTCATTAGTCAAGTGGCAGGAGAGGATTGGGGTATCACAGTTAAAATATCACCCCAAACTTATAAAGCAAATATGGTAATATCAAGAACAGTCTCTTATGCACCCACTGTGGAAAAGATGGTCACACAAGAGGTGTGTGTCCATCCAAAATGGCTGCTGAAAAAGGCATGAGAAGATTTCTTGTATTAAGAAGGCAGAGGGACAGATTACCTGGATAGACCAAGAAAAATTTTATCTTTCTACTATCACCATTTTAGGAACTCAAGTTGAAATAGGTTCCCAAGTTTAGAAACTGATTGTTGATACAGGGCAAAACAAGAGAAAGTAGCCAACACAGGTGTGTGGAAGGTGGCTTCTCAAACCTTGTGATTAAAAATTTAAGGACATTCTCTTGATAAAGACTTGTAAAGAAGATAATGTCTCCTTTGGTGATGGATGTAGAAGAGTAAATCAGTGGAGCTAAACAAATATGTGACAAAGTCTTTAATAAAATTGGTCCTACACTATTCTAGTGGTGCTAACTGGTATAATAAATGGGTAAAGTGTGTTGATGCTGATGGTGTTATGTACCTGGTTGATCAAACTGATATCCTTACAGTCATGGAGAACATATTCTTAGTGGACCTACTAAAAGAAGTGGGTAGGTAATAGGAAGAATGGAAAAAGATATGGCAGAGATAATAAGATAAAGTTGGATGCAGGCTACTCTCATAATCCCCCATGCATGGCTATGATATAGTAAGCAGGTATCCTGGTTAGATGATGTCCTAAATGTCTAATTTAGTCTTATATCTTATGCAGATATACACCCATGTTAAGAAGGAAAAGATATTAAAAAAGGTGAGACAACATAAAGTCATTGAGTTCAAAAATCACATAGGGACCAGGTTCTTAAACAGGTCAGTATCACTTACTATTCCTTAACACTGGCTATTTTAAATATTTAATAATGTGTGACACGTCTCTCTCTCATCTCTTATAAATGCTTTTATGTGTACTTTAAGTCCAAGATACGCATCTATCTGGCCGGATACATCTCATCAAAAACATCTTCTCACTAGATCTGAACCATTTCTTTATGTCTTATTTAAAATCAAAAATAGATTTTTCACCCATTTTGAAAATCTTCTTTCTCACACCCTCACTAGTTCCCAAATTATTTTTAAAAGGTTTTCATCTTGCGTTATTCATCTCAGTCCATCAAATATTTATAATGTCAAAACCTCCTACATTCTCTCAGAAGGATGAGCCTATCCTATTGAAAGTTCTTGATACTCTATCTATCTCGTTTGACTCTAAAATTAAAAACTTGTTTGCCATTACAAAGTACACTCCTCTTTCCTTATGAAAGATTGCTAGGTATTTCAACTCTCAGGAGAAGTTGGGAACTTTTAATGATCCACTCTTAAAAGGGGGATGATATTGCTGATTCTAGTTTGGACCCCAAAGATAATGCTCCCTCAGATAAGGGACAAGACCCAATGTTGACTCCTCTAAAAACTCAATTCCTGAAGGTGTTCTTCAAAATAATCCTTCCAAAGACAAAGAAAAGGACCCTAAAGTTGATGTATCTAAAGAATCAATCTCTGAAACTGCTCCTCAAATCAACCCATCCAAAGACCCAATCTCTGACCAACCAGTTCCTTCTGATTAGGATTTGATCTCTTCCTCCAAAATCCCATCACCTAACAATTCTGAGTCTCCTAGCAAATCTGGAAATGAATCCATAGATGAAAACATATTTGGGGACTTACCAACCTCTAAGGGAACCTCTTCCAACATTCAAGACATAAGTGAATAGATTGGGGTGCAAGGTCTCACTACTTTGAGTGCAGAACCCCAAGTGGGACACACCCTCTGTTACACTATTCACCAAAAGAAAAAAGGATCCTCTTGAGTATGTTGATGATGATAATACAGTGCTACCTCTTTTTCTTGATCTATCTGGCATTGATAAGGGTGTAAAAGATGATTCTGACCCTTATCCTGGAAGCTATGCAAGAAGGGGTCTTTTTCATCCACCAAGGCTTTTTCTGGAATGATCAAACCTTCAGGGACCATGTGGATTTCCAATAACCTAATGAATGAGGCCTTGAAAAATATCAAAGAAATTACTAATAAAATAATAATGCCAAAGAAGAAGGGAATTGACATGATTGAGTTTGTTGCCGAAAAGGTGGTGCAAGTTAAAGATTCAGAAGAGGATACTAAGAGTCTATTTAATGATAGTAGTAACAGTGATGATAGTGACTTTGGTAGCATGTTTGAAAGACGAAGTGACTATGATGATGAGTTACTTGATTCTGATTATAAATGGAGTGTAGTTGTTATTAAGGCAAGAGTAAGAAGAAAAAGTATTGTTTCCTTTGAGAAAGAAAAAGTTAAGGGATTCATGGTGAGGAAACTAGTGTCCAAAGTGGTAAAAAAGGTTAGATAAGGATAGTGATAAGGGACCAAGGCCCAGTCCCAAGTCATCCAAGACCTCAGAAACCCCCGCAGCTTCAGCTAAGAGAACTGATCCTTCAGAAGAGGTATCTATATTTACTGGAAAAGAGAAAGGGTTTTACAGGGAGGCCAGACAAGAAATCCTTAAAACCTAAGAAGTTTTAAGGGTAAGGGTGTTTGATCCAGTAGTGGTTGGAATGCCTGGGATACAAGATTTGATTGATTAGGTGAAATTCCAAAGATGGGAGCACCTGTTTATGTTGCTAGTGCCCCATTTTCATAAAGATGAGGTTAGGATATTTTATCATAACCTAACAATATTTGATGATGGCATGCATCTGACTTCACAAGTCAATGGGCAAATATGGGTATTGATGAAGAAGTTTTATCTGAAGTTCTTGGGGCACCTACTGAAAAGATCAGGTCCCTAACAATTGAAAAGGGGTCTGAGAAATTTTTGACAGATTGTGGGAAGCTTAATGGCATGAATATCAAAAATGTCAACAAAAGTCACTAAAAGGTGAATATCAGTTGCTCTTTGAGTAAGTAAACAAAGTTCTTCTTCCCAAATTTAACAAGAGGGCTATTGTGACTGGACCTGATTTGTTCTTTATGGAAGCCTTGTCCAAATACCAAAGAGTCAATCTTTTGACAATTGTGATAGAACACATCAATACTATCATGAATGCAAAAGATAAAAAACATTATTAGACTATGAATTATGGCTAAGCAGGGTCTTTGCTTACTTTAATATTGAATGTGAAAAGGGAAAGGTTAGTTTTGTAAAGCAGATGTTCACCATCACTACTCTAAAAGACAATGAGTGTGTTCCTAAAAGAGTAGGTGGAAAATCCAAATCCATTATTTCTAAGTTGGTTGATGTTCAGAATAGTCTGAGGGAAGAGCTTGATGTTATGATAGCCCTTGTGGCTCAGAAAGATGCTGAGATTGCTGCACTAAAGGCAGCATCTGTGAAAGAAGGGGAAGAAGGAACTAGTTTAAGTGGGAAGTTGAATGTTGAAAATATTTCCCTACAGGAAAGTGTGAAGAGGTTGGAAGCAAGAGTTAAAGTCTTAACTGAGAAGAATGATAATCTGACACAGCTAATTATAAAGTCTCATGTTACTGAGAGTGATAGGATAACTATACTCCTTAAGCAACTGTCTCATGTTTCTGGTCCTTCTTCCTAAATCCTTCCCAACCTGGTTCCTCCTTTTTTCCCTTCTCAGCCCTCATCTTAAGCCTCATTCAAATCTGTTCTCTCTAGTTTTTGTTGACTCTTGACTGTAACTGGCATATTTGTTGTTATGTTTTTTTATGGTCACTATTTTTAATAGTGTTTGATACTGCCTGACTTTATCAATGAATGAATTATTTTTGTGCTATCACTTCTCTTACTTTTATCTAATACTTCTTGTTCATGTAAGTGTAGCCTCAATGGCCATAAATTAATATGTATGCTTATCTATGCTTGATTTGCTACTTTACAACTTTGATGATGTCAAAGGGAGGAAGATGTGGTGTAGTTGTATTGTGCTGCATTGTGGTGTCACAGGGTAGTGAATATGGTGCGGTGTAATAGTGTGCAATGTATGCTACTGTATTGAATGAAATAGGGTCCTCATACTAGGAGTAACCTTAGGTACTTATAGAAATGGGGAACAAGTGCGGAGGAATGCTAGTGGTAGCAGTGACAGGGGGAACAGGTTAAGGTTCCTAGAGATTGTATGTTGTTGCGGATGCTTGAAGATGTTGAAGACGTGTATGGGTTTGTCATTATCAAAAAGGGGGAAATAGTTATGTCCTTAGTTTTGATGATTGACAAACTATTTGTTGGGAGTCGATTCCTAGAAAATGTGTGATGACAAAGATGAAACTACTTAAGGACCTAGCTGGGACTACACGTCACTTTCACAGTCAACCACTAGCTAGACGAAAGTACAAAAAGTTGGTGGAAAGCTATTGCAATCTTTTTGTCTCGACCAATTAGATTCTTTCTAGATTTTCTTGTGTCATATATATATTGCTCTTCTTCCACTACAAGAAGACCAAACTTCCATATACTCACAAGAAAATATCTCTCTTGAAGCTCTTGGATCAAAGACTTACTTTTTCAATAGGGAACTGATAGCTCATAAAGTGGTATTTTATTTTCTTGTTGTATTTGAGTCTTTATACAGTGCTTAAACGTTGCCTAATGTTTGTAATTGTTATTAGTAGGTGTTAGTGTGTTTGTTTCAAAACTCCTTGTTTGTCAGTTAGAGTAAGCTAGGTAGTGGTGCAGTAGAGCTACTGCATATTTTTCTTTATAATAGAGGTATTACTAGGAGAAGAAGGATTAAGAGGTTAATCCTTGAAGTAATGTAGTTGTATTCAAGTTGCTTGAATATTAGTAAAACTTAGAAATCCTAGAGGCAGGTCGTGGTTTTTCTCCCTTGGGCAAGGAGTTCTCACGTAAAATTTATTGTGTCTTTTACTCTCTCTTTCACACACTTTACTGTTTAGTTCTTGTTGGTTTAATCTGTTTAGGACTAGGTCTCAAAGTTGGAGGGCAACTCGCGTAAACTCTTCCGTCAATAAAGATTCCATAATGCGTATAACCCTTTATATACATTTTAAGACGTTTTAATGATATATTTAATTTATATATCTTTCAAATTTTATGAAATAAGTACAACTTTTTTCAAATCTAACTAGTTTTAACTTACTATTTCCTGTTTTACCCATTAGCAAATTTCCGTCCTTGGGCATTTTGGATTTTGGAGACAATGATTAGTTGTACAAAACTATTTGCATAAGTGGATTAATGTCAATATTTAAATTATTTAAATACTTTTTAGTATAAAAATTTGGTTTCTTTTAACTAAATTAAACATTTCATAGTGTTAATTGTAGACTGTATAAGCTTTTTTTGTTGGAACTGAACATAATTTTGAGAGAATCAAATAGAAAGTACGTAAGGCAGTTCACTTGCGTCGGAAGAAAAAAAATCAATAAACCAAATTAATTAACTTATAGATTTTTAAGTCCACCATCTCTCCCACAAGAAACTTTAGTTTGTAAATCATACAATTAATATTAGTTGTGTAAAATTTCTTTTTATCACATAAATTGGAGAATCCAAATATTATAATTTTGAATTTATAAATTTTAAATTTACTAACTTGTCAGATTTTATTTTAAAAAAAAATCAACTATGTGATGCGCAAAATGAACCTTTTTGCCTTGTATGTATCAGATGATGCGTAACATCTATAGAACATTCCTTGTATAGTGAATCACATCAAACAACATGAAGTACAAGTTAGTGGCAGAGGCGGACCCAAAATTTGAAGTCTGCGGATGCACTACTAGAGATAGATGTGTGATAGTACAGTGATGTCACGTCACGCCTTAATGCTTTTGTCAAAAAAGTTAAAACTAGTATAAAATTAAAGGTATCCAAATAAATATTAATTAAACGAAAGCATGATATAGGTTATTATGTGACTTGATGGTTTTAATTGTTGTGTGTACATTTTGGTATTTTGGTCGCAAGTTTTAATCTTGCTTGAGTGTTTAATAAGCATTTATTTAAAAAAAATAACAAAAAAATCAAATCAAATAGGAGTGAACTTGGGACCTACGCTCACAAAGAAACGCAAGATTCAGCTCTGAACCAATAGACCAAACAAACACTTGTGATTGAGGATGCACAATTTATTATTTTATCTTCATCAAGGTAGATACATGTTATATATACATAAATTTTTTCGAAGTCACCGAGTGCACACTACAAAAATGAGTTTAATTGTGGGGGGTTTTTTGCGAGGGTTATTTTAACCCCCATAAAATTATATGAATTGCGAGGATTAAAAACTTGTCGTTAAAATTTATTAATTTGCAGAGGTTAAATAACATCCGCTATCCTTAAAAAAAAATAGCGCTAAGTTATGCCATAAAAAAATATTTTCCCTCCTTTTAATTTTCCCCCAAAAACGATAGCGCTAAGTTATGCCATAAAAAAATATTTTCCCTCCTTTTAATTTTCCCCCAAAAAAATAGCGCTAAGTTATCCTTCCAAAAAAAAAATAGCGCTAAGTTATCCTTCCAAAAAAAAAAAAATAGCGCTATCTCCCTCATTTTTTTTTGTTTTGAAATTCCTAAACAGCTGCTCATTCCTCTCATTCTCAGTAAGTTTTCATACCCGTTTTCTTCTTTTTTTTTTACTTGAAAATTTCTTTTATTATGATTTCTTCTTATGGAATTTTTAGTACTATTTCTTGATTTTTGGGATCTTGAAAATATTAGAAAATTGTTGAGAAAGGAAAAAATGTGAAATTTTAATAGGTATTTTTTCTTTGCTGACCAAAATTAATTGACTAAAATCAAATTCAAATAGGAAAGGGGTTTTAGGTATAGTAAAAAAAAGGTTTTGGGTGCATTTGCTGCGTGTACTAAATCCCCAAATCCATTGATCAAAATTTTGTTTTGATTTTAGCGTGTTCATGACCTGCGATTGACACTATTTTTTACTCCGATTATTGCTACTTCGGTACCATTTCTACTCCGGTTGGCCAGCTAAGTCGCACTATTTTCTATTTCAGCTTTAGCAATTGACTACCAGGTAAGGTAATTTTGTCATCAAATTTAATTTTAGCAAGCATAGCTTATGCTAAAATGCTTTATTTAAATATACTAACTGTATGCTTGTATTCTGGTGAGATTGGGAATAATTGTCCAAAGCAGCTGCAAGTAGGGACCATCGCCCCAGCTTCCCTAAGCTTCTCATTTTGATATGCACAATGTACTAAAAGCCATTTTTATGGTGCAGGAGTCTATGCCATGACTTTCAGCTTGTGTACAATATTAATGGAAAAGGTGTAAGTTTGTTAGCAGATTATACGATCTAGGGTAAATTTTGTTGTTCATTAAAAGTATATCTCCTTTTTTCTCTCTAATCTCCTTAACATCCTAAAACCTCACTGGTTTATTCCTCTCTATGTTTTTCATTTCAGATGTCTTGTTGAGAGTTCTTCTAATAATTCAACAACTTTTGTAAGAAAACAGGCATGGATCAAAAAGAAATATATATTACATGCATCCTACTATTTTTAAAGGTAAATATGGATCGATCTTTGGTGTTCTAGAGAATCCTATAAATATGGATCGATCTTTAGTGTTCTATAGAATCCTCTTTTCAGAATAAAAATCTGGACCTATTCTAGGTGTTCCGGTGTAGTTACTTCCCTATAAATTTCGTAGAAAATGGTGAAACCTTATGTACTCTAAAATTAGTTTTGAAATGGTCTTGTGATTGGTTATGAAGTTTTTTTTCAAGGAAAATGTGTATGTGTTGTTGTAATGTGCCAGAAGTTAGATCTATAACACAAAATGTATATATCAAAAGGCCTCCCATCTTATATGCTCATTTTGTCTTTTGCACTCTATAATGCAGAACAATCTGTTGTTGATCGGACAATTAATGACATCTGCATCCTCTTGCAATACAGTCGACATAACCTTAATGTGGTGTGTCAATTAACTTTCCTCTCTGTATCATAATAGACTCAGTTCAGATGTATATCCACATGTCGTGTTGTTAATTTGGGAACTTTTTCACAGGGTGTGTTCATAATATCTTCTATTTTTATTTAGTTACTTGTTCATTTTCACAGTGAAGGATTCACTTAGGGTTCAGAATATTGATTGATATTTGTAATGTTCTTTTTCATACTCGTTTACAATCTTTTCTCTTGAAAATTTCAAATGCTTTTTCAGTTGATTATGCCCTCTTAAGGAGTACGTTTGCATTTTGCTTATGACAAATTTCTGTTCCTAAGATAGATATAATCGTTGGCTCTCTTCTTTGTTTATATTGCAATAGTCCCTTGCAAGCTCGGTCATAAAATTCTTCTTCCAACTATTTATGATCTAGATTGGTGATGGGCTGGTTACGGTATGTGGAATCTGGGAGGAAAATTGACTGCACTAGCAATCCGAACACTAAGAATGATAAGTAGAAGCTAAGATGGGTTTCTGTAGTTATGTAACAATCTAATTATGATGGTTCCTGCAGTCTTACCCGATTCTGGTCCATGTTCAAGAGGTTCTTGTTCCTTTTTTTTATTATTCTTTTCTCAGAAATGAGACCTCAAATGTATAAATTTTCTGTTGCAATAAGCTTTATGTACAAATCCTGATATGCAGGTACTTAGACATCTTGCACAAGACCGTGAGGTTTCTCGTAAAAGCCATTTGCGGAAGAAGGTACTCATTGCATTTTTTTTAATGTTCTTACGCAACATTCCTAACAACACTAACTTTTCCTTATCGTATCAAACAATTTGGTGTTCTGATCAAGTTACTAAATTCCCATGTTTACATTCTGTTATTTAGGCCTATGTTCAGCAGTTAGAAAATAGTAAATTGAAGCTGATTCAATTGGAACAAGAAGTAGAACGGGCCAGAAAACAAGTAAAGGGACAATTCATATTTTTCTTTTCATGAAGCTGAGATTTTGATCCTTTCCCGTTGATTAACGCAATGAACATTTTATCTTTTAGGATGAAAGAAATCTAAAAAATTAACAAATATTTTGCCACAGAGTCTGTATGTAGGTGGTGGTTTAGATACTAGCCAGCTAAGTTACTCTGGAACTGCATGCTCAGGTTTGTTGGTTCACATGTTATCATGTACTTGGTGAAATTTCATACACGAAAATATTGGAACGACTAAATTATGCTTGGATTTGGAAAGAATTCAGTTGAGAGTTTTATCGTAGTTTCATTAGTAGTACATAACGAAACAACTTTCTACTTTATCAGTAAATTAGACTTACGGACTAGAGAACCGAAAAAAATGAATTTGGTTCTTACTGGATCATTTCACAATGTTTTTCAGTAATATATGGTTTCTTATGATAGAGGAAATTATTTCTACATGTTTTCACCTACATATGTTCTTACAGATTACTCGTTATGAATATATAGTTCTGATACAATATCAAGTCCGCAATGGAGAATCCAGCAAGAACAACAAGATGAACAAACTAACACCAAAAACAACAAGTTGAACAAGTGTTGGTGAATTGAAATAGGCCACACACGACTTCACTAGGCTTTAAGAATCACGTTTTTAGAACAAGTTGATGAAATTTTCAACAAGAACCAGCAAGTCAACAAGGTGCTAGTGAATCGAAAGAGTCCCACACGGCTTCACTAGACTTCAAGATTACAAAACACAATATTAACAAGATTACAAGAAGATAGTAACTTGACATGTAATATTCAAGAGTCTAATAACCCTAACAACAAGACAGGACCCTAAGACTAAAGAATATTAACAACAAGTTCTTACTTGGACCAAGAGGAACTCTATGACCTCAAGATCCTTGTTTCTAGCCAAGAAACAACACAAGTATCACTTTACTTGTGAGTTTTCAGATTTTGGGCTTCTCCAATGGAAGAGTGAGAAGTTCCTCAATATTACAAGTGTTTATGTCTTAAAATATTATGAAAGAACTATCTGCCAAATAACCCTAATACTGTCTATTTATATTACACCATAAATGAAGGAGAAAATGACCAAATTGCCCTTTCCATGGGGTGGCCTTGGAGTGTAAGTTTATTACACTTCAAGGCCCCTCTTCACACTTAAAAACATTTAGACCATTAGATGGATCAATCACCAACTCACAAATGTCCATTTGCATGAACAAGGCTTGGAGTTTTTGTAACTCCCAAGCTTGGCTACGTGTGAATGGTCGTGAACTTGTTGGAAAGCTTGCTACACCCGTATCATCCTATCCATCTTGAGAGGAATTTGACCTCGAATTCGGCATTTGATCATCTTCAACCGTATCCACGAGAGAAATATCACACACGTTGAAAGTGTTGTGCACTTGATATTTCGGTGGAAGGTTAATCTTGTAGGCGTAGTCATTGATTTTCTCAAGTACTTGGAATGGACCATCACCCCTCGGCATCAATTTGGACTTTCTTTGAGATGAAAACCTATCCTTTTGAAGATGCACCCACACCCAATCTCCCGGTTCAAGAATGAGTTTCTTTCTCCCCTTGTTGGCCCTCCTTTCAATTTCTTGGTTTTTCTTCTCAAGTCGAAGCCACACCTTCTCATGTAACTTCTTCATAGAATCTACCCGCTTGCTTCCATCTAAGATAATCATGATATCACTTGGCAAAGGCGTTAAATTCAAAGGGGTAAGGGGGTTGAAGCCGTATACACACTCAAAGGGAGCCATTCCCGTACTTGAGTGTATGACACGGTTATAGGCAAACTCAATCAATGGTAAGTTCTCCTCTCAACAAGTCATTTTTTTCTTAACCATGGAACGTAGTATATCACCCAAAATCCTATTTACTACTTCCGTTTGGCCATCGGTTTATGGGTGGCAAGACGTAGAGAACAACAACTTGGTACCAAGCCTACCCCACATGGACTTCCAAAAGTGACTTAGGAACTTAGAGTCCCTATCACTCATAATGGTCCTCAGAATGCCATGCAATTTGACAACATTATCAACAAATAAAGAGGCCACGCTAGGTGCGTCATCACATTTAGAGCAAAGAATAAAGTGCGCCATCTTAGAAAATCGATCGACTACAACAAAGATACTATCCCAGCCTCGTCTAGTCCTTGGCAGCCCCAACACAAAATCCATAGATATATCAAGCCAAGGACGTAGAGGTGTGGGAAGTGGGGTGTACAACCCATGAGGTAGGAGCCGAGATTTGGCTTCTTTGCGTTCTATATATTAGCCGCAAATCCTAACCACATCCTTGTGCATTCTTGGCCAATAGAATTGCTCCTCCAATATTCCGAGGGTCTTTTCGACCCCAAAATGACCCATTAGACTGCCATCATATGCTTCCCTCACAAACAACTCTCTCCAAGAGCTAGAGGGTACACACAATCGTCTACCTTTAAATAAGTAACCACTAAACTTGACATAGGGATTTGAACCCCTGGCCGAATCCCACTTGTCCTTACCTAATTCTTCGCATTCCCTAAAGATAGGAGAAAAGTAAGGGTCCTCGGGATACAATCCTCTTAAGCTCTCGAAACCCATCAATTTTGATGACAAAGTGGACACAAGAACATGTTTTCTAGACAAAGCATTGGCTACTACATTGTCCTTACCCTTTTTGTATTGGATAACATAAGGGAAGGTCTCAAGAAACTCAATCCATTTGGCATGCCGTTTGTTAAGATTGTCTTGTGCCCGAAGATGCTTTAAGGATTCATGGTCCGTTCGGATCACGAACTCCTTAGGCCATAAGTAGTGTTGCCAAGTGGTCAAGGCTCTAAACAAGTCATATAACTCTAAATCATACGTGGAGTAGTTTAGAGTTGCTCCTTTGAGCTTTTCGCTAAAGTAAGTAATAGGTTTTAAATCTTGCATCAAAACAGCCCCTATGCCTACTTGACTCGCATCGCACTCGACTTCGAATGTCTTATCAAAGTTGGGAAATTGTAACAAAGGCGCAGAGATGAGCATAGCTTTCAAAGCTTTAAAAGCCTTAGCTTGCTCGTTACCCCACTTGAAGGGTTGATCTTTCCGAATGACCTTGGTCAAGGGGGCGTCTATGGTGCTAAATCCTTTGACAAACCTTCTATAAAAACTAGCCAACCCATGGAAGCTTCTTACTTCTCCAACGATTTGTGAGATTGGCCAATTTTTGATAGCGTTTATCTTGGATTCATCCACTTCGACCCCTCTTGAACTAATAACAAAACCCAAGAAAACAACTTCATTAACACTAAAGGAGCATTTTTACAGATTTGCGTATAGTTTTTCCTTTCTAAGGACATCAAACACACATTGTAAATGCATCACATGCTCATCTAAAGACTTGTTATAAATCAAGACATCATCAAAATAGACAACAACAAACTTTCCAATAAATGGATTCATCATATGATTCATTAGCCTCATAAAAGTACTTGGAGCATTTGTTAGTCCGAATGGCATAACCATCCATTCATAGAAACCAAACTTGATTTTGAAGGCAGTTTTCCATTCATCACCGGGTTGCATTCTTATTTGGTGATAGTCACTCCTTAAATCAATCTTGGAAAATAAACACGAATTATTCAATTCATCAAGCATATCATCTAACCTAGGGATAGAGTGACGATATTTTACCGTAATCTTGTTGATGGCTCGGCAGTCCACACACATACGCCATGTTTTGTCTTTCTTAGGCACTAGTATCACTGGAACCGCGCACGGACTTATGCTCTCCTTTATATACCCTTTGTTGAGGAGTTCCTCAACTTGACGTTGCAATTTTTTGGTGTCCGTAGGGTTGCTTCTATAAGCTGGCTTGTTTGGCAATTGTGAGCCCGACAAAAAATCAATTTGGTGCTCAATTCCTCGAAGTGGGGGCAATCCTTGCGGAACTTCTTCGGGAAATACATCTTCATAATCCTGCAACACACAAGAAATCAAAGGAGAAATAGAAGAATTAGTGAGGTTAATGTTAAAACAATGAGCCAAAAGTAACATAGGTGTGTCCTCATCATGATCCACGAAGAGTTCCTTCTTTCTAACCAACATCACCATGTTTTCCTTCCCCTTTGATGTTGAGGCAGCCTCGGATACCCCTACTGCCCCACCTATGGGTTCCCCTTTTTTTTTCCTTTTCAGATTTTTTTCCCTTTTTCTTCAATTCTCTCATCTTTTGATACAATATCAAGTCCAAAATGCAAGAATCCAGCAAGAACAACAAGATGAACAAACTAACACCAAAAACAACAAGTTGAACAACAAGTGCTAGTGAATCGAAATAGGCCACACACGGTTTCACTAGGCTTTAAGAATCACAATTTTAGAACAAGATGCTGAAGTTTTCAACAAGAACCAGCAAGTCAACAAGGTGCTAGTGAATCGAAAGAGCCCCGCACGGCTTCACTAGACTTCAAAATTACAAAACACAATCTTAACAAGATTACAAGAAGATAGTAACTTGACATGTAATATTCAAGAGTCTAAGAACCCTAACAACAAGAGAGGACCCTAAGACTAAAGAATATTAACACCAAGTTCTTACTTGGACCAAGAGGAACTCTATGACCTCAAGATCCTTGTTTCTAGCCAAGATACAACACAAGTATCACTCTACTTGTGAGTTTTTAGATTTGGGGCTTCTCCAATGGAAGAGAGAGAAGTTCCTCAATATTATAAGTGTTTATGTCTCAAAATATTATGAAAGAACTAGCTGACAAATAACCCTAATATTATCTATTTATATTACACCATAAATGAAGGAGAAAATGACCAGATTGCCCTTTCCATGGGGTGGCCTTGGAGTGTAAGTTTATTATACTTCAAGGCCCCTCTTCACACTTAAAAACATTTAGACCATTAGGTGGATCAATCACCAACTCACAAACGGCCATTTGCATGAACAAGGCTTGAAGTTTTTGTAACTCCCGAGCTTGTCTACGTGTGAATGGTCGTGAACTTTTGGACATCTTGTTACCCCCGTATCAAGTTCTTTAGATTTTATTTGAAGCATCTTCTTATATTGTTCTACTTATCAAGTACTTCATGTTGCTCGGACTCTCCTAAAATACTGTCGCACGTGTGTCAGCTCCTCCAAATATGCACTGTTTAGGAGGATCCAACACGCATCCGGTGACTATTTTGAAGAATTCGAGCAACATGTATGTTCTGATCACAGTGGAAATTATTAGTGATGTGTGTCACATAAGACCAAAGCAAGCAATTTCCAGTTTCCTATGAATTCTTATATTGTTTGTTTCTGCTCTTTGAATTTTCTTTAACTTCTCAAATCCATAGGAAATGTTGCACTCGATACCATTAGCATACTCTGAAGAATGCTGCAGAATCATAATCCAGTAATTAAGATGATTGATCATATAATGGCAAGTAACATATCAAAGTAAGTCCTATCTTTTTTGTTTGAGGGGGAGTTGCGAGGAACTAAAGAGTTACCTGGTAGCTATTACGATTATCTTTTGGATTTTTGCCTGAATAGCCCTTAGTCTAAAGAAGTTCAGTTGCATAGTTTCAGGCAACCCTTCTTGCGTCAAGCCAAATACAGCATTTACCAACTTTAATAAGCCCAGCCTCACCAATAAATCAACTTTCTCCCCCGTGCATTCATCTATACCTTCTGAAAAGATGAGAGTCATTGGTTATGTAAAGATACAAGTAGCTGAATGCTCTATTGATTCAGTAGATTAATTGTTTTCTTGAAGGAGAAAGTAACACATGATATGCGCGAAATAATACCGGACAAGGGAGAAGGTGTCAACTTTTTCCACTTCTAACTTCATAGGACATATACTGTAATTGCATCTTGTTTATGGTATTATTGGATATGTGGATTTACAACATGGTGTTAAAGCATGATGTTCATATAACTTGTTGTTCATAGTAAGGACTGAAAGTTTATCGATTGATTCTTATACTTTGCATTTTTATATAGCCAAGTGATGCGGCTAGTAGACACATTTCGCCCATGAATGCAGGGAGATCATGTGATGATAATGATCCTAATGACATTCTTTGATTTCGTTGCATTTGTCTTGGATATTCAATTATGATGATGTAATTTTGTGGTTAGAGTGAATCTTAGAATATTGAAGGTTTTTTGTTTAAATTTGATTTTGTAGTTTGAAGATACTAGTTGATGTTGAAAATTTGGAGTTTGAAGATGTTAATGTTGAAAATTTGGAGTTTGAAGATGTTAATGTTGAAAATTTGGAGTTTGAAGATGTTAATGTTGAATGTATTTTTGATATGCTTTTCAATTACAATGTTTAATTACTCTGTGGTATTAATGATATATGAATTGAACAAATGTTGAATTGTAGGTTATGCCTAAAGGAACAATTAAATTTGAGCTAAAATTTGAATCTATAATTAGTTATTGAGAATTGATGGGTGCTACTAATTTTTTTTTAAAAAAAATAATTGCGGAGGTTTTAACCCCCGCAAGTTTTAAATAAAAAATTATTATAAAAAGAATTAAATTTAGAATAACGGGGGTCAATAACCGCCGCAAATTAATTACGGGGATCGTAACGGCTGCAAAATAACCCCTGCAAATTAATTATGGGGATCGGAAAAAAACTACCGCAACTCGTCTGTGACGGCTCGTATTCTGGGGGTTTTGGGAACCCCTGCAATTACATTTTGCAGGGGTTTTAAACCTCCACAAACCGCAAAATTAACCCTCACAATTTGACCCCTTTTTTGTAGTGCACGTGCACCCTCACCTTCAAACGTGGATCCGCCTCTAATTATTACTTAATACCGATTCTCATCTATATTAATTTGATTTTTAAAAGACTTAAATTGTTATCACTTCCGTCTTATTTTCTCTTAATATTAAACATATTCTTTTTATTTCAATAAAATAAAGCTTTCTACTCCCAATTGTTAAAATATATACTTCATATCAGTTCATAAAATAAACGCACTAAATTCAAATAGAAAATGAAAGAAAAATTATTTAGATAGGATGTTATAATTAATTCTGGTGATAGTCTTATGTGTAATACACGCAAATAGTCTTATGTTCTTTCTTCTCTATTTAAATTTCAAACACTACAACAACAATCAAAAAACAAAATTAATATCCTCTCTAATTTAAAATGTTATAAGATAAATGTTAAAACTAATTAAAAATATGAAATGTTAATAAAGATTCTTTTTCTCTTTTGCTAATATGATCGGAGAAACAATAAAACAATCTGACTTGCATTAAAGTAAAGAATTATAAAGAAAAAAACTTACGATATAAATTCTTCAAACAAATTATTGAAAGTTAAGAACTTAAAAGTAACCTGCAAATAAGTGAAAAGGAGACACTTTAAATTAGATCATAAAACGTTAATTTATAAAGTTAATATTTGTCTTCACAATCTATATTAACTTAAAATGTGGAACATAAAATATTCACTTTTTTTCAAATTTATTGTTTTCATATAAAGGTTGCTTGATTGAAATTCAATATAAATCTTTTGATGTTATATTTGTTAGTTCATTAAGACAATATAAGATGAATTTTCAATTAATTTATCAAAACATATATGGAAGGTTACCGAGTGAGATTATAATTTGTTACTTCATTATTGTTTAAATTCAAATATATAGAAGTAAGAATTTACACTAAACTATTTGAGTATAATTTGAAAAAATAAATACATATATCATAATTATATTAACTTTTTCCTTAGATTCCTCTTGATTCATGACCTAATTACTTAATTATCTACATAAATATAGGAACAATTTTTAGATTAAAATAAGACTTCAACTATTTTCCTCCTAATATGATTATTGGGATTTCATTTAAATAAAATAAAGAAATTTAATAAAAAAAAGGACAGTCCGGTACACTAAACCTCCTACTAAAATAAAAAGTTTAATAATAAAAAATAATATTCAAATTATTTCCTTTATATAAATCATTATTTATATTATTTACATATTTTAAGAGATGACATTTTTTCTCTATATTTTTTGTTTTGGAATGAGTACAACGTTTTCTATATAAATTGTTTGATTATAATTAATTGACTAATCATGATTGTAGCGTCATAAATTTTAATAATAATCATCCTCACAAAACATTCGAAAGAATTTAAATATATATATAATTTAAGAAAAAAAAAAGAAAAATCTAAGCTTTCTTCCAATAGAAGTCAAACTTGGCTGCTTTTTTCCACAATATGAAAATGAAATAAATATTAAATAATCAAATAATCAAATAAGTGAAAAGGAGACTATACGTACTCCGAAGGTTCGTATTGTATCATAAGGTTAGAATTTGAATATATAGTATTCTACATAGAAAATTTATTTTTGGATTGACTTTTGCTTATAATATTTTTTTACTATAGACATACTCTTGATTGCTGATCAGTTATTCTCTTTCATATAAAAAATTTGGAACTTAAAACAGAAATGATTTTTAATGTTAATATTTGTCTTCACAATCTATATTAACTAAAATGTGGAACATAAAATAAGACTTCAACTATTTTCCTCCTAATATGATTATTGGGATCTCATTTAAATAAAATAAAGAAATTTAATAAAAAAAGGACAGTCCGGTGCACTAAACCTCCTACTAAAATAAAAAGTTTAATAATAAAAAATAATATTTCAAATTATTTCCTTTATATAAATCATTATTTATATTATTTACATATTTTAAGGGATGACATCTTTTTTCTATATTTTTTATTTTGGAATGAATACAACGTTTTCTATATAAATTGTTTGATTATAATTAATTGACTAATCATGATTGTAGCGTCATAAATTTTAATAACAATCATCCTCACAAAACATTTGAAAGAATTTGATATATATATAATTTTAAAAAAAAAAAAGAAAAAAGAAAAATCTAAGCTTTCTTCCAATAGAAGTCAAACTTGGCTGCTTTTTTCCACAATATGAAAATGAAATAAATATTAAATAATCAAATAATCAACAAAATACTTTTGGCTATAAGATTTCAAGTAGCTAATTTTCAATATGCCACTTAATATAATTTTAGGCTAGACTATCCTCCTTTATTATATATAGAAATATGAAAATGAAATAAATATGGAATAATATGAAATAATTAAATAATCAACAAAATACTTTTGTTGTAAGATTTCAAGTGACTTGTTCTCAATATGTCACTTGGCATAATTTTAGGCTAGACCATCCTCCTTTATTATATATATAGATATGAAAATGAAATAGTATTAAATAATTAAATAATTAATAAAATATTTTTTGTTGTAAGATTTTCAAGTGACTAGTTCTCAATATGCCACTTGGCATAATTTTAGGCTAGACTATTCTCCTTTATTATATATGTAGAATATATAATATATGAAAATGAAATAAATATGGAATAATATGAAACAATTAAATAACCAACAAAATACTTTTTGTTGTAAGATTTCAAGTGGTTAGTTCTCAATATGCCACGTGACACAATTTTAGATAAGACTATCCTCATTTATAATATATATATACTAGTATTACTACCCGCACGATGCGCGGTGAAGATCTTTAAATTTGATTGGTTTTTTCTTCACTCCATAGTTTGATGTATCAGGAGATTAAAATTACATTTTTTTTATCCTAATAAGTAATTGGAAAATTATTAAAATCAATTTAGTATTAAAACTAAAAGATTGTATCCTCATAAGTACCAAAGATTTTATTCTCGTGGAGGTTTTTATTTTTTGAAATAGCTCTTGGTCATATCTTTTCCATATATGTCATTTAAGTATATGAAAATATTTTCTTAAAATTATTAATTTAATATCTTATTTAAATTCTTACCAATTTTAATAATATATTTATTTGAATATTAGAAATCAAAATATTATAATTATCATCCATTAGGAGTAAATCTCCGTAGTTTTCATCTAATAGGAGAAAATATTACTTCCTCCGTTTAATAAAGAATGACATACTTTCCTTTTTAGTCCATTTAAAAAAGAATGATCCCTTTCCTTTTTTGCAATACTTTAATTTCTATTTTCCATATAGCATGTTTAAGACCACAAGATTAAAGAACATTTTGGTACATTTGTCACAACTTTAATTTAAGACTACAAGATTCAAAAGTCTTCTTTATTTTCTTAAACTTTGTGTCAAGTCAAAGTAGGTCATCCTTTTTTAAACAGAGGGAGTAGTTGTTTTTTTACCACGATGTTTAAATTTGAATAAATTAATAAAATATTTTTTGTTGTAAGATGTCAAGTGGCAAGTTCTATGCCACTTGACTTAATTTTAGGATATAATACTCTACTATATATATATGAGGGAGAGAGATAAGTTGCTTGATTACTATTTACAAATTGGTTATTCAATTAATTTCTTGATTTTCTTGTAATACTTTTTGAGTACTCAATTGTATTGAAATTGTTTATATTTATTTTTTATAATTTTTTTATATTATATATAGTATTTAAATGTGTACCATTGAAGAAGATTATTTTAAGGATAAATCTTAATTATTTTCATCCTATAAGAGTCAATCTTAATAATTTTCATCAAAGATGAGTCAGGGATAGTTGTTGTTATTTTTTACTACAATATGAAATAACTATGGAATAAATATGAAATAATTAATAATCTACAAAATAATTTTTGTTGTAAAATGCTAGTTCTAAATATGACACTTGACATAACCTCATGCTAGACTATTCTCCTTTATTTTATATATAGAAATATGAAATAAATATGGCATATGTATGATATAATTAATAATATACAAAATAATTTTATTGTAAAATGTTAGTTCTAAATATGACACGTGTCATAACCTCATACTAGATTAATAATTTACAATTAATAATTTACAATAATCTTTGCAGTAAAATGCTAGTTCTAAATATGACACTTGGCATAACCTCATGCTAGACTATTCTTTTATATTATATATATAGAAATATAAAATAAATATGGAATAAATATGAAATAATTAATAATCTACAAATATTTTTTGTTGTAAAATGCTAGTTCTAAATATGACACTTGGCATAACCATATGCTAGACTATTCTCCTTTATTATATATATAGAATGAAATAAATATGAAATAATTAATAATCTACAAAATCATTTTGTTGTAAAATGCTAGTTCTTAAGATGACACTTGGCATAACCTCATGCTAGACTATTCTTCTTTATTATATACTAGATAAGCATGTCTGTGCTATGCATGGGCCCAATATTTTGAATTCGAATATAGTTTATTTTGTGTTTAATTTTAGTTGCATCTATTATTTGAACACTAAATTGGCAAAGATACCTCACAACAACCATAATTTACAAATAAAAAGGTAAAATTTCATCTTTTACAAAGTAGCAAGCATAAGAGAGGTCATATTGGAATAAGGATAACACTACATAAGCAAAAGAAAATATAGTTAAAATGTCCAAGAACAATCAACTCAAGTGTGAGAATGAAAATCATTCTTTGGCCAGTGCTAGATCAAATTTAAAATCTAAATTGAGAAATTGAACCTCGATTATCAACAATTAGGATAATTGATTCTGCAAATTATTCTTTGAGTGTTTTTTTTATCTTTTATCTATCCAACGTGATTGTTGTTTTGATAAAGAATTTACATCTATTGCACTTCAAAATATATTTCTTTCTCATCTCTAAATAAAGAACCTACAAAGAAAAAGTTGATGATGTAACATAATATTAACCTTGAAATATAGCAACTTAGGTAAAATTTAATAAATATTTGGTTTAGTATAATAAAAGTTTAAAATCTGTAATAAAATACTAATCAATAGAATAAAGGTTGAGAAATTTCATAGTGCAATCCGCTATAAAATACTAATCAATAGAATAAAGATTGAGAGATTTCATACGGCAAAATTCGCAACAAAATACTTATCAATAGAATAAAGGTTTGACAAATTTCATTTCAAACCATACGTCATAGAAGTAGTGTATGTTGTGTCCATTCAAGTGTAATGGATATTCAAATCTACATATAATTGGCTGATAACATTGTGGAATAAAATGAGCTGATGAATAATATAAATACAGGAAATCCTTATTAATATGAACTTCAAGACATAACTCAAACACTCACTTGAGCAGGCAAACATGAATGAATAGATACAAAACAATCACAACTTCTAAGGATGAAAGACTTTCTAGTCAATGTTGCAGAGTAAGTATTCATGGCAACAATTTTCAACCTTGGTTTCTCTTTTATGTGTGATTTTTCATTATTTATGAATATATATATATATATAACTGATTTCGGGAGCTATAAATAGGAATATTAAATCGAGAAGTTACTTTTTAAAAAGTAAGACCACAACTCATAGATCTTCAACCACAGCAACACAGTTTAAAATGTCAGCTTCAAATTAGATTTTTCATCATCATTTGACTAGTATTTTAATACAATCTCCAGTTTGTGTTTTTTTTTTTCTTATTGATGAAAAGATTTATTTAGTCATATGATTAAATGCCTCTTATTTCTAAAAAAAAAAAGTAATTTAATTGGCAAAATTTAGTAAGAGTTCAAAATTCTTTAGTCGACTCAACCTGGCAGTTTATTATAGCAAAAACATCAATAAAGCCTTCTCAATTATCATTTGTCTCAGTTATAACTTATCAACTCAAAAACTTTAGAAAAACAGAATCTCTATACCAAGTGTTATATAAGATAATAAGACCACCACTTATTTACTGACCTTACTCAGAGCTAGGTGAATCACCGACATTATCACTTTCCAGTTGATATACAAAATTGATCATGCTTCCGCACTGAAGATCGAAAAGTGAAAATCATATATGTATCTCTAATCATCATGAATCTGCTAGCTCTTATGTTAATTTAATGGAGACCCCGAGAATAGTGGAAAAAACTAAATTTAACATACATAAAGATATAAATTTCTAAATAACACAACATTATTTTTATATATTTTTCATTGTAGTCACAAAACTAATTCTCCATACCAAGTTTTAGATAATGGTTAAGAGGTCAAAAGGTCTTTTACTAAAATTTTTTTTATCGTTATCAGATATCTGAGTATCTAAACTGTACTAATTAAGAAGTGTTTGCTCCTATATCTCAACTCCATTAAGCTACTTTTATGCTCCAAAAATTGATTATCAATCACTCACACAAACATATATAAGGATGGCATGTTTTTCCATGTTAGTATTAAGGTCTTTGATCAAGTGTAGTCAATTATTTAAGTTGTATTATCCAAAAATTAACTGTGACAAAAAAATTACATTAAGACCCAACATGTTAGGTCTATGCATAGCAGAAGTCATTGCTTATAAACATATCTTTGATGTAGCCTACGTCAAATGTTTTTCAAGAGTTGGAGACTAAAAGACGTGTTATTTTCAAATTATTTTTACAACTGATACAATCTTATCATTCTATACAAAATGAAAAACATTGACCTTGTCATATTTATTTGATTGAATATTCGAAATTTATTTTTATTTTTAATTTTTGTTATGCTAAAAAATATAAAAACTAAGTTGTTTTCATGAAAACTTCAACAAAATAAATAGATGCAGGAATTAGACCCTAAAACATTAAAAAGAAAAAAATAATTTGTCCACCACTCTCTTTATGTAATTGAGAGAAAACACTTAAAATGACTATTGTGGTAAGTTGTCTATTACATGACTTAATTTCAGTCTTTCTCGTCCTCAATTCATCTACTTAAGTCAGGTATGCTCACATCCTAATGTGGAAATCAAATTAAGCTTTGAATGGAGATTTTGAAGTCATTAACTCTCTCGATATGTATAGCTGACAGAGCAATAAAGCATCCACAAAGAAATTTCAATAATTTTTAGGAAAGTATTACGACTTTCACACAACGACAAGTAGATGTGTATAATAGGTAGTATTAAATTAGTGGTTCTTAAAGTTTTAAAATACTATAAGGTCAAGCTTCACCATCAAGTATTTAATACTCTTTACACACTCATAATTAGGAATCGTTGGGTAGAGTGTATAAGAATAATGTTGAAATAAGTTGTATTAATAGTGCTTGTATTAATAATGCGTGTATTAGTTATGCTGGTATTATTTATGTTGTCATTATTTTTTATACACGATTTGGTGTGATGTATTGAAAATAATGTGCAATAAATTATGTAAATAAAATAATATTCATTTATAAAAATATCCTTCGTCTTTTCAACAAAATTCTTTAGCCTTTTTTAGGTTTGCGGAATAGCTATAGACGTACAGTCTATAAAAATAAAATCCAAGACAATAATCACCTCATGGACCATAAAGAACTTTACTAAATTTTTCACTGCAATAACTTGAAGATGAGAGCTCTTGCCGCCCCATCCAATCCTCCAAAGATTTTTCTGCAGGCTATGAATTTCAGCTATCATGACTCTGGTGATGTTGCTTCTCTAATTTGAGGGTTTTGAACACTATCACTATGACCGTAAAATTTCAATCGAGATGAACCTTATTAAAAAGAAAAAATGATGAAAGTGACACCATCACTTTAATGTTTAAAACCCCCAATAAGTTTCTAATCTAGTTATTCTGAAGCCAATTTTGATTTTTCATTGTGTTTGAAAGCCCCAAAATAGTGTTTGATTAAGTAGAAGAAAGAAAAAGAAAATCACCTTTTTTTCATGACAAAATACAGAGATAAGACAAAGCCAACTTTTTACAACATAATATAGTGGAAAAATGAATTGAAAAATATAAAAATGAAAAAAAAAACTAACAAATATTTTGAAGGGGTAATAATATCATTAACGAAGTTAATCCATGTATTGAAATGATTTGTATTACCAATATATAGAAAATGTTGGTTTTATTAATTCACTCTTTAATACACAATAAAGTATATAACTAATAAAAATATTAGTTATACATAGGCTTAAAAAATATACCAAACAAGGTATTAATAGTACACAAATCTAATGTATGCATTATATTTTTTAATATACTCCACCAAACGATCCCTTAAATTTCTAAAAATCATTCTCATCTCTATGTGGCCATAAGAAAAATAATAGGAAAAAAGTTAGGATAAGAAAAGAATATCAAATGTCTTGATGCATGAATCATAAATACTCAGATGTAGGAGAATTAATTACTGTCTAGCTATTGTACATATGTTCTCATTAAGTTCTTAAAATAACACTAAATTCATAGTTTCTAAAAAAAACATTTAGTGCATCTAATATAAACACTCTCAAATTTAAATACAGTTAGTATACCGTACACATTTTGCGACTCTAATATTGAAGCCTTTGAAGATGAAATCGGAAACTAAATATTTTATTTGGTGTGATCTTTTGAGGTTGAAATTGAAGAAGAATCACAATTCTTTTGGTGGAAACTTTTGAAATCCGTCTTTGTTGGTTTTTTTTATTTTTGGGGATTGGCAGCTAAATCCGACTTGGTGATATCAATTTAAGAATAAACGTGTTCATACGAACCATTTGAGTTTTCATTGATGAGATTTTCCTAACTATTGATTTGTTACTAATCTAAAAAGTGATTGAAGATAATCGATTGGGTGTACATGCTTATTGTTGAAATTGATGACAATGAGTGATTCGAATTGAAAGAATAGTTGAATTTGGGTTAAAAATTTGCGAAAGAAGTTCCATTGAAGGTTTAACCTAGCTTTGAAATTTTTGGCAGTAAACTTGAGTGTCTCAAAATTCAAAGTATTGATAGAGACATCAATAGAGAAACCATTCGGTTAAAAAACGTAAAAAATATGAGTGAATTCTCTAAATAGTCACTTAAGTTTTGAATATTTTCTTCAAATATCACTTATGTTTCATTTAGGACAACAATATCACTCAACTATCATTCTTTTCCTCAAAAAATACTTAACACCTCAAAAACCTTCTTCTCTCTTAGTTGTCATGTCATGTCACTAAAATCTCATTTTTTTAAAAATGCTAAACCTATAACTCATCAAACTCATTTAATTAAAAATATAATTATATTTTTTTAAAAAAAATGCATTAGTTTATTATAAAGAAATTTTTATACTTAGAAAAACTTTATTGATACTAAAACTTGACATATAATTTTTCAAGAGTTATTTTTCTGAATGGTCACTTATATTTTTGAAATTGCCTAAAAATATACTTTTGATTTCTTTTAGAGATAATAATATGACTCAACTATCACTATTATTTTTTAAAAAATAAGTAAATATCATACGCCTCTTTCTCTAATAATTATCAGGCCATGTTATTAAATTATTTTTTAATAATAGGCCTATTTAACTCATTAAACTTATTTAGTCAAAATTATATTCTTATTCTTTTCTTTAAAAACTATATTAATTTATTAAGAAGGAATTTATACGCTTAGAAATCTTTTACCATTACTTAAACTTTTTATTTTTTCTAAAGTTATTTTCTTGCTTTGTAATCCATGTTTTTGGAATCACTTATAAAAATAACTTTTTTTTTTGCCAAAATAATAATATCACACAATTGTCAATATTTTTCTCAAAAAATCACTAAATACCTCAAAAGTCTCTCCTCTTCTAATTAGCATGTCATATCAGGAAAATATTATTTTTAAAATAATAAAAATATTAATTTAGTAAACTCATTTAACTAAAATTATGATCTTATTTTTTTAAAAAAAAAGTACATTAATTTTTTAAGAAGAAATTCTCATACTTAGGTATTTATACATTTTTTCTAGAGTTATTTTTCTAAATGGTCATTCAGGTTCTTATATATAATTGCCTACAAAGATCATTTGTTTTCTAAAAAAATAACATCACTAAATTAAATAAGTCATCTAGAAATTTTAATTTGCATGTAAAATAATATGGTAAAAATGTGTGGTAAAGAATTCCTGAGCATAAAAATTAAATTAATGCATGTTTTTAGAAAAAAAAAGAATTAAATTTTGGTTAAATGAGTTTGATGAATTAAATATTTTATTATTTTAAAAAATGTAATTTTAATGACATGACATGTCAACTAAGATAGAAGAGTACTTTTGAGGTGTTTAGTATTTTTCGAGAAAAAGAGTGATAGTTGAGATATTATGGTTCTAAATAAAATAGAAGTGATATTTGAAAGAAATTTCCAAAATAGCTAATTGGTAAATTTCATTAATGTTAATAAAAATTATAATGTTGCCCTTGGTAGTTCCACTACTCATCTTTCTTTATAATAAAAATAATATAAAAATATGAAATAAATATGAAATAATTAATAATTTATAAAATATATTTTGTTGTAAAATGCTAGTTCTAAATAAGACCTTGGCGTAACCTCATGATAGATTATTCTCCTTTATTATATATATTGGTTTAACCGCACGTGTCTCGCACGTGTAACGTTTGATTATCTAAAATTAAATAATTTTTTCTATTGCGGAGATTTTAATGAAGTGTAAAAAGTTCAAATCATTTTTCAAAATTCTTCACACTTTTATATAATAATATAAATCTAAACATATATTTTAGTATAAGCACATATATATTTTACCACTAGAAATTTCAAGTGGTTGATGATTCTTTATCTATTTATTTGTTATATAGTTTTCACAACCCAAAAATAAAGGTCATGATGGCACTTGTCGCGCTTTACCTTCACAAGTAAGCCTATCACCCAAACCTATAGAAAAAGAGAAAAAACAGAAATATCTCAAGGTAAGACTTCTAGAACAAATCCTAACCATATAAGTGTAACGCCCCGAGTCTGTATCCCGGACGCTACACGGAGCTCAAAATTCTAAAGGACCACAAGCTAACCCATGACTGATACCTGTTGTAATAACTAAATTATAATAACATTGAAATATGCAGAAATTAGGCAAAAAATTGGCCATAAGGTTCAATACTGTAAATACTACTAAATATGGTATCACAATACCAAAACTAAACATCAATACTGAAAACTGAACAACTGTCTAAAAATACTCTAGTCTGAAAAGCCTCTAAACTATATGAACTGTGGAGTTGATGGGACAAGTCCCCAACTAACTCCGACTACTGAAAATTAAATGAAATGCTGAAATAAATGATCACGTCCTCGAATTATGAGGACTCACCACTAACTCTATATGTTGAGAGTCTGAACTGTTAAGGGGCTCGAGAGGCCATACGTTTGAACCTATGATATAAGACATCATAACTTTAAATAAAAGCATGCGTCAGTACTTTTAATGTACTGGTATGCTCAGTGAGGTATGGTGAAATACATGGGTTCATATGCATGAACAATACTAATTGAATATCATGAGTATGACTGAATGAGAGTACATACATGAATACGTAAACTGTACTGAGATCGTAATAACACTGAATACTGGATTACTGGTAACTGAATGACTGTATCTGACAGTCTTGATTCTGTGGAACTATACTGAGTCCCATACTGAACTGAGTGACTGTGTCTGACAGTCCTGAATCTGCAGAACTGAACTAAGTTTCATACTGAGACTGAATCTAAAACTGAGACTGTGGGAAGTAATCATCTGACTGGCATGCCCCTTCTCTAATTGATTTGGGGTCCAACCTATAACCTCAGTTGGAAGGGTGTTAATATCGTTCCACGGGTAAGGACAAGTTTTGAGTCACCCTCATCTGTCAGGTACTCTGAACAAGAATGGTGGTACCCTCAACTAAAAGGTAGATCACCTTATCAACCCTCAACTGGAAGGTTGATGTCTCAACCTACGCTGGCTACGTAGTTCTGAAACGCAAGGACTGCTTCCAAGGATTTCACCCTTTACTGTCAGGTGAGTCCCCATCCTTGGGTTCACTCGATGTTGAATCCTACTCCTAACTGAATAGACACTGGACTGAATTCTAAACTGTACTAGGCTAGACTGAACTGTTATTGATCGTACTACATAACTGAACTGAACTAATTTTACTGAACTGAGATGGACTGATTCTGAGTTCACTGAGTTTTTCCTAAGTTCTGTAACTAACTGAATTCTACTGATTGAGACATGACTGATTCTACTCTGTGACTGACCATGGCTCTAAACAAACAGCTAAATTATCGGGTATTAATATCCCCAGGACTCGATAGCATAAACGTAAAAGACATGGCATAATATTGAGACATGGAATTTAACTACTTAATCATCATTCAATCATTTGGGCATTCAAGCAAACACTTGCATGACATGAACTTACATACATGCTAACATGATATAATTTCACTATTTCACTCACATGGGCAATTCATCAAACACTTGTAGGGCATAATATATGCACATAATACTAAAATAACATGTAGGCATCGTGATTCAATTCTAATTACATAATTCCAAGAGTTTTAACATGAATTGACATGATAAAGCACACATATCAATTAACTCTACATGAATTTTGCAATAAATCATGAATACACTTTAATTCAAATCATGGAAATCCTGAAATCACTCTACATGAACTTTAAAGAGTTTCTTAGACTCCAAGGGTGGAAAGAACCCTTGGATGAACACTTCACATACCTTAGTTGGTGAATTCTGGAAAATTAACGATGGAATCTTGAGCCTTGAGTTTGAATTTAATTCACCTAGGGTTTTTGCTCTTGAGAAATTTGTGAAAGAATGAATATAACTTGCTAAAAGAGGTCTAAATTTCATGTTATGGGGGCTGAAGGGCGTGGGAAAAAAATCTTAATTAACCCTGAGGATGCGGCTTTTTAATTACTGAAAAATTGAATCATCGACGCGCAGGCCGACGCATCGCGTCGTTGGTATCGACGCAATAGCCAACGCATTGCGTCGAGTCCGCATTAATTCACTGGAAATTGTACTGAGCTGAGGAAAAAATTATTTGTCGATGCGACACGTCAAGATCGCATCGACTTACTATTTTGGTCATTCGAACATGATATAAACGAGGTCTGAAAAATCTGAAACTTGTTTGAAAATACCTATTGACATTTCTGATCATGAATTAACTCAAATATCAATAATTAATGGATGTAAAGGTTGTAAAATAATATTTCCAACTTTCGAAGGCTAAAATAACACTAAGTTTGAATACTTAGCTAGAATTTTCTAAGTCTGGGACCCCTTAGCAAGCTTAAAGGACTGAATTAAGCTAAGAATTTTATGGGGTCTTACAATATCTCCCCCTTGGGAATATTCATCCTCGAATGAGACTGACTAAGCTTAGAGGACTGGTAAACTGAACTTACTTCCTGAATATGAACATCTGAAATATGATTATCTGACTGACATACTGAATTTCATACTGAACATCCATATCTGATGCATGAATACATGACTGATCTGACTCATGAACATATGACTGAATATGCAATGGTAACCACTACTAAGTTCGTAATGAAAAATCTGAGCATGAAACTGAATATGCTTAAGGAAGACTAATACCTTGAGCTGAATCTGAGTTTGTGGAGAAGAGGTGAGGATACTTGGTCCACATATCTGCTTCTACTTCCCAAGTAGCTCCCTCAACGGACTGATTTTTCCAAAGAACTTTGACTAGATGGACTTCTTTGTTCCTCAGTCTGTGAATCTGATAATCCAGGATTTTGACTGCATTCTCTTCGTAAGAGAGATTGTTCTGAACATCTATGTCCTCCATGGGGACTACAACAAATGGTTCACCTATACATTTCTTTAGCAAGGAGACATGAAACACTGGATGGACTAAAGATAGATCTGAAGGCAACTCAAGCTCGTAAGCTACCTTTCCAAAATGGCTGAGAATTTGGTAAGGACCGACATATCGAGGACTAAGCTTCCCCTTCTTGCCAAAATGCTTCACTCTTTTCATAGAAGAGATTTTCAAGTATACATAGTCTCTAATCTCAAACTCGAGATCCTTTCTGCGTACATTTGCATACTATTTCTGTTGGCTCTGAGATATCTTAAGCCTTTCCCTGATCAACTGAACTTTCTTTAAGGTATCAAATACCAAGTCAGGCCCTACCACTGTGGCCTCATCCACTTCAAACCAACCAATGGGAGATCTACACCTCCTCTTATAAAGCACCTCAAACGGAGCCATCTAAATACTGGAATGATAACTGTTGTTGTATGCGAACTCAATCAAAGACAAGTGGTCATCCCAACTACCTTTAAAATCTATCGCACATGCTCGCAACATATCCTCTAAAGTCTGAATGGTCCTTTATGCTTGACTATTTGTCTGAGGATAAAAGGCTGTAATGAGGTGAACTCGGGTACCAAGACCTTTTTGGAATGCTTTCCAGAAATGAGAGGTAGACTAGGTACCTCTATTTGAGATGATAGACAATGGAACACCATGCAATCTGACCAACTCCCTGATATAGTGTTTGGCATAATCCTCGACTGAGTAAGATGTATGGATTGGTAGAAAATTAGCTGATTTGGTCATCCTATCTACAATGACCCAAACCGAATTATGCTGACAATGAGTATGAGGCACACCCGTCACAAAGTCCATGTTCACTTCTTCCCATTTTTAGGTGGGACTACTGAACTCCTGCATGGATCCACTAGGCTTCTGATGCTCAATCTTAACTTGCTGATATGTCGAGCACTTAGCCACAAATTATGTACTATCTCTCTTCATCCCACTCCACCAATAGATCTCCTGCAAATCACGGTACATCTTAGTGGCCCCTGGATGAATAGAGTAGTGCGCACCATTCGCTTCTGCAAGAATTCGCTACCTTAAGTCATCTATGCCTGGCATACATAGTCGACCCTGACAACGTAAAATACCATCTCCTTCTTGGGATAAAACCTCTACCTTCTAATCTCTGACTAATTTTTTCAACTTGACTAGACTGGGATCCCTATCCTGCTTTTTCTTTACTTCAGAAACTAGGGATGATTCTGAACTACTCTGCACCCATACACTACCTTCTGCTGAATCGACTAAGCGGATACCTAGTCGGGCTAGCTGATGAACTTCCTGAGCTAACTTCTTCTTACAGTCCTCGACATGAGTAATACTACCCATAGATATTCTACTAAGAGAGTAGGCCACTAAATTGTCCTTTCCCGGATGATACAGGACACTCATGTCATAGTCTTTCAACAACTCCAACCACCTTCTCTGATAGAGGTTTGGGTCTTTCTGAGAGAATACATACTGCAGGCTCTTATGGTCTGTGAACACATTAATGTGCACACTATACAAATAGTGCCTCCAAATCTTTAAGGCAAACACTAGTGCTGCTAGCTCAAGATCACTAGTAGGATAGTTCTTCTCATGGGGTTTAAGCTGCCTAGAGGCATAGGCTATGACCTTACCTCTATGCATCTGAACACACCCCAATCCAACTCTGGGGGCATCATAATATACTACAAAGCCATCTGAACCATCTGGTAAGGTCAAAACTGGAGCCGTAGTGAGTTGAATCTTCAACTCCTAAAAACTCTTCTCACAAGAATCTGACCACTGGAATTTGACTTTCTTCTGAGTCAATTTAGACATAGGGGATATAATAGATAAAAATCCCTTAATGAACCATCGGTAATAGCCGACCAAACCCAAGAAACTCCTGATATCTAATGAAGAGATGGGCCTGGGCCAGTTTCTCACTGCTTCAGTCTTTTGGAGATCAACTCTAATGCCATCACCGAAAACTATATGGCTGAGGAAAGCTACTGACCTTAGCCAAAATTTGCACTTACTGAATTTGGTGAATAACTGATGATTTCTGAGAGTTTGTAATACTATTCTGAGATGGTCTGCATGATCATGTTCACTACAGGAGTAGACGAGAATGTCATCTATCAAGACTATGACAAACATGTCCAAGTAATTCTTGAACACACGGTTCATCAAGTCCATGAAGGCAACTGGAGCACTGGTAAGACCAAAGGACATGAATAAGAATTTTAAGTGACCATATCGAGTTCTGAAAGCTATTTTTGGGATGTCACACTCCCTGACTCTAAGCTGATGATAGCCTGATCTGAGGTCTATCTTAAAGAAGTAACTAGCACCCTGAAGTTGGTCAAAAAATTCATTGATTATGGAAAGTGGATACTTGTTCTTGACCATGACTTTATTTCACTGACGATAGTCAATACACATTCTGAGGGAACCGTCTTTCTTACGCACGAATAAAACTGGTGCACCCCATGAGGACACACTGGTCTGATGAATCCCTTATTTAGGAGATACTTTAACTGCTCTTTTAATTCTCCGAGTTCTAATAGAGCCCTTCAGTATGGAAAAACAGATATGGGATGAGTATCTGGCAGAAGATTGATTTCAAAATCAATTTCCATTTTGGGAGGAACTCCAGGAAGATCATCGGGAAATGCATCTGGGAATTCACATGTTACTGAAACTGACTCAAGAGTAGGTATTTCTGAACTAGAGTCCTGGATTCGAACGAGATGGTAGACATATCCCTTAGATATTATTTTTCTAGCCCGAAGGTAAGAAATAATCTGACCCCTAAGTGCTGAAGAACTACCCCTCAACTCGAGGACGGGTTTATTTAGAAACTAAAACTAGACAATTTTGTTTCTGCAGTCGACTGAGGCATAATAGGAATAAAGCCAATCCATGCCGAGAATGACATTAAAATCAGTAATCTCTAATTTGACTAAGTCTACTAAAGTGATATTCTGAGATGTTATAACCGGGTAGTTCCTATATACCCGCCTGGCTATGATAGATTTACCTACTGGGGTAGAGACAGATAAAGGTTCTATTAGAATTTTGGGTTTGACTTTGAAATCAACTGCTATATATGGAGTAACAAAGGACAAAGAAACTCCTAGATCTAACAAAGCATAAACATGCAAATGGAAAACTTGTAACGTACCAGTGACCACATCAGGAGAACTCTCATAATCCTGTTGGTACTGAAGAGCATAGAGTCTATTTGGGTGCTGCCCGCTGGTGGTACTAGAAGCGGCACCTTTCTGATTCAGGTGACCGAACTGAGCTGGGGGACGGTTATTCTGACCCTGAGAACCTGACTGGGAAAATCTCTAACTCTGTGGCCTGGCTTTCCACACCCTAAACACACATCGCTACCCGCTCTACAGATACCCTGGTGGTTTCTGCCAGATTTTTGACAAAGGGGATTAGTTTGGGCACTGATAACACTACCCAGGGATTTAGGGCCTGGTGCTCTATCCCTATTGCCGTCTCTAAATTTTGGCACAGGATCACTGGATGGGGACGGAGATGGGACTAAAAATTTTGAGCAAAATTGAGAATGATTCCCACCCTCTGACTTAGGCTGAGCAAAGTTGAAACTACCTGTACTCGCTCTCTTGATCTCTCTCTCTTTCTCTTTATTCTTAGCCTTCTCTATCTGCTGAGCATGGACCATGAGCCTGGATATGTCCATCTCTTTAATAAGCATTGCAATCCTATACTCCTTGACCATGCTGCTAGATACCCCTGACACAAATTACTCATTCAGGATCTGCTGTCTGCCACCACATGAGGAGCATATCTAGCTAATTGAGTAAACTTGAGAGAATACTCTTTTACATTCATATTTCCCTGCTTCAGATTAATAAATTCTAAGACCTTCGCTTCCTCAACTCCAGTGGGAAGACCTATCTAGAAAAGTAGTGGAAAACTCCTCCCACTCTATGGGCCCTGCATCTACGAACCTCTCTACTTTCCACTATTTAAACCATGAGTGATCCACAACCTACAACTGATATGGGCCAAATCATCACTCTCAACCGCGGTCACCCCCATAATATCAGTAACCTTCTGAACCTGATCAAGAAATTCTTGAGGGACTTCATCTGAATTCGACCCGATAAATGATGGAAGGTTCATTAGGGTGAAGTCCCAAATCCTGGAAGCAGCAGTATTGGCCACTGAGATGGCTTAAATGGTAGCTAGGCA
Source organism: Capsicum pubescens (assembly GCA_030864215.1). Classification (NCBI taxonomy): domain Eukaryota; kingdom Viridiplantae; phylum Streptophyta; class Magnoliopsida; order Solanales; family Solanaceae; genus Capsicum; species Capsicum pubescens. Next base: position 186,578,351 of record CM061544.1, on the reverse strand, counting down.
TTTATTCTGGGCTACCATAGAATGAGCTAGGGTGGTGATGGCTGCTCTGATCTCCACGTGGGAGACGTGTTCATCTAGTGGATCTGGCTGGATGGGCTGGGGTTTTGGCTGATCTCCTATTCCTTTTCCCTTAGTCCTCTTTATAGGCATATTTTTGTAAATGGAAGACAAAGGATTAAACTGAGATTTTAACTGGAGATTATTCTCACTCGCAGGACATGAATACCGAAAGAAGGGAAACTTTTCCTAAAACATCTCGTAGCCTCCTGTCCATAAGTGTGGTGCGCAACAAACCCATGCACAAGACTCTACTAGATGTGGCTTTCAGACTTTCTAGGACTCTGTTGAACCTTAGGCTCTGATACGAAGTTTGTAAAGCCCTGAGTCTATACCCCGAACGCTATACAGTGCTCATAATCCTAAAGGACCACATGCTAACCCATGACTGGTACCTGCTGTAATAACTAAATAACAATAATACTGAAATATGCAAAAATTAGGCAGAAAACTGGCCATAAGGTTCAATACTATAAATAATACTGAATATGGTATCATAATACCAAAACTGAACACCAATACTGAAAACTGAACAACTTTCTGAAAATACTCTAGTTTGAAAAGCCTCTAAACTGTATGAACTGTGGAGTTGATAAAATAAGTCCCCAACTAACTCCGATTACTAAAAATGAACTGAAATGCTGAAATAAATGATCACGTCCTCAAACTATGAGGATTCACCACTAACTCTGTATGCTGAGAGTCTGTACTGCTAAGGGTGCTCGGGAGTTCATATATCTGAACCTATGATATAAGACATCATAGCGCAAAAGAAAAGCATGCGTCAGTACTTTTAATGTACTGGTATACCAGTAACGTAGGCTGAAATTCATGGGTTCATATGCATAAACAATACTAACTGAATATCATGAGTATTACTAAATGAGAGTATATGTATGAATACATAAATTATACTGAGATCATAATATCACTGAATACTGGATTACTAGTTATTGAATGACTGTATCTGACAGTCTTGATTTTGTGGAACTCTATTGAGTCCCGTACTGAATTGAGTGACTGTGTCTGACAGTCCTGAATCTGCAGAACTGAACAAAGTTCCATATTGAGACTGAATCTGAAACTGAGACTGTGGGAAGTAATCATCTAACCAACATGCCCCTGCTCTAACTGATTTGGGGTCCAACCTATAACCTCAGTCTGAAGGGTGTCAATACTGTGCCATGGGTAAGGTTAAGTGTTGAGTCACCCTCATCTGGAAAGTACTCTGAACAAGAATGGTGGTACCCTCAATTGGCAGATAGATCACCTCATCAACCCTCAACTGGCAGGTTGATGTCTCAACCTACGCTGGCTATGTAGTTCTGGAATGCAAGGATTGTTTCTAAGGATTTCACCCTCTACTGGTGATACGCCCAAATTACAACTCTCATACAAGAGTGTAAGCATTCGTTGTCAAAAATAGAACCCAACTAGGTTGGGTGTCGAATACTACAGGGAATACTAGGTTTACTAAGTGTTGCGGTTGTTATTAGACTATTGATCAAAGGTTCTGAAATAAAGGGGGTTTTGAAATGTTAATAGGGTTCTTTTGTATTTGTGTCACACAAGATTCCAGCTAATGAGAGTTAATGTAGATGTAATTTCAATGAGGATGAATTAACTAGAGTTATGCTCACCAAGATGTTCAAACAGTTAGGGTTGTGAACTTATGCTTGAGTTCTAACTTATGTGTTCAATTGAAAAAATTATTGAATTCTAAGAATTACCCACGTGTTTATCAACCTAATGGGTGTTTCACCTTTTACTTCTCTTGAACTTAAAGGATTCATGCATTATTCAATAACACTCTCATGGGTCTTAATCCTATTAAGGCATCAACCCATTAACCCAGAGGGTAAACCTATGGATTTTATGTGAATCACTTCTTTTCCCAACATCCCCTTTCTTGTCAGACAAGTGGTGTTTATGGGCTCACTTCTCAAGTTTGCAACCAAGAGATGTCATTCTAATGAAGAAAGATTCATGCAATTTGGCAAGATGTTAGAAATCAAAACCGATTCGCAACCCCAAACAGTTATCTACATCAAGGCGCTCCCATAGCCCTAGTTATGGGAGTTTAGATACTCATCTCCATATAAGAAATCAAAGATATATTGATGTTCATGAATGGCTTCAATAGGGTACTTACAAAAGTCACAATATTGTTCTTCTCAATCTTCAATGGAAAATATAAAAACTAATAATCAGATCTCAATCTCTAGATTCAAATCTCAATGAAAAGTGTTACACAACTCTCAATAGAGGAGAAAAATATGAAACTAATGACAAAAGATGTGGACTAAACTATAATACTTGGTATTTATATGATTCCAAAACTGGGGTTTTAAAATTCAAACTCAAATTTTCTGCTTTATGGTCGATGGGTCAAGTGACAGTTCATTGCAGGTCCGACGATCCGTCGCCTGCACCGTCGTTGGACCTCCAGTGATTTCATTCTCTGCTTCTAGGCAACGGGTAGATCGATGGTCCATCGGAAGGTCGATGACCCATCTCCTGGACCGTCATAGGACTTTCAATTATTATGCATTCTGTATCTTGGCGATGGTTCAGACCGATAGTTCATCGCAGATCCGACGGTCCATCACCGATACCGTCACAGGATGTCCATAGTCTTTGACTCCTGCTTTTGGCTGATGGTTTAGACCTACGGTTCGTCGCAAGGTCGACGGTCCATCGCATATGCCGTCGCTTCTCATTTTCCTTTGTTTTGCTCAGATTGTCCAAGTTATTATTCACATTCAGTTATTATCCCGAAAACACTAACATACCATGTTAAATACATTAATGGCTGCTTGAAAACACACAGTTATCCTAAGAAAATTACCTAAAATATTCTATCAAAAGTTGGAACATCAACACCCTCAACTTAAGGCAATTGCTTGTCCTCAAGCAACTCAACACCAAGATTTATATACGAACAACATCATGACGGGAACTCAACATTCATATCAACACATCTATACAATCATTCAACTGACCATTCGGCTATGTTCTATAACACATATGGATCTACAACTGGCATAAACTACTACTCAATATATTTATAGCCACGGATACAATACCCCAAAGGAATCAGTAGTCTAAGGATAACTGTCGTGCCCTTATAAACAACAAAGTCCACCTCTCATTACATATAATCAATCTGTGGACAAAACTACTACTCTCGCTCTCAGAACAGAAGTTGCAAACATAGTGCACACCCATAGGCTTGCCACTATCATCTAATGTTTTCTTATAACTAACTTGCCCAGATCAAGCAGGACTTTTTAGGTTCAGTAATGAGATTTTGGGCTCGATGAGAATATATCTTTAGGGAGAAGTGACTTGAAAACAAGGGGATTTCACTCTCTTCACCCTTCTAGGTAGTTACTCGCCAAGACTATAACTTTATTCAGTCATTTCAGCTCCTACTGTTCATCCATCCTAGTAACAACATCTTTTTTTTTTATTTTAATCAACATCAGTGACCCTGAACTTATGCTGATGCTATCAGCTGAGGTGCACAATATCTACTTAGAAATCTAATTAGACCAGGGCCAAATGCTTACTCACAATTTAACTTGAATCAACCTCCTATGTTTCCAACAACTCAGCAGTAGCCACCCTCAACTTAGGCAATTTGCCTAAGTTAAAGTGCATAATGTCCAATATAGGACCAGGGCTCACGCTAAATGCTAACATATAGTAGAGAGTGAATCACTATTTATTCGGGTAGAACAAACATTAACAAGGCTCAACAGGGTTGCAACAGAAAACAACACAAAAAATTTTGGTGGGTCATTATTTTGGCTAAATGGACTAACAAACAAAGAGGCCTACTATCTTGTCTTCGAGTGAGAAACAAAAAAACAACAAATGAACCGAGCAAGTTCTGGGTATAGCATCTATGTAAGAACTAACAAACACTCACACACACAAGCACTAAGTTAATTCTTATTCTAATAACTCTTGGGGTTCGTAACATGTGGCTATAATTGCTTACATTCGTATGCCAGTTTCAAAGTCACAGATGGTCACACAACACTTTTACAAATAGAAAAAGAAGAATTAATTATATAACACATGTACACAAACACTTTGCCCCAGTCACTTATCATTCACATATACAAACTGGTTCTAACATAATGCCACTTTTATTTCATGGAATAGCATTACCAATAGAACATGAATTAAGAAAAGAGAAATTTCAATCCTAGATAAGAAATGAAAATGTAACAACTTAATAACAATCTAGACATGTCGATTCTCCTACATAGCACATGGGATAAAAATAATATCGGCAACACAACCCCCCATGGTACAAGCACATCCCACCCCCACAGAAAATAATACTTTATCCTTAATGCATACAATTTAAGTACAAAGGAGTGGAAATACTTACAGTGCCTCTTATTCATCTGAGGTATCGGTGAAGTATGGTGAGGCTCCAGCATCCTCACCGGGTGCAATGTTGGCCCCTATGGTAGTAGGGGCACTTAAAATCTCTTTCTCCGAAATTGGAGGTATCACTTGTCTAATAGTGTCTGAAATTTGCCCCTAACTGGGGAAGAGCATGTGGAAACACCTGCAGCTTTATCCTACATTCTCTTCTTCCTCGTCTTCTCTGATTTCCTTGACTTTTTTATCGCCTTCTGCATCTGGTATTCTTCCAATTCTTCTAGTGTTATGGCTGCAAGTTTCTTTTCTTCTCTTCTCTCTTTGCAGCTCTCTCAACTTTTTCATCTATTTCTGCTACTCTCTTACCTTTATCCTTAATTGGTCGCTCCATCAAATCAACAAGTCCTTCATTCTCATCACTTGGAATCTTAACTGGATTAAATATGGTCTGCTGTGGCTGCTGACTTATCTTATCCATATCATCCTAGATTTGTCTAACTTCTTCAATCAACTTTACAAAGTCTGGGATGGACATGGCATCCATCTTCTTGTTTATCCGCTCCTTCATGTTGTCCATTCTGAGATGGATATTTCTGAATGGGTACACTACTTCTTCCATAATTCTCTTAACAAAGGGTTTAAAATCTTCCCCCATATGGCCAACTGCTTGTCAATCCTTTTCTGTTCTCTTGTTACCTTTGTGAAGTTTTCCTAGTTCAGCCTGTATTCTGTATGTTGAGGCAAAAATGATGCAGAATCTGTCGTTCACCCCATGGGCATTGAAGCTGAACCTGTATAAGTAGCAAGAGACATATATGTATCAAGTGGTAATGGCATACCTGAAGAACCCTCTACTGATTCAGGAACTGGCTTTGATTGAGTTTGCTGAGCTGGAGGCCTGTTGACTCGCATATCAAACTTTGAGTTACCCCTCGTCTTTTTAATATCCTGCTTATGTATCACCTGGATCTTATTATCGACTCCGCTAATCAAAGAGACCTTCGTTTGCTTGCACAATTTTATGATAAGGCATGGGAATGGAAATGCAGTCTAAGTCTTGTGAGCACGGAAAAGAATTTCATCAGAAATAATGTGGCCAAAATCCATAATCAATCCCTCGACCAAAGCAACAATTATCATGGCTCTCGTAAGTTCTAAGCGGTCATCACCGACTATCGGCATCAGCCATAATCTCATAATTGCCTACTAGAGCTTAGCCCTAAAACATAGGGATGATTTAGATATTTGTTCGCGGGGGTTGTGTAACCAGGCTAGTTCTCCTCCATCTGTCAGTACTCTATCTAACCACAGCCTTTGTGTAGCTCGTGTGAACAGTCTATGCTCCAATTCTGGAATTACCCCCGGTATCTAATATTCTGGCCCAAACAAGAACCTGTTCAATGTTCGCTCTGAGATATCTATGTCAACTTCTCGCATAGGGACTATATCAAGTTTGTTCATGTCTGCAGCTGATGCACCTTTGGGGCAATCTTTCTCAAGCAACGCCAAGTAATTAGCAAAAAACTCACGTACCATATTTGGTTGATAGTTCCCAAGTGGCCTACTCATCCATGCCAGTTCATACTCATTGAATCTGCGCTCAAGCTCTGGGTATTCGTGCAAGGTTGTTGTCACGATCTAGAATTCCTCAAAACTATCCCTCTTTATGGGTACCCTATTCATTGGTGCCAATCTCTTGTAGAAATGCTCTCGAGCACCCTCAATATTCCACCATATAGCTTCCCGTATTTGTGGATCCTTGCACCGATCCAAATTTGGGTCTGCTTGTTCTGGACTTTCCTCTTGGATGGAGTTAGATACTTTAACCCTTTCCTCAATCGGAATCGAACTTGAACTGCTGTTGCTACTGCTGCTTTCACCCTCTTCTTTAGACTGGAAGGATGAAGAAATCACTTGGCGATGTCACCGGGTGTTGTGTGCCGGTGCATCCTCAACTTGTGCTTGCCCTTGCCTGGCCCCTTGGCCTCTACCTCTTATAACTGGTAATTTGTTTGCAATGGTACCTTGTTGTTTTAGTACTTGATTATTCTCCTGACTTGTACTCTTAACCACGGAACGCAATATAATACTTTTTCTTTTGAGAGGAATTCTAATTTCTTACGATGGAGAGCAACAAAGAAAAGATAGAGTTTTAAATAGATGTGAAGGGGAAGGTGAGAAGTGTAAAAAATGAATGAACAAGCTCAAGTACATTGAATAGTTAGGGGTTACTAAACCGCTTCAAGTTATCAATTTAAATCCCATTGGATCGGGTAAAAATAGAGAATCTATCTATTTTAAATAATTCGACCTGACCCACTAAAATAAGGTTAAATACGATGGTCGGTCACATTAGCGACGATCTATCGGATACCCTATCGTACCTTTCGAGAGAACTTACCTTGGGCACATTTGCGATGGTTGGGTCGACGGTCCGTCGAATATGCGATGGTCCATCGGTTTACTCATTGCAATTCTTTCAGTAACCGAGTTTCTGGACTATGTTGCGACGATGACTACGACGGTCCATCGAGGCATCAATGGTCTGTCAGATGGCCTGTCGGTCACCCCAATTTTTCTCCATTTCTGTTTTCCTGCACTATCAGACCTGCACACTTACACAAACCCTTTAGCTTGCACAACAGAACAAAACTACCACTAAAATAACTTTAACTAATGCTATACAACAACACAATGTAGGCTGTCTGCCACTACCGCCTGATTTATCGTTGCGGCACGGCTCAATTATTTTGATTACTCAGACTTCATCGAGATAGATGTTATCAATACTTTTTATCGAGTCCTTTGGACTGATATTCAATTTCACACACTTCTCATTAACCTTGAAGACACTTTCATCTTTGTTTTCAAGTTCCACTACTCCAAACTAGTAGACTTGGTTAACTTTAAATGGGCTAGACCATTTGGATGTAAGTTTACCTGGGAATAGCTTGAGTCTGGAATTGAAGAGAAGCACCAAGTCACCTTTCTAAAAATCTCTCTTTTCAAATCTACAGTCATGGTATTTCTTCATTCGTTCCTTGTACAGATCAACTCTTTCATTGGCTCCGAGACAGAACTCATCCATCTCATTAAGCTGCCCCAGTCTTATATTTTCTACCTCATTCCAGTTCAAATTAAGATGCTTTAGTTCCCATAACACTTTATGCTCTAGCTTAATCGGCAAATGGCACGCCTTGCCATAAACTAATTGGTATGGCGACATGCCAATGGATGTCTTGAAAGCCGTTCGATATGCCCATTATGAATCGTCCAGCTTCCTAGACTAATCCTTCCAGCTAGCATTTACAGTCTTGGAAAGGATAGCTTTGATTTCTCGATTAGAGATCTCCACCTGCCCACTGGTCTATGGGTGGTATGGAGTAGCCACCTTATGCTATTTGACTCCATATTTTTCCAAGGCGGCTCTGAATATCTTATTGCAAAAGTGTGATCCTCCATCACTTATGATGGTACGTGGTACCCCAAAGCGAGAGAAGATATTTCTCTTTAAAAATGCAATACCCTGCTTTCCTTTATTATCTTCTAGAGCCACAACCTCAACCCATTTTGACACATAGTCAATAACAACTAGTATGTACTTTATCCTAAATGAGCTCATGAAAGGCCCCATGAAATCTATGCCACACATCAAATAATTCTACCTTCAGCATTTTAGACATTGGCATCTCATGGTGCTCTGAGCTGGACCCTTGCCTTTGATATTGGTCACATCTCTTCATGAACTCATAAGCATCCTTGAACAAAGAGGGCCAATAGTAGCCACTCTGAAGCACTTTCCTTATAGTCCGATCACCTGCATGGTGACCTCCAACTAGGGAAGCATGACTTTCTTCCAATATACTCAACATATCTAATTCTGGGATGCACCGTCTAATAATACCATTCGTACATCGCCTAAAAAGATACGGCTCATCCCAGAAGTAATGGGTTACATCATGGAGAAAAATTTTCCTTTGATGAAAGAAAAGATTCTCTGGTATCACCTCTCTCACCACATAATTTGCAAAATCAGCATACCAAGGTATTTATCCATAACAGAAGCCAAGATTTCCTCATCTGGAAATGCATCATTGATCTCAAATTTATATCTAACTACTTGTTGACCTTCTATCCTGGACAGATGATCCACAACTTGGTTTTTGCAACCTTTTCTATCTTTGATTTCAAAGTCGAATTCTTGAAGTAGCAGTACCTATCTGATTAACCTTGGTTTTGCATTCTTTTTTGCCATCAAATATCTCAAGGCCGCATGGTTAGAATGTACCACCACCTTGGTTCCTAGCAAATAAGTCCGGAACTTCTCAAAAGCATAGACTATTGTAAGAATTTCCTGTTCTGTGATGGTGTAGTTCTTTTGAGCTTCATTCAGTGCTTTGCTGGCATAGTAAACTTGATGAAATAATTTGTCCTTCTTTTGCCCCAGCACAGCTCCAAGGGCAACACCGCTTACATCACACATTATCTCAAACGGCTTTGACCAATCCGGTGCAACAATGATAGGGGCCTCAACCATCTTTCTCTTAAGGCATTCAAATGCCTTAACGCATTCAACATCAAAGAAGAACTTAGTTTCCTTCTCCAAAAGTTTGCAAAGTAGATTTGCAATTTTAGAGAAGTCTTTTATAAACCTTCGGTAAAAACCAGCATGCCTAAGGAAACTACGCACCCCTTTCACTGAGATGGGAGGTGGTAGATTCTCAATAACCTCTACCTTGGATCGATCAACCTCTATCCCTTTTGATAAAATTTTGTGCCTGAGAACAATGCCCTCCTTCACCATAAAGTGGCATTTCTCCCAATTAAGCACAAGATTGAATTCCATACACCTCCGTAAAGCCTTACTTAGGTTAGTGAAACATAGCTCAAATGAATCTCCAACCATAGAAAAATCACCCATGAACACCTCCAAGGTGTCCTCTACCATATTTGAGAAAATAGACATCATACACCTTTGGAAGGTAGCGGGTGCATTATATAACCCAAAAGGCATCCGCTTGAATACAAAAGTGCCATACGGGTATGTGAACGCCGTCTTCTCCTAATCTTCAGGAGAAATACAGATCTGATTATAGCTAGAATATCCATCCAAGAAATAATACCACCCTCTTCCTTCCAACCGATCAAGCATTTGATCTATGAAGGGCATTGAGAAGTAGTCCTTTAGGGTCTATAAGTTTAGTTTGCGGTAGTCCATACAAACCCTCCACCTAGTCACAGGCCTGAGAGGAATCAACTCATTCTTTTTATTTCCAACAATAGTTATGCCCTCTTTCATGGGCACACATTGAACTGGGCTTACCCATTTACTGTCGAAAATAGGATAAACCACTCATGTATCCAACCACTTAATAATTTCTTTCTTAACCACCTCTTGAATTAGTGGGTTAAGTCGGCGTTGATGCTCGATGGTTGGAGTACAATCTTCTTTAAGTTGTATCTTATGAGTACAAATACTAGATGGAATACCAATAATATCTGCAATAGTCCAGCCTATTGCTTTTTTATACCTCTAAAGTACCAAAATAAGTGCTTCCACCCATTTTTTCCCAAATCCACTGCAACAATCACTGGTAGAGTGTTTCCGCTACCCAAAAACACATACTGTAGGTGGGATGGAAGTTCTTACAATTCCAACACCGGTGGCTCTTAGATGGATGGCTTACCCGATGGTGTTGGGCGATTTTTAAGATCAAGATCCAGCTTTTTAGGAACATAAGAATAAGATCCCACCCTTTTCAATGAACAATTAGTTTCCTCATACTCCTCAATACCTTTACGATCAAAATTGATCAGCACTGCAGCTAAGGGCTCGACAATAAATTTCTCCTCTATCAGCACCTCCTACTCACCCTCATAATATACATCAATAATTGAGAAAACACTTATTTCTTTCTGATGCTTCATTTATTAGCACACATCAAATTGCACCACTTCATCATTTAGCCTAAATAAGAGCTCATTAGCTCACAAATCATTCAGCACACTTCCGGTTGCGAGAAAAGGTCGACTTAAGATTATGGGCACCTCGAAGTCCACCTCGCAATCCAAAATGACAAAATCCACAGGGAATATGAAGATAGAAACCTTCACCAGCACATCATACAAAATACCAATAGGTCATTTTACCGACCTATCCGTTATCACAAGTCGCATATTGGTGGGTGTGGGGTCTCTCGAACCCAATTTTATAAACAACTAGTGACATCAAATTGATGCTTGATCCCAAGTCGCATAAAGATTTTGCAAAGTCAAAAGGCCCAATAGTGCATGGGCTAGTAAATGCTCTCGGATATACCTTTTTCTACACTAGAGACCTTGTGGAAATAGCACCACAATGATAGAGATTGTCCATCAGCTTAAAACTAGTTGACCGCTTCTTCGTGACAAGATCTTTATAAATTTTGCATACCCGGGCATTTTTTCCAGTGTATCCACCAATGGCAGATTAATCGTCAACTGCTTAAGCATGGCCATGAATTTGCCAAACTTGGTGTCATCGACCTTCTTCTTAAACCGATAGGGAAATGGAGGAGGAGGTTTTAGAAAAGTGGTAACCACTACTTCTTTCTCTTTTCCCTTATTCTTCTCCAAGTCATCAACCTGCTGACTGTTGGATGGTGCATCATCAATAACCTTATTCGATTTCCTAGACTCTAGCGGATGATCAATCTCTTCTTCTTCAATATTATCTGCTACTATATCAACCACAGGCTTGACCATAGGAGGTCTTGCCAATACCTTACCACTTCTAGTAGTGACTGACATACATGACCCATCCTTCCTTAGGTTCTACACTGTGTAGCTTGGGAGGGTGCCAACTTTCCTCTGATTGAATGCAGCAGAAAGTTGGTTTATTTGCTGCTCCAACTATTTTATAGAAGTAGAGTCAGAGTCAACTAGCTGGTTCATTGAGGATAACTAACTTTTCATCTCAGTCACCCTAGTACTTGTTGCTTCTACTCCCTTAAATAGCTTGGCCATTATGTCCTCTATGGAAATCTTCCCCGAACTAGTTGCAGCGGCCTCATTGTTTATAGGAGGGATATACAAATCACTCATGTCTCCCTTAATCTTCTAATTTCCTTGATCACAGTCCTTATATCCAGATTTATCATAGTAGTTTCGACCTTGGTTTCTTGGCCACTGCCTCGGAAACCCTCCTGATTGTTCAAGTAATTGGCTTTCTCCCCAGAATCGGAGTCATCCTTTCCATATGATGCTACAGCTTTAACCTTCTCTGTCTTTCCTGATAATAAATGCTTGGTGAGAAGATCCATCTGTGTCTTCATGTGAGCCATGTCTTGGTCACGCTCTTCTTCTCTTTGCCTCTATTCTATAGTCATGCCTATGGATACAATAGAGCTTGCTACCTCAGAATCCCTGGTATGCCAAGCTCTACTTTGTTTTGTCATACGATCAAGTATGTCAGCTGCTTCAGGGAAGGTGAGGTCCATGAATGACCTACCTTCCGCATTGTCCACCACTGGCTTAGTCACAGAGTTCAAGGCCCGATATAATATCTCCATCAAGTGGACATTGGTCATCTGATGATTTGGGAACTGCATAAGCTTCTTCTTGAATCTCTCCCAAGTCTCATGGAGAGCTTCAGTTGGAAGCTGTCTGAAATTTCTTATTTCGTCTCTCAATTGTGCCCTCTTGGATGGCGGAAAGAATTTCTCTAGGAAATCATCTTTCAGTTGCCTCCAATTAGTAATAGAGTCGGGATTTAGCCCATTCAACCATAAAGTTGCCTCTCCAGATAGAGACAACAGAAATAGCCACAACCAAATAGCATTTTGTCCAACCCCTAGGTTGTCAAATGACTTTCATGTTGAGATAAAATTAACCAAATGCATATTCAGGTCGTCACCCGCAAGTCCACCAAATAATCATTTGAGATGCAATTGCTGGATCATAATGTTTGTAATATTAAACTTGGCTCCGGATGCTAAGGGCGGATGAATAATAGCCCCTATTGTACAAAATCCATCCAAGTCATCATCATCATCCTCCAGATTAAATTGTATGGCTTGGCATTCTGGTCTCGCCATAGCAGGGCGATTTCCGTTGATATTCCTATTTGCCGATGTAGGCAAATTATCTGCACACTTCGGATTGACTGGAGCTAATAAATCATCATCACCCAGATCCTCATCATCTGGGTTTTATCGACGGTCTGCATTATCTGCATTCTGCTGGTTCACTTGTGCAGCTACCAAGGCGGCTAGTCTAGCTGCTTTCTGCTGAGCAACTACTCTTTCTTGGTCTTGTTGACCATCAATTTACCAATAAGTTGAGGTTCTGAATGAATAGGTGATAAAGGTTTACCTGATCTCCGAGTACTTGGTATACAAGATGATCACCCTGCACAAAACAAAAACAACAAATAAAAAGTAAAATTTTGGGAAACTTTGACCAAAGGTCAAGCAACAAACAAAAACTTAATTGACAACCGTATTCCCCGGCAGCGGAACGAAAATTTGATACGCCTAAATTACAACTCTCTTACAAGAGTGTAAGCAGTTGTTATCGAATATAGAACCCAACTAGGTTGGGTGTTGAATCCCACAGCGAATACTGTGTTCACTAAGTGTTGTGGTTGTTATTAGACTATTGATCGAAGGTTCTGAAATAAAAGGGGTTTTGAAATGTTTACAGTGTTCTTTCATATTTGTGTCACACAAGAGTCCAGCTAATGAGAGTTAATGTAGATGTAATTTCAATGAGGATGAATTAACTAGAGTTATGCTCACCAAGATGTTCAAATAGTTAGGGTTGTGAACTTGTGCTCGAGTTCTAACTTATGTGTTCAATTGCAAAAATTATTGAATTCTACGAATTACCCACGTGTTTCTCAACCTAATGGGTGTTTCACCCTTTACTTCTCTCAAACTTTAAGGATTCATGCATTATTCAATAACACTCTCATGGGGGTTAATCCTGTTAAGGCATCAACTCATCAACCCAGAGGGCAAACCTATTGATTTCATGTAAATCACTTCTTTTCCCAATATCCCCTTTCTTGTCAGAAAAGTGGTGTTTGTGGGCTCACTTCTCAAGTTTGCAACCAAGAGATGTCATTATAATGAAGAAAGATTCATGCAATTCAGCAAGATGTTAGAAATCAAAATCGATTCACAACCCCAAATAGTTATCTACATCAAGGCTCCCATAACCCTAGTTATGGGAGTTTAGCTACTCATCTCTATATAAGAAATCAAAGATATATTGATGTTCATAAATGGATTCAAGAGGGTACTTACAAAAGTCACATTATTGTTCTTCTCAATCTTCAATGGAAAATATAAAAACTAATAATCAGATCTCAATCTCTAGATTCAAATCTCAATGAAAAGTGTTATACAACTCTCAATAGAGGAGAAAAATATAAAACTAATGACAAAAGATGCGTACTAAACCCTAATACTTGGTATTTATATGATTATTGAACTGGGGTTTTAAAGTTCAAACTCAAATTTTCCGCTTTATGGTCGACGGGTCAAACGACGGTTCATCATAGGTCCAATGGTCCATCGCCTGCACCGTTGCTGAACTGCTAATGATTCTATCCTCTACTTTTGGGCGATGGCTAGATCGATGATCCATCGCAAGGTCGACAACCCATTGCCTAGACCATCGCAGGACTTCCAGTGATTATGCGTTCTATATCTTGGAGACGGTTCAGACCGACGGTTTATCATAGAGCCGATGGTCCATCGCAGGATGTCCAGAGTCTTTGACTTCTACTTTTGGATGGCGGTTTAGATCGACGGTTCGTCGCAAGGTCGAAGGTCCATCACATAAGCCGTCACTGCTCATTTTCCTTTGTTTTACTCAGATTGCCCAAGTTATTCTTCACACTCAGTTCTTATCCTGAAAACACTAAAATACCATGTTATATACAACAATGGTTGCTTGAAAACACACAATTATTCTAAGAAAAATGCCTAAAATGTTCCGTCAAAATCCGGAACATCAACTGGAAGGTGAGTCCCCATCCTTGGGTCCACTCGGTGCTGAATCCTACTCTCAACTAAATAGACACTGGACTGAATTCTAAACTGTACTAGGCTAGACTAAACTATTACTGTTCGTACTGCATAGCTGAACTGAACCGATTTTACAGAACTGAGCTGGACTGATGAGTTCACTGAGTTTTTCCTAAGTTTTGTAACTAACTAAATTCTACAGATCGAGACATGACTGATTCTACTCTATGACTGACCATGGCTCTATACAAGTAGCTAAATTTTTGGGTATTAAATACCACCAGGACTCGATAGTATAATCTTAAAACACATAGAATAATCTTGAGGCATGAAAATTAACTACTTAATCATCATTTATTCATTTGGCCATTCAAGCAAACACTTGCATGACATGAACTTGCATACATGCCAACATGATATAATTTCACTATTTCACTCTCATGGGCAATTCATCAAACACTTGTGGGGCATAATATATGCACATAATACTAAAACAACATGTAGGCATCGTGATTCAATTCCAATTACATAATTCCAAGAGTTTCAACATGAATTTACATGATAAAGCACACATATCAATTAACTCTACATGAATTTTGCAATAAATTATGAATATATTTTAAGTCAAATCATGGAAATCATAAAATCACTCTACTTGAACTTTAAAAGAGTTTCTTAGACTCCAAAGGTGGAAGGAACCCTTGGATGAACACTTCACATACCTTAGTTTGTGAATTCTCTAAAATTAATGGTGGAATCCTGAGCCTTGAGTTTGAATTTAATTCACCTAGAGTTTTTGTTCTTGAAAAATTTGTGAAAGAATGAATATAACTTGCTAAAAGAGGGCTAAATTTTGTGTTATGGGGACTGAAGGGAATGGGAAAAAGACTTAATTAACCCTGAGGACGCGGCTTTTTAATTACTGAAAAATTAAATCATTGATGTGCAGGCCGACGCGTCACGTCGTTAACATTGACGCGATAGCCAACGCGCTGCGTTGAGTCACTGGAAATTGCACTGAGCTAAGGGAGAAATTATTTATTGACGTGATAGATGACGTGATGTGTCAAGATCGCGTCGACTCACTATTTTGGTCATTCGAACGTGATCTAAACGAGGTTCGAAAAATCCAAAACTTGTTCGAAAACACCTATTGACATTCCTGATCATGAATTAACTCAAATATCAACATTTAATGGACGTAAAGGTCGCGAAATAAGATTTCCAAGTTTCAAAGGCTAAAATAACACTAACTCTGAATACTTAGCTAGAATTTTCTAAGTCTGGGACCCATTACCAAGCTTAAAGGACTGAATTAAGCTAAGAATTTTGCGGGGTCTTACAATAAGTAATCATAATAATGCGGAAAGAACTTATCCAAAATACCAATCATGCGCAAAATGAGGTGTCAATAGTGTAAGAACTACTAATACAATCCAAAAGTCAGATACATTAGAAAAATAACCATAAAGGAATAATATATCTCTTCAAATAATAATAAAGACATAACTACTAAAGAAAGATAGAGGTGAACTTCGAATGCATGAATGTCCAACCGCTACCTTGGAAGCTCCAACAATCGCCCGAGTCAAGTAAGCTGAGGCGCACTCGAGCTAGGACACCGAAAGGGCATAGTAGGCATGTGTATGGTCCACTTGTACTCAGTAGGTATCATAGGGTGACCAAGCAAAGTAGTAAATAAAACATACAAAATATACACTAAGGGCACGTCACCTGCAATTAGAAAATGTCCCATAACGGTAGCCCACACTGTTTGCACTAACAATTCTAATATATCATATATAATGTAACATCACAACCCGATAGAGCACAAGTATTCACTATATCATATAATTAGAACAAGGGAGAACATGCAAATACAAGATCATCAAATACAAGTAAAAGAAGATAAGACAATTACATAAAAGGACAAGTCAATATGATAATACAACACAATATAAACACAATAAAGTAAGTGCAATGTATATGATGATAATGATGATGATGTACGAGGTCGTCACACAACCTTCGGGATCATCGCACAATCTCCGTATACACCTACGGAGGCAAGCCCCTCAATGCAGGACCCATGGGGGGGGGGGTTCATAAACCCATATACAATCCACATATTTCATAAATCTTTTTCGGCACTTCCCTCGGAAAGGGTTTTATAAGGTGTTACAATATCTCCTCCCTGGCACATCCCTCGGGAAGGGTTTTAAAAAGGTGTTGCCAATGTTACTCAGGTGTTACCACGGTAGTACCAATGATTCATGAATGAGTATGATATGAGGATGTAATGCTTACAACCAATCACAATGAGTATTTCCACAACCAACCACATGATATATTTCCAAACCCAAACACATGATATATTTCCACAACCAACCACAATGATATATTTACACAACCATATGAGTCAATATCCACTCATTATTTTTGTTTCATCCATAAATTTTCACATGTCTCATATACCAATAAGTATAAATATATCACAATACACCAATGGTACCATATTAAGCCTTTCAACAACACAATACAATTATTCACATGTATTTAGGGCTATCAACATCACTTAGGAAGCCACACAGTCACACACATCACATAATATCTTAATTTCGACAATTACATCACATATAGGCCCCTATACGAGCCCAAAACATAGATAGCCATTTTTCATGATTAGTTCCCACCCTCAATACGCATTTTGTACCATCATTTACTACTCAGCTCAGTATGAAAGAGTTAAGCCATAACCTACCTCAAAAGCCAAAATCGGTCCGCTATACTTCAAACCCACAACCTTACTTTTCACGAACAATCTTGAACCCTACTAAAAATATCAAATATGAAATCTACGCGTCAAAACAAAACCAATGACACTCATATTAACTACTTTTGGTTCGGGGTCAAAACGGGTTCCTAAAAAGAAGGCAACATCGTAACTTTACTTCAAAATTATGTTTTCCATATTTTTAGGAACCTACAGTTGTATACCCAAGTTAAATCGAGTCAAAAATAAGGTTCAAATGGAAGAAAAACCATTTTTGAGCTTGACCAGGTAAAATCTTTGAAATCCGGGTTAAAATCAAGAATCGAAGTTGTTTTAAAAGTTAAATTAATGAAAAACTAGTAATTATAAGATAAAATCATTACTCAAGTGAAAAGGGGTGAAAATGAGGTTTAAAATCAAGCCCTAAGATTTTGGAGGCTTTATGAAATTAATCAAGAAATTACTAAGAAAAAATGAATTCTTACCTTAAATGTGTGTAATAAAACCAAGAAATAGATGTTAATTTAGCTTTCCAAGCTCCTACAAGTTTCACTTTTAAGCTCCCACGCTATTTTAAGGTTAAACTATCAAGAGGCAAGATGAAAAAAGAGCAAAATGGACCAAAAATAGGGGAAATCTTCTATATATAGCAGAAAATCTGCTATAATAGCAGTTTTTGTTTTTAAAAGTACAATTTGAACTTCGACGGGGTGCCCAAAATTCATTCGGAGTTCGATATATGCAAATGAACTATGGAACCATACTAAATTCGACGTTCTGGATGCGTTGGCGATGTCAGATTTTTAAAAAAATATCATTTTCACAAAGTTGACCCCCAAAATCCGAAATCATAATTTTCCAAATCGAGGGTCGAAATGAGATTTAAAAGCCGTAAAATCATATCAAACATGCTAACATCTAAAATCGACATTACGGATCTGCTGGAAAAGTCAGATTTTTCATCCGAGATCATTTTGATCAAATGTGGGTCCCACACCTATATTTTTAATTTTTCAACTTTTCGATCAATAGGTTGAAATGAGCTCGGGTGCACCAAGACCCAAACCAAAGGTCTACCTAGACTAAAATTAATATTTCGGAGCTTCTGGAGCAGTCCGTTTGGCCATCCATAGTACGGATCAAAATTTATCCCCATAAGTTCAAAACAAGGCTCTCGAAGCCATTAAAAACTACAATATCGCATAAGTGGTACCAAAATGCATCGAAAATTATGCCAATCACTTCCACACACCAGAAATACCATAATGCAACTACGGGGAGGGGTAAAATAATCAAATCACACAAAATCACAAATATCACATATTTCATCAAATTTTTAGATCGTTACATCATCTACCACTAAAAACTAGTTTGTCCTCGAACTAAGGCAAAGAAATACTTGAATCAATGAAGAGCTGAGGATAAGAATTACACATATCAGACTCAACCTCCCAAGTAGCCTAATCTATAGGTCGATGTTGCCATTGAACCTTAACCATAGGGATAACTCTAGAATGCAACCGCCTAGCATCCCTAGCCAAATTGGAGACCGATTTCTCAACAAAGGACAACCGCTCATCTAACAGAACCGAATCCAAATGAATGACATGAGACTTATCAATAATATAGTGTCAACGCATAGAAACATAAAAAACTAGATGAACAACTGATAGATCAGGGGGCAAAGCTAACTCATAAGCCACATCACCAACAGTCCGAAGAATCTCAAATGGGCCGATATTCCTAGGGCTAAGATTGCCCTTCTTCACAAACCTCATCACACCCTTCATGGGTGAAACTCGAAGAAAAACATGGTCACCAACATCAAATCTCAAGGCACGAAGTCTACGATCAGTATAGTACTTCTGTCTACTTTGAGCCGCTCTAAGTCTATCCTGAATGACCCAAACTCTATCCAAAGACACATGAAGAAAGTTCGTACCTCGAGGTCTCACCTCTAAAACATCAAACCAACCCACTGGGGAGCGGAAATGCCTACCATAAAACCCTCAAAAGGAGTCATATCAATACTGGAATGGTAGCTATTATTATATGCAAATTCTGCTAAAGCCAAATATTGCTTCTACTACCACCAAAATCCATCACGCATGTGCGGAGCATATCCTTCAAAGCCTAGATAGTTCACACTGACTAACCACCAGTCTGAGGGTGAAACGCTGTGCTAAGATCAACCTGAGTACACAACTCATCCTAAAAATTCTTTCAAAAGTGAGATGTGAACACAAAATCTTGATCCAAAATAATAGATACAGGTACACCATGCAGATGAACAATCTCATGAATATAGATACGAACCAACCTCTCTGCACTAAAACGAGACCTGAACCAGAATAAAATAAGTTAACCTGGTTAATCGATCCATGATGACCCAAAAACTATCAGAACCATGAGATGTACGAGGCAAACCATCATAAAATCTATGGTGATGCATTCCCACTTCCGCTCGGGAATGGGCAACCTTTGAAGCAATCTACCAGGTCCCATATGGACGGCCTTCATATGCTGACAACGTAGGAAATGATCCACAAAATCCGCTATATCTTGCCTCATACCACCCCACCTGTTGTATTGCCTCAAATCAAGATATATCTTAGTCATACCTGGATGGATAAAATATCTGGAACAGTGGGCCTCTTCAAAGATCAACCAAATCCAATCACCTATTATCAGTACACAAACTCATCCCCTAATCCTCAAAACTCCATCTAAATCAAGTGAGGCTTTCTTAGCCTCCCTACTCAACATTTTATCTCAAATCAACCTCAATCCAACATCGTCAAGATGATGAGCTCGAATCTTCTCCATCAAAGAAGATCTATCCTCCACAAATGACAAAACATACCTAGGTGTCGAAATATCAAGCCTAACCATCTGGTTAGCTAAAGACTGAACCTCTAAGTCCAAAGTCCTATCTTGGTCAAAAGATGCGCCAAGCTACACATGCTAGTTGACTTTTGTCTCAAGGTATCCGCAACCACATTAGCCTTGCCCGGATGCTAGAGAATAGTCAAGTCATAATCCTTAAGAAAATCAAGCCAACAACGCTGACTCATATGAAGATCTCGCTGGGTAAAGAGGTACTGAAGGCTATGATGATCTGAGAAGATCTCACAACAGATTCCATACAAGCAGTGCCTCTACAACTTCAAAGCAAACACAACAACGCACAACTACAAATCTTGCGTAGGATAATTCCTCTCATAAGGCTTCAACTGATGAGACGCATAAGCAATAACCTTGACCTCCTACATCAACACAACACCTAACCCAACACCTGAAGCATCACAAAACCTGGTAAAGCCCACGCCCTCCTTGGGAAAAGCCAATATAAGAGTTGAAGTCAACAAATCCTTGAGCTTTTGGATGCTCACCTCATAAACATTAGACTACTGGAAGGAAATATTCTTCTAAGTCAACTTGGTCAATAGAGCTACAATGGATGGAAAACCCTCAACAAATTGCCGATAATAACCCGCCAAGCCAACAAAACTCTGAATTGGTGGGCGAAGTAGGTCTAGCCCAATCGTGAACCACTACAATCTTGGCTGGATCAACCTTAATACCTTCTTTAGTCACCATATGACCCAAAAAAAGGTCCAGACTCCAACCAAAACTCGCCCTTAGAGAACCTAGCATATAACTTCTTATTCCTCAATTTCTGAAGCACAATCCGCAAATACTCCTCATGCTCAACCTTACTCTTAAAATACACCAAGATATCATCTATAAATACAATTACAAAGGAGTTAAGATACGGTCAAACCACCTGGTTCATAAACTCCATGAAAGCGGTAGGGGTATTGGTCAACCCAAAAGACATGACCAAGAACTCATAATGACCATATCGAGTCCAAAAAGCTATCTTCAAAATATCCGAAGCTCTAATCCTCAATTGGTGATAACCGAACCTCAAATTAATCTTTGAAAACACCACAGCATCCTAAGATTGATCAAACAAATCATCAATGCAAGGAAGAGGATACTTATTCTTAACTGTCACCTTATTCAACTGTCATTAATCAATACACATCCGCATAGACCCATCATTTTTCTTCACAAACAAGACAGGCACACCCCAAGGTGAAACACTAGGTCGGATAAATCCCTTATCCAATAATTCCTGCAACTGATCCTTCAGTTTCTTCAACTTTGCTGCTGCTATCCTATAAGGAGGAATAGAAATAGGCTTGGTGCCCGGCTCAAAATCAATAGCAAATCCCTATCTTGATCTGGCGGCATACCAGACAAGTCCATAGGTAACACATCCATAAACTCAGGGACAATACCGACAGAATCTAAGAAAGGAGACAAAACAACACTGGTGTCACAAATATAGGACAAGTAATATAAACATCCCCTCTCAACCAATTTACAAGCCTGAACATAAGATATAATTCTCTTAGGACCCGAATAAAGTGCACTCTTCCAAACTATTCTTGGCACACCCGGCGAAGCTAAAGTTACAATCTTATCAAAAAATTTAAGACAATATGATAAGGAGCCAACCAATCCATGCCTAAAATATCATCAAAATTGACCATATCTAATACAAGAAAATCTACCAAAGTTTCATGCCTAGCAAAAGTCACAACACAAGATCGGTGCATCCGATCCACCACTAAAGAATTACCTATCGGGGTAGATACATCAATAAGCATGGAAAGAGGCTCAATAAAAGAATCAAAACTCAAAGAAAAATACACAAACACTTAGTAGAAAGTCGATCTGAGATCAAATAATACAGATCCAGGTCTGAAAAATTGGAGATGATACCTGTAATCACTGTATCAGAAGCCTATGACTCAGGTATGACCGGTATAACATAAGACTAGCCACCACCACCAACTTCTTAAGTGGCCCCACGAGCTCCGCTACCTTTGCCCCTCACACCTCTGGTAGCACCTCTACCCGTCACAGCTGAAATAAGAGTAGCTCTAAGCACACAATGAGGATAGTCCTTGGCCACATGGCCAGTCTCATCACATGCATAGAAAACTCTAAACTTGCCCTGATGTCCACCCTACACTGCTGAACTAGAAGACCTATGAGAATCTCTAAAATCTCTGCCTCGTGGAGTCTGACCTCTAAACTTATTAAAATGATACACCCTCTTGGCGCCTCCCTAAGATACTCGAGGAATATCCTATGTCACCTTAACATGGTCCATAATACTCTAAAAAGAAACACCAAACACAACCATCTGAGACATAGACAACTAAAAGGAGATATCCAAATCTTTCACAATCTTCTGAGTCTTCTTAGACTCGATGGAAAAACTATCATAGAAATATCTAGATAGGGCAGGGAAATATGCCTCACACTCAGCAACTATCATAGAGCCTTTCTCCAAATGATCTGACTTATCCCACCTCCAATCCCTCAAACTGTAAGGCACAAATCTCGCCAGAAAGGCATCAACAAGCTGATCCCATGACAACTCAGGAGCATCAATAGGCCTACAACCGAAAAATAATCTCCACCAATCTCTCATAGTATCTCTCAACTGATAGTAGTATAAGATACACTATTTATGCATAAAGAGTGAAATACAATTCAGAATACAATGTATGAAAGAACTTCACATGATAAAGAGTAAAATGAGAAAAGTTTCCTAAAGATGTTCTATAGCCTCTCGAAGATAGATACAGATGTCTATGTACCAATCCACGAGACTCTATTAGACATTCTGTTCTCACACCATTGAGACTAATGAAACCTAGTTGCTCTGATACCAATTTGTCACGACCCAAAAATGAAGGTCATGATCGTACTTGTCGCGACATAACTTGATAAGTAAGACTATTACCCAAACAGATACAAAAAGAGAGAAAGACAAAAATATCCCAAGGTAAGGCTTCTAGAATGAATCTGAACCATATAAGTAATCATAATAATGCGTAAAGAACTTATCCAAAATACCAATCATGCCCAAAACCAGGTGTCAATAGTGTAAAAACTACTAATACAATCCAGAAGTCAGATACATTAGAAAAATAACCATAAAGGAATAATATCTATCTCTAAATACTAATAAATACATAACTACTATAGAAAGATAGAAGTGAACTTCGAACCCATGAATGTCCAACCGCTACCTTGGAAGCTCCAATAATTGCTTGAGTCAAGCAAGTTGAGGTGCACTCGAGCTAAGACCTGCACCGAAAGGGCGCAGTAGACATAAGTGCAGTCCACTTGTACTCAGTAGGTATCATAGGCAAATCAAGAAAAGTGGTAAATAAAACAAACAAAATATACACTAAGGGCACATCACCTGCAATAAAAAAATATCCCACAACGGTAGCCCACACTGCTTGCACTAACAGTTCTAATATATCGTATATAATGTAACATCACAACCCGATAGAATAAAAGTATACACTATATCATATATAAGTAGAACAAAGGGGAACATGCATATATAAGATCATCAAATACAAGTAAAAGAAGATAAGACAATTACACAAAAGGACAAGTCAATATGGCAATAAAACATAATATAAACACAATAAAGTAAGTGCAATGTATATGATGATGATGATACACGAGGTCGTCGCACAACCTCCGGGATCATCGCAAAATCCCCGTATATACCTATGGAGGCAAGCCTCCCAACGCAGGACCCATGGGGCTTTTATCAACTTGTATACAATCCACATATCTCATATCTCCTTTACTACACATCCCTCAAAAATGGTTTTATAAGGTGTTACAATATCTTCTCTCCGGCACATCTCTCGGAAAGGGTTTTAAAAAGTGTTGCCAGTGTTACTCATGTGTTTCCACGATGGTACCAATGTTTCATGAATAAGTATGATATGAGGATGTAACGCTAACAACCAATCACAATGAGTATTTCCACAACCAACCATATGATATATTTTCACAACCAACCACAATGATATATTTCCACAACCATGTCAGTCAATATCCACTCATTATTTCTGTTTTATCCATAAATTTCCACATGTCTCATATACCAATAAGTATGAATATATCATAATATACCAATGGTACCATATTAAGCATTTCAATAACACAATATAATTATTCACATATATTTAGGGCTATCAACATCACATAGGACTCAGAACAATCACACACATCACATAATATCTCAATTTTGACAATTACATCACATATAGGCTCCCACACGAGTCCAAAACACTAATAGCTATTTTTCATGATTTGTTTCCACCCTCAACGTGCATTTTGTAGAGCTGGTATCTTAGTGGATGAGAAGCTTAGAGGTCAGGAAGTGGAGGTTATAAGGGTCAGTGATAGGCTAATGAAGATTAAGTTGGTTATAGGGGCTTTATGTTGCATGTGTGTAGTGTTTATGCATCGTAGGTGGGTTTGGAAAAGGAGGTGAAGATGAGATTTTGGGAGGATTTGGATGAGGTGGTGAGAAGTATGCCTAGTTCAGAGAAGATCATCATAGCAGGTGACTTCAATAGGCACATTGGGGTCTTACCAGGAGGCTATGATGATGTGCATAGTGGTTTTGGTTTCGATGATAGGAATAGCGAGGGAGCTTTCCTGTTAGATTTTGTGAGGTCCTTTAGGCTGGTTTTAGTGAACTCGAGATTCCCAAAAAAGGAGGACCACCTGATTACCTTCTGAAGCGTGATAGCCAAGAATCAGATTGACTTTCTGCTGCTTAAGAAGGGGGATAGAGTGTTATGTTAGGACTGTAAGTTCATTTCGAGTGAGAACCTCTCGATCCAGCATTGGATTCTAGTGATGGACTTATCTATCAAGAAAAGAAAGAAGCAAAGGGATGGAGAGGGTTGACCTAGAATTAAGTGGCATAATTTGATGCTAGAAAGTACCTTGGAGATAGGAAAAAAAGTGGCAAGTACGGGGGCGTGGGTGTGCAGGGGGAACATGGATATTATGTAGGATAGAGCTGCCAGCTGCATCTCAAAGATGGATGGAGAAGTGTTGAGTGTTTCATGGGGTCGGGCAGGCCGGCATAAGGGGAACTGGTGGTGAAATGAAGAAGTAAAGAAGAAAGTAAATATTAAGAAGGAGACGTACGTTAAGTGGATTAAGAATAAAGATAAAAAAGAGAAACGGGTGAATAGGGAGGCTTGAAAGGTAGCTAAGAGGGAGGTTAAGTTTTCAGTTATGTATGCTAAGTCGATAACGTTCAAGAGCTTGTATGTGGGGTTAGAGGAAAAAAAAAGGAGAAATGAGGTTGTTTAGGCTTGCAAAGGATATGGAGCATAAGGGGCGTGACCTTGATCAAGTGAAGTGCATTAAGGGAGAGGATGGTAGTGTTCTGGTGGAGGATGTTCACATTAAGAAATGATGGCAGGAGTACTTTCATAGACATTTGAATGAGGAGAGGGACAGAGGCTTTGAGTTAGAGAAGTTGGAGCACTCGAAGGAGAGCCGTGATTTCATCTACTATAGACGTTTTAAGGTTGAGGAGGTCAAAATGCCTATTTGTAGGATGCGTAGGGATAGGTCTATGGTGCCGGATGAGATTTTGATAGATTTTTGGAAGTTTGCTGATGGGGCAGGTCTAAGGTGGCTGACGAATTTATTTAACAACATTTTTAAGACAGAGAAAATGCCTAAGGCTTGGAGATGGAGTACGTTGATTCCAGTATATAAAAAAAGGTGACATTCAGAGTTGTAACAACTATAGAGGTATTAAGCTGTTGAGTTACACTAAGAAAATTTAGAAGAGAGTGGTTGAGTGGAGATTGAGGAGGGTCATGTCTGTTTTGGAGAATCAGTTTGGATTTTTGATTGGTCGCTCGATGATGGAGGTAATACACTTAGTGAGGAGATTGGTGGAGCAGTATAGAGAAAGGAAGAGGGACTTACACTTGGTGTTTATCGACCTGGAAAAGGCATAGGATAAAGTCCCGAGGAAGGTTCTTTAGAGGTGCTTGGAGGTGAAAGGGGTCCTGGTGGTGTACATTAGAGCTATTAAGGACATGTATGATGGAGGGAAGATGTAACACCCCAATTTACTGAACCGGAATGCTACACGGTGCTCATGACCCTGAAGGACCACAAGCTAACCCATGACTGATATCTGTACTTGTATATTGCATAAAATATTGAATAATGTGGAAACATGCATTGAAAGTCCATAAGGTTCAATACTGAACATAACATGGATGAGATGATATTTGTGGGGTAATACAATACGCAAACAAAACAATAAACACTGAAGTCTGAAAGATAATTGTCTATATCTAGTCTGAAAGTCTCTACTGTCTGAATAATCTGAATAAGGAGTTGATGGGACATATACCCAACTAACTCCAACTAATAACTAATCAATGAAATAGTGGAGAAATAATCATGTCCTCGAAGGATGAGGAATCACTTCTATTCTGACTGCTGAGACTGGAGTCTATTGCTGATCTGGAACTCGTGTCTCTGAACCAATGGTGTAACATAAAAAGAAAGCACTATAATGCAAATGCGTCAGTACAATGGAATGTACTGAGTATATATATGAGGTAGGCTAATACAAGGGTTAACATGCATGAATAATGCTAGTTGACTGTCTAACATGAATGCGAGAATACATACATAAATACGTAACTATAACTGACACTGTGATATCGTGATTACTGAATCTGAATACTGATGACATAACATACTAATAAATGATAGTAGAAATATCTATTTCTGAATGTAACTGATAACATAGGTGACTGTATCTGACAGTGCTGAATCTGATGGAACTATCTGAGTTTCTCTCTATATCTGAGTCGACTGTATCTGATAGTCTTAAATCTGAAGAACTATCTGAGTTCTTTTACTGAGAATGGTACTAAAACTGTGGGAGGTAGTATTTAAATGACAGAGAATCTTGAAGGGACCGACATATCAGGGATTGAGCTTTCCCTTCTTGTCAAATCTCTTCATTCCCTTCATGGGAGAGATCTTTAGATAGACATGATCACCAACCTCAAACTTGAGATCTTTCCTATAAACATCTGCATAAGACTTCTATCGGCTCTGAGCAGACCGGAGTCTTTCTCTGATTAAATGGACTTTTTCTGAGTCATCGAATACTAAGTTAGGACCTATGACTGAGGTCTCACTAACTTCAAACCAACCAATTGGAGATCTACATCTCCTACCATAGAGTGCTTCGAATGAAGCCATCTGAATACTAGAATGATAGCTGTTGTTGTATACAAAGTCAATCAAAGGCAAGTGTTCATCCCAACTTCTCGTGAAATCAATTGCACACGCCCTTAGCATATCTTCTAAAGTCTGAATGGTCCTTTCTGCTTGACCATATGTCTGAGGATGAAAGGTTGTACTAAGATAAACTTGGGTACTGAGACCCTTTTGGAACATCTTCCAGAAATAAGAGGTGAACTGGGTACCTCTATCTGAGATAATGGACAACGGAACACCGTGCAATCTGACCAACTCTTTGATATAGAATTTAACGTAATCCTCGTCTGAATAAGAGGTATGAACTGGAAGGAAATGATCTAATTTGGTCATTCTGTCTACAATGACCCAGACTAAATCATGCTAATGACGAGTTCAAGGAAAACCCGTCACAAAGTCCATGTTCACAACTTCCCACTTCCAAGTAGGAATACTAAAATCCTGTATGGACCTACTAGGCTTCTAATGCTCTATCTTAACTTGCTGGCATGTAGAGAACTTAGCCACAAACTCTACAATGTCTCTCTTCATCCAACTCCACCAATAGATTTCCTGCAAGTCGTGGTACATCTTTGTGGCCCCTGGATGAATAGAGTAGCGCGCACCATGCGCTTCTGCAAGGATTATCTACCTTAAGTCGTCTACACCTGGAACACAGAGACAACCCTGACAACACAAAACACCATCTCCCCCTTGGAAGAAAACCTCTACTTTCTGATCCTGAACTAACTCTTTCAACTTGACAAGGCTGGGATCTCTATCTTGTTTTTCTTTCACCTCGGAAACTAGAGATAATTCTGAACTACTCTGAATACATACACCACCCTCTGAAGAATCGACTAAGTGAACTCCTAGTCTAGAAAGCTGATGGAATTCTTGAGCTAACTTCTTCTTACTATCCTCTACATGAGAAGTACTACCCACGGATAGCCTACTGAAAGCGTCGGCCACTATGTTGGCCTTGCCTGGATGATAGAGGACACTCATGTTGTAGTCTTTTAAGATCTCTAACCACCTTCTCTAACAAAGATTGAGGTCTTTTTTTGAGAAAATACATACTGAAGACTTTTGTGAACTATGAAGACATCTACATGAACTCCATAGAGATAATGCCTCCAAATCTTCAAGGCAAAGACTACGGCTGCTAACTCAAGATCATAAGTAGGATAATTACTATCATGGGGTTTAAGTTGTCTGGAGGCGTAGGCTATGACCTTACCATGATGCATGATGACACAACCCAAACCTACTCTGTATGTATCACAATCCACCATGAATCCATTAGAACTATTTGGAAGAGCTAAGATTGGGGCTGAGGTAAGTCAAGTCTTCAACTCCTGAAAACTCTTCTCGCAAGGGTATGACCACTGAAATTTGACTTTCTTCTGAGTCAATCTAGACATAGGGGATGCAATAAATGAAAATCCTTCAACAAACCATCTGTAATAGCCAGTCAAACCCAAAAAACTTCTGATATCTGATGGAGAGACAGGTCTTGGCCAGTTTATTACTGCTTCAGTTTTTTAAGGATCAACTCTAATGCCATCACTGAAAATGATATGATCAAGGAATGCTATTGACCTTAGCCAAAATTTTCACTTACTAAATTTGTCAAATAGTTGATAATCTTTGAGAGTCTGACGTACTGTTCTGAGATGGTCTTCATAATCGCGCTCAGTGCGGGAATAGACCAGAATATTATCTATGAAGACTATGAAGAACATGTCCAAGTACTTCTTGAACATGTAGTTTATCAAGTCCATGAAAGCTGCTGGAGCATTGATAAGACCAAATGAAATAACTAAGAATTCAAAGTGACCATACCGAGTATGAAAAGCTATTTTTGGAACATCTCTTTCTCTAACTCTGAGCTGATGATAGACAGATCTGAGGTCTATGTTAGAGAAATAGTTGGCACCCTAAAGTTGGTCAAATAAGTCATCGATTATAGGAAGAGGATACTTTTTCTTGACCGTGACCTTATTGAGTTGACGGTAATCAATGCACATTCTGAGAAAACCATCTTTCTTGTGCACAAATAAGACTGGTGTTCCCCATGGGGAAATGATGGATCTGATGAATCCCTTATCTAAGAGATCCTTCAACTGTTCTTTCAATTCTTTGAGTTCTGCTAGTGCCATTCTATAAGATGGAATAGAGATAGGCTGAGTATCTAGAAGAAGATCAATGCCGAAGTCTATTTCCCTTTCGGGAGGAATTCCTGGAAGATCTTTGGGAAAGAAATTTGAATATTCATTCACTACTGGGACTGATTCAAGGCTGGGAGTTTCAAAACTAGTGTCCTTAATTCAAACAAAATGATAGATACATCCTTTAGATATCATTTTCCTTTCCCGAAGGTAGGAAATAAACTGACCCCTCAAAGCGGATACACTACCCTTCCACTCAAGGACAGGTTCATTTGGAAACTAAAACTGGACTATTCTAATTCTGCATTCGACTGTGGCATAGCAGGAATAAAGCCAATCCATGCCGAGAATGACATCAAAATCAGTCATCTCTAATTTGACTAAGTCTGCTGAAGTGACTTTCAGAAATATCATAACCGGGCAGTTTCTGTATACCCACCGGGCTATGATGGTTTTTCCACTGGGGTAGAGACTGAGAAGGGCTCTTCTAAAATTTTGGGACTAATTCAAAAATCAACTGCTATATAGGGAGTAATAAAAGACAAAGAAGCTCCTGGATCTAGCAAAGCGTAAACATGCATATGAAAGATATTTAACGTACTAGTAACTACATTTGGTCGTTGCCCGCTAGTAGCACTTGTGGTGGCACCCTACTGATTCGGGCGATCGGACTGAGCTGAGGAGCAGTGATGACTCTGATAACCTGACTGAGGGTAGTCTTTGACTTTGTGTCCTAGCTTGCCACAACTGAAACAGACATCGCTGCCAGCTCTGTAAGCACCCTTGTGGTTCTTACCACAAGTCTGATAAAGGGGATTAGTTCGGGCATTAGTGACACTGTCCTGAGACTTAGAGCCTGACACTCTATCTCCGAACTTAGGAGCTGGAGCACTGGATGTAGAAGGAGATGGAAATGATGACTTAGGATGAAACTGAGAACGGTTTTCTCCTTCTGATTTAGGCTGACTAAATTTGAAGCTACCTGTCCTAGCTTTCTTATTCTGCTTTTACCTTTGCTTAATCTTTTCCTTCTCTATCTACTGAGCATGGGTCATAAGTCTGGATAAAGTCATTTCACTATTTAGCATGGCGGATCTGCACTTATTAACCACGTTATCATTTACCCCTGAAGCGAACTTACTCATCTTGGCTCTGTCGTCTGCAACCAAATGAGGGGCATATCTGGATAATTGAGTAAACTTTAGAGAATACACTTTCACCGTCATATTTCCCTTCCTGATGTTGATGAATTCTAGAACCTTAGCCTCTCTAAGATCTTGGGGAAAGAATCTGTCTAAGAATGCAGTGACAAACTCCTCCCACTCTATAGGACCAGCATCATCTGACCTTTCTGACTACTACTTTTTGAACCAAGTATGAGCCACATCCTACAACCGGTATGCGGCTAACTCATCACTCTCAATAGTAGTCACCCCCATGATATCTGTCACTTTCTGAACTTGATCAATGAATTCCTAAGGGTCTCCATCTATTTTAGACCCATGGAAGGATAGAGGATTCATTCGGGTGAAGTCCCGAATCCTAGATACTGTTGAGTTGGCCAGTGGGTTGGCCGGAACAACAGTTGGTCACTCATTATGGGCAGCTGCTGACTGATAAAGAGTGGTAAATGCAGTTCTGAACTCTGCAAGAGAAACATGATCGCCCAAGGTTCTTCGGGATGAAGGGTTGACTGATTTCTTCTCTTAGGAGGCATATTCTAAAATTAAGAGAAGAAGCGGATTAGACTGAGAGATTGACTTTTTATTATGCTCACTGGCACGACATGAATTCTGAAAGAAGGAAAACTGTTCCTAAACATATCATATCCTCTTGCACATAAATATGGCGCGCAACACACCCATGTACAAGACTTTACTAGATGCGGCTTTCAGACTTCCTACAACTCTATTAAATCTTAGGCTCTGATACCAAGTTTGTAACACCCTGATTTACTAAACCAGAACGCTACATGGTGCTCATGACCCCGAAGGACCACAAGATGACCCATGACTTATATCTATACCTGTGTACTACATAAAATACTGAATAATATGCAAACATGCACTGAA
This sequence comes from Capsicum pubescens, assembly GCA_030864215.1. Lineage (NCBI taxonomy): Eukaryota > Viridiplantae > Streptophyta > Magnoliopsida > Solanales > Solanaceae > Capsicum > Capsicum pubescens. Next base: position 186,546,709 of record CM061544.1, on the reverse strand, counting down.
AGGCCATAAGTTTCAATACTGAACATAACATGGATGAGATAACATCTTTGGGGTAATACAATACCTAAATAAAACTATAAACACTGAAGTCTGAAACACAATAGTCTGTATCTAGTCTGAAAGCCTCTATGTCTTAATAATCTAAATAAGGAGTTGATGGGATATGTCATCAACTAACTCCAACTAATAACTAATCAATGAAATAGTGGAGAAATAATCATTTCCTAGAAGGATAAGGACTCACTTCTATTCTGACTGCTGAGACTGGAATCTAGTGTTGATCTAAAACTCGTGTCTCTGAACCTATGGTGTAACATAAAAAGAAAGCACAATAGCGCAAATGTGTCAGTACAATGATATGTACTGAGTATATATGTGAGGTAGGCTAATACAAGGGTTAACATGCATGAATAATGCTAGCTGGCTGTCTAACATGAATGCGAGAATGCATACATAAATATGTAACTGTAACTGACACTGTGATATCGTGATTACTAAATCTGAATACTAATGACATGACATACTAATAACTGATATAACTAATAGCATAAATAGTTGTATCTGAATATAACTAATAACATGGGTGACTATATCTGACAGTCCTGAATCTGATAGAACTATCTAAGTTCCTTACTATATCTGAGTCGACTATATCTGACAGTCTTGAATCTAAAGAACTATCCAAGTTCTTTTACTGAGACTGGTACTGAAACTGTGGGAGGTAGTGTTTAACTAATCTATAACCCCAATTAGAAGGGTGTCAATACCACGCCACTGGTAAGGACAAGCTGTGGGCGACCCTTATCTGATAGTGTCCCCAAAAGAGAACGATGGGGCCCTTATCTGACAATGCTTATCTACCTCATCCACCCTCATCGAACAGTGTTGATGTCTCAACCTATGCTGGCTACATAGTTTTGGAACGTAAGGATGACTTCTAAGGATCACACCTTCATCTGATAGTGTGTGTCCCCATCCTTGGGTTCACTCGATGCTAACTCCTACTCCCATCTGAATGGACACTGAACATGATTTGCTGAACTGAATATGAGATGAGTTACTAAGTTTTGCTGGCTGACGGAATACTACTGATATCTGACAACTAACTGAGTCATAAGATCATGGCGATATTTCCTGAGTCACAAGACTATCTGAAGTCTAAGGATTCATAGCTTGACTGAGAGTATCATGAAAACATGACATGGCTCTAGGTACACAGCTAATGTTTTGGGTACAAGTACCCCCAAGACTCGATGGAAGGAAACTGACAAAGCATGACTTACTTGAATACATAATAATCATTATAATACATTTACTGAAGCATTTCATCAAACATGTGATAGGCATAAGATTGTACGTACATGGGGATTTCATGATATCATGTTAATTAGACACTTTCCGTTCATCTAGGCATTCAACTAAACACATAGTAGGCATAGAATATGAAAACAACATCACACAACAATTAACTGTCGTGATTCAATTCTAATTTAATCATTCAAGGGTTTAGTCCTAGGGTTTCATGAATTTATACCGATATAAATCAACCCATGTGGAATTTAATACTCATTCATGGAATATAATTCTATTACTCATTATCAACATGAACAAAAGCAGACCAATTATGAAATTCATAAGAAAATCCGTAACTTGAACTTAGAAAAGGGATTCTTGGTCTTTATGGACGAAAGGAGTCCATGTATGAATACTATGCATACCTTAGTTCATGATTTTGTGAAGATTGATGGTGAAACCTTCTTGAATTTGAATCCTCAATAGAAATCCTAGCTTGTTCTTGAGAGAAACTTGAGAGAAAATAATATATTTTGGGTGAAAAATAGCTAAATCACATATTATTGGGTTTAAATAGGGGTAGGAAATTGGCCCCTTTAACCCTGAATGCATTATTTAATTTCAGTAAAATTTTCCCAAAATAGGCCCCTGGCGCAATGCGGCGTTATTGCATCGTGTCACTGGAAATTGGTAGTTGTGAAATTGAGGGATGGCATGACGCGGAGCCATCGCGTTTCCCCTTCTTTCGTGACCTAGAACTTTGGCACGATGCGGGGGAAATCGCGCTGAGACACTGGGAAAAGGACAAATTCTGAATTCGAGTGCTGACGCGATGCGCCATAATCGCGGACAACTACTGGAAATTTTCAAATGCCATTTTCTCTTGTGGCGCGGCATGCCACTGACTAATATGGCGCTGTTTTACGACGGGAACTTGAAATATTCATAACTTCTTACCTGGTTATCGGATTTAAGCGAATCATATATCGATGGAAAGCTTATTGAATTTTCCACATGACAAAAAGTAAAAATCTTGAAAATTTCTCATAGAATAATTATCATTCACTTTAGAAGATAATACTAGGCATTCTTGGGATAAAATTTGCTAAAAATCTTTGGGGTATTACAGAAGACCAGGGTGAGTACGGCGGGGGCAGACTCAGAGCATTTTTTGGTCGAGATAGGGTTGCATCAGTGATCTACTCTTAGTCCATTTCTATTTGCATTGGTGCTGGATGTGTTGATGCGGAGTATTCAAGGTGAGGTGCCTTGGTGTATGCTATTTTTGGAAGATGTAGTACTGATTGATGAGACGCGGAGGGGAGTGAATGACAAATTGGAGGTTTGGAGGTAAACCCTTGAATCTAAGGGGTTCAGGTTGAGTAGGTCCAATACGGTGTATTTGGAATACAAGTTTAGCGAATCAAGGTAGGAGTACGATATAGTAGTAAGGTTGGACTCCCAGGATATTTGTAACAGGGATAGTTTTAAGTATCTTGGATCTGTGATCCAGGGGAATGGTGAGATTGATGAGGATGTCACTAATTGTATTGGAGCAGGTTGGATGAAGTAGAGGCTCACCTCGGGAGTGTTGTGTGATAAGAAGGTACCCCTTAGGCTTAAAGGCAAATTTTATAGAGTGACAGTCCGTCCGACCATGTTGTACGGAGTGGAGTGTTAGCCAGTAAAGCACTCCCACATCCAAAAGTTGAGGGTGGAGGAAATAAGGATGTTGCATTGGATGTGTGGGCTTACTAGAGGGAACAGGGTTAGGAATAAAATTATTCAATAGAAGATAGGAGTGGCTTCGGTGGAGTGCAAGATGCGGGAAGAAAGGCTGAGATAGTTTGGGCATGTGATAAGGAAGGATATGGGTACCCCAGTTCATAGGTGTGAGAGGCTAGCATTGGATGGCTTCATGAGGAGTAGAGGTAGGACGAAGAAATATTAGAGGGAGGTAATCAGACATAACATGGAGCAGATGCAGCTTACTGAGAATATGACCCTAGATAGAAAGGTGTGGAGGTCACAGATAAGGGTAGAAGGCAAGTGGGCTAGTACTATTAAGACTGTGTGCATAGGTGCCTATGGTTTGTGAGTGTTTGTTACTTCTACGCGGCAGTCCCATTCATAATTTCTCAGTTCCTATTTTCTTATTGTGTATTGCCTTATATCTCGTATTATGTACTTCTATGATTTATGTTTTATTATTCCTTACGCCTTATCTCTGTTATTTCTGTGTCTATTATTTCTATTTTTATTATGTCATCCACCCCCATGTCTAATATTCTGTATCTTGAGCCGGGGGTCTATGAAAAATAGCCTTTATACTTCTTCGGAGGTAGTGGTATGGACTGCATACATCTTACCCCCCCAGATCCCACTTTGGGGGAATACACTGGGTCTGTTGTTGTTGTTGTATTTACTACTCAGCCAGTCTAAAAGCGTTAAGTCATAACCTACTTCAAAAGCCGAAACCGATCTGTTACACTTTGAACCCATAACCTTACTCTTCAAGAACAATCTCGAACTCTACTAAAAATATCAAATATGAAATCTACACGTCAAAGCAAAACGAATGACACCCATATTGAATACTTTTAGTCTTGGGTCAAAACGGACCCCGAAAATGGGTTTCCTAAAAAGAAGGAAAAATTATAACTTTACTTAAAAAATATGTTTTTCATATTTTTAGGAACCTACAAATGAAAACTCAAATTAAATCGGGTAAAAAATTGAGGTTCAAATCGAAGAAAATCCATTTTTGAGCTTTACCGGGTAAAATCTTAGAAATTCGATTAAAATCAAGAATCGAAAGTTACTCAAGTGAAAAGGGGTAAAAAATTGAAAGTTAAATTGATGAAAAACTAGTAATTATAATATAAAAGTATTACTCAAGTGAAAAGGGGTAAAAATGAGGTTTAAAATCAAGCCCTAAGATTTTTGGATTTTTGAGAAATTAATCAAGAAATTACTAAGAAAAGAGTGAATTATTAACTTAAATCCGTAATAAAAACTAAGAAATAAATGTTAATCTAGCTTCCCAAGCTCCCACAAGTTTCATTTTTAAGCTCCCACGCTATTTTAGGGTTAGACTCTCAAGAGTCAAGATGAAAAATGAGCAAAATGGACCAAAAATAGGGGGAAATCTATTATATATAGCAGAATTTGTTTTTAAAAGTCCAATTTGAACTTCGACGGGGTGTCCGAAATTCGTTTGGAGTCCGATACATGCAAACGAACTACGGAACCATACTACATTCGACGTTCCAGACGCGTTGGCGAAGTCAATTTTTTGTAAAAATATCATTTTTACAAAGTTGACCCCCGAAACTTGAAATCACAATTTTTCAAATCGAGGGTCGAAATGAGATTTAAAAGTCGTAAAATCATACCAAATATGCTAAAATCCTAAAATCGACATTCCAGATCTATTGGAAAGTTGGATTTTCCATACGAGGTTGTTTTTATCAAATGTGGATCCCATACCCATATTTTTAATTTTTCAACTTTCCGATAATAGTTCGAAATGAGCTCGGGTGAACTGAGACCCGAACCAAAGTTCTACCTAGCCTAAAATCAATATTATAGAGCTGCTGGCACATCATCCATCGCACAAATTAAAATTTATTTCCATAAGTCCAAAATAAGGCAGTCGAAGCCATCAAAAACCATAATATCGCATAAATGGTACCAAAATACATCGAAAATAATGTCAATCACTCCCACACCCCAGAAATACCATAATGTAACTAAGGGGAGGGGTAAAATAGTCAAATCATATAAAATTATAAACTTCACATATTTTATCAAATTTTTAGTTCATTACAATAATACCTCTTTTCCTTACTGTCAGAGGTTAAGTGAGACACATCAATTTGAACCATATCTGTGGTATGATTGTTTTATTCTTTTTTTTTCTATTTAAAATCTCTTCTTATTTTTAAAGTCAAATCATTACAAAATCATTGATACTTCTTAAAAAAAAAATTATTCTAATATTTTTATATTTATTTTTAGATTTTTCTAATCTTCTTAAAATCAAATTTAGTTGATTTAAAATTCTTAAACTAATGAAAAAATTATTAGTTGTCATTAATTCTGATGACTTCTGATTTGAAAGATACCATAAATATATTTAATTAATTTTTAACTCTTAAATATCAGGAAAAAGAGTGAAAAATGATTTTGACTAAAGAAAAAACTTTTAATGAAGGACAAAAAGTTCAAACAACATTTTTAAGGCTCTTCACACTTTAAATATATTATAGATTACAGATTATAAATAAATATAAAAGTAATATTATCTCAATCTTAAAATAATTAGTAAATTTCTTTTATATGCTTTTGTAGTTGTTTGGCAATGAGAATTTTTTCACCTTTTCTCAAAAGATTATTTAACTTTAGTGAAAATAGTACTGTTTGACAATAAGAATTTCAAATATATTTACTTGTTTTCACTCCTGCATCTCTCGCAAAATTTCAAAAAAAACTTCAATTCATATTTATATTCATGACCAAACACTACTCCAACTCCAAAAAATTATAATTTTTATGACCAAATGGGGCCTTATTTTTATTTTGTAACGACCTAAAAATTAGATAAAATATGTGAAATTTATGATTTTGTGTAATTTGAATATTTTAGCCATTCCCGTAGTTGCATTATGATATTTCTGGGGTGTGGGAGTGATGAACATGATTTTCGATGCATTTTGGTATCATTTATGTGATATTGTGATTTTTTATAGTTTTGAAAGCCTTATTTTGGACTTATGTAGATATCTTTTGATTCGTGCGATGGATGGCTGAATGAAATAGGCCAGCAGATCTGGAATATCGATTTTAGGCTAGGTAGACCTTTAGTTCGGGTCTCGGTGCACCTGAGCTCATTTCTACCTATTGATCGAAAAGTTGAAAAATTAGAAATTTGGGTGTGGGACCCATATTTGATTGAAACGACCATGTATGAAAAATTCAACTTCGCCAGCAGATCCAGAATATCAAATTTAGGATGTTAGCATGTTTGGTATGATTTTATAGCTTTTAAATCTTATTTCGACCCCCAGTTTGGAAAATTGTAGTTTTGGGAGTCAATTTTATGAAAATGATTTATTTTTTTAAAAATCTGATGTCATCATCACATCCGAAACATCAAATTTAGTATGATTACATAGTTTGTTTGTGTATATCGGACTTCGAACAAATCTCGAGCACCCCGAGGGATGTGCCGGGGAAGAGATATTGTAGCACTTTATAAAACCCTTTTTGAGGTATGTTCAAAAAGGAGATATGAGATATGTGGATGGTATATGGGTTGATGAACCCCCCAATGGGTTCTACGTCGGGAAGCTTTAGCTCCATAGGTGTATGCAGAGATTGTGCGATGATCCCGGAGGTTGTGCGACGGCCTCGTGCATCATCATCATCATCATCATCATCATATACATTGCACTTACTTTATTGTTTTATGTTGTATTGTATTGTCATATTGACTTTTTAACTATGTATTTATCGTATCTTTTTTTACTTGTATTTGATGATCTTGTATATGTATGTTCCCTCTTGTTCTTCTTATATGTGTACGTACTTTTATTCTATCTTGGTGTGATGTTGCATTAAATGTGAGATATATTAGAACTATTAGTGCAAGCGGTGTGGGCTACCGTTGTGGGATATTTTCTAATTGCAGGTGACGTGCCTTTAGTTTGTATTTTGTATGCTTTATTTACTACTTTGCTTGGTCGGCCTATGATACCTACTGAGTACAAGTGGATCATAGTCATGCCTACTTCGCCCTTTCGGTGCAGGTCCTAGCTTGAGTGCGCCTTAACTTGCTTGACCCAAGTGATTGTTAGAGCTTCTAAGGTAGCGGTTGGATATTCATACGTCCTAAGTTCACCTCTATCTTTCTATAATAGTTATGTCTTTATTAGTATTCGGAGATAGTTATTATTTATTTGCAGTTATTTTTTTGATGTATTTGACTCTTGAATTGTATTAGTTGTTCTTACACTATTGACACCTGGTTTTGGGCATGATTGGTATTTTGAATAAGTTCTTTCCGCATTATTATGATTACTTATATGGTTTGGCTTCATTCTAAAAACCTTATCTTGGGATATTTCTATCTTTTTCTCCTTTCGTATCAGTTTGGGAGATAGGGTTACTTATCAAGGTGTGCCGCGACAAGTGCCATCATGACCCTCATTTTTGGGTCGTGACAAATTGGTATCAGAGCAGCCAGGTTTTATTGGTCTCAATAGTGTAAGAACGATATGTCCAATAGAGTCTCATGGATCGGTATGTAGACATTTGTATCTATCTTCGAGAGGCTATAGGATGTCTTTAGGAAACTTCACTTATTTTATTCTTTATCGTGGAAGCTCTTTCATACCTTGCATTCTGAGTTGTGTTTTACTCTTTCTACACGAATAGTGTGGATTATACTATATCTTATCAGTTGAGAGAAGAAAAGAGAGATTGGTGAAGGTTGCTTGTCAGTTGTAGACCCCATGATTCTCCTGAGATGACTTGGAATCAGTTTGTCAAGGCTTTTCTAGATTGATTTGTGCCTTTCGGTTAGAGAGATCGTATGCGGAATATGTTTGATCATTTGGAGCAAGGCTCCATGACAGTTGCTTAGTGTGAGGCACGCTTTCTTGCCTTGTCCAGATATTCCTATGATAGCATTTCCATAGATTCTGAGAAGGTTCAAAAGTTTGTGAAGGGTTTGGATATTTCTCTTTAGTTGGCTATATCGCAGATGGTTGTGTTTGGGGTTTATTTCCAGTATACTGATCATGCTAAGATGACATAGGGTATTCTTAGTACATCTCAAGGAGGCACCAGGAAGGCGCAATATTTTGGTGAGCTCATGAGTTAGACCTATCAGGGCAGAGATTTTAGAGGTTCTCGTGGATACCATGGTAGGCTAGTGGTAGCTTTACAGAGTTTAGGTGGTGGATCTTCTAGTTCAGCAGTTCAGGGTGGCTGTTCAGGCTCAGTTGTACCTTCTTCTATTTAGACTGGTCGTAGAGATTGTTATGTGTGTGATGATATTGGCCATATGGCCAGGAACTATCTCTGCCAGGTGATTTAGGCCACTCCTATTTTAGCTGTGACGGGGTAGGGGTGCTACCAAAGGAGCAAGAAATAGAGGTGATAGAGCCTATGATGGTAGTCGTGGGGCCACCTAAGTAGTTGGGGGCGTGGTCAATGTTATGCTATACCAACCAGCCCTGAGGTAGAGGCTTCTGATGTTGTAATTATAGGTATCATCCCCGTTTGTTTCAGACCTTCATCTATATTATTTGATCCCGGATTGACTTTTTCCTATGTGTCTATATATTTTGCTTTAGGTTTTAATTCTGTTATTGAGCCTCTTGCCATGCCTATTCGTGTATCTACCCCAATAGGTGATTCTTTAGTGGTGGATTGGGCGCATCGATCTTGTGTTGTGACTTTTGTCGGGCGTGAGACTTTGGTAGACTTGCTTGTGCTAGATATGGTTGATTTTGATGTTATTTTAGGCATGGATTGATTGGATCCTTATTATGCTATCTCAGATTGCCTTGCTAAGACTATGACTTTAGCTTTGCCGGGTGTGCCAAGGATAGCTTAGAAGGGTACACTTCATTCGGGTCCTAAGAGGATTATATCTTATGTTTAGGCTCATAAATTTGTTAAGAAGGGATGTTATCTTACTTGGCTCATATTCGTGACATTAGTGTTATTTTGCCTCCTTCCTTAGATTCTGTCCGTGGTGTCCGTAAGTTTATGGATGTATTCCCTATGGACTTGCCTGGTATGCCTTCGGATCGAGATATTGATTTCAGTATAGATGTTGAGCCGGGCAGTAAGCCCATTTCTATTCTTCCTTATAGGTGACACCAACAGAGTTGAAGAAACTGAAGGATCAATTGCAGGAGTTGTTGGATAAGGGATTTATCTGACCTAGTGTTTCACCTTGGTGTGCACCTGTCTTGTTTATGAAGAAAAATGATGGGTATATGCAGATGTGTATTGATTATCGATAGTTGAATAAGGTGACGATTAAGAATAAGTATTCTTTTCTTGCATTGATGATTTATTTGATCAACTTCAGGGTGCTGCGGTGTTTTCAAAGATTGATTTAAGGTTTGGTTATCACCAGTTGAGGATTAGAGCTTTGGATATTTTGAAGACAGTTTTTTGGACTCGATATGGTCATTATGAGTTCTTAGTCATGTTCTCTGGGTTGACCAATGCCCCTGCCACATTCATGTAGTTGATGAACCCGGTGTTTCGACCGTATCTTGACTCATTTGTTATCGTATTTATAGATGATATCTTGGTGTATTCTAAGAGTGAGGTTGAGCATGAGGTGTATTTGCAGTGTGTGCTTCAGAGATTGGGGGATGAGAAGTTGTATGGGAAGTTCTCTAAGTGCGAGTTTTGGTTGGAGTCTGTTTCTTTCTTGGTTCATGTGGTGGGTTGACCCAGCCAAGGTTGCAGCAGTTCGTGATTGGGCTAGACCTACTTTGCCCACTAAGATTTGAAGTTTTGTTGGCTTGGCTAGGTATTATCGGTGTTTTGTTGAGGGTTTTTCATCCATTGCAGTTCCATTGACCAAGTTGACCCAGAATAAGATTTTTTTTCAGTGGTCCGATGCTTGTGAGGCGAGCTTTTAAAAGCTCAAGGATTTGTTAACTTCATTTCCTATTTTGGGTTTGCCCAAGGATGGCTTGGGCTTTACCGTCTTTTGTGATTTTTCAGGTGTTGGGTTAGGTGCTGTGTTGATACAGGAGGGAAAGGTAATTATGTATGCATCTCATCAGTTCAAGCCTCATGAGAGGGATTATCCTACCCATGATTTGGAGTTGTGCGCAGTTGTGTTTGCCTTGAAGTTGTGGAGGCACTACTTGTATGGAGTCCGTTGTGAGATCTTCTCAGATCAGCGTAGCCTTCAATAATTCTTTACCCAGTGAGATCTTAATATGAGGCAGCGCCTTTGGCTTGAGTTGCTTAAGGATTATAACTTAACTATTCTCTACCAGCTGGGCAAGACTAATGTAGTGGTGGATGCCTTAAGCAGAAAGTCAACTAGCATGGGTAGCTTGGCGGATCTTTTGACCCAGGAGAGGCCTTTGGCCTTAGAGGTTCAGTCTTTAGCTAACTAAATGGTTAGACTTGATATTTCGACACCGGGACGTGTTTTGGCATTTGTGGATGCTAGATCTTCTTTGATGGAGCAGATTCGAGCTTATCAGTTTGATAATATTGGATTGAGGTCGATTCGAGATAAGGTATTGAGTGGGGAGTCTAAGGAAGCCTCACTTGATTCAGATGGAGTTTTGCGGATTAGAGGCCGAGTTTGTGTGCTAAGAGTGTGTAAATGGATTAGGTTGATCTTGGATGAGGCCTATTGTTCCAGATATTTCATCCATCTAGGTGTGACTAAGATGTATCGTGATTTGAGACAGCACTACTGGTGGGGTGGTATGAGGTGAGATATAGGAGATTTTATGGCTCGTTGCCTATGTTGTCGCAAGTGAAGGCCAAGCATATGAGACCCGGTGGTTTGCTTTAGAGGTTACCCGTTCCTGAGTGGAAGTGGGAACGCATCACCATAGACTTGTGACTGGTTTGCCTCATACATCTCATGGTTCTGACAGTGTTTGGGTCATCGTGGATCGATTGACTAAGTCAGTTCATTTTATTCCAGTTCAGGTCTTGTGCAGTTCTGACAGGTTGGCTCATATCTATATTTGTGAGATTGTTCATCTGCATGGTGTGCCGGTGTCTATTATTTTAGATTGAGGTTCTGTGTTCACATATCACTTTTGGAAGACTTTTCAAGAGGAGTTGGGTACTCGGGTTGATCTTAGCACAACGTTTCACCCCAGACTGATAGCCAGTCAGAGCAAACTATCCAGGTTTTAAAGGATATGCTTCACGCATGCGTGATAGATTTTGGTGTCCAGTGGGAGCAACATTTGGCTTTAGCAGAGTTTGCATATAATAATAGCTACCATTCTAGTATTGATATGGCTTATTTTAAGGTATATTATAGTAGGCGTTGTCGCTCCCCAGTGGGCTAGTTTGATATTTCAGAGGTGAGACCTCGAGGTACGAACTTGCTTCGTGGGTGTTTGGATAGAGTCTGGGTCATTCAGGATAGATTTAGAGCAGCTCAGAGTAGGCAGAAGTGCTATGCTAATCGTAGACTTCGTGCCTTGAGTTGTGTGTTGGTGATCGTGTTTTCTTCGAGTTTCAACCATGAAGGATGTGATGAGGTTTGGGAAAAAAGTCAAGCTTAGCCCCAGGTATATTAGTCCATTTAAGATTTTTCGAACTGTTGATGATGTGGCTTATGAGTTGGATTTGCCCCCTGATCTATTAGTTGTTCATCTAGTTTTTCCTGTTTCTATGCTTCGTTGCTATATTCCTGATGAGTTTCATGTCATTCATTAGGAGTCAGTTCAGTTAGATGAGTGGTTGTCCTTTGTTGAGGAGCTGAATTTTATTTTGTCTAGGGATGTTAGGCGGTTGCGCTCTAGAGTGATCCCAGTGGTTAGTCCAGTGGCAATATGGACCTATAGATGAAGCTACTTGGGAGGTCGAGTCTGATATACGTAGTTCTTATCCTCACCTTTTCATTGATTTAGGTATTTTTTTGCCTTAGTTCGAGGACGAACTAGATTTTTAGTGGTGGATGATTTAACAACCTAAAAATCAAATGAAATATGTAAAATTTGTGATTTTGTATAATTTGACTTTTTTACCCCTCCCGGTAGTTGTATTATGATATTTCTGGAGTGTGGGAGTGACTGACATGATTTTTGATGTATTTTGGTATCATTTATGTGATATTGTGGTTTTGATGACTTCGAGAGCCTTATTTTGAATTTATGTGGATGTCTTTTGATCCGTGGGACGGATGACCAAATGAACTATGTTAGCAGCTCCAGAATATCGATTTTAGGCTAGGTAGACCTTTGGTTTGGGTCCCGGTGCACCCGAGCTCATTTCGACCTATTGATCGAAAAGTTGAAAATTTTGAAATTTGGGAGTGGGACCCACATTTGGTCGAAATGACCTCGAATGGAAAATCTGACTTTGCCAGCAGATCCATAATATCGAATTAAGGATGTTAGAATGTTTGGTATGATTTTACGGCTTTTAAATCTCATTTCGACCCCCGATTTAGAAAATTATGATTTTGGTTTTCGGGGGTTAATTTTGTGAAAATGATTTTTTTCTGAAAATTTTTCATCGTCATCACGTCCGGAACGTCGAATTTAGTATGGTTGCATAGTTCGTTTGTGTATATTGAACTTCGAACGAATCCCGGGCACCCCATCGAAGTCCGTTTGGACTTAAGTGAAAAACCTGGACTAAATATTATAGAAAAACTGCAATATAACAACTTTTTTCACCTATTTTTGGCTCATTTTGCACATTTCATCTTGCCTTTTTGAGAGTTAAACCCTAAAATAGTGTGAGAGCTTAAAAGTAAAGTTTGTGGGAGCTTGGAAAGCTAGATTAACACCTACTTCTTGATTTTATTATGAATTTAAGGTAAGAATTCACCCTTTTCTTAGTAATTTCTTGATTAATTTCTTAAAATTCCAAAAATCTTAGGGCTTGATTTTAAACCCCAATTTCACTTCTTTTTACTTGAATAATGTTATTATCTTATAATTACTCGTTTTTCATCAATTTAAACTTCAAAACAACTTCGATTCTTGATTTTAACCCGGATTTCAAAGATTATACCCGGTAAAGCTCAAAAATAGTTTTTCTTCTATTTGAACCTCGTTTTTTACTCGATTTAACTTGAATTTCCAGTTGTAGGTTCTTAAAAATATGGGAAACGTATTTTTGAAGTAAAGTTCAGATTTTGCTCTTCTTTTTTTGGAAACCCGTTCAGGTGGTCCATTTTGACTTCAAATCAAAAGTAGTCAATATGAGCGTCGTTGATTTTATTTTGAAGCGTAGAATTCATATTTAATATTTTTAGTGAATTTCGGGATCATTCGTAAAAAATGAGATCGTGAGTTCAAGTGTAGCAGATCGATTTTGGCTTTCGAGGTAGGTTATAGCTTAACTCTTTCAGACTGGGATGGGTAGTAAATGATGATACAAAATGCATGTTAAGGGTGGGAACTAATCATGAAAAATAGCTATCTATGTGTTATGCCCGTGTGGGGGTCTATATGTGATGTAATTATCGAAATTGAGTTATTATGTAATATGTGTAAAAGTGTGGGGTCCTGTGTGATATTAATAGCCTTGATACATGTGAATAATTGTATTGTATTGTTAAGATGATTAATATGGTACCATTGGTGTATTGTGATTATATTCATGTTTTATTTGGCATATGAGACATTTGGAAATTCGTGGATAAAACTGAAATAATGAGTGAATATTGGCTCACATGGTTGTGAAATTACTTATTGTGATTGGTTGTAAGAATTACATCCTCATATCATGCCCATTCATGAAACATTGGTACCACCGTGGCAACATCTGAGAAACACTGACAACACCTTTTTAGTATCTGAATAATTACTATAGCTAAAAGTTGTATAAAATGTATATAGAAACTATATAATTATTGTATAAAATATGTATCTATAATATATATAAAAACTATATCATTGTTATGTAAATTTGCAACTATCACGATTGCATATTATAAAAAAATATATCATTGTCGTATGAATATATCTGCTTTTGGCACATTACTATTTGGATGATTAAAATACTTAAAATGCACAATAATGGTATATATTTTACAAAAATAAGAACAACTAATAGAACAAGATGAGCGAAGAAGAAATCTACATCAGAAAAAAGGGTGATTTAAAACATCAAAACACTTTTTGAATTCTTTATATATATATATATATATATGTATATATATATATATATATATATATATATATGTATGTATGTATATATATATATATGTATGTATGTATATATATATATATGTATGTATGTATGTATGTATGTATATATATATATATATGTATGTATGTATGTATGTATGTATGTATGTATGTATGTATAGAGTGAGATTTCTTGTGCTGCTTGTTGTTCTTTTGACGAGAAAGACAAAAGGAGTTGTTGAAAAAAAGTGTAAAAAGAAAAGAGAAAAAATATTCATTTGTTTGAAGAGATTAGAAGGGAGAGTTTAACGAATAAGAGAAAAAAAATTGTATTGTGCAAGTTTATAAAGTGTCAAGTTTTTTTTCTAAAACAATATTTTGGAGAGGAAAAGAAAGAAGGAGAAGAGGGATTAAGAGAAGAGCATGTGGTGTGATACAACTAGGGGCAGACCTACATTAGTTCAAGCGGATTCAACTCGTCAAAAAAAATTGATTTACATATATTAATTCTCTGCAAAAGGTATATGTAAATAAAATGAACCCACTACACAGTAAAGGAAAAAGCATTGCCCAGTGGTACTTCCGGGTTCAATTGAATGGGACAGCGTAGGATCGAACCTAGGGCGACATTTTTGCAATCTACTTTTTGTTAGACTTTTTAAGTCACTATTGGCGGGTCCAGGGTCCAGGGTCCAGGGTCCAGACATTAATTAGAGTGATTCCAAGTCAGTGAGGAGTTTTTAAAATTATTACTTTAACTTCCCATTTAAGTTAATTATTTGAAATTGTTTTAAAGTTAATAATAATTTAAATTGTATATTTATAGTTTACTTGTTACTATGTTTAATTTAAATTCTTTTGTAGTATAGAACGTTGTGTATTTTTTTCTTTCTTCCTTGATATACACAATTAGGTTAGTCTATCTTTATTTATTTATTTATTATTTACTAAATAATTACTTGTTTTATTTATGGTTTTTTCAGAATTGCTATATTTTTATTGTTGTTTACTATTTATAAAATTAACACTTAAAATTTATATTAAAGATACATGAAAAATTTCAACCCTTATAACTAGTAGTTAAACTTGATATACTTTTTATTAGAAAATTATATTGTTTTGTCTAATTTTTTTTAAAAATTGAACACCACCTCAGAGTAATATATATATATATATATATATATATATATATATATATATATATATACGAGGAAAACAATCCAAATACGGTTAATCCACCCTTCAAAATACAAGAGTTTGAAGTATGGTAGAGCGAGTTACGAGTGGATAAGATTATATCCCAAGAGTATAGGGTCTGGTGGAGAATTTAGTCAAAAGTGACAAAAGATTTTCAAAATGAGGTGTAGGTGACTCAAGCCTTAATAATTGAGTGGAGGTGACAATTACTTTATTATCGATTAAGAAAGTTGAAAAAGTTTGAGAATATCCCACAAGTTTTTAAATTTACACTTTGATCTAAATGTTAACATAATATAACAGGAAACAGGGAGGGAAAGGCACGTTTCTCTCTCTTCTCATCCATTGTTGTTTTCTCTCTCTTAGCGATTTTTGTTGTTCATTGTTGTTGACGTTGCTTTATTCATCATCTTCTGCTTTATTATCATCTTCATCTTCTTCTTGTTGACCATTGTTATTATTATTGTTATTTCTGCTACTGCTGCTACTTGACCAATTTCTTAGGTCAAATTTTATTTCGTACATCACTTTTCACTTTGGCATTACTTCTTAGGAGACTTTGGTAAGTAAAATTATGATTTTTAGTTGAATTTTTCATCTGGGTAAATGCTATTGTGCTGTTTTTCAACAATAAATATCACGCAAACATGAATGTGACATAAGAGCCATATGTTTAAACAGATCACTCATGTATTGCGACAGATGAGCCACCTGTTGCAATGGAAGACTCATATGTTGGATTTGTTTTTATGGTTCTATAGTGTCGTAACATGAATCGAATAGATGGGTCATCTGTGGAAATAGAGTAAATATTTGTTGTAATAGATTTGTCACCTGTAGCAACAAAACCTGAACTCGATTCCAACAGATGTGTCACCTGTTGCAACATGTAAGTCATCTGTCGTAACAGGTTAGTTATCTATTGCAATATGTCACTCGTCTATTGGAATCAACTTCAAATTTTCTTTTGTACTGTAACATCTATCCCAATAGGCACTTTATCTGTTGCAACAGATCTATAGTATGTAGCAACATATGATTCACCTGTTGCAACAGATGACTTGTCTGTTAAAATCAGCTTTAGAAGCGTAACATGAATCCCAAAAGGTAAGTAATTTGTTGCAACTGATCACTTACCTGTTGCAACATATTTTTCACCTGTTGCAATAGATTACATATCACTATTAATTTTATTATGATATTATTATTAACATTTTTTAACAAATGACTTTATTTAGATACCACTAATAGAGATATCAATAATAATAGGGGTGGATTTTCATGGTCAATGGATCAACAAGATCAATTGATATGATAGCGTTAGAAGGAGGGAGAAATACAAGAGATGATATCTATGACAGTCCAAAGTGATATTTCGTATGATGATTTTATGAAATTAATCATTAGCTATTGTGGACTGAATTGTCAACCGGAAGAACTCGTCATCAACTACATGTATAGCTCCTTTGAAAATCACAGGGTACTACCTTTCAAGATGATCGATCATGTTTGGTTACGTGCTTATCCTAGTGATTCATCTAGGCTGGTGTTAAGGGTGTACGTGGATAAAAAATTAAGAGAGAATGAGAACCAGAATGTAGAAGAAGAAGAACAACAAGACATCTTTGATGATAAGTGGGATGCTCTGGAGATGAATATTCTAGATAATGATCAAACACATACGGCTATTACTGCGAGCGACACGGTGGGTAGATCTTCTCCATCGACACAATCTGGTAATCGTCAAAACGATGAGACCGACTTTTACGAGGGAATGTCATTCAAGGATAAGGACTAACTATCTACTTCTTTGTTTATTGCTTGCCTGAAAAAAGATTTCAGAATAATAAAGGTGATTAATTCGAGCAAAGTCTTTTACTTCAGATGCGTTAATTCGAACTTCAAGTGGTGGTTGAGAGCGGTGAAGTACTTAAGTTCTGATAGATTTGTCATTCATAAATATGAAAAGTATCACACATGTGGTTCAAAGCATATTTCGAGCCAAAATCCTCACGCTACGGCAAAGGTCCTCGATCAATATTTCAAGAATAGATTCCCCAATGGAAAAGGCCCTTCTACAAGGGATATGGCCAATCAACTCCTTACAGAATTAGGTATCATGGTGAGTTATTGGAATATGTAAACGTCCATGGGTATTTCCAAGTACTTGGTTAGGAGGACACACGAGCACAGGTATGCAATCCTCGATGACTACCATTACATGCTTGAGTCCACAAATCCCAAAAGTAAGACAGTGTTGCATGTTGATGAAAACAGAAGGTTCAAGTACTTTTTTGTATTCTAGGGTACTTGGATTCAAGGTTTTCAACATTTGAGAAAAGTCATAGACATCAATGAGACCTTCTTGAGGAGCAGGTATAATGGAGTTTTGCTAGTGGCAATGGCGCAGGATACGGAGAATCACATCTTTCATGTTGCTTTTTGTGTAGTGGACAAGGAATGTGATGCCTCTTATGGATATTTTTTTGAATAGATACAAAGATGCATTGAAGATACCGAAGATTTGTGTTTTGTTTTGGATAGGAATCCAAGTATTTCAAAGATGGGTTCAATTTTCTACACTTCAACTTACTTTGGTTGTTGCATAAGGCATCTTGGAGATAATATTCGGAATAAATTTTATAACGAAAGGGTCGTGACCCTTTTTTAAAGAGAAACTAGAGCATATAATAGAGAGGAGTTTTTAGACCATTTCTATCAAATAACGGATATGTATCCCAAGGTAGCAGAACATCTCGAACGTATCGATTTCAAGAGATGGAGATGAGCATTCTGTTTGGCAAATAGGTACATTCTTATGAATTTAATGTCTTGTTTGAGTTACAAGTTTAATATGATGTCGTACAAAGTGATTCTTTTGTATAGGTACGATATTATGAAGTTAAACATAGCTGAATTAGTGCATTCATTGTTTGGTGATGAAAGAGAATTTCCCATCATGGCACTATTTAATATAATAAACTAGAAATATGGTAAAAAATTTAACGAAAGATGTGTGAAGTTCGAGAACGCAGGAACCAAATTTGTTCTAGAAGTGAAAAAAATAATATCAACGAACGCCAGTCTGGGGAATAGATTATTTCCTCATCAAATAGCATATTACAAGAACAGTATCGATGGTCATGGTGATGTTGCCACGATCAATCTTTAAACAAGATTTTGTACGTGCAGAGTTTTTGACTTGGACAAAATACCCTGTCCACATGCTATGGAAGCACTTCGAGCTTAATACGGTGCACAATATGGAACTAAAATTTATGAGTTCTCCTCTCCATATTATTTGGTAGAAAAATATATAATGGTATATAGTGAGAATATTAATTCGGTGCCTCCCGAAGAATCTTGGGTTGTTCCTATAAAGATTTTAGGGAGATTAATACCTCCTCCATACATTGACCCGAGCACTATCAAATCCGAAAAAGGAGATATAAGAGGAGGGTGAAGTTGTAGAATCATTTTCATCAAGAAAAAATAAGTTTTCCATATGTAAGAATGTTGACCACAAAAGAACTACATGCCCGGATCATAATCCACCATGATCATTGTAATAGCAAAAACTTGTGTTGTTGTTTCTTATGAACTTTTATATATTTAACTCATTGTTGTGAACGTAAAAGTTATCATTTATTATATAAAATATCTTTTTTAATGAATTGTGCATCAATAAAAAAAAAAAGAAAAATAGGAACTAAATACAACAGACCATAAAATTATTTTCAACAGATTACTCATCTATTGCAACAGACGGACATTAGCTAAAAGAACACAATACAGCTCAACAAACTGGAATGTGTTCCTCCAATAGATGACAAATTTGTTGCAATAGATGAATAATTTGCTGACAGAAACCCAACCATGACCAATCTATTTCAACAAATGGTACATCTGTTGAAAGAAGTGAAAATTTTTGCTATTGCTACGGGATTCAAAATTGCTCCTTACGTCCAACCATCGACATGTTTGTTGAGAAGAAATAGACAGAATGAAAATTAAATAAGAATTAGAAAGCCAAAGTTGACCAAAAATAATTTTTTTATTAAACAAAAACAAAATACATTAGGAATAGATCAAATATAGAAAAATTAAAATACATACGCTAAAAAAAAATATCACCTAAATATTATTATTATCATCATTATTATTATTATTATCAACTGTCCAATCGTCAACCGGCAGCAGAAGGGTTCTCCATAGCCTGCGCATCTCTCCGAGCATCCTTGCTCTCATGGTGACCAACTCCCACAGCAGGTCATTAACCTACCTTTGAAGTTCCTGCACGGTGTCACGCAGAATAACAATGTCCCAAATAGGATCAGTCATATCTAGAACACACATGAATTGACAAAAAATGTAAACACAAAGATAAAGAAAAAAATCCGAATGTAATACAACATATACTACTAAATGGTAGATTTACACACACAAAAAAATTACCTCAATGAGAGGAATATGCTCTTTAAAAAGAAGTGGTTGAAGATGTAATACGAAAAGACAAAATACAAGAAATAAATAAAATAGAGTAGAATGAAGATTAAGGAGGGACATATTTATATTGAATCTGAATGTGTTAGACAAAAAGGTACGACTATTCAGCTCAATTGTATTAATTACATTCAAACTGTTGACTTTCAGTTTTCTGTAAAAAGTTATGACTTTTTTACATTGAAACTCTCACCTTTTCAAAATGGTTTCTCTCTTAATAACAATTGTTATTATTGAGTTGTTGCAATAGATCATCCATCTGTCTAACAGGTAACTCATCGGTCGTAACAGATTTATGATCTGTCGCAATAGATGGTCTATTTGTGCATTAGATGAGACATTTGTTGCAACATATGGATTATCTATTATGACAAATAAACCATCTGTTGAAGAACATGTTTTGATTTTTTTTCTAACAGTTGATTCATCAGTTGCAACAGATGGGGAATTTGATTCATCAGCTGTTTTGAATGTATTAGACAAAACGTCACGACTGTTCACCTCTTTTTTAATAATCATCACATACCTTAATTAATCCAAATTGGTGACTATTGTATTATATAAAATAAAAAAATAGATTTAAAAACAAAAAAATGTGAAAAGTCATGACTTTGTAGCACTTATTTTTTCTTGATGGGCATTCAGTCCTCTAACATTGAAGATGGTTACCCTTTGATCCTCCATAGTCTTGTACACTACTTAATAATGGGAAGTGAAGAATAAACATTATCAAACATAGATCGGGTAGGAAGAATAAGGTGTGTGCAAATGGATGGATCCGCTTTCATGCGTGGGAGTTATGTAGTATTAATCAGATTTTCGTGACAGACACACATAAAGTACAATGATTTTGTGAATGCAGTTTTTTATCGATTAGACATTGATCCTTCAAACAAGATCCTACATTTTACAGTTTGGTTTGATAGGTGCAAACTGATAAGGCCGAAGGGTTCCAAGAAGGTGGTGTCGATACCCTATTACAATTTAATGATAGTTTTATTCATGTTTATGCGTCAAGTTCTAAGAAGAGAACAATTTTTTATGGCATTATAGACATTCAACAGTGATTGGACCGATTTTAATGGTGCAATGGACTTTGAGATGGACTTCGAAGCCTTCCACTGCAACAAACAAGAATGAAAAACTAATAGAAATTTCCCTAATCCAAATTTATATGGATGGGTTGCTCGAGGAGACTATTACACAGTAGAAGGTGCTTGGGAGAATACCTGTGTAGGAAAGGAGATATGGAGAAGACCATATATTATCTCAAACCTTGTTTAAGAGGAAACACAGGGAAGCAAGTAAGGAACTTCTAGCTAATATGGCCAAGGAAATTGACTTGAAAGATGAAAAAACTGAATGAGCTGCAAAGGTGAAAGTGTATCCAAATACTAAAATCCGTCAGTCATTCTTTAAAAAGAAAAATGCTAAAGGGGACTGGAGTTAAACACTTTGCTAGGTACTGCGACTAGCTAGCGTGGCCTAAATGAAGACCCACAAAATGCAGGACCAGAACTCTAAGAAATCATCTTGGCAAGCACAGAAGATTGGTAAGATTTTTAGTCAAGAATGAAACCTAAACCAACAACTCCATAAGTAAAAATAAGGAAAGCCAAGGCGTTAATTTCTAAAGTCGAACTTGCATCCCATGCCTTCTGTTTGTGGTTCTAATCTGATCAATGGAAGTAGAATTAAAAAGGTCTAAAGTTGAACCAAAATCCCATGCCTTGTTGTTTCCACTGCCTTTGACCAGACCAGAACCACAAGCAGAAGGCCTAGAATGCATGTTAGACTTCAGAAATTGACGCCTTGGCTTTATCCATTATTTTTAAATCTAGAGTTGTTGGTTTAGGTTTTATTCCTGACTGAAAATTTTACCAATCCTTTGTTCTCACCAAGCTGTTTCCTTAGAGTTCTAGTCCTGTATTTTGTGGGTCTTCATTCAGGCCACGCTAGCTAGTCACAGTCTCTAGCAAAGTGTCCATCTTCAATCCACTTCAGCATTTTTCTTTTCAAAATGGACTGATGGATTTTCCTTTTTGGATACACTTTCACATTTGCAGCTCATTCAATTTTTTCATTTTTCATGTTAATTTCATCAGGTAGATTCACTACACGTTCCTTCCTACTCTGTGTTTCTTCTTTAGTAAGGTCTAAGTAGATATATGGTTTTCTCCACCTCCCCCTTCCCGCACAAGTATTCTCCCAAGCATCTTCTACTATATAATAGTCTTCTCGAGCAACCTATCCATATAAATTTGGACAAGGGCAATAACTATATTTATTTCCATTCTTCGTTGTAATAGAGAGAGGCTTTTGAGGCCTTTCAAAAGTTCATTGAACCCTTAAAATCAGTCCAATCAATATTGAATACTTACACTGCCACTAAAAACTTAAACTCTTCTCCAAACTTGACACATAAACATTAACAAAATATTCATTAAATCGTAATAGAGTATCGATACAACCTACTTGGTCCCTCAGCCTTATTAGTTCGAACCTAACAATCTTAACTGTAAAATGCAATATCTTGTTTGAATGATTAATTCCTAATATAGGTAAAGAACCAGCAGTCACAAAAACAATATACTGTATGTGTGTTTTCACAATAGGTTGATCAGTAATACATACTCCCATATATAAAGTGGTTCCATCTGCAAGTTGTTTATTCCTCTGAACCCATCTTTACTCTAGCCTTTAATGCTGGTCAAAAAAAAGTTTATCTACTTTCACTTCCTTTATATGCAAACAAGATAAAAACATTTGATGTCAAACAAAATAAGAACAAAAAAGAACATTATAAAAGGGTAAAACAAATTGAATTAATACAACATATTACAACAAGAGTTCCAAAAGATGACCGATCTGTTGTAATAGATTCCCTATTTGATCAATAGATGAGTCATCTGTTGCAACAAGCTACGCATCTGTGGCAATAAATGGCTGACATTTTGTAACAGATGGGTCATCTATTGGAATAAATTAAAAAAACATTGCTAGTGGTTTGATTTCTTCCAATAGTTGTTCCATCTATTGCAGTAGCTGATTCATCAGTTACAACAGTTGAGGAAAATGTTGCAACACCACCAACACCAACAACAATATCAACAACAGCATCAACAGCAAAGAAATAACACCATATATTCCAACACCATCAACAACACAAACACCACACATTCCAACAACACCAACACCCCCAACAACAACAACAACACCAACAAAAAACAAACAAAAGACATAAAAAATAATACTGACAACAAGGCTTTTTAAGTTCTACCAATAGATGACTTTTTTCGCATATTGTAATAAAAATAATGTTTCATTCACTCAAGACTTAAAGGTCACCTTTACTTTAATTTTCATAATAAATAGGATACTAGTAATGGGTAAATCAATAAGAACAACAGATGTAAATATCTAATTTAAATAACATACAAAGAAGAAGAAGAGAAGAAAAGAGTAATAGTGAATCACACCTGCAACGTCAAAAAGGCAAAGGGATCAGAACATCCATTTCAGTTGAGAAAATATATAGATCGGTTGAGATTAAAAAAGATTCTCATGCGAAAAAGAATTCTAGATATAGGTTGTGATTACCCTAAAGAGGAGAGAAAGAGAATTCTGAAAGAAAGAAGAGAGATGAGTTAATTTATGGTTGAAGGAGAGAGAATTCTAGATATGGTTTTTAAATATTCATTAATAACTTTAAGGGTAACAAGGAGACGGTGACATTTAAAAGACAAGACTACTCAAGGAGGACATTTTTGAGTTATCCAAGTAATATTTTTTACCGCCTTAGTATTTTATCTTTTTTATCTCGAACAGGAAAATGATTTAAAATAAAAAAAGATCTTAAAACATATAAGTCATCTATTGCAAAATATGTCAATTTATATTTGAAAATTTCAAATGGTTCAGTCATCTGTTATAATAGATGGCAACGTCTATTTGATAATTTACAACAGATAGCTAATCTGTTGTAACAGATTCATTAATTTGTTTGATAAATTCCAATAGATAATCCATCTATTGCAACAAGTTGAACATTTATCTTTATGCAATTTTAATTAAGTTCATATATTCAACTACAACTTCAATTGATTCAGCTATAACTAGGGATTAGTTGATAGGGTCAACTATAGTGCATGATGTTGGTATTGTGTTCCTCTTGACCTGAGTCATCAATCGACCAATCTGAGTTGAAACAATTCATATTAGACTATTATTTGAAATACTTAAATAGATTTAACTACAACTAGGTATGAGTTGATAAGGTCAACTATATTGCATGATATTGGTATTGCGCTCTTCCTGACCCGAGTCGTCAATCGACCAATCTGAGTTGAAATAATTCATATTAGCCTATTATTTGAAATACCTAAATTGATTTAGCTATAACTAGGGATGAGTTAATAGGGTTAATTATATTGCATGATGTTTGAATTGCGCTCCTCCTAACCCGAGTCGTCAATCGACCAATTTGAGTTAAAACGGTTTATATTAGCCTATTATTTGATACCTAAATTGATTTAGATAAAACTAGGGATGAGTTGATAGGCTTAAATATATTGCATGATATTGGTATTGTGCTCCTCCTAACCCGAGTCATCAATCGACCAATCTGAGTTGAAACGATTCATATTAGCCTATTATTTGAAATATCTAAATTAATTTAGCTACAACTAGGGATGAGTTGATAGGGTCAACTATATTGCATGATGTTTATATTTTGCTCCTCATGACCCGAGCCATAAATCGATCAATCTGAGTTGAAATGATTCATATTAGCCTATTATTTGAAATACCTAATTTGATTTAGCTATAACTAGGGATGAGTTGATATAGTCAACTATATTGCATGATATTGGTATTGTGCTCCTCCTAACCTGAGTCGTCAATCAACCAACCTGAGTTGAAATAATTCATATTAGCCTATTATTTTGAAATACCTTAATTGATTTAGCTACAACTAGGGATGAGTTGATAGGGTCAACTATATTACATGAAGTTGGTATTATGATCCTCCTGACATGAGTTGTCAATCGACCAATCTGAGTTGAAATAATTCATATTATCCTACTATTTGAAATACCTAAATTGATTTAGCTACAACTAAGGATGAGTTGATAGGGTCAACTATAGTACATGATGTTGGTATTACACTCTTCATGACCCGAGTCGTCAATCGACCAATCTAATTTGAAATGATTCATATAAGCCTATTATTCAAAATACTTAAATTAATTTAGCTACAACTAGGGATGGGTTGATAGGGTCAACTATATTACATGATGTTTGTATTGTGCTCCTCCTGACCCGAGTCATCAATCGACCAATCTGAGTTAAAATAGTCATAATAGCTTATTATTTGAAATACCTAAATTGATTTAGCTACAACTAGGGATGATTTAATAGGGTCAACTATATTGTATGATATTGGTATTGCGCTCCTCCTGGCCCGAGTCATCAATCGACCAATCTGAGCTGAAATGATTCATATTAGCTTATTATTTGAAATACCTATATTGATTTCACTACAACTAAGGATGATTTTATAGGGTCAATTATATTGCATGATGTTGGTATTGTGCTCCTCCTAACCCGGGTTATTAATCGACCGATCTGAGTTGAAACGGTTCATATTAGCCTTTTAATTGAAATACCTAAATTGATTTATCTATAAATAGAGATGAGTTGATAGGGTCAACTATATTGCATGATGTTAGTATTGCACTCCTCCTAACCCAACTCATCAAACAACCAATCTGAGTTGAAATAGTTTTTATTAGCCTATTATTTGAAATACCTAAATTGACTTAGCTACAACTAGGGATGAGTTGATATGGTCAACTATATTGTATGATGTTGGTATTGCGCTCCTCCTGACCCGAGTCATCAATTGACCAACATGAGTTGAAATGATTCATATTAGCCTATTATTTGAAATACCTAAATTGATTTAGCTACACTAGGGATGAGCAAATTATTAGGATCATATTAAAATTTTCAAAATTAGTCATTTCTTTCCAAAATACAAATCAACCCATACAAATCATCCATTTGTGGGAAAAATATTTCATTATTTCAAATCACAAGTTCTCGATCTTTTCTTTCTCTCTCAATAATATAGACAACAACTACTCAACATATTTCTCAACCTTTCACAACATATTAATTTTCTTCCCATTTACGACCACATAGTTGTTATTTTTGACTTTATTCTTTCTTGTATCCGTTATTTTCTCTGTCTTCATAGGTAATAGAATTCGAGAAGAGTTCTTCATTAATTTTTTTTAAATTTGGGCTTTTTAGTTTATGATGAAAAAGAAGACTTTTAGTTGTATTATCTTCAAGAATAGGTTAATAATTTTGAGTTTTGGTGCTAAAATCATAGGAAGAACTCGAGAAACCCTAATTTTTATCACAGTGTTTCGTTGACTATCGTGGTGCTGTTGGATAGTGTTTGTGGTGTTGGTGGTGGTTGGTGGTGGTTGTAATGGTATAGGTGGCATTAGATATGGTGATATTTATATTGGTGGTTTAGTGGTGGTATTGGTGGTGGTGGTTGTTGGTGGTCGTCGTAGTAGAATTAGTGATGTTGGTGATCTTAGTATTGGTGTTGGTGGTTTGGTGGTGTTGGCAGTAGTATTGATGGTGTTGGTGGTTGTGGTGGTTGCATTGGAGGTGTTTATGGTGGCTGTTGGTAGTGGTGTTCGTGGCATTGGTGATATTTGTGGTGGTTGTTGGTGGTGGTGAAGGTGGAATTGGTTGGCGGTGTTGGTAGTGTCATTATTGGTGGTGTTTGTGGTTGCTGTTGGTGGTGTATGTATTGGTGGTATTTGTGGTGGTTGTTGGTGGTTGTGGCATTGGTTGGTGGTGTTGGTAGTGTTGATATTGGTGGTGGTATGGTGGTTGTTGGTGGTGGTGTTGGTGGCATTAGTTGGTGGTATTGGTATTAGTGGTGGTTGTGGTGGTGTTAGTGGTCCATCTGTTGCAACAGGGGGAACAATTATTGGGAGATATTAAAATAGGTCTTCAAATAGATTTCCTATTTGTTGCAACAAATGTTTCATCGGTAGCAAGACTGTTTTGATCTCATCCATCAGGTTGTTCATCAGTTGCAATGGATTATTCATCTCTCGTAACATATGATTCATCTGTTCCAACTGATGGATTGTCTGTTGGAATATTTTTTTGTAATGTGGCGTATAAAAAATTATTGAAATTTGTCTTACCCTTTTTTTAAAATTTATACTTCAATTGTAATGTATTTTTTGTTTTTCTATTATGTGTAGGTAAAACATGTCTCACAAAAGAAAAGAAAGTGATAGTGGATCAGCTTCTGACGACCTAACAAAAAAGGCTAGAGTGCAGATGGATTCGGATGAGCTTCCTGAACAATCTCAGTTAGGGAAAAGTAAATTTGAAAAGATATGAAAATGATGTTGAGGGAGATGGATAAGGGTCTGTAGATGGTGATGAGGAAAATAAAAGTAGGAGGAAGAAGAAGAAGATAATCAAGAAGGGGAGGAAGAAGAAAGTGAGAAAGAGGATGATGATCAACATAATGATAATGCATCACCAATGGGGCATGAATTAATATCGAAATTCCAGCATAAGGTTGTCAAAACTATAAGTATTAACAGGATTCAAGTTTCGATGCTGATAGATGACCCTGCATAACTAACTGGTGATCTTGTACTTAAATATCAGTTGGGGAGACCTTTTGATGAATTTAGAAATACAATGAAGAATGAAAACATAGAAAAACTTTTTAAGAAGAGTTACTTTGGACACTTTCTTGAGCTGCCTGATGACTATACTTCCCGTTTCTAAATGAGCATGGCATATGGTCTTCTCAAGCGCAGGATTAAGTACGTAGGGGATGACTCAAAGGAGGGGGGTAAAAAGATGGATAAAATCTGGATCAACTACTATGGCATGCCAGTTTGTTTTGGCTTGAAAGAGTTTGCCATAGTGACAGGCTTGAGATGCGATTGTCCAGAAGAATCTCTTATCAAGGAAATACCCCGCAAAAGGTTCAATGCAAGCAGGACAGCTAAACCACCACCCACCAAAACCAACAAACGCAAGGAAAAAATAGGTGGATTGTTGGACATTGATGGACGTGGGTACAGAGCCAATAAGTTGTTAAAAAGTCTCAAGGATAAAACCATACCAAAGAAGTGAAGGGAGCAATTGTAGTTATTTTGGTTTGCCCATTTCATTATATTGGCAAGAGACATCAACAAAATGATAGAAGATGACATCTACAACTTGATTGTTGAAGCTTGCTGAGGATTTTAAGAAATTCAACAATTATCCCTGGGGATATGACAGCTACAACTTGATTGTCAAATATTTACTGTCAAAGCTATCCCCAAAGACGATCATATTATACGGCTTTCCTTGGGCTTTCATGGTAAATTAAATCACTATTTGTTTACTCTTCCATTAATTTATATTGAATCTGTATTATGACTTTTTTAGCTTGCTTCCTGTTTACATTTTTTAGTCTTGGGCATTTGAAGACATTCCTCCCCTCCGAAAGCAGGTCAAAAATTATCCGAATAAGGTTTCTCATCTAAGGATCCTTAGGTGGTTGGCTGCAAAAAGTAGCATAAGAATTAAGGAGGTTGATCTTTTTAAACCCCCGAATGATGCAGTAAGTCTTCTTTCAAGTAAAATAATTTGACTTAAAGAAAAATATTAAAATAGATATGTCATTTGTTGCGACAGATAGGTCATCTGTTGTAACATATTATCCATCTACAGCAACTGGTGCAAAGAATAGGTAATCTGTTGCGACAGACGATTCATATTTCACAATAGATTACCTATCTATTTCTTTGGTTCTATGAACCTAACTCAACAGATTACCTGTCTACTGTAATTGGTGCAACAGATGGGTAATCGGATGCAACATATATTTAAGCATAAGTTGTCTGTGTTAATATGTAACCCAACTGACTGTAAATTATTATATGATTTAAATGTATTTGTCCTTTTTATAGGTTGTGCATCCATGGATCGTAGTAACTTAGAAGGAGTTGGGGATGACTTATTTTATTACTCTAGGTCTTGTTGATACATTAGCAGACCCAATGGTGGAGTTAATAAAGAAGTAATTAGCTAGAGCAATATCCATAAGAAGAGAAGTTAGGCAAGGTCAACCTAATGTTGAGGCTCTTCATGACCAACCTGTTGTAAAAGATCTGGATGCAGCTTCTGGGGTGTTGCTGGCGGAATTGTTAATGTTGGTGGCAGTCATGTTGATGCTGATGCTACTGGCAGTCGTGATGATGAGCATGTTGATGCCCAAGAAAAAATAAATATGTTTGAAAACACCCTTTTCACAGGTCCCTCTCACCCTTACACAGGTCCCTCTCACCCTTACACCAGTCCTTCCCACCCTTACAGTGGTCTTTCTTACCCTTCTTCACCCTTATATTCTTATTGCAAATATGAAGAGTGCAAGGACATACAGGATAAAATCTTTGAAAAAGCAAAGGTTATTGCTAAAGTTGTCGAAGAATTGAAATCTAAAAAGACTCTCATACCATCCAAGAAAGTGAGGGAGACATACACTCCTACAATGGCGGTTAGGAGGAAGAAAAAAACAAATAGCCAAATACTCTCCAATCAAAACCAATAGAAATTACAACTCCTTCCTCTCCAAAAGTTATTAAAGTTCTGGGGCCATTAAAGAAGGTGGACATATATGCAAAACTTGGCACCAAAGATAATAGGGATCTGCGATGGGCCAAGTAACGCACATAAGATTACCCCATGCATACCTTTTCTGCCCAAGACTTCAAAAATATGACCGATATGCGTAATTTCTACGTGGATAAGGTAAGTTTACTTTTCCTAACCTAGCCTTCTAATCTACTCCATGAAGAAGAATCTACGCAATAGATCTGTTATTTATTGCAATAGCTAGGTATTCTAATGCAACTGGTGGTGGTTCTGTTTCAACAGATTACCTATCTGTTTCATAAGTTGTGTTAGATGGTAATCAGTGAACAGATTCAGAGAATCCTCTACAACAGATGGGTCATCCGTTGCATTATTCCACTATATTTTCCTTTTTCACAATTACTAATTTATTTAAAAATTGTCTTCTTATATCACAATATGTTGAAGAAATTCTCTGTCTCATGAGGGGAAGGCAATTAGCTCACTCGGAAGCTTATGATGCTACCGATAGGATAATGGACCTCAACTTCTACAATAATTTCAAGGATAGGTATGATGAGCTCATTAAGCTAGCATCAACTCCTAGTGGCTCGGGATTTATTTTGTTAGTTTCTGGGTTTTAATGGGATGAAGAAATGATTAAATATTTTAGAGATGAGAGGTCATATCTACACGGAAAGAGCTGGACCAAGGCAAAGAGAATTCTTGCAGTCGTGAACGTGGACGTCATATATTTTTTGGTTGTTGAGATATTACTCGGGGAGGGAAAGATCAAGGTTTATGACTGCAACGTACCTGCCTTCGATGAGGCTAATTTTTTTACCCACATGCTGCCACTGTAGGAGTTGTTCTCCAACTTGTTGAAGCAGAGTAAACTGATGGATCATTTGCCAGCGGAAGTGATGATGAAGCAAACATGGGATTTTGAAGGTCAAAATAAGGACATGGACCATTCAAAAAATAAAATCACAGCCGTGTGCGGGTCGTACGTGTTTGCACACATCGAATGTATGCTTACCGGCACAAAAATGGCCGAGCCAACGACCTTTTTGTGCGACAACATTGTGGCAAATATGCAAGAGGTCTGGGCTTATGGGGTACTAACCGAACGCTTGGAGCCTGTGTATAAAGAATAAGATGTAGAAACACAAACACTATAACAATTTTTTTTTCAAGTCACTTTACTTTACATGTAGTGGCAATTTTGTTTGTCTAATAAAAGTTGAATTTTTTATAATGCAACAGATTGTCTATCTGTTCTGACAAATAGTTTATCTGTTGCAATAGTGGGAAGACCTTATTGATAATTTCCAATAGATGACCTACATGTTGTAACATATGTCTAAATTTGTTTGATATTTTTCAATAGATATGTCGTCTGTTGCAACATATACCTTATATGTTGCAATGTTTGAATCTAGTATTTCATTTCAATTAATAAGTTCAAATCTAAGGATAAAATAAAATTCATAGACAAAATAAAATAATCCATCATCAAAACAAAAGAACTAAACCATCCTGAAACCAACAATTTTAGTACATCACACCAATAGCAATTACACCATGAAAAGTTCAGCAATTACGCTTGAATATCCATGTGCTCAAAAACACCAAGCCAGTAAAAAATACACCACCACAAAAATTTCAGCAATTAGGCTTGAATATCCATGTGCCCAACAATACCAAACCAGTAGCAATAACGCCAACAATGCAGTATCTTCTTACTCGATTTTGTTTCTCTTCAAAAGTCTTGACTTTCTTCAACAAACTCCAGATTACATGATTTGCTCGTGAAGGATTTCGTTATTCATACCAGTCAAAGTAATCACATCCACTCAATTTCTATAAAAATAAGACCATAATTACAAAACAATTACAAGTCAATAATTCATCAACTAATTAAATAAAAAAATATTACCTTGGAAATCTTACATGTAAAAAACCTACGGCTTGGATTTTGTTGAGTCCAAGAAGTCTTCAATAGAGCTTCACGATCACACTTACAATAATAAAAAATTTTATCACAAAAAATAGCGAAAGATGAGATCGACATTGTCAAACTTAGTTGGAAAAAAAGAAAAGAAAAACCAACTACATATAATTTAAAGAATTTGGATAGAGAAAAAAAAAATAAAAAGAAGACGATTTGGGAATTTAGGATTAAATTTTAGGAAAAAGATGAATATATAAGACAATGGAGGAAAATAACCGTTGGGGGGGAAATCAAATGCCAAGTCAGCATAAATGGGGGTTCAACGGGCCTTGGCTGCGTGAATTACACACGAGCTGCCAATAGGGCAAAAAGTACCAAACTAACACATTTGATGCCAATTTTAGGTGTTTAAAATGAACACTGTCTACTTGAGGTGCCAAAGTGAAAGATCGCTTCAACTTTAGGTACCTGTCAATAGGTTCTGCCTTTTTTATTTCAAGTCACTTTATTACCTTATTGTAGTGGGGTTACTCAAATTTGTAAAGCTGAAAAGGGAATTTCTAGTTGCTTTTTCAATTTGATGTTTTTTTAGCTTATTGCCTTATTAGTATATTGTATTATTAGTATATTGTATTGTCACTTCGACTCTTCTTTCTTTTTTTTTATTTTTTTTATTTTGATGCATGAGAGAAAATGTTTAGTTTGTAATTCAAAACTCTTTTTCAACTTCTACATCAAACAAATATTTTTTTTCCTTTCAATTTCACCTCAAAATGATCTTTTAATTTTTAAATGTAGTGGCAATTTTTAATGTCTAATGAAAGTTGAATTTTTTTTAATGCAAAAGATTGTCTATCTGTTGTAACAGATAATGTATTTGTTCTGACAGATAGTTTATCTATTGAAATAGGTTGGTCATTTGTTGAATTATGCCAATGTTTCTATCTAAGTCTATCTATTGCAATAGTGGAAAGACTTGTTTGATAATTTCCAACAAATGACCTATATGTTGCAACATATGTCTAAATCTGTTTGATATTTTTCCACAAATATGTCATTTGTTGCAACAGATACCTTATCTGTTGCAATATTTGAATCTAGTATTTCATTTCAATTAATAAGTTCAAATCTAAGGATAAAATAAAATTTATAGACAAAATAAAATAAATCGAAGCCTTCAAAAATTACATGAAATAAATCAATAAATAAATGAAATGTAAAACAATTGTTATGGGTACAGATCATAACAAATAAATCAACAATTTAAGTTTTGATTCCAACAATTCCTAAGGAGGGGTGAGGTTATTACTTTGACAGACTAAAGCTATAAGGATCTACTCAATATGGACAAGTTGTTTATCATCCGATGCTCTGAAATTCGGCTTTGATCGTCGTGGATCTTTAATATCGCTTGTGACGGTTTTTGCACTTTCACTTCTTCGTATTTCCATAAAAAGAGTAGCATATTGTCAATGTTATTCAGCAGTAGCTTCTACTGTGACATCTACCTGAAAAGCCAGAATTATCAATGTTAATCATAGAGAAACCAAAAAAATGAAAAAGGCTAACTCATCTGTTTTAGCAAACAGATTATCTTTCTGCTGCAATACATAGATCATCTGTTGGGATAAATTAAAATATGAGAAAGACTTGTATTATAATTTCCAATAGATGAACCATCTGTTGCAACATATGACTCATCTGTTTGGAAAAAATAAAATAGTAGGAATTCTTGATTTAATTTGTCCCAATAGATGACCCATCTACTACATCCGATGCAACAGGTTAGTCAACTATTGCAACAGATGTTTATATCTATTTGATAATTTTCAGCATATGTGTCATCTGTTGAAACAGATATGTGTCTGTTTGTTAGTTGGAACAAATTTTATATTTTCACCTTCTTGAACTCATGCTGCTCTTTTGTGGGCATTATACATTGCTCAATAGTGCAACACAAAGACAGCGGAGTTGCAATTTTACTTTTTTGGATGATTGATAATGCCTTGGAAATTACTTTTCTTCTCCTCTTAGACTTAATCTCTAATGGAGTGGATGGATATAAAATCATCTTTAATAGAATGACACCCCTCTTAGATATTAATTCCTTTACATAAGCAACTAATGCATTAATAGCATTAATCACTACATCATGTTTCACCTTGCAGTCTTGACATTTCCATGCAGAACATTTGCTAGTTGGAGAAAAATCTGTATAACCAGTATGATCATACTCATAATAGTTTGTTTTAAAAATTGTAAGAGGATCATCATTAGCCCCAATAGCATCACCACTACCACCACCAACATCTCCATCACCACTAACACCATCAACAATAACATACCCACCCTCCAAAATTATTTTTCTTGTGATGGTTGTTTCTCTAAATAATTTTATTTTTATTCTGCCAATGACCTTAGGGTCCGATAAAGTTTGCACAGACCATAAAGTAAGAAAAATGGCATCTTCAACTCTCGATTGGTCGAAACAAGTGACGGATGCACAATCTAACATAAATCAGTATATATATTAGAATGATGATTAGATCATTCAAAAAAAATCACTAATTAAAACAAAAACTTAATTAGAATTAGACTTGCTGCATCCTTCGGGGGATTGAAGAGATCAAGAAATTTTATATTTTTATCAGTTTTGGCTGACAACCATCTCAGGATTCTTGGACAGAAAACTTCTTCTTGGTAGTTCACTTATTGTCTCAAATAAGGAATGGCTTCGAACACCCAAGCCTATAAAATAACGCCAATAAATCAAAAGCATTATTGAATAAAAAATAAATCATATCATAATAAAAGAAATATTTACCATGAAAGCCCGCGAAAAGCCATATAAGTTGACTGTGTTTGGTGCTAACAGAGTCAACAAATATTTGACAATTATTTTGAAGCTTTCATAACCCCAAGGATAGCTTCTAATTGCCTCAAGATCCTTGGAGAGCTTTATTAAACCAAGTGGTATGTTGTGGTTAACGTCTCTCGCCCAACGAATATTATGTACAAACCAAACCAAGCACAATAATTGTTTGTGCTTCTTTGAAAGTCGTTTACCTTTCAACGTTTCTATCAAATTTTTGTTTTTGAAGCTTGGACCAACAAGGGACACCAAGTCTTAGCGATCACTTGACTTGCATTTGCCTTTTTTGGGTGTGTGGGTTTTTTTCTTGGTTATAATAGGTATGACTTGAGAAGGAGAAGGGCTATTAGTATTTGAATCATCTCTTTCGAAATATTCCTCCTCCCCATGTTCATTATCTTCTGATTAAGATAATGTTTGTAAAGCAAGCTCATAGAGTGGTGGATGTATCCTAGTTGCTTCACTTGTTCCTTTACTTGGACTTAATTTTGTTTCTATTCTTTTGGGAACTATATAATCTAAAAATAACAGAAACATAAAATAGATTATAATTGATTAATGCATTGTTAAAAAAGAATAATAGTATATCTAACATGTACAACAGTAAAATAACAGTTCCAATAGATCACACATCTGTTGCAACATATGAGTGATCTGTTGCAACATATAACTAACCTATTGTAATGAATGAGTAATCTGTTGCAACAATAAAAATATATCACTCATCTGTTGAAACAAATGACTGGTTTGTGCAACAGATCACACATTTTTTGCAACATATGAGTGATCTATTAGAACTGTTATCAATGGTGAATATTGTTTAGATTTTTCCCAACAGAAGGGTCGTCTATCGCGATAAATGAATGATCGATTGGAAAAATCAAGTCTTGGACATGTCCTGTTAGAATAGTTGATAGGATTTTATCCAACAGAAGGTTCATCTATTGCATCAGATGATTAGTCTGTTCCATCATATTTTTAATCCAATGGTTCCTCCGTTAATCATATGGTAATGCATCCGATGGTTAATCTGTTGCATCAGATTTTTAATCTGATGGTTCTTCTGTTGCATCCGATAGTAAATCTATTGCATGAGATGGTTAATCTATTGCATCATATGGTTAATATGTTGCATCAGATTTTTAATCTGATGGTAAATCTGTTGCATCAGATAGTTAATCTGTTGCATCAAATTTTTAATTTGATGGTTCCTCTATTGCATCATATGGTAAATTTATTTCATCGGATGGTTAATCTGTTGCATTAGATAGTAAATCTGTTGCATCAGATGGTTAATCTATTGCATTAGATAGTTAATTTGTTGCATCGAAAGGTTAATCTGTTGCATTAGAAGGTTGATCAGAAAAAAAATAGTAGCATGATTTTTTTCAATAGAACAACAACAATATCACCATTTTTACCAAGAATAAGAACAAATCAACCCAGCAACTGACGCAACACGAAAAATACCAACATCGTTGTTTTATTTGTACAAAATAAACAACAAAAATCAAACTTCAAAAAATGCAACAAAGAACAAAAAATTATATTTCACTCCAAAAAGAGAAGAAAAGAAATACCAGAAATTAGGGTTTTATTCAAACCACATTTCAAATTAAAGCAATAAATATTGAAATTGTTAATCAATACTAGAAGAGAAGTTAGCTCAAGTTTCTCTTTTTCTTCAAAACTAAAAAGGCCATAATTTTTTACCTGTAAAAGAAGAAAAGGGATGATGAAGAACTCAAAGTTGTTGTGGTTGGAGAGTAAGGCCGTCACGTCGATTGGCAGTTGAAAGTCGAAAAGAAACTCAAAGCCAAACTATTTGTCGCCGGAGGTTGAAGTCGCCGGAGATTGAAAGGAGAAATTTGCAGAACTGTTGGTTGGGAGAAACTGTCAAGAGAAGGGGGGAGATGGTTGATTTGGAGAGGAGAGCGGTGTGGGTTGATTTGTATTTTTGAAAAGATTAGAAAGTTTTGAAAATATTAATCAAGTTCACAATTAACTTAATCAAGTTTTCTAATTATGTTTGACCCTTTAAGTTGATCAATGTCACCAATCTTTTATTCAATACTTAAATGACACCTTTCTTTCAATTTTTCAGATCTATCGGTTACCATCATGATTCATAGTAACTTGAATAAAATCTTGGGTCCGCCACTGAATACTGGGAGCAAAGAACGGTTCAACTGTAGAGTAGCGAGTCAAATGGTGGCTACTAATGATTATTTGTTTTCTTGGGCACTGTCAATAACTTTGATCGGATGACCATTTTTGTTTCCCCCCCTATAAATTACCATTCTTCCTTCTTCATTGACTCGTGAAAAATTATGAGGTAAATTTGTTGACAACTTTTCAGATTTCATTTCTACAACACTAAACATGTAGATTTATAGATCCAGTAAATTTATGTTTTTTTTATAATTAAATTTTATATATCACACAGAATATTTTTGATGAAAGCATAATATTCAATTCCAACTGAGGGTCAAAGGTGCAAGTCAGAGTTGAGGTAAGTATATCGTAATTAGTTACTTTATATATTTAATCCTAACTAATTTAGGTGCACGCGCCTTACTCGTGTACTTGATTTTATTGAGTTCAAACATTATACTAAATAGGATATTTGTTTAAATAATAAAGATGAATACAATAATTAAATTCAACATCTTTTGGAGAATTTATTTAATTAGACCTAACCTTTACCAAAAAAAATTTATCAAAGTCGATCGACATTCATCTACCACCTGTAAACTGCAACAAAATAATACGATGATAGAGACATCAAAGTAATATAATTAAATCCAACCTTTACACAAAAAATTTCTCAAAGTCATCGGACACTCATCTATCACCTGTAAACTATAACAAAATAATATGATAATAGAGATATCAAAATAATACAATTAAACTTTACATTTACACAAAAAAAAATCTCAAAACAGAGATATAAAAATAATACAATTAAACCTAACATTTACCTAAAAAACATTGTCAAAGTCGACGGACATTCATCTACCACCAATAAATTCATCTATGATATGTAAACTACAACAAAATAATACAATAGTGATCACAAAACTTCAATTTTGATGAAAACAATTCTTGTCTGAGCGAAAATTTTGACCCTAAAGAATGACTTGAATGGAAACAAAGAAGATATATATATACACTCACGTTGAATTCTATTATGTTGACTAAAATAATGAAGAAGTTGAGGGTTAGAAAATTAAGCATCCACCAATCTAGACATGCAACCGAATCAAATTAGATGAGCATCAATCGTATTTTTTCAATAAGTATATCGATTTCTTTGGTAGTTTAACGGGCATCTCAATATTTATAGAAGTATTTTCTTAATAGAGTCCTATTTTAGGAGTATTTTTCTATCCTATTTTAAGAGTATTTTTTTAATTGATCACTACAAAGGAAAATATTAATTGATTCTCCTTCCATATATTTTAGGAGTCTAGTTAATATAATAGAAATAATTAAATAATAAATTAAAGAAAATAGTGAAAAGACAGTTTTGTTTAAAGGATGATCTTTTAATGAAGGACAAAAAGTTCAAATCATTTTTTTAAGGATCTTCACACTTTTAATATATTATAGATTATAGATATAGATTATACATGTAAAGTTTGTATACTCAGATGTAGATTAATTTGAAGAGCAATAAAGTATAAAATAGTAGTTTTGATTTCTTTTAATACTAATATGAAGTCTGTATAATCAAATGCATATTTAAGACCACAATAAAGTGTAAAATCGTAGTTTTAATTTCTTTTCAAGGATTTATTTTGTGGTAGTTTACCACTCGGGTGATGTTGATTTGTTAATTAAAGTTGTTTGCTCTTTATGCTATTAAGCCTTAATTTGTGTTACACTCCTAATAGGTAATTACATAAATTACTATAGAAAACTTTTGTTATTTTGTAGTTAAAATTTATACTATATGTTACATATTTTAGATGTATGTATATTATTGTAGATGCTCAATCTAAAATTTGAGTTATTTATCTAATGTGATTTTGCATGACACCAAACATTTTGATCTTAATAGCTTCTCATGTTACATGTGATATTATATATATACAATTCAACTAATCGTTTTTATTAGAAACACAGATGAAAGGACTCATAAGTTTAAATCAGACAAAAGTGTCATGCATAACAATTGAAAATTAAAAAATATGGCTAAATATTTTTTCCTTCTTGAAAATGATGGTTATTCTTTCAACCATAGCAATATTCAATAAGATTGTGCTTTGTAAGAACAATAGATATAGATCATATAGACTTGCTATTTATCATTATGAGTTTGCACCTTTTCCTTTCAAAATTCGTATAACTCATCATATATTTATTCTATTATAACTATTTATTATTTTTAAAAAGTTGTGTTACTTAGTCCAGAATATATATATGCAACGCTATCCCTACACTGAATTAAAATATCATAAACATCTAATTCTTTTGTAAAGTTTAAATAATAATCTTATTATATAGATCTAATTAATTAATAGATGTTAATTAATAATCATTTCATAATAGACTAAATCTCATATTATTTATTAGTATGTTTATTAGCATTGTCATATCATATTATTCTCTAAAATGAAAAGCTTTAAAGGGTGAAGTTAGATTACAAAAATACCCATCAATTAATTGATCATTTTGTCCTAAAAAAAATCAGTAAAAAGGTTTAATTGTGGCAATGAAGAGTTCATGTTATAATACGGAAAGTCATGAAACTCTGGCCAAAAAATGAAGTTAGAAAGTCATCACTACTTGATAAGTAACAAAGAAGTTGGAAAAGAAGTTTGGAAAGTCATTACTAATTAATTTTGTTTTCGTAACATTTCCAAATTGTATAACTTTCCATTCACTCATTATGTGCTTAGTAATGTCATTAAAAATGAATAACTTGACATTGTATAGTTTACAGTAAAACATATAGAGAACTTGATATGTTAAAAAAAAAACTGTAGAATTTGAGAAGTGTTAGGGTTTTTGTCCTGATTTTCTTACTATATTTAAGTTTTATTTTTTTTCTTAGAAGGAAAATAAAAGTTACCATAATTACTTTTATTTTTTTCTGAAAGAAAAAAATATAATTCTTTTTCATATTTGGTTAACATCTTTCTTGGAGAAAAGATTTTGGACATCTATAAATAGAAGACCCCCTTCTCATACCATAACACAATAGAATCCACAATGTAGTCCTTAAAAGAGTCTTGTTTAGGGGAGACTTCCCCATTGTTTTCATGGTATTTTAATAATATTAGTTTTTAATATGTAGACCAATTGGCCAAACTATATTCAATAATATGTTTTTAGTATATTTTTATTTGTCATCTAAATTATCATCATATTAGTTTGCAACTAATAGCTTCCGCATGACGCGCTCTCGATTTCGAACCCAACAAGTGGTATCAGAGCTTACGGTTCAATGGTCCAATGGTGTGGTGAGACGAGATTAAACAGGTTCAAAGCGGTTTCAAAATCAAGCTGCAACAATTTGGATGATAATGAAGATTTTTGTCAAACTACATGTGGAGAACAAGTTTCAACCATATTTTCAACACTCCTGCTGATGCATCTTTAAAAATAAAAATAAAATATTACTTTTGAACCAATTTTTAACCATGATATTTTAAACCTTATTTTTAACCATGGCAAGCAGCAATTATGAAGATTATATCAACAACAAAGTTCATGCACGTGATATAAAGAGAAGACGGATCAAGTGAAGAAAATCAAGTAAAAAATTGGAGATTTGTTAGGGTTGTTGCCCTGATTTTCTTACTATATTTAAGTTTTATTTTTATCTTAGAAGGAAAATAAAAGTTACCATAATTACTTTTATTTTTCCTGAAAGAAAAAAATATAATTCTTTTTCATATTTGGCTAACCTCTTTCTTGAAAGAAAGATTTTGGATATCTATAAATAGAAGACCCCATCTCATACCATAACACAATAACATTCACAATGTAGTCCTTAAAAGAGTCTTGTTTAGGGGAGACTTCCCCATTGTTTTCATATTTTTTTAATAATATTAGTTTTTAATATGTAGGCCAATTGGCCAAACTATATTCAATAATATGTTTTTAGTATATTTTTATTTGTCATCTAAATTATCATCATATTAATTTGCAACTAATAGCTTCTGCATGATGCCCTCTCGATTTCGAATCCAACAATAAGTTCGAAATTTGCATGATATAAAAGAAAATGAGAGATGGAGTATATAAAGTTAACAGATATATGCAATAATTAAGCAATCGCTAAATTCAACTCCTCTATCTTCAAACATTGTGGGATGATATATGAAGACCATTATTTCCATATGCATAAATTGTTTTCTCTGGAAGGTTGATTTTAGGATTTTCATAAATTAGTTTATTTTTTGTTGTTTATTTTTATTATAATTTTGATAAATAAAAAGGTTATATATACAATTCAACATATAACTACTTATGGCTAAAGAAGTGATGCATCATTTATTTATAGGAATTATCAAATTATAATATCTTGATTGATTTAATTAATTTCATTTAACTGAACTTTATATTTTGTTTTTTGTCATTTTTTTACTATGGTTCACTAAATCCTTAAATTTGAATTTCATTAAGATTGTGACTATTGATAAACTAGAGTGTTATGTGTCTTTTTACCACCTGAACAAAGTTAAGGAGTTAAGCAAGCAGTTTAAGATATATTTGCATAATGTAATTAACATTGGACAACACGTGCAATGCACGTGGCCCAATACTAGTGTGTGTAAAGAGATAATTAGAGAAAAAGATTTAGTAAAAGTAGAATTATTAAATACATTTATTGAAAATAATAAAGTTAAACAGAAAAAATCAATGAATTTATCATTTGAAGGAATGGTATGTGATGAAGAAAAGAAGATAAGTACAGTCAAAGTTTTAGCAAGAATAAAAATTCAAGACTATGAGTTTCAAACATTTAGTATAGTTGATTCAGGATGTACAAAAAATATTTTAAATAGTAAAATTTTACCATCAAAATTAATTAAGAAATTGTCAAAACCTCAACTATCCATGCAAATGGACGGAACTCATACTACCTATACAGACTATATACCAAAAGCAAAGGTAAGTTTATTAATACTTGTGAAAAATTCTACAAACCATCATATACACTCAGTGAAATACTAGTTAGAGATTTAAACATAAAATCAGACTTTGTCTTAAGATTAGATTTTATGATGCAAAATAATGGCGGTTGTCTTGTTACGAAAAATTGGGTAATATTCGCTAGTAATATCACTCACTCACCAGTGCAGAAACAACCCCTGCTAACGAAATATCGTTTCCTTAAAGATAAGATAGAAGAAAGAATCGAAAGCTCAAATGATCAAATAAAACTGGAAAAAACTCTAGACTGTGATAAAGGA
Source organism: Capsicum pubescens (assembly GCA_030864215.1). Classification (NCBI taxonomy): domain Eukaryota; kingdom Viridiplantae; phylum Streptophyta; class Magnoliopsida; order Solanales; family Solanaceae; genus Capsicum; species Capsicum pubescens. Next base: position 186,504,901 of record CM061544.1, on the reverse strand, counting down.
AAAAATTGTACTTGTAATGATAAGATAACAATGTATGAGGAATTACAAGATTATTGATAGTAGAAGAAACAGAAAAAGACTATACATTAATAGAGCTAGAAACAGAATTATACAATTTTAGGAAAGGTATGCAACAAATATGAGTAATTAAAGATCAAAAAGACCTAGATAAAATAATACAAATCCTAGATAAACTAAAGATAATTGGAGAGAAGTTCCTGCAACATTGGGACTCCAATCAAATTACCTGTAAATTAGAAATAATTAATCCAAAATATACTATAAAAACAGCATCTATAGAAGCTACAAATGAAGACCTTAAAGACTTTGAAATACAAATAAAAGAGCTACTAGAATTAGGGATAATTAGAAGATTCAAATCAATACATAGATCAACAGCTTTCATAGTAAGAAACCATAGTGAGATAGTAAGAGGAAAAACTAAAATGGTAATAAATTACAAAAGATTAAATGATAATACTGTAATGGATGTGTATAAGTTACCAGACAAAACAGAATTAATAAATAGAATATAAGAAAGAAAAATATTTAGTAAATTTGATTGTAAATTCGGATATTGGGATAGTAATAATAGACAAATAGTAATAATAATAGATAGATAGTAATAATATAGATAAGATAGTAATAATAGTAATAATATAGATAATAATAACAATAATAATAGACAAATGGTAATAATACTAAAAAATAGTAAGCAGGAATAAATAGCTGATAATAAATAAAGAGTTGATGAAATTTAAACAAGAAACAAGTAATTAAAGGCAGATAAGCAGGTATAAAAAATAAAGCAGAGTTAAAGCGGATCTGTTATATATGGTGTAAAATTCTACTCAGTACTCCCTCCTTCGTTATCCTTAATCCACTATAGTAGACAAGTTATAAAGATCAAAGCATATTTTCTCCCAACAAAATAAATTATTTTTTTTACATTTTTTGAATTTTTTATTTTTTTTATTTATACCCTATTCATCTCTTCTCTTCAGTTTTATGTATTTTAGCAATATCTTCTTTAATCACACCCCGGGACAATAACAACAGTCCTTTTTTAATCTTCTTTGAATTTTTCAAATCCCTAAGAATTTATAGATTAATCTATCATTACTGCTAAAACACTGAGAGAATAACCATATACTAGGGGTATATTTATAAATAATTTACCAATATTATAAGATCGAACAACTGGCGGTAATCCGCACGGCTATCCAGATCTATAATATTTAAACATATGTACTAATAAGTAATTTACTAATTTTTACAAGATCGAAAAACTGACGGTAATCCGCACGGTCATCCAGATCTAAAATATTAAAAACACATCTGAAAGAAAATATGAACTTCATTAATTCAAACATAATTTACAAACTATGGAAAAAATACAAAGATCTATGTAACGACTACTTACATGTCTTAAAGAAGAAGTGAGGTTTCCCTTCCGGAAGTTCCCTGAAAGCTAGCGGCTACCGAAAAAATGAAAAAATAAAGACTAATATACACTACACACTCTTCTCTTCTTTTTTTTATGAACAAACTAAGAACTTTGTGAACAAAAAACTTTAGAAGACTATTTTCTCACTCTTGATTTTTCTCTTACTTCTCTCTAACTTTCTATGTTTAAGTCTTCCATAAGGTGGTATTTATAGGCATTTGTGCACTTCAAATCTGTACTTCAATGTGCTTGATGAAATTTTAGCAAGACTTTGGTTGGGTCCCACAATCACATGGCTATGTATTTACTTTAATTTCCATTCGTCTATTTATTTATTTGTTATATCATTACATACGTCTCTTATTTTGTCTGTTGTAAATATCTTTATTGCTTACGTATCTAGATTATGTAATGCTTCTGAGTCAAAATCCATTCCTGAATCATCGTCTGCATTTGGGTCTTGGGAAAATTGATCCATGGCCGAATTGTAGTCTCGATCATACTCGTCACTATCTCCGTCTGATAGTCCTAGTCTTATTCCTGTTCTGGGTGGTCTTGTTTCTTCTCTTGGAATTCTGGATCTTGGTTCTGGTGGTTCTGAATTCATTGTTATTTCTTTGGGCAGTTGCTCTGCTAATAATTTTTCTATTGAGTCTACTACTATTTTTTGTATATTTTTTTTTTCATTTTTCTTTTTTCTTAAAGAAAAACCCTTCTTAGAACAGGAAGAACTTTCTTCGTCTATTTTATGGGTACCTGTGGTCTTGAAACTAGCTGGGAGTATTCTCCCTATACTTTTTGGCAAAGTGCCAACCATCAACGGATTTGATGAGTCTTTACCAGCTACCATTTGAGCTAGACTAGTTGTATCATTACTCGATACAGTAGGTCTTTCTGCATTCATTAGGGAATGCACACCAATTAATGGATTGGAGGAGTCTTTACCAGCTACCGTTTGAGCTGGACTAGCTGTATCTTTACCCGATACAGTAGATCTTTCCATTTTTGAATAAGATGGAGAACTTTTTGGGATTATTTGAGTCTGTTGTGATATTTCAAAGTGAAGAATCTTTATATGATCTTGTAAAATACCTATATGTTCTAACATTTGTCCTTTTTCATTTACAAAGTTTTCATTATCTTATCTTAAAACCTCATTGGCGTGATTTAGTCTTTTAAAAGCTTCAGTCATGGAAGAACAATGATCACAAAATATAATTTTATCTATTTCTTTTTTAATATTATATTGGGGAACTTCTTTCATAGCTGGTCTTAGGGATGGAGTAATATAATAATTTGGCCCTAAATTTCTATGGAGATAATCGAGTGCCTCTGTTAAATCATCAAAACCTTTATAGAGAGGGGTTGCATAGTCTTTTACCAAATCCATTACCTTTATCCATGTCTGAAATACTCCATGTGTCTTTCCCCTAAGAGCAATATAAAATTTAAATCTGTTAGTATTGTTTTTCTCGGTAAAATAATAACTTAAAGCATTTAAAACTGAAACAAAGTATCTAATGTCTCTAGGTGTCTTGTTGTAGGAAATTCATAAATTATCGATCAGGTAGGTTTGTTGTTTGTCCACCCTTACATCTGGTCTCAGTTTGAAAGTCAGATTGGATGGCTCATAACAGACAATATTGTGAGTTCCGAAGATTAGTCTTTCTAATTTTGGATTTTCCAACATTGTTAGTGGATTGTATCGAGTGTTTCTTAGTAATTTGCTTAAGTAGTCTTAGGAGGATGAGGCTTCCACCTTTCCTTTGTCTTTGCATGTATTCATACTGAAACAAAAATTGTTAGTTGTCTTCTTTTATTAGTCTACTTAGTTGATCTGCTAGGTTATTATCTTTTCCTTTAATATGTTCTAAAATAATGTTGTAAATAGAAGTGGCATCTAATAAATTTAACCACCTCCTTTTACTACTATTCTTTTCTTTTATTTTCTGATAGAATTTTACTATAGCCTCGCAATCTGTTCTTACTAATATTTTAGGTTTATTTAATATATAAAGCTTAAAACTATTCAAATCATAAATTACTGCTAATGTCTCCACATCTATGCTAGTTAAATTGCTTTTTTCTTTATATTTCCACTTGAATAAGCACATATTTTCTCATCCTTTTTGTTACTATATTTGTTAGGCTTCGCTTTTAATACTGCTCCATATCCTTGAAGGCTTCCATCTGTCTTGACTATTAAATAGTCTGTTTCTAATGGTAATGTCAAGTCTGGGATATCTTGAATCATGCACTTAAGGTTTTGGACTAATTTTATGTCTTCAGTATTAAACGTTTTTTGGCCTGTTGGTCCTGTTTTAGAATATAACGGTCCTTCTACTTTTCCTAAGTCTTTAATAAAAACTCTGGCATAATTTAATAGTCCTAAAAAATTTTGTAAATCTTTAGTCTTGTCTAATCTATCTGGCATTTCTAAGACCTTTTTAGCTATGTGTGGTTGTAGTTTTATTCTACCATCTCCAATGACTACTCCTAAAAAGTTAATATTATTTTTACATAATTCCATTTTATTTCTACTTATTATTATTCCATTATCTACAAATAATTTAAAAACTTGTTGTAAATGTCCTAAATGTTCTCTTATATCATTACTAAAAACTAGAATATCATCTACATAAACTAATACAAAAATTTTATGGTCTCCAAAAATACTATCTATTTTTCTTTGAAAAATTAGAGGGGCTGCCTTTAATCCGAACGACATAACCAGCCACTCAAAATGCCCTTCTATACATGTAAAGGTTGTCCATTATATACTCTCTTCATACATCTTAATCTGCCAATATCCGGATTTACAATTAAATTTACTAAATATTTTTCTTCCTTGTATTCTGTTTATTAATTTTGTTTTGTTTGGTAACTTATACCCATCCATTACAGTATTATCATTTAGTCTTTTATAATTTATTACCATTCTAGATTTTTCTCTTACTATTTCATATGATTTCTTACTATGAAAGTTGTTGATCTATGTCTTGATTTGAATCTTCTAATTATCCCTAATTCTAGTAGCTCTTTTATTTGTATTTCAAAGTCTTTAAGATATTTATTTGTATCTTCTATAGATGTTGCTTTTTATAGTATATTCTGGATTAATTATTTCTAATTTGCAGGTAGTTTGATTGGAGTCCCAATATTGCAGGGGCTTCTCTCCAATTATCTCTAATTTTTCTAGGATTTGTATTATTTTATCTAGGTCTTTTTGTTCTTTAATTACTCCTATGTGTTGCATACCTTTCCTAAAATTGTATAATTGTGTTTCTAGCTCTATTAATGTATAGTCTTTTTCTGTTTCTTCTACTATTAATAGATCTTGTAATTCTTCATACATTATTATCTTATCATTACAAGTACAATTTTTTCCTTTATCACATTCTAGAGTTTTTTTCGATTTTATTTGATCATTTGAGATTTCGATTCTTTCTTTTGTCTTATCTTTAAGGAAACGATATTTAGTTAGCAGGTGTTGTGTCTGCACTGGTGAGTGAGTGATATTCCTAGCGAATATTACCCAAGTTTTCGTAACAAGACAACCACCATTATTTTGTATCATAAAATCTAATCCTAAGACAAATTCTGTTTTTATGTTTAAATCTCTAACTAGTATTTCACTGAGTGTATATGATGGTTTGTAGAATTTTTCACAAGTATTAATAAAACTTACCTTTGCTTTTGGTATATAGTCTGTATGGGTTTCGTCCATTTGCATGGATAGTTGAGGTTTTGGTAAATTTTTAATTAATTTTGATGGTAAAATTCTACTATTTAAAATATTTTTTGTACATCCTGAATCAACTATAGCTAATGTCTGGAACTCATATTCTTGAATTTTTATTCTTGATAAAACTTTGATTGTACTTATCTTCTTTTCTTCATTACATACCATTCCTTCAGATGGTAAATTCATTGATTTTTTCTGTTTAACTTTATTATTTTCAACAAATGTATTTAATAATTCTACCTCTACTAAATCTTTTTCTCTAATTATCTCTTTATTGTATACTCTTATCTTTAATTATCTTAGTCTTTCTTCTAATTCTAATATTCTGTCTTCTGTTGTTCTAGTTATTGGTTCCTTGTAAAATTTATTTAAATTATGTGTTGATTTTGGAGTTTCTAAGACTTCTGATGTTTTCTCTATACATTTTATGCATCCTTCCTTGTAATATTTCCTACATTTTGCCCTTTTGTTTTTACTTGGAAACCACTTACAAAAATAACACTGATTATTGTCTAATCCTTTTTCTTCCTCAAATTCATGTTCACATTCTTCTATCAAATTTACTAAATCATAGTAGTCTGAGTTTGTCTTTTCTAATCCTATTTCATTTATAAATTTCTCTTCTCCAGAATCTGAAGAATCAGATTTATTTATTTCTTCTTCATAAACTTCCATACTTCTAATAGAGTATATACTTTCATTATCTGACATATATTCGTCTATATTTATTAAATTTTTATTTACATCTTCTATTAATTGTGCATTCCTAGATCTATTATTGATTCTTTTTGGACAAGTATTTGCTAAGTGCTCTCTGCTTCCGCAGGTAAAACATTCTAATTTATTTTTGCAGGTTCTACCGGTATTATATTTTCTTACATATTTATTCTTATCTAGGTATGGCTTCTTTGCATTTGATTTTCTTAAATAATATTTCTTCTTAGGGCAGTAGTCTTTTTTATATGCCTTTCTATATTTCTTATTTTTATAATCTTGGTCATAATGTTATGTAGTATATATGTTCTTACAAAAATTTGTATCGCTTCTTTTTAATTATTTTTGTATCTATATATTGGTACATTTTTCTTGTAATACATCTATTACATGTTTTATTCTTTGTCCTATTGACCATGGGTTGTTTGGGTTTTGTATTACTCATTCTCTCTTGGACCATTTTTCTTCTATCTCTCTTCCTAGAGCCCCTGGTAATTTATTAAATAATCTAGCTCCTAGAGTCTGATCAAACGAGTTTCCACTAATTGTGCAATAATAAAAATAGTCGTTTAGAAATTCTTTAATCCTTGACCAATTATTAATACTTTGTTGTTCTAAACTTATTAGGGCTTTTTGCTGCAATACTACTAATCCACTATTGGGATCTTCTCCTGTTAATAGAGTATGTACTTTGTTTACAAAATTGTATAGATTTGAACCTAGTTCTACTAATTCTTGAAAGTCATGTGGGAATATTGTCTTATAAGCTTCCCAAACTGCTTTAGTACTTTCGCCTAAAAATGTTTCTAAATATCTATACATAATTTCTGCATCTGGTTCTTGATTACCCTGTATATGTTGTATGTAGTCTGCTACAACTACATTTTTCCATATGTCTATTACATTATTCCATGCCTGAGGGTCATGAGCTGGTAAATTTAAATTTTTTCCTTTATTACCACTTTCTTGTAGTCTAATGGGTTCTTCTATCAGCATTTTTTTTCTCTAGGTTTTATGTCTTGTTCTGCTTGAATTCTGGGTTTGTTCTGAATACTCTATATCTTGGTAAATTTCCTGTTGTTACTGGTACTCTTTGTATACCGGTTGTTCTTTGGAAAGGGCTTGTAGTGCTTGCTGCACTTTTCATAAATTCTTTTATACTTTTGTCTATACTATAACTCAATTCTGAGTCTTCACCTTTTAGTTCCTTTTTACGTGTATAACCATAATGGTCTGTTCTTAAATCACACTTTATAAAATGTTCTTTCATTTCTTCAAGTTTTAAGTTTCCTAATTTACAACCTGTGCATTTCAATACGCTATTGTTGTTTATTTCGTATAGGGCTTCTGCTTTCATTATAACCTTATTTACTTCAAAACCATCTTCTTCCATTATTTCTATATTCATAAAATTGGTGTTCTCACATTCTTCAATCTCTTCCTCAGTTTCTCTCTCATTTGTATATGTATAATCTGTACATCTTACTGAGGTGTCTTCTTTCTTATTAATATACATTAAATGATCTGTGGGTTTTAATATTTCTTTCTTACTGAAATTTTCTAAATTCCATTCTAATCCTGCATATTCTTCTGTATTTATCTTTAAAAGCTTCATTAATTTAATTCCTTTATTTCCCATTATACTTACTACATCATCTATCTTTAAATTAAATTTTATATAACTGTTGGTGGTAAGTTTTTCTATAAATCCTACACATATTAATAAATTATTTCCGCTATTCATTTCTTCATATCCTTTAGTCTGAATGACTATCTTTATATATTTTCCAAATACTAAAGAATTTATCATATAATTTGGACTACAATAAAAAAGTCCTTCATTTGTAAACATGTCTACTTCTGTTATTCCTATTATGGATCTTTTCAAGTCTAACCATCTATTATCATATATTGTAACTAATACCTTAGTTCCTAGATTTTTTCTAGTTAGGCCTTTCAAACCTACTACTATGAGTCCCATATGCATGAGGCTCATGTTTGACTTTGCAATCTGTCTTAAAGATTCTGGACTTTTTAAATTTACACTGGCACTATCATTTCCTACGTATAATTTCTCTTCCCTATAATGTTTATATAATTGTGCCATTGAAAACATTCCTTCATTGTATAAAGTCTTAGAGCTTAATAGTTTTAATTTGATTTGTTGAAAAAGTTGTATGTCTTTGTCTACGTCTACTATCTTTTCTAGCTGTTGTCTTAAAATTATTTTTGGTCTATTTATAATTCTAGATAACATGTTGGTTGTTAGTCTTTCTTGGGTGAAGCTTGATTTTGGTCTGTCTTGTCTGTTCGTGGATGTTGAAAAAAGGTCCATGCTTTTGGTTTGGTTTTAATAGCTTCTTCTTTTTCTTTTTGGGGAGTTATTTTTATCCTTTTTAGTTGTTCTATTAACTCTTCTATATTTTTATCTTGACTGTCTTTTTGTTTTTCTCTTTCTATATTTTTATTAAGTTCTAATAGTAGTAAAATTATAATACTATTCTATTTTATGATTAGAGAGTCTGCTTTTTCCTGAGGTTGATGGTCTGATAATCCTTCGAGATTTGGTTGAATCTGTGCTGCCTTTTGTAATATTGTTATATAAAGTGTATCTTGTAATATATCACTCATGAGAGTATTATATTTTTTATTTGGTTAATTTCTTTTCGTACCTCTTGTAGTACTAGCTTTATTTCCGTATTTTCTATGTTATCTCTGTCTTTATTAACTAAATCTTTGAACTTCTTATCTAATTCTGCTTGTTGATTTTTTAAGACATTAAAATTTAATTCTATTTTACCTACCAATTTCTTTTGTTTGTTTTGCAGGTCTTCTAATATCTCTAGAGTTTTCAATATTTTAGTATTTTCCTGTTGAGCTTTCTCTCCTAGATTTATTATAAAGTCTGTAATAGTATTTAGTTAAGAATCTTCTTCATGCAAAATATATTCTCCGTTACCGAAATTATATTTAATTAATGAATCATCTTTTATTCGTCTATGCCTCTTTTCTGCTTTTATTTGCAAATCTAAATATTCTATTTTCTTTAAGGAATCTATTGTAATGTTCTTATCCTAGCCAAAACATCTCTCTGTTGCATTCTTCTCTAATTGATTTTATTCTAATTTTTCAATAATCTATACAATATCCAATCTTTTCTAATTTTCTTTTTAATAGAAATAAGTGGTCTATACAGCGTAAAAGCTCTTCGCGGTATGAAAATATAATAGCTTCTGGCAAATCTATTGATTCTATTACTCTTATTTCTTCTATTAAATCTAGTTCCTTTTTTAGAAGTCGGTTAAAATATTTTAAATTTTTGTATAAGTAATTGTATGGCCTTTGAACTTGTCTAGCAAAAGGATGTGTTTTCATATACTTTTACTTAATTTTATCCTAAAGGAATATCTACTATGTCACACCATTTCTTTAGATAACTTATCCTTCTATTATAATATGTTATGTCGATTCTAATTTCATGTAAATCCCATCTTATTTCACTTAAATATTCTTTGAATGATTCTGATTATGAGGGTTCTATAGTAGTTAATAATTCCAAATAATTACTCAAAACTATTTCTAGTTCTACTTTGTCTGCCCTCTGTTTTATTTATTCGTTTAAAAGCCAATATCTGAATCGTATATCGTTAGCAAATGAATATCTTTTCATTTATTATTATTTCTAGACTTAAGATGCTTTATCAATTCGTACTCTAAACCGGATATTATGGTGATTAGATTATCTAGTCTTCTCGGATCTTCTTTTGTATTATTTAGTCTTTTATATTCTAAGTATAAACTATACAAATTATTTTGGATTTCTTCTAACGATTTTGTATTTCTATGAGGTGTGGTCATTAAGCTAAATAAAAAGGATACGTTTCTCTGAAAATCTTATCTACCCTTAGTTCATAGTTAATATAAATTATTTGGTCTCTGACTTCTCTTAATCTATTATCTACCTATTGTAGCTCTGTCCAGATTTCTTCTCTAGATTCTTTACAAAGCTCAAATAATTTAATATTTAACTGCCTTTATTTTATTAAGACGTTACATAAATTTATAAATTCTTTCTTTAAATTTCTAGTAGACCAATAATATGTTGAATCTAATATTATTAGACGTTCGTAGGATCTAGGCTTTCTTTTTTCCGTTCTTGATACCATATGTAATAAAGACTCCTAGAATCTTAGGGCTCTGATACTAATAATAGTAATAATATATTATTGACATATAGTAATAATATAGATAAGATAGACAGATAGTAATAATAGACAAATAGATAGTAGTAATATAGATAAGATAGTAATAATAATAAATAGATAGTAATAATATAGATAAGATAGTAATAATAATAGACAGATAGTAATAATATAGATAAGATAGTAATAATAGTAATAATAATAGACAGATAGTAATAATATAGATAAGATAGTAATAATAGTAATAATATAGATAATAATAACAATAATAATAGACAGATAGTAATAATACTAAAAAATAGAAAGCAAGAATAAACAGCTGATTTGGGTATAATTTCATTGGACCTCTTTTAGGATTCACTTCATAACACTTAAATTACTCCTGTGATTAATAATATTACATCTACTTGTCACGATCCAAAAATCGATAGGTCATGATGGCACTTGTTGCAACAAATCTTGACAAGTAAGCCTCTCACCCAAAACGATACACACGGGAAAAAGACAGAAATGCCCCTAAGGTAAGGTCTAGAATGAATCTGAACCATATAGATATAATAAAATCGGAAAGAATAAAATCAATACATGCAGTCATAACTCTGAAAACCTGGTGTTAGCAGTATAAGAACTACTAATATAATCCCGAAGTCAAGTACATCTGAAAAATAACCACAAAGAAAAATATATTTTTCCGAACACTAATAAAGACAAAAATAATACAGAAAGATAGAGGTGAACTATGGACGTATGAATGTCCAATCGCTACCTTGAGAAATTTGAAGGCGCTCAAAATCAACCAATCCAAGACACACTCAAGCTAGGACCTGCACCCAAAGGGCACAGTAGGAATGAGTACGGTACACTTGTACTCAGTAGATATCATAGGGCGACCAAGCAAAGTAGTAAATAAAGTATGCAAAATATACACTAAGGGCACGTCACCTGCAATCAGAAAATGTCCCACAACGGTAGCCCACACCACTTGCACTAACAGTTCTACAATATCCGCATATAATACACAACACACCAGAGAGGGATACAAATATACACAATATCACATACCAGTAGGACAAAAGAGGGACATGTATAATCAAGATCATCAAGTATAGTTAAAGGAAGATAGAACAATTAGACGTTAACAAGTTAAGATATAAAACAAATAGGTAGATGACAAGTCAATATGGCAATTCAAAAACAACATGAACACAATAAAACGGGTACAATGTATATGATAATGATGATGATGATGCATAGGATTGGCAGACAACCTTGAGTTTGGCACACAGCCTCAAGTTTGGCACACAACCTTAAGTTTGGCACACAGCCTCAAGGTCACCAATATCCGCAACTCTTCTCTGGTACAATCCTTCGGAGATAGTCTATAAAATCCAATATCTGATACAAATATCTAGTATTTTAGTGTTTTCAGTATTTTCAATGCACATCCATAACATAAGACATAAATCAAGTACACATATATGACAACAAGTATATATAAAGCAGTAAAACGAACAAGGGAAATGATGTGTATGATGACTTGAGAATGATGATGCAATGTTCACAATCATTTAAAATGAGTATTTCCACAACCAATCCATGTGATGTATTTCCACACCCAAACCACATGATACATTTTCACAACCATGTGAGTTAATATCCACTCATTATTTTTGTTTCATTCATGAATTTCCACATGTCTCATACCAACAAGTATGAATATATCATAATACAACAATTGTACCATATTAAGTATATCAATAATACAGTATAATTATTCACATTTATTTAGGGCTATCAACATCACATAGGACTCCACACTGTCACACACATCACATAATATCTCAATTTCGATAATTACATCACATATAGGCTCCACACGGGAACAACACATAAATAGCCATTTTTATGATAAGTTCCCACCCTTAACATGCATTTTGTACCATCATTTACTATCCAACCCAGTCTAAAAGAGTTAATCGATAACCTACCTTAAAAGCCAAAATTGGTCCACTACACTTCGAACCCAACCTTAATTTCCACGAACGATCCCGAACGCCATTAAAAATATCAAATATGAAATCTACGCATCAAAACAAAATCAATGACATCCATATTGGCTACTTTTGATTCGAAGTCAAAACGCACTCCCGAAATGAATTTTCAAAAAAGAAGGGAAAAATCAGAACTTTACTTTAAAAAAGTATTTTTCCATATTTTTAGAAACCTACAGCTGAAAACGCAAGTTAAATCGAGTAAAAAATAAGGTTCAAATTGAAAAAAGAACTATTTTTGAGCTTTACCGGGTAAAATCTTTGAAATCCGGATTAAAATCAAGAATCAGAATTGTTTTGAAAGTTAAATTGATGAAAAACTAGTAATTATAAGATAAAAACATTATTCAAGTGAAAAAAAGGTGAAATTGAGGTTTAAAATCAAACCCTAAAATTTTTGGAGTTTTCATAAATTAATCAAGAAATTACTAAAAAAAGGGTGAATTCTTACCTTATATCCAAAATAAAACCAAGAAATATATGTTAATCTAGCTTTCCAAACTCCCACAAACTTCACTTTTAAGCTATCACGCTATTTTAGGGGTTTAAATCCCAAGAGGCAAAATGAAAATGAGCAAAAATGGGCCCAAAACTGGTATTTATTATTTCAGATTTTTCTGCACAGATATAGCTGAAAAACTGAGTTTTTTACATCAATTCGGACTTCGATGGAGTGCCCAAAATTCGTTCGGAGTCCGACATATGCAAACGAACTATGTAACAACACTAAATTCAATGTTTCGGACGTGTTGGCGAAGTTGTATTTTTAAAAAAATATCATTTTTAAAAAATGACCCCCGAAACTCGAAATTGCAATTTTTCTAATCGAGGGTCGAAATAAGATTTAAAAGCCGTAAAATCACACCAAACATGCTAACACTCTAAAATCGACATTCTGGATCTGCTGGCGAATTTGAATTTTTCATCTAGGTTGTTTCGACCAAATGTGGGTCCCACACCCATATTTCTAATTTTCCAACTTTCCGATCAATAGGTCGAAATGAGTTCGGGTGCACCGGAACCCGAACCAAAGGTCTACCTAGACTAAAATCGATATTCTGCAGCTACTGGATCAGTCCGTTTAGCCACCTATCGTACGAATCAAAAGATATCCTCATAAGTCTAAAATAAGGCTCTCGAAGCTAACAAAACCACAATATCGCAAAAATGGTACCAAAATGCATCAAAAACTATGTCAATCACTCCCACACCCTAGAAATATCATAATGCAACTACGGGGAGGGGTAAAATAGTCAAATCACATAAAATCACAAATTTCACATATTTCATCAAATTTTTAGATCGTTATATCATCCACTACTAAACATCAAGTTCAGCCTCGAACTAAGGCAAAGAAATACCTGAATTCATGAAGAGTTGGGGATAGGAACTACGTGTATCAGACTCAACTCCCAAGTTGCCCCATCTACAGGTCGATGTCACTACTGAACCTTAACTACAGGGATAACTCTAGAGCATAACCATCTAACATCCCTAGCCAAAATGGAGATTGACTCCTCAACAAAAAACAACCGCTAATCTGACTGAACCGACTCCCAACGAACGACTGAGGCTCATCAGAAATATAGCGGTAAAGCATAGAAATATCAAAAACTAGATGAACAACTGTTAAATCAGGGGGCAAATCCAACTCATAAGCTACATCACCAACAGTTCGAAGAATCTCAAATGGACCAATATACTTGGGGCTAAGCTTGCTCCTCTCCCAAACCTCATTACACCCTTCATGGGTGAAACTCGATGAAAGACACGATCACCAACACTAAATCAAGGCACGAAGTCTACAATCAACATACAACTTCTGCCTACTCTGAGCCGTTCTAAGTCTATCCTGAATGACCAAACTCTATCCCAAGACTCACGAAGCAAGTTCGTACCTTGAGGTCTCACCTCTGAAATATCAAACCAACTCAATGGGAGAGACAACTCCTGCCATACAATTCCTCAAAAGGAGCCATATCAATACTGAAATGGTAGCTATTATTATATGCAAACTCTACTAAAGCCAAAAGTTGCTCCTACTGGACACCAAAATCCATCATGCATGCGCGGAGCATCCTCTTAAACTTGGATAGTCCGCTCTGACTGGCCATCAGTCTGGGGTGAAATGCTATGCTAAGATCAACCTGAGTACTCAACTCATCCTAAAAAGTCTTTCGAAAGTGAGATCTGAACACATAACCTCGATCGGAAATAATGGACACCGACGCACCATGCAGATGCACAATCTCCCGAATAAAAATAGGGGCTAACCTCTCAGCACTGAATGAGACCCAAACCAGAATAAAATAAGGTGACTAGGTCAATCAATTCACGATGACCCAAACATTGTCAGAACCATGAGATGTCCGAGGCGAACCAGTCACAAAGTCCATGGTGATCTGTTCCCACTTCTACTCGGGAATTGGTAACCTCTAAAACAATCCACCAGGTCTTATATGCTTGACCTCCACCTACTGACAGCATAGGAAACAAGCCATAAAATCTACTATATATCGCCTCAGACCACTCCACCAGTAGTGTTGCCTCAAATCATGATACATCTTAGTCACACCTGGATGGATAGAATATCTGGAACAATAGGCCTCCTCCAAGATCAACCTAATCTAATCACTCACTCTTGGAAAACAAACTCAGCCCCGAATCCTCAAAACTCCATCTGAATCAAGTGAGTCTTTCTTAACCTCCCCACTCAACACCTTATCTCAAATCAACCTCAATCCAATATTATCAAATTAATAAGCTTAAATCTACTCCATCAAAGAAGATCTAGCGTCCACAAATACAAAAATATGCCTAGGTGTTAAAATATCAAGCCTAACTATCTGGTTATCCAAAGACTGAACCTTTGAGTCCAAAGGCCTCTCCTGGATCAAAAGATACGCAAAGCTATCCATGTTAGTCAACTTTCAGCTCAAGGCATCCACAACCACATTAGCCTTTCCTGGATGGTAGAGAATAGTCAAGCCATAATCTTTAAGTAACTCAAGCTAACGGCGTTGCCTCATATTAAGATATCGTTGGGTGAAGAAGTATTGAAGGCTACGATAATCTGAGAAGATCTCACAATAAACTCTATACAAGTAGTGTCGCCATAACTTCAAGGCAAACACAATTGTGCACAACTCCAAATCATGCGTAGAATAATTCCTCTCATGAGGTTTCAACTCACGAGATGCATACGCAATTACCTAGCCCTCCTGCATCAACACAACACCTAATCCAATACCTGAAGCATCACAAAAGACGGTAAAACCCATGCCCTTCAACGGCAAAGTCAAGATAGGAGCTGAAGTCAATAAATTCTTGAGCTTTTGAAAGCTCACCTCACAAGAATTGGACTACTGAAAAGAAATCTTCTTCTAGGTCAACTTGGTTAATAGAGCTGCAATGGATGAAAGTCCCTCAACAAAACACCAATAATAACCTACCAAGCCAATAAAACTCTAAATCTTGATGGACGAAGTAAATCTATCCCAATCACTAACCGCGATAATCTTGGTTGGATCAACCATAATACCTTCCTTAGTCACTACATGATCCAAGAAAGAAACAGACTCCAATAAAAACTCGCACTTAGAGAACTTCGCATACAACTTCTCATCCCTCAATTTTGAAAGCATAATCCACAAATATTCCTCATGCTCAACCTCACTCTTAGAATAAACCAAGATATCATCAATAGATACAATAACAAAGGAGTCGAGATACGGTCAAAATACTCGGTTCATCAACTCCATGAATGCGGCAGGGGCATTGGTCAACTGAAAAAACATGAATAAGAACTCATAATGACCATATAGAGTCCTAAAAGTTGTCTTCAAAATATCCAAAGCTCTAATCCTCAACTGGTGATAACCGAACCTCAAATCTATCTTCGAAAACACCGCAGCATCCTGAGCTAATCAAATAAATTATCAATGTGAGAAAGAGGATATTTATTCTTAATCATCACCTTATTAGACCGTTGATAACCAATACACATCCGCATAGACCCATCATTTTTCTTCACAAATTAGGCAGGCGCACCCCAAGGCAAAACACTAGGTCAGATAAATCCTTTATCTGACAACTTCTGCAACTGATCCTTTAATTTTTTTAATTCGGTTGGGGCATCTTATAAGGAGGAATAAAAATGGACTTGGTGCCCGAATCAACATCAATAGCAAAAATAATATCCCAATCCAGAGGCATACCAGGCAAGTTCGTAGGGAACACATCTATGAACTCATGGACAACACGGACAGAATCAAAGAAAGGAGGAGAAACAACACTAGTATCACAAATATGAGCAAAATAAGATAAATATCCCTTCTTAACCAATTTATATTCCTGAACATAAGATATAATCCTCTTAGGACCCAAATGAAGTGCACCCTTCTAAGTTATCCTTGGCACACCCGATGAAGCTAAAGTCACGGTCTTGGCATAACAATCTAGGATGGCATGATAAGGATTCAACCAATCCATACCCAAAATAACATCAAAATTGACCATGTCTAAAATAAATAAGTCTACCAAAGTCTCATGCTCGACAAAAGTCACAACACAAGATCGGTGCACTCGATTCACTACTAAAGAATCACCTACCGGGATAGATACATGAATAGTCTTGGGAAGAGGATCACTAACAGAATCAAACCTGAAGTAAAATACACATACACATAGGAGAAAGTCGATCCAAGATAAAATAATACAGATGTAGGTCTAAAGTAATGGGGACGATACCTATAATCACAATATCAAAAGCCTCTACTTCAGGTCTGGCTAGTATTGCATAACACTGACCACAACCACCAACTGCCTGGGTGGCCCCATGACCACCACTAGGGGCTCTACCATCTTTACCTCTCGTACCTCTGGTAGAACCCCTACCTCTCACAGCTGAAATAGGAGTAGCCCGAATCACCCAACGGGGACAGTCCCTGGCCACATGGTCAATCTCATCACATATATAGTAACCTCTACGACCAGCCTCAATAGGAAAAGGTAAAACTGGGCTTGAACGGACACCCTAAACTACTGAACTAGAAGATCCACCACCTGAACTTTGTAAAGACATCACTAGCCTACCATGGTATCCAAGAGAACCTCTAAAATCTCTGCCTCGAGAGGTCTGACTCCTGAACTCACCAAAATATTGCACCTTCCAAATGCCTCCCTAAAATGCACTAAGAATACCCTCTGTCATCTTAGCATGATCCACTATACTCTGGAAAGAAACCCCAAACACAACCATCTGAGATGTAGCTAACTAAAGAGAAACATCCAAACCCTTCACGAACTTTTGAATCTTCATAGACTTAGTGGAAATGCTATCATAGGAATATGTGGATAGGGTATGGAAGCGTGCCTCATACTCAGCAACGGTCATGAAGTCTTTCTCTAAATAATCAAAATCGTCCCGTATCCGATCCCTTAAACTATAAGGCACGAATCTCACCATAAAGGCATCAACAAACTGATCCTAGACAACTCAGAAACATCAATAGGCCTACAATCGACAAATAATCTCCACCAATCTCTCGCAGTATCTCTCAACTGATAGTAGTATAAGCCACACCATCCACGCATAAAGAGTGAAACACAACTCAGAACACAAGGTATGAAAGAACTTCATAAGATAAAGAATAAAATGAGGAAAGTTTCCTAACGATGTCCTATAACCTCTCAAAGATAGATACTGACGTCTACATACCGATCTGCGAGACTCTATTAGACATCCCGTTCTTACACCATTGAGGCCAATGAAACCTGGCTTCTCTAATACCAATTTTTCACGACCCAAAAATTAATAGGTCATTATAGAACTTGTTGCAGCGAAACTTGACAAGTAAGCCTCTCACCCAAAACGATAAAAATGGGGGAAAAGACAGAAATTCCCCTAAGGTAAGGCTTCTAGAACGAATCCTAACCATATAGATATAATAAAAGCTAAAAGAATAAAATTAATACATGCAGCCATAGCTCCCAAAACCTCATGTCAGCAGTATAAGAACCACTAATACAATCCTGAAAATATATCAAAAAAATAACAACAAAGGAAAATATTTGTCTCCGAACACTAATAAAGACATAACTAATATAAAAAGAAAGAGGTGAACTAAGGACGTATGAATATCCAACCGCTACCTTAAGAAATCTGAAGGCGCTCAAAATCAACCAATCTGAGATGCACTCAAGCTAGTACCTGCACTCAAAGGGCGCAGTAGGCATGAGTACGGTCCACTTGAACTCAGTAGGTATCATAGGTCGATCAAGCAAATTAGTAAAAAAAGTATATAAAATATACACTAAGGGCACGTCACCTGCAACCAAAAAGTGTCCCACAATGGTAACCCACACCACTTTCACTAATAGTTCTACAATATCCACGTATAATACACAACACACCAGATAGGGGTACAAATATACACAATATCACATACAAGTAAGACAAAAGAGGGACATGTATAATCAGCATCATAAAATATGGTTAAAGAAAGATAGAACAATTACACATTAACAAGTCAAGATATAGAACAAATAGGTAGATGACAAGTCAATATGGAAATTCAAACATAACATAAAAACAATAAAGTGGGTGCAATGTATATGATGATAATAATGATGATGATGATAATGATGCATGGGATTGGCACACCGCCTTGAGTTTGGCACACAACCTCAAGTTTGGCACACAGCCTCAAGATCACCAATATCCACAACTATTCTCTGGCACGATCCTTCGGAGATGGTCCATAAAATCCAATATCTGATACCAATATCCAGTATTTTAGTGTTTCTTGTATTTCCAAAGAACACACATAACATAAGACATAAATAAAGTACACATACATGACAATAAGTATATATAAATCAGAAAATGAATAAGTGAAGTAATACATATATAGACATGAGAATGACAATGCAATGTTCACAACCATTCAAAATGAGTATTTCTAAAACTAGTCCACGTGATGTATTTCCACACCCAAACCACATGATGCATTTTCATAATCAACAACAACAACAACAACTAACCCAGTGTATTCCCACAAAGTGGGGTCTGGGGAGGGTAGAATGTATGTAGTCCATACTGCTACCTCTAAAGAAGTAGAGAGGTTATTTCGATAGACCCTCGGCTCAAGATAGAGAATAGTAAACAAGAGCCTAATGCACCATTAAGCATGGTGGGTGGCATAACATAAAAGGAATAAGACATACTAAAAATAAAATATAAATCAGAGCAATACAAAATAAGATAAATAAGCGCAATATGAAATAAGAGATAAGAAATATGGCATCGAGAAAGTACGAGCCCCACCTATGGACACAATCCTGGGATTACTAACCTAACTATACATGAGCTCTTCTACTATTAGCTATAACCCACGCGCGCGACCTAAATTTTTACCCTTATCCGCAACCTCCACACCTTCCTATCTAGGGTCAGGTCCTCAGTAAGTTGTAGCTGCTCTATATCATGTCTAATCACTTCTCTCCAGTACTTTTTTGACCTACCTCTCCTCCTCCGAAATCCATCCAATGCTAGCCTCTCACACCTATGAACTGGGGCATCCGTGCCCCTTCTCATCACATGCCCAAACTATCTCAACCTTCTTTCTCGCATCTTGTCCTCCATCGAAGACACTCCCACCTTCTTCCGGACTATCTCATTCCAAACTCTATCCTCTCTAGTAAGTCCACACATCCAACGCAATATTCTCATTTCCGCCACCTTCAAATTTTGAATGTGGGAGTTCTTGACTGGCCAACACTCTGCTCCATATAACATAGTTGGACGGACTACCACTTTATAAAATTTGCCTTTAAGCTTAAGTGGCACCTTCTTATCATACAACACACCCGAGGCGAGCCTCCACTTCATCCAACCTGGTCCAATACGGTTAGAGATATCCTCATCAATTTCGTCATTCCCTTGAATCATAGACCCAAGATACTTAAAACTATCCCTCTTACCAACATCCTAGGAATCCAGCCTCACCACCACATCATCCTCCTGCCTCAAGTCGCTAAACTTGTATTCCATATACTCTGTCTTGGACCTACTCAACCTGAAACCCTTGGACTCCAGGGTTTGCCTATAAACCTCCAATTTTTATTCACACCCCCTCACATCTCGTCAATCAACACTACATCATCCTCAAACAACATACACCATGCCATCTCCTCTTGAATATGTTGCGTCAACACATCTATCACCAGCACAAATAGGAACGGGCTAAGAGTCCAACCCTGATGTAACCTTATCTCGACTAAAAAATATTTTGAGTCCCCTCCTGTCGTTCTCACCCTAGTTTTTCCTCCATCGTACATGTCCTTAATATCTCTGATGTACACCACCGGGACCCCTCTTGCCTCTAAGAATCTCCAATGAACCTCCATAGGGACTTTGTCATAAGCCTTCTCCAAGTCGATGAACACCATGTGCAAATCCTTTTTTCTTTCCTTATACTATTCCACCAATCTCCTCACTAGGTGTATTACATCTTTCATCGAGCGACTGGTCATAAAACCAAACTGATTCTCTGAAATAGTCACCAATGGAAAATCCCTCTTTCTTTCCCTATATTCTCTTAAATGCATTTTCACAATCATGTGAGTTAATATCCATTCATTATTTCTATTTCATCCATGAATTTTTACAGGTCTCATATACTAACAAGTAGGAATATATCACTATACCGCAATGGTAGCATATTAGGTATTTCAACAATACAGTATAATTATTCATATGTATTTAGGGCTATCAACATCACATAGGACTCCACACAGTCATGATCATCACATAATATCTTAATTTTGACATTACATCACATATAGGCCCCCACATAGGAACAATGATAACGCTCAATCTACAGCTCTCGTAGGAGTGTAAAGCGGTCGTTAGCAAATATAGAACCCAACCTGGGTTAGGTATTGATCCCACAGGGAATAGCTTGGTCAACAACTAAGCAACGATTACTAGACTTTTAGTGCAAGTCTCGTAAGAAGGGGGTTTGTAATGTGTAACCAAATTATTAAAGCAAAAACTGAAAATAGCAAAGTAAAAAGAAAGAATGTTTAGTAGGTTGTGAAACAATGAGAATTGAGGAGTTGGGGTTATGTCCACCTTCTGAGTTATACGTCTCTATTGACTATGAGTGTGTTGAATTCAGACATGCATGTGCTTATAGAGAATTGTATTCGATGGTAAATCCAGGCGTCTTTCGACCTATTCGAGGATTATTTCACTTTAACTCTTTCGAGCTTAAAGCGTGTCTAACGGTATGAATTCTCCAAGAGGTTAATCCAGTTACGGCACTAACTTTTTAATAGGGGATGGGACCCTACTACCTTGACATTATCTCTTTTCCAGACAGATAACCTTTCTTTCGAACAAGTTAAATGTTATACTAGCGTATTCTTGCGTTTGCAACCACAAAGAATTTAGATTAAGATGAAGAGAATAATGATATAAGCAACATATGTGTCACGTACTCACAAACTCACAACAATAGATAGTATCTCATTCGGCTTCCATAACCCCAACAAAGAAGTTTAGTTACCCATGAGTGCGAAGGAAATCACAATTGACATTGTTGTTATACCACAATAAAGATTTCACGTTTGTAATGGTGTGGTAGGCGTTAGGCGTGAATCCCTTAGCAAAGTAACGTTTCTCTTATTGTGGAATTTAAGAATAGATGAATAGAAGAAGAAAAATAGAATTAATGGAAGAATGATTGTTTAGAACTAGAATGTCTTAGAAGTAGAATAGAATAGAATTGAATGTCAGAAGATGTCTAAAATCTCTAGCAAGATAGGGTATTTATAATACCCATATCCTATTCCTACTAAGCTAATGAAATGCTTAACCAAATCCTACTAAGCTAATGAAATACTTAACCCAATTGTACTAGGTTAATGTATCATTATCCTAATCCTAACAAGTTAATGTAATACTTAACCCAATTGTACTAGGTTAATGTATCATTATCCTAATCCTAATAAGTTACTGCTAGTCCCCAAAGTCTTCAGAAATGTTGTTTTAGCCCGGGACAGAATTTCCATGCGCCATCTTTAGTCCTTGGCGTCCAAGATTGGCTTTTCTCCTTTCGTGAAGCTTTCTTTGGCGTCAAGTTATCCATGAAATGCTGAATTCTGCATCATTTATACCTGAAACTTTGCTAATCATGTTCGTTAGCTCACTTACAGGAAAATGGACTAAAAGTGCATGAAATATATAATTTGTTCTCAAAACTAGGCTAAAATATGAGCAAAATATAGTGCTATAGGCGTGTAAATTCGCCCATCATCAACACCCCACACTTAAAGTTTTGTTCGTCCTCGAACAAAATATCATGTCCCTCTAAACATCAACTTAGGGTTTCACAGCAACAACATAAAATATTCGTCAAGACAAGCACAATAATTATCAACAAAGAGTAGTTTTCCGATCATTAGTAGAGACCATTTAGCCTCCAACATAGACTCGTGATGGTGGTCAACTCATATTCAAAAGTTAAGGCACAAAGAATCATACACAACTACCCAAAACTCATCAACCATGTGTGTCTCACAAAATATTACCCATAATCACTCATAAGTATAGCATATTTTTCAAACATGGGTATCAAAATATCCTTGCTCTCACTCTCACAAAGAATTCATATGCAGCAACTGATGACCATAGGCTTGCCCTTAGTGTAATGCTCCACTAAATGTCAGAATGCTAAGCTTAGAATCAAATAGGTCTTTTGATGGTTGTAATGTAGGCTAAGGGACGGGTAGGACTATTTTGGCCAGAAATAGTGACTATGTTCCTAAGTGCTTTAATACATCACATTGTGTCATTAACACTTTTCTTTCTAACAACCTTTCTTTCATTTATTCTACCACCCTTTTTCTCCTCTTTTGTTTTTCGATTTTAAACATGACTAACTTTTCAGTTTTTTCTTCCTTTTTCTTTTCATAACATACCTCTTATGATAGCACTTCTTTTTCATAGCAATTTCAAGCACCAATGCATTCTAAAGCATCATACTCACCCAATTTCCTCTTATTTTGTCACATGACTTTACACTTTAAAGCACTTAGGAATTTGGATCAAATTATGGTCTTGAAAAAAATGGATTAGGCTTTCATATGAGGTTGTCAAAGAAAATAGGCTAAAGGCTAAAAAAGGGTTGACTAGGATAATATCCATGGGTAGGTAAAAAGAAGGTAAATAATCATAGGTTGCCAAAGAAATGCCTAAATCATCTCCTAGACTTGCACTCTTTATTTTCGCTTTACATACATACCAGGCAAGTTCTAGCATCAGCCACAAGCACACAATATACTATTATCTCACACACACAAGGCACATGGTCGACTTTATTGGGAGTAGTATAGACTCTTGACCTACAGATGAAGGAATTAAACCAAACAATATCATATAGTGAGTCACAATTAGAGCCTAAACGTCTCAATAGTCATGATTTTAGTACAAACTCTTGTCATAATCTCATGCTGCCTATTAGAATAATTTCATGCGATGCAAAGTTAAAAAAAAAAATTTAACTACTGAAAAAAAACAATTAACTACTAACAAAACACACAAACATAAATAAATGCAAATGTGGATAGAGAAGTATAGCATGCAAATACCAGCACCCCACACTTAGACGGGACACACTGTCCTCAGTGGAAAATAAATAAGAAGAACCTGGTTAGTCGGACTCATCCTCTATGTCTGGGGTCATACCCCTTGCATCGGAATCATCATCAGAGTCGTCATCCTCAAAAGTTCCTCATAAGTATCCCACTTAATTCCAAGAGTGAGTCGAGGTATTTGCAGCGAGGAGGGTTCTTATTGCTCTTTTCGGCCTCTTTTCTTGCCTTTTTGTGAAGTGGTAGCCTTATCTTTGCCTTGTCTTGCTTTGGGTGCCATTGTACCTGATACTTAAAACAATGTTCATGTTAGCATCATCTCGATGGATACAATCTATAAACAAGCAGTAGTGGCACCACCCCACACTTAGTTTGTTGGTATAGACTAGTGAAGTGAAAGTGGTCGATTACTCAGACTTCATCGACATACGTTTTAGGGGCTATATTCCAACAAGAAATTCAGATATGTAACACTTCTTGCAATCTTTGCAATACTTTCATGTTAGGTATATCAAGACTTCTACATAGGGATTACATCATGGTATAGTTTCTATCAATAATCACAATCTCCTATGTCGGTAGGCAACTATAAGTCTTATTCCGATGAGCGAGACATCCCAACATGTAAGTATTCAAGTGACAAGAGTATGCAATGTTCATGACTATAGCAATTCCGCAAGTAGTATGACAATGCATCAAAATCGAATTGAAGTCGGAAACAAGTTAAGATCATCCTAACATATATGTTCACTCACTTGGTTGTGTATCAACAATTCAAACACATTCACATCTCCAATACTTCTTCAAGATTTAGCAATTCATAATAGACATAGTAACGTAGTACTTACGAAAAATAGATGAAGAACACAAGAGTACTTACGTGATTGAAGCCTTTGGAGATGTTCTTGTGAAGTGGAAGAGCAAAAGTTTTGAGAAGATTTGGATGCTATGTGCGGCGCCTATGTTAGGTTTTCAATGTGTTTGTGCCTCAAGACTAAGTCTCCTTTATATAGGAAAAGAATGGGTCGGGTTTTGACCCATTTAAAATCGGTTTTGGAGACAAAAAATGACCATAGGCGGCGCCTTTAGCTTTGCCTATGCTTGGCATAGGCGGCGCCTAATGCAAAGCCTATGGTGAGCATAGGCGGCGCCTAGTGCAATGCCTTTAGTGACCATAGGTGGCGCCTTTAGCATGGCCTGTGAGATTCAGAGACAAAATGCTTTGGCATAGGCGGCGCCTATGCTATGGCATACTTGAGCATGGGCGGCACCTATGCTATAGCACACTAGATTCCGAGACCTTGAGCTATAGTATAGGCTTTGCCTTGTTCGTGGCCTAGTTTTACCTAGGCCTAGCCTTGCTCGATGCCTATTTTTTCATGAGCAATGCTCAATCCATAGCCTTATGCATCTTAATTCCTAACTTACCACCTTTACCATGCCATACGTCCAAATCGCATCTGAAATCGATCTCCTCGTTTTATACCTCTTGCACCTACATTCGCTCAAAACCAATGAAAACGATTAGTACGATGGGTTGCCTCCCATCAAGCGCCTTAGTTTTGGTCGTGGCACGAATCTTATTTTTGGATTTTTATTTATCAAAAATGAAACACGTACTAGAATGAGAGAAAGAAAAATAAAAAATGATAAACGATGGGTTGCCTCCCATCTAGCGCTTGATTAATTATCGCGGCACGACATAGCTATCTCGATTACTTAGACTTCATCGATATGGATGGTTGATCATTTTCTGAATGGATTCAGATGATAATGAGGCTTACTTGTAGGCATGCAATCTTCTTCGAGATGACCCTTGTGCATGCCTATCCCAGGAGGGATACCAATTATATCATCAATAGTCCAACCCATAGCTCTCATGTATCTCTTCAGAGAAGAGATGAGAGCCTCTACGTTCTGTTTACTTAAATCATCCGCACTCACCGGAAGTATATTTATACTTTCCAAGAACACATACCTTAGATAATCGGGGAGCTCTTTTGATTCTAGCATTGGTGGCTCTTCAAGGGAAGTCTTCGCTGTTGGTGATGGTTGATTCTTAAGATCACAGTCCGGTTACTTAGGAGTATGGGAATAGGACTCTATTTCTGTTAGAGCACCCATAAGTTCTTCATAATCTTCATCGTCCTCATGCTCAACATTCAGTGGCGCAGCAGACAATGGCTCAACAGTAAGCTGTTTCTCTACAGATAATGCTTTCTTATCCTCATGATGAACATCATCTACAGAGAACACATTCATATTGCTGGGTTGCTTCATTACTTTGCATATATCAAAGCGGACCACTTCGTCATTCAACCAAAATAAAAGCTCATTAGCTCTCATGTCAATAAGAACACTTCCCGTTGCAAGGAAAGGACGTCCCAAGATTATGGGTACTTCAGAATCCACCTCGTAATCCAAAATCACAAAGTCTGCAGGAAAAATGAAGGTAGACACCTTCACCAGCACATCATTCAAGATACCCACAGGTCGTTTTACTGACCTATCCGCCATCACGAGCCGCATATTGGTTGGTGTAGGGTCGCCCAACCCCAACTTTCTGTAGATGGATAGTGGCATCAAATTGATGCTAGCTCCCAAATCACACAATGCTTTGGCAAAATTCATAGATCCAACCGTGCAAGGAATAGTGAAAGCACCAGGGTCTGCCTTCTTCTGTACTAAGGACCTTGTGGCAATTGCACTGCAATGATGAATATTATCTGCCGGCTCATAGCTTACTGCCCGCTTCTTTGTTAAAAGGTCCTTCATGAATTTAGCGTATCCGGGCATTTGTTCTAGTGCCTCCACCAATGGAACATTAATGGTCAGCTGTTTTAACATTGCCATGAATTTACTGAACCTTGTATCATCCGCCTGCTTCTTCAATCTTTAAGGAAAAGGTGGTGGTGGATAGGGAAGTGTTCTCTCCACAGCTTTCTTCTCCTCTTGCTTCCATATTTTGGTCTTTTCAAGCTTCAAAGTACTAGGGGTGACGTCATGGACGTCATGGTCAGCTTCTATGGCGTCATCATCTTCCTTATGTTCGGCCACTTGCTTGCTTTGGGATAAATTTTCTAGCACCTTACCACTCCTGGTGGTAATAGCCATGCATGATCCGTCGTTCCTTGGATTTTGCACAGTGTCGCTAGGTAGAGTTCCAGCCTTTCTTTGATTGAGTGCTGCTGAAAGTTGGCTCAATTGCTGCTCTATTTGCTTTGTTGAAGTGGAATGTGAGTCAACTAATTACTTCATTGAGGACAAATCATTTATTACCTCCGTTACTCCTGCGCTCGTTGCTTCCACTCCTTTCAGTAGTTTAGCCATCATGTCTTCCATACTTCCAGAACTAGATGTGGTGGTGTCACGTCTTCCAGGGGGTACGTATAAACCACTTTTTTCATTCTTGTTCTTCCAACTACCTTGGTCCTTGTTTCCATATTTATCATAATAGTTCCGACCTTGGTTTCCTTGGGTATTACCTCGGAAACCCCCCTGATTGTTTAAGTAGTTGGCTTCTTCTTCTGAATCAGATTCGTCTCTTCCTTTTGACGCAATGGCTTTGACTTTTTCGGTCTTCCCTGATAATAGATGCTTTGTATGAAGATCCACTTGTGTCTTCATGTGCGCCATAACTTGATCACGTTCTTCTTCTCTTCTCCTTTGGTCTGCAGTCATGCCTATAGATAAAGTGGGGCTTGCTACCTCAGAATCCCTGGTATGCCAAGCTCTACTTTGCTTCGTCATACGATCTAACATATTTCTTGCCTGACCAAAGGTGAGATCCATAAATGATCCTCCAGCCGCATTATCCACAAATGGTTTAGTTATTGAATTCAAGGCTCTGTAAAGTATCTCCATTAGGTGAACATTAGTCATGTGATGGTTTGGGCACCTCATTAGCTTCGTCTTGAACCTCTCCCATATTTCATGAAGGGCTTCAGTTGGAAGCTGACGAAAGTTGCTGATTTCATCTCTTATTTGTGCTCTTTTGGATGGCGGAAAGAATCTTTCTAGGAAAGCGTCTCTCAATTGCCTCCAATTTGTAATAGAATCAGGAGTCAGCCCATTCAACCATAGAGTTGACTCCCCAAACAGAGACAATGGAAATAAGCGTAACCGAATTGCATTCTGACCAACACCAGGATTGTCAAACGACTTGCATGTAGAAATAAAGTTGATGAGATGCATATTCGGATCATCGCCTGCTAGTCCACCAAATAATCCCTTGAGTTGCAATAACTGAATCATGGTGCTCGTGATGTTGAACTTGGCTTCGGGTGCCAATGGTGGAGGAATAATGGCTCATGTGGCTCCGGCTCCATCAAGATCATCATCATCACCGTCGAAAGCTGGCTGCATAGCTTGGCATTCAGGCCTAAACCTATCTTGACGATCTCTTCTGTTGGCAGGTGTTGCGATCTCAGCGGCATGCCTAGGGTTTAGTAGCTCGTCTTCACCTAGATCTTCATCGTCAGGATTTGTTGCTCGCCCCGGGTTATCAATATTCTGTTGATGCACTTGAGCGGCGGCTAGCGCAGCTAGTCTCGCCTGTTCCTGTTGAGCAGCCACCCTTTCAATTGCGTGTTGTGCCTCCATTCTGGGAATACGTTGTGGTTCAGGATTGATAGGTAATAACGGTTGACCAGAACTTCAGGTATGGGGCATGCACTGAATAAAAACCTGCAGTAAACAAAAACAAAAACTAAAAGTAAAAGTATGAGAATCTTTGACCAAAGGGTCTAGTAATTATTACAAACTTAATTGACACTTGTATTCCCCGGCAGCGGCGCCAATTTTTGATAACGCTCAATCTACAGCTCTCGTAGGAGTGTAAAGCGGTCGTTAGCAAATATAGAACCCAACCTGGGTTGGGTATCGATCCCACAGGGAATAGCTTGGTCAACAGTAAGCAATGATTACTAGACTTTTAGTGCAAGTCTCGTAAGAAGGGGGTTTGTAATGTGTAACCAAATTATTAAAGCAAAAACTGAAAATAGCAAAGTAAAAAGAAAGAATGTTTAGTAGGTTGTGAAACAATGAGAATTGAGGAGTTGGGGTTATGTCCACCTTCTGAGTTATACGTCTCTATTGACTATGAGTGTGTTGAATTCAGACATGCATGTGCTTATAGAGAATTGTATTCGATGGTAAATCCAGGCGTCTTTCGACCTATTCGAGGATTATTTCACTTTAACTCTTTCGAGCTTAAAGCGTGTCTAACGGTACGAATTCTCCAAGAGGTTAATCCAGTTACGGCACTAACTTTTTAATAGGGGATGGGACCCTACTACCTTGACATTATCTCTTTTCCAGACAAATAACCTTTCTTTAGAACAAGTTAAATGTTATACTAGCGTATTCTTGCGTTTGCAACCACAAAGAATTTAGATTAAGATGAAGAGAATAATGATATAAGCAACATATGTGTCACGTACTCACAAACTCACAGCAATAGATAGTATCTCATTCGGCTTCCATAACCCCAACAAAGAAGTTTAGTTACCCATGAGTGCGAAGGAAATCACAATTGACATTGTTGTTATACCACAATAAAGATTTCACGTTTGTAATGGTGTGGTAGGCGTTAGGCGTGAATCCCTTAGCAAAGTAACGTTTCTCTTATTGTGGAATTTAAGAATAGATGAATAGAAGAAGAAAAATAGAATTAATGGAAGAATGATTGTTTAGAACTAGAATGTCTTAGAAGTAGAATAGAATAGAATTGAATGTCAGAAGATGTCTAAAATCTCTAGCAAGATAGGGTATTTATAATACCCATATCCTATTCCTACTAAGCTAATAAAATGCTTAACCAAATCCTACTAAGCTAATGAAATACTTAACCCAATTGTACTAGGTTAATGTATCATTATCCTAATCCTAACAAGCTAATGTAATACTTAACCCAATTGTACTAGGTTAATGTATCATTATCCTAATCCTAATAAGTTACTGCTAGTCCCCAAAGTCTTCAGAAATGTTGTTTTAGCCCGGGACAGAATTTCCATGCGCCATCTTTAGTCCTTGGCGTCCAAGATTGGCTTTTCTCCTTTTGTGAAGCTTTCTTTGGCATCAAGTTATCCATGAAATGCTGAATTCTGCATCATTTATACCTGAAACTTTGCTAATCATGTTCGTTAGCTCACTTACAGGAAAATGGACTAAAAGTGCATGAAATATATAATTTGTTCTCAAAACTAGGCTAAAATATGGGCAAAATATAGTGCTATAGGCGTGTAAATTCGCCTATCATCAAACAACATATAGATAGATATTTTTCATGATTAGTTCCCACCCTTAACATGCATTTTATACCATCATTTACTATTCAGTCCAGTTTGAAAGAGTTAAGCCATAACATATCTCAAAAGCCGAAATCGATTCGCTACACTTCGAGCCCACTACCTTACTTTCCATGAATAATCCCTAAATCTACTACAAATATCAAATATGAAATCTATATGTAAAAAAACCAATGACACCTATATTGACCACTTTTTGTTCGGGGTCAAAACGGACCCCTGGAACGAGTTTTCAAAATACAAGGGCAAAATCAGAAATTTACTTTTAAAATATGTTCCCATATTTTTAGGAACGTACAATTGAAAACCCAAGTCAAAACGAATCAAAAATGAGGTTCAAATCGAAGAAAAACTATTTTTGAGCTTTACAGGGTAAAATCTAGGTTAAAATCAAGAATCGGAGTTGTTTTGAAGGTTAAATTGATGAAAAATAGTAATTATAAGATAAAAATATTATTCAAGTAAAAAGGAGTGAAATTGAGGTTAAAAATCAAACCCTAATATTTTGGGAATTTTGAGAAATTAATAAAGAAATTACTAAGAAAATGGTAATTCTTACCTTATATCCATGATAAAATCAAGAAATATATGTTAATCTAGCTTTCCAAGCTCCTACAAACTTCACTTTTATGCTCTCATACTATTTTAGGGTTTAACTCCCAAGAGACAAGATAAAAAATGAGCAAAAATAGGCCCAAAATTGCTATTTATTATTACAGATTTTTCTGCACAGATATAGCTAAAAAGCTAATTTTTTAAAGTCAATTCGTACTTCGACGGGATGCTCGAAATTCATTCGGAGTCCGATATATGCAAAGGAACTATGAAACCATACTAAATTTGAACACGTTGGCAAAGTCGAATTTTTTTAAAAAATAACGGTTTCAAAAAGTTGACCCTCGAAATTGCAATTTTTCAAATCGAGGGTCAAAATGAGATTTAAGCCATAAAATCACACCAAATATGTTAGCACCCTAAAATCTACATTTCGAATTTGCTGGAGAAGTCGAAGTTTCCATCCGAGGTCGTTTAAACTAAATATGGGTCCCACACTCATATTTCCATTTTTTAATATTCTGATCAAGAGATCGAAATAAGCTCGGGTGCATTGAGACCCGAACCAAAGGTCTACCTAGCTTATAAGTCATCAATTTGACAACTTACTAGCATTTTTAGGCCTAAATTATCATGCTTTGTCAATGATTTATTCTTACTTTCTTACTTAATGGTCATTTGTGTAGGTAAAAGTTGAAATGAGAAAGTGAGCAAGGAAACTTGATAAAAATGAGCTAAGGAGAAAGTGAAAGAGAAGAAATATGAGCTAAAATAACAAAACTAAAATTGCAAGCTCAAGAGTCGACCCTCAGTTACCGTGATAGCGGACTGAGGGTTGTAAGCGTGGGCAGTCGATAAATCAACTGAAGGGAGATCGCGATATGACTACCGCGATCTTGGTAGCATGATCGCAGTCAAGAGATGACGATCGTGGTAGAGCAGTAAAGTTCCAAGGGCATTTTTTAAATTTTTGGCAAATATGAAATTGGGGCTTAAATAGGGTTTTTTAGCTCATTATTCATCCATCTTTTATCTTACATATTATCCAATCCTTAGTTTAGGGTTTTTTTTTAATTTCTTAGGGCTTAGAGCTAAAATTTACACTAACTTGAGACAAGAATTAGTTAGAGGAACTCCAAAGTGTAGATTTGGCATCACCCATTGAAGATTCATTGGATTCTAAAGTGTCATTTTTCCTCTCTTTATTTTCTTATGGATAACTTTGATGAAAATATTGGTTTATTTGTATTTATTATCATTATGATTTTCTAGATCTATCTCTTGGGATTATGCTAGAATAGAATGCAATTGTGTGTGGGTTGTAATATATTTGTGTGTAATTTAGTTTATTGATGATGGGTTTCATTATTGCTTGATTAAATTAGTTGGCATTTGTGGGTGAAAGTCCCAAATGCCCAAATGGGTTTGATGGATGGAAATCCCAAGCTCTTGAAATCTTAAACCATCCTTGAAAGAGGGGTTTTGGGTGAAGTTTAGGAACCCACCTCATCCTTGAAATAGGGATGTGGGAACCAAAGCAATAGTAGATAATTTATGGGTATGTCTTACCAATTTTTCACTATCTTAGACATAAGGGTCATTAGGAGGTTGACTATATCATGGGTGTTATCCTAGAAATAGGGATGCCCATTTGAGGTGTTGGATAGCTTTAAATGTTACACTCATTAGGTACTCTAAAGGGTCAATGAGTGACATCTTTGAGGTTTTGTTGAAGAACTAGCTTCAAGGACTTTAAACCTATCCTACCACATCATCAACGATTAGAATTTACATTGAATTATCATGTTACCATCCATAACTTACCCCTAGGAAAGCATAGTTCTAAGATTCATTTCAATTGATTATACTCTAATTATTCTTGATTTTGAATTAGTCCTTTAGAAGCCCAAGAATTACCTTCACATTAGACAAGATTGAAACCCCTCCCCCCCCAAACTATTTTATACCATAGGTTTGAACCTAACAAGCTACTTTTATTTTGAATTTACTCAATCTCCACTCATATTGTTCCTCGTGGATTCGACCCTGACTCTTAGTTGGGTAAATTATTGACAACGACCGCCTTGCACTTAAATTGATGTGTAAGTTGAGCGTTATCAAAAATGGTGCCGTTGCCGAGGAATAATTTGGCGTATTGAGTTATTTTGGAATTTTAACCTACTTGTTTTGATTCGAACTTGTAAATATTTGTTTGTTATTTTGTGTTGTTTCTTGTAATTAGATCGATTTTTTCTTTTTGCTTATTTCTTACTATGGCATCTTGGAATGAAAATGAGTTCGGTGGTTGGAAATCTATCATGACAACCTATGTCTATATTATGGTGGATCCCACTCTTGGTAAGATTGTGGACATGCCCCTCGGAGAGAGATGTATGCACTATCTCGATCTTTTAGGGAGTATGTTTGTTTTTGATGTGTTGGTCAAGATAGATATTAGAGTAATTGTCTGAATGCCTCATCCCTCCGTTATAATAACTCGGTTGCTAGTTCTCCTTATGATTTTGATAGGTCTTATGAGAAAGAAAGGGAAGAATGAAGTGCAAAAAATATTGGTGTTGAGGACATACTTAAACTTATCTTGGACCAGGTAGAATCAACGGGGGATAACATACACCATATTCATCAAGCCGTGGGGGCATGTAACGAAGAAATCAAGAAAGTGGTATACATGGACATGGAGGTTACTCATGCAAATACTATGACCATGCTCATGCTTCTAAATGAGCTCAACATTGAAAAATCCTCGGTGATTTCCCAACCAACCAAGCACAATATGGTTAAAGATGCCAGAATAAAAGAAATAATGCTAGAGTCAAAAGAAGAATCCAAGCAAATTTCTTATGAAGACTCTAGTCCATTTTAATGTGAGGATGCCAATAGGGATGAGACTCTGAACTTAAGCTAAAGGCCTCACTCAAACCACTTTTCAACATTATTCTTGGCAAAAGTGATGATAATCGAACCACCTAAGTGAATGATGAATTTTGGAGATGAGGATAAAAATCCCTAAATTTTGGAGTTCGTTATTCCTAAGGGAAAAAGGGAACCCCACACTTGAAGTCCAAGGAGCTAAATTCTCAATGTCCAATGAGTGGACTATTGATGTTCTCACCATTATCCAAGGAACCTACTAGAAAGTTTGATGTGAAATTGGGTAAAAAGATTAAATCTTCAAAGTGGCGAGATAGAAAAAATTTTATTGTGTCCTTATCTTTGTCCAAAATTCCTCAAATATGTATTGATTTAAAGTTAGGTCGTTGTTTCAAGTCTTCCAAATAGAGACATAAATTTGATAGTCAAAAGATTTCGTGCCGCGACTTTACTAAGGCGCTTCTTGGGAGGCAACCCAACGAATTTTTTTTATATTTTCTAATGTTTTTGGTTCAATTTTTAGTTTTTGGTTTTTGGTGTTTGTAGGTGATAGCACAAGTTGGAATAGGTACCTCAAGAATGAAACCCCGGATAAGTATATTGGACTTTTTTTCATCACTTTCCTCTCTTTAGTAAGCTTACAAGGTATGATCTTTAAATACAAAAGATGATCACATTCCATGGATTCTTTTGGTTTGAATTTAATTCATTTTAGATTAATTTGGTAGAATGTGGTTGTTGGGGGGAATATTTTTGAATGTGTACCATGTCACAAATGCAAAATTGTAAGATTCTTGCTTCCATACACTAGTGCACACCTTGTGTTTGATGAAACACCCACTTGGGGTTTGTTTACTTAATTGAGTGGTGGATGATTTAATTTGGTTAGTATGATCACAATTGGTGTGTTTGGTGATGAATTGGTGTATTGGTATTGTTCACATGTATTATTATTTTATTTATTCAAGCTCTTACTTTTCATGCACACCACATGTTTGTTAAAATATCAATAAGAGAGAAATGTCTTATATGGTTGTAAAGATAAGTGTGAACTTTCTTGGGGCATTATGTGATCAGTTTTAGAGCATAGCTTTGAGTCCAATTGGTCTTGAATGTGGGATAACTGGTGGTCTTTGGTTGAAATTATTGAGAAATATTTCACCCATGGTAAGACAGACATGGATTCTTGCCATGCCCTATGATAGATTGGGTGACGCCATTCTTAAGGATATAGGGTCGATTGTTTCTATTGGTGCCATGAGTATTTCATGATCTAAATGGGAGATATATGAAGTTGTGAGGAAACAATCCCATGAAGTGTAATGATAATGTTGTCGTGCATTCACCCAGGTTTTTCTTTAATTGTTTAGGAAGAAACAAAAGTTCAAAATACTTTCAAAAGTCATGGGCAAGAAATAAAATAATTTTGAGAAAAAACAAATATATATATATATATATATAGTTTTCTTTTTGAATAAAAAAAGATCAAGGATGTTTTTGAGCTTTCTTTTGAGTGGTATCATTAAATTTAATTTTTGGCTCTCTCTTTACAAGGATGAGTTCTTGACTCGGAGTAACTTATTAAGCTCAAAATTTGGTCAAATTGGTTGGGAGACTAACGTTTTGCTCTATGAGTACGATGCCATGTGTAGTGAGATTTTTGAATAATTCTTGTACATATGTGTAGTATAGAACTTGCCCCGAGTGTGTTCAAGGAGAAATCCTAAACAAGCTTGGTTTGGAAGATGACCCGAGGCCACTTTTGACCCGTCACATAGCTAAATTTTCACCTTAACATAGTTCCCTAGTTAACCCCTTTGAGCCTTTTGACCAATTTATCTTTCTTTTTGTAATGATAACCTTGCTAAAACACCTAAGACCTTTTTAAATCTCTCTTCTGGCACTTAACCTTCCTTGATGCATTGTATGATTTGAATAAATAAAATATAGGCGAAAGCCTATGTTTGGGGGGTTTGTGTAGTTGAAAGATTAATATAAGGGTGGTTCACACTCCAAGTTTGGGGGATGAATGTAATGTGCTGAGATAAGCCAAGAAAGGTGTATGTAAGGTGGTAAAATCATGTACTTAAGAGATAAGAAACATACTAGATGGTAAAGTTGTATAGCCTAACCCATATAACTTAAAGAAAAATGAGACAAATGAGGGGCTAAGAAGATCTTGAAGTTAGAAAGTTTCTTGAAGAATTCAATGAAATGAAGAAAGAAAATAATGCCTTTGAATTGTTTGGTAAATGCTAATCAAAAAGGTAGGAAAATATGGGCAATGATTTAAAGGAGAATAAGGTGGGTAGTTTGAAAATTTTGGAAAAAAAGGATTGGAAATTGCATTGTAGGAGGTATTTTAGTCACTTGATCCATAGATATTCCTTTCTACACCTTAATCCTTTATCTTGACATGCAAGATCTTGGTGATTCCAAACTAGGTAAGTGTAATACCCCGCACTTTTTCTAGCTTAAATACGTTCCTAGAATGTTAAGAAATAGCTTCCAAAATGAAGAAAATTTATTTCGTGTGGAATTTTCCAGATTTACAACTCCCATTGTGTGGGAAATTGAATAAGCTTTCCATCGATACTAAATTCACCGAATTTCGATACTCAGTTGAGGAGTTAGAGCATTTTTAAGTTGACAGTGTGCCACCTAGGCACTCGGTGCATCGCGAAGAAGGGTAAAATGATGATTGTCAAATTCCAGTGGCCCTCCACGATAGTCCTGCATTGCGGAGAATCTCAAATTCCCAATTGTCCCATTCCAATAGACCGATGCGATAGCCGCGCATCACGGAGAGGGCCAATTTCCCAGTTGTAGATTTATTGTAGCCCGACGTGATATTGGCGCGTCACGCTAGTGGCCAAAATGGCATTCCAAAGGGGCACCGTGATGGTGGCGCATTACAGAGTTAGCCCAGTTCCCAATTGTCCTATTTCTAGTGAGCCACCGTAATTGTGGCGCGTCGCAGTGGCCACCCAAATAAAAAAAAAGTTACATTTTTCAGTTCCGTTTAGAAGTTTTAAAAGGGTATTTTGGTGAATTCCCAAGGCCCCAATCCATCCAAAACACAAGATTAATCAAATTCAAAGCACTTTGTGCTCATTATTCATCATTCTCTTCAAAAGCAAAACCCTAGAGCTCTAAAACCTCTTCTCCAAGAAATTAAAATCCTCTATTGATTCTCCAAGAAAGATTAAAATTGAGGATTCCCAAGGTAAGATAATCAAGAATCCATCTCCAAGAACTCAATTAGGAATCAATAATTCAAGTTTCTTCATCTAATCATCTATCAAGGTATGTGGGGTTTATGAACAAGGAATTTCTTCCATCCTTGTACCCAAAACCAAGCTTTTATTACAAAGTTACATGATTTTGAATAATTATTCAAGAGATTTGAATTAGGGTTCATACCCATTATTGCTCTTTGTAAGATTCTGAGATTTCAAGTATTTTAGAAGTTGAATTGCATGTTTATTTTCATATTTTCATGCCTATTACAGTAATTTATAGATTTTGAGATGAATTATCATTGTTTTCAATATCAAGCATGATTTTTATGATGTTTTGACATGAGATTGACGCATGGGTTACTACCCTAAGATTGAATGTTATTATTTCAAGAAAGATGATACTTTAAGAATCCTATTATCAGATTATTTACAAATTTTCAATAAAGCTTTGATCTTTTGATCATCGGATTAGCTATGGAATGCACTTTTCAAATTATTACAGATTACAGAATTTAGATCAGCTTTATTTACAGATTTTATCAGATAAATTCATAATTGGTTTTAGATAAACCCTTATGCTAGTTTTAAAGTGGATTTCCAACAAAATGAGCATAACAAAGAAAAAAGGAGTAGTATTTAGCATCGAGCGAAATGTATGGGATTAGCGTAACCTATCTTCCACAAAACTACGTAGCCAACATAGGTACAAATTATGAGATTATTACCATTTCTTTATGGATAATAGATTTAGCTTGTGAATGATCACATGGAAAGTAGGTTATACTCCCTGGCAAGAGTATAACACCTCTCCCCAATATGAGGTTTCTTCCTTAGGAGGACGAGACGTTGAACTCCATGTAGCTTGCATGGTTTATGTCAGTTAAGAGAGCCTCCCTTAAGATACAGTGTTTTCTCTACAATTTAATAATAAAGATTTTTAGAAAACTAAGTGTAAAGGCTCACAGTTTACTCAGATTATGCTTTACAAAAAAAATAACAGTTATAGACTTCAGCTTTTAGATTTTAGATTTCAGAAGTGAGCTCTTTCTACACTTAGACAGTATGATTTACAAACATAATACAAGTATAGCTTTCAGAACTAAATGTTATAACTCACTAGATTTATAATGTATGATTGATTTATTATTCATGATCTCAGTATTTCAGATATTCCATCCTATGTGAGTCATTTACGTTTAGCATGCATTGTTTTATAAATTATGATGATGAGATAATGTTTTACTTATGCATTTCACCCCGATATACTCAGTACATCCTCAAAGTACTGATCCACATATATGCTTTTATGCTACATTGCCTTATAATATAGGTTTAGGTGCTTAGTATCAGCAGTGTGAGTAGTCCTGGAATCTTCATCTACATCCTACAGTTGGTGAGTCCTCATAGTTTGGGAACTTTTTCACTCAGATTTTGTAGCTTATCAGTTTATATGATTTAGTATTCTTTTCAGATAGTTCAAGTTAGCTAGAGGTTTGTCCCAGTAACTCTCCAGATATTAGCAGTAGAGACTTATCAAACCTACCAGTTGTGATTCATCTTAATCAGTATTGATATTTTAAAAATTATATTCAGATTATTTTTAGTTATTTCAGATAGTTTCTGCACTCAGTATGACTTTCATTTCTATATTACCTTGATTATGAGATTTATATCTAGTAGAAGGCAGACAGGGTTAGCTTAAGGCTACTTGTAGTCTTGAGCACTGTGTGACATCTCGGGATCAAATTTTGGGGCATTACAAACTTGGTATCAGATCCTAAGGTTTTTAAGAGTCCTAGGGAGTCAGACAAGCCACGTTATGTAGAGTCTTGATCATGGGTGTGAAGCACGCCATATTTATGAGAAAGAGGTTACGGAATATTCTTAGAAAATCATCTTTTTCTTTCATGATCTATCATGCATGCAGTATCTCTATCTTCTTTTAACTCATGCTCTTACGTGACAGTTGAATATGCCTCTTCGTCGAGCTAATGCTCGTAGAAATGATAACCAGACTCCCCAGCCCGCAGATCCATTGAATGAGAATATATCCCATACTGAGTTTAGGGTTGTCTTTCAAGCGTTAGACCAAGATGTGTCTGCCAATGTTCAGGGAAATCATCAAAATTAGGCTGCAATCCCACTTCAGTACAATGGGGATTTAATAATAGCTAGAATCAGAGACATCATAAGAATGAATCTACCAGAGTTCTTTGGGTCAAAGGAAGGTGGGGACCCACAGCTTTATTTAGATGAGGTGAAGAAGATCACCTAGATTATACATGTTTTTAAGGAGGAGAATGTAGAGTTAGCATCCTATAGATTGAAGGATGTAGAGTATGATTGGGTAGTGATGTGGAAGAATTGTAGAGGTGAGAATGTTGTTCCTATGAGTTGGTAGGTATTTTGGGATATTTTTTTAAATAGGTTCTTCCCATGTAAGATAAGGGAAGCTAAGATAGAAGAGTTTGTAAATTTGAGGTAGGGCTTGATGACAGTGAAGGAGTACTACCTTAAGTTCAATCAGTTGTCTAAGTATGCCCCTGATACAATGGATAA
This sequence comes from Capsicum pubescens, assembly GCA_030864215.1. Classification (NCBI taxonomy): domain Eukaryota; kingdom Viridiplantae; phylum Streptophyta; class Magnoliopsida; order Solanales; family Solanaceae; genus Capsicum; species Capsicum pubescens. The sequence continues at coordinate 186,465,528 of CM061544.1, read as the reverse complement.
TCCTCGGGCTAGTATGAGTAAGTTTGTTACTGGAGTATCTAGCTTGGTAGCCAAGGAGTGTAGGACTGTCATGCTCATTGGAGACATAGACCTTGCGAGATTAATAATGCATGCTCATCAGATTGAGGCAGAGAAGTTGAAAGGGAGAGATAGAAATAATAAGAGGGCCAGAACAAGATAGTTTGAGTATGGTCAGAATAGGTCTCAAGGAGGAAATCATTTGTAGTTTCAGAATCGTTCATCTATGTCAGGACCATCTTCAGCAAGTGCACCCTCTTCCAGAGGTAGACAGGAGCAGTGAGGTAAGTCTTCTATGTCTAGATCCCAGAATAGTGTAAGTGGTAGGCCCAGTTATCCTCCATGTGCTAGGTGTGGTAAAAGTCATATCAGTGAGTGCTTGGTTGGACAGAAGGGTTGCTTTGGTTATGGTAAGTTGGGTTATGGTATTAGAGATTGTCTGTATGCTAAGCAGGGAAACAAAGATGTTCGTCCCCAGAATCAGACTACTAGTGCACCATCTCCTTTAGGTCGCCCAGTTTCTTCTCAAGGCGCATCATCTAGTATCGGCAGCGGTTAGTGCCAGAATCGGTTCTATGCTTTACTATCCTATCAGGAGTAGGAGGATTCACCATATGTTGTTACTAGTATGCTTCGTGTCTTTAATTTTGATGTGTATGTGTTATTAGACCCTAGGTCGAGTTTCTCTTATGTGATTCGTTAGTTGCAGTAAATTTTAAGATAAGTTCTAAAAAAATCCCTGAGCCTTTCTTGGTGTCTACCCCAGTAGGTGAGTCAGTTATTGGTAAACAGATCTATAGAAAGTGTTATATCACTATCCTTCATAAAGATATGTTAGAAGACCTAATAGAGTTAGATATGGTTGACTTTTATCTTATTCTTGGTATGGATTGGATCCATTCTTGATAAGCCTCTATAGATTGTCGCACCTGAGTGGTGAAGTTTTAGTTTCCAAATAAGCCATTCTTTAAGTGGAAAGGTAATTCAGTGTCTCCCAAAATTCATTTCATATCTTATCTTAAAGCCTAAAAGTTGATCTCCAATGGGTGCATCTATCATCTCATTTGAGTTAAAGACACTAAGTCGGAGACTCAAATAGTTCAGTCAGTCAGTGTAGTTAATGAGTTTCCAGATGTCTTTCCCAAAGATTTACCAGAGGTACCTCCCGATAGGGAAATAGAATTCAGTATTGACCTTCTTCCAGATACTCAGCCTATTTCTATACCTCCATAACATATGGCTCCGGCCGAGCTTAAAGAGTTGAAAGAGCAACTCAAAGATATTTTAGATAAAGGCTTCATAAGGCCTAGTGTTTTTCTAGGGGGTGCTCCCATCCTATTCGTACGAAAGAAAGATGGTTCTTTATGTATGTGCATTGATTATCATCAGTTGAATAAAGTTACAGTAAAAAACAAATACCCTCTTCCTAGAATTGATGACTTATTTGATCAACTCCAAGGTGCCAGTTATTTATCAAAGATAGACCTTAGATCCAGCTATCGTCTGCTTAAAGTAAGGGAATATGATATTCCAAAGACAGCTTTAAGGACCCGTTATGGTCATTTTGAGTTTCTAGTCATGTCCTTCGGACTAACAAATGCCCCAGTAGCTTTCATGAACTTGATGAACAAAGTGTTCAAATAGTATTTGGACATGTATGTCATAGTTTTTATCGATGATATTCTTGTCTACTCTCGTAGTGAGAATGATCATACATACCATCTTAGGATTGTGTCGGAAACCCTTAGAGACCACCAATTATTCGCCAAGTTCAGCAAGTATGAATTTTTGCTAAGGTTAGTAGCTTTCTTTGGTCATATCATTTCCAGTGAAGGTATTAGAGTTGATCCCCAAAAGACAGAAATCATAAGGAATTGGCCTAGACCTATTTCCCCATCAGACATTAGGAGTTTCTTGGATCTAGCTAGTTATTATTACAGATGTTTCATTGAAGGTTTCTTGTCTATTGTGTCTCCTATGTCTATATTGACCCAAAAGAAAGTTAAGTTTCAGTGGTCAGATTCCTGTGAGAAGAGTTTCTAGGAGTTGAAGACTCGACTCACTTCAGCTCTAGTTCTAGCGTTACCTGATAGTATAGATGGTTTTGTGGTTTATTGTGATGTCTCCAGAGTTGGTTTGGGTTGTTTTTTGATGCAGAGAGGTAAGGTCATAACATATGTCTCTAGATATCTTAAGCCTCATGAAAAGAATTACCCAATCCATGATCTTGAGTTAGCTGTTGTTGTGTCTGTTTTGAAAATCTGGAGCCATTATTTGTATGAAGTGCATGTTGATGTGTTCACGGATCACAAAAGCTTGCAGTATGTGTTTACTCGGAGGGAGTTGAATCTTTTGCAGAGGAGATAGTTAGAATTATTGAAAAATTATGATATGAGTGTGTTGTATCATTCGGTCAAGGCCAACGTAATGGAAGACGCCCTTAGTAGATTATCTATGGGCATTATTTCTCATGTGGAGAAAGAAAAGAAAGAGTCAGTTTGAGAAGTTCATCGATTAGCAAGATTGGGTGTTAGGTTGGTTGACTCACCTGAAGGGAATATTTAGGTTCAAAGTAGTTTTGAATCTTCCGTAGTTTCGGAAGTGAAGGAGAAGCAAGATAAGGATCCTAGTTTGGACAAACTTAATGAGTCAATTAAAGACCAAGAGGTAGAGGTTTTCTCCCAAGGGGGAGATGGTGTGTTGAGATTCTAGAGTAGATTGTGTGTTCCTTGTGTTGATGATTTGAGGCAGCGGATTATGGCAGAAGCGCATGGTGCGCGTTATTCTATCCATCCTGGAGCCACCAAGATGTATTGCGACTTGCATGAAATCTATTAGTGGAGTGGTATGAAAAAAGATATAGCAGAGTTTATAGACAAGTGTGCAACTTGTCAACAGGTTAAGGTAGAGCACCAAAGACCTGGTGGTGTGTTGCAAGAGTTTGGTATTCCCACTTGGATATGGGAAGAGGTGAATATGGATTTTGTGACTGGTTTACCCCATTCGCGTTGTCAGCATGACTTGATTTGGGTAATTATAGACAGACTGACGAAGTTAGTGCATTTCTTTCCAATTCACACATCTTACATGACTGACGATTATGCTAAGTTGTACATCAGAGAGTTAGTCAGACTGCATGGAGTTCCATTATCCATCATTTCAGATAGAGGTGCTCAGTTTACCTCTCAGTTTTGGAGAGCCTTTTATAAGGGTCTTGGTACCTAAGTTCATCTTAGTTCAGCTTTTCATCCGCAAATAGATGGTCAGGCAGATAGGACCACTCAGAATTTAGAAGCTATGTTGAGGTCATGTGTTCTTGATTTCAAAGGTAGTTAGGATGATCATTTTCCATTGATTGAGTTTACTTATATTAATAGTTATCATGCTAGGGTTCAGATGGCTCCATTTGAGGCTCTTTATGGGCGGAGATATAGATCGCCAGTTGGTTGGTTCAAAGTGGGTGACGCCACTTTGATTGGGCCAGACATGGTGTTTAAGGCCATGGAGAAAGTGCAGGTGATTAGAGAGAGATTGAAAGTAGCCCAGAGTCATCAAAAATATTATGCCGATGTGAGAAGAAGAGATATTGAGTTTGAGGTTAATGATATTATGTATTTAAAGGTTTCACCCATGAAAGGGGTTAAGAGATTTGGCAGGAAGGGGAACCTTAGTCCCCGTTATGTTGGTCCCTTCCAGATTTTGAGCTGTGTTGGAAAGGTAGCATATGAGCTTGAGCTACCCACAGATTTATCCTCAGTCCATCCAGTATTCCATGTGTACTTGTTAAGGAAGTGCATGGATGATTCAGCCGTTATAGTTCCTCTAAAAAGTACTGATATTCAGAATAGCCTTTCTTACGAAGAAGTTCCAGTAGAGATTCTTGATCGTCAGATTTGTAGACAAAGGAACAAAGAAGTTCCCTTGGTCAAAGTTTTGTGGCGAAATCAGTCCATTGAGGGCGCTACTTAGGATGCAGAAGCAGACATGCATACCAAGTATCCTCATCTCTTTTCCACGAACTCATATTCAACTGAAGGCAATAGTTTTCCTTCATTCAGTTCTTTTCCAGTTTCAGATTCATCTATATATAGTTATCTTCATGAGAATTCATGCACTCTCATATTAGTTCAGTAGCTCATTTTAATTGAGATTCAGTTATTCAGTTTATTTTAGTTGTACATGATATTTTATAGCCTCAGATTCCTCAGTATTTTCAGCTTATCTAGCCACATTCGAGGATGAATGTTCCCAAGGGGGAGATATTATAATACCCCACACTTTTTGTAGCTTAAATTCGTTCCTAAAATATTAAGAAATAGCTTCCAAAATGAAGAATATTTATTTTTTGTGGAATTTTCCAGATTTAGACCTCCCATTGTGTGGGAAATTGAATAAGCTTTCCATCGATACCAAATTCGCCAAATTCCAATACTCGGGTGAGAAGTTAGAGCATTTTTAAGTTGACAGTGTGCCACCTGGGCACTCGGCGCATCGCGGAGAAGGATAAAATGATGATTATCAAATTCTAGTGGCCCTCCGCAATAGCCCAGCATCGCAGAGAAGCCCAAATTGCTAATTTTCCCATTCCAGTAGACTGATGCGATAGCACCGTATCGCGGAGAAAGATAATTTCCCAGTTGTCGATTTCCAGTAACCCGATGTGATATTGGAGCATTGCGCCAATAGCTAAAATGGAATTCCAAAGGGGCAGCGAGATAGTGGCGCATCGCGGAGTCAGCCCAGTTCCCAATTGTACTATTTCTAGTGAACCACTGCAATTGTGGCGCGTCGTGGTGGCCATCCAAATTGAAAAAATGTTACGTTTTCCATTTATGTTTAGTAGTTTAAAATGGGTATTTTGGTTAATTCCCAAGGCCCCAATCCGTTCAAAACACAGGATTAATCATATTCAAAGCACTTTGTGCTCATTATTCATCATTCTCTTCTAAAGCAAAACCCTAGAGCTCTAAAACCTCTTCTCCAAGAAATTAAAATCCTCCATTGATTCTCCAAGAAAGCTTAAGATTGAGGATTTCCAAGGAAATATAATCAAGAATCCATCTCCAAGAACTAACTTAAGGATCAATAATTCAAGTTTTTTTATCTAATCATCTATCAGGGTATTTGGGGTTTATGAACAAGGATTTGCTTCCATCCTTGTGCCCAAAACCAAGATTAGATTTAAAAGTTACATGATTTTGAGTAGTTATTCATGATATTTGTATTAGGGTTCATACCCATTATGCTCTTTGCAAGATTCTGAGATTTCAAATATTTTAGAAGTTGAATTGCATGTCTATTTTCATATTTTCATACCTATTGCAATAATTTACAGATTTTGAGATGAATTATCATTGTTTTCAATATCAAGCATGATTTTTATGATGTTTTGATATGAGATTGAAGCATGGGTTATTACCCCAAGATTGAATGTTATTATTTCAAGAAATATGATGCTTTAAGCATCCTATTTTCATATTATTTACAAATTTTCAGTAAAGCTTTGATCTTTCGATCATCGAATTAGCTATGGAATCCACTTTTCAGATTATTATAGATTACAGAATTTAGATCAGCTTTATTTATAGATTTTATCAGATGAATGCATAATTGATTTTAGATAAACCCTTATTCTAGTTTTATAGTGGATTTCCAACAGAATGAGTGTAGCAAATAAAAATGGAGTAGTATTTAGCACCGAGCGAAAAGTATGGGATTAACATGCCCTATCTTTCACAGAACTACGTAGCCAACATAGGTACAAATTATGAGATTATTCCTATTTCTATATGGATGATAGATTTAGCTTATGATTGAACACATAGAATGTAGGTTATACTCCCTAGCAAGAGTATGACACCTCTCCCACAACGTGAGGTTTCTTCCTTAGGAGGACGAGACATTGGACTCCATATAGCTCACATGGTTTATGTCGGTTAAGATAACCTCCCTTAAGATAAAGTGTTTTTCCTACAGTTTAATAGTAAAGATTTTTAGAAAACTAAGTGTACACAGTTTACTTAGATTATGCTTTACAAAAAGATAACAGTTACAGATTTCAGCTTTTAGATTTCAGATTTTAGAAGTAAGCTCTTTCTACACTTAGACAGTATGATTTACAGACAGAATACAAGTATAGCTTTCAGAACTAAATGTTATAACTCACTAGATTTATAATGTATGATTGATTTATTATTCATGATCTTAGTATTTCAAATATTCTAGCTTATGTGAGTCATTTACATTTAGCATGCATTGTTTTATAAATTATGATGATGAGATAATGTTTTACTTATGCAATTTACCCCCATATACTCAGTACATCCTCAAAGTACTGATCCACCTATATGCCTATGTTTTATATTTTCTCATAATATAGGTTCAGGTGCTCAGTATCAGCAGTGTGAGTAGTCCAAGAATCTCCATATACATCCTACAGTTGGTGAGTCCTCATAGTTCAGGGATTCGTTCACTTAGATTTTTTTGCTTATCAGTTTATATAATTTAGTATTCTTTTCAGATAGTTCGAGTTAGCTGGGGGTTTGTCCCAGTGATTCTTTAGATATTAGTAGTAGAGGATTGTCAGAGCTACTAGTTGTGATTCGGCATATTCAGTATTGATCTTTCATACATTATATTCAGATTATTTTTAGTTATTTCAGATAGTTTTTGCATGCAGTATGACTTTTATGTCAATATTATCTTAATTATGAGATTTATATCTAGTAGAAGGCAGACAGGGTTAGCTTAAGGCTACTTCTAGTCTTGAGCACCGTGTGATATCTCGGGATCATATTTTGGGGAGTTAAAAACTTGGTATCAAAGCCTAGGGTTTTTAAGAGTCCAAGGGAGTCAGATAAACTACGTTACGTAGAGTCTTGATCATGGGTGTGAAGCGTATTTATGAGCAAGAGGCTACGGAATGTTCTTAGGAAATCATCCTTTTTTTTCATGATCTATCGTTCTTGCAATATCTGTATCTGTTTTTAACTCGTGCTCTTACGTGACAGTTGAATATGCCACCTCATCGAGCTAACGCCCGCAGAAATGATAACCAGCCTTTCCAGCCTGCAGATCCTTTGAATGAGAATGTATCCTATGGTGAGTTTAGGGCTGTCTTTCAGGCGTTAGACCAAGCTATGACTGCTAATGTTTAGGACAATTATCAGAATCAGGCTGTAGTCCCACTTCAGCAGAATAAGGATTTTGCAATAGCTAGAATCAGAGACTTCATGAGAATGAATCTGCCAGAGTTCTTTGGGTCAAAGGCAAGTGAGGACCCACAGATTTATTTAGATGAGGTAAAGAAGATCACCCAGATTATTCATATTTCTGATGAGAAGAGTGTAGAGTTAGCATCCTATAGATTGAAGGATATAGCGTATGATTGGGTAGTGATATGGAAGAATGGTAGAGGTGAGAATGTTGTTCCAATGAGTTGGCAGGTATTTCAAGATGCTTTTATAGATAGTTCTTCCAACGTGAGATGAGGAAAGCTAAGATAGAAGAGTTTGTGAATTTGAGGAAGGGCTTGATGACAGTGAAAGAGTACTGCCTTAAGTTCAATAAGTTGTCTAAGTATGCCCCTGATACGATGGCTGATCCCAGGGCTAGTATGAGTAAGTTTGTTATTAGAGTGTCTATCTTGGTAGTCAAGGAGTGTAGAAACGCCATACTTATTGAAGATATAGACCTTTCGAGATTAATAATTCAGACTCAGTAGATTGATGCAGAGAAGTTGAAGGGGAGAGATAGAAATAATAAAAGAGCTAGAATAGGATAGTTTGAGTATGGTCAGAATAGGTCTCAAGGAGGAAATTGTTTGCAGTTTCAGAATCATTCATCTATGTCAGCACTATCTTCTGCTAGTGCTCCCTCTCCCAGAGGTAGATAGGAGCAGTGGGGGTAAGTATTCTATGTCCAGATCCTAGAATAGTGTGAGTGGTAGACCCAGTTATCCTCCATGTACTATGTATGATAAAATTCATCCTTGTGAGTGTTTGGATGGTCAAAAAGGGTTGCTTTGGTTGTGGTTAGTTAGGTCATGGTATTAGAGATTGTCCGCATGCTAAGAAGGTAAACAGATATGTTCATCCCCAGACTCAGACTACTAGTGCACCAGCTCTTTTAGGTCTCCCAGTTCCTTCTCAGGGTGCATCATCCAGTACCGGGGGTGGTCAACACCAGAATCGATTCTATGCTTTACCATCCCATTAGTAGCAGGAGGATTCACCAGATGTTTTTACTAGTATGCTTCGTGTCTTTCATTTTGATGTTTATGTGTTGTTATACCCTGGGTCGAGTTTTTCTTGTGTGACCTTATTAGTTGCAGTAAATTTTGAGATAAGTTCTGAAAAGATCCCTGAGCCTTTCTTGGTGTCTACCCCATTGGGTGAGTCAGTTGTCGCTAAATAGATCTATAGAAATTATCCTATCACTGTCCTTCATAAAGTCATGTTAGCAAACCTAATAGAGTTAGATATAGTTGACTTTGATCCTATTCTTGGTATGGATTGGCTCCATTCTTGTTATGCCTCTATAGATTGTCGCACCCGAGTAGTGAAGTTTTATTTTCCAGATGATCCAGTCTTTGAGTGGAAAGGTAATTTAGTGTCTCCCAAAAGTCATTTCATATCTTATCTTAAAGCCCAAAAGTTGATCTCCAAATGGTGCATCTATCATCTTGTTCAAGTTAAAGACACTAAGTCGGAGACTCCAACAGTTCAGTCAGTCAGTGAAGTTAATGAGTTTCCAAATGTCTTTTCCAAAGATTTGGCAGGGGTACCTCCCGATATGGAAATAAAATTTGGTAGTGACCTTCTTCTAGATACTCAGCTTATTTCTATACCTCCATATCGTATGGCTCCCGCCAAACTTACAGAGTTGAAGAAGTAACTCAAAGATATTTTAGATAAAGTCTTTATAAGGCCTAGTATTTTTTCATGGGGCGGTCCCATCCTATTTGTTCGAAAGAAAGATGGTTCTTTGTGTATGTGCATTGACTATAGTCAGTTGTATAAAGTTACAGTCAAAAATAAATACCCTCTTCCTAGAATTTATTACTTATTTGATCAACTCCAGGGTGCCAGCATTTCTCAAAGATAAAACTTAGATTCGGCTATCATCTGCTTAAAGTAAGGGAAAGTGATATTCCAAAGATAGCTTTTAGGACCCGTTATGGTCATTTTGAGTTTCTAGTCATTTCCTTCAGACTAACAAATGTCCCAGTAGCTTTCATGGACTTGATGAACAGAGTGTTCAAACAGTATTTGGACATGTTTGTCATAGTCTTTATCGATGATATTCTTGTCTACTCTCGTAGTGAGGATGATCATGCAGACCATCTTAGGATTGTGTGGCAAAACCTTAAAGAACACCAGTTTTTCACCAAGTTCAGCAAGTGTAAATTTTGGCTAAGTTCAGTTGCTTTCCTTGGTCATATCGTTTCCAGTGAAGGTATTAAAGTAGATCCCCAAAAGATAGAAGCCGTAAGGAATTGGACTAGACCTATTTCTCCGTCAGACATTAGGAGTTTCTTGGGTCTTACAGAAATTTCATTGAGGGTTTCTCATCTATTGCATCTCCTATGTCTAGAATGACCCAAAAGAAAATTAAGTTTCAGTGGTCAAATTCCTGCGAGAAGAGTTTTCAAGATTTGAAAACTATACTTACTTCAGCCCCTATTCTAGCATTACCTGATGGTACAAATGGTTTTGTGGTTTATTGTGACGCCTCCATAGTTAGTTTGGGTTGTGTTTTGATGCAGAGAGGTAAGGTCATAGCCTATGCCTCTAGACAGCTTAAGCCTCATGAAAATAATTACCCAACCCATGATCTTGAGTTAGTTGTTGTTGTGTTTTCTTTGAAAATTTGGAGACATTATTTGTATGGAGTGCATGTTGATGTGTTCACGGATCACAAAAGCTTGCAGTATGTGCTTACTTAGAGAGAGTTGAATCTTCAGCAGAGGAGATGGTTAGAATTGTTAAAAGATTATGATATGAGTATGTTGTATCATCCGGGCAAGGCCAATGTAGTGGCAGATGCCCTTAGTAGATTGTCTATGGGCAGTATTGCTCATGTGGAGAAAGAAAATAAGAAGTTAGTTCGAGAAGTTCATCAATTAGCTAGATTGGGTTTTAGGTTGGTTGACTCAACTGAAGGGAATGTTTGGGTTCAAAGTAGTTCTAAATTTTCCCAAGTTTTGGAAGTGAAAGAGAAGCAAAATAAGGATCCTAGTATGGTCAAACTGAAGGAGTCAGTTAAAGACCAAAAGGTATGGGTTTTCTCCCAAGGGGGAGATGGTGTATTGAGATACCAGAGTAGATTGTGTGTTCCTTGTGTTGATGATTTGAGGTAGCGGATTATGGAAAAAATGCATGGTGTGTGTTATTCTATCCATCCTGGAGCCACCAAGATGTACCACAACTTGCGGGAAATCTATTGGTGGATTGGTATGATAATAGATATAGCAGAGTTTGTAGCTAAGTGTGCAACTTGTCAACAGGTTAAGGTAGAGCACCAAAGACCTGGTGGTTTGTTTCAAGAGTTTTGTATCCCCACTTAGAAGTGGAAAGAGGTGAATATGGATTTTTTGACTGGTTTACCCCATTCGCGTCGTCAGCATGACTTGATTCGGGTTATTATAGACAGACTGACTAAGTTAGCGCATTTTTTGCCAGTTCACACGTCTTACATGGCTGAAGATTATGCTAAGTTGTACATCAGAGAGTTAGTCAGACTGCATGGAGTTCTGTTATCCATTATTTCAGACAGGGGTACTCAATTTATCTCTCAGTTTTGGAGAGCCTTTCAGAAGGGTCTTGGTACCCAAGTTCATCTTAGTTCAGCTTTTCATCCGCAGATAGATGGTTAGGAAGAAAGGACCATTCAGACTTTGGAGGATATGTTGAGGGCATGTGTTCTTGATTTCAAAGGTAGTTGGGATGATCATTTGTCATTGATTGAGTTCGCTTATAATAACTCATCATACTAGTATTCAGATGGCTCCATTTAAGGCTCTATATGGGTGGAGATGTAGATCGTCATTTTGTTGGTTCAAAGTGGGTGAGGCCACTTTGATTGGGCCAGACATGGTGTTTGAGGCCATGGAGAAAGTGTAGTTGATTAAAGAGAGATTGAAAGCAGCCCAGAGTCATCAAAAATCTTATGCTGATATGAGGAAAAAAAATCTTGAGTTTTAGGTTGATGATCTTGTGTATTTAAAGGTTTCACCCATGAAAGGGGTAAAGAGATTTGGAAAGAAGGGGAAGCTTAGTCCCCGTTACGTTGGTCCCTTTCGGATTTTGAGACGTGTTGGGAAGGTAGAATATGAGCTTGTGCTACTTGCAGATTTATCCTCAGTCCATCCAGTATTCCATATGTCCTTGTTAAAGAAGTGCATGGACGATTCAACCATTATAGTTCCTCTAGAAAGTACTAATATTCAGAATAGCGTTTCTTACGAAGAAGTCCTAGTAGAGATACTTGATCGTCAGATTCATAGACTAAGGAACAAAGATGTTTCCTTGGTCAAAGTTCTATGGTGAAATCAATTTATTGAGGGCGCTACTTGGGAAGCAGAAGCAGACATGCGTACCTAGTATCCTCATCTCTTCTCCACGAACTCAGATTCAGCTGAAGGTAATAGTTTTCCTTCATTCAGTTCTTTTCCAGTTTCAGATTCAGCTATATATAGTTATCTTCATGAGAATTTATGCACTCTCAGATTAGTTCAGTAGCCCATTTTAATTGAGATTCAGTTATTCAGTTTTTATAGTTGTGTATGATAGTTTATAGCCTCAGATTCCTTAGTATTGTCAGCTTATCTAGACACATTCGAGGACGAATGTTCCCAAAGGGGAGATATTGTAATACCCCACACTTTTCTTAGCTTAAATTCGTTCCTAGAATATTAAGACATAGCGTTCAAAATGAATAATATTTATTTCATGTGGAGTTTTCCAGATTCAGACCTCCCATTGTGTGGGAAATTGAATAAGCTTTCCATCGATACCAAATTTGCCCAATTTCGATACTCGGTTGAGGAGTTAGAGTATTTTTAAGTTTACAGTGTGCCACCAGGGCACTCGGCGCGTCGCGAAGAAGGGTATGATGATTGTCAAATTCCGGTGGCCTTCCGTGATAGCTCCGCATCACGGAGAATCCCAAATTCCTAATTGTCCTATTCCAGTAGACCGATGCAATAGCACCATATCTTGGAGAGGGCCAATTTCCCAGTTGTCGATTTCCAGTAGCCTGACATGAAATTGGTGTGTCGCGCCAGTAGCCAAAATGGCATTCCAAAGGGGTACCGCGATGGTGGCACATCGCGGAGTCAGCCCTGTTCCCAATTGTCCTATTTCCAGTGAGCCACCGTGATTGTGGCGCGTCGCGGTGGCCACCTAAATCAAAAAAATGTTACATTTTCCAATTCCATTTAGAAGTTTAAAAAGGGTATTTTGGTCAATTTCCAAGGCCCCAATCCTTCTAAAACACAAGATTAATCATATTCAAAGCACTTTGTGCTCATTATTCATCATTCTCTTCAAAAGCTAAACCCTAGAGCACTAAAACCTCTTCTTCAAGAAATCAAAATCCTCCATTGATTCTCTAAGAAAACTTAATATTGAAGATTCCCAAGGCAAGATAATCAAGAATCCATCTATAATACCCCATACTTCTACCTAGCTTAAATTCATCCCAAAGATGTCAAAGACATGCTTTAAAGATGATTACACTTTTATATAAGTGGAATTTTCAAGATTTTCACTTTTTGTTGTGTCGGAAATTCAATAAACTTTCCATCGATACCAAATTCGCCTAAATCCTATAACCGAGTAAGAAGTTATGGCAATTTAAAGTTTCAGTCATAAAACACCATCATTTCAGCCAGTGGCGCATCGCGCCATAAGCCAAAATGACGTTTGTCAGTTTCCAGTAAGACTCCGTGATTACACCGCATCACGGAGGGCTCCTAAATCACAATTGTCCTTTTTCTAGTGAATCTCTGTGATGTCTCCGCGTCGTGCCAAACTTCCAAGTCTCAAACAAAGTGTCAACGTGATAGCTCCGCGTTGTGCCATCTCCCAATTTCCTAGTTGTCAAATTCCAGTGACACGGTGCGATAGCGCCGCGTCGCACCCGGTGCTTATTTCAGAAAATTTTGACAAAAATTAAATATTTCGTCCAGTGATAAATTGGTATTTTCCCAAGGTTTTAACACGTCCAGGTGCGGAATTTAATCCCTAAAAATGCTTCAAATCATCATTTACTCACTTTTTCCCCAAATCAAGAACATTCTCTCCCAAGAAACAAAACCCTAGCTTTCAAGAAATCAAAGCCAATTCCAAGAATCTCTCCAAGAACTTCAAGAAACTTACAATCAAGGTATGTCAAGTGTTGATTCATGGGTCCCTTTCACCCATGAAGCTCAAGAATCTCTTTTTCAAAGTTCAAGTATATGAATTTTTATGAATCCCATGTTAGGTTTGCTTTTGTTCATGTTAATAATGACCAATTGAATTCTAATCCATGTTTGGTGATAAATTTTATGTGGAATTAGTTATTATATGAGTAGATTCAAGGGAATCCGTGATTAAATTCTTGAATTGTGAAATTAAAATTGAATCATGATGTTTACTTATTGTGCAATGTTGTCTACATATACTATGTTCATTATGTGCTTGATGAATTGCCTATGTGAACTAATAATAGAAGAAACCATGCCATGATTAGTTTATGTGCAAGTGTTTGATAAATTGTCCATGAGAATGGATTAATGTCATGATATAGTATGCAATTATGTATTCCCCATTCATGTACAAGTGATACACCCCAAGTGTTCGTTGAAATGTCTTAATGAATGAATCGTGAGTATATAGCCATTGTTGGGCATTTAGGCTTGTATCATGATTTACATATTATGCTATCTAGTCCTAGGGGTATCTAATACCCGATAATTTAGTTGTGTGTCTAGATACATTGTCATGTTTTCACGATATCCTCAGTCAAGCCATGTTCAGTAGAATTCAGTCAGTCATGTGACTCAGGAAAACTCAGTAAACTCAGTAATCCTAGAAATCTCAGAAAGCTCAGTACTTCAGTAATCTTAGTAGTATTCCGTTAGTCAACGAAACTCAATGAACTCAGTCCAGTTCAATTCAGTTAATCATGTTCAGTGTCTATTTAGATGGGAGTAGGATTTAGCACTGAGTGAACCCAAGGATGAGGACACACACTGACAGTTGAGGGTGTGGTCCTTAGAAGCAATGATTGTGTTCCAGAACTATGTAGCCAACATAGGTTGAGACATCAATACAGACAGATGAGGGTTGATGGGGTGGATAAACACTGTCATATGAGGGTCCCACCGTTCTCTTTTGGGGACACTGTCAGATGAGGGTCACCTGCAACTTGTCTTTACCAGTGGTGTCGTATTGACACCCTTCTAATTGGGGTTACAAATTGGACCCCAACCTAGCTATATTGCTTTATTTGGGGCATGTCGGTTAGATGACTACTTTCCACAGTTACAGTTTCAGACTCAGTCTCAGTAATAAAACTCAGGTAGTTCTTCAGAATTTTAGGACTGTCAGATACAGTTAACTCAGAACAGTACGGAACTCAGATAGTTCCATCAGAACCTAGACTATCATATATAGTCGCTCAGTATCAGTTATATCAGTTATCAGTGACTCATGTTATCAGTAATAAGACTCAGTAGTCAGTACCATCACGAATTCAGTCATAGTCACTTATTCATGCATGTATTCTCATACTCATGTTATTCAGTTAGTTAGTATTGTTTATGCATTTGAACCCTTTGCATTTAGCCTACCTCACTTTCATACCAGTACATTCAAACGTACTGATGCATTTGCTCTATGGTGTTTTATACCATAGGTTCAAAAGCACGAGCTCCAAAGCATCGGTAACATTCCAGTTTCAGTAATCAGAGTTAACAGTGAGTCCTCATCCTTTGAGGATATGATCATTACTTTATTTCTTCATTACTTAGTTTATTTCATCAGTAGGAGTTAGTTGGGGACATGTCCCATCAACTCCTTATTCAGACATTTTAGAGGCTTTCAGACTACAGTGTTTTCAGACTGGATGTTTTCAGACATTATTTCAGTTTTGGTATTGTCGTACCATATTATTCAGATATGGTTTTATTAGATGTTTATTAGTTTTGAACCTTATGGCATGTTTCAGCCTACTATTTTTGCATTTATATAGTATATTATGCAGTGTTCAGGTATAGATATCAGTCATGGGTTAGCTTGTGGTCCTTCGGGGTAATGAGCACCGTGTAAGATTCTGGATACCAGATTCTGGGCGTTACACCATATTCAAGAACTCAATTAGGAATCAATAATTCAAGTTTCTTCATCTAATCATCTATCAAGGTATATGGGGTTTATGAACAGGAATTTTCTTCCATCCTTGTGCCCAAAACCAAGCTTTTATTTAAAAGTTACATAATTTTGAATAATTATTCATGAGATTTGAATTAGGGTTCAAACCCATTATTTCTCTTTGCAAGATTCTAAGATTTCAAGTATTTTAGAAGTTGAATTGCATGTCTATTTTCATACTTTCATGCCTATTGCAGTAATTTATAGATTTTGAGAAGAATTATCATTATTTTCAATATCAAGCATGGTTTTTATGATGTTTTGATATAAGATTGAATCATGGGTTATTACCCTAAGATTGAATGTTATTATTTCAAGAAAGATGATGCTTTAAGCATCCTATTATTAGATTATTTATAAATTTTTAGTAAAGCTTTGATCTTTCAATTATCAAATTAGCTATGGAATCCACTTTTCAAATTATTACAGATTACAGAATTTAGATCATCTCTATTTACAAATTTTATCAGATGAATGCATAATTAGTTTTAGATTAACCCTTATGCTAGTTTTAAAGTGGATTTCAATAGAATAAGCGTAGCAAATAAAAAGGAAGTAGTATTTAACACCGAGCAAAAAGTCTGGGATTAGCATGCCCTATCTTCCTTAGAACTACGTAGCCAACGTAGGTACAAATTATGAGATTATTCCCATTTCTATATGGATGATAGATTTAGCTTATGATCAATCGCATGGAAAGTAGGTTATACTTCCTGGCAAGAGTATGACACCTCTCTCCAATGTGAGGTTTCTTTCTTAGGAGGACGAGACGTTGGACTCCATGTAGCTCGCATGGTTTATGTCGGTTAAGAGAACCTCCCTTAAGATAAAGTGTTTTTCCTAAAGTTTAATAGTAATTATTTTCAGAAAACTAAGTGTAAAGGCTCACAGTTTACTCAGATTATGCTTTACAGAAAGATAACAGTTACAGACTTCAGCTTTTAGATTTCAGATTTCAGAAGTGAGCTCTTTCTACACTTAGACAGTATGATTTATAGATAGAATACAAGTATAGCTTTTAGAATTAAATGTTATGACTCACTAGATTTATAATGTATGATTGATTTATTATTCATGATCTCAGTATTTCAGATATTCTAGCTTATGTGAGTCATTTACATTTAGCATGCATTGTTTTATAAATTATAATGATGAGATGACATTTTACTTATGCATTTCATCCTCATATACTCAATACATCCTCAAAGTACTGATCCACATTTATGTCTATGTTCTACATTGTCTCATAATGTAGGTTCAAGTGCTCAGTATCAGTAGTGTGAGTAGTCTGAGTATCTCCATCTACATCCTATAGTTGGTGAGTCCTCATAGTTTAGGGACTTGATCACTCAGATTTTATAGCTTATCAGTTTATATGATTTAGTATTTTTTTCAGACAGTTCGAGTTAGTTGGGGGTTTGTCCTAGTGACTCTCTAGATGTTAGTAGTAGAGGCTTGTCAGACCTACTAGTTGTGGTTCATCTTATTCAGTATTGATATTTCATTTATTATATTCAGATTATTTTTAGTTATTTCAAACAGTTTCCGCATTCAGTATGACTTTCATGTCTATATTACCTTGATTATGAGATTTATATCTAGTAGAAGGCAGACAGGGTTAGCTTAAGGCTACTGGTAGTCTTGAGCATCGTGTTACATCTTAGGATCAGATTTTAGGGCATTACAGTAAGTCTACATTAGTAGCGAAAAACACAAAGGACAAGCCTAGGGATCTGCTCATTGTACTTGAATTTCCTTGCGAGAGTGAGTGTGAATTCTTTCATTATTTGAGCTCCTTTAGAAATTTAAATATCTTTTGTGTGTGTGGAGCTAACTCTTGCTTGTGAGTGGCATAGATACTTTGGAGTAGAGGGTGAAGTCTTACTCTTGGTTTGGGTAAATAGGTGAAGTAAGTTGCATTGTGAAGATTGAGAAAACTTTTAAAGATTTTGTGTTATCTCTTATGATGATTTGTTTTGAAAGATTCATTTGATACAAACTTGTATCTTTACTTCATAATATGTGCTTAATAGAAAATTTTGGTTTACTTGTTGCCATTACATGTTTGGAAAGTCTTTGTAGAGATTTGTTAGCTTATTTCCTTAGTATAGCTTTTCTTTGGGTGAGATTGAGTTAAAAATACCCCATATTGTTGATTTTTTCTTGGTTGCTTTAGGACAAGAAATAGTTTAAGTTTGGGGGTGTTGATAAGTCGTCAATTTGACAACTTACTAGCATTTTTAAGACTAAATTATCATGTTTTGTCAATGATTTATTGTTACTGACTTACTTAATGCTCATTTGTATAGGTAAAAGTTAAAATGAGAAGATGATCAGGAAACTTGATAAAAATGAGCTAAGGAGAAGGTGAAAGAGAAGAAATGTAAGCAAAAAGAACAAAAGCAAAAATTGCAGGCTCAAGAGTCGACCCTCAGTTACCACGATCGCGAACTGAGGGTTGCGATAGTGGTCAGTCAATAAGTCAACTGAAGGGCAATCACGATATGACTACCGCAATCGCGGTAGCGCGATCGCAGTGAAGAGATGGCGATGGCGGTAGAGCGGAAAAGTTCTAAGGTCATTTTTGTAATTTTTGGCAAATATGGAATTAGGGCTTAAATCGGGTTTTTAGCTCATTATCTATCCATCTTTTATCTTACATATTATCCTATCCTTAGTTTAGGGATTTTGTAATTTCTTGAGGCATGGAGCTAAAATTTGCACTAATTTGAGACAATAATTAATTAGAGGAACTCCAAAGTGTAGATTTGGCATCACCCATTGAAGATTCATTGGATTCTAAAGTGTGGTTTTCTCTCCCTTTATTTTCTTATGGATAACTTTGATGGAAATATTAGTTTATTTGTGTTTATTATTATTATGATTTGTTAGATCTACCTCTTGGGATTATGCTAGAATATGATGCAATTGTGTTGGTTGTGATATATTTGTGTGTATTTTAGTTTGTTGATGATGGGTTCCATTATTGCTTCATTAAATTAGTTGGAATTTGTGAGTGAAAGTCCCAAATGGGTTTGATGGATGAAAATACTAAGCTCTGGAAAGCTTAAACCATCCTTAAAAGAGGGGTTTTGAGTAAACTTTAGAAACCCATCTCATCCTTGAAAGAGGGATGTGGGAACCAAAGCAATAGTATACAATTTATGGGTATGCCTTTCCAATTTTTCACTATCTTAGACATAAGGGTGATTAGGAGGTTGACTATACCATGGGTGTTATCCTAGAAATAGGGTACCCAATCGAGGTGTTGGGTGGCTTTAATTATTACACTCGTTAAGTACTCGAAAGGGTCAATGAGTGACATCTTTGAGGTTTTGTTGAAGAACTTGCTTCAAGGAATTTAAATCTAGCCTACCATATCATCAACAATTAGAATTTGCATTGAATTATCATGTTCCCATGCATAACTTGCCCCTAGAAAAGCATAGTCCCAAGATCCATTTCAATTGATTATACTCTAATTATCCTTGGTCTCGAATTAGTCCCTTAGAAGCCCAAGAATTGCCTTCACATTAGACAAGATTGAAAACCCCCCAAACCATTTTGTACCATAGGTTAGAACCAAGCAAGCTACTTTTATTCTGAATTTACTCAATCGCCACACACATTGTTCCTCATGGATTCAGCCCCGACTCTTAGTTGGGTAAATATATTGACAACGACTGTCTTGCACTTAAATTGACGTGTAAGTTGAGCGTTAGAAAATCGATATTTCGGAGCTGCTGGCTCTGTTCGTTCAGTCATCCATTGCACGGATCAAAAGATATCCCCATAAGTCTAAAATAAAGCTCTCGAAGCCATCAAAAATCACAATTTCATATAAATGGTACCAAAATACATCAAAAACCGTGTCAATCACTCCCACACCCCAAAAATACCATAATG
Organism: Capsicum pubescens; assembly: GCA_030864215.1. NCBI lineage: Eukaryota > Viridiplantae > Streptophyta > Magnoliopsida > Solanales > Solanaceae > Capsicum > Capsicum pubescens. The sequence goes on along the minus strand of CM061544.1, from coordinate 186,446,185 downwards.
CAAATACGGTGAGGGATAAAATAATCAAATCACACAAAATCACAAATTTCACATATTTCATCAATTGTTTAGATCGTTACACTACTTCTCTTATTTTTAATTTCTTTATAATAGTTCTTTAATCAATATATCATTAACTAGATATCAATGGCCTGTGCTAGCATGAGCCTACTATATGTTATTTTTTTATCTCAATTTATGTGACACAAATAGAATTTCTTAAAATAATTTATGTTTTTAATTATTGTGATTTATAATATTTTTCTTCTCTTTCAATTTAAGTGATGCTGATATAATTTCGAGAATCAGCCAAATATTTTATATCTTTTAAATTTTTTAAGTTGTTAATTATGTGATTTACAAATTTTTTACATAATTTTTCAATAATATATGAATATTCTATCTGTCTCAATTTATGTTTCACAGATAAAATTTCAACAATCTATCAGTTTTTATATATATATATATATATATGCTTTTATATTAAGTTCTCAATTATTGAAATTTATAATACTTTTATCTCATTTTTAAATAATATATGTTACTTTATGCCTTCCTCTATCCCATCTCAATTTATGTGCACTAATATAATTTCGATAGTCAACCAAATTTTTTTATGTTGACATTTCATTTTGTGTCTATTTTATCTTTTTCTTGAAATATTATTAGTTTTTCAATGATTAGATGACCATAATATTAATTAGGGGCGATATAATAAAATCACGATGGAAGTAGTGAAACACACATATCTTAAATGACTTGGAATAACTAATTAGAAGCGACATAGCAAAACTACTATAAAAAATATTTGTAGAAAAAATTTAAGTGGATTTCATATAGTAAAATTACGATTGAAGCAGTCGAAGCATACGCATCAGAAATGTCTATTTAGTAAAAAGTGATATGACTAAGTTATTATAAAAAAAAATTGTGAAAAATTTTTAAGTGAGCCTTGTTTTGCCCCTTTTTCTATTCGAGGGGTTCGAAAACATTTGGTTCGACTTTTTAAATTACTTCAAAACTTTAAAGAAAATTTTGAAATAATTTAAGAAATTACAGAGTCGCCACTTAGTTTTTGAGAAAATATCAAGAAAAACTAAAAATATTACTTAAAAGATTCAAAACAGAAAAAATCTTTTAAGTTTATAATTCTAAGTAAGTGGTTCCTATTAATACTCTTAGAAGGTTGTTAAGGCACCAAGAGTATCTGCTAACTTGCGGTTATCCGTACTATTTGAAAATAATTTTTTTGACTAACTTTAAAAAGAAAAATTTATTTTTGAAAAGAAAACGATTAAAGAAAAAATTGTCTTCAAGATTTGTGCAAAACAACTTTAATGACTTAGCGGAGATTTTTAACTAAGTCTAAGAAAACTAAGAACAATTAACATATAAAAGGGAAAGGGGGAGACTAAATGACTTAAGCCATTAGGCTCAAATCCATAAATCCTATCTAAGCTAATTTGGGCTTTTGACCCATCTTCACCTGTCCTAATCTAAACCTTGGGCTTTTGGCCCACAACCTGTCCTAAGCTAGTTTTCGGACCTTTGAGGCCCATAACCTATCCTAAGCTAGTTTTCGGACCTTTGAAGCCCAAAATCCGCTTCACCTGTATTAAATTACAACTTTGGCTTCGAGACCCAAATGAATGAATAAATAAGGAAAATGTAGAAAGTAGCATACTTAAGACTATAATTACAATAAATAGCAACACTTTTGTAAAATTACAGTTTATAGCAAGAGTAGCATTATTTTACTCATTAACTAGGCAAGTGCATGTTTTACTCTCACTACTTTAAATTTTCCTGTTTTCACTCAACTATTTCACCTCCCTCAAATATAGTCATATCTTTTACCCTTTTTTTTTCATCTTATTTTTTTTATCATTTTATTTTTTATTTTATTTTATTTTATTTTTTTATTTCCATTTTATTTTCTCTCTTCTATTTCTTTTCTTTTTTTCCTTTTTCCTTTTTTATTTTTTTTATTTTTTGGTTTTCTTTTTCATATTTGAAGATAATTATCTCCATGATCTTCAATATTTTAAAATAAAACATGTCTTTCACTCCCTTATATCTCTACCTTTTTTTTCTTGTTAGTTTTTTTCATTTTATTTTTATCATTTTATTTATTATTTTGATTTCTTTTTCTTTTTTATTTTTTTCTTTCCACTTTATTTTCTCTCTTCTATTTCTCTTTTTTTTTCCTTTTTCGTTTTCTTTTTTTTTCCTTTCTATTGTCTTTTTTTTCTTTTTCTATTTTCGTTTCCTTCTTCTTTTTTGTATTTTATTTTGTTTCTTTTTTTTCTTTTATTTTTATACTTCTATTTCTCTTTCTTCCTTTTTTTTTTCTTTTTCACTTCTCTTTTTTTCATTTTTTCTTTTTATATTTTTTTTTTCATTTTTTAACTCTTTCATCTCTAACTTTTATTTTTGAAAAGACAAATATGTATATCACATACACATGTTCAAGAAATATACAAAATACCTAGTCATGTAGATCTGGATATGTATTTACTGTACAAAACATACATATGTATTTACGAAATACATACTATATTCATATTAAACAATAACAAACATAACTATACTATATATCTTCATATGTATTTGCGAAATACAAAGGTGACTCATATTAAATAAGAATATACATATGGATCAGGTATGTATTCTGTAAGTATATATGCAGAGCTATATGAATTTTATACGGTGTTGGATTTGTCTTTGAACTGTACATACTATGTCATTTTAGAGGGTAACATATGTACTTATTTGTTTTCTTTTATTGTTTTAAGATATGTATATGTATTTTTTTATTACCTATATGTATATAATTGTCATTTTTGTTATAGAGATTTTGTGTTCCTATATGTTTATATATACATGTGAGTCAGATATGTATTTCTGTAAGTACATATGCAGATATATATGTATGTTTTTTACCGTAAATACATATGCAGATCTGTATGTCTATTTATTTTATATATTTTTTGAATATGTATATATGATATAGATATTTGTCTTTTAAAAATAAAAAATAGAGATAGAAGAGTAAAAAAAAAATAGAAAAAAATAAAAACGAAAAATAAAAATTCAAAAAAAAAAAAAGAAAGAGAAATAGAAACTAGAAATAGAAGTGTAAAAACAAAAGCGAAAAAAATTTAAAAAGGAAGAAGAAGAAAATGAAAAAAATATATAGGAAAAGGAAAAAAAATGAAAAAAGAAAAAATAAATAAAAAAAGGGAAAAATGGAAGAGAAATAGAAGAGAGAAAATAAAGTGGAAAGAAAAAAAATGGAAAAGAAAAAGAAATTAAAATTAAAAAAAAAAGATAAAAAAAATGAAAAAACTAACAAGAAAAAAAATAATTAGAGATAGAAGAGAATGATATTTTGAAATTTTGAAGATCATGGAAATAATAATCTTCATATTTGAGTTTGATTTGAAAAAAGAATCTACTAATTTAAATAAGATAAATTTATGGGAATTTAATTAGATGGAATAATTATTCATTATTTAACTCAACAAATTTGAGTAAAACAAGGGAAGTAAATCTTGTTATATATGTATTTGTATAGCAGTAATTTACTTAAATACAAGATACAATTTGCTATTTTTCGTAATTATGAAACTGTTGCTATAAAAAATACTATTAAGACTCTATAGTTGCTATTTCTGAAATTTTCCCAAAAATAAATGAATAAATAAAAATAAGGCAATAATAAAAATCGAGCTTTTCAAGTCTCTTAGTAACCTCATCAATGGGTTTTCACCTATTTTCCTTCTTCTTTCATCTTCTTGCACCCGCACGTCATATAATCGACTTTGGGTTTAAAACTTCGGACTTAACTTGGATAGATAGGTCTCATTGGCCCATTACGAAATGTAAGAGGAAAGGAGTCCATTTGGACTCCAAAACAGATTCATGCAAAGGAAAAGATAAAACAAAAAGAATTAATATATGTTTGAGAATTCTACACTTAATAGATAAATGATGAGATAGAAAAAATAGCATTTTTGAGCATAAAGAAATATTAAGCTATGATATCAAAGCAAGACAAATTATCCAACGAAAAGGAAATTAACCCATCTCCTAAACAATCTTATAAAAAATTGAATCTAGCACAATATAATTAACTAGCCCTTGAAAAGAAGACATGAATCCACAAGCATAGTTGCTTAAAATTTGGACAAATAGATTAAAGTTTATGATATGATAAAGTCTGACATGTTTTCATTAAGCAAAGAAAAGGAGAATGAGCAAGAAATGAGGAAATCTTTCATAGCACCTCAAATATGAAATACAAGACATAGTAATGCAACAACACTTTTTAATAAGTGGATCAATCAACATATCTATAACTTAGAAGAAGAAGAAGAAGAAGAAGAAGAAGAAGAAGAAATCAATATAGCATGTGAATAACAACGGGACGTCTAAATGAATAAACCACTTTAAGAACTAAATCAATAAGTGAAGTTAAGAAAATAACATATATTAAGCATATTTGAGAAATGATATTCGAAGACAAGATAGGAGAAATAGTAAAAGATTAATTCTAAAAAAAAAGTGTCCAATTATGCCAACTCCTATTTTAGTTCTACACCATTTCAACAAAACCTATAACCCTAACAACTTTTCAATCTAAACAAGAGAAAATCAAAGATAATTTTGACCACGAAAACGAGTAACTCACTAATTCAAATTGAGAAATAATTTCACAGACCCTTAACAATAGTAACCATTCCTTTTCGACATAAAGGAAACAACTTTACATAGTAAAAGCAAATATATCCATCAATAACGAATTTAAACAAAACATGAACATGCATTTTAAGCAAAGATCAAAATTTTACCCTTAATAATCAAAGAATAAAGCCAAAAGGTAAAACAATCAATATTAACTATTCTTTTTAACATAAAGGAAACAACTTTACATGCTAAAAACAAACATATCCGCCAACAATAATTTAAACAAAGCATGAGTAAATATTTTAAGCAAAGATCAAAACTTTATCCATAATAATTAAAGAATAAAGCCAAAAGATGAAATAATCAATATTGACTATTCTTTTCAAACATAAAGGAAACAACTTTACATGTTAAAAACAAACATATACGCCAACAATCAATTTAAACAAAGCATGAGTACATATTTTAAGTAAAAATCAAAACTTTATCTATAATAATCAAAGAATAAAGCCAAAAAAAAGTTCAACTATTGCTATCTCATTTCTTATACCATGAATATGAAAATAGCCATAATATCGATACCATAACGGCCTATGACCTTCAAGGCCGTCTACAACAAATAATCCCAAAAAACAAAATTACAACTATGAACTATGAAGAAGAAAAAGATGATGAAGAAAACGATAATAAAACTAAAAAAGGGGAAACGTGTGTTTACCTTTTTGGGGCAGCAAAACAGAACTACAAGCTTTCTTCAGAGTCTTCATCACCACCAAAAAGTGTTCAACTCGAGAACTTCAATTAGCCCCATGACTTTCACGGAAAAGGAAAAATTTATTCTAAAATTAAAAAAAAACTCTTCTTTGCTCAAAACGTTTTTTTCAACCTTGAGACTTTTTTGACTTTGAGACTTACTTTCTACCAAAATAATGATAGTGTTTATAGGAAAGGATGGAGATTCAATTTTATTAATCTACCAATGTGGGAGAAAGAATTTAGGGGTCTTTTTGGAATTTTTAAAATTGAAGATAAGGTGAGGAGAAAGATAAGGTGGGAAAATTGTACAATGTAGTACAAATGTTGAATTCCAAAATTGAAAAATCAACAAGGTTGAGGGTGAATTGTACAATGTAGTACTATTTTTAAATTTTAAAATTGAAAAAAGGACAAGGTTGAGGGAGAATGTGTAATGTAGTACAATTTTTGAATTTCAAAATTTGAATTTTGGGATTTGAATTTTATTGTGACGGAAATTGAGTAGAAATTATGAGAGTTTTTGGGAATTTAGGGTTATTTAAATATAACCCCAATTGAGATTTAAAATTTAGCCAATTTTATTTAATTTTGATCAAATTGGAAATCAATTGGCCGATTGCATTGCATTTATGACCAATTTGATTTCAATTATGGCCACATATAATAGATTGACTAAATTAAATTAAAAATTCAATATAAAATAATACTTCTTTTAATCTTGAGCTTCTTGATTTAATAAAATCAAATAAATACTTTTTCAAATAAATTAATTTTGAGAACAAATTTTATTTAAATCAAGACTTTATCCATTTAAACTAATTTTCAAGCTTAATCAGTAAAAGTCTAATTTTGATAAAAATGTTCATTTAGTAAAAAGATTTATATAATTTCACATATGTAAATACGAAAATGTATAATTGTCAATTAAATGACAAAATTAACCCAAATAAATATTTTAGAGCGCATTTATCCAGATGAAATAAATATTTTAATTTTATTAAAAATTCAAGAAACTCAGGGTTGCAAAAATTAGGTGTCAACAAGCCTCATATAAGACGTCAAATTAATTTAAAATATCAAAAGTTAATTTATTATTTTATGTCTATATTAATTTTATTATTAAATATTATTAATTTTTTAATACTTAGATAACTTATAATAATTAATGAGGGGTATATTAAGTAAAAAATGATATAGAAAAGTTACTAATGAAATATTTGTGAAAAAAAATTATGTGGGTCTCATATAAGACGTTAAGTTAATTTACAACATCAAGAGTTAATTTATTATTCTATATCTATTTTACCTTTTTTATTAATTATTATTATTTTTTAAATACAATATTCTTCCATGGAGTTAAGGTCCAAAATATGGAAGAAAGAAGTGTTTCCACGACTCTCCAGTTAATTTTGTTCCATTATATGACTTATAATAATTAATTAGGACTGATATTTAGTAAAATTATGATTGAAGCAGCTGAAACGAATAGGTCATAAATGTCTATTTTACTTTTTGTATTAAATATTATTAAATTTTTAATATGTAAATGACTTATAATAATTAATTACGGACGATATAATAAAAGTATGGAGCAAGCAGCTTGTATCTCTTTTATTTTTTTTATTAAATATTATTATTCTTTAATATTTAGATGACCTCTAATAATTAATTAGGGCTGATATTTAGTAAAACTACGATTGAAGCAGCTGAAGCAGACATGTCATAAATGTCTATTTTACTTTTTCTATTAAATATTATTAAATTTTTAATATGTAAATGACTTATAATAATGAATTAGGAATGATATAATAAAGTTACGGAGCAAGCGGCTTCCAGAAGCATGAATGTCAAAAGTACCTCTTCTATTTTTTTATTAAATATTATTATATTTTTAATACTTAGAAGACTTATAATAATTAATTAGGGCCGATATTTAGTAAAATTACGATTGAAGCAGATGAAGAAAACACGTCATAACTGTCTATTTTACTTTTTGTATTAAATATTATTAATTTTTTAATATATAAATGACTCATAATAATTAATTAGGGATGATATAATATAATTATGGAGCAATTAGCTGCTGAAGCAGGCATTTCAAAAGTACCTCTTCTAATATATAGAATGTAAAAATATTTTAACATGACAATTTTACCCCTACTAACATTGAACTCTTTGATCGACGCAAAAATATGAAATTCTTTTAATAATACAAAATTAATTTTCAATAGGAAAATATTTGCATATAAGGATCAATTTGGCTATGAAAATCAAAAACATATTCACTTTATTTGTTATTTTTGAATTTGAAGTAGAGTTGGAGTTTTGTTTGACCATATTGTTTTAAAAATAAGGTATTTTTGAAGTTAAAAAAATATATAAAAAGTGAAAATAAATTTAAAAGATTTAGAGTCTTATGATAATTGGATTATTTTATGAAGGCGAAATAGTCTTATGGACACTTGTACTTGTCCTGGTCTGTAAAGTAGACACTTTTACTTATACTTTTGTCATCTAGACCCTTTAACCCATTAAAAATGAATATTTTAAACTCATTTTTGCATATGTGGCTTTAAATTGATGATTTGGAAAAATGCGTGTTTTACATGTGTTTTTCGGCGAGTGAAGTCAATTTTTTTAACTTTAAAATATTTTTAAAAAAGGATTGTAAATTTTAAAAAAAAATAAAGAATTAAATAAATAAATAAATAACCCTTCTTCATTACACCCACCCACCTAACCTATCCCCACCCCTCCGTTTCCCCTTCATTTTCACCACCACCAGTCCTCCATTCAACACCTACCCCTCTTTTATTTCTTTTTTTTAAAGGATATTTTTTTATCTGTCATTGGAAAATGACGTGGAATCTACGTGTACTCGTTTGAATTACACACACATTAATTAAATGAGGAAAAGGTTTAAAAATATGTATTTGGGTTGAAAGGTTCAAATGACAAAGGACTAAGTAAAAGTATCCACTTTACAAATCAGGACAAGTGCAAGTGTCCACGAGACCATTTCGCCTTTTATGAAAAATAAAAAAGATTTAGATTTTTTAAAATAAAAATATGGCAAAATGACCTTCTGGACCTCTCTACTATGTCAGTTTTGTAAGTTGGACACTTCTACTTACATGTTTGTCATCTGGACCCTTGAACCCATCAAAAAGCAATATTTCGCACCCTTTGACCGTTGACCTTGCCTATGTGGCAAGGTCATGGTGACTAGGGCAAAGAGAGTGTAACCACTCGCCTAGGGATGCGAGTGGGGGTCAATTGTTGGCCAATTTTACATTAAAATAATTTAAAAAATAAAAAAAATAAAAAGGGTCCTTTTCTTCCCTCCATCTTTTTAAATTTAAAAATATTTTTAAAAATTAAAAAATAATTTAAAAATAATTTAAAAATATTTTTAAAATATTTAAAAAAAAATAAAAAAATTTAAAATTTTAAAAAAATATAAAAAATGATCCTTTTTTTCCCTCCATCTTTTTAAATTTAACAATATTTTTAAAATAATTTAAAATATTTTTAAAAATTAAAAAATCATTTTAAAAATATTTTTTTAAAAATTAAAAAAAAAACATATTTTTCCCTCCCACCCCAGCCCGTCCCCACCCCCACACTCCACCCAGCCTGTCCCCACTCCCACACCCCCCAGCCTCTCCTTTTTTTCCTCCATCCTTTTTAATTTAAAAATATTTTTAAAAATTTAAAAATAATAAATTTAAAATTTTTTCCCACCCCCTCTCCAGCCCCACCCCACCCCACCCACCTCCTCTACCCCCACCCCAACCCATCATCACCCCACCCTGCTTCACCCACCCCTCTCCCCCAGCTCTTCACCCCACCCCAGCTCATCCCCAGCCCACCCAGCCCCCCACCTCACCCAACCCGTCCCCATCCCACCCAGCCCACGCAACCCCTTCCCCATCCCCCCACCTCACCCAAAACCCTTCCTCCATCCCCCCCACACCCAAACCCCTTCCTCCAGCCCCCACCCCACCCAACCCCTGCCCCAGCCCCCACCCCACCCAGCCCCACACAACCCCCTCCCCCAGCTCCACACAACCCCAGCCCCCACCCTACTTAGCCCCTCCCTAAGCCCCCAGCCCCCTACCCCATTCCATCCCAGCCCCTCCCCCCACAATTAATTTAAATTAAATATTTTAAATATGTAAATCATATTTAAATTAATTAATTATTTAAGTAAAATTTATTTAAATTAGGTAAGAATTTTAAATTTGATAAATTAATTATTTAAAATTTAATTAATTTAAATAAATTAATTAGTTAAGAATTTTAATTAATTAATTTTTTAGTAATTTAAATTTAAAATTTAAATTAATTAATTAAATTAATTTTAATATTTAATTAATTTTAATGTAATACTTTTTAAAAAAAAAATTATTTTTTTATTTTAAAAATGATTATTCAAATTTTTCAAATTTTAAAAGCATGATTATTCGAATTTTTCTACAATTTATATTTTTTTCTTATTTAATTAGATAAATTTTAATATTTAATTTGTTATGTAGCATTTTAAAAATGACTTGGAATTTAATGTAATACTCTTTCTATTTTTTTTTTCTATTTTTTTTAAATGACGTGGCAGGCATTACCGACGTGGCAGACGTGACAGCTGACGTGGGAGAGAGTGTGTTACACTCACCCAAAAAGGGTTTAAAATGTTGCTTTTTAGTAGTTTCAAGGGTCCGGATGAAAAACATGTAAGTAGAAGTGTCCAACTTACAAAACCTATATAGTATAGGGGTCCAGGAGGTCATTTTACCTAAAAATATATATTAAGAAGTGCAGAAAGTGAATCTAAAAATAGTTGAAGTAGTTTTTTAAAAATTCAAATATTGTGAAAACATATTTCAACACATTTATGATCCAACCAGAATTCTGAAATTAAGTGAAAACGTATTCCTAAATATTGTGAATAATATTCATGGCCAAACGCCTACGGAGTTTTGTGGCATGAAAAAGAAGTTGCAAATTTGGATTAAACAAGCTACGTCAGCAACCCAATAAAATATTTAAAGGGGAAAAGGACATCCACTGACTATTTTTAAAATAAATTGCCAGCAATGATCAATTTACCAAATAATAACCAGTTGATCAAATGTTTACCATTTAATAGCCATTTGACTATTTTGGCCCTCTCCTTCCTTCTTGGGCCATTTCGGCCCAATTTTTAAAAGTTTTTTTATTTTGCGTCATCCATCAAAAAATAAATGACCCAGTTTGGGATATTGGACATGGAGTTGCCAAAAATAATAAGTCCGGACTGTATTAATGTGGTATATGAGTTGTATCAACATGGTATAAGGAGTGTATTAATATTGTACAGGGATTGTATCAACATGGTATAAGGATTGTATCAATATGGTATAGGATATGGTATATATACTATATAGAATGTGCATAGAAATTGTATAATAGTTGTATAATTACATAGATACGACGTGTATAAAAACTGTATCATTTCTGTATAAAAATATGTTTATGTATAAGATGTGTACATAAACTCTATATATTGTATATAGCATGTATCTATATAATCATTCCAGCTAAAGATTATATAAAATGTGTGTAGAACTATATAGTTGTTGTATAGAATATATATACATATATATATATATATATATATATATATATATATATATTTTATATATGATATGCACAGAAATTATATCATTATTGCATAGATTATGTATAAGTTATAAGATGTATGTCCTTATGCTATTAAAAAGAATAAGAAAAATATGCATGTTAGGATAATTATAGTATTACATATTAAAATAATTGGTATTATAAATTCAACAAGAAAATAAGAAAAAGACCAAAAAAAAAGAAAAAAGCACTAGCAGCCAATAAAAAGGCCGAAATGACTGTTGGAAAAAATTGTATAACATTGATATAAATCTAGAATTAATAATAGTAAAAGAATAGTCACAAATACTGTGTCGTGGCAAGCTACTACCTTGAAAGCTATTTCGGCCTGACTCTGGTGCAAATCCTTCTAGTCGGTCGCTCCCCAAGGTTCCACATCTACTTTCAAACGCGTGCACTCGTGGCTGAAAGTTTGGAGGTTGCCCAAACCAATTGCCCAAAATAATACAAAAGAAAAAGTAGTTTTCTTTCTTTTTGAGGTGGATTTATCTTCTCCAAAGATAACCTTTATATAAGATTTGAAATTGACAAAGATGGGTGAACTTTGAGTTATTGATGGTGAGCATTAATGGCATTAAAACCATTACTACAATGTTGTTGAATTTACATTCTAAAGGAGGAATGTTCACTTTCTTTTTAACGTAGAAGTGTTCAACTCCTCTGAAACGTATGTTTTATTTTCTTTTTTCTTTTTTATTCTTTGCATTACACAAATGATTATGGATAGTATTGATGTTACAATCCCCCACTAATGCAAAAATAAAAAATAAGAATAAATTCTGGGCAAAAGAAAGGAACATGCACTTATGTGTCAATATCTTTCCATTTGAATTGACACGTAGTGATATGAGACAACAAAAAATATCCAAAAAGTGAAGTACTCATGAACTAGATGGACATGATTTGAGACACCCACAACACATACCATATCCTTTATTTTAAGCAACCTCCGCGTTACTATAAAGTGCTTTTATGGTCATGCACACAAACCTTGGGTTTCATGAGTGCTCTAGAAAGACAACCCAAGTCTTTCATAAAAAGGTAACCAGCCTTTTACACTCACGCAGGTGATCCATCAAGTCTATCTCATAGACCACCTTAAGGCTATGGATCATTAAGAGAAAAAATAAGCTTAACCTTATAATACACTACCTCAGGCCATAGGGATAGGATATGTAGTGTCTATTGAAGGCTTATATAGCTTCATTTGACTGCAATCCATGGGCTTTAGCTTCACCATCCTTGACGATTTAAGGACCGTTTTCCTTGTCAAACCCTTGGTCATAAGATCTGTCAAATTTCTTTCCAACCTTACATATTCCAATGAGATAATACTATGTTTCAACAATTGTTTAACTGCACCATGTCTAATGCGAATATGTCTCTTTTTCATTGTATACACTATTTTTTGCAATCCCAATTGTCGTCTGTGATTCAAAATGTAAAGAGACTGGTGACACTTGTCTTCCCATAAAGGCACATTTGCCAAAAATTTTCTTAGCCACTCAGCTTCTTACCATGCCAACTCGAGAGCTATGAATTTAGATTCCATGGTAGAACGTTCTATACAAGTCTGCTTTGAATACTTCCATGAAATAACACCACTTCTTAGGTGCCTGCTTTAGTCCATATAAGGACTTTCTCAATTTGCATACTTTATCCTCTTGTCCTAAGACCACAAAATCCTTAGCTTGAGTTATATAGAAGTATTATTTTACACATCACTCGGCATATCACTTTTTCAAAGGAAAAACATGCTTAAAAAATTTTGTATCTCAAGATTCAAAAATAGAATAATCATTTAATGACATAAACCAATACGCAATACTATTTTGAGCATGACCAATAAAGACAGTGTCAAAAGTCTTAAAGCCTACATTTACCCGTCTAAAATCAGATAGATCAACCTTAGCCAAACACCCCCACACTTTTATAAATTTTAAGTTAGGAGCAAACCTTTTCCATAACTCATATGAGGTCTTGTCTAACTTTTTATGTGAAACTCTATTAAGAATATAACATGCCAACAAGGAAACTTTCTTCCACATATAGTCAGGTAGACCCAAGCTTAAAAGCATAGAATTCATTATTCCTTAAGAGTTTTATTCTTTCATTAAGCTACACCATTTGGTTGGGGAGTATAGGGAGCACTAAACTCATGAATAATAACATTTTTCTCACAAAAATCTTTTAGAGTTTTAGTGCTATATTCACCACCCCTATCAGATCCAAATCTCTTATTTTTTCCTTCTAATTGATTTTCTACTTCTACTTTGAATTTTAAAAACATGCCTTCATCCTTATCAACAAAAGTAATGTAATACTTCTTTCCACCTTTGCTAATAGTGTTCTTAAAATTTGTCAAGTTTGATTGTACTAGTTCAAGCAATTCGGTCTTTCTACTAGTAACATATTTAAAAGGTTTCTTGGCATGCTTTTCTTCTACACACACAGGAGAAATATCATCAATATTTACTGTAAGAATTAATCTCATTTTTCTAAGTCTTTTAATAGAAACAATATTAAAATGACCTAGTCTACCATGCCATAAATTAATAGACTCAGCAATATAAGCAAAATTAGAAATATTTGCATTATTGACAATCTCTTAATCAATGTTCAGACAAATAAGCCTCCACTAAGGTATCCCTTCCCAACAAAGTCTCCTCCATGAGAAATAATTATTTTATCATCTTCAAAAAATAAGTTTAAGACCTACTTTGTTGAGAAATGCTCCAGAAACTATTTCTACAGAGTGAGGGAACATACAAAACATTGTCAAGGATAATGTTTTTCCAGAAGTTAATTTAAGTAAAAAAATTTCTTTACCCAAAACTCCAGCAATAGTGGATTACCCATGTAGACACACTCGTCATTGGTGTATTCCTAAAAGTCGTGAAATAACTCTTTATTGGCGCAAAAATACCTTGAAGATCCTATGTCCAACTCCCAGTCAACCTTGTTAGCTACCAGGTTTGTCTCGACGACTACTGCAACAATCACTTTATCACCCTTAGCAAAATGAACTTGGACATCATTTTGTCTTCCCTGTTTTGAGTTTTGCAAACTATCCCATATTTCTTTAGCAGATTTGTAAGTAACAAATAAATCAAATAAAGTATTAGTTATATGACTCAATAAATGTCCTCTAGCATTTTTGCTATCCTTTTTAATCTTCTTTTTAGCAAATTCATCAACAATCATAACAGTGTTAGAACCAATAATAATGTTAGAATCATCATTAACCAAAACATAATTAACTTCTAATTGTTCTAAGAAAATCAGAAGTTCTTGTGACCAACGTTTAAAATTATTTTCATCCAATGGCTCAAGTTTTGACAAACCACAAAAATTTTGTTCAAAGAAATTGCCATTTATTAATATTGTATATAAGAAAATCGCTTTCAAATTATTGGAAAAAATTACTATAATATTGATATAAAATTGGAATTAGTAATAGTAAAAGAATAGTCACAAATACTGTGTCGTGGCAAGCCACTACCTTGAAAGCGATTTCGGCCTGACTCTAGTGCAAATTCTTCTAGCCGGTCGCTCCCCAAGGTTCCATAGCTACTTTCAAACATGTGCACTCATGGCTGAAAGTTTGGAGGTTGCCCAAAATAATTCAAGAGGAAAATGAAAGGAGGAAAATGTTTTTTTTTTGTTTTTGTGGTGTATTTATCTTCTCCAAAGACAACCTTTATATAGGATTTGAAATTGATAAAGGCGAGTGAACTTTTAGTTATTGATGGTAAGCATTAATGGCATTAAAAACCATTACTACAATGTTGTTGAATTTATGTTCTGAAGGAGGTATGTTCACTTTCTTTTTAACGTAGAAGTGTCCAACTCCTTTGAAACGTATGTTTTATTTTCTTTTTCCTTTTTTATTCTTCGCATTACACAAATGATTATGGATAGTATTGATATTACAATGACTATCTTTTGGAATTGCCAAATCAGTAGCCATTTTTGTGGAATTAGTTTCGACGACCATTTGTGTCTTTTTTCCTATTTAAAATTCCTGAAAAGATAGATAATACAAAGAGTGCGCCTGTGTTACTATTGTTTGACAAGAATGCCTCTCACCCTAATTTACATGGCCTCTTCAAAATTTTAAGATTTAAAGAAATTATATCTTAATTGTATTTTTCATATATTTTTTTACATATCTTGAATTATCAATTATTGTGATTTACGGTATTATTTATGTTGTTTTCAAATACAAAATCTTATTTCAAAAATCTTAAAGACATGTCTAAATTTACTCTCAAAATTAAGCAATTTGACTCTTAAAATTCAAACAGTTCCATATAAATTGAGGCTGAGGGATTTAATTGGTTGTTCTTTTTAGAATTAATAGACCAGGAGAAAAAACTCAGAAAGATTAATTACCAATATTTCCAAAAACTAAGTAGGTGTTTGTCCATAAAAACTGTTTTTTTTTTAATTTGAAGTTGGAGTTGAAATTGAAGTTGGAGTTGTGTTTGGCCATTTGTTTTTGAAAGTTTTTTTTTTACTTTTGAAAAGTCTTTTTTAAATATAATTTTATGCCCCCAACTTTTAAAAACTATCAAAACTGCCCAAATAACTATTTTACTTACTAACATACAACCAAATGTGATTCTTAAATAATGAGAAAGATTCAAATAATTTTTGTTATGGTGTTAGCCTTTTTGTAACACCAGTTAACCAAATAACTATACAACTAGGGTGAACACTCTGTTTGTTCGGTTTGATTGTTTAATATCAATTTAGTTTTTCAATTTTTGGATTGACAAAAAAAACAACTGTAACCAAACCGAAATAAATTTGGTTTGATTCAGTTTCTATAAATTCGGTTCGGTTATTTCAAATTTTTATTTTGATTTTGAAGATTAAAGTAGTGAGTCTTTCTTTGTCATGATTGAACATTTAAATTGTTGATTTCATTTAGAAAAAATAATTTTTTTCATACCTATTTTTCATTTCCAAATATAAATAACTCAACATGGATGAAATAAAATGAAATAACCAAAAAACATTATTTATACTAAATCTATAATATATATAAAATTTATTTATATAATATATATATATATATATATATATTATTTATATAATTTTGGTTTTTTTATTTAATCATTTTTTTTTGGAAAATAAAAAACCTAACCGTTTAACTGGATTTTTAAATTTTGAAACTGAAACTGATTCGAAAAATCAAAAAAACAAAATCAAAATTAAATTTCAGTTTGACTTTTTGGTTTGAACGAAAATATGTCCACCCCTATATACAACAACTAGCCAAATAATCAAATAACAAGTTGGTGACTTCATATTTTGTAGCATCACTTTAAAAAAGTGAACTGCTTTCTTGCCTTTCTTCTGATGCACTAGTACTGGTAACATTTTGATGTCATTTTTAATTCTTTAAGTTGTACTTATAAGGATAAAAATAATTGATTTGAGATTTTTTTCCCTGATCAAGTTTACACCAAGTCAGTTAGCATATCCAGTATGTATAAGCACTGTGTGTCATTTGGTAGATCTTGTATACCATACCAGCAAGACAAGATTTTCAAATTAATCCAAACAAGTAAGCATTTGTACGAAGTTAATAGGCAAGATAGTAAACCACTGTACATATTTCTTGGGCAAAATGACTTGATGAACCCTTGTACTATGTCCATTTTGTAATGTGGATACTCCTACTTACATGTTTGTCATCTGAACCCTTGAACCCACTAAAAAGCAACATTTTAAACATTTTTTTGGTGAGTGTAACACACCCTCCCCACGTCAGCTTCTATGTCAGCTTTCACGTTTGCCACATCAGCTTCCACATCATTTTCAGGTATTACATTAAATTTCATGTCATTTTTAAAATTCTACATAAGAAATTAAATATTAAAAATAAATTTAATTAAATAATTTTTTTTATAAATTATAGAAAAATTTAAATAATTATATTTTTATGTTTGCTCACAAATTAAATAAAAGAAGCTAATTTCATTGGTAAATTATTTTAATTATTTTAATATAATTTTTTTTTCCTTAAAACAAAATTAAGCTGATCTCCTTTCATGGTAGCTCTTTTCTCCTTTTTTTTTTGGCACAAAGGTAACAAGCAATTGAAGTTATATCTTGTTAATTTTCTCTCTAATCCAAGATGTTACCGTCTTAAATTTAAACAGAACTACGAGTAAACAATTATTAAAGTTACATTACTTTTGCTATGCTTTATGAGAACGGAGAAGCAGGAACACATCAAAAACAATCCAAGCCAGCAAATATTTTTGAGGAATTTTTTCTACGAAGGTTATACACAAACCGGCGATGCATTCCCAACATATCAGCAACAAAAGTGGATATCTTTTCTCTGATTTTTTTTATCTCCCACTTTACTTCTTCAACCCCATTCACTAAAAATCAAATCTTGACCACCACTAACCCACCACCATAACCTCACTTTCCAAACCCGACCCGTTTTGAAACTTGTTGGGTGCTTTCAAGAAATGAGATTCTCAAATGGGTTGTCCTCAATTTAGACAAAAACACAAAGAGTTAAATTCTTCCTATGCTTCTTTGTAAAATGTTGATGATGGTGAATTCAAGTGTAATGAATTAAAGATGGATTATGTGAGTGTATTTATTAAAGGGTGGACTAGGATTTATGATAATTTGTATTCTTTTAGATGTGGGTTTAGCTGTTTTTTTTTGTGGGTGGGTAGGTGGGGGCGCTTAAACACAAGATATTCTGAAGAGAAGAAGAATGCAATTGTGTTCATGATGCTCT
Organism: Capsicum pubescens; assembly: GCA_030864215.1. Lineage (NCBI taxonomy): Eukaryota > Viridiplantae > Streptophyta > Magnoliopsida > Solanales > Solanaceae > Capsicum > Capsicum pubescens. Next base: position 186,428,286 of record CM061544.1, on the reverse strand, counting down.
CTATGTGGGAATGAAGCTGAAAGCGGTAGCCCTTTTATGTTTACACTGTCACTCGCTAGACCTCTCTGGACTCTTTTTCTGAGCATGAACGGAATGCCATGGACTATGCCCAAGACTAGTGGGTTGCTGGAATTTCAATGGAGATTTGCTTAGGATCATTAGGAAGGAAAGAAACAAAATATATTTTCTGCAGTGGTGGTGGTGGGGGTTCTAATGACGTTGGAGCTTTGGGGCTGCAGTGGTGGGTGGTGGGGGAGGCTGGGCAATTGAGGGGTAACAGGGGAGAGGGGTAGGGGGAGGGACGGGGGAAATGGTTGGAGGGGGTAGCAGGGTAGAGGGGCTGGGGAGGTGGGGGAATGGGGAGAGGGGGCTAAAGAAGATGACCCTTTTTTTTTTAAATTACAATTATTTCAAAAAAATTATTTTAATTGCAAAAATATTGGCCTCACTCGCTGAAAAGGGCGTGTTTTACACGTTTTTTGCCTAGTCATCAAACTAATGCCACATATGCAAAAAAAGGTTTAAAAGATTCATTTTGATTGAATTCAAGAATCCAGATGACAAATGTATAAGTAGAAGTATCCACTTTACAAATCAAACCAAGTACAAGGGTCCATCGAGCTATTTTGCCTATTTCTTGATGAGTTAGTATTATGCAATGAGCAAAGAAAAATAGGTAGTTAACAATTAGAGTTATATTAAAAAATAGGCTTTGTGTAATATTAAAAAAGATTGGAGCTATATGTGAAGATAATAAAAGTTGAAATTGAAATTGAAAAAAAGTGAAAATAACAAAAAATTGTTTTCACTTTCCAGAAAACAAATTTGGAATTGTTTTTGAAATTTCTATCATCAAACACCACAAATCTTATAAAGTGAAAAAATATTTCGGAAAAAAGTTTCATGGCCAAACGGCCTCTAAACAAAATCAGTAGAAGAAAAGAGGGGTCAAAAAAGAGAAAAAATGCAGTGTTTTCGTTGTAAGACTTGGATATAACTAAACTATTCGTACTACAAACATCGAAAAATGTACAGTATTTACAATTTTTCTTTCTGAAATTCCATAGTTGGGAAAGCCATTGTTGTTTTCCCTACTAGCTATGGTTTCTCGTTACCAAGCACTAACTACACCAACGGGGAAAGCAGTTTTTCCCGCTTCTCTCCGTCGTCTAGAACCATCCCACAACCTAACTACACTGCCGTCAATTACAATACTATCCCCTTTCCCCTTTTCTCATTTTCAACAATTTCTCCCAATTCTCAAAACACTCCTTACTCAACTCTACGCCGTCGTCTTCTCCTTTCTGATCACCGTCTTCATCACGGTTACATTATCCTCCCTCGTCTTGCTTGAAATACACCGTGAGTTTCCCTTTTGTCCCTTACTCTTTGACCGAAAAATCAGCATTGGACGACATAGTAGTAGTAGCTGTTGAAGATGAAGCTACTTTTTTTTGACATGGAAAAAACTTGTTGAGTTGACAGTAGCCTTTCTATCTGCGATGACGATGAAGATGAAGATGCCGATACGAACGTTGGCGTCCGCGGGGCATGGCTAGAAAAGTCCCTACGTGGTACTGCTGCGGGTAAAGTTGAATATGCTTTGATCCCGCCTCTGGTGAATGGAGTAAACTCTGTGGCCAGTTTCTTACCGCTCAGTGCGCTGACAGAGGAACGCAGGATTAGTCTCACGGCTGTCGGCTGTACCTTGGGAAACAAAAAAAAAATGCTTTGATCCTCCGGAAGCCAACGACAGCGGTAATAAGGGCAGTAAAGAAACAGAAGCTCAAATAATCGAAAGCAAGAGCTTCAAGCGGATATTCCAATATTCCATTCATGTTTGTGACAATTTTTTAGACTCTGTTGTGTTTTTCTCTGACCTTTTCTTAATGTAGAAAGTGGAATGCAAAGCAGGAATATATATAAGGGTGATAGATGTGGGCCGTAGGATGAGAGAGGATTAGATAATTGAGAGAAGCATCCGATATTAGATGCTGGCAATCGTGAGCGAAGATGCCAAGGCAGATCCATATTCTAATTAACATCATCATATTTGGTAGCACAAGTGGACACATTTTGGCGCACGTGCAAGGGCAACAACGTTCATGAGAAAATTGAATAAAAGATGTTATCCAAGTTCGGTTTTAAATATGAGATAGAGATAATGCATCAAACACCCCCCTCGACCTTAACATCTTTGGAGTGAATTAATTTCACCCCTTAATATATAATACCACTCTCATGAGGGAGGGTGCATCACACTCGCTGACACGTCAGCGCCACGTCGGAGCCATGTAAATAAAGTATTTTTTAAATATTTTATATATATATATATATATATATATATATATATATATATAAGTAAAATATATATAAAAATATATATAAATATTATATATATAAATAAATATTATATACATAAATATTACATATATATATATATATATATTTAAATATATTTAAAATATTTTAAATTTTAAAAATAACCCCACTCCCCATTTTCCATCTTCTTCATAACCCCCCCCCCTTCCCTCCCCTCCCCTCCCCCCTCTTTCCCATCCACAACCACACCTGCACACACACGCCATATATTTTCGGTGAATTTTCGTCGGAAAACTCCATTACCACCATAAAAAAAACATAAAATAGTGATAAAAAACTCAACCACCTGGTAAATTCGATCAAATCAACACCAAATTCTCTAAAATCAACAATCAAATATTCAAATCATGTCAATTTTTTAATTTTCAAATTCAATTTCATTTCTTTTTTAATTAGGGATGAAGGAGTAGAAATTGGAGGTAGGGGTGTGATTTGGTAATTGGAGAAGTAATTGGGGTTAGATTTTAGAGGGGGGTTGGTGGTGGTGGCTGGAGGGTTTGGAAGGAGATTAGGATGAGGTTGGAGGGGGGGGGGGTTAGAAGAAGAAGGAGGGAATTTTTTATTTTTTTCCTTTTTTTTGTTAATATATATATATATATATATATATATATATATATATATATTAGTAGGCGTTTTAAAAATAAAAAAATAAAAATTCACGCATTTTTTTTCTTTCTTTTTTAAAAAAATGCCATGTCAGCATTAAGGTTGGAATTAATTCACTTTAAAGATATTAAGGGGGGTAAATAATTATTCGTAAAGTTTAAGTGATAAACTAAGTTATCGGGACAAGTTCAGGGGTTTTTGATGTATTATCTCTATAAGATAACTAGATGACTTAATAAATATAGACTTTTAATTATTTTATTTATTTAAATTTTAATTAATTATCATTCATATCGTATCTTGTCAATTAAATATAATTTATATTCTCTTTTTTTTATTTCTCTCTTTATCTACCTTTTATTTCTCTTTTTATTTATTTTTCAGTTTTTCTTCTTCTTTTTTTTTTTTCGTTTCCGTTTCCGTTTTCTCATACTTTTTTGTTTTTCCATTTTTTTCAGTTTTAGTTTTTTTCTTTTCATTTTTTCTCATATATATATATATATTATTCATATTTTTTTAATTTGTTTTTCTTTGCAGTTTTTTTTTTAATTTTCCATGATTCTTTTTTCATTTTTTTTTTGTTTTGTGGGTCATTTTTTTCTATATATTTTTTGTTGTGTTTTATATTTTATATAATTTTAATATTTTATATTTATTTGTATCATACTATATATTTTAAATAAATTTATTAATTGTAGTTGAATAGTTTAATCATAAATATGTACAATTTATTACTTTTTTGGTATATAAATAAGTATATTGATTAATTATATTTGCTTGAGACTAAAATATATAAATTTTTAATGTATCATTCAACGTAAATATATCATTGGTATTTTTATTTTAAATTTTTTATTTATATTTGTGTATAAACAAGTATCATTTTGTATGCATATGGTTCAAGTTATATAAACATGTATCATTTGATACAAATGTAACATTTGTATTTGTATAATTTATTATTTTTATTGTTCAATGTGCATAAAAAAATAAAAATTATATCAATGAATATAAATACAATTGTTTATAGAAAGAATAATAGTAATTCTTTTTCAATTGTTTAAAAATACAAATGATGTTGTCAACTATAAATTCAAATACAAACAAATGAAATTACAAAAACAAATACAATAGGTGGTCATCTTACAAATACAAATATAAAATACAAGCGCGAATTTTAAAATACAAATATAATTGTATCAACAAATACAAAAATATAAAATGGTATGACTACAAATACGATAAGCAATTGTAGTATTTATGTTATCATCCATGACTTATGCACGAATAGCGATATTTTTTGAAGATATAAAAAATATAAAATAAAATAAAAAAATGAGAAAGAAAATAAGTACAAAAAAATAAAAAAAGAGAAATAGAAGCTAGAGATAGAAGAGAGAGAAAATGAAAATAAAGAAACGAAAAACATAAAAATGGGAAAAAAAAGAAAAATAAAATCATCTATCTTTTTTGTTTTTTGGTTTTTATTTCTTTTTTACGACATTTTTTATTTTTTTTCTGTTTTCGTTCTTGTTTTGTTTTTTCCTTTTGGTCATTTTTTCTCCTTTTTTCGTTTCTTTTTTCATGTTTTTGTATTTTCTTTTCTTTCATTTATTGTTGGTGTTGTCGTATTTTATATTTTATATATTTTATATTTATGCATACCATACTATATATTCAAAATAAATTTATTATTTGTATATGAACTGTTCAGTCGTGAATACTATTTATTATTTGTGTTTGTATACAAATAAATATATGGATTAATTTTATTTACTTGAGTCTAAAATATATAAATATGAAATGTGTCATTCTATGCACATGTGTAGTTATTATTTGTATGTCAAGTTTATCATTTGTATTTGTATATAAATAAGTATCATTTGTATGCGTATGATTCAAGTTGTATAAACATGTGTCATTTGATACAAATGTAACATTTTTATTTATATAATTTAATATTTATATTTTTGTAATTTATCATTTATATTTATATTATTCAATTTGCATTAATAAAATATAATTCGTATTAATGAATATAAATACAAGTGTTTGTAGAAAGAAAAAATTATAATTTTTTTTAATTATTTAAAAATACAAATGATGTTGTCAACTACAAATTCAAATACAAACAAATGAAATAAGTGTTATTACAAATACAAATACAAATACAATATATGGTTAATTTACAAATACAAATATAAAATAGTTCTTTTAAAAATACAAGTGCATCCTAGAAAATAGAGTACAAATACAAATACAAACAAAATGAAACCACAAATATAAATATAATATGCAGTCAACTTTAAAATACAAATACAAAATAGTTCTTTAAAATACATGTGCAAATTTAATAAAATATAAATGATGGCGAGAACTATAAAATACAAATATAAGTGTGAACTATAAAATACAAATACGAACTATAAGATATAAATACAAATACATGCGCGAACTATAATATAAATATAATTGTATCAACGAATACAAAAATATCAATGATGGTGTGAATTATAAAATACAAATACAAGTGCGAATTATAAAATACAAATACAAATGCGAACAATAAAATACAAAGACAAATACAAGTGTGAACTATAAAATATAAATATAATTTTATCAATGAATAAAAAATATAAAAAATAGTGTGAATATAAATACAATAAATCATTGTGGTATTTTCATTATCACCCATGACTTGTGCTTGACAAAGCCATATTTATTGAAAATATAAAAAATATAAAATCAAATTAAAAGAAAAGAGAAATAAAAATATAAAAAAATAAATAAAAAAAGAAAGAGAATTAGAAGCTGCAGACAAAAAAGAGAAAAAATAAAAAAAATTAAAAAAAATAAAAAGAAAGAAATGAAAAATAAAAATAGAAAAAAGAAAAAAACAAAAATAAGAAAGAAAAAGAAGAAAAGAACCAAAGAAAGGGGGGGATTATGAAAAAGAAAAAAAATGAGAAAGAAAATACAAAAAAAAAAGAAAAAAATACAAAAAAAATGAAAAAGAAAAACAAAAAAAAGACAAAAATTCAAAAAGGGAAAAAAGAAGAAAGAGAAATAGAAGTAATAGACAGAGGAGAGAAACAATGAAAAAAGAAAAAGAAAAAGAAAATAAAAATAGAAAACAAATCAAAAGTAAAAAAATAATGGTGAATACAAACACAATGAGCAATTATGATGTATTTGTCCTCATCCATGACTTGTACTCGATGTAATCATATTTTTCAGAAAATATATAATATAAAATACAACAAAAAATGAGAAAAAAAAGAAAAAGGAAAAAAATAAAAAAGAAAAAAAGAAGAAGATGCAAGAGGTAGAAGAGATGAAAAGAAAAAACTTCTTAATCTTTTTAAATATACAAATCAACCCGCAATTATATTTTTAATAAAATCAATTTTTCCAAAATTAAAACTCCCCTCTCTCTCCTCTCAAACGTCTCGACTCTCTCTCTCTCAAAAGAAATCAACAGCTACTGCAAACCATCAACAACAAATCGATGCGACCTTCAATCTTCAGTGACTTTCAACCTCTAGAGACGATACTTTTGAGTTCTTCATCATTGCTTTTCGACTCTCAGCCGTTAATTTCATTCACAATATATCGATGTGACAACATTCTCGATGACTTTCAACCTCCGACGACAACAATTTTGAGTTCTTTATCATTCCTTTTCGACTTTAACAGGTAAAAAATTAGGGCTTTTTAGTTATAAAGAAAAAAAAGAACTTGAGTTAACTTCTCTTCTAGTACGAGTTAACAATTTTAATATTTATTGCATAAAAATAAAAAGGGAACTTGAGAAATTTTTTAATTTGTGGTATTTCTTCTCTTAATATGGTGATTGATGTAAATATGATATCTTTTTGGAGTGAAATATGATTTTTTTATTGTAATAATAGTTCTTGTTCTCGAATATTATTGTAAAAAATAGTGAAACTTGAATTTTTTTTTTAAGACATTTATTGTGACCAAATCTAACAACTGTTGATTTTGTTGGTTTAAGTGAACACTTGCTTAAACAACTGTTGATTTGTTGGTGTTTGTTGTATTTTTTAGAGTTTTTTTGTTATTTGTGTTTGTTGGTGTTGTTGGGTGTATGTTGGTGTTGTTGTATTTGTAAATATTGGTATGCTAATAAATGTTTCTGGTGTTGGAGTTGAATGTTGGTGTTGTTGGTTTTATTTGTGTTGTTATATTTGTAAATATTGATAAATATTAATGTTGTTGATGTTGATGTATTAGTAAATGTTGGTGTTGTTGGTGTTTATTTGTTTGTGTTGTTGTTGTTGGTATCTTGGTAAATATTGGTGTTATTGGTGTTGTTGTATTGGTAAATATAGTGTACTGACAAATAGTGATATTATTATTAGTGTCTTGTTGATATATGTATGTATGTATTTATGTGATAAAAAATATTGTCACTATTGATAAATCTTGTTACTGGTTTATTTTTTTCAACAAATGACTCATCTGTAGAAATAGATGGTTTATCTGTTGGAAAAAGCATAATAATTATTCCAACAGATGACTCATCTATTGCAACAGATGGGTCATCTGTTGGATGAAATCATAACAGTTATTCCAACAGATGACTGCCAAGGCTGTTTTGATTTCTTCCAATAGATGGGTAATCTGTTGCAATAGATGGGTCATCTATTGGAAGAAATCAAAATAGTACTGGGTATACTGTTTTGATTTCATCCAACAAATTATCCACCTGTTGTAACAGATGAGTGATCTGTTGCAACAAATGGTTAATCTGTTGAATAAAATTAAAATAATATACCCTACTATTTTGATTTTTTATAATAGATGACCTATCTGTTGCAATAGATTACCTATCTTTTGGAAGAAATTAAAATTTATATTGAAATTATTTTTATCTCTTCTAACAGATCACTCTTCTGTTGCAACAAATGAGTGATCTATTGCAACAAATCAAAAATCTACTGCAACAGATAACTCATCTGTTTGAACTATTATTTTACTGTATTGTACTTGTAAGATTTACTGTTATCCTTCTTTTTATGATGTATAAATGAATTATAATCTTTTTTATTTTCCTCTCATTTATAGATAAAATGGCACCCAAAAGAAAAGAAAGTGAATTAACTCCAGGGAAAGGAAGAAGTAAAGTAGCTAGGTTACATACACCACTATATGAGCTTGCTGTACAAGCAATATCTCAATCAGAAGCAAAAAAAAATGAACATGAGAAAGAAGAAAGCTTCATAAGAAATATTAAATTTAGATAAAAAAGTCAACATGATCTAAATGTTAATATTGATCCTAATAGCCCTTTTACTGACGAGTTTGTCAAAACCTTTAGTATTGATAGTTTTATGTGAGAATGCAGTGTGATGGTGCCACAAATTTCACTGGTGATTGTGTGGTAAAGTCAGTCATGGAAAAATCTTTTGATACCTTCAGAAAAATACTTCAAGAACAAAAATTGAATGCTTATTTCAGGGAAAACTGCTTTGGGCAATTGTAATACCCCAGGTTTTGGACTCCAAAATTTCTGGATGATTGTGCTAATTGTTCGAAGTATAGCTCTGGTGACGAGTTGTAAACCCTCTATACGAGTCTTATAGTTCCACTTGTATTCCAACCAGTCGGATTGGCTAGTGTTTTTGTTTGGTTCACGATTTGTCCCTCAAGAGTCATATGGTAAGGTCATGAGTTGTAGGGCGTAACTCGTGAGCATAACAGTAAGGGGTCAGGGTTTGGGGTCTCAGGCTACAAGTCTTGGTGACGACTCATTTCCAGTAACCACGATTCGTTACCTGACTCGTAACGACTGGGCGCTATATTTCCTGCCCATTTTTATTAAGGGCATTATGGTCTTTTCCTCTTATCCCACTATTTTTCGTAGCTTAAAACCCTTTCTTTAGCCTTATTTTCATCCGTTAACGTATCATAAACATCATTCTTTCCTCTCAAGCTTCTAAGTCAAGAAAAACTAGGGTTTAAAGGGATTGATTATCCAAGCTTCAATTGGTGATTTCTCTTCCAAAATTCTTGGTTTCTTCAAGCATGTATCTCTTCCCTAAATTAATTTTATACAAAAGCATGTGTTTCATCTGTGCTCACAACAGTTACTTGACCATGGGTTAGCTTGGGCTAACTTGTGACTCTAAGCACTGTGTTACGACTGGGGGGTAGTCTTGGGTCATGACAAGTACACCTACCATAAATAGAAGAACAACTATGAGCACCTCTGCCTACATAACCTGACCTCTATATGCTCAAAGACTTAGTACCTACAAACCCACTATTAGAACTCTGCAATCCCACTTGAACTAATTTGCTATGGTAACCATAAGAACCTTCACTAGAAAAATCCCTACCTATAAAAGAGTGGCCTCTAAAACCACCCTATTAATGTACCCTCTTACCACCACTACTCTATGCACCCTAGTGAATTAACTCGATTATCTTGTCATGATCTATGATGCTATAAAAATATCCACCTGATGTCACCAAATGGGCCACTACTAATTGAAGAGAAATGGATAATCCATTTATAAACTTTTGGAGATACTACCAAAGGCATGGAAGCGAACCTCATACTCTACTACAAACCTGGAGCCTTGCTCCAAGTTGTTGAACTCACCCATAAGATTGTCCCTCAAGTTATAAACACATATCTCTCCAAAAAAATATCTGAGAATTGGGTCCAAGTCAAAGGAAGGGAACACATTGGCCTACAACCCACAAAAAATCTCCACCATTTCTTAGCAATATAGTTTAGAGGGAAGATAGTGTAATCAATGCCATGCGACTTAAGTAATCCAAGGTTATACAACTTTTCCTGAAAATAATAAAAAGTCATAGGTATCCTCGCATATAGCACTACAAAAATTGGGAGGTGATAATCACATGAATCTCTCAAATCTCTCCTTCTCACTGGTAGACATAATTGAACAAGGAATCACACGTAGAACAACAAGTCTAGCAGGTAATACCTTAACAATTTGGGCCATAATTGTAGTTGGATATGATGAACGAGTATAAAAAATTGGAAAAAGAACCTGCCCAGGCAACTAAACACCCCTTCTAGTTTGTGAACTATTCAGTGTACCCAATAGAGTACCCACCAGTGTAGAGCAATCTAAGCGGTACGATAAAACCCTGAAGGCCCCAGGCTTGTCCCAAACCCCTTGGATGATAAACTACCTTAGCATATGATCAACAATTGACTTGAATGATACCTGCCTAGCCTGTCTTGTAGCTGCAGCAACTCCTTATGCCCTACCTCTACCATGGTCTCAGCCATGACCTCTACCTCATCCCCTAACTTGGGCTCCTATACTGCCCAACCTATAACATACTTTACATGAATAGTTAACTATCGATCTTGGTCTGAAGGAAGTTAATCCATGATCTACCTCAATATCAAAAAACTCAAGGCCAAACCCATTAACAATGAGATTTTCCTTTTTCTTGTAGCATCAAATTGAACCCAATCTATCAAAAATGAAATCTATGTGTAAAAAGGATTCCAATGATACCAATACTAGCTAGTTTTGTTTCGAGTTTAAGAACCCTTCAAAAATCGACTTCAAAATAAAAAAATATTATTAAAGAATCATGTTCCCCATATCTAAGAGTTCCAAATATAAAAATCCATTGAAAACAAATTAAAATCAAACTTGAAATCAAAGAAAATCCAATTTTTTCTTTTACAAGGTAAAAACCCAAAATTCCAAGTTTATAATCAAGGTTTTGATGTTTTCTTTGAGATAAAATGAATGAAAAATGATGAAAATTATGTTTATAAGCTTATCCAAACACTTTTTATGAAAAACCCTCATCAAAATCACCTTTCCCTTGGTCTCAAGGTTAAAATGGTGAAAAATCATGAAATGAGAAATTTACAAGGTCCAGGTGAACACTACCTCACGATTGCAATGCGTACCTCACGACCACAAGGGTCAGTGTTGACCAACAATTATTAATCCATCACAATTTGGGTAGGTAGGCCTCTTGACCTTGATGGGAAAACCTGACCCAACCTTATGGTTACCCTTCCAATTGTGGTCACCACCTCATGTTTGTGATACAAAATAAAATCTTTCCCTACTAACATGAAATGAACCTCATGAACGAAAAGAAAGAGTTGGTCTACACCAACAGACAACAACTTCAGCTAAAGAAAAAAATCAAAAATCTTCAAAATAAACCCTCAAGATTCGTTCAGGACCCACAAAAAAAGAACCAAAAGTGCTACTAGACCAAATTTGACTCTTTGGATTCAACAAAATCATCAAATTTTTCAAAAAAGATCATCGTCAACAACTTTTCTCTCGGGAACCCCTTTTGGCTAAAATAACTAGTTTTTATCCAAATATTCAAAACCCAAAATAAAGCTCCATAACCCAAACCAACCATGCATCTAACCTAAAATGGACGTTTTAAATCTTATAGAATGACGAAACTCTCATCCAACACTCATATCACAAAACATTGACTAAAGTCAATTACTCAGTTTAACGTCTACTCAAACTTACAATTTTACATAACTCACTCTCAAATACTTCCGGAAACATGACAATCATCTTCACAACTATAAATGACTTAAAGTAACTATTGAGAAGGGCAAATGGTCAAAACATAAAAACAATAAGAAATTACCAATAGGGTTATTACAATAAGAGTATTTTGGGGAAGAATGGTGTACATATTAGACTTTGCCACCTCACCCTTGGTGCTTTTCTTAGTTTTTTTTGGAGGACTACCAACTTGGGACACATCACCGATAGGCTAATAAATAGTTGTAATTTTTCTTGACTAGCAGTGGGTAGCTTTTTATGAGGAGACATAATAATTTATGATTTTGGCAGAAAGAAAAAGAGTGAGTGATATTTTTCGATTTACTTTCCCACAAAGAATTTAAAAACCTCTTTCATCTCTCATGCTTGACGTACTCAAGCGATTGAAAAGTGGGGGGAACTATTTGTAATGGAAAAATTAATCTTCTCCATGTTGACTAGTGATAGGAAGGCATATGGCATGAAAGGTCAATTAGGTAGTATTGTATATCACCACCAAGAATAAAGTTCAATTCAGAGGCAGAACCTACAACACTAAGACTAGTACCTCACTATCATAGCCGTTTAGCTTTGGAAGGGAAATATCAAGAGGTAGAGACAATAACTAAATATAAGGATATGATATGCTTGATAGCCCAAAAATTATGGACAAGGATGAGATTCCTAACGTTTAATATGTAACCTTAGAGTTAGTGATCAAGTTGAAGACTTTGAGAGCTGCGTATCCTACACAAGTTTTCTAATTTGGTTCTCTATAAATAGCATATTATTCATCGATGTTATGACCCTTAGATTTTTTATTCATATACTTTTTTAGTTATACTATCTCGACAAGCTAACACTCATAGTTTTTTAGTTTTAGCGCCACTCCAATTACGCTACTCTTAGTCCACCAACAACCTATTTTTAGGATCTAATACATGGCTTGATTATTATCTTGCTTATATATTCATTATGTAAGTTATTATTCAATTTAATTCATTGTCATTTAGTTCACAAGATTTATCTAACTTATGTGCCCTTAAACCTCTTGGATAAAATGTATTGTATTTTTTATGGGTAAACAAGTAGAAGTAAAGTTTTCAGGAAATTATAATAGATGTTGATCAAACCAAAAAAAGGTGAAAAAGGAAAATTAAAATGAAAAAAAAAAGATATTTCCTTTAGGAAAAGTTGGTCGTGCAGAAGGGGAACAAAATTACAATACGTGAACATTGGAATAGAACTATTACATTTTTAACCTAACTTCTTATTTTTACACCACATAACCCACATTTTTGGTGCTCCTTTTCATTTTATCCAAGATAAACATAGTATACCCGGAGAAATGTGCGAATACCAATTGTAGACTTCATCTTTCTATACCCACCTTCACTACCCTCAGTAACTCCCAAGTGTAAAGAATAACACCATTTCTGAACATATATTTCTGTTATGACCAAAATAATTAGGTGTCATGCAGAAGCTGGTAAAGTAAACTTCGAAAGACGCCAAATAAGAAGACAAATGAGAAATACACCAAAAAAGACACAATAATTTAACGTGATTCGGTCAACTGACCTACATCCACAAAAAGAGATGAGCAATCCACTATATAAAAGAGAGTACAAACTGTTAAGAGAGACAACCCCACACAATTCACTTAGAATAAAAAGAGGTTCACACAAGTGATACCACAATGCTTGTGTCTCACAAATCAGTCAAAACACATTAATGTGAGATACCATTGGATTTGAGATGTGTTGGATTCTAAGTTGCTTGAAATTGAGAAGATTCATATGGATGATAATGATTCTGACATGATGACTAAAGCTTTGATAAGAGGAAAGTTTGAAAATTGTTGCAAGATCACCGGGATGGTGGTATCCTCCAAATAGTCAGGAGGGGGAGAATTGTTGAAATATGGGTCTTTGCCTTTCCTATGTGGATAAATAAAGCCCAATTTAGACCAACCCACTTTTACCCATAGGCCCATTACTATGGGACATATATATAGATCTTTTTAGGTGTTATATCACTATCAGAAAAGAGAATTTTCAGCAGACAAAGAGAGAAAAAGAAAACTATTTTTTGCCCAAATTTTTCAGCCACAACTGTCAACTTCAAATTGCGATTTCCAATTTGTTTCTTGTCCGATTGAGCTGATTTTTGAACTACTTATTATACTCATCTTAATCTACGATTAGAAACTGACGAAGGTGGATTTGGTAACCTGTAGCTCCTCTTTTTCATTCTCAAATAGCAACTACATTTTTGGTATTTTGCTCATTTTTATTCTCTAGTTTTGGTGCTATCTTGTTGTGTTTTTGCTTGTTGTTTGACACTTGTTTGATGGTTATTTTTGAGAACAATATTGTAACTCTTGGTGATTATAGTGTAGGTTTGGTCTTGTGTTTTTTTACGCTTCACACCGAAGGGTTTTTTACGTAAATTTAGTGTCTTATTATTCTTGTCTTATCGTATTTCTGTGTTTGATTTATTTGATGCCTATTATTTATTTTGCTTGGATTTGTATATATCCTCTTGGTTCAAATTGAAAGGAAAAGTTTAGACTTTGGTATTCTTCCACTACTATCCTGTTGGACCTTTTGATAGTGCCCAGCCTCTTTCCCAACAAAGTGGTATCAGAGCATTGTTTGTTGATTGTTGATTTGAATGGCGGAGGCAAATATGAGAAAAATTGTGTGTTTGAATGGTGGTAATTATCATACTTTGAAAAGCAAGATGAAAGATCTTCTTTTTGTCAAAAAAATGCATTTACCTATGTTTGCGTCTACTAAACCTCAATCCAAGACAGATAAGGATTGGGAATTTAAGCACCTACAGGTTTGTGGCTATATTAGAAAATAGGTTGAAGATAATGTTAGAAACCATATAGTGAATGAGACACATGCCAGAAATTTGTGGGACAAGCTCGAGACAATTTATGCTTTGAAGACTGATATTAACAAGTTATTCCTGCTTAAGCAATTAATGAATATCAGGTATAAAATGAGAAATCTTATTTTTAATCATATAAATAATTTTCAGGGTTTCTTGACCAGCTGTCCGGATGGGTGTAAAGTTTGATAAAGAAATTCAGGGACTTTGGCTTCTTAATGCTCTACTAGATTCTTAGGAAACTCTTCGAATTTCCTTGAATAATTATGCTCCTGTTGGTGTTATGACTATGGAATATATTAAGAGCGGTGTCTTGAATAAAGAGATGAGAAGAAGATCTCAGGCCTCATCTTGTTCATCTTCATACTCTGATGTTTTGGTTACTAAAGAGAGAGACAAAAACAAGTCCATAGGTTTGAATGATAAATATAAAAGTAAAAGCAAGTTGAGGTCTAAATTGAAGAATCTTACATGTGACTATTGCAACAAAAAGGGGCATATCATGAAATATTGCTACAAGCATAAGAGAGATATGAGACAAAAAAAAAGAGGGTTATAATGAAAATCGTGTTGCCATTGTTTCTAATAATGATCTTCTTGTTACTTGTGGTGAGAATATCATTAATCTTGTTCGTGATGAGTCTAGATGATTTATGGATTCTAGTGCTACTTCTCATGTTACGCCAAAGAAGGAATTATTTTATTCTTATACTCCAGGTAATTTTGGGATGTTGAAAATGCACAATAATAATGAAGTTAAAGTACTTAGCATTGGAACTGTTTGTTTGGAAAGGAACAATGGTTCCAAACTGGTTCTCAATAATGTTAAGCATGCTCCAGATATTCTCCTGAATTTGATTTCTGTAGGGAACCTTAATGATGAGGGTTATGTTAATACCTTTGGTGTTGGCCAGTGGAAGATTACTAAAGGTTCGATGATTGTGGCTCGATGTGACAAGTTATCTAACTTGTACATATTTTAGGGCTTTAATTTTAGAGGCTCCATAAACTTGATGAAAAATGATACTTCATCAGAGTTATGGCATAGAAGATTGAGTCATATGAGTAAGAAGGGGATTAATAGTTTGGATAAGAAAAATTTGCTTTCTGGAGTGAAACAAATAAAGTTGAAGAAGTGTGTTAATTGCTTAGCCGATAAACAAAAAAAGTTTCTTTTCAGAGTCATCCGCCTTTAAGAAAGTTTGATTTGCTGGAGTTGGTACATTCTGATTTGTGTAGTCCTTTTAAAGTAAGGTCTCATGGTGGTGCACTGCACTTTGTGTCTTTTTTTTATGATCATTTTTGCAAACTCTGGGTATTTTCCTTGAATTCCAAGGATCAAGTACTTGATGTGTTCAAGGGTTTTCAGGCCTTGGTTGATAGACAACTAGGGAAAAAATTGAAATGCACCCGCTCAAATAATGGTGGTGAGTATATTGGTCCTTTTGATAGATATGGTAGAGAACAGGGTATCCGACATCAGAAAACTCCTCCAAAAACTCCTCAGTTGAATTGTTTAGCAGAGAGGATGAACAAAACTCTAGTTGAGAGAGTTAGATGTGTGGTTTGAGATGCTAAGATGCCAGATTTCTTTTGGGCGGAAGCACTTAATATTGCTACTTATGTTATCAATTTATCTCCTACTATTTCTTTAGATGGTGATGTTCCTGACAGAGTTTGGTTTGGTAAGAATGTTTCTTATAATCATCTTAGAGTCTTTGGGTGTAAATCCTTTGTGCATGTTCCTAAGGATGAAAGATTAAAGTTGGACGTTAAAACTAGGCAGTGTATCTTCATTGGTTATGGTCAAGATGAATTTGGCTTTCATTTCTATGATCTAGTTGAGAAGAAACTTGTTAAAAGAAGTGATGTTGTTTTCTTTGAAGACCAAATAATTAAAGATTTTGACAAAATTAAGAAGTTTGATTCTCAGAGTAGTGAAAGTCTAGTTGATGTTGATCCAGTTCCTTTGACTACTACTCCTGAAGAAAATCTTTATGATGATGAAAATCTAGTTGATAATGAAGATGATGATCATATTTAGATGACCATCATGATATTTTTCATGCTCCAGTGCAAGTTAATATGGTTGATAAACAATCATTTATTGATGCTCCAGAGAGTTCTCTCAGATGATCTACTAGAGAGAAAATACCTTTATCTCGTTATTCTCCAGTGAGTACGTACTCTTAACTAATGGGGGAGAACCTGAGAGTCTTGATGAGGCCAAGGAAAGTGAAGAAAAAGAAAAGTGGTTTGAATCTATGGAAGATGAGATTAAATCATTGCATGATAATCATACCTTTGATTTGGTTAATCTGCCTAAAGACAGAAAAACTTTGAAAAATATGTGGGTTTTTCGGGTGAAACATGAAGATGGTAACCCAGTTCCACGGTATAAGGCTAGATTGGTTGTAAAGGGATTTTACCAGAAAAAAGGAATTGATTTTGATGAGATATTCTCTTTAGTTATGAAAATGTCATCCATTCGTATGGTTCTAGATGATGTTAAAACTGCTTTTCTCCATGGTGACTTAGATGAAGAAATTTATATGGAGCAACCCAAAGGTTTTGAAATCAAGGAAAAAAATTATCTTTCTGAATTGAAGAAGAGCTTGTATGGTTTGAAACAAGCTCCCAGGAAGTGGTACATGAAGTTTGGTTCCTTTATGAGTCAGCAGGGCTTTAAGAAGACTACTTCAGACCATTTTGTTTTTGTGCAAAAGTTCTCTGATTGTGGCTTTATTATTGTATTGATTTATGTTGATGATATGCTTGTTGTTAATCATAATACTTGCAGGATTCAAAAGTTGAAGCAAGAGTTGAGTAAGTCTTTTTCTATAAAAGACTTAGGACCAGCAAGACAGATTCTTGGAATGCAGATTGTCTGTGATACAAAGGCTAAGAAATTGTGGTTATCACAAGAGAAGTACATTCAGAAAGTACTTTGAAGGTTCATCATGGATAAGGCTAAGGTTTTCAGTACACCTTTAGCTATGCACTTCAAATTGAGCATGAAACAGTGTCCTTCTAGTGATAATGAGAAGAAAGATATGGAGAAAGTTCCTTATGCTTCAACTGTTGGTAATTTGATGTATGCAATGGTTAGTACAAGACCGGATATTGCTCATGCTGTTGGTATTGTTATCCGTTTTCTTTCTAATCTAGAAAGAGAACATTGGAATGCTCTGAAGTAAATTATGAGATATCTTTGTGGTACTTCTAGTCTGAGTTTGTGTTTTGGTTTAGGGAAGCCTATTCTTTATGGTTATACTGATTCAAATTTGGATGGTGATGTTGATACTCGCAAGTCTACTTCAGGGTATTTGGTTATTTTTGCAGGGGGAGCTGTGTCTTGGCAATCTAGGTTACAAAATGTGTTGCTCTATCTATTACAAAACCTGAGCCTATTGCTGCTGTTGACTCTTGTAAAGAATTGCTTTGGATAAATAGATTCTTGGGGGAACTTGGTTGTGCTTAAGAGAGGTATGTGATTTATTGTGACAGGAAAAGTACCATACATCTTGGCAAAAATTCTACATTTCATGATCGGTCTAAACACATTGATGTGAGATACCACTGGATTCGAGATGTGTTGGATTCTAAGTTGCTTGAACTTGAGAAAATTCATACAGATGATAATGATTCCGACATGATGACTAAAGCTTTACCAAGAGGGATGTTTGAAGATTGTTGCAAGATCACAGGGATGGAGGACTCCTCCACATAATCGAGAGGGGGAGAATTATTGGGATATGAGTCTTTGTCCCTTCCTATGTGGATAAATAAAACCCAATTTGGACCAACCCACATTTGCCCATAGGCCCATTACTATGGGGAATATATATATATATCTTTTTAGGTCTTATATCACTATCACAAAAGAGAGTTTTCAGCAGCCAAATAGAAAAAAAGAAAGCTGTTTTTGGCACAAATTTTTCAGCCACAACTTTCAATTTTAAATTGCGATTCCCGCTTCGTTTCTTGTCCGATTGAGCTGATTTTTGGACAGCTTGTTCTTCTCATCTCAATATATGATTAGAAACTGGCAGAGGTGTATTTGGTGCCTTTTAGATCCTATTTTTCATTCCTAAATAGCAGCTACATTTTTGGTGTTTTGCTCCTTTTTAATCTCTAATTTTGGTGCTATCTTGTTGTGTTGATGCTCGTTGTTTGACAATTGTTTGGCGGAAATTTTAGAGAACAATATTATAAATATTGATGATTATAGTGGAGGTTTGGTCCCATGGGTTTTTACTCTTCACACCAAAGGATTTTTCACTTAAATTTGGTGTCTTGTTATTCTTGTCTTATCGTATTTCTGTGATTGATTTATTTGATGCATATTCTTTGTTTTGCTTGGATATTCTTATCTCTTCTTGGTTCAAATTTAAATGGAAAGTTTAGACTTGAGTATTCTTTTGATGCTACCCTATCAGGCATTTTGATAGTCCCCTGCCTTTTTCCCAACAATTTCAACTACCACAAGATGATATCTCTGAACCATAACTACTGGATTTCTAGCTTTCAAGGAGAAAGAAAAATTTTGAAAGTCCAACTTTCTATAATTTTTGGCAAACTCAAATATCTATTCAACCCTCCATCTCATTCCAATGATGGAGATTGTCATTATAAATTTCTCCTCCTTCTCTTTGACTCATTCTCATTCCAGTGATGGGGATTATATCAATGGATATTTTCTCCTTCCCATTCCCTTCTTTTCATTCCAATGATGGGGATTGAAGTGATAGAAAAAAGTTTTTGGAAGGAGAAGGGTCTTTGAAGACCATCTCCAATGACATCTTTGAAGTATCTTCACTTGTGCCTCCTCGAAATAGAGTTTCTGGTCATTATGTCTTGGGAGGATATAGTGATTATGTAGAATTTTAGATAACAAAAAATTATTTAAACACTCTATATATGTGTGTATGTATTGAATAATTATATATCAGGCATATAACAATATATACACTATTATAAATGCTAATATAAGTCTGTACATTTGTATACAATAAGTGTATAATATTGTATATCGGGTGAAACCCATTGACAGACACCTAAAGTAGATGGTTTTATTTTTAGCACCTCAACTAGCATTTCGATGTGTCGTTTGACACTTTTTATACAATCAACAAAAATATGTAATGTACGTGTAATACACACGTTGCTGAAGTATAAAGTGACAAATAATATGCCGACATTTGTTATTTTTGTCTAAAAAAGTTTTTTAAATAATTAATTTAAATTAAAGAAAAGAAAAACAATAAATTACCCCTCCCCCTTCCTCACCCCCAAAATCATCTTTTCCACCAAAATACTCTCCAATTTTTACTCCATCTTCTCCAAAATCATCTTCTCCAAAAACATTTCTCTCTTTTTCTCTGGAAATCCGTGTTTACTCCGGTCAGCTACTCGCCGGAAAATCCTAAAATGTACTTACAACTTCTTTGACCTTGCCTCCTCCTCCCCACAAATCCACCCCAAAAATCATCTTCTTCAATACCCCACCCCAACATTTTCTCTAACCCACCCCCACCCCCTAAATTCCTAAAATTCCAAATTTTAAGAAAGCAGAGATGACACTATTGATGATTTTGATTAAATGCGTGTGCACACACAAAAAATTTCTTTCTCTTTTTTATGAGATTCATGTGTAGAAAAATGGATTTTTAATCAAATAAAAGCAAAATGAAAAATAAGTTTTTTGTGATAATTTTTTTTTCTCTTTCTCTATTCGCGTGTGTATGTGCACTGTGCAGTGTGTATTTCTATTCTTTATTCCTCTCAGTGTATGTATATGTGGGAAAAATAATTTTTTCAATCAAATTGAAAAATGAATTCTTTAATCAAATCGTGCAAAATTTAATTGGACAAGTGGTATATTGGATCAAATTGAGAGTCACTGAATTGGAAAGAAATGAAATTAAGGGCACAATCAATATATTTTGCAAAAATATGTAGTTTGTGTATTTTTCTTTGCATTGTAGTTGAAACTAGTGGAAAATTAATGGAAGTTGAAGGAAAAGAATGGAATTAATAGTGAAGAAGAAAGAGAAGAGAGACAAACAAAATTATAAAAATACCCTTCACACATGCTCAAAATACGTGTAGTACACGAGCAATAGAGACTCAGCAAAAAGTATCAAAATGACACATTGAAATGCTAGTTGAGGTGCCAAAAATAAAAACTATCTACTTTAGGTGTCAAAGTGAAAGTTCGCTGAAACTTTAGGTTCCTGTCAATGAGTTCGATCTTGTATATTGTGTTAAAATGGACTGTGAAAAATATCTAAAGTAGGCTTTTTAGAAGAATGAAAATCCTAGTTTTTTAGTTACGTTTCTAGAATAGTCTAGTGATGGAATATCATAGGTTTTTGTAGAATGTCCTAGTGTAGTGTGTTAAATTAGTATCTTGTAGAATTATCTAGCTATTCTAGAGTAGTGATAGAAGATAAAGTTCATTAGATTTTTCTTGTAGAATTATCAAGAAGATTTTCTAGAACCATCCATGAACAAGTATAAATAGAGATGGTCTTATACATTTGTGACCAACCAAAAAAATAAATCAATTCAAGTAGTCTTCTTCCAAATCCAAATTCTCTCTTTGAATATCTTCCTACACCTTTCTAGCTTTCTCTTCTTAGTTGAATCTTTCGATCTTAGTTAATGATCCTAGGGTAGCAGAAGGTCTCCCCAATTATACCTTTCTTATGCTATTCTCTACATGGTATAAGAGCCAAAGTCATAGATTGACTTGTGTTTATTTCATGTTTGGGTTTGTGGTTGATTCAATTGTTTTTTCTGAATGAATTTAAGCGGTTGCGTTAATGGACTGGAAATGGAGTTGTTGAATTGGTCTAATTATAAGGTATGGAAGACTTGCATAGAATAATACCTTGTTGGTGAGGATTTGTGGGATGTTGTTAATGGGAGTAACACAAGTTCTCTGGAAGGGAGACCGGAGAATAGTAGTACATACAAGAAGTGGAAGCAGATTAATGCAAAGACAAAGTTTATTCTGAAGAGGTCTATCTCCTATAGTTTATTTGACCACATCATAAGGTGTAAATTAGCTCATAAAATAAGGAGGACGCTCGATCAGATGTTCAACAAGAAAAATAAATCTCAACTATAAATATTGGAGAATGAATTGTCGAACACCACTTAAGGTAATCTTTCTATTGTAGAGTACTTTTTAAATATTAAGGTCTTATGTTCTTAGATTTCTTTATTAGATATGGATGAAGCTGTCTCTGAAGCACGAATGAGAAGAATTATATTCGTAGTTTGAAACCAAAATATATTCCCTTTGTGACATCAATTCCGGGATAGGCTAAACAACCACCCCTGGAGGAATTTGAGAATTTATTGTCATCATAAGAGTTACTAGCCAAACAATTGGCTGGTGAATTTGTCAAAAAAGAGAAGGAAATGCTCCTATATCTAAAAAGAGAAAGGTTAAAGAAAAAGAAAGAGATAGGCCTCACTTTCGATTCTCAGGTGATTCACGTTCGTCTGGAAAGAAAGAAGATTCTGTTAATAATTTAACTAAAATGCCTCTCAGATATTATTGGTGTGGTAAAGCAAGACATATAAGAAGATATTATCGAGCCACGTAGAGCAACATGTCTCATACTGAAAAGGTTATTGAAGAAGAAGAAGGTTGGGAAAGATTCTTAAAAGCTGAGAGTCGAGCAATAAATTCCTTGGCTTTCATAAATTAGGAAATAGATTGGATCATATATAATACAATCCATCATGAGGAGAAAAAAGGCACTGATAAAAAGCTAGAGGATATTGAAGATGCTTAGACTGGAGTTGTGGTAGAGACTATTGAGAAAATCAAAGAAGCAGATCCTAAAATTGCCAATAAAAGTTTGGACGTGAATGATATTGAGATATATTCTGAATAGACAGTGTCTAAAAATTTATATGCCAGTAATGACTTTTTTAGAGATAGCAATAAGAAAAATATAGTGAAAGTTGAAGTCTTTGATCAGTCATCCATCGTATCAAGGCCAATCACTGGCTCAGAGAAAATATTAAAGGTTTATGAAGAAGCCAAAGATTCAATGAATGATGCAGTTGAAAGTAAAGCTCCAATTGCAAATAGAGAAACATACAATGATACGAGACAAATGGCCCTCGTAGCTTTTGATGACATTATTTGAGGCCAAGATATGAGAATTCAAGCTTTGGTCACATTGATATTACAAGGACATGTATGGAAGACTCGTTTCAAGCATACAATAAAGCAATTCCATGTTTAAAAGGTAGCTTGGGAGCTTTCCTTGATACCTACCCGGGAGACCTAAGGAATTTCATGTCTTGAAGCTTGAAGAACCACGACTTTGGAGTGCATTGAATAGGCGTACCATTCATCAAGTCCAAACACTCAATGGTCTCCCCTTGTTGAAGGGCATTTTAGAGATTGCACACGGTGTTTTAACAAACCATGGCCGCCTCTCTCTCATTAAGGGCATCTTGGTCTTTTTCTTCCCTTTATGTAATAGCCTATAAATAAACACTTATTAGGTTTATTTCACATAGTTGATGAATATGGATGATTAAAAGAACAATTTTTCTTCTTTTGAGAGAGAGTAAAAATCGTAACTAGGGTAGCACTTAGTGTGGAATCACCAGTGTTGCAATTTGGCTTAGAAACATTGGTGCTTGAGTGGTGGATTCCCTCTTGGGTCTACATAAGAGTGTGGTGTTGCTATTATTAGTCATAGGGGTTCTAGGACTTGATACATCCTTTAGTTCCTATCTCTTGTAATAGTGTATGTCTCACTACCTATCCTTTTATTTCTTGTAATCGTTTAAGTGCTTGTTCCTAATTCTAGTGAAAATCGTTAGTTGTTGTTTCTTTTGTGTTGCTACCTCATTTGTTGTTGTCTTGTTTCCAGCTTTGTTCTTGTGTTTTGTGGCTATTTTTAGTGTCCCGTACTCGTATTCCGTATACTTTAGTATCAGAGTAAGGATTGATAATGTTTCAACAAAATCAATCTTGGGCTTGTTAGTTGAAAAATAATAAAAAAAATGTTGAAAAACTGAAAAACTCAGAAAAAAAGAATCTATCCCATTTTTGGTGTTTTGGCCAGAATTTGTATCTTAGATTTTGGAGATTTTTGTGTGTTTCTTTTGTTTCTAGAGTTAGGTTCTTGTTCCCCAACATTAACTGAGTCTAGATCCGGATTTTGAGCCATTTCTGAGTTGTTCTTGAAGTTTGAAGGTTGCTGTTTTTTGAGGATTGGTGGCTTGAAAATGTGTTGTTGATGTTTGTTGTTGAGGATTAAAGCTTGAACATGTGTTTTTGATGTGTGGGAGTTCCAACGTGCACCTAGAACTTCAATTTCAAAGGTGGCGTTCTTGGTGTTCTTCACCATCTTCATGTCTTGTTGAATAATAAGTCTTCAAAGTTGGTTGTTTGATCTAAAACCAAGTAGATAAAGGTGTGGTCTTTGTTAGTCTTACAAAACCTAAGTCCAAGACATACAAAACAAGGAAGGGAACAAAGGGATTTTCAAAAAAGAGCCTTACCGAAAGGATGCAATAGCTTGTCTTCCAACAAATCCCAAGAAATCTAAAAGAGGACAGAAGACAAAGGCTTTTAGAAAGGTATTTTTCCAAAAAGGTGCAAGGAAGTCAAACCTTTTTGAATTTGAAAAAAAGGCTCCAAATCTTGTCATTTCCCTCACAAAGCTGAATTCCTCTCATCCTTAGTTGAAAATTGATCAAACAAATTGAAAAACAATTTTTTTTTCAAATTTTGACAACTCCCAATGCCAATCCAAGGTAGCCACATCATCATTCTTCAAGAACTGACCTAAGGCTCAAAATTTCAGATTTCTGAGTTTCTTTGTCTTGTTCCTTTAGTTTCATTTATTAATTCTAGTACTAATTGACAAACTAGTAATCACCTACTAGGTTGTAAGTTAGTTTTGAGTCCGTTTTGTTAATGTTTACGTTTCTAGTGTGCTTTTATCTTTTTGATTCATTGTAAATCCTTGGCTGAAGTTCGAACCAGATTTTATTTGAGTCTTTTGAACAGAAATCCACTCCAGACAAGAGTAGAACTCACTCCTCAATGTCTCACGGAGTACAAGCCAACTTACAACACTTGTGAGACCAAGTGTGAGGTATCCAAAAAGAGGAGAGTGCAGTGAGGATACTTTTTGATCTAAAGTATTTTTTTGGGTTGATTATCTTTCTTAGGTCCCATGGATAAGAATTCTCCCCATACTATTTGGCGTACCTTAAAGATCTCAACCGTAAGTGTGAAAGGTTACACACGGATTTGTTATCAATAAATGAAAGATTGGGTCACATGGGAGGTCAAAGAAACTCTAATCACTCCTTTCCAAATGAGAAAGTGGGAACAACACTTAAATGATGATGTTATTTATCATGCTAACTCTAACACTCATGTCATGAGGGTGTTGTGTTTGTTTTCCTTCTCTTTAGTCTTGCAAGATTTGGATTTTAGGTCGAATCCTTTTCAAGAAGGGGAGGATGATACGAGCCAAACGACCCTCATAGCTTTTGATGACATCATTCGAGGACAAGACATGAGGATTAAATCTTTGGTCACATTGAGAGTACAAGACATGCATGGAGGACTCGTTTTGCGCGTACAATAAAGTAATTCCATGTTTGGAAGGTTTCTTGGGAGCTTTCCTTGATACCTACTCAAGAGCCCTAAGGGATTTCACGTCTTAAAGAACCACAACTTTGGAGTGCATTGAAGAGGCATCCCATTTATCAAGTTCAAACACTCAATGGCTTCCCCTTCTTGAAGAGCATTTTAGGGATTGCACATGGTGTTTTAACACACTATGGCCACCCCTCTCTCACGAAGGGCATCTTGGTCTTTTCTTCCCTTTATGTAATGGCCTATAAATAAGCACTTATTAGATTTATTTCACTCAGTTGATGAATATGGATGATTAAAAGAACTATTTTTCTTCTCTTGGGAGAGAGTGAAAATAGTAACTAGGGTAGCACTTAGTGTGGAATCACTAGTGTTGCAATTTGGCTTAGAAACGTTGGTGCTTGAGTGGTGGATTCCCTCTTGTGTCTACATAAGAGTGTGGTGTTGTTATTATTAGTTGTGGGGGGTTCTAGGATTTGATACATCCTTTAGTTCCTATCTCTTGTAATAGTGTATGTCTCACTACCTACCTTTTATTTTTTGTAATCGTTTAAGTTTTTGTTAATAATTTTAGTGAAAATCGTTAGTTGTTGTTTCTTTTGTGTTGCTACCTCATTTGTTGTTATTTTGTTTCAATCTTTGTTCTTGTGTTTCGTGGCTGTTTTTAGTGTCCCGTACTCGTATTCCGTATCATTTGGTATTAGAGCAAGGATTGATTTTGTTCCAACAAAATCAATCTTGGGCTTGTTAGTTGAAAAATAATATAAAAAAATGTTGAAAAACTGAAAAACTCAAAAAAAAAAAGAACCTATCTCATTTTTGGTGTTTTAGCCTGAATTTGTATCTTAGATTTAGGAGTTTTTGTGTGTTTTTTTATTTCTAGTGTTAGGTTCTTGTTCCCTAAAACTAAGTGAGTCTAGATCCGGATTTTGAGCTATTTCCGAGTTGTTCTTGAAGTTTGAAGGTTGATGTTTTTTGAGAATTGATGGCTTGAAAATGTGTTGTTGATGTTTGTTGTTGAGGCTTAAAGTATGAACATGTGTTATTGATGTGTGGGAGTTCCAATGTGAACCTAGAACTTCAATTTCAAAGGTGGTGTTCTTGGTGTTCTTCGCCATCTTCATGTCTTGTTGAAGAAAAAGTCTTCAAAGTTGGTTGTTTGATCTAAAACTAAGTGGAAAAAGGTGTGGTCTTTGTTTGTCTTGCAAGACCTAAGTCCAAGACATACAAAAGAAGGAAGGGAACAAAGGGGTTTTCAAAAAGGAGCCTTACCGAAAGGATGCTATAGCTTCTCTTCCAACAAATCCCAAGACATCTAAAAGAGGAAAGAAGACAAAGGCTTTCAAAAAGGTGCAAGGTAGTCAAACCTTTTTTAATTTAAAATAAAAGCTACAAATCTTGTCGTTTCCATCCCAAAGATGAATTCCACTCAACCTTAGCTGAAAATTAATCAATGGAAATTGAAAAAAGATTTTTTTTTCAAATTTCAACAACTCCCAACACCAATCCAAGGCTGCCACGTGGCTGCCATGTCATCATTCTTCAAGAACCAACCTAAGGCTCAAAATTTCAGATTTCTTAGTTTCTTTACTTGTTCCTTTGGTTTCATTTATTGATTCTAGTACTAATTGACAAGCTATTAATCACCTACTAGGTTTTAAGTTAGTTTTGAGTCCATTTTGTTCGTGTTTGTGTTTTTTGTGTACTTTTATCTTTTTGATTCATTGTAAATCCTTGGCTCCAGTCCAAACCAGATTTCATTTGAGTCTTTTGAATGGAAATCCACTCCGGACAAGAGTAGAACTCACCCCACAATGTCTCACTAAGTACAAGCCAACTTACAACACTTGTGAGACCAAGTGTGAGGTATCCAAAGAAAGGAGAGTGCGGTGAGGATACTTTTTGAGCTAACATATTTTTTTATGTTGATTTTCTTTCTTAGTTCCCATGGATAAGAATTCTTCCTGTACTATCTTGGCCTAACTTAAAGCTCTCAACTGTAAGTGTGAAAGGTTACACGGAGATTTTCATCAATAAATGAAAGATTGGGTAGCATGGGAGGTCAAAGGAACTCCAATCACTCCTTTCCAAAGGAGAAAGTGGGCTTCCATGACACGCACCAAGGTGAAGAAAATAACTCATGTGAGTTACAAGGTAACAATGCTATCTCTGATAAACTTTGAATATTGTGATATGGCTAGTAGTAGCCAAGTGGATGTAGTTATTAGTTTTCCTAGAGGAGAATGACATGAATCTCCCTTTGTGATACTCTTGGCATTGCTAGGTTGCATGAAGACCGAACTCTTGTTGTAAGTACACAAGCACTAGTTGATCCTATACATGACAAAATTAATTCTTCTTGTAAGAATGATTTGTGTCCACCTAGTGCTAGCACTTATCACTCGTATGAGGCTCTATTGCCGAGTGATAAAAGTATTCATTCACTAGTTGACCCTTGTAAAAAAAAGGTGAATCTATGTTGGCATATGAGTTTCCAATAACTAGTGAGGGTGTGTACACTGATCAACTTACTCATGAATTTGATCCACTTCTTGAGTATGTGTATGGTGTGCTTGATGAGTCTCAATTTAGTGATGGTGTTGATAAAGTTGATCATGAGATTGGAGATGATTGATTAAGTATATTGTGTAATAAAAGCCTTATTACTAGTTTTGCTCATCGAAATCATGTAAATAAATATATTTGTCAAAATGATATGTGTGAACTCGTGAGCCTATCCTTTGATAGAGATTATAATGTTTGCTTGGCTCATAGGGATAATCATGTGCTTGAAACCTCTTTGAAACTTGATAATGAACTTTTTGAGAGTGAACTTTCTTGTTCCAAATCTGCCTACCGGATAGAACACTCTCCCTTTAGGTATAAAATCTTGTTTGAAAATGGTGTTATCACTCCTAATGAACCTAGTGGTGAGAATGATATTAAAGGTATAGCTTGTCTTAAAGGCTATAGCCTATATGCTATTCCACTATGGTGTGATAACATTCCTCCTAAATATGGAAATCTCTTCTTAAAAGATGAGAGTACTCTTAAGGGTAAGGAATGTATAGTCTTGGAAAAGAATAACCAATTGGGTGATGATAGCTTTGAATTTCTTTAATATTTAAGAAACACAATAGGCGGTTATTCCTTGGAAAATGATTACAAATATGATCCTTTGTATGACACCCCACCTTTGTTTGATAATTATGAGGATGAATTGCATGCTTCTTTTGAAGATTTAAGCAATAATACTTTTGATTTTTGTGGTGGTATGTGTCTACTTGAGGGTTCTTCCCTAAATGGAGAAAGTGTCCATTACTTGGAAACTACTTCTTCTTCTACTATGTGTGATCTTATTGTTGAGAGTACTCACGGTGATAATGTTGAAACTAGTAGTGAGTAAATACATGAGAACACCTTAGTTGAGGTTGACTTGAGTGATAACTTTCTCTACTCTCACAACCAACTCCTTTGTGCATTCTTTAATAGATTCATAATGTTTAACACGAAGGATCGTTGGTTATATTTTATATATGTACCATCGTGGAATGATGATATTATTTATTGTTCTAACTATAACCCTCTTATCATGAGGATGTTGTGTTTGTTTGTCTTCTCTTTAGTCTTACAAGGTTTGGGTTTGAGGTCGAATCCTTTTCAAGAAGGGGAGGATG
Source organism: Capsicum pubescens (assembly GCA_030864215.1). Classification (NCBI taxonomy): domain Eukaryota; kingdom Viridiplantae; phylum Streptophyta; class Magnoliopsida; order Solanales; family Solanaceae; genus Capsicum; species Capsicum pubescens. The sequence continues at coordinate 186,399,520 of CM061544.1, read as the reverse complement.
ATACGAGCCAAACGTCCCTCATAGCTTTTGATAACTTCATTTGAGGCCAAGATATGAGGATTCAATCTTTGTTCACATTGAGAGTACAAGGACGTGCATGGATGACTCATTTTGAGCGTACAATTAAGCAATTCCATATTTGGAAGGTTGTTTGGGAGCTTTCCTTGATACCTACCCGAGAGCCCTAAGGGATTTCATGTCTTGAAGCTTAAAGAACCACGACTTTGGAGTGCATTGAAGAGGCGTCCCATTCATCAAGTCTAAACACTCAATGGCCGCCCCTTCTTGAAGTGCATTTTAGAGATTTCATATGGTGTTTTAACACACCATGGCCACCCCTCTCTCACTATGGGCATCTTGGTCTTTTCTTTCCTTTATGTAATAACCTATAAATAAGCACTTATTAGGTTTATTTCACTTAGTTGATGAATATGGATGATTAAAAGAAAACTTTTTCTTCTCTTGAGAGAGTAAAAACCATAACTCGGGTAGCACTTAGTGTGGAATCACTACTGTTGCAATTTGGCTAAGAAACATTGGTGCTTTAGTGGTGGATTTCCTCTTGTGTCTACGTAAGAGTGTGGTGTTGCTATTATTGGTCATATGGGTTATAGTATTTGATACATCCTTTAGTTCCTATCTCTTGTAATAGTGTATGTCTCACTACTTATCCTTTTATTTCTTGTAATCATTTAAGTGTTTGTTACTTACTCTAGTGAAAATTGTTAGTTGTTTTTTGTTTGTGTTACTGCCTCGTTTGTTGTTATGTTGTTTCCAACTTTGTTCTTGTGTTTCATGGCTCTTTTTAGTGTCCCGTACTAGTATTATGTTTCAATACAATATAATTTTAGAGTTAAAAATGAAATCTAGTGGTGCATCCTATTATGATGCTGAGGCTTCACGAAAAATTGATGATTAGATCCTCATTGAATCAAAGAAGGAGTCTGATACAGATAAAATATCCTTATGTTATGGAGTTGCTTCAAAAGGAGTAAATTCTAAAATCTTGAATACTAGAGCTCCAAATTTTTCCATCACATGTGTATCTCCAGATAACGAAGTTGTGGAGGAGTTTAGAGAAAAGGAGTGTTCGAGGACTCAACATCATAAAACTCGACAAGGACAAATCGATGACAGAAAAACTTCATTATTTTAAGAAGACAGAGGAGTTTTGAAAGCACTGCTAAGAGTTTCGCCAAGGCATGGTTCAAATATTCATTTGAGTTCTTCTGCAATGAGTTTGGGATAGATTCCAAAAAATTACTTTAAGGGGGAGTATGAAAAATATCTAAAGTAGATTTTTTGGAAGAATGAAAATCATAATTTTCTAGTTACGTTTCTAGAATAGTCTAGTGATGAAATATCATATGTTCTTGTAGAATGTCCTAGTGTAGTGTCTTGAATAGTATCTTGTAGAATTATCTAGATATTCTAGAGTAGTGATAGAAAATAAAGTTCACTAGATATTTCTTGTAGAATTATCTAGAAGATTTTCTAAGACCATCCATGAACAAGTATAAATAGGGATGGTCTTATACATTTGTAACCAAACAAAAAAAATAAATAAATTCAAGTAGTCTTTTTCCAAATCCAAGTTCTCTCTTTCAATATTTTCCTACACCTTTTTATCTTTCTCTTCTTAGTTGAATCTTCCGATCTAAGTTAACGATCTTGGGCTAGCAGAAGGTCTCCCCAATTACACTTTTTTTTTTGCTATTCTCTACACTATGTGGGTATAATTATTTTTATGGGTTATGTAGATTTAATTGTTTTTATTAAATTGTATATTTAAAAAACATCTCATAGGAAATAACACAGATCAAAAATTAACTTTGAGTGTGTATAACCAACTGTAAGAAATAGTTTGTCGTATTTGCAAGTGGGTTTGTCCAACATAAGTAGTTCTAACCTTTTTTCAAGTGCTTTATAAGTCAATCCTTGCCAACTCTTTTGATTAATAATACACACAAGTATAGATTTGTATATATAATATAATACTAATATACATACCCGTGCGATGTGCGGATAATATTAAAAAAAATCTATTAATAATTTCATATTAAGATGTCTTGTTTAAATCATGTTCAATCATATTACCTTGAAAAATATAGGCTTAAGTTATCCCAAAAATTAACTTATATCCCTCAACTAAGGCCTGTACCTATCAGGCCCCTAACCCACCCGAATTTAATCCCATCAGGTCTTTTTTCCCTACATGGCACTCCGCGTGTTGTCCACTCAATAGGGGTGCGTGAGGCATGATTTTTGACTAAATAACGACTGCAAATGTGCCAAGTGGCACTGAGGGCCCCAAAAAATTTGTAATAAAATAATTTTCTTTTTAAATAATCTTTTTCTCTTCCTCTTTCTTTTTCATTTTCTTTTTAAATAATCTTTTTTGCATCATTATGAACAACAATGTTGTTGAATAAAACAGGATCCAACATCCAGATAAATCAATCTCTATGCAATGTCTGAGTATCAATATTCTTAGCAATGAGCAAGCAAATATGAAAACATGGTAAGGATGTGAAGAACAGAAACTAACTCCCTATCCATATCACAAATAGTGTATAGATCACCTTCTAACATTCCTAGAACTGTTAAATGCTTTGATGGAGCCCTTCCAAATTAATCCTGATAAGTAAAAGGCTTCTACCAACAACCCTCATTTGGAATTTTTCTGTCAGCCACATCATTTGGCAACTTATCAATCAATGAATGTGCTCAAAATGTTACAATCTTCAGTATAAGTTCTGTTAAAACGATGATGACACGGGGGGAGGGTTGAAGACGACGAACTGGGGTGGGGGTGGGATTGGGTGAATAAGATGATACGGGGTGGGGTGGGGTGTAGACGATGACGCAGGGTGATGGGTGGGGTGGGGTGGGGGTGAAATGATGACTTTTAGGGGAGGGGTTGAAGATTTTTTTTTTTTTTTAAATAGCAATTATTATAATTAAAAATTATATTAATAAAATAATTGAAGTATAAGTTTTTAAATTAAAATTATTTTTAATTATTTTCAAAATTTAATGCCAAATGTCCAAGTTTAATTCGTCATTTTTCCACGTCAGCAAAAGTGAGTTGCACACACTTTGTGGTTTTAGATGATTGACAAAAAAAATGCTCAAATGGTTTAAATTTCGGGTGGGTTAAGGGTTTGATAGGTACAAGTCTTAGTTGGGGGGTCCAAGTGTATTTTCGGGACAAATTTAGGTGTCTGTCGATGACTTAAGCCAAAAATATAACATTCTACTATTTCTCCATAAAATTTGAAAATAAATTTTAAAAATTCTACGTCGACACCACCCACCTCCACCTCCATACCCCCCATTCCACCTTATTTATTTTACCCCCTCCCCCCCTCCCCAAGCAAAACCCCAATTCACTTATCTCTAACCAAATCTACGAAGAAAAATAATCATGTGATGTTTAAGTAATTTTATGCTTTATTTTCTTACTTTATTTTGTTATTTACAATTTTAAAATATCAGATTACTAATATTTTCTCTCTCCGATTCCTAATAAAATCTATATGAGTAAAAATAATCATATGATTATAAAAAACTTTTATGTTTCATATTTACTTTTACAATTTAAAAATTTCAAATTGTTAATATTGATTGTTTTATAGTTAATTTTTTATTCTATTCTCCCTCGTTTGTTCCATTTAAAACTTATAAATAGTAATATGTCTATGATCTAATTACCTCGTGATATTCTCAAAATTAGTTCAAATTTCCCTCACCCCCTCCCTCACCTCAATCCTTGGTGTACATTTTATTCTAATATATTTTAATTACTTTACTTTTTTTTTAATTTGAATTTGAATTAAAAAATGGTGTTACACTCATAAACAATTAAGTTTTCTTTTCTTTTTATTCATAATATAGAAATTAAAATAGCTAAGTATTGCTATGCATAACAAAATAATTGAAATATAGATTAGAAGAAGACTCCAAAATAGTTTAATATGTTAGATAATTATCATTTTCGCCCATATTAAGTGTTGGTAAAATATGAATTGGGTGATTAATGAATATATTAGATATGAGCTTACCTATATTTTACCCTTAAGAGTTGTTTCGTGTGAGATATAAGGTATAATAATATGAGGATATCAAGTTTATTTTATCATGTGTTTGGTTAGAGGTGTTAGTTAGTATTAAGATTATCCTGTCTTTTATAACATAGAGATAAGATTAGTTATCTCATAAACATGATAAGATAACTTATTCTGACATAGCTAATCCGATGATAACTTGTCCCCAATCAATCAACCCCATAGAGAATTGAACAATTTTAAATTTCTAATCTAATTTTTTTTCTATCCACCACCTCCAACCTACCTATGCCCCTTATTTATTTATTTATTTATTTATTTATTTATTTTTTTAAACTTTTTTTCCACTCCCCCCCTCCGTTTGAGCTTTCAATGATATACCAACCTACGACATCTGATGTCGTTGGCCATCTTCTAACATTATCGAAAAAATCAAAATTTTTATTTCCAACTACCATCACTCCTCCTTGACCCAAACCTCACGTTTTTTTATGTTTTTAAAAAATAAATAAAAAGAAATTAGAATTTTTTATGCCCCACCCCTTGTTCTTTTAAAAAATTATTTTTTTATTCCCCCTCACTCCCAACCACCACCCGCCCTAAACTCCACTAACCTCCCTCCCTCCTAATTTTTTTTCTTAAATAATTTTTTTCTCACACAAAGACCCCACTTCCACCCAAGCACTCCTACTTCTTTAAAATTATTTTTTGTAGATCTTTATTTTTTTAGTGTAATTTTAGATTTTGAGTAGAAAAGGACAATAAATTATAAGTCTATCTGCATGGTTATCTATATTTTATCTACTTTCTTCATATTTTGATGATTTTTTTGAATAGATTAAAGTTCGGATTTACCCAATTAAAATAGAAGTTATCTAACACATTAAATCAGAGTTAAATAGATTCATTTAATTAATATGTTCTGAAATTATCAGCTTTTTTTTTAATTATTAATTGTGTATTCATATACTTTTCTCTTTTGAAATTCTCAATAAAAGATAAATGTGGTTACTTGTCAAAAATATTATACATAAATCATCATCTTCTTGGATAGCCTTATTTTGAAATCAAAAATCATTATTATGTCTCGGTGTCCTCGTATCTCTACTTTAATTTTTATAATTGAGTTTCAAATGCAGCACATTTCTAGAGTATTATAATTTAGGATAAAACATCATTTTCAACCCTTTTCAAATCAACAATTAATAAGGCATATATTAGAGTAAGCAAATCTAATATACATTTCAAAAATTTGTATATTAACCATAATTCTGAAGTTTGTTTACATAATTGAACGCATTTGTCTTTGTACAAAATCAAAGGAACAAAATCTTAATGAAAAACATTACTTAATAAATTCAGGCTTGAATATGATAGAAAAATAGATTAGAATGTAATATCCTCATCACTGATCTGCATATAAAAAATAAAAATATTCAAACGAATAAAATTCTAGAAAATGAAGAATATTGAATCTCAAATGGAAGGTAATGATCAAGAAATGCCTCTTTGAACTCTTTCCAAGTAGATGAAGGTGCATCGATACACCTAGATCGTTTCCAGTTTTCATACCAAAATATAGCCCCCCTTTAAATCTATACACTGCTAGCTCAACTGTCTCTTTACCCAACACATGCATGACATCTAGAGCCCTTTGGATTTGATCAATAAAGTCCTGTGGATCTTCATTAAGATCTGATCCGGTGAATGTGGGAGGATCCAATTTAAGAAAATCTTGCGTTCGTAGACTAGCTGCTCTATCTGCAGCACTAGAACCTATGGTTGGAATGGCTTGTCCTTGAGATTTTTCAGCAACTATACGAATCAATAATTGCACCACATTCTTTATATCTTGGTCAGTAGCATTAATAGGTAGTTCTGAGGATGCGGTTCTTCTCCTCCTTAGTTCTTCTGGGGATGGAGGAGTAGAAGAAGTTTGGTACACAAACTCAGCTTGAGCCTTACTTTGATTAGCTCGTCTAGGTGGTGATTTGTTGGTCCCTTCCCCAACAGCCATATCTATCCGCTTACCTATATTCTTACTCCTTCTTGTAACCGACATCTTTCCTATAATAAGAGAAAAAAATAGGTTCAATGGTTAAATATGACTTTACCTATAACATGGGCTCTATTGAACGATCTAAGATATGAAGAAAAAGAGACAACCCCTAAATGTACCATAGCCTCCTGTTTATAGATGTGATGCACAACACGCCCATAAACAAGACTGTATATAGACATGGCTTTGTAGACACCCTAGGATGACCTGATCTGATACCACTTTTGTCACACCTCAAATCCTATTAGGGCGGACAGGAATTCGTAGTCGTAAAGGCCCGAGAGAACCAATTCATAACCTTGTACTTCTCATGCATGTAACTATGACAACCAAAGGTTCTGACAAATATGATATTATGTATTGATGAGAATAGTTACACATGCAAGCACAAACTGATATATACAACCACTGGCCGTTCGGGCCACCACGTCTAAAGGCAAGACACTACCATAAAATTACATTAGACAACAAAGCTTCTAAAAGATACATAGACTTAGTTAGGGTCGGGAAAAACCCCCACCCTACTCTTGACTCACTGCATAATACCAAAATATATGGAACAGACTCAAAAAGCCCCGAATTAACTTGAAGCTCACCAATAGTCACTGAAAATCCTGCGCTCCTACTAGTGAGGTGTATGAGCTGAAGTACCTGTGCCTACAACATGAAATGCAATTCCCCCGTGAGGGAAATTAGTACGAAAATATATACTGAATATGGACGGCTGAAGGTAACAACACACGATACAAGAGCTCAATTGAAATCAGATACAAGTGTATAAGTAGTACTAGTAGACCACCTTTATATATACTTGTGGGACTACATACATTACGTTTCTTTCTTTATTTTTACCTTTCTTACTTCTTAATCTTTGTAAACCATATATAGTGCTAATGACCAGCTGATCTGTGGTAAATAGATTAATTAGGATCGACCCATGCTAGGCTTACGCCCCTGAGCTACCACCTATATATAAAGATTGGGATCGACCCATGCGAGGCTTATGCCCCCTGAGCTGCCACCCACATATAAAGGTATCGAGATCAGCACATGATAGGCTTATACCCCTGAGATGCCACTCATTTTACAGATTTGCGTTACTTAGTTTATTTAGCCGTTGAGATTGTTACTTTGGTGGTCATCACATTATGGTGCCTTGAACCAATAATATATTAATAAGAGACATATAAATGGACACTTAATGCAACAACAATGAGGTAGGGAGCTGTTGGCACACAAATAAAGTGTTTAGGAGCTGAAAATAACACATGGGTCTTATTTGAAGAAACGGAGAACTCCTGAAATTTTCTAGTGAAGATAGATGCGCCGGTTTAATAATCAGAATGTTTGGAGGTGTTCTAATATGTTAGAGAATGGGGACAAGGTCCTTGTCTATAAATATCCGATTTCATGCCAAAGAGTACAAAATAGAGTATGCCTTACATACCTGGTTATATAACTCTGAAACTAACCCGACTTGACTTCTCGCCTTTTAGATTACTTATCTACGATAGAATATATGGTAAACTAGTATTAGCAAATGATCAACGCATTTGGGATACTTAACTTCACCAAAATAGTAACCGGGCAGTAAACACGTAATCTATCAATCAAGGGTGTTATTTTAACCCCTTTCTTCTCCAATTACATCCACATACCATACATTTCCTTATAAGATCACCGAAACCACCTCAGCTTCATTACACCCTCCAAGCAACACACAAAATAAATTGGGCAGTTGACGTACACAATCATTAATTCGGTGGTGTATCACCACACCCATCTTCTATAATTTAATACAAACTAATCACACCTTTCCCCAATAGAAACAGGGCATCCCCCAACACAAACACACAAAACAGTCCTTAAACAACACCCCAATCGTCCTTTAATAGCAACCAAATATGTGCAATCCTCTACCAACACATGTATATGAAATAAGGAAAAAATTGGACAACAACCATACCTTGATTTCCTTGGTAGTCTAGTCTCTTAATATGTATCTCATCATTAGATTAATGCCTCACACATACACGAAAAGAGAAAAGGGAAATCCCTTAATAACTAAGAACAATGGACTGCCCAAACTTATAGAGAGGGCTGTCCGGAAATTAATCTTGAAGAACACATAGTTTCCTTAGTACAAACTCATGAATTGTTAACTTACCTTTATCTTGGAAGGAAGGTCAATCCCACGAACCATTGTGGAATTATAGGGTTGCCTCATAGCCAAGAGAGAACAAGAGAGAAAAACCTAGAAAGCTGGATTTTTTTTGTCTAAGTTAAAAATGAGCAAAATTTGCTAATTTCAATCCATATAAAGGAGCTGCTCTTTTGATACTAAAAAACACTAGGAAAAACAAAATTGACACTAAGAATACAAAAACCAGCAAACACACAAAGTGAAAAACACCACAAAGAAAGGGGATGAAGAAGAAGAATGCTTGAAATTAAAGCATAGATAGAAAAATCCTTTCTTCTACCAAGTGATTAACAAAAGATGGTGTATCAAACCATCAATCACTCCTCACCAATAGAAGCTCAAACCTTCCTCTTACGTGGACCAAGAGAATTCACACTCCTCAAAACCCACCTTTTTTTCCAAATGCTCAACACAAGTGAAGAATCCACCTCACTTGCATAAAACCTTCAAGTTTTGGTTTCTCTCTGTTAAGGAGAAGGAGAATACTACAAGATAACACTAATATTACAATCTGAAAATTCACTCAATTCATTATATCAAAACTTAGGAAAATAAGAGCTAAGGTGCCTATTTATACTATTACAAAACAAAGACTAAAATACCCTTAATGAAGGGTGCTCCTTTGGAGTGTAAAAAGAAAGTCTTAAAGGACCATAATAACACTAACTTAGGGTGCCTCTGGAGTGTTATTTTGGAGTGCAAAATGTCTTCAATTCCCTTCACTTGAGGAACCTATTGAGTGTATAAGTTCTCTCCCTTTTATTCTCTTCAACAAGGTTTCAAAATGCTCCAAAAAAAGACTTTAATTGCTTGCCAATTCCGAAGCTTGATCCTTAGACAATATCTTGTGCTCTTGGTACTCCTCATGCTTGTATCATCCTCTCCATATTGAAAGGAATTTGTCCTCAAATTCAGATCTTGCAAAACCAAAGAGAGAAAAAAACAAGCACATAATCCTCTTGGTAGAAGGGTTATCGTTAGTACCATAAGTGAGGTAAACATGCCAAAGGGGTACACTCTTAGTATACAACAAACCATCCTTTGTGAGGAGTAAGAAAATCCAACCACTAAAATCACAAGGGACACACTTAAAGAAAACATCAATGAGTAGAGGATACAATCTTAAAACAACACATAGGCCACTTGTTTTCAAGGGAAAACAAACACTCAAAATTGGACATCTATAGCTTAGATAGGTTCACTTAACAACACAAATCCTATGACTCACTACATTTCTATGAACATGATCACTATGAAGCATACTACTATCAAGGTCTTCATCAAACAAATTTAAAGAATAATATTCATCATCAAGAACTACATTATAAGCATCTACACTAGCTTGAAAGTTTTCAATCACACTATCCTTATGATCAATAGTGATCTATCATTAGGAGCACATGATTCATTATACATATCAAGAGATCTAACAATGGGAGAAATATACACATCTATAACAAGAAGAACCGAGATCACTTCATAAAGAATCACTATTAGTACCACACTCATATCATCAATCCTTGGTTGTTCACACTTGACATACACCCACACATCCATGGTATTCGTTATTAAAGAGTAAGCATAGAGGATACCAAAGAAGTGAATAGAATCAACATTAAAAGAATATGATCATGAACCCAAACTACACCTTCCACAACTCAAAAGTATTTCGGGGTACAATGGGAGTAGAAGACAAGGGGTTAGTCCGACGTGACCCACTCCTTTCACTAGGCAACCAAAATCACAATCATCATCATTAAAGAAAGAAAACCAGCCACCAAACTTACTACCTCTACATAATACCAGTTCAAAATTAACATGGTTATCATCATAGGCAAATAGGTAGTATAGGAAGGAATCAAGTGTGAAGACATCACCTAAGGTGCTATCATATACAAGAGGGTCATGTTGTGTGTGAATACTCTTGTCACATGGAAAGGGAACCTTATTCAAGTTATAAGTTATAGCACTACATGAACACAAATCATTCTTACGGAATAAGTGCTAGCACTAGATGGACACAAATCATTCTTACGAAAAGAATGGATTTTTTCATCTAAAGGATCAACTAGTGCTTGCGTACTTGATAACGCTCAAACTACAGCTCTCGTAAGAGTGTAAGCAGTTGTTGTCAAATATAGAACCCAATTGGGTTGGGTGTCGAATCCCACAGGGAATACTTGGTCACTAAGTATGCAACTATTAGTAGACTGTTGATCGAAAATTCTACGAAAAAGGGGGGATTTAATTGTAGCGTGAATTAAGAGTATCAAAGTAACAAAGAAAAATGGAATATTTTGTAGGTTTTAATCAATGAGAATTGTAAGTTAGGGTTATGTACACCATATGAGTTTTACGTATCTATTGGCTATGAGTTATGCTGAATTCAGACATGCATGCGCTTATAGAGATTCGTATTCTATGGTAAATCCTAGTGTCTTTCGACCATCAAGGATTATATCACTTTAATTCTTTCGAGCTTAAAGCGTATACTAATGGTACGAATTCTCCAAGAGGTTAATCCAGTTACGACACTAACTTTTAAACAGGGGTTGGTAGCCCTATTTCCTTGTCATTCTCTCTTTTCCAGACATGTAACTTTTTTTTTGAACAAGTTAATGCTATACTGGTGTAGTCTATATTCTTGCAACCACAAGAATTCAATTAAGATGAAGAGAGTAATGATATAAGCAGCATACATATCAAGAATTCACAAACTCATAGCAATAGATAGTATCTCATAAGGCTTCCATAACCCTAACAGAGAAGTTTAGTTACTCATGAGTGCAACGGAAATCACAACAGATATAATCATCATACCACAACCTAGAATAATCTTAGCGATGGAGATGGTTTAGACGTCAACTTAGGGTTGGACGTTTGTTTCCTCTTGGTCCGTTTCTCTCAAGAGAGCCGTGTCCTCTGTCAGAAATTGTAACATGAATTAGGAGCAAAATTCGAATGAAAAAGACTTGAATTAATGAATGAGTGAATAATAAAAAGCTTGCTGAAAAATTCAGCAAATAGGGTTTTTATAACATCCTTGTCCTAGTCCTACTGAAATAGGGTTTTTATCCTTGTCCTAGTCCTACTGGGTTACTGCATACTTGTCCTAATCCTACTAAGCTACTGCTTCGACCCATTTGGATACATAGTCGACAATAACTAGGATATATTTCATCCCAAACGAATTTACGTATGGGCCCATGAAATCAATACCCCACACATCAAACAACTCTACTTCAAGAATTTTTGACATGGGCATCTCATGGTGCTTCGAAATCGTGCCTTGTCTCTGACATTGGTCACATCTTCTCACAAATTCGTAGGCATCTCTAAATATCGAAGGCCAATAATAGCCGCTTTGCAATACCTTCCTTGCTGTTCGACCACCTGCATGGTGTCCCCCAACTTGGGAAGCATGACTTGCTTCCAAGATACTCGGAACTTCCACATGAGATATGCATCGTCTGATAACACCATCCGCGCATCATCGAAACAAATATGGCTCATCCCAGAAGTAGTGTTTTACATCATGCATGAACTTCCTCTTTTGATGAAAAAACAGATGTGCAGGTATCACATTACATACCACATAGTTTGCAAAGTCTGCGTACCATGGTAATTCTTCCACCATCGTGGCTAGAATCTCATTATCGGGGAGTGCATCATTAATCTTAAGATTGGGCTGTGCTGTGTGCTCATTCTCAAGTCTAGATAGGTGATCAGTCACTTGGTTTTCACAACCTCTTCTATCTTTTACCTCGAAATCAAATTCTTTCAGCAATAACACCCATCGAATTAGCCTCGGCTTTGCATCCTTCTTCTTATTAGGTATCTCAGGGCTGCATGATCGGTATGAACCACCACTTTAGTCCCCTATAGGTAAGCACGAAACTTTTCAAAAGCATAAACAACTGCTAGAAGCTCTTGTTCTGTGACAGTATAGTTCTTCTGGGCTCCGTTAAAGTCCTTGATCGCGTAGTAGATTGGATGAAATAACTTTTCTCTTCTCTGGCCAAGTACAGCACCCAAAGCTACTCCGCTTGCATCACACATAACTTCAAATGGTAGGGACCAATCAGGTGCTACAATGATAAGAGCTTCAATTAGCTTCCCTTTGAGGCATTCGAATGCCTTCAAGCAATCTTCACCGAAGTCGAACTTTGCATCCTTCTCCAAAAGCTTGCATAACGGACTAGCAATATTGGAAAAGTCTTTAATGAACCTTCGATAAAAACCTGCATGCCCGAGGAAACTACGAACTCCCTTTACAGAGATTGGAGGTGGTAGTTTCTCGATGACTTCAATTTTAGCTCGATCCACCTCAATTCCTCTTTCAGAAATTTTATGTCCAAGAACAATACCTTCTTTAACCATAAAGCGGCACTTCTCCCAGTTTAGCACCAAGTTGAATTCAACACATCTCTGTAACGCCATACTTAGATTCGCCAAGCACGATTCAAACGACTCACCCACAACTAAAAAATCATCCATGAATACCTCCAAGGTGTCTTCAACCATATCAGAAAAAATGGACATCATACAACGCTGAAAAGTGGCGGGTGCGTTACATAGCCCAAATGGCATACGTTTGAAGGCAAACGTACCATATGGGCATGTAAACGTTGTCTTCTCTTGGTCTTCGGGAGCAATACAGATCTGATTATAGCCGGAATAACCATCTAAGAAGCAAAACCATCCTTTCCCTGCCAATCGATCAAGTATTTGGTCCATGAATGGCATTGGGAAGTGATCCTTAAGCGTCCATGAATTCAGCTTCCGATAGTCCATGCATACTGTCCACCCTGTGACAGGTCTGAGTGGAATTAGCTCATTCCTTTCATTTGCAACTACCGTCATGCCCCCTTTCTTGGGTACACACTGTACCGAACTCACCCATTTACTGTCAGAGATTGGATACACTACCCCTGCATCTAACCACTTAATAATTTCTTTCTTCACCACCTCTTGCATAGGTGGGTTCAAACGTCTTTGATGCTCAATAGTGGGTATGCAATTTTCTTCAAGCTGAATCTTGTGCATACATATCCCAGGTGGAATACCAATAATATCAGCGATGGTCCAACCGATGGCTCTCATGTATTTCCTTAGAATAGTGATGAGAGCTGCAACTTGCTGCTCACCTAATTCAGCCACCATAATAATCGGGAGGGTGTTTCCACTTCCCAAGAATGCGTACTTTAGATAACTGGGCAGCTCCTTCAATTCGAACGTTGGTGGCTCTTCAATGGATGGTTTAGCTGGTGGTGTCGGTCGATTTTTAAGATCAAGGTCCAGCTTCTTGGGAGCATGAGAATACGACCCTATTCCTCTTAGAGCACAAATAGTTTCATCATAATCTTCAGCATCCTCCCGCTCAACATTCATAAGTACAGCTGCCAATGGATCAACAAAAAGCTGTGTCTCTATAGATACTTCTTTCTCATCATCAAAATAAACATCAGCTACAGAGAACACATTCATATCTTTGGGCTGCTTCATTGATTTACACACATCAAAGCGGACCACTTCGTTATTCATCCGGAATAAAAGCCCATTAGCTCTTAAATCAATAAGCACACTTCCTGTTGCAAGGAAAAGACGTCCCAAGATTATGGGAACTTCAGAATCTACCTCGCAATCCAAAATCACAAAGTCTGCAGGAAAAATAAAGGTGGAAACCTTCACCAACACATCATTCAAGATACCCACAGGTCGTTTTACCGACCTATCTGCCATCACGAGCCGCATATTGGTTGGAGTAGGGTCGCCCAACCCCAACTTTCTATAGACGGATAGTGGCATCAAATTGATGCTAGCTCTAAAATCGCACAATGCCTTAGCAAAATTCATAGATCCAACCGTGCAAAGAATAGTGAAAGCACTAGGGTCTGCCTTCTTCTGTACTAAGGACCTTGTGGTAATTACACTGCAATGATGAATATTATCTGCGGCTCAAAGCTTACTGCCCGCTTCTTTGTTAAAAGGTCCTTCATGAATTTAGCGTATCCGGGCATCTGCTCTAGCTCTTCCACCAAAGGAACATTAATAGTCACCTGCTTTAACATAGTTATGAGTTTACTAAACCTGGTATCATTATCTTTCTTCTTCAGTCTCTGCGGAAAAGGTGGTGGTGGAAGTGGAATTGTTTTCTCCACCACTTCCTTTTTATCTTGCTTCCGATTATCAACCTTTTCAGGAGTGTCGTCAGCCTTCTTCTTTAGTCTCTGAGGAAAAGGTGGTGGTGGAAGGGGAATAGTTTTCTCCACCACTTTCTTTTTACCTTGCTTCCAACTATCAATTTTTTCAGGCTGCAGACGTCTAGGGGTGACGTCATGAACACACTCATCAGCTTCTTCGGCCTCTTCACATTATGCATCAATAACATTATCCGCTATATCATCAACCACCTGCTTGTCCTTGGGTGGATTTTCTAACATTTTACCACTCCGGGTAGTAATAGCCATGCATGATCCGTCGTTCCTTGGGTTTTGAACCGTATCACTGTGTAGTGTTCCAGCCTTTCTTTGGTTGAATGCCGCAGATAATTGACTCAATTGTTGCTCCAGCTGTTTTATTGAAGTGGAATGCGAGTCAACCAATTGCTTCATTGAGGACAGATCATTTATTACCTCAGTTACTCCTGTGCTGGTTGCCTCTACTCCTTTCAGTAGCTTAGCCATCATATCTTCCATGGACATATTTCCAGAACCAGATGCAGCGGCGTTACGTCTTCCAGGAGGAACATACAAACCACTCCTGTCGGTATTGTTTTTCCAACTACCTTGATTGCGGTCCTTGTATCCAGATTTATCATAATAGATCCGACCTTGGTTTCCGTGGGCATTGCCTCGGAAACCCCCCTGATTATTCAAGTAGTTGGCTTCTTCCTCTGAATCGGATTCGTCTCTTCCTTTTGACGCAACTGCTTTGACTTTTTCGGTCTTCCCTGATAATAAATGCTTGGTAAGAAGATCCATCTGCGTTTTCATATGCGCCATATCTTGATCACGTTCCTCTTGTCTACGCCTCTGCTCTGCAGTCATGCCAACAGATACGGTAGAGCTTGCTACCTCAGAATCCCTGGTATGCCAAGCTCTACTCTGCTTTGTCATACGATTAAGCATATCACTTGCCTCAAGAAAAGTAAGGTCCATGAATGACCCACCTGCAGTATTGTCAACCACTGGCTTTGTCACCGAGTTCAAAGCCCTATATAATATTTCCATCAAGTGGATATTCGTCATCTGATGGTTTGGGCACCTCATAAGCTTCTTCTTGAACCTCTCCCATGTTTCGTGGAGAGCTTCAGTTGGAAGATGTCGAAAATTGCTGATCTCATCCCGTAATTGGGCTCTCTTGGATGGCGGAAAGAATCTTTCTAGGAAAGCGTCTTTCAGTTGCCTCCAATTAGTAATAGAATCAGGAGTTAGCTCGTTCAACCATAGAGTTGCCTCCCCAGACAGAGACAATGGAAATAAGCGCAGCCGAATTGCATTCTACCCAGCTCCTGGATTGTCAAACGACTTGCATGTTGAAATAAAGTTGATCAGATGCATATTCGGATCATCTCCTGCGAGTCCACCAAATAACCCCTTAAGCTGCAATAACTGAATCATGGTGCTAGTGATATTGAACTTAGCTCCGGGTGCCAAGGGTGGAGGAATAATAGCCCCTGTGGCACCAGCTCCATCGAGATCATCATCATCATCATCAAAAGGATCCTTCACAGCTCGGCGGTCAGGTCTCATTCTAGCTTGACGATCTCTCCTGTTTACAGGTGCTGCTACCTCATCTGCACGCCGTGGATTAAGTAACTCATCATTACCCAGGTCCTCATTATCAGGATTTGTTGCCCAACCTGGGTTATCAATATTCTGTTGATGCACTTGAGCAGCTGCCAACACAGCTAATCTAGCCTGCTTCTGTTGAGCAGCCCTTCTGTCGATGTCACGCATTGCATCCATTCTGCCAATAAGTTGAGGTTTAGGATTTATGGGTAATAACGGTTGACCTGAACTTCGAGTGTTTGGCATGCACTTCAAACAAACCTGAATAAAACAAAAACAACAACTAAAAGTAAAATCTGAGAATTTTTGACCAAAGGGTCTAGTAACTATCACAAACTTAGTTGAAGACTGTATTCCCCGGCAGCGGCGCCAAAATTTGATAACGCTCAAACTACAGCTCTCGTAAGAGTGTAAGCGGTCGTTGTCAAATATAGAACCCAACTGGGTTGGGTGTCGAATCCCACAGGGAATACTTGGTCACTAAGTATGCAACTATTAGTAGACTGTTGATCGAAAATTCTACGAAAAAGGGGGGATTTAACTGTAGCGTGAATTAAGAGTATCAAAGTAACAAAGAAAAATGAAATGTTTAGTAGGTTTTAATCAATGACAATTGTAAGTTAGGGTTATGTCTACCTTATGAGTTTTACGTATCTATTGGCTATGAGTTATGCGGAATTCAGACATGCATGCGCTTATAGAGATTCATATTCTATGGTAAATCCTAGTGTCTTTCGACCATCAAGGATTATATCATTTTAACTCTTTTGAACTTAAAGCGTATACTAATGGTACGAATTCTCCACGAGGTTAATCCAGTTACGACACTAACTTTTAAACAGGGGTTGGTAGCCCTATTTCCTTGTCATTCTCTCTTTTTCAGACATGTAACTTTTCTTTTGAACAAGTTAATGCTATACTGGCGTAGTCTATATGTTTGCAACCACAAGAATTCAATTAAGATGAAGAGAGTAATGATATAAGCAACATACGTATCTAGAATTCACAAACTCATAGCAATAGATAGTATCTCATAAGGCTTCCATAACCCTAACAGAGAAGTTTAGCTACTCATGAGTGCAACGGAAATCACAACAGATATAATCATCATACCACAACCTAGAATAATCTTGGCGATGGAGATGGTTTAGACTTCAACTTAGGGTTGGACGTTTTTTTCCTCTTGGTCCATTTCTCTCAAGAGAGCCGTGTCCTCTGTCAGAAATTGTAACGTGAATTAGGAGCAAAAGTCGAATGAAAAAGACTTGAATTAATGAATGAGTGAATAATAAAAAGCTTGCTGAAAAATTCAGCAAATAGGGTTTTTATAACATCCTTGTCCTAGTCCTACTGAAATAGGGTTTTTATCCTTGTCCTAGTCCTACTGGGTTACTGCATACTTGTCCTAATCCTACTAAGTTACTGCTGATCCCCCAAGTCTTTAGAAATGCTGTTTTTGCCCGGGACAAGTTCTCCATGCATCACTTTCAGTCCACAAGCTTCCAGAAGCTGCCTTCCTTCATTCGTGAAGTTTCCTTTGGCGTTCAACAGTCCATAAAATGCTGAAATCTTCATCATAAATACCTGAAATCTTGCTAATCACGTTGGTTAGCTCACTTACAGGAAAATGGACTAAAAGTGCAGGAATTATATATTTTGTCCTCAAAACTTAGCTAAAATATGGGTACATTAAGGTGCTTTAGGCGTGTAAATACGCCTATCATCAGTACTCACAACAAGAGTTTGGTCCATATGAAACCTATCAACACCAAGAGTATCACAAAAGGGAGATTCACACACTTCTTCACTAAGAAAATTCGAAATTACACCACTTTATCCACTACTAGCCACATCACAACATTTTAAGTTCAAGGAAGTGTAGAGTGTAGAAATGTCACCTTATGGATCATAGGAAGTGTGTTTTACCCATTGTTTAGCATTAGGGAAAACTTCATGCTCCTTATTACAAGGGAATAGTTTACGTTTTCCCTTTGGACTCACTCCTTCATCACTTGTCCCAAAATGGGGACTTTCGGCCAAGGGATTGAAGGGAACTTTCTTGGGCTTCTCCTCAGGAATTTTAGGGTCTTGAACCTACACACGAGAAGAGAAAATACTAGGAAAAATGCTAGCATTTAGGCTAGTGAATAACAAGGGTCCTTTGTGGAAAATATCTACAATCAAGCATTTTTTCCCTTCCAACTTCACTACCCATGGTTTCCCCTTCCTTTTCCCTTCTTTCTTCACACTCTTCTTGTACGTCACCATTCATTTTCTCTCTATCTTGAGGCTTGGCCTCACTCTCTTTGGTTTTTAACTCTTGGAGAAGAGTCATTGGGGTTTGTGAAGTATAAGATCTTTGGACTTGTGAAGGTAGCCTTTGGTCAAGTGAGTTTGGCACTTGGTGGTTTCAATTTTGAGGAGATTTTGGTGGACCTAGTCTATCAACCCCCTCTTTAATTCTAATCATGTCTCTCCTAAAAGAATTCCTATCATTCTTCATATCTCTAATAAAAGCATCATAATTTTCCACCACTTTTCGGGCAAGGGAATCACTAGCACTCTTCATTTCTCGGCCCAAGGCATCAATCCGAGCCATCAAGGCTCCAATAACATCATTTCCCAATGGTTGGGAAGAAGTTCCTTTGGATTCCATGGCAAATGTACCTAAAATAACAAGAAAACAGCAAGCAAACAACCTACAAAATGAGCAAACAAGTAAGTTCAAAAGCCTCACTTCACTCTCACTCAACCTTACCTCACACTTGGCTTTACAAGTGTTGAAAACTTGGCAATACTCGGCAAGTGAATGAGTGGTGAATAGTCTTTGGACTGGAATTGACTTTTGTTTGATATGACTCAAATAAAAATGATGTACAGACTTTAACCAACAAACTACTATGAATTTGAAAATGAGAAAATCATACAAAAATCGAACACAAAACGAACGGACTCTAATCTAATTATAAACCTAGTAGGTAATTACTAGTTTGGTAATTAGTGGTAGAATCAACACAAATGCAACTACAAACAAGAACTAGAAACTTAGAAATCTAATTTAGAACTCAATTTGGTCATTTGTATAAGTGATGATGTGGCAGCTTGTGATTGGACGTCACTTTTCAAAATTTTCAAATCCCAATTCACTTGTTTCGGACAAACACACTTAGGAGAATAAGAAATTTCGTTAGGGAGGGAAAAATAGAAGGTTTGGAGCCCTTTTGGAGCTTCAAATGAATTCAAAATAGATTGGTCCCCCCTTTGTACTTTCAATTGTACTTGATTATTCCCTTTGTCTCTTCTTTCTTTTGGATGACAATGAATATGCCAAGGAATATTCTTTCATAAACACTAAGTACACTCTTTTTCTTCTCCCTTTTAGGATCAAACACACTCTTTGAATACTCTTCTTCAACAAGATTTGAAGATGGTGGATGAACAAGATGAACAAGGCAGTTTCACCCCCTTCAAACTATCCAATTGGTGATCTATACTTTCTTCTATACAAAGCTTCATATGGTGCCATTTTGATACTTTACTGATAACTATTGTTGTAGGTAAACTCGATAAGAGGTAAATGATCTTCCCAACTACCATGAAAGTCCAATACACAAGCTCATAGCATATCTTTAAGTGTTTTAATGGTACGTTCTTCTTGTCCATCTGTTTGAGGGTGAAAAGCTGTACTTAGATTCACTTGTGTTCCAAAATTTCTATGGAAAGACTTCCAAAAATTTGCAGAAAATTAAGCTCTTCGATCTGATATAATAGAGATTGGAACTCCGTGCAGCCGAACTATCTCTTTAATATATAATTTGGCATATTCTTCAACTATATAAGTGGTCCTAACCGGTAGAAAGTGTGCTGATTTTGTAAGCCTATCAACTATCACCCATATGGAATCAAACCTTCGAGATGTACAAGGCAAACTAGTGAAAAAAATCCATGTTGATCATGTCCCACTTCCAGATTGGAAGATCTATACATTGCATATAACCCCCGAGCTTTTGGTGCTTTACTTTAACTCTTTGAAAATTTGGAAATTCGGCTACAAATTTTGCAATGTTATTCTTTATGTCACCCCACCAATACATTCCTTTCAAATCATGGTACATTTTTGTTGATCCTGGATGGATGTTATACCTTGAATAATATGCTTCTGTCATAATCCTCTTTCTTAGCCCATCTATATTAGACACACTCAATCTGTTTTGGCACCGAAGTACTCCTTCTTGTCTAAGCTCAAATGCTTTCATCATACCACATTGTACATTTTCTTTAAGCTTTAATAGAATGGGATCTGCATATTACTTCTCTTTCATTTCAGTTACAAGGGAAGATTCTGCAGCATTATGCACAATAAGCCCCTCTTCTGGAGTTTCAAGAAGGCGAACCCCCAAATTGGCTAGTTGGTGTAGATCCTTAGTCATACCTTGTTATTCTGTAGATTTCCCATAAGTGACCACCATAGACTTATGACTTAAAGCATCAACTACCACATTTGCTTTTCCCGAATAATACAAGATATCAATATCATAGTCTTTTAATAATTCAAGCTATCTTTATTGTCTCAAATTTAGGTCCTTCTTAGTAAAGATATATTGCAAACTCTTGTGGTCAGTATATATGTCAACATGAATCCCATACAAATAGTGACGCCATATCTTTATGGCAAATATAACCGCCGCTAGCTCCAGATCATGCGTCGGATAATTTTTCTCATGTGGCCGCAATTGTCTTGATGAATATGCTATGACTTTACCACGCTGCATCAATACACACCCTAAGACAATTCTTGAAGCATCACAATACACTACATACCCTTCTGTGCCTTCTGGAAGTAACAATATGGGTGTAGAAGTCAACTTATTCTTCAGATCTTGGAAACTTCTTTGACATGCATCATTCAATTGAAACTTGGAAGATTTGTGTGTTAGCTTTGTTAAAGGTGCAGAAATTGAAGAAACTCCTTCAACAAACCTTCTATAATAACCTGCAAACCCAAGGAAACTACGAACCTTCGTGGGCGTTATAGGTCTTGGCCAGTTCTACACGGCTTTAATCTTTTGAGTATCAACCTTTATCCCTTCATCAGATACAATATGACCTAAGAATGCCACAAATTTCAACCCAAACTAATATTTGGAGAACTTTGCATATAGCTTACGATCTCAAAGAATCTGTAACACCTGTCGTAAGTGACTGGCAAGGTCCTCATTTGATCTTGAATAAACCAGAATATTATCTATAAAAACGATCACAAACATATCCAAGAATAGATTGAACACCCTATTCATCAAATCTATAAAAGTTGCAGGTGAATTAGTTAGCCCAAAGGACAAGACTAAAAACTCGTAATGACCATACCGTGTTCGAAAAGCTATCTTGGGTATGTCCTTCTCTTTTACCCTCATTTGGTGGTAACCAGACCTTAAATCAATCTTTGAAAACTAGTTGACGCCTTGAAACTGATCAAATAAGCATCAATTATTGAAAAGGGATATTAGTTCTTAATAGTCACCTTGTACAGTTGCCGATAGTCAATACACATTCTCAATGAGCCATCCTTCTTACGCACAAATAACACTAGTGTTCCTCAAGGGGACACACTAGGCCTTATGAATCCTTTTTCTAGCAAGTATTTCAATTTCTCTTTCAACTCCCGTAATTCTGCCGGGGCCATTCTATACGGAGGAATTGAAATTGGTTGAGTACCTGGAATCACATCAATACCAAACTCTATTTCTCTTTCTGGAGGCAAACTCAAAAGATCTTCAGGAAATACATCAGGAAATTCATTTACCACTGGAATAGTTTGAAGAGTTGGTGTCTCTGCATCTGTATCCTTCACTCTAACTAGATGAAATATGTAACCCTTGGAAATCATCTTTTTCGCCTTAAAATAAGAAATAAATTTTTGTCTTTGTGCACCAATATTAGCCCTCTATTCAAGAATTGCCTCTTTTGGAAAATGAAAATACACCTTCTTAGTTCGGCAATCTACTGTGGCATAACAAGAAGCCAACTAATCCATACCTATTATAGCATCAAAATCTATCATTTCTAACTCAAGCAGGTCATCCATTATATCGCGACCACAAATAGTTATTATACAGTTTTGATACATTCTCTTAGCTATAACAAATTCACCAATTGGCGTAGATACTTCAAGTGGGTTAACTAGCAATTCTGGTGTTCTTTTGAACTTTCCAGCAATCAATGGAGTGACATATGATAATATAGAACCCGGATCAACTAATGCATATACATCATGTGAAAAGATGGACAATGTACCTGTAACCACATCTGGAGAAGCCTCTGAATTTTGTCAATCCGCTAAAGTATATGTACGATTATGAACTCCACTAGAGCTAGCTCTCCCTTTAGCACCTCTACCACTACCCATAGGCTGTACACCTCTACCTTAATAAGGCAATGATGATAATGATGCAACGGCTGATCCAGTAGGTCGTGCCATACCACCTATGACCCTTTGAGGGAATTCTATCATCATATGTACTGACGTACTACACCAAAAGCAAGCATTTGTCCCAAACTTATATGCACCTAAATGAAGCTTTCCACATTGTTTACATGGATACCGAGGAGGACTTAATTAGATCATGCTTTCTTTCTCTAGATACCCTGTTGTTCGTGAACTCTGACTCTCACTTTTTTGCCCAAACTGGTTGCCTTTAGACCCTTGAAATTATGGTAAAGCACTAGCTGTAGAATAAGAAGATAATGACCTAGGAGGTCTATTAGAATACCGAGGCCTAAAATCTCCTTGGGATGCCATAAACTGCCCCGTAGATCTAGAACTCTTGGAATACCCTCTTTCCAATTCTTGTGTTCTTCTTCTTTGCCTCTGATCCTCCATTTTTTGTGCAAATGCTTGTATCCTTGCTATGTCCATGTCTTTGTTCAAAGAAGCAATAGTACAATCTCTAACTAGATATGGATCCAATCTATACATATATTGATGAACTCTATCATCCATTATAGCTACTTTATTATGAGCATACCTAGCCAAAGAGTTAAATAAGAGGCTGTACTCCCTCACGCTCATATTCCCTTGGTGAAGATTTAGGAACAGATCCACACGGTCTTCTCAAATCTCAAATGGAAGGTAATGATCAAGAAATGCCTCTTTGAACTCTTTCCAAGTAGATGAAGGTGTATCGATACCCCTAGATCGTTTCCAGTCTACATACAAAAATATAGCCTCCCCTTTGAATCTATATGCTGCTAGCTCAACTGTCTCTTTACCCGACATATGCATGACATCTAGATCCCTTTGGATTTGATCAATAAAGTCCTGTGGGTCTTCATTAATATCTGATTCGGTGAACGTGGGAGGATCTAATTTAAGAAAATCCTACATTCGTAGACTAGCTTCCCTATCTGCACCACTAGAACCTATGGTTGGAATGGCTTGTCCTTGAGCTTGTCCAGCAACTCTACGAGCCAATAATTGCACCACATTCCTTAGATCTTGGTAAATAGAATTAATAGGCGGTTCTGAGGATGCGGTTCTTCTCTTCCTTAGCTCTTCTGGAGATGGAGGAGTAGAAGAAGTTTGGGACATAAATTCATGTTGAGCCTCACTTTGATTAGCTCGTCTAGGTGGTGATTTGCTGGTCCCATCCCAGGGAGCCACATCTATCCGCTTACATGTATTCTTACTCCTTCTTATAATCGGCATCTTTACTATAATAAGAGAAAAAATAGGTTCAATGGTTAAATATGACTTTACCTACAACATGGGCTCTATTGCACGATCTAAGATATGAAGAAAAAGAGACAACCCCTAAATGCCCCGTAGCCTCTTGTTTATAGATGTGGTGCACAACACGCCCATAAACAAGACTATATATAGACACGACTTTGTAGACACCTTGGATGACCTGCTCTGATACCACTTTTGTCATGCCTCAAATCCTATTGGGGTGGATAGGCACCCGTAGCCGTAGAGGCCTGAGAGAACCAATTCATCACCTTGTACTTCTCATGCATGTAAGTATCATAATCAAAGGTTCTAAAAAATGTGATATTATATATCGATGAGAAGAGTTACACATGCAAGCACAAATTGATATATACAACACTTGGCCGTTGGGGCCACCACGTCTAAAGGCAAGACACTACCATAACTTTACATTAGTCCACAAAGCCTCTAAAAGATACATAGTCTTAGTTAGGATTGGGACAAATCCCCACCCTACTCTTGACTCACTGCATAATACCAAAATATATGGAATAGACTCAAAAAGCCCCGAATCAACCTGGAGCTCACCAATAGTCACTGAAAAGCCTGCTCTCTTACTAGTGAGGTGTATGAGCTAAAGTACCTATGCCTACAACATGAAATGTAGGTCCCCCATGAGGGACGTCAGTATGAAAATATGTACTGAATATTTAAGGCTGAAGGTAACAACACACGATGCAAGAGCTCAATAGAAATCAGATACAAGTGTATAAGTAGTAGTAGTAGACCACATTTATCTATACTTATGGGACTACATACATTACGTTCCTTTATTCATTTTTACCTTTCTTACTTCATAATCTTTGTAAGCCATATACAATGTAAATGACCAGCTGATCAGTGGTAAATAGATAAATTAGGATTGGCCCATATTAGGCTTACGCCCCTGAGCTGCCACCTACATAAAAAGATTAGGATCGACCCATGCTAGGCTTATGCCCCTGAGCTACCACCCACATATAAAGGTATCAAGATCGGCCCATGCTAGACTTACATCCCTGAGCTGCCACTCATTTTACAGATTTGCGTTACTTAGTTTATTTAGCCTTTGAGATTGTTACATTGGTGGTCATCACATTATGGTGCCTTGAACCAATAATCTACTAATAAGAGACTTATAAATGGACACTTAATGCAACAACAATGAGGTTGGGAGCTGTTGGCACACAAATAAAGTGTTTAGGAGCTGAAAATAACACATGGGTATTATTTGAACAAAAAGAGAACTCCTGAAATTTTCTAGTGAAGATAGATGCGCCGGTTTAATAATCAGAATGTATGGAGGTGTTCTAACATGATAGAGAATGGGGACAAGGTCCTTGGCTATAAATATCCGATTTCATGCCGATGAGTACAAAATAGTGTATGCCTTACATACCTGGTTATATAACTCTGAAACTAACCCGACTTGACTTCCTGCCTTATAGATTACTTATCTACAATAGAATATATGGTAAACTAGTATTAGCAACTAATCAAAGCATTTGGGATACTTAACTTTACCAAAACAGTAACCGGGTAGTAAACACGTAATCTATCAATCAAGGGTGTTATTTTAACCCTTTTCTTCTCCAATTACACCCACATACCATACATGTCCTTATAAGATCACCGAAACCACCTCAGCTTCATTACACCCTCCAAACAATACGCAAAATAAATTGGGCAGTTGATGTACACAATCATTAATTCGGTGGTGTATCACCACACCCATCTTCTATAATTCAATACAAACTAATCACACCTTTCTCCAATAGGAAACAGGCATCCCCCAACGCAAACACACAAAACAGTCCGCAAACAACACCCCAATCATCCTTTAATAGCAACAAAATATGTGCAATCCTCTACCAACACATGCATATGGAAAAAGGAAAAAAGTGGACAACAACCATACCTTGATTTCCTTTGTAGTTTAGTCTCTTAATGTGTATCTCTTCAATATATTAATCCCTTCACACATACACCATAAGAGAAAAGAGAAATCCCTTAATAACTAAGAACAATGGACTTCCCAAACTTATAGAGAGGGCTGTCCGGAAATTAATCTTGAAGAACACATAGTTTTCTTAGTACAAACTCATGAATTGTTTACTTACCTTTATCTTGGAAGGAAGGTAAATCCCAAGAACCCTTTCTGAATTATAGGGTTACTTCATAGCCAAGAGAGAACAAGAGAGAAAAACCTAGAAAGCTGGAATTTTTTTGTCTAAGTTAAAAATGAGCAAAATTTGTTGATTTCAATCCATATAAAGGAGATGCTCTTTGGACGACTTTATTGACCCTTTTTGGCCTATATTTTATCAAGTAAATGATGTATCTACTTTCCCAATATATTGGGCTTTTCTAGATCCAAAGTTATTGAGCCTTAGGTATTTTTCCTCCTTTTCTTTTCTTTAACTTGGGCCTTGGCAGATTTGAGTATTGGGCCCTTTTCTCCATTTTCTTTCTCTTTTACTTAATTTTTGGGCTCAAATGAGTACATTAATATAAGCCCAAATCTGGTCCATAGCCATGGGTCCATTAATTTGGTCCAAATAGCTCAAGTAGGTGACTCACCTGCTAGCTTAATTAAGTCAAGCAAGCACCTCAATATTTTATTTCATTTTCAGCTCCTAATCCCTTTAATCTAACCTTCAACTTATACACACTTGGTCACTTTAAACTTCAGATTCAAATACTAACTTACGATCCCAAGTTTAAATAGTTGTATCGACGTTAACTTGGTTGCATCACATTAAAATATATGGAAAACATCTATAATTCCATCTACATCATTAATACTTGCATAACAAATCTCATCCGTTACCTATACCACAAGGCTATACCATGTGCCATATAATTGGAACAATTACAAGCAAAATACAGGATGTTACAGCATATTCATTGTCATCTAAAAAAAGAAGAGACAAAGGGAATAATCAAGTACAATTGAAATTACAAGAGGGGACCAATCCATTTTGAATTCATTTGAATCTCCAAAAGGGATCCAAACCTTCAATTTTCCCTCCCAAATGAAATTTCTTATTCTTCTAAGTGTGTTTGGCCGAAACAAGTGGATTTGAAAATTTGAAAAATGATGTCCAATCACAAGATGCCACATCATCACTTATATAAACGACCAAATTGAGTTCTAAATTAGATTTCTAAGTTTCTATTTGTTGTTTCTAGTTGTGTTTGTGTTGATTCTACCATTAATTACCAAACTAGTAATTACCTACTAGGTTGATAACTATATTAGAGTCCGTTCATTTTGTGTCTTCAATTTTTGTGTGCTTTTCTCATTTTCAAATTCATAGTAGTTTGTTGGTTCAAGTCTGTACATTATTTTTATTTTAGTCATATCAAACAAAAATTGATTCTGGGCCAAAGATTATTTCCCACTCATTCACTTGCCGAGTATTGCCAAGTTTTCAACACTTGTAAAGCCAAGTGTGAGGTGAGGTTGAGTGAGAGTGAAGTGAGGTTTTTGAACTAACTTGTTTGATCATTTTGTAGGTTGTTTGCTTGCTATATTTTTTTGTTCCTTTAGGTACATTTTCCATGGAATCCGAAGGAACTACTTCCCAACCTTTGGGAAATGATGTTATTGGAGCCTTAATTGCTCGGATTGATGCCTTGGGCCGAGAAATGAAGAGTGCTAGTGATGCCCTTGCCCAAAAAGTGGTGGAAAATAATAATGCTTTTATTAGAGATATGAAGAATGATAGGGATGCTTTTAGGAGATACATGATTAAAATTAAAGAGGGGATTGATAGACTAGGTCCACCAAAATCTCCTCAAAATTCAAACCACCAAGTTCCAACCTCACTTGACCAAAGGCTACCTTCACAAGTCCAAATACCTCAAGTCCAAAGATCCTATACTTTACAAAACCCAATGACTCCTCTCTATGAGTTAGAACTAAATAGAATGAGGACAAGCTTCTAGATGGAGAGAAAATGAATGGTGAGGTACAATAAGAGTGTGAAGAAATAAGGGAAAAGGAAGGAGAAACCATGGGTAGTGAAGTTGGAAAGGAAAAAAATGCTTGATTGTGGATCTTGTCCACAAAGGACCCTTTTTATTCACTAACCCAAATGATAGAATTTTTTCTAGTATTTTTTTTTCTCATGTGTAGGTTCAAGACCCTAGAATTCCTGAGGAGAAGCCCAAGAAAGTTCCTTTCAAGCCCTTGGCCGAAAGTCCCCATTTTGGGACAAGTAATGAAGGAGTGAGTCCAAAGGGAAAATGTGAACTATTCCCTTGTAATGAGGAGCATGAAGTCTTACCTAATGCTAAAAAAGGGGTAAAACACACTTCCTATGATCCACAAGGTGACATTTCTACACTCTACACTTCCTTGAACTTAAAATATTGTGATGTGGCTAGTAGTGGACAAAGTGGTGTAGTTTTGATTTCTTTAGTGAAGAAGTGTGTGAATATCCCTTTTGTGATACTCTTGGTGTTGATAGGTTTCATATGTACCAAATTCTTGTTGTGATTACACAAGAACTAGTTGATCCTTTAGATGACAAAATTAATTCTTTTCGTAAGCATGATTTGTGTCCATCTAGTGCTAGAACTTATAACTTGAATAAGGTTACCTTGCCATGTGACAAGAGTATTCACACACTACATGACCCTTTTGTAGATGATATCATCTTGGGTGATGTCTTCACACTTGATTCCTTACTATACTACCTCTTTGCCTATGATGATAACCATGTTAATTTTGAATTGGTATTATGTAGAGGTAGTAAGTTTGGTGGCTGGTTCCTTTTCTTTAATGATGATGATTGTGAGTTTGGTAGCCTACTAAAAGGAATGGGTCACGTCGTATTAACACCTTGTCTTCTACTCCCATTTGACCCCAAAATACTTTTGACTTGTGGAAGGTGTAGTTTTGGTTCATGCTCATATTCTTTAAATGTTGATGCTATTAACTTCTTTGGTATCCTCTATGTGAAGTATTTTATGCCGAATACCATGGATGTGTGGGTGTATGTAAAGTATGAACAACTAAGGATTGATGATATAAGTGTGGTACTAATGGTGATTCCTTGTGAAGTAATCTTGGTTCTTCTTGTTATAGATGTGCATGTTTCTCCCATTTTTATCTCTCTTGATATTTATAATTAATCATGTTATCCTAATGATATCTCACTACTTGATCACGAGGATAGTTTGATTGAAAACTTTCAAGCTAGTGTAGATGCTTATAATGTAGGTCTTGATGATGAATATTATTCTTTGAATTTGTTTGATGAAGACCTTGATAGTAGTATGCTTCATAGTGATCATGTTCATAGAAATATAGTGAGTGATAGGATTTATGTTGTTAAGGGAACCTCTCGAAGCTATAGATGTCCAATTTTGAGTTTTTGTCTTCCCTTGAAAACAAATGGCCTATGTGTTGATTTCAGATTGTATCCTTTACTCATTGATGTTTGCTTTAAGTGTGTCCTTTGTGATGTTAGTGATTGGATTTTCTTACTCCTCACAAAGAATGGTTGGTTGTATTCTAAGAGTGTACCCCCTTGGCACGTTTACCTCACTTTTGGTACTAATGCTAACCCTCCTACAAAGAGTATTATGTGCTTGTTTTCTTCTCTCTTTGGTTTTACAAGATCTGAATTTGAGGAAATATTTCTTTCAAGATGGAGAGGATGATACAAGAATGAGGAGTACCAAGATCACACGATATTTTCCAAGGATCAAGCTTCGGAATTGGCAAGCAATTGAAGTGTTTTTTTAGAGTATTTTGAAGCCTTGTTTAAGAGAATAAAAAGAGGAGAACTTATACACTCAATAGGTTCCTGAAGTAAAAGGAATTGAAGATATTTTACACTCCAAAATAATACTCAAGAGGCACCCTAAGTTATTGATATTATGGTACTTTAAGACTTTCTTTTTACACTCCAAAGGAGCACCTTTCATTAAGGGTATTTTATTCTTTGTTTTGTAATAGTATAAATTGGCACCTTAGCTCTTATTTTCCTAAGTTTTTGACATAATAAATTGAGTGAATTTTCATATTGTAATATTAGTGTTAGCTTGTAGGATTATCCTTCTCCTTAAGAGAGAGAAACCAAAACTTGAAGGTTCTAGGCAAGTGAGGTGGATTCTTCACTTGTGTTGAGCATCTGGCAAGAAAGATGGGTTTTGAGGAGTGCGAATTCCCTTGGTTCACCTAAGAGGAAGGTTTGAGATTCTATTGGTGAGGTGTGATTGATGGTTTTATACACCATCTTTTGTTAATCACTTGTTATAAGTAAGGGTCTTTATATCTATCCTTTAATTTCAAGCATTCTTCTTCTTCACCCCCTTTCTTTGTGTTGTTTTTCACTTTGTGTGTTTGCTGGTTTTTGCATTCTTAGTGTCAATTTCAGTTTTCCTAGTGTTTTCTTGTATCACCTATTTAAGCCTTTTAACACGTGATTCAGCCACTTTTCACCCAAAATACACTCTCTTCTTTCAAAAATCTCTCAAGAACAACCTAGGGCTTTTCATAGAAAATTTAGAATCAAGAATTTCCTCCATCAATCTTTGTGTATTTATAAACCCAGGTATACATAGTGTTCATTCATGGACTCTTTTCGTCCATGAAGCCCAAGAATACCTTTTCTAAATTCAAGTTTATGGATTTTCTTATGAATTTTATGATTGTGCTGCTCTTGTTCATGTGTATAATGAGAAATTAAATTCTACTCCATGTTGGGTGATAAATTCTATGTGGGTTAAATTATTATAGATATAGATTCATGCAAACCTATGACTAAACCCTTGAATGATGAAATTAGAATTGAACCACGATGTTTAATTATTGTACAATGATGTTTACATGTACCATGCCTACAATATGTTTGATTAAATGCCTAGATGAAGGAAAAGTGCCTAACTAGCATGATACCATGAAATCCCCATGTATGTACAAGTTATGCCTATCACATGTTTTGATGAAATTCTTCTATAAATGTATTATGGATTATGATGCTAGTTATATATTCAAGTAAGTTATGCTTTGTCAGTTTCCTTCCATCGAGTCATGGGGGTACTCATACCCAAAACATTAGCTGTGTGCCTAGAGCCATGTCATGTTTTCACGATACTCCCAGTCAAGCTATGATCCTTAAACTTCAGACAGTCTTATGACTCAGTAAATCTCCATGATCTCATTAACTCAGTCAGTTGTCAGATATCAGTAGTATTTCATTAGTCAACAAAATTTAGTAACTCATTCCATGTCCAGTTCAGTAAATCATGTTCAGTGTCTATTCAGATGGGAGTGGAAATTAGCACCAAGTGAACCCAAGGATGGGAACTCACCTGTTATATGAGGGTGTGATTCTTAGAAGCAATCCTTGTATTCCAGAACTATATTGCTAGCATAGGTTGAGACATCATAGCCTGATATATGAGGGTAGATGAGGTGGCTTAACCTACTATATGAGGGTTCCCACCATTCTCATTAGAGTTACCTATTATATTAGGGTCACTCACAGTTTGTCCTTACCAGTGGTGCAAAATTGACATCCTTCCAATCAAGGCACAAATTAGACCCCAACTCAGGTATTATGTCATATTTAGGGCATGTCGGTTATATGACTACTTTCCACAGTTTCAATCTCAGTCTCAGTAAAAGAACTCAAATAGTTCTTCAAATTTCAAGACTGTCAGATAAAGTCAACTCAGTTTATTATGGAACTCAGATAGTTCCATCAGATTTAGGACTGTCAGATACAGTCAACCTAGGACTGTCAGATACAACCACTTATGTTATCAGTTATCAGTATGCCATGTTATCAGTGTTCAGATTTGATAGTTATGTATTCATGGTATCAGTGTCAGTTATTATGTCTCATGCATGTATTCTCACGCTCATGATAGTTAGTCAGTTATTAGTATTGTTCATGCATATAAACCCTATGCATTTAGCCTACCTCACATACATATTAGTACATTAAGTCGTACTGACACATTCGTGCTATGGTGTCTTATACCATAGGTTCAAAGACACGAGCTCCAGATCAGCAGTAGATTCCAGTTTCAGCCATCAGTGTTAGAAGTGAGTCCTCATCCTTCGAGGACATGATAATTTCTCTATCATCTCATTAATTAGTTTATTAGTTGGGGTTAGTTGGGGACATGTACCATCAACTCCTTACTCATTCAGAAAGTTATGTTTAGAGGCTTTCTAGACTATCATTGTAACGCCCTAATTCCCAAGAACCGAAATGCCACACGGTGCTTATGATCTCGAAGGACCACACGCTAACCCTTTTTCTGATATCTGTACCTATTCACTACATAATATAATAAAATACATGCGAAAACTGGCTAACACTTGCCGTAAGGTTCAAACATCTAGAAATATACAATACCTTAAACCACACACTAATACATCTGTCTAAAAAGCCTCTACACTGCCTGAACTGTGGAGTTGAAGGGACAATTCCCCAACTAACTCCGTCTACTAAAATCAAATACTGTAATAACAACATCCTCGGATGATGAGGACTCACTGCTGCAGCCACTGCTGCTATACAAGTGACTTCTAAGATGCTCCAAGTTTCACTCCTCTGAACCTATGGTGCCCCAAAATAAAAGAACACCATAGCGCGAATACGTCAGTACTAAGATGTACTGAGTATGCAAGCACGGAAGGCTAAATGCAAGGGCTTATGCATGAACATTTAATCAACATAATAATCATGAGAATAAAGAGCGAGTACAAATATATGAATGCACAGTTCACAACCACTATAACAATTATAACGACTCCAGATACCACAACTCGGATACCACTTTACTGTCCTCGGAACTCACTACTGAACTGGGGTACTGCACTACTGAATCACAGGATACCAACACTAATCAATCGAATACACTCATAACCCTGACTTCTGAAGATTTATACTGACACAGAAACCGTGGGAAGTAGTTACATAACTCACCATGACTCCTCATAAGCAACTGAATATGTGGGGGTGCACACAATAATTTGAATAATATCTTTGATTTCGTAAAACATGCGTACGAAAAATGAAGACTCACATGGCTTGAATTTCACTATCCATTCTTCTCATAATATTATAGAGAGGAAAACATAAGTAAAATCCCATAAATCATCATAAAATCATCAATATTCATCATAAATTCTCATAACTCATCATAGACAACCAAACTCATCAACTCAAGACTCGGAGCGACTCGATAGTTCAAGAAACATACTCTTATGGACAGGGGAGTTTCCTATAACCGACAACCCTACGTGAGCTACGTGGAATACCAATGTTTGCCCTCCTAAGGAGAGTACTCCCATTGGCGGGAGTGTTGTACTCTTTCCAGGAAGTACAACCTTAAAGCTTTCATAATCACAATTCGGCTCTCTGGCCAACAATATCATTATCAACAACCCTACGGTGGCACATAGGTTTGGGGAAATACCAAATTTCCCTCTCGGTGCTAAGTAATACTCCCCTACTAGCTCAGAACGCGTTAGGAAATCCGCCACAACATCACAAGGGTCTATCATAAAGACCAAATCAAATTTCTTTCTCATTTATCAAATCATATCAATTTGTGGATTCCTAACTCAACACATTTTAGCTCAAAATATTTTAATTTTCCTCAACATCAACATGGTATCAATAACAAAAGCATTTCATCTCTGCAAGCTTAAAATCAATATAAATCATCCCGACTCTGCGGATGCAAATCAATATTCTAAATGATCATTCTTTCATTTCAATATTCAAATCATGACAATAGCTTTTGAAAAGCATTTAAGATCTTCAAATCATAGTAAGATTTTTTATGTCGTAATGTAACTCAAATCATGGCTCTTATATCCAGAATCCTCAAAAAAATAATTTCATAGAAGTGGTATGCAATTTATGGCATAAAATCTCAATTCAAGAAAACAAGATAATAATGTTATTATGTATACCAATATTGGATGATTAAAAGTTCCATAAATCATATATTGAAAACACTTCAAATATCAACTCATGGTAGAAATATGAAATTCACCATATCAAATCATAACTTGGGAATAATAAAGTAATCATGTACATCAAAGATTAAACAATTTATATTTTCATAACCTCATAATTCGTCATTAAAACATCTTGGGTATTTACCCACTTTACAAAATCATGAAATTCCAATGATAAAATCAATTCTTTGGGCACAAGAATGAAAAAATATTGTTTTTCAAAACCCCACATACTAAGTTCTCACGGAATTCATTTTAAGTTCTCAAATCATCGGAAATTCATCGATCGTAGCACGACTAAGATTATCGCGGAACTGACTCAGCTCTAGACCAGCAGACTTTTTCGGGAATACGTACCCCAATCAATCAATAACATAAGTAATACGTAGTATACAACAACGCATACTCACATGCCCACAGGCCATCACGCACCATGCATTCATTAACACCTCACACCAATTATTTGAAGATCATATTCATATACAAGTATTGGTATCTCATGCCATTACATCGTAGATCATTCAACAAGGATGCATATGGTTAAGGAAGAATACAACATAACATAGTTCATCCAATCGGGATACACACAAATAATATACATTCAACACATCATGGTTCACTTCTCAAGGTTCTTTCCTTTAAGATCTTGATATATGCAATTCGACCCATAATTAGACATTTCACACTTAGCGTGGCCTAATGGACTTATCATTTCCCTTAAGAACCATAGTAAACACGTAGCATGCAAGTATGGTATGAACTCATCACTTTGATCACAAGGGGTCATACGATCCATTCTTCTTCAACTAGGCATTTTTACAATTACCTTGCATGCACCATTTAGGGAATAGGTCAGTATGAATAATTACATGTGATACAACACCATCATTCATCTTAATTCCACCAACTAAATCCCTCGTCCGAACTTACAACCATATCATAAGCCTTCCACACAACATCCTCAATTTTAGACAATAACATGGAGTTCATGTTGAACGTATACATAGAAATTAGTCTAGTCATTTAGAACTTATTATATCCTAGGAACGTAAATTTATAGCCTCTTAGACAATTCCACAAACACCTTACATGCACTTTTAGGCATTGGTACATACATAATCCTCATATATATCTCAACCATCAAATATCAATCAACATATATATATATACATCATCAAAGTCTATAATATATATATATATATATATATATACATAACTTGAACTTTCAAAAAGGGATTCGTGGACTCTATGGACGAAAGGAGTCCATAGATAAACACTTTCATACCTTAGATTCCGTAGCCGGAAGAGATTGACGGAAGGAATTCTTGAATCAAAGCCTCTAATTAATTTCCCCCAATTCAAAACCCTAACCCTAACTTGATATATATATATATATATATACATATAAGAGAAATAAGAGAAAAATAATACAAGTTCTCAGCTGAATGGGGTATTTATAGAGGTTTAAAAGAGTGGTGAAATACCAAAATGCCCCTAAGAAACAAATAAAACTCGAATCTGTCCATGGGGGACTATTTTGATAGGCTGATTTAGATCGACCATAACGTTTTACTCCAATATCCAAATTGAATGAAACCAATTTAGTTAGAAAGAGGACTCTCAGAGATTTCCGTTGATATATAGTAGCTCACCCAGATCATTATGTAGAAGGAGTTATGGTTGTTTGAAGTTGGACAAAAAATACGCCTGGCCTCAGTACTTTTTCCTGCACGTTTTACTGTTCATCACTATTCACTGTTCGATCGGAATATTCGTAACTCATCGCTCGGGTGTCCGTTTTGGATGATCCACATATCGTTGGAAAGATTATTATATGCTCTTCACAATGGTAGGTCTAACTCTAGGAAATTCCACACGAAAAATTATAAATCATTCTAAAAGATAGGACCCAATATGTTTACGCACAAACTTTCGACGAAAAATTTTCTGGGGTATTACATCATCTCCCCCTTGGAAACATTCGTCCTTGAATGTGAAGGCCAGATCAAGAACACTAATCGACTGGGTTTATTCAAGACAACAACACATCTCAAAACATAACCACACGACTGAAGCAACTAATACTCTGCGTACTTTCACTAGTCATGCACATCTATCGCATAAAACATTCAACAACCCACTCATGGGTAAATTTTCACAACACACACGCATCTCAGATGCACAGAATCATAACCCAACCAATCTCTTTAATACATATTCAAGCATACCCATAATTCAAGTTCCTTTCTATTGAACGTGCATATTAAATACGAATATACCTAATATACCAAATTCTCGAAAGCATAACTAGAAATGCAACGAACGATGAGGTTAACATCATAGAAAGATCATGGACATGCAATTATTATAACATTATGGGGTATCTACCCCTTGGGACCCAAGGTCCCTCTAGACATATTTCACTGAAATAAGAATGGGTCGAGAACTATCTCTCTTTACTGCTTTCCCATACCTACTGGCACCACTACCAAATTCTGAGGGCCTGACTTGTCACTTTCTCTATCATACTCCTCTCAGCTTTATGTCATCATCAGACACTTCTGAACACTTGGCTAAACCCCAAAATGAACTACAACCAATGTACTCTAGAGTCTGAGGCACAACGGTGCACAAAATAATAACCTAATTCATCCAGAAAGACTACACCTGAAAACATAAATTCAATACCAATGTTACTTCTTGGAATACAACTCTTATCTTTCCTTAGTCTCTACAATCATCATCATATACATACACTCTTTTCAACACCTACTTATCTCACTAAACACATTATCTGCTTAGATTTCTTCATAGGCTACTAATACCACATTCACATCTTAATACTTAGTTTGGAGTCCACAAACTTACATTCTTCAAAGATTCAAGATTAGCTTCTAAAACATAACATGAATATCCACAAATCTTTAATAAACATACTATTCTCATTCTAGCCTTCAAATATCACGTCTCTTAAACTTATACTTCTCCACACCATGAGAATCGTAGCTATATCTCTATCAATCAACACATATAATTCCCAACTTCCATACTTAGATTCTTACATATATAATTTCAAGCCTATTCATTCACCATATAAACAGCTAACCCCATAAGGCATACTCTGCTCACTTTAGAGAACACTGTCCCGAAACTATCTGCGGGGACTGTCAGAGAAAGTTCTATCTGAAAGACTTTGGCTTCACTACTTCTATTACCTTAAGAGTAAGGTAAATCTGACATAATTAGATCATTATAAGAGTCTACATAACTCTCTTGGAAAATCTTGCTATAGCACGATCTGGATCATGAACGAACAAAAACTCTTCTAAACATCCCATAGCCTCCCGTACATGAATGTGGCACGCAACACTCTTGTACAAGACTCTACTAGATACAGCTTTTCAAACTCCCTAGGACACTGTTGAACCTTAGGCTCTGATAATCATGTTTCAGACTTTAGTATTTTCAGTTTTGTTTTGGGTATTCTATTACCCTACACAGATATTATATTATTCAGATTATGTTTAGTTTAAAACCTTACGGCCTTTCAGTTTATGTTTTTGAATTAGTCAATATTTTATGCAGTATACAGGTACAAATATCAGTCATGGGTTAACTTGTGGTCCTTCAGGGTCATGAGCACCGTGTAGCATTTTGGGTACCAGATTTGGGGCGTTACATGTGGCTAGAATAAAAGTGGGGGTTGATAGACTATGTTGTAGAGTATGTACATCAAAAACTCCATAAGTCCAAAACCCTCAAAACTAAAGACCCCACACTCCACAAAATTCCATGCCACAAATCCAAGTCCATCACTAATCAAATCCAATGCCTCCTCCTCGAGATCCATTAAATGAAAACCACTCTATTCAACTAATAAAAGATATAGTGATAGAATCCGAGGGGGATGAGGTTGGGTCTCAAGATGCAGAGTAATTTGAGGGAGAGATACAAGAAGAGTGTGATGAAAAGAAGGAAAGGGAAAGGGAAACCGTGGGTAGTGAAGTAGAAAATGGAAAAAAATGCTTGATTGTGGATCTTGTCCCTAAAGGACCCTTGTTACTCATTAACCTAACATTTTACCTAGCCTTGATTCTTCTTATTTGCAGGTTCAAGTTCATGAATTATAAAAGAAGAATCAACAAGGGGTTTCACCTGAAAATGGCCTCAAGACACCCTTGGCCGAAGGCTTCAAAAGAGTGGACTGTCCTAGTCCAAACTGAGGTAGTGATACTATTACCTACATTTACTTGAGTTTAAATTATTGTCATGTGATTCCCTATGAAGTGGTTTCGGAATTTCTTAATGTAGGTGTGCATGTTTCTCCCCTTGTTAGTTCTCTTGATATGTATAATGAACCATGTGCCCCTATGATTAGCTCACTATTTGAATATGAGAATAGTGTGATTGAAAACTTTCAAGTTAGTGTTGATTCTAGTCATGATGGTCTTGATATTGAACATGGTCCTTTGAACTTGTGAAATAAGATCCTTGATAATCTTATTCATAGTGACCTTATTTATATCAAATTTGTGAGTAAGGCTTTGAATTCTTGTGGGCTTAGTAGCCTAGTGAAAAGAGTGGGTCAACTCAGCTTAACTCCTTGTCTTCTACTCCCATTTGACCCCGAAATACTTTTGGGATGTGTAAGTTGTGGTTTCGGATCATGTTCTTTATCTTTTCATGTTGATGCCTTTTACTTCTTTTGTATATTTTATGCCAATCTCTATATATCAAACACCAAGGATGCATGGATGTATGTTAAATGCGAACCACCTTGGAATGATGATGTAATTGTGGTACTAATGCTAACCCTCCTACCAAGAGGATTATGTGCTTGTTTTCTTCTCTATTTAGTTTTGCAAGATGTGAATTTATGGACAAATTCCTTTCAAGATGGAGAGGATGATACAAGCCTAAAGATCTCAAGGATTTCAAGATCTTGTAGAAGAATCAAGTTTGGATTTTGCAAGTGCTTGAAGACCCTTTGGTATCCTTTTCAAATCCTTGAGAAAATTGAGGAGAAAAGAAGGAATCTCTACATCATATAAGCGCCTATTTATTAAGGGAATAGTGGTCTTTACACTTCAAAAGACCACACTCCAAGGGAGCTTCTTCCTAAGCCCTATTAAGGGCAATTTAGTCATTGTTATGTAATAGTATAAATAGACATTCTAGCTTGTATTTTCATGAGACTTTGATGAATTAAAATTGAGTATTACTCTTAGTGTAGTTTCTTTCCTTATTGTAGGGCTTGGAAAAGCCATCTTAGTGTAGGTCTTGGAAAAGACATCCAAACTTGAGAGATTAATACATTTGATGGATTTCACTTGTGTTGATCAATTGTCAAGAAAGGTGTGATTGAGGAGTGTGAATTCCTTTGGTCCACCTAAGAGTGAGGTTTGAACTACTATTGGTGAGGTGTGTTTGAATGTTTGAGACACATTCTTGTTCTAATCATTGATGATAGTAAGGGTCTCATTACCTATGTTTACATTTATGCAATCTTCTTCTTCATCTCCTTTCTATGTGTTGTTTTTCTTTACTTGTGGTTGCTGATTTTTGTGTCTTTAGTGTCCATTTTCGGTTTTAGTATTTTATTCTTGTACCACCCTTAACCCATAGAGCCCAAGAATCCATTTTTAAAACTTCAAGATTTTTGATTCATTATTTACATGCTTGAAATTGGATTGTATTCATGTTAATGACATTAATTAAGTTTCAATGATTAATTGTAGATTCCACAAAATTGAAATAGCATGTATGTTGAATTGTGAAATTCCCATATTATAACCCTGGAATTAGAAAGTTTGGGTGTTATGGTTGCAATGTTTATATGTTGTCCATGATTATGTGCATTAAGTTTTGTTTTCCAAGTGGTTAATAGAATGTCCATATGAATTTAATGGTGAACTCATGACATGCTAGTATATGTACAAGCTTATTATAAGTGTTTGATAAAATGTCTCTATGATAGAATTATTAACAAGTGGACATTGATTTACTTTTCTAGATCATGCTATACTTTACTTTCTATGCTATCGAGTCCTAGGTGTATTCAATACATGAAAATCTAGCTGTTTATTTGGAGGTACAGTAGTTACAACACAGTCTAGTAATATCACGATAAGTAGTATTCAGTCCGTACCGAACTCAGTTCAGTTCAGTCAGTTATCACGATCAGAAATAATTCAGTCCATCCTAGTATAGTTTAGAAACTGGTCTAGTGTCTATTCATCTGGGAATAGGATTCAGCACCGAGTGAATCCAAGGATGGGGACTCACCTACCAATAGAGGGTATGATCTTTAGAAGCAATCCTTGCATTCCAAAACTACGTAACCAGTATAGGCTGAGACATCAACCTGCTAGTTAAGGGTTGATGAGGTATTCTACCTTCCAGTTGAGGGTACCACCATTCTTATTCAGAGCACCTTCTAGATGCGGGTGACTCAGTATTTGTCTTTACCCGTGGCATGGTACTAACAACCTTCCAGCTGGGGTTATAGGTTGGACCCCAATCAGTTTAGAGAGGGGCATGTTAGTTAGATGATTACCTCCCATAGTTTTAGTTTTAGACTCTGTATAAAAACATCAGTTCACTTTCAAAATCAAGATTGTCAGATACAGTCACCCAACTCAGTACAAAACTCAGTTCAGTTCTACAAAATTAGGACAGTCAGAAACAGTCATTCAGTTAATAGAAATTCAGTTATCAGTGAACTCAGATATAAATTATTTAGTTATCAAAACTCAGTACCCAGTGATAGCATGCCCTCAGTTATAGCATGCTGTCATGCCTCAACTCCAATAGGGACGGACAGGCACCTATAGCCGTAAAGGCCCGAGAGAACCAATTCATAACCTTGTACTTCTAATGCATGTAACTATAATAACCAAAGGTTCTAACCAACATAATATTATGTATCGATGAGAATAATTACATAGGCAATAACAAACTTATATATACAATACTTGGCTTTTGGGGCCACCACGTCTAACGAAAAACACTTCCATAACTTTACATTAGTCTACAAAGCCTCTAAAAGATACAAGACTTAGTTAGGGTCGGGACAAACCCCCGCACTAATTTTGACTCACTGCATAATACCAAAATATATGGAACAGACTTGGAAAGCCCCGAATCAACCTGGAGTTCATCAATAGTCACTGAAAATCCTGCGCTCCTACTAATGAGGTGTATGAGCTAAAGTACTTGTGCCTGCAGCATGAAATGCAGGTCCCCCGTGAGGGACCGCAGTACAAAAATATGTACTGAATATGTAAGGCTGAAGGTAACAACACACTATACAAGAGCTCAAAAAAAAATCAGATACAAGTGTATAAGTAGTACTAGTAGACCACCTTTATTTGTGGGACTACAAACATTACGTTCCTTTTTTTTTTTACTTTTCTTAATTCATAATCTTTGTAAGCCATATATAATGCAAATGGCTAGTTGATCAGTGGTAAAGAGATAAATTAGGATCGACCCATGCTAGGCTTACGCCCCTAAGATGCCACCTACATAAAAAGATTGGGATCGGCCCTTCCTAGGCTTATTCCCCTGAGATGCCACCCGCATATAAATGTATCGAGATCGTCCCATGCTAGGCTTACGCCCCTGAGCTTCCACTCATTTTACAAATTTGTGTTACTTAGTTTATTTAGCCTTTGAGATTGTTACTTTGGTGGTAATCACATTATACATCCTTGAACCAATAATCTACTAATAAGAGACATATAAATGGATACTTAATGCAAAAACAATGAGGTAGGGAGTTGTTGGAACACAAAATGAAGTGTTTAGAAGATGAAAATACACATGGGTCTTATTTGAGTAAACAGAGAACTTCTGAAATTTTTTAGTGAAAATAGATGTGCAGGTCAAATAATAAGCATATATCGAGGTGTTCTAACACATTATATAGTAGGAACAAGGTCATTTTCTACATGGGATATAATACACTGCCATTATGTATCACTTGTTATAGGATAACCTCGGAAGCTTACTTGATGGACCAAATGTCTGATTTAATGCCAAGGAGTGCAAAATAGAGTAAGCCTTACATAACGGGTCGTAAAACTCCAATACCAACCCAACTCGACTTCCCATCCTTATAGATTACTTATCTACAATGAAATATATGGCAAACTAATATAGCAACCAACCATCACATTTTGGCTATTTAACTTCACCAAAACAGGAATTGGGCAGTAAGCCTTTACTCAATCAATCAAGGGTGTTATATTAACATTTTTTCTCCTCTAATTACATCCACATACCATACATGTTCTGATAAGATTCATAGAAACCACTTCAGCTTCATTACACATTTCAAACAATACACAAAACAGATTGCGCAGTAACAAATGGAATAATTAGTTCGGTGGTGTACCACCACACCTTTATTCTATATTTCAATCCGAATTAGTCTCACCTTTCTCCAACATCAGCCTGGCAGCCTAGAACATATACATACAAAACAATCCTAAATACCTCTTGTTGTAGTAATCCATTATTGAACTCATCATCTCTTGAGTTCTCAATAACAACACATTTATAATTCTCTGTCAAATTCACATACAAGGAGAAAAAAATGGAGAAGTCACCTTACCTGAATTCTGTAACTTATTCTTTTAATTGAACTCTTCAAGAACTTGAGCTTTCCTTCACACTTTAAACCAAAGAAGAAAAGAGAAGTTTCTTAATATCAGAGAAAAGTGAGCAGATTGCTTGTTCTATATTTTTCCATACATTTATAATTAGGCACTTCTAACATCTTTTCCTAATCTTCCATGAGATAATTAAATAAAAACTAAAGTGTTTTTACTTACCTTGGGCTGCAAAGGTGAGGGTTCTTCAAGAACCCTAGAAAGGAAAATAAGGCTGCTCCTAGTTTCTTAAAAGGATGTAAATAAAGTTTGTGAAGTGTAACCCCTTTTTATGACTTAATAATGAGGGAAATGACCAGAAAATTCTTATAAAGCCTCTATTTTTGGCCATCCACCTAACTGATTTTGGACCACAAATTTAATCAAATTGGTCCAAGTAGGTGATGCACCTACTTAAGGAGTTCAAGCAGTCCAAAATGTCAAAGTAGGTGATGCACCTACTTGCTTAATTTCTTAGCTCAGCTCAATTATATTTGGGCCTTATCAGATTTGAGCATTGGGACTTTTTTCCATTTTCTTCCTCTTTTATTCAATTTGGGCCCAAATGAGTACATTAGTATAGGCCCAAATCTGGTCCATAGCCATGGGTCATTAATTTGGTCCAAAAAAGCTTAAGTAGGTGAATCACCTACTAGCTTAATTAATTCAAAAAAGCACCCCAATATTTTGTTCCATTTTTAGCTCCTAACCCCTTTAATCTAACCTTAAACTTTTACACACTTGGTCACTTTAAATTTCAGATTCAAATACAAACTTACGATCCCTAGTTTAAATAGTTGTATCGAGGATAACTTGGTCGCATCACATTACACTGTACGGGCAACATCTATATTCTATCTACACCATTAATACTTGCATAACAAATCTCATCCGTTACCTATACCATAAGGCTATACCAGGTTCCATATAATTGGAACAAGTACAAGCAAAATACGGGATGTTTCATCCTTCCCCCCTTAGGAACATTCTTCCTCAAATGTTAGCATAACTATCCAACCAAAACAAGTTCAAGCCTAAGTTTAATATCCCTATTATCACATAGTACTTATATATTACACTTACTTGTTATTTCTCTAATTCAGCATTGTGGACATTCTCTGCACATTTGAACAAATGGGGGTACTTAGATTTCATCGCTTCTTCAGCTTCCCATGTTATCTCTTCTACTTGTTGGTTCCTCCAAAACACTTTTACATAAGCTATTTACTTATTCCTTAACTTCTTAACTTGTCGATCTAGGATAGCAATAGGTATTTCTTCATAAGTAAGATATTCTGTAG
Organism: Capsicum pubescens; assembly: GCA_030864215.1. Lineage (NCBI taxonomy): Eukaryota > Viridiplantae > Streptophyta > Magnoliopsida > Solanales > Solanaceae > Capsicum > Capsicum pubescens. The sequence continues at coordinate 186,355,696 of CM061544.1, read as the reverse complement.
CTTGTACATCTTCAGTAGGAGTTATATGAGATGGATCTCCCATGCACTTTCGAAGCATTGAGACGTGAAATACTGGATGGACTGTTGAGAGCTCTTGGGGTAGCTCTAATTCATAAGCGACTTGGCCAAAACTTCGATTAACCTTGTATGGGCCTATATAACATGGACTTAGTTTTCTTTTCTTACCAAATCTCATAACAAACTTCATTGGTGACACCTTCAAGAATACCCAATCACCTATAAAAAACTTTAACCCTCTCCTTCTAACATCTGTATATGTCTTGTGTCAACTTTGGGATGTTTCTAGCCTCCGTTGGATCACTTTGACCTTTTCAATAGCTTGATGAACAAGATCTTGTCTAAACAAAGTAGTGTCACCCACTTCAAACCATCTCATTGGTGATCTACACTTTCTTTCGTACAAAGCTTCATATGGTTCCATTTTGATACTTAAATGATAGCTATTGTTGTAGGTAAACTCGATGAGAGGTAAATGATCATCCCAACTACCTTTAAAGTCCAATACACAAGCTCATAGAATATCTTCAAGTGTTTGAATGGTACGTTCTACTTGTCCATTTGTTTGAGGGTGAAAAGCTGTACTTAGATTCACTTGTGTTCCCAAATTTCTCTGGAATGACTTCCAAAAATTTACAGTAAATTGAGCTCCTCGATCTGATATAATAGATATTGGAACTCTGTGCAGCCGAACTATCTCTTTAATATATAATTTGGCATATTCTTCAACTGTGTAAGTGGTCCTAACCAGTAGAAAGTCTGCGTATTTGGTAAGCCTATCAACTATCACCCATATGGAATCAAACCTTCAAGATGTGCGAGGAAAACCAGTGACCAAATCCCTGTTGATCATGTCCCACTTCCAGATTGGAAGATCTATACATTGTATATAACCCCCGGGATTTTGGTGCTCTACTTTAACTCTTTGACAATTTGTACATTCGACTACAAACTCTGCAATGTTCTTCTTCATGTCACCCCACCAATACATTCCTTTCAAATCATGGTACATTTTTGTTGACCCTGGATGGATGGAATACCTAAATGATGTGCTTCTATCATAATCCTGTTTCTTAGCCCAGATACATTAGGCACACACAATCTATTTTGGCACCGAATTACTCCTTCTTGCGTAAGTTCAAATGCTTTTGTCATACCACATTGCACATTTTTCTTAAGCTTTAATAGAATGGGATCTACATATTGCTTCTCTTTTACTTCAGCTACTAGGGAAGATTCTGAGCATCATAAACAATAAGCCCTTCATCTGGAGTTTCAAGAAGGCAAACTCCCAAATTGGCTAGTTGGTATAGATCTTTAGTCATCCCTTGTATTTCTATAGATGGGTACCATGGTTTTCTGACATAGCGCATTTGCTACCATATTTGCTTTCTCGGGATGATAAAAGATATCAATGTCATAGTCTTTTAATAATTCAAGCCATCGTCGCTGCCTCAAATTTAGGTTCTTCTGATTAAAGATATATTACAAACTCTTGTGGTCGGTATATATGTCAACATGAATCCCATACAAGTAATGATGCCATATCTTTAAGGAAAATATAACCGCTGCTAGTTCTAGATCATGCATCGGATAATTCTTCTCATGTGGCCACAATTGTCTTGAGGCATATGCTCTGACTTTACCATGCTACATCAATACACACCCTAAGCCAATTATTGAAGCATCACAATACACTACATACCCTTCTGTACCTTCTGGAAGTACCAATACGGGTGTAAAAGTCAACTTATTCTTTAGATCTCGGAAACTCCTTTCATATGCATCATTCCATTGAAACTTGGAAGCTTTGTGTGTTAGCTTTGTTAAAGGTGCAGAAATTGAAGAAAATCCTTCAACAAACCTTCTATAATAACCTGCAAACCCAAGGAAACTCCGAACCTCCATGGGAGTTATAGGTCTTGGCCAGTTCTTCACGGCTTCTATCTTTTAAGTATCAACCTTTATCCCTTCATCAGATACAATATGACCTAAGAATGCCATAGATTTTAACCAAAACTCACATTTGGAGAACTTTGCATATAGCTTACGTTCACGAAGAATCCTTAACACCTGTCATAAGTGACTGGCAAGGTCCTCATTTGATCTCAAATAAACCAGTATATCATCTATATAAACTATCACAAACACATCCAAGACTGCCTTGAACACCCTTTTCATCAAATCCATAAAAGCTGCAGGTGCATAAGTTAGCCCAAAGGACAAGACTAAAAACTCCTAAAGACCGTACCATGTTCGAAAAGCTGTCTTGGGTATGTCCTTCTCTTTGACCCTTATTTGGTGGTAACCAGACCTTAAATTGATCTTTGACAACTACTTGGCACCTTGCAACTGATCAAATAAGTCATCAATTCTTGGAAGGGGATATTTGTTCTTAATAGTCACCTTGTTCAGTTGCCGATATTCACTACACATACTCAATGATCCATCCTTGTTATACACAAATAACACTGGTGCGCCACAAGAGGACACACTAGGCCTTATGAATCCTTTTTCTAGCAAGTATTTCAATTGCTCTTTCAACTCCCGTAATTCTGCCGGGGCCATTCTATATGGAGGAATTGAAATTGGTTGAGTATCTGGAATAACATCAATACCAAACTCTACTTCTCGTTCTAAAGGCAAACCTAGAAGATCTTCAGGAAATACATCAGAAAATTCATTTACCACTGGAATAGTTTTAAGAGTTGGTGTCTCCGCATCTGTATCCTTGACTCTAACTAGATGACATATGTAACCCTTGGAAATCATCTGTTTTTGCCTTAAAATAAGAAATAAATTTACCTCTTGGTGCACCAATATTACCCCTCCATTCAAGGATTGCCTCTTTTGGAAAATGGAAATACACCTTTTTAGTTTGGAAATCTACTGAGGCATAACAAGAAGCCAACCAATCCATACCCATTATAGCATCAAAATATACAATTTTGAACTCAAACAGGTCAGCCATTGTATCGTAACCACAAATAGTTATTATAAAATTTTGATGCACTCTCTTTAGCTATAGCAGATTCACCAATCGGCATAGATACTTCAAGTGGCCTAACTAGCAATTCTGGTGTTTTTTTGAACTTTTCTGCAACCAATAGAGTGACATATGATAATGTAGAACCCGGATCAACTAATGTATATACATCATATGAAAAGATGGACAAAATACCTGTAACCACATCTGGAGAAGCCTCTGAATTTTGTCAATCCGCTAAAGTATATGTACGATTCTGAACTCCACTAGAGCTAGCTCTTCCTTTAGCACATCTACAATGACCCATAGGCTTTACACCTCTACCTAAATAAGGCACCGATGATGATGATACAATGGCTGATCCAGTAGGTCGTGCCATACCACCTATGCCCCTTTGAGGGCATTCTCTTATCATATGTCCTGACGTACCACACCAAAAGCAAGCATTTGTCCCAAACTTACATGCACCTAAATAAAGCTTTCCATATTGTTTACATGGCTTTCGAGGAGGCCTTAATTAGGTCATACTCCCTTAATCTTGATACCCCACTATTCGTGAACTCTGACTCTCACTTATTTGCTTAAACTAATTACCTTTAGACCCTTAAAACTATGGTAAATAACTAGCTACAGAATAAGAAGATAATGGCCTAGGCGGTCTATTAGAAAACTAAGTGCTAAACTCTCCTTGGGATGCCATAAACTGCCCCGTAGATCTAGAACTCTTGGAATACCCTCTTTCCAATTCTTGTGTTCTTCTTTGCCTCTGATCCTCTATTTTTTGTGCAAATATTTGTATCTTTGCTATTTCTATGTCCTTGTTCAAAGCAACAATAGTACAATCTCTAACTATATATGGCTTCAATCTATACACATATCGATGAACTCTAACATCTATTATAACTACTATATTAGTAGCATACCTAGCCAAAGAGTCAAACCGGAGGCTGTACTCCCTCACGCTATAATTCCCTTGGCAAATATTCAGGAACTGATCCGCACGGGCTTCTAAAATCTCGAATTGAAGGTAATGATCAAGAAGTAACTCTTTGAACTCTTTCCAAGTAGCTGATAGTGCATCGATACCCCTAGATGATTTCCAGTCTTTATAACAAAATATAGCCTCCCCTTTGAATCTATATGCTGCTAGCTCAATTGTCTCTTTACCCGACACATGCATGACATCTAGATCCCTTTGGATTTGATCAATAAAGTCCTGTGGGTCTTCATTAAGATCTGATCCAATGAACATGAGAGGATCCAATTTAAGAAAATCCTGCGTTCGTAGGATAGCTTCCCTATCTGCACCACTAGAACCTGTGGTTGGAATGTCTTGTCCTTGAGCTTTTCCAGCAACTATACGAGACAATAATTACGCCGCATTCCCTAGATCTTGGTCAGTAGCATTAATAGGCGGTTCTGAGGATACAGTTCTTCTCCTCCTTAGCTATTTTAGAGATGGAGGAGTAGAAAAAGTTTGAGACACAAACTCAGCTTGAGCCTCACTTTGATTAGCTCGTCTAGGTGGTGATTTGCTGGTCCCTTCCCCGAAAGCCACGTCTATCCGCTTAATTATATTCTTACTCTTTCTTGTAACCAGCATATTTACTATAATAAGAGAGAAAAATAGGTTCAATGGTTAAATATGACTTTACCTACAACATGGGCTCTATGGCACGATCTAAGATATGAAGAAAAAGAGACAACCCCTAAATGTCCCATAGCCTCCTGGTTATAGATGTGGTGCATAGCACGCCCATCAACAAGACTCTATATAGGCATGGCTTTAAAGACACCCTAGGACGACCTGCTCTGATACCAATTTTGTCACGCCTCAACTCCTATTGGGGTGGACATGCACCCATAGCCGTAAAGGACCAAGAGAACCAATTCATAACCTTGTACTTCTCATGCATGTAACTATGACAACCAAAGGTTCTAACCAACATGATATTATGTATCGATGAGAATAATTACATAGGCAAGCACAAATTTATATATACAACACTTGGCCGTTGGGGCCACCACGTCTAAAGACAAACACAACCATAACTTTACATTAGTCTACAAAGCCTCTAAAAGATACAAGACTTAGTTAGGGTCGGGAAAACCCCCCGCCCTACTCTTGACTCACTGCATAATACCAAAATATATGGAACAGACTCGGAAATCCCTAAATCAACCTGGAGCTCACCAATAGTCACTGAAAAGCTTGCACTCCTACTAGTGAGGTGTATGAGCTGAAGTACCTGTGCTTGCAGCATGAAATACAGGTCCCCCGTGAGTGACTTCAGTACAAAAATATGTACTGAATATGTAAGGCTGAAGGTAACAACACACGATACAAGAGCTTACTAGAAATTAGATACAATTGTATAAGTAATACTAGTAGACCACCTTTATATATATACTTGTGGGACTACATACATTACATTCCTTACTTTTTTTTTTACCTTTATTACTTCATAATCTTTGTAAGCCATATATAATGCAAATGATCAGCAGATCAGTGGTAAATAGATAAATTAGGATTGGCCCATGCTAGGCTTACGCCCCTGAGCTACCACATATATCTAAAGATTGGGATCGTCCCATGCTAGGCTTATGCCCCTGAGCTTCCACCCACATATAAATGTATCGAGATCGACCCATGCTAGGCTTACGCCCCTGACCTTCCACTCGTTTTACAGATTTGCGTTACTTAGTTTATTTAGCCTTTGAGTTTGTTACTTTGGTGGTCATCACATTATGCTACCTTGAACCAATAATCAGCTAATAAGAGACATATAAATGGTTACTTAATGCAACAAAAATGAGGTAGGGAGCTGTTGGCATACAAAATAAAGTGTTTAGAAGCTAAAAATACACATGGGTCTTATTTGAGTAAACAGAGAACTTCTGAAATTTTCTAGTGAAAATAGATGTGCCGGTCAAATAATAAGCACGTATCGAGGTGTTACAACACATTAGAGAGTGGGAACAAGGTCATTGGCTACATGGGATATAATAGGCTGCCATTATGTATCACTTGTTATTTGATAACGTCGGAAGCTTACTTGATGGACCAAATGTCCGATTTCATGTCAAAAAGTGCAAAATAGAGTATGCCTTGCATACCTGGTTGTACAACTCCAATACCAGCCCAAATAGACTTCCCTCCATTTTAGATTACTTATCTATAATGAAATATATGGCAAACTAATATTAGCAACCAACCGTCATATTTTGGCTATTTAACTTCACAAAAACAACAATTGGGCAGCAAGCGTTTACTCTATCAATCAGGGGTGTTATCTTAACCATTTTTCTCCTCTAATTACAACCACATCCATACATGTTATTATAAGATTCACAGAAACCACTTCTGCTTTATTACACATTCCAAACAATACGCAAAACAGATTGCGCAGTAACAAACACAATAATTAGTTCGGTGGTGTATCACTATACCTTTATTCTATATTTCAATACGAATTAGTCTCACCTTTATCCAAAATCATCCTGGTAGACTAGAACATATACATACAAAACAGTCCACAAAACAGTCCCGAATCTCTTTTATCGTAGTAATCCATTATTGAACTCATCATCTCTTGAGTTCTCAATAGCAACACATCCATAATTCTCTTTCAAATTTACATACAAGGAGATTAAAATGGAGAAGTCACCTTACCTAAATTCTGCAACTTATTCTTTTAATTGAACTCTTCAAGAACTTGAACTTTCCTTTACACTTTAAACCAAACAAGAAAAGATAAGTTCCTTAATATCAAAGAAAAGTGAGCAGATTACTTGTTCTATATTTTGCCATATATTTATAATTAAGAACTTCTAACATCTTTTCCTAATCTTTCATGGGATAATTATACAAAAAGTAAAGTGTTTTCACTTACCTTGGGCTGCAAAGGTGAGGGTTTATTCAAGAACCCTAGAAAGCAAAATAGGGATGCTCCTAGTTTCTTAAAAGGAAGTAAAGAGAGTTTGTGAAGTGTAACCCTTTTTTATGACTTAATAATGAGGGAAATGACCAACAACTTCTTCTTATAAAGCCTCTATTTTTGTCCATCCACCTAGCTGATTATGGACCACAAATTTAATCAAATTGGTCCAAGTAGGTGATGCACCTACTTAAGGAGTTCAAGCAGCTCAAAATGTCAAAGTAGGTGAAGCACCTACTTGCTTAATTTCTTAGTTAGGCTCAATTATATTTGGGCATTGGTAAATTTGTGCATTGGGCCTTTTTTTCCATTTTCTTCCTCTTTTTATTCAATTTGGACCCAAATGAGTACATTAGTATAGGCCCAAATCTGGTCCATAGCCATGGGTTCATTAATTTGGTCCAAAAAAGCTTAAGTAGGTGACTCACCTACTAGCTTAGTTAAGTCAAGCAAGCACCTCAATATTTTGTTCTATTTTCAGCTCCTAACCCCTTTAATCTAACCTTAAACTTATACACACTTGGTCACTTTAAACTTCATATTCAAATACAAACTTACGATCCCAAGTTTAAATAGTTGTATCGACATTAACTTGGTCGCATCATATTAAACTATACGGGCAACATCTATAATTCCATCTACACCATTAATACTTGCATAATAAATCTCGTCCTTTACCTATACCACAAGGCTATACCAGGTTCCATATAGTTGGAACAAGTACAAGAAAAATACGGGATGTTACACATGTATAGTTAGGTGCATATCATTGCATAATCAGTATTTAAATTAGTTTTGGATATATATGTCCTCCCATTAAGTTATATTCATGTCATTCAGTCAGTTATCAGTCATGCTTATGAACCCATGCATATCAGCCTACCTCACTTAGCATACCAGTACATTCAAAGTACTGACGCATACCTTTTTTTTGCACTATGATGTCTTATATCATAGGTTCAGATACATGGGCTCCTGGTTGTACCTAGCAGTCCAGCCTATTAGTAGCAAACTTTATGGTGAGTCCTCATAGTTTGAGGAAAAAGTTATTATTTTAGTACGTTTTCAGTAGTTGGAGTTAGTTGGGGGCTTGTCCCATTAACTCCACCTTCAGACAGGTCAGTTAGAGGCTTATCAGATTAGATTATTTTATACAGATGTTCAGGTTTTAGTTTTTTTCATTATCAGTATTTGATGTTCAGATGTGATCCTTATGACAATTTTAGCCTATTTTCCATATTTCATTATTATTATTATTCAGATATTGCAGTAGGTACCAGTCATGGGTTAGCTTATGGTCCTTAGGGATTATGAGCATCGTGTGCCATCCAGGGTACAAACTCGGGGCTTTACAAACTTGGTATCAAATACTAAGGTTCAACAGAGTCCTAGGAAATCTGAAAATCACATCTAGTAGAGTCTTGTACATTGGTGTGTAGCGCGCCACACTTATGGATAAGAGGCTATGAGACATTTTAGGAAAAGTTTCCCTTCTTTTAGTATTCGTATCATGCAAGTGAGCATGAGCTCATGTTATACTCTCAGTCTAATCCTTTTCTTACTTTTATTTATAGAACATGCCTCCTAAAAAGAACAACAAAAAGAGAATAGGAAATCAACCAGCACCTCCACTCATTCAGGCAGATCCCCTGGATGAGCATGTATCCTACGCAGAATTCAGGGAAACTTTCACCAATCTAGCTTATTCTGTGGTAGCCCAGAATAAATGCCCAGCTGCTGTTCTGGCCATCCTAGTGGCCAATACTACTGCAGCTTGAATTTGGGACTTTACCCGAATGAACCCTCCAGCTTTTATTGGGTTTAAGTCAAATAAGAACCCACAGGAATTCCTTGATTAGGTGCAAAAAGTCACAGATATTATGGGGGTGACATCTAGTGAGAGTGCTGAGTTGGACGCATATTAGTTGCAGAATATGGATCACTCAGGGTTCAAGTAGTGAAAGGAAGAGAGGGCCACAGATGCAAGGCCCGTAGAATGGAAGGAATTTGCCATTGGTTTTCTGGATAGGTTCTTCCAACTGGAGTTGAGGGAATCAAAGGTGTTGGAGTTTATTAATCTGAAGTAGGAAAGCATGACAATGAGAGAATATTCTCTCAAGTTTACTCAATTAGCCACATATACCCCTCACGTGGTAGCAGATAGCAGATCTAAGATAATTAAGTTTATGTCTGGCATATCTAACAATGTGGTCAAAGAGTGTAGGACCGCAATACTGATTAAAGATATGGACATATCCAGGATCATGGACCATGCCCAGCAGATAGAGAAGGCTAAGAATAAGGAGAAAAAGAAGGAGAATAAGAGAGCTAGAACAGGTAGCTTCAACTTCACTCAGCCTAAGTTAGAGGCTGGGAGTCGTTCTCAGTTCTGCATAAAATTTTCTATTCCATCTCTATCCTCAGCAAGATCTCTAGTGCAAAAATTCAGAGATGATAATAAAGATAGAGAACCAGGACCTAAAACTCAGGGTAGTGTTAGCAGTGCCCGAACAAACCCTCTTTACCAGAAATATGGCAGAAACCACCAGGGTGTCTGCAGGGCTGGCAGTAATGTTTGTTTTGGATATGGCAAGCCAGACCATAGGATTAGAGATTATCCTCAGTCAGGTTCTCAGGGTCAGTATAATTATCTTTTAGCTCAGTTCGGTCGCCTGAATCAATAGGGTGTCGCTTCCAGTGCCACCAGTGGGCAGAGCCCAAATAGACTCTATGCACTTTAGTCCTAACAGGATCAAGAAAATTCTCCTGATATGTTCACTGGTGCATTACAAGTTTATCATTTACATGTTTATGCTTTGATAGATCCAGGAGCTTCTTTGTCCTTTGAAACTTCTTATATAACTGTTAACTTCGGAGTCAGTCCTAAAATCCTAGAAGAGACTTTATTAGTCTCGACCCAAGTGGGTAAATCTATCATAGCCCAACAAGTATACATAAACTGTCCGGTTATGGTATCTCAGAAAGTCACTTCAGTAGACTTAGTAGAATTAGAGATGACAAATTTTGATGTCATTCTCAGCATGGATTGGCTTCATTCGTGCTATGCTTTAGTTGACTGCAGAAATCGAATTGCCCATTTTTAGATTCCAAATGAACCTGTCCTTGAATGGAGGGGTAGTACTTCAACACTTAGGGGTCATCTTATTTCTAACCTTAGGGAGAGAAGAATGATATCTAGGGGATGTGTGTATTATCTCATTCGAGTTTAAGACTCTAGTTTAGAGACCTCTAATTTTGAGTCAGTATCAGTAGCATGTGAATTTCTTGATGTGTTCCTCGAAGATCTTCCTGGAGTCCCTCTCGAGCGGGAAATTGAATTTGAAATTGACCTTCTTCCAGATACTCAATCTATCTCTATTTTGCCATACAGAATGGCACCTATAGGACTCAAAATTTAATAGAACAGTTGAAAGATCTCCTAGATAAGGGGTTCATCAGACCCAACATTTCCCTGTGGGGTACACCAGTTCTATTCATGCATAAGAAAGACGATTCTCTTAGGATATGTATGACTACCATTAGTTAAATAAAGATGGTCAAGAACAAGTATCCACTTCCCAGAATCAATGACTTATTTGACCAACTTCAGGGTGCCGGTTACTTCTCTAAGATAGACCTCAGATCAGGCTATCATCAGCTTAGGGTCAGAGAATGTGACATTCTAAAAATAGTTTTTGGAACTCGGTATGGACACTTAGAATTCTTAGTCATGTAATTTGATCTTACCAATGCTCCAACAACCTTCATGGACTTGATGAACCACGTGTTCAAGTAGTACTTGGACATGTTTGTCATAGTCTTCATTGATGATATTCTTGTCTACTTCCACAGTGAATATGAACATACAGACTATCTCAGAATAGTGTTATAGACCCTCAAAGCCCATCAGCTGTTCACTAAATTCAATAAGTGTGAATTTTTTCTAAAGTCAGTAGCTTTCCTAGTCTATATAGTTTCCGGTGATGGCATTAGAGTGGATTCTCAAAAGACTGAAGCAGGGAGAAACTGGCCCAGACCCTTCTCTCTATCAAATATTAGGAGTTTCTTGGGTTTGGCTTGTCATTATTGATAGTTTGTCAAGGGATTCTTATCTATTACATCCCCTATTTCCAGACTGACTCATAAGAAAATCAAATTCCAATGGCCAGATTCTTGTGAGAAGAGTTTTCAAGAGTTAAAGACTCGACTCACTACAACCCCAGTTTTGACTTTACCAGATGGTTCAGATAGGCTTGTGGTATATTGTGATGCTTCTAGATTTAGTTTGGGGTGTGTTTTGATGCAGAGAGGTAAGTTCATAGCCTATGCCTCTAGACAACTTAAGCCCCATGAAAAGAATTACCCCACTCATGATCTTGAGTTAGCAGCTGTAGTGTTTGCCTAAAAGATTTGGAGGCATTATTTGTATGGGGTACATGTTGATGTGTTCACAGACCACAAAATCCTGCAGTATATGTTTTCTCAGAAATATCTAAACCTATGTCAGAGGAGGTGGTTAGAGTTGGTGAAAGACTATGACATGAGAATCTTATATCACCCGAGAAAGGCCAATATAGTAGCTGATGCTCTCAGTAGGATGTCTATGGGTAGTGTTACTCACGTGGAGGATAATAAGAAGAAGTTAGTTCAGGAAGTTCATCGGCTTGACCGACTAGGTGTCTGCTTAGTCAATTTAGTAGAGGGATGTGTGTGGGTGTAGAATAGTTCAAAATTATCACTAGTTTCTGAAGTGAAGGAAAAGTAGGAAAGAGATCCCAGTTTAGTCAAGTTGAAAGAGTCAGTTAGAGATCTGAAAGTGGAGGTTTTATCCCAAGGGGGAGATGGTGTGTTGCATTACCAGGTTCGTCTATGTGTGCCATGTATAGATAACTTGAGGCAATAAATTCTTGTAAAAATGGATGGTGCACATTACTCTATTCATCCGGGGGCCACTAAGATGTACTGCAATTTGTGAGAGATCTATTGGTGGAGTAGGATAAAGAGAGACATTGCAGATTTTGTAGCTAAGTGGTCGACGTGTCAACAGGTTAAGATCGAGCATCAAAAGCCTAGTAGAGCCATGAAGGAGTTTAGTATTCCCGCATGGAAGTGGGAGAAGGTGAATATGGATTTTGTGTTGGGTTTTCCTCATACTCGTCGCCAGAATGATTAAATTTGGGTCATTATGGATAGGATGAACAAATCATCTCACTTCTTACCAATTCATACCTCTTATTTAGCTGAGGATTATGCCAAGCTCTATGTTAAAGAGTTGGTCAGATTGCATGGAGTCCCATTATCCATCATCTCAGATAGAGGTACGCAGTTCATCTCTCACTTTTGGAAAGCCTTCCAAAAAGGTTTTGGTACCCAAGTTCACCTCAGTATAACCTTCCTTCCTCAGACAGATGGTCAAGCAGAGAGAAATATTTAGACTTTGGAAGATATGTTAAGAGCATGTGCTATTGACTTTAAGGATAGTTGGGATAACCACTTGCCTTTGATTGAGTTCACATATAGCAATAGTTATCATTTTAGCATTAAGATGGCTCCGTTTGAGGTTCTTTATGGGATGATATATAGATTTCCCATTGGTTGGTTTGAAGTAGGTGAGGCCGCAGTGGTAGGGCCTGACTTGGTATTTGTTGCCTTAGAAAGAGTTTAGTTGATTCGGGAAATGCTTAAATCAGCTCAGAGCTGACAAAAGTCGTATGCAGCTATGCAAATGAAGGATCTCGAGTTTGGGATTGGTGACTATGTTTATTTAAAAATATCTCTTCCTATGAAAGGAGTGAAGAGTTTTGGCAAGAAGGGGAAACTTAGTCCCCGATATGTCGGTCCTTACCGAATTCTCAACCATTTCAGAAAGATAGATTTTGTGCTTGAGTTGCTTTCAGACTTAGCTTCAATACATCCAGTGTTTCATGTCTCCTTGATAAAGAAGTGCATAGGAGACCCAACCATTGCAGTCCCTTTAGAGGGTATAGATGTTCAGAACAACCTCTCTTATAAGGAGGTCCCAGTCAAAATTCTTGACCATCAGGTTCACAGACTGAGGAACAAAAAAGTCTCCCTAGTCAAAGTTCTTTGGTGGAATTAGTCCGTTGAGGGAGATACTTGGGAAGCAGAAGCAGATATGTGGACCAAGTATCCTTACCTCTTCTGTGTAAACTTAGATTCAGCTTAAGGTAACAGTTTTTCTTGAATTTACTCAGTCTCATGTTCAGATTTCCTTTATGAGCTTGATATCAATTCAGTTGGATAGCATTCTCATATCATGCATACCTTCATGAAATAGCTCAGTCACGTTTCATGTTTTCATAACTCGGTTATGCTTCAGTTATGCATGTTTAGTATAAAATCTCAGTATATCAGTACTTTAAGTTATATAATCATGCTTCAGCTGTGTATGTTTGGTATATAAATTTAGTCTATCAGTATTCTCAACTCAGTCAAAGTCATTCGAGGATGAATGTTCCCAAGGGGAAGATATTATAAGACCCCGCACAATCCTAAGCTTAACTCAGTCCATTAAATCTTGAAAAGAGGTCTCAAACTTAGAAATTTTAACTAAGTGTTTGTACTTAGAATTATTTTAGCCTTCATAAGTTCGCGATCCTATTCGATGACACCTATGAGCTTAAAATATCGATTATTAGGTTGATTCATGATCAAAAATGTCAGTAGGTCACTTTGGGTGAGTTTCAGTTTTTTTGAACCTCGTTTGAAGCATGTTTGGGTGACCAAAATAGTGGGTCGATGCGATCTCAAAGCATTGCATCGCCCATCACGTTAACAGATAATTCCCCCCTCCCCCCAGCTTTTAGTGCTATTCTAGTGAACCAATGTGAACTTGATACGATGCGTTGGTCATCGCGTTGATGCCATCGATGCTGAGCATTGGTCTGTGCATCACTGGATATATTTTCAATCCTTAAAAGCCCGCATCCAAAGGGTTAATTGGGTCTTTTGTCACCTTATTTCAGCCCAAAAACACGAGATTAAGCCACTTTAGAGGAAAAATCCATTCTTTATTCTACAATTACTCAAAAACAAAACCCTAGGGCTTCCAATTCAAGATTGAAGCTTAAAGAAATTCTCCACTTCTTTCAGAGAATTAACAACCAAGGTATGTTGGGTGTTCATCTATTGTTTCCTTTCACCCATAGAGACCAAGAATCCATTTTTAAAACTTTAAGATTTTTGATTCATGATTTACATGCTTGAAATTGGATTGTATTTATGTTCATGACTTTAATTAAGTTTGAATCCATGATTAATTGTAGATTCCACGAAATTGAAATAGCATGTATGTTGAATTGTGAAATTCCCATATTATAACGCTTGAATTAGCAAGTTTGGGTGTTGTAGTTGTAACGTTTATATGTTGTCAATGATTATGTGCATTAAGTTTTGTTTCCCATGTGGTTGATAGAATGTCCATGTGAATTTAATGGTGAACTCACGACATGCTAGTATATGTACAAGATTATGCCCAATAAATGTTTGATAAAATGTCTCTATGAATAAATTATGAACAAGTGGACATTGAATTACTTTTCAAGATCATGCTATACTTTACTTTCCATGCTATTGAGTCATGGGGGTATTCAATACCCAAAATCTAGCTATTTATCAAGAGCTACAGTAGTTACAGAACAGTCTTAGTAATATCACGATCAGTGGTATTCATTTCGTACCGAACTCAGTTAAACTCAGTGAACACAATTTAGTATTGTCAGTTATCATGATCAGAAATAGTTCAATCCAGCCTAGTACAATTTAGAAATCAGTCAAGTGTCTATTCAGCTAGGAGTAGGATTCAACACCGAGTGAACCCAAGGATGGGGACTCACCTGGAAGTAGAGGGTGTGATCCTTAAAAACAGTCCTTGCATTCCAGAACTATGTAGCCAGCGTAGGTTGAGACATCAACCTGCTAGTTGAGTGTTGATGAGGCGTTCTACCTGCCAGTTGAGGGTACAACCATTTTAGTTCGGAGAACCTACCAGATGAGGGTGACTCAACACTTGCCTTTACCCATGGCACGGTACTGGCACCTTTACAGCTGGGGTTATAGGCTGGACCCTAATCAGTTTAGAGAAGGGTCTGTCATTTAGATGATTACCTTCCACAGTTTCAGTTTTAGACTCAGTATAAAAACTTCAGTTCAATTTCAGAATCAGGAATATCAGATACAGTCACCCAGCTCAGTGCAGAACTCAGTTCAGTTCTACAGAATCAGGACTGTTAGAAATAGTCATTCAGTTAATAGAAATTCAATTATCAGTGAACTTAGATATCAGTCATTTAGTTATCAGAACTCAATACCCAGTGATAGCATGCCCTCAGTTATAACATGCATAGTTAGGTGCATATCATTGCATAATCAGTATTTAAAGCAGTTTCAGATATACATGTACTCCCATTCAGTTATATTCATGTCATTCAGTCAGTTATTGTTCATGCTTATGAACCCATGCATATCATCCTACCTCACTTAGCATACCAGTACATTCAAAGTACTGACACATGCCTTTCTTTTATGCTATGATGTCTTATAACGTAGGTTCAGATGCACAGGCTCCTAATCGTACTTAGAAGTCTAGCCTATCAGCAACAGACTTAGTGGTAAGTCCTCATAGTTTGAGGACAAAGTTGTTATTTCAGTATTTCAGTACGTTTTTAGTAGTTGGAGTTAGTTGGGGGCTTGTACCATCAACTCCACCTTCAGACAGTTCAGTTAGAGGCTTATCAGACTAGATTATTTCAGACAGACATCAAATTTAAGTTTTTTTCCATTATCAGTATTTGATGTTCAGATGTGAACCTTATGGTAATTTTAGCCCATTTTCTGCATTTCATTATTATTATTTAGATGTTGTAGTAGGTACCAGTCATGGGTTAGTTTGTGGTCCTTCAGGATTGTAAGCACCATGTGCCATTCGGTGTACAGACTTGGGGTATTACATCTACCCATCAAAATGAGAACAACTGATATGTATATTGCACTATTATGCTCAGGGTATGACTCATGTAAAAATCTCATGTGGTGTACCATTTATGTAATCTTACTTTCGAAACCAATACAATTCCCCCTATGCCCAAGGAATATTTACCCTTAAAATGGGTGAATTTCGAGTTGTAATGGTTCTATAATCAAGACACCAACACTTGAGGGAATTTAGTTAAAGATAGAAGGTTAAGTCATGAAATTAATGGAAGCTTACCACAATTTTAACGAAGACACGAATAATTAATCTTTACCTAGTCTCCAAAATCACCCACAAAATATTTCCCCAAGTTTTCACACTATGTAGGGTTTTACTTTCTTGAGAATGGGTGAAAGTGGGAAGAAATCAGGAAAAATGGTACATTTATACACACCAAGTGCCACTAAAGAGGGCTCTGGGATGCTTTCGTCGTAATCTCTAAAGCGCGTGGGAGACATTAAAATGGTACCCATCCTTACAAGCAGCCACTAAAGCGAACCTTGGGCAACTATAACACTCACTACTAAAGCTCCCAGCTACCGCTAAACAAGTACCTGTTGGTTGAGCTAGGCCTGCTAAATCACCCAGAGGGCTGCTTTAGCAGTCATACCAAATATCATGCACCAACTGGAGACTTGGAATTTTTTGAGTCTCCGCTGGCCCCTAGATAATCATTTCGAAAGACATATATTCAAATGAACTATGCTAACCTATCAAATTAATGTTCCAAACTTAATGGAACTGTCAAAAGCTCTATCTGTGGTTGTTTTAATGAAAAGTGAGTCCCACACCCACGTGCCATCTTCTTAACTTCCAGCCAATAGCCCAAAATGAGTTTGGAAGCCTCGAGAGACAAGCCAAGGGTACACCTAACCTAAACTTATTATTTTAGAGATGTTGGAATAGTCAAAGTTGCAATATGAGGTCATTTTACTAAAGTTTTTTCTCGGGAGCCAATTTGAACTAATGAAGGCTTCAAAATAAGGAATTAGCTCTAAAAACCAAACAAACTGCCTTATAATCAAGCTGTCAGTTCTATTAAGTCATAAAATGACTTAGGTAGCCATAGGAAAGATCAAAATTATGAAAGTGAGAAGGAATACATAAAAAGACCTGGAGGGGTCATTACAGATAACATGCATACTTTAGGTACATTTGAATTTACTTTGGGGTACGATTCCAACCAAATCCTTGAGTTTACTAATGTTTTCTAAAGAGGGATTTATTTTCACTTTTTACTATTAAAATAGAATCTTTTATGATTGAAATCATACCAACTTTTTTTTGATGATTTATGAGTTTTTGGAACTAAATGTACTATTTTGAAAATCAGACTGAGGATGATTCCGATCCATTATTAATCCACACTTTTACTACTACCATGTACATTGATCGATGTAGATTTTTACTATTTATATGATATTTTGTTGATTTAGTCCTGATCTTGATCCTGGGTAATGGATTTATAAATTTCACCCTTTTAGTCTCGGTGCGAGTCAGAGCACTTAGTATATATTTACACCTCTATAGTACTAACAAAGTAGATTGATTATTATAGTTATTGGAAGTCCTGATTTAGAACCAGATAGTGTATACAGATATCTCTAGTCTGCTATGGGTCCCTTCATTCGTGAGCCATAGTGCCAGAGAATGATGATTACCATAGGTCTTGCCTTTGTGAGCTATTGAGATGAAGGAGGTGTATATACTTGGTACATTATAGAACTTAGATTTGGACATGGTATTATCAGTTTGTGTTGCATTTATTCATTCATTTGCATAGCCTATCACTAGTATAATTTTTTGGCGCTTATATCTATCATCGTTATAGGGGTTGTGTTGGTATAAGCTATGATTGTTGTTTGTTGGGTGATTGCTCATACCTTTTGGGCTTATGGGGGCCCATAGATTATTTTTTATCTGGACTAGTCGATTAAAATATTATTGGTTATTATGGTTAGTTTATGGCAGGCATATTATGGACTAGTACCCAAAATTGTTGGTACATTTTTAATTTCCTATCTTTTTCATAGTAAGACATGTTTTGATAGATTATACCTTGTTTAGTCATCCTTCAATTAAAGACATTGATTATGCTAATATTAGCTTCCTTATCTGGCTATGATCTTCGAGATTTTAGGTTTTCTCCCTAGATTATTACATTTAAGTTTAGTCCTATATATGTATATATATATATATATATATATATATTGTATTACCATATATCCCTCTCTTTCCTTGTCTATTAATATTGTATATGTATCCCTTGACCTTATAATACTACTATATATCCTTTTCTCACTCTTAATTTATATATTGCTAGTGATATATTGTATTGCACTTTAGTTCCTGAACACTACTAGAATAGGATAGTTTATCCTTATTGCTTTATTAGCATTATTATGCTTGATTCCTTGGATAGTTTCCTATAGTTTATATTCCTGCTTTACCTATTATTTATACTTGTAATATCTTTGGATCTTAATCGAGTGCTGCCTACTTATTTCCACTTGTTTGGTACTTATAATACAATTATACAGCCTATAGATCATAGTACAAGTTTTCATCATTGATGTGTTTATCTATTAGAGTAGCTATGGATCAAAAATTTGGGTTGAGCTCCTGACATTCATACTATTCCTTCTCTCCTTCATATTAATTAGACTTATCTCTAATTTATATTTTAGAGATGGGTTGTACATGTATATTTATTTTGTATTTCACTTTGTACACTAATTGTATTAGAAGCTCTTGTACAAATTTGTTCAGGTCTTGGGGTTATATTTTATATTTGTTTTTTATTTAGATTCATTTCCACTATTTTCTACATTCTCTTGATGGTCTATTACTAGCTATTTCAGACTCTGGTTGACTTGTTACGGGTGGGTTATAGAAGATATCATCATGACCTGAGAAACTTAGTCATGAGAAATAATCTGCCAACTGATTACTTTATTTAAACACACTCCACAATTATGCTCCCATACTCCATTACATATTTAATACTTCAAATTTTTAAAGCAATCCTCCATAGAAACTCTCAAATACCTTCCAACACCTTCTTTAGCATCAAGGAATCAATTTCAATTACCATAGAAATTAACTGACTATTTATAAGAAATTCTATTCCTTCTTTAATAGACCTAGACTCAGCTATGATACTATGGCCATCTCTTATCTTTTTAGATTCTGCGCACCTCAAATTTCTTTCCTAATTTCTTATGCAAACTAATAACACTAGGACCAGTATTCCCTTTAGAATCTCCATCACAATTAGAATTGAACATACCACTTTGGGGCTTCTTCCACATCACCACTGTACTACTGATTATAGGACTATAAGAAGTGAACCAAAAGAGGCCACTATTGAGGTATATGGATTAGCCAAGGGTATTTAAACTTGGCAAATAACTTATTAATATCCATAATGAGTATAGTATAAGACATTTTCTCTCCATGATATAAAGCATTTATCCTTCTCCAAATGTGACAAACAATTAAAACATGCATTGCTTTATATGTAGGATTCATTTAACTGCATAATCTATCTTCTGTTGTTTTCTTAGAGACACTTTCAATTGTAATAAAGGGATAAAATTACCAGTAGTTGCTATGAAAGTTTGTCATGCCCTCATGGTAATTGGATAGGATAAAAATCAATGAGAATAAATTTCCTAAACATCTATATTTCAAAAGCAATACATCACCTCATCTATCACCCTATATCTTCACTAATTCCTCCTAATAGGAAATCTTTATTTCCAAACCCTCCACAATAAGAAAGATACCTTGAAGGGAGCCCCTTTAATCTAAATGTTTGAGAAAAATTCTTTCTTCTCATTAGATCTCTCAAAACCTCCCAAGCACTACTTACAGAAATATTACCTAAGCCATTCAACACCCACCAAGGTTTATCCCACTTTTTTGATTTTGCTGGACAATTTACCTCTTTTTCAATGTGAGTGTTAACATCATTTGGAGAGATCTTTTGTATCCTCTCATTATCCCATTTGATTTGTATCATTAATTCTTGAACATTTTTAATTGATCTATCAACTTGTACTGTAAGGGGAAAACATAGTACGGAGCAGTCATTTAGTCCAGTTGTCAAACCATACACTAGAATGACCACATCTTACCTCCCATCATATTTCTCGATCTATCGAGTCTCTTGCTTCCAACATATATTTCCATAATTGAGAACCACCTCCCCTCAATAACACTTCTTAAGGTATATAATTTTGATACTATTTATTCCATATAAAGTTATCCCAAAGAGACTTCTTTGTCCTAAATATCCACCAAAACTTTGTAAATAATGCTCTGGAAACATCAAAAAGAGACTTGAATCCTAATTCACCCTCATACTTGGGCAGACATACATGTTCCATGCCACCTAATGTATTTTTCTCCTCTCACCATTATTACTCCATAGAAATCTATCCAACATCATATGAGTATCACGAATAACACACTTTGGAGGATTAACAACTCATAACATATATATTAGAATACTCTGCAATACACTATTATTTAGTACTAATTTACCTCTAAAAGAAAGAATCTTTCCCTTCCAGTCTTGAATTTTATTCTTTATTTTATAAATTATATTAGAATAGTAACTTTTTTTTTCTTTTAGTGAAATATAGGGCATCCCAAGTATATAAAGGTAAAGTTACCTCTATCAAACTTTTCACATCCTTAATCTATTAAACAAGAGTGTGTTTATTTTCCCGTACACCAAAAAGAGATCTTGAACTTATTAATCTTTTGTCCGAATTGGCCTTTATAGTTTCCCAGTATTCACTTAATCATTTTTAGAGAAGATTTATCAAAGGATACAAAGAGAATAGTATAATCTGCATATGTTAAATGATTCAAATTAGAATTCCACTTAGGTATGCCAAATCCCCTGAAATCACCTTTATTAAATAAGACATTTAAAGCCCTAGAAAAAAATTTAGCACTTAGGATAAACAATGTTGGTGACAAAGGATCTACTTGTTTTACCCCAAACAATGTTGGTGACAAAGGATCTACTTGTTTTACCCCTCTAGTAGAGTGAGTAAATCCATGAGCTTGACCATTAAAAAGGTTGGAATGCATATTATTAGCAATAATCCTCTAAATGATATCCACAAAGATTCTACTGAACCTCACTTCTTTGGTACTCTGATAAGGAAATCTCAAGACACCCTATCATAAGACTTAGACATGTCTAGCTTGATGACCATATTAGTAGGATAGCCCTTTTTTATAATATCTATAATAATAGACTTGGGCACATTATGTTCGATAAAGAAGGTCTTAACCACAACAAAGACATCCTCCTCAATGATATCCCAATATGTCTGATAAAAGCATCCAGAAAATCTATATGGACCATCGCTGCTCTTCCCATTTCATTAAGTACTACCCTTTTTACCTCCTCCATGCTATGGTAACAACTTAGATAATTATTACTTTCTTGACCAACAAAAATGAAAACATATTGAAGAAGC
This sequence comes from Capsicum pubescens, assembly GCA_030864215.1. Taxonomy (NCBI): domain Eukaryota; kingdom Viridiplantae; phylum Streptophyta; class Magnoliopsida; order Solanales; family Solanaceae; genus Capsicum; species Capsicum pubescens. Next base: position 186,334,261 of record CM061544.1, on the reverse strand, counting down.
GATAACCAAAACTTGTAACATCAAATGAGAACTGATTATGGAAAAAAGGACTATTTCTTCTACATCTTCTTCATAGTTCTATGTCTATCCCCCATCTATTTTTTGAATTCTCTTAATGGCGAGTCTTTTTTCATCCCATTCACTAAGTTATGGAAAACCCTAGTGTTTATTTCTCCTTTAGAAAACCATTTTGAACTTGCATGTAAATATTATTTTAACTTAGGTTGTGCCCTTTAAAGAAGGGTTTATTCTCTGCATTAGGAATATCTTCAAACAATCATTCTTTAATTTTGACCACCTCCTCTTTAATAGCTAATTGTGGTCTTCTTTAATTTCTTCTTCTACCTCAAAAACATATCTGGTTCATCATTTGTTACCCAATGCTCTTTGATAATGAATAAAAAATTCTCATGTTTTGTTAAAAACTTTATAAATTTGAGATTTTTAGACTTAAGACAGTTGATCCTTATAATATAGTACAAGAAGAGCATGATCAGACCCTATTCTAGTTAAGTGTTCAACTTTAATAACACCAGATTTATCCTGATAGAGCTAAGTAGCCATTATTCTATCCAACCTTTTAAAAATGCATTGATCATCAACTATATTATTCTACCAAGTGAAAGGACTGCCTCTATAGTTAATTTTCCCTAATTCAGAAGAATTTAGAAAAAAAGGAAAAATCCTTATATTCAGTAGAATATACTGGAAACCATCATAGTTTTTTGTCTTCATTCATAATAACATTGAAGTAACTACCTATATGCTATGGAAAATTTATTTTACTGGACAACCCATATTTTTCATCCCAAAGATCAAGTCTCTCCAAAGAAGTACACTTAGCATACACCATAGTAATAATCAGGCTTTTGTTACTGTCTTGAATTCCTTACTTCATAGAGATCTATTGTGGAGAATCTAAAATAATATCAATGGAAATTCCTTCAATCACAAAAATCCAAATATTCCAATTTTGATTAAATGCAGGACACTTCATTTCTAATCTTCTTTTGTACTTTTGTATATGCCTTGAACTTTGAAAAGGTTCAATTAATGCAACTAGACAAAAATTATGATGTCTATGAAGCATCTAAATCGTGTGAAAACCCTGGTGAGTATTAACAGAACTACATTCCATATAGGAGTTTTTAACATCATTTATTATTGATTTTCTTGCACTCCTAAGCCCTACTCTTGAAGGCTGAGGAACCTCACTATCCTTCATCTTTGTTGTTCTACCTTTAGAGTTAGAAATATCTTGTTCTTTGATAGCATGCTCTATGGTTTTTGTATTATCCTACTTATCCTTGTCCTCTATCAATGGATAGTCTCATTATCTTTAATATTTCTCTATTTTTCTCCTGATGAAAAACTATACCCTTAAGTTTATTAAGAGTAGAAGTTTTAGTACAAAAAATAAAGGTAGGTTATCAGAAATCACCATAACTTACCATCTCCATATCCTTGCATATTAGTTAATTAATTTTATCTCAGTCTGCACTAAAGGTGTTAATTTTCCAAAAATCATCTATACTATTATGCCTCATTTGTGCTTGTAAATCCTCACCTTTTTAACAACTCCTTCAATTTCTCGCAGTTCATCTAGTTCTTTTTTCTCCCTTGACAGTCACCAGTTAAACCTTTTTTATCCTTCTTATGCTCTACATTCTCACTATTAATATTGTATGTATGTAAAGTTTTCTCTACCTAGTTTTTCTATGTGAAATACCTGTATTTTATTGAAAGGACAGTTCATGAATCTGATTTATATCACTTGAGTTCTTTACAGATTTTTTTGAGTTAACCTACTACTTTGTTCTATCATTTTTAATTTATTCTGCCCTAGTGTCTTTTAAGCCCTTGCTACACTTTCAGGTATTTATTGAAAAGATAATTTTTCTACCTTAACCTCTTTGCCATTATCTTCTATAGGATTACCCATATCAAGTGCTACAAATTTATTCTATGAAGGTACTCTTTCCTTTTTCTTCAATTGATCCACCTCGATGTTACTCTTAAGCTTGCTTTTGTCCTTGTTATTTTCCACAAAATTCCAGTCCTCAAAATTTTCAACAATTTTCCCACTAATAAGTTTGTGGGGAAAGACCCGATTGAAAGATTATACCCTCCCTCAATTTGCTTTTGTCCCCCATGATGCTAGTTATTATTTAATTTATCTCTTTTTTAATTGTTTGCATTATATTTCTCCCTGTGATATTATTGAAACTATTTTTATTCTTAGTCTAATAATTACGTTTGCCTTTGTTATCTTTCTCTTGATCATCTTCATCATTTTTGTTTGTCAGATCTGGCTGCATATGCCCATATTCTTTAATATTAAATCCACAGCTTACATTTCTAATAAGACTTTGGGAGGTAATCATATTGAATCTTAACTTTAGTGTTCTGATTTCTCCTAAAGTCTCATCTTCAATATCCATACAAACATGATCTGGTAAATTAAACATTGAATGAACCAAAACTTTGATGTTAGCATAACTAGGTCTAGTTTTATTGATAGTTTTCATATCCAAGTGAATAGGAACCTCTACTACTGGTGCCAAGGATAAAAGATATGTTGGCAGTAAATTAGGGAACAACATCCATGCAATCACCTCTGTAGTTTTCTCGCTCATGGTAAATGTTGTATCATAAATTAAGAGTCTAATTTGGTATGTATTACCATATTTAGATTTAATGTAGATGGCAAACTTTGATGCAAATTAATAAATCTTCCTTTCTTTCCGGTTTAATTAAGATGTGTCTATTCCTAAATAGGCTAATTTTACAATCTCCCTTGATATTGCACCATATCAAAATAGTAATTCTTAATTCTCAAGATCAGGCTAACCATATGAGAATTTTCCAACTACTGTATGTTAAATATTTTCAATAATATTCATTACTATAACTTCTATTTTTGACCATTTTTTTATAAGGATCTCTATGTAATAGTTTAACATGTTTATATGGAATAGTAGGCTCTTTAGGTTACTAACCCAAATTTTTTTGTGGTTTAAGCATGATTGAAAAATTAAAAGTAGTTTTCGGAATTGATATTGGTACTAAAGAATCCTAGCCAACCGATAAATTTGCCAGTTGACCAGAGGTTGAATTGTCCATCACTTAAAGTAATCAAGGAAAAAATTAAGTAGGGTTTGTGTTCATTAAAAGAGAGAATAGAGCGTATGAAATTATTTCTATTGGCTGGTGACTGGATTGGTTATAATCATTAAATTGTTAGAGAATTATTTAGTTAGTGCTTACTATGTTATTTTTAGACCACAATAAAGCTAAGCTTCAACAAAGGCAACGATCATGGTTGTTAGAACATTATAGAACTTGGATTAAGGTAGGTGATAGTTGAATCGGAGTAAAAAGATCAAGTTGATTTATATGTGCATGTTAACTGACTATTTTTCTACTTGTTGCAATGCATGCTATTAAATACTAAACTTGTTGGATAAATATATACAATTTGGTTTTGATCATGATACAAAACCAGCCACAAACACACCAAAAAAAGATGAACAACAACACTAGGAACCAAACACAAAGCCGAGAACAAGAGGAAACAAGCACAAAGCCGAGAACAAGATAACAAACACTCAAACTAATGCAATAAAGTAAAGATAGTAACTTGACATATACCAAGCTCTTACGTATACCTCAAGGGAACAAGAATCCCCAAGCGACCCATGTTTATAAATGGGTAACCAACAAAAGTGATTCCACACTTGCCACAAGTGAATCAACACTTACAAATACACTCAAAGAGTATTTCTCTCAAATATTCATCAAAGTTCAAGAAAACAAACCTAATAGAAGCTACTTATAGTCTTAGGCTAAACTTATTACATAGTAAAATGAAAAAACGACCCTTAATGAGGGGCTACACTTCATAGGTGCCTCTTTGCTCCAAAGAAATAACCAAAAGGCCCTTAATAAGGGGTGGCCTTGGAGTGTAATGAAGCTCTTCTTCACACTTCAACTCTTATTCTCTCGGTTAGGCAACTCCCAAGCTAGAGTCTTTACGTGTTGGCCTCCAATGGTGTCATTGAAAGCTAAGATGTACATTTGGCTCGTATAATCCTCCCCTTCTTGAAAAGGATTCGACCTCTAATACACACTTTGTAAAACAAAATAAAGGACAAACAAACATAACATCCTCATGGCATAAGGGTTAGGATTAACACAATCAATCATAGCATCATGCCAAGGTTGCATACACTTCACATATAACCAAGCATCCTTCAAAATATTGGATGAAGAGTCAAAATTCAAAGTGCAAAGCTGGCTATGAAGAGAATCAAGAAATTCCCCTAAGTTAGTCTCATTAACAAAATTATCAAGCAAATCATCACATGTTGGAACAACTAAGGGTAAAATCGAGGAGTATTTAGAGGGTAAATTATCCTTCCAATTATGGAAAACTAGATTTACACACAAAACATGCTTAGAATCAACATAATCATGCTCACACAACTCACACAAGTTATTCCCAACCATAGTTTGAAAGACATCGACATCACCATATTCCAAATGATCACCGAGATCAAATGGGTGGAGTGTCCATGGACATGGGTTTAGAAAGCACTTCCTTTACCTAAGATTACCACCAATACAATCATTTTTAGCCTCTATTCTAGCATGATCATAAAAAAAGTCAACTATAGGATTACTCCCCTTCAATCAACCAACATTTCCAACATTATAATTTTCACATCTTTGAATGTCACTCAATTATCATCGCAAGTGTTGATATCTCGTTTGTACTCCAATAAGATTACTTGGTATCAATTATGGCTTGAGGTTGGAATATATTCTTTTTTGGAATGACTTAAAGAAATATGTACGGACTTGAACCAAAAAACTATAACGAATTAAAAAATGATAAAAGCACACATAGAATGATTTAAAAACTAATCCACAACCTAGTAGATGATTACTAGTTGGTAATTAGTACTGGAATCAAGAAATAAAACTAAAGAAACAAGGAAAAGAAACTTATAAATCCAAAATTTGAGCCTAAGGTAATATTTGGAGGTTGATGATGTGGCAGCCTCCTATTGGTCATTGAAAATTATTGAAAGTTGAAAATTTTTCTTGTTTTCAATTTGTATTGATTAATATTCAATTGGAAGAGTGGAATTTCGGTTTTGGGAGGGAAACAACAATACTTGGAGCCTTTTCAAATTCAAAAAAAGGTTTGACTTCCTTGCAACTTTTTGGCAAAACACCTTTTTGAAAGCTTTTTGGCTCTTTCCTCTTTTGTAATTCTTGGGATATGCCCTTTGTCCCTTTTATTAATGAGTCTTTTTGAAAGTCTTTTTGTTCCCCTTCTTCTTTGCTATTTTCTTGGGATAGGTTTTCGAGACAAACAAAAATCTACACTCTTCTACACTTTGTTTTAGATCAATCCACCACTATTGAAGATTCTTCTTCAACAAGACATAAAGATGATTAAAACACAAAGAACATTCAAACTTTCACCTTATGCATATGACCTTGAAAGTGAGTGAAGTTTGGAGTTCTAGGTTAACGTTGAACCCTAAACTATAAAAACACACATTAAAATTCAAATCCACAACAATAACAAACGTTCAAGCTCAAATCTACAACAACAACCTTCAAAATTAAAGAACAACTCAAAAATGGCTCAAAATTTAGATCTAGACTCTTGTAGTGTTAGTGACGAAGGACCTAACACTAGAAACAATAAGAACACAAAAAATACTCCAAGATCTAAGTTCAAAGTCTCATCCAAATCAGTAAAATGAGACAAATTTCTTTTTTGAGATTTTTTGGATTTAGACACTTCTTTTTTGTGATTTTCAAGTTAAAAAGCCCAATATTGATCTTGTAGGAACAAAATCAATCCTTGCTCTGATACCAATGATACAAAACCAGCCACAAACACATGAAAAAAAGATAAACAACAACACTAGGAAGAAAACACAAAGCCAAGAACAAGAGGAAACAAGCACAAAGCCGAGAATAAGATAACAAACACTCAAACTAATGCAATAAGGTAAAGATAGTAACTTGACATACGAGATTACAAGTAACAAGAACCTAAGAGTGCATCAAACTTAAGAGCCCTAAACTAGTAATAACAACACCAAGATCTTATGTAGACCTCAAGAATTCCCAAGCAACCCAAGTTTCTAAATAGTAACAAACACAAGTGATTCCATACTTTCCACAAGTGAATCCACCATTGAAAATACACCCAAAGAGAATTTCTCTCAAATATTCATCAAAGTTCAAGACAACAAACCTAATAGAAGCTACTTATTGTCTTAGGCTAAACTTATTACATTGTAAAATAACAACAAAGGCCCTTAATGAGGGGCTACACTCCATAGGTGCCTTATTTCTCCAAAGCAATGACCAAAAGAACCTTAATGAGGGGTGTACTTAGAGTGTAATGAAGATCTTATTTGCACTTCAACTCTTGTTCTCTCAGTTATGCAACCACCAAGATTGGGTCTGTGTTGGACTCTAATGGTTTCATCGAAATCTAAGATGGCTATTTCGCTTGTACCAGATCACCTCTAATTAGATTATGTAGAAAGGGATTGTTTGGTATGAAAGTATGGTTGAATTATCTAATTTATGTGGTTTTATATATTCTGGCATTTTTTGATATTGTGAGATAAAATGGTAAAGGTTGATCATTATAAAATTAGTGGATTTAGGAAGTATAAAGGTGGGGACGTTGCAATAAGGGTGGCATAACACTTGGTTTGCGATAGGTGGATAGACACTAGTTGTCTGGGTTATTTTGGTATATGGATTGATCTCGTCCCCTACGGGTCATGGCTAGTGATCATTTATAAGATCCTTAAAATGTGTGCACATGGTATTGGAGAGTTTGATGATTCTTTGAGTAAACTAGGTTATATTATTTTTGAATCCTTTTGTGGCCCTGCTATTGATATAGTAGTTAAGATGAGCCAATGTTGCTGAAGATCAATAAAGAGGTACTGTGAAAAGGTTTAGCTATATGTTTTATAATTCTTTTTAGTTGACGTGAGTTGAATATTTTATACTTGTAATATGATAGCCTAAAGGACCATCAACTCACGAAATTAAACACTAGAAAGCAAAAATCAGCAGGCACACAAAGGGAAAACAACAAACATAGATGAAAAGAGATGAAGGAGAGATGCATAAAGTAAAGATAGTAGAGAGACCTTCACTTCCACCAATGAATAACACTAGAAGGTATATCAAAACCTTCAAACACACATCACCAATGTAAGGTCAAACCACTCTCTTAGGTGACCTAAAGGACTCACACTTCCTCAAGCACACCTTTCTTGCCAAATAACCCAATACAAGTGAACAACCAATTCCAAATGTATTCAAGGTCCAAGTTTCGGTTTTCCTCTCTTAAGGAGAAGGATAAGACTACAATCTACCACTAAGATTACAATCTAAAAAGTCACTCAATTCATTATCTCTAAACTCGTGAAAATAGAAGGCTACTTGTCTATTTATACTATTACATAACAAATGTCAAAAATACCCTTAATGAAGGGTGCTCCTTTGGAGTGTAAAAAGAGAGTCTCAAAAGACCATAATATCCCTAAGTTGAGGTTTATTTAGAGTGTATTCAAGGCTTCCTTGGAGTGTAGTCAAATCTCTTCTTCACTTTTTAGCAAATACACTCCCTTGGTTGAAGGCATCATGCTCTCATAAGCTCCCATGTGCATGAACAAGGTTTGAAGGTCTTCAATGCAAAACTTGAACGTTTGACAATTCCTTGTACTCTTTTGTTCTCTTCATGCTTATATCATCCTCTCCATCTTGAAAGGAATTTGTCCTTAAATTCACATCTTGCAAAACCAAAGAGAGAAGAAAACAAGCACACAATCCTCTTGGTAGAAGGGTTAGCATTAGTACTGCAATTATATCATTACTCCAAGGTGGTTCACACTTAACATACATCCATGTATCCTTGGTATTTGGCATGTAAGCCTTGGCATAAAGGATACAAATAAAGTGAATGGCATCAACATCAAAAGGTAATGAGCATGAACTGAAACCACACCTTCCACATCTCAAAGGTATTCTAGGGTCAAAGGGAAGTAGTAAGCAAGGGTCTAGGTCGAGGTTAACCATTCCTTTTACTAGACAATCATGTTCATAATTACCAAAAACAATAACCCTTAAGAGAAAGATATCATTCAAGACTAAAGGATTGTGGTCTAAAAATCCCCTCCTAGGAACAAGTACACCTTTATTTACACGTTTTCCAAACAAATAATCAGTATGAACAAGACTAGTCGCACCGTTTTCATCACACATGCTCAAGGGGTAAAGTTTCATATCATGATCAACATTACAAGAATGAGAACCAACTTGAAGGCTTTCAATTCCATAATTCACATATTCAAGTAGTGTACTATACGTAGGAGCACATTGATCATGGTAGAAATTAAGAGAGCTATTAAGATGATACACATGCACCCCTATGTCAAGCAAACCCGAGACCAACACACAAGAGGGTACATCAAAACATTTTAACCTCAAAGAAGGGTAATGAGTAGATTTAAGAGTAAGTTGATCATTGTTCATAATAAAAGAGCTACTAAGGAAAAGTGTATGCACTTGTAAACTTGAAACTACTTCATAAGACACTAAATCAGACCATTTTGAATTCAAGGGAGTGGAGAGAGTAGTAAAGTCACCTCGAGTAAGGCTTAGGCATTCCACTTTTTGGGCGTTCTTGGTCAAAGGAGTCTCTAGTTTATTTCTCATGCTTTCATGTGGAACTTCTTTTGGGTCCTTCTTGATTATCACTTCATCTAGTACCTGCACATAAGAAGAATCAAAGCTAGGTAAAATGATAGATTTTGGGTTAGGAAGTGACAAAGGTTCTTTGTGGACAAGATCCACAATCAAGTAATTTTTTTTCTTTTCTACTACACTACCCGCGGTTTCAGTTTACCTTTCCTTCTTTTCTTTATATTTTTCTTTTACCTCAACATCAAGATTCTCTCCATATTGAGGCTTGGACTCATTCTATTCGGTTTCTAACTTGTGGAGAAGAGTCATTGGATTTTGTAAAGTATAGGATCTTTGGACTTGAGGTGTTTGAATTTGTGAAGGTAGCCTTGGGTCAAGTGAGTTTGGAACTTGGTGATTTGAATTTTGGGGAGGTTTTGGTGGACATAGTCTATCAAACCCCGCTCTAAATCTATTCATGTCTCTCCTAAAAGCATCCATATCATTCTTCATATCTCTCCTAAAAGCATCCCTATCACTCCTCAAGGCTTCACGATCACTCCTCATATCTCGGGCAAAGGCCTCAAACCTAGCCATCAAGGCTCCCAAAGCATTATTTCCCAAAGGTTGGGATGTGGTACCTTCGGATTCCATTACAATTGTACCTAGCAAAAGAAAAAAACAGCAAAGGTAAAACCTACAAAACGAATAAAAAAGTTAGCTAAAAAAAAGCCTTACCACACTCGCACTTAAATCTCACCTCACACTTGGTCTCATAAGTATTGAATACTTGGAAATACTTGATAAGTGAATTAGGTGGTGAATAAGATTTGGTATAGAATTTATTTTTGTTTGATAAGACTCCAATAAAAATGATGCACGGACTTGAACCAACAAACTACTATGAATTAAAAACGATAATAGCACAAAAGAAACATAGACACAAAATAAAGAACTCTAGACTAATTATCAACCTAGTAGGTAATTACTAGTTTTTTAATTAGTGGTATAATCAACACAAAAACAACTAGAAACAACAAATAAAAACTTAGAAATCTAATTTAGAACTCAATTTGGTTGTTTATATAGTGATGACATGGAAGCTTGTGATTGGACGTCACTTTTCAAAATTTTCAATTCTCAAATTATTGTCTCGGACAAACATCACTTAGGGAAGGAAGAAAATTCATTTGTAGGAAAAAAATATTCAAGTTTGAAGACTTTTCAAGGTTTAAAATGAATTAGAAATAAATTGGTCCCCCCTTGTACTTGCGATTGTACTTGAAGATTACTTTTATCTTTGTTGTTTTCTTCTTTTGGAAAGACTAGGAAGCTTCTTGGAAATTGTCTTGAACAACTAGTACACTCTCTTTCCTCCATTTTCAATATCAAACAAGAACTTTTGAATATTCTTCTCCAACAATATTTGAAGATTGAGGAAGAACAATATGAATATTCAAGAGTTGACCAAGGTTTGACCACTAGGAAAATAAACCCCAATTCAATTTTTCTTTTGGATCTAGGTTCCTTAGGCCAAGTCAAGCTCAATCAACAAAAAATCAGCCACTAAAAATCCAACTATCACAACCCACACGTTTCCACCTTCAAAAAAGCTTCAAACAAGGCACAACAATGGTGGATCTAGCTAAAAAACAACCAAATCTTGTTCCAAATGTAGATCTAGATTCCCTAGGTTCTAGGAAATAAGAAGCGAGCACTTGAAACCAACAAAACACCACAAAAACATGTAGATCTAAGATCTAAAAATCTGTCAAAACACTAAAATGGGTTAACAATTTTTTTTTTTGTGAGATTTTCGACTATCTACACTCTTTTTTGTTGATTTTCTTCAAGGTAATCAATAATCCAAGACTTAGAACTAAAACATGGATTTAATACAAAATGATAGACTAAAGGACCATCAAATCACAAAATTAAACACTAGAAAGCAAAAATCAGCAAGCACACAAAGGGAAAACAACACACATAGAAAAAAAGAGATGAAGGAGAGATGCATAAAGTAAAGATAGTAGAGAGACCCTCACTTCCACCAATGAATAGTACTAGAAGGTGTATCAAAACCTTCAAAAACACATCACCAATGTAAGATCAAACCACTCTCTTAAGTGACCCAAAGGACTCATACTTCCTCAAGCACACCTTTCTTGCCAAATAACCCAATACAAGTGAAAAAATAATTACAAATGTATTCAAGGTCCAAGTTTTGATTTTCTTCCCTTAAGGAGAAGGAGAAGACTACAATCTACCACTAAGATTACAATCTAAAAGGTTACTCAATTCATTATCTCCAAACTAGTGAAAATAGAAGGCTACTTGTCTATTTATACTATTACATAACAAATGTATAAAAATACCCTTAATGAAGGGTGCTTCTTTGGAGTGTAAAAAGGGAGTCTCAAAAGACAATAATATCCCTAAGTTGAGACACCTTTTGAGTGTATTCAAGGCTGCGTTGGAGTGTATTCAAAGATCTTCTTCATGTTTTAGCAAATACACTCCCTTGGTTGAAGTCATCATGCTCTCATAAGCTCCCATTTGCATGAACAAGGCTTGAAAAGGAAACAAAAGGTCTTCAATACAAAACTTGAACCCATGACAATACCTTGTACTCTTTTGTGCTCTTCATGCTTGTATCATAATACGATTTCCTTGTTTACTTGATTGCTTGTTTAGGTTAATTTTTGAAGGAAAGACTACTTGAAGGGATAATTATTAATGTCACATGGTTGATTTTTGTTTAGAAATTATTGATTGAGTGTTCACATTGTTAAGTCGAGTAGCTATGATCATACCAGTACATAGTGGTTTTGTACTAATACTACTCTGTGTTTTTTATGTTTAGTGCAAGCATATTCCAGTGACTCTGATAAGACTTTTTCTGTAGGTAGTGACTGATTTTTAATCCAAGGGTAGAAACCATGGAACTTTTTGCATTATGTTTTTTTCTACTTGTTACAGACACAAACAATTTAGTTTATTACTAGTTTCTCGGGTTGTACATGTGAATTGTCTTGTTTAGATTTTTTGGTATTATGACCTTCAATTTCTAGGGGAATTTTAAACTTTTGATATTATGTAGTGTTTTTAGACCTTTTTCAAATATTGGCTATTGTAACGACTTAATATTTGGTGATTTTTTTATGATTTATTCATTTTGTATTATTTGACCATCCCTGTGGTTGCTTGTATTATATTTGTGGTAAGGGGATGATTGGCATGGTTCCTAATATATTTTGGTATCATTTGTGCATGTTTGTGATTTTTGGTGGTTAAAAAGGTTTTATAGTTGACTTTGGTTAACATTTATTGACATATGCGCCGGATGGCAAAACAGATGTGCTAGTAGATCCAAAATAGGTTGGTAACATAGTTGGTATAGTTTTACAACTTGTATATCTTATTTTGACTCTCAATTCAAAAAAATGTGAAAATGGGTTTTGGGGGTCAACTTTGTGTAAATAACATTTTTCAAAAATTTAATATCGCCATTGAGTCCAAAGAGTCAAATTTAATTGGTAGCTATAAGACCCCGCAAAATTCTCTCATAGTCTGAGCCTTAGAGCGTGTCAAGTGAAGCATAAATCAGGTCCAAAAAGGGTGAGAAGTGTCTTCCCAAGTGAGAAATATTTTGAACCATGTATAATTTCCCTAATTTCAACTTTTTGTCATGTAGAACATTGAATAAGCATTCCATCGATACCAATTTCGTCAAAATCTGACATCGAACGAGGAAGTTATGGCCGTTTTACCGAAAACATTCTGAACCGCCTAGGTATGATGGCCGGGTTGACGAACCGTCGAGGCTGCGATGGACCATCAATGGGACCATCACGCTGAGGTAGTGTGGCCTCATCCTGGACAACGTGCGATGGATGATACGATGGACCATTGGATTTGTGATGGACTGTTGCTGAGACCGTCGCATTGAGGCAGTGTATTATTTTGCTGACTGATGTGCGATGGACCATCTGACGAACCATTAGGCTGAGTGACGGACCATCACTTCGACCATCACAGACCTAGTTCAGCATTTTTAACTCAATTTTAAAAGGGATTTTTGGTCTTTTCCACTCTTTTCAGCCCCAATTTATATCCGATCAAGGCTCACAATTTTATTCTTCATCTTTAACATAAAAAATTAGGGTTTCTACAAAATCAAAACCCTTCTTTCTTCAAGAAAAATTAAGAGAAATCAAGAAATCAAGAATCTCTCCAAGAGACTTCAAGAAAGAGTTTTCGTAAGGTCTGTAGATGTTGATTCTTGGGACCTTTTTATCCAAGAAGCTCAAGAACCCTTTTAAAAAATTCAAAGATCTTATGTTTATGGATTTTCATGATATATGTGTGTTGAAATTGATGTTCATGCTATTATTGAGTTTTGATTCATATTTGTTTGCAAGGTTTTCAAGATTTGACCCTAGTATGTGATATTCATGATAAAACCCTCTTCAAGTTGCTTCTTAAGTGATGTGTTCATGTCAACTAAGTGAAGAAATTGTTGAATAAGAAAATCATGCTCCCTATATGTTTGATAAAATGCTTATGTGAAGGAATTAGAGCCATTATATAATGTTGACTAGAAATCCCCAAATGTGTACTAGCCCATGCATGCCAAGTGTTTGTTGAAAATCCTTAGTGAATGAATTGTGACACGATAGCATAAAATTTCCCAATTATGTTCTCTTCGATACATGCTAAGTCTTTAATACATGCTAAGTGTTTGATGCAAGACCCTGTTGAATGGAGTGTGAGCCAATAGCATATCTCCCTATACTACCACATGTTTATGGGTTCTAAATGCTTGAAGAGATGCTTTAGTAATTGTGATGGTGAATGAATTTCCATGGTCTTGATAATTCAAGAATGGTTATGCTTTACTTTTATGTTATCGAGTCCTGGGGGTATTTATACCCGATAATTTAGCTGCAGTCTAGAGCCCGTGTCAGTTTTCATGATAATCTTAGTCAAGCCACGATTCTCAGAAATCAGTGAGTTATAGAACTCTGTACTCTCAGATAGATACAGAATGTAAGAAATCTTAGTAATCTCAGTAATCTCAGTGTCACTAGTATTCTAGCCTCCGTTTAGTACTCAACTCAAATCTTATAGTAATTAAGTGTTCAATTTAGTCCTCAGTAGTATTCGAGTAATCTATCCCGATCAGTATCATTTAGTCAGACAACGAGATTTAGTAATATTCTGTCAGATACAGAACCAAGTAAATTCAGCATAACTCAGTCAGATTAGTCGAGAAACATGATTAGTATCAGATTCGGCTCCATTTAAGTTCAGTTGAGAATAAGTTCAGAGTCTTTCAATTGGGAGTAGGAGCTAGCAATGAGTGAGTGCAGTGATGGAGGCTCCATGTTAGAGTGCCAAAGTCGTTAGGAGCAATCCCTAAACTCCAAAACTATGAAGCCAACACAGGATGAAGGAGTCACCCATTAGAAAAAGGCTTGTCACCCGTTAGTAAAAGGCTTGACTATTATACTGCCTTAGGCTTGACTTCCTGTGAGGGTCACCCATTAGGCAGGCTTGACTAGAGTTATGGTTTTTAACCGTGGCATGGTATTGACACACTTCCATCTGGGGTTACAGGTTGGACCCCACCAGTTCAGATTTAGGGTATGTCGGTTAAGTAAGAACTCCACAGTTACCGTTTTAGTATCAGTCTTCAGAAAAGAACTCAGAAATCAAGACTGTTAGATACAATCATCTATCTCAGTAAGGAACTCAGATATTTCAATTGATTCATGGGCTAGTCACTAGATAGGTATGGTCCTACATAAGGTTATTCAGTATAAGTGTTATTAGATCCAGAGATCACCCGCTAGATAAGCTTGATCTCAGATTTAGTTGAGTAATCTCATTATCAGATCCAGAGATCACCCACTAGATAGGCTTGATCTCAGTCTCAGATTCAGTTGAGTAATCTCATTATCAGATCCAGAGATCACCCGTCAGATAGGCTTGATCTCATTCTCAGATTCAGTGATTATTCTCATTATTAGATTCAGAGATCTTCTGCTAGATAGGTTTGATCTAAGATATAATCTTTTCTTATCATTTATAGTAGATTTCGGAATCATCTGTTAGAGAGGTTTGATCTCCGATGTAGTCGGTCAAGAGTAGAAAGTTCAGAATTCAATCATTGATATGAGTAGATTTAGTTAATAAGTTTCAGTATCATTAGTTTTCGAGATCACTTTCTAGATAAAATTGATCTCAACTCCAGTACTCAGTTATCAGTCTAGATGATTCTATATTCAGTATCTCAGGCATTAGTAGTGAGTTAAGATAGCAGTAAAGTAGTATCCGAGTTTCAGTATTTTGAGTCACGATGATTTTAGTTATTCTTTGTGCATTCATGCATGTGTTCTCATTCAGTACTCTCATTATTTTCAGTTAAGTAATTGTTCATGAATGAGCCTTTGCATTTAGCATTACCTCATTTTCATACTCGGTATATTCCCGTACTGATGCATTTGTGCTATGGTGTTTTATTTGAAACCATAGGTTCAGAGGCACGAGATCCAGAGTACTCTTAGCAGCTCAGTCCCAGTCAGCAGCAGTAGACATAGTAGTGAGTCCCCTTCAGTTGAGGATGATTCTTATTTTTATCATCGCATCAAACTTAGTTTACTTTCAGTAGATGGAGTTAGTTAGGGACATGTACCATTAACTCCACAGCTCAGACAGTTTAGAGACTTTTCGGACAGATGTATCAGTATTCAGTTTTTAATTTTGAGTACTTTTAGATGTTTTGAACCTTATATCCAGTTTCCACATTTATTATCTATATTATGCAGTGTTCAGGTATAGATATCAGTCGAGGGTTAGCTCATGGTCCTTCGAGATCATAAGCACCGTGTGACATTCAGGTTCCAAGAAATTGGGTCGTTACAGTAGCATAGTTCATTTACATTCTTAGGAATTTGGATTAATCCTGAGGTATCCATGGAGACTTAGAGAATTCTAAGTCTCCAGATAGTGGACCACTCAGCTGGTGCACTACTTAAGCGACTTAGATTGGTAGCCAACATGTCGCCTAAGCGATGACAGACTTTCTTATATGATTTTATCTTAAGCAATATGTTGGTCTTTTACACGACACTATACTAGGTAGGTGTTATGTTAGAGACACTTGGTCTCTTAAGAAAAGACCACTTAAGCGGCCCAGTGATACCTTAAGAGAGGACTGGGAGATATAAATTCCCTATTCTTGTAATTTTCATCATTTTTGAGACTTTAATCTAGGGGTTTCCAGTTTTTGGGTGATTTCATCCATTTTCAAGCTTGGGTAAGCTCCAAATTCCTATTTTAGTTATTTTTTCTTTGATTCTTGACATTTAAACCTCGTTAAAACTCCTTACTTGCCAAATAACCCAATACAAGTGAAAACCAATTCAAATGCATTCGAGGTTCAAATTTCGGTTTTCCTCTCTTAAGGAGAAGGTGAAGACTACAATCTAACACTAAGATTACAATCTAAAAAGTCACTCAATTAACTATCTCAAAACTATGGAAAATAAGAGCTAAGGTGTCTATTTATACTATTATAAACAATGACAAAAATACCCTTAATGAAGGGTGCTCCTTTGGAGTGTAAAAAGAAGTCATTAAAAGACAAGAATGCCCTTAATGAACCCCCAAATAGAGGCGGCTTTGACGTGTATTTCAAATCTCCTCTTCACACTTTAGCATATACACTCCAATAGTTGTACTCATGACACAATCACAAGCTTCCAACTTCATAAACATTGCTTGAAGACCATGTAACTCTTTGGCTTGACTCCTTGTAAAAGGTCTTGTTCTCTTGGAGCTTCTCATGCTTGTATCAATTATATGGATTACAAAGATTATGAATTAAGAAATATAAAAAAATCAATAAAAAAATGTAATGTACGTCATCCCACAAGTATATATAAATGTGGTCTACTAGTACTACTTATATAGTTGTATCTGATTTTTATTGAGCTCGTATATCATGTGTTGTTACCTTCACCCTTACATATTCAGTACATATCTTCGTACTTACGTCCCTCATGGGGGACCTGTATTTAATGTTGTAGGTACAGGTACTTCTTCTAAGACACCTCGCTAGTACGAGCACAGTCTATTTAGTGACTATTAGTGAGCTCCAGGTTGATTCGGGGCTTTCCGAGTCTGTTCCATATATTTTGGTATTGTGCAATAGTCAAGAGTAGGGGCGGGGTTTTTTCTTGACCCTAACTGAGTCTATGTATCTTTTAGAGGCTTCGTAGATGAATGTAAAGTTAAACATGGTAATGTCTTGTCTTTTAGATGTGGTGGCCCCGACGGCCAAGTATTGTATATATAATTTTGTTCTTGCCTACATAGTTATTCTCATCGATGCATAATATCATGTTTGTTAGAACCTTTGGTTATCATAGTTACATGCATGAGAAGTACAAGGTTATGGATTGGTTCTCTCGGGCCTTTATGGATACGGGTGCCTGTCCGACCTAATAGGATTTGAGGCATGACAAAAGTGGTATCAGAGCAGGTCATCCTAGGGAGTCTACAAAAACGTGTCTACATAGAGTCTTGCTTATGGGTGTGTTGTGCACCACATCTATAAACAAAACGCTATGGGAATTTATGGGTTGTTTATTTTTTTCACATCTTAGATCGTGCAATAGAGAAAAAGTCTTCTGTGAAGTCATATTGAACCACTAAACTTGTTTCTTTCTCATTATAGTAAAGATGCCAATTACAAGAAAGAGTAAAAATATATGTAAGCGAGTAGACGTGGCTAGTAGAGAAGGGACAAGCAAGTCTCCACCTAGGCAAGCTAATCAAAGTGAGGGTCAAGCTGAGTTTGTATCACATACTTCTATTCCTCTATCTCCAGAAGAACTAAGGAGGAGAAGAACCGTATCCTACAAACCACCTTTTAATGCTACTAACCAAGATCAAAGGAATGCGGTGCAATTGTTGGATTGTATCGATGCTGGGTAATCTCAAGAATAAGTAATTCCAACCACAGGTTCTAGTGGTGCAGAGCTAGCTTACGGACAAAGGATTTTCTTAAATTGGATCTTCCCACATTCACCGGATCATATCTTAATGAAGACCCACAGAACTTTATTGATCAAATCCAAAGGGATCTAGATGTCATGTACCTATCGGGTAAGAAGACAGTGGAGCTAGCAGCATATAGATTCAAAGGCGAGTCTATATTTTGGTATAAAGACTGGAATCGATCTAAGGTATTGATGCACCTTCAGCTACTTGGAAAGAGTTTAAAAAGGTATTTCTTGATTATTATCTCCGTTTAAGATTCAACAGTCCCGTGCAGATCAGCTCCTGAATCTTCGCTAAGGGAATATGAGTGATAGGGAGTACAACCTACGATTTAACTTTTTATCTAGGTATGCTCCTAATATAGTAGCTACTATGGATGATAGAGTTCATTGATAAATGGATAGATTGGATCCATATTTGGTTAGAGATTGTACTATTGCTGCTTTGAACAAAGACATGGACATAGCAAGGATATAAGCTTTTGCTAAAAAAATAGAGGATTAGAGGCAAAGAAAAACACATGAATTAGAAATAGGGTATTCCAAGAGGGCCAAATCTATGGGGCAGTTCATGGCATCCCAAGGTGAGTTTTGGCCTCGGTTTTCTAATAGAATGCCTAGGTCATTATATTTTTATCCTACAGCTAGTGCTCCACCACAGTTTCAAGGGTCCAAAGGCAACCAATTTAGGAAAAAAGTGAGAGTATCAAGAGCAAGGGCGTATGAGACAATTAAGGCCTCCTCGGCAGTCATGTAAACAATGTGGAAATCTTCATTTAGGTGAATGTCAATTTGGGAAAAATGCTTATTTTTGGTGTAGTACGTCGGGGCATATGATGAGAGAATACCCACAAAGAGGCATGGGTGGAATGGCATGAACTACTGGATTAGACATTGCATTATCATCATCGATGCCTTCTTTAGGTAGAGGTGTACAACCTATAGGTCATGGTAGAGGTGCAAAAGGAGTTGCTAGCTCTAGTGGAGTTCAAAATCGTACATATGCTCTAGCAGATAGACAAAATTTAGAGGCTTCTCCAGATGTGGTTATAATTACATTGTCCATATTTCACATAATGTATATGTATTAATTGATCCGGGTTCTACTTTATCATATGTCACTCCATTGGTTGCTGGAAAGTTCAAAAGGACATCAGAATTGCTAGTTAAGCCATTTAAAGTATCTACACCGGTTGGTGAATCTGTTTTAGCTAGGAGAGTGTATCGAAATTGTATAATAACTATTTGTGGTCAGGATACTATGTCTGACTTGGTTGAGTTAGAAATGGTAGATTTAGATGCTCTAATAGGTATGGATTGGTTGTTTTCTTGTTATTCCATAGTAGATTGCCGAACTAAAAGGGTGTATTTCCATATTCCAAGAGAGGTAACCCTTGAATGGAGGGGCAATATTGGTGCACCAAAAGGTAAATTTATTTCATATTTTAAGGCTAAAAAGATGATTTCCAAGGGTTATATATATCATCTAGTTAGAGTGAAGGATACAGATGCGGAGCCGCCAACTCTTCAAACTATTCCAGTGGTAAATGAATTTTTTGATGTATTTCTTGAAGATCTTCCAGGTTTTCCTCCAGAACGAGAAGTGGAGTTTGGTATTTATGTAATTCCATGTACTCAACCAATCTTAATTTTTCCAAATAGAATGGCCCCAGTAGAATTACGGGAGTTGAAAGAGCAATTGAAAGACTTTGCTAGAAAAAGGAATCATAAGGCCTAGTATGTCCTCCTGATGCACACTAGTGTTATTTATGTGTAAGAAATATGGCTCATTAAGAATGTGTATTGACTACCGACAACTGAATATGGTGACTATTAATAACAAATATCTCCTTCAAAGAATTGATGACCTATTCAATCAGTTGCATGGCACCAAGTGTTTTTCAAAGATTGATTTGAGGTAAGGTTACCATCAAGTGAGGTTCAAAGAGAAGGACATATCCAAGACAACTTTTCGAACACTATACAGTCATTACGAGTTTCTGGTCATGTCCTTTGGGCTAACTAATGCCCCTGCAA
Source organism: Capsicum pubescens (assembly GCA_030864215.1). NCBI lineage: Eukaryota > Viridiplantae > Streptophyta > Magnoliopsida > Solanales > Solanaceae > Capsicum > Capsicum pubescens. The sequence goes on along the minus strand of CM061544.1, from coordinate 186,314,420 downwards.
CTTTTATGGATTTGATGAAAAGGGTGTTCAAACCATTCTTGGATGTGTTTGTGATAGTTTTTATAGATGATATTCTGGTTTATTCGAGATCAACAGAGGACCACACCATCCACTTACGATAGGTGTTACAAATTCTTCGTGATCATATGCTATATGCAAAGATCTCTAAATATGAATTTTGTTTAAAATTTGTGGCATTTTTGTGTCATTTTGAATCTGATGAAGGGATAATAGTTGATACTCAAAAGATAGAAACCGTGAAGAACTGGCCAAGACCTATAACGCCTTTGAGGGTCGTAGTTTCCTTGGGTTGGCAGGTTATTATAGGAGGTTCGTTGAAGGGTTTTCTTCAATTTTTGCACCTTTAACAAAGCTAACACACAAAGCTTCAAAGTTTTAATGGAATGATGCATGTTAAAGGAGTTTCCAAGATCTGAAGAACAAGTTGACATCTACACCCATATTGGTACTTACAGAAGGCACAGAAGTGTATGCAGTGTATTGTGATTCTTCAAGAATTGCTTTAGGATGTGTGTTAATGCAACATTGTAAAGTGATAGAATATGCCTCAAGACAATTGCGGTCACATGATAAAAATTATCCAACGTATGATCTGGAGCTAGCAGCGGTTATATTTTCATTAAAGATATGGTGTCACTACTTGTATGGGATTCTTGCTGACATATACACTGACCATAAGAGTTTGCAATATATCTTTAATCAGAAGAACCTAAATTTGAGGCAGCGAAGATGGCTTGAGCTATTAAAAGACTATATGTTGATATCTTTTATCATCCAGGGCAAGCAAATATGGTAGCAGATACGTTAAGTCGAAAGACTATGGTACCATCTATAGAAATACAAGGGATGACTAAAGATCTGTATCGACCAGTCAATTTGGCAGTTTGCCTTCTTGAAACTCCAAATGAAGGGCTTATTGTGCATAATGCAACAAAATCTTCATTAGTAGCTGAAGTGAAAAAGAAGCAATATGCAGATCCCATACTATTACAACTTAAGGAGAATGTACAATGTGATATGACAAAGTCATTTGAGATAATGCAAGAAGGAGTACTTCTGTGCCAAAATAGATTATGTGTGCCTAATGTAGATGGTCTAAGAAAGAGGATTATGAAAAAGGTACATCATTCAAGGTATTCCATCCACCCAGGGTCAACTAAAATGTATCATTATTTGAAAGGAATGTATTGGTGGGGTGACCTAAAGAAGAACATTGCAGAATTTGTATCAAAATGTCCAAATTGTCAAAAAGTTAAAGTAGAGCACCAAATGCTCGGGATTATATGCAATGTATAGATCTTACAATATGGAAGTGGGACATGATTAACATGGATTTTTTCACTGGTTTTCCTCATACTCCTCGATAGTTTGATTACATATGGGTGATAGTTGATAGTCTTACCAAATCAATGCACTTCCTACCAGTTAGGACCGCATATACAATTGAAGATTATGCCAAATTGTATATCAAAGAGATAGTTCAATTACACAGAGTACCAATCTCTATTATATCAGATAGGGGAGCTCAATTTACTACAAATTTTTGGAAGTCTTTTCAGAGAAATTTGGGAACACAAGTTAATTTAACTATAGCTTTCCACCCTAAAAAAGATGGACAAGTGGAACATAGTATTCAAATACTTGAAGATAGACTACAAGCTTGTGTATTGGACTTTATAGGTAGTTGGGATGATCATTTACCTCTCATCGAGTTCGCCTACAATAATAGCTATCATTTAAGTATCAAAATGACACCATATGAGGCTTTGTATGTGAGAAAGTATAGATCACCAATTGGATGGTTTAAAGTGGGTAAAACTGTCTTGTTCAGGCCAAATTTTGTTCATCAAGCTATGGAAAAGGTTAAAGTGATCCAACAATGGCTAGATACAACCAAAAGTCGACACAAGTCATACACAAATATTAGAAGAAGGGGGATAGAGTTTGCTATAGGTGATTGGGTATTCTTAAATGTGTCACCAATGAAGGAGGTGATGAGATCTGGTAAGCAAGGAAAACTAAGTCCACGTTATATAGGCCCATATAAGATTACTCGAAGGTTTGGCCAAGTCAATTATGAATTAGAGCTACCCCAAGAGCTCTCAATAGTTCATCCAATATTTCATGTCTCAATGCTTCAAAAGTGCATCGAAGATCCGTCATATATTATTCCCACTGAAGATGTACAAGTTATGAAAGATATCACCTATGAATAAATACCTATTGCTATTATATATAGACAAGTTAAGATGTTGAGGAATAAGGAAATAGCTTCTGTAAAAGTGCTTTGGAGAAACCAACAAGTAGAGGAGATAACATGGGAAGCTGAAGAAACGATTAAATCTAAGTACCCCCATTTGTTCAAATACGAAGAAAAAGTCCAAGATGATGAATTGGAACAATAATAAGTAAGTATAATATATAAGTACTATGAGATAAGAGAGATATTTAACTTAGGCTTGAACTTGTTTTGGTTTGATAGTTATGCTAACATTCGAGGACAAATGTTTCTAAGGAGGGGAGGATGTGATACCCCATACGTTGCAGGTACTTTTTCTATTTATAGTAACTTGGTTTAGCCTTGTGGTAGGTAATGGATGAGATTTGTTATTCTATTAATGGTGTAGATAGAATTCTAGACGCTGCTCGTACCTTTTTATGAGATGCGATCAAGTTAACATCGATACAACTATTTAACTTGGAATTGTAAGCCGGTATTTGAATTAAAGTTTAATGTGACCAGGTGTGTACAAGTTATAAGTTAGATTAAGGTGATTTGGAGCTGGAAATGGAATGAAATATTGAGGTGCTTGCTTGACTTAATTAATCTAGTAGGTGAGTCACCTACTTGGGTTATGTGAGCCAAGTTAATGGACCAAGTCCATGAATCAGCTTTGGACCTTTATTAGTATACTTATTTGGGCCCAAATTAAGTAAAAGAAGAAGGAAAATAGATAAAAGGCCCAATGCTCAAATCTGCCAAGGCCCAAATATAATTGAGACCAACTAAAAAATTAAGAAAGTAGGTGCATCACCTACTTTAACATTTTGAGCTTCTTGAACTCCTTAAGTAGGTGCATCACCTACTTAGACCAATTTGATTGAATTTGTGGTCCAAAATCAGCTAAGTGGATGGTCAAAATAAGGGACTTTATAAGGCCACATTGCCGGTCATTTTCTCCCATTCTTAAGTCACAAAAAGGGTTACTTCATAAATTCTCTCTACTTTCTTTTAAACAACAAGGAGCAACCCTATTTTCCTTTCTAGGGTTCTTAAAGAAGCCCCAACCTTTACAAGCCAAGGTAAGTGAAAACACTTACAATTTATCTTAATTATCTCGAGGGAGACTAGGAAAACATGATATAGGTGATTAATTATTAATTCATGGCAGAATATGGAACAAGATACTTGTTCACTTTTTCTTTGTTATTAAGAGATTTCTTCTTCTTTGGTTTAAAGTGTCAAGGAAAGTGAAAGTTGAAGTTCTTGAGGAGTTCAAATTAAATGAATAAGTTGCAGATTTAAGGTAAGGTGACTGCCCATTTTGTTCTCCTTATATATGAATTTAAGAAAGAATTATGGATGTGTTGTTATTGAGAACTCAAGGGATAATGAGTTTAATAATTGATTGCTACAATAAAATGGATTTGGGATTGTTTTCTGGATTGTTTTGTATGTATATGTTATGGGCTGCCAGGTTGATGTTGGAGAAAAGTGTGACTAGTTTGAATTGAAATATAAAAGAAAGGTGTGGCGGTACACCACCGAACTAATTATTGTATGTATTTACTGCCCAATATGTAAAGCGAATTATATCTCAGGGGCATAAGCCTAGCATGGAAACATCTCGATATCTTTATATGCTGGTGGTAGCTCAGGGTTATTAGCCTAGCATGTTCAAATCCCAATGTTCTTATGTGGGTGGCAGCTCAGGGGCGTAAGACTAGCATGGGCCGATCCCAATTTATCTATTTACCACTGATCAGCTGGTCATTTGCATTATATGGATTACAAAGATTATGAAGTAAGAAAGGTAAAAAATGAAGAAAAGAATGTAATGTACGTCCCACAATTATATATAAAGGTGGTCTACTAGTACTACTTATACACTTGTATTTGATTTCTATTTAGCTCGTGTATCATGTGTTGTTACCTTCAACCTTACATATTTAGTATATATCTTCATACTGACGTCCCTCATGGGGGATTTATATTTCATGCTGCAGGCACAGGTGCTTTAGCTAATACACCTTATAGTATGAGCACAGGCTATTTAGTGACTATCGGTGAGCTCCAGGTTGATTTGTGTCTTTCCGAGTCCGTTCCATATATTTTGGTATTGTGTAATAGTCAAGAGTAGGGCGGTGGTTTTTCTCAACCCTAACTGAGTCTATGTATCTTTTAGAGGCTTTGTAGACTAATGTAAAGTTAAACATGGTAGTGTCTTGTCTTTTGGATATGGTGGCCCTAACGACCAAGTGTTGTATATATAATTTTGTTCTTGCCTACATAGTTATTCTCATCGATGCATAATATCATGTTTTTCAGAACCTTTGGTTGTCATAGTTACATGTATGAGAAGTACAAGGTTATGGATTGGTTCTCTCGGGCCTTTATGGCTACGGGTGCATGTCTGCCCCAATAGGATTTGAGGCGTGACAAAGACCCTCTACACCCTTTGTCACATGTTAGAGAGAATGAGAGCACACTACTTGGGGGAGAGACTAAATCAACTTCTAGATTATCTTAATGGTCACCTTTAAGGTCTGTCAAGAGGGTGATGAACCACCAACATCTCCATCGTCAAACACCAAATTCCAGTATATCATTGGTTAGGAGTGATAGACAAGGTGGCGGTCAGTCACCATTGTTACGGTCAGTCACTAAGGCCGTCACTTGAGAGAAGTTTACCAACGTCTCTAGGATTTTAATCGTAAGCTCATTCTTATATTTCTTAGTTTATTTTCTTTGATTCTTAGTCTTCTTTTCTGGATTATAAATGCTAATTAACAATTAATAATCACCTTACTTAGTTGTGAATTAGTATTTGAGTCCGTTTCTTTCTCTGTCCTTTTTCTTTGTATGCTTTTCTAGTTTTAATTCATTGTAAATTTTTGATTCAAGTCCATAAGTAGATTTTTATTTCTTTGAGCTGATCAAACAATAATCCACTCTGACCGCAAAATAGAGATTGACACCTTATTATCCATCGGAGTATAAGTAACTTTTAACATTCACCGCTCCAATTGTGAGGATCATAAAGGTGAGTTCATATGAGTGTTGGTGAGGTGCTTTACTACTAATCTTATTTGTTCATTTTGTAGGTACAAGTTGATATGAGGGCAGCATGTCTTGGGTAACCTCGGATAATTATGATTACGACAGAGGAAACTATGATTATGGTGAAGATAGTTATGGCTACAAAGAACAGGGAGATTATGGGGTCTATGAATATTTCCATTATCAAGAGATGGATAAACATCAGGGCAATTATTTCGATGAAGAGTGCGAGATGAATGATGACCCTAGTATGCATAGTGAATATGGAAATGATGAAAAGCCTTGTGATGGTTCTTATGAGGAATATGGGTGTTGTGATGATTATTATACTTCCTACTCTGATTATCAAGGCAATGTAAAGTATAACCTTCTCTCTTCTACACTTTCTAAGAGTAATGGTAAGAGTGCACATGTGGAGTATGAAGATTTATATTCCTCACCTTTTCATACTTCTTACCAAAGTTGAAGTAGTGTGAATGGTTATACTAGCTATAGTGGAGGTTGTCCCATGAGTAGAAAAGTGTATACATCTCTGAGGTCTAAGGGTGTTATATCTAAAGCTACTTGTTTTAGTTCCCAAATATATGGAAGCGGGAACCAAGGTATGAATGGAAGGTATAGTAGGAGTTAATGTCTTCCTTCTTTTAATAAAGACATGTGTGTAGGCACCAACATGGAAAGCAGAAGAGAACAAGTGCTAAAAGAGAAGATTCCCTTGAAAGACTTGACGAGGGAAATTTTAGATGCTTCCAAGGCTTGTGGGGGAGGACCTTTACACAAAGGTAAAGAAGAATGTTCTCAAGAACTTCAAGGTAACATAGCTATCTCTTACACTTTTGTGTATGTGAATGATGATTATGAGGCTAGTAGCCCATTGAGTGTGAGTAGTAACTTACCTACATGTGATTCTATTGATCCTTTTCCTCTTGATAATGATGTACGTATTGTGAGTATGGATGAACTAGTTGATCCTATTGAAGACCGAATTGACTCTTTTTGTAAGATCAATTTGTGTCTACCTAGTGTCAAAGCCATTGTGTTGAATAATAGTACATCATCTTGTGGAAATTATGTTGATCAAATTATGTGCGAAACTAGTCCACCACTTGAGGATGTGCGATGAGATTAATGAACCTCAAGTGAGTTATTAAATTGAGAGTGTTGGTTAAGAAAATGGGAGTGGCCCTTTGAGCTTGTCCTTTAGTAAAGATTCTAATGCTTGCGTGGATCCTAGGGATAATCATGTGCTTGAAACATCTTTGATACTTGATAATGATCTTTTAGAGAATGGATTTGCATGTTCTATATCCTCCTATTCATGGATATATCATTCTATTTTTAAGAGCAATATCTTGCTTGAATATGATGAGTTCACTCCTAGTAAATCTAGTGGTGAGAATGGTATTGAAGTCTATTGCCTATATGCCAACCCACTATGGTGTGACAATGTATCTCCTAAAGATGGAAATATCTTCTTGGAAAATGAAAATACTCTTAAGGGAAAGAAATGTGGGGACTTGGAAAGGGATAATAAATTTGGTGATGATAGCTTTAATTTGCTTGAATAATTAAGAAATCCAATAGGCGGTTTTCTGGTGAAGACTTAAGAAATAATCCCTTTGATTTTGGTGGTGGTATGGGTCTACTTGAGGATTCTTCCATATAAAAAAAAGTGTCCATTGTTTGGAAATTACTTCCTCTTCTACTTTGTGTGACCTTATTATTGAGAGTACTTATGGTTATGATTTTGAAACTAGTAGTGAGTACATATATGATGATACCTTAGTTGAAGTTGATTTGAGTGATACCTTTCTCTACACTCTATTTGGTTTTGATGATGTGTATGCTATTGTAGAGAGTATGTCATTTATATTGGGTAAAGCCTATGGGGAAAAAAAGTGTTGTCTAGACCTATGTCTATGGCCACTCTTTCCATTTGACCTAGGTGCCAAATTTGAATATGATGATGTGGGAACACCCAACTTGTTGCTTGGTCTACATGACAATAAAATCTTGGATGAGGATGTTGGTATCCTTTACCATGATGGAAAGTCTTTCTTGGGGATTCAAAATCCACTTGAGGGACCAACATTGTGTAAAAGAAAGAGATCCAACCAAGGTGAAGGGTTTTAAAAGAAGGGGATCCATGAAAAGCTCCAAGAGAGTTCACCAATGTGTATTTCCACTCTTGACTAAGGTTTTACCACTTTTAGGTCAAGGAGAGAGTCTTCTATTGAAACTACTTTGGATAAACTCCATTTTTGTGATACCCTTCATCAATATATGTGTAGAGATGATGACCTCCATCTCAAAGGTGGTATCATTCTTGAGAACTCGAGGAAAAATGTGTCATTGTCTCCTTTGGGTATTGCTTATATATGTGCATCCTTGTTTGAAACACTTATGCTTAGTTGCATAAATCCCAACTTGAGGTTGCCAAGTTGATGATCTACTTAAAGGGAAGAAGTCATACATGCTTAAATGTCTTGATTTCATCCTTGTGTGCCTTATGTTCAATATCTTTTGAGACAAATGACATTCTCTTAGATAAGAGCATAATGGATGATGCCTTTACACTTAATTCGTTCCTATACTACATCTTTGCTTATGATGATATCCATGCTAGTATTGGACTTGCTTTATGTAGTGGTAGGAAACTTGTTGGTTGATCCACTTGTTTGAGTAACATTGCAATATGCATCTTGTGGACTTTAATACCAAATGAGACACTACTCTTGATGTGGTTTCCTAAGAGGTGATGAAGCAATTGTGTCTTATGGATCCCAAGGTGACGGTAACCTTACCTTTTGGATTTACCGATGCTAGTAAGACATTTGTGGTTTCCTTACCTCTTGTTGATTCCCATATCCAACTCTTTTGTGCATTTTCATTAGATTTATAATGTTTAACACGAAGGATACTTGGTTATACTTAAATAATGTGCAACCTTGGAATGGTGATATTCTTGTTTTTTCTAACCCTAACCCTCATGCAATGAGTATTTGGTGTTTGTTTGTCCTTTCTTTGGTTTTACAAGGTTTATCTTCGAGGACGAATCCTTTTCAAGAAGGGGAGGATGATGCAAGCCAAATATCCATGAAATCTATTTGTCACGCCTCAAATATTATTGGGGCATACAGGAACCCGTAGCCATAAAGGCCCGAGAGAACCAATCCATAACCTTGTACTTCTCATGTCTGTAACTATGACAACCAAAGGTTCTGAAAAACATGATATTATGCATTGATGAGAATATCTACATTGGAAAGCACAAAATTATATATACAACACTTGGCCTTTGGGGCCACCACATCTAAAACACAAGACACTACCATGTTTAACTTTATATTAGTCTACAAAGCCTCTAAAAGATACATAGACTTAGCTAGGGTCAGGACAAACCCCCGCCCTACTCTTGATAACTACATAATACCAAAACATATGAAACAAACTCGGAAAGCCCCGAATCAACCTGGAGCTCACCAACAGTCACTGAATATCCTGTGCTTCTACTAGCAAGGTGTATTAACTGAAGCACCCATGCCTGCAGCATGAAATACAGGTCCCTCGTGAGGGACGTTAGTACGAAAATATGTACTGAATATGTAAGGCTGAAGGTAACAACATATGATATAAGAGCTCAAAATAAATCAGATACCAGTGAATAAATAGAGCTAGTAGACCACCTTTATATATTTGTAGGATCAGGTACATTACATTCCTTTCTTCATTTTACCTTTCTTACTTCATAATCTTTGTAAGTCATATAATACAAATAACTAGCTGATTAGTGGTAAATAGACAAATTGGGATCAACCTATGCTAGGATTACGCCCCTGAGCTGCCACCCATAAATAAACATTGGGATCAGCCTATGCTAGGATTATTCCCCTAAGCTACCACCCACATATAAATGTATCGAGATCGGCCCATGCTAGGATTATGCCCCTGAGTTGCCACTTGTTTTACAGATTTGCATTACTTAGTTTATTTAACCTTTGAAATTGTTACTTTGGTGGTCATAACATTATGGTAACTTGAAACATTAATCTACCAATAAGACATATGTAAATGGGAATTTAATGTAATAACAATGAGGTAGGGAGATGTTGGCACACAAATGAAGTGTTTAGGAGCTGAAAATAGCACATGGGTCTTATTTAAGTAAATGAAGAACTCCTGAAATTCTCTAGTGAAAGTAGACGTGCAGGTTTAATAATAAGTATGTATTGAGGTATTTTAACATGTTAGAGAGTGGAAACAAGGTCATTGACTACATGGGATATAATATGCTACCATTATGTATCACTTGTTATAGGATAACCTTGGAAGCTAACTTAATAGACCAAATTTCAAATTTCATGCCAAAGAGTGCAAAATAGAGTATGCCTTACATACCTAATTATATTACTCTGAAACTAACCAAACTTGACTTCCCGCCTTTCAGATTACTTATCTACAATAGAAGATATGGTTAACTAATATTAGCAACCAATCGACATGTTTGGGGCATTTAACTTCACCAAAACAGTAACTAGGCAGTAAGCTCTTAATCTATCAATTAAGGGTGTTATTTTAACCCTTTTATTTTCCAATTACACCCATATACCATACATGTATTTATAAGGTTCACCGAAACCACCTTGGCTTCATTACACATTCGAAACACTATGCAAAACAAATTGGGCAGTAAATAAATGCAATAATTAGTTCGGTAGTGTACCGCCGCACCTTTCTTCTAAATTTCATTAAAAATTAATCACACCTTTCCCCAACATCAACCTGGCAGCCCAAACATATACATACAAAACAGTTCATAAAATAGTCCCAAATCCCTTTTATTGTAGCAATCACTTATTGAACTCATCATCTCTTGAGTTCTCAATAACAACACATTCATAATTCTCTATCAAATTCATATATAAGGAGAATAAAATGGAGCAGTCACCTTACCTTAATTCTGCATCTTATAATTAAATATGAACTCCTCAAGAACTTCAACTTTCATTTTCCTTCACACTTTAAACCAAAGAAGAAAAGAGATCTCTTAATAACAAAGAAAAAGTGATCTAGTAGCTCTTCTATATTCTTCCATGTATTTATAATTATAAACCTATAGCATAGTTTCCTAATCTTTCATGAGATAATTAATCTAAAACTTGAGTGTTTTCACTTACCTTAGCTTGCAAAGATGAGGGTTTCTTCAAGAACCCTAGAAGGAATTTTAGGGATGCTGTTATTATCCTTGTTAAGAAAGGGAGAATGCTAAAATTTAAAAGGGAATATTGTGGTTAAAATGAGAAAAATGGCCAGCTATATTGATTTTATATTGAGACCTTATTATTGACCTCATTTACACCACAAATTAGTCAAGTAGGTGATGCACCTACTTAAGGGTTCAAGCTGCTCAAAATTTCAAAGTAGGTGATGCACCTACTTGCTTAAATTCTTATTTTGGGCTCAATTAACTTAGGACTTTGGAATATTTAAGTGTTGGGCCATTTCTCTATTTTCTTCCTCTTTTCTTCAATTTGGCCCAAATGAGTACATTAGTTTAGGCCCAAACCTAGTCCATAGCCATGGGTCCATTAATTTAGTCCAAAAAGTTTTAGTAGGTGACTCACCTACTAGCTTAATTATGTCAAGCAAGAACCTCAATATTTCATTCCATTTCCATCTCTTAATTCCTTTAATCTAACCTTCAACTTGTACACACTTGGTCACTTTAAACTTTAGATCCAAATACCACCTTACAATCCCAAGTTTAAATAGTTGTATCGATGTTAACGTGATCATTTCACATAAAAACGTACGGGTAACATCTATAATTTCATTTACACCATTAATACTTGCATAAAAAATCTCATCCATTACCTATACCACAAGGCTATACCAAGTTACCTATAAATAGGGAAAGTACATGCAATGTACGTGGTGTCACATCCTCCCCTTCTTAGAAACATTCGTCCTCAAATGTTAGAATAACTATCCAGCAAAAACAAGTTCAAGCCTAAGTTAAATATCCCTATTATCACTTAGTACTTATATATTATAGTTACTTGTTATTTCTCTAATTCAGCAGATTGGACTTTTTCTTCGTATTTGAACAAATGGGGATACTTAGATTTGATTGCTTCTTCAGCTTCCCATGTTATCTCTTCTACTTGTTGGTTTCTCCAAAGCACTTTTACCAAAGCTATTTCTTTATTCCTTAACTTTTTAACTTGTCGATCTAGGATAGTAAGAGGTATTTCTTCATAGGTGAGATCTTTCGTAACTTGTACATCTTCAGTAGGAGTAATATGAAATGGATCACCCATGAACTATCAAAGCATTGAGACATGAAATACAGGATGCAAAGTTGAGAGCTATTGGGGTAGCTCTAATTCATAAGTAACTTGGCCAAGCCTCCGAGTAACCTTGTATGGGCCTATATAACATGGACTTAGTATTCCTTTTTAACCAAATCTCATAACCCTCTTCATTGGTGACACCTTTAAGAATACCCAATCACCTATTGCAAACTCTAGCCCCCTTCTTCTAATATCTGTATATGACTTATGTCGACTTTGGGATGTCTCCAGCCGCTGTTGGATTACTTTAACCTTTTCCATAGCTTGATGAACAAGATCTGGACCGAATAAGGAAGTTTCACCCACTTCAATCCATCCAATTGGTGATCTACACTTTCTTCCATACAAAGCTTTATATGGCACCATTTTGATACTTGAATGATAGCTATTGTTGTAGGCGAACCTTATGAGAGGTAAATGATCATTCCAATTACCTTTAAAGTCTAATACACAAGTTCATAACATATCTTCAAGTGTTTGAATGGTACGTTCTGCTTGTCCATCTGTTTGAGTGTGAAAAGTTGTACTTAGATTCACTTGTGCCCCCAAATTTCTCTGAAAAGACTTCCAAAAATTTGCAGTAAATTGAGCTCCTCATTCTGATATAATAAAGATTGGTACTCCGTGTAGTCGAACTATCTCTTTGATATATAATTTGGCATACTCTTCAACTGTATAAGTCATCCTAACCGATAGGAAGTATGCTAATTTGGTAAGCCTATCAACTATCACCCATATGGAATCAAACTTTCGAGATGTACGAGGTAAACCAGTGACGAAATCCATGTTGATCATGGCCTACTTCTAGATTGGAAGATCTATACATTGCATATAACCCCCAGGCTTTTGATGCTCTACTTTATGTAACATCCTGTATTTTGCTTGTACTTGTTCCAATTATATGGAACCTGGTATAGCCTTGTTGTATAGGTAATAGATGAGATTTTTTATGCAAGTATTAATGGTGTATATGGAATTATAGATGCTGCCCGTACAATTTAATGTGATGCGACCAAGTTAACGTCGATACAACTATTTAAACTTGGGATCGTAAGCTAGTATTTGAATCTAAAGTTGAACGTGACCAAGTGTGTACAAACTGTAAGTTAGATTAAGGTGATTAGGAGCTAGAAATGGAATGAAATATTAAGGTGCTTGCTTGACGTAATTAAGCTAGTAGGTGAGTCACCTACATAAGCTTTTCGGACCAAATTAATGGACCCATACCTATGGACCAGATTTGGGCCTATACTAATGTACTCATTTGGGCCCAAATTGAATAAAAGAGAAAGAAAATAGAAAAAAGGCCCAATGCTCAAATCTGCCAAGGCCCAAATATAATTGATCCCAACTAAGAAATTAAGCAAGTAGGTGGATCACCTACTTTGACATTTCTGCTGCTTGAAATCCTTAAGTAGGTGCATCACCTACTTTGACCAATTTGATTAAATTTGTGGTCCTAAATTAGCTAGGTGGATCGCCAAAAATAGAGGCTTTATAAGAAGAAGTTGCTGGTCATTTACCTCATTATTAAGTCATAAAAAAGGGTTACACTTCATAAACTCTCTCTACTTTCTTTTAAGAAACTAGGAGCAACCCTATTTTCTTTTCTAGGGTTCTTGAAGAAACCCCAACCTTTGCAACCCAAGGTGAGTGAAAACACTTATGTTTTAGCTTAATTATATCATGGAAGCTTAGGAAAGCATGCTACAGAGGCCTAATTAGAAATACATGGAATAATATAGAACAAACTACTTGCTCACTTTTTCTTGGTTATTAAGAAATCTCTTTTCTTCTTTTGTTTAAAGTGTGAAGGAAAGTGAAAGTTGAAGTTCTTAAGGAGTTCAAATTTAAAAGAATAAGTTTTAGAATTGAGGTAAGGTGACTGGTCCATTTTCTTCTTCGTGTATATGAATTTGATAGAGAATTATAGATGTGTTGTTATTGAGAGCTCAAGAGATGATGAGTTTTATAATTGATTGCTATAATAAAAGGAATTTGGGGCTGTTTTGTGGGATGTTTTGTGGGTATATGTTGTGGGCTTCCAGGTTTTTGTTTGATAAAGGTGTGACTAATTCGGATTGAAATATAGAAGAAAGGTGTGGTGGTACACCACTGAACTAATTATTGAATTTGTTACTGCGCAATTTGTTTTGTGTATTGTTTGGAATGTGTAATGAAGCTGAAGTTGTTTCTGTGAATCTTATAAGAACATGTATGGTATGTGGGTTTAATTAGAGGAGAAAAAGGATAAGATAACACCCTTGATTGATAGAGTATAGGCTTACTGCCCAATTGCTGTTTTGGTAAAGTTAAATAGCCAAAATGTGACGGTTGGTTGCTAATATTAGTTTACCATATATTTTATTGTAGATAAGTAATCTAAAAGGGACGGAAGTCGAGTTGGTCTGGTATTGGAGTTGTGCAACTAGGTATGTCAGGAATACTCTATTTTCCACTCTTTGGCATGAAATCGGATATTTGTTTCATCAAGTAAGCTTCCGAGGTTATCCTATAACAAGTGATACATAATGGAAGCATATAATATCCATGTAGCCAATGACCCTTTTCCCACTCTCTAATGTGTTAAAACACCTCGATACATGCTTATTATTTGACCTTCACATCTATTTTAACTAGAAAATTTCAGAAGTTCTCCGTTTACTCAAATAAGACCCATGTGCATTTTTAGCTTCTAAACACTTCATTTGTGTGCCAACAACTCCCTACCTCATTGTTGTTGCATTGAGTGTCCATTTATATATCTATTATTAGCAGATTATTGGTTCAAGGTACCATAATGTGATGGCCACTAAAGTAACAATATCAAAGGCTAAATAAACTAAGTAACGTAAATCTGTAAAACGAGTGGCAGCTCAGGGGAGTAAGCCTAGCATGGGCCGATCTTGATACCTTTATATATTAGTGGCAACTCAGGGGTATAAGCCTAGCATGGTCCAATCCCAATCTTTATATGTAGGTGGCAACTCAGGGGCATAAGCCTAGCATGGGTCGATCCTAATTTATCTATTTACCTCTGATCAACTGGTCATTTGCATTATATATCGCTTACAAATATTATGAAGTCAGAAAGGTAAAAATGAAGAAAGGAATGTAATGTATATTTTCCCACAAGAATATATAACGTTGGTCTGCTAGTACTACTTATACACTTGTATCTGATTTCTATTGAGCTCTTGTGTCGCATGTTTTTACCTTCAGCCTTACATATTCTGAACATATTTTTGTACTGACGTCCCTCACGGGGGACCCGCATTTCATGCTGCAGGCATAGGTACTTTAACTCATATAACTCACTAGTAGGAGCGCAGGCCTTTCAGTGACTATTGGTGATCTCTAGGTTAATTCGGGGCTTTCCGAGTCCGTTCCATATATTTTGGTATTATGCAGTGAGTCAACAGTAGGGAGGGAGTTTGTCCCGACCCTAACTAAGTCTATGTATCTTTTAAAGTCTTTGTAGACTAATTTAAAGTTATGGTAGTATTTGTCTTTAGATGTGGTAGCCCCAACGACCAAGTGTTGCATATATAAGTTTGTGCTTTCCTATGTAATTATTCTCATCGATACATAATATCATGTTGGTTAGAACATTTGGTTGTCATATTTACATGTATGAGAAGTACAAGGTTATGAATTGGTTCTCTCGGGCCTTTACGGCTACGGGTGCCTGTCCGCCCTAATAGGAGTTGAGGCATGACAAAAGTGGTATCAGAGCATGTCTTCCTAGGGTGTCTACAAAAACGTGTCTATATAGAGTCTTATTTATGGGCGTGTTGTGCACCACATCTATAAACAGTAAGCTATGGGACATTTAGGGGTTTTTTTTTTTTTATATATTAGATCGTGCAATAGAGCCCATGTTGTAGGTGAAATCATATTTAACCATTGAACCTATTTTTTTTCCTTTTATTATAGTAAAGATGCCTATTACAAGAAGGATTAAGAATACAGGTAAGCGAATAGACGTGGCTGTCATAGAGAGGACCAACAAATCACCACCTAGACGGGATAATCAAAGCGAGGCTCAAGCTGAGTTTGTATCCCAAACTTCTTCTACTCCTCCATCTCCAGAAGATCTAAGAAGGAGAAGAACCACATCCTCATAACTACCTATTAATGCTACTTACCAAGATCTAAGGAATGTGGTACAATTATTGGCTCATATAATTGTTGGACAAGCTCAAGGACAAGCTATTCCGACCACTCGTTCTAGTGGTGCAGATAGAGCAACTAGCCTATGAACGCAAGATTTTCTTAAATTAGATCCTCCCACTTTCACTAGATCAGATCCATAGGAATTTATTGATCAAATCCAAAGGATTTTAGAGGTCATGTATGTATTAGGTAAAGAGACAGTTGAGCTAGCAACATATAGATTCAAATGGGAGGCTATATTTTAGTACGAAGACTGGAAATGATCTAGGTGTATTGATGCACCTTCATCTACTTGTAAAGAGTTTAAAGAGGTATTTCTTGATCATTACCTTCCATTTGAGATTCGAGAATGTAATACTCGTGCTTTTTCTTAGCTCAAAAATCATCTCAAGGATGTTAGAACTTTATTTGAAATAAGAATTCATTATTATACACATGGTATTTCCATAATTTTCACTTCCTATCACGTGGGAAATTGAATAAGCTTTCCATCTATATATAATTCATCCAAATCCGACACTCGGGTGAATAGTTAGAGCCTTTTTAGTGAGATAGTGTTTGACTTGAGCCTTCAGCGCGTCGCAGAGATAGCTCAATTGGAAATTGTCAAATTCCAGTGTTGCTCCGTAGTACTAGCGTATCATCCCAAACTTCTAGGTCGTAGACAAAGTGATAATGAAATAGCTCCGCATCGCGCCACCGTGCAGTTTCCCATTTGTCAATTTCCAATGACACGACGCGATAACGCTGTGTCGCGCCAAGGGCCCAATTCGGGAAATTTTACTTAAAATTTAAATTATGTGTTTAGGGTTAAAAGGGTCAATTTGACCAGTATCCAAACATGGATTTTAGACCTTATTCATCCAAAATATTGATGTTTTACTCAAATACTCTTAAGAACTCAATCTAGGGTTTTCATAGAAGGTCCAATTTCAAGAAGGTTTCACCATTAATCTTCACGAAATCATGAACTAAGGTATTCATAGTGTTCATTCATGGACTCCTTTCATACATGAAGTCCAAGAATCCTTTTTAACTACAAGTTATGGATTTTCTTCATGTTTTCATGCTTTGTATGTTCTCTTTCATGTTGATAAATGAGGAATTGATTTCTATTCTATGATTTGATGATAAATTCCATGTGGGTTGATTAGTATAGATAAATATTTGCGAAATCTCATGACGAAAACCTTGTATGACGGAATTGGAATTGAAGCATGATGTTTAATTGTTGTATGATGTGCTTTAAATGTAATATGCCTTTCATATGTTTGATAAAATGCCTAGATGAAGGAAATTTTCCTAACTAGCATAATATCATGAAAATCCCCAAAAATGTACATGCTTATGCCTATTAGACGTTTGATGAAATGCTTCAATAAATGTATTATGGTGATTATCATGTATTCAAGAATATCAAGTCATGTCAGTTTCCTTCCATCGAGTCCTGGGGGTACTTGTACCCAAAATATTAGCTGTGTGCCTAGATCCATGTCATGTTTTCATGATACTCTCAGTCAAGCTATGAAATCTTAGACTTCATATAGTCTTATGACTCGGGAAAAATCTCCATCATCTCATGACTCAGTCAGTTGTCAGATATCAGTAGTATTCTGTCATCCATGGAAATTCAGTAACTCAGGCCATGCTCAGTTTAGTTCAGTAAATCATGTTCAGTGTCCATTCAGATGGGAGTAGGAATTAGCACTGAATGAACCCAAGGATGGGGACTCACCTATTATACGAGGGTGTGATTCCTAGAAGCAAACCTTTCTTTCCAGAACAATGTAGCTAGCATAGGTTGAGACATCATAGCCTGCTATATGAGGGTAGATAAGGTGGCTTAACCTGTTATGTGAGGGTTCCCACCATTCTAGATAGAGTTACATGTTATATGAGGGTTTCTCATATGTTTTCCTTACCAGTGGTGCGATATTGACACCCTTCCAATCAGGGCATAGATTGGACCCCAGCTCAGCTATTATAGCACTTTTGGGGTATGTTAGTTAGATATACTTCCCACAGTTTTATGTTACAGAATCAAGACTATCAGATACATTCAATCAATCTCAGTAATAGTACTCAGATAGTTCTTTAGATTTCAGGACTGTAAGATATAGTCAACCCATATACAGTACAAAACTCAGATAGTTCCATCAGATTCAGGACTGCCTGCTATAGTCACCCACATTATCAGTTATACCCAGATACAATCACCCATGTTATCAGTATTATTCAGATATAGTCCTTTATCTTATCAGTCATATCAGTTACTAGCATGTCACTCTATTAGAATACAGACTCAGAAAATCACAAAATCACATTGTCAGTTACAATTACGTATTTATGCATGTATTCTCACATTCATGTTAGACAGTCAGTTAGCATTATTCATGTATGTGAACCATTTCATATAGCCTACCTCAAATGTATACTCAGTATATATGTACTAATGTATTCACGCTATGGTGCTTTTTCTTATGTTACACCATTGGTTCAGAGACACGAGTTCCAAATCAGCAGTAGATTCCAATTTTAGCAGTCAGAGTAGGAGAGAGTGCTCATCCTTTGAGGACATAATGATTTTCTAGTATATCATTGATTAGTTTATTAGTTGGAGTTAGTGGGGACATGTCCCCTCAACTCCTTATTCAGATTCTTCAAAAAGTAGAGGCTTTCAGACTAGATGCAGACTAGATATAGACTATCATGTTTTAGACTTCAATTTTATTTTGGGTATTCTATTACCCCACACAGATGTTACATTATTCAATTAGGTTCATGATCAAACCTTATGGCCTTTCAGTGTATGTTTCTGAGTTATTATGTTATGTTATGCAGTATACAACTACATATATCAGTCATGGGTTAGCTTGTGGTCCTTCGGGGTCACGAGCACTATGTAGCATTCTAGTTCAGCAAATCAGGTCGTTACAGAGAAGCCCATGCAGATTAGTTCCTGAATCTTCGCCAAGGGAACATGATCATGAGAGAGTATAGCCTCCGATTTAATTCTTTAGCTAGGTATGCTTCTACTGTAGTAGCTACTATGGATGATAGAGTTCATTGATATGTGGATAAATTTGATCTATATCTAGTTAGAGATTGTACTATTGCTGCTTTGAACAAAGACATGAACATAGCAAGGATACAAACTTTTTCACAAAAAATGGAGGATCAGAGGCAAAGGAGAAGAACACAAGAATTAGAAAGAAGATATTCCAAGAGGGACAGATCTACGAGGCAGTTCATGGCATCCCAAAGAGAGTTTAGGCCTCAGTTTTCTAATAGACCACCTAGGCCATTATCTTCTTATTCTACAGCTAGTACTCCACCACAGTTTCAAGGGTCTAAAGGCAACCAGTATGGGCAAAAAAGTGAGAGTCATAGTTCACGAACAATGGGGTGTCAAGGAAAGGGAGCATGAGCCAATTAAGGCCTCCTCGGCAGCTATGTAAACAATGTGGAAAGCTCCATTTACATGTTGGTTCAGGAAAAATGTTTGATATTGGTGTGGTATGTTAGGAAATATGATGAGAGAATACCCTCAAAAGGACATAGGTGGTATGGAACGACCTACAGGATCAGCCGTTGCATCATCATCATCGGTGCCTTATTCAGGTAAAGGTGTACAACCTATCGGTTGTGGTAGAGATGCTATAGGAGAAGCTAGGTCTACTGGATTTCGGAATCATACAAATGCTTTAGCGGATTGACAAAATTCAGAGGCTTATCGAGATGTGGTTACAGGTACATTGTCCATATTTTCATGTGATGTATATGCATTAGTTGATTCGGGTTCTACATTATAATATGTCACTCCATTGGTTGCTGGAAAGTTGCAAAAAATACCATAATTTCTTGTTAAGCCACTTTAAGTATCTATGCTGATTGGTGAATCTATTCTAGCTAGGAGAGTGTATTGAAATTCTATAATAACTATTTGCAGTCACGATACAATGGCTGACCTGGTTGAGTTAGAAATGGTTGATTTTGATGCTATAATGGGTATGGATTGGTTATCTTCTTGTTATGCCATAGTAGATTGCCGAATTAAGGTGTATTTCTATTTTCTAAAAGAGGCAATCATTGAATGGAGGGGTAATATTGGTGCACCAAAAGGTAAATTTATTTCTTATTATAAGGCAAAAAAATGATTTCAAAGGGTTACATATGTCATCTATTTAGGGTGAAGGATACAGATGCTGAGCCACTAACTCTTCAAACTATTCCAGTAGTAAATGAATTTCCTGAATATCTTCCAGGTTTGCCTCCAGAATGAGAATTGGAGTTTTGTATTGATGTGATTTCAGGTACTCAACCAATTTCAATTCCTCCGTATAGAATGGCCCCGTCAGAGTTACGGGAGTTGAAAGAGCAATTGAAAGACTTGATAGAAAAAAGATTCATAAGGCCTAGTGTGTCCCCTTTGGGAGCACCAGTGTTATTTGTGCGTAAGAAGGATGGCTTATTGAGAATGTGTAATGACTATCGGCAATTGAAGAAGGTGACTATTAAGAACAAATATCTCCTTCCGAGAATTGATGACTTATTTGATCAGTTGCAAGGAGCCAAGTGGTTTTCAAAGATTGATTTGAGGTCTGGTTACCACCAAATGAGGGTCAAAGAGAAGGACATACCCAAGACAGATTTTCGAACACGATACGATCATTACGAGTTTCTAGTGCACCTGCAACTTTTATGCATTTAATGAATAGGGTGTTCAAGCCATTCTTGGATATGTTTTTGATAGTTTTTATAGATGATATTTTGGTTTATTAGAGATTAAATGAGGACCATGACAATCACTTACGATAGGTATTGCAGATTCTTCATGATCGTAAGCTATATGCAAAGTTCTCTAAATGTGAGTTTTGGTTAAAATCTATGGCATTCTTAGGTCATATTGTATCTAATGAAGGGATAAAGGTTGATACTCAAAAGAAAGAAGCCGTGAAGAATTGGACAAGACCTATAACGCCCACGGAGGTTCATAGTTTCCTTGGGTTGGCATGTTATTATTGAAGGTTTGCTGAAGGATTTTCTTTAATCTCTTCACCTTTAACAAAGATAACACACAAAGCTTCGAAGTTCCAATGGAATGATTCATATGAAAGAAGTTCCCAATATTTGAAGAATAAGTTAACTTATACACCCATATTGGTACTTCCATAAGGCACAGAACGGTATGCAGTGTATTGTGATGCTTCAAGAATTGGCTTAGGGTGTGTATTGATGCAACATGGTAAAGTCATAGCATATGCCTTAAGACAATTGCGGCCAAATGAGCAAAATTATCCAATAAATGATCTGGAGCTAGCAGCAGTTTAAGGACTTGTATGGAATTCATGTTGATATATATATGGAACACAAGATTTTGAAATATATCTTTAATCAGAAGGACCTAAATTTGAGGCAGCGAAGATGTCTTGAGTTACTAAATGATTATGATGTTGATATTTTGTATCATCCGAGAAAAGCAAATATGGTAGCTGATGCATTAAGTCAAAAGTCTATGGTTGTCACTTATGGACAATCTATAGAATGACAAGGGATGACTAAGGATCTACACCAACTAGCTAATTTGGGGGTTCACCTTCTTGAAACTCCAGATGAGGGGCTTATTGTGCATAATGTCGCAGAATCTTCACTAGTAGCTGAAGTGAAAGAGAAGCAATGTGTAGATCCCATTCTATTAAAGATAAAGGAAAATGTGAAATGTGGTATGATGAAATCATTTGAGCTTACACAAGAGGGAGTACTTCGATGCCAAAACAGATTGTGTGTGCCGAACGTAGATGAGCTAAGAAGAGGATTATGATAGGGGAACATCATTCAAGGTATTCCATCCATCTGGGATCGACTAAATTGTATCATGATTTGAAAGGAATATATTGGTGGGGTGACATGAAGAAGAACATTGCAGAATTTGTAGCCAAATGTACAAATTGTCAAAGAGTTAAAGTAGAGCACCAAAAGCCCAGGGGTTATATGCAATGTATAGATCTTCGAATTTTGAAGTGGGACATGATCAACATAAATTTTGTCACTAGTTTTCCTCGTACATCTCGAAGGTTTGATTCCATATGGGTGATAGTTGATAGGCTTACCAAATCAGCACACTTTCTACCAGTTAGGACCACTTACACAGTTTAAGAATATGACAAATTATATATTAAAGAGGTAGTTCGGCTTCAGGGAGTACCAATCTCTATTATATCAGATCCAGGAGCACAATTTACTATAAATTTTTGGAAGTGTTTCCAGAGAAATTTGGGAACACAAGTGAATCTAAGTACAACTTTTCACCCTAAAACAGATGGACAAGCAGAACGTACCATTCAAACACTTGAAGATATGCTACGAGCTTGTGTATTGTACTTTAAAGGTAGTTGGAATGATAATTTACCTCTCATCGTGTTCACCTACAACAACGGCTATCATTCAAGTATCAAAATGGCACCGTATGAAGCATTGTACGGAAGAATCTATAGATCACCAATTGGATGGTTTGAAGAGGGTGACACTGCCTTGTTCGGGCCAACTTTTGTTCTTCAAGCTATGGAAAAGGTAAAGTGATCCAACGATGGCTAGAAACATCCCAAAGTCAACACAAGTCATATAAAGATGTTAGAAACAAGGGGATAGAGTTTTCTATAGGTGATTGGGTATTCTTGAAGGTGTCACCAATGAAGGGGGTTATGAGATTTGGTAAGAAAGGAAAACTAATTCCACATTATATAGGACCATACAAGGTTACTCTAAGGTTTGGCGAAGTCGCTTATGAATTAGAGCTACCCCAAGAGCTCTCAACAGTCCATCCAGTATTTCATGTCTCAATGCTTCGAAAGTACATAAGAGATCCATCTCATATAACTCCTACTGAAGATGTATAAGATAGGGAAGATCTTACCTATGAAGAAATACCTATTGCTATCCTAGATCGACAAGTTAAGAAGTTAAGGAATAAAGAAATATCTTCTGTAAAAGTGCTTTGGAGGAACCAACAAGTAGAAGAGATAACAAGGGAAGCTGAAGAAGCGATGAAATCTAAGTAACCCCATTTGTTCAAATACGAAGATAAAGTCCAAGATGCTGAATTAGAGCAATAACAAGTGTAATATATAAATACTATGTGATCATAGGGATATTAAACTTAGGCTTGAACTTTTTTTGGTTGGATTGTTATGCTAACATTTGAGGACGAATGTTCCTAAGGGGGGAAGGATGTAACATCCTGTATTTTGCTTGTACTTGTTCCAATTATATTGAACCTGGTATAGCCTTGTGGTATAGGTAATGGATGATTGTTATGCAAGTATTAATAGTGTAGATGGAATTATAGATGCTTCCCTTACAGTTTAATGTGATGCAACCAAGCTAACATCGATACAACTATTTAAACATAGGATCGTAAGCAAGTATTTGAATCTAAAGTTTAAAGTGACCAAGTGTGTATAAGTTGTAAGTTAGATTAAGGGGATTAGGAGCTGGAAATGGAATGAAATATTGAGGTGCTTTCTTTTCTTAATTAAGCTAGTAGGTTAGTCACCCACTTAAGCTTTTTGGACCAAATTAAGGGACCTATGGTTATGGACCATATTTGGGCCTATACTAACATACTCATTTGGGCGCAAATTGAATAAAAGAGGAAGAAAATGGAAAAAAGGCCCAATGCTCAAATCTTCCAAGGCCTAAATATAATTGAGCGCAACTAAGTAACTAAGAAAGTAGGTGTATCACCTACTTTGACATTTTGAGATGCTTGAAATCCTTAAGTAAGTGAATCACCTACTTTGACCAATTTGTTTAAATTTGTGGTCCAAAATTAGCTAGGTGGATGGCCAAAAATAGAGGCTTTATAAGAAGAAGTTTCTGGTCATTTCCCTCATTATTAAGTCATAAAAAAGGTTACACTTCACAAACTCTCTCTACTTCCTTTTAAGAAACTAGGAGCAACCCTATTTTCTTTTCTAGGATTTTTGAAGAAACTCGAACCTTTGCAGCCCAAGGTAAGTGAACACGCTTATGTTTTAGCTTAATTATATCATGAAAGCTTAGGAAAACATGCTATAGGTTCCTAATTATAAATACATGGCAGACTATAGAACAAACTACTTGCTCACTTTTTCTTGGTGATTAAGATATCTCTTTTCTTCTTTGGTTTAAAGTGTGAAGGAATGCGAAAGTTGAAGTTCTTAAGGAGTTAAAATTTAAAAGAATAAGTTACAAAACTGAGGTAAGGTGACTTCTCCATTTGGTTCTCCGTGTATATGAATTTGATAGAAAATTATAGATGTGTTGTTATTTAGATCTCAAGAGATGATGAGTTTAATTATTGATTGCTACAATAAAAGGAATTTGGGGCTATTTTGTGGAATTTTTTGTGGGTATATGTTGTGGGATGCCAGTTTTTTATTAGACAAAAGTGTGACTAATTCGAATTCAAATATAGAAGAAAGGTGTGATGGTACACCACCGAACTAATTATTGCATTTGTTACTGCGCAATCTATTTTGCGTATTATTTGGAATGTGTAATGAAGTTGAAGTGGTTTTTGTGAATCTTATAAGAAAATGTATAGTATGTGGGGGTAATTAGAGTAGAAAAAAGGTCAAGGTAACACCCTTGATTGATAGAGTAAAGGCTTACTACCCAATTGCTATTTTGGTGAAGTTAAATAGCCAACATGTGACGGTCGGTTGCTAATATTCGTTTGCCATATATTTTATTATAGATAAGTAATAATAAAGGTCGGGGTGTTGAGTTGGGATGGTATTGGAGTTGTACAACTAGGTATGTAAGGCATTCTCTATTTTACACTCTTTGGCATAAAATCGGACATTTGTTCCATAGAGTAAGCTTCTGAGGTTATCCTATAACAAGTGATACATAATGGCAGCATATTATATCCCATGTAGCCAATGACCTTGTTCCCACTCTCTAATCTATTAAAACACCTCGATAGATGCTTATTATTTGACTTGCACATCTATTTTCACTAGAAAATTTCAGAAGTTCTCCAGTTACTTAAATAAGACCCATGTGTAGTTTCAGCTTCTAAACGCTTTGTTTGTGTGCCAACAGCTCCTCCCTACCTCATTTTCATTGCATTAAGTGTCCATTTATATGTCTCTTATTAGAAGATTATTCGTTCAAGGTACCATAATGTGATAACCACAAAAGTAACAATATCAAAGCCTAAATAAACTAAGTAACGCAAATCTGTAAAACGAGTGGAAGCTCAGGGGCGTAAGCCTAGTATGGGACAATCTCGATACCTTTATATGTGGGTGGCATCTCAGGGGCATAAGCCTAGCATAGTCCGATCCCAATCTTAATATGTAGGTGGCAGCTCAGGAGTGTAAGCTTAGCATGGGCCGATCCTAATTTATCTATTTACCACTGATCAGCTGGTCATTTGCATTATATATGGCTTACAAAGATTATGAAGTAATAAAGGTAAAAGTGAAGAAAGGAATGTAATATATGTAGTCCTACAAGTATATATAAAGGTGGTCTAGTAGTACTACTTATACACTTGTATCTGATTTCTATTAAGCTCTTGTGTCGTGCATTGTTACCTTCAGCCTTACATATTCAGTACATATTTTTCTACTGACGTCCCTTACGGGGGACCTAAATTTCATACTGCAGGCACAGGTACTTCAGCTCATACAACTCACTAGTAGGAGCGCAGGCTTTTCAGTGACTATTGGTGAGCTCTAAGTTGATTCTGGGCTTTCCGAGTCTGTTCCATATATTTTGGTATTATGCAGTGAGTCAAGAGTAGGGCGGGGGTTTGTTCCAACCCTAACTAAGTCTATGTATCTTTTAGAGGCTTTGTAGACTAATGTAAAGTTATAATAGTGTTTGTCTTTAGACGTGGTGGCCCCAAAGACCAAGTGTTGTATATATAAGTTTGTGCTTGCTTATCTAATTATTCTCACCGATACATAATATCATATTGGTTGGATCCTTTGGATGTCATAGTTACATACATGAGAAGTACAAGGATATGAATTAGTTCTCTCGGGCCTTTACGACTATGGGTGACTGTCTGCCACAATAGAAGTTGAGGCGTGACACTTTAACACTATGAAAATTTGGACATTCAGCTACAAATTCTGCAATGTTCACATTCCTGTCAAATCATGATACATTTTAGTTTACCCTGGGTGGATGGAAGACCTTGAATGATGTGCCTCTATCATAATCCTCTTTTGTAGCCCATCTATATTAGGCACACATAATCTATTTTGGCATCGAAGTACTCCCTCTTGCGTTATCTCAAATGACTTGGTCATACCACATTGTACATTCTCCTTAAATTGTAATAGTATGGGATCTGCATATTGCTTCTCTTTCACTTCAGCTACTAATGAAGATTCTGCCTCATTATGCACAATAAGCCCTCATCTGGAGTTTTAAGAAGGTGAACTCCCAAATTGGCTAGTTGGTATAGATCTTTAGTCATCCCTTGTCTTTCTATAGATTGTGCCATGGTCTTCCGACTTAACGCATCTTCTACCACATTTGCTTTCCCCGGATGATACAAGATATAAACGTCAGTCTTTTAATAATTTAACCCATCTTTGCTGCCTCAAATTTAGGTCCTTATGATTAATGATGTATTGCAAACTCTTGTGGTCAGCAGATATGTCAACTTGAATCCCATACAAGTAGTGATGCCATATTTTTAAGGCAAATATAACCGCTGCTAGTTCCATATCATGCGTCGGATAATTCTTCTCATGTGGCCGCAATTGTCTTGAGGCATATGCTATGACTTTACCATGCTACATCAATACGTATCCTAAGCCAATTCTTGAAGCATCACAATACACTGTATACTCCTCTGTGCCTTCTTGAAGTACCAATACGGGTGTGGAAGTCAACTAATTCTTTAGATCTTGGAAACTCCTTTCACATGCTTCATTCCATTGAAACTTGAAAGCTTTGTGTTTTAGCTTTGTTAAAGGTGAATAAATTGAAGAAAACCCTTCAACGAACCTCCTATAATAACCTGCCAACCCCAGGAAACTACGAACCTCCATCGGCGTTATAGGTCTTGGCCAGTTCTTCATGGATTCTATATTTTGAGTAACAACCATTATCCTTTCGTTAGATATAATATGACCCAAAAATGCCACAGATTTTAACCAAAACTCACATTTAGAGAACTTCACATATAGGTTACAATCACGAATAATCTATAACACCTGTCGCAAGTGACTGGCATGGTCCTCCTTTGATCTCGAATAAACCATAATATTATCTATAAAAACTATCACAAACACATCTAAGAATGGCTTGAACACCCTATTCATCAAATTCATTAAAGCTGCGGGCGTATTAGTAAGTCCAAAGGACATGACTTGAAACTCGTAATGACCATACCATGTTCGAAAAGTTGTCTTGGGTATATCATTCTCTTTGACCCTCACTTGGTGGTAATCTAACCTCAAATCAATCATTGAAAAGCACTTGGAGCCTTGCAACTGGTCGAATAAGTCATTAATTCTCGGAAGGGGATATTTGTTCTTAATAGTCACCTTATTAAGTTATCGGTAGTCAATATACATTCACAATGAGCCATCTTTCTTACGTATAAATAACACTGATACGCCCCAAGGGGACATACTAGGATTTATGAATCCTTTTTCTAGCAAGTCTTTTAATTGCTCTTTTAACTCCCGTAATTCTGCCGGGGCCATTCTATATGGAGGAATTGTGATTGGTTGAGTACATGGAATTACATCAATACCAAACTTCACTTCTTATTCTGGTGGCAAACCTGGAAGATTTTCAAGAAATATATTGGGAAATTCATTTACCACTGGAATAGTTTGAAGAGTTGGTGGCTCCATATCTGTATCTCTCACTTTAACTAGATGATATATGTAACCCTTGGAAATCATGCTTTTTCCCTTTAAATAAGAAATAAATTTACCTCTTGGCACACCAATATTACCCCTCCATTCAAGCACTGTCTCTCTTGGAAAATGGAAATACACCCTCTTAGTTTGGTAATCTACTGTAGCATATCAACAAGCCAACCAATCCATAACCATTATAGCATGAAAATATACCATTTCTAACTCAAACAGGTCATCCATTGTATCACGACTACAAATAGTTATTACACAATTTCGATACACTCTTTTAGCTATAATAGATTCACCAACCAGCGTAGACACTTAAAATGGCTTAACTAGCAATTCTGGTGTTCTTTTGAACTTCCCAGCAACTAATGGAGTGACATATGATAATGTAGAACCAAGATGAATTAATGCATATACATCATGTGAAAAGATGGACAATGTAGCTGTAACCACATTTGGAGAAGCCTCTAAATTTTGTCGATCTGCTAACGCATATGTACGATTCTAAACTCTACTAGAGCTAGCTGATCCTTTAATACCTCTACCATGACCCATAGGTTGTACACCTCTACTTGAATGAGGATCTGATGATGATGATGCAATGGCTGATCCTGTAAGTCGTGCCATACCACCCATGCCCCATTGTAGGCATTCTCTCATCATATGCCCCGATGTACCTAACCAAAAATAGGGATTTGTCCCAAACCAACATGCACCTAAATGAAGCTTTCCACATTGTTTACATGGATATCGAGGAGGACTTAATTGGATCACTCCCTTGCTCTTGATACCCCGCTATTCGTGAACTCTGACTCTCACTTCTTTGTCTAAACTGGTTGCCTTTGGACCTTTGAAAATGTGGTGAAGCACTAGATGTAGGATAAAAAGATAATGTCCTAGGTGATCTATTTGAAAACCGTGTCCTAAACTCACCTTGGGATCCCATGAACTGCCCCGTAGATCTGTCCATCTTAGAATACCTTCTTTCCAATTCTTGTGTTCTTCTTCTTTGCCTCTAATCCTCTATTTTTTGTGCAAAAGCTTGTATCCTTGCTATGTCCATGTCTTTGTTCAAAGCAACAATAGTACAATATCTAACCAGATAGGGGTCCAATCTATGCATATATTGATGAACTCTATCATCCATAGTAACCACTACATTAGGAGCATACCTAGCCAAAGAGTTAAACCAGAGCCTGTACTCCCTCACGCTCATATTCCGTTGGCGAAGATTTAGGTACTGATCTGTACGGGCCTCTCGAATCTCAAATAGAAGATAACGATCAAGAAATTCCTCTTTGAACTCTTTCCAAGTAGCTGAAGTTGCATCGATACCCCTAGATCGTTTCCAGTCTTCATGCCAAAATATAGCTTCCCCTTTGAATCTATATGCTGCTAGCTCAATCGTCTCTTTACCCGATACATGCATGACATCTAGAGCCCTTTGGATTTGATCAATAAAGTCCCATGGGTCTTCGTTAATATTTGATCCGGTGACTACGGGAGGATCCAATTTAAGAAAATCCTGTGTTCGTTGGCTAGCTGCCCTATCTGCACCACTAGAACCAGTGGTTGGAATAGTTTGTCCTTGAAATTGTCCAACAACTATACGAGCCAACAATTGCACCGCACTCCTTATATCTTTGTCAGTAGCATTAATAGGTAGTTCTGAGGATGCGGTTCTTCTCCTCCTTAGTTCTTCTGGAGATGGAGGAGTAGAAGAAGTTTGTGATACAAACTCTGCTTGAGCCTAATTTTTATTAGCTTCTCTAGGTGGTGACTTTCTGGTCCTTTAACCGGCAGCCACGTCTACTCGCTTACCTGTATTCTTACTCCTTCTTGTAACCTACATCTTTACTATAATGAGAGGAAAAAATAGGTTTAATGGTTAAATATGACTTCACCAACGACTTGGGCTCTATTACACGATATAAGATGTGAAAAAAAAAGAAACAACCCCTAAATTCCCATAGCATCTTGTTTATAGATGTGGTGCCCTAGGAGGACCTGCTCTGATACCACTTTTATCACACCTCAAATCCTATTGGGGCGGACAGGCACCGGTAGTCGTAAAGGCCCGAGAGAACCAATCCATAACCTTGTACTTCTAATGCATGTAACTATGAAAACCAAAGGGTCTGACAAATATGATATTATGCATCGATAAGAATATCTACATTGGCAAGAACAAAATTATATATACAACACTTGGCCATTGTGGCCACCACATCTAAAAGACAAGACACTACCATGTTTAACTATACATTAGTCTACAAAGCCTCTAAAAGATACATAGACTTAGATAGTGATGTGAAAAACCCCCTCCCTACTCTTGACTACTACACAATCCAAAATATATGGAACAAACTTGAAAAGCCCCAAATCAACCTGGAGCTCACCAAAAATCACTGAATAGCCTGTGCTTCTACTAGCGAGGTGTATTAGCTGAAGCACCTATGCGTGCAACATGAAATGCAGGTCCCCCGTGAGGGACGTCAGTACGAAAATATGTGCTGAATATGTAAGGCTGAACGTAACAACATATGATACAAGATCTAAATAGAAATCAAATACCAGTGAATAAATAGTGCTAGTAGACCACCTTTATATATTTATAGGATCAGGTACATTACATTCTTTTCTTCATTTTACCTTTCTTACTTCATAATTTTTGTAAGTCATATAATACAAATGACCAGTTGATCAGTGGTAAATAGACAAATAGGGATCGGTCCATGCTACGCTTACGCCCCTGAGCTGCCACCCATAAATAAACATTGGGATCGGACTATGCTAGGCTTATGACTCTGAGATGCCACCCACATATACAGGTATTGAGATTTGCCCATGCTAGGTTTATTCCCCAGAGCTGCCACTCGTTTTACAGATTTACATTACTACGTTTTTTTAACCTTTGAGATTATTACTTTGGTGGTCATAACATTATGGTACCTTAAAACTATAATTTACCAATAAGAGACATATAAATGGGCACTTAATGCAAAAAAAATAAGGTAGGGAGCTATTGGAACACAGATGAAGTGTTTTGGAGCTTAAAATAGCACGTGGGTCTTATTTGAGTAAATGGAGAACTCCTGGAATTCTATAGTGAAAATAGACATGCAGGTTTAATAATAAGAATGTATTGAGGTGTTTTAACATGTTAGAGAGTGGGAACAAGGTCATTGACTACATGGTATATAATATGCTTCCATTATGTATCACTTGTTTTAGGATAACCTTGGAATCTTACTTAATGGACCAAATGTCCGATTTCATGCCAAAGAGTGCAAAATAGAGTGTGCCTTACATACCTGATTATATAACTCCGAAACTAACCAAACTTGACTTCCCGCCTTTTATATTACTTATTTACAATAGAAGATATGGTAAACTAATATTAGCAACCAACTGACACGTTTGGCCTATTTAACTTCACAAAAATAGTAACCGGGCAGTAAGCTCTTAATCTATCAATTAAGGGTGTTATTTTAACCCGTTTCTCTTCCAATTAAACCCACATACCTTACATGTACTGATAAGGTTCACCGAAACCACCTTGGCTTCATTACACATTCCAAACAATACGCAAAACAAATTGGGCAGTAAACAAATGGAATAATTAGTTCGGTGGTGTACCACCACACCTTTCTTCTATATTTGTTACAAACTAATCACACCTTTCTCTAACATCAACCTGGCATCCCATAACATATACATACAAAACAGTCCATAAAATAGTCCCAAATCCCTTTTATTGTAGGAATCATTTATTGAACTCATCATCTCTTAAGTTCTTAATAAAAACATATTCATAATTCTCTCTCAAATTCATATATAAGGAGAACAAAATGGAGCAGTCACCTTACATTAATTCTATAACTTATACTTAAATTCGAACTCCTCAAGAACTTCAACTTTCACTTGACTTCACACTTTAAACCAAAGAAGAAAAGAGATCACTTAATAACAAAGAAAAAGTGAGCAAGTAGCTATTCTATATTCTGCCATGTATTTATAATTAGACACCTATAGCATGTTTTCCTAATCTTCCATGAGATAATTAAGCAATAACTTGAGTGTCACTTACCTTATCATGCAAAGATGGGGGTTTCTTCAAGAACCCTAGAAGGAATTTTAGGGCTGCTATTGTTATCCTATTTAAGAAAGGGAGAAAGATGAAATTTAAAAGGGAATATTGTGGTTAAAATGAGAAAAATGGCCATCTATATTGATCTTATATTGAGCCCTTATTAACCTCATTTCGAACCATAAATTAGTCAAGTAGGTGATGCACCTACTTAAGGGTTCAAGATGCTCAAAATTTCAAAGTAGGTGAGGCACCTACTTGCTTAAATTCTTATTTTGGGCTCAATTAACTTGGGCCTTTGACAAATTTAAGTGATGGGCCATTTCTCCATTTTCTTCCTCTTTTCTTCAATTTGGCCCAAATGAGTACATTAGTTTAGGCCCAAACCTGGTCCATATCTATGGGTCCATTAATTTGGTCCAAAAAGCTTAAGTAGGTGACTCACCTACAAGCTTAATTAAGTCAAGCAAGCACCTCAATATTTCATTCCATTTATAGCTCCTAATTCCTTTAGTATAACCTTCAACTTGTACACACTTGGTCACTTTAAAATTTAGATCCAAATACCAGCTTACAATCCCAAGTTTAAATAGTTATATCGATGTTAACTTGATCGTATCACATAAAAATGTATGACTAATATCTGTAATTTTATCTACACCATTAATACTTGCATAAACAACCTCATCCTTTACCTATACTATAAGGCTATACCAAGTTACCTATAAATAGGGAAAGTACATGCAATGTACGGGGAGTCACACTGTTGGACCTACTTTTCGAGGCCAACACAAAGAGGTCCGAGCCATGATCCACCAAAGAGATGAACAATGTACTTGGAGGACCCTATTTGAGCTCCTAAACCCACAATCCCATGCGTGGATAATTTCTTGGAGATTGGAATGTGTTTTGGATAGCCAAAAGACCCAAAACACTAAAGGAGAAGGTTATGAGAAGACCTGTTAATTGACTAACCTGCCGTTCCATGAAACACAAAAGAAGCAAGTGAAGAAGCACTCCACTGCCTCAAGTTGATGAACAAGGCGACGGTCAGTCACCACAACTGTCACCCTTGGGCAGAAACCTATTGTCTCCTAACGACAGACATGCGACAACCAGTCAAGCAGGTGACAGTCAGTCACTCAAGCCATCACCCTTAAGCGGTAACTGATGTTGGACGTAACTTTTTAGTGGGTCATGGGCCATTTTAGGGCCTTAATATAATAATTAGTCTTGGAATATAAATACATAGCTTAGAGTTTCTTTCTAGATTAGTTTTTTGATGATAAATTTTACATGATTTCATGAGAACTCTATGGGAGTGTTTGAGTGCTTGGAAAAGCATTTGTTGAACCTTGTTTAGAAACATTGGTTGTAAGGGAGATTTAACCCCCTTTGTTGTCACATAAGATCTAGGTGCTCATTGATAATCCATTAAGGGAGGTTTAGGGTCTGAAATACCTATAGATTTCCCTTTTTGTTATCAATTTTGTGTCTATATTTCTATCATCATTATCTCGTCCTTCTATCTTTACTTTCTGCATCTTCGATTCGAGTCCTTGTGGTTTGGATCTTATCATCCACAGAATTGGTGGTATAAGGTTGGAAGATAGATAAGGACTTACCCCTTACAAGTCATGACTAGTAGGTGTATACATAAGACCCTTAGCATGTGTGTACAGGGTATAGGTGAGTGTAACAGTGTCACGATACAATTTCTTTGGTCATGAAACCTACCATAATCCTTCACTAGGTACGCCAACCCATAGTTCAAAATAACTAGTAATAGACTAATAAGAAAAGTGATTTAAACTAAATAACAGAGAACCAAGACAAGAAGGAAGTAAATAAATTCTCAAAACCTAGTGAAGTCAGTACAAGAGCTTCTAATACAATAGGAGTAGAATGTTGAATACAAAGTAATATATAAAGTCGCCTATGAAATAAAAAAAATAAAGACCAGTCTAACAATAAAAGGGAGAGCAGGAAAAAATCTAAACGTTAGGAGCTTACCTAAAATCTTGATCCATGGATGCTTTGTATGGTACACATATCAAAGGAAAGAACTAGTACTATGATCTGCATACTACAAAAGTGTGATATGAGAGCAAAACATAAGGCACTTCATCGGCACGATTGACAGAGCTCCAAAGATAATAAAAGTGTAAATAATATATAAAGCCGTAATATAAACTATAGACAATGAATCAAGAAGCAAAACATAATAATAATAATTGAAAACTAAGGGTACACTATCAAATACTACAAGTAATCAGGGATGAAGAACGGTTCCATAAGTAACTAGTCCTTATACGATAGTACAATGAAAAAAGAGATAACAATATATAATAGTAGTAGGAATAAATCAAATGATATACAAATAATAGCTAGAGAAGAATGGATATACAAATATACCAATATGAAGGTACTGCTCTGATGGAGCTAGTCTAACATCAATAAAATCATAAACAATAAGGAAGCTAATTCTAGTCTAATATAGTCTCTAAGATAAAATGTGGATAATCAGAAGGTGACTTAACAATGATAAATCTTACCATAATAATGACAAAAGGGATTAGAATGTACCAACAACCTCGGGTACCAGTCCATAACCAGTCTTCCACGAACCATACAATAAGATCCAACAATAATGTAACCAACTAACTTAGACAACCAATAACCCCAACTATCCCCCATAAGCCCTGAGAGGCAACAAGCAACCATAACTTTTATCTATACATCCCCCCAAAAGACAGATAGATAAAAGCACCAAGCAATTATACTGGTGATAGGCAATGCATATTAGTGAAGAAATGCAAATCCACTTCGTCCAGTACTAGAGATAAATAAGAGTATTATAATTTCCCATACTTGAACCGATGCTAAATAACTATAAATCTTTACATTCATTGATCGAGATCAAGTTTGGGACTAAAATTGTAGAATAATGTAGAAAGGATCAAACTCTTCCTCTACCAAAGTAAGTAGGTAGTGATAAAATGAGTGGATCAATAATTAACAAGAACCTATGTCTTATTTCCAACTTAATATGTTTAGTTAAAAGTTTCATAATTTCATAATAAGGGTGATAAGACTTCTATTGTAAAATAATTGATTTTAAAAGTGAAAAGTGAGAACAAATACCTTTTTTGATAATAGTAGTAAAACAAAGGTTCTGATCAAAATCATACTAATAAATAAGCGTAAATATGTTTAAATGTATGCATGCCATCAATGGTACCCAAATTAGACAAACGTAAGAATCCAAGTGACTATATACTATAACCATATCATTTCAAAGGATAGAAAACAAAATTGGTGTCCAACTGGTATTATAACGATGACCTCGGGCATAATATATGAATAACAGGCATCAACATTATAATTTAGGGAAACTATGTTAACTAGGGGAATAAAGCTACTAGGAAGATCTATTTCGATAATATCATCCAATTAAATAAGTAATATGGAAAGTCTTATACTAAAGCATCCTTTAGGGAAATCTGTGGTTAAGTAAGTCTGCATTCAAGTGTAATAGGATCCTACAACCATAACAAGTATTCTAGTGTAAGGTTTAGATCACCTTTATATTCTAAATATCCAAATAGGAAAATTTATGATATTACTAGGTATAAAACTATCCTATAATCTCTACCTAGAATACAATCTATACATTACACCATCTCATAGAAAAAAGTTGACCTGAGCATACCTTGTAGCCATACCGCAACCTTTAATCATCCCTGAATTGCTTGTGTTAGCTTCATGATATTGAAAATGATGTCACACTATAAAGATCATAATATACACATTAACATGATTAAAACAATATCAATATTGTTATATAAAGTTCCAGGTCTAAAATTAGGTCTAAAATAGGCAAGTAGGACCTATACATGAAATCTCAAAAATTGAACGCGTTATTGAATCCCTCATGACTCAAGGAACATGAGAAGAAAATTTGAGCACTCTATGAGATCTACCTTCCACTCAAATTATCCTAAACATCAAGTAAAATCAATAGCTTTAATAGAGGAAATCAAGAGGAGGAGAAGCTCAGAAATTACTAGATTCAAATGAGATAAAGACCACCTTTGTGTTCCTATAATTTCCACAACCTTAAATTAATGTTCCCTAGCTATTTGTTGAGATCAAAAGACGTGTCAACAGTCTTGGAAATTAAGGAAAATGATTTGGGGTCGAAGGGGGAAACAAACATAAAAAGTTTATTTTTGGTTGCCTAGGTGCCAATGGAGCTGCCCAGGCACCCCACATGCTTGACAACCTTCCCTTTGCCTAGGACCATTCTTGGTCGGTAAGGAGACCTCACCAAGTTGACAAGATAGCTACTAAGGTGATGACACCAAAATACCAGCAACGCCAAATTTTTGTTTGGGTGCTTTTAGCCCATCCTTGTGTGTGATAAAGAACACTGCTACCTCATTCAAAATGGCATTTCGAACTCAAAAAATTTGATGGAATTTTTATTAAAGGTCATGTCAAAAAAATGTGGGCCCCGAACCCTATTTTTTTTTAACCAATTTCTCACCAATATCCCAAATGAGTCTGCAAA
Source organism: Capsicum pubescens (assembly GCA_030864215.1). Taxonomy (NCBI): domain Eukaryota; kingdom Viridiplantae; phylum Streptophyta; class Magnoliopsida; order Solanales; family Solanaceae; genus Capsicum; species Capsicum pubescens. Next base: position 186,278,041 of record CM061544.1, on the reverse strand, counting down.
CCTCGAGACCCAGATCAAGGGTCCCTCCTGTCTAAAATTAACGTTCTAGAGCTAAAGGTTTTGTTTGAATTTCCATATGAGTCTATTTACTAGGTGTTTTGGTTAGAGACTAATTTTTCAACACACAAAAATAAGATGAGAACCCAAACGAACTGCTCATAAACCCAACCGACGTTTTCAGCAAGTCATAAATGACTGGTATCTATTGTGCAAAGGCACCAAACAATGAAAATGTATGGAAATCAAGAAAATAACCTGGGTTTTATTTCAATATCAACTACTAAAACATTATTCAAAGGTTTGGCCAAGTCGTATATGAGTTATATCTACCCTAAGAGTTCTCAACAGTTTATCTAGTGTTTCATGTTTTAATGCTTCAAAAGTACATTGGAGATCTCCACCATATATTACTTCTACTGAAGATGTACAAGTTATGGAAGATTGACAAGTTAGGAAGTTAAGAAATAAAGAAATAGCTTTTGTAAATATACTTTGGATAAACCATCAAGAAGAAGATATCACATGTGAAGGTTAAGAAGCAATGAAATCCAAGTACACACATTAATTCAAATATGAAGGAAAGTCCAAGATGTTGAATTAAAGCAATAACAAGTAAGTAGAATATATAAATACTATGCGATCTTAGGAATATTAAACTTATGCTTGAACTTATTTAAGTTGGACAATTATGCTAACATTCGAGGATGAATGTTCGTAAGAGGGGGAGGATGTAACGCCATATATTTTGCATGTACTTATTCTACCAATATGAAACATGATAAGGCCTTGTGGTATAGGTAATGAACGAAATTTTTTATGCGAGTATTGATGGTTTAAATGGAGTCCCAGATACTGCCTATACATTTTAATACAATGCGACCAAGTTAACATCTATAAAACTATTTAACTTGGAGTGGTAAGCTGGTATTTAAATCTAAAGTTTAAGGTGACAAAGTATATACACGTTTTAAGTTAAAAAAGGGATTAAGAACCAAAAATGGAATAATTTATTGAGGTACTTACTTGACTTAATGAAGATAGTAGTTGAGTCATGTACATGAGCTATATTGTTCACACCTCAAATCCTATTCGGGCGGACAGGTACCTGTAGCCGTGAAGGCCCGAGAGAACCAATCCATAACCTTGTACTTCTCATGCATGTAACTATGACAACCAAAGGTTATAATAATATGATATGATGCATTAATGAGAATAATTACGTATGCAAGTGCAAAATTATATATACAAGACATGGCCGTTGGAGCCACACATTTAAAAGACAAGACACTACCATGTTTAACTTTACATTACTCTACAAAGCCTCTAAAAGATACATAGACTTAGCTAGGGTCGGGAAAAACCCCTGCCCTCCTCTTGACTACTGCACAATGCCAAAACATATGGAACAAACTCCGAAAGCCCTGAATCAGCCTAGAGCTCACCAATAGTCACTGAATAGCCTGTGCTTCTACTAGCGAGGAGTATTACCTGAAGCACTTGTGCCTGCAACATGAAATATAGGTCCCCCGTGAGGGACGTCATTATGAAAATATGTACTCAATATGTAAGGATGAAGGTAACAACACATGATACAAGATCTTAATAGAAATCATCTACAAGTGTATAAGTAGTACTAATAGACCACCTTTTTATATACTTGTGGGACAACGTACATTACATTCTTTTATTAATTTTTACCTTTCTTACTTTATAATCTTTGTAAGCCATATAATGTAAATTACCAACTGATCAGTGGTAAGTAGATAAATAGGGATCGACGCATGCTACGCTTACGCCTTTGAGCTGCCACCCACATAAGGACATTGGGATCGACCCATGCAAGGCTTATACCCCTGAGCTTCCACCCACATATAAAAGTATCGATATCGGCCCATGCTAGGCTTATGCTCCTAAGCTTCCACTCATTTTATAAATTTTCATTACTTAGTTTATTTAACCTTTGAGATTGTTACTTTGGTGGTCATAACATTATGGTACCTTAAAACAATACTCTACCAATAAGAGACATGTACATGGGAAGTTAATACAACAACAATGAGGTAGGCAGCTATTGGCACATAAATGAAGTGTTTAGGAGCTAAAAATACACATGGGTATTATTTGAGTAACTGGAGAACTTCTGAAATTTACTAGTGAAAATAGACGTGATGATTTAATAATAAGCATGTTTTGAGGCATCTTAACACATTAGAGAGAGGGAATAAGGTCATTGGTGACATGGAATGTAATACACTGCTATTATGTATCATTTATTATAGGATAACCTTACAAGCTTACTTGATGGAACAAATGTCTGATTTTATGCCCAAGAGTGAAAAATAGAATATGCCTTACATACCTGGTTATTTAACTTCGAAACTAACCCAACTTGATTTTACGCCTTTTAGATTACTTATATACAATAGAATATATGGTAAATTAATATTAGCAACCAACCAACATATTTGAGCTACTTAACTTTACCATAATAATAATCGGGTAGTAAGACCTTAACCTATCAATCGAGGATGTTATTTGAACCCTTTTCCCCTTCAATTATACCCGCTTACCATACATGTTCTTATATCATAAATAGATTTAGAATTCACTTAAAACAATCTCAAGAATCAATTCTTGAATCTTCAATAAAGAATTGAATGATTAACTTCCCCAAAGATATGCTTTAATCCCCAAAGTACTAGGTTACATAAAGTTTCTATAGATGAAAAACTTGTAAAAGATAAAAAAGATCCTCCACTAACCCTAAAATTTAGTATTTATATGTTCCCAGGTAAAAAGGAATTTAAAATTTAAAATCAGAAAAACCGCGTCCAAGTAAATGGCCAAAGTAGTGGTCCGTTGAAAGTCTGACGGTACACCATTTGGTCCGTCACTGAGTCCTTTAGAAGAGTGGTTTGTGGATAAAGCCTAATGATCCAACTGGTGGTTCGTCGAAAGTATGACGATGCACCATTTGGTCCGTCACTGAGTCCTTCAGAAGAGTGGTTTCTGGATAAATTCTGACGGTACACCTGGTGGTCCGTCGCAAGACCGACGGTCCACCATTTGGTCCTTCACTGAGTCCTTCAGGAGTCCATGTTTTGGTTAATCCTGATGATCCACCTAGTGATCCGTCGCAAGACTGACGGTCCACCATTTTAACCGTCAAATTCTTTTTTTGCTACTTTTTCGAAGTTTCTTCTGTGGTCCACTCCTTTCCCTAAAACATGAAAAAAAAACTCATTAAATACCACTTTGATTTCTTGAAAACATACAATTTTCCCAAGAAGATGATGCTAAATATTTCGTAAAAAACCCGAACATCAACACCCTCAACTTAAGATAATTACTTGTCCTCAAGCAACTCAGCACCTAATTGCGAACATGAACAATACAATGACCTACAACTAACCACTGAAACATTCTGATGTAACTATTCACTCATCATTTCACTCACATAAATTTAACACATCAGGGTCTACACTCGACATTAATCATAATTCAGCACACAAACATGGATGTTTCATCCCACAGAGAACAACAAAACTCAGTGAAACTCTAGTTTCCCTCAAAACAATGAAGTCCACCACTTATCACATGATGTGGACGCAATCTTAACTTTCACACTCATTAATGAAGTTACAAGCATAGTCTAAAATACCCATAGGCTTGCCCTAGCCATACGAAACCTTCTCAAGGTCGACTCGCTAGGATCAAGTAGGTCTTTTCAAGGCTTGTAATGAGGATTCAGGTTAGGTAAGGATATGCTTTTGGATAAAATGACTCATTAAGACTTAACTCTCTTTGCCTTGGCATCCCTGTAGCACAAATCAGCTCAATTACTACTTCTAATAACAGGCTCTTCATCAGACATAACCCCTCATTTTTTTTAAAGGAAAGAAGACAAACATCAACCACCCTTAACTTATGCTGATGCATTCAGTTAAGGTGCATAATATCTTTGAACTGATCAGGTCCAAAAGCTTTTAGATTAAAATTTACACTCACTTTCCATTTGGCATTTGCACCTTGACAAAAGTCACCCTCACTTTAGGTGTTTTGCCTAAGTTAAAGTGCACAATACCCAAATATTAAGCGAAGGACAAAGTAGGATGCTAACGCCCTACGAAGAGTAAATGAAAGTTATTGGAATTGAAAAATGGTCCTAAAGGCACAAAACGGCTTCAAATGAGATTAAAATCTTTTTGGTGGGGTTATTTATTTAGGCTAAGTGGGCTAAAAGTACAAGGAGGCCTGTTATCCTATCCTATTGAATCCACTAGAACATTATATCAATAACTCAGGAAAGTTCTAGGCATTATACTATGCAAGAACTGAAGGTAAATCCTCACACCCACAAGCAACTGAGCTAAACTTGTTCTGCAACTCTTAGAATGTTCATCACATGATTCATGCACCTCTTACAGAATAATGCCAAATGCAGATTTACTGAAGGTTATGTACACATGTTTGCATGAATAAAGTAAATAATTACATACATATGCTCATAGTCTTATGACAACATCATCCATTATCCATATTTAAAATAAAGTATTGAAACAGAAATATTTTATAGATAATCATTAAACACAGATATTTACATCACAAGCTGTAGAACTTGAAGTGCAATAATAAAAACACTCTAGATATGCCACTTCTACTAGATAGCACATGATTGGATTCAGAATATTGTAATAACATCCAACCATGATGTAAATACACCCATCCCCATACAAAAAGACATGCATTGTCTTCAAAGTAATAAATTACCGTACATGGTTGGATTGGGATATTTACTTTACCTCTTATTCCTCTGAGGAATATGTCAGGTGGGGTGAGGTCCCTATGACCTCACCCGGTGCAATGTTATCCCCTATGGTGGTAGGAGCACTTACAACCTCACCCTCCATAATTTGAGGGATCGTCTCCCGAACTGAACCTGCACTTCGCCCCCCTATACTAGGGTAGCACTAGTAGAGACTCCTGCCGCTTTATTTTTTGCTTCTCTTTGATTTCTTTTAGCTTCTTTCTTTGACTTCTTTGTAGCTCTTTTAAGGTTATGCTGGTCAAACTCCTCAGGTAACATTGCTTCTCTTTTTCTCTTTTTTTCTTCTTTCCTTACTGCTTTTTCATCCATTTGCTGCTTGCCTTTGTCCTTTACGAGTCTACCCATCAGATCCATAATGCCCTCATCATCATCACTTACCACTAATGTCGGGTTAAATGCAGACGACTGTGATTGCTTCCCCTTTAACTCTGCTATGTCAGCCATTGCCTGCTCGAACTCTGCCATGAGCTTGGCAAGATCAGGGAGAGATAGTGAATCTAGACTTTTATTGGTGCGAGCTTCCATGTTATCCATCCTAACTTAAATAGTTTGAAATGGGCTGACTTCTTCGGCTATAATTTCATCCACAAAAGGTTTGAAATCTCCAGCCTACTTTTCTAACTATTTCTGAAACCGCTTTTGATTCTTCACCACCTTAACAAAAATTTTTGGGTTGAACCTGTATTCAACAAACTCTGCTCCACCAGTAGACTACATACAACCTGACCCTACAGACGTACCCTGGGGAATATAATCAGGTGGTACATACGTGGTGATGGGTAAAGGCATACCTTCAGGTATTTTTGTAGCCTTGGGAGCTGGTGCAGACTGAGGCTAATATTCTAAAGGCTTGGTCATACAAATTTCAAACTTTGATTCATTTTTTGACTTCTCAATGTCCTGCCTATGTGAAGCCTGTACTTCTTTGTCAACCCCACGGATCAGTGGCACACCAGTTTGTTTGCATAACTCAGTGATCAAACATAGGAAGGGTACAAAAGACACGCACATCTCATTTGTAATTAGCTGGCCAAAATCAATTGGTAGCCCTGAAACCAAACTGGCTGCTTCTATTGCTCTGTGATGATCCAGGTTTCATTCTCCTTTTGTTGGCATAAACCTTAACCGAATAATAGTCCACTAGAACTTATCTTTAAAGCTAAGAGTGAACTTTGCAATGTGCTATTTGGAATTAGTCAACCGGGAAGGATTTCCATCATCAGTTAATAAAGAAGCTGTCCAACGTCTCTGACTGGAAGCATTTCTCATTCTATACTCAAAATCTAGGAAAGTGAGTGGAGCTTCATATCCTGGCCCAAATAGCATCCTGTTAATTATTCGGGATGAGATATCAACGCTGACCCTTAGACTGGGAAAGACTCCCTATTTTGTATATTTGGGATTGGAGTCCCCTTTGGGCATTCAGCTTTCACTAAACACAGATAATTTGTGAATAATTTACTTACCCAGTTTGGTTGATACTCTTTTAGTGGTATGCTAATCCATGCTAGTCCATATTCGTTGAACTAGTGCTCTAACTCGGGATATTCATGAAGCTCTGTTGTCCGAATCTGATGTTCTTCTATGAATGATCTTCTGATCCCTCGAGCTATGGGTGTCAATCCTTCATAGAACTCTTTTTGTGCTCCCTCTATCTGCCACCTGATAGCCTCTTGAATCTGTGGATCCTTCTGCCTAATAACATTATCACTCTTCAGTTCAGCTTTAGCATCAGGAACTTCCGTTTGATCCTCCATGTTAAGAGTTTCAGTTTCACCCTCTACAAGCAACAGTTAAGTTGCAGCAATAGTTGCCTCATCGGGGCTTGAACTTGTACAACTAGAGGTACTCTCACTCTCCTCCTCAGACTAGGAGAGTATGAGAAATTCTCTTTTATTTTGTCTGGTGTAGTAAGCCAGTGCAGACACATTCCTACCTCATTGAGATCTTCCTCCTCTGGTTTGTGGAAGTTTAGGGACCATAACACCTGAAAAAAAAGTTATGAATTAGTTCAAAATTCAAAACTAGTCTCATTATGTAATTTTGCCTTGTGACGGTCAAGTTGGTGGTCCGTTGAAAAGTTGATGGTCCACCAATTCAACCGCCGTAGCTTATCCAGAAAGGTCCATCTCAGAGTGCTTTATGACGGTCTTGTTGGTGGTCCGTCATAAAGTTGATGGTCCACCAATTCAACCATCGTACCTTCATTTGCAACCATAGTTTTGGGTTCGACCCTTTTGTCGAGCAATTGCATAGCAAATTAATTTACAACTATCAACACAACACTAAACTCATTTTCTAAGAACATTCTTCAAATTTTACAACTTATGCTACTCGAATTTCACATAAATTAGAACATTGAAGTCCAACTCAAGTCTTTCAAACTCTACATAATAGGAACAAACAAAGAAAACAAATCATGCTGTTACACTTAATATGGACAACCAGAAGAGATGGGTATGCACATACCTTGATTTTGCAGGTATGCTACGTGCTTGAAACTTCAAAGACAAAGCTAACTTACAGATTCTAGCTCTTGCGTTACTCTTTATTTATGATGAAGAGAGGGAAGAAGTGAGCTAGTTCAAATAAGGTAAAAATAGAGGAGATAGGGAGTCTCGTATGGAATAACTCCCTTCAGGTTCTTCGAATCTTAAGGAAGTGGAATAGCTAAAGGTCATGGAACGGTTACAATGAATGTACCCGCTCAATTTTATCCTTAAAATCTCACTTTGGGTTAAATACAAAGTACTTGTAAAGAGTACCGATTTAACCCGACCTGATTTAGAATTAGGGTTAAAGTGACGGTGATATTGATGGTACATCATAAGTATGGTGGATCACCACTTTAAACGTCACTCATCACCAGAGTTTGGGTGTTTTTGTTTTGGTGTGACGTTCAATGGGATGGTCCACCAAGAATGTGATGGTACACCAGTCTGACCGTCACTTTTTACCAGAATGTAGATCACTCACGTTACTTTTGATGTCTTTTATGATGACCCACCAGGTTTGTGATGGTCCGCCACTTAGGCCATTGTGGCTTATCCAGTGAATAAACTTTCTTACCATTTTTTGACGAGTGAAAGTGGTGGTCCATTAGGGGACTGGTGGTCTGGCAAGTCGTCTGTCACCTTGTTCAAGTAGCTCACTTGTATCCCTCTTTCCTTTTTTTACTATATTTATAACCCTTTACATTTCACAAATACATCAAAATTGTACAAAAACATGAAATGGACTCTAACTATGGTTACAACAACACGTTGTGGGTTTTCTCCCACTAGCGTCTGATTTATCATCGCGGCATGACTCCGTTATCTCGATTACTCAGACTTCATCAAGATAAAATATATCAACACTTCTTATCGAGTCTTTTGGACCGGTATAAAGTTTGATTGTTGCCCGTTCACTTTAAATATGCTGCCGTCTTCATTTTCAAGCTCGACTACTCCAGATGAGTAGACTTGACTAACTTTAAATGGTCCTGACCACTTAGACTTGAGTTTACCTGGAAGCAATTTGAGTTTGGAATTGAACAGAAGTACCAAATCACCTTTTCGGAAGTCTCAACTTTCAAGTCTTGGATCGTGATACTTTTTCATCTTCTCTTTGTAAAGGTCCGCTCTTTCGTAATCCCCAAGACAAAATTCATCCATCTCATTCCATTGCCCTAATCTTAGCTCTGCTGCCTCATTCTAGTTCAGATTTAACCTTTTTAGATCCCATAAAGCCTTATGTTCCAGCTCATCCGGTAAATGACATACTTTTCCATAGACTAGATGATATGGTGACATGACAATTGGAGTCTTAAAAGCAGTCTGATACGCTCACAAAGTGTCATCTAGCTTTCAAGCCCAATCTTGCCTAATAGAATTCACTATTTTGGCTAGGATGGATTTAATCTTCCGATTCGACACCTCCACTTGTCCACTAGTTTATGGGTGATATGGAGTTGCTACTCTATGCTATTTCACTCCATATTTTACTAAAGCCACCCGAAACACTTTTTTGTAAAAATGGGATCCTCCATCGTTTATAATAGGTCATGGCACTCCAACGCGAGAGAAGAGGTTCTTCTTAAGAAATACAACAACTCTCTTTCCTTCATTATCAGACAAGGCAACAACTTCGACCAATTTGGATATATAATCCATAACAACTAAAATGTACTTCATTCCATACAAGCTTATAAAAGGGCCCATGAAATCGATGCCCCAGACGTCAAACAATTCCACTTCAAGCATCTTAGTTAAAGGAATTTTATGCCTCTTGGAGATCGACCCCTTCCTCTGACATTGGTCACATTTCAGCACAAAATCGTGAGCGTCCTTGAATAATGATGGCCAATAGTAGCCACTCTGCAACACCTTTCTCGTAGTTCGATCACCTGCATGGTAACCCCCAACTGGGGAAGCATGACATGCTTCCAATATGCTCAATGAATCCACCTCTGGAACACATCTCCTTATTATATTATAGCACATCACCGAAATAGATATGGATAATCCCAAAAGTAGTGTGTCACATCATGAAGAAATTTCTTTCTTTGATGAAAAGAAAGATTTTCTGGAATCACCTCGCTCACCACATAATTCACAAAAATCACCGTACCAAGGTCGTTTCTCCAGAGATGCAACTAAGATCTCCTCACTCAGGAATTCATCATTGATCTCCATCTTATCTCTAACTTCTCGCTCACCTTCTATCCTAGACAGATGATCTGCCACTTGGTTTTCGGAACCCTTTCTATCTTTGACTTCAAAGTCAAATTCTTGGAGTAGTAACACCCATCTAATCAGCCTTGGTTTCACATATTTTTTAGCCATCAAATATATCAAGGTTGCATGTACAGTGTGGACCACCACCTTGGTTCCAAGAAGATAAGCTCTAAATTTCTCAAGAGCCTACACTACAACAAGAAGTTCCTATTCGGTGACAGTGTAGTTCTTTTGAGCTCCATTCAGAGCTTTGCTGGTATAATAGATTGGATAAAATAATTTGTCCCTCTTTTTCCCCAAAGAAGCTCCAAGAAAAACACCATTTGCATCACACATAATCTCAAATGGCTTGGACCAATCCGGTGCTACAATGATAGGGGCTTCAACCAGCTTCCCTTTAAGGCATTCAAATGCCTTCAAGCAATCTTCATTGAAGGAAAAGTTCGCTTTCTTCTCCAAAAGTTTGCAGAGTGGGTTTGCAATCTTAGAGAAGTCTTTAATAAACCTCCGATAAAAACCAGCAGGCTGAGAAAACTGCGAACCCCCTTCACAGAAATTTGGGGTGGTAGTCTCTCAATAACTTCAACCTTGTCTCGATCAAAAAGAAATACCATCCCTTTTCTGCCACGAGTTGAGATTTCGGTAATCCATACAAACTCTACACCCAGTAACAGGCCTGAGTGGGATCAATTCATTCTTATCATTGGCTACCTCTGTCATGCCCCCTTTCTTGGACAAACATTGCACATGACTCACCAACTTACTGTTTGATATAGGATATACCACCCCTGCATTTAACCAGTTGATGATTTCTTAATTTATAACCTCTTGCATAGGCAGGTTCAGGCGACGCTGATGCTCAATAGTAGGAACACAATCCTCCTCTAGCTGAATTTTGTGCATACATATGCCAGGAGGAATACCAATGATATTCGCAATAGTCCAACCAATAGCTCTCTTATATCTCTTAAGAATAGAGATGAGAGCTTCCACCTGTTGCTCACCCAGATCAGTAGTAATAATGAAGGGTAGTGAATTACCACTACCCAGGAACACGTACCTCAACTAAACGGGTAACTCTTTCAATTCAAACACCGGTAGCTCGTCGACATATGGCTTTACCGGTGGTGTTGGTTGATTCTTAAGATCAAGATCGAGCTTCTTAGGATCATAATAGTATGATCCCATTCATGTCAAAGAACAAATGGTTTATTCATAATCCTCAATATCTTCATGATCAAAATTCATAAGTACTGCGGCTAATAGCTCAACAACAAACTGCTCCTCTATTGGTACTTCCTGATCGTCTTCATAATATACACCAACAATTGAGAACACGCTCATCTCTTTATGCTGTTTCATTGATTTGCACACATCAAAATGCACCACTTTATCATTCATCCTAAATAATAGCTCATTAGCTCACAAATCAATCAACACACTTCTGGTTGGGAGAAAAGGTTGACCCAAGATTATGGGCACCTGAAGTCCACCTCGCAATATAGAATTAAATACCAACAGGTCATTTTACCAACCTATCCGCCATCACAAGCCGCATGTTGGTGGGTGTGGGGTTTCCCAAACCCAACTTTTTATAAACAACTAACGGTATTAGGTTAATGCTAGATCCCAGATCACATAAGGCCTTAGAAAATTCCAAAGACCCCACCGTGCAAGGAATAGTGAACACTCCTGGGTATGCCTTCTTCTGTGCCAAGGACCTTGTAGCAATAATGCTCAATGATGGAGATTATCCACTGGTTCGTAGCTCACCACTATTTTCTTTGTCAAAAGGTCCTTCATAAATTTGGCATACCCTGACATTTTCTCAAGTTCCTTAACCAAAGGCACATTTACCGTCAACTGCTTCAACATAGCCATGAATTTCGTAAACTTCGTATCTGTAATACCCGTGTATTTTTCTTAGCTCAAAAATCATCTCAAGGATGTTAGAACTTTCTTTGAAATAAGAATTCATTCTTATACATGTATAATTTCCATAATTTTCACTTCCTATCACATTAGATATTGAATAAGCTTTTCATCGATATATAATTTGCCCAAATCCGACACCCGGACGAAGAGTTACAGCCTTTTTAGCGAGACAGTGTTTGACCTGAGCCTTCAGCATGTCATGGAGATAGCTCAACTGGCAATTGTCAAATTCCAGTTTTGTTTCGAGAAACTGGTGCGTCTCACAAAATTTTTGGATCGTAGACAAGGTGGGAACGCGATAACTCCACATCGCGCCACCTTTCAGTTTCCCAATTGTCAATTTCTAGTGACACAACATGATAGCGCCATGTAACGCCAAGGGCCCAATTCAAAAATTTTTACTGAAAATTAAATTACGTGTCCAGGGTTAAAAGGGTCAATTCGTCCCCCCTATATAAGCTTCCAAACACGGGATTTAGCCCATATTCATCCAAAATATTGATGTTTTTCTCAAAGACTCTCAAGAACTCAAGATAGGGATCTCATAGAAGGTCTAATTTTAAGAAGGTTTCACAATCAATCTTTATGAAATCACGATCTAAGGTATGCATAGTTTTCATTCATGCACTCCTTTATCCATGAAGTCCAAGAATCTTTTTTAACTATAAGTTATGGATTTTCTTCATTTATTCATGCATTGCATGTTCCATTTAATGTTGATAAATGAGGAATTGATTTCTATTCAATGGTTTGATGATAAATTCCATGTGGGTTGATTAGTATAGATATATATTTATGAAATCTCATGACTAAAACCTTGTATGATGGAATTGGAATTGAAGCATGATGTTTAATTGTTGTATAATGTACTTTACATGTACTATGCCTACAATATGTTTGATTAAATGCCTAGATGAAGGAAAATTGTCTAACTAGCATGATATCATGAAATTCCCATGTATGTACAAGTTTATCCCTATTACATGTTTGATGAAAGGATCCTCCTATGAATGTAGTATGTCTTATAATGTTAGTCAAGTCTTCAAAATATTAGCTGTGTTCCTAGAGCCATGTCATGCTTTTCATGATACTCTCAGTCAAGCTATGAAATCTTAGACTTTATATAGTCTTATGAATCAGGAAAAATATCCATGATCTCATGACTCAGTCAGTTGTTAGTTATCAGTAGTATTCCGTCAGCCACAAAAATTCAGTAACTCAGTCCATGCTCAGTTCAGTTAAGTAAATCATGTTCAGTGTCCATTCAGATAGTATTAGGAATTAACACCAAGTGAACCCAAGGATGGGGACTCACCTGTTATATGAGGGTGTGATTCCTAGAAGCCATCCTTGAGTTCTAGAACTATGTAGCCAATAGAGGTTGAGACATCGTTGCCTGCTATATGTGGATATATGAAGTGGCTTAACCTGTTATGTGAGAATTCCTACCGTTCTCTCTAGAGTTACCTATTATACAAGGGTTACTCACATGCTGTCCTTACCAATGGTATGGTATTGACACCCTTCCAATTAGGGCATAGATTGGACCCAACTCAGCTATTATAGCACATTTGGGGCATGTCGGTTAGATACTACTTATCATAGTTTTATGTTACCAAATTAGGACTGCCTGATATAGTCAATCAGTCTCAGTAATAGAACTCAGATCGTTCTTTAGATTTCAGGACTGTCAGATATAGTTAACTCAGATATAGTACAGAACTCAGATTGTTCCATCAGATTTAGAACTGTCAGCTACAGTCACCTACATTATCAATTATACTCAGATACAGTCACCTACGTTATCAATTATACTCAGATATAGTCACCCATGTTAATAGCATTATTCAGATATAGTCCTTCATGTTATCAGTCATATCAGTTACTAGCATGTCACGTTATGAGTATACAGACTCAAAAATCATGAAATCACGTTGTCAGTTAGAGTTATGTAGTTATGAATATATTCTAACGTTCATGTTAGATAGTCAGTTAGCATTATTCATGCATGTAAACCACTGCATATAGACTACCTCACATGTATACTAGGTACATATGCACTATCGTATTCGCGCTATGGTGCTTTCTTTTTATGTTACTCCATAGGTTCAGACACACGAGTTCCAGATCAGCACAACATTCCAGATTCAGCAGTCAGAGTAGAAGTGAGTCCTCATCCTTTGAGGACATAATGATTTTCTAGTATCTCATTAATTAGCTTATTAGTTGGAGTTAGTTGGGGACATGACCCATCAACTCCTTATTCAGATTCTTCAGAAAGTAGAGGCTTTCAAACTAGATGCAGACTAGATATAGACTACCATGTTTTAGACTTTAGTTTTTTTTAGGTATTCTATTACCCCACACAGATGTTACGTTATTTAGTTATGTTCATGATCGAACCTTATGGCCTTCCAGTGCATATTTCAGCATTATTATGATATCTTATGTAGTATATAGGTACTGATATCAGTCATGAGTTAGCTTGTGGTCCTTTGGTGTCATGAGCACCGTGTAGCATTCCGGTTCAGTAAATCGGGTCGTTACAAACTTGGTATCAGAGCCTAAGGTTCAATAGAGTCCTAGGAAGTCTGAAAGCTGCATCTAGTAGAGTCTTGTACATTGGTGTGTTGCACGCCACATTTATGTGCAAGAGGCTATGAGATGTTTTAAGAATTGTTTACCTTCTTTCAGTATTCATGGCGTGCCAGTGAGCATAATCACAAGTCAGTCTCTCAGTCTTAACCAATTCTTCTCTTTATTTCAGAACATGCCTCCTAAGAGAATAAATCAGTCAGCCCCTCAGCGTGAAGAACCTTTGGGATATTATGTTTCTCATGCATAGTTCAGGACCATATTTATCACTCTTGCTCAATCAGTTGCTGCTCATAATGAACGGCTAATATTTGTTCCGACCAATCCAGTGGCCAACTCAGCTGCAGCGAGGATTTGGGACTTCAACTGAATTCTCCAACCTTCCTCGGGTCTAAGGTAGATAAAGACCCTCTAAAATTCTTAGATCAAGTTTAGAAAGTGATAGATGCCATGGAGGTGACTACTGTTGAGAGTGCTGAGCTAGCTGCATACCAGTTGCAAGATGTGGCTCATGCTTCGTTCAAACAGTAAAAGTCTGAAAGATCATATGATACAAGTCCTATAGAGTGGGAGGAGTTTGTCACTATATTCTTAGAAAGATTCTTTCCCCAAGAGCTTAGAGAAGCCAAGGTGCTAGAGATTATCAACCTCAGGTAGGGCAATATGATAGTGAAAGAGTATTCTTTTAAGTTTACTCAATTAGCCAGGTATGCCCCTTATGTGGTTGCAGACAGTAAATCCAAGATGAGTAAGTTCGCTTCAGGGGTGAACGACAATGTGGTTAATGAGTGCAGATCCGCTATGATGATAGTCACATAACCTTTGCTAGACTTATGACCCATGATCAACAGATAGAAGAGCAGACAATTAAGCAGAGGGAAAAATAGAATAACAGAGCAAAGACAGGTAGTTTCAACTTTGCTCAGCCTAAGTCAGAAGGAGGAAATCGTTCCCACTTTTATTCTAAGTCATCATTTCCAGCTCCCTCTACAGCCAGTGCTTCAGTTCTTTAGTTCAGAGAGGGTAACAAAGATAGAGTGCCAGGATCTAAGACCCAGGGCAGTGTTAGTAGTTCCCACACTTATTCTCTTTTCCAGACTTGCGGTAAGCGCCATCAGGGTATGTGTAGAGCAGGTAGTGGCATTTGTTTTGGTTTTGGAAAGACAGGACATAGAGTTAGAGACTGTCCGCAGCGAGGTTCTCAGGGTTAACAGAATCGCTCTTCAGCTTAGTCCGATCGTCCAAATCAACAGGGTGCCACTTCTAGTGCTACTAGCAGGCAACACCCAAATTATCTCTATTCTCTTCAGACTTGACAAGATTAGGAAAGTTCTCTTGATGTAGTTACTGGTATGTTATATATCTTTCATGTGCATGTTTACACTTTCCTAGATCCAGGAGATTTCATGTCTTTCATTACTCCTTATATAGAAGTTGATTTTTAAATCAGTCCTGAAATTCTAGCAGAGCCCTTTTCAGTGTCTACCCCAGTGGGTAAAACCATTATAACTCTGAAGGTATACAGGAACTGCCCGGTTATGATATTTTAGAAAGTCACGTCAGCAGATTTAGTAAACTTAGAGATGACTGATTTTAATGTCATTCTCGGCATGAATTTTCTTTATTCCTACTATGCCACAGTCGACTGCAGAAATAGAATAGTTCAATTTTAGTTCCCGAATGAACCCATCCTAGAGTGGAAGGGTAGTGTATCTACTTTTAGTGGTCAGCTTGTTTCCTACCTTCGGGTAAGGAAATTGATATCTAAGGGATGTGTTTATCATCTAGTTCATGTTAGAGATTCCATTTTTGAGGCTCCCAGTCTCGAATCAGTCCCTGTAGTGAATGAATATTCAGATGTATTTTTTGAAGATCTTCCAAGAATTCCTCTCGAAAGGGAAATAGACTTCAGTATTGATCTTCTTTCAGACACTCAGCCTATCTCTATTCCGCTATACAGAATGGCACCAGAAAACCTCAGAGAACTGAAAGAATAGTTGAAGGATCTCTTAGATAAGGGATTCATCAGACCCAGTATTTCCCCATGAGGCACACCAATCTTATTCGTGCGCAAGAAAGATGGTTCACTCAGAATGTGTATAGATTACCGTCAACTCAATAAAGTCACGGTCAAGAACAAGTATCCTATTCCCATAATCGATGACTTGTTTGACCAACTTCAGGGTGCCAGTTATTTATCTCAGATCCGGCTATCATCAGCTCAGAGTTAGAGAATGTGACATCCCAAAGACAACTTTTTGTACGCGGTATGGTCACTTCGAATTTCTAGTCATATTATTTGGTCTTACCAATGCCCCAGTAGCTTTCATTGACTTGATGAACTATGTGTTCAAATAGTACTTGGACCTATTCATCATAGTCTTCATAGATGATATTCTGGTCTATTCCCGCAATGAGCGAGATCATGCAAACCATCTCAGAATAGTACTCCAGACTCTCAGAGATCATCAATTATTCATCAAATTTAGTAAGTGCAAATTTTGGCTAAGGTTAGTAGAATTCCTTGGTCATATTGTTACTAGTGATGACATTAGAGTAGATCCTTAAAAGACCAAAGCAGTAAGAAACTGGCCTCGCCCTATTTCTCTATCAGATATTAGGAGTTTCTTGGGTTTGGCTGGATATTACAGATGGTTTGTTGAGGGATTTTCTTCTATTTCATCCCCTATGTCCAGTTGACTCAAAAGAAAGTCAAGTTTCAGTGGTCAGATTCATGCGAGAAGAGTTTTCAGGAATTGAAGACTCGACTCACCTCAGCTCCAGTTCTAGCTCTTTCAGATGGTTTAGACGTTTTGTAGTTTATTGTGATGCATCTAGAGTGGGTTTGGGTTGTGTCCTCATGCAGCATTGTAAGGTCATAGCCTACGCCTCCAGACAGCTTAAACCCCATGAGAGGAATTATCCTACTCATGATCTTGAGTTACCAGTCTTAGTCTCTGCCTTAAAGATTTGGAGGCATTATCTCTATGGAGTTTATGTAGACGTATTCACAGATCATAAGATCCTTTAGTATGTCTTTTCTAAAAAAGATCTCAATCTTCATCAGAGAAGGTATTTAGAGCTCTTAAAAGATTATGACATGAGTATCCTCTATCATCCGGGCAAGGCCAACATAGTGGTCGATGCTCTCAATAGACTATCCATGGGTAGTATCTCTCATGTTGATGATAGTAAGAATAAGTTACTACAGGAAGTCCACCATCTTTCCAGATTAGGCGTTCATTTAGTCAACTCTTTAGAGGGCGATATATGTGTTCAGACTAGTTTAGAATTATCTCTAGTTTTTAAGGTGAATGAAAAACAAGATTAGGATCCTAGCCTTGTCAAGCTAAAAGAGTCAGTTCAAAATCAGAAAGTAGAGGTTTTATCCCATGGAGGAGATGGTGTTCTTTGTTGTTAGGGTCGTCTATGTGTTCCAGGTGTAGATGACATAAGGTAGTGAATTCTTGCAGAAGCACATGGTGCACGTTACTATATTTATCCAGGGGACACTAAGATGTACTGTGATTTGTGAGAAATCTATTGGTGGAGTGGGATGAAAAGAGATGTTGCAGAGTTTGTGGCTAAGTGCTCTACATGTCAGAAAGTTAAGATAGAGCATCCGAAGCCTAGTGGTCCTATACAGGATTTCAGTATTCCTACTTGGAAGTGGGAAGTTGTGGACATGGACTTCGTGATGGGTTTTCCTCGAACTCGTCGTTAGCATAATTCAGTCTAGGTCATTATAGGCAAAATAACCAAATCAGATCTTTTCCTTCCAGTTCATACCTCTTATTTAACCGAGGATTAGGCCAAGCTCTACATTAAGGAGATAGTCAGATTGCACGGTATTCCGTTGACTATTTTCTCAGACAGAGGTACCCAGTTCACCTCTCATTTTTGGAAAGCATTCTAAAAGGGTATTGGTACCCAAGTTCATCTCAGTACAACCTTTCATCCTCATACAGATGGTCAAGTAGTAAGGACCATTCATACTTTGGAAGGTATGCTAAGGGTGTGTGTAATTGATTTTAAGGGTAGTTGGGATGACCACTTGCCTTTGATTGAATTTGCATACAACAATAGCTATTATTCCAGTATTCAGATGGCTCCATTCGAAGATCTCTATGGTAGGAGATATAGATCTCTAATCGATTGGTTCGAAGTTAGTGAGGCCTCAGTCATAGGTCCCGACTTAGTATTCGACGCCTTAGAGAAAGTTAAGTTAATTAGAGAAAAACTCCGGGCTGCTCAGAGCCGACAGAAGTCTTATGCAGATGTTAGTAGAAAGTATCTCAAGTTTGAGATTGGTGACTATGTCTACCTCAAGATCTCTCCTATGAAGGGAGTGAAGAGATTCGGAAAGAAGGGAAAGCTCAGTCCCCGATATGTTGGTCCCTTCAAGATTCTCAGTCCATTCGGCAAGGTAGCTTATGAGCTCAAATTGCCTTCAGATCTAGCCTCAGTTCATCCAGTCTCTATGCTCAAGAAGTTTATAGGTGACCCATCAGTTGTAGTTCCTATTTAGAGCATAGATGTTTAGAACAACCTCTCTTATGAAAAGATTCCAGTTGAAATATTAGACTATCAGACTCGTAGATTGAGGAAAAAAGAAGTCCCTCTAGTTAAAGTTCATTGGTGAAATCAGTCCGTCGAGGGAGCTACTTGGGAAGCATAAACATATATGCATACCAAGTATCCTCACCTCTACCTCACCAACTTAGATCAAACTCAAGGTAACAGTTCTCCTTAAGCTTACTCATTTTCTTTATTAGTGTACATCACTAACTTAGTATTCAGTCTCATGCTCATGTTCTCATGATAATCTTGGTATCATGGACCACCACATATTCAGTCATGCATTCATGTATAAGATCAATTATATAGTTATTCATCAGACATGCATTCTCATTGTAAGAATACTTAGTTCTTCGGAACTTTCAGTTATGCATTTATGAATCAGTTACGCATGCATCAAATATGCATATTCAGTATGTTATGTTCAGTTTCTCAGTCACGTCCGTTATGAGATCATGTTACAGTTATTCATGTTCCGCTCATTGTTTCCCTTCTCAGTCAGTCTTATTCAAGGATGAGTGTTCTCAAGGGGGAGATATTGTAATACCCATGTTTTTTTCTAAGCTCGAAAATCATCTCAAGGATGTTAGAACTTACTTTGAAATAAGAATTCATTCTTATACACGTTGTATTTCCATAATTTTCACTTCCTATCATATGTGAAATTGAATAAGATTTCCATCGATATATAATTCGCCTAAATTCGACACCCAGGTGATGAGTTAGAGCCTTTTTAGTGACATAGTGTTTGACTTGAGCCTTCAACACGTCGCGGAGATAGGTCAAATGGAAATTGTCGAATTCCAATATTGTTCCGTGATACTGGAGCGTCGCACCAAAATTCCAGGTTGTAGACAAGGTGGCAGCGCGATAGCTCCGCGTCGTGCCACCGTGGAGTTTCCCAATTGTCAATTTTGCAGTGACACGACGCGATAGGGCCGCGTCGCGCCAAGGGCCCAATTCGGGAAATTTTACTAAAAATTAAATTATGTGTCCAGGGTTAAAAGGGTTAATTTTCTCACCTATATAAACTTCCAAACATGGGATTTAGCCCTTATTCATCCAAAATATTAATATTTTTCTCAAATACTCTCAAGAACTCAAGCTAGGGTTTTCATAGAAGGTCCAATTTCAAGAAGGTTTCACCATCAATCTTTATGAAATCATGAACTAAGGTATGCATAGTGTTCATTCATGGACTCCTTTTGTCCATGAAGTCCAAGAATCCTTTTTAACTACAAGTTATGGATTTTCTTCTTGTTTTCATGCTTTGTATGTTCTCTTTCATGTTGGTAAATGAGGAATTGATTTCTATTCCATGATTTGATGATAAATTCCATGTGGGTTGATTAGTATAGATAAAGATTTATGAAATCTCATGACTAAAACCTTGTATGATGGAATTGGAATTGAAGTATGATTTTAATTGTTGTATAATGTGCTTTACATGAACTATGGCTACAATATGTTTGATTAAATGCCTAGATAAAGGAAAATTGTCTAACTAGCATGATATTATGAAATCCTCATGTATGCACAAGTTTATGCCTATTACATGTTTGATGAAAGGCTCCTATGAATATAGTATGTATTAAGATATTAGTCAAGTCTTCAAGTAAATCATGATATGTCAGTTTCCTTCTATTGAGTGCTGGGGGTACTTGTACCCAAAATATTAGTTGTGTGCCTAAAGACATGTCATGTTTTTCATGATACTCTCAGTTAAGCTGTGAACTCTTAGACTTCAGATACTCTTATGACTCAGAAAAAACTCCATTATCTCATGACTCAGTCAGTTGTCTGATATCAGTAGTATTCTGTCAGCCATGGAAATTCAGTAACCCAGTCCATGCTCAGTTTATTTCAGTAAATCATGTTCAGTATCCATTTAGATGGGAGTAGGAATTAGCACCGAGTGAACCCAAGGATGGGGACTCACCTGTTATACGAGGGTGTAATTCCTAGAAGCAATCATTGCATTCCAGAACTATGTAGCCAACATAGGTTGAGACATCGTAGCCTGCTATATGAGGGTAGATGAGGTGGCTTAACCTGTTATGTGAGGGTTCCCACCGTTCTCGCTAGAGTTACCTGTTATATAAGGGTTACAAACATGTTGTCCTTACCAGTGGCGCGGTATTGACACCCTTCCAATCAGGGCATAGATTGGACCCCAGCTCAGCTATTATAGCATATTTGAGGTATGTCAGTTAGATACTACTTCCCATATTTTCATGTTACAGAATCAGGACTGTCAGATACAGTCAATCAGTCTCAGTAATAGAACTCAGATCGTTCTTCATATTTTAGGACTGACAGATACAGTCAACTCAGATACAATATGAAACTCAGATAGTTCCATCAGATTCAGAACTATCAGTTACAGTCACACACATTATCAGTTATACTCAGATATAATCACCTATGTTATCAGTATTATTTAGATATAGTCCTTCATGTTATCAGTCATATCAGTTACTAGCATGTCACGTTATCAGTATAAAGACTCAGAAATCATGAAATCACATTGTAAGTTACAGTTACGTATTAATGCATGTATTCTCACGTTCATGTTAGACAGTCAGTTAGCATTATTCATGCATATGAACCATTGCATATAGCGTACCTCACATGTATACTCGGTACATATGTACTGACATATTTGCGCTATGGTGCTTTCTTTTTATGTTACACCATAGGTTTAGAGACGCGAGTTCCAGATCAGCAGTAGATTCCAGATTCATCTATTAGAGTAGAAGTGAGTCCTCATCCTTTTAGGACATAATGATTTTCTAGTATATCATTGATTAGCTTATTAGTTTGAGTTAGTTGGGGACATATCCCATCAGCTCCTTATTTAGATTCTTTAGATAGTAGAGGCTTTCAGACTAGATGTGGACTAGATATAGACTATCATGTTTTAGAATTCTATTTTGTTTTGGGTATTCTATTACCCCACACGGATGTTATGTTATTCAGTTATGTTCAAGATCGAACCTTATGGCCTTTCAGTGCATGTTTCCGCATTATTATGTTATCTTATCTAGTATACAGGTACATATATCTGTCATGGGTTATCTTGTGGTCCTTTGGGGTCATGAACACTGTGTAGCATTCCAGTTCAGCAAATCGGGTCGTTACCATATCCTCAGTCTTCTTCTTCTTCAATCTTTGAGAAAAGAGAGGTGGTGGTTTTGGGAGAGTGTTCACCACTACTTATTTTTCCTAGTCTTCCTCTCTTTTCAACTCATCAGCCTGCCGACAGTTGGATGTAACATCATGAATAACCTCATCCGGTTTTTCATACTCTACCGAATGATCAATATCTACTTCGTTAATATTCTCTGCCATAATATCAACCATAGGCTTACCCATAGATAGGCTTGCTAGTACTTTACTACTCCTAGTGGTAATTGCCATGCACGAACCATCCTTTCTTGGATTTTGAACTGTTTCACTTGGTAGAGTGCCAACCTACCCCTGATTAAACGCAGCAAAAAGTTGGTTCATTTGCTGCTCCAACTATTTTATTGAAGTAGAGTGCGAGTCAACCAATTGATTCATCGAGGATAAATTATGTTTCATCTCTACTACTCCAGTATTGGTTTCTTCAACCCCTTTCAATAATTTTTTCCATCATATATTCTATGGATATCTTCCTAGAGCTAGTTGTAGTAGCCTTACAATTTCCACGAGGCACATACAACCCAATCCTGTCATTCTTGTTTTTCCAATTTCCTTGGTCTTAGTCCTTGTATCCATATTTATCATAGTAGTTCCGACCTTGGTTTCCTTGGCCACTATCTCGGAAACCCCCTGATTGTTCAAATAATTGGCTTTCTCCTCAGAATCGGAGTTAGCTCTTCCCTGTGATGCAATAACTTTAACCTTCTCTATTTTTCCTAATAATAAATTCCTAGTAAGAAGGTCTATCTCCGTCTTCATGTGAGCCATATCTTGGTCATGTTCCTATTCCCTTTGCCTCTATTCTGCAGTCATGCCAATAGATACAACAGATCTTTCTACCTCAGAATCCCTAGTATACCAAGATCTACTCTTCTTTTTCATACGATACAACATCTCAGACACCTCAGGAAAAGTGAGGTCCATTAATGACCCACCCGTAGCATTATCCAGCACAGGCTTAGTCACCGAATTCAAGGTCCTATATAATATCTCCTTCAGGTGGATGTTGGTCATCTGATGATTCGGGATCTGTGTGAGCTTCTTTTTGAACCTCTCCCAAGTTTCATGGAGAGCTTCAGTTGGAAGCTGCCTAACATTACTGATTTAATCTCTTAACTGTGCCCTCTTGGACGAAAAAAAGAACCTTTCTAAGAAAGCATCTTTCAATTGCCTCCAATCTGTAATAGAATCGAGGGTTAGACCATTCAACCATAAAGTTGCTTCTCAAGATAGAGACAATGGGAATAGTTGCAACCGAATAGTATTTCTCCTATTCCTCGATTGTTAAATGATTTGCATATAGAGATAAAGTTAATCAAATGCATATTTGGGTCATCACCCGCAAGTCCACCGACCAGTCCTTTAAGATGCAATAACTGGATCATGGTAATCATGATATTAAACTTGGATCCGAGTGCTAAGGGCTGAGGAATAATAACCCTTATAGCACCAGCCCCATCCAAGTGATCTTCATCATCGTCCAGAAAAAACTGACAGCTCGGTATTCAGGTCTCATCCTAGGAGCCTACATCATCTGCACGCCTTGGGTTTAATAACTCATCATCACCCAAGTCCTCATCATCTGGGTTTACTACCCAACCATCATTGCCTGCATTCTGCTGGTTTACTTGCGCGACTGCCAAGGCTGCTAATCTAGCCTGCTCCTACTAAGCAACTATTCTTTTCGGGTTCTGTTAACCGTCCATTCTGCCAATGAGATGCGGTTCTGGATGAATAGGTAATAATGGTAGACCTGATCTCCGCATATTTGGTATTCAAGACACTTAACCTGCACAAAACAAAAACAAAAAATAAAAAGTAAAATTTGAGAATCTTTGACCAAAGGGTCGATTAACAATCACAAACTTTGTTGACAACTGTATTCCCCGACAACAACGCCAAAATTTGATACACCTAAATTATAACTCTCGTTAGAAAGAGTAAGTGGTTACTGTCAAATATAGAACCCAACCAGGTTGGGTGTCGAATCCCATAAGGAATACTGCGCTCACTAAGTATTGTAATCGTTACTGGACTGTTGATCAGAGGTTCCTGAATAAGGGGGGGTTTTGATTTGTAACTTATAAAGTAATTTATTGTAACAAGAGTATTCCAACAAATGATTGTCTTTGCAATTAGTAATTTAATGAGATTAAACAAACCAAGGCCATGGTTACCAAAATGTTAGCATAACTAGGGTTGTGAATCACTTAAGAGTTCCAATTAGCAAATTCAATTGCAAGAAAGGTTGAATCCTATTCTTTATCCCTTAGTTTCTCAACCTAAGTGGATATATTATCTTCTAATTCACTCAAAATCAAAGGATACATTGTTCTTTCAACCATTTTCTCATGTAAGCTAATCCTGTTAGGGTATTTTCCATAAATCCAAAGGTTAAAGCCCTTAGAATTCATGTAAACACTTTATTTTTCCCAACAAACACTTTTCTTTTAGAAAAGTAATGTTCTTGGGCTCACTTTTCAAGTTTGAAACCAAGAAAAGCCATTAAATTGAAGAAAAGTTTATACAATATCAGTTATTCATAGAACTCAATTTGATTCACAACCCATAAATGCTTTTCACATTAAGGATCCCATAACCCTAGTTATGGGAACTTAGCCACAAAATTCCATAAAAGAAGAAGAAATAATTCTTGTATTAGTCATAAATAGATTTAGAATTCACTTACAAAAATCTCAAGAATCAGTTCTTGAATCTTCAATAAAGAATTGAATGATTAACTTCCCAAAAGATATGCTTCAATCCCCAAAGTACTAGGTTATAGAAAGTTTCTATAGATGAAAAATTTGTACAATATAAAAAACCTCCTCCACTAATCCAAAAATTTAGTATTTATATGTTCCCAGGTAAAAAGGAATTTAAAATTTAAAATCAGAAATACTGCATCTAAGTCGATAACCAAAGTGGTGGTCCGTCAAAAGTATGACGGTCTACTATTTGGTCCATCACTGTGTCCTTCAGAAAAGTGGTTTCTGGATAAATCCTGATGGTCCAACTGGTGGTCCGTCAAAAGTCTGATGCTATACCATTTGGTCCGTCACTGAGTCCTTCAAAAGAGTACTTTCTGGATAAAGCCTGACGGTACACCAGGTGGTCCGTCGCAGGACTGACGTTCCACCATTTGGTCCGTCACTGAGTCCTTTGGGAGTCCATGTTTTGGTTAAGCCTGACGATCTACCTGGTGATCCGTCGCAAGACTGGCGGTCCACCATTTTGACCGTCAAATTCCTTTTCTGCTACTCTTTCCAAGTTTCTTCTGTGGTTCAGTCCTTTCCATGAAACACTAAAAACACTCATTAAATACCACTTTGGTTGCTTGAAAACATACAATTTTCCCAAGAAGATGATGCTAAATGTTCCGTAAAAAACTGAAACATCAATACCACATTGTACATTCTCCTTAAGCTGTAATAAAATAGGATCTGCATATTACTTCTCTTTCACTTCTGTTGCTAAAGAATAATCTGTCACATTATGCACAATAAGCCCGTCATTTGGAGTTTCAAGAATGTGAACCCCCAAATTGGATAGTTGGTACAGATCTATAGTCATCCCTTATCTTTCTATAGATGGCGCCATAGCATTATGACTTAACGCATCTGTTACTATATTTTCTTTCCCCGAATGATACAAGTTATCAACATCATAGTCTTTTAATAGCTCCAGGCACCTTCACTACCTAAAATTTAGGTCCTTTTGGATAAAGATATATTGCAAGCTCTTGTGGTTAGTATATATGTCAACATGAATCCCATATAGGTAGTGGCGCCATATCTTTAGGGCAAACAAAACCGATGCTAGCTCAAGGTCATGTATAGGATAATTTTTCTCATGTGTCCCCAATTGTCTTGAGGAATATGCTATCACTTTACCATGCTGCATCAAAACACATCCTAAGCCAATTATTGAAGCATCACAATACACGACATACCCTTATGTGCCTTCTGAAAGTACCAATACGGGTGTAGAAGTCAACTTATTCTTCAGATCTTAGAAACTTCTTTCACATGCATCATTCCATTGAAACTTAGAAGCTTTGTGTGTTATCTTTATTAAAGGTGCAGAAATTGAAGAAAACCCTTCAACGAACCTCCTATAATAACCTTCCAACCCAAGGAAACTACAAACCTGTGTAGGCGTTATAGGTCTTCGCCAGTTCTTCACAACTTCTATCTTTTGACTATCAACCTTTATTCCTTCACCAGATACAATGTGACCCAAGAATAACACAGATTTTAACCAAAACTCACATTTAGAGAACTTTACATATAGCTTACGATCACGAAGAATCTGTAAGACCTGTCGTAAGTGACTGTCATGGTCCTCCTTTGATCTCGAATAAACCAAAACATCATCTGTAAAAATTATCACAAACACTTCCAAGAATGGCTTGAACACCCTATTCATCAAATCCATAAAAGATGCAGGTGCATTAGTTAGTCCAAAGGACATGATTAGAAACTTATAATGACCGTACTATGTTCGAAAGGCTATCTTGGGTATGTCCTTCTCTTTGACCCTGACTTGGTGGTAATCTGACCTCAAAACAATCTTTGAAAAACACTTGGTGCCTGTAACTAGTCGAATAAGTCATCAATTCTCGGAAGAGGATATTTTTTCTTAATAGTCACCTTGTTTAGTTACCAATAGTCAATACATATTCTCAATGAGCCATCCTTCTTACGTACAAATAACACTGGTGTTCCCCAAGGGTACATACTAGGCCTTATGAATCCCTTCTCTAATTGTATTTTAATTGCTCTTTCAACTCTCGTAATATTGACGGGGCTATTCTATATGGAGGAATTGAGATTGGTTGAGTGCTTTGAATCACATCAATACTAAACTCTACTTCTCGTTCTAGAGGCAAACCTATAAGATCTTCAGGAAATACATCAGGAAATTTATTTAGCACTGGAATAGTTTGAAGAGTTGGTGGCTCTGTATCTGTATACTTCACTTTAACCCTTGGAAATCATCCTTTTTGCTTTAAAATAAGAAATAAATTTACTTCTTGGCACACCAATATTACCCCTCCATTAAAGGACTACCTCTCTTGGAAAATGGAAATACACTCTCTTAGTTCGACAATCTACTATGGAATAACAAGAAGCCAACCAATCTATACCCATTATAGCATCAAAATCTACCATTTCTAACTCAACTAGGTCAGCCATTGTATAACAACCACAAATAGTTATTATACAATTTTGATACACTTTCCTGGTTGTAATAGATTGACCAATCGGCGTAGACACTTCAAATGGCTTAACTAGTAATTCTGGTGTTCTTTTGAACTTTCCAGCAACCAATGGAGTAACATATAATAATGTAGAACCTGGATCAACTAATGCACATATACATCATGCGAAAAGATAGACAATGTACCTTTAACCACATCTGGAGAGGCCTCTAAATTTTGTCGATCCTAAAAGCAAATGTATGATTCTGAACTCCACTAGAGCTATCTACTTCTTTAGTACCTCTACCATGACCCATAGGCTATACACCTCTACCTGAATAAGGAACCAACAATGATAATGCAATGGCTAATCCAGTAGGTCATGTCATACAACTTATACCCCTTTGTGGGCATTCTCTCATCATATTTCTCGACGTACCATACTAAAAGAAAGCATTTATCCAAAATGACAAGCACCTAAATAAAGATTTCCATATTGTTTACATGGCTTCCAAGGAGGTCTTAATTGGCTAATACTCCCTTGCTCTTGATACTCCGCTGTTCATGAACCCTGTGTCAGGACTCAACTCCTATTGGGGTGTACAGGCACCCGTAGCAGTAAAGGCCCGAGAGAACCAATTCATAACCTTGTACTTCTCATACATGTAACTATGAAAACCGAAGGTTCTAACCAACATGATATTATGTATCGATGAGAATAATTACATAGGCAAGCATAAACTTATATATTAAGCACTTGGCTGTTAGGGCCACCACGTCAAAAGACAAACACTACCATAACTTTACATTAGTCTAGAAAGCCTCTAAAAGATACAGACTTAGTTAGGGTCGAGACAAACCCCCACCCTACTCTTGACTCACTACATAATACCAAAATATATGGAACATACTCGGAATGCCTCGAATCAACCTGGAGCTCACCAATAGTCACTGAAAAGCCTGCTCTCCTACTAGTGAGTTGTATGAGCTGAAGTACATGTGCCTGCAACATAAAATGCATATCCCCCGTGAGGGACGTCAGTACGAAAATATGTACTAAATATGTAAGACTGAATGTAACAACACACGATACAAAAGCTTAATAGAAATCAGATACAAGTGTATAGGTACTACTAGTAGACCACCTTTATATATAATTGTGGGACTACATACATTACATTCCTTTATTCATGTTTAACTTTCTTACTTCATCATCTTTGTAAGCCATATTTAATACAAATGAACAACTGATCAATGGTAAATAGATAAATTAGGATCGACCCATGCTAGGCTTATGCCCCTGAGCTGCCACCTATATATAAAGATTGGGATCGGCCAATGCTAGGCTTATTCCGCTGAGCTACCACCCACATATAAAGGTATCTATATCGGCCCATGATAGGCTTACACCACTGAGTTACGACTCATTTTACAGATTTGCGTTACTTAGTTTATTTACCCTTTGAGATTTTTACTTTGGTGGTCATCACATTATGGTACCTTGAACTAATAATCTGCTAATAAGAGACATATAAATGGACACTTAATGCAACAACAATAAGGTAGAGAGCCATTGGCACACAAATGAAGTGTTTTGGAGCTGAAAATACACATGGGTCTTATTTGAGTAAACATAGAACTTCTGAAATTTTCTAGTGAAAATTGATGTGCAGGTCAAATAATAAGCATGTATCGAGGTGTTTTAACACATTAGAGAGTGGGAACAAGGTCATTGGCTACATGAAATATTATGTGATGCTATTATGTATCACTTGTTATAGAGTATGCCTTACATACCTGGTTGTACAACTCCAATACCCGCCCAACTCGACTTCCTGCCCTTTTAGATTACTTATCTACAATGAAATATATGGCAAAGTTATATTAGCAACCAGTCGTCACATTTTGGCTATTTAACTTCACCAAAATAGTAATTGGGTAGTAAGTCTTTACTCTATCAATCAAGGGTGTTATATTAACCTTTTTTCACCTCTAATTACACCCACACCATACATGTTCTTATAAGATTCACAAAAACCACTTCAGCTTCATTACACATTCCAAACAATACGCAAAACAGATTGCGCAGTAACAAATGCAATAATTAGTTCGGTGCTGTACCCCCACAACTTTATTCTATATTTCAATTCGAATAAGTCACACATTTCTCCCACAAACACCTGGCAGCCCACAACATATACCCACAAAATATTCCACAAAACAGCCCCAAATTCCATTTATTGTAGCAATCAATTATTAAACTCATCATCTCTTGAGTTCTCAATAACAACACATCTATAATTCTCTATCAAATTCATATACATGGATAAAAAAATAGAGCAGTCACCTTACCTCAATTCTACAACTTATTCTTTTAAATTTGAACTCCTTAAGAGCTTCAACTTTCACTTTCCTTCACACTTTAAACCAAAGAAGAAAAAAGATCTCTTAATAACCGAGAAAAAGTGAGCAAGTAGTTTGTTCTATATTCTGCCATGAATTTATAATTTGGCACCTGTAGCATGTTTTCCTAAGCTTCCATGAGATAATTAAGCTAAAACATAAGTGTTTTCACTTACCTTGGGCTGCAAAGGTTGAGGTTTCTTCAAGAACCCTAGAAAGGAAAATAGGGCTGCTCCTAGTTTCTTAAAAGGAAGTAGAGAGAGTTTGTGATGTGTAACCCTTTTTTATGACTTAATAATTAGGGAAATGACCAGCAACTTCTTCTTATAAATCCTCTATTTTTGGCGATCCACCTACCTAATTTTGGACCAGAAATTTAATCAAATTGATCCAAGTAGGTGATGTACCTACTTAAGGAGTTCAACCAGCTCAAAATGTCTCAGTAGGTGATACACCTACTTTCTTTTTTTATTAGTTAGGATCAATCATATTTGGGCCTTGACAGATTTGAGCATTGGGCTTTTTTTCCCCTTTTCTTCTTCTTTTTCTTTATTCGGGCCCAAATAAGTATTCTAATAAAGGCCCAAATTTGATTCATGGACTTGGTCCATTAACTTGGATCATATATCTCAAGTAGGTGACTTACCTACTAGCTTAAATAAATCAAGCTAGTACCTCAATATTTTGTTCCATTTTCAGCTCCTAACCCTTTTAATCTAACCTTAAACTTAAACACACTTGGTAACTTTAAACTTCAGATTCAAATACAAATTTACGATCCTAAGTTTAAATAGTTGTATCGACGTTAACTTGGTCGCATCACAACAAATTGTACAGGAAGTATCTATAATTCCATCTACACCATTAATACTTGCATAACAAATCTTATCCATTACCTATACCACAAGGCTATACCAGGTTCCATATAATTGGAACATGTACAAGAAAAATATAGGATGTTACATCCTTCCCCCTTTAGGAACATTCATCCCCGAATATTAGCATAACTATCCAACCAAAACAAGTTCAAGGCTAAGTTTCATATCCCTATTATCACATAGTATTTATATGTTACACTTACTTGTTATTTCTCTAATTCATCATCTTGGACTTTCTCTTCGGATTTGATCAAATGGGGGTAGTTATATTTCATCGCTTCTTCAGCTTCCCATGTTATCTCTTTTACCTGTTAGTTCCTCCAATGCACTTTTACAGAAGCTATTTCTTTATTCCTTAACTTATTAACTTATTGATCTAGGATAGCAATAGGTATTTCTTCATAGGTAAGATCTTCCATAGCTTGTACATCTTCAATAGGAGTTATATGAGATGGATCTCCCATACACTTTCAAAGCATTGAGACGTGAAATATTAGATGGACTGTTAAGAGCTCTTAGGGTAGCTCTAATCTATAAGCAACTTGGCCAAACCTCTGAGTAATATTGTATGGGCCTATATAACGTGGACTTAGTTTTCCTTTCTAACCAAATCTCATAACCCCCTTCATTGGTGTCACCTTCAAGAATACCCAATCACTAATAGAAAACTCTAGCCCCCTCCTTCTAATATTTGCATATAACTTGTGTTGACTTTGGGCTATTTTTAGCCGTTGTTGGATCACTTTAACCTTTTTTATAGATTTATGAACAAGATCTAGTATGAATAAGGCAGTTTTACCCACTTCAAACCATCCAATTGGTGATCTACACTTTCTTCCATACAAAGCTTCATATGGTGCCATTTTGATACTTGAATAATAGCTATTGTTTTAGGTGAACTAGATGAGAGGTAAATGATAATACCAACTACCTTTAAAGTCCAATACATAATCTTGCATCATATCTTTAAGTGTTTAAATGGTACGTTTTGCTTGTCCATTTATTTGAGGGTGAAAAGCTGTACTTAGATTCACTTCTGTTCCCAAATTTCTCTAGAAAGACTTCCAAAATTTTTTAGTAAATTGAGCTCCTCGATCAGATGTAATAGTGGTTGGAACTCCGTGTAGCCGAACTATCTCTTTAATATATAATTTGGCATATTCTTCAACTGTGTAAGTGGTCATAAACGGTAGAAAGTGTGCTAATTTGGTAAGCCTATCAACTATCACCCATGTGGAATCAAACCTTCGAGATTTATGATGCAAACCGGTGACAAAATCCATGTTGATCATGTCCCACTTCCAGATTGGAAGATCTATACATTGCATATAACCCCCAGCTTTTGGTGCTCTAGATTAACTCTTTGACAATTTGGATATTCGGCTACAAATTCTGCGATGTTCTTCTTCATGTTACCCCACTAATATATTCCTTTAAAATCATGATACGTTTTAGTTAATCTCAGATGGATGGAATACTTGAATGATGTGCCTCTAGCATAATCCTCTTTCATAGCTCATCTACATTCGGGACACACAATCTATTTTGGCACCGAAGTACTTCCTCTTGCATAATCTCAAATGCTTTCGTCAAACCACATTGCACATTTTCCTTAAGATTTAATAGAATGGGATCTGCATATTGCTTCCCTTTCACTTTAGCTACTAGTAAAGATTTTGCAGCATTATGCACAATAATCCCCTCATCTGGAGTTTCAAGAAGGAAAACCCCCAAATTGGTTAGTTAGTGTAGATCCTTAGTCATCCTTTGTCGTTATATAGACTGCCATAAGTGACCACCATAGACTTATGACTTAATGCATCAGCTACCATATTTGCTTTTCCCGGATGATACAAAATATCAACATCATAGTCTTTTAATAGCTCAAGCCATCTTCGCTACCTCAAATTTAGGTCCTTCTGATTAAAGATATATTGCAAACTCTTTTTGTCCATATATATGTCAACCTAAATCCCACACAAGTAGTGACACCATATATTTAAGGCAAATATAACCATTGCTAGCTCCAGATTATGCGTTGGATAAGTTTTCTCATGTCGCCGCAATTGTGTTGAGGAATATGCTATGACTTTACCATGATGCATCAATACATACCCTAAGCCAATTCTTGAAGCATCACAATACACTGCATACTCTTCTCTGCCTTCTGGAAGTACCAATACGGGTGTAGAAGTCAACTTATTCTTCAGATCTTGGAAATTTTATTTCACATGCATCATTCCACTGGAACTTGGATGCTTTGTGTGTTATCTTTGTTAAAGGTGCAGAAAGAAAAGAAAATCCTTCAACAAACCTTCTATAATAACCCGCCAACCCAAGAAAACTACGAACCTCCGTAGGCATTATAGGTCTTGGACAGTTCTTCATGGCTTCTATCTTTTCAGTATCAACCTTTATCCCTTCATCAGATACAATATGACCTAGGAATACCACAGATTTCAACCAAAACACGCATTTATAGAACTTTGCATATAGCTTACGATCACGAAGAATCTGTAACACCTGTCGTAAGTGACTGGCATGGTCCTCATTTTACCTCGAATAAACCAGAATATCATCTATAAAAACTATCACAAACACATCCAAGAATGGCTAGAACACCCTATTCATCAAATCCATTAAAGCTGCAGGTGCATTAGTTAGCCCAAAGGACATGACTAGAAACTCATAGTGACCGTACTATGTTCGAAAAACTGTCTTGGGTATGTCCTTCTCTTTGACCCTCATTTGGTGGTAACCAGACCTCAAATCAATCTTTGAAAACAACTTGGCGCCTTGGAACTGATCAAATAAGTCATCAATTCTAGGAAGGTGATATTTGTTCTTAATAGTCACCTTGTTCAATTGCCGATAGTCAATACACATTCTCAATGAGCCATCCTTCTTACACACAAATAATACTGGTGCTCCCCAAGGGGACACACTATTCATTATAAATCCTTTTTCTAGAAAGTCTTTCAATTGCTCTTTCAACTCCCATTACTCTGCCGGGGTCATTCTATATGGTGGAATTAAAATTGGTCGAGTACCTGAAATCACATCAATACCAAACTCTACTTCTCGTTCTGGAGGGAAACCTGGAAGATTTTCTGGAAATACAACGGGAAATTCATTTACTAATGGGATAGTCTGAACAGTTAGTGGCTCAACATCTGTATCCTTCACCCTAACTAGATGACATATTTACCCTTTGAAATCATTCTTTTTGCCTTAAAATAAGAAATAAATTTACCTTTTTGTGCACCAATATTACCCCTTCATTCAAGGATTACCTCTTTTGGAAAATGGAAATACACCTTCTTAGTTCGGCAAT
The DNA here is from genome assembly GCA_030864215.1 of Capsicum pubescens. Classification (NCBI taxonomy): domain Eukaryota; kingdom Viridiplantae; phylum Streptophyta; class Magnoliopsida; order Solanales; family Solanaceae; genus Capsicum; species Capsicum pubescens. The sequence continues at coordinate 186,244,383 of CM061544.1, read as the reverse complement.
CTACTGTGGAATAACAAGAAACCAACTAATCCATACCCATTATATCATCAAAATCTACCATTTCTAACTCAACCAGGTCAGCCATTGTATCGTGACCGTAAATAGTTATTATATAATTTTGATACACTCTCCTAGCTAGAATAGATTATACAATCGGCGTAGATACTTCAAGTGGCTTAACTAGCAATTCTGGTATTTTTTTGAACTTTCCAGTAACCAATAGAGTGACATATGATAATGTAGAACCTAGATCAACTAATGCATATACATCATGTGAAAAGATGGAAAATGTTCCTGTAACCACATCTGGAGAAGCCTCTGAATTTTGTCGATCCGCTAAAGGATATGTACGATTCTGAAATCCACTAAAGCTAGCTTCTCCTTTAGCACCTCTACCACCACCCATGGGATGTACACCTCTACCTAAATAAGGAACCGATGATGATGATGCAACGTCTGATCCGGTAGGTCGTTCCATACCACCTATGCCCCTTTGAGGGCAGTCTCTCATTAGATGTCCTAACGTACCACACTAAAAACAAGCATTTTTCCCAAACCGATATGCACGTAAATGAACCTTTCCACATTGTTTACATGGCTTCCGAGGAGTCCTTAATTTTCTCATGCTCCCTTGCTCTTGATACCCCACTATTCGTGAACTCTAACTCTTATTTGTTTGCATAAAATGGTTGCCTTTAGACCCTTGATACTATGGTGTAGCACTAGCTCCAGAATAAGAAGATAATGGCCTAGGCGTTCTATTAGAAAACCAAGGCCTAAACTCTCTTTGGGATGACATAAACTACCCCGTAGATCTGGCTCTTTTAGAATACCCTCTTTTCGATTCTTGTGCTTTTCTTCTTTGCCATTGATCCTCTATTTTTTGTGCAAAATATTGTATCCTTGCTATGTCCTTTTCTTTTTTCAAAGCAGTAGTAGTACAATCTCTAACCAGATATGGATCCAATCTATCCACATATCGATGAACTCTATCATCCGTAGTAGCTATTACATTAGGACCATACCTAGCTAAAGAATTAAACCGGAGGGTATACTCTCTCACGATTATGTTCCCTTGGCAAAGATTAAGGAACTGATCCTCACGGGCTTCTCGAATCTCAAATGAAAGGTAATGATCAAGAAATACCTATTTAAACTCTTTCCAAGTAACTAAAGATGCATCAATACCCATAGATCGTTTCCAATCTTCATGCCAAAATATAGCCTTCCCTTTGAATCTATATGTTTCTAGCTCAACTGTCTCTTTACCTGATACATGCATGACCTCTAGAGTGCTTTGGATTTGATCAATAAAGTCTTGTAGGTCTTCATTAAGATCTGATCCGAAGAATGTGGGAGGATCCAATTTAAGAAAATCCTAACTGGTGGTTGGAATGGCTTGTCCTTGAGCTTTTCCAGCAACTACACGAGCCAATAATTATACCAAATTTCATAGATCTTGGTCAGTAGCATTAATAGGTGGTTCTAAGGATGTGGTTCTTCTCCTTCTAAGATCTTCTGGAGATGGAGGAGTAGAAGAAGTTAGAGATACAAACTTAGCTTGAGACTTACTTTGATTAGCCCATCTAGGTAGTGATTTGCTGGTCCCCTCTCCGGCAGCCACATCTATTTTCTTACCTGTATTCTTACTCCTTCTTTTAACCGGCATCTTTACTATAATAAAAGGAAAAAAAATAGGTTCAATGGTTAAATATGACTTAACCTACAACATGGGCTCCCTTACACAATCTAAGATATGAAGAAAAAAGAAACAACCCCTAAATGTCCCATAGCCTCTTATTTATAGATATGGTGCACAACACGCCAATAAATAAGACTTTATTTAGACACGGCTTTGTAGACACCCTAGGATGACCTGCTCTGTTACCATTTTTGTCACGCCTCAACTCCTATTGGGGAAGACAAACACCCGTAGCCGTAAAGGCCTGAGAGAACTAATTCATAACCTTGTACTTCTCATGCATGTAACTATGAGAACCAAACGTTCTAACCAACATGATATTATGTATCAATGAGAATAATTACATAGGCAAGCACAAACTTATATATACAACACTTGGCCGTTGGGGCCACCACGTCTAAAGAAAAACATTACCATAACTTTACATTAGTCTACAAAGCTTCTAAAAGATACATAGACTTTGTTAGGGTCGGGACAAACCCCCTCACTACTTTTGACTCACTGCATAATACCAAAATATATGGAATGGACTTGGAAAGCCCCGAATCAACCTGGAGCTCACCAATAGTCACTGAAAATCCTGCACTCCTACTAGTGAGTTGTATTAGCTAAAGTACCTGTGCCTGTAGCATAAAATGTAGGTCCCCCATGAGGGACGTCAGTACGAAAATATGTACTGAATATGTAAGGCTGAAAGTAACAACCCACGATACAAGAGCTCAATAGAAATCAGATACATGTGTATAAGTAGTACTAGTAGAACACCTTTATATATACATGTGGGACTACATACATTACATTCCTTTCTTCATTTTAACCTTTCTTACTTTATAATCTCTGTAAGCCATATATAATACAAATATCCAGCTGATCAGTGGTAAATAGATAAATTAGGATCGACCCATGCTAGGCTTATGCCGATGAGCTTCCACCTACATATAAAGATTGGGATCGTCCTATGCTAGGATTATTACCCTGAGTTGACACCCACATATAATGGTATCGAGATCGGCCCATGCTAGGCTTACGCCCCTGAGCTGCCACTCATTTTATAGATTTCTGTTACTTAGTTTATTTAGCCTTTGAGATTGTTACTTTGGTGGTCATCACATTATGGTACCTTGAACCAATAAATTTCTAATAAGAGACATATAAATGGACATTTTATGCAACAACAATGAGGTAGGGAGCTTTTGGCACACAAATGAAGTGTTTAGGAGATGAAAATACACATGGGTCTTATTTCAGTAAACGAAGAACTTCTGAAATTTTCTAGTGAAACTAGATGTGTAGATCAAATAATAAGCATGTATCGAGGTGTTTTAACACATAAGAGAGTGGGAACAAGGTCATTTTCTACTTGGAATATAATGTGCTGCTATTATGTATCACTTGTTATTGGATAACCTTGGAAGCTTACTTGATGGAACAAATGTCCAATTTCATGCCAAAGAGTGCAAAATAGAGTATGCCTTACATACCTGGTTGTACAACTCCAATAACATCCCAACTCAACTTCCATCCCTTTTAGATTACTTATCTACAATGAAATATATGGCAAACTAATATTAGCAACCATTCGTCACATTTTGGCTATTTAACTTCACCATAATAGGAATTGGGCAGTAAGCCTTTAGTTTGTCAATCAAGGGTGTTATATTAACCTTTTTCTCATCTAATTACACCCATATACCATACATGTTCTTAGAAGATTTACAGAAACCACTTCAGTTCACTACACATTCTAACAATACGCAAAATAGATTACGCACTAACAAATGCAATATAGTTTGGTGGTGTACCACCACACCATTCTTCTATATTTCAATACGAATTAGTCACACCTTTCTCCAACAAAATCTTGGCATCCCATAACATATACCCATAAAAAATTCCACAAAATAGCCCTAAATTCCTTTTATTATAGCAACCAATTATTAAACTCATCATCTCTTGAGTTCTCAATAACAACACATCTATAATTCTCTATCTAATTCATATACACGGATAAAAAAATAGAGCAGTCACCTTACCTCAATTCTGCAACTTATTCTTTTAAATTTGAACTCCTTAAGAACTTTAACTTTCACTTTCCTTCACACTTTAAACCAAAGAAGAAAATAGATCTCTTAATAACCAATAAAAAGTGAGCAAGTAGTTTGTTCTGTATTCTGCCATGTATTAATAATTAGGCACCTATAGAATATTTTCCTAAGCTTCCATGAGATAATTAAGCTAAAACATAAGTGTTTACACTTACCTTGGGCTGCAAAGGTTGGGGTTTCTTCAAGAACCATAGAAAGGAAAATAGGGCTTCTCCTAGTTTCTTAAAAGGAAGTAGAGAGAGTTTGTGAAGTGTAAACCTTTTTTATGACTTAATAATAAGGGAAATGACCAAAAACTTCTTCTTATAAAGCCTTTATATTTGGCCATCCACCTAGCTGATTTTGGACAACAAATTTAATCAAATTGGACCAAGTAGGTGATGCACCTACTTAAGGAGTTCAAGAAGCTCAAAATGTCAAAGTAGGTGATGCACCTGCTTGCTTAATTTCTTAGTTGGGCTCAATTATATTTGGGCCTTGGAAGATTTGAGCAGTGGGCCTTTTTCATTTTACTTCTTCTTTTACTTAATTTGGGCCCAAATAAATATGCTAATAAAGGCCCAAATCTGATTCATGGACTTTGTCCATTAACTTTGCTCATATAGCTCAAGTAGGTGACTCACCTACTAGCTTAAATAAGTCAAGCAAGAACCTCAATATTTTGTTACATTTTTAGCTCCTAACCCCTTTAATATAACCTTAAACTTATACACACTTGGTCACTTTAAACTTCAGATTCAAATACGAACTTACGATCCCAAGTTTAAATAGTTGTATCAACGTTAACTTGGTTGCATCACATTAAACTTTACAGGAAACATCTATAATTCGATCTACACCATAAATACTTGCATTACAAATCTCATCCGTTACCTATACCATAAGGCTATACCAGGTTCTACATAATTGGAACAAGTACAAGCAAAATACTGGATGTTACACTCTGACTCTCACTTATTTGCCCAAAATGATTGCCTTTGGCCCCTTGAAACTGTATTGGAGCGCTAGTTGTAGAATAAGAAGATAATGGCCTAGGCGGTCTATTAGGAAACTATAATACCTCGAGATCCCATCCCGAGGTTCCACATAGTGCTTATGACCCCGAAGGACCACAATCTAACCCTTTACTGATATATGTACATGTACACTGCATAATATTGGAAATAAATGCGGAAACTAGCCATAAGGTTCAACATATCTATGAATACTCATAATACATAAAACTGAATACTAATACATCCGTCTGAAAAGCCTCTAAACTGTCTAAACAGTGGAGTTGATGGAACAGGCCCCCAACTAACTCCGTCAATTGAAAATAAACAAAGTCTAAACAATAATAGTAAACTGAGATTCATCCTAATAAGAAGAAGACTCACTGCTACTGCTGCTGACAGGGACTGAACTACTGAGGATACTCTGGATCCTGTGCCTCTGAACCTATGGTGTCAAATAAGACACCATAGGACAAATGCGTCAGTACAGGAATATACTGAGTATGTAGATGGGGAAGGCTAGTCCAAGGGCTCATGCATGTACAATATCTAAATTGAAATAATCATGAAAGATGCAACATGAGAACACATACATGAATGCACAGACCATGAACACAATCATCACAACTCTAGATACTGAAACTCAGATACCACTTTACTGTGCACTGAACTCGCTGCTGACACTGAGATACTAAATCACTGACTCATCTGATACTGATAACTAAGGATCTGGATGTACTTACATCAAGGACTGAATTTTGATCTTACTACTTTCGACTGACAGAATTAGAGATCAACTTTTCTAATAGATGACTTTGGAAGCATTATCAATGATAAAAAATATAATTATATCTGAATCTAACAACAAAAATATTCAACAGAAATCTGATACTGTGATTAAGCCTGTCTGGAGGAATATCTCTGAATATGATATCAAATCACTGTATATGAGACCAAGCCTATCTGACGGGATGGTCCATGAATAAATGGAACTATCTGAGTTCCTTATAAAGATAAATGATTGTATCTGACAGTCTTGATTTCTGAAGATTGATTCTGAATCTGAGACTGAATCTGAAACTAAAACTATGGGAAGAAGTCATCTAATCGACATTACCCTACTATCTCTTAGGGGTCCAGCCTCTACCCCCAGCTGGGAGGGTGCTAATACCATGCCACAGGTAAAGACATTATCTTTATGTGACCTTCATCTATCAGGTACTCAAACGAGAATGGTGGAGCCCTTATCTAATAGGTCAAGACACCTCATCTACCCTCAACTAGTAGGTATGATGTCTCAACCTATGCTATCTACATAGTTCTGGAGTGCAAGGATTACTTATAAGAATCACACCCTCTACTAGTAGGTGAGTTCCCATCCTTGAGCTCATTCGGTGCTGAGTCCTACGCCCAACTGAAAGAAACTTATCTGATTCTTAAATGAACTTAGACTAAGCTGAATCTGATACTGATCATGTTTCTCAAAAGATTTGACTGAGTTACACTGAGATTACCTAGTTTTGTATCTGACAGAAAAGGTATCAAATCATAGTATCTGACTGACAATACAGAGCTTGAATAGATTATTTGAATCTCTTCTGAGATTAGAATTGAATAACTTGAATAATATTAGAACTGAGCTGATTATAGGAATAAGGCTAGATTACTAGAGATACAGAGATTAGAGAGATAACAGAGATTACAGAGCTTTCTTAAGTTCTGCACTTGTCTGAGGATACAGAGTTCTATAGTTCACTGAGTTTTGAGAATCATGGCTCGACTGGAATTTTCGAGAAACTATATCAGGCTCTAGACAACAACTCTATTGTCGGGTATAAATACCCCTAGGACTCGATGACATAAAAGTAAAGCATAATCATTCATTCATCATTATGTTCATTCATATATCATCACAATCATTCATGCATCTTCAAGATCATTAAAGCATCTTTAAGTAATTAGGAATCATATCATAAAATAATGTAGGGGAAACATGCTACTAGATTGTACTCCTTTCAACAAAGTTTTACCTCAACTATTTCATACCTATATCAATCTTGACACCTCTTTGGATATCACATGGCTTGGGGAAACTTCATACTATCATGTTACAACTTACTTGCTAACCACTTGACATGTATTAAAAATTTAGCATATATCAAATAGCACATAATCGGGGAATTTACAACCTTCATATCTCGACTTGTTCACTAGGGCCTTTCAACAACAACTAGACATGACCGATTTTACACCTACATGGGAATTTCATTCTATCTTGGCACATATCACTCACTAAGGCATTTTATCAAACACTAGGCATGCATGGACTAGTTCAAAATTTAGGGCTTCCTATTCAACATACTATAATGGCCCTTATGATTCACCTAATCTCTTTATCAAACGTATAGGGGACATGCTTCACTTATTCAACCATTTCTACACTCAAAAGTCATGAACACATTACATGGATATCATGCCTCAAATTCTATTAGGGCAGACTGGCACCCGTAACCAAGGAGGCCCGGGAGAACCAGCTCATAACCTTATACTTCCCATGCATACCTCTATGACAACCCAAAATTCGGACAGCATCATATCGCATATAAAAGAAAATAATCACCTGTATAAGCTCGAGCACACATATATATGTATATACAATACTAGTCCGTTGGAGTCATCACGTCTATTAACAAAATACCACCTTGACTGTACATTAGGTCTACAAAGCCTCTAGATAATACACAGAGTTTAACTAAGGTCGGGACATACCCCTCCATATAACTAACTTCTAAACAATACCAAAAGTGATTGGATATGACACGGAAAGCCCCGAAGAAAATTGGATCTCACCAAAAGCAGCTGGATATCTTGGCTCCTACTTATGCGGTGTATGAGAAGAGGTACTTGTGCCTTTAGTATGAAATGCAGGTCCCCCATGGGGGATGTCAGTACGAAATATGTAGTGAGTATGTAAAGCTGTAGATAATCACATGTGATATAGGAGCTCAATAGAAATCAGAAACAAGTGAATAAATCGTAATAGGAGTAGACCACACTTACTAGAACTTGTGACAACCTGTACATTGTATTTATTCAATCACTTTACCTTCATTCTTATCATCTTTGTAATCATTACTATACTATACTGTGACCATTAGTCTGCCTCCAGTACATATTAACTGGGATCGACCCATGATAGGCTTATGCCCCTGGGATACCTCCCATAAACACATAAATAGGGATCAACCCATGATAGGATTATGCCCTGGGATACCACCTGATAAGAGAGAACTTCCATCACTTAGTTCAATTAATCTTTGAGATTGTTATTTTGGTCACCACCACATTTTTGATACTTTAAAACAATGATACATCAATAAGAGACATATAAATAGACCATAAATGCAATAACAATGAAGTAAGAACTCATTGGCACATCAATGAAGTGTTTTGGAGTCATCAATGCCATAACAATGAAGTAGGAACTTATTGGTATATCAATGAAACGTTTTGGAGTCATTAATAGCACATGGATCTTGTTTGAGTAACCGGATACCTTCTGACATTCATTAGTGCAATAAACATGTAAGATTTGGAAAAAAAGTAAGTATTGGAATGTCTTGACATCTTGTAGGGTGTTAACAAGTTCATTGGTAACGTAGGACATCATACAAAACCATTATGGATCACATGTTACTGAATAACTTTGGAAACTTTCTTAATAGAACAATTGTTCACTTTCATGCCAAAGATATGGTATAGAGTATGCTTTACATACCTGACTGTCAACCTTCAATACTAGTCCCAAATGGACTTCCTTTCTTTTCGGATTACTTATCTACAATGAACATATATAGCAATCTAGTATTAGCAACCAAACGTCACAATTCAATTATTTGAATTCAACAAACTAGTGGTTAAGTAGTAAGCCTTAATTACACCATAAAGGGTGTAACTTTAACCCTCTTATTCTCCAATTACATTCATATTCCATGCATATTCATACAACATCCTCCAATATCAAGTTTGGATTCATTTATCCTTCCAACCAATCCATTAAACCAAATAGAGACATAGACATAAATAATCATCAATTCAATAGTATATCACCATATCCACCTTCCATAACTCAATTACCATATCCACCTTCCAAAATTCAATACAACCAAACCATGCAAAATAGTCCATAACCCTATTTCCATCACCTTTCAATAACAACAATACATATAATCCTCTATCACACATATACATGTGGAAAAGAACAAAGGCAAACAATATTCATACCTTAGAATTCACCTCTTGATTATGCAATCCTTTTTGCACAAATAATAGGTGTCGTTCGAAGCTCTCGAGATGACAAACACAGTTATCGGATTACTTTGGAATTTCTACGGTTGAATCAAAAGTAATTTAAAGGTCAAATTTGGCTAGGGTTTGTTCTTTCCCAATGATTGATGATGAAAATGAGTTTTTGAACTCATATACATGTATATATACACATTCCCGTCCATAATATAATAGGAAATGACCAAAATGCCTTTAAAATTTAAATAATGTCAAATCTGTCCTTTGGTGGACTGTTTTGATAAGCTAAAGTAGATCGATCATAACTCTTTTCTCCGATATTAGATTTGGGTGAAATTTGTATCGTTGGAAGGATAATTCAAAGGTATTTCATTTCATATAAAGTATGCCACCCAGTTCGTCCTGTACAAGTAGTTATGGTCGTTTGAAGTTGACCCTAAAAATCTGTTTTGATAGGCTGAAGTAAAACGAGTATAACTCCTCACTCAGACGTTGGATTTGGATGAAACCAATTGAATTGGACAGAAGACTCAAAGATATTTCTTTTCATAGTTCACAGATCTCCCAGTTCATTATATTAAGGGAGTTATGATCGTTCGAAGTTGACCTAAAAATTCAGCTGGCCTCAGTAGTTTGTGTGCAGGAAATTTTCCTGCACATTTACTATTCCCAAATATCCCGGCCACAGTTTTATAGTTTCGAACGTGATCGATTATATCCGAAACCTATCCGTTTTGGGAAATCTTTATATCATTGGAAAGCTTATTCAATAACCTTCTCATGGAACCATCGACGGGCAAATTCCGGCATAAATAAAATAAAAAATTAATTCCATATAAATAAGACCAATACACTTACTTGAATACGCCAATACACGTACTTGAATACGGGGTGTTATAATCGAAAACAACTTCAAGAGGGTCTATCACAGACATCACATGAATTGAACATACTAGGTTCAAAGCTCATAATTTTTGTTGGCAAACATAAATCAAAACTCAACAACACATTAAACATCAATTTCAACTTATACAAATCATTAACAACTCATAAACATAAGAAAATCTTTTAGTTTTAAAAAGGGTTCTTGAGCTTCTTTGATGAAAGGGACCCAAGAATCAACATCTAAATAACTTAACCTTTGAAATAGAATGAATTCTAATGCTTGAGACTCTATCCGCACTTGTAATAAATGATTCTCGAAGCCCACACTATGAGGAACTTGATTCTTGAAGAAAGCTTGAAGATTTATGATGAATTTTGGAGTATTAGAGTTCTTGATGAAACCCTGATTAGATATTATTGAGAGAATTGGAAGATAAAAATGATGATATTAGGGTTTTAAAAGTGGGTTATCATATTTATAGAGGCTCAAAAAGGTGGGAAATGACCAAAATACCCTTGCAAAAACGTCTCTAAATTGGTAAAAAAAATGGCTGAAGACATTTGTGACTGGCCGTCAAACCTGTGACAGGCTATCACAAAATATCGTCACAAAAGGGTGGATTTAATGACTTTCTACCTAATTGGGAAGACCTTTTGTGACAAGCTATCAGATCTGTGACGGACCGTCACAAAATGTCGTCACACATTTTTCAGATTGACATGCTTGAGTAAAATGGGTATATATCTTTGTTTCGAAATTAGTTTTTGACGAAATTGGTATCGTTGGAAAGATAATTAAAATATCTTTCATTTAAGACATGGTATTTCCTCTAATTAGATTTATAAAAGGAGTTATGGTGGATTAAAGTTGACCCAAATTTTGACGGTAACTAAAACTTGAACGATAGAAAAGCTTTCAACTCGTCCATGAGTTAGGGGACCTCTATGATATTGATTCCTACACGATTCAAAGTATTTCATACTTGGGAGGATATTTCTAAAACATTTTGACTCAGATTTTTGCTTTACCAAATACGCTCTAAGGCTCAGACTGGAAGAGGATTTTGCGGGGTATTACATTATCTCCCCCTTGAGAGCGTTCATCCTCGAATGTCGCTTGATAGACTGACAATACGGATCAACAGAACTTACTCAAGAAATGGAAACATCTCAGATCAGGACTACGCAACTGGAACGACTGACATATAGTGTTCTCACACTTGGCATGCATATCTGATGCATAAAATACTCGACTGATGATACTCATAGCTGAATTCTCATAATACACATGCATATCAGATGCATGGACTCATAACTAGGATGATGTCATGAATACACGACTGAACACACACTGACAAGGTGAACTCTTTCTGCTAAATGCGCATATCTAATGCATGAATGTCCGGCTAAGCTTACTTTTGAAAGAACAACTTGACAATGCAACAATAACTAATGCTAACCTCATAAAGAAAATCTGAACATGCATTGAGATGAATCTAATGGAATGCAACATCATAATACTATTGGGTATCTCCCCTTTGGGAATGTATGTCCCTATAAACACACTTCACTGAAAAACTGGAGCGGTGCGCGGGGCACCTACATACTGGGTCATAATTGACCGATCAAGATCTGAAACTTATGCATGACTCATGCTAACACATAAGCTCAAAATAGGAGCAAAGTATCTAAAAATTCATATCCCAAAGATGAAGGGCTCAAAACATACCCGGGTCTATCTTAGGGAATCCTTCCCGATCAAGGCGATCCTAAAATGCTTACAATCTGTTATGAGCGGAATGACGACTACGCTGAATTCAGGGACCTGTCTTAGGACAGTCTCGAACTTTGTGACCGGGGTCTCCATATTGAAAGAACACATCTCTACCGGCTCTACATACACCCTTATGATTTTTACCACATTATTCACACAACGGGTAGGTAAGACCTCTACTCTTACTATTATGCATCTTGGAGTGTGGTGCACTAGCTGAGGATGGAGATGGGACTGAAAACTTTTGACTATGGTGAGAACGGTTACCACTCTATGACCCTTCTTGGGAGAAACTATGACTACTTGTTCTGGCTCTCTTACTCACTCTCTTTCTTTTATTTTATCTGCTTCAATTTTTTGTGCATAAATCATTAGCCTAGAAAGATCCATATCTCTATTGAGCATGGCAGCTCTACACACTTTCAATACATCACTTGATACCCAGTCAAAAACTTACTCATACTCGCTCTAGGGTCAGCTACCAAGTCGGGAGCATACTTATCTAATTGGTTAAACTTAAGACAATACTCTTTCACTATCATGGAGCCTTGCCTTAGATTCATAAATTCTTCTACCTTAGATTCTCTCATTTATAGGGGGAAAAAATTATCTAAAAAGGCATCCTGAAATACTTGATAGGTCATGGGAGCATCATTCTCCCCTCTACCCTTTTTCATGCTATAACCCAATCATAAGCAATATCTTTCAGCATATAAGAGGCTAGTTCTACACTTTCTTCTTCAGACATATGAATAACTTGGGTGATCTTCTTTACCTCCTTGAGAAACAACTGCGGGTCCTCACCTACTTTAGACCCAAAGAACTCGGGAGGACTCATCCTGGTAAAGTCACGGAGTCTAGCTGAGGCTGCATCATTACCCTGCTGTTGAGGAGCAGCAGCCTGATTATTGGTCTACACTGTAGTTTTCACAACTTAGGCTAATGCCTGGAAAGCTGCCCGAAACTCGACATGTGACACACTTTCATTCTCAGGATCTACTGGCTGTGAGGGCTGATTATTGAACCCACAGAAAAAATCTCTGTGAGGAGGCATACTCTGTAATTGGAAGAAAGAAGTGGATTTGACTGAGGATCAACTTGAGCTCATGCTCACTCGCACGAAATAATCACTGAAAGAAGGGGAACTGCTCCTAAGAACATCTTGTAGCCTCTTTTACATAAATGTGGTGTGGTACATACCCATGCACAAGACTCTACTAGATGTGGCTTTTCAGACCCCCTAGGACACTCTTGAACCTTAGGCTCTAATACAATGTTTGTAATGCCCCGAGATCCCATACCGAGATGCCACACGATGCTTATGACCCCGAAAGACCACAAGCTAATCCTTTACTGATATCTAAACATGTACACTGCATAATATCATAAATAAATACGGAAACTAGCCATAGGGTTCAACACATCTATGAATACTCATAATACAAAAAACTAAATACTAATACATCCGTCTGAAAAGCCTCTAAATTGTCTGAACTATGGAGTTGATGGGACAGGTCCCCAACTAAATCCATCAACTAAAAATAAACAAAGTATGAAACAATAATAGTAAACTGAGATTTATCCTCAAAAGAAGAGGACTCACTGCTACTGCTGCTGACTGGGACTGAACTACTGAGGATACTCTGGATCCTGTGCCTCTGAACCTATGTTGTCAAATAAGACACCATAGTGCAAATGCAGCAGTATAAGAATGTACTGAGTATGTAGACGGGGTAGGCTAATGCAAGGGCTCATGCATGCACAATATCTAAAATAAAATAATCATGAAAAATGCCGGATGAGAACACATACATGAATTCACAGACCATGAACACAATTATCACAACTCTAGATATTGAAACTCGAATACCACTTTACTGCGGACTGAACTCGCTGCTGACACTGAGATACTGAAATACTGACTCATCTGATACTGATAACTGAGGATCTAGTTGTACTTACATCAAGGACTAAATTTTGAGCTTACTACTTTCGACTGACAGAATTAGAGATCAACTTTTCTAATAGATGACTTTGGAAGCTTTATCAATGATAAAAAATATGATTATATTTGAATCAGACAACAAGAATATTCAACAAAAATCTGATACTGTGATCAATCCTGTCTAGAGGCATATCTCTGAATATGATATCAAACAACTGTATATGATACCAATCCTATCTGACGGGATGGTCCATGAATCAATGGAACTATCTGAGTTCCATATAAAGATAGATGATTGTATCTGAAAGTCCTGATTTTTGAAGATTGATTCTGAAACTGAGACTAAATCTGAAACTGAAACTGTGGGAAGTAGTCATCTAACCGACAACCCCTACTATCTCTTAGGGGTCCAACTTCTACCCCCCGGCTGGGAGGGTTCTAATACCGTCCCATGGGTAAATACATTATATTTATGTGACCCTCATCTATTAGGTACTCAAACGAGAATGGTGGATCCCTCATCTAACAGATCAAGCCACCTCATCTACCCTTAACTAGTAGGTATGATGTATCAACCTATGCTGGTTGCGTAGTTCTGGAGTGCAAAGATTACTTCTAAGAATCACGCCCTCTACTAGTAGGTGAGTTCCCATCCTTGAGCTCACTCGGTGCTGAGTCCTACTCCCAACTAAAAGACACTGATTTGAGTCTTAACTAAACTTAGACTGAACTGAATCTGATACTAATCATGTTTCTCAAAACATCTGACTGAGTTACCCTGAGATTACTTAGTTCCGTATTTGACAGAAAAAGTATCGAATCATGGTATCTGACTGACGATATAGTTCTTGAATAAATTACTCAAATTGCTTCTGAGATTAGAATTGAATCACTTGAAAAATATTAGAACTGAGCTGATTACCAGACTGAGGCTAGATTACTAGTGATACAGAGATTACAGAAATAAGAGAGATTACTAAACTTTCTTATGTTCTGCACTTGTCTGAGGATACAGAGATCTATAGTTCACTAAGTTTTGAGAATCATGGCTCGACTGGAATTATCGAGAAACTGACACGGGCTCTAGACAACAACTCTATTGTTGGGTATAAATATGCCCAGGATTCGATGACATAAAAGTTAAGCATAATCATTCATTCATCATCACATTCATTCATATATCATCATAATCATTCATGCATCTTTAAGATCATTAAAGCATCTTCAAGTAATTAGGAATCATATCATAAAATAACGTAGGGGAAACATTCTACTAGATCGTACTCCATTCAATAAAGTTTTACCTCAACTATTTCATACCTATATCAATCTTGACACCTGTTTGGATATCACATGGCTTGGGGAAACTTCATACTATCATGTTACAACTTACTTGCTAACCACTTGACATGTATTAAAAACTTAGCATATATCAAAGAGCACATAATCGGGGAATTTACAACCATCATATCGACTTGTTTACTAGGGCCTTTCAACAATAACTAGACATGACCGATTTTACACCTACATGGGGATTTCATGCTATCTTGGCACATATCACTCACTAAGGTATTTTATCAAACACTAGGCATGCATGGACTAGCTCAAAATTTAGGGCTTCCTATTAAACATACTATAATGACCCTTATGATTCACCTAAGATCTATATCAAACCTATGGGGGACATGCTTCGCTTATTCAACCATTTCTACACTCAAAAGTCATGAACACATCACATAGAAAATAACTTCAAGAAGGTCTATCACAAACATCACATGAATTCCATATACTAGGGTCAAAGCTCATAGTTTTTGTAGGAAAACATAAATCAAAACTCAAAAACACATTAAACATCAATTTCAACACATACAAATCATTAACAACTCATAAACATAAAAAAATCTTTTAGTTTTAAAAAGGGTTCTTGATCTTCTTGAATTAAAGGGACCCAAGAATCAACATCTACATACCTTAAACTTTGAAATAGGATGAATTATATTGCTTGAGACTCTATCCGAACTTATAATAAATGATTCTCGAAGCCCACTCTATGAGGTACTTGATTCTTGAAGAAAGCTTGAAGATTTATGGATGAATTTTGGAAGATTAGGGTTCTTGATGAAACCCTAATTAGATATTCTTGAGAGAATTGGCAGATAAAAATGATGAAATTAGGGTTTTGAAAGTGGGTTCTCATATTTATAGAGGCTCACAAAAGGTGGAAAATGACCAAAATACCCTTGTAAAAATGTCTCTAAATTGCTGGAAAAAAATGGCTGACGAAATTTATGACAGGCCGTAAAACCTGTGACAGGCCGTCACAAAATATCATCACAAAAGGGTGTATTTTATGATTTTCTGCCTAATTATGATGACCTTTTGTTACAAGCCGTCAGATCTGTGATGGGCCATCACAAAATGTCGTCACACATTTTCCAAACTGACATGGTGGAGTAAAATGAGCATAGATCTTTGGTCGGATATCGGTTTTTGATGAAATTAGTATGGTTGTAAAGATAATTCAAATAGATTTCATTTGATATATGGTAGGTACTTTAATTCGATACATACAAGGATTAATGGTTGATTAAATTTGACCCAAATTTTGACAGTCACTAAAACTTGAACGATAGGAAATCTTTCAAATCGTCCTTGAGTTAGGGGACCTCTATTATCTTAATTCATGCTCAAATATATTCCCACATGATTCATAGTATTTTATACTTCGGAGGATATTTCTGAAACATTTTGACTCATATTTTTGCTTTACCAAATACGCTCTAAGGATCATACTGGAAGAAGATTTTGCGGGGCATTACAGAAAACAAGGCCTAAACTATCCTTGGGATGCCATAAATGTCCCCGTAGATCGTACCTCTTGGAATACCCTCACTCTAATTATTGTGTTCTTTTTCTTTGCCTCTTATCCTCTATTTTTTGTGGAAAAGTTTGTATCCTTGCTATTTCTATGTCTTTGTTCAATGCACTAGTAGTACAATATCTAACCAGATAAGTATACAACCTATCCACATATTGATAAACTCTATAATCCATAGTAGCTACTATATTAGGAGCGTACCTAGCCAAAGAGATAAACAGGAGGTTGTACTTCCTCACGCACATATTCCCTTGGCGAAAATTCAGGAACTGACCCGCACAGGCCTCTCGAATCTCAAATAGAAGGTAATGATCAAGAAATTCCTATTTGAACTCTTTTCAAGTAGATGAAGGTGCATCGATACCCCTAGATCGTTTCCAGTCTTCATACCAAAATATAGCCTCCCCTTTGAATCTATATATTGCTAGCTCAACTGTCTCCTTACCCGACATATGAATGACAGCTAGAGCCTTTTTTATTTGATCAATAAAGTCCTGTGGGTCTTCATTAAGATCTGATCTGGTGAATGTGGGAGGATTCAATTTAAAAAAATCCTCTATCCGTAGGCTAGCTGCCATATCTGCACCACTAGAACCTGTGGTTGGAATACTTTGTTCTTGAACTTGTGTAGCAACTATATGAGCCAATAATTGTACCGAATTGCTTAGATCTTATTCTGTAGCATTAATAGGTGGTTCTGAGGATGCGGTTCTTCTCCTTCTTAGTTCTTCTTGAGATTGAGGAGTAGAAGAAGTTAGTGATACAAACTCAACTTTAGCCTTATTTTGATTAGCTTGTCTAAGTGGTGACTTGCTGGTCCCTTCTCCGGCAACAACGTCTACTTGCTTACCTGTATTCTTACTCCTTCTTGTAACCATCATCTTTACCATAGTGAGAAAAATAAAAAAATAGATTTAGTGGTTAAATATGACTTCACCTACGACTTGGGCTCTATTGCACTATCTAAGATGTGAAAAAAAGAAACAACCCCTAAATACCCATAGCCTCTTGTTTATATATGTGGTGCTAAACACACCCATAAGCAAGACTCTATGTAGACACGGCTTTGTAAACTCCCTAGGACTACCTGCTTTAATACTACTTTTGTCATGCCTCAAATCCTATTGGGGCGGATAGGAACTCGTAGCCGTGGAGACCCGAGAGAACCAATATGCTATAATGTATTGATGAGTATAATTATGTATGCAAGCGCAAAATTATATATACAAGACATGGCTATTGGGGCCACACATTTAAAAGACAAGACACTACTATGTTTAACTTTACATTAGTCTATAAAACCTCTAAAAGTTACATAGACTTAGCTATGGTTGGGACAAACCCCCTCCATACTCTTGATTACTGCACAATACCAAAATATAGAACAAACTTGGAAAGACCGGATTCAACCTGGAGCTCAGCAATAGTCACTGAATAGCCTATACTTCTACTATCAAGGTGAATTAGGTGAAGCACCTATGCCTTCAGCATGAAATATAGGTCCCCCGTGAGGGATGTTAGTACGAAAATATGAACTGAATATGTAAGGCTGAAGGTAACAACCCATGATACAAGAGCTCAATAGAAATAAGATTAAAGTGTATAAGTAGTAATAGCAGACCACCTTTATATATACTTGGTGTACGACGTACATTACATTCTTTTCTTTATTTTTACCTTTCTTACTTTCTAATCTTTGTAAGCCATATAATGCAAATGACAAACTAATCAGTGGTTAAATGATAAATTGGCTTCAAACCATGCTAGGCTTATTCCCCTGAGCTTCCATCCACAAAAGGACATTGGGATCGACCCATGCTAGGATTATGAACCTGAGATATCACCCATATATAAAGTTATTGATATCGGCCCATACTAGGCTTATGCCCCTGAGCTGCCACTCATTTTACAGATTTGCATTACTTAGTTTATTTAACCTTTGAGATTGTTACTTTGGTGGTCATAACATTATGGTACCTAAAAATAATACTCTACCAATAAGAGACATGTAAATAGGCACTTAATGTAACAATAATGAGGTAGGGAGCTGTTGGCACACAAACGGAGTGTTTAGGAGATTCAAATATACATGGGTCTTATTTGAGTAAATGGATAACTTCTGAAATTTTCTAGTGAAAATAGACGTGAAAGTTTAATAATAAGCATGTTTTGAGGCGTCTTAACACATTAGAGAGTGGGAACAAGGTCATTGACTACATGGAAAGTAATATGATGCTAGTATGTATCACTTGTTATAGGATAACCTTGGAAGCTTACTTGATGGAACAAAGTCCGATTTCATGCCAAAGAATGAAAAATAGAATATGCCTTGCATACCTGGTTATATAACTCCGAAACTAACCCAACTTTACTTCCCGCCTTTTAGATTACTTATCTACAATTGAATATATGGTAAATTAATATT
Organism: Capsicum pubescens; assembly: GCA_030864215.1. NCBI lineage: Eukaryota > Viridiplantae > Streptophyta > Magnoliopsida > Solanales > Solanaceae > Capsicum > Capsicum pubescens. Next base: position 186,225,372 of record CM061544.1, on the reverse strand, counting down.
AGCAACAAACTAACACATTTGATCTACTTAACTTTACAAAATAGTAACCGGATAGTAAGCCCTTAACTTATCAATCGAGGTTCTTATTTTAACCCTTTCCCTCTCCAATTACACCCGCATACCATACATGTTCTTATAAGATTCACCAAAACCATCTTGGCTTCATTATACCCTCCAAATAGTACGCAAAATAGATTGGGTAGTAAACATATGCAATTATTAGTTTGGTGGTGTATCACCACTCCTTTCTTCTATATTTCAATTCAAACTAGTCACACCTTTCTCTATCATCAAATCGACATACCATAACATATACATTCAAAATAGTCCACAAAACAACCCCAAATTTCTTTGATTGTATCAATCAATTATTAAACTCATCGTCTCTTGAGTTCTAAATAACTACACATCCATAATTCTCTCTCAAATTTGTATATAAGGAGAAAAAAATGGAGCAGTCACCTTACCTCAATTTGCAACTTATTCTTTTAATTTGAACTCCTCAAGAACTTCAACTTTCACTTTCCTTCATACTTTAGACTAAAGAAGAAAAAAGATCTCTTAATAATAAAGAAAAAAATGAGCAAGTAGCTTGTTTTATATTCTGCCATGAATTAGTAATTAAGGACTTATAGCATGTTTCCCTAATCTTCCATGAGATAATTAAGCTAAACGATAAGTGTTTTCACTTACCTTGGGCTACAAAAGTTGGGGTTTCTCCAAGAACCCTAAAAGGAAATATAGGGCTTCTCTTAGTTTCTTTAAAGAAAGTAGAGAGAATTTGTGAAGTGTAACCTTTTTTTGTGACTTAAGAATGAGTGGAATGACCAGAAACTTGGTCTTATAAAGGCCCTATTTTTGGCCATCCACTAAGTTGCATTTTGGACCTCAAATTTGGTCAAAGTGGTCCAAGTAGGTGATTCACCTACTTAAGGAGATTATGCTACTCAAAGGGTAAAATTAGGTGATGCACCTACTTGCATAATTTCTTAATTGGGCTCAATTAGATTTGGGCCTCGGAAGATTTGTGTGTTGGGCCATTGCTCTATTTTTCTTCTTCTTTTATTCAATTTGGGCCCAATGAGTACATTAATATACGCCCAAATCTGATCCATAGACATGGGTCCATTAACTTTGTCCAAATAGATTAAGTAGGTGACTCACCTACTAGCTTAATTAAGTCAAGCAAGCACCTCAATATTTCATTCCATTTCCAGCTCCTAATCACCTTAATCTAACTTACAACTTGTACACACTTGGTCACTTTAAACTTTAGATTCAAATACCGACTTATGATTCCAAGTTAAATAGTTGTATCAATGTTAACTTGATCAGGTACGGGCAGCGTCAAGAATTCCATCTACACCATTTATATTCACATAAAAAATCTCATCCATTACCTACCAAAAGTCTATACCAAATTATATATAAATAGAACAAGTACATGCAATCTATGGGGTGTCACATATATGAACCATGTTTATAAACCAAGGCTATAGATTAGATATGGGCCTATATTAGTGTACTTATGTGGGTCCAAATTAAGTAAAAGAGGAAGAAAATGGAGAAAAGGACCAATACTTAAATCTATCAAGGCCTAATTTAATAAAGTCCAACTAAGAATTAATCAAGTAGGTGCATCACCTACTTTGACATTTTGGGCAGCTTGAACCCTTAAATAGGTGCATCACTTACTTGGACTAAATTGTGGATGGAAATAGGGTAAAAAAGGGAGGTTCTAGAGGACTCAATAAGACCACTATAGCAAGTATTTTTACTCATTTTAAACACAATTTCCTCACTTTAAACATTACCTCTCTCCATTTTCCATCAAGGCTTAGAACAAAACCTTAAAATTCCTTCTAGTATTCTTGAAGAGACCCTCACCTTTAGAAGCCAAGGTAAGTGAAAACACTTAAGCTTTCCCTTAATTCTTTCATGAGAGATTAGGAAAGAATGCTATAAATGCAAAATTATAAATACATGTGAGAATATAAAACAAGCTACCGACTCACTTTTCCTTGTTATTAAGAGACTTCTCTTTTCTGTTTTGATTTAAAAGTGTGAAGGAAAGTTCAAGATCTTAAAGTGTTCAAGTAAAAAGGATAAGTTGCAGAAAATTGAGGTAAGGTGACTTCTCCATTTTTTCCTCCTTATATATGAACTTGAGAAAGAATTATGGATGTGTTATTATTAAGAACTCAAGGGATGATGAGTTAAATATTAGGATGTTGTGATAAAGGTAAGTTGGGGCTATTTTGTGGACTGTTTATGTGTATATGTTGGAGACTACTGGTACGTTCTTCTTGTCTATCTGTTTAAGGGTGAAAAGTCCTACTTAGATTCACTTGTTTTCCCAAATTTCACTGAAAAGACTCCCAAAACTTTGCAGTAAATTAAGCTCCCCCATCTGATATAATAGAGAATGGTACTTCGTGTAGCCAAACTATGTCTTAGATATATAATTTTGCATACTCTTCAACTGGGTAAATGGTCTTAACCAGTAGGAAGTTTGCTACTTTAGTAAGCCTAGAGACTATTACCCATATGGAATCAAACTATTATGATGTACGAGGCAAACCAGTAACGAAAAACATATTGATCATGTCCCACTTCCAGATTGGAAAATCTATACGTTGCATATAACCCCTGGGCTTTTGGTGCTCTACTTTAACTCTTTCATAATTTAGACACTCGGCTACAAATTTTGCAATGTTCTTCTTTAATTTACCCAACCAATACACTTCTTTCAATTCATGATGCATTTTAGTTGACCCCGGATGGATGGAATACCTTAAATGATGTGCCTCTATCATAATCCTCTTTCTTACCCCATTTACATTAGGCACACATAATCTGTTTTGGCACCAAAGTACTCCCTCTTGCATAAGCTCAAATAATTTTGTCATACCACATTGTACATTCTCCTTAAGCTGTAATTCAATATGATCTGCATACTACTCTTTTACTTTGGCTACTAATAAAGATTCTGCCACATTATACACCATAAGATCCTCATTTTGAGTTTCAGGAAGGTGATCCCATAAATTGTCTAGTTGGTGTAGATCTTTAGTAATCCCATGTTGTTCTATTGTAACATCCTATATTTTGCTTGTACTTGTTCCAATTATATGGAACCTGGTATAGCCTTGTGGTATAGGTAACAGATGAGATTTTTTATGCAAGTATTAATGGTGTAGATGAAATTATAGATGCTGCCCATATAGTTTAATGTGATGCGACCAAGTTAACATTGATAGAACAATTTAAAATTGGGATCGTAAGTTTGTATTTGAATCTGAAGTTTAAAGTGACCAAGTGTGTATAAGTTTAAGGTTAGATTAAAGGGGTTAGGAGCTGAAAATGGAAAAAAATATTGAGGTTCTTGCTTGACTTAATTAAGATAGTAGGTGAGTCACCTACTTCAGCTATATAAGCCAAGTTAATGGACCAAGTCCTTGAATCAAATTTGGGCCTTTATTAGAATACTTATTTGGGCCCAAATTAAGTAAAAGAAGAAGAAAAATAGAAACAAGGCCTAATGCTCAAATCTTCCAAGGCCCAAATATAATTGAGCCCAAATAATAAATTAAGCAAGTAGGTGCATCACCTACTTTGACATTTTGAGCTACTTGAAATCCTTAAGTAGGTGCATCACCTACTTGGACCAATTTATTTAAATTTGTGGTCCAAAATCAGCTAGGTGGATGGCCAAAAATAGAGGCTTTATAAAAAGAAGTTTCAGGTTATTTCCCTCATTATTAAGTCATAAAAAAGGGCTACACTTCACAAACTCTCAGTACTTCCTTTTAAGAAACTAGGAGCAGCCCTATTTTCCTTTCTAGGGTTCTTGAAGAAACCCCAACCTTTGCATCCCAAGGTTAGTGAAAACAGTTATGTTTTAGCTTAATTATCTCACGGAAGCTTAGGAAAACATGCTACAGGTGCCTAATTATGAATACATGGCAGAATATATAACAAACTACTTGCTCATTTTTTCTTGGTTATTAAGAGATCTTTTTTCTTCTTTGGTTTAAAGTGTGAAGGAAACTGAAAGTTGAAGTTCTTAAGGAGTTCAAATTTAAAATAATAAGTTACAGAATTGAGATAAGGTGACTGCTCCATTTTGTTCTCCGTGTATATGAATTTGATATAGAATTATAGATATGTTGTTATTGAGAACTCAAGAGATGATGAGTTCAATAATTGATTACTACAATAAAAGAAATTTGGGGCTGTTTTTGGAATAATTTGTTGGTATATGTTGTGGGCTGCCAGGTTTTTGTTAGAGAAAGGTGTGACTAATTCAGATTGAAATATAGACGAACGGTGTATTGGTACATGACCGAACTAATTATTGCATTTGTTACTGCACAATTTGTTTTGCGTATTGTTTGGAATGTGTAATGAAGCTGAATTGATTTCTATGACTATTATAAGAACAAGTATGGTACGTGGGTTTAATTAGAGGGGAAAAAAGGTTAAGATAACACCCTTGATTGATAGAGTAATGTCTTACTGCCCAATTACTGTTTTGGTGAAGTTTAGAAGCCAAAATATGACAGTTGGTTGCTAATATTAGTTTTCTATATATTTCATTATAGATAAGTAATATTAAAGGGAGAAAAGTCGAGTTGGGCTTGTATTGGATTTGTACAACCAAGTATGTAAGGCTTACTCTATTTTGCACTCTTTGGTATGAAATAAAACATTTATTCCATCAAGTAAACTTCCAAGGTTATACTATATGAAGTGATACATAATAGCAACACATTATATTCCATGTAGCCAATGACCTTGTTCCCACTCTCTAATCTATTAAAACACCTCGATACATGCTTATTATTTGACCTGGACATCTATTTTCACTAGAAAATTTCAGAAGTTCTCCATTACTCAAATAAAACCCATATGTATTTTTATCTCCTAAACACTTCACCTGTGTGCCAACAGCTCTCTACCTCATTGTTGTTGTATTAAGTTTCCATTTATATGTCTCTTATTAGAAGAATATTGGTTCAAGGTACCTTAATTTGATGACCACCAAAGTAACAATCTCAAAGTCTAAATAAACTAAGTAACACAAATCTGTCATACAAGTGGTAGCTTAGGGGCGTAAGCCTAGAATGGGCCGATATCGATACCTTTATATATGGGTGGTATCTCAGGGGCATAATCCTAGTATGGGCCAATCCCAATCTTTATATGTAGGTGGCAGCTCAGGGGCGTAAGCCTAGCATGGGTCGATCCTAATCTATCTATTTACCACTGATCAGCTGGTCATTTACATTATATATGGCTTACAAAGATTATGAAGTAAGAAAGGTACAAATGAAAAAAAGAATGTAATGTATGTAGTCCCACAAGTATATATAAAGGTGGTCTACTAATACTACTTATAAACTTGTATCTGATTTCTATTGAGCTCTTATATCGTGTGTTGCTACCTTCAGCCTTACATATTTAGTATATATTTTTGTACTCACGTCCCTCACGAGGGACCTGTATTTCATGCTGCAGGCATAGGTACTTCAGATCATACAACTCACTAGTAGGAGCACTGACTTTTCAGTGACAATTGGTGAGCTCCTGGTAGATTCGGGGCTTTCTGAGTCTATTCCATATATTTTGGTGTAATGAAGTGAGTCATGAGTAGGGAGGGGGTTTGTACCGAGCCTAACTAAGTATATGTATCTTTTAGAGGCTTTGTAGACTAATGTAAATTATGGTAGCGTTTGTCTTTAGATGTGATAGCCCCAACATCCAAGTGTTGTATATATAAGTTTGTGCTTGCCTATGTAATTATTCTCATCGATACAAAATATCATGTTGATTAGAAACTTTGGTTGTCATAGTTATATGCATTAGAAGTACAAGGTTATGAATTAGTTCTCAAGGGCCTTTACGGCTACAGGTGCCTGTCCGCTTCAATAGTAGTTGAGGCGTGACAAAAGTTGTATCAGAGCAGGTCATCCTAGGGTGACTACAAAGACGTGTCTATATTGAGTCTTTTCATAGGCCTGTTGTGCACCACGTCTATAAAAAGAAGGCTATGGGACATTTAGTTTTTGTGTTTTTTTCTTTATATCTTAGATCATGCAATAGAGCCCATGTTGTATGTTAAGCCATACTTAACCATTGAACTAATTTTTTTTCCTTTTACTATAGTAAAAATGCCTGTTACAAGAAGGAGTAAGAATATAGGTAAGCGAATAGACGTGGCTACCAGAGAGGGGACCAGAAAATTACCACCTAGACGGGCTAATCAAAGCTAGGCTCAAGATGAGTTTGTATCTCAAACTTCTTCTACTCCTCTATCTCCAGAAGATCTAAGAAGGAGAAGAATCGCATCCTTAGAACTACTTATTAATTCTACTGGCCAAAATCTAAGGAATACTGTACAACTATTGGCTCTTATAGTTGCTGGACAAGCTCAAGGACAAGCCATTCCAACCACCGGTTCTAGTGGTGCAGATAGAGCAGCTAGCATGCGAACAGAGGATTTTCTTAAATTAGATCCTCCCACATTCACTGGATCAGATCTTAATGAAGACCCAGAGGACATTATTGATCCAATTCAAAGGGCTCTAGAGTTCATACTTGTATAAGGTAAAGAGACAGTTGAGCTAGCAGCATATAGATTCAAAGGGGAGGCTATATTTTGGTATGAAGACTGGAAATGATCTAGGGGTAGTTATGCACCTTTAACTACTTGGAAAGAGTTTAAAGAGGCATTTCTTGATCATTACCTTCCATTTGAGATTCGAGAAGCCCATGCGGATTAGTTCCTGAATCTTCGCCAAGGGAACAAGAGCGTGAGAGAGTATAGCCTCCGATTTAATTCTTTAGCTAGGTAAGCTCCTAATGTAGTAGATACTATGGATGATAGATTTAACGATACATGGATATATAGGATCCATTTCTGGTTAGAGATTGTACTATTGCTGCTTTGAACAAAGACATGGACATAGAAAGGATATAAGCATTTGCACAAAAAATAGAGGATCAAAGGCAAAGAAGAAGAGCACAAGAATCGAAAAGAGGGTATTCCAAAAGGTCCAGATCTATGAGGCAGTTTATGTCATCCCTAAGAGAGTTTAGGGCTCGGTTTTCTAATAGACCTCCTAGGCCATTATCTTCTTACTCTGAAGCTAGTGCTCCACCACAGTTTCAAGGGTCTAAAGGCAACCATTTTGGGTAAAGAAGTGAGAGTCAGAGTTCATGAACAGCGGGGTATCAAGAGCGAGGGCTCATGAGCCTATTATGGCCTCCTTGGCATCCACGTAAAGAATGTGGAAACGTTCGTTTAGGTACATGTCGGTTCGGGACAAATACTTGCTTTTGGTGTGGTACGTCAGGACATATGATGAGAGAATTCCCTCAAAGGGGCATAGGTGGTATGGCACGACCTGCTGGATCAGCCATTACATCATCATCATTGGTGCCTTATTAAGGTAGAGGTGTACATCCTATGGGTCATGGTAGATGTTTTAAAGGAGAATTTAGCTCTAGTGGAGCTCGAAATAATACATATGCTTTAGTGTATCGATAAAATTCAGAGGCTTCTCCTGATGTAGTTATAGGTACATTGTCCATATTTTCACATGATGTATATGCATTAGTTGATCCGGGTTCTACATTATCATATGTCACTACATTGGTTGCTGGAAAGTTCAAAAAAATACCAAAATTGCTAGTTATGCCACTTGAAGTATCTACATTGATTAGTGAATCTATTCTAGCTAGGAGAGTGTATTGAAATTGTATAATGACTATTTGCGGCTGCGATACAATGGCTGACCTGGTTGAGTTAGAAATGGTAGATTTTGATGCTATAATGGGTATGGATTGGTTGGCTTCTTGTTATGCCACAGTAGATTGTCGAACTAAGAAGGTGTATTTCTATTTTCCAAAAGAGACAATCCTTGAATGGATGGGTAATATTGGTGCACCAAAAGGTAAATTTATTTCATATTTTAAGACAAAAAGGATGATTTTGAAGGTTTACATATGTCATCTAGTTATGGTGAAGGATACAGATGATGATCCACCAACTCTTCAAACTATTCCAGTAATAAATGAATTTCCCGATATATTTCCTGAAGATTTTTCAGGTTAGCCTCCAGAACGAGACGTAGAGTTTTGTATTGATGTGATTTCAGGTACTCAACCAATTTTAATTCCTTCATATAGAATGGCCCCGACGAAGATGCAGGAGTTGAAATAGCAATTGAAAGACTTGATAGAAAAAGGATTCATAAGGCCCAGTGTATCCCATTTGGGAGCACCAGTGTTATTTGTGCATATGAAAAATGGCTCATTGAGAATGTGTATTGACTATTGGCAACTGAACAAGGTGACTATTAAAAACCAATAACCCCTTCCGAGAATTGAAGGCTTATTTGATTAGTTGCAAGGCGCCAAGTGGTTTTCAAAGATTGATTTAAGGTCTGGTTACCACTAAATAAGGGTCAAAGAGAAGGACATACCCAAGATAGCTTTTCAAACACGGTATGATTATTACGAGTTTCTAGTCATGTTTTTTGGGCTAACTAATGCACCTGCAGCTTTTATGAATTTGATGAATAGGGTGTTCAATCCATTCATGGCTGAATTTGTGATAGTTTTTATAGATCATATTCTAGTTTATTCGAGATCAAATGAGTACTATGCCAGTCACTTACGACAGGTGTTACAGATTCTTCGTGATCCTAAGCTATATGCAAAGTTCTCCAAATTTGAGTTTTGGTTGAAATTTGTGGCATTCCTAGGTCATATTGTATCTGATGAAGGAATATAGGTTGATACTAAAAAGATAGAAACTGTGAAGAACTGTCCAAGACCTATAACGCCTATGGAGGTTCGTAGTTTCCTTGGGTTGGCAGGTGATTATAGAATTTTTTTTGAAGGATTTTCTTCACTTTCTGCACCTTTAACAAAGCTAACACACAAAGCAACCAAGTTCCAATGAAATGATGCATGTGAAAGAAGTTTCCAAGATCTGAAGAATAAGTTGACTTCTACACCCGTATTGGTACTTCCAGAAGGCACAGAAGGGTATGCAGTGTATTGTGATGCTTCCAGAATTGGCTTAGGGTGTGTATTGATGCAGCATGGTAAAGTCATAGCATATGCCTCAAGATAATTACGGCCACATGAGAAAAATTATCAAACGCATGATTTCGAGCTAGAAGTGGTTATATTTACCTTAAAGATATGACGTTACTACTTGTATGGGATTCATGTTGACATATATACAGACCATAAGAGTTTGCAATATATCTTTAATCAGAAGGACTTAAATTTGAGGCAGCGAAGATAGCTTGAGTTATTAAAAGACTATGATGTTGATATTTTATATCATTCAAGAAAAATAAAATGTAGTAGCTGGTGCATTAAGTCATAAGTCTATGGTGGTCACTTATGGACAATATATAGAACGACAAGAGATGACTAAGGATCTACACTAACTAGACAATTTGGGGGTTTGCTTTCTTGAAATTCCAGATGAGGGGCTTATTTTGCATAATGCTGCAGAATCTTGATAAGTAGCTGAAGTGAAAGAGAAGCAATATGCAGATCCCATTCTATTAAATCTTAAGGAAAATGTGCAATGTGGTATGACGAAAGCATTTGAGCTTACGCAAGAGGGAGTACTTCGGTGCCAAAACAGATTGTATGTGCCGAATATAGATGAGCTAAGAAAGAGGACTATGATAGAGGCAGATCATTCAAGGTATTCCATCCATCTGGTATCAACTAAAATGTATCATAATTTGAAAGGAATATATTGGTTGGGTGACATGAAGAAGAACATTGCAGAATTTGTAGACGAATTTCCGAATTGTCAAAGAGTTACAGTAGAGAACCAAAAGCCCGGGGGTTATATGCAATGTATAGATCTTCCAATTTGGAAGTGGGACATGATCAACATGGATTTTGTCACTGGTTTTCCTCGGATATCTTAAAGGTTTGATTCCATATGGGTGATAGTTGATAGGCTTACCAAATCAACACACTTTCTATTGGTTAGGACCACTTACACAGTTGAAGAATATGCCAAATTATATATTAAAGAGATAGTTCGGCTGCACGGAGTTCCAATCTCTATTATATCAGATCGAGGAGCTAAATTTACTGCTAATTTTTGGAAGTCTTTCCAGAGAAATTTAGGAACACAAGTGAATCTAAGTACAACTTTTTCCCTCAAACAGATAAACAAGTATGATGTACCATTCAAACACATAAAGATATGCTGTGAGCTTATGTATTGGACTTTAAAGGTAGTTGGGATGATCATTTACCTCTCATTGAGTTCGCCTACAACAATAGCTATAATTCAAGTATCAAAATGGCACCATATGAAACTTTGTATGGAAGAAAGGGTAGATCACCAATTGGATGGTTTAAAGGGGTTAAAACTGCCTTATTTGGACCAGATCTTGTTCATCAAGCTACGAAAAAGGGTAAAGTGATCCAAAAATAGCTAGAAACAGCCTAAATTCGACATAAGTCATATACAAATGTTAGAAGGAGGGGCCTAGAGTTTTCTATAGGTGATTGGGTATTCTTGAAAATGTCACCAATGAAGGGGGCTATGAGATTTTGTTAGAAATGAAAACTAATTCCACGTTATATAGGACCATACAAGATTACTCGGAGGTTTGGCCAAGTCGTTTATGAATTAGAGCTACCCCAAGAGCTATCAACAGTCCATCCAGTATTTCACATCTCAATCCTTCGAAAGTGCATGGGAGATCCATCTTATATAACTCCTACTAAAGATGTACAAGTCACGAAAGATCTTTCCTATGAAGAAATACCTATTGCTATCCTAGATCGACAAGTAAAGAAGTTAAGGAATAAAGAAATAGCTTCTGTAAAAGTGCATTGAAGGAACCAACAAGTAGAAGAGCTAACATGGAAAGCTGAAGAAGTGATAAAATCTAAGTACCCCCATTTGTTTAAGTACGAATAGAAAGTCAAAGATGCCGAATTAGAGTAATAACAAGTAAGTGTAATTTATAAATACTATGTGATAATAGGGATATTAAACTTTGGCTTGAACTTGTTTTGGTTGGATAGTTATGGTAACATTTATGGACAAATATTCCTAAGGGGGAAGGATGTAACATCCTGTATTTTGCTTGTACTTGATCCAATTATGTGGAACCTGGTATAGACTTGTGGTATAGGTGATGAATGAGATTTGTTATGCAAGTATTAATGGTGTAGATGGAATTATGGATGCTGCCCGTACAGTTTAATATGATGCGACCAAGTTAATGTCGATACAATAATTTAAACTTGGGATCGTAAGTTTTTATTTGAATCTGAAGTTTAAAGTGACCAAGTGTGTATAAGTTTAAGGTTAGATTAAAGGGGTTTGGATATGAAAATGGAATAAAATATTGAGGTGCTTTCTTGACTTAATTAAGCTAGTAGGTGAGTCACCTACTTGAGCTATATTATCCAAGTTAATGGACCAAGTCCATGAATCAGATTTGGTCCTTTATTAGAATACTTATTTGGTCCTAAATTAAGCAAAAAAAGAAGAAAAATGGAAAAAAGCCCCAATGCTCAAATCTGCCAAGGCCTAAATATAATTGAGCCCAACTAAGAAATTAAGCAAGTAGGTGCATCACCTACTTTGACATTTTGAGTTGCTTGAACTCCTTACGTAGGTGCATCACCTACTTGGACCAATTTGATTAAATTTGTGGTACAAAATCAGCTAGGTGGATGGCCAAAAATAAAGGATTTATAAGAAGAAGTTGCTGGTCATTTCCCTCATTATTAATTCATAAAAAAGGGTTACACTTCACAAACTCTCTCTACTTCCTTTTAAGAAACTAGGAGCATCCCTATTTTCCTTTCTAGGGTTCTTGAAGAAACCCCAACCTTTGTAGCCCAAGGTAAGTGAAAACACTTATGTTTTAGCTTAATTATCTCATGGAATCTTAGCAAAACAAGCTAATGGTTCCTAATTATAAATAGATAGCAGAATATAGAACAAACTACTTGCTCACTTTTTCTTGTTTATTAAGAGATCTCTTTTCTTCTTTGGTTTAACGTGTGAAGGAAAGTGAAATTTGAAGTTCTTAAGGAGTTCAAATATAAAAAAATAAGTTGCAGAATTGAGGTAAGGTGATTGCTCCATTTTGTTCTCCGTGTATATGAATTTGATAGAGAATTATAGATGTGTTGTTATTGAGAACTAAAGAGATGATGAGTTTAATAATTGATTGCAACAATAAAAGGAATTTGGGGCTCCTTTATGGAATGTTTTGTGGGTATATGTTGTGGGCTTCCAGGTTTTTGATGGATAAAGTTGTGATCAATTAGGATTGAAATATATAAGAAATATATTGTGGTACACCGCCGAACTAATTATTGCATTTGTTACTGCGCAATCTGTTTTGCGTATTGGTTGGAATATGTAATGAAGTTGAAGTGGTTTCTGTGAATCTTATAAGAACATGTATGGTATGTGGGTGTAATTAGAGGAGAAAAAAGGTTAAGATAACACCCTTAATTGATAGAGTAAATGTTTACTGCCCAATTACTATTTTGGTGAAGTTTAGAAGCCAAAATATGACGGTTGGTTGCTAATATTAGTTTTCCATATTTTTCATTATAGATAAGTAATCTTAAAGGGAGGAAAGTCGAGTTGGGCTGGTATTGGAGTTTTACAACCAAGTATGTAAGGCTTACTCTATTTTGCACTCTTTGTCATGAAATAAAACATTTGTTCCATCAAGTAAACTTCCAAGGTTATCCTATATCAAGTGATACATAATAGTAGCACATTATATTCCATGGAACCAATGACCTTGTTCCCACACACTAATCTATTAAAACACCTCGATACATGCTTATTATTTGACCTGCACATCTATTTTCACTAGAAAATTTCAGAAGTTCTCCATTTACTCAAATAAGACCCATGTCTATTTTCAGCTCCTAAACACTTCATTTGTGTGCCAACAGCTCCCTGCCTCATTGTTATTGCATTAAGTGTCCATTTATATGTCTCTTATTAGCAGATTATTGGTTCAAGGTACCATAATGTGATGACCACCAAAGTAACAATCTCAAAGGCTAAATAAACTAAGTAATGTAAATCTATAAAATGAGTGACAACTCAGGGGCGTAAGCCTAGCATGGGCTGATCTCTATACCTTTATTTGTGGGTGGCAGCTTAGGGGCATAATCCTAGCATGGGCCAATCCCAATCTTTATATGTAGGTGGAAGCTCAGGGGCATAAGCCTCGTATGGGCCGATCCTAATTTATCTATTTACCACTGATCAGCTGATCATTTAGATTATATATGGCTTACAAATATTATGAAGTAAGCAAGGTAAAAATGAAGAAAGGAATGTAATGTATGTAGTCCCACAAGTATATATAAAGGTGGTCTACTAGTACTACTTATACACTTGTATCTGATTTCTATTTAGCTCATGTATCGTGTGTTGTTACCTTCAGCCTTACATATTCAGTACAAATTTTCATACTGACGTCCCTCACGGGGGACCTGCATTTCATGTTGCAGGCACATGTACTTCAGCTCATACAACTTAGTAGTAGGAGTGTAGGCTTTTTAGTGACTATTGGTGAGCTCCAGGTTGATTCTGGACTTTCCGAGTCTGCTCTATATATTTTGGTATTATGCAGTGAGTCAAGAGTAGGGAGGGGGTTTGTCCCGACCCTAACTATGTCTATGTATCTTATAGAGGCTTTGTAGACTAATGTAAAGTTATTGTAGTGTTTGTCTTTAGACGTGGTGGTCCCAACGGCCAAGTGTTGTATATATAAGTTTGTGCTTGCCTGTGTAATTATTCTCATCGATACATAATATCATGTTGGTTAGAAACTTTGGTTGTCATAGTTACATGCATGAGAAGTACAAGGTTATGAATTGGTTCTCTTGGGACTTTACGGCTACGGGTGCCTGTCTGCCCCAATAGATGTTGAGGCGTGACATCTGTATACTTTCCATAAGTTCCCACCATAGCCTCATCACTTAATGCATTAGCTATCACATTTTCTTTCCCCAGATGATACAAGATATCAACATCATAGTATTTTAATAGTTCAAGCCACCTTCGCTACCTCAAATTTAGGTCCTTCTGGCTAAAGATATATTATAGACTCTTATGGTCAGTATTTATTTCAATATGAATCCCATACAAGTAGTGGTTCCATATATTTAAGGCAAATATAACTATTGCTAGCTCAAGATCATATGTAGGATAATTTTTCTCATGTGCCCAGAATTGTCTTGAGGCATATGCGATTACATTACCATGCTGTATGAACACATATTCTAAGCTAATTATTGAACCATCACAATACACTGCATACCCTTTTATGCCTTCTGGAAGTTCCAATACGGGTGTCAAAGTCAACTTATGCTTTAGATCTTGGAAACTCCTTTCACATGCGTCATTCCATTGAAACTTGGACACTTTGTGTGTTATATTTGTTAAAGGTGCATAAATTGAAGAAAATCCTTCAACAAACCTTCCATAATAGCCTGCCAACCCAAGGAAACTATGAATCTCTATAGGCATTGTAGGTCTTAGCCAGTTCTTCACAACTTCTATCTTTAGAGTATCAACCTTTATTCCTTCATTAGATACAATATGACCTAGGAATGCCACAAATTTTAACCAAAACTCACATTTAGAGAACTTTCCATATAACTCATAATCGAAAAGAATCTATAACACCTGTCATAAATGACTGGCATGGTCATATTTTGATCTTGAATAAACCATAAAATCTTCTATAAAAACTATCACGAACACATCTAAAAATAGATTAAACACCCTATTCATCAAATCCATAAAAGTTGTGGGTACATTAGTTAGCTCAAAGGACATGACTAGAAACTCGTAATAATTGTACCATGTTCAAAAATATTTCTTGGGTATATACTTCTCTTTGACCCTCACTTGGTGGTAACATTACCTCAAATCAATCTTTGAGAAACACTTGGCTCCCTGTAACTGATCAAATAAGTCATCAATTCTCAGAAGGGGATGTTTATTTTTAATAGTCTCCTTATTCAGTTTCCAGTAGTCAATACATATTCTCAATGACCCATCTTTATTATGCACAAATAATATTGGTGCACCCAAAGGGGACTTACTAGGCCTTATGAATCCTTTTTCTAGAGAGCCTTTTAATTACTCTTTCAACTCCCGTAATTCTACCAAGGCCATTCTATATGGAGGAATTGAGATTGGTTGAGTACTTAGAATCACATCAATAGCAAACTCTATATCTCGTTCTAGCGGAAAACCTAGAAGATCTTTAGGAAATACCTCAGGAAATTCATTACCACTGGAATAGTTTGTAGAGTTGGGGATCCACATCTTTATGCTTTACTCTAACTTTTGAAATCATCATTTTTCATTAAAATAAGAAATAAATTTAGCTCTTCGTGCACCAATATTACCCCTCCATTCAAGGACCGCCTCTCTTGTAAAATGGAAATACACCTTCTTAGTTTGATAATCTACTGTGGCATAATAAGAAGCCAACCAATCCATACCCATTATAACATCAAAATCTACCATTTCTAACTCAACAAGGTCAGCCATTATATCATGACAATAAATAGTTATTATACATTTTTGATACACTCTCCTAGCAACAATAGATTCACCAACCAGTGTAGACACTTCAAATGGCTTAACTAGTAATTCTGGTATTCTTTCAAACTTTCTAACAACCAATGGAGTGACATATGATAATGCAGAACCTAGATCAATTAATTCATATACATCATGTGAAAAGATGGACAATGTACCTGTAACCACATCTAAAGAAGCCTTTAAATTTTATTGATCCGCTAGAGCATTTGTATGACTCTGAACTCCACTAGAGATGACAACTTATTTCGCACCTCTATCACGACCTATAGGTTGTACACCTCTACCTAAAGAAGGAACTGATGATGATGATGCAATGGTTGATCCAGTAGGTCATGCCATACCACCCATGCCCCATTCTGGATATTCTCTCGTCATATGTCCTGACATACCAGACCAAAAGCAAACATTTTTCCCAAACTGACATGCAACTAAGTGAAGCTTTCTATATTGTTTACATGGCTGCTGAGGAGGTATTAATTATATCATACTCCCTTTCTTTTGATACCCTACTATTCATGAACTCTGACTCTCACTTCGTTGCCCAAACTGATTGCCCTTGGACCCTTGAAACTGCGATGGAGCACTAGCTGCAGAATAAGAAGATAGTGGCCCAGGTGGTCTATTAGAAAACTGAGGCCTAAACTCTCTTTGGCATGCCATAATCTGTCTCATAGATCTGGCCTTGTTGGAATACCCTATTTTTTATTCTTGTGTTCTTCTTCTTTGCCTCTAATTCCCAATTTTTTGTGCAAAAGCTTGTATTGTTCATATATCCAAGTGTTTGTTTAAGGCAACAATAGTACAATATCTAACTAGATATGGATTCAATATATCAACATATCAATGAAATCTATCATTAATATTATCTACTACATTAGGATCATACCTAGACAAAGTATTCAATCAAAGGCTGTACTCCCTCATGATCATATTTCCTTGACGAAGATTCATGAAATAATTTGCATGGGCCTCTCAAATCTCAAATGGAAGGTAATGATCAAGTAATTCCTCTTTGAACACTTTCCAAGTAGCTGAAGGTGCAATGATACCCCTAGAGAATTTCTAGTTTTCATACCATAATATAGCTTTCCCTTTTAATCTATACGCTACTAGCTCAACCATTTCTTTACCCAATGCATGTATGACATTTAGATCCCTTTGGATTTGATCAATAAAGTCTTGTGGGTCTTCATTAACATCTGATCCGGTGAATATGGAGGAACCAATTTAAGAAAATCCTACATCCTTAGGCTACTTTCCCTATCTGCACCACTAGAACCTATGTTTGGAATAGTTTGTCCTTGAGCTTGTCCAGCAAATATACGGGTCAACAATTACACCGCATTCCTTAGATCTGGCTCAGTAGAATTAATAGGTGATTCTGAGGATGCTGCTTTTTCTCTTAGCTCTTCTGGAGATAAAGGAGTAGAAGAAGTTTGTGATACCAACTCATCTTGAGCCCCACTTTGATTAGCTTGTCTAGGTGGACTTACTAGTCCCTTCTCCGACAACTATATATAATCACTTACCTATATTCTTACTCCTTTTTGTAATTAGCATCATTACTATAATAAGAAAAGAAATAGATTTAATAGTTAAATATGACTTCACCTATGACTAAGTAAGATGTGAAGAAAAAGAGGAAACCCCTAAATGTCCCATAGCCTCTTGTTTATAGATGTGGTGTACAACAAACCCATAAGTAAGTCTCTATGTAGACACGACTTTCTAGATGATAATGCTCAACTTCTATGTTAATTTAAGTGCAAGGCGGTCATCGTCAATATATTAACCCAACTTTGGAGTCAGGGTCTGATACGAAAACAAAGCTAGAAACAGAAACTATAACTAAATAAAGGAGATGAATACGATAACAATGACATAAGATGAAACAAGACACGGATTCAACACAAACGCTAGAGAAATTACATAGAAAATCAAGATAGATAGTGAGACCAATATTATTACAAGATTAAGAACCAAGTGTATTTCAACACTAACCCCTAATGAATGTAACAATCACAACCACACTCTTACGGTGACCGCCAAGGGAATCAACTCACCTGAAGATCCACCGTTTCAAAGCAAAGTGTCAATACTGGCTTTTCCAAGCCCTATACTAAGGATGGCTTTTCCAAGACCTAACTAAGACTATAATATGGTGGTCTACTCTTAAGAGAGAGGATTTTCAAGTGTTTCATACATTCATCATTCCAAAAACTAATTAAAATAAGACTTAAGGAGCCTATTTATAATCTATTACAAAAAAAGACAAAAAAGACCACTTTGCCCTTAATGAAAGGGGCGGCCATAGTGTGTAAATACACCATGTGTAATGTCTAAAATACCCTTATTACATCCAAGAAACATTCCACACACGGGATTTCTTTAAATCAAGCTCAAAATGGGCCTTCCTTGGATATCCTCGTGCTCTCGGGGTGACCAAGTCTTGAGCATTTAGGTGTTGGCCTCAAAAGATGCCATCAAAAGATAAGGTGTCCATTTGACTTGTATCATCCTCCCCTCCTTGAAAAGGATTCAACCTTGAATCAATTACTTGCAAAATAAAAGAAAAGACAAACAAGCATAACTTTCTCATGGCATGAGGGTTAGAGTTAGCACAATAATAAACATTATCATTCCAAGGTGGGGAATACTTGAAATATAACCATAAATCCGTTGTGATAGTCATGAAAATCTTAGTACATCACAAAGGGAATGGTTTTGAAAAGTATCAAGAGATAACAAAACTACAAAGGACTCAATAGTATCCCGAAGTCCAAAAGGTAATGCTTCCCGTAACTTAGGGACCATATAGCACAATTGTTTCATTAACTTTTCAAGTTACATCATTGAAAGTGGTGCCACAACACACATAGCATAGTCATTAGAACTAGTTTACCAACCAACAAGTTTCTTACCCCTACATATTATAAATCCAAAACTAGCATGGATGTCATCATAGGCAAAGAGATAGTATAGGGAAGAACCAAGTGCAAAGGTATACACTGGTGGAGACAAGGCATTTAAGCACATACCCATTCTTTCCTCAAAACAAATAGGCAACTTGGCATCCTTAAGCCGATATTCATGTAATGTAAGAACAAGTGTGTCAATCAAGGATGAACATTTAGAAACATTACCCCAAAGAGTCAATAATACCTATTCCCTTGGGTTTTCAAGAAGGACTACATATTCTTTACCCTTAAGAGTACTCTCATCTTTCAGAAAGAGATTTCCATCTTTAGGAGGAATGTTGTCACACCATAGTAGGTTAGCATATCGGCTATAGCTTCCAAGGAAAGCTATACCATTATTTTCACAACAAGGTTCATTAGGAGTGTTTATATTATCTTCAAACAAGACATTATACCTAAAGAGAGCATGATCTATCCCACGGGCAGATTTGGAACAAGTAAGGTCACTCTATAAAAGTTCATTATTAAGTTTTAAAGATGCCTTAAGAACATGATTATCCCTATATATAAGCAAATGTTAGAATCAAAGGGCAAGCTCATAGGTTCACTACTATTCCTTTGATCAATATTTTAAACATCATCACACACTTAAGGTTCATTAATCACATCATACACATCCTCAAGTGGTGGGAAATTTTCACCCATAAGTTGATCAACACAAATTTTACAAGATAATGTACTTTCATTCAACACAATGGTTTTTACACTAAGTGGACATAAATTGATCTTTCAAGAAGAGTCGATTCGGTCATCAATAGGATAAACTAGTGTATCCACACTCACAACATGTACATCATCATCAAGTGGAAAAGAAACAATAGACTCATATATAGGCAAGCTACAACTCACACTCAATGGGCTACTAGCCACATAATTATCATTCACATGTACAAAAGTGTAAGAGTTAGCTATTTTACCTTGAAGTTCTTGAGTAGATTCTTCTTTGTCATGGTGTGAAGGTCCTCCACAAGCTTGGGCAGCAACTTCCTTTCGGCATCGTTCTCCTTCGCTTTCCATGTTTCTACCTACACAAATGTCCTTAGAAATAGAAGGACAACCAATGTTAGCATGGTTTGGTGGTAATCCCCTCACTTCGCTCCACACAATCTCTCCTTTTTCCACTCTCGAATTACCACCTTGCACTCCCTTACTCCTTTCAATCTTTTGTCCATCATAATAATTTGTATTAGATTTGGTAGGCATTTCTCTTCACAGATTGGGCAGCAAGTAAGTCATGAGGCGATTCCCCCATTGGTCTCTTACAATATTAGGCCAATTTTGCACATTAGGAACTTGATGTCATGCAAACCAATCGGCACCTAAGTATACATGACCATTGGACAAGGGAAGAATATTTCACCACACCTCCTCATGGTATTCATATTGGGAGAAGATAACTTTTACCCTCTCGGTAACCTTGAACCCGTCCAAGAAGTATGGAACAAGTAAAGGCTCGCAAGGCAACCCCAAGTAGTCAACCATGGATGGTATGATGTAGTTTATATAGTACCGATCATTTAACACAATGAGGCAGACTAGTATCCCACAAATGGTCACCTTTTCAGAGTGTACACTCCTTCTCGGATCAACATTGTAAAGCACACAAGTACCCCTCAATTTTGGAGATGCATAGCCTCTTTGTCTCGTTGGACAACCTCTAATATAGATAGTCTAACCATTAAGACTATATTGACCTTGATAATACGTACTACAAGGTGGAGAATATGAATCTTAACACTCCTCCCGTGTACTCTCATCATAACTCTCATAAGCTTTGTGAACGAAAGGGTTATACCTAACACCAAATCTAGGTTCGGGGTGAGAAGTGTAAGACTTCTCATATGCCCCAACATCATCATAATATCCATCATGAGGTCCTACATTATATCCAAAGTTACCATAAGCACTAGGCACTTCATTCATCTCATTTTCTCCCTCAAAACAGTAACTTTCAAATCTACCCAAGTTTTGATCATGGCTATTTTCATAGCCTCCGCAATCTCCCTCAGTTTTGTAGCCATAAAACCCCTCACTACAATCATAGTCTCCCATATTATAGTCACAATAATCCCCGTCTATCAAAGACATGTTACCCTTTTATCACCTTTGTACCTACACAATGAAAAAACAAGATTAGTAGAAAAAGCTCATCACCAACACTCGTATACCTCACCTTTGTGATTCTCACAATTGGAGAGGCTAATATTTGAAGTTGGTTATATTCCGATAGTCAATAGGATGTCAATTCTACTTGGCATACGGAATGGATTCTTTTTTGATCAACTCAAGAATCAAAACAACATTTTACTTATGAAATTGAAACAAAGAAGTTACTACGAGTTAAAAAAATGAGAAAAGAACACAAATAATGAAGACACGACGAATGTGGGTAGGTTCGGTTATAGGTTTTGAAGCTAATAGTGACACATGGATACTAATAGTTAACTTTATTATTAGTGGGTCAAATGTGGGTAGGTTTGGTTATACGTTTTGATGCTAGTCTTTCAACAAAACACCAAACTTTCACCCATTGATTCTTTCAAATACCTAATGGATATGTTCAAGAATTGGTAACCAAACCTCAATTTTTGCATCCCAATTTTTAGGATAATACCCATGGAATAGTTAACTTCACAACCACCCATATGTCTAAGATAGTAACAGATTAAAAAACTACACACATAATGTCTACAATTTCTTTGGTCTCCATATCACTCTTTCAAGGATGATACAAATTCCTCAAGTTTACCCAAAACCCTTCTTTCGAAGATGGCTTTAAGCTTTCTAGAGTTTGGAGCTTTCACACATCAAACCCATATGGTTATTTGGGGCTTTCACCCATAAATCCCAACCACATAGGAAAAAAATGTTAAAACCTATCAAAATGAACTACTAAATAGAAGCTAATAATAACAAACCCCACACACTTTATCCCTATTCATACACAACCCCAAGAGACAGATCTAGCTTCAAATAAAATTAATAAGTAAATATATAGCCATAATCTCCATTGAAATGATTTAGTGAAGACTAAGTGAATGTTACTTCAAACTTTGGAGTCTCATAAATCTCTAATGGAAGTGAGCTATTCATCTTCTTAAAGGCTACTCCAATGTATTCTTCAGCCAAAACTTATACAATATTTTCTTCTCCAAATATGGAGGCTATTAACTCAAGAACAAAACCTAACTATTGGAGAGGAGTGAATTATGTTTATTAGGGTTTGATTCTTCCTTTAGTAAAATTTAGGATCTGCTACGTGAATTTATATTTATGCACTTGGGCTGCACTTTTCCGCTGTGCTGTGATTGTATAGACTTGGACGCGATTGTGATCAGCTCACACGATAGGTTGACCTTCTTGGTTAACCATGATCATGGTCCTTAGACTGCGACCGTAGTAATTGAGGCCATTTTTGTTCCAAGTCTTCAGTTGCACTTTCTTGCCTTCTTTTGATCACTTTTATGCTCCAATCTATATCTTTAGATTTCATCAACTATGTTCCTGCAAAATATGGATGTTAGTACATTTAATCACAATTGTGTCTTATTTATTAATTTAAAATATGGTAATGTGCACAAATGTTGAGTGCAAATGAGTTGTAAAATCACCACTCATCAACACCCCCAACTTAAAACATTGATTGTCCTCAAGAAACACTACCTCTTACCATGAGACAACAATTATCTATGCCCAAACTTCATGCCTTAAAGATCACAATGACTTCAAGCTTAGTCACTACCACAACTAGCTCAATGCACATGGGCTATGCTATTTTCATTAACCTCCTCAACATAAAATTCAATATATAAGGATGTATAAGACTACAAAGAGCAACCAAGCAATAACAACCAATACTCTAGAAGTTATTCACTTTTGACCAAAACTAGGCTCTACTCCATTTGCCTTATTGCTCAGAAGGTGACAAAATCACTCACCTCAACTCATTCACATACCTCCTTTCAAGAAAGAAAATTTTACACACCAAGCTACCAAATATACAATAAGGAATTTAAGTGCAAAAACTCTCTCCCTCACATATGAAATCTCTATGTTAACAAGTGTCATACCATAGGATTACCCCTATTTTAAATCTCCACTACAAAGAATGTAAATGTTTGGAGATCTCAAAGGACTTATTAAGCTTTTAACGTAGGTTCGGTTTAGGGTAGGATATCATTTGGTACAACATGGCTACACCCTTTCTTGAACATCTACATCATACTATTTAATCCGCCTTTTGGACTATGGGCCACTCCTCTTTACTTTCTTTCATTTCTTATGCCTACTTTTGGCTACCCTTGTTCACCCATTTTCTTTCATCTTTTTTTCTTAAAACTTTTGTGAAATTAATTCATTTGTTGGAACCTCTCTTTTTCTATTCTGTTATTTTCAACGCTAAGCCACAATAGGCATTTCACTTTCAACTTTGTGGCCTTAAAATTATTTTTGTTAATCTTTACCACCCCAACTTAGTCTTTTATCCTCAAGTTTCAATTTTAAGTTCAAGGAGGGTATTGTTCAAAATAGGGATAAAAAGAATGGTTCACGACTTGTAATGTGTTTGCCAAAGAAAGGTCTAAAGGCTCAAATTGGGTAACTAAGGATTTTATTCATGCTTGGGTAGGGTTTTTAGGATAAAGTGGCTTCCAAAATCACAAAAATGGCCTAAGATCATTTCTTCATCCAAAAACAATCAAAATTATCTTTGAAAGACTATAGAGCTAAATTCTAGATAACACAACTATACCAGAGATGAATACAAAAATCTCACCACACATGGCATGAAAAATTTGCTAAGGGGGCTCAAATGTCCCTCCCACTAGAGACAAAATTGGAGTATCTATTTCTATTAACAAGTCAACTATATATGGAGTCACAATAAGAGAAAAGCTTTGTTACAAGGTTGTTCACGTCCATGGCCTTGATTTTTTAAAATTTTTGGATGGAGAGGGATTGTTTGTTTTGCATTAGCACCATGCTTAATTTGCTAAACATAGAAACAACCAAAGCCTTAGTCTCATATTTTGGCTCAAAAATGGGTAAACCAACCATATGTCTAGTAAGACTTGGCCAATGGTGTACAAAGTGACCCCAAATTTAAACATTACAATGCAACAAGTACTTAGAAATCGCTAGCATTCATGAAATTCTACGGGTACTCAAATTCCCCTGCATCTATGTATCAAAACCCAAACATGATGCTTTACCCTTAAAAATGTCATCACTCAATCTATCATAGGAAAAGCTAATCATGCGTCACCAAAATCAAGGTAAAACTAATGTAAAAAGAAAAACTAGAACTAAAAACCATAATAATCCTTGAAAATGTGGGCACCATCAGAGTGCCCAACTATAGCATCTCAAAACAAAAAAAGTAGTATCCAAAGTGTCATCCAAAATTGCATAAAATATCCAATAATGCATCAAAACAATACAAATCTAGGGGCACCCAAACGAAAAGTAATGCAATGTTCTCACTGCATGTGCATTAAAGAAAGATTAAGAGGGGTCTCCCTAAATCAACATCAAGAGCTGCTCTATCTCGCCGACTCTGCTCCATCACCACAACTATCATTAGTAGACCAATCAGCAGAGGCCTCATCCATACTATCCAACCTTTGTGAAGGTAGTCGATGATTGGATTTTAGCACCTTGAAGATGCCCTTTACCCCCTTCCATAGCTTCTTGAAGAATTTCTCTCTTTTTTTTTCTCTCTTCACCATCTTATTATGTAACTCCTTAAGGTCCCTATGTGATACAATTGAGGCTGAATAAGATCTCTCCAATCTAGTGAGTATGGCTCCCTGCTTCTTCTGCTCCTCTCGATATTTCTTATAATGTCACTAAGCTACATATGAGTGGTGAGCAGTGGAGGACACTCCCAGTCCCTGAGGAAAAGATGTGTACCTCTTTGATTCCTGAAGTACCTCCACTCTAAGTGCACAATCTCGACCATATTCAGGGCGATGCCGATAGGATACAAGCCACCATCTGAGGTCACATATTTGTGACAATGGTCATGTAAGTTCATAGCGATACCCAAAACATATGATATTCATCCAAAGCATGGCCTTAGCTATGAAATCATTCATCAAAATGTATCTCTTGGTGGTGGCCCAGGGAACCCCTTTGCCAGGATAGAGAATGTTCGCATCCAGGTCCCTGGCTCGTATGATTTTACATGAAACTTCTCCATGTTAGCATTTGGGAGCCCATACACCTTGTTAATCTGCTCTATTTTAAAGTTCACTTTCTTTCCCCTAATCATCATCACTAGGTTTGTGAAAGAAACTACGCTTAGGATAACATAGAATTCACGTACCTGATGCTCAATAGAAATACAGGATTTCATGGCAAAGCACATCCACCCAGTCTAAGTGAGTCTGGAAAAACTTGGGAAGTTTTTCTCTACTTTTTCCAAGATGATACCCTTTTCAGGGATTAACTTAGTCCTTGGCAAGTCTGTATAGTAGAGGTTCTGTCACTGTGCGGCCATGAATCTGGAGTTGTCAAAATCTTCCATCTCTGAGGCTTAGAACCTGTAAGCAATACAACTCAGACCATCATTAGCATTATCATACTAAAAACATGATGCATCAAACATGATACAAGAAAACATTAGGAAAAACGAAATTGACACTAACAATGCAAAAAACCAGAAAACACACAAAGTGAAAAACAACACAAAGAAAGGGAATGAAGAATAAGAATGCTTGAAATTAAAGGATAGATAGAAAGAACCTTACTTCTACCAAATTATTAACAAAAGATAGTGTATAAAACTATCAATTATACCTTACCAATAGAAGCTCAAACCTTCCTCTTATGTGGACCAAGGGAATTCATACTCCTTAAAACTAACCTTTCATGCCAAATGCTCAACATAAGTGAAGAATCCACCTCACTTGTATAGAACCTTCAAGTTTTTGGTTTCTCTCTCTTAAGGAGAAGGAGAATACTACAAGCTAACACTAATATTACAATCTAAAAATTCACTCAGTTCATTATGTCAAAAACTAAGGAAAATAAGAGCTAAGGTGCCTATTTATACTGTTACAAAATAAAGACTAAAATACCCTTAATGAAGGGTGCTCCTTTGGAGTGTAAAAAGAAAGTCTTAAAGGACCATAATACCCATAACTTAGGGTGCATCTTTAGTGTTATTTTGGAGTGAAAAATGTCTTCAATTCCCTTAACTTGAGGCGCCTATTGAGTGTATAAGTTCTCCTCCTTTTATTCTCTTGAACAAGGCTTCAAAATATTCTAAAAAAATACTTCAATTACTTTCCCATTCCAAAGCTTGATCCTTGGACAATATCTTGTGTTCTTGGTACTCCTCATGCTTGTATCATCCTCTCCATCTTGAAAGGAATTTATCCTCAAATTCAGATCTTGCAAAACCAAAGAGTGAAGAAAACAAGCACACAGTCCTCTTGGTAGGAGGGTTAGCATTATTACTATAAGTGAGGTAAACATGCCAAGGGGTTACACTCTTAGAGTACAACCAACCATCCTTTGTGAGGAGTAAGAAAATCCGACCACTAACATCACAAAGGACACACTTAAAGCAAACATCATTGAGTACAGGATACAATCTGAAATCAACACATAGGCCACTTGTTTTCAAGGGAAGACAAACACTCAAAATTGGACATCTATAGCTTAGCGAGGTTCCCTTAACAACACAAATCCTATCATTCACTACATTTCTATGAACATGATCACTATGAAGCATACCACTATCAAGGTCTTCATCAAACAAATTCAAAGAATAATATTCATCATCAAGACCTACATTATAAGCATCTACACTAGCTTGAAAGTTTTCAATCACATTATCCTCATGATTAAGTAGTGAGCTATCATTAGGAGCATATGATTCATTATACAATGGGAGAAACATGCACATCTATAACAAGAAGAACCAAGATCACTTCACAAGGAATCACCATTACTACCACACTTATATCATCAATCCTTGGTTGTTCAGACTTGACATACACCCAGACATCCCTGGTATTTGGCATAAAAACATTGTCATAGAGGATACCAAATAAGTGAATAGCATCAACATAAAAAGAATATGAGTATGAACCAAAACTACACCTTCCAAAACCCGACATGTCCTACATCTTTCACTAGTCTACCAAACTCACAATCATCATCATTAAAGAAAGAAAACGAGCTACCAAACTTACTACCTCTACCTAATACCAATTCAAAATTAACATGGTTATCATCATAGGAAAAGAAGTAGTATATGAAGGAATCAAGTGTGAAGATATCACCTAAGGTGCTATCATATACAAGAGGGTCATGTAGTGTGTGAATACTCTTTTCATATGTAATGCCCCGAGAACCTATTCCGAGACGTCACATGGTGCTTAAGGCCACACGAGGCCCCAAGCTAACCTTCCCAACCTGTCATTATTTTTAGAACTCACTATGACAATAATCAAGCTAAAATAAGGAAGAACAATCCTTTCATGAACATACTGGAATATGATGAAGTACTGGCCTGTACAATTAAAATACTAAAATTTGGTACTCTAGTCTGACAAAAGCCTCTACTACATAAGACTGAAGAACCATTGGGATAGATCCCCCAACTGAATTGTACTGATCTAAAAAGAGACAACCATTTATTAACAAGACAAAATCAGGGACATAGGTCCTCAAACCATGAGGACTCACCAATTGTAGAAATGTAGATAAAGGTACTCGAAGATTATTATCACTGCTGAGACTGAGCACCTGAAACTACATCACAAGGAAATATAGAACACAAAAGACTATGGGAATCAGTACTTGGGAATGTACTGTGTATGTGGGGGTGTATGCAATATTTTTAAATAATATCATAAATATAAAATAAAATCATGCATGCTGACAATAATAACTCTCTTCTCTTGAATTTCTTGAAACAAAATTTCCATAAATTATCAATAGTAACACATGCTTCATAAATCTCATAAATCATTGGAATCGACTCAAACTCTTTGACTCATGACTTAGAGTGACTCGTGTAAATCAAGAAACTTAGACTATTATGGACTTGGGAGTTTCTTATAACTGACATAAACCATGTGACCCATATGGAGTCCAATGTTTTGCCCTCCTAACGAAGGAACCCCATATTGGTGTGAGCGTTATACTCTTGCCAGGGAGTATAACCTCAAACTCATCTCTGTGATCACAAACTCGAAACTTTAGCCCTCAAATCTCAATCCTACAGTGGCATGTAGTTCTAGGGAAGTAGGATGCGCTGAACCGACACTTCCCGTTCGGTGCTAAATACTTCTCCCAGGCTCAGCTCAGAACACATTAGGAAATCCACCATAATCAACTCAAGGGTCTATCATCAAGACTAAAATAAAAATATATATCTCATTTATGAATCATAATCAACATATGGATTCCTAACTTAACTCAATCTCAAAATAATCTTTCTCATCTTCAAATACACTTGCTTATCAAATCATATCAAGTATCAAAACATTAAGAAAACATCATAGAACTCATTCTTGACTCTCAAGCTAAATATCAATATATATTCAATAATCAAAATTCTCATGGAAAAGCATAAATCATGAAACTTATCTTAAATCACTTAGAAATCATCATCTCATGATAACAATATACAACTCATGGCATAAATTCTCAATTTAAGAAATAAAATAATGAAATAGTCATATATATCAATCTTGAATAGCTCAATTCTTATAAATCATTGATAAAGATATTTGGGTGTAAACCCACTTTGCAAAATCATGAAATTCAATAGTAGAAATTAAATCTTTGGGCACAAGAACGAAAGAAGTGTCCTTGTTCAAAGCCCACATACCTTGGATTATGATTTTTAAGATAAACAAGCTTGATTGGAAACTCTTCTTTATACTTTTGAGCGAAGTTTCTTGATGCCTTTGACTTGGAGAACTTAATTCTTGAACAACTTGGTGAAATCTTTGGAAAATTCTTGAATTACTTGGAGAAGATTTGACTTAGGATTTTGGAAGAAACCTTAGTTTGTAGAGGGTTATGGAAGAGAAAGGAGAAAAAATAAACTTCTCTTCTCTACTTGGATATATATAGACAAGACCAAAATGGGAATAAATGAACAAAATGGCCCTAAAAAAATGAGTTAAAAAAATTATTGATCGGGTCTGTGACGGTCGAACTAACGGTCCATCAGAGGAACTGACGGTCCACTAGATCATCCATCACTCGAGTTCCAAAACTAGGATATTCTCCATCGACGTGACGGTCGAAGTGACGATCCATCATGAAACTGACGGTCCACCAGATCGTCCGTCACTCGGGGGCTAAAAATGGGACATTCTACCTCGACTTGACGATCCCCTTGACGGTCTGTCAAATTTTTAGCGGTCCACCATTTTAGCCGTCGCACGATGGCCAGAAAAAAGGGTTACTACCTTGGCATGACGGGATAATTGACGGTCCACCAAGGACTTGGAGGTTCTTCAGGTCTACTATCAGGCCTGGGCGATTCCGACATCGCTTAGTAAAATGGCCATAACTTCCTCGTCCGATGTCGGATTTCGATGAAATTGGTATCGATGGAAATCTTATTCAATGTTATACATAACAAAAAGTAGCAATTAGAGAAATTCAACATAATATAAACATCAATCACTTTAGAAGCCACCCCTATCTACTCAAAAGATAGATTTAGGCTAAAGAAATGATTGGGGTATTACATCACATGGAAAGGGAACCTTATTCAAGTTATAAGTGCTAGCACTAGATGGACACAAATCATTCTTACAAAAAGAATTGATTTTGTCATCGAAAGGATCAACTAGTGCTTGCATACTCACAACAAGAGTTTGGTCCATATGAAAACTATCAACACCAAGAGTATCACAAAAGGGAGATTCACACACTTTTTCACTAAGAAAATCTGAAACTACACCACTTTGTCCACTACTAGCCTCATCATAATATTTTAAGTTCAAGGAAGTGTAGAGTGTAGAAATGTCACCTTATGGTTCAGAGGAAGTGTGTTTTCCCCCTTGTTTAGCATTAGGGAAGACTTCATGCTCCCCATTACAAGGGAATAGTTCATGTTTTCCCTTTGGACTCAGTCCTTCATCACTTGTCCCAAAATGGGGACATTCGGCCAAGGGCTTGAAAGGAACTTTATTGGGCTTCTCCATAGTACTTCTAGGGTCTTGAACCTGCACATGAGAAGAGAAAATACTAGGAAAAATACTAGAATTTGGGTTAGTGAATAACAAGGGTCCTTTGTGGACAATATCCACAATCAAGCATTTTTTCCCCTTCCAACTTCACTACCCATGGTTTCCCCTTCCTTTTTCCTTCTGTCTTCACACTCTACTTGTACCTCACCATTCATTTTCTCTCCATATTGAGGCTTGGACTTACCCTCTTTGGTTTCTAACTCTTGGAGAAGATTCATTGGATTTTGTGAAGTATAGGATCTTTGGACTTGTGAAGGTAGCCTTTGGTCATGTGAGTTTGGAACTTGGTGGTTTGAATTTTGAGGAGATTTTGGTGGACCTAGTTTATTAACCCTCTCTTTAATTCTAATCCTGTCTCTCCTAAAAGTATCCCTAAAATTCTTTATATCTATAATAAAAGCATCATTATTTTCCACAACTTTTCGGGCAAGGGCATCCCTAACACTCTTCATTTCTTGGCCCAAGGCATCAATCTGAGCCTTCAAGGCTCCAATAACATCATTACCCAAAGGTTGGGAAGTAGTTCCTTCAGATTCCATGGAAAATGTACCTAAAAGAACAAAAAAAACAGCAAGCAAACAACCTACAAAATGAGTAAACAAGTTAGTTCAAAAGCTTCACTTCACTCACACTCAACCTCACCTCACACTTGGCTTTACAAGTGTTGAAAACTTGGCAATACTCGGCAAGTGAATGAGTGGTGAATAATCTTTGGTCCGAAATCAATTTTTGTTTTATATAACTCAAATAAAAATGATGTACGGACTTGAACCAACAAACTACAATGAATTTGAAAATGAGAAAAGCACACAAAAATTGAATACACGAAATGAACGAACTCAAATCTAATTATCAACCTATTAGGTAATTATTAGTTTGGTAATTAGTGGTAGAATAAACACAAATGCTACTAGAAACAACAAATAGAAACTTAGAAATCTAATTTAGAACTCAATTTGGTCGTTTGTATAAGTGATGATGTGGCAGTTTGTGATTGGATGTCACTTTTCA
This sequence comes from Capsicum pubescens, assembly GCA_030864215.1. NCBI lineage: Eukaryota > Viridiplantae > Streptophyta > Magnoliopsida > Solanales > Solanaceae > Capsicum > Capsicum pubescens. The sequence continues at coordinate 186,194,491 of CM061544.1, read as the reverse complement.
AAATTTTCAAATCCCAATTCACTTGTTTCGTCCAAACACACTTACGAGAACAAGAAATTTCATTTGGGAGGGAAAAATTGAAGGTTTGGAGCCCCTTTTGGAGCTTCAAATGAATTTAAAATGGATTGGTCCCCTCCTTGTACATTCAATTGTACTTGATTATTCCCTTTGTCTCTTCTTTCTATTGGATGATAATGAATATGCCAAGGAATATTCTTTCATAAACACCAAGTACACTCTCTTTCTTCTCCTTTATTGGATAAAAAACACTCTTTGAATATTCTTCCTTAGCAAGACTTGATGAAGATGGAAGAACAAATCTGGATTTTCTTGTGGATCTAGGTTCCTTAGACCAAGGTGAGCTCAAATAACAATAAATAACAACCAACCAACGTCCACAACATAAAAACCACATGGATCTAGCTTCTTGAAGATTCAAAACGCCATAACCATGGTGGATCTAGGTCAAAATTGACCAAATTTTATTCCAAATTTAGATCTAGACTCCTTAGGTGCTAGGAAGCAAGGATGTAGCACTTGAAACCAACAAAACACAAAAAAAAAAACTATATCTAAGATAAAAAAAAATGTCAAAACACAAAAACGGGTTAACAATTATTTTTTTGTGAGATTTTTGATTTTTTACACTCTTTTTTGTTGATTTTCTTCAAGGTAATCAATAATCAAAGACTTAGGGTTGTAGACCCAAAACTTGTATTTAATACCAAATAATACAATAAAATACTAGGAAAAATGAAATTTACACTAAGAATGCAAAAACCAGCAAACACATAAAGTAAAAAACAACACAAAGAAAGGTGATGAAGAAGAAGAATGCTTGAAAGTAAAGGATAGATAGAAAGACCCTTACTTTTACCAAGTTATTAACAAAAGATGGTATATCAAACCATCAATAACATCTCACCAATAAAAGTTCAAACCTTCCTCTAAGGTGGACCAAGGGAATTCACACTCCTCAAAACCCTACTTTCTTGCCAAATGCTCAACACAAGTGAAGAATCCACCTCACTTGCATAAAACCTTCAAGTTTTGGTTTCTCTCTCTTAAGGAGAAGGAGAATACTACAAGCTAACACTAATATTACAATCTAAAAATTCACTCAATTCATTATGTCAAAAATTAAGGAAAATAAGAGCTAAGGTGCCTATTTATACTATTACAAAACAAAGACTAAAATACCCTTAATGAAGGGTGCTCCTTTGGAGTTTAAAAAGAAAGTCTTAAAGGACCATAATATCCCTAACTGAGGCTTCCACTTGAGTGTTATTTTGGAGTGCAAAATGTCTTCAATTCCTTTCACTTGAGGTGCCTATTGAGTGTATAAGTTCTCCTCCTTTTATTCTCTTGAACAAGGCTTCAAAATATTCCAAAAAAAGACTTCAATTGCTTTCCAATTCTGAAGCTTAATCCTTGGACAATATCTTGTGCTCTTGGTACTCCTCATTCTTGTATCAAAATAGATAAGCTCATGTATCAGTGTTATAGAATGTTTTGGGGCAGAAATAGATGTGCAGAAATTTTGGTTCCTGCAGACACCGCCCTCAGGTATGGCAATCGCGGAGCAGTTATCGTGACCACTATGCCACGATCGCGATCATCGGGACCACAATTGCGGTACCTTAGACTATAGTCTATAGTTTTTCAGTTCAGTCAAAATCACATAATTTAATCCCTAAATTCATGGCACGTAAAAATTAAGACAAAGGAACTTAAGCCTAGTAATTATAACTATACCCCTAAACTCAAAGAATTTAAAATGGTATTCATAGGGGCATTGAATTGAACACATGGTATACACTTAAATTTAAGCAATTTTAGGCCTAATTTTGGGTACTCAAGACTTCCTCATTAGTGTGTACACCAACTACAATAGCTAATCACAACAATAATCATCAACAAGCATGTATTTTGCAATTAGAACTTTAATTCAGGCCTTTACCTAAACTATACATTCTAAGCATGCAATTACATTAAGAACAAGGGAATTTGGACAACTTACCAAATCAGATGACGCAAAGGATTGAAACAAAGACTTGGATATGCTACACAAAGATAAAAATTTAAAAGAAGTTGAAAGAATTTTGAAAAAGAGGAGTGTGGAAAAAATGGCATTTGGATGGTTTCTTTAATCTTATTTGACCACGATCACGGTCTTATTTTCACAATCGCAGGCATGCAGCCTCTGTGATCGCAGTCGCGATAATTAAGACCAAAATCATGGACTCTACACTTCTCTGTTCAATCCAATATACAAACTTCACATGCTCCTCTTTCAAATTTAAATCAAAATTCCTCATAGAATGACCTTTTCATGTATTATGTATGAACAAATGAAAAAATTAAATCTACTGTATCATGCATAAAATAAAAGGATACAGGCCACTTTTTGTTGCTTGATGGGGTGCCTCCCATCAAGCACTTAGTTTAACACTTTAACATGACACCTCCTCCACTTTCTTTTGTGCTTCAACTTAGAAAATTTTAATCTCCATCCCAACTTGTATTCATTATGAAATAAGCGGCAGAGGGACAAAAGAGTCAAAACTTTCAAGATAAAACTTAGAAAAAGCAAGGAAATGATGAGGGAGCTTTAATCTCACCATTTTGAAGACTTGAACCTTTTACCCAATTTGACATCAAACTTTTGGTTTGGATCCCTGGGCAAAGGTGAATACATCAATAGGCCACTAGTTACACATCGAAAGTTGAAGTCCTTGGCCATTGATGGTGGGGCTTCCATGTTCTCTTATGGAGTGTCAAATCCCAAAATATAGGGATTGTATTCATTCCCTTCACAATACCTCATTGTCCTAGGTAGATGGATTCTCATCACATCCTCTAATCACAATGTTGAAAGGTGGTTTGAATGAGGTCTAACCCCTAACTCCAGAAGTTCCTCCTCCATAGAACTTTCACCCAAAAATGAACTAGGGTATTCATAAGAGATGTGCCTTGATTCATTTTTTGACTCTAGAACCATTTCTTTTATTTATACATCTTCCATATCATTTGATTTAGTTGATTGGAAAATAACCAAGAATTATTCACCACCAAGATCTTCATCATAACTTGGTTTTTCTTCTTGATTAACCTCCTTTTGGAAAATGGGCATGGTAATGATATTTGCAAGGTTTGTTTCCTTGCCCATTTCTTCTATATTTACAATTTCCCTTTCAAATGCCTTATGGGAATGATGAATTTATTGCACATTCTCCCCCGTCATGGTTACTCGATCTAAAATAGTTTGGAGCATTGCCTTAAAACTATTGGACCCGATATGTTGCTCTTCCTTCTCCTTATCATAGACCTATTAAACTCATATAAAGAACTAGAAACTCAGTAAGCAATATAAGGGGAGGGGCATTTGGGTAATCACTCAAATGTCTATCTCGACCACCACATAAAGAACAACCATACTCCCAATAGGATCAAAATGGTGATTCCATCTCTCTTCGGGGAGCATAATTACAATCTCTACTGAAGTGGGGTCTATATGGACATGGCTCTTCAAGATATAAATTCCAACTACCAAAATCATATTTTTTGGAAGATGCCATGGATAAAAGTAAAGGAAAATAAAAATTTACCTAACACAAGAAACAAAAAAAAATCACAAACAAATATTTACAAGCTTGAATTCAAGAAAGTAAGCTAAAATTCCAAAAAAAATTAATACACCATATTTTTCCCGACAACGACACCATTTTTAATAAAGCTCAACTTACACATCAATTTAAGTGCAAGGCGATCATCATCAATATATTAACCCAACTTTGGAGTCGGGGTCGAATCCACGAGGAAAAATATGAGTGACAATCAAGCTAATTCAAAATAATGGATACTTGTTAAATTCAAACCAATATTACACAAAGATAAAAATGGGTGAGATAACTATCAACACTAATGTTTCTTTTTGGCTTTTTCTAGTATAAATTCAGGGCTATGAATAATTAGAGTTTTATCAATTAGGCATGGATCTTGGGATTATGTATTACTAAGAAAAGTGACACGTGGTTACTAATAGTTAGCTTCATTATTAGTAGGACAAATGTATGTAGGTTCGGTTACAGGTTTGGATGCTAGTCTTTCACCAAAACACAAAACTTTCACCCATAGATTCTTTCGAATACCAAATGGATTTGTTCAACAATTGGTAACCAAACCTTAATTTAGGCATCCCTATTTCTAGGATAATACCCATGGTATAGTTAACTTACAGCCACCCTTATGTCTAAGATAATAATAGATTAGCAAACTATACATATAATTTTCTACCATTGTTTTGGTCTTCACATCCCTCTTTTAAGGATGATATAGATTCCTAAAGTTCACCTAAAACCCTTCTTTCGAAGATGGCTTTAAGCTTTCTAGAGTTTAGATCATTCACACATCAAACCCATATGGGTATTTGAGGCTTTCAACCATAAATCCTAACCAAATTGGAAAAGCAATATTAAAACCCATCAACATGAACTACTAAATAGAATCTAGTAATAACAAACCACACACACTTTAATCTCTATTCATACATAACTCCAAGAGGGAGATCTATCTACACATATGACAAGAAAGCAAATATATGCCCATAATATCCATTAAAATTATTTAGTGAAGACTAAGTGAATGTTACTTCAAACTTTGGACTCCCACAAATCTCCAATGGAAGTGAGATATTCCTCCTCTTAAAGGCTACGTGAATGTATTCTTCACCCAAAACTTATAAAATATTTTATCCTCCACGTATGGAGGCTATGAGCTTAAGAACAAAACCTAACTATTGGGAAGATGGAATTATGTTGATTAGGGTTTTAGTCTTCCTTTTGTAAAATTTGGGATCAGCTATATGCATTTACATTTCTTCCCTTGGGTTGCACTTTTCTGTTGTGCCATGATCGCATAGGCTTGACCACGACCGCAGTTACTATGACCGCGATCAGCTCACACGACCGTGATAGTTTAGCCTTCTTGACTGACTACAATCATGATCCTCAGACTGTGATTGCGGTAATTGAGGCCATTTCTATTCAAGGTCTTTAGATGCAGTTTCTTCCTCTCTTTTGATCACTGTTATGATCTAATCTACATCTTTCCATTTCATCAACTATATGCCTGCAAAATATGGATACTAGTATAGTTAATCATAATTGTGTCTCATTTATTCATTCAAAGCACGGTAATGTGCACGAATGTTGATTACAAATGAGTGGTAAAATCACCACTCATTATTAGACTCCCTAGGATGACCTACTCTGATACCACTTTTGTCACACCTCAAATCCCATTAGGGTCGACAAGCATAATAGCCATAAAGGCCCGGGAGCTCCATCTTATGACCTTTTGCATCTCATGCAAGTAAATATGATAACCAAAGGTTCTACAAAATTTGTTACAATGCATCGATGAGAACAACTACATGGACAAGAACAAAATTATATATGCAAGACTTGTTGTTGGGGCCACAATATCTAAGGTAAAAGACACTACCATGCTTAATTTTACATTCATCTACAAAGACTCTAAAAGATACATGACACTTAGTTAAGGTCGAGACAAACCTCCACCTTAATTTATAATCTTTGTAAGCCACATGATACAATTGACCAACTGATTAGTGGTAGATAAACAAATTGGGATAGGCTCATGCTAAGCTTATGGTCATGAGTTTCCACCCACATATAAACATAGGGATCATCCCATTCTAGGATTTTATCCCCTGATCTGCCACCCACATATAAAAGTATAGGGATCAACCCATGCTAGGCTTATTCCCCTGAGTTTCCACCCGCTCAATTAATATTTTGCATTATTTAGTTAATTTAGCCTCTGAGATTATTACTTTGGTGGTCATAACATTATGGTACCTTTGAACAATAATCTACCAATAAGATACATGTAAATAAACACTGAATACATTGACAAAGAGGTATCAAGTAGATTGCACATGAATGAAATGTTTAGGAGCTGAAAATAACATACGGGTTTTATTTGACTTAAAGGAGAACTATCAAAACTTAATAGAGAATATAAAAATGCATACTTGATAATAAGAATGTGGTGAGGTATTTTAATACATTAGGGAGTGGGAGCAAGGTTGTTAGCTAGATACGATATCATGTGTTGCTATTAGATAGAATTTACCATTGGAAAGTTTTAGACGCTAATGTTGTACCAAAAATGTTGGATTTCATGCCAAAGAATGCCACATGGAGTAGCCTTACATATTTGGTCGTACAACTCCAACGTTAACCCAATTAACTTCCTTACTTTAGGGTTGCTTATCATAATAAAGTATATGGTAAAACTAGTATTAGTAACCAACTAATATATTTAGGCTGCTTAACTTCACCAAAAAAGTAGCCGGGAAGTAAGCCCTTAATTTATCAATAAAGGGTGTTATTTTAACTCCTTTCTCCTCCAATTACATCCACATACCATAAATGATCTTATAAGATCCCCCAAAACTACTTTGGCTTCATTACACCCTCCACACAATACATAAAATTGAATGGGCAATAAATATATATAACTATTAGTTCTGTGGTGTACCACCACACCCTTATTCTATATTTCAATACAAACTTATTACAACTTTCCCCAACATAAACCTACCATCCCCAATCATATACACATCAATCAGTCCATAAAACAACCCCAAATATCCTTTTATCATAGCAATTAAATATCGAGCTCATCATCTCTTAAGATCTTTAATAACAACACATCCATAATTCTTTCCCCAATTCATATATAAGGAGAACAAAATGGTGCAGTCACCTTACCTCAATTTTTTACAACTTATCCTTTTAATTTGAATTCCTCAAGAACTTCAACTTTAAGTTTTCTTCACACTTTAAACCAAATAAGAAAATAATCTCTTCATAACCAAGAAAAGTGAGCAGGTAGCTTCTTTTATATTCTTATATGGACTTATAATTAAGCATGGATAACATGTTTTCCTAATTTTCTATTGGAGAATGAAGCTAAACCTTAAGTATTTTTACTTACCTTAGCCTGCAAAGGTTGGGGTTTCTTCAAGAACCCTAGAAGGAAATATAGGGTTGCCCGTTGTTGTTTTAGAGAAAGTAGAGAGAATTTGTGAGATATAATCTTTTTTGTAACTTAGGATAAAGAAAAATGACCAGTAACTTGGACTTATAAAGGCCCTATTTTGTCTATCTCTTTAGCGTCATTTTGGACCTCAAAATTCATCAAATCGGTCCAAGTAGGTGATCACCTACATAAGGAGATCAAGCTACTCAAAAGGTCAAAGTAGGTGACATATCTACTTGCTTGATCCATGATTGGGCTCAATTACATTAGGCCTTAGTAGATTTAAGTATTGGACCAAAACTCTATTTCTTTCATCTTTTACTGAATTTGGGCCCAAATAAGTATACCAATATCAACCCAAATTTAATCAATGGACTTGGTCTATTAAATTTATTCATGTAAATCAAGTAGGTGACTCACCTACTAGCTTAATTAAGTCAAGCAAGAACCTCAATAAATTACTTAATTTTTAGTTCTTCATCCCTTTATTCTAACTTAAAACTTGTATATACTTGGTCACTTTAAACTTTAGATTCAAATATCGGCTTATGATTCCCAGTTAAATAGTGGCATCATTATTAACTTGGTCGTATCACATTAAAAGGTATGGCAAACATCTAGAACATCATCTACAACCTACCTATACCAAAAGGATATTCCTTATAATTAGAACAAATACATGTAAAATACAAGGTGTTACAAGTTTGTAACTTGCTAGTCCTACTATACTGGGTGGCATATCGCTATAGCGACTCTAGATATAGCGAAAAATTCCTTCTATAGTGGAAGTTAACTCCAGTCAATCTCGCTATTGTGACATCACCAATAATAGTGGGATCAGGTTTCTATAGTAAGGTAAATCACTATAAATGTAGAAATTTCCCCAAAAAATAATTTATAATTCTAAACTCATTTTTGGGGGAAGGGTAGGACAATTTGAGAAATTTTTCTTTTTCTTTATAGTTTTTTCATAAACATAAGTATTTCATCCCCATTAACTAGTTTTTTGGTTAATTAACCTTAGAACTACTAGTTTAAATATTTTAAGGAGGGTTTAAGCTTGAATTAGTGGACTTTCTGATGCAATAGGCTAAATTCATTTTAAAACCTTTGGATTTTTGTTTTTAATCATTAATTTACTATTGCATGACATTAATTCACTAATGTAACTGTGAAATTAGTAGTTTTAGGGTGAATTAATTATGGGAAACCCTAGAATGGATGGGATGATGATAAAATTATCCTTGGGGGTTAGGTATTAGGTTGTAATCCTTGATATGTAGGTAATGTTGTTGGTTATCTATATTATTCATGTTTTTATATCATGACCAAGAAAAAATTGATCGAAAAGGTAAGGATCACGCTTAATATAGTGTGTGCAAGATTGGATTGAGGTAGGTAATATTTTTAATGTAATTGAAATCCAATTTATGTTGTATGAATGATAACTAATTTTTATTATTAGTTGTATGATGCATGATCAAGGAAAGTGAATAATTGTTTGATATCGTAAGTGATAATATTATGTAATGAAATGTGAAAACCAGTTGGACTTTACAAGTATTCATCTGTTATCATTATAGTTGTGATTGTTAGGAAATATGTCATTATTATGGAATGTACCGATATTTGGACATCTCGACGTGATTGGTGGTATAAGGTTGGTAGACACTTGATATTTAGGTTTTGGGACATGGAAAAGGTCTCATCCCCTATAGGTTATGACAGTGATGGCACACATAAGACCCTTATCATATGTGTATAAGTTACAAGTGAGTATGATGGTTTATTGAGTGAATAGGAATTATGTGATTTTGATTTCATTATTTTCTTATGTAAATATGGATCCATGTTATTGCTACTATTATAGTTATTAAGGATCCTTAAGTGGTCTTAGTTGCTTACATATTATGACATGGATCTATTCTATCTATTACTTGCAAGAATTATATATGAATTATATGATAATTGTGTCATAGTTGTTGACTTGGACCCTAAATATTGGTCCTAGTTGACTTGATGGGTTATCCTTGTTGACATTTTTTACTAAACTTCATATTTGTACTTGTTTACAATGTTAGGTATTATGAACTTGAAATATAGTTGCATGATAGGGTTCATGGTTGCCTTTTTGTACTATGTTTAGGTTATGTGTCCATATTTCTCATTTTGTGTTGGTTGGTGACCCTCAATCACACTGTTGTTTTTTGTGTGCTGAAAATAAATGTGCTCATGTTTTATTTAGTGTAGTGCATTTCCTTGTTACAATTTTAAGACCTTAGCTGTGACTTAGATCATTTTTGAACTCAAGGGTGAGCTACATCGTTTGGGATACCATATGTTTTTCTATTATTTTTTGTTCCTTTTATTTTAGACTATGACATTACTTTAGTTTTTATGGATGCATCCCCTTTTTTGACATGTATTAGAGTTTGGGTACAATGAATTTTCATTCCTAGGAGATAGTTTTCTGCATGTGTTTTATTATTACCTTTGTTATTGTATTGGATATTGATTTATTTCGGTGGAATTGGTTTTAGTTTCATATTTTTGCCTAAGTGTTGTTTGTCTTAAGTTGTCAGTTAGTTATCCCATGAAGGATTTAATATGAGTGCCACTCACGACAGGTTTAGGTAATGATAGTATGACTTAGTTTGGGTCATCGTTAATAGGATAAAAAAATCTGTCATTTCATTCCATTTAAAGTGAACTACAACTCAAAGAAGTTAGCCAAAATTTATGTTAAAGAGATTATGAGATTGTAGGGAGTTCTAGTATCCATTATATCTGATAGTGGTATGTTGTTTACCTCTAAGTTTTGGTATAAATTGCATGAAGAATTGGCAATAAAGCTTGATCTTAGCATTGCATTTAATACTATGGACTGATAGGTAGTTTGAGAGGATCTTTCTGGTGCATGAGGACATTCTATGAGAATAAGTCAAACACATTAGGGTCATTGAAATAAATTGTTACAATTGTGGGAATTTTCTTCTGACAACAATTATCACTCGAGCATTGTTATGGCCCTATCTAAAGTTCATTATAAAAGAACATATAGATCACCTATTGTAAAATCCAATATTTTGATTGTACTTGTTCCAATTATATGGAAATTGGTATAGCCTTGTGGTATAGGTAATGGATGAGATTTGTTATGCAAGTATTAATGGTGTAGATGGAATTATAGATGCTGCCTGTACAATTTAATGTGATGCGACCAAGTTAACGTCGATACAACTATTTAAACTTGGGATCGTAAGTTTATATTTGAATCTGAAGTTTAAAGTGACCAAGTATGTATAAGTTTCAGGTTAGATTAAAGGGGTTAGGAGCTGAAAATGGAACAAAAATTGAGGTGCTGGCTTGACTTATTTAAGCTAGTAGGTGAGTCACCTACTTGAACTATATGAGCCAAGTTAATGGACCAAGTCCATGAATCAAATTTGAGCCTTTATTAGAATACTAATTTGGGCCCAAATTAAGTAAAAGAAGAAGAAAAATGGAAAAAAGGCCCAATGCTTAAATCTGCCAAGGCCCAAATATATTTGAGCCTAACAAAGAAATTAAGCAAGTAGGTGCATCACCTACTTTGATATTTTGAGTTGCTTGAACACCTTAAGTAGGTGTATCACCTACTTGGACCAATTTGATTAAATTTGTGGTCCAAATTTAGCTAGGTGAATGGACAAAAATAGAGGCTTTATATGAAGAAGTTTCTGGTCATTTCTCTCATTATTAAGTGATAAAAAAAGGGTTACACTTCACAAACTCTCTCTACTTCATTTTAAGAAACTAGGAGAAGCCCTATTTTCCTTTCTAGGGTTCTTGAAAAAACCCCAACCTTTGCAGCCCAAGGTAAGTGAAAACACTTATGTTTTAGCTTAATTATCTCATGGAAGCTTAGGAAAACATACTACAGGTGCCTAATGATAAATACATGGAAGAATATAGAACAAACTACTTGCTCACTTTTTCTTGGTTATTAAGAGATCTCTTTTCTTCTTTGGTTTATAGTGTGAAGGAAAGTGAAAGTTGAAGTTCTTAAGTTCAAATTTAAAAGAATAAGTTTCAGAGTTGAGGTAAGGTGACTACTCTATTTTTTTCTCCGTGTATATGAATATGATAGAGAATTATAGACGTGTTGTTATTGAGAACTCAAGAGATGATGGGTTTAATAATTGATTGCTACAATAACAGGAATTTGGGGTTGTTTTGCGGAATATTTTGTGGGTATATGTTGTGGGCTTCCAGGTTTTTGTTGGACAAAGGTGTGACTAATTTGTATTGAAATATATAAGAAAGGTGTTGTGGTACACCATCGAAATAATTATTGCATTTGTTACTGCGCAATCTATTTTGTGTATTGTTTGGAATGTGTAACGAAGCTGAAGTGGTTTGTGTGAATCTTATAAGAATATGTATGGTATGTGGGTGTAATTATAGTAGAAAAAAGGTTAAGATAACACCCTTGATTGATAAAGTAAAGGCTTACTGCCCAATAGCTATTTTGGTGAAGTTAAATAGCCAAAATGTGATAATTGGTCGCTAATATTAGTTTTCCATATATTTCTTTGTAGATAAGTAATCTAAAAGGGCGCAAAGTTGATTTGGGATGGTATTGGTGTTGTACAACCAGATATGTAAGGCATACTCTATTTTGCACTCTTTGGCGTGAAATCAGACATTTGTTTCATCAAGTAATCTTCCAAGTTTATCCTATAACAAGTGATACATAATAGCAACACATTATATTCCATTTATCCAATGACCTTGTTCCCACTCTCAAGTGTGTTAAAACACGTCAATACATGCTTATTATTTGACCTGGACATCTATTTTCACTAGAAAATTTCAGAAGTTCTCCGTTTACTCAAATAAGACCCATGTGTATTTTTAGCTCCTAAACACTTCATTTGTGTTCCAACCGCTCCCTACCTCATTGTTGTTGAATTAAGTGTCCATTTATATGTCCCTTATTAGCAGAATATTGGTTCAAGGTACCATAATCTGATGACCACCAAAGTAACAATGTCAAAGGCTAAATAAACTAAGTAACATAAATCTGTAAAAACGAGTGGCAGCTCAGGGGCGTAAGCCTAGCATGGGACGATATTGATACATTTATATGTGGGTGGTAGCTTAGGGGAATAATCCTAGCATGGGCGTTCCCAATCTTTATATGTAAGTGGGAGCTCAGGGCGTAAGCCTAGTATGGGCCGATTCTAATTTATCTATTTACCACTGAACAACTGGTCATTTTTATTATATATGGCTTACAAATATTATGATTTAAGAAAGGTAAAAATGAAGAAAATAAAGTAATATATGTAGTCCCATAAGTATATATAAAGGTGGTCTACTAGTACTACTTATACACTTGTATCTGATTTTTATTGAGCTCTTGTATCGTTTGTTGTTACTTTTAGCCTTACATATTCAATACATATTTTCTTACTAACATCCCTTACGGGGGACCTTCATTTCATGCTGTAGGCACAGGTACTTCAGCTCATACAACTCACTAGTAGGAGCGCAGGCTTTTCAGTGACTATTGGTGAGCTCCAGGTTGATTTGGGGATTTTTGAGTCTGTTCCATATATTTTTGCATTATGCAGTGAGTCAAGAGTAGGGAGGGGGTTTGTCTCGACCCTAACTAAGTCTATGTATCTTTTTTAGGCTTTGTAGACAAATGTAAAGTGATGGTAGGGTTTGTCTTTAGATGTGGTGGCCCCATCGACCAAGTGTTGTATATATAAGTTTGTGCTTTCCTATGTAATTATTCTCATCGATAGATAATATCATGTTGGTTAGAACCTTTGGTTGTCATAGATACATGTATGAGAAGTACAAGGTTATTAATTGGTTCTCTTGGGCCTTTACGACTACGGGTGCCTATCCACCCCAATAGGAGTTGAAGCGTGACAAAAGTGTTATCCGAGAAGGTCTTTATATGGTGTCTACAAAGCCATGTTTATATAGAGTCTTGTTTATGGGTATGTTGTGCACCACATCTATAAATAGGAGACTATAGGACATTTAGTGGTTGTTTCTTTTTCTTTATATCTTAGATCATGCAATACAGTCCATGTTGTAGGTGAAGTCATATTTAACCATTGAACCTAATAGTTTTCCTTTTATTATAGTAAAGATGCCGGTTATAAGAAGGAGTAAGAATACAGGTAGTCGAATACACGTGGCTGCTGGAGAGGGGACCAGCAAATCACCACCTCGACGGGCTAACCAAAGTGAGGTTCAAGCTGAGTTTGTTTCCCAAACTTCTTCTACTCCTTAATCTCCAGAAGATCTAAGAAGGAGAAGAACCGTATTCTCAGAACCACTTATTTATGCTATTGACCAAGATATAAGGAATGCGGTATAATTATTGGCTCGTATAGTTGCTGGATATGCTCAAGGACAAGCCATTCCAACCATCGGTTCTAGTGGTGTAGATAGGGAAGCTAGCCTGCGAACACATAATTTTCTTAAATTAGATCCTCCCACATTCACCGGATCAGATCTTAATAAAGACCCACAGGACTTTATTGATCAAATCCAAAGGGATCTAGAGGTTATGCATGTATCAGGTAAAGTGACAATTGAGCTAGTAACATATAGATTCAAAGGGGAGGCTATACTTTGCTATGAAGAATGGAACTAATCTAGGGGTATTGATGCACCTTCAGCTACTTGGAAAGAGTTTAAAGAGGTATTTCTTGATCATTACCTTCCATTTGAGATTCGAGAAGCCCGTGCGGATCAGTTCATGAATCTTCGCCAAGGGAACATGAACGTGAGATAGTATAGTCTCCGGTTTAATTCTTTAGCTAGGTATGCTATTAATTTAGTAGCTACTATGGATGATATAGTTCATTGATATGTGGATTGATTGGATCCATATCTTGTTAGAGATTTTACTATTGCTACTTTCAACAAAGACATGAACATAGCAAGGATACAAGTTTTTGCATAAAAAATCGAGGATCAGAGGTAAAGAAGAAGAGCACAAGAATTGGAAAGAGGGTATTCCTAAAGGGCTAGATCTATGGGGCATTTTATATCATCCCAAGGAGAGTTTAGGCCTCAATTTTCTAATAGAATGCCTAGGCCATTATCTTCTTATCCTGCAGCTAGTGCTATGCCACAGTTTCAAGGGTCTAAAGGCAACTGTTTTGGGCAAAGAAGTGAGATTCAGAGTTCACGAACAATGGGGTAACAAGAGCAAGGGATGATGAGATAATTAAGGCCTCCTCAGCAGCCATGTAAACAATATGGAAAGTATAATTTAGGTGTATGTTGGTTTGGTACAAATGCTTGCTTTTGGTGTGGTACATCAGGACATATGATAAGAGAATGCCCTAAAAGGGGCATAGGTTTTATTGCACGACCTACTGGATCAGCCGTTGCATCATCAACATCGGTACCTTATTCAGGTAGAGGTGATAAATGAGAAGTTAGTAGAGTTCAGAATCGTACATATTCTTTAGTGGATCGACAAAATTCAGAGGCTTCTCCAGATGTTGTTATAGGTACATTGTCCATCTTTTCACATGATGTATTTGTATTAGTTGATCCGTATTCTACATTATCATATGTCACTCTATTGGTTACTAGAAAGTTTAAAAAAATACCAAAATTTCTAGTTAATCCACTTGAAGTAGCTACGCCGATTAGTGAATCTATTCTAGGTAGGAGAGTGTATCGAAATTGTATCATAACTATTTGCGGTCGCGATACAATGGATAACCTGGTTGAGTTAGAAATTGTAGATTTTGATGCTGTAATGGGTAAGGATTGGTTGACTTCTTGTTATGCGATAGTAGATTGCCAACTAAGAAGGTGTATTTCCATTTTACAAAAGAGGCCATCCTTGAATGGAGGGGTCATATTGGTGCAACAAAAGGTAAATTTATTTCTTATTTTATGGCAAAAAGGATGATTTCGAAGGATTAAATATGTCGTCTAGTTAGGGTGAAGGATACAGATGTTAAGCCACCAACTCTTGAAACTATTTTTATAGTAAATGAATTTCCTAATGTATTTCCTGAAGATCTTCCAAGTTTGCCTCCAGAACGAGAAGTATAGTTTAGTATTGATGTGATTTCAGGTACTTAACCGATTTTAATTCCTCTATATAAAATGGCCTCGGCAGAGTTACGAGAGTTGAAAGAGCAATTGAAAGACTTGCTAGAAAAATGATTTATAAGTCCTAGTGTGTCCCCTTGGGAAGCACCAGTGTTATTTGTCAATAAGAAGGATGGCTCATTGAGAATGTGTATTAACTATAGGCAACTGAAAAAGGTGACTATTAACAAAAAATATGCCGTTCCGAGAATTGATGACTTATTTGATCAGTTTCAAGGCGCCAAGTGGTATCCAATGATTGATTTGAGGTCTGGTTACCACCAAATGAGGGTCAAAGAGGACATACCCAAGATAGTTTTTTAAGCACGGTACGGTCATTACGAGTTTCTAGTCATGTCCTTTGGGATAACTAATACACCTACAACTTTTATGGATTTGATGAATAGGGTGTTCAAGCCATTCTTGGATGTGTTTGTGATAGTTTTTATAGATGATATTCTGGTTTATTCAAGATCAAATGAGGACCATGCCAGTCACTTACGATAGGTGTTATAGATTCTTCGTGATCATAAGCTATATGCAAAGTTCTCCAAATGTGAGTTTTGGTTGAAATCGGTGGCATTCCTAGGTCATATTGTATCTGATGAAGGACTAAATGTTGATACTTAACAGATAGAAGTCGTGAAGAACTGGCCAAAACCTATAACGCCTATGGAGATTTGTACTTTCCTTGGGTTGGTAGGTAATTATAGAAGGTTTGTTGAATGATTTTCTTCACTTTTTTCAGATTTAACAAAGCTAACACACGAAGTATCCAAGTTCTAATTGAATGATGAATGTGAAAGAAGTTTCATAGATCTAAAGAATAAGTTGACTTCTACACCCGTATTGGTACTTCCAGAAGGAACAGAAAGGTATGCAGTCTATTGTGATGCTTCAAGAATTGGCTTAGGGTGTGTATTGATGCAGCATGGTAAAGTCATAGCATATGCCTCAAGACAATTACGGCCACATGAGAAAAATTTTGCAAGGCATGATCGGGAGCTCGCAGCGGTTATATTTGCCTTAAAGATAGGGCGTCACAACTTGTATGGGATTCATGTTGACATATATACGGACCAAAAGAGTTTGCAATATATCATTAATCAGAAGGACCTAAATTAGAGGAAGCGAAGATGGCTTGAGTTATTAAAAGACTATGATGTTGATATTTTGTATCATTCGGGACAAGAAATGTGGTAGCTAATGCATTAAGTTGTAAGTCTTTGGTGGTATGTTATGGGTAATCTATAGAATGACATGGAATGACTAAGGATCTACACCAACTAGGCAATTTGGGGGTTCACCTTCTTGAAACTCCAGATGGGGGGCTTATTGTGCATAATGCTGCAAAATCTTCACTAGTAGCTAAAGTGAATGAGAAGCAATATGCAAATCCCATTCTACTAAAGCTTAAGGAAAATGTGCAATGTGGTATGAAGAAAGCATTCGAGCTTACACAAGAGGGAGTACTTCGGTGCCAAAACAGATTGTGTGTGCCGAATGTAGATGATCTAAGAAAGAGGATTATGATAGAGGCACATCATTCAAGGTATTCCATCCATCCTGGATCAACTAAAATGTATCATGATTTGAAAGGAATATATTGGTGGGGTGACATAAAGAAGAATATTGCAAAATTTGTAGACGAATGTCAAAATTATCAATGAGTTAAAGTAGAGCACCAAAAGCCCGGGGGTTAATGCAATGTATAAATCTTCCAATCTGAAAGTGGGACATGGTCAACATAGATTTTTTCACTGGTTTGGCTCGTACATCTCGAAGGTTTGATTTCATATGGGTGATACTTTGTAGGCTTACCAAATCAGCACACTTTCTACCGGTTAGGACCACTTACACAGTTGAAGAATATGCCAAATTATATATTAAAGAGATAGTTCGGCTGCACAGAGTTCCAACCTCTATTATATTAGATCGAGGAGCTCAATTTGCTGCAAATATTTGGAAGTCTCTCCAGAGAAATTTGGGAACACAAGTGAATCGAAGTACAACTTTTCACCCTCAAACAGATGGACAAGCAGAACGTACCATTCAAACACTTGAAGATATACTACAAGCTTGTTTATTGGACTTTAAAGGTAGTTGGGGTGATCATTTCCTCTCATTGAGTTCTCCTACAATAATTGCTATCAGTCAAGTATCAAAATGGCACCATATGAAGCTTTGTATAGATGAAACTGTAGACCACCATTTGGATGGTTTAAAGCGGGTGAAACCGCCTTATTTGGACCATATCTTGTTCATCAAGCTATGGAAATGGTTAATGTGATCCAACAGCAGTTATAAATAGCCCAAAGTCGACACAAGTCATTTACAGATGTTAGAAGGAGGGGGCTAGAGTTTTCTATAGGTGATTGGGTATTCTTAAAGGTGTCACCAATGAAGGGGGTTATGAGTTTTGTAAGAAAGTAAAACTAAGTCCATGTTATATAGGCCCATACAAGATTACTCGGAGGTTTGTCCAAGTTGCTTATGAATGATAGCTACCCCAAGAGCTCTCAACAGTCCATCCAATATTTCACGTCTCAATGCTTTGAAAGTGCATGGGAGATCCATCTCATATAACTCCTACTGAAGATACACAAGTTAAGGAAGATATTACCTGTGAAGAAATACCTATTGCTATCCTAGATCGACAAGTTACGAATTTAAGAAATAAAGAAATAACTTCTGTAAAATTGCTTTATAGGAACCAAAAAGTAGAAGAGATAACATGGGAAGCTGAAGAAGCGATTAAATCTAAGTACCCTCATTTGTTCAAACACGAAGAGAAAGTCCAAGATGCTGAATTAGAGCAATAATAAGTAAGTGTAATATATAAATACTAGGTGATAATAGGTATATTAAACTTAAGCTTAAACTTGTTTTGGTTGGATAGTTATGCTAACATTCGAGGACGAATATTCCTAAGGGGGGAAGGATGTAAAATCTTGTATTTTGCTTGTACTTGTTCCAATTATATGGAACCTGTTATAGCCTTGCGGTATAGGTAACAGGTGAGATTTGTTATACAAGTATTAATGGAGTAGATAGAATTATAGATGTTGTCTGTACAGTTTAATGTGATGTGACCAAGTTAACGTTGATACAACTATTTAAAATTGGGATTGTAAGTTTGTATTTGAATCTAAAGTTTAAAGTGACCAAGTGTGTATAAGTTTAAGGTTAAATTAAAGGGGTTAGGAGCTGAAAATGGAAAAAAATATTAAGGTACTTTCTTGACTTATTCAATCTAGTAGGTGAGTCACCTAATTGAGCTATATGATCCAAGTTAATTGACCAAGTCCATGTATCAGATTTGGGTCTTTATTAGAATACTTATTTGGGCCCAAATTATGTAAAAGAAGAAGAAAAATGGAAAAAAGGCCCAATGCTCAACTCTGCCAAGGCCCAAATAAAATTGAGTCCAACAAAGAAATTAAGAAAGTAGGTGCATCACCTAATTTGACATTTTAAGCTGTTTGAACTCCTTCAGTAGGTGCATCACTTACATGGACCAATTTGATTAAATTTGTGGTCCAAAATCAGCTAGGTGGATGGCCAAATATAGAGGCTTTATAAGAAGTTGCTGGTCATTTCCCTCATTATTAAGTTTTAAAAAAGGATTACACTTCATAAGCTATCCCTACTCGCTTTTAAGATACTAGGAGCAGCCCTATTTTCCTTTCAAGGGTTCTTGAAGAAACCCCAACTTTTGCAGCCTAAGGTAAGTGAAAACACTTATGTTTTAGCTTAATTATCTCATGGAAGCTTAGGAAATCATGCTAAAGGTTCCTAATTATAAGTACATGGCAGAATATAGAACAAAATACTTGTTCTCTTGTTCTTGGTCATTAATAGATCTCTTTTCTTCTTTGGTTTAAAGTATGAAGGAAAGTGAAAGTTGAAGTTCTTAAGGAGTTCAAATTTAAAAGAATAAGTTGAATAATTGAGGTAATAGGACTATTCCATTTTGTTCTGCGTGTATACAAATTTGATAGAGAATTATAGATGTGTTGTTATTGAGAACTCAAGAGATGATGAGTTTAATAATTGATTGCTACAATAAAAGGAATTTTGGGCTAGTTTGTGGAATGTTTTGTGGGTATATGTTGTGGGCTGCCAGGTTTTTTTTGGAGAAAGGTGTGACTAATTCAGATTAAAATATAGAAGAAAGGTGTGGTGGTACACCACCGAACTAATTATTGCATTTGTTACTGCGCAATCTGTTTTGCGTATTGTTTGGAATGTGTAATGAAGTTGAAGTGGTTTCTATTGATTGGTAGAGTAAAGGCTTACTGCCCAATTGTTGTTTTGGTGAAGTTAAATAGAGAAAATGGGACGTTTGGTTGCTAATATTAGTTTGCCATATATTCCATTGTAGATAAGTAATCTAAAAGAAAGGGAAGTCGAGTTGGTCTGGTATTGGAGTTTTACAAACAGGTATGTAAGACATACTCTATTTTACATTCTTTGGCATGAAATCGGACATTTGTTCCATCAAGTAAGCTTCCAAGGTTATCCTATAACAAGTGATACATAATAGCATCACATTATATTACATGTTGCCAATGATCTTGTTCCCACTCTATAATGTGTTAAAACACCTCGATACATGCTTATTATTTGACCTGCACATCTATTTTCACTAATAAATTTCAGAAGTTCTCCGTTTACTCAAATAATATCCATGTGTATTTTCAGCTCCTAAACACTTCATTTGAGTGCCAACAGCTACCTACCTCATTGTTGTTTCATTAAGTGTCCATTTATATATCTTTTATTAGCAGATTATTGGTTCAAGGTACCATAATGTAATGACCACCAAAGTAACAATCTCAAAGGCTAAATAAAGTAAGTAACGCAAATCTGTAAAATGAGTGGCAGCTCAGGGGCGTAATCCTAGCATTGGCCGATCTTGATACCTTTATATGTGGGTGAAAGCTCAGGGGCATAAGATGATTCCAATCTTTATATGTAGGTGGAAGCTCAGGGGCTTAAGACTAGCATGAGTCGATCCTAATTTATCTATTTACCACTGATCAACTGGTCATTTGCATTATATATGGCTTACAAAGATTATGAAGTAAGAAAGGTAAAAATGAAGAAAGGAATGTAATGTATGTAGTCCCACAAGTATATATAAAGGTGGTCTACTAGTACTACTTATACACTTGTATCTGATTTCTATTGAGCTCTTGTATCTCATGTTGTTACCTCCAGCCTTACATATTTAGTACATATTTTCTTCCTAACGTCCCTCATGGGGTACCTGCATTTTATGCTACAAGAACAGGTGTTTCAGCTCATACAACTCACTAGTAGTAGCTCGGACTTTTCAGTTACTATTGGTGAGCTCCAGGTTGATTCGGGGCTTTCCAAGTCTGTTCCATATATTTTGGTGTTATGCAGTGAGTCAAGAGTATGGAGGGGGTTTGTCCCGACCCTAACTACGTCTATGTATCTTTTAGAGGCTTTGTAGTCTAATGTAAATTATGGTAGTGTTTGTCTTTAGACGTGGTGGCCCCAACGGCCAAGTGTTGTATATATAAATTTGTTCTTTCCTATGTAATTATTCTTATCAATACATAATATTATATTGGTTAGAACCTTTTATTTTCATAGTTATATGCATGAGAAGTACAAGGTTATGAATTGGTTCTCTCGGGCCTTTACAACTTTGGGTACCTGTCCGCCCCGATAAGAGTTGAGGTGTGACAAAAGTGGTATTGGAGAAGGTCGTCCTAGGGTGTCTACAAAGTTGTGACTATATAGAGTCTTTTTTATGGGCGTTTTGTGCACCACATCTATAAACAGGAGGCTATGGGACATTTAGGGGTTGTTTTTTTTTCTTTATATCTTAGATCGTCCAATAGAGCCCATGTTGTAGGTGAAGTCATACTTATCCATTGAAACTATTTTTTTCCTTTTATTATAGTAAAGATGCCGGTTACAAGAAGGAGTAATAATACAGGTAAGTGAATAGACGTGGTTGCTGGAGAGGGGACTATCAAATCACCACCTAGATGGGCTAATCAAAGCGAGGCTCAAGCTGAGTTTGTATCCTAAACTTCTTCTTCTCCTTCATATCTAGAAGATCTAAGAAAGAGAAGAAGCACATCCTCAGAACCACCTATTAATTCTACTGACCAAGATCTAAGGAACGCGGTACAATTATTGGCTCGTATAGTTACTGGAAAAGCTTGATGACAAGCCATTCCAACCACCGATTATTTGGTGTAGATAGGGCAGCTATCCTGCGAACGCCGGATTTTAATAAATTGGATCCTCCCACATTCACCAGATCAGATCTTAATGAATACCCATAGGACTTTATTAATCAAATCCAAAAGGCTCTAGAGGTCATGCATGTATCAGGTAAAGAGATAGTTGAGCTAGCAGCATATAGGTTCAGAGGGAAGGCTATATTTTGGTATGAAGACTGGAAATGATCTACAGGTATTGATGCCTTTCAGCTACTTGGAATGAGTTTAAAGAGGTATTTCATGATCATTACCTTCCATTTGAGATTCGAGAAGCCCGTGCGGATCATTTCCTGAATCTTCACCAAGAGAATATGAGCTCGATAGAGTATAGCCTCCGGTTTAATTCTTTAGATAGGTATGTTCCTAATGTAGTAGCTACTATGGAAGATAGAGTTCATCGATATGTGGATAGATTGGATCCATATCAATTTAAAGATTTTACTATTACTGCTTTGAACAAAGATATGGAAATGGAAAGGATACAAACTTTTGCACAAAAAATAGCGGATCAAAGGCAAAGAAGAAGAGCACAAGAATCGGAAAGAGGGTATTCCAAAAGGGAAAGATCTATGGGGAAGTTTATGTCATACCAAAGAGAGTTTAGGCCTCAGTTTTCTAATAGACCGCCTAGACCATTATCTTCTTATTCTGCAGCTAGTGCTCCATTAAAGTTTCAAGGGTCTAAAGGCAACCAGTTTGGGCAAAGAAGTGAGAGTCAGAGTTCACGAACAACAGTTTATTAAAAGTAAGGGAGTATGAGCCAATTAAGGTCTCCTTGGCAGCCATGTAAATAATGTGGAAAGCTTCGTTAAGGTGCATGTCAGTTAGGGACAAATGCTTGCTTTTGGTGTGGTTCATCAGGACACATGATGAGAGAATGCCCTCAAAGAATCATAGGTGGTATGGCAGATCTACTGGATCAGCCATTGCATCATCATCATTAGTACCTTATTCAGGTAGAGGTGTATAGCCAATGGGTCATGGTAGTGGTGCTAAAGGAGAAGCTATCTCTAGTGGAGTTTGGGATCGTACATATGGTTTAGTGGATCGACAAAATTTAGAAGCTTCTCCAGATGTTATTACAGGTACATTGTCCATATTTTCAAATGATGTATATGCATTAGTTGATCTAGGTTCTACATTATCATATGTCACTCCATTGGTTGCTGGAAAGTTCAAAAAAATACAAAAATTGCTAGTTAAGCCAGTTGAAGTATCTACGCCGATTGGTGAATATATTCTAGCTAGGAGAGTGTATCAAAATTGTATAATAACTATTTACGATCGAGATACAATGGACGACCTGGTTGAGTTAGAAATGGTAGATTTTGATTCTATAATGGGTATGGATTTGTTGGCTTCTTGTTATGCCATAGTAGATTGCCGAACTAAGAAAATGTATTTACATTTTCCAAAAGAGGCCATCCTTGAATAAAGGGTTAATATTGGTGCACCAAAAGGTAAATTTATTTCTTATTTTAAGGCAAAAAGGATGATTTCAAAGGGTTACATATGTCATCTAGCTATGGTGAAGGATACAAATGCTGAACTACCAACTCTTTAAACTATTCCAGTAGTAAATGAATTTCCCGATGCATTTCCTGAAGATCTTCCAGGTTTACCTCGAGAACGAGATGTAGAGTTTGGTATTGATGTGATTTCAGGTACTCAACCAATTTCAATTCCTCCGTATAGAATGGCCCCGACAGAGTTACGGAAGTTGAACGAGAAATTGAAAGACTTGCTAGAAAAAGGATTCATAAGGCCTAGTGTGTCCCCTTGGGGAGCACCAATGTTATTTGTTCGTAAGAAGGATCGCTTATTGAGAATGTGTATTGACTATCGACAACTGAACAAGGTGACTATTAAGAACAAATATCTCCTTCTGAGAATTGATGACTTATTATATTAATTGCAAGGCGCCAAGTGGTTTTCAAAGATTGATTTGAGGTCTGGTTACCACCAAATGAGGGTCAAAGAGAAGGACATACCCAAGACAGCTTTTCAAACACGGTACGGTCATTACGAGTTTCTAGTCATGTTTTTTGTGCTAACTAATGCACCTGCAACTTTTATGGATTTGATGAGTAGGGTGTTCAATCCATTATTGGATGTGTTTGTGATAATTTTTATAGATGATATTCTGGTTTATTCGAGATCAAATGAGGACCATGCCAGTTACTTACAACAGGTGCTACAGATTTTTCATGATCGTAAGCTATAGGCAAAGTTCTCCAATTATGAGTTTTGGTTGAAATATGTGGCATTCCTAGGTCATATTGTATCTGAGGAAGGAATAAAGGTTGATACTCAAAAGATAGAAGTCGTAAAGAACTGGCCAAGGCCTAAAACTGCTACGAAGGTTCGTAGTTTCCTTGGGTTGGCAGGTTATTATAGAAGGTTTATTGAAGGATTTTCTTCACTTTCTATACCTTTAACAAAGTTAACACACAAAGCATCCAAGTTCCAATGGAATGATGAATATGAAAGAAGTTTCTAATATCTGAAGAATAAGTTGACTTCTACACCCGTATTGGTACTTTTACAAGGCACAAAAGGGTATACAGTGTAATGTGATGCTTCAAGAATTGGATTAGGGTGTGTATTGATGCAGGATGGTAAAGTCATAGCATATTCCTCAAGACAATTGCGGGCACATGAGAAAAATTATCCAACGCATGATCTGGAGCTAGCAACGGTTATATTTGCCTTAAAGATATGGTGTCACTACTTGTATGAGATTCATGTTGACATATATATGGACCACAAGAGTTTGAAATATATATTTAATCATAAGGACCTAAATTTGAGGAAGCGAAGATGGCTGGAATTATTCAAAGACCATGATGTTAATATTTTTTATCATCCGGGAAAAGCAAATGTGGTAGCTGATGCATTAAGTCAAAATTCTATGGTGGTCACTTATGGGTAGTCTATAGAATGACAAGGGATGACTAAGTATCTACACCAACTAGCCAATTTGGGGGTTCGCCTTCTTGAAACTCCAGATGAGGGGCTTATTGTGCATAATGCTTCTGAATCTTCACTAGTAGCTGAAGTGAAAGAGAAGCAATATGCATATCCCACTTTATTAAAGATTAAGGAAAATGTGCGATGTGGTATGATGAAAGCATTTGAGCTTATGCAAGAGGGAGTACTTTGGTGCCAAAATAGATTGTGTGTGCCAAATATAGATGAGCTAAGAATAAGGATTATGATAGAGGTACATCATTCAAGGTATTCAATCCATACGGGATCAACTAAAATGTATCATGATTTGAAAGGAATATATTGGTGGGGTGACATGAACAAGAACATTGTAGAATTTGTAGCCGAATTTCCAAATTGTCAAAGTGTTAAAGTAGAGCACCAAAGCCCGGGGGTTACATGCAATATATAGATCTTCCAATCTGGAAGTGGGACATGATCAACATGGATTTTGTCACTGGTTTTCCTCGGACATCTCGAAGGTTTGATTCCATATGGGTGATAGTTTAAAGTCTTACCAAATCAGCACACTTTCTACCGGTTAGGACCACTTACACAGTTGAAGAATATGCAAAATTATTTATTAAAGAGATAGTACGGCTGCACGGAGTTCAAACCTCTATTATATAAGATCGAGGATCTCAATTTATTGTAAATTTTGGAAGTCTTTCCAGAGAAATTTGGGAACACAAGTGAATCTAAGTACAACTTTTCACCATTAAATAGATAGACAAGCAGAACGTACCATTAAAATAATTGAAGATATGCTGTGAGCATGTGTATTGGACTTTAAAGGTAGTTGGGATGATCATTTACCTCTCATCGAGTTCGCCTACAACAATAGTTATCATTCAAGTATAAAAATGGCACCATATGAAGCTTTGTATAGAATAAAATGTAGATCACCAATTGGATAGTTTGAAGGGGTGAAACTGCCTTATTCGTACCAGATCTTGTTCATCAAGCTATGGAAAAGGTTAAAGTGATCCAACAATGGCTAGAAATAGCCCAAAGTTTACACAAGTCATATGCAAATGTTAGAAGGATGGGGATAGAGTTTTCTAAAGGTAATTGGGTATTCTTAAAGGTGTCACCAATGAAGGGGGTTATGAGATTTGGTAAGAAAGGAAAACTAAGTCCACGTTATATATGCCTATATAATATTACTCGGAGGTTTGGCCACATCTCTTATGAATTAGAGATACCCCAAGATCTCTCAACAGTCTATCCAATATTTCATGCCTCAATGCTTCGAAAGTGTAAGGGAGATCCATCTCACATAACTCCTACTAAAGATGTACAAGTTACGAAAGATCTTACCTATGAAGAAAAACCTATTTCTATCCTAGATCGGCAAGTTAAGAAATTAAGGAATAAAGAAATGGGTTCTGTAAAAGTGCTTTGGAGGAACCAACAAGTAGAAGAGATAGCATGGGAAGCTGAAGAAGCGATGAAATCTAAGTACCCTCATTTGTTCAAACACGAAGAGAAAGTCCAAGATGCTGAATTAGAGCAATAATAAGTAAGTGTAATATATAAATACTATGTGATAATAGGTATATTAAACTTAAGCTTAAACTTGTTTTGGTTGGATAGTTATGCTAACATTCGAGGACGAATGTTCCTAAGGGGGGAAGGATGTAACATCCTGTATTTTGCTTGTACTTGTTCCAATTATATGGAACCTGTTATAGCCTTGCAGTATAGGTAACAGGTGAGATTTGTTATACAAGTATTAATGGTGTAGATAGAATTATAGATGTTGTTTGTACAGTTTAATGTGATGCGACCAAGTTAACGTTGATACAACTATTTAAACTTGGGATCATAAGTTTGTATTTGAATCTAAAGTTTAAAGTGACCAAGTGTGTATAAGTTTAAGGTTAAATTAAAGGGGTTAGGAGCTGAAAATGGAAAAAAATATTAAGGTACTTTCTTGACTTATTCAATCTAGTAGGTGAGTCACCTAATTGAGCTATATGATCCAAGTTAATTGACCAAGTCGATGTATCAGATTTGGGTCTTTATTAGAATACTTATTTGGGCACAAATTATAAAAGAAGAAGAAAAATGGAAAAAAGGCCCAATGCTAAAATCTTCCAAGGACCAAATATAATTGATCTCAACTAAGAAATTAAGAAAGAAGGTGCATCACCTACTTTGAAAATTTGAGATGCTTGAACTCCTTAAGTAGGTGCATCACCTACTTGGACCAATTTGATTAAATTTATGGTCCAAAATCAACTAGGTGGAGGGCCAAAAATAGAGGCTTTGTAAGAAGAAGTTGCTGGTAATTTTGCTCATTATTAAGTCATAAAAAAGGGTTACACTTCACAAACTCTCTATACTTCCTTTTAAGAAAATAGGAGCAACCCTATTTTCCTTTCTAGGATTCTTGAAGAAACCCCAACCTTTGCAGCCCAAGGTAGGTGAAAACACTTTTTTTTAGCTTAATTATCTCATGGAAGCTTAGGAAAACATGCTACATGTGCCTAATTATAAATACATGGCATAATATAGAACAAACTACTTGCTCGCTTTTTCTTGGTTATTAAGAGATTTCTTTTCTTCTTTGGTTTAAAGTGTGAAGGAAAGTGAAAGTTGAAGTTCTTAAGGAGTTCAAATTTAAAAGAATAAGTTGTAGAATTAAGGTAAGGTGACTTCTCTATTTTGTTCTCCATGTATTTGAATTTGATAAAGAATTATAGATGTGTTTTTATTGAGAACTTAAGGGATGATGAGCTTAATAATTGATTGCTACAATAAAAGGAATTTGGGGTTGTTTTGTGGAATGTTTTGTTGGTATATGTTGAGGGCTGCCAGGTTTTTGTTTGAGAAAGGTTTGACTAATTCAGATTGAAATATAAAAGAAAGGTGTGGCGGTACACCACAAAACTAATTATTGTATTTATTACTACGCAATCTGTTTTGCATATTGTTTGAAAAGTGTAATGAAGCTGAAGTGGTTTCTGTGAATATTATAAGAAAATGTATGGTATGTGGGTGTAATTAGAGGAGAATTTTTTTTTAAGATAACACCCTTGATTGATATAGTAAAGGATTACTTCCCAATTGCTGTTTTGGTAAACTTAAATAGCCAAAATGTGGTGATTGCCTGTTAATATTAGTTTGCCATATATTTCATTGTAGATAAGTAATCTAAAGGGCAGGAAGTAAAGTTGGGCTAGTATTGGAGTTGTATTACCAGGTATTTAAGACATACTCTATTTTGCACTCTTTGGCATGAAATCGGACATTTGTTCCATCATGTAAGATTTCACGTTATCCTATAGCAAGTGATACATAATAGCAACACATTATATTCCATGTAGGTAATGAACATGTTTCCACTCTCTAATGTGTTAAAACACCTCGATACAGGATTATTATTTGACCTGCACATCTATTTTCACTAGAAAATTTCAGAAGTTTTCCGTTTACTGAAATAAGACCCATGTGTATTTTCAGCTCCTAAACACTTTATTTGTGTGACAATATCTCCCTACCTTATTGTTCTTGCATTAAATGTCTATTTATATTTCTCATAGTAGTAGATAATTGGTTCAAGGTACCATAATGTGATGACCACAAAGTAAAAATCTCAAAGGCTAAATAAACTAAGTGACGCAAATCTATAAAACGAGTGGCAGCTCAGGGGCGTAAGCCTAGAATGGGTCGATCTCGATACCTTTATATATGGGTTGAAGCTTAGGGGCATAATCCTAGCATGGGCCGATCCCAATATTTATATACATGTGGCAGCTCAGGGGCATAAGACTAGCATGGGCCGATCCTAATTTATCTATTTACCACTGATCAGCTGGTCATTTGCATTATATATGGCTTACAAAGATTATGAAGTAAGAAAGTTAAAAATAAAGAAAGGAATGTAATATATGTAGTCCCACAAGTATATATAAAGGTGGTCTACTAGTACTACTTAGACACTTGTATTTGATTTCTATTGAGCTCCTGTATCGTGTGTTGTTACCTCCAGCCTTAGATATTCAGTACATATTTTCTTACTAACATCTCTCATGGGGGACCTGCATTTTATGATGCAGGCACAGGTATTTTAGCTCATACAACTCACTAGTAGGAGCGCAAGCTTTTCAATAACTATTGGTGAGCTCCAGGTTAATTCAGGGCTTTCTGAGTCTGTTCAATATATTTTGGTATTATGCAGTGAGTCAAAAGTAGGGAGGGTTTTTTTCCAACCCTAACTAAGTCTATGTATCTTTTAGAAGCTTTGTAGACTAATGTAAAGTTATGGTAGTGTTTGTCTTTAGATGTGGTGGCCCCAACGGCCAAGTGTGGTATATATAAGTTTGTGCTTGCCTATGTAATTATTCTCATCGATAAATAATATCATGTTGGTTAGAACCTTTGGTTGTCATAGTTACATGCATGAGAAGTACAAGGTTATGAATTAGTTCTCTCAGGCCTTTATGACTACGGGTGTCTATCCTCCCCAATAGGAGTTGAGGTGGATGGGGTTAAACCTTTGTGTACATACTTAGTAAAAAAGCTCAATCAAAAGTAAAGTTCATTCATAATAAGTGTTGGCACCCCAAAGCCAAAAGAAGGAATACTTCATTCGCAAAGTAAGATATATGTACTTTAATCTAGGTGAACATGTGATACTAAGGTGTATCCCATAAACGGAGTGATATGGTTTAGTAAAATGGGCAATATTTGTCCTAGGTATATTGATCTATTCAAAATTCTTAAAGATGTGGGTCCACTAGCTTTAAGACTTGTGTTGCCTCAAATCTTGATAAGAATTTATCCAATGTTTCGTGTCTCTATTCTTAAAAAATACCATAGGGATTGTGATTACATAATTCAACCAGACTCAATATTACATGAAAAGAATATTTCCTTCATCAAGGAATCAATAGAAATACGTGATTATGATGTTCAAAAGTTGAGGACCAAAGATATTAGATTTGTAAAAGTCCAATAGAAACATTATCCTATTAAGGAGGTCTCTTGGGAGATTGAGTCGTATATGCACAACAAGTACTCTCACTTGTTTCAGAACTTAGGTACTTCTCTAGTAGGTATTCTTTTTGTCTTAATTTATCATATGGTGATTAATAATGAGTGAATTGGTATCTGTTGTAATGATCTATTTCATCATTATAATAAAACTTAGCATGGAAGAATTTGGGTTAAGATACTCCCTAGATAAAGTGTTTAAAATTTTAGGTTAGTCTAGTCTTGGATGAATTATAAGTATAGTATGGTCTAGGTAAATTTGGTTATGGATAAGTTGTTTATTGATACAATCATGAAGAGCAAAAAGAGTACAAGTTTTTTTCAAAGGTTCAAGTTTCGGATTAAAGACCCTTTTGGAGTTTTTTTCAAGCCTTGTTCATGCAAATGGGAGCTTATGAGAGCATGATGCCTTCAATCAAGGGAGTACATAAGCTAAAATGTGAAGAAGAGATTTGAATACACTACAAGGCATCCTCGAATACACTCCAAAGGAACCTCAAATTAGGGATATTATAGTCTTTTGAGACTCCATTTTAACACTCCAAAGGAGCACCCTTCATTACGAGTATTTTAGACACTGTCTTGTAATAGTATAAATAGACCTTTAGCTTCCATTTTTTCATTAGCTTAGTTGAATATTGAAAGAATACTCTTTAGTTGTAATTTTAGTCTTCTAATTTAGTGTAGAAACCGAAATTAGGGTTAGCATAATTGATGGATTTTACTTGTGTTGACAAATTGGCAAGAAAGGTTGGTGCTTGGGGAAGGTGACTTCTTTTTTGTCTAGCTAAGAATGAGGTGTAATCAACGTTGGTGATTTGTGTTTAAGTGTTTGATATACACTTTAGTTCTTCTCATTAGTATTGGTAAATGTCTCATTATCTATCCTTTTTCTTTTGAATCTTCTATTTGTGTTCTTCTACTTCATCTCCCTTTCTCTAGTTGCTGAATTTTGTTATCTTAGTGTCCATTTCGGGTTTTAGCCTTCCTTTAGACTATCATTAGGGATAATAGCCATGTATTAGAGTTGTTCCCACAACTCTAAGTCTTGGATCTAAGAAAATCTTCACAAAAAAAGAGTTTAGAGTAAAAACAAATCCACGAAAAGAGTCAAAAATCTGTAAAACACAAAAAAATTGTGTTGGTTTATTGTTTGGTAGTAGATCCGAATTTCACAACTTAGATATACTAATTTTTACTTTGTTTTGGAAGTTTCTTGTGTTAGATTCTTGTTGTCTAACACCTAGGGAGTCTTGATCTACACTTGGAACAAGATTTGGTTGAGTTTCAACTAAAAACCTCCATAATATGGTGTTTTTAAAGCTTTTGAGCTAGATCCGAAATTTACCTTGTGATTTGGATGATTTTTCTGGCTTATTTTTACATATTTGAGTTCACCTTGGCCTAAGAAACCTAGATCTACAAAAAAATCCAGATTTGGAGTTCATTTGGTTAAGGGTCAAACTTTGGTCAACTCTTAAATATTCATCTTGTTCTTCCATGTTCATCAAGTCTTGCTAAGGAAGAATATTCAAAGATTTTGTTTTATCCAAAAAGGGAGAATAAAGAGAGTGTACTTGGTGTTTGTGAAGGATTATTCCTTGGTATATTCATATTCATCCAAATAAAGAAGAGACAAAGGAATAATCAAAGTACAAAATCAAGTACAATTCAAGTACAAAGGGGGGGACCATTGTTTTTAAATTCATTTGAAGCTCCAAAAAGGCTTTCAAACCTTTATTTTTCCCTCCCAAAACAAAATTTCTTCTTCCCACAAGGGGTTCTAGGCCGAGACTTAAGGATTTGGGTAGAAAAATTGAAAACTCAACGTCCAATAAATGAATGCCATGTCATCATCAACCAAACGGAAAAATTGAGTTCCTACTTTCTAATTGTTGTTTCTAGTTTAAATTTTGTTGGTTCTATCACTAATTAGCAAGCTAGTAACTACCTACTAGTTTTGTAATTAGATTAGAGTCTGTTTGTTTTGCATCTTTGGTTTTTGTGTGCTTTTCTCATTTTTGAATTCATAGTAGTTTGTTGGTTCAAGTCTGTATATCATTTTATTTTAGTCATATCAAGCAAAAATTGACTACGGGCCAAGGCATATTCAACACTCAATTAACTTGCCAAGTATTCGACACTTGTGAGACCAAGTGTGAGGTGAGATCCGAGAGTGAGAGAGTTGGTGAGGATATTTGAATGAACTTGTTTGTTAATTTTGTAGGTTTGTTTCTTTCTTTTAGGTACCATGGCTGCCAATAATTTTAATGCCACGTTTGATCACATCAATGCCGATTGTGATAGCTTCATTAAAGATATAAATCCCAATTTTGGGATAAGTGATGAAGAATTGAGTCCAAAGGGAAACATTGACATATTCCCTTGTAATGTGGAGCATGATGGCTTCCATGATGCAAAACCAAATGAAGAACATACTTCCCATGATCTACAAGCTAATAAAGCTATCATCGACACTTCTAGAAACTTGAATTGTTGTGATGTGGCTAGTAGTGGCCAAAGTGGTGTAGATTCAGATTTTTTTAGTGAAGAAGTTTTTGAATCTTCCTTTTGTGATACTCTTGGTGTTGTTAGGTTGCTTAAGGACCAAACTCTTGTTGTGAGTATGCAAGCACTAGTTGATCCTTTAGATGACAAAATCAATTTTTTTCGTATGAATGATCCATCTAGTGCTAGAACTTATAACTTGAATAAGGTTCCATTACCAAGTGACAAGATTATTTACACACTAGTTGACCCTTGTGAAAACAAAGGTGAGTCTACATTGGTATATGAGTTGCCAACCACTAGTGAGGGTGTTCAAAATGATCAATCGGGTGGAGTTGACCTTAAATTGCTTGAGTATTTAGGAAACCCGAATTGTGATTGTTCTGGTGAACATGTTTTTGTGTGTTATCCCTATGCTGCTCATGGTGATTTATATCTATATGGGTATTACTGTAACGTCCTGAAAATCAAGTTCTGAGATGCCACACGGTGCTTAGGGTCAAAAGTGACCCCAAGCAAATCCTTTTCATCGGTATAACTCAAAAGCAACTAATTAAAACATAATTCTGAGAGAATGAAGCTGAAAATGTCTCAATACAGAATCTGTTCAGTACAATATTGGAATTACAAGAGGACAATTTTACTAACACATATACATATACAAGAAGGAGACTGAATACATCAACCACTACTACTATCTATGAAGCCTCTACTAGTATTTTCTGTACATAGTCGGGTCATGACACCCAACTAGTACACTCAATACGACTGACGAAAGAAGATACAATGCTCCAAACTAAAATAACCGACCCAAGTCCCTGAACTGGGAGGACTCTTTACCTGCTGACCGGAAACTGCAACTGAATAGAATAGTAAATGCGGGTCAGCATAAAGAGAATGTACTGAGTATGTGGGGGTCCATGCAACATTTTAAATAAAATCATCAATATCATGAAAGCATGCATACAGACAATGATGACTCACTTGGCTTGAGTTATATCAAATCATACTCTTCATACTTTCATAATAAATAGTTAAAATGATAAAATCTCATAATCCATGTAAATCATCAAAAATCATAAATTATGATAAATCATCATAAATTATCATATCGTCAAAATTCATCATAGGTAATCATAATTTATCATAACATCTCAACTCTTTGACTCAAATCTCGGAGTGACTTGGTAATTTAAGAAGCATGACTTTTATGGACAGGGGAGTTTCCTATAACTGATAACCCCACATGAGCTACGTGGAATACCAACGTTTGAAACCCACAATGGCGGGAGCATCATACTCTTTGCCAGGGAGTATGACCATAAAACTGCAATAATCACAATCGGGCTCTCTGGCCAATAATATCATCATCAAACAACCCTACGGTGACATATAGGTTTGGGGAAATACCAAACTTCCCTCTCGGTGCTGAGTACTACTCCCCGACAAGCTCAGAACGCGTTAGGAAATCCACCATCATCATCACAAGGGTATATCATAAATACCAAATCAAATATCTCAATTTATAATTCATCAACAATTTGTGGATTCCTAACCCCAACTTTGACTTAAAACATTTCAATCTTTTTCAACATCAACAAGGTATCAATGCATTGAACCATAACCAACTCGACATTTGGACAAGGATATAAAGACTCAATACGTAATATATTCAATAATTCAACTCATCAAAATCATCCGGAAAAATACTAAAATTCATCTCAACATCTATATCAAAATCAATCTTTCTCATAGTCAAAATCATCTCAACTCTACAAGTTCAAGGTCAATGTACTCAAATGATTATTCTTTCAATTCGACAATTAAATCATGACAACATCTTTTGAAAACCACTTGAGACCTTCAATTAATAATAAGAATACATATCCCGTAGTACAACTCAAATCACGACTTTTATCTCGAAAGCCTTTAGAAATATCAATTCATTGTAGTAGTATGCAATTCATAGCATAAATTCTCAATTTAAGAAGTAGAGTAATGAAGTAATCATGTATATCCATATTGGAAAAAAATTTCAAAGTCTTATAAATCCTTCATAAAGTAATTTGAGTGTATACCCATTTTCGAATATCATGAAATTTCAATAATAGAACTCAACCTTTTTAAATGTAAAAATGTAACAATTTATCAAGTCATGACAACATCAATATTTTTGACAAAATATCAAGACTCATGGTAACATCTCCAATGTTATATCTCAATATGCTCAATGATTCAAGTTCGTCATAAAGAAGCTTTAAGATTATCATAAATCTCAAAATCATTCCAAAATACCATTTCAACATATATCCCGAAATCATTCAAAATAAAAATATGAAATTTACAATTATAGATATCAAGACATCTCATGTCTCAAATATATATGCAATAATTCAAATCGTCATTGGGAAGCATAAAGCTTGACACATATCTCAAAATATTATTCCAAAACATCGTCTCGACATACGTCCCAAAATCATTCAACGTACCACCTCGTGGTACAAGTGTGTAATTCGCAATGATAATTATTAAATCATATCATGAAAACATTGAGATAATCATATAAATCAAAGTTTATTCATTCAATCATCATAATCTCATAATCAAATTATTTAGATATAATCTCACTTGCAAAATCATATAAAACCGTAATAAAATGAAAGCTTTGGGCTCAAGAACGGAAGATTGCTCTTGTTCAAAACTCCACATACCTTGAAATTGACTTCTTGATTACGGAATCCTGTTCGGACAAATAATGGGTGCTCCTCGAAGGTCTTGAAATGAGGAGTTCGTTTATCGGATTAATTTTGGATTTCTACGGTGAAATTGAAAGATATTTGAAGGTGAAATTTGGCTAGGGTTTCATTATCCCAAATGGTTCGTGGAGAAAATGAATTTTGAAGGTTCAATTATGGATTAAATGAAAAAAATTTCTTCCAAGAGGGGGTGTGAAATGACCAAACTGCCCTTAAAAAAACAAATAATGTCAAATCTGTCCTTTGGTGGACTGTTTTGATAGGCTGAACTAGATTGACCATAACATTTTTCTCCGATAGTCAAATTGGATGAAAACAATTTCATTAGAAAGAGGACTCGCTGAGATTTCCGTTGATATATAGTAGATCACCCAGATCATTATGTACAAGGAGTTATGATTGTTTAAAGTTGACCCTGAAATTCGCCTGGCTGAAGACTGTGCATGGGCACCTATGAATTTTACTGTTCACAGTTCTATCGGAATGGTCGTAGTTCGATCGGAATGGTCGTAACTCATCGCTCGAGTGTCCATTTTTGACGATCTACATATCGTTGGAAATCTTATTCGATACTCTACGCAATGGTAGGTCAACGTCTTAAAAATACTACACAGAAAATTTATGGATCGCTCTAAAGTGTAGAACTTAATATATTTCTCACGAAATCTTTACGAAGAAAATTTTCCGGGGTATTACATTATATCCCCCTTAGAAACATTCATCCTCGAATGTCACTTGATAGAATAAAAGCACTGATCAACTGATCTTCTTAAGGGACGCGAACATCTGAGACATATCAGCATGATTGGAATTATAGTTTCCTAGTCCTCATACTGAACATGCATATCTGACGCATAAATTTCTATCTGAACTGACTCTGGAATGTATGAATGCGTATGAAACAATAGCCAATTCAAGGCTCGTAATGAGAACTTGAGCATGAACTAGATGTGTTTAATACACGGAAGCTTTAAGAAGTCACGGGGTATCTCCCCCTTGGGACTCTATGTTCCTCTACAACACTTATTTCATAGGGTCACTAAGACTGTGCACGGGCACCTATGAATTAGCTCATATGCATGACGCACGAACAGAGGTATACTTGTAACTACTAAGATGCTCCATATGGAAATGATTGCATTCCTAAGATCCTTGGATAACATGATGAAATGATAAATGAGAAGGTACACTATACGATTCTGATTGACTGAGCTGGAATACATGGAAAACAAAGATCGTTTAGTAGAAGTTTATGAATTGAAGCATAACTAGCTTCTAGAATCTGAAACATGTACACCACAATCCCTCAAGATAACCACTTAAAACTTCAACTAACCACAATATACATGAAAGCTTAATCTCAATCTTACTTCACATTACCACTTAGCTCAAAATAAGCATACACCTTTCTAACAAGATAAGGAAACATTTTCTCTCTTCTATCTAGATAACTATTCACCAACTTCCTTATCCACAAAAAATACATATTTTTCCATACAACCAACCATTCATCATCACTCTCTCACCCTACAAAAGAAGTTATCAAAGGTCTAGAACATGCTGGTCTAAAATTTGACTAGATACCCTGAATAACTTGACGTTCACCAAGGCGTAAGGAATAGAAGATTTAACATCATGAACTCGGCAAAGAAATTTGATTTGGGAATATGCAGGATATGAATACAAACATTCATTGATCATTAACAGAAATGATTTATTTCTCGAATAGAGCATAGGGTAAGGCTAGAGTACCTCGATTACTAGCCGCATAACTTAAGATTTGGAATCCATAACTTATGGAATATAATTCCACCGCTAAAAAAAATTTCCAAAACCCCACATATTGGGAACTGAGAGAGAACATGGTCCTTTTTTACATGCACGAACTCGAATTATTATCATGGAACTGAAGTGTAAAGCAGGAGTAGGCCCTGGAATAACTGAAAGAACTAAAATAGGAATGGGTCGAGCAAAACCCCTTTCTTACCACTATTGGAATCCGAACACTTAATTCGGTTACTTGATCTATCATCTCCCCCTTAGACTTAAGCCATCGCTCTGGGTCAGTAACATACTATACACTTTAATCTAAACTAAAGCCACTTCACTCGAGAGTCCGATACATAATCACACACACAAACCATAAAACTTCACCCAAATGACTACCTCAGAAAGCATATAACCACATCCTCACACAACTTCTCGATTTACCACTTATCCTTCTATGACCCTAATAATTAACACCTAACACTTGCACACTTTCTAATCTCAAATACGCATAAGCAACCCGATAGTCGGAGTATACATCATCTAGAGCTTCAACGCTTTCAGCTCAACTTCAGAATTTCAATCTTAGAGTCTAACGCTCAACTCAAATTTTTCTCATCCTTAACGGACCACACTACCTCTATCATCGCTTATTAAAATCACGCTTGTAAACTTATATTTCTAAACCATAAGAATCAAAATCACATCTAAGAAGCTCAACCATGACAATCATACACTAATCCTCGAAATTAAAGCAGTCCCATAATATCTTGGGTGAACTTTCTCATCATAAACACAACATCAAACTTAATAACGAATCAACCAAACTTAGGCTCTTATATCCACTATTTAACCCTACTAGATTAGTTCCTAACAACTAATACCATTAATCAAGAAATTGTCACAGTCACCTTCACGATCACCAATCATTCAAACTTAACTTTTAGCACACAATATAACTTAAAACTTTTCGCACGAAATTTTCACTTAGAAGCTATAAAACAATCCTCAACAAATGCTAGCCCATTTAAACTTCATAATAATAATAATTGGTCATAATCATATAGATTATCTTATTCACAATCCATTAATACATCCTTCTTTCACCCGTCACTACTATCTATCCTTCATACACAACTTAACTTAGTTCATAGCTCTCTATGTCTTAACTTAACTTCCTCTTGCAACCTGGCAACGGCATAATTTAACAACACTCACCCACCGAGTACTTCCATTACTAACCTATACGCTCTAGCATACAAATACCGTCAACACCCATTTCATACCTCGAACAAACTATATCATAAAATTAACACACAAGGATATATCACTCCCTATGAACCCTAAATGTATGCAAAAATGGATTTCGCTATACTTATGCTCAACAAATCACACTTACCATCCTTCTTACTACTACACCTCCAAATCCCATATTTTCAGCCATCACAAGGAACAAGATAAACTACAAGTTTCTAGTGGATCGAAATAGGCCGCACACGGCTCCACTAGGCTTTGAATATGAGTTTTGAAAAAAAATTTGAGGTGAATAACAAAACAGTTGTGCTAGTGAATCGAAAGAGCCCCACATGGCTTCACTAGACTTTTATTTTTTTTTCAATAGCATGATGATAGCAAGATTACGGGAGATAGAAACTTGGCATACCATATTCGATGATCAAGGAGTACGCATCCACTTAGTCTTAGTTGAACAAGTCATAAAGAAGAGGACATAACATGAAACTTCAGGAACTTATAACACACTGGGAGGCTCTTCTGAAGCCACTTTTATGAGGTTTCTGAAATATTTAGCTAATCAGTCTGATAACATTTTCACGGAAAGAACCGGGACTTTCTGATCATACTATCTCAAGAATAGCACATAGATAGAAAAGTAAAAACTGTCACTTATAGATCCTAAAAAGAAATTTGGTAAATTATCTGGTTTAAACTTATTGCACGATTCAAGACTTAAAAGAACAACAACCTTTCCTAAATGCCTTATAGCCTCTTGAAGAAAAGTACAGACGTCTCCGTACCATTCCGCAAGACTCTACTAGACGCCCTAGGACACTTGAACTCTGTGCTCTGATACCAAGTTTGTAACATCCCGAAAATCAAGTTCCGAGATGCCACACGGTGCTTAGGGTCACAAGTGACCCCAAGATAACCCTTTTCATCGGTATAACTCAAAAGCAACTGATTAAAACATAATTCTGAGAGAATAAAGCTGAAAATGTCTCAATATAGAATCTGTTCAGTACAATATTGGAATTACAAGATGACAATTCTACTAACACATATACATATACAAGAAGGAGACTGAATACATCAACCACTACTACTGTCTATGAAGCCTCTACTAGTATTGTTTGTACATAGTCGGTTCATGACTCCAAACTACCATACTCAATACGACCGACGAAATAAAATACAATGCTCCAAACTGAAATAACTGACCCAAGTCCCTGAACTGTGAGGACTTTTAACTAGCTGACCGGAAACTGCAACTGAATAGAATAGTAAGTGGGGGTTAGCACAAAGAGAATGTAATGAGTATGTGGGGGTGCATACAACACTTTAAATAACATCATCAATTTCATGAGAACATGCATACAGACAATGATAACTCACTTGGCTTGAATTATATCAAATCATACTCTTTATACTTTCATAATAAATAGTTCTAATGGTAAAATATCATAATCCATGTAAATCATTAAAAATCATAAATTATGATAAATCATCATAAATCATCATAAATTATTATATCGTCAAAATTCATCATAGGTAATCATAATTCATCATAACATCTCAACTCTTTGACTCAAATCTCAGAGTGACTCGGTAATTCAAGAAACATGACTTTTATGGACAGGGGAGTTTCCTATAACCGACAACCCCACGTGAGCTACGTGGAATACCAATATTTGAAACCCCCATTGGCGGGAGTGGCATACTCTTTGCCAGGGAGTACGACCTTAAAACTGCAATAATCACAATCGGGCTCTCTGGCCAATAATATCATCATCAAACAACCCTACGGTGGCACATAGGTTTGGGAAAATACCAAATTTCCATCTCGTTGCTAAGTACTACTCCCCGACAAGCTCAGAACGCGTTAGGAAATCCACCATCATCATCACAAGGGTCTATCATAAAGACCAAATCAAATATCTCAATTTATAATTCATCAACAATTTGTGGATTCCTAACCCCAACTTCGACTTAAAACATTTTAATCTTTTTCAACATCAACAAGGTATCAATGCATTGAACCATAACCGACTCGACATTTGAACAAGGATATGAAAACTCAATACGTAATATTTTCAAAAATTTAGCTCATCAAAATCATTCGGAAAAATACTAAAATTCATCTCAACATCTATATCAAAATCAATCTTTCTCATAGTCAAAATCATCTAG
The DNA here is from genome assembly GCA_030864215.1 of Capsicum pubescens. Classification (NCBI taxonomy): domain Eukaryota; kingdom Viridiplantae; phylum Streptophyta; class Magnoliopsida; order Solanales; family Solanaceae; genus Capsicum; species Capsicum pubescens. The sequence continues at coordinate 186,154,584 of CM061544.1, read as the reverse complement.
ACTCTGCGAGTTCAAGGTCAATGTACTCAAATGATTATTCTTTCAATTCGACAATTAAATCATGACAACATCTTTTGAAAATCACTTGAGACCTTCAATTCATAATAAGAATACATATCCCGTAGTATAACTCAAATCACGACTTTTATCTCGAAAGCCTTTAGAAATATCAATTCATTGTAGTAGTATGCAATTCATAGCATAATTCTCAATTTAAGAAGTAGAGTAATGAAGTAATCATGTATATCCATATTGGAAAAAAATTTCAAAGTCTTATAAATCCTTCATAAAGTAATTTGAGTGTATACCCATTTTCAAATATCATGAAATTTCAATAATAGAACTCAACCTTTTTAAATGTCAAAATGTAACAATTTATCAAGTCATGACAACATCAATATTTTTGAGAAAATATCAAGACTCATGGTAACATCTCAAATGTTATATCTCAACATGCTCAATGATTCAATTTCGTTATAAAAAAGGTTTAAGCTTATCATAAATCTCAAAATCATTCCAAAATACCATTTCAACATATATCTCAAAATCATTCAAAATAAAAATATGAAATTTACAATTATAGATATCAAGACATTTCATGTCTCAAATATATATTCAATAATTCAAATCTTCATTGGGAAGCATAAAGCTTGACACATATCTCAAAATATTATTCCAAAATACCATCTCTACATACGTCCCAAAATCATCTAAAATACCACCTCGTGGTAAAAGTGTGTAATTCTCAATGATAATTATTAAATCATATCATGAAAATATTGAGATAATCATATAAATCAAAATTTATTCATTCAATCATCTTAATCTCATAATCGAATTATTTAGACATAATCTCACTTGCAAAATCATGTAAAACCATAATAAAATTAAAGCTTTGGGCACAAGAACGGAAGATTGCTCTTGTTCAAAACCCCACATACCTTGAAATTGACTTCTTGACTACGGAATCTTGTTCAGAAAAATAATGGGTGCTCCTCGAAGGTCTTGAAATAAGGAGTTCATTTATCGGATTAATTTTGGATTTCTACGGTGAAATTGAAAGATATTTGAAGGTAAAATTTGGCTAGGGTTTCATTATCCCAAATGGTTCATGGAGAAAATGAATTTTGAAGGTTCAATTATGGATTAAATGGACAAATTTTCGTCCAAGAGTGGGTGTGAAATGACCAAATTGCCCTTAAAAAAATAAATAATATCAAATCTGTCCTTTGGTGGACTATTTTGGTAGGCTGAACTAGATTGACCATGACTTTTTTCTCCAATAGTCAAATTGGATGAAACTAATTTCATTAGAAAGAGGACTCGCAGAGCTTTCCGTTGATATATAGTAGATCACCCAGATCATTATGTACAAGGATTTATGATCGTTTGAAATTGACCCTAAAATTCGTCTGGCTGCAGTAATTTTAATTTCCTGCACGTTTTACTGTTCACAGTTCGATCGGAATGGTCGTAGTTCGATCGGAATGGTCGTAACTCATCGCTCGAGTGTCCATTTTCGATGATCTATATATCGTTGGAAAGCTTATTCGATACTCTAAGCAATGGTAGGTCAACGCCTTAGAAATACTACACAGAAAATTTATGGATCACTCTAAAGCATAGACTCGATACGTTTCTCACAAAATCTTTACGAAGAAAATTTTCCAGGGTATTACAATTACTCTCTTAAAATAAAAAGTTGTGCATACTTAGAAATTCCATCTATTTCTTCTTTCTGTGTTTCCTATGTTGAGCATCCTACTTGGAACTAGTGAGTACTAGCATAAAGTCACCATAGTTGAAGTTGATTTCTGTGACTCCTTTATCTACTCTCTATTTCCCTTTGATGATGTGTATACTATTGTAGAGAGTGTGTCTTTTAGATTGGGCAAAGCCTATGGGGAAAAAGAGTATTGTCTAGATCCATGTCTAAGGCCACTTTTTCTATTTGACCCCGGTGCTAAATATGGATATGATGATGTTGGCACACTCAACTTGTTGCTTGGTCTACATGACAAACAAAGTATTATTCTTGAAAACCTGAGGGTAAATGTGTCAATGTCGTCTTGGGATATTGCTTCTAATTGTGCATCCTTGCTTGACACACTTGTGCTTCAATTGAATGAATCCCAACTTGTGGATGCCAAGTTGATGTTTAACTTGAAATAAAGAAGCCATATGTGTTTAAATGACTTGATTCCAACCTTATGTGCTAAAACTATTGAATTAATTGGCCATTTTATAGATGATAGCCTATCCTTGGATGATGCCTTACTATACTACCTCTTTGGTTATGATGATATTCATGCTAGTCTTGAATTTGTTTTATGTAGGGGTAGGACATTTATTTGTTTGTCCACTTGGAGTTACAATGCTATATGGATTTTGTGTAACTTTGTAGTTTCCTTACCTCTTGATTCTTGCCTTAGCCGTGTCCTTTGTGATGCTTGTGGTAGGTGTTTCATGATCATACCAAAGGATTATTGGTTATATTTCAAATATGTACCCCCTTGTCTTGATAGACTAGTGAAAAGAATGGCTCCTCTTGGTTTAGACCCTAGTCTACCATTTCCATTTGATCTTGGTGTACTTGTGGGGTACGGGAGTTGTAGTTTTAGTTCATTTTCATATTCATTTAATGTTGATGTTATTCACTTATTTGGTATCCTTTATGTTAAGCTTTTCATGTTGAATACCAAGGATATATCGGTGTACGTCATGTGTGAGAAACCATGGGTTGATGATATGAGTGTCGTACTAATACTAATCCTCCTACCAAGAGGATTGTGTGCTTGTTTTCTTCTAGCTTTAGTTTAGCAAGGTGTGAATTTGAGGAAAAATTCCTTTCAAGATGGAGAGGATGATACTAGCATGAAGAGCACAAAGAGTACAAGGTATTGTCAAAGGTTCAAGTTTCAGATTGAAGACCCTTTTGGAGCCTTTTCAAGCCTTGTTCATGCAAATGGGAGATTATGAGAGCATGATGCCTTCAACCAAGTAAGTGTATTAGCTAAAATGTGAAAAAGAGCTTTGAATACACTCCAAGGTAGCCTTGAATACACTCCAAAGGCTCCTCAAATTAGGGATATTATGGTCTTTTGAGACTCCCTTTTTACTCTCCAAAGGAGCACCCTTCATTAAGGGTATTTTAGACATTGTCTTGTAATAGTATAAATAAACCTTTAGCTTCCATTTTTTCATTAGATTTGATGAATATTGAAAGAATACTCTTTAGTTGTCATTTTAGTCTTCTAATTTAGTGTAGAAACCGAAATTAGGGTTAGCACAATTGATGGATTTCACTTGTGTTGACAAATTGGCAAGAAAAGTTGGTGCTTGGGGAAGATAACTTCCTTTGTGTCTAACTAAGAAAGAGGTGTAATCAACGTTGGTGATTTGTGTTTAAGTCTTTGATATACCCTTTAGTGCTTCTCATCAGTGTTGGTAAATGTCGCATTATCTATCCTTTTACATTGAATCTTCTATTTGTGTTCTACTTCATCTCCCTTTCTCTAGTTACTAAATTTTATTATCTTAGTGTCCATTTCATCTTTTAGCCTTCCTTTAGGCTATCATTTATTAAATGAATTAATACCATAATGCGTGCACTTTGTTAAAGTCTGACCTAGGGAATTTTCTCTTTCATGTTGCTTTATTTGTCGCTCGTCTGAACACAACCGAAATGGATAACATGGTTGCCACCCATCCATCCATGGTTGACCTAGTGCTTTCTTTCTTTTCTGGTTTTGATTTCCGAATTTTACATCATCTCAATACTCCTAGACATACTTCATTGACAGTCACAAACCCTAGTTTGCCTACAAAGCCTATTAATTTACCTAACGAGGTTAATGTGACTCAGTATGCTAGTCAACTGAAGTCAGCACCAGTCTCAACTAGTTTAGATTCATCAGGGAACCAGTATTCATTAAAAATCCTTATTTCAATAGTGGGATACCCAAAGTTAGATGGACGGAAAAATAAGTGGAAAGAATGAATACTATAGAGAATCTTCAATATGGTTTGGTTGGAAAGTTCTCTTATGTATGGCTATATATTGATGGATTGCGAATTCAATTTAAAAAATAATGCAAGGTTAAGGGGGACTATAAAATTAGAGTTATTAGGAATAGACATATCCTTATGAGATTTAACTGTGAAGAGGATTTTATCAACATGATGGCTAAACCAAGTTAATATATTCTCTCTAAGGATAGTTATTCATACATGTTGAGAGTTCTTATTTATCATGCAAAATTCAATGTGAAGGAGGAAACTACCCTAGATATGGCATGGATTTCTTTTACAGATTTACAACCTAATTTCTTTGTTAAAGAATCCATTTTCTCTATGGCATAAGCCATTAGGAAACCTGTACATCTGGATAATGTGAACATAAGGAAGACCAAAGTGGAAAAAATCAAGGTTTAGTAAGATTTGATTCCTAAATATTGCAAAAAGTGCAGATTATAAGTCCATGATAAATCTGAGTGTAGGGTGCTGCATGCTGAATTCAGAAAACTAATGGAAGAAGAAGTAGGTAGTCAAGAACAGAAGGATTCAAAGGACAATAAGGTATAAGAAGAAACTCCAATTATTATAGTAGGAAAGTTTTTCAAAAAATTGCATCCAACCACAAGAACTTTTCATCGACAACAACAAGCAGGATCTAAAAGTAGTGACCAGATAATCATTAAAGCTAATGATTTTGTAGCACTCTCAGAGGAGGGATTTGCAACACACTCAGAGGAGGGATTTGAAAAGGACCAGGTAGATGTTGATTCTAGTACAGAGACAACTTTGAATTCTCCAAAGCCAAAAATTATAGATGTAATATCAATAGTTGAAGTACTAGATGGTGATTAATTAGACAAATCAAATGAATACAATTCAGAGGGTAATTTATAGACGCAAATATCTACAGTGCAATGGGTCACAAAGGCTTATAAATATAGAGAAAACGGTGAACTTGAATGCATAATTATGGTTTCTAATTTTGTGAAATGTCTAGAGGTATGATGCTTACTGATATTTAGAGTTTCTTTTATAAGGATGAGAAGATCAATAAGGAATTGGAGGTACGTGAAAAGAAAAATTTCATGGACAATAATAAGGAGGCTGATAAAGTTGTGGATAAGCATAGAAAAGAGGATAAGTACAAAGGTGATCAAGATAATTCGGACAAAGCAATTTTCGTAGTACCCATAGAGGATCAGGTTCAGGATAATGCCCTATCATTAGGGATAGAATTAGACAATGCAACTTATAAAACTCCTCTTCGGATTGCATTTCCAAGAGATGATGGTGTGCAATCTGCTTAGATGGAACATGGATTAAAATTGATAGATCTAGAAACAGAAGAGTCAGAAAGAACTATCATACCTGTAATGATTTAAAAATCAATTCCCATGGAGACTTTACGTGATTTGATATCAGATCACCACACCCAAAAGGTTCCTATAGAAAGAGAGATAGAGGGAGGTTCAAAAATAATTTAATGGTGATACAATAGGTATAGAAGAAAAAGAGAAAAGTGATAACATGATTAATATGCAAAATATTGTCAGAGAAGCTGATTCATCTCCAAAGGTGATAACCAAATGCAGGAAATCTAAAATGAAAGGAGATGGTGGTAATACTTTACCTACAAGAATTATATCAAATATAAGGTTAAGCCTAATCTCAAATGAGTTATAAATCTTTGTTTTGGGACATAAGGTCTATTAATTCTCGAAAGACCATTCATAGAGTTCAAATGTTACACAGACATCATAAATTCATAATGATTGCTTTGATGGAACCTTTTCAAGACACTACAAATATTCAGAAATATAATAGAAAGTTAAGTAGGCAATATGTTTTTCATAATAAAAATGGACATAACTAGTTTTTTGTTAATCATGAAATTTAAGTGGAGATTATTTCTAATTCGGATCAGCAACTTTCATTAATGCTTTCATAGACAGTGGAACTTAATTAGTTTCTACTTTTGTTTATGGTAAATACTCTAGAAATGAAAGATTAAGTTTGTGGGATGATCTTTATTCCCTAAATCATAATTCTTCTTTCCCTTGGTTGATGGAGGGGACTTTAATGTAATTTAAGAAGGTGAGGAAAAAATTGGTGGTCTTCCTATCTACCGCCAAGAGTATAAATATTTTGCGTTCTACTTAAACTCGTATGAGCTGTATGAAATCAATTTCTCTGGTAATATTTACTTGGTGGAATAGTAGAGTTGATGTGGATTGTATTCTTAAAATATTATATAGGGGTATTTTTAATCAGGCTCTATTGGATAATTTTTGTAATTTGGACTTGCAACATTTGGCCAGAACTGGTTCAGACCACTCCCTCTTGTTACTCGCTTATAGTGTTAGTTTTTTTTATTACTAAGCCTTTCAAGTTTTTAATGTTTTTGACAGAGAGAAAAGATTATTTGGATATTATTAAAAAGATCTAGTTTACTGATAGTTGTAATGCCCCAAATCTGATACCCGGAATGCTACATGGTGCTCTTGGCCCTGAAGGACCACAAGCTAACCCATGACTGATATCTATACTTGTATACTGCATAAAATACTGTATAATGCAGAAACATGAACTAAAAGGTTGTAAGGTTCAAAACTGAACACAATCTGAATAATATAACATCTGGGTAGAGCAATAAAATACCCAAAAAAAAGTGAACAAACTGAAGTCTGAAACATGATAGTCTAGAAAGTCTCTAACTGACTGAACTGTCTGAGTAAAGAGTTGATGGGATATATTCCCAACTAACTCCAACAAATAAACTGATTAATGAGATAATAAGGAAATAATCATATCCTCGAAAGATGAGGACTCACTTCTAACTCTATCTGTGGATATCTAGAATCTATTGTTGCTCTGGAGCTCGTGTCTCTGAACCTATGGTATATAGAGTAAATGTGTTTGTACTTTGAATGTACTGGTATGCATGTGAGGTAGGCTGAATATTTGGGGTTCATATGCATGAACCATAATAATAACTGACTAAGTATCATGAGCGTAAGAATACATGTGTGAGACATAACAACTGACACTAATACAATGATAACATGATTACTGAATCTGAATATAACTGATAACATGAGTGACTGTATCTGACAGTCCAGAATCTGATGGAACTCTATGAGTTTCGTACTGTATCTGAGTTGACTGTATCTGATAGTCCAGATGTAATGCCCCAAAAAATGGGTCCCAGAGCATCACACGGTGCTTGAGGCTACAAGTAGCCCCAAGCTAACCCTTTGAGCCATTTTCATTCAGTTCAACAAAAATCAGCGGGTTTTCCATAAATAACCCTTAAATATCAACAGAGTAATCATCATCCAAGAATAAAAGAATTTCAGAAAGATAAAAAAATATGACTTATTAGTCAACTCCCAACATCTATACTAGTCTGACAAGCCTCTAAGAAAATCAATAAAATCAGCGAGCCATTGAGACATGCCCCAACTGACTCATACTCAGTTATCAAATGTAAACAATTCCGTGAAACCAACATCAGACATCACGTCCTCGGAACATGATGACTCACCACAACAGAGGATGTAGAATAGCGTGCCCGAAGAGTCACTGTCGAACCTGGAACTGAGTACCTGAACCTACATTCCGATAAAATGCAGCCCACATCCGAAGATGTGGGTCAGTACCATGGAAAGGAACCGAGTATATGAGGGTGTATGCAGTTGTATAAACATCATTATCATAAATATTTATAAGAAATATGCAGGATGTATGAAAGACTCACATAGCCCGAAGAAAATCATCATAATCATGAGAGGATGAAATAAGTATAATAACACATGTGAGTCATCATATAATTTGTCAATCACTTTCAGTTCATCAAGAATATCAATTCTCATAATGAAAATATCATTTAAAACTTTCGAAAGAATAACTTTCACAATTCCACCTTCAAATCACTTCACCATTCACCATAGACACAAGGAAACACACACACACTGGGAGATCCTATAACCGACATAAACCATGTGAGCTACATGGAGTCCAACATACAACCCACATTGGGGAGAGCCGTCCTATCCTTTCCATAGGAGTAGGACTATTGATATCAAATCCACACAAACTAGTGATAACTATATAAATCAGCCTCAGGATCACTCCTATAGGGGCACGTAGTTCTAGGGAAGTAAGGTCGCTTTATACCTCCCACTCGGTGCTAAAGATTTCTCCTGAACTTATCTCAAATCATTTCAAAGACAATCCACAAAAAAATAATTTTAGTAATATATAAATATACATTGGGAGCCATCATGTTTCCCACCTATCAAAATCAACCACGTTGTGGATTTCTTTCACACTCGAGTTCAAAACAACTCTATTAAGACCAAAAGGTCAAATCATTCAAAATATCTCAAATATTCAACATCAACGTACTTATAACACAGATTTTCTCAAAAAAACACATTATCCAATGGGGATTCACGACCAAAATATCAAAATCATGATAAATATCGTTCAAGATTCATGCTTTATATCACCACACATGTAAATTCATCTTTCAAAATCATAAACATCAAGATTTCATAATAATCATCATAAGATATGGGTTCATGCTTCAAATTTATAAAAATCAAATAAAAATCATGCTTTTGTAAAGAAAATAACTTTTGGGCACAAGAACGAAAGAGAGTTCTTGTTGAAAAACCCCACATACCTTGAATGATGAACTTTAGATCGATACTCATTTTTGAAATGTTAATCGTGCCTTTGAATGATGGTTCTTGGAGTTCTTGAACTAGGAACTTGGAATCTTGAATAAATTTACAGAATTAATGGTGAACTTTGGAGGTTCTTGAAGTTGGATGTAGGAGCTTAAGGTTTTCTTTTTGAGGGAATTTAATGAAATATAACATATAATGCTTCTAATAGGCTTTAATATAGGGTTTGGACGGATTTTGGGTGAGGGGGAATGACCAAAACGCCCCTAAAAATCAAATAATTCTCTAATCTATCCTTTGGTGGACTGTTTTGATAGTCTGAAGTAGATCAACTATAACGTTTTACTCCGTTATCCAAATTGGATAAAACCAATTTCATTAGAAAGAGGACTCTCATATATTTCCATTGATATATAGTATATCACCCAGATCATTGTGTACAAGGAGTTATGATCATTTGAAGTTGACCCAAAAATTCACTTTTGGTAGGCTGAAGTAGATCGACCATAACATTTTGCTCCGATAGACAAATTGGATGAAACCAATTTCATTGGAAAGAGGACTCGCAGAGATTTCCGTTGATATAGAGTAGATCACCCAGATCATTATGTACAAGGAGTTATGATCATTTAAAGTTGGAGAAAAAATACTCCAGGCCTCAGTACTTTTTCCTGCACGTTTTAATGTTCACTACAATTCATGGTTCGATCGGAATGTTCATAACTCGTCGCTCGGGTGTCCGTTTTGGATGATCCACATATCATTGGAAAGCTTATTCGATACTCTACGCAACGGTGGGTCATAATATAATACATTCCACACGGAAAATTATTAATTCATTCTAGAAGATAGAACCCAACACGTTTATGCACAAAATTTCAACGAAAAACTTCCCGGGGTATTACATCATCCCCCCTTGGAAACATTCGTCCTCGAATAACGCTAGACATGCCAAGATTAGACTCATCACCACATCGTTTATCACTCCGAAAATAACATAGAATGCATAAATTCAAGAAACTACAGTTGAACACATAATAAATGACAGCTGAACTACTGCAACTTTTATCAAATGTGCATGATTTAGGAAAGAACTGTACCTTCGGCTTGATTAGAGTTTGTGGAAAATAGGTGTGGGTACTTGGATCGCATATCCGCCTCAGCTTCCCAAGTTGCACCCAGAACAGATTGGTTTCGCCACAACACCGTGACCTAGGAAACTTCTTTGTTCCTTTGTCATCGGACACTGAAATCAAGAATCTCAACAGGAATCTCATCAAAAGAAAGATTTTCTTGAATGTCAGCACTAACAGAAGAATCCATTACCACAACATCGCTAATATGCTTTCTAAGCATAGAGACAGGGAATATTGGATGAACAGAGGACAACTCAGAAGGAAACTCGACCTCATAAGCTATCTTACCAACACGGCTAAGAATTTTGTAAGGACCAACATAACGGGGACTAAGCTTCCCCTTCTTTCCGAATCTCTTCACCTCCCTCATGGGTGAAATTTTCAGATACACTAGGTCACCAACTTCAAACTCAAGGTCTCTCCTTCTAACATTCGCATATGACTTCTGACGACTCTGAGTAGTTTTCAACCTTTCCCTAATCAACATAACTTTTTCCATAGCCTCAAATACCGAATCAGGACCACTCACATCCGCTTCACTGACCTCAAACCAACCTATGGGTGATCTACACTTCCTCCCATATAAGGCTTCAAACGGAGCCATGCAAATTCTAGAGTGGAAACTGTTATTGTAAGCAAACTCTATCAACGATAAGTGATCATCCCAACTTCCCTTAAAGTCAAGTGCACAAGCTCTCAACATATCCTCTAAGGGCTGGATGGTCTGCTCAGCCTGACCATCGGTCTGCGGATGAAAAGCAAAACTCAAAAGCACTTGGGTACCATCACCCTTCTGAAAAGCTTTCCAAAATTGCGAAGTGAACTGAGTACTCCTATCCGAAATGATAGACAAGGGAACTCTATGCAGTCTGACTAGCTCTCGGATATACAATCTAGCATAATCCTCAGCAGTATATGAAGTATAAATAGGAAATAAATGAGTAGACTTGGTCAATCTATCAACCACAACCCAAATGGAATCATGATGGTGTCGGGAAGGAGATAAACCAATCACGAAGTCCATATTTATCTCTTCCCACTTCCAGGTAGGAATACTAAACTCTTGCATCATTCCACCAGGTCTTTGGTGTTCAACCATAACCTGTTGGCATGTTGTACACTTAGCTACAAACGCTGCTATATCTTTCTTCATACCACTCTTCATGCCACTCCACCAATAGATTTCTCGTAAGTCTCGGTACATCTTGGTAGCACTAGGATGAATAGAATATCACGCCGTGCGCTTCAGCCATTATCCTCTGTCTCAGATCATCATCATTCGGGATACATAATCTACCCTGCAATCTCAACACACCATCTCCCCCTTGGGCGAAAACCTCTACTTTTTGGTCCTTGACCGACTCCTTCAGTCTGACCAAACTAGCATCTAAGTATTGTTTTTCCTTCACTTCCGAAACCAAGGAGGATTCAGAACTACTCTGAACCCCTATACTACCTTCAGCAGCGTCAAACAACCTAACCCCCAATCTAGCCAAACGATGTACATCATGAGCCAACTTTTTCTTACCTTCTACCACATGCGAAACACTACCCATGGACACTCTACTTAGGGCATCCACCACAACATTGGCCTTGCCCGGATGGTACAACACACTCATATCATAGTCCTTTAACAATCTAACTATCATCTCTACCTAATATTCAATTCTCTCTGGGTAAACACATACTGCAGACTCTTATGATCAGTGGAAACATCAACATGGACACCATACAAATAGTGTCTCCAGATTTTCAAATCAAACACAACAGCAGCCAACTCAAGGTCATGGGTGGAGTAATTTTTCTCATGGGGTTTTAACTGTCTAGAAGCATAAGCTATCACCTAACCCTTCTGCATCAAACAAATCATCTATTCTCGGAAGGGGCTACTTATTTTTTACGGTGACTTTATTCAGTTGACGAAAATCAATGTACATACGCAAAGAGCCATCTTTCTTTCTCTCAAACAACACAGGAGCACCCCAAGGAGAAATACTGGGCCTTATGAAACCCTTATATAGTAGATCTTTAAGTTGCTCTTTCAACTCCTTAAGTTCTGCAGGGGCCACACGGTAAGAAGGAATATAAATGGGCTGAGTATCGGGAAGAAGATCAATCCCAAACTCTATCTCTCTATCAGGATGTATCCCTGGGAGATCATCCTGAAAGACATCAGAAAACTCATTGACAACCTTAACAGACTGGAGAGTTGGAGTCTCAGACTTAGTGTCTTTGACTCTAACCAAATGGTAAATACACCTCTTGGAAATAAATTTTCTAGCTTTGAGGTAAGAGATAAAATAACTCTTGGGTGACACAGAATTCCCAAACCACTCAAACACGGATGCACCCGAAAACTGAAACTTGACCATTCGGGTCCGACAATCAATAGAGGCATAAGAAGAATACAACCAATCCATACCAAGAATCACATCAAAATCTACCATGTCTAACTCAATCAGGTCATCCAACAAGACTCAATGAAGAGCGATAACAGGACACTTTTTATGCACTTTCTGGGCAACAATCGAATCACCCACTGGTGTAGAAAATTGGATAGGCTCAGGAATTTTCTCAAGACTCATTTCAAAATTCACAACAATCAAAGGTGTAATATATGAGAAACTAGATCCAGGATCCAACAAACCATACACATCAAACTGAAATATACGAAGCATACCAGTAACAACATCGGGAGAGTCCTCCTGTTCCTAGCGGGACGGTAAAGCATAGAATCTATTTTGGCGCTGCCCGCCATCATTGTTAAAAGAGACGCCGTGAGCTGGGGCTAGGTGAGTCGCTGGAACTGGAGCACTAACAGTCTGAGTCTGGGTCTGAGGGTGATATTCACGATGCCCTTGTCCATCCTGTGGACAATCTCTAAATCTGTGACCCATGTCACCACACCGGAAACAACCCCTCTTCTCACCCCAACACTCACCCGAATGAGCCCTTCCACACTTAGGACACAGGGGACAATTTGTCTTACTGCTAGCACTGTACTAGAACCTGGATGCATATGACCTGCTACCTTGCTCCTGCCTATCTTTAGGCACGGGAGCACTAGCAGATGACGGTGCTGGCATAGGAGAACAATCCTGATACTGAGGGCGACTCCCTCCCTGCGATCTAGTCTGACCCTGTCCGTGTTGCTCAGACCTAGCTCTCTTATTCCCTCTTATTCTATCTCTTTCCTTAATCTTGTCTGCCTCAATCTGGTGGGCATGAGTCATCATCCTAGAAAGATTCATCTCACTATTCAGCATAGCAGACCTACACTCCTTAACCACATAACTAGACACTTCAGTCACAAACTTACTCATACTATCCCGATTAACAATCACTAAGTCTGGAGCATACTTGGCCAACTGATTGAACTTTAGACAGTACTCCCTAACGGTCATAGAGCCCTGTTGCAGGTTCATAAACTCTTTCACCTTTGCCCCCCTCATCTCCAAAGGGAAAAACTTATCGAGGAATGCATCCTGGAACTCTTGCAAAGTTGTAGGGACAACTCCCTCACCTCTACCTTTCCTCCAAGAAACAACCCAGTCATAAGCAAGGTCTTTCAACCTATACGTAGCCAACTCCACACTATGTTCCTCAGATATATGCATCACCTGAGTAATCTTCCGCACCTCCTCTAAAAACAACTGTGGATCCTCATTAGACTTGGACCCATAGAATTTTGGAGGATTCATCCGGATAAAGTCACGGATCCTGGCAGCAGCTGAATCACCTCCCTGTTATTGTGGAGCCAAGGCCGGGTTGTCCTGAACATTTGAAGTAACAGCTTGGGCGCTCGCCGGAAAGGCTACCCGAAATTCAGCACGAGACACATTTTCATTCAATGGGTCAGCGGGTTGAGGTTGCTAACCATCATTAGTTCTTCTCTCTCAACATGAAGGCATATTTCTAAATGAGGAGAGCATTAATCAATAGCAGAGAGAGACACTTTAAGCATGATAGACTTATGAAACAAAGAATCACACTTTTTCCTAAAATGTATTGTAGCCTCTTGCTCATAGATATGGAGTGCTACACACCGATGATCAAGACTCTACTCAACGCGGCTTGATAGACTCCCTAGGATACCTTAAAACCTGTCTCTGATACCAAATTTGTAACGCCTCAAAAAATAGGTCCCAAAGCATCGCACGGTGCTTGAGGCTACGAGTAGCCCCAAGCTAACCCTTTGAGCCATTTTCATTCAGTTCAACACAAATCAATGGGGTTTTCATAAATAATCCTCAAATATCAACAGAGTAATCATCATCCAAAAATAAAAGAATTTTAGAAAGATAATAAAATACGACTTATTAGTCAACTCCCAATATCTATACTAGTCTAACAAGACTCTAAGAAAATCAATAAAACCAGCAAGCCATTGAGACATGCCCCAACAGACTCATACTCAGTTATCAAATGTAAACAATTCCGTGAAACCAACATCAGACATCACGTCCTCAAAACATGAGGACTCACCACAACAGAGGATGTAGAACAGCGTGCCCGAAGAATCACTGTCAAACCCTGAACTGAGCACCTGAACCTACATTCCAAGAAAATGCAGCCCACATCCAAATATATGGGTCAGTACCATAGAAAGGAACCGAGTATATGGGGGTGTATGCAGTTGTATAAACATCATCATCATAAATATTTATAAGAAATATGCAGGATGTATGAAAGACTCAAATAGCCCGAAGAAAATCATCATAATCATGAGAGGATGAAATAAGTATAATAACACATGTGAGTCATCATATAATTTGTCAATCACTTTCATTTCATCAAGAATATCAATTCACATAATGTAAATATCATTTAAATCTTTCGAAAGAATAACTTTCACAATTCAACTTTCAAATAACTTCACCATTCACCATAGACACAAGGAAACACACACACACTGGGAGATCCTATAACCGACATAAACCATGTGAGCTACATGGAGTCCAACGTACAACCCACATTGGGGAGAGCCGTCCTATCCTTTCCATCGGAGTAGGACTATTGATATCAAATCCACACAAACTAGTGATCACTATATAAATCAGCCTCAGGATCACTCCTATAGGGGCACGTAGTTCTAGAGAAGTAAGGTCGCTTTATACCTCACACTCGGTGCTAAATATTTCTCCCGAACTTATCTCAAATCATTTCAAAGACAATCCACAACAAAACAATTCCAGTAATATATAAATATACATTGGGAGCCATCATGTTTCCCATCTATCAAAATCAACCATGTTGTGGAGTTCTTTCACACTCGAGTTCAAAACAACTCTATTAAGACCAAAAGGTCAAATCATTCAAAATAACTCAAATATTCAAAATCAACGTGCTTATAACACAAACTTTCTCAAAAAAACACAATATCCAATGGGGATTCACGACCCAAATATCAAAATCATGATAAATATTGTTCAAGATTCATGCTTTATATCACCACACATGTAAATTCATCTTTCAAAATCATAAACATCAAGATTTCATAATAATCATCATAAGATATGGGTTCATCCTTCAAATTCATAAAAATCAAATAAAAATCATGCTTTTGTAAAGAAAATTACTTTTGGGCACAAGAACAAAAGAGAGTTCTTGTTGAAAACCCCCACATACCTTGAATGATGAACTTTAGACCGATACTCATTTTTGAGATGTTAATCGTGCCTTTGAATGATGGTTCTTGGAGTTCTTGAACTAGGAACTTTGAATCTTGAATAAATTTGCAGAATTAATGGTGAAGTTTGGAGGTTCTTGAAGTTGGATGTAGGAGCTTGAGGTTTTCTTTTTTAGGGAATTTAATGAAATCTAACATATAATGCTTCTAATAGGCTTTAATATAGGGTTTTGATGGATTTTGGGTGAGGGGGAATGACCAAAACGCCCCTAAAAATAAAATAATTCTTGAATCTGTTCTTTGGTGGACTATTTTGATAGTCTGAAGTAGATTAACCATAACGTTTTAATCCGTTATCCAAATTGGATGAAACCAATTTCATTAAAAAGAGGACTCTCATATCTTTCCTTTGATATATAGTATCTCACCCAGATCATTGTGTACAAGGAGTTATGTTCGTTTGAAATTGAACAAAAAATTCACTTTTGGTAGGCTGAAGTAGATCGACCATATCGTTTTGCTCCGATAGACAAATTGGATAAAACCAATTTCATTGGAAAGAGGACTCGCAGAGATTTCCGTTGATATAGAGTAGATCACCCAGATAATTATGTACAAGGAGTTATGATCATTTAAATTTGGAGCAAAAATATGCCCGGCCTCAGTACTTTTTCCTGCACGTTTTAATGTTACTACTATTCATGGTTCGATCGGAATGTTCATAACTCGTCGCTCGGGTGTCCGTTTTGGATGATCCATATATCATTGGAGAGATTATTTGTTACCCTACCCAATGGTGGCTCATAATCTAAGACATTCCGTACGAAAAATTTATAATTCATTCTAGAAGATAGAACCCAACACGTTTACGCACAAAATTTTAACGAAAAACTTCCCGGGGTATTACATCATCCCCCCTTGGAAACATTCGTCCTCGAATGACGCTAGACATGCCAAGATTAGATAGGGAATATAGCATACAGCTGAAACAATTCGTTAGACTCATCACCACATCGTTTCTCACTCCGAATGCAACATAGAATGCATAAATTCAAGAAACTACAGCTGAACACATAATAAATGACAGTTGAACTACTGCAACTTTTATCAAAAGTGCATGATTTAGGAAAGAACGGTACCTTCAACTTGATCAGAGTTCGCGGAAAATAGGTACGGGTACTTTGATCTCATATCCACCTCAGCTTCCCAAGTTGCACCCTCAACAAATTGGTTTCGCCATAACACCTTGACCAAGGGAACTTCTTTGTTCCTTAGTCTTCGGACACTGAAATCAAGAATCTCAACAGGAATCTCATCAAAAGCAAGATTTTCTTGAATGTCAGCACTCACAGAGGAATCCACTACCACAGCATCGCTAATATGCTTTCTAAGAATAGAGACATGGAATATTGGATGAACAGAGGACAACTAAGAAGGCAACTCGACCTCATAAGCTACCTTACCAACACGACTAAGAATTTTGTAAGGACCAATATAACGGGGACTAAGCTCCTCCTTCTTTTCGAATCTCTTCACCCCCATCATGGGTGAAATTTTTAGATACACTAGGTCACCAACTTCAAACTCCAGGCCTCTCATTCTAACACTCGCATATGACTTCTGACGACTCTGAGTAGTTTTCAACCATTCCCTAATCAACTTAACTTTTTCCATGGCCTCAAATACCGAATCAGGACCACTCATAGCCGCTTCACCGACCTCGAACCAACCTATGGGTGATCTACACTTCCTCCCATATAAGGCTTCAAACGGAGCCATGCCAATTCTAGAGTGGAAACTGTTATTGTAAGCAAACTCTATCAACGGTAAGTGATCATCCCAACTTTCCTTAAAGTCAAGTGCACAAGCTCTCAACATATCCTCTATGGTATGGATGGTCCGCTCAGCCTGACCATCGGTCTGCGGATGAAAAGCAAAACACAAAAGCACTTGGGTACCAAGACCCTTCTGAAAAGCTTTCTAAAATTGCGAAGTAAACTGAGTACCCCTATCCGAAATGATAGACAAGGGAACTCTATGCAGCCTGACTATCTCTCGGATATACAATCTAGCGTAATCCTCAGCAGTATATAAAGTATGAACAGGAAAGAAATGAGCAGACTTAGTCAATCTTTCAACCACAACCCAAATGGAATCATGATGGTGTCGGGAAGGAGGTAAACCAATCACGAAGTCCATATAAATCTCTTCCCACTTCCAGGTAGGAATACTAAACTCTTGCATCATACCACCAGGTCTTTGGTGTTCAACCTTAACCTGTTGGCATGTTGCACACTTAGCTACAAATACTGATATATCTTTCTTCATTCCACTCCACCAATAGATTTCCCGCAAGTCTCGGTACATCTTGGTGGAACCAGGATGAATAGAATATCATGCCCCATGCGCTTTATCCATAATCCTCTGTCTTAGATCATCAACATTCGGGATACACAATCTACCCTGCAATCTCAACACACCATCTCCCCCTTGGGAGAAAACCTCTACTTTTTGGTCCTTGACTGACTCCTTCAGTCTGACCAAACTAGCATCTAAGTATTGCTTTTCCTTCACTTCCGAAACCAAGGAGGATTCAGAACTACTCTGAACCCCTATACTACCTTCAGTAGAGTCAAACAACCTAACCCCCAATCTAGCCAAATGATGTACATCACGAGCCAACTCTTTCTTACCTTCTACCACATGCGAAACACAACCCATGGACACTCTACTTAGGGCATCCACCACAACATTGGCCTTGCCCGGATGGTACAACACACTCATATCATAGTCCGTTAACAATCTAACTATCGTCTCTGCCTAAGATTCAATTCACTCTGGGTAAACACATACTGCAGACTCTTATGATCAGTGAAAACATCAACATAGACACCATACAAATAATGTCTCTAGATTTTCAAATCAAACACAATAGCAGCCAACTCAAGGTCATGGGTGGGGTAATTTTTCTCATGGGGTTTTAACTGTCTAGAAGCATAAGCTATCACCTAACCCTTCTGCATCAATACGCAACCCAACCCAACTCTCAAAGTATCACAGTACACCACAAAACCATCAACACCATCAGGCAAAGTCAAAATAGGGGCTGAAGTGAGTCGAGTCTTCAACTCTTGAAAACTCTTCTCACTTGATTCGAACCACAAGAACTTCACTTTCTTTTAGGTCAACCGAGTCATAGGAGACGCTATAGAGGAGAAACCCTAAAAAACGGCGGTAATAGCCATCTAAACCCAAGAAACTTTTGATATCAGTCGTAGAAATAGGTCTAGGCCAATTTCTAACAGCTTCGGTCTTTTGGGGATCAACTCTAATACCCTCGAAAGAAATGATATAACCTAGAAAAGCAACTGACCTTAGTCAAAACTCACACTTACTGAACATGGCAAATAACTTGTGATCTCTAAGGGATTGCCAGACAGTTTGGAGATGATCAGAATGTTCATCCTCACTACGGGAGTACACTAGTATATCATCGATGAACACTATGACAAACATATCCAGATAAGGTCTGAACACTCGATTCATGAGGTCCATGAAAGCTGTTGAGGCATTAGTTAACCCGAAAGACATAACAAGAAACTTAAAATGGCCATAACGAGTTTGGAAAGTGGTTTTTGGGATGTCACACTCCCTAACATTGAGTTGATGATAGCCGAAATGAAGGTCTATCTTTGAGAAATAACTTGCACCTTGCAATTGGTCAAACAAATCATCTATTCTCGGAAGGGGGTACTTATTTTTTATGGTGACTTTATTCAGTTGATGGAAATCAATGTACATACGCAAAGAGCCATCTTTCTTTCTCTCAAACAATACAGGAGCACCCCAAGGAGAAACACTTGGCCTTATGAAACCCTTATCTAGTAGATTTTAAAGTTTCTCTTTCAACTCCATAAGTTCTGTAGGGGCCATACGGTAAGAAGGAATAGAAATGGGCTGAGTATCGGGAAGAAGATCAATCCCAAACTCTATCTCTCTATCAGGAGGTATCCCTGGGAGATCATCCAGAAAGACATCTGAAAACTCATTGACGATGTTAACAGATTGGAGAGTTGGAGTCTCAGACTTAGTGTCTTTGACTCTAACCAAATGGTAAATACACCCCTTGGAAATAAGATTTCTAGCTTTGAGGTAAGAGATAAAATGACTCTTGGGTGACACAGAATTCCCAAACCACTCAAACACGGATGCACCCGGATACTGAAACTTGACCATTCGTGTCCGACAATCAATAGAGGCATAAGAAGAATACAACCAATCCATACCCAGAATCACATCAAAATCTACCATGTCTAACTCAATCAGATCAGCCAACAAGACTCTATGAAGAACGATAACAGGACACTTTTTATGCACTTTCTGGGCAACAATCGAATCACCCACTAGGGTAGAAAATAGGATAGGCTCAGGAATAATCTCAAGACTCATTTAACAATTCACAACAATCAAAGGTGTAACATATGAGAAACTAGATCCAGGAACCAATAAAGAATACACATCAAACTGAAATATATGAAGTATACCAGTAACAACATCGAGAGAGTCCTCCTATTCCTAGCGGGATGGTAAAGCATAGAATCTATTCTGGCACTGCCCGCCAGCATTGCTAGAATAGAACTGGAGCACTAACAGTCTGAGTCTGGGTCTGAGGGGGATATTCACGACGCCCTTGTCTATCCTGTGGACAATCTCTAACTCTGTGACCCATGTCACCACACCGGAAACAACCCCTCTTCTCACCCCAACACTCACCCGAATAAGCCCTACCACACTTAGGACACAGGGGACGATTTGTCTTACTGCCAGCACTGTACAAGAACCTGGATGCATATGACCTGCTACCTTTCTCCTGCCTACCTCTAGGCACGGGAGCACTAGAAGATAACAGTGCTGGCATAGGCGAACAATCTTGATACTGAGGGAGACTCCCTCCCTACGATCTAGTCTGACCCTGTCCTTGCTGCTCGAACCTAGGTCTCTTATTCCCTCTTATTCTATCTCTCTCCTTAATCTTGTCTGCCTCAATCTGGTAGGCATGAGTCATCAGCCTAGAAAGATTCATCTCACTATTCAGCATAGCAGACCTACACTCCTTAACCACATAACTAGACACTCCAGTCACAAACTTACTCATACTAGCCCGATTAACAACCACTAAGTCATGAGCATACTTGACCAACTGATTGAACTTTAGACAGTACTCCCTAACAGTCATAGAGCCCTGTTGCAGGTTCATAAACTCTTCCACCTTCGCCTCCCTCATCTCCAAAAGGAAAAACTTATCCAGGAATGCATCCTGGAGCTTTTGCCCAGTCATAGGGACAGCTCCCTCACCTCTACCTTTCCTTTAAGCAACAACCCATTCATAAGCAAGGTCTTTCAACCTATACGTAGCTAACTCCACACTATGTTCCTCAAATATATGCATCACCTGAGTAATCTTTCGCACCTTCTCTAAAAACAATCGTGGATCCTCATCAGACTTGGACCCATAGAATTCTGGCGGATTCATCTAGATAAAGTCACGGATCCTGGCAGCAGCTGAATCACCTCCCTGCTACTGTGGAGCCGGGGCCAGGTTGGCCTGAACATTTGAATTAACAGCTTGGGCGCTCGCCTGAAAGGCTACCCAAAATTCAGCATGAGACACGTTTTTATTCAATGGTTCAGCGGGTTGAGGTTGCAAATAATCATTAGTTCTTCTCGGTCAACGTGAAGGTATATTTCTAAAAGAGGAGAGCACAAATCAATAGAAGAGAGAGACACTTTAAGCACGATAGACTTATGAAAGAAAAAATCACACTTTTTCCTAAAATGTATTATAACCTCTTGCTCATAGATATGACGCGCTACACACTGATGATCAAGACTCTACTTAACGCGGCTTGACAGACTCCCTAGGACACCTTTAAACCTATCTCTGATACTAAATTTGTAACGCCTCAAAAAATGGGTCCCAGAGCATCACACGACGCTTAAGGCTACAAGTATCCCCAAGCTAACCCTTTGAGCGATTTTTATTCAGTTCAACACAAATCAATAGGGTTTCCATAAATAACCATCAAATATCAACAGAGTAATCATCATCCAAGAATAAAAGAATTTTAGAAAGATAATAAAATATGACTTATTAGTCTACTCCCAATATTTATACTAGTCTGACAAGCCTCTAAGAAAATCAATAAACCCAGCAAGCCATTGAGACATGCCCCAACTGACTAATACTCAGTTATCAAATGTAAACAATTCCGTGAAACCAACATCAGACATCACCTCCTCGGAACATGAGGACTCACCACAATAGAGGATGTGGAACAGCGTGCCCGAAGAATCACTGTTGAACCTGGAACTGAGCACCTGAACGTACATTTTGAGAAAATACAGCCCATATCCAAATATGTGGGTTAGTACCATGGAAAGGAACCGAGTGTATGTGGGTGTATGCAGTTGTATAAAAATCATCATCATAAATATTTATAAGAAATATGCAGGATGTATGAAAGACTCACATAGCCCGAAGAAAATCATCATAATCATGAGAGGATGAAATAAGTATAATAACACATGTTAGTCATCATATAATTTGTCAATCACTTTCAGTTCATCAAGAATATCAATTCTCATAATGTAAATATCATTAAAATCTTTCAAAAGAATAACTTTCACAATTCCACTTTCAAATCACTTCACCATTCACCATAGACACAAGGAAACATACACACACTGGAAGATCCTATAACCGACATAAACCATGTGAGCTACATGGAGTCTAACGTACAATCCACATTGGGGAGAGCCGTCCTATCCTTGCCATCGGAGTAGGACTATCGATATTAAATCCACACAAACTAGTGATCACTATATAAATCAGCCTCAGGCTCACTCCTACGGGGGCACGTAGTTCTAGGGAAGTAAGGTCTCTTTATACCTCCCACTCGGTGCTAAATATTTCTCCCGGACTTAGCTCAGATCATTTCAAAGACAATCCATAACAAAATAATTTCAGTAATATATAAATATACATTAGGAGCCATCATGTTTCTTATCTATCAAAATCAACCACGTTGTGGATTTCTTTCACACTCGAGTTCAAAACAACTCCATTAACATCAAAAGGTCAAATCATTCAAAATATCTCAAATATTCAACATCAACGTGCTTATAACACACACTTTCTCAAAAAACACAATTTCCAATGGGGATTCATGACCCAAATATCAAAATCATGATAAATATTGTTCAAGATTCATGCTTTATATCACCACGCACGTAAATTCATCTTTCAAAATCATTAACATCAAGATTTCATAGTAATCATCATAAGATATGAGTTTATGCTTCAAATTCATAAAAATCAAATAAAAATCATGCCTTTGTAAAGAATATTACTTTTGGGCACACGAACGTAAGATAGTTCTTGTTGAAAACCCCACATACCTTGAATGATGAACTTTAGATCGATACTCATTTTTGAGATATTAATCGTGCCTTTGAATGATGGTTCTTGGAGTTCTTGAACTAGGAACTTGGAATCTTGAATAAATTTGCAGAATTAATGGTGAACTTTGGAGGTTCTTGAAGTTGGATGTAGGAGCTTAGGATTTTCTTTTTGAGGGAATTTAATGAAATATAACATATAATGCTTCTAATAGGCTTTAATATAGGGTTTGGACGGATTTTGGGTGAGGGGGAATGACCAAAATGCCCCTAAAAATCAAATAATTCTCGAATCTGTCCTTTGGTGGACTGTTTTGATAGTCTGAAGTAGATCAACCATAACGTTTTAATCCGATATCCAAATTGAATGAAACCAATTTCATTAGAAAAAGGACTCTTATATATTTCCATTGATATATAGTATCTCACCCATATCATTGTGTATGAGGAGTTATGATCATTTGAAGTTGACCCAAAAATTAACTTTTGATAGGCTGAAGTAGATCAACCATAACCTTTTTCTCCGATACACAAATTGGATGAAACCAATTTCATTGGAAAGAGGACTCGCAGAGTTTCCGTTTCTATATAGTAGATCACCCAGATAATTATGTACAAGGAGTTATGATCGTTTAAATTTGGAGCAACTAGTATTTAATCAATGGGGATTTCATGGTATCATGCTAGTTAGGAACTTTTCCTACATCTAGGCATTTAATCAAACATATTGTAGGCATGATACATGTAAACATAATTGTACAATAATTAAACATCATGGTTCAATTCTAATTTCATCATTCAAGGGTTTAGTCATAGGTTTGCATGAATCTATATCCATAATAATTTAACCCACATAGAATTTATCACCCAACATGGAGTATAATTTAATTTCTCATTATCCACATGAACAAGAGCAGCCCAATCATGAAATTCATAAGAAAATCCATAAACTTGAATTTAGAAAAGGGATTCTTGGGCTTCATGGACGAAAGAGGTCCATGAATGAACACTATGCATACCTTAGTACGTGATTTCGTGAAGATTGACAGTGAAACTTTCTTGAAATTGAATGTTCTATGAAAACCCTAGCTTGTTCTTGAGTGAAAATTGATAGAAACTAGTATATTTTTGGTGAAAAGTGGCTGAATCATGTGTTAAATGACTTAAATAGGGGTGGGAAGTTGACCCTTTTAACCCTGTACGCGTCATTTAATTTTAGTGAAAAATTCCCAAATTAGACCCTTGGCGCGACGCAGTGCTATCGCGCCATGTAATTGGATTTTGACAGTTAGGAAATCAAGGGATGGCGCGACGCGGGGCCATCGTGTTGCCACTTCCTTTGTGACCTGGAACTTCGGCATTATGCGGGGAAATCGCACTGAGACACTAGAAAATAGACAATTCTAAATTTGGGCCCTGGCGTGACGCACCATAATCACAGACCCCTATTGGAATTTGCCAAATGCCATTTCCTCTTGTAGCGTGGCACGCCAATGACTAATATGGCGCTGTTTTACAATGGGAACTTGAAATAGTCATAACTTCTATACCGATTATCGGATTTGGGCGAATCTTATATCGATGGAAAGATTATTGAATTTCCCACTTGACAAAAAGTGAAAATCTTGAAAATTCCAAATTGAACAACTTTCATTCAATTTAGAAGCTAATACTAGACGTTTTTGAGATGAAATTATTTAGGAAAAAGTATGGGGTATTACAATATCTCCCCCTTGAGAACATTCGTCCTTGAATGAAACTGACTAGAGGGTAGAAAAGACAACTAATGTATATACTGAGCATGAATAACTGGAACATGATCTCATGACTAACATAACAGACAAGTTGAACATATAATAGTGAACATGCATATCTGATGCATGTGAAATTGATTCATGAATGCATGACTAAGTGTTATTAAGTACTAAGTTTCTTACAATGAGAATGCATGTCTAATGCATAATTACATAACTGAACTGATACATGAGTGCATGATTGAATATGCAATGGTACTTGATACCAAGTTTATAATGGGAACATAAGCATGGAACTGCATACTAAGTTTGTGATGAACACTAAATTGGCGAAGAAGAGGTGAGGATACTTGGTATGCATGTCTGCCTCTGCTTCCCAAGTAGCTCCCTCAACGTACTGATTTCTCCAAAGAACCTTAACTAGAGTGAATTCTTAGTTCCTCAATCTATGAGTCTGATAGTCTAAGATTTTGACTGGAATATCTTCATAAGAGAGAGTGTTCTAAACATCAATGCTCTGAATAGGGACTACAACTTATGGATCACCTATGCACTTTTTGAGCAAAGAGACATGAAAGACTGGATGAACTGAGGCTAGATCTAAAGTCAATTCAATTTCATAGTCTACCTTTCAAAAGCGACTGAGAATCTTAAAGGGATAAAATTTCAGGGACTGAGCTTTCCCTTCTTGCCAAATCTCTTCACTCCCTTCATGGAAGAGATCTTTAAATAGACAAGATCACCAATCTCAAACTCGAGATTTTTTCTATGAATATCTGAATAAAACTTCTATTGGCTCTGAGCAGGCTGGAGTCTTTCTATAATCAAATAGACTTTTTATAAGGCGTCGGATACAAAGTCAGGCCCTATAACTGAGGCCTAACTAACTTTGAACCAACTAATTGGAGATCTACATATCCTACCATAGAGAGATTTGAATGGAGCCATCTGAATTCTAGAATGATGGTTGTTGTTGTATGCAAACTCAATCAAAGGTAAGTGGTCATACCAACTTTCCTTAAAATCGATTGCACACACCCTTAGCATATATTCTACGTCTGAATGGTCCTTTCTGCTTGACCATCTGTCTAAAGATAAATGATTGTACTAAGATGAACTTGGGTACCAATACCCTTTTGGAATGCTTTCCAAAAATAAGAGGTGAACTGGGTACCTCTATTTGAGATAATGGACAATGGAACACCGTGCAATCTAACCAACTCCTTGATGTAGAGTTTGGCATAATCCTCTACTGAATAAGAGGTATAAACTGGAAGGAAATGAGCTGATTTGGTCATTCTATCTATAATGACCCCGACTAAATCATGCTGATAACGAGTTCGAGGCAAACCCATCACGAAGTCCATATTCACAACTTCCCACTTCCAAGTAGGAATACTAAACTCCTGCATGGACCCACTAGGATTCTGATGCTCTATCTTAACCTGTTGACATGTAGAGAACTTAGACACAAACTCTTCAATGTCTCTCTTCATCCCACTCCACCAATAGATTTCCCGGAAGTTGTGGTACATCTTTGTGGCCCCTGTATGAATAGAGTAGCGTGCACCATGTTCTTTTGCAAGAATTTTCTGCCTTAAATCATCTAGACCAAGAACACAGAGATGACCCTGACAACGAAGGACAACATCTTCCTCTTGGGAGAAAATCTCTACTTTCTGATCCTTGACTGACCCAAGAAACTCCTGATATCTGATGGAGAGATAGGGTGAGGCTAGTTTTTTACTGCATTGGTCTTTTGAGGATCTACTCTAATGCCAACACCAAAAATAATGTGACCAAGGTATTCTACTGACCTTAGAAAAAACTCGCACTTACTGAATATGGCAAATAGTTAATGATCTCTGAGAGTCAGAAGCACTATCCTGAGATGGTCTGCATGATCTCGCTCACTACGGGAATAGACCAAAATATTATCTATGTTGGCTATGATGAACATGGCCAGGTACTGCTTCTACACATGGTTCATCAAGTCCATAAAAGTTGTTGGGGCATTGGTAAGACCAAAGGACATAACTAAGAATTCAAAATGACCATATTGAGTATGGAAAACTATTTTTGAATGTCATATTCTCTAACTCTGAGATGATGATAGCCGGATATGAGGTCTATCTTAGAGAAATAACTAGCACCCTAAAGTTGATCAAATAAGTCATCGATTCTGAGAAGAGGATAATTGTTCTTGACTGTGACCTTATTGAGTTGACGGTAGTCTACACACGACCGTCTTTCTTGTGCACAAATAATACTGGAGCGCCCCACGAGAAAATATTGGGCCTGATGAATCCCTTATCTAAGAGAGCCTTCAATTGTTTTTTCAGTTCTCTGAGTTCTGCTGGTGCTATTTTGTTTGGCAGAATAGATATAGGCTGAGTATCTGGAAGAAGATCAATGCCGAAGTTATTTCCCTTTTGGGAGGAATTCCTGGAAGATCTTTGGGAAAGACATCTAGATATTCACCTACAACTAGAACTAATTCAAGGTTAGAAGTTTCGGAACTAGTGTCCTTAACTCAAACAAGATGATAGACACATCTTTTAGATATCATTTTTCGTACCTAAAGGTAGGAAACAAGATGACCTCTGAACGCTGAACTACTACCCTTCCACTCAAGGATGGTTTCATCTAGAAACTAAAATTGGAATATTCTATTTTTACAGTCGACTATGGTATAGTAGGAATAAAGCCAACCTATGCTGAGAATGACATCAAAATTAGTCATCTCTAATTCGACTAAGTCTGCTGAAGTGACTTTCTGAAATATCATAACTGGGCAGTTCCTATATACCCGTTGGCCAATCATGGTTTTACCTTATGGGGTAGAGACTGTAAAGGGCTCTGCTAGGATTTGGAGACTGATTCCAAAATTTCCTGCTATATATGGAGTAACAAAAGACAAAGAAGCTCCTGGATCTAGCAAAGCGTAACCATGCACATGAAATATCTGTAACGTACTAGTTACTACATCAGGAGAATTTTCCTGATCCTGTCGGGACTGAAAAGTATAGAGATGATCTGGTCATTGCCTACTAGTAGCACTGATGGTGACACCCTGCTGATTCGAGCAATCGAACTATGCTGAGAAGTAAATATGACTCTGATAACCTGACTGAGGACAATCTTTGACTCTTTGGCCTAGCTTTCCATAACCCAAACATACTTCTCTACCAGCTCTGCAAGCACCCTTGTGGTTCTTACCACAAGTGTGACAAAGGGGATTAGTTCAGGCATTGCTAACACTTCCCTGAGACCTAGAACCTGGTGCTCTATCTCTGTTACTTTCCCTGAATATAGGAACTGGAGCACTGGCTGAAGAAGGTTTGGAACTGATGACTTAAGATGAAATTAGGAACAGTTTCCTCCTACTGATTTAGGATGAGTAAAGTTGAAACTATCAGTCTTTGCTCTCTTATTCTGCTTCTCCCTCTGCTTAATCTTCTGCTCCTCTATTGCTGAGCATGTGTCCTAATCCTGGCTAAAGTTATGTCACTGTTCAGCATGGCAATCTGCACTCATTTACCACACTATCATTTACCCCTGAAGAAAACTTACTCATCCTGGCTCTGCTGTCTGTAACTAAATGAGGGGCATATATGACTAAATGTGTAAACATAAGAGAATACTCTTTCACCGTCATATTGAAATGCCTGAGGTTTATGAATTCTAGCATCTTAGCCTCTCTAAGCTCTTGGGGAAAGAATCTGTCTAAGAATACAGTGGCAAACTCCTCCCACTCTATAGGACCTGCATCATCTGACCTCTCTGACTTCCACTATTTGAACCAAGTATGAGCCACATCCTACAACTGATATGCAGCTGGCTCAACACTCTCAACAGTAGTCACCCCCATGATTTTTGTTACCTTCTAAACCTGATCAATGAATTCCTGAGTGTCCTCATCTACCTTACACTTGAGGAAGGACAGAGGGTTCATTCAGGTGAAGTCCTAAATCCTACCTACGGATGAATTGGCCACTGTCTTGGTTAGAACGATAGTTGATCGTTCATTCTAGGTAGTAACAAAGTTAGAAAGAGTAGTGAATGCAGCTTGGAACTCTGTATGATAAACATGTTCGCCCAAAGGTTCTTCGGCCTGAGGGGTTGGCTGATTCCCATTTCTTCTTTTAGGAGTCATGTTCTGTAGAAGAAACGGAGAAATGGATTAGACTAAGATATCAACTTGAGATTATGCTCATTGGCACTACATGAATACTGAAAGAGGGGAAACTATTCCTAAAACATCTTATAGCCTCCTGCACATAAATATGGCGCGCAACATACCCATGTACAAGACTCTTCTAGATGCGTCTTTCAGACTTCCTAGGACTCTATTGAACCTTAGGCTCTGATACCAAGTTTTTAATGCCCCAAATTGGATACCCGAAATGCTACACGGTGCTCATGACCTTGAAGGACCACAAGAAAACCCATGGCTGATATCTGTACTTGTATACTGCATAAAATACTGAATAATGCAGAATCATGAAATGAAAGGCCGTAAGGTTCAAAACTGAACATAATCGGAATAATATAACATCTGTGTGGGGTAATAAAATACCCAAAACAAAATTGAACATACTGAAGTCTGAAACATGATAGTCTAGAAAGCCTCTAACTGACTGAATTATTTGAGTATGGAGTGAATGGGACATGTCCCTAACTAACTCTAACTAATAAACTAATTAATGAGATAATAGGGAAATAATCATGTACTCAAAATATGAGGGCTCACTTCTAACTCTTCTTGTGGATATCTGGAATCCACTATTACTCTGGAGCTCGTGTCTCTAAACCTATGGTATAAGACACCATAGCGCAAATGCATCAGTACTTTGAATGTACTGGTATACATGTGAGGTAGGCTAAATGCATGTGTTTCATATGCATGAACAATTATAATAACCGACTAACTATCATGATCATGAGAATACATGCATGAGACATAACAACTGACACTAATACTGTGATAACATGATTATTGAATCTAAATATATATGATAACATGAGTGACTATATCTGACAATCCTAAATCTGATGGAACTATTTGAGTTCCGTACTGTATCTGAGTTGACTGTATCTTATAGTCCTAAAATCTAAAGAACTATCTGAGTTTTATTACTATGACTGATTGACTATATCTGATAGTACTGATTCTATAAGATAAAACTGTGGGAAGTAGTTATCTAACCGACATGCCCCTGATATGCTATTATGGCTGAGTTGGGGTCCAATATCTAACCCCAATTGGAAGGGTATCAATACCATATCACCGGTAAGGATAAGCTATGGGCGACCCTTATCTGATAGTGTCCCATATATGAGAATGGTGGGGCCCTTATCTAACAGTGTTTATCCACCTCATCAACCCTCATTAGATAGTGTTGATGTCTTAACCTATGTTGTCTACATAGTTTTGGAATGCAAGGATGACTTCTAGGAATTACACCCTCATCTAATAGTATATGTTCCCATCCTTTGGTTCACTCGGTCCTAATTGCTACTCTTATCTGAGTTGACTCTGAACATGATTTACTGAACTGAACATAGGTTAAGTTACTGAATTCCATTAACTGATGGAATACTACTAATATCTGACAATTGACTGAGTTTATGAGATCTTGGAGATTTCTTGAGTCATAAGATTGTTTAAAGTCTAAGGATCATAGCTTGACTGGGAGTATTGTGAAAACATAACATGGCTTTAGGCACACAACTAATGTTTCGGGTATGAGTACCCCCAGGACCCAATGGAAGGAAACTTTCCAAGCATAAATTACTTGAACATATAACTAACATCATAATCTATAATACATTTATAGAAGGATTTAATCAAAACATGTGATACACATAACTTGTCCATACATGGGGATTTCATGGTATCATGCTAGTTAGGAACTTTTCCTACATCTAGGAATTTAATCAAACATATTGTAGGCATGGTACATGTAAACATCATTGTACAATAATTAAACATCATGGTTCAATTCTAATTTCATCATTCAAGGGTTTAATCACAGGTTTGCATGAATCTATACCTATAATAATTTAACCAACATAGAATTTATTACCTAACATGGAGTAGAATTTAATTTCTCATTATCAACATGAACAAGAGCAGCCCAATCATGAAATTCATAAGAAAATCCATAAACTTAAATTTAGAAAAGGGATTCTTGCGATTCATGGATAAAAGGAGTCCATGAATCAATACTATGCATACCTTAGTTCGCGATTTCGTGAAGAATGACGGTGAAAATTTCTTGAAATTGGATCTTCTATGAAAACCCTAGCTTGTTCTTGAGAGAAACTTGAGAGAAACTAGTATATTTTGGGTGAAAAGTGGCTGAATCACATGCTAAAAGGATTAAATAGGGGTGGGAAGTTGACCCTTTTAACCTTGGACGCATCATTTAATTTTAGTGAAAATTTCCCGAACTGGACCCTTGGCGTGATGTAGTGCTATCGCGCCGTGTAACTATATTTTAAAAATTGGGAAATTTAAGGATGGCGCGATGCGGAGACATCGCATTTCCACTTCCTATGTGACCTGGAACTTTGGCACGACGCGGGGGAAATGGCGCTGAGACATTGGAAAATGAACAATTTTATTTTGAGGCCCTGGTGCGACATTCCATAATCGTGGAACCCTACTGGAATTTTTCAAATGCCATTTCCTCTTATGGCGCGGCATGCCACTGACTAATATGATGTTGTTTTACGACTGGAACTTGAAATAGTCGTAACTTCTGTCCCAGTTATCAGATTTGAGAGAATCTTATATTGATGGAAAATTTATTGAATTTCCCACATAAAAAAAGTGTAAATCCTGAAAATTCCTCATGGAATAACCATCATTCAATTTAGAAGATAATACTTGACATTCTTGAGATGAAATTTACTAGGAAAAAGTACGGAGTATTACAATAGTAATGATGATTTTTTGTTTAATTAAAACAAAATCTAAAGAGGACTAAGTTAGAACTTTACAAATGGAGTAGAGATAAAGTTGGTTATATTTTTAAGCAATTGGTCATTAGAGAAGAAATTGGTCAAATAAAGGATGACTTATTTCAAGAAAATCCTTCTCTAAGTAAATCAATTTTATAGAAGGCTCATGCTAAATTAAAGATCAATTTTCTTTACGAGTAGGAATTTTGGAGGCAAAGTTTCCAATGGTTTGAAGAAGGATATAGAAACATTAAGATTTTTCAATCTCTAGTTAATGGTTGAAGAAAGAGACTTAGTTTGAGAAGAATGTTGAAGTAACATAAAACCTGGACTAAATCAAAAGAAGATATTGTGTTTGAAGGGGTCAATTTTTTCAAAAATAGTTTACAAGAGGCTCTAATCATCTTATTTATCTATATTATAAAACATAGAAGATAATGTTTTTCTCAATACAGTTCCATATGAAATTGAAATAAAAAAGATGGTCTTTGAACTTAACTCTGATAGTTCTTATGGGCATGATGGTTTCTCTGGGTGTTATTACCAAATTGGTTGGGATATTGTGGGTCTGGATATCATTAATGTAGTACATACTTTCTTTCAAGGTTATATATTACCAAAGTCTATTACTCATGCTAATTTGATTTTAATACTTAAAAAGAATGTGGTTCAATCCTTTTCAGATCTTAGACCAATTAGTTTGAGTAACTTTCTTAATAAAGTAAGTTTTATGCTTATTGATTATAGTCTGGAAGAATTTCTGCCAAGATTGATTTTGAGAAATCAATCAGGTTTTCTGAATTGTAGAAACATCACTAAAAATATTATATTGTCTCAAGAAATAATTTCTGACATATGGATGAGGGGTAAACATATAATGTTGTTATTAGTTAGATATATACGAAGGTTATGTTAGAATGGAGTGGTATTTTTTTACTGAAGTCTTGGAAAAAATAGGTTTGACTCTAAGATGAACTGATATTATATGGAGACTAATTGCTAATAATTGGTACTCTGTATTTATTAATTGTCCAACCCATGATTTCTTTCTTTCTTCAAGATGGGTAAAATAAGGGGATCCTTTATCTCCTTCTTTACTTATATTAGCTGCTGAAATGCTATCTTAAGCATTGAATAGTTTGTTTGAATTTCAAGAGTTAAAGAGTTATGGTTTTCTTAAATAGATTTACAATTGAAATCATTAAGAATATGTAGATGGCACCATCATTTGTGTTGCAACTGACAAAACACCTTTAGAAATGATTATGAAGACACTGATTAAGTACACAACTCTGGAAAGGAAAGCTTTTATCATTTGGGAAAAATGCTATTCTAATTAATCATGTTCTATAAAGCATTACTATTTTTCTCTTCTCTGCTATTAACCCTCCAAAATGTTTCATTTATAATATCCATAGGATTTTTGCAAAATTTCGTTGGAACTTCAAAGAGGAAGAAAGATCAACTCATTGGATTACATGGGATAAAATCAGTCTTCCTAAAAAGGATAGATTTTTTGGATTCAAGTACTTATTTGATATTTCAAATGCACTAATTCCCAAGCTCTGGTGGAATTTCAGGACCACTAATATTATGTGTTCAAATTTTATGTAGAATAAATACTATAAGAGTAATAGACCTCAAATAGATGAATGGATGGGTGACTCCAATGTTTGGAAGGCTATGTTGAAGGCTGGAGATTTCTTTTTTAAGGAAATTTGTTTGGTGATTAAAGAATGATATGCCAATGTTTGGTATGACAACTGGACATAGAATGAGGCCCTTAAATTCCTACCTATTTTGAATACTCATGATCAAATGAATTTTGTCAATTAACTAATATCTGAAGATGGATGGAACAATGAGATACTTGCTAGTATTTTTAATGCAGAGACTTGTGATCATATTCATAAGATTATTGGGGATCGTAAGATTACTGAGGGTAGAGAAAAACCTTGGTTGATGCTTAGTAGAAATGAAAAGCTTAAGGTTATCTCAACTTGGGAATCGTATAGACAGAGAGATGATCCCATTATTAACATATCTAACATATGGGAGAAAAGTAAACCTTATAAGGTATCTTTCTTATTATGGAAGATGTGGCATAGAAAAATCCCTATAAGGGAGGTTTTGACTAGAAAAGGAATTGCTAAATCAGTGTTATGTTTCTACTGTAATGGGAATGTTTAGGAAAATTTTAGTCACTTATTTATTCATTGCCCTTATTTTATTCATGTGTTGAAATTATTTACAGATTTTGTAGGATTAGATTTCCCAATTATTCAGATTAACTAAATTCTGGAAGAGTGGTGGAATATTGATGTTTACTCTAAACTTAAGCCAGTTGTTAAAGTTATTCTACTTTTATGGCAATTTTGAAAATGAGAAATGTTATTAAATATTTGTGGAAAAATGAGTAGGCATGCCATGATTATGGAAACCTAAAGAAATATAAACCTGTTTGTTAGGAATAAATATCCTTGGTCGAAAGAAGTACCTAATAATTGGCATCTGATTATCAAATATTTAAAAGGTTATCCTCCATCGGTTACTCTTAAGGTGGAAAATATACCATACTTGCGGACTATAAGAATTCAGAACAAGAACTACAAGATGCAAAATACATGACTAATACAACTATGGAGGATGGTAGAAAAGCTCAAGTCGGTATGTATAATTTACCTATGTAATCTACTTGATTTTTTAACTTTAAAATTTGTTTCTCTCTAGCAATGATATTAACTCTTGTGGGGTCCAACCTACTAAGAAAATAAATTAGAAGTTTTAATGAAAGTAAACAACATACAAAAGATTAAAGGATGGTTTCTTAGCTCAATAGTGTTAGATTTTCTTGAGTTTTTTGATTTCTTGAGTTACAAAAGAGAAAATAGATTTGTTGAAGAATGAAGCAAGACCACATCTTTTTGGGATTTTTAGGTGAACATGCCATATGTATTTTTGATGATGAGCAACTAAATTGCGAGAGACAAAGTCCCTAGACAGGAAAAGTAATATACATGTGACACACAATATCTGCACAGTTTTTTCCTCTTATGTAACAAACTTGCAGGTGTTATTTTGTACCGACTTTGACAGCTGGTCCAATTTTATACCATCCCTAATCATCACACAACTATAAAAGAAAAGAGATGCTGCTTCAACAATTATTTTTTGCAATTCTAAAGAGTCATGTGAAGCAGTTAAAGTCCAGTTCCAAAACTACTCAAGTTCATAGTTACTTATGTAAGCTTAAATTGAAATTGTTCTTGATTGTTTCTTTGTAAAAGAAATACTCACATTATAAGAGTAGTGTTTTTATTTTGAGAGAGCTACATAGGTAGAGTAACCTAAGCATTGTTGTTGATTAGAGTTAATCAATGTTGGGAGAGTCCTTTGTACCAAGATAAGCTTGTAGTAGAGTTTCTATAAGCGAAAGGAACCTAGAGGTAGGCTAAAATCTAGACTGTAATTAAGAGGTTGATTATAGTATATTTCTTAGGTTCTTCTGAGGGCAAGACTTGTTTTTTCTCATCTTGGATTTCCACATAAAATATTTTCTTTATGCTTTCTATCTTTGCCTTTAAATTTCTAGCACCTCGTGGTTGCTTTACTGCTTTCTTGCTTTATCGATTGAGACTGACCTTAAGGGAACTGGTCCCTCACTATATGGTGCAACCTCCTAAGGGTTCCAATAATTGGTATTACAGTGGGTTAACTCTAAAAGGTTCATACCAAGAGTGTTCTAGCAATCATGACTACTATAGATTAACTAAGAAAGGAAAGAATAGAAGCAAAAATAGAGATATTACAGATCTTGAAGGCATTAGAATATGACTCAAGAGATAAGGACATTGATGCTTCACTCTTGGAGACAAAGATTGAAAAAGCTATAAAAAGGGTTGGTCAGCTTTGCAAATTAATTTGTAAAATTAAATGTTCTTACAAATGTGGAAGATATAAAGAATTCATGAGAAGTTACCCAGTGGAAAAGAAGAACCAAAATCATGAAACATCAAGATGATAAGGTGGAGCTAGTTGTATAGTAAAAAGGGTGTTGGGAGTATAGGTAGACTTGTCCATAAATTTTGGGAAAGATAAAGAGTATGAAGATAACTTCATATTGAAACAAGATGATTAGAAAATAACCCCATGTTCTTGTTATTCTCAAATGGTGGCATGGGGAGAAAACTCGTGTAATTCAAGTGAAGATAAGAAGATAGGAGATGTCACTATACTAGCATTGGAAGACAGTTAAGTTATCTATGACTCCATGTTTGCATTTTTGGCAAACAAAAAGGAAAAAAAAGAAAATGAGGTAACACTCTTTGATCTTAAGGAAAATTTAGGTAACAACACTCCTATGAAAATAAAAAATCTTACTAGTGTATTGATAGACTTTGTACATGCATTAACTATTGAGAAGAATGCACTAGAGAAGAAAGTAGAGAATCAAGAACAAGAGTTTATTGCCTTAAATCTTTAGATATAAAAAACTTAAGAAATTCTCTCTAAGTTAAAAAACCTGAGAATCTGAGTTGTATGAGTCAACTAAAGAAGGGAAATGATTTAGATGACAAAAAGAAGAAGGAAGATTCAAGGTTTGAAATTGTTATTGAAGAAAAAATGAGGGATTCTAAAAAACACCTTAGTGTTGTACTTAAAAGAAATACAAAATTGTAAAAGGACCTAGTCCGCTTATGACAAGAGTTGAAAAAATATCATAAATAGACTGCTTATTTACAAAATCTTTCTAATATACTTAGTCAAGGTGTTAATAATGATAGACGGTTGGCCTATCAAGGAGAAATTCAACCTGTTGAGTCAAAAGGAAGTAATGCTAATTATGTTGGAACCAAAGAGTATGAGCTCAAGTGTATTCACTATGAAAAAATATGGACTTCTAAGAAGGGGATATCAGTACTGACCTAAGGCTTAATTGAGAAGTACTGAATGTATTAAGAAGGAGAATGCAGTTTCTAAGGGCTTCATATCTCTTAAAAAAATCAAAGAGAAGCTAGCACTGCCTTAATGGGATAAGAAGACTTTGATCACACCATTGTCTTCGTAGTGGAACTTAAGCTTAAGTGGGTTTCCTAATCCAACTTGTGGTCATGATCTTAGGTGTGGGAAGGGTATTACAGTCAGGAATCGCTCATCAATCAAAAGGTTTAAATATTGATAATGAAAAGATTAACTGTGTCTTATCTCTCTCAAGACACTTGAAGATAGAGGTATCTTATTTTGAAATGGATGATTTCAAGGGACTTGGTCCCTAAGAAATTCATATCAGAGAAAGCTTCACCAGAAAAATAACATATGAATCAGTGTCTCTTCCAAATTTGGCTAGGACAAGGGGATAGGTATCCGTGATAAAATTGGTGTATGCTAATCTAACATAGTATCATACCTTTTCAGGTATACACCCAAGGGAATAAATTTGGAAGGAAAAAATTGAGGAAAACACAAGTTTAGATCTCACTCAAAAAAGTGAGGGGCCTGGTCCCATCTCTATGGTGAGTACCAAAATGATGTGCCTTGAATGTTTATAAAATATCTGTTTGGAAAGGCCACTTGTTTAATTCCATATGAACAAAAGATTTCAAATCATTAAGAAGTAAAAAGTCAAAACAATTGTCATTAGATGCGTCTGCTCAAAATTGGTGTGTCTTAAATGTCAAACGATCATCTTTTTACTTTTAAATTCAAATATATCAATTCATTATTTTTTCAATTAACTCAAAACTCTATTGAAATTGGTCCTTCTTATCTCCTTCTCAATTTTTTTTCCTCTCAACCTAAAAATGTTTGAATTTCCCTTGTTTTCAAACCCTATGAAAGATCTGTCATAAAATCATTCTCACGAATCATAAAAAGTATCACCTTTTAGTTTTTATCATGAGACTCATGAAACCTCAATTGAAATTTCTCCAGTTGAAAAGTTGAATCCCAGTGAATGTTTTGTCCAAATGTATGACTTAAATAAATGTTCTAGCTCCCAAATTGAACAAGAGATTCTTCAAATTGAAGGACCTCATTTCTCAGAAAAACCAGAATCCCCAGTGCCCACAAATTCAGGTTCCCTCTGATGAATTAAAAGGTTTTAAAACATCAGACATGTTACAAGAACTTAGTTTTCCAACAGTTTTAGAGTCAAATTTAATATTTTCTAATCTAGTTGATACTGAGATTCCGGTGAAGAAATCTAATTCTCTCAGTAGCATGAATTTGGTAGCTAAAAACTTGCTATAGTTGGAAATGATCCCAAAGAAAATTTTTCTAGTTGGAAAGAGTAAATAGAAAGGGAAAAGGATGATTTGGAAGTGAAAAGGGAATATAAATTACCTCTAAATAAAGAAGATGATGAGGAGGAAGATGAACAACCTCTGATTTTTAAAATGAAAAACTTAAGGATAATAAAAAAAGGGGAAAAATGATTGCCATTAGTGTAGTAAAATGTACTAGATCCTATTCCACTAGAGGATATGAACATATACTTCTAATAGATGCCATAAAGAAAAGTAAGACGTTTACTACCAAAAGAAGAAAACTCAAAAAGGTTGTCATAGTAGAAGAGACAAATGTTGAAGTACTGGAGTCCAAAGCCTCAACCCTTTGACCATGCTTTATGCTTTTGATGCTCCTTATGCTTGTATCATCAGATCAATTCCTGAATCTTCGCCAAGTCAATATGAGATGAGGGATTACAGCCTCCGATTTAACTCTTTGGCTAGGTATGCTCCTATTATAATGGCTACTATGGATGATAGAGTTAATAGGTATATGGATAGATTGGACCCATGTCTGGTTAGAAATTATACTATTCCTGCTTTGAACAATATATGGACAGAGCAAGTATACAAGTTTTTGCATGAAAAATAGAGGATTAACGGCAAAAAAGAAGAACAAAAGAATTTGAAAGAGGGTATTCAAAGAGATCCAGATCTACGGGGTAGTTTATTGGATCCCAAAGTGAGTTTAGGACTCATTTTTATAATAGATGGCCTAGGACATTAGCTTTTTATCCTACAGCTAGTGCTACACCACAGTTTCAAGGGTCCAAAGGCAACTAGTTTGGACAAAAAAGTAAGAGTCAGAGCTTACAAACAGTGGGGTATGAAGATCAAGGGAGTATGTGCTAATTAAGTCCTCCTAGACAGCCATGTAAACAATGTGGGAAGATTCATTTAGGTTAATGTTTGTTTGGAAAAAATGCCTTCTTTTGGTATGGTATGTCGGGGCGTATGATTAGAGAATGCCCATAAAAGAGCATGGGTGGTATCGCATAACCTACTAGATCAACCGTTGCATCATCATCATTGATGAATCATTCAGGTAGAGGTTTATAGACTATGGGTCGTGGTACAGGTGCTAAAGGAGCAACTAGCTCTTGTGGAGTTAAGAATCGTACATATGCGTTAGCGGATCGACAAAATTTAGAAGCTTCTCTAGATGTGGTTACAAGTACATTGTCCATATTTTCACATGATTTATATGCATTAATTGATTCAGGTTCTACATTATCATATGTCACTCCATTGGTTGTTGGGAAGTTCAAAAGAATACCTGAATCGCTAGTTATGCCATTTGGAGTATCTACACCGGTTGGTGAATCTACTATAGCTAGAAGAGTGTATCAAAATTGTATAATAACTATTTGTGGTCGTGATACAATGGATGACTTGGTTAAGTTAGAAATGGTAGATTTTGATGCTATAATGGGTATGGATTGGTTGTCTTCTTATTATGCCGCAGTAGATTACCGAACTAAGAGGGTATATTTCTATTTTCCATGGGAGGAAGCCCTTGAATGGAGGAGTAATATTGTTGTTCCAAGAGGTAAATTTATTTCTTATTTTAATGAAAAAAGGATGATTTCCAAGGGATACATATATCATCTAGTTAGAGTGAAAGATACAGATGTGGAGCCACCAACTATTCAAACTATTCTAGTGGTAAATGAATTTCCCAATGTATTTCCTAAAGATCTTCCACGTTTTCCACCAAAACAAGAAGTGGAGTTTGGTATTGATGTAATTATAGGTACTTAACCGATCTCAATTCCTCCTTATATAATGGAATCGATAGAATTACGGGAGTTAATAGAGTAATTAAAAGACTTTCTAGAAAAAGGATTCATAAGGCATAGTATGTCCCATTGGGGAGCACCAGTGTAATTTATGCGTAATAAATATGGCTCATTGAGAATGTGTATTGACTATCGACAACTTAATAAGGTGACTATTAAGGACAAATATCCCCTCCCGAGAATTGATGACTTATTCGACCAGTTGCATGGCACCAAGTGCTTTTTAAAGATTGATTTGAGGTCAGGTTACAACCAAGTGAGGGTCAAAGAGAATGATATACCCAAGATAGATTTTTGAACACGGTATGGTCATTACGAGTTGCTAGTCATGTCCTTTGGACTAACTAATGTACCCACAACTTTTATGGATTTGATGAATAAGGTGTTCAAGCCATTCTTAGATTTGTTCTTGATAGTTTTTATATATGATATTCTGGTTTATTCAAGATCAAAGGAGAACCATGCCATTCACTTATGACAAGTATTACAGATTCTTCGTGATTGTAAGCTATATGCGAAGTTTTCTAAATATGAGTTATGGTTAAACTCTATGGAATTTTTGTGTTATATTGTATCTGATGAAGGGATAATGGTTGATACTCAAAATATAGAAGTCGTGAAGAACTGGCCAAGACCTATAATGCCTACGGATGTTCGTAGTTTCCTGGGGTTGGCAGGTTATTATAGGAGGTTCATTGAAGGGTTTTATTCAATTTCTGCACCTTTGACAAAGCTAACACACAAATCTTCAAAGTTTCAATAGAATGATGCATGCTAAAGGAGATTCCAAGGTCTGAAGGATAAGTTGACTTATACACCCATATTGGTGCTTCCAGAAGGCATAGAGGGGTATACAATGTATTGTGATGCTTCAAGAATTGGCTTAGGATGTATATTGTTGTAGTGTGGTAAAGTCATAGCATGTGCCTCAAGATAATTGCGGCCACATGAGAAAAATTATACGACATATGATTTGTAACTAACAACGGTTATATTTTCCTTAATGATATGGCGTCACTACTTGTATAGGATTTATGTTGACATATATACTGACCACAAGAGTTTGTAATATATCTTTAATCAGAACGACCTAAATTTTAGGCAGCGAAGATGACTTGAATTATTAAAAGACTATGACGTTGATATCTTGTATCATCCAGGGAA
The DNA here is from genome assembly GCA_030864215.1 of Capsicum pubescens. NCBI lineage: Eukaryota > Viridiplantae > Streptophyta > Magnoliopsida > Solanales > Solanaceae > Capsicum > Capsicum pubescens. The sequence goes on along the minus strand of CM061544.1, from coordinate 186,113,680 downwards.
AGCAAATATGGTAGCAGATGCATTAAGTCGGAAGACCATGGAACCATCTATAGAGAGACAAAGGATAACTAAAGATCTATACCAACTAGCCAATTTGGGAGTTCCCCTTCTTGAGACTCCAGATAAAGGGCTTATTGTGCCTAATGTGGCAGAATCTTCATTAGTAGCTGAAGTGAAAGAGAAGCAATATTCAAATCCCATAATATTAAAACTTAAGGAGAATGTACAATGTGGTATGACAAAGTCATTTGAGCTAATGCAATAGGGAGTACTTTGGTGCCAAAACAGATTATGTATGCCTAATGTAGATAGGCTAAAAAAGAGGATTATGACAGAGGCACATCATTCAAGGTATTCCATCCACCCGGGGTCAACTAAAATGTATCATGATTTGAAAGAAATGTATTGATGGTTTGACATGAAGAAGAACATTGCAGAATTTATAGTCGAATGTCCAAATTGTCAAAGAGCTAAAGTATATGCAATGTATTGATCTTACAATATGGAAGTGGGACATGATAAACATGGATTTCTTCAATGGTTTGCCTCGTACATCTTAAAAGTTTGATTTCATATGGGTGATAGTTTATAGGATTACCAAATCAGCATACTTCGTACCGATTAGAATGACTTATACAGTTGAAGAGTACACCAAATTATATATCGAAGAGATAATTCAACTATACAGAGTACCATTCTCTATTATATCAGATCAAGGATCTCAATTTAGTGCAAATTTTAGGTCATCTTTGTAGAGAAATTTAGGGACACAAGTGAATCTAAGTACAACTTTTCACCCTCAAACAGATGGACAAGCAGAACGTACCATTCAAACACTTGAAGATATTCTACGAGCTTGTGTATTGGACTTTAAAGGTAGTTAGGATGATCATTTACCTCTCATCGAGTTCTCCTACAACAATAGCTATCATTCAAGTATCAAAATGGCGCCATATGAAGCTTTGTATGGAAGAAAGTGTGATCACTAATTGGATGGTTTGAAGTGGATGAAACGGCCTTATTCGGGAAAGATCTTATTCATCAAGCAATGAAAAAGGTTTAAGAGATCCAACAGCAGCTGGACATAGCCTAAAGTCGACATAAGTCATATGAAGATACTAGAAGAAGGGGGCTAGAATTTGCTATAGGTGATTGGGTATTCTTAAACGTGTCACCAATGAAGGGGTTTATGAGATTTGGTAAAAAGGGAAAACTAAGTCCACGTTATATAGGCTCATACAAGATTACTCAGAGGTTTGGCCAAATTCTTATGAATTAGAGCTACCCCAAGAGATCTCAACTGTTCATCTAGTATTTTACATCTAAACTCTTCGAAAGTTCATGGGTGATCCATCTCATATTACTCCTACTGAAGATATACAAGTTACGCAAGATCTCACCTATGAAGAAATACCTATTACTATCCTAAATTGACAAGTTAAAAAGTTAAGGAATAAATAAATAGCTTCGGTAAAAGTGCTTTGGAGAAATCAATAAGTAGAAGAGATAACATGGGAAGCTGAAGAAGCGATGAAATCTAAGTACACACATTTGTTCAAATACGAAGAAAAGGTCCAAGATGCTGAATTGGAGCAATAACAAGTAATTATAATATATAAGTACTATGTTATCGATAATAGGGATGTTTAACTTAGGCTTGAACTTATTTTGGTTGGATAGTTATGCTAACATTCGAGGACGAATGTTTCTAAGGGGTAGGGGATGTGACACCATTTACTTTGCATGTACTTTCCCTATTTATAGGTAACTTGGTATGGTCTTGTGGTATAGGTAACCGATGAGATTATTTATACAAGTATTAATGGTGTAGATGAAATATAGATGTTGCTCGTATGTTTTTATGTGACACGATCAACTTAACATCAATACAACTATTTAAACTTGGGATTGTAAAATGGTATTTGGATCTAAAGTATTAAGTGACCAAGTGTGTACAAGTGGAAGGTTAGATTAAAGGAATTAGGAGCTGGAAATGAAATGAAATATTGAGGTGCATGCTAGACTTAATTAATCTAGTAGGTGAGTCACCTACTTAAGCTTTTTGGACCAAATTAATGGACGCATGGCTATAGACTAGATTTAGGCCTAAACTAATGTACTCATTTGGGCCAAATTGAAGAAAAAAAGGAAGAAAATGGAGAAATGGCCCATCACTTAAATCTGCCAAAGGCCCAAGTTAATTGAGCCCAAACTAAGAATTTAAGCAAGTAGGTGAATCACCTACTTTAAAATTTTAAGTAGCTTGAACCCTTAAGTAGGTGCATCACCTACTTGACTAATTTATGGATGGAAATGATGTCAATAATAAGGGCTCAGTATGATCAATATTGCAGGCCATTTTGCTCATTTTAACCACAATATTCACTTTTAATTTTCATCTTTCTCCCTTTCTTAACAAGGATTACAATAGCAGCCCTAAAATTTCTTCTAGGGTTCTTGAAGAAACCCTGATCTTTGCAAGCTAAGGTAAGTGAAAAACTCAAGTTTTAGCTTAATTATCTCATGGAAGATTAGGAAAACATGCTATAGGTGTCTAATTATAAATATATGGAAGAATAAAGAACAACTACTTGCTCACTTTTTCTTAGTAATTAAGAAATCTCTTTTCTTCTTTGGTTTAAAGTGTGAAGGAAAGTGAAAGTTGAAGTTCTTGAAGAGTTCAAATTTAAGTATAAGTTGCAGAATTAAGGTAAGGTGACTGCTCCATTTTGTTCTCCTTATATGTGAATTTGAGAGAGAATTATGAATGTGTTGTTATTAAGAACTCAAGAGATTATGAGTTCAATAAGTGATTGCTACAATAAAAGGGATTTGGGTCTATTTTATGGACTGTTTTGTATGTATATGTTATAGGCTTCTAGGTTTATGTTGCAAAAATATGTGATTAGTTTGTAACGAAATATAGAAGAAAGGTGTGGCGGTACACCACCGAACTAATTATTGCATTTGTTTACTGCCCAATCTATTTAGCGTATTGTTTTGAATATGAAATGAATCCAAGGTGGTTTCGGTGAACCTTATAAGGAAATGTATGGTATGTGGGTGTAATTGGAAGAGGAAAGGGCTAAAATAACACCCTTAATTGATAGATTAAGAGATTACTACCCGGTTACTATTTTGTTGAAGTTAAATAACCCAAATATGTTGGTTGGTTGCTAATATTAGTTTACCATATATTCTATTATAGATAAGTAATCTAAAAGACAGGAACTCAATTTTTGTTAGTTCGAAGTTATATAATCAGGTATGTAAGGCATACACTATTTTGCACTCTTTGTCATGAAATCGTACATTTGGTCCATCGGTAAGCTTTCATGGTTATCCCATAACAAGTGATACATATCAGTAGCGTATTATATCACATGTAGTGAATGACCTTATTTCCACTCTCTAATTTGTTAAAACACCTCAATACATTCTTATTATTAAACTTGCACGTCTATTTTTACTAGAAAACTTCAGGAGTTCTCCGTTTACTCAAATATGACCTATGTGTTAATTTCAGCTCCTAAACACTTCATTAGTGTGCCAACAGCTCCCTAACTCATCATTGTTGCATTAAGTGCCCATTTATATGTCTCTTATTGGTAGATTACTGTTTCAAAGTACCATAATGTTATGACCACAAAAGTAACAATCTCAAAGGTTAAACAAACTAAGTAATGCAATCTGTAAAATGAGTGGAAGCTCAGGGGCATAAGCCTAGCATGGGCTGATCCCAATGTTTATTTATGGGTGGTAGCTCAGAGGCGTAAGCCTAGCATGAACCGATCCCGATTTGTCTATTTACCACTGATCAACTGGTCATTTGTGTTATATAACTTACAAAGATTATGAAGAAAGGAAAAATAAAGAAAGGAATGTAATCTACCTGATCCTAAAAATATATAAAGGTGCTCTACTTGCACTATTTATTCACTGGTATCTCATTTCTGTTGAGCTCTTGTATCATGTGTTGTTATCTTCAGCCTTACATATTCAGTTCATATTTTTGTACTGACGTCCCTCACAGGGGACTTGTATTTCATGCTTCAGGTGCTGGTGCTTCAGCTAATACACATCGCTAATAGAAGCAGAAGCTATTTAGTGACTATTGGTGAGTTCCATATTGATTCGGGACTTTCCGAGTTTGTTCCATATGTTTTGGTATTATGAAGTAGTCAAGAATAGGGTGGGGGTTTGTCCCATCCCTAGCTAAGTCCATGTATATTATAGAGGCTTTGTAGACTAATGTAAAGTTAAACATGGTAGTGTCTTATCTTTTAGATGTGGTGGCCCCAACGGCCAAGTGTTTCATATATAATTGTTTGCTTTCCAATGTAGATATTCTCATCAATGCATAATATCATATTTGTCAGAACCTTTGGTTATCATAGTTACATGCATGAGAACTACAAGGTTATGGATTGGTTCTCTTGGGCCTTTACATCTACAGGTGCATATTCTCCCTAATAGTATTTGAGGTATGGCATTGTTGAATTAGCTCAAAATAAAATTGGGGTGGGATCATACCTCCAAAAATTAGTACGACCTTCTCTTGTTCAAGAATATCCTCATTCCTAATCTCATAATGATGATCCTACACTATGTGAGGTGACTCTGATCTCAACCTAGCTAGTTTAGCTATATCTTGGGATCCGCCTCTAGCAAGTTCTTACCTACCTCTTTCTATTTCCCTAACTCTCACCCGTTCTCTAGTTTAGTTTATAGGCTCTATGGTCAAAACTGTGGCACGGGTACTCTTTCTCTAACTCTATTTTTTCTCATATTCACCTTCTAAGTAAAAATACAATAAAGAGGCCAGATACCAATTTGGATCATTAGATACTAATTCAAATCAAGTCATATCATGAAAGAATAAAGAAAGAGATGTTTTTTAGAAGTCATATAGCCTCTCAAAGAAAAGTACAAATGTTTTTTTACCATTTTACTAGACTCTCAAAGAAAAGAACAAGTCATATACTAGACTCATTCTGGTATGATGAGATTAATGAACCTATGGCTATGATACCAATTTTATCATGAGTGACACCTACACTTGATCTATGGTGGAAGAACTATCTAGTCTGAATACCCACTATTAAAACATAGTCATTTTTAATGTTAATAGAAGAAACACTACATTAATAACTATCACGATCTAAAATCCAAGGGTCTTGATGGCATTTTTTATGGCAAACCTTGACAAGTAATCCTATCACCCAAACTGATATAAAATAGGAAAACAGTACCAAAACCCAAGGTAAGACTTTTAGAAGAAATCCAAACAACACAATTTCAATGAAAGCCAAAAACACATAATAACAATACGATACAACTTTTAAAATTTGGTGTCACGATGTAAGAACCAACTAATACAACTCAAAGTCAAAATATACATAGGATATCCTAAAAGAACAACTCTATCTCTAAATACAAAATAAGCCATAGTCAATCAACTGTTGTGTGGCACACTCATACTTGGATCTGCAACAAAAGGGCGTAGCCAAAATGGGTACGGTCCACTTGTACTGAGTAAGTATCATAGGATGGTTGAGCAAAGTAAAAAACAAAAGCATATAAAATACACATTATGGGTGCATCACCTACAATCAGATAAAGCCCAAATAGTAGCCCACACCATCTCCACTAATAGTTTTTAACATACACATATACTAAAGTACAAGTTCAAGAAAGAAGCAAAAAATAAATAGATATCACATCAAGAATGAAAATACAACACTGAATGTACACAATAAATGGAATACAATGAAGATGATGATGATGATCGAGGTTTTCACACAACCACCATATACACATACCAAGTTGTGCTTCCAGTTAGGACCCATGGGGGGTTCATCAACCTATATACAATCGAATATCCAATATTTATAACTCTTCTCCAGCACATCAATTGGTAGAAAGGTTTTAAAGATGTCAATTTTTTGTCAGAAAAACCCAATTGATATTCCATCAAATTGACTATGTTCTAGCATTTTTTTAAACTTAAATTATCATTCATGTCCATTGACTTGATGTTAATATCATACTTAATGTTTTTTTGTGTAGGTAAAAGTTGAAAAGGGATGATAAGCAAGTCGTTCAAGTTAACGACAGGTCAAATGTGTAATAAAAGAGCCCATCTGCTTTGCATCTACTTTTTATGCACTTTCCATCTTCTCTCTATCCGCTTTGGATTTGCTTAAGTAGATCAAGAGCAAGGTGTTTTTTTTGTAATATTTAGCAAATGTGGAATTGGGGCTCAAATGGGGGTTTTTAGCTCATTTTCATTGGCTTTTATCGTACTAGTTTTTATCTTATCTTTCATCTATCATGGATATTTAAACTTTATTGTACTACTCTTTAGTGAATAATACATTAGAGTAATTCCTAAGTGAAGTATTAGCAATTTACATTGAAGATTTATTGAAATTTTATGTTTGAATTTATATTTTCTTTATCTATCATGGATCCATTTGGTGGAAATTTTGGTATATCTTTACTTTTCATCTTTATGAGAAACTAATTATTCCTCTTTAGGTTATCCTTGAATAGGTTGTTATTATTAGACGGATGTTTAATTATCTACCTGATTAGCTTTTTGTTGTGGATTTTGCATTTATTTTATGTTTTAACTAAGAACTTGGGGTTGCAAACTCCACTTACCTTTTATCATCCTTGAAAGAGGGGGTATGCGTTAGTAATAATTGTAAATAATAGCTTAAATTAGGTTATTTAATAGAATCTCTTAGAAATGAAGATGTTAATTAAGGCAATAGATTGGTAAAATTTCTACACTTATGAGGTGCTCGAAAAAACCCATTTATGAAATTTAGTATTTTATTGAAAGATTGCCACCAATACTTCTAATCTAGCCTACCCATGACTCCTACATAAATTTGGATAAATTCTCAATTACCCATTTATAAGTTCACATCTTGAATATCATAACCCCAAGATTCGCTCCTAATTGATTACACTCTAATTATTCTAGTCCTTGAGTTAGTCCTCTCAAAGCTGAAAAATTGTTATATCTTTGAAAACGTTCAAAAAAAACCCCAATATCAATTTAGCAAGTTACTTTCGTATCGAACTTACTCACATTTTTCCCTGTGAATTTGACCCCGAATCTTTATTGAGTAAATATATTAACAATATCCACTACACCAATTCAAGAGTGTAATTGTAGCGTTATCACCAATATTTTTAGTATTTCCACAATGGTACCAATGTTTCATTAATGTATATAATATGAGTATATAATTCTCATGACCAACCGGGATGAGAATTTCCAAATCTAACAAATATACCAACCATCTGAGCCATATCCACTAAATATTCCAACCATCCATGAATCCAACATAATTCAGATGCCAATAAAGTAAAATAAATAGAAATATGCCATTGATATAGCACAAACTCAGATTTAGGCTTTTGCATTAGAAATGATACAACCAAATATACATACACTAGGCCAATGACATTATATAAGACCCCACATGGTAACACATAGCAAATAATATCTCAAAACTATCAAATAACTACAACATAGGATCGCACACGTGTACAACACAATATTATAGCTATTTTTATGATTGGTTTGCATACACAGTGATACAAGCACAAGGATCATTCAAAAGCACAAAGTATTGTCTTAGGGTCGAGGCTTCGGAATTGGCAATCAATTGAAGACTTTTTAGAGTATTTTCAAGCCTTGATCAAGAGAAGGAAGGAGGGGAACTTGTGAATTCCATAGGCGCCTCAAGTGAAGAATAAGTATGACATTTGACACTTCAAAGTAACACTCCATAGGCTCCTCTATCTAAGCCCGCATTAAGGATAGTTTTGTCAATTGGCATGTAATAGTATAAATAGATCATTTATTCACTTTTCTCCTTAGATTTTAATGACATTAGATTTTATTCATAGATTGTAGCTTGTAGTTCTCTAGTTGTATCTTACAACCCGAAATTGGGACCTTGAATACATTGAAAATCCATTTTCACTTTTATTGGGTTATTTGGCAAGAAAGGTGTACTTGAGGAAGTGTGAGTCCTTTAGGTCACCTATGAGGAAGTTTTGATCTTGAATTGTGATATTTTTGAACGTTTTGATACACCTTCAAGTTCTATTAATTATTGTAAGTGAAGGTGTTTCTACCTATCTTTACTTTTTATGCAATTCTTCTTCTTCATCTCCCTTCTAAGTGTTGTTTTCTCATTGTTTGGTTGCTGGAATTTTCCGTTTTAGTAGCTATTTTCATGTGTTCATAGCCTTTTGGATATAATATGGTATCAAATCCTTGTTTAGTGTTGTTCCAATATCCCTAAATCTCGATTTTAGTGTTCTCATCTAGAAAATCTCAACAAAAAAGAGTCAAAAATTCAAAAAATACAAAAAAAAAAATGTTGTCTAGTGTTGTCTTATGTTAGATACGAATTTAGTACTTAGATCTACAAGTTTTTACTTTGTTTTTTAAGTTTCTTGCACTAGATCCTTTCTCTCTAGTGCCTAGGGATTTTAGATCTACTCTTAGATTGAAGATTGGTTGAGTTTAAGCTTAGATCCACCATGGCTATGGAGTTTTGAAGCTTTTAGAGCTAGATACTATTTTGTCTTGGTGATTTGGGCATGTTTGGTGGTTGATTTTTAGTGGTTTGGGGTTTTCTTGGCATAAGGAACCTAGATCTATAAAAAAATTCAGATTTGGAGCACATTTGGTTGGTGGTCAAACTTGGTCAATGCTTGAATATTCATCTTGTTCATCCATGAACTTCATAACTTAGTGAAGAAGAGTATTCAAAGTTCTTATTTGATCCAAAAAAGGGAAGAAAGAGAGTGAAAATTTGTTGGTCCTAAAGCATATTCAAAGAATATTCCATTCTTCCAAAATAAGGAGGGGACAAGGGAACAAACAAAGTACAAGTGCAATTACTAGGGGGGACCATTCAATTCCATTTTCATTTGAGACTTGAAAGAACACTAAATTGCCTAGTTACTCCCTAAAAATCCATAAATCTCTCATCCCAAAGTGGTGTTTGGCCGAAATAAGGTTTGGGGAAATTTTAAATTTTGAAAAGTGACAACCAACCACGTAGTGCCACATCATCACTTGTGCTCAACCAAAATTCTACTCTAAAATTAGATTTCCTATTTTCTAATTTTTCATTCTATTTTATTTTAAGATAATTCTATCACTAATTAACAAACTAGTAAGTACCTACTAGGATGGTAATAAGTCTAGAGTTCATTTATTTTGTGTCGTCGGTTTTGGTGTGCTTTTTATTTTTAAGTCGTAGTATTTTGTTTGTTCAACTTCGTGCATCACTTTATTTGAGTCGTTTCAAACAAAGATCAGTTCTAATTCAAAGCTTCTCACCTGTCAAGTGACTTTCCAAGTATTGCCGATTCTCTAACACTTGTGAAGCCAAGTGTGAGGTGAGGTTGAGTATGAGTGAAGTGAGTTTGAACTAACTTGTTTGCTCGTTTTGTATGTTGTTTTTCTTGCTGTTTTTTTTTGTTGTTTTTGGTACATCTTCTATGGAATTCGAAGTTACTACTTCCGAACCTTTGAGAAATGATTCTATTGGAGCCTTGATGACTTGGATTGAGACCTTGGGCTGAAAAATGGAAGATATTCATGATACCTTGAGAAGAGACGTGAAGAGTGATATAGATTCTATGCGGACTGAAATTTCCACTTTTAGTGGAAGGCTTGATTGTGTTCAAAGTAGGAGGAATTCACGATCTTCTACTCCTCATCCCTACCATGCATCCTCTAGTGTCCAAGACAATAACTCTTCCATGACTATAACACCCGAAACTCTTCACCAAATACTTAAACATCCAAGAGCAACACAAAACCAGCCACTAAACCAACCCTAAACTTCTCCTAACCGAACCCTACAAAGGCCATTACACCCCCAAATGAACGAAGTCCAACAAGAGGGACCTGGAACTCAAACTCCACCACCAAACCCGAACCAAATACCTCCACAAAATACCACTTACCAAATGCCAAATCCCACGGGCCAAAGACCATACCATCCACCACCTCCAATACCACAAGTTCAAGTACCAAATAACCAAAGACCAAACCCACTTACCCAAAGGCCTCAAATTCGAAATCCACCCATCCAAATTAAGGATTATGGTAGAGGGGAGTACTAAGGCTATGAATTTCCTCATGGTGATCATTGGTTTGAGGAAGAAGAGAGGGGAAGATATGAGAAAAGGGGACATATGGTGGTAGATTCTGAGGGTATGAGATAAGGTAAGGCCATGTTGATCATTAAAGAAACTAAGACCTTGACATCAATACTGTAAAGTTTTTCATTCTGATCTTCAAGGGAGAAAGTGATACCGAGGTGTACTTAGCTTGGGAATCTTCTTATGAAAAGTAGCTCCAAGTGAATGACTTAACCTAGGATAAGAAAAGTTGATACGCCATTGCACACTTTGAATGATATGCAAACACTTGGTGGGATTACACTAAGAGGTTTGGGAATGTCTTGATTGGTCGCCAACAACCCCCCTGGGAAGACTTAAAAAGAGTAATGAGAGAGTGGTATGTCCCGGAACAATATAGGTATGATCTTCTTTCCAAGCTTTACAATCTAAAGTAAGGTAGCAAGAGTGTCATGGCTTATTATGACGAATGTCAGCAACTAGTCTTGAAACTTGACCATAGAGGTGAACAAGTGCAACATGATGTTATTTGCTTCAAGGTTGGGTTGAACAACGACATATCCTCCCATTTGACTATTCACAAGTTTGAAACCGTGGTTGAATTCTTCCAAGCGGGCATGGAGATTGAAAAGGAAAACAAAGAAAGGTCGACTTACAAGCTCAAAATCCAACAAGGTGCGGGTTTGATAAGAAACAAAGAGGTAAGTCCTTTGACATCAGATTGGGACAAGACCAAACCTTCTTCATCTTCTCCTTCTTCTAAAATTTCAAAGAAGAAAGTGTCATATCAACCTCCAAAATTGAAGGTAAATCCATGACACTCCTCCTAATCCAAAAGGTCTTGAATGTTTCAAGTGTCAAGGATGGGGTCACCGATCAATCAAGCGAGTATGCTACTCGTAGAAATGTGATCCTAAGAGAAAGTAGTTTCTATTATCTTGGTGAAGAGGTTGAATTAGAAACCGATGGGAATGATGGCAACTCTCAAGATGGAGAGTGCATAGAAACCAAATCTAAAGGAGAGAGAAGTGAGGAATATGTGTTGCCTTGCAAAGGTGAATGTGATGTCCCTAGTTATATGGTTCAGAAACTTTATTTAGTAAGGTCTTGGATGATCAAAGAGAGAATCTCTTGCATACCAAGTGCCTTATTAAAGGAAGTATGAATTCCATGATTATAGATAGTGGGAGTGGTGTGAACATAACTAGTGTTACTTTGGTTGATCTCTTGAAACTACGCACTATCCCTCACCCAAACCCATACAAGCTTTAATGGTTAAACAAGTGTAGTGAATTAAAGATCAAACATAAATATGTGATTAGATTTAAAATAGGGAATCATCATGATGAAGTAATGTGTGATGTAATTCCTATATATGCATGTCAAATCTTGTTAGGAATACCTTGGCAATTTGATAGACACACTATGCATGATGGGAGGGCTAATAGGTATACCTTTGAGCATGGTGGTCGAAGATTTACTCTTATTCCTCTTCCACAATCTAGTGTGAATGGAATCAAAGAGAAAACCAAGAAATTGGATGAAAAAAAAAGAAGGATAAGGGAGGGGCAATTTCAGATTGTTATAAGGAAAAAGGAAAGACAACTTTGTTTGTGGGACTTGCCTACAAAGGTCCCATGATACTCCCTAACCCAAAAGATAGAAATTTTCATAACTTTGATCTTTATTATTTGTAGGTTCAAGATCATAAGTTGTCAAAGAAGTACCCACAAAGGGTCTCACTCGAAAATCAACTCAAGACACCCTTGATCGAGGGTCACAAAATAGTGAACTGGCCTAGCCTAAACTGAGGTGATGTTGCTACATGTTATGTTTCCTTGAACTTAAATAATTGTCATGTTATTCCTTGTGAAGTGTTCTTGGGTTCTGTTGATATAGATGTGTATGTTTCTTTCATTGTTAATTCTTTTGATGTGTTTAGTGAACCATGTGCTTATAAGGTTAGCTCACTACTTGAACATGAGAAGGGTATGATTAAAAACTTTCAAGTTAGTGTTGATGCTAGTAATGACGGCCTTGATATTGAACATGGTCCTTTGAACTTTTGTAATGAAATCCATTATATTAATCATGTTCATAGTGACCTTGTGTTTGTCCTAGTGGTGGATAATTCCTTAAATTATTGTGAACTTGGTAACCTAGTGAAAGGAGTAGGCTATCTAGACTTAAACCTTTATCATTTTCTCACATTTGACCCTGGAATACTCTTGAGATGTGAAGGTTATAGTTTCTGGTCGTGCTCACTTTTTCTTGATATTGAGGCTATTCATGTCTTTGGTACCCTTTATTCTAAGATTTTTATGTTAAAAACCAAGGATATGTGGATATATGTTAAGTGTGAGCAACCATGGGTTAATGATATAAGTGTGGTACTAATTCTAACACTCCTACCAAGGGAATTTTGTGTTTTTTTCTCTCTCTTTGGTTTTGCAAGATCTGAATTTGAGGAGAAATTCCTTCAAGATGAACAGGATGATCCAAGTACAAGGAGAATTTAAAAGCACAAAGTATGGTGTAAGGGTCGAGGCTTCAGAATTGACAATCAATTGAAGACTTTTTGGAGTATTATCAAGAATTGATCAAGAGAAGGAAGGATGAGAACTTGTGCATTCCATAGGTGCCTCAAGTGAAGGGAAAGGAATACCTTTGACACTTCAAAGTAACACTCCATAGGCGTCTCTATCTAAGCCCTCATTAAGGGTTGTTTTCTCATTGGGCATGTAATAGAAAAAATAGACCATTTATTCACTTTTCTCATTAGATTTTGATGAAATTGGATAATATTCATTGATTGTAGCTTGTAGTTCTCTAGTAGTAGCTTAGAACCCAAAATTGGGACCTTGAATACATTGATAATCGGTTTTTACTTGTATTGGGTTATTTTGCGAGAAAGGTGTGATTGAGGAAGTGTGAGTCCTTTGGGTCACTTAAGAGAAAGGTTTTAGCTTGCATTGTGATGTGTGTTTGAGGATTTTAATACACCTTCTAGTGCTATTCATTAGTGGAAGTGAAGGTCTTTCTACCTATCTTTACTTTTTATGCTATTCTTCTTCTTCTTTATCTCCCTTCTAAGTTTTGTTTTCTCTTTGTTTGGTTGCTGGAATTTGTCATTTTAGTAGCCATTTTCATGTGTTCATAGACTTTTGGTTATCATACATAACATGATTTTACACCAATATTAACTACCCCACCCAGTCTAAAGAAAGTTAAGTCATAACCTACCTCAATTATAAAAAAATATTATAAAAGCCATAAATATGGAGCTTTCCCTTCACGAACGCACACAAAATTAACAAAAACATACAAATATAGAATCAATACATCAAAAGAAATCCAACTATACCCATATTACCCAATTTTAAGTTAGGGTCAAAATGGACCCCTAAAACGGGTTTAGAAAAAGAAGGATAAAACTGAAAGTTTAGTCTAAAATTATATCACCCAAGGAACTCATAGAAGAAACCTCAAGTGAAAATGAGTCTAAATTGGGGTTTAATTTGAATAATTACTAACTTAGGCTTTCTATACCAAAATTCTTTTGAATTTCAAGTCTTAAATAGGTTTAAATGACAAGAATACAATTAAAAAATAATTAAAATAGGAATTTGGAGTTTACCCAAATTTGAAAATGGATGAAATCACCCAACAACTCAAAACCCCAGGCTCAAAGTCACAAAAATTATGAAAATTGCAAAAATAGGGAATTTATATCTCCCAAGTATAGCTTAACCGATCAGCGGGTCACTTAAGCAGTCTTCGCTTAAGAGACCAGGTGTCGCATACGCGATACCCACCTGGCAGAGTGTCACAAAGCGACCAGCCTGTCGCTTAAGTGAAAATCACTAAAGAAAGCCCGTCGCCGCTTAGGTTACACTTTGGTTATAAAGCCTAGTCTCTTAATTCATACACCAGATAGAGTCTTGGAATTCTCAATGTCTCAGTGGACTCCTCAGGATTATCTGAAATCCTGTGAACACAAATGAACTATTCTACCTATCAAATTCGGCTCTTTGAACTCAGTGACAATATTAGATTTTAAAAAAAAAGTTATTTTCACAAAGTTGACCCTCAAACCCAATTTCACAACTTTTTGGATCGATGGTACTACAATATTTTGGCCTAAGGCCTCACTAAATCTAGGCAACACTTGTAATGTGTTGTCTAAAATTGTTTTAGGTACACATTTAAAATGTAGCCTTAATTTTTAGCTTTAAGCCACAATAATTTTAACAACGCTTGTAAAGCGTGCTCATTAATGCTATAGACTACACTTTATAAGTGTTACCATTTCATTACATAATTTGCAACACCTTTTACAAATATGGTTACACTTTTAGAATGTTGCATTTTTTATTATTTAAAAACAATAAATTATATGTTTTGTCTTATAACTTTTATAAAATTTACACTAAAATATGGTATATTTCCTCCAATATTTATTACACTAAACTATTATATTCCCTCTAATATATTTTATTCCCTCAGATTTTTAATTATCCAAAATATAAATCATAAAACATAATAACATTTAGCTGAAATGTATCACACTCTAGGGTTTATTATCAATATTACTTTTCCAATACATGGAACATGAGTTCCTCTATTAGTTCTATTATATGATTATCACTTGAGCCTCCTTATTCTACAACCATCTTACTCATCGCTTCAACATCTTTTGCGATAGATTTATTCTTTGAAGAGGTTTTTTTTTGTATTTGAACTTTATTCACCTTCTAGAAGCTGAAGAATTGATGATTGAAGCATACCATTGTTAATTAATGCTTTAGTGTGGAATTGAAGCATACCATTGTTAAGATAAAAGTATGTTGTTAAGATTTTTCTAGGAATTAGTGAGAAATTGGGTTTCTATTAGAAATTAGATTGAGGAATACTCTGATTAACCCTGTTCTTCTTGTTTTTTTCTTCCATTTGAGCATTCATGCATTTTTTGAAGAATCTTTTATTTGATTTGGGAAAAGAAAAACCCTTTTAAATTTTTAAGATATAGGCAAAAGTTTGGGGGTGTATGTTTGTTTATAAGAGATTTAGAGTGTTTGCTAATTTGTAATACTGACATTCTCAGTTTTACAATGTTATTATCTTGTTTTCTATTATTAGCATGATCATACTTTCTGTTGATATTGATAGTGTTGCTCAATCTACTAGGTGTTAAATTTATAGCAAACATATGATATTTGGAGGATTTATTCTGCGTTTAGGAGTGATTCATGTATTTCCCTTTTAAACAAATTTAATATTTAAAGTTTTGCTCTCACCCTTTATTTCATACATCAAAGAAAAGATCTTATTCTCTTCATCTAGGTAGTCCTAATTTCTTATTTATTAGATTTTTCTATGTTTCTTATTATGAAGTAGAGTTCAGTCTCGTTGTTGATTTTAGAGCTACAACTAAATTTTGTGATATGATTGTCTTAAATTGACTGATTATACATTGGATGATACCAACAATATAGTCTTACATAGGCACTGGAGAAGTTAATTTTATGAGGATAACAATATCTTTCAGTTGATCAAAATGGTTCTTGTTTATGAATTTACACTAGAAGCTAAGAGGTAAGGAAATAATGAACCATTCACTGGTGGAGACGAATAATGTGATCTTACACAGTATGTTGAAAAAGGATAATGGTATTTTTTATGTGATCAGAATGACTCTATTTTATGAAATTTAGCTTTAACTTTGTGATAAATAAACGAAATAATAAATTTTGAGAAAAAAGAAGAAAATGTGAGATTAGTTTTTATTTAGGACTACTTAGTAAAAATGGTTTAGCTATACTGAAAATGGGAAACTTATTAGAACGTCTTATTTTAATAGTTGAAGTGGTGAAAGTCACTCAATGGAGTTCTAAAGTTGTAGCGGGTCGAACGTACCACCATAGTGATAGCGAAACGATAATCAAAGTGTTGACTTATTCGACTATCATTTGGATCCCACCTAGACTAATTTTACTTGGGCTTTATGCTTCTAGTGTTATCATCATTAAACCTTAACATCCATCCATATCGTTAGAAATGGAGACACTATAATTTGTTCACATATGCAGCAATTTACCTATGAAAAATGAAATTAGACAAAAATATGGTATATTTGTAAAAAAAGAGAAGTAAAGAAAAAAAGGACTTTTTTATTATGGTCTAACAGAACGATTAAGGGGTATTTTAATGTTTCATTTTTAGTTTCAGCTTTTTTTCCCCATAGTTCTTTCAATCACTAGTTAATCCAAAAGAGTAGTCCCAAGAAATGAAAATAGACTGATAGGATGAGAATAGATTATTTGATAGTGGACATACATCATGTGGTGCATTAGATCCAATCTTCTCACAAATGCCAAATGATATAAAGGGTGACATATTAATTTAACTATAAGAATGCTCAAGATCAACTTACAATGTAGCATCTATGGATTTTTTAAATCCCGCGGATGTGTTTTTTCTTTATAATTAAATCCCTATAAGTGTTTTTCTCGATATAAGAGAAAGAAGTTTGGCCATTATCTTGTGGCAGTTCTAGTAATTTGATATGTCTGATATGCTTAATATGGTTTGAATATGGTTCTAATAGCCTTAATGTGGGTAGTTTGGCGAGAGAGAAATAAAAGAGCTTATGAAGGTGTAGAGTCGAGTTTCATGAAAATATAGATGTTACTGCATTTAATCACAATTGTGTCTCATTTATTCATTCAAAACACGGTAATGTGCATGAATATTGAGTGCAAATGACTAGTAAAATCACCACTTATCACAACCCCCAACGTAAAGGTTTGATTGTCCTCAACAACACTGCCTCTTACCATAAGTCAACAATTATCTATGCCTTAATAATCACAATGACTTCAAGCATAGTTACTACTATAACTATCTCAATGCACACGGGCTATGCTATTTTCATTACACCCCTCAACATAAAATGTAATATCTAAGGATGTATAAGACTTCTAAGAGCAACCAAGAAATAACAACGCTATACTCCATTTGCCTCATTACTCGGAAAGTGACAAAATCACCCACCCCAATTCATTCACATGCCTCCTCTCAAGAATGAAAATTTTACAGCAAGTGCCAAATATGCAACATGTAATTTAAGTGCAAAACTCTGTCCCTCATAAATGAAATATCGATGTTAACAAATGTCATACCATAGGCTTGCCCCTATATTAAGTTTACACTACAAAGAAAGTAAATGGCTGGAGATCTAAAAGGACTTTCTATGCTTTTAACTTAGGTTTAGGTTAGGGCAGGATATCATTCGGAAACAACATGGCTACACCATTCTTCACCATCTATATCACACTATTTAATTCACCTTTTTGGCTATGGTCCACTCCACTTTTTTCTCTAACTTTTCATATGCCCATATTTTTGCATCCTTTGTTCACCTATTTCTTTTACTAGCAATTTTCATGCAATTCTCTTCTTTGTGGAACCCTTTCTTCTATATTCATTTTTTTTCAATGCTAAGGAACACTAGGTATTTGATTTATAACTTCGTGGACCCAAACTTACTTTCGTCAATCTTTACCACCCCTAACATAGGATTTTAGCCTCAAGTTTCATTTTTAAGTTCAAGGAAGACATGGTTCAAAATAAGGATAAATGAATGGTTCACGGTTTGTAATGAGTTTGAGAAATAAAGGTCCAAAGGCTCAAAGTGGGTGACTAGGGATTACATTCATGCACAGGTAGGATTTTTAGGCTAGTGGGTTTCCAATGCCAAAAGATGGCCTTAGATCATTTCTCAACAAAATACAATTGACATTAGCTATGAAAGACTAACGAGGTAAGTTCTAGATAACACAAATATACAAGAGATGAGTTTAAATAACTCACCATTCATGGCATGCAAAATTCGCCAAGGAAACTCAAATATCCCTCCCACTAGAGACAAATTTGGAGTATCCATTTCTATTCATAAGTCAAAACCTTACGAAACTACAAAAAGAGAAAAAGTTTTGTTAAAAAATTGTTCACGTCCATGCCCTTGATTTTTGCAAAATTTTAGACCGAGTGGGGTTTTTGTTTTGCATTAGCACCACTTAAATTATCTAAATCATGGCATCAACCAAATCCTTAGCCTCACATTTTGGCTCAAAATAGGCAAACCAACCATACGTCTACTGAGACTTCACCAATGGTGCATAATGTGATCCCAAATTTCAATTTACAATGCCACAACTACTCAGACTTCCCTTGTATTCATGAAATTTATGCTATGGGTACTCAAACTTCCCATGAATCCAAGTCTCAAAACCCAAACACAATGCTTTATCTTTAAGAATGTTGTCACTCAATCTATCATAGGGCAAAGCTAGCCATCCATCACCACATCAAAATACAATTAAAGTAAAAGAAAAATAAGACTAAAACCCCATGATAATACATAAAATGTGGGCACCATTAGAGTGCCCAAACATGTAGCATCCCAAAACAAAAACAAAATAATATCCAGAATGTCATCCTAAAATAACATTAAAAGAAAAATCCAGCCATACATCACCAAAATAATATAAATTTGGGGGCACCCCTAACTAAAAGGAATGTTGTGTGCTCACTGCATGTGAAATAAAGTAAGAGTAAGAGGGGTCTCCCTAAATTTGCTTCAAGAGATTCTCTCTCCCCCTGACTCTACACCTTCACCAGTAGCATCATCAGCATCACCAGTAGACCAATCTGTAGAGGCCTTGTCTTCACTATCCAACTTTGGTGAAAGTAGTCGTTGATTGGGATTGACAACCTTAAAGATGCCCTTTACCCCTTTCTAAAGATTCTTGATGAACTTATATCTTTTTTTTATTTATTTACCATCTTCTTATGTTAGTCTATGAATTCTCTGTATACTCTAGCTAAGATGAATAGGCCCTCTCCATCTAGGTAACAGTTTTTTGCATCTTCTTATACTCCTCTGTGTATTTCTAGACTATTACGCTACGTAAGAGTGGCAAGCAGTGGAGGACTCTCCTAGTCCTTGAGGCAATTTTGACAATAGCTCCTTAACAACCTAAATCTATCCTGAAATGTCATTGAGGGGGTTAGATTATGAAGGTCTATAAGAGTATTTCCTCTTGGGTCAATTTTCCAGAAGTTGCCTTCCTCTTTTTGCTCTAGCCCAGGGCACCATCACTCCTGATTTGAGTGGGATGATACGGGGACCTGGGTACACCTATGTATCTATAACATACTCTTCTACTTCTGCCCTCTTACAAAGATCAGTGATAAGGGAAGGGAAAAAAGATGTGTACCTTCATGTTTTTTGAAGTACTGCCACTCTAAAAGAATAATCTCACCCATATTAAGAGGGATTCCAGATAGGATGCAAGCAACTATCTGAGCACAAAATTTTTTGACAATGGTCATATTGGTCCATGGCGATTCTCGGCTACATATGATATTTGGCCAAAGCTTGGCCTCTGCCGTGAAGTCATTCATCAAAATATCTCTCTTGGTGAGGGCCTAGGGAACAACTTTTCCAAGATATAAAATGTTTGTCATCCTGGTCCCTGGCTTACATGTTTATTCCTGGAATTGTTTTATGTCTGTATGTGGTAGCCCATACACCTCGTTGATTCACTCCTATCTGAAGTACACTTTCTTACCCCGAATAAACATTACTGGGTTTATGAGAGAAACTACCATGAGGTTTATGTAGAACTCACGTACCCACTGCTTATTTTCATAGAAGGAGTCTGGGGCAAAGCACATCCACTGGATCGCAGTGAGTCAAGCAAGCATGGAATTCTTAGAGTTTCTCCTCCACATTGTCTAGGATAATACCCCTTTCATGCAGTAACTTAGTCCTGTGGAAATCCACATAGTAGAGGTATTGGCATTGAGCAACCATGAACCTGATATTGTCAAAATTTTCCATCTTTGAGTCTTAGGAACTGTAAGCAATACAACTTAGACCAATATTAGCATTATCATAACGAAAACATGCCAGATTAAATAGATAAGATGATGTGGCAGTGTTATAAAAGACATTGGGGCTGCATTTAGTAAGCAAAATTTTAGGTTCCGATAGACACTGTCCTCAGGTATAGTGATTGTGGAACTAGGACCTCGAATGCAGTACCTGATACCTTAGTCGACAGATTCTGCACAATGCTTAAAACAAAATATTATCCTCATTTTTTTATGTTTTAACTAGACATATAAACTTTATAAGCAAAGAATTTAAGCCTAGAATGTGGATTGACCGCGATCGAAGACCTAGTTTTGTGATCGCAGGTATGTTGACTCCATAATCACGGTGGCATGGACCACGGTCGTGGTAAATTAGACCATATTTTAGGTCCCCTGCACTCCACTATTTAATCCAATATGCCATTTTTACACTTTTTTATTTTGCTTTCAATCAATATTCCTATGAGTACCAACCTTTCATGGATTATGGATGAACAAAAATACAAATAAAATCTACTCTATCATGCATAAATAAAAAGGATATGTGACACTTTTCATGACATGATGGGTTTCCTCCCATTGGGCACTAGGTTTAACATCTTAGCACGACGCCCCCTCCATTTCCTTTTGTGTCTTCACTTAAAAGAGCTGAATCTCTATCCTAACTTTCGTTCAATATGAAATGAGTGGTAGAGGGATAATAGATTCAGATCTTCCAAGATGATTATTGTAAGAGATGAGGAAATGGAAAGAAAATTTTAGTCTCTCCAGTTTGAAGACTTGAACCTTTTTCGAATTTTACATCAAATTTTTAATGTGGTACTTTAGGCAAAGTTGAGAATATCAATAGGCCACTCGGTGTGCATTGGAAGTTGAGCTTATTGAGAATTGATGATGGGTCTTCCATGTGCTCCTTTGGAGTGTCGAATTACAAGTTATAGTCATTGTACTCCTACTCCTCATAATCCACCAATGGCCTAGGTAAATGGATTCTCATCACATCGTCTAAGCACAATATTGGAAAGTGGTTTGAATGAGGTCTAACCCCTGACTCTAGAATTTTCTCCTCTATTTCACTTTCACCTCTAAATGAACTAGAGTCATCATAAGAGATATGCCTTAATTCTTCTTTTGACTCTAGTGCCATTTCTTCTATTTTGGCTTCTTTTTCCTTATATGACCGATTGATTTATAGATCACTGAGTAGTCTTCGCTACCAACTCATGGGTATAAGTTAGTGTCTCTTCTTGATAAACCTCCTCTTGGGAAATGGTTAAGGTAGAGGTGTTTTCAAGGTTTGCTTCCTTGCCCATTTCCTCCATCTTGACAATTTCCCATCCTAATGCCACGTAGGACTGATGCATGCCTTTTATATTCTCCCCTTTGTATTTACCTAGTCCAAAATAGCTAGTAGCCTTGGGTCAAAGCTATTGGACTCGATGATATGGATCTAATCAATATGAGCTGAAAATGACCTAAAAGAAATTAGATGAAGTAGAGACAATATCATAAGATGAAAAAATACTCGGATTCAAGACAAAGCAGAAGCTAAGAACATGAAATTAAAGATAGATAGTGAGACATAACTATTACAATACAATAGTAACCAAGGTGGGTATAAAACACCAAAACCCACTAAAGTTTGCAATAAAACACCACACTCTTACGTTGACACAAAATTAATTCAATCTTCCCCAAGAACTAACATTTCTAAGCCAAATACCAATACTTGTGAACCCACAGTAAATGCTAACCCTTGTTTCAAGTGGATTTTCCAAGACCTACACTACAAACACTTTCTACCAAGAGAATTGTCTTTCAATAGCTTTCAAAAACTAAAGAGAGAAAAAGCTTAAAGAGTCTATTTATAGCTTATTACATCAAAGACCAAAATACCCTTAATGAAAAGGAGCTCCTATGGAGTGTAAATAAAAGGTATAAAATAACCAAATCACCCTTCAAGAAGGGGTGGTCCTAGAGTGTCTTAAGGTTGCTCTTCACACTTAAATATTTGTGCAATCCCTTGTGCTATTTTGGTCTTCAAAATTATTCTTCAACATTGGGTCTCTCGGGTGCCTCATCAGGGAAAGTTCCCAAGAAACCTTCCATACATAAGATTGCTCAATTGTGTGCCCAAAATAGTCTCTCCATGCATGATATTGTGTTCTCAATATCACTATAACTGGATTCTCTATGTGTTGGCCATGCATAATGTCATCAAAAGATATGTTCGATATTTGGCTCATATGATCCTCCCCTTATTGAATAGGATTTGACCTCGAATCCATACCTTACAAACTAAAAGAAAGGACAAACAAGAACAACATCCTCAAGGCATGAGGGTTAGCATAAGTACAACAAATAACATCATCATGCCAAGGTGGTACACACTTAAAATATAACGAAGGATCCTTTGTGTTAAACATTTAAAATCTATTGAAGAATGCACAAAGGTATTGGCTAAGGAAATCACCAAGAGTTAAGGAATCCATAATGGTCATAATGGCATCACTAGATACAAAAGGTAATATTACATTTACCTTATGAGTCATAAGACACAATTGCTTCATCACCTCTTCAAAATACCACATCAAGAGTGGTGAATCAATTGAATTTAATGTTTATGAAAAACATATAGCAATGTTGTAACATCCCGTATTTTGCTTGTACTTGTTCTATGGAACCTGGTATAGCTTTGTGGTATAGGTAACGGATGAGATTTGTTATGCAAGTATTAATGGTGTAGATGGAATTATAGATGCTTCCCGTACAGTTTAATATGATGCGACCAAGTTAATGTCAATACAACTATTTAAACTTGGGATCGTAAACTAGTATTTTAATCAAAAGTTTAAAGTGACCAAGTGTGTATAAGTTGAAGGTTAGATTAAAGGGATTAGGAGCTGGAAAAGGAATAATAATTAAGGTGCTTTCTTGACTTAATTGAGCTAGTAGGTGAGTCACCTAATTGAGCCATTTGGACCAAATTAATGGACCCATGGCTATGGACCAGATTTGGGCCTATACTAATGTACTCATTTGGGCCCAAATTGAATAGAAGAGGAAGAAAATGGATAAATGTCCCAACAAATAAATCTTGCAAAGCCCAAACATAATTGAGCCCAACTAAGAAATTAAGTTAGTAGATGCATCACCAATTTTGAAATTTTTCAGCAGCTTGGACCCTTAAGTAGGTGCATCACCTACTTGGACTAATTTCTGGCTAAAAATGAGGTCAATAAGAGAAGTACTAGAGGGACCTGTATAAGATCAATATTGCTGGCCATTCTACTAATTTTGAAACAATATTCACCCTTTTAAATTTTAGCTTTCTCTCTTTCTTAACATGGATAAGAACAGCAGCCCTAAAATTCCTTCTAGGGTTCTTGAAGAAGCCCTCACCTTTGCAACCCAAGGTAAGTGAAAAAACTTTAGTTATTGTTTAATTATCTCATGGAAGATTAGGAAAAGATTTTATAAGTGCTTAATTAAAAATATAGGACAGAATATTGAAAAAGCAATCTGCTAACTTTTCTTTGATATTAAGGAACTTCTTTTTTCTTCTTTGGTTTAAAGTGTGAAGGAAAGTTCAAGTTCTTGAAGATTTCAATTAAAGAATAAGTTGCAAAATTGAGGTAAGGTGACTTCTCCATTTTTGTTCTCCTTGTATGTGAATTTGAAAGAGAATTATGGATGTGTTGTTATTGATAACTCAAGAGATATTAAGTTAAATAATGGATTACTACAATAAAATAGATTTGGGGCTGTTTTGTGGACTATTTTGTATGTTTGTTTACCGTCCAATTTATTTTGCGTGTTGTTTGGAGGGTGTAATAAAGTTGAGATGGTTTTGGTGATCTTATAAGGAAATGTATGGTATGTGGGTTTAATTGGAGGAGAAAAGGATTACAATAACACCCTTGATTGATAGATTGCGTGTTTACTGCCCGGTTACTATTTTGGTGAAGTTATGTATCCCAAATGCGTTGATCAGTTGCTGATACTAGTTTACTAAATATTCTATTATAGATAAGTAATCTAAAAGGCAGGAAGTCAAGTTGGGTTAGTTTCTGAGTTAAATATACAGGTATGTAAGGCATACTCTATTTTGTACTCTTTGGCATGAAATCGGACATTTATAGCCAATAGCCTTGTCCCTATTCTGTAACATGATAGAACACCTCCATACATTCTGATTATTAAACCTACGCATCTATCTTCGCTAGAAAATTTCAGGAGTTCTCCGTTTGTTCAAATAAGACCCATGTGTTATTTTTATCTCCTAAACACTTTATTTACATGCCAACAGCTCCTTACCTTATTTTTATTGCATTAAGTGTCCATTTATATGTATCATATTAGAAGATTATTAGTTTAAGATACCATAATGTTATGACCACCAAGATAACAATCTCAAAGGCTAAATAAACTAAGGCAAATCTACTAAACGAGTGACAGCTCATGGGTATAAGCCTATCAAGGGGCAATCTCAATACCTTTGTATGTGGGTAGCACCTCAGGGGCATAAGCCTAGCATGGGCCGATCCCAATCTTTAAATATAAGTGGCAGCTCAGGGGCGCAAGTATGATCAATGCATTTGCATTACCACTGATCAGCTGGTCATTTGCATTATATATGGCTTACAAAGATTATGAAGTAAGAATGGTAAAAATGATTAAAGGAACGTATTGTATGTAGTCCCACAAGTATATATAAAGGGGGTCTAGTAGTACTACTTATACACTTGTATCTGGTTTCTATTGAGCTCTTGTATCATGTGTTGCTACCTTCAGCCTTACATATTCAGTACATATTTTTGTATTGACGTCCCTCATGGGGGACCTGTATTCCATGATGCAGGCCCAGGTACTTCAGTTCATACACCTCACTAGTAGGAGCACAGGATATTCAGTGTCTATTGGTAAGCTTTAGGTTGATTCGTGGCTTTTCGAGTCTGTTCCATATATTTTTGTATTGTGCAGTAAGTCAAGAGTAGTGAGGGGGTTTTTCCCGACCCTAAATAAGTCTATGTATCTTTTAGAGGCTTTGTATACTAATGCAAAGTTATGGTAGTGTCTTGCCTTTACACGTGGTAGCCCCAACGGCCAAGTGTTGTATATATAAATTTGTGCTTTCCTATGTAATTATTCTCATCGATACATAATATCATATTAGTCAGAACCTTTTGTTGTCATAGCTATATGCATGAGAAGTACAAGATTATGAATTGGTTCTCTCGGTCCTTTACGGCTACGGGTGCCTGTCTGCCCCAATAGGATTTGAGGTGTGACAAAAGTGGTATCAGAGCGGGTCGGCCTAGTATGTCTACAAAGCCTTGTCTATATAGAGTCTTATTTATGGGCGTGTTGTGCACAATATCTATAAATAGGAGTCTATGTTACATTTAGGGGTTTTCTTTTTTTCTTCATATCATAGATTGCGCAATAGAGCCCATGGTGTAGGTAAAGTCATATTTACCCATTGAACCTATTTTTTTCCTCTTATTATAGTAAAGATGCCGGTTACGAGAAGGAGTAAGAATACAGGTAAGCGAATAGATGTGACTGCCGGAGAAGGGACCAAATAGTCACGACCTAGACAAACTAATCAAAGAGAGGCTCAAGTTGAGTTTGTATCCCAAATATCTTCTACTCTTCTATCTCCATAAGATCTATGAAGGAGAAGAACCATATCCTCAGAACCACCTATTAATGCTACTGAAAAAGATCTAAGGAATGTGGTATAGTTATTGGCTTATATAGTTACTGTACAATCTCAAGGACAAGCTATTCCAACCACAGGTTTTAGTTGTTCAGATAGGGAAACTAGCCTACGAACATAGGATTTTCTTAAATTGGATCCTCCCACATTCACTGGATCAGATCTTAATGATGACCCAAAGTACTTTATTGATCAAATACAAAGGGATCTAGATGTCATGCATGTGTCAGGTAAAGAGACAGTTAATCTAGTAGCATATAGATTCAAAGAGGAGGCTATATTTTTGTATGAAGACTGGAAATGATCTAGGGGTACCAATTCACCTTCAGATACATGGAAAGAGTTAAAAGAGGCATTTCTTGATCATTACCTTCCATTTCATATCTGAGAATCTTGTGCATATCAATTCCTAAATCTTCACTAAGGGAATATGAGTGTGAGAGAGTACAGCCTCCGATTTAACTGTTTGGCTAGGTATGCTCCTAATGTAGTAGCTAAAATAGATGATAGAGTGCATCGATATGTGGATAGATTGGATCCATATCTATTTAGATATTATACTATTGCTTCTTTGAAAAAAGATATGGACATAGCAAGGATACAAGCATTTGCATAAAAAATAGAGGATCAGAGGCAAAGAAGAAGAACACAAGAATTGGAAAGAGGGTATTCCAAGAGTTCTAGATCTACGGGGCAGTTTATGGCATCCCAAGGAGAGTTTAGGCCTCGATTTTCTAATAGACCGCCTAGTCCATTATCTTCTTATTCTGTAGCTAGTGCTCCATCACAGCTTCAAGGGTCTAAAGGCAACCAGTTTTGACAAAGAAGTGAGACTAATAGTTTACCAAAAATTGGGTATGAAGGGAAAGGGAGTATGAGACAAGTAAGGCCTCCTCGGTAGCTATGTAAACAATATGGAAAGCTTCATTTAGGTGTATGTCGGTTTTGGAAAAATGCTTGCTTTTGGTGTGGTAGTCAAGACATATGATGAGAGAATGCCCTTAAAGGGGCGTAGGTGGTATGGCACGACATACTAGATAAGCCATTGCATCATCATCATTGATGCCTTATTCAGGTAGAGGTGTAGAGCCTATGGGTCATGGTAGAGGTGCTAAAAAAGAATCTAGCTCTAGTGGAGTTCAGAATCATACATATGTTTTAGCAGATCGATAAAATTCAGAGGCTTCTCCAGATGTGGTTACCGGTACATAGTCAATCTTTTCACATGATGTATATACATTAGTTGATACGGGTTCTACATTATCATATGTCACTCCATTGGTTGCTGGAAAGTTAAAAAAAATAGAATTGCTAGTTAAGCCACTTGAAGTATCTACGCCAATTGGTGAATCTATTATAGCTAGGAGAGTGTATCAAAATTGTATAATAACTATTAGCGGTCGCATTACAATGGCTGACTTGGTTGAGTTAGAAATGGTATATTTTGATGATACAATGGGTATGGATTGGTTGGCTTCTTATTATGCAACAGTAGATTGCCGAACTAAGAAGTTGTATTTTCATTTTCCAAAAGAGGCAATCCTTGAATGGAGGGGTAATATTAGTGCACCAAGAGGTAAATTTATTTCTTATTTTAAGGCAAAAAGGAATATTTCCAATGGTTACATATTTCATCTAGTTACGGTGAAGAATACAAATGCGAAGCCACCAACACTTCAAACTATTCCAATAGTAAATAAATTTCCCAATGTATTTCCTGAAGATCTTCCAGGTTTGCCTCCAGAACGAGAAGTAGAGTTTGGTATTGATGTGATTTCAGGTACTCAACCAATTTCAATTCCTCTATATAGAATGTCCCCTGAAGAATTACGGGAGTTGAAAAAGAAATTTAAAGACTTTCTAGAAAAATAATTCATAAGGCCTAGTGTGTCCCCTTAGGGTGTTTGTGCGTAAGAACGATGGCTCATTAATAATGTGTATTGACTATCGGCAACTGAATAGGGTGACTATTAAGAACAAATATCCCCTTCCAAAAATTGATGACTTATTTGATCAGTTGCAAGGTGCCAAGTGGTTTTCAAAGATTGATTTGAGGTCTGGTTACCACCAAATGAGGGTCAAAGAGAAGGACATACCCAAGACAGCTTTTCAAACACGGTACGATCATTACGAGGTTTTAGTCATGTACTTTGGGCTAACTAATGCGCTTGCAACTTTTATGGATTTGATGAATACGGTGTTCAAGACATTCTTGGATATGTTTATGATAGTTTTTATATATGATATTCTAGTTTATTCGAGAACAAATAAGGACCATGCCAGTCACTTGCGACAGGTGTTACAGATTCTTCGTGATCGTAAGCTATATGCAAAGTTCTCCAAATGTGAGCTTTGGTTGAAATCTATGGCATTGTTAGGTCATATTATATCTGATGAAGGAATAAAGGTTGATACTCAAAATATAGAAGCCGTGAAGAATTTTCCAAGACCTATAACGCCTATGCAGGTTCTTAGTTTTCTTGGGTTGGCATGTTATTATAGAAGGTTTGTTGAATGATTTTCTTCAATTTCTGCACCTTTAACAAACCTAACACACAAAGCGTCCAAATTCCAATGGAATGATGCATGTGAAAAAAGTTTCCAAGATCTGAAGAATAAGTTGACTTCTACACCCGTATTGGTACTTCCAGAAGGCACAGAAGGTTATGTAGTGTATTGTGATGCTTCAATAATTGGATTAGGGTATGTATTGATGCAGCATGGTAAAGTCAAAGCATGTGACTCAAGAAAATTGCGGCCACATGAGAAAAATTATCAAAAGCATTATCTGGAACTAGTAGCGGTTATATTTTCCTTAAAGATATGGCGTCACTACTTATATGAGATTCATGTTGACATGTATACTGACCACAAGAGTTTGCAGTATATCTTCAATCAGAAGGACCTAAATTTGAGGCAGTGAAGATGGCTTGAGTTATTAAAAGACTATGATGTTGAAATCTTGTATCATCAGGGAAATGCAAATGTGGTAGCTAATTTATTAAGTCATAAGTATATGGTGGTCACTTATGGGCAGTCTATCGAACGACAAGGGATGACTAAGGATCTACACCAACTAGCCAATTTGGCGGTTCACCTTTATGAAACTCCACATGAGGGGTTTATTGTGCTTAATGCTGCAAAATCTTTACTAATAGCGGAAGTAAAAGAGAAGAAATACGCAGATCCCATTCTATTAAAGCTTAAGTAAAATGTGCAATATGGTATGATGAAAGCATTTGAACTTACGCAAGAAAGAGTACTTCGGTGGCAAAACATATTGTGTGTGCCGAATGTAGATGAGCTAAGAAAAAGGATTATGACACTAGCACATTATTCATGGTATTCAATCCATCCGGGATCAACTAAAATGTATTATGATTTGAAAGGAATATATTGTTGGGGAGACATGAAGAATAACGTGAGTGGCAATAAAGTAAGTTTGGAATAATAGATTCAAGTTAAATTCAAACCATAGTACAAAAAGAAAAAAATGGGAGGATAGGTATCGACACAAATGTTTTTTTTTTTTTTTTTTTTAAATAAATTTGAGGTTACAAATAATTAGAGTTTATCAATTAGGCACGGATCTTGGGATTATGTATTACAAAGGGAAGTGGCATATGTATGCTAATAATCAACCTCTTTTTAGTAGATCAAGTGTGGGTAGGTTTGGTTATAGATTTTGATGCTAGTCTTTAAACAAAACACCAAAGATTCACCCACTAATTATCAGATGTTAACCATGAAGTTTGAGGTTTTGCTCTTGATTATGTCATCCCGAACTAGTTCAGGTTATCTTTCAGAACTCATGGTGGAATCAGTGCCACAATCATCATCATCATCCTTTAACTAGCACTGTTTCAAAGGATTTCAAAGTCTTGATTTTACAGATTTATGCTGGTTTATCTAGCTTATTTTAGTTGCATTTTATACTTTTCTATTTCTTTAGTCATAAATGGTTAAAAAAGTCTTAATCATTTCATATAGGGTTAGCTGTACTTATTTGTAGAAATCCTAAATGAACATATTTTTTCTACGCCAACTTTCATCTTCATACTATGATTTACTTATTAAGAATATTGAGTTCCTGTCAGTTTTTCCCTTGTTTTACATCTCTTGAAAAGTGACATATATTTACTCAATTGGTGCAAAACAATCCTGGGTTTAATGTTCAAGATGGTTCTAACATTTCTTCACCCGATGCGAGTAATGCACAAGCTTTAAAAGGAAAAATTCTTCTAAATTATTCCATCTCAACTCATACTTTGGTTTATGAAAAGGTATTTTATCATTCAAATTCACAAGAAAATTAAATTATAAACTTCTAACTTGATTTAATGAATTAAAGAAACTTTGAATTCAGATACGTCCTCATTCCACATTGAAAAAATATTTGAATATTTATCGAGCATAATTTTTTCTAACTTTTTGTTTAGTTTGGATGTGTAGGAAAAATGCAGGTGATCAAATTTGAATAGCATCTACCACAAGTCAACCCAATCTAGATTGAAGCGAATGATGAGGAATTTTGTAGAGTTTTTCTGATATATGTTCAAATACATTTGATTTTGTGTGGATCTTAGTACAAATCTTTACAATGTTGTTTTATAATTAGTATGTGTATTAAAAGAAATATTTTTTTGACGTTCATTATAAATATACTCATTTGAATTATTGATTATCTTATAGGTGCATGATATTATATATATGTATGTATGTTTATATGTATGTAATGTCATTAGAGATGTATACATTTTCAGAAAAATAATTATTTTTTACGCCTAAATCAATTTCTGAAAAATGTGGCTTGAACTATAAAATTTTAGACAATATTGCCACACTTCAAAAGTGAGCCTTATTAATTAAATTGTGGCATGTACATGAAACATGCTTACACTTTACAAGTGTTGTCATAGAGGATGTATAAAAGGCTATGATTTTGAAGTATGGCTAGTTATAAAAAAATCCATGTTTCTTAAGTGTTTTTATAGAGGTTCTACATAAGGCCACACTTGTGAAGCGTGCCCAATAACAAAGCAAAGGCAACACTTACGTGTAGCGTTATCAGATAAAAGTGTAGCCTATGAAAAGATGCAAAGTATGGCCTTTGTACTTTAATGGCCATGCTTTTTAAATGTTGTTGATATGGCAAAACTTCAAAAGTGTGGCATAAAGTCAAAGGTTAAGCCTTTTTCGGCCACACCCCAAAAAATGTGTTGCCTAAAGTCCAAAGTGTAGCCTTTGATCAAAGGACACACTTTTTGCTACTTCAGGCCACACTTTAAAAGGGTGGCAGTAGGACTAAAATATTGTAGTGGGGTCAAAATAAGATATAAAAGTCGCAAAACCACACCCACCATGTTACCAACATAAAATTAACATTTCGGATTTACTAGCACAACCTGTTTTGCCATCTAACGCATATGTTAATAAATATTGACCTAAGTCAACTATAAAGCCTTTTTAACCGCCAAAAATCACAAACTCACACAAGTTATACCAAAATACATTAGGAACTATACCAATCATCGCCATTCCCCAGAAATACTACAAAGCAACTACGGGGAGGGGTAACATGGTCAAATAACACAAAAATGAACAAGGCAGAAGGCAAATAAACTCTAACTTTAATTTTTCTTTTGGATCTAGGTTCTTTGGGTAAAGACAGGCTCAAATAACACAAAATCAGCCATAAACACACCACAAAAAGATATGCACCATGAGATCCCACCTCAAAAAGTTTTAAACAAGGCACAACAATGGTGGATATAGCTCAAATTCAACCAAACCTTGCTCTAAACTTAGATGTAGACACTTTAAGTGCTAGAGAACAAGAATCTAACACTTGAAACTATCAAAATAAGATTAAAATTAGTAGATCTAAGTTGAGAAATCTGGATCTACTATCAAGACACAAGAAACTACTTTTTTGTGATTTTTCTTGACTCTGGACTCTTTTTTTGTGAGATTTTCTTAGATCCAAGGCTTAGAGTTGTGGGAACAACTCTGATACCAAATAATACAAGAACAAACCTAGTAACCAAAATTTAAGACTCAAGAAACAAAAATCAGCAACTAAAGAAAGAGGAGAAGAAGTAGAGACACTTGAATAGAAGATTCAAAAGAAAAAGGATAGATAATGAGACATTTACCAACACTAATGAGAAGAACTAAAGAGTATATTAAACACAAATCACCAATGTTGATTACACCTTATTCTTAGGTATACATAAAAGGAGTCACCTGTCATGCCTCAAATCCTATTGGGGCGGACTGTCACCCGTAACCGAGGAGGCCCGGGAGAACCAGCTCATAACCTTATACTTTTCATGCATACCTCTATGACAACCCAAAATTCGGACAACATCATGTCACATATAAAATAAAATAATCACCTGTATAAGCTCGAGCACACATATATATGTATATACAATACTTGGCTATTGGAGCCATCACGTCTATTAACAAAACACCACCTTGACTGTACATTAGGTCTACAAAGCCTCTAGATAGTACACAGAGTTTAACTAAGGTCAGAACACACCTCTCCATATAACTAACTTCTATACAATACAAAAAGGGACTGGATATGACACGGAAAGCCCCAAAGAAAACTGGAGCTCACCAAAAGTAGCTGGATATCCTGGCTCTTACTTGTGCAGTGTATGAGCTGAGGTACCTATGCCTGCTGCATGAAATGCAGGTCCCCCATGGGGGACGTCAGTACGAAATATGTACTAAGTATGAAAAGTTGTAGATAATCACATATGATATAGGAGGTCAATAGAAATCAGAAACAAGTGAATAAATCGTAATAGGTGTGGACCACACTTAATAGAACTTGTGAAAACCTGTACATTGTATTTATTCAATCACTTTACCTTTGTTCTTATCATCTTTGTAATCATTACTATATTGTACTGTGACCATTAGGCTGCCTCCAGTACATATCAACTGGGATCGACCCATGATAGGCTTATGCCCCTGGGATACCACCCATAAAAGCATAAATAGGGATCGACCCATGATAGGCTTATGCCCCTGGGATACCACCCGATAAAAGAGAACTTCCATCACTTAGTTCAATTAATCTTTGAGATTGTTATTTCGGTCGCCACCACATTTTTGATACTTTGAATCAATAATACATCAATAAGAGACAAATAAATAGACCATCAATGCAATAAAAATGAAGTAAGAACTCATTGGCACATCAATGAAGTGTTTTGGAGTCATCAATGCCATAACAATAAAGTAGGAACTTATTGGTCTATCAATGAAACATTTTGGAGTCATTAATAGAACATGGATCTTGTTTGAGTAACTGGATACCTTCTGACATTCATTAGTGCAATAAACATGTAAGATTTGGAAAACAAGTAAGTATTGGAATGTCTTGACATCTTGTAGGGTGGAAACAAGTTAATTGGTAATGTAGGGCATCATACAAAACAATTATGGATCATATGTTATTGAATAACTTTGGAAACTTTCTTAATAGAACAATTGTTCACTTTCATGCCAAAGATATGGTATAGAGTATGCTTTACATACCTGACTGTCAACCTTCAATACTAGTCCCAAATGGACTTCCCATCTTTTCGGATTACTTATCTACAATGAACATATATAGCAATCTAGTATTAGCAACCAAATGTCACAATTTAATTTTTTGAATTCACCAAACTAGTGGTTAAGTAGTAAGACTTAATTACACCATAAAGGGTGTCACTTTAACCCTATTATACTCCAATTACATTCACATGCCATCCATATTAATACAACATCCTCCAATATCAAGTTTGGATTCATTTATCCTTCCAACCAATCCATTAAACCAAATTGAGCCATAGACATAAATAATCATCAATTCAATAGTATATCACCATATCCACCTTCCATAACTCAATTACCATATCCACCTTCCACAATTCAATAAAACTAAACCATGAAAAATAGTCCATAACCCTATTTCCATCACCTTTCAATAACAACCAATACATATAATCCTCTATAACACATATACATATGGAAAAGAACAAAGGCAAACAATATTCATACCTTAGAATTCACCTCTTGATTATGCAATCCTGTTTTCACAAATAATAGGTGTCGTTCGAAGCTCTCGATATTACAAACACAGTTATCTGATTACTTTGAAATTTCTACGGTTGAATCAAAAGTAATTTAAAGGTCAAATTTGGCTAGGGTTTGTTCTTTCTCAATGATTGATGATGAGAATGAGTTTTTGAACTCATATACATGTATATATATACACATATTCCCGTCCAATATTTAATAGGAAATGACCAAAATGTCTTTAAAATTGAAATAATGTCGAATCTGTCCTTTGGTGGACTGTTTTGATTAGCTAAAGTAGATCAACCATAACTCTTTGCTCCGATATCGGATTTGGGTGAAATTGGTATCGTTGGAAGGATAATTCAAAGGGATTTAATTTCAAACGAAGTAGGCCACCCAGTTAGTCCTGTACAAGGAGTTATGGTTGTTTGAAGTTGACCCTAAAAATCTGTTTTGATAGGCTGAAGTAAAACGAGTATAACTCCTTACTCAGACGTTGTATTTGGATGAAACAAATTTAATTGGAAAGAAGACTCAAAGATATTTTTTTTAATAGGTTGGAGATCTCCCATTTCATTTTATTAAGGGAGTTATGATCGTTCTAAGTTGACTAAAAAATTCGGCTGGCCTCAGTAGTTTGTGTGCAGGAAATTTTCCTGCACATTCACTATTCCCAAATATCCCGGCCACCATTTTATAGTTTCGAACATGCTCGGTTATATCCGAAACCTATCCATTTTTGGAAATCTTAATATCGTTGGAAAGCTTATTCAATAACCTTCTCATGGAACCATCGACGGGAAAATTCTGGTATAAATAAAATAAAAAAATTAATTCCATATAAATAAGACCAATACACGTACTTGAATACGCCAATACACGTACTTGAATATGGGGTGTTACATCACCTTCCCCAAGAACAAAATTTTCTTTCCATTTTGTCAACAAGAGTGATTCCAAACACAATGATAACCCTAGTTTCAATGTCTTTTCCAAGACCTACACTAAGATGGATTTTCCAAGTCCTACACTAAGGAAAGAAAATACAATTTGAATTTTGCTCAATCAATTAATCAAATTTAATGAGAATAAAAGCTAAAATGTCTATTTGTACTTATTACAACACAAAGACTAAATTTCCCTTAATGAGAGCTTAAAGGAGGTTCCTCTTCAGTGTAATTTTGGAGTGTATAAAGTCCTTAGGGCCCTTAATGAGAGGTGACTCTTGAGTGTGGGAAACCTGTTCCTTTCTTCACTTGTACAAGGCTTTGAAAAGGCTCCAAAAGGACTTCAATCACTTGAAAAATCCAAAACATAAACCTTCTACAAAACCTTAGAATACATGTACTCCTTATGCTTTTATCAATGGAGAAATGTTGGGACGAATAAACCCCTTATACAAAAGATCCTTAATTTGCTCCTTGAGTTCCGTTAACTCAGCTAGAGCCATTCTATATGGAGGAATAGATATTTGAAGAGTGTCCAGAAGTAAATCAATACCAAACTCTATTTCCCTATTCGGGGAAACACTAGAAGGATTATCCGAAATGACCTTTGGAAACTCATCAACTACTGGAACTGACTGCAAAGAAGGACCTTCTGAGTGTGAATCTTTAACCAGTACAAACTGATAAAGACACCCTATAGAGATTAACCTTTGATCTCTAAGATAAGAAATAAATAAACCCCTAGGACCTAAAAAGCTACCCTCTCATTCTATTTTTGGCTAACCAGGGAACCTAAAGATTACCTTACAAGTCCGACAGTGTAACGACGCATGACAAAATTGCAACCAGTCCATACCCAAAATCCTATAAAAATCCACCATTCCCAACTCAAACAAAATATACTAAGGTTTGCCTATCAGCAATAGATACCACATACCCCTTATAGATATATTTAATAATAATTGAGTCTCCTACCAAGGTAGAAATAGATAAATGGTCTGAAACAATTTCCTAATCAAAACCCAAAAAAATAGCTTTATAAAGAGTCAAATAAGAAAGAGTGGAGCCCGGATCAAGCAAACAGTATACATCACGGGAAAAGATCTGTAGCATACTTGTAACGATATCAGGTGATGCCTCGGATTTTTGCTGAGATGCCAAAGCATACAACCTATTCCAACTAATACGAGAATCAGAAGCAGTAACAAAATAAGATGCCATAACACTAAGTGTAGTATTAGAAGATGAAGCCACCAGAATCTTATTATTAGCCCCTGTAGCAACCTTGTTGATGGAATAATCCTTGAGCCTATGGACAACCTGACCACGCTTAAAAAACTTATCTCTACCTTCATCACAGAATCCCCAATGAGGACGACCGCAAAACTAACAATGAGGGCAAGGAGAAACAAACTGACCTCCACTCTCCTAAGATTGGGCAACCTGAGCTTGAGAATTGTCACCACCTTGGTGACACCTGTCACTCGACTACTATGGGTAAGGATCATTGGTGGCAACAAAGGAACTAGAAATCCCCCACTTCTTTTTCTTTTACTTGCCATAATCTCTACCACCCTAAGACTACGCACTTCCCTGATAAAAAAACCTATGACGCTTGACCTATCCCCAAATTTTGCCTGCCTTCCTTGTCATCCTAAACTTCCTACATATAAACTATCAACCTAGAGATGTCCATATCCCTATTGATCAAAGCAATCTTCCTTTCCAAAATCAAATCTCTATTAAACCCAAAAGAGAACTTCCTCATTCTCGACCTCATATTTGCCACCAAAAAAGGAACATCCCTTGAAAACTAATGAAACGTCAAGGTATATTCCCTCACAGGCATCCTCCCTTGCCTGAGTTTCATAAACTCCTCCATTTAAGCTTCCCTAAACTCCTGAAGAAAGAAATGATCTATGAAGGCATTAGAAAAGAATTCCCACAACCCTTCCTCTTCCATATCACCCTTATCTTTCTCCCACTCTTCATACCATTGATAACTAATATCTTTGAGTTAAAATGCCATAAAACTAACTCACTCCACTTCCGAAGCCTGTATAATCCAAAATATCTTTTCCAATTCATCCAGAAAGCCCTATAGGCCTTCCTCCACGTTCACTCCCATAAAATTAAGTGGATCCATCTTCATAAATTGACCAACCTTTATGGCCTCAGTGGAAAAAACACTAGATGCACCTCGCTCAGCATGAACAACGACTATCTGAGCAATAACATGAACAGACAAATGAGACTTCGTATTTGTCACGTTACTCGAAGGGACCTGAGAAGCAGTAGGAGGAATAGGAGGAACTACAACACAATAAAGAATAGGACCATGAGATCAAAGATGTACTCTAGACGTAAAAGTTACCCCTTAACCTTTACCCCAAGATGTGATGGAAGAGTTTCTTTGTGTTCCAGATATAAGAGGCATGATCTCAAAGACAAACAACTAAGAATTAGAGAAGATTCCAGTACTGAAAATTTTAAGAAAGTGAAACATTCCTAAATATCTCACATTCTCACTCTAATGAGTGTGGCACGCTTCACAGCCCTAATAGAAACTCTACTCAAAACAGCTTTTTGGACATCCTATTTGACCATAAACCTAAAGATTTGATACCAACTTGTCATGACCCGAACCAGGGCCTAGATATAATGGGCATCCCAAGTCCAACTAGGATCGGGGACCACCCCCTTAACCCAATGATAATGCTCAACTTACACGTCAATTTAAGTACAAGGAAATCATCATCAATATATTTACCCAACTTTGGAGTCGGGGTCGAATCCACGAGGAACAATGTGAGTGGATATCAAGTTAGTTCAAAGTAATAGATACAATTTAAATTCAAACAATAAGTACAAAAAGATGAAAATTGGAGGATAGGTATCTACACTAATAATTCTTTTTGGATTTTTTCTAGTATTAATTCAGGGTTACGAATAATTAGAGTTTATTAATTAATCACAAACCATAAGATTATGTATTACTAACGGAAGTGACTTGTGGATGCTAATAATCAACTTCTTTTTAGTAGATCAAGTGTGGGTATGTTTGGTTATAGGTTTTGATGTTAGTCTTTTAACAAAACATCAAACTTTCATCCATTGATTATTTAAAATACCAATGGGTGTGTTCAATATTCGGTAACCAACAGTCAATTTAGGTATCCTTATTTCTAGGATAATACCCATGTCATAGTTAACTTCACAACCATCCTTATGTCTAAGATAGTGATATATTAGCAAAAACACATAATTGTCTACCATTGCTTTGGTCTCCACATCCTTGTTTCAAGGATGTTATGGATTCCTAAAGTTCACTCACAACCCTTCTATCAAAGATTGCTTTGAAATTTATAAAGTTTTGTGTTTTCACCAATAAAACCTATGTGGTTATTTGGGGCATTCACCCACAAATCCTAACGATGTTAGCATAGAAATGATAACGCCCATTAACATGAACTGCTAAATAGAGTCTAATAATAACAAACACTCAAACTTAAACACTTATTAACACATAACCCCAAGAGGGAGATCTAGCGACACATAAGATAAATAAGCAAAAAATATATCCATAATCTTCATTGAAATGCTTTATTGAAGTTTAAGTTAATATTACATCAAACATTGAACTTCCAAAAAGCTCCAATAGAAGTGAGCTATTCCTCCAAAAAGTTCTCCAATGTATTCTTCACCCAAAATTTATACAATATTTTCTTCTCCAAGAATGGAGGCTATGATGTCATGAACCAAAACCTAACTATTGGGGAAGATAGAATTTTATGACTATGAATGAATGAGATTCTTAGGGTTTGAGTCCTCTTTTGTCAAATTTGGGATCGGTCACGTGCATTTACATTTCTTCCTTTAGGCTACAATTCTCCGCCATGCCGCAATCGCATTGGTCTGGCCACGACCGTGGCTATCACAATTGCGGTTAATTAACCTTTTTCAATTAGTTACATTGGAGGTCCTCAGGCCGCGACTACGGTAACTGAGGATAGTTTGGCACTAGCTATTCAGCTACACTTTCTTTCCTTCTTTTGATTATTTTATGCTCCAATCCACATATTTCTATTTCATCAACTATGTGCCGGAAAAATATAGATGTTATTGCATTTAATCACAATTGTGTCTCATTTATTCATTCAAAACACGGTAATGTGCATGAATGTTGAGTGCAAATGACTGGTAAAATCACCACTTATCACCACCCCCAATGTTAAGCTTTGATTGTCCTCAACAACACTGCCTCTTACCATGAGACAACAATTATCTATGCCTTAATAATCATAATGACTTCAAGTTTAGTTACTACCATAACTTCTCAATGCACACGGGCTATGCTATTTTCATTACACCCCTCAACATAAAATGTAATATCTAAGGATGTATAAGACTTCTAAGAGCAACCAATAAATAACAACCAATACTCTAGAAGTTACTCACTTTTGACAAAAACTAAGCTATACTCCATTTGCCTCATTACTCGGAAAGTGACAAAATCACCCACCCCAATTCATTCACATGCCTCCTATCAAGAATGAAAATTTTACACAGCAAGTGCCAAATATGCAACATGTAATTTAAGTGTAAAACTCTCTCCCTCATAAATGAAATATCAATGTTAACAAGTGTCATACCATAGGCTTGACCCTATATTAAGTTTAAACTACAAAGAAAGTAAATGGATGGAGATCTAAAAGGACTTTCTATGCTTTTAACGTTGGTTTAGGTTAGGGCGGGATATAATTCGGGAAAAACATGGATACACCTTTCTTGACCATCTATATCACACTATTTAATTCACCTTTTTGGATATGGTCCACTCCACTTTTTTCTCTAACTTTTCATATGCCCATATTTTTGCTTCCTTTGTTCACTTATTTTCTTCTATTGTTTTTACTAGCAATTTTCATGCAATTCTTTCCTTTGTGGAACCCTTTCTTCTATATTCATTTTCTATCAATTCTAAGGAACACTAGGTATTTCATTTACAACT
The DNA here is from genome assembly GCA_030864215.1 of Capsicum pubescens. Lineage (NCBI taxonomy): Eukaryota > Viridiplantae > Streptophyta > Magnoliopsida > Solanales > Solanaceae > Capsicum > Capsicum pubescens. The sequence continues at coordinate 186,073,785 of CM061544.1, read as the reverse complement.
TCGTGGACCCAAACTTATTTTTGTCAATCTTTACCACCCCTAACTTAGGATTTTAGCCTCAAGTTTCATCTTTATGTTCAAGGAAGGCATGGTTCAAAATAAGGATAAATGAATGGTTCACGGTTTGTAATGAGTTTGAAAAAGAAAGGTCCAAAGTCTCAAAGTATGTGACTAGGGATTACATTCATGCACGGGTAGGATTTTTAGGCTAGTGGGTTTCCAATGCCAAAAGATGGCCTTAGATCATTTCTCAACAAAATACAATTGACATTAGCTATGAAAGACTAACGAGGTAAGTTCTAGATAACACAAATATACAAGAGATGAGTTTAAATAGCTCACCACTCATGGCATGCAAAATTCGCCAAGGAAACTCAAATATCCCTCCCACTAGAGACAAATTTGGAGTATCCATTTCTATTCATAAGTCAAAACCTTACGAAACTACGAAAAGAGAAAAAGTTTTGTTACAAAATTGTTCACGTCCATGCCCTTGATTTTTGCAAAATTTAAGACCGAGTGGGGTGTTTGTTTTGCATTAGCACCACTTAAATTTTCTAAATCATGTCATCAACCAAATCCTTAGCCTCACATTTTTGCTCAAAATAGACAAACCAACCATAGGGCTACTGAGACTTCACCAATGGTGCACAATGTGATCCCAAATTTACAATTTGCAATGCCACAACTACTCAGACTTCCCTTGTATTCATGAAATTTATGCTATGGGTACCCAAACTTCCCATGAATCCAAGTCTCAAAACCCAAACATAATGCTTTATCTTTAAGAATGTTGTCACTCAATCTATCATAGGGCAAAGCTAGCCATGCATCACTACATCAAAATAAAATTAAAGTAAAAGAAAAATAAGACTAAAACCCCATGATAATACATAAAATGTGGGCACCATTAGAGTGCCCAAACATGTAGCATCCCAAAACAAAAACAAAATAATATCTAGAATGTCCTCCTAAAATAACATTAAAAGAAAAATCCAGCCATACATCACCAAAATAATATAAATTTGGGGGCACCCCCAACTAAAAGAAATGTTGTGTGCTCACTGCATATGAAATAAAGCAAGAGTAAGAAGGGTCTCCCTAAATTTTCTTCAAGAGATGCTCTCTCCCCCTGACTCTACACCATCACCAGTAGTATCATCAGCATCACCAGCAGACCAATCTGCAGAGGACTTGTCTTCACTATCCAACTTTGGTGAAAGTAGTCGATGATTGGGATTGACGACCTTAAAGATTCCCTTTACCCCTTTCTAAAGATTCTTGAAGAACTTATATCTTTTTTTCTATTTATTTACCATCTTCTTATGTTAGTCAATGAATTCATTGTATACTCTAGCTAAGACTGAGTAGGCCCTCTCCATCTAGGCAACAGTTGTTTGCATCTTCTTCTGCTCCTCTGTGTATTTCTAGACATTAGGCTACGTACGAGTGGAAAGCAGTGGAGGACTCTCCTAGTCCCTGAGGCAATTTTGACAATAGCTCCTTAACCACCTAAATCTATCCTGAAATGTCATTGAGGGGTTAAATTATGAAGGTCTATAAGAGTCTATGTCCTCTTGGGTCGATTTTCCAGAGTTTGCCTTCCTGTTTTTGCTCTAGCCCAGGGCACCATCACTCCTGATTTGAGTGGGATGATACGGGGACCTAGGTACACCCAAGTATCTATAACATACTCCTCTACTTCTGCCCTCTTTCAAAGATCAGTGATAAGGGAAGGGAAAAAATATGTGTACCTTCATGTTTTTTGAAGTACTGCCACTCTAAAAGAGCAATCTCACCTATATTAAGAGGGATTCCAGATAGGATACAAGCAACTATCTGAGCACAATATTTTTTGACAATGGTCATATTGGTCCATGGCGATTCTCGGCTACATATGATCTTTAGCCAAAGCTTGGCCTCTGCCGTGAAGTCATTCATCAAAATATCTCTCTTGGTGAGGGCCTAGGGAACTGCTTTTCCAGGATATAAAATGTTTGTCATCCTGGTCCCTGGCTTACATATTTTTTCCTGGAATTGTTTTATGTTTGTATATGGTAGCCCATACACCTCGTTGATTCACTCCTATCTGAAGTACACTTTCTTATCCCGAATCAGCATTACTGGGTTTATGAGAGAAACTACCATGAGGTTTAGTAGAACTCACGTACCCAGTGCTTATTTTCATAGTAGGAGTCTGGGGAAAAGCACATCCACCGGGTCGCAGTGAGTCAAGCATGGAATTCTTAAAGTTTCTCCTCCACATTGTCTAGGATAATACCCCTTTCAGGGAGTAACTTAGTCCTGTGGAAATCCACATAGTAGAGGTATTGGCATTGAGCAGCCATGAACCTGATGTTGTCAAGATTTTCCAACTTTGAGTCTTAAGAACTGTAAGCAATACAACTTAGACCAATATTAGCATTATCATAACAAAGACATGCCAGATTAAATAGATAAGATGATGTGGCAGTGTTATAAAAAACATTGGGGCTGCAATTAGTATGCAAAATTTTAGGTCCCGATAGACACTGTCCTCAGGTATATTGATTGCGGAACTAGGACCTCGAATGCAGTACCTGATACCTTAGTCGACAGATTCTGCACAATGCTTAAAACAAAATATTAACCTCATTTTTTTATGTTTTAACTAGACATATAAATGTTATAAGCAAAGAATTTAAGTCTTGAATGTGGATTGACCGCGATCGCAGACCTAGTTCTGTGATTGCAGGCATGTTGACTCCATAATAACGGTGGCATGGACCACGATCGTGGTAAATTATACCATATTTTAGGTCCCCTGCACTCCACTATTTAATCCAATATGCCATTTTTACACTTTTTTATTTTGCTTTCAATCAATATTCCTCTGAGTACCAACCCTTCATGGATTATGGATGAACAAAAATACAAATAAAATCTACTCTATCATGCATAAATAAAAAGCATATGTGACACTTTTCATGACATGATGGGTTTCCTCCCATTGGCCACTAGGTTTAACATCTTAGCACGACGCCCCCTCCACTTCCTTTTGTGTCTTCACTTAAAAGAGCTGAATCTCTATCCTAACTTTTGTTCAATATGAAATGAGTGGTAGAGGGATAATAGATTCAGATCTTCCAAGATGAGTATTGGAAGAGATGAGGAAATGGAAATAAAACTTTGGTCTCTCCAGTTTGAAGACTTGAACCTTTTTCCCAATTTTACATCAAATTTTTAATGTGGTACTTTAGGCAAAGTTGAGAATATCAATAGGCTACTCGGTGTGCATTGGAAGTTGAGATTCTTGAGCATTGATGATGGGGCTTCCATGTGCTCCTTTGGAGTGTCGAATTACAAGTTATAGTCACTGTACTCCTACTCCTCATAATCAACCAATGGCCTAGGTAAATAGATTCTCATCACATCGTCTAAGCACAATATTGGAAAGTGGTTTGAATGAGGTCTAACCCCTGACTCTATAATTACCTCCTCTGTTTCACTTTAACCCCGAAATGAACTAGAGTCATCTTAAGAGATATGCCGTAATTCTTCTTTTGACTCTAGTGCCATTTAATCTATTTTGGATTCTTTTTCCTTATATGACCGATTGATTTAGAGATCACTTAGGAGTCTTCGCTACCAACTCATCATCATAGCTTAGTGTCTCTTCTTGATAAACCTCCTCTTGGGAAATGGTTAAGGTAGAGGTGTTTTCAAGGTTTGCTTCCTTTCCCATTTCCTCCATCTTGACAATTTCCCATCCTAATGCCACGTAGGACTGATGCATGCCTTTTATATTCTCCCCTTTGTATTTACCCAGTCCAAAATAGCTAGTAGCCTTGGGTCAAAGCTATTGGACTCGATGATATGGATCTAATCAATATGAATTGAAAATGACCTAAAAGAAATTAGATTAAGTAGAGACAATATCATAAGATGAAAAAACACTCGGATTCAAGACAAAGCAGAAGCTAAGAATATGAAATTAAAGATAGATAGTGAGACATAACTATTACAATACAATAGTAACCAAGGTGTGTATAAAACACCAAAACCCACTAAAGTTTGCAATAAAACACCACACTCTTACGTTGACACAAAATTAATTCAATCTTCCCCAAGAACTAACATTTCTAAGCCAAATACCAATACTAGTGAACCCACACTAAATGCTAACCGTAGTTTCAAGTGGATTTTCCAAGACCTACACTACAAACACTTTCTCCCAAGAGAATTGTCTTTCAATAGCTTTCAAAAACTAAAGAGAAAAAAATCTTAAAGAGTCTATTTATAGCTTATTACATCAAAGACCAAAATACCCTTAATGAAAAGGAGCTCCTATGGAGTGTAAATAAAAGGTATAAAATAACCAAATCACCCTTCAAGAAGGGGCGGTCCTAGAGTGTCTTAAGGTTGCTCTTCACACTTTAATATTTGTGCAATCCCTTGTGCTATTTTGGCCTTCAACATTATTCTTCAACACTTGGGTCTCTCGGGTGCCTCATCAGGGCAAGTTCTCAAGCAACCTTCCATACATAAAATTGCTCAATTGTGTGCCCAAAATGGTCTCTCCATGCATGATCTTGTGTTCTCAATATGACTATAACTTGATTCTCTATGTGTTGGCCATGCATAATGTCATCAAAAGATATGTTGGATATTTGGCTCATATGATCCTCCCCTTATTGAAAAGGATTTGACCTCGAATCTATACCTTAAAAAATAAAAGAAAGGACAAACAAGCACAACATCCTTATGGCATGAGGGTTAGGGTAAGTACAATAAATAACATCATCATGCTAAGGTGGTACACTCTTGAAATATAACGAAGGATCCTTCCTGTTAAACATTTGAAATCTATTGAAGAATGCACAAAGGTATTGGCTAAGGAAATCACCAAGAGTTAAGGAAACCATAATGGTCATAATGGCATCACTAGATACAAAAGGTAATATTACATTTACCTTATGACCCATAAGACACAATTGCTTCATCACCTCTTCAAAATACCACATCAAGTGTGGTGACTCAATTGAATTTCAAGTTTATGAAAAACATATAGTAATGTTGTAACATCCCGTATTTTTCTTGTATTTGTTCTATGGAACCTGGTATAGCTTTGCGGTATAGGTAACGGATGAGATTTGTTATGGAAGTATTAATGGTGTAGATGGAATTATAGATGTTGCCCGTACAGTTTAATGTGATGCGACCAAGTTAATGTCGATTCAACTATTTAAACTTGGTATCATAAGCTAGTATTTCAATCAAAAGTTTAAAGTGACCAAGTGTGTATAAGTTGAAGGTTAGATTAAAGGGATTAGGAGTTGGAAAAGGAATAATAATTAAGGTGCTTTCTTGAATTAATTGAGCTAGCAGGTGATTCACCTAATTGAGCCATTTGGACCAAATTAATGGACCCATGGCTATGGACCAGATTTAGGCCTATACTAATGTACTCATTTGGGCCCAAATTGAATAGAAGAGGAAGAAAATGGATAAATATCCCAACAAATAAATCTTCCATGGCCCAAACATAATTGAGCGCAACTAAGAAATTAAGTTAGTAGATGCATCACCAACTTTGAAATTTTCAGCAGCTTGGACCCTTAAGTAGGTACATCACCTACTTGGACTAATTTCTGGCTAAAAATAAGGTCAATAAGAGAAGTCCTAGAGGGACCTATATAAGATCAATATTGCTGGGCATTCTACTAATTTTAAACACAATATTCACCCTTTTAAATTTCAGCTTTCTCTCTTTCTTAACATGGATAAGAAAAGCAGCCCTAAAATTCCTTCTAGGGTTCATGAAGAAACCCTCACCTTTGCAGCCCAAGGTAAGTGAAAACACTTTAGTTATTGATTAATTATCTCATGGAAGATTAGGAAAAGATTATATAAGTTCTTAATTAAAAATATAAGACAGAATATTGAAAAAACGATCTGCTCACTTTTCTTTGATATTAAGGAACTTCATTTTTCTTCTTTGGTTTAAAGTGTGAAGGAAAGTTCAAGTTCTTAAAGATTTCAATTAAAGAATAAGTTGCAAAATTGAGGTAAGATGACTTCTCCATTTTTGTTCTCCTTGTATGTGAATTTGAAAGAGAATTATGGATGTGTTGTTATTGATAACTCAAGAGATATTAAGTTAAATAATGGATTACTACAATAAAATAGATTTGGGGCTATTTTGTGGACTATTTTGTATGTTTGTTTACTGCCCAATTTATTTTACGTGTTGTTTGGAGGGTGTAATAAAGCTGAGATGGTTTTGGTGATCTTATAAAGAAATGTATGGTATGTGGGTTTAATAGGAGGAGAAAAGGGTTACAATAACACCCTTGATTGATAGATTACGTGTTTACTGGCCGGTTACTATTTTGGTGAAGTTATGTAGCCCAAATACGTTGATCAGTTGTTGATACTAGTTTACTATACATTCTATTATAGATAAGTAATCTAAAAGGCAGGAATTCAAGTCGGGTTAGTTTCTAAATTAAATATATAGGTATGTAAGGCATACTCTATTTTGTACTCTTTGGCATGAAATCGGACATTTATAGCCAATAGCCTTGTCCCTATTTTGTAACATGATAGAACACCTCCATACATTCTGATTATTAAACCTACGCATCTATCTTCACTAGAAAATTTCAGGAGTTCTTCGTTTGTTCAAATAAGACTCATGTGTTATTTTTAGCTCCTAAACACTTTATTTACATGCCAACAACTCCTTACCTTATTTTTATTGCATTAAGTGTCCATTTATATGTCTCATATTAGAAGATTATTGGTTGAAGGTACCATAATGTTATGACCACCAAGATAACAATCTCTAAGGCTAAATAAACTAAGGCAAATCTGCTAAACGAGTGACAGCTCATGGGTATAAGCCTAGCAAGGGCCAATATCAATACCTTTGTATATGGGTAGCACCTCAAGGGCATAAGCCTAGCATGGTCTGATCCCAATCTTTATATGTAAGTGGCAGCTCAGGGGCGCAAGTATGATCAACACATTTGCATTACCACTGATCAGCTGGTCATTTGCATTATATATGGCTTACAAAGATTATGAAGTAAGAAAGGTAAAAATGATGAAAGGAACGTATTGTATGTAGTCCCACAAGTATATATAAAGGTGGTCTACTAGTACTACTTATACACTTGTATCTGATTTCTATTGAGCTCTTGTATAATGTGTTGCTACCTTCAGCCTTACATATTCAGTACATATTTTCGTACTGACGTCCCTCATGGGGGACCTGTATTCCATGATGCAGGCCCAGGTACTTCAGTTCATACACCTCACTAGTAGGAGCATAGGCTATTCAGTGACTATTGGTAAGCTTCAGGTTGATTCGGGGCTTTTCGAGTCTGGTCCATTTATTTTTGTATTGTGCAGTAAGTCAAGAGTAGTGAGGGGGTTTGTCCCGACCCTAAATAAGTCTATATATCTTTTAGAGGCTTTCTATACTAATGTAAAGTTATGGTAGTGTCTTGCCTTTACACGTGGTAGCCCCAACGGCCAAGTGTTGTATATATAAATTTGTGCTTTCCTATGTAATTATTCTCATCGATACATAATATCATATTAGTCAGAACCTTTTGTTGTCATAGCTATATGCATGAGAAGTACAAGGTTATGAATTGGTTCTCTCAGTCCTTTACGTCTACGGGTGCCTGTCTGCCCCAATAGGATTTGAGGTGTGACAAAAGTGGTATCAGAGCGGGTCGGCCTAGTATTTCTACAAAGCCTTGTCTATATATAGTCTTATTTATGGGCGTGTTGTGCGTAATATCTTTATATAGGAGTCTATGGGACATTTAGGGGTTGTCTTTTTTTCTTCATATCATAGATTGCGCAATAGAGCCCATGGTGTAGGTGAAGTCATATTTAACCATTGAACCTATTTTTTTCCTATTATTATAGTAAAGATGCCGGTTACGAGAAGGAGTATGAATACAGGTAAGCAAATAGATTTCGCTGCCGGAGAAGGGACCAAATAGTCACCACCTAGACAAGCTAATCAAAGAGAGGCTCAAGCTAAGTTTGTATCCCAAACATCTTCTACTCTTCTATCTCCAGAAGATCTATGAAGGGGAGGAACCATATCCTCAGAACTACCTATTAATGCTACTGAATAAGATCTAAGGAATGCAGTATAGTTATTGGCTTATATAGTTACTGTACAAGCTCACGGACAAGCTATTCCAGCCACAGGTTTTAGTTTTTCAGATAGGGCAACTAGCCTACGAACGTAGGCTTTTCTTAAATTGGATCCTCCCACATTCACTGGATCAGATCTTAATGAAGACCCAAAGGTATTTATTGATCAAATACAAAAGGGCTCTAGATGTCATGCATGTGTCAGGTAAAGAAACAGTTAATCTAGTAGCATATAGATTCAAAGAGGAGGCTATATTTTTGTATGAAGACTGGAAATGATCTAGGGGTAACAATTCACCTTCAGATACTTGGAAAGAGTTAAAAGAGGCATTTCTTGATCATTACCTTCCATTTGATATCCGAGAATCCTATGCATATCAATTCCTGAATCTTCACCAAGGGAATATGAGCGTGATAGAGTACAGCCTCTGATTTAACTGTTTGGCTAGGTATGCTCCTAATGTAGTAGATACAATGGATGATAGAGTGCATCGATATGTGGATAGATTGGATCCATATCTAGTTAGATATTATACTATTGCTGCTTTGAAAAAAGATATGGACATAGCAAGGATACAAGAATTTGCATAAAAAATAGAGGATCAGAGGCAAAGAAGAAGAACATAAGAATTGGAAAGAGTGTATTCCAAGAGGTCTAGATCTACGGGGCAGTTTATGGCATCCCAAGGAGAGTTTAGGCCTCAATTTTCTAACAGACCGCCTAGTCCATCATATTCTTATTCTGTAGCTAGTGCTCCACCACAGCTTTAAGGGTCTAAAGGAAACCAGTTTGGGCAAAGAAGTGAGACTCATAGTTCACGAAAAATGGGGTATGAAGGGATAGGGAGTATGAGTAAAGTAAGGCCTCCTCGGTAGCTATGTAAACAATGTGGAAATCTTCATTTAGGTGTATGTCGGTTTTGGAAAAATACTTGTTTTTGGTGTGGTATTCAAGACATATGATGAGAGAATGACCTTAAAGGGGCGTAGGTGGTATAGCACGACATACTAGATAAGCCATTTCATCATCATCATCGATGCCTTATTCAGGTAGAGGTGTAGAGCCTATGGGTCATGGTATAGGTGCTAAAAGAGAAGCTAGCTCTAGTGGAGTTCGGAATCTTACATATGTTTTAGCAGATCGATAAAATTCAGAGGCTTCTCCAGATGTGGTTACAGGTACATAGTCAATCTTTTCACATGATGTATATACATTAGTTGATCCGGGTTCTACATTATCATATGTCACTCCATTGGTTGCTGGAAAGTTAAAAAAACCAGAATTGCTAGTTAAGCCACTTGAAGTATCTACGCCGATTGGTGAATCTATTATAGCTAGGAGAGTGTATTGACATTGTATAATAACTATTTGCGGTCGCAATACAATGGCTGACCTGGTTGAGTTAGAAATTGTATATTTTGATGATATAATGGGTATGGATTGGTTGGCTTCTTACTATGCAATAGTAGATTGCCGAACTAAGAAGTTGTATTTTCTCTTTCCAAAAGAGGAAATACTTGAATGGAGGGGTAATATTAGTGCACCAAGAGGTAAATTTATTTCTTAATTTAAGGCAAAAAGGACAATTTCCAATGGTTACATATTTCATCTAGTTACGGTGAAGAATACAAATGCGGAGCCACCAACACTTCAAACTATTCCAGTAGTAAATAAATTTCCCAATGTATTTCCTGAAGATCTTCCAGGTTTGCCTCCAGAACGAGAAGTAGAGCTTGGTATTGATGTGATTTCAGGTACTCAACCAATTTCAATTCCTCTGTATTGAATGTCCCCTGCAGAATTATGGGAGTTGAAAAAGAAATTTAAAGACTTTCTAGAAAAATGATTCATAAGGCCTAGTGTGTCCCCTTGGGGTGTTTGTGCGTAAGAACAATGTCTCATTAAGAATGTGTATTTACTATCGGCAACTGAATAAGGTGACTATTAAGAACAAATATCCCCTTCCAAAAATTGATGACTTATTTGATCAATTGCAAGGTGCCAAGTGATTTTCAAAGATTGATTTGAGGTCTGGTTACCACCAAATGAGGGTCAAAGAGAAGGACATACCCAAGACATCTTTTCAAACACGGTAAAATCATTACGAGGTTTTAGTCATGTACTTTGGGCTAACTAATGCGCCTGCAACTTTTATGGATTTGATGAATAGGATGTTCAAGACATTCTTGGATATGTTTATGATAGTTTTTATAGATGATATTATAGTTTATTCGAGATCAAATGAGGACTATGCCAGTCACTTGCGGCAGGTGTTACAGATTCTTCCTGATCGTAAGCTATATGCAAAGTTCTCCAAATGTGAGTTTTGGTTGAAATCTATGGCATTGTTTGGTCATATTGTATCTGATAAAGGAATAAAGGTTGATACTCAAAAGATAGAAGCCGTAAAGAATTGTCCAAGACCTATAACGCCTAGGGAGGTTCGTAGTTTTCTTAGGTTGGCATGTTATTATAAAAGGTTTGATGAAGGATTTTCTGCAATTTCTGCACCTTCAACAAACCTAACACACAAAGCGTCCAAATTCCAATGGAATGATGCATTCAAAGAAGTTTCGAAGATCTGAAGAATAAGTTGACTTCTACACCCGTATTGGTACTTCCAAAAGGCACAGAAGGGTATGTAGTGTATTGTGATTCTTTAAGAATTGGATTAGGGTATGTATTGATGCAGCATGGTAAATTAATAGCATGTGCCTCAAGAAAATTGCGGCCACATGAGAAAAATTATCAAAAGCATTATCTGGAACTAGTATCGGTTATATTTTCCTTAAAGATATGGCGTCACTACTTGTATGAGATTCATGTTGACATGTATACTGACCACAAGAGTTTGCAGTATATCTTCAATCAGAAGGACCTAAATTTGAGGCAGCGAAGATGGCTTGAGTTATTAAAAGACTATGATGTTGATATCTTGTATCATCCGGGAAACTCAAATGTGGTAGCTAATGTATTAAGTCATAATTATATAGTGGTCACTTGTGGGCAGTATATCGAACGACAAGGGATGACTAAGGATCTACACCAACTAGCCAATTTGGCGGTTCACCTTTATGAAACTCCACATGAGGGGTTTATTGTGCTTAATGCTGCAAAATCATTACTAGTAACGGAAGTAAAAGATAAGAAATATGCAGATTCCATTCTATTAAAGCTTAAGGAAAATGTGCAATGTGGTATGATGAAAGCATTTGAACTTACGCAAGAAAGAGTACTTCGGTGGCAAAACATATTGTGTGTGCCGAATGTAGATGAGCTAAGAAAAAGGATTATGACACTAGCACATTATTCAAGGTATTCAATCCATCCGGGATCAACTAAAATGTATTATGATTTGAAAGGAATATATTGTTGGGGAGACATGAAGAATAACGTGAGTGGCAATAAAGTAAGTTTGGAATAATAGATTCAAGTTAAATTCAAACCATAGTACAAAAAGAAAAAAATGGGAGGATAGGTATCGACACAAATGTTTCTTTTTGTTTTTTTTTAAAATAAATTTGAGGTTACAAATAATTAGAGTTTATCAATTAGGCACGGATCTTGGGATTATGTATTACAAAGGGAAGTGGCATATGTATGCTAATAATCAACCTCTTTTTAGTAGATCAAGTGTGGGTAGGTTTGGCTATAGATTTTGATGCTAGTCTTTAAACAAAACACCAAAGATTCACCCACTAATTATTTTGAATACCTAATGGGTGTGTTCAATAATCGGTAACCAACCCTCAATTTAGTCATCCATATTTCTAGGATAATACCTATGGCATAGTAAACTTCCCAACCACCCTTATGTCTAAGATAGTGATAGATTAGCAAATGACAGACATAATTATATACAATTGATTTGGTCTCCATATCCCTCTTTCAAGGATGATATGAATTCCTATTGTTTACCCAAAACCCTTCTTCTGGAGATGGCTTTGAACTTTCTAGAGTTTGAAGTTTTCACCCATCAAACCCATGTGGGTATTTAGGGATTGCACCGATAAATCCCAACCAAGTTAGCATAGCAAAGATAAAACCCATCAACATGAACTTTGAAATAAAGTCTAACAATAACAAACTATATACACTTAAATCCTTATTCAGACATAACCTAAGAGGGAGATCTAGCTACACATAAGATAAATAAGAAAAGATATACCAATAATCTCCATCGAAATTATTTATTGAAACTCTAGTGAATATTAATTCAAACTTGAACTTCCAAAAATATCCAATGGAAATGAGCTATTCCTTCACTTAGAAGGTCTCCAATGTATTCTTCAAACAAAATTTATACAATATTTTCCTCTCCAAGAATGGAGGCTATGAACTCAAGAACAAAAACCTAACTATTAGGGATGATGGAATGCTATGAATATGAATGAATAAGATACTTATGGTTTGAGTCCTCTTTTGTCAAATTTGAGATCAGTTACGTGCATTAACAATTCTGCCCTTAGGCCGTGATTCCCGCCATGCCGCGATCTCACGGGTTTAGCCACGACCGCAACTATCGGGACCATGATTAACTCACACAACTGTGGCTATCGTGACCATGATTAAATCATGCGAATGTAGTCAATTGACCTTTTTGACCTAACCGCAATTGCGGTAATTGAGGCTAGTTCTACACTATGTCTTAAGCTGCAATTTCTTTCCTCCTTTTGATTTATTTAATCTCCAATCTACATCTTTCTATCTCATCAACTATGTTCCTTTATAAGTGAATATTAGTGCATTCAATTACAATTATGTCTCATTTGTTCATCCATAATATGGTAATATGCACTAATGTTGAGTTTGAATAAGTGGTAAAATCACTATTAATCACCCAACCCAACTACTTTTTACACCTTTAGATGAACTGAATTTCAAGCATATAACAAGATTGTGTAAATACTCTCGTGAAGACTCTGAAATAGGGTCACAACCTTGACCGACATAACTGAGTCTACTCGCACTAAACCAACCATCCAACCATGAAAAACCAAAGAAAATATCAAAACATATTATGATAATTAGGCCCAAAATGTAATATAATGGAACAGTGAGAAATCATGTTTGATGATGTTAGCCTCCCAACTTATTCTAAAGCTAAGTCCAACACCAATACCGATCCCACCCATACCAACCCCTAGAAGTACCACAAAGCCTCTATCCAAAATAAAACAAATACTTGGTTGGTATATGCTCCCAACCATGGACAAAACCAATATCCAAATCAAAAGAAAATTGGTTAAGAATGTCCATATCATGAAATAGAGCCTTTTGAAATGATGGAAGCTCACCACTTCAATGCAAATGTTGTCCCCAAGTAAATCACTATGTAGTAGGATTCAAATGGTTGGTTCCTACATAGCATGGGTATACAACTGTCAGTAGACGAGTTAGCAAGTGGCCGCTAGGATGTATCCCAGATAAGGATAAAGTAAATCCATTTAAACAACTAAGTAAAACCATCCATGATGCATACAACCATACATATATATACTTGTCGAGAAAGGGAATCCGGATTTACCATGAATTTAAAACCTTTACCTGGGTTGTGTAACTTTGGCGTTTAACCACACCTGTGGACCGTATGGGTTCAGCTCCCCTGCTGAAAGAGTCCTAGTACGTTTAGCTACATGACCAGGTAATATCCGATGAGATGAATAGTACATCCCTTCACTATAAAACGTGACACTCATACGCGGTCATTGAAGACCCTCATATCAGCAAATATGAGTTTCCAATTTTTGTCCCTCCAAAATCTCCACCTTGTATGGCTTAGTTACACATCCAACTATTAATACCCAAATTAAAAATCATGTTTAAACAATCCAATTACCATTTATTAACCAAGGTCAATTATTTGTGGTATAGTTATACCAACCATACTTGTAAAATTTATCCATAGCCAAACCATTTAGGTTAAGGGGACTCTCAAGTTCCCTTTTCGTTTACCATATTAACCTCTTAAGAGACTACCATGTTCTCCACAAGCATAAACAATTAGCCATTAACCTTTGTAAAACATTTACCCCATTTATAGTTTCATAAATAAGCTGAAAACAAGCAAGAATTCCATTTAAAGAAGTCAACGCAATGAACATATCTTTATAAACATTTTATCAAACACCTTGGGGTCTTAATTTAACCAAAACCAATTCCAAAGTCCATTAAACCATTGTTGTGCAATCGAATTTCCCAAAACCATCATTGTCGCATATAAAAGCATAATTAACCATAGAAAACTATAACCAAGACATTATAAAAAATCCCATGCTTCTAATCCAAGCAAAAGAAAACCCTGATACTGCACATGCAAAAATTTCTACGTAGATTTAATTTTTGAGTATTATGGCTACTACGTCCGGTGGGAATATCCCACCGAAGGATTCATCTAAACAGGTTATAGAGAATGTACAAGCTACAAAGTATGTCGAATTACCTAAATCCAAATCAACAGAGCATGAAAACATAAGTGCCTCCAAAACCAATAGTAATGTTGCATGGTGAACCACCGATTACGTGGAAGTCTCCAGAAGGTAAGAGTTTGATTATTCAAGAGAATCTACAACATGCAATTGTTGGTAAGTTCTCTTATGGCAGGCCATATATTAATGATCTTCGAAACTAATTCCAAAATAATGTTGAATTAAGGGAGATTGTAATATAGGATTTATATTGGGTCCAAAGATCAAAATTCTAGGAAATTTTCTAAGTTCTACAAACTAGGGTGTTTTATTTAACTAAGTTAATCAACAAAAATCAATACAAGATAATTCCAAGACCAAAATTAAATCTCAGAATCAAAATATATTTGTAAGTATTTAAATTGCATCACTTCTATAAAAAATAAATAAAGGGTATTTATACTACCTAAAGAGACCATAAAATCAAAGCCCAGCAGAAAAAGTACAAAAAAAGGTCGATGGCCACTTACCTGTGCCTACATGCAGCCTGGCCTTGGGTTCATGTGCCAGATACAGCTTGAGGCTATTTACAAGTAGGCACCTACAAACACCAAAACAAATTCCTACACCTTCTGCTCTCGGGATTTTGTACTTCTGGAACTTACCTTACCCACATGCGATCTATATGTGCTACATGTGGCCTGCATATTGACATAAGTAAGTGCTGGAAGTTCATTTTCATCTTTTCACCCTATGGATCTTCAGTTCTAGTACTAACCTAATTCTCATATAGACCACATGTGCTATATATGTTCCATATTTAGACATAGGTAAGTTATAGGCCTTCCAACTCTTGTAACCATGCTTTAAATCTTCAACTTTCATGATATGTTTTGGTCATGTACATCTAAAAAGTGTTAGAAATACCAAAAATTGATCAAGTAAGTAGACAAAAACTCCATTTTTCATCTTTTCATGAACTTAGCATCCAAAACGTAGCTTCCCACATAACATACCCAAAACACATCATATCTAACAAAACAACCTAAGAATCTTGCATATTTTCATAGTTTTAAGCATTGAAAGTGCTATATTTTTATAACATATCAACACCCTCAACTTACAATGTTTGCATGTCCGCAGGAAACATAACACAACAAAACAAACTAATCCAAAATACGTCGCTTAACTTGGAGAATCTAAGATATTTAAGACAGTAAATCAACACTTTAATCTTAAACGACAATACCTCCTCCTAGCTCAAATTTTCAAAACCAACTGTGCATAAATATGAAACCCAATAATATGACACAATGAGATTAAGGTATGCCATTATATTAGAAAAAGAAACTCATGCATATATAGACAAGTTACACTACCCAAAATAAGTAAGCTACTAGCAATAGGACTCATGTTCTCTAAAAATAAAAAATCCCACTCAGTCATTTGAAATAATGCATGCCAATGCATGGACAGTTAAGAGACACTCACTCTCAGATGAGAAATTGAAATCAATGTGCATCAAATACCTTAGGCTTGCCCTTATTTTCTTTACCTTATTTTTGAGAAGTCAAGCTAGGATCACTACTTTTCTCGGCTTGTAATATAGGCTTGGGGGATGGTATGATACGTATTGATATCAAGTGACACAGACTCCTTTGCATTACACTAACTCTAGGGTCCACTTATTTACCATCTTTCTTTTTATTTTGCCCTTTTCATTTGTCATTGCACATTCAGGTTTGGTGTGGTCTTTTATTATTTCTTTTTCATTTTTTTCATCCTTTTTTTTCTTTTCTTTTGTTACCACACCCATCCCTAAAACCTTTTTTTCTTATTTTTCCCTTATACATACCGACTTTACATCACACACCCTTATGATAGCCACCCTTAACTTAGGCAATTTTCCTAAGTCGAGGTGCATAATATCAAAGGAAAAATGTGCTAAAATAGGTTATTGAAACATGAATAGGAAGGTAATACGTGAAACAAGAAAAAACAAGTTATAAGGCTTAAATTAGGGTTCAACGGATACTATTTAATATAGGAACGGTCATTTAGGCTAAAAGTGGACTAAAAATAAAAAAAATAGCCTATGATCCTTTCCTAACTGACTATCCTACAATGTAGGCAAGAATAACTACGCAAGATCTAAATTTAACACACAAAGGGAATTAAGTAGCATCTCGCATACAGATGGAATATAGTTAATATTACACATTACGACTTATCTGGTTAATGCAATTGTTAGACAGTGATTATCATGTACCTAATACTAATTTCATAACAAGATCCATAATGTTTACACATATGTACATTCACACAGTTTTAAAATTTTGAAGTGGTATCATTTTTCTCATAAATCATTCAAAAACATGACAACTACTCTAAATACTTAAAAATCACCTAATTACATAGAAACACAACGTAATATAAAAGAAAACATAATACGACATAGTGTTTTTGACCCAGACATGTTCGTTCTACAACCATACCATGCCGACCAAAAAAGGAGCACATCAATAAAAATTTGCGCCGACTATGGTATACCCCACTCCAAACTAAGTACTATGCACTGTTACCTATATATTAAAATAATATAAAAAAAGTAATAAGGGCATCCCTGGGATGCACTAAGCATCTGTGTCATTACCTTCTCCAAATTAGGGTTTATCTACTAATGGAGGCCATGGTGGTGGAGGTGCAGTGTGAGAAGATGCACCTGCCGCTAGCTCAGCACACTTCTGCCGATTAACTAATATAGTCTCTATCGAATCATGGGTGGCCCTTTTTAGGGGTTGTTCATATGGCATTTCTAGATTTTACAGGTCCCCCTTTAGGAATCTCTTGGTCCCAAATACATTTCCATATCATCCTCCATGAATAAATTAAAGTATTTTGGACTATGCAGAGGTGATAGATGAATAACTGGGGATATAAGTAGAGAGATGAATGATATATGGCTCTCAGTGAGAGAGCATACCCCTACTCTAACTAGGACCACCTCTTTTTTAATGACTCCTAGATTCGACATCTCAATCTTTCTTAACCAAGACAATACTTGACCCGCAAAAAAATCTATCTATGATTGCAACAAAAATTGTAGCTCTAACATTGCATCCTGATGCACAAACTATAGTCTGAACTTAGCCATCTCTAGTGTAGTCTAGACCAATGGATGAATATTCTCATATAATATAAACACCTCAGTCTCAGCATTACATAGTCGAGTAGTCATCGCTTTGATTCTCTCCTCATCAACTGGTATATATGGAAAACTGGCCTCTATAGCAATATCCATCTCTATAGTGTCTATCTAAGACACCAATCACATATAATCTGGCTATCGCACTTTCATAGACACATCAAAACCTACTTGCTCATCATTTAGTTTGAAGGTAATCTCATCTAAGTCCAAATAAATCAACACCCAACCAGTGGATAAGAAGGGTCTACCCAAGATAATTGAATCTTGGGGATCCACTTCATAGTCAAAAATTATAAAATGTATTGGGTAGGTGAAGGATGCCACCCTTACTTTTAGTCACGCAAAATAGACACTGGCTCCTTTATAGATAAAAAAATCATCAATATTCTTATAGATATAGGCTTGAGTTCTTATAGCCCCAACACTTGTATATCACTAGCGACATTAAATTAATTCCTGCTCCCAAATCATATTGAGCTTGATTAATATCAAAACGCCTAATAGAACATTAGATGGTGGATGCACCTGTCCCTCTTCTTTTCTATTGATGGTGCATGAGAAATTATACTAAAATGTCGCACCTCATCTTTGGTATCATCTATGACCAAGTTGGCATCGTACTCTCTCATAATCATCATCACTATAAGTCAGCTTCTCAAACTCAACTTTGGGTGGCTCATTAGCAATAATATTATCCTTCTTCATCTCATTAGAAGATGAATCAAAATGATTATCATGTAGGGAATCACTCCTAGTATTAATATCCATACAATGAGCAAGTGTTGGAGGATTCTGCACTATGTTACTAGGAAGGGTACTTGGCTGTCTATGAGTGAAAGTGGCAGAGATCTGCCCATACTTCTTCTCTAATTACTTGATAGCAGTTGCATATGACTCAACCTTTTGGGTCAATCCCAAAATATCAGCCTTAAGTTCTTTAAGGGAAGATTCCTAACACTCTTGGCCCTTCATCAATTTAGATAACCTTTCTTCTATTCTTAATTCCACATCTCTTCTGCCAGGTGGAATGCTTTTGTCTCACTTCTCTTTGTAATCATCTCTCTATCTCCAGTCACTGTCTCTATCTTTATGATCATAATAGTTCCAACCTTGGTTTCCTTTCCCTTGGACTCGGAAACCATCCAACAACCAATCAAATACATAACCTCTTTCTCAAAGTCATACTCACAAACTCTAGAGAATATACACTAAGCCACTAATTCATTAACCTTTGCATAATTTATTGTTGCAAACTATTTGGCCAACTAACTAATATCAGTCCTTAATAGTGAAATCTCCTAAGCTATAGCATCCCCATCCACTTTTTACTCACTCGAAACTATAGTGGCATACGTTCCAAAACCTCTCTCAACCTCCTGTATTTGCCACCCTCAGTTAATTAGCAAGATATAATCCATAATACTAAAAGTTATCTCTCATCACAATATCATAAAGGATCTTCCATAGATAGTGTGTGCCATAACTTTGGAATTGATGGTCAGGGCTCTATATAATATCTCCATCTAGCTTTCCCCTGAAATTCGATGGTTGGGCACCATGCTAAGCTTATTCTTAAATCCGAACTATTCCTAATACATAGATTCGAACTGCAGCTTCTTAAAATCATAAATCTCATTCTTGACATGCAACAACCTAGATGGAGGAAAGAGCCCATTCAAAAATTGGCTACATAATTCATTCTATGTAGTGATAGATACTATTTGATGTTTCTAGCCATAAATATGCTTCTCTAGTAAGCGAGAAGGGGAATAACCTCAGTCTAAGCACCTCCTAATCTATACCAGGAATAGTATATGAAGGTTTGTATCGTCTGTAGGCTACCCCACAAATACTGATGGCAGATGGCCAGTCATCTCAGGTTTGGAAAGGATGACACCCAAAGGGGGTGTGGGTCCATCTCGAGTTGGCCTTGGTGGGGGTGTGTGATCGGGTTCGTGACCCTTTGGTTCAGGGCCTATAAAGGGTGGGATGCGCCTTCCTCTACCAGCTATAGCTTTTAGAGTAGTTGATTAGTGGCTCACCCTTAAGGTTTGGTATCAAAGCTAGGTCACGGGTTCGAATCCCGCTTACACCATGCGCAGGTTCGAGGGCGAACCTTTCCCTAAGAAAGGGGGGATGATGGCAGATGGCCAGTCATCTCAGGTTTGGAAAGGATGACACCCAAAGGGGGTGTGGGTCCATCTCGAGTTGGCCTTGGTGGGGGTGTGTGATCGGGTTCGTGACCCTTTGGTTCAGGGCCTATAAAGGGTGGGATGCGCCTTCCTCTACCAGCTATAGCTTTTAGAGCAGTTGGTTAGTGGCTCACCCTTAAGGTTAAATGATACAAAATCAAACCAACAACAACAAGAACATCAAGTAGACTCGGATTTCAGTCCAACAACACCAAGAACAACAAGTTTAACATTCAGTTTTTTAGCCCAACAACACAAGAACAACAAGATAGATAACAATGCTAGTGAATCGAAAAGAGCCCCACACGGCTTCACTAGACTTCAAGATAACAAAATCAACAACAACAACAAGATAAAGAAAGATAGATAACTTGACATATAACATTCAAGAAACTAAGAACCCTAACATCAAGAGAGGACCCTAAGTCTAATGAATATAAACACCAAGTTCTTACGAGGACCAAGAGGCACTCAAAGACCTCAAAACCCTTGTTTCTAGCCAAAGAGACAACACAAGTATCCCTCTACTTGTGAGGAGATAGTGGCGGCTTCCAAGTGTGGAAGAGAGAGAGAAATGTTTAGTATTTTAGGTTACAAATTTCAGCATTCAAAAAGTGAAGTCTAACTCTCTAACTTGTTCTATTTATACTACAACAAAAGGGGTAAAATGACCCATCCGCCCTTGCTTCTTGTGCCAACCTTGAAGAGTAGTTTATTACACATTAGGACCCCTCTTCACACATAAAAACGTTTAGGTCCTTGGTTGGTTCAATCACCAACTCACACACGGCCACTTGCATGAACAAAGCTTGGAGTTTTTGTAATTCCCGAGCTTGGCTTCGTGTGAAAGGCCGTGTACGTGTGGAGGCTGCCCCAACCGTATCATCCTCTCCATCTTGAAAGGAATTTGACCTCAAATTCAGCATTTGGTCATCTTCAACCGCATCAACGAGGGAGAGATCACCAACATTGAAAGTGTTGTGCACTTGATATTCGGGTGGAAGGTCAATCTTGTAGGCGTTGTCATTGATTCTCTCAAGTACTTGGAAAGGACCATCACCCCTTGGCAGCAATTTGGACTTCCTTTGAGCTGGAAACCGATCCTTTCGAAGATGCACCCACACCGAATCTCCGGGTTCAAGCACAAGCCTTCTTCTCCCTTTGTTTACCCTTTTTGCAACCTCTTGGTTCTTCTTTTCAAGCTTGAGCCGCACCGTCTCATGCATTTTCTTCATTGCCTCGGCTCTTTTAGTTCCATCTAAGCTGGTCATGAGATCACTAGACAAAGGAGTGAGATCTAAAGGGGTAAGGGGATTTAGGCCGTAAACACATTCAAAGGGAGTCATTCCCGTGCTCGAATGTATTACCCGGTTGTATGCAAACTCCACCAAGGGTAGGTGATCTTCCCATGAAGTCAGTTTACCTTTGACCATAGAACGTAGCATAGACCCTAAGGTTCTATTTACTACCTCCGTTTGGCCATCGGTTTGTGGGTGGCAAGACGTGGAGAAAAGTAACTTCGTTCCAAGCCTACCCCACATGGACTTCCAAAAGAGACTTAGGAACTTGGAGTCCCTATCGCTCACAATAGTCCTAGGTACCCCGTGAAGCTTTACAACATGTTCAACAAATAATGAAGCTACACTACGAGCATCCTCGGTTTTAGCACATGGAATAAAATGAGCCATTTTAGAGAATCTATCAACAATAACAAAAATGCTATCTCGGCCCTTTCTAGTCCTTGGCAGCCCCAAAACAAAATCCATCGAGATGTCCAACCAAGGTCTAAGGGGAGTAGGGAGTGGGGTGTACAATCCTTGAGGTAGGTGACGAGATTTCGCACTCCGACAGGCCACGCATTGACTACAAATTTTAGTGACGTCTTTGCGCATTTTTGGCCAATAGAAGTTCTCCTCTAAGATTCCGAGGGTCTTGTCTACCCCAAAGTGCCCCATGAGGCCTCCGTCATGGGCCTCCCTCACAAATAATTCCCTCCAAGAACTAGAAGGAACACACAACCGCCTCCCTTTGAACAAATACCCATCGAACCGAGAGTAGGAAGAATGGTCATTCTCTTTAAGCCAACGGTCCCTTCCCCACTCTTCGCATTCCCTAAAGATAGGAGCGAAGGTAGGATCCTCGGGATACAACAACCGCAAGCTCTCAAAACCCATCAATTTCGAAGACAAGGTAGCAACAAGCACATGCTTCCTAGACAAGGCATCGGCAACAACATTTTCCTTTCCCCTTTTGTAATGAATTACATAAGGGAAAGTCTCGATGAACTCAATCCACTTAGCATGACGCCTATTCAACTTGTCTTGGCTCTTAAGGTGTTTCAACGACTCATGATCCGTTCGTATCACAAACTCCTTAGGCCACAAATAATGTTGCCAATTTCCCAAAGCTCTAACAAGGGCGTACAACTCCAAATCATAAGTTGAGTAATTAAGAGTTGCCCCTTTGAGCTTTTCACTGAAATAAGCAACGGGCTTACCTTCTTGCATCAAAACAGCCCCGATGCCAATCTTACTAGCATCACACTCTACTTCAAACATCTTATCAAAATCGGGCAATTGCAATAAAGGCGCCGAGATGAGCGTAGCTTTCAAGGCCTCAAAAGCCCTAGCTTGCTCATCACCCCATTTAAAGGGTCCGTCCTTTCTAATTACCTCGGTTAAGGGGGCTGCTATGGAGCTAAATCCTTTGACAAACCTCCTATAGAAGCTTGCCAACCCGTGGAAACTTCGGATTTCTCCAATAGTTTTAGGGGTCGGCCAACTTCGAATAGAGTCTATCTTGGAATCGTCCACTTCCACACCCCTTGAGCTCACGACAAAACCCAAGAATATAACCTTATCAACACCAAAAGAACACTTCTCCATGTTGTCATACAGCTCCTCCTTTCGGAGCACATCAAACACACATCTCAAATGCATTACATGATCATCAATAGATTTACTATATACCAACACATCATCAAAGTAAACCACCACAAATTTTCCAATATAAGGCTTCATTACATGATTCATTAGCCTCATAAAGGTGCTAGGAGCATTGGTAAGGCCGAAGGGCATGACCAGCCACTCATATAGACCGAATTTGGTCTTGAATGCGGTCTTCCACTCATCACCGGGTTGCATGCGAATTTGGTGATAGCCACTCCTAAGGTCCACTTTAGAAAACAAACAAGATCCGTGGAGTTCATCTAACATATCATCTAGTCTAGGGATTGGATGACGATACCTTATAGTGATTTTGTTGATGGCTCTACAATCGACGCACATACGCCAAGTTCCGTCCTTCTTTGGTACCAAAAGCACCGGAACAGCACACGGACTCATGCTTTCCTTGATGTATCCCTTGTTGAGAAGCTCCTCAACTTGTCTTTCAAGCTCCTTAGTGTCCATGGGATTGCTCCTATAGGCCGGTTTGTTAGGAAGTTGTGAACCCGGTACCAAGTCAATTTGGTGCTCAATTCCCCGAAGTGGGGGCAATCCTTGCGGAAGTTCTTGAGGAAATACATCTTCATACTCCTGCAACACACAAGAAATCAAAGGGGAAATGGAAGAATTAGTGGGGTTAGTATTAAAACAATGGGCCAAGAGTAACATCGGCTTGTTTTCATCATGATCCACGAAGAGTTCTTTCCTCCTAGCCAACATCACTACATTTTCCATCTCCCTTGTCGTTGGGACAGCCTCGGATGTCCCGACTTCCTCACCTACGGCACTCCCCCCCTTTTCTCCCTTCCCGGATTCCTTTCCCTTTCCCTTCAACTCTCTCATCTTTTGGTGCCACTCGTTTACTTGGGAGGGTGAAAGAGGATGAAGTGTGACCTTTCGGCCATCCTTCTCAAGCGTATACCGGTTGGTCCTCCCATCGTGTTTAGTAGACCTATCATATTGCCATGGTCTACCTAACAACAAGTGACTTGCTTGCATTGGGATCACGTCACAAAGTACCTCATCGTGGTAGTTTCCCACCTTAAACCGAATCACACATTGCCTTGTGACCCTTAATTCACCACAATCATTCAACCATTGTAGCTTGTAAGGACTAGTGTGTGGTGTAGTTGGTAGCTTCAAGAAATTCACCATAGCATGGCTCGCAACATTTGTACAACTACCACTATCAATCACCAAGGTGCACACATTCTCCTTTACAAGACACTTAGTATGGAATAGATTTTCCCTTTGACTCGGGTCACCTATCGCCTTATTAATCATGACACGTCTAACCACAAAGTTAGGAACCACACACTCCCCTTCTTGTGTAAAGACATCTTCACTACCGTCTACTTCATCATCATTCGGCCCATTTTCAGCTCCCTCTCCATCTTGAGGCTCGGCCTCATCCTCCCCCCTTTCGGAATCCACCTCCTCACCAAGGTAGTACACCTTTCCTTCTCGTAGGATCACATTGCGCCGGTTCGGACATTCATTGGCCTTATGCCCCCAACCTTGGCACTTGAAGCATTGGAACCCCTTTGGGTTGGGATATTTGGGAGCCTCCGGTTTCGGAGGGAATTTAGGGACGGTTTTGGACTCGGGCGGCTTCATAGGAGCGGGTTGGTCCTTGTTCTTGGTCCAACCCGAGGGGGTTTGTACCCTTGCCTTGAAGGATGATCTCTCCTTAAGTTCCCTTTCAATCTCAAGGGCCGCTTGGAATATACCGTCAATGGTTTCAAACCGGTGAAGGGTCAAATGAGTGGAGATCTCTTTGTTCAACCCACACTTGAACCGGATGATGTCGTGACTGATTTGCTCCCCACGATGATCAAGTTTCAACATGAGTTGTTGGAACTCGTCAAAATAGGCCATCACACTCTTGCCTCCTTGCCGCAAGCCATATAATCTAGCAAGCAACTCATGACGATATCTCTCGGGAAGGTATCGTTGTCTCATCAAATACCTCAACCGATACCAAGGTGGTGGATGCCCATCAACTAATTCATTACCAAATCGTTTAACATACTCCCACCAAGTGTTAGCATAGCCCTCAAGGTGAGCTATAGCGTAGCAACTCTTCTTTTCGTCCGAGATGTCATTAACTTGGAAGACCTTGTCACAAGCCGATTCCCAAGTTAAGTAGGCCTCGGGATCACTTTCACCCTTAAAGATGGGTAGGATCAACTTGATGGTGTTGATGCCTACGTCTCTCTCTTGGTGTCGGTTTCCCCTATCTCCATACCCCCGGTATCTCCTAGGTTCTCCTCGACCCCCTCTTAACTCCTCCTCCCTCATATAAGCATCATCAAAGGCTCCATCTCCTTCATACTCCTCTCTACCGTATCCTTCAAAGTGGGCTGGTCGGCCTTGGCCGTTTTGATTCGGAGGATTTGGAATTTGTGGTCTTTGGTTTAATGGAGCTTGGAATGGAGGGTTCGGATTTAGTGGAGGTGCTTGGCGTCCAAATCCCTCTTGTGGAATTGGAGGGGCTTGGAAATGTAGTGGTCTAGTGGAGTCTCGGTTTGGAGGAAAATAGGTAGTTTGGCTTGCGGTATTTAGTGGAGCTTGGGGTGCATTTAGCATTTGGTGGACTGTTTCGGGGGTGATGGTTGCGGAGGAGGTCCTATCATGACCATTGGTAGATACATGTAGAGGAGTAGAAGGATGAGAGTTCCTTTGACTCTCCACTTGTTCTAATCTCCCACTAATAGTCGACACCTCCCCCTTTATTGCTG
Organism: Capsicum pubescens; assembly: GCA_030864215.1. Lineage (NCBI taxonomy): Eukaryota > Viridiplantae > Streptophyta > Magnoliopsida > Solanales > Solanaceae > Capsicum > Capsicum pubescens. Next base: position 186,048,131 of record CM061544.1, on the reverse strand, counting down.
CCAAGTCCCCTCTCACGGCCCCAAATTCCGAATTCAACCTTTCAAGTGTCCGGGTAACGGCCTCAAGAGTGACCCTCATAGAATCAAGGGCATTAGTATCCACACTATGAGACGTAGTTCCTTCCATTGTCAAGATATTATCCGCTTTAGTTCACCATAAGTTCGTGTTCCACAAGTGTTGTATAATTGGCTAGTAACCGTGAAATTTTAAGGTATGAGTAAGCTCTTATCCGGAATGGATTCTTGTTTGAAGACTCAAAGAATTCTTGCCGGACTAGAACCAAAAATCAGCAACTCATTCAAACGAATAAAAAGCACTCAAATAAACGTTGACACGAACAAACGGTTCAATGGTCTAATTGACAACCTAGTAGGAATGTACTAGTTTGTTAATTAGTTCTAGGACCAAGTAAGGGAAACCAAGGATCAACAATTAGCAACCAAAGAACATCCTAAGTTGAGCTTATAGTGACGTGGCAGCATGCAATGGTTCCACACGTTTTCTTTTCTCTTTTTTTTTTTTTTTGTCAATATTCACACAACTTGTTATAGTTTTCAAAGTGTTTTTGGTGGGAAAATAAAATCTGGTAGTATTTCACCCTTTTCAAACTCAAGAAAGTGATGTTTGGTAGACTAATCCCACAAAACAAGGCTCCTTCAATTAGGGAAAAGTGATTGACAAGACTACAAGGTGATGGGTGCAAGTCTTTCACAACAACTTTATAGCTTGTCTTACAACTTGAGCACACAACAAGATGAACAAGGTGAACAAGTTCAAAAGATGAACACCTCAACAATCTTCTTCAACTTCTTTAGCACATAAACACAACATCCACCGATTTTATTTTCTTTTGGTCATCAACAACATACAACTTCGGCCACTTCAAGTCACTACACAATGTTCAAGTTTTCAAGCTCAACTTTCGGATCTAGACACCTTAGTGTTGGTGAGAAAGAAACCAACACTAGGAACTCACTAAACAAGCAAAATTAACACTTAGATCTAGACATGCAACATCATTCTCGGATTCCACTTGTAAGGGACTGATTTTCAGAATTTCCTTTTTGGTGTTGTTTGCTTAAGCCGTGTACTAGCCCAAGATGGGTTATGTTGGAACACAACCGGTCAAGCTTTGATACCAAATGATACAAAATCGAACCAACAAAAACAAGAACATCAAGTAGACTCGGATTTCAATCCAACAACACCAAGAACAACAAGTTTAACATTCAGTTTTTCAGCCCAACAACACAAGAACAACAAGATAGATAACAATGCTAGTGAATCGAAAAGAGCCCCACACGGCTTCACTAGACTTCAAGATAACAAAATCAACAACAACAACAAGATAAAGAAAGATAGATAACTTGACATATAACATTCAAGAAACTAAGAACCCTAACATCAAGAGAGGACCCTAAGTCTAATGAATATAAACACCAAGTTCTTACGAGGACCAAGAGGCACTCAAAGACCTCAAAACCCTTGTTTCTAGCCAAAGAGACAACACAAGTATCCCTCTACTTGTGAGGAGATAGTGGCGGCTTCCAAGTGTGGAAGAGAGAGAGAAATGTTTAGTATTTTAGGTTACAAATTTCAGCATTCAAAAAGTGAAGTCTAACTCTCTAACTTGTTCTATTTATACTACAACAAAAGGGGTAAAATGACCCATCCGCCCTTGCTTCTTGTGCCAACCTTGAAGAGTAGTTTATTACACATTAGGACCCCTCTTCACACATAAAAACGTTTAGGTCCTTGGTTGGTTCAATCACCAACTCACACACGGCCACTTGCATGAACAAAGCTTGGAGTTTTTGTAATTCCCGAGCTTGGCTTCGTGTGAAAGGCCGTGTACGTGTGGAGGCTGCCCCAACCGTATCAAATACACCCTTCAGGTATAAGATCTAGATCATAGCACTAGAGATGTTAAACTTGACATCGGGGGGAAAAATAAGAGGAACAATGTGTCCAGTGTTTGTTATCTCAATGTACCCCATATCTTCTTCATCATCGTTGTATGGATGTAAATATTGATATGCTGGGACCACTTGAGAATGGCCTCCTCTAACTCAATTCTGATTTACACCAAGTGTTGCTCGATGATCTGTATCTTATCTCTGCTTAGCTAGTTCCACTTCCCTAGCTATCATCTTGAGCTAAAAACACCCCTGTCTACTGATTAATAATATCCTTAACTCCTTTAAGGGGAGAGGAGGCACATCATCACAAACCCTTTTAGGAATGTTATTTTTTTTTAGTTTCATCATCCTACTAGGTATTTATAGGATCCTCTCTATATTCAAATTCACTTAGAATAAGGGATTGCCTCTACTCTATGTTCTAGGCATACACTAGTGTATACCAAAATAAGAATAAAAACAAAAAGAACCAAAAACTGCAACAACCTCAACTCATAAATCAACATCATAGTCCCCGACAATGGCACCAAATTTTTAGAATGCCCAAGCTACACCTTCAATCTAAAGATTATGTGGTCATTTTCAAATATAGTAACCCAACAATGGTTGGGGTTGAATCCCAAAGGAATACGTTCAATAATTGATCTTAGTTATTGTAATCAACAGGAAAAACTAGAAAATTAAAAAAGGGGATTTGAGTAGCAATATCGAACAAGTTGTTGTATTAACTTTTGTTGTAATCAATCATAGGTGACCATAAGGATAATGTTCCCCTTGGAATCTCAACTCCATTGGATTATCATTATTTATTAAACCAACCGGATACCTTGCATGCAGAATCTGATAAGTTATGTACCATTAACCATCTTTTGGACTAGCTAACAGATTCCACCCTTTACCTTTTGAGTCTCAGGATGTCTCCTTACTAACCCTTATCCTAGATCCCTATTAACTATTACCTTTATAGTCTCTAGTTATTAAATGATAGCTAACCATCTCATGTAGGTAATATCTAGTAGCATGGATCAATAGTTACACTTCAAATTACTATTCTAATTATCTTTTCCTTGTCACTACTCCTCTTTTCGAGTAAGTAGCAATAATCTAGGTAGAATCATAATGTTTGCAACCTCTAAGATAACTATTGAAGTGAATATAATACAATTCATGCATGAGTATTGGTTCATAACAACAATATCACTTTCCCTACTTTATCAATTCGCTAGGGTTTCCACAACACTAGCTAAGGGTTTTTAGCCACTCATCCTTGTGAAGTAATCATCAACATTCATAATTGAAAGCATAAGATGAATAACAATAATCACAATAAGAAAACCCAAATCTTTAATTAAATTAATTAATCAAAATTAATATAAGAGAATGCCAAGGAAAAAATCAAATCTCGGAATCAAAATATGTTTATAAGTATCAAGAGTGCATTACTTCTACAAATTAGATATATAAAAGGCATTTATAGTACAAGAGGAGACCTAAAATAAAATCCTAGATGAAAAAGGAAAGAAAAAGGATTGATGGCCAATTACATGTCTACATGCGGTCAGACCTTGGGCGCATGTGCCATATGCGCCCTGAGGCTGGGTGCATGTAGACAACTATAAGTGCCAGAAAATTTTCCTGCACCTTCTGTTCTTGGGATTTTTTACTTCTGGCACGTACCTTACCCACATAAGATCCACATATGCTACATGTAGTCCGTATGTTGACATAGGTATGTACCAAAAGTTTATTTTCAGTTTTTCACCCTCTATATCTTCAATTCTATTACTTATTTTAGTCTTATATAGACAACATGTGATACATGTGGTCCACATGTAGATATAGGTAAGTGCCGTGACTTCCAACTATTTTAGCCAAGCTTCAAATCTTCAACATTCATCTATGCTTTGGTTACGTACATCCAAAAAGTCTTACGACTACCCGAAATTTATCAAGTAAGTAGCCAAAAACTCCATTTTTCATCTTTTTCATGAACATAGTATCCAAAACCTAATTTAATACAAAACATACCCAAAACACATTATATCTAACAAAACAACCTAATAAACTTGCATATTTTCATAGTTTTAATCATCAAAGTGTTATATTTCTATAGAACATCACTTATCAGTGGAACGTATATACTTGAAAAAAATAGCTTCTCTTATCACATGCTTTATTCCCCTAACCCAATGATCTACCATCACAGAACTACCCTCACACACAAAATGCACTTCCTTGTTTTTGGTTGTGAGCACCCTAAAGATTCCAGGAAGTTCAGCATCCCATTTCCTTTACCTAATCTTCTAAACCTCAAGCTTGGTCCCACTTCATAGCCTAAAGAAAACCTATACACGAAATTGGTACTAAGATAACATAAACCAGAGAGCACACAAAGAGAAAAAAACACAATAGAAGGAGATGAAGAAGAAGAATTTTATGAAATTAAAGAGAGATAGAAAGACCCTTACTTTCACCAATGAATAGCACTAGAAGGTGTATCAAACCTTCAAACACACATCACCAATGTAGGATCAAACATTCCTCTTAGGTGACCCAAAGGACTCATATTTCCTCAAGAATACCTTTCTTGCCAAATTACCCAAGACGAGTGTAAACCAATTTTAAATGTATCAAGGGTCAAGTTTTGGTTTTCCCTCTCTTAAGGAGAAGAGAAAGACTACAATCTAACACTAAGATTACATTCTAAAAAGTCACTCAATTTATTAACTCAAAATAAAGGAAAATAAGAGCAATGGTGCCTATTTATACTTATTACAAACAATGACAAAAATACCCTTAATGAAGGTTTCTCCTTTGAAGTGTAAAAAGAGGACATTAAAAGACCATAATAGCCCTAACTTTGGGTGCCTCTTGGGTGTTGAAATATAAGGTAAAAAGTCCTTTTTTCCCTTCAAGTGAGGCACCTCTTGAGTGTATGGATTCCCTTCTCCTTCTTCAACTTGACAAGACTTAAAAAGGCTCCAAACCCTTGCCAATTCCAAATCTTGAGCCTTTGATCATGCCTTGTATCCTTTTATGCTCTTCATGCTTTTATCATCCTCTCCATCTTGAAAGGATTTTGAACTCAAATTCACTCCTTGCAAAACCAAAGGGAGGGAAAACAAACACACAATCCTTATGATAGGAGGGTTAGCATCAGTACCATAAGTGAGGTAAACATGCCAAGGGGGTATACTCTTAGAATATAATAAAAAATTCTTTGTGAGGAGTACGAAAATCCAACTACTAACGTCCCAAAGGACACACTTAAAGCAAACATCAATGAGTGGAGAATACAATCTGCAGTAAACACATATGTCACTTATTTTCAAGGGAAAGAAAATATTCAAAATTAAACATATACGGCTAAGAAAGGTTCCCTTAACAACACATATTTCATCACTCCAAAGTTGTTCACACTTGACATATACCCACATATCCTTGGTATTTGACATGAAGATCTTAGCATAAAGGATACCAAGGAAGTGAATAGAATCAATATTAAAAGATAATGAGAATGAACTAAAACTACACATTCCACAACTTAAAAATATTTTGATGTCAAATGGGAGTAGAAGACAAAGGGTTACTCCGAGGTGACCCACTCCTTTCACTGGGATACCAAACTCACAACTATTATCATTCAATCAAGGAAAACAGCCACCAAACTTACTACCACTGCATAATACTAATTAAAAATTAACTTGGTTATGATCATAGGCAAAGAGGTAGTATAGAAAGGAATTAAGTGTGAAGACATAACCCAAGGTGCTATCATATACAAGAGGGTCATGTAGTGTGTGAATAATCTTGTCACATGATAATGGAACCATATTCAAGTTATAATTGCTAGGGCTAGACAGACACAAATTATTCTTATGAAAAGAATTGATTTTGTAATCTAAAGGATCACCTAGTGCTTGTGTACTCACAACAAGAGTTTGGTCCTTATGAAACCTATAAACCTAAAGAGTATCACAAAAGGTATATTCATACACTTCTTTACTAATACAATCCAAAAATACACCACTTTGCCTACTATTAGCCATATCACAACAATTCAAGTTTTTAGGAGTGTAGAAAATAGCTTTATTACCTTGTAGATTATGAGAAGTGTTTTCTTCACTTGATTTTAAATAATGGAAGCCCTTATTCTCCACATTACAAGGGAATATGTCAAGGTTTCCCTTTGGATTCACTTATCCCAAAATTGGGACTTTCGGCTAAGGGCTTGAAGGGAATTTCCTTTGGCTTCTCCTTGGGGATTCTAGGGTCTTGAATCTCCACATGAGAAGAGAAAATACTAGGCAAAATGCTAGTATTTGGGTTAGTGAGTAATAAGGATTCTTTGTGGACAAGATCCACAGCCAAGTATTTTTTTCCCTTCCAACTTCACTACCCATGGTTTCCCTTTCTCTTACCCTCATTTCATCACACTTTTCTTGTACCTCACCATACATTTTCTCTCCATCTTGAGGCATGACCTCCTTCTCCTTGGATTCTGACTTGTGTATAGGAGGCTTTAGATTTGGTTGATGATGGCTTTGGAATTGGTGGATTGAATTTTATGGAGGTTTTGGTGGACATAGTCTATCAACCCCTGCTTTAATTCTAATTATGTTATGCCTCATGGATCCTAAATCACCTTTTTATAATGTCAAACCACCCTTCAAGTCTCTTGTCAAGGCATCATTATTATCCAAAAAATTTTGGGCAAAGGCCTCAAAGTGACCCTTCAAGGCTCCCATTATATCATTTCCCAAGGATTGGGATGAAGAATCCTTGGCTTCCATGGTCAATTGTACCTAAAAAATAGAAAAAAACAGCAAGAAATCAACCTACAAAACTAGCAAAAAAGTTATTTCAAAACCCTCACTTCACTCACACTCAGCCTCACCTCACACTTTGCTTCACATATGTTGGAGAATTGGCAATACTTGACAAGTTACTTGAGAGGTGAGAAGCTTTGAATCGGAATTGATCTTATTTTTAAATGACTCAAATAAAGTGATGCACGAACTTGAATCAACAAAATACTACGACTTTAAAATGAGAAAAGCACAAAAAAACCGAAGACACGAAATAAACAAACTCTAGACTAATTATCAACCTAGTAGGTAATTACTAGTTTGTTAATTAGTGATAGAATTAGCTTTAAAGAAACTAGAATAAAAAATAAGAAACTAGGAAATCAAATTTTAGAGTCGATTTTTGGTTGAGCACAAGTGATGATGTGGCACTATATGGTTGGTTGTCACTTTTCAAAATTTTCAAATTTCCCAAATCCTAATTTCGGCCAAACACCACGTTGGGATGAAGAGAGTTTCAGATTTTGAGGGAGTAACTAGGCAATTTAGTGTTATTTCAAGTCTCAAATGAAAATGGAATGAAATGATCCCCCTATAATAATTGCACTTGTACTTTGTCTGTCCCCTTGTCCCCTCCTTCTTTTGGAAGAATGGAATATTCTTTGAATATGCTCTTAGACAAACAACTTTTCAATTCCCTTTATTCCCTTTATAGTATCAAACAACACCTTTGAATATTCTTCTTCACTAAGATAAGAAGATCATGGATGAACAATATGAATATTCAAGTGTTGACCAAGTGTGACCACCAACAAAAATGAGCTCCAAATCTGATTTTTTTATGGATATAGGTTCCTTATGTCAAAACAAACTCAACCCACTAACAATCAGCCAAAAATCAAGTTACCAACACAATCCCAAAATGTCACCTTCTCCAAAAAGCTTCAAACAAGCCACAACAATGGTGGATCTAGCTCAAAATCAACCAAACTTCACACTAAAAGTAGATCTAGACTCCATATGTGCTATAGAGAAAGGATCTAGTACTATAAACCTTCAAAACACAATAAAAACTTGTAGATTTAACTTGGAAAATTTGGATCTACAATAAACACACAAGACAAGTGAAAACTAATTTCAAATGTATCAAGGGTCAAGTTTCGGTTTTCCATCTTTTAAGTAGAAGAGAAAGACTACAATCTAACACTAAGATTACAATCTAAAAAGTCACTCAATTCATTATCTCAAAACTAAGGAAAATAAGAGCTAAGGTGCCTATTTATACTTATTACAAATAATGAAAAAATACCCTTAATGAAGGGTGCTCCTTTGGAGTGTAAAAATAGGCCATTAAAAGACCATAATAGCCCTATATTTGGGTGCTTATTGGGTGTTGAAATATAAGGCAAAAAGTCCTTTTTTCCCTTCAAGTGAGGCACCTCTTGAGTGTATGGATTCACTTCTCCTCCTTCAACTTGACAAGACTTTAAAAGGCTCCAATCACTTGCCAATTCCAAAGCTTGAGCCTTTGACCATTCCTTTTATCCATTTTTCTCTTCATGCTTGTATCACCACTTCGGCCTTATAACATACAATATTACTCTAGTTGGGCTTTAGAGTAACAACATAGTTAGGGTAAAACTCATAAACCATAGATGGATAATACCTCCTAGGTATTATGCTAATTTATCCCAACTTGTAGTGATTGAATAAGTGTTCGATCTCAAGATAATCTTCTAGATGAAAAGTAATTATCCATACCTCCCCAGCTAACGATCTCTTGATACTATGTTTTCTAGTTGAGAAAAGACTATCATGATAGAGTATATCTGCCCCTTCACTTTCTATCAGATGTTAACCATGAAGTTTGAGGTTTTGCTCTTGATTATGTCATCCCGAACAAGTTCAGTTTATCTTTCAGAACTCATGGTGGAATCAGTGCCACAATCATCATCATCATCCTTTAACTAGCACTGTTTCAAAGGATTTCAAAGTCCTTATTTTACAGACTTATGCTGGTTTATCTAGCTTATTTTAGTTGCATTTTATACTTTTCTATTTCTTTAGTCCTTAATGGTGAAAAAAGTCTTAATCATTTCATATAGGGTTAGTTGTACTTGTTTGTAGCAATCCTAAATGAACATATTTTTTCTACTCCAATTTTCATCTTCATACTATGATTTACTTATTAAGAATATTGAGTTCCTGTAATTTTTTCCCTTGTTTTACATCTCTTGAAAAGTTACATATATTTACTCAATTGGTGCAAAACAATCCTGGGTTTAATGTTCAAGATATACTAGGGAGTGATGGTTCTAACATTTCTTCACCCGATGCAAGTAATGCACAAGCTTTAAAAGGAAAAATTCTTCTAAATTATTCCATCTCAACTCATACTTTGGTTTATGAAAAGGTATTTTATCATTCAAATTCACAAGAAAATTAAATTCTAAACTTCTAACTTGATTTAATGAATTAAAGAAACTTTGAATTCACATACGTCCTCATTCCAGATTGAAAAAATATTTGAATATTTATCGAGCATAATTTTTTGTAACTATTTGTTTAGTTTGGATGTGTAGGAAAAATGCAAGTGATCAAATTTGAATAGCATCTACCACAAGTCAACCCAATCTAGATTGAAGCGAATGATGAAGAATTTTGTAGAGTTTTTCTGATATATGTTCAAATACATTTGGTTTTGTGTGGATCTTAGTACAAATCTTTACAATGTTGTTTTATAATTAGTATGTGTATTAAAAGAAATATTTTTTTGACATTCATTATAAATATACTCATTTGAATTATTGATTAGCTTATAGGTGCGTGATATTATATATATGTATGTATGTATGTATGTTTATATGTATGTAATGTCATTAGAGATGTATACATTTTGAGAAAAATAATTATTTTTTAGGCCTAAATCAATTTTTGTAAAATGTGGCTTGAACTATAACATTTTAGACAATGTTGCCACACTTCAAAAGTGAGCCTTATTAATTAAATTGTGGCATGTACCTAAAACATGCTTACACTTTACAAGTGTTGTCATAGAGGATGTATAAAAGGCTATGATTTTGAAGTATGGATAGTTATAAAAAAATCCATGTTTCTTAAGTATTTTTATAGAGGTGCTATATAAGGCCACACTTGTGAAGTGTGCCCAATAACAAAGTAAAGGCAACACTTACGTGTAGCGTTATCAGATAAAAGTGTAGCCTATGAAAAGATGCAAAGTATGGCCTTTGTACTTTAATGTCCATGCTTTTTAAATGTTGTTGATATGGAAAAACTTCAAAATTGTGGCATAAAGTTAAAGGTTAAGCCTTTTTCGGCCACGCCCCAAAAAATGTGTTGCCTAAAGTCCAAAAGTGTAGCCTTTAATCAAAGGACACACTTTTTGCTACTTCAGGCCACACTTTAAAAGGGTGGAAGTAGGACTAAAATATTGTAGTGGGGTCAAAATAAGATATAAAAGTCACAAAACCACACCCACCATGTTACCAACATAAAATTAACATTTCGGATTTACTAGCACAACCTGTTTTGCCATCTAACGCATATGTTAATAAATATTGACCTAAGTCAACTATAAAGCCTTTTTAACCGCCAAAAATCACAAACTCACACCAATTATACCAAAATACATTAGGAACTATACCAATCATCCCCATACCCCAGAAATACTACAAAGCAACTACGTACTAGCACAACCTGTTTTGCCATCTAACGCATATGTTAATAAATATTGACCTAAGTCAACTATAAAGTCTTTTTAACCGCCAAAAAACACAAACTCACACCAATTATACCAAAATACATTAGGAACTATACCAATCATCCCTATACCCCAGAAATACTACAAAGCAACTATGGAGAGGGGTAACATGGTCAAATAACACAAAAATGAACAACGCAGAAGGCAAATAAACTCTAACTTTAATTTTTCTTTTGGATCTAGGTTCTTTGGGTCAAGACAGGCTCAAATAACACAAAATTAGCCAAAAACACACCACAAAAAGATATGAACCATGAGATCTCAGCTCAAAAAGTTTTAAACAAGGCACAACAATGGTGGATATAGCTCAAATTCAACCAAACCTTGCTCTAAACTTAGATCTAGACACTTTAAGTCCTAGAGAACAAGAATCTAACACTTGAAACTATCAAAATAAGCTAAAAATTAGTAGATCTAAGTTGAGAAATCTGGATCTACTATCAAGATACAAGAAACTACTTTTTTGTGATTTTTCTTGACTCTGGACTCTTTTTTTGTGAGATTTTCTTAGATCCAAGGCATAGAGTTGTGGGAACAACTCTGGTACCAAATAATAAAAGAACAAACCTAGTAACCGAAATTTAAGACTCAAGAAACAAAAATCAGCAACTAAAGAAAGAGGAGAAGAAGTAGAGACACTTGAATAGAAGATTCAAAAGAAAAAGGATAGATAATGACACATTTACCAACACTAATGAGAAGAACTAAAGTATATATTAAACACAAATCACCAATGTTGATTACACCTCATTCTTAGGTATACATAAAAGGAGTCACCTGTCATGCCTCAAATCCTATTGGGGCGGACTGGCACCCGTAACCGAGGAGGCCCGGGAGAACCAGCTCATAACCTTATACTTCCCATGCATACCTCTATGAAAACCCGAAATTCGGACAACATCATGTCGCATATAAAAGGAAATAATCACCTGTATAAGCTCGAGCACACATATATATGTATATACAATACTTGGCTATTGGATCCATCACGTCTATTAACAAAACACCACCTTGACTGTACATTAGGTCTACAAAGCCTCTAGACAATACACAGAGTTTAACTAAGGTCAGAACACACCTCTCCATATAACTAACTTCTATACAATACAAAAAGTGACTGGATATGACACGGAAAGCCCTGAAGCAAATTGGAGCTCACCAAAAGCAGTTGGATATCCTGGCCCTTACTTGTGCGGTGTATGAGCTGAGGTACCTATGCCTGCAGCATGAAATGCAGGTCCCCCATGGGGGACATCAGTACGAAATATGTACTGAGTATGAAAAGTTGTAGATAATCACATATGATATAGGAGGTCAATAGAAATCAGAAACAAGTGAATAAATCGTAATAGGAGTGGACCACACTTAATAAAACTTGTGAAAACTTGTACATTGTATTTATTCAATAACTTTACCTTCGTTCTTATCATCTTTGTAATCATTACTGTACTGTACTGTGACCATTAGGCTGCCTCCAGTACATATCAACTGGGATCGACCCATGATAGGCTTATGCCCCTGGGATACCACCCATAAACACATAAATAGGGATCGACCCATGATAGGCTTATGCCCCTGGGATACCACCTGATAAAAGAGAACTTCCATCACTTAGTTCAATTAATCTTTGAGATTGTTATTTTGGTCGCCACCGCATTTTTTATACTTTAAAACAATAATACATCAATATGAGACAAATAAATAGACCATCAATGCAATAAAAATGAAGTAAGAACTCATTGGCACATCAATGAAGTATTTTGGAATCATCAATGCCATAACAATAAAGTAGGAACTTATTGGTCTATCAATGAAACATTTTGGAGTCATTAATAGCACATGGATCTTGTTTGAGTAACCGGATACCTTCTGACATTCATTAGTGCAATAAACATATAAGATTTGGAAAACAAGTAAGTATTGGAATGTCTTGACATCTTGTAGGGTGGAAACAAGTTCATTGGTAACGTAGGACATCATACAAAACAATTATGGATCACATGTTATTGAATAACTTTGGAAACTTTCTTAATAGAACAATTGTTCACTTTCATGCCAAAGATATGGTATAGAGTATGCTTTACATACCTTACTGTCAACCTTCAATACTAGTCCCAAATGGACTTCCCGTCTTTTCGGATTACTTATCTACAATGAACATATATAGCAATCTAGTATTAGCAACCAAACGTCACAATTCAATTATTTGAATTCACCAAACTAGTGGTTAAGTAGTAAGACTTAATTACACCATAAAGGGTGTCACTTTAACCCTCTTATACTCCAATTACATTCACATGCCATCCATATTAATACAACATCCTCCAATATCAAGTTTGGATTCATTTATCCCTCCAACCAATCCATTAATCCAAATTGAGTCATAGACATAAATAATCATCAATTCAATAGTATATCACCATATCCACCTTCCATAACTAAATTACCATATCCACCTTCCATAATTCAATAAAACCAAACCATGCAAAATAGTCCATAACCCTATTTCCATCACCATTCAATAACAACCAATACATATAATCCTCTATAACACATATACATATGGAAAAGAACAAAGGCAAACAATATTCATACCTTAGAATTCACCTCTTGATTATGCAATACTATTTGCACAAATAATAGGTTCCGTTCGAAGCTCTCGAGATGACAAACACAGTTATCGGATTACTTTGAAATTTCTACGGTTGAATCAAAAGTAATTTAAAGGTCAAATTTGGCTAAGGTTTGTTCTTTCTCAATGATTGATGATGAGAATGAGTTTTTGAACTCATAAACATGTATATATACACATATTCCCGTCCATAATTTAATAGGAAATGACCAAAATGTCTTTAAAATTGAAATAATGTCAATCTGTCCTTTGGTGGACTGTTTTTATAAGCTAAAGTAGATCAACCATAACTCTTTGCTCCGATATCGGATTTGGGTGAAATTTGTATCGTTGGAAGTATAATTCAAAGGGCTTTAATCTCAAATGAAGTAGGACACCCAGTTAGTCATGTACAGGGAGTTATGGTTGTTTGAAGTTGACCCTAAAAATCTGTTTTGATAGGCTGAAGTAAAATGAGTATAACTCCATACTCAGACGTTGTATTTGGATGAAACCAATTTAATTGGAAAGAAGACTCAAAGATCTTTTTTTTTAATAGGTCGTAGATCTCCCAGTTCATTATATTAAGGGAGTTATGATCCTTCGAAGTTGACCAAAAAATTCGGCTGGCCTCAGTAGTTTGTGTGCAGGAAATTTTCCTGCACATTCACTATTCCCAAATATCCCGGTCACCGTTTTATAGTTTCGAACGTGATCGGTTATATCCGAAACCTATCCGTTTTTGGAAATCTTAATATCGTTGGAAATCGTATTCAATAACCTTCGGATGGAACCATCGACGGGAAAATTCCGGTATAAATAAAATAAAAAAATTAATTCCATATAAATAAGACCAATACACGTACTTGAATACGCCAATACACATACTTGAATACGGGGTGTTACATCACCTTCTCCAAGAACCAAACTTCCTCTCCATTTTTTCAACAAGAGTGATTCCAAACACAATGATAACCCTAGTTTCAATGTCTTTTCCAAGACCTACACTGAGATGGATTTTCCAAGTCCTACACTACGGAAAGAAAATACAATTTGAATTTTTGTCAATCAATTAATCAAATATAATGAAAATAAAAGCTAAAATGTCTATTTATACTTATTACAACACAAAGACTAAATTTCCCTTAATGAGAGCTTAAAGGAGGTTCCTCTTCAGTGTAATTTTGGAGTGTAGAAAGTTCTTAGGGCCCTTAATGAGAGGTGACTCTTGAGTGTGGGAAACCTCTTCCTTTCTTCACTTGGACAAGGCTTTTAAAAGGCTCCAAAAGGACTTCAATCACTTGAAAAATCCAAAACATAAACCTTGGAATACCTATGCTCCTTATGCTTTTATCAACGGAGAAATGTTGGGACGAATAAACCCCTTATAAAAAAGATCCTTAATTTGCTCCTTGAGTTCCGTTAACTCAGCCGGAGCCATTCTATATGGAGGAATAGATATTTGACGAGTGTCCAGAAGTAAATCAATACCAAACTCTATTTCCCTATCCGGAGAAACACTAGAAGGATTATCCGAAATGACCTTTGGAAACTCATCAACTACTGGAACTGACTGCAAAAAAGGACCTTCTGAGTGTGAATCTTTAACCAGTAGCAACTGATAAAGACACCCTATAGAGATTAACCTTTGAGCTCTAAGATAATAAATAAATCACCCCCTAGGAGCTAAAAAGCTACCCTCCCATTCTATTTTTGGCTAACCAGGGAACCTAAAGATTACCTTACAAGTCCGACAGTGTAACGACGCCTGAAAAAATTGCAACTAGTCCATACCCAAAATCCTATAAAAATCCACCATTCCCAACTCAAACAAAATATACTAAGGTTTGCCTATAAGCAATAGATACCACATACCCCTTATAGATCTATTTAACAATAACTGAGTCTCCTACCAAGGTAGAAATAGATAAAGGGTCTGAAACAATTTCCTAATCGAAACCAAAAAAAAATAGCATTATAAAGAGTCAAATAAGAAAGAGTGGAGCCCAGATCAAGCAAACAGTATACATCACGGGAAATGATCTGTAGCATACTTGTAATGATATCAGGTGATGCCTCAGATTTTTGCTGAGATGCCAAAGCATACAACCTATTCCAACTAATACGAGAATCAGAAGCAGTAACAAAAGAAGATGCCATAACACTAGGTGTAGGATTAGAAGATGAAGCCACAAGAATCTTATTATTAGCCCCTGTAGCAACCTTGTTGATGGAATAATCCTTGAGCCTATGATAAACCTGACCACGCTTGAAGAACTTATCTCTACCTTTATCACAGAATCCCCAATGAGGATGACCGTAAAACTAACAAGGAGGGCAAGGAGAAACAAATTGACCTCCACTCTCCTAAGATTGGGCAACCTGAGCTTGAGAATTTTCACCACCTTGGTGACACCTGTCACTCGACTATTATGAGTAAGGAGCATTGGTAGCAGCAAAGGAACTAGAACTCCCCCACTTCTTTTTCTACTAATTGCCATATTCTCTACCACTCTAAGACTACGCACTTCCCTGATAAAAAAACCTATGTCGCTTGACCTATCCCCAAATTTTGCCTACCTTCCTTGTCATCCTAAACTTCCTACATATAAACTGTCAACCTAGAGATGTTCATATCCCTATTGATCAAAGCAATCTTCCTTTCCAAAATCAAATCTCTATTAAACCCAAAAGAGAACTTCCTTATTCTCGACCTCATATTAGCCACCAAAAAAGAAACATACCTTGAAAACTAATGAAACTTCAAGGTATATTCCCTCACAGACATCCTCCCTTGCCTGAGGTTCACAAACTCTTCCATCTAAGCTTCCCTCAACTCCTGAAGAAAGAAATGATCTATGAAGGCATTATAAAAGGATTCCCACAACCCTTCCTCTTCCATATCACCCATATCTTTGTCCCACTCTTCATACCATTGATAACCAATATCTTTGAGTTAAAAAGACATAAAACTAACTCCCTCCACTTCAGAAGCCTGCATAATCCAAAATATTTTTTCCAATTCATCCAAAAAGCCCTGTGGGCCTTCCTCCACGTTCACTCCCACAAAATTAAGTGGATCCATCTTCATAAATTGACCAACCTTTATGGCCTCAGTGGAAAAAAAACTAGTTGCACCTCACTCATCATGAACAACGACTATTTGAGCAATAACATGAACAGACAAATGAGACTTCATATTTGTTACGTTACTCGAAGGGATCTGAGAAGCAGTAGGAGGAATAGGAGGAACTCTAGAACAATCGAGAATAGGACCATGAGATCAAAGATGTACTCTAGATGTAAAAGGTACCCCTTAA
The DNA here is from genome assembly GCA_030864215.1 of Capsicum pubescens. Lineage (NCBI taxonomy): Eukaryota > Viridiplantae > Streptophyta > Magnoliopsida > Solanales > Solanaceae > Capsicum > Capsicum pubescens. Next base: position 186,031,691 of record CM061544.1, on the reverse strand, counting down.
CCTTTACCCCAAGATGTGATGGAAGAGTTTCTTTGTGTTCCAGATATAGGAGGCATGATGTGAAAGTCAAACAACTAAGAATTAGAGAACATTCCACTACTGAAAATTTTAAGAAAGCTATTTGACTCTACTCAAAACAGCTTTTTGTACATCCTATTTGACCATGAACCTAAAGATCTGATACCAACTTGTCATGACTCGAACCAGGGCCAAGATATAATGGGCATCCCAAGTCCAACAAGGATCGGGGACCTCCCCCTTAACCCAATGATAATGCTCAACTTACACGTCAATTTAAGTACAAGGAAATCATCATCAATATATTTACCCAACTTTGGAGTCGGAGTCGAATCCACGAGGAACAATGTGAGTGGATATCAAGTTAGTTCAAAGTAATAGATACAATTTAAATTCAAACCAATAGTACAAAAAGATGAAAATTGGAGGATAGGTATCTACACTAATAATTCTTTTTGGATTTTTTCTAGTATTAATTCAGGGTTACGAATAATTAGAGTTTATTAATTAATCACAAATCATAAGATTATGTATTACTAACGGAAGTGACTTGTGGATGCTAATAATCAACTTCTTTTTAGTAGATCAAGTGTGGGTATGTTTGGTTATAGGTTTTGATGTTAGTCTTTTAACAAAACATCAAACTTTCATCCATTGATTATTTCAATTACCAATGGGTGTGTTCAATATTTGGTAACCAACAGTCAATTTAGGTATCCTTATTTCTAGGATAATACCCATGGCATAGTCAACTTCACAACCATCCTTATGTCTAAGATAGTGATATATTAGCAAAAACACATAATTGTCTACCATTGCTTTGGTCTCCACATCCTTTTTTCAAGGATGTTATGGATTCCTAAAGTTCACTCAAAACCCTTATATCAAAGATTGCTTTGAAATTTATAAAGTTTTGTGTTTTCACCAATAAAACCTATGTGGTTATTTGGGGCTTTCACCCACAAATCCTAACGAAGTGAGCATAGAAATGATAACACCCATTAACATGAATTGCTAAATAGAGTCTAATAATAACAAACACTCAAACTTAAACACTTATGAACACATAACCCCAAGAGGGAGATCTAGAGACACATAAGATAAATAAGCAAAGATATATCCATTATATTCATTGAAATGCTTTATTGAAGCTTAAGTTAATATTACATCAAACATTGAACTTCCAAAAAGCTCCAATAGAAGTGAGATATTCCTCCAAAAAGTTCTCCAATGTATTCTTCACCCAAAATTTATACAATATTTTCTTCTCCAAGAATGGAGGCTATGATGTCATGAACCAAAACCTAACTATTGGGGAAGATAGAATGATATGACTATGAATGAATGAGATTCTTAGGGTTTAGGTCCTCTTTTATCAAATTTGGGATCGGCCACGTGCATTTACATTTCTTCCCTTTGGCTACAATTCTCTGCCATGCCGCGATCGCATTGGTCTGCCCACGATCGTGGATATCGCAATTGTGGTTAATTAACCTTTTTGAATTAGTTACATTGGCGGTCCTCAGACCGTGACTACAGTAACTGAGGCTAGTTCGGCACTAGCTATTTAGCTACACTTTCTTCCCTTCTTATGATTATTTTATGCTCCAATCCACATATTTTTATTTCATCAACTATGTGCCGGCAAAATATAGATGTTACTGCATTTAATCACAATTGTGTCTCATTTATTCATTCAAAACACGGTAATGTGCATGAATGTTGAGTGCAAATGACTGGTAAAATCACCACTTATCACCACCCCCAACGTAAAGCTTTGATTGTCCTCAACAACACTGCCTCTTACCATGAGTCAACAATTATCTATGCCTTAATAATCACAATGACTTCAAGCATAGTTACTACCATAACTATCTCAATGCACACGGGCTATGCTATTTTCATTACACCCCTCAACATAAAATGTAATATCTAAGGATGTATAAGACTTCTAAGAGCAACCAAGAAATAACAACCAATACTCTAGAAGTTACTCACTTTTGACAAAAACTACGCTATACTCCATTTGCCTCATTACACGAAAAGTGACAAAATCACCCACCCCAATTCATTCACATGCCTCCTCTCAAGAATGAAAATTTTACACAGCAAGTGCCAAATATGCAACATGTAATTTAAGTGCAAAACTCTGTCCCTCATAAATGAAATATCGATGTTAACAAGTTTCATACCATAGGCTTGCCCCTATATTAAGCTTACACTACAAAGAAAGTAAATGGCTGGAGATCTAAAAGGACTTTCTATGCTTTTAACGTAGGTTTAGGTTAGGGAAGGATATCATTCGGAAACAACATGGCTACACCATTCTTCACCATCTATATCACACTATTTAATTCACCTTTTTGGCTATGGTCCACTCCACTTTTTTCTCTAACTTTTCATATGCCCATATTTTTGCATCCTTTGCTCACCTATTTTCTTCTATTTCTTTTACTAGCAATTTTCATGCAATTCTCTTCTTTGTGGAACCCTTTCTTCTATATTCATTTTCTTTCAATGCTAAGGAACACTAGGTATTTGATTTACAACTTCGTGGACCCAAACTTACTTTCGTCAATCTTTACCACCCCTAACATAGGATTTTAGCCTCAAGTTTCATTTTTAAGTTCAAGGAAGGCATGGTTCAAAATAAGGATAAATGAATGGTTCACGGTTTGTAATGAGTTTGAAAAAGAAAGGTCCAAAGGCTCAAAGTGGGTGACTAGGGATTACATTCATGCACGGGTAGGATTTTTAGGCTAGTGGGTTTCCAATGCCAAAAGATGGCCTTAGATCATTTCTCAACAAAATACAATTGACATTAGCTATGAAAGACTAACGAGGTAAGTTCTAGATAACACAAATATACAAGAGATGAGTTTAAATAACTCACCATTCATGGCATGCAAAATTCGCCAAGGAAACTCAAATATCCCTCCCACTAGAGACAAATTTGGAGTATCCATTTCTATTCATAAGTCAAAACCTTACAAAACTACAAAAACAGAAAAAGTTTTGTTACAAAATTGTTCACGTCCATGCCCTTGATTTTTGCAAAATTTTAGACCGAGTGGGGTGTTTGTTTTGCATTAGCACCACTTAAATTTTCTAAATCATGGCATCAACCAAATCCTTAGCCTCATATTTTGGCTCAAAATAGGCAAACCAACCATACGTCTACTGAGACTTCACCAATGGTGCACAATGTGATCCCAAATTTCAATTTACAATGCCACAGCTACTCAGACTTCCCTTGTATTCATGAAACTTATGCTATAGGTACTCAAACTTCCTATGAATCCAAGTCTCAAAACCCAAACACAATGCTTTATCTTTAAGAATGTTGTCACTCAATCTATCATAGGGAAAAGCTAGCCATCCATCACCACATCAAAATACAATTAAAGTAAAAGAAAAATAAGACTAAAACCCCATGATAAAACATAAAATGTGGGCACCATTAGAGTGCCCAAACATGTAGCATCCCAAAACAAAAATAAAATAATATCCAGAATGTCCTCCTAAAATAACATTAAAAGAAAAATCCAGCCATACATCACCAAAATAATATAAATTTGGGGGCACCCCTAACTAAAAGGAATGTTGTGTGCTCACTGCATGTGAAATAAAGCAAGAGTAAGAGGGGTCTCCCTAAATATTGATTCAAGAGATTCTCTCTCCCCCTGACTCTACACCTTCACCAGTAGCATCATCAGCATCACCAGTAGACCAATCTGTAGAGGCCTTGTCTTCACTATCCAACTTTGGTGAAAGTAGTCGATGATTGGGATTGACAACCTTAAAGATGACATTTACCTCTTTCTAAAGATTCTTGGAGAACTTATATCTTTTTTTATATTTATTTACCATCTTCTTATGTTAGTCTATGAATTCTCTGTATACTCTAGCTAAGATGAGTAGGCCCTCTCCATCTAGGCAACAGTTGCTTGCATCTTCTTCTACTCCTCTGTGTATTTCTTGACTATTAGGCTACGTACGAGTGGCAAGCAGTGGAAGACTCACCTAGTCCCTGAGGCAATTTTGACAATAGCTCCATAACCACCTAAATTATCCTGAAATGTCATTGAGGGGGTTAAATTATGAAGGTCTATAAGAGTATGTCCTCTTGGGTCAATTTTCCAGAGTTTTCCTTCCTCTTTTTGCTCTAGCCCAGGGCACCATCACTCCTGATTTGAGTGGGATGATACGGGGACCTGGGTACACCCAAGTATCTATAACATACTCCTCCACTTCTGCCCTCTTACAAAGATCAGTGATAAGGGAAGGGAAAAAAGATGTGTACCTTCATGTTTTTTGAAGTACTGCCACTCTAAAAGAACAATCTCACCCATATTAAGAGGGATTCCAGATAGGATGCAATCAACTATCTGAGCACAAAATTTTTTGACAATGGTCATATTGGTCCATGGCGATTCTCGGCTACATATGATATTTGGCCAAATCTTGGCCTCTGCCGTGAAGTCATTCATCAAAATATCTCTCTTGGTGAGGGCCTAGGGAACAGCTTTTCCAGGATATAAAATGTTTGTCATCCTGGTCCCTGGCTTACATATTTTTTCTTGGAATTGTTTTATGTCTGTATCTGGTAGCCCATACACCTCGTTGATTCACTCCTATCTGAAGTAGACTTTCTTATCCCAAATCAACATTACTGGGTTTATGAGAGAAACTACCATGAGGTTTATGTAGAACTCACGTACCCAATGCTTATTTTCATAGAAGGAGTTTGGGTCAAAGTACATCCACCGGCTCGCAGTGAGTCAAGCATGGAATTCTTAGAGTTTCTCCTCCACATTGTCTAGGATAATACCCCTTTCAAGGAGTAACTTAGTCCTGTGGAAATCCACATAGTAGAGGTATTGGCATTGAGCAGCCATGAACCTGATGTTGTCAAAATTTTCCATCTTTGAGTCTTAGGAACTGTAAGAAATCCAACTTAGACCAATATTAGCATTATCATAACCAAAACATGCCAGATTAAATAGATAAGATGATGTGGCAGTGTTATAAAAGACATTGGGGCTGCATTTAGTATGCAAAATTTTAGGTTCCGATAGACACTGTCCTCTGGTATAGTGATTGTGGAACTAGGACCTCGAATGCAGTACCTGATACCTTAGTCGACAGATTCTGCACAATGCTTAAAACAAAATATTAACCTTATTTTTTTATGTTTTAACTAGACATATAAACTTTATAAGCACAGAATTTAAGCCTAGAATGTGGATTGACCGCGATCGAAGACCTAGTTCTGTGATCGCAGGTATGTTGACTCCATAATCACGGTGGAATGGACCACTTGTCGTGGTAAATTAGACCATATTTTAGGTCCTCTGCACTCCACTATTTAATCCAATATGCCATTTTTACACTTTTTTATTTTGCTTTCAATCAATATTCCTATGAGTACCAACCTTTCATGGATTATGGATGAACAAAAATACAAATAAAATCTACTCTATCATGCATAAATAAAAAGGATATGTGACACTTTTCATGACATGATGGGTTTTCTCCCATTGGGCACTAGGTTTAACATCTTAGCACGACGCCCCCTCCACTTCCTTTTGTGTCTTCACTTAAAAGAGCTGAATCTCTATCCTAACTTTCGTTCAATATGAAATGAGTGGTAGAGGGATAATAGATTCAGATCTTTCAAGATGTGTATTGGAAGAGATGAGGAAATGGAAAGAAAACTTTGGTCTCTCCAGTTTGAAGACTTGAACCTTTTTCGAATTTTACATCAAATTTTTAATGTGGTACTTTAGGCAAAGTTAAGAATATCAATAGGCCACTCGGTGTGCATTGGAAGTTGAGTTTATTGAGCATTGATGATGGGGCTTCCATGTGATCCTTTGGAGTGTCGAATTACAAGTTATAGTCATTGTACTCCTACTCCTCCTAATCCACCAATGGCCTAGGTAAATGGATTCTCATCACATCGTCTAAGCACAATATTGGAAAGTGGTTTGAATGAGGTCTAACCCCTGACTCTAGAATTTGCTCCTCTATTTCACTTTCACCTCTAAATGAACTAGAGTCATCATAAGAGATATGCCTTAATTCTTCTTTTGACTCTAGTGCCATTTCTTCTATTTTGGCTTCTTTTTCCTTATATGACCGATTGATTTATAGATCACTGAGGAGTCTTCGCTACCAACTCATCATCATAGCTTAGTGTCTCTTCTTAATAAAACTCCTCTTGGGAAATGGTTAAGGTAGAGGTGTTTTCAAGGTTTGCTTCCTTGCCCATTTCCTCCATCTTTACAATTTCCCATCCTAATGCCACGTAGGACTGATGCATGCCTTTTATATTCTCCCCTTTGTATTTACCCAGTCCAAAATAGCTAGTAGCCTTGGGTCAAAGCTATTGGACTCGATGATATGGATCTAATCAATATGAGCTGAAAATGACCTAAGAAATTAGATGAAGTAGAGACAATATCATAAGATGAAAAATCACTCGGATTCAAGACAAAGAAGAAGCTAAGAACATGAATTTAAAGATAGATAGTGAGACATAACTATTACAATACAATAGTAACCATGGTGGGTATAAAACACCAAAACCCACTAAAAGTTTGCAATAAAACACCACACTCTTATGTTGACACAAAATTAATTCAATCTTCTCCAAGAACTAACATTTCTAAGCCAAATACCAATACTTGTGAACCCACACTAAATGCTAACCCTAGTTTCAAGTGGATTTTCCAAGACCTACACTTCAAACACTTTCTACCAAGATAATTGTCTTTCAATAGCTTTCAAAGACTAAAGAGAAAAAAAGCTTAAAGAGTCTATTTATAGCTTATTACATCAAAGACCAAAATACCCTTAATGAAAAGGAGCTCCTATGGAGTGTAAATAAAAGGTATAAAATAACCAAATCACCCTTTAAGAAGGGGTGGTCCTAGAGTGTCTTAAGGTTGCTCTTCACACTTAAATATTTGTGCAATCCCTTATGCTATTTTGGCCTTCAAAATTATTCTTCAACATTGGGTCTCTCGGGTGCCTCATCAGGGCAAGTTCCCAAACAACCTTCCAAACATAAAATTGCTCAATTGTGTGCCCAAAATAGTCTCTCCATGCATGATATTATGTTCTCAATATGACTATAACTGGATTCTCTATGTGTTGGCCATGCATAATGTCATCAAAAGATATGTTGGATATTTGGCTCATATGATCCTCCCCTTATTGAAAAGGATTTGACCTCGAATCCATACATTACAAACTAAAAGAAAGGACAAACAAGCACAACATCCTCAAGGCACGAGGGTTAGGGTAAGTACAACAAATAACATCATCATGCCAAGGTGGTACACACTTGAAATATAATGAAGGATCCTTTGTGTTAAACATTTAAAATCTATTGAAGAATGCACAAAGGTATTGGCTAAGGAAATCACCAAGAGTTAAGGAAACCATAATGGTCATAATGGCATCACTAGATACAAAAGGTAATATTACATTTACCTTATGAGCCATAAGACACAATTGCTTCATCACCTCTTCAAAATACCACATCAAGAGTGGTGACTCAATTGAATTTAAAGTTTATGAAAAACATATAGCAATGTTGTAACATCCCGTATTTTGCTTGTACTTGTTCTATGGAACCTGGTATAGCTTTGTGGTATAGGTAACGGATGAGATTTGTTATGAAAGTATTAATGGTGTAGATGGAATTATAGATGCTTCCCGTACAGTTTAATGTGATGCGACCAAGTTAATGTCGATACAACTATTTAAACTTGGGATCGTAAGCTAGTATTTTAATCAAAAGTTTAAAGTGACCAAGTGTGTATAAGTTGAAGGTTAGATTAAAGGGATTAGGAGCTGGAAAAGGAATAATAATTAAGGTGCTTTCTTGACTTAATTGAGCTAGTAGGTGAGTCACCTAATTGAGCCATTTGGACCAAATTAATGGACCCATGGCTATGGACCAGATTTGGGCCTATACTAATGTACTCATTTGGGCCCAAATTGAATAGAAGAGGAAGAAAATGGATAAATGTCCCAACAAATAAATCTTCCAAGGCCCAAACATAATTGAGCCCAACTAAGAAATTAAGTTAGTAGATGCATCACCAACTTTGAAATTTTCAGCAGCTTGGACCCTTAAGTAGGTGCATCACCTACTTGGACTAATTTGTGGCTAAAAATGAGGTCAATAAGAGAATTTCTAGAGGGACCTATATAAGATCAATATTGCTGTCCATTCTACTAATTTTAAACACAATATTCACCCTTTTAAATTTCAGTTTTCTCTCTTTCTTAACATGGATAAGAACAGCAGCCCTAAAATTCCTTCTAGGGTTCTTGAAGAAGCCCTCACCTTTGCAACCCAAGGTAAGTGAAAAAACTTTAGTTATTGTTTAATTATCTCATGGAAGATTAGGAAAAGATTTTATAAGTGCTTAATTAAAAATATAGGACAGAATATTGAAAAAGCAATCTGCTCACTTTTCTTTGATATTAAGGAACTTCTTTTTTCTTCTTTGGTTTAAAGTGTGAAGGAAAGTTCATGTTCTTGAAGATTTCAATTATAGAATAAGTTGCAAAATTGAGGTAAGGTGACTTCTCCATTTTTGTTCTCCTTGTATGTGAATTTGAAAGTGAATTATGGATGTGTTGTTATTGATAACTCAAGAGATATTAAGTTAAATAATGGATTACTACAATAAAATAGATTTGGGGTTGTTTTGTGGACTATTTTGTATGTTTGTTTGCCGTCCAATTTATTTTGCGTGTTGTTTGGAGGGTGTAATAAAGCTGAGATGGTTTTGGTGATCTTATAAGAAAATGTATGGTATGTGGGTTTAATTGGAGGAGAAAAGGGTTACAATAACACCCTTGATTGATAGATTACATGTTTACTGCCCGGTTACTATTTTGGTGAAGTTATGTAGCCCAAATGCGTTGATCAGTTGTTGATACTAGTTTACTATATATTCTATTATAGATAAGTAATCTAAAAGGCAGGAAGTCAAGTCGGGTTAGTTTCTGAGTTAAATATACAGGTATGTAAGGCATACTCTATTTTGTACTCTTTGGCATGAAATCGGACATTTATAGACAATAGCCTTGTCCCTATTCTGTAACATGATAGAACACCTCCATATATTCTGATTATTAAACCTACGCATCTATCTTCACTAGAAAATTTCAGGAGTTCTCCGTTTGTTCAAGTAAGACCTATGTGTTATTTTTGGCTCCTAAACACTTTATTTACATACCAACAGTTCCTTACCTTATTTTTATTGCATTAAGTGTCCATTTATATGTATCATATTAGAAGATTATTAGTTTAAGGTACCATAATGTTATGACCACCGAGATAACAATCTCAAAGGCTAAATAAACTAAGTAAGGCAAATATGCTAAACGAGTGACAGCTCATGGGTATAAGCCTAGCAAGGGCCAATCTCAATACCTTTGTATGTGGGTAGCACCTCAGGGGAATAAGACTAGCATGGGCTGATCCCAATCTTTATATGTAAGTGGCAGCTAAGGGGCGCAAGTATGATCAACGCATTTGCTTTACCACTGATCAGCTGGTCATTTGCATTATATATGGCTTACAAAGATTATGAAGTAAGAAAGGTAAAAAAGATGAAAGAAACGTATTGTATGTAGTCCCACAAGTATATATAAAGGTGGTCTACTAGTACTACTTATACACTTGTATCTGATTTCTATTGAGCTCTTGTATCATGTGTTGCTACCTTCAGCCTTACATATTCAGTACATATTTTTGTACTGACATCCCTCATGGGGGACCTGTATTCCATGCTGCAGGCCCAGGTACTTCAGTTCATACACCTCACTAGTAGGAGCACAGGCTATTCATTGACTATTGGTAAGCTTCAGGTTGATTCGGGGCTTTTCGAGTCTGTTCCATATATTTTTGTATTGTGCAGTAAGTCAAGAGTAGTGAGGGGGTTTTTCCCGACCCTAAATAATTTTATGTATCTTTTATAGGCTTTGTATACTAATGTAAAGTTATGGTAGTGTCTTGCCTTTACACGTGGTAGCCCCAACGACCAAGTGTTGTATATATAAATTTGTTCTTTCCTATGTAATTATTCTCATCGATACATAATATCATATTAGTCAGAACCTTTTGTTGTCATAGTTATATGCATGAGAAGTACAAGGTTATGAATTGGTTCTCTCGGTCCTTTACGGCTACGGGTGCCTGTCTGCCCCAATAGGATTTGATGTGTGATAAAAGTGGTATCAGAGCGGGTCGGTCTAGTATGTCTACAAAGCCTTGTCTATATAGAGTCTTATTTATGGGCGTGTTGTGCACAATATCTATAAATAGGAGTCTATGGGACATTTAGGGGTTGTCTTTTTTTCTTCATATCATAGATTGCGCAATAGAGCCAATGGTGTAGGTGAAGTCATATTTACCCATTGAACCTATTTTTTTCCTCTTATTATAGTAAAGATGCCGGTTACGAGAAGGAGTAAGATTACAGGTAAGCGAATAGATGTGACTGCCGGAGAAGGGACCAAATAGTCACCACCTAGACAAGCTAATCAAAGAGAGGCTCAAGCTGAGTTTGTATCCCAAACATCTTCTACTCTTCTATCTCCAGAAGATCTATGAAAGAGAAGAACCATATCCTCAGAACCACCTATTAATGCTACTGAAAAATATCTAAGGAATGTGGTATAGTTATTGGCTTATATAGTTACTGTACAAGCTCAAGGACAAGCTATTCCAACCACAGGTTTTAGTTGTTCAGATAGGGAAACTAGCCTACGAACATAGGATTTTCTTAAATTGGATCCTCCAACATTCACTGGATCAGATCTTAATGAAGACCCAAAGGAATTTATTGATCAAATACAAAGGTATCTAGATGTCATGCATGTGTCAGGTAAAGAGACAGTTAATCTAGTAGCATATAGATTCAAAGAGGAGGCTATATTTTTGTATGAAGACTGGAAATGATCTAGGGGTACCAATTCACCTTCAGATACTTGGAAAGAGTTAAAAGAGGCATTTCTTGATCATTACCTTCCATTTGATATCTGAGAATCCTGTGCATATCAATTCCTAAATCTTCACCAAGGGAATATGAGCGTGAGAGAGTACAGCCTCCAATTTAACTGTTTGGCTAGGTATGCTCCTAATGTAGTAGCTAAAATGGATGATAGAGTGCATCGATATGTGGATAGATTGGATCCATATCTAGTTAGATATTATACTATTCCTTCTTTGAAAAAAGATATGGACATAGCAAGGATACAAGCATTTGCATAAAAAATAGAGGATCAGAGGCAAAGAAGAAGAACACAAGAATTAGAAAGAGGGTATTCCAAGAGGTCTAGATCTACGGGGCAGTTTATGGCATCCCAAGGAGAGTTTAGGCCTCGATTTTCTAACAGACCGCGTAGTCCATTATCTTCTTATTTTGTAGCTAGTGCTCCACCACAGCTTCAAGGGTCTAAAGGCAACCAGTTTGGTCAAAGAAGTGAGACTCATAGTTCACCAAAAATGGGGTATGAAGGGAAAGGAAGTATGAGACAAGTAAGGCCTCCTCGGTAGCTATGTAAACAATGTGGAAAGCTTCATTTAGGTGTATGTCAATTTTGGAAAAATGCTTGCTTTTGGTGTGGTAGTCAAGACATATGATGAGAGAATGCCCTTAAAGGGGCGTAGGTGGTATGGCATGACATACTAGATAAGCCATTGCATCATCATCATCGATGCCTTATTCAGGTAGAGGTGTGGAGCCTATGGGGCATGGTAGAGATGCTAAAAGAGAAGCTATCTCTAGTGGAGTTCAGAATCATACATATGTTTTAGCAGATCGATAAAATTCAGAGGCTTCTCCAGATGTGGTTACCGGTACATAGTCAATCTTATCACATGATGTATATACATTAGTTGATCTGGGTTCTACATTATCATATGTCACTCCATTGGTTGCTGGAAAGTTAAAAAAAATAGAATTGCTAGTTAAGCCAGTTGAAGTATCTACGCCAATTGGTGAATCTATTATAGCTAGGAGAGTGTATCGAAATTGTATAATAACTATTTGCGGTCGCATTACAATGGCTGACCTGGTTGAGTTAGAAATGGTATATTTTGATGATACAATGGGTATGGATTGGTTGGCTTCTTATTATGCAACAGTAGATTGCCGAACTAAGAAGTTGTATTTTCATTTTCCAAAAGAGGCAATCCTTGAATGGAGGGGTAATATTAGTGCACCAAGAGGTAAATTTATTTCTTATTTTAAGGCAAAAAGGAAGATTTCCAATGGTTACATATTTCATCTAGTTACGATGAAGAATACAAATGCGGAGCCACTAACACTTCAAACTATTCCAGTAGTAAATAAATTTCCCAATGTATTTCCTGAAGATATTCCAGGTTTGCCTCCAGAACGAGAAGTAGAGTTTGGTATTGATGTGATTTCAGGTACTCAACCAATTTCAATTCCTCTGTATAAAATGTCCCCTGCAGAATTACAGGAGTTGAAAAAGAAATTTAAAGACTTTCTAGAAAAATGATTCATAAGGCCTAGTGTGTCCCCTTAGGGTGTTTTTGCGTAAAAACGATGGCTCATTAAGAATGTGTATTGACTATCGGCAACTGAATAGGGTGACTATTAAGAACAAATATCCCCTTCCAAAAATTGATGACTTATTTGATCAGTTGCAAGGTGCCAAGTGGTTTTCAAAGATTGATTTGAGGTCTGGTTACCACCAAATGAGAGTCAAAGAGAAGGACATACCCAAGACAGCTTTTTAAACACGGTACGATCATTACGAGGTTTTAGTCATGTACTTTGGGCTAACTAATGTTCCTGCAAATTTTATGGATTTGATGAATAGGGTGTTCAAGACATTCTTGGATATGTTTATGATAGTTTTTATATATGATATTCTAGTTTATTCGAGAACAAATAAGGACCATGCCAGTCACTTGCGACAGGTGTTACAGATTTTTCGTGATCGTAAGCTATATGCAAAGTTCTCCAAATGTGAGTTTTGGTTGAAATCTATGGCATAGTTAGGTCATATTATATCTGATGAAGGAATAAAGGTTGATACTCAAAAGATAGAAGCCATGAAGAATTGTCCAAGACCTATAACGCCTACGGAGGTTCGTAGTTTTCTTGGGTTGGCATGTTATTATAGAAGGTTTGTTGAAGGATTTTCTTCAATTTCTGCACCTTTAACAAACCTAACACACAAAGCGTCCAAATTCCAATGGAATGATGCATGTGAAAGATGTTTCCAAGATCTGAAGAATAAGTTGACTTCTACACCCGTATTGGTACTTCCAGAAGGCACAAAAGGGTATGTAGTGTATTGTGATTCTTTAAGAATTGGATTAGGGTATGTATTGATGCAGCATGGTAAAGTCATAGCATGTGCCTCAAGAAAATTGCGGCCACATGAGAAAAATTATCAAAAGCATTATCTGGAACTAGTAGTGATTATATTTTCCTTAAAGATATGGCGTCACTACTTGTATGAGATTCATGTTGACTTGTATACTGACCACAAGAGTTTGCAGTATATCTTCAATCAGAAGGACCTAAATTTGAGGCAGCGAAGATGGCTTGAGTTATTAAAAGACTATGATGTTGATATCTTGTATCATCCAGGAAATGCAAATGTGGTAGGTAATTTATTAAGTCATAAGTATATGGTGGTCACTTATGGTCAGTCTATCGAACGACAAGGGATGACTAAGGATCTACACCAACTAGCCAATTTGGCGGTTCACCTTTATGAAACTCCACATGAGGGGTTTATTGTGCTTAATGCTGCAAAATGTTTACTAGTAGCGGAAGTAAAAGAGAAGAAATACGCAGATCCCATTCTATTAAAGCTTAAGGAAAATGTGCAATGTGGTATGATGAAAGCATTTGAACTTACGCAAGAAAGAGTACTTCGGTGGCAAAACATATTGTGTGTGCCGAATGTAGATGAGCTAAGAAAAAGGATTATGACACTAGCACATTATTCAAGGTATTCAATACATCCGGGATCAACTAAAATGTATTATGATTTGAAAGGAATATATTGTTGGGGAGACCTGAAGAATAACGTGAGTGGCAATAAAGTAAGTTTGGAATAATAGATTCAAGTTAAATTCAAACCATAGTACAAAAAGAAAAAAATGGGAGGATAGGTATTGACACAAATGTTTCTTTTTGTTTTTTTTTTAAATAAATTTGAGGTTACAAATAATTAGAGTTTATCAATTAGGCACGGATCATGGGATTATGTATTACAAAGGGAAGTGGCATATGTATGCTAATAATCAACCTCTTTTTAGTAGATCAAGTGTGGGTAGGTTTGGTTATAGATTTTGATGCTAGTCTTTAAACAAAACACCAAAGATTCACCCACTAATTATTTTGAATACCTAATGGGTGTGTTCAATAATCGGTAACCAACCCTCAATTTAGGCATCCATATTCCTAGGGTAATATCTATGGCATAGTCAACTTCCCAACCACCCTTATGTCTAAGATAGTGGTAGATTAGCAAATGACACACATAATTATCTACAATTGATTTGGTCTCCATATCCCTCTTTCAAGGATGATATGAATTCGTAGTGTTCACCCAAAACCCTTCTTCTGGAGATGGCTTTGAACTTTCTAGAGTTTGAAGTTTTCACCCATCAAACCCATGTGGGTATTTAGGGATTGCACCGATAAATCCCAACCAAGTTAGCATAGCAAAGATAAAACCCATCAACATGAACTTTGAAATAAAGGCTAACAATAACAAACTACATACACTTAAATCCTTATTCAGACATAACCTAAGAGGGAGATCTACCTACACATAAGATAAATAAGAAAAGATATACCTATAATCTCCATCGAAATTATTTATTGAAACTCTAGTGAATATTACTTCAAACTTGAACTTCTACAAATATCCAATGGAAATGAGCTATTCTTTCACTTAGAAGGTCTCCAATGTATTCTTCAAACAAAATTTATACAATATTTTCCTCTCCAAGAATGGAGGCTATGAACTCAAGAACCAAAACCTAACTATTAGGGAAGATGGAATGGTATGAACATGAATGAATAAGATACTTATGGTTTAAGTCCTCTTTTGTCAAATTTGAGATCAGCCATGTGCGTTAACAATTCTTCCCTTAGGTTGTGATTCCCGCCATGTCGCGATCTCACGAGTTTAGCCACGACCGCAACTATCGGGACCATGATTAACTCACGCGACTGTGGCTATCGTGACCATGATTAAATCATGAAAATTTAGTCAATTGACCTTTTTGACCTAACCACAATTGCGGTAATTGAGGCTAGTTCTACACCATATCTTAAGCTGCAATTTCTTTCCTCCTTTTGATCATTTTAAGCTCCAATCTACATCTTTCTATCTCATCAACTATGTGCCTTTATAAGTGAATATTAGTGCATTCAATTACAATTATGTCTCATTTTTTCATCCAAGATATGGTAATATGCACTAATGTTGAGTTTGAATAAGTGGTAAAATCACCATTAATCACCCAACCCAATTACTTTTTACTCCCTTAGAGGAACTGAATTTCAAGCATATAACAAGATTGTGTAAATGCTCTCGTGAAGACTCTGGAATAGGGTCACAACCTTGACCGGCCTAACCGAGTCTACTCGCACTAAACCAACCATCCAACCATGAAAAACCAAAGACAATATCAAAACATATTATGATAATTAGGCCCAAAATGTAATACAATAGAACAGTGAAAAATCATGTTCGATGATGTTAGCCTCCCAACTTATTCTAATGCTAAGGCCAACACCAATACCGATCCCACCCATACCAACCCCTAGAAGTAACACGTACCTCTATCCAAAATAAAACAAATCTTTGGTTGGTACATGCTCCCATCCATGGACAAAACCAATATCCAAATCAAAAGAAAATTGGTTAAGAATGTCCATATCATGAAATAGAGCCTTTTGAAATGATGGAAGCTCACCACTTCAATGCAAATGTTGTCCCCAAGTAAATCACTATGTAGTAGGATTCAAATGGTTTGTTCCTACATAGCATGGGTATACAGCCGTCAGTAGACGAGTTAGCAAGTGGTCGCTAGGATGTATCCCGGATAAGGATAAAGTAAATCCACTTAAACAAATAAGTAAAACCATTATGATGCATACAACCATACATATATATACTTGTCGAGAAAGGGAATCCGGATTTACCTTGCATTTAAAACCTTTACCTGGGTTGTGTAACTTTGGCGTTTAACCACACCTGTGGACCGTATGGGTTCAGCTCCCCTGCTGAAAGAGTCCTAGTACGTGTAGCTACATGACCAGGTAATATCCGATGAGATGAATAGTACATCCCTTCACTATAAAACATGACACTTATACACGGTCATTGAAGACCCTCATATCAGCAAATATGAGTTTCCAATTTTCGTCCATCCAAAACCTCCACCTTCCAGGACTTAGTTACACATCCATCTATTAATATCCAAATTAAAAATCATGTTTAAACAATCCAATTACCATTTATTAAACAAGGTCAATTATTTGTGGTATAGTTATACCAACCATACTTGTAAAATTTATCCATAGCCAAACCATTTAGGTTAAGGGGACTCTCAAGTTCCCTTTTCGTTTACCATATTAACCTCTTAAGAGACTACCATGTTCTCCACAAGCATAAACAATTAGCCTTTAACCTTTGTAAAACATTTACCCCATTTATAGTTTCATGTATAAGCTGAAAACAAGCAAGAGTTCTATTTAAAGAAGTCAACGCAATGAACATATCTTTATAAACATTTTATCAAACACCTTGGGGGCTTAATTTAACCAAAACCAATTCCAAAGACCATTAAACAATTGTTGTGCAATCTAATTTCCCAAAACCATCATTGTCGCATATAAAATCATGATTAACCATAGAAAACCATAACCAAGACATTATAAAAAAAACCATGCTTCTAATCCAAGCAAAAGAAAACCCTAATACGGCACATGAAAAATTTTCTACGTAGATTTAATTTTCGAGTATTATGGATGCTACGTCCGGTGGGAATATCCCACCAAAGGATTCATCTAAACAAGTTATAGAAAATGTACAAGCTACAAAGTATGTCGAATTACCTAAATCTAAATCAACAGAGCATGAAAACATAAGTGCCTCCAAAACCAATAGTACTGTTGCATGGTGAACCACCTATTACGTGGAAGTCTCCAGAAGTGAATAGTTTGATTATTCAAGAGAATCTACAACATGCAATTGTTGGTAAGTTCTCTTATGGCAGGACATATATTAATGATCTTCGAATCTAATTCCAAAATAATGTTGAATTAAGGGAGATTGTAAAATAGGAGTTATAGATTCAAGACATATTTTGATTCTTTTGAATCAACTAGAAGACAATGTATGATGGTTATCCACTTTTGCATATTTTATAAAATCCATAGATAGGTATTTGTAAATGACGACCCTCAAATGGGATCCATGGTTTGAAACTGATGTTCAAACCACTATGGGTATGGTATGGATCTTATTACCAGATCTTCCACCTAATTTATTTGCTAAAGAAGCTATATTTTCAATTGGTTCTGTTGTTGCCAAGCCTTGGTGGTGGATATGACATAAGAAATCACACAAGGCCTAGTTTTGCAAGAAAGAAGATAGAGGTGGATCTAGTTACTAAGCTACCTCACAAAATTAAAATAAATTAGGAAGATGATATTACTGGGATTATTAAATCAAAATGGATTCAAATCCAATATGATCACAAACTGAAGTATTGTAAGGAGTGTTGCTTACAATGTTATGATGAGGACACATGTTGGACTATTCATCCTGAGTTATTTGAGCAGAAGCAAGAAGAAAAAGAAACACAGGACAACAACAAAGAAGATGCAAAGGATAAACATAAGTTTGATGGTAATGTAGATCCAAGGAAGGAGAAGAATCCATGGAGGCAAAGAAAAGGTAGGTATAGAGAGGGCCAATATTGTCATATTATGTGAGAAGTAAATGACAAGTAAAGGGATATAGAAATATCCAATGCATTTGATGTGTTGGATCATTAAGATAAAGTGGAGAAAACACCATCATCTAGCAATGCAAAAGAGCGACAAAGTACCAAAGACTGGGTAAACAAAAGTTTTGGGAATATAGATATAAGAGAAGCAGCAACACAGATCAATGGTAACAAGTGAATAGAGGAGAAGAATCATAGTGCAGAAAATACAAAGATTAACAAACACAAAAGAATATAGGAAAAGAATCACAGTACAGAATACTGATAATGAAATCTCAGAACTCAAGATTGCAGATGCAAGGACAAATTCAAAAGAGGAAGGGAACCAGCATGACTCAAGACAGTTGATGGTGATATAGAATAAGCCAAATCGGGAACAAAAACTTGAGAATGTACTGCCTCTTGCTATGGAGGTGAGTAACATGATGAAAGTTGTTAATAGTAAGCAGGAGGATCTAGATAAGAAAGACATGATAGATAATATAAGGGAGGTAGTAGTAGAAGGAGATTTATCTCCTAATCATACCAAGTCATTAAAGAAAAAGCATGGTAAAAGAAACAAAAAAAACAAAAATATCAGTGATAGTACAATGAAGACAAGAAGCCAAACAGTCGATTCATCCTTAACATAAATGTCGTAATATGGAATATATGGCTAGTTAAAACTCAAAAGGCTTTTGCAATGTTCATAACATTTCACAAAAGGTATTAGTTTGGTTTCATAGGTATTATGGAGCCATTTCAGGATGGGCAAAAGATTGAGATATACAAGGGAAGGTTAGGAATGCAGCATGCAGTAGTCAACATGAAATTGATATAAAGAGGATACCAATAATCGATGAACTAAAAGTAGCAGTGATGGAGATGAATAGAAGCTGTGCTGGAGGTCTAGATGGTATGACTGGTGTTTTTTTTCAGGATGCTTGGGATATAGTAGCTACTGATCCTCATCAGATTGTTATAGCCTTGTTCTGTAGTTATAACCTCCCAAGATTCTTCACACACACAATCATGGTACTGCTACATAAGAAGCTAGTTGTTAATAACTTCTCGGATCAAAGACTAATATCACTTATTAATTTTGTGAATATGATCTTTGATAGCCTAAAGGAAGGCTTAAACACGAAATGAAGCACTAGAAAGCAAAAATCAGCAAACACAAAAAGAGAAAAACAACACAGTAGAAGGAGATGAAGTAGAAGAATTGCATAAATGTAAAGATAAAAGAGTGATCCTTACTTCCACTATGTGATTAACAAAAGGAGATGTATCAAATCGCCAATCACACCTTACTAATAGAACTCAAACCACTCTCTTAGATGACCCAAATGACTCACACTTCCTCAAGCACACCTTTCTTGCCAAATAACCCAATACAAGTGAAAAACCATTTCCAAATGCATTCAAGGTTCAAAATTTGGTTTTCCTCTCTTAAGGAGAAGGAAAAGACTACAATCTAAAAAGTCACTCAATTTATTATGTCAAAACTTAGGAAATTAAGAGCTAAGGTGTCTATTTATGCTATTACAAACAATGACAAAAATATCTTTAATGAAGGGTGCTCCTTTGAAATGTAAAAAAGTCATTAAAAGACAAGAATGCCCTTAATGAACCCCCAAATAGAGGAGGTTTTTGAGTGTATTTCAAGATCCTCTGCACACTTTAGCATATACACTCCAATAGGAGAACTAATGACACAATCACAAGCTTCTAAAATCATAAACATTACTTGAAGACCATGTAACTCTTTGGCATGACTCCTTGCTAAAGGTCTTGAGGTCTTGGTGCTTCTCATGCTTGTATCATCCTCTCCATATTGAAAGGAATTTGTCCTCAAATTCACACCTTGCAAAAACAAAGAGAGGGAAAACAAACACACATTCCTATAGAGAGGAGGGTTAGCATTAGTACCACAAAAAATATAGGCAAGCCAAGGTTGTTCACTTTTGACATACATCCATATATCATTGGTATTTATCCTAAAAAACTTGGAACAATGAATACAAAGGAAGTGAATAGATTTAACACCAAAAGGAAATGCACATGACCAAAAGTTACTCCACCCATATCCAAAAGGAACTACGGGATCAAATAGAAGTAGAAGACAAAGGTCTAAGCCGAGAGGAGTCATTCCTTTCACTAGTCTATCAAGCAAAGTAGGTACATATTTGAAATACAACAAATAATCCTTTGTTATGATAATGAAATACTTACTACAAGCATCACAAAGGATATGATTAAGAGAGACATCAAGGTAAAAGGAATGAAATCTGAAACACAACCTTCCCCACCCCAATAGTATACCGGGATCAAATGGAAGAAATAGACAAGAATTTAAGCTGAGGTTAGCCATTTCTTTTACTAGAGAATTAAAACCACAATCACCTAAAGCATTTCTCACAACTTTGACATACACAAGGCCACTTTGAATAAAACTAATGACATGGAATTCATCACATAAGTTCAATTGACCTTGTTCAATATCAAGATCATATTTAGAAGCATCATCAATAACTTGGAATTTCTCAAACATACCATTTTCATGTTTAAGTAATGAACTAGTTTTAAGAGAAAGTAGATCATTATTCACAACAAAAGAGTTACTAAGGAAAGAGGTATGCACTTGAAAACCCAAAACCACTTCACTAGGCACTAAATCACAACATTTTTAATTCAAGGAAGTGTGGAGAGTAGTGAAGTCACCTTGGGTAAGGCTTGGGCAGTCCACTTTTTTGGCGCTCTTGGTCAATGGAATCTCTAGTTCATTTCTCATTCTTTTATGTAGAACTCCTTTTGGATCCTTCTTGATTATCATTTCATCTGGTACCTGCACATAAGAAAAATCAAATCTAGGCAAAATGCTATCTTTTGGGTTAGGAAGTGACAAAGGTTCTTTGTGGACAAGATCCACAATCAAGCAATTTTTTAATTTTATACTTCAATACCCGCGGTTTCACTTTCCCTTTTCTTCTTTTCTTCACATTATTCTTGTACCTCGACATCAAGCTTCTCTCCATCTTGAAAACCCACCTCATCACTCTCAGATTCTATCACTATCTCTTCTCTTAGCTGTATGGGGTGATTTCAGTTTAGTGTATCTTGGAGAGGAGGCATTGGATAACATTGGTGATGTATTTGGATTTATGGCATGGGATTTTGTTGATTGTGGTGTCCTTGGTAAAGTGGATTTGGGACTTAGTGGTTTGAATTTAGGGGAGGCTTTGGTGGATATAAACGATCAACCCTCGCCTTTATTCTAATCATACCACCCTTCAAGGATGCCATTTCACTCCTCATAGAATCCATATCACCCATTATAGCATTATGATTATCATCTATTTTTTGGCCCAAAGACTCAAGTCGAGGCATCAAAGCTCCAATAGCATTATTTCCCAAAGGTTGGGAAGTAGCACCTTCGGATTCCATGGCAACTGTACCCAAAAAATAGCAAAAAACAGCAAGCAAAATAACTTACAAAATGAGAAAACAAGTTAGTTCAAAGGCCTCACTTCACTCACACTCAAACTCACCTCACACTTGGCCTCATAAGTGGTGGGAAATCGGCAATACTTGGCAAGTTACTTGAGAGGTGAGAAGCTTTGGTCCAAAATTGATCTTTGTTTGAAATGACTCAAATAAAGTGATGCACGAACTTGAACCAACAAAACTCTACAAATAAAAACAAAAAAAAGGCGCACTAAAATCGAAGACACGAAACAACGGACTCTAATCTAATTACCAAACTAGTAGGTACTTATTAACTTACTATTTAGTGATGAACCAATGAAATTGAAACTAGAAACAACAATTAGAAACTAGGAAATCTAAATTAGCACTCAATTCAGTTGGTCACAAAAGTAATGACGTGGCAACTTGTGGTTAGATGTGACTTTCAAAATTTTCATTTCCCTAATTATTTTCTCGGCCAAAGAACACTTAAGGAGAAGAAGAATTTCGGTTTTGAGGGGGATATATGCAAGTTTGGAACCTTTTTGAGCTTCAATTTGAATTTGAAATGGATTGGTTCCCCCCTTGTACTTCAATTGTACTTTGTTGTCCCCTAGTCCCCTCCTCCTCTTTGGAAGAATGGAATATCCTTTGAATATGCTTTTGGACTAACAACTTTTTCACTCTCTTTCTTCCTACTTTAAGATCAAACAACGTCCTTGAATATTCTTCTTGAACAATTTATTAAGATGAAGAACAACATGAATATTCAAGAGTTGATCAAAGTTTGACCACAAGGAAATGAACCTTAAATTCAATTTTTCTTTTGGATCTAGGTTCCTTTTGCTAAGATAAGCTTTAATATCAACAAACCCTCCACAAAACGTCATAAATACAACAAGCCGCACGAAATTCACCCACAAAAAGATTCAAACACATTTTCAACAATGGTGGAATGCACAAACACAACTGGATCTTGCTCAAATCTTAGATCTAGACTCCTTATGTTCTAGAGAGAAAGGATCTAGCACTAGAAACCTTAAAAACACAATAAAAACTTGTAGATCTAACTTGGAAATTTCAGATACAACAAACACACAAGAGAACACTTTTTTTATGTATTTTTGAATTTTTGACACTTTTTTGTTGAGATTCTCTTAATAAGAACACTAAAACCAACATTTAGAGATGTAGGAGCACTCCCTAAACAAGGATCTGATACCAAATGATAGCCTAAAGTAAGGCTAAAACACGAAATGAAGCACTAGAAGGCAAAAATCTGCAAACACACACAGAGAAAAACAACACACTAGAAGGAGATAATGAAGAAGAATTGCATAAATTTAAAGATAGAAGAGAGACCCTTACTTCCACTATGCGATTAACAAAAGGAGATGTATCAAATCTCCAATAAAACCTCACTAATAGAAGCTCAAATCACTCTTTTAAGTGACCCAAAGGACTCACACTTCCTCAAGCACACCTTTCTTGGAAAATAACCCAATACAAGTGAAAAAACAATTCCAAATGCATTAAAGGTTCAAATTTCGGTTTTCCTCTCTTAAGGAGAAGGATAAGACTACAATCTAACACTAAGATTACAATCTAAAAAGTTACTCAATTCAATATGTCAAAACTTAGGAAAATTAGTGCTAAGGTGTCTATTTATAGTATTACCAACAATGAAAAAAATATCCTTAATGAAGGGTGCTCCTTTGGAGTGTAAAAAGAAGTCATTAAAATACAAGAATTCTATTAATGAACCCCCAAATCGAGGCAGCTTTTGAGCGTATTTCAATCTCCTCTTCACACTTTGTCATATACACTCCAATAGGAGAACTAATGACACAATCAAAAGCTTCAAACTTTATAAACATTGCTTGAAGACCATGTAACTCTTTGGCATGACTCCTTGTGAAAGGTCCTGTGCCCTTGGTGCTTCTCATGCTTGTATCAATCTTTTCCAGGATTATTCATGAAAGACTTAAGTGCATTTTTCCATATATAGTATCTGATTAACAAGATGGATTTGTTCATGGAAGAAGTATAGATGAGAACATTTTGGTAGTGCAGGAAATAGTTTTTGAAATCATAAAGAGAGATAAACCACCAAACATGGTCATAAAGTTGGACATGATGAAAGCCTATGATAGGGTGGAGTGGATTTTTTTGACTTAAGTTCTTAGAAATATTGGTCTTTGTAAACAACTTATATATATGGTATTCAGGTTGTTGTCAAATAATTGGTACTACTAGTTAATAAATGGGCAGCCTAGGGGTTTCTTCAAAATAATCTAGGGTCTTAAACAAGGGGATCCTCTGTCACCTACTTTATTTATCATTGCAGTGGAGGTTCTTTCAAGATGACTAAAGGAATTAATGACTATGAAAAATTTCAAGTTATTTGGCATGCCTAGAAAAAATCCAAAAATCAATTATCTTGCATTTGCAGATAATATGATTATCATGTGTAAGGCAAAGTTAGGGACTTTAAAATTATTGACAACTACTTTGGAGAAGTATAACCTAGTGTCTTGGTAAATAATTAACAAGGAGAAGAGTGCTTTGTATTTTCATGAGAATGTGTCTAATAGAGCAACTGTCATGGCAGAAGTGGTTATAGGAATATTAAAAAAGGATTTTCCTTTCTACTATCATTGATATCCAGTGTTTTATAAGAGGAAAAAAAGAAGTACTAACAACTAATCCTGAATACAATTAGTAGCAAATTACAATCTTAGAAGGGGAGACTTTTATCATTTGGGGGGAGAGTTGTTTTAATTAAGAATGTGTTACAGAGTGTGCCTATTCATTGCCTATTAGTCATGAATCCACCTAATAATGTTTTAACTCCTCTTCAAAACTATTTTGCAAATTTTTTTTCGAGTAGTTCTGAAGAAAGGAAAGGTAGACATTGGGTATCTTGGTCTAAGATGTGTTTGCCAAAAGAAGAAGGGGGTCTTGGTTTTAGGGCTTTACATGATGTATCAACTTCCTTATTTTGTAAGATTTTGTGTAACTTTATTACTAAGAAGTCCATTTGGAGTGAGTATATGATGAATAAGTATTGTAGGAAACTACATCCTAAAGAAGTCCTGTGGAAAATTGAGGTGGTACCCAAGTTTGGAAGAAGAAACTACAAGTAAGGGATCTTATTGACCATATTATACTTTGAAAGATAAGGGGAGGAGATGCTAATGTCTGGTATGATAATTGGAGTAGGATAGGGGATTTATATTCAATTATGAAGGTAAGCAGGGAATGAGATGATAGCCATCAGAAGATGAAGGATTTGATAAAAGATGGGTAGTGGAATGTTTAGCTACTAAAAGAATTATTTTCTCAGGACATAGTGGCTCATATAATACAAGAGGTTACTTTTCAGTAGAAGTCCATGCAACAAGATAAGGAAGTATGGACACTAGAGGCAAGGGAGAATTTTAGTGTTAAATCAGCATGGCACCATATCAGAAAGAGAGAGAATCTTAATGAGTTCTACAAGAAGCTTTGGATAAAAGGTTTACCTTCAAAGTAATATTCTTTATATGGAGAATGTTGAAAGGGAAGATTGTGTTTGATGATACTATCAGGAGATGGGGTATGGAAGGACCTTCTATTTATTGGTGTTGCCAGAATCCAACACAAGAGATAGTAGATCATGTGCTACTGAGATCTGATTATGCGAACAAGACTTAGTCCTATTTATATTCTTTTGTAGGGATTAATATACAAGGATTGAGTTTCAGGAATATAATATATGCATGGTGGAATGCAGATGTGAAGCCAAGAGAAAAAGTGTACTATAGAGAAGTGCCAGCTATGATAATATAGGAGGTTTGGGGAAGAAGGAATGCATTGAAACATGAGAGGAAATAAGTATCACTACATAAGATTCTAATGAATTCTACAAGACATTTGAGAATGTTACTTAAAGTGAGAAATCCTACACTAGATTTCATAGGAGACTGGCCAGGCATTATGCAACAATTCAGTCAGTTGAAACCTCAAATTAAGGTTATAACTGTTCTTTGGGAACCTATATCAGATGGATGGGATAAATATAATATAGATAGTGTTTCATAAGGCAATCCAGGGAAAGTGCTTGGGCATTTTATCTATGAGATGAACATGGGGACGTAGTGTATGCAGAATGGGCAGCTATTGAGGGAAACAATAATGATATAATCCAAAAGATCACAAAAGAGTACATGGAATTATCAAAGGTTCAAGCGTCATAATTGACAAGTGATTGAAGGACTTTTGGAGCATTTTTGAAGACTTGTTCAAGAGAAGATAGGAGGAGAACCTTTACACTCAAGAGGCTCCTCAAGTGAAGAGTATAGATAATATTCCACACATTAAAGTGACACTCAAGAGGAGACACAATTCCCCTATACATTAAGGGTATTTTTGACATTTACTATGTAGTAGTATAAATAGACAAATTAGCTTCTCTTTTCATTAGACTTTGATAAATTGAAATTGAGTATTATTCTTAGTGTAGTTTTTTTCCTTGCTGTAGGTCTTGGAAAAGCCATTTTAGTGTAGTTCTTGGAAAATACATCTAAACTTGAGAGATTAATACATTTAATGGATTTTACTTGTGTTGATCAATTTGCAAGAAAGGTGTGATTGAGGAGTGTGAATTCCTTTGGTCCACCTAAGAGTGAGGTTTGAAATACCATTGATGAGGTGTGTTTTAAGGTTTGATACACTTTATTGTTCTAATAATTGGTGATAGTAAGTGTCTCATTACCTATCTTTCATTTTATGCATTCTCATCTCCACCCCCTTTCTTCTATATGTTGCTTTCTTTCTCTTTAGTTGCTGATTTTTGCATCTTGTGTCCTTATTTTCGTGTATTAGGTTTATATATTGTATTATTTGGTATCATAGACATGTATTAGAGTTGTTTCCACAAGTCTAAGTCTTGGATCTAAGAAAATCTCCACAAAAAAAAGAGTCTTAGAGTCCAGAAAAAAAATAGTTGTTTCACGTTTTTTTACTTGGAAAGAATTTTAAATCTTAGATATATATATGTTTTTGTGTTTTTTTGTTGGTTTCAAGTGTTATATTCTTGTTCCCTAGCATCTAGGGAGTCTAGATCTATGTTTTGAGCAAGATCCGATTGTGTTTGTGCATTCCACCATTGTTGAAAACGTGTTTGAAGCTTTTTGTGTGTGGATTTCGTGTGGTTTGTGGTATTTGTGACGTTTTCTGGATGGTTTTTTGATATTTCAACTTGTCTTAACAAAGGGAACCTAGATCCAAAAGAAAAATTGAATTTAGGGTTCATTTGCCTTGTGGTCAAACTTTGGTCAACTCTTGAATATTCATGTTGTTCTTCTTCATCTTCATAGATTTTTGAAAAAGAATATTCAAGAAGGTTTTTTGATCCAAAAGAGGGAATAAATAGAGTGAAAAAGTTTTTAGTTCAAAAGCATATTCAAAGAATATTCCATTCTTCCAAAAGAAGGAGGGGACAAGGGGACAACAAAGTACACTTGCAGGTACAAGGGGGCGACCAATTCTTTTCCATTTCAATTGAAGGCTTAAAAGATCTCTAAAATGCATACTTACACCCTTATAACCGAAATCCTTCTTCTCCTTAAGTGTTGTTTGGCCGAGACAAGAATTTGGGAATTGAAAATTTTGAAAGTCATGTCCAACCACAAGCTGCCACGTCATCACTTTAGTGACCAACCGAATTGAGTTCAAATTTAGATTTCCTAGTTTCTAATTTTTGTTTCTAGTTTCAATTTTTTTGGTTCTATCCCTAATTATTAAGTTAGTAAGTAACTACTAGTTTGGTAATTAGATTAGGGTCTGTTCGTTTCGTGTCTTCGATTTTTGTATGCTTTTCTTGTTTTTGAATTCGTAGTAGTTTGTTGGTTCAAGTCCGTACATCATTTTTATTTAAGTCATATCAAATAAAAATTGATTCTGGACTAAAAATTATTTACCACTCAAGTAACTTGCCAAGTATTTCCAATTATTCAACACTTGTAAAGCCAAGTGTGAGGTAAGGTTGAGTGAGAGTGTGGTTAGACTTTTGAACTAACTTGTT
The DNA here is from genome assembly GCA_030864215.1 of Capsicum pubescens. Classification (NCBI taxonomy): domain Eukaryota; kingdom Viridiplantae; phylum Streptophyta; class Magnoliopsida; order Solanales; family Solanaceae; genus Capsicum; species Capsicum pubescens. The sequence continues at coordinate 186,004,110 of CM061544.1, read as the reverse complement.
TGCTCGTTTTGTAGGTTGTGTTGCTTGCTGTTTTTTTTGTTATTTTAGGTACATTTTCCATGGAATCCAAAGGTACTATTACCCAATATTTGGGAAATGATGCTATTAGAGCCTTGATGGCTCGGTTTGAGGCCTTTGCCCGAGAAATGAGGAGTGATAATGATGCCTTGAGGAGGTAAATGAATAATGATAATGATGCCTTAGAAAGTAATATGGATTCTATGAGGGGTGAAATGGTATCCTTGACGGGTGGTGTGATTAGAATGAAAGCAAGGGATGATAGATTATATCCACCAAAGCCTCCAAAAAATTCAAACCACCAAGAACCAAATCCACTTTAACAAGGACACCACACTTCACAAAATCCCATGCCACAAATCCAAATACATCACCAATGTAATCAAATGCCTCCTCTCCAAGATCCACTAAAATGAAATCAGCCCATACAACCAAGAAAAGAGATGGTGATAGAATCTGAGGGTGATGAGGTAGGTTTTCAAGATGGAGAGAAACTTTATATTATGATATATGAAGAGTGTAAATAAAAGAAGGAAAGGGAAAAGGAAACCGTGGGTAGTGAGGTACAAAAGAGAAAGAAATGCCTGATTTTCGATCTTGTCCATAAAGAACCCTTGTTACTTCCTATCCCAAAATCTAGAATTTTTCCTAATATTTTATCTTCTCATGTACAGGTTCAATACCCTAGAAGTCCGAAGGAGAATCCCAAGGAAGTTCCCTTCAAGCCCGTGGCCGAAAGTTCCAATTTTGAGATAAGTGATGAAGAAGTGAGTCCAAAGGAAAACCTTGACATATTCCCTTTTAATATGGAGCCTGAAGGCTTCCATGATGCAAAATTAAGTGAAGAACACACTTTCCATGATCTACAAGGTAAAAATGCTATCTTCACATCCCTAGAAACTTTAATTGTTATGATGTGGCTAGTAGTGGCCAAAGTGGTATAGTTTAGGATTTTCTTAGTGAAGAAGTGTATGAATCTTCATTTTGTGACTCTTGATGTTTTTAGTTTTCATAAGCACCAAACTCTTGTTGTGAGTACGCAAGCACTAGTTGATCTTTTAGATGAAAAATTAATTCTTTTCGTAAGAATGATTTGCGTCAATATAGTGCTACCACTTATAAGTTGAATAAGGTTCCATTACCAAGTGACAATAGTATTCACACACTAGTTTACCCTTGCGAAAACCAAGGTGAGTCAACGTGTGTATGTGAGTTGCCAACAACAAGTGAGGGTGTGCAAAATGATCAATCGGGTGGAGTTGACCTTGATTTTCTAGAATGTTTAGGAGACCCGAATTGTGATTGTACTTGTGAAAATGGTTTTGATTGTTATCCCTTTATTGCCCATTATGGTTTGAATATGTGTGTGGGCTACTCTCTTGAAAGAGAATGTGGTTTCATGATTGAGGACCCTAAGGAAAATGTGTCATTGCCTCTTTGGGGTATTGCTTATACATGTGCATCCTTGTTTGACACACTTGTGCTTAAGTTACTTGAATCTCAGTTTGTGAATGCCAAGTTTTTGTTTCATTTGAAAGGAAGGAGCCATATGAGTTTAAATGACTTGATTCCAACCTTATATGCTAAACCTATTGAATCAATTGGCATTATCATAGATGATAGCACCTTGGACGATGCCTTTACACATGATACCTTCCTATTCTACCTCTTTTCTTAAGATGATATACATGCAAGTCTTGGATTTGTTTTATATAGGGGTAGGGTATTTGTTTGTTGGTCAACTTGGAGTTACAATGCTACATGGATTTTCTGGACCTTTGTAGTTTCCTTACCTTTTGATGCTTTCCTTAGAAGTGTTCCTTTGAGATGTTTGTGGTAAGTGTTTCTTGATCATAACAAAGGATAGTTGGTTGTATTTCAAATGTGTACCTTCTTGGAGTATTTCTTTGAACTTGTATGTTGAAAACCACGACATTAACCTTGTTCACAGTGACCTTGTGTATGGCATAGTTATGTGTAATGTCTTGGATGATTGTGAGTTGGATCCCCAAGTAAAAGGGATGATTATTCTCAGCTTATTCCCTTGATTACTTTGACCCTTTTATCTCGGTGCTTTCTTGAAGTATGAGAGGGATAGCCTCGGATTATGTCCATCATTTTTTTATATTGATACAATTCACTTTATTTGTGCTATTTATGTAAAGTCTTTCATGTCACAAATAAAGGTCCCATGTATGTATGTCAAGTGTGAACAACCATGGATTGATGATATGAGTGTGGTACTAATAGTAACCCTCCTACCAAGAGGATTGTGTGCTTGTTTTGCTCTCTCTTTGGTTTTGCAACATCTGAATTTGAGGACAAATTACTTTCAATATGAAAAGGATGATACAAGTCTAAAGATCACAAAAGCGTACACTACATTATCAAAGGTTCAAGCTTCGGAATTGACAAGCGATTCAAAGCCTTTTGGAGCATTTTTGAAGCCTTGTTCAAGATAATCTAGGAGGAGAACGTTTAAACTCAAGAGGTGTATCAAGTGAAGGGTATAGATGATATTTTAGACATTAAAGTGACACTCAAGAGGAGCCCCAATTCCTTTATTCATTCAGGGTATTTTTGACATTTTCTATGTAATAGTATAAATAGATAAATTAGCTTCTCTTTTCATGAGACTTTGATGAATTGAAATTGAGTATTACTCTTAGTGTAGTTTCTTTCCTTAGTGTAAGGATTGGAAAATCCATCTTAGTGTAGGTCTTGGAAAAGATATACAAACTTGAGAGATTAATACATTTGATAGATTTCACTTGTGTTGATAAATTTGCAAGAAAGGTGTGATTGAGGAGTGTGAATTCCTTTGGTCCATCTAAGAATAAGGTTTGAACTACCATTGATGAGGTGTGTTTGAAGGTTTGATATACTTTTTTGTTCTAATCATTGGTGATAGTAAGGGTCTCATTACCTATCTTTTATTTTATTCTTTCTCATCTCCATCCCCTTTCTTCTATGTGTTGCTTTCTTTCTCTTTAGTTGATGGTTTTTACATATTTTATCCTTAATTTTGTGTATTTGGTTTAGATCTTGCATCAACTAGTATGGAAGCAAAATCATTAGCTATTTTGAATGCAGCCAAACATTGCAACATATCAAATCATAACAGAGTGACCTTTCAGACTGACTCACTAACTATGAAGCGGATACTAAGAAAGGAGTGGAAAATACCATGGAAGGTAGAAGATATAATAATACAAACATAGAGAATACTTTCAAACAAGAAGGTGGAGATAGTGCATACATACAAAGAAGGTAATTAGCTGGCTGACTACTTAACTAACATGGAAGTGGAGAAAAACTCATTAACTTATACATCCTTTAGACAACTACCTAGGATGGCTAAAATTATCCTCAATAGTGATAAGTATCAGTCATCTTATCTGAGGCTAGCAGATACACATAATTAAAAAGACTGAACAGGCTAGTATAATTTTTTCACTTTTGTACATTCCAAGATGGGAAACAAAAAGTGGAAATGCTACTTAGCCAAATTAACCAATCAACAAAATAGACTCTCAGTAGATTAGGGGGTCAATGGTCACATTATTATCATATGAATCTTGGGATCTTGATATCATTCAGTTAATATTGGGTATAGTATCTCATTATCTCTCTCCCTTCCATAATTGGTTAACAAGAGAGATGTTATTTTGAGTTTACTTAGCAGAAGTAACACAAAAGAAAAAAAAGTTTACCAGGAATGCATGCCAAGCCTAAGCGGACTAAACCCTATGATTTTGGCACCAAAAAGTTGTTTACACATCTTAGTACTGGAGTTCTCAGCTGATACACAATGGAAGATAAAGTTGATCAAGAAGCATGCATATAATCTGAAGGAAAAAGCAAGGAAACATCTTACTCTTGTAGTTAGAGAAGCATCATCAAAGTTATACCAAGGAACGAAATTGATTACCCAAAGAAGGAGCAACTTGAACTGATGATTGATGAATATAGCCATGGGAAGAGGAGAAGAGGCAGACAAAATTCTTGTGAGATGATCATAGCTCATTTAGCAAACCCTACACTACTTATGTGTTCTTTATTGGATTGTGTCTTGGTTTGGGCATACCCGATCTTCTTTTGTTTTTGGTTTTGTTTTTTGGATAGGTTGGTCCGTTTGTGTATTGTTAATTTGATTATTAACAAAATCAAAATTAAACCAAGACAAAAAAATAAAACCCCCAATTAATAGTTGAAAACCATAAACCATGCAATATTAAAATGATGAAAACATTCATAAAATCCATGAATTTTTAGAAGTAATAAGTAGGGAAGAGATACATGCCTTAAAATGAGAAAGATGATGGAAAAAAATCATCAAAGAAAGCCCAAAAATAATTGTTAAGTTGAAACCCTAGCTTTGTTTCCCCAAAAGCTCTTGAGAGAATTATGATGTGTTTTAGAATAGATTCTAAGTGTTAATGAATAGAATAATAGGGAAAATAACCCCCTAAGTTTATTTGAAGTTGTGGGTTATAATTAGGGTAAGTAGGGAAATACCCTGAATACCCCCTCTAACGTCCCTTAAAAACCCATAAAAGAGATACGACTGGACCTTTTACGAGTTATACGCTTCCTTATGATTGGTTTTCACAAGTCATACCCAATCTTTAATCCTTAGATCAAACATTATCCAGCATATGACTCATCCAACCAAGTCGAACCATCAATAGACAATCCATACCCATGTATCCCTGGAAGAATGAATTAGTAGGAGGATCAAACACTGCCAACCATATGAGTCATCATTACAACTATATCAATCCTTAAAACTAGCACCCCTAAGTCATGACCATTCCAGTGATAAAAAACGTACCACTAACAAACACTGGTCAGCTTAGGGCAAGATCATACAACTTATACCCCAGCATATGGCTAATACCCTGGAGTCATATTGGGTTTGGACAATGGATATCAAGGAAAATTTTTAAGGCTAAAACCCAGGATGTAACAAAGGGTTAGGTCATGGGGTCTATGGGACTATGTTGTACCCCAGGTAGAGTCTGGATAGATAAGGTTTTAAGTATAAAAGATCCAAGTGTACCTAGTACATGTCCATAGTATACCCCTTACAACAGAGTGGTGTGCTTGTAGGAGTAGTAAGATCGATAGCGAAAGGCTAATCTTAAATTTTCTTCTAGCGGTGGACTTTAAGGGAAAGTAAGGGTGAATTTACTCTGAATCTAGTGATTCCCTCCTATTAATATTAAGAGAGCACTATACAAATGTTGAACGCATTTTAATTGTACTTATTCCTAAGGTCCACATTCGATGTGTCGCATATGTCCATACTCCAGCCCCTGAATAAAATGTTATAATGGTCCTTAGAAATCCGAGATTTTGGGTGTTGAAGCTCTATTCCATGATACTCATGATTCGTATATTCATTTCTTATGTCATACCTGATTCCAAGAAACAGTAGTTTCAAGCTGCAATCCTTACTTTGTTCCATAGATATAAATCTCAACTTTAAGTTACACTACCTATGATGTATGCAATCGTGTTTCTTCTAGTGCCCACTCCTAAGGGCTCAAAAAATGATATATTTTTTTCAAATTGATCCTTTATTTATAACCTGGGTGGTTTCTTTGGTGTACCTCATGCCTATATTACCGTATCTTATTTCGTAGGTATCGTTTTGGGTAGTACGATGAAAGGAGTCATAATTAGGGAGTAACCCCCTCCTTCTTGATTCTTATACTTTAGATCCTCAGTGACCCTTCTTATGTTAAAGTGGTGTAACCTTGGGAGTGTAGTGATGTTTTGGATGAGAGAGTAAATGTCCTTTATTATGATATTCTACAGTGACTACTAGAGCTAAGGTTGTGAGTGTAAAATGAAGAATAAGATAAATATTGTCATATGAATTAATTGTGATGGGAGGCATGGTGAAAAACTTTATGATAGTAATTAATGGTGTTAGTTCTGGCGAGGAAATCCATAAAGTGGGTGTAGTAAAGATAGGATGGAGTGTTACGATAGATAGGTTCCCAACCATTGTGTTTTGCAGCCAAAGCTTTTGGTGTAGGGTTTGGTTCTAATTATGGGATATTAGATTATATGCATGGGTTGTGAAGGAAGAGGCTACTTCGGAAGCAATAGAGGACATAAAGTCCAAGTATCCGTATTAGCTCTCTGTATCGAATAAATGTTCTTAAAGTGTATATGTATTCTTAACATCTTTGTTGTCTATCTCAATTAAAAGAAATAGTGATTCCTTAATGTCTTTGTTTTTCTAAATTTGTTAAAGGGGAGTTTGATGGGTAGTATTATGTTGAAACCATGTTTGTTCTTTCCTTTACCCGTCATTAGAGTACGAATAATCCTAGTGGGGGGAGACTGAAACACCTTGGGTTTTTACCTTTAGAGAATTTGGTCAGTTTGAGTTTCTAGACTTCATATGACTTGAAGGTACTTATAGTATGATGTGGGTACAGTTTACGGTCCTCTACTCATATGATAATCAGTATGGTTTTGTTGGTTTCTGTCCAAGGTTTGAATGGAAATTATACAAGTCGTATGTTAGGGTACGAAAAGTATAGTGCCAAATCGTATGATGTCCTATGTCTAGCCTAGATGATTTTTCCTAGGGTATAGTGTACGGGTACAAATTCTATGTTATGGATATGAGATGGCCCTTTTGGTCGTATGTTGGACAATGTTGAAGTCCAAGTGGCTTCCTAGGGTATGAGTGGTGGATACCACTCGTATGTTGTGGGCACGGTTTGGGTGGTGTAGTCGTACACTCCTGCGCCGATTTTTTAACTTTAAGTTGAGGGTATTTCGAACATTTTCCACCTCAAAAACCTTCAGTCTCCACGTCTAATATCACATTGTAGCCTCTCATAACACACTTCGGAAGATCAAAACACTCCTAAAACTCTCTCTAAACTCTCTTAAGAATTTTAGGCTAGGGTTTTCTTCAAGTGTTTTTCTAGAGGCTTAAAGACAAAATTCTCTCTGTGAATCTTCATAAATAAGGCATGTTACTCTTCCCTCATTTTTAGTTCAAACTAAAAGCATGTTTTACTTAATGATTTTCATGGCATAATTGTGGATTTGTGTTGGTTTTGAAATATATGTTGGGGGTTTTGGTTATTAATGGTTGGATGATGTTTTCCCATGTTCTATTTATGTTTTTTATGTTATAATGTTGGTTTGAGAATGTGGTTGCATGTGAATGGTTTATTGGTTCTTGGTTTTGGTTTTGGAAACTTTATGCCCTCAACATGTTTGTTAAAATGCCTGTGAGAATGGTTTTGTCACCTAGTTTGACTTTTATTGAAAACCGTGTGTTGCATAATATGGTAATGGAACCCAAATTTGTTTGGTTTGTTTAAATTGTTCAGAAAGACCTTAGTGGCCATAGAACCCAATTTGATTGTTTCTTTATAGAAATTGGTAATAAACTCAACTAGTTGCATAATGTTTTTTATTTATTCATTACTACTTGGGTTTGGTTTGTTTCTTGAGACGAATGCATGACATAAATGGTTAATTGGTTAAGGATGGTTTTGAAAACACTGTAGGTTACATGGGAATCCCCCAAGTGAACTTATAACAAAAACCTTATAGGTTATAGGGGAATCCCCTAAGTGATTTTTATAATGGAGTCTGCGGGGTACATGGGAATCCCTTAAAGTATTGGATAATGACATTTCTTGCAAGCTATAGTCGGTATGACTATACAACTTTATAATCACTTAAACAATTGTCTTCTAGAATTGGTGGTTTGGTTATGTGTTAAATTTTTTAATTGGGCAATAATAGCAGGTTTTGATAGCTAGCCGTGAACGTGTAAGTCTGAAAGGTTGGCACTGGAAACTCATGTTTGATTACATGTGGAATGGTCTTGATGACTACGTACTTGTAGTTTACCAGGGAATCCCCCAAGTACATACACTAACATATGTAGCATAGAGGGCAAAGGGTTCCAAGGAATCCCCTACACCTATAATATCTCTAGTTCGTGCGGTTACGCGTACTGGGGCACATCCACGGGGTAACACTGGACCCATATAGCCTATTGGTGGATTATGACAGTAAAGCAACATGACCCAGGTTAAGATTTCATATGCATGCTAAGCCAGATTCTCTTTCCCGGCATGATATAAATTTATGTATATGATTGAATATGGTTATTTAATTTTATTTTGAATAATGGCATTATTTTATCCTTACTCCTGAGTACATGCTAGTGTCCACCTGCTTACCCGTCTTCCGGCGATGATCCCCACATAATGCAGAACTGGCCATACTATAACACCTCCTGCTCAATGACTTAGTGATTCGGGTACAAATTGGTATCAGAGTTCAAAAAAATATTCCCCATTACTTTAGGTATTGAAAGCTAAAAACCCAAGTCAAATAGAGTCCAAATCAAGGTTAAATTTGAAGAAAAAACAATTTTGAGCTTTACTAGGTAAATCCTTAAAATCCTTGTTAAATAAAGAATCAAACTTGTTTTGAAGATGAAATTGGGAAAAAACAAGTAATTATAGGATTAAGAACATTATTCAAGTGAAAAGGTTTAGAATTTGGGGCTAGATCGAGTATTAAGGTTTTGGGATTTTTGAACAATTAAATCAACAAATTTGATAAAGAAAAAGGGGTGAATTCTCACCTTAAATCCATAAGAGAATCAAGAAACAGATGTAAATCTAGCTTACCAAACACCCACAAGCTTCACTTTTAACCTCTCACACTATTTTAAGATTTAGCTCTCAGGAGGCAAGATGAAAAAATGAGCAAAATCGGGTAAAAAAGGGCTACGTTTATTCATACCAGGTTACCATTTGTATAATTCATAAAATACAAGCCCTTTATGGTCTATGTGCTAACCTGCAACCAAGAGTAATAGATTTTCTAATTCCAAAATGGACTTCAATGGGGTGCTCGAGATCAATTCAAAATCCGATATACACAAATATAATATTTAACCACACTAAATTCGATGCTACAGACTCAATGACGATATCATAATTTTTGAAAATATTATTATCACAAAGTCAACCCCCAAAATCCAAAATCACAATTTTCGAAACTTAGGGTCGAAATGAGATTTAAAATCCATAAAACCACACTTACCACGTTACCACCCTAAAATCTATGTTCCAAATCTGTTGTCATAGTATGTTTAGCGATCCGTCGCACATATCAAAAGATAATCTTAGAAGTCCAAAATAAGGCTCTCGAAGACTCCACAAATCACAATATAACACAAATGGTATCAAAATGCATCTGAAATAATGCCATCACTCTGACACCCCAAAAATACCACAATGTAACTACGAGGAGCGGTAAAATAGTAAAATCATACAAAATCACATATTTTACATTTTTCATCAAATTTCAGGTCGTTACAATACCACAGGCCCAAGGAATGTAACTGGCTAAAGCCAAAACTCACACTTAGAGAATTTGGAAAAAAACATATGATCTCTCAAAGTTTGCACAATCCTTAAATATTGCACATGCTCTTTGAATACACAAGGATACCATCGATGAGCACTATAACAAAGAAATTTAAATAAATCCTAAACACGTGGTTCATCATATCCATAAATGCAGTTAGGGTGTTAACCAACCGAAAAGACATCTCTAGGAATTCATAATGACCATAACAGGTCCTAAAGGCTATCTTTGGTGGTAATCGAACATTAAGTCAATCTTAAATTACACTATTGCTCCCTGAAAATAGTTAAACAAATCATCAATGAGAGAGATAAAATATTGGTTCTTTACCATCACCTCCTTAAGTTGCCTATAATTAATACACATACGCATGGAACCACTTTATTCTTCACAAACAACATAGGAGATATACAAGAAGACACATTCAATATAGTAAAACCCTTACCAAAAAGGTAAAAAAGATGGGAATTCAGCTTCTTAAGCTCGACAGGAGTCATTAGATAAGGTGACATAAAAATAGGCCAGGTGCCCATCTTACGATCAATAACAAACTTAATATCACGCGTAGAAGGAAGATCAGGTAGATTCGCAGGAAAAAAAATTAGGAAACCTACGAACTACAAAAACAGAGTCAAGCAATATATTCTCCACACTAATATCATGAATATAACTGACAGAAGACTCACAACCCCTCAAAATAAGTCTCCTAGCCCAAATATGAGAAATAATCCCTATTGACCATGGATAACTTCTCCCTACCACACCATTAGGGGTATGCCGAGCATGGAAAAAGTAATGATCTTGGCAAAACAATCTAGGACTACATGATAGAGGGATAACCAGTCCATGCCCAGAATTACCTCAAAATTTACCATATCTTAAATAACAAGAGCGCTATGAGTATCAAACTCTTGAACAGTCACACCACATGATATCAAAATCAGATCCACTACTAAAGAATTATTGGTAGTATTAGATACATCTAATGACATAGAAAATTAATCCCAAAATAGTGACTTGGGGATTCGGGGACAGCTTGAGTCAGACTGAAGTCGGGAGCTTCCATTCTTATAAAGGCCCATTTCATGTTATGCTTTACTGTATACTTTTACTATTCTCTTGACATTTTTTATTGGCTATTGTCGAGGGTATGTCCTAACTAGATATTATTGGTCATTATTTAAAGGCTTTGCATGGACGATTTTGAACTTAGGTATGGAATAGATATGGTTTTGGTTACTGTTGGGTTTGGGTCGCTATTGGTTGATTTAACTTTATTGGGTTTGTCTCAGTTACAGACCTACCCCAACGTAATTACATTTTGGATTACTCTATGTTGTTATATTTTCAAAATTCATCCAACTAAGGGTATATGTTGGCGGGTTGGTTTAGGTATTGGGGGTGTTCCCTTGTCTTTTTTGGTTTTGAGATACCCATAATGACAAGGCCCTAATTTGGGTCGTGATAGAAATATTAGCATCTGAATATCTTGAAAAGGCATGAAAGTGTGCCTCATACTCTTCCACAGTCATGAAGCCTTGCTTCAGTTGGTCAAACTCATAACGCATCCAGTCTTTTAAACTATAAGGAACAAACCTCGCCAAAAATGCATTGACGGCCTGATCCTAAGTCATATTTTGAGAATCAAAAGGTCTGTAACTAACCAATGACCTCCACTAATCTTTAGAAATATCTCTTAACTGATAGGTAGTATTAGCAACCCAGTGTAACTTAAGAGAACTCAATTTATGCAACTTCTCATGACATTTAATTAAGAATTCATAAGTATCCTCGTCTATAGAACTATTAAATGTAGAAAGACCCAAATTAGTAAACCTATAGAACCACTTTTAATCATCAAAAGACGTAATAGTACTCACAACAAGACGAGGTGTAACGCCCTAAAATCTTATTCTGAGACGTCACATAGTTCTTAAGGCCACAAGTAGACCTAAGCTAACCCTTTGAGCCTGTTACTACTTCTGACACTTACTTTTAAGATGGATAAAGATAAATAATGGAACTTTCATAACATATCCAACTGAAATAATAAAAAAAATACTTTCTGAATAGCAATAGGATGAAAACTCTAAAATACCACTGATAGTCTAGTCTGACAAAGCCTCTACAACTCAAGAACTAGAGAGCCATTGGGACATATCCCCAAATGACTCATACTCAACTGAAAAGAAATAACCCGACAACTATGAAGACTAAAATCAAGGAAAAACAGGTCCTCAAACCATGAGGACTCACCAACTATGGAGGTGTAGATCAAAGGTACTTGAAGATCACTGACGCTGTTGAGGCTGAGCACCTGAACCTACATCATAATACAATATAACACAAAAATATATATGTGGATTAGTACTTTGAGGATGTACTGAGTATATGGGTGTGTATGTGATACTTAAAATAATAATATCTTCAATCTTTACAGAAATAATGCATGCTAATATAACTGACTCACATAGCTCGAATAATCTCAAAATTTCATATCTCGTAAATTATGAATAATGGAACACATAGTATTAATCTCTTCTCAAGGAACATACTCTTCTCAAGGAACATACATTACTTTAGAAACTGATTACTTACTCTTGCTAATAAGGAAACACTACTTTCTTCTTTGGAAAATTTTACTTTAAGAAACTACTCTGAAAAAAAATTCTATTAGAGATGTTCTATTAACTGACATACACCATGTGAGTTACATAGAATCCAACGTCTTGTCCTCCTAAGGAAGAAACCTCACGTTGGTGAGAGGCATCATACTCTTTCCAGGGAGTATAAACTTAATTCAGTGATCACTATCTCGGCCTCGGGCCCATAAATCTCAATCCTACGGTGGCACATAGTTCTGGGGTATGCAAATGTAGTAACTTATCCAACTCGGTGCTAAATAATGATCCCTTTTGTTAGCTACGCTCATCTCATGGAAATACACTTTAAAATAATCTTGTGGTTCATAAAGAACCCAACAATAAAATCTTTAATCTCATTTAAAAAAGTGGATTTCAAAGCTACTATGACCGTCCAAGTCAAAACTTTCTCAATAATCTCAAAATACTAAAAACATGGGTTCTTATAGCACAAAAGTTCTTAAATTTACAATCTTAAATAGGGCTTAATGACCCATATACAAATCTCACATTAAGATGCATCAAAATTCATACTTGATATCATAAAGATTCATAAATCATATAGAAATCTGGAATTCTTCAGCAATATGCATTATAATCTCAACATAAACATGCACTTTTATTTCTAAAAAATTGAAACTATCATAGTCTTAGGAAATAATAACATAGGGTATAAACCCATACTTCAATTTCATAAGAAAACATATAAAACCATATATCTTTATAATTAAAACAACTTTTAGGAACAAGGACAAAAGGTGTGTCCTTGTTCAAACCCCACATACCTTAGATTATGACTTATAGATGAACAAGCTTTCTTGAGACTCTTTTTCGTACTCTTGAGTGAGGGTTCTTGAAGATTTTGTCTAGGGAACTTTGAATCTCAACTCAATTTGCAGAATTTATACTGGAATCTTGAAGTTCTTGGAGAAGGAATTGAGTTTTGTCTTGAGGGTTAATCTTGAGAGAAAACACTAGTTCTTGATGCTTTGGATGATTCTGAAGTTGTATGCTTCTTTATAAATAAATCTAAGTGTTAAAATGCAACATCTTGTATTTTACTTGTACTTTTTCCAATTATATGGAACCTGGTATAGCCTTGTGGTATAGGTAACAGATGAGATTAGTTATGCAAGTATTAATGGTGTAGATGGAATTATATATACTGCCCGTACAGTTTAATGTGATGCGACCAAGTTAACATCCATACAACTATTTAAACTTGGGATCTTAAGTTTGTATTTGAATATGAATTTTAAAGTGACCAAGTGTGTATAAGCTTAAGGTTACATTAAAGGGGTTAGAAGATGAAAATGGAACAAAATATTGAGGTACTTGCTTGACTTAGCTAAGCTAATAGGTGAGTCACCAACTTGAGATATATGAGCCAAGTTAATGGGCCAAGTCCATTAATCAGATTTGGGCCTTTATTAGAATACTTATTTGGGCCCAAATTAAGTAAAAGAAGAAGAAAAATGGAAAAAGGGCCCAATACTTAAATCTGCCAAGGCCCAAATATAATTGAGCCCAACTAAGAAATTTAGCAAGTAGGTGCATCACCTACTTTGACATTTTGAGCTGCTTGAAATCCTTATGTAGGTGCATCACCTACTTTGACCAATTTGATTAAATTGTGGTAAAAAATCAGCTAGATGGACGGCCAAAAATAGAGGCTTTATAAGAAGACTGGTCATTTCCCTCACTATTAAGTCATAAAAAAGGGTTACAATTCACAAACTCTCTATAATTCCTTTTAAGAAACTAGGAGCATCCCTATTTTCCTTTCTAGGGTTCTTAAAGAAACCACAACCTTTGCAGCCCAAGGTAAGTCAAAACACTTATTCTGTCATGCATTTATTATTAGGCACCCGTAGCATGTTTTCCTAAGCTTCCATGATATAATTAAGCTAAAACATAAGTTTTTCACTTACCTTGGGCTGCAAAGATGGGTTTCTATGGTGGTCACTTATGGGCAGTCTATAGAACGACAAGGGATGACTAAGGATCTACACCAACTAGCCAATTTGGGGGTTTGCCTTTTTGAAACTCCAGATGAGGGGCTTATTGTGCATAATGCTGCAGAATCTTCACTAGTAGCTGAAGTGAAAGAGAAGCAACATGAATATCCCATTCAATTAAAGCTTAAGTAAAATGTACAATGTGGTATGACGAAAACATTTGAGCTTACATAAGAGGGAGTACTTCGGTTCCAAAATAGATTGTGTGTGCCAAATGTAGATTAGCTAAGAAAGAGGATTATGATAGAGGCACATAATTCAAGGTATCCCATTCATACGGGATCAACTAAATTTTGTCCTAATTTGAAAAGAATATATTGGTGGGGTGACATGAAGAAGAACATTGTAGAATTTGTAGCCGAATGTCCAAATTGTGAAATAGTTAAAGTAGAGCACCAAAAGCCCGGGGGTTATATGCAATGTATAGATCTTCCAATCTGGAAGTGGGACATTATAAACATAGATTTTGTCACTATTTTGCCTCGGACATCTCGAAGGTTTGATTCTATATGGGTGATAGTTGATAGGCTTACCAAATTAGCACACTTTCTACCGGTTAGGACCACTTACGCAGTTGAAGAATATGCCAAATTATATATTAAAGAGATAGTTCAGCTGCACAGAGTTCCAATTTCTATTATATCAGATCAAGGAGATCAATTTACTACAAATTTTTGGAAGTCTTTCTAGAGAAATTTGGGAACACAAGTGAATCTAAATACAACTTTTCACCCTCAAACAGATGGACAAGCAGAATGTACCATTCAAACACTTGAAGATATGATGTGAGCTTGCGTATTGAACTTTAAAGGTAGTTGGGATGATCATTTACCTATCATCGAGTTTTCCTACAATAATAACTATAATTCAAGTATAAAAATGGAACCATATGAAGATTTGTATGGAAGAAAATATAGATCACCAATTGGATGGTTTGAAGAGGGTGAAACTACCTTATTCGGACCAGATCTTGTTCATCAAGTTATGGAAAAGGTTAAAGTGATCCAACAACGGCTAGAAACATCCCAAATTTGACACAAGTCATATACAAATATTAGAAGGAGGGGGATAGAGTTTTCTATAGGTGATTGGGTATTCTTGAAGGTGTCACCAATAAAGAGGGTTATGAGAACAGGTAAGGAAGGAAAACTAAGTCCACATTATATAGGCCCATAAAAGATTACTTAGAGGTTTGGCCAAGTAACTTATTAATTAGAGCTACCCCAAGAGCTCTCAACAGTACATCCAGTATTTTACATCTTAATGCTTTAAAAGTGCATGGGAGATCCATCTCATATAACTCCTACTGAAGATGTACAAGTTATGGAAGATCTTACCTATGAAAAAATACGTATTGCTATCCTAGATCGACAAGTTAAGAAGTTAAGGAATAAAGAAATAGCTTCTGTAAAAGTGCTTTGGAGGAACCAACAAGTAGAAGAGATAGCATGGGAAGTTGAAGAAGCGCTAAAATCTAAGTACCCCCATTTGTTCAAATATGAAGAAAAAGTCTAAGATGTTGAATTAGAGGAATAACAAACAAATGTAATATATAAATAATATGTGATATTTAGGATATTAAACTTAGTCTTGAACTTGTTTTGGTTGGATAGTTATGCTAACATTGGAGGACGAATGTTCCTAAGGAGGGAAAGATGTACCATCCTATATTTTGCATGTACTTGTTCCAATTATATGGAACCTGGTATAGCCTTGTGGCATAGGTAACAAATGAGATTTTTTATACAAGTGTTAATGGTATAGATGGAATTATATATGTTGCATGTACTATTTAATGTGATGCGACCAAATTAACGTCGATGCAACTATTTAAACTTGGGATCGTAAGTTTGTATTTGAAATTGAAGTTTAAAGTGACCAAGTGTGTATAACTTTAAGGTTAGATTTAAGGGGTTAGGAGATGAAAATGGAATAAAATATTGAGGTGCTTGCTTAATTTAATTAAGCTAGTAGGTTAGGCACCTACTTGAGATATATAGGCCAAGTTAATAGGCCAAGTCCATGAATCTGATTTAGGTCTTTATTAGAATACTTATTAGGGTCCAAATTAAGTAAAAGAAGAAGAAAAATGAAAAAAAGGCCCAATGCTCAAATCTGCCAAGGCCCAAATATAATTTATCCCAACTAAGAAATTAAGCAAGTAGGTGCATCACCTTCTTTGACAGTTTGAGTTGTTTGAAATCCTTAAGTAGGTGCATCACTTACTTGGACCAATTTGATTAAATTTGTGGTCGAAAATCTGCTAGGTGGATGGCCAAAAATAGAGGCTTTATAAGAAGAAATTGCTGGTCATTTTACTCATTATTAATTCATAAAAAAGGGGTTACACTTCACAAACTCTCTCTACTTCCTTTTAAGAAACTAGGAGCAACCCTATTTTCCTTTCTAGGGTTCTTGAAGAAACCCCAACCTTTGCAGCCCAAGGTAAGTGAAAAAACTTATGTTTTAGATTAATTATCTCATGAAAGCTTAGGAAAACATGCTATAGGTGCCCAATTTTAACTACATGGAAGAAAATAGAACAAAATACTTGCTCACTTTTCTTGGTTATTAAGAGATCTCTTTTCTTCTTTGGTTTAAAGTGTGAAGGAAAGTGAAAGTTGAAGTTCTTAAGGAGTTCAAATTTAAAATAATAAGTTGCAGAATTGAGGTAAGGTGACTGATCCATTTTGTTCTCCAAGTATATGAATTTTATAGAGAATTATATATGTGTTGTTATTGAGAACTTAAGAGATGATGAGTTTAATAATTGATTGCTACAATAAAAGAAATTTGGGGCCGTTTTGCGGAATGTTTTGTGGGAATATGGTGTGGGCTGCCAGGTTTTTGTTGGAGAAAGGTGTGACTAATTCGGATTGAATTATATAAGAAAGGTGTGGTGGTACACCACCAAACTAATTATTGCATTTGTTACTGCGCAATCTATTTTGCGTATTGTTTGGAATATATAATGAAGCTGAAGTGGTTTCTGTGAATCTTATAAGAACATGTATGGTTTGTGGTTGTAATTAAAGGAGAAAAAAGGTTAAGATAACACCCTTGATTGATAGAGTAAAGGCTTACTGCTCAATTGCTACTTTGGTGAAGTTAAATAGCCAAAATGTGATGGTTGGTTTCTAATATTAGTTTGCCATATATTTCATTATAGATAAGTAATATAAAAGGGCGGGAAGTGGAGTTGTACAACCAGGTATGTAAGGCATACTCTAGTTTGCACTTTTTGGCATGGAATAGGACATTTGTTCCATCAAGTATGCTTGCAAGGTTATCATATAACAAGCGTTACATAATAGCAACACATTATATTCCAGGTAGCCAATGACCTTGTTCCCACTCTATAATGTGGTAAAACACCTCGATATATGCTTATTATTTGACCTGCACATCTATTTTCACTAGAAAATTTCAGAAGTTCTTTGTTTACTAAAATAAGACCCATGTGTATTTTCAGCTACTAAATACTTCATTTGTGTGCCAACAACTCCCTACCTCATTGTTGTTGCATTAAGTGTCCATTTATATGTCGCTTATTAGAAGATTATTGGTCCAAGGTACCATAATGTGATTACCACCAAAGTAACAATCTCAAAGGCTAAGTAAACTAAGTAACACAAATCGGTAAAACGAGTGGCAGCTAAGGGGCGTAAGACTATATTAGGCTAATCTCGATACCTTTATATGTGGGTGGCAGCACAGGGGCATAAGCCTAGCATTGGCCGATCCTAATTTTTATATGTATATGGAAGCTCAGGGGCGTAAGCGAAGCATTGGCCAATCCTAACTTATCTATTTACCACTGATCAGCTGGTCATTTGCATTATATATGGCTTACAATGATTATGAAGTAAGAAAGGTAAAAATGAAGAAAGAAATTTAATGTATGTAGTCCCACAAGTATATATAAAGGTGGTTTACTAGTACTACTTATACACTTGTATCTGATTTCTATTGAGCTCTTTTATCGTGTGTTGTTACCTTCAGCCTTACATATTTAGTACATATTTGTGTATTGACTTCCCTCATGGGGGACCTATATTTCATGCTGCAGGCACAGGTACTTCAACTCATATAACTCACTAGTAGGAGTGCAGGCTTTTCAGTGACTATTGGTAAGCTCAAGGTTGATTCGGGGCTTTACGAGTCTATCCCATATATTTTGGTATTATGAAGTGAGTCAAGAGTAGGGAGTGGGTTTTTCTCAACCCTAACTAAGTCTATGTATCTTTTATAGGCTTTGTAGACTAATGAAAAGTGATGGTAGTGTTTGTCTTTAGACGTGGTGGCCCTAACGGCCAAGTGTTGTATATATAAGTTTGTGATTTCCTATTTAATTATTCTCATGAATACATAATATAATTTAGGTTAGAACCTTTTGTTGACATAGTTACATGCACGAGAAGTACAAGTTAATGAATTTGTTCTCTCGGGCCTTTACGGCTACCGGTGTTTGTCCACCCCAATAGGAGTTGAGTCGTGACATAAAAGGGTGGAAAAATACCAAAAGTCCTTTTAAAAACATTTTTAAAATATTGAATGGGGTCTACAATGATCGGTGTTATGGTCCGTCGCTAGTATGATGGCACGTCGAATCATCCATCATACGTTGGTCAGAAAAAGGCCACACTGCCTCGTTGCGATGGTCTTTGAGACGATCTTTCATCCTAGACATCACACTTGGACTAGAAGAGGTTTTTACTACCTTGGTAACGACGGTTTGGGCGATTCTCCATTGCAAACTCGACAGTCTATCAACCTACCCGTCGCACCTGGGCGGTTCCGACAACTTTTAGTAAAACGACCATAACTTCTCGCCCCGATACCGGATTTGGATGAAATTTGTATCATTGGAAATCAAATTTAATTTCCCACATGATAAAAGTCCAATTTAGGAAAATTCCACATGGTTTAAACACCAATAACTTTGGAAGTCATTTCTTAATCTTTTAGAAATGGAAAAAGGCTTCACTTGACATGCTCTAAAGGCTTAGACTACGAGGGAAATTTATGGGGTCTTATAGGAGGCATAGTAAGTTTTGTAGGCTAAGATCCCATCTGAGGAGGTAACATATATAAAGGATTAACTCATGATCCTAGGACACCTTACTCAAATATCAGTGCTAAAATAGGAATAGGACTCAGGGTTTGGGGAGTACTCAAAATGAAAGTAGGTGCAATATGAGGATCCATACTAGGTGTTATGGAAGAACCATAACAAAAGGATAACCCTCTAAGTGGTTTAATAAATGCACCAAAATCCCCTCCAAGAATAGGGTAGATGAACTTTGAGGAACTTGAACTAGACTCGAAACCCTAATGTGCTCAATCTAAGGCTTAGAGGTGAGTCACTTAGCAGTCCAAATAGATGAGGCAATCTACAAGATCGTACACTCCATCGAGTTTGTCTATGACTCAAGGCCGGTCTTATCGACTAATCTTTCTCTCAAAAAAGGCTCTACATCTCTAACCATATAGTGCCTAGTCAACACCAACTGAACAAATAAAGTGAAACACAACTAAGAACATAAGGTATGAAAGAATTTGCACAATGAGGATTAAAATAAGGGAAGATTCCTAAAGATATCCTATAGCCTCTTGAAGATAGATACAGACATCTACATACTAATCTGTAAGACTCTATTAGGTATCCTTTTCTTAAACCATTGAGACCAATGAAACCTGGATGCTCTGATACCAATTTGTAAAAATCCAAAATTATGGGTCCGAATGGCACCTGTCTAGACGTACTTTGATAAGTAAGACTATCACCCAAACTTACACACAAAATGAGGAATAGACAAAAATACCCCCTAAAACCTAATGTCAAAATTATAAGAACGTATCTAGTACTACTCTAATCCAAAAGAAATATGTAAGATGCCAGTGAAACCTCGTACATTACATGTACTTGTTCAATTAATATGTAACTTGGTACAACCTTGTGGTAGGTAATGGATGAAATTTGTTATGTGAATATTAATGTCGTAGATGGAATTCTCGACACTGCCCATACCTTTTATGTGACACAATCAATTTAACATCGATA
The DNA here is from genome assembly GCA_030864215.1 of Capsicum pubescens. Lineage (NCBI taxonomy): Eukaryota > Viridiplantae > Streptophyta > Magnoliopsida > Solanales > Solanaceae > Capsicum > Capsicum pubescens. The sequence continues at coordinate 185,983,936 of CM061544.1, read as the reverse complement.
CAACTATTTAACTTGGAATCGTAAGTCAGGATTCAAGTCTAAAGTGACCAGGTGTGTATAGTAAATTATAAGTTAGATTAAGGTGATTAGGAACTGGAAATAGAATAAAATATTGAAGTGCTTTCTTGACTTAATTAAAGTAGTAGGTGAGTCACCTACTTAAGCTATTTGGACCACATTAATGGGCCCATGTCTATGGATTTGATTTAGGCCTATATTAATGTAATCATTTGGGCCCAAATTGAATAAAAGAGGAATAAAATGGATAGATGGCCCAACTCACAAATCTTCCAAGGCCCAAATATAATGGAGCCCAACTAAGAAATTAAGCAAGTAGGTGCATCACCCACTTTGACATTTTGAGCAGCTTGAACTTCTTAATTAGGTGCATCACCTACTTGGACCAATTTGATCAAATTTTGTGTCCAAAATGAAGCTAAGTGTATGGCCAAAAATAGGGCCTTTATAAGACCAAGTTGCTGGTCATTTCCCTCATTCTTAAGTAACAAAAAAGGTTACACTTCACAAATTCTCTCTACTTTCTTTAAAGCAACTAGGAGCAGCCCTATATTTCCTTTTAGGGTTCTTGGTGAAACCCCAACTTTTACAAACCAAGGTAAGTGAAAACACTTACAGTTTAGCTTAATTTCTTAATTATTAATTCATGGGAGAATATAGAACAAACTATTTGCTCATTTTTTTCTTTATTATTAAGAGATCTTTTTTCTGCTTTGGTTTAAAGTGTGAAGGAAAGTGAAAAATGAAGTTCTTAAGGATTTCAAATTAAAAGGAGAAGTTGCAGAATTGAGGTAAGGTGACTAATCCATTTTTCTCTCCTTATATATGAATTTCAGAGAGGGTTATGGATGTGTTGTTATTAAGAACTCAAGAGATGATGAGTTCAATCATTGATTGCTATAGTAAAAGAGATTTGGGGTTGTTTTGTGGACTGTTTTGTATGTTTATGATATAGGTTGCTAGGTTTCTATTGGATAAAGGTGTAACTAATTTGAATTGAAATATAAATGAAAGGTGTGGCGGTACACCACCAAACTAATTATTGCTTTTGGTTACTGCCCAATCTGTTTTGCATATTGTTTAGAGAGTGTAATTAAGCCAAGGTGGCTGCAATGAATACTATAAGAACATGTATGGTATGTGGGTGAAATTTGAATAGAAAAGGGTTAAAATAACACCGTTAATTGAATGATTAAGAGCTTACTGCCCGATTACTATTTTGGTAAAGTTAAATAGCCCAAATATGTCGATTGGTTGCTAATATTAGTTTACCATATCTTCTATTGTAGATAAGTAATCTGATAGGTGGGAAGTCAAGGTTGGTTAGTTTTGGAGTTATATAATCAGTTATGTAAGGCATACTCTATTTTGCACTCATAGGCATAAAATCAGACATTTGGTTCATCAAGTAAGCTTCCAAGGTTATCCTATAACAAATGATACATAATGGGAGAATATTATATCCCATGTAGTCAATTACCTTTTTTCCACTCTCTAACATGTTAAAATTCCTTAATACATGTTTATTATTAAACCTGCACATCTATTTTCACTAGAGAATTTCAGGAGTTCTCCATTTACTCAAATAAGACCCATGTGTTATTTTTAGCCCTAAGCACTTCATTTGTGTGCCAATAGCTCCCTACTTCATTCTTCTTGCATTAATTGCCCATTTACATGTCTCTTATTGGTGTATTATTGTTTCAAGGTACCATAATGTTATGACCACCAAAGTAATAATCTCGAAGCTTAAATAAACTAAGTAATGCAAATCTGTAAAATGAGTGGCAACTCAGGGTCATAAGCCTAGCATGGGATGATCTTAAAACCTTTATATATGGGTGGAATCTCAAGGGAATAAGCCTAGCATGGGCCGACCCCAACGTTTATTTATGGGTGGCAGCTCAGGGGCGTAAGCCTAGCATAGGCCGATCACGGTTTGTCTATTTACCACTGATCAGCTGGTCATTTATATTACATGACTTTTAAATATTATGAAGTAAGAAAGGTAAAATGAAGAAATAAAAGTAATGTGGATGATCGTACAAATATATAAAGGTGGTGTACTAGTACTATTTATTCACTTGTATCTAATTTCTATAGATCTCTTGTATCATGTATTGTTACCTTTATCCTTACATATTCAGTATAATTTTCGTACTGACGTCCCTCATGGGAGACCTATATTTCATGCGGCAAGCATAGGTTCTTCATCTAATACACCTCACTAGTAGAAGCACAGGCTATTTAGTGTCTATTGGTGAGCTCCAGGTTGATTCGGGTCTTTTTGAGTTTGTTCCATATTATTTGGTATTATGTTGTAGTCAAGAGTAGGGCGGGGGGTTTTCCCGACCCTAGCTAAGTTTATGTAATTTTTAGAGTCTTTGTAGACTAATGTAATGTTAAATATGGTAGTTTCTTGTCTTTTAGATATGTAGCCCCAATGACTATATCTTGTATATATAATTTTGCACTTGCATACGTAATTATTCTTAATGATGCATAATATCACATTTATCAGAACCTTTGGTTTTCATAGTTACATGCATGAGAAGTACAAGGTTATAGATTGGTTCTCTCAGGCCTTTACGGCTATGGGTGCCTGTCCGCCCCAATAGGATTTGAGGCATGACAAAAGTGGTATAAGAGTAGGTTGTCCTAGGGAGTCAACAAAGTCGTGTCTATGTAGAGTCTTGCTTAAACGTTTGTTGTGCACCATATATATAAACAAGAGGCTATGTGCATTTAGGGTTTGTTTCTTGTTTTCATATCTTAGATCGTACAATAGAGCCTAAGTCGTAAGTGAAGTCATATTTAACCACTAAATCTATTTTTTCTTTTCTCACTATAGTAAATATTCCAATTAAAAGAAGGAGTAAGAATACAGGTAAGCAAGTAGACATGGCTACCGGATAAAGGACCAGCAAGTCACCACCTAGACAAGTTATTCAAAGTAAGGCTCAAGCTGAGTTTATATCACAAACTTCTTCTACTCCTCAATCACCAGAAGAACTAAAGAGGAAAAGAACTGTATCCTCAAAACCACCAATTAATGCTACTGACCAAGATCTAAGGAATATGGTGCAATTGTTGGCTCGTATAGTTTCTGGATAAGTTCAAGGACAAACTATTCCAACCACAAGTTCTAGTGGTACAGACAGGGCAGATAGCCTACGGACAAAAGATTTCCTTAAGTTAGATCCTCCCACATTCACCGGATCAGATATTAATAAAGACCCACAGGAATTTATTTATCAAATCTAAAGGTCTCTGGATGTCATCTGGATGTCATACATGTATCGGGTAAGATACAGTTGAGCTACAACATATAGATTCAAAGTGGAGGCTATATTTGGGTATGAAGACTGGAAATGATCTTGGGGTATCAATGCACCTTCAGCTACTTGGAAAAAGTTCAAAGAGGCATTTATTGATAATTACCTTCCATTTGAGATTTGATAAGCCTGTGCGGATAAGTTCCTGAATCTTCCCCAAGGAATCTGAGTGTGAGGGAGTATAGCCTCCGGTTTAACTCTTTGGCTAGGTATGCTCCTAATGTAGTAACTACTATGGATGATAGATTTCATCAATATGTGGATAGGTTGGATCTTTATCTTGTTAAAGATTGTACTATTTATGTGTTGAACAAAGACATGGACATATCAAGGTTACAAGCTTTTGCATAAAAAAATGGATGATCAGAGGCAAAGAAGAAGAACCCAAAAAATAGAAAGAGGGTATTCCAAGAGAGCCAGATCTATGAGGAAGTTTATGGCATCCCAAGGAGAGTTTAGGCCACGATTTTCTAATAGACCGCCTAGGCCATTATCTTCTTATTCTGCAACTAATGCTCCACCACAGTTTCAAGGGTCCAAAGGCAATCAGTTTGGGTAAAGAAGTGAGAGTCAGAATTCACAAACAGTGGGGTATCAAGAGCAAGGGAGTATGAGACAATTAAGACCTTCTCGGCATACATGTAAACAATGTGGAAAGCTTCATTTCGATAAATGTTTTTTTGGAACAAATTCTTGCTTTTTGGTGTGGTACATAGGGGCATATGATGAGAGAATGCCCACAAAGGTGTATAAGTGGTATGATACAACCTACTGGATCAGCCAATGCATCATCATCATTGGTGCCTTATTCCTGTAGAGGTATAAAACCTATGGGTCATGGTACAGGTACTAAAGGAGCAGATAGCCCTAGTGGATTTCAGAATCGTACATATGTTTTAGTGGATCGACAAAATTTAGAGGCCTCTCTAGATATGGTTATAGGTACATTGTCCATCTTTTCACATGATGTATATGTATTAGTTGATTTGGGTTCTACATTATTATATGTTACTCCGTTGGTTGCAGGAAAGTTTAAAAGAACACCAGAATTGCTAGTTAAGCCATTTGAGGTGTCTACGTATTAGTGAATCTATTACATCTAGGAAAGTGTATCGCAATTGTATAATACCTATTTGTGATCATGATACAATGGCTGACCTGGTTGATTTAGAAATAGTAGATGTTGATGTTATAATGGGTATGGATTGGTTGGCTTCTTATTATGCTACAGTAGATTGCCAAACTAAGAGGGTGTATTTCTATTTTCCAAGAGAGGCAGTCCTTGAATGGAGGGGTAATATTGGTGCGCCAAAAGGTAAATTTATTTCCTATTTTATGGAGGAAAGGATAATTTCCAAGGGTTACATATATCATCTAGTTAGAGTGAAGGATACAGATAGAGAGCCACCAACTCTTCAAACTATTCCAGCAGTAAATGAATTTCATGATGTATTTCTTGAAGATCTTCTAGGTTTGCCTCTAGAACGAGAAGTAGAGTTCAGTATTGATGTTATTCCGGGTACTCAACCGATGTCAATTTCTTTGTATAAAATAGCCCCGACAAAATTACGGGAGTAGAAAGAGCAATTGAAGGACTTGCTAGAGAATGGATTCATAAGTCCTAGTATGTCCCCTTGGGGTGCACCAGTGTTATTTGTGCATAAGAAGGATGGCTCATTGAGAATATGTATTGACTATTGGCAACTGAATAAGGTGACTATTAAGAACAAATATCCTCTTGCGAAAATTGATAACTTATTCGACCAATTGCAATGAGCCAAGTGTTTTTCAAAGATTGATTCGAGGTCAGGTTACCCCCAAGTGTGGGTCAAAGAGAAGGACATACCCAAGACAGCCTTTTGAACATGATATGGTCATTACGAGTTTCTAGTCATGTTCTTTGGGCTAACTAATGCACCCTCAGCTTTTATGGATTTGATAATAGGGTGTTCAAGCAATTCTTAGATGCCGTCGTGATAGTTTTTATAGATGATATTCTGGTTTATTCAAGATCAAAGGAGTACCATGCCAGTATAGGTGTTACAGATTCTTTGTGATCGTAAGCTATATGCAAAGTTCTCTAAATGTGAGTTTTGGTTAATATCTATGGCTTTCTTGGGACACATTATATCTGATGAAGGAATAAAGGTTGATACTCTAAAGATAGAAGTTGTAAAGAACTGGCCAAGACCTATAACGCCCATGGAGGTTCGTAGTTTCCTTGGGTTGGAAGGTTATTATAGGAGGTTCATTGAAGGGTTTTCTTCAATTTCTGCACCTTTAAAAAAGCTAACACACAAAGCTTCTAAGTTTCAATAAAATTATACATGTGAAAGGAGTTTCCAAGATCTAAAGAATAAGTTGACTTCTACACCCATATTGGTACTTCAGAAGGCATAAAAGGGTATGTCGTGTATTGTGATGCTTCAAGAATTGGCTTAGGATGTGTGTTGATGTAGCATGGTAAAGTGATAACATATGTCTCAAGACAATTGTGTCCACATAAGAAAAATTATCCTACGCATGAACTTGAGCTAGCAGCGGTTATATTTTCCTTAAAGAGATGGCACCACTACCTGTATGGGATTCATGTTGACATATATACTGACCATAAGAGCTTGCAATATATCTTTAGCCAAAAGAACCTTAATTTGAGGCAATGAAGATGGCTTGAGCTATTAAAAGACTATGATGTTTATATCTTGTATCATCTTGGGAAAGTAAATGTAGTAGCAGATGCGTTAAGTCATAAGGCTATGGTGTCGTCCATAAAAAGACAAGGCATGACTAAAGGTCTGTACCAACTAGCTCATTTGGGGGTTCACCTTCTTGAAACTCCAAATGAGGGGATTATTGTGCAAAATATGGAAAAATCTTCCTTAGTAACCAAAGTAAAAGAGAAGAAATATGCAAATTCAATTCTATTTTAGCTTAAAGATAATGTACAATGTGGTATGACAATGGTATTTGAGCTTACGCAAGAGGGAGTACTTCAGTGCCAAAACAAATTATGTGTGCTGAATGTAGATGGGCTAAGAAAGAAGATTATGATAGAGGCATATCATTCAAGGTATTCCATCAATATGATATCAACTAAAATGTATCAGGATATAAAAAAAAAAAATTGGTGGGGTGATATAAAGAAGAACATTGCAAAATTTATAGCCGAATGTCCAAATTTTTAAATAATTAAAGTAGAGAACCAAAAGCTCGGGGGTTATATGCAATATATAGATCTTCCAATTTGGAAGTGGGACATGATAAACATGGATTTCATCAGTGGTTTGCCTCGTACACTTCAAAAGTTCGATTCCATATGGGTGATAGTTGATAGGCTTACCAAATCAGCATACTTCCTACCAGTTAAGACCACGTACACAGTTGAAGAGTATGCAAAATTGTATATCAAAGAGATAGTTCGGCTCACGGAGTACCTCCATTATATCAAATAGGGGAGCCTAATTTACTGCAAATTTTTGGAAGTCCTTTCATAGAAATTTGGGAACACAAGTTACGTACTATATCTGAGTTTACTGTATATGATAGTTCTAAAATCTGAAGAACTATCTTAGTTCTATTACTGAGACTGATTGACTGTATCTAACAGTCCTGATTCTATAACATGAAACTGTGGGAAGTAGTATCTAACCGATATGCCCCGAATGTTCAATAATAGTTGAGCTGGGGTCCAATCTATGCTCTGATTGGAAGGGTATCAATACCGCGCCACTAGTAAGGACAACATATGAGTAACCATCATATAACAGGTAACTCTAGCGATAATGGTGGGAACCCTCACGTAATATGTTAAGCCACCTCATCTACCCTTATATAGCAGTCTATGATGTCTCAACCAATGATGTATACATAGTTCTGGAATGCAAGGATTTCTTCTAAGAATCACACCCTCGTGTAACAAATGAGTCCCAATCCCTAGGTTCACTCGGTGCAAATTCCTACTCCTATCTGAATGGACTCTGAACATGATTTACCGAACTGAGCATGGACTGAGTTACTGAATTTCCGTGGCTGACAGAATACTACTGATATCTGACAACTGACAGAGTTATGAGATCATGGAGATTTTACCTGAGTCATAAGACTTTCTGAAGTCTAAGTTTTCAGAGCTTTACTGAGATTATCATGAAAAATATGACATGGCTCTAGGCACACAACTAATATTTTGGGTACAAGTACCCCGAGGACTCGATAGAATTAAACTGATATAGCATGATTTACTTGAAGGCTTGACTAACATCATAATACATACTACATTCATATCAGCGTTTCATCAAACATGTCATAGGCATGAGCCTGTTCATACATGGGGATTTCATGATATCATGCTAGTTAGATAATATTCCTTCATCTAGGCATTTAATCAAACATATTGTAGGCATAGTACATGTAAAGCATATTATACAACAATTAAAATCATGCTTCAATTCCAATTCCATCATACAAGGTTTTAGTCATGAGATTTCACAAATCTTTATCTATACTAATCAACCCACATGGAATTTATCATCAAATTATGGAATAGAAATCCATTCCTCATTTATCAACATGAAAGAGAACATACAAAGCATGAAAACATGAAGAAAATTCATAACTTGTAGTTAAAAAGGATTCTTGGACTTCATGGACGAAAGAAAGCCACGAATGAACACTATGCATACCTTAGATCGTGATTTCGTGAAGATTGATGGTGAAACCTTCTTGTAATTGGAACTTCTATGAAAACCCTATCTTGAGTTCTTAAAAGTAATTAAGAAAAACATCAATATTTTGGATGAATAAGGGATAAATCTCGTGTTTGAAATCTTATATAGGGGGGAAATTGATCCTTTTAACCCCGAACATGTAATTTAATTTTTAGTAAAATTTCTTGAATTGGGCCCATGGCATGACGCGGAGTTATCGCGTCGTGTCACTGGAAATTAACAAATGGGAAACTGCATGGTGGCGCAACGCGGAGCTATCACGTTTCCACCTTTTCTACGACATGGAAGTTTAGTGCGACACACCAGTATCGCGGAGCAACACTTGAATTTGACAATTGCCATTTGAGCTATCTCTGCGACGCACTGAAGGCTTAGGTCAAACACTGTCTCACTAAAAGGACTCTAACTCTTCGCCCAGGTGTTGGAATTGGGCGAATTATATATCGATGGAAATGTTATTCAATTTCCCATGTTATAGGATGTTAAAATTATGGAAATAACACATGTATAAGAATGAAATATTATTTCAAAGAAAGTTCTAACATCCTTGAGATGATTTTTGAGCTAAGAGAAAGCACGAGTATTACAATATCTCCCCCTTAAGAATATTTTTTCTCTAATGAGACTGACTGAGAGGGGAAATAATGATCTCAACATGAATAACTAGAACATGATCTCATGATGGACGATACTGACAAGATGAACGTAACATACTGAACATGCATATCTGATGCATGCATAACTGATTCATAAATGCATAACTGAAAGTTCTTAAGAACTAAATTTTCTCACAATGACAATGCGTGTCTGATGCATAACGATATAACTGATCTGATACATGAATGCATGACTTAATATACGGTGGTACTTGATACTAATTTTATCATGGGAAAATGAACATGAGACTGAATACTTAGTTAGTGATGTACACTAATCATAAAACTGAGTAAGCTTATGGAGAACTATTACCTTGAGCTTGATTTGAGTTGGCGAGGAAAAGTTTAGGGTACTTGGTATGCATATCTGCTTCTTGTTCCCAAGTATCTCCCTCTACGAACTGATTTATCCAAAGAATTTTGACTAGAGAGACTTCTTTGTTCTTTAATCTACGAGTATAATAGTCTAGGATTTTGACTAGAATATCTTCATAAGAGAGGTTGTTCTGAACATCAATGCTATGACTAGGGACTACGACTGATGGGTCACCTATACACTTCTTGAGAGAGATACATGAAAGATTGGATTAACTGAGGCTAGATCTGAAGGCAATTCGAGCTCATATGCTACCTTACCGAAACAATTGAGAATCTTGAAGGGACCAACATATCGGGGATTGTGTTTTCTCTTCTTGCCGAATCTCTTCACTCCCTTCATAGGAGAGATATTGAGGTCAACATAGTCACCAATCTCAAACTTGATATTATTTGTACGAATATTTGCATAAGACTTCTGTCGGATCTGAGCAACTTGGAGTCTTTCTCTAATTAACTAAACTTTCTCTAAGGCGTTGAATACTAAGTCAGGACTTTTGACTGAGGCCTCACTAACTTTGAACCAACCAGTTGGAGATCTATATCTCCTACCATAGAGAGCTTTGAATGGAGCCATATAAATACTAGAATGATAGCTATTGTTGTATGCAAATTCAATCAAAGGAAAGTGGTCATCCCAACTACCCTTGATATGAATTACACACGCCCTTAGCATATCTTACAAAGTATTAATGGTCCTTTCTTCTTGACCATATGTCTGAGGATGAAAGGTTGTACTAAGGTGGACTTGGGTACCAAGACCCTTTTAGAATGCTTTCCCAAAATGAGAGGTGAACTGGGTACCTGTGTATGAGATAATAGTTAATGGAATACTGTGCAATCTGACCAGCTCCTTAATATAGAGCTTGGCATAATCCTCTGCTTAATAAGAGGTATGAACCAGAAGGAAATGAGCTAATTTTTTCATTCTATCTACAATGACCCAAACTGAATCATGCTGACAAAGAGTTTGAGGAAAACCCATCACGAAGTCTATGTTCACAACTTCCCACTTCCAAGTAGTAATACTGAACTCCTGCATAGACCCACTAGGCTTCTGATGCTCTATCTTAACCTGCTGATACGTAGAGCACTTAGCCACAAATTTTGCAACATATCTTATCATCCCTCTGTGATACCCCGAGTTTTTCCCGTTAAATATTTCACTCCCAAATGTGTCGAGTCATTAAAGACTCCCAAATTTGCTAAGTGTTGAAGCTTTCTCATTTAGACCTCTGATCTTCGGGTATTTATTTGATGACCTTTCCGACATCCATTTTTCAATTTTCAATTTGTGTTGTGATGGGGAAAGGTCGTAATATATTCCGAGTGAGTTTCGGAATTTTTTGAGTAGCATAAGGGCACGTTTGGGTGCCCAAAATAGTGGCACCATGCGATTAGCATGCTCCAGAAATTTTCAGCATTTCCGGGCCAACTTCAAACGATCATCACTTCCTGAAAATAAGGAACTGGGAGATCTGATATATACCAAATGAAATATATTTGAGTCTTTTTTCCAATGCAATTGGTTTCACCCCACTCCAACATCAGAGTAATAAGTTATGATCAAGTTATGTCATCATGTCAAATCAGTAACTGAGGGACGGATTTGATTTGGGTCAACTTCGGTCGATCATAACTCCTTATATATGACGAACTGGGTGGACTACCATATATAAAATTAAATATCTTTGAGTTGTATTTCCAACGATATAAATTTATGAAATATCCAATACCTGAACGAGGAGTTATTCAGTTTTTCATGGCCAAGGTACGCAGGATTTTTCTGCCATTTTTCAATTTTCTTAGGGGCAATCCAGTCATTTCACCCTTGCCCCATTTCTTGGAAATAAGCATAAAAATTGATTTTGGGCATCAAAGTCTATTATTTTCAAAAAAAATCCAAGAATGAAACCCAAAACCTCTAAATTCCCCTTCCTAAATCTTCCAATTCCACCATGGAAATTCAAAATTAATCTGATAAATGAAGTCCCCGTTCCGAGCTCTTCGAGATGCATCAATCAATTTCATGAATAGTGTTCCAAGGCTAGAATTCATTCCAATCTTTAATTTTAAGGTATGTGGGGTTTGAACAAGAATAATTCTTTCATTCTTGTGCCCGTATCATTAATTTTTTATTATGGATTATTATGAGGTTGGCAACTAAATTTATTTCCAAGATATCCTACCATGAGATTTTGATTATGTATATATGTAAATTGTTCAACTTGCCAATTATGAGTATTTAATGGATTCATATGGTTCTGTAAGTTGAATTATGTCTAAATAATTCGATTATGAACTTATAAAGATTGGAATTGTACGTTTTGAATCACATGAATATTTGACTATTTTCGTTCTATGAATTGAGATTTAATATTGGGATTCTTGGTGTTTCTATCAAGAATTGATATATTTTGAACATGTATCCACGTTTTAAGTTCAAGAATGAATTATTGGTTTTCCCAAGTGTTTTCGAGCCATGTGTCAAATTTTGAGCTTTCTTATGACGATTTCAGTTATTGGGTATATTGATATCGAAGTTGCAATGAGTCTTGGTATTTTTCGGATGTTTTTGATGAGTTAAATTGTTGAAAATATAATGTATTGAGTCTTCATATCCTTGTCCAAATATCGAGTGATTTATGGTTCAATGCCTTGATACCTTGTTGATGTTGAGGTAGATTAAAATATTTTGAGCTAAAATGTGTTGAGATAGGAATCCACAAATTGATATGATTTGATAAATGAGAAAGAGATTTGATTTGGTCTTTATGATGGACCCTTGTGATGTTGTGGTGGATTTCCTAATGCGTTCTAAGCTTGTCGGGGAGTAGTACTTAGCACTGAGAGGGAAATTTGGTATTTCCCCAAACCTATGTGCCACCGTAGGGTTGTTTGATGATGATATTATTGGCAAGAGAGCCCGATTGTGATTATTGCTTTTTTAAGGCCGTAATCCCTGGCAAAGAGTATGAATCTCCCGCCAACGGGGGTTTCAAATGTTTGTATTCCACGTAGCTCACGTGGGGTTGTCGGTTATAGGAAACTCCCGTGTCCATAAGATTAAGTTTCTTGAATTACCAAGTCACTCCGAGATTTGAGTCAAAGAGTTGAGATGTTTATGATGTTTTATGGTCATTTATGATGATTTATAATTACCTATGATGATCTTTGACGATATGATAATTTGTGATGATTTAGGATGATTTATCATCATTTATGATTTATAATGATTTACGTGGATTACAAGATTTTATCATATGAACTGTTTATTATGAAATTACGAAAAGTATGATTTGATATAACTCAAGCCAAGTGAGTCATTATTGTCCGTATGCATATTTTCATGAAATTGATTATACTAATTATATTGTTGTATGCACCCCCACATACTCAGTACATTTCAAAGTGCTGAACCACATATTTCCATGGGCTCCATTCTTACCAAAATATAGGTACAAGCTGTAGCGCACATATCATGTTCAGCTGGGTCGCAGCTCTCGATCGGTAGGTGATTAGTCCTTTTGATTCAGGGACTTGAGTTATTCAGATTTGAGGTGTATTGTAGTTTCTGTATTTAGTCATATTGAGTAGGGGTAGTTGGGGGTCATGACCCGTCTATCTTTTTTCAATGCTAGTAGAGTCTTCATAGACAGTCAGTAGTAGTCAGTGTATTCAGTGTTAGATTTGTATATATATGAGCAGAATTGTGACCGTGTAAATTTACTTTCACGTTAGTTAGACTATGTTATGGATTTCTGCATTATTCTTTCTATTTTATGTATTTTATTCAGTTTCTTTGGGTTATGCCAGATGAAGGGTTAGCTTGGGGTCACTTGTGACCTTAAGCACCATGTGTTGTCTCGGGATCTGATTTCGAGGTGTTATACCCCCTCCACCAATAGATCTCCCACTAGTCGCGGTACATCTTTGTGTCCCCTTAGTGAATAGAGTAGCACACACCAGGTGTTTCTACAAGAATTTGCTGCCTTATGTAATCTATGCTTGGAACACAGAGACGGCCCTGACAACGAAGTACGCCATCTCCTCCTTGGGAGAAAACCTCTATTTTCTAATTCTAAACTGATTTTTTTATCTTAACAAGGCTAGGATCCTTATCTTGCTTTTCTTTCACCTCGGAAAATAGAGATGATTCAGAACTACTCTAAACACATAAACCGCCCTATGAAGATTCAACAAAGGGGACGCCTAGTCTAGTAAGCTGGTGGACTTCCTGGGCTAACTTCTTCTGACTTTCATCAACATGAGAAATACTACCCATGGACAGTCTACTGAGAGCGTCGTCCACTACATTGGCCTAACCTGGATGATAGAGAACACTCATGTCATAATCTTTGAAGAGCTCTAACAACCTTCTATGACGAATATTGAGATATTTTTGAGAAAATACATACTGAAGTCACTTATGATACGTGAAGATGTCTACATGAACACCGTAAAATTAATGCCTCCAAATCTTCAAGGAAAATACTATGGCTACTAATTAAATATCATGAGTATGATAATTCTTCTTATGGGTTTAAGCTGTCTGGAGGCATAGGCTATGACCTTACCATGTTGCATGAGGACACAACCTAAACTCACTCTAGATGCATCGTAATAAACTACAAAACCGACTGAACCATCTGGAAGAGCTAGAACTGGAGCTGAAGTGAGTCGAGTCTTAAATTTCTAAAAACTTTTCTTGCATGAATCAGACTACTTAAACTTGACCTTCTTCTAAGTCAATCTAGACATAGGAGATGCAACATAATAATATCCCTCAGTAAACCATCTTTCTTGCGCACGAATGATACTGGTGCACCCTATAGGGAAATGTTGGGTCTGATGAATCTGTTATTTAAGAGATCCTTCAGCTATTCTTTTAGTTTTCTGAGTTCTTCTTGTGCCATTCAGTATGGCGGAATAGAGATAAGCTGAGTGTCTAAAAGAAGATCAATACCGAAGTCTATTTCCCTTTCGGGAGGAATTCCTTGAAGATCTTCGGGATAGACATCTGAATATTCATTCACTATTGGGACTGTTTCGATACTGGGAGCCTCGTATATGGAATCTCTAACATGAACTAGATGATAAACACATCCCTTAGATATCATTTTCCTTGCCCGAAGGTAGGAAACAAATTGACCCTTGAAAACGGATACACTGCCCTTCCACTCTTGGACGGGTTCATTTAGGAACTGAAACTGAACTATTCTGTTTCTGCAGTCAACTATGCATAACTAGAATGAAGCCAATCCATGCCAAGAATGATATCAAAATCAGTCATGTCTATTTCATCTAAGTGTGCTGAAGTGACTTTCTGAAATATCATAACTAGGCAGTTCCTGTATACCCGCCGAGCTATGATGGTTTTACCCACTGGGGTAGAGACTGAGAAGGGTTGTACTAGAATTTCAGGACTAATTCCGAAATCAACTGCTATATAAGGAGTAACGAAAGACAAGGAATCTCTTGGATCTAGCAAAGAGTAAACATGCACATAAAAAATCTGTAACGTACTAGAAACTACATAAGGAGAACTTTCTTGATCATGTCAAGTCTGAAGAGCATAGAGACAATTTAGACGTTGCTCTCTAGTAGCACTGGAAGTGGCACCCTGCTAATTTGGGCTACTATACTAGGATGATGAGCGACTCTATTGACCCTGAGGACCTGGATAGGGATAGTCTCCAACTCTATGTGCTGTGTTTTCACAAATAAAATAAATTCCACTACCTTCTCTACACACACCTGATGGTGCTTACCACAAGTCATTAAAAGAGGATAGGTGCGGGCACTACTAATACTTCCTTGGGTCTTAGAGCCTAGTTATCTATCATTATTACCCTATCTGAACTTAGGAACTGGAGCTCTGGCTGTAGAGGGAGATAGAACTGATGACTTAGTACTAAACTAAGAACAATTTCCTCCTTTTGACTTAGGCTGAGCGAAGTTGAAACTACTTGTCTTCGCTCTGTTATTCTGTTTCTCCCTCTGCTTAATCATCTGCTCCTCTATCTGCTGAGCATGAGTCATAAGCCTGGCTAAGGTCATCTCACTATTCAGCATAGAAGATCTACACTTATTAACCATGCTTTCGTTAACCCCTAAAGCAAACTTACTCATCTTGGATCTATTGTATGCAACCACATCAGGGGCATACCTAGCTAATTGATTAAACTTAAAAGAATACTCTTTAACTGTCATATTTCCCTACCTGAGGTTGATGAACTCTAGCACCTTAGCTTCTCTAATCTCTTAGGGAAAGAATTTGTCTAAGAATGCAGTGACAAATTACTCCCACTCTATAGGACCTGCATCATCTACCCTTTCAGACTTCCACTGTTTGTACCAAGTATGAGCCACATCTTATAACTGGTATGCAGCTAGCTCAGCACTTTCAATAGTAGTCACCCCCATGGCGTCTATTACTTTATGAACTTGATCTAAGAATTCCTGAGGGTCTTAATCTACATTATACCCAAGAAAGGTTGGAGGATTCATTCGGGTGAAGTCCCGAAACCTCGCTGCAGCTGAGTTAGCAACTAGGTTGATCGGAATAACTTTTGGCCATTTATTATGAGCAGCGACTGATTGAGAAAGAGTGGAAAATGCGGTCCTGAACTCCGCATGAGAAACATGATTGCCCAAAGTTTCTTTGAGCTGAGCTGACTGATTTCTTATCTTAGGAGGCATATTCTGAAATAAAGAGAAGAAGTAGACTAGACTGAGAAACAGACTAATGATTATGCTCACTGGCACGACATGAATACTAAAGAGGGGAAACTGTTCTTAAACATCTCATAGCCTCTTGCACATAAATGTGGCGCGTAACACACCCATGCACAAGACTCTACTAGATGCGACTTTCAAACTTCCTAGGACTCTATTAAACCTTAGGCTCTGATACCAAGTTTGAAATGACCCAATTTGCTGAACCAAAATTGTACACAGTGCTCATGACCCTGAAGGACCACAAGCTAACCCATGACTGATATTTGTACCTATATACTACATAACATAACATAATAATGCGGAAACATGCACTGAATGTCCATAAGGTTTGATCATGAACATAACTTAATAAAGTAACATCTGTGTGGGGAAATAGAATACCCAAAACAAAACTGAAGTATAAAAAATGATAGTCTGTATCTAGTCTGCATCTAGTCTGTATCTAGTCTGTATCAAGTATAAAAGCCTCTACTATCTGATGAATCTGAATAAGTAGTTGATGGGACATGTCCCAACCTAACTCCAACTAATAAACTAATCAATGAGATACTAGAAAATTATTATGTCCTCGAAGGATGAGGACTCACTTCTACTCTGACTACTAAAACTGAAATCTATTGCTAATCTGGAACTCGTGTCTCTGAACCTACGGTGTAACATAAAAAGAAAGCATCATAGCGCGAATGCATCAGTACATATGTACCGAGTATACATGTGAGGTAGGATATATGTAATGGTTCATATGTATGAATAATTCTAACTGACTGTCTAACATGAATGTGAGAATACATGCAAAAATATGTAACTATAACTGACAACGTGATTTTGTGATTTCTGAGTCTATATAATGATAACGTGACATGCTAGTAACTGATATGACTGATAAGATGAAGGACTATATCTGATTAATGTTAATAACATGGCATACTGTACCTGAGTATAACTGATAATGTGGGTGACTATAGCCGACAGTCCTAAATCTGATGAAACTATCTGAGTTCTATATTATATCTGAGTTGATGTATATGACAGTCCTAAAATATGAAGAACTATCTGAGTTCTATAAGTGAGACTGATTGACTGTATATCACAGTCCTAATTTTGTAACATGAAACTATGGGAAGTAGTATCTAACCGACATGCCCCGAATGAACTACAATAGCTGAGCTGGGGTCTAATCTATGCCCTAATTGGAAGGGTGTCAATACCGCGCCACTGGTAAGGACAACCTGTGAGTAACCCTCATATAATAGGTAACTCAAGTGAGAATGGTGGGAACCCTCACATAACAGGTTAAGCCACCTCATCTACCCTCATATAGTAGGATACGATATCTCAACCTATGTTGACTACATAGTTCTGGAATGCAAGGATTTATTCTAAGAATCACACCCTCGTATAAAAGGTGAGTCCCCATCCTTGGGTTTACTCGGTGCTCATTGCTACTCCCATCTTAATGGACACTAAACATGATTTATTGAACTGAACGGAACTGAGCATCGACTGAGTTAATGAATTTCTATGGATGACAGAGTACTACTGATATCTAACAACTGACCGAGTCATCAAATCATGGATATTTTTCTTGAGTCATAAGACTATCTAAAGTTTAAGAGTTCATAACTTGACTGAGGGTATCATGAAAAACATGACATGGCTCTCTAGGCACAGAACTAATATTTTGGGTACAAGTACCCCCAGGACTCGATAGAAGGAAACTGACATAGCATGATTTACTTGAAGACTTGACTAACATCATAATACATAACACATTAATAGAAGCATTTCATCAAATATTTCATAGGCATGATCTTGTACATACATGGGGATTTCATGATACCATGCTAGTTATATAATATTCCTTTATCTAGGCATTTAATCAAATATATTGTAGGCGTAGTACATGTAAAGCACATTATACGACAATTAAACATCGTGCTTCAATTCCAATTCCATCAAACAAGGTTTTAGTCATGACATTTCGCAAATATTTATCTATACTAATCAAACCACATGAAATTTATCATCAAATCAGGGAATAGAAATCAATTCCTCATTTATCAACATGAAGAAGAATATACAAAGCATGAAAACATTAAGAAAATCCATAACTTTTAGTTAAAAATCATTGTTGGACTTCATGGACGAAAGGAGTCCATGAATGAATACTATGCGTATCTTAGATCGTGATTTTGTGAAGATTGATGGTGAAACCTTCTTGAAATTGAACCTTCTATGTAAACCCTAGCTTAAGTGTTTGAGAGAATTTGAGAAAAACATAAATATTTTGGATGAATAAGGTCTAAATCCCATGTTTGGAAGCTTATATAGGGGGGGGGATTGACCCTTTTAACGCAGGACACATAATTTAATTTTCAGTAAAATTTCTCGAATTGGGCCCTTGGCGCGACGCGGCGTTATCGTGTCGTGTCACTGGAAATTGACAAATGGGAAACTGGAATTTTATAATTGCCATTTGAGTTATCTCTATGACGCCCTGAAGGCTCAGGTCAAACAGTGTCTCACTAAAAGGACTCTTACTCTTCGCCCGGGTGTCGGAATTGGGCGAATTATATATCAATAAAAAGCTTATCCAATTTCCCACGTGATAGAAAGTTAAAATTATGGAATTACCACGTGTATAAGAATGAATTCTTATTTTAAAGAAAGTTCTAACATCCTTGAGATGATTTTCGAGCTAAGAAAAAGCACGGGTATTACAATGTGATACCCCGTACATTACATGTACTTGTTCTATTTATATATAACTTGGTATATCCTTGTGGTAGGTAATGAATGAGATTTGTTATGCGAATATTAATGGATCATATGGAATTCTTGATGTTTCCCGTACCTTTTTATGTGACACAATCAAGTTAACTTTGATACAACTATTTAACTTAGAATCGTAAGTTGGTATTTTAATCTAAAGTTTAAAGTGACCAGGTGTATACAAATTGTAAGTTATACTAAGTTGATTAGGAGCTGGAAATTTATTGAAATATTTAGGTTCTTTCTTGACTTAATTATGTTAGTAGGTGAGTCACCTACTTAGCCTATTTTGACCAGGTTAATGGACCCATGTCTATGGATCAGACTTGGGACTATATGAATGTACTCATTTGGGCCCAAATTGAATAATAGAGGAAGAAAATAGATAAATGGACAAACTCACAAATCTTCCAAGGCCCAAATATATTGGACCCCAACTAAGAAATTAAGCAAGTAGGTGCATCACCTACTTTGACAATTTGAGCAGCTTGAACTCCTTAAATAGGTGCATCACCTAGTTGGACTAATTTGATCAAATTTGGGGTCCAAAATGAAGCAAAGTGATTGGAAAAAAATAGGGACTTTATAATACCAAGTTTCTGGTCATTTCCCTCATTCTTAAGTCACAAAAAAGGTTACACTTCACAAATTCTCTCTACTTTCTTTAAAGCAACTAGGAGCATCCCTATATTTCCTTATAGTGCTCTTGGAGAAACCCCAACCTTTGCAGACCAAGGTAAGTGAAAACACTTATGGTTTAGCTTAATATCTCATGGAAGATTACAAAAACATGCTACAATTGATTAATTATTAATTCATGGCAGAATATAGAACAAGCTACTTGCTCATTTTTTCTTTATTATTAAGAGATCTCTTTTCTTCTTTGGTTTAAAGTGTGAAGGAAAGTGAAAGTTGAAGTTCTTGAGGAGTTCAAATTAATAGAATAAGTTGAAGAATTGAGGTAAGGTGACTACTCCATTTTTTTCTCCCTATATATGAATTTGAGAGAGGGTTATGGATGTGTTGTTATTAAGAACTCAAGAGATGATGAGTTCAATCATTGATTGCTACAATAAAAGTGATTTAGGATTGTTTTATGGACTGTTTTATATGTGTATGTTATAGGCTTCTAGGTTGATGTTGGAGAAAGGTGTAACTAGTTTTAATTGAAATATAGAAGAAAGGTGTAGTGGTACACCACCGAACTAATTATTGCTTTTGGTTACTGCCCAATCTGTTTTGCGTATTGTTTGTAGAGTGTAATGAAGCCAAGGTAGTTGCGATGAATCTTATAAGAACACGTACGGTATGTCGATGTAATTGGAAGAGAAAAGGGTTAAAATAACACCATTAATTGATAGATTAAGAACTTACTGCCCGGTTATTGTTTTGTTGAAGTTAAATAGCCCAAATGTATCGATTATTTGCTAATATTAGTTTACCATGTCTTCTATTGTAGATAAGTAATCTGAAAGGCGGGAAGTCAAAGTTGGTTAGTTTTGGAGTTATATAATCAGTTGTGTAAGGCATACTCTATTTTGCACTCTTTAGCTTGAAATCGGACATTTGGTCCATTAAGTAAGCATCCAAGGTTATCCTATAACAAGTGATACATAATGGCATCATATTATATCCCATGTAGTAAATGACCTTGTTCCCACTCTCTAACATGTTAAAATACCTCAATACATGCTTATTATTAAACCTGCATGTCTATTTTCACTAGAGAATTTTAGGAGTTCTCCATTTACTCAAATAAGACCCATGTGTTATTTTTAGCCCAAAACACTTCATTTGTGTGCCAACAACTCCCTGGTTAATTTTTTTTGAATTAAGTACCCATTTACATATCTCTTATTGCTAGATTATTGTTTTACGATACGATAAAGTTATGACAACCAAAGTACCAATCTTGAAGGTTAAATAAACTAAGTAATGCAAATCTGTAAAACGAGTGGCAGCTCAGGGGCATAAGCCTAGCATGGGCCGATCTTGATACCTTTATATGTGGGTGGCAGCTTAGGGGAATAAGCCAAGCATGGGATGATCCCAATGTTTATTAATGGGTGGAAGCTCAGGGGCTTAAGCCTAGAATAGGACGATCCCGATTTGTCTATTTACCACTGATCAACTAGTTATTTGTATTACATGACTTACAAAGATTATGAAATAAGAAAGGTAAAATGAAGAAAGGAACATAATGTACCTGATCCTACATATATATAAAGGTGGTCTACTAGCATAATTTATTCACTTGGATCTGATTTCTATTGAGTTCTTGTATCATGTGTTGTTACCTTCAGCCTTACATATTCAGTACATATTTTTGTACTGACGTACCTCACGGGGGACCTGCATTTCATGTTGTAGGCACATGTGCTTCAGCTAATACACCTCACTAGTAGAAGCCCAGGCTATTCAGTGACTATTGGTGAGCTTCATGTTGATTCGGGGCTTTTTGAGTTTGTTCCATATGTTTTGGTATTGTGCAGTAGTCAAGAGTAGGGCGGGGGTTTGTCCCGACCCTAGCTAAGTCAATGTATCTTTTAGAGGCTTTGTAGACTAATGTAAAGTTAAATGTGGTAGTGTCTTGTCCTTTAGATATGTGGACCCAACGACCATGTCTTGTATATATAATTTTGTACTTGCATACATAATTATTCTCAACGATGCATAATGTCATGTTTGTCAGAACCTTTGGTTGTCATAGTTGCATGCATGAGAAGTACAAGGTTATGAATTGGTTCTCTTGGGCCTTTATGGCTATGGGTGCCTGTCCGCCACAATAGGATTTGAGGTGTGCCAATGCCCAAATACAAGAGAAACTTTATCTCAGAAATAACAGTAAGGACATAGTCTATAAGAAAGGTAGTAGAATACATCCAGATGCCTGAAGTTAACCACTACATCAAAACCACCAAATATTGCTTGAGTCAACCAAGCTGGGATGCACTCATACTAGGAATTGTATCAAAAGGGAACAGTAGGCGTGAGTGCAATCCACTTGTTCTTAATAGGTATCATAGGACAACCGAGGAAACTAGATAATAAAACATAAAAAATACACATAAACGGTATGTCACTTGCAATCAGAAAATATCCATCAATGGTAGCCTACATCGTTTGCACTAACAATTCTTATATACATAATTTTAACCAGATAGAGCACAAGTATACATAATATCACTACAATTAGAAACTAGAGAGAACATGTATATACAAGATTGTCAAGTACATATAACGTAAGATACATCAAATAGATATATGACAAGTCAATATAGAAATTCAATAACAACATAAGGAAAAAATTCAAGTTTAATGTATAATATGATAATGATGATTGTGATGATGCACGAGGTTGTCGCATAACCTCCGTGTACACCCACAGAGGTAAGCTTTTTGATATAGGACCCATGATGGGTTTGTCAACTAATATAAAATCCATATATATATATATCCATATATCCTCCCCGGCACATCCCTCAGGGAGGGTTTTATAAGATTTCATATTTTCTATCATAAAAAGGTGTTGCCATTTTTTCCTAGATATTGCCATGGTGGAATCATTTATTTCATGAATGAGTATGATATGAGGATGAGATGCTCACAACCAATCATAATTAATATTTCCACAACCAACCACAAAATATACTTCCACAACCAACCACAATGATATATTCCACAACCACATGAGCCAATATCCACTAATTATTTCCCATCATCGATGAAATTCCACATGACTAATATGCCAATAAAGTATGAATATAGAACAATACACCAGTGGTACCCTATTAGGCATTTCAACAACACAATACAATTATTCACAAGTATACCAGGCTATCCACATCACATAGAACCCCACACCATCATGTAAACCATGTAATATCTCCTAACAATAATTATATCACATATAGGCCACCACACGGGCACAACACATAAAGATAGATAATTTCATGATTAGTTCTTATCACCTTAACGTGCATTTTTTTATATGAATTAACTACCTACCGCAGTTTGAAGAGTTAAGCCATAACCAAACTCGAAGATCGAAAGCAGTTTGCGACACATCATCTAAAAAGCCCTACTTGTCAAGAATGGTCCCAAAATAATCTAAAACCCTAAAATATAGAATCTATTCATCAAAAAATGTCTAACGATACCCATATTGGCTTATTTTAGTTTAGGGTAAAAATGGATCCCCAAAACTAGTTTTTGGAAGAGTATGGAAAAATCATAACTTTACTTCAATAATATGTTCCCGTAACTTTAGGAATCGATAGCTGAAAACCCAAGTCAAATTGGGTCAAAATCAAGGTTCGAATTGAAGAAAAACCATTTTTGAGCTTTACCTGGTAAAATATTTAAAATCCATGTTAAATCAAGAATCAAACTGGTTTTGAAGATGCAATTTGGAAAACACAAGTAATTGTTGGATCAAGAACATTATTCAAGTTAAAAGGTTTAGAATTTGGGGCTAAATCAAGTACTAAGGTTTTGGGGTTTTTGAACAATTAATCAAGAAGGTTGATAAACAAAAAGGGGTGAATTCTCACCTTAAATCTGTAGTATAATCAAGAATATATGTTAATCTAGCTTACAAAGCACACATAAGCTTCACTTTTAAGCTCTCGCACTATTTTAGGGTTTAGCTCTCACAAGGCAAGGTGAAAAATAAGTAAAATCGGGTAAAAAGGGGCTATGCCCTAAATATGTTTTACCCTTTGTGGTCCATGTTGCACTTGCAACCTAGTGCACTAGATTTTCTAATTCCAAAATGGACTTTGATGGGGTTCTCGAGATTCATTCAAAATCCGATATTGGCAAATAAAATATTTAACCACACTAAATTCGATGCTCTAGACTCATTGGTGATATCGGGATTTTGAAAAAAAAATCATTTTTACAAAGTCAACCCCCAAAATCCAAACTCATAATTTTTGAAACCGAAGGTCAAAACGAGATTTAAAAGCCATAAAATAACACCAACCATGTTACCACCCTAAAATCTACGCTCCAGATCTGCTGCAATAGTTTGTTCAGCCATCTGTTCCATGGATTGAAATATAACCTTGGAAGTCTATAATAAAACTCTTGAAAATCCACAAACCATAATATCACACAAATGGTATAAAAATGCATTGGAAATCATACCATCAACCCTACACCCCAAAAATACCATAATGCAACTACGGGGAGGGGTAATATAATTAAATCATACAAAATCATAGATTTTATATATTTCAACAAATTGTAGGCCATTACAACACCACATGTCAAAGGAATATAACTGTCTTAAGAAAAAACTAGCACTTAGAGAATTTGGCAAAAAGCATATGATCTCTCAAAGTCTGAAGCACAATCCTTAAATGTTGCACATTCTCCACTCTGCTCTTTGAATTGACAAGGATGCCGTCGATGAACACAATAACAAAGAAATCTAAATAGGGCCTAAACACGTGGTTCATCAAATCGATAAATGCAGTTGAGGCATTATCCAACCCAAAAGACATCACTAGTAACTTGTAATGACAATAACAGGTCTTAAAGGCTATCTTTGGTGGTAATAAGACCCCAAGTGAATATTATATCACACTGTTGCTCCCTAAAGCTGGTAAACAAATCATCAATGCAAGGCATAAATATTTGTTCTTCACCGTCACTTTATTAAGATGCCTATAATCAATACACATACATATGGAACCATCTTTCTTCTTCACGAACAATATAGGTGATCCCCAAGGAGACACATTAGATATAATAAAACCTTTACCTAAAAGGTCCAAAATATGAGCATTCCCCTTTTTAAGCTCGGCAAGAGCCATACGATAAGGTTCCATAGAAATAGGTCAAGTGCCCAACTCAAGATCAATAACAAACATAATATCACATGTAGAAGAAAGACCGGGAAGATCAGTAGAAAAAAATTTAGAAAACCTACGAACTACAAAAATAGAGTCAAGCAACATACTCTCCATACTAACATCATGAATATAATTGAGATAAGACTCACAAACCCTCAAAGTAAGTCTCCTAGCCCAAATATAAGAAATAATCCTTGTCGGCTCATGGCTAACTGCTCCCTACAACACCATTGTGGGTATGTCGGGCAGGGCTAAAGTAATGATCTTGGCAAAACAATCCATGACCACATGATATAGGGAAAACCAGTCCATGCCTAGAATCACATAAAAATCTACCATGTCTTATATGAAAAGAGCCGCATGAGTGTCAAACTCTTGAATAGTCACAACGCATAATCCATAAACCGGATCCACTACTAAAGAATCAACAATAGGATTAGATACACGTAATGATACAAAAAATAAATCCCAAAGAAACTCTAACTAAGAGGGATAATAAACAGACACAAAAGAATAAGTGGATCTCAAATCAAATAAAGAAAAAGCTAATTGATGGCACACCTTGATCGTTCCTGTGATAAAATTATTTGAAGACTCAGCCTTAGGTTTAGAAGGTAGCATAGAACTAACCACGCTCGCCCCTTGGCTAAGCTCCTAACCAATCTCCTGTTCTACCCACCTGAGAGTCTCCATGAGCACTTTGAGGACCACCCCTACAACCAAGCATACCAGTTCTATATGTGGTATAACTAAAGGAACTATCTCTCCAAGACTGGGGCACTCACTCAAGAAATGACCCAAAGTTCAACAAACATAGCATGTCCCAGGAATTGCACCCAAACCAAAAGATCTGGTTGACCCTGAATATCCACCACAACCGTAATAACTAAAAAATAAACCCCTAAAAGTCTGAGCATTACCCTGGCCAGGACAATCACTGTTAATTAACTAACCATCATGAGTAATCAAAAGTTTTGACTGAATGGGCACACCATACTAACCCTAATTCTAATACGATTGATGCAGAAGGTACCCACCGTGAGAAACACTAACTCTGAATCCTAACACACTGCAGCTCCAAAAAAATCTTCCTGAATATTGGACCCTTACAATGCATTTCTTCCATAATCGAAGCATGATTAAAAACCTTAGTAAAATATTAAGCCGTAGCAACCAAACTCTATGTAGTCATGTAGAGAGAAAGTCTCAATCCTCAAATAATACAATGAACACTCTCATACTCAGTAGTCACCATAAAAGTATCACGCCTAGAAAACTCATAAAATTAAGCCCCATACTGCACAACAATTATGAAGTCCTGCTTCAACCTCGAGAGCTAATCTCTCAAACAATCCCTAAGAATAGAAGGCATGTTCTTCTCCAAAATGACCTCAAAGAACTTAG
Organism: Capsicum pubescens; assembly: GCA_030864215.1. Taxonomy (NCBI): domain Eukaryota; kingdom Viridiplantae; phylum Streptophyta; class Magnoliopsida; order Solanales; family Solanaceae; genus Capsicum; species Capsicum pubescens. The sequence goes on along the minus strand of CM061544.1, from coordinate 185,958,050 downwards.
TCCATGTCAATGGATATGATCCAAGTGACCTTGAATTAAGTTGGCCTCTCCAACTGCTGCCAAGTCCAATAAAAAGTCATGTAGTCCACAAAATGAATTTCAACTAGGGCCAAGTTATGGACTCTATCCTTGCAAGCAATCAAAAACTCATACACATCCTCACCTTGTGCAACAAAAAACCTAGGCGAAGCCAATCGTAAGAATCTACGCAACATCTTATACTCATCAATAGACATAGAAGGTTGTGTACCACTAACTAATCCCAAGAACTGAACCAAAACATCTTTGAGAACTGAATAAAAAATAAACCTCAATAGAGCCTAGGCTAGCCCTTGACCCACCACAGGATGGGCCGAAGAATCTTTAGCTCAGGAGCAGGAATAGGCTCTGGTGAAGTCCATTTATTTGGGACCCTAGTTGGGGACATATTTCTTGGATTCCCATGACCTCTAGGTCATCCATAATGGGTGACAGGATCTTTCTGCTCCGTGTTAGGAGCCTCATAGCGGTAGCACTTGTCCTAGAATCTCTAAAGAGTGAAATCAAAGGAATTCTTTAGAAACAAACTCAGACTCTTATCACAGGATAAGTGTAAGAAGTGAACAAATACTAAGAATGTCCTATAAACTCCTAAAGATAAGAAATGAATGTCATTATTCCGATTTGCAAGACTCTACTAGACACTTGCTCTTGTGCTAATAGTACTAGTGAACCTAGGCTCTGATATCAATTTGTCACGATGTAATTTATGAATCATGATGGTACCAACTACATCCCACCAGTAGGTATGCCAAACCGCAGCTCAGAGCTATAAGCAATGGGCTAATTTGGTGGATAACATTGCCTAAAGGGGAAAAATCAATACTTTAAGGCTTAAAGAAATAACAAGACATTGAATATAGTCTGAAAGATAGATAAATCATAAAACCATTCCATGACCTAATAGTGTCCATACAAGAGCTAATACAAATAGACCATAAGTTTTGAAATATTCAAATACAATCTCTATCGAAAAATGAAAGACTAGATATAGATAATAGAAGGAAAAAGGGGAAACTCCAACTTTGATAGCTCACCCTATCTCCAAAATCCAATTGAGCATGATCGTCATGTTAGTGGTGGATACTAGGAGTTGAATCTTCAGAAAATAGGTAACGACGTGTAGTATGAATACTAAAACCATAAGTACTCAGTAGATATTATTAGCCAACTGATCTAAATCATGGTATAAATATGATAAAATGGGAGATAAATATACTAATGGAAGGTAAAAGGACAAACCTAGTAATATGATCCAATACTATTGAACATAAATAAATAAAATGGAACAACAACATAAAGATCACACAACTCTATCTACAAAATTGCCCCCCATAAGCCAATAAATGCAGAAAATTAAATAACCTAACATATTCCCCCATAATTCTTGAGGGTGAAATCAAGAAGGAAAGAAAATAACTGAATAACCATAAATTACCCACTGTCATGCCATAACCAAGAAACCACCTGTACCATGTCTTTTCATGAATAACTCATAATGCTAGAGTCAAATTGGGACTCAATAGCATCATTATCATTACAATTATTTGTTGGATTTGAACTTGAGTATATAATATCAATATCATAATCAATTGTCAGACTTAAACCACAACTTATATCAACTCTAAAATACTGGGTTTACCATAATTAACATCAGCTTCCAATAACAAACCACCATAACTATTAATTATTTTCATGGGAGAAATTTTAAGATATACGAAATCCCCAATCTCAAACTCAAGATCTTTCTTTATCATATCTGCATATGATTTTTGTCAGATCTGTGCTACCTTAAGCCTCTCCGTAATCAACTAAAATTTCTTTAAAGAATAAAACACCAAGTCAGGACCAATTACCATGGTTTCTCCTACTTCAAACAAACCAATTAGAGATTTACATCTCCTACCATATAGAGCGTCAAATGGAGCCATCTGAATACTGGAATGATAGTTGTTATTATACGCGAACTCAATGAAAGGCAAGTGATCATCCCAATTACCCTTAAAGTCAACTACACACGCTCTTAACATATCCTCAAGGGTCTGAATGGTCCTTTCTTCTTGACCATCTGTCTGAGGGTGGAAGGTTGTACTGAGGTGAACTTGGGTACCAACACCCACTTAAAAAGCTTTCCAAAAATAATAGGTAAATTGAGCACCTCTATATGAGATTATAGATAATAGAAAACTATGCAACCTAACCAACTCTCAGAGATACTGTTTGACGTAGTCCTCTACTAAAAAAGAAGTATGGATTGGCAAAAATGGGCTTATTTGGTAATCCGGTCTAAAATGACCCAAATCAAATTATGCTGCTGACGAGTATGAGGTAAACCTATCACAAAATCCATGGTCACTTTCTCCCACTTACAAGTAGGTATACTGAACTCCTGCATAGACCCACTTGGCTTCGGATTTTCAATATTAACTTACTAACAAGTATAGCACTTAGCTACAAACTCTACAATATTTCTCTTCATCCCACTTCACCAATAGATTTCCCGCAAATTGTGGTACATCTTCATCGCCTCTTGATGAATAGAGTAACGTGCACTATGTGCTTCTAAAAAATTTGTTGTCTCAACTCATCAACATACGACACACACAATCTACCTGGAAACACAACATCCTATTTCTTCTTGGGAGAAAACTTTTACTTTGTGATCTTAAACTAACTCCTTCAACTTCACTAGACAAGGATCTCTATCATGCTTTCCTTTTACTTTGGCAACCAAAGAAGATTTTAAACTATTCTAAACCCAAACACTACCCTCATAGAATCAACCAACCAAAAACCTAACCTGGTAAGATGATGAACTTCTCTAACTAACTTATTCTTATCACCTTCAATATGAGCAACACTACCCTTAGATAATCTACTTAGGGCATCTGCCACTACTTTGGCCTTGCCCGGGTGATACAAAACACACATATGATAATCTTTCAACTATTCTAACCATCTTATTTGGCACAAATTCAAATCCTTCTATTAAAACACATACTATAAGATTTTATGATCTGTGAACACATCAACATGCACCCCATACAAATAGTGCCTCCAAATTTGTAAGGCAAACACAACAGTTGCTAACTCAAGATAATGGGTAAGGTAATTCTTTTCATGGTACATAAGTTGTCTAGAGGCATAGGCCACAACCTTATTCGTCTGCATCAAAACACATCCCAACCAAACTCTAGAAGCATCACATTAAATGACATCCCTATTTGAACCATCTGGCAATGTCAAAATTATGGCTATAGTGAGTCGAGTCTTTAACTCCTGAAAACTCTTCTCACAAGAATCAGACAATTGAAACTTAACTTTCTTCTGAGTCAATCTACACATGGGCGATGAAATAGATGGAAATCCTTCACAAACCTTTGGTTATAGCCATCCAATCCCAAGAAACTCATGATATTTAATGGAGAGATGAGTTTGGGATAATTTCTCACCACCACAGTCTTTTGAGAATCAACTCAAATGCCATCAAGGGAAATTATATGGCCAAGTAAAGCTATTAATCTTAGCCAGAATTTGCACTTACTGAATTTAGTGAATAATAGATGGGATCTAAGAGTCTCTTATACTATTTTAATTTGAAATGCATGATCATTTTTGTTACGGGAGTAGACAAGGATCTAATCAATGAAGACTATGATGAATATGTCTAATACTTCTTGAATACTCAGTTCATCAAGTCCATAAAGGCAGTTGGAACATTAGTGAAATCGAAGGACATGACTAGAAACTCAAAGTGACCATACTGAGTTCTGAAAGCTATTTTTAGAATTTCACATACTCTGACTTTGAGCTGATGATAGCCGAATCTGAGATCTATCTTACAAAAATAACTAGCACCCTGAAGTTGGTCGAATAAGTCTTCAATTCTGGGAAGTGGACACTTGTTTTTGATTTTGACTTTGTTCAATTGACGATAGTAGATACATATTCTAAGAGAACCATGTTTCTTATGCACAAATAGGACTGGTGCGCCCCACAGGGAGACATTGGGTCTGACGAATCCCCTATCTAGGAGATCTTTCAACTATTTTTCAACTCTTTGAGTTTAGCTGGAGCCATTTTATATGGTAGAATAGATATAGGTTGAGTATCTTAAAGAAGGTCTATAGCAAAGTCAATTTCCTTTTTGGGATGAACTCCGAGAAGATCTTCACGGAACACATCTAGAAATTCCATCACTACTAAGACTGACTCAAGGTTAGGAATCCCAGGGTTAGAGTCTTTGACTCGAATAAGATGATAAATACACCCCTTGGTTACCATTTTCCTTGCCCTAAGGTACGAAACAAGCTGACCCCTAAGGGTTGTAGTGCTACCCCTCCATTCATGGACTAGTTTCTTTGGAAATTGAAAAATGAACTACTTCGTTTCTACAATAAACTGAAGAATAGCATTAGTGGAACCAATCCATGCCAAGAATTACATCAAAATTTGTTATCTCTAACTTCAAATGCTCCACTGAAGTAACTTTCTGAGATATTATGACCGGAAAGTTCCTATATACCTGTCTACAATAGAGACACCTACTAGGGTAGACACTGAAAAACTCTTGAATTTGATAGCCTGCCTTGCCATACCCAAATAATACATCACTGTTCGCTCTACACTCACCGTGATGGTTTTTACTATTGAAATTAAAGATACCCATTCTATCGCTTTTATTCTTCGTCTCTCTCGTCTTAGTCTTCTGCTCCTCAATTTTTTGAGAATGGACCATCAACCTAGAATAGTCTATATCCTTAATCAGCATTGTCGTCTAACATTTCTTGACCACACTGTCGATACACCAGAGACAAACTTGCTTATCTTAGATTTGTTATTAGCTACCACATTAGGAGCATACCTAGCCAACTTAATAAATGTAGGGAATACACTTTCACACTCATATCGCCCTGCCTCAAGTTAACAAACTCTAACACCTTAGCCTCTCTTAAATCCATCGAAAAGAACCTATCTAAGAAGGTAGTAGAAAATTCTTCCAATTCTATAGGCCCTACATTTACACCTCTATCTACCATCCACTGCTTAAACCATATATGAGTTACATCCTATAGTTGGAAAGCAACCAATTCAACACACTCAATAGAAGTCACCCCCTTTTATATTTGTTACCTTCTTAACCATATCTAAGAAATCCTATGGATTCTCTTCAGATTAGGATCTAAAAAATAAAGGAGGATTCATTCAGATAAAGTCTAGAATCTTAGTTGCGGCAGTATTGGCCACTGGATTGGCCAAAATAGTGGTTGGATTAGAATTCTAAGCGGCTATAGAGTGAGCTAGAGTAGTGAATGCAGTTCTAAACTCTGCATAAGAAACATGCTTATTTAGGGGATCTTCCTGAAAGGGCGAAGTTACTGGCTAGTTTACGTTACTTCTTCCATTTATGTTTCTGGGAGGCATGTCTTGTAACAGGAATAAAGAATATATTAGACAGAGATTTTAACATAAGCTCATGCTCAGTCGCATGACATGAATACTAAAAGAAGGGAAACTTTTCCAATAATACCTCGTAGCCTCTTATCTATAAGTATGGCGCGCTTCACACCCATGAACTAGACTCTACTTGGACATAGCTTTTATATTTTCTAGGACACTTTAAAACCTTATGTTCTAATAATATGTTTGTAATTCCCCAAGAGTACACCCTGGGTGCCACAAGCTGCTTACAATCCTGAGGGACCACAAGGTAATCCATGAGCTGGTACCTGTTGTGAGCACTGAGTAAAACTAATGACAAAAGATCATATGCCGAATTTAACTGAGGAATCCCATAAGGTTTTAAATAATAAATAAGATAAAATTTGTTAATAAAACTGATAAAACATCTGACATTAACAACTGTCTAATTGTTTTAAATATCTGAAATCCTCTATACTGACTAAAAGAGAGTTGATGTGATCGTCCCCAACAAACTCCAACTATGTACCAAACTATAAGATTAAATGTAAATATAGTTTATCCTAAAAATATAAGGAATCACCATTTCTAAGGATGATAATCTTGAAGGTCTATGCGTGATTCGAGAACTGTAAATTAGAACCTATGATATTATACATCATACCGCAAGAAAAGAGTATGTGATTAGTACTTTAGATATGTTGGCATGCTAAATGAGGTAGGATGATAAGCATGGTTTCATGAAAATGAGTAATAACTATTTCAATATATGTATAGCATGACATACTGAATAGATGACTTGAAATCGATAAATACAAAGGATGCATGAACAAGCATAAAATATGTTCTGAGTATAATCTGTAAACTGAAATACTAAAATACTAATAACTGAATAACTGATATCTGTACGCTATAGTCATGCAACTAAAATTGAATTACTGAGTTGATTACTGAATTGAGACTGTAGGAGCTATCATCTAACCGGCATGCCCCAATAAGCAAGTTGGGGACCAACTTGTGACCCCAGTGGGAAGGGTGTCAATACTATGCCATGGGTACTAACACTGGCTATGTGGATCCACTGATGTATTGTCCTGATATCCTAAAGAAAGGCTAAACACTAAATTGGTACTAAAGATAACAAAAATCAGCAACCAAACAAAGGGAAAATCAACACACTAGAAGGAGATGAAGAAGAAAATTACATAAATGTAAAGATAGATAGAGAGACCCTTACTTCCACTATATGTTTAACAAAAGAAGATGTATCAAATATTTAATCACACCTCACTAATGGAAGCTCTAACCACTCTCTCAGGTGACCCAAATGACTAACACATCCTTAAGCACACCTTTCTTCCCAAATAACCCAACACAAGTGAAAAAACAATTTCAAATGCATTCAAGGTTCAAATTTTGGTTTCTAAGCTACAACTAGAAGACTAAGTTACAAACTAAAGAGTATCCTTTCAATATTCATCAAAGAAAATGAAAAGAGTGAAGAAATTATCTATTTATACTATTACATACCAAATGGCAAAACTACCCTTAATGACTTAAAGAAAAGGGGTGCCCCTTGAATTTTAGATTATTAAGTGAAAATGATTTCTTTCGCTTCAAGTGAGGCACCTCTTGAGTGTATTGATTCCATTATCCTTTTTACACATGACAAGACTTTAAAAGTTGTCAAACACTTTCCAATTCCGAAGCTTGAGCCTTTGACTATGCCTTGTATTCCTTTATGCTTTTCATGCTTGTATCATCCTCTCTATCTTGAAAGGATCTTGGCCACAAATTTTCACCTTGCAAAACCAAAAGAGAGGGTAAAAAAACACACAATCCTCATGATAGGAGGGTTAGAATTAGTACCACAAGTGAGGTAAACATACCAAGGGGGTACACTCTTAGAATACAACCAACTATCCTTTGTGAGGAGTAAGAAAATCGGACAACTAAAATAACAAAGAAAACACCTAAAGAGGGCATAAATGAGTGAAGGATACAATCTGAAACTAACACAAATGCCACTTGTTTTCAAGGAAAGACAAAGTTTCAAAATTTGACATCTATGGCGTAAGAAAGATCCGTTAACAACACAAATCCTATCACTCTCCACATCTCTATGAACATGATCACAATGAAGCATTCTACTATCAAGGTCTTCATCAAACAAAATTCAAAGGATCATATTCATCATCAATATCTACATTGTAAGCATCTACTCTAACTTGATAGTTTTTAATCACACTCTTCTTGTGTTGAAGTAGTGAGCTAACCATAGGAGAACATGGTTCATTAAACACATCAAGAGAACTAACAAGGGAAGAAATATGCACATCAATATCAAGAGAACCCGATACCACTTCATAATTAATAACATGGAAAGAATTTAAGCTCAATGGAAGGTAAGGTGTAGCATCATCACCTCGGTTTGGGCTAGAATAGTCCACTATTTTGAAGATCTCGACCAAGGGTGTCTTGAGGTAACTTTCATGTAAAACCCCTTGTTGATCCTTCATTGACAACTTATGAGCTTGAAAATGCAAATAAGAAATATCAAAGATAGGCAAAATGCTAGCCTTAGAGTTAGAGAGTGACAAGGTACCCTTATAGGAAAGTCCCACAATCAAATTTGTTTTTTACCTTCAAATTTTACAATCCTAGATCTCTCCATCCTTTTTATTTATTTTTTTTCTCACCCAACTCTTGGTTTTCTCTTGGATTTCATTCACACTAGAGGGTGAAAGAGGGAGAAGAGTGAACTTTCAGCCACCATGCACAAAAGTGTACCTATTAGATCTTCCATCATGTATAGTGTGCCTATCAAATTGCCAAGGCCTTCCCAACAATAGGTGGCATACTTGTATTGGGATTACATCACATAAAAATTCATCATGATAATTTTCTATCTTGAACTAATCACACATTGTCGTTTGACCTTTAATTCACCACCGAAATTACTAGTTGAGACATTTGAAGTACCTACACCAGTTGATGAATCTATTATAGGTAGGGGAGTGTATAAAAATAATATATTAACTATTTGTGGTTATGATACAATGGTTGAACATGTTGATAAAGAAATGGTAGATTTTGATGTTATAATGAGTATGCATAAAGGGGTAATATTGGTGCACCAAGAGATAAATTTATTTCATATTTAAGGTAAAAGGGTTTAGTTCCAAAGGTTGCATATATCATCTAGTTAGAGTAAAGGATATAGATGTGGAGCCACCAAATCTTCAAACTATTCTAGTGGTAAATGAATTTTTTGAAGTATTTCCTAAATATCTGCAAGGTTTTCCTCCATAATGAGAAGTAGAGTTTGGTATTGTTATGAGTCTAGGTACTTAACCAATATCAATTCCTCTATATAGAATGGCCCAGACAAAATTATGAGAGTTGAAAGAGAAATTAAAAGACTTGTTAGAAAAAGGATTCATAAGGTGTAGTATGTCTCCTTGTGGATCACCAGTGTTATTTATGCATAAGAAAGATGGATCATTGGGAATGAATATTTACTACTGACAATTTAGTAAGGTGACTATTAAGAATAAATATCCTCTTTTAGGAATTGATGACTTATTTGATATATTACAAGGCACCAAGTGTTTCTCAAATAATGATTTGAGGTTGGTTTACCACAAAGTGAGGATCAAAGAGAAGGATATACCAAAGACAACTTTTCCAACTCGGTAAGGTCATTATGAGTTTCTATTCATGTCCCTTGAGCTAACTAATGCACCCAAAACTTTTATGAATTTGATGAATAGGTGTTCAAGACATTCTTAGATGTGTTCATGATAGTTTTATAGATGATATTCTGGTTTATTAAAGATCAAAAGAAGACCAAGTCAGTTCATTACGACAGGTGTTACAGATTCTTTGTGATCGTAAGTTATATTTCAAGTTCTTTAAATTTGAGTTTTTGTTAACATCTATGGCATTCTTGGGTCATATTGTATCTAATAAAGGAATAAAGTTTGAAACACAAAAGATAGAAGTTGTGAAGAACTGGTGAAGACCTACAATGCCTATGATGGTTCATAGTTTCCTTGGGTTGGCAGTTATTTTAGAAGGTTTGTTGAAGTATTTTCTTCAATTTATACACCTTTAACAAAGTGACACATAAAGCATCCAAGTTTCAATGGAATGACATATGTTAGAGGAGTTTCCAAGATCTGAAGAATAAGTTGACTTCTACACCTGTATTGGTACTTCTAGAAGGCACAAAAGGGTATGCGGTGTAATATGATGCTTCAAGAATTGGCTTTGGATTTGTTTTTTTAATACCCCATATTATTCTTAGATTATTTCAGATCCTATTTGCATGCATAAGCGTCTTAAATCCTGAAAATTTTAGTTAAGTATTGGGGACTTAGTCATAGTTTTGGCCTCTTAACTTCGAGGATTTGAAAATTTTCCTCCCAACCCCGAGATGTTTGTTTATGAATTAATTCATTTTTAGGGGTGTAAAGAGCATGTCTTGGGTATGTTTAGGATTTTTTAGATGAGGATTGGGTCGTGTATGGATTTTGATTCCTGCAGTTCAATGTGATAGCATCGCATCGCAGTGCTTATAGTGATTGACTACTCATCGTGTCATGGTGGCCCATTAAACTGCATTCTAGTTGCGAATTTAATTTCCTAAGAGGCAGTTATGTCTTTTACCATTAAATAAATTCAAAAAAACATAAATTAAAACATCAGTTAAGGTATTATTTTCCCAACTTCTCCAATTTCTACTCAAATCAAATCCTATTTTTTCCCTAAGATCATCAAATTCCATTCTTTCCTTTCCAAGAAAAACCAAGAATTCAAGCTTCCAAAATCAAAGAACCTTCAAGAAAGAATCAAAATTTGTATTCTTCTTTTAAGCTTCTGGGTTAAAGGTATGTGTGATGTTCATCCATGGGCCCTTTTCACCCATGTATTCCAACAATCCATTTGTATGTTTTAAATGATGAATTTTACATGTTTATGATTAATTATGTCTATGAACCTCTTATAAATATCAATTTATATATTTTTTTACAAGTGTTTTGATGAAATGAGCCTTTACACATTTAAATGATGAAATTTTCGTGTTAAATCCCTAACTCATGGATTTAGTATTGTAATTATGTTATTATCACATTATTTACCCATTCCCATGTTAAAGTTCATGACTTTCATGCGTTTGATGAAATTCCTAAGGGTTGGAATTTGAACAACGATCCCCTACTATGGTTTTAAAGCCTTTATATGTTTGTATTGTTATTTCTATTCAATGTTGGAGAGTTATGAACACCTGATACTTAACTATTTACATAGTTTAAGTATCTTCAAAATGAATTAAAATATACCTTAGGCATTATTATTCATTCAGTTATTATGCTCAGTTGTTTTTTCAGTTAAGCTTAGTTCAGTCCAGTAATTAGTGTCAGTTCAGTTAAGAGTTGGATTTAACACCGAGTGAATGCTGAGATACCGGCTTCCCCGTCATTTAGGAAGAGTCATTAGTAGCAGCCCCTATATTCCATAACTATGTATCTAAATTAGGATATGATATGATGAGTCACCCATCAGTTAGGCTTGACTTCCTCTCAGGGGTTACCCATCAATTAGGTTTGACACCCTAGTCCTTTGGACATTAGATTAGTAGATCCACATAGACAGTGTTAGTATCTGTGGAATGATACTTACACCCTTCTAATTAGGGTATAGGTTGGACCCCGATTAGCTCAGATTGGGGCATATTGGTTAGATAATACCTACCACTATCTCAGTTCAGGGTTGCTTGACCATGGCATACAGACTTCTAGTTACTTAGTTATTAGATTTCAGTAATTCAGTTTACAACTTATTTCAAAAACATTATATGCTTGGTCTTGCATTCTCAGTATTTCATTTTTCATGCATTCATGTTAAGTTATCTCATCCTATAGAATCAATCATTATTTTATGCATAGTTAACCCATGTAATTCAGCCTAACCCCATCTCATATATCAATACATTCAAATTACTTATCGCATACTTTTCTTCACGCTATGATGTATTATATCATAGGTTTGAATGCACAGTTTCCTAATAATGTTTAAATAGTTCTACATTACAGCAGCAGCAGTGGTGAGTCCTTGTCTTTGGAGAACAATTTTATCTTTCATTTAGTTCTTTTAGTATTTCACTATTTCAGTTAGTTGGAATTAGTTGGGGGTTTGTCCCATCAACTCCACAGTCAGTTAGTTAGAGGTTTTTCATATATTCAGATAGTTAGTTAGTTTATAAGTTGTTTTATTAGTCCTTTAAGTTATTTTCAAATATTTTAGATCTATGATATAATTGGGTTTTAGTATTTAAAACCTCATGACATTATCAATTATTTTTCCATATATGTTGTTTATTTCCAGTTTACTCAGTGCTCACAGTAGGTAACAACTCATGGGTTAGCTTGTGATCTCTTGTGACCATAAGCATTGTTGTTACGACTAGGGGTAGTCTCAGGTTGTGACAAAACATTGTATCAGAGCCTAAGGTTTTATAGTGTCCTAGGGAGTCTGAAAGTTGCATTGAGTAGATTCTTGTGCATGGGTGTGAAGCGCACCAAACTTATGGACAAGAGGCAACAAAACATTTTAGGAAAAGTTTTCTTTCTTTCAGTATTCATGTCATGAGAATAAGAATAACTCTATTTAAACTCTCTTTTTAATTCATCCTTTATTTTTTTTACATAGAATGCCACCTAAAAAAACAATGAACGAAGGAATGGGAAGTAGCTCGCACATCCGCCTGTTTAGGAAGATCCCCTGAATGAGCATATCTCTCACATCAAATTTAGAGGTACTTTCACAATCTTAGCTAATTTAGTAGTTTCTCAGAATTGTCAATAGGTTGTTATCCTATCTAGGCTTATGGTTCATGCTCAGCAGAGTGAGGAGGAAACGTATAGGGAGAAAGAGAGACAATAAGAGGGCCAAAATAGGTAGTTTTAAGTCAAGGTCAGAGAGTGGTAAACATTCTCAATTTTATAAAAAATTCTCATCCCCAACTCCTTTTTCAGCTAGTGTACCAATGCCAAAATTTAGGAATAACAGTCAGGTAAGGGCACTAGGCTCTAAGTCCCAGGGTATTGTCAATAGTGGTCGTACTAACCCTCTATTAAAGAACTGTGCTAGAAATCATTAAGGTGTGTGTAAGGCTAGTAGTTGTATGTGTTTTAGTAGTGGCAAGTCAGGCCATAGGGTCAGGGATTGCTCGAGGACTAGTCAGTAGGGTCATTCTAATCTGTCATCAGCTCCAGTAGGTGGCTTGACTTATCAAGGCGCCATTTATAGTGCCACGAGTAGTCAACGCCAGAACAGATTTTATGCACTCTAGTCCCGACATAATCAAGAAAGTTCTCCTGATATAGTTTGAGGTATGTTATAGGTTTTTCATCTTCATGTGTATGTTTTACTAGACCTCGGAGCCTTACTTTCTTTTTTAACCCTTATATAGATGTTAGCTTTTGTGTCAGTCAAAAAATATTAGGAGATCTTTTATCAGTATCTACCCTAGTAGGTAAATCTATTACAACCTAATGGGTATGTAGAAATTACCTGGTTACAGTATCTTAGAAAATCACTTCAGTCGATCTTGTAGAGTTAGAGATGATTGATTTTGATGTCATTCTCAATATAGATTAGCTCTACTCATGTTATTCCTCAGTTGACTATAGAAATAAAATCGTTCATTTTTAGTTTCCTAATGAAACAGTTATTGATTAGAGGGGTGGTATCTTAGTTCTTAGAGGTCAGATCATTTCATATCTTAGAGCAAAAAGAATGATAACTAAGGGATGTTCTTTTAGATCCCTTCCCAGAATCCTATGACACCATATTATCTAGAGTTAGAAACACAAAGTCAGAAGTTTAGCAGTAGTAGAGTAGGGATAGTGTTATTAGAATTTAGTAGATTTTGTGTCCATGGGTTTGTTACATGAAGGGTGAATCAGTAAGTCAGAAATAGTGTATGCAAGAAATTAAGTTAAGTATGATGGTGTGGCCATGCTTATAGAGTACCCTTGAGTTGCTAATTTTGAATGAGGATAGTAGTATAGTAATTGATGTTATTACCAGCTAAATATGGGCTATAATATGATTATGCCAGATGTTCAGGTCTAATAGAAATTCCCATGGTTTAAGGAAAAATATAGGTTAGGAGATGGGATATTTGGAGGCTATAGAGGAAGTTAGTATGGTTCATTAAAATTTTGAGAATGTCAACGTTGTGTGTTAGAATCTAAGTTTGAATCTTGGATTGTTGATATAATAGAAAGGTGATTTAAAATTTTAGTTAGTGTAAAATCATGGTCTGGTGATACTCATGAAGATTCTAAGTTAGTCGATATTTAACTTGTTATGTGATGAGTGTTGGGGCTATAGAAAGTTATGATTTGTATCTCAGAAGGGAGTATTAGCAGTGGCTTTTACACTTTTAGGTGTAGTCTTTCAAGTTGAATTTATTATTTATATGTATTGTTATATCTCGGACTCTAGAGAAAAATGTTTGCAGTTCATTTTAGAGTATATTAAAAGGGTCCATAGACTTAAAATAATGCCTTAAAGATAAGGGGGAGATGATAGAACTAGTAACCAAGTCAGGCTCTCAGATTGTAGTAGTGTTACTGGTGTGTGGTAGAACAACAGTAAGGGAGGATGATGCCCAACCCATCCTTATCTCAGTGCAAAGTTTTGTTTTTCAGTTGTCACAATATCTAGTCATGCCTTAAATATTAGATCCATGATCATAACTCATATCCATGCATTTTCCATTGAATCATTTACGCTTCCAGTTTCTAGTAAAAGGAGTTCTAGTTTTCTCAACAGTACGAATCATGTTCCATGAATTTATGAAATCAAAACACAGGTCATACATCTCTTGACTCAGGTATCCATGCTTTATAGTATGCTCAGTTCCCAGAACCCATGGTATGTTATAATAATCAATTAAATTTAGATTATGTCATGTATGTCCTCAGTTTAGATCTCTTATGAATTCATGCATTTGATACTTTATTCTCAAGACTTAGTTAAGTGTCAAAGTAATTCATATTATTCTTTCATTTTTTAGGTCCTTATGCTCTAACATTTTAGTGACCTCTCCGCAATGTCAAAATTATGATGATGAACAATTGTTTAGATGGGAGAGAGTAAACATTTATTATTGATGAAAGATTGTTGTATGCTTATTTTAGCTAAGGTTGTAAGTGTGAAGTAAGATTAAGGCCAAATTTTTTATATATGGCACAGTTAGTTGCAATTTTTTGTGTGTTTTCTTAGGGTAGATCATGGAAGTTGTTGATGATAGAGGTTTGGAGGATATGAGAAAGATACTTTTATGGGTGTTTGATTAGAAATGCATCGTAATGAGCCGAGACTACCCCCTAGTCGTCACACGATGCTTGGAACCACAAGTGATCCCAAGCCAACCCATGAACTGTCATACTGTTACGCAAATGAATTATAACATAATAAATAGTTGTTATTTTTTGCAGAAACATAATCATACTAAAAATCTAAAATAAATACAATACTGATAAAAGTTTACAATATGATAAATTTGAAGAATGAAACTGAAATTACATGACTAACTCTGACTGACATCTATGAAGCCTCTACAATACTAACTAAATATAGCTTGGGCATATCTCCAACTACCACTAATTAATACACATGAAAGTAGACTGGAATAAATTGAAAACTGAAATATCTTAATGCATGGGTGACAAATATTCTCTGTTAAGATGGCAAATCTTTACACTTAGTTTCTATAAAACTTAACTTTAATGACATAAGTCTAACTGAAGCTGGGATATGATTAAACTTAGATACTGCATGAATAATGGGTCTGAAACTACGTGATGGATACTAACATAAATCGAGGATCTGAATATAAAATCACACTGAGCACTAATGCATAAACATACTAACTTATCTGATTAACTGAATGACTAATAGCTGAATACTAGTCATGTAAGACTGAACTGTACTTAGTCTGAATAACTGGACTGAAACTGTAGAGTATCATACATATGATTTAAGGACTGACTGAGTATCATGAGGTAGCTGAGCATGAATTCGTAAAAAAACTGTATGATTTGAGAATTCAAGACCAAGCATATAACATAATTCTGAAATAGTCTGTAAACTTAGATACTTAAATACTGATAAATGAATAACTAATAATTGTATGATATGGTCAAGCAAACCGTAAACTAAACTGAGTTATTGATTTGATTACTGGACTGAGAACGTAACATAGATGATAACTGAGACTGTAACTGAGACTGAGTTCTGATAACTAAGTAACTTATAGTTGCCATTACTGATAACTGAGTTACTGATAACTAGGAGACTATTTTGGAAAGTTTTGCTTTAGTAGAATTGAATTGTGTTCCATACAGAGTCTGAAGCTAAAACTATAACTTTGGGAGTGTTCATCTAACCGACATGCCCTTTTATGAAAGTGATTGGGGTCCAACTTATAACCCTAATTGGAAGGATGTTAGTACCGTGCCACGAGTAAGGACAAGCTAAAGAGTCACCCTCAATCTAGTAGGTGCTCTGAATTAGAACTGTGGTACCCTTAATCTCGCAGGTAAAACACCTCATTAACCCTCAATCTGGCAGGTTGATGTCTCAACTTACGGTGGCTACGTAGTTCTGGAACACAATGACTGCTTCTAAGGATCCCACCCTCTACTGGTAGGTGAGTCCTCATCCTTGGGTTCACTCGGTGCTAAATTTTCCTCCAAACTGAATAGACATTGAACGGATTTCTAAACTGTACTAGTCTAGAATAAACTATACTGATCATGTTAACTGGATGAACTAGGATGAGTTCACTGAGTTCTGTAATTGACTGAGTACAACTGTTTGTGACCTTACCGAGACTATTCTAAAATTACTGTAATTTAAGTTAAATAGCTAGATTTTTGGGTATTGAACACCCCCAGGACTTGATAACAATATCACCAAGACCTTACTAAGGCTTTGAGGACATGATAAATAGTCATTATTTGAAAAAACCCATCACTTGGGGATTTCATAAACACTTACAATTCATGGTTTAAACTAAGCATTGGGATAGTTTTAAACATATAGAAATAACATAAATTAAATATTAAAAATTGTCAATAATGGTTTTAACGTTGGATAATTAATCAAACACAAGGGGATTATGAACATAGACATGGGAATAACTTCAACATGGGAGCATAGCATGGTGACATAACTAAAATAATGAATTGGGGAATTCACATTTAATTCACTTAAAATAGGACATGGTCATTTCATCAAAACATGTAAAGTTCATTGCTTGAACGTTTGAATGTCTTAAACGTGAGGGAAAAATAGAGTTCCATGGAAAAATTCATAACATGGAGATTCATATTAAAATTTACTTAACATCATATGGGAATTTCATCAAACATGTGGGAGGCATGAATTTAAAACATGGGAATATTTCTAAACATCATGATTTAGAATCTATCATGGAATTTTGTAATGCCCCGCAAAATCCTCTTTCAGTCTGAGCCTTAGAGCGTATTTTGGTAAAGTAAAAATCTTAGTCTAAATGTTTCCGAAATATCCTCCCAAGTATGAAATACTTTGAATCATGTGGGAATCAATTTGAGCATGAATTAAGATCATAGAGGTCCCCTAACTCATGGACGAGTTGAAAGTATTTCTATCGTTCAAGTTTTAGTGACTGTCCAAATTTGGGTCAACTTCAATCGATCATAACTCCTTGTATATAAAGAATTAGAGGACCTACTATATATCAAATGAAATCTCTTTGAAGTATCTTTCAAGATACCAATTTTGTCCAAAACCGATATCGGTGAAAAACTTTATGCCTATTTTACTCAAGCATATCAAGCTGGGAAATATGTGACAACATTTTTGATGGTCCATCATATTTTTTATGACATTTCTGATGGCCTGTCACATTTCTGATGACGTCATCAGCCTTAGGTAGAAACTCACAAAATCCAACCTTTTTTGACAACATTTTATGACAGCCTGTCACAGGTTTGACGGCCTGTCACAAATGTCGTCAGCCATTTTTTTCAGCAATTTAGAGATATTTTTGCAAGGGTATTTTCTCATTTCCCACCTTTTGTGAACCTCTATAAATATGAGAACCCACTTCCAAAACCCTAATTTCATCATTTTTCTATATTCTCTCTAGAATATCTAATTATGGTTTTATCAAGAACCCTAATCTTCCAAAATTCATCCATAAATCTTCAAGCTTTCTTAAAGAATCAAGTTCCTCATAGTGTGGGCTTCGAGAATCATTTATTACAAGTGTGGATAGAGTCTCAAGCGTTAGAATTAATTCAATTTCAAAGATTAAGGTCTGTAGATGTTGATTCTTGGGTCCCTTTCATCCAAGAGGCTCAAGAACCCTTTTAAAAACTAAAAGATTTTTATGTTTAATGATTTGTATGAGTTGAAATTTATGTTTAATGTGTTATTGAGTTTTGATTTATGTTTTCCTTCAAAATTAGTAAGCTTTGACCCAAGTATGTGGAATTCATGTGATGTTCGTGATAGACCCTCTGGAAGTTGTTTTTCCATGTGATGTGTTCATGAATTTTGGGTGTAGAAATGGTTGAATAAGTGAAGAATGTTACCCATAGGTTTTATAAAGAGCTTAGGTGAAGCATAAGAGCCATTATAGAATGTTGAATGTGAAACTCCAAAATTGTGAGCTAGTCCATGCATGGCTAGTGTTTGATAATATGCCTTTGTGAGTGAAATGCGCCAAGTAGCATGAAATCCCCAAGTAGATGTAAAATCGGTCATGTCAAATATGCTCTTTGATATATACTAAGTTTCTAATACATGTCAAGTGGTTAGCAAGTAAGATGTGACATGATAGTAAGAAGTTTCCCCAAGCTATGTAATATATAAACATATGTCAAGACTGATATAGGTATGAAATAGCTGAGGTAAAACCTTATTGAATATAGTATGATCTAGTAGCATGTTTCCCCTACGTTATTATATGATTATCTTTCCTAGATGCTTCATGTGAACCCTTCGTGAATGTTTTTATGAATGGACGTTTGTGATTCCTAATTACTTGAGAGATGTGTTAATTATTGGAAATATGCTTTATGATTATGATGATGCATGAATAATTATGATGATACATGAATGATTATGATAATGAATGAATGATCGTGATGATGAATGAATAATTATGCTTTACTTTTATGCTATCGAGTCCTGGGGGTATTAATACCCGACAATAGAGATGTTGTCTAGAGCCCAAGTCAGTTTCTAGATAACTCCAGTCGAGACATGATTCTCAGAACTTAGTGAACTATAGAACTCTTTATCCTCAGACATGTGTAGAACTTAAGAAATCTCAGTAATCTCAGTTATCTCTGTAATCTCTATATCGCTAGTAATGTAGCCTTAATCCTGTAATCAGCTCACATCTAATAGTATTCAAGTGATTTAATTCTAATCTCAGAAGCGATTTGATTTATCTATTCAAGCTCTGCATCGTCAGTCAGATACCATTATTCGTTACCTTTTTCAAATGATACGGAACTAAGTAATATCAACATAACATAGTCAGGTCTTTCTAGAAACATGATCAGTATGAGATTCAATTCAGTTGTGTTCAGTTAAGATTTTAGTTCAGAGTCTTTCAGTTGGGAGTAGAAGCTAGCATCGATTGAAGAAAGGGATGGCGACTCTCCCGTCAGAGAGGCCGAGTTGTTAGGAGTAATCCCTGAACTCTAGAACTGTGTAGCCAGTACAAGATGCAGGAGTCTCTCGTCAGTACAGGCTGTCACCGTTAGAGAGGTTTGACTATTATATTGCCTCAGGCTGAAATATTGCGAGGGTTATCCCATCAGAGAGGCTTGACCAGTGAGGTCTTTACCCGTGGCACGGTATTGACGCCCTTCCAGCTAAGGTCACAGGTTGGACCCCACCTGTGGTAGGTTGGGGTATGTTGATTAAGTAACTACTTCGCACAGTTTCAGTTTCAGTAGCGATCTTCAGAAATCAGGACTATGTGCTACAGTCATCTATCTTTATGAAGAACTCAGATAGCTCCATTAATTTATGGACCATCCCATCAAATAGGCTTGGTATCATATACAGTTGTTTGATATCATATTTAGAGATATGCCGCCAGACAGGCTTGATCACAGTATCAGATTTCTATTGAATATTCCTGTCGTCAGATTCAGATATAATCATATTTCTTATCATTGATAAAGCTTCCAATGTAATCGGTTAGAAAAGTTAATCTCAGTCTCAGACCATGTTGAGTATTCTTATTATTATATCTAGAGATCTCCCATCAGAGAGGCGTGATCTCCATCTCAAATTCTATCAAGTATTCATGTTTTCAGATTCGAACATGATCATACTTCTCATTATGTAGAATTGCTCTGGAATAATCTGTTAGAAAAATTGATCTCTAATTCTGTCAGTCAAAAATAGTAAGCTCAGAGTTCCATACTTGATGTAAGTACATCCAGATCCTCAGTTATCAGTATTAGATCAGTGAGTGATTCAGTATCTCAGTTTTAGTAGTGAGTTCAGTTTGTGGTAAAATGGTATCCGAGTTTCAGTAACTAAAGTTGTGATGATTGTGTTCATGTTCTGTGCATTCATGTATGTGTTCTTATGTGACATCTTCATGATTATTCAGTGTAGATATTGTGCATGCATGAGCCCTTGCATTAGCCTACCTCGTCTACATCCAGTACATTCCTGTACTGACGCATTTGTGCTATGATGTTTTATTTTACACCATAGGTTCAGAGGCACAGGATCCTGAGTATTCTCAGCAGTTCAGTCCCTATCAGTAGCAGTAGTAGTGAGTCCTCTTCTTTCAAGGATGAATCTCAGTTTACTATTATTCGTTCATAATTTGTTTATTTTCATTTGACAGAGTTAGTTGGGGACCTGTCCCATCAACTCCACAGTTCAGATAGTTTAGACGCTTTTTAAATGGATATATTAATATTTAGTTTTCTGTAGTATGAGTATTCATAGATGTTTTGAACCTTATGGCTCGTTTCTGCATTTATTTCAGATATTATGCAGTGTATAGGTACAAATATTAGTAAATGGTTAGCTTGTGGTCCTTTGGGGTCATAAGCACCATATGACGTCTTGGGATTGGATCTCGGGGCATTACAAACTTGGTATCAGAGCCTAAGGTTCAAGAGTATCCTAGGGAGTCTGAAAAGCCATATCTAGTAGAGCCTTGTACATGGGTGTGTAGCGCGGCACATTTATGTACAAGAGGCTACAAGATGTTCTTAGGAGCAGTTCATCTTCTTTTAATGATCATTTCTTGTGAGTGAGCATAAGATAAAGTTGGTCCTCAATCTAATCCACTTCTTTCTTCTAATTACAGAGTATGCCTCCTCGCAGAGATTTTGTCTGTGGGGTTGATAATTAGCCCCATAAGCCAATAGATCCTGAAAATAAAAGTGTGTCACATGTAGAGTTTCGGGCTGCTTTCAAGGCTCTAGTCTAGGTGGTGACAAATGTTCATGCCAGCCGTCAGGCTGCAGTCCCACCTCTGCAAGATGGGAATTCTGCCGTATCTAGGATTAGAAGCTTCATGAAAATGAACTCGCTCGAATTCTTTGGGTCAGTAGTAGGTGAGGACCCATAGTTGTTTCTAGAGGAGGTGAAGAAGATCACCCAGATTATTCATGTTTCTGAGGAATAGAGTGTTGAGTTAGCATCTTATAGGTTGAAAGATATTGCTCATGATTGGGTAGTGATGCAGGAGGAGTAGAAGGGAAAATGCATCTTCTGGGACTTGGCTAGAGTTTCAGAGTGCCTTTCTAGATAGGTTTTTCCCTCTAAAGATGAGAGAAGATAAGGTAGAAGAGTTCATTAACCTAAGTCAAGGTTCCATGACAGTGAAAGAGTATTGTCTTAAGTTTAACCAATTAGCTAAGTATGCTCCCGACTTGATAGCTGACCCTAGAGCGAGTATGAGTAAGTTTTTGACTGGGGTATCAAGTGATATGTTGAAAGAATGTAGAGCTTCCATGATCAATAGAAATATGGATCTTTCTAGGCTAATGATGTATGCGCAACAAATTGAGGCAAATAAAATGAAACAAGGAGAGAGAGTGAGTAAGAGAGCCAAAACAGGTAGTCGTGTTTTCACGCAGCCTGGGTCTCATGGTGGTATTAGTTCTCATTATGGTTAGAGGTTTTTAGTTCCAGATTCATCTTTATCTAGTGTACCCGCACCTATGTTTGGGGGTGTCAGATTTAAGAGAGCACCAAGATCCATAGCCCAGAGTAGTAATAGTGGTGTTCGTACCCATCTGCATTGTGGAGAGTGTGGTAGGAGCCACAAGGGTGTGTGTAGAGACGGTAGTGATGTATTTTTTAGGTGTGGTGAGACAGGCCATAGAAGGTGAGAATGTAGAGTGCTGACTCAAGGGGTAGACTTCATGCGTCTCAGGCTCGCCTTGATCGGGAGGGATTCCCTAATATAGACCCGGGTATGTTATAATCCCTTTATCTTTATGACATGCATTAATAGATCCTTTTCTCGTATTTTGAGATTATATGTTAGAATGAGTTATGCATAAGTTTTAGATCTTGATCGGTCAATTATGACCCAGTCTGTAGGTGTCCCGCACACCGCTCCAGTCTTTCAGCGAAGTGTGTTTAGAGGGACATAGAGTCTCAAGGGTGAGATACCCCATAGTATTATTATGTTGCATGCCATTAGATTCATCCCGATGTATGTTCATATTTTCTTTATAAAGTTAACATCAGTCATTGTTGCATTGTCAAGTCATGCTTTCAAAAGTCAACTTAGCCGGATATTCATGCATTAGATATGTGCATTTAGTAGAAAGAGTTTCGCTTGTTAGCATGTGTTATGTCGTGTATTCATCAGATCATCTCAGTTATGAGTCCATGCATCAGATATGCATGTGTGTTATGAGAATTCAGCTATAAGTATCATTAGCCGAGTATTACATGCATCATATATGCATGCCTAGTATGAGAATAGAATATGTCAGTCGTTCTATTTGCGTAGTCCTAATCTAAGATATTTCCATTTCATGAGTAATTTCTGTTGATCCGTATTGTCAGTCTATCAAGCAAAATTCGATGATGAATGTTATCAAGGGGGAGATAATGTAATGCCCCACAAAATCCTCTTCAAATCTGAGCCCTAGAGCGTATTTTGGTAAAGCAAAAATCTGAGTCTAAATGTTTCAAAAATATCCTCCCAAGTATGAAATACTTTGAATAATGTGGGAATCAATTTGATCATGAATTAAGATCCTAGAGGTCCCCTAACTCATGGACGAATTGAAAGCCTTCTTATAGTTCAAGTTTTAGTGACTGTCAAAATTTAGGTAAACTTCTATAGAACATAACTCCATGTATATATCAAATTAGAAGACCTACTATATATCAAATGAAATATCTTTGAATTATATTTCAAACGATACCAATTTCGTCCAGAACCGATATTCCAGCAAAGAGTTATGCCTATTTTACTCCAGCATGTCAAGCTGGGAAATGTGTGACGATATTTCTGATGAGCCATCACATTTCTGAGGACATTTTTGATGGTCTGTCATATTTCTGATGACATCGTCAGCCTTTGGCAGAAACTCACAAAATACATCCTTTTGTGACGACAGTTTATGACGGCCTATCACAGGTTTGACGGCCTGTCACAAATGTCGTCTGCCATTCTTTTTTAGCAATTTAGAGACATTTTTGCAAGGGTATTTTCGTCATTTCCCACTTTTTGTGAGCCTTTATAAATATGAGAACGCACTTCCAAAACCCTAATTTCATCATTTTTCTCTTCCAATTCTCTCAAGAATATCTAATTAGGGTTTCATCAAGAACCCTAATCTTCCAAAATTCAACCATAAATCTTCAAGTTTTCTTCAAGAATCAGGTTTATCATAGTGTGGGCTTCGAGAATAATTTATTACAAGTGCGGATAGAGTCTCAAGCATTAGAATTCATCCAATTTCAAAGATTATGGTATGTAGATGTCGATTCTTTGGTCCCTTTCATCTAAAAAGCTCAAGAACCCTTTTTAAAAATATAAGATTTTTATGTTTAATGATTTGTATGAGGTGAAATTGATATTTAATGTGTTGTTGATTTTTGATTTATGTTTGCCTACAAAATTTATGATCTTTGACCCTAGTATGTGGAATTCATGTGATGTTTGTGATAGACCCTCTAGAAGTTGTTTTTCCACGTGATGTGTTCATGACTTTTGGGTGTAGAACTAGTTGAATAAGTGAAGAATGTTCCCCATAGGTTTGATAAAGAGCTTAGCTGAAGCATAAGAGCCATTATAGTATGTTGAATCTGAAACACCAAAATTATGAGCTTGTCCATGCATGGCTAGTATTTGATAATATGCCTTAATGAGTGAAATATGCCAAATAGCATGAAATCCTCAAGTAGGTGTAAAATCGGTCATGTCAAGTGGTTGTTGATAGACCCTAGTGAACAAGTCGAGATATGATGGTTGTAAATTCCCCAATTATGTGCTCTTTGATATAGCTAAGTTTTTAATACATTTCAAATGGTTAGAAAATAAGTTGTGACATGATAGTAAGATGTTTCCCTAAGCTATGTGATATCTAAACACATGTCAAGACTAATATATGTATGAAATAGCTGAGGTAAAACCTTGTTGAATGGAGTATGATCTACTAGCATGTTTCCCCTACATTATTATATGATTATATTTCTGAGATGCTTAAAGTGACCCCTTGGTGACTGTGATGATGAATAGACGTTTGTTATTCCTAATTACTTGAGTGTTATGCTAATGATTGGGAAGATGGTTTACTGATTATGATGATGCATGAATGATTATGATAATACATGAATGATTGTGATGATGAATGAACGATCATCATGATGAATGAACAATTATGCTTTACTTTTATACTTTTATTCAAGTGATTCAATTCTAATCTCAGAAGCGATTCGAGTAATCTATTCAATCTCTGCATCGTCAGTCAGATACCATGATTCGATACCTTTTCCGTCAGATACAGAACTATGTAATATTAGTGTAACTCAGTCAGATCTTTTGAGAAACATGATCAGTATCAGATTCAATTCAGTTATGTTCAATTAAGATTTCAATTTAGAGTCTTTTAGTTGGGAGTAGAAGCTAGCACCTAGCAAGGGAAGGCATAGCAGCTCTCCTGTCAGAGAGGCCGAGTCATGAGGAGCAATCCCTAAACTCCAGAACTGTGTAGCGAGTGTAGGATGTAGGAGTCTCCCATCAGTAGAGGCTATCACCGTCAGAGAGATTTGACTATTATATTGCCTCAGGACAACTTCCTGCGAGGGTGATCCTGTTAGAGAGGCTTGACCAGAGAGGTCTTTACCAGTGGCACGTTATTGACACCCTTTCATCTGGGGTCATAGATTGGACCCCACCTGTGGTAGGTTGGGGCATCTTGGTTAAGTAACTACTTCCTACAGTTCCAGTTTCAGTAGCGATATTCAGAAATCAGGACTGTGTGGTACAGTCATCTATCTTTATGAGGAACTCAGATAGTTCCATTGATTTATGGACCATCCCATCAAATAGTCTTGGTCTTATATACAGTTGATTGATATCATATTCAGAGATATACCGCCAGACAGTCTTGAACACAGTATCATATTTCTATTGAATATTTTTGTCATCAGATTCAGATTTAATCATATTTCTTATCATTGATAAATCTTCCAAAGTAATCGGTTAGAAAAGTTGATCTCAGTCTTAGACCATGTTGAGTATTCTTATTATTATATCTAGAGATCTCCCATCAAAGATGCGTGATCTCCATCTCAGATTCTATCAAGTTTTCATGTTGTTAGATTCGGACATGATCATACTTCTCATCATTTAGAATCGCTCTGGAATAATCTGTTAGAAAAGTTGATCTCTAATTATATCAGTCGAAAACAGTAAGCTCAGAGTTCAGTCTTTGATGTAAGTACATTCAGATCCTCAATTATCAGTATTAGATGAGTCTGTGATTCAGTATCTCAGTTTTAGTAGTGAGTTCAGTCTGCAGTAAGGTGGTATCCGAGTTTCAGTATCTAGAGTTACGATGATTGTGTTCATGTTCTGTGCATTCATGTATGTGTTCTCATGCGGCATCTTCATGATTATTCAGTTTAGATATTGTGCATGCATGAGCCCTTGCATTAGACTACCTCATCTACATACTCAGTACATTCCTGTATTGATGCATTTGCGCTATGGTGTTTTATTTGACACCATAGGTTCAGAGGCAAAGGATCCAGAGTATTCTCAGCAGTTCAGTCCCAGTTAGAAGCAGTAGCAGTGAGTCCTCTTCTTTCAAGGATGAATCTTAGTTTACTATTATTGTTTTAGACATTGTTTATTTTCAGTTAACGGAGTTAGTTGGGGAACTGTCCCATAAACTCCACAGTACAGACAGTTTCGAGGCTTTTCTGATGGATGTATTAGTATTCAGTTTTCTGTAGTATGAATATTCATAGATGTGTTGAACCTTAAGGCTAGTTTCCACATTTATTTCAGATATTATGTAGTGTACAGGTACAAATATTAGTAAAGGGTTAGCTTGTAGTCCTTCGGGGTCATAAGATACGTGTGACGTCTCGGGATGGGATCTCGGGGCATTACAAATTTACCTGAATAAAGAATGGAAAACACAAATTCATAGCATGAGGAATTAAAAATCTTGTATGGAATCATACATGATCTGAATTGAATTAAAAATACCATGAAGACATGAAATTCAATCTTTCTTGAATATACAAAATACCATAATAATGGAAAATTCATTCTTTAATTAAAAGAAAAGAGTTTTTGGGCCCAATGGGTGAAAGAGGACCCATGGATGAACTCCCACATACCTTAAAGCTTTAATTTTGCAAGAGGAATACAATCTTGAAAGCATTCTTGAATTTGGAAACTTGAGTTCTTGCTTTTCTTTAAAAAGAATTGATGAAGTTCTTGGTGTTCTAGAGGAGGCTAAGTCTTTTCTTTGGGAGAAATTATGAATAGTTGAGTGTATATTGCTTTTGAGGACTGAAATTCAGTGTTATGGGACGACTTGGGTGAGGGGGAGTGACCAAAGATCCCCTAGACCCTTTAAAAACTGAATTATCGTGTGAAACAATTACTTAATGCGCTGGCTCACGCGTCGTGTTGCTATCGCATCGGTTTATTGCCTCACATAGAAAATGCCATAAATTTTTGCACGGGTATCGGATTTTTGCAAAATTGGTATCATTGGAAAGATAATTAAATTATATACAATTTGGTGATTGTTGAGATGCAAAATTTTATGTATATAAAATTTTATAAATGTTTAAAGTAAACACTTATAGAATCAAATGCCAAACTTTGAACAAATCAAAGACTCTAAGCTCAACTTTGTTCTAAGTGATTCTTATGAACATTTTTCATCTGTAGAGAAAATCATACATAAGGATAAAGCTCATGAAATTTATATTTGCATGGGAATCATTTAGATAATAGCTTATACATGTAGGAATGATTGTTCAAAGGCTAGCCCAAAAATGTCGGGTATTACATTATCTCCCTTTTGGGAGCATTCGTCCTCGAATGAGACTGATTAGAATGATAGTACTGTACCAATCTAACTTTGATCATATTCTGAACATACATGACTTTGAACATGATAGGATCAAAGGATAAAGGTTAGGCACTTCCTAAAGTCATTTCAATAAGAGGTTGCTTCTTGCATCAACGCTAATTCAACTATTTCATTGATATAAGGCTGAATTTTATGATTACATAACTGATTCTAAAACATAATACATGAACTGAACTAATTTCATGAATGCATGCAATGACATGAGAATAATTATAATGCTGAGATAGAAATGAGAGAGTCTACTGATGAGTAACTATTACTTCAAGATAGATCCAATTATTTTGAAGGAAATTAAACGGGTTATGACATGAATACTCGGGGTATTACAATACATCTCCCCCTTGGGATACTTCGTCCCCCGAATGATACTAACTTGGCTGAAATACTAAGGAAAAACTGAGATAATGCACGGCACACTCACAAATGGAATCATGGCTGAACATCTGGAATCTGGATCTGATGCCTAACACATAAACTGAACTGAATTTTAGGACTTGCATTGTCGTGAATAAATTACCTCATGAATAAAAAATATGGAAAACCATAGGAACTTGCCTGTCTGACTGCTAGACTGAATTGATGTCTATACGGACTGAATTATTCTAAAAACTTTTACTCAATTGAACATTCCACTTGTACACAAACATGACATTCAAGCCTATCTTCATAATCGTACATGAACTTGTAGGCCAACCACCATAAAAAGAATCTTTCTCGTTTACTCTAAACCTCTATCATCAAAACTTTCATCCACTAGTCCAAGAAAATACATATAGAATTTTAACTAATCATGACATAAGGAGAGGTCACTAAAAGGTTAGAACATGAGGACCTGAAACATGAAAGAATAACTTTGACACTCACCTAAGGCCTGAGGAATAAAGTATCGATGTCATAAATTCACCAGAGAGGTCTGACCTAAGGATATACATGACATAATCTGAATTTCGTTGATCATTAGGAATTTAACATGAACACTAGAACTGAACATACTGTAAAACATGAGTACTTAAGTCATAAGCTGCATGACCTAAGTTTGGAGTTCATGGTTTCATGAAACATGATTCGTACGACTGAGTGAACTGGAACTCCTCATACTAGAAACTTAAAGCGTACATGGTTTTTCTATAAAGTGCATTAATATGAATTGTGATGATGGAGTTGACATTTTAGTCATGAGTAGATATCATGATGACTGAAAAGCTTTGCTCTTTGATAAGAATAGATAGGGAATCGTCATCCCTTACTACTTTTCTACCCTTATTACTTTTCTACACACACTAGTACTACTACTAGAATCAGAGAGGTTGAATATGTCTCTTATTCTATCATCACATACTTATACTTTTTTCGATACACACTTGCCTTACTAAATACATCATCTCCTTCTATATCTTCATAGACTACCAATATCACATCTCCTAACTCACATCCATACCATCATACTTAATTTCAAATCAATAAACTTAAATCTTTGCATACACTATTTAAGCCTACTAATTCACCTTTCGTACAACTAGCCCCATAAATATATAATTTTCTCAATCTTGATAACGCTATCCCAACTCTACAACTGCTAAACTTCTGGGTTGATGATTCTGACCTAGATCATATGCTATCATAGGATTCTGAGAAGGAATTTGAAGGCACATCTGACTTTGGATTAATACACGATTTTCATGAATATGAATGAAATATTTAAAACTTCAGGACATAAGGGAACTGATGGGATGCATTTTGAACCAACATGAAATCCCATAACAATATATAGGGACTGGCTGAGGAAACACTGTCTGTAAGGACTTAAGCTTTACTATTCCTTTTGCCTCTAAACTAAGGCAGAGTTAGCAAGAATAGAACTAGATGAGAATCTACATAAATTTCTTAGATAATAATTCAACTACATGATGTGAGACTTGAAAGAAGGGAAATATTTCCTAAATACCTTGTAGCCTCTCGAAGAAATGTACAGACGCCTCCATACCATTCCACTAGACTCTACTAGACACGACTTCATAGACACCCTAGGACACTTGAACTCTATGCACTAATACCAAGTTTGTAACAACCCGAGACTACCCCCTAGTCATCACACGGTGCATGGAACCATAAGTGATCCCAAGCTAACTAATGAACTGGCATACTGTTAAATAATTGAATTATAGCATAATATATAGTTGTTCTGTTGTGCGGAAATATTATCATACTAAAAATCTAAAATAAATTCAGTACGAATAAATCTTTACAATCTAATAAATCTGAAGGATGAAACTGGAATTACATGACTGACTCTGACCGACATCTATGAAGCCTCTACTATACTGACTGAAGATAGCTGGGACATGTCTCTAACTACCACTAATCAGTACACATGAAAGTAAATGAACTGTACATGAACTAAAACTTTTGGAGTTCCTAAAGTATGAGAACTCATCACCTATTGGTTGTAATCTACAAATGTCTGATCGTTATGTGCGGGATATAACTGGTACCTACATTATAAAACAATCTACAAACACAAACGTATATATGGATTAGCACTTCTGGAATGTACTGAGTATAAAGGGATGAATGCAATAAGTAAAACTTACCTTATATGTAATCGTAAAAAATTCATATTAACTATAAGTAGACTCACCAATAGACTAGAATAAACTAAAATTTGAAATATCTTAAAGCATGGGTGACAAACATTCTCCGATAACATGGTGAATCTCTACACTTAGTTTTTGTAAAACATTACTTTAATGACATAAGTATAACTGCAGTTGGGATATAATAAAACATAGATACTGTATGAATACTAGTTTTGAAACTATGTGATGGAGACTGACATAAATTGAGGATTTGAATATACAATAACACTGAGCACAAATGCATAAACATACTAACTTATCTAATTAACTGAATAACTGATAACTGAATACTGGTCATAAAAAACTGAACTGTACTTAGTCTGAATAACTAGATTGAAACTATAGAGTATCATATATATGAGGTAAAGAATAATTGAGTAACAAGAGGTAACTGAGCATGAATTCATGAAAAAACTATATTATCTTAACCTTTTTTATCCTCTAATTACATCCACATACCATACATGTTCTTATAATATTCATAGAAACCACTTCAGCTTCATTAAACCTTCCAAACAATACGCAAAAAAGTTTGCGCTGTAACAAATGCAATAATTAGTTCAGTGGTGCACCACCACACCTTTCTTCAATATTTAAATCCAAATTAGTCTCACCTTTCTCCAACATCATCCTGGTAGCCTATAAAATATACATACAAACAATCCACAAAATAGTCCCAAATCCATTTTATTGTTGTAATCCATTATTGAACTCATCATCTCTTGAGTTCTCAATAAAAACACATCAATAATTCTCTTTCAAATTCACATACAAGTAGAACAAAATAGAGAAGTCTCCTTACCTCAATTCTGCAACTTATTCTTTCAATTGAACTTTCAAGAACTTGAACTTTCCTTCACACTTTAAACCAAAGAAGAAAAGAGAAGTTCCTTAATATCAAAGAAAAGTGAGCAGATTGGTTGTTCTATATTTTGCAATATATTGATAATTATGAACTTCTAACATCTTTTCCTAATTTTCCATGAGATAATTAAACAAAAACTGAAATGTTTTCACTTACCTTGGGCTGCAAAGGTGAGGGTTTCTTCAAGAACCCTAGAAAGGAAAATCGGGATGCTCCTAGTTTCTTAAAAGGAAGTAGAGAGAGATTGTGAAGGTTAGCCCTTTTTTATGACTTAATAATGAGGGAAATGACCAGCAACTTCTTCTTATAAAGTCTCTATTTTAGTCCATCCACCTAGCTGATTTTTTACCACAAATTTAGTCAAATTGGTCCAAGTAGGTGATGCACCTACTTAAGGAGTTCAAGTAGCTCAAAATGTCAAATTATGTGATGCACCTACTAGCTTAATTTTTTAATTGGTCTCAATTATATTTGGGCCTTGGCAGATTAGAGCATTGGTCCTTTTTTTCCATTTTCTTCCTCTTTTATTCAATTTGGGCATTTTCTTTTATTCAATTTTGTCCCAAATGAGTACATTATTATAGGCCCAAATCTGGTCCATTGCCATTGGTCCATTAATTTGGTCCAAAAAAGCTCAAGTAAGTGACTCACCTACTAGCTTAATTAAGTCAAGAAAGAACCTCAATATTTTGTTCCATTTTCAGCTCCTAACCCTTTTAATCTAACCTTAAACTTATACACACTTGGTCACTTTAAACTTCAGATTCAAATACAAACTTACGATCCTAATTTTAAATAGTTGTATCGACGTTAACTTGGTCATATCACATTAAATTGTATAGGCAGAATCTATAATTCCATCTACACCATTAATACATACAAAAAAAATCTCATCTGTTACCTATACCACAATGTTATGCTAGGTTCCATATAATTGGAATGAGTACAAGCAAAATATGGGATGTTACATCCTTCCCCCCTTAGGAACATTCTTCCTCGAATGTTAGCATAACTATCCAACCAAAACAAGTTCAAGCCTATGTTTAATATCCCTATTATCACATAGTACTTATATATTACACTTACTTGTTATTGCTCTGATTCAGCATCTTGGAATTTCTCTTTGCATTTGAACAAATGGGGGTACTTAGATTTTATCGCTTCTTCAGCATCCTATGTTATCTTTTCTACTTGTTGGTTCCTCCAAAGCACTTTTACAGAAGCTATTTGTTTATTCCTTAACTTCTTAACTTGTTGATCTAGGATATCAATAGGTATTACTTCATAGGTAAGATCTTTCGTAACTTGTACATCTTTAATAGGAGTTATATGAGATGGATCTCCCATGCCCTTTCAAAGCATTGAGACGTGAAATAATGGATGGACTGTTGAGAGCTCTTGGGGTAGCTCTAATTCATAAGTGACTTGGCTAAACTTCCTAGTAACCTTGTATGGTCCTATATAACGTGGACTTAGTTTTCCATTCTTACCAAATCTCATAACCCCCTTCATTGGTGACTCCTTCAAAAATACCCAATCATTTATAGAAAATTCTAGTCCTCTCCTTCTAACATATGCATATAACATACGTTAAATTTGGGCTGTTTCTAGCCGCCGTTGGATCACTTTAACCTTTTCCATATCTTGATGAACAAGATCTAGCCCGAACAAGGCAGTGTCACCCTCTTCAATCCATCTAATTGGTTATGTACACTTTCTTCCATACAAAGCTTCATATGGTGCCATTTTGATACTTGAATGATAGCTATTGTTGTAGGAAAACTCGATGAGAGGTAAATGATCATCCCAACTACCTTTAAAGTCCAATACATAATTTTGTAGCATATCTTTAAGTGTTTGAATGGTACGTTTAGCTTGTCCATCTATTTGAGGGTGAAAAATTGTACTTAGATTCACTTGTTTTCCCAAATTTCTCTGGGAAGACTTCCAAAAATTTGAAGTAAATTGAGCTCCTCCATCTTATATAATAGATATTGGAACTCCATGCAGCCGAACTATCTCTTTAATATATAATTTGGCATATTCTTCAACTGTGTAAGTGGTCCTAACCGGTTAAAAGTGTGCTAATTTGGTAAGCCTATCAACTATCACCCATATGGAATCAAACCTTTGAGATATACTAGGAAAACCAGTGATAAAATCCATGTTGATCATGTCCGACTTCTAGATTAGAAGATCTATACATTGCATAAAACCCCTGGGCTTTTGGTGCTCTACTTTAACTCTTTGACAATTTGGACATTCGGCTACAAACTCTGCAATGTTCTTCTTCATGTCACCCCACTAATACATTTCTTTCAAATAATGGTACATTTTTGTTGACCCTGGAAGGATGGAATACCTTGAATGATGTGCTTCTGTCTTAATCCTCATTCTTAGCCGATCTACATTAGGCACACACAATCTGTTTTGGCACCGAAGTACTCCTTTTTACATAAGCTCAAATGCTTTTGTCATAACAGATTGCACATTTTCCTTAAGCTTTAATAGAATGGGATTGGCATATTGATTTTCTTTTACTTCAGCTACTAGGGAAGATTTTGTGTTAATATAAACAATAAGCCCTTCATTTGTAGTTTCAAGAAGGCGAACTCCGAAATTGGCTAGTTGGTACAGATCTTTAGTCATCCCTTGTCTTTCTATAGATAGGGTCATGGTCTTTCGACTTAGCGCATCTGCTACCATATTTTCTTTCCCGAGATGATATATGATATTAATGTCATAGTCTTTTAATAATTCAAGCCATCTTCGCTGCTCAAATTTATGTCTTTTTTATTAAGGATATATTTCAAACTCTTGTGGTCGGTATATGTAATACCCCATACTTTTCCTATCTTGAAAAGTTTCCCCAAGAATGTTAGAAACTTTCTTTGAAAGATGAATCCACTTTTACAGATGTGGTATTTTAAAGATTTTCGAATTCTCCCAAATCTAACACCCGGGCGAAGAGTTAAAGGCTTTTTAGTGAGATAGTGTATCACCAGATCCATTAGCGCGTCGTGGATCTAGCTTAAATGGAAACTGTCAATTTCCAGTGTAGCTCCGTGATAGTTATGAATCGCGCCAAACTTCCAGGTCTCAAATAAGGTGGCAATGCGATAGCTCCGCATTACGCCACCATCCAGATTCCCAATTGTCCAGTTCCAGTGACTTGGTGCAATAGTGGCGCGTCCGCCAAGGATTAAAATCAGAAAAATTTCATAGAAATTAAAATACGTGTCCTAGGGTTAAAAGTGTCAATTTCCCTACCCTATATAAGCTCAAAAACATGAATTTGAGCCTCTATTACACTAAAATATACTTTATTCTCTCAAAATCCTCTCAAGAACACATTAACAATTTTCACAGAAGATTCAAGTTCAAGAATTTCCTCCGTCAATCTTCATGTATTTATGAACCAAGGTATGCATGGTGTTCATTCATGGACTCCTTTTATCCATGAAGCCCAAGAATCCGTTTTCTAAGTTCAAGTTTATGGATTTCTTTATGAACTTCATGTTGAGTTATTTTTGTTTATGTCATGAATGATCAGTTGAAATCAAATCCATGTTGGGTGATCAATGTTATGTGGAATTGATTTGTATAGATGTATATTCCTATGAACATATGATTAAACCGTAGGATGATGTAATTAGAGTTGAATTATGATGTTTTATTATTTTATAATGATGTTTATATGTACCATGCTTACCATGTGTTTGATTAAATGTCTAGATGAAGGAACATTGCCTAACTAGTATGATATCATGGAATCCCTATGTATGTACAGGCTTATTCGTATCACATGTTTGATGAAGTGCTTCAATATATGAACTATGAATAGTGTTGTCGATCATGTGTTCAAGTAAGTCATGCTATGTTAGTTTCTTTCCATCGAATCCTGGGGGTACTTGTACCCGACAACTTAGTTGTGTGCCTAAAGCCATGTTATGTTTTCACGATACTCTCGAACAAGTCACGATCCATAGAACTCGGTCAGTAACGTGACTCAGGAAATATGAAAAATCTTAGTAATCTCAGTAGTTCAATAACCTCCATGATCTCATGAACTCGTTCAGCTGTCAGATATCAGTAATATTTCATCATTCAATGGAATTCAGTAACTCAATCAATATTCAGTTTAATAACTCATGTTCAGTGTCCATTCAGATGGGAGTAGAAATTAGCACTAAGTGAACCCAAGGATGGGGACACATACTATTAGATGAGGGTGTGATCCTCAGGAGTCATCCTTGCATTCCAGAACTATGTAGCCAGCATAGGTTGAGACATCAAAACTGTTGATGAGGGTGGATGAGGTGGATAAGCACTGTCTGATAAGGGCCCTACCATTCTCATAAAGGGGACACTATCAGATAAGGGTCGTCCACATCTTGTCCTTACCAGTGGCGCGGTATTTACACCCTTCCAATTGGGGTTACAGATTGGACCCCAACTCTGCCATAATGGTGTTTCCGGGTCATGTCGGTTAAATACTACCTCCCACAGTTTTAGTACCAGTCTCAGTAAAAACACTCAGATAGTTCTTCAGATTTCAGGACTGAAAAATATAGTAAAATTTAGATACAGTACAAAACTCAGCTAGTTCCATCAGATTCAGGACTATCAGATACAGTCTGTTATGTTATCAGTTATATTAGTTCTTAGAACTCATGTTATCAGTATTCATCTTCAAGACTATCATATACAGTCGACCAGACTAGTTCTTCATAATCAGAACTGTCAGAAATAGTTATTCGTGTCTAAGTAACATAGTATCAGACCCTCAGTATTTAGTAATACAGTATCAGTCTTTCTTACTTATCAGCAACTCATAGGTCAATATCAGTAGACTCAGTATTCAGTCCTATCACAATCTCAGTTACAGTTATGTAGTCATGCATGTATTCTCAAGTTTAAGTTAATTAGTCAGTTAGTATTGTTCATACATATGAACCATTTGCATTCAGCCTACCTCACTTGCAAACTAGTACATTCAAAGTACTCACACATTTGTGCTATGGTGTCTTATACCATAGGTTTAGAAGTATAAACTCCAGAGCATCAATAGCATCCCATTTTAGCAGTCAGAGTCAGCCGTGAGTCCTCATCCTTCGAGGAGATAATGATTACATTACTATTTCAGGTTTTAGTTTAATTCAATTATCAGAGTTAGTTGGGTACATGACTCATCAACTCCTTATTGAGACAGTTTAGAAGATTTCAGACTATAGCATACCATATAGTTACTTTAGATTTCTTTTGGTATTTGTTGTACCATTTTAAGATATTTTTTTATCAGATGTTTATTTAGTTTTGAACTTTATGTCCTTACAGCTTTTACGTATTCAACATAATTTAAGTATATTATTAAGTTCTTAGTTACAGATATCATTCATGGGTTAGCTTGTGGTCCTTCGGGGTCATAGGCACCGTGTAGCATTCTAGGTATAACATTCGGTGCATTACAGTATTTATGTCAATATGAATCTCATACAAGTAATGACGTTATATCTTTAAGGCAAATATAACCGCTCTTAGTTCTGGATCATGCATCGGATAATTCTTCTCATGTGACTGCAATTTTCTTGAGGCATATGCTATGACTTTACCATGATGCATCAATACACACCCTAAGCCAATTCTTGAAACATCAGAATACACTACATACCCTTTTGTGCCTTCTAGAAGTACTAATACGGGTGCAGAAGTCAACTTATTCTTCAGATCTTGGAAACTTATATCACATGCATCATTCCATTGAAACTTTGAAGCTTTGTGTGTTATCTTTGTTAAAGGTGCAGAAATTGAAGAAAATCCTTAAACAAACCTTCTATAATAATCTGCTAACCCAAGGAGACTACGAACCTCCGTGGGCATTATAGGTCTTGGCCATTTCTTCATGGCTTCTATCATTTGAGTATCAACCTTTATCCCTTTATCAAATACAATATGACCTAAGAATGCCACAGATTTTAACCAAAACTAATATTTGGAGAATTTTGCATATAACTTACGATCACTAAGAATCTGTATCACCTATCGTAAGTGACTATCATGGTCCTCATTTGATCTCGAATAAACCAATATATCATCTATAAAAACTATCAAAAACACATCTAAGAATGGCTTTAACACCCTGTTCATTAAATCCATAAAAGTTGCAGATGCATTAGTTAGCCCAAAGGACATAACTAAAAACTCGTAATGACCATATCATGTTCGAAAAGTTGTCTTGGGTATGTCCTTCTCTTTGACCCTCATTTGGTGGTAACCAAACCTTAAATCAATCATTGAAAACAACTTGGTGCCTTGAAACTGATCAAATAAGTCATCAATTCTCGAAAAGGGATATTTGTTCCTAATAGTCACCTTGTTCAGTTGCCGATAGTCAATACATATTCTCAATGAGCCATCCTTCTTATGTATAAATAACACTGGTAGTCCCCAAGGGGACACACCAGGACTTATGAATCCTTTTTCTAGCAAGTTTTGCAATTGCTCTTTCAACTCCCATAATTCTGTTGGGGCCATTCTATACGGAGGAATTGAAATTGATTGAGTACCTGGAATCACATCAATACCAAACTCTACTTCTCGTTATGGAGGAAAACATAGATAATCTTTATGAAATACATCAGGAAATTTATTTACCTCTAGAATAGTTTGAAGAGTTGGTGTCTCCGCATCTATATCCTTCACTCTAACAAGATGACATATGTAACCCTTGGAAATTATCTTTTTCGCCTTAAATTAAGAAAATTTTTTACCTATTGGTGCACCAATATTACCCCTCCATTCAAGGATTTTCTCTTTTGGAAAATGGAAATACATCTTCTTAGTTCGGCAATCTATTGTGGCATAACAAGAAGCCAACCAATCCATACCCATTATAGCATCAAAATCTACCATCTCTAACTCAACCAGGTCAGCCATTGTATCGCGACCACAAATAGTTATTATACTATTTTGATACACTCTCTTAGCTATAACAGATTCACCAATCGATGTAGATATTTCAAGTGGCTTAACTAGAAATTCTGGTGTTCTTTTGAACTTTTCAGCAACCAATGGAGTGACATATGATAATGTAGAACCCGGATCAACTAATGTATATACATCATGTGAAAAGATGGACAATGTACTTGTAACCACATCTAGAGAACCGTCTGAATTTTGTCGATCTGCTAAAGCATATGTACGATTTTGAACTCCACTAGAGCTAGCTCCTCCTTTAGCACCTCTACCATGACACAAAGGTTATACACCTCTACCTGAATAAGGCACCGATGATGATGATGCAATGGATGATATAGTAGGTTATGCCATACCACCTATGCCCCTTTGAGGGCATTCTCTCAGAATATATCCTAACATACCACATCAAAAGAAATCATTTGTCCCAATCAGATATGTACCTAAATGAAGCTTTCCACATTATTTACATGGCTACTAAGGAGGCCTTAATTGTCTCATACTCCCTTGATCTTGATACCCCGTTGATAGTGAACCCTGACTCTCACTTTTGTACCCAAACTGGTTGCTTTTAGACCCTTGAAACTGTAGGGAAGCACTAGTTGCAGAATAAGAAGATAATGGCCTAGGTAGTCTATTAGAAAACCGAGTTCTAAACTCTCCTTAGGATTCCATAAATTTCCCTGTAGAGATAGACCTCTTGGAATACCCTCTTTCTAATTCTTGTGTTCTTCTTTGCCTCTGATCCTCTATTTTTTATGCAAATGCTTATATCCTTGCTATGTCCATGTCTTTGTTCAAAGCAGCAATAGTAAAATCTCTAACTAGATATGGATCCAATATATCCACATATCGATGAACTCTATCATCCATTGTAACTACTACATTAGGAGCATACCTAGCCAAAGAGTTCAATCGGAGGATGTACTCCCTCACGCTCATATTTCCTTAGCGAAGATTCAACAACTGATCCACACGGGCTTCTCTAATCTCAAATGTAAGGTAATAATCAATAAGTGCCTCTTTGAACTCTTTCCAAGTAGCTAAAGCTGCATCGATGCCCCTAGATCGTTTCTAGTCTTCATACCAAAATATAGCCTCCCCTTTGAATTTATATATTTCTAGCTCAACTTTCTGTTTACCCGACACATGCATGATATCTAGAGACCTTTGGATTTGATCAATTAAGTCCTGTGGGTCTTTATTAAGATCTAATCCAGTGAGAGTGGGAGGATCCAATTTAAGAAAATTCTACGTTCGTAGGCTAGCTGCCCTATCTGCACCACTAGAACCTGTGGTTAGAATGGCTTGTCCAGCAACTATACGAGCCAATAATTACACCACATTTTTTAAATCCTTATCATTATCATTAATAGATAGTTCTGAGGATACGGTTCTTCTCCTCCTTAGCTATTCTGAAGATGGAGAAGTAGAAAAAGTTTGGGAAACAAACTCAGCTTGAGCCTCACTTTGATTAGCTCATCTAGTTGGTGATTTGTTGGTCCCTTCCCCGAAAGCCATGTCTATTTGCGTACCTGTATTCTTACTCCTTCTTGTACTTGGCATCTTTACTATGATAAGAGGAAAAAAATAGGTTGAATGGTTAAATATGACTTTACCACAACATGGGCTCTATTGCCCGATCTAAGATATGAAAAAAAAATACAACCCTTAAATGTCCCATAGCCTCCTGTTCATAGATGTGGTGCACAACACGCCCATAAAAGAACTCTAAGTAGATACTACTTTGTAGACACCCTAGGACAACCTTCTCTGATATCACTTTTTGTCACGCCTTAACTCCTATTGGGGCGGACAGGCACCCGTAGCCGTAAAGGCCCGAAAGAACCAATTTATAACCTTGTACTTCTTATGCATATAACTATGACAACCAAAGGTTATAACCAACATGATATTATGTATCGATGAGAATAATTACATAGGTAAGCACAAACTTATATATACAACACTTGGCCATTAGGGACACCACGTCTAAAGATAAACACTACCATAACTTCACATTAGTTTACAAAGCCTTTAAAATATACATAGACTTAGTTAGAGTTGGTACAAATCCATGACCTAATCTTTACTCACTACATAATACCAAAATATATGGAACAGACTCAGAAAGCCCCAAATCAACCAAGAGCTCAAAAATAGTCACTGAAAATCTTGCGCTCCTACTAGTGAGGTGTATGAGATGAAGTACATGTGCCTGCAGCATAAAATCCATGTCCCCCATTTGGGACATCAGTACGAAAATATGTACTAAATATGTATGGCTGAAGGTAACAACACACGATACAAGAGCTCAATAAAAATCAGATACAAGTGTATAAGTAGTACTAGTATACCACCTTTATATATACTTGTGGGACTATATACATTATGTTCCTTTCTTCTTTTTTTACCTTTCTTACTTCATAGTCTTTGTAAGTCATATATAATGCAAATGACTAGCTGATCAGTGGTAATAGATAAATTAGGATTGGCTCATTCTAGGCTTACGCCCCTGAGCTGCCACCTACATATAAAGATTGGGATCGGCCCTTGCTAGGCTTATGCCCTTAATATGCCACCCACATATAAAAGTATTGAGATTGGCCCATGATAGTCTTATTCCCCTGAGTTACCACTCATTTTATAGATTTGTGTTACTTAGTTTATTTAGCCTTTGAGATTGTTACTTTGGTGGTCATCACATTATGGTACCTTGAACCAATAATTTGCTAATAAGAGACATATAAATGGATACTTATTGTAACAACAATGATGTAGGGAGATGTTGGCACACAAAATGAAGTTTTTAGAAGCTGAAAATACACGTGAGTCTTATTTGAGTAAACATAGAACTTCTAAAATTTTCTAGTGAAAATAGATGTGCTGGTCAAATAATAAGCATGTATCGAGGTGTTTTAACACATTATAAAGTGGGAACAAGTTCATTGTCAACATGGGATATAACATACTGTCATTATGTATCACTTGTTATAGGATAACCTTGGAAGATTACTTGATGGATCAGATGTCTAATTTCATGCCAAAGAGTGCAAACTAGAGTATGCCTTACATAACTGGTTGTAAAACTCCAATACTAGTCCAACTCGACTTCCCCAACTTTTAGATTACTTATCTACAATGAAATATATGGTAAACTAATATTAGAAACCAACCATCACATTTTTGCTATTTAACTTCACCAAAACTACAATTGGACAGTAAGCCTTTACTCTATCTATCAAAGGTGTTATCTTAACATTTTTTCTCCTCTGATTCCACCCACATACCA
Source organism: Capsicum pubescens (assembly GCA_030864215.1). Classification (NCBI taxonomy): domain Eukaryota; kingdom Viridiplantae; phylum Streptophyta; class Magnoliopsida; order Solanales; family Solanaceae; genus Capsicum; species Capsicum pubescens. The sequence goes on along the minus strand of CM061544.1, from coordinate 185,917,118 downwards.
TACATGTTCTTATAAGATTCACAGAAACCACCTCAGCTTCATTACACATTCCAAACAATACGCAAAACAGATTGAGCAGTAACAATTGCAATAATTAGTTTGGTGGTGCACCACCACACCTTTCTTCTATATTTTAGTCTAAATTAGTCTCACCTTTCTCCAACATCGGCCGGGTATCCTAGAACATATACATACAAAACAGTCCACAAAATAGTCCCAAATATCTTTTATTGTAGTAATCCATTATTGAACTCATCATCTCTTGAGTTCTCCAGAACAACACATCAATAATTCTCTTTCCAATTCACATACAAGGAGAACAAAATGGAGAATTCAGCTTACCTCAATTCTGCAACTTATTCTTTTAATTGAACTCTTTAAGAACTTGAACTTTCCTTCACACTTTAAACCAAAGAAGAAAAGAGAAGTTCCTTAATATCAAAGAAAAGTGAGCAGGTTGCTTGTTCTATTTTCTGTCATATATTTATCGTTAAGAGCTTCTAACATGTTTTCCTAATATTCCTCGAGATGATTAAGCAAAAACTAAAATGTTTTAACTTACCTTGGGCTGCAAAGGTAAGGGTTTCTTTAAGAACCCTAGAAAGGAAAATAGGGTTGGTCCTAGTTTCTTAAAAATAAGTAGAGAAAGTTTGTGAAGTGTAACCCTTTTTTATGACTTAATAATGAGGGAAATTACCAGAAATTTCTTCTTATAAAGCCTCTATTTTTTGCCATCCACCTAGCTGATTTCGGACCATAAATTTAATCTAATTGGTCCAAGTAGGTGATGTACCTACTTAAGGAGTTCAAGCTGCTCAAAATGTCAAAGCAGGTGATGCACCTACTTGTTTAATTTCTTAGTTGGGCTCAATTATATTTGGTCCTTGGCAAATTTGAGCATTGGGCCTTTTGTCCATTTTCTTCCTCCTTTATTCAGTTTGGGTCCAAATGAGTACATTAGTATAGGCCCAAATCTGGTCCATAGCTAAGGGTCCATTAATTTTTTCCAAAAAATCTCAAGTAGGTGACTCACCTAGTAGCTTAATTAAGTCAAGAAAGTACCTCAATATTTTTTTCCATTTTCACCTCCTAACCCCTTTAATCTAACCTTAATCTTATACACATTTGGTCAATTTAAACCTCAGATTCAAATACAAACTTACGCTACCAAGTTTAAATAGTTGTATCAACGTTAACTTGGTCGCATCACATTAAACTGTATGGGAAACATGTATAATTCCATCTACACCATTAATACTTACATAACAAATCTCATCTGTTACCTATACCACAAGGCTATACCAAGTTCCATATAATTGGAATAAGTACAAGAAAAATATGGGATGTTACACAGCCCATGGATGGGAAAGGTATAGCTAGGGATATATACCAATTATCTAGCTTGGGGGTTCGCCTTATTAAATTTTCAGACAAATGCATTATTGTGTAAAATGTAGTTGAATCCTCATTAGTAGCCGAAGTTAAAGAGAAATAATACATAGATCCTATTCTTTTACAGCTTAAGGAAAATGTACAACAAAGTGTGACAAAGGCATTTGAGCTTACAGACGAGGGAATAATTCAATGCCAAAACTGATTATGTGTACCTAATATAGATGAGCTAAGAAACCGTAAGATGATAAAGGCAAATCATTAAAGATATTCTATCTATCCTGGTTCAACTAAAATGTATCATGACATGAAAGAGGTGTATTGGTGGGGCGATATGAAGAAGAACATTGCAGAATTTGTAGTTGAATGTCCAAATTATCAACAAGTAAAAGCGGAGCACCAAAATCCAGGAGGTTATATACAACTTATGGAGTTCCCAACATAGAAGTAGGATATGATCAACATGGATTTCATCACTGGTCTACCTCACTCGTCTTGAAAGTTTGATTCTATATGGGTAATAGTTGATAGACTCACCAAATCAGCATACTTTCTACTGGTTAAGACTACATACATAGCTGAAGAGTATGCAAAATTATATATTAAAGAGATAGTTCGGCAGCATGGAGTCCTAATCTCTATTATATCTGATAGGGGAGCTCAATTTACCACATATTTTTGGAGGTCATTCCAGAAGAGTTATGGAATGCAAGTGAGTTTAAGCATAACTTTTCACCCTCAAACGGATGGACAGGCGGAACGTACAATCCAAACATTAGAGAATATGTTGTGTTCTTATGTATTGGACTTCAAAGATAGTTGGGCTGATCATTTTCCACTAATTGAGTTTGCATACAACAATAGTTATCACTCGTGTATCAATATGCCACCTTATGAATCTTTATAAGGTAGAAAGTGTAGATCACCAACTAGGTCATTTGAAGTGGGTGAAACTACCTTATTTGGGCCAAATCTTGTTCATCAAGCTATGGAAAAAGTTAACGTGATACAAAAATGATTAGAAATATCTCAAAGCCAACATAAATCATATGCAGATACTAGAAGAAGAGGGTTAAAGTTTGCTATAGGATATTGGGTGTTCTTAAAGGTGTCTCCAATAAAAGAGGTAATGAGGTTTGGTAAAAAGGGAAAACTAAGTCCCCTCTACATAGGACCATATAAAATTAGTCAAAGATTTGGTCAAGAGGCATATGAGTTAGACCTAACCCAAGAGCTTTTAATGGTGCATCCGGTGTTTCATATCTCAATGCTCTGCAAGTGCATAGAAGATCCAACTCATATTACTCGTACTAAAGATGTGCAGGTTATGGATGAACTCACCTATGAAGAAGTGCCTACATCTATACTAAATCAGCAAGTTAAGATGTTATGAAATAAAGAAGTAACTTCAGTAAAAGTGCTTTGGAGCATTCCGCAAGTAGAAGAAATCACATGGGAAGCCAAAGAAGCAATAAAGTCAAAATACCCTTATTTATTTGAATCTAAAGACTTGGTCCAAGGATACTGATTTGGGGAATAAATAATTAAGTATAAATAAAAAAGGTTTATGTGGATAACAATGAGTTTAAACTGTCTTATATTCATTTAGGTTAGCTAGTTATTCTAGCATTCGAGGAGAAAGTTTCTAAGCGGGTAGGATGTAACACCCTATATAACGCATGTACTAGTTGTACTTATGTGGAACTTAATATGGACTTATGGGGCAGGTAATGGGCTCGGATATCCTATGTGATTGGTAAAGGTAAGATGGGTTTGGAGGAATTCCCACATGTACTGAAACGTGATATGATTAAGTTACCATCGATGGGAGCATCTAAACTTAGGCCCTTAAGTAGGTATTTGAATCTAAAGGATGAAGTGACTAAGTTTTAATTTTAACTATAAGCATTTTTATCTTAAAATGGAATAAAATATTGAGGTTCTTGCTTGACTTAATTTAAGCTAGTAAGTGACTCACCTACTTTGACCTATTGACCAACCTAAAAACTAAGTAGGTGCATCACCTATTAAGGCTGCCTTGACCAGATTATTGGTCCAAATACACTAATACCTACTTAAGTTAATTCTGGCCCAAATTAAAGAAGAGAAAAGGAGGAAAATGGGCATCCAAGGCCCAATATAATGGGCAAGTAGTTGCATCACCTACTTGATAAATTATGGCCAAAAAATGACTAAGAATGTAGGCCAATATCAGATCTTTTTAAAGGGATTAAAACTAGCTCTAATAGTTTATTTTAACTAGCCAAAAAAAATAGCTTTCAAGATTTTCTCTCTTGTTCTCTCTTAGCTATACAGCAACCCTAAAATTCCACTAAGGCTTTTGGAAAACTTCCTTCCAATTTAAAGATAAGTGAACAAATCATGAACACATCATAAGAATACTATAAGGATTATATTCTCAATGATTAAACTATAAGATATCCCTTTTTATGTTTGGCAGTCCCTTTGTCATTGATTATTAAGAGATTTTTCTCTTCACTTTTGATTTGTGAGTTAAGATATCAAGATGTTGAATAAATACACATTAAGGGAATAAACTAGCACCGAAATTAAGGTATGGCTACGGTCCATTTTTTCCCTTTTCCTATATACGTGTGCTGGTTGAGGATTGCGTATATATTGTTGTTAAGAACTCAAGGGATGATGATTTCAATTTTTGGTTGCCATATTTAGGGACATATGGGGCTGTTTTAGATCTGTTTTATGTATGTATGTTGGGATCTTCTTAATTTACATTGGGGGAATGGTGTGAATAATTTCCATTGAAAGGTAGAAGAAGAGTATAAAGGTACACCATCGAATTGAATGCCGCATAAGTTTACTGCCCACATCACTTGATATACTATTTTGAGAGTACATTAAATATGACGCGGTTAAGGGGATCTTATAAGAAGTTCCATCACGTGTGAATATAATTGGAGAAGAACGAGGTTGAGAGAACACCCTTGGATTAGTTGATTGTGGATTACTACCCGGTTACTATTTTAGTAAGTTTAAATGTCGTGAATATGTTAGTTAGCTACTAATACTAGTCTTATGCTATTGTAGATTTGCAATATAAAAGGGAAGACGTTAAGTTAAAGTATGATCAGTTTTACAGAAAGGTATGTATTGTCCATCGATCCTATACTCTTTGGCATAAATCTAACTCCTTTGTTACAAAGTAAGCTTCCTAAGCGTTCTTCCTTTCAAGTTATACATAACTACAACGTACAACCCCTAAGGTGGTTAACAACCTTATTGTAACTTGTTAGGTTGTTAAAGAACCTAAAGATGTGTTTGTTACAAAATTTGTGCATTTTTCTTTCTAAATAGTAGTATGATACGGGTGCTTTCAGAAATAAGCCTTACGAGTTGTTCTCTTAGTCAACATAATCCATGGTGTTAGTTAAGTTCTTATGTGTTATATTTCTATTATTTTTATATTCTACCTCATTTCTAATGCATCTAGTGTATATTTGCATACCTTTTGATATTGGTCTAAAGTTCCAAATCTAATACATGACCACCAAAATAACAACTTTAAAGACAAAAATAATGATCTGAAATAATTCTATATATTTTGGGTGGTATCCCAGGGGTGGACGAAACACCTAGCATGGGTCAATCCCAATATTATGGGTGGTATCACAGGGTCGAAAGGAAAGCCTAGTATGGGTCAATCCCAATTTGTGTACTTATGAGGAATGTATCCCAGGTGTTAAAATGCCTTGCATGGGTCATCCTCTTTTACCACTGATCAGCTGGTCATTTATATTATGCCTTATAATCTTATAAAGTAAAGAAGTATAAAGCAAAGTAAGGGATGTAATGTACATGATCCCATAAGAACTAGCAAAGTTGGTATTCTATCCTTATCTTTATAGTTATATATGGATAACTGATTTTATTGAGATCTTATCTTATTTATAGTCACTTTATGTCGTACATACTCAGTACACTTTTTGTATTGACACCCTTCGTGGGGGACACTAGGTTTTATGCCGCAGGTATTGGTACTCCAGCTTGTAGACCACCCCACTAGGAGCATAGGACATCCAACTATTATTGGTGAGCTCCAAGTTGATTTGGAGCTTTTCTAGTCTGTTATATATATTTTTGTATTGTATAGTAGTTATGAGCAAGGCAGGGGTTTGTCCCAACCTTAACTAAGTCCATGTGTCTTTTAGAGGCTTCGCATACTAATGTGAAGTTAGGTGTGGTAGTATTGTGTTCTTTTAACGTTGTGGCCCCAATGGCTAAGTCTTGTATTTGTAGGTTTGGACTTACTTACATGGTTTGTTTTATCGACACATCATATTCATACTAGTAGAACCTTTGAGTGCCATAGTTACAAGCATGAAAAGTATATGGTTACGATTTCGTTCTCCCAAAATGGGTGCATGTCCTCCCCAACGAAATATAAGGCGTGACATGTTTCGGGAATCTTGATGGCTCGGTTGGATGCACTAAATTGAGACTTGAAGGGTGATTTGAACCTTATCAAAGATGACTTGAGATCCATGAAGGGTGATGTAGGATCCATGCGGGGTGATTTGGGATCCGTGAGGGGTCACATGATTAGAATTAAAACGGGGGTTGACAGACTATGTCCACCAAAACCACAAAAAATTTCAAACCACCAAGTCCCAAATCCACTTGACGAAAGACCCTACACTCCACAAAACCCCATGCCACAAATTCAAATCCTTCCTCAACCAAACTCGATTTCCCCTCTCTAAACTTCCCTAAACCAAACTAAATCCATCAAAGTAGAAGAAGTGGTTATAGCCTAAAGGACTATCTCACACGAAAATAGCTACTGAAATGACAAATTCCAGCAACCAAACAAAGAGAAAATAACACTTAAAAGGGAGATGAAGAAGAAGAATTGCATAAAAACTAAAGAAAGGTAGAAAGACCTTCACTTCCACTAATGAATAGAACTAGAAGGTGTATCAAAACCTTCAAACACACATCGAAATGCAATCTCAAACCTTCCTCTTAGGTGACTTAAAGGACTCACACTTCCTCAAGCACACCTTTCTTGCCAAATGACCCAATACAAGTGAAAACTGATTTTCAATGTATTCAAGGTCCAAATTTCGGGTTCTAATCTAAAACTAGAGAACTACAAACTACAATCTATAAATAATATCCAATGTCATCAAAATCTAATGAGAAAATTTAAAAAATGGTCTATTTATACTATTACATGCCAAATGACAAAACTACCCTTAATGAGGGCTTAGATAGAGGCACCTATGGAGTGGTACCTTGAACTGTCAAATGTCTTCTTTGACCTTCACTTGAGGTTCCTATGGAATGAAAAAGATACCCTCCTTACTTCTATCGATCAAGGCTTGAAAATAGTCTAAAAAGTCTTCAATTGATTGCCAATTCTGAAACCTCGACCCATACACTATACTTTGTTCTTTTGATGCTCCTTGGGCTTGTATCATCCTCTCCATCTTGAAGGAATTTGTGCTCAAATTCAGATCTTGCAAAACTAAAGGGATATCAAAACAAACACAAAATCCCCTTTGTAGGAGTGTTAGCATTAGTACCACACTTATATCATTAACCTATGGTTGCTCACACTTAACATACATCCACATATCCTTAGTTTTTAACATAAAAAGCTTAGCGTAAAGGGTACAAAAGACATGAATAGCCTCAATATCAAGAATAACTGAGCACTACCAGCAACTATAACCTTCATATCTCAAGAGTATTCCGGGGTCAAATGGGAGCAAATGATAAAGGTTTAAGTCTAGATGGCCCACTCCTTTCACTATGTTACCAAGTTCATAATTATTCAAGGCATTATCCACCACTAGGACAAACACAATGTCACTATGAACAAGATTAATATAATGTATTTCATTACACAAGTTCAAAGGATCATGTTTATATCAAGACCATCATTACTAGCATCAACACTAACTTGAAAGTTTTTAATCACACCCTTCTCATGTTCAAGTAGTGAGCTAACCTTATAAGAACATGGTTCACTAAACACATCAAAATAACTAAAAATGGAAGAAAGATGCAAATCTATAACAAGAAAACCTGAGAAAGCTTCACAAGGAATCACATGACAATAATTTAAGTTCTTGAAAACATAAGGTGTAGCAACATCACCTCGGTTTGGGCTAGGATAGTCCACTATTTTGTGACCCTCAGTCAAGGGTGTCTTGAGTTGATTTTCGAGTGAAAACCCTTTTGGATCCTTCTTTGACAACTTATGAGCTTTAACCTGCAAATAATAAAGTTCAAATCTAGGAAAAACTCTAGCCTTTAGGTTAGTGAGTATCATGGGACCCTTGTGGGAAACTCCCACAAACAAAGTTGTCTTTCCTTTTTCCTTATCACAATCTGAAACTTCCCCTCCCTTTTCCTTCTTTCTTTTTTCATCGAACTTGATGATTTTCTCTTAGATTCTATTCATACTAGATGGTGGAAGAGGAAGAAGAGTGAATCTTCGACCACCATGCTCAAAGGTGTACCTATTAGCCTTCCCATCATGCATAGTATATCTATCATATTGCCAAGGTCTTCCTAACAATATGTGACATGCATGCGTAGGAATTACATCACACAATACTTTATCATGATAATTCCCTATTTCGAATCTAATCACACATTGTTGTTTGACCTTCAAATCACCACACTTGTTAACCACTGAAGCTTGTATGGGTTCAGGTGAGGGATAGTTAGTAGTTTGAAGTTATCAACCAAAGTAACACTAGCTATGTTCACACCACTCCCACTATATATAATCATGGAACTCATACTTTCTTTAATAAGGCACTTGGTATGAAAGAGGTTCTCTCTTTTACCATCCAAGACCTTGCTAAATAAAGTTCTCCTAACCATATAAATACGGACATCACATTCCCCTTCGCAAGGCAACACATCTTTCTCACTTCTCTCTCCCTTAGATTCGGGTCATATTCACTCTCCATCTTGAGAGTTTTCATCATTCCCCTCATTTTCTAATTCAAACTCTTCACTAAGATAATACAACCTACCTTACCTTAGGATCACATTTCTATGAGTAGAACACTCGCTTTCTCGGTGACCCCATCCTTGACACTTGAAACATTAAAGACCTTCTGGATTAAGAGGAAGTGCATTCGGCTTCACCTCCAATTTTGGAGGTTGATATGACACTTGCTTGTTTGAGATTAGAGAAGAAGGAGAAGATGAAGAATATTTGTTCTTGTCCCAATCCAAAGTCAAAGGACTTACCTCTTAGTTTCTTGTCAAACCCACACCTTGTTGGATTTTGAGCTTGTAAGAAGACCTTTGTTTGTTGTCCTTTTCAATCTACATGACTTGTTGTAAGACTTCAAACACGGTTTCAAACTTGTGAAGAGTCAAACGGGAGGATATGTCCTTGTTCAACCCAACCTTGAAGCGAATAACATCATCTTGCACTTGTTCACATCTTTGGTCAAGTTTTAAGACTAGTAGCTGAAATTCGTCATAATAAGACATGGAACTCTTCCTTCCTTGATTTATATTGTAAATCATGGAAAGAATATCATGACTATATTGTTCTGGGACATACCGCTCTCTCATTACTCTTTTCAAGTCTTCCCAAGGGGGTGGTTGGACACCAATCAAGACATTCCCGAACCTGTTAGTGTAATCCCACCATGTTTTGGCATATCCTTCAAAGTGTGCAATGGCGTAGAAACTTTTCTTCTCCTCGGTTAAGTCATTAACTTGGAACAACTTTTCACAAGAAGATTACCAAGCTACGTACACCTCGGAATCACTTTCTCCCTTGAAGATCGGAATGCCAACATTTATAGAATTGATGCCAATGTTTCTGTTTCTTTGATGATCAACAGAGACTTGCCTTATCTGATACCCTCAGAATCGACCAATATAAGTTCCCATTTGCTCATATATTCCCCTCTTTTTTATTGAAACCAATGATCACCATGAGGAAATTCATAGCCTTCGTACTCTCCTCAACCATAATCCTCAATTTGGATGGGTGGGTTTTCGGATTTGAGGCCTTTGGGGAAGTGGGTTTGGTCTTTGGTTATTTTCTACTTGAACTTGTGGTATTAGAGGTAGGGGTTGGTAAGGTATTTGGCCCATGGGATTTGGCATTTGTTAAGTGGTATTTTGTAGAGGTATTTGATTTGGGTTTGGTGGTGGAGTTTGAGTTCCAAGTCCCTCTTTTTGGACTTGGTTCATTTGGGGGTGTAATGGCCTTTGTAGGGTTCGGATAGGAGAAGTTTGGGGTTGTTTTAGTGGATGGTTTTGTGGAGGTCTTGGAGGATTAAGAATTTGGTGAAGATTTTCGGGTGTTATAGTCATGGAGGAGTTATTGGCTTGGACATTAGAGGATGCATGGTAGGGATTAGGAGTAGGAGGTCGTGAATTCCTCTTACTTTCAACACAATCAAGCCTTCCACTAAAAGTGGAAATTTCTTTCAGAATAGAATCTATATCACTTTTCATGTCTCTTCTCAAGGCATCATAACTATCTTCCATTTTTTGGGCAAAGGCATCATGATTACTCTTCATTTCTCGACCCAAGGAATCAATCCGAGCCATCAAGGCTCCAATATCATTATTTCCCAAAGGTTGGGAAGTAGTACCTTCGGATTCCATGCAAATGTACCTAAAAAGTGAAAAAAACAGCAAGCAAACAACCTACAAAACTAGCAAACAAGTTAGTTCAAAAGCCTCACTTCACTTACACACAACCTCACCTCACACTTGGCTTCACAAGTGTTGGAGAATCGGTAATACTTGTCAAGTTACTTGAGAAGTGAGAAGCTTTGAATTGGAATGGATATTTGTTTGTAACGACTCAAATAAATTGGGGCACGAACTTGAACCAACAAAATACTACGACTAAAAATTGAGAAAAGCACACAAAAACCGAAGAAACAAAATAAACGGACTCTAGACTAATTACACACCTAGTAGGTGCTTACTAGTTTTTTAATTAGTGATAGAATTAGCTTAAAAGAAACTATAATAAAAAATTAGAAACTAGGAAATCTAATTTTAGAGACGAATTTTGGTTGTTTACAAGTGATGACATGGCACTACGTGGTTGGTTGTCACTTTTCAAAATTTCAAATTTTCCCAAAAACTTCTCGGCCAAACACTATCCCTTGGAAGTGAGATTTTAGGATTTGGTGGGGGGGGTGTAAAGATGTAATTTAGGGTTCTTTAAAGTCTCAAATGAAAATGGAATTAAATGGACCCCTGGTAATTGCACTTGTACTTTGTTTGTCCCCTTGTACCCCCCCCCCCCCCCCCCCGTTGGAAGAATGGAATATTCTTTGAATACGTTTTTGGACCAATACCTTTTTCACTATCTTTCTTCCCTTTTTGGATCAAACAACATCCTTGAATATTGTTCTTCACTAAGTTATGAAGATCACGGATGAACAAGATGAATTTTTGAGCGTTGACCAAGTTTGAAAACCTAGCAAATCAACTCCAAATCTGATTTTTTTTAAGATCTAGGTTCCTTAGGCAAAAACAAACCCAACCCACTAAAAATCAGAAACAAATCAAGTCACCAACACAAACCCAAAACGTTTCCACCTTCAAAAAGCTTCAAACAAGGCACAACAATGGTGGATCTAGCTCAAAAACAACCAAATTTTATTCTAAACTTAGATCTAGATTCTTTAAGTGTTAGAGAACAAGAATCTAACACTATAAACTATCAAAAGTCACTAAAAATTAGTAGATCTAAGTAGGAAAATTTGGATCTACTACAAACACACAAGACTGCACCTTTTTTTATTGAATTTTTTTACTCTAGACTCTTTTATTGTGGAGATTTTCTTAATAAGAACACTAAAACAAAGATTTAAGGATGTTGGAACAACCCTAACCATAGATGTTATACCAAATGATATCCTAAAGGACTATCTCACATGAAAATGAATACTAAAATGACAAATTCCAGCAACCAAACAAAGAGAAAACAACACTTAGAAGGGAGATGAAGAAGAAGAATTGCATAAAAAGTAAAGATAGGTAGAAAGACATTCACTTCCACTAATGAATAGCACTAAAAGGTGTATTAAAACCTTCAAATACATATCACAATGAAAGCTCAAACCTTTCTCTTAGGTGACCCAAAGGACTCACACTTCCTCAAGCGTACCTTTCTTGCCAAATGACCCAATACAAGTGAAAACCAATTTTCAATGTATTCAAGGTCCCAATTTCGGATTCTAAGCTACAACTACAGGAATACAAGCTACAATCAATGAATAATATCCAATGTCATCAAAATCTAATGAGAAAGGTGAAGAAACGGTATATTTATACTATTACATGTCAAATGACAAAACTACCCTTAATGAGGGCTTAGATAAAGGCGCTTATTTAGTGTTACTTTTAAGTGTCAAATGTCTTTCTTTCTCTTTACTTGAGTCTCCTATGGAATGCACAATTTCCCCTCCTTCTTTTTCTTGATCAAGTATTAAAAATACTCCAAAAAGTCTTCAATTGATTGCCAATTCCGAAGCCTCGACCCTTAGACCTTACTTTATGCTTTTGATGCTCCTTGTACTTGTATCAAGTGGGAGAGTTAGCACCCAAGGATAATGACGATAATCCTTAAGATGGAGAGAAAATTAATGGTGAGGTACAATATGGATGTGAAGAAAGAAGGAGAAAGGAAAGGGAAGCCATGGGTAGTGAAATTGGAAGGGAAGAAGAACACTTGATTGTGGATCTTGTCCACAAAGGACCCTTGTTATTCACTAACCCGAATGCTAGCACTTTGAATATCATGGAATCTTCTTATGTGTAGGCTCAAGATCATATATTCTCAAAGAAAAATCCAAAAAGAATTCCACACACATACATGGTTGATGAGTTAATGGAACCCTTTGCCGACAATTCTAATCTTTGAACAAGTGAGGAAGAAATGAATCCAAGGGGATATATTGACATATTACTTTATCATCTGTAGCATGAGGGATGACATGGTGCAAAACAAAGTGAAGAATACACTTCCCATAATCTACAAGGTAACAAAGCTATCTTCTACACCCCCAAAAACTTGAATTATTGTGATGTGGCTAGTAGTGGCCAAATTGGTGTAGTTTTGGATTTGGTTAGAATAGAAGTGTATGAATATTCCTTTTGTGATACTCTTGGTTTTTTTGGGTTGCATAAGGACCAAAAACTTTTTGTAAGTACACAAGCACTAGTTGACCCTTTAGATGATAAAATTAATTCTTTTCATAGGGATGATTTGTGTACATCTAATGCTAGCACTTATAGCTTGAATAAGGTTACATTACCAAGTGATAAGAGTATTCACACACTAGCTGGACCTTGTAAATAACAAGGTGAGTCTACATTGGTGTGTGATTTTGCCAACAACTATTAAGGGTGTACAGAATGATCAATCGAGTGGAGTTGACCTTGATTTTCTAGAATGTTTAGGGGACCCGAATTGTTATTGTACTTGTGAAAATGGTTTTGATTGCGATCCCTTTGCTGCCCGTTATATTTTGAATCTTTGTGTGGGATACTCTCTTAACAGAGAAGGTGTTATTTTTTTAGGTATTCCATCTACTTCTTCTTTGTGTGTTTCCTATGGTTAGCATACCAATGGTGAAGATCTTGAAACTAGTGTGTACATGCATGTGGAAACCAAAGTTGAAGTTGATTTGTGTGATACCTCTCTCATCCCTTTTTGCTCTCATGACATTTCCAATAGTGATAGAGAGGGTATGGTAAACTTTATGGATAGAACCTTAGGGGAAAATGAGAGTGTCCAAGACTTAAACCCTTGGTTACTTCTTCCCTTTGACGCCAAGGTACTTTTGAGATGTTAGATGTGTAGTTTCGATTCATGCTCATTATCTTTTAATGTTTTTGTTATTCACTTCTTTGGTATCCTTTATGCTAAGATTTTCATATAAAATACCAAGGATATGTGGGTGCATGTCAACTATGAACAACCTTGGAGTGATGGACTTTTTGTTGTTAAGGGAGTTTTTCTAAGTCATAGGTCCCCAATTTTGAATATTTGTATTCCCTTGAAAACATGAACCATATATGTTTGTTTTGGCTTGTGTTCCTCATTCCTTGATTTTTTCCTTAACCATGTCCTTTATGGTTCTTATGGTAGGTGTTTCATAATCATAAAAAAGGATAGTTGGGTGTATTCCAAAAGTGTACCCCCTTGGCATGATTATATAACTTGTGGTGCTAATGTTAACCCTCATACCATAAGGATTGTGTGCTTGTTTTCCATATCTTTGGTTTTGCAAGGTGAAAATTTGAGGAAAAATTCCTTTAAATATGGAGAGGATGATACAAGCATGAGAAGCAGTAAGAGCACAACATATTGTCAAAGGTTCAAGCTTTGGAATTGACAAGTGATTAAAATCCTCTTGGGAGGATTTTTTAATCCTTATTCAAGAGAAGCTAGGAGGAGAACATTTCCAATAAATAGGTGCCTCAAATGAATGGTATAAAATACATTTTACACCCTAAAGTGACACTCAAGAGGCGCCCCATTTCCCTTATTCATTAAGGGTATTTTTGATATATATTATGTAATAGTACAAATAGACATTTTAGCTCTAGTTTTCATTAGACTTTGATGAATTGATTGAGTATTACTCAAATTATATTTTCTTTCCTTAGTGTAGGGCTTCGAAATACCATCTTAGTGTACGTCTTGTAAAAGACATTGAAACTAGGGTTTAATACATTTGATGGATTTCACTTGTGTTGATCAATTGGAAGGAAATGTGTTATTGAGGAATGTGAATTCCTTTGGCCCACCTAAGAGTGTGGTGTATCCTTCATTGGTGTTGTCTGTCTTGGTGTTTCATACACACCTTGGTTCTATTCATTGGTTTAGGTGTATGTCTCACTATCTATCCTTTTATTTTTATGCAATTCTATCTTGTTTTGTGCTAATCCGTGTCTTCTACTTTATCTCCCTTTCTTCTAGTTTCTGATTTTTAGGTTCTTAAGGTTAATTTCATTTTTAGTAGTTCATTCTTGTATCAACTAGATTGAATTGCTGGCTATAGGGACTGAATTATACTAAAAGGTTATACTCAATTATACATTCCTCTTGTACACCAACATGACATTCAAGCCTATCTTCATAACCATACATGAACTTGTACGCAAACTACCACAAAAGAATCATTCTCACTTTCTCTATACTTCTATCCTTAAAACTTTCATGCACTAGCCTAAGAAAACACATAGAATTTTAACTAATCATGACATAAGGAGAGGACACTAAAAGGTTAGAACATGAGGACCTATAACATGAAAGAATAACTTTGACACTCAACTGAGGCCTAAGTAATAAAGTATCAATGACATGAATTTATCAAAGAGGTCTGACTTAGGACATAGATGACATAATCTGAATTTTGATGATCATTAGGAGTGTAGCATGAGCATTGGAACTGAATATACTATAAACCATGAGTACTTGAGTCATGAGTTGCATGACCTAAGTTTGAAGTTCATGATTTCATGGAACATGATTCGTAATACTAAGTGAAATGGAACTTCTCATACTAGAAACTAAAAGCGAACATAGTTTTTCTATAAAGTGCATGAATATGAGTTGTGATAATGGAGCTGACATGTTAGGCATGAGTAGATATCATGATGACTAAAAAAATTTTCACTGAGATAAGAATAGGTTGGGAATCTTCTTCCCTTACTACTTTTCTACACAAACTAACACTACTACTAGAATCTAAGAGGCTGGCTGGGTCACTTGTTCTGTCATCACATACTTACACTCTTTTCAAAACATACTTGCCTCAATAAACACATAATCTTCTTATGCTTCTTCATTGACTACCAATATCACATCTCCTAACTTACATCTACACAATCATAATTAATTATAAATCAATAAACTTAAATCCTTGCATACAATTTTCAAGCCTACTGGTTCACCTTTCTTACAACTAGCACAGTAAATATATAATATTCTAAATATGGATAACGCTATCCCAACTTTACTCCTGCTATAATTCTAGGTTGATGATTCTTACTCTAGATCATATTCTATCATAGGATTCAGAGAATAAATCTGAAAGCAGATCTATCTTTGGCTTAATACACGATTTTCATGAACATGAATGAAATATTTCAAACTTTAGGATATAAGGGCACTAATGAGATACGTTTTAAGCCAACATGCAATCCTATAACTATCTTTAGGGACTGGCTGAGGAAACACTGTCTGCTTGGACTTAAGCTTCACTATTTTTATTGCCTTAAAACTAAGGCAGAGTTAGCATAAATAGAGAAAGATGAGGATCTGCATAAATTTATTAGATAATACTTCTACTACATTATCTGAGACTTAAAAGATGGGAAACATTTCTTAAATGCCTTGTAGCCTCTCGAAGAAAAGTACAGATGTCTCTGTACCATTCCACAAGACTCTACTAGACACGACTTCATAGAAACTCTAGGACACTTGAACTCTGTTCTCTGATACTATGTTTTTAATGACCTGATACTACCCCCTACTCGTCATACGGTGCTTGGAACCACAAGTGATCCCAAGCTAACCCATGAACTGGCATACTGTTAAGCAACTAAATTATAACATAATAAATAGTTGTTCTATTTTGCGGAAACATAATCATACTAAAAATCTTAAATAGATACAATACTGATAAAGCTTTACAATCTGATAAATTTGAAGTATGAAACTAGAATTATATTATTGACTTAGACTGACATAGATGAATCCTCTACTATACTGACTAAATATAGTTGGGACATGCCTCCAACTACCACTAATAAATACACATGAAAGTAAATGAACTGTATATTAACTAAAATTGTTTGGAGTTCCCGAAGTAGGAGAACTCATCACCTGCTGGCTGGAATCTATAACTGTTTGATCGTGATGTATGGGCTACAACTAGTACCTATATTATGAAACAATGTAGGCACACAGACATATATGTAGATCAGTACTTCTAGAATGTACTGAGTATGTAGGGTTGAATGCAATAAGTATAATTGATTTCATATGTAATCGTGAAACATGCATGCTAAATATAAGTAAACTCACCAATAGGCTGGAATAAACTGAAAATTGAAATATCTTAAACCATGGGTGACAAACATTCTCGGATAAGATGGTGAATCTCTACACAGTTTTTGTAAAACTTTACTTTAATGAAATAAGTGTAACACCGTATATTCCACGTGTACTAGTTTACTTATGTGGCTCTGGATATGGACTTATGAGGTAGGTAATGGGCTTGGATATTCTATGTGATTAGTGATGGTAAGATAGAATTGGAGGAATTCCCACATGTATTGAAATGTGGTATGATTAAGTTACCATCGATGAGAGTATCTAAACTTGGGCCTTAAGTAGGTATTTAAATCTAAAGGATTAAGTGACCAATTTTTAAGTTTAACTATAAGCATTTTGATCTTAAAATGGAATAAAATATTGAGGTGCTTTCTTGACTTATTTTAAGCTAGTAGGTGAATCACCTACTTTGACCTTTTGACCAACCTAAAAAGTAAGTAGGTGCATCACCTATTAAGACTCCCTTGACCATCTTATTCGGCCAAATACACTACCACCGACTTAAGTTAATTCTGGCCCAAATTAAAGAAGAGAAAAGGAGGAGAATGGGCAATGAAGGCTCAATAGTTTTTAATCCACAAAGGCCCAATATATTGGGAAAGTAGGTGCATCTCTTGCTTGATAAATTATGGACCAAAAATGACCAAGAAATTCGGCCAAGAGAAGATCTTTTTAAAGGGATTAAAACCATCCCTTCTAGATCATTTTAACTAGCCAAAAAACATCTTTCAAGATTTTTTCTCTTGTTCTCTCTTAGGAATGTAGCAGCCCTAAAATTCCACTAGAGTTCTTTTGAAACCTTCCTTCCAAGTTAAAGTTAAGTGAAAAAATCATGAGAACATCTTAAGAATACTATAAGGATTATGTTCTCCATGATTAAACTATAATATATCCCTTTTTAAGTTTGGCAGTCCCTTTATCCTTGATTATTAAGAGATGTTTCTCTTCACTTTTGTTTTTTCAGTAAAGGGATCAAGCTATTGAAGAGATATACGTTAAGGGAATAAACTACCACCAAAATTAAGGTATGGCTACTGTCCATTTTTTCCCTTTTCCTATATACATGTGTTGGTTGAGGATTGTGTATATATTGTTGTTAAGAACTCAAGGGATGGTGAGTTCAATTATTTGTTGCCATATTAAGGGATATTTTGGGTTGTTTTGGTCCTGGTTTATGTATGTATATTGGGGGCTGTTTGGTTGACTTTGTGGGAAAGGTGTGAATAATTTCCATTAAAAGGTAGAAAAAGGGTATAATGGTACACCACCGAATTGAATGTCGCATAACTTTACTACCTATGTCACTTGATATACTATTTTGAGAGTTACATCACGTGTGAATGTATAACTTTACTACCGAAGGGATCTTATAAAAAGTTACATCACGTGTGAATGTATTTGGAGAAGAACGAGGTTGAGAGAACATCCTTGGATTAGTTGATTGTATGTTACTACCTGGTTACTATTTTAGAAAGTTTAAATAGCATGAATATGTTAATTAGCTACTAATACTAGTCTTAACCGAGGATGATGATGCAACAGTAGATCTAGTAGGTCGTGCCATATCAGCCATGCCACTTTTTGGGGCAATCTCTCATTTTGTATCCCGGTGTGCCACACCAATAACAAGAATTTATCCCAAACCGACATGCACCTAGATGATTTATTACATAATGCTTACAAAGCTATATATGAGGTCTTGATTGGCTTGCACCTCCTTGCTCTCTATACCCCACTACTTGTAAACCTTGACTCCCACTTCTTTGCCCGAATTAATTTACCTTAAACCCCTGGAATCGAGAAGGAACACATGATGTGGAGTAGAAAGGTGATGGTCAAGGGGTTCTATCAAAAAATATAGGGATGAATTCACTTTGAGATGGAGAAAATTATCCCATAGATCTAGCCCTCTTGGAGTGCCATTTTTCTAGCTCTTGTGTCCTTCTTTGACTTTGATCCTCCATTTTTTGAGCAAAAGCTTTTATTCTTGCTATATCCAGGTCTTTATTCAATGTATCAATAGTACAATCTCTAACCAAATATGTATCCAATATATCCACATATCGATGAACTCTATTCTCTATTGTAGCCACTATATTAGTCCAAGGAATTAAATTGAAGACTGTACTCCCTCACGCTCATATTCCTTTGGCGAAGATTTAAAAACTAATCTACACAGGACTCCTGAATCTCGAATGGAAGATAATGATCAAGAAATGTTGTTTTAAATTCTTCCCATCTAGCTAAAGGTTCACCTATACCCCTTTATTTTTTCCAAGCTTCATACCACAATATAACCACCCCTTTAATCGATATGCTGCTAACTCCACTGTCTCATTACCTGATAGATACTGGTTGTGGTAGGGATGTTAAGGGAGTTAGTTCTAATGGTGTTCTGAATCATACATATGCTCTAGCAGGTCAACAAAATTTTGATGTTTCTCCTGATGTGGTTGTAGGTACATTGTTTATGTTTTCACATAGGGTATATGCATTAATTGATCCAGGCTCTACATTATCACATATCACTCCATTAACTGCTGGAAAGTTCAAAAGAACACCAGAATCACTAGCTAAGCCATTTAAAGTATCCATTGGTTGACCTTGTGGAGCTGGAAATAGTGGATTTTGATGTTATAATGATATGGATTGGTTGTCTTCTTGTTATGACACAATGGATTGCCGAGCTAAAAGGGTGTATTTCCATTTTCCAAAGGAAGCAGTCCTTGAATGGAGGGGTAATATTGGGGCACCAAGGGGTATGTTTATTTTTTATATTAAGGCAAGGAAGATGATGTCCAAAGGATACATATTCCATCTTGTAAGGGTGAAAGATATAGAGGCGGAGTCACCTACTCTTCAATCCACTCAGAGGTAAATAAATTTCTTGACGTATTTCCTGAAGTGCTTCAGGGTTTTCCTCTGAAAAAAAAAGAAGAGTTTGGTATTGATGTGATCCTAGGTACTCAACTAATTTTTATTCCCCCTTATAGAATGGCCCCTGCAGAAATATGTTAATTAAAGGAACAATTAAAAGATTTGTTGGAAAAGGGTTTCAGAAGGCCTAGCATATCTCCTTGAGGTTCACCTATGTTATTTGTACTTAAGAAAGATGGCACGTTGAGAATGTGTATTGATTATCGATAATTGAATAAGGTGACAATTAAGAAAAAATATCACCTACCTAGAATTAAATATTTGTTTGATCAGTTACAAAGTGCTAAGTATTTCTTAAAGATCAACTTGAGGTCAGGTTATCACCAACTGAGAGTGTAGGATAAAAATATACCTATAATGGCTTTTCGAACGCGAAATAGTCATTTTGAGTTTTTAGTTATGTCAATGGGCTAACTAATGTACCGGCAGCTTTCATGGATTTGATGAATAGAGTGTTTAAGCCATTCTTGGATGTATTTTTTATCGTATTTATAGATACTATTCTGGTGTATTCAAGTTCAGAAGAATACCATGTTAATCATTTACGACAGGTGTTACAAATCCTTCGCAATTGTAATTTGTATGCAAAGTTCTCCAAATGTGAGTTTTGGTTTAAATTGGTAGCATTCTTGGTTCATATTGTATCCAATGAAAGAATAAGAGTTGATTCTTAAAAGATAGAGGTATTGAAGAAATGGCCAACACGAATGACGCCTACGGAGGTTCGTAGTTTCCTAGGATTGGCAGGTTATTTTAGAAGGTTCGTTGGGGGGTTTTCTTCTATTTATACACCTTTAATAAAGTTAAAAAATAAAGAAGCTAAGTTTCAATGGGATGGAATGTGTGAAAGAAGTTTTCAAGATTTGAAGAATAAGTTGACTTCTACACCCATATTGGTACTTCCGTATGGTACGGAAGGCTATGTGCTATATTGTGATGCTTCAGGAGTTGGATTAGGATGTGGTTTGATGCAACATGGTAAAGTAATAGCTTATGCCTCTAGACAATTACGTCCACATGAGAAGAATTATCCAACACATGATCTTGAGCTAGCAGCAGTTATATTTTCTTTAAAAATATGGCACCACTATTCGTATGGGGTACATGTTGATATATATACCGACTACAAGAGTTTGAAATACCTCTTTAACCAGAGGGACCTAAATTTCAGACAGGAAAGATGTCTTGAGTTGTTAAAAGACTATGATGTTGATATCTTATATCATCTGGGCAAAAAAAATGTGGTAGTTGATGCACTAAGTTATAAGGTGATTGAAAGTAATTAAAGGATACCGATGGAAAGGTAATGGATAGCTAGGGATCTACACCAATTAGCTAGCTTAGGGGTTTACCTTATTGAATCTTTAGACAAAGGCATTATTGTGCAAAATGCAGCAAAATGCTCATTAGTAGCCAAAGTTAAAAAGAAACAATACATAGATCCTATTCTTTTACATCTTAAGGAAAATGTACAACAAGGTGTGAAAAAGGCATTTGATCTTACAGAAGATGGAATACTTTGATGCCAGAACAGTTTATGTGTACCAAATGTAGATGGGCTAAGAAAGTGGATTATAACTGAGGCACATCATTCAAGATATTCTATCCATCCCGGTTCAACTAAAATGTATCATGACTTGAAAGAGGTGTATTTGTGGGGTGACATGAAGAAGAACATTGCAGAATTTTTAGCTGAATGTCCAAATTGTCATCAAGTCAAAGTGGAGTACCAAAATCTAGGAGGTTATATGTATCTTATGGATCTACCAACTTAGAAGTGGTCTATGATCAATATGTATTTCATCAATGGTCTACCTCACTTGTCTCGAAAGTTTGATTCTATATATGTAATAATTGATAGACTCACTAAATCAGCACACTTTCTATCGGTTAAGACTATGTACACAGCTGAAGAGTATGCAAAATTATATATTAAAGAGATAGTTTGGTTGCATGGTAGTTTGGTTGCATGGAGTACCAATCTCTATTATATCTTATAGGGGAGCTCAATTTACCACACATTTTTGGAGGTCATTCCAGAAGAGTTTGTGAATGAAAGTAAGTTTAAGCATAACTTTTCACCCTCAAACGTATGGCCAGGCGGAACTTACACTCCAAACACTAGAGGATATGTTGCGTTCTTGTGTATTGAACTTCAAAGGTAGTTGGATGATCATTTTCCACTAATTGAGTTTGCATCCAACAATATTTATCACTCGAGTATCGAAATGGCACCTTATGAAGCTTTATATGCCAGAAAGTGTAGATCACCAATTGGGTGGTTTGAAGTGGGTGAAACTACCTTATTTGGGCCAGGTCTTGTTTATCAAGCTATAAAAAAAGTTAAGGTGATACAACAATGATCATAAATGGCTCAAAGCCGACATAAATCATATGCGGATGCTAGAAGAAGAGGGTTAGAGTTTTCTATAAGAGATTGGGTGTTCTTGAAGGTGTCTCCAATGAAAGAGGTAATGAGGTTTGGTAAAAAGGGAAAACTAAGTCCCCGCTACATAGGGCCATATAAAATTATTCAAAGATTTGGCCTAGTGTCATATGAGTTACACCTACTTGATAAATTATGGCCCAAAAATGACCAAGAAAGTCGGCCAAGAGCAGCCCTTTTCAAAAGGATTCAAACCAGCCCTTATAGCTTATTTTAACTAGCCAAAAAACATCTTTCAAGATTTTTTCTCTTGTTCTCTCTTAGCTATGCATCAGCACAAAAATTTCACTAGGATTCTTTGGAAACCTTCTTTCGAAGTTAAGGGTAAGTGAACAAATCATGAGCACATCTTAAGAATACTATAAGTATTATGTTCTCAATGATTAAACAATAATATATCCCATTTTAAGTTTGGCAGTCCCTTTATCCTTGATTATTAATAGATTTTTCTCTTCACTTTTGGTTTGTGAGTAAAAGGATCAAGCTATTGAAGAGATACATTAAGGGAAGAAACGACCACCGAAATTAAGGTATGGCTACATTCCACTTTTCCCCTTTTCCTATATACATATGTTGATTGAGGATTGTGTATATATTGTTGTTAAAAACTCAAGTGATGGTGAGTTCAACTTTTGGTTTCCATATTAAGGGATATTTGGGGCTGTTGTGGATCTATTTTATGTATGTATGTTGGGGACTGCTTGGTTGACATTGGGGGAAAGGTATGAATAATTTCCATTGAAAGGTAGATGAAGAGTATAATGGTACACAACCGAATTGAATGTCGCATAAGTTTACTACCCACGTCACTTGAAAAACTATTTTGAGAGTACAATAAAGATGAAATTATTAAGGGGATCTTATAAGAAGTTACATCATTTGTGAATATAATTGGTGAAGAATGAGGTTGAGAGAAGATCCTTGGATTAGTTGATTATGGGTTACTACCTGGTTACTGTTTTAGCAAGTTCAAATAGCATGAATATGGTAAATAAATACTAATACTAGTCTTATCCTATCGTAGATTAGTAATCTATAAGGGATGACATTAAGTGAAAGTGTGATCAGTTGTGTAGCAAGGTATGTATGGTTCATCGATCCTATAATCTTTGGCATGAATCTAACGCCTTTATTACAAATAAAGTTTCATAAGAGTTCTTCCTTTCAAGTTATACATAACTACAGCGTACAACCCCCAAGGTGGTTAACAACCTTATTTTAAATTGTTAGGTTGTTAAAGAACCTAAAGATGTGTTTGTTACTAGATTTGTCCATTTTTCTTTCTAAATAATAGTATGAAATGGGTGCTTTCAAAAATAAGCCTTACGAGTTGTTCTGTTAGTCAACATGACCTATGTTGTTAGTTAAGATCCTATGTGTTTTATTTCTATTATTGTTGTATTTTACCTCATTTCTACTGCATCTAGTGCATATTTTCATGCCTTTTGCTACTAGTCTAAAGTTCCAAATCTAATACATGACCACCAAAACAATAACTTTAAAGATGAAAAGAATGATCTGAAGTGATTCTATATATTTTTAGATGGAATCCCAGGGGTGGATAAAACACCAAGCATGGGTTGATTCCAACATTACAGGTGCTATCCCAGGGGCGAAAGTAAAGCCTAGTATGGGTCGATCCCGATTTATGTACTTATGAGAAATGTATCCCAGGGGATAAAATTCCTAGCATGGGTCATCCTTTTTTACCACTGATCAGCTGGTTATTTGTGTTATGCCTTATAATCTTATAAAGTAAAGAATAATAAAACAAAGCAAAGGATGTAATGTAAATGATCCCATAAGAACAAGCAAAGTTGGTATTCTATCCTTATCTTTATGGTTATATATTTATAACTAATTTTGTTTAGCTCTTATCTTATTTATTGTCACTTCATGTCGTACATACTCAGTATACTGTAACACCCCGAGAACCTATTCCGAGATGTCACACGGTGATTAGGGCTACACGTAGCCCCAAGCTAACCCTTGGAACCTAACACCACCTCAAGGAACTAAATTCAACAATAATCTTGCAAAATAAAGATACATACCACATCTGGTTCAAGAGAGATACTGAAAATACTAAACTGTACAACCAAAATGCATATTAAATATCTGTACATACCCTCTCTCTAGTCTGACAAAGCCTTTATACATCAATATCATGGAGCCATTGGAACAAACCCCAACTGACTCAACAGTACTGAAAGCCACAACAACAAAACCATATCACAAAATATAGACACACTCCTCGAACCATGAGGACTCACCAACTGCAGAGATATAGTGAAGGTACTCAAAAATCACTGTCGCTGCTGAGACTGAGCACATGAACCTATATCATGAGAAAATATAGTGCACAAAAGAGTATGGGAGTCATTACTTGGGAATGTACTGAGTATGTGGGGGTGCATGCAACATTTTAAATAATATCATAAATGTGTAAGGAAATCATGCATGCTAACAATAATTACTCTCTTCGCTTGAATTACCTGAAACATTACTTCCATAAATCATCAATAAAACACATGCTTCATAAATCTCATAAATCATTTGACTCAACTCAAACTCTTAAACTCATGACTTGGAGTGACTCGGTAACTCAATAACTTAAATAGTTATGAACTTGGGATTTTCTTATAATAGATATAAATTATACCATGTGAGCCGCATAGAGTCCAACGTTTTGCCATCCTAAGGAGAGAACCCCACATTGGCGGGAGCATCGTACTCTTGTCAGGGAGTACAACCTCAATTTCACAAAAACATTCCCATACTCGTCCTTTGGCCCATAATTATCAACATCAATCCTACGGTGGAACGTAGTTTTGGGAAAATACCACAAATCCCGCTCGATGCTAAATACTCTTCCCAGACTCATCTCAGAACGCGTTAGGAAATCCACCTTAATCAATATCAACTCATGGGTCTATTATAAAGACCAAAACATAAATATATATACCTCATCTCTGAATCATAAACATCTTGTGGATTCCTAACTCGACTCAACTCAACACAATCTTTCTCAACATCAAGTACATTTTCTTATCAAATCATTTCAAATATCAAAATCTTGGAGCAAACATCATAGGAATCATTCTTGACTCTCAAGTTCAATATACATATGTATTCAACAATCAACTTCTCATGGAAGGCTTAAACCATGACACTTATCTCAAATCATTTGAAAATCATCAATTCATAATAAAAATATTCAACTCATGGCATAAATCCTCATTTCAAGAAATATGATGGTAAATATATCATAATTTCAAACTTAATCAACTCAAATCTCATAAATCACAAATAGAGAAATTTGGGTGCAATCCCACTTTGCAAATTCAAGTAAATCAATAATAGAAATTAAATATTTAGGCATAAGAACGAAAGGAGTGTTCTTGTTCAAACTCCACACACCTTGATTCGGATTTTGGAGAGGAAGAAACTTGATATAAACTTCTTTCTTGCACCTTTGAGCTAAATTTCTTGATGCTTTTTACTCAGAGAACTCGATACTTTAACAACTCGGTGAAATATATGGAAGATTTCTTGAATTTCTTGAAGAAGATTTGGATTTGGAAGAGAGAAATAAACTCTAGCTTCTCTTTTGATTTTTGGAATGGAGAAAAAAATGGATTTTCTCTCCTCTACTAGAATATATATAGAGAGAGCAAAATGGGTGGAAAAGATCAAATTACCCTTGAGAAAATTCTAGACTGGAGCTCGATTTTTGTTCTTGGTGCGATGCGCCACAATTTTGAATATTCACTGGATTTTGACAATTGGGAAATGGTTCAGTGGCGCGATGCGGTGAAGTCATTTTTCCACTTGGTCGTGACCAGGAAGGGCACCACGATGTGGAGGAATCATGTTGGTGCACTGGAAATTGATAATCCTGAAATTGAGCCTTGGCGCGATGTGGTGAAATTATGGAGGATCACTGGAAAATGACAATTGCCATTTTGGATGGCTCCACGGCGCGCTAAAGTGCCAGTTGGCACACTTTCTCACTAAAATGGCTCTAACTCTTCACCCGAGTGTCTGATTTGGGTAAATTTGGTATCGATGGAAATCTTATTCAATTATCCACATGACAAAAAGTAGAAATTAGAGAAATACCACATGGTTTAAACATCAATAACTTTGGAAGTCACCCATACTCACTTAGAAGACGAATTTAGGTTTAAGAAACGATCGGGGTATTACATACACTCTTTGTATTGACACCCTTCGAGGGGGACACTATGTTTCATTATGGATGTATAGTTATTCCATCTATTAGACCACCCCAGTAGGAGCACACGACATCCAGCTGCTATTGGTGAGCTCGAAGTTGATTCGGAGCTTTTCGAGACTGTTATTTTTTTTTTGTATTGTATAGTTGTTATGAGCAAGGCTGGGGTTTTTCACTCCCTTAACAAAGCCCATGTGTCTTTTATAGGCTTTGCATACTAATGTGAAGTTAAGTATGGTAGTATTGTGTTATTTTAACATTGTGGCCCCAATGGCCAAGTATTGTATATGTAGGTTTGGACTTACTTACGTGGTTTGTTTTATCAGTGCATCATATCCAAACTAGAATAACCTTTGAATGACATAGTTATATGCATGAAAAGTACATGGTTACGATTTTGTTATCCCAAAACGGGTGCTTCTCCTCCCCAATGGAATTTGGGGCGTAACAATAAGTACAACTAAAGCTGGGATATAATAAAACATAGATATTGTATGAATACTGGGTCTGAAACTACATGATGTAAACTAACATAAATTATGGATTGGAATATACAATCAAACTGAGCACGATGTATAAACATACTAACTTATCTGATTAACTAAATGTCTGATAGCTGAATACTGATCATGTAAGATTGAACTGTACTTAGTCTGAATAACTGCACTAAAACTGTAGAGTATAATACATTTAAGGTAAGGATTGACTAAGTAACATGAGGTAGTTGAGCATGAATTCATGAAAAAACTATATTATTTAAGAATACGAGATCAAGCATATAACATGATTCTGAAATAGTCTATAAGCTGAGATACTGAAATACTGATAACTGAATAACTGATAACTGTACACTATGGTCAAGAAAACCTTAAACTAAACTGAGTTAATAATTGTATTATTGGACTGAGACTGTAACAAAGATGGTAACTGAGACTGTAACTGATACTGTATCTATGATGTTAACTGAGACAGTATCTGAGACTGTAACTAAGACTATATTTGAGATTGAACTTGAACTAAATACTGAGTTCTGATAATTGAGTAACTAATAGCTGCGATTACTGATAACTAAGTTACTAATAACTGGTTGACTATTTCTGACAGACCTGATTTTGTAGAATTACATTGAGTTCCATACTAAGTCTGAAGCTTAAACTGTAACTGTGGGAGTGTTCATCTAACCATCATGCCCCTCTCTGAAATTGATTGGGTTCCAACTTGTATCCTCAGTTAGAAATAAGTTAGTACCGTGCCATGGGTAAAGACAAGATGAAGAGTCATTCTAAATATGAAAGGTGATCTAAATGAGAATAGTGGTACTCTCAATCTAGCAGGTAAAACACATCATCAACCCTCAATCTGGCAGGTTGATATCACAATCTATACTGGCTACGTAGTTTTGGAACACAAGGACTGCTTTTAAGGATCACAACTTCTACTGGCAGGTGAGTCTCCATCCTTGGGTTCACTCGGTGCTGAATTCTACTCTCAACTAAATAGACACAGAATGGGTTTCTAAACTGTACTAGGCTGGACTGAACTATTACTGATCGTGTTAACTGGATGAAATAGATTGAGTTCAGTGAGTGTTGTAACTGACTGAGTACTATTCTAAAGTTACAGTAATTCTAGTTAAACAGTTGGATTTTGGGGTGTTGAATACCCCAGTACTAGATAACAATAACACCAAGATCATACTAAGGCTTTGAGGACATGATAAATAGTCATTATTTTAAGAAACCCATCACTTGGGCATTTCATCAAACTCTTGCAATTCATGGTTTAAACTAATCATGGGGATAGTTTTAGACATGTAGAAATAGCATGAATTCAATTTTAAAAATCACCAATTAAGGCTTTAAAATGGGACAATTCATCAAACACATTGGGATATTGAACTTGGAATGGGAATATCTTAAACATAGGAGCATAGCATGGTGACATAACTAAATTCATGAATTTGGGAATTTACATGTAATTCTCTTGAAATAGGACATAGGCGTTTCATCAAAACATGTAAAGTTCATAGCTTGAGCGTAAGGATGTCTTAAACATAAGGAAACAATAGGGTTCCATGGAAAAATTAATAACATGGGGATTCATATTGAAATTGACTTAACATGATATGGTAATTTCATCAAACATGTGAAAGACATAAAGTTAAAACATGGGAATGTTTCTAAACATCTTGAATTGTGAATCTATCATGGAAATTAGTTGAATAAAGCATGGAAAACTCAAATTCATAGCATCAGGAATTCAAAATCTTGTATGGAATCATACATGGGCTGATTGAATTAAAAATACCAAGAAGACACAAAATTCAATCATTCTTGAACATACAGAATACCATAATAATGAAAAAATCATTCTTTAATTAAAAGAAAGGGGTTTTTGGGCTCCATGGGTGAAAGAGGACCAATGGATAAACTCCCACATAACTTAAAGCTTTAATTTTTAAGGAGGAACAAAATCATGAAAGCATTCTTGAATTTGGAAACTTGAGTTCTATCTTTTCTTGAAGAAAAATTGATGAGGTTCATGGTGTTCTTGAGGAGGCTAAGGCTTTTCTTTGAGAGAAAAGACGAATAATTGAGTGTATATTACTTTTGGGGGCTGGAATTAAGTGTTGTGGGCAGATATGGGTGAGCAAAAGTGACCAAAGTGCCCCTATACCCTTAAAAAACTGAATTAGCATGTGAAACAATTTCGTAACGCGCTGGCAGATGCGTCGCATTGCTATCACGTTAGCTTATTGCTTCACACAGAAAATGCCATAACTTTTCTCTCGGGTATTGGATTTAGGTAAAATGGGTATCGTTAGAAAGCTAATTTAATTATATACAATTTGGTATATCTTGAGATGAAAAATTCAATGTACATAAAAAGTTATATACATTTAAAGTAGACTCTTGTAGAATTAAATGTCAAACTTTGGATGAATCAAAGGCTCTAAGATCAACTTTGTTCTAAGTGATTCTTGTGAATATTTTTTACCTTGAAATCAAATCAAACATGATAATAAAGATCATGAAACTCATATTTGTAAAGGAATCATTTAGATCATAGCTTATACACGTAGGAACGATGATTCAAAGACTAGCCCAAAAATGTGGGTTATTACATGCATATGTGGTTATGATGATAGTCTAGAATGTCAAGTTTATACATATATATATATATATATATATATGTATGAATGAATTGCAAGTCAATGAAGGTCTATTAAGGGATGAATTTATTTGTTAAGGTTGAAAGAAGAATTATTCTTGAGATCTGAAGTTGTGAAAACACAGGGTGTATTGAATTCATGATTCTGACTAGTATTACAGTGTTATGGATGCACTTTGTAGATTTTAGTAGTCTTGAACATAGTGAGAGAATTTGGTTTAGCTCAGACTTCAGTAGATAGAGTTATTAGTGCCCATATGAATATTTTAAGTAGCCTTAAGTGAAGTGGAGTTCTGAAGTGGAATGTATTGTTGAGGGAGAATTTGGGCAGTATGGCTAAGCTCGAGAGTAGTAATTGTAATGACTAAGGAATAGAAATTGAAGTTTATATTTCATAGGCCTGTATTATATGTTACAAAGCTATATCCACATTAAGAGTCCTTACTCATACATCTTATTCAGATCATGCCCAAGTTCTTTACTTCCTACTGTTATTATAACTTCTTAGAAAGAGCATTGAAGAAATACTCTGGTTGAGTATAAGATTTCAGTGTAATTCAGTCCATATAGCTAGAAATTTAGTTTAGCAGTCAAACAAATAAGTTCCTATGACTTTTCCCTCTTCTGATCTAGTCTTACTTTCAGAAGGTTCACTAATATTTCCATTCCAAGAGAGAGTTTATTCGCATCCATGTAAATTATGGATTCAGTTCAATTCATGCATCGTGATTTAGATTCAGACATTTTTTCATGATTAAGTTAATATGTGCCTCGTGCATCATCTCATGCTTTTCTTAGTATTTCAACCTAGTAAGTATCATTTGGGGATAGAATAATCCCAAAGGGGAGATGTTGTAATACCCAGAGATTTTATGTCTTAAACCTCTCAACTTTTATTTACGTAACTAGGTCTAGCCTAAGGTAATGGTTCCTCACAATTTGACTCTCTTGTTTCTATCTTATCCTTATAACCATTCTGAAGTCATTGCATGCATTCAGGAAATCAGTTCAGTCATGTGTCATGTTTCTGACTTGTCATGTAATCATGTTTTCTATTATGCATGTTCAGTATATGATTTTAGTATCTCCAATTTTCTAAGCTCAATCAATCTTATTTAAGGATGAATGTTTCCAAGGGTGATATATTGTAATACCCCATCTCATTCTTAACTTAGTACAACTTCTATTTGTATGCATAAGAGGCTTAAAGCCTTGAAATTTCAATAAGTATTGGGGACTTAATCATATTTTTGGCCTCTTAACTTTAAGTATTTTTAAATTGGTTATCTGAACCCCGAAATATTGGTTTTTATGTTAATTTATGTTCAGGGGTGTAAGGAACATGTCTCGAGGATGTTTTGGATTTTTTGGATGAGGATTGGGTAGTGTTTGGATTTTGATTCCAGCAGCTCACCGAGATAGCATCGGTTTGTGGTGCTTATAGTGATGAACTATTAATTGCATCACGATGGCCCATTAAACTACATTTTAGTTGTTGATTTAATCTATTGGGGGGGAAGTAATGTGTTTTCCCATCTAATTAATTCGTAAAAACAAGAGTTAAAACATCAGTTAGGGCATTATTTGCCCATCTTCTTAAATTTCCTCTCAAAGAAAACCCTACCCTTTCCCTAAGATCATCAAATTCTATTCCTTCCTCTCCAAGGAAACTAAGAATTCAAGCTTCCAAAATGCAAGAACCTTCAAGAAAATTGGTATTCTTCTTTCAAGATTAAGGGTTTAAGGTATGTGTGATGTTCATCCATGGGCCCTTTTCACCCTGTAGTCCAAGAATCCATTTTTATGTTTTTAATGATGAATTTTACATGTTAATGATGAATTATCTCCATGAATCTCTTATGAATTTTGATTTATGTATTGTGCTTACAAGTGTTTTGATGGAATGAGCCTTTACAGGTTTGAATGATGAATTTTTCATGTTAAATCCCTAACTTATGGTTTTAGTATTGTAATAATGTTATTCACATTATTTACCCATACCCATGTTTAAGTTCATGAATTTCATGTGTTTGATACATTCCTAAAGGTTGGATTTTAAACAATGATCCTCTATTATGGTTTCAGAGTTTTTATATGTTCGTATTATTATTTCCATTCAATGCTGAAGGGTTATGAACACCCGATACTTAGTTGTTTACATAGTTTTAGTATCTTAAAAATAAATTCAGATTTAACATAAGCATTATCATTCAGTCAGTTATTATGGTCATTTGTTTGTTCAATTGAGCTTAGTTCAGTCTAGTAATCAATGTCAGTTCAGTTGGCAGTATGATTTGGCACCAAGTGAATGCAAGGATGGCGGCTTCCCCATCAGTTAGGTAGAGTCATTAATATAAGTCCCTATATTCCAAAACTATATAGCCAGGTAGGATATGAGAAGTCACCCTTTTGTTAGTCTTAACTTCCTCTCATATGTCACTCGTTATTTAGGCTTGACACCCTGGTCCTTTGGGATATCATATTAATGGATCCACATAGCCAGTATTAGTATCTGTGGCACAGTACTGACACCCTTCTAACTGGGGTACACATTAGACCTCGATTAGCTCAAATTAGGGCATGTTGATTAGACGATTCCTTCTATATTCTCAGTTTAGTATTTAGTACAGAATTCAATTCAGAGTTGCTTGACACAGCATAAAGACTTCCAGTTGTTCAGTAATCAGATTTTAGTAATTCAGTTTACAACTTATTTTAGAAACATTATATGCTTGGTTTTGCATTCTTAGTATTTTAGTTTTCTTGCATTCATGTTCAATTATCTCATTCTATATAATCAATCATTATTTCATGAACAATTTACCCATGTAATTCAGCCTAATCCCACCTCATATACAATACAGTCAAAGTATTGATCGCTTACTTTTCTTTGCGCTATGATGTCATATATAATAGGTTCGAACACACAATTTCTTTATAATGCTTAGATAGTTCAGCATTATAGTAGCAGTAGCAGTGGTGAGTCCTCTGTCATGCCTCAAATTCCGCTGAGGCGGACATGCACCCATTTTGGGAGAACCAACTCGTAACCATGTACTTTTCATGCATGTAACTATGGCACTCAAAGGTACTGATAATATGGATATGATGCGTTGATAAAACAAACCACATAAGTAAGTCCGAACCTACATAGACAAGACTTGGCCATAGGGGCCACAACGTTAAATGAACACAATACTGCCATACTTAACTTCACATTAGTCTTCAAACTCTCTAAAATACACATGAACATAGTTAAGGTCGGGACAAACCCCCTCCTTTCTCATAACTACAATACAATACCAAAATATATATAATAAGCTCGGAAAGCTCTGAATCAACTTGGACCTTACCAATATCAGCAGGATGTCCTGTGCTCGTACTGGGTGGTCTACTAGCTGGAGTACCTATACCTGCAGCATGAAATATAGTATCCCCCATGAAGGGTGTCAATACAAATAGTGTACTGAGTATGTACGACATGAAGTGACTATAAATAAGATAAGATCTCAACAAAATCAGTTGTCACTATATAACTATAAAGATAAGGATAGAATACCAACTTTTCTTGGTCTTATGGTATCAAGTACATTACATCACTTACTTTGCTTTATTCGTCTTTACTTTATAAGATTATAAGGCATAATACAAATGATCAACTGATCAGTGGTAAAAGAGGATGACCCATGCTAGGCACCCTTGGGATACTTTCCTCATAATTACACAAATCAGGTTCGACCCATGATAGGCTTTCCTTTCACCCATGGGATACCACCTGTAATGTTGGTATCGACCCATGTTATGTGTTTCTTCCACCCCTGGGATACCACCTAAAATATATAAAATCATTTCAGATCATTCTTTTCGTCTTTAAAGTTGTTATTTTTGTGGTCATGTATTAGATTTGGAACTTTCTACCAGTAGCAAAAGGTATGCAAATAATCACTAGATACAGTAGAAATAAGGTAGAATATAACAATAATAGAAATATAACACATAGGATCTTAACTAACACCATGGGTCATATTGACTAAGAGAACAACTCGTATGACTTATTTCTGAAAGCACCCATATCATACTTGTATTTAAAAAGGAAAATGGACAGAGTAACAAACACATATTTAGGTGATTTAACAACCTAACAAGTTAGAAAAAGGTTGTTAACCACCTTGGGGGTTGTACGCTGTAGTTATGTATAACTTGAAAGGAAGAACGCTTAGGAAGCTTACTTTGTAACAAAGGTGTTAGATTCATGCCAAATAGTATTGGATTGATGAAACATACATACCTTACTGCACAACTGATAGCATAAGACTAGTATTAGTAGCTAACTAATATATTCATGGCATTTAAACTTGCTAAAACAGTAATTGGGTTGTAATCCACAATCAACAAATCCAAGGGTGTTCTTTCAACCTCGTTATTCTCCAATTACATTCACAGGTGATGTAAATTCTTATAAGATCCCCTTAACCGTTTCTTCTTCATGGTACTCTCAAAATAGTATATCAAGTGAAGTGGGCAGTAAACTTATGCGACATTCAAATCGGTGGTGTACCATTATACTCTTCTTCTTTCTTTCAATGGAAATTATTCACACCATTCCCCCGACGTCAACCAAGCATACCCCAACATAGATACATAAATCAGATCCAAAATAGCCCCAAATATCCCTTAATATGGAACCCAAAAATTGAACTCACCATCCCTTGAGTTCTTAAAAACAATATATACACAATCCTCAACCAACACACGTATATAGGAAAAGGAAAAATTGGACAGTAGTCATACCTTAAATTCGGTGGTAGTTATTACTTTAATGTATATCTCTTCAATATCTTGATACCTTTACTCACAAATCAATAGTGAAAAGAAAAATCTCTTAATAATCAAGGATAAAGGGACTGCCAAACTTAAAAAGGGATATCTTATAGTTTAATCATGGAGAACATAATCCTTATAGTATTCTTAAGATGTGATCATGATTTGTTCACTTAACTTTAACTTGGAAGTAATGTTTCCAAAGAACCCTAGTGGAATTTTAGGTTTGCTGCATAGCTAAGAGAGAACAAGAAAGAAAATCTTGAATGCTATTTTCTTGGCTAGTTAAAATAAGCTATAAGAGCTGGTTTTAATCCCTTTAGAAAGAGCTTCTCTTGGCCGACTTTCTTGGTAATTTTTGTGCCATAATTTATCAAGTAGGTGATGCACCTACTTGTCCATTATATTGGGCCTTTGTGGATTAAAAACTATTGGGCCTTGGCTGCACATTCTCCTAATTTTCTCTTCTTTAATTTGGGCCAGAACTAACTTAAGTAGGTGGCAGTGTATTTGTCCAAATAAGCTGGTCAAGGTATCCTTAATAGTTTATGCACCTACTTTGTTTTTAGATTGGTCAAAACGTCAAACTAGGTGTTTCACCTACTAGTTTAAAATAATTCAAGCAAGCATCTCCATATTTTATTCCATTTTAAGATCAAAATGCTTATAGTTAAAATTAAAACTTGGTCACTTCATCCTCTAGTTTCAAATACCTACTTAAGGGCCCAATTTTAGATGCTCTCATCGATGGTAACTTAATCATACCACATTTCAGTACATGTGGGAATTCTTCCAAACCTATCTTACCATCACCAATCACAGAGGATATCCAAGCCCATTACCTACACCATAAGTCCATATAAAGTTCCACATAAGTAGAACTAGTACATGCGGAACATAGGGTGTTACATCCTACCTCCGTTAGAAATATTCATCCTCGAATGCTAGCATAACTAGCTAACCTAAACAAATAAAAGACTAAGTTTAAACTCATTGTTATCCACAAAACACTTGTGTATTTAAACTTACTTGTTTATTCCCCAAATCAGCATCCTTGGACCAAGTCTTTAGATTTAAATAAATGATGGTATTTTGACTTCATTGCTTCTTCGTCTTCCCATGTAATTTCTTCTACTTGTGGGCTCCTCCAAAGCAGTTTTACTGAAGCTACTTCTTTATTTCTTGACTTATTTACTTGCAATCTAGTAAAGCAGTAGGCACTTCTTCATAGCTGAGTTCTTCCGTAACCTGCACATCTTTAGTAGGAGTAATATGAGATTTATCTCCTATGAACTTGTGGAGCATTGACACAAAAAACACCGGATACACCATTGAAAGCTCTTGGGGTAGGTCTAACTCATATGCTACTTGAACAAATCTGTGAATAATTTTATATAGACCTATGTAGCGGGGACTTAGTTTTCCCTTTTTACCAAACCTCATTACCCATTTCATTGGAGACACCTTCAAGAACATCAAATCTCCTATAGAAAACTCTAACCCTCTTATTCTTGAATCCACATATGATTTATGTCGGGTTTGAGCTATTTCTAATCATTTTTGTATCACCTTAACTTTTTTCTATAGCTTAATGAACAAGATCTTTCCTAAATAAGGTATTTTCACCAATATCAAACCACCCAATTAGTGATCTACACTTTCTGCCATATAAAGCTTCGTAAGGTGCTAATTTGATACTCGAGTGATAACTATTGTTTTATGCAAACTCAATTAGTGGTAAATGATTATCCCAACTACCTTTGAAGTCCAATACACAAGAACGAAACATATTGTCTAATGTTTGGATTGTACGTTCCACCTGGCCATCCATTTGAGGGTGAAAAGTTGTGCTTAAACTTACTTGATTTCCCCAACTCTTCTGGAATGACCTCCAAAAATGTGTGGTAAATTGAGCTCCCCTATTAGATAAAATAGAGATTGGGACTCCATGGAGCTGAACTATCTCTTTAATATATAATTTCGCATAATCTTCAGCTGTGTACGTAGTCTTAACCGGTAGAAAGTGTTCTGATTTAGCGATTTTATGAACTATTACCCGTATAGAATCAAACTTTCGAGATAAGGGAGGTAGGCCAGTGATGAAATACATATTGATCATATCCCACTTCCAATTTAGGAGCTCCATAAGGTGCAAATAACCTCCTGGCTTTTTTTTCTACACTTAGACTTGTTGATAATTTGGACATTTAGATATAAATTCTGAAATGTTCTTCTTCATGTCGCCCCACCAATCCACCTCTTTTAAGTCATGATACATTTTAGTTGAACCAGGATGGATAAAATATCTTGAATGATTTTCCTCCGTCATAATCTGCTTTCTCAGCCCATCTACATTAGGTACACATAATTTGCTTTGGCATCGAAGTCTTCCCTCTTCTATAAGCTCAAATTCCTTTGTCACACCTTGTTGTACATTTTTCTTAAGTTGTAAAAGAATAGGATCTATGTATTGTTTCTCTTTAACATTGGATACTAATGAGGATTCTACTATATTTTTCACAATAACGCCTTTGTCAGAAGATTCAATAAGGCAAACCCCCAAGCTAGCTAATTGGTGTAGATCCCTAGATATCCCTTGCCTTTCCATGGGCTACCTATAATTACTTTCCATCGCCTTACGACTTAGTGCATCAGCTACCACATTTTCTTTGCCTGGATGATATAAGATATCAACGTCATAGTCTTTTATCAATTCAAGCCATCTTCGCAGCCTCAAATTTAGGCCCCTCTAGTTAAACAGGTACTGCAAACTCTTGTGGTCGGTATATATATCAACATGTACCCCATACATATGGTGGTTCCATATTTTTAAAGCAAATATAACTGCTGCTGATCATGTATTGGATAAATCTTCTCATTTGGACGCAATTGTCTTGAGGAATAAGCTATTACTATACCATATTGCATCAAAATACATCCTAAGACAACTCCTGAAGTGTCATAATATACTACATAGCCTTTCGTGCCATCCGAAAGTACCAATATGGGTGTAGAAGTCAACTTATTCTTCAAATATTGAAAACTTCTTTCACACATTTCATCCCATTTAAACTTAGCTTCTTTATGTGTTAACTTTGTTAAGGGTGCAAAAATAGAAGAAAACCCTCAACGAACCTTCTATAATAACCTGCAAAGCCTAGGAAACTAGGAACCACCGTAGGCATCATGGGTCTTGTTCAATTCTTTACTACCTCTATCTTTTGAGAATCAACTCTTGTTCCTTCATCAGATACAATATGACCCAAGAATGCTACTGATTTTAACCAAAAATCACATTTGGAGAACTTTCCATGCAACTTACGATCGCGAAGGATTTGTACCTGTCACAAATGAATAGCATGGTCTTATTTTTATCTTGAATAAACAAGAATATCATTTATAAATACGATGAAAAATACATTCAGGAATGGCTTAAACACTATATTTATCAAATCCATGAAAGTTGCTGGTGCATTAGTTAGCCCAAATAACATAAATATAAATTCAAAATGACCATATCGCGTTTAAAAAGCCTTTTTAGGTATATCTTTCTCCTTCACTCTAAGTTGGTGACAACCTGACCTCAAGTCGATCTGTGAGAAACACTTAGCACCTTGTACCTAATCAAACAAATCATTAATTCTAGGAAGGGGATATTTGTTCTTAATTTTCACCTTATTCAATTGTAGATAATCAATACACATTCTCAACATGCCATCTTTCTTACGTACAAATAACACGGGTTCGCCCCAAGGAGATATACTCAGACTTATGAAACCTTTTTCCAACAAACCTTTTAATTGTTTCTTCAATTCATATAATTCTACAGGGGACATTCTATAAGGGGGGATAGAAGTCAGTTGAGTTCCTGGGATCACATCAATACCAAAATCTACTTCTCTTTATGGAGGTAAACCCAAAAGCTCTTCAGGAAATACATCAAAAAATTCATTTACTAGTGAGATGGACTGAAGAGTTGGTGACACTGCCTCTATATCTTTTACCCTTACTAGATGGCATATGTATCCTTTGGATATCATTTTCCTTGCCTTAATATAAGAAATAAACTTACCCCTTGGGGCCCTAATATTACCCTACCACTCAAGGACTACTTCCTTAGGAAAATGGAAATGCACCCTCTTAGCTGGGTAATCCATTGTGGCAACACAAGAATACAACTAATCCATACCCATTATAACATCAAAATCCACCATTTCAAGGCCCACAAGTTCATCCAATGTAGCATGATTACAAACAGTTACTATACAATTACGGTAAACTCTTTTAGCTATAATAGATTCGCCAATTGGTGTAGACACTTTAAATGGCTTAGCTATTAATTCTAGTGTTCTTTTGAACTTACCATCAATTAATGGAGTGAAATATGATAATGTAGATCCTGGATCAATTAATGCATATACCTTATGTAAAAAGATGGACAATGTACCTGTAACCACGTCAGGAGAAGCCTCTAAATTTTTTCAACCTGCTAGAGCATATGTATGATTCTAAAAACCACTAGAACTAGATCCCTTTATACCTAAACCACGACCATTAGGTATCCGCTTACCACTACCAAAAGAAGGAACCGAGTTGGATGATGTAACAGTAGATCCAGTAGGTCGTGCCATATTTGTCATGCCCCTTTTAGGACAATCTCTCATTATGTGTCCCGGTGTGCCACACCAATAACAAAAATTTGTCCCAAATCGACTTGAACCTAGATGATTTCTTCCACAATGCTTACAAAGCAGTCTAGGAGGTCTTGATTGGCTTGCACCTCCTTGCTATCGATACCCCACTACTTGTGAACCTTGACTCTCACTTTTTTCCCTAATTCATTTCCCTTAAACCCCTGGAATCGAGGAGGAGCACTTTATGTGGAGTAGGAAGGTGATGGTCTAGGGGGTCTATAAAAAAATTGAGGCCTGAATTCACTTTGAGATGGAGAAAATTGTCCCATAGATCTAGCCCTCTTGGAGTGCCCTCTTTCCAGCTCTTGTGTCCTTCTTTACCTTTGATTATCCATTTTTTGAGCAAAATATTGTATTCTTTCTATATCTATGTCTTTATTCAATACAACAATAGTACAATCTCTAACCAAATATGGGTCCAATCTATCCACATACCAATGAACTCTATCCTCTATAGTAGCCACTACATTAGGAGCATACCTGGCAAAAGAATTAAATTAAAGACTGTACTCCCTCATGATCATATTCCTTTGGCAAAGATTTAAAAACCGATCTGCATAGGTCTCTCAAATCTCGAATGGAAGATAATGACCAAGAAATGTTGTTTTGAATTCTTCCCAACCAGCTAAAGGTGCACTTATACCCCTTGATTTTTTCCAAGCTTCATACCACAATATAGCCACCCCCTTTAATCGATATGCTTCTAACTCCACTGTCTCTTTACCAGATACATGCATAATATCTAAATCCTTTTGAATATGATCAATAAAGTCTTGTGGATCTTTATTAGGATCTTACCCAATATATTAAGGAGGGTCTAATTTTAGTAAATCCTGGGTCCGTAAACTGGCTACCCTATCCACACCACTATAGCCCATATTTGGGCCAACTTGTCCTTGACCTTTTCCTGTAACTATATATGTTAATAATTGCACCGCATTCTTCAAATCTTGCTTAGTAGCATTAATAGGTGAATCTGGGAGTACTCCCCTCCTCCTTAGCTCTTTTAGAGATGGAGGAGTAAAAGAAGTCTGTGATTCAAACTCATCTTGGGCCTCACTTTTATCAACATATCTAGGTGGTGATTTGCTTGCCCCTTCTCTGACAGCCACATCTACTTGCTTACTCTTCTTACTTTTACTCCTTCTTGTAATCGGCATCATTACTCTATTTAAAAAAAAAATATTTAAGGTTAAATACAATTCAAACTATATTTTATGATCTAAGGAATGAACAAAAAGAAACAACTCCTAAATGCCTCGTAGCCTCCTACTTATAGATGTGGTTCACAACACACCCATAAGAAAGACTCTACATAGACTCGGCTTTGCAGATGACTCCCTAGGATGACCTTGTCTGATACTAATTTGTCACGCCTCAAATTTTGTTGGGGCGGATAGGCACCCATTTTTGGAGAACCAACTCGTAACCATGTACTTGTCATGCATGTAACTATGGCACTTAAAGTTTCTGCTATTATGGATATGATGCGTTGATAAAACAAAGAACATAAGTAAGTCCAAACCTACATACACAAGACTTGGCCATTGGGGACAAAACATTAAAAGAAAACAATACTACCACACTTAACTTCATATTAGTCTGCATAACCTCGAAAAGATACATGGACTTAGTTAAGGTCGGGACAAAACCCCGCCTTGCTCATAACTACTATACAATACCAAAATATATATTAAAGAATCCCAAAGCTCCAAATTAACTTGGATCTCACTAATAGTAGCTGGATGTCCTGTGCTCCTACTGGGTGGTATACTAGCTGGAGTACCTGTACCTACGGCATGAAACATAGTGTCCCCCTACGAAGGGTGTCAATACAAAGAGTTTTCTGAGTATATACAACATGAAGTGACTAAAAATAAGACAAGATCTCAACAAAATCAGTTATCAATATATAACTATAAAGATAATGATAGAATACCAACTTTGCTTGTGCTTATGGGATCATGTCCATTACATACCTTAATTTGCTTTATTCATCTTTACTTTATAAGATTATAAGGCATAATACAAATGACTAGTTGATCAGTGGTAAAAGAGGATGAACTATGCTAGGCATTTTAACCCCTGGGATACGTTCCTCATAAGTACAAAAATTGGGATCGACCCATGCTAGACTTTCCTTTTGCCCCTGGGATACCACGTATAATGTTGGGATCGACCCATGCTACAATTTCTTCCACCCCTGGGATACCACCCAAAATATATAGAATCATTTTAGATCATTATTTTGGTCTTTAAAGTTGTTATTTTTGTAGTCATGTATTAGATTTGGAACTTTGGACTAGTAGCAAAAGGTATGCAAATATGCACTAGATGAAGTCGAAATGAGGTAGAATATAACAATAATAGAAATATAAAACATAGGAGCTTAACTAACACCATGGGTCATGTTGACTAAGAGAACAACTCATAAGGCTTATTGCTGAAATCACCCATATCATACTTGTATTTAGAAAGAAAAATGAACAGATTTAGTAACAAACACATCTTTAGGTGCTTTAACAACGTAACAAGTTAGAATAAGGTTGTTAACCACCTTGGGGGTTGTAAGCTGTAGTTATGTATAACTTGAAAGGTAGAACGCTTAGGAAGCTTACTTTGTAACAAAAGAGTTAGATTCATTCCAAAGAGTATAGGTTCGATGAACCATACATACCTTGTTGCACAACTGATCACACTTTCATTAACGTCTTCCCTTTTAAATTACTAATCTACAATAGCATAAAACTAGTATTAGTAGCTAACTAACATATTCATGGCATTTAAAATTACTAAAACAGTAATCGGGTAGTAATCCACAATCAACTAATACAAGTATATTCTCTCAACCTCGTTCTTCTCCAATTATATTCACACGCAATGTAACTTCTTCTAAGATCGCCTTAACCGTTTCATCTTTATTGTAATCTCAAAACAGTACATCAAGTGACTTGGGCAATAAACTAATGTGACATTTAATTTGGTGGTGTACCATTACACTCTTCTTCTACCTTTCAATGGAAATTATTCACACCATTCCCCCAACGTCAACCAAGCATCCCCCAACACACATACATAAATCAGATACAAAACGACCCCAAATATCCCTTAATATTGCAACCAAAAATTAAAATCACCATTCCTTAAGTTCTTAACAACAATATAAACACAATCCTCAACCAACACACATATATAGGAGAAGGGAAAAATGGATAGTAGACTTACCTTAATTTCAGTGGTAGTTTTTTCCCTTAATGTATATCTCTTCAATAGCTTGATCCCTTTACTCACAAATCAAAAGTGATGAGAAAAATCTTTTAATAATCAAGGATAAAGGGACTTCCAAATTTAAAAAGGGATATCTTATAGTTTGATCATGGAGAACATAATCCTTATAGTATTCTTAAGATGTGATCATGAATTTTTTCACTTACCTTTCACTTGGAAGGATGTTTTCCAAAGAACCCTAGTGGAATTTTAGGGCTACTGCATAGCTAAGAGAAAACAAGAGAGAATCTTGAAAGTTGTTGTTTTGGCTAGTTAAAATAAGCTATAAGAGCTGTTTTTACTCCCTTTAAAAAGAGCTGATCTTGGTCATTTTTGGGCCATAATTTTTCAAGTAGGTGATGCACCTACTTTCCCATTATATTGGGCCTTTGTGGATTAAAAACTATTGGGTTTTTGCTGCCCAATCTCCTCTTGTTCTCTTCTTTAGTTTGGGAAAGAATTAACTTAAGTAGGTGGTAGTGTATTTGGCCCAATAAGCTGGTCAAGGGATCCTTAATAGGTGATTAACCTACTTAGTTTTTAGGTTGGTCAAAAGGTCAAAGTAGTTGATTCACCTACTAGCTTAAAATAAGTCAAGTAAGCACCTCAATATTTTATTCCATTATAAGATCAAAATGCTCATAGTTAAACTTAAAACTTGGTCACTTCATCCTTTAGATTCAAATACCTACTTAAGTGCCCAAGTTTAAATGAATACTAACTTAATCATAACATATTTTAGTACATGTGGGAATTCCTCCAAACCTATCTTACCGTCCCCATTCACATGGGATATTTGAGGCCATTACCTACACCATAAGTCCATATCAAGTGCCACATAAGTAGAACGAGTACACGTGGAATATAAGGTGTTACATCCTTATCTTTTTGAGGAAAAGTTTATATTTTATTCAGTTCTTTCAGTATTTCTCTATTTCATTTAGTTGAAGTTAGTTAGGGATTTTTCCCATCAATTCCACAGTTAGTCAGTTAGAGGCTTTTCAAACATTCAGACAGTTAGTTGGTTTATCAGTTGTTTTATCAGTCTTTTCAGTATGTGATACTTTTCAAATCTATGATTTCATCATGTTTTAGTATTTAAAATCTTATGGAATTATCAGTTGTTTTTCTACATATATTATTTATTATCGGTTTACTCAGTGCTCACATCAAGTACCAGCTCATGGGTTAGCTTGTGGTCACTTATGACCATATGCACCATTGTCATGGCTAGGTGTAGCCTCGGGTCATGATAGTATTGATGAAGCATGGCAAAGTAATAGAGTATGTCTCAAGACAATTGCGGCCACAAGAGAAAAATTATCCTATGCAGGATCTTGAGCTAGCAATAGTTATATTTGGTTTTCAGATATGGCACCATAATTTGTATCGAACTCATGGTGACATAGATACTGACCATAAGAGTTTGCAATATATCTTTAACCAAAAGTACCTAAATTTGAGGTAATGATGGTAGCTTGAACTATTAAAAGGCTATGATATTTATATCTTGTATCATCTAGGGAAATCAAATGTGGTAGTTGATGCATTAAGTCATAAGGCT
Organism: Capsicum pubescens; assembly: GCA_030864215.1. Lineage (NCBI taxonomy): Eukaryota > Viridiplantae > Streptophyta > Magnoliopsida > Solanales > Solanaceae > Capsicum > Capsicum pubescens. The sequence goes on along the minus strand of CM061544.1, from coordinate 185,873,468 downwards.
ACTGTGAGAACTTATGGGTAATCTATGGAAAGACAAGAGAGGACTAAAGATCTAAACTAACTAGCCAATTTGGGTGTTCGCGTTCTTTAAAATCATATGAGGGCCTTATTGTGCATAATGCAACAAAATCTTCCTTAGTAGCTGAAGTGAAAGAGAAGCAATATGCAGATCCTATTTTATTATACCTTAATGAGACTGTACAATAGGGTATGACAAAGGTATTTAATCTTATGCATGAGGGAGTACTTCAACTTAAATGTATTATGATTTGGAAGGAGTGTATTGGTGGAGTGACATCAAGAAGAACATTGCAGAATTTGTAGCCTAATGTCCAAATTGTCAAAGAGTTAAAGTAGAGCACCAAACGCCCGGGGGTTATATGTAATGTATATATCTTCCAATCTTAAATTGGGGCATGATCAACATTGATTTCTCCACTGGTTTGCCTCCTATTTCTCGAAAATTTGATTCCATATGGAAAATAGTTGATAGACTTACCAATCAGCATATTTCCTACTACTTAAGACCACTTACAAAGTTGAAGGGTATGAGAAATTGTATATTAAAGAGATAGTTTGGCTACACAGAGTACCACTCTCTATTATATCAGATAGGGGATCTCAATTGATTGCAAAGTTTTTGAAGTCTTTTCAAAGAAATTTGGAAACACAAGTGAATTTAAGTACAACTTTTTACCCTTAAAAAGATGGACAAGAAGAACATACCATTCAAATAATTGAAGATATATTACGAGCTTGTGCATTGGACATTAAAGGTAGTTAGGATGTTCATTTACATCTCATCGAGTTCTCCTATAGCAATAGCTATCATTCAAGAATAAAAATGGCACCATATGAAGCTTTATATAGAAGGAAGTGTAGATTACCAATTAGATGGTTTAAAGTGGGTGAAACTGTTATCCTCGGGGAAGATATTGCTCATCAAGCTATAAAAAAGGTTGAATTTATCCAACAGTGGCTAGAAATAGCCAAAAGTCGACACAAATCATATATGGATGTTAGAAAAAAGGGATTAGAGTTTGCTATAGGTGATTGGGTATTCTTGAAGGTATCACTAAAGAGAGGGGTAATTATATTTGGTAACAAAGGAAAATTAATTCCACATTATATAAGCCCATATAAGATTATTCAAAGGTTTTTCCAAGACGCATATGAATTAGAGCTACCCCAAGAGCTCTCAATAGTCCATCTTGTTTTTCACGTTTCAATGCTTCAAAAGTGCATCGGAGATCCATCTCATATTACTTCCACTGAAGATGTACAGGTTATAGAAGATCTCACCTATGAAGAAATACCTATTGCTCTAATAGATCGACAAGTTAAGAAGGTAATAAATAATGAAAAAACTTGTATAAAAGTACTTTGGAGAAATCAGCAAGTAGAAGAGATCACATGGGAAGCTAAAAAGCACTGAAATCCAAGTACACCAGTTTATTCAAATACAATGAAAAAGTACAAGATGCTGAAATAGAGTAATAATAAGTAAGTATAATATATAAATACTATGTGATAACATAATATTAAACATAGGCTTGAATTTGCTTTGGTTGGACAATTATGCTAACATTCGAGGAAGAATGTTCTTGGGGGGGGGAATAATTTATTGAGGTTCTTGCTTGACTTAATTAATCTAGTAGATGAGTCAACTACTTCAGCTATATGAACCACGACCATGGATTAGATTTTTTCCTATATTAGTGTACTTATTTGGGCCCAAATTAAGTAAAAGGGAAAGAAAATATAGAAAAGGCCCAATACGTAAATATTTCATAGCCCAATTTAACTGATCCCAGCTAAGAATTAAGCAAGTAGGTGCATCACCTGCTTTGACATTTTGAGCAGCATGAACCCTTAAGTAGGTGCATCACCTACTTAGACTAAATTATGGTTGGAACTAGGGTTAAAAGGGAGGTTATATAGGAATAAATATAATACCAATATAGCTTGTCTTTTCACTCATTTTAAACACAATTTCCACTCTTTTAACTTCATTTTTCTCCATTTCCCATCAAGTCTTTAAACAACAACCCTAAATTGCTTCTGGGGTTCTTGAAGAGAACCTCACCTTTGAAAGCCAAGGTAAGTGAAGAAACTTTAGGTTTACCTTAATTCCTACATTAAAGATTAGAAAAGCATGCTATAAATGCTTAATTATAAATACATAGCAGAATACAAAGCAAGCTACCTGCTAACTTTTCCTTGTTATTAAGAGACTTCTCTTTTCTTCTTAGGTTTAAAGTGTGAATGAAAGTTCAATTCTTAAAAGGTTCAAGTTAAAAGGATAACTTGAAGAAAAGTGAGGTAAGGTGACTGCTACATTTAGTCCTCCTTATATATAAATTTGGGCAAGAATTATGAATGTGTTGTTATTAAGTACTCTAAGGGATGATAAGTTCAATATTTTCTTACTGCGACAAAGGTAAGTTGGGTCTATTATATGTATTGTTTTATGTGTATATGTTGGAGACTTTCAGGGTGATGTTGGGGAAAGGTATGACTAGTTTGTATTAAAATATAGAAGAAGGGTGTGGTGGTACATCACCAAACTAATTAGTGTATATGTTTTTTGTCCATACTATTTTATATATTTTTCGGAGGGTGTAATGAATCAAAAATTTTTTAGGGGGATCTTGTAAGAATCTGTATGGTATGTGGATGTAATTGGAGGAGAAAAAAAATAAAATAACACCCTATATTGATAAATTAATGGCTTACTGCTTGGCTACTATTTTGGTGAAGTTAAGTAGCCCAAATGTGTTTGTTAGTTACTAATACTAGTTTTATCGTATACTTTATTGTAGATAAGAAATCCTAAAGGCAGGAAGTTAATTGGGATAACATCAGAGTTAAATGACTAGGTATATAAGGCATACTCTATTTTGCATGAAATCAAAAATATGTCCCACCAAGTAAGCTTCCAAACTTCTCCTATAGCAAATGATACATATTGGCAATATATGATCTACCATGTATCCACTGACCCTTTACCACTCTTTAACGTATTAAAATACATCAACACATGCTTATTATCTAGACTGCGTGTCTACTTTCATTAGGAAGTTTTAGGAGTTCTCCGTTTAGTCAAATAAGACCCATGTGTTATTTTTATCTACTAAACATTTCATTTGTGTACCAACAGATCCCTACCTTATTGTTGTTACATTAAGTTCTTATTCACATGTCTCTTACTTGTAGATTATTGTTCCAAGGTACCATAATGTTATGATCACTAGAGTCTCAATCTCAAAGGCTAAATAAACTATTTAAAGCAAATCTGAATTGTGTGGGAGGCAGCTTAGGAGCATAATCATGGAATGGGATGATCCCTATACCTTTTTATATGGATATAATCTCAAGGGTAAAGGACTTAAATGGTCTGATCCTAATCTATTTATACATGGGTAGTAGCTTAGGGGCATAAGCCTAGCATGGGTCGAATCCAATTTGTGTATTTACCATTGATCAGTTGGTCATTTGAATTAAATGGATTATAAAGATAATAAAGTAAAAATTATAAAATGAATAAAAAATGTAATATACCTAACCCTACAAGTATAAATAAATATGGTCTACTAGCGCTATTTACACATTTGTATTTGATTTCTATTAAGCTCTTGTATTATGTGGGGCTTCTTTTAGCCTTACAAATTTAGTACATATTTTCATACTGATATCCCTTATAGGGGACCTGTATTTCATGATGCAGGCGCATGTGCTTCAGCTAATAGTTCTTCTCAATAAAATCCTAGGATATCCAACATCTATTAGTGAGCTCCATACTTATTTTGGGCTTTCCAAATTTTTTATATATATTTTCATATGGTATAATATTTAAGAGTAAGGTGGGTGTTTTCTTAGAACTTAACTAAGTCTATGTATCTTTTAGAGGCTTTGTAGACCAATGTAAAGTTAAGCATGGTAGTGTCTTACCTCTTAGATGTTATGACCCCAATGGCTAAGTCTTGTATATATCGTTTACGGCTTGTTTTTTATTTATCATTATTGCATTATATCTATGTATGGTATAACCTTTGGTTATCATAGTTAGATACATAAGAAGTACAAGGTTATGGGTTGGTGCTATCGAGCCTTTATGGCTATGGTGCATGTTCGACCCAATAGGATTTGAGACGTGACACTAGGATAAAGTTCAGTCATCTTTATATTCTAAATATCCTAAATAGGTAACTACATGATATTACTAGGTATAAATCTATCCTATAATCCCTTTCACATAAGAAATTTATACATTACACCATCTCATAGAGAAAAATTGACCTGAGCCTATCTCATAGCTGTATGTCAACCTTAAACCATCCATGAAGCTCTCATATCTCCTTCAAGATCTCAAAAATGATTTCACACTATCAAAATTATAATCTAGTCATGGATACGAGTAAAATGATACTCATATTGCTATATAATGTCCTGGGTCTAAAATCAGGTCTAAAATTGGCATGTGGGACCCATGTATAAAATCCCTAAATTAGACCCATCATTTGGTCTTTCATGACTCAAGGAACACACGACTAAAATTTGGACACAATTCAAGCACGATAGCCCACTCAAATCAACCCCAACATGATGGAAAATCAAGAGATTTAATTGAGGAAATCAAGAGGAGAAAGCTCAAAGCTTACTAGATTCAAACTTTATGAAGACTACCTTAGTGATACCATAAATATCCCCGTCCTTATATTAATTTTACTCATATGTTTCTTGAGCTCAGAAGACGTCCAAGATACTTGGAAATAGAGGAAACATATTTGGGTTCGAAGGGGGAAACAAACATAAAAAGCTGATTTTTGGTTGCCTAGGCACCATTTTATTTCCAAGGCACCATTAACTAGGTGAAAATGGAGCTTCCAAAATGCCCCACATTCTTTCTATCCTTCCCATCTCCTAGGTTTCACTCTTGGTCACCTAGGAGACCTCGTCTAGGATCCAAGATAACTGCTAAGGTCATGGCACCAAAAAACACACAAATTTTTAGTTTGAGTTCCTTAGGACTATCTGGAACCCAAGGGTGTAATTAAACTATGACACCCCATGGAAAATGACATATTGGACTCAACAGAACTGATAGAATTTCTATTTTAGGTCATTTCAGTAAAATATGTGCCCTAAACCTAATGTGCCATTTTAACCAACTTACAACCAATATCCCAAAATGAAATTGGAATCCTTGTGACCCAGACTAAGGGTCCCCTTATCCTAAATTCTAGGTTCTAGAGCACTTTCAAAATTTCCATTTGGGTCTGTTTACTAGGTGTTTTAGTCTGAGACCAATTTTTTAACTTCAAAAGCTTTAACATAGCAAAATAGTCTTAAAACCTAAACAAACTACCCAAAAATTAGTTTGATGGTTCAACCAAGTCTTAAATGACGTATAGAATTATGGAAAGGCATAAAATATAAAAAATGTACAAAAGTTTAGAGAATAACTTGAAGTTCATTATAGACGGTTCCTTGAGTAAACTTGAGATTATGTGATTTTTATTTCATTAGCTTTTTGTGTGAACATGGATTTATATTATTGCTACTATTGTTGTTATTAAGTATCCTTGAGTGTTCAGGATTGCTTCACGTTATGACATGGATCTATGCTGTCAATTACTTATATGAATTATACATGGATTATATGATGGTTGCTTTATGGTTGTTGAATTGGATCCTTAATGTTGGTCCTAGTGGAGATGGCGACATATCGTTGTTTACTCTTTTTGACTAAACTTTAGGTTGTACTTGTTTACAAGGTTAAGTATTATGAACTTGAAAGATAGTTTCATAATAGCTTTCATGGTTTTCCTGTTGTACTATGTTTTGGTTATATGTCCATATTTCACATTTTAGGTTGCTTGATGACCCTATCGACACACTTTTGTTTCTTATGTGATGATATTACACGTACTTCTCCTTTTGCTAAGTGCAACATTTTGTAGTGATGTTTTGAGAGCTTAGATCTGACTTGGATCTATTTCGAATTTAAATGTAAGCTACATATTTTGGGCTACCATGGGTTCTTTTATCATTTCCTGGTCTCTTTCTTCTGGACTCAGAAATTACTTTAGATTTTTGGATTGCATCCCTACTTTTGAAATTTATTAGACTTTTGGTACGATGACTTTTAGTTCTTACGAGATAGTTTTCTACAAGTATTTTATTATTACCTTCATTATTGAATTGGATATTGATTTATTTAAGGGAATTGGTTTAGTTAGGCTATTTTTGTCTGAGTGTTGCTTGTCTTATATTATAAGTTGGTTCTCCCATTGAGGGTTTATTATGGGGGCCACTCATGATGGGTTTAGGTCATAACAAAGTTGTTATCAGAGCCCTAGGTTTTTTAGTCTTGTTATACCTAAATGGGTTTAGTAAAGTCTTTCAAAATAGTACAAAGATATTTGTACTTTTCTTCAGGAGGCTATAAGACCTTAGGAAACTATTCTTTTTTTTTATGTTATAACTTGATTCCAATTGGTATATGGCGATCTGAATTAATATCGAACCTCTTTATTCTTTTGTTTACAGATGGAGAGCACTAGGTTGAATGGAGTGAGACTAGAAACCCTAGCACCAGCTTCTCTAACTGGAAAATTAGTTATTTGTGGATGAGGATGAGGTTGGACAAAAAAAAGAAAGAACAAGAGCAAAACCCACCAGGGGTGGAGATCAGGAAATAACTGATTTGGTTAATGAGAGATTATTATCACTCCCCTACCCCAGGATCATTTTAAGAAGATTGAGGTGGTGAATGATAAGTTTAAAACTGGAGATAGCAACATTGAATAGAGGTGTACCTTTTTTTTGGTGTCTTCTGAGTTCATTTAGCGAGTTTTGGATTTTCTTAGTGGATCTTCTAGTATAGGATACATTATTTTCATGAAAAAATTTTAGGTTCCAGATGCTCATCCCACTGCCACTTTATCTCTAAGAATAGATCAGGCTTTAGGCCCTGATACATATACCCATCTTTTGCTAGTCCTCGTCGTTACTGGAACTAGCTTGAGGAGTTGACCAAGTTTTTGAAAATAAAGCCTTCTTCATTTCATGGTACTGAGTCTAAGGATGAATTTGAGTTTATCATTGAATGCAATGAGAGAATTCATAAGTTGTGAATTATGCAACAACATGGAATTGAGTTTGTGACTTTCCACCTTCAAGGGGATGCCAAATAGTGATGAAAGGCCTATATAGAGTGTTTATCACCAATTTCGCCTTCATTGACTTTTGCTCAATTTTATGCCCAATTTATGGAGAAGTCATACTCTTCATGACTGCAAGAAGGGCAAGATCTTGTCCCTTGAATAGGATAGTATGTTAGTTGTAGTCGATGAGGCCTAGTTCCATGTTGTGTCTTAATATTCTACCCAACTATTGGGCTCCAAAGTAGAGAGGATTTGATTATATGTTAAAGGTTTGAACACAGATCTTTAGGTTTTGTCTACTCACATATCTTTTAGAGAAAGATCTTTAATGATGTATCTGACTATCTGAAAAAGTGTGAGGGAGATCAGTAGTTTTTTCATGCTAAGGCATTATCCAAGAAATCCAAAAATCCAGTCAAATTAGGTGGTTTATATTCTAGGATTTATATTCAGTAGCTTATCTAGACCGTGCCATTCAGTTAAATTTGCAATCCTCAATAGATGATCATTGTGAGATTTTTCAACATCCCATAGTTTTTTAAGCCAAGGGGCTTTTTATTCTTCATCAAACATCTCTTCTTTTGAGTGAGGTTGCTATTATTGTAGGGATGTAGGGCACTTTAAGCGAGAATGTCCATAGAGGTATGTTTATATTTAGGCATAGTAGCATACCAAGGTTGTGATTCCAGTAAGTAGAGTTGGAGGTGAAAACAGTAAGGGTCGTCAAAAGGTTGGAGAGGTTAAAAACCTAGCAGGTCATGGTAAAAATAAAGGTAATGGTAATGTAGGGAAAGTTAGAATACAACCAGCTATAGAGGTTGCCTAGCTTTATGATAGAGCTCACTATTATGCCTTCTCAGGCAAGATCAAAGCTGAGTTATTATATGGCGTTATTATAGGTACTATTCACATCTGTGATTGATGCTGAGCTCCATGGTTTTGTTCGATATAGGTTCCACTTACTCTTATGTCTCTTTTAGAATTGCTTTGGGTTTGAAATAGTTTGTGATGTACTAGAATCTCCTGTATATGTTTCTACTCTTATTGTAGATTTTGTAGTGGTGACCAAGTTTATCGTGCATGCTCTGTGTTGCTTATAGGTGTTTAGAGTTGCGTAGATTTGATTAAATTGGAAATGCTGAATTTTGACATTATTTTGGGTACCACTTAGTTGTCTTCATATGATCCAGTCTTGAACTATAAAGATAAGATAGTGACTATGTGAGATTGTATAAGCTAACAAAAACAATAATATACCTAGTGTATTCCCATAAGGTAGGGTATATGGAGGGTAAAGTACACGCACTCGATACCACTACCTCGGATGAAGTAGATAGGTTGTTCTTGATAGAACCCATGCTTAGAACAAATAACAGTTTAACAAACAGAAAACATAAAAACAAATTAAAAATGGAGTAAGACACCATTAGATAATAAAAGAAACAAGACACCCACAGAGTAATACAATGAACTTCCCATCCGAAATTAAAACAAGTTCCATGAACAAGAAACTGCCAGACACATGCAACACACTATGACTATATGTACATCGACAAACAAAGCCCTCTTCTCTACTAGTGAACATGTATTCAAACCCACTAACCCTCTACCCTTATCTGTATCCCTAGGTCTTCCTATCAAGGTTCATGACCTCTGTAAGTTGTACTACTCCTTGTCATGCCTATTACTTTTTTCTCCCATATTTCGTCAACTTAAATCCGCCCTATATTAAATCATCAATTGTAAGCCTCACACACCTCCGCACTATAGAATCCATGCACCGCCTCATCACATGCCCAAACTATCTTTACTCATATCTCGCATCTTGTCTTCCACTAAAGACACTCTTATATTCTATAAAATAATCTTATTTTTAACCCTACCCCTACTAGTAAGTCCACATATCCATATCTATATTCTCATCTCTACTAACATCAACTTTTGGATGTGGGAGTTCTTAACAAGAAAATACTTTACTCCATACAACATAGCCAATCGAATTGCTACTCTAAAGAACTTACCTTTAAGCTTAGGAGGCACCTTATTATTAAAAAAGAATCTAAAAGATATCCTCTATTTAACCTACCGTGCACCAATATGGTGCATTACATCCTCGTTAATCTCTCTATTTCTTTAAATTATAGACCCAAGATACTTAAAGATCTCTCTCTTTTGAATGGCCTGAGAATCTAGCTTCACCACTCATCAACCTCATGCATCAAATCACTTAACTTACTCTCTAATTACTTTATCTTTGTACTACTTAACCTAAACCCTTTAGACTCTAGGGTCTATCTCCAAACCTCCAAATTATCATTAACTCTTACCCAGGTCAATCCAATAAGCACTACATTATCAGCAAATAACATACACCAAGGCACCTCTCCTTAAATGTGACGTATCAATACTTCGATTACTAGGGAAAATAAAAATGGACTAAGATTCGATACTTAGTTCAACATAGTCAAATGATACAAGCATAAAGAGCACAAAAGAGTACAAGGTATTATCACAGGTTACACTTCGGAATAGACATGTGATTGAAGCCCTTTTAGAGCATTTTGAAGCCTTTTTCAAGAGAAGCTAGGAGGAGAACCTTTACACTCAAGAGGTTCCTCAAGTAAAGGGTATATAAGACATTTTTACACACTAAAGTTTCACTCAAGAGGCGCCCTATTTCCCTTATTCATTAAGGGTATTTTTGATATTTACTATGTAATAGTTTAAATAGACAAATTAGCTTCTCTTTTCATTAGACGTTGTTGAATTGATTGAGTATTACTCAAATTGTATTTTTTTTACTTAGTGTAGGTCTTGTAAAATCCATTGTTGTTTAGGTATTTGAAAATACATTGAAACTAAGGTCATCATTGAGTGTGGAATAACTCTTGTTTACATTTTGGCAAGAAAGGTTGGGTGCTTGAGGAGTTGATCCCTTTGTGTCCACCTAAGAATCAAGTGTTATCCATCAATGGTGAGGTGTTTTTAAGTATTGAATATACACTTAGGTTCTAATCATTAGAGTTAGTGTATGTTTCATTACTATCTTTCATTTAATGCAATTTTCTTCTTCTTTCTACTTCATCTCCTTTTTCTTTAGTTGCTGATTTTTTCTTCTTTAGTATTGAATTTCAGTTATAGATTTGTTTCTATCTATCATTTGGTATGAAGATCCCTGTATTAGAGTTTTTCCCACAACTCTAAGCCTTGGATCTAATAAAATCTCACAAAAAAAGAGTCAAATCCAAAGAAAAATCGCAAAAAAAGATAAATCTTGTTTTGTTTGTTGTAGATACGAAATGTGTGTGTTAGATCTACTCCTTTTTAGTTTGTTTTGATAGTTTTTAGTGTTAGATTCTTGTTCTCTAACACTTAAATTGTCTAGATCTAAGTTTAGAGCATTGTTTGGTTGAATTTGAGCTAGATCCACCATTGTTGTTCCTTATTTGTAGCTTTTGAGGTTGGATATCATTTTTTATCATCTTTTTTGTGCCATATTATGGATGATTTTATGTTTTTTTTATGTTTTTCTTTTCCTAAGGAACCTAGATGTAAAACAAAATCCAAATTTGGTGTTCATTTGATAGAGGGTCAAACTTTGGTCAACTCTTGAATATTCATCCTTTTCTTCAACCTTCATCATACCTTGTTGGGGAATAATATTCAAGAGTTGCATTTGATTCAAAAATTTGGAGGAGATAGGGTGTACTAGTTGTTAAAGTCAATTTCCAAGAAGCTTCCTAGTCTTGCCAAAATAAGAAAACAACAAAGACGAAGGGAATCTTCAAGTACAAATCAAGTACAAAAGGGGGGGGGACCATTGTTTTTGAATTCATTTGAAGCTCCAAAAAGTCTTTCAAACCTTCAATTTTACCTCCCAAATGAAATTCTTCTTATCCTAAAGAGTGTTTGGCCGAGACATGATGTTTGGAATTGAATTTTTTTGCAAAATCAACAACCAACTACATTGTTCCATGTCATCACTAGTTGATCAACCTAATTAAGCTCTACACTATATTTCATAGTTTTTCATTTTTTATGCTAGTTTCTTGTGTGTTAAACTCTATCACTAATTAGCAAACTAGTAACTACCTACTGGATTGATAATTAATTTTGAGTTCATTTGTTCGTGTCTTCGATTTTTTTATGTTTTTCTCATTTTTAATTCATAGTAGTTTCTTGGTTCAAGTATGTGCATCATTTTATTTGAGTCATATCAAACAAAAATCGATTCTGGGACAAATTAGATTCACCACTCATTCACTTTCTACGTATTTCCAAGTTTTCAACACTTGTGAGACCAAGTGTGAGGTGAGATCCGAGTGTGAGTATCGTGAGGTTATTGATCTAACATGTTTGCTTATTTTGAAGGGTTTTGATTGTTTTTAGTTACTTACTCATGGGACCCATAGATTTAAGTGAACAATCCATTGGTAATGATATTGGTGGGCTCATCATAGATCAACTTGATGTCATAAAATGAAAGATGGCAAGAATAGGTTCAGATATGGGAGATATAAAGGGACATATAGGATTTATGAAGGGTTATATGGGATCAATAAGGGGTAATGTAATTAAAATGAAAGCAGGGATTAATAGAATATGTCCATAAAATCCTCCACAAGTTCAAATCCCATAAAACCAAAGACTCTACACTTTCCCAAATATAAAGCCACCAAACCAAATCCATCCTCAACCGAAACTGATAGCTTCTCTCCAAATTATACCAAACCGAGACCCCTCCATCCAAGTACAAGACGAGGGAGAGTTAAATACCAAGGAAGATGAGGCCAAGCCTTAAGATGGAGGGAAAATGAATGGTAAGGTACAAGAAGGTTGTGGAAAAAATGGAAAAAAGAAAAGGAAACCATGGGTAGTGAAGTTGTAAGGGGAAAGAAATGATTGATTGTGGATCTTGTCCACAAAGAATCCTTACTACTCACTAACCCAAATACTAGAATTTTGCCTTATATTTTTTCTTCTCATGTCCAGGTTCATGACCCTAGAAATCCTGAGGAGAAGCCCAAGGAAGTTCATTTCAAACCCTTGGCCGAAAGTACTAATTTTGGGATAAGTGGTGAAGAAGTGAGTCCAAAGGGAAACCTTGACATAGTCCCTTATAATGTGGAGCATGAAGGCTGCCCTAATTCAAAACCAAGTGAAGAATAAAATTCCCAAGATATACAAGATAAAAAAGCTATTCTCTACAAACCTAGAAACTTAAATTATGGTGATGTTGCTAGTAGTGGCCGAAGTGGAGTAGTTTTGGATTTGCTTAGTACAGAAGTGTATGAATCTTCCTTTTCTGATTCTCTTGGTGTTGTTAGGTTGCATAAGGACCAAGCTCTTATTGTGAATATGCAAGCACTAGTTGATCCTTTAGATGATAAAAACGATTCTTTTTGTAAGAATAATTTGTGTCCATCTAGTGCTAGCACTTATAACCTGAATAAGGTTCCATTACCAAGTGAAAAGAGTATTCACATACTAGTTGGCCATTGTGAAAAACAAGTGGGCTGCCCTAGTACAAATCAAGGTGAAATTGGTACACTCTAGAATCCCTTAAGTTTAAAATCTTGTGATGTGGCTATTAGTAGCCAAGGTGATGTGAATTCGGGTTTACATAGTGTAGAAGTATGTGCTACTTTTCTTGGTAGTTCTATTTTGTTGTGTATAATGATCAATGTGCTCCTATTAATAACTCACAACTTCAACATGTGAATGATATGCTTGAAATCTCTCAAGTAGGTGTTGATGGTTGTAATGTTGAACTAGATAATGAGTATGGTCCTTTGAACTTGTGTGATGAAATCCATAATATTAGTTTAATTCATAGTGACCCTGTGTATGTCAAAGTTGTGAGAAATGCCTTGGGTGATTGTGGGTTTGATTCTCTAGTAAAAGAAATGGCTAACCTCGGCTTAGATCCTTGTCTATTTCTTCCATTTGATCCTGGTATACTATTGGGGTGGGTAAGGTTATGTTTCGGATTGCATTCCTTTTTCCTTTATGTCTCTTCTAACCATGTCTTTTGTGATTCATGTAGTAAGTATTTAATGATCATAACAAAGGATTATTGGTTATATTTCAAATATGTACCCCCTTGGCTTGATAGACTAGTGAAAGAAATGGCTCCTCTCGGTTTAGAACCTAGTCTACTATTTCTATTAGATCCCGGTGTACTTGTGGGATGTGGGAGGTGTATTTTTGGTTCATTCTCATATTAATGTAATGTTGATTCTATTCACTTCTTTGGTATCCTTTATGTTAAGCTTTTCATGTTGAATATCAAGGATATGTGGGTGATGATATGAGTGTGGTACTAATACTAACCCTCCTACCAAAAGGATTGTGTGCTTCTTTTGCTCTCTCTTTGGTTTTGTAAGATCTAAATTTAAGGAAAAATTCCTTTCAAGATGGAGAGGATAATACAAGCATAAAGAGCACAAAAGAGTACAAGGCATTATCAAAGCTTCAAACTTCGGAATTAACAAGTGATTGAAGGCCTTTTGGAGCATTTTGAAGCCTTTTTCAAGAGAAGCTAGGAGGAGAATCTTTACACTCAAGAGGATCCTCAAGTGAAGGGTATATAAGAAATTTTACACACTAAAGTCACACTTAAGAGGCGCCCCATTACCCTTATTCATTAAGGGTATTTTTGACATTTACTATGTAATAGTATAAATAGACAAATTAGCTTCTCTTTTCATTAGACATTGATGAATTGATTGAGTATTACTCAAATTGTATTTTCTTTCCTTAGTGTAAGGCTTGGAAAATCCATTGTAGTGTAGGTCTTGGAAAATACATTGAAACTAGGGTCATCATTGAGTGTGGAATCACTCTTGTTGACATTTTGGAAAGAAAGGTTGGGTGCTTAAGGAATTGATCCCTTTGTGTCCACCTAAGAATGATGTGTTATCCATCATTGGTGAGGTGTGTTTAATTTTTTAATATACACTTAGGTGCTAATCATTAGAGTTGGTGTATGTTTCATTATTGTCTTTCATTTTATGCAATTTTCTTCTTGTTTCTACTTCATTTCCTATTTCTTTAGTTTCTGATTTTTGCTTCTTTAGTCTTGAATTTCGGTTAGAGCTTTGTTTTTAGCTATCATAACAAAAGTAAAGTTCTTTGAATCTCCTCCTACTGTACTTACCTAAGTCTATTCTCAATTGTACATGTCCTTAATCGACCTAGTATATGACACGGGCATACTTATAACCTATAAGTACCTCCACAGAACCTCCCTAGGGACTTCGTTGTACTCTTTCTGAAGATCAATGAATACAATATTCATGACCTTTATCCACTCCCTATACTTTTCAACTAATCTCCTCACAAGATGAATTACTTCGATAGTTAACTTATATGGCATGAAACTAAACTAATTCCTTAAAATATTCATAATTCACTTCAGCCTCAGCTCTACCATTTTTCCCTAAACGTTCATATGTAGACTCAACAACTTGATACCCCTATAGTTGTTGCAACTCTGAATGTCCCTTGTGTTCTTATATAAAGGAACCATCATACTTCATCTCTAATCTTTCATCATCTTTATCATCCTAATTATAATAGTAAATTGTAATATCCTGTATTTTGCTTGTACTTGTTCCAATTATATGGAACATGATAAAGCTTTGTCGAATAGGTAACAAATGAGATTTGTTATGCAAATATTAATGGTGTAGATGGAATTATAGATGCTGCCCAAACAGTTTAATATGATGTGAGCAAGTTAACGTCGATACAACTATTTAAACTTTGGATCGTAAGTTTGTATTTGAATCTGAAGTTTAAAGTGACCAAGTATGTATAAGTTTAAGGTTAGATTAAAGGGGTTAGGAGCTGAAAATGGAACAAAATATTGAGGTGCTTGCTTGAATTAATTAAGCTAGTAGGTGAGTCACCTACTTGAGCTATATGAGCAAAGTTAATGGACCTACTGCATGAATCGGATTTGGGCCTTTATTAGAATACTTATTAGGGCCCAAATTAAGTAAAAAATGAAGAAAAATGAAGAAAAAAAAAAAAGGCCCAATGCTCAAATCTGCCAAGGCCCAAATAGAATTGAGCGCAACTAAGAAATTAAGCAAGTAGGTGCATCACCTACTTTGACATTTTGAGCTGCTTGAGCTCCTTAAGTAGGTGCATCACCTACCTGGACCAATTTGATTAAATTTGTGGTCCAAAATCAGCTAGGTGGATGTCAAAAAATAGAGGCTTTATAAGAAGAAGTTGCTGGTCATTTTCCTCAATATTAAGTCATAAAAAAGGGTTACACTTCACAAACTCTCTCTACTTCCTTTTAAGAAATTAGGAGAAGCCCTATTTTCCTTTCTAGGGTTCTTGAAGAAACCCCAATCTTTGCAGCCCAAGGTAAGTGAAAACACTTCTGTTTTAGATTAATTATCTCATGGAAGATTAGGAAAACATGCTACAGATTCCTAATTATAAATACATTGTAGAAAATAGAACAAACTACTTTCTCATTTTTTTGGTTATAAAGATATCTCTTTTCTACTTTGGTTTAAAGTTTGAAGAAAAGTGAAAGTTGAAGTTCCTAAGGAGTTCAAATTTAAAAGAATAAGATTTAGAATTGAGGTAAGGTGACTGCTCTATTTTTTTCTCCGTGTATATGAATTTCATAGAGAATTATAGATGTGTTGTTATTGAGAACTCAAGAGATAATGAGTTTAATAATTGATTGCTACAATAAAAGTAATTTGTGGCGGCTTTGTGGAATGCTTTTTGGGTATATGTTGTGGGCTGCCAGTTTTTTGTTGGAGAAAGGTGTGACTAATTCGGATTGACATATAGAAGAAAGGTGTGGTGGTACACCACCGAACTAATTATTGCATTTGTTACTGCACAATCAGATTTGCGTATTTTTTGGAATGTGTAATGAAACTGAAATGGTTTCTTAGAATCCTATAAGAACATTTTTGGTATGTGGGTGTAATTAGAGGAGAAAAAAGGTTAAGATAACACCCTTGATTGATAGAGTAAAGGAGTACTGCCCAATTGTTTTTTTGGTGAAGTTAAATAAACAAAATATGACGGTTGGTTGCTAATATTAGTTTGCCATATATTTCATTGTAGATAAGTAATCTAAAAGGGCGGGAAGTCGAGTTGGGATGGTATTGGAGTTGTACAACCAGGTATGTAAGGAATACTCTAATTTGCAATATTTGGCATGAAATTGGACATTTGTTCCTTCAAGTAAGCTTCCAAGGTTATCTTATATCAACTGATACATAATAGCAGCACATTATATTCCATGTAGACTATGACCTTGTTCCCACTCTCTAATGTGTTAAAACACCTCGATACATGCTTATTATTTGACCTACACCTCTATTTTCACTAGAAAATTACAGAAGTTCTTTATTTACTCAAATAAGACCCATGTGTATTTTCAACTCCTAAACACTTTATTTGTGTGCCAACATCTCCCTACTCAAATATGTAAAACGATTGGTATCTCAGGGGCGTAATCCTAGCATGGTATGATCTCGATACATTTATATGTGGGTCGAAGCTTAGGGTCATAAGCCTAGCATAGGCCGATACTAATCTTTATATGTAGGTGGCAGCTCAGGGGCGTAAGCCTACTATGGGCCGATCCAAATTTATCTTTTTACAACTGATCATCTGGTTATTTGCATTATATATGGCTTACAAAGATTATGAATTAATAAAGGTAAATATGAAGAAAGGAATGTAATGTATGTAGTCCCACAAGTATATATAAAGGTGATCTACTAGTACTACTTATACACTTGTATCTGATTTCTATTGACCTCTTGTATCATGTGTTGTTACCTTCATCCTTACATATTCAGTAGATATTTTTGCACTGATGTCCCTCACGGGGGACCTGCATTTCACGCTGCAGGCATAGGTACTTTAGCTCATACAACTCACTCGTAGGAGCGCAGGCTTTTCAGTACCTATTGGTGAGCTCAAGGTTGATTCGGGGCTTTTCGAGTCTGTTCCATATATTTTGGTATTATGTAGTGAGTCAAGAGTACGGCGGGGGTTTGTCCCAATCCTAATTAAGTCTATGTATCTTTTAGAGTCTTTGTAGACTAATGCAAAGTTATGGTAGTGTTTTTCTTTATACGTGGTGGCCCCAACGGCAAAATGTTGTATATATAAATTTGTGCTTACCTATGTAATTATTCTCATCGATACATAACATCATGTTGGTTAGAACCTTTATTTGTCATAGTTACATGCATGAGAAATACAAGGTTATGAATTGGTTCTCTCTGGCCTTTACAGCTACGGGTGTCTATCCTCCCTAATAGAAGTTGAGGCATAACAAAAGTGGAATCAGAGCAGGTCGTCCTAGGGTGTCTATAAATCCGTGTCTAATAGAGTCTTGTTTAAGGGTGTGTTGTGCACCACATCTATAAATAGGAGGCTATGGGGAATTTCGGGGTTGTCTCTTTTTCTTCATATCTTAGATCGTGCAATAGTGCCCATGTTGTAGGTAAAGTTATATTTAACCATTGAACCAATTTTTCCCCTTTTATTATAGTAAAGATGCCAGTTACAAGAAGGAGTAAAAACACAGGTAAGCAAATACATGTGTCTATCGGAGAGGGGACTATCTAATAGCCACCTAGACGGGCTAATCAAAGCGAGGCTCAAGCTGAGTTTATATCCCAAACTTTTTCTACTCCTCCATCTCGAGAAGATCTAAGAAGGAGAAGAACCGCATCCTCAGAACCACCTATTAATGCTACTGACCAAGATCTAATGAATGTGGTACAATTATTGGCTCGTATAATTTTTAGATAAACTCAAGGACAAGCCATTCCAACTACTGCTTCTAGTGGTGCAGATAAGGCGGCTAGCCTGCGAACGTAGGATTTTTTAAATTTGGATCCTCCCACATTCAACAGATCAGATCTTAATGAAGACCCATAGGACTTTATTGATCAAATCCAAAGGGATCTAGAGGTCATGCATGTATCAGGTAAAGAGACAGTTGAGCTAGCAGCATATAGATTCAAAGGGGAGGCTATATTTTTGTATGATGACTGGAAATGATCTAGGGGTATTGATGCACCTTTATCTACTTGGAAAGAGATTAAAGAGGCATTTCTTGATCATTACCTTCGATTTGAGATTCGTGAAGCCCGTGCGGATCAGTTCCTAAATCTTTACCAAGGGCACATGAGCGTGAGAGAGTATAGCCTCCAATTTATTTCTTTAGCTAGGTATGCTCCTAATGTAGTAGCTACTATCGATGATAAAGTTCATCTATATGTGGATACATTGGATCCATATCTGGTTAAGGATTGTACTATTACTGCTTGGAACAAAGACATGGACATAGCAAGGATACACACTTTTACACAAAAAATAGAGGATTAGAGTCAAAGAACAAGATCACAAGAATAGAAAAGTGGGTATTCCAAAAGGGCCAGATCTATGGGGCAGTTTATGTCATCCCAAGGAGAGTTTAGGCCTCGGTTTTCTAATAGACCACCTAGGCCATTATCTCCTTATTCTATTGCTAGTGATCCTCCATAGTTTCAAGGGTCTAAAGGAAACCAATTTGGGCAAAGAAGTGAGAGTCAGAGATCACGAATACTGGGGTATCAAGAGCAAGGGAGTATGAGCCAATTAAGGCCTCCTCGACAGCCATGTAAACAATAATAGAAATTAATAGAAAGAGATACCGATGTGGATAAAATAGGAGATATTAGTTATCATAAAATATGAAACATAAAATAGCTAGATAAGAGAAGAGAGTGAACCTAATACTTATGAATACAATGTTTTCCTAATATTTATAGAGTGTTGGATTATGTATATTTGATGATGAAACTAATAGTCAAAACTTATTATTGGGGATGACATACATCGGTGTAGATACTGGATAAAGGGACATTGAATCTGGAATAGCCTTAAAAATAAGAAAGCATAACAAAAATTATGAAAATATTGTTCTTGATGATATTTCTCATAAACTTTTCCATAAAGAGAGGTAGTCGCCGACAAAAATTCTGACTAGAGAGATAGAGAGATGATCACCAAAAAAGCGAGACGTGAAAAATAAAAAAGGCCATCGAATAGAACAAGATCTGAATAAGAAAAAGATCACCAGACAAAACAAGATCTAGATCACCAAATATGAGATCGGCATAAACGAAGGTAACCAATAAAAGAGATTGCTAAAAATACTTAGGGTGGATGATTGTTTAAGAATGGTCGAAGATGGTCGGTGGTTTGAGGGTCAGCAGTGGATGTTGTGAACTTTGGTGAAGAACACTCGAAGAATCAAAAGCATTAGTATCACCAAACTACTGAAATGCAAGAAATGCTAAAAAAATAATTATTATACTAGTTTTATTATATTTTCCTATTTTGAATTGCACAACAACGTAGTGTATAAGAATAAGCCAGTGAAAATCATATCTTCTGGTTGGGATATAAAACTAGAAAGGAAAGGGTGTTCATCATTCTTGGATTATCTTTGGGATGTTAGTGTGGAGTCTCTTTCTATTGAATATGTTCTTATGGTTTTTGAGTTTTAGGAAATATTTCCTATGAATTTGTCTAGTATGCCTCTATAAAGGGATATTTATTTATGTATATTTTGGAGTTGGGCACTCACCCAATTTCTTTATATTACTCCAAATCATATGGCTCCAACAAAATTGATTGAACTTAAATCTCAGTTATAAAACTCCTTGATAAGGGATATGATAACGCTCAAATTACACTCTTGAATGGGTGTAAGCGATCATTGTCAATATAATAACCCAACTTAGGTTGGGTTCGAATCCATAAGGAGTGAAAACATGAAATTCAAAACTCAAGAGTGTTGATAGTATACTAAAAGATGACCAGTGGTGTGAATAAAATAAATACAAAGGTAAAATAAGGGAATTAGTTTGAACGTGTTTATGAATGACAACTACTTCAATTTTAGTGCACTATCTTGAATTTAAAATACTAAGAGTGAATTCAATTGAGAATAAGACTTAGGATTATGAAATTCTAGGTCATAGGTAGGCTAGATATCAATGTATTGATATCAATCTTTCAATTATAACACCAAATTTCACAAATGGGTTCTTTCGAACACCTCACAAGTGTGACAATTCCCCACATCTATTGCCTCAATTGACATTAGTATGTCTATGAGATATCACTAAATGTAATGAATCTAGTTGTTGGTTGCATTTATTCCCCAACCATGTCCCCTCTTTTAAGAATGACACATGCGTTCAAGGGTGGTTGGGGTTCGCAACCCCCAACTCTTAATTAAATCATGGAATAAATGCAACTCCCATCACAACTAATTAATTAGGAGAATAATTATCTAACACCCACGCACTACCAAAAACTAAGCAAGAATAACCCCAAGATTTAGAATTAGATACTCATAGATAAAAAGGGTACAAATATACCAAAGTTATCATTGACTTCATCCATGAGAAATAAAAAGAATGTAGTTCAAAACTTGGAGTTACAATAAATATTCAATATAAAATAACTAATTATTCTTTGGAAATCGCTCACATATATTTTTCACTTAAGACTAGTATAATATTCTTCTTGGATGAAAAGATAGGTGCAAAGATGAAAAGATAAAAGCTAAGATTAAAAATAAATGTTAGGTCTTGGAAAATAAGCTAGACACCCTTCTTCAAGACCCACTTGCACATATGAAAAAATTAAAAAATTTCCACCTTGTTCTTGATCTACTTGAGCGGATCTAAAGATGATAGAGAGCAGATAGAAAGTAGCTCCAAAGCAGAAGCAAGGCAGATGCAGGGCATACAAAGAAAATGGCTCTTTTACTTCATATTTGGCCTCTTGTTGACTTGAATAACTTTCTCATCTTACCTTTTTAACTTTTGCCTACACAAATGAACATTAAGTAAGATATTACCATTAAATCTATAGAAAAGCATGATAGTTTAGGACTAAAAGGTGTTCGCAAGTTGTCAAATTGACAACTTATCAATGCCCCAAACTTAAACTTTTACTTGTCCTCAAGTGACCAAGAATAATTCAATGAAATAGGGTATTTAAATCATATTCACAAAAAAAAAGACTATACTAAAGGAATAAGCTAACAAAACTGTATAAACACTTCCCAAACATGTCATGTCAATAAGTAAACCAAATTTTTTTAATAAGCACATATTTATGTAGAAAGGATGCAAGTTTGTATCGAATGAACTTTCCATATCACAAAGCATCTTAATATAAGACAAAATCTTCAAAGATTGTGTCAATCTTCAAGTTGCAACTTACGTCACTCATTTTCCCAAACTGATAGTAAAACATTACCCTCTACCCAAAAGTACCAATGTTTCTCACATGCAAGAGTTAGCTTCATACACCAAATCATTTCACCTTATAAAAGAGCTCAAATAAAGAATGAATTTACACTCACTCTCATAAATAAATTCAAGTAAATCGAAAAGAACCATAGGCTTTCCCTTTATGTTTTTCTCCACTAATGTAGACTTAGTTTTGAATCACCAAGGTCTTGCGGTTCAAGATGTAGGTAAAATGCGTGGGAAGGAATATCTATGTTTCAAGTTAACTAAAAGACCTCTTTTAATAAAATCGCTCAATCCTTTCTACCCCTAAAATTTTCAAACTATCCACCTTATTCTTCTTTAAATCATTTCCCATATTTTCCTAACTTTTTGTTTAACATTTACCAAAAAATTCAAAGCCACCATGTTCATTCTTCGATTCTTTGACTTTTTCAAGGGATTTTCTACCTGTAAGCCCTTCTTATCCCCTCACTTATCCAATTGTTTTGAAGTTTTATGGGCTAAGCTATTCAACTTTATCATCAAGCACATATCTTGTCTTTTAAGCACATGTGTTGACAATTATCCATACACATTTCTTGTCTTTTCATTGATCATCTTCTCCCAAATAGACAACTCCCAAACTTAGGCTTTTTCCTATAATCCATTATTTAGAATCATGCAACGCATCAAAAGAGGTTAAGAGCCAAAAGAGATATTTTCAAAAGGATTTAGGTATTTTAGCATGGTTATCATTACAATCGGACAGAAAGATAGGCAATAAGGATTAAATGGGTAAACTAGGGAAACAATTTTAAGGTAGGAATTTGGCTATGTGACGGGTTAAAAAGGGCCTCGAGTCATCCTCCAAACCAAACTTGCCTTGAATTTTTCTTTGAATACACTCGGGGCAAGTTCTAGACTACACATAAGTACAAGATTATTCAAAAATCCCACCACTCATGGCATCGTACTCATAGAGCAAAAAGTTAGTCTCCCAACTAATTTGAGCAATTTGAGCTTCAAAAGTTACTCTGAGTCAAAGACTCATCCTTGTAAAGAGAGAGCCAAAATTGATTTTGATGGTCTCACTCAAAAGAAAGCTCAAAACTTCCTTGATCTTACAACTATATTTTTGCTTCTCCTCAAAAGCATTTCATTCCTTGATAATGACATTTTGAAAGTATTTTAAAATTTTTGCTTCTTCCTAGTAAACCAAAACGACTAGAAACTTCACCTAAGGATGTCACCTTGTCATCCATCATGGGTAAATTATCACTCGATTTGACAAAGAAACTAAACTTAAATAAAAATAAATGATCAAAAGAATGTGAAAATGAAATTTTGCTCCTTAGGTAAGAACTGAGTTTCGAAGAAAACCCTTGGAGTTTATTATACACGTATATACAAAAGGATAAAAGAGCAATGCGCATAACCAAATATCACGTTTATAGTAAGAGCATGACACAAATTCAACAGAAAAAAGACAATATTTGACATTATTATAAATATTCCCGACAAGGGCCCATCAGAATAATGTCAATAAAAATTAAAAAAACTAACAAGCCCCACAAGGGCTAAAGTAAATAAACATGACAAAATGTAACCTGTACATACAAACAACAAAGTGATAACATAGAGTTTTTCCCCACAATCTATCCAACAAAATGCCATAAAGTAAAAGAGTAGGTACTGACCATCAAAAAAATCATAAAAATGCTAAAAATGCCCCATCCCCACTAAAGACATTGCATTGTCCCTAATGTGAAAGTGAAAGAGAGTAGATGAGGGTAAAGACTCTCTGTGGTGCACTAGGTGCTCGGATCTCTGTCAGTGAATGATCACACTGTCTTAATAGGAACTTCATCAAACTGGGTTCCTCTCATCGAGTCTGATATGAAGGGTGAGTCATCATTATGTCGAGTACTAGAACTATCCCAAACTATCCGTGCATGATCCTTATCCATGGATAATTGCATGGTGATCTCAACTATCGGTAGCCCATCTATAAGATCAACCTCAGCCTCATCATCAATTTCCTCATGACCTCTTTGAAAAAATAATCAAAGGGAAGTACTAGGCTAGAAGTCTCCAATGGAAAAGCAATCTCTGTCTCATCAAGACCAAAGGAGGGTTGTCTGGAGTGAAACTCTACCTGTAAACTATTAAGGTCAGCCCCTAACAATCTCCCCTCGCCTCAAACGTGGCCGCTCTTTCCTCTAAATTTTCTATACGAACGCATAGAGGTGGTGTAGTAGACTGAATAAACTGGGGAATGTCCCTCACCAATTGGGAAAGAGTAGCATTGTTTGCCAATGTTATCAAAGAAGCCTTGGAAAATGTCACCACGGAAGACCATGCTGATTTTCTGGGCCTTGGTGGTGGTATGGTTATTTATGATTGAGGAGTATCAGTGGAATCATGATGATTCTTAACATCAAGTGTAGAATTTGAATGGATGTCCATTCCCTCTGAGCTCCGCAACCCTTCTACACCCGAGTCTACCAAAACCAAAACTTTTCTCTTTGTGCCCGTAGGGTTATCCCCATCCTTGCAATGTGTGATGTCAATGAATCTGATGCATATAACCCATCAATCAATCTTAGAGAGTATCAAGACTTTGAACTTAAGGAAAAGTATAGATATGAGTGTTGGAAAGGGAAATAAAGTTCTTGGTTTCTTTGACCTTAACTTCATCATCTCCACTATTAACTCTTCCAGACAAATAGCCATTTTATCCATGATGCATTCAACAATGATACCCCTATCAATCATGAAATCTTGGTTACTTCTTGAGGGAAGTAGACAGTTACCAATAAATCCAACCAATGCTTGGCTTGAACCGGAAGATCAGTCCTATTGATTTTACCTTCACCATTAGCCTATGGAGGAAGGCCCTTAGCAAGCCACGCAAAACTTTCACGTCTGCAAAATATCATCTTCTTTCACTTCATCACGGAATCTAAGTCACAAGAAAAATAAATCTCATTAATCACTGAGGTCGTGCAAGGGACTTCCACTCCTCGAACTAATACACTCTCAAGACATGGTTATTCGACAATTAACACTTTTTATTTTTGTTTATTATGCTGAACAACGTAGAAAGCATAGAATTAATGATTAATTTTTTCAAAGTAGCATAGTGGGTGAGTGGAAGGCGTCATATCCATGAAGAGTTCTCAAACCAGTTCTTTAACCTCTACGATGATTTCAGGGAAATGGGTGTCAACTCCCTTCATGATAAAGACCTTCTAAGGATTGAAGCCCCGGGTAGTTACCCAATCATCATATAACTTCTTCACACCATCCACACTAAACCAAATTTGATCCGCTTCCTTTCCAACCTCCCTTATACGATCAATGGTAGCTTCGACATCTAGTACTTTCAGACTATCTTTGGAGATTGGTTCTTTTCCCCTTGTGGAAGTATCTTTTTCTTTGCCTTTATCCTAGGTATTAACCTTTCTAGATTCTCGTGGCAAGTTCTTCGTTGGAGACATACCTATGAGAAAGAAACAAAAAAAAAACAAAAAAAAAGAAAAGGAAAAAAATGTTTTTGGAATTTTGTATGTTAAGACAGAAAACTAAAGTAAAGAAAAGAAAATATTTGTTTGATAGATCCAAGGTAACTTCATCATTAGAGCCCATGGAATTCATTTATTGCGACACTTAATCATTTGGGCTCTAAATTATCTCACATTCTTCCACATTTCACAAAACTAGTTAATAGGACATCCAAAAGCTCTAATGAAAACAAGAATGACCAATACCCTTAAGAATTATGTCATCCACTTTATCATAGGGCAAGGCAAGCATTCATATCTCTCAGTTAGGCATAGTGACAGACAAGAATTGTGGATGCCATATTTCTCAGCAAACTCCCTCAACCAATAACTACCGAAAAATTCATTTTTAGGATCAATTGGACTCAAAATTATGCATAAAAAATGGCCACATTATGCCCTAAGGAGAATCACATTGACCATTACAATCATACAAGACATTTCTCTCTTATTGTCATTTCAACAAACACATAGTGGGCATCAAAACTAAGACTTAGAGAAAGAGAATAGAAGCATGATCGAACAATATCATCTCAACAAATCATCTCCAAACATAGTCAATATGTTTATGTTATCCTACTTGAGCCACCTACCACACAAAATAGGAAAGAAAGGTTTAATGGACATTTTGTCAAACACATGTTGCAGTAGCTTCATTCAAGAAAGTATTATGAATCAAACTAGTAAAACATGTCACCAATGACAACATAATTTTCCAACAAGTATTAAGCATCCCAATAAGCTCATTAAAAACCAACTTTTAATGGACAATTATCATGAGGTATGAAGCATTATATCCATTCTTTAAGAGAGTTTAAAAGTAAAACCATGAAAGAACATACCTTTCTTGATTTAAGAGAGGAGAAAGATAAAGAACAAGTCAAAATTAATCTTCTCAATATATGTTAATGCAATTCTAGTTAAAGAAAGAGAAAATATTAATATTGAGAGAAAGGACCGTTTAGAAGTGAACTATAATGAGAAATGCTCAAGTGTTGACTATTTTGGCACCTTTCTTAGAGTTTAAAGTGATTTTGGGCTGACTGGGTCTAATCATCCCAACAAGATCCGACCCTTTATGAAGTCTCAACATTTTTTAACTCAACCTGTGTCCCATCTTCTTTGTACCTATGGTTGTACTGCTTAAGCAATTTCTAGTGCCGATTGGGACAGTTTGTAGTGGCCTGAATTGTGCCCAACATGCTATGGTCCTGTGCTTGGATTGCTCAAGCAGTTCTAGCATAGGTGGGGATAGTAAGTATCAATTTCTTGGCTTTAATTTCAGGCCACCTGTGTCCAATATGCGTCTGGCCTGCGATTGGCCTGCTGCAGCAAGTCCAGTGAAACCAGTCTGCTTTGGATTCCCAGATGCCTTGCACCTGTGGATGACCTACTCAAGCAGGTGTAGCGCAGGTTTTTCCATCTTTGTGCATGTTTTTTTGAACAAAATTATTGGTCCGGGGCTCATTTTCGAGCCTTCGAACATACCTTCTCGCTTTCCAATTTTACAATATTACCTGCATCAATAAAAACTAAGCTAAAATTAGTACTAAAACATTAAAAACATAAAAAATAAATCTTGGGTTGCCTCCCAAGAAGAGCCATAGTTACAATCATGTAACGACATCACTTGATCATTATTTTGGATCTTTGAAGTGAAGCAACTCAACCTTAGTCGCTTTGGGTCCACCCATATAGTAGTGCTTCATTCTTTTCCCATTCACCATAAATTTATTCTTCTCGAGATCTTCCAACTCAATAGCCCCACTCAGGTTAACATTTAAAATCAAGAACGAGCCCGGCCACTTTGATCAAAGCTTCCCCGTAAATTGTTTCAATCTTTATTTGAAGAGGAGGACATTATCACACACATGAAACTCTTGCTTTAAGATTTTGGCATCATACCACCTTTTTATCTTCTCTTGTACAACACGGAGTTTTCATATGCCCTGAGCCAAAACTCTTCCAACTCATAAAGTTAATTCACCATCAATTTTGAAGCGTCCTCCCAACCCATGTTCAACTTCCTCAAAGCCCATAAAGCCTTATGCTCTAGCCCAATAGGTAAGTGACAAGCCTTCCCAAACACCAATTGGTAGGGGGACATTCCAATAGGAGTTTTAGAGGTCATTATATATGACCAAAGAGCATCATCGAGTTATCTTGCCCAATTTCTGTAGCCAACATTCAAGGTTTTCTCAAAGATGGACTTCATTTCTTGGTTCGAAACTTCAACTTGGCCACTACTTTGAGGGTCATAAGAAGTAGAAACCTTATGCTTCACCCCATACTTATCAAGCAAAGAACCGAAGACCAGATTACAAAAATGAGAGCCTCCATCACTATTAATTTCCGTTGGAGTCCCAAACCTTGTAAAGACGTACTTCTTCAAGAAAAAAGTGACACTCTTACTTTCGTTGTTTAGTAAAGAAATGGCCTCCACCCAATTCGAGATATAATCAATAGCTACCAAGATATATTTATTACCATATGAGCTAACAAAGGGACCTATGAAGTTGATCCCCCACATATGAAGTCGTTCAACCTCAAAATTAGGCTTAAATGGCATCACATGCCTCCTCGAAACACCACCTTGTATTTGGCATTGAGGGAATGTTTGGGCCAACTCATAATTATCTCTATGAAGGGTAGAAGAATAGTATCCACTTTGAATAACCTTAGTGGTTGTTCAAATCCCACCATGATTACCACCGATTGGAGAGGAGTGATAATCCTCAAGAATATATCTTATTTCCACCTCCATGACACACCAACGGATCACACCATCTTAACACTCCCTAAACAGGAACGGTTCATCCCAAAATACTTTTTTACATCAAATAGGAACTGATTCTTTTGATAATGATTGAGATCATCAGGAAGCACACCGATCACAATATAGTTAGCATAATCTCTATACCATAGTGCAACGCTTCTCAAAAGTGACATGACTAGCTCATCAAGGAAGGTGTCATTAATATCTCACCCAACTTTTCAAGATTGGATTCAAGGCGGGAAAGGTGCCGGCTACTTGATTTTCACATCTCTTTCGATCCTTTACTTAAAAATCAAACTCTTGTAAGAGAAATATCCACCTAACCAATCTAGGTTTTGCCTCTTTTTTGTCCATGATATATCTAAAAGCAGTGTGATCTATGTGCACAACCACTTTTATACCTAACAAATAGGCCTGAAACTTTTCAAAAGCATACACCACCTCTAACAACTCTTATTTTGTAACTGTATAATTACGTTGAGCATCATTCAATATCTTTCTTGCATAGTAAATTGGGTGGAAAAACTTCTCTTTTATTTTTCCCAACACCGAACCTAGAGCAACACCACTTGTATCACATATTAATTAAAAAGGCGATGACCAATCAAGGGCTACTATGATAGGAGCCCACACAAGGACTTCCTTGAGACAATTAAAAGCCTTTACACAATCAACATCAAATTCAAATTTTGCCTCCTTTTTAAGAATCTTGCACAAAGGATAAGTGATCTTTGAGAAATCCTTAATGAAACATCGATAGAACCCGACATGACCAAGAAAATATCTAACACTCTTTACGGAGATCAATGGGGGTAACTTTGCAATCACCTTAACTTTTGCTTGATCCACTTGGATGCCCTTTCCCAAAATTTTATGGCCTAGAACAATACCTTTCTTGACCATAAAGTAGAATCTTTCCCAATTCAAAATAAGATTAATCTCCACACATAGTTCAAGGACTGTACTTAAGTGAGCAAGGCAAGAATCAAATGAATCCCCAATAATGAAAAATACATCCATAAAGACCTCTATTGTATACTCCACCATATTCGCAAAAATGGACAACATGCATCATTGAAACATGGTCGGTGCATTGCATAACCAAAGGGCATGCACTCAAAACTAAATATGCCAAACGGACAAGTGAAGGTGTTATTTTCTTGGTCGTCCGGGGAGATGTAAATTTTATTATACCCCGAGTAACCATCACGGAAATAATACCCCGACCAGTTTGTCTATCTAACATTTGAACCTTAATGGGCATGGGGAAGTGGTCTTTCTCGAGCCATGAGTTCAATTTACAGTAGTCCATATACACTATCTAACACGTGATTGGATGCATAGGTACAAGATCATTATTCTCATTTAGGACAACTATCATGCCGACTTTGTTAGGAACACATTAGACCGAACTCACCCATGTAATATTAAAAATTGGGTAGACAACTCCCCTATCAAGAAACGTAATGATTTCCTTCTTGAACACCTCTTACATTGGTAGATTGAGTATCCTTTGGTGTTCCATTCAAGGAACATGATCAATATTTAACTTGATTATACCTATAATGTCTGCTACAGTCCACCTGATAGAAGGAATAAACTTTTTCAAAATTGATTTCAAGGCATCCACTTGACAATGTTCAAGATCACCCTCTACAATGATTGGAAATATATTATCCTCACGCAAGAAAACATATTGGAGATGGGATGGTAATGGCTTAAGTTTGAGTTTAGGTGGTTCAAAAATTAATTGCTTGGCGGGTGGACTCTTATGGTTTTTTAAATCAAGATTCAATTTGAAGATTCTTGGTGTAAGTTACAAGACCCATTAATAAAGCTACCACCTTATCATATTCTTCAACCACCTCACTCCCATGGTTCCACAATACACCCACCAAGGGTTCATCCAGAAGTTTTACTTCTATGGTGTTAGTCACTTCATCATCTATCACATTAATTACCAACACTACTTGAAAGTCCATCGGTCTCTTAATGGACTTGCACACATTGAAGGACACTTCATTATTGTTCACCCAAAATTTCATCTCCCCATATTCCACATCTACTAAACCCTTCCAGTAGCCAAGAATGGTCTATAAAGAATGATTGGGACCTCATGATCAATCTCACAATCAAGAATAAAGAAGTCGGATGGGAAAGATAAACCGGTCAACTTTCACCAAAACATCAGTTAAAACACACCAACGGTCTTTTTGATTGAACGATTGGACAATAAAATCCTTATAGTGGTAGGCTTAGGAGAACCCGAGCCTAACTTTTGAAACACGGAAAATGGCATCAAATTAATACTTTCCCTAAGTCACACAATGTTTTTTCAAATTTGTACACCCTGATAGTGCAAGTAATAGTAAATGTCCCAGTTCTTGTTTCTTCACAACCTTATGCTAGACATTATAGCACAATAATTATGGGTTACCTTAATTGTTTCAAAATACATGACTCACTTCTTTGTAACCAAGTCCTTCATAAATTTAGAATACCTGGGCATTTCTTATAAAGCTTCTAGCAAAGGAATATTCAACGATATATTGCAAAATATTGGAAAAACTTCTTGAACTTGGTATCATCATCCTTCTTCTTGAGCCTTTGTGGGAATGGGAGAGGAATTTTATATGTGGCAGTGGAAAATTGGAGTTTCATCCAGTTTTGGAGTATCATCATCAACCACCTTAGGATCTTTCTCACTTTCAACATTTTCTTCAACTACCTTAGGCCATTCAACACTTATCCTATTGGGATTTGGATCATCATCTATGGGATCTTCTAGCCGCTTTCTCTTTGCATTGGATTGTTCTTCACTTCCCTTTTCATTGGGGTCTTCACTAAGATCAGCAACATCTTTACCAAAAGTCTGATCAATCCTAGTGAAAATAGCCATGATGTGAGCATCATTTTTATGATTAACAATAGTGTTACTAGGTAATCCAAACTTTGGTCTTGCATTAACTTGTGTCGAGATTTAGCCTAATTGATGTTCAAGTTACTTGATAGAGGTAGAGTGAGATGTCACCATTTGATTAAGTTTTGATAAGTCACCTTTATCTCTCTCACCATCTTATCAGTCCTCTCAACACCTATTAAAATCCGATCAAGGACATCTTTATTTTTAAGATTATCCGAATCAATGGAACTAGACTTTTTACCCTTTGCTCAATCATATGGAGGTCTCTCCTTATCTCTCTAATCTTGATCTCTATCATGCCAATCTCTATCATAATCTCTTTCCTTCTAACCTTAATTCCCTCCTTGCCTTTGATAGGAAGTGTGAGAACCCCCCTCTTGGTGAGACAAAAAATGAATCTCTTCATCAAGGGCCTTTGTTTCCTTATCATCATAAGCTATAGAACTCTTAGAAGCAATGGCATTGACTTCATTAGGAGGAGCTCCCATCATATGTTGTGTGAGAAGATCAAGTTGTGTCATCACTTTGGCCATATTTGCATATCTTTCTTCATCCTTTTTATTTTGTTCTTTGCTCACAAAATATGCGGAGGGATCCTCCATGGCCACCTCAGTGTCTTTTGTATGCCACTATCTACTTTTTTTGGTCACTTGATCTAATAAAGTTGATGCAACACCATATGATAGTTTGATAAGAGAACCCCCGGCCGTATTATTGACTACCATATTGATCAATTGATTTAATGCCCTATGGAAAATTTGAAGAAGCATTTAATCTAGAACCTTATGATTTGGGAATTGCATTAAATTATTTTTGAATTGTTTCCAAGCCTCATATAATGGTTTTGCATTAAGTTGGAAAAAGTTGTTGATTTTATCCCTTAGATACAACATTCGAGGAGGAAAATATCTTTCAAAGAATGCCTCCATGAGCTCACTCCATGAAGTGATAGATCCTATAGGCAAAGATTGCAACCATAAGACCGCTTCTCCCATCAAACAGAATGGGAAAAGACATAACCGGATTGACACTTGAGATATGTGGACTATGTCAAATGGAGAACTCACATCAATAAAATACTTCAAGTGTAGATTCGAATCCTTATGAGCTTCGCCTCAAAATAACCCTTTCATTTAAATCAAATAAAACTTCACACTAGTAACGTGAAACACTCTATTTTCATTCAGCGATGGAATATGAATAGCACTAGCTCATCACGCATCACTGAGGTGATCCAGATCATCAAGATACCCATCAACCGTCCCGGCATTACTATCGTGTTGGCTCATAGTGTCGTGTATACTATTATATGCACCTGAGAAAGAACAAAAACACTAAATAATGTAAAATAACACTACGACTAACCCCAAGTAACTAAAAACACTACTAGATAAAAACTATGTTTTACTCCCCGACAACGGTGCCATTTTTTGATAATGCTCAAATTAGACTCTTGAATGGGTTTAACCGATCGTTGTCAATATAATAACCCAAATTAGGTTGGGATCAAATCCACAAGGAGTGCAAACATAGAATTCAATGCTCAAGAGTGTTGATATTCTACTAAAAGATGACCCGTGGTGTGAATAAAACAAACACAAATGTAAAATGGGGGAATTCATTTGAACGTGTTTATGAATGACAACTACTTCAATTTTGGTGCACTATCTTGACGTTGAAAAATGCGAAGACTGAATTTAATTGAGAATAAGCCTTGGAATTATGAAACTCTAGGAGTAGGTTAATGCATGGGTGCTTAACAATTTATCCAACTTTTAGTTAAAAGTCATGGGTAGGCTAAATGTCAATGTATTGATGTCAATCTTTCAATTACAACACCAAATTACACAAATGGGTTCTTCCAAACACCTAACAAGTGAGATAATTTCCCATATCTATCTCCATAATTGACATCATTATATATAAGAGATGTCATTAAATGAAATGAATCATGTTATTGGTTGTATTTATTCACCACCCATGTCCCCTCTTTCAAGAATGACGTGTGTTCAAGGGTGGTTGGGGTTTGCAACCCTCAACACTTAGTTAAATCATAGAATAAATACAACACCCATCATAAATAACTAATTAGGAGATTAATTAGCTAACACCCATGCACTACCACACATAAGCCATCATAACCCCAAGATTTAGAATTAGCTACTCATAGATAAAAAGGGTTAAAATTTACCAAACTTATCATTGACTTTTATCCATGAGAAATAAAGAGAATGTAGTTCCAAACTTGGAGTTTCAGCAAATCTTTAATAGAAAATCACGAATTCTTCTTTAGGAATTACTCACGTATATTTTTCACTTAAGACTAGTGCAATATTCTTCTAGGATGAAATGATAGGTTCTTAGATGAAAAGATAGAAGCTAAGATGAAAAATGAAAGTTAGGTCTTGGAAGATGAGCTAGAAACCCATCTTTAATCCCCACTTGGACATTTGACAAAATTACAAAATTGTCACCTTGCTCTTGATCTGCTTGAGCTGATCCAAAGTGGATGGAGAGCAGTTAGAAAGTAGCTCCGAAGCAAATACAAGGTGGATGCAAAGTGGATGGAAAGTATATAGTTATTGTTCTTCATATTTAGACTCTTATTGACATGAATAACTTGATAATCTTACCTTTTTAAGTTTTATCTACTCAAATAAGCATTAAGCAAGATATTACCATCAAATCAATAGAAAAGCATGATAATTTAGACCTAAAAGATGCTAGCAAGTTGTCAAATTAATGACTTATTAGGATATTCATCCCAACACTTCACCTTGGGTTGATTCATTAATGTTCATTAAAGAATATAGATGGTAACATGAGAATGTGCATTAATTACAAAAAATTGAACAAGGTTACCATCAGAAATAAGTACCTCTTGCATCGTATGGATAATCTCTTTGACCAATTATAAGGTGCTTTGATATTCTCCAAAATTGGCTTGATGTTTTGTTACCATCAGCTGAAAAATCAACCAGAGGATATACCAAAAACAACTTTTAGAATTCAATATGGGCATTATAAGTTCCTAGTAATGTCTTTTAGGTTGACTAATGCACTAATGACTTTTATGAGCTTGACAAATAGTATTTCATGTTTTTCTTAGATTTATTGTGATAGTTTTTATTAATGACATTTTAGTTTACCAAGAGAAAGGAGGAACATGTAGGTCATCTTCATATTGTATTAGGAATTCTTAAGGAAAAGTAGTTCAATGAAAAGTTCTCAAAATGTGAATTTTAATTTTATTTTAGATGCCTTGTTAGGGCATATAGTCTTGGAAAAAGAGATGATGATACATCCCCAAAATATTGATGTGGTTAAGAGTTGGGTTTAGCCTAGCTCTGTGACTGAGGTTAGGATCTTTGTGGGTCTTAATAATTACTATCACAGGTTTTTCTAGAATTTTTCTTTATTTCTACTCGCTTGTCAAGGTTGACCAAGAAAGAGGTGCCATTTAAATGTTCGAATAAGTGTGAGGAGAGATTCTAAAAGATCAATACACTTTTGACTACAACACACGTTCGTTCATTGTTAGTTGAAAGAAAGGATTTTGTTGTATTTTAGGATGCTTCACTCTTTTGTATGGGTGTTATATTGATAAATTATAGGAATGTCATTGCTTATTCTTTTAGGTAGTTGAATCATCATGAATGATGTTTATAACTCATGATTTAGAGTTGGCAGTAATCGTGTTTACACTTAAATTTGGATACACTACCTTAATGATATCAAGTGTGAGGTATTCACAAACCACCTTATCTTAAAACATGTATATAAAGAGATCTAAATTTGAGGTAAAGGTGATAGATGGAATTGTAAAAGAATTTTGTTATGAAAATCCAGTCACATTCTTTTAAGGCTAATGTGGTGGCTGATTCATGGACCCCAAAAGTAGTAAGTATGGGAAGTTTGTCCTATTTAAGGGTGTCAAGTCAACCCTTAGATAAGGAATTTCAAGCTTTAGAACCGATGTTCAAGTTATTTAGCATTTCAAAAAATTGTGGTATAATGGACAGTGTTGAGGTTAAGACAATATTCCATAATTAAATCAAGGCCAAATAGTTTGAGGGTGGGAAATTAAGCACAATCCATAGAAAGGTAGTGTATGGCAAGGCTTTAGATGCCATACTGAACACATGTGAAACATTCTGTTTAGAGGGTGAATATATGTTTCATGGGTTGATGATTTGATTTAGACTATGCTTGTAGAAGCTCATAGTTCATGATATTTTTTTCATCCGTGTGCAACCAAGATATACCATGAACTTGGGTAGATTTATTGATGTCTTGGGATAAAAAGGGACATAATGGATTATGTATCCAAATGTTAAACTATAAACAAGTAAAGTATGAGCATCAAAGGACTGTAGGCTTACTTTAGAAGATGCCCATTTTCGAGTGGGTGTAGGAAAGGATGGCTATAAACTTTGTAATAAGTCTTCCTAAGACCTTGTGAAGGCTTGAATAAATTTGGGTCACAGTATATAGGCTGACAATATCAGCGATTTCATTCAAATTAGTGTGGACTACAAATCTAAGTAGTTAGCCAAGATCTACATTAAGAAGATAGTAAGGCTACATAGGGTTCCGCATTCCATTATTTTAGTAAGAGAAATGATCTACACTTCTAGATTTTTGGACAAGTAGCA
This sequence comes from Capsicum pubescens, assembly GCA_030864215.1. Classification (NCBI taxonomy): domain Eukaryota; kingdom Viridiplantae; phylum Streptophyta; class Magnoliopsida; order Solanales; family Solanaceae; genus Capsicum; species Capsicum pubescens. The sequence continues at coordinate 185,838,083 of CM061544.1, read as the reverse complement.
TGAAGAATTAGGTGCCCAACTTACTTTTAGCATATCCTTTCATCCTCAGATGATTGACAGTTCGAGAGGATGATTCAGGTGCTTGAGGACATGTTGAGGGTATGCATTATAAATTTTGGGTTCTATTAGGACAAGGTCATATCATTATGTTAATTTTCATACAACAATAGTTATCACTTTAGCATTGATATGGCCCCATTAAAGGCACTTTATGGGAGAAGATACAAAATGCCCATTGTGTGTTTTAAGATTGGTGATGTTAAGCCTTTGGGCACTAACTTGGTGAAGAAAGCTCCAAAAAGGTGTGGTTCATCCAAGCCAAAGAGCTGGCAGCCAAGAGCAGGCAAAAAGAGTATGTAGATCGCAAGTTAACAGACATATCATTTAAGTTTGGTGATTGTGTTTTATTGATGGTGTCTACAATTAAAGGAGTCTAGAGATTTGGTGATAAATGTAATCTTAGCCCATGATATATTGGTTAGTTTTAGTTTCTTGAGGATATGGATCTAATAGTGTACAGATTGACATTACCGCTAAACTTGTTGGGGGCCATCCAATGTTCCATGTATCCATTCTTAAGAGGAATCATGAGGATGGGGATCACATTATTTCATGGGAGACAGTTTTACTAATTAAGGATGATACATTCCGTATTTTACTTGTTCTTGTTATAATTATATGGAACTTGGTATAGCCTTGTGTTATAGTAACAAATAACATTTGTTATGAGAGTATTAATGGTGAAGATGTTATTATAGATGTTGCCCATACGTTTTAATGTGATGCGACCAAGTTAATGTCGATAAAACTTTTTAAACTTGGGATCATAGGCTAGTATTAGAATCTAATGATTAAAGTGGCCACGTATATACAAGTTTTAGGTTACATCCAAGGTATTAAGAATAGGAAATGAAGTATTTTATTAAGGTACTTGCTTGACTCATTTAAGCTAGTAGGTGAGTCACCTACTTGAGATAAATGGACCAAGTTAATGGACCCAAGGTTATGGATTAGATTTGATCCTATGTTAAGGTATTCATTTGGGCCTAACTCAAGTAAAATAAAAGGAAATGAAGAAATGGCCAAAAAACATAAACTACCAAAGGCCCAAGTTAATTGAGACCAAAATAAGAATTTAAGCAAATAGGTGCATCACCTACTTTGAAATTTTGAGCATCAGGAACCCTTAAGTAGGTGCATCACCTACTTGTACTAATTTGTGGCTCAAAATGAGGTTAATAAGAGAAGTTCTAGGGGGCTCAATATAAGATCAATATAGCTATTAATTTAACTCATTTTAAACACAATATTCACCCTTTTAAATTTTAGCTTTCTCCTTTTCTTAACAAGGATAAGAACAACAACCCTAATATTCCTTCTAGAGTTCTTGAAGAAGCCCTCATCTTTGCAAGATAAGGTAAGTGAAAACATTTAAGATTTAGCTTAACTATCTCATGAAAGATTAGGAAAACATGATATAGGTGGCTATTTATAAATACATGGTAGAATATAGAACAAGTTACTTGCTCCTTTTTGCCTTGTTATTAAGAGATGTCTTTTCTTCTCTGGTTTAAAGTGTGAAGGAAAGTGAAAGTTAAATTTCTTAGGGAGTTCAAATTTAAAGGATAAGTTTCAGAATTGAGGTAAGGTGACTTCCCCATTTTGTTCTCCTTATATATGAATTTGAGAAAGAATTATGGATGTGTTGTTATTGAGAACTCAAGAGATAATGAGTTCCATAATTGATTGCCATGATAAAAGTGATTTGGGACAGTTTTGTCAACTGTTTTGTATTTATATATTATGGGAAGCTAGGTTGATATTGGAGAAAGGTGTGATTAGTTTGTATTGAAATATAGAAGAAAAGTAGGGCAGTACACCACCGAACTAATTATTGCATATGTTTACTGCCCAATCTATTTTGCGTATTGTTTATAGGGTGTAATAAAGCCAAGGTGGTTTCGGTGAATCTTTAAGAGCATGTATGGTAGGTGGTTGCAAGTGGAGGAGAAAAGGGTTAAAATAACACCCTTGATTGATAGATTAAGGGCTTACTTCTCGGTTACTTTTTTGGTGAAGTCTGTAGCCCAAATGTGTTGGTTGGTTGCTGATATTAGTTTACCATATATTCTATTATAGATAATTAATCCAAAAGTAGGGAAGTCAAGTTGGGTTAGTATCGGAGTTGTATGGCCCGGTATGTAAGGTATACTCTATTTTGCACTCTTTGGCATGAAATTGGACATTTGCTCCATCAAGTAAGTTTCCAAGGTTATTCTATAACAAGTGATAAATAATAGTATGTTATTATATCCCATGTATCCAATGACCTTGTTCCCACTCTCTAACGTGTTAAATCACCTACATACATGCTTATTATTAAGCCTGCATGTCTATTTTCACTAGAAAATTTAGAAGTTCTCCGTTTAATCAAATAAGACATATGTGTTGTTTTCAGCTCCTAAACACTTAATTTGTGTGCCAACATCTCCCTACCTAATTTTTGTTACATTAAGTTCCCATTTACATGTCTCTTATTGGTATATTATTATTTTAAGATACCATAATGTTATGACCACCAAAGTAACAATCTCAAAGGATAAATAAACTAAGTAACACAAATTTATAAACTGAGTTGCAGCTCAGGGGGGAAAAGCCTTTCATGGGACAATCTCGATACCTTTATATGTGGGTGGAAGCTCAGGGGAAAAATTCTTGAATGGGTCGATCCCAATGTTCATATGTGGGTGGCAGCTCTGGGGCATACGCCTAGCATGGTCCAATCCCTATTTGTCTATTTACCACTAATCAGCTGGTCATTTGCGTTATATGGATTACAAATATTATGAAGTAAGAAAGGTAAAAATGAAGAAAAAAATGTAAGAGTCCCACAAGTACATATAAAGTTTGTCTACTGGTACTACTTATACACTTGTATCTGATATCTATTGAGATCTTGTATCATGTGTTGTTACCTTTATCCTTACATATTCAGTACATATTTTCATAATGACATCCCTTACGAGGGATCTATATTTCAGGCTGCAGGCACAAGTGCTTTAGCTAATACACCTCACTGGTAGGAGCACAGGCTATTTAGTGACTATTGGTGACCTCCAGGTTGACTCAGGGATTTTTGAGTCTATTCCATATAGTTTGGTATTGTGCATTAGTCAAGAGTAGGGCAGGAGTTTGTCCCGACCCTAACTAAGTCTATGTATCATTTAGAGGCTTTGTAGACTAATGTAAAGTTAAACATGACAGTGTCTTGTCTTTTAGATATTGTGGCCCCAATGTCCAAGTCTTGTATATATAATTTTGTTCTTCCCTACATAGTTATTCTTATCGATGCATTATATCATATTTTTCAGAACCTTTCGTTGTCATAGTTACATGCATGAGAAATACAAGGTTATGGATTTATTCTCTCGGGCCTTCACGGCTACGGGTTCCTATCCGCCTCGAAGGGATTTGAGGCGTGACAAAAGTGGTATCAGATAAGGTCGTCCTAGGGTGTCTACAAAGACATGTCTACGTAGAGGTTTTCTTGTGGGTGTATTATGCACCACATCTATAAACAAGAGGATATGGACATTTATGGGTTGTTTCTTTTTTCACACCTTAGATTGTGCAATAGAGCCCAAGTCGTAGGTGAAGTCATATTTAACCACTAAATCTATTTTTTTCTCTTATTATAGTAAAGATGTCAGTTACAAGATAGATTAAGAATATAGGTAAGAGAATAGATGTGGCTTCTGGAGAAGGGACCAGCAAGTTACCACCTAGGTAAGTTCATCAAAGTGAGGCTCAAGCTGAGTTTGTATCACAAACTTCTTCTACTCCTCCCTCTCCAGAAGGTCTTAGGAGAATTAGAACCGCAACCTCAGAACCATCTAGTAATGCTACTGATCGAGATCTAAGGAATGTGGTCCAATTGTTGGCTCGTATAGTTGTTGGAAAAACTCAAGGACAAACTATTCCAACCATAGGTTCTAGTGTGCAGTTAGGGTAGCAAGCCTACGGATATAGGATTTCTTTAATCTAGATCCCCCAACATTCACCAAATCAGATATTAATGAAGACCCATAAGACTTTATTGATAAAATCTAAAGGTCTCTAGATGTCATGCATGTATTGGGTAAAGAGACAGTTGAGCTAGCAACATATAGATTCAAAGGAGAGGCTATATTTTGGTATGAAGACTGGAAATGATCTAGGGGTATCGATGCACCTTCAGCTACTTAGAAAGAGTTCAAAGAGGATTTTCTTGATAATTACCTTCCATTTGAGATCTGCAAGGCAAATCATTTCCTAAATCTTCGCTAAGGAAATATAAGCATGAGGGAGTACAACCTCTGGTTTAATTCTTTAGCTAGGTATGCCCAAATGTAGTAGCTACTATGGATGATAGAGTTCATCAATATATGGATAGATTGGATCCATATCTAGTTAGAGATTATACTATTACTTCTTTGAACAAAGACATTGACATAGCAAGGATACAAGTTTTTGCATAAAAAATAGAGGATCAGAGGCAAATAAGAAGAGCACAATTGGAAAGAGGGGATTCCAAGAGGAACAGATCTACGGTTCACTTTATGGAATCTCAAGGAGAGTTTAGGCCTCGATTTTCGAATACACCACGTAGGCCATTATTTTCTTATCCTGCAGCTTGTGCTCCATCATGGTTTTAAGGGTCGAAGGGCAATCTATTTGGGGAAAGAAGTGAAAGTCAGAGTTCACAAGCAACAGTGTATAAAGAGCAAGGGAATATGATCCAATTAAGGCCTTTTTGGCAACTATGTATACAATGTGGAAAGCTTTATTTAGGTACATATCATTTTATGACAAATGCTTGCTTTTGGTGTGGTACGTCGGGGCATATAATGAGAGAATGCCCACAAAGTGGCATGGGTGGAATAACATGACCTACTGGATCAGTCATTGCATCATTAACATTGGTTCCTTCTTTATGTAGGGTGTACAACCTATAGGTCATGGTAGAGGTGCTAAAAGAGTAGCTAGCTCTAGTAGAGTTCAGAATCGTACATATGCTCTAGCGGATCGACAATATTTAGAGGCTTCTCCGGATGTGGTTACGGGTACATTGTCCATATTTTCCCATAATGTATGCATTAATTGATACGTATTCTACATTATTATATGTCACTTCATTGGTTACTGGAAAGTTCAAAAGAACACTAGAATTACTAGTTAAGCCATTTAAAGTATCTACGCTGGTTGGTGAATCTATAATAGCTAGGAAAGTGTTTCAAAATTGTATAATAGATATTTGTGGTCGTGATAAAATTTTTGACCTGGTTGAGTTAGAAATGGTAGATTTTGAAGCTATAATGGGTGTGGATTGGTTGGCTTCTTATTATGACATAGTAGATTGTCGAACTAAGAGGATGTATTTCTATTTTTCAAGAGAGGTAGTCCTTGAATAGAGGGGTAATATTGGTGCGCCAAGAGGTAAATTTATCTCTTATTTTAAGGAAAAAAATATGATTTCCAAGGGTTACATATATCATCTAGTAAGAGTGAAGGATACAGATGCAGAGCCACCAACTCTTCGAACTATTCCAGTGGTAAATAAATTTTTCGATGTATTTCCTGAAGTTCTTCCAGGTTTGCCTCCAGAACGAGATGTGTATTTTTGTATTAATGTGATTCTAGGAACTCAACCAATCTCAATTCCTCCGTATAGAATGGCCCTGACAGAATTACGGGAGTTGAAAGAGCAATTAAAAAACTTTCTAGAAAAAGGATTCATAAGGCCTAGTATGTCCCCCTGGGTTACACCGGTGTTATTTATGCATAAGAAAGATGGCTCATTGACAATGTGTATTGACTACCAATAACAGAATATGGTGAGTATTAAGAACAAATATCCCCTTCCTAGAATTGATGACTTATTCGACCAGTTGAAAGGCACCAAGTGTTTTTCAAAGATTGATTTATGGTTAGGTTACCACCAAGTGAGGGTCGAAGAGAAGGACACACCCAAGACAACCTTCCGAACATGGTACGGACATGATGAATTTATAGTCATGTCCTTTGGGATAACTAATGCACCCGCAATTGTAACACCCTATATTCCACGTGTACTAGTTCTACTTATGTGGCACTTGATATGGACTTATGGGGTAGGTAATGGGCTCGGATATCCTATGTGATTGGTGATGGTAAGATAGGTTTGGTGAAATTCCCACATGTACTGAAACGTGGTATGATTAAGTTACCATTGATGAGAGCATCTAAACTTGGGCCCTTAAGTAGGTATTTGAATCTAGAGGATGAAGTGAGCAAGTTTTATGTTTAACTATAAGCATTTTGATCTTAAAATGAAATAATGAGCTGCTTGCTTGACTTATTTTGAGCTAGTAGGTGAATGAACTACTTTGACCTTTTGACCAACCTAAAAACTAAGTAGGTGAACCACCTATTAAGGCTCCCTTGACCAGATTATTGGGACAAATACACTACCACCTACTTAAGTTAATTTTGGCCCAAATTAAATAAGGGAAAAAAAGAAGAATGGGCAGCCAAGGCCCAATAGATTTTAATCCACAAAGTCCCAATATAATGGGAAAGTAGGTGCATCACATACTTGATAAATTATGGCCAAAAAATGACAAAGAAAGTTGGACAAGAGAAGCTCTTTTTAAAGGGATTAAAACCAGCTCTTATAGCTTATTTTAACTAGCCAAAAAAATAGTTTTCAAGATTTTCTCTCTTGTTCTGTCTTAGCTATGCAGTAGCCCTTAAATTTCACTAGGGTTCTTTTGAAACCTATCTTCCAAGTTAAAGGTAAGTGAAAAAATCATGAGCAAACCTTAATAATACTATAAGGATTATGTTCTCCATGATTAAACTATAAGATATCCCTTTTTAAGTTTGGCAGCCCCTTTATCCTTTATTATTAAGAGATTTTTCTCTTCACTTTTGATTTGAGAGTAAAGGGATCGAGCTATTTAAGAGATATACATTAAGGGAATACACTACCACCGAAATTAAGGTATGGATACTGTCCATTTTTTCCCTTTTCCTATATAAGTGTGTTGGTTGAGGATTGTGTATATATTGTTGTTAAGAACTCAAGAGATGGTCATTTCAATTTTTGGTTGCCATATTAAGGGATGTTTGAGGCTGTTTTGGATCTGTTTTATATATGTATGCTGGGGTCTGCTTGATTGATATTTGGGAAACGGTGTGAATAATTTCCATTGAAAGGTAGAAGAAGAGTATAATAGTACACCACCGAATTAATGACACATAAGTTTACTACCCACATCACTTGATAAACTATTTTGAGAGTACAATAAAGATGAAACGGTTAAGGGGATCTTATAAGAAGTTACATCGCGTGTGAATGTAATTGGAGAAGAACGACGTTGAGAGAACACCATTGGATAAGTTGATTGTGGATTACTACCCGGTTACTATTTTTGTAAGTTTAAATGCCATGAATATGTTAGTTATCTACTAATACTAATCTTACGTTATTTTAGATTAGTATTCTTAAAGGAAAGAGATTAAGTGAAAGTGTGATCAGTTGTGCAACAAGGTATGTATGGTTCATCGATCTTATACTCTTTGGCATAAATCTAACTCCTTTGTTACAAAGTAAGCTTCCTAAGCATTCTTCCTTTCAAGTTATACATAACTACAACGTACAACCCCCAAGGTTGTTAACAACCTTATTCTAACTTGTTAGGTTGGTAAAGTACCTAAAGATTTTTTTGTTACTATATATGTCCGTTTTCCCTTATAAATACTAGTATGATATGGGTGCTTTCAAAAATAAGCCTTACAAGTTATTCTCTTAGTCAACATGACCCATGGTGTTAGTTAAGATCCTATGTGTTATATTTATATTATTTTTATATTCTACCTCATTGCTACTACATCTAGTGCATATTTGCATACCTTTTGCAACTGGTCCAAAGTTCCAAATCTAATACATGACCACCAAAATAATAAATTTAAAGACGAAAATAATGATCTTAAATGATTCTATATATTTTGGGTAGTATCCTAGGGTGGAAGAAACACCTAGCATGGTTCGATCCCAAAATTACGGGTGGTATCCTGGGGGCAAAAGGGAAGCCTAGCATAGTACGATCCCAATTTGTGCACATATGAGGAACGTATCACAGGGGTTAAAATTCCTAGCATGGTTCATCCTTTTTTACCACTGATCATCTGGTCATTTGTAACATGTCGTATAATTTTATAAAGTAAAGACAAATAAAGCAAAGTAAGGGATGTAATGTACATGGTCCCATAAGAACAAGTAAAGTTGGTGCCAAATATATGGTTTTGGTTCAGATGCTGCTATAGGTTTTCTAGTTGGCTATCTTTATCTTTATAGTTATATATTGATAATTGATTCTGTTGAGATCTTGTCTTATTTATAGTCACTTTATGTCGTACTAACTTAGTACACTCTTTGTCTTGACACTTTTCATAGGGGACACTATGTTTCATGTCGCAGGTACAGGTACTCTAGCTAGTAGACTACCCCAGTAGGATCACAGAACATCCAGCTGCTATTGGTGAGCTCCAAGTTAATTCAGAGCTTTCCGAGTCTGTTATATATTTTGGTATTGTATAGTAGTTATGAGCAAGGCGGGGGTTTGTCCCGAACTTAACTAATTCCATGTGTCTTTTAGAGTCTTTGAAGACTAATGTGAATTTAAGTGTGGTAGTACTGTGTTCTTTTAACGTTGTGGCCCCAATGGCCAAGTCTTGTTTATGTAGGTTTGGACTTACTTTCGTAGTTTGTTTTATCAATGCGTCATATCCATACAATAATAACATGTATGGTATGTGGGTGTAATTAGAGGATAAAAAAGGTTAAGATAACACCCTTGATTGATATAGTAAAGACTTACTGCCCAATTGTTGTTTTGATGAAGTAAAATAGACAAAATATGATGGTTGGTAGCTAATATTAGTTTTCTATATATTTCATTGTAGATAAGTAATTTAAAAGGGTGGAAAGTCAAGTTGGGCTGGTATTAGAGTTGTACAACCAGGTATGTAAGGCATACTCTATTTTGCACTCTTTGGCATGAAATAGGACATTTGGTCCATCAAGTAAGATTCTGAGGTTATCTTATAACAAGTGATACATAATGGAAGCGTATTATATCCCATGTAACCAATGACCTTGTTCCCACTCTCTAATGTGTTAAAACACCACGATACATGCTTATTATTTGACCTGCACATCTATTTTAACTAGAAAATTTCAGAAGTTCTCTGTTTACTCAAAAAAGACCCATGTGTATTTTCAGCTCCTAAACACTTCATTTGCATGCCAATAGCTCCCTACCTCATTGTTATTGCATTAAGTGTCCATTTATATGTCTCATATTAGCAGATTATTGGTTCAAGGTACCATAATGTGATGACCACCAAGGTAACAATCTCAAAGGCTAAATAAACTAAGTTACACAAATTTGTAAAATGAGTGGCAGCTCAGGGTCATAAGCCTAGAATGGGAAAATCTTGATACCTTTATATGTGGGTGGAATCTTAGGGGCATAAGCCTAGAATGGTCCAATCCCAATCCTTATATGTAGGTGGCAAATCAGAGGCGTAAGACTAGCATGGGCCGATCCTAGTTTATCTATTTACCACTGATCAGCTGGTCATTTACATTATATATGGCTTACAAAGATAATGAAGTAAGAAAGGTAAAAAAATAAGAAAGGAACGTAATGTATGTAGTCCCACCAGTATTTATAAAGGTGGTCTACTAGTACTACTTATACACTTGTATCTAATTTCTATGAAGTTCTTGTACCGTGTGTTGTTACCTTCAACCTTACATATTCAGTACATATTTTCGTACTGATGTCCCTCACGAGGGACCTGCATTTTATCTTGCAGGTATAGGTACTGCAGCTCATACACCACACTAGTAGGAGCGCAGGTTTTTCAGTGACTATTGGTGAGTTCCTAGTTGATTCTGGGCTTTTCGAGTCTGTTCAATATATTTTTGTATTATGCAGTGAGTCAAGTGTAGGGCGGGGGTTTGTCCCGACCCTAACTAAGTCTATGTATATTTTAGAGGCTTTCTAAACTAAGGTAAATTTATGGTTGTGTTTGACTTTAGACGTGGTGGCCGTAGCGACCAAGTGTTGTATATATAAATTTGTGCTTTCCTATGTAATTATTCTAATCAATACATAATATCATGTTGGTTAGAACCTTTGGTTGTCATAGTTACATGCATGATAAGTATGAGGTTATGAATTTGTTCTCTCGGGCCTTTACGGCTATGGGTGCCTGTCCGCCCCAATAGGAGTTGGGGCATGACACATATTGAGAGATTGCCCAAAAAGGGGCATGGCTGATATGGCACGACCTACTGGATATACTATTGCATCATCATCCTCGGTTCCTTATTTTGGTAGGGGTCAGCAGATATCTACTAGTCGTGGTAGGGGTGATAAGGGAGCTAGTTCTAGTGGTGTTCAGAATCGTACATATGCTCTAGCAGGTCGACAAAGTTTGGAGGCTTCTCCTGACGTGGTTACAGGTACATTGTCCATCTTTTAACATAAGGTATATGCATTAATTGATCCAGGCTCTACATTATCATATGTCACTCCATTAAATGATGGAAAGTTCAAAAGAACACTAGAAACACTAGCTAAGCTATTTAAAGTATCTACACCAATTAGCGAATCTATTATAGCTAGAATAGTTTACCGTAATTGTATAGTAACTGTGTGTAATCGTGATACATTGGCTGACCTTGTAGAGCTTGAAATGGTTGATTTTGATGTTATAATGGGTATGGATTGGTTGTCTTCTTGTTATGCCACAATGGATTGCCAAGCTAAGAGTATGCATTTCCATTTTCCAAAAGAAGTAGTCCTTGAGTGAAGGGGTAATATTGGGGCACCATGGGGTAAGTTTATTTCTTATATTAAGGCAAATAAAATGATATCCAAAGGATACATATGCCATCTAGTAAGGGTGAAAGATATAGAGGCAGAGTCACGAACTCTTCAATCCATCTCAGTGGTAAATGAATTTCTTGACGTATTTCCTGAAGAGCTTCTGGGTTTACCTCTGTAAAGAGAAGTAGAGTTTTGTATTGATGTGATCCCTGGTACTCAACCAATTTCTATTCCCCCTTATAGAATGAACTCTGCAGAATTACGTGAATTAAAGGAACAATTAAAAGATTTGTTGGAAAAGGGTTTCATAAGGACTAGTATATCTCCTTGGGCGCACCTATATTATTTGTACGTAATAAAGATGGCACGTTGAGAATGTGTATTGATTATCAACAATTGAATAAGGTGACGATTATGAACAAATATCCCCTTCCTAGAATTGATGATTTGTTTTATCAGTGACAAGGTGATAAGTGTTTCTCAAAGATCAACTTGAGGTTAGGTTATCACCATCTTAGAGTGAAGGAGAAAGATATACCTAAAATGTCTTTTCGAATGCGATATAGTCATTTTGATTTTTTAATTATGTCATTTAGGCTAACTAATACACCAGCAGCTTTCATGGATGTTATGAATAGAGTGTTTAAGCCATTCTTGGATGTATTTTTTATCGTAATTATAGATGATATTCTGATGTATTCAAGATCACAAGAAGACCATGATAATCATTTGTGACAGGTGTTACAAACCTTTACTATCGTAAGTTGTATGCAAAGTTCTCCAAATGTGAGTTTTGGTTAAAATTGGTAGCATTCTGGGTCATAATCTATCTGATGAAGGAATAAGAGTTGATTCTCAACAGATAGAGACAGTGAAGAACTGTCCAAGACCCATGACGCCTACGGAGGTTCGTAGTTTCCTAGGATTGGCAGGTTATTATAGAAGGTTTGTTGAGGGGTTTTCTTCTATTTCTGCACCTTTAATAAAGTTAACACATAAAGATGCTAAGTTTCAATGGGATAAAATGTGTGAAAGAAGTTTTCAAGATTTGAAGAATAAGTTGACTTCTACACCCATATTGGTACTTTCGGATGGCACGGAAGGCTATGTGGTATATTGTGACGCTTCAGGAGTTGTCTTAGGATGTGTTTTGATGAAACATGGTAAAGTAATAGCTTACGCCTCAAGACAATTATGTTCACATGACAATAATTATCCAACACATGATCTTGAGCTAGCAGCAGTTATATTTTCTTTAAAAATATGGTGCCACTATTTGAGGCAGTGAAGATGGCTTGAGTTGTTAAAACACTATGATGTTGATATCTTATATCATCTGGGAAAAACAAATATGGTAGCTGATGCACTAAGTTGTAGGGGAGGGAAAGTAATTATAGGCAGCCCATGGAAAGGCAAGGGATAGCTAGGGATGTACACCAATTATCTAGATTGGGGGTTCGCCTTATTGAATCTTTTGACAAAGGCATTATTGTGAAAAATACAGCAGAATCCTTATTAGTAACCAAAGTTAAGAGAAACAATACATATATCCTATTCTTTTACAGCTTAAGGAAAATTTACAGCAAGGTATGACAAAGGCATTTGAGCTTACAGAAGAGGGAATACTTCGATGCCAAAACAGATTATGTGTACCTAATGTAGATGGGCTAAAAAAGCTAATTATAACAGAGGCACATCATACAAGATATTCTATCCATCTTGGTTCAACTAAAATTTATCATGACTTGAAAGAGGTGTATTGGTTGGGCGACATGAAGAAGAACATTGCAGAATTTGTAGCTGAATGTCATAATTGTCAACAAGTCAAAGTGGATCACCAAAAGCCAGGAGGTTATATGCAGCTTATGGAGCTCCCAACTTGGAAGTGTGTTATGATCAACATGGATTTTATCACACGTCTACCTCACTTATCTCGAAAGTTTGATTCTATATGGGTAATAGTTGATAGACTCACCAAATCAGCATACTTTCTACCGGTTATGACTACATACACAGCTGAAGAGTATGGAAAATTATATATTAAAGAGATAGTTTAGCTGCATAGAGTCCCGATTTCTGTTATATCTGATAGGGGAGCTCAATTTACCATACTTTTTTGAAGGTCATTCCAGAAGAGTTAGGGAACGTAAATGAGTTTAAACATAGTTTTTCAACCTCAAAGGGATGGCCAGGCGGAACGTACAATCCTAATATTAGAGGATATGTTGCATGCTTGTGTATTGGACTTCAAAGGTAGTTAGGATGATCATTTTCCACTAATTGAGTTTGCATACAATAATAGTTATCACTCGAGTATCAAAATGGCACCTTATGAAGATTTACATGGCATAAAGTGTAGATCATTAATTGGGTGATTTGAAGTGGGTGAAATTACCTTATTTGGGCCAGATCTTGTTCATCAAGCTATAGAAAAAGTTAAGGTGATACAACAACGATTAGAAATAACTCAAAGCTGACATAAATCATATGTGGATACTAGAATAAGAGGGTTAGAGTTTGTTATAGAATATTGGGTGTTCTTGAAGGTGTCTCCAATGAAAGGGGTAATGAGGTTTGGTAAAAATGGAAAACTAAGTCCCCGCTACATAGATCCATATAAAATTATTCAAAGATTTGGCCAAGAGGCATATGAGTTAGACCTACCCCAAGAGCTTTCAATGGTGCATCTGGTGTTTCATATCTCAATGCTCTGCAAGTGTATAGGAGATCCATCTCATATTATCCCTACTAAAGATGTACAGGTTATGGAAGAACTCACCTATGATGAAGTGTTTACTGCTATACTAGATTGGCAAGTTAAGAAGTTAAGAAATAAAGAAGTAGCTTTAGTAAAAGTGCTTTGGAGGAGCCTTCAAGTATAAGAAATCACATAGGAAGCCAAACAATTAATGAAGTTAAAATACCCTCATTTATTTGAATCTAAAGACTAGGTTCGAAGATGCTGATTTAGGGCATAAACAAGTAAGTATAAATACATAAGTGTTATGTGGATAACAATGAGTTTAAACTTAGTCTTATATTCGTTTAGGTTAGCCAGTTATACTAGCATTCAAGGAAGAATGTTTCTAAGGGGGGTAAGATGTAACACCCTATATTCAGCGTGTACAAGTTCTACTTATGTGAAACTTGATATGGACTTATGGGGTAGGTAATAGGCTTGGATATCCTATGTGATTTGTGATGGTAAGATAGGTTTTGAGGAATTCCCACATGTACTGAAACGTGGTATGATTAAGTTACCATCGATGAGAGTATCTAAACTTCGGACCTTAAGTAGGTATTTGAATCTAAAGGATGAAGTGACCATGTTTTAAGTTTAACTATAAGCATTTTTATCTTAAAATGAAATAAAATATTGAGGGGCTTGCTTGACTTATTTTAAGATAGTAGGTGAATCACCTACTTTGACCTTTGACCAACCTAAAAAATATGTAAGTGCATCACCTATTAAGGCTCCCTTGACCAGCTTATTGGGCCAAATACACTACCACCTACTTAAGTTAATTCTGGCCCAAATTAAAGAAGAGAAAAGAAGGAGAATGGGCAGCCAAGGCCCAATAGTTTTTAATCCACAAAGGTCCAATATAATGTTCAAGTAGGTGCATCACCTACTTGATAAATTATGGCCAAAAAATAACCAAGAGAAGCTCTTTTTAAAGGGATTAAAACCAGCTCTTATAGCTTATTTTAACTAGCCAAAAAAACAGCTTTCAAAATTTTCTATCTTGTTCTCTATTAGCTATGCAGCAGCCGAAAAATTCCACTAGGGTTCTTTGGAAACCTTCTTTCCAAGTTAAAGGTAAGTGAACAAATCATGAGAACATCTTGATAATACTATAAGGAATATGTTCTCCATGATTAAACTATAAGATATCTCTTTTTAAGTTTGGCAGTCCCTTTATCCTTGATTATTAAGACATTTTTCTCTTCACTTTTGATTTTTGAGTAAAGGGAACAAGATATTTCAGAGATATACATTAAGGGAATAAACTACCACCGAAATTAAGGTATGGCTACTATCCATTTTGCCCTTTTCCTATATACGTGTGTTGGTTGAGGATTGTGTATATATTATTGTTAAGAACTCAAGGATGGTGATTTCAATTTTTGGTTGCCATATTAAGGGATATTTAGGGCTGTTATGGATCTGTTTTATGTATGTATGTTGGGGTCTGCTTGGTTGACGTTGGGGGAATGTGTGAATAATTTCCATTGAAAGGTAGAAGAAAAGAATAATGGTACACCACCGAATTGAATGCCGCATAAGTTTACTACCCAGATCACTTGATATACTTTTTTGAGAGTACAATAAAGACGAAATGGTTAAGGGGATCTTATAAGAAGTTATATCGCATGTGAATGAAATTGGATAAGAACGAGGTTGAAATAACACCCTTGGATTAGTTGATTGTGGATTACTACTTGGTTGCTGTTTTAGTAAGTTTAAATGTCGTGAATATGTTAGTTAGCTACTAATACTAGTCTTACGCTATTGTAGATTAGTAATCTAAAAGGGAATACATTAAGTGAAAGTGTGATCAGTTGTGCAGCAAGGTATGTATGGTTCATCGATCTTATAATCTTTGGCATGAATCTAACTCCTTTGTTACAAAGTAAGCTTCCTATGCGTTCTTCCTTTCAAGTTATACATAACTACCGCGTACAACTCCCAAGGTCGTTAACAACCTTATTCTAACTTGTTTGGTTGTTAAAGCACATAAATATGTGTTTGTTACTAAATATTTCCATTTTCCTTTCTAAATACTAGTATGATATGGGTGCTTTTAGAAATAAGCCTTACGAGTTGTTCTCTTAGTCAATATGACCCATGGTGTTAGTTAAGCTCCTATGTGTTATATTTCTATTATTGTTATATTCTACCTTATTGCTACTGCATCTAGTGTATATTTGCATACCTTTTACAACTGGTCCAAAGTTCCAAATCTAATACATGACAACCACAATAACAACTTTAAAGACGAAAAGAATGATCTGAAATAATTCTATATATTTTGGGTGGTATCCTAGGGGTGGAAGAAACGCCTAGCATGGGTCGATCCCAACATTACGGGTGGTATCCCAGGGGCGAAAGGAAATCCTAGCATGGGTCGATCCCAATTCATGTTCTTATCCCATAGGTTAAAATGCCTTGCATGGGTCATCCTCTTGTACCACTGATCGGCTGGTCATTTTTATAATGCCTTATAATATTATAAAGTATAGAAGAATAAAGCAAAGTAAGAGATGTAATGTACATGATCCCATAAGAACAAACAAAGTTGGTATTCTATCCTTATCTTTATAGTTATATATTGATAACTGATTTTGTTGAGATCTTATCTTATTTATAGTCACTTCATGCCATACATACTCAGTACACTCTTCGTATTGACACCCTTCGTGGGGGACACTATGTTTCATATCACAGGTACAGGTACTCTAGCTAGTAGACCACCCCAGTAGGAGCACAGGACATCCAGCTGCTATTGGGGAGCTCCATGTTGATTTGGAGCTTTCCTAGTCCTTTTTATATATTTTGGTATTGTATAGTAGTTATGTGCAAGGTGGGGGTTTGTCCCTACCTTAACTAAGACCATGTGTCTTTTAGAGGATTTGCAGACTAATGCGAAGTTAAGTGTGTTAGTATTGTGTTCTTTTAATGTTGTGGTCCCAATGGCCAAATCTTGTATATGTAGGTTTGGACTTACTTACGTGGTTTATTTTTTCAACCCATCATATCCATACTAGAAGAACCTTTCATTGCCATTGTTACATGATTGAAAAGTACATGGTTACGAGTTGGTTCTCCCAAAATGGGTGCCTGTCCGCCACAATGGAATTTGAGGGGTCACCAAATTTGTATCAGAGCAGGTCATCCTAGGGAGTCGTCTGCAAAGCCGTGTCTATGTAGCATCTTGCTTATGAGTGTGTTTTGCACCACATCTCTAAGTAGGAGTCTACGAGGCGTTTAGGAGTTATTTCTTTTTCTTCATTCCTTCGATCATACGATAGAGCCAATAATGTAGGTTGACTTGTATTTAACCTTAAATATTTTTTTGTCAATATAGTAATGATGCCGATTACAAAAAGGAGTAAGAGTAAGGAGAGTAAGCAAATAGATGTGGCTGCCGGAGAAGGGACAAGAAAATTACCACCTAGATATGCTGATCAAAGTGAGGCCCAAGATGAGTTTGCATCACGGACTTCTTCTACTCAACCATCTCCAGAAGAGCTAAGGAGGAGGAGAGTACCCCCAGAGTTACCTATTAATGTTACTGAGCAAGATTTGAGTAATGTGCTGAAATTATTAACAAGTATAGTTGCTAGACAAGGTCAAGGAAAAGATGGTCCAACTATGGGTTTTAGTGGTGTGGTTAGGGCAGCCAGTCTACGGACCCAGGATTTCCTTAAATTGGACCCTCCGCAATTTACTAGGTCAGATCCTAATAAAGATCCACAAGACTTTATTGATCAAATTCAAATGACTTTAGATGTTATGCATGTATCTGGTAAAGAGACAGTGGAGTTAGTAGCATATCGATTAAAGAAGGTGGCTATATTGTGGTATGAAGCTTGGAAAAAATCAAGGGGTATAGGTGCACCTTTAGCTTGTTGGGAAGAATTCAAAACAATATTTATTGATCATTATCTTCTATTTGAGATCCGAGAGACCCGTGCCAATCAGTTTTTAAATCTTCGCCAAGGGAATATGAGCATAAGGGAGTACAGTCTTCAATTTAATTCTTTGGCCAGGTATGCTCCTAATGTAGTGGCTACTATGGAGGATAGTGTTCATCAATATGTGGATAGATTGGACACATATTTGGTTAGAGATTGTACTATTGCTACCTTGAATAAAAACATGGATATAGCAAGAATAAAAGGATTTGCTCAAAAAAAGAAGGATCAAAGGCAAAGAAGGACAGAAGAGCTGGAAAGAGGGCACTCCAAGAGGGTTAGATCTATGGGACAATTTTTTCCATCTCAAAGTAAATTCTGAACATCCCGTATTTAGCCTGTACTTGTTCCAATTATATGGAACCTGGTATATCCTTGTGTATAGGTAACTGATGAGATTTTTTATACAAGTATTAATGGTGTAGATGGACTTATTGATGCTTCCCGTATATTTTAATTTGATGCAACCAAGTTAATGTCGATACAACTATTTAAATTGTGGATCATAAGTTTGAATTTCTATCTGAAGTTTAAAGTGATCAAGTGTGTATAAGTTTAAGGTTAGATTAAAGGGATTAGGAGCTGAAAATTGAATAAAATACTGAGGTGCTTGCTTGACATAATTAATCTAGTAGGTGAGTCACCTACTTGAGCTATATGAGCCAAAGTAATGGACCAACTCCATGAATCAGATTTGGGCCTTTATTAGAATACTTATTTGGGCCCAAACTAAGTAATAGAAGAAGAAAAATGGAAAAAAGGCCCAATGCTCAAATCTTCCAAGACCCAAAAATAATTGAGCCCAACTAAGAAATTAAGAAAGTGGGTGCATCAACTACTTTGATATTGTGATCTTCTTGAACTCCTTCAGTAGGTGCATCACCTACTTGGACCAATTTGATTAAATTTGTGGTCAAAAATCAGCTAGGTTAATGGCCAAAAATAGAGGCTTTACAAGAAGAAGTTGTTGGTCATTCCCCAAATTATTAAGTCATAAAAAAGGGTTATACTTCACAAACTCTCTCTACTTCTTTTTAAAAAACTAGGAGCAACCCTATTTTCCTTTCTAGAGTTCTTGAAGAAAACCTCACCTTTGCAACCCAAAGTAAGTGAAAACACTTTAGTTTTTGCTTAATTATCTCATGGAATATTAGGAAAAGATGTTAGAAGTGATTAATTATAATATATGGCTGAATAAAGAACAAGCTATCTGCTCACTTTACTTTGATATTAAGGAACTTCTCTTTTCTTCTTTGGTTTAAAGTGTGAAGGAAAGTTCAAGTTCTTGAAGAGTTTAATTAAATGAATAAGTTGCATAATTGAGGTAAGGTGACTTCTCCAGTTTGTTCTCCTTGTATTTGAATTTTAAATAGAATTATGGACGTGTTGCTATTGAGAACTCAGGAGATGATGAGTTCAATAATGGATTGCCATAATAAAAGGGATTTAGGACTGTTTTGTGGACTATTTTTTTTGTATATATTGTGGGATACCATGTTTTTGTTGGATAAATGTGTGACTAATTTGGATTGAAATATATAAGAAAGGTGTGGTGGTACACCACCGAACAAATTATTGTATTTGTTACTGCACAATCTGTTCTGCGTATTGTTTGGAATGTGTAATGAAGCTGAATTGGTTTCTGTGAATCAGATAAGAACATGTATGTTATGTGGGTGTACTTAGATGATAAAAAAAGGTTAAGATAACACCCTTTATTGATAGAGTAAAGGCTTACTGCCCAATTGTTGTTTCGCTGAAGTTAAATAGCCAAAATGTGATGGATGGTAGCTAATATTCGCACTGTTTGGCATGAAACGGATATTGGTCTATTTTGCACAACCAGGTATGTGGGATGTCGAGTTAGGCTGGTGTTGGTGTTGTACAACCAGGTATGTAAGGCATACTGTATTTTTCACTCTTTGGCATGAAATCGGACATTTGGTCCATCAAGTAAGCTTCCGAAGTTATCCTGTAACAAGTGATACATAATGGCAGCGTATTTTATCCCATGTAGCCAATGACCTTCTTACCACTCTCTAATGTGTTAAAACACCTTGATCAATGCTTATTATTTGACCTGCACATCTATTTTCACTTGAAAATTTCAGAAGTTCTTCGTTTACTCAAATAAGACCCATGTTTATTTTCAACTTCTGAACACTTTATTTTGTGTGCCAACATCTCCCTACATCATTATTGTTGCATTACGTATCCATTTATATGTCTCTTATTAGAATATTATTGGTTCAAGGTACCATAATGTGATGACCACCAAAGTAACAATCTCAAAGGCTAAATAAACTAAGTAACGCAAATCTATAAAATGAGTGGCAGCTCAGGGGTGTAAGCCTAGAAT
Organism: Capsicum pubescens; assembly: GCA_030864215.1. NCBI lineage: Eukaryota > Viridiplantae > Streptophyta > Magnoliopsida > Solanales > Solanaceae > Capsicum > Capsicum pubescens. The sequence continues at coordinate 185,818,103 of CM061544.1, read as the reverse complement.
AGGCCGATATCAATACCTTTATATGTGGGTGGAAGCTAAGGGGAATAAGCCTATCATGGGATGATCCCAATCTTTATATGTAGGTGGCAGCTCTGGGGTGTAAGCCTAGCATGGGCCTATCCTAATTTATCTAATTACCACAGATCAGCCGGTCATTTGCATTATATATGTCTTACAAAGATGATGAAGTAATAAAGTCAAAAAAAGATGAAAGGAATGTAATGTATGTAGTCCCACAAGTATTTATAAAGGTGGTCTACTAGTACTACTTTTACACTTATATCTAATTTCTATTGAGCTTTTGTATCATGTGTTGTTACCTTCATCCTTACATATTCAATACATATTTTTGTATTGACGTCCCTCAAGGGGGACCTGTATTTCATGTTGCAGGCACAGGTACTTCATCTCATACACCTTACTAGTAGGAGCGCAGGCTTTTCAGTGACTATTGGTGAGCTCCAGGTTGATTCGGGGATTTCTGAGTTTGTTCCATATATTTTGGTATTATACAGTGAGTAAAGAGTAGGGCGGGGGTTTGTCCCGACCCTAACTAAATATATTTACCTTTTAGAGGCTTTGTAGACTAATGTAAAGTTTTGGTAGTATTTGTCTTTAGACTTGGTGGCCTCAACGGCCAAGCAGTGTATATATAAGTTTCTACTTGCCTATGTAATTATTCTCATAGATACATAATATCATGTTCATTAGAACCTTTGGTTGTCATTGTTACATGCATGAGAAGTTAATGGTTATGAATTAGTTCTCTCGGGCCTTTTAGCTACGGGTGCCTGTCCGCCCCAATAGGAGTTGAGGCATGAAAAAAGTGGTATCAGAGAAGGTCGTCCTACAATGTCTATAAATCCGTGTCTATATAGTGTATTGTTTATGGGCATGTTGTGCACCACATCTATAAATAGGAGGCTATGGGACAATTAGGGGTTGTCTTTTTTACTTCATATCTTAGATCGTGCAATAGAGCCCATGTTGTAGGTGAAGTAATATTTAACCATTGAATCGATTTTTTTCCTTTTATTATAGTAAAGATTTTGGTTACGAGAAGGTGTAAAAATACAGGTAAGCGAACAGATATAGCGGCCAGAGAAGGGGACACCTAGACAAGCTAATCAATGCAAGGCTCAAGCTGAGTTTGTATCGCAAACTTCTTCTACTTCTCCATCTCCAGAAGAACTAAGGAGAAGAAGAACCGCATCCTCAGAACTGCCTATTAATTCTACTGACGAAGATCTAAGGAATGCGGTACAATTATTGGCTCGCATAGTTGCTGGACAAAATCAAGAACAAGCCATTCCAACCACAGGTTGGGATGGCATCTCAAGGAGAGTTTAGGCCTCTGTTCTCTAATAGAATACCCAGGCCATTATCTTCTAATTCTGCAGCTAGTACTCTACCACAGTTTCAAGGGTCTAAAGGCAACCATTTTGGGCAAAGAAGTGAGACTCAGAGTTCATGAACAGTGGGGTACCAAGAGAAAGGGAGTATGATCCAATTAATACCTCCTCAGTAGACATGTAAATAATGTCGAAAGCTTTATTAAGGTGCATGTAGGTATAGGACAAATGCTTGTTTTTGGTGTGGTACATCAGGACATATGATGAGAGAATGCAATCAAAGGGGCATAGGTGGTATGGCATTTTCTATTGGATCAGCCGTTGCATCATTATCATCGATGCCTTCTATAGGAAGAGGTGTACAACCTATGGGTCATGGTAGAGGTGCTGAAGGAGGAGCTATCTCTAGAGGAGTTAAGAATCATACATATTCTTTAGCGGATCAACAAAATTTAGAGGCTTCTCCAGTTGTGGTTACAGGTACATTGTCCATCTTTTCACATGATGTATATGCATTAGTTGATCCGGGTTCTACATTATCATATGTCACTCAATTGGTTGCTGGAAAGTTCAAAAGAACACCAGAATTGCTAGTTAAGCCATTTGAAGTATCTACGCCGATTGGTGAATCTGTTATAGCTAAGAGAGTGTATCGAAATTGTATAATAACTATTTGCGTTTGGGATACAATGGCTAACCTAGTTGAGCTAGAAATGGTATATTTTGATGGTATAATGGGTATGGATTGATTGGCTTCTTATTATGCCACAGTACATTGCCGAACTTAGAAGGTGTATTTCCATTTTCCAAAAGAGGCAATCCTTGAATGGAGGGGTAATATTGGTGCACCAAGAGGTAAATTTATTTCTTATTTTAAGGAGAAAAAGATGATTTCCAAGGGTTACATATGTAATTTAGTTAGAGTGAAGGATACAGATGCGGAGACACCAACTCTTAAAACTATTCTAGTGGTAAATGAATTTCCTGATGTATTTCCTAAAGATCTTCTGAATTTTTCTCCAGAACAAGAAGTAGACTTTTGTATTGATGTGATTCTAGGTACCCAACCAATTTTAATTCCTCCGTATAGAATGGCCCCAGAAGAATTATGGGAGTTGAAAGAGAAATTGAAAGACTTGCTAAAAAAATGATTCATAAGGCCTAGTGTGTCCCCTTGGGGAGCACCAGTGTTATTTGTGCGTAAAAAGGATGGCTCATTAAGAATGTGTATTGACTATCAACAACCGAACAAGGTGACTATTAAGAACAAATATCCTCTTCTGAGAATTGATGACATATTTGATCAGTCGTAAGGCGTCAAGTGGTTTTCAAAGATCGATGTAAGGTTTGGTTACCACCAAATAAGGGTTAAAGAGAAGGACATACCCAAGATAGCTTTTGGAACACGGTACAGTCATTACGAGTTTTTAGTTATGTCCTTTGGGCTAACTAATGCACTTGCAGCTTTTATGGATTTGATGAACAGGGTGTTCAAGACATTCTTAGATGTGTTCGAGATTGAATGAGGACCATGCCAGTCATTTAGGGCAGGTGTTACAGATTCTTTGTGATCGTAAGCTATATTCAAAGTTCTCCAAATATGCATTTTGGTTAATACCTGTGGCATTCTTAGGTCATATTGTATCTGATGAAGGGATAAAGTCTGATACTCAAAAGATAGAAGTCGTAAAGAACTGGCCAAGACCTATAACGCCCACGGAGGTTCATAGTTTTCTTGGGTTGGCAGGTTATTATAGAATGCTTGTTGAAGTATTTTCTTAAATTTCGACACCTTTAACAAAGCTAACACACAAATCTTCCAAGTATCAATGGAATGATGCATCTGAAAGGAGTTTCCAAGATCTGAAGAATAAGTTGACTTCTACACCCGTATTGGTGTTTCTAGAAGGCACAGAGGGGTATGTTGTGTATTATGATGCTTCAATAATTGGTTTAGGATGTGTATTGATGAAGCATGGTAAAGTCATAGCATATGCCTTAAGATAATTGATGCCACATGAGAAGAATTATCCGATGCATGATCTGGAACTAGCAGCGGTTATATTTGCCTTAAAGATATGGTGTCATTACTTGTATGGGATTCATGTTGACATATATACCGACCATAAGCGTTTGTAATATATCTTTAATCATAAGGAACTAAATTTGAGGCAGCGAAGATGGCTTGAATTATTTAAAGACTATGACGTTGAGTCAGAAGGCCATGGCACCATCTATAGAAAGACAAGGGATGACTAAAGATCTGTACCAACTAGCCAATTTGGGAGTTCACCTTCCTAAAACTCCAGATAAAAGGCTTATTATTTATGATGCTGTAGAATCTTCCCTAGTAGCTGAAGTAAAAGAGAAGCAATATGCAGATCCCACTCTATTAAATCTTAAGGAAAATGTGCAATGTGGTATGACGAAAGCATTTGAGCTTACGCAAGAGGGAGTACTTCGGTAACAAAACTGATTGTGTGTGCCTAATCTAGATGGGCTAAGAAAGAGTATCATGACAGAAGTATACCATTCAAGGTATTCCATCCATTCAGGGATAACAAAAATGTACCATGATTTGATAGGAATGTATTGGTAGGGTGACATGAAGAAGAACATTGCAGAGTTTGTAGATAAATATCCAAATTGTCAAAGAGTTAAAGTAGAGCAGCTAAAGCCCGGGGGTTATATGTAATGTATAGATCTTCCAATCTTGAAGTGGGACATGATCAACATGGATTTTGTAACTAGTTTGCCTTATATATCTCAAAGGTTTGATTCCATATGGGTGATGGTTCATAGGCTTACCAAATCAACACACTTTCTACCAGTTAAGACCACTTACACAGTTGAAGAATATGCCAAATTATATATTACAAAAATAGTTTGGGTGCATGGAGTTCCAATCTCTATTATATCAGATTAAGGAGCTCAATTTACAGAAAATTTTTTGAAGTCTTTCTAGTGAAATTAGGGAACACAAGTGAATCTAAGTACAATGTTTCACCCTCAAACAGATGGACAAGAAGAATGTACCATTCAAACACTTGAAGATATACTACGAGATTGTGTATTGGACTTTAAAGGTAGTTGTGATGATCATTTACCTCTCATCGAGTTTGCCTAGAATAATAGCTATTATTCAAGTATCTAAATGGCACCATATGAAGCTTAGTATGAAACAAAGTGTAGATCATAAATTGGATGGTTTGAAGCGGGTGAAACTACCTTATTCAGACCAGATCTTGTTCATCAAGCTATGGAAAAGGTTAAAGTAATCCAACAACAGCTAGAAATATCATAAAGTCGACATAAGTTATATGCTGATGTTAGAAGAAGGGGGCTAGAGTTTTCTATAGGTGATTGGGTATTCTTGAAGGTGTCACAAACGAAGGGGGTTATAAGATTTGGTAAGAAAGGAAAACTAAATCCATGTTATATAGGCCCATACAAGGTTACTTGGAGGTTTGACCAAGTGTCTTATAAATTAGAGCTACCCCAAGAGCTCTCAACAGTCCATGCAGTATTTCACGTCTCAATGCTTCGAAAATGCATGAAAAATCCATCTCATATAACTCCTACTGAAGATGAACAAGTTACGGAAGATCTTACCTTTGAAGAAATACCCATTGCTATCCTAGATTGACAAGTTAAGAAATTAAGGAATAAAGAAATATCTTTTGTAAAAGTGTTTTGGAGGAACCATCAAGTACAAGAGATAACATGGGAAGCTGAAGAAACGATGAAATCTAAGTACCCCCATTTGTTCAAAAATGAAGAGAAAGTCCAAGATGTTGAATTAGAGAAATAACAAGTAAGTGTAATATATAAATACAATATCATAATAGGGATATTAAACTTAGGCTTGAACTTTTTTTGGTTGGATATTTATGCTAACGTTAGAGTACGAATATTCCTAATGGGGGAATGATGTAACATCCTGTATTTTGCCTGTACTTGTTCCAATTATATGGAACCTGGTATAGCCTTGTGGTATAGGTAACAGATGATAATTGTCATGCAAGTATTAATGGTGTAGATGGAATTATAGATGCTACCCGTACATTTTAATATAATGTGACCAAGTTAACATCGATACAACTATTTAAACTTGGGATCATAAGTTTTTATTTGAACCTGAAGTTTAAAGTGACCAAGTGTTTATAAGTTTAAGATTAGATTAAAGGGGTTAGGAGCTGAAAATGGAACAAAATATTTAGGTGCTCGCTTGACTTAATTAAGATAGTAGGTGAGTCACCTACTTGAGCTATATGAGCCTAGTTAATGGACCAAGTCCATGAATCAGATTTGGGCCTTTATTGGAATGCTTATTTGGGCCCAAATTAAGTAATAGAAGAGGAAAAATAAAAAAAGGCCCAATGCTCAAATCTGCCAAGGCCCAAATATAATTGAGCCCAACTAAGAAATTAAGCAAGTAGGTGCATCACATACTTTGACATTGTGAGATGCTTGAACTCCTTAAGTAGGTGCATCACCTACTTGAACCAATTTGATTAAATTTGTGGTCCAAAATCAGCTAGGTAGATTGCCAAAAATAGAGGCTTTATAAGAATATGTTGTTGGTCATTTCCCTCATTCTTATGTCATAAAAAAGGGTTACACTTCACAAACTCTCTCTACTTCCTTTTAAGAAACTAAGAGCAGCCATATTTTCGTTTCTAGGGTTCTTGAAGAAACCCTCACCTTTGCAGCACAAGGTAAGTGAAAACACTTTAGTTTTTGTTTACTTATCTCTTGTATGATTAATCAAAGATGTTAGAAGTGCTTAATTATAAATATATGGAAGAAAATAAAACAAGCAATCTGCTCACTTTTCTCTGATATTAAGGAACATCTCTTTTCTTCTTTGGTTTAAAGTGTGAAGGAAAGTTCAAGTTCTTGAAGAGATCAATTAAAAGAATAAATTGAAAAATTTATGTAAGGCGACTTCTCCATTTTGTTCTCCTTGTACGTAAATTTCAAAGAGAATTATGGATGCGTTGTTATTAAGAACTCAAGAGATGATGTGATCAATAATGGATTACTATAATAAAAGAGATTTGGGACTGTTTTATGGACTGTTTTGTGTGTATATGTTGTGGTCTGCCAAGTTTTTGTTGGATAAAGGTGTGACTAATTCGGATTGAAATAAATAAGAAAGGTGTGGTGGTACACCACAAAACTAATTATTGTATTTGTTATTGCGCAATCTGTTTTGTATATTTTTCGGAATGTGTAATGAAGCTGAAGTGGTTTCTGAGAATCTTATAAGAACATGTATGGTATGTGGGTGTAATTAGAGGAGAAAAAAAGGTTAATATAACACCCTTGATTGATAGAGTAAAGGCTTACTGCCCAATTGTTGTTTTGGTGAAGTTAAATAGACAAAATGTGACAGTTGGTTGCTAATATTAGTTTGCCATATATTTTATTGTAGATAAGTAATCTATAAGGGCGGAAAGTCGAGTTGGGCTAGTATTGTAGTTGTACAACAAGGTATGTAAGGCATACTCTATTTTGCACTCTTTGGCATGAAATTGGACATTTGGTCCATCAAGTAAGCTTCTAGTTTATCCTATAACAAGTGATACATAATGGCAGCGTATTATTTCCCATTTATCCAATGACCTTGTTCCCACTCTCTAATGTGTTAAAGCATCTCTATACATGCTTATTATTTGACCTACACATCTATTTTCACTAGAAAATTTCAGAAGTTCTCTGTTTACTCAACTAAGGCCCATGTGTATTTTCATCTTCTAAACACTTCATTTTGTGTCCCAACAACTCCCTACCTTATTGTTGTTGCATTAATTATCCATTTATATGTCTCTTATTAAGAGATTATTGGTTCAAGGTACCATAATATGATGACCACCAAAGTAAAAATCTCAAAGGCTAAATAAACTAAGTAACGTAAATTTTCAAAATGAGTGGTAGCTCAGGGACGTAAGCCTAGCATGGTCCGATATCGATACCTCTATATATATGAGGCTGCTCAGGGGCATAAGCCTAGCATGGGACGATCCCAATCTTTATATATAGGTGGCAGCTTAGGGGCGTAATCGTAGCATGGGCCCATCCTAATTTATCTATTTACCACTGATCAGCTAGTCATTTGCATTATATATGTCTTACAAAGATTATTAAGTAAGAAAGGTAAAAAATGAAGAAAGGACCGTAATGTATGTAGTCCCACAAGTATATAAAGGTGGTCTACTAGTACTTCTTATACACTTGTATCTGATTTCTATTGAGCTCTTGTATCTTTTGTTGTTACCTTCAGCCTTACATATTCAGTACATATTTTCATAATGACGTCCCTCACGGGGGACCTGCATTTCATGCTGCAAGCACAGGTACTTCAGCTTATACACCAAACTAGTTGGAGCACAGGCTTTTCAGTGACTATTAGTGAGCTTCAGGGTAATTCTGGGCTTTTCGAGTCTGTTCCATATACTTTGGTATTATGCAGTGAGTCAAGAGTAGTGTGGGGGGTTTTTCCCGACCCTAAGTAAGTCTATGTATCTTTTAGCAGCTTTGTAGACTAATGTAAAGTTATGGTAGTATTTGTCTTTAGACATGGTGGACCCAATGGCCAAGCATTGTATATATAAGATTGTGCTTGCCTATGTAATAATTCTCATCTATACATAATATCATGTTGGTTAGAACCTTTGGTTGTTATAGTTACATGCATGAGAAGTTCAAGGTTATTAATTGGTTCTCTCGGGCCTTTACGACTAGGGTGTCTATCCTCCCCAATAGGAGTTGAGGCATGACAAATTCAGTCCTCATTTTTGATAAAACCCCTAGACCATCACCTTCCTAATCCACATCAGGTGCTCCTCCTCGATTCCACGGGTTTACGGGAAATCAATTCTTGCAAAAAATTGAGATTCAAGGTTCACAAGTAGTGGGGTATCGAGATCAAGGAGGTGAAAACCAATCAAGACATCCTGGATAGCTTTGCAAGCATTGTGGAAGAAATCATCTAGGTGTATGTCGGTTTGGGAAAATATCTTGTTATTGGTGTGGCACTCTGGGACACATAATATAACATTCCATATTTTTCTAGTACTTGTTCTAATTATATAGAGCTTGGTATAGCCTTGTGGTATAGGTAACGGATGAGATTTGTTATGCGAGTATTAAAGGCGTAGATAGAATTACAGATGTTGCCCGTACAGTTTAATGTGATACGACCAAGTTAACTTCGATACAACTATTTAAACTTGGGATCGTAAGCTAGTATTTGAATCTAAAGTTTTACTGTGACCAAGTGTGTATAAGTGGATAGTTAGATTAAAGGGATTAGGAGCAGAAAATGGAACAAAATATTGAGGTGCTTGCTTGACTTAATTAAGCTAGTAGGTGAGTGACCTACTTAAGTTTTTTTGGACGAAATTAATGGACCCATAGGCATGGACCAGATTTGGGCCTATACTAATGTACTCATTTGGGCCCAAATTGAATAAAAGAGTATGAAAATGGAAAAAAGGCCCAATGCTCAAATCTGCCAAGGCCCAAATATAAATAAGCCCAACTAAGAAATTAGGCCAATAGGTGCATACCCACTTTGACATTTTGAGCTGCTTGAACACCTTAAGTAGGTGCATCACCTACTTTGACCAATTTGATTAAATTTGTGGGCCAAAATCAGCTAGGTGGATGGCCAAAAATAGAGGCTTTACAAGAAGAAGTTGTTGGTCATTTCCCTCATTATTAAGTCATAAAAAAGGGTTACACTTCACAAACTCTCTCTACTTCCTTTTAAGAAACAAGGAGCAACCCTATTTTCCATTATAGGGTTCTTGAAGAAACCCTCACCTTTGCAGCCCAAGGCAAGTGAAAACAATTTAGTTTTTGTTTAAGTATCTCATGGAAGATTAGGAAAAAATGTTAGAAGTCCTTAATTATAAATATATGGCAGAATATAGAACAAACAATATGCTCATTTTTCTTTGATATTAAGGAACTTCTCTTTTCTTTATTGGCTTAAAGTGTGAAGGAAAGTTCAAGTTCTTGAAGAGTTCAGTTAAAAGAATAAGTTGAAGAATTGAGGTAAGGTGACTTCTATAATTTGTTATCCTTGTATGTGAATTTGAAAGAGAATTATGGATGTGTTGTTATTGAGAACTCAAGAGATGATGAGTTCAATAATGATTACTACAATAAAAGGGATTTAGGACAGTTTTGTATGTATGTTTTCTAGGCTACCAAGCTGATGTTGGAGAAAGGTGAGACTAATAGTTCACTTTTCTTTGATTGATAGAGTAAAGGTTTACTGCCCAATTGCTGTTTTGGTGAAGTTAAATAGCCAAAATGTGACGGTTTGTTGCTAATATTAGTTTTCCATATATTTTATTATAGTTAAGTAATCTAAAAGGGCAGAAAGTCAAGTTGGGCTGGTATTGGAGTTGTAGAAACAGGTATGTAAGGTATACTTTATTTTGCACTCGTTGGCATAAAATCAAACATTTTGTCTATCAAGTAAGCTTCTGAGGTTTTCCTATAGCAAGTGATACATAATGGTAGCGTATTATATCCCATGTAGCCAATGACCTTTTCCCCACTCTCTAATGTGTTAAAACACCTCGATGCATGCTTATTATTTGACCTGCACATCTATTTTCACTAGAAAATTTTAGAAGTTCTCCGTTTACTCAAATAAGATCCATGTGTATTTTAAGATCCTAAATACTTCATTTGCATACCAACATCTCCCTACCTTATTTTTTTTGCATTAAGTGTCCATTTATATCTCTCATATTAGCAAATTATTGGTTCAAGGTACCATAATGTGATGACCACCAAGGTAACAATCTCAAAGGCTAAATAAACTAAGTAACACAAATCTGTAAAATGAGTCGAAGATCAGGGGAATAAGCCTAGCATGGGAAGATCTCGATACCTTTATGTATGGGTGAAAGCTTAAGGGCATAATAATAGCATGGGATGATCCGAATCATTATATGTAGGTGGTAGTTCTGAGGCGTAAGCCTAGCATGGGTCGATCCAAATTTGTCTATTTACCACTGATCAGCTGGTCATTTGCATTATATATGGCTTACAAATATTATGAAGTAAGAAAGGTAAAAAAAGAAGAAAGGAACATAACGTATGTAGTCCTACAAGTATATATAAAGGTGGTCTACTAGTACTACTTATACACTTGTATCTAATTTTTATTGAGCTCTTGTATCATGTGTTGTTACCTTCAGCTTTACATATTCAGTACATATTTTCATACAGACGTCCCTCATGGTGGACCTGCATTTCATGCTACAGGCATAGGTACTTCATCTCATACACCTCACTAGTAGGAGAACAGGGTTTTCAGTGACTATTGGTGAGCTCTAGGTTAATTCAGGCCTTTCCGAGTCTGTTCCATATATTTTTGTATTATGAAGTGAGTCAAGAGTAGGGAGGTGATTTTTCCCGACCCTAACTAAGTCTATGTATCTTTTAGAGGCTTTGTAGACTAATGTAAAGTTGTGGTACTATTTGTCTTTAGACATGGTGGCCCCAACGGCCAAGTATTGTATATATAAGATTGTACTTTCCTATGTAATTAATGTAATCGATACATAATATCATTTTGGTTAGAACCTTTGGTTGTCATATTTACATGAATGAGAAATACAAGGTTATGAATTTGTTCTCTCGGGCCTTTACGGCTATGGGTGCCTGTCCGCCACAATAGGAGTAGAGGTGTGATACATAATGAGAGATAGCCTAAAAAGGGGCATAGCTGATAACGTACAACCTACTGGATCTACTGTTGCATCATCATCCTCGGTTCTTTCTTTTGGTAGGGATCAGCAGATACCTACTGGTCGTGGTAGGGGTGTTAAAGGAGTTAGTTCTAGTGGTGTTCAGAATCTTACATATACTCTAGCCGGTCAACAAAATTTGGAGGCTTCTCCTGAAGTGGTTACAGGTACATTGTCCATCATTTCACATAAGGTATATGCATTAATTGATCTAGGATGTACATTATCATATTTCACTTCATTAATTGCTGAAAAGTTCAAAAGAACACCAGAATCGCTAGCTAAGCCATTTAAAGTGTCTACACCAATTGGCGAATCTATTATAGCTAGAAAAGTTTACCGTAATTGTGTAGTAACTGTTTTTAATCATGATACATTGGCTGACCTTATGGAGCTTGAAATGGTGGACTTTGATGTTATAATGGGTATGGATTGGTTTCCTTCTTGTTATGCCACAATGGATTGCCGAGCTTAGAGGGTGCATTTCCATTTTCCAAAAAAAGTAGTCCTTGAGTGAAAGGGGTAATATTGGGGCAACAAGGGGTAAGTTTATTTCTTATATTAAGGAAAGGAAGATGATATCCAAAGGATACATATGCCATCTAGTAAGGGTGAAAGATATAGAGGCAGAGTCACCAACTCTTCAATCCATCTCAGTGGTAAATGAATTTCTTGACGTATTTCCTGAAGAGATTTTGGGTTTACCTCTAGAAAGAGAAGTAGATTTTGGTATTAATGATATCCCAGGTACTCAACAAATTTTTATTCTCCCTTATAGAATGGCCCCTGCAAAATTATGTGAATTGAAGAAACAATTAAAAGATTTGTTGGAAAAGGGTTTCATAAGGCCTAGTATGTCTCCATAGGGCGCACCCATATTATTTGTATGTAAGAAAGATGGCACGTTGATAATGTGTATTAATTATCGACAATCGAATAAGGTGACAATTAAGAACAAATATCCCCTTCCTAGAATTGATGATTTGTTTGATCAGTTACAACATGCTAAGTGTTTCTCAAAGATCAACTTGAGGTCAGGTTATCACCAACTTAGAGTGAAGGATAAAGATATACCTAAAATGGCTTTTCGAACGCGATATGGCATTTTGAGTTTTTAGTTATGTCATTTGGGCTAACTAATGCACCAACAACTTTCATGGATTTAATGAATAGAGTGTTTAAGCCATTCTTGGATGTATTTGTTATCGTATTTATTGATGATATTCTGGTGTATTCAACATCAAAAAAAGACCATACTAATCATTTGTGACAGGTGTTACAAATCCTTCACAATCGTAAGTTGTATGCAAAGTTCTCCAAATGAGAGTTTTGGTTAAAATCGGTAGCATTCTTGGGTCATATTGTATCTGATGAAGGAATAATAGTTGATTCACAAAAGATAAAGGTAATGATGAACTGTCCAAGACCCATGATGCCTACGAAGGTTCGTAGTTTCCTAGGTTTGGCAGGTTATTATAGAAGGTTCATTGAGGAGTTTTCTTCTATTTCTGCACCTTTAACAAAGTTAATGCATAAAGAAGCTAAGTTTTAATGGGATGAAATGTGTGAAAGAAGTTTTCAAGATTTGAAGAATAAGTTAACTTCTACACCCATATTGGTACTTTCGGATGGCACGAAAGGCTATGTGGTACATTATGATGCTTCAGGAGTTGGCTTAGGATGTGTTTTGATGCAACATGGTAAAGTAATAACTTACGCCTCAAGACAATTACGGCCACATGAGAAGAATTATCCAACACATGATCTTGATCTAGCATCAGTTATATTTTCCTTAAAAATATGGAGCCACTATTTGTATGGGGTACATGTTGATATATATACCAACCACAAGAGTTTGAAGTACCATTTTAACTAGAGGAACCTAAATTTGAGGCTGCGATGATGGCTTGAGTTGTTAAAAGACTATGATGTTGATATCTTATATCATCCGGGCAAAGCAAATCTGGTAGCCGATACACTAAGTCGTAAGGTGAGGGAAAGTAATTATAGGAATCCCATGGAAAGGCAAGTGATAGCTAGGGATCTACACCAATTATCTATCATGGGGGGTCGCTTTATTGAGTCTTCAGACAAAGGCGTTATTTTGCAAAATGCAGAAGAATCCTCATTAGTAGCCGAAGTTAAAGAGAAACAATACATATATCCTATTCTTTTACAAGTTATGGAAAATGTACAACAAGGTGTGACAAAGGTATTTGAGCTTACAGAAGAGGGAATACTTCGATGCCAAAACAAATTATGTGTACCTAATGTAGATGAGCTAAGAAAGAGGGAATACTTCAGGAATTTGAGCTTGAATGAAGGAGGCATATCATTCAAGATATTCTATCCATCCTGGTTCAACGAAAATGTATCATGACTTGAAAGAGGTGCATTGGTGTGGCGACATGAAGAAAAACATTGCAGAATTTGTAGTTGAATGTCCAAATTATCAACAAGTCAAAGTGGAGCACCAAAATCCAGGAGGTTATATGCAGCTTATGGAGCTCCCAACTTGGAAGTGGGATATGATCAACATAGATTTCATCACTGGTCTACCTCGCTCATCTCGAAAGTTTGATTCTATATGGGTAATAGTTGATAGACTCACCAAATCAGCACACTTTCTACTGGTTAAGATACTTACATAGATGAAGAGTATGCAAAATTATGTATTAAAGAGATAGTTCGGCTACATGGAGTCCTAATCTCTATTATATCTGATAGCGGAGCTCAATTTACCATACATTTTATGAGGTCATTCCAAAAGAGTTTGGGAATGCAAGTAAATTTAAGCACATCTTTTCACCCTCAAACGGATGTCCAGGCGGAACGTACAATCCAAACATTAGAGCATATGTAGTGTGCTTGTGTATTGGACTTCAAAGGTAGTTGGGATGATCATTTACCACTAATTGAATTTGCATAAAAAAATAGTTATCACTCGAGTATCAAAATGGCACCTTATGAAGCTTTATATAGCAGAAAGTGTAGATTACCAATTAGGTGGTTTGAAGTGGGTGAAACTACCTTATTTAGGGTAGATCTTGTTCATCAAGCTATAGAAAAAGTTAAGGTGATACAACAACGATTAGAAATATCTCAAAGCCGACATAAATCATATGTGGATACTAGAAGAATAGGGTTGGAGTTTCTATAGGAGATTGGGTGTTTTTAAAGGTGTCTTCAATGAAAGGGGTAATGAGGTTTGGTAAAAATGGAAAACTAAGTCCCCGCTACATAGGGACATATAAAATTATTCAATGATTTGGCCAAGTGGCATATGAGTTAGACCTACCCTAAGAGCTTTCAATGGTGCATCTAGTGTTTCATATCTCAATGCTCCGCAAGTGCATAGGAGATCCATCTCATTTTACCCCTACTAAAGATGTGCAGGTTACAAAACTCACCTATGAAGAATTACCTACTTCTATACTAGATCGGCAAGTTAAGAAGTTAAGAAATAAAGAAGTAGATTCAGTAAAAGTGCATTGGAGGATCCCGCAAGTAGAAGAAATCACACGAGAAATCGAAGAAGCAATGAAGTCAAAATACCCTCATTTATTTGAATCTAAAGACTTGGTCCAAGGATTCTAATTTGGGGCATAAACAAGTAATTATAAATACACAAGTGTTATGTGGATAACAATGAGTTTAAACTTAGTCTTATATTCCTTTAGGTTAGCTAGTTATGCTAGCATTCAAGGATGAATGTTTCTAAGGGGGGTAGGATGTAACACCCTATATTCTATGAGTCATAGTTCTATTTATGTGGCACTTTATATGGACTTATGGGGTAGGTAATGGGCTCAAATATCCTATGTGATTGGTGATGGTAAGATAGGTTTGGAGGAATTCCCACATGTACTGAAATGTGGATTGATTAAGTTACCATCAATTAGAGAATCTAAACTTGGGCCCTTACGTAGGTATTTGAATCTAAAGGATGGAGTGACCAAGTTTTAAATTTAACTATAAGCATTTTGCTCTTAAAATGGAATAAAATATTGAGGTGCTTGCTTGACTTTTTTTAAGCTAGTAGGTGAATCACCTACTTTGAACTTTTGACCAACCTAAAAACTAAGTAGGTGCATCACCTATTGAGGCTCCTTTGACCAGATTATTGGGCCAAATACACTACTACCTACTTAAGTTAATTCTGGCCCAAGTTAAAGATGAGAAAAGGAGGAGAATTTGCAGCCAAGGCCCAATAGTTTTTAATCCACAAAGGCCCAATATAATGGGAAAGTAGGTGCATCACCTACTTGATAAATTATGTCCAAAAAATGACCAAGAAAGTCGGCCAAGTGCACCTCTTTTTAAAGAGATTAAAACCAGCTTGTATAGCTTATTTTAACTAGCAAAAAAAAAAACAGCTTTCACGATTTTCTTTTGTTCTCTCTTAGCTATGCAGCAGCCCTAAAATTCCACTAGGATTCTTTGGAAACCTTCCTTCCAAGTTAAAGGTAAGTGAATAAATCATGAGCACATCTTAAGAATACTATAAGTATGATGTTCTCCATGATTAAACTAGAAGATATCCCTTTGTAAGTTTGGCTGGCCCTTTATCCTTGATTATTAAGAGATTTCTCTCTTCACTTTTGATATGTGAGTAAAGGGATCAATCTATTGAAGAGATATACATTAATGGAATAAAATACCACTGAAATTAATGGAATAAAATACCACCGAAATTAAGGTGAGGCTTCATCATGAAAAGATGAATCGAGAAGTTGCAATAGGGGTGAACAAAGAGTGAAGAAGACTTGTACTTGAACTGAGTGATTGGGTATGGATACATCTTCGAAAGGACGTATTCCCAACCCAAAGAAAGGCTAGGTTGATGCCTTGATGATATAACCCATTCCTATTTCTTAAGGGGATAAATGATAATACCCAGAAGATTGATCTTTCCCCGGACTATCAAGTGCACAACACCTTGAACGTATGTGATATCTCACCCCTTGATGTACTTTAAGTTGATGAATACATGAATTTGAGGTCAAATTATTCTGAAGATAGAGAGGATAATACTATTTAAATTCCTTTAAAGACTCTCTTAAGGATCCAATAGTGGGATTTACAATATTTACAAACTATGTTTACAAAGAGAAGATGTTGGAGCTTATGTTGATACCTACCAACAGATGACATGTGATATGAGTTAAGTTAGGAGCCCAAATGGAGGAATCCGTCACTACCAAGGGGCGATGGAAGGTGGGACGATTGTCCCTCCCTTGTCCAACCACCCCTTGAACCGTTAAGGAGAAAAATGTGTTGCCTAATGGAGAGAAAGATGGAGGGACTGTAAGTCCCTCCCTTTAATAGTCATCCCACGAGTCGTCCCTACCAAGAAAAATTCTTAATTCATTGGGGTTTTATCCCTTCTTTTCAAGGTCACTATTGGGCCTTTGTATAGACTATAAATATAAAATCTTAGGGTTAATTCTATTAGCTTGTTTCATAAATTGAATGAACTTAGCACTTGAAATAGTTATTACTGAACTTGTATTGAATGTTTATTTAGAAACTGGGGCTTTGAGGATGTTGAATAACTTTTTGTCCATGTAGAAGATTTGTTTCTTTGGGATAATCAAATTAGGGGTTTGTGAGTTTAATATACTCATTAGTTCCTATTTCTTTCAATCTTCTTGTGTCAATCTATCTATCTTCTATCTTTACATTATTGATCTTTACTTTTTTGTAGTTAGTTTCTCATTTCTGTAGCTTGAATTTATTAGGATGGGTTTTGATTACAAGGTTAGATTTCATTCTTGTAAATGATAGAATTAAAGTAGAAAGAAGGTAGAAAACCCTAGAATAAGGGAATGATTCATGAATTTGACCTTGGGGTCATGGGATTAGGTTATAATCCTTAAAATTGTTAGATCATTATTTGGTTAGTGCTTATTATGTTATTTTTATACCAAAATCAAGATGAAGCTTCAAGAAAAGGAAAGCCTCATGTTCATTTTAGTGCAAGTCTTGGTTTGAAGTAGGTGATGGTGAATAAGTGTAAAAGAACTCAAGGTGATCTATATATTCCTGCTAACTAACTGCTTGTCTACTTGTTATAGTTCATGCTATTAAATTTTGTAATTAGTGTTTATATATATATATATATTAATATTATTGATCACTTGTAATGAGATTATGTAAAAAAGGTCTTCTTTGATATGCAAATGTGATTGAATTATTTCATTATGTAGTTGTAAATATTATTGCACTATTTGATGTTGTGAGATGAACCATAAAGGTTGATCAACAAAAAGTTAGCAAATTTGGGGAGTATAAGGGTGGGGACATTTTAATATGGGTGGAATAACACTCGGTTTGGGAGAAGGGGGCAAACACTAGTTGTCTAGGTTTTTTTCTACATGAACTAAGCTCGTCCCCTATAGGTCATGGCTGGTGGGAATTTATTATATCCTTATCATGTGTGCACGCAGTGGAGCATTTGACAATTCCTTGAGTGGACCAGTATGTTGTTGTTTGTTATTTTTGGATCATTGTGTGGTACAGGCAATTGATATAGTAATTGAGTTGAGTTAATATTGTTGAAGTTTAATAAGTGATAATTGTGACACGGTTCTATTATCTGTTTTATAAATCTTAGTAGTTGACTTGAGTTGAATATTTTGTACTTATAATATGTTTTTCTTGCTGACTTAATTGCTTGTTTAAGTGAATCTATGAAGGAAAGACTTACTAAAGGGATAACTAAAAATGTTATATGGTTGCTTCTTGTGAACAATTTTTTGGTTGAGTGTTCACATGATTAAGTTGAGTTGTCCTATGCCCCTACTAGTATATAGTGATTTTTTATGGATACTACCCTGTGCTCTTCTCTTTGTTAGAAACCTCATCTGTAGTTAGTGATCGGTTTCCAATCTAAGGGTGAGCATCATCTTCCCAACAGCCATGGATCTTCTTGTATTATGTTCTTATCCACTTGTTTTAGACACATATAGTTTAGTTTATTTCTAGTTTTTTTTGGATTTATCGTGGAGTGTCATGCATAGATGTTTTGATATGATTGCCTTTAATTTTGGGGGGCATTTTAGAATTTTTATATTATTCCACATTGTCTAGGTTCAGAACTATTTTGGATATTATTTATTAATATAGAATTGCTTCTATTTGTATTAAAAATGACTAAGTGTTGATAGTTAATATTTGATTTAGATGGTTCTCCCTTCTTAGGGTTAGTGTGGGTGCTGCCACTTGCAATAGGGTTGGGACATGACATGAGCTCAAAAATGACTCTAGCTTTACTTTAACTCTCAAGGTAAAAGAACTTTACCACAAATAAAGAAGATGATTTAACCATGAGGTCCTCTTTGCACAGTGTTATATGAGTTTATCAAAAATAAATGTCTGCAACAATTCTTGTTATTTTCCATATTTCCATCAATTGTGTAAGGGATGGTAGTTGATGCTTCATTTATGAAGGAGAAACTTGCAAACTTGACAAAGGTTATTGAAGGGTTGGTCAAGTATATGCACTATCAAGATATTCAAATTGACAATTTGATGGACAAGATGGATGACTTAATGGATGTGAAATCCAGCTATGCACCTAAAAAGGGTCTACAATTTTGATAGGATGAAACTCCTATGAAAAAAGCACCACCTAAAAAGAAATTTTCAATTTCTTTTTAATGAATGATATCATTTGAATAACTCATAGAGTTATTTGAAGAGACTATTAAAGATGAGTACAAAGTTTCTTTTGGGTCTTTCCTTACGTACACCAGGCTATACAATACAAAAATTGATAGTTTCAAAATGTTTATTAGTTATCAACCTCTAAATTTTAACAAATGACAATAAAGAAAACTTAATGAAATATGTTAAACACTTTTTTAGGACCTATGGAGATGATCGGGTCAAGAAATTCATTCATACCATAAAAAGGAATGCCTTATATTAGTAACAGATCTCGAGCCTAATTAGATTGATAGTTGAGAGAAATTGAAGAATGATCTCCTCAATCGTTTTTATATCATAAGGCATATGGTGAGCATAGTGGGACTCATAAATTCTTGCCAAAAGAATAATGAACCACTTCATCAATGTCACACCTCAAATCCTATTGGGGCGGACAGGAACCCATAGCCGTAAAGGCCCGAGAGAACCAATTCATAACCTTGTACTTTATATGCATGTAACTATGAAAACCATAGGTTTTAGAAAACATGATATTATGTATCGATGAGAATAGTTACACATGCAAACACAAACTGATATATACAACACTTGGCCGTTGGAGCCACCACGTCTAGAGATAAGACACTACCATAATTTTACATTAGTCTACAAAGCCTCTAAAAGATACATAGACTTATTTAGGGTTGGGACAAACCCCCTCCCTACTCTTGACCTACTGCACAATACACAAATATCTGGAACAAACTCAGAAAGCCCTAGAGCAATCTGGAGCTCATGAATAGCAGCTAGATATCCTGGAATCCTACTGAGGAGGTGCGTTTGCCGAAGCACCTGAGCCTATAGCATAAAATATAGGTCCCCTATTAGGGGAGTCAGTACGAAAATATGTACTGAGTATGCAAGGCAGAAGAGTAACAATACATGATACAAAGGCTCAATAGAAATCAAATACAAGTGTATAAGTAGTACTAGTAGGCCACATTTATATATACTTGTTAGACTACGTACATTACGTTCTTTTCTTCTTTTTTTCCCTTTCTTACTTCATAATCTTTGTAAACCATATATAATGTAAATGATCAGCTGATCGGTGGTAAATAGATAAACAAGGATCGACCCATGCTAGCCTTACGTCCCTGAGCTACCACCTACATATAAAGATTGGGATCGTCCCATGCTAGGCTTATGCCTTTGAGCTTCCACCCACATATAAAGTTATTGAGATTGGCTCATGCTAGGCTTATGCCCCTGAGTTTCCACTCATTTACAGATTTACGTTACTTAGTTTATTTAGCCTTTGAGATTGTTACTTTGGTGGTCATAACATTATGGTACTTTGAAATAACAATCTACCACTAAGAGACATGTAAATGGGCACTTAATTCAACAGCAAAGAGGTAGGGAGCTGTTGGCACACAAATGAAGTATTTAGAAGCTGAAAATAACACATGGGTCTTATTTGAGTAAACGGAGAACTTCTAAAATTTTCAAATAAAGATAGGTGTGCAGGTTTAATAATAAGCATGTATTGAGGTGTTTTGACATGTTATAAAGTGGTAACAAGGTCATTGTCTTCATGGGATATAATGTGTTGCTATTATGTATCACTTGTTATAGTATAACCATGGAAACTTACTAGATGGAACAAATGTTTGATTTCATGCCAAAGAGTACAAAATGGAGTATGCCTTACATACCGGGTTTTACAACTCCAATACCAGCCCAAATCGACTTTCCTCCCTTTTAGATTACTTATGAACAATGAAATATATGGCAAACTAATATTAGCAACCAACCGTCACATTTTGGCTATTTAACTTCACCAAACTAGTGGCCGGGAAGTAAGCCCTTAATTTATCAATAAAGGGTGTCATTTTAACCCTCCTATACTCCAATTATATCCACATATCATAAATATTCATATAATATCCCCCGACACAACTTTGTCTTCATTACACCTTCCAACCAACACGCAAAACGAAAAAAGCAATTGACGTACAAAATCATTAATTTGGTGGTGTATCACCACACCCATATTCTATAATTCAATAAAAACTAATCACACCTTTACCCAATATCAACCATGAATCCCCCAACGCAAACACACAAAACAGTCCGTAAACAACACCCCAATCGTCCTTGAATAGCAACCAAATATGTGCAACCCTCTACCAACATTTGTATATGGGAAAAGGACAAAAGTGGACAGCAACCATACCTTAATTTCCTTGGTAGTTTATTATATTAATTTTTATATATTCAATATCTTTATCCCTTCACACATACACCAAAAGAGAAAAGAGAAATCCCTTAATAACTAAGAACAATGGACTGCCCAAACTTATAGAGAGGGCTGTCCGAAAATTAATCTTGAAGAACACATAGTTTCCTTAGTACAAACTCATGAATTGTTCACTTACCTTTAGCTTTGTAGGAAGGTAAATCCAAAGAACCCTTGTGGAATTATAGGGTTGCTTCATATCCAAGAGAGAACAAGAGAGAAAAACCTAGAAAGCTGGAATTTTTTTGTCTAAGTTAAAAATGAACAAAATTTGCTGATTTCAATCCATATAAAGGAGCTTCTCTTTGGAAGACTTTGTTGACACTTTTTGGCCTATATTTTATCAAGTAAATTATGTATCTACTTGCCCAAAAATTGGTCTTTTGTTGATCCAATGTTATTGGGCCTTAGCTACCCATTTTTCCTCCTTTTCTTTTCTTTAACTTGGGCCTTGACAGATTTGAGTATTGGGCCCTTTTATCCATTTTATTTCTCTTTTACTTAATTTTGGGCTCAAAGGAGTACATTAATATAAGCCCAAGTCTGGTCCATAGCCATGGGTCCATTAATTTGGTCTAAATAGCTCGAGTAGGTGACTCACCTACTAGCTTAATTAAGTCAAGCTAGCACCTCAATATTTTTCTCCATTTTCAGCTACTAATTCCTTTAATCTAAAGAGTTGAAAGAGTAACTCAAAGATATTTTAGATAAAGTTTTAATAAGGCCTAGTATTTTTCCATGGGGCACTCCCGTCCTATTCATGTGAAAGAACGATGGTTCTTTGCGAATGTGCATTGACTATCATTAGTTGATTAAAGTCACAGTCAAAAACAAATATCCTCTTCCTAGAATTGATGAATTATTTGATCAGCTCCAAGGTACAAGTTATTTATCAAAGATAGACCTTAGATCCGGCTATCATCATCTTAGAGTTAGGGAGTGTGATATTCCAAAGATAGCTTTTAGAACCTGTTATGGTCATTTTGAGTTTCTAGTCATGTCCTTCGGGATAAAGAATGCCCCAGAAGCCTTGGACTTGATGAACAGAGTGTTCAAACAGTATCTGGACATGTTTATCATAGGCTTTATTGATGATATTTTTGTCTATTCTCGTAGTGAGGATGATCACGCAGACCATCTTAGAATTGTATTGCAAACTCTTAGAGATCAGCAGTTGTTCTCTAAGTTCAATAAATGTGAATTTTGGCTTAGGTATGTGGATTTTGTTGGTCGTATTGTCTACAGTGATGGCATTAGAGTTGATCCCCAAAAGCAGAAGCAGTGAAGAATTGGCCTAGACCTATTTTTCCATTAGACATTAGAAGTTTCTTGGGTTTAGTCGGCTATTACAGACGTTTTATTAAGGTTTTATCGTCTATTACGTCTCGTATTTCTAGATTAACTTAGAAGAAAGTTAGGTTTAAGTGGTTAGATTCTTGTGGAAAGAGTTTTTAGGAGCTGAAGACTTGACTCACTTCAGCCCTAGCTTTAACATTACCTGATGGTACAAAGGTTTTGTGTTGTATTGTGATGCTTCTAGAGTTGGTATGGGTTGTGTGTTGATATAGAGAGGTAATGCTATAGTCTACACCTCTAGACAGATTAAGCCTCATGAAAAGAATTACCGTACCCATGATCTTAAGTTAGCTATTGTTGTGTTTTCTTTGAAAATTTAGAGACACTATCTTTATGGAGTACATGTTGATATGTTCACGGATCACAAAATCTTTCAGTATGTGTTTACTCATAGAGAGTTAAATCATCATCAGAGAAGGTGGTTAGAATTGTTGAAGGATTATAATATGTGTCTTGTATCATCTGGGCAAGAACAATGAAGTGGCAGACGCTCTTAGTAGATTGTCTATGGGCAGTGTTGCTCATGTCGAGAAAGATAAGAAAGATTTAGTTGGAGAAGTGCACCGGTTACCTAGATTGGGTATGAGGTTGGTTGATTTAACTAAAGGAATGTTTGGGTCCACAGTAGTTCTGAATCTTCTCTAGTTTCAGAAGTGAAAGAGAAGCAAGATAAGGATTCTAATTTGGTCAAACTAAAGAAGTAAGTTAGAGACGAAAAGGTAGAGGTTTTATCCCAAGGGGGAGATGGTGTGTTGAGATACTAGAATAGATTTTGTATGCCATGTGTTGATGATTTGACGTAGCGGATTATGGCGGAAGCATATGGTGCGCGTTACTCCATCCATCTAGGAGCCACCAAGATATACCATGACTTGCGAGAAATCTATTGGAGGAGTGTAGTGAAGAAAGATATAGCAGAGTTTGTAGCCAAGTGTTCAAATTATCAACAGGTTAAGGTAGAGCACCAAAGACCTGGTAGTACATTGCAAGATTTTGGTATCCACACTTGGAAGTGAGAAAAGGTGAATATGGACTTTGTGATTGGATTACCCCATTCGCAATATCAGCATCATTTGATTTGTCTTATTGTAGATAGGTTGACTAAGTCAGTGCATTTCTTACCAGTTCACAAATTCTACACAATTGAAGATTATGCCAAGTTGTAAATCAGAGAGTTAGTATGATTGTATTCCAAGTTGTATATCAGAGACAAGGCTGATTTTGTTCCCACAAGATCAATCTTGGGCTTGGTTAGTTTAAAAATCAAAAAAATAAGAAAGAAAGGTATTCTTGAGCTTGGTGTTCTTGTCTTAGAAAGTTGATGTTCTTGTTGATTTGGCCGATATTTGAACTTAGATCTAGGAGTGTTTTTTATGTATTTTGGTGTTTATTATGTTATATTATTTCTCCCTAACACTTATAGTGTTTAGATCCATGTCCTTGAGCTAAAATTTCAAGTTGTGTGTGGTGATATTGGGCAGCTTGTTGTTGTTGTTCTTGTGTTCTTGTGTGGGGTGAAGAAAAAGCTTCAAAGAAAGTTTTGTTTGATCCAAAATTCAAAGGATATAAAGTATGGATTTTTTTGTCTTGTTCCAAATTCAACAACATCTTAACGATCAATACTTGACTGCCACATCATCATAAGCTCAAGAATTTGGAATGTCTAGTTTCTCTTCTTTGTTTCCATTAGTTTTAATCTTATTGATTCTCATACTAATTAGCTAACTAGTAAATTCCTACAAGGTTGTAAATTAGTTTTTGAAAATGTTTTTCGTATTAGTGTTATTTTTGTACTTTTCTCATTTATGAATCGTAGCCATTCTTGATTCAAGTCTGGATAATACTTCTTAAGTCGTTTCAAACAAGAATCTACTCTAACTCGAGCCACAATTAGGACCAAGTGACCTCATTGGAGTATAATAGGGTTACCAACACTTGTGAGTCCAATTGACTGATACTTCAAAGGTGTGAGCTTGAGAGTTTGTGAGGCTTTTTTTACTAACCTTTAACATGTTTGTTGTTTTGATTTTGTTTTGTTTAGCATTTCTTTTTGGTAGGTACCATGGATTTGGGTGAAGGTAGCCCAAGAGATTCAGGAAATTATCTATGAAGGATTTGATGGAGGCCATAATGAGTATGAAACACGGTGTTATTAGCCGAAGTGAATCACTTGAAAGAAAAATGGAAGGAATAATAGAAAGAATGAAACTAAGATTGGGGAGAAGAACTTGGATCAAGTAGGAGAATTGTGTGCGGTTATTGAGCCAAAGATTGAACCGAATGAGGGTGACAAGGAACACCTAGTTATGGATCTTGTCAAACATAAACCATTGTTATCTACTAAACATGGAACTAGCATTTTACCTAGTACCAATACTTCTTTTGTGCAGATTCATAAGCTAATGCTTCCAAAGGAGGACTTTAAAAAGACCTCTCATGAGCATAAGTTTGAAGGCCTAGATAAGCTCTTAATCAAAGACTCCAAGGTTGATGAAGACTTGACTCAAAAGAAGAACCTAACAAAACTTCTATGGGCCAATGGGTACATTGTGCCAAGGAGTGAAGCACATCACCCCATGGATTGAAGGAGTTTCCAACCAAAGGAATTCCTACAAAGAGGCAAAAGGATCAAACCTATTACTTCCAAGGTATGTAACTACCCCTTCCTATTCCTAGTGATCCTTAGAGACATGATGATATTTTCCTAATATTTAATATACCCTTGAAGTTTATTGAAACATGCCACATCATAGTAGTATTAGTGTCTTCATGAATCATTTTTGGTGTTTGCCTTTGGTTCTTAAATTGTGTGGGCCTTATAATCTTAATGCCCAATCTATTTGTCGCTTAGGGAAGAGTTCTTGGTGTATGCTTGATATACAACTTTGATTTCCTAGTCTTTGTCACACTTGGTTGGACAAGTTGAACTAATAGGAAGGACTCTTAGAAGCATGCTAAGTGCCATGAAAAGAAGTCACCCAACTTATTGGGTATACACTTTGGCCTGGAATGATTTAGTTTCTCATAGATTATCTAATTCCTATAATAGAATGATTCCTTTTGTGAATCCACTTCTTGAGGAAAGTTCCTTGAAGAGAAAATATGTAATGTGATTCAAATGTTTTCTCATCCTATGGTGCACTTAGCTTTTTTCTTTTCTATCTTTTTCCTTATGATGATGATCATGTTTGTATTTATAATGCATTTTGTGTTAGCATAGTTTTCTTGTGGTTGGAAGGGTATTCTACTTCCTTGGACCCCTCGGCATATAATGTGTGTGTAACCTTGGTTTGATTCTTTGTTTGATTTTGCGAACTTTAACACTCATTCCATTAGGAAATGTGTGTTTTCTTGTTTCCCTTACTATTTTGAAAGGTTCAGATTTGAGGTCGAATCCTTTTCAAGAAGGAAATAATGATACGAGTCAAACAGGCATCGTAGCTTTTGAGGACATAATTGGAAGCCGATACGTAAAGACTCCCGATTAGGAGGGGCTGCCCAACCAAGAGACAAGATTTGAAGTGTGAAAAAGGCCTTCAAACACTCCAAAGCCATCCTAAGACTACACTCCGAGTCCGCTCCTTGGATTTGTCTCATTAATGTCCTTTTGGTCATTTTGTGTAGTAAGTAGTCAATACTATATATAGAACCTTTTAGGTCATTTCACAGAACTTTTTAGGATATATTTTGAGATCTTTAGAGAGAGTTGTGCAAGTGTAGATTTCACTTGTGACAAGAGTGGAATCACTTGTTTGGTTACTAGTTTAGAAACTGTGGTTGCTTGGGAATTCCGGTTGCCTGGAGGTCCATAAGAACTTGGTGTTATATCATATGAATTCTTGGGTCTTTGTGTTTGATATACACTTAGGTTCCTAGTGTTTATGCATTTGTATTTCAAATTACCTATCCTTTAATTTCTTGCAAATTGTTTTCTTGTTGTGTTTGTGTTCTTGTAGTCGTTTGTATTCTTCTTGTTGTGTGACATTTTATGGACTGTTTTGGGACTTGTTGGACTGTTTGGTATATAGTCCGTCCACGACTCGAGGCCCTTCCTCTCAACTAAACTCTCTCTCCAAAAATAGGCTCCACATGTCTGATCTCATGGGACCTAGTCAACACCTTCTGCACTGAAAGAGTGAAACACAAGTCAGAACAAAAGGTATGAAAGAACTTTGCACGATAAGGAATAAAATAAAGGGAAGTTTCCTATAGACATCCTATAGTCTCTCGAAGATAGATTTGGACATCTATGTACTGATTTGTGGGACTTTATTAGACATCTCATTCTTACACCATTGAGACCAATGAAAACATTAATGCTCTGATACTAATTTGTCATGACCCAAAATTCAAGGGTCATGATGGCACTCATCTCGGCGAACCTTGATGAGTATGTCTATCACCCAAACTAATACACAAAGGGGAAAAGATAGAAATACCCCAAGGTGATACTCTAGAACGAAGCCGAACCATATAAGTATAATTAATGCAGAAATAATATAATCTAGAACACAGACATAAATTTCCAAAACACGGTGTCAACAGTATAAGAACGTATCTAGTAAAAGACGAATCTAAATCAAATACACAAAATGTCTAAAATACAAAAGGTACTCTGTATTTGATATAATAGTAATGCCATAGTCTATAAAAAGGTAGTAGAATACATCCAAATACTTGAATGTCAACCACTACATAAGGTACCAGATATCTCTTGAATCAACCAAGATGGGGCACACTTGAACTAGGACCTGTATCGAAAAAGCGCAGTAGGCGTGAGTACGGTCCACTTATACTAGGTAGGTATCATAGGTTGATCAAGCAAAGTAAAAAATAAAGCATACAAATTATACAATAAGGGAGTATCACCGGTAATCAGAAAATGTCCCATAATGGTAGCACACACCACTTGCACTAAAAGTTCTAGTTTACATCTCACATGTATTGCAACAACACAACTAGGTAGAACACAAATATACATCATATCACATAAGCTTAGAAACGAGGAAGAACATGTATATACAAGATAGTCATGAACAATTAGAAGAAGATAGAACACATAAAGGTATGAGAAGTCAATATGGCAATTCAATCACAACAAGAACACCACAAAGTAAGTGTAATGTCTAATAATAAGATGATGATGATTGCACGAGGTCATTCACAACCTCCGTATACACTCACGGAGGCAAGCGTCCTAATGTACGACCCATGGGGGGTTCATCAACCTATATACGATTCATAATACAATCCATATCTCATTCCCAGCATATTCCTCGGGAAGGGTTTTATAAGGTGTTGTCATATCTTCTCCTCGGCATATCCCTCGGGAAGGGTTTTATAAAAGCTAGTGTTTCTCAGGTGTTTCCATGGTGGTACCTTTTATTTCATGAATGAGTATGATATGAGATGTAATGCTCACAACCAATAACAATGTGTATTTCCATAACCAACCACCATGATATATTTCCACAACAAATAACAATGTTACATTTCAACAACCACATGAGTATGGTCTACAAATTATTTTCATCTATCTATGAATTTTCATATGTTTCATATACCAAAAAGTATGAATATATCACATATACCAACGGTACCACAAAAACATATTTTCAACAACTTAATACAATTACTCATGTAATTTAGGCTATCAACATCACATAGGACCCCACATGGTCATACATATCGCACAATATGTTAATTTCAATAATTACATCACATATAGGCCCTCACACGGACACAACACATAGATAATGATTTATCATGATTAGTTCCCACACTTAACATGCATTTTGTACCAATATTTACTATCCAACCCAATCTGAAAGTGTTAAGCCATAACCTACCTCGAAGGCCAAAATCGGTCTACAGCGTTTCAATTACAAAGCCTTACTTCTCATGAACGGTCCCAAAATCAACTAAAACAAAGAAATATAGAATCATGGGTTAAAACAAGGCTAACGATACCCATATTTCCCACTTTTGATTTGGGGTCAAAATGGACCTTCAAATGAGTTCTCCAAAAAGAAGGGCAAATCATAACTTTACATCAAAAGTGTGTTCCCCATACCTTTAGGAATCTATGCTAAAAAATTAAGAAAATTAGGTTCAAATCGAAGAAAATCCATTTTAAATTTATCGGGTAAAACTTTTAAAATTCATTATAAAATCAAGAATAAAAGTTGTTCTGATGATAAAATTAGGGAAAAAATAGTAATTATAAGATTAAGAACATTTTTCAAGTGAAAAGGTTTAGAATTTCAGGCTAAATTAGGTACTACGGTTTTGGGGTTTTTTAATAATTAATCAAGAAATTTTATAAAGAAAAGGGTGAATTCTCACCTTAAATTCATAAGAGAATCAAGAAACGCATGCTAATCTTACTTCGAAGCACCCACAAGCTTCACTTTTAAGCTCTCACACTATTTTAAGGTTTAACTCTTAAGAGGAAAGATGAAATTGAGCAAAAATAGGAAAAAAAGGGCTATTTATACTCATACCAGGTTACCGGGAGAATAAGGCATAAAATGCATTCGTCCAATGAGTTTTACCCTTAATGATCCCAGTTGCAGTAGCAACCTGGTTCACCAGATTTTTTGGCTCCAAAATGGACTCTGATAGGGTGAACGAGATTCGTTCGGATGTATGCAAACAAACTATGTAACCACCCTAAATTCAATGCTCCAGACTCAATGGAAATATCAGAATTTTGGAAAAATATCATTTTCACAAAGTTAATCTCCGAAACCCAATATCATAATTTTCCAAATCGAGGATCAAAATGAGATTTAAAAGCCATAAAATTACATCAATCATGTTACCACCCTAAAATCAACATTCTAGATTTGCTGGTGCAGTTCATTCATCCATCCATTGCATGAAAAAAAAGATAACCACATAACTTTAAAATAAGGCTTTCTAAGCCACCAAAAACTATAATATTTCATAAATAGTACGAAAATGCATAGGGAATCATGCCACTCACCCCCACATTCCAAAAATACCACAATGCAACTATGAGGAAGGGTAAAATAGTTAAATCACACAAAATTACAAATTTCACATATTTCATCAAATTTCAAGTCGTTACATTCCATGAGATTGCAAATGAAATCACAAACTAGTTGCTGGCGGAAGAACAAGAGAGTGGACAAGAACATGAAATAACTTAGCTGGATAAAGTGTAATGCCAACCTGCAGCTAATGAACAAACTATAAAAAGGAGGCAACCTCTTGCAATCCACAAAATAAACAGAACAGGAAAAGTTGGAATAAAGGCTTTGAGAAGAAACACCATCGATATGACCCATATTTTGATGATGATGAGGATGAGTATCTAAATTATACAAAAAAAAATAGGTGGCATAGTGCTATTCCTACTACATGTTGGGTAAAAGTTTGACATTACCAATATAATAATACAACTATTGAACATGAAAGGAGTATTCACTAGGCATGCTATTGATGATGCCCATATGAACTTTATTAAATTTTTGGTGATTTTCAAGGCATATAAAATACTCCGTGTATCTCTAGATCCAATTAGGTTGCAGTTATTTCTATTCCCATTGGGAAGTGAGGCAATTCTTTGGATTGCAAAATTATTAATGATATAGTCACTACCTAGAAGAAGTTGAAAAAGGCTTTCTTATGAAGATTTTTTTTCTATACAGAATATTGCAACTGAAAGATGAAATATATAATTCTAGAAAACTGAATACAGAAGCGTTATATAAGGCATGTTTGAGATTTAATAAGAAGTTGAAGTAAGTTCCTTATCATAGGATGCATAAGTTACTTTGTTTGATATGTTTTGTAGGTTTTTAAATTCCAACACCAAGGCAGTGGCCGATACTTTCACTAGAGGAGTGTTTATGGATAACACCTATATAAAGGCAACAAAGATGATTTATAAAGTCACTAAGATGAATAAAGAATCGCACATATGAAATCTTAAGTCCCTACTGGTACTTATGCCATTGGTATATCTTTAGAGTACATAAAAAAGAAGAGGATCGAGAGAAGGAAATAGATGAGATGAAAGTCAAGATAAGCCACATTATAAAGAATTGCATAGTGGCTAGGGATGAATGGTAAATACATTTAGTTTGAAAGAAAAAACACCAAGACATGATGATTCCAATTTTGATAAAGAAGTGAACTACTTGAATGTTTAGGTGGCGGGTTTCCAAGACAAAACCAAATGATCTAATTAAGACACTTGGTGCATAGATATTATAAGGAAAATAGATATAATTGATGGGGTGTAGAGATAAAAGGCAGAGGTAAAGATAAAAATGGTGATTGGAAGAAGAAAGATACATACAAAAATAATAGAATAGGTTTCTACATCCCATTTGGCAGCTTCATAGTAGAGTTGAACAATTCAAGGATAGAACATATGATAGACATAGTATTGAGAATAGTAGAAGCTAGTGATGACAACCTTAAGGAGATTCATGAAGATACTGTAGGGATGAGACAAAAGGTTGAATTATATGCTACTACAATTAAGAAACTTAAGCAATATTTTTGACAAATATCTATAGCTATATACCAATGATAGAAAAGTAATATTTTAGGTAACACATTCTAGAATCCATAAAGCGATGGTTCCTACATGGCTATGACAACTAGAAGTTGTAAGATAACTACTGGCCATTCTATGCTAATAGTTGTTGATGATACAATCGAGACTAACATGATTGATGGGGAAAAAATAGTTGAATCCAAAGAATTGATTGTTGATGAATATGTGACTAAAAAACTATCTCCAGTTGTTAAAATAGAGATCATGTCTATAAAAGGGAAGGAAAAGGAGGTTCAATGGATTTTGATTCCTATTTCATGACCTCTTCCACCTTTCTTATAGAGATTAAAGAAGAGGGTAGAAGAAGGAATTATTACATGTTTTTATGCTATAGAGGTATCTATAAATATCACTTTAGTTAAGGCACTTAAGTATATTCCTAGCTACGTCAAGTTTATGAAGGATCTTATTATAGAAAAAGGACTGTAAGTTTCAATCTTGGATAATTTGCACCACTATAGTGCAATATATTCTCAGCCTTTTGTATAGAAAAAGGAATATGTTAGAGCATTCATCATTCTATACACCATAAAAGACTTTAATTTTGTAATGGCTTTATATGTTTGGGTACTAGTGTCAATTTCCCAAAGCTAACAGTTTTTTTATAGTTGGACTTGGGAGCACCTGAACCAACATCACTGTGGCTTATCTTGCCATATTGCACATTAAAAATATGTGAACATAATATATGATGTTCTATTAAAGGTTAAGTCATTTATCTTTCCAATAGATTTTGTCATTCTAGATTGTGAGGTAAATTTTGAGGTCCTAGAATCATGGGGTGACCATTCCTTACCATTAAAAAACTTTAGTTGATATGGAAACTGGGCTACTAAAATTCTAGTTGAATAATGAAAAACTAATTTCTAATGTTTGCCAGTCAATAGAGCAACCTAATGATATGTGTGTCATATCGATGATGATGTTGTTGATGAGGAGCTGCCACTAGTACCTATTAAGGAGAAATTTAGTGTTGAGGCACTAGCAATTATGATTCGGAATTTTGATAAAGATTATATAGAAGAATATGGTGAGATAGCTAAAGCACTTATCAATATGGGGTCCTACATTAATGATCCAAAAAAGATTAATTTTGACTTAAAGAATCATTCAACTCTATCGGCCAACCTTCTATTGAAGAGTCTCTAGCATAGAGCTCAAGGCTCTCCCATCCCATACTAGATAGGTATACGTGGGAGCCAATAACACCTTAGTGATTTATTATAGCACCATATTTGATTGAAAGGCAAGTGGAAGATCTAGTATTTATATTTTGAAGAAGCTTAAGAGGGCCATCAGTTGGTCCATTATAGACATCATTAGAATTCTACTAGGTATTTACATTTATAAAATCCAGTTTAAGCCAGATTTTATTTTTAGTAGTCAAAATCAACGTAGGTTGAATCAACCTATGCATAATGTTGTCAAAAAAATAAATGGTTTGATGATAAAGTGGTTTATCCTATTACAGATAGTAAATGGGTAAGACCTAGTCTAATATTTATCAAGTAAGGGTGGAAAAACTGTGGTTCCTAATGCAAAGAATGACCTTACTCTTATACGGGAAGTCACAGGCTAGCAATTGTGCATGGACTACAGGAATTTGAATGAATGGATTAAAAAAAATGATTTTTCAATGTTGTATGTTATCCACCATGTCTCATGTTTCATTATGGACTTGGTATACTATTCTCATTCTTGAGCCGAGGGTCTATCAGAAACAACCTCTCTACCTCTTCAGAGGTAGTGGTTTGGACTGCGTATATTTTACCCTCTCCAGACCTCACTTTGTGGGAATACAATGGGTCTGTTGTTGTTGTTGATGATGATGATTTTTCAATATTGCCCATGGATCAAATGTTAGACAATATTGTTGTTTGTGGATGGTATTATTTTCTTGATGGTTATCTGTGATAAAATAGTTCTCAATTTCGCTTTAACAACTAGAGAATGCAACTATCACTTACCCATATGGGCCATTTGCATTCTAGTAGATGTATTAGGTCTTTGTAATGCACACACAACCTTTCAACATTTTATGATATCTATGTTCTCAGAATTGGTGAAGTGCACTATCAATGTATTCAAGGATCATTTTTAATTGTAGTTGACTTGTTTGAGGATAGCTTATCCCATTTGAGTAGTGTATTGAAGAGGTATAAGGATTTTAATTTGGTCCTGAATTACAAGAAGTATCATTTTGTGATGAAAAAAGGTATAGTGTTTGGTCATATTATCTACAAAAAGGGATTAAGGCTGACAGGGTAAAGTTTGAAGTGATTAAAAAATTTTAGTTGCCAATTTTTATGAAAGGTATTCAAAACTTTTTGGGCATAATGGATTTTATCGTTGGTTCATTAAGGATTTCTCTAAGATTACACATCCCTTGAGCAAATTCTTAGAAAATTAGGTGAAGTGTATGTTTGGTGATGTATATCTAAAGGCATTTGAGTGCCTTAAAGAAAAGTTGATATGGCTCTTATCATTATTTCACTTAACAGGTCTATGCCTCTTGAGAATATATGCAATGCTAGAGGATTGACACTAGGATGCGAGAAATGATTCTCTATCCTATCTATTATGCTAGCAAGGAACTTAATCCAGCTTAGAAAAAAAATATATTGCGATGGAACAAGAGATGCTTGATGTGGTTTTTCTTTGAAGAAGGTTAGATCCTACTTACTAGATACTAATGTAATTATTCATACTAACCACATAGCTCTTATATTCTTTAT
Organism: Capsicum pubescens; assembly: GCA_030864215.1. Classification (NCBI taxonomy): domain Eukaryota; kingdom Viridiplantae; phylum Streptophyta; class Magnoliopsida; order Solanales; family Solanaceae; genus Capsicum; species Capsicum pubescens. Next base: position 185,784,339 of record CM061544.1, on the reverse strand, counting down.
GGAAAAGAAAGATACAAAACATAGATTAACTCGATAGGTACTTTTATGACAAGAACTTGACATGAGATCAAGGGCAAAATGGGGACCAAAAACTAAGTGGTTGATCACTTGTCATTACTTGAAGAAGAAGAAATAATGAAATTTTAAAGATGAGATAAACATAGATGATACTTTATAGATGATATGGCTGCATCACAAGACTTTATTCTATAGTTTGCAGATTTTGATAATCATTTGGTGAGTGATATGATGCCTTTGGAATTGTTCTTCAAGTAGCGTAAGAAGTTTTATGTATCTTGTGTGAAAATATTTTTGGTATAATCGATACTTTCTTAATTTTTGTATCTATGGGATGATTTATTGATGTGTGCGAGGTCGAGGTAATGAGAATACTGGAGGTGTGTCACCCATCACTTATTGGGGACAATCATAGTGGCATCCAGATAGCCCAAAAAATTTTACACTGTGAGTACTGTTGTACAACAATTATCAGTATTCAAATGATTACATATGGGAGTATGAACAATCCCAAAGGCAAGAAGATACATCAAGAAAGCATGTACTTTCTTTTTTCCCCATTCTTGTGATTGAGCTGTTTGATATTTGGGTACTAATTTTTTGAGTTGGTTTGTGAGATAGAATATGGTGAAATACTTCTGGTAGTTTTTGATTATGTTTCCAAGTGGGTGGAAGAACTTGTGTTTTCTAATAATGAAACAAGAGTATCACAACATTATTAAAGCAAAACATCTTTTCTAAGTTTGGTACCCCAAGGGAAAACATTAGTGATGAAGGCTCTCATTTTTGTAATTGGTTGTTTTGACCCCTACATGAGAAGTATGTTGGAAAGCATAGGGTGGCAACACCTTACATCCCATAATATATTGCTTAGATTGAGGTCTCAAATTGAGAGATAAGGACAATCCTTGTGAAGATTGCAAATACAAATACAACGAATTGGTCTCGAAAGTTGGATGATACTTTATGGGAATATCATGCTGCTTTAAGGACTCCTATAGGTCTTTTTCACTATCATCTTGTATATGAAAAATTATGTCATCTACCGGTTGAGCTTGCGCACAATGCCACGTGGGTACTCAAAAAGCTGAATTTAAATTAGGGTGATGCCTCTAACTCGAGGCTTTCAATCGCATGAGTTGGATGAGCTTCAACTAAAAACTTGTAAATGTTTCACTCCTTACAAAGATAAGATAAATATATATCATGACAGAAGATAGAAAAGAGAAAATTTGCTCCAGGTGATCTAGTCTTACTATTATATTAAAGACTTCACTTATTTCCTGGAAACTTGAAGCTAATTAGATGGGGTCATTTTGAGTGTTATGTAAGTTCCATATATAGAATTTGAACTTGATGAAAATGAACGTATATGGTCATCATATGAAGGCATTTCATAGAAACTTATGAGGAAATAAATGTAGTTGATATTTGGGCCATTGGGGAAGGTTAGGTAACCAAGGGACTCGTGTCTTGCTGCGATGTTCAATCGGGCACTTTATGGGAGGCAACCCATGGGTTATCTTGGTAAAGTCTTAGTAATCAAGATACCTATACCATGCCATGTTGTTAACTCAAGCACAACTTGGGAGGCAACCCCAGCTTTTGTACTTTATTTTCCCTTTATTTTTTATTTTAGTGAAGGGGTAATGTTTTTCTATGTGTGAAAATGTGCTTCAGAAGGTGAAAAGAAGTTAGAAAAATTTGTTAACTTGGATCCACGAGTGACAAACCGAGTCTTAGCACCTTGGAATGACTCGTGATCTCCAAGCATGACCACTGGAACCAATAAAATAAAAAGCAAGGCTAACTTAGGGTTGGTTATCAAGAATCATACCTTAATTGTAACAGTTTTGAGGTTAATTATTCTGAGTGACCCAACTTATGACTCTGTGGGAACTTTCTCGTACATGACATGGGAATATTCATATGTTCTCACAATAAGTCATCCCAACTCTTGTAGTAACTGGAATAAATAATATAAAGTGGATACAACTTATGAGTTTAGCAATAAATTGTGTTGTCACATCACTAGTCGTACCTTGTATCCATGAAGTCCTAGGTAAGTTTTATGACATTTCAACTTTTGATCATGCCCTCCCTAATTTTAACGCAATAACCTTTCTTTCCCACTCATATCAAGCCATATGCCCTCCCTCCACCAAATATATTTAAATTTGCTCCATTACGGATGATCCAAGAAATTTTCCAACATTCTTTTCTTGATCCTCCTTTGATTCAAACTACATAGAGTGAAGTTTGACTTTTAATCTCCAAAAAGAAATAAAAATATTTGAATCAATGTAAGTGAATTTGCTCTTGAGTTGATCACTGAGTTTTTTCTCTCCTATAGATTCTCTCACCTTAATTGACTATGGATAAGAACACTAGGTTGATTATGAGTCAAATTTTAACTTGTGCGGTTAATACATGACTTAAGTTTGGTGTTTTTGTGAAAAATTATCTCTTAAAAATATAGAATTCGATGTTATGATATTTAGTGTGTCCATATTGGTCTGGGTATTTTTTACCCATTGAGTCGGCAGATGTTACGTTCTATAATTACCTCAAAAATAAAGATAAGATTATTTTCCCTCCTTAACTCCCAACAAATATGGGTGAAGTGTGAGTAAACTTACATGCTAGGATAAATTTATTTTTGTCTATAAATACCATACTGAGTTTTTCTATTATTCTTGATGCATTATTACAATCTTTGAGGCATTAGAAATACATACATCATTTTATTCTTGGGGTTTGAAGAATTATTCATATACTAATTCTTGGTTACTGAATTTACTTTGATAATTCAAGTGTTTGAATTTCATCTATTCAATGTAATAAGTTCAGAATTATGTTGTTGTTTATAATTTCTAATTGTGATTATGAAAGCATGTGTAGCTAAATCCACAACTAGGGTTGTGGGAACCATGTCAAGTTAACAAAGTAGGCAAAGTACTTAGTGGTATGGGATATGTACACTTATCATCAACTAACCACACTTTGTGGAAATATACTAGGTATGTTGATGCTGCTGCAATTCTTCGTTTTATATTGATTGCTTTTAACGGTCGCGCATGTTAAAACTTGCCTTATTTTTACTTTATGTACTAAAGGGTAACAAATAGGAACAAGGATAAATAATGGAGATTTGAGTCTATCAATCCTCATCTAATAGCTCAACCTTGTCTGAGAATAGCTAATTTGAGATCAAAGGTAAGGGTTAAAGCAAACACACATAAATAGACTAAGTTGTCTGGTAATGTTGATCTATCTTGAGGACCAAACATTTTGGTGAATTTAACTTACTAGTTTTTCATGCAAAGCACTAGAATATATATAGATCACTAGCATGACACAATTACAATGTTATAAAATCACGGGGAACACAATCATAGCCAACTTTTTCATGGAATACAAATATTGTTAATTGATACTTTGTACATGTTTACTTACATTTTTCAACTATTACTTGTTAAATGATCCACTTCTTAGAAATAACTGACTAAAATCCAAAATAACAACATTATTTGTGTTCAAACCATATTCCTCTTAGGATCTACCCCAACCTTGGTTGGGTTTTATATTTGAAAATCAACCACTTTATAAATCACTTTAGAGGTGTAATTAGGGTGACATCATACCAATATAAAGGTTTATACCCATAAAATAAAGAGAATGGGGTCTCCCTCATACTGGATTTAATGGTCATCGAATGTACCCAAAAAACACCCAATAGCTCTTCTACACAACATCCCTTTGCTTCTTCTAACCTTTTCTGGAGGCTAAGTATCACCAATTTATTCGTGGAATTGGCTTGGCTGTTTAGATTTGGGTTATGTAAAGTAGAGAAGATTCTCTTTATATTAATATTTGTCAAGAATACTATCGACTTTGATCCAACTAACCAGATCTCGTTATCACATGCAATCTCCTTTGATATCCCAAACTTATAAATTATGTAATCCCATATAAATTATTTTATTTCCCATTCTCGAACCAACTTTTATACACCCATTTCCACCTATTTAGAAAATTATTTTGTGATAGACAACAATAACTTAACTTAGAAATGTCCATGACACACTTTATAAAGGGCCAAGAACAGGTGACCCCATCCATTACTTCTCCCAGTAGGTGGAGGGTATAGGTGAAGCTGAAACACATGTGACATTTCTTGATAAACCTCTTAGAGTCCTGCTATAGCCATGGCCAATAACGACCTTCTCATACTACCTTGTGTACCAATGGTACTCCTAAAAAATAGTCTCTGCATACATCCTTGTCGATCTCTCTCAACACATATTTAGTGCCACTAGGCCCGAGGCACTTTGCCAATACGCTTTGGTATGTTTTCAGTAGAGGTTCCCATCTAACAGACAATATTGTGCCACGTTTCTCATGATCCAATCCATCAGATCTTTTTAGGAACCTATCAATACCTACCCCAAATAGGAAAACCGCGACTAAATCACTATTTAATTAGTGCAAAAAATTCGACAATATTCACTTAGTCAATTTATATCTGTCATATGAATAATTAATCAATAGTTGAACTTTGAATACTCAATCAATTGGTTCAATAATTTGATATAAAAATGAAATGCATAAAATAACAAGTGACTCCCTAATACTCTAATACTCCGAACTTTCTTTAAGTTAAATCTAGTCTCTAGAAGAGTTATTGATCACTTCCTAAATGATAAATGTTTAAATCAGATAGAATTTCCCCAATTTTGACTTTTTATCATGTGGGAAAGTGAAATATCTTTCCAACTATACCAATTTCATCCGAATCTGATATCGGAGTAAAACGTTATTGACGTTTTACAGAGAATTATCGGAACTGCCCAGAAATGATGGTCAGACCAATGGACCGTCCAGCTAGCGACGGACCATCCAACTAGCGACAGACCGTTTCCCATTCCATAGAGACTAAGTCAATGATTCCGACTTCTGGTCAGGTATGACGGTCAAGACCAACGGACCGTTGAACTAGCGATGGACCGTTACCTAAGCCATCGCAACTAAGGCAGTGAATCCATCTTCTGGCCAAGTACGACGGTCAAGACCGACGGATCGTCTCCCAAACCAACACAGATGAGGCAGGAAGTTAAGGTTCTGGCCAAGTGTGACGGTCAGGACTGATAAATCATCAAGCTAGTGACGGACCGTCGCTCAAACCGTTGCCACTTTCGATCAGCGATTTTAAGCCATTTTAAAAGAGGTATTTGGGTTTTTTTCTACCCATTTTGAACCCTAATTATACCATACCAGAGCTCATAACTTCATTATTCATCCACAACATCAAATTAGGGTTTCTCTCAAAGATCAATCCCCAAGAACAAGATCCCAACCCTTCTTCAAGAAACTAAGAGATTCAAGTTCTTCAAGTCCAAGAACTTCAAGAAACTCACAATCAAGGTATGTCAAGTGTTGATTTATGGGTCCCTTTTCACCCATGAATCTCAAGAATCTCTTTTCAAATTCCAAAGATTGTGTATTTATGAATGTTCATGATTTAGTTGAATTAAAATTCATGTCTGATACAAGCATAAAGAGCACAAGGATTACAAGGTCTTGTGGAAGGTTCACTCTTCGGATTGTCAAAGGTTCAAGCCTCGAATTTGAAAATAATTTAATATGTTTTGGAGCCATTACAAAGCTTGTTCAAGTTGAATATTGAGTTCACCACGGCCTAAGGAACCTAGATCTATAAAAAAATCCAGTTTTTGAGTTCATTTGGTTAGGGGTCAAACTTATGTCAACTCTTAAATATTCATCTTGTTCTTCCATATTCATCAAGCCTTGCTAAGGAAGAATATTCAAAGAGTGTGTTTGATCCAAAAAAAGAGAAGAAATAGAGTATACTTGGTGTTTGTGAAAGAATATTCCTTGGCATATTCATTGTCATCCAAAAGAAAGAAGAGACAAAGGGAATAATCAAGTACAATTGAAAGTACAAAGGGGGGATCAATCCATTTTGAATTCATTTGAAGCTCCAAATGGCTCCAAACCTTCAATTTTCCCCTCCTAAATAGAAAATTCTTCTTCCCAAGGGTGTTCTAGATCGAGACTTGAAAATTTTGGGTGAAAATTTTTGAAAACTCAATATTGAATCATTGAATGCCATGTCATCATAGCTCCATGGTAAAATTTAGTTCTTAGTTAGATTTTTTAGTTTCTAATTGTTGTTTCTAGTTTAAATTTTGTAGTTTCTTTCACTAATTAGCAAGCTAGTAACTACCTACTAGTTTGGTATTTAGATCAGAGTCTGTTTGTTTCGCGTCTTTGATTTTTTTCTGTGCTTTTCTTTTTTTTAAGTCATAGTAGTTTTTTTTTCGTGCATCATTTTATTTGAGTCTTATCAAACAAAAATCGATTCCGGACCAAGGCATATTCACCACTCAACTCACTTACCGAGTATTCCCAAGTATTCAACACTTGAGACCAAGTGTGAGGTGAGATCCGAGTGTGAGTGTGTGAGGTTATTTGAACTAACTTGTTTGTTCATTTTGTAGGTTTTTGCCTTTGCTGGTTTTTGCTCTTTTTAGGTATCTTGACAATGGAAGAAACAACATCATCCACTCCAGATAGTTATAGTATTTACACTACCTTGGATCCTTTGGAAAATTTCCATCGCCACCTTGAAAGTCTACTCCAATTGATGATTGAAGCATGCCATCTAAGACGAATCACCACTAACCAAGATGCTAGAATTTTTCCTAGTATCAATTCTCCTTGTGTGCAGGTTCAAGATAATATGCTTCCACCGGAGAATTCAAGGAGAGTTCCTCAAGAACACATGGTTGTTCATCAAATGGAGCTCTTGGCTAAGAATTCCAACTTTGGAAAAAATGACAAAGAGGTGATGCAAGGAAAAATTCTTAAAAAACTCCCTTGTAATGATCCTAAAGGACCAAATGGTCTGCCATGATCCAAAACTAGGTGAAGGCAAACCTCATGTGAGCTAAAAGGCAATAATGTTATCTCTTACACTCCTATAAACTTAGAAAGTCGTGATGTGGCTAGTAGTAGCCAAATGGATGTAATTGATGGTTTTCTTATAGGAGAATCGCATGAGTCTTCCCTTTGTGATACTCTTGGTATTGTTAGATTGCATGAAGACCAAATTCGTGATGTAAGATAGCAAGCACTAGTTGATCCTAAAGATGACAAAATTGATTCTTTTCGTAAGAATGATTTATGTCCATCTAGTGCTAGAACTTATAACTTGAATATGGTTCCATTACCAAGTGAAAAGAGTAATCACACACTAGTTGACCCTTGTGAAAACCAAGGTGAGTATACATTAGAATGTGAGTTGCCAACAACTAGTGAGGATGTGAATGATGATCAACCTAGTCACGAATGTAGTCCACTAATTGAGCATATATGTGGTTTGTTTTATAAGTCTCAAGATAGTAATGATGTTGATGGAGTTGATCATGTGTATGGAGAGATTGTGTATAATGAAATGTATGTTGTTAAGGGAGGCCTACTAAGCCATAGGTCCTTATCCTTGTGTGCTAGTCTTCCCTTAAGAAAAAAATGCTTTAGGTGAGTGTGATATATTAGTAAATGGAATGAGTAGCTTCGGATTATTCCCTTGACCACTTCACCCATTTTATCTCGGTGTACTAGTGGGGTAAGGAGGGGATTGTTTTAGCTTGTGCTTATTTTCCCTTGATGTTTACCTTAGCCCTATCCTTTGTGATGTATATACAAATTGTTTCATGGGAAAATAAAGGTATTGTTCATTTTATGTCAAATATGTACCCCCTTGGCATGATAATATAATGCAAGGGATGCTTAAACACAGCCTAGACCATTGTTGACTATTTCCCTTTAACCCCGGAATACTCTTGAGAGTTGAAAGTTAGAGTTTCGGGTCATGCCGACTTATTTTTTATATTAATGCTATTAATTTCTTTGGTATCCTTTATGCTAAGTTTTTTATGTCAAATACCAAGAATATGTGGGTGTATGTCAAGTGTGAGCAACCATGATTTGATGATATGAGTGTGGTACTAATACTAACACTCCTATCATGAGGAATGTGTGCTTGTTTTCCCTCTCTTTGGTTTTACAAGGTTTGAATTTGAGGTCAAATTCCTTTCAATATGGAGAGGATGATACAAGAATAAAGAGAACAAGGATTATAAGGTCTTGTATAAGGTTCACGCTTTGGATTGTCAAAGGTTCAAGCCTCGGATTTGAAAAAGCTCGAAGACGTTTTGGAACCATAACAAAGCTTGTTCAAGTTAAAAATTGGAGAAACGGTCCTTACACTCCAAAGCTGCCTATACTTTGGATTATTAAGGTAAATATTGTCTTTTGATGTCTCTCATTTACACTCCAAAGGAGCACCCTTCATTAAGGATATTTTAGTCATTGTTATGTAATGGTATAAATAGACCTATTAGCTTCTATTTTCCTTAGACTTTGATGAATTGAACTTGAGTATTACTCTTAGTATAGTTTCTTTCCTTAGTGTAGGGCTTGGAAAAGGTATTTTAGTGTATGTCTTGGAAAAGACATCCAAACCTGAGAGATTAATAAATTTGATGGATTTCACTTGTGTTGATTAATTGGCAAGAAAGGTGTGATTGAGGAGTGTGAATTCCTTTGGTCCACCAAAGAGTGAGGTTTGAACTACCATTGATTAGGTGTGTTTGAAGGTTTTATACACTTTATTGTGCTAATCATGGGTGATAGTAAGGGCCTCATTACCTATATTTCATTTTATGCATTCTTATCTCCATCCCCTTTCTTCTATGTGTTGTTTTCTTTCTCTTTAGTTGCTAGTTTTTGCATCATGTGTCCTTAATTTCGTGTAGTAGGTTTAGATCTTGTATCAATGTCCATGTTGTTGTTGGGTTTTGATTCATGTTTTAAATTACATGTTCCAATGATTGATCCTAGTATGTGATGATTTGCATAATATTAATGATAAACCCTTCAAATTGCAAATTTATTTATGCAACCATGATAATTAGATGCATTGATGATGGTACAACCAAAGTATTCTCCCCATATATTTTATTAAATTCCTATGTGAAGGAAAAAGTGACATTATAGTATGATAGTATGAAATTCCCATTCATGTACAAGTTAATGCATGTCAAGTGTTGGATTAAATGTCTTAGTCAATGAATTATGGATATATGTGTAGCCATTATTGTGCTTTCGAACTTGTGTCGTGAATTACTTTTATGCTATGAAGTCCTGGGGGTATTTATACCCGGCAATTTAGTTGTGTGCCTAGAGCTAGTGTAATGTTTTCAAGATATTCTCAGTCAAGCCATGTTCAGTAGAATTCAGTCAGTATCATGACTCGGGAAAACACAATAATCTCAGTAATCTTAGTTAGTTATCAGATCTCAGTAATATTCCATCAGTCAACAAAACTTATTAAACTCAGTCCAGTTAGTTTAGTATAATTAATTCAGAGTCTAATCATATGGGAGTAGGACTCAGCACCGAGTGAGCCTAAGTATGGGAACTTACCTGCGAGTAGAGCGTGTGATTCTTAGAAGAAATCCTTGAGCTCCAAAACTACGTAGTCAGCATAGGTTGAGACATCTAACCTATTATATGAGGGTTGAAGATGTGACTTAACCTGTTAGATGAGGGTCCCACCATTCTACTTAGAGTACCTATTAGATAAGGGATTACTCGCAGCTTGTCCTTATCAGTGGCGCGGTATTGACACCCTTCTAACTGGGGTTACAGATTGGACCTCAACTCAATTATATTATCTCATTAGGGGCATATCGGTTAGATGACTACTTCCCACAGTTACAATCTCAGTCTCAGTCTTAGTAATAGAACTCAGATAGTTCTATAGAATTCAAGATTGGCAGATACAGTCATCCATCTTAGTACAGAACTCAACTATTTCCATCAGAGACAGGACTGTCATATGCAGTCATTCAGATAATAGTATATCAGTTGTACAAAAACTTATGTTATCAGTATTCAGATTTAGTGATGTCATGATCTCAGTTACAATTTACGTTTTCATGAATGTGTTCTCACGTTCATGTTATTCAGTCAATTAGTATTGTTCATGCATGTGAACCCTTGCATTCAGCCTACCTCACTTGCATACTAGTACATTTAATCGTACTAATGCATACTTTTCTTTTGCGCTATGCTATTTTATACCATATTTTTAGAAGCACGAGCTCCAGAGCATCCTTAGTAGATCAGACGTTCAGCAGCCAGACTAGCAGTGAGTCCTCATCATTCGAGAATAGCATGAATATTTTTATTACTTTATTATTTCAGAAGTCCGGAGTTAGTTGGGGATATGTACTATCAACCCCACAGTTTTTAGACAGTTTAGAGGCTTCCAGACTATAGCATGTTCAGACAGTTATTTCAGTTTTGTTTTGGTATTAATATACCGTATTTCCAGATTTTATGTTTTATCAGATATTTGAACTTGATTTCCTTTCAACCTTTTTTTGCATTTATACAATATATTATGTAGTGCTCAGTTATAGATATTATTCATGGGTTAGCTTATGGTCCATCAGGGTCATGAGCACTGTGTAGCATTCCGATTATCAGATTCGGGTTGTTACAAATGCCTAGACTAAACCAGTACAAGAGCACTAGATAAGAAGTATGAACAATTATGACACAAAATCTATGTTGAATGGAGAGGGTAGGAGCTTCTATAGATAGCCAGAGTAGCTACTAAAGAAACTGCAACTAACCTGCACCATGGCTACACCCCTAATTGGAGGTATAAGATTTAAGTATTAGTAAAAACCACACATAGTGGTAGGTATAATAGACCAACCAGGGTTAGAGACAAATAATACCGATAACAAATAGGAAATAGACATGACTGAACTTTAATTTCTCTTACTAAGGTACATTCATGCAAGTATTACTACTTCAACTTAGTCTCTCAACGTATTACCTACCATTTATCACTTTTTTGTATCCTTATTCTTTGATAATCCAGTATATCTTACTATGTCCTTTCAGCTTATATAGCCCTGTCTCTATCCTACCAACACTATCTCTACAAATTTTACTCCATCATTAACTATCTAGATTGCAACAACCAAGAGAACTGATAGTATCAATCACTTTACAAGAAAAACATCATAATATACATCACGTATACAACTATGTACGCAAGAAAACATGAGTTATACATAATTTAGGGCGTATCTTATATGCACACTATACTATAATGCCCAATCATAACCATTAACATAACTCTTCATTCAAGGGACAAAAATAACTCATCAAATGCCTAGTCCACATAAGGAACCACCATTTCTTATCAATATATCTTGATCCACACAAAGATCCATCAATAAAATATAAATATAAATACATATTAAATGCATTTGAATAAATGTATGTATGAAATTATACACAATTTGTCCCCACTTCCTAACTCATCCACTACATCATATCCATACCAGTGTGGTACCTGATTCATCATAAAAAATATATCACATTTATAGCAACATGGCACCCAATCCATCATAATTGTAAAACACCAAATTTTTTCCTTAAAAAATTTCTTGAGTCTTGAGCATAATGCTCAGACTACGACACACCTAATGAGTCATAAGGTTGAGTCTTGAGCTTACTGCTCAGACTATAACTCACCTAATGAGCTGTAAGGTCTTCTTATGAGTCGTAGGGCTCAATTTATATTGTGATCAGGGAGGGCTATCCATGTTTCTAATGTGATTACAAATGTGATATCACGAGTCGTAATGACTCTTTATAGGTCATAGGGTGCTTTCCTTAGCCAAACCAGAGTAGGTGCTTAATGTCATTTTTATGATTATGACTAGGACCCTATGAGTCATAAGGTCCATGTACGAGTCTTGGGTATGACTCTTAGGGTTAATAGTGAAGAGCCTTCATGTCTCTGCATGGACTATGAGTCATGGAGACAACTTGTAACCTGACGTTACAAGTCGTAATATAATTCATAGTCATTGTAGATAGTCTTTATTAGGTTTTAATTAGGGGCACTATAGTTATTTTCCTCTTTCCCCAATTGTGAATCATAACTTAAAAACAATTTAGGGTCATACTATCACTCTAAAAGAAATCAAAACACACTTCACTTATCTCAAATTCCTCAAAGCAATAACAAGGGTATGGTTTCTCAAAGTTGATCATCTAAGGCTCAAAAGTTGATTTCCCTCCATAATTCCTAATACTTTCAGGCATGTACCTCTCCCCTTAAACTTGTTTTATTTAAAATATATGTTTAAATGGTTATTCATGTGGATTTGAATATGGATTTTTTATTTGGGTTGGGGGTTTTGGAAGGATAATTGCTTGATTTCCATTCTCATGGTTTTAATGCAAATGTTTATATTTTATTTATAAATGTTAAAACTCGTTTGGGTGCATGGGTATGGTGAATAGGATGGGTGTTGAGATATTCCCCCAATTTGATGATTTTTTTTAATTTGGTTTTAGAAATTATGTCCCTCAACCCACCTGCACAATTTGATTTGAAATATGGTTAATCACATGATTTGGTTTACTTTCCTGAACTACTGCATTGCATAAATGATTAAATGAATTAGAAAAGTTTTGATGTCTTTGTTGGCCATGTTTTTTATTTTAAATTTGATTTCATGATCAAAGGGGGTCATGGTATTCCCTAACTTGATTTAATGAACAAAGGGTGCCATGACATTTCCCCATGTTGATAAAATTGGTATGGCATAATTATAAGCTTGCAAGATTAATAGTATGACGATACCTATAGTTGATGCCTTCATGGAATATTCCTAGATTAAATGTATAGGTTATGGGAAACTTATTTTAATTGGGCTTAAAGGGGGTTGGATAGCTTATCGTATAAGGTGGAGGTACCGAGAGGACCAATACTGGATACTATATTTACCAGTGTGGGGGTCTTTATGACTGTGTGCATAGTTCAGATTTATATTTATATTTTGGATTGGCTGAGGTCGAGGTATTCCTCGTCTCATTCTTTGATTTTTCTAGTTCGTGCGGCTAACATGCACTGGGACCCTTTCAGCTGGAGGAGCTGTACCTATATGGCCTGTGGGTGCCCTTAGGATGGTTAGAACTACACAGTCCAGGTTAATGGTTTTAAACATCATCTAAACCTTTTTTCTATCCTAGTATCTTATATATATGTATGTATTTATGTGAACATGTACATTGACTTTGGAATAAATTGTGAATTGACGTTATTTTATACTTATCCTGAGTTATATGCTAGGACTTACCCCACTATCTGTCTTTGTACCTTATATCCCCACATGATGCAGGGAACAGAGACACTTTTACTTTCCCTACACAGTGATAGGTGGTTCCTGGATAGCTCATCAGTCATCTTTAAAGTAGTGAGCTTTTATTTTCAAGACCCTCATTTTGTGGTTTTGTTTCATTCATGTTTTGTATTATTTATTTTGGACTTATTTTGGCCATGATTGGGGCATATCCCGACTTAGGTCATTTTTTAGATTGGGATGGATGTTAAAGTTCTTAGATTTCCTTTTGAGCTAGTCGCTTAACTATCTTGTTATATGTTCAGAACTCAACTCCATCTTATTATATATTTTTAATTAATCTGCTACTAGTTGTATTATGTTACAGTTGGGTAGGGTAAAGGGGGTGGTCTCAGATTCTCGACAGACTTGAGATACCAATTACGGCTAGGCCTTAGTTCAAGTTGTGACAATCTTGGAATCAAATCCTAGGTTCATGGTTATGAGTGCTTACAAAGCCGTGTCAAGTAGAGTCTATTTTTTGGGTATGTAGCATACCACACTTATAAGGGAGAGGCTATAGGGGCTTTTAGCAATGCTTCCCTTTGTTGTGCTCTATTTTGGGGCTATAGAGTCTAAGGTCTTGAAATCTCCTGTAATTTCATTTATTCGTATTTCAGATTATGTCTCCTTAAAGATATGATGGTCGTGGTAACTCCTCTGTCTCACATGAGGACAATGTGGATGGAACTCATCCAACTTATGAAATACAGACCTGGTCTAGGGTCCCTACTCCCGACTGCCCATGTGGAGTTCCATCGGTCCCTACTAGTCTTCCTCGAGCTTCTCGAGCTAATGATTTTCATTCCTCACCTCCCCAAGGAGATATTTCTGATGCCAAATTTTGTCGATCTATTCATCTACAAACTTAGTTGGTGACTTCTCAGTCTCATCAGCCTTATTTTGTTAGTTCTGTTGCTTTATCATCTAAGGGTACTAGAGTTGGCCAGTTTATAAGGCTGAATACTTTGTCCTTTATAGGGTCTAAGGCTAAGGAGGATCCTCAAATATTTGTTGATGAGATGGAGAAAATATTTAAGGAGATGCACGTTACTAATATGGAGGGTGTAATATTTGTCATATATCAGTTAAAGGATATAGCCTACCAGTGATATGAAAAGTGGGAGCAATCGAGGGGTAATGATGCTGGGTAGGCTATGTAGGGGGAGTTTTCTAGTTCTTTACTTGATTGTTTCTTTCCTCAGAAGTTGAGGGAGGCCAAAGCAAAAGAGTTTGTGAGCTTGAGGCAAGGTAGGATGAGTGTGAAAGAATATGCATTGAAGTTTCACTAGTTGTCTTATTATGCCTCAGAGATTATGTCTAGTATGAGGGCAATAATAAGGAAGTTTTACTTTGAGTTTTTCTTGGGACCTGGAACTAGAGTGTAAGGTGGAGATGTTGAATTATGATATAAATATCTTAAGGCTAACGGTATATATGCAGCAAGTTGGAGATGAGAAGAAGAAACAAGTAGAAATGGGAGAGAGGCAGAGTAAGAAATTTAGATATTTAGAGTAGGGTGAAGGTTAGCATAGAAGTAGTAGAGATGGTAGGTAGTGGGGCAAGAGAAGGCTTGGGAAAATTCTGGTTCTTATTCTATGACTAGTGCTCCTTATCCTAAGTCGTCTGGCGATTGCCGCTTTCTGGATGATAGTGGACTTAAGACCTAGGATGCCCAGACCCAGGCTAGTAGATCTCAGTCAGCTCCATCATATTCTCCTTATTTATTTCGTGCACAGATGGATCATGGTTATTGTGACAAGAGGAGGAATTTATTTTTCAATTATGGTCAGCCTGGTCAATTTTAGAGGAACTATTCATTAGCAAACATTGCTACTAGAGATAATAAGGTTTCATTTTATATTTTTTCATCTCCTATGCTAAAGGATGCTACTTTTAGTACTGAACCTACTCAGAATCATCTTTATGACCTTGCCACCCACTAGGAATATGAGGCATCTCCTAATGTTGTCACTAGTATGTTACAACTTTTCTCTCGTGACGTATATTGTCTGCTTGATCTGAGTTCTACCCTTTCTTTTGTGACCTCTTATGTAGCTGTTTATTTTGGTTTTGATCCTGAGTGCATTTATGATCCTTTCTCTGTTTCTACCCTGGGAGGTGATTCTGTTGTGGCTAGAAGGGTCTATATGGATTATGTGGTATCTATTGGTGATGGGGAGGCATAAGTGGATCTAATTGAACTAGATATGGCATATTTTGATGTGATCTTAGGATGGATTGGCTCCACTTGTGTTGTGCTTCTCTAGATTATTGTACTTGTAGGGTTAGTTTCCAATTGCCAACTGAATTGGAAATGGAATCAGACGGAAGTTCTTTAGTTCCTGAGGGAAGGTTCATTTCATTTCTTAGAGCGTGGAAATTAATTTCCATGGGGTGACTATACCATCAAGTTTGTGCCAATGATTCTAGTTCTGAGGTCCTCTCTCTATAATTAATCCCCATTGTTAATGAATTTCCTTAAGTGTTTTGCAATGATATTCTTGGTATTCCTCCCGATAGGCAAATAGACTTTGGGATCGATCTTTTACTGAACACCCATCCTATCTCTATTTCTCCTTGTAGAATGACTCCAGTTGAATTGAAATAACTTAAGGAGCTGTAAAAGGATCTTCTAGATAAGGGTTTCATCTATCCTAGTGTGTCCCCATAGGGTTCTCCTGTGCTTTTGATGCATAAGAAGGATAGTTCATTTTTGTTGTGTATAGATTTCGGCAACTGAATAAGGTGAAGGTGAAGAATAAGTATCCTTTTCTTAGGATAAATGATCTCTTTGACCAGCTTTAGGGTGATAGATATTTTCCTAAGATTGTTCTTCGATCGGGCTATAATTAGTTGAAGATTATGGAGGCATATATTCCTAAGACTTCTATTCGAACCCAAAATGGTCATTATGAGTTTCGGTTTATATAATTTAGATTGACTAATTCTCCAGTTGTATTTATGGATTTGATAAATTAATTATTCTGACAATTCTTGGATTTATTCATGATTGTGTTTATTGATAATATCTTAGTATATTCTAAGAGTGAGAAAGACCATGCTAATCACCTTTAAGTAGTGTTGTAGACTTTTAAAGATCAATGATTTTAGGCCAAGTTTTCAAAATGTGAGTTTTGGTTGAATGCCATGAACTTTCTAGGTCATGTTGTTTCTAGTGAGGGGATCATGGTGGATCGACAGAAAGTTAAGGCAATTAATAAATGTACTTGACCCATGACTCCAACCGATATTAAGAGATTCTTGGGTTTAGACGGGTATTGTAAGAGATTTGTGGAAAGTTTTTCATCTACTACTACTTTGTTGACTAAGTTGACTCAAAAAAGGTGAAGTTTCTGTGGTACGATGCTTACGAGGATAGTTTTGAGAAGCTGAAGGATAAGTTGACTTCTGCTACAATTTTGACCTTGCCCAAGTTTATTGATAGGTTTGTTGATTACTATGATGCGTCGCGTGTGGAACTGGGCTATTGCATGATGTAACATGGAAAGGTTGTGGCATATTCTTCTAGGCTGTTGAAAGTTCATGAAAGGAATTATTCGACTCATGAATTGGAGTTGGTGGCTATTGTGTTTGCTTTTAATATTTTGTGTCACTACTTTTATAAAGTGCATGTTTATATATATATTCAGATAATAATAGTATGCAGTATCCGTTCACCTGGAAGGAGTTGAATCTCAAGCAATGGAGATAGATTGAGTTTCTCAAGGACTATGAAACGAGTCTCTACTACCATCTAGGTAAGGCTAACATGGTTGCTGATGCTCTTAGCAGGTTGTACATGGAGAGTTTTTCCTATGTGGATGAGGATATACTAGGATTGGTGAAGGATATTCATCGGTTGTCTAATCTTGTAGTTCTTCTTTTAGATTCTGAGGATGGATATGTGATTGTATAAGAGGTGGTGAAGTCATTCCGTGTTGCTGAATTGAAGGAGAAATAGGTTTAGGATCGTATCTTGATGAAGATTAAGAATGGTATGGGTCAGTAGATGGTAATGGCATTTGATATTGGTGGAGATGGTATTTTAAGGTACCAAGGCAGACTATGTGTTCTTGATATAAATGGGCAGCGAGAAAGGAGTTTAACTGAGGCTCACGTGTCGAGATATACCATTCATCCTTGTTCGATGAAGATGTTTCATGACTTGAAGAAGATATTTTAGTGGAACAATATGTAAAGAGATATGGCTAACTTCATGGACAAATGTATGGTGTGTCAGCAAGTGAAGGTTGAGCACTTGAGGCCCAATGGCATGTCTCACGAGGTTGAGTTCCTTTGAGGAAGTGGGAGGTGATCAATATGGATTTTATTACTGGTATTACTTAGTCTTGGAATCAACATGATTTGATTTGGGTTCATGAATAGGATGACTAAGTCTCCTCACTTCTTGCCTGCACGGACGACCTACTCTTGAGAGGATTATTCTAAGTTGTTCCTTGTGGAGATAGTTAGATTGTATGTCGCTCCAATTTCCAATATTTCAGATCAAGGTATGTAGTTTTGTTCTTGCTTTTGGTGTTCATTTTATCACCATTATCAAGACAAAATCCAATAAGTTGGGGAAGACCAGGTTCCCCATTTCTAATTACCATAACCATGCACCCATTCAATTCAAAAACCACAACTTATAACGTAAATATTGTATTCAAAACATGGGAAAGAAATACAATAGTAAAGAATAAAAAATCCTCAACCCAATTGCAAACCCACAATCAAATTCACATGAACAATGATTAAACCTATGCCCTTATATAAAAAATCAAGTTATGGAGGAGAGACATGCTTGCAACACACAAGAATAGGAAGAAAATCCAAATTTGAAAGCTTGGATGATTAATCCCTTAAAAAACCCTAATTTCTCTTTCTAGGAAGTTTGAGCGAAGAGAATGAGGGTTATGATTTTATAATTAATGTTAAGAGGGACTCTTAGGTGTTATAAGGTCATGGGTGTAGTGTAAGGGAATTAAAAGACCAAAATACCCTTAATGAAAACGTGCAGGAGAAAAAGCTCTCAGTCACTACGGGTTGGGTAACGACTCATGGTGACTGGTCATGAGTCATTATCTAGATTTGTGTCTTGAGCAAAAACATTGGGCCACCTCAATGTTATGGTCACGAGTCCCTCACTACAACTCATGACCTTACCAAACGACTCATGAGGACTAAGTCGTGATAAGGACAGTAACCTAGGTATGCTTTATTGGTGAGACTAAGAGTCCTACCCTATGACTCATGATAAGTGATAACGACGTGTCACTTGAGTCGTTGCCTGGGCAGCGTTCAATTTCACTCCAAAAACTTCAGAGTCCAAAACTTGGGGTATTACAATGGTATGTAAATAGTGCATAATATATGATAATAACAATAACATAATGTAAAAAATCAAGAAAAAGCAAACATAACTACAAAATTGGATCACATACGCTATTGGTGTACAAAAGTAAAAAATTCGTCACAGCCTCCCATACGACTAAAGAGTACACTCAATAGAAGAATAGTCTAAGCATGCATCATTTACAACTAGCCATCAGCATCATATAACTATCGTTCCATAATTTTTGTCATTAAGAATTATGCCATAACAAAGCAATTCGACAACATTATTCCAAAATTTACAAGTTACCAATTAGCCACCAATTGTCACAACCGTTATTTAATCACTAGTGATTCCGTAACAATTGTACATCACTTTATTTGTTCATCATGTCAAAGTAAATACCCAAATTCAAACCAAAAATATATACATATTCAATACCCAAAATTGAACCGATCATAATAGAAGCAAAACCTGAAATTGAACCGGTCATAACAAAGAAATACCCGAAATTGAACCGGTCATCATAAAATCAATACCTGGAATTGAATCAGTCATGATATAATGAAGATCCAAAATTAAACCTATCATAGTATAATAAACACCCAGAATTGAACTGGTCATAATATATACATAATCATCATAAATCATATCATCAATACCATAACCAATCACATCATCAATAGGTTTCAATCCTCATATTTAGAAACGTATCCATCAAGTATCAAGATTCATCACTGTTACCTCAATACTCATTCCCATGACCCCAAATAATGTAAAGGTTCACCCAAGCTAACATGTGTCATAGCCTAAAATGAGTTAAGAGTACACTTCTAATCCTCGAGTTGCAGTTCAGAAAAGTTTCTACTCGAAGGCTTAAGGTATCTAAATCCACTTTTATATGTCAAACAAGCCATAATTAGCTCTTAGATAGAGAATTCACCTAAAACATGAAAAACTAGGTCAATTATGCTTAATTAGAGTAATCTAAGACATTCTCATGCTAAACATAAGGAATGAAATCTAATTCACCTAAAGCACAAGGGAACAAGCTAAGTGTTTCAAGCTTACGGTACCCTAATACCCTAAACGTCTAAACTAACCCCAATTCATCCATTCAATCAATCAACACTTAAAACCCATCCTAAAACCAATGCATATTTTATGAAGTATCTCAATTTAACAAAGGTTTAAACCTAGTCTACCTCGACCCTAGATAAAGCTCAACGAACTGCTAAACCTTCATTTTCCCTTCCAAGAAGCCTCCTTAAAATGCCAAGCTATCAAAACACATTATACTTATCAATATGAGAATATTGATAAACATATTGCACCATTATGTTTCAATACAAAAATCACCTCAAAACCCCTACGTGGGTCCCTTTTATCAAAATTGAATTTTCAAGACCTACCCAATATAAATACATGATCAAGGAATCATAACCCTCAAGAATGGGTAAAACCCAAGATAATATGGGGGGTAAAACCAAGCCCTCAAGCCATTGGAGTTTTGAGAAAGAAATCAACAAAATACACCAAGAAAAGGGTGAATTCTTACCATAATTCAGATGAGAATCACGAAAATAAATGTTAATTGAGCTCCAAAGTCACTCACAAGTCTAAATTTAAAGTTATCATATTCCTTAGGGTGTTTTCTCTCAAGGTGTGGATGAAGAATGGCTAATTCACGATATAAGGGGTTTATTTATACCCCATATAGGCAATAAGATATTGCTATTACGACCAGTAGGGTGCGATCGCACTACCTCCCGACTATCAGGGTTGTTAGAATCATAAAAGACCTTTAGCAATCACACTACCTCCTCTTCATGAGGAGTTATGATAGAAGGTATGGCGGACGATCAGTGGTACACCAGGTAGCAGCTAAAAACTTTAAAAATTTCTAAGTTTTTGCCATACTCTTGAGATTCATTCGTAATCCCTTATACGAAAACAAACTATGTAATCATACAAAATTTAATGTTTTAGATGCGATGGCACACTGGTATTTTCCATCCGAGGTCATTTTGACCAGTTGTGGGTCCCACACCTAAATTTCCAATTTCTCCAACTTCCGACCAATAGGTTGAAATAAGCTCAGGTGTATTGGGACCCAAACCGAAGGTCCATCAAGCCTTAGATTAATATTCCGGAGTTGCTGGCACCCTCAAAATTTTTATACAAGATTATCGAGTTGCAATTTTTGTCTGGTGGCTATTTGGAACAAACAAAGACTTCTAAATATAGTATTGGCTTTAAATCCAAACAAACTGCTTGGTAACCAGACTGTCAGTCACAACAAGTCATAAATGACTTGAGACAGCTATGGAAAAGCTTTAACAACAAAAATATGCTGAAATATGGAAAATAATCCTTAACGTCAATCATATCAATAGGTTATATCATTAATCATATCCTAAAGCCATATGAATAATCACATGTATAATCCATATCATTAAAAACACCCGAAATTAACATCAATCTTTCAATATCCAACTAACATACTCATTACATATATTTAGTCTCCTCAAGTCCAAAACCAAAACATTAATAATGGAATATCATGCATAAATATTCTATAATGCTAACACAAGTCTTAGCCTGAGGTGGGCCGAAAGGGCCCACTTTTAATCCCCAAAATCCATTTTAGGGAACTTCTACCCAAGACTAGGCTAAGGTATCTAAGTTTATTTCTAGATGCTGAATAAGTCATAAATATCCCTAAGATAGTAATTTATCCCAAACAAGAACAACAAAGTCAATCGGCTTAAATTAATAACAACTAAGGCAATTTTCGTTAACTTAAGCAAATAAGGCCAATTTCACCCTAAACATGAATAACTAAGGCAATTTTACCTAGCTTGAGAAACTAAGGCATTTCCATTCTAAACATGGGCAACGAGCTAAATTCACCTAAGACATGAGTAAATAAGCTAATTACTCCTAATTTACGATTTTAAGATAGACTAAATAGTTTGGCTAATTCAAATATTCTCATTCATACTTTCAATAAATAAATCCCACCCCATATCTAGCATAATATTATAATCATACTATGAGATAGCTCAATCTATGAACAAGGTAAACCTAATCTACTTGGATGTCGAAGAAATGCCCAAAGAATCTGCTAAATCATAATTTTTTCTTTTCAAGAAGCTTTCACATGGTTCCATGCTATCAAAATCACAAAGTACTCATAAATACATGAACAATGATACCTATATTGAACTATTGTGCTTTGGGTATAAAATTATGTAAAAATCTCAAGTTGGCCCATTTATGCAATCAAACTTTTGAAACTAACACAATGTCCCTCTATGCTCAAGGAACATTTACCCTTAAAAATAGGTGAATTTTGAGATTTAATGGAGCTATAATCAAGCCACAAAGATTCTAGGGATTTCACAAAAAAATAAAGGGTTTAATCCTAAGATAGAATGAAGATTACCACAAATTTGAAGGAGGAATGAGTAAATAAACTATGCCAAAGCTCACAAATCACCCACAATTTTTTCTCCCAAGTTCTACACGATTTAGGGTTTTACTCTCTTGAGAATGGGGAAGAATGATGAAAATCGGGCTAAGTGGGGTATTTATATCCTTCCCAGGTACGCGGATGATGCTAAAGTAGACATTGGGTTCTATTAGCGGTAGGCGCTAAAGCATCCAATTGACTGCTAAAGTAGTCCCCCACTGACATGGCAGGCTGCTAAAGCGGACCTTAGGCCTCTTTAGCTCTAGTTGCTAAAGTGCCCAGGTGTTGCAGAAGCGATACTCGTTAGTTGAGCTAGGGCCGATAAAGCGCCCAATGGGATGTTAAAACACACCCCGTTAAAGCACCCAATGGGATGCTTTAGCGGTCACACCAAATATCGGGCACCGGCTAGAGACTTGGAATTTTTTTGGGTCCCAGGTTTTATGCAAAATCTTGTATGTGAAAACAAACTATACTGTCTATCAATTTTGATGTTTTGGAGTCAATGGTGCTGTAAAATTTTCCAGCCGAGGTCGTTTTAAAAAAAAGTAGGCCCCACACGTAGTTTTCATTTTTCCTAACTATCGAACATTAGTATGAAATATGTCTGGGAGCCTCGGTACTCGAACCAGTAGTCCACCTGACCAAAAATTAATGTTCCGAAGTTGTTAGAACTATTAAAATTGGAAAATTAGATTGGTCAATAGAAGTTCTTTAAAAACAAAATGAACTGCCCATCAACTGAACCATTAGTTCCAGCAAGTCATAAATGACTTGGGGCAGCTATAGCAAGCTCTAAATGGTGAAAATAAGCGAAAAATACGTAAATGACCTGGAGGGTCATTACATTTGGGAAAGGTAGAGTTGTACACAAACCTTACCTTTGTCTTTTGGAGGTAGAGGGTTGTTCTAAAAAAACCCTTAAATTAAGTAAAGTAAATCAAATCAGTAATGAAAAGGAAAAAGAATACAAATAAGAAAAATTAGACAACAACTAGAAAAGCAGTCCAGAACAGTAACTTAAACAACAAGGTAAAACCACCTAAACAAAATAAATAAAAGATAATAATAGATGCCAAAAACCAAAGACTATATGAATAGGCTAATTTTCCTGACCCGAGACTACCCCTAGTCGTAACATGGTGCTTAGAATCACAAGTTATCCTATTCTAACCCATATACTGGCATGATACCTGAGCAACTAATATAAAATATATATAAATGCTAAATTTATTTAGCAAAATAATAATCATCAGGAGATAAGATTTTTAATACATAACTGATTAAAGTTTGCAACACTGAAATCCGAGAGAGAGAAAAACATAAATTTCTAATACTGACTCTGACTGACCATCGATGAAACCTCTACTATACAAACTATAGATAGTTGGGACATGTCTCCAACTATCACAAATCAATACATAAGGATAAGAATAAGATAATATGTGAAGTACAATGGACTTGAGTCCCCAAAAAAAGAGAAATTATGACCTGCAGGCTGAATGCTGAGAATTGTCTGACCCTGGTGTTTGGGCTACATCTGGTACCTACATTATGAAGTAATGTAGCCACAAAAACATATATATGGTCATTACTTAAGAATTTACTTAGCATGTAAGATATGAACTAAATCATGCAAATACTTTAATATACACTTTAAAAACCTAGGAAATAAGTTATTTGTTAAAATATGCATTTAAATCATGGTTGTAAGTAAAAGCTGTAAGACATAGTGAAATTTCTAAATCATGAGCTAAAATATTTTTGTAAATTGGGAAGCGATACCAACATGAGTACTATATGTAAATATCAAGGTAAATATGAATAAGTTGTAAAACCGTACTAACGATCTTGTATAAATATTGAGCATGAAAGAATGAATATTTAAAACGAATGCAAGACCAAGCATAATCATGTACTGAAATGATTTGAATAACAGAATAACTGAATAATTGATAAACAAAACACTTGGTCATACAAACCTTAGCGTTGATGTGGTCCGAATACTAAACTAGACTATGGGAGCTAACATTCTAATTGACATAGCCCAATTTGAAATAATTGGGGTCCTACCTGTAACCCTAGTTAAAAGGGTGTCAATACCTTGCCATGGGTACTAAGATGGATAGTGTGGATCATGAAAGATGATGTCCCTTAGGACCATAAAGTAAAGCCTAAACTAATGAGTGACCTTCGAGAGGAAGTCAAGACTAAACTGATGGGTGACCCCTCATAACCTATGCTAGTTATGAGTTTTGGAACTGAGGGGTTGCTACTAATGACTTCTCCTAAGCTAACGGAAAAGACGTCATCCTTGCATTTTCTCAGTGCTAAGCTATACTCCCAACTAAACCGACATAGGAAACACATACTAGTACATGCACTGATAACTAATTTACTCAACATGGCAGTCTAAAAAACTGACAGTGCATTTATAATTTGAATGTAATAAAATAAACATGGTCTGAATAACTTGTAACTTGAAATCTAAAACATGTGTAAACTAATAGTTATCGGGTGTTCATAACCCTCCAACATTGAATAAAACTTTAAATACTATAACATTATTTAAAAATACAATAGGGGAATTCTTGTTTCAGTGACCCAAAACAAACAATATATCCAAAACTGATGGAATCCATGATTATGCGATTGGACTATGTTAAACTTATGTGGACAACATGATCACATAGTTTAATTCATGAATTGGTAAGTTAACACAGTTTTGACTGAACATAATATGGGTGATTGAAATTTAAAGCATAAAATAATATAATTCACATGGTGTAACATATTGCATGGCTTGAATCCAAAAAGTCTAGAAGAACAATAGGTAAATTTGTACTAAACATTAAAATTTTGAAAAAAAAAGAGGAAAAAAGGTTTATTCTTGAAAACAAGGGATTTTTGGGACTCAATGCATGGAACAAACCCATTGATGAATACATTCATCCATATACTTGAATGTAGAAGCCTTGGATAAATTTCTTGGGATTGAAATTGAACTCGAAGAACCCTAGTTATCTTTTGAGAGAAAAGAATTGTCTTTTTTTTCTCTATGATGAGTGATTTCTGAGTTATGATGGGTTAGGGTAATATTTACGCTTGATAACTATTTTTTAGAGGGTGACACGACATAGTTTTAGGTTTAAAAGAGTGGGAAAAGACCAAAAAAACCCTTAAGAATCATTTGGAAAATGTCCGAAATTCATCCCAAAAAGTTTGGCCACAATGATGACTCCTCCTGACAACTCATAGGGTGAGACTATGAGTCGTCATCAGGAGTCGTAGTCACAGGAAGCTTTGATAATGTATTAGTAATTTGGCCATAAATTTACAACCCGATATCGGATTAAGGAAAAATTGGTATCGTTGGAAAGATAATTAAATTATCTATCTATTGTTGGGTCTTAATCTAAAAAATGCTTAATATACTAAAATCTATGCTCATTTAAAGATAACTGTACTTATATTCTTCACAAGAATTTAATCACTAAGGGGTGTTTCGATTTTTCTATAAGCTAGGAGCTATTTGAGGACTTAATATATGTTTAAGTCACTAATAAAACCACCAAAACATGAGATTAATTTTTGTATACTTTACTAGTCAGGCTACGAGTCCACACAATGATTTGTAATGTCTGACTACGAGTCGTGTGTGGGACTCATAACCACCAGAACGGATTCTTTTTAAGCGTTGTTGTTACTATGATTACTCATAATGAATAGTAAAGTTTGATTACGGGTCATAAAGTGTGTCGTAACCATTTGCATCTTATTGACACTTAAAGGGTAAATTGCATAACTTCTTTCCATGATATCAGTTGGAAAGCAAACTTTATGGGATATATTTTTAGAGGTTTAGAACATGAAAACTCGAGTTATTACAATATCTCCCCCTTGGTATCATTCATCCCTAAATGATACTTACTTGGCTAAAATATTAAGAAAAGGCTGAGAAGATGCACTGAGCACCTACGTGTTAAATCATGACTTCTAAAACTAATGCATTATGCCTGGACTGAGTAAATTCATGAATTCATGCTGTGACAGCTTGAAAATCTAGGAACCCACTAGCGTTGCCTGACAAAATTCTGAAGTTGGGTAACTATTAGGATATCGATTCTTAAACTTAGGAATCTCATAGAATAGGAATATTTATGAAACTTTGGATAGTAAGACTAGATGAAAAGATGGAATATCATAGGAGCATATTTGTCTGTTAGCTATACTATGTTGCTGGGTATACGAACTTACTCATACTAAAAGTTTATAGCTCAACTGAAGTATTCATGGCACGAACAGTATTTACAATTGTAAAGTGATTTTGATGATATAAAATTTCTAAAAGTCACTTGGAAAAGAATATTTTCTACCTTCAACGCTCCTTATCATAGGTTCTAATAACATTAGTGATCAAGGATATTTGGGCATGATCTAAGTAAGATATCTGAATGAGGAATCACAACATTGATACAACTTTAAAACATAGAATATAGGCATATAAAACATATGCTAGGATGGAACTACTATGCCTTAGGCAATGCAACTACTAAATTCCAAGATTAGACACACTTCTCAAAGACTCCCTTAACTATAATTCATGTGATGCCACTTGTAATCTTCACATGGTAGTTATAACTCCTACCAAATTCTGAGATGAACGAAATCTTATTACCATGTTCAAGATTAACTCAAAGTCGCAAGGTACTAGACGTAACACCATAATACTAGTATGAACCACAGATTCAATATCCTATGTGTTTTCAGAGCCTTTATCTCAAGAATATTAGCCCTTACTACTTCAACATCTAACTTATACCTTTTACTAGAAATTCATTAGCGCACAATGTATTTATCCACTTATATACTAACATGTTATTCCAGCCTATCATTACACCCACATATGGACTTCTAGGTAACTAACCCACCGAAGAATTTTACCATATTCTCTAATATCTCTATCAATAACCACTTTCATTCACTACCCCTAAGAAGACACACCTAAAATTCTCAACTACTATGACATATACCAAAAGCTATGCCTCAATCTTCTTTCAAACTTATAGCCATAGATAAAACAAGAATACAATAATCTTTCCCTAATAAGGAACATTTACTCTCTCACATGTATACTATAGTTAATCCATTTTCATCTCCATTATATTTACATAAGGAGACGTCACAGAAAGGTTAGAACATGAGAACCTGAAGCATGAAAGAATACTATACATAACATTGACACTTAACTAAGGCCTTAGGAATAAGGTATCAATGGCATAGATTTATTAAAGAGATCTAAGCTGAGGACATACAGGACATAATGTGAATTTTCACTGATCATTAACAATGCACCATGAGTTATGGGAATTGTGCATACTGTATAACATGAATATATGAGTTATGAGACACGTGACTTGTGTTTTGGGGTTCATAAATTCATGGAATATGATTTGTACGACTAAGTGAACTGGAACTCCTTATACAAGGAACTGAGAGGGTACTTGATTCTCTATGAAGTGCATGAATATGAGCTATGATTATAGAGATGACTTGTAAGGCTTGAGTAGGTGTCGTAATGGATGAAGTATAAAATTTTTTACCAAAATAAAAATGAGTTGGGTATCTTTCTCCCCTATTATTGTTCAAGAATTCACTAGCGTCAAGAATTTAAGAGCCTGACTTGGTTTCTTGTTCTATCATGTCCCCTTTAGATTAAGCCATCATTCTAAGTCTATGGACACGTTTAATAATATCTAAACTTAACTAGAACCACTCTACTCTAGAGTTTTAGATATAACAATACACATAAATAATAAACTCGCTCTAAAAGACTATCTTAAAGTATAAAACCCACTTCTAGTACTTCTTCCTAAGATAGAACTCTAAACTTTATATAGCCCCAATAGACATCATATAATAACTTAAACACTTACTAATTAGAATCTCAGGAGTATTTCCATACCCTGAGTTCACACCATCTAGAATTTAAATCTCTTCTTTCTATTAACTCAATCATAAAAAATTTAAACTTAGATTCTAAACCTTAACTTGGATATCCACAAAAATTTTCATACGCTAATACCCATTTCTTACTACTGGATAGGAATTATAAAATACTACTCCACAAATTTTTTTTTGAACATATTCAACTTTAACAAGTTTCTCTATCTTTCTGGTCACTGCCTAATCTCTATCCTTACTATTAACATACTCTAAGTCCTGCTTAACTGGTAAATCTCCCTCAAAGTTCTATTAAAAAAACTACACCACACCTTTCTGGCTCCATGGATACATAAACTACTAAATCTAGATAAACAATATCCCTACTTCACTGCTGCTACACTTCTAGGTTCATACTTCTAACTCTAGATCATGTGCTTTGGGATATAAGGGAACATCTGAGTTTAGATAAATGCATGATTTTCATGTCATGAGTGAACTTTAAAACATTAGAATATAAAGGCACTGATGGGATCCTTTTGAACCCACATGCAATTCCATAACTATCTGTGGGAACCATCTAAGAAAACTCTATCAGTAGGAATTTAAGATAGAATGTTTCTATTACCCTAAGAATAAGGCAGAGTTGGAATGAATGGAGCAAGACAAGAATCTATATAAGTTTCTTAGAGAACATCTGTAACATCTCGTATTTTGCTTATACTTGTTCTAATTGAATGCAACCTGGTATAGCCTTGTGATATAGGTAACAAATGAGATTTGTTATGCAAGTATTAATGGTGTAGATGGAAATAAAGATGCTCCCCGTACAGTTTAATATTATGCGACCAAGTTAACGTCGATATGACTATTTAAAATTGGGATCGTAAGCTAGTATTTGAATCTAAAGTTTAAAGTGACCAAGTGTGTATAAGTTTTAATTTAGATTAAGGTGATTAGGAGATGGAAATGGAATGAAATATTGAGGTTCTTTCTTGACTTAATTAAGCTAGTAGGTTAGTCACCTACTTAAGCTTTTTAGACTAAATTAATGGACCCATGGATATGGACCAGATTTAGGCCTATACTAATGTACTCATTTGGGCCCAAATTGAATAAAAGAGGAAGAAAATGGATAAATGGCCCAACACACAAATATGCCAAAGGCCCAAGTTAATTGATCCCAAAATAAGAATATAAGCAAGTAGGTGCATCATCTGCTTTCAAATTTTGAGCAGCTTGAACCCTTAAGTAGGTGCATCACCTACTTGACTAATTTATGGATGGAAATGAGGTCAATAATAAGGGCTCAATATAAGATCCATGTAGCTGGCCATTTCACTTATTTTAACCACAATATTCACCCTTTTAAATTTCATCTTTCTCTCTTTCTTAACTAGGATAAGAACAACAGCCCTAAAATTTCTTCTAGGGTTCTTGAAGAAACCCTTACCTTTGCAGTCCAAGGTAAGTGAAAACACTTTAGTTTTTGTTTAATTATATCATTGAAGATTAGGAAAAATATTAGAAGTGCTTAATTATAAATATATGGAAAAATATAGAACAAGCAATCTGCTCACTTTTCTTTGATATTAATGAACTTCTCTTTTCTTCTCTGGTTTAAAGTGTGAAGGAAAGTTCAAGTTCTTGAAGAGTTCAATTAAAAGAATAAGTTGCAGAATTGAGGTAAGGTGACTTCTCCATTTTTTCTCCTTGTATGTGACTTTGAAAGAGAATTATGGATGTGTTGTTATTGAGAACTCAAGAGATGATGAGTTCAATAATGGATTACTACAATAAAAAGGATTTGGGACTGTTTTGCGGACTGTTTTGTATGTATATGTTCTAGGCTACCAGGATGATGTTGGATAAAGGTGATACTAGTTTGAATTAGAATATAAAAGAAAGGTATGTTGGTACACCACCGAATTAATTATTTCATTTGTTTACTGCCCAATTTATTTTGCGTGTTATTTAGAGGGTGTAATGAAGTTGGGGTGGTTTCGGTGATCTTATAAGGACATGTGTGGTATGTGGGTATAATTGAAGGAGAAAAGGGTTAAAAAACACCCTTGATTGATAGATTACGTGTTTACTGCCCGGTTACTATTTTGGTGAAGTTAAGTAGCCCAAATGCATTGATTAGTTGCTAATACTAGTTTGAGATATATTTCATTGTAGATAAGTAATCTAAAAGGGCGGGAAGTCGAGATAGGATGGTATTGGAGTTGTACAACCAGGTATGTAAGGCATACTTTATTTTGCACTCTTTGGCATAAAATCAGACATTTGGTCCATCAAGTAAGCTTTCGAGGTTATCCTATAACAAGTGATACATAATAGTAGCGTATTATATCCTATGTGTCCAATGACCTTGTTCCCACTCTCTAATGTGTTAAAACACCTCGATACATGCTTATTATTTGACCTACACATCTATTTTCACTAGAAAATTTCAGAAGTTCTCGATTTACTCAAATAAGACCCATGTGTATTTTCAGCTTCTAAACACTTCATTTTGTCTGCCAACAGATCCCTACCTCATTGTTAATTCATTAAGTATCCATTTATATGTCTCTTATTAGAAGAATTTTTTTTCAAGGTACCATAATATGATTACCATCAAAGTAACAATCTCAAAGTCTAAATAAACTAAGTAACGTAAATCTATAAAATGAGTGGCAGCTCAGGGGCGTAAGCCTAGAATGGGCCGATCTCGATACCTTTATATGTGGGTGGTAGCTCAGGGGAATAAACCTAGCATAGGTCGATCCCAATCTTTAGATGTAGGTGGAAGCTCAGGGGCGTAAGCCTAGCATGGGCCGATCCTAATTTATCTATTTACCACTGATCAGCTGGTCATTTGCATTAAATATGGCTTACAAAGATTATGAAGTAAGAAAGGTAAAAATGAAGAAAGTATGTAATGTATGTAGACCCACAAGTATGTAAAAAGGTGGTCTACTAGTACTACTTATACACTTGTATCTAATTTCTATTGAGCTCTTGTATCATGCGTTGTTACCTTCATCCTTACATATTCAGTACATATTTTTGTACTGACATCCCTCACGGGGGACCTTCATTTCATACTGCAGGAATAGGTACTTCAGCTTATGTACCTCACTAGTAGGAGCGTAGGCTTTTTAGTGACTATTGGTGAGCTCTAGGTTGATTCAGGGATTTTCGAGTCTATTCCATATATTATGGTATTATGCAGTGAGTCAAGAGTAAGGGGCGGGGGTTTTTTCCAGACCCTAACTAAGTCTATGTATCCTTTATAGGCTTTGTAGACTAATGTAAAGTTATGGTAGTATTTGTTTTTAGACTTGGTGGCCCCAACGGCCAAGTGTTGTATATATAAGTTTGTTCTTGTGTATGTAATTATTATCATTAATACATAATATCATGTTGGTTAGAGCCTTTGGTTGTCATAGTTACATGCATGAGAAGTACAAGGTTATGAATTGGTTGTCTTAGGCCTTTACGACTACAGGTGCCTGTCCGCCCCAATAGGAGTTGAGGCGTGACAACATCTCTACATCATGATCTGAGAGATGAAAGAAGGGAAACATTTCTTAAATTCTATGTAGCCTCTCAAAAAAGAGTATAGATATCTTCATACAATTTTCCAAAACTCTACTAGACAATGCTTCAAAGACACCCTAGGACACTTGAATCTTGTGTTGTGATACAAAGTTTGTCAGGACTCGAGACTACCTCCTAGTTGTACATGATGCTTAGAACCACAAGTGATCCCAAGATAATCGATGTACTAGGATGTTACTGAAGAAACTTATTTAAACTATATTTAAAAGCTAAATTTGCTAAATGGAAGCATAATCATCAAGAGATAAGGTGTTTTAAAACATAACTGGTCAATGTTTACAACACTAAAATCTGAGAGAGAGAAAAACATAAATTTCAAATACTGACTCTAACTGACCATCTATGAAACTTCTACTATACTTACTAGAGGTAGATGGTACATTCCTCCTACTACTATAAATCAATACATAAGGATATGAAAAATACAATACTACAAGGGACTTGAGTCATCGAAATAAGAGAACTCGTTACCTTCTAGTTGAATTCTTAGAACTTTTTGGCCCTAGTGTGTGGGCTACATCTTGTACCTATATTATGAAGGAATGTAGCAACAAATACATATATATGGTTTGTACTTTAGAAAGTACTAAGTATATAAGACATGTACTAAATCATAGAAATACTTAAAGTATGCTTTAAAAAATGATGACATAAGATATTTGTTGAAATATGTATTTAAATCACAGTTGTACATAAAAGTTGTAAGACATAGTGAAATTTCTAAATCATGAGCTAAAATATATAAATAAAATCGAAAGTGGAAGAAACATAAATACTATACATAAATCTAAAGTGAAAGCTGAATAGGTTGTAAACCCATACTAAGGATCATGTATAAATACTGAGCATGAAAGCATGAACATGCAAAACAAATGCAAGACCAAGCATAATCATGTACTTAAATGTTCTAAAAAACTAAATAACTTAACACTTGGTCATGTAAACATGAGCTAATGTGGTCTAAATACTGAACTGAAATTGTGGGATCTAAAATTATGACCTACACGCCTCAATCTAATCTAATCGGGGTCCAACATGTAACCATAGTTTGAAGGGTATCAATACCTTGACATGGGTACTAATACTAACAGTGTGAATCCACAAAGTTGATGTCCCCTAGGACTGTAGAGTCAAGCCTAAATTGATATGTGACCCTGAGAGAAAGTTAAGCCTAAACTGAAAGGTGACCCCTCATAACCTACACTACCAATGTTGTTCTTTAACTTAGGGGCTACTACTAATGACTCTGCCTAACCTGACTGGGGAGCCTCCAACACTATGTTCGCTCGATGCTAGGCTATACTCCTAATTTAACTGACACGAGAAACACATACTAGTCTATGCATTGATAACTAATTTTCTCAACATGCTATTATAAAAAACTGATAGTGCATTTATAATCTGAATGTAATAAAATAAACATAGTCTGAATAACTTCTAACTTGAAAATCTAAAACATGTGTAAACAAATGGGTATCGGTTGTTCATAACCCTTAGTGAACAACACTTTAAATACTATAAGATCATTTTAAAATATAATAGAGGAATTCATAATTCAGTGACCCAAAATGTAGAATACACCCCTATCTAATAAAATACATGATTCCGAGTATGGGACTATCTAAAACTTATGAGGACATTTATGAATTGGTAAGTTAACATGGTTTCAACTGAACATGATATGGGTGATTAAAATTTAAAGCATATAATAACATAATTCATATGGGATAACATATTGGCATGGCTTGGATTCAAAACTACTAGAAGAACATTGGATAAATTCATACTTAACATTGAAATTTCATAATAAGAGGAGAAAGGGTTTACACTTGAAAAACAAGGGATTTTTTACGACTCAATGGGAGGAAGGAACCCATTAATGAATAACAACATACCTAAATATAGAAGGTTTGGATAAATTTCTTAGGATTAAACTTGAACTTGAAGAACCCAAGTTAGCTTTAGGGAGAAATAAATAACCTTTTTTGCTCTGTGATGAATGATTTTTGAGTTTTGATAGGTTAGGGTAATATTTATGCTTGATAAATATTATTTGGAGGGTTATATGACATAGTTTTGGGGTTAAAAGAGTGGGAAAAGACCCAAAAATCCCTTAGGAATCATCTGGAAAACATTTGGCAGCTATCCCGATGAGTTTGGCCACAACTCATAGGTTCTGGCCACGAGTCGTAGGTTCTGACCACTTATTTCATTATGACAACTCCTCCTGACAACTCATAGGGTCTGACACGAGTTTTTATCAGGAGTCATAGTCACTGGCAACTTTAGCAATGAAATAGTAATTTGGCCATAACCTTACACCCTGATATCGTATTTAGGTGAAATTGGTATTGTTGAAAAGATAATTAAATTATATATCTATTGGTGGGTCTTGATATAAAAAATTCTTAATTTTCCAAAATCTATGCTAGTTTGAAGATGACTATAGTTATATTCTTCACAAGAATTTAATTGCTAAGGGATGTTTTGACTTGTCTATTAGCTAGGAGATATGTAACACCCCACATTTCAGGATAGAACGTAAACCGTTATTCTTTCACATAGAGGTCGCAAAATTTATGAATCCTATAAAAATTTAGTATGTAATCAATTATGTAGTGTGTGAATCTAGTTGAGCACGAATTGAGGTCATAGAAGTCCCTTAACTCAAAGACGGGTTGAGAAATTTCCTATCGTTCAAGTTTTAGTGAACTTTGAAAATTAGGTCAACTTCAATTGATCATAACTAATTATATATGACGAACTGGGTATCCTACTAAATATCAAATGAAATATCTATGAATTATCTTTCCATCGATACCAAATTCTCCTAAAACGGACACTCGGTGAAGAAGTTAAAGTATTTTTACTGTCAGTATTCCCGTTTGACTGGCCACCGCGTCGCGGGGAGCATTAAAATAAGAATTGTCAATTCCAGTAGCTCACCGCAATTTCCAGCGCGTCGCAGTAAAGCTTTAGATGGCGTTTCAGTCTTGGATTTTAAATTCTAAGGCCAAATTAGACATTTCCCATCACCCCAAACCCATCCAAACACGGGATTTATTTCCAAATACACCTAAATACATACACTTCCACCAAAATTCATCAAGAACTCTCTCTAGGGTTTCATATAAGAATTCCAAATAATTCAAGATTCAACCATGAGTTTTCAAAAGCGATTGAAGAATTGGAATCCCCGCAACGTAGGCTTCAAGAAACACCCCATAATTTCGTAAATAGAGATATGTGGGGTTATCCTAAAAATCTGATGGGCTTAAAAATTCATTTTTTAATAGTGGGGGCTTTGAAATTATAAATATAAATCACATTTTAAACATTTTTTTGATATTGATTTGGTCTTTAGGCCTATTCCCGAAATGATATGATATATCATATATGTATGTGCATGTACTCCAAAAAGATGTTAACTTGAGAGCATGAATCATATAAAATCCCTCTCCTGATATGTTTTTGTTTTAAATTTTCACATGATGTAAATTGTTTGAAAATCATCTTGAAAAGCATGATATTAAATGTTTGAAAATTGTCATGATTGGATATGATTTTGACTTGCTAGGAGAGGGTTGTTTATATTGAAATATGTTGAATATAATGGTTGAATGAAAAGAATGATGTGATACTGATGACTTGAAAATCGGGTATGACGATATCCTACAAAACATGATATATGATTCTATTAAATGGAGTTGAATGCATTAATTTTACATGAGATAGATGGATACCCGAAGAACGCATTGGAGTATAAGGGCTCATCGCTGGAAACCGTGTTTGCCGACATGGGAATTTGGTACCCTTCTTTGTGAACTTACGTACCTGACTTTATGTTATCCCAAATTGGAACTATGGTTAGGAGCCCTACTTTCTGATTTTGTGCACTACCATACTTTATTAGGTCGACACACCCTGCTATGTGATCTTGTGTGTCTTCCCCTTACTTATGCTCTAATCTCGGTGGCAACCGAGGTTTGACAGTTGGTGTAAATGTGATATGTAGGGTATTCCACCTAGCTCAGCTGTATTGCATTGTTGTTGGAAAATTATTACATTATGCCCATGTGCTTTTCAGCTGATTTAATATGAAACTGCTTTATAATGGCTCTCACTTATATTTTGTAAAAATATTATATTGATGTTTTGCATTTCTCTGCATACCAGTACTTTTGTATTGACCCCCTTCCCTCCCAGGTTCGGAGGCACAGTCTAAGGGTCCAGATAATCAGTAGATTCTTCAGACAGATTTGCAGAGTCACTTGGTAAGCCTTCTATATTTCGAAAGGCCTGATGTCTAGCAGTTTTATTTATCCTTTATTTATTTTTGGGTCTACTGGGGGCCTTGTCCTAGTTTTCAGACAGTAATTTGTTTTAGTCATGTAGTAGAGATTTCGTATACTATTTTCAGATGTTGCTAGAGGTTGTGGGACATTATTACCCATTATTGATTTCATTAGATTTGTGACAATGTTTCCATAAATATTGTGTATCTTCCGTATTTCTTTTTATCATATGAATTATGTACATGATTATTGGATAGATAGGGGTGTTTCGGGCCTTCATGGTCCGGAATGCTCGTCATGGCCAGGGCCCCGGTTCGAGTCGTGACAAACTTGGTATCAAATCATAGTTCATGGTCCCAGGGTGTCTTCGAAATCGCGTCAGGTAGAGTCTTTTTTATGGGTGTGTAGCGCTCCACACTTATAAGCAGGAAGCTACTAGGTGTTCAGGAAATGTTTCCCTTCTTTGTGAATTAGTTCGTGCTTCAGAGTAAAGTCTGTTCCTAATCAGTAATGTTTTGTCTTATAGAAATAACAGTCATGGCTCCTCGTCGCAATACTAATCAGAGTGCTCTGAATGATGAAGTACGTCCTACTCATGGGATGAGGACACGTAATAGAGATCCCACTCTAAACTTTGTCCCTACTCTGGGAGTCCCTCCAGTGCCAACCAACCTACCCCGGGCTCCACGGACCAATTTTTACTGTTCCTCGGCTAATTAGAGAGATATTTTGAATGCAGAATTCAGACAATCCATTCATATGTTAACACAGTTGTTGGCTGCACAGACTCAGCGGTCAGAAGATACTTGGTCTACATCTGTTACTTATGGAGCTACACGGGTGAGCCAATTTATGAGAATGAATCCTTCCAAATTCACCGGTACTAAAGTAGAAGGGGATCCGCAGGAATTTGTAGACGAAATGGAAAAGATCTTCAAAGTGATACATGTTGATGAATTAGAAGGGATGAAATTGGCCATGTATCAGCTGAAAGAGGTGGCGAATTAGTGGTACAATTATTGGGAAGATACGAAGGGCGACAATGCTGAGCCCTCGGTATGGAGTGAGTTTGTAGAAGCTTTCCTTAACCGGTTCTTTCCTTTAGAGTTGCGGAAGGCAAAGGATGAGGAGTTCATAAACCTTAAGCAGGTTAATATGAGTGTTCAAGAGTATACTCTGAAGTTCAATCAAAGTTCAATCAGTTGGCCTGTTACTCTCCTGAGATGACAAATAGTATGAGGGCCCGAATGAGGAAGTTTGCGTCCAGCCTTTCAGATGATCTGGTACTTGAGTTCCAAGGTGCTATGTTGAACAAGAAGTTGGACTTTTCTAGGATGACAGTTCATATACAATTGGTAGAAGAGAAAAACAAGAAAATTTCTAAAGCTAGGGAGATAGAAAGATTTGCAAAAAGAGCCAGATCTGTCGACCAGAGTCACAGTCAGCCTTAAAGCGGTAAGTGGGGAAATAAATGGCAGAATAAGAAGAATTGGGGTAATGCACAGTGTGCTGCCAGCGCCCCAGCGTCCAAACCACTAGCAGATAGACGATCTCAGAGTTTCCAGACTCATCATGGATCCAGATCCCCAGATACTCAGGCGTAGGGCAGTGTGGCCTAGCAGCATCGTACTTATCCATGGTGTGAGACTTGTGGAAAAAATAACCTGGGAAGGTGTTATTTCTAGGGGAGGAACTGTTATACTTATGGCAAGGTGGGTCATCTTCATAGAGATTGCCCTTCTGCTGAGAAAATACGGGAGGGGGGGGGGGCTAAGCCCCAGACTGACTCTACGGCTCCTCTTTCTAAGGGTGCCCCTTCATCTGTCGGGAGAGGTCGTAACCGGTTATATGCTTTGACTAACCTCTAGGAGGCGAAAGTTTCACCAGATGTTGTCACCAGTATATTACAGATCTTTTCTCATGATGTTTATGTATTGCTTGATCCCGGGTCTACCTTATCTTATGGACCCATTATATGGATATTGGTTTTCGGTTTCAACCCAAAGTTATGGTAGAACCCTTCACTATTTCCACTTCTATAGGCGATTCTGTTATTGCTAGAAGGGTGTATAGAAATTGTGTTGTGTTTATTCTTCATCGGGATACTATGGAAGACATTATAGAACTTGATATGGTAGATTTTGATGCTATCCTTGGGATGGATTGGCTCCATTCATATTATTCCACACTTGATTGCAGAACCCAAAGGGTTACTTTTTCTTTCCCGAATGAGACACCAATTGAATGGGCAGGGAATTCTATGGTACCTAGAGTTCACTTTATCTCTTATCTTAGATCCCGAAGACTCATCTCCAGAGGTTGTATGTACCATCTAATCTGAGTAAAAGATTCCAGAGTTTAAAATCTGGAGAGGTTGTATGTACCATCTAATCCGAGTAAAAGATTCCAGAGTTTAAAATCTTTCTCTTCAGTCAGTCCCGAAACCAGTGTGACTCTATTTGGGTGATTGTAGATCGGTTGACAAAATCAGCTCAATTTTTTCCTGTAAAGACTAATTATTCGGGAGATGATTATACGAAACTGTACATTGAGGAAATAGTCTGTTTGCATGGAGAACCTGTCTCTATTATATATGATCGAGGTACGTAGTTTTCTTCTCAGTTTTGGAGGTCATTTCAGAAAGGTTAAGGTACCTAGGTGAACTTAAGCACAACATTCCAACCTCAGACTGATGGGCAAGCTGAACGCACCATTAAGACCCTTGAGGATATGTTGAGGGCTTGTGTAATAGATTTCAAAGGTAGTTGGGTAGATCATTTATCGTTGATTGAGTTCACTTACAATAACAGCTACCATACCAGTATTAAGATGGCATCGTTTGAAGCATTGAATGGGAGAAGATGGAGGTCTCCTATAGGGTGGTATGAAGTTGGTGAGATGCGGTTGTTTGGGCCTGATCTTTTTCATCGGGTAATGGAGGATACGAAAATCATTAGAGGAAAACTTAAGACGGCATAGAGCCATCAGAAATCCTATGCCAACGTTAGAAAAAGAGAGCTAGATATTGAGGTTGGAGATTGGGTATTCCTTAAAGTTTCTCCCATGAAGGGTGTTATGCAATTACGGAAAAAAGGTAAGATGAGTCCTCGCTATATAGTACCATATTAGATTATAAAAAGAATAAGTGGAATTGCATACGAGTTAGAGTTGCCTGCAAATTTGGGTTCTGTTCACCCAGTATTCCATATATCCATGTTGAAGAAGTGCATTTGAGATCATTCGATAGTGTTACCTGTTGAAGAAATCAAAGTGAGCGATTCCTTGTCTTATAAAGAATATCCTGTAGCAATCTTAGATCTTTAAGTGAGAAAGATAAGGAGAAAATAGATAGCCTCAGTTAAAGTGTTCTGGCGGAATCAAAAAGTTGAAGAAGCAACTTGGGAATCAGAAAATGACATGAGAGTTAGATACCCAAGCCTATTTTATCCGGTGGATGGTGAGATGGAAGGTAAAATTCTTGTCTTATGTCTTCCTTTTCTATATATGAGTATACTTGAAATTGAGCATGACTTTATTCCGTGTCATCATTCGGGGATGATTAATCCCAAGGGGGGGATAATGTAACACCCCGCATTTAGGGTTAGAACGTAAACTGTTATTCTTTCATATAGAGGTTTCAAAATTCAGGAATCCTATGCAAATTTAGTGTGTAATCAATTATGTAGTGTGTGAATCAAGATGATCATGAATTGAGATCATAGAAGTCCCTTAACTCAACGACGGGTTGAGAACTTTCCTATCATTCAAGTTTTAGTGAACGTTGAAACTTGGGTCAACCTCAATCTACCATAACTCATTATATATTACGAAATGGGTGTCCTACTATATATCAAATGAAATATCTTCGAATTAGCTTTCCATCTATACCAAATTGGCCTAAAACGGACACTAAGTGAAGAAGTTAGCGCATTTTTAGTGTCAGTGTTCCCGTTTGACTGGCCACCGCATCGCGGGGAACCTTGAAATGACAATTTTCAATTCCAATAGCTCACCACAATTTCTAGTGCATCACGGTGAAGCTTTAGACGACGTTCCAATCCCGTATTTTAAATTCTAAGGCTAATTTAGATATTTCCATGGCCCCAAACCCATCCAAACACGGGATTTAATCCCAAATACACCTAAATACATACACTTCCACCAAAATTCATCAAGAACGCTCTCTAGGGATTCAAATAAGAATAAAAAATAATTCAAGATCTAACCGTGAGTTTTTAAAAGCAATTGAAGAATTGGAATCCCCGCAACGTAGGCTTCAAGAAGCACCCGCTAATTTTGTAAATAGAGGTACGTGGAGTTATCCTAAAAATCTCATGGGCTTAAAAATTCATGTTTTAATAATGGGTGTTTTGAAATTATGAATATAAATCACATTTTAAACATTTTTGCGATATTGATTTGGTCTTTAGGCCTATTCTCGAAGTGATTTGATATATCATATATGTATGTGCATATACTCCGAAAAGATGTTAACTTGAGAGCATGAATCATATAAAATCCCTCTCTTGATATTATTTTGTTTTAAATTTTCACATGATGTGAATTTTTTGAAAATCATCTTGAAAAGCATGACATGAAATGTTTGAAAATTGTTATGATTGGATATGATTTTGACTTGAAAGGAGAGGGTTGTTTATGTTGAAATATGTTGAATAAAATGGTGGAATAAAAAGAATGATGTGATACTTATGACTTGCAAGTCGGGTATGAAGATACCCTACAGAAAATGATATGTGATTGTATTAAATGAAGTTGAATGCGTTGATTTTACATGAGATAGGTGGATGCCCAAAGAAGGCATTTGAAAGTAAGGGCTCATCGCTGGAAACCATGTTTTTCGACATGGGAAATTGGTACCCTGCTTTGTGATCTTGCGTACCTGACATTATGTCATCCCAAATTGGGACTATGGTTAGGAGCTCTGCTTTGTGATCTTGTGCACTACCATACTTTATTGTGTCGAGACACCCTACTGTGTGATCTTGATTGTCTTCCCCTCACTTATACTCTAATATCGGAGGCAACCGAGGTTTGACTGTTGGTGTAAATGTGATATGTAGGGTATTCCACCTAGCTCAGCTGCATTGCATTGTTGTTGGAAAATTATTACATTATGCCTATGTTCTTTTCAAATGATTTGATACGAAAGTGCTTTATAATGGCTCTCACTTATATTTTGTAAAAATATTATATTGATGTTTTGGATTCCTCTGCATACCAGTACTTTTGTATTGACTTCCTTCCCTCCCAGGTTCTGAGGCACGGTCTAAGGGTCCAGATAATCAGTAGATTCTTTAAATAGATTTGCAGAGTCACTTGGTGAGCCTTTTATATTCCGGAAGGCCTGATTTCTAGCAGTTTTATTTATCCTTTATTAGTTTTTGGATCTACTGGGGGTCTTCTCCCAGTTTTCAGACAGTAATTTGTTTCAGTCATGTAGTAGAGATGTCGTAGATGGTTTTCAGATGTCAATAGAGGTTGTGGGATATTATTCCCATTATTGATTTTATTAGATTCATGACCATATTTCCGTAATATTGTGTATCTTCTGCTTTTATTTTTATCATATGAATTATGTGCATGATTATCGGATAGATAGGGATGTTTCGGTTCTTCATGGTTCGGAATGCTCGTCATGGCCAGGGCCCCAGTTTGGGTTGTGACAAAATATTTGGGGACTTAATATATGTTTAAGTGACAAACAAAACCACCAAACATGAGCTTTATTCTTGGATCCTTTACTAGTTAGGCTACAAGTCTTCTTTCGTAATGTATGACAATGAGTCGTGTGTTGGATTCATAACCACTAGAATGAATTCTTTGTTGTGAACTGTTGAGACTACGAACACTCATAATGAATTTTAAAGTTTTATTACGGGTCATCACATGTGTCGTAACCACTGGCAGCTGATTGACACTTTAAGGTAAAATTACATAACTTCTTGCCATGATATCAGATCGAGCCAAGACTTACAACGTTGGAAAGCTAATGTCATGGGATATCATCTTAGAGGTTTAGAACATGAAAACTCAGGGTATTAAAATATCTCACCCTTGGTATAATTCATCCCTGAATGATTCAGACTTGGCTAAAATACTAATGAAAGGCTGAGATGATGCACTGAACACTTACAAGCTGAATCATACTTTGACACCCTAGGACACGGCTTCATACACACCCTAGTACACTTGGACCTTGTTCTGTGATACCATGTTTGTCATGACCAGAGACTACCCCATAGTTGTAACACGGTTCTTAGAACCACAAGTGATCCCAAGCAAACCCATGTACTAGCATGATGCTGAAGAAACTGATTTAAAATATATATAAAAGCTAAATTTTCTTACCAGAAGCATATCATCAAGAGACAAGCTATTTTAATATATAACTTTTCAAAGTTTACAACACAGAAATGTGAGAGAGAGAAAAACTTAGGTTTCAAATACTGACTCTAACTGACATCTATGAAGCCTCTACTATACTGACTAGAAGTAGTTGGTACATGTCTCTAACTAACACAAATCAAAACATAAGGATCAGAAAAATAAAATAATGAACTATAACGTACTTGAATCCCCAAAATAAGAGAACTCATCACCTGCTGGTTGAATGTTGAGAACTGTTTAACCCTGGTGTGTGGGTATATCTTGTACCAGTATTATGAAGTAATGTAGCGACAAATGCATATATGTGGTCAATACTTTGGAATGTATTGAGTATGTGAGACATGTGCTAAATCATGGAAATACTTAATGTATTCTTTAAAAACTGATGTTATTAGCTCTTTCTTGAAATACGTATTTAAATTATGGTTGTATGTAAAAGTTGTAAGACATAGTGAAATTTCTAAATCATGAGCTAAAATATTTCTATAAACTGTGAAGTGGTAGAAATATGAATACTATATGTAAATCTCAAGTAAAAGGTGAATAGGTTGTAAAACCTTACTAAGAATCATGTATAAATACTGAGCATGAAAACATGAACATGTAAAACAAATGCAAGACCATACATAATCATGAACTGAAATGAATTGAATAACTAAATAACTGATAAATTAAACACTTGGTTGTGCAAACCTGAGCTGGTGTGGTCTAAATATTGAACTGAGACTGTGGGAGCATATATTTTAACCAACATACCCCAATCTACGATAATTGGGGTCCAACCTATAACCTTAGTTGGATGGGTGTCAATGCCTTGCCCTGATTACAAACACTAACAGTGTGGATCCACAAAGCTGATGTCCTATAAGACTATAGAGTCAAGCGTAAGCTAATGGCTGACCCTTGAGAGAAAGTCAAGCCTAAATTAATTGGTGACCCCTCATAACCTACGATGGCAATGTAGTTTAGAGCCTAGGGTTTGCTACTAACGACTCTGGCTAAGCTAGTATGGAAGTTTCCATCCCTCTGTTCGCTCTATTCTAAGCTATACTCCTAACTAAAATTTACACTCCCAACTGAACTGACAAGAGAAACACATACTAGTACATGCACTGATAACTGATTTACTCATCATAGTGTTCTGAAAAACTACAAGTGCACTTATAATCTGAATGTAATGAAATAAACATGGTCTGAATAACTTGTAACTTGAAAATCTAATACATGTATAAATAAATAGGTATCAGGTGTTCATAACCCTCAAGAATTGAATAACACTTTAAATACTATAACACCATTTAAAAACATAATAGGGTAATTCATGATTCTGTGACCCAAAATATAGAATATATCCCTATCTAATGGAATCCATTATTATGAGTATGGGATTTTGTAAAACTTGTGAGGACTACATGATCACATGATTTAATTCATGAATTGGTAAGTTAACATGGTTCCAACTGAATATAATATGGTTGATTTAAATTTAAACCCGATAATAACATAATTGACAGAGGGTAACTTATTGGC
The DNA here is from genome assembly GCA_030864215.1 of Capsicum pubescens. NCBI lineage: Eukaryota > Viridiplantae > Streptophyta > Magnoliopsida > Solanales > Solanaceae > Capsicum > Capsicum pubescens. The sequence goes on along the minus strand of CM061544.1, from coordinate 185,740,422 downwards.
ATGGCTTGAATTCAAAACTACTAGAAGAACATTGGGTAAATTCATACTTAACAATGAAATTTCATAAAAAGAGGAAAAAGGATTTAAACTGAAAAACAAGGGATTTTTAGGACTCAATGGGTTGAAAGAACCCATTGATAAATACCCCACATACCTAAATATAGAATCCTTGGATAAATTTCTTTGTATTAAGCTTGAATGTGAAGAACCCTAGTTGGCTTTAGGGAGAAAGAAATAGATTTTTTTTGCTCTCTGATGAATCATTTGAGAAAGGAATCGACTTTTTTGGCTTTGTGATGAATGAGTTCTAGGTTATGATAGGTTAGGGAAATATTTACGCTTGATAATTATTGTTTGGAGGGTGAAATGATGTATTTTTGGGGTTAAAAGAGTGGGAAAAGACTAAAAACCCCTTAGGAATCATCGCTCGAAAAAATGTCTGGAAGTTATCCCAATAATTTTGTCCACAACTCATAGTGTCTAGCCATGAGTTGTAGCTTAAGTCATCATCAGGAACCTAAGTTTCCACCCCTTTTTCCACAACGATGACTCATCTTAACAACTCATAGGGTTTGATTACAAGTCGTCATCAAGAGTTTTAGTCACTGGCAGCTTTGACAATGTATTAGTAATTTTGGCATAACTTTACACCCCAATATCATATTAAGGAAAAATTAGTGTCATTGGAAATATAATTAAATTATCTATCAATTTGTCGGTCTTGATCAAAAAAATTCTTAATATACCAAAATCTACGCTTGTTTGATGATCACTATAGTTATAATCTTCATAAAGATTTAATCGTTAAGGGATGTTTTGACATGTCAATAAGCTAGGGGCTATTTGGGGAATTAATATATGGTTACATCACTAAAGAAACCACCAAAACATTAGCTTGATTCTTGGCTCCTTTACTAGTTAGGCTACAGGTCCACACAACGATTTTTTATGTCTGACTATGAGTCGTGTGCTGGACTCGTAACCTCTGGAATGGATTTTTGATTTAGCACTATTGTAACTATGATTACTCATAAGGAATCTTAAGGTATGATTACGGGTCATCACATGTGTTCTAACCACTAGCAGTTGATTGACACTTAAAGGGAAAATAGTAAAACTTTTTGCCACAATATCAGATCGAGGCGAGACTTGCGGCATATGTAAAGCTAACATAATGGGCTCTCTTTTGAGAGGTTTAGAACATGAAAACTAGGGGTATTACACTAATACTATAACTAACATAATTTTATTGACTAGCACCAAACTAAACACTATAAAAATGTGTTAATACTAAGATAGCACATACAAACCTTCTAACCTTATCAGGGACCTTCACACTCTCACATCTAAGGTCATGTTCTCGATAATATAATGATACATCATATCTTATATTATCACATCTCCTTAATACTTTCTTGATCTAACTTTTCCTCTCCTTATCTGTACAATATCCAACCTCTCACGCCTATTCATTGAGGCATCTACACATCTCCTTTTTATATATCCAAATTATTTTTCAAAAATATGACTTTTAGAGTTGCCACTTAATTTATTTAGGAAAATCAAGAAAACCATTATAAATTACTTAAATGATTTTAAAACAGAAATTTTTTTTATTTAAGTTTAGAAATCCTAGGTGAACGGTTCTTATTAACATTTTAGAAAGTTTTTTAAGCCACCTAAGATGTCCACTAACTTGCAGTTATCCATACTATTTGAAAATGATTATCTTTTGACTAACTTTTAAAAGAAAAGTTGATTTTGAAAAGAAAAAAAAAGTGAAAATAAACTTGTTTAAAAATTAATTTGATGACTTAATAGGGATTTCAACTAAGTCAAAACAAATAAAGTTGCAAATAATCACGTAAAGGGGAAAGGGGAAAAATAGAAGACTTAGGCTCATAACCCCAAATCCACCATCCCTATCCTAATCTAATTGGGCTTTTGGCTCACCTGCACCTATCCTAATCTAAATATTGGGATTTTGGCCCATAACCAGTCCTAAACTATATTTTCGGGCCCTTTGATCCAAAACTTGCTCCACCTGCATTAGTTTACAACTTTGGCTTCAAGGCACAAATAAATGAATGAATAATAAAGGAATAAATAAAAATAAGACAATAGTTAAATCAAGAATTTTTCAGGTCTTCATAATATCCTTATCAATAGGTTTTCACCCATTCCTCTTCTTCTATCATCTTGCATCTGTACACCACATGATCAACTTTGAACTTAAACTTCGAGGAGATGGACCTTATTGGCCCATTCAAAAATTGATAAGAGAAAACAAGCTATAAAACTGAAACTACAACTAATGAAAGGAGATGAAGAAGAATTAATGACACTAGATGCAAGATAACACACAGATTCAACACAAACACAAGAGAAATTGCATAGAAACTAAAGATAGATAGTAAGACATAACAATCACAATACCTAAGGAATAAATGTGTATATTAAAAACCAAAACTCACGTAATCTTGAAATTGGAACACCACACTCTTACGTTGACACAAAAGGGACTCAATGCACCCCAAAACACCAATGTTTCTAAGCCGTATTGCAACGCAAGTGATTCCACACCTAGAATTTCCCTAGTTACAATGGCTTTTCCAAGCCCTACTCTACAATCACTCTCTGTCAAGAGAATTGTCTTCCTATATCATTCAACAACTAATGAAAAATAGAAACCTAAATGTTTATTTATAGTTATTAAATAAAAAACCAAAATACTCTTAATGGAAAGGCCTTCTATGGAGTGTAAAGAAAAGGCATAAAAAGACCAAATCACCATTAAGCAAGGGGAAGTCATGGAGTGTCTTCAGACTCCTATTCACACATCAATATATATGAAATCCCATATGTTATTTTGGCCTTAACAATTATCCTATAGCACTTGGGTTTCTCGGGTGCCTCACAAGACAAAGTCCCAAGAAACCTTTCACACATGGGATTGCTATATTGAGTGCCCACAATGGTCTCTCCATGTATGCTCTTGTTTCCTCAATGTAACCATGACTGGATTCTTTTTATGTTGGACTTGCATAATGTCATCAAAACCTATGTTGTCCATTTAGATCTTATCATCCTCCTTTATTGAAAAGGATTTGACCTTGAATCCACACCTTGAAAAAACAAAGAAAGATAAACAAGCACAACATCATCATGGCATGAGGGTTAGGGTTAGTACGACAAATAACATCATCATGCCAAGGTGGTACACACTTAAAATATAACCAAGGATAATTTGTGTTAATCATTAGAATTCTATTAGACAATGCACAAAGGATTTGGCTAAGTAAATCATCAAATGGTATGGACATTACGACATCATTAGATACAAAAGGTAAGACTACCTTTATCTTAGGAGCCATAAGACATAATTGCTTCATCACCTCCCTTAAAGACCACATAAAGAGTAGTTCCTCAATTAAAGTTAAAGTCCACAAGAAACATATATCAATGTTACTCAAACAAGTGGACTAACCAACAAATATCCCACCTCCCTATAAAGGCAATCCAAAAATTTTATGGATGTCATTATAAGCAAAGGGTAGTATAGGAAGGAATCAAATATGAAGACATCACCCAAGGGGCTATCATCTATAAGAAAGCCACTTGGCCCTAAATATATAGCACATAAGGCACACAAAGATGAAATTAAAACAATAAAGCACATATGACTTCTTTCCCTCAAGTAAAATATCAACTTGGCATCCACAAGTTGGGATTTAATTTATTCAAGCACAATTGTGTCAAGCAAGGATGCACATTTAGAAGCATTACCCCAAGGACACAATGATACTTTTTCCCTCAGGTTTTCAAGAATGACACTTTGCTTGTCATGTAGACCAAGCTACAAATTGGGTGCGCCACATAATCATATCTATATTTGGCACCGGTGTCAAATGGAAAGAGTGGCCTTAGACATGGATCTAGACAACTCTCTTTTTCCCCTTAGGCTTTACTCAATCAAAAAGTCATACTCTCTACAATAACATACACATCATCAAAGGCAAAATAGAGAGTAGAGAAAGGTGTCACACAAATCAACTTCAACTATGGTGTCCACATGTATGTACTCACTACTAGTTTCAAAATCATCACCATTAGTATGTTCAACATAGGAATCACTCAAAGAAAAAGATGGGATTTCTAAAAAAAATATCATCTTCTCTTTCAAAAGAGTGATCCGCACATAGATACAAACTACCACGGGCATCCAAAGGATCACAATCAAGTCCATCTTCACCAGAACAATCACAATCACAATCCGGGTTTCCTAAATATTTAAGAACATCAAGGTCATTTTTACTCGATTGATCATTTTCCACACCCTCACTAGTTGTTGTCAACTCACAGGGCAACGTAGAGTCACTTTGGTTTTTACAAAGGTCAACTAGTGTGTTAATACTCTCATTAGTTTGTAATGGGGCCTTATTCATGTTACAAGTGCTAGCACTATGTGGACACAAATCGTTCTTATGAGAAGAATTAATTTTGTCAACTATAGAATCAACTAGTGCTTGCTTACTTATAACAAGAATTGGATCTTCTTGCAACCTAGAAAAACTAAGAGTATCCCAACGTGAAGACTCATGCAATTCCTCTTTAAGTAAACCAACAACTACATCCACTTGGGTACTACTAGCCACATCACAACATTCTATCTTTGTAGGAGTGTTGGATATAGAATTTTTAACTTATAGCTTACATAAGGTATGGTCTTCACTTGGTGTGTGTCATGGAAACCTGCTTGCTTCTTTGGGAAGCTCTCATTACAAGGGATTTTGTCAAGAATTCTCCCTTGAAACATTTCTTCATCTCTTGTGGAGTGATTGGAGTCCTTCAGACCTCCCATGCGACCCAACCTTCCATTTATCATTTTCATTTCACCCTTCATGGATACCACATCACATTTCATTGATCCCAAATCACCCTTCATTGATGCCATATCCTCTTTTATTATGCCAAAATACGTATTCAACCTAGCCATATCACAGGAAATGGCTTCAAGATCAGACAAAATAATATTAGTAGCATTGTTATCCATAGATTGGGTGGTTCATCCCTCGGGTTCCATAATATTTATACCTAAAACAAGGAAACAAACCTACAAAATGAACAACAAGTTAGTTCAAATAACCTCACCACACTCACTCTCAGTTTTTACCTCACACTTGGTTTCACAAGTGTTGAAAATTGGCTTGTACTTCGTGAGTGATTGAGGGATGAGTCTACTCTTTCCCAGAATAGATTTTCATTTTAGTTGTCTCAAAGAAAATTTTCTTTCTGACTTAACCAACAAAACACAACGAATTACGAAATGCGAAAAGCATACAAGGAACGATAACACAAAACAAACAGAACTAAACTAATTATCAACCTAGTATGTAGTTACTAGTTTGCTAATTAGTGATAGAATCAAGAAAATGAAACTATGAAACAAAAATTAGAAACTAAGAAATCCAAGTTTGAACCAAAAATCTGATTGTCCAAAAAAAAGATGACGTGGCACCTTGTGATTAGAAACTAATTTTTCCATAATTTTTTTCTTCTTCAACTTTTGTCTCGGCCAAAGACTTGAACAAAAGAGAGACAATTTTGAGTGGGAAATCCAAGCTCTGGAGACTTTTCAACCTTTAAAATGGTTTTGAAATAAGATGGTTCCCCCCTTGTACTTTCAATTGTACTTTAATATTCTCTTTGTTCCCTCTTATTTTGGATGACTTGAATATGCTTAGACTATTCTTTTGTACAAACAACCTTTTCACTCTTTTTATTCCTTTTTTAGATCAAACACTCTTTTTGAATATTCTTCATCAACAAGATTTGAAGAAGAAGAAGAACAACATGAATATTCAAAAGTTAACCAAGATTTGACCACAAGGCAAATGACCTCTAAATTTAAATTTTCTTGTAGATCTAGGGTCCCTTTGCCAATCCAAGCAAAAATATCACAAAATCAAACACAAAACGTCACAATCACTATACACCATACGAAATCCACCAACATAAAGCTTCAAACTCAAGTTCAACAATGGTGGAATGCTAAAAAAAACCCGGATCTTGCTTAAAACTTAGATCTAAACTTTATTAGTGCTAGTGATAAAGGATCTAGCACTTGAAACTATCAAAACAAACAAAAAACTAAAAGATCTAAGTGTTAAGATTTGGATCTATTGCCAACACAAGACTCAAGACCCTTTTTGTGATTTATTTGGACTTTGACTCTTTTTTTGTGAAGATTTTCTTTAAGGTAACAAAAATCCAAGACTTAGAGTTGTGGGAACAACTCTAATACATGGCCGTTTATACCAAATGATAAGAGAAAACAAGATATAAAACCAAAACTACAACTAAAGAAAGAAGATGAAGAAGAATTAATGACACAAGATAAAAGATAACTCACGGATTCAACACAAACACAAGAGAAATTACATGGAAATAAAGATAGATAGTGAGACATAACAATCACAATACCTAAGGAACTAAGGTGTATTTTAAACACCAAAACCCACTTAAGCTTTAAATTGGAACACCACACTCTTACGTTGACACAAAAGGGACTCGAAGCACCCCAAAGCACCAATGTTTCTAAGTCGAATTGCAACCCAAGTGATTCCACACCTAGAATTTCCCTAGTTACAATGTCTTTTCCAAACCCTACACTATAAACACTCTCTCTCAAGAGAATTGATTTTCAATATCATTCAAAAACTAATGAAAAATAAAAACCTAAATGTCTATTTGTAGTTATTACCTAAAAGACCAAAATACCTTAATGAAAAGGGATCCTATAGAGTGTAAATAAAAGGCACAAAAATACCAAATCACCCTTAAAGAAGAGGCGGTCATGGAGTATCTTAAGACTCTTTTTCACACTTTAATATATATGCAATCCATTGTTCTATTTTGGCCTTCATTGGGTGCCTAATAAAGACAAGGTCCCAAGCAACCTTTCACACGCGGCATTACTCCATTGAGTACCCACAATAGTCCTTCCATTCATTGTCTTGTGTCCTCAATGTGACCACAATCGAATTCTTTATGTGTTGGCCTTGCATAATGTCATCAAAAACTATGTTATCCATTTGGCTCGTATAAAAAATGCAATAGGAGGGAGACCATCATGGACTCCAAAGTAATTTACCTACAAACTAAAAAGAGAAGGATTAGAGCCTAATTGATACTCAGATCATTAGTTTGGCACAAATCAAGCAAAAAAAGATAATTTTTTATTCTGCCAATGATTAATCATAAGTAAACTAAACTAGGACTCCATCTAGATAAAAATAAAACTAAAATATAATATCAAGACATTTTGAGGAAAAACTTTGATTCTTTAAGCTATTAGAATTGGAACCCAAAAGAAAATAATGAACGCCAAACCTTCTTAACAAAACAAGTAAGTTTATGGATGTTACTACACTAAGTTAATTACAAAATATTTGGGTAGGTATCCATAGCCACATTAAGTAAGACAAACAACTTAAAAACTCTATTGATCTTAAAATTTAAGAAAAGGCACAAAACAAAGTGCTTGCTATCAAAGTAGACACAGGTAATGTTGAGACGTAAAACCAACCCAAGGAAAGAAAGAGTAGCTATTTTATAGTAATGTTAAAGGGAATCTTGAAGTTCAAGCTTCTGAGTCAATCACACAAGTAAGATAGAATTAAATAGAAGGAAACAGTAAATAATCAAATTGTACTCACAACCTTAAAATAATATTTCCTCTCTTTGACGAGAAAAGTAGAGAAAGCCAAACAAAGATTGAAGTTAGAATTTTCTGGACATATTAATGTAGTAAAGAAACCTTTAAAAGATTGCTAGGATAGGGAAAAGGTAAAAAGGGACAATAATATAATCATCTACAAAAAATGAATGAAGAAATTAGGTAAATCAAGGAAGACTAAAGATAAAATCCTAATGCACATGAGAATCATCAGTGATAGTCTAGTAAATAAGAAGGAAAATTTGGACATCCAAGAAACATGTTGTTCGCATTATAGATGAATTCAACTAGAAATAAAGATTTGGCCTTGAATGAAATATGAATTGGTTTTTTGTCGACATTGATCATGCTACCCCTCTACCAAATAATTCACAAAGAAATTCTTGCATAAAAGGGTCATAGAGGGATCCCCGGATCAATACCATCTATTTATGAACTTACTCGACTATTCTCCTCAATGTTGCTAACCAAGTGAAATCGAGAAAAGCTCATAATATGTTCAAAGCAAGAAGAACAGTTCGAACAACTACTATTTATGAAATTAAAGGGTTGAAACTCGATAGAGAATTTAGTGATAAAGCTAAGGCTATCATGCATTTCTTTGATATGGAAATAGTAAGTCAACACTTAACAAATAATACTTAACTCAAAAGGAACTACAGGCAGCATGATAGGCTAACATGAGAAATTTTGAAATTGAAAGAAAACGACGATAATGATAAAATTAATAACACGATCATATCTTACGATAATAGCCACAATAATTCTTTTTTAAGAAAAACCAAAATAAATGTCACAAATTCTTGAATACATAGCCAAAATAGTAAATCAACACGACCTGAATGTAATAAACATAAGGAATGACCAACATAATAATCATCATAAAAATCCTAAGGCCTTTGAGGTTTCTACAGCGAACAATCCCAGCAACATTATTTCTAAACTATGAAGTGACTAATACGAGAAACTAGATGAAAGGAGAAAATGACGATAAAATTAAAGGGTAAAAAATATGTTTACCTCTTTCAGAGCAACAAAATGAGACTGCGAACTACCATCAGAAGCTTGACCACCACCGTCAAACTTTGTTGCAATTTCGAGAACTTTGACGAACTTTCAAGAAAATTTTTTAACTAAAAAACTGAGACTTTTTCTTGATAGTTTTTCAACCTCCAAGAATTGCTCTTTTAGCTCACAAAAGGGGATTTTATAAGAAGAAATTTTTGTTGATTTTATGTTTTTGCCGATGTGGGAGAAACAACTTAAAGGGCATTTTGGGGATATTAAAAAAGAGAATAAGGGAGAGGTAATTATTTTTACTATTCAGTATAATTTGAAATTCAAAAGTAAGAGCTGAGTTGTTCTTTACACTTGAGTTCACTGAAGTTTTTGGTCAGTTTTGGGTTGAGTTTGGGTCAGCAGTTTAGTATGGGTCGTCATTTATGGTGGGCGTTGGAATGGGTCGGGTGTGTGTTTGGTCAATGGGTTGAGGCTTTTGGTCGAAGATGGTCGATGGTTTTGAATCCGGTTCTGAAGGTTTGCTATTTTTGGAATTTTTTGGTTCGCTGAAAGCTATTGCTGGAGTGAAGTCAGTGTTGGCATGGCTGTTGGGTTTGTTGTTATTGATAGGTTCGAAGTTGTTGATATTGGTGTTCTGTATTATTGTTGTCATTCTATTGTTACTGATAAAGGAGAAAAGGGATTGGAGCTGGGCCAAACTGGGCCAGGTCTTGAATTGTTGGGCCTATTGATAATATTATTTGTTTTGGTGCTATGTGTTTGTTGAAGTGGAGAATGGGCTAGGTCAATAGAGGTTTTGGGTTTATGACCCAATTGAGATGGGGAAAGGGGCTAATATTAATTGTTGTTACTATTGTTGGGCTGGTCTTTGTGGCCCAAAATTAAAAATTGGAAAGGGTAGAAATTGGTTATTTATAAAATGGTCAAATTATCTATAATTTTAGTCACTTTATTTAAATGTTAACCAAATTATAGCGCCATTATGAGAATCACATATGTGGAAAAGAAGAAGGACCCTAGTGCTTTTACAATCTCATGCATAATTGGCACATTCATATTTGCAAAGGAATTGTGTGATCTTGGAGCAATTGTGAACCTTATGCCTTATTCCATAATTTACAAGCTTGGATTGGGGAAGCCAAAGACTACCAAAATAAATTTTCTCATGGCGATCGATCCATAAAATAGCCCATGGGAATTCTTCATTATGTTCTAGTAAAAGTGGACCAGTTCATCTTCCCGGCCAACTTTGTTATTTTGGATTGTGGAGTTTGATGAAATTGAGTTTAGATTGAATAATAAGGATATATCCTTCAATGTATGCATGTTCGTGAAACAACCAATGGACTTACAAGTCATCTAAGTGATTGATGTTATTAATGGGGAAGAATCGAACCATGTTGATGTGATCTTGTTGAATGATCCTTTGGTTGAGGTGCTATTGAATTGTGAAAGAGATAAGTGGAGAAGTATGATGAGGTGGTAGAATCTTTAACTTGGATTGGGTTTCACACCAAGAACCCGATTAAGTTGGATCTTGATCTAAAAAACCACAAAAGTCCACCTACAAAACCGTCCATACTTCAACCTCCTAAGGTTAAATTGAAGACCTTACCACCCCATCTCAAATATGTATTCTTGGGGGAGGGTGGAACTTTACAAATCATCATTGATAGTGACCTCGACTCTTCTCAAGTAGAAGCATTGAAGTTGGTGGTAAAAAAGTCCATTTGGGCCATTGGTTGGCCGATGGAAGATATCATCAGAATAGCTCCCGGAATTTGTTTGCCCAAAATTAAACTTGACAAAGATCATATACTATATCTAGAATACCAAAGAAGATTAAATCAACCTATTCAAGAGGTGGTGAAGAAAGAAATCCTAAAATATATCCATGCGGGAGTGATATATCCTCTATCCAATAGCTCCTGGGTGAGTCTAGTATAATCTATTTCAAAAATTATGGCATCACGGTAATTGATAATGAAAAGAATGATCTCATCCCCTTCTGATCAATCACCAGATAGTGAGTGTGTATGGACAACAAAAAATTGAACTCATGGACCGAGAAAGACCATTTTTTTATGTTTGGGAGAGGATGGTACTTTTTTTTGGATGGTTACTTGGGGTAAAATTGATATGGGTATAAAGAGTACAAGATCATTCTCAAAGGACCAAGATCAGGTTTACCAAGTGGTTGAAGGGGTTTTTGAACTATTTTCAAAGTTTTGGCTCAAGTTGAAGAGAGAAGAAGGGTGCATGCAGTCTAAAGCCATCCTTGCCTTCTTACTAAGGGGATTGTGGTCTTTTGAAGCCTTTCTTTTACACTCCATAGGAGCCCCTTCATTAAGGGTATTTTAGTCTTTGATTGTAATAACTATAAATAGACAATTAGGCCTTTATTTTTCATTAGATTTTGATGAATATTGAGTGAACTCCATTTGGAGGAACTTTTAGTGTAGGGCTTGGAAAAGACAATTAGTGCAGGACTTGAAAAAGTCATTGTAACTAGGGAAACATCGGTGTGGAATCAATTGTGGTGCAAATCAGCTTAGAAACGATGGTGCTTGGGGAATATTGAGTCCTTTTTGTGTCAACATAAGAGTGTGGTGTTCCAATTTCAAGATTATGTTGGGTTTGGTGTTTAGTACACACCTTAGTTCCTTAGGTATTATGATTGTTATGTCTCACTATCTATCTTTATTTTCTATGCAATTTCTCTTATTTTTGTTTTGGTTTTAGCTTGTTATCCCTTTTCATTTGGTATCAAGAGCCATGTATTAGAGTTGTTCCCACAACTCTAAGATTGGATTTTTGTTACCTTACAGAAAATTTTCACAAAAAAGAGTCAAAGTCCAAAAAAATCACAAAAAAGGTCTTGAGTCTTTTGTTGGTAGTAGATCTGAATCTTAACACTTAGATATACTAGGTTTTTGTTTGTTTTGGTTATTTCTAGTGCTAGATCCTTGCTCACTGGCACTAATAGAGTGTAGATCTAACTTTTGAGCAAGATCTGGGTTGTTTTGAGCATTCCACCATTGTTGAACTTGAGTTTGAAGATTTTTGTACGTGGATCTCTTGTAGCGTGTGATGATTGTGCCATTTTGTAGTTGATTTTGTGTTAGTTGTACTTGGCCTGGCAAAGGGAACCTAGATATAAATGAAAATTTGACTTTGGTGGTCATTTGCCTTGTGGTCAAACTTGGTCAACTCTTGAATATTCATGTTGTTCTTCTTCATCTTCATAGATTGTTAAAGAAGAATATTCAAAAGTGCCTTTTAGATCCACAAAAAGTTATAAAGAGAAGGTAGAAGTTGTTTGTACAAAGAATATTCCCTAACATATTTTAAGTCTTCATAAAGAAGAGGGAACAAAAGAAATATCAAAGTTCAATTGAAAGTACGGGGGGGGGGGGGGGGGGCAAGTCAATTCAAACCCACTTTGAGTATTGAAAAGGCTCCAAACCTTGCATTTCCCCCCAATTTCATCCCTACTCTTTCTTGAGTTGAATTTGGCCGAGATACCAAAATTAAAGTTCAAAAATTTTTTACAAGTTGACGTCCAATCAGAAGGTGTCACATCATCAATTTTGTGAACAACCAAATTTAGCTCAAAATTGGATTTCTGAGTTTCAATTTTTTTTGTCTAGTTTCAATTTTGTTGGTTCTACCATTAATTAGCAAACTAGTAACTATCTACTAGGTTGAAAATTAGTCTAGAGTCCTTTTCTTTCGTGTTAGCATTCTTTGAGTACTTTTTTGATTTTGTGATTCATTGTGCTTTGTTGGTTCAAGTTCGAAACAAGTTTTCTTTGAGTCAACTGAAAAAAAATTCTATTCCAGGAAAAAGTAGACTCACCCCACAATCACTCACAAAGTACAAGCTGATTTTCAACACTTATGAAACCAAGTGTGAGATAATACATTAAGTGAGAGTGACTGGGGTTATTTGAACTAACTTGTTTGTTCATTTTGTAGGTTTGTTTCTTTGTTTTAGGTACAATTGCTATGGAACCTGAGGGTTCAACCTCCCAATCCTTTGATAACAATGTCACTAAATGTTATTTTGGCTTGTCGTAAAACCATTTCCCATTATATGGCTTGGTTGATTGCAGGTTTAAAAAGGTTAGACTAGAATTTAGGATCAATGAAGGGTGATTTAGTATCAATGAAGGGTGAAATGACAACAATGAATGGAAGGTTGGGTCAAGTTGAGTGTCGAAGGAACTCCTGACTCTTTACTTCTCTATACTACCACGTGTCTTAGAGTGGACATGCCTAAAACAACTCTACTACCATTACACCCAAGTCCCTCCATCAAATGATCTATGCACCAAGACCTCCACAAAATAACACACATACCCCCACTTACTCTCAAGGCCTAAACCCCACAAGACCGCATAACCCTCACTTCACTCAAGTCCAATAAGAAGGACTTGGAAACCAAATACCAACCTCAAACCCGTATCATAACCCCTTGTTACTCACTAACCTAAATACTAGCATTTCGCCTAGTATTGATTCTTATTATCTACAGGTTCTAAAGCCTATACTTTCCAAGGATCAAGTGAGTTTCCATGACAAAAACCGAGGTGAAGGTCCTATCTCATATGAGTCTCAAGGTAAATTAGCTAACTCTTACACTTTTGTGCATATGGATGATGATTGTGTGGCTAGTAGACCATTGAGTGTGAGTAGTATCTTACCTATAAGTGAGCCTATTGATCCCTTGTCATTCATTGATGATGCACATGTTTTTATGTGTGGATACACTAGTTGATCCTATTGATAACCAAATTAAATCTTCTTGTAAGATCAATTTGTGTCCATCTAGTGTTGAAGCCCTTGTGTTGAATGATAGTACATCATCTATTGATTCTTTGCCCTTTTATGATGTTGTATATGTTGTCAGTGTGGATACACTAGTTGATCCTATTGATGACCGAATTGACATTTCTTGTAAGATCAAATTATGTCCACCTAGTGTTGAAGCCAATGTGTTGAATGATTATACATTGTCTTGTGGGAGTTGTGTTGATCAACTTATGTGTGAAATTTTGATACAAGAAAACACTAGGAAAAACGAAATTGACACTAACAATGCAAAAATCAGGAAACACACAAAGTGAAAAACAACACAAAGAAAGGGGATGAAGAAGAAGAATGCTTGAAATTAAAGGATAAATAGAAAGACCCTTACTTTTACCAAGTGATTAACAAAAGATGGTGTATCAAACCATAAATCACACCTCACCGATAGAATCTCAAACCTTCCTCTTAGGTGGACCAAGTGAATTCACACTCCTCAAAATCAACCAATCTTGCCAAATGCTCAACACAATTGAAGAATCCACCTCACTTGCATTGAACCTTTAAGTTTTGGTTTCTCTAGTTTTGTCTCTCTTAAGGAGAAGGAGAATACTACAAGCTAACACTATTATTACAATCTAAAAATTCACTCATTTCATTATGTCAAAAGTTTTGAAAATAAAAGGCTACTTGTCTATTTATACTATTACATGCCAATTGACTAAAATACCCTTAATGAAGGGTGCTCCTTTGGAGTGTAAAATGATTGTCTTAAAAGACTATAATAACCCTAACTTAGGGATCCTCTTGAGTTTATAAGTTCCCCTCCTTCCTTCTCTTGACAAAGGCTTCAATATACTCCAAAAAGTTTTCAATTGATTGCTAATTCCGAAGCCTTGAACCTTAGACAATACCTTGTGCTCTTGGTGCTCCTTGTGCTTGTATCATCCTGTCCATCTTGAAGAAATTTTTCCTCAAATTAAGATCTTGAAAAAACAAAGATAGAGAAAAATAAAAACATAATCCTCTTGGTAGGAAGGTTAATATTAGTACCACACTCATATTATCAACCCATGGGTACTCACACTTCACATACACCCACATATCCTTGATTTTTGACATAAAAAGCTAAGCATAAAGATACCAAAGACATGAATTACATCAATATAAAAAAATAAGTGAGCATGAACAGCAACTATAACCTTCACATATCAAGAGTATTCCGGGGTCAAATGATAGCAAAAGATAAGGGGTTAAGCCAAGATGATCCACTCCTTTCACTAGGCTACCAAGATCACAATCATTCAAGGCATTACCCACCACTTTGACAAATACAAAGCCACTTTGAACAAGATTAATATAATGGTTTTCATTACAAAAGTTCAAAGGACCATGTTCAATATTAATACCATCATTACTAGCATCAACATTATCTTGAAAGTTTTCAAACACACTATTCTCATTTTCAAGTAGTGAGCTAATCTTAGGTGCACATGGCTTATTGTTCATATCAAGAGAGGTAATATGAGAAGAAACATGCACACCTATATCAAGGAATTCTGAAACTTCTACATAAGGAATCACACGATAACAATTTAAGCTCAAGGGAATATATGGAATAGCATCATTACCTCAGTTTGGACTAGGACAGTCCACTCTTTTGAAGTTCTCCGCCAAGGTTTTTTTGAGGCCATATTCATGTGATATTTCTTGTTGATCCTTCTTTGATAATTCATGAGCTTGAAACTATAAATAAGAAGAATCAAAGCTAGGAAAAATGCTAGCTTTTGGATTAGGAAGTAACAAGGCACATTTGTGGGTAAGTCCCACAATCATATTTGTTTTTACCCTTCCAACATCACTACCCATGGTTTCCCCTTCCCTTTTCCTTCTTTCTTCGCACTCTTCTTGTACCTCACCATTCATTTTCTCTCCATATTGAGGCTTGGACTCACTCTCTTTGGTTTCTAACTCTTGGAGAGGAGTCATTGGGTTTTGTAAAGTATAGTATCTTTGGACTTGAGATGTTTGAACTTGTGAAGGTAGCCTTTGGTCAAGTGAGTTTGGAACTTGGTGGTTTGAATTTTGAGAAGATTTTGGTGGAGACAGTCTAGCAACCCCCACTTTAATTCTAATCATGTCTCTCCTAAAAGCATCCCTATCATTCTTCATATCTCTAATAAAAGCATTATTATTTTCCACCACTTTTTGGGCAAGGGCATCACTAGAACTCTTTATTTCTTGGCCCAAGGCATCAATCTGACCCATCAAGGCTCCATAACATTATTTCCCAAAGGGTGGGAAGTAGTTCCTTCTGATTCCATGGAAAATGTACCTAAAAGAACAAAAAAATAGTAAGCAAACAACCTACAAAATGAGAAAACAAGTTAGTTCAAAAGTCTCACTTTACTCACACTCAACCTCATCTCACACCTAGATTTACAAGTGCTGAAAACTTGGCAATACTCGGAAAATGAATGAGTGGTGAATAAGGTTTAGAACGGAGTCAATTTTTTTTTTATATGACTCAAATAAAAATGATGTATGTACTTGAACCAACAAACTACTATGAATTTGAAAATGAGAAAAACACACAAAAATCAAAGACACGAAACGAACGAACTCGAATCTAATTATCAACCTAGTATGTAATTACTAGTTTGGTAATTAGTGGTAGAATCAACACAAATGCAACTATATAAAAAATAGAAACTTATAAATCTAATTTAGAACTCAATTTGGTCGTTTGTATAAGTGATGACGTGGAAGCTTCTGATTGACGTCACTTTTTAAAAAATTTCAAATCCTAATTTAGTTTTTTCAGCCAAACACATTTAGGAGAATACGAAATTTCATTTGGGAGAGAAAAATTGAAGGTTTGGAGACCCTTTTGGAGCTTCAAATGAATTCAAAATAAATTGGTCCCCCCCTTGCACTTTCAGTTGTACTTGATTATTCTCTTTGTCTCTTCTTTCTTTTGGATGACAATATATATGCCAAGGAATATTATTTCATAAACACCAAGTACACTCTCTTTATTCTTCTTTTTTGGATCAAACAAACTCTTTGAATATTCTTTCTTAGCAAGACTTGATGAAGATGGAAGAACAAAATTAATATTTAAGAGTCGACCAAAGTTTGACCCCTAACCAAATAAATCCCAAATCTGGATTTTGTTGTGGATATAGGTTCCTTAGATCAAGGTTATCTCAAATAACAATAAATTACAACCAACCAATGTCCACAACCCAAAAACCACACGGATCTAGCTTCTTGAAGCTTCAAAATGCCACAACCATGGTGGATATCTTATTCCAAATATAGATCTAGACTCCTTAGGTGATAGGTAGCAAGTATCTATCACTTTAAACCAACAAAACACACAGAAAAAATAGATCTAAGATCTAAATATCTGTCAAAACACAAAAATGGGTTAACAATTTTTTTTTGTGAGATTTTCGATTTTCTACACTCTTTTTTGTTGAGTTTCTTCAAGGTAATCAATAATCCAAGACTTAGGGTTGTAGGAACAAACCTAAAATGTGGCTTTGAAAACAAATGATACAATAAAACACTAGGAAAAACGAAATTGACACTAAGAATGCAAAAACCAGCAAACACACAGTGAAAAACAACACAAAGAAAGGGGATTAAGAAGAAGAATGCTTGAAATTAAAGGATAGATAGATTGACCCTTACTTATACCAAGTGATTAAAAAAAGATGGTGTATCAAATCATCAATAAAACCTCACCGATAGAAGCTCAAACCTTCCTCTTAGGTGGACCAAGGGAATTCACACTCCTCAAAACCCATCTTTCTTGCCAGATGCTCAACACAAGTGAAGAATCCACCTCACTTGCATAGAACCTTCAAATTTTGGTTTCTCTCTCTTAAGGATAAGGAGAATACTACAAGCTAACACTAGTATTACAATCTAAAAATTCACTCAATTCATTTGTGTCAAAACTTATGAAAATAGAAGGCTACTTGTCTATTTATACTATTATATGTCAATTGACTAAAATACCCTTAAAGAAGGGTTCTCCTTTAGAGTGTAAAAAAAAATTCTTAAAAGACTATAATAAACCTAACTTAGGGTGCCTCTTGAGTGTATAAGTTCCCCCTTCCTTCTCTTGACCAAGGCTTCAAAATACTCCAAAAATTCTTCAATTGCTTGCTAATTCTGAAGCCTTGAACATTAGACAATACCTTGTGCTCTTGGTGCTCCTTGTGCTTGTATCAAATTTGCCCACCACTTGAGTATGTGTGTGATGTGTTTAATTTATCTCAAGTTAATGATGATGCTGAACATGATCAAATAAATAGGAGTGACCCCTTTAGCATGACCTCTAGTGAGTGTTATACTCTCGGTTTTGCTCATAGGGATGATTATGTGTTTGAAACTTATTTGTAACTTGAAGGTTATCCTTTAGAGAGTGAACTTGTATTTTCTAAAGCTTCCCGAGGGTAGATCCTTCGCTTTTTTATGTATAACATCTTGTTCAAAGAAGGTCCAATCACTCCTAATAAACCTAGTGGTGAGAATGATGTTGAAGGTATAGCTTGTATTAAAGGCTAGAGCCTATATGATAACCCACTATGGTGTGACAATATTCCTCCTAAAAATAGAAATATCTTCTTAAAAGATGAAAGTACTCTAAAGGGTAATGAATGTGTATTCTTAGAAAGGAATGATCAATTGGGTGATGATAATTTTAACTTTCTTGAATTCTTAAGAAACCTAATAAGTGATTTTTCCTTGAAAATTTACCGTGGTTGTGATCCTTTGTGTGACACCCCACCCATGTTTAGTGACTATGAGGATGACTTGCTTTCTTTTAGTGAAGACTTAAGTAATAATCCCTTTGATTTTTGTGGCGTTATATGTCTACTTGAGGGTACTTCCATAGAAAGGTAAGGTGTCCATTATTTTGAAATTACTTCTTCTACTATGTGTGACCTTATTATTGAGAGTACTCAAGGTGATGATGTTGAAACTAGTAGTGAGTACATACATGAGGACACCTTAGTTTAAGTTAACTTGAATAATACTTTTCTCTACTCTCTATTTGATTTTGATGATATGTATGATATTGTATAGAGTATATCTTATAGTTTGGGTGAAGCCTATGGGGAAAAAGAGTATTGTCTAGACCCATATCTATGTCCACTCTTTCTATTTGACCCCAGTGCCAAACATGGATGTGATGATGTTAGAATACCCAACTTGTTTCTTGGTCTACATGACAAGCAAAGTGAAATTCTTGAAAACCCGAGGGCAAAGATGTCATTGTCGTCTTGTGTTATTACTACTGAATGTGCATCCTTGCTTGACACACGTGTGCTTAAGTTGCATGATTCCCAACTTATGTATGCCAAGTTGAAACTTTACTAAGGAAGTGGCCATATGTGCTTAAGGTCCTTAAATCTATCCGTGTGTGTTTTATGTGCTATATCTTTTAGGCCAAATGGCATTCTTATAGATGATAACACCTTGGATGAGTCCTTTACACTTGATTCCTTTCAATACTACCTCTTTGCTTATGAAGATGTCTATGATAGTCTTGAATTTATATTACATAGAGGTAGGGTTAATATTATATGTGTACAATGTTGGTTTGATGATATTTGTGGTACTAATGCTAACCCTTATACCATGAGGATTATGTGCTTGTTCGCCCTCTTTTTGATTTTGCAAGATGTGACTTTGAGGTCAAATTCCTTTCAAGATGTAGAGGATGATACAGGTGTAAAGAGTACAAGATCTTTCTCGAAGGACCAAGTTCATGTTTAACAAGTGGTTGAAGGAGATTTTGAAAAAATTTCAAAGTCTTGGCTTAAGTTAAAGACAGAAAAAGGGTCAATGCATTCCAAAGGCGCCCCTTGTATTCTTATTAAGGTCATTGTGGTCTGTTGAAGCCTTTCTTTTACACTCTATAAGATCCGCCTTAATTAAGGGTATTTTAGTCTTTGATTGTAATAACTATACATAGAAAATTAGGCCTTTATTTTTCATTAGATTTTGATTAATATTGAGTGAACTCTATTGGGAGGAACTTTTAGTATAGGGCTTGGAAAAGACAAGTAGTGTTGGAGTTGGAAAAGTCATTATAATTAGGGAAACATAGGTGTGGAATCACTTGTGGTGCAAATCGGCTAAGAAACATTGGTTCTTGGGAAATATCGAGTGCCTTTTGTGTCTACGTAAGAGTATGGTGTTCCAAGCTTAAGTGGGTTTTGGTGTTTAGTATACACCTTAGTTCCATAGGTATTGTGATTGTTACGTCTCACTATCTATCTTTATTTTGTATGCAATTTCTCTTTTGTTTGTTTCGGTTTTAGCTTATTTTCCCTTATCAATAATCAAATTTGTATTGCCCTAGAGGACCAAGAAAATACAACTTTTACTTGCCCATATGGTACATTTCCATTCAAACGAATTCCCTTTGGGTTGTGTAATACCCTGATAATCTTTCAACATTGTATGTTATTAATATTTGTAGGTATGGCTGAAGATTCTATGAAGGTGTTTATAGATGACTTCTCGGTAGTGGGGAACTCTTTCGAGTCATGAATTGAACATTTGAACAAGGTGCTTGAAAGGTGCATGGAAATAAACCTTGTCTTGAATTAGGAGAAGTTCCACTTCATGGTCAAAAAAGGGATTGGTTAGGCCACAAGATATTGGAAAAGGGTATTCAAGTCGATCAAGCCAAGGTTGAGATAATTTCCAAGCTCCCACCTCCCACTTTTGTAAAAGGTGTTTGGACTTTCCTTGGTCATGCAGGGTTCTATCGATGTTTCATTAAGTATTTTTCCAAGATAGCACACCCCATGTGTAAAATTCTTGAGAAAGAATATAAATTCAACTTTGATGAGGGACATTTTAAAGCTTTTGAACATCTTAAGGAATTGCTCATTTCAGCCCATATTATTGTGGCTCAGGATTGGCCATCACCGTTCAAGATAATATGCGACACAAGTGGTACTTCATTGGGTGCGGTTCTAGGACAATTCAAGGACAAGCTCTTACATCCTATCTACTATGCAAGAAAAACTTTGAATGCCGCCCAATGCAACTACACCGTTACCGAGCAAGAATTATTGGCGGTTTTATATGCCTTTGAAAAGTTTTGCGCTTATTTGTTAGGCATGAGAGTAGTGGTGCACATGGATCATTCCTCCCTTAAGTATATCATAGCCAAGAAATAATCAAAACCACGCCTAGTTAAGTGGATTTTACTATTACAAGAGTTCAACTTTTAGGTGAAAGACCGAAAAGGGTGTGAGAATCAAGTGGCCATTCATCTCTCGCGACTTGAAGAAAATAATAAAAAACATAGGTAAATAGTAATTTATGATGATTTCCCCGATGAATTGATCATTTACATCTAGGGTAATTATACACCAGGGTATGCCAACTTTGCCAACTATGTAGCAAGTGGTGTACTCCCCGAGGGACTAAGTTACCATCAAAAGAAATGGTTTTTGTTTGTGATAAAGCGCTATTTTTGGGATGAGCCATTTTTTTTCTTGGAATGTGCTGATGGATTTAGTAGGATGTGATTCATGGATATTGAAATAAATTAAATCTTAGAGGTTTGTCACTCTTTTCCTCTTAGCGATCACCATAGAGGAATCTGAACTACCGTGAAAATTCTCCAATGTGAATTTTATTGGCCTTCCATACATAGGGATGCTATTGAATGGGTTAAATCTTGTCACAAATTCCAAATGCATGGTGGTATTTCAAGAAGGTACGAGATGCCCCTCAAGCCTAACCTTGAGGTGGAGCTCTTTGATGTATGGGGAGTTGATTTTATGGGTCTTTTTGTGAGTTCCTTTAGGAATAAATATATTTTGGTGGCGGTCGATTATGTCTCTAAATCGGTGGAATCCGTCACACTCCCTATTAATGAGAGTAAATGTTTTACCTCATTCCTAAAAAAGCACATCTTCACAAGGTTCGGCACTTCTCGACCAATCATTAGTAATGATGGCTCAGATTTTTGCAATCGAGGGTTTAGCACTCTTCTTGACAAGTATGGGGTTAAGAACAAAGTTGCCACTCCATAGCCCCCCTAAATGAGTGGTCAGTTAGACATTTTGAAATGAGAAATTAGGTCCATACTCAAGAAGATGGTGAATGTAGGACACACAAATTGGGCAAGGAAACTTGATGAAGTGCTTTGGGCTTATAGAACGGCCTACAAAACCCCAATTAGAATGTCTCCCTACCAATTGGTGTTTTGAAAGACATATCATTTACCTATTAAGTTTGAGAACAAGGCCTTGTGGGCTTTGAAGAAGTTGAATATGAATTGGGGATAAGCATCCGAGGCGCGGGTAACACAACTCCATGAGATGGAGGAGTTTTTACTTAAGGTGTATGAGAGTTCGACAATGTATGAGGAAAAATTAAGAAACAGCATGATGCTCAAATATTATGGTGATAATTCTATGTTGGTGACAATGTACTCCTCTACCATTATCATATGAAACTCTTCGCGAGGAAGCTCTACTCGAAATGGTCGGGACCATTTATGATTTCTAATGTCCACCCAAATGGTATCGTTGAATTGGAAGATAATGAAGGGAATAATTTTATAGTCAATGGTCAAAGGGTGAAGAACCATAATGAGAAAATTCCCATGGTGGCCAAGGTGGAGTGCGTTAAACTTAAATATGCTATGTAGTGAAAAGAGAGAGTCGTGTCGTAACGTTAAATTAGGCGCTTGATGGGAGACAACCTATCTTTGACTCATTTTGTGTTTGTTTTGATGTTTTATAGGTCTTTTAACATAAGTAGTGTGCCCAGAAAAACAAGGGAAAATAAAGCTAGAAAATTGGTAGCTGTGCAGGAAATAAAAAATAGAGCAAAAATAGGAGAATTTAGTCTCAGTTACTGATACGCCCAAATTACAACTCTCGTTAGAAAGTGCAAGCCGTCGCTGTCAAATATAGAACCCAACTGGGTTGGGTGTCGAATCCCACAGGGAATACTATGATCACTAAGTATGCGATTATTATTAGACTGTTGATCGAAGGTTCCAAGGTAAGGGGGGTTTCAGTTTAGGTGCACAATAATATTATCACTGTAACGAAGAGATGATATGTGTAATAATATTTGATCACAGAGAATGACAAATTAGGGTTATGTCCACCTTGTAGCTTCTACTTCTCTATTAACTATGAGTAATGCGGATTTTATACATGCATGCACTTATAGAGAGACGTATTCTAATTCTAAATCCAAGTGTTTCTCAACCATCAAGGATTTATTCACCTTAGTTCTCTCGAATCCAAAGTGTACAACCAATTGTACGAACTCTCCAAGAAGTTAATCCTGCTAAGACATTAACGTGTAAAATAGAGGTTGGAAACCCTATTTTCTTGTCACACTCTCTTTTCCAAACAGTAACTTTTCTATCGAACAAGTTATTGCTATAATGGCGCATTCCCTATGTTTGCAACCACGAGAATTCAATCAAAATGAAGAGAGTAATGATATAAGTGGATTAACACATCATAAATTCAAAAACCCATAGCAATAGAGAGTATACTAAAAGGTTTCCATAACCCTAACAAATAAACTTAGCTACTCATGAATAAAACGGAAATCAAAATAGAAATATTCATCATACCAAAACATAGAACGATCTTGGTGATAAATATGAATAGCGAAAATAAGAGAGAAAAGCGTTTCTCTCTCTCCGTCCTCAAGCTTAGCCGCTTTCTCTTGTTTTCAAAATAATACAGAATGTGAATCATCCCTAAAATTCAGCAATAAGGCTTTTAATAACATCCTTCTCTAATAAATTGCTACTGCATCCTTAACTATTAAAAAATATTGTGTTTGCCCTGGAAAAAGTTCCCATACATCACATTCAGTCCAAAAGCTGCTTTCCTTTTTATGTGAAGTTTTCTTTACTGTGCACAGGTCCCCAAAGTGTTGTAATCTTCCTCATTAGTACCTGAAAAGTATGCTAATCACATAGGTCAGCTCACTTAACTAAAAATAGACTAAAAGTGCAAGAATTATGTATTTTATCCTCAAAACTTAGCTAAAACATGGGTAAGTTATGGTGCTTAGACGTATAAATACGCCCAACATCACCACCCCACACTTAAAGCTTTGTTCTTCCTCGAACAACATATCTATTTATGCATACTACACAAGCCTTAGCACCCATAAAGGAAGACAAGATGCTCAAATAGGCTCACACAATAATTATGAACAAGAAGTAGCTTCAGGAATCATTCCTAGATACAACCTACCCTCAAGAATAGACTCATTAAGTTGGAAATTTAATGCATATCATTCAAGAAAATCCTATAAATTACCCAACCTTCATCAACCATGTGCCCTCACAACAAGAGAGTTACCCATAATCACTCACAATTATGCAATTTCTAACAAAATGGGCACAAGAATCAAGTTGCGCTCACTCTCACAAAGAATTCTCAAATTACAACTGATGACCATATGCTTTCCCTTAGTGTAATACTCCACTAATATCAGAATGCTAAGATTAGGATTAAATAGGTCTTTTACGGGTTGTAATGCAGGCTAAAAGATGGGTAGGAACTATTTTGGCCAGAAATAGTGACTATTTTTCCTAAGCACTTTAATACACTACATTATGCAATTAAGATCAATCTCAAACAACCAATTTCCACTTATTCTATCTTCACAGATTTTCTTTTCACCCCAACTCGTTAAGATTAATTAATAACACTATGGTGGGAGTATGCAACCCTTTCAATTTATTTTTTATTTTATTTTGCACCCTTTTCACGTTACGCACCCCTATAATAGCCACCCTCAACTTAAGCAATTTGCCTTAGTTGAGGTGCACAATGTCCAAGAAGGACCAGGGCCAAAAAAAAGTTCATTGTAACATGTCCGGGATAAAATTTTGAACTTTTTCAACAATTTTAGCTACTCCCAACCACATCAATTGCTCACGCCAATAACCAGACTTTGGGGCATCAATTTCACCTTTTTCCTCTTATTCTCAAACTCTTAACTCACATTGATTTTACATTAAAGCGCTTAGGAGCTTTTTGGATCAAATTACGGTATATTAAAGAATGGATTAGGCTACATATGAGGCTAACAAAAGAACAAGATAAAGGCTCGACGGGGCTATCTAAGATAATGTACAAAGGTAGGTCAAAAGAAGGTATGAACAATGGCTATCAAAGAAATGCCTAAATCATCTCCTAAACTCACAATCTTTATTTCGCTTTGCATACACACCAGGAAAGTTCTAGCATCAGTTACAATAAGGAATGTACAACAGTCTTACACACTCATGGAACATGGTCAACTCAATTAGGAGCGTTATAGATTCTCGACCGAACAATTACATGAATTCAATTAAAACCAACAATCACAACAAGAGTCACAACTAGAGCCTAGGTGTTTCAATGTAATGATCCATCACATATTTAGGTTATAATGTCATATGATCCACAAGAGCAATTACATGTAATTAAAAGACTACTTTTCTCTTAAGAAGGTCGCCAACCATCCATCATCGAGAAAAACATCTAATTATGACTAAATAACTAACAAAATGAAAAAATAACTAATCCTATCCACAAGCATACTAAGGAGAAGGTCATATTTTCTTACGAAACAAGTAGCAAAGTAACCAGCCACCCCACACTTAAGCTCTGCACTGTCCCCAGTGTACATAACAATTAAAGAACCTGGATAGTAGTACTTCTGATCCACATTAGGAGTCATGCCACCTACATGGAGATCATCATTGGAGCCATTTTTCCTGTATTCATCTTGTCATCCATGTCATCCATACATAATGAAACTAACTATAATTAATATGAGGGTGGTGAAGTCACCACCCCACACTTCATTTGTTAGTATTAACTAATTTCGTGTTATTATCGGGTACTCAGACTTCACCGACATACACTTTGACATGGTGCACCACGTTAGTCACAATACAATTCAATCACTTCAATTTTCCATGTCTATTTCAATGAAACACTTTTTTATCAAAATCATACCCTACACTTTCAACCATATCAAGATATACAAAACACCATCACTTTCCAAACATAGCAATGGAAAAAATTTAATTCATAATCTTCAAGTGATCAATTAATAACTACAGCATAAATTCAAAACACCTAAGGATTAAGAAAAGAACACTTACCTTGAAGATGAAGGATTGAAGAAAGTGAGTCGATGTTCTTGGGTTTTGAAAGTGGTGAGGAGCTTGTAAGATTAGTAGAGCAAAGAGAAGGGTTTTGAGAGAGGAGGGGTTGGGAGGATCTTAGGTGAAAGAAAAATGGAGTGGGATTTAAGAGTAGAGAATATGTTTAAAAGATGAGACATGGGTCGGTTTGATCCATTAAAAAAAATGAATTATTAGGCAAAACTTACACTGATAGGCGGCGCCTAACCTATCACCTATGTTTACATAGGTGGCACCTACCCTATTGCCTAAGTGAGGCAGTGAGCATAGGAAATGGTATAAATGGTGCCTAAGCTATCGCTTATGTTTACATAGGCGGCGCCTAAGCTATCGCCTATGTTGACATAGGCGGCGCCTAAGCTATCGCCTAAGCTATCGCCTATGTTGACATAGGTGGCACCTAAGCTATCGCCTATGTTGACATAGGCGGCGCCTAACCTATCGCCTATGTTGACATAGGCGACGCCTAACCTATCGCCTAAGTGAGACAGTGAGCATAGGCGATTGGAAATATCACGCACTCTTGGTCGGAAAGGTAAAGTCACAAAATAAAGTCGCATCGCGAAACTTTTGGTGTCGAATTAACATAATTCAAGGCACGAATCTAATGCAAATCATACTTGAGCCTTACACATTTGACCACTCCAACTTACCTGTAATGTTCCCATCACTCCTAAACTTACCACCATTGACATGTCTCTCTTCCAAATCAAAATTGGTACTAATATTCTCCTTAGTACTTCGTGCACCTACACTTAATCAAAAATAACAAAAATGATTAGAAAGATGGGTTGCCTCCCATGCAGCGCCTAATTTAACGTCGCGGCACGACTCGATTATCTTGACTACTCAGACTACGTCAAGATACATCGATGATACCATTTGTACCTCATTTTTTGGATCTAGACAATGCTTTATTCTTAGTCTAACCACTTTGAAGTCACTCATATCCTTGCTTGCAAGTTTAACCAAACCAGTTATGGTCTCCACAAAAGACATATCCTTAACTGGTATATCTCGCTTATCTTCATAGAATACATCAACTATCGAGAAGACACTCATCTCTTTTTGTTGTTTCATAGACCGACATACTTCAAAGCTAACTTCTTTCTCATTGAGCCTAAATTTCAGCTCATTCAGCTCCATGTCAACTAACACCCTTCCAGTTGCTAAGAATGGCCTACCCAAAATTATGGGTAATTCAAAGTCCACTTCACAATCAAGAATTACAAAATCGGCAGGAAATATAAAATCAGCAACTTTTACAAGTACATCATGTAGAATCCCAATCGGTCTTTTTACTGATCTATCTTCCATTAGAAGCCGCATATTAGTGGGCGTAGGATCTCCCAAACCCAATTTCTTGAAAACCGTCAATGGCATAAGATTGATACTTTCCCCAAGATCACAAAGGGACTTTTCAAACTTTAGCAATCCAATCGTACATGGAACAGTAAATGCTCTCAGATCAACTTTCTTCTGGACAATAGATCTTGTAGAAATAGTACTACAATGATGAAGATTGTCTACCATTTCATAGCTTACAGCCTTTTTCTTTGTCAACAGGTCTTTCATAAACATAGCATATCCGGGCATCTGTTCCAGTGCTTCAACTAAGGGTACATTCACTGTCAACTGCTTCAACATAGACATGAATTTGCTAAACTTGACATCGTCCTTTTTTTATTTAATTGTTGTGGAAATGGAGGTGGCAGCCTTGGAATTTTAGTTAGAGCAACTTTTACCTCCTTTCTTATGCCTTGCTCCACATCACTAACATGCTTCGGCTTAGTTGGTTGTTCAACTTTCGCACTTTTCTTTTTCAAACCTCCCAACTCCACAGGCACCACTAGAGATTCATCAACCATCTCCCAATCCATTTCAACCTCATCAGTATAAGAGGAAGCTCCCAAACCTGGACTAGGTAACATCTTACCGCTCCTAGTGGTAATGGCCATACACGATCCATCAGTCCTCGAATTCTGAACTGTATCACTTGGTAGAGTCCCATTCTTTCTTCGGTTGAATGCTGCGGATAATTGGCTCATCTGCTGCTTGAATTGTTTAATAGCAACTGAGTGCGAATTTTTAAGTTGACTTATGAAAGATACGTCACTCTTTATTGTAGTCACCCTAGAATTTTCCGCCTCAACTCCATTTAATACTTTCTCTATCATGTCCTCCATAGACATTTTGCCTGAACTGGTAGCAACATTATCACGGCTTCCAGGAGGTACATACAGTCCACTCCTGTCACTTTTATTCTTCCAATCTCCTTGATGGTTCCAACCTTGGTTTCCTTGGCCACCACCTCGGAAACCCATCTGATTGTTCAAGTAATTGTCTTCTTCCTCAGGATCGGAGTCAGCCCTTCCCTGTGATGCTATAGCTTTAACCTTCTCTATTTTTCCTGATAATAAATGCTTAGTGAGAAAGTCCATTTGTGTTTTCATGTGAGCCATATCCTGGTCACGTCCCTCTTCTCTTCGCCTCTATTCTGCCGTCATGCAAATAGATACAGTAGAGCTTGCTACCTCAGAATCCCTGGTATGGAAAGCTCTACTCTGCTTTGTCATATGATCCAGCATGTTAGATGTCTCAAGAAAAAGTAAGGTCCATGAATGACCCACCCGCAACATTATCTACCACTGGCTTAGTCACTGAGTTCAAAGCCCTATATAATATTTCCATCAAGTGGATATTGGTCATCTGATGGTTTGGGCACCGCATAAGCTTCTTCTTGAACCTCTCCCAAGTCTCGTGGAGAGCTTCATTTGGAAACTATCTGAAATTGCTTATCTCATCTCTCAATTGTTCCCTCTTGGATGGCGAAAAGAATCTTTCTAGGAAAGCGTCTTTCAGTTGCCTCCAATTGGTAATAGAGTCAAAAGTTAGCCCGTTTAACCATAGAGTTGCCTCTCCAGATAGAGACAATGGAAATAAGCGCAGTTGGATCGCATTCTGTCCAACCCTTGGATTGTCAAATAATTTAAATATTAAGATAAAATTAATCATATGCATATTCAGATCGTCGCCTGCAAGTCCACCAAATAACCCTTTGAGTTGCAATAGATGGATCATGGTGCTAGTGATATTGAACTTGTCTCCGGGTGCCAAGGGCGGAGGAATAATAGCCCCTGTGGCACCAGTCCCATCCCAGTCGTCATCATCATCATCAAAAGCAACTTGCATAGCTCGGCGTTCGGGTCTCATCCTAGCTTGAAGATCTCTATTGACATTCCTGTTCACTGGTGCAGCCACATCATCTGCACGCCTTGGATTTAATAACTCATCATCACCCAGGTCCTCATCATCAAGATTTGGTACTCGACCTGGGTTATCAGCATTCTGTTGATTTACTTGCGAAGCTACCAATGCAGTTAATCTAGCCTGCTCCTGTGGCGCAGCTATCCTTTCAGGGTCTCGTTGCGCATCCATTCTTCCAATGAGATGTGGTTCAGGATTTATAGGTAATAATGGCTGACCCGATCTCCGTGTATTTGACATGCAATCCACTCAACCTAAACAAAACAAAAACAACAAATAAAAAGTAAAATTTGAGAATCTTTGACCAAAGGGTCTATTAACTATCACAAACTTAGTTGACAACCGTATTCCCCGGCAACGGCGCCAAAATTTGATACGCCCAAATTACAAATCTCGTTAGAAAGTGAAAGCGGTCGCTTTCAAATATAGAACCCAACTGGGTTGGGTGTCGAATCCCACAGGGAATACTATGATCACTAATTATGCGATCATTATTAGACTGTTGATCGAAGGTTCCAAGGTAAGGGGGGTTTCAGTTTAGGTGCACAATAATATTATCAGTGTAACAAAGAGATGATATGTGTAATAATATTTGATCACAGAGAATAACAAATTAGGGTTATGTCCACCTTGTAGCTTCTACTTCTCTATTAACTATGAGTAATGCAGATTTTATACATACATGCACTTATAGAGAGACGTATTCTAATTCTAAATCCAAGTGTTTCTCAACCATCAAGGATTTATTCACCTTAGTTCTCTCGAATCCAAAGTGTACAACCAATTGTACGAACTCTCCAAGAAGTTAATCCTGCTAAGGCATTAACGTGTAAAATAGAGGTTTGAAACCCTATTTTCTTGTCACACTCTCTTTTCCAAATAGTAACTTTTCTATCGAACAAGTTATTGCTATAATGGTGCATTCCCTATGTTTGCAACCACGAGAATTTAATCAAAATGAAGAGAGTAATGATATAAGTGGATTAACACATCATAAATTCAAAAACCCATAGCAATAGAGAGTATACTACAAGGTTTCCATAACCCTAACAAATAAACTTAGCTACTCATGAATAAAACGGAAATCAAAATAGAAATATTCATCATACCAAAACTTAGAACGATCTTGGTGATAAAGATGAATAGCAAAAATAAGAGAGAAAAGCGTTTCTCTCTCTCCGTCCTCAAGCTAAGCCGCTTTCTCTTGTTTTCAAAATAATACAAAATGTGAATCATCCCTAAAAATTCAGCAATAAGGCTTTTAATAACATCCTTCTCTAATAAATTTCTACTGCATCCTTAACTATTTAAAAATATTGTGTTTTCCCGGGAAAAAGTTCCCATACATCACATTCAATCCAGAAGATGCTTTCCTTTTTATGTGAAGTTTTCTTTGCTGTCCACAGGTCCCCAAAGTGTTGTAATCTTCCTCATTAGTACCTGAAAAGCATGCTAATCACATAGGCAGCTCACTTAACTAAAAATCAACTAAAAGTTCAAGAATTATGTATTTTATCCTCAAAACTTAACTAAAACATGGGTAAGTTATGGTGCTTAGACGTATAAATACGCCCAACATCAGTTACTACGATCGCGACTTTATGATCGCGGACTTGTTGATGCGATCGCAGTATTAGAATCCTACACTACCTACTATCTATGGGATCTTTTCTCATCCCTTATTCCTCTTAAATTTACTTTAGTGAGGGAACTTAAGGCCTTTGAGTTTAGGGTGTGGCGAGGCTACCTGGGTTTTCTTAGCTGCGAACAAACTTTTCCCTATAATTGATTGAATAATCACATTATTAAGGGTAAAGCACCATAATTTTTTTATCCATGGATGCACTGGAAGTCTGAGTAACCTTGGTATCAAGGCCATTAATACAACGAAAGTCTGAGTAGCTCTAGCATCAATAATTTGGGAACACATTTATACCCATTGGCGAAGCCTGAGTAGCTATATGGGTGGTTCGCCTGTTCTATAGCTTACAATGTCTGACTATAGCTTGGGTTGTTTCCATGAATAGAAAATTATGTGTCATGTGAGTGTAAAACAAACAACCCCTTTCATCCAAAATTTAGGAAAAATTCAAATGCATGGACGCAAGCAACCTTGTAACAAAACTTTTTCTCTTTTTATAACACCAAAAAATGACTTTGGAAAAGAGTTGATACTCAATTTTTATCTTGAAAGTGTAGGATAAATTAAACCCCCTTTACAAGATTCATATGCCATGTGTGTGAGCTATTTGTCTACATCTCATGTGTACTTGCACCATCTAGAACATGCTCCATTAGTATTTCGAAGCAAATATTTTATCGTGCTTGGTTGGTAAAATGATCACAGGCCATCTTGTGAAACTGGAAACCCACTTTAGCCTAAAAGGCCTACCAATACATAGAAATTACCACTAATCACTCACTTTGAGCCTTTGGACTTTTCTTTGTAAAACACATTACAAGCCGTGACCCTTTAATTTTTCCTCTTTTGAACCCCACCCTCCTTGAACTTTAAAATCCAAATTGAGGCTAAAAGCCTAAGTTGGGGGTGGTAGAAATTTAAAAAGGTATAGTTGGTCTATGAAATCATAAAAAAGTGCCTACGAGCTTAAGCAATTAAAACAAATTGATTAGAAGAAGGAAAAGATCCCACAAAGGAAAGAAAGGTAATATTTATGCACAAAAAAAAGAGAACGAGGAAGTTGTAAAACCAAGAAAAGGCAAAGTAGGAAAAATAGTAAAGAAAAAGAAGTGGACCAATAGCATAAAGTGAAGAGAGTATAATGTAGAAGTTCAAGGAGGGTTTAGCCTTATTTTCCTAAGTTGATATCCTACCCTACCCTAAACCTACATTACAAGCTCAAAAAGTCCTTTGTGATTCCCAACCATGTGTGCTCATTGTAGTGACGATTGAAAATAGAGGCAAGCCTATGACATAGTACTTGTTAATATGGAGATTTCTTGAGAGAGAGTGTGTTTGAACTTAAAATTGCTTGTTTCATGATTGGTAACTAGGTGTGTGAAATTTTCTTTCTTGTTAGAAGGCCTGTGAACAAGTTGAGATGGGTGATTTTTTCATCTTTTGCACAATGAGATAAATGGAAATATAACAGGGTTGTGGTCAACAAGTGAGTCATTTCTTGAGTGTTGGTAGTTATTACATGGTTGCTCCTAAAGTCTAATGTATCTTTCAAATATTCTATTTTAGGTTGAGGGGTGTATTTGAAACCATTTTTCCCATGTGCAAAGAGATTTTTATGGAAGTAATCAAGTTTGAGTCATCATAATCATTAGATAATACAATGAGGGCATACATGTAAAATTGTCTCATAAAAAGGATAGTGTTGCTTGAGGACAAGCAAGGTTTTAAGTTGGGGGTGTTGATGAGTGGTATGTTTGCCACTCATTTTCACTAAATCTTTGTGCACATAACCATGCTTTAAATGAGTAAATGAGACATAATGGTCATAGAATGCACTAATAATCACATCTTATAGATGTGGAAGCAATGAGATTGAAAGATGTGGATCAGAGCTAAATAATTGATCAAAAGTGAGAAAGAAAGTGCTACATTTGACTCAGAGTAGAAATGGCCTCAGTTACCACGGTCGCGTTCTAAGAAGCACAATCATAGTTAATGCTCCGCGACCGCAGCATAGCGAGATAAATAAGCAAAGGCATTGTGGTCAATTTGGACAGCTGATTCAAGATTTCTATTGAATATCCAAACAACTTTTTAAGAGAGGGGGAATAAAAATGAGAGGAAGTTGGAGATAAATAAAAAGAGGAGAGCCCTATAATTTGGGTAAAAAACTAATTGTTCATAGTTAGTGTAAATATTATTCCAAAAGGAAGTTGGTGAATTTGAAGTGTCGAAGTGAAGATTATTTACCTTCTATTATTATGGATACCATGGAAGAATTAATTGGTAAAATTCTTCTCTCTTATCTCACGAATAGCTAATTTCTTTAGTCTTGGGATTATGTTGAACTAAAGTGTATTTGTGTATGGGAGTTGATGTGTTTGTATGATTTTGAGTTGTTGATTATGGATTCCACCATTGTTTGAGCTTATTAGTAAAAATTTGTGGGTGAAAACCCCAATCTCTTAAAATCCTTCATCATCCTTGAAAGAGGGATGAAGGTGAACGTATGGTAACCCATAATATCTTTGAAAGAGGGTTATAGTATACCCCGTGATTTTCCTATCTTAAACTCATCCCGAAAATATCAAGGATTAGTTTCTAGAATGAATGATGTTCATTTCGTGTGGAATTCCTTATATCTCAACATTCTATTTCATAGTAAATTGAATTAGCTTTCCAATGATATAAGATTCACCTAAATCTGATAACCAGGTTAGAAGTTATGTCTATCTAAAGTTCTAGTCGCAAAACACCGTCATTTAGGCCATTAGCACGCCACGGAGCAAGGTCAAATCCCAATTGTTATTTTTCAGTGGCCCTCCATGATATTGGCACGTCACAGAGAGGTCTAATTTCCCATTTTTCAATTTCCCGAGGTCAAGCACGATAATGGCGTGTCGTGCCATGCGCCAAAATAGCATTACAAAGGGACACCGCGAAGACTCCCCGTAGCTATTTTCAGACCGGGCAAAAAAATACACATTTTCCAGTTTTGTTTAAAAGTTTAAAGGGGGTATTATTTTAAATCCTCAACCCCTAATCCGTCCAAAAATAGAAGATTTATCATATTGGAGAGCACTTTATGCTCCATTCATCATACTCCCTCAAAACCCTAAGTCACATACTTCCTCTCCAAGAAACTCAAAATTTCCTCCATTAATCCTCCAATATAATCCAAAATTAAGGATTTCCAATACAAGAACACTAAGAATTCATCTCCAAAGAACCAATAGGAATCCAAGATACAAGTCTTTCATCAAAGATCGTCAATTAAGGTTTGTGGGGTTTTAACAAGGATAATTCTTTCATCCTTGTGCCCAAAGCATTATTTTATTTACAAATTTACTTCAATTTATATGATTTCCCATGAAATTCAAGTTAGGGTTTATACCCATTATCATTCTTGGCACGATTATGAGATTTTTCATGATTTAGAAGTTGAAAGACATTAGTATGTTTATGTTTCCATGCATATTGCAGAAGTTTCTAGATTTTAATATGATTTATGAACGTTTACATTACCAAGTATGAATTTTTAGATGTTTTAACATGAGATTGATTCTTGGGTCAATAGACCTCATTTAAAGATTGTTGTTTCAAGATTGTTTGTGCTATAAGCACCCCATGACTAGATTATTTTTGGATTTTAGATAAAGAATCGACTTTATTTCAGAAGACTTGAGATTTAAAGAAAAGCAAAGCATAGTTGGCTTTCTGTAAACCTTTGTGTAAATTTTAAGGTGGATTTATTAAGATTTTGAGCATGAGATTGGGAGTAGTATTTAGCACCGAGATGGGTAAGTTACTACGGTTTCATACCCCAAAACTACGTGCCACCGTAGGTAAAAATTATTAGATTATTCCCACTTCAACGTGGATGACTCAGATTGTGATCAAACTGATTAGATTGTTCTATTCTAATGGAAAGGGTAGAAAATCCCAAACATTACGGAGGCTAGTCTCGAGACACCATGATTTCTCACATGGTGTACATGTCGGTTAGAAGAACCTCCCAAAACATGTCCCCTACTCTTAAATAGTTTTGTTTGATTTGAAGCCTTGAGATGCTCAGAATAAGTTTTCAGACTTCATTTAGCCTATGTGATTTGAGAAAATAGAGCAGTACTATTGATTTCATAACTAAGTGTGATGACTTCATTCATGCTTTACTTTCAGATTTTAGATTACTCAAGCTTACGTGAGTCATTTACATTTAGCATGCATGATTTTGTAAACTGTGATGATATTATTTACTTATTGCATACACTCCCAGATACTCAGTACATCATTAAAGTATCAATCCACATATATGTCTATGTACTACATTGTCTCATAATGTAGGTATAGATGCTCAGTCTCAGCAGCGTGTTTGATCTTCGAGCATCTTATCTACATCCCTGCAGTTTGTGAGTCCTCATAGTTTTGAGGTCTTAGTTATTCAAATTTCCAAGTTACTAGTAGATATATCTTTACTCATTTAAGACAGTTGAGTCAGCTGGGGCCTATCCCAATGACTCTCTACATTCAGATAGTAGAGGCTTGTCAGATTATTAGATTCAGATTTCGACCTGTGAGTTAGTATTTAGATTTTTAGTATTTATTTTATCAGACTTTTGATATTTAGTATGATTCAGCTATACTCAGAAGATTCTAGATAATTTCTACATATGTTATGATTTTTCATCTACATTACCCTATTTTGAGATACAGATCTAGAAAAGGCAGTCACGATTAGCTCAGGACTACTTGTATTTGGAGCACCATGTCGCATCCCGGGAACTAGATTTCGGGGCATTACAATCTTGGTTTCAAAGACTAAGGTTGAAAGATTCCTAGGGAGTCAGACAAGCAATGTTACATATTGTCTTGACTATCGGTGTAAAGCGCGCCACATCTATGAGCAAGTGGTTATGGAGCATTTTAGGAAATTATCTCTTCTTTAAATATCTATCGTGTATTCAGTATATCTATCTGCTTCTAACTCATTCTTTCACGTGAAAAAAAATGCCTCCTCGTCGAGCTAACACCCGCAGAAATGATAATAAGCCACCTCAGCCCATACATCCTTTGAATGAAAATGTGCCACATGCAGAGTTTTAGGCTGTCTTTCAGGCGCTAGCCCAAGCTATGACAACTAACATTCAGGGTAATCATCAGGCTTCAGTCCCACCTCAGCAGAATGGGGATTTAGCCACAGCCAGAATTCTTGATTTCATGAGAATGAACCCGCTAGAATTCTTTGGGTCGAAATAAGGTGAGGACTCACAATTATATCTTGATGAGGTGAAGAAAATCACCCAAATTATGTATATTTCAGAAGAGGAGAGTGTAGAATTGGCATACTATAGGCTGAAGGATGTTTTTGTTTATGATTGGATGGTGATGTGGATAAAGAGTAGAGGGTAGAATGCAGCTCCCATGACTTGGAAGACATTTTAGGATGTGTTTTTAGATAAATTCTTCCAACTAAAGATGAGGGAAGCTAAGATAGAAGAGTTCATAAACCTGAGACAGGGCTCTATGATAGTAAAGAAGTATTGCCTCAAGTTCAATCAGTTGTCTAAGTATGCCCCTGATCAGATGGATAACCCTAGACCAAGCATGAGTAAGTTTGTGACCGGTGTGTCTGAATTGGTAGTTAAGGAGTGAAGGACTTCTATGACAAATAGAGATATGGACCTTTCTAGATTGATAATGCAAGCTCAGCAGATTGAGGTAGAGAAAGGGAAGGAAAGAGAGAGAGAAATAAGAGGGCTAGAATAGGGCAATTTTATTAAGGTCAAAATAGAAAGGGAGGAGGAAACCATTCGCAGTTTCAAAATCGATCTTCTATGCCCACACCTTGTTCAGATAATGCTCCCGCACCTCAAATTAGGCAGGATCAGTGGGGTAAGTCTTTTGTGTCTAGATCTCAGAACAGTATGAGTGGAAAGCATAATCGTCCCCCATGTGCTAAGTGTGGTAAAGATCGTGGAGGTAAATATTTGTAGGGTCAAAAGGGTTGTTATGGTTGTGGACAGAAGGGTCACGATATTAGAGATTGTCGGTCTACTAGATAGGGAAATAAAGATATTCATCCCAGACTTAGGCTTACAGTGCACCAACTCTTTTAGGTCACCTAGCTCCTTCTCAAGGCACATCATCTAGTATACTGGCAGTCAGTGTGAAAACTGATTTTCTACTTTACCCTCATGCCAGGAGCAGGAAGATTAACCTGAAGTTGTTACTAGTATACTTCATGTCTTTCATATTGATGTTTATATGTGGTTAGACCCTAGGTCGAGTTTCTCTTATGTAACCCCGTTAGCTGCTGCAAATTTTTAGATAAGTTCTGAAAAGATCCCTGAACCCCTCTTGGTTTCTACTCTAGTAGGTGAGTCAGTTGTTGCCAAAGAAATTTATAAAAAGTGTCTAATCACTTTTCTTCATAAAGTCATGTTAGAAGACCTGATAGAGTTAGACATGGAAGATTTTGATCTTATTCTTGGTATGGATTGGCTCCATTCTTGTGATGCTTCTATAGATTGTCGCACCCGAGTAGTGAAGTTTCAGTTTCCAGATGAGCCAATTTTTAAGTGGTTCGGTAATTCAGTGTCTCCCAAGAGTTATTTCATATCCTGTCTTAAGGCTAGAAAGTTGATATCCAAAGGTTGTATTTATCATATAGTTTGAGTTAAAGACACTAAGTTTGAGACTCCAACAATTCAATTCTTCTAAGTGCTCAATGAGTTTTTGGATGTTTTTCCAGAAGATCTCCCAGGGGTACCTCCCGATAGAGAGATAGAATTCGGTATTGACCTTCTCCCAAATACACAACCTATTTCTATTTCTCCATATCGTATGGCTCCCGTAAGGCTTAAGGATTTGAAGGAGAAACTCAAAGGTCTTCTAGATAAAGGTTTCATAAGGCCTATTATTTCTCCATGGGACTCTCCCGTCCTATTCGTGCGAAAGAATGATGGATCTTTATGCATGTGTATTGACTATCATCAGCTAAATAAGGTCACAGTCAAGAAGAAATATCCTCTTTCTAAAATTGATGACCTGTTTGATCAATTGCAAGGTGAAAGTTATTTCTCAAAGATAGACCTTAGATTCGGCTATCATCAGCTTAAAGTTAGGGAATGTGATATTCCGAATACTGCCTTTAGAACCCGTTATAGTCATTTTGAGTTTTTAGTCATCTCTTTTGGGCTAACCAATGCTCTTATATCTTTCATAGACCTCATGAATCGAGTGTTCAAGCAATATGTAGAGATGTTTCTTATAGTTTTCATAGAGAAACTGTAAGGTGTTCATGTTGATGTATTCACAGACCACAAAAGCTTGCAGTATGTGTTTACTCATAAGGATTTGAATCTTCGTTAGAGAAGATGGTTAGAGTTCCTGAAAGACTATGACATAAGTATGTTGTTTCATCCGAGAAAGGCTAATGTAGTGGCATACACCCTTAGTAGACTGTCTATCGACAGTGTTGCTAATATGGAGGATGTTAAGAAAGAGTTAGCTCAAGAATTTCATCTTGGCTAGATTGGGTATTAGGTTGGTTGATTAAATTGAAGGTAATGTTTAGGTTTAGAGTAGTTTTGAATCTTCCCTAGTTTCGGAAGTAAAGGAGAAACAAGATATGGATTCTAGTTTAGTCAAACTAAAAGAGTCAATTAGAGACAAAAAGGTAGAGGTTTTCTCCCAAGGGGGGATGGTGTGATAAGATAATAAAATAGATTGTGTGTGCCTTATCTTGATGAGTTGAGATAGATAATTATGGTGGAAGCGTATGGTGTGTGTTATTCTATTCATCCAGGTGCTACCAAGATGTACTACAACTTGCGGGAAATCTATTGGTGGAATGGTATGAAGCAAATTATAGTGGAGTTCGTAGCTAAATATGCAACTTGTCAACAGGTTAATGTAGAGCACCAAATACCTGGTGGTACATTGCAAGAGTTTGGTATTCCCACTTAGAAGTGGAAAAAGGTGAATATGGATTTTGTGACTGGTTTACCCCAATCGCTTCGTCATCATGATTTGATATGGGTTATAGTAGACAAATTTACTAAGTCAGCGCATTTCTTGCTATTTCACACGTCCTATACAGGTGAGGATTATGCGATGTTGTATATCCTAGAAATAGTCAGATTGCATGGATTTCCCTTGTCTATTATTTCAGATAGGGGTACTCAGTTTACCTATCAGTTTTGGAGAGCTTTTTAGAAGGGTCTTGGTACCCATGTTCATCTTAGTTCAGCTTTTCATTCGTAGACAGATGGTTGAGGGCATCCGCTCATGATTTCAAGGGTAGTTGGTATGAGCATTTTCCATTAATTGAGTTCGCTTATAATAACAGCTATCATGCTAGCATTCGAATGGCTCCATTTGAGGCCGCTTTGCTTGGGCCTGATGCAGTGTTTGAGGCCATGGATAAAGTTAAGTTTATTAGAGAAAGATTAAAAAAAAACTAGAGTCATCATAAATCCTATGCAGATATGAAAAGAAGAGACCTCAGTTTGAAGTTGGTGATTTTTTGTATCTGAATATTTCGCCCATGAAAGGGGTGAAGAGATATGCTAAAAAGGGGAAGCTTAGACCCCGGTATGTTGGCCCTTATATAATTCTGAGTCGTGTTGGGAAAGTAGCTTACGAGATTGAGTTTCCAACAGACTTTTCAGCCATTCATCCTGTGTTTCACATCTCTATGCTTAAGAAGTGCATTGGTAACTCCACAGTTGTAGATCCTATAGAAATTTCAGACATTCAGAACAGCCTTTCGTACGAAGAGATTCCAATTGAGATTTTATATCATCAGATCCGTAGACTAAGGAACAAAGAAGTTCCCTTGGTCAAAGTTTTTTGGATGAATCAATCAGTTGAGGGTGCTACTTGGGAAGCAGAAGAACATATGCGAGCCAAGTACCCTCACCTCATCTTCGGAAACTCAGATCTAGCCAAAGGTAATACTCCCCCTTAATCTAGTTCCTTTCTAATAAGATATACAATACTATAGATGTCCTTATGTAAGTTCATGCACTCACAGATTACTCATAAGCTCAGAATGATTTAGATTTAGTTTCTTAGTTCTTTTTAGTTCTGCATGCTATATTATTCTCTCATATTACTCATAAATTTCATATTAACTAGCCACATTGGAGGATGAATGTTCCCAAAGGGGAGATATTGTAATACCCCGTAATTTTCCTTGCTTAAACTCATCCCAAAAATGTCAAGGATTAGCTTCTAGAAATAATGTTGTTCATTTTATGTGGAATTATTTAGATTTCAACTTTTCATTTCATAGTAAATTGAATTATCTTTCCAATGATATAAGATTCACTTAAATCCAACAACCAGGTAAGAAGTTATGGCTATTTAAAATTCCAGTCGAAAAACACCGTCATTTAGACCCTTACTGCGCCGTGGAGCAGTGTCAGATCCCAATTGTCATTTTCCAGTGGCCCTCCACGATATTGGCATCACGGAGAGGACCAATTTCCCAGTTGTGAATTTCCATAGGTCCAGGACGATAATGGCGCATCGCGCCATATGCCTAAATGGCATTACAAAGGGGCACCGCAATTACTCCGCGTCGCGGAGTCTGCCCAGTTTTTAGTTGTCATTTTCCAATGAGCCACCGCAATAGTGGTGAATTGCGGTGGCCACCCAAATCGGAAAAATATGTGTTTTCTAGTTTCATATAAATTTTAAAGGGGGTATTTTGGTAAATCCTCAACCCCCAATCCGTCCAAAAATAGAAGATTTATCATATTGGAGAGCACTTTATGCTCCATTCATCATTCTCTCTTAAAACCCTAAGGCTCATACTTCTTCTCAAAGAAACTAAAGATTTCCTCCATTAATCCTCCAAGATAATCCAAAATTAAGGATTCCCAATACAAGAGCACTAAGAATTCATCTCCAAAGCACTAATAGGAATCCAAGATTCAAGCCTTTCATCAAAGCTCATCAATTAAGGTATGTGGGGTTAGAACAAGGATAATTATTTCATCCTTGTGCACAAAACTTTATTTTATTTATAAATTTACTGCAATTTATATGATTTCCCATGAAATTCAAGTTAGGGTTTATACCCATTATTATTCTTTGCAGGATTATGAAATTTTCCATGATTTAGAAGTTGAAATACATGATTATGTTTATGTTTCCATGCATATTGCAGAAGTTTCTAGATTTTAAGATAATTTACGAACATTTACATTATCAAGTATGAATTTTTAGATGTTTTAACATGAGATTGATGCTTGGTTCAATAGACCCCATTTAAAGATTGTTGTTTCAAGATTGTTTATGCTATAAGCATCCCATGACTAGATTATTTTAAGATTTTAGATAAAGAATCCACTTTATTTCAGAAGACTTGAGATTTAAAGAAAAGCGAAGCATAGTTGGCTTTCTGTAAACCTTTGTGTACATTTTAAAGTGGATTTTTAAAGATTTTAAAGAATAGTATTGTCACGCCTTAAATTTTGTTGGGGCGGAAAGGCACCCATTTTTGGAGAACCAAATCGTAACCATGTACTTTTCATGCATATAACTATGGCACTCAAAGGTTCTACTAGTATGGATATGATGCGTTGATAAAACAAACCACATAAGTAAGTCCAAACCTACATATACAAGACTTGGCCATTGGGGCCACAATGTTGAAAAAATATAATACTACCACACTTAACTTCACATTAGTCTGTATAGCCTCTAAAAGACACGTGGACTTAGTTAAGGTCGGGACAAACCCCCTCCTTGCTCATAAATACTATACAATACCAAAATATATATAACAGACTTGAAAATCTCCGAATCAACTTGGAGCAGATGGATGTCCTGTGCTCCTACTGAGGTGATCTACTAGCTGGAGTACCTATACCTGCAACATGAAACATAGTGTCCCCCATGAAGGGTGTCAATACAAACAGTGTACTGAGTATGTACGACATGAAGTGACTATAAATAAGATAAGATCTCAACAAAATCATTTATCAATATATAACTATAAAGATAAGGATAGAATACCAACTTTGCTTGTGCTAATGGGATCATGTACATTACATCCCTTACTTTGATTTATTCTTCTTTACTTTATAAGATTATAAGGCATAATACAAATGACCAGCTGATCAGTGGTAAAAGAGGATGACCTATGCTAGGCATTTTAACCGCTGGGATACGTTCCTCATAAGTATACAAATCGGGATCAACCCATGCTAGGCTTTCCTTTTGCCCCTGGGATACCATACGTAATGTTGGGATCGACCCATGCTAGGTGTTTCTTCCACCCCTGGGATACCACCCAAAATATATAGAATCATTTCAGATCATTCTTTTCGTCTTTAAAGTTGTTATTTTGGTGGTCATGTATTAGATTTGGAACTTTGGACCAGTAGCAAAAGGTATGCAAATATGCACTAGATGAAGTAGCAATGAGGTAGAATATAACAATAATAGAAATATAACACATAGGAGCTCCATGGGTCATGTTGACTAAGAGAACAACTCATAAGGCTTATTTATGAAATCACCCATATCATACTAGTATTTGGAAAGGAAAATGGACATAATTAGTAACAAACACATCTTTAGGTGCTTTAATATCCTAACAAGTTAGAATAAGGTTGTTAAACACCTTGGGGGTTGTACCCTGTAGTTATGTATAACTTGAAAGGAAGAACGCTTAGGAAGCTTACATTGTAACAAAGGAGTAACATTCAGGCCAAAGAGTATAGGATCGTTGAACCAAACATACCTTGTTGCACAACTGATCACACTTTCACTTAACGTCTTCCCTTTTAGATTACTAATCTACAATAGCATAAGAATAGTATTAGAATCTAACTAACATATTCACGGCATTTAAACTTACTAAAACAGTAACCGGGTAGTAATCCACAATCAACTAATCCAAGGGTGTTCTCTCAACCTCATTCTTCTCCAATTACATTCAAACGCAATTGAACTTCTTATAAGATCCCCTTAACCATTTCGTATTTATTGTACTCTCAAAATAGTATATCCAGTGATGTGGGCAGTAAACTTATGTGACATTCAATTCGGTAGTGTACTATTATACTCTTCTTCTACCTTTCAATGCTAATTATTCACACCATTCCTCCAACGTCAACCAAACAGCCCCTAACATACATATATAATATAGATCCAAAACATCCCCAAATATCCCTTTATATGGCAACCAAAAATTGAACTCACCATCACTTGAGTTCTTAACAACAATATATACACAATCCTCAACCAACACACGTATATAGGAAAAGGGAAAAAATGGACAGTAGCCATACCTTAATTTCGGTGGAATTTTATTCCCTATATGTATATCTCTGAAATAGCTTCATACCTTTACTCACAAATCAAAAGTGAAGAGAAAAATCTCTTAATAATTAAGGATAAAGGGACTGCCAAACGTAAAAAGGGATATCTTATAGTTTAATCATGGAGAACATAATCCTTATAGTATTCTTAATATGTGTTCATAATTTGTTCAGTTACCTTTAACTTGGAATGAAGATTTCCAACGAACCCTAGTGGAATTTTAGGGCTGCTGCATAGCTAAGAGAGAACAAGAGAGAAAATCTTGATAGCTATTT
This sequence comes from Capsicum pubescens, assembly GCA_030864215.1. Taxonomy (NCBI): domain Eukaryota; kingdom Viridiplantae; phylum Streptophyta; class Magnoliopsida; order Solanales; family Solanaceae; genus Capsicum; species Capsicum pubescens. The sequence goes on along the minus strand of CM061544.1, from coordinate 185,697,103 downwards.
TTTTGGGTAATTAAAATAAGATATAAGGGATGGTTTTAATCCCTTTAAAAAGAGCTTCTCTTTGCCAATTTTCTTGGTCATTTTTGGGCCATAATTTATCAAGTAGGTGATGCACCTACATTCCAATTATATTGGGCCTTTGTGGATTAAAAACTATTGGTCCTTGGCTGCCCATTCTCCTCATTTTCTCTTCTTTAATTTGGGCCAGAATTAACTTAAGTAGTTGGTAGTGCATTTGGTATAATAATCTTGTCAAGGGATCCTTAATAGGTGATTCACCTACTTAGTTTTTAGTTTGGTCAAAAGGTCAAAGTAGTTGATTCACCTACTAGCTTAAAATAAGTCAAGCAAGCACCTAAATATTTTATCCCATTTTAAGATCGAAATGCTTATAGTTAAACTTAAAACTTGGTCACTTCATCCTTTAGATTCAAATACCTACTAAATGGCCCAAGTTTAGATGCTCTCATCGATGGTAACTTAATCATACCATGTTTCAGTACATGTGGGAATTCCTCCAAACCTATCTTACCGTCACCAATCACATAGGATATCCGAGCCCATTACCTACCCCATAATTCCAAATCAAGTTCCACATAAGTAGAACTAGTACACGTGGAATATAGGGTGTTACATCCTACCCCCCTTAGAAACATTCATCCTCGAATTCTAACATAACTAGCTAACCTAAAGGAATATATGACTAAGTTTAAACTCATTGTTATCTACATAACATTTCTGTATTTATACTTACTTGTTTATGACCCAAATTAGCATCATTGGACCAAGCCTTTAGATTCAAATAAAAGTGGGTATTTTGACTTTATTTCTTCTTCGGCTTCCCATGCAATTTCTTCTACTTGCGGGCTCCTCCAAAGTAATTTTACTGAAGCAACTTCTTTATTTCTTAATTTCTTAACTTGCCGATCTAGTATAGCAGTAGGCACTTGTTCATAGGTGAGTTCTTCCATAACCTACACATCTTTAGTAGGAGTAATATAAGATGGATTTCTTATGCACTTGCATAGAATTGAGACATGAAACACCGGATGCACCATTGAAAGCTCTTGGGGTAGGTCTAACTCATATGCCACTTGGTCAAATCTTTAAATAATTTTATATGGCCCAATGTAGCGGGGACTTATTTTTCCCTTTTAAACCAACCTCATTACCCCTTTCATTGGATACACCTTCAAGAACACCCAATCTCCTATAGCAAACTCTAACCTTCTTCTTCTAGTATCCACATATGATTTATGTCGTCTTTGAGCTGTTTCTAATCGTTGTTGTATCACCTTAACTTTTTCTATGGATTTATGTAAAAGATATGGCCCAAATAAGGTAGGTTCACCCACTTCAAACCACCCAATTAGTGATCTATACTTTCTTCCATATAAAGCTTCATAAGGTGCCATTTTGATACTCGAGTGATAACTATTGCTGTATGCAAACTCAATTAATGGAAAATGATTATCCCAACTACCTTTGAAGTCCAATACATAAGCACCCACATATCCTCTAATTTTTGGATTGTACGTTCTTCCTGTCCATCCGTTTGAGGGTGAAAAGTTATGCTTAAACTCATTTGCATTCCCAAACTCTTCTAGAATGACCTCCAAAAATGTGCGGTAAATTGAGCTCCCCTATAAGATACTATAGATATTGGGACTCCATACAACCTAACTATCTCTTTAATATATAATTTTGCATACTTTTCAGTTGTGTACATAGTCTTAACCGGTAGAAAGTGTGCTGATTTGGTGAGTCTATAAACTATTACCCATATAGAATCAAACTTTTGAGATGAGCGAGGTAGACCAGTGATGAAATCCATGTTGATCATATCCCACTTCCAAGTTCAAAGCTCCATAAGTTGAATATAGCCTCCTGGCATTTGGTGTTTGTAACGCCCCACATTTCGGACTGGAATGAAAATCTGTCATTCATATGCGTATATGTTCCAAAAGCCTTGAATCCCATGTAAATTTAGTGTGTTAATCAATTATGTAGTGTGGGAATCTATTTGAGCATGACGTTAGATCATAGAGGTCCCTTAAATCAAGGACAAGTTGAAAGCTTTCCTATCGTTCAAGTTTTAGTGAGCGTCAAAACTCAGGTCAACTTAAAACGATCATAACTCCTTGTATATATCGAATTAGAGGACCTACTATATGTCAAATAAAATCACTTTGAATTAACTTTCCAACGATACCAATTTCTCCAAAATCCGATATCGGAGAAAAAAGAATACCCATTTTACTCCAGCATGTCAGCCTGGAAAACTGAGTGATGATATTCGTGATAACTTATCACAAATGTGACGACCTATCACAAACGTCGTCAGCCTTAGGCAGAATCCAGCCCCTAGTGATGACATTTCTGATAAGTTATCACAAGTGTGATGACTTATCATGAATGTCGTCAGCCTTAGGCAGAAACCAGCTTCCAAGTGACAACATTTGTGACGACTTATCACAAATCTGACGACATTTCAGCCTTGGTTGTAAGCTAAGATTTTCAGAAATTGGGAAGTGGTTTCGTAAGGGTATTTTGGTATTTTCCCTCACCTCCCACGACTTATAAACCTCAAGGGACGTAACTTTCTCTTATTTTTCTTTAGTTAAACATCTCAAAAACCCTCTCTTACACTTTCAACCACAAGATTAGGGTTCATATTAAAATCATCTCCCAAAAGCAAGATTCAAACCTTTTTGCCAAGATAATCACGAATTAAGGTTTCCAATCCAAGAACTCTCCAGCAACTCATCAAAGTTTCCTTTCTAAGGTATGCATAGTGTTCATCCATGGATCCCTTTCATCCATGGAGCTCAAGAATCATGTTTTAAATTATAAATTGTTATTTCCTTGTTGTGTTATGACTATATTCATGTTGATGATTGTTGTTTGGATTCAACGTTGTATCTTGATGTATTTTTCACAAAGCATGTGAGTAGGTTAGTTGAAACCCATGAATTTTGGATGGATTAAGATTTTCAAATTGATAAGTACACCTATGCCCAAAGTGGCGCATGTAAGGTGTTTGATAAAATACCAAGAATGATAGAATCCATGTTTTTATGACTTAGCAGTGCTTAAATGACAAGTCCATGTTCTATTCCTTATGTTTCCACAAGAATTCCATGTTATTGATATGTGTTGTTGTTGTCATATGGAATGTCCATGATATTGAAGTATGAAAGTATACCCATGTTATATGTATTCCCTTTCATATATAAAATGTTGAGAACCATGTGTAGTGTGAAATCCTCTATTTATGGTATTACGAATTGTGGATTCTATTCCTATGATCAAGAAGTATCATGTGTGTCATTTTCCTTCCATAGAGTCCTGGGGGTACCAGTACCCGAAAAATATAGTTGTGTGTCTAAAGCCGAGTCAGTCTCAAGATAATCTCAGTCGTTCTATGATCAGTAGAACTCAGTCAGTTACAGAATTCAAAACTCTCAGACAGTTATAGAACTTAAGAAATCTCAGTAATCTAAGTATCGTTATCATTCTAGCTTCAGTTCAGTACTTAGCTCAGATCTCAGTAGCATTCAAGAAATCAATTTAGAACTTAGAATCATTCAGTCAGATAATAGATTCAGTAGTATTTCGTCAGATAACGGAACCAAGTAAACTCAGTCAGCTCAGTCAAGTAAAAAACTCAGTAACAGCTTCATTTCAGTTTAAGTACAAGTTCAAAGAATCAATTCATTTTCTTTCAGTTGGGAGTAGGAGCTAGCACCGAGCGATTGCAAGGATGACAGATGCCCGTCAGAGAGGCAGAGTCGTTAGGAGTAATCCCTGAACTCCAAAACTACGTAGCCAGGGAAGGATGTAGGATTCACCTATCAGAAAAAGGCTTGTCATCCGTCAGAGAGGCTTGACTATTATACTGCCTTAGGCTTGACTTCCTACGAGGGTCACCTGTCAGATAGGCTTGACCAGAGAGGTCTTTACCCGTGGCACGGTGTAGATACCTTTTAGCTGGGGTTACAGGTTGGACCCCACTAGTTATGTGAGAACTCCCACAGTTACAGTTTCAGTATCAGTCTTCAGAGTAGAACTCAAAAATTAGGACTGTCAGATATAGTCATCAATTTCAATAAGGAACTTAGATAGTTCCACAGATTCAAAGACCACCCACTAGATAGGCTTGGTCTAACATAAAGTTATTCAGTATCAGTACTTACAGAGGTCACCCACCAGATAGGCTTGATCTCAATCTCAGATTTAGTTGAGTATTCTCAATATCAATTCCAGAGATCACCCGTTTGTTAGACCTGATCTCAAGATTAGTCACTTTTAATCATTATTAGAAGATTTAGACTGTTAGATACAGTCTCTCTGTATCAGTTATATCGGTTAGGTCGATCATCACAATTATATCAGTTAGATCAGTCGTCATAGCTTACGTTATCAATATTCGGTTCAGGACTGTTAGACACAGTCAATCAGACCAGTTCTTCATAATTTGAACTGTCAGGCATAGTCGTTTATCTATTCAGTATCTCAATATCAGTAAACTTATATTGTCAGTATTCAGACTCAGTAGTTAGTATCACCACGATCTCATTTTCAGTTACTTACATGTGTATGTATTCTCATATTCAGATTAGTCTACATTGTTCATGCATATAAACCCCTTTGCATTTAGCCTACCTCACTAGTATACTCAGTACATTCAGACGTACTGATGCATTTACACTATAGTGCTTTCTCTTATGTTACACCATAGGTTCATAGGCACGAGTTCCAAAGCAGTAATAGCATTGCAGATTTCAGCAGGCAGAGTTAGCAATGAGTCCTCCTTCTCCATGGACATGATTACTACTTTATTACTTCAGTATTTCAGTTTGGCTTTCAGTAGTTGGGATTTAGGTGGATATATGATCCTTCCACTCCCTACTTCAGATAGTTAGAGGATTTCAGACTAGATTACAGACTAGACTAAGACTTCAGTATTTCGGTTTTGTTTTCGTATTGTGATATCACTTTATTCAAACATTGTTATTATTCAGATTATGTTCAGTATTCAACCTTATGGCCTTTTAGTTTATTTTTCTGCATTTATATTCATATATTATGTTGTGTACAGGTACAGATATCAGTCATGGGTTATCTTGTGGTCCCTCGGGGTCATGAGCACCGTGTAGCATTCCGGTTTAGAAAATCAGGGCGTTACAGTGCTCCACTTTGACTTGTTGATAATTTGGACATTCAACTACAAATTCTACAATGTTCTTCTTCATGTCGCCCCACTAATACACATCATTCAAGTTACGATACATTTTAGTTGAACCAGGATGGATATAATATCTTGAATGGTGTGCCTCCATTATAATTCACTTTCTTAGCCCATCTACATTAGGTACACACAATCTGTTTTGGCATCGAAGTATTCTCTCTTCTGTAAGCTTAAATGCCTTTGTCGCACCTTGTTGTATATTTACTTTAAGCTGTAAAAGAATAGGAACTATGTATTATTTCTCTTTAACTTCGGCAACTAATGAGGATTTTTTGTTTTATTTTACACAATAACGCCTTTGTCTGAGGATTCAACAAGGCGAACCCCTAAGCTAGCTAATTGGTGTAGATCCCTAGTTATCCCTTGCCTTTCCATGGGCTGCCTATAATTACTTGCCATCACCTTACGACTTAGTGCATCGGCTACCACATTTTCTTTGTACGGATGATATAAGATATCAACATTACAGTCTTTTAACAACTCAAGCCATCTTCGCTGCTTCAAATTTAGGTCCCTCTGGTTAAAGAGGTACTGTAAAATCTTGTGGTCAGTAAATATATCAATATGTACCCCATACAAATGTGGCACCATACTTTTAAAGAAAATATAACTGCTACTAGCTCAAGATCATGTGTTGAATAATTCTTCTAATGTGGCCACAATTGTCTTGAGGCATAAGCTATTACTTTACAATGTTGCATCAAAACACATCCTAAGACAACTCCTGAAGCATCACAATATACCGCATAGCCTTCCATGTTATCCGAAAGTACCAATATGGATGTAGAATTCAACTTATTCTTCAAATCTTGAAAACTTCTTTCACACATTTCATCCCATTGAAACTTAGCTTCTTTATGTGTTAACTTTGTTAAAGGTACAAAAATTGATGAAAACCCCTCAACGAACCTTCTATAATAACCTGCTAAGCCTAGGAAACTATGAACCTCCATAAGCGTCATGGTTCTTGGCCAGTTCTTCACTGCCTCTATCTTTTAAGAATCAACTCTTATTTCTTCATCAGATACAATATGACCCAAGAATGCTATAGATTTTAACCAAAACTCACATTTGGAGAACTTTTCATACAACTTACGATCGTGAAGGATTTGTAACACCTGTAGCAAATGATTAGCATGGTCTTCTTCTAATCTTGAATACACAAGAATATCATCTATAAATACGATAACAAATACATCCAACAATGGCTTAAAAACTCTATTCATCAAATCCATGAAAGTTGCTGGTGCATTAGTTAGCCCAAATGACATAACTAAAAACTCAAAATGACCATATCGTGTTCAAAAAGTCATTTTAGGTATATCTTTCTCCTTCACTCTAAGTTGGTGATAACCTGACCTCAAGTTGATCTTTGAGAAAAACTTAGCACCTTCTAACTAATCAAACAAATCATCAATTCTAGGAAGGGGATATTTGTTCTTAATTGTCACCTTATTCAATTGTCGATAATCAATACACATTCTCAACGTGCCTTCTTTCTTATGTACAAATAACACGGGTGTGCCCCAAGGAGATAGACTAGGCCTTATGAACCCTTTTTCCAACAAATCTTTTAATTGTTCTTTCAATTTATGTTATTCTGCAGGGGCCATTCTATAAGGAGGAATAGAAATCGATGAGTACCTGGGATAACATCAATACCAAACTCTACTTCTCTTTCCAGAGGTAAACCCGGAAGCTCTTTAAGAGATACATCAAGAAATTCATTTACCACTGAGATGGATTAAAGAGTTAGTGACTCCGCCTCTAAATCTTTTACCCTTTCTAGATAGAATATATATCCTCTGGATATCATCTTCCTTGCCTTAATATAAGATATAAACTTACCCCTTGGTGCCCTAATATTACCCCTCCACTCAAGGACTTCTTCCTTTGGAAATTGGAAATTCACCATCTTAGCTCGGCAATCCACTGTGGCATAATAAGAAGACAACCAATCCATACCCATTATGACATGAAAATCCACCATTTCAAGCTCCACAAGTTCAGCCAATGTATCACAATTACAAATAGTTACTATACAATTACGGTAAACTCTTCTAGCTATAATAGATTCGCTAATTGGTGTAGACACTTTAAATGGCTTAGCTAGCGATTCTGGTGTTCTTTTGAACTTTCCAGAAATTAATGGAGTAACATATGATAATTTAGATCCTAGATCAATTAATGCATATTCCTTATGTGAAAAGATGGACAATGTACCTATAACCCCGTCAGGAGAAGCCTCCAAATTTTGTCGACCTGCAAGAGCATATGTACAATTCTGAATACCACTAGAACTAGATCCCTTAACACCCCTACTACGACCAGTAGGTATCTGCTGACCCCTACCAAAAGAAGGAACCGAGGATGATGATCCAAACGTAGATCCAGTAGGTCATGCCGAATCAGCCATGCCCCCTTTTGGGCACTCTCTCATTATGTGTCCCAGTGTGCCACACCAATAACAAAAATTTGTCCCAATCTAACATGCACCTAGATGATTTATTCCACAATGCTTACAAAGCTGTCTAGGAGGTCTTGATTGGCTTGCACCTTCTTGCTCTTGATACCCCACTACTTGTGAACCTTGACTCTTACTTTTTTGCCCGAATTAATTTCCCTTAAACCTCTAATCAAGGAGGATCACATAATATGGAGTAGGAAGGTGATGGTCTAGGAGGTCTATCTAAAAATTGAGGACTGAATTCACTTTGAGATGGAGAAAATTGTCCCATAGATCTAGCCCTCTTGGAGTGCCCTCTTTCCAGCTCTTGTGTCCTTCTTTGCCTTTGATCCTCTATTTTTTGAGCAAAATTTTGTATTCTTGTTATATCCATGTATTTATTAAAGGAAACAATAGTACAATCTCTAACCAAATATGGGTCCAATCTATCCACATATCATGAAGTCTATCCTCTATAGTAGCCACTACATTAGGAGCAAAAAAGTTGGACATTAAGGGAAGGAGATTTAAACCTTGACTCTCCCTTTAGGAGAACACACCATCCCTTTAGGAGAAATGTGTTCAACCTTGAATCTCCCTCGCGCTTATATTCCCTTGGCGGAGATTTAAAAACTCATCTGCACGGGTCTCTCGAATCTCAAATGGAATATAATGATCAAGAAATTCTATTTTAAATTCTTCCCAACCGGCTAAAGGTGCACCTATACCCCTTGATTTTTTTCGAGCTTCATGCCACAATATAGCCACCCCCTTTAATTGATATGCTGCTAACTCCACTGTCTCTTTACTAGATACATGTATAATATCTAAAGCCCTTTGAATATGATCAATAAAGTCTTATGGATCTTCATTAGGATCTGACACAGTAAATTGAGGAGGGTCCAATTTAAGGAAATCCTGGGTCCGTAAACTGGGTGCCCTATCCAAACCACTAGAACCCATAGTTGGACCAGCTTGTCCTTGACCTTGTCTAGAAACTATACGTGTTAATCATTTCACTGCATTCCTCAAATATTGCTCAGTAACATTAATAGGTGACTCTGGGGGTACTCCCCTCCTCCTTAGCTCTTCTGGGGATGGAGGAGTAGAAGAAGTCTGTGATGCAAACTCATATTGGGCCTCACTTTGATCAGCATATCTAGGTAGTGATTTACCTGTACCTTCTCTGGCAGCCACCTCTACTTGCTTACTCTTCTTACGCTTACTCTTTCTTATAATCAACATCATTACTATATTGAAAAAATATATATATATAAGGTTAAATACAAGTCAACCTACATTATTGGCTCTATCACACGATCTAAGGAATGAAGAAAAAAAACAACTCCTAAATGCTTCGTATCCTCCTACTTAGAGATGTGGCGCACAACACACCCATATCCAAGACTCTAAATAGACACGGCTTTGTAGATGAATCCCTAGGATGACCTATTTTGATACCAATTTTTTCATGCCTTAAATTTTGTTGGGGCGGACAGGTACCCGTTTTGGGAGAACAAACTTGTAACCATGTAGTTTTCATGCATGTAACTATGGCACTCAAAGGTTCTTCTAGTAAGGATATGATGCGTTGATAAAACAAACCACATAAGTAAGTCCAAACCTATATATACAAGACTTGTCCATTAGGGCCACAACGTTAAAAGAACACAATACTACCATACTTAACTTCACATTAGTCTGCAAAGCCACTAAAAGAAACATGGACATAGTTAAGGTCAGCACAAACGGCCACCTTACTCAAAACTACTATACAATACCAAAATATATAATAGACTCGAAAAGCTCCGAATCAACTTGGAGCTCACCAATAGAAGCTGGATGTCCTGTGCTCCTACTGGGGTGGTCTACTAGCTGGAGTACCTGTTCCTGCGGCATAAAACATATTGTCCGCCATGAAGGGTGTCAATACAAAGAGTGTACTAATTATGTACGGCATAAAGTGACTATAAATAAGACAAGATCTCAAAAAAATCAGTTATCAATATATAAATATAAAGATAAGGATAAATTACCAACTTTGCCTGTGCCTATGGGATCATGTACATTACATCCCTTACTTTGATTTATTCTTATTTACTATATAAGATTATAAGGCATAATACAAATGACCAGCTTATTAGTGGTAAAAGAGGATGACCCATGCTAGGCATTTTAATCCCTGGGATACATTCCTCATAAGTACACAAATTGGGTTTGACCCATGTTTGGCTTTCCTTTCGCCCCTGGGATACCACCCGTAATGTTGAGATCGACCCATGATAGGTGTTTCTTCCACCCCTGGGATACCACCCAAACTATATAGAATCATTTTAGATCATTCTTTTCGTCTTTAAAGTTGTTATTTTGGTGGTCATATATTAGATTTAGAACTTTGGACCAGTAGAAAAAGGTATGCAAATATGAATGAGATGCAGTAGCAAGGAGGTAGAATATAACAATAAAAGAAATATAACACATAGGAGCTTAAATAACACCATGGGTCATGTTGACTAAGAGAAGAACTCATAAGGCTTATTTCTGAAAGCGCCCATATCATACTAGTATTTAGAAAGAAAAATAGACAGATTTAGTAACAAACAAATCTTTAGGTGCTTTAACAACCTTACAAGTTAAAATAAGGTTGTTAACCACCTTGGGGGATGTACGCTGCAGTTATGTATAACTTAAAAGTAAGAACACTTAGGAAGCTTACTTTGTAACAAAGGAGTTAGATTCATTCCAAAGAGTATAGGATCGATGAACCATACATACGTTGCTGCACAACTGATCACACTTTCACTTAACGTCTTCTCTTTTAGATTACTAATCTACAATAGCATAAAACTAGTATTAGTAGATAACTAACATATTCACGGCATTCAAACTTACTAAAATCGTAACCGGGTAGTAATCCACAATCAATAAATCCAAGGGTATTCTCTCAACCTCGTTCTTCTCCAATTACATTCACACGCAATGTAACTTCTTATAAGATCCCCTTAATTGTTTTGTCTTTATTGTACTCTCAAACTAGTATATCAAGGGATGTGGGCAGTAAACTTATGCGATATTTAATTCGGTGGTGTACCATTATACTTTTCTTCTACCTTTCAATGGAAATTATTCACACCATTCCCCCAACGTCAACCAAGCAGCCCCCAACATACATACATAAAACATATTCAAAACAGCCCCAAATATCCCTTAATATCGCAACCAAAAGTTGAACACACCATCCCTTGAGTTCTTAACAATAATATATACACAATCCAGAACCAACAAATGTATATAGGAAAAGGTAAAAAATGGACAGTAGACATACCTTAATTTTGGTGGTAGTTTATTCCCTTAATGTATATCTCTTAAATATATTCATCGCTTTACTCACAAATCAAAAGTGTAGAGTAAAATTTCTTAATAATCAAGGATAAAGGGACTGCCAAACTTAAAAAGGGATATCTTATAGTTTAATCATTGAGAACATAATCCTTATAGTATTCTTAAGATGTTCTCATGATTAGTTCACTTACCTTTAACATGGAAGGAAGGTTTCCAAAGAACCCTAGTGGAATTTTAGGGTTGCTGCATAGCTAAGAGAGAATAATAGAGAAAATCATGAAAGCCATTTTTTTGTCTAGTAAAAATAAGCTATAAGAGCTGGTTTTATTCCTTTTAAAAAAAGATGCTCTTGGCCGAATTTCTTGGTCATTTTTGGGCCATAATTTATCAAGTAGGTGATGCACCTACTTTCCCATTATATTGGGCCTTTGTGAATTAAAAATTATTGGGCCTTGGCTACCCATTCTCCTCCTTTTCTCTTCTTTAATTTGGGCTAGAATTAACTTAAGTAGGTGGTAGTGTATTTTTTCCAATAAGATTGTCAAGGGATCCTTAATAGGTGATGCACCTACTTAGTTTTTAGGTTGGTCAAATTATCAAAGTAGGTGATTCACCTACTAGATTAAAATAAGTCAAGCAAGCACCTCAATTTTTATTCTATTTTAAGATGAAAATAGATTTAATTAAACTTAAAACTTGGTCACTTCATCCTTTAGATTCAAATACCTACTTAAGGGCCCAAGTTTAGATGCTCTCATCGATGGTAACTTAAACATACCACGTTTCAGTACATGTGGGAATTCCTCCAAACCTATCTTACCATCACCAATCATATTGGATATTCGAGCCCATTACCAACCCCATAAGTCCATATCAAGTGCCACATAGGTAGAACTAGTACAGACGGAATATAGGGTGTTACAAGTACTTAGCACCGAGATGGGTAAGTTACTATGGTTTCAAACCCCATAACTATATTCCACCATATGTGGATGACTCGGATTGTGATCACATAGATTAGATTGTTCTATTTTGATGGCAAGGATAGAACAGCCCTATCCTTACAGGGGATAGTCGTGGGACACCATGGATTCCCACATGGTGTACAAATCGGTTATAAGAACCTCCCAAAAGATATCCCCTACTCTTAAATAGTTTTGTTTGACTTGAAGCCTTGAGATGCTCAAAATAATTTTTCATACTTCACTTAGCCTATGTGATTTGAGAAAATAGAGCAGTACTATGGATTTTAGAACTAAGTGTGATGACTCACAAGATTTAGATTACATGTTTTATTATTCATGCTTTACGTCCAGATTTCAAATTACTCAAGCTTATGTGAGTCATTTACATTTAGCATGCATGATTTTGTAAACTGTGATGATATTATTTACTTATTTCATACGCTACCAGATACTCAGTACATCATCAAAGAACTGATCCAAATATTTTTCTTTGTGCTATATTGTCTCACAATGTAGGTACAGGTGCTAGTCTCAGTAGCGTGGTTGATCTTCGAGCATCTTATATACATCCCTGCAGTTGGTGAGTCCTCATAGTTTTGAGGGTTTAGTTATTCATATTTCCAAGTTATTAGTAGATATTTCTTTACTAATTTCAGACAGTTGAGTCAGCTGGGGCTTGTCCCAGTGACCCTATAGATTCAGATAGTAAAGGCTTGTCGGACTGTTAGATTCAGATTTAGACCTTTGAGTTAGTATTCCAATTTTCATTATTTGTTTTATTAGACTTTTGAAATTTAGTATGATTCAGATATACTAAGAAGATTCTAGACTGCTTTCCGCATATGTTATGATTTTTCATCTATATTTCCCTATATTGAGATTTAGATCTAGAAAAGGAAACCAGGGTTATCTCAGAACTACTTGTAGTTCGAAGAACCGTGTGGCATCCCAGGATCTAGATTTCGAGGCATTACATATAGGGAGATATGGAAATGATGGACTATCAAGACTATGGTTTACTACCTTTTAAAATCTTAGAAATAAGTGTACTTAGAGTGCAAATCATGCCAAGATAATCATACTAGAAATAGGGATGCTTGATAGAGGTTTTGGGTGATTACAATTGTACACTTGTTAGGTGATCGAAAGAATCACTGGATTAAATCATTGTAGTTTTATTGAAAGATTAACTACCTTGATCTTCGACCTACCCTATACCTTATTTTACAACTAAAGATCATGTTAAACTATTATCAACCTACGTGCTTTTACTTTTAGGTAGACATAATCCCAAAACTTCATCCAAACTTTAGTTTGCATCAAAAGTGTTATTTAGTATGTTGTTAACCAAAGATTGTCACATAAAAGTTCAAAATGAATCTCCCCCCATTTTATTTTACATATCTATCTCCGCACATTGATACAAACCACCACGGGCAGCCAAGGGATCACAATCAAATCCATCTTCACAAGAATAATCATAATTCGGATTTCCTAAATATTTAAGCACATCAAGGTCATCTTAACCCGATTGATCATTTTGCACACCCTCACCAGTTGTTGGAAACTCACAGGCCAACATAGACTCACCTTGGTTTTTACAAGGGTCAACTAGTGTGTGAATACTCTCATTACTTGGTAATGGGTCGTTATTCATGTTACAAGTGCTAGCACTAGTTGGACACAAATCATTTTTTTGAGAAGAAGTAATTTTGTCATCTATAGGATAAACTAGTGTTTGCTTACTTATAAAAAGAATTGGATCTTCTTTCAACCTAGAAATACTAAGAGTATTCCAATGGGATGACTCATGCAATTCCTCTTTAGGTAAACCAACAACTACATCCACTTGGCTACTACTAGCCACATCATATATTCTATGTTTGTAGGAGTGTAGGAGATAGCATTTTTACCTTGTAGCCTACATGAGGTACGGTCTTCACCTTGGTATGTGTCATGTCAATCTTCTTGCTTATTTGGGAAGCTCTCATTACAAGGGATTTTGTCAAGAATTCTCCCTTGAATGATTTCTTCATCTCTTATGGAGTGATTGGAGTCCTTTTGACCTCCCATGCAACCCAACCTTCCATTTATCATTTTCATTTCACCCTATATGGATCCCAAATCACCCTTCATTGATGCCATATCCCCTTTTATTATGTCAAAATACGGATTCAACCTAGCCATATCACGGGAAATGGCTTCAAGATGAGAGAAAATAACATTAGTAGCATTTTTTCCATAGATTGGGTGGTTGATCCCTCGGGTTCCATGGTTTTTGTACCTAAAACAAGGACACAAACCTAGAAAATGAACAACAAGTTAGTTCAAATAACCTCACAACACCCACTCTTAGTTTTTACCTCGCACTTGGTTTCACAAGTGTTGAAAATTGGCTTGTACTTTGTGAGTTATTGAGGGATGAGTCTACTTTTTCCCCGAATAGATTTTTGTTTGAGTTGACTCAAAGAAAATTTTCTTTCAGACTTTAACCAACAAAACACAATGAATTATGAAATGATAAAAGCACACAAGGAACGATAACGCGAAAGAAAGAGCACTAAACTAATTATCAACCTAATAGGTAGTTACTAGTTTGCTAGTAATTGATAGAATCAACAAAATAAAACTAAGAAACAAAAATTAGAACCTAAGAAATCCAAGTTTGAACCAAAAATCCAGTTATCTACAAAAACATGACGTGGCACCTTGTGATTGGACATTAATTTTTTTTGACCTTCAACTTTTATCTCGGCTTAAGACTTAAACAAAAGAGAGAGAGACAATTTTGAGGGGGGAATCCAAGTTTTGGAGCCTTTTCAACCTTTAAAATGGATTTGAAATAAGATGGTTCCCCCCTTGTACTTTCAATTGTACTTTAATATTCTCTTTGTTCCTTCTTCTTTTGGATGACTTGAATATGCATGGAATATTATTTTGTACAAACAACTTTTTCACTCTCTTTCTTCCTTTTTGTAGATCAAACACTCTTTATGAATATTCTTCTTCAACAAGATTTGAAGATGAAGAAGAACAACATGAATATTCAAGAGTTGACCAAGATATGACACAAGGCAAATGACCTCCAAATTCAAATTTTCTTGTAGATCTAGGGTCCCTTTGCCAAGATAAGCATAAATATCACAAAATCAAACACAAAATGTCACAATCACTACACACCATACGAAATCCACCCACATAAAGCTTCAAACTCAAGTTCAACAATGGTAGAATGCTCAAAACTACCCAGATCTTTCTCAAAACTTAGATCTAGACTATATTAGTGCTAGTGAGAAAGGATATAGCACTTAAAACTATCAAAACAAACCAAAAACTAGAATATCTAAGTGCTAAGATTTGGATCTACTACCAATACAAGACTCAAGACCATTTTTGTGATTTATTTGGACTTTGACTCTTTTTTTGTGAAGATTTTCTTTAAGGTAACAAAAATCCAAGAATTAGAGTTTTGGGAACAAATCTAATACATGGCTCTTTATACCAAATAATAAGAGAAAACAAGATATAAAACCGAAACTACAACTAAAGAAAGGAGATGAAAAAGACTTAATGACACTAGATAAAAGATAACTCACGGATTCAACACAAACACAAGAGAAATTACATAGAAAATAAAGATAGATAGTGAGAAATAACAATCACAATACCTAAGGAACTAAGGTGTATAATAAACACCAAAACCCATATAAGCTTGAAATTGGAACACCACATCTTACGTTGACTTAAAAGGGACTCGAAGCACCCCAAAGCACCAATGTTTCTAAGTTGAATTGCAACCCAAGTTATTCTACATCTAGAATTTCCCTAGGTACAATGGCTTTTCTATGCCCTACACTATAAACACTGTCTCTGAAGAGAATTGTCTTTTAATATCATTCAAAAACTAATGAAAAATAGTAACCTAAATGTCTATTGATAGTTATTACCTAAAAAACCAAAATACCCTTAATGAAGAGGGCTCCTATGGAGTGTAAAAAAAAAGAACAAAAAGACCAAATCACCCTTAAAGAATGGGAGGTCATGGAGTGTCTTAAGACTCATCTTCACACTTCAATATATATGCAATCACTTGTTCTATTTTGGCCTTCACAATTATTCTTCAATACTTAGGTCTCTCGGGTGCCTCATCAAGAAAAGGTCCCAAGAAACCTTCCACACATGGAATTGCTCCATTGATTGCCCATAATGGTCTCTCCATTCATGTTATTTTGTCCTCAATGAGACCACAATCGGATTCTCTTTGTGTTGGCCTTGCATAATGTCATCAAAAACTATGTTGGCCATTTGCCTCATATAAAAAATGCAATAGGAGGGAGTCCATCATGAACTCTAAAGTAATTTACATAAAAATTGAAAATAGAAGGATTAGAGCCTTATTGATACTCAGATCATTAGTTTGACACAAATCAAGCAAAAAAGACAATTTTTTATCCTGTCAATGATTTATCACACGTAAACTAAGCTAGGACTCCATCCAGATAGAAATACAGCTAAAATATAATATCAAGCCATTTTGAGGAAAAACTTTTATTCTTTAAGCTACATGGTGTATAAGCTATTAGAATTAGAACTCAAAATAAAATAATGAAAGCCAGACCTTCTTAACAGAACAAGTAAGTTTATGGATGATATTACACCAAGTTAATTACAAAATATACTAGTAGGTATCCATTGCCACATTAAGCAAGACAAAGGACTTAAAAAACTCTATTGAACTTAAAACTAAAGAGAAGGCACAAAACAAAGTGCTTGCTATCAAAGTAGACACGGATAATGTTCAGATGCAAAACCAACCCAAGGAAAGAAAGAGTAACTATTTTATAGTAATGTTAAAGGGAATCTTGAAGTTCAGGCTTTTGAGTCAATCACACAAGTAAGATAGACTTAAAGAGAAGTAAACAGTAAATAATCAAATCATACTCACAACCTTAAACTAATATTTTCTCTCTCTGACGAGATAAGCAGATTCAAGAATATGATTTAATCAAAACAGCGACAAGCAAAGAAGACCAAACAAAGATTTAAGTCAGGATTTTCTAGACATATTAATGTAGTGAAGAAACTTTTAAAAGATTGCTAGGATGGAGAAAAGGTAAAAAGGGAGAATAATACAATCATCTACAGAAAATGAATAAAGAAATTAGGTAAATCAAGGAAGACTAAAGATGAAATTCTAATGCATATGAGAATCATCAGTGATAGTCTAGTAAATAAGAAAAAAAGTTGGACATCCTTAAAGGAAACATGTTGTTCTCATTTTTTTTGATGTTGATCACCCTACCCCTCTCCCGACTAATTCACAAAGAAATTAATGCATAAAAGGGTCATAGAAGGATCCCCGAATGAAATACCATCTATTTATGAACTTACTATACTATTCTCATCAAAGTTGCCAACCAAGAGAAATTGGGAAAAACTTGTAACATGTTCAAAGAAAGCATAACAGTTCGAACAACTATTATTTAAGAAATAAAAAGGTTGAAACGCGATAGAGAATTAAGTGATAAAGCTAAGGAAATCATACATTTTGTTGATATGGAAATTGTAAGTCAACACTTAACAAATAATACTTAACTCAAAAGGAACTACAGGCATCATGGTAGGCTAACATGAGATATTTTGAAATTGATAGAAAATGGTGATAATGATAAAATTAATAACATGATCATATCTTATGATAATAGCCACAACAATTCTCTTTTAAGCAAAACCAAAATAAATGTCACAAGTTCTTGAACACGCTGCCAAAATAGTAAATCAACATGGCCTGAATGTTTATTCAACATAAGGAATGACCAACATAATAGTCATGACAAAAGTCCTAAGGCCTTTGAGGTTTCTACAGCAAAAAATCCCAGAAACATTATTATTAAACTATGAAGCGACTAATACGAGGAACTAGATGAAAAAGAAAATGATGATAAAATTAAAGGGTAAAAAATATGTTTACCTCTTTCGGAGAAATAAAATTAGACTATGAACTACCATCGAGAGCTCGACCACCATAGTTAAACTTTGTTGCGACTCTGAGAAATTTGACGATCTTTCGAGAAAAATTTTTAACTAAAAAATGAGACTTTTGCTTGATAGTTTTTCAACCTCCAAGACTTGATCTTTTAGCTCACAAAAAGGGATTTTATAAGAAGAATTTTTGGATGAATTCATGTTTTTGGCAATGTGGGAGCAACAACTTAAAGGGCATTTTGGGGATATTGAAATAAAGGATAAGGGAGAGGTGATTGTTTTTATTGTTCAGTATAATTTGAAATTCAAAAAAAGAGCTGAGTTGTTGTTTACAAGCGAGTTCACTGAAATTGTGGGTCAGTTTTGGGTTGAGTTTGAGTCAGTAGTCTAGTGCAAATCATCGTTTATGGTGGTTGTTGGAATGGGTCGGGTGCAGGTCTGGTCGACGGGTTGAGGTTATTGGTCGAAGCTGGTGGATGGGTTTGAATCCAGTTATGAAGGTTTGCTATTTTTAGGGGTTTTTTATTCGCTGAAAGCTGTTGCTGTAGTGAAGTCAGTATTGGCATGGCTATTGGGTTTGTTGTTATTGATAGGTTCAATGTTATCGATGTTGGTGTTTTGTATTATTATCGTCATTTTGTTGTTGTTGATAAGTGAGAGAAGGGATTGTAACTGGGTTGAATCGGGTTGGGTCTTGAATTTTTGGGCCTGTTGATAATGTTATTTTTTTTGGTGCTACGTGTTTACTGAAGAGGAGAATGGGCCGGGTCAATAGAGATTTTGGGCTGACGGTCCAATTGAAAAAGGGAAAGGGGTTGATTTTAATTATTGTTATTGTTGTTTGGGCTGGTCTTTGTGGCCCAAAATTAAAAATGGGAAAGGGTAGAAATTGGTTATTTATAAAATGGTCAAATTATCTAGAATTTTAGTCAATTTATTTAATGTTAACCAAATTGAATATCTATTAACCAATTGCATTACAATAGCGATCAAGTCAATTTCAATTATGGTCAATTTTAATAAATCGACTAAATTGAAACAAAGCTTAAAAAAAATTAATGATGGATTCATTCTCGAGTTTCCTAGTTTAATAAAATAAATTATATATTTCTCCAAATAAATTATTTTTGAGAACAAATTAAATCAAGATTTTACCCATTTGAATTGATTTTCAAGATTAATCTCAATAACAGACTATTTTTGATAAAAATGTTCATTTAAATAACCAAATTTATACAACCTCGCATATATAAATACGAAAATATATAATCGTCACTTAAATAACAAAATTAATTCAAAATAAATATTTTTAGAGCTAATTGTGCAAATGAAATAAATATTTTGATTTTATTAACAATCAAAGAAACTCAAGATTAAATTTGTCGCGGAGGGCAAAAATTAGGTGTCAACACAAACCATATATATATCCATTCCTTCCTCTTGTCTGCCACTAATGACACTCCCATTTTGTCTTAGATGTCCTCATTACTAATTGTATCATTCTAGTAGGCTCACATGTCTATCTCAATATCCACATTTCCACCACTTGTATCTTTTAAATATGGGAATTCTTGATAGGCCAACACTTTGTCCCTCACAAAAACAAGTATAACTACTACTTTATAGATCTTACATTTAATTTTTAGTGGTACATTCTTGATGACAAGACTCAAGATGCAAGCCTTTACTTTAAATAGTCGAACTATTACAATATGTGACATCATCATTGATCTCCATATTTCAATGGATCAAAGATAAAAAATACATAAATTTGTCACTCTTATGGGAAACTTTTGTTTCAAATCTCACTTCTCTTCATGCATCATATTATGTCATCATAGAATTTACATTCCAGATACTTTGTTTTGGCCCTTCTCAACTTAATTAATTAAGACTCTAGAGTCTGTTCCACACCTCTAATATAATATTAACTCTTCCATGAGCCCCTTAGTTAAAATAATTTCATATGAAAAATAACATACATATGGCACCCAACCTTGAATATAAAGCATCAATTTATCCATCATCAAAGAACACAGAAATAGGCTATGTGTTGATCCTTGGTGAAACCTCATCTTGACTAGAAAGTGCTTCGAGGAAGAAACCATTTTTATCCCAGTCTTGGTTCCATTATACATGTCCTTTTGATGAGTGGTAAGTTTGCCACTGATTTACACTAAATCTTCGGGCACATTAATATGCTTTAAATGTGTAAATGAGATATAATGGTCATAGACTGCACGAATGTTCACATCTTGCAGATGTGAAAGCAATGAGATCAAAAGATGTGGATTAGAGCTAAAGATTAGATCAAAAGTAACGAAGAAATTGCTACCGGTGACTCAGAGAAGAAAAGTCCTCAGTTACAACGGTCGCGATTTGAGCAGCGCAATTGCAGTCAAATCTCCACGACCGCGACATAGCAGAATAAATAAGTAAAGGCATTGTGGTCAATTCGGACATCTAATTCAAGATTTGTATTGAATATCCAAACACATTTTCAAAGGGGGAAAGAAATGAGAGAGGAAGTTGGAGAGAGAAAAAAAGGAAAGCCCTAGAATTTGGGTAAAAAATTTAATTGTTCATAGTTAGAGTAATTATTATTCCAAAATAAAGTTGGTGAATTTGAAGTGTGGACATGAAGATTATTTACCTTCTCTCTTATCTCGTAAGTAGCTAATTTCTTTACTCTTGGGATTATGTTGAACAAAAGTGTATTTGTGCGTGGGAGTTGATGTGTTTGAATGATTTTTAGTTGTTGATTATGGATTCCACCATTGTTTGAGCTTATTAGTTGGAACTTGTGGGTGAAAACCCTAAATCTCCAAATGGGTTGGATGGGTAAAAACCCCAAACAGTTAAAATCCTTCACCATTCTTGAAAGACAGATAAAGGTGAACATATGGTAACTCATAAAATCCTTGAAAGAGGGTTATAGGGAGAAAAGAAATGGTGGACAATTAAACCTATGGTTTAGTACCTTTTTGAAATCTTATAAATAATTGTAATTAGAGTGTAAATCATGTCAAGATCATTATCCTAGAAATAGGGATGCTTGATTGAGGTTTTGGGTGATTACGAATTGTACACTTGTTAGGTACATGAAAGAGTTAATGCGTGAAATCATTGTGGTTTTTTTGAAAGATTAACTACCTTGAACTTTTACCTAGCCTATCCATTAGTTGACAACTAAAGATTATGTTAAACCATTACAAACCTGCATGCTTTTAATTTTAGGTAGACATAATCCCAAGATTTCCTCCAAACTTGAGTTTACATCAAAACTGTTATTTAGTGTATTGTTAACCAAAGATTGTCACAAAAAATATCAAAACCAATCCCCCAATTTTATTTTACATATTGTGTTTGTTGTCATTTCAGGTAACATTTTATTAATTAGAACACCCATAAGATTTGAAATTTATACTTTACTCCTTGTGGATTTGACCCCAATGTGAGTTGGGTAATTGACAATGGTTTCCTCACCCTTCAAACATGGGAGTGAGTTGAGAGTTATCAAAATGGTGCCATTGTCGGGGAGTGAAATATAAATTTTGCATGTGCAGTGTGATTTTTATTTTGGTGCACCCGTGGTGAATTTAATTTGATTTCCTTATTGTTTTTGATCTTTGATTAGGTAAACATTATTATTCCCAAATCATCTTAAGTCACGAGGAATAGGATAATTTTGGGGTCAGAGATCATGAAAGTGCCATTCGTATTCCCTCCATCGAGGAGCATAGAGTATTTTATGGTATAAGTTTAATGATACAATTGCTCCACTTAAAGGGATTTTCAGGGGTGAAGTCCATGAAAACCTGAATACCAACTTAAAGGAATTCGTGAAAGTCTATGCTCCATTAAATATTGTACATATATCCTAAGATTCTTCCCAGTTACGCATTTCCCATTTTGTCTCATTGGAAAGGCAGTATTATGGCTATGATCTTTGCCCCCCAGATCTATTTCTTCATGGACAAGTCTCATAGAGGCCTTCTTAAGTCAATACTTCCCACCTTCTACAATGTTGAAATTGCAGGATGAGATTGTTCATTTCCGCTAATACCACAAAGAATCGTGGTACAATGCTTGGGGAAGATTCAAGGAAACACTTTTAAAATTCCCCACCCATGAGATGACAGAGAAGATTCTTCTCCAAATATTTTATAGGGTATTGTACTAACAAAATATGGCCATAATGGACAAGGATCATTCATTAACTCGCCATATGGGACTATTTTAAGAGTCTTGGACCAAGTGGCAATTTGGTGTAAGGGTTGGGACATAAACGATGCCGAGGTGGCCATGGGGGATACCTCCTCATCCTTTGAGTACCACGATACAAAAATTAAAAGGAAGAGATCGATGCAAATCTGGTCAAGGTGATTCCATGCCTTGAACTACTACTCGAGCATATGTTAGGTGACCAAATAGAATGTGTAAGTGTTATAAGTGCAAAAGAAGTTGAACTAGGTGGAGACGCAGAGGAGGAAGTTATTGATGACAAGTTAGGTATGGTACCTAAGAGCTTAGAGGGTTTCTATATTTACCCAAAAGGACAAGACAAGAATCAAGGTCAGAATCGGTAAAGTCAAAGCATAGCTCATTATAAAAGAGAAGAGAAAAGCGATAGATGTACTTTGGCACGGATCTTGAGTAATATGAAGAGAATCGGAAATATGGTGAAAGTGATGCAAAGCGAATTCTCCATGCTCCACCAAATAGTTACATCCCACTCCACCTTCATCCAGTAACTAGAGACAAAAGTAGGCCAAATATCAAAGTATCTTATGGAGAAGCAAAGTAAAGAAATGCAAAATGGGAAGGAGACAAATGTGAAGAGAAAAAGGTCCAATGATGAAGAGCCAAAGTTAAGTGATATATTTATGGGAAATCCAATTGTTAACGATTATCAAATTATCTCTTATTCATCGAACCCCATTCATCCTTTTTTCCCAAAATGGTCCTTAAGAAAGGGAGACCATGATAAGCTCGACATGTTTTTTGATAAGTTTAGTACCTTTTCTATTAATATTCCTCTTATTGAGGCCTTGCAAGACATGTCGGGGTGTGCTAAATTTATGAAGGATTTGATATCTAAAAGGAGACTTGTGGAGGACAAAATAACAGAAGTGACACATCATTGTATTGCCATTATGACAAGCACATATATGGAAAATAAGAAGTCCTCGGTGATTTTACAATCTCATGCACAATTGGCACATTCACATTTGTAAAGGCATTGTGTGATCTTGGAGCAATTGTAAACCTCATGCCTTATGCCATATTTCACAAGCTTGGATTGGGGAAGCTAAACCCCACCAAAATGAAGTTGCTCATGGCTGATCTATAAAATAGCCTATGGGAATTCTCCATGATGTTCTAGTAAAAGTGGACTGGTTCACCTTCCCGACCAACTTTGTTATTTTGGATTGTGCAATAGATGTAAACATTTATATTATCCTTGGGAGGCTATTTTTATCTACCGGGAAGGCTTTGGTAGCTATGGAGTCCGACAAGATGAATTTTAGATTGAATAATGAGGAGATATCCTTTAATGTATGCAAGTCCATGAAATAACCAATGGACTTACAAGTCATCTAAGTGATTGATGTTATTGATGGGAAAGTATCAAACCATGTTGATGTGATCTTGTTGAATGATCCTTTGGTTAGGGTTCTATGGAATTGTTAAAGAGATGAGTGGAGGAGTATGATGAGGTGGTAGTATCTTTAACTTAGATTGGGATTCACACCAGAACCTGTTTAAGTTGTATCTTGATCTAAAAAACCGCAAAAGTCCACCTATAAAACCATCCATACTTCAACCTCCAAAGGTTAAATTTAAGACCTTACCACCCCATCTCAAATATGTTTTCTTGGGGGAGGGTGATACTTTACCAATAATCATTTCTAGTGACCTCGACTCCTCTCAAGTAGAAGCATTGAAGTTGGTGGTCAAAAAGTCCATTTAGGCTATTGGTTGGATGATAGCAGATATAATTAGAATAGCTCCCGATATTTGTTTGCCCAAAAATAAACTTGAGCAAGATCATATACTGCGTGTGGAATACCAAAGGAGATTAAATCAACCCATGCAAGAGGTATTGAAGAAATAAATCATAAAATAGCTCAATGCGGGAGTGATATATCCTCTATCCAATAGCACCAGGGTGAGTCTGGTACAATGTGTTTCAAAAAAGGGTGGCATCCCAGTAGTTCAGAATAGAAAGAAGGATCTCAACCCCGTCCTATCGGTCATCGGATGGCGAGTGTGTATGGACAATAAAAAATTGAACTCATGTATCGAGAAAGACCATTTTTCGATGCTTGGGAGAAGATGGTACTAATTTTTTTTTGGTTACTTGGGATACAATTGATACGGGTGCAAAGAGTGAAAGATCTATCTCAAAGGACCAAGCTCGGGTTTACCAAGTGATTGAGGGGGTTTTTGAACCAATTTAAAAGTCTTGGCTTAAGTTGAAGAGAAAAGAAGGGTCCATGCATTCTAAATACGCCCGTTGCCTTCTTATTAAGGGCATTGTGGTCTTTTGAAGCCTTTCTTTTACACTCCATAGGAGCTCCCTTCATTAAGGGTACTGTAACATCCCGTATTTTGCTTGTACTTGTTCTAATTATATAGAACTTGGTATATCCTTGTGGTATAGGTAACGGATGATATTTGTTATGCAAGTATTAAAGGCGTAGATAGAATTATAGATGCTGCCCGTAAAGTTTAATTTGATGCGACCAAGTTAACGTCGATAAAACTATTTAAATTTGAGATCATAAGTTAGTATTTGAATCTTAAGTTTAAAGTTACCAAGTGTGTATAAGTTAAAGGTTAGATTAAAGGGATTAGGAGATGAAAATGGAACAAAATATTGAGGTGTTTTCTTGACTTAATTAAGCTAGTAGGTAAGTCACCTACTTGAGCTATTTGGACCGAATTAATGGACCCATGGATATGGACAATATTTGGTATTATATTAATGTACTCATTTGATCCCAAAATTAAATAAAAAAGAGAAAGAAAATGGAGAAAGGGGCCCAATGCTCAAATCTGCCAAGGCTAAAGAAAATAGAAGGAAGAAAAATGGGTAGCTAAGGCCCAATAACTTTGGATACACAAAATTCCAATATATTGGTCAAGTATATCCATCCTTTACTTGATAAAATATATGCCAAAAATGGTCAAGAAAGTCGTCCAAAGAGAAGCTCCTTTATATGGATTGAAATCAGCAAATTTTGCGCATTTTTAACTTAGACAAACAATTCCAGCTTTCTAGGTTTTTCTCTCTTGTTCTCTCTTGGCTATGAAGAAACCCTATAAAGTGTTCTTGGTATTGACCTTCCTTCCAAGCTAAAGGTAAGTGAACAATTCATGAGTTTGTACTAAGGAAACTATGTGTTCTTCAAGATTAATTTCCGGACAGCCCTCTCTATAAGTTTGGGCAGTCCATTGTTTTTAGTTATTAAGGCATTTCTCTTTTCACTTTTGGTGTATGTGTGAAGGGATTAAGATATTGAATATATACACATTAAGAGAATAAACTACCAATAAAATCAATGTATGGTTTCTGTCCTCTTTTGTCCTTTTTCCATATACATATTTTGGTAGAGGATTGCACATATTTGGTTGCTATTAAAGGACAATTGGGGTGTTGTTTGCTGACTGTTTTGTGTGTTTATGTTGGGGGATGCCCGGTTTTTATTGGGGAAAGGTGTGATTAGTTTGTAATGAACTATATAAGATAGGTGTGGTGATACACCACCGAATTAATGATTGTGTACGTCAATTGCTCTTTTCGTTTTGTTTGTTGGTTGGAAGGTGTAATGAAGCCAAAGTTGATTTTTTTTTTCTTAAAAAATTTAAACAACTTCTGTTTTTTTTTTAAACTTTAAGGTAATTTTTGTTTTTTTGTTTTTTAAGATTTTTTTTTAAAGGATATTTTCTTTTACCATATGTTATAGAAATTGACCGTGGCGTGCCAGGGAGGCTTAGGAATGGCCTAGTGTAGGACGTTTGTGTGTATGAGGCCAATTAGGGGTTCAAACTGGTGAAATGGGGTGACGAGGATATTATATGAATATGTATGGTATGTGGATGTAATTGGAGTATAAGAGGGTTAAAATAACACCCTTAATTGATAGATTACGTATTTACTGCCCGGTTTTTATTTTGGTGAAGTTAAATAGCTCAAATGCGTTGATTAATTTCTAATATTAGTTTACCATATATTCTATTGTAGATAAGTAATGTAAAAGGCGGGAAGTCAAGTTGGGTTAGTTTCGGAGTTTTATAACCAGGTATGTAAGAAATACTCTATTTTGTACTCTTTGGAATAAAATCGGATATTTATAGGCAATGACCTTGTCCCCATTCTCTAACAAGTTAGAACACCTCCATACATTGTGATTATTAAACCTGCGCATCTATCTTCACTAGAAAATTTTAGAAGTTCTCCGTTCGTTCAAATAAGACCCATGTGTTATTTTCAGCTACTAAACACTTTATTTGCATGCCAACAGCTCCCTACCTCATTTTTTTTTGCATTAAGTGTCCATTTATATGTCTCATATTAGAAGATTATTGGTTTAAGGTACCATAATGTTATTACCACCAAGGTAACAATCTCAAAGTCTAAACAAACTAAGTAACGCAAATCTGTAAAACTAGTGGCAGCTCAGGGCCATAAGCCTAGCATGGGTCGATCTCGATACCTTTATATGTGGGTGGAAACTCAGGGTCATAAGCCTAGCACGGGCCAATCGCAATTTTTATATGTAGGGAATAAGCCTAGCATGGTTCGATCCTAATTTATCTATTTACCACTGACCAACTGGTCATTTGCATTATATATGGCTTCCAAAGATTATGAAGTAAGAAAGGTAAAAATGAAGAAAGGAACGTAATGTATGTAGTCCCACTAGTATATATAAAGGTGGTCTACTAGTACTTCTTATACACTTGTATCTGATTTCTATTGAGCTCTTGTATTATGTGTTGTTACCTTCAGCCTTACTTATTCAGTACATATTTTCATACTGACGTCCCTCACGGGGGACCTGTATTCCATGCTACAAGAATAGGTACTTCAGCTCATACACCTCACTAGTAGGAGCGCAGGCAATTCAGTGACTATTGGTGTGCTCCAGGTTGATTCAGGGATTTCCGAGTCAGTTCCATATATTTTGGTATTGTGCAGTAAGTCAAGAGTAGGTCGGGGGTTTGTCCCGACCCTAACTAAGTCTATGTATCTTTTAAAGGCTTTGTAGACTAATGTAAGGTTATGGTAGTGTCTTGCCTTTAGACGTGGTAGCCCCAATGGCCAAGTGTTGTATATATAAGTTTGTGCTTGCCTATGTAATTATTCTCATCGATCCATAATATCATATTTGTTAGAACCTTTAGTTGTCATAGTTACATGCATGAGAAGTACAAGGTTATGAGTTGGTTCTCTCAGGCCTTTACGACTATGGGTGCCTATCCGCCCCAATAAGATTTGAGGCGTGACAAAAGTGGTATCATAGAAGGTCGTCCTAGGGTGTCTACAAAACCGTGTCTATATATAGTCTTGTTTATAGGCGTGTTGTGCACCACATATATAAACAGGAGGTTATGGGACATTTAGGGGTTATTTTTTTTCTTTATATCTTAGATCGTGCAATAGAGCCCATGTTGTAGGTAAAGTCATATTTTACCATTGAATCTATTTTTTTCCTCTTATTATAGTAAAGATGTCGGTTACAATAAGGAGTAAGAATATAGGTAAGCAAATAGACGTGGCTTCCGGGGAAGGGACCAATAAATCACCACCTAGACGAGCTAATCAAAGTCAGGCTCAAGCTGAGTTTGTGTCCCAAACTTTTTCTACTCCACCATCTCCAGAAAAGATAAGAAAGAGAAGAACCGTATCCTTAGAACTATCTACCAATGCTATAGACCAAGATCTATGGAATTCAGTGCAATTATTGGCTCGTATAGTTGCTGGACAAACTCAAGGATAAGCCATTCCAACCATAGGTTCTAGTGGTGCAGATAGGGAAGCTAGCCTACGAACGCAGGATTTTCTTAAATTGGATCCTCCCACATTCACTGGATCAGATCTTAATGAATACCCACAGGATTTTATTGATCAAATCCAAAGGTATCTAGATGTCATGCATATGTCGGGTAAAAAGACAGTTGAGCTAGCAGTATATAGATTCAAAGGGAAGTCTATTTTTTGGTATGAAAACTGGAAATGATCTAGGGGTATTGATACACCTTCAGCTACTTGGAAAGAGTTCAAAGAGACATTTCTTGATCATTACCTTCCTTTCAAGATTCGAGAGGGTCGTGCAGATCAATTCTTGAATCTTCGCTAGAGGAATATGAGCATGAGGGAGTACAGCCTCCGATTTAACTGTTTGTCTAGGTATGCTCCTAATGTTGTAGCTACTATGGATGATATAGTTCATCAATATGTGGATAGGTTGGATCCATATTTGGTTAGAGATTGTACTATTACTGCTTTGAACAAAGAAATGATCATTGAAAGAATACAAGCTTTTGCACACAAAGAAATGGATTAGAGGCAAATGAGAAGAACACACAAATTGGAAAGAGGATATTCCAAGAGGGCTAGATCTACAAGGTAGTTTATGGAATCCCCAGGAAATTTTAGGCCTCGGTTTTCTAATTAACCACCTACGGCATTATCTTCTTATTCAGCAGCTAGTGCTCCACCATAGTTTCAAAGGTCTAAAGGCAACCAGTTTGGGCAAAGAAGTGAGAGTCAGAGTTTACAAATAGTGGGGTATCAAGAGGAAGGGAGTATGATACAATTAAGGACTCCTCAATAACCATGTAAATAATATGGAAAGCTTCATTTAGGTGAATGTCGGTTTGGGATAAATACTTTCTTTTTGAGTGCTACGTCAGGACATATGATGAGAGAATGACCTCAAAATTGCATAGGTGGTATGGCATAACCTACTAGATCAGCTATTGTATCATCATCATCGGTGCCTTATTCAGGTAGAGATGTACAACCTATGGGTCATGATAGAGGTGCTAAGCAGCTAGCTCTAGCGGAGTTCAGAATCATACATATGTTTTAGCGGATCGACAAAATTCAGAGGCTTCTCCAGATGTGCTTATAGGTACATTGTCCATATTTTCACATGATGTATATGCATTAGTAGAAACGGGTTCTATATTATCATATGCCACTCCATTGGTTGCTGGAAAGTTCAAAAGAATACCAGAATTGTTAGTTAAGCCACTTGAAGTATCTATGCAGATTGGTGAATCTGTT
The DNA here is from genome assembly GCA_030864215.1 of Capsicum pubescens. Lineage (NCBI taxonomy): Eukaryota > Viridiplantae > Streptophyta > Magnoliopsida > Solanales > Solanaceae > Capsicum > Capsicum pubescens. The sequence goes on along the minus strand of CM061544.1, from coordinate 185,667,812 downwards.
ATAGCTAAGAGAGTGTATCGAAATTGTATAATAAATATTTGTGGTTGCGATACAATGGATGACCTGGTTGATGTAGAAATGGTAGATTTTGATGCTATAATGGGTATGGATTGGTTGGCTTTATTATGCCATAGTAGATTGCCGAACTGAGAAGGTGTATTTCCATTTTCCAAAAGAGGAAATCCTTGAATTGAGGGGTAATATTGGTGCACCAAGAGGTAAATTTATTTCTTATTTTAAGGCAAAAAAGATTATTTCAAAGGGTTACATATGTCATTTAGTTAGAGTGAAGGATACAAATGTGGAAACACCAACTCTTCAAACTATTCCAGTAGTAAATGAATTTCCCAATGTATTTCCTGAAGATCTTCCAGGTTTGCCTCTTGAATGAGAAGTAGAGATTGGTATTGATGTAATTTCAGGTACTCAAACAATTTCAATTCCTCCGTATAGAATGTCCCTCGCAGAATTATGGGAGTTGAAAGAGCAATTGAAAGACTTGCTAGAAAAAGGATTCATAAGGCCTAGTGTGTCACCTTGGGATCCACCAATGTTATTTGTGAGTAAGAAGGATGGCTTATTGAGAATGTGTATTGACTATCGGCAACTGAATAAGGTGACTATTAAGAATAAATATCCCCTTTCGAGAATTGATGCCTTATTTGATCAGTTGCAAGACGCCAAGTGGTTTTCAAAGATTGATTTAAGGTATGGTTACCACCAAATGAGGGTCAAAGAGAAGGACATACCCAAGACAGCTTTTGGAATATGGTACGGTTATTACGAGTTCCTAGTCATGTTCTTTGGGCTAACTAATGCACCTATAGCTTTTATGGATTTGATGAATAGGGTGTTCAAGCCATTCTTGGATGTGTTTGTGATAGTTTTATAGATGATATTCTGGTTTATTCGATATCTAATAAGGACCATGCCAATCACTTATGACAGGTATTGTAGATTTTTCGTGATCATACGCTATATGCAAAGTTCCCCAAATGTGAGTGTTGTTTAAAATTTGTGGCATTCTTAGGTCATATTGTATCTGATGAAGGAATAAGGATTGATACTCAAAAAATAGAAGCCGTGAAGAGCTGGCCAAGAAGTATAAGGCCTACAGAGGTTCGTAGTTTCGTTGGGTTGGCAGGTTATTATAGAAGGTTTGTTGAAGGATTTTCTTCAATTTATGCACCTCTAACAAATCTAACACACAAAGCGTCCAAGTTCCAATGTAATGATGCATGTGAAAGAAGTTTCCAGGATCTGAAGAATAAATTGACTTCTACACCCGTATTGGTACTTCCTGAAGACATAGAAGTGTATGCAGTGTATTGTGATGCTTCAAGAATTGGCTTAGGGTGTGTATTGATGTAGCACGGTAAATTCATATCATATGCCTCAATAAAATTATGGCCAAATAAGAAAAACTATCCAACGCATGATCTGGAGCTAGCAGCGGTTATATTTGCCTTAAAGATATGGTGTCACTACTTGTAAAGGATTTATGTTGACATATATACTGACCGTAAGAGTTTGCAATTCATCTTTAATAGAAGGACCTAAATTTGAGGCAACGAAGATTGCTTGAGCAGTTAAAATATTATGATGTTGATATCTTGTATAACCCGAGGAAAGTAAATATAATAGCAGATGCATTAAGTCATAAGGCTATGGTTCCATCTATAGAAAGACAAGGTATGACTAAGGATTTACAACAACTAGCTAATTTGGGGGTTCACCTTTTTGAAACTCCAGATGAGGGGCCTATTGTGCATAATGTGGCAGAATCTTCACTAGTAGCTGAAGTAAAAGAGAAGCCATATGCATATCCCATTCTATTGTAGCTTAAGGAAAATGTGCAATATGGTAGGATGAAATATTTGAGCTTACGCAAGAAGGAGTACTTCGGTGCCAAAACAAATTGTGTGTCGAATATAGATGAGATAAGAAAGAGGATTATGACAGAGGCACATCATTCAAGGTATTCCATCCATCCGAGATCAACTAAAATGTATTATGATTTGAAAGGAATATATTGGTGGGGTTATATGAAGAAGAACATTGCAAAATTTGTAGCCGAATGTCCAAATTGTCAAAGAGTTAAAGTAGAGTACTGAAAACCCAGGGGTTATATGCAGTGCATAGATCTCTCAATCTCAAAGTGGGACATGATCAACATAGATTTCATCACTGGTTTGCCTCGTACATCTCAAAGGTTTGATTCCATATGGGTGATCATTGATAGGCTTACCAAATTAGCACACTTTCTACCGGTTAGGAACACTTACACAGTTGAAGAATATGCCAAATTATATATTAAAGAGATAGTTTGACTATACTGAGTTCCAGTCTCTATTATATCAGATCGAGGAGCTCAATTTACTGAAAATTTTTGGAAGTCTTTCTGGTGAAATTTGGGAACACAAGTGAATCTAAGTAGAGATTTTCACCCTCAAACAGATGGACAAGCAGAACGTACCATTCAAATACTTGAAGATATGATGCAAGATTATGTATTGGACTTTAAAGGTTGTTTGGATGATCATTTACCTATCATCGAGTTCGCCTACAACAATAGATATCATTCAAGTATTAAAATGGCACCATATGAAGCTTTGTACGGAATAAAGTGTAGATCACCAATTGGATGGTTTGAAGAGGGTGACACTTCCTTGTTCGGGCTAGATCTTGTTCATCAAGCTATGGAAAAGATTAAAGTGATCCAACGGCATCTAGAAATAGCCCAAGTCAACACAAGTCATATTCAGATATTAGAAGAAGGGGGATAGAGTTTGCTATAGATGATTGGGTATTCTTGAAGGTTTCACCAATTAAGGGGATTATGAGATTTGGTAAGAAAGGAAAACTTAGTCCATGTTATATAGGCCCATAAAAGGTTACTCGGAGGTTTGGCCATGTCGCTTATGAATTAGAGCTAACCCAAGAGATCTTAATAGTCTATATAGTATTTCAGGTCTCAATGCTTGGAAAGTGCATGGGAGATCCATCCCATATTACTCCTACTGATGATGTACAAGGTACAAAAGATCTCACCTATGAAGAAATACCTATTGCTATCTTAGACTGACAAGTTTAGAAGTTAAGGAATAAAGAAATATCTTTGGTAAAAGTGCTTTGGAGAAACCAACAAATAAAAGAGATAACATGGGAAGATGAAGAAGCGATGAAATACAAGTACCCCCATTTGTTCAAATATGAAGAAAAGGTCCAAGATACTGAATTAGAGCAATAACAAGTAAGTGTAATATATAGGTACTATGTGATAATAGGGATATTAAACTTATGCTTGAACTTGTGTTGGTTGGACAGTTATGCTAACATTTGAGGACGAATGTCTCTAAGGTGGGAAGGATGTAACATCCTGTATTTTGCTTGTACTTGTTCTAATTATGTAGAACTTGGTATATCCTTGTGGTACGGGTAACGGATGAGATTTGTTATGCAAGTATTAAAGGCGTAGATAGAATTATAGATGTTGCCCGTACAATTTAATGTGATGCGACCAAGTTAACATCGATACAACTATTCAAACTTGGGATCATAAGTTAGTATTTGAATTTGAAGTTTAAAGTGACCAAGTGTGTATAAGTTGAAGGTTAGATTGAAGGGATTAGAAGCTGAAAATGGAACAAAATATTGAGGTGCTTTCTTGACTTAATTAAGCTAGTAGGTAAGTCACCTACTTGAGCTATTTGGACCAAATTAATGGAACCATGGATATGGACCAGATTCGGGCTTATATTAATGTACTCATTTGAGCCCAAAATTAAGTAAAAGAGAAAGAAAATGGAGAAAAGGGCCCAATACTCAAATCTGCCAAGGCCCAAGTTAAAGAAAAGAAAAGGAGGAAAAATGGGTAGCTAAGGCCCAATAACTTTGGATCTACAAAAGCCCAATATATTGAAAAAGTAGATACATCCTTTACTTGATAAAATATAGGCCAAAAAGGTTCAAAAAATTCGTCCAAAGAGCAACTCCTTTACATGGATTGAAATCAGTAAATTTTGCTCATTTTTAACTTAGACAAAAAATTCCAGCTTTCTAGGTCTTTCTCTCTTGTTATCTCTTGGCTATGAAGCAACCCTATAATTCCACAAAGATACTTGTAATTGACCTTCCTTCCAAGATAAAGGTAAGTGAACAATTCATGAGTTTGTACTAAGGAAACTATTGATTCTTCAAGATTAATTTCCGGACAGCCCTCTCTATAAGTTTGGGCAGTCCATTGTTCTTAGTTATTAAGGGATTTCTCTTTTCTCTTTTGGTGTATGTGTGAAGGGATTCAGAAATTGAATAGAACACATTGAGATATTAAACTACCAAGGAAATCAAGGTATGATTGTTGTCCACTTTTGTCCTTTTTCCATATACATGTGTTGATAGAGGATTGCACATATTGGGTTGCTATTAAAGGACAGTTGGGGTATTGTTTGCGGAATGTTTTATGTGTTTGCATTGGGGGATTCCCAGTTGCTATTGGGGAAAGGTGTGATTAGTTTGTATTGAATTATAGAAGATGGGTGTGGTGATACACCACCGAATTAATGATTGTGTACGTCAATTGCTCTTTTCAGTTTGTGTGTTTTTTGGAAGGTGTAATGAAGCCAAAGTTGTGTTGGAGGATTTTATATGAATATGTATGGTATTTGGATGTAATTGGAGTATAAGAGGGTTAAAATAACACCCTTGATTGATAGATTATGTGTTTATCGCCTTGTTAGTATTTTGGTTAAGTTAAGTAGCCCAAATGCGTTGATTAGTTGCTAATACTAGTTTAACATATATTATATTGTAGATAAGTAATCTAAAATACGTAAAGTCAAGTCGGGTTATTTTTGGAGTTATATAACCAAGTATGTAAGGCATACACTATTTTGTACTCTTTGGCATGAAATCGGACATTTTTATCCAATGACCTTGTCCCCATTCTCTAACATGTTAGAACACCTCCATACATTTTTATTATTAAACCTGCACATCTATTATCACTAGAAAATTTCAGGAGTTCTCCGTTTGTTCAAATAAGACCCATGTGTTATTTTTAGCTCCTAATAACTTCATTTGCATGCCAACAGCTCCCTAACTCATTTTTGTTGCATTAAGTGTCCATTTATATGTCTCATATTAGCAAATTATTGGTTCAAGGTACCATAATGTTATGACCACCACATTAACAATCTCAAAGGCTAAATAAACTAAGTAACTTAAATATGTAAAACGAGTGGTAGCTCAGGGGCATAAGCCCACCATGGGCCGATCTTAATACCTTTATATATGGGTGGCAGTTAAGGGGCATAAGCCTAGCATGGGCCGATCCCAATCTTTATATGTAGGTGGGAGCTCAAGGGCGTAAGCCTAGCATGGGTCTATCCTAATTTATCTATTTACCACTGATCAGCTAGTCATTTGCATTATATATTGCTTACAAAGATTATGAAGTAAGAAAGGTAAAAATGAAGAAAGTAACGTAATGTATGTAGTCCTACAAGTATATATAAAGGTGGTCTACTAGTACTACTTATACAGTTGTATCTGATTTTTATTGAGATCTTGTATCATATGTTTTTACCTTCAACCTTACATATTTAGTACATATTTTTGTATTGACGTCCCTCACGGGGGACCTGTATTCCATGCTGCAGGAATAGGTACTTCAGCACATACACTTCACTAGTAGGAGTTCAGGCTATTCAGTGACTATTGGTGATCTCCAGCTTGATTCGTGGCTTTACGAGTCTGTTCCATATATTTTGGTATTGTGCAGTAAGTTAAGAGTAGGGCGGGGGTTTGTCCCGACCCTAACTAAGTCTATGTATCTTTTAGAGGCTTTGTATACTAATGTAAAGTTATTGTAGTGTCTTGCCTTTAGACGTGGCGTCCCCAATGGCCAAGTTTTGTATATATAAGTGTGTGCTTGACAATGTAATTATTCTCATCGATTCATAATATCATATTTTTCAGAACCTTCAGTTGTCATATTTACGTGCATGACAATTACAACGTTATGAATTGGTTCTCTCGGGCCTTTACGGCTACGGCTGCCTCTCCGCCCTAATAGGATTTTAGGCATGACAGGTACTTTAGTATTTGATTTTAATAAATATAATTACATAATTAGTCCTTTATTTTTCATTAGAGTTTGATGAATATTCAGTGAACTCCATTGGGAGGAACCTTTAGTGTAGGTCCTGGAAAAGCCAATTAGTGTAGGACTTGGAAAAGTCATTGTAACTAGGGAAACATAGGTGTGGAATCACCTGTGGTGAAAATCGGCTTAGAAACGTTGGTGCTTGGTGAAGATCGAGTCCCTTTTATGTCAACATAAGAGTGTGGTGTTCCAATTTCAAGATTAAGTGGGTTTTGGTGTTTAATACACACCTTAGTTCCTTAAGTATTATGATTGTTATGTGTCACTATCTATCTTTATTTTCTATGCAATTTTTCTTCTTTTTATTTCAGTTTTAGCTTGTTTTCCCTTATCATTTGGTACCAAGATCCATGTATTAGAGTTGTTCCCACAACTCTAACTCTTAGATTTTTGTTACCTTACAGAAAATCTTTACAAAAAAAGAGTTTAAGTCCAAAAAAATCACAAAAAAGGTCTTGAGTCTTGTGTTTATATTAGATCCGAATCTTAACACTTATATATACTAGGTTTTTGTTTATTTTGATAGTTTCTAGAGCTAGATCCTTGCTCACTAGCACTCATACAGTCTAGATCTAAGTTTTGAGCAAGATTCGGGTTGTTTTGAGCATTCCACCATTGTTGAACTTGAGTTTGAAGCTTTTTGTGGGTGCATATCTTGTAGCATGTGATGATTATGATGTTTTATAGTTGATTTTGTGTTGGTTGTACTTGGCTTGGCAAAGGGAACCTAGATCTAAATGAAAATTTGACTTTTGAGATCATTTGCCTTGTGGTCAAACTTGGTCATCTCTTGAATATTCATGTTCTTCTTCTTCATCTTCATAGATTGTTAAATAAGAATATTCAAAAGTTCTTTTTAGATCCACAAAAAGTAGGAAAGAGAAGGTGGAAGTTGTTTGTACAAAGAATATTCCCTAGCATATTCTAAGTCTTCCAAAAGAAGAGGGAACAAAAGAAATATCAAAATACAATTAAAAGAACAAGGAGGGGGGGGGAACCAATTCAATTCAAACCCATTTTGAAGTTTGAAAAGTCTTCAAACCTTGCATTTCCCCCCAATTTTGTCGTTATTCTTTCTTGTGTTGAAGTTTGGTCGAGACACCAAAATTAAAGTTCAAAAAATTTTTACAAGTTGACGTCCAATCACAAGGTGCCACATCATCAATTTTGTGAACAACTAAATTTAGCTCAAAATTAGATTTCTTTGTTTTAATTTGTTATTTCTAGGTTCATCTTTGTTGGTTCTACCATTAATTAGCACACTAGTAACTATCTACTCGATTGAGAATTAGTCGAAAGTCCTTTTCTTTCGTCTTAGCGTTCTTTGAGTGCTTTTCTCATTTTGTGATTCGTTGTGCTTTGTTGGTTAAAGTCTGAAACAAGTTTTCTTTGAGTCAACTCAAATAAAAATCTATTCTGGAAAAAAATAGACTAACCCCTCAATCACGCACAAAGTACAAGTCGATTTTCAACACTTGTGAAACCAAGTATGAGGTAATACCTTGAGTGAGAGTATGTGAGGTTATTTGAAGTAACTTGTTTGTTCATTTATAGGTTTGTTTATTTTTTTAGGTACATTTGTCATGGAACCTGAGGGTTCAACCTCCCAATTCTTAGATAACAATGTCACTAATGTTATTTTGGCTCGTCTTGAAACAATTTCCCGTTATATGGCTTGGTTGAATGCATGTTTAAAAAGGTTAAACTCAGATTTGGGATCAATGAAGGGTGATTTAGTATCAATGAAAGGTGAAATGACAACAATGAATGGAAGGTTGGGTCAAGTTGAGTGTCGAAGGAACTCCCGACTCTCTAATACTACCATGTGTCTTCGAGTGGACATACCTAAAACAACTCTACTACCATTACACCTGAGTCCCTCCATCAAATGCTCTATCTTCCAAGACCTCCATAAAATAACAAACATAGCCCTACTTATTCTCAAGGACGAAACTCTATAAGAACACTTGACCATCACCTTACTTAAGTCCAACAAGAAGGACTTGGAAACCAAATGCCAATCTCAAACCCGTATCATAACCCCTTGTTACTCATTAACCAAAATGCTAGTATTTTGTGTAGTATTGATTCTTCTTGTGTGCAGGTTCAAAAGCCTATACTTTCCAAGGATCAAGTGAGTTTCCATGAAACAAACCTAGGTAAAGGTCCTAGCTCATGTAAGTCTCAAGGAAAAATAGCTAACTCTTCACTTTTATGCATATGGATGATGATTGTATGGATAGTAGTCCTATTGATCCCTTATCTTTGGTTGATGATGTACATGTTGTAAGTGTGGATACACTAGTTGATCTTATTGATGACCAAATTGAATCTTCTTGTAAGATCAATTTGTGTCCACCTAGTGTTGAAGCCCTTGTGTTGAATGATAGTACATCATCTATTGATTCTTTGCCCTTTGATGATGTTGTACATGTTGTCAGTATGGGTACACTAGTTGATCCTATTGATGACCGAATTGACTTTTCTTGTAAGATTAATTTATGTCCACCTAGTGTTAAAGCCAATGTGTTTAATGATAGTACATCATCTTGTGGGTATTGTGTTGATCAACTTATGTGTGAAATTTTTCCACTATGTGAGGATGTGTGAGATGTATTTAATGGATCTCAAGTGAATGATGATGTTAAACATGTTGATCAAATAAATAGGAGTGACCCCTTTAGCATGACCTCTAGTGATTGTTCTACTCTTGGTTTTACTCATAAGGATGATTATGTGTTTGAAACTTCTTTGTAACTTGATGGTTGTCCTTTAGAGAGAGAACTTGCGTGTTCTAAATCTTCCCCGAGAGTAGGTCCTTCTATCTTTAGGTATAACATCCTGTTCAAAGATGGTCCAATCACTCCTAATAAACCTAGTGGTGAGAATGATGTTGAAGAGATAGCTTGTCTTGAAGGCTATAGACTATATGCTAACCCAATATGGTGTGGCAACATTCCTTCTAAAGATGGAAATATCTTCTTGAAAGATGAGAGTACTCTTAAGGGTAATGAATATGTAGTCTTGGAAAGGAATGATCAATTGGGTGATGATAATTTTAACTTTCTTGAATTCTTAAGAAACCAATAAGTGATTGTTCCTTGAAAATTGACCGTGGTTGGGATCCTTTGGATAACACCCCACCCATGTTACATGACTATGAGGATGAATTTTTTGCTTCTTGTGAAGACTTAATTAATAATTCCATTGATTTTGGTGGTAGTATGTGTAATACCCTATATTCTACATGTACTAGTTCTACTTATGTGGCACTTGATATGGACCTATGGGGTAGGTAATGGACTCGGATATCATATGTGATTAGGGACGATAAGATAGATTTGGAGGAATTCCCACATGTATTGAAATGTGGTATGATTAAGTTACCATCGATGAGAGTATCTAAACTTGGGCCATTAAGTAGGTATTTGAATATAAAGGATGAAGTGACCAAGTTTTAAGTTTAACTATAAGCATTTTGATCTTAAAATGGAATAAAATATTAAGGTGCTTTCTAGACTTATTTTAAGCTAGTAGGCGAATCACCTACTTTGACCTTTTGACCAACCTAAAAAAAAAGTAGGTGCAGCACCTATTAAGGCTCCCTTGACCAGCTTATTGGGACAAATACACTACCACCTACTTAAGTTAATTCTGTCCCAAATTAAAGAAGAGAAAACGAGGAGAATGGGCAGCCAAGGCCCAATAGTTTTTAATCCACAAAGGCCCAATATAATGGTAAAATAGGTGCATCACCTACTTGATAAATTATGGCCAAAAAATGACCAAGAAAGTCGGCCAAAAGAAGCTCTTTTTAAGGGATTAAAACTAGCCCTTATAGCTCATTTTAAGTAGCCAAAAAAACAACTTTCAAGATTTTCTCTCTTGTTCTCTCTTAGCTATGCAGCAGCCCTAAAATTCCACTAGGTTTATTTGGAAACCTTCCTTCCAAGTTAAAGTTAAGTGAGAAAATCATGACCACATCTTAAGAATACTATAAGGATTATGTTCTCCATGATTAAACTATAATATATCCCCTTTTAAGTTTGGCAGTCCCTTTATCCTTGATTATTAAGAGATTTTTCTCTTCACTTTTGGTTTGGGAGTAAAGGGATCAAGCTATTGAAGAGATATACATTAAGGGAAAAAACTACCACCAAAATTAAGGTATGTCTACTGTCCATTTTTTCCCTTTTACTATATACGTGTGTTGGTTGAGGATTGTGTATATATTGTTGTTAAGAACTCAAGAGATGGTGAGTTCAATTTTTGGTTGCCATATTAAGGATATTTGGGGCTATTTTGTATCTGTTTTTTGGATGTATGTTGGGGGCTTCTTGGTTGACGTTGGAGGAAAGGTGTGAATAATTTCCATTGAAAGGTAGAAGAAGGGTATAATGGTACACCACAGAATTGAATGTCGCATAAGTTTACTACCCACATCACTTGATATACTGTTTGAGAGTAAAATAAACACAAAACTATTAAGGGGATCTTTTAATAAGTTACATCGCGTGTGAATGTAATTGGAGAAGAACGAGGTTGAGAGAACACCCTTGGATTAGTTGATTGTCGGTTACTACCCGGTTATTGTTTTAGTAAGTTTAAATGGCGTGAATAAGTTAATTAGATACTAATACTAGTCTTATGCTATTGTAGATTAGTAATCTAAAAGGGAAGACGTTAAGTGAAAGTGTGATCAGTTGTGTAGCAAGGTATGTATGGTTCATCGATCCTATACTCTTTGGCATTAATCTAACTCCTTTGTTACAAAGTAAGCTTCCTAAGCGTTCTTCCTCTTAAGTAATACATAACTACATCGTACAATCCCTAAGGTGGTTAACAACCTTATTCTAACTTGTTAGGTTGTTAAAGCACCTAAAGATGTGTTTGTTACTAGATCTGGCTATCTTCCTTTCTAAATACTAGTCTGATATGGGTGCTTTCAGAAATAAGCCTTACGAGTTGTTCTCTTAGTAAACATGACCCATGGTGTTAGTTAAGCTCCTATGTGTTATATTTATATTATTGTTTTATTCTACCTCATTACTACTGCATCTAGTGCATATTTGCATACCTTTAGCTACTGGTCCAAAGTTCCAAATCTAATACATGACCACCAAAACAACAACTTTAAAGATGAAAAAAATTATCTGAAATAATTCTATATATTTTTGGGAGGTATCCAAGGGGTGGAAGAAACACCTAGCATAGGTCGATCCCAATATTACGGGTGGTATCCCAGGGGAGAAAGGAAAGCCTAGCATGGGTCGATCCTGATTTGTGCACTTATTAGGAACGTATCCCAGGGGTTAAAATGCCTAGCATAGGTCATCCTCTTTTACCACTGATCAGCTGGTCATTGTATTATGCCTTATAATCTTATAAAGTAAAGAAGAATAAATCAAAGTAAAGGATGTAATGTACATGATCCTATAAGTACCAGTAAAGTTGGTATTTTAGCCTTATCTTTATAGTTATATATTGATAACTGATTTTGTTGAGCTCTTGTCTTATTTATAGTCACTCCATGTCATACATACTCAGTACACTCTTTGTATTGACATCCTTCGGGGGGACACTATGTTTCATGCTGTAGGTACAGGTACTCCATCTAGTAGACCACCGCAGTAAGAGCACAGGTCATCCAGCTTATATTGGTGAGCTCCAAGTATTTTTAGAACTTTTTGAGTCTGTTATATATATTTTGGTATTGTATAGTAGTTATGAGCAAGGAAGGGATTTTTCCTGACCTTAACTAAGTCCATGTGTCTTTTAGAGGCTTTGCAGACTAATGTGAAGTTAAGTATGGTAGATAGTGTTCTTTTAAAGTTGTGGCCCCAATGGCCAAGTCTTGTATATGTAGGTTTGGACTTACTTACGTGGTTTATTTTATCAATACATCATATCCATACTAGAAGAACCTTTGAATGCCAAAGTTACATACATGAAAAGTACATGGTTATGAGTTGGTTCTCCCAAAATAGGTGTCTGTCTGCCCAACAGAATTTGGGGTATGACAGTATGTGTCTATTTAAGGGTACTTCCATAGAAAGGGAAAGTGTCCATTGTAGGGAAATTACTTCTTCTACTATGTGTGATGTTATTGTTGAGAGTACTCATGGTGATGATGTTAAAACTAGTAGTGAGTACATACATGAGGACACCTTAGTTTAAGTTAACTTGAATGATACCTTTCTTCACTCTCTATTTTATTTTGATGATATATATGCTATTGTAGAGAGTATATCTTATAGTTTGGTTGAAGCCTATGGGGAAAAAGAGTGTTGTCTAGACCCATGTCTATGTCCACTCTTTCCATTTGACCCCGGTGCCAAACGTGGATGTGATGATGTTGGCATACCCAACTTGTTTCTTGGTCTACATGACAAGCAAAGTGACATTCTTGAAAACCCGAGGGCAAAGGTGTCATTGCCTTTTTGGGTTAATGCTACAAAATGTGCATTTTTTCTTGACACACTTGTGCTTAAGTTGCATGATTCCTAACTTGTAGACACCAAGTTGATACTTTACTAAGGAAGAGGTCATATGTGCTTAAGTGCCTAAAATTCATCCTTGTGTGTTTAATGTGCTATATCTTTTGGGCCAAATGGCATTCTTATAGATGATAGCACCTTGGATGAGGCCTTCACACTTGATTCCTTTCAATACTACCTCTTTGCTTATGATGATGTCCATGCTAGTCTTGGATTTATATAATATAGAGGTTGGGTTAATGCTATATGTGTACAACCTTGGCTTGATGATGTGTGGTACTAATGCTAACCCTTATACCATGAGGATTGTTTGCTTGTCCGCTATCTTTGGTTTTTCAAGATGTGACTTTGAGGTCAAATTCCTTTCAAGATGTATAGGATGATACAGGTGTAAAGAGTACAATATGTTTCTCAATGGACCAAGCTTGGGTTTACCAAGTGGTTGAAGGGGATTTTGAACCAATTTCAAAGTCTTGGCTTAAGTTGAAGAGAGAAGAAGGGTCCATGCATTCTAAAGCCTCCCTTTGCCTTCTTATTAAAGGCATTGTGATCTTTTGAAGCCTTTCTTTTACACTCCATAGGATCCCCCTTCATTAACGGTATTTTAGTCTTTGATTGTAATAACTATACATAGACAATTAGGCCTTTATTTTTCATTAGATTTTGATGAATATTCAGTGAACTCCAATGGGAGGGACTTTTAGTATAGAACTTGGAAAAGCTAAGCAATGTTGGACTTGGAAAAGACATTGTAACTAGGTCAACATAAGTGTGGAATCACTTGTGGTGCAAATCGGCTATGAAACATTGGTTCTTGGGAAATATCGAGTCCCTTTTGTGTCAACGTAAGAGTGTGGTGTTCAAATTTCAAGCTTAAGTGGGTTTTAGTGTTTAATATACACCTTTGTTCCTTAGGTATTGTGATTGTTATGTCTCACTATCTATGTTTATTTTTTATGAAATTTCTCTTGTCTTTGTTTCGGGTTTAGCTTGTTTTCCCTTATCAACAATCAAATTTGTATTTCCCCAGAGAACCAAGAAAAGGAAACTTTTACTTGTCCATAAGGTATATTTCCATTCAAACAAATGCCCTTTGGGTTGTGTAATGCCCTGGAAATCTTTAAATATTGCATGTTGCTAATATTCGCAGATATGGTTGAAGACTCTATGAACGTGTTTATGGATGACTTCTCAGTAGTGGGGAACTCTTTTGAGTCATTCCTTGAACATTTTAACAAGGTTCTTGAAAGGTGCATGGAAACAAACCTTGTCTTGAATTGGGAGAAGTTCCACTTCATGTTCAAAGAAGGGATTGTCTTAGGCCATAAGATATTGGAAAAGGGCATTCAAGTTGATCACGCCAAGGTTGAGATAATTGCCAATCTCCCACCTCCCATTTTTGTAAAAGGTGTTCGGATTGGCCATGTCGGGTTCTATCGACGTTTCATTAAGGATTTTTCCAAGATAGCAAACCGCATGTGTAAAATTCTTGAGAAATAATCTAAATTCAACTTTGATGAGGCATGTTTTAAAGCTTTTGAACATCTTAAGGAATTGCTCATTTCAGCCCCTATTATTGTGGCTCAGGATTGGACATCTCCATTTAAGATAATGTGCGACGCAAGTGGTATTGCATTGGGTGCGGTGATAGGATTATACAAGGACAATGAGACACCCCATACATTGCATGTACTTTCCCTATAGCCTTGGGGTAAAGGTAATGGATGAGATTTGTAATGCAAGTATTAATAGTGTAGATAAAATTATAGATGTTGCCCGTAAGTTTTATTGTAACACGATCAAGTTATCATCGATAAAACTATTTAAACTTGGGATTGTAAGCTGGTATTTGGATCTAAAGTTAAAAGTGACCAAGTGTGTACAAGTTGAAGGTTAGATTAAAGGAGTTAGGAGCAGGAAACGGAATGAAATATTGAGGTGCTTGCTTGACTTAATTAAGATAGTAGGTGACTCACCTACTTAAGCTTTTTGGACCAAATTAATGGACCCATGGCTATGGTCCAGATTTGGGCCTAAACTAATGTACTCATTTGGGCCAAATTATAGAAAAGAGGAAGAAAATGGAGAAATGGCCCAACACTTAAATCTGCTAAAGGCCCAAGTTAATTGAGCCCAAAACAAGAATTTAAGCAAGTAGGTGCATCACCTACTTTGAAATTTTGAGCAGCTTGAACCCTTAAGTAAGTGCATCACCTACTTGACTAATTTGAGGCTGGAAATGAGGTCAATAATAAGGTCTCAATATAAGATCAATATAGCTGGCCATTTTTCTCATTTTAACCACAATATTCCCTTTTAAATTTCATCTTTCTCCCTGTCTTAGCAAGGACAACAATAGCATCCCTAAAATTCTTTCTAGGGTTCGTGAAGAAACTCTCATCTTTGCAAGCTAAGGTAAGTGAAAACACTCAAGTTTTAGCTTAATTATCTCATGGAAGATTAGGAAAGCATGCTAAAGGTGTCTAATTATAAATACATGGCAGAATATAGAAAAGTTTCTTGCTCACTTTTTCTTTGTTATTAAGAGATTTGTTTTCTTCTTTGGTTTAAAGTGTGAAAGAAGGTGAAAGTTGAAGTTCTTGAGGAGTTCAAATTTAAGTATAAGTTTCATAATTAAGGTAAGATGACCGCTCCATTTTGTTCTCCTTATATATGAATTTGATAGAGAATTATGAATATGTTGTTATTTAGAACTCAAGAGATAATGAGTTCAATTAGTGATTGCTACAAAAAAAGGTATGTGGGAATGTTTTATGAAATGTTTTTGTATGTGTATGTTGTGGGCTGCCAGGTTGATATTGGAGAAAGGTATGATTAGTTTGTAACGAAATATAGAAAAAAGGTGTGGCGGTACACCACTGAACTAATTATTGCATTTGTTTACTGCCCAATCTGTTTTACGTATTATTTAGATTGTGTAATGAAGCCAAGGTGGTTTCGGGGAATCTTATAAGGACATGCATGGTATATGAGTGTAATTGGAAGATAAAGGGGTTAAAATAACACCCTTAATTGATAGATTAAGAGATTATTGCCCGGTTACTGTTTTGGTGAAGTTAAATAGCTCAAACGTGTCGGTTGGTTGCTAATATTAGTTTACCATATTTTCTATTGTAGATAAGTAATCTGAAAGGCGGGAAGTCAGGTTTGGTTATTTTTGGAGTTATATAGTCAGGTATGTAAGGCATACTTTATTTTGCACTCTTTGGTATGAAATCGGATATTTGGTCCATCAAGTAAGATTCCAAGGTTATCCTATAACAAGTGATACATAATGGCAGCGTATCATATCCCATGTAGTCAATGACCTTGTTCCCACTCTTTAACATGATAAAACACCTCAATACATGCTTATTATTAAACCTGCACGTCTATTTTCACTAGAGAATTTCAGGAGTTCTCCGTTTACTTGATAAGACCCATGTGTATTTTCAGTTCCTAAACACTTCATTTGTGTGCCAACAGCTCCCTACCTCATTTTTTTGCATTAAGTGCCCATTTACATGTCTCTTATTGGTTGATTACTATTTCAATATACCATAATGTTATGACCACCAAAGTAACAATCTCAAAGGTTAAAAAAACTAAGTAATGCAAATTTGTAAAACGAGTCGCATCTAAGAGGCATAAATCTAGCATGGGCCAATATCATTACATTTATATATGGGTGGCATCTCAGGGGCATAAGCCTAGCATGGGTCGATCCTAACATTTATTTATGGGTGGTAGCTCAGTGGCGTAAGCAAGGTATGGGCCGACCCTAATTTTTCTATTTATCACTAATCAACTGGTCATTTGTATTATATGACTTACAAAGATTATGAAGTAAGAAAGGTAAAATGAAGAAAAGAATGTAACGTACTTGATCCTACAAATATATAAAGGTGGTCTACTAGCACTATTTATTCACTAGTATCTGATTTCTATTGAGATCTTGTATCATGTGTTGTTACCTTTAGCCTTACATATTCTGTACATATTTTTGTACTGACGTCCCTCACGAGGACCTGTATTTGATGCTGCAAGCACAGGTGCTTCAACTAATACACCTCGCTAGTAGAAGCACATGCTATTCAGTGACTATTGCTGAGCTCCAGGTTAATTTGGGGCTTTCTGAGTTTGTTCCATATGTTTTGGTATTGTTCAGTAGTCAAGAGTAGGGTGGGGGTTTGTCCCGACCCTAGCTAAGTCTATGTATCTTTTAGAGGCTTTGTAGACTAATGTAAAGATAAACATGGTAGTGTCTTGTCTTTTAGATGTGGTGGCCCCAACGACCAAGTGTTGTATATATAATTTTGTGCTTGCCAATGTAGATATTTTCATCATTGCATAATATCATGTTTTTCAGAACCTTTGGTTGTCATAGTTACATGCATGAGAAGTACAAGGTTATGGATTGATTCTCTTGGGCCTTTACTTCTACGGGTGCCTGTCCACCCCAATAGGATTTGAGGCGTGACAGACAAGATCTTACATCTTATCTACTATGCAAGAAAAACTTTGAATGTCATCCAACGTAAATACGATGTCACCAACCAAGAATTATTGGCAGTTGTATATGCCTTTGAAAAGTTTCGTACTTATTTGTTAGGCATGACAGTAGTGGCGCTCATGGATCATTCCTCCCTTAAGTATATCATGGCTAATAAAGAATAAAAACCGCACATAATTAGGTGGATTTTTCTATTATAAGAGTTCAACTTTAAGGTGAATGACTGGAAAGGGTGTAAGAATCAAGTGGCCATTCATCTCTTGCAACTTGAAGGCAATCATAAAAAACATGGGGAAATAGTAATTTATGATGCTTTCCCCGATGAATTGATCATGTCCATCGAAGGGAATAATACACCATGGTATTTCAACTTTTCCAACTATGTAGGAAGTGGTGTACTCCCTGAGGGACTGAGTTACCATCAAAAGAAATGGTTTTTGTTTGATGCAAAGTGCTATTTTTGGGTTGAGCCATTTTATTCTGGGATTGTGCCGATGGAGTTATTAGGTGGTGTGTCATGCATATTGAAATAAATTATATTTTAGAGGCTTGTCACTCTTCGCCTTATTGCGATCACCATAGAGGAATCTGAACTAATGCCAAAATTCTCCAATATGGATTTTATTGGCCTTCCATGCATAGGGACGCTATTGAATGGGTTAAATCTTGTCACAAATGCAAAATCCATGGTGGTATTTCAAGAAGTCACGAGATGCCCCTCAAGCCTAACCTTAAGGTGGAGCTATTTAATGTATGGGGAGTTGATTTCATGGGTCCTTTTGTGAGTTCCTTTGGGAATAAATACATTTTGGTGGAAGTTGATTATTTCTCTAAATAGGTGGAAGCCATCGCACTTCTAATTAATAAGAGTAAATGATAACGCTCAATCTACAGCTCTCGTTTGAGTGTAAAGCGGTCGTTAGCAAATATAGAACCCAACCTGGGTTGGGTGTCGATCCCACAGGGAATAGCTTGGCCAACAAGTAAGTAAAATTACTAAACTTTTGGTGCAAGTCTCGTAAGAAGGGGGGGATTCTTGTTTTTCAAGTAATGTAAACAAAAGCTGAAAATAATAAAGTAAAAAGAGATAAATTGTTACGTTGGTTGTAAACAATGAGAATTGAAGCATTGGGGTTATGTCCACCTTCTGAGGTATACGTCTCTATTGGCTATGAGTGTGTAGAATTCTGTCATGCAATTGCTTATAGAGGATTGTAGTCGATGGTAAATCCAAGCGTCTCTCGACCTAAACAAGGACTATTTCACTTTAACTCTCTCGAGCTTAAAGCGTATCTAACGGTACGAATTCTCCAAGAGGTTAGTCCAGTTACGGCACTAGCTTTTTAATAGGAAAGGGTGTCCTACTACCTTGACATTATCTCTTTTCCAGACAAATAACTTTTCTCTCGAACAAGTTAAATGTTAGACTGGCGTATTCTTGCGTTTGCAACCGCAAAGAATGTAGATTAAGATGAAGAGAATAATGATATAAGCAATATACGTGCCTCGAACTCA
This sequence comes from Capsicum pubescens, assembly GCA_030864215.1. Taxonomy (NCBI): domain Eukaryota; kingdom Viridiplantae; phylum Streptophyta; class Magnoliopsida; order Solanales; family Solanaceae; genus Capsicum; species Capsicum pubescens. The sequence goes on along the minus strand of CM061544.1, from coordinate 185,649,121 downwards.
CAAACTCACAGCAATAGATAGTATCTCATACGGCTTCCATAACCCCAACAGAGAAGTTTAGTTACCCATGAATGCGAAGGAGATCACGCTTGACATTGTTGTTATACCACAAGATTGATTAATTTCGTGTAGCGTAAGTGGTAGGCGTGAGGCGTGAATTCCTTAGAAAGGTAACGATTCTCTTGTTGCGGAAATTAAGAATAGATGAATAGAAGAAAACTAGAATTAATGGAAAGATTAGAAGAGTTGTAGAATTGTTTGTAGTGTAGAATAATAGAGGAGTAGAAGAAGTTAGAAGATGTAAGAAGATGTGAGAGATGGAAGGAAGTATTGTGTTCTCCCTCCTTCCTCCCTCCTTATTCTCTAAAATCTCTAGCATGATAGGGTATTTATAATACCCATATCCTACTTCTACTAAGCTAATGAAATAAATAACCAAATCCTATTAGACTAATGAAATCCTTAACCCAAATGTACTAGGTTAAGGTAACATTATCATAATCCACTTAAAATAATGAAATACATAACCTAATTGTACTAGGTTAATGTATCATTGTCAAAATCCAGCTTTGTGTCTGTAAGTCCCCAAAGTCTTCAGAATTGCTGTTTTAGCCCGGGACAGATTTTCCATGCAGCAGTTTTGGTCCTTAGGCGTGTAAACTCCCTTCCCTTCCTTCGTGAGCTTTCTTTAGCGTCAAGTAAGCCATAAAATGCTGAATTATGCATCATTTATACCTGAAACTTTACTAATCATGTTCGTTAGCTCATTTACAGGAAAAAGGACTAAAAGTGCATGAAATATATAATTTGTTCTCAAAACTAGGCTAAAATATGGGCAAAATATATTGATATAGGTGCGTAAATTCGCCTATCATCAACACCCCACACTTAGAGCTTTGTTCGTCCTCGAACAAACTATCATATCCTTCTAAACGTCAACTTAGGGTTTTACAGCAACAACACAAAATATTCGTCAAGACAAGCACAACAATTATCAACAAAGAGTATCTTTTTCGATTATAGGTAGAAACAATTTAACCTCTAGCATAGACTCGTGATGGTGATCAACTCGCATGCAAACGTTAAGGTACAAGGAATCATATATAACTACCCAAAACTCATCAACCATGTGTGTCTCACACTATAGTACCCATAATCACTCACAAGTATAGCATATTTTTCAAACATGGGTATCAAAATATCCTTGCTCTCGCTCTCACAAAGAATTCATATGAAGCAACTGATGACCATAGGCTTGCCCTTAATGTAATACTCTACTAAATGTTGGAATGTTAAGATTAGGATCAAGTAGGTCTTTTGATGGTTGTAAAGTAGGCTAAGGGACGGGTAGGACTATTTTGGCCAGAAATAGTGACTAAGTTCCTAAGCGCTTTAATACATCACTTTGTATCATTAACACTTTTCTTTCAAACAACCTTTCTACTTTCTTTTATTCTACCACTCTTTTTCTCCTCTTTTGTTTTTTTTCAATTTCAAACATACTAACTTTTCAGTTTTCCTTTCCTTTTTCTTTTGATAACATACCTCTTATGATAGCACTTTCTTTTTCATAACTCATTCAAGCACCAATGCATTCTAAAGCATCATACTCACCCAATTTCCTCTTATTTTGTCACATGACTTTTTCACTTTAAAGCACTTAGGAATTTGGATCAAATTATGGTCTTGAAAAAAATGGATTAGGATTACATACAAGGTTGTCAAAGAAATAGGCTAAAGGCTCAAAAGGGTTTAACTAGGATGATGTCCATGGGTAGGTAAAACTGAAGGTAAACAAATATGGGTTGCCAAAGAAATGCCTAAATCATATCCTAAACTTACACTCCTTATTTTCGCTTTGCATACATACCAGGCAAGTTCTAGCATCAGCTACACACATAGAATATACGATTATCTCACACGCACAAGGCACATGGTCGACTTGCTTGGAAGTAATATAGACTCTCGACCCAACAAGTGAAGGAATTGAACCACACAATATCACATATGAGTCACAACTAGAGCCTAAACGTCTCAATAGTCACAATTGTAGCACATACTCTTGTTATAATCTCATGCTGCCTATCAAAATAATTTCATGCGAAGCTAGAAAAAATTTACTACTAAAAAAATGAAAAAAAAAACAAAACAAAAACAAAGCAAGCAAACATAGATGCGAGTAGAGAAGTATAGCATGCAATACCACCACCCCACACTTAGTCGGTACACTGTCCTCAGTGGAAAATAAATAAGAAGAACCTGGTTAGTCGGACTCATCCTCTATGTCTGGGGTCATACCCCTTGCATTGGAATCATCATCAGAGTCGTCATCCTTAGAAGTTCCTCATAAGTATCCCACTTAATTCCAAGCGTGAGTCGAGGTATTTGCAGCGAGGAGGGTTCTCCTTGCTCCTTGCGGCCTCTTTTCTTGCTCTTTTGGGAAGTGGTAGCCTTTTCTTTGCCTTGTCTTGCTTTGGGTGCCATTGTACCTGAGACTTGAAATAGTGTTAATGGTAGCACAATCCCAATGGATACAATCTATACACAAGCAGTAGGGGTACCACCCCACACTTAGTTTGTTGCTATAAATTAGTGAAGTGAAAGTGGTCGATTACTTAGACTTCATCGACATGCGTTTTAGGAGCTATATTCCAACGAGAAAATCAGAGATATATCACTTCTTGCAACCTTTGCAATACTTTCATGTTAGGTATAACAAGACTACTACATAGGGATTACATCATGGTATCGTTTCTATCAATAAACTCAACCTCCTATGTCGGTAGGCAGTTATAAGTCTTATTCCGATGAACGGGATATTCTAACATGTAAGTATTCAAGTGACAAGATTATGCAATGTTCATTACTATAGCAATTCTGCAAGTAGTATAACAATGCATCAAAATCAAATTCAAGTCGGACATAAGTTAAGAGTATCCTAACGCACATGTTCACTCACTTGGTTTTGTATCAACAATTCAAACACGTTCACATCACCAATACTTTTTCAAGATTTAGCAATTCATAATAGGTGTAGTAAAGTAGTACTTACAAAATATGAATGAAGAATAAAGTAGTACTTACTTGGTTGAAGCCTTTGGATGATGTTCTTGTGACGAAAAAGAGCAAAAGGAAACTTTTTGATAGGTTTTGGAGACTATAGGTGGTGCATAAGCTAGGTTTCCAATGTGTTTTTGGTTCAAGACTAAGTCTCATATTTATAAGAAAAGGTTGGGTCGAGTTTTGGCCCATTAAAATCGGATTTGGAGACCAAAAGTGACCATAGGTGGTGCCTAATGCTTTGCCTAGTTGAGCAGAATGCCATAGTATATGCCAAGCATTTATTTAAGAATGCCATAGCATATGCCATGCATTTATTTAAGAATGCCATACACTATGCGGCGCATTGTCTATGGCATAATGAGACATATGCGGCGCATTGTCTATGGCATAATGGGACATATGCGCCGCATAGTCTATGGCATATGAGATACTGAGACCAAATGCCATAGAATAGGCGGCGCATAGTCAAAAGCATACCTAGGAATAGGTGGCGCATAGTGTATAGCACACTAGATTCCGAGACCTTAGGCTATAGGATAGGTTGTGCATCGTTCGTGGCCTAGTTTTACCAAGGCCTAGCCTTCCTCGAAGCCTATTTTGGCGTGAGAAAGGCTCAATCCATAGCCTTATGCATCACCCTTCCTAACTTACCAACTTTACCATACAATGCATCCAAATCGTCAATTGAAATCAATTTCCTCGTTGACTACTTCTTGCACCTATATTCGCTCAAACAAATGAAAACGATTAGTACGATGGGTTGCCTCCCACCAAGCGCCTTAGTTTTGGTCGTGGCACGACTCTTATTTTTGGATTTTTATTTATCAAAAGCAAAACACATACTAGAACGAAATGAAAAATGAAAAACGATAAACGATAAACGATGGGTTGCCTCCCATCTAGCGCTTGATTTATTGTCGCGGCACGACATAGTTACCTCGAGTACTCAGACTTCGTCGAGATAGATGGTGGATCGTTTTCTGAATGGATTCAGACGACAATGAGGCTTACTTGTAGGAGGGGTACCAATTATATCATCAATAGTCCAACCCATAGCTCTCATGTATCTCTTCAGAGTAGAGATGAGAGCCTCTACATGCTGTTTACTTAAATCATCCGCACTCACCGGAAGTATCTTTATACTTTTCAAGAACACATACCTTAGATAATCGGGGAGCTCTTTCGATTCTAGCATTGGTGGCTCTTCAAGGGAAGTCTTCGCTGGTGGTGTGGGTCGATTTTGGAGATCAAGGTCCAGCTTCTTGGGAGCATAGCGATATGTCCCTAATCCTGATAGAGCACAAATAGCTTCTTTGCAATTTTCAGCATCCTTACTCTCTCCATTCATTAGCACAACCGCCAAAGGGTCAGCAATAATTTGCTCTTCTTTAAGTAATTCTTTCGGATCATCAAAGAAAACATCAGCCACCGAAAATACACTTGGATCTTTGGGTTGCTTCATTGATTTGCAAACATCAAAGCGAACCACTTCATCATTTATTCGGAATGAAAGCTCATTAGCTCTCAAATCAATGAGCACACTTCCTGTAGCAAGGAAAGGGCGTCCCAAGATTATGGGAACCTCTGAGTCCACTTCACAATCCAAAATAACAAAGTCTGCTGGAAAGATGAATGAAGAAAACTTTACCAAGACATCACATAGGATACCAACAGGTCGTTTTACCGACCTATCCGCCATGACAAGCCTCATATTAGTTGGTGTAGGATCTCCTAACCCCAACTTCTTGTAGATCGATAATGGCATCAAGTTGATGCTGGCTCCTAGGTCACATAATGCTTTGGCAAAGTTCAAAGATCCGACGGTGCAAGGAATAGTGAAAGCTCCGGGGTCGGCCTTCTTCTGAACTATCGATCGGGTAGCAATTGCACTACAATGATGCACATCATCCTTCAGCTCATAACTTGCTTCCCTCTTCTTAGTCAAAAGATCTTTCATAAACTTCGCATATCCAGGCATTTGTTCAAGTGCCTCTACCAATGGAACATTAATGGTCAGCTGCTTCAACATAGTCATAAATTTGCTGAACTTAGTGTCATCTGCCACCTTCTTCAATCTTTGGGGAAAAGGTGGTGGTGGGTATGGAAGTGTTCTCTCCATGGCTTTCTTCTCCTCTTGCTTCCGTTTTTCCATTTTTTCAGGATGCACATCACTGGGCGTGACATCCTTGACGTTAGGACTGGTTTTTTCGGCATCTTCTCCTTTTACGTTATCATCCATGTCCGCAACTTCGTCAACCACTTGCTTTCCTTTTTCTGAAGGTTCCAGAACCTTACCACTTCTGGTAGTGATGGCCATGCATGACCCATCATTCCTTGGGTTTTGCACAGTATCGCTAGGTAAAGTGCCAGCCTTTCTTTGATTGAGTACTGCTGAAAGTTGGCTCAGTTGCTGCTCTATTTTCTTGATTGAAGTGGAATGAGAATCAACTAGTTGTTTCATGGAGGACAAATCATTAATTACCTCAGTAACTCCCGCGCTTGTTGCTTCCACTCCTTTTAATAATTTAGCCATCATGTCTTCCATACTTCCAGAATTAGATGTGGTGGTATCACGTCTACCAGGGGGAACGTACAAACCACTCTTTTCATTCTTGTTCTTCCAACTACCTTGGTCCATGTTTCCAGATTTACCATAATAATTCCGACCTTGGTTTCCTTGGGTATTGCCTCGGAAACCCCCCTGATTATTCAAGTAGTTGGCTTCTTCTTCCGAATCAGATTCGTCTCTTCCTTTTAGCGCCACAGCTTTCGCTTTTTCGGTCTTCCCTGATAATAAATGCTTTGTCAGAAGATCCACTTGCGTTTTCATGTGCGCTAAATCTTGATCACGTTCTTCTTGTCTACGCCTCTGCTCTGTGGTCATGCCAATAGATAAAGTGGGGCTTGCTACCTCAGAATCCCTGGTATGCCAAGCTCTACTTTGTTTCGTCATGCGATCTAGCATATTGCTTGCTTGACCAAAGGTGAGGTCCATAAATGATCCTCCAGCCGCATTATCCACCACTGGTTTAGTTATTGAATTCAAGGCTCTGTATAGTATCTCCATTAGGTGAACATTAGTCATGTGATGGTTTGGGCATCTCGCTAGCTTTGTCTTGAACCTCTCCCATGTTTCATGAAGAGCTTCAGTGGGAAGCTGATGAAAGTTGCTGATTTCATCTCTCAATTGTGCCCTTTTGGAAGGCGGAAAGAATCTTTCCAGGAAAGCGTCTCTCAATTGCCTCCAATTTGTAATTGAATCAGGAGTCAGCCCATTCAAACATATTGATGCCTCCCCAGATAGAGACAATGGAAATAGACGTAATCGAATTGCATTCTGACCAACACCAGGATTGTCAAAAGACTTGCATGTAAAAATAAAGTTGATGAGATGCATATTCGGATCATCGCCTGCTAGTCCACCAAACAATCCCTTGAGTTGAAATAACTGAATCATAGTGCTTGTGATGTTGAACTTGGCTTCGGGCACTAATGGTGGTGGAATTATAGCTCTAGTGGCTCCGGCACCATCAAGATCATCATCATCATCATCGAATGGTATTTCACGTTGTGCATCCATTGATGTACTGAACAAAAAACCTGCAGTAAACAAAAACGAAAACTAAAAGTAAAAGTACGAGAGTCTTTGACCAAAGGGTCTAGTAATAATTACGAACTTAATTGACACTTGTATTCCCCGGCAACGGCGCCAATTTTTGATAACGCTCAATCTACAGCTCTCGTTTGAGTGTAAAGCGGTCGTTAGCAAATATAGAACCCAACCTGGGTTGGGTGTCGATCCCACAGGGAATAGCTTGGCCAACAAGTAAGTAAAATTACTAAACTTTTGGTGCAAGTCTCGTAAGAAGGGGGGGATTCTTGTTTTGCAAGTAATGTAAACAAAAGCTGAAAATAATAAAGTAAAAAAAGAGAGATTGTTACGTTGGTTGAAAACAATGAGAATTGAAGCGTTGGGGTTATGTCCACCTTCTGAGGTATACGTCTCTATTGGCTATGAGTGTGTAGAATTTTGTCATGCAATTGCTTATAGAGGATTGTAGTCGATGGTAAATCCAAGCGTCTCTCGACCTAAACAAGGACTATTTCACTTTAACTCTCTCGAGCTTAAAGCGTATCTAACGGTACGAATTCTCCAAGAGGTTAGTCCAGTTACGGCACTAGCTTTTTAATAGGAAAGGGTGTCCTACTACCTTGACATTATCTCTTTTCCAGACAAATAACTTTTCTCTCGAACAAGTTAAATGTTAGACTGGCGTATTCTTGCGTTTGCAACTGCAAAGAATGTAGATTAAGATGAAGAGAATAATGATATAAGCAATATAAGTGCCTCGAACTCACAAACTCACAGCAATAGATAGTATCTCATACGGTTTCCATAACCCCAACAGAGAAGTTTAGTTACCCATGAATGCGAAGGAGATCACGCTTGACATTGTTGTTATACCACAAGATTGATTAATTTCGTGTAGCATAAGTGGTAGGCGTGAGGCGTGAATTCCTTAGAAAGGTAACGATTCTCTTGTTGCGGAAATTAAGAATAGATGAATAGAAGAAAACTAGAATTAATGGAAAGATTAGAAGAGTTGTAGAATTGTTTGTAGTGTAGAATAATAGAGGAGTAGAAGATGTTAGAAGATGTAAGAAGATGTGAGGGATGGAAGGAAGTATTGTGTTCTCCCTCCTTCCTCCCTCCTTATTCTCTAAAATCTCTAGCATGATAGGGTATTTATAATACCCATATCCTACTCCTACTAAGCTAATGAAATAAATAACCAAATCCTATTAGACTAATGAAATCCTTAACCCAAATGTACTAGGTTAAGGTAACATTATCATAATCCACTTAAAATAATGAAATACATAACCTAATTGTACTAGGTTAATGTATCATTGTCAAAATCCAGCTTTGTGTCTGTAAGTCCCCAAAGTCTTCAGAATTGCTGTTTTGGCCCGGGACAGATTTTCCATGCAGCAGTTTTGGTCCTTAGGCGTGTAAACTCCCTTCCCTTCCTTCGTGAGCTTTCTTTAGCGTCAAGTAAGCCATAAAATTCTGAAATATGCATCATTTATACCTGAAACTTTACTAATCATGTTCGTTAGCTCATTTACAGGAAAAAGGACTAAAAGTGTATGAAATATATAATTTGTTCTCAAAACTAGGCTAAAATATGGGCAAAATATATTGATATAGGTGCGTAAATTCGCCTATCATCAGTAAATGTGTTACCTCATTACTGAAAAAGCACATCTTTACAAGGTTCAGCACCCCTCAAGCCATCATTAGTGATGACGGCTCGTATTTTTTCAATCGGGGGTTTGGTGCTCTTCTTGACAAGTATGGGGTTAATCACAAAGTTGCCACTCCATACCACCCCTATACAAGTGGTCAGGTAGAGGTTTCAAATTATAAAATTAGGACCATACTCGAAAAGATGGGGAATATAGGCCACATAAATTGGGCAAGGCAACTTGATGAAGCGCTTTGGGCCTATAGAACGGCGTACAAAACCCCAATTAGAATGTCTCCCTACCAATTGGTATTTGGAAAGGCATGCCATTTACACGTCGAGTTTGAGCACAGGGTCTTGTGGTCTTTGAAGAGGTTGTATATGAATTGGGGATAAGCATCCGAGGCACAGGTAACACAACTCCATGAGTGAGCAATTCCCACTTAAGGCGTATGAGAGTTCGGTATTTTATAAGGAAAACTTAAGAAATGACAAGATTCTCAAATATTATGGTGATAATTCCATGTTGGTGAGAATTTACTCCTCTACAATTCTCGTTTGAAACTCTTCGCGGGGAAGCTCTACTCGAAATGGCCGGGACCATTTATGATTTCTAATGTCCACCCAAGTGGTTTCATGGAATTAGAAGATAATGAAGGGGATAAATTTATAGTCAATGGTCAAAGGGTTAAGCACTATAGTCAAAAAATTCCCATAGTGGCCAAGGTGGAGTGTGTTTAATTCAAAGATGCTATATGGTGAAAAGGGAGAGTCGTGTCGCGACGTTAAACTAGGTGCTTGATGGGAGACAACCTATCTTTGACTCATTTTGTGTTTGCTTTGATGTTTTATAGGTCTTTTAACATAAGTAGTGTGCCCAAAAATATAAGGAAAAATAGAGCTGGAAAACTGGAAGCTAAGCAGGAAATAAAAATAGAGCAAAAATAAGGGAATTTAGTCTCAGTTACAGCGATCGCAGCTATGCGATTGCAGACCTATTGACGCAATTGCAATATTTGACTCCTACACTACCTACTATCTATGGGAGCCTTTCTCATCTCTTATGCCTCTTAAATTTACTTCAGTAAGGGAACTTCAGGCTTTTGAGTTGGAGGTGTGGCGAGGCTACTTGGGTTTTCTTAGCTGCCAACAAACTTTGCCCTATAATAGATTGAGTGACATCATTCTTAAGAGTAAATCACCATAATTGGGTTAGCCATGGATGCAAGTAAAGTCTGAGTACCCGTGGCATCAAGTCCATAAATGCAACGGAAGCCTGAGTACCTATAGCATTAATCATTTGGGAACACATTCATATCCATTGGCAAAGCCTAAGTAGCCATATGGGTGGTCTTCCCGTTCTATAGCTTACAATGTGAGACTATAGCTTGGGTTGTTTCCATGATTAGAAAATTATGCATGGTGCGAGTGTAAAACAAACAACCCCCTTCATTTAAATTTTTTGCAAAATTCGAGGGCATGGATGCAAGCAACCTTGTAACAAAACATTTCCTCTTTTTATGACTTCGAAAAATAACTTTGGTAAAGAGTTGATACTCAATTTTCATCTCGAGAGGGTAGGATAAATTAAAACGTCTTTACAAGATTCGCATGCCATGTGTGTGAGCTATTTGACTACATCTCATGTGTACTTGCACCATCTAGAACTTGCCCCATTAGTATTTCAAATAAAATTTTATATTGTGCTTGGTTGGTAAAATGATCATAGGCCATCTTGTGAAACTGGAAGCCTACTTTAACCTAAAACTCCTACCAATACATAGAAATTTCCACTAGTCACCCTCTTTGAGCCTTTGTACTTTTCTTTGGAAAACACATTACAAGTCGTGACCCTTCTATTTTTCCTCTTTTGAACCCCACCCTACTTGAACTTTAAAATCCAAATTGAGGCTAAAAGCCTAAGTTGGGGGATGATAGAAATTGAAAAAGGTATAGTTGGTCCTTGAAATCATAATAAAGTGCCTACGATCTTAAGCAATAAAAGAAAATTGATAAGAATAAGGAAAAGATCCCACAATGAAAAGAAAGACAATATCTATGCACAAAAAAATAGAGATAAAGAGAAAGTGGGAAAACCAAGAAAAGGCAAAGTAGGCAAAATAGTAAAGAAAAAGAAGTGGCCTAATAGCATAAAGTAAAGAGAGTATGATGTAGAAGTTCAAGGAGGGTTTAGCCTTATTGTCCTAAGTTCATATCCTACCATACCCTAAACCTACATTACAAGCTCAAAATGTCCTTTGTGATTCCTAACAAAGTGTGGTCATTGTAGTGGTAATTCAAACTAAAGCCAAGCCTATGACATAGTACTTGTTAACATGGAGAATTTCTTGAGAAAGAGTGTGTTTGTAGTTAAAATTCCTTATTTCATGATTGGTAACTAGGTGTGTGAAATTTTCTTTCTTGTTAGGAGGCATGTGAACAAGTTCAGATGGGTGATTTTGTCATTTTCTGCACAATGAGATAAGTGGAAATATAACATGGTTGTGGTCAGCAATTGAGCCATTTCTAGAGTGTTGGTAGTTATTACATGGTTGCTCCCCAAAGTCTAATGCATCTTTCAAATATTTTATTTTAGGTTGAGGGGTGTATTTGAAACCATTTTGCCCATGTGCAATGAGCTTTTTATGGTAGTAATCAAGTTTGAGTCATCATGATCATTATATGATAGAATGAGGTCAGACATGTGAAATTATCTCATAAAAGGCTAGTGTTGCTTGAGGAGAAGCAAGGTTTTAAGTTGAGGGTGTTGATAAGCGGTAAGTTTGCCACTCATTTTCACTAAATCTTTGTGGACATTACCATGCTTTAAATGAGTAAATGAGACATAATGGTCATACACTGCACTAATATTCATATTATACAGATGTGGAAGCAATGAGATCGAAAGATGTGGATCAGAGTTAAAGATTTGATCAAAAGTGAGCAAGGAAGTGCTATATATGACTCAGAGAGAAAATGGCCCCAGTTACCGTGATCGCGATCTGAGAAGCGCAATCGCAGAAAAGATCCGCGACTGTGGCATAGCGAGATAAATGAGCAAGGGCATTGTGGTCAATTTGGATAGTTGATTCAAAATTTATATTGAATATCCAAACACTTTTTAGGGGGGGGGAAGAAATGAGAGAGGAAGTTGGAGATAAATAAAAAGAGGAGAGCCCTTGAATTTGGGTAAAAAATTGATTGTTCATAGTTAGTGTAATTATTATTCCAAAAGGAAGTTGGTGAATTTGAAGTGTGGAAGTGAAGATTATTTACCTTCTATTATTATGGATACCATGGAAGAATTACTTGGTAAAATTCTTCTCTCTTATCTCATGAATATCTAATTTCTTTAGTCTTGGGATTATGTTGAACTAAAGCGTATTTGTGTGTGGGACTTGATGCGTTTGCATGATTTTGAGTTTTTGATTATGGATTACACCATTGTTTGAGCTTATTAGTAAAAACTTGTGGGTGAAAACCCCAAATCTCCAAATGGGTTGGATGGGTGAAAACTCCAAGCTCTTAAAATCCTTCATCATCCTTGAAAGAGGGATGAAGCTGAACGTATGGTAACCAATAACATCCTTGAAAGAGGGTTATTGGGAGACAAGGAAATGGTGGATAATCAATCCTATGGTTTACTACCTTTTGCAATCTTATAAATAACTGTACTTGAAGTTTAAATCATATCAATATCATCATGCTAGTAATAGGGATACTTAATAGAGGATTTGGGTGATTACGAATTGTACACTTGTTAGGTGATCGAAAAAACCACTGGATTAAATCATAGTGGTTTTATTGAAATATTAACTACCTCAATCTTCGACCTAGCCCATCCCTTAGTTTACAACTGAAGCTCATGTTAAACCATTATTAACCTGCATGCTTTTACTTTTAGGTAGACATAATCCCAAAATTTCCACCAAACTTGAGTTTACATTAAAAGTGCTATTTAGTGTGTCGTTAACCAAAGATTATCACATAAAATTTCAAAACCAATATCCCCACCCACCATTTTATTTTACATGTTTTGTTTGTTGTCATTCTGGTAACCTTTTAGTAATTAGAACACCCATAAGATTTGAAATTTATACTTCATTCCTTGTGGATTTGACCCCAATATGAGTTGGGTTATTTACAGCGACCGCATCACCCTTCAAACATTGGAGTGAGTTAATTTTTATCCCCTTTACTCCCTAACATAAGCCATGTGTACACCTTTAGACTCAAAAAATCTCCAAAGGGCTACTTTTGGGACATTGTTGTAGGCCTTTGTGAGGTTAATGAATATCATATGTAAGTCCCTTTCACTTTTCTTGTATTTTTGCACCAGTCTTCTCACAAGATTAATGACTTCAGCAGTTGAACACCCTAACATAAATCTAAATTAACTCTTAAAAATTGACACACCCCTCCCCACCCCAACATGACTCTACATTAGTTCTTAAAAATTGATATACCCTTCCCTACCCTTAGCTTCACTAGCTTATCCTAAACTTTTATTGTGTGACTTGGCAGCTTGATACCCTGTTATTATTGTAGTTCAGGATATCACCCTTGCTTTTGTAAAATGGAATTATTATACTCTAACTTTATTTTTTTAGCATATTAATTACCATAATTATACTATTACATTTAGGACCCAAAACTCAATCATGATGGCATTAATAATACATCCCTCTTCCCCCCACAATAGGTAAGCCAACTCAATAATTAATCAAAAAATGTAAGACCCCTTAAATTTCAATCATTTTATTTTTTACCCTCCCATATGTGTAATATAAACTTTTGAATTAAATTGTGTTTAGGGACTTTAAAAGGGTGTTCAGGGAGAGTTTTAGATTTTTGGGAAGGGGTCTGGGAGCATTTTTAGACCGAGAGGTAGTGAGGGTCCACGATATTGGCGTGTTATGGAGGCTACCTCCACAATAATATTGTGCCATGGTAATGGTTAATTTCGTCCAATTTTGTTTTTTTCACTAGGGATGAGGGGATTTTGGTCTTTTTACCCCTTGCAAGACCTTTAAGCATAAAAGAAGCCTCTTTTATTTAGTTTTAAAAAGATCAATATCATCCATTCCCTCTTAAAACTGAAAACCCAAGAACATTCAAGGGATTCGCATAGAATTCATCATCTGGGCTTCAAACTTCAAATTGACTTTAATTTCTTGTGTGTTTCAGGCATGCTTCTCTTCCCTAAAATTTAATTTTACATTGTGGCATTAATTGAATGGATTTTCATGTAATTTAGTTGTGGGTTTTTAAATTGGGTTGAGGGGTTTTGGTTGTTACTGATTGAATTACTTGTCCCATGTTTATAATTGATTATTCATGCTTTAAATTGATATTTTTGGGATTGAATTGGAACATTATTTAATTGGCTGGAATGTAGGACATGGGTTTCCCCAAATTGGATGAATTTTGGCTTAGAATTTCATGAACCTCAACCCACTTTGTAAATTTGATTTTTAGTATGGAAAATTGTAAGGTTTAACTTACTTTTGAAGCCAATGCATTACATTAATGAATAAATAGATATATAATGGTTTTGGATGGACTTGGTGGCCATGGTTTGGATATTTAATAGAACTTGAGAGTCAGTGTTGTTTTGTGGATTGGTTTGACATATTTTATTTAACTTGCAAGTATAATTGGTATGATGATACCAAGTGGTAAATGCCTTAATGAATGACTCTCGGGTTAATGATTGGAATTATGTGCAAAGTGATTTTAATTTTGTCTTAAAGGGGGTTGTGTATCTCACCATGAGGGTGTAAGTTCCAGAGGACAAACACTGAAAACCACATTTTCCAGCGTTAGGGGTCTATGATCGTGTGCTTGACACAAACTTGATATATATAGAGAGTGAGATATTTGGGCCAGCTATTGCCCATGGTGACTTTAGTTTTACAGCGTATTTTCATCGATTCATGTGGCTAACACGCACTGGGGCTCTTTCATTAGGGGAGATGAATCTAAATAATCCATGGGTGCTTTTAGGATGAATTGAGCTACATAGTCTATGTTAATAGTTTAAAAACTATCATGTTCATGAATCTTACCCTATCTCGGCATCTTATATATGTTTATATGGATGTGTGCATGAGGTTTTGACTGATCTTTGAATATGGCATTATGGTATCACATTCTTTTAGTTACATACCAGTGCTTATCCCTCTGACCCTTATGAATACTTTTTTGTTGCTCCTATGCAGCATTTGGTGGATTAGCATATTTGTTGAGTTGCTGTGAAGTGGTGAGCCTCAATCTTTAAAAGGCCTTATCATTTCATTATTCTTTCCCTATTGATCTGCACTTTAGATTATTTTTGGTCATAGTTAGGGGCAAGTCTCGACTTAAATGTTATTTCGATTTTAGAGCTTTCATGAACAAAATATAGATTTGCTATTTTTTTGGATTTTAATAGCCTTCCGATTGGTTTATATATCATTCTTATTGTTTGATTTTGCTTCTTCTATATTTTACTATGCTCAGGTATTTAGTCTAGAGGGTGGTCTCATGCCCACGATGGGGTTGAGGTGCTCGTTACAAGCTTGGTATCTTACAACAGATTAGAGTCATTAGGTTTCCACAAATCCATGTCGAGTAGATTCCCTTTTATGGGTGTGTAGCGTGCCACACTTATAAGGAGGAGTATACAAGGAATTTAAGAATGTTTTACTTTCTTGTGTTCAATTTCAAGCTATAGATTCTATTGTTATGAAACTTCTCTAACTCCTGGCTTCCTCACGTTTTATATCATGCCTCCCCAAAGATCTAATGTTCTTAGAAACTCTACTTGAAACTCTGTCCTATCTGAGGACAATAATAAGGGACTCGTCCTATTCATGGAGTGTAGATCTAGTAGGGTCCCTACTCTAAATTATACTGCCCTATGTGGAGTTCCATCTATAACTATTATACCTCCTTATACTTCTTAGGGTAGTGGTGCTTATGATCGCCTTCGGGGAACATCTCTAATGCAGAATTTTCTGAGTCTATTTATTTTCTTACTCAGTTTGTGACATCTCAGTATCATCATTTGGATCATATTGGTTTTGTTTCTCCTTCGTCTTTGGTCACTCGGATTGTCTAGTTCATGAGATTGAATCTCCCAATCCTTACAGGCTCAAAGGTTGAGGAGGATCTTCAGGGGTTTGTGGATGAGATGGAGAAGCTTTTTAGAGTGATGCATGCTATTGATTCTAAAGGTGTGGAGTTTGTTGCATATCAATTATAGGATGTAGCTTATCAGTTATATAAGGAGTGCAAAGCTATGAGGGCTTATAATGATGATCTGGCTATGCGGGATGACTTTTCAGGGGCCTTTCTTGATCACTTATTTCCTAAGGAATTGATAAAAGCTAAGGCTGAGGTGTTTATTAATCTGAAATAGGGTAAGAAGGGTGTGAATGAGTATTCTCTTAAATTTTAGCAGTTGGCTTATTATTCTCAAAAGTTGGTATCTAACATAAGATAAAAAATGAGAAAGTTTGCTTCTGGGTTATCCCGTGACTTGGTATTAGAATGTAAGGCTTCAATGTAAAATAATAACATGGATATCCCCAGGCTTGTGGTTTATATATAGCAGGTGGAGGATGAAAAGAGAAGATAGGCAGAGATAGGAGAGGTAAAATAAGAAGTTCAGCTATTCAGATTAGGGTACATGGTAGCAGAACAATGGGAAATATGACAGACAATAGACCAAGAAGAAGACATGGGGAAATTCAAATTCATATTCTTCAGGTAGTGCTCCTTATCGTAAGCCGTCTAGTAATCATCCTTTCCAGGATAGTAGTGGTCCTAAGGAACAGGGTGCCCAGTTCAGGCTTGTGGAGCTCACTCATCCCCACCTTATCCTCCTTATAGATTTTATGGGCAACTCCATCGTGGTTATTGTGAGGAAAGGAGGAATCGATGATATAATTATGGTCATTTTAGTCACATACAATGATATTGTCCTTTATCCAAGGTTTACAGTTGAGCTAATAAAGTTTTGGTTGTTACATCTCCATCTTCTGTGCAAAAGGGCGCTACTTTTTTGAAACATCCCGTATTTTGCTTGTACTTGGTCTAATTATATGGAACCTGGTATAGCCTTGTGGTATAGGTAACAGATGATATTTGTTATGGAAGTATTAATGGTGTAGATGGAATTATAGATGTTGCCCGTATAGTTTAATGTGATGCGACCAAATTAACGTCAATACGACTATTTAAACTTGGGATCGTAAGCTAATTATTGAATCTAAAGTTTAAAGTGACCAAGTGTGTATAAGTTGAAGGTTAGATTAAGGGGATTAGGAGATGGAAATGGAATAAAAATTGAGGTGCTTTATTCACTTAATTAAGCTAGTAGGTGAGTTACCTACTTGAGCCATTTGGACAAAATTAATGGGCCCATGTCTATGGACAAGATTTGGGCCAATACTAATGTACTCATTTGGGCCCAAATTGAATAGAAGAGGAAGAAAATGAAAAAATAGCCCAACATAAAAATCTGCCAAGGCCCAAATACAATTGAGTCCAACTAAGAAATTAAGTAGGTGCATCACCTACTTTGAAATTTTCAACAGCTTGGACCCTTAAGTAGGTGCATCACCTACTTGGACTAATTTGTGGTTGAAAATGAAGTTATAAGAGAAGTCCTAGAGGGTCCAATATAAGATCAATATTGCTGGCCATTCTACTCATTTTAAACACAATATTTACCCTTTTAAATTTTAGCGTTCTCTCTTTCTTAACAAGGATAAGAACAACATCCCTAAAATTCCTTCTAGGGTTCTTGAAGAAACCCTTACCTTTGCAGCCCAAGGTAAGTGAAACCACTTTAGTTTTTGTTTAATTATCTCATGGAAGATTAGGAAAAGATGTTATAAGTGCTTAATTATAAATATATGGAAAAATATAGAACAAGCGATCTACTCATTTTCTTTTATTTTAAAGAACTTCTATTTTCTTCTTTGGTTTAAAGTGTGAAGTAAAGTTCAAGTTCTTAAAGAGTTCAATAAAAAGAATAAGTTGCATAATTGAGGTAATGTGAATTCTCAATTTTGTTATCCTTGTATGTGAAATTGAAAGAGAACTATGGCTGTGTTGTTATTGAGAACTCAAGAGATGATGAGTTCAACAATGGATTACTACAATAAAAGGGATTTGGGACTATTTTGTGGACTATTTTGTATGTATATGTTCTAGGCTACCAGGCTGATTTTGAAGAAAGGTGAGACTAGTTTGAATTTGAATATAAAAGAAAGGTGTAGTGGTACACCACCGAACTAATTATTGCATTTGTTTACAAACCAATTTATATTACGTATTGTTTGGAGGGTGTAATGAAGCTGAGGTGGTTTTGGTGATCTTATAAGGACATGTATAGTATGTGGGTGTAATTGGTGGAGAAAAGGGTTAAAATAACACCCTTGATTAATAGATTACGTGTTTACTGCCCGGTTACTATTTTGGTAAAGTTAAGTATCCCAAATGCGTTGATTAGTTGCTAATACTAGTTTACCATATATTCTATTGTAGATAAGTAATCTAAAAGGCAGGAAGTCAAGTCAGGTTAGTTTCAGAGTAATATAACCAGGTATGTAAGGCATACTCTATTTTGTACTCTTTGGCATGAAATTGGACATTTATAGCCAATGACCTTATCTCCATTCTCTAACATGTTAGAATACCTCCATATATTCTAAATATTAAACCTGCGCATCTATTTTTACTAGAAAATTTCAGGAGTTCTCTGTTTGTTAAAATAAGACCCATGCGTTATTTTCATCTCCTAAACACTTCATTTGTGTGCGAAGAGCTCCCTACCTCATAGTTGTTGCATTAAGTGTCCATTTATATGTATCATATTAGTAGAATATTGGTTCAAGGTACCATAATGTTATGACCACCAAGGTAACAATCCCAAAGGCTAAATAAACTAAGTAATGGAAAATCTATAAAATGAGTGGCAGCTCAGGGGCATAAGCTTAGTATAGGACATTCTCGATACCTTTATATGTGGGTTGCAGCTTAGGGGCATAAGCCTAGCATGGGCCGATCCCAATCTTTATATATAGGTTGTAGCTCAGATGCGTAAGCCTAGCATGGGCCAATCCTAATTTATCTATTTACCACTGATCAGCTGGTCATTTGCATTATATATGGCTTACAAATATTATGAAGTAAGAAAGGAAAAAATGAAGAAAGGAACTTAATGTATGTTGTCTCATAAGTATATATAAAGGTGGTCTACTAGTACTACTTATACACTTGTATCTGATTTCTTTTGAGATCTTTTATCATGTGTTATTACCTTTAGCTTTATATATTCAGTACATATTTTTGTAGTGACGTCCCTTTTGAGGGACCTGTATTTCATGTTGTAGGCACAGGTACTTCAGCTCATATACCGCACTAGTAGGAGCGCAGGCTATTCAGTGACTATTGGTGAGATCCAGGTTGATTCGGGTCTTTTCGAGTCTGTTCCATATATTTTGGTATTGTACAGTAAGTCAAGAGTAGGGAGGGGGTTTGTCCCGACCCTAACTACGACTATGTATCTTTTAGAGGCTTTGTAGACTTATGTAAAGTTATGGTAGTGTCTTGTCTTTAGATGTCGTGGCCCCAAAGGCCAAGTGTTTTATATATAATTTTGTGCTTGCCTATGTAATTATTATCATTGATACATAATATCATATTTTTCAGAACCTTTGGTTGCCATAGTTACATGCATGAGAAGTACAAGGTTATGAATTGGTTCTCTCGGGCCTTTACGGCTACAGCTGCCTTTCTACCCCAATAGGATTTGATGCATGACATTATGGTACCGACATTGGCCGAAATTATCTCTATACACTTTCTACTCTCCAAGAATATGAGGCATCTCCAGGTTTTGTTAGTAATATGTTACAACTCTTTTTCGGTAATGTTTATTATTTTCTTGATTCGATTTCCTCCTTTTCTTATATGACCCCTTATGTGGTTGTGTATTTTGGTTTTGGTCCTGAAAGTATTTTCGACCCTTTTACTACTTCTACTCTGTTGGGCGATTCTATAATTGCTAGAAAAATCTGTAGGGATTGTGTGGTGTTCGTCTTTCGTAGGGAGACAATGGTGGATTTGATAGAGTTGCATATAGTGGATTTTGATGTTATATTATGGATAAATTAGTTTTATTCATGATATTCTTCTCTTGATTGTAGGTCCTAAATGGTTAGTTTTCAATTTCCTAATAAACCTATGATTGAATGGGAAAGGAGTTCCTTAGTGCCCAAAGGGAGGTTTATCTCTTATCTTAGAGCTCAGAAATTGATTTCAAAAGGGTGTCTCTATCATTTAGTTAACAAATTTAGAGGGTCCTTCTTTGCAATCCATTCCTATGGTCCTTCTTTAATTTATCCTTTAGATCTTTTAGTTCAACAAGAGCCATTCTATTAGGAGGAAACACTAGGACAAATGAAACCCTCATTAAGGGAGTTCCTTATTTTCATTCCCCCTAATAGAATGGCTCTGGTTGAACTAAAAGAGCTAAATGAGCAATTAAAGAATCTTCTTAATAAGGGTTTTATTTGTCCTAGTGTTTTCTCATAGGGTGATCCTATGCTTTTCATGCATAAGAAAGATGAGTCTCTTTGGATGTGTGACTACTGACAGTTGAATAAGGTTACAGTGAAGAACAAGTACCCTCTTTCTAGGATTGATGAGCTTTTTGATCAGGTTTATGATGCTAGACTCTTCTTTAAGATTGATATTTATTTTGTATATCATCAATTGAAAATTAGGGAGGTTGATATTCCCAAGACTGCTTTCCAAACCCGGTATGGTCACTATGAGTTTTTGGTTATGTTATTTGGGTTGACTAATGCTCCATCTACATTTATGGATCTTATGAATCAGGTGTTTATATATTTTTTAGACTTGTTTTTGATAGTTTTCATTGAAAAAATGATGGTGTATTCTAAAAGTGAGGAGGATCATGCCAATCACCTTTAAATTTTATTGTAGACTCTTAAGGATCAAAAGTTGTATGCGAAATTTTCTAAGTGTGAATTTTGGCAGAATGTTGTGACTTTTATTGGGCATGTTGCTTCTAGTAAAAGGATCAAGGTGAATCCACAGAAGATTGTGCAGTTAAGAAATGGCCTAGACCCACGACTCCAATCGACATTAGGACCTTCTTGAGCTATTATAGTAAGTTTGTAGAGATTTTTCTCTACTATTGCTTCTCCACTAATGAAGTTTACTCAAAAAGGGTAAGTTCTTATTGTCTGATGCTTGCGAGGGTAGTTTTGAGAAGTTGAAACATAAGTTGATTTTTGCGCTAATTTTGACACTACCCGAGGGTACTAAAGTTTTGTGGTATTCTGTGATGCATCCCATGTGGGACTGGGTTGTATTTTTATGCAGCATGCTAAGGTTGTGGCCTATGCTTCTAGGCAACTTACTGTTATGAGAGGAACTATTTGAATCACAATCTAGATTTAGCGACTTTGGTCTTTTCTTTACAGATTTGATGCCATTATCTGTATGGGGTACATTGGATATTTATTTAGATCATAAGAGCTTGCAGTATGTGCTTACTCAGAAGGAGTTGAATCTCAGGCAGCGGTAGTGGCTCAAGTTGCTTAAGGATTATGACATGAGCCTTTACAACCCTCTAGGTAAAGCTAATGTTATTGTTGATACTCTTAGTAGGTTGTTTATGGGGAGCTCATCTCACATGGATGAGGAGAAAAGAAGATTAGTGAAGGGTATTCATAGGTTGGCCAACTTTGGAGTTTGTCTTTTGGACTCTGAGGATGGTAGAGTAATTTTTCAGGAAGTGGTCAAATTATCTCTTTAAGCAGAGGTGAATGAGAAGTAGACTTTGGATCTCATACTTATGCGGATTAAGGAAGATATGGGTCAACAAAATATTATGGCTTTCGAGATTGGGGGAGATAGTATTCTGAGATACCAAGGTAGGTTGTGTGTTCCTAATGTTGATGGTCTATAGGAAAGGATCTAGACAGAGGCTCATGAGTCTAGATAGTTCATCAAATAGATGGACAAGCAGAGCGTACTATTCAAACTTTGGAGGATATGCTAAGGGCCTGTGTGATTGATTTTAAAGGAATTTGAGTTAATCATTTTTCTCTTTTTCAGTTTTCCTACAACAACAGTTATCATTCAAGCATTGAGATGGCTCCGTTTGAGGCTCTTTATTGCAATAGGTGTAGGTCTCCTATTAGATTGTCTGAGTTTTGTGAGACTAGGTTGTTTGATCTAGATTGGGTTCACCAATCCTTGGAGAAGGTGAAGTGATTAGAGAAAGGCTTAATACTGCTCAGAAATGCCTAAAGTCTTTTGCAGATGTAAGGAGAAGAGAGTCGGAATTTGAATTAAATTATTAGGTATTCTTGAAGGTATCTCCTACGAAAGAAGTCTTGAGGTACGAGAAGAAGGGAAAGCTCAGTCCCCGTTATGTTTTACCGTACTAGACTGTAAGAAGAGTTGGGAATGTGGTGTATGAGTTAGATTTGCCTACACATTTGGGATCTATTCATCCTATCTTTAATGTGTCCATGCTGAAGAAGTGTGTCGATGATACTTCCTTGATAATTCCTTTTGAGGACATTGGTGTTACGGATTCCTTTTCTTATGAGGAAGTCCTAGTGGAGATATTGGATAGGCAAGTTTGTAGATTGAGGACAAAGGATATAGCTTTGGTGAAGGTTCTTTGGTGAAACCAAAAGGTAGAAGAGGCTACATGGGAAGCTGAGGAATATTTGAAGGCCAAGGAACCATTCTTGTTCCCTAGGTTAGATGAAAGTGCTTAAGGAATGAGTTTCATTTTCCTCTTTCAAATTTTTGAGTTTGACATTTGATTTTGGTATATTCTTTCTATTCTCATGCTAAAAGTGTATTAAATCATCTTTTGGGGATGAATGATCCAAAAGGGGGGATAATGGAAGACCCTTTAAAATTTTGATCATTTTGTCTTTGACCACCCCGTATGTGTAATGTCAATTTTTGACTTGAATTGTGGTTAGGGATGTTAAAAGGGTGTTCGGGTAGAGTTTTGAATATCTTGGAAGTTTGGGGTCATTTTTGGACCCCAAGGTAGTGAGGGTCCATGATAATGGCGTGCCAGAGAGGTTAGCCTCCACGATATTGACGTGGCACGGAGGTTACCTTCTGTGATAAGTTCATTCCACGCCGATGGGTTAATTTTGTCCAGTTTTGGTTTTTTTAGCTTAGGGTGAGGGGCTTTTGGTATTTTTACTTCTTGTGCGACCTACCAAAATAAAATAAGCCTCTTTTCAACAGTTTTCAATAGATTAAAATCTTTATTTTCTCTTAAAACTCAAAACCCAAGAAAATATCTTCTGAGCCTCTAACTTCAAATTGATTTCAGTATCTTGTGTGTTTCAGGCATGTTTCTCTTCCCTAACCTTTGATTTTACATCGTGGCATAAATTTAATGGATTTTCATGTGATTTTATTGTGGGCTTTCAAATTGGGTTGAGGGGTTTTTGTTGTTATTGATTAAATTACTTGTCCCATATTTTTAATTAATTATTCATACAATAAATTGATGTTTTTGGGACTGAATCAGTAAATTATTTAAATGGATGGAATGGGGAATTGGTACATTAATGTTTGGAATTAGTTACAAAGTAATTTTTAATTTAGGCTTATAGTGGGTTGTGTAGCTCACCGTGACAGTGTTTGTCCCCAGGGACAAACACTGGAAACCACATTTGCCGGGATTGGGGGTCTATATGACTATATGTTTCACATACGCAATATATATATATATATATGGGATGGGTATTGCCCATGATGGCCTTAGTTTTCCCTCAAATGTTCCTCAGTTTGTGCGACTAACACGCACTGGGGTCCTTTTAGCAGGGGAAGCTGAACCTATATAGCCCATGGGTGCCTTTAGGATGGATTGAGTTACACAGTCCAGGTTAATAGTTTTAAAACTCTAATGTTCATGAACCTTACCCTATACCGACATCTTATATATTTATATACGAATGTGTGCATGTGGTTTTGAATGATTTTTGGATATGGCATTATGCTATCACTTCCACTGAGTTGCATGCCAATGATTATCCCACTGACCATCCTAGGACACTACATCATTTCATGATGTATGGTCCAAAGACTTTTCTGATGATCTTTTGCAGCATTAGGTGGATTAGCACGTATGTTGAGTTTCTGTGAACTGATGAGCCTCCATCCCAACTTAAATATTATTTTGGTTTTAGAGGATTTCGTGGACAAAGTGTGGGTAGGTTATTTTTTGTTATTTTTAGAACCTCCCCATTGGTTTACATATCATTATTATTGTTTGGTTTTGCTTCCTCTATTATTTTACTGTGCTCAGGTGATTAGGTTAGGGGGTGGTCTCCGACCTGTGGTGAGCTTGATATACCCGTCACGACCAGGCCTGGGATCGGGTCGTGACAAAAAGTAAATGGATAAATAAACAAAGATATAATAAGAATACATATTGAGTCTTAACTAAATACAAAATCAACTAAAGAACTAAAAGTCATTCAGTACAAGTCGCTAAGAGTAGTATCAATACAACTGATACTTCGAATATCTCAAGTACAATGGAAAGAAATGACATAAATAATAAACATATAAAGATATAAGATAAGTCGTGGGACTGATGACAACTACCTTGAATCCTAAAAATAAACATAATAAGGAATTAACCCGCATTCGTATAGGATTTTCACGACCTGAACAAGGCCTAGTCCTGACGGGTATCTCAGGCCCACCATGAGCTAGAGACCACCCTCTTATCCTAACCTTAAGAGCAAAATAATAATAAATCGAAAGTCAATCAAGATAGAAATAAAAAGGTAAATAAGTCAAATAAAAGTTCTATGAGTCAAAACCAACAAACCAATCCACACTTATCCACAAAAACCTTCAAACCCAGAAATACAAAATAGGTTGGTACATACCCCTCTCCCACCATGACCATAAGAAAATCAAAGAAAATATTAAGACATAAAGAAAATAGATAAATGACCGAGCCTTTTGAAAGATGGAGGTTGACCACTTCAAATACACTCTATAGATGTACCAAACCACCTAACGCTGCATAACTGTAATGGAAAATCCCTTAGACCCTACATCATTAAACAATTCAGAGTCGTGGGATGGTCAGTGGGATAAGCATTGATGTGTAAATCCGAGAAAATGATAAAATAAATGTGAAAGCCAAAACCTGTCAAAGACCATATGTACCATATTTGTATACATATATATAGGATGTCGGGATAGGGACAAGGTTCATAAACATGTGAGTTTAATTCATTAACTTAAATTATTTAACTTACTTCGTCTTAAAGGCACCCACAAGCTATATGGGTTCATCTCTCTCTACTGAAAGGACCTAGTGTGTGTTAGTCGCACCAACTAAGGAATTTGAAGGAAGGGATAAAGAGATCAATGATCTAGCCATTCCAAAATATAATGTGTGAACCATACATACGGTCATTTAGATCCCCACACCGGGAAATATGGTTTTCAGTGTTCGTCCCCCGGGGACTACACCTTTACGGTGATTTACAAAATTCTCTTTAAGCCCAAATTAAAATAGTTTGCATAGAAACCCATCCATTAACCAAGAAATCTTATATTAGGGCATTTACCACTTGGTATCGTCATGCTAATTATGCTTCCAAGCTTATATAGTTAGGCCAAACCAATCCACACAACCAAATTAACTCCCAAGTTCCATTTAAAATCCAATCCACGGCAATGAAGGTCTTCCAAAACAATTTTTATAACCATCTATACTTTAATGCGATGCAGTGGATTCAAAAACAAGGTTAAACTATGCAATTATCCAAATTAAAAACCAAGTTCACAAAGTGGGTTGAGGTTAATGCAATTATCAAGTCCAAAATTCCATCAATTTGGGGAAACCCATGTCCCCCATTCCAATCATTTAAACAAAGCACCAATTCAATCCCAAAACATCAATGTAAAGCATAAATAATCAATTTAAAACATGGGACAAGTAATTCAAACAATAACAACCAAAATATCTCAACCAAATTTCAAACCAACAATTTAAATCACTTGAAATCCATTCAATTAATGTAATAATGTAAAATTAAAGTTGGGGAAAGAGTAAAGTAACGACCCTCGAGGTTATTTTTCATATTTCCATATATTTTCACTATTAGAGATTTTCTATAGCTTCCCCGAGTCATTTATGACTTTTTGGAACTGACTATTCAGTTACTGGGTAGTTCGTTTGTCTTTTAGAGATAAATCCCTGTTTAGAAGTCTTCACTGATTCCAATCAATAGGAAAAAGTTCATTAGGATAATCTTACATATAAATTTCGACTGCATCAGTAGCTCTAGAATATCAATTTAAGCTAGTAGACCTTTGATTCAGGTATCGATGAATCCGAGCTTATTTTGACCTATTAGTGTAACACCCAAAATTTCATCCCGAGATGCCACATGGTGCTTTAGGCTACACGTATCCCCATGCTAACCCCCAGAGCCAGACACTACCTTAAGGAATTCAATTCAGCAATAGTCATGCACAACAAAGAGATATACCACATCGGGTTCAAGAGAATTACTGGAAAATACTAGACTGTACAACCAAAATATATTGAATGTCTTTACATACCAACCCTCTAGTATGAAAAAGCCTCTATAAATCAAAATCAAGGAGCCATTAGGACAAACCCCCAACTGACTCAACAGTACTGAAAGCCATAACAACAAAACGTTATCACAAAAATATAGACATGGTCCTTGAACCATGAGGACTCAGCACTGAGGAAACATAGTAAGTCACCCGAATATTGCTAACGCGGTTACTGCTGAGTACCTGAACCTATATTACAAGAAAAGGTAGCCCATAGGAAAATATATGGGTCAGCACTTTGGAATTTACTGAGTATGTGGGGGTGCATGCAACAATGTAAATATCATCATCAATTTCATGAAAATATGCATACGTACAATGATGGCTCACTTGGCTTGAGTTAGATTGAAACATACTTTTCATGATCTCATAGTAAATAAATCATATGATAAAAACCTCATAAATCATCATAAGAAACTCAACTCTTCAACTCAAGACTCGGAGTGACTCGGTAATTCAAGAAACTCAACTCTTATGGAATGGGAGGTTCTTATAACTGACAAAAACCATGTGAACTACATGGAGTCCAAAGTTTAACCCTCCTAACGAGAGAACCCCACATTGGCAGGAGCATCGTACTCTTTCCAGGGAGTACAACCTAAATTTAGTGATCATAATCTCATACTCGGCCTCTGGCCCACAATTATCAATATCAATCCAATGGTGGCACGTAGTTTCGGGGAAATACCACATTTTCCACTCGATGCTAAATACTACTCCCAAACACAAGCTCAGAACGCGTTAGGAAATCCACAACAAACATCACAAAGGTCTATTATGGAGACCAAATCAAATCTCTTTCTTATTTATCAAATCATAATCAATTTGTGGATTCTTAAATCGACTCAAATCAAATCAATCTCTTTCAATATCAAAATATATCAATTCATTAAATCATAGAAACATCAATAACTTTGAGAAAATATCAAGACTCATTGTAACAACTCAATCTCATGAATCAATATACTTAATAATCCGATTTGTCATAAGAAAACTTAAAGCTTGACACATATCTTGAAAGAACTTAAAACATCAACTCATGGTAGAAATATGAAATTCACAATATTAAATATCAAGTCATAACTTGGGAATAGTAAAATAATCATGTATAACAAAGCTTGAAAATTTATATTCTCATAATCTCATGATGAAGTAATTTGGGCATAAACCCACTTGAAAAATCATATAAATCCATATAGAAACCAAAACTTTGGGCACAAGAATGAAAGAATTTCTCTTGTTCAAAATCCCACATACCTTAATCTTTAAAATTGGATGAATTGTACTGCTTGAGACTCTATCCTCACTTGTAATAAATGATTCTCGAAGCCCACACTATGAGGAACTTGATTCTTGAAGAAATATTGTAGATTTATGGATGATTTTTGGAAGATTAATGTCCTTAAATAAAAACCCTAGATATATTTTCTTAAGTGAATTGGAAGAGAGAAGGAAGAAATTAGGGTTTAGATGGGAGTTCTCATATATATAGGACTCCAAAAGATGGAAAAAGACCAAAATAACCTTGAAAAAATGTCCCTTAATTGCTGAAAAAAATAGCTAACGACATTCGTGACAAGTCGTCAGACTTGTGACAAGTCGTCACAAAATATCGTCACAAAAGGGTGGATTTTATGATTTTCTGCTTGAGGTTGACGACATTGGTGATAAGTCATCACAAGTGTGACAACTTATCACAAAATTTCATCACTGGGGGTGGAAATATGCCTAATTCTAACGACATTGGTGATAAGTTGTCACACTTGTGACAGCTTATCACAAATGTCGTCACTCAGTTTTCCAGCCGGACATGCTGGAGTAAAATGGGCATAACTCTTTGCTCCAATACCGGATTTGGGTGAAATTGGTACCGTTGGAAATATAATTCAATTATCTATTTTTTGGTAGGTCATGAGCTCAATAATTAGTAGTACAATGAGAGATATGCTCACTTGAAGTTGGCTATGCCAAAATCCTTCTCAAGAATTCAATCGGTAAGGGATGTTTTGATTCACCTAATCACTAGGACATCTTTGAGGACTTAATACACATCACCCTTGATCAGAAAAAACCAAAGGAAACCTTCATGTACACCAAATCATTAATAGTAAACTCAAGATATTTTCTTCTCACATCCTCGTATGACTTCTGATGACTTTGAGCGGTCTTCAATCTTTCTCGAATCAACTTAACTTTTTCCATAGCCTCGAACATAGCATCAGGCCCAATCAAAGCTGATTATCCTACTTCAAACCAACCTATAGGCGATCTACATCTTCTCCTATACAAATCTTCAAACGGGGCCATCTGAATACTAGCATGGAAACAATTGTTATACGCAAATTCGATCAATGGAAAATGGTCATCCCAACTACCTTTAAAATCAAGCGCATATGCCCTCGACATATCTTTTAAAGTCTGAATGGTCTTCTCAGAGATAATAGGAAAAGGAACTCCATGAAGTCTAACGATTTTTTGAATATACAATCTAGTAGACTCCTCAGCTGTATAAGACGAATACATTGGCAAGAAATGAGGGCATGTGCGCTTGATTTTAGCATACTCCATGAAAACGATTTAGTCAATAAGTCTACTACAACCCAAATCAAATCATGATGACGATGAGAAGGAAGAAAACCAATTACAAAATCCATATTCACTTCTTCCCACTTCCAAGTAGGAATACTAAAATCTTCCATTACACCACCGGGCTTTTGGTGCTCTACATTAACCTGTTGACAAGTAGAACACTTTGCCACAAATCCTGTTAAGTATTTCTTCATACCGTTCCACTAATAGATTTCTCGTAAATTACGGTACATCTTTGTAGCACCGGAATGAATAGAATATCGCACGCCATACACTTCAGCCATAATTCTCTGCCTTAGAATATCAAAATCGGGAACACACAATCTACCCTGCAAAATCAACACACTGTCTCCCCCTTGGGAGAAAACCTCTACTTTTTGGTCTTTAATTAACTCTTTCAGTCTGACTAAACTAGGATCCTTTTCTTGCTTCTCTTTTACCTCCAAGACCAAAGAGGACTCGAAACTACTCTGAACCAACATACTTTCTTCAGTGGAATCAAGCAATCTAACATCAGACCTAGCCAAACGATGCACTTCACGAGCTAATTCTTTCTTATCATTCTCTACATGAGCTATACTACCTATAGACAACCAAATAATAGCATCTTCCACAACATTGGCCTTGCTCGGGTGATACAACACACTCATATCGTAGTCTTTTAGCAACTCTCACCATCTTCTTTGTCTAAGATTTAACTCCCTCTGGGTGAACAAATAATGCAAGCTTTTATGGTTCGTAAAGATATCAACATGGACACCATACAAATAATGTCTCCATATTTTAAAAGCAAGAACTACAGCTTCTAATTCAAGATCATGGGTTGGGTAATTCTTCTCATGAGGCTTTAACTATATAGAGGCATAAGCTATAACTTTACCCCTCTTCATCAACACACAACCCAAACCAACTCTAGAAGCGTCACAATACACCACAAAACCATTAGTACCAATGGGTAAAGCTAACACTGGGGCTGAAATGAGTCAAGTCTTTAACTCCTGAAAACTCTTCTCACAAGGTTCCGACCACAGGAACTTTACTTTCTTATGGGTCAACCGGGTCATGGGAGATGTAATGAAAGAGAAGCCCTTAACAAAACGACGGTAGTAACCAGCTAGACCCAAGAAACTCTTAATGTTAGATGGGGAGGTAGGTCTAGGCCAATTCTTTACAGCATCTATCTTTTGGGATCGACTCTAATACTTTCGGTGGAAATAATGTGACCTAGAAAAGCAACTGACCTTAGCAAACATTCATACTTGCTAAATTTAGATAATAATTTATGATCTCTAAGAGTTTGCAAAACAATTCTAAGATGGTCGGCATGATCATCCTCACTTCGGGAATATACAAGAATATCGTCTATGAATACAATGACAAACATATCAAGATATTTCTTGAATACTCGATTCATAAGGTCCATGAAAGCAGCTGGAGCATTGGTTAACCCAAAGGACATAACAAGAAACTCAAAGTGACCATAACGGGTTCGAAAACCTGTCTTTGGAATATCACACTCTTTCACTTTAAGTTGATAATAGCCGGATCTAAGTCCTATCTTTTAGAAATAACTCACATCTGTAGATGATAAAATAAATCATCCATTCTAGGAAGAGGGTACTTGTTCATGATAGTTACCTTATTGAGTTGACGGTAGTCAATGCACATACATAATGTACTATCTTTCTTATGCACGAATAGAACAGGTGCACCCCACGGGGAAACACTGGGTCTGATAAATCCTTTGTCTAAGAGATCTTTGAGTTGCTCGGTCAACTCTTTAAGTTTTGTGGGAGCCATAGGGTATGGAGGAATGGAAATCGGTTGAGTGACAAGAAGGAGATCAATCCCGAATTCTATTTCTCTATCAGGTGGGACCCTTAGGAGATCTTCCGAGAAAACATCGGTAAAACTCATTAACAATTCTAACTAACTGAATAGTTGGAGTCTCAGACTTGAGGTATTTAACTCAAACTAGGTGATAGATGCAACCCTTGGAAATCAACTTCCTAGCTTTGAGGTAGGATATGAAATGGATCTTTGGAGTTACAAAACTCCCGGACCTTTCAAAAATGAGCTCGTCAGGAAACTAAAACTTGACCACTCAGGTACGATAATCTATAGACGCATATCATGAGTGAAGCCAATCTATACCTAGAATGACATCAAAATCAACCATATCTAGCTTAATCAAATTAGCACATATGACCCGATGAAGGACAGTGGTAGGATACTTCTTATATACTTACTAGCAATAAAAGATTCTCTTATCGAGAAGAAACCAGAATAGGCTCTGGAATCCGTTCAGGGTCTATCTCAAAAGTTACATCAACCAAAGTTATCACATAAGAGAAACTCGAACCGAGGTTCATTAATACATATACATCAAAATGAATGACACGGAGCATACCAGTGACAACATCTGGAGAGTCTTCCTACTCCTGGTGAGGTGGTATAGCATAGAAGCGATTCTAGTGTGAACTACCAGAAGTACTAGAAGAGGCGCCCTAAGAAGAAACTGGGCGGACTACGAGAGTGGGGGCACTGGTAGCCAGACTCTGGGGACGAGCATCTCGACTCCCCTGTCTAGCATATGGACAATCTCTAAGTCGGTGACCCAACTTGCCATAACCAAAGCAACCCCTCTGATCAACAAAACATTCACCAAAATGATCTCTACCACACTTGGCACATGAAGAAGGATGAGGTCGGTTACCTACACTTTCTTGTGACCTGGACGGGATAGGACTGTTCCCCTACTCCTGCCTGCTTCTATGTACGGGAGCACTAACTGAGGAAGGCGCGGGCATAAATGGACTTCCCTGGAATTGAGGGTGGTTCCCTCCATGCAATCTGGACTGACCGGATCCCTGCTGCTATGATCTAGCTTTTTTATTCCCCCTTACTCTCTCCCTCTCTTTCACCTTATCAGCTTCAATCTGTTGGGTATGTATCTTCAATCGAGAAAGGTCCATCTCCTTATTAAGCATAGTAGATCTACACTCTTTCACAACGTAACTCGACACACCAGTCATGAACTTACTCATGATGGTCCTGGAGTCAGCCATCATACTAGGAGCATATTTGTCTAATTGATTGGAAGACAATAAACCTTAACAGTCATGGAGCCTTATCTCAAATTCATGAATTTCTCTATCTTTGTTTTCCTTATCTCAAGAGAAAAGAATCTATCCAAGAATGCATCCTCGAATAACTACCAAATCATGGGAGCGGCATCCTCTCCTCTACTCATCCTCCACATCTCCACCCAATCATATGCAATATCTTTTATTTGATAGGCAGCCAATTGAACACTCTCCTCCTTAGTCACATGCATAATCTGGGTGATCTTTCTCACTTTATCTAAGTACATTTGTGTGTCTTCACCTACCTTTGACCCATAGAACTTAGGCGGATTCATCCGCATAAAGTCATGAACTCGAGTTGTAGCAGAATTATTCTCTTGTGGAGGTGGAATAGTATCCTGGGTATTAGCTTGAGCATTGGAGGTAACTGTCTGGGCTAGCGCCTGAAAAGCTTCCCGAAATTCCACAGAAGACACATGCTCATTCAAGGGATAAACAGGTGGAGGTTGCTCATTATTTCTATGAGCTCGATGAGGAGGTATTTACTGTTATAAGAGAGCACGAGTTAATCAAAGAAAAAGAGATAGTTGTAGGCACTATAAACTTTAGAAAGAAAGAAATGACTTTTCCTACAACGTTCCGTAGCCTCTTGCTCATAGATATGGCGCGCTACACACCGATGATCAAGATGCTACGTAACGTGGCTTGTTAGACTCCCTAGGACTCCTTAAACCTTAGGTTCTAATACCAAGCTTTGTAATGCCCCAAAATTTCATCCTGAGATTCCACACGGTGCTTAGGGCTACGCGTAGCCCCAAGATAACCCTCATAGTCAGACACTACCTCAAGTAATTAAATTCAACTGTAGTCATGCACAACAAAGAGATATACCACATCGGGTTTAAGAGAATTATTGGAGAATACCAGAATGTACAACAAAAATATATAAAATATCAGTACATACCAACCCTCTAGTCTGACAAAGCCTCTATACATCAAAATCAAGGAGCCATTGGGATAAACCCCCAACTGACTCAACAGTACTGAAAGCCATAACAACAAAATAAAATCACAAAAATATAGACAAGGTCCTCGAACAATGAGGACTC
The DNA here is from genome assembly GCA_030864215.1 of Capsicum pubescens. NCBI lineage: Eukaryota > Viridiplantae > Streptophyta > Magnoliopsida > Solanales > Solanaceae > Capsicum > Capsicum pubescens. Next base: position 185,616,343 of record CM061544.1, on the reverse strand, counting down.
ACCACTGAGGAAATGTAGAGAGGCACCCGAATATCGCTAACGCGGCTGCAGCTAAGTACCTGAACCTACATTACGAGAAAATATAGCCCATAGGAAAATATGTGGGTCAGCACTTTGGAATGTACTGAGTATGTGGGAGTGCATGCAATAATGTAAATACCATCATCAATTTCATGAAAATATGCATATGTACAATGATGGCTTACTTGTCTTGAGTTAGATTGAAACATACTTTTCATAATCTCATAGTAAATAAATCATATGATAAAAAACTCATAAATCATCATAAGCAACTCAACTCTTCAACTCAGGACTCGGTAATTCAAGAAATTCAACTCTTATGGACATAGGAGGTTCTTATAACCGACATAAACCGTGTGAGCTACATGGAGTCTAACGTTTTTCTCTCTAAAGGAGAGAACCCCACATTGGCGGGAGCATCGTACTCTTTCTAGGGATTACAACCTAAATTTAGTGAACACAATCTCATACTCGGCCCCTATCCAACAATTATCAATATCAATCCTACGGTGGCACGTAGTTTCAGGGAAATACCATATTTCCCGCTCGGTGCTAAATACTACTCCCAGACACAAGCTCAGAACGCGTTAGGAAATCCACCACAAACATCACAAGGGTATATCATGGAAACCAAATCAAATCTCTTTCTTATTTATCAAATCATAATCAATTTGTGGATTCCTAAATCGACTCAAATCAAATCAATCTTTCTCAATATCAAAATGTATCAATTCATTAAATCATGGTAATATCAATAACTTTGAGGAAATATCAATACTCATTGTAAAAACTCAATCTCATGAATCGATATACTCAATAATCCAATTTTTCATAAGGAAACTTAAATCTTGACACATATCTTGAAAGAACTTGAAATATCAACTCATGGTAGAAAATATGAACTTCACAATATTAAATATTAAGTCATAACTTGGGAATAGTAAAATAATCATGTATAACAAAGCTTGAACAATTTATATTCTCATAATCTCATGATGAAGTAATTTGGGTATAAACCCACTTGAAAAATTATATAAATCCATGATATAAATCAAAGCTTTGAGAACGAAAGAATTGATCTTGTTCAAAACCTCACATACTTTAATCTTTGAAATTGGATGAATTCTAGTGCTTGAGACTCTATCTGCACTTCTAATAAATGATTCTCGAAGCCCACACTATGAGGAATTTTAATCTTGATGACATCTTGAAGATTTATGGATGATTTTTAGAAAATTAATGTCCTTAAATAAAAACTCTAGATATATTTTCTTAAGAGAATTGGAGGAGAGAATGAAGAAATTAGGGTTTAAAAGGTAGTTCTCATATATATATACGCCTCTAAAATATGGGAAAATACCAAAATACCCTTGCAAAAATGTCCCTTAATTGCTGAAAAAAAATTGTTGACGACATTCGTGACAAGTCGTCACGAAATGTCATCACAAAAGGGTGGATTTTATGATTTTCTGCTTGAGGTTGACGATATTTGTGATAAGTCGTCACAAGTGTGATGACTTATCACAAAATGTCATCACTGGGGGGTGGAAATCTGCCTAACACTGACAACATTGGTGATAAGTCGTCACACTTGTGACAGCTTATCACAAATGTCGTCACTCAGTTTTCCAGCCTGACATGCTGAGTAAAATGGGCATAACTCTTTGCTCTGATACCGTATTTGGGTGAAATTGATACCGTTGGAAATCTAATTCAATTATATATATTTTGGTTGTACATTCTAGTATTCTCCAGTATTTTTCTTAAACCTGATGTGGTATATCTCTTTATTGTGCGTGACTATTATTGAATTGAATTCCTTAATGTAGTGTTTGTCTTCGAGGGTTAGCTTAGGTCTACGTGTATTCCTAAGCACCGTGTGGCATCTCAGAATGAAATTTTGGAGCGTTACAAATAGTCAAAAAGTTGAAAATTTTAAAATATAGGTATGGGACCCGCATTTAGTTGAACAACCTCAGATGAAAATTTTGACTTTTCCATTATGTCCAAAACATCAAATTTATCGTGTTTACATAGTTAATTTGGGTATATCAGATTTTGAATTAATCTCGCGACATTGGCAGAAATTTGGAATTTTTTTAAGTTTTAGCTATCATTTTTGCTGACAACAACTATATCTCCATACCTACTCCTATAGATAAGTAATGATATTGCAAATTTGGTTGTGCGATTGACATACCTGACTACCTAGCATAGGAATAAAAAGGCCCCTTATCCCGTATTTTGGCCATTTGTCACTCATTGTTGAGAGCCAAAACCCTAAAATGGTGCACTAACTTAAAATTGAGTCTTAGGGGTGACTTGAGAGTTTGATTAACTTATATTTTCAAGAATATCTTTGGATTTTAGGTACGAATCCTTCAAATTCATGCTTGAATTTCTTGAAAATTTGACCAAAGCTCCAAATCCTTTAGGGCCTTATTTTAGCTAAAACTTATCTTGGTTTTCACCCATTTTTTAGGGTTTTCATTCCTTGATCTTTATAATATGATGGGTTGGTCTCGAAAATATGATTTTTCATGAGTAGGACCCACCTAGGGGTTTTGGTGTTGTTTTTAGACCAAAGAACAATGGTAAAATATGGGTATTGTTATTCTCATATTGATTAATTGTGAAATAGATTCAAATGTTTGGTGAATGATTGAACGATTTTCGATTTGGGTTTGAGGTAGGCTTCTGTCTATTGTTCTTCGTAAGATGATGCATGTTATATATTTCATGTGAATGTGAATGATAATATTAATTATGGGTAGAATAACTTAGTCTTGATTATTAAAGTTTGGGAATTATATGAGGTTTTGATCTGTAAAGTGAAATGCTTATTATACTTTTTGAATCCTATTTCCTTCTTCTTAGATTGAACTAATTCGTAGAGTGGATATGATATGATGTTAGGTTTGGGATATGGTTTCAGCATTGGAACCATGGTTAGTATGATTAATCATATTTGGACTATTTAAGTAATATTAAAACTGCAATTTTGATAGACTTGACTTAATTGCTCATATTTCTAGGTAGGTTACCTAACATAGAGTTAATTATGGCTTAGGTAACATCAAGAAGCGAAATTAGATACCTTATCCCAGTCAGAACTTTAATTTTCCTAAATGTGGGTGTTCACAACAAATTTTCGTTAACGCTGAAAATTAACTGCAAGCAAAAATAAAATAAACAAAAATAATAATTGTATATAAATAAATTTTGTGGGTACAATTCTATTGTTCTCTCGATTCTTCTCTCCTAAGTTTTTCTGTGATTCGAGGGCCTTTGCAGTGGATGTAGGATGATTTGAGCCTCCCAGAAATGTGTTTGGATCTCCAGGAATTGTCTGACAGCATTTCATCTTGTCGAGTTGATCTCCGGGAAGAAATCTGATAGTCAATTCATTGAAGAGCAGTGTAGTCAATGCAGAGGCTTCCTTCAATGCTTGCAGAATGTCCTCTTTTTTCTTTTCTTATTTAAAATGTTATGTTACCCCTTATTTATAGTTATAGGGGGTAGGCCTAGTTGCTTGTGATTGGCCAAAATTTGTCACTTTGACACTTGGCGTCTTTAGATTGGTTGTTAAATTTAAATAAGACTTCCACATCATTTGTACATGTGGCGGCATCTCATTGGTCTTGGATTTGACTAGGATGTCACGTCACTTGATGAGTTTGGGCTTCAAGGTGAGAAGGACATTGATGAGGAATACAATAGGCTTATTATTTTTTTGAGCCCAAAATAAGTTTAAACCCAATAAAATGTAAATCAAATTTAAATTTTATATGAATTTGATCTAATAAATTTTATGTGTCTACAGATGCCCTCTAATTCAAGGCTCATCAAGGTGTTTGATTTGTCGGACCTGTTAGAGACAAGATTTGAAGTATTTGTGAACCCTTATATTTTTTTAAGACTTGAGCATTTTATCAACGTCCGACTCCTCAATGTCATGATTATCCATGAATCCAGTGTAAATTTTGTTTAAGACTAAATATATCCAAATCATGTAGGATTTGGCTATTAGTCCTATATCAAATTTTAATAGAATTGATTAATGATGTTATCCCACTTCAAAAAGGATTAGGAATTGGACTTATTTTGGACACTTAAACGTCCCAGTTCTTGTTGAAGACAACTTTGTTCAGCAGATTCCTTTTTAAAATAAAATTGGGGCCTTTCAGAGTCTATAAAAGGACTTCAACTCCCCCTTTAATCATTATAATTCAGTCTGAGAAGAAATTCAACGCCCGTTCTTCTCCTCTTTTTGCTCTTTTTTTAGCTTTCGGCACTTTGGTGCGTCTATAGAAGAAGCTTCATATAACATTGTGGAGGTGTCTGAATCAAGAACGGCTTGTAGTGTTGGAAAGTAGACTCACAAGGCTATGTTTTATGTGAAAACCTCGCTCATCTTATCACCAGATCTGCCCAAGTATCGTTTCAAAATTAGACCTTCAGTTCTGTTTTGTCACTGTTTACTTGTTTTGTGCTGTCTCACGAAAACTGTCATATCTTGACTTAGGAACATCAAAATAATTGGAGGAAACAAAAAAGGAGGACATTCTGCAAGCATTGGAGGAAGCTTCTGCAATTTGTTCGCAATAAATTTTCGTTAACGCTGAAAATTAACTGCAAGCAAAAATAAAATAAAAAAACAATAATTTTATATAAATGAATTCTGCGGGTACAATTCTGTTGTTCTCTCAATTCTTCACTCCTAAGTTTTTCTATGATTTAAGGACCTTTGCAGCATGATTCTCAGATGTAGGATGAATTGAGCCTCCTAGAAATGTGTTTGGATCTCCAGGAATTGTCTGACAGCACTTCGTCTTCTCGAGTTGATCTCCGGGCAGAACTCCATTAGTCAATTCGTTGAAGAGTTGTGTAGTCAATGCATAGGCTTCCTCCAATGCTTGCAGAATGTCCTCCTTTTTTCTTTTTTTCCACCTAGAATGTTATGTTACTCCCCTATTTATAGTTGTAGGAGGTAGTCCTAGTTGCTTGTGATTGGCCGAAACATGTCACTTTGCCATTTGGTACCTTTTGTCTGGTTGTTGAATTTGAATGAAATTTTCACATCATTTGTACATGTGGCAGTGTCTCATTGGTCATGTATTTGACTGGAATGTCACATCACTTGATGAGTTTGGGCTTCAAGGTGAGAAGGACCTTGATGAGGAATACAATAGGCCTACTATTTTTAAAGCCCAAAATAAGTTTAAACTCAATAAAATGTGGATCAAATTTAAATTTTATATGAATTTGATCCAATAAATTTTATGTGTCTACAGATGCCCCCTACTTCAAGGTTGGTCGACGTGTAGGTTTGCCGAAACTTGGCGGCGAGACTTGAAGTACTCATGAATATGTTTTCATTCTCGTGATTTCAAAGGTATTTATTTCTCCCAATGTTGATCATGTCAAATTGAAGCATCGTGCGTTTGGTGCCGACACTTATCGCCAGATTGAAGTTTCACGTAGTTAGCATCAGTCCACATAGAACCGAGAAGCTTTATTCGGTCAACACTGTAGAAGTATTACATCTTCATTTTTTTGTGCAGGTTTATGCAAATGGTCTTGATGTAAGACCAAAAAAATCGACATGATTGATGTTAAACCATTTAGTGCACTACTTCCTTACTGCTTGATAAGAAAGTGACTTGGAATGATCTGATTTTATCCTTGACGACGCTGAAAGTTTTCCATTTTAGCTTCAGTGAGCATGTACTTGGTGTCATTCTTGCGACCTTGTAATGATGAAGTTCTGAGTGTCTGCAGTCCATCGTTGCAAAGCAAGCATGTGGTGCATCTCATCCGTGGGGTTCGGCGATAAAGAGGCTTCGGGTGAGAGCATCCCATTCTTTTCAAGGAGCACGTACGTGGTGCCATCCAACTTGATAATATTGACACATGAAGTTGTCTTTTCTGACTTTGGTGAGCAAGTACTAGGAACACGTCCAGAAAAATATTTATTCTCCAATGGGAGAACAAAAATATGAGTTGTTTGATTCATAAAAAATGGAATTCAATGTCCTATTTTATCAGTTTTGTGCAGCGTCACGATAAATTCCGTATTTTGATGTAGGAGTATCTAATTCAAGAGACTTTTTTTTCCATTAGAAACTAGACTTGTAGTGCTACGTCTTACGCAGGAATCGTAATCAGATTCCATCCGAATCGTCCCAGATATTGCTTCAAAAACAGTCTTCTAATCTTCGTTCACAGGTTATTTCAGCTTTGCGCAGCGTCACAATAAATTCCATATCTTGACGTGGAAGTACCGGAATCAGGTTCCGTTTTTTGCATTGGAAATTAGATTTGCAGAGATATGTCTCATTTCGAAACCACAATTAGATTGCATCCAAATCATCCCAGATATTGCTCAAAAAACAGCCTTCTAATCTTGGTTCGCTAGTTATTTCAGCTTTGCGCAGTGTCACGATAAATTCCATATATTGACGTGAAAGTATTGGAATCAGGTTCCATTTTTTGTATTGGAAATTAGACTTACAGATATACGTCTCACGCGTAAACCACAATTAGGTTTCACCCGAATCATCCCAGATATTGCTCCAAACACAGTCTTCTAATCTTGGTTCGCTGGTTATTTCAGCTTTGTGCAGCGTCACGATAAATTCCATATCTTGACATGGAAGTATCAGAATCAGGTTCCGTTTTTTGCATTGGAAAGTAGACTTACATATCTATGTTAATCTTGAAATCCGTCATCATATAACCTTTATATTTTCTCAGGTACTTTTCTAAATTTGCAGGCTAAATCTTGAGATATTCTATTTCTCCTTAGATTCTGGATACTTCATGAATTTCATCATCTACTTCAAGTTTTGGCCGCATCACTTCCGCAATATGTTGAAGGCCAGACTAGAGCAATATTCAAAGTACCACAAGTCTTTTTCTTGTCGAGAAGACTTTATTGCTTGGGAGATAATGAAGAATCCTTTTGCTTTAACACGACATCTTCAAAGGACTCCAAATATACATTCAAGCTTCATACTTTTCCTTCCTTTTTTTAGAGCCGTTCACAGTTTAGACTCATGCGGGCCAGGAGTGACATGCAGTTTAAGCTCGTGCCTTAAGGAGCATTTTGACTTACAATTTAGGCTCGTGCGTCGAGGAGCATCTTGACTTGCAGTTTAGGCTCATGCATTGAGGAGCATCTTGACTTTCCTTCCAACCCTTTGTAATGGAGTACTGTTGCACTTTAGTTTTGTAATTATTGCCCCCATTGGTTGAAGCAGATTTGCACTTGATCCTATGTTGACTTTTGGAAGTTGGAGTTTAGAAGCCCTTGACATTTTTTTCTTTTGTGAGTGATCAATGTCCTAGTATCACCCTTCTTTCTATTAGAGAAGTCATTTTTCATGAATTTCTTTGTTATTTCCTTCGTTGTAGAAACCTCAATTAGGTTAAAGCTCCCAAATTGCAGAATGATGATTCCCTCACCTTTTGGTGATGCCACAGAGCACATAGGTTGTAGAACTTTCAAAATTGATACTTTTTATGGTCCATTTCAGTGCTAACATAATTTGCATCAACTGTATCTCCATCATCGATGATTATTTTCCCTCTTGCATTAATGTCATGATCTTTTTGTTCTGGATGAAGCATTTTGTGGTGTGATGACCAACCATGCGGTGACATTTGCATTATTTAGGATCGTCGACTTTGTTTGATTCTTCAGGTCACTTTGACTTAGAAAGTTCAATGACTTCTTTGTCTAGTAACTCCTCAATAATCCCAGAAACATCAGAGTCGGGGAAAGGATATAACCTTAATTGTAACTCCTTCAAGATTGATTGATTTTTTACCTCTTGCATTTATTGCTTTGGAGCTTCCTCTTTTAACTTTTGTCTTGTGGAGGCCTTCATAAAACTCACTGTTGTCGTCATAGATTCCCCAATTTGATCTTATGACGAGTCTTTGAATTTCGTGACTTCTTTCCTAGGATTAAAAGTTGGAGACGTCATTCTATGATTTGCAATGCTTAGCTCAATGTCATGAACCCACGTAGCTAATTCTTCAAAAGTTCAAGGTTTAATTCCTTGGAGGATATACACAAGGCCCCAATGCATCCCTTGAATGCAAACTTCAATCGCGGAAGTTTCATAAAGTTGATCCTTGCAGTTAAAGCTCAATGTTTGCCACCAATTTATGTAGTCCACTATAGGCTCATCTTTACTTTGTTTTGTATTTGTCAACTCCATTATGTTGACCGTACGACGGGTGCTGTAGAAACAATTTTGGAACTGACTTTCTAGTTGCTCCCAATAATTAATTCATTCAGACTCCAAGTCAGTGTACCAATCAAAAGTATTGTCTTTCAAAGATCAAACAAATGGTTTGACAAAAAGATCACCATATGTACTAGCACTACTACAAGTCTCTACGAAATGAGCGATGTGTTGCCTTGGATTTCCCTTTCCATCAAATTGTTGAAACTTTGGCGGTTGATATTCAATTGACATTGGTAAGCCCTCGATTCTGTTAGAATACGGTTTTGAGTATCCTACGAAACTTTGTGATGGACCTCCATATTATGCCTTGATAGTGTTTGCAATCATATCTTGTAGTTGTTGAACTGTTAGAGTAGCCACTGAAGTGGATCGATCATCGCAATAATTGTCACTTGTCTTGAAGAGAGATTCACCATCAACTTTTTATCACGGTGTTAGATTATAATTTGACTCTCCGGGATTGTAGAGATCTAACTTTCTCATAATTCGGGCGATTTGATGATCTTTCTCATCAACGAACTTCTTCAAGGCTTCAATGGTTTGCTCCATCATTGCAAACTTCTCATCCAAGTCAATTCGTTGAAGTTGAAAAATTCATTAAGTTTTTAGATTATCCAAAGTTGCATCCAGTTTCAGATGGTTCATCTGATAAAATAGATGCAAAGTTTCCCCCAGGGGTTGTAGTTACTGTCGAAATTTGAGATTTTCTCCTTTTTGTCATCTCCAAAATGGTGAAGTATTGGTATCCATCCTAAGAACAAACGTTGATATTGCATCGATTGATGGGGACAACAAGTTAGATCTCAGTAGACGTGGTAATAGTAGACTTCTTGCACAAAACTTCATTGATTTTTCTAAAGTCCATTGTAGTAGTTGAATATGTGATTTCCTTTGACTTGTAGGAGGAAGATATGAAGAGAAGAACTGGTCCCACTGAGCGTGCCAATTTGTTCGCAATAAATTTTCGTTAATGCTGAAAACTAACTGCAAGCAAAAAAAAATAAACAAAAACAATAATTTTATATAAATGAATTTTGCAGGTACAATTCCGTTGTTCTCTCGATTCTTCTCTCCTAAGTTTTTCTGTGATTTGAGGGCCTTTCCAGCGTGATTCTCGAATATAGGATGATTTTAGCCTCCTAGAAATGTGTTTGGATCTCTAGGAATTGTCTGACAGCACTTCGTCTTGTCGAGTTGATCTCCAGGTAGAACTCTGTTAGTCAATTTAGTTTAAGAGTTGTATAGTCAATGCAGAGGCTTCCTCCAATTCTTGCAGAATGTCCTCCTTTTTCTTTTTTTCCATATAGAATGTTATGTTACTCCCCTATTTATAGTTGTAGGAGGTAGGCCTAGTTGTTTGTGATTGGTCGAAACATGTCACTTTGCCACTTCGCACCTTTTGACTGGTTGTTGAATTTGAATGAGATTTCTACATTATTTGTACATGTGGAGGTGTCTCATTGGTCTTGGATTTGATGGGATGTCACGTCACTTAATGAGTTTGGGCTTCAAGGTGAGAAGGACCATGATGAGGAATACAATAGACTTATTATTTTTTTAAGCCCAAAATTACTTTAAACCCAATAAAATGTGGATCAAATTTAAAATTTATATGAATTTAATCCAATAAATTTTATGTGTCTACAGTGGGATTCGAGGATTAGAAGTGGGTTCTTCAGCCCACCTTAGGCCAAGACATAGGTTAGACCATGTGTACTTAATTATGGATATTAGCCGTTGTTTAGACTAGTAAGACTTTAGAGTAAGGTTACTTTGCGACTTGGCGAATAATAATAATATTTTCTCCGGGTAATGATTAATGGCTCTTGGCTATTATATAGTCATAGATGTTATATTTGTCCTATTAAGATGATATTCCTCTTAGTTTTGATTCATGGCCTAATGATATATTATTCCTCTTAGATGTGAGATGCTTAATGAAATTATGCCTCTTATATACGAGATGGCTTCCTATTATGATTATCGATATGAGCTTCGCATATGTATGTGTGCCTACAGCCATGATTATGAGGTTGTAATTATTCTGGACATATTATTGGGCTAAACTCCGCGATATGATATCGGTTGGACATGCGAAAAGTGTTATCCTTGTAAAGGATGCAGTTGTGGTTTATGTCTATATTAATGCTAATGGTTTCATTATTTAAATACTGGTGATGGCATGCATATCTTTTGTACATTCATGATCATTAATTTGGTGAATAATGCAATTCTATATAATATATGATCTTATTGTGGATTCTCCTAAACTAGTCTTAAAGCCCACATTTTAACCTTAAAAACGGATTTCTTAATAATAATAACTGTCTTTCGTGCTGGATAACTTATATGGGTAAAAATGTTAACAATGATGTTTTGAAGATTTGATCAAAACAGATTCTGGTCTATGATTTGATACTTTTAATTACTCTAATTGTGAGAGATTCTGACCCTTTCTACACTTTTATAATGATTTAGCCTCGAAGTTTACTCCAAGCAATGGATTTATGAATTTATACTTTTTATCCATGACTTGATTCCATTCACCTATTAAATCTATATAAAAATCTCTCCGATATGAGAAGAAGGAAAATGCAGTATTGATGATTGAAATTTTGGGTTAAAACCTGATGGTAGATTATAGTATTAATGATATATATATATATATGTATTGATGATATTGATGACAATTGATGATATTGAGGGTATTGATTATATATTTAGGACTGGTTCAATTCCAAGTCTGGATAATATTTATGATCGGTTTAATTTTCAATTTTGATGATATTTATGACCTGTTCAATTTTGGGTCTTGATGGTATGTATGACCGGTTTAATTTCCAGTAGTGATGATACATATTCTTGATTAAATTTTGGAGAATGATTACGTCGATGATGTTTATGATGGTGGTGGTTATCAGGATGAGTTTGTGATATTAATTATATACCATGTATTTATTCTTACGTGCGCATTGCCCATCACCAATATGTGCCTATGTCTATCACCCCATATGGGGGAGGGGTTGCATAGGTATAGGCGATGACTATGCCTTATGGTGTGTTGTATGCTGATTGAAACTTCTGAGCATGGGCCGGTGGGGGTACATGATTGGCTTGATTAGGTATTTGGTTGTCCGGACTATATGCTTACTCGTATTGTTATTGGTATTGGTATTATCATTGTTATGATTACTGTTATGGCTAGTTTGTGACAGATCTATTATAGATTCGATATCGAGATTTGAGGTATGATTTTGTCTCTTCAATCTTTCGATTTCATTATTATGCATGACTGATTCATGATTAGACATATGGGTTAGAAAACCTGATTATTTAGTACAAGTTCCTATTATGATTGTGAGGTCTTAAGATTCTAGTCTGATGATGTAGGATATATTTTGAGTTGACCTTGTATATATGTATATGTATATCTAGCAACATATAGATATGGCATTACCATATATCCCGTCCTTCTTTCATTTATTCAAATTGTATATTCATTCTTTAACCTTGTATATTATTATAATATCCTTCTTTTGCCCTTTATTCGTATATCGGTCAGGGATATACGAGGTAGTAGTGAGATCCCTAAGTATGGCCTGAATAAGATAATGCATTCTTATTGCTTCTGTAGCCTTACCATGTTAGTCTCTTGGACATGATTAGGATAGTTTATCCTTGTTATTCTTTTGGCTGTCTTATTTGGTTGCTAGATATTCGAGTGTAGTTTTCCACTCTATTTATATGTTATGTATATATGTTTTATCTTTGGATCTCAGTCGGTAGTTTCCCACTACATACCATATAATTGGTACTCATACTACACTTCTGCAGACTGCAGATTATACTATGGGTTATCGTCGTTGATGTGTGTCGTGTTGAGCAACCATGGTTCATAGATTTAATGTGTGCTCCTGACATTCAGAGTATTACTTACTTCTATCTTATGTACTATACTATTCTCTATGTTGTATTCGAAGATAAGTTGTATCAATATATTCTTTTGTACTTCACTTTGAAATCTTGTTATGTAGAAGCTCTTGTATTGATACCACCAGGTTTTTGGACTATATTATGTATTTGATCTCTTACTTTATCTTTTTTGCATTCTCACCTTGGTTCCATCATGATTTGAGAAATTGTGTCTTGAGAAGAAACATGCCTGAAATACACAAGGAATTAAAGACAATTCGAAGATTGGAGCTCAGATGATGAATTCTCTATAAAACCCTTGAATGTTTTTTGGTTTTGAGATTAAGAGAGAAAGAGAGATTTGTTCCTTTAAAACTGAAGTGAATGGGGTTATTTATGTTTAAAGGTCATACAAGGAGTAAAAGGACCAAAAACCCCTTACCCTAAGCGAAAAAAATAAAAATTGGTAGAAATTAAAATAGCAATGAGGCACGCCGCTATTGCTTAGGGTAGCCTTCGTGCCACACTCTTATTGTGGAGGCTATCCTCCGTGGCATGCTAATATCGCGGACCCTCACTACCTCGGGGTCCTAAAATGACCTGAACCCCTTCCAAAAATTCCAAAACTTTCTCAAAACACCCTTTTAACATCCTTAAATAGAATTCAAGTCAAAAATTGACATTATGCACGTGGGAGGGTCAAAAATAAAATTGTAGAAATTTTGAGGGGTCTTACATTACTAGCCCCCCCCCCCTCCCTATTAGGATCATTCTTCCCTAAATAAGGAGTTAGGATATTTTTAGCACGACATTGGCATGAATGTACCATTATCAAATAACAAATTTGAAAGGGAACAAAATTTATACCTCAAGCACTTTCGTCCAACACGAGGAACAAGAACGGATACTTGGACTTCATATCTTCCTCAGTTTCCCATGCAGCTTCTTCCACATTTTGATTTCTCCAAAGGAATTTCATTAAAACTACATCCTTTCTCCTCAATCTACGAACTTGCCTATCTAATATTTCAACCGTAACTTCCTCATAAGTCAAGGAATCTATAACACCAACATCCTTAACTGACACTATCAAAGAAGGATCACCCACACACTTTTTCAGCATAGGCAAATAGAAAACAAGGTGAATAGAAACCAAACTTGCTGTCAACTCTAACTTATAAGAAATATTCTCAATCCTCCTCATAATATGATACAGACCAACATAATGAGGAATGAGCTTCCCTTTCTTTCAAAATCTCATAGCACCCTTCATGGGAGAAACCTTCAAGAATATCCAATCATTTACTTCAAATTCCAACTCTCTTATCCTCACATCCGCGTAAGACTTTTGGTGACTCTGCACAGTCTTAAGTCTTTCCTTAATCACTTCTACTATTCTCCATGGCTTGGTGAACCAAGTCTGTACCAAACAACATAGTCTAAACTACCTCAAAATACCCAATAGGATACCTACACATTCTACCATAGAGAGCCTCGAAAAGAGCCATTTGGATGCTAAAATGATAATTGTTATTTTTACGCAAACTCAATAAAAGGAAAATGGTCAACCCAACTACCCTTAAAGTAAATCACATAATCTCTTAGCATATCGTTAAATGTCTGAATAGTCCACTCTCATTGTCCATTCGTTTGAGAGTGGAAAGCGGTGCTAAGGTCCATATTAGTACCCAACCCTTTCTGAAAGGAATGCCAAAAGTAAGAAGAAAACTACGTACCTCTGTATGATATGATAGACACAGGTTCTCCATGCAACTTTACTATTTCTTGAATGAACAACTTAGCATAATCCTTTGTTGAGTAGTTAGTCCTTACAAGTATGAAGTGAGAAGACTTAGTCATTCTATCCACAATGACTCAAATAGGATCATATTAATTGTGAGACCATTGAAGACCCATAAAAAATTGATATTTATCATCTCCCACTTCTACATAGGGAAATATATCTCTTGAGACATTCCACTAGTGTCCCGTAGCCGTAAAGGCCTGAGAGAACCAATTCATAACCTTGTACTTCTCATGCATGTAACTATGACAACCAAAGGTTCTAACCAACATGATATTATGTATCGATGAGAATATTTACATAGGCAAGCACAAACTTATATATACAACACTTGGCCATTAGGGACATCACATCTAAAGACAAACAATACCATAACTTTGCATTAGTCGACAAAGCCTCTAAAAGATACATAGACTTAGTTAGGGTCGGGATAAACCCCCGCCCTACTCTTGACTCACTACATAATACCAAAATATATGGAACAGACTCGAAAATCCCCAAATCAACCTAGAGCTCACCAATAGTCACTGAAAAGCCTTCGCTCCTACTAGTGAGTTGTATAAGCTGAAGTACCTGTGCCTGTAGCATGAAATGCAGGTCCCCCATGAGGGACGTCAGTACAAAAATATGTACTGAATATGTAAGGTTGAAGGTAACAACACATGATACGAGACCTCAATAGAAATCAGATAAAATGTATAAGCAGTACTGGTAGACCACCTTTATATATACTTGTGGGACTACATACATTACATTCATTTCTTTATTTTTTATTTCTTACTTCATAATCTTTGTAAACCATATATAATGCAAATAACCAGCTGATCAGAGGTAAATAGATAAATTAGGATCGTCCCATGCTAGGCTTACGCCCCTGATCTACCACCTACATATAAATATTGGGATCGGCCCATGCAAGGCTTATGCCCCTGAGCGGATACCCACATATAATGGTATTGAGATCGGCTCATGCTAGGCTTACGCCCCTGAGCTACCACTCGTTTTATAGATTTGTGTTACTTAGTTTATTTAGACTTTGAGATTGTTACTATGCTGGTCATCACATTATGGTACCTTGAACCAATAATCTGCTAATAAGTGACATATAAATGGACACTCATGGGTCTTATTTGAGTAAACGGAGAACTTCTGAAATTTTCTAGTGAAAATAGATGTGCAGGTCAGATAATAAGCATGTATCGAGATGTTTTAACACATTAGAGAGTGGGAACAGGGTCATTGGCTACATGGAATATAATGCGCTGCTATTATGTATCACTTGTTATAGGATAACCTTGGAAGCTTACTTGATGGAACAAATGTCCAATTTCATGCCAAATAGTACGAAATAGAGTATGCCTTACATACCTAGTTGTACAAATCCAATACCAGCCCAACTCTACTTCCCTCCCTTTTAGATTACTTATCTACAATGAAATATATGGAAAACTAATATTATCAACCAACCGTCACATTTTGGCTATTTAACTTCACCAAAATAGCAATTGGGCAGTAAGACTTTACTTTATCAATCAAGGGTATTATCTTAACTTTTTTTCTCCTCTAATTACACCCACATACCATACATATTCTTATAAGATTCACAGACACCATTTCAGCATCATTACACATTCCAAACAATACGTAAAACAGATTGCGCAGTAACAAATGCAATAATTAGTTCAGTGGTGTACCACCACACCTTTCTTCTATATTTCAATCCGAATTAGTCACACCTTTATCCAACAAAAATCTGGCAGCCACAACATATACCCACAAAACATTACACAAAACTGCCCCAAATTCCTTTTATTGTAGCAATAAATTATTAAACTCATCATCTCTTGAGTTCTCAATAACAACACATCTATAATTCTCTATCAAATTTGTATACACGCAGAACAAAATGGATTAGTCCTATTACCTCAATTATTCAACTTATTCTTTTAAATTTGAACTCCTTAAGAACTTCAACTTTTACTTTCCTTCATACTTTAAACCAAAGAAGAAAAGAGATCTCTTAATGACCAAGAAAAAGCAAGCAAGTATTTTGTTCTATATTCTGCCATGTACTTACAATTAGGAACCTGTAGCATGATTTCCTAAGCTTCCATGAGATAATTAAGCTAAAACATAAGTGTTTTCACTTACCTTAGGCTGCAAAAGTTGGGGTTTCTTCAAGAACCCTTGAAAGGAAAATAGGGTTGCTCCTAGTATCTTAAAAGAAAGTAGAGATAGTTTATGAAGTGTAATCCTTTTTTAAGACTTAATAATGAGGGAAATGACCAGCAACTTCTTATAAAGCCTCTATTTTTGGCCATCCACCTAGCTGATTTTGGACCACAAATTTAATCAAATTGGTCCAAGTAGGTGATACACCTATTGAAGGAGTTCAAATAGCTCAAAATGTCAAATTAGGTGATGCACCTACTTGCTTAATTTCTTTGTTGGACTCAATTTTATTTGGGCATTGGCAGAGTTGAGCATTGGGCCTTTTTTCCATTTTTCTTCTTCTTTTACTTAATTTGGGACAAAATAAGTATTCTAATAAAGGCCCAAATTTGATTCATGGACTTGGTCCATTAACTTGGCTCATATAGCTCAAGTAGGTGACTCACCTACTGGCTTAATTAAGTCAAGCAAGTACCTCAATATTTTGTTCCATTTTTAGCTCCTAACCCCTTTAATCTAACCTTAAAATTATACATACTTGGTAAATTTAAACTTCAGATTCAAATACAAACTTACGATCGCAAGTTTAAATAGTTGAATCGACATTAACTTGGTCGCATCATATTAAATTATACGGGCAGAATCTATAATTCCATCTACACCATTAATACTTGCATAACAAATCTCATCTGTTACCTATACCACAAGGCTAGACCAGGTTCCATATAATTGGAACAAGTACTAGAAAAATACAGGATGTTACATCCTTCCCCCCTTAGGAACATTCGTCCTCGAATGTTAGCATAAATATCCAACCAAAATAAGTTCAACCCTAAGTTTAATATCCCTATTATCACATAGTATTTATATATTACACTTACTTGTTATTGCTCTAATTCAGCATCTTGGACTTTCTCTTCGTATTTGAATAAATGGGGGTACTTAGATTTCATCGCTTCTTCAGCTTCCCATGCTATCTTTTCTACTTGTTGGTTCCTCCAAAGCACTTTTATAGAAGGTATTTCTTTATTCCTTAACTTCTTAACTTGTCGATCTAGGATAGTAATAGGTATTTCTTCATAGGTAAGATCTTTCGAAACTTGTACATCTTCAGTAGGAGTTATATGAGATGCATCTCCCATACACTTTCATAGCATTGGGACGTGAAATAATGGATGGAATATTGAGAGCTCTTGGGGTAGCTCAAATTCATAAGTGACTTGGCCAAACCTTCGAGTAATATTGTATGGTCCTATATAATGTGGAATTAGTATTCCTATATTACCAAATCTCATAACCCCCTTCATTGGTGACACCTTCAAGAATACCCAATCACCTATAAAAAACACTAGCCCCTCCTTCTAACATCTGCAAATGACTTGTGTTGACTTTGGGCTATTTTAAGCTGCTGTTGGATCACTTTAACCTTTTCCATAGCTTGATGAACAATATCTGGTCCGACTAGGGCAGTTTCACCCACTTTAAACCATCCAATTGGTGATCTACACTTTCTTCAATACAAAGCTTCATATGGTGCCATTTTGATACTTAAATGATAGCTATTGTTGTAGGTGAACTCGATGAGAGGTAAATTATCATCCCAACTACCTTTAAAGTCCAATACACAAGCTCGCAGCATATCTTGAAGTGTTTGAATGGTACGTTCTGCTTGTCCATCTGTTTAAGGGTGAAAAGTTGTATTTAGATTTATTTGTCTTCCCAAATTTCTCTGGAAAGACTTCTGAAAATTTGCAGTAAATTGAGCTCCTCGATCTGATATAATAGAGATTGGAACTCCGTGCAGCCTAACTATCTCTTTAATATATAATTTGTCGTATTCTTCAATTGTGTAAGTGGTCCTAACCGGTAGAAAGTATGCTGATTTGATAAGCCTATCAACTATCACCCATATGGAATCAAAACTTCGAGATGTCCAAGTCAAACTAGTGACAAAATGTATGTTGATCATGTCCCACTTCCATATTGGAATATCTATACATTTCATATAACCCCCGGGGTTTTGGTGCTCTACTTTAACTCTTTGACAATTTGGACATTCGGCTATAAGTTCTGCAATGTTCTTCTTCAAGTCACCCCACCAATATATTCCTTTTAAATCATGATACATTTTAGTTGATCTTGGATGGATGGAATATCTTAAATGATATGCCTCTATCATAATCCTCTTTCTTAGCTCATCTACATTCGGCACACACAATCTATTTTGACACCAAAGTACTCCCTCTTGTGTAAGCTCAAATGCTTTTATCATACCACATTGTATATTTTTCCTAAGCTTTAATAGAATGGGATTTTCATATTGCTTATCTTTTACTTCAGCTACTAGTGAAGATTCTGCCGCACTATGCACGATAAGCCCCTCATCTGGAGTTTCAAGAAGGCGAACCCCCAAATTGTCTAGTTGGTGTAGATCTTTATCTATCCCTTGTTGTTATATAAACTTCCCATAAGTGAACACCATAGACTTACGACTTAATGCATCAGCTACCATATTTACTTTTCTCGGATGATACAAAATATCAACATCATAGTTTTTTACTAACTCAAACCATCTTCGCTGCCTTAAATTTAGGTCCTTCAGATTAAAGATATATTGCAAACTCTTGTGGTCTGTATATATGTCAATATGAATCCCATACAAGTTGTGAGGCCATATCTTTAAGAAAATAATAACCGCTGCTAGCTCCAGATCATGCGTTGGAAAATTTTCTCATGTGGCCGCAATTTTCTTGAGGCATCTGCAATGACTTTACTATGCTGCACCAATACACACCCTAAGCCAATTCTTGAAGCATCACAATACACTGCATACCCTTGTGTGCATTCTAGAAGTACCAATACGGGTGTAGAAGTCAACTTATTCTTCTGATATTTGAAACTTCTTTCATATGCATTATTCCATTAGAACTTGGATACTTTGTGTGTTAGCTTTTTAAAGGTGCAGAAAGTGAAGAAAATCCTTCAACAAACCTTCTATAATAACCTGCCAACCCAAGGAAGCTATGAACCTCCGTAGGCGTTATAGGTCATGGCCAGTTCTTCACGACTTCTATCTTTTGAGTATCAACCTTTATTCCTTCATCGGATACAATATGACCTAGGAATGCCACAGATTTCAACCAAAACTCACATTTGGAGAACTTTGCATATAACTTACGATCATGAAGAATCTGTAACACTTGTCATAAGTGACTGGCATGGTCCTCATTTGATCTCAAATAAACCAGAATATCATTTATAAAAACTATCACAAACACATCCAAGAATGGCTTGAACACCCTATTCATCAAATCCATAAAAGTTGCAGGTGCATTAGTTAGCCCAAAGGACATGACTAGAAACTCGTAATGACCATACCGTGTTCGAAAAGCTTTCTTGGGTATGTCCTTTTCTTTGACCCTCATTTGGTAGTAACTAGACCATAAATCAATCTTTGAAAACCACTTGGCTCCTTACAACTGATCAAATATATCATCTATAAAAAGTATCACAAACACATCCAAGAATGGCTTGAAAACCCTATTCATCAAATCCATAAAAGTTTCAGGTGCATTAGTTAGCCCAAAGGACATGACTAGAAACTCGTAATGACCGTACCGTGTTCTAAAAGATTTCTTGGGTATGTCCTTCTCTTTGAACCTCATTTGGTGGTAACCAGACCTCAAATCAATCTTTGAAAACAACTTGGTGCCTTGCAACTGATCAAATAAGTCATCAATTCTCGGAAGGGGATATTTGTTCTTAATAGTTACCTTGTTCAGTTACCGATAGTCAATACACATTCTCAATGAGCCATTCTTCTTATGAAAAAATAACACTGGTGCACCCCAAGGGGACACACTAGGCCTTATGAATCCTTCTTCTAGAAAATCTTTCAATTTCTCTTTCAACTCCCGTAACTCGACCGGGGCAATTCTATATGGAGGAATTGAAATTGGTTGAGTACTTAAAATCACATCAATACCACACTCTACTTCTCGTTCTAGAGGCAAACCTAGAATATCTTCAGGAAATACATCGGGAAATTCATTTACTACTGGAATAGTTTGAAGAGTTGGTGGCTTAACATCTGTATCCTTCACCCTAACTAGATGACATATGTGGTTCTTTAAAATCATCTTTTTTGCCTTAAAATATGAAATAAATTTACCTTTTGGTGTGCCAATAGTACCCCTCTATTCAAGGATTGCCTCTTTTGGAAAATGGAAATACACCTTCTTAGTTCAGCAATCTATTGTGGCATAACAAGAAGACAACCAATCCATACCCATTATAGCATCAAAATCTACCATTTCTAACTCAACCAGGTCAGCCATTGTATCGTGACCGCAAGTAGTTATTATACAATTTCGATACACTCTCCTAGCTAGAATAGATTCACCAATTGGCGTAGATACTTCAAGTGGCTTAACTAGCAATTCTGGTTTTTTTTAACTTTCCAGCAATCAATGGAGTGACATATGATAATTTAGAACCTGGATCAACTAATGCATATACATCATGCGAAAATATGGACAATGTACCTATAACTATATCTGGAGATGCCTCTGAATTTTGTGTATCCGCTAAAGCATATGTATGATTCCGAACTCCACTAGAGCTAGCTTCTCCTTTAGCACCTCTACCACGACCCATAGGCTGTAAACCTCTACCTAAATAAAGCACCGATAATGATGATGCAATGGCTGATCCAGTAGGTCATTCCATACCACCTATGCCCCTTTGAGGGCATTCTCTCATCATATGTCCTGACATATCACACCAAAAGCAAGCATTTGTCCCGAACCGACATGCACCTAAAAGAAGCTTTCCACATTGTTTACATGGCTTCCATGGAGGCCTTAATTGGATCAAGCTCCCTTGTTCTTGATACCCCATTGTTCATGAACTCTGACTATCACTTCTTTGCCCAAACTGGTTGCCTTTAGACCCTTGAAACTGTGGTGGAGCACTAGCTGTAGAATAAAAAGATCATGGCCTAGGCGGTCTATTAGAAAACCGAGGCCTAAACTATCCTTGGGATGACATAAACTGTCTCGTAGATCTGGCCCTTTTGGAATACCCTATTTCCGATTCTTGTACTCTTCTTCTTTGCCTCTGATCCTCCATTTTTTGTGCAAAAGATTGCATCTTTGCTATGTCTATGTCTTTGTTCAAAGCAGCAATAGTACAATCTCTAACCAGATATGGATCCAATCTATACATATATCGATGAACTTTATCATCCATAGTAGCTACTACATTAGGAGCATACCTAGCTAAAGAATTAAACCGGAGGCCATACTCTCTCATTCTCATGTTCCCTTGGAAAAAATTCAAAAACTGATCTGCACGGTCTTCTCGAATCTCAGATGGAAGGTAATGAACAAGAAATAACTATTTAAACTCTTTCCAAGTAGATGAAGGTGCATCAATACCCCTAGATCGTTTCAAGTCTTCATACTAAAATATAGCCTCCCATTTGAATCTATATGCTGCTAGCTCAACTGTCTCTTTACCTGATACATGGATGACCTCTAGAGCCCTTTGGATTTGATTAATAAATTCCTGTGGGTCTTCATTAAGATCTGATCCAGTGAATGTAGGAGTATCCAATTTAAGAAAATCCTGCATTCGCAGGCTAGTTGCCTTATCTGCACCACTAGAACCGGTGGTTGGAATGGCTTGTCCAGCAACTATACGAGCCAATAATTGTACCATATTCCTTAGATCTTGGTAAGTAGCATTAATAGGTGGTTCGGAGGATGCGGTTCTTTTCCTTCTTAGATCTTCTGGAGATGGAGGAGTTGAAGATGTTTGGGATACAAACTCAGCTTGAGCATCGCTTTGATTAGCCCGTCTAGGTGGTGATTTGCTAGTCCCCTCTCCGACAGCCTCGTCTATTCACTTACCTATATTCTTACTCCTTCTTGTAACCGGCATCTTTACTATAATAAAAGAAAAAAAATAGGTTCAATAGTTAAATATGACTTCACCTACAACATTGGCTCTATTGCACGATCTAAGATATGAAGAAAAAGAAACAACCCCTAAGTGTCCCATAGCCTCCTGTTTATAGATGTGGGGCCCAACACACCCATAAACAAGACTCTATATAGACACGGCTTTGAAGACACCCTAGGATGAACTGTGTTGATACCACTTTTATCATGCCTCAACTCCTATTAGGGCGGATAGGCACCCGTAGCCGTAAAGGCCCGAGAGAACCAATTCATAACCTTGTACTTCTCATGCATGTAACTATGAAAACCAAAGGTTCTAACCAACATGATATTTTGTATCGATGAGAATAATTACATAGGCAAGAACAAACTTATTTATACAACACTTGGCCGTTGGGGCCACCACGCCTAAAGACAAACACTACCATAACTTTACATTAGTCTACAAAGCCTCTAAAAGATACATAGACTTAGTTAGGGTCGGGAAAAACCCCCGCCCTACTCTAGACTAACTGCATAATACCAAAATATATGGAACAAACTAAGAAAACCTCGAACCAACCTAGAGCTCACCAATAGTCACTGACAAGCCTGCGCTCCTACTAGTGAGTTGTATGAGCTAATGTACTTGTTCCTGCAGTATGAAATGCAGGTCCCCAATGAGGGGCATCAGTATGAAAATATGTACTGAATATGAAAGGCTGAAGGTAACAATACACAAAACAAGACCTCAATAGCAATCAGAAACAAGTGTATAAGCAGTACTAGTAGACCACCTTTATATATATTTGTGGGATAACATACATTACATTCCTTTCTTCATTTTTACCTTTCTTACTTCAAAATCTTTGTAAGCCATATACAATCCAAATGACCAGCTGATCAGTGGTAAATAGATAAATTAGGATCGGACCATGCTAGGCTTACGCCCTGAGATGCCACCTACATATAAAGATTGGGATTGGACCATGCTAGGCTTATGCCCCTGAGCTGCCACCCACATATAATGGTATTGAGATCAGATCATGCTAGGCTTACGCCCCTGAGCTGCCACTCATTTTACAGATTTGCGTTACTTAGTTTATTTAGCCTTTGAGATTGTTACTTTTGTGGTCATCACATTATGGTACCTTGAGCCAATAATCTGATAATAAGAGACATATAAATGGACAATTAATGCAACAAAAATTAGGTAGGGAGCTGTTGGCGCACAAATGAAGTGTTTAGGAGTTGAAAATACACATGGGTCTTATTTGTCTAAATGGAGAACTTCTGAAATTTTCTAGTGAAAATAGATGTGCAGGTCAAATAATAAGCATGCATCAAGGTATTTTAACACATTAGAGAGTGGGAACAAGGTGATTGTCTACATGGAATATAATGTGCTGCTATTATGTATCACTTGTTATAGGATAACCTTGGAAGCTTACTTTATGGAACAAATGTCCAATTTCAAGCCAAAGAGTGAAAAATAGAGTATGCCTTACATACCTGGTTGTACAAATCCAATACCATCCCAACTCGACTTCCCTCCCTTTTAGATTACTTATCTACAATGAAATTTATGGAAAACTAATATTAGCAACCAACCGTCACTTTTTGGCTATTTAGCTTAACCAAAACAGCAGTTGGGCAGTAAGCCTTTACTCTATCAATCAAGGGTATTATCTTAACCTTTTTTCTCCTCTAATTACACCCACATACCACACATTTTCTTATAAGATTCACAAAAACCACTTCAGCTTCATTACACATTCCAAACAATACGCAAAATAGATTGCGCAGTAACAAATACAATAATTAGTTTGGTGGTGTACCACCACACCTTTCTTCTATATTTCAATACTAATTAGTCACACCTTTCTCCAACAAAAAACTGGCAGCCCACAACATATACCTATAAAACATTCCAAACAATACGCAAAATATATTGCGCAGTAACAAATGCAATAATTAGTTTGGTGGTGTACCACCACACCTTTCTTCTATATTTCAATACTAATTAGTCACGCCTTTCTCCAAAAAAAACCTGGCAGCCCACAACATATACCTATAAAACATTCCACAAAATTGCCCCAAATTTCTTTTATTGTAGCAATCAATTATCAAACTCATCATCTTTTGTGTTCTCAATAACAAAAAATCTATAATTCTCTATCAAATTCATATACACGGTGAGCAAAATGGAGCAGTCACCTTTCCTCAATTATGCAACTTATTCTTTTAAATTTGAACTCCTTAAGAACTTCAATTTTCACTTTCCTTCACACTTTAAACCAAAGAAGAAAAGAGATTTCTTAATAACCAAGAAATAGTGAGCAAGTAGTTTGTTCTATATTCTGCCATGTATTTATAATTACGCACATGTAGCATGTTTTCCTAAGCTTCCATGACATAATTAAGCTAAAACATAAGCGTTTTCACTTACCTTGGGCTGCAAAAGTTGGGGCTTCTTTAAGAACCCTAGAAAGGAAAATAGGGTTGCTCCTAGTTTCTTAAAAGGAAGTAAAGAGAGTTTGTGAAGTGTAACCCTTTTTTATGACTTAATAATGAGGGAGATGACCAGCAACTTCTTCTTATAAAGACTCTATTTTTGTCCATCCACCTAGCTGATTTTGGACCACAAATCAAATTGGTCTAAGTAGGTGATGCACCTACTTAAGGAGTTCAAGCATCTCAAAATGTTAAAGTAGGTAATGCACTTACTTGCTTAATTTCTTAGTTGGTCTCAATTATATTTGGGCCTTGGAAGATTTGAGAATTGGGCCTTTTTTTTCATTTTTCTTCTTCTTTTACTTAATTTGGGCCCAAATAAGTATTCTAATAAAGGCCCAAATCTGATTCATGGACTTGGTCTATTAACTTGGCTCATATAGCTCAAGTAGGTGACTCACCTACTAGCTTAATTAAGTCAAGCAAGAACCTCAATATTTTATTCCATTTCCAACTCCTAACCCCTTTAATCTAACATTTAACTTATACACACTTGGTCACTTTAAACATCAGATTCAAATACAAACTTACGATCCTAAGTTTAAATAGTTGTATCGACATTAACTTGGTCGCATCACATTAAACTTACGGGCAGCATCTATAATTCCATCTACACCATTAATACTTGCATAACAAATCTCATCCATTACATATACCACAAGGCTATACTAGGTTCCATGTAATTGGAACATGTACAAGTAAAATACAGGATGTTACAACTAGGTCTCAAATGCTCAACCTTGACTTGCTGACAAACTATACACTTGGCCACAAAGTTTTCCACATCTCTCTTCATATTATTCCACCAATAGATTTCCTTCAAGAAATGATACATCTTAGTATAACCATATGGACAATATATTGGGACTCATAAGCCTTGGTCAGAATCTTTTCCCATAACCCATCAATTTAGTAACACAATATTCCTTGATACCTCAAGATGCCATCTCTCTCAATCTCAAAATCCATAACCTTTTGCTGACCCATTCATTCTTAATCTGCATAAGTATGGGATCCAAAACCAGTATCTCCTTCACCCTAGCACCAAGAGATGACTTAACCACTTCCTGAACAATTACTCATCCATCTTTAGAGTCTAAAAGACGAACTCCTAAATTATCCAACCTATGAATATCTTTCACTAATCCTCGTTTCTCCTCATTAATATGAGACAAACTCCCTATGAATAACCCGCAAAGAGCATCAATAACCAAAATAGCTTTACATAGATAGTAGTGAAGGTTCATATCATAATTTTTATGCAATTCGAGCCACCATCTCTACCTGATATTCAATTCCTTCTGAGTAAACACATACTACAATCTCTTATAAAATGAATAAATATCCACATACACCCAATACAGTTAGTGATGTCAAATTTTTAAAGCAAAGACAATAGTTGCCAACTCTAAATCGTGAGTCAGATAATTCCTTTAATGGACCTTAAGATAACTAGAAGGATAAGGAAGCCCTTACTATTTTGCATCAAAACACAACCTAGTCCCTTACGGGATGCATCACAATACACAACAAATCCCTCAGTACCCTTAAGAAGGGTTAAAACAAGCACAAAAGTCAACTTATCCCTTAACTTCTAAAAACTAACCTCACAAGCATCGGGCCACAAGAACATAAACTTTTGTTGAGTTAATCTTGTCAATGGAGAAATAATAGAAGAGAAACTCTTTACAAACCTCCTATAATGCCTAACAAAACCCAAAAAGCTCCTAATATAGGTTGGAGTCATAGGTCAATGCCACTTCTTAACTATTTCAACTTTATGTGGATCCACCTTGATCCCCTCACTGGAAATAACATGCCCAAGAAAGTTCACAAAACATAGCCAAAACTCACTTTTACAAAATTTTGCATATAATTTTTGGTCCTTATGAGTCTGCAACATAATTTAGAGGTGATTGGAATAATCTTTCTCACTCTTAGAGTGATCCAAGATGTCATCAATAAAAACTATCACAAATAAGTCCAAAAACTGCCTGAAAACCCAATTTATAAGATCCATGAAATTAGTCGATGCTTAGTCAACCTGAGTCATAACTAAAAACTCATAATGACCATACTAGGTTCGGAAAGCAATCTTGGGCATGTTAACCTCCTTAATTTTAAAGTGATGATAGCCCTAACAAAGAACAATCGCAGAGAAAAATCTAGCACTTTAAACCAGATCAAAGAGACCATCAATTATAGTAAGAAGGTATTTATTTTCCACTGTTACCTTATTTAGCTGACAATTGTCTATACACATCCCAAGAAACTGATCCTTTTTTTATACAAAAATTATCAAAGAACACCATAGAAAAATACTAGGATGAATGAAACCCTTATCAAGGAGATCCGCTAACTACTTTCTTAGCTCCTTTAGTTCTGTTGGATCTATCTTATAAGGAGGAATGGAAATAGGATAACTATCCGGTAGAAGATCAATCCCAAAATCTATTTCCCCATCGAGAGGGATCATAGGAAGATCTTTGAGAAAAACTTTAGAAAATTTGTTAAACACAGGGACAGATTACAAAGAAAGACTTTTAGATTTAGAATCTTTAACCCAAACTAGATGATACAGACACCCTTTGGAAATCAACTTTCGGGAACTAATATAGGAACGAAACCTCCATTTGGGAACCAAGGAACTCCCCTCCCATTCGATCACTGATTTTTTGGGAATTAAAACTGACATTTTGGGTCTTAGAATTCAAAAAAGCATAGTACGAATAGAGCTAATCCATCACCAAGATCATATCAAAATCCACCATATCAAGCTCTATCAAATTCTCCAATGTCTCCCTATGAATGATGGAGAATACACAAATCCTATAGATTTTTCTAAAAACTATGAAATCACCCACGGGTGTAGACATAGAAAAAGAGTTGGAAATATTTTCAAGACTAAACCAAAGTGTACAGCCACATAAGAAGGTAACATAAGATAGGGTAAAACCCAAATCGAGAATACAATAAACATCAAAGGAGATGAGTTATAACATACCAATAACAACTTCAAGGGATGCCTCATATTCCTGATGAGTAAAAAGTGCATAGAGATGATTCCGGCCAGTTCTGTATCGAAAGTGGTGACTTTAGGTGCTGGAGATGAAGAAGCGGTGATCTAAAGTTTATTATCTCTAGAGGTAACTTTGGCTCTAGGAAAATTTCTCTATAGATGACCAGGCTGACCACAATTGAAACACAAGTTCCTCTCCTCCTCACAGTTACCACAATGGAGCTGCCATAAAATCGATAATAAGGATAGATAAGGATGACTTAGCTTCACTAACCTGAGACTGTGTATCATGTGACTTAAGATAACTAATAGTCTAAAAATGATGATCATCAGAGGGCTTAGGATAAGGAGAACTACCTGTGGAATATGAATTTCCCTAATTGTTCATCTTAGTCCACTGTCTACCATCTCTCCCACTATTATGCTGACCTGTACCCTGAGTTGAATATCTAAACTTCTTGTTCTACCTCTCTTCTATCTCCACCTACTTTTTTTTTGTCCTCCACTTGCTATATATAAAACACAAGCATATAGATGTCCATATCATTATTCAGTATCTCAACCTTACACTCCAATACCAAGTCATGGGATAACCCAAAAGAAAACATCCTCATTTTGGATCTCATGTAAGCCACTAACTCTGGAGCATAACTAGATAACTGCTAAAATTTCAGAGCATACTCCTTAATATTCTTCTTCCCGTACTTCAAGTTCACAAACTCCATCCTTATTCTCTCTCAACTTCTAAGGAAATAACTAATCAGGAAAGCACCAGAAAAGTCATCCTATACCACTTATTCATCATCATTACTCCTCATTGATACCCACTCCTTATACCACTGATAAGACATATTTTTCGATTGAAATGCAACAACCTCTACTCCCCAAGAATTAATAACATGCATCACCTTAAAAATCTTCTCTATCTTATCAATGAATCCCTAAGGATCCTCCTAAACCATAGATCCTATAAAGGTTGGTGGAGTCAAACTCATAAACTTTCCTACCCGAGTAACCTCAGATAAATGAGAAACAGAAAAAACATGATCATACTAACAAGACTGCGATGCCACAAACTGAGTAAGTATATTAATAGACTAACAAAACTCCACATTAGAGATATCTCCTTGAGGTGAATGAGCATAAGTTTCACCATCCCTGGAAGCTCGAGGAGGACTAGTAGGGATTAGTAGAACCCCACGTGGAGTAGTACAATCAGGAGCAGGGATCGTAGAACAAGTCTGCACTTGATAAATAAGGCGAGTTTCTTCCATATTTTCCTTGGGTAGGACAAAGGTTAAAGTAGAGTTTCTATGAACGTTAGATCTTAGAGGAGGTATGATCAGAAATGTGAGTAAGCTATGAGTAAAAAAAGTTAAAGACAACTAGACCCTATAGCCCAAAATAGAACACAAGAAAGGGAAATATTCTTAAATGTATTGTACCCTCCCCCTTATAAGTGTGGCGCACTACACACCCATAAAAGAAACTCTACTAAACAAGACTTTATGGATACCTAATGACCCTAAATCGTGCTCTGATATCAAGTTTTTTATGACCTAAACCAGGTCCTAGGTTTGATGGGTATCTCAAGCCCACCATAAGACGGCCACCACCCCCTTAGCCTAACATCCTGAGAAAATTAATAATAATAAAGCGAAACCCAATCAAGATAGAAATATAAAAGGTAAATAAGTCAAATGAAAGTTTCAAGAGTCAAGACCAACTATCCAACCCACACTTGTCCACAAAAGCCTCTAAAACCAAAAATACCAAATAGGATGAGACATGCCCCCGACCATGACCAAAAGAAAATCTGAGAAAATTATAAGACATAAAGAAAATATATGAATGACTGGTCCTTCAAAAATACATTGGCTCACCACTTTACAGCCACTCAACAGATGTATCGAACCACCTAATTCTATACATGAGTAATATAAAAGCCCTTAGACCCTACATCATAAAATGATGCAGCATCTAAGGACGGTCAATGGAATAAGCACTAGCATGTAACTTAGGGAAAGTTATAAAATAATGCCAGTACCAAAACTAGTCAAAGACCAGGTGCACAAAATTCATATACATATATATACGATGTTGGGATTGGGACAAGGGTCATGAACATGTGAGTTTAAACCATTAACCTGAAATGTGTAGCTCTCTCCATCCTAAAGGCACCCACGCGCTATATGGGTTCAACTCTCTTTGCTAGAAAGGTTCCAGTACATGTTAGCTGCACAGACTGGGGAATCCAAAGAAATGGATAAAGATACCAAGGCTCTGTCCATCCTAATATATAATATGTTAACCATGTGCATGGTCATATAGACACCTTACGATGAGCTACACAATTCCCTTTAAGCTCAAATTAAAATAGTTTGCACATAAACCCATCTATTAACCCAAGAGTCCTATATTAGGGAATTTACCATTTTGTATTGTCATACCAATTATGCTTGAAAGCTTATATAATAATACCAAACCAATCCACAAGACCAAATTGACTCCAAAGTTCCATTTAAAATCCAATCCATGGCATTCAAGGCTATCCAAAACTATTTTTTATCCATTTATCCCTTAATCCAATGCAATGGATTCAAAAACAAGTTAAACCATGCAATTATCCAAATTAAAAACCAAGTTCACAAAGTGGGTTGAGTTTAATAGAATTATCAAGCCAAAACTCCATCAATTTGGGGAAACCCATATCTCTCATTCCAACTATTTAAACAATGCTCTAATTCAATCCCCAAATATCAATTTAAAGCATGAATAATCAATCTAAAACATAGGACAAATAATTCAAACAATAACAACCAAAACCCCTCAACCCAATTTTAAACTCAATAATTAAAATCACATGAAAATTCATATAATTAATGCCACAATAAAAAGTTAAAGTTAGGGAAAGTGAAATATGCCTAAAATACACAAGAAATTGAAGACAATTCAAAGTTTGGAGCCTGGATAATGAATTCTCTATAAAACCCTTGAATGTTCATGGGTTTTGAGTTTAAAAGAGAAAGAGAATGATTTAATCTTTCAAAACTGAAGGGAATGGGGTTGTTTTATATTTAAAGATAGTATAAGGGGTAAAAAAACTAAAATCCCCTTATCCCAAGTAAAAAAAAAACTGCACAAAATAAAAATAGCAACATGGCACGTTGCTATCATGGAGGGTAGCCTCCAGGCCCCACCCTTATCGTGGAAGATATCCCCCACGGAATGCTAATATTATGGACCCTCACAACCTCGTGGTCTCAAAATGACCTCAAACCCCGTCTAAAATTTTTGAAACTTTCCCAAAACACCCTTTTAACACCCCTAACCACAATTTAAGTGAAAAATAACAATACACATATGGGAGGCCAAAAATAAATTTGTTGAAATTCTAAGGGGTCTTACAAGGATAAAATAGGTACTTAAGCATTGAGTATTGAAATAAACACGCGTGAGTATGAAATCACTTGTACTCAACATCATTGTTGTCCCATCTTAATTTGATATGATGTTGAGAAACACATAATACGATACAAATCCAGCTCAAACTAGATACACCAATACTCAAGGAGGCCATACATAGTCTAACAGTTAGTAGAAATACCAGTGTACTCAATCCATCTTAAATAAATCAACAAAGCATTATAACTTTACTCAAGGATAAATATCACCACCATGATAAATTAACTACCCACAACTCCCAGGCAAACTAACCAAATTAATATGATGTAAATGATGCATGTAAGGAAATAAACAAGAAAATAACAATGATAAATATGATGCATTTCTATCCTACCGATATATACTCGCTACACTATATGGCTAGCTATAGAATTTAACTCTTTCATGATTTATAGGTCATTAACTATATTTGTACTTTTTGTAATTTTCTCTTGTACTTGTAGTTATCCTCTATCTCTTTAGTTGTAATCCCCTATAGCTATCCTTAAATTTGTAAAACTATATATGTATATATATATACAAATAAGAGTATACATCAGTAGAGATGGAAAAGTCATTGGTTTCTTAATCTATCTTATCATTCTCATTGTGTTTACATGGTATTAGAGCCCTAAAAGAATTCTTCCACATTTTTTTCACTATGTCTATATTTTCTTCCTCTTCTTTATCTTTCACTTCTCCTACTCCAATCATCATATTTACCCATTCTTACGATGTCAAATGTACGCCCAAAATTTATTGGGCATGGAAAACTCTATTTATTCCTCTTCTTAATAACCAAAACCATCATGGTTTGATCAATGACACTACTTTGCTCCCTCTATACCTTTTGCCTCTTAAATTTATCCCAGACTTCAAGTTCCTAACCTAGAATTTAAAATATTCTCTTGCAAGGATCAAATGCTTTATTTATAGTTTCTTTCTTCTTTGTCTAAAGATATCTATGCTTATGTTACTAGTCTAATATCCTCTGTTATAGTTTGAGAGGCTTTTGCCAATGCCTTTGGTTCCATTTTACAAAATTGTGAGTTACAGTTACATATAAAACTAGGAAAGAGTTAAAAAATGGTCTTTTTATTTCTACCCATCTACGAAAGGCCAAGGCTCTTTTTGTGTACTCAGTGTTATTGGCAGATCCATCTCTTTTACTGAATTTAATGTGATAATTTATCCCAATGTTGGACTTGATTTTATGGTCTTATTGTTTCTCTTAGCCTTCGTCCAGTATCAATTACCTTTAATGAACTCCATGGACAAATACTAGCTCGTGTAATATTACTTAAAAATTCAATGGAACCTATAGCAAATATGGTTTTAAAAGGTAATTCTCCTCTCCTATATACTCCATCCTATAAACCACAATGCCAACCACCGTAAAATATTTATTCCCAAAATAACTATTAGCCATGCCCAACCTATAACTCTAATAAAATCAAAATTGTGTCCTCTAACAATTTTTTGGCCGAAATAACCATTCCACTATAACTTGTCACAAGAGGTGTATACCTCAGAAATCTATCCAATATCTACATCCAAATAATTATGCCCAATCTCTACATCAAAACTACTATATTGCTTGACCGTGGCTAATTATCCTGATGTTGCACCCTCTCAACTAAATTTATAGACGATCATGTGATTCCCAGACATGGTTGTAAATTGTCATATTACTTTGAACCTTCAGATTTTAAGTGACATTATTGAATATTCACATTTAAATCAGCTACATAGATGGAATGGTTAAGTGTTGTAAATCTCCTCCACATTAGTATGGAAACATTACATTCTCTTTTGAGATCTATTTACTTGAAAAATATTTTATGTGTTCCCAACATAGTTAAGAATCTACTATCTATTAAAAAATTTATGACATCTTCTACTTTTTTTTAATTTAGGCCTTCCTATTTTCTTATCAAAGACCATCACACCCGCCAAATACTAATGCACAGACCAAGTGAGTTTGGAATTTACAGCATTCAACATATGTCTAAGAAAGATATGACAACCATTATTTCCTCTGGTGATAAATGGAACCTCTGTCTAGGACATCAAAATGTCTAGAAGCTTCATTCATTAGTTAGTAATCAATAATTTTCTAGTAGTACAAATAAACTGTTATTGTGCTAGTTGTAATTTTGAAAAATTATCCTGTTTGTCCGCGACATCTATTGTACACACTAGCACTGTCCCCTTCAGATTATTCATTTTAATGTTTGGGGTCTAGACCCGATTTAGTCTTGTGTGGTTCATCATTATTTTGTGTTATTTGTGGATGATTTACTCGATTTTCATGTTTTATCTTCTGAAAAAAAGAGTGATGCTTATTCCATTTTTCTTTATTTTAAAAAATGATTAAAAGGTAATTTCAAGAAAAAATTAATGCTTTTCATTCTGATTAGGGAGGTAAATTACAAAAATTGAATGCATACTTTGATCAAATTGGTATCATACACCACACTGTGTGTCCTTTACATGCATGAACTAAATGGCATTTCTAGAAGAAATATTTGTCTCTTGGAAAATACTTGCCTTAATTTATTGGATCATGCAAACGTACCTCTTAAATATTGGAATTTTGCAATCAAACAAAGTTCCATTTTATTAAATGTTCTTCCATCAAATGTCATTAATAAAAATTTCCCATATCAAATTTTATTCAATGAAAATCCAAATTACCTTACTTTCAAACCTTTTGGGTGTTTGGTTTTTTGATTGTTTTAGCCCTTTAGTCATCGTATTGAACATCACCTTGTGTCTATTTGTTCAAAGTTAGAGTCATGGTGTGTACAGGTGTCTTGATGAATCCATAGATTTTGTATATCTAGCTAGACTTTGTCAAATTTCATCCACAAGAATACCCGTACAAAGAAAATTCAATATATTCATGTTCCAAGGAAATTGATAACTCATGGTTCCACATATCAAGTTCCTTCCACCCTCACTTTGATGCATCACTATCTAGTTAGGATTTTTCTCTATCTCAATCTCCTTATTTTTCTCCTAATATTTCTTATTCACGTAATTAGGTGTCCTTATTTTCTCTTAATGGAGCCGCATCTTAATCTAGTCCCTTATATTTCTATCCTTTATCTAAATTACATCTTAAATCCGTATGCCTACCTAACACCTTAGAACACGATTTTGAACAATTTCACATCCACTTTATGGAACTTTGCCCCACTGCCATACAAAAAACATCAAGCCTATAAGCCTTAACCAAACCAAATTATCTATTAGAGGAACCTAAAAATAATTTTCAAGCTAAGAAAATTTAGGAATGGTGTGATGCTATGAAGCATGAATTTAATGCTCCATATCAAACTAAAATATGAAGCTTCGTACCTTGCCCTACAAACAAAAATGTAATTGGAAACAAGTGGATTTTTTGTATAAAGAAAAATGTTGTTGTATCAATAGAACTCTAAAAGGCGTGCCTTATTGTAAGGATTACACACAGGATTCCAATATTGACTATCATGAAACATTCTCACTCATAGTCAAATTTACCACTGTTAGGAAATTTCCTACACTTGCCACAATTCAAAATTGGACTAATCATCTACTTCATATCTCTAATGCATTCTTACAAAGCCAATTAGGCACTAAATTATATATGAAACTACCATAAGCATAGGATGATCCTTCTAAGTTGACCATGTCTTCTAGTTTCATTGCTCTCTCCATGGCTTGAAACAAGATCCTCGAGCATGGTTTCATTGCTTAAAAAATATTTTAAGGGGTCTCAATTTTCACTCCTCCAAGCCTAACACATCATTTTTATTCTAATTCAAGGTAAGTTAAATATATATATGTATTTATTTATGTTGACAACATAGTTATTACATGTTTAGATATCTATATGTTGTCATAATTTCATAAAAAATTTAAGGAAATGTTTCACGTCTATGACATGGGTGCCTTAAATTATTTTCTTAGGATTAGTGTAAAAATGGTCTCAGAAGGCCTACTATTGACACAAAATAAATATGTGAGTGATCTATTAGGAGAGATAAACATGACAGAATCTAAGTTGTTATCCTATTGATGGTAGTTACTTCAAATTTGAGAAAGACAATGGTAGAGCTATTGTTAAATCCTAAGAAATATCATCATGTTATAGGTTCCCTATAATACATGACCCTGACACTCCCAGACATTGACTTTAGTGTCAACAAACTAGCTCAATTTATGCATTGTGCAACTTATATTCATTGGAAAGCATAAAGCATCTACTTTGCTATATCTGTGCCATGGCCAAAATTTTGTTTCTTTATTTCCAAGAATTCTAACTTGCAACTTTAATGTTTTTCAAATAGTAATTGGTCTGATCTTTTACTAAGGGATATCTTGTGTACCTTGGAACTAATTTTATCTCTTGGTCACTAAAGAAACATCCCACTATTGATGGATACCTAATAGAGAGTGAATATAAATCACTGGACAATGCCATAGCTAAAATTATGTGGGTAAGCTCGCTTCTTTTCAAACATGGCTTTCTACCTACAGTCCCTGCTACCATATTGTGTGATAGCATTGGGGCAATTTATTTGAGGACAAATCCTGTATTCTATGCCCACATCAAGTACACTAAATTACACTATCACTTTGTACAAGAGAAAATCAAGTTAGGTAGGATATTAATTCATTTTATTTCTTGTGCAGACCAAATTGCAAATATCATGATGAAACCACTTGGAAAATAACTCTTCTCTATATATTTTAGCAAGCTTATTCTCTATCTCACATCGGCATCAGCTTGTACAGGGTGTTAAAATATAACTCTTTCATTATTTATAGGCCATTAATTATATTTGTATTCTTTGTTATTAGACTTGTACTTATAGTTATCCTTTACCCTCTTAGTTGTTATCTCTTGTAGGTATCCCTTATACTTGTATTCCTTGCAATTATCTCTTGTACTTATAGTTATCCTCTACCCTCTTAGTTGTATTCATTTGTAGCTATCCTCTTAACTTTGTAAACCTATATAGACACATAAGTATACACAACAATAAAGATGGAAAACTCAGTGGGTTCTAATGTTATCTTATCATTCTCATAATTTTAACAGTTACGACATATGGTAAACCCCTAAGGTCTATATACATCCTTTAGATAAACTCAAAAACCACATAGTAAATAAGCATTATCAGCTCAGTCTAGATTTGCATGTAAGGCTACAAAGAGAATTTCAACAATCTTGGTGCTTCAAGTGAATCACAACCTCCTGATTTGCCGAAGGCCATGAAGAAATAACCAATAGACACATGATAAAAATAAATATGAATTCTAAAAGATGAAATATAATAGAATATTAGTATCAATTCAAATCCATGAATATAAATAATAGACCCTCACTTGAGAGTTTATCTACACAATATTCAATTAAAAACCCATGCTCTAAAAATGCTAATAAGTATGTCATGGTAATAAAGAACAAAAATACTAGGCAAATACAACAATCAATCAAGTACTTTATTTTATTTCCTTCATAATACATTAGTACCCACATAGGTACTCATCATATCACCTATATGGAATCTATATATCCCCATACTCTCTTTACACGTAACTAACATATAAATATATAAAAAAAGAGTCTAAAAAAGTCTCAATTTTTCTTAGACAAAGAGTCTCAATTTTCCTTATACAAAGCCCACAAAGTTAAATAAAAGGCTTTTCCTTTTGAAGGGACTCCAAACATAAACAATCTTTTCAAAATGTAGATTGTACATAAGAAAATGAAATTTTAGTCACCCATATTGCTATACTTGAATTCTGGGTCCAAAAAGTCAACCTCAATTTCACAAGGGAAAACTAAAATTTTATTGAAAAATTATATTACCCATAACATAAGGTGTTTAATTCTGAAATTTCATCAAAACTGAATTTGAAATTATGGGTGTGCAAAAAATGGTTTAATCGATAAATCAAATTGAAAAAAGTTATTGTTTTATTGATATTGGGTTATTGGGTTAATAATATTTAAATATTTTCATCAATTTTCTTATTGGGCTATCAGTTTGGTTTTTGGTACTAAGATTTTAGCTAACGGTTGAACTAATAAACTAATAATATAATATTAAATTATATTTCATTCCTAATAAGAGTTTGAAACTCCCCGGATTTAGGTCCTTGGAAATTTCTTGAGCTTTGAGCTTATTGCCTTGCTTATGACTTGACCATATAAGTCGTATGGTGTCTTGATGGGTTAGGTGACCCTAGTCGTAAGTTGTTTAGTAGATAGTGGTTGGGTTTTCTATCTTGGTTATGACTTGGTGATATGAATCATTAAGGATGGTTATGAGTCATTAGTATGAACCTTAACCAAGTCAGTAACTTAGTGGCTTGACTTTGATCTGAGTATGAGTGGCTCACTAGGAGCCGTTAGGATAAGTTACGAGTTGTGATAAGAAGTCATAGATTTTCCAGTGTCTGACCTATTTGAGTACTATGCTGGTTATGACTAGACCCTATGAGTCATTGGGTCAGGTTATGAGTGGGATCATGAAGTTGTAAAGTGGATAGTATATGGGTGTCCAACTCATTATCTAGGATACGGCTCAAGCCTATGAGTCATATGATGTGGTGACGAGTGAATGGGTCGACTCGTAACCAAAGATGGCTTTTTACAACTTTTAAGATGAGGGCATTCTAGACATTTTCCATATTAAGTACCTTTGATACCACAACTTAAAGCATTCATTTAGACATCATTAACATATTATTCCTACTAAAAAAACTCTCAAATTCTCTCTCACACTCTCTGTTTCATCTCGGGTACTAAGGGTGCAATCTCTTCCAAGTTCCTTAGTATTCAGGCATGCTACTTCTCACTCATTTCTATTTTACTTAAAGCATATATTTAATGTATGGATTTCATTGTATTATTATGGTTTTGAAATAAAGGTTGGGGGTCATTTAATGCTTACTATTGAGTGATGTTTTCCCATGGTTTAATTATGGTTTTCCGTGTTTTAAATTTAGTTTTGAACAAGTGGGTGAATGGGTGTGGTGGTTGAACATTATAGTGGTAACTTTCTCTAAAATTTTGACTTTTGAAGTGGCTATGACCCTAACCCTGTATTGTGAAACTAGTTAGTAGTTATGAGAAAGGTGGGAATTTGAATTAGGGGTACAATGGAATCCGAAAAGTTCTTAGTTTGACATTTTTGAACCTAATGCATGGTTTAAATGATTACATATTTAAGGATGTTTTTGAAAACCTTGTGGGGTACACGAGAATCCACCAAGTAATTTTAACAATGAAGTCTGTGGGATACATGGGAATTCCCTAAGTGTTGGCTAAGGACATTGCTTGTAAGGTATAGTCGGTATGACGATACCACTTGATAATGCCTTAATAATTGACTCTTGGAACTGGTTGTTTGGTTGTGTGTGAAATATTTTTATTTGGCAATAATGGGGGTTGTGATAGCTAGCCATAAAGGTGTGAGACCAATGGACGGACACTGGAAACTCATGCTTGCCGACCTGAGGGTTGGTCTTGATGACCATGTACTTATTGGATACAAGGTAATCTCCTAAGTCTATACATGTATATATGTATCATGAATGGTGAAGGGTATAGGAGAATCTCGAGCCTTCTATGATGTCTCTGGTTCATGCAGCTATTCACACTGGGGCCTAGTCAGTGGGTAAAACTGGGCCCATATAGCCTATAGGTGGACTTATAATGGTAAAGCTACATAATCTAGGTTATGGATTTAAATACATGTTAAACCTTGTTCCCATCCCGACATGATATATATGTATATATGTGATTACATATGGTTATTTAACTTGCTTTGGAATTGATGGCATTATTTTATCTTTATCCCTGATTTACATGTTTTCTTTTACTCCGCTAGCCATCTTTGGGTATTGTATCCCTATGCAATGCAGGCACCAACCATACTTCCATTTCTACTACTAGTGACTTGGTAATTGGGGGACAACTTTTGAGTCAGACTAAAGTGGTGAGCTTTCATACTCCAGAATACCCCATTTAATGCTATGGACTTCTTTATATAATTTTTATTCTTTGGTTTTGGTTTTGGTTTTGGTTTTGGATATGGTCGGGGGCATATCCCAACTAGATATTCTTTTATTATGGTTAGACTTTTTGTTGGACTACTATGGGCACAGGCGGTGTCGGTATTAGTGATTGCATTAGTATTGGTACTGGGATTGGGATTGGCATTGGATGGTTAATTGGTTGTGGCTTTCAATTTTGATTTTAGACTCAATTTAATGTCATTAAATTAATATTATATAATCTTGTTATATGTTCAAAATTCACCCAACATTAGGCATAGAGTGGTTAAGGGTGTAGGTATTTGGGGTGGTTTCCGATTTTGGTTGGACTTGAGATACCCGACACAACTAGGACCTTGTTTGGGTCATGTCATATTGGTATCAAAGCCCTAGGTCCATGGTCAATTAGGTGTCCACAAAGCCATGTTGATTAGAGTCTCCTTTAAGGGTGTGTAGTGTCCCACACTCATAAGGGAGAGGCTATAAGGCATTCAAGAACGTTTCTTTTTCTTTTGTTCTACTTTCAGGATTTACAGTCTAAGGTCCTTAAATCTTCTCTAATTCCCTCTTGTATGCTTTTCATATCATGCATCCCAGGTGATCTAAAGTTCATGGAAAGTCCTCTATCCCATTCAAGAACAATATTGATGGGACACGTCCTGCTTATAGGGTCCAAACTCAGTCTATGGGTCTGGTTCCTGAT
The DNA here is from genome assembly GCA_030864215.1 of Capsicum pubescens. NCBI lineage: Eukaryota > Viridiplantae > Streptophyta > Magnoliopsida > Solanales > Solanaceae > Capsicum > Capsicum pubescens. The sequence goes on along the minus strand of CM061544.1, from coordinate 185,576,496 downwards.
TGCCCTTCTGGAGTTCTACTGATCCCCTCCAGTCCTTCTCGAGCTCCTCAGGCTAAGGTGACGAATGCTGAGTTTTGTCAGTCTTTTAATAATTTAGCTTAGTTGGTAGATTCTCAGTTTAAGCATGGTGCTTCTGTTACTTCATCTTTTGAGGCCATAAGGGTTGTCCAGTTTATGAGATTGAACCCTCCAACCTTTACTGGTGTTAAGGTCGAGGAGGATCCTTAAAGTTTCCTTGTGAGATGGAAAATATTTTACATATGATGCATGCCAATAATGTAGAGGGCGGAGAGTTAGACACCTACCAATTAAAAGATGTGGCTTATCAGTGGTACGAGGAATGGGGCCAGTCAAGGGGTGATGATGTTGAGGCAGCCATGTGGGATGATTTTTCTAATGCTTTCTTGGACTATTTCTTTCCTCAAGAGCTGAGGGAGGCAAAGGTGGAAGAGTTTGTTAACCTGATGTAAGGTGAGATGTCAATCAATGAGTATGCCTTTAAGTTTCACCAGTTATCCCGGTATTCTCTGGAGTTGGTTTCTAGAATAAGGGATATAATGAGGAAGTTCACTTCTAGGTTATATCGAGACTTGATTTTGGAGAGTAAGGTTGCCTTGCTGACCAAGGACATGGATATTTCTAGGTTAGCTGCATATATGTAGTAGGTTACAGAAGAGAAAAAAAAAGTAGGTGAAGATAGGGGAGAGGTAGAGCAAGAATTTTAGATTTTCTAAGTAGGGTAGAGGTCAATAGTAGAGCGGCAAGGATGGTGAAAACTGATCCAAAAAGAAATAGGGCAATTCTAGGTCCTACTCGACTGCTAGCACTACCTACCCAAAGTTGTCTGGTGAAAAAAATTATTAGGGTGGTGAAAATTATAGGGCACAGGGTGCCCTATCTGAGTCTGGTGGGGCCCAATTATCTCCATCATATCCTCTCTATAGATTTTATGGTTGACTGTATCAGGGTTTCTATGATGAGAAAAGGGAAAAGTGTTTAACCTGTGGTCAGCCAGGATATTCTTAGAAATTTTCCAATGGCCAAGGTTGCTTCTGGGGAAAACAAAGCTCTAGTTGCCTCTTTTTTAGCTCCGGTATAAAAGGTTACACCATCTGGCTATAGCACAGGTTAGAATCGACTCTAATATCTTACTACCCGCCAGTAGTTTGAGACATCGCCTGATGTCATTACTGGTATGTTGAAACTATTTTCCCGTGATGTATACTATTTACTTCATCTGGGTCCACATTTTCTTATGTGACCCTATTTGTGGTTGTGCTTTTTGGTTTCGTTTCCGAGTGTATTTCAAACCTTTTTTCTATTTCTACCCAGGTGGATGACTCTGTGGTTGCTAGAAAAGTCTATAAGGGTTCTGTGGTATCTATGGGTAGTGGGGAGACTTTGCTGGATCTATTTGAATTAGACATGGTTGATTTTGATGTCATATTGGGGATGGAATGGTTGCACTCATTCTATGCTTCTCTCGACTGTCAGACCCATAAGGTCATCTTTAAATTCCCTAATGAGCTAGTTATTAAGTAAGAAGGTGGTTCCCTAGCACCCAAGGAAAGGTTCATAGCATATCTTAGAGCTCAGAGATTAATCTCCAAGGGGTGTCTCTACCATCTAGTCCTAGTTAAAGATTCTAACTCAGAGGGTCCTTTTTACATTACTTCTCGGTGGTGAACGAATTTCCTGAGGTCTTCCCTGATGACCTTATTTGTTTTTCTTCTAATAGGGAGATTGATTTTGGGATTGATCTTATTTCATACACTCATTCTATCTCTATTCCCCCATACAAAATGGCTCCAGATGAGTTAAAGAAGCTTGAGGAGAAACTAAAGGATCTTTTAGACAAGGGTTTCACCAGTCCTAGTGTATCCCTATGGGGTACATCGGTTTGTTCGTATGTAAAAAGTATCGGTCCTTTTGGATGTGTATTGATTACCGATAATTGAATAAGGTAATGGTAAATAATAAATACCCTCTTCTATGTATAGATGATTTGTTTGATCATCTTTAGGGTGCTAAGTTCTTATCCAAGATCGGTCTTCGATTCGGGTATCATTAGTTAAAGATTAGGGAGTCGAATATCCCTAAGACTTCCTTCCGTACCCGATATGGACATTTTGAGTTCTTGGTTATCTATTTTGGGTTGACTAATGCCCTAATGACATTCATGGACTTGATGAATAGCGTCTTTCTTTAGTTTCTAGATTTGTTTTTCATCGTATTCATATATGATATTTTGGTACACTCGAAGAGTGAGGTGGATTATGCCAATCACCTCCACATAGTAATGCAGACCTTAAAATATCAACAATTGCATGCACAATTTTTTAAATGCGAATTTTGATTAAGCGCTATCACTTTTCTGGGTTATGTCATATTTAGTGAAGGGATCATGCGGGATCCGCATAAAGTTGTAGTGGTTAAGAGTGGCCTAGACCGATATTCAACCAATATTCAAAGCTTCTTGGGTTTAGTTTGTTACTACAGGAGATTTATGGAGAGTTTTTTTACTATAGCTGCCCCGTTGAATAAGTTAACTTAGAAAAAGGTAAAGTTCTTGTGGTCTGATACATGTGAGGGTAGTTTTGAGATGGTAAATGATAAGATGACTTTGGCTCTGATCTTGAACTTTCCTGAAGGCACTGATGGTTTTGTGGGGAATTGTGATGCACCTCGTGTGAGGCTCGATTGTATTTTGATGCAACATGGCAAGGTGATAACCTATGCCTCTAGACAGTTAATGGTGCATGAGAAGAATTATCTGACTCATGACTTGGAATTATTAGTTGTGGTGTTCATATTTAAAATCTGACATCACTATCTGTATGGAGTGCATATGGATATCTTTAAAGATTATAAGAGTCTGTAGTATGTGTTCACTTAGAGGGAGATAAATCTCAAGCAAAGAAGATGTCTTGAGTTGCTCAAGAATTATGACATGAGTCTTTACTACCATCCAGGTAAGGCTAATATGGTTGTTGATGCTCTTAGAAGGTTATCCATGGGGATTCAAGCTCATGTGGATAGGGAGAAGTAAGAATTAATGAGAGATGTTCACCGTTTGGCTAACCTTGAAGTTTGTCTGTTGGACTCGGAAGATGGTGATGTGTTTGTTCAAGAGATGGCAAAGTCATCTCTTGGTGCTGAGTTGAAAGAGAAGCAAGTGTTAGATCCTATCCTTGTGCAACTCAAGGATGATGTAGGTGGGTATAAAGTGATGGATTTTGAGGTTAGTGGTGATGGTACCTTACGGTACCAAGGGATACTGTGTTTTCTCAATGTAGATGAATTACTAGAGAGGATCTTAGCTCAGGCTCATGAGCCACATTACGCCATTCATCCTGGTTAGGCAAAGATGTATCATGATCTTAAGGAAATCTATTAGTGGAACAATATAAAGTGGGATGTAGCTAGCTTTGTGGCTAAGTGTCTGGTGTGCCAGCAAGTGAAAGTTGAGCACTTAAGGCCAGGGGATTGAATCAAAAATTTGAGTTGCCTGTGTAGATGTGGGAAGTGATTAATATAGATTTCATTATCGGTCTTACTCGGTCTAAAAATCAGTATTATTCGATTTGGATCATCGTGGATAGGATGACTTAGTCTGCTCACTTTTTGCTAGGAAGGGCAAACTTCTCAGCGGAGGATTATGCCAAGTTGTTTATTGTGGAAATTGTGAAGTTTCTTGGGGTGCCTATTTCCATTATGTCCGACTATGGTGCTCAGTTCATATCACCCTTTTGCAGGTTGTTTTAGAAAGGTTTGGGTATTAAAGTGAGTCTTAGTATGTCTTTCCACCCATAGTCGAATCGGCAAGCGGAATGAACTATTTAGACATTAGAGGATATGCTTCGAACTTGAGTAATTGACTATGGTGGTAGTTGGGTTGATCATTTGCTTCTTATAGAGTTTGCATATAATAATAGCTATAACTGTAGTATTTGGATTGCTCCGTTTGAGGCCTTGTATTGAAGGAAGTGTAGGCCTCTTATTGGGTGATTCAAGGTTGGTGAGACGGAGATATTTGGCCCGAATTTGGTTCACCAATCCATGGAGAAGGTTAAGGTGATTCAGGATAGCCTCAAAGCCTCCCAAATCATCAAAAGTCCTATGCATATGTGAGGTGTAGAAAATTAGAGTTTGAGGTTGGGGATAGCGTGTTCTTGAAGGTGTTTCCCATGAAAGGAGTGATGCAGTTTTGTAAGAAATGGAAGCACACTCCTCAGTATGTTGTCTTGTACTTGGTTTAGAGATAAATTGGTAATATTGCATATGAATTGGAGTTGTCCTCTAGTTTGAGCTTCATTCACCCGGTGTTCCATTTGTCTATGTTGAGGAAGTGTGTGGGTGATTCATCGCGGGTTATGCCTATTAAGGATATTGGTAATACGGATTCATTCTCTTACAAGAAAGTCCCTATTGAAATTTTAGATTGGCAAGTTTGTCGGTTGCACACGAAGGATGTAGCTTCGGTAATGGTTCTCTGGAGGAACCATAAGGTCGAAGAGGCTACTTGGAAAGATGAAGGGGACATGAATTCCAAGTATCCATTCTTGTTTCCCGCTTTTAAAGATCGTGCATAAGGTATGTCTTATTCTTAAATCTTTGTTTTCTAACTTTGGTAAAGGAAAGATTGATTTCCTTGGCATATTTGTTTTCAAACTTAGTTATAGGTAAGAGTAGAGATGTTTATGGTTTAATCATTTTAGTCATTTCCTTGTCCCATCATTTGAGGACAAATGATCCAAGTGGGGGAGAATTGAAACATCCCAGATTTTGGCCCTTGGAAATTTCTTGAGGTTTGAGTTCACTGCCTTGCTTACTACTTGACCATATAGTAGTATGATGTCTTGACCGATCAGGTGACCCGAGTTGTAAGTTGTCCAGTGAATGGTGGTTGGGTTTTTTGTCTTGGTTACAACTTAGTGAAATGAGTCGTTAAGGATGGTGATGAGTCATTCAGATGAACCATAACCAAATTAGTAGCTTAGTATCTTGACTTTTCTCTGAGTACGAGTAGTTCACTAAGACCCTTGAGGATAGGTTATGATTTGTGAGGAAAAGTCATAGGTTGTCCAACGTATGAACCATTTGGGTACTGTTCTGGTTACGACTAGACCCTATGAGTTGTTGGGTTAGGTTACGAGTGGGATCATGGAGTTGTAAGGTAGACAATGTATGGGTGTCCAACTCACTATCTAAGCTATGATTCAAGGCTACGAGTCGTATGATGTGGTGATGAGTCAATGGGTCGACTCGTAACCAAAGATAGCTTTTTACAACTTTCAAGCTAAGGGTATTCTGGTCATTTTCCACTTTAAGTACCTTTGATAACACGACTTAAAACCTTCCTTGGGACTTTATTAATAGATCATTCCCAATAAAACACTCTCAAATTCACTCCCACACTCTCTGTTCAAGCTAAGGCTAGGATTTCAAAAAAAGTTGTCATTTAGGGTTATAAGGGTGCAATCTCTTCCAAATTTCATGGTATTTCAGGCATGTTACTCCTCCTTCATTGTTATTTTACTTAAAGCACATGTTTAATGTATAACTATAAGACCCAGCAAAATTGCTAGCTTAATTCAGTACTTTAAGCTTGTCAAGGGGTCCCAAACTTAGAAAATTCTTGCTAAGTTTTCAGACTTAGTTTATTTTTAGTCTTCGAAAGTTGGAAATCTCATTTTGCGACCTTAATGTCCTATAATGGTCTATATTTTTGTTAAGTCATGATCAGTAATGTCTATAGGGGTTCCCGGACGAGTTCTGGATTTTTTAGACCTCATTTAGACCTTGTTTGAAATCCTAAAATAGTTAGTCAACGCGATATTGGCGCATTTCCAATCGCATCGACAGAGAAAACGTTTCTCAGCTTAAGGCACTTTCCAGTGAATTGGCGCGATGTCGGCGCATCGCATCGGTTATCGCGTTGGTACCCTCGACGTGCCGCGTCGAATGCAGCGTCGCTGGGCATATTTTTCTATCTTTTAAAATCGCATCCTAAAGTGTAATTAGGTTATTTTCCCCCAACCTTCATCCCTCATAACACAAAATTTAACCCTCTTTTGGCTGAATATATTCATTATTTCACAAGTGCTCAAGAACAAGAAACCTTAGGTGATTAATTTCAATTTAAGAACTCAAGCCTTCTTCCATCAATCTTAAAGAAATTGTCAACCAAGGTATGTAAAGTGTTCATCCAAGGGTCCCTTTCACCCTTGGAGATCAAGAAACCCTTTTTAAACTATGAATTTTGAATTCCATGTTGTGGGTTTGATTGTACACATGTTTATGTTGTGATATGATTTCCAAGATTGAATCTTTATTGAATTCTCATGACTTTATGTTAAGTATGTGGATTGAAAACCTTAAATTGAAGTGCTTGATATAGCCATGATGTATTTGTTGTTGATCCATGCCCTAGAAAAAGTTATGTCTTCCATGTGTTTGTTAAAATGCCTAAGTCATTAAGAATTGTTCATTATGACCTATTAGTGAGTTATATGATGAACTTATGATGTACCCACATGTTCAAAATGACTCCCATGCTAAAAGCTATGTTTTGTAATGATTTGGTGGAATTCTCGTAAGTATGGATTTACGAAATTATGATATGTTAGCATGTATTCCTATTCATGTGTAAGCTTATGACAAGCGAATGCTTCATGAAATCCCTCAATAATAGTATTATGAATTGTTAACTATGGTCATGTGTCCAAGTAGTGTTATGTCTCATTTATTTTCATACTATCGAGTCCTGGAGGTATTTAATACCCAACAATTTAGCTATGTGCCTAGAGCCAATATCAGTTTTCAGGATAACCTCAGTCAAGCTATGATCAGTAGAATTCAGTCAGTCTTAGAACTCAGGTAAACTCAGTAGTATTCAGTTCAGTCCTCAGTAACTCAGTCAGTCGACAAAATTCAGTAATATTCCGTTAGTCAACGAAATTCAGTGAACTCAGTCCAGTATACTCAGTTTAGTGTCTATTCAGTTGGGAGTAGTATTCAGCTCCGAGTGAACCCAAGTATGGGAATGCACCTGCCAGCAGAGGGTATGATTCTTAGAAGCAGTCCTTGTGTTCCAGAACTACATAGCTAGCGTAGGTTGAGACATCAAAACTTGTTAGATGAGGGTTGATGAGGTGGCTTAACCTGTTAGATGAGGGTCTCGCCGTTCTCGTTAGAGTACCTAATAGATAAGGGTCACTCACAGCTTGTCCTTACATGTGGTGCAGTATTGACACCCTTCCAATTGGGGTTACAGATTGGACCCCAACTCAGTTATAACATCTTATTAAGGGCATGTCGGTTAGATGACTACCTCGCACAGTCTCAGTCTCATTCTTTAATAAAGAAATCAGATAGTTCTACATATTTTAGGACTGTCAGATATAGTCACTCAGCTTAATACGGAACTCAGCTAGTTCCATTTGAATCAGGAATGTCAGACATAGTCACTCAGTTATCAGTTATATCAGTTATCAGTAATCCATGTTATCAGTAAACTCAGTATTCAGAATCCTTACAATTTCAGTTAAAGTATGTATTCATGTATGTATCCTCACATAGTCATTTCATGTTATTCGGTCAGTATAATTCATGCATATGAAATTTTCCATTCAGCCTTACCTCACTTTGCGTACCATTACATTCACACGTACTGGCACTTATTTTTCTTTTGTGCTATGGTGCTTTATACCATAGGTTCGAATGCTAAGGTTCCTGATCGCGCTTAACAGCTCAGACATCAGTCGTCAGAGACAATGGTGAGTCCTCATATTTCGAGGACATGATTATTTCATTCTTTTAGTATTTTAGTACTTAGTAACTTTCAGTAGATGGAGTTAGTTGGGGACATATCCCATCAACTCCTTATTCAGACAGTTTAGAGGCTTTCAGACTATAGCATGTCCAGATAGTTTTTCAGTCTTGGTATTATCATACCTTGTTCAGATGTTGTTTTATTCAGTATGATTTTGTATTTTGAACCTTATGGCAAGTTTTCCTCTGGATTTTCATATTTATTTCAGTTATATTGTTATTATAATATTACTATTATTCAGTGCTTAGTTACAGATATCAGTCATGGGTTAGCTAGTGGTCTTTCGATATTATTAGTACCATGTACCATCTGGGGTACCAGACTCGGTGTGTTACAATAGCTTTCATGGCATTGTTATGGTTTTGAAATAAAGGTTGGGGGTCTTTGAGTGCTTAATGTTGAATGATGTTTTCTCGTGGTTTAATTATGCTTTTCTATGTTGTAAATATGGTTTTGAACATGTGGGTGCATGGGTATGGTGGTGGAACCTGATAATGGTAATTTTCTCTAAACTTGTGACTTTTGAAGTGGTTGTGACCCCAACACTATATTGTGAAACTGGTTAGTAGTTATGAAAAAGGTGGTAATTAGAATTAAGGTTACAACGGAATCCCCAAAGTGCTTGGTTTGACTTATTTCTTGAAACTAATACATATTTTGAATGGTTAAATGGTTAAGGATGGTTTTGAAAACCTTGTGGAATACAGATAAATCCCCCAAGTGATATTAACAATATAGTTTGTAGGGTACATAGGAATCCTCTAAGTGTTTGCTAAGGACATTGCTTATAAGCTATAGTCGGTATGACGATACCACCTTATAATGCCTTAATAATTGACTCATAGAATTGGGGGTTTGGTCATATGCTAAGTATTTAAATTGGGGGAAAATGGGGGTTGTGATAGCTATCTATGATGGTGTGAGTTCGATGGAAGGATACTAGAAACTCATGCTTGCCGACATGAAGGTTTGTCTTGATGACCATGTACTTGTAGGGTTCAAGGGAATATCCCAAGTTTATACAGGTATATATGTATCATGGAGGGAAATGGGTACACAGGAATCCCCGACCTTCTATGTTATGTCTGATTCATGCGGCTACATGCATCGGGTCCCATTCAGGGGGTAACGCTGGACCCATATAGCCTGTGGGTATACTTATGATGGTAAAGCTACGCAATCCAGGTTATGGATTTAAATGTATGCTAAATCTTTTCCCTATTCTGACACGATATATATGTATATATGTGATTGCATATGGTTATTTAACTTGGTTTGGAATTGCTGGAATTATTTTATCTTTATCCCTGAGTTACATGCTAGAGTTCACTCTACTAACCATCTTCGGGCGTTGTATCCCCATACTATGCAGAAACCGGCCATACTTTCATTCCTCCTTCTCAGTGGCTTGGTGATTCAAGGACAATATTTTAGTCAGCCTGAAGTGGTGATCTTCCATACTCCGAAATACCCCGTTTCATGCTATGGACTTCTTTATATCATTTTTATTTCTTTGGTTTTTGTTTTGGCTATGGTCGGGGGCATGTCCCGACTGGATATTCTATGATTCTGGTTAGAGGATTTATTGGAATACTATGGTCATGGGAAGCATCAGTATTAGTGATTGTATTGGTATTGGTATTGGCATTGGATTGTTATTGGATGGTTAATTGGTTGTGGCTTTCGGTTTTGATTTTAGACTTAATTTAATGTCTTATCTTTTTATATGTTCAGAAGTCATCCGACATTGGGCATAGAGTGGTTAGTGGTTTGGGTATTGGAGGTGGTCTCCGGTCCTGGTTGTACTTGAGATGCCCGACACGACTAGGCCCTTGTGCGGGTCGCGTCAGAGTTCTCCCATCAGTGTAAAGTGTAATCTATAAACCAACATTGTTTTTCTTTTTAGGAGATCATTATCGTTGCTATTGTATTCAAGTTTGCCACTTAACCAAAAAGAAAACAAATTTATTTTAGTATTAGAAATGTATTTGAATCTATTTCTACTTGTAATTATGTAGGCATTTATGTACGAAGGTAGTGTATATATGAACAAATGAAAATACCAAAAGAAAGAAAAAGATTTTGAAGAACATTTTGTTATTGTTTAAATCAAAAACCAAACTGTTATGGGATAAAAACTAATAATTAATATCTTAATTCTTTGATTATTAATTTAGTGTATGCATGAACTAAAATCTAATAAATCAAACTAATATTACACAAAACCAAATCTAACCGATTGATCTACAACCCTAGTTAAATTCGATCTTGAAATCATTAACTTATCATTCTTTAACTTTACCCAAAAATATCCAAATTTTTAATTTGAGAAAACACCATTTGAAGATGAAATTATGAAATAATCAGTGAGAAATGTTTAAATATTGATTTAGAAACTTACCCAATGAAAAATATCAAAATCTTCTTTCAAATCACACCAAAATGAGATTTCAACCTTCAAAACTTGAGTTATCAGGTTATGGGCCAAAAATAGGAAATTAAATGTGTCCAGATCGCCTCTTTCAACATAATTATGATGGTTACTTAATATAGGGAGGTTGACCCTACAAAACCCATCGCAATTGCGATGGCCCTCATTACTAATGCAATGATCAAAATCATCGGATCTAGACCCGCCAAAGGCTCCTACACGACTGTGTTTTATCCCACGTGATCATAAAGGATACCTAGAACCTTCTCCACAATTGTGATATGGGCATCACAAATGCATAGAAGGAATAGATGCTACTATAGTAATAGCTACACCAGCCAACTCCATATCAATAATTTTCTCCAAATGGACCTTTGAAATTCATTCAGAACCCTATGAATACAAACTAACTATGTTATGAGACTTAAATAGACATTTCAAACTTTATGAAATCGTCGAATATTCAAACAGATGTTGTTATTAGTAGATGTTGATGGTAGTCAACTTTAAGCCTTAACTTTACAACATCCCCTCTAAACATTTAAATTCAAGATAAAAGATCTGAGACCCCCACCAACAGTCCTACAAACTAAAATTGTCATTCCAGAGAAAACAAAACTAACAAAATTCATATAGGATGCCTAAATCACAAATTATTGACCACTGTCAACCATTTCAACTCCAAAACCTTCACAAATGAAAATCTCTCAAAATATTCTGTCAAACACCTTAGGAACCAAACTATCCAAACTTATACATAAAAAAGGTATAATACAAATATGTGAAGGTGTAAAATAGTCAAAAATCACTAAGAGTTCAAAATCACAACAAAGATTGTTACATCATCCACCACTTAAATACACATCATTCTCAAACATAAGAGTAAGAAAAGTACCTAATTTATTGAAAGATAGGGATATCTTCTACAAATATCAAACTTTGTCTCTAATGTAGCCTCAACAACCATACAATGCTTCCAGTGAACCTTCAGTAAAGTTGTATCCTTAGAGATAAACTTCCTAATATACCTATCCAAAATGGCCATGGGCTCTTCGTCAAATGTCAAATTCTAATAAATCAACAAAACCCATTTAATCACATGAGAACCATCAGATATGATACTTTGAACTTTAAAGTATCAAAAAATAGCTTCACAACTAAAATGTCATGGCCCAAACTAGGGCTTAGCTATACAATTATAAACACATGCTTTTTATAAAATAATATTTGCGGAAGAGATACATGCCTTAGACACAAGAATCTGGAAGCAATTTAGCACTTGGAACTCAGAAGATGAACGTATGGTGAAACCCTTAAGCTATTCTTGGGTTTTGTGTTTGAGAGTGAAATAATAGTTTTAGTTCCTTGAAAAACTAATGGAAATAGGCTCATATATTTTTAAAGGCTGCACATTGGTGAAAATACCTCATTACCCTTGTCCAAAGAAAAATAAAATAAGAAAGCATGACTTGTACATTGCGGCGTGGCACGGCCTTATTGCAGAGGATAACCTCTGCGCCATACTGATTATCACGAAGATTATCATTTGTGATATGGAATTATTGTAGAGGGAAGCTGCCTCCATGCGATATCAAAATTGAGGAGGCCAACCTCCATGACACTTCAAAAACACGAAGGCTCTACTGTCTTGGAATCCTAAAATGAACCCGAACCTCTTCCAAAACTTCCAAAACTCACCTGGATTACCTTTTAACATCCCTAATCACATATCAGGACAAAAATTGATGTTTCAAACATGGTAAGGAGTCAAAAATAAAATGGATGAAATTTTAAGGGTGTTAATTAACGCCCCCCCCCCCCCCCCCCTTAAGATCATTCATCCCTGAATGATGAGCTAGGACACTTATAGCACGAGAAATAACAAGAATACACTAGAATCAAATGACAAACATGAAAAGTAACAAGGGGAAAATTAAACTCATACCTTAAACACCTTTGTCTGATACGTGGAACAAGAATAGGTACTTAGCCATCATATCCTCTTCAGCTTTCCAAGTAGCTTCTTCTATCTTTTGGTTTCTCCAAAGTACTTTTAGTGAAGATATATCGTTTGTCCTCAATCTGCAAACTTGTCTATCAAAATCCTTAATCAAGACTTCTTCATAAGACAAATAATCCGCCATACCAACACTCTCAATAGAGATAATCAAAGAAGGATCACCCACACACTTCTTCAACATTAACACATAAAATACGAGCTGAATGGAACCCAAATTTCAGGTCAATTCAAACTCATAAGCCATATTTCTAACTCTCCTCAGAATACGATATGGACTAACATAATAGGGACATAGCTTCCCCTTCAAGGCATTGTATATACATAGTACTAATCAACACATGAGCATCACAATTTCAAGGCTTTAACATGAATTCACATTATACTACATACATAATAGCTGTTTTTACATAAATCTTGCACTTAATTATGGAATAGAAGTCCAATAAACATTATAATCATGAATACACTTGAATCCAAATCATGAAAGAATAAAATCAAGGTACTTGAAGTTTAAAAGAGTTTCTTGGACTCCAAGGGTGGAAGGAACCCTTGGATAAAAACTTGACATACCTTGGTTGCTAAATTCTTAAAGAAAATGGTGAAACCTTAAGCCTTGTCTTTGAAATTAAATCACCTAGGGTTCTTGTTCTTGAGCAATTTGGGAGAAAGTGAGTATATTTTTCTCAATGAAGGTTGACTCTTATGCTTTAGGGATGAATAGGCAAAGGGAAAAACCCTAATACCCCTGAGTACACTACTTTTTAATTACTAAAAACCAAATTGTCGATGCGCAGACTGACGCATTATGCCATTGGCATCGACGTGATGGACAACACACCATATTGAGTCTACATTGATTCATTGGAAATTGCATGTGAGAGCCAAGGAAAAATATTGATCGACGCAATAGCCGATGCACCACATCGAGATTGCATCGATTCACTATTTTAGATTACTAAACGTGGTTCAAATGAGGTCCAAAAAATATGAAACTCGTTCGGGAATACCTACTGACATTCCTGATCATGAATCAATCTAAAGATTAATACATTAAGGTCATAGGAGTCATGAAATAGAGTTGCTAGCTTACGAAGGCGTAAATAATACTAAGTCTGAATACTTGGCTAGAATTTTCTAAGTTTGGGACCCCTTAGCAAGCTTAAAACACTGAGTTGAGCTTAGGATTTTGCGGGGTTTAACAAGATGAGGGAGGATTTTAATATCCTATGAGCAGAGGTACACTCTTTTGCAGAGAGCCATTATAACACCCTATATTCCGTGTGTACAAGTTCTACTTATGTGGCACTTGATATGGACTTAAGGGGTAGGTAATGGTCTCAGATATCCTATGTGATTGGTGACGGTAAGATAGGTTTGGAGGAATTCCCACATATACTGAAACGTAGTATGATGAAGATACCATCGATGAGAGCATCTAAACTTGGGCCCTGAAGTAGGTATTTGAATCTAAAGGATGCAGTGACCAAGTTTTAAATTTAACTATAAGCATTTTGATCTTAAAATAGAATAAAATATTGAGGTTCTTTCTTGACTTATTTTAAGCTAGTAGGTGAATCACCTACTTTGACCTTTTGACCAACCTAAAAACTAAGTAGGTGAATCACCTATTAAGGCTCCCTTAACCAACTTATTGGGACAAATACACTACTACCTACATAAGTTAATTCTGGCCCAAATTTAAGAAGAGAAAAGGAGGAGAATGGGCAGCCTAGGCCCAATAGTTTTTAATCCACAAAGGGCCAATATAATGGTCAAGTAGGTGCATCAGCTACTTGATAAATTATGGAAAAAATGACCAAGAAAGTCGGCCAAGAGAAGCTCTTTTTAAAGAGATTAAAACTAGCTCTTATAGCTTATTTTAATTAGCCAAAAAACAGCTTTCAAGGTTTTCTCTCTTGTTCTGTCTTAGCTATACAGCAGCCCTAAAATTCCATTAGGGTTCTTTGGAAACCTTCCATCCAAGTTAAAGGTAAGTGAACAAATCATGAGCACATCTGAAGAATACTATAAGGATTATGTTCTCCATGATTAAACTATAAGATATCCCTTTTTAAGTTTGGAAGTCCCTTTACCCTTAATTATTAAGAGATTTTTCTCTTCACTTTTGATTTTTTAGTAAAGGGATCAAGCTATTGCAGAGATATACATTAAGGGAATAAACTACCACTGAAATTAAGGTATGGCTACTGTCCATTTTTGCCCTTATCCTACATACGTGTGTTGGTTGAGGATTGTGTATATATTGTTGTTAAGAACTCAAGGGATGGTGATTTTAATTTTTGATTGCCATATTAATGGATATTTGGGGATATTTTGGATCTATTTTATGTATGTATGTTGGGGTTTTCTTGGTTGACGTTGGGGGAATGGTGTGAATAATTTCCATTGAAAGGTAGAAGAAGAGTATAATGGTACACCACGGAATTAAATAATGCATAAGTTTACTACCCACATCACTTGATATATTATTTTGAGAGTACAATAAATACGAAATAGTTAAGGGTATCTTATAAGAAGTTACATCTCATGTGAATGTAATTGGAGAAGAACGAGGTTGAGAGAACACCCTTGGATTAGTTGATTGTGGATTACTACCCGGTTACTATTTTAGTAAGTTTGAATGCCATGAATATGTTAGTTATCTACTAATACTAGTTTTATGCTATTGTAGATTAGTAATCTAAAAGAGAATATGTTAAGTGAAAGTGTGATCAGTTGTGCAACAAGGTATGTATGGTTCATCGATCTTATACTCTTTGGAATGAATCTAACTCCTTTGTTACAAAGTAAGCTTCCTTAGTGTTCTTCCTTTCAAGTTATACATAACTACAGCATATAACACCCAAGGTGGTTAACAACCTTATTGTAACTTGTTAGGTTTTTAAAGAACCTAAAGATTTGTTTGTTACTAAATCTGTCTATTTTCCTTTCTAAATACTAGTATGATATGGGTGCTTTCAGAAATAAGCCTTATGAGTTGTTCTCTTAGTCAACATGACCCATGGTGTTATTTAAGCTCCTATGTGTTATATTTTTATTATTGTTATATTCTACCTCATTGCTACTGTATCTCATTCATATTTGCATACCTTTTTCTACAGGTCCAAAGTTCCAAATCTAATACATGACCACCAAAATAACAACTTTAAGACAAAAAGAATTATCTGAAATGATTCTATATATTTTGGGTGGTATCCTAGGTGTGGAAGAATCCCCTAGCATAGGTTGTTCCCAATATTACGGGTGGTATCCCAGGGACGAAAGGAAATCCTAGCATGGGTGGATCTTGATTTGTGTACTTATGAGAAACGTATCCCAGGAGTTAAAATACCTAGCATGGGTCATCCTCTTTTACCACTAATCAGCTGGTCATTTGTATTATGCCTTATAATCTTATAAAGTAAAGAAGAATAAAACAAAGTAAGGGATGTAATGTACATGATCCCATAAGCACAAGTAAAGTTGGTATTCTATCCTTATCTTTGTAGTTATATATTTATAACTGATTTTGTTGAGATCCTGTCTTATGTATAGTCACTTCATGTCGTACATACTCAGTACACTCTTTGTATTGACACCTTTCGTGGGGGACACTATGTTTCATGTTGCAGGTACAGGTACTCCAGCTAGTAGACCACCCCATTAGGAGCACATGACATCCAGCTACTATTGGTGAGCTCCAAGTTAATTTGGAGCTTTCCGAGTATGTTATATATATTTTGGTATTGTATAGTAGTTATGAGCAAGACGGGGGTTTGTCCCGACCTTAACTAAGTCCATGTGTCTTTTAGAGGCTTTGCAGTCTAATGTGAAGTTAAGTGTGGTAGTATTGTGTTCTTTTAGCGTTGTGGCCCCAATGGCCAAGTCTTGTAGATGTAGGTTTGGACCTACTTATGTGGTTTGTTTTATCAATGCATTATATCCATACTAGAAAAAACTTTGAGTGTCATAGTTACATGCATTAAAAGTACATAGTTACGAGTTAGTTCTCCCAAAATGGGTGCCTTTCTACCCCAACAGAATTTGAGGCGTGACAAAATTATTATCAGAGCAGGTCATCCTAGGGATTCATCATCAAAGACATATCTATATAGAGTCTTGCTTATGGGTGTGTTGTGCACCACATATCTAAGTTGGAGGCTATGAGGCATTTAGGTGTTGTTTCTTTTTCTTCATTCCTTTCATTGTGCGATAGAGCCAATAATGAAGGTTGACTTGTATTTAACCTTAAATATTATTTTTTTTCAATATAGTAATGATGTCGATTACAAGAAGGAGTAAGAGTAAGAAGAGTAAGCAAGTATATATGCCTTTCAAAGAAGGACAAGCAAATCACCACCTAGATATACTGATCAAAGTGAGGCCCAAGATGATTTTGCATCATGGACCTTTTTCTACTCCTCTATCTCCAGAATAGCTAAGAAGGGGGAGAGTACCCCCAAAGTCACCTATTAATGCTATTGAGCAAGATTTGAGGAATGTGGTACAATTATTAACACGTATAATTGCTGGAAAAGGTCAAGGACAAGTTGGTCCAACTATGGTTCTAGTGGTGTGGAAAGGGCAGCCATTCTACGGACCTAGGATTTCCTGAAATTAGACCCTCCTCAATTTACTGGGTCAGATCCTAATGAAGATCCACAAGACTTTATTGATCAGATTCAAAGGGATTCAGGTGTTATCCATGTATCTGGTAAAGAGATATTGGAATTAGCAGCATATCGATTAAAGAGGGTGTCTATATTATGGTATGAATCTTGGAAAAAATCAAGGGGTATAGTTGCACCTTTAGTTGGTTGGGAAGAACTCAAAACAGCATTTCTTGATCATTATCTTCCATTCGAGGTTTGAGAGACCCATGCAGATCCATTTTTAAATCTTCGCCAAGGGAATATGAGCGTAGGGGAGTATAGTCTTCAATTTAATTATTTGTCCAGGTATGCTCATAATGTAGTGGCTACTCTAGAGGATAGAGTTCATCGATATGTGGATAGATTGGATCCATATTTGGTTAGAGATTGTACTATTACTGCCTTGAATAAAGATAAGGATATAGAAAGAATACAAGCTTTTTCTCAAAAAATGAAGGATCAAAGGAAAAGAAGGACACAAGAGCTGGAAAGAGGGAACTCTAAGAGGGCTAGATATATGGGACAATTTTCTCTATCTCAAAGTGAATTCAGGCCTCGATTTTATGATAGACCCCCTATACCATCACTTTCCTACTCCACATCAAGTGCTCTTCCTCGATTCCAGGGGTTTAAGGGAAATCAATTCGGTGCAAAAAGGTGAGAGTCAAGGTTCACAAGTAGTGGGGTATCGAGAGAAAGGAGGTGCAAGCCAATTAAGACCTCTTAGACAGCTTTGTAAGTATTATGGAAGAAATCATCTAGGTGCATGTCAGTTTGGGACAAATTCTTGCTATTGGTGTGGCACACCGGGACACATAATGAGAGATTGCCCAAAAAGAGGCATGGCTGATATGGCACGACCTACTGGATCTACTGTTGCATCATCATCCTCGATTCCTTCTTTTGGTAAGGTTTAGTAAATACCTACTATGGTAAGGGTATTAAAGGATCTGGTTCTAGTGGTGTTCAGAATCGTACAAATGCTCTAGCAAGTCGATAAAATTTGGAGGCTTCTCTTGACGTGGTTACAGGTACATTGTCTATCTTTTCACATAAGGTATATGCATTAATTGATCCAGGCTCTACATTATCATATGTCACTCCATTAATTTCTGGAAAGTTCAATAGAACACCAGAATCGCTAGCTAAACCATTTAAAGTGTCTACGCTAATTGGCGAATCTATTATAGCTAGAAGAGTTTACCGTAATTGTATAGTAACTGTTTATAATCGTGATACATTGGCTGACCTTGTGGTTCTTGAAATGGTGGATTTTGATGTTATAATGTGTATGGATTGGTTGTCTTCTTATTATGCCATAATGGATTGCAAAGCTAAGAGGTTGCATTTCCATTTTCCAAAGGAAACAGTCCTTGAGTGGAGGGGTAATATTGGGGCACCAAAGGGTATGTTTATTTTTTATATTAAGGCAAGGAAGATGATAACCAAAGGATACATATTCCATCTAGTAAGGGTGAAAGATATATAGGCAGAGTCACCAACAGTGGTAAATAAATATCTTGACGTATTTCCTAAAGAGCTACCGGGTTTACCTCCGGAAAGAGTAGTAGAGTTTGGTATTGATGTGATCCCAGGTGTCAACCAATTTCTATTCCCCCTTATAGAATGGCCCCTACATAATTACGTAAATTGAAGGAACAATTAAAAGATTTATTGGAAAAGGGTTTCATAAGGCCTAGTATATCTCCTTGGGGTGCACCCATGTTATTTGTATGTAAGAAAGATGGCTCGTTGAGAATGTGTATTGAATATCGACAGTTGAATAAGGTGACAATTAAGAACAAATATCCCCTTGCTAGAATTGATGATTTGTTTGATCAGTTACAAGGGGCTAAGTGTTTCTCAAAGATCGACTTGAGGTCAGGTTATCACCAACTTAGATTAAAGGAGAATGATATAGCTAAAATGGCTTTTCGAACGCGATATGGTCATTTTGAATTTTTAGTTATGTCATTTGGGCTAACTAATGCACCAGAAACTTTCATGGATTTGATGAATAGAGTGTTTAAGACATTCTTGGATGTATTTGATATCGTATTTATAGATGATATTTTGGTGCATTCAAGATCAGAAGAGGACCATGCTAATCATTTGCGACAGGTGTTACAAATCCTTCACAATCGTAAGTTGTATGCAAAGTTCTCCAAATGTGAGTTTTGGTTAAAATCGGTAGCATTCTTGGGTCATATTATATCTGATGAAGGAATAAGAGTTGATTCTCAAAAGATAGAGGTAGTAAAGAACTGGCGAAGACCCATGACGCCTATGGAGGTTCGTAGTTTCCTAGGCTTGGCAGGTTATTATAGAAGGTTTGTTGAGGGGTTTTCTTCTATTTATGCACCTTTAACAAAGTTAACACATAAAGAAGCTAAGTTTTAATGGGATGAAATGTGTGAAAGAAGTTTTCAAGATTTGAAGAATAAGTTGACTTCTACACCCATATTGGTACTTTCGGATGGCACGGAAGGTTATGCGGTACATTGTGATGCTTCAGAGGTTGGCTTAGGATGTGTTTTGATGCAACATGGTAAAGTTATAGCTTATGCCTCAAGACAATTGCGGCCACATGAAAGAATTATCCAACACATAATCTTGAGCTAGTAACAGTTAAATTTGTTTAAAAATATGGTGCCACTATTTGTATGGGGTACATGTGCATATATATACTGACCACAAGAGTTTACACTACCTCTTTAACTAGAGGGACCTAAATTTGAGGCAGCAAAGATGTCTTGAGTTGTTAAAAGACTGTGATGTTGATATCTTATATCATCCAGGCAAACTAAATATGGTAGACGGTGCACTAAGTCATAAGGCGAGGGCAAGTAATTATAGGCAGCCCATGGAAAGGAAAGGGATATCTAGGGATCTACACCGATTAGTTAGCTTGGGGATTCGCCTTATTGAATCTTCAGACAAAGGCGTTATTATGCAAAATGCAGCAGAATCCTTATCAGTAGCCGAAGTTAAAGAGAAACAATACATAGATCCTATTCTTTTACATCTTAAGGAAAATGTACAACAAGGTGTGACAAAAGCATTTGAGCTTACAGAAGAGGGAATACTTCGATGCGATAATAAATTTTGTGTACCTAATGTAGATAGGCTAAGAAAGCAGATTATGATGAAGGCACATCATTCAAGATATTCTATCCATCCTGGTTCAACTAAAATGTATCATAGCTTGAAAGAGGTATATTGGTAGGGCGACATGAAGAAGAACATTGCAGAATTTGTAGCTGAATATCCAAATTGTCAACATGTCAAAGTGGAGCACCAAAATCCAAGAGGTTATATGTAGCTTGTGGAGCTCCCAACTTGGAAGTGGGATATGATCAACATGGATTTCATCACTGGTCTACCTCGCTCGTCTCGAAAGTTTGATTCTATATGGGTAATAGGTCATAGACTCACCAAATCATCACACTATCTACCGGTTAAGACTACGTATACAGCTGAAGAATATGCAAAATTATATATTAAAGAGATAGTACGGCTGCATGGAGTCCCAATCTCTATTATATCTGATAGGGGAACTCAATTTACTGCATATTTTTGGAGGTCATTCCAGCAGAGTTTGGGAATGCAAGTGAGTTTAAGCACAGCTTTTCACCCTCAAATGAATGGCCAGGCGAAACGTACAATCCAAACAATAGAGGATATGTTGTGTTCTTGTGTATTGGACTTCAAAGGTAGTTGGGATGATCATTTTCCACTAATTTATTTTGCATACAACAATAGTTATCACTCGAGTATCAAAATATCACCTTATGAAGCTTTATATGGCAGAAAGTGTAGATCACTAATTGGGTGGTTTGCAGTGGGTGAAACTACCTTATTTGGGCCAGATCTTGTTCATTAAGCTATAGAAAAAGCTAAGGAGATACAACAACGATTAGAAATATATCAAAGACGACATAAATCATATGCGGATACTAGAATAAGAGGGTTTGAGTTTGCTATAGGAGATAGGGTGTTCTTGAAGGTGTCTCTAATGAAAGTGGTAATGAGTTTTGGTAAAAAGGGAAAACTAATTAAAATTATTCAAAGATTTAGCCAAGTGGCTTATGAGTTAGACCAACCCCAAAAGCTTTCAATGGTGCATCCGGTGTGTCATGTCTCAATACTCCGTATGTGCATAGGAGATCCATCTCATATTACTCCTACTAAAGATGTGAAGGTTACGGAAGAACTCACCTATGAAGAAGTGCCTACTTCTATACTAGATCGGCAAGTTAAGAAGTTAAGAAATAAAGAAGTAGCTTCAGTAAATGTTCTTTGGAGGAGCCCACAAGTAGAAGAAATCACATGGGAAGCCGAAGAAGCAATGAAGTCAAAATACCCTGATTTATTTAAATCTAAAGACTTGGTCCAAGGATGCTTATTTGGGGCATAAACAAGTAAGTATAAATACACAAGTGTTTTGTGGATAACAATGAGTTTAAACTTAGTCTTATATTCATTTATATTAGCTAGTTCTGCTAGCATTCGAGGATGAATGTTTCTAAGGGGGGTAGGATGTAACACCCTATATTCCGTGTGTACTAGTTCTGCTTATGTGGCACTCGATATGGACTTATGGGATAGGTAATGGTCTCGGATATCCTATGTGATTGGTGATGGTAAGATAGGTTTGGAGGAATTCCCACATGTACTGAAACGTGGTATGATTAAGTTACCATCGATGAGAGTATCTAATCTTGGGACCTTAAGTAGGTATTTGAATCTAAAGGATTAAGTGACCAAGTTTTAAGTTTAACTATAAGCATTCTGATCTTAAAATGGAATAAAATATTGAGGTGCTTGCTTGTCTTATTTAAAGCTAGTAGGTGAATCACCTATTTTGACCTTTTGACCAACCTAAAAACGAAGTAGGTGCATCACCTATTAAGGCTCCCTTTAACAGCTTATGGGGACAAATACACTACCACCTACTTAAGTAAATTTTGGCCCAAATTAAAGAAGAGAAAAGGAGGAGCACGGACAGCCAAGGCCCATAGTTTTTAATCCACAAAGGCCCAATATAATGGGCAAGTAGGTGCATCACCTACTTGATAAATTATGTCCAAAAAATGACCAAGAAAGTGGGCTAAGAGAAGCTCTTTTTAAAGGGATTAAAACCAACTCTTATAGCTTATTTTAACTAGCCAAAAAAATAGCTTTCAAGATTTTCTCTTTTGTTCTCTCTTAGCTATGCAGAAGCCCTAAAATTCCACTAGGGTTTTTTGGAAACCTTCCTTACAAGTTAAAGGTAAGTGAACAAATCATGAGCACATCTTAAGAATACTTTAAGGATTATGTTCTCCATTATTAAACTATAATATATCCCTTTTTAAGTTTGGCAGACCCTTTATCCTTGATTATTAAGAGATTTTTCTCTTCACTTTTGATTTGTTAGTAAAAGGTTCAAGATATTGAAGAGATATACAATAAGATAATAAACTACCACCAAAATTAAGGTATGGCTACTGTCAATTTTTCCCCTTTTCCAATATACGGGTGTTGGTTGAGGATTGTGTATATATTGTTGTTAAGAACTCAAGGGATAGTGATTTCAAATTTTGGTTGCCATATTAAGGGATATTTGGAGCTGTTTTGTATCTTTTTTATGTATGTATGTTGGGTTCTTCTTGGTTGACGTTGGAGGAATGGTGTGAATAATTTCCATTGAAAGGTAGAAGAAGAGTATAATGGTACACCACAGAATTGAATGCCACATAAGTTTACTGTACACATCACTTGATATACTGTTTTGAGAGTACAATAAAGATGAAATGGTTAAGGGGATCTTATAAGAAGTTACATCGCGTGTGAATGTAATTGGAGAAGAACGAGGTTGAGATAACACCCTTGGATTAGTTGATTGTGAATTACTACCCAGTTACTATTTTAGTAAGTTTAAATGCCGTGAATATATTAGTTCTCTACTAATACTAGTCTTATGCTATTGTAAATTAGTAATCTAAAAGGGAAGATGTTAAGTGAAAGTGTGATAAGTTGTGCAGCAAGGTATGTATGGTTCATCGACCCTATACTCTTTGCCATGAATCTAACTTCTTTGTTACAAAGTAAGCTTCCTAAGCGTTCTTCCTTTCAAGTTATACATAACTACAGCGTACAACCCACAAAGTGGTTAACAACCTTATTCTAACTTATTAGGTAGTTAAAGCACCTAAAGATGTGTTTGTTACTAAATCTGTCCATTTTTCTTTCTAAATACTAGTATGATATGGTGCTTTCAGAAATAAGCCTTACGAGTTGTTCTCTTAGTCAACATGACCCATGTTGTTAGTTAAGCTCCTATGTGTTATATTTCTATTATTGTTATTTTCTATCTCATTGCTACTGCATCTAGTTCATATTTTCATACCTTTTACTACTGGCCCAAAGTTCTAAATCTAATACATGACCACCAAAATAACAACTTTAAAGACAAAAAGAATGATCTGAAATGATTCTATATATTTTGGGTAGTATCCCAGGGGTGGAATAAATACCTAGAATGGTTTGATCCTAACATTACGGGTGGTATCCCTGGGACAAAAGGAAATCCTAGCATGGGTCGATCCCAATTTATGTACTTATGAGGAACGTATCCCAGGGGTTAAAATGCCTAGCATGGGTCATCCTCTTATACCACTGATCAGCTGGTCATTTGTATTATGCCTTATAATCATATAAAGTAAAGATGAATAAAGTAAAGTAAGGGATGTAATGTACATGATCCCATAAGCACAAGCAAAGTTGGTATTCTATCCTTATCTTTATAGTTATATATTGATAACTGATTTTGTGGAGATCTTGTGTTATTTATAGTCACTTCATGTCCTACATACTCAGTACATTCTTTGTATTGACACCCTTCGTGGGGACACTATGTTTCATACCACAGGTACAGGTACTCCAGCTAGACCACCCCAGTTGGAGCACAGGACATCCAACTGCTATTGGTGAGCTCCAAGTTAATTTGGAGCTTTCTGAGTCTGTTATATATATTTTGGTATTGTATAGTTGTTATGAGCAAGGCGGGGGTTTGTCCCGACCTTAACTAAGTCCATATGTCTTTTAAAGTCTTTGTAGACTATAATGTGAAGTTAAGTATGGTAGTATTGTGTTCTTTTAACATTGTGGCCCCAATGGCCAAGTCTTGTATATGTAGGTTTGGACTTACTTACGTGGTTTGTTTTATCAATGTATTATATTAATACTGGAAGAACCTTTGAGTGCCATATTTACATTCATGAAAAGTACATGGTTACGAGTTGGTTCTCCCAAAATGGGTGTCTGTCCTCCCCAACAGAATTTGAGGCGTGACAGCCATGTAGCAGCTTCTCCCTCGATTATACCCCCTATGGTCCAGATATAACCTTTGCATGTGTCGAGACACCTTGATTTTTTTATGAAGGATTATGAGGAGGTCCCAGTAGTTGAGACAAAGAGAGTTACTTCGATAACTTATACATATGACAGATGATGAGGTTATTAAAAGGCTAGGCATGATTCTTTAGATACTGCATTCATCGACAGACAGAAATAAGTATTTATAGTAAAGGGTGCATTAATTTTTAGTTCACCACCATCACCACCACCTTCACCAGCTGATACGCCCCCATCTGGGGATGCTTCTGATTTGGGCGTCTAGTGCGTCCCAGGTATGTTCTCACTTTCCTATGTTTTGCTTTGTTTTAGCGCATTGAGGATAGGGCGTAGTGTTTAGTTAGGGGAGGACATACGATGCCATTGAGGTTTTTTGTTGTTGTTCTTCTTTTCCCGTTCTCCGTGGTATGGTTGTAGAATCGGCATGTCTAGGATAATTATGTGTTGTATTATGTTTTATTTTTTATTGTGTTGTGTTTTTGCATAATTAGGAGATTTAAAGTATTTAGTACAGTAGTCATATTTTGATTCATTTTTTATGCAACTCTAAAATTTTGAGTTTTTAGAACTATATTGTTGTATATATGTGTGAACTTTGTGAATCTTTTTATGGCATTAGGATTAGGGACATGATAACCATTTACTGACAATTGCATGAACTGGATAGGTAGTAGTTCGTAATATTGACTCTGTGTTATGTGTGAGGGAGGTACTACCTAGTTCCCTTTGTATGTTTAATTCAAAACTTGCTTGATTTGTCTTGCCTAAGTTGAAGGACAGTTAGTTAGGAAAGGATCATATGCCCTTTTTCATTTTAGTCTACTTTTAGATTAAAAGACCTTCCATGCATGAATTATTTCCCTCTATCCCTTCTTTAATCCTTGTAAGCCTATTTTTCTTATTTTCGCCATTCACCTCCTATTTGTATTACAATTTACCTATTTTGGCCCAATTCCTCCATGGACATTGTGCACCTGATACAAGCATGAGAAGTACCAAGAGCACAAGACCTTTCACAAAGAGTCAAGCCAAAGAGTTACATGGTCTTCAAGAAATGTTTATGAAGTTGGAAGCTTGTGATTGTGTCATTAGTTCTCCTATTGGAGTGTATATTCTAAAGTGTGAAGAGAAGCTTGAAATACACTCCAAATCCCCCTGTATTTGGGGGTTTATTAGGGTCATTCTTGTCTTTTAATGACTTCTTTTTACACTCCAAAGGAGCACCTTTCATTAAAGGTATTTTTGTCATTATTTGTAATAGTATAAATAGACACCTTAGCTCTTATTTTCTTAAGTTTTGACATAATGAATTGAGTGAATTTTTAGATTGTAATCTTAGTGTTAGATTGTAGTCTTCTCCTTCTCCTTAAGAGAGGAAAATCAAAATTTGAACCTTGAATGCATTTGGAATTGGTTTTTCACTTGTATTGGGTTATTTGGCAAGAAAGGTGTGCTTGAGGAAGTGTGAGTCCTTGGGTCACCTAAGAGAGTGGTTTGAGCTTCTATTAGTGAGGTGTTATTGGATATTTGATACATCTCCTTTTGTTAATCACATAGTGGAAGTAAGGGTCTCTCTACTATTTTTACATTTATGCAATTCTTCTTTTTCATCTTCTTCTAGTGTGTTGTTTTTCTCTTTGTGTGTTTGCTGATTTTTACCTTCTAGTGCTTCATTTCGTGTTTTAGCCTTCCTTTAGGCTATCATTTGGTAGAAAATCATTGTTTAGGGGTGTTTCTACATCTCTAAATCTTGGTTTTAGTGTTCTTATTAAGAAAATCTCAACAAAAATGAGTCAAAAATCCGAAAATACAAAAACAAAAGTGTTTTCTTGTGTGTTTGTTGTAGATCTAAAATTTACAAGTTATATCTACAAGTTTTTATTGTGTTTTGAAAGTTTCTAGTGCTAGATCCTTTCTCACTAGCACATAGGGAGTCTAGATCTAAGTTTTGAGCAAGATCCGATTGTGTTTGTACATTCCACCATTTTCAAAATGTGTTTGAAGCTTTTTGTGGATGGATTTCGTGTGGCTTGTGGTATTTTTGACATTTTATGGCTGGTTTGTCGATATTTAATCTTATCTTAGCAAAAGGAACCTAGATCCAAAAGAAAAATTGAATTTAGGGTTCATTTGCCTTGTGGTCAAACATTGATCAACTCTTGAATATTCATGTTGTTCTTCATCTTCATAGATTGTTAAAGAAGAATATTCAAGGAGGTTGTTTGATCTTAAAGAGGGAAGAAAGAGAGTGAAAAAGTTGTTAGTCCAAATGCATATTCAAAGAATATTCCATTCTTCCAAAAAGGAGGAGGGGACAAGGGGACAACAAAGTACAATTGAAGTACAAGGGGGGACCAATCCATTTCAAATTCAAATTGAAGCTCAAAAAGGCTCCAAACTTGCATATTTCCCCCTCAAAACCGAAATTCTTCTTCTTCTTAAGTGTTGTTTGGCTGAGAAAAGAATTTGGGAATTGAAAATTTTGAAAGTCACATCCAACCACAAGCTGCCACATCATCACTTTGGTGACCAACCGAATTGAGTTCAAATTTAGATTTCCTAGTTTCTAATTGTTTTTTCTAGTTTCAATTTCGTTGGTTCTATCACTAATTAGTAAACTAGTAAGTACCTACTAGTTTGGTAATTAGATTAGAGTTCGTTGTTTCGGGTCTTCGGTTCTTGTGTGCCTATTTTTTGTTTTAATTCATAGTGTTTTGTTCGTTCAAGTTTGTGCATCATGTTATTTGAGTCATTTCAAACAAAGATCGATTCCGGACCAAAGCTTCTCACCTCTCAAGTAACTTGCCAAGTATTTCTGATTTCCCAACACTTATGAGGCCAAGTGTGAGGTGAGGTTGAGTGTGAGTGAAGTGAGGACTTTGAACTAACTTGTTTGCTGATTTTGTAGGTTATCTTGCTTTCTGCTTTTTGGTGTTTTTACGTACAGTTGCCATGGAATCTGAAGGTTCTACTTCCCAACCTTTGGGAAATAATGCTATTGGAGCCTTGATGGCTCGGCTTGAGGCTGTGGGCCGAAAAATAGATGATAATCACGATGCTATAATGGGTGATATGGATTCTATGAGGAGTGAAATGTCATCCTTGAAGGGTGGTGTGATTAGAATAAAGGCGAGGGTTGATAGATTATATCCACCAAAGCCTCCACAAAATTCAAACCACCAAGTCCCAAATCCACTTTACCAAGGACACCACACTCCACAAAATCCCATGCCACAAATCTAAATACATCACCAATGTTATCCAATGCCTCCTCTCTAAGATCCACTAAACCGAAATCACCCCATACAACTAAGAGAAGAGATGGTGATAGAATCCGAGGGTGATAAGGTCAGTTTTAAAGATGGAGAGAAGCTTGATGTTGAGGTACAAGAAAAATGTAAAGAAAAGAAGGAAAGGGAAAGCGAAATCGCGGGTAATGAAGTAGAAAAGAAAAAAATTTGCTTGATTGTGGATCTTGTCCACAAAGACCCTTTGTCACTTCCTAACCCAAAAGCTAGGATTTTGCCTATCTTTGATTCTTCTTATTTGCAGGTAACTAGATGAAATGATAATCAAGAAGGATCCAAAATGAGTTTCACATGAAAGCTAAACTAGAGACTCATTTGACCAAGAGCGCCAAAAAAGTGGACTGCCCAAGCCTTACCCGAGGTGACTTCACTACTCTCCACACTTCCTTAAATTCAAAATATTGTTATTTAGTGTCTAGTGAAGTGGTTTTGGGTTTCCAAGTGCATACCTCTTTCCTTAGTAACTCTTTTGTTGTGAATAATGATCCACTTGCTATTAAAACTAGTTCCCTACTTACACATAAAAATGGTGTGTTTGAGAAATTCCAAGTTAGTGATGATGCTTCTAAAGATGATCTTGATATTGAACATGGTCAATTGAACTTATGTGATGAATTCCATGATATTAGTCTTGTTCATAATGGCCTTGTGTATGTCAAAGTTGTGAGAAATGCCTTGGTTGATTGTGGGTTTAATTCTCTAATAAAAGGAATAGCTAACCTCAGCTTAGATTCTTATCTATTTCTTCCATTTGATCCCGGTATACTATTCGGGTGGGGAAGTTTGTGTTTCGGATTGCATTTCTTTTACCTTGATGTCTCTCTTAATCATGTCCTTTGTGATGCTTGTAGTAAGTATTTCATGATCATAACAAAGGATTATTGGTTGTATTTCAACTATGTACCCACATGGCTTGATAGACTAGTGAAAGGAATGGCTCCTCTCGGCTTAGACCTTTGTCTTTTACTTCCATTTGATCCTGGAGTTCCTTTGGGATGTGAGTGGAGTAACTTCTGGTCATGTGCATTCCCTTTTGGTGTTAAAGCTATGCACTTCCTTTATATTCGTTGTTCCAAGTTTTTCAGGACAAATACCAAGGATATATGGATGTATGTAAAAAGTGAACAACCTTGGCTTGCCTATATAACTTGTGGTACTAATGCTAACCCTCCTCCCTTGAGGAATATGTGTTTGTTTTCCCTCTCTTTGGTTTTTCAAGGTGTGAATTTGAGGACAAATTCCTTTCAAGATGGAGAGGATGATACAAGCATGAGAAGCACCAAGAGCACAATGCCTTTCACAAAGAGTCAAGCCAAAAAGTTACATGGTCTTCAAACAATGTTAATGAAGTTGGAAGCTTGTGATTGTGTCATTAGTTCTCCTATTGGAGTGTATATGCTAAAGTGTGAAGAGGATCTTTAAATTCACTCCAAAATCGCCTCTATTTGGGGGTTTATTAAGGGAATTCTTGTCTTTTAATGACTTCTTTTTACACTGCAAAGGACCACCCTTCATTAAGGGTATTTTTGTCATTATTTGTAATAGTATAAATACACACCTTAGCTCTTATTTTCCTAAGTTTTGACATAATGAATTGAGTGACTTTTTAGATTGTAATCTTAGTGTTAGATTGTAGTCTTCTCTTTCTCCTTAAGAGAGAAAAACCAAAATTTGAACCTTGAATGCATTTGGAATTGGTTTTTCACTTGCATTGGGTTATTTGGCAAGAAAGGTGTGATTGAGGAAGTGTGAGTCCTTTGGGTCACCTAAGAGAGTGGTTTGAGCTTCTATTAGTAAGGTGTGATTGGAGATTTGATACATCTCCTTTTGTTAATCACATAGTAGAAGTAAGGGTCTCTCTACTATCTTTACATTTATGCAATTCTACTTCTTCATCTCCTTCTATTGTGTTGTTTTTCTCTTTGTGAGTTTGCTGATTTTTGCCTTCTAGTGCTTCATTTCGTGTTTTAGCCTTCGTTTAGGCTATCACCACCTCAACATAGGAAAAATACCTAAGTTGAGGGTGGCTATCATAGGGTGTGTAGTGTAAAATGGGTATGAATAATGGTAAAGTAAGAAATAAATTAGTAGGGTTGGGTTTGCTGGAAATAGAAAACAAAAAAATTATGAAAATTGTGAAAAATAAGTAATAAAAGACCACACCCTACTTAAATGTGTATAAAGGAATAAATGGGAGAAATAAGAGTGAAATAAGAAGGAAATTGGCTAGTAAGTGAGACCCCAGAGGTAGTGTAGAGCCAAGGAGTCTTAGTCACTTTAATGTCCATCTATATCATACCATCCCCCAAGCCGAGAAAATTCCTATAGTGATCCTAACTTGACTATCTGAATGCTAAGGTAAAGAAATTAAGGGCAAGCCTATAGTATTTGACATGCATTGAATGGAACTTCTTTGTTGAGTTTGAGTGTCTCTTGACCGTCCCTGCATTGGCATGCATTTTCATATGAGTGAGTGGGACATCTTTTTTGTGAGGGCACCTGAGTCATGTTGCTAGCTATTTGCTTAATTTGGGTAATGTATTTTGTACCTATGAGTGGTTCTCTGTTGCTAATGTAATTTCCATAGCATGATTCCATTGTGTCAAATTAGTGTGCTTCATGTTCATACACAGTTGGCTTTGAAAAGAGATATAGGAGCGGATGTTTTGATTTGAACTTAATGTTATGATTGATTGCCTTGAATAGATTATATTCTCCTAGTTAAGCATTTTTTTTTGTGTTTTTGTTGCCTGAGGACATACAAATGTTCTAAGTTAAGGGTGTTGATGTGCTATTGAAATATAGCACTTTTGATGCTTAAAACAAGGAAATATACAGGTTTCCTAGGCCTTTTTATTAGATAGTATCCGTTTTAGGTATGTTTTGTAGGAAACCATGTTTTAGATGCTAAGTTTTTAAAAAAGGTGAAAAGGTGTGCTACATTTTGAGCGATTATGGATGTTTGGGATATTCTCCAGCTTGATCGTGATTAATGTATATTCGAGAGTCAAAGAAGAGCTGAAAAACTGACTCCCGACACCTTCTAAGTCAACCTATGGATCGCATGTAGACCTACAGACTGCATGTAGACAAAGAAGGTGACAGAAATCCAAAATACCGAGACCTAAATTGTAGGACTTTGTCCATCTATAACCCGCGGTCTGCACCTACACCCTATGCCAGATTAGAGTTACTACCAGTGCCTATGCCAAACCGTAGGTACAGAGAGCAGATGGCCACAAACTCAATTTTCTCCTATTTTATTTGGTCTTGGATGTTAGGGTTTCTCATGTACTATAAATATCCCTTAAGTAATTTTTAAAAGGAGTTACACACTTTTGACACTAAAAAAAAATATTTTTATTCCAAATTCGTCTTTGATCTTGGGATTATCTTGTATTGACTTTGCTTGATTATTCAGTTATGGTTGTGGATTTTTATTCATCTTATCATTGTGATTTCATCTATTCTTTATAATATGAATGTTATTGATTTCTTCACATCATAAGCGGCTAAAACCCATAGCTGGGGTTGTGGAAACCCTGGCAAATTAACAAAGTAGGGAAAGTGTGATTGTTGATTTGAACCAATATCTATGGCATGCATTGCCTTATCTTTGTTATGATTGATTTCTTAATGGGTGCACACATTAGGATCTCGCATAGATATTTCTACTTACTCCAAAAGAGTAGTGAATAGGAAAAGATAAAAACAACAGTAATTTGGAGTTTAACGGTCGATCCATTCTTCTAGGTTCTATCCATGTAAGATGGTTAGGTTTAATCTAAGGAAAAATGGTTCCATGGTCCCCTATACTATGTCGGTTTTGTAAGTTGGACACTTCTACTTACATATTTGTCATCTGGACCCCTGAACCCACTAAAAAGCAATATTTCAAACCCTTAGACTGTTGACCAGGCCTATGTGGCATTAAAAGTGCTAACTAGGATAAGGCGCGAGCCTACACGCGCCTAGGGTGCGAGTGGGGTCAATTTTTGATCAATTTTACATTGAAATAATTGTTTTTAAAAAAATAATATTATAATTAAAAAAAATAAAAAAGATCTTTTTTTTCCTCCATTTTTTTAATTTAAAAATATTTTTAAAAATAATAAATTTAAAAAAAAAAACCTTCACCAACCACCCATTCCCGTTCAGTCCGACCCCATCCCCCATCCAGCCCTTCCCCACCCACCCTAGCCCCCGTCCAGACTCTCCCATCCCACTCAGCCCCTTCCAGCCTCCCAGCCCAGCCCCCGTCCAGCACCCCTCATTCCCCCAACCCCAGCCTCTTCCCCCGCTGCCCTCCCACTCCCTCACTATTTCCCCAGCCTCCCTCCCCAAGCCTCTGTCCCCCATCCCACCCCCATCTCCTCTCCCCTATCCCACTCCTCAGCCCCTATCCCCCGCTGCCCCACCAGTTCCCCAGCAACAAAAAGAAACCTCCATTCTACAATTTTAATCAATTCCCAAAATATCCCCAAAAAGGCAAAAAAATATTCACATTGAATTTCAAGAATTCCCAACATTCTTGAAACACCCAAATCACAAGAACAATAAAAATTGAGTCTTTACTTTGAATGCAAGAATTTCCAACTTTCTTGAATTACCCAAATCACAAAAATTTCAAAGAAAGCACAAAAATTGATTTTTTACATTGAATTTCAAGTTTCCCAAATTACCCAAATCTCAAAAAATTCAAAGAAAGCATAAAAATTGAGTCTTTACATTGAATTTCAAGTTTCTTAAATTACTCAAATCACAAAAATCTTTAAAAAATCCTTTATTTCCATACTTTTTAAATTTTTTGGCCCTTACTTCTTTTTTTCGTAGAGAAAGAAGAATAAAAAGATAAAGATGATAAAGGAAAAGAAGAATGAGAAGAGGAGGAAGAAGAAGAAAAAGAAGAAGATAGAAGAAATGAAAAAGAAAAAATGGGAAAGGTAGAAAAAGAAAGAAAAAGGGGAAGAGAGAGAAGTAGGGGGAGTTGTTTATTTATTTATTTGTTTTAATATTTAATAGTTTTTATATATAAAAATGATGTGGTAGATGTGGTAGCTGACGTGGTAGCTAATGTGGGGTGAGTGTAACACACTCACTGAAAAAGTATTTAAAATATTACTTTTTAATGGGTTCAAGGTCCAGATGACAAACATGTAAGTAGGAGTATCCACATTACAAAATGGACATAGTACAAGGGTCCACTAAACCATTTTACCTATATAACTAGAACCAAAAAAGTAATAGTTAACTGGGATCAAGATAAGGTTTAGTAGTGCGTCACTCTGAGATTCAAAAGGAAAACGGTGAAATCCTTCTACTCGTCCAAAAGACAGTAGAAGGTTAAATTATAGGTGGGTGATTTGAAAATTTTCCATGAGTAGACTACATACTCTTCACAGTCGACTCGCCTGCAGATCAGTACAATTCACAAGACAGATTAGATTTAAAATAATTAAGAAAATAAGTAATCAAACATAAAGTAAATATATCGAGATTTATCATAGTTTAGATCACCAATACGATTCCTACTTCCAGTCCCCTTGGGTTTCAATGTTTCCTTAGATCTTTCAATATTGGCTTCTAGTACAATGATGAGAAACAAGTTCTGAAGACTTATTTTGCTCTTCAGATCTTGTGACACAACTTCAGTTTATATCACAAAGTTGACTCGATCCTATTCTTCGTATAACAATTGTAAGCTAAGGATTACAAATCCTTAAGAGACTAATATTGAGACACTTTGAGTTTTTCTTCTTGAAGTTGCACACGTACTTCAGCCTTTTCTATCTTCTTTTATAGTGTCCACCTTTTTTCTATTGTTACCCTTTGTGAGGAAGCCCAAGAGATTTCTTCTCAATCGAGGATTTGGATTGATTCCTTGATTTAGGGATGGCACCATAATGTATATCCATATCATATATGCCCATAAGTGGTGCAGTTTCCTCAATTATACATGTCTATATCAGATATTTCCATGTAACGGTTGTGGCCTTCCTTTCTTTTTTTATGTCCTGATTGATTTGATCTGTCCTGATTCTAGAATTGTGATCCTTCTTCCATTTCCCTGATATTTGATTGATTTCCCTGCCATACTATTTGACTGTGGTGATCCTCCTTTTCATGATTGGATGTTCTTCTTTTTTGGAAGCTAGATTTCTTACTTGCTTCTATGTTGAGTTAGTTTTTTTATCCTCAATATCTTCGGGTAAGATACCCTTCTATCTTCCAATATCCTGCAAAGGTCCACTCATTAGTTTGTTATTATTAAAACTTGAATATAGGAGTCTAATATTCTCCCCCTCTTTGAGAATGACAAACAAGCATAAACATCAGTTAACTTCCCTGTCTGTCACAGTAGTCGACTTGCTCCCCTTACTTGTAAGTATCTTTGCAATCCCAAGTTTCTTGGGTATCAGTTAGCTTTTATGTATCAAAAGTTGACTTGCTCCACTTGGTTGATGGGTACTTCCTGATTTCTTGATGTTCCTGCTTTCTCCCTCTTTTGGCATAGTAAAAAGGAATAGCAGTGAAAAACAAAACACATAGATAGAACAACAAGGAGAAGCAATAGAAAAACATGGATAGTCATAATCTATTAATGAGGTAGATCAAAAAAATTATGTCAGATAGTGTGGTAAATATTATCTTACAACCCATCAACACAAGGGATAGGACCCCCCTTTTGAAGAAAAATTCACAATTCACCATTTCGCCAGAAAGTATGTTAGGGTGTTAGGCATATTATGAAAAAACTTTTCATAGGATTTTTCAATATTTTTCACAAAGGAGAAGTAGAAGGTTTGAACAGAGATAACCAGATCATCATTAGAGAAAGAGACTTGGGATTTAAATGAGTGCATACGAGAAAGCACTCGAGAGAACAACTTCACTCCTTCTTGGTTAAGCCCATCGAGTTCAAGTTGGACCACACTTATGTCAAAGATTGTACTTTTCGCAAGGTTTAGGAGTAAGGTAGTCCATTCATGGAGTTGCATGACACCTTATTTAGTGACTTTGATCCACTGCTTGAGTTCTTTAAGTTTCTTCAACATAGAGGTAGAGGAGTTAGAAATAGATTTACTTATCTTTGGAGGTTCAGCCTTAACACGGGTAGACTTCTTCTTGCACCATTCATCTTCCACCAGGACATACCCCATGCTGCCAAATACTTTTGAATTATAAGTTGCAGCAACTTCTACAGGGTATAGGTAGACAAATTGATAGAGTAGAACGGAAGGATCCCGGTGATGAGCAGCCCGTACCGCACACCGGTAGAGGGATGAACTTCTCTTGTACTCTCAAGAATGTACTCACGTATCAAGGTTTCCCAATTGATTTTGATCTTCTTAAGCAGACAGTACAGCACGAAGACATCACGACAAGTGATGCTGCTTAGGGATCCTTTCCGTGGAACCAGAGTAGTAGTAAAAATATAGGTCATGATGTGAAATTTGAAACATAATGCTAGGGAACCAAAGTTGGTTGACACGGAGTCAGGGTCATACAGAAATTTCTTAACTTTCTCAAAGCCTACATCAAAGTTCTTGAGCCATTTACTGTTCATTAAAGGGACCATACCAAAAAACTTAGTATAAAAAATATTTTCAAACAGGAAGTTGGTCAAGACAATTCTTGTACACAGCACAAGAGTCTCGTATTCACCACTATCTAGGCAAAGTCGAAGATTACCATAAATCATATGGACAGGGTCTTTATAATATAGAAGTCCACAGAGGCAAAAAAGCAAGGACAAATCATGAAACATGAAAAAGTGACTGATATTACAAGATAAATCTTTTAATTAACAAAGATTGATGATGAAACCAGGTACGATGGAGCAATTTTTAAGGGAGTGGAATTTTTCTTTGTGAGAGTTTGTCTAGAATTGGTGCATCTCTTCTGGAGAGAGGGATTTAGAAGGGTTTGGATGAGGTTTTTTTATATAGAAGATAGGGCTGGAAGGGGGTCGTCATTTCTTAAGGAGAGTGGATTGAGACGAGGACTCGTTGGAGGACTCAGAAAGAAGAATAGGATCATCAGAAGAGATTTAAGATATGTTAGCCATAGAGTGAGTCTTGTCATGAGTGAGAGAGGATATGAGATTTAAAGAATGAGAGAGTAAGGAGAAGAGCTTGTTAAGAGGACCAAATGCAAGAGGGTATGACGCGACTGTTCAAAAGAGATAATGGAAGGGAAGGGGAAGGGACGTGAAGTAAAAGGGGACTGATGGAGGTGAAGGTCTATCGCACGGGAAAGGGAAAAGACGACAGAGGAAGCGTGGGAAACTGTGAAGTTAATGATGACTTTCTTTAAAAAAATGTTTTTTCGTAAATAGTTAAAATTGGAATAAGAAAAGATTTGTGTCCAAAAATATAACTCATAAATCATTAATACTAAGAATTCCATAGTTTTTTTTTGATAAAAAAAAATCTTCCTTCCAGCAATGGTTTTGTAAAAATATTTGCCAGATGATTTTTGGAGTCAACAAATTTTAATAAAAAAATTTCCACTTTCTATATGATTACGAATAAAATGATGCTTGATGTCAATATGCTTTTCCCGAGAATGATGCACAATATATTTAGATAGACTAATGGAACTAGTATTGTCACAAAATATAATAACAAATTCAAAAGACAAATTAAAATCAAGTAGTTGAGGCATGATTTATAAAACTTAAGTACATCAACTCCCAACGACTGTGTATACTTCTCTAGTTGTTGGCGAGTTAACTAAAG
The DNA here is from genome assembly GCA_030864215.1 of Capsicum pubescens. Classification (NCBI taxonomy): domain Eukaryota; kingdom Viridiplantae; phylum Streptophyta; class Magnoliopsida; order Solanales; family Solanaceae; genus Capsicum; species Capsicum pubescens. Next base: position 185,540,112 of record CM061544.1, on the reverse strand, counting down.
TTTGCTTCAAGATGTGTTAAGGACTTAGGATATTTCCCATAAGGCAAAAAAACTTTCACCAGGTTAGAAAAAATGAATTATCACACAAAGAAAGGTTAGAATTATCAAGAATAATATCATCAATGTAAAATTGTACAATAAGGATATTTGAAACAAGCTTTTGTCAGACCAGAGTTATATCAAAGTTATTTTATTGAAAATTATTATTTAGTAGGAAATCACTCAATCTCTCATGCAAAGACTTTGAAGGGTGTTTTAGACCTAGTGCTTTCGATATTCATTTGAAATTACTCAAAACATTCGAAAGTAGTAATAGCTAGAATTGATTCTAACCTTGCCACAGGGGAAAGGGTTTCATATGTTCAATACCTTCTTACAATGTACCCACTCATTCAGATTTTTTATTGTAAAAGTTGGTATCTTTTTAATAATTTCTTAGAACACGTAGTTTTGCCATTTCAGATGTAGAAGTCGACTCTGGAGGGAGTATAGTCGACTTTATTTGTGATGGTTTTGAGGTAGTGTGAGCATTTCCTCTAGATTGTACAATACTTTTTCACTTCATGGATTAAACTCTTCCCAATATATTCTTAGCATTTTTGTGGACAAGGCATTTCTTCAACCTAATAGTGATCTAGGAGATTACGTTCTAATCCAAAGATCCTGGTAATTTCCTGAAACACTAGTTCTTTCGCTCCACTACACCATTATTGACGTTTACAGATGTGAGATATGCTATTTTTCACATTTTAAAGGACCAAAGTTTATCTTGCAGGATATTCCAAACCAGGCATCACACATATGACTGATGCTGGGTGAGTTACATTTGAGATGGATTATCAGATATACTTCACCAGATTCGCATGAGAGGCTTAGATTTATTGAGAAAATTTAATGATATTTTCTCTAGCATTATCACTTATTTTGACTGATCCTTTACCTATATTCTTTAAAGAAGAAGAGATTTTTTTCTTTTCGGTCATTATCTAGAACATCCGCCATCAGGAGCCTATATTTCTTTTTTATGGTTTTTGCAGACATTTTCCTGCAAAACAAAAATATTAATTCTTCTTAGGTACCTAAGTGGTCTTGGGTGTTTGCGTATTAGATGTTCTTTCTTTTGGTTTCCAAACCCACATACTTTTAGGCTTATGCCTGCAGCTACAGGATTTATGCTCTCTTTGTCCACAGATAAAATAGATGGGTCCTCGAGAAGAGAAGGAGGTCTTAACTGATTTAAACAACCGTGATGAGGAACTTGAATTATTTTTTAAGGAATTTGATCTTACAAAAATGTGGCTTGGAGATTTCCTAAAGCTATTTAACTAAAATTTTACGTCATCAAACTCTTCATGAAGAAAGTCAATTTTGATTTGACATGCTTCAAATTCTATCTGATAACTTCTTTATTCCTCTTCAAATTTTTGTTTAAATCAAGCTTTACAACTTTTCTTCTCTTGAGCAAGTTTGTTATATTCATATATACCTTTTTGAAGCTCGTCAATTATAATATCTAAGTTAGATTCAAGAGTATTAAAGTTGTGACAATTATGTAGTCTTACTTCACTAGATTCACCTGTTGCGGTGAAGCATATATTTACAGCCTCTACTTCTTCATCAGTTTCATCTTCATCGCTCCAGGTTTCAAAGTTTTGATTCTTTCTAGATGGTCGTCTTCTTAACTCTGGAAAGTTTTGTTTGGAGTGGACAGGCCTTCCACAATGATAACAATGATTATCGTTTCTTGTGGAGTTATTATTTTTGGCTCCTTGGGATCATTTCTATCTTTGTATCATGATTTTTCTTACTCTACAGTTGATGAGGGTCATCCTTTCGCTATTAGAATCTTCTAGAATGTTCTTTTCTTCAGTTGGAGCATCTTTGAAGGCTACTGGTTTCTTCTTTTCCTCCTTATGGTACCTGTTAATATAATTTTTCTCATATGCAATAAGGTTACCTCATAGTTCATCATATGTCATGTTGTGTAGATCACCATCTTTCCTAAATATTTGGGAGACTTCTAACCAGCTTCTGGACATGCAGGCTATATGGATAGATCATCCCCAGTGATTTTAGTTCACATACGATCTTACTAAATCTGAAAAACATTGTTTCAATATCCTTATTCTCTTTCATTTTGAAGAACTCGAATTCATTAACTAGGGCAATAATTTTTGACTTCTTGACTTTGGTGGTTCCTTCATAGGTTACCTCCAATTTGTCCCACATTTCTTTTGCAGTCTCACAAGTGTATATTTTGTCGTATTATTCTTCTCTCACTGCACAAAGAAGTAGTCTTATAGGATGTGCATTAGTTTGAATTACCTCTTGTTGTTCTTAGATGACCTCAAAGTTTTCAAGGTCTTCTATGTCAGAACTGCTATATTCTTTGTCTTTTTCCTTTGACTTCTCTTTAAGTCCTGGAATCATCTTTGGACCCTTCTTGATGACAACCCATGCTTGGAAGTTATTTGATTGGACAAATATTATGAACCTATTTTTCCAGTAGGAGTAATGTTGTCCATTAAAGTATGGTGGTCTTGTGGGAAGTGTGGCCATCCTGGAGAAAAACACTGGGGATTTGATAATTTGTAATTTAATCTTTACTCACTTGCGGTTAAGCAACACTGTTGCTAAGACCTGCTTAATATCAATTGAAATTGAAGAGGGGGGTGAATTGAAAATTTTCTGTGAGTCAACTACTAACTCTTCACAGTCAACTCACCTGTTGATCAGTACACTTCACAAGACAAATTAGATTTAAAACAATTAAGCAAATAAGAAATTAAACATAAAGTAAAGACACCAATATTTATCCTTGTTTTGAACACCTATGTGGTGCCTAATTCTTATCCCCTCAGGTTTCAATGTTTCCTCTAATCTTTCAATATTGGATTTGAGTACAATGATGAGAAATAAGTTCTGAAGACTTATTTTGCTCTTCGGATCTTATGACAGAGCTTCAGTTTATATCACAAAGTTTACTCGATGATACGAGTGAACAAGCTAATCACCAAAATTAAGGACTTGGGACACAAAATCAGCAACTACAAGAAGAGAAAACAACACCTAGAAGAAGAGGGATAAACAAGAATACATAAAATGTAAAGATAGTAGAGAGACCCTTACAACCACTATGTGATTAACAAAAGAAGATGTATCAAATATTCAATCACACCTCACTAATGGAAGCTCAAACCACTCTTTTAGGTAGACACAAAGCGAGTCACCTTCTCAAAGCACCAACCTTTCTTGCCAATTTGTCAACACAAGTGAAACCCATCACTTAGCATTAACCCTAATTTCAGATCCTCTCTCTAAGAGAGGAAGAAAACTACAACTAAAGAGTATCTCTCAATAATTTCATCAAAGTCTAATGAAAATAGTATCTAAGGTGTCTATTTATACTTATTACAAACAACGACAAAAATACCCTTAATGAAGGTGCTCCTTTGGAATGTAAAAAAAGAGAGTCTTAAAAGACAATAATAACCCTAACTTAGGGCGCCTCTTGAGTGTATAAGATCCCCTCCTTCCTTCTCTCGACCAAGGATTCAAAATACTTCAAAAAAAGTCTTCAATTGCTTTCTAATTCTGAAGCCTTGACCTATAGATAATATCTTGTACTCTTGATGCTCCTTTTGCTTGTATCACTCGATCATATTCTTTGTATAATGATTGTAAGATAAAGATTAAAAAGCCTTATGAGACTAAAATTGAGACACTTTGAGTTTTTCTTCTTGAAGTTGCGCACGTGCTTCAACCTTTTGTCTCTTCTTTTATAGTGTTCATTTTTTTCCTGTCATTACCTTTTCTGAGAAAACCCAAGATATTTATTTTCAACCAAGGATTTGGATTGATTTCTTCATTGATGGATTGTACCATAATATATATCCATCAGATATGTCCATATGTGGTGCATTTTCCACAATTATACCTGTCCATATCAGATGTGTTCATGTAATGGTTGTGGACTTCCTTTCTTTGGTTTTATGTCCTGATTTATTTGGTCCGTTGTGATTCTGGGATTGTTATCGTTCTTCCATTTCTACGATATTTGATTTATCTGCTTTCCATACTATTTGAATATCGTGATCCTCATTTTCATGATTGGATGTTCTTCTATTTTTGGAGGTGGCTCTTTTGCTTACTTCCATGTTGAGCTTGTCTTTTTGATCCTCCATATCTTCAGGTGATATGCCCTTCTATCTTCCAATATCATACAAAGGTCAACTCATTAGTTTGTCATTATTAAAACTTGAATATAGGAGGATAACAAAAGGTACATAACTTATCAATTCTGCATATAAGGTATTGGATTAGTTCAACAACACACGACAAGCCTATAGAGTTTAGAAGCCAAGGGGAAAACAATCCTAGTGTTCACTTACGACTTATTTTGACCAAGTTAATATTGATATTTTCTGGAGATTACTACCAAAAAAAAACCCCGTTTACTTTTCTTGTTTTGCCCATTGACAACAACTACTAAGATATGCAAAGCCACGTGTTCCCTTGGGATTCGACCCCAACCTTAGTTGGGTTACTATATCTTAACAATGATCGTACCATCATCTAAAAGGATGTGTTTCTTGGACATCATTAATAATCTACCTTGTTACCTCAAGATACCATCACCACCAATCTCAAAAGAAATAACTATCTACTGACCCATATCATCCTTAATCTACATCAAGATAGGGTCCAACACCTGTTTCTCCTTCACATCAAAACCATGAGATAACTTTACCACTTCTTGCACCATCACAACTCCATCTTCAAAGTACAAAAGACGAATCCCAAGATTAGCCAACTAGCGAATATCTTTCTCCAGATCTTGCTTCTCTTCATCCATATGAGATAAGCTTTCCATAGATAACCTGCTAAAAGTATCAACAACCACGTTAGCTTTACCTGGATGATAACGGAGACTCATATCATAGTCCTTGAGAAACTCAAGCCATCTCTTTTTCCTGAGATTCAACTCCTTCTGCAAAAACATATACTGCAATCTTTTATGGTCCAAAAAGATGTCAACATGCACCCTATGCAAATAGTGACGCAAAATCTTTAAGGCAAAAATCACAACCAATAATTCTAAGTCATGCGTCGGGTAATTTTTCTCATGAACTTTAAGCATCTAGGAAGCATAGTCCACAACCTTACTCTGTCGCATCAACACATAACCAAGTCCCACACGGGAAGCCTCATAATAGACAACAAAACCATTAGTACGCTCTAGTAGGGTCAAAATCATAGTAGAAGTCAACTTATCCTTCAATTTCTACAAACTACCCTTACAAGCATCAAACCACTGAAACTTGACCTTTTTATGAGTCAATTTAGTCAACGGGGTAGAAATCGAAGAGAAACTTTCCACAAACTTTTTATAGTACCCGGCCAAACCCAAAATGCTCCGAATGTCGATTGGAGTCGTGTGTCTAGGCCACTTCTTAACTACTTCCACTTTCTCTGGATCCAACATGATCCCCTCACTCGAAACAACATGACCCAAACATGTCACTTCGTTCAAATAGAACTCACACTTAGAAAACTTAGCATACAACCACTAGTTCTTAAGGGTTTGCAACACTAAATAGAGATTATTAGCATGATCCTCCTCACTTTTAGAATACACGAATATGTCCTCAATAAACACAATCACAAACAAATCTATGAACTTTTTGAATACCAGATTCATGAGATCCATAAATACCACTGAGGTGTTAGTCAAACCAATGGACATAACTATAAACTCGTAAGGACCATATTGGGTATGGAAAAAAGACTTAGGGATATCCACCTCCCTAATTTTCAACTGGTGATAACTTGAGTGAAGATCAATCTTAGAAAAGAACTTAGAACCTTGAAGCTCAGCAAATAGATCATTAATCCTAGGAAGTGGATACTTAGTCTTCATGATCACTTTGTTCAACTGGCGTTAATCTATACACCTTTGAAGCGACCCATCCTTTTTGCGCACAAAAATTATAAGGAAAACCCAAGAAGAAACACTAAGGTGAATAAAACCCTTATCAATAAGATCTTTCAACTACTCATTAAGCTCCTTCAACTCAGTCGGATTTATTTTATAAGGAGGGCAGAGATAGGAGAAGTATCTGGGAGAAGATCAATCCCAAAGTCTAATTCCCTTTTTGGAGGAATACCTGGAAGATCATCCGAAAATACCTCAGGAAACTCACACAATATAGAAACATATTGTATAGAGGGACCCTCAGAAGTAGAATCCTTAACCCAAACTAGATGGTATAAACATTCTTTGGAAATTAATTTCCAAGATCTAACATAAGATATAAACCTTCCCTTAGGTGTTAGGGAACTTCCTTCCCACTCAATCATAGGTTCATTTGGGAATGGATAGCACGAATAGACCTAATCTATCCATAAGATAACATAAAAATCTAATATATCCAACTCTATCAAATTCACTAATGTCTCCCTACTATATATAGATACTATGCAACCCCTATAGATTCTAATAACAGTCATAGAATCACCTACCGAGGTAGATATGGGGAGAGTACTAGAAATACACTCGGGATCAAAACAAAAATGGACAGCCACAAAAAAGGTCACATAGGAAAGAGTAGACCTCGGATCAAGTAGATAATATACATCACGACAGAAAAGGTATAATGTACCAATAATGACATCAGAAGATGCCTCAAAATCCTAATGGGAAGCAAGAGCATAAAGATGACCAGTGTCGGAGCCAAAAGTATCACCCTTTGGTGCAAGAGCTGATGACATGGCAATCAAAACCTTATATGACCTAGTAGCAGCCCTAGTTGAAGGATAATTTTGCAAAAGGTGAATAACCTAATCATACCCAAAACATTTAATCCTTCTTTTATTGCAAATTCAATGATGTATCTGCCTACAAAAATGATAAGGGGGATAAGATGAGGCCAACTGAGCTCCACTGTCCTGATATCGAACACCTTATACCCTAAACCCATTATCATTTTATATTTAATGATCACCAAATGGCTTAGGATATGGAGCACTAGTCATCGAATAGGAACCAAAATTCCTCTATTTCTTTCAACTCCATCGCTTACCCTCTCTACCACTATATTGCCGACCCCCACTCTAATCCAAAAATCTAATTTTCTTACTTTGCCTCTCTCCTATTCTAGCTTATTTCTTTCTTTCCTCCTCAACTTATTGCATATACACCACAAGATAAAAACTATCCAAATACTTGTTCAATAAGGTTGTATTTCACTCGAATACCAAGTTTCGAGAGAATCCCAAGGAAAACTTTCTTATCCTGGCCCTCATACTAGACACTAACTCCGGAACATAGTGGGACAACTGATACAACTTCAAGGCATACTCCTTTACATTCATCTTTCCCTACCTCAAATTCACAAACTCCTCAGCCTTTGTTTTCCCCAACTCCTGAATAAAGAAATGATTAAGAAATTCACTAGAGAAATCATACCATATGGCTGACTTAGCATCCACCCTTCTTAACTGCTTACATTTCTCATACCACTGATATACCACGTCCTTCAATTGATATGGGGTAAACTCCAAACCCCTAAAGTCAGAAGTGCGCATCACTAAAATATCTTTTACATCTCATCAATGAATCCTTAAGGACCCCTCTCAACCTTAGAGCCAGTGAAATTCGGAGGACTCAACCTCATGAACTAGCCAACTCTAGTGACCTCAGAAGATGAAGCAACAAAGCCAACATGCTCAGACTGGAAGAACTGAGAAGCGACCTACTATGTAAGCAAATAAATCAACCAAAAAAACTGAGCATTTATGTAATCACCCAGAGAAGCCTGATAGGGACTAGTGGGAATCGGCAGAACTCTACGAGAGCAATCAGGAGTAGGGACGACCTTAGACTGGGTCTGAACTCTATAAGTAGGATGAGTTTATCCATATTTTCCTCTATTGGGACAGAAGAGTTCCCATGAGCATCAGATTTTTAGGAAGGCATAATCTAAAATGCAAAAAAATGGGATTAGAGAAGATCCAAGACCTTAGACTTCATAGCATGAAAATAGAACAACAAAAAAGCAAAACATTCCTAAATTTCTCGTAGCCTCTCCCTTATAAGTCTGGCGCGCTACACACCTATAAAAGAAACTTTACTTGACATGGATTTGTAGACACCTAATGACATTAAACCATGCTTTGATACAAAGCTTATCACGACACCGAACCAGGGTATAGCCGTGATGGGTATCCTAAGTCCACAAAGGATCAGAAACCACCCCCTTTGCTTAGTCAACCAGAACATAATATATTCTAACAACAGTGAAAGCACGTCAATAAATATATGTAAGATGAGTGATAGCTCAAATATAAATAGGAATCCAACGCAATCCCAATCCACACTAATCCATAAAGTCTCTATGAAACCAACATCAATCTAGGTATGGACATTTCCCCGATTATAGACCAAAAGAAAACAAATGGTAGTCTATGACACAAAAGAAACATGATTTTAAAATTATAGCCTTTTTAAAGAATGAAAGCTCATCACTTTAAAATTTTCGACTGACAACCCAAAAATCTATCACTATGTAGTGCACATAATTAAATACATATACATAGATACCATGCTGGGATAGGGAAAAATGTATAGCATAAATGTAAAACATCAACCTGGACTGTGTAGCTTAATCATCATAGTAGTACCCACAGGATATATAGGCCACAGTTCTCACCCCCTGCTCGTGCCCTAGTGCATATAGTCGCACAAACTAGAAAATAATCATAACATATATGCACGGGAAACTCGAACCTCCCAATCATATACTAAAGGTGACTTAAGCACCCGATCATGTAATACGGGAGACTCTAACCACCCGATCATATACTATGGGGGACTCGAACCACCCAGTCATTAAAACCCCTTCATTGAAAATGCATTTCTAGTATTGATCCCTTCGGGACCTCTACCTTCACAGCCTTGTTCATAATTCCCTTTAAGCCTAATTGATGTATTTAGCATATAACCCATTTAATCATTCAAGGAGTCATTCATTAATGCATTATCAAGTGGTATCATTATATCGACTATAGCATTCAAGCGCATATCATTTAGCTAAATTCAACCATCCCCCAAAAAAACTCTAACCCAATCAGCAAATGGGAATCTGAATTTCCAAGTAGGAACTATTATATTTAGCCAATGGGACTCTAATCTATTCAGCCAATAGGAATTCAAAGTCCCAGGTAGGAACCAAATCATCTATCCAATGGGTGTAACTCTCTGTACATTTCCAAACATAGACCAACTTAGCATAGACAAAAGTATTTAAATTAGAGATAGGTATTTGAGCTTAAAGTTAAAGGTGTTAAGTTAGGTAGAGGGATCAAGAGTTAAAAAATAAGAGAAAACAAGTGATGTGCCTTCTTGACTTAATTAATCTAGTAGGTGCATCACCTACTTATACTATTGGACCAAATTAGGGCCTATATTATAGGATATATTAAATTTCCAAATTAAGTGAAAAAAAAAGGAAAGATGACCAGCCCAACACCTAATCTATTTAAGGCCCTGTCTAGCCCAATACCTAATCTATTTAAGGTACAATATGGTGTGATCCAACTAGAAATAAACCAAGTAGGTGCCTCAGCTACTTGGGCTTTTTAAGCAGCTTAAATCGCCAAGTAGGTGCATCACCTACTTGGACTATTTTTGACCAATATGTGGCGGGAAATGACCTAAAAAGAGGTGGTTTAACATGGCCCTTTTTAAACTCTAGGATCAGCTTATTCTTAATTATTCCACTACAAAAAAAACAATTTTTCTATGCTCTTTATCTCTCTAACTTCCTCAAAGATCCTAACAGCAGACCTAAATTTCTATTAGGGTTATTTAGGATTTTTCCTCCTCCAATCTAAAGGTAGGTGAATAATTCATGTGTTTAACTAAATTTTACCATGGGATAAAATGAAAATCATATTCTTTATATGTATAGTGTAGGATATCCCTCTTTAAAGAATGGCAGTCACAATGCTTACTTCTAAGAGAATATCTTATTCTTAAGTTAAACATAAAGAGAATTTTAAAGTCTTAAAGAATCTAATTTTGGAGGATAAAAATTTCAGAATTTTAAGGTAAGGTTCTACCCCTATTTTCATTCCTCCTTATGTATATTATGGTGGAGAATTTTGTACATGTCATTTACAAAGAACTTATAGGGTGGTGATTGAAAATACTCTCATATTATGCCCAAATAAATTTTGGGAAATATTTTAGGCTGTTATGTATGTACTGTCATGATAGTAGTTAGATATCCTTATATAGTGGTTTCACTAAGGTAGAAATGAAGGATGAGATATTGGGGGAATGGTTTGGTGATTTAGTAACATTGGTACAATAACAAAGTGCTCTTTTTAATGTTAATTGTGAAATTATCTTTTTAACGATAATGTAGATGAAACTCACGAGTCGATAACTATGTAATCTATGAGTTCATATTGCAGGCCATATTGTGATGTTTAGGTACTATTTTGTACCAATAGGACAAAGGGGCATAGCTGGAATGGTGGAGAAGTCATGGAATCATTCTAAGGGATAAAAACGTTGAAGGTTGCGGTGGTACGCCACAAATTTGATATTGCATGAACTTAATTTCCACACACTCGTGCACACTATTTTATATGTGTCATAAATAAAGAAGTGTTGGAGAACCTTATAAGAAGGTTGTATGGCGTATAGATGAGATTAGATGAGAAGAGGCTGAAAGAAATACTCTTTATTTGATAAGTAGGGGCTTACTGCCCGACTACTATTTTGGTGAGTCTAGGTAGTCCAAAAAGTGTTATCTAGCTACTAATACTAGTTTTACAGCTTATATTATTATAGATAAATAGTCCAAAAGAAAGAAGGTCAATTTATGGGAATATCCAAATACACAACAAGGTATGTGAGGCTATTCTAGTTCATATTCTTTGACATGATGTACTATACTTGTGTACCAATAAATGAGCTTTGTAGATGATCTTTCATGTTAAAATATACATTGTGATGGTGTACCAACCCCACATTAGTTAATTGACCTTTTATTTACTTCCCAAGGTCTAAAAGTGTGTCAAAGTGTCACATATTTCTCTTATATGAGTCAAAAATATCCAACATTATAAAAGTTAAGAGTGTCACATGCTAGATTACAATCTTTCCAAAATTGCTTTAATTGATCGTATAGTTATTTTTGCTACACATGTTCTTTTTTTGAATATCATTCCCATCGTGTTTGGGCATAACGTGACCTTATGGAGTCTTTACCTATTTAGTATAAAGTTTATATGTCCTTATGCAGGATATACATTTGTTCCTAATTAGAATCTGCCCACCTGCTTTAATAGTACCCATTCTCATGTACCCTTCTATTTGTTATTACCTAGTAAGTATTTATTGTACAGTCCAAACCTCTTTAGTTGAGGAGTTACGTATCTCAACTTGGTATAAAACCATTTGAAACATATAAATTTCTACACTTAAATCTGCCCCAAATGTTATAAGATAAGTAAGATCACTAGAATCTTCCACAACCCATATATACTATGTAATGTCACTTGTTTACGAGTTACACACCTTACTAGCTTATTTAATTGCATGTCATTATCTCCTGGCTTGTCACATGCCTTCTTGGTTCATTAGTGAATATGTTTTATGCCCAGTGAGGCTTATGTTGTTATATAAGTTCCAAAGTATTACCCTTATTTCCTATATCATTTTTCTTGTCTCGATCATATGCCTTCTTCTATTGGTTTGTGGCTCTAAATTCCAATAATGTTATGACCACCAAAATAATAATTTAAAATATTAAATAAGTGATGTAAAGTAAATATACGTATGTGTAAGTGGTAGTTCAGGGGCAAGAGCCTAGCATTGGCTGATCTCAATTTATTGATTTATGGTTGGTATCCCAAGGGTGAAAGGAATGCCTAGCATGGGTCAATCTCGATTTATGTATTAATGAGAAATGTATCCCAGGGGTATAATACCTAGCATGGGTCATCCTCTTTTGCTACTGATCAGCTGGACATATGTATCACATGGCTTATAAAGATTATAAAGCAAAGAAGAGTAAAGTAAAGAAAATTATGTAATGTACAGTCTTCCACAAGTGTAAGTAAAAGTGGTTGCTCATCCTTATCTATAAGTTTATATATATTGACCCCTAGTTTCATGGATTTATTATTTCACTTACGGTTATCTCAGGCCTTACATATTTAGTACATTACTTTGTAATGATGTCCCTCATGGGGGGAAAATGTTCTATGTTGCAGGTATAGGTTTTTAATGAGTAGATCTCCACAATAGAACACAGGATACTCAGCGGTTGTGTGTGAGCTTCAAGTTGATTCGGGGACTTGCCGAGTCTTTAGTATATATATTTTGATGGTTTTATAGTCATGGATTCCATTAGAGGATTTGTAGACATTATAAAGCAGTCATATGTATTCATAGATTCACATGTCATCTGTATCGGTTTGGCTAATTAGTTGGTGTTATATATATATAGCATTTTATCAATGATTCTATTTGTTTAGTGATTCATTTTCTCATCTGGTTTATTTTTATAGTATGTGTTCCTATAGTTGTTGTCTACCTCATCTAGTATTGGGGTGTGACAAAAGTGGTATCAGATCGGTTCATCCTCGGGCGTCTACAAAGCCGTGTCTAGTAGAGCCTTACTTATGAATGTGTTGTGCACCACATTTATAATTAGGGGGCTACTTTTACATTTAGGAAATGTTACTTTCTTTAATATTCCATATCGTCTGATAGAGTAATATTAAGGAGTATATTCCCACTCATACTCTAATCTATCATATTCACACTATGCCAACTATATAGTTAAGGTGAATGATGGCAAAAAGTCCAGCACCACTAATGCCCAAAAGGCAACCTACAAAGAAGGCTCTCAAGTCATTAAAATTCATATTAGGGTGAGCCAATTTAGTCCGACCATCACAGCCCACAATAGTGTAATAGATTTTTTGTTTCTTGCACATAAGGATGTGTTCGTACTATTTGTATTGCCTTGGTTTATTTGAGTAAGATGTAACAAGGTTATTAATATTTTTGTATAATAAATGGTCAACTAAAAGATGGGTTGAAAATATTTCTTAGTGCGATTCTTCAGAGACGTGAGTGGTTCTTAGGTTTGAAATTTCTTTCAGATGACTCCTTCAATATATAGGATTTAATACCACAGAGGACATCTAGTACTTTGTTAGTAAATATATAGGGTCTTAAAGTTACACACATTTTTAAAATACAATCTGCTGAACTAGTTTTGTATTAGTTGAAAGAGGCTAGTAGCATAGTCTGAAAGGTGAACCTTTCAATGTGATAGCATTATTAAGGATACCCCTAGTTAGAAGATAAGGACCAAACACCTACTAGATATCATTCAATATTTTAGTAATTATCTTTTTATAAGGTATATGTGTATGACCACCCCAAAGAGGTAATGATAATATACAATCCCTTTTGTTGTTAGAAAACTCTAGGATGAGCATTTCCAAATGTTCTATATAAGAGTATATTTAAACTTGGTTCCTACGGTAAACTATATTGTGCCTATAGAAGGTTAGTATATGACTACAACTTATGGTTAAAAAATAAATATTAATTGGTTAGACCTATGTGGTGATTGTCTAGGCTATTTTGCATATTAGAATACATGAAGTGAGCCATTTTGGTTAAAAAGGGTATTTGTTAGACATGAATTAGGTAAGAGTGAGACCCAAATGACTCAATATGAATGCATGTTTGATGCCTAGTCTAATTAAATATGAGAATAGAGAGGCGATAAGAAGATATACACTTGGCCTAACCTAACATCTAAGATGCATCTATATTATCCCTGTTAAAATAAGAGATAGTTTGTTATGATGTAAAGAGTTTTGATGGCTTATCAAAATTGTCGTGAAGTATAAGGTACCATTTTTTTCACTTGGCTCCCTGATATGGTAATTCCCTTGATGCATAGCTTATCTAGATTTCTTGACTAAAGATATTGGATTGCCATCACTTGTTAAGACACAAGTTTTTATCCCTCCCTTGTTATGAAAAATTAGTTAGCATGGATAGACTTATCTAGTTAAGCCCAAACTAACTAACCTTCAGATGTTTTAGATTCATGATATAATTTTACATGTACTTGACATTTATGTGTGAGATGTTGTAAATAAGAGTTTATGTGCTATAGAGCCTTTAAATTTCATTAGTAATTTATTTATTTGAACTTTTATATGGTACCAAACATTGTTTGTAATGATATCCTAGGTCACTAGCAAAGATAAGGTTGATCTCGACCTCCTACTCTAACAAATAAATTGTTAAGGATTTCTTTTCTATCATGGCCCTAGTGTTTACATTGACTATGAATGAAATGCCGATAATGAGAATTCATACAAGCTTAGAAAAATAATATAAGGAATCTAATTGCATGTGTTTTTAGTTGAGTAACAAACATGAGCAGAACTATCCCACCAGTGATTTAGCACTAGTGGAAATATGCTCCCAAATTAATAGGGTAGAGTGACCCCATGAGATATCTCCTAGTTTCCAAAAGAATTCGGCCTATTACGTAAGTATACATGCTACATGTTCTATAGCTTGTCTATTTATAGGTCGTGGGTCTTTTGTGGATTATTTTCTCACTTATAACATATGTCATTGAATACTTGCATGTAGATGTTACTACTTCATTAAATCCTCATTTATTGCTATATGTTCATAGGAATTTTTCCTATATCTCATTTATTACACTAATTACACAGATCATTTTCCGTATTTCAGTTGTATCACAGGTAATTTGATCATGTGCTATAGGCATTAGAATTAGTAATCATGAGCTAAAGTATCACCTATAACTTGCCTACATGTTATACCTTTCATAGACCATTTTCTTATGTGCTACATTCCTCATAGCCTACTTGCTTTGTATAATTATTCATGTGTTAGTCTAGTTATTCATTCTCTAGTTCACTTGCTTAATGTGATTTGTGTTTCATATTCACTTTCTTATATGGCTTCATTCTTATAGTCCACTTATTTACATATTGTATATATTATCATAACTTAGTCCTCTATATTATGTGCTTATCTAGTCTATTTTTTCAATCTGTTATTTCATTTTCTTACATACTATAGGTCTTTTAATTCACCTGCCTATATGTTACATATCTCATAGTACATGTGCTCACAGCTACTTTAAAGTTAATGTGCTCATTTTCTACATGCTTTAATAGCTCACTTGCACATAAATTACATATTTCTATAACTCAATTGTGTATATGTCACAAGCTTATTAGGTTCATATATTTATATGTTAAGTGCTCTTTTGTGCTAATCGGTTTGTGTCATAGATTCTATGAACATACCCACATACTCTCTATGCTTATTGATTAACATGTTTGGATATGAGTGAATTCTAGTACAAACCTTACTCATAGATAAGTGGTGTAGTGTAATAAACTATTCAGAGGTGCGACACAAAAATGTTAGTTTTATGTTGACAACTATTTTCTCTTAAATGATTCTCCTATGAGATAAAATATAGAAAAAATGGAGAAAGTTGAGCCCCAATATGTTAGACTAAGAAGCTTATGATTTCATGTGTCCATTTTATAGAAATTTGTGGGATATCTATTCTTCATTGTGCTCCCTTAACATAGTAAATGACCAAGGACCTATCATGTACAAAAGTCTCCATAACCATTCTTAATTGCTAAGGCATGAAGTTAGGGACAAAAGGTTTACCTCTATTGAAGTATTTATGAAGAACTAAAATATAGAATAAGCTACTTGGGAATAGAAGATGATAGAAATTATAAATCCCCTCCTCATTCTAAACATCAATAAGAGGATCTTAGATCATGTCCTCCCCTATATGATCCTAAGTTCTACTAGCATTTGTTCATTTGGTATCTCATTTACAAGTCGTGTGTTCATGTATATTAAATTTCAGAATTCCATGTGTTCTACTTGTTTATAGAGGAAATGAGGGAAATCACGCTATACTAAAATAGTTTTCATTAAATTACACGGTCAAGAAAAGGGTTTTACTTATCATATTCTCATTTATGTGTTATATCTACTGAGATGCCATGTAAGTCTTGTATACATTATTTTAGTTAGCCCACAGATTTAGTTGTCTTATTTAAAAAGGAAACTCTAGCAAATTTATTTTAGAAAATTCTACTTAATCAAGTCACTAGCTATACTTTTCATTCGAGGATGAATGATCCGAAGGGGGGATGATGTAACGCTCCGTACATTTCCAAACATAGACCAACTTAGAAAATACAAAAGTATTTAAACTCGAGATAGATATTTGAGCTTAAAGTTAAAGGTGTTAAGTTTGGTAGAGGGATCAAGATTTTGGAAAGATAAGAGGAAACAAGTGATGTGCTTTCTTGACTTAATTAATCTAGTAGGTGCATCACCTACTTATACTATTGGACCAAATTAGGGACTATATTATTGGATATATTAAAGGCCCAAATTAAGTGAAAGAAAAGAGAAAGATGACCAGTCCAACACCTAATCTATTTAAGGCCCAAATGTCCAGCCCAATACCTAATCTATTTAAGGCCCAATATGGTGTGATCCAATTAGAAATAAACCAAGTAGGTGCATCACCTACTTGAACTTTTTAAGAAGCTTAAATAGCCAAGTAGGTGAATCACCTACTTGGACTATTTTTTACCAATATGTGGCTGGAAATGAGCTAAAAAGAGGAGGTTTAACATGGCCCTTTTTAAACTCTAGGATCAACTCATTCTAAATTACTCCACTACAAAAAAATTAGTTTTTCTATTCTCTCTTTCTCTCTAACTTCCTCAAATCTCCTAACAGCAGCCCTAAATTTCCATTAGGGTTCTTTAGGATTTTTTCTCCTCCAAGCTAAAGGTAGGTAAATAATTCACGTGTTTAACTAAATTTTATGATGGGAAATTATGGAAATCATATTCTTTATTTATATAGTGTAGGAAATCCCTCTTTAAAGCATGGCAGTCACAAAGCTTATATAGTGTGGGAAATCCCTCTTTAAAGCATGGCAGTCACAAAGCTTACTTCTAACAGAATATCTTTTTCTTTGGTTAAACATGAAGAGCATTTTAAAGTTTTGAAGAATCTAATTTAGGAGGATAAAAAATTCAAAATTTTGAGGTAAGGTTCTTCCTCTATTTTTATTCCTCCTTATGTATATTATGGTGGAGAATTTTGTACATGTCACTTATAAAGAACTTATAGGGTGGTGATTGAAAATACTCTCCTATTATGCCCAAATAAATTTTGGGGAATGTTTTAGGCTATTTTGTATGGTAGTCCATCCGGCCATGTTCTATGGTGTGGAATGTTGGCCAGTAAAGAACTCTCACATCCAAAAAGTGAAGGTGGCAGAAATGAGAATGTTGCGGGGGATATGTGGACTTACTAAGGGTGATAGAGTTCGGAATAAGATTATTCAGGAGAAGGTGAGAGTGGCTTCGATAAAGGATAAGATATGGAAAGGAAGATTGAGATAGTTTGGGCATGTGATGAGGAGAAGCAAGGATGCATCGGTTCGTAGGTGTGAGAGGTTTTCTTTTGAAGGTTTTAGGAGTGGTAGAGGTAGGCCGAAGAAATACTAGAGAGAGGTGATTAGGCGGGACATGGAGCAGTTACAGCTTACTGAGGACATGACCCTAGACAGAAAGATCTGGAGGATACGTATTAGGTATGAATGCTAGATCCAAGTTAGGTAGGTAGGGTAGGGCTTTACTTGATGGGTGTATTAAACCTATTTTGCTACTTTGTTTCATGTTGTATTACGATTGCTTACTCTTCTTTGTTTACTATTCCTCTATTCACTATTTTTTTATAATTAGCGTATTTATGTATTGTCATCTTTTTGTTTGGATTTGATTATTATTCCCTGTCTTGAGTCGGGGGTCTATCGAAAATAGCCTTGCTACTTCTCCAGAGGTAGTGGTATGGACTGTGTACATCTTACCCTTCCCAGACCTCACTATGTGGGAATAAACTGGGTTTTTTGTTATTGTTATTGTTGTTGTTGTATTAGGCTATTTTGTGTGTATTATCATGGCAGTAATTGGATATCCTTATATAGTGGTTTCACTAAGGTGGAAATGAAGGATGTGATCTTGGGGGAATAGTTTGGTGATTTAGTAATGTTGGTACAGTCACAAAGTGCTCCCTTTAGCGTTAATTGTGAAATTAGCTTTTTAACTAAAATGTTGATGAAACTCACGTGTCGATAACTATGTAATCCATGAGTTCATATTGCAGGCCATATTGTGATGTTTAGGTACTATTTTGTACCAATAGGACAAGGGGGCATAGCTGGAATGGTGGAGAAGTCATGGAATCATTCTAATGGATAAAAATGTTGAAGGTTGTGGTGGTACACCACTAATTTGATGTTTCATGATCTTAATACCCACACACTCTTGCAAACTGTTTTATATGTGTCATTAAGCCTGAAGTGTTGGAGAACCTTATAAGAAGGTTGTATGGCGTATATATGAGATTAAACGAGAAAAGGCTGAAGGAAATACACTTGATTTGATAAGTAGGGGCTTACTGCCCGACTACAATTTTGGTGAGTCTAGGTAGTCTAAAAAGTTCTATCTAGCTACTAATACTAGTTTTACAACTTACCTTATTGTAGATAAATAGTCTGAAAGGAAGAAGATCAATTCATGGTAATATCCAAATGCGCATCAAGGTATGTGAGGCTATTCTAGTTCATATTCTTTGACATGATTTACTATACTTGTGTACCAATAAAGTGAGCTTCGTAGATGATCTTTCATGTTAAAAGATACATTGTGATGTTGTACCAACCCCACCATAGTTAATCGACCTTTTATTTACTACCCATGGTCTAAAAGTGTGTCAAAGTGTCACATCTTTCTCTTATATGAGTCAATATGATCCAAGATTATACAAGTTAAGAGTGTCACATGCCGGATTACAATCTGTCCAAAATTGCTTTAATTGATCGTATACTTCTTTTGGCTACACATGTTCTTTTTTTAATATCATTACCATCGTGTTTGGGCACAAGGTTACCTTATGGAGTCTTTACCTATTTAGTATAAAGTTTATATGTCCTTCTATGGGATATACATTTTTTCCTAATTATAATCTTCCCACGTGCTTCAATGGTACCCATTCTCACGTACCCTTCTATTTGTTATTACCTAGTAAGTATTTATTGTACAGTCCAAACCTCTTTAGTTGAGGAGTTACGTATCTCAACTTGGTATGCAACCATTTGAAACATCTAAATTTCTACACTTAAATTTTCCCCAATTGCTATATGCTAGGTAAGATCACTAGAATCAGACACAACCCATAGATGCTATGTAATGTAACTTGCTTACTAGTTATACACCTTACTATCTTATTTGTTGCATGTCATTATCTCCTCGCTTGACAACATGCCTTCTTGGATTATTAGTGAATATGTTTTAGGCCTAGTGAGGTTTATGGTGTCATATAAGTTCCATAGTATTACCCTTATTTCCTATATCATTGTTCTTGTCTCGATCATATTTCTTCTTCTATTGGTACATGGCTCTAAAGCTTAATATTGTTATGAACACCAAAATAACAATCTATTAGATTAAATAAGTTATGTAAAGTAAGTATACTTATGTGTGAGTGGTAGCTCAAGGGCAAGAGCCTAGCTTCGGCCGATCTCAATTTATTTTTTTATGGGTGGTATCCCAGGGGAGGAAGGATGGTACAAGAATAAAGAGCACAAAGGGATACAAGGCATGGTCAAAGGATCAAGCTTTGGAATTGGCAAGTGTTTGGAGCCTTTTAAAGTCTTGTCAAGTTGAAGGAGGGGAAGGGAATCCATACACTCAAGAGGCTCCTCACTTGAAAGGAAAAAAGGAATTTTTTCCTTATATTTCAACACCTAAGAGGTGCCCAAATTTAGGGCTATTATGGTCTTTTAATGGCCTCTTTTTACACTCCAAAGGAGCACCCTTCATTAAGGGTATTTTTGTCATTGTTTATAATAAGTACAAATAGGCACATTAGCTCTTATTTTCCTTAGTTTTGAGATAATGAATTGAGTGACTTTTATATTATAATCTTAGTACTAGTTTGTAGTCTTTCTCTTCTCCTTAAGAGAGGGAATCCGAAACTTGAATCCCAATACATTTGGAATTGGCTTTTCACTTGTATTGGATTATTTGGCAAGAAAGGTGTGCTTGAGGAAGTGTGAGTCCTTTGGGCCACCTAAAAGGAAGGTTTGAGCCTACATTGGTGATTTTTGTTTGAAGGTTTGATACACCTTCTAGTGCTATTCATTGGTGGAAGTAAGGGTCTTTCTATGTATCTTTAATTTCATGCAATTCTTCTTCTTCATCTCCTTCTATTGTGTTGTCTTCTCTTTGTGTGCTTGCTGGCTTTTGTTATCTTAGTACCAATTTCGTGTATATCCTTCCTTTAGGCTATCATTTGGTATCATAGCCACGATTTAGGGTTTTTCCTACAACGCTAAGTCTTGGATTATTGATTACCTTGAAGAAAATCATCAGAAAAGAGTCAAAAATCAGAAAATACAAAAAAAAGAAGTGTGTCTTGTGTGTTTATTGTAGATCCGAATTTTCCAAGTTATATCCACAATTTTTTATTGTGTTTTGAAGGTTTCTAGTGCTAGATCCTTTCTCTTTAGCATATAGGGAGTCTAGATCTACTTTTAGAGTGAAGTTTGGTTGATTTTGAGCTAGAACCACCATTGTTGTGGCTTGTTTGAAGCTTTTTGGAGAAGGTGACGTTTTGGGCTTGTGTTGGTGACTTGATTTGTGGCTGATTTTTGGTGGGTTGGATTTTTTTTGACTTAAGGAACCTAGATCCATAAAAAAAAATCAGATTTGGAGCTCATTTGCTTGGGGGTCAAACTTGGTCAACACTTGAATATTCATATTGTTCATCCATGATCTTCATATCTTAGTGAAGAAGAATATTCAAATGTGTTGTTTGATCCTAAAGAGGGAAGAAAGGGAGTGAAAAAGTTATTTGTCTAAGAGAATATTCCATTCGTCCAAAAGGAGGAGGGGACAAGGGGACAAACAAAGTACAAGTGAAATTATTAGGGGGGAACCATTTCATTCCATTTTCATTTGAGAATTTAAAGAACCCTAAATTGCCTAGTTACTCCCTCAAAATATGAAACTCTCTTCATCCCAAAGTGGTGTTTGGACAAAATTAGGTTTTGAGAAATTTGAAAAATTTGAAAAGTGACAACCAACCACGTAGTGCCACATCATCACTTGTGCTTAACCAAAGTTCAACTCTAAAATTAGATTTCCTAGTTTCTAATTTTTTATTCTAGTTTCTTTTAAGATAATTCTATCACTAATTAACAAACTAGTAAGTACCTACTAGGTTGGTAATTAGTCTAGAGTTCGTTTATTTCGTGTCTTCGATTTTTGTGTGCTTTTTCGTTTTTAAGTCGTAGTATTTTGTTGGTTCAAGTTCGTGCATCACTTTATTTGAGTCATTTCAAAAAAAGATCAATTGTGATTCAATGCTTCTCACCTCTCAAGTAACTTGCCAAGTATTGTCGATTCTCCAACACTTGTGAAGCCAAGTATGAAGTGAGGTTGAGTGTGAGTGAAGTGAGGCTTTTGAACTAACTTGTTTGCTTGCTGTTTTTTTCTTGTTTTAGGTACAATTGATCATAGAAGCCGAGGATTCTTCATCCCAATCCTTGGGAAATGATATAATGGGAGCCTTGAAGGCTCACTTTAAGGCCTTTCCCCGAAAAATAGAGGATAATAATGATGCCTTGAGGAGAGACTTGAAGGGTGGGTCTCACATTATAAAAGGTGATTTAGAATCCATGAGGCATGACATAATTAGAATTAATGCGGGGTTTGATAGAATATGTCCACCAAACGCTCCACAAAATTCAAACCACCAATTCCAAACCCATCATCAACCAAATCCAATGCCTCCTCTCCATAAGTTAGAATCCAAGGAGAATGAGGTTAAGCCTCAAGATAGAGAGAAAATGGATGGTGAGGTACAAGAAGAGTGTGAAGAAAAGAGGGTAAGAGAAAGGGAAACCATGGGTAGTGAAGTTGGAAGGGAAAAGAAATGCTTGATTGTGGATCTTGTCCACAAAGAATCCTTATTACTCACTAACCCAAATAATATCATTTTGCCTTGTATTTTCTCTTCTCATGTTCAGGTTCAAACCCTAGAATCCTCAAGGAGAAGCCCAAGGAAATTCCCTTCAAGCCCTTAGCCGAAAGTCCCAATTTTGGGATAAGTGTTGAAGAAGTGAACCCAAATTGAAACCTTGACATATTCCCTTTTAATGTAGATATTGAAGACTTCCATGACGTAAAAACAAGTGAAGAAAACACTTCTCATAATCTACAAGGTAATAAAGCTATTTTCTACACTCCTAAAAACTTGAATTGTTGTGATGTGGCTAGTAGTAGCCAAAGTGGTGTAGTTTCGAATTGTATTAGTAAAGAAGTGTATGAATATACATTTTTTTATACTCTTGGTGTTGATAGGTTGCATGAGTACCAAACTCTTGTTGTGAGTACGCAAGCACTAGTTGATCCTTTAGATGACAAAATCAATTCTTTTCGTAAGAATGATTGGTGTCCATCTAGTGCTAGCACTTATAACTTCAATAAGGTTCCATTATCATGTGACAAGAGTATTCACACACTACATTACCCTCTTGTAGATGATAGCACCTTGGGTGATGTCTTCACACTTGACTCCTTCCTATACTACTTTTTTGCCTATGATCATAACCATGTTAATTTGAATTGGTATTATGTAGAGGTAGTAAGTTTGGTGGCTGTTTGACTTGATTTAATGATGATGATTGTGAGTTTGGTAGCCTAGTGAAAGGAGTGGGTCACCTCGGAGTAACCCTTTGTCTTCTACTCCCATTTGACCCAGGAATATTTTTGAGTTGTGGAAGGTGTAGTTTTGGTTCATTTTCATTATATTTTAATATTGATTCTATTCACTTCCTTGGTATACTCTATGCTAAGATCTTCATGTAAAATACCAAGGATATTTGGGTATTTGTCAAGTGTGAAAAACTTTCGTGTGATGAAATATGTGTTGTTAAGGAAACTTTTCTTAGCCGTAGATGTCTAATTTTGAATGTTTGCCTTCCCTTGAAAATAAGTGACATATGTATTTGTTTTAGATTGTATTATCCACTCATTGATGTTTGCTTTAAGTGTGTCCTTTGTGATGTTAGTGGTCGGATTTTCTTACTCCTCACAAAGGATGGTTGGTTGTATTCTAAGAGTATACCCCCTTGGCATGTTTACCTCACTTATGGTACTAATGCTAACCCTCCTATCATGAGGATTGAGTGTTTTTTTACCTCCCCTTGGTTTTGCAAGGTGTGAATTTGAGGACAAATTCCTTTCAAGATGGAGAGGATGATACAAGCATGAAGAGCACAAAAGGATACAAGGCATGGTCAAAAGATCAAGCTTTGGAATTGGAAAGTGTTTGGAGCCTTTTAAAGTCTTGTCAAGTTGAAGGAGGAGAAGGGAATTCATACACTCAAGAGGTGCCTCACTTGATGGGCAAAAAAGACTTTTTGCATTATATTTCAACACCAAAGAGGCACCTAAAGTTAGGGCTATTATGGTCTTTTAATGGCCTCTTTTTACACTCCAAAGGAGCAACCTTCATTAAGGGTATTTTTGTCATTGTTTGTAATAAGTATAAATAGGCACATTAGCTCTTATTCTCCTTAGTTTTGAGATAATGAATTGAGTGAATTTTATATTATAATCTTAGTGTTAGTTTGTAGTCTTTCTCTTCTCCTTAAGAGAGGGAATCCGAAACTTGAATCCTAATACATTTGGAATTGGTTTTTTACTTGTATTGGATTATTTTGCTTGAAAGGTGTGCTTGAGGAAGTGTGAGTCCTTTGGGTCACCTAAGAGGAAGGTTTGAGCCTAAATTGGTGATGTATGTTTGAAGGTTTGATACACCTTCTAGTGTTATTCATTGGTGGAAGTAAGGGTCTTTCTATCTATATTTAATTTCATGCAATTCTTCTTCTTCATCTCCTTCTATTGTGCTATTTTCTCTTTGTGTGCTTTCTGGGTTTTTTATCTTAGTACCAATTTCATTTATCTCCTTCCTTTAGGCTATCAAAGGAACACCTAGCATGGGTCGATCCCATTATCGAGTGGTATCCCAGGGGTGAAAGGAAAGTCTAGCATAGGTCAATCCCAATTTGTGTATTGATGAGGAACGTATCCCAGGGGTATAATACCTAGCATGGGTCATCCTCTTTAACCACTAATCAGCTTGACATATGTATCACGTGGGTTATAGAGATTGTAAAGCAAAGAAGAGTAAGGTAAAGAAAAGCATGCAATGTACAATCTTCCACAAGTATAAGTAAAGGTGGTCATTCATCCTTATCTATAAGTTTATATAAAATTTACCCCTAGTTTCATTGATTTGTTATTTCACTTATGATTATCTCATGCTTTACATATTTAGTACATTACTTTGTAATAACGTCCCTCACGGGGGACCAGTGTTCTATGTTGCAGGGATAGGTTTTTAACGAGTAGATCTCTCCAATAGAACACCAAATACTCAGCAGTTGGTGGTGAGATCCAAGTTAATTCGAGGCCTTACCGAGTCTTTAGTATATATATTTTGATGGTTTTACAGTCATGGATTCCATTAGAGGCTTTGTAGATATTGTAAAGCACTCATATGTATTCATAGATTAACATGTCATCTGTATCGGTTTGGCTAATTGGTTGGTGTTGTATATATAGCATTTTATCAATGATTATATTTGTTTAGTGATTCATTTTATCATCTAATTTATTTTTATAGTATGTGTTCCTATAGTTGTTGTCTGCCTCATCTAGTGTCTCTAACCCAGTCAGCTAATAAGACTCCAAAGATTTTAATTGAAAACCAATTTTATGTTGCATTAACCTTTTATGCACTTCAAGGTTTCAAAAATAATCCAGTGTATATATGTACTCATAATCAAAGACAATTTCACAAAATTGGGTTGAGGTCATCATCTATTCATTTATCAAAGTCCACTTAATTTGGTAAAACCATGACCCCTTAGTTTATTCTTTATGTCCATGCACCCCATGAGTTTAAAATCATCAATAAAGAAGGAATAATTTCATATAAACTATGTGAAAAGGAATTACATCAATAATACCTCAAAAGCCCTCACCCCACATTTGAAATCATCAATAAAATCACATGGATACAATTAAAAAAACATGCTTTTGATAAAATAATATTTTGGGATACATGCCTTAGACACACAAGAATCTGGAAGCAATCTGGAACTTAGAACCTGGAAGTTGAATGTACAGTGAAACCCTTAAGCTTTTCTTGGGTTTTGTGTTTGAGAGTGAAATTATAGTTTTTGTTCCTTGAAAACTGATGGAAATAGTCTCACATAATGTTTAAATGTCATACATAGGTGAAAATACCTCATTACCCCTCATCATAAGGGAAATAAAACAAGACGACATGAGTTTTACATAAAGGTGTGGCACGACTTTATCGCGGAGGCTAACCTCTGTACCATACTACTTATCACAGAGATTATCTTCCGTGACATGGCGTTATAATGGAGGCAAATTTCCTCCATTCCACATTGAAATCATGGAGGCCAACCTCCGTGGCATGCTAACAACACAGAGGTTCACTCCTCAAAATCACAAAATAACCCTGAAACATCTTTCAAAAATTTTAAAACTCACTCGAATTACCCTTTTAACATCCCTAAGCATCTCTCTGGATAAAAATCGATGTTTCAAACACGGTAAAGTCAAAAATAAAATGGATGAAATTTTAAGGGTGTTACATGAAACTTATAGGACACCTCCTTAATAAACCTTAAACTAAGCAAGTCCTTTTTCATAAAGCTCATCACACCTTTCATGGGTGATACCTGCAATAAAACTCGTTCATAAACCATGAACATCAATCCATGGACTCTCCTAGTAGTATAACTCCTTCACTTTCTTTAGGTTGTCAAAAGTTAATCTTGTATCAATTTCACCATATCGATGGAATCCCTCAAAAAATTCATATCATATGGCCTAACCTCAAAGAAATCATATTAACCAACTTTAGATCTATATATCATCACATATAAAGCCTTGTCATGTGCCATTTAAATACTTGAATTATAATTGTTATTGTAGGCAAACTCCACCAAATACAATATTGCTTTTACTGACCAGAAAGTCAATCTTACAAGCTTGAAGCATATCCTTAAACATATAAATAGTAGAATCTCATAACCATCTATTTATGGATGAAAAGTAGAACTTATCTCCAACTGATTCCCTAACTCTCACTTCATAGAACTCTAATAATGTGATGTTATTTAGTCCCGGTGCACACGTAAGTATATCAGTCGTATAAATAAAATAAATTTGAGAGTCCATATACTATACCCACAGAAACTTGTCAAGTAACTAATTACTAAATTATAGTAATGTTAATTATTTATTAAACTGATGCTATACAGCCTGTTTTATACTATACAGCCTATTTTATGTCTCATTATGACCTTGGTATACTATTCTCTATCTTGAGCCGAGGGTCTATCGAAAATAGCCTCTCTACTTCCTCGGAGGTAGTGGTATGGACTGCGTATATCTTACCCTCCCCAGACCTCACTTTATGGGAATATACTGGGTCTGTTGTTGTTGTTGTTGTTGATAGATTCCAAATATAAATGTATAAATTAACTAAACTAAAAAAAAATAATGAACAATAGACCAAGTAAAGAGCAGACTTTTTACATAATCAATATGAGAAAATCAATCTAGGTAACAATCATATTTAGTGATAAATTTCATTACTTATTTGTTTATCTAGTTATTTATTTACATAGTTGATTATATGATCTTGATCTTTTAAACCATTTTCATCTATTCTTATTGATTTCACAAATATATCAGCGAGCGAACATGTGATAATCCAATCAAAATGCATTTAAATATTTTCTTATTTTATAACCAAGTAGTGTGACCTAGGTAAAGGTCTATCCTAGCCACAAATCAATCCTTTATGTTACTAAAAAGAAAATATTACTCTTTATATTTCTGTTCTATCCTATGGATTCTTTTTTGAGTTCACTTTGGAAATATAGATTTTCTTAGTGATCGTGAAGCACTAAGATAGTAAGATCAAGAATATTAGAATAACTAATAATATAAATAAGCATTCATCAAATAAGTCATCTACTTAACTGTAATACCCCATATTTCTCAAGTTTAACTTAACCTCTCAGTTCATGAGTTATCCAATATAAAATTTTTGAAACGCTCAGTATTTTTCAGTTTAGAGCCTGCTATCACATAGGAAATTAAATTAGTTTCCAACGATATAAAATTTACCTAAATTCGATAATCGGGTAAGAAGTTATGTCTATTTTAAGTTTCAGTCATTAAACACCATTTTTCAGGCTAGTAGCGCATCGCGGAGTATATCAAATTTGGCCATTGTCAGTTTTTAGTGAAGTACCGCGATGTTGATGCATCGCGCCACAACTTATTTTTACAAATTTTCCATTTCCAGTGTACCAACGCAATTCCACCCACCGCGGTGAACTTTCAGGTCCGAACGAAAGTGAAAACGCGATACCACCGCATCGCGCCACCATGCATTTTCCCAGTTGACAATGTCTAGAGACACGGTGCGATAGCGCTGCGTCTCGCTAGGTGCCTATTTTGGAAAATTTTGATGGAAATTAAATGTTTTGTCCAGGGTTAAAACAGTCTTTTCCCATTATTTTAGCATGCCCAGATACGGGATTTAATCCCTAAAAGCGTTTTAAGTCATTACTCTCTCAATTTATCCCCAAATTAAAAGCATTCTCTCACAAAACTACAAACCCTAGCTTCAAGAAACCAAGAGCAATCTCAAAGGATTCACCAAGAACTTCAACAAACTCACAAATTAAGGTATGTCAGGTGTTCATCTCTGGGTTCCTTTCACCCATAGAGTCCACGAATCCATTTTCAAAAAACAAGATTATTGAATTATGAACTTCTATGCTTGAATTGAATTGAATTCATGTTCATGTTATTTTTGGGTTTTAGTCCATGATAATTACAAGATTTTATGAAATAAATCATTGTATGTGTTGAATTACATGATCTTCATGATAAACCCTTCAATTTTCAAGTTGATTGATGTAGTCGTGATAACTATATGTTTTTATTATTGTATAACCTAAGCATGCTCCCCATGTGTCTGATAAAATACCTATGTGAATGAAATAGTTCCATTATAACATGATAGCATGTATTCCTCATTCATGTATAAGTAGATGCATTACAAGTGTTTGATTAAATGCCTCTATGAGTGAACTATGGATAAGTATACATTGTTATGATTTTCAAGAGTATATTATGTTTTATTTTTCATGCTATCGAGTCCTTTGGGTATTTAATGCCCAACAATTTAGATGTGTGCCTAGAGCCAGTGTTAGTTACAGAATCTCAGTCATGTCATGATCAGTAGTACTCTCAATCAGTTACAGAAATTAGTACAACTCAGTCAGTTACCGAACTCAGAAAAACTTAGTAAGCTCAGTATCAGTCCAGTCTAGTTTAGTATACTCAGTTTAGTGTCTTTCAGTTGGGAGTAGGATTCAGCACCGAGTGAATTGAAGGATGGGGGCTCACCTTCCAGTCGAGGGTGTGATCTCTAGAAACAATCCTTGTATTCCAGAACTACGTATCCAGCGTAGGTTGAGATATCAAACCTTCTAGTTGAGGGTTGATGAGGTGTTTTAACCTACCAGATGAGGGTTCCACCGTTCTTATTAGAGTACTTGTCAGATGAGGGTAAGTCTTCAGTGTCTTTACCCATGGCACGGTACTGATACCCTTCCAACTGGGGTCACAGGTTGGACCCCAACTCAGTTATCCTATCTTATTTGGGGCATGTCAGTTAGATAATTACCTCCCACAATCTCAATCTCAGTCTTTAGAATATACCTCTATTCATTTCTACAGAATCAGGACTATCAGATACAGTCAATTG
Organism: Capsicum pubescens; assembly: GCA_030864215.1. Taxonomy (NCBI): domain Eukaryota; kingdom Viridiplantae; phylum Streptophyta; class Magnoliopsida; order Solanales; family Solanaceae; genus Capsicum; species Capsicum pubescens. The sequence goes on along the minus strand of CM061544.1, from coordinate 185,511,008 downwards.
TATCAGTAAATCAATTATTAGTAACTTTAGATATCAGTTACTTAGTTTCAAAATTCTGGACTTAGCTTCACACAAGCTTAGTCACAGTATTTATTTATATGCACATTAGTGCATACTCAGTATTTACAGTAGTATCAGTTATTTATGTACTCTCATGTTCAGTTACTCTATATGATTTAGTTAGTTATTGTTCATGCATATGAACCCTTGCATTCAGCCTTACCTCATCTAGCATACCATTACATTTCACGTACTGACACATACTATTTCTTTGTGCTATGATGTCTCATATCATATGTTCAAATGATCAAGTTCCCAACCGTGCATAGATAGACTCAGATTCAGCCAGCAGAAGTAGATTAGCAATGAGTCCTCATCATTCGAGGATATTTTTTTAATTTATTATCTAGTAGACTCAATATTTTAGTAGTTAGAGTTAGTTGGAAGATTGTCCTATCAACTTTATTTTTAAACAGTTTTAGTTAGAGACTTTACAAACTAGTTTTCAGACAGTGTACAGTTTTATAGATTATTATTTCAGATGATATAATTTATTAGTATTTCAAATGTTTTGAACTTTATGGCATTTCATCTTGTTATTCTACATTTATTACAGTATCTTATTTTAGTGCTCACAGTAGATATCAGTCATGGGTTAGCTTGTGGTCCTTTGGGGTCGTAAGTACTGTGTAGCATCCGGGGTACAAAATCGGGGCGTTACGAACTTTGTATCAGAGACTAAGGTTCAACAGTGTCCTAGGAAGTCTAAAATCCGCATCTATTATATTCTTATGCATGGGTGTATAGTGTGCCACACTTATGGACAGAGGCTATGAGATGTTTTAGGAAATAGTTTCCCTTCTTTTAATATTCATGTCGTGCGAGTGAGCATGAGCTCAAGTTAAACTCTCATTCTTATATGTTTCCTCATTTTCATTTACAGAACATGCCTTCTAAAGATACTAACAAAAGAAGAATCAAAAATCAGTTAGAACCTCAACCCATTCAGAAAGATCCCCTGGATGAGCATTTCTCCCATATAGAATTTAGAGTTGCATTCACTACTCTAGCCAATTCCGTAGAATCTCAGAATAAACATCCAGCTTCTGTTCCAGCCAATATAGTGGCCAATACTATTGTAACCAGGATTTGGGACTTCACCCGAATGAACCCTCTCCTATTCTCAGGATCTAAGCTAGAAGAGGATCCACAGGTGTTCCTCGATCATGTTCAGAAAGTAACAGATATTATGGGAGTGACTTCAAGTGAGAGTGCTAAGTTAGCCACCTATCAGCTATAAGATGTGGCTCATACGTGGTTTAAGTAGTGGAAGGTAGATAGGGGCACAAATGCAAGACCCATAGAATGGGAAGAGTTTGCTACTGCTTTCCTAGAGAGATTCTTTCCCTTAGAACTAAAAAAAGCCAAGGTGTTAGAGTTTATCAACCTCAGGAAAGGCAGTATGAGTGAGAATGAGTATTTCTTCAAGTTTACTCAGTTATCCAGGTATGTTCCCCATGTAGTAGCAGAAAGCAAGTCCAGAATAAGCAAGTTCATATTTAGGGTGTCAGATAATGTGGTTAAGGAGTGCAGAATAGTAATGTTGATTAAGAAGATGGACATATCCAATATCATGGTCCATGCTAAGTAGATAGAAGAGGCTAAGATCAAAAAATGAGAGGCAGAATAAGAGAGCTAAAATAGGTAACTTTAATTTTAATTAGCCTAAGTCAGAAGGCGATAACCGTTCCCAATTTTACCCAAAATCTTTAGTTCTAGCTCGGTCCTCAGCCAGTTCTCTAGTACCTAAGTTTAGAATGGTAACACCGATAGGGATCCAATCTCTAAATCTTAGGGTAGTGCTAGCAGTGCTCGAACAAATCCTTTTTTGTCAGACATGTGGCAGAAACCACAAGGGTGCCTATAATGTTGGAAGTGATATTTTTTAAGGTGTGGTAAGCCAGGACACAGAGTCAAAGATTGTCCTCAGTCAGGTTCTCAGGGTCATCATACTCATTCTTCAGCTCAGTCAGGTCACCCAAATCAGCAGGGTGCCGTTTCTAGTACCACCAGTAGGCAACGCCCAAATAGGCTTTATGCACTTCAGCCCAGACAAGATCAGGAAAATTCTCCTGATGTGGTCACTAGTACGTTATAGATTTTCCATTTACATGTGTATTCCCTGGTAGATCTAAGAGATTTTTTATCTTTTATAACTCCTTATGTAGTCATTAACTTTGGAGTCAGTCCAAAAATCCTAGCAGAGCCTTTCTCAGTTTCTACCCCAGTGGGTAAATTTATCATAGCCCGATGGGTATACAGGTATAGTCCGATTATGATATCTCAAAAAGTTACTTCAGCAGACCTTGTAGAGCTATAGATGGTAGATTTTGATTTCACTCTCGGCATAGATTGGCTCCATTCATGCTATGCCTCATTTGATTGTAGAAATAGAATTATTTATTTTTAGTTTCCAAATGAACCAGTCGTTGAGTGGAGAGGTAGTACCACAGTGCTTAAGGGTCAGTTGATTTTATACCTTAGAGAGAGAAAAATAATGTCCAAGGGATGTGTCTATCATCTTATGTGAGTCAAGGACTCTAGTTCAGGAACTCCTAGTCTTGAGTCAGTTCCAGTAATAAATGAATTCTCAGATGTGTTTCCCGAAGATCTTCTTGGAGTTTTCTCGTTAGGGAAATAGACTTCGAAATAGACCTTCTTCTAGACACTCAGCCTATATCTATTCTTCCATACAGAATGGCACCAGTAGAACTCAAAGAGTTAAAATAATAGTTGAAGGATCTCCTCGATAAGGGATTCATCAGACCTAGCATCTCCCCGTGGGGCGCACTAGTTCTATTCGTGTATATGAAATATGGTTCTCTCAAAATGTGTATTGACTCTCGTCAGTTGAACAAAGTCACAATCAAGAATAAATATCCACTTCCCAGAATTGATAACTTGTTTGACCAACTTCAGGGCACCAGTTACTTTTCTATGATAGACCTCAAATTAGGCTATCATTATCTCAGAGACAGAGAATGTAACATTCTAAAAATTACTTTCAGAACCTGGTATGGTTACTTCAAGTTTCTATTCATGTCCTTTGGTCTTACTAATGCCCCTACAACTTTCATGGACTTAATGAATTGTGTGTTCAAATAGTACTTGGATATGTTCGTTATAGTCTTCATCAATGACATTCTTGTCTATTTCCGTAGTGAGAATAATCATACAGATCATCTAAAAATTGTACTTTAGACTCTCAAAACTCATCAGTTGTTCGCCAAATTTAGTAAGTGTAAATTTTGGCCAAGGTCAGTAGCATTCCTTGGTCATATTTTTTCCGGTGATGGCATTAGAGTTGGTCGTCAAAAGACTGAAGAGGTAAGAAAATATCCTAGACCCATCTCTCCATCAGATATCAGGAGTTTCTTAGGTTTAGCTGGCTATTACTGTCGGTTTGTTGAAGGTTTTTCATTTATTGCATCCCCTATGTTCAGATTGACTCAGAAGAAAGTCCAGTTTCAGTGTTCAAATTTTTGCGAGAAGAGTTTTCAGGAGTTGAAGACTCGACTCACCTCATCCCTAGTTTTGACTCTACCAGATAGTTCAGATGAGTTTTTTGTGTACTTTGATGCATCCAGAGTTGATTTGGGTTATGTCCTCATGCAGAGAGGTAAGGTTATAGCCTACGCCTCTAGACAGCTTAAGTCCCATGAGAAAAATTATCTGACTCATGGTCTCAAGTTTGTAGCTATAATGTTTGCCTTAAAGATTTAGAGGCATTACTTGTATGGGGTGCATGTTGATGTGTTCACAGATCATAAAAGACTTCAGTATGTGTTCTCTCAGAAATATTTGAATTTATGTCAAAGAAGGTGGTTATAATTATTGAAAGATTATGACATGAGTGTTCTTTATCATTCGGGCAAATCCAATGTAGTAGTTGATGCTCTCATTAGACTGTCTATGGGTAGTGTTTCTCATGCTGAGGATAGTAAGAAGAAGTTAGTTCAGGAAGTTAATCAGCTTGTCCAACTAGGTGTCCTCTTAGTCAATTCAACAGAAGGTAGTGTATGGGTGAAGAACAGTTCTGAATCCTCTCTAGTTTCCGAGATGAAGGAAAAGCAAGATAGAGATCCCAGTCTTGTTTAGTTAAAAGAGTCAGTCAAAGTTCAAAAAGTAGAGGTTTTCTCTCAAGGGGAGATGGTGTGTTGTGTTGCTAGGGTCATTTATGTGTGCTAGGTGTAGATGACTTGAGGCAATGAATTCTTACAGAAGCACATGGTGTGCGTTACTCTATTTATCCAGGGGATAATAAGATGTACCATGATCTGCGGGTGATCTACTGGTGGAGTAGGATGAAGAAGGATATTGCTGAATTTGTAGCTAAATTCTCTACACGTTAGCAAGTTAAGATTGAGCACCAGAAGCCTAGTGGGTCTATGAAGGAGTTTGGTATTCCTATATGGAAATGGTAAGAAGTGAACATGGACTTTCTGATGGGTTTTCCTCGTACTCGTCATCAGCATGACTCTATATGGGTTATCATAGACAAGATGACCAAATCAGCTCATTTTTCCCAATTCATACTTCTTATTCAGTAGAGGACTACGCCAAACTCTATATCAGAGAGTTGGTCAGGTTACACGGAGTTTCAGTATCCATTATCTTCGATAGAGGTTTCCAATTTACCTCTCATTTCTGGAAAGCATTCCAAAAGGGTCTTGGTACCCAAGTTCATCTCAGTACATCCTTCCACCCTAGGATAGATTGTCAAGAAGAAAGGACCATTCAGACTCTAGAAGATATGCTAAGAGCATGTGTTGTTGATTTTAAGGGTAGTTGGGATGACCACTTGCCTTAGATCGAGTTCACATACAATAATAGTTATCATTCCATTATTCAGATGGATCCATTTGAAGCTCTATATGGTAGGAGATACAGATCTCTGATTGGTTGGTTTGAGGTAGGTGAGGCCACAGTAGTAGGGCCCGACCTAGTGTTTGATGCCTTAGAGAAGGTTCAGTTAATCAGAGAAAGACTTAGGGATGCCCAGAGATGACAGAAATCGTTCACAGATGTGCGGAGAAAGGATCTCCAGTTTGAGATTGGTGATTTTTTGTTTTTGAAAATCTCTCCCATGATGGGGGTAAAGAGGTTCGCCAAGAAGGGAATGCTCGTCCCCGATATATCAGTCCTTACAGAATTCTTAGTTGTTTCAGAAAGGTAGCTTATCATCTTGAGTTGCCATCGGATCTAGCCTTAGTGCATCCAGTATTCCACATCTCCTTGCTAAAGAAATGCATTGGTGACCCAGCAGTCATAGTTCCTTTAGAATATGTAAATATTCAGAATTATCTCTCTTTTGAAGAGGTTCCAGTCCAGATCCTCGACCATCAAATTCACAGACTGAGGAATAAAAGAAGTCCCCTCAGTTAAATTTCTTTGGCAGAATCAGTCCATAGAGGGAGATACTTGGGAAGCAGAAGAAGATATGAACCAAGTATCCTCACATTTTCTTCGCAACCTCTGATCCAGCTTAAGGTAAACGTCTTCCTTAGCTTTACTCAGTTCCATGTTCAACTATAATTATAACTTGGTATCTATTATCGTTGCATATTCAGTCATGAATTCATGAATTAGTTCAGTTATGTACTCATGCATTAGATATGCATGTTCAGTACAAAAACCAGCTTGTCAGTATATTCAGTCATAAATTCCATGCATCAGATATGCATGTTCAGTGTAAGAGCTTAGTTTGTCAGTAGTTCAGTCATGTAGTCATACATCAGATATGCATGTTCAGTGTGTAAACTCAGTTTATCAGTGTCTCAACTTAATCAGTATCATTCGAGAACGAATGTTCCCAAGGGGGAGATAATGTAATACCCCGTATTTCTCAAGCATAACTTAAATCTCAGTTCATGAGTTATCCAATATAAAATTTTTGAAATGCTCAGTATTTTCAGTTTAGATCATGTCATCGCATAAGAAATTAAATTAGCTTTCCAATGATATAGAATTCACCTATATCCGATAATCGGTAAGAAGTTATGACTATTTTAAGTTTCAGTTATTAAAGACCGTCATTCAGGCCAGTAGCACGTCGTGGAGTATGCCAAAATGGAAATTGTCAGTTTCTAGTGAAGTACAGTGATGTCGATGTGTCGTGCCACAGCTTATTTTCATAATTTTCCATTTCCAGTGTACCAACGCTATTCCACCGCGTCGCACTGAACTTTAAGGTTCCAACCAAAGTGGCAATGCAGTACCACCACGTCGCGCCACCATGAATTTTCCCAATTGAAAATTTTCAGAGACACGACGCAATAGGACCGCGTCGCGCGTGGTGCCTAGTTCAGAAAATTTTGACGGAAATTAAATGATTCCTCCAGGGTTAAAACAGTCTTTTCCCATGATTTTAGCATGCCCAGTTACGGGATTTAATCCCTAAAAATGTTTTACATACTGAACTTAGCGGGTGTCCTATAACCCCCTAGACTTTTTATTGTGGATTTAATTCTCTCCCTCCCCAAAACTTTATACCCAGATTCGACGTTGGTGCGTGTAATACACGTGCCAAATCTCATTTTTACATGTGTATTGGCGCGTGTAATACACGTGCCACCTCATATTTACACTTGTCCAAGTGGGCAGATATATGACATTAAAATACGAAAAGAAAAAAGTCTAGGGGGTAATAGGACCCCCCCCCCCCCCCCCGCAAAGTTCAGTTTGCTCAACTGGAAATTTGGTCAAAGTTCAGGTATTTTTGTGGATATTATCCCTAAACTTTTTCAAATTTTCTTGACTACTTTTTCAACAAAACAACATCTCAAAAAACTTTTTAACTTCATCAAACTAAAGTACTTGTGAAATAGTTTTCTAGTGGCATTTGGTAGAAAATAATTGGAAAAAACTTCTTCACCTGCGTTTGAAACCAAATGCCAATGGTCTTATTCAGTTAGTATTTAAACTAAGAATTATTGATTTACCATCAAGAAAAAAATAACTTATTTAAGATACAAATAATTTTATGTCGACTACCTTAACTTACTTAATCTAACTAACCACAAATCATAATTTATAGGATTAATTTGATCACTCTACTTGTATGAGGTAAAAAATAGCTTCAGGAAGAATTAGATCGACTCCGGCTGGTTATAATTTTAACCAACCCACAACAGCATTATCTTGAGAGTGATGTCAATATAACGAGGTTTCTACTAAAGAAAGAGCAAATTATCATGTTACTATCTAGGGTGGTGACTGCTCACTATAAATTAAATAAAGGACAATGTGTTAGTGAAACACCCTAGTTTTTGGTCCTTGAAAATTTCTGAAATTTTATCCTCACTATCCTGACTTCGACTCCCCTGACGAGTCGTAGGGAGTCTTGATGAGTCATTGGTCCAAATCATAACCAAATCAAAAAGTGTATGGCTGAGTTCTGCTCTGAGTACGAGCGGCTCACTACTAGTCGTAAGGACTCGTTATGAGTCATTGAGTGTAAATCATAGGGTGTCCAGTGTATACCCTAAATGGTTGTTGGGCTGACTATAACTATACCCTATGAGTCATATGGTCTCATTATGAGTCATATAGGTGGAGTCATAGGGTCAACAGATTATGAGTGCCTTGGAGACTATCTTGGCTACGACTTGTGGTGACCAATCTTAATGAGTCTATACGAGTTGTATAGTTACATGTAGTCACTGACAGCTAAATTTTAGTCTTAAAATTAAGGTCACTTTGGACAATTCCCTTCTCTCCCAATTAAAATCTCACATTCTTAAAGCACTTAAGAAGGGCTATTTTTCAGTCATTATGTACTCAAACACTCCCAAAGTTCTCTTAAATTCTCACAAGCAACCATACTTAGGGTTTCCAAAAAGTAGGCCATCCAAGGGCTCGAAGGTGAAATTCTTTCCATGAAACTTGGTATTTCAGGCATGTTACTCTTCACTAATTATCAATTTGCTAAAATCATGAGTTTTAAAGTGTTATTCATATGGTATTGAGGTAGGTTTTGAAAACATGTGTTGAGTGTCTTGAACAGTTATTGTTTATGTGATATTTCATGTTTGTTCCTGCATGGGTTACATTTAAACTGTGGTTTTAAAATCAGATTGATGCATGGGAATGGTGAATTAACTAGGCATTGTGATTCCCCAAACTTGTGACATTTGAGGTGGATATGAACCTAACCCCATATTGTGGAATTGGTTTTGAATATAAAAAGTATGCATATTGAACTACTCATGAACTATTTCATAATATGAAAAGCCAATAAGCACAATGATTTCTGAATTGAACCTTAAGGGGTTGTGTAATTTCCCAAGCCAATGTGTAATTGAACCAAAGGGGATTATGATTTCCCCCAAATGACGGTAAATGGTATGGCATGTTAAAGTTACCTTGCAAGTGTAGTTAGTAAGAAGATACCAACAATGTATGCCTATATGTATATCATGGTTCAATAAATGATAATGTATGTGCTGATTATTTTAATTGGGATTTAATGAGGATTGTGTAGCTGAGTGTGAAAGTTGAGGTCTTAAAGGACCAACACTAGAAATCGCAGTTGCCGACACAGGGGTCTATATGACCGGGTAGTTCGAGTAGACTTTATTATTATCATTTGATTGGGAAGTTCGAGTAGCCCACATCGTATTATATAATTTGGTATTTGTGTCACCCTGATATGTCGGGATGTTCAAGTCCCTCATAGTGCATATGTATACCCTCTAGTTCGTGCGGCCACACGCACTGGGGCCCTACCAGCTGGGGGAAATCTAGGCCCATATAGCTCGTGGGTACCTTCTTATGTTATAACAGTTGAGCAACACATTCCAGGTAATAGTTTTAAAGTGTATGTAAACCTTGTTTCCTATCCTGGCATGTGATATATATATGCATTTGATTATGTGCGTTGGTTTTAAATGATTTTGAACTATTGATCACGAGATTTTGTTATCCTTATCCTCAAGTTACATGATATTGTTCTGTCATGACCCAAACCGGGGCCCTAGCCGTGATGGGCATCCCGAACTATGAAAGGCTGAGAGCCCTTCTTACTTGCAATCATATACACCATTCATATACAAAGAGAAAATGTGGAATTACATAATAAAATGGAATCATGGTCAGCTTTGAATTCAAACTAATCAATACTGAAATGAGTTTATAAAGATCAACAACATCTAACACTAGTTTACGAAATCCCTACTAACTGAAAATAACCTCTTTCTGAAGACTGGGACAAGGCCCCCAGTCGGACTATGAATCAAAATAAAATAATAATGATATATATATTAGGCCTCCCAGAATATGAGAGGCTCACTAGCTGCAAGCTTATGACAAGTCATTCTACTGCTTATCGAGCCCCCAGGACTTTGTCTCGGAATCTTAAAATATAAGGGGTCAATACACATGTACTGGTATGCAGAGCAATCCAAAATAATGTATTTATATATATAAGATAGATGAGAGAAAGTCATGAAGAAAATTATGCATGATGTAGTTTAAAATACATGGTCAAAGTTCAAATGATCTTAAAACAATCTGTTCAACGCAGTTCTATTCTTTGTATTACTTCTGAGTTAAGTGGTACATCCCTACAAGTTTGATATTCCACGGGCTATATGGAATCCGCCATTGACTCGGCGGGGAAGCTCCCAACTCAAGTTTGCTGGAAGAGTTGGAGTGTCTGAGTCTGATACGCCATAAGGCACTAGGCCAGTGTATAATCCCTCTAAGGGACATAATAACCCGTATCGGCAAAATACACTTTCGAACAATGAGTCTTCTGAACTCGTTCCTTCTTCGAATAACCACCTAACATCTCTTTATGCCCAATTTTAGACTTTTCTGAACATGCATCTTTCTGAATTCAAAATTTGTAAATCTGAGTGAAATCTAATTTCCATTCTATTCTGTGTCTGTTATGGCATTGTCTATTTTGATATCGTCATACCAAGACTTGCAAGTCATATATCTGATCCATCATACAAGATTCTTTCATATAAAATAATGTTCAGACCACCAAAGTATTCAGACCAGTATAAGAGAATTCATATTTCAAAATATAAGTCAAAACCATGCAAGGATTCTCATCTTTTCAACAATTCCAACAAACATGTGGTGGTCATGTATTTTTGATAAAATCATACGGTTCTTTCATTATATATTTTCAGCATTTATCAACATGTAAAACCCCCTCTCTTTAATTCAAAACCATAGTCAAATCATAACCAAAATCAAGACATTTATATCATATTTCAAATAATTCATTTCGAGTAAATCATAACTTACGAAAACAAGAAACTTGTAAAAAAGAGAGGGATTTATAATAGATCATGCTCTCAATTCATCATTCAAATTCGTCAAACACATACATATATATATACTATACATGGTTATAAATCAAGTCTGGGGGAAAGGCCTCAAGGACAAAACAATAATGTCATTAAAGAATTCATAGAGTAACATTATAATACAAATTCTAAAACCCCTTTCGAAATTCATGATTTCACAATATTTAAATATTGTTGAAACAATTTTATTATGCCCATGTAGTTTAGGAAAACCCCACGTACCTTAGATTACGATATTTGAAAGATGGAACCTAGTTCTTGGTAGATGAAACCCGGATCTTGATCCTTTTCTTGGAATTCTTGATCTTAGGGGTGGGTTCTCGATCTTTTAGGAGAGGATTAGGATTGGATTTTTTAGAGAAATTGGATAATGAGGCATATAATGCCTTTGGGGAATGAATTTTAAGGTTTATAGATGTGTTTTGGTGATATAAATCCTCTTTTGGACGTTTGGGGTCGAGGGGAAAGGACCAAAGTTCCCCATGACCCTTACGAAGCTGAAACTGTGCGGGAATAGCCCCCGTGTTGCGACCCTTAGTTTGGTTAAGTATCCCTCACAACGCGACCCCTATTTGGGTCAAGTGGACCTCGCGTCGCGGGGCTATAGAGACTCTTTACTGCCTCACACAAAATATGGAATAATATTTCACTCAGCTATTGGATTTAGGGAAAATTAGTATCGTTGGAAAGCTAATTCAATTATCTATAATTTGATTGGTTTTAATATGATAAATTCTGTATATACAAAAAGTTATACTCGTTCAAAGATGACCCTTGTAGAATTGAATATCCAATTTTGGATGTATGAAGGGTTCTTAGGTCAAGTTTGCTTTAGGCCATTTCTATCAACACTTTTCACCTCATAATAACTTAATATACCAGGAGAAAGATCATGACACATGGATTTAAATAGAAACCATGAAATTCTAGTTCACACATGTAAGAACGACAGTTTGATTTCTAGATCAAAAATGCGGGGTGTTACATTATCTCCCCCTTGGGATCATTCATCCTCGAATGATAGGTAGGGGGACCTTTTGAAGATCTAAGAGTGTAGAATAAATAATGTAGTCTCACATTGAATATTTTTCATCGACAAAATATGCAAAGTCATCAAACAAGCTTCATGATAACCCCTAGCGAAATGCGTAATCACGAAACTTGGGATAATGAGACTTTACATAGGGATGATCTTGCACATGAGTTCTATGAATCATTATCATCACCACCTATGGTAGGGGTTTATTTGATGTTCATAAACCTGATTTATATTGGTACTAATCATGAATAGGATTTCGCAGAAGATAGGATTAGCAGCATTCTCTACTTTAAAAAGTACCAAAAATAGACTTAAACTTAGAGGCACTAATCATCTACACCCGAAACATTAAATAGCATAGTTCACAATCGCAAACTTACAATTCCCCAATCATGCATCTAGCCATAGGAATTTGAGTCCTACTACTTAGTACTGCTATATTGAAGCCTAACTCAGAGTAAAAAGATGCTAAGTTAAGCCATGGGACCTTGTACTTTACATTTCTTTAAGAATATTTGTTTGTTTTATCACTACTGTCAAACACACTCAAGATTTACTTTAGAGAGTACCAACCATATAGCACATAGGTTTGTGTTTTCAGAAACCACAGCATTCAAGCCTAATCATTACTACACCCACTACATGGATCTCTCCCATCTAAGAACAACAATTTCAATCACTCTCACAAATATTTTTACCACATTTCTCCTTCTTAGCTATTTCAAACAACAAAAGTTCATCTCCTTCTTTCCCCTTTAACATATAACCTCGGCTTGAGAATCATATCAAATTTTTCACCTTCAAGAACATCTACTCCCATACCTAATACACTACTACATTTCCATAACCACCATCATACTAACATACGGAGGGTCATTAAGTGACCCGAGCATAACCATCATGAATGGAAGTAACACTATCAGACTATCACTCATACTTTAGCACTACTCAAGGAGGGACATAAAGTGAAGAAACAATAGAATGGACACGGATTGCTTCAGATATCAACCATTTGGATCATAAGTAAATATTCATTCGGCACGAACACAATACAACATAATTTCCTTAGGACCGACCAAAATGAGAAATATGGATGCATATATCATGAGTTATATGATATAATGCCAAAATTTATGTCATTAACAACTAAGACAAGGATTTAGCTTAAAGTGATTGCTTCTCATTCAAAGAGCTGAAATTTTCCCATGAGTTAGAATAAACTTTATCACTTTGGCTAATTCCGGCATAAGATAATTCTGTAACGAATAGAAACATACTTTCTTAGGACCAAACATGCTATGAGACATAGATTTGGATCATGAGCAACATAACATATCTCTTGGATACTCGAAATATTAGATCACTGAGGGACATTATTGCTTCTTGTTTGGATATTGAAACATGACATGAGTTACATAGAGAGCTCAAACATTAAGCATAGGCAAGACATGAATAGATAAGACATTGGTATAAGTCCATTTAAATTGAAGTAGGAGGAGTTTGCCTGAATAGGAATTGATTTAACATGATTCTTACGTGAAACTTGACACCACAAAAAGAATTCAGGAACTACTTTAATCCATCATCTCCCCCTTAGATCAAATTCACCCTCCTAGATTTGAGAATATAACCTCGTATCAATCTATAATTATAGTTCACAATACAATAGGGGATATCGGTATAAACACGAACACAAACTTCCTTCAAGAATTTTTTTTATAAAGACACTAAATTCTTTCTGGGTCATCCCCCTTCAGGGATACTAATCATAACTTCCTCTAACCCCAAAGTCACCAACTTACGACTAACATTATTAAGGGCATCCATGCTTCCAAACACTTAATACTCTATATTCAACTCCTTAGAATACTCACACTACACCTCTAATCACATAACTTACAACTTAACAAAATTTGTAAAACCAAACCCAAGGCTCATATTGCCTACCTATATTTCCTCAATTCAACTATAATGAACACCAAATATCAACTCACCAGACTTCTCCATACTACAATTTTAAGAACAGAAACTAGGTACGTAAAATACTTATACACATAAATGCTAAACTTTTCCCCTAGTATACTCTAAAGGCATTGCTTTCCCAGAACACTACTCTTAATTTTTGCTATCCTCTATCGTCATCAACCAACAACACACAGTCTCATGAGCATACACAACCTCACTCTGTATTACATAAAAATCCACTCTCCACTACTTAATCTTCTAACATTAGATCATTAATTGCATAACTCATATCATAAGATCTTACCTAACGAGTAACGACATACTTCCAGGTGTATCATGAGATCTATCATGAGTTCCCTCCATATGGTACTCCATGTGACCATGGTGTGAAAATTCGTGGGTGATCCTTCGTTAGTTGTTCCATTAGAGAACATTGGTATTTTAGATTATCTGTCCTATGTGGAGGTCCCAGTGAGGATCTTGGATTGGAAAGTTCGTCGATTGTGAATGAAAGACGTGGCTTCGGTAAAGGACTTATGGCGGAACCAAAAGTTTGGCGAAGCTACTTAGGAGGCCGGGGAGGACAGGAAGTCCAAGTATCCATTCCTATTCCCAATTTTGTAAAATCATACTTAAGGTAAGTATTGCTCTTAGAATCTTTGTTAAAGGTAGATTATGGATTCCTTAGTCTTTTGTTTTCTAACTTAGTTAAAGGTAAAAATATCTTGTATTGCCTTGCCCAATCATTGGAGGATGAATTATCCTAAGTGGGGAGACTAAGACACCTCAAACTTTGGCCTTTGCAAAATTTCTTGAGTCTTGAACCTTCTGATCATCATACGACTCAGACTATGACTCGTATGGTATGGTTATGGGTCTAGGAACCCTAGTCATATATTGGTCATTATGATATTGTCCAAGTTTAGTTCTAGGTACGAGAGACGCCATATGAGTCATATGGTCAAGTAACGAGAAGTATAAGGTCCAATCATATGTTGTCCATTTTCTAGCCTTTAATGTTCTGCCTAGGGTACGACTTGATGATAATAGTCGTACAGTGATGATAGAAGTTGGGTAAGGGATTCGTATGTTGGACAGAATGTGGTTTTCAACTTTCTAGTCAAGTGACAACGTGAGGGTACCACTCGTATGATGTGGTTACGAGTTGGAGGATTCACTCATACCCACCTGCGAGTTTTCTATATCTTTTAATTCAAGGGTATTTTGGACATTTCCCACCCTAATCCCTTAAGACCCCATATATTATAGCACTTATTGGGCATTCATTCTACACTTTCAAAGATCAAAACACTCTCTAAACACTCTTTAAAAACTTCTCAAGGGGATTAGGCAAGGGTTTTTTCAAGGTGATTACCTAGAGGTTTAAAGATCAAAATCTCTCTGTGAATCTTCATAACTCATACATATGACTCTTCCTTCATTGTTACTTTACAAAATAATATGTTTTAAACATTGTTCATGATTCATTAATAGTAGTTTTGAAAACTATGGTTTGGGGTTTCGATGCATAATGTTAGTATTGTTTTCTTATGTTTTAAATTATGATTATACATATTTTGATAATATTTTTATACATATGGGTGCATGGGAATTGTGGTTTAATGAATGGGTCATGTTTAACCCTAGACTTGATGGTTATTGGCTTTGAATAATGTTTTTCTAATTGTAAGCCCTTAATCTATTTGTGAAAATGTCATTGAGAAGAATCTTATCACATATGAATTATGTTTGAACTAAGGCAATGGACTATGAATGTTGATGAATGGTAAATGGTTTTATGAAGGCCTTATTGGCCATCAATTGATTTGAATTATAACCTTGGTGGTATAATTAGCTAAATGGGTTTGAGTCCCTAAATATTGAATTGAATTGATGTCTTAGTTTAGACAATGGATTCGAGTCCCAAAGTTGATTCATAATGGTTATGGAATGTTGTACGCTTGCAAGTGGGGTTAGTATGACGATACCAACAGGATTTCTTTGGTAAGTAATTGTATTAATAGTTGTGTATATGTGTAATGAATGTTTTAAATTGGGATTTAAAGTGGGATGTGTAGTCGGGCCGTAAAAGTGGAGTTCGAAGGACTAACACTGGAACTACGCTAGCCGGTGTGGGTGTCTATATGCCCGGGAGGTTCAATTCCCCTGAATGCATATATAAATGGGAGGTTCGAGTCCCTCATATTGTTTTCATTGGTGCTTAAGTCACATTGATTATGCTGGATGGTTTGAGTCCCCCATAAAGGCACATATGGATATGGATATTCTCTAGTTCGTACGGTTACACGCACTGGAGCCCTTCTATCTAGGGGAGAGCTGGGCCCATATAGCCTGTGGGTGCGTTATTTTATGACGGTTATGCTACATAGCACAGGTTAAGGTTTTCAAAGTTCATGCTAAGCCTTGTTCCCTATCTTGAACTATATATATATGTATACATGTGATTACATATGATGATTTGACTTGGTTTTGAATGACAAAATTATTTTATTCCTCTATCCCTAAGTTACATGCTAGCACTCCAACCAATAAGCATCTCCGAATGTTGTATCCCAATGCGATGCAAGGGCCAAAACTTTTTTTACTTTTCCTATGCAGTGATCGGGTGTTCGAGTGGATCGTGAGTTGATATTGAAGTGGTGAGCTTCCATATTTTAGAAGGCTTCATTTAATGTTCTATATATTTCATATCTTAGATTTGGTTTTGGCTATCGTTGGATGTCCCGACATTTTATTAACTTTGGATTTGTATAGGCTTTGTGTGATTACTGTGGACTTGGGTGTATTGTTTTTAGGTATTGGTTTAGACGTTTCATGAGTTATCATTAGTATTATTTTTCACTGTCTTGTTATATGTTTGGAACTCATCCAACACTTGAGGTTGTTGAGTTTACTAGGTTTGGCAAAGGGGTGTCTCTAGTCCACGTAGGACTTGAGATGTCCATCACGGCCAGGCCCTGGTTCAGGTCATGAAAAATTTGGTATCACTGCCTAGGTTTATGGTTGATTAGGTTTCCACAAAGTCGTGTCAAGTAGAGTCTCTTTCAAGGGTGTGTAGTATACTACACTTATAAGAGAGGCTATGAGACATTTAGGAATGTTTCCGTTTCTTGTTGTCTTAATTTCTAGCTATAGAGTCTAAGGTTTTGGATTCTTTTGATTTTCCTTTGCTCATCTTTCAGATCATGCCTCTGAGAAGATATGATGTTCATGCAAACTTATTTGTTCCGCCTGGACAGAGCTTATTAGACTTTTGGGGTCCAGACCCAGTCAGGGGTCGCTGCATCTGACTAGTCTCATAGGGTCCCATCGATCCCCACTAATCGTACCTCTGAGGGTGATACTCATACTTAGTCGCCTCTCAAAGAGGTTACAAATGCTGAGTTCTGTCATTCCATTACCCTATTGACTCAGTTGGTGACGTCTCAGTCACAACAGTCATTTCTGGTGGTGTTGCTATGAGTTCGTTTGAGGCCACAAAAGTTGGCCAATTTATTAGGTTACATCCTCTAATGTGTATTGGTACAAAGGTTGGGGAGGATCCTTAAAGTTTCATTGATAATATGGAAAAAATTTTGCATGCTTCGGAGGTTAAAGGTGTAGAGTTTGTTGCCTATTAATTAAAGGATGTGGCGTACCAGTGTTCGAAGAGTGGGAACAGTTGAGAGGCGAGGATGTTGGTTCTTTCTTTTGGGATGATTTCTCTAGTGCAATTTTGGATCGCTACTTTCCTCAAGAATTGAGTGAGGCAAAAATAAAAGAATTTGTTAACTTAAAGCAAGGAAGAATGATAATCAAGCAGTATGCTTTGAAATTCCATTTGTTGTCCTGGTATGCTCCTGAATTGGTATCTAATATGAGGACCCAGATGAGAAATTTTGCTTTAGGATTGTCTCATGAGTTTATTTTTGAGAGTAGGCTGCCTTATTAAACAAGGACATGGACATATCCAGGATTGATCGGAACAGTTTTTATGCTCTCACTACGAGTCAGGAGTCTGAGGCGTCTCTAGATGTTGTTACTAGTATGTTACAACTCTTTTCCTGTGATATGTACTGTTTACTAAATTCGGGGTCCACTCTCTCTTATGTGAACCCTATGGGACCTTTGCGTTCAAAAGGATGCCATTTTGATTATGCAATGTGCCATCCACTTTTCATATATGTATAATGTCTATATTCTCTAACATGGAGGAATACATAATCGAAGTATTCATGGATGACTATTCAGTAGTTGGGGACTCATTCGATGATTGTTTGCCTATTTGGCCAGCGCACTGCAAAGATGTGAATAGAGCAATTTAATGCTAAACTAGGAAAAATACCACTTCATGGTGAATAAGGTATAGTTCTAAGGTACAAGATCTTTGAACATGGCATTGAGGTTGACAAAGTTAAGATTAAGGTAATTGAATAATTGCCACCGCCAATGTCAATTAGAGGCATACAAAGCTTTTTGGGTCATGCAGGCTTTTATAGGAGGTTCATCAAGGACTTCTATAAAATTTAAAATCCTCTATGCAAGTTTTTAGAAAAAGAGGTGAAATTTTTGTTTTATGATGCATGTCTCCAGGCTCTACATACCTGAAAGAGAAGTTGTTTTTGGCACTTATTATTGTGTATCCTTACTGGTCAATACCTTTTGAGGTCATGTATGATTAAATCAGAATGTCTTTGGGTATTTCCCTAAGCAAATGAAGAGAAAGTATCCTGCATCCCATCTACTATGCAAGCAAGGCTTTAAACCCCGCACAAAAAATTTATACAATTATAGAGTAATAATTACTTGCAGTGGTTTTTGAATTTGAAAAATTTTGATCTTATTTGATTGGGACTAAGGTTATAGTTCACACTGACCATGCAACCTTAAGGTACTTGATGTCAAAAAATATGCCAAACCAAGATTGATTCATTGGGTTCTGTTGTGGTAAGAGTTTGATTTTTAAGTAAAGGACTAGAAAGGGATATAAAATTAAGTTGCAAATCACTTATCCAGACTTAAAGATGAGGTAATGTAGAGACTGGGGGATAATATTGAGAAAGATCATACATTTCCAAATGAGAATGTTTTAACAGTATCTCAAGACCTAATACCCTGGTTTGCCAATTTTGCTAGCTATTTGGCAAGAGATTTGATCCCAGAAGATCTATCCTTCCAGCAGGGAAGGAGATTTATGCATAAGGTAAGGAAATTCTTTTGGGATGAGTCATACCTGTTTAGAGTTTATGTTGATGGTGTTATTTGAAGGTGTATCCCAGAGGTAGAGATAATGAGCATTCTAGAAGCTTATTATTCATCACAGTTGGGGGTCACCATAGTGGTACTCGCACAGCCCATAAAATCCTACATTGTGGGTTCTACTGGCCTACAATATATAAGGATACTCATGATTTTGTGAAAGCCTATGACCAATGTCAGTGTTAAGGCAATGTTTCATAGTGCCATGAACTCCCCATAACACCTATTCTGGAGTTGGAGTTGTTTGATCTGTGCGGGGTTGATTTCATGGGCCCATTTGTGAGCTCCTATGGCATAGATATATCCTGGTAGCAGTTGACTATGTGTCAAAATGGGTGCAGGCGGTTGCACTTCTAGACAATGAAGGTAGAAGTGTCACCGTCTTTTAGAAGAGAAATATCTTTTCTCAATGTGGCTCCCCACGTGAAATTATCAGTGATGGTGGGTCTCACTTTTCAGTTGCCTATTTAGAGCCCTGCTTGATATATATGGTGTAAGGCATAAGGTGGAAACACCTTACCATCTGCAGGCAAGTGGAAAAGTTGAGGTCTCCAATAGAGAGATAAAGCCCATCTTGTCATAAACTGTTAATTCCAACAAGACTGATTGGTCTAGAAAATTAGATAATGCAGTGTGGTCCTACCGGACAGCCTATAAGATCCCCATATGTGCCTCCCCATATCATATTTTATACGAAAAGGCATTCCATTTACCGATTAAGCTTGAGCATAAGGCACTATGCATTGAAAAGGCTAAATTTTGAGTGGTATGACGTAGCAAACTTGAGGTTGAGCAAGGTGAATGAGCTGGATGAATTTTGACTCCATGCTTCTGAGAGCTTGTCCATATACAAAGAAAGAATGAAGTTTTGTCATGACAGGAAAATCAAGAAAAGGGTATTTGAACCCGGTGATTTGGTCTTGTTGTATAATTCAAGACTTCACTTATTTCCGGGAAAGCTGAAATCTAGGTGACCTGAACCATTCACTGTGGTTAAGGTGTTTCCTCATGGTTCTATAGAAATAAGGCGTGATGGTGAAATATCATTCAAGGTAAACGGGCAGCGAGTAAAGCACTACATGGGAAACCTGGAGAAAGTAAAAGTCATCTATACCTTGGTGAAGTCTGAGTAGCCAAGGAAACTGAGTCGCGCCACGATAATAAATTAGGCGTTGCTTGGGAGGCAAACCAAGAAACATGGATGCTTAGTGCATCCCAGGTATGTCCCCATTCCCTTTGTTTTATATTATTTTAGCACATTGGGGTACAGTGCGTAATTTTTAGTTGGGGTGGGGTATACCATAGCCGCCGTGGGTTTTTGTTGTTGTGCTTCTTTTCCTGTCGGTCACGGTATAGTTGTAGAACCAACATGTCTAGGTTAAAATTTATTTTGGATTGTGTGTTATTTCGTATTGTGGTGTGTTTTTATATAATTAGGAGATTTTTAAGTATTTAGGACAGTTGTCATGCTTTTTGATTGATTTTTGAGAAAAATAATACCCCTCCAAAATCCAAAATTATGTTTTAGAACTGTGTGAATGTATATATGTGCGAACATTGTGGATCTTGTTATGGTATTAGGACTAGGGACATGATAATTACTTGCTAACAATTGCATCAACCAGATAAGTAGTAGCTTGTAAGATTGACATTGTTCCATCTGTGTGTGAGATGCTACTTAGTTCCCTTTGTGGGTTAAATTTTGGAACTTGCCCGGATAGTCTTGCCTAGGTTATAGGATAGTCAGTTAGAAAAGGATCATAGGCCATTTTTTATTTTAGTCCACTTTTAGCCTAAATGATCTTCCCTATATGAAATTGTATCCCTGATCCCTGTTTTGAGCCTTATAGCCTGTTCTTCTTGTGATGCAAGCATAAAGAGCACAAGGTTTACAATGTCTTGTATAAGGTTAAATTTAGACATGGATCTAGACAACACTCTTTTTCCCCATAGGCTTCACCCAATCTAAAAGGCATACTCTCTACAGTAGTATGCACATCATCAAAGGCAAATAGAGAGTAGAGAAAGGTGTCACACAAATCAACTTCAACTATGGTGCCCTTATGCAAGTACTCACTAGTTCCAAGTTCATCACCACTAGGATGCTCAACATAGGAAACACACAGAGAGCCCACTCTTTAAAGGGGACAGAGAGAGTAGAGAAGATACTCACCAACGGATGCCACTAGAAACCTACATAGAAAAATAAGTTAGGCAACCACCTATAGACAATGATGATAGACAAATAAGAGATAAGAAGGGACTTACAACGATCATTCCAAGGAGAAGGTAGTGATGTTCTAGCTAAATCTTTAGAGGTTATGACTACAAAGTGTGATGACCAACCAAATTGAGAAACTCATTCAGATCGTCCATGATAGAGCAAGGATCATGGGGTACTAGTCTAACTATGACACCATAGGCTAGTCTCAGATAGAAGAGAAAAAAAAGATGTGTTACCATAAACTCCACATCGTTCAAGTTTTTTAAAACCCTACGGAAGGGTACGAGTTTCCATAAGACAAAACCAAGCTTCCCCAAGCTTAGTTAGAAAGTGCGACAGAATAAAATGATGACATCACAGATTGGGTTTCCCCAACCCAAGACAAATGATAAGTTAAATAGAAAAATAAAACCAGACCTATGGGTGGTAATCCTATCAGTAGGATGAGAAACTTCCGCGTGAAAGTCAAATGTCCAAATGCAAGTGTCATGAATAGAAAGAATAATTGTTGAGGTTACCTCGAATAGGTATTTCTCAAATAGGTTAATCATATCTTTCTTGTGATGATGGGCCCTTAAAGTCATCACAAGTATAAAATATCATTACATAATATACTTCTCGGTGAAGCTAGAAGTGACCCTGCCCCTGCATAGCCACAGGACGAATCATCTAAGCTTACTGAAAGATGATGGGAACTAGAAGAATGAGACATGAGCAAAGTCTGGAAAAGATTATCTTATAATTGGACAAATATCTTGGAAAGTTTCTTTTTGAATAAACAAGATTGTAAGATAATGCAGGTAAAAAGTAAAGGAAACTTTGTTGGAGAAGTTTAATATATAGTCACGTTGGAGGAATATGAATCATTGGGGAATGTAAAGAGTCAGTACAAGTCTCAAGGAGAAATGTAGCCTCTTATTTTATGAACACGTGTCAAAAAAGAGATAAGATTTGACATACAATGGCGTTAAAGGTCCAAGTGAAGTAATGCTTTAAGGAAGAGGGAACAAAATTAGAGGTGAGTGTAAGGAACATTTTAGGGATTAATTATTTCTTTGCTCAAATTAGGTTTGCGCGATCATAAGACAGAGAGACTATCTGTATGAGGTAAATATAACTTTTATAGGATTAGGACAAATAGGACGACATGAACCAGGTATAATAGGACCCAACCCACAGTGACATCATCTTGAGAATGATGTCAATACAATGAGACTTCCACTCAAGAAAGAGTGAATTAGCTCGAGACTAGCTAGGATGGTGATCACACGCTAAAAAATAAATAAAAGGATAATGTATCAAGGCCTTCAGAGAGCAACGACAGCCTTTAATAGAATCGAGTCTGACACACGCTAATAGGTTGTATACTCTTCAATGACACAAGGAAAGTGGCATTATCCTATTGTCCATGGGCAATACTGGTACCCCATAAATCTTAACTCCCTCGGTATTATAAAGGACCCAATTTCTGCTTTACTCCCTCTCTATTGTAAAGGATTTAATTTTTGCTTATTTCTATCTTAAGCGATAAAAATCTTAGTTGCATTATTAAAATATCTATTTATTTAGTTGATTTACTATTTTCCTATCATTATGTTTGTTTACTTTGCTCTTATGGTTATAACTTTACTATAGTTGAAAGAATGTCACAACCCAAAAGTCGAGGTCATGATGACACCTACCACAACCAAATCTGGGTAGGTAAGGTGAAAAATCATAATACATATAAAATACTAAAAAGAGAAGAAATGAAACAATACAAGACTTTTAGAACAAAGTCAAGCCATACTAGTCATAAAATTCGAAATATATGAATGAAAATACAATTAAACCCTAAATCCTAGTGTCATAAGTATGAAGAGCATCTATACAATACTGAAATCTAATAACACATAGTTGTCTCCGAATACAAGACACAAAGAATAAATAGAGGCTAGAACAAGGCTCTAGACAGGAGCTCACCAGTACTTTGGGTCAACTCTCATAGCATGAATCATCTATCAAGGGTCATACTCATACTAAAATCTGGACTGAAAGGGCATAGAAGTAGGAGTGAGTAAGGTTCACTTATACTCAGTAGGTAGAAAAGGCTGAGTGAGCAAAGAAAAGAATGAAACAAGTAAAGAATACTATAAGCACGCTTCCACATGTATACAGAATAGTTCCCAATGGTGGCTCAAATAGTATCTCGTAACATTTCTACAAGTATAATATCTATATAAGAATAACTATGCACGAACATATTAAACAAGGCTAAAGATGCCATATGAAAATACATAAATAGAAGTTCAAATGATGTAAAGAAATACAAATTTAATGGGATGAAGTTAAAGTGTGTCATTGCGTGGTAGCTATTTCATGGACTCATTTACACCTTCCGAGTATAAGCTTCTAGGACATGGCCCATTGGGGTTCGCAACCCATATACTTTCACAATCTCAATCTCATATCTCAATCAATATTGCTAGCAAAACTTTGGTCAAAAGTTTTATAAAGTATTTTATTTTCTTTCAAAATCAATGATTTTTTGTGGTGCTAGTCCCATGTATATGGATGAATGAAATGGGGATGCATGCCCATAATCAATGCAATATCGTATATAATGAATCAAGCCCATGATTGTATTAAATAAGCTCAAATCTCCTTAATAACTCAATAAATCATGATATAAGTTATTTCATGGCACCACAGTAATGAACAGTCATGTAAGACGTCAATAATATTAATTCAAGCCCCCACTCGGTCATCGCAATAAATATAAATGGCAAATAATGATCAAAGAAGACCAATATCAATCCTTCACTTGGATATCACCATAATAATTATCTCTTAAGTCAAATATAATATTCATATCACCCCTACTCGGGCATCATAACAATGATAATCTCTTAAGTTAATAATAATGCTCAATTAGCTCCCTAGACAGGCATATTATTAAAAAACTATCTCATAATGATAAAATAACTATCTTAAAATGCAAATCTCATGATGCAATATCTAAACCCAATAGCATACTTTATATGAATGGTTAACTATTCAGTCCAATGTGAAGAAAGTTAAGCCATAACCTACCTCAAAAAGCCAAAACTCAATCTTGCATCCTTCAACATGGAGCTTGTCTTTATGAGTGGTCTCACAATGGATCAAATCTATCAAAAATAAAATCTCTATATGTAAAAAGGATTCCATTGATATCTATATTGGCTACTTTCATACGAGTCTAAAAATACTTTCATACGAGTCCAAAAATAGTTCAAAAATCAACTTATAATCAAAAAGGGATTGAACTGAAATTTTCTCAAATAATCCTATTTTTTATACTATGAGGGTTCTAAATATGAAAATTCAACCAAAAATGAGTTGAAATCAGATTTGAACTCACAGAAAAATTAACTTTGTACTTTACCGAGTAAAAAACCCTAAAATTCAACTTTAAAATCAAAGATTTGAAGCTAGATTTGTAAAGAAATTAATAAAAATTGATGAAAATATAAGTTTAGGATTTACCCATGCAAGATTACTGAAAATTTCCTTTGAAATCGCCGAGAAATGACCCTCAAGCTCTAAAATAGTGAAAATGGAGTTTTGAATGAGAAAAGAATTAAATTCTATCCAGGTATAATTTACTCTTCGCGACCATGGGCCCCAAGATACGAACATGAAGACTAACTCAACCGAGTGCTAAAATACGGTCAAACCATCGCATTTACGATGAAGACTGACCCAGACCCAAACCTGCCTAACCCTTTACAAACGGTCCTGCCATCGTGTTCGCACTGAATAATATTTTTCTTCACCGTGAATGTGACCATGGGCCTATAACGCGAAGAAGGATTCATATTGCACCAGATATCAGCAAAACCAGCAGTGTACAAGTCTTGAAATATCTCTGAATAAACCCTCAAGATTCGTTCAAGATCCATACAAATAAACCAAATATGCTACTGGCCTATTTAGATTCAATAAAATTGTTAGATTTATGAAAAATGTTCCTTTTCAACAAGTTAGCTACCGAAACCCCTTCAAGCTATATTAATTAGTTTTTGTCTAAACACATGAAATACAATATAAAGGCTCAAGAATTGAACTAATCATACTACTAGCTCAAAATTGATATTCTAGATCTCATGAAACTAACAGAATCACCATCTGACACTTCGATCACAAAATATTATCCAAAGTTAAACTAATCACTTATAAGGCTACTCAAAACCTCAAACTCCCTCATAACACTCTCAAACGCTTCGAGGACCGTACCAACCAACCCCAAAACTCATAAATAGCATATAGTAATTATGGAGAAGGTAAAATGATTAAAACACAGTAAAAGCTAAAATTTACTACAATGATTGTTACAACGATGGTCTACGTTGTCACTCAAATTTGTTCCAAAAGTTATCTTATTAATATATTTTGTCTTTCTTTTACATTATTCACTTCTTAGAAAATGTTCACTACTAATTAAAAATTAAGACCGTAACACATAATTTTAACCTACAAATAAATTTAACTATCCCAAATCGACGGTAAACAACACTAACTATTACCTAATTAATCTTTTAAGAACAGAAAAGGGAAATTCTTGTTTTGGTATTTTTTTCTTCTTACTTCATCCTAAGAACTCTCACCTTTATATTTCTTTTATGATAATTAGGATGCACAACCTTAAGATTGAAAGTAGAGGATGTTTATCATCTGCACAATCTTATATTGTCAAATTCTTTTTTTGATATCTTTGATTTGTGCTTTTTTTTCTTATAATACATGGTTACAAAATGCTGGATAGTAATAAAATGATTTCTGGTCATTTTTGACTTGGAAATGAAATTGGTGGCCATAGGCAAGTGTAGTACTTTTTCAAGTGGATGAACATTTATAAGAGGGAAAGAAGGTTCATTTCCTTGCACTGCTATTGCACATGTCTAGGCCGGCGCTATTGGAAATAAAGTAAAAATGAAAAGACTTTGACATAACATGGATGTGTTCTTGAATTATGTGTACAAATTTAACTGGATAAATGTGTGTCCTTCAATATAGATATGTCATGGAAATTACCAAGGGTCTAAGATCTATGTACGTTCGATGTAAAAAATAAGGAAAAAGGCATCAAAACAACCTTAAACTATACTCGAAAAGTCAAAGATGCAACTATTAAAGTGACCTAATACACACTTGTACTATTTAAAAGTAAATTTATTTTCTCCCTAAAATCTGACATGGCACAAAAATAAAAATAAACAAAAAAGAGGTGTGTTTCTAAAAAAATTTTACGTTTTTCTTTTTTATTTTTGATTTTTTCACTTTTTTATATTTTTCTTTCTTTCTTTGTTGCATCATCATTATTTTCTTCTCTCTTCTCCAACACCCACACTGAACCACCATTTTTGACATTACATTCAAAGAAAGTTTCATCTTTCCCACTCTCTTTCTCTTCAATATCATTTGTATTTCCTCATTAATAGTTACGTCTTCATTCTTTTTTTTCTCAAAGAAAATCATACACCCATTTCATTAAAATAATGAGAAAAGCTAAAATAATCCACGAGCCACAAGTTAAAAAAATGTAACTTTTTGAATGAAAAAACATTGTTTTATTAGAATTATAGGTTTTTCAATAGTTTTTTATTAAAAAAAAAGTTATTTGTTAGAAAACTCAATTCGAGGGAGTAAACAATTTAATGGTCTAAAAGCTAAAAAAAATTCATTGATCTTTTTTCGAATTGATACTGACTTTTCTGGTATATGTTGTTCTTTTGTTATGGGTTCAAATGCATATCTTTTGATTGCACTGTCAACATATGTTTTAGAATTTTGAATCTAATGAATACTAAAAAAATTGAGTTTTTTTTATTGATTTTGAATTTCCTTATTTAGGTTGTAAGAATTAATGTTTGTTTTAATTTAATGTTTTTGCAAATTATAAGAATTTAAGCTTTGATTGATGAGGTGGATTTTGTTGGGTGATGGATAGCAAAGAAAAAAGAATTGAAGGTGGTGGTGAAGAAGAAATTGATGGCGATAATGGTGGTGTATGGCGAAGAAGAAGAAGAAAAAGAATTAAATGTGATATGGTGATGGTTACAAATAAATAAATGGTGGTTATGATGGTCGAACATAAATTTTTCGATGAGATGAGATTGGAGTGGATGGGTTAGCGATGAAGAAGGTGTATTTAATGGAATTTTTAGTAATTAATTAGAGATTAATTAGTGTGAAATATGATTAACAAAAAAGGTTAATGAGTAAAGAAAAGAAAAGATAAAAGATATAACAATTATAACTTCTAGAGCCGTCAATATGGGTGGCCCGTTGGGTCGGCTCGATCCAGTCTGTAATTTGATAGGGTTGGGCTAAAATTTTTACAGCCCGTTTAAGAACAGAGTTTTTTAGCCCGACCCATATAAGCTCGTTGGCCCGTGGGGCTTGAGTAATGTGGGTTGGACTGGGCTGGCCCATGGGCCAAATAAAAAATAATTAAAAAAATAGAATAGAGGACTAAGAATTAAAAAAGGGGTAAATCTCAAGAATAAACCCAAATTAGGGTAGCTTTCAAATTTTAGCCCCAAATAAAAAAGTTTTCTTAAAATATCCTTTACCTATTAACTAACATTTTTAGGACGAAATTGCCCCTGTCCAATGGAGTAAATTACATAAATGATCATCATAATGGATAACAACTCCATATTTATATCTTTAACTTTTATATTTTTTTCTCTTTTTATTTTACTTTGATTTTTTTCTCTTTTTATTTTTGATTTTTCTCAACCCTTACATTTTTCCTCTCAACTTCTTTTTATTTTTATTTTTTATTTTTACTTTGATTTTTTATTTTATCTTTCCTCTTTTTTTGTTCTTTTTAGTTTTTCCCAACCCTTACTTTTTTTCTTTACACCTCTCAATGTCCACTTTTATAAAAAAAAAACTTTTTTTATTTTTCTTTAAATTTTATTTTTTCTTTATAAATTTTTATCGACCTTTATTTTTATTTAATCTTTTTTTTATTTTTATTAACCTTTATTCTTTTCCTATTCTCTCTCAACTTTTACATTTTCTTTGATTTTTATTTTTTTAATATTTTTTTTATTTTCTTCTTTTTTCATAATTTTTATTATTTTTGTTCTTTTCTTCGAATTCTTCCATTCAAGTTACATCTCATGAGCAAGAGTTGACACTATCACGTTATAAAGGCAAGACTTATGACTTTCAAACAACAAGCTATGTTTCACGGGCAAGAGTTGACATTATCATATTGTAGAAGCAAGACTTATGACTTTCAAACAACAAGCTATGTTTCATGGGCAAGAGTTGACACTACCACATTGTATTTTTATTTCAGACATGTTTTATAACTCTTACCTTAGAGGAAAGACTAAGCTCAGGGACTTTCAAACTACAAATTATGTCCCACGGACAAGAGTTGACTCTACCACAATATGTCTTCATTTATGAGATGTTCTACAACTCTTGCCTTAGAGACAAGGCTTAGCTCAAGGACTTTTAAACTGCAAATTATGAGTCACGGGAAAGATTTGACTCTTCCACATTATGTTTTCATTTATGCGATGTTCTACAACTATTATCTTAGAGGCAAGACTTAGCTCAAGGACTTCAAACAACAAATTATGCCTCACGGGCAAGAGTTGACTCTTCCACATTATGTTTTCATTTATGCGATGTTCTACAACTATTATCTTAGAGGCAAGACTTAGCTCAAGGACTTCAAACAACAAATTATGCCCCACGGACAAGAGTTGACTCTACCACATTATGTTTTCATTTATGAGATGTTCTACAACTATTGCCTTAGAGGCAAGACTTGGCTCAAGTACTTTCAAACTACAAATTATGTCCCACGGGCAAGAGTTGACTCTATCACATTATATTTTCATTTATGAGATGTTCTACAACTATTGTCTTTGAGGAAAGACTTAGCTCAAGTACTTTCAAACTACACTACTAGAAAACTACTTATTACCTGGGAATTTTACCTATGAATAATATCGTAGGAAATACATGGGGATTTACCTACGAAATTATTAAATTCGTCAATATTAAAATATATTACCTGCGAACTATATATTTGCAATAAATTCCGCAGGTAAATTTGGCGCCATATTGCGCAAATTTTATACTTGCGACATTACCTGGGGAAATATATCAGCGGGTATTTTATCTCTAGGTAAATCCGCAGGTATATGAACAAATATATATATTTTTTAAATCCGTAAAAAAATTCTCAGGTAATTTATCCTACGAATTTACTTAGAGATATTTTGGTGGAAATTTATGTAATGGATTTTATTACCTGGGAAATTATTTGGGTATTTTGTGCTACGAATTTTGCTGGGGATTTATTCTTGGGGATTTACCTGTGAAATTATTACTTGCGACATTACCTGGGGAAATATGTCGATAGATATTTTATCTCTAGGTAAATCGCAGGTATATGAATAAATATATATATTTTTTAAAATCCATAGAAAAATTTCCAGGTAATTTATCCTGCGTATTTACTTAGAGATATTTTGGTGGAAATTTATGTAATGGATTTTATTACCTGGGAAATTATTTAGGGATTTTGTGCTGTGAATTTTGCTGGAGATTTATTCTTGGGGATTTACCTACGAAATTATTACTTGCGACATTACCTGGAGAAATATATCGGCAGATATTTTATCTCTAGGTAAATCTGCAGGTATATGAATAAATATATATATTTTTTAAATCCATAGAAAAATTCTCAGGTAATTTATCCTATGGATTTACTTAGAGATATTTTGGTGGAAATTTATGTAATGGATTTTATTACCTGAGAAATTATTTGGGGATTTTGTGCTGTGAATTTTGCTGGGGATTTATTCTTAGGGATTTACCTACGAAATTATTACTTGTGACATTATCTGGGGAAATATATCGATGGGTATTTTATCTCTAGGTAAATCCGCAGGTATATGGATAAATATATATATATTTTAAATCCATAGAAAAATTTCTAGGTAATTTATCCTACGGATTTACGTAGAGATATTTTTCTAGAAATTTATGTAATGAATAGTATTACCTAGGAAATTATTTGGTGATTTTGTGCTGCGAGTTTTGCTGGAGATTTATTCTTGGGATTTAGCTGCAAAATTATTACTTACAACATTACCTGGGGAAATATATCGACAGATATTTTATCTCTAGGTAAATCCGCAGGTATATGAACAAATATATATATATTTTAAATCCATAGAAAAATCTCCAGGTAATTTATCCTACAGATTTACTTAGAGATATTTTGGTAGAAATTTATGTTATAGATTTTATTACCTGGGAAATTATTTGGGGATTTGGTTTTGCGAATTTTGTTGGGGATTTATTCTTGGGGATTCACCTGCGAAATTATTACTTGCAATATTTTCTGGGAAAATATATCAGTGGGTATTTTATCTCTAGGTAAATTCGCAGGTATATGGATATATATATATATATATATATATATATATATATATATATATATATATATATATTAAATTCATAGAAAAATTTTGAGGTAAAATAATCTTGATTTTATATAATTTCTTTTATAGTGTAAGTAGGGGCGCGGAGTCAGATATGATCATAGGGGTTAATCCGAATTCTCTTTAGTGAAAAATTATATGATCGCTATTTTACATTTGATCCTAATGTACCCATAGAATGCTATGTATTCTCCACTTTTGAATCTCGCAAAGAGAAAATGTTTTTTCCTCTGACTTATGTAAATGATGGATTTATAAATAATTTAATTAAAAAATTTTATTTTATCTTATTGACAATCTTTTACAGTCGCATAAATATCACGACTTGTCATATTTTAAAGTATTATTTTTTTCTTAAACTTTATGCTTAATAAACTTAAATCGTATAAATTGAACAGTGAAAGTATGTTATTTTGCTTCAAATTACTACACTAATTAAACTAAATATACATTATTTTTAGGGGAAAAGATCAAGTGAATAAAATAATTTATTTTGTAAGCCTCTTTATTTCATTTACAAATTAATTATACTATCAATTATTTCAGTTTGTGGCAAAACTATTAATCGATGAATCTTCTAATTTATGTGATATTTTTTTTCTTTTAATGATCAAACTATACGAATTTTGGAAAATATTTTAAATTATATGTACATTTTTATAATCATTGACATGACACGAATGACAATTTATGATATTTTTGGGATAAAATTTGAATATACTTATTATAATTTTAAAATATTGAAGATAAATCAAATTAATTGAATGCCATATAAATTGAAAAAAAAGAAATATTGTATACTCATTCAAATCATATATCATATAACTATAAAAAAATTCAAAAGAAATTATAATTTGAAACAAAAGATATTTTTCGGATAAAATTTGAATATACTAATTATAATTTTAAAATATTAAAGATAGATCAAATTAACTGAATGTCATATAAATTGAAACAAAAGAACTATTGTATACTCATTCAAATCACATATCATTTATCATTAGGGTGGACATCCTGTTTGTTCGATTTGCTTGTTTAATATTGGTTTATTTTTTCAATTTTTGGATTGACGAAAATGACAGCCGTAATCAATCCAAAATAAATTCGATTTGATTGGATTTCTATAAATTTGGTTCAATTATTTCAAATTTTTATTTTGATTTTGAAGATTAAAGTAGTGAGTCTTTCTTTGTCATGACCGGGCATTTAAAATTTGTGAATTTTTTTTAGAAATCATATTTGCGATTTTTATTTTGAATTCTTTGATGTGTATCAATTGAGTTTAATTTGACTCAATCGAAATCATCAATTCAATTTATTTAACCCAATATCTAATCCCAATTTGACTCATCTGCTCAAGTCTAATTTCAATCGCTCATCATCTTTGATCAGCGGCTAATATTAAATCAATTTTCACTAATATTTTTCTTGAAATTGGACAGCTTCAGACTATTTTTCTTGAACCGAGGGTATATTGAAAACAACCTATCTACCTTAGTAGTAAGGTCTGGATACATTGTACCCTCATCGGACGTCAATCTGTGGGAATAAATCGGGTTACTTATGTTGACACCCAATTTTGACCTTAGGCTGTTATTTTAGCAAAATTATTAATTTTAAATGTTGATATTTTCTACGCATTATTTTGATATCAAATAAATATTAACGTGTCGCAATCAGGATTTGAAAATGTACAATTTATTTTTATATTATTATTTTTTACATTATCTAATATTTTAAATAATTTTGCTAATATTTATTAAATCATTTCCACAATTATACATGCCCATAATTTACAAACATTGTCTATTATTATTATTATTATTATTATTATTATTATTATTATTACATCTTTCCTACATTTGTTAAATAGCAATCTAAGTCAATTCAATTTGCCCAGCTTTTGTAATGTCTAGCCAAATTCTTATTCAATTAATATCAATTTTAGTCAGAATTGATATTAATTCAAGCTGAATAAACCTTAGCTTGACTCATTTTTGAAAATACTTGTGAAGCTCACACGAGTTAATCAAGCAGCTGAATATGATATCAAAGATGTATTTGAGCTGATCATCAATCTTATCTTGATTCGTTATTGAGATCGAAAAACTAATGGTCATTAGTGACGGATAAGTATTTCAAGATTAACTAACACCTCTACCCAAATACACGTAAAATAATCTTAATTCTACACGTGTGTTGTCTATTGTTAATAGCGATACCTTATTATATTTATTAAATAGCAGCCTAACTTAAAATAATTTTTCCTAATTTGTTTAAATTCTAGCCATCTTGTACTCAATTAATATCAACTTTAACCAAATTAACATAAATTTTATAGCCAATTTGTATTCAATTGATGACAATTATAGCCAAATTGATAACAATTTTAAGTTCAAATTGAAATTCAATGTTTCTGACCCTTTTTAAATAACTTTAATCTCAGTCATTGATCAAAACCAATCTAACGGCTGAGATCAAATTTCTCACTTCTCTCCTTTTAAGCAAAACAAGAAACCCTAATCTCATTTCCACCAAAACCATCTGCCTATTTCCCTATCTTCCCTCTCTTTCCTCTCTCTATACTTCCTCTTTCTCTCTAAAACTAAAACAATTGATGTCGTCTCCACCGCCTTCACTGGCGCCTCCACCGCCTCCTTTCCCAACCCCAGCTATAGTGGCAACAACAATACTAGTCGTCCCTCTGTTATCCTTTTCAACCATCCTCGCTGTTGTACTGTTCCACTTCCTGAAAGGTACGTGTAGTAAAAGATGATGCACAATAAAGGTCAGGTTACGTTCAACTATTTTCTTTTTCCTGTGATTACTGATCAGGATTTTGTTTTTACAGACTGTTCAAATAGTTCTTGCTACTCACATTAGTAAGCCAAATGGCATCAACGTTGTTTCAATTCCTCGGGGCATTTGGCAGGCCCCTAGGTGTTGCTAGTATAATTGGATCATTTTTCTGATTTTACAATTCGCATTGGGAGGATTCGTACTTTCACGAGGTATATTTGGTCATTTATATGTCTACAGTAGCTCTTTCTTTGCTTAAACCGACTAGCGCAAATTTTTTGATCATCTACTTTGTTTAATGTTGTAGATAATGTGAAGAGCTAGTAGATATGGGGTTACTGGATTTCACCAATGATGTATTTTGTGAATGCAATCCTTGTGAACGAATTCGATGGAAAGAGGTGGAGACGTGTAAGTTTCTCTATCTGGTGTTTCTTAAACAAAATTGTACTGTTCGTACAAGATCTAGCTGTCTGTGACCGTTAATATCCAAAATTAAATGTGAGAGAATGGAAAAGTTAATGCCTTGTTTTACTATAGATCTTTATTTAGGTTGTCAAGAGGCAAAATCATCCATCAATATCCAAAATTAACTAACTTTTATTTTGAATTTAGTAAGGTACATGGTCACTTTAGAAATGAATTAGTGACATCGATTCGTTTAAGTGTAGGTACTTCAAATGTGAACTTGTGTTTTGAATTTAGTTTAGTTTGGTAACTTGTGAAGTGAATTAATGACTTCAAATTTTTAAGTGTAGGTACTTGAAAGGTGAATTTTTGTTTTGAATTTAGTAAGGTACATGGTCACTTGAGAAGTGAATTAGTGACTTTGATTTGTTTAAGTGTAGGTAATTAAAATGTTAACTTGTGTTTTGAATTTAGTTTAGTTTGGTAACTTGTGAAGTGAATTAGTGACTTGAAATTTTTTAAGTGTAGGTACTTGATAGGTGAAGTTTTGTTTTGAATTTAGCAAGGTACATGGTCACTTGAGAAATGAATTAGTGACTTCGATTTGTTTAAGTGTAGGTACTTGAAATGTGAACTTGTGTTTTGAATTTATTAAAGTACATAGTCACTTGAGAAGTGAATTAATGTCTTGAAAATATTTAAGTGCAGGTACTTGAAATGTGAATTTGTTCTTTGAATTTAGTAAAGTGTGGTCACTTGAGAAGTAAATTAGTGACTTGAAAATGTTTAAGTGTAGGTACTTGAAATGTGAACTTTTATTTTGAATTTAGTAAAGTACATGGTCACTTGTGAAGTGAATTTGTTACTTGAAATGCTTAAGTGTAGTTACTTGAAATGTGAACTTTTGTTTTGAATTTAGTAAAGTACATGGTCACTTGAGAAGTAAATTAGAAACTTGAAAATGTTTTAAGTGTAGGTACTTAAAATGTGAACTTTTGTTTTGAATTTAGTAAAGTACATAGTCACTTGAGAAGTGAATTAGCAACTTGAAAATGTTTTAAGTGTAGGTACTTAAAATGTGAACTTTTGTTTTGAATTTAGTTTAGTTTGGTAACTTGTGAAGTGAATTAGTGACTTCAAATGTTTAAGTGTAGGTACTTGAAAGGTAAACTTTAGTTTTGAATTTATTAAGGTACATGGTCACTTTAGAAATGAATTAGTGACTTCGATTTGTTTAAGTGTAGGTACTTCAAATGTGAACTTGTGTTTTGAATTTAGTTTAGTTTGGTAACTTGTGAAGTGAATTAATGACTTAAAATGTTTACGTGTAGGTACTTGAAAGGTGAGCTTTTGTTTTGAATTTAGTAAGGTACATGGTCACTTGAGAAGTGAATTAGTGACTTTGATTTGTTTAAGTGTAGTTAATTGAAATGTGAACTTGTGTTTTGAATATAGTTTAATTTGGTAACTTGTGAATTGAATTAGTGACTTGAAATTTTTTAAGTGTAGGTACTTGATAGGTGAAGTTTTGTTTTGAATTTAGTAAGGTACATGGTCACTTGAGAAGTGAATTAGTGACTTCGATTTGTTTAAGTGTAGGTACTTTAAATGTGAACTTGTGTTTTGAATTTATTAAAGTACATAGTCACTTGAGAAGTGAATTAATGACTTGAAAATGTTTAAGTGTAGGTACTTGAAATGTGAATTATTGCTTTGAATTTAGTAAAGTGTGGTCACTTGAGAAGTGAATTAGGGACTTGAAAATGTTTAAGTGTAGATACTTGAAATGTGAACTTTTATTTTGAATTTAGTAAAGTACATGGTCACTTGTGAAGTGAATTTGTTACTTGAAATGCTTAAGTGTAGGTATTTGAAATGTGAACTTTTGTTTTGAATTTAGTAAAGTACATGGTCACTTGAGAAATGAATTAGCAACTTAAAAATGTTTTAAGTGTAGGTACTTGAAATGTGAACTTTTGTTTTGAATTTAGTAAAGTACATGGTCACTTGAGAAGTGAATTAGCAACTTGAAAATGTTTTAAGTGTAGGTATTTGAAATGTGAACTTTTATTTTGAATTTAGTTTAGTTTGGTAACTTGTGAAGGGAATTAATGACTTGAAATGTTTAAGTGTAGGTACTTGAAAGGTGAACTTTTGTTTTGAATTTAGTAAGGTACATGGTCACTTTAGAAATGAATTAGTGACTTCGATTTGTTTAAGTGTAGGTACTTCAAATGTGAACTTGTGTTTTGAATTTAGTTTAGTTTGGTAACTTGTGAAGTGAATTAATGACTTAAAATGTTTAAGTGTAGGTACTGGAAAGGTGAACTTTTGTTTTGAATTTAGTAAGGTACATGGTCACTTGAGAAGTGAATTAGTGACTTTGATTTGTTTAAGTGTTGGTAATTGAAATGTGAACTTGTGTTTTGAATTTAGTTTAGTTTGGTAACTTGTGAAGTAAATTAGTGACTTGAAATGTTTTAAGTGTAAGTACTTGATAGGTGAAGTTTTGTTTTGAATTTAGCAAGGTACATGGCCACTTGAGAAGTGAATTAGTGACTTCGATTTGTTTAAGTGTAGGTACTTCAAATGTGAACTTGTGTTTTGAATTTATTAAAGTACATAGTCACTTGAGAAGTGAATTAATGACTTGAAAATGTTTAAGTGTAGGTAATTGAAATGTGAATTTGTGCTTTGAATTTAGTAAAGTATGGTCACTTGAGAAGTGAATGTGACTTGAAAATGTTTTAAGATTAGGTACTTGAAATGTGAACTTTTGTTTTGAATTTAGTAAAGTACATGGTCCCTTGTGTAGTGAATTTGTTACTTTAAATGTTTAAGTATAGGTACTTGAAATGTGAACTTTTGTTTTGAATTTAGTAAAGTACATGGTCACTTGAGAAGTGAATTAGCAACTTGAAAATGCTTTAAGTGTAGGTACTTCAAATGTGAACTTTTGTTTTGAATTTAGTTTACTTTGGTAACTTGTGAAGTGAATTAGTGACTTGAAAATGTTTAAGTATAGATATTTGAAATGTGAACTTTTATTTTGAATTTAGTTTAGTTTGGTAACTTGTGAAGTGAATTAGCGACTTGAAGTGAAAACAAGAAAAGCGACCACATTTGGTCGGTTTTTGTGGTCGGTTTTCTTATTTTTTCATGTAGTGGTAGTTACTTGAAAATATGATTAAGTATGCTGACTTGAAACGTGTACTAGTGACTTGAAAATTTTTAAAGTGTAGTTACATGAAATGTGAATTAGTTACTTGAAAGTGGTTAAGTATAGTTACTTGAAAATGGTTAAGTATAATTACTTGAAATGTGAATTAATTATTTGAAAATTGTTAAGTGTAGTGATTTGAAATATGTACCAGTGAATTGAAAATGGTTAAGTGTAGTGACTTGAAATGTGAATTAGTTACTTGAAAATGGTCAAGTGTAGTGACATGAAATGTGTACTAGTGACTTGAAAATGGTTAAATATAGTTACTTGAAAATGCTAATATATACATATTTATATTTGTTGATTGTTATGATTTTATTTGATACTATAATATTATATAATTATGCTAATAATGTATTTTTAGCACTTTTTATGACCTGAATTAACATATTCTTATGCAGAATGAGTTTGAAAGAAAGAAACAAGATATATTAGTTGCTCAAAGTGCATCATTTGTGGAAGGAGGATAAGAAAGGAATTAGACTTCTTGATGAAGCATGTATACAAGAAATCATCTTCAAATGATGAATGCCCATCTCAAGAAGACAACCAAGCTTATGAGGATGAAAGTGATGGTGACTCTGACGACGTGAATGAAATTGATAATTTTGATAACGTGAATGAAAGTGATCTGATCCTAATGGTTGGTATTTTTATTGAGTATTCAAGTTTACAATATTTTGTTTTGGACTATTTAGGATTCATACATTGATTATTGATGTGTATGTTTTGAATTATGTTTTTTTGTTTGCTGTAAGGGTTTACATTAGATTTGTATTGAATGATGTTTTTGAGAATTATTGAAGGTTTTGAATAGATTTTTAATTAATTGTGAAATATTTTTAGTAATTTACGTGTGAATTATTATTTCAAAATTTTTATGGGGATGTACATGCTAAATATTTATGAAAATTTCCTTGAAAAATTTTGTTCTTGCAGATTTATTTGGGGTATTTCATATGAATTTTCTTGCGGAATAGTTTCATAAATATCTGCAAGAAATTTTACCAAATAATTCATGCAAATTTTTTATGGTTAATCGCAAATAAATTCGCAAATAACGTGTACCTGCGGATTTATTTTCGCAGCTAAATTACCTAGGGATTTACTTGAGAATCTTCGTGGGGAATAATTTGAGATTTTTTTTCCTAAAAATCCGCAGGTAAAATCCTTTTTATGAAATTTTACCAAATAATTCATGCAAAATTTTGATGTTTAATCGCAAATAAATTCGCAAATAACGTACCTACGAATTTATTTCCGCAGCTAAATTACTTAGGAATTTACTTGAAAATATTCGTGGGGAATAATTTTGATTTTTTTCGTGAAAATTCGCAGGTGAAATCCGCAGGTAAATCCTTAAATAACATACCTGCGAATTTATTTTCGCAGCTAAATTACCTAGGGATTTTATAAATCCGCAGGTAATAATTACCTACAAAGATATTTCCTTTGGATTCTAATTGGTAAGAAAATCTCCAGGTAATCAAATTACCTAGGGATTTTACCACATTATTCCTATGAAAATCCCCAGGTAATAAGCAATTTTCTAGTAGTGCTACAAATTATGCCCCACGGGCAAGAGTTGACTCTACCACATTATGTTTTCATTAATGAGATGTTCTACAACTATTGCCTTAGAGGCATACTTAGCTCAAGGACTTTCAAACTGCAAATTATGCCCCACGGGCAAGAATTAACTCTACCACGTTATGTTTTCATTTATGAGATGTTCTACAACAATTGCCTTAGAGGCAAGACTTAGATCAAGGACTTTCAAACTACAAATTATGCCCCACGGGCAAGAGTTGATTCTACCATGTTACGTTTTCATTTATGAGATGTTTTACAACTATTGCCTTAGAGGCAAAACTTAGCTCAAGGACTTTCAAACTACAAATTATGCCCCACGGGAAAAAGTTGACTCTACCACATTATGTCTTCATTTATGAGATGTTCTACAACTCTTGCCCTAGAAATAAGACTTAGCTCAAGGACTTTCAAACTACAAATTATGTCTCACGGACAAAAGTTGACACTACCACGTTATGTCTTCGTTTATGAGATATTCTACAACACTTGTCTTAGAGGCAAGACTTAGCTCAAGGACTTTCAAATAATAAATTGTGCTCCACGGGAAAGAGTTGACACTACCACGTTATGTCTTTATTTATGAGATGTTCTACAACTCTTGCCTTAGAGGCATGACTTATCCCAAGAATTTTCAAACAAGTTGTGTATATTGGGTAAGAGTTAATACTAACACGTTGTATTTTTTACTTATGAAATGCTCTATAACTCTTGTCTTAGAGGTAAGACTCAGCCTATGGACCATCAAACAATAAGTTATGCCCTACGGGCAAGAGTTGACCCCACCACATTGTGTATTGATTTATGAGATGTTTTATAACTCTTTCTTTAGAGGCAATACTTAGACCAAGGACTTTCAAGTAACAAGTTGTGCCCCATAGTCAAGAGTTGACATTACTACATTGTGTTTTGATTTATGAGATATTCTATAACTCTTTCCTTAGAGGCAAGACTTAACCCAAGAACTTTCAAATAACAAGTTATGTCCCATGAGTAAGAGTTGATACTATCAAATTATGTTTTGATTTATGAGATGTTCTATAACTCTTGCTTTAGAGACAAGACTTAGTCCAAGGACTTTTAAACAATAAGTTACGCTCCACGAACAAGATTTGACACTACTACATTGTGTCTTGATTTATGAGATGTCTTATAAATTAAGGACTTTTAAACAATAAGTTATACCCCATGGGTAAGAGTTGATACTACTACATTATGTCTTAGTTTGTGAGATGCTCTATAACTCTTGCATTAAAGGCTCAAATTAGTCCAAGGACTTTCAGACAACAAGTTATGCTCCATGGGCTAAAGTTGATACTACCACAGCGTGTCTTGATTTATGAGATATTCTATAACTCTTGCCTTAGAGGCAAAACTTAGCCGACAAGTTACGCCCCATGGACAAGAGTTGACACTATCATATTATGTCTTGATTTATATGATGCTCTATTAGTCTTGCCTCTAAGACAAAACTTAGCCCAAGAACCTCCCAAAAGAACAAGTTACGCCCAATGAACAAGTGTTGACACTAACACATTATTTTTTTGATTTATGAGATATTTTATAACTCTTGTCTTAGAAGCAAGACTTAACTCAAGGATTTTCAAACAACAAGTTATGCTCCACAAGTAAGACTTGACACTACCACATTATGCCTTGATTTATGAGTTGTTTTATAATTTTTGTCTTAGAGGCAAAACTTATCCCAAAGAACTTCATAACAACAATTCATGCCCTTAAAATTTGCTTTGATGTCAAAAAAGAAGATCCCTTTTGTGGATTATTCAGTTTTTTTATTTATTAGCAAAATATGATAGAAGTTGAGAAAAAAAGAAAAAAGCGATCAAACAAAATAGAGAAAGAAAAAGAGAGATTGAGAAAAAAAAGGCAAAAAAAAATAAAGATTAAGAAAAAAGTGAAGAATTAGAAAAATTGAGAAAAATATAAATGAGAGGAAAAAATAAAAATAAAGTTTGAGAAAAATGAGGGGGGAAAAATAAATGATAAAAAAAAAAATAAAGGTTGAGATAAATGAATTAAAAAGGAAAAAAAACGAAGAAATAGATAATGTTTGAGAAAAAAGAAAAAGAGGAAAAAATAAAGGTTGAGACAAATGAATTAAAAATGAAAATAAAATTAAAGGAAAAGATAAAAAAAAAGCAAAAATAATAAAAATAAAAATAGAATTTGAGTGACAAATGAATATGGAAAGTTTAAAAATATTTGATGTATAGAGGATAAAATTGCACTTGTACTATACTTAAAAGGAAAGGAAGACTAGTTTTTAAAGACTTTTCTTATGGGGGTCAAAAATTCAAAGTCACCCACTATTGGGGCTATAACATGTAATTTTCTATTAAAAAAAGGCTTCAAACTCAAAGTCTATTTGGACATCATAGATATTTAAATATTAAATATGTTTATAAAATATACAAATAATTAAAAGACTAAATTTACTAAGGAATAAAATATGCCTGATGAAGATAATGTGATGATGTTGAGCACGCTATAACTCATAAGTGCGATGAATTTTTTTTTACGGAGTTCATTTTCACTTTTAATGGACAAAATATTTACATTTCTTTGTGTTTTATTGTGATCAATTAAAACAAAAATAGGTTAATATTATTATTTAGCTAGTTATATTGTTACTCATTAACAGTTTCGTTTGTTTTTCAACATCTCTCTTTGGTTTGAATTTGGTGTCAAAAGTTATTTAATTTCACAAATTATTTTAATTTTTTTTGTAAATTTGAGACTTGATTAACAAGTAGTAACTTCATGTAATATTATATTGTACATATTTATGTAATTAACAATTTAAAAGTTAAATTAAAATTATAAAAATAATATATTTTAAAAAGTGAGTTGGCCCGTGGGGGCCCGTAGCCCACAATGTGATGGGTTGGACTTGCTATGTTCTGACTTGTCATGTTGATGGGTCAGTCCGGCCTGAACCGTCAACCTCCAAAGCCTGTGTGGGCTAGCTCAGATGGGTTGGGAAGGCCCGTATTGACAACTCTAATAACTTCTAACATGGTGTTGACGTGGTGCTGATGTGGCAGGGGTGTGTAAAACACTACATGTTGTAAGAGGGGTTTATACGTTTCAGGGTGGTATTAAATTCACTTTTAATATTTAATATGTATAAGGATGTTATAAGTCACTTCAATAGTTTATGTGTGTCTTCGACTTTTCAAATATAGTTTAATGTACTTTTGATGTCTTTTCCCAAAAAATAATTATACAACCATGCCAAGTATTAAGTGATTATAAATAACTTATGAAATAGAAACTAAAACATTATTACAAATTAAAGAGCACTATCTATGTGAATTCCTTTAATACCACTAACATTAATATACATCTGAAGAAGAGAGTACAGATTTTGCAACTTATTGCTAATGCGAATTGACACCTCACAGTAGGGTTGGCATAAATAACAAAAAATCGAATTGAACTAATTCGATCCTTCGATTTTGGCTTCTTCTTTTTTCAAAAGTTTGATTCGATGTTTGGTGTTTGCTACAACTACGAATCAAAGTTTTTTTTTTTTTTTCTAAAAAGTAAAAAATATATTAACTTATGTTTAGGCCTAAAGTATTTTAAGACACAAGCCCATTTAGCAATTTTTATAAATTCTAGAAGCAGCTTTGCCTTTTTAGACCCAGTTGCCCAAAACTCGGCCTATTTTCACTAGTCACTTCTCACCCGCCGCAGCTTTGTCGACCGATGAGATTGAGCAGCAACTCAGGCATGCTATGTTTTAAACTATCAAATTAATTGCGTTAGTATTACCGTATAATTAGGTTTGGGCTTAACTGACACTTTAAAAGTTAGCTCGAGGATTGTCCAAGCTTTATCAAGAGACCATCGTCATTAACCGTCAATGTGAGACTTTTTTCTTTCTTCAACACTCCACCTCACGCTCAGGACTGAACATCTGATGCATGAACAGGTTTTAATTTGGGGCCAATATTGAGTGAGATGGGTCGTGCTCTAATATCATATAAAATTAAATCTTGAACTTAATTCACCCCAAAAGCTAGCTCAAATGAAGGACTTTATTTTTCTAACACAACAATTTAGAACTAGCACAT
Organism: Capsicum pubescens; assembly: GCA_030864215.1. Lineage (NCBI taxonomy): Eukaryota > Viridiplantae > Streptophyta > Magnoliopsida > Solanales > Solanaceae > Capsicum > Capsicum pubescens. The sequence goes on along the minus strand of CM061544.1, from coordinate 185,468,516 downwards.
ATGCAGCAATAAGTGACCTGCAAATAGTGAATGAAGTTTAAGAGCCTAGATGTGCAAAACATGTTAGCCAAAAACGGTTTATGGTCTGTATAATCATGTGTCCTGCTTCTGTATTATAATTATTGTCATGCACCATTCACCTTTAAAATATGGTGTTATCATGAAGAAGTTAATTACAGAAATCAACTTGAAATAGAGAAAAAACAACTAGAAGAAAAATTACTTAAAATAAAATTAACCTTAGAAAAGGAAGATATAAGTAATAATTTATTTAATACGTACGAAAAATTATTTAATGCAGATGGAAAATTAGTTATACATGAACAACAAATACTAATTAGTCAAATAAAAAATATAAATCTACGCACCTAATCCGCACCCCCCCTACAAATGGTATCAGAGCCCAGTTATTTAAAAAATACAGAAGTAGTATACATGTTTAAATTTACGTGTTTATGAATTTAGATTGGATTTACTTGACAATAATTAATCAATATTAATTATGAGAAGACCATTTAAGAACAGAGAAACTTTTAGAAAAATAAAAGAATCTTTAATTAGTAATTATTCAGAATATATAAGTCTAAATAAAACAAAAGAAAACCCACAAAGATTAGCTTACCTAATTACCTTAATATCTAGTATTGAAGCAAAATTAATAATCCATTTAAAATCTAGAAGAATGAATATACCACCTAATTATGATAAAATTAGATTTAGATATCCGCCAAAATACTATAAATACGGTTAAAATGAATAAAATACAGAAATACAAAGAACTAAAACAAACTATTTCTGAAAAACGTAAAGAATTAAGAATAAGAATAGAAAGATTAAATTATAATATATTTGTCGGAATTAGTAAAAACTCAATAAATGCACAAAAAGATGAAATATCAAATTTAGAATCACAAATAGATAGTTTAGAATATATATATCAACATGAACTATTTACAATAAAATGAACAAAGAAGAATTTATAATAGACGAAAAAATATATGAAAATCACGAAGGATTAAAAATAAGAATAGTATTTTCTAATCTAGGAAGAAGATATAAGAAAATAGGCGAACATTTATATTTAATGTTAGAAAAAAAAGAATTAAAATTAGAAGATAAATTGACAGCTATGGTAAGAATAGAAAGAGAAAACGAAGAAATAGATAGAAAAAAGGAAATAGAAAAAATAAAACAACAAACTACGGAAGAAATACGAAAAATAGAAGAAACTAAAAATAGTAGGATTGCTGAATTAGAAAAAGAATTACAAATGTTAAAAGATCTGTATGAAAAAAGACAGAAAGAAAAAAAAGAAAAAGATAAAGAACAAAAATTATTAAACGAGATAAATCAATTTAAAGAAAAACTAGAAATAGACAATAAAGAAATAAAAAACAAGGAATTAGAAATAAATAATATAGATGTTGAAGAGACAGACAATTATGATTCAGAAGACAGTGAAACATATACAGAAATATTAACAAATACAAAAAATTTAGAAATCAATGAAAAACAAGAAGTAATTAATGAAGAAAATTTAGAAAATATCAACACAGAAATAAATACTCTTGATAAAAAAGGAGATCAAAATATAATACCTAGTACATCAGAAATAAAGAAACCTACATATTATAAGAATAAGTTTAAAAGATATAATCTAAACAATGAATATGACAAATGGACACCAAAACAAATAGTTAATAAAAATTATAACTTCTTAGACTTAGATTGTGTAATAGATACAGAAAAAATGATACAATTATGGATAGGATATATGACAAAACAATTATTAGATAATAATATAAGTGTAACAGATGCACCAGAATATATAGAAAGAACACTAATAGGAACAGTGAAATTATGGTTTTTAAATCTAACTGAAAATAGTAAAAGAATATTAAGAACTGACAAACCTACAGAAGGAACAATATTAACACCTATAGAATTATTAAAAAAGTATGAAACAGCTATAAAAGACGAATTTAGTAGCATGACAACAACAGAAGAAGAACAAAATGAAGAGAAAGATATAAATAGGAATTTAATGTTAAAATTAGCAATATGTAATATGTGCTACATAGATGAATATACTTGCGCATTTAAAGAATATTATTATAAAGGAGCATATAATATAGAAGAAAGTAAAGAAATAAGAAAATTATATTTTAATAAATTACCTGAACCATTTAGTTCAAAAATAATAAAAAGTTGGGATGAAACAAAAATAGTAGATACTCTAGGAGCAAGAATAAAATTTTTACAACAATGGTATAGAAACCTATGTGAAAAATACAAAGAAGAAATAAAAATGGAAAAAACATTAATAAGAAATTTAGCATGTTGCAAAGATAAAATAGCACCTCAATTTGGATGTGAAGAAAGATATTATAAGAAAAGAAAAAGACATAAGAAATATAAGAAATACAAAAAATCAAAATATAAATATAAGAAATCAAGAAAAAGATATTATGTAAAAAATTATAAACATAAAAGACCATATAGGAAAAAGAAATCTATAAAGGAATGTACCTGTTATAATTGCGGAAAAATAGGACATTTAGCTAGAGATTGTAAATTACCTAAAAACCCAAAAAATAAACAAATATCAGAAATAAAAATAGAAAATATAGAATATATGCAGATAGATTACATAGATTACGAATTAGAAAGTGAAGACAGTATATATGAAATTTCAGAGAATGAAACAGATAACGAAATAGATAGTGAATTAGACGGATTAAATGACTGAAGAAGATATAAAAATATTAACAAAAGAAGAATATTTAAATGACGAAGGAACAGATCAAAAAATAATATTTGATAACAATGTATTTGATGAAATAAAAGGAAAAGAGTTAGACTTAAGTGTAGAAAAAATATTTAAAATACCAACAATAAAAAATATATTTACTAGAAAAAAGGAAGAATATTATGTAGTAAGCCAAAAGGAACATGTAATAGACTGTAGATATGCAAAAGGTAAAGCTAGTATACCACTAGTAACAAAAAAAATAATTAATAAAGAGATAAACGATATAAAAAGTAGAGACCCAATAAAATACGTACACCTTGGAGGTACAGAAATATTAATAAAAGCATGTTTTAGAGAAGGAATAGATACACCAATAGAATTATATTTAGCAGATGATAGAATTATAAAACCTATAGAAAAAAGTATAATAACTGCCATAAAAGGAAATTTAATATACCAAAAATTTAAATTTATAATAAGTGCGAATTATTCAGTAGCAGTAACGGATAGAAATATAGATAAATCACTAGTATTATATTGGAAGATATCAGGAATGGAATTAACCCCAGGAAGTAAAATATTTACAGCAAGATGCAAAAATTTATATGTATTAACAACAAAACATAAAATAACAGGAAAAAATAAGATTAACAAGATACAAATAGATAGCCCATTCGAACAATTTGTAAAAACAATAGATTATAATGATTATAGCTATAGAGACATAGATGTAGAAGAAAATCTAGAAATAATAAATGACAGAATAAGTACAACAAAAAGAACAGCTTATGATAAACCGGAATCATCAAGCTCATCAAAAAGAATAAGTTATGAAACAAGTTCAATGGATAATTCAAACCAATATTACATAACAGGAAAGGTAAATGAAAAAGAATATTTAATACTCTTAAATACAGGACAAGAAGAAAATTATATAGCAAAATATCTAGTAAAAAGTGAGAAAATAAAAACCGACAATAATATATGCCCATATCTACCAAGAAGTTTAATAAATACTAAAAATATAGCAGAAAAAGAAATAATAATAGGAATAAGAAAAATAAAAATAGAATTTGAAGTAAAAGAAGAAATGCAAAAAACAGACATAATATTAGGAATAAAATGGTTAGAACAAGTAAAACCATATAATATAGAACATACACAATTAACTATAACATATAACAGAGAAAAATTATTCTTAAGAAGAGCTTTAACATAAAATGAAAATATATGTATTAATGAAGATAGTAGTAGAAGGATATTACAGTAGATATTATACGTCTATGATAGATACAGGAGCAGAAGCTAATTTATGTAGATATAATTGCTTACTAGAAAGTAAATGAGATAAATTAAAAACACCAATAATAGTTAAAGGATTTAATAACGAAGGAAGCTTAATTACTTACAAAGCTAAGAATGTAAAAACACAAGTATGAGATAAAATATTAACAATAGAAGAAATTTATAATTATGAACTAACATCAAAAGATATACTTTTAGGAATGCAGTTTCTAGATAAATTATACCCACATATAATAACTAGAACAGATTGGTGGTTTACAACACCATGTAAACAGAAAGTAAGAGCAAAAAGAGTTAATAATAAAATTAGAAAGAAAACTGATTGGATAATAGGAAGTGAAAAAATTACACAGAAGTTAGAAAATATAAAAAATACTGAAGATACAATAGAACTAGTCGTATTTTCGATAAATAAAACAGAAATAACTATATTTTCAATAAATAAGATAGAAATAGTTAACAGAAAATTAGAACAATTATATAGTGAAGATCCATTAAATGGATGGAAAAAACATAAAACCATTATAAAAATTGAATTAATAGACAAAAACAGCATAATAACCCAGAAACCATTAACATATAATTTTAATGATTTAAAAGAATTTAAAATGCATATAGATGAATTATTAGAAAAACAATATATACAAAAAAGTAATAGTAAACATAATAGCCCAGCATTTATAGTAAATAAACATAGTGAACAAAAAAGAGGAAAAAGTAGAATGATTATTGATTATAGAAATTTAAATGCAAAAACAATAACTTATAATTACCCAATACCAAATAAGATATTAAAAATAAGACAGATACAAGGATACAATTATTTTAGTAAATTTGATTGTAAATCAGGATTTTACCATCTAAAGTTAGAAGAAGAATTTAAGGAATTAACCGCATTTACGGTACCACAAGGATTTTATGAATGGAATGTATTACCATTTGGATATAAAAATGCACCAGGTAGATATCAACATTTTATGGATAGTTATTTTAAACAACTACCTAATTGTATAGTATATATAGACGATATACTATTATATACAAAGACCAAAGAAGAACATTTAAAATTATTGGAACAATTTACGGATATAATAGAAAAATCGGGAATAAGTTTAAGTAAAAAGAAAGCTGAAATTATGAAAAATCAGATAGAATTTTTAGGAATACAAATAGATAAAAGTGGAGTAAAAATGCAACAACATATAGTACAAAAAATAATAAATTCGAAAGAAGAATTAGATACGAAAAAGAAATTACAATCATTTTTAGGATTAGTAAACCAAGTAAGAGAATATATTCCAAAATTAGCAGAAAACTTAAAACCACTACAGAAAAAACTAAAAAGGGACATAGAATATAACTATAATGAAGAAGATAAAAAATAAGTTCAAAAAATAAAAATACTTTGTAAAGAATTACCAAAATTACAATTTCCAGATGAAAATAGAAAATTTATATATATAGTAGAAGCAAATGCTAGTGAATGTAGTTACGGAGGAGTACTTAAATATAAATATGGAGAGGAAAAATTAGAACACCACTGTAGATACTACTCAGGTACATTTAATGAAACATAAATAAAATGGGAAATAAATAGAAAAGAATTATGCTCATTATATAAATGTTTGTTAGCGTTTGAGCCATATATTGTATATAATAAATTTATTGTGCGAACAGATAATACACAAGTACGCTGGTGGCTAACAAAGAAAATACAAAATTCAGTTACAACGAAAGAGATTCGAAGACTAGTTTTAAATATATTAAATTTCACATTTACAACAAAAGTGATCAGCACTAACAAAAATGTTATTGCAGATTACATATCAAGACAAAGCTACACAGACTGATGTAATAGAAGAAGATACTCTAGAAAAGATACTTAACACCCTAACTACGCTTTCAATGAAAGTGGACAGTATGGGTAATGAGATAGAGAAGCTAAAGACTAATGAAGATAAACTGAAGTCTATAGCTACAAATCAGCTAACTCAGCAGTGTGCAGAGCTATGTCGATCGGAAGACATTAAAATTCCAGAGCTAGAAGGAGACGTTGGGATACTCCATAAAACCCATAACATTTATCAATCTACTTCTGCAGGTACAAGCAAAGGAGTTAGGAGAAATACTACAAATATGAACCTAAACAAGCTATTTGATAAACCATTTATTCCAAATACACCAAAAGATCCTATGTTTATACCCCCACAAATTACCACATACCGAGAAAGTCTAAACCAAGACAAAAAGACCTACAACTATACAGTCCGAACATACATAAAAAATATTTACAAAATACAAACCTTGTTAAATACCAACCCCAGAGCTATAAACATCCAAGAACCACATACAAATTACATAACCCAGAAGCTAACCGGATACAATAAGCTAATTGCTTTGCCCAAAACCAAACCTGGTCTAGTTAAAACATGTTACGAATATGGACTACTTAGCACCGTATATACCCAAGACGGATATGAAATATCCACTATACCAGAAATATATGATTCATTTAACATTTTTAAAAGAATAACCAAAGGTAACCCATTTTTTATAAAATTTTATACGGCACCAGCAGAGATATTGTATGATGAAGTTAAATCACCTATACAAGTTATAAAGATAGGAATGACCCGAGATATGATTATACCAGAAGATATTACTCAACCAGAAATACCTAGAATTGAGATACCAAATTTTTATGCAAATAAAAGAATTATTGAACTATCTACGATTCTTCAAGAATTAGCAAACAATTATCGCAACAGAAATTCCATATGGAGCTATTATTCAAGAGGTAATGTAATAATATACTCGAATTCAAAGGAGCTACGAGAAGCAGATATGGAAGACGTAAGGCAATAGATTTTGACCTTACTCAATCCAGAGAAAAAACCTATCGCCAGAGCCATTAAAGAAAAATTTATTTCGGAAGAACTATTAACCAGATATTGCAAGTTAATCGGACATAAATATCCAGACCATCAATGTTCAAAATGTAATGGAGAAGATAATATTGTACCAGAAGTTCAACTCGAATAAAGAAGAACATAAGAGCGACAGCTGGAAGATAAGATAAGAAGCAATAATGGAGATATAGCAGATACGACAAAATCAGCGGAGACAAGATATTGTACAGATTTTATTTACGTAGAAGTCTTTAAAATTATTGTAAAGCATTAAATGTAGTTTGGACTTTGAAGACTTTTTAGACCCCTAGGTAACTTTTTAGCCATATAGGCTTTTTAACTTTTATTTGTTTTTTGTAAACATTAGAAAAACGTGTACAAAAATGTAAACATTCATTCTTTCGTTTTATAAATAGAGAAGGCAGAAGGCATTGCAAAGCAAGCCTTCATGCGTTGAAGCAAATACTCTCTCAAGTCCACAAAAAATATTTTGCTCAGTTAATTAAAAACATGTATATTTCAATGGAAAAATCTATGGAGGAACAAAGCTCAGAAATATCAAACCTACCCGAACATGTATATTTATTTATGATTATGAATAGCTAAATTCATAATTCCCAACAATCATGGTATGATAAAATAAATTCATGTTAGTTACTTTATAGTAGAATTATTCGAAGAATAATATGTTAAGAAGTTTATTAGCAAAGTGGAAACGGAGAAAAATCACTAAGAACTATGCCATCCTAAAGGTGAAACCAATAAGGCAAGAAGCCGTGGTGGGGAGTAACCAGAGTAGAGGCGCTGTTTAAGGGAAAATATCCAGATTACCATGCTAATAGTGACCGAAGAACATGTTATTTAAGAATAATCTAGTATATAGTAATCTAAGATGACCATATTTTGTTATGAACATGGTTGAAGGGAATATTTTGAAAAAAACAATTTTATGAAAATGAATAATTATTTATCTGATGTGATGGTAGATAAATTTAAAATACTTATTTTGTATGCACTTAAAGATATAAAAGTAGTAGATATAAGAAAAATCATATTAGAAAAAGCATTTGGTAAATATTACATGACTAGAGTAAATTATATACCGTACCTACCTAACTACTCTTATAAATATTGCCATGCTAAATTACATAGAATTTTTAGAAAAAGATATGAGAAATATACAGTTACTAGAAAAACAGATGAAAATAAATATAGACAAATACATAGAAAATAATTTTTTTTTTTATAAAATCTCTTAATAAAAATATGCAAGAACTACTAAGGCTAAAACAAACAATTATAAAATATCAATTTTAGAAAATAGATCATTTAGACTACCTTAAAGTTTTAATCTTATATATACTTAAAGACATAGAAATTATAGATATTAAGAAAATAATATTAGAAGAAGTAATAAACTACGAAATTGAAACAATAAATGCGTTAGAACAGATATACGAAGACATTTACCCAGAAGGATATTATTCAGATCAAGACTGTGGATGTTAGAATATATTAGAAAAACTAGGGAAAACCAAGATAGTCTAAATAATGAAATTAATTACAGAAACCGAATTAAAAAAATAATGGAAGATCTAAAAGAAAAGTTAATATGGATAGAAAAAACCTTAGAAAATTTAGAAAAAAGTACATGTGATAGTTTACATAATTTAAAAAACTCACTACGAGAAGAACAACACAAGATAATAAATGACATAGAAAATCAAGAATTAGATATATACTACAGTACAAATAGGATAAATTATTATACAGAAATTTGTAACTCTGCAGTTACTACAGGATAAAATAATAAACCAAATAAATTAATGAATGCATCTCACGAAAAGAATAAATCATTAAAAGAAATAGAAACTCAACTATATAGTTTATACCTAGAATACAAAAGATTACATATTACTAACGAGAATCCTAAAACACTAGATAATCTAATCACGATAATATCTAATTTAGAATATGAATTAATAAAACATCTTAAGTCAAGAAGATAAAAATAAAAATTATTCCAATCAATAATATTCATTATAAAAATAAATACCTACGTATTTATTATCTAGTTGACTCTTCAACAATGTCATTGAATGCGTGCCGGATCCTTCAAAAGTAGTGTATTTTTTAAGGATTCGACACATGTGCAACCACATTTTTGAAGAGTCCAAGCAACTTAGGTTTTACCAATTTCTCTTCTATCAAGTTTCCTCTGGAGTGTTGGGCTACAAGGTTGAAATGTTTTTAAGTTTTTTTAGTGTGTTGTCTTTTGACAATTTATTCCTTATTTTATTTCTCATTTGCACCGAAAAAGTCGTTGAAAAATGTGAAATCAAAATTGATAAAATCAAATCAAATCGAATTAGTTTAGTTCAATGCTTAGTCACTCTTTTTCAAAATAAAGAACTAAAAAATCAAAAATGAATTTTAATAAAATCGAACCGAAAAGCGAAGGTCCTCTACTTAGCAGCCATGTCAAACATATCACCTTGCGAGTTCTGGGGTTAAACGGCCAAATTTAACTAAACATTATACGTTAAATAATGAATAAACTGAACACTAGGACCCTACGTTGATAAATAATTGTTGTCCTATTTCCCTTTCAATTGTCCCATTTTTTCCTGATTGGCTGGTATTTCTGAGATATTAGCCAATAATAGACAAGTGCGAACCTGCAACTGCTGGATAGATAAAGGAGCGAGCAGTATTCTACTGCTTTCCTGGTACCTTGTGCTCTTCACAGTTCACAGTTCACAGTTCAGCGGCGGTACATTCACTTCTTTCCGTTCCACAATAGAATTAAACTTAGTTATTTTATGACATTACTAGTGTACTTATTTGCGTGCCGCCCGAAATTTTATATTTTTGAGTAATTGATTACGTTAGTTGAGAATTATTTTAGTAAGCAATGTATTAAAAAAATACAAATTAAGTCACAGTCTTATAAGTTTTATTGATTATAAACTACTTGATTTTTTTATAAACGACTCGATCCGTAATATAATAAATAAAAATATGTTTGGATACATTAGAGTAATAAAAATACTTGAATTATGTTTCTAACATAGTTATGCATGCAATGCAGAAGTTAGTAAAATCTTCTTCCTTTTGTTTGATTTTCTTTAGTATTAATTTTTCATATTAAGGTTTATCTAATGTGCATTTGCATTGCATACAGTTCATCAATATTAGAGATCTTATATCTCGATCAACTTTATTTTTATACGATATTTATTGAGAAATGTTAAACTACTGCATTACAATGCTCACATACACGTACAGAAGCCATTGAGGCAGAGAAGAGAGGAGAAGAAGGGGAGCTAAGAAACTCTTATTCAATTATGAAGTTATGTTACAAGGTGGAATGCATGATAGTTAATTATAGACTCACATGTTTGTCACATGAGCTTCTAGAATATTCCTAACTACCTCTAACAACTTGCTCTAACAACTTGAACAACTAACGCAATCAGCAGCCACTAACTCGACTAACTAACTTGACCAACTACTTCATTTCAATGAAACAGTAAAACAACTCTAATGCAACAGTAATTTGTTAATTGTGAACTTAAGATATATGATCAACTAATTCATTTTAACACTCCCCTCAAGCTGAAGGGTAAAAAATGTTCAGCACACCAAGTTTTCTCATAAGGTGTAGATGTTGGTCTTGACTTAAGCTCTTAGTAAGAATGTCAGTAACTTGATGGTTAGTTCGAACATACACAGGTTGGATCAGTCCTTCCTTGATCTTATCTCTAACGAAGTAACAGACAACTTCAATATGCTTTGTCCTCTCATGAAAAATGGGATTAGCTGTCAGCTTAATAGCAAATTTGCTATTACTGAACACCGTGGTAGGCTTACTGATAGGTACATTCAGTTCTGAAAACAAACCCTCCAACCATGTGATTTCTGATAAAGCTGAAGCCATGTTTCTATCTTCTGTTTCAGCTAAACTTTTGTACACTGTGTGTTGCTTCTTAGACTTCCATGATATCAAGGAGCCACTAAAGTACATCACATACTCTGTAACAGATCTTCTTGTGTTTGGGTATGCAGTCCAATCTGAATCACACCAACACACAAGTTCAGTAGTAGGTTGTGCCCTGAGCCAAACACCCTGTCCCATAGTGCCTTTTAAGTATCTTACAACTCTATTTGCAACTTCCAAATGGGAGTTCTTAGGTTGTTGCATAAACTAGCTCAAAGTTTGCACTGCATAGCTAGTATCTGGTCTTGTAATAGTTGCATACATTAGTTTCCCAACCAATCTTTGATAAGATGTGATATCATTAAGGATAAAACCTTCTGTAACTTCTACTGCTTTATTTACTTCTACTGAAGTCAACCTGGCATTGGTTTTCATTAGAGCAAGAGCTAATTTGGCACCTGCGAGTCATGTGTCAGCAATGAGCTCCAAAATATACTTCCTCTGATTCTACATAACTCTTTTTGTGGACCTCAATACTTTAATGCCCAGAAAATACTTGAGCTCTCCAAGGTCTTTGAGTTTAAACTGCTAATGCAATATTCCCTTTGCCTAATTTATCATAGAGTCATTGTTTCCTATAATAAGAAGATCATCCACATAGACTAATCTCACAACCATTCGTTCTGGTTTCTTTAAAGTGAAAAGAGAATAATGATATGTTCTCTGAGAGAAGCTTGCCTTATGTAGAGCAACAGTAACCTTAATGTTCCATTGCATTGAGGCATGTTTAAGTTCATACAAGGACTTCACTAGTTTACATACTTTGTGTGACCCTTCTTCTTTGAATCCATCTGGCAATTCCATGTATACTTCCTTATCTAAATCACCTTGTGAAAAGGCATTGTAGACATCCATTTGATACATGCACCGTCCTTTTGAAACTTCCAAGGCAATGACACTTCTTACTGTAACCATTTTTCCCATAGGTGAAAAGGTGTCATGATAATCCAACCTCTCTTTTTGACTGTATCCTTTAGCTACTAATCTTGCTTTGAATCTTTACACTTCTCCATTGGCTTTATACTTGATTTTGTATACCCATCTTGATCCTATGATATTTTTATCTTATGGCATGTCAACCACCTCCCAAGTATGATTATTTTCAAGAGCCTTGACCTTTAACTTCATAGCTTCAATCCACCTTTCATCCTTAATAACTTGACTATATGATTGAGGTTCAACCAATGCTGGCAAATTGGATACAAAGTACTGGTAACTTGGACTACTTCCAATGTAAGACAAATAGTTGGCTAAGGGATATTTGGTCCCTTTTCCATTTCTTGGTGTTGTATAATCCATCATCCAAGAATGTTGTTTATGTATTCTGGTTGCTTTTCTTGGAGAATTCACTGCAGGTGGTAAAGATGATGCATTGGCATCTGATGATCTAGAAGGAACATCAACTGGGATACTAGCTAGAACATAGGAAGAATGAACATCCTTATCTGAAGGCACAGGGATTTGATGACAAGGCTCTGATATTTCAAGTGGATCTTCATGATTATTTACATCTGCATCTGCATAGTCATTTTCACTTATTCTAAGAAAGTAAGTGGATGATTTTGAAGTAGACTTGTCTGCAAAAGGGAATAAGTGTTCTTGAAACACAACATCCCTTGTAACAAATAACTTATGAGTAAGAAACTCCACCAACAAATATCTTTTTTAAGAGGTAGAGTATCCCATTAATACTGCAGGTTTTTTTTTTTTGAAAACTTATCTCCTTTTGGTAACACTGAAGTATAACACTTATAGCAAATAACTCTTAAGTGTGTTAGTGAAGGGACTTTACAGAACAATATCTCATAAGGAATCTTACCTCTAATAAATGAAGAGGGTAACCTGTTCATAAGATAGACTGCAGCCTTGACATTTAATCCCCAAAACTTGATAGGTATTTGAGACTGAAACCTGATAGCTCTGGCAATATTCAGTATTTTTCTGTACTTTCTTTCAACAATCTTATTCTGTTGTGGTGTGTAAGGGCAACTACTTTGATATACTATACCCAAGGATTAAAATAACTCTCTACACTGTGAGTTAATAAACTCTGGTCCATTATCTGATCTGAGAACCTATATTTTAGCACCAAACTAATTTCGTATCACGTTCAAGAAATTCTTAATAGCCACAATATATTCAGATTTCAACTGCAACAAGTGAAGTCAAGTGTATCTACTATGATCATCTACTACATTCACAAAGTAGTGTTCCTTATCAAAAGTAGGGACTTTATAAGCCCCCCAAAGGTCTATATGTACTACATCAAAGCAATTCACAGCTCTAGAATTACTAGTAGGAAATAGTCTAGTTTGTTTAGCTAGTGGACAAACATGAGAATTATTTAGAATTTCTAAATCTGTCTTGTATCTTAGTAAAATAAGTGACTGTAAAACCTGAGAAGAAGGGTGTCCAAGCCTTCTATGCCATAATTTGCAGTCTTGCACATCTACTTCTGCAAACAACAACTTTTGATGACTTCCTCCATGTACATCATTCAATCCACAGACTTTCTTAAGGATGTATAATTCTCCTTTCTCCTTACCAATTCCCTTCACCTTGCTAGTGTGAAGGTCTTAAAATACACAGAAATAAGGGTAGAATGATACAAAGCATGAAAGTTATTTAGTCATTTTTTATACTGACAATAGATTGAGCTTAAATTCAAGGACAAATAACACGTCTCTAACAATTTCATCATTTAGAATTTGTACTTCTCTAATATATGAAATATATGCATTGTCTCCAGTAGGGAGATTCACCATTTCATTTTTTGTGTTGACTATCTTATGACATTGTGAGAAAACACCTTTTTGTACTGCAACATGGTGTGTGGAACCAGAGTCTATTACCCATTCATGTGTAACAACATGTGTTGATAAACAAGTAACTATACTTGACATGTTGACCTAGTTGGAATCATGTGCATCTTTATTTAGCAATGTCATGGTCTATTTGTACTCTTCTTTTGAGAAACCTTATGCTTTGGTTATCACAACATTGTTGATGTCCTTGCTTCCTTGGCTATTAGATGGACCTGCTGAACTTGTATCCTCTCCTTACTGATTTCCAGTAAAGTTATGAGCTGAAAACTGGTTATTAGATTGACCAGCAGGCTGGTATCCATATCCACCAAATCATCCATGAGATTGATTATTAGTGAAAGACTGATGTGATCCCCTTGAATTTCCACTGTAATTCCCTTCCTTATTAAATTTCCAATCTGTAGGATATCCTATCAATTTATAGCAACCATTTCTTGTATGTCCACTGAGATGGCAGTAGTCACACTTTTTTCATTTATAGCCTTGACTACCATGGCTAGTTTCTACAAAAGTTCTATTTACCTGCATAGCTATAGGGTCAGTCTTATCACTGGTTATTGCAACATAAGCTATATGTTAAATTTCATCCTCTACTATCATTGCATATGCTTGGTTAAGCGTAGGTGTCACCCATTTCATAATTATATACCTTTTAGCTTGATCGTAAGAGTCATTCAACCCACTCAGAAACTGTATCAACCTTAATTGCAATAAATGATCTGCATAATCTGTAGATTTAGCATAATTACAAATTAGAGCTGGAATCACAACATCATACTCACACCAGAGATTTTTTAATTTAGTAAAGATGTAGAAACAGAATCAGTTCCTTGATGAAGATTATTGATTTATTTGTATAGTTGATACAGTCTCATTCTATTAACTTTGTCAAACCTTTCCTTAAGGTCCTCCCATACCTCAAATGCACTTGTAGCATACACAATGCCACTTAGTAACTTAGCACTTACTGAACTCATCAGCAAATACAATACAACTACATTACATGTTTCCCATTATGTATACATCCTTATTGCATGTGCCAGTCATAAACCCATATTTTTTCTTCCTTAGTAATGCTATCTTCATGGATCTACTCCAGATTCAAAAATTTTCTAATCCAACCTGCTTAATTGGGATCAATGCAAGCTCCCAAATATAAAGGATGTGGAGGATCGATTTTAGGTGCCATTACACTTCTACTCAGACAAACACTTAGAATCTTTCCAACTCTAGTTTATAAAACAAAGATCTGATTTCTCCTTGTTGCTCCCCTGATAGAATCCAAAAAATTAGAATGATGAGACAAAGGATATAAGCTATATGCTTCTCTGAACCTCCATGGATGGAAGTTCTGATACCATGTTAAACTACTGCATTACAATGTTCACATACACTCACAGAAGCCATTGAGGCAGAGAAGAGAGGAGAAGAAAAGGATCTAAGAAACTCTTATTTAATTATGAAGCTATGTTACAATGAGGAATGCATGGTAGTTATTTTTAGACTCACATGTTTGTCACATGAGCTTCTAGAATATTCTTAACTACCTCTAACAATTTGCTCTAACAACTTGAACAGCTAACTCAATCAGCAACCACTAACTCGACTAACTAACTTGACTAACTACCTCATTTCAATGAAACAGTAAAACAACTCTAATGCAATAGTAATTCATTAATTGTGAATTTAAGCTATGTGATCAACTAATTCATTTTAACAAGAAAACATCTCAAGAAAAAAAAATTATGATAGTAAAAATTATATTTGAGGTTATACTTCGCAAAAGAATTGAAACCCATAATGAAAAATGAAATGTATATATTTAAAATAATTCAAGATATTATTTACTGACTTGATGTAGTACTTATCTACTTTATTCTATAGAAATAATTACAAAGAAAAAATATTGAATTTTCAGGAGTACATAAAGGATCAAGTTGTCGAAACGGTACCAAGAATTGGATTAATAATTGTCCCTAACAAATATAGAACAATGAAAGAGTTTAGCAACATTAATACGATTATTGTTAAAAATTAATTATTTGTAACACCTCACATTTTTAAACTGGAAGCCGGACCGTTGTTCCTACGTGTGTAAGCTCTAATATAAATAAATTCCAAATAAGAATAAGTGTCATGATCTATATCCTCAAGTTTGAAGTGATTTTGAGGTGAAAATCTTCATAGGAGTCGCTTAAAGCGAAGTTGAGCTAAGAACCTTTGATTCGGCTAAATCTTCGTATTTGATTTTACAAGGGTCTACTTTAAACGTGTATAACTTTTGATACAATTAGAATTTTGCAGCTCAATACCCACCAAATTGTATATAATTGAGCCAGCTTTCCAATGATACCAATTTCGCCTTAATCTGATACCCGAGAGAAAAGTTATAGCTATTTTCGTGAGAGAGGCAGTAGCTGTGTACGATTAGCATACGAAGCACGCTCTATTTCAGCACTCCTGATCATACGATGCACGCTCCATTTCACCCCTAAGGTTTTCATATTTCAGTCACGTTTTTCTAGGGGTATTTCAGTCCTTTTCCTATACCCAAAACCATCCAAAACATAAGATTTAAGTCTCCAACGAGCTTTTGTTACATCATTATTCTCTCTTACTCCCCAAGAAAACCCTAAACCTCCAAAGATCAAGAATCAATCTCTTAGATCAAGATTTCTAAGAAATGAATCAAGATTCAGGTTTTATCCTTCGAACTAAGTAATCCAAGGTACGTGGGATTTTTCTAAACTACACGGGCATGGTGAAATTATTTTGATTAAGTTTTTAAGATTGAGAAATCATGTATTTATGAAGGGATTTGAATCTACATTACCAATTATGCATTGTGAACCCTTTTTGATAATAATGTTTTGGTCTTGAAGCCTTTCCCTTGAAATTGATTATTACTCGTATATATATATATATATATGTGTGTGTGTGTGTTTGTATTTTATGTTTTAAGTTTGAATTGAGAGCATGAATATTTATACCCCATCTCTTGTTATGAAGCATCTCGATTTTATATGTTATGAATTATTCAATCGCGTATTGAGAAGCATGAAACAAATATCTTTGTTATTGTTTAAGACTTGATTTTTGTTATGATCCGAAGAGAGGGTGTCTCTTGCTAATATAAATTAAAATAGATTATTTAAAGAGTTGAATGATTTTCTACAAATTAATTGACCACCATTTGTTGAAATGTTGAAAAGAGAGAATTTTTGCATAGTTTGACATATGTTTTGGAAATATGAGTTGGTGAGCCTCCCTTATTTCTTCATTTCTTTATAATATTTGAATGGTGTATATGATGGCCAGATAGAGATGGGTGCCCGAGGCCTTTATGGTTCGGGATGCTCATCACAGCTAGGGCCTCAGCTCGGGTCGTGATAAACTTGGTATCATAGCATGGTTCATGGTCCCAGGGTGTTTGCAAAGTCGTGTCTAGTAGAGTCTTGCTTATGGGTGTATTGTGCACCACACTTATAATCAGGAGGCTACCGGGCATTTAAGAGTTGTTTCTTATTCTTTCATACTTTAGTTCGTGCTATAGCATAATCCATAAGGAGGTTGTCTAAATTCCTTACTTGCTTCAATTTCCTGGGTCATGCCTCATTGTAGAGGCGATACAAGTCTAAGAGTCTAGCTCCCATAGTAATGTGGTTCTATCTGATTGAGTTATCCATAAAGTATGAAATTGCACAAGGACTTAAGAGGAGTCCATAAGTGCCTTAAAGTGTATTGATTTAAGCCTATGCCCATATCTACATCAATCATGCATTTGAGCCTGAGAAATAAAGTGTATTTAGTCCTTTTCAAATTTTTTGTTGCAGATGACATGCTAAAGGGTAGTAATATATGTCAGAATATTGGAACAATTTTTCCACTCGAGTAGCAGTATATGTATAAAAGCAGTAGGAGGGGATGATGCCCAACCCGTTCTTATCTCTGTGCAAGGTTTCTCAGTGATCACAATATCTACTCATGCCTTACATGTCAGTTCTATAATCTTAGTTCATGTTCATGCACATGTACATCATAAAGAATCATATACGCTTTCAGTCCCTAGTATAAGGAGTTCCAGTTTGCTCAGCAGTATGAACCATGTTCCACAAATTTAGAAACTCTAAACTCAGGTCATGCATCTCATGACTCATGCATTCATGTTTTACAGTATGTTCAGTTCCAGTACCCATGCGACACTTTTAATGATCAGCGAAATTCAGATTTATGTCATGTATGTCCCCAGTTCATACCTCTTTGATGAATTCATGTCATTGATACTCTATTCCCCAGGCCTCAATTGAGTGTCAAAGTTATTATTTCATGCTTCAGGTCCTCATGTCCTAACCTTTCAGTGACCTTTCCTTATAAATGATAGTTGTGATGAGAAATTGCTAGATGGGAGAGAGTAAACATTCCTTGTTGACCAAATTCATTTTAGCTTACTATTACATGTGAAAAGGGGGTCCAAGACTTAGAAAAAAGAATTTCACTAAGTGTTGGGTCTTAGTCATTTCTAAAGCTCCCAAACTTTGATGATTTTATTTTTGATCTTTCCGATGTTGAAACATTAATTTTTAAGTTGACTCATGATCGAGGTGGTTAATAGTACATATCGAGTAAGTTTTGGAATTTTTGGACCAGCATAAGGGTGTATTTGGGCTTCCAAAATAGTAGCACCACTAGGATAAGCACGCGTCACATGTCCTAATCCACTGATAGAGGTGCCCACGGTAGAGCCCGCGGTGTGTGCTCCCGTACAGCGGACCAGAGCCCGCAGTTCATGCTCCAACACGGCCTTCTTAATTTTCAACCTTCAGTCACGTCTTGGTTAGTTGAAATCTTGTGTGTGTTTTCTTGGAATAGTGCATAGATGTTGTTAATATTAGAGGTTTAGAGGACATAAGGAATATCTTTTATGGGTGTTTGCTTAGAAGGACATATATGGTTATGAAGATAGACTTGAATGTCATATTTGTATATGTGTGGATGAATGCATGGGTAAGTATGTATGATGTGAGAAAGTAGAATATGTTGATAAGATCGTAATGGATTATGTTATAAGATCAAGATCGACTGTCTCTATTATGTGACTTTACCCCCTTGATTTGTCTTTTCTCTAGTAGTTGTAAACTAGTAGCACACTTGAGAAAGTATGAAGTATATTTTGAGGCGTAGTTGTAATGTGTGGAGAGGATGAACTTATGGGCCATGGTTAAGTGAAATAAGAGACTTAGGTTGATATTTCTATTCGATTGATTAGTATAGCAGTGGCATGCTTCATATGATTGGTGTTGTTAGACAATAGGCTTGAACTTTAGATGTGGAGTGTGGTAGTGAGAATAGTAACTTAAGGTTAATGATGCATGTTTCGTGGGATGAATTAATTGGTTTGGTGTAATGTATGAAATGCCAAGGTTGGCAATTTACGGAATAAAGAATTGATAATTGTGTTATGCATTTAACCATGAGGACTAGTGTTAAAACTGATGAATTATGGTTGAATCATTAAGTGGATAAGAGCATAAGTATAAAAGAATAAGTTGAACCCCAGATAGCATATTATTAGATAAGGTTTATATTTGTATAAGTGTCATGTGTGCCTAGTTTGTGTTCATCGATTTTGTAGTATGGGAAAGACTAAGATGTTGTTGTATGGTGTTGTCTAGAGTTGAATTGCGGAAATATAGGTAGGCAATATGCATTATTGGAGTAGATGTACTAATTTTGTTAAGTTGCAGGTCATGTGATTAGAAGCGTAATGCTAGTAATCTAAGGAGCTGAAGGTGAGTTTTAAGTGTTTAGAAGCACGAATGTCCATGCCCATGATAATGTTAGTCATGAGTCGATGACTTTGGGGGTTAGAAGAGGTTAGGATTAGTGTCCCTGAAAGGGGATGTCCTTAAAAGAATTTAGTGTCTTTGTATTAGAAATTAATGAGAGGAGTTTGTGTTCATATATATACTGATATATTTTTTTATGACAAGGAATATGGATGCATACACTCATAAGAGTGGGAGTTGTAGAGTGATGGCTGTAGAGGCTAGCGAAAGTTAAGAGTAGCATTTACGAAAAAACAAGGCCTTCAGAGTATAGTTATAGTTCATCAGGGAGAGTTTAGAGTCAGCATATGGTGATGTCTCTTTTGTGTTGAGAGTTGGGGCTATAGATGTTGATGTGAGGTTATGTTCGCAAGTCTAGAAGTGTGACTTTGGTCTAAGGGGGAGATGATGGATTAAAGTAGTTCCCGAATTTTCTTGTGGTGTCAAGTTTCAAGTAAGAATCATGTTAAATCAATTCCTCTTCAAGCAAGCTCCTCCTACTTTGATTTAAATGGACATCTACCAATGTCTTATGTATTCAAGTCCTTCTTATGTCTAAGGTCTAAATTCTCTATGTAACTCGTGTAATGTTTTGACCTCCAAACTAGAAGCACTGATGTCTCAGTGATCCAATATTCCAAGTATCCAAGCCTTATGTTATGTTTCTCACAATCCATAAAAATCCATGTCTCACATAATGCTTGGTTCGAAGAAATAATGTTTTCTATATGTTACCGATTCATTTTACGCCGGGATTAGCCAAAGTAATAAAGGTTATGCTAACTCATGGAAAAATTTCAGTTCTTTAAAGGAGGATAAATCACTTCAAGTGAAAAATCCTTGTCTTAGTTGTTACCTACATAAATTTTGGCTTTATACTACGTAACTCGTGATATATGCACCATGTTTCTCACTATGGTCAGTCCTAAGAAATTATGTTGTGTTGTGCTTATGCCAAACTCTTTACTTATGATCCAAACACTTGATATATGAAGTACTTCGTGTCTAATCTATCATATTTTCACCTCATGTCCCTCCTTGTGTAGTGCAATGAGTATAATGTATTGTTTGATAGTGTTACTTCCATTCATGATGTTTATGCTCAGGTCCCTCAATGACCCTCCGTATGTTATCATAATGGTGGTTATGTTTTAGGTAGGGGATGAGATGCTCTTGAAGGTGATAATTTTGGATGTGATTTCTTTAGCTAGAATTATAAGAGAAGAGGAAAGGAGGAGACAAACTTTTGTTTATATGAAATAGTTAGGAAAGAGACATGTGGCGAAAGTCTATGTAAGAGTGTTTTCAATTGTTGGTCTTAGCGGGAGATCCTCAGAGTGGGTGTAGTAATGGTAGGCTTAAGAGTTGTGATTGATGAAAACACAAACCAATGCGCAGTATGGTTAGTACTCTTTGATTAAAAACATGAGTGTGTTTGACAGTAGTGATAAGGAGAAGTAATTTTTTTTTCTTAAAGGGATGTTGAGTATGGGGTCCCATAGCTTAATATAGCATCACTTTTCTCCAAGTTAGTCTTCAACATAGGAGTAGTATTCAGTGGGACTCAAACTCATGTGGTTAGATGTGTATTGGGAGAATTAAAAGTTGGAAATGATGAGACTTGTAATTTTTTGTTTTGGACGTAGACAAGTAGTGCCTCTAAGTTTAAGTCTTTTCGTTGTGTTCTGTAAGATGGAGAATGCTTCCATTATTATGTCCCGCGAGAATCTCATCTCATGTCTTGTACCAATCTTAATCAGGTCAAGGATTCTTAGAAAAATTCATGCCTTACAATGTTGTGATCATGTACCATAAAACACATGCCAAGATCATGTCGATGTCAAGTTTTGTTATCTCATGTTTCGTGCTTACATATTTCCCTAGGGGTTATCATGAAGCTCATTTAATGCCTTTGCATATTTTTATTAGGGAAAATGTTCAATGTGATATTACGTTCTTTATTCTACACTTCTAGAGCTTCAAAAATCCCTACCCATCATTCGGGGATGAATGATCCCAAGTGGGAGATAATGTAACACTTTGCATTTTTAAACTAGAATCCGAACTGTTGTTCCTACATGTGTAAGCTCTAACAGAAAGAAATTCCAAATGAGAATAAGTGTCATAATCTATATCCTCATTTTTAAAGTGATTTCGAGGTAAAAAACCTTCATAGGAGTCGCTTAGAGAGAAGTTGAGCTAAGAACCTTTGATTCGGCTAAACCTTCAATATTTGATTTTACAAGGGTCTATTTTGAATGCGTATAACTATCGATACAAGTAGAATTTTGCAGCTCAAGACCCACAAAATTGTAGATAAATGAGTCAGCTTTCCAATGATACAAATTTTGCCTTAATCCGATACCCGAGCGAAAAGTAATAGCCATTTTCGTGAGAGAGGCAGTAAATGCGCACGATTAGCATGCGATGCACGCTCCATTTTGGCACTCCATAGCATACGACGCACGCTCCATTTCACCCCTGAGGTTTTCAGCTTTCAGTCACGTTTTTTCAGGGGCATTTTAGTCAATTTTCCGCACCCAACATCGTCCTAAACATAAGATTTAAGTCCCCAAAGAGCTTTTGTTACATCATTATTCTCTCTTCCTCTTCAAGAAAACTCTAAACCTCCAAAGATCAAGAATCAACCTCTTAGATCAAGATTTCCATGAAACAAATCAAGATTCAGGTTCTATCCTTCGAACTAAGTAATCTAAGGTATGTGGGGTTTTCCTAAACTACATGGGCATGATGAAATTGTTTTGATTAAATTTTTAAGATTGAGAAATCATGTATTTATGAAGGGGTTTGAATCTACATTACCAATTATGCATTGTGAACCCTTTTTGATAATAATGTTTTGGTCTTGAGGTCTTCCCCTTGAAATTGTTTGTTACTCGTATATATATATATATACATATCTATATATATGTATATATATGTATATATAATTCATAACATATCTATATAATAATTCATAACATATATATATATACATACATATATATATATATGTGTGTGTGTGTGTGTTTGATGTTTGAAGTTTGAATTGAGAGCATGAAGATTTATACCCCTCTCTCTTGTTATGAAGCATCTCGATTTTATATGTTATGAATTATTCAATCGCATATTGAGAAGCATGTTACAAATGTCTTTGTTATTGTTTAAGACTTGATTTTTGTTATGAACTGAAGAGAGGGTGTTTCTTGCTAATATAAATGGAAAGAGATGATTTAAAGAGTTGCATGATTTGCTACAAATTAATTTACCACCATTTGTTGAAATGTTAAAAAGAGAGGATTTTTGCATAGTTTGACATACGTTTTGGAAATATGAGTTCTCTTGTACTGTTTGAATATTTTGATGGTCTAAACATTGTTTTGAATGAAAGAGTTGTACCATGATATTCTATGGCTTAGAGATACGACTTGCAAGTCTTGGTATGATGATACCACATCATATAAGGCCATGATAAACTCAGAACAGAATATATATTTTATTTCAAATTTTAGATTTTGACTTAAAAAAGATGCATGTTTAGAACAAGTTAAAAATGGACACAAAGAGAGTCAGGTGGTTGCCCGAAGTAGGCATGAGTCATACGATTCATTACCCCGAACCATTTTTTGCTGATACAGTTTTATTATGTCCCTAAAGAGGGATAATATGCTGGCCTAGTGCCCTGTAGCGTATCAAATTCAGATACTCCAACCCTTGCGGCAAACTTGGATTGGGATCTTGGCCGCCGATTTAAGGGTGGATCCCATATAGCCCGTGGGATACTTTCAGATATGTAGGGTGTACCACCTAGCTCAGAAGTAACACAAAGAAAGAAATTGCATCGACGGAATTGTTTTAAGATCATTTGAAACTGCCCATGTATTTTAAGTTATTTCATGCATAACACTTTATGAAATTCTCTCACTTATGTTATATATAAATGTACATTATTTTGGATTACACTGCGTACCAGTACATTTGTATTGACCCCCTATATTTTAGGATCTGAGGTTCAGTCCTGAGGTCCCGCTAAGCTATAGATTTGCCCATCTGAAGTGTGCAGTTGGTGAGCCTCCCTTATTTTGAAAGGTCTGTTTTCAGATCATTCTTATTTTATTTTTGATGCTAAGCATTTTTTTTTGAATTGTTCAGTTTACTTATGAGATTGACTATGTTTCTGTCTTAGTATATTTTCTGCATTTCTTTATAATATATGAATGGTATGTATGATGGCCAGATAGAGATGGACGCCCGGGGCCTTTATGGTTCGGGATGCTCGTCGCGGCCAGGGCATCGGCTCAGGTCGTGACATTATTATTACAGTCATTACTAAAAATTATATATAATAATAACTCTTCAAAAGATAACTCCTCCTTTAATAGAAAAACTAAGAGTAAACGTTTTTGCTTTAAATAATCATAAGTAAAATACATATTTATCGCATATACACATTTATTATAGTAGAACTATAACATGACTCTTTCTAATCCTTAATCACATCTCATTTACAATATAAGCAAGAAAAATAGTTTATATAGTTGATCATACTACATAGATATGTTATTAAGAGAATTAAATGAGAGAATTTATTTATCTTTAATAAGAATTTAGAGAAGTTGAAGAGATAGTTTATTTTTTTTGTTTTAACATAATGTATTTAATGTGATTAACAAAATTAGAGTGAATTTTGAACTTTTTTAACATGGCACATAAATGATTATTTTTCTTTTTTTAAAAGAGAGAATAAGAATAATTGTTTTTTTTAATAAAGAGAGGGGATGCATTATCTTTTTTTTTTTAATTCAGATACATGAATATATATATATATATATATATATATATATATATATATATAATTTTAGTTCTTTGATTTAATGTATATAGTCTATAGCACCATTTCATTTTGAAAATTAAATAACCATAAAGAAAAATAAATGAGATAAATTATCTGAGTAAAAATAAATTTATAAGGAGATAACTGATAGATTATACATGCTTGATAATTTTTGCAATCAATCATATGAAAAATATTCTCGTATGATTACATTACTTTCGCACATTGTCATTAATTATTCATTCACATTGAAAAATATCAACATTATGTGCTTAATTAAAATAACAAATATAACATATTTGATGTATTTCCACAAAGTGAGGTTTGGGACATGCTCAATTAAAATGTATCATAAAAATTATTAATTACTAAAAAGATGATTCATTCATTTATTCTTTGACTAATTTCTAATATAGTAATGTCATATATTTTTAGGGGCATTAATATCCAATTACTATGAGAAATATACCATTGGTAATATATCTTTCAACCGTGACAAAACATTAGAAAATTACTATTCGCAAAAAAATCATGTGATATAACATTAAGATAATTGTAAAAGGAGAAAATGGTCAAATGCCCCCCCCCCCCCAAACCTTTACCTCAAATCTCAACTACACACTTATACTTTGCGGGGGGTCCTATGACCCCCCCCTAAACTATTTTAAAGTGGAATTATTATCCCCCTGAATGCTGACATGGCAAGAGAATGTGTTTCACTCTTTTAAAAAAGAGTAAGAATGATTTTTTCTATTAAAAATTTATTTTTAATATTTCTTTACTTTTTTCTTTATTCATTTTTAATTATTCTTCTTCTTGACCTCAACAATGACATCTTCAAGAACTCAACAATGACATCTAATCCAAAACTAATTTATCATCTCCTTCGATATAAATCACATTAAATGGTCAAACTACACCAACTACCATTTCATCCAAACTAATAATCACCTCCCTAAAAGTTCCATTCCTCGGAACACTAAGATTATTCAAAATTACATTCTCATTAACCGAATTACCATACCAAGAATCATCGTTCTCATGAAATGAAACATAAACTTACAACAATGCTCTATACACATTTTGTGGAATCTTGAAATCTTTTAACTTTACATCGATTGAATTTTCAATCTCAAACCATAAATCATCATTCAAATCCACATTTCTTGAAATTGAAACAATCAAATCAGCACCATAATCAAAATCAACACCAAATTTTTTCACAATTATAAATTCAACATCAATTTTCATAGTTAATAAATTAAAAAAAAAAAAGGGAAAGAAAAAGGAACAAGATTGAAAAATGACATTTCTGCTTGGCATTGTATCAAACATTTGTTGAGCATAATCTAACATCCCATTTCTTACATACCCTGCAATCATACAGCTCCTACGTTCTTTTGGGGGCATTTCGTCGAACAATTTGTGTGCTTCCTCAACATTACCTTTCTTGAAAAAACTAGTAATTCTTGAGTTCCAATTGAACAACGAGTTTGCAATTGAACTCACATAATGAATACAAAAATAAAAAAATTTGTTCCTGAAGCAAATGTGTGAAGCCGTGCAAATTTTCGTTCTTGAGGCAATTTTTTTTTCTAAACTTTGAGTTTGATAGTCGACTTTGAATTTACTATTTAACAAAGGTTTGAGATTGAAGAAAATCAAATGAAGAGAAAGTTAAAAAAAAAGAAAAGAAAAAAAGAATGGAGAATCATTATTGTGGAAGAACATGAAATAAATGGGAAAAAGTAATGAAATTGAAAAGGAAATTAAAAAAGAATACAAAGGAAAAAATATAATAAATAAAAGTAATTATATTTTATATTAAAAAAAATAATATTATGTGGAATTACGTAGCATGACGTAGCAGCGAGTGCTGCTCATTGCCTGAAATAATGTCTGGGCGTCAGTTTTCGGGAGTGTAAATATTCCACTTTAAAATAGTTCAGGGGGGTCATAGGATCGCCGCAAAGTATAGGTGTGTAGTTGGGATTTGGGATAAAGGTTGGGGGGGGGGGGGGCTTTTGGCCATTTTCTCTTGTAAAAGAGTATATATTTAATTAACATAGTTAAATTAATTAAAGCTGACAAAAAAGTATACACAAAAACAAAAACATGCACTAATAATAAGAAGAAGAAGATCAA
The DNA here is from genome assembly GCA_030864215.1 of Capsicum pubescens. Lineage (NCBI taxonomy): Eukaryota > Viridiplantae > Streptophyta > Magnoliopsida > Solanales > Solanaceae > Capsicum > Capsicum pubescens. The sequence goes on along the minus strand of CM061544.1, from coordinate 185,441,921 downwards.
AGTTAATTGAGTAAAATTTGCTAATTGAGCTTTCTAATACGTTGGTTAGGAGAGTTTTATAATTTAATATTTGCCAAATAAAAGTGAATTATATATGTGATCAAGTGTCTTTGTTCAAAATGAAGAAATAAAATTAAAAAAAGAAGAAAATAATATTAATTGAAATCAAAATAATACACTAATAAATCTTCAAAATATTTGTAAATTATTCAAACTTCTACGTTACACCAAATTACTATAACCATTTTCTTAACTAATCTTCCAAGACAATCGAACTTTCTTAATATTAATTCAAATTAAAATAATACACTAATAAATCTTCAAACTATTTGTAAATCATTCAAACTTCTACGTTACACCAAACTACTATGACCATTTTCTTAACGAATCTTTCAAGACAATTGAACTTCCTTCTTCATCTTGATGAACTCGTACAAAACTAATGTGAACATCTCTTTGATGAACTTTTGAAGAATATTAAAAACGTCATCTTTTTTATGTCATCTCTTTTGATTATTAACACATGATTGATGAAAAAGATGAAGAAGAAAATCAAGAAAGGAGAAAAATAACTAAATAACCATAGAAAATTGAGACAATGAAAATTGCATTCAACAACTCCATAGATGATTGTTATTTATAGATTGGATAATCTAAAAGAATTAGGGAGAAGGGAGTTGGGGAGACATATTATTTAAGTAGAGAATACAAAGAAATGGAGTTTTTTATTTTTAACTCAATAGATTTGATTAGAATAGTAAATATGATTGATCTTTTTTTTATTTAATAAAGAGATTAATGAAAAGTATAAAGAAAAAAGCCCCCAAAAAAGAGAAAAAAGAAAACTTTAACATGAATATTTAAACTTTTAAAGTGTACAATAAAGAATATAAATAAGTGGAATAGTAAATTTTGATACATATAAGTTTTAACAATAAAGAATGAAAATAGAAGGAGTAATAATTAACATATTTGTTTTTGTACAATAATATATATATATATAATAATTAAATAGTTTTTATACAATAAATATATATAACAAATAATTTTTAGTTTTTTCTTACATATTTAACATGATTAAGAGAGTTTTAAGGAGTGATTTTTAATTTTTTTCTTACATAACACATAAATAAGAAAAGTTTAATAACATTGACGATGAGAGTTATATAATATGACTCTCTTTAATGTTGTGTATAATGTTAAGGTGAATTTCTAATTTTTTTAAATTAAACATGGCCAAAAAAACTACAAAAAGGATAAATTGCATTGGAGGCCTCTAAAGCATGCCACATAGGATGGGCTAAGAGTCTCTCTCTCTCTCTCTCTATATATATATATATGTGTGTGTGTGTGTGTGTATGTATATATATATACAACTACTATTTAGAAACGCGAAGAAGCAGGCACCTCTTCGTCGACGTGCCTGCTTCTTTCGTGATTTACTGAATTACCCCTAAATAATTATTATATGTCATTTACGTATTTAAAAATTAATAATATTTAATAAAAAAAGATAAAATAGATATTTATGATATATCTGCTTCAGCTGTTTCAATCGTAATTCTACTATATCACCCCTAATTAATTATTATAAGTCATCTAAATATTAAAAATTAATAATATTTAATTAAAAATTAAAATAAAATAATAAATTAATTCTTAATGTTTTAAATTACTTGACATCTTATATGAGACCCTTTTAATTTTTTTTACAAATATTTTTATAGCAATTTTGTTATATCACTTCTAATTAGTTATTATGACTCATTTAATACATGTCTGATTCACCACATCGTGATATTTGGTTGGATCTTACGTATTAGAAAATTAATCATGTTTAATAAAAAAGTAAATTAGACATTTATGATATGTCTGCTTAAGCTGCTTCAATCGTAATTTTATTATATCACCCCTAATTAATTATTGCAACTCATCTAAGTATTAAAAATTTGATAATATTAAACAAAAAAGGAAAAATAGACATAAATTAACTCTTGTTGTTTTAAATTAACTTGACATCTTATATGAGACTCACTTAAATTTTTTCACAAGTATTTTTGAAGCAATTTTTCTATATCACTTATAATTAGTTATTATAAGTCATTTAAGACTTGTCTGCTTCATTACTTCAATCGTCGTATATGTGTCACTTAAATTATAATAGAAGAAAAAAATTATAAATCACAATAGTTAAAAATCTTAAACAATTTTAAAAATATAATTGACTATTAATGCCACAAAAATTTTGATAAGCACTACCAGAAATTATCCCTATTGCAACGAACTTTTTTGCAACGGTTCCAAAAACGTTGCAATAGACCCTCTATTGCAACGGTTACAACCGTTGCAAAAATTGTTCTAGTAGAACTATTTTATAATATAATCGTTGCCATTGTTGAAGAACCGTTGTAATAGAGTATCTTATAGCAACGATTGTACGAACCGTTGCCATAAAATCATCTATGACAACGCTTTATTGAATAAAAAAAGCTATTGCAATGGTATAACTATTCCCACCAAAAAAATTTTCCAAGTCCGCAAACAAAAACTCTTTATTCTCCAATCCGCCAAAAATTTTTCACTAAGTCCGATCCGCCACTGCTCCGACCACCATACGTCGATCACAATACCGTTGCTCCGACCACCATACGCCGACCATCATATTATTGCTCTGACCAACATTCTCCTCTAATTGTACCACTACTCCGACCATCGTACCTTGATTTCAATGCTGCTCCGGCCACCACTGTGAGTAGGAATATGTATTTGAATCCTAAGTTGGGTGGGGTTGGGGTTGGAGATGGGTTGGTGTCACATTCTTTTTATCATGCCAGATATTTTTATCTTTCCCTGTTTAACACTAATCTTACAAAGTCATCTTCTACATGTTACACATTTTTTTCTCTTCTTTTAAATTATTAAATTTGCTCCAATTTTTCTCTAATTCGTAACTGGCATTTATCTATGGTTTAATTCAATCACTAAGACAACTTGGTGTCTCTGTACCTATCAATTTTAGGTATAGTTTCTATTTTCATATTATTTTTTGGGTATTTTTGGCTCTAGGTTAGAAACAAACAAAAACGGGTATGGATCGAGAAGGAGGATCTTCCAAATCTTGTTACTATTTTGGTACCTCAACAGGTTCTGGACATATCTTTAAGGACAAATAATATATGATTTCTTCAATGCAGCACTAAAATTGCCTGCTCATTTTACATCAGGAGTTGTTGTTTCCTTTTATGTAAGTTTCATTTATGCCCCCATAACTTCATCTTTTATATACTTGTGCAGTCTTGTTCAACTTTGACACATTTTGAATAGTTTTATGGAATATATTTGTTAATTTCTATCGGCACGTGTATCGAATAACTTTGTAGGCTTGGATGGATAGAAAAAATAAACAACAAATATCTTAATATCCTTGCCTCTAGTGTGATTGATTTGAAAATGAGATTTCATAGTTCTCAATTCACACCACGAATGCCCCATAACTAGTACAATTTCGGTATTAAACTCTGCAAGTTATGTATAGTTTAATATCAGAAATCAAATGTTGTATGTGTTACTAATTAATCTCCACATAACTAGAAATATGATTAAATTATTGATTTCTTTTTCACTGAATATTAGGACTAATGCAAGACTAATTACTTTTCTTTTTGGTCTCATTTTCAGTTATCAAATTCAGATATGTTCCCACACAACCATGATGAAATAGACTTTGAATTACTTGGGCATGAGAAGATAAGGGATTGGGTTCTGTAGACAAATCTTTATGGAAATGGAAGTGTTCACACAGGTAGAGAAGAAAAATTCTACCTTTGGTTTGACCCAACACTGGATTTCCACGACTATACCATCCTTTAGAAAAATCATCACATAGTGTAAGCTACTTGATTTCTATTATTCTCTCAGTTTCAGTTAGTTTGTTTGTCTTATTTTAATTTAACACGCAATAAATATTTGTTTCTATTTATTACTCATATGAAATCCTATGTTACTCTGGCTTGTTCCTGGTTCGACCTGCCATTTTCTTCCATCATGTAGATATAATGAAAATTTATTTACGGTTTAGCATGAAGAAGATGGTGATTCCTGGAATTTGGCATGTTCCTGGTTCCACCACTCGATATATCATTGTAATCATCATGATTTTTGTTCTAACATTGTACACAATTTTTGTCACCAACATAGGCTCATATCTATTGATCAAAATCTGGAGCTTGTGGTGCATTCCTGTCTAACTATGATGCTAAATATAGCATCAATTGAAGGATTTCTAAAGAATGGAAAGGACCCTTATCTCACTGTTATGTCGGTTGGTCATGTCTTGCATGTTTTCGTCAATGAAAAGTAGCAGGTAGCAGAAAAAACACTCTATTCAGGACTATGACAACACGATTTTTCCTAACAAACTATATTTTCTTAGTCTGTGCATCTCCTAATAGGAACTGTATATGGGGCATTAGATAATCCAAAACTTACATACAGTGGCAATGTGAAGATTAGAGTTGGTATAAACAAGATTTCTCTTCTTAGTGTTTCCGTTGGTATAGAAATGTGGTTGTTTCAAATGATTTTTTATCAAGTATAAACTACAATAATATTACTGCTCAGATAACCCCTTTCAGCCTAGCCTTACTAAGCCTCGCTAAAATTTGCCTGGCCTTGCCTTGCCTTACTAAGCTCCATTAAGTCTCGCTAAGCCTAGCTTCACCAAGCTACACTAAGCTCCGTTAAGTTTAGCCTTGCTATGACTTGTTAAGTCCCAACTCCTTAGGAAACGCTAATCCAAACTTTGTTGTTATAAACTGATTAACTTGGGTAGCTAGAATTCTCAAAAGAATTCTATTAACTTGGGTTTTCTTTTCTTTTTCCTTTTTATTAGTCCTGTATACGCCCTTTAAATTTATGCATTTATTTTGAATGGCTATATGTGAAGTTTATTTTTAGGTAATTTTTTATACTACTTTGCGATTGCACCAATTTGAAGTTTTAGAGGTTTTAAATATCACCACAACATTATTTCCAAAAGAATTGGTTAAGAGATCTGGTTCAGATCAAAATTTTATTTCTTTTTTGTCTATGGAATTAATAGGGACGATAACCTGCCTAATTTGTATATTCATAGTTCGTTCATGTATAAAACATGTGAAAAGAGCTTTATAAAGTAAGCTAAGGTTGCTCATATCTAATAAAACTATCTAAATTAGATGGCGTTTTTGTCACCTCATTGTTTCTATCAATACCATGGTAACATTAGTTGACATGGAATTACTTTTCATTCCAACAGAGATCATATCCTTGATATGTTTTTTTAGAGGGGAGTGAGGGGTGGGGTGGCTGGGGATTTACATTTGAAGTCTGGTAGTGTTTCTACTATTCTGCAAATGATTGTTACTATAGATTCCTGCTCTCCCCATTTTTGGTGCTTGTATGAGAATCTTCTCATGTCTCTTTTTTTTAACTAACCATGTAGTTCGTTATTTTCCTGTTTATTTTATGGTGGTATAGTTTTGGTATTATGGATTCTGATTAATCCGTAAAGGGAAAGTGGAATATTTAGAATACGGATTCTTTCCTGATGAATTGTTCTCTTTTTAGTACTTAGGTTTTGCCACATTGATATCTAGATGTAAGTAAGGACACACGCATCTAGTAGGAATTACTATTCTAAAACTTGAACTATTTAGTTTAACCTGCAACTTCTCCTTGCCGCTACTACTGCTATCCATCCTAGTGGTTATAAATATTGCAAATATAATAGTAATGAAAATATAAATATTCCTGAAATTTGGGAGTTTGGTCCGTGTTCTAGCATTTTCATTATGAAAAGAACTAGTATTGAAAATGTAGGAGAGTTCCATAGTGATGCTTGCATTACGATTGACAATACTGGAACCAAGTTTTGATAAAATTTGAAAAGTTTTGAATCGACTACCGAAAATCGACTACCGGAACTAGTAATCATTATGATTTTTGTTCTAACACGGTGACCTGCCGTCCATATATATCTAAAGATCTTTTCTTCGATAAATTACATGGTCTGAACAAAGTTCTAGTCTGTAGCTTTTTCCAGTTTCCCTTAACAATCTTTGCGCCAGCATAAGATAGTAAGCATGAACTATATATTTCCTGGAGTTGAGTTTTCAGATTATTCTGATAAATACGAAACTCAATTTTTACTCTGATTAATGAACTTGACAAAAAACAACCCTTTTGTTGCTTTATATATTTCTTGCATTGTTATGTAGACTGTGGAATCTCAAAAGGTTGGATCTGAGTGATAATTTTCTTGATGATGGAAGCATACCAACCTGCCTCTTTGAAAAGTACTCAATTCTTGAAAGTAGGTATTTCACATAACAATATCAGGGGTTCTTCTGGTTTCTTTTCAGGTAATGCTGCTTGAATCACAATTATTCTAAGTTCCATCTTGGGTTAAACTTAACCGCTGTAATGGAACATTTTACTCTGTAGTGTCACCTTTTTTGCTTGTTGTTTTCATATGGTATTTTTCATCTAGACCCCACACATAAAGGGAGGTTTAGTGCACCGGGTTGCCCTTCATGTGTTTTGTCTAGTAAAGCTGGGTTGCTGACTCCCAGTCTTTGTAGATTGTAAAATGAACATTATGCATCTTTACTTTTACTGATCGTGTTACAGTGAAATTGGATGCTGAAATTTTGCATAACAAAGTTATATTTTTTCTGGATATTAACTACTTGTTATACTTTTCAGGAATCTGTACACTTGGGAACCTGCAGGTGTTAAATCTTCAGGATAACCTTATATAATGTGTACTTGATCCATGCCTTGGTGGAATGAGTTCTTTGGTTTCTTTAGATCTTTCTTTCAATCATTTTGAGGGAACTATTTCTTCATCTATATTCAGCAACCTTACTCTGCTCGAGACTCTTCTTCTTTCACATAATAGGTTTTATGGACTTCTCTTGTTTGCATCATTTGGTAACCTCTCCAGTCTTGAAGTCATTGATCTTACAAATAATGAGTTTGAAGTTGACACTAAAACTCTATCTTGGGTTCCATATTTTCAACTTGTGTCCCTTGACTTACGAAATGCTAGACTGAACTAGAACTATGTCCATGTGATTACTTTGTTCATTGCCAAACAACACAAGTTGAAGTCCCTATCTTTGTCCTATAATTCCCTTCAAGGAAATGTTCCCTCTTGGTTATTGTATAATAATACACTTCTTATGTTGTCTATGAGAAACAACCGTTTGTATGGTGGAATTCCTGTGGCTTCTCAGTTTCAAGTATCAACTCTGCTGATGCTTGATGTATCAGATAACTGCTTAGGTAGTACACTTCCCATTAACATGCGCGAATAATTTCCAAAATTACTCTATCTTAACCTGTCACATAACACACCCGGGGGCACCCTTGCTTCATCTTTTGACAATCTGCTAAAGTTAGAGGCGACAGACCTTTCTGACAATTTCTACTGGGAAAACTACTTCCAACTTTAAGACAAAATAACACTTCATTGGCACAAGAAACTCTGTGGACCTCCACTAGAAAATGAGTGTGCTTTCTCGAGCCCGCCTCAGCAGTATGATGAAGAAGAAGACGAGAGGCAAGGTATTGGTTCTTTTTAATCTTATTTTGGAGAGCCTGAGTTCATTTATTAATATCTCAATCATAAGATGCTTCCAATAGTAATAAATTTTTCTCAATCATCGCAAAGTGCAATTTAGTTTCCTTTAACTCGACATGTCAGAAATCCTAAATCATTTGATCTAAAATAATAACGAGTACTGCATGGACGTAATGACTGTAATATATTTCAAGGCGGTGTTTTGGTAGGTATCAACTGCTTCTAGTTTTTGCAGTATTAAATCTTGATAATTATTGCAGGTGACACCATAAACATTAGCTGATGTCAAAGGTTGCACCCTAATCTCATACGATGGAAAAGTACAGGTATGTGGTCTACCACATGGTTTATATTTTTTTCCACAAGGCTCATAAGTAGTTGTTGGAATAGTCATATGTTCCTTTCCCATAAAAAGTTGTAGATGTAGATGTTATTTGCTATAGTATTGCCTCCCTTGTTTCTGGAGTATTGCCAGGGAACCTGGAGTACTACAGGCTGCTAGCAACAGGAACCTAACAGAAGATATTTGAATTTGTTACATTTTCCCTTTGGAAGGATTTTAATCTGAAAAAAACATGTCGGTTCGGGAGAAAATAAAAGAAAATTTAACAGATTCGAGTCCTAGTCTGGGTAACTTATTGGTTGTTTCCACACCTGCTAGCACCTATTTTCTTATTTTCCTACCTCTATTTAGAATTCACTCTAATTAAGTCTTGACATGTAGCTAGCAATAGCAGATGAACACACATCAGTTTGAGTTGCACCTAGACAAGCTAATATTTCAAGTATGATGTTAGTCTATTTTGGTTCTCTTTTTTTCGGTGAGAGTGTAGGGTAATTATTTTGATACATTAAAGCTATCAATTTAAGAGTTACTTTTGCACAACTGACTTATCTTTTGTTTTTTGTGGTTGTTCAGCTTTTGGAAATAGCTCAAGTTCCTTATCAATATATGAGTCATGCCTCTTCAATTTCTTCTATAGCCTTATTTTTTTTACAAGTAACTGTTAGTGGTCCAAGTAATGCTATCTGGCCTTTGTCATGTTGTTTTGGAAGTGTTCCCTTGAACTTCAAATTTGAATTTCATGTCACGTAGATGTACTCAAAACTTAGCTTATTGATTACTAAGGAAAAACTATGTTGGTTGCTTTTGCAGTTTACTCTTTCTCTGATAACTTAGTAATCTCATTAAAAATCTGATGCAGGAAGGTTTGGACAGGGATAAAGAACCTGTTACTTGGAATTATTCTAGTGCGTCTACTGCAACGAGTATATATTAGCCTGGAATCTTCCTAAATCATCGAAGAGGAATCCGCTTTGTGTTTTACGTCAAACAGTAGTTACTTCCATAATGACCATGTGCAACTCAAGGTGGCCTCCTTACAGATTAGGTGTTTTATTTCATGAGTGCCCATACTAAGAAGCTAGAGATGTTGTCCATAGCTTTTGCGCGGAATAGCGATCTAAGCGTCTTCTACATGCTCTCCGATTGTGAAATTCCTTTGTATGTTGGAGATCAGAGGTGCTCCTTCGACGATAAGGTTGTTGGTCAATGCTGCAAGGAAGGAAATGATGTGGTATCTTTTGATGTTTTCTTGTTTAGTAAGTTATGGCACATGTTGGCTGCTAGCTCAGAAATTGCCAAGGATTAATTGTGAACTTTCATTATGCTTGTGTGTGTAAATAGTTTTTGTACAACATTTGGCATCATGTTCAACAACAAGTGTTCTTATAAATCCCCTTTCCTATTAATACTGATGAGTCCAGGGTAATGATGTGCTAAGAATATCACCTTTTGAAGGTTAATTTTTTTTTTGATTTTGGATACTCTCGTTTTCATCTGTTAGCACTATAATTCCCTGTATATATGTAGTCATCGTTGCAATAGGGACAAAAATCGTTGCAAAAGTAGCAAAAAAATATTGCAATAGGTGTTAAAAAACATTGCAATAGGTAGCAAAAAGCGTTGCAATAGGCGTCAAAAAGTGTTGCAATAGGCGTCAAAAAGAGTTGCAATAAATAGTTAAAAGTCGTTGCTAAAAACCAATAAGTGTTGCAGTAGATCTTCAAAAATTATTGCAATAGAGTTATTGAAACGGTTTTTTATCATTGCAATATAGTCTATTGCAACGGTTCTTAACCGTTGCTATAGACAATATGAAGCGTCCCAATAGGTGTTAAAATGAACCGTTGCAATAGGTCTATCTATTGCAACGATTGTTGAAACCGTTGCAAAAGTCGTTGCGGTAGCTCTATTGCAACGCCCGCCAAACCGTTACGGTAGCTCTATCGCAACGGTTTTTGTATCTATTGCAACAGTTTTTGAACCGTTGCCATAGGACTAATTTCTAGTAGTGAAGGAGAGTATTATAGATTACAATAGCTAACAACTTAAAATAGTAAATTACAGTACAATGCCAAAAAAAATATAAATTGCATTAGTTAATAACTTAAATTATCTAAAAGCATATTAAAAATATACTTGATTATCTAAATTTTATGTATATCACATAAATTGAGATAAAAAGATAACATATATTGGGTCCGTTCTAGCACACGCAGGTGAACATCTAGTGTGTGTATATATATATATATATTAATTTGCTAAGGTCCCAACTATGTGATGCCTTAACTTAAACGTGTTCCTAGAATTGTGTAATTAAGAGTCGAATCTCACATGATAATTTCATGAAAGCTACCCACTCTTAATAAATCTCTTTATAGACGTTAGACTAAAATGAGGATGGGAACAGGCCAAGATAACATTTGCTTTGGTTCTTCCTTCAATATTTGAAGACCTATAAATGCATGCTAATTAATTCACCAACCCCTACAATTAAAGAAATCACAACTAACCTCCCCCCACCCCACCCCTACCCCCCAACCCTGTCTCCTCCCTGTTTCTTGTTCCCTCATAATAATACCCTTTCAATTTGCCCCCTACCAACAGCCTATAACAACATACATTCACAAAAAAAAACATCATAACAAATCAAGAATCCGTAGTTTAAGCTAAGAAATGATGAAAACGCTACTTCTTGCTCTTTTTCTCTTCCATCTTTCCCACTTCACCAGTGGGAATAAGCCAATAAGCACACTATCATCGTCGTCTTCTTCTTCTAGTGACATTGTCCGCACATCTTGCGTGCACGCTAGCTATCCAACAATTTGCATCAGAACTCTCTCTTCCTACTCTGGCTCTGCCATCAAGACTCCACAAGATTTAGCTCAAGCCGCGGTGAAAGTCAGCCTTTCCCGCGCCCACAAATCGTCTGGCTTCCTATCCCAGCTGAAAGTGGAAAGCAAGAGAGAGAAAGGAGCAAAGAGTGATTGCATTGAACAGATTGGTGACTCAATGGATGAGCTGAGCAAGTCTCTGTCAGAACTCAAGCATCTCCGTAGAGGCAATGCATTCAAGTGGCAAATGAGCAATTTGGAGACGTGGGTCAGTGCTGCTTTGACCAATGAAGACACTTGTCTTGATGGGTTCAAAGAAATTGACGGCAAACTTAGGTCTGATGTGAAACGCAAGATTACCAATGTTGCTAGAGTTACAAGTAATGCACTCTACCTTATCAACAGACTTGATCATTCTCAAAACAAAATTGCTCATCCTTCATAATTAATTCCGTTAATTAATATTACCAAAGTATCACGGTTCGAGTCATGAAAACAGCACGATAAGATTGGTATAATACACTTTTGTGGTCCAGATCTTTCCCAAGCCTGGCTGCTTTTTCTTTTTTCTGCTAACTATATGTGATTTTATAATTAAGTTAAACAAGTATTATTGATGGTGCAATTGGTAAGATTGTCAAGTTCTAGTTTGACCCTATTCTTATGTGTTGATTTTACTAGACAACTTGTCTAATTCCTGATACGGCTTACGAGCCGTAGATCCAAATAATACTTTTTGTTTGACATTTCTTGCTTAATATTTGTTGGATCTATCGGATGTTGTCCCAAACTTTGACCTGTTCTAAGATGGGATGGGCAGGTTTAAAAATCGATGAGGCGAATAAGAGACCATTTTGTGGATATAGCACAGATATTGTGTCGGTGTAAATAATTGTTCATATGAATGATTATACAATTATAGTAGGCTTAGAAATAGTATGCTAGCCTCCTGTCGACCCCTTATGCAATTTTTATTAGTATTAGGTTAGCCATACACTTCACATGTTTTGAGGGATTCACATATCTAGGGTGGTTCTTGGAGAGTAATGATGAACATGACGCTTCTTTGATTGCCTTAGTTAAGAAATAAATTTGTGTCATTGTTATCAACTGCTTCGTTTCAATAAGAATTACCTACTTTGACTTCACACAAAGTTTAAGAAAATAAAAAAGACTTTTGAATCTTGTCGCCTTAAATTAAAGTTATGTCAAATGTACCAAAATGTGTTTTAATCTTGTGGTTCTAAACATGTCATGTAGAAAGTTGAAATTAAAGTATTACCAAAAAAATAAAGGAATCATTCTTTTTTAAACGGACTAAAAAAAATAGTTTATTCTTTTTTAAACGGAGGGGTATAACTTTTGAGTTTTGACATAATGATAAGCATTTGATCCTAACCAGGGGTGGAGCTGCATACAAGGTAGGGGGTTCGGATGAACCCCCATTGATGAAAAATTATATTATATGTAAATGGTTAAAATTATTTTTTATGTATATATATTGTAGATGTCGAATCTCTTTGGTTAGTTCGTGTATTTAATTAACTTTCAAAAGTTAAAATGTCAATTATTTTAGACCGGATGGAGTAATTAGAGAACTTAGAAGTGTGCTAAATGTGCTTACACGTTTTGAAATAATACGTGTCATTTCATTTACACAACGCAAATGACTTGAGAGATATTTGTCACGCATATAAGCTTTTATGCCATTATTACGGTCAAGTGATCGTACAAATTAGCATTTTATTTTGAAACTTTTCATTAAATTGTTTAATTTAGTGTAAATATTTGATTCAGGTAAATATTAGCTCAGTAGAAAGTAGAAAGACAATCCATACGACATCTCTGTTTTGATTATTCAGCGAAAACGTGCAAGTACAATTTTCATTTCCAGTTACATTAAAATTGGAGATTAACTAATAGGGAAAATTTCAATTATATATAAAAAAGTAAATAGTTTACAATAAAAATGAAGTTTTTGTTTACCAAAAATACAAAATTTTTCTACAATCTATTTCGTTTTCATCATCATTGTCTAATTTACAATCTACATGATCTGCTTTTCAAACACAATTGGAACATATAAGATCATACATTAGGGAAGCAGTCGCCATTGTTGTTATTAAGAGTAACAAACTATTTTTAAATTGCTAATTTAGCATGCAAAAATTGTTAACAATAAATCTTTATTTTGAAAATCAAGTCAAAGCAGAAACAATTTTTTTCATCTTTTCTCATCATACTAATATTAGAAAGATTGCAACTTATAGTATTTTTTGTATAATTTTTAAATATTCAAATTTATATTTAACATATTGAATTAATCAAAGTCAATTTAGCTTTGATATTTTTCATATAATTTTTAAATATTTAAATTTATATTTAAAATATTAAATTAATCAAAGTCACTTTAGCTTTGAAAATTAATCAATTTGCCTCTCATAAATGGAAACGTGACAAGTAAAAAATGAACGGTAACAAATAAATGTTAGGAAAGAGGGAGAAATAGGATAGAATGAAAAGAGTTTGAAGGCAAGAGAAGTGGGGTGTTGGAAGAGAGAAATTGAGGAGACGAATATTTATTACAAAAGAAAAATTAAAAATAATTTGACCGTGTGAACAAAGTTTCCACCATATCTGGATATTAGTAAATCTTTTAAAATTGACCTATGCACGCTATAGCATGGTTTTTCTTTTTCTTTTTCCTTTTATTTTACTTTGTTTTGTGGTGAGTTTACTACTTACTAGTAATAGTATATCGAAGATGAACCATAGTTGAGGGTAGTTGGTAGAATTAATGTCATGTCATGTGAACTTGGATTGGAGGTGTTCCCTTCACATCAAAAAACAAATACTGGAAGGTACCTGATTTTCTTGAGTTCACATAGGCCTTTAGATTCCAATCAGGTCATTCATAGCGAGTGTTTTTAGATTAGGTACTTAAAAAATGACAATGATTTTTACTTTTTGAAGATGCTGGTAAAATATTTAGTAGTTTTTTGCAATCTTGTATTTAGGAATAACTTCTGTTTATCATGGATTCAGTACAGTTAAATTTGTAAATGAGTAACCTTATTTTTTGTTTGATTTACTAGTAGTTTAGCCACTTGGTGATAAAAAAAATTAACCAAGTATAAAATAAATGAAATAAGTAAGGTAAAGCAAACAAATCTAGACGAGCTAGATATGAAAACATTCGAGATTTAATCCAAGCTTTTCGAGTTGTTGACGGAGGTAGTTTATCAAAAGCTATATGAAGAGTAAAGAATAAGAAAAAGCTTGAAGACCAAGTAAAACTATTGTATTATATAAGAGAGTGAATGATTTGATCTCTTTACAAATGAGAATGGGCCACTATTTATATGTTACAATATCAAACCTTGGCCAATTAGAATTCGACAATAGAGCCCTAAAGGACTTAATCCTATGTTGGCACACCACGTGTTTGAACCGTTAGTGAGCCAACTAATATTCATGCGATGTCTAGCTCTATAAGAGTTCGTCCGCACTCCTGAGTGTCTTTGCTTGTCTTTTCTGCCATGTCACCAGGGGTGGCGAGTTGTTGAATCTTATCCTTTATAAGAAGGCGGTTCCACTGTCGTTAGCTCGAGGGAAGCTTCTTGTACACTCTGCACTCATTCTCATGATAATTTATTCAAATTGTCTTTCCTTATTTTGCCACGCATCTTCAATAAAATTTTACTCGATACATATAATCCCTCCGGCTTTCGGGATGCTACACCCAATATTTCTTGAGTGACTGAAAGAAAAACGAAGATCACTACTCAACACGCCTTCATCCTTCCATCTACGCACACGTCAAAATGTTGTCTTTTCTTTATGAATCGCCCCTTTTCATATGAGTGCCATAATTGTTGCATTCTTCTCGAGGCATTTAGGATAAGTTATCTTTTTTCGCATGAAAATTGGGGGCATTCCACCGCACTTAGATCACCCTGCCCTTTTCTGGTTTTGCAAATCTTTGCTTGTCTTTTTTTTATCGGCCTGCATTTCGATCCATTATGTCTGGTTCTTTCTTGAATCCTGCCTCCCTTTCCTTAGCCAACAATAGCATCATGAAGAAGGGGAAAAAGAGTCTGACCTCTTTGAGTTATTTGTTAATGAAATCATCCCTAATTTTTCTCATTTGAAAAAGACTTCAAAGTCCCATCTTTTAAAAAAAACAAAAAGGAAAGACAGATTGGTGAGTGAATTAGGCTCCATTGTGAAGGAGGACAACCTAGTCGTTGTCTGGAGAGATTGTGGGCGGTCTCCTGACAAATTTTGAGTAGAATCCTCCTATTCATTTGAAAGAGTTACTATTTCAAGACTTGGCTGCCCTTTCGTCTACACCTACCTATTTTGTATGGGTTTCAGATAACCTACAGACAAAGTAATCACTTTGTTCTGCAATACCATAGAGGTGTGCGGACCAATTCAACCCAGGAGTGTGGAGAATTTTCGCTTGCCTTCATGCGTTAGCTACTTTGGTTGGTGGCAAGGGGATTTTCCTAACTCATTTACTCCTATTCTATTCCCCACGATTAGCTTTAGGAGGAATAGTACAACTATCTGCTCAAGAACAGAGGTCCCTCCTAGGCAACTTGGATGACCCCTAAGATCATGGTTGGGCTGACCATTTTGTCGTCCTAGCCCCCAAGGACCTTCCAAAGTTATTCATTCCACGTGTTTGAACACTCACCGTGAGAAAATCGAGCTGGGGTCTTTCTTTTATTATGCAGTATTCTTTATAATTTATTGTTACTAACTTATCATGCGTGAACTTTGTGCAGTGACACAATGCTGCCCCCTACAGTAATCTCCTTTATCCATTTTGTTGAAGAATTTTGCTCGTAAGTAGAGAAGGTTTTGATTGTCTCTATAACTACTAGTTAATCCTCGGTGCATCTATCAAATCGATTTGGTTGGAAGGAAAAAAACCATGGTACTTTTACTGTCTTATGTCAGTTGTTATTTTCTTTAGATATGTTTATCCTTAAAACTTTTTCTTACAGGCCAGACATTTGGTTTGGTGGTTTTATCTCTCTAAATCATTGACACCAATCTAATGGGCTGAGAACCTTGGAGTCAACTTCATGTTCTTGTTGATGCCGCGACAAACCATGCCCTCGAGGTCGAGCCTCAATTTTTTGGAGGGAGAAAAAAAAACTAGACCCTTTAGAGATAGGATAGACTCCTGAGGTTATTCCATTAGAAGAAGGCTCTAAGGCGTCTAGGAGTGTGTCACCAATTTGGAGGACGGGCCCTACTGTTGGGTCTTGTTTTAAAGTTGCTGGTTCATTACAAGAGCTAGAAAACGCTGAGAGAGCATGGTATGAGCCGAGGTCCTGCTTGGTGCTCACTGACGCAAAGCCTTTAATCGCCCAAAGAATGAAGCATGTCGTGATTCCCCAATCCTGCTTAGGAGTCCCAGCCCAAAGAATGCCTTCTCAGCGTCATCCACTTATGTTTTCTCAGCTCCCCGCCACATCTGACTCTTCACATCTTCTTCTTAGGGACCAATGCAATATTTAGGGGTGGGCATTCGGTAGGTTCGATTTGATTTGGAATATTTGATTTGGTTTTTCAGTGTTTGATTTGGTAAAATAAATATCAAAACCAAAATAAAATTACTTTGTTTTGGTTAAGTTTTAAAAAGTTTGATTTGCTTTATTTCATTTTGTTTTTTTCTTTGGTTTGTACTTATAACATTAGAAAATGTGTGAAATTGGAAGATTATACGAAAATAAAATAAAGAAAAAATAACAGGAAAAACAAAGAATGAAATGAAAAAATATTTAAGTTATGCTATTGAAACTAGATGAATCTAAACTAAGAAGTTTAATTCTGTTTAGTATTTCGACTCTAGTTATTTATGAAAGGAAATAAAATATCTTTAAGGAAAAAAAATTAAAACTAATCAATTGTTGATATGCTGGTTTTGACTTGGTGAAAGGCCCATTTAGTTAAGACCTTACCCACTTGAGTTTGTTGGACAGGAAGGAATTCAGTAGTAAGAGAAATAAAAAGGTTACAAACAGAAAATTTAATTTTTTAGATAATTAATTTTGAATTTGAAAAATCAAAAACCAAATTGAATAACCAACATTTCAAAATATTAAACCAAAACCAAAATAAGAAAATTGGATTGATCAATTATTTTGGTTTTAACCGAATAATGCCTAGCCCTAGCAATATCGATAGACAATACTGCAAATTCCTAATAAAGTCAGTTTCAAGTCAACGTTAGCGGGTTGTCTCAGCTACTTAAATGTAGTTGTCTCAACTACATTTGACAACTACATTTGTCAGTTGATGAACTAGGCATCCACTAAGTGTCTTATAAATGGGTTTTCTTAGGTCACCACTAAGACCTCTTTCTTTAGATTCAATCTTTCTATTTTAATAAAGTATTCGTGTTAATTTACTACAATCCAATATTCTAGTGGTAGAAGATCTTCAATAGATTTTGAAAGAAGGAGAAACCTTCTCACAAAATATTCAAGACCAGGAGAACTTTGACTGTTATGTGAGACCATCCTATCCCCATTCATGCTCTTTCTCAGCAAGCTTCTGAACTTGAGGCATTGATAATCGAGATGGACGTAGTTCTAAGTGAGAAATAAGGATATCGTTGGGACACTCATGGTTGGTTTGAAGAGATAGAAACCTTACAACATGAGAATGCGATGCAGGCTAGTATGACCGAGATGCTCATGAAAAAAAATTTGACGTAGAAGAAAACATCTGTTTGATAGAACATAGGGTCGCACCTTGGGATCACAAATTTATCCAAGTCTTGTGACACCCATCTCACATATCTCGGGATGTTTAAAGAGGCCCGCATAGAGGTCTTTGACCTTGACAAAATTATTACCAAGTCCTAGGCCATGGTTGATATTGCTGAACAATTAGCTTCTAATGATGAAGAGGTGTCTTATCTTCTTTCTAAAGGTGAGGTTTCGACAAATGAGATGTTTGAAGATTTCTCAACCTAGGACCCTAAGAATTAGAGCATAATAGCTTCAATATTTGGGGTTACTTCCTTATGTATACTTTGTATGCTTGTTTATACTCCCAAGATTCCACCTTCGAGATTTTGAGGTAACCCTTTGTACTTAGAGTAATTTGTAAATAAGAAATTTTGATTCCTCATTTCTTTGCTTCCCCACTCATCTTTTTCTTTTAATAGGAGAAAAAAGTTGAAAGGCTTTTTCTTTGGGACCTAAACCATCAGGCCTAGAGAGAGGCAATCTGTTCTAGGTACCTTATTTATCGGGAACCATCACATCACACTGTGGAGATTTTAGTTTACTCTGTCCATGTAGTGATCATCTGTGACCCTTAGCCTTTCACTTATTAAATAAGGTTGGTCCTGTAAGAAGCAACCTTATTATCTTGTGTTCTTCATTCTGCATAGAACAACTTTTTTATCATTGAAAAAAATTACCCTTTATCTAGTTTTTCGTTGCATATTTTGGAATTTAATCTTTGTAAGACCTTTAAAATTTTGATCATCTTATTTTTTACCCTCCCACATGTGTAATATCAATTTTTGACTTGAATTGTGTTTAGGGATGTTAAAAGGGTAATTTTGAAAAGCATTGAAATCTTCGGAAGGGGTTCGAGGTTATTTTCGCATACCGAGGAAGTGAGGATCTACGATATCAGTGTGTCATGGAGGTTACCCTCCATAATAACGGCATGGCATAGAGGATAACCTCTGCGATAAGGCCGTGCCATGCTAAGGTGTAAATATCATCCAATTTAATTTTGTTTCACTTAGGGGTGAGGGGCTTTTGGTCTTTTCACCCTTTCCACGACTTATAAACATAAAATTAACCTTTTCCTCTTCAGTTAAAAAGATCAAACACTCCCATTCTCTTCTCTAAAACCTTAACCAAGAAAGCTTAAGGGTTTCATAGAGAATTCATCATTTGAGCTCCAAGCATCAAATTAACTTCTAATTCTTATGTGTTTCAGACATGTTTCTCTTCTTTAAAACTTTAATCTTACATTATAACATGAATTGAATATTTTTTCATGTGATTTTAATTTTTGGTTTTGAAATAGGGTTGAGGGGTTCTGGTTATTACTGAATGAATTACTTGTCCCCTGTTTTGAATTGATTATTCATGCCTTAAATTTATATTTTTGGGACTAAATTGATATATTATTTATATGGTTGGAATGGGGACATGGGCTTCCCTGAATTTGATGAATTTTGGCTTGAAATTGCATAAACCTTAACCCACTTTGTGAGTTGATTTTTATTATGGTAAATTGCATGGTTTAACTTGATTTTGAACTCAATGCATTGTATTAATGGATAATTGGATATAAGAATATATTTGGATGGCCTTAGTGGCCATGGTTTTGATTTTAATGGAACTTGGGAGTCCAATTTGGTTGTGTGAAATAGTTTGGAATGATTATATTAGCTTGCAAGCGTGTTGGTATGATGATACCAAGTGGTAAATGCCTTAATAAATGAATCTCAGGTTAATGAATTGGTTCATATGCAAATTATTTTAATTTGGGTTTAAAAAGGATTATGTAGCTCACTGTGATGGTGTAAGACCCGAGGAGACGAACACTGGAAACCACATTTACCAGCGTTGGGGGATTAGATGACTGTCTAATT
Organism: Capsicum pubescens; assembly: GCA_030864215.1. NCBI lineage: Eukaryota > Viridiplantae > Streptophyta > Magnoliopsida > Solanales > Solanaceae > Capsicum > Capsicum pubescens. The sequence continues at coordinate 185,422,476 of CM061544.1, read as the reverse complement.
GACACACACTTGATATATATATATATATATCTTTGGGATGTCTATTGCCCATAGTGACTTTAGATTTTTTTTGGTTTTTCCTCGATTTGTGTGGCTAAATGCACTAAGGCCCTTTCAGCAGGGAAAGCTGAACCCATATAGCCCATAGGTGCCCTTAGGAAGGATCGAGCTACACAGTCTCGGTTAATTATTTTAAACGCTTATGTTCATTATCCTTAACATATCCCGATATCTTAATATACATATATATGAATGTGTGCATGTGGTTTTTAACTGATTTTGGTCATGAAATTATGCTATCACTTTTCCTGAGTTACATGTCAGTGCTTATCCCACTGATCATCCTAGAACGCTATATCATTTCATGATGTAGGGTTCGAAGATACTTTTGTTACTCCTGTATAGCATCAGGTGGATTAGCACATTCATTGAGTTGTTGTGAAGTGGTAAGCCTCCATTCTTCTGAAGGCCTTATCATTTCATCATTCTTTCCTTAATTTCATAGTACTTTGGATTCTTTTCTGTCATAGTCGAGGGCATGTCCTGACTAGTTACTATTCTGGATTTAGAGGATTTTGTGGACAGATGTGGGTTGGTTGGTTATTGTTTTGACTCTTAGTTTTATTGAGATATTTATTCATCTTCTTATTACTTTTTAATTGGCTTCTGCATTGTTATTGTTATTATTTTATTCTCGTGAGGTTAGGCGATGGGGGTGGTCTCCGATCCATGGTGGGCTTAAGATACCCATCACGGCCAGGCCCTAGCTTAGGTTATGACAAGATTGGTATCAGAGAATGATTTAGAGTCGCTGGGTGTCCATAAAGCCGTGTCGAGTAGAGTCTTTTTTATGAGTGTGTAGCGTACCACACTTATAAGGAGGAGGTTACAACACTTATAGGTATGTTTCCCTTTTTTGTGTTCTATTTCAGGCTATAAGTCTAGTGTTATAAAATTTCTCTAACTCCTGACTTCCTTGCATTTTAGATCATGGCTCCCTAAAGATTTGACGTTCGTAAAAACTCTACTGGGAACTCTGTCCTACCTGAGGATAATATGGAGGGGACTCGCCCTGTGTATGGAGTGCAGACTCGGTCTAGGATCCCTTCTCTTGATTGTGCCGCTCTACATAAAGTTCCACCTATCCCTACTAGTCCCCCTCAGTCTTTTCTGGGTGGTGATGCTTATGATTAGTCGTGTAAGACCCCGTAAAATCCTAAAGCTTAATTCAGTCCTTTAAGCTTGTCAAGGGGTCCCAGACTTAGAAAATTCTAGCTAGGTTCCCAAACTTAGCCTATTATTGGCCTTCAAAAGTTGAAAATCTCATTTCTCCACCTTAACGTCCTTTAATGGTCCGTATTTTTATTAGTTCATGATCAGGAAGGTCAATAGGTGTTCCCGGACAAGTTTTTGATTTTTTGGAACACGTTTAGATCATGTTCGGAGTCCCAAAATAGTGGACCAACGCGATCATGGCACGCCGTGTTGCCAATCACGTTGGTTAATATTTGTGCAGGCTGCCAGAGCCAAAACTTCTGAGGCTCGACGCGATCATGGCGCGACGCGTCGAGTATCGCGTTGCAGCCATCAACGCGCTGCGTCGCTTGTAGCGTTGGCACTCAGTTTTTAGTCATTAAATGTCCGCATTTTTAAGGGCAAAAGGGTCAATTTTCCATCCTTAGATAAACCCAATAACACGTGATTCAGCCATATCTCACCCAAAATATAGAGTTTCTCTTAAGTTTCTCTCAAGAACAAGTTAGGGTTTTCAATTAAGGATTCAAATTCAATACTCAAATTCAAAAATCTCTCCGTCAATCTTTGTAAAATCAGGAACTAAGGTATGTCAAGTGTTGATTTATGGATTACTTTCATCCATGAAGTCCAAGAACCCTCTTTCAAATTATATAACATGATATTTATGTTGTGGGTTGTTTGTAACCATGTTTATCTTATTGTATAATTCCCAAGTTGGAATCTTTATGTGTTTTCATGAAACTACGTTAGCATGCAAGATGGAATCCATGAATTGAGTTGTTTATGATGTGTAATTTGATGACTTCACCTATGCCCTAAGTTCTGCATATAAGGTGTTTGACAAAATGGCTAGGAGGATAGAAATTGGGTATTTTATCTCAATTGAGACTCAAATAATAAATGCATGCTTTACCCTTATGACCAAGACTGACTTCCATGATATTGCGTGCATTATGAGTATTTGATGGAATGTTCATGGGATTAGGTTAATGAAAGTATGACATGTCTATTTACAATTCCATCCATGTACAACATTATGATAACCATGTGTTTTATGAAATCCCCAACTTATTGTATTATGAATTGTTGATATTAGTTATGTGTTCACGAAGTGTCAAGTCTTGTTAGTTTCATGATATCGAGTCCTGGGGGTACTTGTACCCAACAATTTAGCTGTGTGCCTAGAGCCAGTGTTTGTTTTCATGATACTCCCATTCAAGCCATGATCATTAGAATTCAGTTAGTTATATGACTCAGGAAAACTCAGTAATCTCAGTCAGTTATCCGATCTCAGTAGTTTTCCGTCAGTCAACGAAATTTAGTGAACTCTGTTCAAATCAGCTAAAAGATACTATCAGTAACAGTTCAGTTCAGTTTAAATCAGTTCAGTGTCACTTCAGTTGGGAGTAGGATTCAACACCGAGTGAACCCAAGGATGGGGATTCACCTATTAGCCAGTAGACGGTGTAATCCTTAGAAACAATCCTTGTTTTCCAGAACAACGTAGCCAGCATAGGTTGAGATGTACCCTACGAGTTTGGGAATTAGACATCTCATTTGAGTTTTTCCTATTAGAAGGGATTGACGGAAGAGCTCCCTGCCAGAGAGGGTTTACTCACAGTTTGTCTTTACCCATGGCATGGTACTGGCACCCTTTCAGCTGGGGTTACAGGTTGGACCCCACCAGTTCAATTTTGGGGAATGTTAGTTAGATGATCACCTCTCACAGTCTCAATTTTGGATCCATTCTCAGTAATAGAACTCAGTTCAGTTCTACAGTTTCAGACTGTCAGATACAGTCGCTCAACTTAGTACGAAACTCAGCTAGTTCCATCAGAATCAGAACTTTCAGACACAGTCACCCAGTAAATAGTATATTAATTATACGAAATTTATATTACCGGTATTCAGATTTCAGGACTGTCAGATACAATCAATCAAACCAATTTTTCATAATCAGAACTGTCAGAAACAATCATTCCTTTATCAATAATATGACATCAATTCCTCAGTACTTAATAGACTTGGTCTTTCAGTATCCCAGTTTTAGTACCCAGATATTAGTAAATCCATTTTTATCAAAATTCACGAGTCAGTGTTATCACGATCTCAAATACAGTTACGTATTTATGCGTGTATTCTCACATTCATGTTATTGTCAGCTAGTATTGTTCATGTATATGAACCATTGCATTCAGCCTACCTCACTTGCATACCAGTACATTCAATCGTACTGACGCATTTTCGCTATGGTGTTTTATACCGTAGGTTCAGAAGCATGCGCTTCAGAGTATCAGTAGCATTCCAGTTTCAGCAGTCAGAGTCAGTAGTGAGTCCTCATCATTCGAGGATGTTATTATTTGATTATTTCATTCTTTCAGTACTTAGTTTATTTTAGCAAATGGGGTTAGTTATAGGATTTTCCCATCAACTCCTTATTCAGACAGTTCAGTTTTAGAGGCTTTCAGACTACAGTATGTTCAGACAGTTATTTTAGTTGTTTTGGTATTGTTATACCATATTTTCAGTTATGTATCAGTATTGAACCTTATGGCCTATCAGTTCATGTTTCTGCATTTACGATATTGCCATTATTATTCAGGGGTCAATTACAAATATCAGTCATGGATTAGCTTATGGTCCTTCAGGATTATGAGCACCGTGTAGTGTTTTGGGTACCATATTCGGGGTGTTACAAACTTGGTATCAGAGCCTAAGGTTCAACAATTTCCTAGAAAGTCTGAAAAGTCACATCAAGTAGAGTCTTGTGCATGGGTGTGTTGTGCACCACACTTATGGGCATGAGGCTATGACATATTTTAGCAACAGTTTCCCTTCTTTCAGTATTCATGTCATGCGAGTGAGCATGAGCACCAGTAAACTCCCAGTCTAATTCGCTCTTCTTTTCATTTACAGAACATGCCTCCCAAAGGGGCTAGTGAAAGAGGAACCGATAATCAGCCAACACCTCAGCCCGTTCATTCAGATCCCCTGGATGAACATGTTTCCCATGGAGAATTCAGGACTGCATTCGCTACTCTAGCCAATTCAGTCACAACTCAGAATGAACGGTCAACTATTATTCTGGCCAACGCAGTGGCCAATTCAGCTGCAGCCAGGATTTGGGATTTCACCCGAATAAATCCTCTACTATTCTTCGGTTCTAAGTCCGAAGAGGATCCATAGGAGTTCCTCGACCAGGTTCAAAAAGTCACAAATATCATGGGAGTGACTTCTAGTGAGAGTGCAGAGTTAGTCGCCTATTAGCTACAAGATGTAGCCCATTCGTGGTTTAAGCAGTAGAAGGTAGGCATGGGTGCAGATGCAGAGCCCATAGAATAGGAAGAGTTTTCTACGGGTTTCTTAGGTAGATTCTTTCCCCTAGAGAAAAAAGAAGCCAAAGTGTTAGAGTTCATCAACCTCAGACAAGGTAGAATGAGCGTTAAAGAATACTCTCTCAAGTTCACTTAGTTATCCAGGTACACTCCTCATGTAGTAGCAGACAGTAGATGTAGAATGAATAAGTTTATGTCTGGGATATCAGGTAGAGTGGTTAAGAAGTACATAACTGCGATGTTTATTAAGGAGATGGACATATCTAGGCTTATGGTCCATGCTCAACAGATTGAGGAGCAGAAACTTAAGAAGATGGAGAGGGAAGATAAGAGGGCCAGAACTGGTATTTATAGTTTTTCTCAGCCAGAGTCGTAGGGTGGTAACCATTCTCAGCATAGACAAAAGTTTTCAACCCCAGTTCCATCTTCAGCTAGTTTACTAGTACCAAAGTTTAAAAATGATCGTAGAGATGGGGTACCAGGCTCCAAGGCCTAGGGTAGTAAAAACAGGGTTTTTACTCATCCACTTTGTAAAGAGTATGGTAAGTATCATAAGGGTATATGTAGAGCTGGTAGTGATGTGTGTTTTGGATGTGGCGTGATAGGTCACAAGGTCCGAGATTGTCCTAGGCATGGCCCTAGTAGTAAGCGCGGTCGTCCTTCAACTCAATTCAGTCCCCTGAATTAGCAGGATGCCAATTCCAGCGCTATCAGTCAGCAATGACCAAATAGACTCTATGCACTTCAGTCCCAATAGGACCAAGAAAGTCCTCCTGATGCAGCCACTGGTATGTTACAGATCCCTCATTTACATGTTCACGTTTCTTCAGATTCAGGAGCTTCCTTTTTCTTTTGTAACTCTTTGTATAATAGTCAACTTTAAGGTCAGACCAAATGTTAACAGGACATTTTACCAGTCCCCACCCCAGTGAGTCAGTCTAACATAGCCCGACAGGTGTACAGGAACTGTCCGGTTATGAAATCTCTAAAAGTCAGGCCTTCAGGTTCTAGTAGTAATACCAGTATATGTAGAAAATCCATAAGGAAAGATGTTTCCCGACCCATTCCTATCTCAGTGCAAAGTTTTGTACTTCAACCATCACAATACTTACGCATGTTTTTCGTTTCAGTCCCATGAATACAGGTTATATCCTTGCACTTTTCATAGAATAGTGTGTGTTTCAAGTTCCTCGTATGAGGAGTCCAAGTTCATCCAATGTTGAGGATCATGTTCCATGAATTCATAAATTCGAAACCCAGTTCGTGCAGCTCATGACTCATGCACTCATGTCATGCTTTACAACATGATTAGCCCACACAATTTATGACTTTACTCCTAGTGTTCAATCAAACTCAGATTATACCATGTATACCCTCAGTTTAGATCCCTCGGTGAATATATAGTGTTAATATTCCATCCTGTAGGCCTTAGTTACAATGTCAGTTTAGTAATCAATATTTAGTAAAAGACTCAGATAGTCCTACAGAACCATGGCGTTCATCTATCAGTTACTTAGCCATCAAAATTCAGTACTCCCATACTAGTCTAAACCTTAGTTATAGAAAACCAACATCCAGTCTCAGTTACAGTCTTAGTTACGGTTATAGTCTCAATTACCATCTTAGCTACAATCTCAGTCACAGTCCTAGTCCAGTAGTTAGATTAGAAACTCAATCCAATTTTAAGATTACCCAACCATAGCATATGGCCATCAGTTACTCAGTTATTAGTATTACAATACCTTAGTTTATAGAATATTTCCAAATCATGATTAGATACCTGGTCTTGCATTCCTAAGGTAATACAGTTTTCTCTTACTCATGCTCAGTTACCTCAGGTTGCCCAGTCAGTCATTACCTCTTATATATAATACCCTATAGTCTCAGTCTAGCTATCCAGACTAAGTACAGTTCAGTCTTACACGCCCAGTATTTAGATATAAGTTATTCAGTTAATCAGATAAATTTAATATATATTTATGCATTCGTGCTCAGCACCCACATAAATCTTTTTAGTAGTCTCAGTTGTAGTGCGTAAGGTCTAATCACTTTGTCTTAGCTTCAGATCCCATATATCTAGCCGTGATTCAGTTAGTAGGTGCCTTATGCATCGCCCTAGTTTTCCTCAGTATCTCAGCAAAATTAGTATTCTTCGAGGGACCTAGTGTCCCAAGGGGGAGATACATGATAATTCCCCAAACTCTCATGACATAAAACATGCCATTATCTCTTCTCGTAATGAATCTAGTTTGGAGTAAGGGGGTACTTATAAGTTGACCCTCAAACTCCGACCTCAGCCGTAAGCCGCGTATTCAAGGTACTCAGTTTAGATCATGATATCTCATGTATCACGTTCCAGACTTAGTTATGTTTACATATTTTAGCTCGCTCATATCTAGTAATTAATTTCAGGCTCATTAAGATTTTTAATTTAAGGAAACAGTCTCCCTTGAACTTATCTAGTTTCATGCTCAGATTTCCATGATAAACTTGGTATTAATTACCATTGCATATTTAGTCATGCATTTATGAACAAGTTAACCATACACCAGATATGCATGTTCAGTATGATGCATTTAGTTTATCGGTCATGTCAGTCATGGAATCATGTTCCAGTTGTTCATGTTCATATGTACGTCAGTTTATCTTTTCTTCCCTCTCAGTAAGTCTCATTCGAGGACAAATGTTCTCGAGGAGGAGATATTTTAAGACCCCATAAAATTTTAAAGCTTAATTCAGTCCTTTAAGCTTGTCAAGGGGTCCCAGACTGAGAAAATTCTAGCTAGGTTCACAGACTTAGCTTATTATTGTCCTTTGAAAGTTGGCGATCTAATTTTGCCACCTTAACATCCTTTAGTGATCCGTATTTTATTAGTTCATGATCAAGAAGGTCAATAGGTGTTCCCGGACAAGTTTTGGATTTTTCGAAACACGTTTAGATCATGCTCGGTGTCCCAAAATAGTAGACCAACGTAATCATGGCGGACACATCACTAATTGCGGTGGTCAATATTTGTGCAGGCTGCCAGAGCCAAAAATTCTGAGTCTCGATTTGATCATAGAGCGATGCGTCGAGTATCGCGTCGCTTGTTGCATCAACACCCAGTTTTTAGTCATTAAATGTCCACATTTTTAATGGAAAAAGGGTCCATTTCCCATCCTTAGATAAACCCAATAACACATGATTCAGCCATATTTCACCCAAAATATAGAGTTTCTCTCTAGTTTCTCTCAAGAACAAGTTAGGGTTTTCAATTAAGGATTCAAATTTAATACTCAAATTCAAGAATCTCTCCATCAATCTTTGTAAAATCAGGAACTAAGGTATGTCAAGTGTTAATTTATGGATTCCTTTCATCCATGAAGTCCAAGAACCTCTTTCAAATTATAAAACATGATATTTATGTTGTGGTTTGTTTGTAACCATGTTTATCTTGTTGTATGATTCCCAAGTTGGAATCTTTATGTGTTTTCATGAAACTACGTTAGCATGAAAGATGAAATCCATGAATTGAGTTGTTTATGATGTGTAATTTGATGATTTCACATATGCCCTAAGTTCTGCATGTAGGGTATTTGACAAAATGGCTAGGAGGATAGAAATTAGGTATTTTAGCTCAATTGTGACTCAAATAATAAATGCATGTTTTACCCTTATAACCAAGATTGACTACCATGATATTATGTGCATTATGAGTATTTGATGGAATGTTCATAGGATTAGGTTAAGGAAAGTATGACATGTCTATTTGCAATTCCATCCATACACAACATTATGAAAACCATATGTTTCATGAAATCCCCAACTTGTTGTATTATGAATTGTTGATATTGGTTATGTGTTCACGAAGTGTCAAGTCTTGTCAATTTTATGCTATCGAGTCCTGGGGGTACTTGTACCCAAAAATTTAGTTGTGTGCCTAGATCCAGTGTCAATTTTCATAATACTCCCATTTAAGCCATGATCATTAGAATTTAGTTAGTTACATGACTCAGGAAAACTCAGTAATCTCAGTCAGTTATCCGATCTCAGTAGTTTTTCGTCAATCAATGGAATTGAGTGAACTCTATTCAAATCAGCTAAAAGATACTATCAGTAACAGTTTAGTTCAATTTAAATTAGTTCAGAGTCACTCAGTTGGGAGTAGGATTCAGCACCGAGTGAACTCAAGGGTGGGACTCACCTGTTATCCAGTAGAGGGTGTGATCCTTAGAAGCAATCCTTGCATTTCAAAACTATGTAGCCAGCGTAGGTTGAGATGTACCCTACGAGTTTAGGGAGTAGACACCTCATTTGAGTTTTTCCTACTAGAAGGGGTTGACGAAAAAACTCCCTATCAGAGAGGGTTTACTCACAACTTGTCTTTACTCGTTGCACGGTACTGACACCCTTCCGGATGGGATTACATATTGGACCCCAACATTTCAGTTTTGGGGCATATCAGGTAGATGATTACCTCCCACAGTCTCTGTTTCGAATCCATTCTCAGTTATAGAACTCAGTTCAGTTCTACTATTTCAGGACAGTCAGATACAGTCCCTGAGCTTAGTACGAAACTTAGATAGTTATATCAAAATTAGGACTGTCAGACATAGTCACCTAGTTAATAGTATATTAACTATATGAAATTTATGTTACCAGTATTCAAATTTCAGGTCTGTCAGATACAGTCAATCAGACCATCTCTTTATAATCAAAACTGTCAGAAACAGTCATTCCTTTATTAGTAATATGACATCAGTTCCTCAGTACTCAATAGACTTAGTCTTTTAGTATCCCAGTATTAGTACCCAAATATCAGTAAATCCACTTTATCAAAATTCATGAGTCAGTGTTATCACGATCTCAAATACAGTTACGTATTCATGCTTGTATTCTCATATTCATGTTATTCATTCAGTTAGTATTGTTCATATAGATGAACCATTGCATTCAGCCTACCTCACTTGCTTACCAGTACATTCAATCGTACTGACACATTTGTGCTATGGTGTTTTATACCTTAGGTTTAGAAGCACGCGCTCCAGAGTATTAGTAGCATTCTAGTTTTAGTAGTCAGAGTCAGCAGTGAGTCCTCATCATTTGAGGATGTTATTATTTGATTATTTTATTCTTTCAGTACTTAGTTTATTTTAGTAGATGGGGTTAGTTGTGGGATTTTACTATCAACTCCGTATTCAGACAGTTCAGTTTTAGAGGCTTTCAGACTACAGCATGTTCAGACAGTTATTTCAGTTGTTTTGGTATTGTTATACCATATTTTCAGTTATGTATCAGTGTTGAACCTTATGTCCTTTCAGTTCATGTTTCTGCATTTATGATATTACCATTATTATTCAGGGATCAGTTACAGATATCAGTCATGGGTTAGCTTATGGTCCTTTAGAATTATGAGCACGTGTAGCATTCTGGGTACCATATTCGGGGCATTAGAAGTTGCCTTAGGGGGGACATCTCTAATGCGGAGTTCCACCGATCTATTCATTTTCTTACTCAGTTAGTGATATTTTAGTCTCATTCGTCATATTGTGTTAGTTATTTGCTCCTTCGTCTAGGTCACTAGGGTTGGCTAATTCATGAGGTTGAATCCCCAACCTTTATAGGATCTAAGGTTGAGAAGGATCCTTAGGGGTTTGTGGATGAGAAGGGGAAGATTTTTAGAGGTATGCATGCTACTGATTCTAAAGGTGTTGATTTTGTTCCATATTAGCTTAAAGATATAGCTTATAAATGATATGAGGAGTGGGAGAAGTTGAGGGGTGATGATATGAAGCTGATATTATGGGATGAGTTTTTGGATGCTTTTCTTGATAAGTTCTTTCCTCAGGAGTTGATGGAACCTAAGGCGGAGGAGTTTGTTAATCTGAAGCATGGTAAGATGAGTGTGAAGAAATATTCATTGAAATTTTAACAATTGTCATCATTATTCTCCCGAGTTGGTGTCTAGCCAGAGGTCTGAGATGAGAATGTTTGCTTCTGGGTTGTCCCGTGACTTGTTATTGGAGTGTAAGGCTGCAATATTGAACAATGATATGGACATCTTCAAGCTTGTGGTATATATGTAGTAGGTTGAGGATGAGAAAAGAAATAGATAGAGATGGGAGAGAGGTTGAACAAGAAGTTTAGGTATTCAGAGTAGTGTGAGGGTTAGTAGAATAGTGGGAGAAATGGTAGACAGTGGACCAAGAAGAAGAATTGGGACAATTCTTATTTTTCAGCTTGTGTTCCCTATCCTAAGCCTTTGGGTGATCATCGTTCTCAGGCGATCAGTGATCCTAAAGCACAAGGTGCCCAGTCTCAGGCTAGTGGAGCTCAGTCAGCCCCACATTATCCTCCTTGTCATTTTTATGGACAACTTCATCGTGGTTATTATGAGGAGGAAAGAAATTGGTATTATAATTATGGTCATCTTGGTCACACGCAAAGATATTGTCCTTCAGCCAGGGATTCCACTAGAGCTAATAAAGTTTCGGTTGCCACATCTTCAACTCCTACGCCAAAGGGTGCTACTTATGGTATCGACATTAGCCAAAATCATCTCTATGCTCTTGCTACTCTCTAGAAATCTGAGGTATCTCTGAATATTGTTACTGGTATGTTACATCTCTTTTCCCGTGATATTTATTATTTTCTTGATCCATGTTATACCTTTTATTATATGACTCCTTATGTGGTTGTGCATTTTGGTTTTGGTCCTAAAAGTACTTCTGACCCCTTTTCTATGTCTACTCTAGTGGGTGATTCTATAGTTGCTAGAAAAATCTATAGGGGTTATGTGGTGTCTATCTTTTATAGGGAGATATTGGTGGATTTGATAAAGTTGGATATGGTGGATTTAAATGTTATCTTAGGGATGGATCGACTTTATTCGTACTATGCTTCTCTAGATTGTAGGACCCAAAAGGTCAGTTTCCACTTCCCTAATAAACTTGTGATTGAATGGGAGGGGAGTTCCTTAGTGCCTAAAAGGAGGTTTATCTCTTATCTTAGAGCTCAGATATTGATCTCAAAAGGGTGTCTATATCATCTAGTTCAATTGAAGGGTTTCAACTCTGAGAGTCCTTCTTTTTAATCTGTCCCTTTGGTTAATGAATTTCCTAAAGTGCTTCCCAATGATCTTCCTGTAATTCCTCTGACAGGGAAATAGATTTTAGGATTGATCTTCTACCGGATACACGTCCTATTTACATTCCTCTTTATAGAATGGCTCCAACTGAATTAAAAGAGATAAAGGATCAATTGAATAATTTTCTTGATAGAGTGTTCATTCGTCCTAGTGTTTCTCTGTGAGGTGCTCCTGTGCTTTTCGTGCGAAAGAAGGATGGGTCTTTTCGAATGTGTAAGGACTCTCATCGTCAGCTGAATAAGGTAACAGTGAAGAATAAATACCCTTTTTTTTAGGATTGATGACATTTTTTATCAGCTTCAGGGTGCTAGATGATTCTCTAAAATTGATCTCCATTTGGGCTATCATTAGTTGAAAATTAGGGAGGTTGACTAATAGTTCGGCTGCTTTCATGGATCTTATGAATCAGGTTTTTAAATAGTTTTTGGATTTATTTATGATAGTCTTTATTGATGACCTCTAGGTATATTCTAAGAGAGGAGGATCATGCCAATCACCTTAGAATTGTATTGCAGACCCTTAAGGATCAGAAGTTGTATGCTAAATTTTCTTAGTGTGATTTTTGGCTGAATGTTGTGACTTTTCTTGGGCATGTGGTTTCTAGTGAGGTGATCATGGAAGATCCACAAAAGGCTAATGTGAGACCCTTAAAATTTCTATCAATATTTTTTTCCTTCTCGTGTTCATAATATCATTTTTTGACTTAAATTGTTTTAGGGAAGTTAAAAGGGTAATTTGGGAAAGTTTTGGAATATTTGAAGAGTTCAGAGCTATTTTGGAGCTTCGAGGTAGTGAGCCTCTACGTTATCACCGTGTCACGGAGGTTACCCTCTGCGATATTGGTGTGGAACAGAGGATAACCTCCGCGATATTGGCATGGTATGCCTAGGTGTAATTTTTATCTATTTTTTTTTCACTTAAGGGTGAGGCTTTTGACTTTTCACCTTTTCCACGACTTTTAAACATAAAATAGTCCCATTCCTATAAGTTTTCAAAGATCAACCCCCTATTTCACTTCCAATCAAAAAACCTAAGAACATTCAAGGGTCTCACTGTGCATTAATCATCCAGGCATCAAACTTCAAATTGATTACACATTCTCGTGTTCTTCAAGCATATATCTCTTCCTTAAATTAATTTTATTCAAAATCATGTGTTTAATTATTTTCCATGTGGTTTAATTGTTCGGGGGGACCGATATAGAAAACCATGTTTGCCTATGAGGAGGTCTTTATGTCCGTGTGCATAGTTCATACATTATATATATATATATATATATATATATATATATATATTTGAATTCTTGGAGCCTCGGTGTATTTGTCCCTTCCTTGGGATTTCTCTGGTTCATACGGCTAACACGTACGAGGTCCTTTCAGTAGGAGGAGTTGAACCCATATAGCTCGTAGGTGCCCTTAGGACGGTTGGAACTACACAGTCTAGGTTAATGGTTTTAAATCTCATGCTTAAAACTTGGTCTCTCTCCCAAAATCTTATATATATATATATATATATATTAATATATATATACATGATGTGTGCATGTATTATACAAGAATGACAACGGAAACACAAAACAAATACCCAAAACAGTCCACTAGTCAAGGAAACCGTGGACCCTTTTGGATGACCCCTTTCAGATTCAACAAACAACAACAAGAACACAATGTATTGTGGTGTTTAACACCTAAAATCATCCAGCAACAAACTATGTTAACAACAACAAGATGAAGAACAACAACAATGGAACAAGAACAACAAGTCATGGGTTTGGATTACAAGAACACAAACAAACGATTACAACATAAACAAAATGGATAGATAATTAGACCTTGGTTGGTATAATCTTAAGAACCCAAGAACATGTGATAATATTGGACCCTTAAAACTACACACAATGGTTAACCTAAATCCTACGTTGACACAAGATGAACTTTACCTCCTCTAAGCACCAATGTATCAAGCCAACATTGCAACACACGTGATATCCACACTTGTTTCCGTCATTTAGGTGTGGTGTCTATTCCAAGCCCTACAACTAAAGGTGTTTCATGTTTCAAGTCTTATATTAATAAAAAACTAAGCCCTAAAAACCCTATCTTGTTCTATTTATATTACATTACAAAAGAAGACAAATAACTACACTACCCTTAATGAGAGGGGTGGCCATAGAGTGTATTTTGGGCAAAGTGAAGTGACCAAAATGCCCTCAATTAAGATGGCCCAAAATCATGAGCTATTAAGTCTCCAAAACCGTGAATTCTCAAGTCTTTAATGTTCCAAGCAATTTTCCACTCACGGCCTTGATGAATGGTATGCTCAATGGTAGGATCAAAATGGGTGTTCCTTGCATATTCTTGTGCCCTCGGGGTGACCAAGTCTTGAGCCTTTAAGTGATGGTCTCCAATCATGTCTTCAAGAATTAGGGTGGACATTTGACTTGTATCATCCTTCCCTCCTTGAAAAGGATTCAACCTCGAATCCAAACCTTGCAAGAATGAAGAGAAGACAAAAAAGCACCACATCCCCATGACATGAGGGTTAGATTTAGTACAATAAAAACATCAACTTGCCAAGGAGGTACACACTTGAGATATAGCCACACATATTTGTCTTTAATCACGAGGGGCTTAGCAAAAATATTACAAAGGGGTGTCACATACATAAAAACCATCACGGGCAGCCAAAGGACCACTATCAAAATCGTCTTCACAAGGACAATCACAACTCGGGTTTTCTAAACATTCAAGTAAATCAAGATCATCTAAGCCCAGTTGACCATTTTCTCACCCTCACTAGTTGTTCGCAATTCACATACCAACATAGCCTCACCTTGTTTTTCACATGGGTCAACTAGTGTTTGAATACTCTCATCACTTGATAATGGAACCTTAGTCAAGTTGCAAGTGCTAGCACTAGATGGACACAAATCATTCTCACGAGGAGAATCAATTTCATCATCTAAAGGATCAACTAGTGCTTGTGTACCTACAAAAAGAGTTTGTTCCTCATGCGACCTAACAATATCAAGAGTATCACAAAATGAAGACTCATGCACTCCCACACTAGGTAAAACTGCAACTATGTTCATAGGAGTGTAGGGGATAGCATTTTTACCTCGTAGCTTGCTCACATGAGGTTGGATCACTTGATCCCTTGGATCTCCCATATGATCCAACCTTTCATTTATCACTTCCCATTGATGGGTAATGTCTTTAAGTTTAGCTAAAATAGCACTTGCAGCGGAGGGTTCCATTGTAATTGCACCTAAAAAAAATAAAAGAACAAGCCTACAAAGCAAAACACAAGTTAGTTAAAAAAAAACTCACCACACTCTCACACACTTGATTGTCTCACACTTGGATTCACAAGTATTACAAGTCAGCTTGTAGTTCGTGATGAGTCGAGGGGTGTCTACTCTTTGGTCGGAATAGGTTCTTTTTTTGAAGACTCAAGGAAATGATGTTTGAACTTGAACCAAGAAGTAATACGATTTATAAAAACGACAAAAGCATAAAAGAAACGTTGACATGAATAATGGATGCAAAAGACTAATTGACAATCTAGTAGGAGTTTACTAGTTTGTTAATTAGTTCTAGGATCAACTAATGAAACCAAGAATCAACAATTAGAAACTAGGAAAATCCAAATTTGATCTTAATATTGATGATGAACAGTAATTAGGGTGATTTGGCAGCATGTAATTGGTCTCGTGCCCACACAACTTTAATCACAAATTTAAAATTTCAATTTTCACATAATTTGGAATGGAAGACAATTGTATTTGGAGGGAAAGTATAAGTCTTGAGTCCTTTGTAAGTTTAATCTCAAAAAGATGATCTTGTTTTGTACTAGTTCCACCAAACAAGGCTCCTTTATTTAAGGATAGTAGTTGAACAAGTTGATGGCAAGTCTAGGAAGTGATGGCTCAAGTCTTCTCACAAACACACTTTACAACTTTTATCTTCACTCCTTTTGAATCTATTTGCACTTTTTGTTGGTTTAAGTATGCGAATAGATGAAGAACAATATGAACACAACAACAAAATTTCAATAACACATCAAAAGCAAATCAACAACGTCCTCCAATCTTCAACAACAAGATCACACGGCCAACTTCAAATCACAACACACGGCCACTTCAAGTTCACAACAACAAGGTCAATATTATAAGCTCAATTTTATATCTAGAGACCTTTTGTGTTAGTGAGAAATAAACAAACATAAGAAAAACACTATACAAAAAAAAATCTACTATATCTAGTACAAATATCGGCCAAGACAACTTTACAAGAACAAAAAAATGGACAAATTTCACCCTTTTTCTGGAATTTTCAATTGTTTTTTCAATATATTTTTTTTATTTTCAAGTTTATGAGCCCAAGATTGATCTTGTGGGAACAAGATCAAGACATTATATAATACTAAATAATATGAGAATGACAACGTAAACATAAAACAAACACCCAAAACAGTCCACTAGTCAAGAAAACCGTGGACCCTTTTGGATGACCCCTTTCAGATTCAACAAACAACAACAAGAACACAATGTATTGTGGTGTTTAACAACAGAAACCAACAAACTATGTTAACAACAACAAGATGAACAACAACAACAATGGAACAAGAATAATAAGTCACGGGTTTGGATTACAAGAACACAAACAAATGATTACAACATAAACAAAATGGATAGATAGTTAGACCTTGGTTGGTATAATATTAAGAACCCAAGAACATGTGATACTCTTGGAACCTTAACACTACACACACCGGTTAACCTAAATCCTATGTTAACACAAGAGAAACTTTACCTCCTCTAAGAATAAATATATCAAGCCAACATTGCAACATAAGTGATATCCATACTTGTTGCCCTCATTTTGGTATGGTGGATATTCCAAGACCTACAACTAAAGGTGTTTCATGTTTTAAGTATTACATCAATCAACAACTAAGTCCTAAAAACCCTATCTTGTTCTATTTATATTACACTATAAAAGAAGACAAATAACTCTTTAATGAAAGAGATGGCCATAGAGTATATTTTGGGCAAAGTGAAGTGACCAAAATTCCCTCAATAAAGATGGCCCAAAATTTTAAGCTATTAAGTTTCCAAAACTGTTAATCCTCAAGTCTTTAATGCTCTAAGCAATCTTTCACTCACGACCTTGAAGAATGGTATGCTCAATGGTAGGCTCAAAATGGGTGTTCCTTGCATATTTTTGTGCCCTTGGGGTGACCAAGTCTTGAGCCTTTAAGTGATGGTATCCAATCATGTCTTTAAAAATTAGGGTGTCCATTTGACTTATATCAATGTGGTTTAGTTTGGTTCTGTACATGGCTTTATTTTATCCTATCTCGAGTTACATACCAGTGCTTATCCTACTGACCGTCCTAGAATGCTACGTTATTTTATAATGTAAGTTCTGAAGATATTTTTTTACCCCTGTGCAGCATTAGGTGGATTAGCACATCCATCGAGTAGTCAGGAAGTGGTTCACCTTCATTCTTTAGAAGGACTTATAATTTCTATATTCTTTTATTTTGACTCAGTACATTTGGATCCTTTGGTCATGGTCGGAGGCATATCTCGACCTTTTTAGTATTTTTGTTTTAGACATTATTATGGACAGATGTGGGTTGGTTGGTTATTATTTTGACTCTTAATTTCATTGAGTCATTCATTCATATTCTTATTTCTATTTAGTTGGCTTCTGCATTATTTCTATTATTATTATTTTTGTTTTATTTAGGTTGGGTTAAGGGGGTGATCTCCGGTCCATGGTGGACTGGAGATACCTATCACAGCCAGGCCCTAGTTTGGTACACGATAAACTTAGTATCAAAGTACTATTTAGAGTCGTTGAGTGTCTATAAAGTCGTATTGAGTAGAGTCCTTTTTATGAGCGTGTAGCGTGTCACACTTATAAGGAGGAGTTTACAACGCATATATGTATATTTCCCTTTTTTGTGTTCTATTTCAGGCTATAAGTCTAGTGTTATAAAATTTCTCTAACTCTTGACTTCCTAGTATTTTAGATCATGGCTCCCCAAAGATTTAATATTCATAGAAACTCTACTGGGAACTCTGTCCTACTTGAGGATAATATGGAGGGGACTCACCCTTTGTATAGAGTGAGGACTCGGTCTAGGGTTACTGCTCTTGATTGTGCCACTCTACGTGGAGTTCCACCTATCCTTACTAGTCCACCTCAGTCTTCTCGGGGTGGTGATGCTTATGATCAGTCGCCTCTGGGGGACATCTCTAATGTGGAGTTCCTCCAATCTATTTATTTTCTTACTCAGTTTGTGACATCTTAGTCTCATCAGTCGTATCGTGTTGGTTATTTTCTCCTTCTTCTGAGGTCACCCGGGTTGGCTAGTTCATGAGGTTTAATCCCCTAACATTTACAGGATCTAAGGTTGAGGAGGATCCTCAAGGGTTTTTGGATGTGATGGGGAATATTTTTAGAGTGATGCATGCTACTGATTCTAAAGGTGTTGAGTTTGTTCTATGTCAGCTCAAAGATGTATCTGATCAGTGGTATAAGGAGTGGAAGTAGTTGAGGGGTGATGATGTAGAGCCAACATTATGGGATGAGTTTTTGAATATCTTTCTCTATCCATTTTTTTCTTAGGAGTTGAGGGAAGCTAAGGTAGAGGAGTTTGTTAATCTGAAGCATAGTAAGATGAGTGTGAATAAATATTCATTGAAATTTCAATAGTTGTCTCGTTATGCTCCTGAGTTAGTGTCTAGCCAGAGGTCTATGATGAGAAATTTTGGTTTTGGGTTATCCTGTGACTTGGTATTGAAGTATAAGGCTGTAATATTAAAAAATAATATGGACATCTCTTGACTTGTGGTTTATATAAAACATGTTGAAGAGGAAAAGAAAAATAGATAGAGATTAGGGAGAGGCAAAGTAAGAAGTTCAGCTTTTCAGAGCAGGGTGGGGGTCAGTAAAATAGTGGGAAAGATGGTAGACAGTGGACCAAGATAAAGAATTGGGGAAGTTCTTACTTTTTGGATAGTGCTCCCTATCCTAAGCTATTTGGTGATTATTGTTTTTAGGCTAGCGGTTGTTCCAAGGCACAGGGTGCCCAGTCTTAGGCTAGTGGAGCTAAGTCAGCCCCACCTTATCCTTCTTGTCATTTTTGTGGGAAGCTTCATCATGGTTATTATGAAGGGCAAAGAATTGGTGTTATAATTGTGGTTATCTGTGTCATACATAGTAAAATTATCCTTCATCCTGAGTTGCCACTGGGGCTTATAAAGTCCCTATTTCCACATCTTTACCTCCTATGCTAAAAGGCACTACTTCTGGTACCATCACTGGCTAAAATTGCCTTTATACACTTGTTACTCACCAGGAATATAAAGCATTTATAGTTATTATTACTTGTATGTTACAACTCTTCTCTCATCATGTGTATTATTTGATTGATCCGAGGTCTACCCTTTCTTATTTGACACTTTATGTGGCTATGCATTTTGGTTTTGGTCCTGAAATATTTTCAACCCCTTTTTGGTGTCTACCTCTATGGGTGATTCTATTGTGTCTATAAAAATCTATAGAGGTTGTGTGGTGTCTATATTTCATAGCGATACATTGGTGGATTTGATAGAGCTGGATAATGTGGATTTTAATGTTATCTTGGGGATGGATTGGATTCATTCATATTATGCGTCTTTGGATTATAGGTTGCAAAAATTCAGTTTCTATTTCCTTAATGAACCAATAATTAAATCGGAGAAAAGTTCTTTAGTGCCTAAAGAGAGGTTCATCTCTTATCTTAGAGCTCAGAAATTGATCTCAAAAGGGTGTTTTATCAACTAGTTCGGGTTAAGAATTCTAATTCTGAACATCCTTCTTTGCAAATTGTCCTTGTGGTTAATGAGTTACCTAAAGTGTTTCTCGGTGATTTTCCTGGAATTCCTCCTTACAGGGAAATAGATTTTGGGATTGATCATTTATCGGACACTCATCCTATTTTTATTCCTCCTTATAAAATGGCTACGACTGAATTAAAGGAGCTTAAGGAGAATTTAAAAGATCTTCTTGCTTAAGTGATCATTCGTCTTATTGTTTCTCCATGGGATGCTCCTGTACTTTTTGTGCAAAAGAAAGATGGGTCTCTTTGGATATGTAGATATTACCATCAGTTAAATTAGGTGACAATAAAGAATAAGTACCCTCTTTCTAGGATCGATGATTTTTTTTATCATCATCAGGGTTCTAGATGCTTCTCTAAGATTGATCTTTGTTCGGGCTATCACCAGTTTAAAATGTGGGAGGCTGATATTCCTAAAACTATTTTTGAACCCATTATGGTCATTATGAGTTTTTGGTTATGTCATTTGGGTTGACTAATGCTCCAACTGCATTCATGGATCATATGAATTGGGTTTTCAGGCAGTTTTTGGATTTGTTTGTGATAGTTTCCACTGATGAAATCTTGGCATATTCTAAGAATGAGGAGGATTATGCCAGTCACCTCCGAATTATATTGTAGACCCTTAAGGATCTAAAGTTATATGCTAAGTTTTCTAAGTATGAGTTTTGGTTGAATTAATGTGCCTTTTCTTGGTTATATTGTTTCTACTTAGGGGATCGAAGTGGATCCACAAAAAGTTGAGGTGGTGAAGAAATGTCCTAGATCCACAGCTCTGACTGACATTAGGAGGTTCTTGGGCTTAGCTGGGTATTATAGGAGGTTTGTAGAGAGTTTTTCTTCTATTGCTGCTCCAATGACAATATTGACACAAAAGTAGGTTAAGTTTTTCGGTTTGATGCTTGTGAGGGTAGCTTTGAGAAGTTGAAATATAGGTTGACTTTTACACCAATTTTGGCCCTTCTCAAGGCTACTAATGGTTTTGTTGTGTTTTGTGATGCATCCTGTGTGGGACTGGTTTGTGTTTTGATACAGTATGTTAAGGTGGTGACCTATGCTTCTAGGTAGCTTAAGGTTCAAGAAAGGAACTATCCGACTCTTGATCTAGAGTTGGCGGCTGTGGTTTTTGCTTTGAAGATTTGGCACCATTATTCATATGGGGTGCATGTTGATTTCTATTCAGATCATAAGAGCTTTTAGTATATGTTCACGCAGAAGGAATTGAACCTCTGGCAGAGGAGGTGGCTTGAATTGCTTAAGCATTACTACATTAGGCTTCACTACCATTCAGGTAAATCTAATGTTGATGCTAATGCTCTTAGTAATTTATCTATAGAGATCTTAACTCATGTGGATGAGAAGAAGAGAGGTTTGGTTAAGGGAATTCATTGGTTTGCTAACTTGGGAGTTCGTTCTTTAGACTCTATGGATGGAAGAGTCATTGTTTAAGAAGTGGTCAAATCATCTCTTGGTGCTTAGGCGAAGAAGAACCAGGTTTTGGACTCTATTCTTATGCAAATTAAGGATGATATGGTCTAGCAAAAGGTTATGGCATTCGATATTGAGGGAAATGATATTCTGAGGTATCAAGGTAGATTATGTATTCCCGATGTAGATGGGCTGCAAGAAAGTATTCTGACTGAGGCTCATGAGTCCAGATATACAGTTTATTTGAGTTTGACTAAAGTGTACCATGACTTAAAGAAAATCTATTAGTGGAACATTATGAAGAGGGATGTAGCAAATTTTGTGGCTAAGTATATGGTTTGTCAGCAAGTTAAGGTTGAGCACTTGAAGCCTAATGTTATGTCTCAGTAGATAGAGTTGCCTATGTAGAAGTGGGAAATGATCAATATGGATTTCATTATGGATCTTTTGTTGTCTCGCAATAAATATGATTCGATTTGGGTCATTGTGGATAGACTGACTAAGTCCACTCATTTCTTTCTTATGAGGACTAACTACTCAGGAGAGGATTATGCCAAGTTGTCCATTTAAGAGATTCTGATGCTGCATGGTGCACCAGTGTCTATTATTTTAGACTGAGGTACACAATTTTCATCTTACTTTTGGCATTTATTTTAGAAAGGTTTGGGTACACAGGTGAAACTTAGCATCACTGTCCGCCCTCAAATGGATGGGAAAGCAGTGCATACTATTCAGAATTTGGAAGATATACTAAGGAACTGTGCAATTGATTTTAAGGAAAGTTGGGTGGACCATTTACCTCTTATTGAGTTTGCGTATAATAATAGTAATAATTCTAGTATTCAGATATCTCCTTTTGAGGCTCTTTATGATAGGAGGTGTAGGTTTTCTATTTTATGGTTTGAAGTTTGTAGGGCTAGGTTATTTGGTCCGGACTTGATTCACCAAGCCATGGAGAAGGTAAAAGTAAGTAGAGAAAGACTTAATACTGCTCAAAGTTGCCAAAAGTCTTATGCAGATGTGAGGCAAAGATAATTGGAGTTCAAAGTGAATGATTGGGTGTTCTTAAAGGTGTCTCCTATGAAAGGAGTCATGAGATTTGGGAAGAAGGGGAAGCTCAGTCCCCGTTATGTTAGTCCATACCAAATTTTGAGGAGAATTGGGAATTTTTCTTATGAGTTGGACTTCCTTGCGAGTTTGGGTCCTATTCGCCCCGTGTTTCATTTGTCCATGCTAAAAAAAATTGTGGGTGATCCTCCTTGATAGTGCCTATTGAGGATGTTGGTGTTATAGATTCATTATCTTATGAGGAAGTCTCGATTGAGATATTGGATAGGCAGGTTCATAGATTGAGGATTGAGGATGTAGATTCGGTGTAGGTCATTTGGAGAAACCAAAAGGTAAAAGAGGATACATAGGAAGCTAAGAAAGATATAAAGGCTAAATATCTATTCTTATTCCTCAGGTTGGATGAATGTACTTATGAGTTTCATTTTACTCTTGTCATTTGATTCTGGTGTATTCTTTCTATTCTCATTCTAAAAGTTTCCTAACTCATCATTCGAGGATAAATGATACTAAGGGGGGATAATATAAGACCCTTAAATTTTTGATTAATTTATTTTTGGACTTATCATGTTCATAATATTGATTTTTGACTTAAATTGTGTTTTGGGATGTTAAAAGGGTAATTTGGAAAATTTTTGGAATTTTCATAAAGGGTTTGGGGATATGTTTGATCTTCAAGGCAGTGAGCCTTAGCATTATTTCTATGTCATGGAGGTTACCCTCTGCTATATTGGCGTGGAATGCAAGGTAACCTCTGCAATATTGGCGTGCCACGCCAAGGTGTAATTTTTGTCTAGTCTTGTTTTTTCACTTAAAGGTGAGGGGCTTTTCATATTTTCACCTTTTTATGACTTTTAAACATAAAATAATCCCATTCCCATTAGTTTTCAAAGATCAAATACCCCTATTTCACTCTTAATCACAAAACCCAAGAACATTCAAGGGTTTCACTGTGCATTCATCATCCGGGCTTCAAACTTCAAATTGATTAAAAATTATCATGTGTTTTAGGTATGTATCTCTTCACCATATTAATTTTCTAAAAAAACATGTATTTAATTATTGTCCATGTGGTTTAATTATTGGGTTTTGAAAATGGGTTGTGGGATTTGGAATGGTTGTTGCATGAACTAAGTTCCCATGGTTTTGAATTGGTTGTTTATGCTTTATTCTTATGATTTTGAACTAAATAAATGCATGGGTGTGGGAACTGGAAGGGGAGCATAGGTTTTCCCAAATTTTATGGTTTAATGGTTTGGAATTGGTTTTAACCTCAACCCAACTTGTGAAATTGGATTTGAAACATGGATATGTAAATATATATATATATATAAAATCTAATTTACTCTTGAAATCTTGCATTTCTTAAAAGGTTAATGGAACATAAATTGGTTTTGAAAGGCCTTGGTGACCATGGATTGGTTTTAAATTTGAAATTTTGGACTCAATTTGGCTAATTGGTTTCAGTATGGCATAATAAAATTGGCTTGCAAGCTTAATTTTAATTGGTGTGATGATACCAATGGTAAATGCCTTATTAAAAGACTCCTTTTTTTATGGATGGAAATGTGTGTAAATGGTTTTAATTTGTGCTTAAAAGGAGTTATGTAGCTCACCGTAGAAGGTGAAGGTCCCGGGGGACTGATACATAAAACCACGTTTGCTGGCGTGGGGGTCTTTATGACCGTGTACATAGTTCACACATTATTTATATAAATATATATATTGAAATGGTTGGAGCCTCAGTGTCTTTGGTCCTTCCTTGGAATTTCTCGTATTCGTATGGCTAACACGTACTGGTGCCCTTTTAGCAGAGGAGTTGAACCCTTATAGCCCATGGGTGACCTTAGGATGGTTAGAGATACACAATCCAAGTTAATGGTTATAAATCTCATGCTTAAACCTTGTTCCCTATCCCGTCATCTTATATATATATATATGTATATACAATGTGTGCATGTGGTTTTATTTGGTTTTGGACATGGTATTATTTTATCCCTATCCTGAGTTACATGCCAGTGTTTATCCCTCTGACCGTCCAAGGACGCTATATTTTCTCATAATGTTGGGTCCGAAGACACTTATTTTACCCTTGTGCAGCATTAAGTGGATTGACACGTTTGTCGAGTAGTCATGAAGTGGTGACCCTCTATCCTTCGGAAGTCCTTATCATTTCCATAGTCTTTTATTCTGACTCAGTACTTTTGGATTCTTTTGGTCATAGTTGGGGGCATATTTTGACCTATTTGGTATTCTGATTTTAAAGGCTATTGTGGACAGTTGTGGGTTAGTTGGTTATTGTTTTGACTCTTAATTTTATTGAGTCATTAATTTATCTTCTTATTTCTAGTTAGTTAGCTTCTAAATTATTTTAATTTATATTATTATTGTTATTATTATTATTATTATTATGCTCTTGATGTTGGGTTAAGGGGGTGGTCTATGATCCATGTGGACTTGAGATACCCATCACAATGAGGCCCTGGTTTGGGTAGTGAGAAGCTTACAGTTGAGTTGGTTAAGAAATGGCCTAGAACCACGACTCCAACCCACATTAAGAGCTTCTTAGGCTTGGATGGGTATTACAGAAGATTTGTGGAGAGTTTATCATTGATTGCTCCCCTGTTGACGAGGTTGACTAAAAAAAAGGTAAAGCTTTTTTAGTTCGATGCTTGTGATGGTAGATTTGAGAAGTTGAAAGATAAGTTCAATCTGCGCCAATTTTGACCCTTCCCAAGGATACTGATGTTTTTTTTGTGTTTTATGATGCATCCCAATTTGGACTGGTTGTGTTTTGATGCATCATGGTAAGGTTATGGCGTATGCTTCTAGGCAACTTAAGGTTCATGAGAGGAACTATCTGACTTATGACTTGGAGTTGGCGGATGTTGTTTTTTCTTTGAAGATTTGGCATCATTATCTGTATGGGATGCATGTGGATATCTATTAAGATCATAAGAGCTTGTAGTGTATGTTTACTCAGAAGGAGTTGAATCTCAAGTAGAGGTGGTGTCTTGAATTGCTCAAGGATTATGACATGAGTCTTCACTACCAACCAGGTAAAGCTAATGTTGTTATTGATGCTCTAAGCTGGTTGTCTATGGGGAGTTTATCTTATGTTGATGAGTAGAAGAGAGGATTAGTGACATACATTCACCAGTTTTATAACTTAGGAGTTTGTCGTTTGGACTCTGAGTATGGTGGAGTCATTGTACAAGAAATAGTTTGAAACACCTAGTGCTTTTGACCCTTAGAAATTTTTTGACTTTGAGCTCACTGGACATTATACGACTCGAGGTACTAGTCGTATGATGTGGTACGACTTAGGGACCCTAACTCATATGTTTCATAATGTGTTTTATGTCACTACTTTCTAAGGTACGACTAGGCATCTTACTAGTCATATGATAGGGTACAAGAAGTATGAGCCAATCGTATGATGCCCTAAATCTTGTCTAAAGTATTTTGACCAAGGTACAATTTAAAGGGTATTGGTCGTATGTTAAGATATGAGTTTGACCTTGTGTGGTTGTATG
Source organism: Capsicum pubescens (assembly GCA_030864215.1). Taxonomy (NCBI): domain Eukaryota; kingdom Viridiplantae; phylum Streptophyta; class Magnoliopsida; order Solanales; family Solanaceae; genus Capsicum; species Capsicum pubescens. The sequence goes on along the minus strand of CM061544.1, from coordinate 185,396,829 downwards.
TTGGTCAATATTGATGTCCAAGAGGTTGCCTAGGGTACGAGATAAGAACCACTCGTACCCTAGGGTACGATTTAAGGGATGTGGTCGTACCCTCCTACAATCAAGTTTTCAGCTTTTAAGCTGAGGATATTTTAGATATTTTCCACCCCAAAACCCTTAAATCCCCATGTCTTATAACTCACCTTGGCCTCTTATAACATACTTGGAAAGATCAAAACACTCCAAAATGCTCTCTAAACTCTCTCTTAAAGATTGGGGGCTAGGGTTCTTTAAAGGTGTTCATCTAGAGGCTCAAGAGTCAAGTTTTTTTTGTGAATCTTCATGAATAAAGCATGTGACTCTTCCCTCATTGTTAGTTCTCAAATATTATGTGTTTTAAAGTATAATTATGATTCTTAAATGGTGGTTTTGAAAACCAAAATTGAGGGTTTTGTTGCATATGGGTGAGTATGGTTTACTCTTGGTTTGTGATTATATATGTATTTGACGATCATTTGCACATTTGGGTGCTTGGTAATTGTGGTTTTATGGGTCATGGATTACCCTAAACTTGATGTTTTTTACTTTGATTTTGGCCTTGATAATAGTATGCCCTCAAAGTGTTTGTGAAAATTCCTAAGAGAATAAACTAGTCACATGTTAATGATATTTTGAACTAAGGCATTGGACTAATGAATATGAATGGTTGGTAAATGTTTTTGTGAAGGCCATGTTGGCCATGTAATGATCTAAATGGTAACCTTGGTGGTTTATGTTGTTAAATGGTTTTGATTCCCTAAATATTAACTTGATTTATGTATTTGTTAGACAATGGGTTCGAGTCCCTAAACTTTTAATTGAACAAGTGTTTTTGTTAGATGATGGGTTTAAGTCCCAAAGTCAATTGAATGAATGGTTGATTGATAATGGTAATGTCATGTGGTATGCTTACAAATAGTATTGGTATGATGATACCAACGAAGTGCCTTTGGTATATAATTGGCTTAATCTTTGTGTATGTTAAATAATAGTTCTTCATGCGTATGCGTAAGATTATTCCCTAGTTTATGCAGCTACATGAATTAGGGCATGACTAGGGGGTGAGAACTGGGACCCATATAGCCCATGGGTGTAACCAATATGATAGCTAATCTACAAAACCCAGGCTAAGATTTCAAAGGTTCATGCTAAACCTTGTTCCCTATCCCGGCATGATATATATATGTATATATACATTACATTGGTTATATGTAATGATTGACTTGATTTAAATTGTTGGGATTATCTTATCCTTATCCTTGAGTTACATGCTAGTACTCTAACTGCTAACTGTCTTCGACGTTGTATCCCTACGCGATGCAGGTGTTGGTCATACTACATCTTCTACTGAGTGGTTGGACTCGGGATAACCTTATATTGACTTAAAGTGGTGAGCTTCCATACTTTGGAAGGTTATATTTCTAGTTTTGGTTTTCTTATGTCTTTATTAGTTTAGACTTGAACATCAGTATTGGCTATGGTCGGGGTCATGTCCCGAATGGATGTTGTTTTGATCTCGGATAGAGGCTCTGTGAGACTACTTTGGGTTGGTATGGGAAATGTCGGTAGTGGTGTCAACCTTGACATTGGTATTGGTATTGGGGTTGGTGTTGTATCACTGTATTTGATTTATGATTGTTCCATTTTGTTATGGTATGGATACGGACTTGGTTATTATTTGGTTATTTTATGGTTGATTGGTTGGGCATTGGATGGTGAGACTTGCTTAGGTTAGTCATGGTTATGGACCTATCCCAAAGTCTATGTCTTGTTAAACATGTTATCTTGTTATATGCTTGGAATCCATCCGACATAGGAGTCATGCTTAGTTGGTTTACTTGGGTAACGGGGTGGTCTCCGGTCTTTGTTGGGCTGGAGATGCCCATTACGACAAGGCCCTGGTTTGGGTTGTGTCAAGTTGGTATCAGAGCCTAGGTTTCAGTGTCATGGGGTGTTCACAAAGCCATGTCAAGTAGAGCCTTGCTCATGGGTGTGTTGGGCACCAAACCTATAATTAGAAGGCTACGAGGCATTTAGGAATATTTCACTTTCTTGTTGTTTTATTTCTATCCATAGAGACTAAAGTCTCGAATCTTTCTAATTTCCATTTGTTTGCCTTTCGGATCATGCCTTCAAGGAAATTTAAAACTTATGGGAACTCCTCTATCCCTACTGAGGGCAATGTGAACAGAGCTCGTCTTACCCAAGAGGAACAAACCCGATCTAGGGTCGCTGCTTATGATCATCCTCATGGATTCCCATTGGTCCCTACTGATCCTTCTCCAGGTGGTGACACCTCTGCTTAGTCACTTAGTGGAGATATTTCAAATATGGAGTTCCGCCATTTTATTCAGCTATTGGCCCAGATAGTGGTCTCTCTATCTCAACACTCCGGTCTGGTGGGTTAGAGGAGGAGTCAGACAATGATGGGGGAAGGAAAGAACAAGAAGTTTAGATATTCAGAGCAGGGCAGGGGTCGTCGTAATAATGGTAGTAATGGGAGACAATGGACTAAGGAAGGGAGTTGGAGAAAATCTGGTTCTTACCCGTCGACTAGAGCCCCATACCATAGGCCATCTGGTGAACGTTAATTTTAATACAGCAGTGGTCATATAGCATGAGGTTCCCAATACCAGTCTAATGAGGCCTAGTTAGCTCTACCCTACCCCGCTTGTCAGTTATGTGGCCAGTTAAATCGCGGGTTCTATCGTAAGGGAAAGAATTGATGCTTTATCTATGGTTAGATTGGCCATATGTAGTGAAATTATCCCTTTAGAGTTGCTTTAGGATCCAACAAGATTCCCGTTGTCTCTTTATCAGCTCCTGCACCAAAGGGTACCACTTTTGGCTCTGACATTAGTCGAAACTGCCTTGATGCTCTCACTACTCACCAGGAGTACGAAGTATCTCCTGATGTTGTCCTTTGTATGTTGAAACTTTTTTCCCGTGATGCGTATTATTTACTTGATCTGGGGTCCACCCTCTCTTATGTGACCCTATTTGTGGTTGTGCATTTTGGCTTAGGTCTTGAGTTTATTTCTAATCCTTTTCTGGATCTACCCTGGTTAGTGACTCTGTAAATTGCTAAAAGAGTCTATAGGGTGTGTGTGGTATCTGTTAGTGATAAAGAAACGCTTGTGGATTTTATAGAAGTTAGATATGACTGACTTTGATGCCATATTGGGTCTGGATTGGTTGCATTCGAGTTATGCTTCCTGAGGTTGTCAGACTCTTAAAGTCATGTCTAAATTCCCTAATGAGCCGGTCATTATGTGGGAAGGGGGTTCTTTAGTGCCTAAGTTAATTTTATCTCATATCTTTGAGCCTAAAAGTTGATTTCCAAAGGGTGCTTGTATCATTTGAATTGGGTTAAAGATTCTGACTCGAAAGGTCCTTCTTAAAAAAATCTATCCTTCTGGTTAATGAGTGTAACACCCCAATTTTCTGAACCGAAACGTGATGATAGGCGAAGTTACACGCCTATAGCACTATATTTTGCCCATATTTTAGCCTAGTTTTGAGAACAAATTATATATTTCATGCACTTTTAGTCCTTTTTCCTGTAAGTGAGCTAACAAACATGATTAGCAAAGTTTCAGGTATAAATGATGCAGAATTCAGCATTTTATGGATAACTTGATGCCAAAGAAAGCTTCACGAAAGGAGAAAAGCCAATCTTGGACGCCAAGGACTAAAGATGGCGCATGGAAAATCTGTCCCGGGCTAAAACAGCATTTCTGAAGACTTTGGGGACTAGCAGTAATTTATTAGGATTAGGATAATGATACATTAACCTAGTACAATTGGGTTAAGTATTTCATTAGCTTATTAGGATTAGGATAATGATACATTAACCTAGTACAATTGGGTTAAGTATTTCATTAGCTTAGTAGGATTTGGTTAAGCATTTCATTAGCTTAGTAGGAATAGGATATGGGTATTATAAATACCCTATCTTGCTAGAGATTTTAGAACATCTCAGAACATATTCTTCCATTAATTCTATTTTTCTTCTTCTATTCTTAAATTCCGCAACAAGAGAAACATTACCTTGCTAAGGAATTCACGCCTAACGCCTACCACACCATTACAAACGTGAAATCTTTATTGTGGTATAACAACAATGTCAATTGTGATTTCCTTCGCATTCATGGGTAACTAAACTTCTCTGTTGGGGTTATGGAAGCCGAATAAGATACTATCTATTGCTGTGAGTTTGTGAGTTCGTGACACGTATGTTGCTTATATCATTATTCTCTTCATCTTAATCTAAATTCTTTGTGGTTGCAAATGCAAGAATACGCCAGTATAACATTTAACTTGTTCGAAAGAAAGGTTATCTGTCTGGAAAAGAGATAATGTCAAGGTAGTAGGGTCCCATCCCCTATTAAAAAGTTAGTGCCGTAACTGGATTAACCTCTTGGAGAATTCGTACCGTTAGATATGCTTTAAGCTCGAAAGAGTTAAAGTGAAATAATCCTCGAATAGGTGAAAGACGCCTGGATTTACCATCGAATACAATTCTCTATAAGCACATGCATGTCCGAATTCAACACACTCATAGTCAATAGAGACGTATAACTCAGAAGGTGGACATAACCCAACTCCTCAATTCTCATTGTTTACATCTTACTAAAACATTCTTTCTCTTTTTACTTTGCTATTGCCGTTTTTAGCTACTATTTGGTTACATTACTTGCACAACAAGAATCCCCCCTTTTTCGAGACTTTCACTAAAAGTCGAGTAATCTTCACTTACTTGTTGCCCAAGCTATTCCCTGTGGGATCGATACCCAACCCAGGTTGGGTTCTATATTTGCTAACGACCGTTTTACACTCCTACGAGAGCTGTAGATTGAGCGTTATCAAAAATTGGCGCCGTTGCCAGGGAATACAAGTGTCAATTAAGTTCGTAATAATTACTAGACCCTTTGGTCAAAGATTCTCGTACTTTTACTTTTAGTTTTTGTTTTTGTTTACTACAGGTTTTTATTCAGTGCATGCCCCATACCCGAAGTTCTGGTCAACTTTTATTACCTATCAATCCTGAACCACAACGTATTCGCAGAATGGAGGCACAACACGCAATTGAAAGGATGGCTGCTCAACAGGAACAAGCGAGACTAGCTGCGCTAGCCGCCGCTCAAGTGCATCAACAGAATATTGATAACCCTGGGCGAGCAACAAATCCTGACGATGAAGATCTAGGTGATGACGAGCTACTAAACCTTAGGCATGCCGCTAAGATCGCAACACCTGCCAACAGAAGAGATCGTCAAGCTAGGTTTAGGCCTGAACGCCAAGCTATGCAGCCAGCTTTCGACGATGATGATGATGATCTTGATGGAGCCGGAGCCACAAGAGCTATTATTCCCCCACCATTAGCGCCCGGAGCCAAGTTCAACATCACAAGCACCATGATTCAGTTATTGCAACTCAAGGGATTATTTGGTGGACTAGCAGGCGATGATCCGAATATGCATCTCATCAACTTTATTTCTACATGCAAGTCATTTGACAATCCTGGTGTTGGTCAGAATGCAATTCGATTATGTCTATTTCCATTGTCTCTGTCTGGGGAGGCAACTCTATGGTTGAATGGGCTGACTCCTGATTCTATTACAAATTGGAGGCAATTGAGAGACGCTTTCCTAGAAAGATTCTTTCCGCCATCAAAAAGAGCATAATTGAGAGATGAAATTAACAACTTTCGTCAGCTTCCCACTGAAGCTCTTCATGAAACATGGGAGAGGTTCAAGACAAAGCTAGCGAGGTGCCCAAACCATCATATGACTAATGTTCACCTAATGGAGATGTTATATAGAGCCCTGAATTCAATAACTAAACCAGTGGTGGATAATGCGGCTGGAGGATCCTTTATGGATCTCACCTTTGGTCAAGCAAGAAATATGCTAGATCATATGACGAAACAAAGTAGAGCTTGGCATACCAGGGATTCTGAGGTAGCAAGCCCCACTTTATCTATAAGCATGACTGCAGACCAAAGGAGAAGAGAAGAAGAACGTGATCAAGATATGGCGCACATGAAAACACAAGTGGATCTTCTTACATAGCATCTATTATCAGGGAAGACCGAAAAAGTGAAAGCTATTGCATCAAAAGGAAGAGACGAATCTGATTCGGAAGAGGAAGCCAACTACTTGAACAATCAGGGGGGTTTTCGAGGCAATGCCCAAGGAAACCAAGGTCGGAACTATTATGATAAATATGGAAACGAGGACCAAGGTAGTTGGAAGAAAAAGAATGACAGTAGTGGTTTGTATGTTCCCCCTGGAAGACGTGACACCACCACATCTTGTTCTGGAAGTATGGAAGACATGATGGCTAAACTACTGAAAGGAGTGGAAGCAACGAGCGCAGGAGTAACGGAGGTAATAAATGATTTGTCCTCTATGAAGCAATTAGTTGATTCTCATTCCACTTCAATCAAGCAAATAGAGCAGCAATTGAGCCAACTTTCAGCAGCACTCAATCAAAGAAAGGCTGGTACTTTACCTAGCGATACTGTGCAAAACCCAAGGAATGATGGGTCATGCATGGCCATCACTACCCGAAGTGGTAAGGTGCTGGAAACTTCAGAAAAAGGCAAGCAAGTGGTTGACGAAGAATCGGAAATTGATGATAAGGCGAAAGGCGAAGATGCCGCAGCAGCCGATCCCAACGTCCTTAGCGTCACTCCTCACGACGTGCAGCCTGGAAAAGCAGAAAAACGGAAGCAAGAGGAGAAGAAAGCTGTGGAGAGAACAATTTCATACCCACCACCACCTTTCCCCCAAAGATTGAAGAAGGTGGCGGATGATACGAAGTTCAGCAAATTCATGACTATGTTAAAGCAGCTGACCATTAATGTTCCATTGGTGGAAGCACTTGAACAAATGCCTGGGTATCCGAAATTTATGAAGGATCTTTTGACGAAGAAGCGGGCAGCAAGTTATGAGTTGAAAGATGATGTCCATCACTGCAGCGCAATCTCTACCCGATCAATAGTTCAGAAGAAGGCTGACCCCGGAGCTTTCACTATTCCTTGCACCGTTGGATCTTTGAATTTTTCCAAAGCATTATGTGATTTAGGAGCCAGCATCAATTTGATGCCATTATCTATCTATAAAAAGTTGGGGTTGGGTGATCCTACTCCAACCAATATGAGGCTCGTCATGGCGGATAGGTCGGTAAAACGACCTGTTGGTATCCTATGTGATGTCTTGGTAAAGGTTTCTTCATTCATCTTTCCAGCAGACTTTGTTATTTTGGATTGTGAAGCGGATTCTGAAGTTCCCATAATTTTGGGACGTCCTTTCCTTGCAACGGGAAGTGTTCTTATTGACATGAGAGATAATGAGCTTTTATTTCGGTTGAATGACGAAGTGGTCCGCTTTGATATATGCAAAGAAATGAAGCAGCCCAGTGATATGAATGTGTTCTCTGTAGCTAATGTTCATCATGAGGATAAGAAAGCATTATCTGTAGAGAAACAGCTTACTGTTGAGCCATTGTCTGCTGCGCCACTGAATGTTGAGCATGAGGACGATGAAGATTATGAAGAACTTATGGGTGCTCTAACAGAAATAGAGTCCTATTCCCATACTCCTAAGCAATCGGACCGTGATCTTAAGAATCAACCGTCACCAACAGCGAAGACTTCCCTTGAAGAGCCACCAATGCTAGAATCGAAAGAGCTCCCCGATTATCTAAGGTATGTGTTCTTGGAAAGTATAAATATACTTCCGATGAGTGCGGATGATTTAAGTAAACAACACGTAGAGGCTCTCATCTCTGCTCTGAAGAGATACATGAGAGCTATGGGTTGAACTATTGATGATATAATTGGTATCCCTCCTGGGATAAGCATGCAAAAGGGTCATCTCGAAGAAGATTGCATGCCTACAAGTAAGCCTCATTATCATCTAAATCCATTCAGAAAATGATCCACCATCTATCTCGATGAAGTTTAAGTACTCGAGGTAGCTATGTCGTTCCGCGACAATAAATCAAGCGCTAGATGGGAGGCAACCTATCGTTTATCATTTTTCATTTTTTTGTCTTTCTCTCATTCTAGTACGTGTTTCGTTTTTGATAAATAAAAATCCAAAAATAAGAGTCGTGCCACGACCAAAACTAAGGCGCTTGATGGGAGGCAACCCATCGTACTAATCGTTTTCATTGGTTTTGAGTGAATGTAGGTGCAAGAGGTATAAAACAAGGAGATCGATTTCAGATGCGATTTGGACGTATGGCATGGTAATGGTGGTAAGTTAGGAATTAAGATGCATAAGGCTATGGATTGAGCATTGCTCATGACAAAATAGGCATCGAGCAAGGCTAGGCCTAGGTAAAACTAGGCCACGAACAAGGCAAAGCCTATACTATAGCCCAAGGTCTCGGAATCTAGTGTGCTATAGCATAGGCTCCGCACATGCTCAAGTATGCCATAGCATAGGCGCCGCCTATGCTAACGCCTTTTGTCTCTGAATCTCATATGCCATGCTAAAGGTGCCGCCTATGCTCACCAAATGCTTTGCAAAAGGCGCCGCCTATGCTCACCAAATGCTTTGCAAAAGGCGCCGCCTATGCTCACGAAATGCTTTGTAAAAGGCATGGCCTATGCTATGGCATTCTGCTCAACTAGGCAAAGCATTAGGCACCGCCTATGGTCACTTTTTGTCTCCAAAACCTATTTTAAATGGGTCAAAACCCGACCCATTCTTTTCCTATATAAAGGAGACTTAGTCTTGAAACACAAACACATTGAAAACTTGACCTAGGCGCCGCACATACTCTCCAAATCATCTCAAAAATTTTCTTTTTGCTCTCCCACTTCACAAGAACATATCCAAAGGCTTCAATCACGTAAGTACTCTTTTGTTCTTCATCTAATTTTTGTAAGTGCTACATTGCTATGTCTATTATGAATTTCTACATCTTGAAGAAATATTGGTGATGTGAATGTGTTTGAATTGTTGATACACAACCAAGTGAGTGAACATATACGTTAGGATGATCTTAACTTGTTTCCGACTTCAATTCAATTTTGATGCATTGTCATACTAATTGCGGAATTGCTATAGTCATGAACATTGCATACTCTCGTCACTTGAATACTTACATGTTGGGATGTCTCGCTCATCGGAATAAGACTTATAGTTGCCTACCGACATAGGAGATTGTGATTATTGATAGAAACTATACCATGATGTAATCCCTATGTAGAAGTCTTGATATACCTAACATGAAAGTATTGCAAAGATTGCAAGAAGTGTTACATATCTGAATTTCTTGTTGGAATATAGCCCCTAAAACGTATGTCGATGAAGTCTGAGTAATCGACCACTTTCACTTCACTAGTCTGTACCAACAAACTAAGTGTGGGGTAGTGCCACTACTGCTTGTTTATAGATTGTATCCATCGAGATGATGCTAACATGAACATTGTTTTAAGTCTCAGGTACAATGGCACCCAAATCAAGACAAGGCTAAGATAAGGCTACCACTTCACAAAAAGGCAAGAAAAGAGGCCGAAAAGAGTAAGGAGAACCCTCCTCGCTGTAAATACCTCGACTCACTCTTGGAATTAAGTGGGATACTTATGAGGAACTTCTGAGGATGACGACTCTGATGATGATTCCGATGCAAGGGGTATGACCCCAGACATAGAGGATGAGTCCGACTAACCAGGTTCTTCTTATTTATTTTCCACTGAGGACAGTGTGTCCCGTCTAAGTGAGGGGTGCTGGTATTTGCATGCTATACTTCTCCATCCACATTTGCATTTATTTATGTTTGTTTGTAGTTAATTGTTTTTTTTAGCTTAGCTTCGCATGAAATTATTCTAATAGGCAGCATGAGATTATGACAAGAGTTTGTGCTAAAATCATGACTATTGAGACATTTAGGCTCTAATTATGACTCACTATGTGATATTGTTTGGCTTAATTCCTTCATCTGTTGGGTCAAGAGTCTATACTACTCCCAATAAAGTCGATCATGTGCCTTATGTGTGTGAGATAATAGTATATTCTGTGCTTGTGGCTGATGCTAGAACTTGTCTGGTATGTATGTAAAGCAAAAATAAGGAGTGTAAGTTTAGGAGATGATTTAGGCATTTCTTTGGTAACCTATGATTATTTACCTTCTTTTTACCTACCCATGGACATCATCCTAGTTAAACCCTTTTGAGCCTTTAGCCTATTTTCTTTGACAAACCTCGTATGTAAGCCTAATCCATTTTTTTTTCAAGACCATAATTTGATCCAAATTCCTAAGTGCTTTAAAGTGAAAAAGTCATGTGACAAAATAAGAGGAAATTGGGTGAGTATGATGCTTTAGAATGCATTGGTGCTTGAATGAGTTATGAAAAAGAAAGTGTTATCATAAGAGGTATGTTTATCAAAAGAAAAAGGAAAGGAAAACTGAAAAGTTAGTTATGTTTAAAATTGAAAAACAAAAGAGGAGAAAAAGAGTGGTAGAATAAAAGAAAGTAGAAAGGTTGTTTGAAAGAAAAGTGTTAACAATACAATGTGATGTATTAAAGCGCTTAGGAACATAGTCACTATTTCTGGCCAAAATAGTCCTACCCGTCCCTTAGCCTACATTACAACCATCAAAAGACCTATTTGATTCTAAGCTTAGCATTCTGACATTTAGTGGAGCATTACACTAAGGGAAAGCCTATGGTCATCAGTTGCTGCATATGAATTCTTTGTGAGAGTGAGAGCAAGGATATTTTGATACCCATGTTTGAAAAATATGCTATACTTGTGAGTGATTATGGGTAATATATTGTGAGACACACATGGTTGATGAGTTTTGGGTAGTCGTGTATGATTATTTGTGCCTTAACCTTTGAATATGAGTTGACCACCATCACGAGTCTATGCTAGAGGTTAAACTGTTTCTACTAATGATCGGAAAACTACTCTTTGTTGATAATTGTTGTGCTTGTCTTGACGAATATTTTATGTTGTTGCTGTGAAACCCTAAGTTGATGTTTAGAGGGACATGATATTTTGTTCGAGGACGAACAAAGCTTCAAGTGTGGGGTTTTGATGATAGGCGAATTTACACGCCTATAGCACTATATTTTGCCCATATTTTAGCCTAGTTTTGAGAACAAATTATATATTTCATGCACTTTTAGTCCTTTTTCCTATAAGTGAGCTAACGAACATGATTAGCAAAGTTTCAGGTATAAATGAGGCAGAATTCAGCATTTTATGGATAACTTGACGCCAAAGAAAGCTTCACGAAAGTAGAAAAGCCAATCTTGGACGCCAAGGACTAAAGATGGCGCATGGAAAATCTGTCCCGGGCTAAAACAACATTTCTGAAGACTTTGGGGACTAGCAGTAATTTATTAGGATTAGGATAATGATACATTAACCTAGTACAATTGGGTTAAGTATTTCATTAGCTTATTAGGATTAGGATAATGATACATTAACCTAGTATAATTGGATTAAGTATTTCATTAGCTTAGTAGGATTTGGTTAAGCATTTCATTAGCTTAGTAGGAATAGGATATGGGTATTATAAATACCCTATCTTGCTAGAGATTTTAGAACATCTCAGAACATATTCTTCCATTAATTCTATTTTTCTTCTTCTATTCTTAAATTCCGCAACAACAGAAACGTTACCTTGCTAAGGAATTCACGCCTAACGCCTACCACACCATTACAAACGTGAAATCTTTATTGTGGTATAACAACAATGTCAATTGTGATTTCCTTCGCATTCATGGGTAACTAAACTTCTCTGTTGGGGTTATGGAAGCCGAATGAGATACTATCTATTGCTGTGAGTTTGTGAGTTTGTGACACGTATGTTGCTTATATCATTATTCTCTTCATCTTAATCTAAATTCTTTGTGGTTGCAAACGCAAGAATACGCCAGTATAACATTTAACTTGTTCGAAAGAAAGGTTATCTGTCTGGAAAAGAGATAATGTCAAGGTAGTAGGGTCCCATCCCCTATTAAAAAGTTAGTGCCGTAACTGGATTAACCTCTTGGAGAATTCGTACCGTTAGATACGCTTTAAACTCGAAAGAGTTAAAGTGAAATAATCCTCGAATAGGTCGAAAGACGCCTGGATTTACCATCGAATACAATTCTCTATAAGCACATGCATGTCCGAATTCAACACACTCATAGTCAATAGAGACGTATAACTCAGAAGGTGGACATAACCCCAACTCCTCAATTCTCATTGTTTACATCTTACTAAAACATTCTTTCTCTTTTTACTTTGCTATTGCCGTTTTTAGCTACTATTTGGTTACATTACTTGCACAACAAGAATCCCCCCTTTTTCGAGACTTTCACTAAAAGTTTAGTAATCTTCACTTATTTGTTGACCAAGCTATTCCCTGTGGGATTGATACCCAACCCAGGTTGGGTTCTATATTTTTTAACGACTATTTTACACTGCTACGAGAGCTGTAGATTGAGCGTTATCAAAATGCTACACCGTGCTCATGACCCTGAAGGACCACAAGCTAACCCATGACTGATATCTGTACCTGTAAACTGCATAATATCTCATAAAATATGCATAAACATGAACTGTAAGGCCATAAGGTTCAATACTGATACATATTTGAAAAAAACATGGTATAACAATACCAAAAAGGAACATAAATACTAAAGTCTGAATATCTAATTTGACATCTAGTCTGAAAGCCTCTAACTGAATTGAATAAGGAGTTGAAGGAACATGTCTCCAACTAACTCCATGAACTGAAAAACTAATCTGAAATACTGTAATAAAGTAATAATAATATTGTCCTCGAATAAAGAGAAGCACTGCCTGCTAAAATTTGCAATGCTACTGCTGCTCTGAAACTCGTGCCTCTGTACCTATGGCGTCAAATAAAACACCATGGCGAGAATGCGTCAGTACGACTGAATGTACTGAGTATACGAGTGAGGTAGGCTAAATGCAAAGGGTTTTATATGCATGAAAAATGCTGACAGATATGAACATGAGAAAACATACATACATATGAAACTGCAACTAAGCTCATGGTGATACTGACTACGGAGTCTGAATACTGACAACATGAGCTTACTGATGCTGAGATACTAAATGATTGAGTTTACTGATATTGATGTACTGAATGACTGAGTTTACTGATATTGATATGTAATTCACTAATAAGTGAGGAACTGATACCATATTACTGAATACTGGGAGACTGATAATATATTACTAATAAAGGAATTATTGTTTTTGATAGTTCTGATTATGAAGAACTGATTTGATTGACCGTATATAACAGTCCTGAAACTGAGCTCGTGATAACATGACTACTGAGTATGAATACTGATGATATGTATTTACTGATAACATATCATGAATGATAACTGAATTCTGATAACTGATATATCTGATAACATGAGTTCTGATAACTGATAGCATGAATGACTGTATCTGATAGTCCTAAATCTAATGGAACTAGTTGAGTTCCGTACTATATCTGACAGTCCTGATATCCTGAAGAACTATCTGAGTTTTTTACTGAGACTGATACTGAAACTGTGGGAAGTAGTTATCTAACCGACATGCCCCAAATACGCTAAATAGCTAAGCTGGGGTCCAATCTCTTCCCCGACTGGAGGGGTGTCAATACCGCGCCACTGGTAAGGACTACTGTGAGAACCCTATACTGGCAGGTACTCAAATGAGAACGGTGGGAACCCTAAACTGACAGGTTAAGCCATCCTTGGGTTCACTCGGTGCTAACTTCTACTCCCATCTGAAGGACACTGAATAGAATAACTAAGCTGAACTGAATAACTGAACTGAACTGATTAGCTGAACTGATACTGATTAACTGGACTGATACTAGTGGTATTGTTTAGTGAAGCTGATCTAAGTTTACTGGATTTCAATGACTGACGGAATGTACTGTGTTCTGAGGACTGGTTGAGAGTACTGAAGTTACTGAGATTGACTGTGAATACTGAGGTTGCTGAGGTTATTGAGCACTGAGATTACTGAGATTTCTGAGTTTTCCTGAGTCACATGACTGACTGAATTCTATAGATCATGGCTTAACTGAGAGTATCATGAAAACATGACATGGCTCTAGGAACACAACTATATTTTTTGGGTACAAGTACCCCCAGGACTCGATGGAAGAAAACTGACACAACTTGAATTTCTTGAGTACACGACCATCAATAACAATCCATAATACATGAGTGAGGGATTTCATGAAGTACATGGTCATCATAATATATATCATGAATAGGAATGCTTATAATCAAGTCATAAATCTCATATTCTAATATCATGGGCATTCCGACAACATATACTATTCATAGCAATAACATGGAAACCATTCAAGCATAAGGGAACGGCAACATGTAACATTTAGTTCATATTGTAATGATTTGGCGATATTATACTTCATGTATTTACTCAACATCTCAAACATGATAGGAAAATCATGGATATATCTTGTGTACATAATTTATATCTCCATTATCATACATGTTTTATACCACAACAATAACAACACATAATTTGCATGAAAATTCATATTGGAGTGTATGGCTAACATAAACTTGTTATTTAGATATCATGAAATCATGTAAATATGAAGTTCTAACATACTAGACATTTTATCGAACACCTTGCATGCATTATTGAAGGCATAGGTGGATTTCATGCTTGCATTCTATCAATCCATCTAAAGATCATGTTTTTCAACTAACAACATAACTTTCATAAGATATACCATCACGATACTATTATATAGCAAAACAAACAAGCATCAACATGGGTCTGATGATCATATCACCACAACCATCAAGCTTTTTTATTTTAAAGATTGATTCTTGAACTCCATGAACGAAAGGAATCCGTGGATGAACACTAAGCATACCTTGGAAGGGAGGTTCTTGATGATTGAAGGAGGAATTTCCTTGAAATTTGATCTTCAAGATTGATTGTGCAACCCTAGTTGTTTTTCTCCTATGGTGCTCTTGGATAATGAACTTTGAGATGTTAATAGGGTTGTAATGTGTTTAGAAGTTATACATTTCGTAGGGTTAAGTTTAGAGACGTGTAATGATTTTTAAAAGACTTAATTACCCTCAAAATAACTCAAAATGGAGTGTTTTTGGCACTTGGAACTAACTTAGGAGGCGCCTAACCAATCGCCTAAGTTTGGTTGGGCGGCGCCTAACCAATCGCATACCCTTATTGTCTCTCACGAAAATAGGCATAACTTTTCGCTCGGGTATTGGATTAAGGCAAAATTAGTATCGTTGGAAAGCTAATTCGATTATATATAATTTGTTGGGTATAAATATGATGAAATACCACATTAATATCAAGTTATACTCGTTTAAATATGACCCTAACAAAATTGAACACTAAAACTTGATGGATTCTAAAACTCTTAGCTTGTATTACCTTAAGTGACTCATATGAACATGCTTAATGCATAATAAGCTATATTATCTCTAGGATACCCATTGTAAGTCATGTACTCAAGTATGAATCACAACATAGGAGATTTCATATGTAGGAAAAATGGTTCGTCTCCTAGCTTAGAAACATGCGGGGTATTACAATATCTTCCCCTTGGGAACATTCGTCCTTGAATGGAAATTAACTGAGGCGGGAGAGATGATAAGATGAAGTATGTACAAGACATACACTACTGAAACATGGGTTCATGACTGACATGACAGAAAGTCTAGCACAACATACTGAACATGCATATCTGATGCATGGGAAACTGATTCATGAATATAAGACTGAGGATTCTAATAAAATGAGTTTTCTCAAAATGAGAATGCATATCAGATGCACAACTGATAGGCTGAATCCATGCATATCTAATGCATGATTATATGACTGACATGATACGTGAATGCATGGCTGAAAGTACTGATGAGCTGATCACGCATATCTGATGCGTGAATTCATGACTAAACTTACTCATGAACATGCAATGGTAAAGGTATCAAGTTTGAACTAAAAACTGAGCATGGAACTGAATACCAAGCTTGTACTGAAATATGAACATGAGAATGAGTAAGTTTAAGAAAAACTCTTACCTTGAACTGAAAATACCGATAAGTTTGAGATTAATTACTTCATATGCATGATCAGAAACATGAGAACATAACTGAGTATGGGACGTGGTAGATATACTAAATATCATGATTTGAACTGAATCTTGAAAACGTGGCATACGACTGAAGTTGGAGTTTGAGGGTTAACTTATAAGTACCCCTTCTCCAAACTAGATTCATCAAAAGAAAAGAGAGCAACATGTTTATGTCATGAAAGTTTGGGGGTATGATGTATCCCCCCCTTGGGACACTATGTCCCTTAAAGAATACTGACTTGGATAAGCTACTGAGGGGAATTGAAGCGATGCACAAAACACCTAGGAACTGAGTCATGACTGAATAACTAGGATCTAAAACTGAGACATGATACATGAACTGAGCTGAACACGAGTTCATAAATATACTAACATATCTGATTAAATGAATAACTGATAGCTGAATACTGGATTTGCAAAGCTAAACTGTACTTAGTCTGAATAGCTGGGCTGATATTTTTGAGTTTTATGCATAGGAGATAAGGACTAACTGAGTAAAATGAGGTATCTGAGCATGGATTCATGAAGTCTGTATTATTTGCAAATGCGAGACCAAGCGTACGACATGGCTCAGAGGTATTCTATAAACTGGGGTACTGAAACACTGATAACTGAGTACTGACAACCTAAATGCTATGGTCAAGCATGTCTGGAACTGAACTGAGTTTCAAATCTAGTTACTGAACTGAAGATGACATTATAACTAAGCTTATAATTAGTACAGAAGTACTGAATTCTGAGGCTAAGTAACTGGTAACTGAAGCCATGGTTCTGTAGGACTATCTGAGTCCTTTACTGAATATTGATTTCTAAACTATCGCTGTAACTGAGTTTTAGATTGATACTGAAGTACTGAATTCAATGACTGAACACTGATCACTGAGTGCTGGATACTGAAACTATAATTGAGTTGGCAACTGAGTTTTTGATAGCTACATGCTGGGGACTGACATAAGTCAAGGATCTAAATGTACACTTACACTTTGTAATTTCCCAACTTCTAAATACAACCCCTTGCTAGACGTTTACTTGCACATTTATCATGACATTCAAGCCTATCTTCACAACTACACCCTCGTGCAAAGTAAGCATGCAACAATCTTCTTTTATCTAAATAACTGCTCATCACTGCATTGTTCCATAAGGAGAGCTAACTGGAGGAGTAAATCAGAAGGACCTGAAACATGAATAGATACAAACTAAACTTGACACATGACTGAAACTTGAGGAATAAAATATCAATAGTTTGGATTTACCAATAAGGTCTGAACTGAGGATATGCATGACGTAGTCTAAATATATCTGATATTTAAGGGCATAGCATGAGTCATGGAAGCTAAGTATACTGGAAAGCATGATATGCATACACGAGTCATAAGCTGCATGACCTGAGTCTAGAGTTTCTGTACTCGTGGGACATAATTCATAATACTGAGGGAGCTGGAACTGAACCCCTTATACTGGGAACTGAAGGCTCACATAATCCCATGGAAAGTGTGTGAAAGTAGATTGTGCTCATGGAACATGATTCGTACTATGGAGTAAACTGGGACCCCTTATACTGGGAATGAAAATCATACATGATTTATGGGAAAAATAAATGTATGAGTCTGGTTCGTGACCATAGAGTTGACATGTAACTCCTGAGTGGATTTTTTTGTGATAGCTGAGGTGCAAAACTCTGCACTGAGATGAGAATGGGTCAAGAATTGTCTTCCCTTACTGGTTTCTATACATACTAGCTCTACTACTGGAGTCTGAGAGACTGACTTGGTTACTTGATCTATTATTACATACCTACATTTTGTTCAACACCTGCTTGTCTTACTAAACACATCATCTGATTCTGTTTCCTCATATACTGCTAATATCACATTCACACCTTCATGCTTAATTTCAAGTCAATAAACTTAAATTCTTGCTCACATGCTAGCACTATTAAAACCTACTAATTCATGTTAGTACAACTATCCCCATGAATACATAATCTAATCAGACTAGATAATACTATCCCAACTCATCTACTGCTAAACTCTTGGGTCCATGCTTAAAATTCTAGGTCTATACTGTCATAGGATTCTGAGAAGGAATCTAACGGCATATCAAAAATTGGATTTGAGTTTACAAAGGAGTTCTCATGATCATAAATGAAATCTGTACAACTTTGGAACATGACTGAACTGAGGGGATATTGTCTGAGCATGTGGCAAATCCCATAACTGTCTCCAGGGACTGCATGAGAAAGCCCTATCTCTAGGACTTAAGCTTCACTATTTCTGTTACCTTGAAAGTAAGGTAAAGTAAACATGAGGGGTGCATGATATGAATCTACATGGGTTCCTAAGAGAAACATGCTATAGCACGATCTTGAGACATGAAAGAAGGGAAATTGTTCCTAAAACATCTCATAGCCTCCTGCACATAAGTGTGGTGCACAACACGCCCATGTACAAGACTCTACTTGATGCAGCTTTCAGACTTCCTAGGACACTGTTGAACCTTAGGCTCTGATACCAAGTTTGTAACACTCCAATTTTCTGAACCGAAATGCTACACGGTGCTCATGACCCTGAAGGACCACAAGCTACCCCATGACTGATATCTATACCTGTAAACTGCATAATATCTCATAAAATATATGGAAACATAAAGTGTAAGGCCATAAGGTTCAATACTGATACATATTTGAAAAAACATGGTATAACAATACCAAAAAGGAACATAAATATTGAAGTCTGAACATCTAATCTAACATCTAGTCCGAAAGCCTCTAACTGAACTGAATAAAGAGTTGAAGGAACATGTCTCCAACTAACTCCATGAACTGAAAAACTAATCTGAAATATTGTAATAAAGTAATAATAATATTGTCCTCGAATGAAGACAAACACTGACTGCTAAAATTTGTAATGCTACTGCTGCTCTAAAACTTGTGCCTTTGTAGCTATGGCGTCAAATAAAACACCATAGCGCGAATGCATCAGTACGACTGAATGTACTGAGTATATGAGTGAGGTAGGATAAATGCAAAGGGTTTTATATGCATGAAAAATGCTGACTGATATAAATGTGAGAATACATACATACATATGTAACTGTAACTAAGCTCATGGTGATACTGACTACTGAGTCTGAATACTGACAACATGAGCTTACTGATGCTGAGATACTGAATGGTTGAGTTTACTCATATTGATGTACTGAATGACTGAGTTTACTGATATTGATATGTAATTTACTAATAAGTGAGGAACTGATACCATATTACTGAATACTGGGAGACTGATAATATATTACTAATAAAGGAATGATTGTTTTTGATAGTTCTGATTATGAAGAATTGATTTGATTGACCGTATATAACAGTCCTAAAACTGAGCTCGTGATAACATGACTACTGAGTATGAATACTGATGACATGTATTTACTGATAACATATCATGAATGATAACTGAATTCTAATAACTGATATATCTGATAACATGATTTTTGATAACTGAAGCATGAATGACTGTATCTGACAGTCCTAAATCTGAAGAAACTAGCTGAGTTCCGTACTGTATCTGACAATCCTGATATCCTGAAGAACTATCTGAGTTCTTTTACTGAGACTGATACTAAAATTGTGGGAAGTAGTTATCTAATCGACATGCCCCAAATACGCTATAATAGCTATGCTGGGGTCCAATCTCTTCCCCGACTGGAGGGGTATCAATACCGCTCTACTGGTAAGAACAGCTGTGAGAACCCTATACTGGCAGGTACTCAAATGAGAATGGTGGGAACCCTAAACTGATAGGTTAATCCACCTCATAGACCCTAATATGATAGGTTAATATGTCTCAACCTACGCTGGCTACGTAGTTCTGGAACACAAGGATGACAACTAAGAATCACACCCTGAACTGGCGGTGAGTTCCTATCCTTGGGTTCACTCGGTGCTAAATTCTACTCCCATCTGAAGGACACTGAACTGAATAACTAAGCTGAACTGAATAACTGAACTAAACTGATTAGCTGAACTGATACTGATTAATTGGACTGATACTAGTGGTATTGTTTAGTGGAGCTATTCTAAGTTTACTGGATTCCGATGACTGAAGGAATGTACTAAGTTTTGAGGACTGGTTGAGAGTACTGAAGTTACTGAGATTGACTGTGAATACTGAGGTTGCTGAGGTTACTGAGAACTGAGATTACTGAGATTACTGATATTTTTGAGTTTTCCTGAGTAACATGACAGACTGAATTCTATAGATCATGTCTTGACTGAGAGTATCATGAAAACAAGACATGGCTCTAGGAACATAGCTATATTTTTTGGGTACAAGTACCCCCAGGACTCGATGGAAGAAAACTGACACAACTTGAATTTCTTGAGTACACGACCATCAATAACAATCCATAATACATGAGTGGGGGATTTCATGATGTACATGGTCATCATAATATCCATCATGAATAGCAATGCTTATAATCAAGTCATAAATCTCATATTCTAATATCATGGGCATTCCGACAACATATACTATTCATAGCAATGGCATGGAAACCATTCAAACATAAGGGAATGACAACATGTAATATTTAGTTCATATTGTAATGATTGTGCGATATTATACTTCATGTATTTATTCAACATCTCAAACATGATAGGAAAAGCATGGATATATCTTGTGTACATAATTTATATCTCCATTATCATACATGTTTTATACCACAACAATAACAACACATAATTTGCATGAAAATTCATATTGGAGTGTATGGCTAACATGAACTTGTTATTTAGATATCATGAAATCATGTAAATATGAAGTTCTAATATACTAGTCATTTTATCGAATATCTTGCATGCATTCTTTAAGGCATAGGTGGATTTCATGCTTACATTCTATCAATCCATCCAAAGATCATATTTTTCAACTAACAATATAACTTTCATGAGATATACAGTCACGATACTATTATATAGCAAAACAAACAAGCATCAACATGGGTATGATTATATCACCACAACCAACCAAGCTTTTGTATTTTAAAGATTGATTCTTGAACTCCACAGATGAAAAGAATCCGTGGATGAACACTACGCATACCTTGGAAGGGAGGTTCTTGATGATTGATGGAGGAATTTCCTTGAAATTTGATCTTCAAGCTTGATTTTGCAACCTTAGTTGTTTTTCTCCTATGGTGCTCTTGGATAATGAACTTTGAGATGTTAATAGGGTTGTAATATGTTTAGAAGCTATATATTTTGTAGGGTTAAGTTTAGGGACGTGTAAGGAGTGTTAAAAGACTTAATTACCCTCAAAATAACTCAAAATGGAGTGTTTTTGGCACTTGGAACTGACTTAGGCGGCGCCTAACCAATCGCCTAAGTTTGGTTGGGTGGCGCCAAACCAATCGCATACCCTTACTGTCTCTCACGAAAATGGGCATAACATTTTGCTCGGGTATTGGATTAAGGAGAAATTAGTATCGTTGGAAATCTAATTTGATTTTCTTTAATTTGGTGGGTATAAATATGCAGAAATACCACATTAACATTGAGTTATACTCGTTCAAATATGACCCTTATGAAATCAAACACTAAAACTTGATGGATTCAAAAACTCTTAGCTTGTATTACCTTAAGTGACTCATATGAACATGCTTAACACATCATAAGCTATATTATCGCTAGGATACCCATTGTAAGTCATGTACTCAAGTATGAATCATAGGATATGAGATTTCATATGTAGGAAAAATGGTTCGTCTCCTAGCTTGGAAACATGTGGGGTATTACAATGAGTTTCCTAAGGTTTTTCCTAGTGATATTCCTGGTGTTCCTCTGATAGGGAGATTAATGTTGGTATTGGCTTTATTTTGGACACTCGTTCTTTTTCTGCCCCTTTATAGAATGGATTCTTGGTTAGGATTTCATCCATTCTAGTGTGCCTTATGTGGTGCATTGATGTTGATCATGCATAAGAAAGATGGGCTTCTTTAAATATGTATACGCTGTTTATAATGGGATAAGGTATATGGAATGATCTATCTGTTGGGTAGACTAGTGTTGTTGTTGTTGTTTTGTGGGTGATACGTGATCATTGTTAGGCACTAAGTTTGAAATGTTGATGCTAATTATGATGATAGGAATGTTAATTTGAGGATAGTGATGCAAGGTTAATGGAAGTGAATTAGTATGGTTATGCAATATGTAAGAGAGATTGGATGATGCCTTATGAAATAGCAGGATATGTAATTGGGAATTAGGTCGGAGGTCTATGTGTTGAAGTAGAAGTGGCGGATAAATCATTAGATGGATAAAAGCCTTGGGTAGCAAGAGTAATGTATACTCAGTTCTGAGCTAAGGGTTTTGTATATCCCTAGCTTAGGCCTATTAAGATTTCTTAGCATGGAAAGTCTAGGGAATTGTTACCTGGTGTTTGGTAGAGCCAAAGTGGGGGGAGAAATAGATAACCGATGTAAACTCTGTATATGGGTTCAAAACCTTTCAAGGAATGGGGATATGGTATTAGAAGAGTAATGCTAGTGTTTAAAGGATTTAAATTGGAGTGATTAGAATCATAGATACCTATACTCCTAGTTAGGGGTTTTAATGTGATAATTGTAGAGGTTACTGGATCTTTGGTGGGGTAGACTGTGCAACAGGCTTAACAAAGGTAGGCTTGAGCGATGTGAATCAAAGATATGTCAATCATCGTGTTGAATAGTTAGAACCTTGATGAGATTTGTTTTTTGACTATAGTGATAGGGTAGAATAGTATTTTAGAGGGATGTAAATGTAAGAAATAGAGCCTTGTGTCCTAATTTAACCTCTTTTAGCTTTAAATAGGCTTAAGCATGGGAGCAATATATAGATAGACTCAGGCTCTTATAATGGTATGTCTGTGGGGAACCGTAAGGTTTAATTAGTAAGGTGTGGTATTCATAGCTGATTTTGTAGGTTGAGGCTTGAAGGTAAAGGTGATTCAGGATAGGCTTAAGATCGCCCAAAGTATCCAACACTCCTATGCAGATGTGAGGCAAGGAGACTTAGAGTTTGTGGTTGGGGATTAGGTGTTCTTGAAGGTGTCTCCCATGAAGGGAGTAAAGAGTTTTGGTAAGGAGGAGAAGTTGAGTCTTCACTATATTTGTGCATACTTAACAGTGGATAAGGTTGGCAATGTTCCCTTCTAGTTTGAGCTTCATTAATTCGGTTTTCCATGTCCCTATGTTAAGAAAGTGTGTAGATGATCATTCACCGGTTGTTCCTTCAGAAGGGTTGGGTATCTTGAATTTCTCTCTTACAAGGTAGTTTTGATTAAAATCATAGATCGGTAAGTTCAGCGGTTGCGAACGAAAGGTGTGGCTTTGGAAAAGGTTCCATGGTGAATCCAAAAGTTCAAGGGAGCTACTTAGGAAGCAGAGAAGGACATAAAGTCCAAGTATCCGCACTTGTTCCCCGTTCTAGATATTTGTGCGAAAGGTAGTTTGATTCCTTATATTTTTATTTTCTAACTTGGTTAAAGGTTAGTTTGATGTGTAACAATATGTAAACTCGTGCTTGTTCTTGCCTTTACCCATCATTCGAGGATGAATGATCCAAGTGGGGGAGATTGAAACACCTTTGGTTTTTTACCCTTAGAAAATTTATGACTTTGAGCTCACTGGACAGCATACGACTTAGGGTACTAGTCGTATGATATGGTATGACTAAAGGACCCTAACTCATATGTTTCACATTGTGTTTCATGTCACTTACTGTCCAAGGTATGACTAGGCATCTTACTTGTCATATAATAGGGTACTAGAAGTAAATAGCCAATCGTATGATGCCCTAAGTCTTTTCAAAAGTATTCTGACCAAGGTACGATTTAAAGGGTACTGGTCGTATGTTAAGATACGAGTTAACCATTTTATGGTCATATGTTTATCAGTATTGAGGTCCAAGAGAATGCCTAGAGTATGAGATAAGGGTACCACTCGTACCCTAGGGAACGGTTTAAGAGGTGTGGTTTTACCCTCCTGCAATTAAGTTTTCTGCTTTTAAGCTGAGGACATTCTAGACATTTCCCACCCCAAAACCCTTAAGTCCCCGCATCTTATAACTCATCGTGGCCTCTCATAACATACTTCGAAAGATTAAAATACTCCAAAATCCTCTCTAAACTCTCTCTTAAATATTGGGGGCTAGGGTTCTTTAAAGGTGTTCATCTAGATACTCAGGAGTCAAGTTTCTTTCATGAACGGGTGAGTATTGTTTACTCTTGGTTTACCTTATATTTATACAGGATTTTGGTGATGGTTTGCACATGTGGGTAATTGGTAATTGTGGATTTACAAATGGGTCATGGGTTACCCTAAACTTGATGGTTTTTACTTTGATTTTGGCCTTGATAATAGTATGCCCTCAAAATATTTGTGAAAATACCTACAAGAATAAACTAGTCACATGTTAATGATATTTTGAACTAAGGCATTGGACTAATGAATATAAATGGTTGGTAAATGGTTTTGTGAAGGCCTTGTTGGCCATGTAACGATCTAAATGGTAACCTTTGAGGTTTATATTGTTAAATGGGTTTGACTCCTTAAATATTATCTTGATTTATGTCCTTATTAGATAATGGGTTCGAATCCCAAAACTTTGAATTAAACAAGTGTCTTTGTTAGACGATGGGTTTGAGTCCCAAATTAAATTGAATGAATGGTTGATTGATAATGGTAATGGCATGTGGTATGCTTGCATTGCAAATAGTATTGGTATGATGATACTAACGAAGTGCCTTTGGTAATTAATTAGCTAAATGTTTGTGTATGTGAAATAATGGTTTGAATTGGGCTTTAAAGAGGGCTGTGTAGCCGTGTTGTGAAGGTGTATATTCTTTGGGATCAATACTGGAAACCACGTTTGCCGATGCAGGGGTCAAAATGGCTTGAGGTTTGAGTCCACTTTCTTAATATGACCCGGAGGTTTGAATGGTTAAAATGGGAGGTTCAAATATTCTATGCTATATGATATGTGAGGTTTGAGTCCCCCATATCATACTATACTATATAATCGAGTGACTAAGTTACCTTAGTATATGAGTGGAAGGTTTGAGTTCCCCATGTGTATGCGTAAGATTATTTTCTAGTTTGTGCAGCTACATGAACTTGGGCCCATCTAGGGGTTAGAATTGGAACCCATATAGCCCGTGGGTGTAACCAATATGACAACTATGCTACACAACCCAAGCTAAGATTCAAAGGTTCATGCTAAACCTTGTTCCCTATCCCGACATGATATATATATGTATATATGTATTGTATTGGTTATATGTAATGGTTGCCTTGATTTGAACTGTTGGCATTATCTTATCCTTATCCTTGACTTGCAAGCTACCATTCCAACTGCTAACTATCTTTGACATTGCATCCCTACACGATGCAAGTGTTGGTCATACTACACCTCTTACACAATGATTGGACTTAGGATCAGCTAGTGTTGACTTGAAGTGGTGAGCTTCCATACTTTGAAAGGATCCATTTCTAGTTTTGGTTTTCTTATGTCCTTATTGGTTTAGACTTGAACATCGATATTGGCTATGGTCGGGACATGTCCCACCCAGATGTTTTTTTATATTGGATAGAGCCTTTGTGAGACTATTTTAGGTTGGTATGGGTGGTGTCAGCAGTGGTGTTAGCATTGGTAATGGTATTGGTATAAGGGTTGATGTTGTATGATTGTATTCGATTTATGATTGTTACATTTTATTATGGTATGGATACGAACTTGGTTATTATTTGGTTATGTTATGGTTGATTAGTTGGGCATATGATGGTAAGACTTGCTTGGGTTAGTCATGGTCGTGGACCTATCCCAAAGTCTGTGTATTGTTAAACACGGTATCTTGTTATAAGTTTGGAATCCATCTGACATAGGATACATGCTTGGTTGGATTGGGTAACGGGGCAGTCTTCGGTCCTCATTAGGCTTGAGATGCCCATTATAAAAAGGCCCTGGTTTGGGTCGTGTCATGGGTAAAACATCTCTTGGTGTTGAGGTGAAGGAGAAATAGGCTTTGGACCCTATATTCATAAAGATTAAGGATAATGTGGGTCAGTAAAAGGTTATGTCTTTTGAGATTGGGGGCGATGGTAATCTATGGTACCAAGGTCGGTTGTGCATTCTTGGCCTTGATGGGTTGTGGGAAAGGGTTTTGAAAGAGGCTCATTAGTCCAGGTATACAGTTCATCCGAGTTCTACTAAGATGTGCCACGGCTTGAAAGAGATCTATTGGTGGAACAATACGCAGATAGATGTAGCTAATTTTGTGGCTAAGTGTATGGTTTTTCAGCAAGTTAAGGTTGAACAATTGAGGCCTGGTGGCATGTCTTAAGAGTTAGAGTTGCCTATGTGGAAGTGGGAGGTGATCAATGTGGATTTCATTATGGGTCTTCCGCAGTCTCGCAATCCGTGTGATTTAATTTAGGTCATTATGGATAGGATGACTAAGTCTGCTCACTTCTTGCCTATGAGGACCAACTACTCAAGAGAGGATTATGCCAAGCTATTCATATAGAAGATAGTCAAGTTGCATGGTGCTCCAGTGTCCATCATTTCAGACCAAGGTACGCAATTTTCTTCTCACTTCTGGCATTTATTTTAGAAAGGTATGGGTACACAGGTGAAATTTAGCATAAATTTCCACCCTCAAATGGATGGACAAGTGGAACGGACTTTTGAGGATATGCTAAGGGTATGTATGATTGATTTTATGGAAAGTTGGGTTGATCATTTACCTCTTATTGAGTTTGCATACAATAATAGTTATATTTCGAGCATTTAGATGGCTCCTTTTGAGGCTCTTTATAGTAGGAGGTGTAGGTCTCCTATTGGGTGGTTTGAGGTTAGTAAAACTAGGTTATTTGGTCCTGACTTTGTTCACAAGGCCATTGAGAAGGTAAAAGTTATTAGAAAAAGAATTAAGACTGCTCAAAGTCGTCAAAATTCCTATGTGGATATGAGGTAAAGGGAGTTGGAGTTTGAATTAAATGAGTAGGTATTCTTGAAGGTGTCTTCTATGAAAAGAGTCATGAGGTTCGGTAAGAAGGGGAACCTCAGTCTCTGATACGCTGGTCCATATCAGATTTTAAGAAGGATTAGGAATTTTGCTTATGCATTAGATTTGGCTGTGAGTTTGGATTCTATTCATCCAGTGTTTCATGTGTCCATGCTGAAAAAGTGTGTGGATGATCCGTCCTTGATAGTGCCTGTTGAGGATATTGATGTTATGGATTCCTTATCTTATGAGAAAGTCCCAAATAAAATATTGGATAGGAAAGTTCGTAGATTAAGGACCAAGAATGTAGCTCGGTGAAGGTCCTTTAGAGAAACCAAAAGGTAGAAGAGGATACATGTGAAGCTGAGGAAGATATGAAGGCCAAATATCTATTCTTGTTCTTGATTTAGATTAAGGTGCTTAAGGTATGAGTTTCGTTTTCCTCTTATCATTTTTTGAGTTGTCAATTGATTCTGGTTTATTCTTGATATTCTCGTGCTAAAAGTGTCCTAACTCATCAGTTGGGGATTAATGATCTTAAGGGGATAATGTAAGACCCTTAAAATTTAAATTATTTAATTTTTGACCCTCCTGCATGCATAATATCGATTTTTGACTTGAATTATGTTTATGGATGTCAAAATGGTAATTAGGAGATTTATGGAATTTTCAAAAGGGGTTTGGGGTCATTTTAGGACCTCAAGGCAGTAAGGGTCTGCAATATCACTGTGCCATAGAGGTTACCCTCTGCGATAATGGCATGGCATAGAGGATAACCTCCGCGATAAGGTTGTGCCACGCCAAGGTGTAAATTTCATCTAAATTTCTTTTTTTCACTCAGGGGTGAGGGGCTTTTGTTATTTTCACATTTTCCACAACTTACAAACATAAAATTAACCTTTTCCCCTTCAGTTAAAAAGATCAAACACTCTTATTCTATTCACGAACTCCTAAACCAAGAAAGCTTAAGGGTTTCATAGAGAATTCATCATCCAGGCCCCATACTTCAAATTGACTTCAAATTCTTGTGTGTTTCAGGATTGTTTCTCTTTCCTAAACTTTAATTTTATATTGTGGCATAAATTGAATGACTTTTCATGTGATTTAAACTATTGGTTTTGAAATAGGGTTGAGGGGTTTTGGTTGTTACTGATTGAATTACTTGTCCCGTGTTTTGAATGGATTATTTATTTTTTCAATTAATATTTTTAAGACTGCATTGGTAGATTATCTAAATGGTTGGAAGGAGGGACATGGGTTTCCCAAATTGGATGAATTTTGGCTTGGAATTAAACGAACCTCAACCCACTTTGTGAATTTGATTTTTGTTATGAAAAATTGCATTGTTATAACTTGCTTTTGAACTCAATACATTACCTCAATGGATAATTGGATATAAGAATGGATTTGGATAGCCTTGGTGGCAATGTTTTAGATTTTAATGGAACTTGGGAGTCCAATTTAGTTATTTGAATTAGTTTGGCATGTATATATTATCTTGAAAGCATATTGGTATGACGATACCAAGTTGTGAATGCCTTAATAAATGACTCCCGAGTTAATGGATTGGTTTATGTGCAAATTGTTTTATTTTGGGCTTAAAGGGGGTTGTATCACTGTGAAAGTGTAAGTCCCGGGGGTATGAACACTAGAAACCACGGTTGCCGATATTAGAGGTCTATATGACCATGTGCTTGATACACACTTGATATATATATATATATTTGGGATGTATATTGCCTATGGTGGCTTTAACTTTCCTTTGAATTTTCTTTGATTCGTCTATATAACATGCACTGGGGAAGATGAACCCATATAGCCCATGGGTACTCTTAGGACAGATCGAGCTACATAGTCTAGGTTAATGTTTTTAAACTCTCATATTCATTACCCTTACCCTATCTCAGCATCTTATATTTGTATATATGAATGTGTGCATATGATTTTTAACTAATTATGAACATGGAATTATGTTATCAGTTTCCTTAAGTTACATGCCAGTGCTTATCCCTCTGACTGTTCTAGGACGCTATATCATTTCATGGTGTAGAGTCTGTAGACACTTCTATTGCTCATGTGCAGCGTTCAGTAGATTAATATGTTCGTTGAGTTGTTGTGAAGTGGTGAACCTCCATCCTTTGGAAGGCCTTATCATTTTATCATTCTTTCCTTATTATCATAGTACTTTGGGATTTTTTTTATCATAGTCGGGGGCCTGTCCCAACTAGTTACTATTCTAGTTTTAGAGGCTATTGTGGATAAATATGGGTTGGTTGGTTATTGTTCTGACTCTTAGTTTCATTGAGTTATTTATTCATCTTCTTATTACTATTTAATTGACTTCTACATTATTATTATTATTTTGTGTGCATGAGGTTAGGCAATAGGGGTGGTCTCCGGTCCATGGTAGGCTTGAGATACCCTTCACGGCTAGACCCTGGTTTGGGTTGTGACCGTTTTCCTCATATAGTTTTGCCTTATCCTTGTATTTGATCCTGGTGTACTACCTGATCTTATGTTGCTAAGGTTATCGACAATGGTAAGTTATAAACTATAGGTGAGGATAAGGGTGGCAGTGGCTTAAGACAGTCCACCATGCCACTTTCTTCTTTAACAGTTCTTGGTTTCTGGTTCTTTTTACCTGAAGTATTTCACTGATGTATTGAGAGTTGCATTGGAGCTCTCCAAAATTCTATAGCTAGTGCCAATTGGCGAAAGGTAGTCTCACCAAGATTTCAAACAATCTAGATGGGGCTAACTGAGCCATGGGGGTCCTCTTCATAGCGTGCCATTCAAAAGTCTTAGAAAATAAGTGTCGTGTTGCATGGGGGATCCTCTAGGTTCCTCTCTTTATTAGTATATTAAGGACTCTTATTTTCTTTCATGAGGGTTTTCCCTTCATGGACATTTCTCAAAGCTTTCCACACAAGGCTTTTGCTCGATTCAAGTAGTGTGCCCTACTTAGGGATGCTTCATCATGGACCAACATAAAAATGTGCGAGCAGCTTATACTTATTGAAGAGTTTTCCCCACTAAGATTGAGAATCACTTGCAGTTGGAGCCACTAGGTTGCAATCGTGGGATACCTTCAAGCTATTCTATAGTTGCCTTCCAATGTAGTTTATCTTTGGTTTATGTATTGTGTGACATATGTTCCATTTTGGGTTTTGTAATATGAAATTCATATTCCATTTATATGTAGTAAGGAAGAAATTTTTTTCTTCGTACTTTAATGTTTTATGGATTTTCTGCTCATTTCTTTTTAGAATGTAAGGTGCCATGAATGATATGAAAGTGCTATTTGATTTTTCTTTTTCAAATATCGAGACTGTATGTGTTATCACTTTGGCTTCAATGAATCAACCCCCCAAGAAGTGAACATTATCGTCTTATGAAAGGTCTCCTTGAGGTGTCATGGCTTTAGTGTGACTCATTATTGGAACCTTATTTTCAATAGTTCTAGTCAGGCTAGTAAGTACGAGTCATTTAGTCGATGACCAAAGACAACTGATAATTGGTTTTTTATTTCATCCATTCTTTCATAATTATCTAATGATGTCAATGTATTTTTTTGCTTTAGTCTGATCAAAGACTATCTAGTCTAATTTTATAATCATAAATCATATTCAAAGATGAATACTTTATTTTTTATTTTTGATCTTCTAAGTATGGATGTCTTCGGGGTACTTTAGAGCGTAGCTTATTAGAGAGAAATTCTCTGTTTTGGTCATTTTACAACTTTGAACTTCTTTACTGGGATGTAGTTTGTCATAGCATTTAGAAGGTTCATCATGTTCAAATTTGCCTAAAGTATGGCATTGTAACCTTGATTTCTCACTATCTAGTCAGCTCGTATGATCTGCATAAATTTTGACCTTTTAATGAGGTGGAAATGTTATGACATCTTGATTGTAAGTCATGTCCCAAGTTTTATGAATTTGAAGACATTTTTGACCTCTTTGGTAGTCCATTGTGTCTTTCCTCTGTTATAAGAAATTCAAGGTTCTAGCTTACCCTTAATTTTTTAGGATCTACGGGATCACCGAGCCCCTAACTTGAGACTATTTTCCCCTTGTTTGCTTAAGAGTGAACCAATCTCGTTATTCTAGGATTTTCAAATATTTGAGAGTGTTTCATATTTGCAAAAGAGCAAAACACATTTTGTAGAAATCTTATTTATTCATGTCATAATCTTTTGGAGACAATTTGTTTGATTACATGAAAATGGGATAAAATCCTAGATTCCTCCTAGAAGTGCCTACTATTACCTCATTATAAACCTTGATAGAAAAAGCCCTTTAGGGGACAAAGACTAGGTAAAGGAGTAAAAAGTATATCTTATTTCTTAGACCCATCTCCTATTAATTAGGCTTTTTTTTTTCTAACAAAACTGGAGAGATTCCCTATTGTTGATCTCATGCACTAGGTTATAGCTTTGCCAAAGGATGGTCTCCCTTGTGATAATGAGAAATCCAACTATAATAACCCATATATTGATATTTTGATTCTCATTCATTTTAATAGTTTCAACTATTTTTCATAGTTGTACTTTGGTATTTGTGGTCTATGCGAGTAGGTAGCATGGTTCTCCAGGAGTTTGGTTGTGTTTTATGTGAGTTTCTTATTTTGGAAGGTTTTGAAGTTGGCAGGCTAACTTGATAAACATTTAGAGATTTAAGTATTGTATAATAATATGTTAGTTCCATTAGCTTTGCAATTTCATTTTTGGGTTAGTAACATTGTTGGTTTGGATCTTGAGGCATTTAGTTAGATTTCTAGGACTTAGTTAGAAAGTTGAAGTTTTTGGCCAAGAGTTAACTTAGGTCAATATTCATTGATAACAACCTCTATTGGAAATTTTTACTACTCTATTGGGTGCTTGATGTGGATTTTGATCTAATAGCATAGTTGGATTGTGTTCTCAGGGTTCTAAATGCATCTTGAGGGTCGATCAAGGAGTTTGTTTTCTATCATCTGGTGCCTCCTTCGTATTTATGAGAGGCTTGTCGTGTTAGTGAAGGGGTGATTGTTGGTTTTCTTTTTCACAATTGGAAGTCTTGTCTTGAGCTCATTGAATTTAAAGCCATGTTTACCTCTTTGGTAGTCCTGAGTTCATTTGAGGTTCTGGCTTACCCTTTGCTTATTGGGTTCTAGGGGAATGACGAGTTAGGATCTTACGTCACTAACTTAGGACCATTTTTCTGTTGTTTTCTCTAGAATGATCCAATTTTTTTGTTCTTGAATTTTTAGTTATATTCTCACAGTATGTCACACTCGTATTTGGGAAAGTTTCATACTTATCGAAAGGCCGAAACACATTTTGCAAAAATCTTATTTACTTATATCATAACTTTTTGAGAACATTTCTTTGATTACATGAAAATGGAATATAATCCTTGATTTCTCCAGAAGGCCATGTTGCTACCTCATTAGAAACATTACTAGCAAAACCCTATTGTTGACAGAAATCTAGACAAAGGAAAAAAATATAGCTCATCCTTCTGGCCCTTCAATCTAGTGTCTCAGCAATTGGATTCCTTCTTGCTTGACAGACCTAGAGAGGTTCCCTATCACTGTCTCATGCACTAGTTCTACGTTTTCCTAAATGTGTTCTCTCTTGTGATAGCGATAAAGCCAATTGTAACAACCCATGTATTAAAATTTGGATTTTTATGCATTTGACCATTTCACCCTTTTTTTCATAGTTGTATTTTGGTACTTTTGGTCTATGGGATTAGTTAGCATGGTTCCCCAAGCGTTTGTTTATGTTTAATGTGATTTTCTTATTTTAAAAGGTTTTATGAGAATTTATCTATTCCATGAGTTTTGAAATGCCTCTTTTGGGTTAGTGTCATTGTTGGTTCAAGTCTTGAGGCTTTTCGTTGGATTTTGAGAAGTCGGTTAAATAACTGGATTTTTTGTCCTAAAGTGTTCTTCAGTAAATATATTTGGTATTAATCTCTATTGAAAATTTTGACTGTCTCATTGGTATAGGAATGTTGATTTTGATCTAGTTGTATAGTTAGATTGTGTGTTCAGGGTTCCAAACACATTTTGAGGGTCCATCGAGTAGTTTTGGACTTGTCTTGTTTCAGCTGTTTTGCTGTCATCTGGTGCATCCTTCATTTTGGTGAGAGAGACATTGTGTTTGCAAGGGAGGGTAATTGTTTGTCTTTATGTTTGCAGGCAGAGGGTCGCATTTCCAAAGAAGGGTGTCGAGTAGGTCCGATTCTGGCATGTTTGATCTCGTGATTAGGAGGTCGTAGTTGTATCTGTGATAACTTCTTGCATTTGTGATGAACAACAGACCTGAATATATTATTCAATTCATCTTCTCGAGTAAATACCCTTTAACTCCATCTTAAAGCTTTAAAAC
Organism: Capsicum pubescens; assembly: GCA_030864215.1. Taxonomy (NCBI): domain Eukaryota; kingdom Viridiplantae; phylum Streptophyta; class Magnoliopsida; order Solanales; family Solanaceae; genus Capsicum; species Capsicum pubescens. The sequence goes on along the minus strand of CM061544.1, from coordinate 185,363,256 downwards.
ATGACTTTGACAGACTCTAAAAAGGATTTTTCAGACGTCAACATTAGGTAAGTTTCTAAACCAATATTTTATCATTTCCCAATGATTGTTTTATGATTTCATCTTCAAATCTCTATTTTTAAACTTGATAATTTGAAGGTTTTTTCAAGTTAAAAATTGATAAACTGATGATTTTAAGGTCGATTAAAACTCTATAATTGATGAAATTTTTTATTTGAACTCCTTATGTTACGGGTAAATTAGTTTTTTATCAAACTTCTAATTTTTCCCTTGTGTGCTCGAGGTTAAATTTTTCATTGACTTTTTGGACCCAGATTAAAAGTATAGAAATATGGGTGTCTATACTTCTGTATTCTCATATAGAATCCATATTTTACTAGATTGGGATTGTTCGGAGGCAACGCGAAAAGTCAGGATTTGGTTTGACTTTATAGGTCTTCTTTAATGTGAATTGAGACTTTTTTTAACTCTTTTTGAAGTGCTTATGTGTTATTTGCCTATATTGGAAGTAATGAGAATGGAAGTCCTATATAAATGAGGTGTCGAGCATTTATATAGGTACCAGTGTGTTGAGAAAGGCTAAAAATATAATTTAATGACTTGATTTGGATAATTCTCTATCCTTGATTGTTGAATTATGTTGTGAAAAGTGGATTAGTGGTTATATTGAACTTGATAGGTGTTGATATTAATGGTGTATCTCTTTATGAGCGAGATTTGATATATTTTAGTTATGTTGATGAATTTGGAGATTGTAGATAGTGTTGTTGAGTTTCGTATGGTCTTGTGAGTCAGGATTTAAGATGTTGTGTTGTTTTTTATCATCGTGTTTTATGCATACTTACTGATATTCATATCATAGCACTATGAAAATTGATATCTTGAGAAAATTTCTTTGAAATTCCTTTCATGCTTGATGGAAAAGTATTTTAGGTTGATTTTTATGAACTTTTAACTTGTAGCCCAATAGGAAAGTGTTTCGAGTGGATTTTATTGATTTTCACTTACATGACTAATGGGAAATAATTTTGAGTGACCTGATGTGAATAGTTCTAGGTGAATACATTAATTTGTATGCCCGTTGGAAAATTATTCCAGGTGGGTAAATGGACCCTGCTAATCTCCAAGGGTTCCAGCTAGCCAGATAGAGCAGCGTGTGTATAATGTTATACATTGCATCATATTGCGTCCATCTCATCATTTCAAATGATTGGTTGTTGTGATTGAATATTGTAGTTGGTGAATTTTGATATTGTACTGAAATGTGAAGTAGTAGATTGGTGCAGTATTATTTTCCTTTATCATTGTAGTATATATGTTATACTAGGTGTGACTTCACTAATGTAGGTTATTTGGTTATTTTGGTGTTTCCTACTACCTTTTTAAATCAGGATCGATTGATAATGATGTTGAGTACTCCTGTTGTCATAATCATGCTTGTTATTTTCTGCACCATCCTTGAACATATCGAATAAGTGGTCCTCAGAAATTAATCTCACTAATTTATGGTGATTATCACCCAAAGGCTCTGAGGTAGCAGTTGTTTATTCCAGATATTCTTAGATTCTCTATCCTATAGGAGTTTTATGAAGTTTATTTGCATTATATATACTTTCAGACTATTTCATTGTATTTTACTCTTAAAGCTTGTCAAGTAACTACCGAACTTGAGATATTGGTGTCGACTGTTGTATTTACTCTATATTGGTTGTTTTTTAGATATTGCATCCTTAGTACTATTTATTTTCTTCCACTTATTTCCTTCAATTTGGTTGTGTTAATTGGTCTAGGTTTATACTTACCTATCACGGTGGGTATGATAGGTCCCATCATGACCAAGTTTTGGGTTGTGACAAGCTAGTATCAGATCCCTAGGTTCGTTGGTCTCACAAGTAAAATACAATTCTAGAAGAGTTTTGTGTATTGGTAAGGAGACATCCATTATCTATATTTGAGAGGCTATGGGACTTTAGAAAAAAATCTATTTCCTCTTTCTTATTGTGTAAAATTCATTACATCATTTACTGACATTCCTTATATTATTCTCTCATAGATGGTGAGGGAGTGTGCTTATATAGATAGATATTAATAGATTATTCCAATATTCATACCTACTATATGTGTTAGGCATATTGATACAAAAGAAGATAGGGTATGGGTCATGACTGGATGAGGTAGAGATAGGGCTTAGGCAATCGCTCAGATTTTAGCCAGGGGAGAGTCCCCTGGCCTTAAATATAAGGTTGAGGATAGTAAGATCTAGGCAGAGGACATGGGCCCAGAGTAGGCTCCACATTGTTTTCTTGCTACCCTAGTGCTCCAAGATACATTGGTTTATGTGTTGGGTGTTTGGGAGAGTTTGACTCAGGGTGGAGGCTTGATAGGTACTCCACAAGATTAACAAACAAGAGTGGGGTCCCAGACCATATATCAGCAGCCTATTTTGATGTTTTAGAACCTAGTTGTCTAGCCAGCAGTTCCAACACCTAGATATGATGGCATGCCCTTGCCAAGAATAGGAGCCACATATGTGGTTAGAGGAGTTAACACCTTGAAATTTTGGGCTATGATTTGACCATTTTATGTATATGACTAGACATAAAACCGAGGAAATTCTATTTTTTCCTAGGTGTAAAATCTAATTCTTAAGTATGGAGAATGCCATGGTTGTGAATTAAATGTCCTTGCGTACAGTTATACACTGGGAACCACACAGTCTTGTAAAACCCTTTAAATCTTTGATGAAGACACTCTCACGTGTGTAATGTCAATTTTTGACTTGAATTATGTTTAGGGATATTAAAAGGGTGTTTTGGGAAAGTTTTGGATTATTTTGGATGGGGTTCAGGGTTATTTTGGGACCCCGAGGTAGTGAGGGTCCACGGAGCTAGACAGTCCAGGTTAATGGTTTTAAAACTCTTGTATTCATGACCCTTTACCCTATCCCAAAATCCTATATATATATATATATGAATGTGTGTATGTTGTTTTGACTGATTTTTGACATGGCATTATGTTAGCACTTTTTCAGAGTTACATGTCAGTGCTTATCCCACTGACCGTCCTAGGACGCTACATCTTTTCATGATAAAGGATCCAAAGACTTTTCTGTTGTTCCTGTGCAATATTAGGTGGTTGAACATGTCTGTTGAGTTGTTCTGAAGTGGTGATCCTCCATCCTTTGAAAGGTCTTATAATTTATTTTTCCAGTTTTTCCCATTGATTACAACAGCTGAGAGTCATTATTCCACGTATTCCCTTGGGATTTGACCCCAACCTTTGTTGGGTTACTATATTTGACAGTGACCGCATAATCTTCAAAGTGAAGGTGTAGTTTACCATATTCAATATGTTAGTAGAGGCTTCATATATTGTTAGTCATATAGTTGCATTCAGTTTCAAACAACTTTATTTTCAGTTAATAAAATTATTTTTTGTTTATTTAGAAGTTTACCTCATACTTATATTTTTAGCTTCCATATTATCTCCCAGTACATGTTTTATATTTCCTTCCAGGCTAAGTAGTTCTTTTGAGCCCCTTGTGGTTCTAATTTCTATTACTCGGGCCATAACAAATTCGGTATTATAGCATAGAGTTCAAGTGCCCGAGGGTGTCATAAAGTCGTGCCTAGTAGAACAATAGCCTTCTCTAAATGCAGTCTAATTAAATCTCTAACTCTAGGAACACTAATATGAACCTTGATCCTCAAAACACCTTTTGGATGCAAGTTCTTCTTCCTAGCCTCGCCCCTCAACACCTTATATCGAATCACCTGCCAATTAACATTCTCAAACTGCTTCTCCCAAATATACTCTACTAGCATAGATTGAGCCTCAATAGGAGCAAAAACTCTCTTGGGATCAGAAATATCAGTAGGAACCAACCTATTGTCTAACTACTAGATGTCCAAAGCCAAAGGTCACTTTAAAGCTGCAATAAATGCTAAACTCCCCATACTTGTTGTCTTTCAGCTAGAGGTATCCGCTATTATGTTTTTCTTGCCTATATGTTAAAGAATAGAAGTATCATTGTCCTTAAGTAATTCTATCCATTTGTGATACCTCGTATTAAGGTCCTTTTGGTTGAGAATGTACTGTAGGCTACGATGGTAAGTGAATATCTCACAATGCACACCAAACAAATAATGTCTCTAAATCTTAAATATGAAGATTACCAGCAACAACTCCAAGTCATGGGTGGGGTGGTTTCATAGGTGCACCTTTAGCTGTCTGCAAGCATATGCTATCACTATACGTTGTTACATTAGTACACAACCCAAATCAATCCCAGAATAATCTTAATAAATTATAAATCCCTGGACCTCAACTAGAAGTGTTAGAATTAAGGATATAGTGAGTTTGGACTTGATCTTTAAAAAGCTTATTTCACACTCGTTAAACCACTAGAATGAGACATCTTTCTTAGTCAATCTAGTTAATGGCACTGCAATAGAAGAAAAAACATCAATGAACCATCTATATTAACCTGCTAACCCAATAAAACTACAAACCTTGGTAACATAAGTGGGCCTATCTCAATTGCAAACTTCCTCAACTTTTGTCAGGTCCGCCATGATATCATCTTTGGACACCATATTCCCTAAGAATGCTATAGAGTCGAGCCAGAACTAACACTTTGAGAATTTGGAATACAATTATTGATCTCTAATAGCTAGAGCAAAAACATAAAATTCTTCTTCTACTTCTCCTAATTCCTTGAGTAAATAAGGATATCATCATAAATCACTATCATGAAGGAGTCCAAATAAGGCATGAAGAAATAGTTCATCAAGATATTGTAATTGATTGTTGTTACACCCTATTTATATTATATTTGCAGTATAGAATACGTTGAACCTAGTGAGAATTATGACTAGCAAAGAAATTACCATAGCGCATAAGTAGGGTGAAAGTTAAGTACCGTAAAAAGGGGGAGTGGTATCAAGATAGGGGTAATAGGGGTACTCTTGGTAAACTTGATAGTTATGTCATGCACAAGATAAAGTTATCTAAATGAAATTGAGGAGTAGGGGTTAAAAGTAACCTAATAGAAAGTTTTTAGGTAACCCATGATCAGACTTAAGTGGTTGAGAGTCATCAAATAATTGAGGCAGAAATATAAGGCCAAGTTTCAAATTTCCAAAAGAAATATTAGGAAAGGAGTCAAAGTAGGTCAAAAACACAAATAAGAGTCGAGATTAAATTGGGTGAGTAATTGTGTCTGGGTGTCAACCCTTAGTTAGGTAAAAGCATAAAGTAAAAAAGTTAATGACGTATGTACCTAAGTATATGTACGGAACTAAGGTTGACATCTTTATGATTACTTGTTAAATTATAGTTGATATTTCTCTTGAGCAATATTTGTGATTATTGACTGCATTGTATAGTCATACATTTAGTGTTGTGGGGGTAAGATAATGGAGATGTTGATGTTATTATTAAATCATAATTTTCATGATATTATTGATTTTGATGTGAAGGTTGTAATGATGATGTTGATATATATAACCCATGGTATTCATAAGGTTAGTATTATTTATGGTGTTGATGAGCTTGAGAAGAAAAGAGATGATGTGTACATCTTGCATAGATATACTCATTCATATACTTGACATCAGGATATGTTTATATATTGTCGTTGAATTCTTGAATGGACCAGTTCGATAAGAGGACTAACGAAAGTGTAGCAATGCCCCGTAAATCCAAGGTATGTCTTAATTCATATTTAAAGTTAATTGTGTGAGTAAATAATTATGGGGGCATGTTTTATAGTATTATCCTCCCCTATGGTGATTTATCAAATCATGTGGAAACATAGTTGTAAACCCTGTAAGGTGTTGCATTTATGGAGTATCGAGGGGGTTCAGTTCATTCGTGGTTGTCTTAATGTTGTAACTTTGTATGGTCCATAGATCCTATACATTATGAGTTAGAAGTAATGGAAATCAAGATAATAAATTTGTTAAGATCCAAGAGGACGTGAGTTAGAATGGGTAGTTTAAGGACAAAGATATATGAAAATGTTAAATGACAAGTATGTCACAGTGATGTTGCAAATATGGGAATAATGAATTTTTAATTGGACACTAAAAAATCAGAATCTACTTGATGTTATGATTTCTCCCTATTTGTTATTATTGTTATTTATTTCTAACCCTAATTGGACGATGATGACTACCAGTACATGTGGTTGTACTAATGCTACACTTACTATATCTCAAATTAAGGATATAGTCATAGTGCTGGTAAGTTAGGGTTTTTATAGCAACAATAGTGATCATTCAGCAGTAGCTCTTGGTCTTTTTATTCTGCATGGATGTTGTGTCACGAACTCTCTTATTCCTCGTCTAGTGCTTTTGTATCGATTTAGGATACTTTTTGGGGATTTATTATTGATTATGTTCAGCATCACTTTTACGTATTTAATGTATTAGACTGGATTTATATTTTGATGTTAACTGGATTAAAGGATTGAATAAATAACTACTTAGAATTAGTTAACTAAGTATTTCATTAAAAATAAATGGTCTTAACTTCCGCACTAAATGAATGGTAGATTCATAAGGGTTTTTCTATTTGGGGTGGGTGTTAGGTAGGTGTCTGCATGATCCATTCATTTGGGTTATGATAGGTTGTGATACCCCATGATTTTTAAGCTCTAGACCTACCAAAAGTTAGGCCATTGAATTAGCTTTCCAGCGCCACCAGTCTCACCTTAATCCGTTATCATGGTCGAAAGTAATTGCAAGTTGATTGAGGAACTGTCAAACTGCCAATGACAATAACTCTAGCAGTGATTTGTTTTTAGAAACAACGAGTCATAGTGAAGACCCGTTTTCATAGCAGTAAGTGACCAAAGACTTAGTCAGTGGCAATGAGTCTAGCATACGACTCATTATCAGCCTAAATGGGTCATTAGATGGACCCATCATCACAGTAGAAAGACACCAAGAAATTAAGTCCCTGACAATGATTCCTCCTAAAGACTCATAATCATACCCAATGAGTCTTCAAGAGAGAAGTCGTTGCCATAAAATAAAGGACCCAAGGCTTATGTCCTCAGGTCATGACTTTAGGCCATGACTTGTGACCAAACCCAACAAGTCGTAGTCTGAGTCGTGAAGACTATTTTCTAGAATTCCCTAAACATTTTATAAAGTGATTTTTGGTCTTTTCCCATCCTTTTAACTCCTAACCCACATCATTTGGGCTTACCTATGGGTGGAATATAAGCCTATTTCCCCCTAATTTTCCATTAAGTCACAAATTCAGTCCACAATAAGAAAAGGAGTGATTATTCTTCTCCAAAGCCAAGTTAGGGTTCCTCAACCTCAAGTTCAAATTCAAAGGATTTCTCCAAGGATTCCATCTCCAGGTATATTGGATTTTATCAATGGGTTCCTTCTATCCGCTAAGTTCAGATAACTTCTCAATCCTAAAGTTTAATTCTATTTCAAATTTTAGGTTCCAGGTCAAATACGAATTTTATTAATTTTCTTAATTTTACTTTTGTAAATAATCCATGAGTACATGTTTTCCCATAAGAGTAGAATATTCCCATACTCAGAATCATAAATTCCCCTTGATTGGATAAATCATTGAGTTTTGGCTTGAATTATGAAATTCCTTATTATGATCAGCTTTTAATATCATCATGTTCAATTGTAATAGTCAAAGATAGTAGGTTATGAACACTGATACCTAGGTATTTATGTACATATTAGTTAACATGTCTTAAGCATGTCAAATTATCCATTGATGATTTTTTAGAATTTAATTACAATGAATAATTCAGTTTTCAATGTCATTCAGTTGGGAGTAGTACTTGGCACTGAGTTAACACAGGGATGGAGGCTCGCCTATCAGTTAGGATTAAGACCTTTAGTAGAAGTCCCTAAGTTCCAGAACTACAGCGCCACCGTAGGTTATGAGGGGTCACCCGCTAGTTAAGGATTGACACACTAGTCGTTCGGGACATCAGTTTAGTCGATCCACACCAATAGTGTTCATACCCTTGGTTAAGTATTGAACACCCATCCAACTGGGGTTATAGGTTGGACCTAGGGCTGCATATCGGTTAGTTCAATTTGGTTTTGAAGTTTATCGATTTGACATATTGATTATCAGTTTGTAATAAAGTTAAACCATTACGAACCATTAAGATATCGGCTTATCGGTTATTGATTGTTATCGGCTCGGTTATCGGGTTAAACCATCAACATTTAAATTTTAAAATTTAAAGTATAATTTGAAGTTGAGGCAACAACTCTGTAGCATTCAGTTAAATTAACATACAAAGGGCCAAATATTTTCCAAGACACGAACTCTTACATCGTAAAGGAAAGAGAGGAATTCCAAGCCTACATACATTCCATCTTAAACTAAAAATAACTGGAAGAAGCCTTTTCTTTAGTAAGAGCCATCATAATTTGGCAGTGCAAACAGAATTAGATACAATATATCTAGTACGCTTTAAAGTGCCACTGGTCATCTGCCTTTTTTGTCTCTAAATAAAGATGATTAGCCTGTTGTACAGATGACCTAAATAATCTTTTACAACTGAGATTTACAATTGTAAATATAGTAAATTAGTGTAGCAAGGATGGGAAAAGGGAAACTTTTATTAGCTATAGGTTTTTCTTTGTCATGCATTAACTAGGAAAACATAAAATTTAATAGCAACTTAGATATCAAACAAAACAGACATTTATAAGCAAAATAATTAGGACAACAAATGAAGAATTAAGAAGAAAACAAGTAGAGCATCAAAGAGAAGACATCATAACAGCATAACTATAGTGACTTATTAAGAAAATAGATATCCATACCAAGAGTATATTTGGATAGCCTGATCGATCAACAGATATAGTAAGCTATCTACCAGCTATTATTGTTAAACTACTCATATTCCTTAATCGAAGTAAAAAAGCACTAATTGCGAAGTATATGTTGTGTTCTGAAAAAAATTGACTATCAAGTTTCCCCTTCCTTTATTTCAAAGTATATGTTGTGTTCTGAAAAAAATTGACTATCAAGTTTCCCCTTCCTTTATTTCTTCCATGTAAAATTCACATATGACTCTCTAATAATCGATATAATCCTCAAACATTTCTTCTTGTGCAGAGATAACTAGATTAAAAGATGAAGATTAAGCCGAAGCATCCTCATCTGCTTTGTAAATAACTTAACATCCTATATGTTTAACGTTTGGGAACCTATCACTGCTGAGATGATGGTAGAGATTTGAAGTTGTTTCTTTCTAATTCATTTTTAGTTTTTGTGTTGAACCTGAGAATATTATGTTTTGTTGCTCTAATGTTATTTAAACAATTTGACTCGTTTACCTAGTAGAGTCAGCACATTCTTCGCCTTTAATTACATAAAAAATAACTTGCAAATTTTATCATAACTGTTCCTCATTAGTTATCCCTAAATTTTATTATCAAAAAATAACTTATGGTCTTCTCCATGAATTCCACCAATTACTTCTTGGATCAAAGGGATAAGGTTCAAGAAAATAATGCACATATTATTGATTAGAAATCAGAATCGGGCATTCAAACTTTAATATCTTCTGCAAGATATTTAGCCAACCATATAATATATATAGACATGAGCAACGGAGTAAGTATTTCTATCGAAGGGTTCAAAAGATGAACAAGTAAATACAAGAACAAACAAAAAGGATTCATTTTTTCAAATGGCTAATGCCTAAAGATATTGGTGTTTTTTTGTTATTTCTCATGCCATAAGTGTCCTAGATCATTATTTGGGGATGAATGATCCTATGGGGGAAGGGGTAATGTAACACCCTCACTATTTCAAGCATTTTATTTTTGGCCTTCCCATGTTCCAAACATCAATTTTTGACTAAAATTGTGTTTAGATATGTTATAAAGGAGTCCCAGGAGAGTTTTAAAATTTTTGAAAGGGGTTCGGGTCTATTTTGGAGTTTTTAGGCAGTATGCCTCCATGATACTATGGTGTCACAGAGGATAATCTTTGTGATAGGCATTGTGTCATAGAGGATAATCTCCGTGATAAGCAGCGTGGAACGGAGGTTAGCCTCCGCAATAAGGTTCGTGCCATGCTACTATGTTAAAATCGTGCTGTCTTGTTTTATTTTCCCTTGGGATGAGGGATGTTGGGGTAATTTCACCTATGTATGACCCTTAAACATAATATAGCCTATTCCTTTCAGTTTTAAGTGATCATATACCTTAATTACACTCTCAAACTCAAAACCCCAAGAAAGCATAAGGATTTCATCGTGCGTTCATCATCCGAGTTTCAAGTTCCCAATTGCTCACAAATCCTTGTGTGCCTAAGGCATGTTATTCTTCCCCAAAGCTTATTTTTTTAAAATCATGTATTTAATTTGTTATTCATGTGATTTAATTATGGATTGTGAATGTGGGTTGAGGGCTTTTGAGCATAATAGATTAAATTGTTTTTCCCATGACTTATATGATCTATTCATGGTTTGAATTGATATTTTTGAACTAATTGGGGTGCATGGGGATGGTTAATTGGAATGGGGTCGTGGATTCCCCCAACTTTGATGATGTTGAATAGTGGAATTGGTATAACCTCAATCCAATCTTGTGGAACTTGCTTTGAACATGAGAATATGAATATTGAACTACGTTTGGAATCATTGCATGATATAAAAGGCTATTGAAACATAATGGTTTTATAACTGAACCTTGGGAATCATGGATTTCCCCAAGCTAATGAATAATTAAACCTAGAGGGTCGTGGATTCCCCCGTATGGCTGGATGATTGAAGCTTGTGGGGTTGTGGATTCCTCTTAGCTATGATAATTGAAAGGGAATGATGATAATAGCTTGCAAGTGTAGTTGGTATGGTGATACCAACAGTGTATGCCTTAATGGATAATAATGGTTCAACTTATGGGAATGTGTAAATGTTTTTATTGGGCTTAAAGGGGGTTGTCTAGCTGGTTGTGAATATGGAGGTCCAGAAGGACCGATACTGGAACTCAAGCTTGTCGGCTTGAGTGTTGTGTTTATGATTGTGTGCTTGTGTCACACTTAATATATATATTTTTCAAGGATAGGCGAAAGGTCATGGATTCCCCGGCCTTCCTTGACGCCTCCAGTTTGTGCGGCTAACCTGCACTGGGCCCCGACCAGGGGTTGAGAGTTGGGGCCCATATTGCCCATAGGTACTATTATGATGGTTGAGCTACATAGTCTAGGCTAATGTTTTACTTCATGCTAAGCCTTGTTCCCTATCCCAGTATGTCATTTATATATATATGTACATTTTGTGTATGTGGTTTTTTAAGGTTATGACTTGGCATTATTTTTTCCTTATTCCCTATGTTACGTGCTAGCGCTCAATCCACTAACTGTTTCCAGACATTATATCCCCATGCGATACAGGAACCAAAAATACTTCTACATTTCCTTCACAGTGACTAGGTAATCGTGGGATAGCTCGTGAGTCAGTTTGAAGTGGTGAACTTCCATACTTCAAAAGACCTCATTTCATGTTTTTAGTTTCTTTATGTTATTAACTTTTTCCTTTAGACTTATTTTGGCTATTGTTGGAGGCATGTCCCAACTCTAAGTTTTATTCGATTGGTTAGAGGCTTTATGGATATTACTGTGGGCTTAGGATCGGTTTTTGAATTCTTAGACTTTTTTTGAGTCATACTTATCTATCTTGTAATGTTTGGAATTCCGTTATTATATTATATTGTGTTTTGGCTGACTAGGCAAAGGGGGTGGTCTCCAGTCCTCGGTGGATTTAAGATACCCATCACGATCAGGCCCTAATTCAGGTCGTGATCAGATGTTAGCGGAAGCTCACGGTTCTCGATATTCTATTCACCCAAGAGCCACTAAGATGTATCATGATTTGTCGGAAGTCTATTGATGGAATGGCATGAAGAAGGATATAGTGGAATTTGTGGCTAAGTGTCTGAATTGCCAGCAGGTTAAGGTTGAGAACCAGAGGCCTAGTGATATACTTTAGGAATTCAGCATTCCTACTTGGAAGTGATAAGTGGTGAATATGGATTTCATCATAGGGTTGCCTCGTACTCATCGACAACATGATTCTATTTAGGTTATCGTGGACCGAATAACTAAGTTGACACATTTCTTGCCAGTTAACACTTTATATTCAACCATAGATTATGCTAAACTCTATCTTAGGGAGTTGGTGAAACTACAAGGAGTCCCTTTGACCATTATTTCAGATAGAAGTACTTATTTTACCTCTCGATCTTGGAAAACTTTTCAGAAGGGTCTTGATAACCAAGTTCATCTTAGTATGGACTTTCACTCGCAGACCGATGGTCAGGTAGAGAGGACCATTTAGACTTAGATTACATGTTAAGGGCATATATTATTGATTTCAAGGGTAGTTTGGATGATCACTTGCCTTTGATTGAGTTTGCTTACAATAACAGTTATCGCACCAATATTCAGATATCCCCGTTAGAGGATCTTTATGGTTGGAGGTGTAGATCTTCTATTGGTTGGTTTAATGTAGGTAAGTCTTCTTTGATAGGGCTGGATTCAGTGCATGGGGCGATGGAAAAAGTTCAGTTGATTAGAGAAAGGCTAAAAACTGCTTAGAGTAATCAAAAATCTTATACAGATGTGAGAAGAGATCTTGAGTTTGAGATTGATGATTTCTTCTACTTGAAGGTTTCACCCATAAGGGGGGGTAAAGAGGTTTGGGAAGAAGGAAAAGATCAGTCCCGGCTATGTTAGTCCTTATATGATTTTAAGTCGCTATGGTAAGGTAGCCTATGAGTTGGAGTTGCCTACAGATTTATCATAAGTGCATCCAGTCTTCTATGTCTCCTTGTTGAAGATATGTATTGGTGACCCAGCATCAATAGTTCCTTTAGAAAGGGTTGGCGTGGAAAATAGCCTCACTTCTGAAGAGGTCCTAGTTGAGATCCTTGAACGTCAGATTCGTAGGCTGAGGAATAAAGTTGTCTCTTTGGTAAATGTTCTATGGAGAAATCAGTCTATTGAGGGAGCTACTTGGGAAGCAGAGGCAGATATGTTGGCCAAGTATCCCCATCTTTTCTCTTCGAACTTAGTTCTAACTTGAGGTAATAGTTCCTTTAATTAATAAATTCTTTCATTTCAATCTCAGACCATCCAGCTATTTTCATGTCATGACATACATTCATGAGTTTAGTTCATTCTATGCATCAGTCATAAATTCAGATATCAACTGATGGTTCAGCTCATAAGTGTTCAGATCAAAATTTCAATTTTTCCCTGGAGTACTTCAGCTTAGTTAGTTTTATTTGGGGATGAATGATCCTAAGAGGGAGATATTGTGAAACCCCAAGATTTTTAAGTTCTAGACCCACCAAAATATTGGCTATTGAATTAGCTCTCCAACACCACCAGTCTCGCCTTAATCTAATATTATGGTAGAAAGTTATGGCAAGTTGACTTAGGAACTGTCAAACTTCCAGAGACGATGACTCTGGCAACGAATTATTGTCAGATACAACGATTCGTAGTGAAGACCCATTGTCACGATAGTAAGTGACCAAAGATTTTAGTAACGAGTACAACACATAACTCGTTATTAGCCTAAACAGGTCGGTAGGTAAACCCATCATCACAATAGAAAGAGACCAATAAATTAAGTCCCTGATAATGATTCCTCTTAACGACTCATAATCAGACCTAATAAGTCATCAAGAGAGAAGTCATTTCCATAATAGTAGGGACCCAAGGCTTAGGTACTCAAGTCACGACTTCTGGACACAACTCGTGACCAGACCCAATGAGTCATAGTCTAAGTCATGATGACTGTTTCCCAGAATTTCCTGAACATTTTAAGAAAGGATTTTTGGTCTTTTCCCATTATTTTAACACATAACCCACATCATTTGGGCTTACCTTGGGGTGGAATATAAGCCTAATTTCCCCCAAATTTTCAAGTAAGTCATAAATTTAGTCCACAACAAGAAAAGGAGCAATTATTCTTCTCCAAATCCAAGTTAGGGTTCCTCAACCTCATGTTCAAATTCTAAGGATTTCTCCAAGGCTTTCATCTCCATGTATGTGGTATTTTATCAATAGGTATGTGGGATTTTATCAATGGGTTCCTTTCATTCATTGAGTTCGAAGAACTTCTCAATCCTCAAGTTTAATTCCCTTTCAAGTTTTGGGTTTCAGGTCATATATGAGTATTCTTAATTTCCTTAAGTTTATTCTTGTAAATAAACCATGACTACATTTTCCCCCATAAGAGTAGCATATTCTCATACTCAAAATCATAAATTCCCTTTGATTGGATAAATCATTGAGTTTTCGCTTGAATTATGAAATTTCTTATTATGATCAGCTTTTATATCATCATGTTCAGTTGTAATAGTCAAAGTTGGTGGGTTATGAACAGCCGATACCCAGCGATCCATGCACATATCAATTTGCATGTCTTGAGTAATTTAGATTATCCATTGTTGATATTTTCATAATGTAATTACAATGAACAATTCAGTTTTCAGTGTCATTCAGTTTGAAGTAGTACTTACTTAGCACCGAGTGAATGAAGGGTTGAAGGCTCACCTAGCATTTAGGACTGAGACCTTTGGTAGAGGTCCCTAAGTTCTAGAAATAAGGTGTCATCATAGGTTATGAGGGGTCACCCTCCAGTTAAAGACTAACACCCTAGTCCTTTGGGACATCATTTTAGTGGATCCACGCCATCCAATGCTCGTACCCTTGGTAAGGTACTAAACACCCATCTAATTAGGGTTACAAGTTGGACCCCAATTTGCTCAGATTGAGGTATGTCAGTTATTGTTAGCTCCTACAGTCCTCAGTTTATGTTTCAATTTCAGACTATGCATGCCTTGTATTCAGTCATTCAATTTCATTCAAATACATGTTTATACTTGGTCTTCCATTCAGTTTATCATGTTTCATAAATTCACGTTCAGCTCATACTAGTTAGTTTTCCTATATCACATACTCAGTACATTCAAAGTTTGATCGCATACTTTTCTGCGCTATATTGTCTCATAATATAGGTTTGAATGCTCAGTAATCGAATTGCACTTAACACGTTCACGTACCACTCAACAACAGTTTTGGTGAGTCTTCATCGTTCAAAGACTAGTTATCAGTTATTTATTTTTAGTCTACTTTGTTTCAGTCAGTTGGAGTTAGTTGGGGGCTTATCCCAACAACTCATTATGACTTAGAGACTTTTAAATAGAAATTTAGATTTTCAGCATGTTGGGTTGTTAGACAGTTCTATTTCTAGTTTTGGTTAATATTTAGTATTTTATTATTTTTATTTCCATCAATTATTTCAGTTTAGCTTCCGCCCAGTATTTTATTACCTTTCAATATTTTTAGTGTTATGCCAGACATTGGTTAGCTTGGGGTCACTTGTGAGTCTAAGCATTGTGTTATAATTGAGGGCAGTCTCGGGTTGTGACACAAGTGTGGTATTGAGTTTGTTAGATTTCAGTTACAGGAGATGATAAATAGAGTGGATGGAATTCGGTGAGTGTAGAGCTGTAGGTTAGCCTTCATTGACTTAGACTCAATTTCATTTTGTCTTCTTGGAAAGTATGTGTCCCATACCCTAAGGGACAACAAAAAGGATAAGTTCACTGGACTCAAGTAGGGAGGTATAGCGATTTTTTCCTATAAAGCCAAATTTTATTCTTTATCTAGTTATTCTGCTAAATTGTTGACTATGTAGGAGGAGAGAATTTGATTGCTTATTTAAGGGTTGGATACTGATCCTCAGGTTTCTATACTTCAAATGACATTTTTAGGTAAGATCTTTCAGGAGATGGTTTATTTTTTAAAAAAAGGTAAAAGGTGTGAGTTAAGATGGTTGTGCCAAGTTTGGGGGGAAAAGGCCCACAATATGGGAAATTACAGTGGATCTTCTTCTCAAGGCTAGAGTTTGTAGGGCTACCTTGGATCCCTATTCAGTCCATGATACAGGTGTATGTTAGGGGTCTATTAGGGGACAACCAACTATCTTTAGACTTTTGGGGTTATGATTTATTGTCGTTGTCAGTTCAATGATACCATTGGATCATATATGTTATGAGTAGGGTGGGATTGGTCACATTTGGAGAGATTGTCCTAGTTACAAATTGTCTGGTCAATTGGTTCAGTAGAAAAAAAATTTAGCCTTGTTTAAGCAGGTAAGGGCGTGAAGGTAATGGTAAGGGTCATCCACAAGGTGGGCGGTTAGTCACTAATCGGTAGGGCTTGGAATCAGGCCAACAAAAGTGGTGGACATATAGATCAAGGTGGTGCTCGAACCAGCAAGGGCGGTTCTCTAACTGGTGATAAGCCCTAGTTCTATGCTTTTCCAGGTATGCCAAAGGTCGAAGCTTTAGACACAACAATCACATATACTATTCTTGTATATGTTTGCATGGGTATTATTTTATTTGATTTAGTTCCACATTCTTGTATGTTTTAGTTAAACTTGTTTTGGATTTTGATATGGTGTGTGAAATGCTTGATACTCCCATGCATGTGTCTACACCAGTTGCAGATTTGGTAGCTATCGATCAGGTTTATCGTACTTGTTTTTTATTGTTCATGGGATATCAGACTTGGGATGATTTGGTGATTCTACACATGGTAGATTTTGAAATTATTTTTGGGATGAGCTAGTTATCTCTATACTATGTGATTCTTGACTATCATACCAAAATAGTAATTGTGGCTATGCTAGGAATTGATAGATTTTAGTGGAGAGTGATTATTAGTTTGCTTCTCTAAGACTATTCTCCTTTATTCATGACAAGAAGCTAGTTAGGAAGGTGTGCTAGGCTTTTTTAGCTCATCTTTGGGATACTAATGCTAAGGTCCCTCCCATTACATCAGTTCTAGTAGTATATGAGTTCTTAGGGGTATTTCTTGAAGATTTGCTTGGTATGCGACTGAATTGTGACATTAATTTTTGTATAGACCTAGGGTCAGTCACTCATACCATCCCTATCCCTTCTTATATAATGGCATCAACCGAGCTGAGGAAGTTAAAGGCTCAGTTCAAGAGTTGCTAGGTAAGGGATTCATTAGTCTTAGTGCTTCTCGATTGGGTGCTCATATTTGTTTGTTAAGGAGAAGGATAATGGTCTACAAATATGCATAGACTACCGATAATTGAACAAAGTTAAGATTCATAACAAGTACCCATTGCCTAGGATAGATGACTTATTTGATTAGTAATAGGGTGATTTGGTGTTTTCCAAGATTGAATTAGGTCCGAGTATCACCAACTTAAGATCCAAGATGAGGACATGCTTAAGTCTGCTTTCCTAACCCGTTATGGGCACTATGAGTTTTTGGTGATGTCCTTTGTTTTAACTAACAACCCCTGCCACTTTTTATAGGATTGATGAGTAGGGTGTTCAATCCATACTTAGATTTCTTTGTAATTGTCTTTATGGATGATATTCTTGTGTACTCCAAAAGTAGGGAGAAACATGAGGCTAACTTGTGTATTGTATTGGGATTTCATAAGAAAAAGTAACTCTATGTCATTGTTCAAACTACGAGTTTTTCTTGTCTTTAGTTTCCTTTTTTAGGCATTTGATTTTGAATTGAGGGGTTATGGTAGACCCCAAAAAGATTGAGGTGGTTAAGAATTGGTGTAGGCCTACCTCTGTGACCGAAATTTGCAATTTTATGAGGTTGGATAGTTACTACCATAGGTTTTTGAAGGGGTTAGCTTCTTTTCCTCACGTTTAACTCGGTTAACTCAAAAAGAGGTGCCTTTTATGTGGATAGATAAGTTTAAAGAGAGCTTCCAGAATCTTGTCGGTGGAGGATAAGGACTTAATTGTATTTTGTGGTGCCTCATATTCTAGTTCAAGTGTTTTTTTGATACAGGAAGAGAACATGTGTCACAATCTAATTTCTCAGGTCGTGCTAATACCTACTATAACCCACGAATAGGTAAGCCAACTCATAGCCTGAATGACGAGTAACGGGCTACAAGAGAAAAATATAACCAAAATTGAATAAAAGGAGAAAAAGAACTAGAAGAAAAAATTATCTTCCAAGACCTGGTGTCAGCTTATACATAGTCAATAGCATAAGAGGAATATTATATAAATACATTATATACATATAGAATCATCTCCAAAATAATAATAAAGATTGGTACAATGAAAAACAGAGGGAGAAGAAACATTTCTGGATGATAGGAGATCACCCCATATCCTTGATGTATGACAGCTCTACATAATACACAGGCCTGCAGTGAGAACTCATACTATAATCTGTAGAATGCAGAAGTGTAGTATGAGTACTAAAAATGAGATACTCAGTAGACATCGGTCAACTGAGCTCTAAAGTTAATACAAATATAAATAACACGTAATGAAAGAATATACATTATATACAACTAACTAAGAAATGAAATATGATAAGGATAATGGAGAAGTAGAGACAAACCACCATATTCTAGGAGTAACTAGGGATAAAAGTGTTATAAATAGTTAAGGATTAAGGTAATATTTAATTATAGTAACGAAAAAAGAAGGAGATATATAATAAGAATATCTAGAGAAAAAATGGATATATGACAGTACTAAATATGTAGCTGAAACACCTAGGCTTTGGACCCTTAGAGAATTCCCTTGGTTTGAGGGTTATGGACTTGGTACCACTTAGGGTACCAGTCGTACCCCATGGATATGAGTTGGTGACCTTCCTCTCATACTCTAGGTAGTGTAGTGGGGGTTACACACTGCCCTAGGAATGAGTTAGCCTCCCTATAATCGTACATTAGGGTACGAGTCGTACCTAACCTAGTTGTATAGAGTGTTGTCTTGAACTTGAGTGGACTATTTTTGGTATAAGTTGAGGGTACGATTTAGGAAACAAGTCGTACCCTTTGGATACAAGTTTAGGATATATGGTTATACCTTGGACAGTGTATGAGTCCTAGGTGAATCCTAGGGTACGAGTTAGGGTACCACTCATACCCTATAGTACGGTTGAGTAAGTGAGTCATACCCTAACTCGAGGTCATTTTCTAGCTTATAAGTTAAGGGCCCTATGGTCATTTCCTACCTCAAAACCCTAAAGTCCCCTCACTATATAAGTGTGTGTGGCCTCCTAAAACACACTTTTGAGCGGATCAAACATCCTAAATACTCTCTCAACATATTTGTCACACCCCTTTTCTAACTCCGAAAGATTTATATTTTAAGTTTGAAAGGGTTTTTATTAAAGTGACAAAAAATGAAAATTTTGTTTCGAAAAGGATTATTTACATTTAAACTCAGAGTCGCCACTTGGCATAATTGGGTGTGCCAAGTCACCTTTGGGAATCCTTTTTCAAAACTGTTTTTGACTCTTTTAAACTGATCCACGAACGGAGATTTCGGTTAAGGAATTCTGTTGACTGAGGGGAAGGTGTTAGGCACCCCTCGATCCCGTGGTTTGACCACGGTCGCTTGGTAGAGTATATCGGCTAATTTGAACACTATGAATGTATAAACCACACCAAAAAAAAATAAAATGATCAATCAGACAAACAAATCCAAAACAATGTCCAGTCCAATTATTACAACCCAAAATAACAAAAAGGTACTAAAAAGTAAACCTACGCTAACCTACACTAATCCTAAACTACGCTCCAATGCTTGATCCACTGTACCGAGCCTTCATCGCGAACATCCTCCGAGTACAAGATACCTCGGGGCATTCCCCGATAAAATGAATACATTTTTTCTCAAGTATGATAAACTAGAAAACATGCAACACACATTCCGCATTCAATCATTCAACAAAACACCATTCCTAAATTTTGCTTACCCAGACCTACATCGGCCTACCCCGCTTAACCTATCACGATACTATCAAGGAATCAACACCCATAATAATGAATCAAAACAACACTAATTTATATTCATCTTTTATCAAATCACGATCCCAAACCCGAATCCTTTTTAAGCCGAAAGTCAGTAGATTTTTTAGTTCAAATCACTATTCAAAGCCCAAAGCCAACATCAAACATATCCGCTCTACGAAGGTTCAAACAAATTAAGAACATGAATCATTCATATCTCGTAACACAATTAATATTACGAAAAGATTCAAACCCACACCACCGAACTCACATCATAGCCACATTAAAAATAATAAAGAGAGAGAATTTAGGAATGGACCTTCAAAGGATCGAATTTGTTGATAATAAGAAAATTTGAAGACCAAAATACTCGAACGGAGAACCTTAACAGCGACAAACCCCGACTTCGATGTCCAAACTAGCTTCGGAAGTCCGAATACCACTCAAAATTGGTATAACCTAAGCAAAATATTATGGAAACCAGAGAAATTCGAATCGAATCTTAACGAGTTAGAATGGAATCAAAAACGGAATCAAGATTTGTTCGACCTCTTTATGATTTTGCGTCTTTAAAGGCTTCAGCAATGACCAAAACAACCAGAAATATATCGATTATGATCTGTTCCGACAGGTTTGGACATTTTTGTGACTGGCTCGATGCATTTCCGGCGAGTATGTCGCCAGAACGGTAACTCTCCTCAAAATCTTCTTTCTCTCTCCGTGACTCTCTCGAGATATATTCGTCATCCCCCTATATCTCTATGTGTGAGTGAGTATATTCAGTGGATTGAGAGTGAAGCCTGCCTAAAAATGAAAAAAAAATGGGAGTTTCCCTTTTGTTTTGTGTATGGTTAGTGGTGTATATATTCCCAAAAAGAGAAACGAAAAATCTTAAGGGGCCTTGTGGGGTCGGGGTGAAGGGGGTATGGGTATCTATTTCTAGGAAACTTCCTGGAAGTTATTTTTTAGTGTATTTTCTTTTTGGATAAGAAAAAAGAAAGGGGGAGGGGTGACGGTAGGGGTATGGAGTGGTGAGGGTGATGTGTCATTTTCTTATTGGAGAGGGTTGTTAATTGGTTATTAAAGAAGATAAAATTTGTGAAGGGTTGTTGGATTTGTTATTTTGTCATTTTGTGGAGGGATAATTACACGGGATAGGGCACGTGGTAAGATAAAGGTAAACGAACAGATAGATTAAGTCTTCGGGAGGGACAAAATTAGGTGTCTACATCATGCCCCCTTTGAATGTAAACACTAAGTATTTTCATACAAAGAAGTAGACAACGAGATCAAATTTTAACCCAACCGTTATTCAAGGAGAGAAACAGAAAGAAGAAAGACAATCGAGTCCTGGCTCGGGACATCCTACCTACCCAAGTTATGGAGGAGTCGAGTGACGGGTAATTCAAAGGATTGGTTGGAGATGGACTATACCGAGTTGGAGAGTCGAGTGAGGTTCCATCGAGGTTACGGTCTGTGGCTCTGTCCTTACATCAAAATTAAAATTGTAACTTAAAACATATGTGAAATTACAAAATCCTATCTATACAGCTTCTGTTGGACTCCTGGCTTAAGTTTCATCACCCTATTCTTCAGGCTGGCTCCTGACTTTCAATTTCATCACTTGTTTCTTGGTCTTCAATTGTTTCACCTTGTTGCTTAACTTCCCATTTATTCGCCCTGTGCTTCGGGCGGGCTTCTGACTTGTTATTTTTCAATCTGTTGACTTTCAATTTATTTGCCCTGCTCTTCAGGCGGGATCCTGGCTTTCGGTTTCATCAACTTTCGATTTCATCACCCTGTTCTTCAAGCGGACTCCTGACCCTCAATTTTATCACCCTGTTCTTCAGGCGGGCTCCTGACTTTCAATTTCATCACCATGTTCTTCAGGCGGGCTCCTGAAACCAAAATCAAAACTAGAACAAAAATTAATCAAAATCAAAACTAGAACTAAAACTATCCCACATAAAGATTATCATAAGGCAGTATTTCATTTTTGAAAGCGTGGTCCTATTTTTCAGGAGGGACCCGATCAGAAAGTAAAATCCCATTTTTCAGGAGGATCCTGACCAGAAAGTAAAGTCCCATTTTTTTGAAAGGTCCTGAACAAAAGTAAAATCCCATTTTTCAGGAGGGTCCTGAACAGAAAGTAAAATCCCATTTTTCAGGAGGGTCCGGAACAAAAGTAAAATCTGATTTTTCAGGAGGGTCCTGAACAGAAAGTAAAATCCTATTTTCCGGAGGGTCCTGAACAGAAAGTAAAGTCTCATTTTCTAGGAGGGTCCTGAGCATAAGGTATAATCCCATTTTTCAGAAGGGGCCTGAACAGAAAATAAAATTCCATTTTCCAGGAGGGTCCTGAACATAAGGTAAAATCCCATTTTTCAGGAGGGTCCTGAACAAACAGTAAAATCCCATTTTTCAGGAGTGTTCTGAACAGAAAGTAAAATCCCATTTTTCAGGAAGGTCCTGAACATAAGGTAAAATCCTATTTTTCAGAAGGGTCCTGAACAGAAAGTAAAATCCCATTTTTCAGGAGGGTCCTGAACAGAAACTAAAGTCCCATATTCCAGGAGGGTCCTGAGCATAAAGTAGAATCCCATTTTTCAGGAGGGTCCTAAACAGAAAGTAAAGTACCATTTTCCAGGAGGGTCCTGAACATAAAGTAAAATCCCATTTTTCAGGAGGGTACTGAACAGAAAGTAACATCCCATTTTCCAAGAGGGTCCTGAACATAAAGTAACATCCCATTTTCCAGGAGGGTCCTAAACATAAGGTAAAATCCCATTTTTCAGGAGGGTCCTGAACAGAAAGTAAAATTTCATTTTTCAGGAGGGTCCTGAAAAGAAAGTAAAGTCCCATTTTCCAGGAAGGTCCTGAGCATAAAGTAGAATCCCAATTTTCAGGAGAGTCCTGAACAGAAAGTAAAGTCCCATTTTCCAAGAGGGTCCTGAGCATAAAGTAAAATCCCATTTTTAAGGAGGGTCCTGAACAGAAAGTAACATCCCATTTTCCAGGAGGTCCTGAACATAAAGTAACATCCCATTTTTCAGTATGGTCCAGAACATAAGGTAAAATCCCATTTTTTAGGAGGGTCCTGAACAGAAAGTAACATTCCATTTTCCAGGAGGGTCCTGAACATAAGGTAAAATCTCATTTTTCAGGAGGGTCCCGAACAGAAAGTAAAATTCTATTTTTCAAGAGGGTCCTGAACAGAAAGTCCCATTTTCTAGAAGGGTCTTGAGCATAAAGTAGAATCCCATTTTTCAGGAGGGTCCTGAACAGAAAGTTAAGTCCCATTTTCTAGGAGGGTCCTGAACATAAGGTAAAATCCCATTTTTCAGGAGGGTCCTGAACAGAAAGTAAAATCCTATTTTTCAGGAGGGTCCTGAACAGAAACTAAAGTTCCATTTTCCAGGAGGGTCCTGAGCATAAAGTAGAATCCCATTTTTCAGGAGGGTCCTAAACAGAAAGTAAAGTCCTATTTTTCAGGAGGGTCCTGAGCATAAAGTAAAATCCCATTTTTCAGGAGGGTCCTGAACAGAAAGTAGCATCCCATTTTCCAGGAGGGTCCTGAACGTAAAGTAACATCCTATTTTCCAGGAGGGTCCTGAACATAAGGTAAAATCCCATTTTTTAGGAGGGTCCTGAACAGAGAGTAAAATCCCATTTTTCAGTAGGGTCCTGAACAGAAAGTAAAATTCCATTTTTCAGGAGGGTCCTGAACAGAAACTAAAGTCCCATTTTCCAGGAGGGTCCTGAGCATAAAGTAGAATCCCATTTTTCAGGAGGGTCCTGAACAAAAAGTAAAGTCCCATTTTCCAAGAGGGTCCTGAGCATAAAGTAAAATCCCATTTTTCAGGAGGGTCCTAAACAGAAAGTAACATCCCATTTTCCAGGAGGGTCCTAAACATAAAGTAACATCCCATTTTCCAGGAGGGGCCTGAACATAAAGTAAAGTCCCATTTCCAGGAGGGTCCTGAACATAAGGTAAAATCCTATTTTTTAGGAGAGTTTTGAACAGAAAGTAAAATATCATTTTTCAGGAGGGTCCTAAAAAGAAACTAACATCCCATTTTCCAGGAGGGTCCTGAACATATGGTAAAATCCCATTTTTCAGGAGGGGCCTGAACAGAAAGTAAAATCCCATTTTTCAGGAGGGTCCTAAACAGAAAGTAAAGTCCCATTTTCCAGGAGGGTCCTGAGCATAAAGTAAAATCTCATTTTTCAAGAGGGTCCTGAACAGAAAGTAAAATCCCATTTTCCAGAAGGGTCCTGAACATAAGGTAAAATCCCATTTTTCAGGAGGGTTCTGAATAGAAAGTAAAGTCCCATTTTCCAGGAGGGTCCCGAGCATAAAGTAGAATCCCATTTTTCAGGAGGGTCCTGAACAGAAAGTAAAGTCCCATTTTCCAGGAGGATCCTGAGCATAAAGTAGAATCCCATTTTTCAGGAGGGTCCTGAACATAAAGTAATATCCCCATGGATGTGTTTTTCCAATGGTAGCTGAATTAAGTGAAGTGAATTTACCCCAGTTTCAACAAAGAAAATTTGTCAGTTTAAAACTTAGTGGTGGCTTGCAGCACTTGGCTTCTCAGGTATCTTCCCTAGCACTCATTCCTTTCATCTTTGTTCCAAATCGCTGACACTTGCCCTGTCTTGCCGCATCATTAACCCAGATCCAGATTAAGGAAAATAAGTTCTGACTCGAACAATGGGTTTCCATTTTACCATGCCTCTGAGGTGCACCCTTTTCCAAATCTGAATACTTCCACGAATCCAACAGCATGTCGGTTGATAGACTTCCTTTGCTTCGTGTTGAATTACGATCATATTTTTTTCATGTGCTGGTCCTTGGCTTTTCCTCATATAATTGGAAAGGCTGGTAGTAAATTTTGAAATCCTTTCTCGCCTTTTTTGACACAGACTTGACTTAAAATGTAAAGAAATGATGGTGACTTTTATTTTGATAAATGACATAAAAAGACAAAAAACATAAATATGTAAATAAAAGAAAAGGGCAATGTCCCTTATTCAAAAAGAAAACTTATCTGAATACGGCAACCAACTCCAATGAGTATGATATGCATTTTGGATTAAGCTGTATGATCTTCCTATCCAAACTTCCCATTTGTTGTTGAGTTCATACCTTTGCCACTGAGCCGCTTCTTTAAATCCATTGGACTCATACATCACATTCAATTGACGACATCTTAAAAGACTTTCACCAACAAATCTCTTTCTTTTCACTTTTCACTTTTCTCTTGAACTCGCCATTGCCTTACGGTGCCCGTGAGGGTTTTCACCAATAAGACTCTCTCATTTTTATTTCTCTCCACTCACCATCGCCTTATGGTGACTGCGAGGGTTTTCACCAATAAGACTCTCTCATTTTTATTTCTCTCAACTCACCATCGCTTTATGATGCCCACGGGGGTTTTCACCAATAAGACTCTCATTTTGTATTTCTTTCCTGATTTCTTATGCTGAGGGAAACAAGTGGTACCTCATAATGTATCATCATATCCATTGCATGCTTAGCCTTAACATTATCAAAAATTGATCTGAAGGATTTTCTTTGGTTGTAACTTGGCTTTCGAATAAGGTTAGAAAAGGATGGCAAGAGGCTCAAACGACACCTGAAGTTGGGGTGGGACTTACAATTTTTGGAATCGACTCAAACAACACATTAACTCATGCCCCAATTTTTGTTGACTGGGTGACTCTAGAATTTTTATTTAGTTGGACCGAGCCCTGAATAGGGCATCCTACGTATCTCACTCCCAAGAGAGAAAAATCAGGTCGCACGTAGTTCCATCAGCTTGTTCTTTATTTTGACTTGATTTTTGATTATTTTTTTAACTCTTTCTTTTTTTTTATTTTCCTGACATTTATCTTTGACTTTATTTTGATTCCAAAAGAGGGATATGAAAGAGAAAATAAAACTAAGCTCAAATGGGTAAACAAAGGATGACACAATGTTTGGATAAAAGAATAAAATGCCTTCATCATATCAATCTTAAAAAATGCAAGTACTAAACATGCAATAAAATCAACAAAGGATAAAATATCATACATAATATCTTTTGACCGCATCAGCATTGATAGCCATTTCTGCCATTTTGCCTTCAATATCTGTCAAATATAAGGCTTCATTGGGTAACACTTTCTTCACAATGAAGGGACCTTGCCAGTTAGGGGAAAACTTGCCTTTCACTTCAACCTGGTGAGGAAGGATACATTTCAATACCAACTGACCAACTTCAAAATTCCTGGGAAGAACCTTTTTGTTATACGCTCGAGCCATCCTCCTCTGATACAACTGGCCATGTCACACAGACGTTAGCCTTTTTTCCTTAATCAAACTCAATTGTTCCAGCCGAATTTTGACCCATTCGTCATCATCAATCTCTACTTCTACAATGACTCGAAAAGAGGGAATTTCAACTTCTACAGGGATGACTGCTTCTGTCCCATACACCAATAAATATGGAGTTTCCCCTGTTGAAGTGCGAATAGTAGTGTGATAACCTAGCAATGCAAACGGCAACTTTTCATGCCACTGTCTAAACCCTTGTACCATTTTTTGAAGTATCTTTTTGATATTCTTATTGGTGGCTTCTACAGCACCATTGTCCTTTGGGCGATATGGAGTAGAATTTTGATGTGCGATCTTAAACTGTTAACACACTTCTTGCATCAAATGACTATTGAGATTGGCAGCATTATCTGTAATGATCATCTTAGGAATTCCAAACCTACAAATGATGTTGGCATGAACAAAATCTACCACCGCCTTCTTTTTCATTGACTTGAAAGTTACTGCTTCTACCCACTTTGTGAAGTAATCAATGGCTACCAAAATGAATCTATGTCCATTTGATGCCTTCGGCTCAATCGGTCCAATCACATCCATTCCCCAAGCCACAAACGGCCATGGAGCGGTCATTGCATGCAACTCAGCAGAAGGAGAACGTATCAGATCACCGTGTACCTGACATTGATGACACTTTCAAAGAAATCGAATAGAATCCCTCTCCATAGTAAGCCAGTAATAACCTGCTCAAAGAATCTTCTTTGATAAGACATAACCGTTCATATGCGACCCGCATACTCCAAAGTGTATTTCAACCATGATTGCTGAGGCTTCTCTTGCATCTACACACCTCAAAAGTCCTAGATCTGGGGTTCTCTTATATAAGATCCCCCCACTTAAGAAAAATCCACTAGCCAAATGCCTAATAGTTCTCTTTTGATCATTGGTGGCATATGTTGGGTATTCTCCTGACTGAATGTATCGCTTGACATCCAAGAACCAGGGTTCTCCATCAAGCTCTTCTTCAACCGCATTACAGTAAGCATGCTGATCACGACTCTGTATATGCACTGGATCGATGTAGGCTTTATCAGGATATTGGAGCATTGAAGACAGAGTGGCTAAAGCATCAGTAATTTCATTATGAATCCTTGGAATATGCCTAAATTTTACTAACACAAACCATTGACATAGCTCCTGCAAGCATTGTCGATACGCGATAAGCTTCAAATCTCGTGTCTCCCAATCGCCTTGAATTTGATGGACGAGCAAATCTGAATTCCCCAACACCAATAATTCCTGGACTCCCATATCAATAGCTAACCTCAAACCAAGAATGCAAGCTTCATACTCTGCCATGTTGTTAGTACAGTAAAATCAAAGTTGTGCTGTTACCGGGAAATATTGCCCCGATTCAGAGATAAGAACTGTACCTATTCTGACTCCTTTCATATTGACAGCTCTATCGAAGAACAACTTCCAACCTGGATCAGCATCTATAATGACTTCATCGACACACGATACTTCTTCATTAGGAAAATATGTCTTTAATAGCTCGTACTCTTCATCGATGAGATTCTCAGCAAGATGATCTGCCAAGGTTGGGATTTCATGGTGGTTTGAGTCACATATACAATGTCGAACTCGGTAAGCAATATTTTCCACTTTTCCAATCGACCTGTCGGCATAGGCTTCTGAAAGATAGACTTCAAAGGATCCATGCGGGATATGAGATAAGTAGTATAGGACGAGAGATAATGCTTCAACTTCTGCGCTACCCAAGTTAAGGCACAACACGTCCTTTTAAGAAGAGTATACCTGGACTCATATTCGGTGAACTTCTTGCTAAGATAATAAATAGCCTGCTCCTTTTTGCCTGTGACATCATGTTGACCCAGGACACAACCGAAAGAATTATCCATGACTGATAAATATAAGATCAAAGGCCTACCAGGCTCCGGTGGTACCAGCACGGGCGGATTTGACAAATATCTTTTGATTCTGGCGAACGCTTCCTGATATTCTTCAGTCCATTCTACCGCAGCACTCTTTTTCAGCAACTTGAATATGGGCTCACAAGTGGTTGTGAGTTGAGCAATAAACCTGCTAATGTAGTTCAGTCTACTAAGCAAACTCATCACCTCCATCCTATTCTTGGGTGTGGGCAAATCCTAAATGGCTTTGATTTTTGAGGGATCTAATTCAATTCCCCGACGGCTGACTACAAACCCCAACAGCTTTCCAGACGGAACTCCAAATACATATTTTGCCGGGTTGAGCTTGAGATTATACCTGTGAAGCCGTTCAAAGAACTTTCTTAAATCTTTAACATGGTCGGCCTGACTTTTTGACTTAATAATCACATCATCCACGTAGACCTCAATCTCCTTATGCATCATATCATGAAACATAGTGGTCATGGCTCTCACGTATGTTGCTCCATCATTCTTCAAACCGAACGGCATCACTCAATAACAATAGGTCCCCCATGGTGTGATAAAGGACATATTCTCTGCGTCTTTATCATCCATAATAATCTGGTGATATCTGGCATAACAATCCACAAAAGAGGCAATCTCGTGTTTAGCACAGTTGTCTAGCAAAATATGGATGTTGGGCAGTGGAAAATCATCTTTTGGACTTGCTCTATTCAAATCATGGTAATCAATACACACTCAAATTTTGCCATCTTTCTTTGGTACGGGAACAACATTGGATAACCACATGGGATAACGATCCACTCGAATTACTTTGGCTTTAAGTTGTTTCATGATTCCTCTTTGATTTTAATACTTACATCAGTTTTAAAATTCCTCAACTTCTATTTGACAGAAGGGAACACGGGATCAGTTGGCAATTTGTGAGCCACTAATTCAGTGCTTAAACCAGGCATATCATCATAAGACCATGCAAAAACATCCTTATAATTAATTAATGCTTAAATTATTCCATCTTTTAGTTGTGGTAAAGCATGTACACTGATTTTAGTTTCCCTAACATCTTCTTGATTCCCTAGATTTATTAGCTCAGTTTCATTCAAATTAGGATTAGGTTTGTCTTCAAATTGTTCCAACTCTTTGCTTATTTCTTCTAGTGCTTCTTTTTCATCATAGTCCCTCTCCTGCTTCATTACATCTTGATTAGTTTGGATTTTAAGATCAGGCTAAAAATTTTGCATGCATGTCATGTCATTAGAATCAGCATAAAGAGAACTGTGTAAACAAAAAGACAAAAACAAAATATATTAGACACGAAACAAAAGGGACATTGCATTTTATTAAATAAAAAGATAGGAGGGTTTAAACATAGATGCCAGCATAACATAAACAAACTAAAATCCAAATTACAACGCTGAAATAACTCGGATAAATAGAAAAAAAACTACCAAAACTCCCTCCTGGCGGGGAGAGGAGTGACTTCCCAATTGTTAAGCTGGACAGATGGACCTATGAATTGCACATCTGCCATACTGGTACCTTCTCCTGCTTCGACCATATCAACTTCAATAAAAAGGTTCTGGAAGTCATCAACCAATTCAACTTCAAATTCCACATGCTTCGTGACACCGCTCTTAACAAATGATTCACTGAGTAGTGGCATTGGGCGAGGGAGTGACCATGTTTTCTTTTTCCTTCTCTTGGCTTTCTTCAGATCTTTATCCGTAGGCTTAAATCCCAGACAAAACTTGCCCACATTCTCACTCGGACATATAGGACGAACTATACCGTGCAGAGACGTTCCCAAACCCCTTCCTGGCTCAAATCCATATTTCAAAAGTTCACTCACCATTATGATAGAAGCGAAAGACAATTGCGGTCCCGGTATAACCTGTCATTCAAGGATACGATTCACTGGCACTGTATCAAAAATTTGATAGACGAATGTCTCCTCTACATTATTTTCTTCAATAAGAGACAAGGGAGAATATTCGCAGGTGGACAAATCTCCTTCACCGTGAATAACCACTTCTTGCCTGCCATGCTCAAACTTAATAATTTGGTGCAGTGTAGATGCAACCGCCTTGGACTAGTGGATCCACGGCCTTCCCAACAACAGATTGAAAGAGGAGTCTATATTCAATACTTAAAACTCTATGGCGAACTCAACAGGCCCTATGATCAACATTAGTTCTATTTCACCAATGGAGTTTGATTTTGCACCATCGAAAGCCCTGAAACATACATTGTTGGGCCTGATCCTCTCAGCACCAATATTCAACTTTTTCAAAATAGAAATAAGGCAGATATTTGCACCTGAACCTCCGTCAATCAGAATATGAGTGACGTAGAAATCTTCACACTTCACTGTAATGTAAAGGCCCCGGTTATTCCCTATACCTTCAACAAGCAATTCATCATCAGAAAAGTTGATCCGATTGACCTCAAAGATATTTTCAACCATTTTCTCAAGCTGATTTACTGTAATCTCCATGGGAACATATGCTTCATTTAATACCTTCAGTAAAATATCACGATGTTTCTTGGAATGCAACAACAAAGATAAGAGGGAAATTTGAGCAGGGGTTTTATTCAACTGGTCTATTATTGAATACTCTGGCAATTTCATCTTTTTCAAAAATTCTTTGGCTTCTTCTTCGGTGATAGGCTTTTTGATAGATGAAGGTCCACTCACAATTGGCTTGGACTTTCTTAAACTTACTGGCACAAAGCATCTTCCTGACCGAGTCAAACCCCCTACCTCATCTACATCTTCCACTACTTCCTTCCCATGATAGGTCATCACAGTCCGCCCATAATTCCAGGGAACCCTTTTCGTATCAACTATCGGAGGTTGGGTCACTGGTTTAAGGATAATAGGCGCTGCCAGTGCTCCTTTCACCATCAAGATAGGCTTACTTAGAGCTCCTACCACCGTCAACTTAGGTTTATCTTGACTTAAATCAACATAACTTCTAGAACCTTGCACTGTAATTAGGGGTTTCTTTGTGCTTTCTTGGGCTTTATCTTCTCTCATTCCTTCCTGGCTAAATGACATTGCTTTCAAAGACTCTGCTACATTCACTGATTTCTCCTCATTGGTCTGTATCTTGATAATAGGCTTATTACACCTTGACGACTCTTTCCCATCATATATCAATTCTAACATATTGGTTTCAGCATGGGGCAGTGGATTCTGGTTGATGTTTGGACCCTCTGGGGCCTCGACCAGCATCTGATTCATGTCAATTAAATCATGGATATCTCTCTTTAAATGCCATCATTTCTCGATATTGTGGCCTGGCATGTCAGAACAGTACGCACACCTTAAAGAATAATCGAGATTCCTCGGAGGTGGATTTAAAAGCCTTCCTTGAATTGGGCTTAAGACCTTCAACTTTCTCAACCTATCAAACAGGCTATCATATGACTCCCCGAGAGGTGTGAATTGATTTTTGACCGCCTTCTCTTTCTTATACTCGGGCCTAGGTTGAAAATTGGGTCTGGAGGGGTTTTGGTAATTTGGTGAAGCGGATGGGCAATTTTTTGAAGCTTACGCGGGCCATTGTGGGTAAGAAGGGGTTTGGGCATATGGTTGTGCACTATATACTGGGTATGGGGGTGGTGGAATGGAGTATAATGGGTTTTGTAGAGGGTAGTAATGGTGGGGAGGAATATATAGAGCTTGGGCGTAGACTTGGACTTGGGATTAGGGATAGGGGCGAGGCGGTCTTTTAGGATAGGAATGGATTCCAGCTATGACAGTCACCATGTCGTCTTTCTTCTTTTTACCCCCGAACATGCCAGATCCACCTTAAATCACTTGTGTGGTGGCTTTCAACGCAGCAAAACTCACTATTCGGCCGGTCTTGATGTCATTTTCTATCCTCTCTCCCATTTTGAGGACTTCAATAAAAGACTTTCCCATTGCTGGAAGTAAATATTAAAAATAGGTCTCATCCTGTGCCTGAATGAAGACCTCTACTAGCTTACTTTCCTTCATTGGAGGCTTTACCCTGGCGGCCTGTTCGCGCCACCTTATCGCGTATTCCCTAAAGCTTTCAGTGTTTTTCTTCTTCATGTTGACCAAGGATATTTCGTCCAAAATCAGGTCGACGTTATACTAAAAATATTACACAAACTCAGAAGCTAAGTCATCCCAGCTGTTCCAACTGTCGATGTCTTGATCGACAAATCATTCTGAAGCCAGATCAGAAAGACTCTCGCCAAAGAAAGCCATAAGCAATTCTTCCCTTCCCCCTGCATCCCTCAATTGGTTGCAATAACGTCTCAAGTGCGCTACGGGATCACCATGTCATACATACTTCTCAAACTTGGGCATTTTAAAATCGAGGGGAAGGTTGACGTCTGGGAACATACAAAGATCTTTATAAGAAACACTCTTATAACCTCCGATTCCCTGCAAATTCCTCATGGCATGTTCCAAACTTTTCAATTTCCGTGTTATGACCTCTTGTTCCTCTCTTACGACAGGTTTCTCTATTTTAAATGGAAATGCAGGTGGCTGAGTGTACCCATACGATTTATTTATTCTCAAAGTAGGCTCTAGGGTATAATACTGACTATCTGGAACCTTCAATACTGGCTCACTGGCAGACCGAGGAAGCCCCATTATCGAACGCATAGCATATGTGGGAGCTTCAGGTGATGGCGGAGCCACA
Organism: Capsicum pubescens; assembly: GCA_030864215.1. NCBI lineage: Eukaryota > Viridiplantae > Streptophyta > Magnoliopsida > Solanales > Solanaceae > Capsicum > Capsicum pubescens. The sequence continues at coordinate 185,330,466 of CM061544.1, read as the reverse complement.
AACACCGGTGTGATCAGTGGCACCGGCTGAGCAGTAGGTCTTGGTTGGGGAGCTGCCAAGGGCACACTAGAAGTGCCAGGATAATAATGTCGCGGAGTAAATCCTGGCGCGTGCTCAGGTGATTCAGTAGGAGCAGAGAATTGTGCCTGAGAAAGCGGTGGGCAACTAGAGATATTCCCAAGACCTTCAGGGAGCGGGGAAGGAGGCATACCCCTAGCCCATGCTCGATGCAAATCTATCAATTGTTACATGAGCCTTACTACCTCATCATTGCATTCTGAACTTTCATCCCTGGGATCCTGATCCGAGTCAATGAGCAAATTTTCAATCTCCCTGCTAGCCATGGTGAGCTTTGCTTTTGATCTAGTAAAGTACGAGTAACTAGCCAGAGTGCTGCAAACCAACCACTATTATCTGAAAGAACATGCTCATCAAAGACAACATCTGTTAGGATTAAGCCATACAACAATCATGGGAATCATATTTGTAAAATTTTCCTAGATTCATGTTCATTTCTACCAGCCTTTGAGGGTAGCGAGGTCATTTTAGCATCATCCCGATTTTTATCTACACTCTTTTTCTTCTTTCTTCCAACCACACCTCTTTTCCTTCACCCTCACTTTCCTTCCTTTACTTTCTCATCATCCTTTCTTTCTTTTCTTCTCTCACTATCTACCTTCATTTTATCATTCTTTGTGGCTTTTGCTTTTCATTAAAAGAGGAAAAATAATGAAAAACAACGAAACAAAATGATTAGATCAAACCCAAAAGTAGGTTGCCTACTTATCATGTTGTACATAAATCAGATCTTGCGTAGTTCGGAATGCATATGAATAAACATCACATAATTAAAGGTTATTATTATTATTATTTTCACGAAAAACGAAAACAAACAAACAAAAAAAAGACGTAACATCATAACATTTTGATGAAAGAAACAATAAAACATACAACAAAATTAAGACAACCTCGATACTAATCAACAAAGACTGAATGACATTCTAGACATAGCATGACAACACACATAATTCTCATAATAAAGACTCCAAAGTTAAAGCAAACTTGACACCGACTTAACAAAGACACAATACTACAAATGGCAGAAAAGTAAAGGACTCAAACTAAACAAAAGATAGGAAATGCTCCTTCAAACTGGTGCCCTGCGTGATGACCTTGGCTGAGATGGACCTGCCTGTGAAGTTCTCTTTCTCCCATTCAAACTATGTAGCATATCTTGTAAGGACCCTTCAATATTTGGGAAGATGCCTCTGGCACGTATTCCTGCCTCATGAGGAGTACACTTGAAAAGACTGTTCTGACACCCCTCCATAGTTTTGAGAAAACCTAATAACTGAACTCTCAATGTCTGTACTTTGGTCCCCGCCACTTTATCCTGACGGTCACCAACTATGCATTCATTTTGTATCCTCCCTCACTGGTAATGGTATACTGACACCCCGAGGAATAGATTGTAACCAGATTCCATATCCTTGAGTATATCCAAAATTATCTAAACCTGTCCTGAGAGTATCAATGCCCTGCCATGTTGCATTACTCCAGAATTGCTCGTACCTGATCTCAGCCCTGGAATGGTCCCTAAAGTACTCCACATCCTATTGAAAGTCCACTATTGACGGAACATCTTGCACTCTACCCAATTGCCGCATTACCCTAAGAAGAGTGTATGGTCGGGTACAATTAAGCCCCAGCAAAACTAGAATGGGGTGTATGCTAGATTCGATCAAGATTACTTTCGGCTGGAGCCATAGATAGGTCCATAGGATATCATCCTCTGTTCTTGATTCAAGAAACTCGATCCAGGCATTGACCCCTACAGGTAATGAAAATTTGGAAAAGCGCATTCTTTCTTCTATGGCTTCCACTGATTGGGCAGACAATGGTCGATTACATCTGATTTAAGAAAAGAAGGGGAGTATAAATGCTTCACCATCCATAATTGTAATACTAGGGTTGCTCCCCTCAAAAAATCGCATACCCCATTTTACCTCGGTTAAAGCTTTGTATATCTCCACTAAGATCATGGGTACGATAGTGACCTCGTCTTCCTTATCCTTGTTAAATAAGGCCATCGCTACGGTTTGCAACTGAGTATTAAGACGCCTGTCTTCCAAAGGGAATACCAAAGTGCCTAACAAAACAAAGGTGAAGACCTCAAGGCGACGTTTCTCCCAATTCTTCTTAGTTGTATAAAATTCATCCCAAAAACAATCGAAACCGTCTGGGAGGCCAAACCAAGCATACAAGTAATCGAAAGAGATTCAAGATTGGTTAAGGCACCATAGTTGGTTATTAACTTTCAATCCATAATAGTGGAGAAACCTATTGGGAGAATGACATCGCGCCCGAATCATCATTTTTTTAATGTAGGGCAATTTAAATAAATCGGATATTTCCACCAAGGTAGGCGTCATTTCACAACTTCCAAAACTAAAAACCAGACAAGTTGGATCTCAAAAGGTCAATGCAGCCTCGACTAGGTTTGGGAGGGGTGTGATAGACAAAAGAGAAATGAGAGTGTAGAGCTTCTTCTCTAACTCCCGTTGTTCGACATAGTTAAACATGCCCCACCATTTGATTAACTTTTTGGTCACGTTTCCAACCATCCGGACTCTAGGCTTTGTAAACAGATCCATCCTGTAACAACACATAAGACATTATCTCAAAATTCGACAGGAACGAAAGATCCCCAACCCTTGGGAATTTGACGCGGACATATGCCGAAGGGACAAACCATTTTATGAATCCAATTCGCCGAACAGTATCACTGAATAAAATCAGCCTACTTGGCTAAAACCTACTAACAACACTAAATTATGAGGAGAAAGGCCTAGGCTAAGGCTCAGACAAAGGCTAAAATAAATATTACCGAACCCACCAAGGGTTGCCTACGTATCCCGTCCCTCAAGACGGGAATCAGGTATGCGTAGTTCGTCCAGATTGGACAAATAAGAATTAAAATGAACTACGACGTGACTTGAGAAACGCGATTACAGATGGACAGTGAAAAATAAAAACTTTTTGGATTTTTTAATTAGACACTTCACATAACATTGACATCAACAACTATGAAAGATTTTTTATTTTATTTTTTTTTGGTATTTTCAAGAAAAATGAGTGTCAAAGGTAAAAAATCTTTTTGAATTTTTGGATTGTGAAAAACAAAAGTCATAAAGAACTCTAAAAACTACGAAACTCTATTTTTTTTCCAACTCACTTGTTTTATTGCCTACACACTTTATTACTAACATATTTTATCCCCAAACCAGTCCGTAAAATGACCCCTTACCCTCAAAGATGCAACATTTAGCACGTAGGGATGCGTCAGAGGTGAGTCTCCTATAAAGGACCAAACGGGTCTCACTAGGTCTCAATATGATGCACATAAGTATGACCTAAAGGCTGACCTACGCTGGGTTTTACTAACAAGGCCATTCGGGGGAGCGTATGGTCGATAGTGGCTGATATAGCATTCCACCCACTCCATACCAGCCGACGGCTCCCCTCCTAAGATAAGGGTGACTCAATGATAGGTCGTGTACACAGCGTGTACTATGGACTTATTGCAAAAAGAAGGCCTGGGGGTAGACACATGATGCCAGATATAAAGCGGTAACAAATAAGATAAAAATTGTAAACAAAGAGCACGTACAAACTCAACAATGATAAAATGATAACACAAAACAACACAAACACAATGTGTATACACCTATAGTGCCAAACTAAGCCGATACAACTCCAAAAAATAAGCTCGAATTCAGAAAACTTCCCCAGCAGAGTCGCCAGAGCTGTCACACCCCTTTTTTAACTCTGAAAGATTTATATTTTAAGTTTGAAAGGGTTTTTATTAAAGTGACAAAAAATGAAAATTTTGTTTCGAAAAGGATTATTTACATTTAAACTCAGAGTCGCCACTTCGCATAATTGGGTGTGACAAGTCACCTTTGGGGATCCTTTTTCAAAACTATTTTTGACTCTTTTAAACTGATCCACGAATGAAGATTTCGATTAAGGAATTCTGTTGACCGAGGGAAAGGTGTTAGGCACCCCTCGATCCCGTGTTTGACCACGGTCTCTTGATAGAGTATATCGGCTAATTTGAACACTATGAATGTATAAACCACACCAAACATAAATAAAACGATCAATTAGACAAACAAATCCAAAACAATGTCCAGTCCAATTATTACAACCCAAAATAAAAAAAAAGGTACTAAAAAGTAAACCTACGCTAACCTACACTAATCCTAAACTATGCTCCAATGCTTGATCCACTATCCCGAGCCTTCATCGCGAACATCCTCTGAGTATAAGATACCTTAGGGCATTCCCCAGCGAATAAGTACATAAGACCTCGGGGCATTCCCGATAAAATGAATACATTTTTTCTCAAGTACGATAAACTAGAAAACATTCAACACACATTCCGCATTCAATCATTCAACAAAACACCATTCCTAAATTTTGCTTACCCAAACCTACATCGGCCTACCCGCTTGACCTATCACGATACTATCAAGGAATCAACAACCATAATAATGAATCAAAACAACACTAATTTATATTCATCTTTTATCAAATCACGATCCCAAACTCGAATTCTTTTTAAGCCGAAAGTCAATAGATTCTTTAGTTCAGATCACTATTCAAAGCCCACAGCCAACATCAAACATATCCGCTCTACGAAGGTTCAAACAAATTAAGAACATAAATCATTCATATCTCGCAACACAATTAATATTATGAAAAGATTCAAACCCACACCACCGAACTCACATCATAGCCACATTAAAAATAATAAAGAGAGAGAATTTAGGAATGGACCTTCAAAGGATTGAATTTGTTGATAATAAGAAAATCCGAAGACTAAAATACTCGAACGGAGAACCTCAACAGTGAAAAACCCTGACTTCAATGTCCAAACTAGCTTCGGAAGTCCAAATACCACTCAAAATCGGTATAACCTGAGCAAAATATTGTGGAAACCAGAGAAATTTGAATCGAATCTTAATGAGTTAGAATGGAATCAAAAACGGAATCAAGATTCATTCGACCGCTTTATGATGTTGCGTCTTCGAAGGCTTCAGCAATGACCAAAACAACTAGAAATATACCGATTACGACCTGTTCTGATGGGTTTGGACATTTTTGTGACTGCCTCGATGCATTTCCGGCGAGTATGTCGTCGGAACGGTAACCCTCCTTGAAATCTATTTTCTCTCTCCGTGACTCTTTCTCTCTCCGTGACTCTCTCGAGATCTATTTGTCATCCCCCTATATCTCTATGTGTGTGTGAGTATATTCAGTAGATTGAGAGTGAAGCTTGCCTAAAAAGGAAAAAAATGGGAGCTCCCCCTTTGTTTTATGTATGGTCAGTGGTGTATATATTTCCAAAAAAAGAAAAGAAAAATCTTAAGGGGCCTTGTGGGGTCGGGGTGAAGGGGGTATGGGTATCTATTTCTAGGAAACTTCCAGAAAGTTATTTTTTAGTGTATTTTCTTTTTGGACAAGAAAAAAAAGAGGGTGGAGAGGTGACGTGGGGTAGGGGTATGGAGTGGTGAGGGTGATGTGTTATTTTCTTATTGGAGAGGGTTGTTAATTGGTTATTAAATAAGATAAAATTTGTTAAGGGTTGTTGGATTTGTTATTTTTTCATTTTATAGAGGGATAATTACACGGGATAGGGCACGTGGTAAGATGAAGGTAAACGAACGGATAGATTGAGTCTTCGAGATGGATGAAATTAGGTGTCTACAATATTTTTGAGTGGATCAAACATCCTAAATACTCTCTCAAGCACATCTTTGAAGATTTGGAGGGCAGGGTTTCAAGGGTGGTCATCCAGAGGCAAAGAGGAGTCAAATTTCTTGGTGGATCATCTTGTTTAAGGCATGTAGCTCTATCCCTTCTTAAATAACTCAAAAACATGTATTTTACACATGGATTAATAATTGAAAATGGTGATTTTGAATTCAAATAATAAGGTTTTATTGCCTAATGATGAATAATATTTCTTCTTGCTTAGACTTGTGTTTATCCAAGTTATTGGTGATGATTTGTATATGTGGATGCTCGTTGTTTAGGGTTTAACAAATGGGTCTTGAGTAACCCTAATACTGATGTATTTTACCATGAATTTGGAATTGATAAATATATGCACACAAGGTGTATGTGAAAATATCTAAGTGAAATGACTAGTCACGTGTTGATGATGTTTTGAACTAGGGAAATGGCCTAATGGGTATGAGTGGTTAATAAATGGTATGGTAAAGATAATGTTAGCCATGTAATGGGTTAAATTATAACCTTCATGGCTTGATGGCAAAAAAGGGTTAAAGTCCCTAAACATGATATTATATGGTGCTTGAACTAAAGTGTGGTGGCTTGTAAGGGTCTTGATGATGGTACATTGAATTGAATGATGAATTCAAATAAGGCATTGGCTTGTTAAAGTGTTTAATGGATGAATGGTCTCATGAAGACCTTGTGGTCATATATGGTGTTGATTTGGTTAAAATATGTTAAAGTCCTTAAGTGGGAATTTGATGATTGTGGTGTATGGACAATGGGTTAGAGTTCCAATATCCACTAATGAAAGTCACGATGGCTTATGGTTAAAGTCCCTTCCCTACTAAGTGTCTTGAGGTTAGAGTCCTTTGCCTAATAATATTGTTTGTGGTTAAAGTCCCTTGCTTAATAAAATTGCATGTGGTTAGAGTCCCTCGCCAAATGAGATCACTTGTGGTTAAAGTCCCTTAGCTTATAAGGCTTGAGGTTAGAGTCCCTTGCCTAATGAGAATGCATGAGGTTAGAATCTCATGCCTAATGGAAGGGCATGAGGTTAGAGTCCCTTGCCTAACAAAGACGTGTGTATGGGTAAAGTCACTTGTCTAATGAACGCGTATGTGGGTAAAGTCCCTTGTTCAATGAAAATGTGAGTGTGGTTAAATTCCATTACCTAATGAGAAATGGTTTAATCTATAAGGGTGGAAGGCCGGAGTCCTCCACGTCATGACATACGAATGAGTACATCGAGAATATTTGTTAAGCCTTGTTTCCTTGTGGAACTTTCAAACATGTTGTATATATTTCTACATGTATAATTATGTATGTAAATATTATTGAAAATGATGTAATGATTTGGCTTTAAATTATGATGCTATTTTATCATCATCCTTGAGTTACATGCTAGCACTTCAAACACTAACCGTCTCCAAAAATTATGTCCCCAAGCCACATAGGGGCCGGAGCATCTTCTTTTCTTCCTGTGCAGTGATAGGTGTTCAAGCGGTTTGTGTGATTGACATTGAAGTGGTGAGATTTCATACTTTGAAAGTTATGTATTTCATAGTCCTTAGTTTATGTCATAGACTTGTCTTGGATTTAGGTTTGGCTATTGTTAGGGGCATGTCTCGATGTATATATATATTGACTTCAAATTTGTGTAGAGGCATTGTGGGTGACTGTGGACTTGGGTATGTTGGTAGTATGTTGACATTAATAAAATGTTTAGACATTTTCTAAGTTATAATTATAAGATATGTTTCCGCTATTTTGATTATATAGTTGGTGTTCATCCGATACTTGTGGTTTGGATGGATGGTTAGGTTGGGTTATCAGAGTGATCTTCGGCTCGAGTTAGGCTTATATGCTCATAATATAAGGCCTAATTTTCGGTCATCTTAAGTTGGTATCAGAGCCTAGGTTCATGGTCAGTTGGGTGTCCACAATGTCATGTCAAGTAGGTCCTACTCTTTTATGGGGGTAAAGCATGTCACACTTATAAGAGAGGGGCTACAAGACATCTTAGGAATATTTCCCTTTCTTGTGTTTCAATCTCAATCTATAGAGTCTAAGGTATTGGATTTCTCTAATTTCTGTTTGCTATTTTTCAGATCATGCCTCCAAGGATCTAATATGCAGGAAAACCCTTCTAAGGGCCCTATAGATAGAGCTCGTCTGACTTTGGGGTCCAGACCCAGGCTAGGGCTGTGAATTTTGACCATCCTCATAGGGTTCCATCGTTCCCCACTAACCCCGACTATGAGAGTGACCCTTTTATTCTGTCACCTCAAAAGGATACTAGTAATACAGAGTTGTGTCGCTCTATCAACCACTTGACTCAATTGGTAGCCTCTCAATCGGAGCATGGTTCTCTGACTATTATTTCTTCTAAGGCCATAAGAGTTGGCCAATTTATGAGGTTGAAACCTCCTATGTTCATGGGTACGAAGGTTGTGGAGGATCCTCAAGGCTACGTTGATGAAATAGAGAAAATTTTCCAAACCATGCATGCTTCGGAGGTTGAGGCCATTGAGTTTTCTTCCTACCAGTTGAAAGATGTGGCATACCAATGGTATGAAGGGTTGTAATTATCTAGAGGTGTGGATGTTATTTCTTCCTTATGGGAGGAATTCTCTGAGGCTTTCTTAGATCGCTTCTTTTCTCAAGAGTTGAGTGAAGCAAAGGCAGAAGAATTTATAAACATAAATCAAAGGCGGATGACCGTCCAAGTGTATGCCTTGAAATTCTATCGGTTATCTAGGTATGCTCCTGAGATGGTTTCTAGCATGAGGGCTAGAATGCGCAAGTTTGTTTTGAGATTGTCCCGTGAGTTGATGCTTGAGAAAAAAGTGACCTTGTTGATTGAGAACATGGACATCTTTACGTTGATCGTGTATATGCAACAAGTAGAAGAATAGAAGGAGAAACAAGTTGAGTTTAGTGAAAGGCAAGGGAAGAAATTTAGATCTTTCAAGCATAGTGGTAGAGGTGGTGTTAAGTGGCCTACATAAAAGTGGGGGAGATCGAGTTCTTTCTCCTTGATTTATGCTCCTTATTTGAATTCGTCAGGTAATCGATGGTCTCAATTTGGTGGTGGGTTTTGGGCATCGTGTGCCTAATCTCATATTGGTGGGGCTCAGTCGTCTCCATCCTACCCACCTTGTAGATTCTACGATCAGCCTCATTATATGGTCTATGTGAGAAGGGGTGGAATAAATATTTTAGATATCAGATTGGGCACTTGCAGCGAGAGTGCCCCTCTTTAGCAGCTTCTTAGGACAACAGATCCCCTATTTCTACTTTCTCTACTCTTGTACCGAAGGGTAATATGTCTGTTTATGTTTCTATTTCTGGAACCGGTACTGGCCAAAATCATTTGTATGCACTTGCTACTCGCCAGGATTTTAAGGTATCTCCTGATGTTGTATCGGGTATGCTGAAACTTTTCTCCCATGATGTGTATTATTTGCTTGATCCAGGGTCTACTCTTTCTTATGTGACCCCATTTGTGATTGTGCATTTTGGTTTTGGTCCTGAGAGTTTGTCGATTTTCTTTTTTGTTTCTACCCCGGTAAAAGACTCTATGGTTGTTAAAAGAGTCTATAGGGTGTGTGTGGTATCTGTTAGTGGTAGAGAAACTCTTGTGGATTTGATAGAGTTGGAAATAGTTTATTTTGATATTATTCTGGGGATGGATTGGTTGCACTCGTGCTATACTTCTGTAGATTGTCGTACCCGTACGGTCGTGTTTAAATTCCCTAATGAGCCAGTTATTAGATGGGAATGTGGTTTATTTGTGCCCAAGGGGAGATTTATTTCTTATCTTAAGGCCCAAAGGTTGATCTCTAAAGGGTGTTTGTATCACCTGGTCTGAGTTAAAGATTCTAACTCGGAAGAGCCTTCTCTAGGATACGTTCCCATGGCTAGCGAGTTTCCTGAGGTTTTCCCCGATGATCTTCCCGGTATTCCTCCCGATAGAGAAATTGATTTTGGGATTGATCTTAATCCGGACACTCGTTCGATTTCTATCCCTCCTTATAGAATGGGTCCGGCGGAGCTCAAAAAGTTTATGGAGCAATTGAAAGACCTTTTAGATAAAGTTTTCATCCATCCGTGGTTTTTGCTTTGAAAATTTGGCGACATTACCTCTATGGAGTTCACGTTGATATCTTTTCCAATCATAAGAGTCTTCAGTATGTATTTACTCAAAAGGAGTTAAATCTCAGGCAAAGGAGGTGGCTTGAGTTGTAGAAAGACTATGATATTAGTCTCCATTACCATCCGGGTAAAGCTAATGTAGTCGTCGATGCTCTTAGTCGATTGTCCATGGGAGTTTAGCCCATGTGGATGAGGATAAGCAGGAATTGGTGAAGGATATTCAATATTTGGCTAATCATGGAGCTCATCTCACGGGCTCCGAGGATGGTGGTATACTTGTGCATCTGGTATCTCAAACGTCTCTTATTGTTGAGATAAAGAAAAAGCAAGTATTAGATCCCTATTTGATGAGGATCAAAGGTAATGTGGGTCAATAAAAGATGGTTGACTTTGTGATTTGTAGATATGGTATCTTGAGGTACCAAGGTAGGCTATGTGTTCCCTACATAGATGGATTGAGGGAAAGGATTATGGTCGAGGCTCATGAATCTCAATATGTTATTCATCCCAGTTCTACGAAGATGTATCATGATCTTAGAGAATTCTATTAGTGGGGTAATATAAAGCGAGATGTGGCTAGTTATGTGGCTAAGTGTATGGTGTGTTAATAAGTAAAAGTTGAGCACATAAGGCCTGGAGGCTTGTACCAAGAGATTGCCTTGTCCGAGTGGAAGTGGGATGCGATTAATATGGATTTCATTACTGGTCTCCCCCAGTCTCAAAATCAATGTGATTCTATTTGGGTTATTATGGATAGGATGACCAAGTCCGCTCACTTTTTGCCAGTGAGTACTAATTATTCAGCGGAGGATTACGCTAAGTTGTATCTTGTGAAGATTGTGAAATTGCACGGTGCTTCGATTTCTATTAGTTTGGATTGTGGTACTTCACTTTTATCTCACTTTTAGAAGTTATTCCAAATAGGTCTGGGGACTAAGGTATGCCTTAGTACTATTTTCTACCCGTAGATGGACGGACAAGCGGAGAGGACCATCCAAACATTGGAAGATATGTTGCGTGCTTGTGTGATTGATTATGGTGGAAATTGATATGATCATTTTTCTTTGATTGAATTTACCTAGAATAATAGTTACCATTCGAGCATTGGTATGGCGCCTTTTAAGGCATTGTGTCGTAGGAGATGTTGTTCTCCTATTGGATGGTATGAAGTTGGTGAGGTTAAGTTGCTTGGCCCCGATTTAGTTCACCAAGCCTTAAAGAAGGTGAAGGTGATTCATGATAGATTTAAAACCGCTCAAAGTCGCAAAAAGTCCTATGCGGATGTAAGGCATAGCGAATTGAAGTTTAATGTTGGCGATTGGGTATTCTTAAAAGAGTCTCCCATAAAGAGAGTAATTAGATTTGGTAAGAAGAGGACGCTTAGTCCCCGGTATGCCGGTCCCTACTTGATTTCAAAGAGGGTTGGAAATGTTGCCTATGAGTTAGATTTTCCTTCTAGTTTGAACTCTATTCACCTAATTTTTCATGTCTCTATGTTGTGCAGATGTGTGGGTGATCCTTCGTTGGTTGTTCCTTTAGAGGATGTTGGTATTTCGGATTCTTTGTCCTATGAGGAGGTCCCGGTGAGGATCTTAGATCGGCATGTTCGCCAGTTGCAAACAAGAGAGGTGGCTTCGGTGAAGATTCTATGGAAGAACCAAAACTCTGAGGAAGCTACTTGGGAAGCAGAAAGGGACATGAAGTCCAAGTATCTGTATTTATTTTTCATTCCGAAAACTCGTGATTAAGGTATGTGTTAATCGTCTTACCTTGACTTATGTTCTTGATAGACTCTAGATTAAAGACCCCAATGCTTTGAGGTGATTTATGTCCTTTATAGATAATGGGTTCAAGTCCCTAAGTTTTGACTCGAACAAGTGTCATTGATAAATAATGGGTTTGAGTCCCATAGTAAATGAGATGAATGGTTGATTGATATTAATTGTGATGTGTGTTGTATCCTTGTTGTGTGCCTTTTTTCTAATTGTTAAAATATTGGTTGATGAATAATAACTTGTGTTTATGCTTGCCTTACCCGTCATTCGTGAACGAATGATCCAAGTGGGGGAGAATTGAAACACCTAGGCTTTGGACCCTTAGAGAATTCCCTTGATTTGAGGGTTCTGGACTTGGTATGACTTAGAGTACCAGTCGTACCCTATGGATATGAGTTGGTGACCCCTCTCTCATACCCTAGGAAGTGTAGTGAGGGTTGCACACTATCCTAGGTATGAGTTAGCCTCTCTATGATCATATATTAGGGTACAAGTCGTACCTAACCTAGTCGTATAGAGTGTTATCTTGAACTTGAGTGGACTGTTTGTGGTATGAGTTAAAGGTACAGTTTAAGGCACAAGTCGTACCCATTGGATATAAGTCTAGGGTACATGGTCGTACCTTGGACAGTGTATGAGTCCTAGGTGAAGCCTAGGGTATGAGTTAGGGTACCACTCGTACCCTAGGGTACGATTGAGCAAGTGAGTCGTACCCTAACTCAAGGTCATTTTCCAGTTTATAAGTTAAGGGCCCTATGGTTATTTAGTACCTCAAAACCCTAAAGTCCCCTCACTATATAAGTGTCTGTGGCTTCCTAAAGCACATTTTTGAGTGGATCAAACATCCTAAATACTCTCTCAAACACATCTTTGAAAATTTGGAGGCTAGGGTTTCAAGGGTTCATCTAGAGGCAAAGAGCAGCCAAATTTCTCGGTGGGTCATCTTGTTTAAGGCATGTAACTCTATCCTTTGTTAAATAACTCAAAAACCATGTATTTTACACATGGATTAATAATTGAAAATGGTGATTTTGAATTCAAATGATAAGGGTTTTGTTGCCTAATGATGAATAATGTTTGTTCTTGCTTAGACTTGTGTTTATCCATGTTATTGGTGATTATTTGTATATGTGGGTGCTTTTTGTTTGGGGTTTAACAAATGGATCTTGAGTAACCCTAATATTGATGAAGTTTACTATGAATTTGGCATTGATAAAGGTATGCACACAAGATGTTTGTGAAAATGTCTAAGTGAAATGACTAGTCACATGTTGATGATGTTTTGAACTAGGGAAATGGCCTAATGGTATGAATGGTTAATTAATGGTATGGTAAAGATAATGTTAGCCATGTAATCGGTTAAATTATGACCTTGTTGGTTTGATGGAAAAAGAGAGTTAAAGTCCCTAAACATGAACTTAAATGGTGCTTGAATTAAAGTGTTGTATAAGATTGTTAATAAGGAATGAATGAGTTGTAAGGGTCTTGATTACCATACATTGAATTGAATGATGAATTGAAATAAGGAATTGGCTTGTTAAAGTGTTTAATGGATGAATGGTCCCATGAAGACCTTGTGGTCATATATGGTGTTGATTTGGTTAAAATGTGTTAAAGTCCTTAAGTGGGAATTGGATGGTTGTGGTGTATGGACAACGGGTTAGAGTCCTAATGTAGACTAATGAAAGTCACAATGGCTTGTGGTTAAAGTCCTTTGCCTACTAAGTGGCTTGAGGTTAGAGTCCCTTGCCTAATGATATTGCTTGTGGTTAGAGTCCCTTGTTTAATGAAACTGTGTGTGGTTAGAGTCCCTCATTGAGCTCACTTGTGGTTAAAGTCCCTTATCTAATACGGCTTCAGGTTAGAGTCCCTTGCCTAATGAGAATGTGTGAGGTTAGAGTCCCATGCCTAATAAAAGGGCATGAGGTTAGAGTCTCTTGCCTAACAAAGACGTGTGCGTGGGTAAAGTCACTTGTCTAATGAACATGTATGTGGGTAAAGTCCCTTGCCCAATGAAAATGTGAGTGCAGTTAAAGTCCATTACCTAATGAGAAATGGTTGAATCTATAAGGGTGGAAGGTCGGAGCCCTTCAACTCATGACATGCGAATGAGTACATTGAGAATGTTTGCTAAACCTTATTTCCTTGTGGCACCATACGAATATATTGTATATATTTCTACATGTATAATTATGTATGTAAATATTATTGAAAATGATGTAATGATTTGGCTTTAAATGATGATGCTATTTTATCCTCATCCTTGAGTTACATGCTAGCTCTCCAACCGTTAACTGTCTCCGGAAATTATGTCCCCACGCGACATAGGGGTCGTAGCTTCTTCTTCTCTTCCTGCACAGTGACAGGTGTTCAAGCCGCTCGTGTGACTGATATTGAAGTGGTGAGCTTCTATACTTCGGAAGTCATCCATTTCATAGTCCTTAGTTTATGTCATAGACTTGTCTTGGATTTGGTTTTGGCTATTGTCGGGGGCATGTACTGACGTATATATGTATTGACTTTGGATTTGTATAGAGGCATTATGGATGACTGTGGACTTGGGTATGTTGGTAGTATGTTGACATTAATGAAATGTTTAGACATTGTCTAAGTTATGATTATAAGATATGTTTCTGCTATCTTGATTATATAGTCAGAGTTCATCCAACACTTGTGGTTTGGATGGATGGTTAGGTTAGGTTAACGGGGTGATCTCCGATCTGAGTTGGGCTTGAGATGCCCATACGACAAGGCCCGGTCGTGTTAATAGCTAAACATGAAGGTACTAACAAGAGGGAGCTATCCTAACAACCTAAATATCATGAAGATCATAAACAAGAAGGGAGTGAGCTTTAGCATAATCAGAACATCTAACCCAAAATAGAAAATATTACAAAGTAGTCTAATAACAAGGCTCATAATATAAAAGGGGAAAGGGACTCAAAACTGTACCTACAACCTCGTGTACAAATCCATAGCCATTCTGTCACAAACTATACAATAATATCCAAAGTATTACAACCGGATACGTTTGGACAAATAATAACATAAATAGTCCCCCATAAGCCCAAAAGGTACAAATAATCACTAAGAAACCGACAAACATAACATATACCGATCAAACCCACCATCTCTCTCTCTCTGTTCTCTTAATTCTTCTTTCCCCTATTATCTCCCTAATTTGTTCTACAATTAAACAATTTTCTCTTACAAAATACATGATTCTTTCTCTCTCCCTCTTTTCGCTCCATTTTACTCTATACTTTTTCCACATATATTTCCTCAATAAATCAAAATCCTCCGTCGATAATCATAGATTTCATCTTTTCAACAAATATTCTTTCTTACTTCTTCCATTATTAAAGAACGAGATGTACGACCATTTGTTTTAGAGCTTGTTTTATAAATTTTGATTCCTTTTTTCAGTATGAAAGATGAAAGTGTTCATTCAATCTTAATTTAATGCAAAAATAGATGAGATAGAATCTAGCACATAGTATATGGAATGGGTATAGAAACTAGTATAACCTAAATTGAGTATCACAATCCATAGATACCAAATTATATATTTATTCCATGCATTTGTATATTTATTTCATACGCATTTCATACAAATGCGACATATAAGAAATCTCTTTATAAACCAATTCCATCCAATATATAATCTAAAGTATATTTCCATGATTGAATATCACAATCCATAGAGTTTGTATATAATTTGGTATAAAAAAATAAAGTAAAACAATTTGTATACCTATTTCATACATTAAAAAAAAATTAAGCACTCGCATATAACCTGCTATAAAAAGATTAAGTAAAACAGTTACATTCTCATTCCACACGTAAAAAAGTTAGTACCATTTTTCATATTTTATACACAATTCATATACTTAAACATGTCTGTATATAACTTTATATTAAAAAGGATTATGAGAGAGAAGGAAATAATGTTTTTCTTTTCTAAAAATAAAAATATTTTCGGAGAAGGAAAATATTGAAAGATTGGAGGGAAAAAAGATTTGATTTAGTAATGATAATTGCAAATCCCCAAATTTAAGCCTATAAAAATAAGTAGAAGAAAATACTTTCAGATAAATGATTAAGTATCTAAAACTCTTTAGTAAATCTAATATGTTATGCATTGTAATCACCCAATAAATAAATAAATAAATATATATATATATATATATATATATATATATATATATTCTCTTATATAATAAGAGGAAATAAGCAGTTGAAGCAGACACGAGGTCGACATGCCTGCTTCAGCTGCTTCAATTGTGATTTTACTGTATCACCCTAATTAATTATTATAAGTCATTATGTATTAGAAAATTAATAATATATATATATATATATATATATATATATATATTCTCTTATATAATAAGAGGGAATAAGCAGTTGAAACAGGCACGAGGTTGACATGTCTGCTTCAGCTGCTTCAATTGTGATTTTACTGTATCACCCTAATTAATTATTATAAGTCATTATGTATTAGAAAATTAATAATATTTAATTAAAAAATTAAAATAGACATTTATGACATGTCTGTTTTAGCTGCTTCAATCATAATTTTATTATATCATCCATAATTAATTATTAGAGCCCTAATTGAATATTATAAGTTATTTACATATTATAAAATTGATGATATTTAATTAGAAAAAAAATAAAATAGTAGGTATTTATGACATGTCTTCTTCAACTGCTTCAATCGTAATTTTACCGTATCACCCTTAATTAATTATTATAAGTCATCTAAATATTAAAAAATTAATAATATTTAATAAAAAAAAAAGATAAAATAGATATAAAATAAAATTAACGCTTGATGTTTTAAATTAACTTGACGACTTATATGAGACCCTCTTAAAAAATTTTGAATAAACAGCTGAAGCAGGCACGAGGTCGACATGCCTGTTTTAGCTGCTTCAACTGTGATTTTACTGTATCACCCCTAATTAATTATTATAAGTCATTTATGTATTAGAAAATTAATAATATTTAATAAAAAAATTAAAATAGACATTTATGACATGTCTGCTTCAACCTTAATTTTACTATAGCATCCCTAATTAGTTATTAGATCCCTAATTAAATATTATAAGTCATTTACATATTAAAAAATTAATAATATTTAATTAAAAAATAAAATATACATTTATGACATGTTTGCTTCAACTGTTTCAACCGTAATTTTACTGTATCGCCTTTAATTAATTATTACAAGTCATCTAAGTATTAAAAAAATATTTAATAAAAAAGATAGAATAGATATAAAATTAAAATTAACACTTGATATTTTAAATTAACTTGACGACTTATATGAGACTCTCTTAAATTTTTTTCACAAGTATTGTTTTAAAGTAATTCTCCTATATGATAAGTGACAATGAAGCAACTGAAGCAGGTTACTATATCCCCTAATTATTTTAAGTTATTTATGTATTAGAAAATAATAATATTTATAAATAAAATAAAATAGAAATTAATCACATGACTGCTTCAGCTGCTCAGTCGTGATTTACTATATCACCCATGATTAATTATTAAAATTCATCTAAGTATTAATAAAAAATAAAATAGATATAAAATAATAAATTAACTCTTGATCTTTTAAATTAACTTGGCGTCTTATATGAGCACACTTAATTTTTTACAGGTATTTTTTATAATAATTTTACTATGTCACTTCTAATTAGTAGAAAGAAGAAAATTTATAATAAATCATAATAATTTAAAATTTAAATTATTTTTAAAATATAATTAACTATCAATCCCACAAAAGTTTGAACAAGGAGAGTAACATATATTATTTAAAAATTACACAAAAAAGTATTAAAAATTACAATAGTTAACAGCTTAAAATATTTAAAAACATATTAAAACTATGATAAATTATCTAAATTTTATTCGTGTCACATAAATTGAAGCCAAAAAATAATTTATATTGTGCTCGTGCTCGGTATCTAGTATGTATATATATATATATATATATATATATATAGCAATTGACGTTATATATGTGAAATCCTGTAATATTGACAATAAATAATTAATAAAATTATGTGCTTTGAAAGATATATAATGGAAATATACAACAACCAAAGTATCACTATGAATAATATTATCTATAGAGTTACACACCCAATAATTAAAAAAATAGACAAAGAAGAGGTTTATGCCTTGTTAATTAAAATAATTATAATAATCAAATTTTCGGACTGTTACAATTCTGTAGTTAAAAAAGGAAAATAATAAATCTTTTTATTAATTGGACCTCTTTGACAAGAGAAATCTTCTCTTCTTTGAGGTTGACAATATTGTGAACAAAAATCTTCAATCTTCATCTCATTCTAATTCTGAAAATAAGAAGAGAAGGCGTGAATTGGATTAAATATTCTAGTATCGCAAGAAATTTTAATCAAATAAGATACAACTTAACATAGCTCGGGTCGAAATGAAATTTTGCCAATTCAATCTAATTCAATTTTTCGGAGTGCTATAGTTTTATAGTAAAAGGGAGAGAAAATGAAAAATCTTGCATTAATTGGTTATTTTTTAGAAGAAAAATCTCTCCCTCTTTGAAGTTGACAATAACAAAGTTTTTTTTTCTATTAAGCTCGAACATATATCTTACAATTTTTTATTTAAACTTCACCTCAAATCATAATCAAATATACCTCTACAATCATCAAAATTATCCGGGCTTCATGTTAACGAATGTAAAATTCAAGAAAATTCATTTATTATTCTACAACTTTAAAATAAATTTAAGATATAGACAATTTACCTCAATTCATAAGTAAATTTACCTCTGCATTCATCAACCATCCAGACTACATGAAAAGAATGTAAAATTCAAGAAAAATAATATAAGTAATGTTGGTAAAAGAATATAAACCTAAAAATCAATATAACAACTTTTTTTTTGGAAGAATCATAAGAAAGCTTAAAACAACAATTGTTTCTTTGACCTCAATTTGCTATGATATAAGTAATAGGAAAAGAATAACTATTACAAATTAAAAAGGAAAATAGTTAAAGAAAACAAAATATTTTTTCCATTAATCAAGGACATGTTAATAGGGAAAAAGTTAAAATGTTGGAAACTTTTTTCCTTTTGATCTAAATATTAAGATTCTTTTACCTAGTTCAATAAGGAATGATTCTTAAAATAACAAATTTAGATTGATTTCAAATTCCTAATAGACTAATAATTAAATAATAATTATTTAAGAAAATAGTAAAAAAGATGATTTTGTCTATTACAAACTCTTTTAATGAAGGATAAAAAGTCCAAATCATTTTTCTAAGGGTCTTCACACTTTTAATATATTATAAATATAGATGTGGATGTAGATGTAATTCATTTCTTAACCATGTTTGATGCTGTATTTTATGAAGGAAAAAGAATCTAAATATACAAGATTAGATTGTTTAATGCAAGTTATAGAAAAACTTTTAAATTTGCAAGTTATACCAACTTTTATTAAAAATAAAAGAAAAAATATTTTTTCTAAAAAAGCAAGTAAATACCAACTCAAATAAGAAAAATACCGATTTTATATAACTAATAATAAATATCTTTTACTTAAAAATAGATTGCAGTTAATAATAGATACCAATCACACCCCAAATCTCTCATTAATTATTTTTTCCCACTTTTTAAAGCATACACCTTTTCGGTTCATCTTCTTCAATAACTTGCATTTTTTTTAACAAAAATATATGATTTTTCAATCATAATCTTTCAAAAAAATATTATTTTAGGCAATGTTTTAGGGCACAATGATTTTAGTATTTTATGTTAAAATCAATTTCTTGAGTTTTTAATTTAAAAATCGTGACTCACAATATGAATTGTGATAATTTGCGTTGAATAATGATACATCATGGAGGAAGATGGGATGCACAAGTGTATCTTGATTATTAACTTGATATTTTACGTTAATTCTTTTTTTCTTTTTGAAATATATTGTCTTTTTTAGTGATTAAGAAAAAGACATTCAGAGAAAAAGTTAATTTTTTTTATATTTATTTTTGATTATGTGATTTTGACATGTTGATTTTTCGCGAGAATGTGGTGGAAAGTCACAAAAAATATTGTTCAATTAATTTATAGGTGTATGATTATTGATCGTCAAATGTTTTCATTCGGTCATATTACATTCAGTAACCTATTATGATATTATATTTATTGTTTCATTAATTTTTTTAATTTTTAATTTTTTTTTTATGTGTATGTTTTGTTAGTATTAAAATATGTATGTTTATCGTTCTTTTTTTTATGTGCATGTTTTGTGAGTTTTAAAATATATTGTGATTTTCGAATAACATATCTTTACCGATTATTGAATATTAATTACGTAACAATTATGTATTATGTTTGCAGGTAGACCTAAAAAGTTTTTCTATAGATGAAATTATGCATGATGCGAATACCAAGTATAAAAGATTGCTAAATGCAATAGCAAAATAACTTAAGACCGACATCAACTCGATTCAAATTGAGATTAAGTTCTTGATTGAGAGATGCTCACCAATGATCATACACAATGATACAAGAGTCATGATGTATCTAGATAAAAAAAATGGTTGTTATCAATGATCATACACAATGACAAAGTCATGTTAAATTTTTGTTATGTTTCTGGATTATGTTTTCAGATATTGAAATATGTTTTTTATTGATCTTATGGAAACAATATCATCTTTAGATTCAATAATGTAATTTTTTGCTTACGAAATTGTAGACTCAATATGTTATGTAAATTTTAATTCATATTGTTACCACACATATGTATACTGAAAAACAGAAGTAGATAGCCGATAAAAAAATATTAAAACTGCATAATTATTGATTTTATACATTTGATATTAATTTTAATACCACAAAAATACTTGATGTAAACAAAATATAGTGGAATACGATTTATATCGCAAATCATAAGTTCACGAGTTCAACAATTTTAAGATATTTTATATCAAATTTAATACAAAAAATCATTCCCATTCAGTAAGAAAAACAATTACTATTTGTAGCCCATATCATATATTCAACAATTTAGCAATTTCATTCACTTGATATCACCTTTAATACCAACAAAATTTTTGATGTCAAGTATGTTATAATATATATATATATATATATACACATGTATATATACATACATACATACCTACATACATACATACATACATATATATATATATATATAGTCACTAGTAGTTTTTAGTGACTCAGGTTGAACAAACCAAATGCAGTCCTTGATTTGTCGCTTGGGCTAGACACTATTTTCTTATTTGCAATTCTTGTTAATTTTGCTTAAGTTTTTTATTTTATTTTTATAAACAAATCTATATTAATTATTGTTTCTGCAATAGTATAGTTTACCTTAATTTAGTGAAAACTCTAATTTGCAATCTAGTTGGATGCACTTAGATTCTTGTTGAAGGCATGATTAGGATTCTTTTATATACTAATATATCTAAACTGAAGGATAATAAATGAAGATATAATATTGACCAGATTTTACTTTTTCCACAATTATTAACACAGTTATTAAGGATAAATTGAATACTAAACCCTAAGAAAATGGAGTTACTTTTTACTTTAAAGAAAGGAGAAAATGGTTGTTTTTTTTTTGAATTCTTGATAATTTTAAATGAGAGTTTTTTTGAAAAAAAAAAGTAAGAATGATAATAAATGTAGATATAATATTGACCATATAACTTGCACAATTGGTATCAGAGCCTATGTTAGTTACAGTTACGAAAGTAGTATATATTTGGATTTATTTGATTAGTTTATTAATTATGATAAAGTTAGATTTAGATATCCACCAAAATATTATAAACATTGTTTAGATGAATAACGTACGAAATCCACAAAAATATAAAGAATTAAAACAAATAATATCTGAAAAACGTAAAGAATTAAAAATAAGGATAGAAAGACTATAGTATAAAATAATTGTCAGAGTTAGTAAAAATTCAATAAATGCACAAAAAGAAGAAATATCAAATTTATAATCAACAATAGATAGTCTAGAATATATATACCAACATAACCTATATACGTTCAAATAAAATGAATAAAGAAGAATTTATAATAGACGAAAAATTATATGAAAATCACGAAGGATCAAAAATAAAAATAGTATTCTCTAATTTAGGAAGAAGATATAAGAAAATAAGTGAACACTTATATTTAATGTTAGAAAAAAAAAAGAATTAAAATTAGAAGATAAGCTGACAGTCATGGTAAGAATAGAAAGAGAAAACGAAGAAAGAGATAGAAAAAAAAGAAAATAGATAAAATAAAACAACAAACCACAGAAGAAATACAAAAAATAGAAGAAACTAAAAATAGTAGGATTGTTGAATTAGAAAAAGAACTACAAATGCTAAAAGATTTGTGTGAAAAAAAAATAGAAAGAAAAAGAAGAAAAAGAAGAAAAAGATAAAGAACAAAATTTATTAAACGAGATAAATCAATTTAAAGAAAAATTAGAAATAAAAAATAAAGAATCAGAAACCAGTGAATTAGAAATAAATATAATAGATGCTGAAGAATCAGATAATTATGATTCGGAAGATAGTGAAACATATACAAAAATTCTAGAAAACATAGGAAAACTAGAAATTAATAAAAAACAAGAAGTAATTAATAAAGAAAATCTAGAACTAATAAATATAGAAGTAAATAATCTAGATAAAAATATAATACCTAGTACATCAGAAATAAGAAAACCAACATATAATTACAAAAGTAAGTTTAAAAGATATAATTCAAAGGATGAATATAATAAATGGACACCAAAATAAATAATTAATTACAACTTTTTAGATTTAGACTGTGTAATAGACACAAATAAAACAATACAACTATGGGTAGGATACATGTCAAAACAATTATTAGATAACAAAATAGATACAATAAACACACCAGAATATATAGAAAAGACATTAATAGGAACAGTAAAGTTATGATTTTTAAACCTAGCCGAAGCAAGTAAAAAAGTATTAAGATCTGATAATAAAACAGAAGGAACATCAACAACTACTAAAATATCACCAATAGAAATATTGAAAAAATATGAAATAGCTATAAGTGATGAATTTAGCAGTGTAACAACAGAAGAAGAAGAAGAAGAGCAAAATAAAGAAAAAGATACGAATAGGAATTTAATGTTAAAACTAGCAATATGTAATATGTGCTATATAGATGAGTATATGTGTGCATTCAAAGAATATTATTATAAAGGAACATATAATATAGAAGAAAGTAAAGAAATAAGAAGATTATATTTTAGTAAATTACCTGAACCATTTAATTCAAAAATAATAAAGAGTTGGGATGAAGCAAAAATAGTAGATACCCTAGGAGCAAGAATAAAATTTTTACAACAATAGTATAGAAATCTATGTGAAAAATATAGAGAAGAAATAAAAATGGAAAAAACATTAATAAGAAATTTAGTATGTTGCAAAGATAAAATAGCACCTCAATTTGGATGTGAAGAAAGATATTATAAGAAAAGAAAAAGACATAAGAAATATAAGAAATTCAAAAAATCAAAATATAAATATAAGAAATCAAGAAAAAGATATTATGTAAAAAATTATAAACATAAAAGACCAAATAGGAAAAAGAAATCTATAAAAAAATGTACTTGTTATAATTGTGGAAAACTAGGACATTTAGCTAGAGATTGTAAAATACCTGAAAATCCAAAAAAGAAACAAATATCAGAAATAAAAATAAAAAATACAGAATATATGCAGATAGATTAAATAGATTACGAATTAGAAAGTGAAGATAGTATATATGAAATTTTGGAGAATGAAACAGATACTGAAATAGATAGTGATTTAGATGAATCAAATGACTGGAGAAGATATAAAAATAATAACAAAGGAATAATATTTAAATGAAGAAGGAACTGATCAAAAAATAATATTTTATAATAATATATTTGATAAAATAAAAGGAAAAGAGTTAGACTTAAGTGTAGAAAAAATATTTAAATACCAACAAGAAAAAATATATTTAGTAGAAAAAAGGAAGAATACTACATAGTAAGCCAAAAAGAACATGTAATAGACTGTAGATATGCAAAAGGAAGAGCTAGTATACCACTAGTAACAAAGAGAATGATTAATAAAGAAATAAACGATATAAAAAGTAAAGACCCAATAAAATATGGAGGAACAGAGATATTAATAAAAGCATGTTTTAGAGAAGGAATAGATACACCAATAGAATTATATTTAGCAGATGATAGAATTATAAAACCTATAGAAAAAAGTATAATAACTTCCATAACAGGAATTTAATATACCAAAAATTTAAATTTATAATAAGTGTGAATTATTCAGTAGCAATAATAGATAAAAATATAGATAAATCATTAGTGTTATATTGGAAAATATCAGGAATAGAACTAACCCTAGGAAGTAAAATATTTAGAGCAAGATGTAAAAATCTATATGTATTAACAACAAAATATAAAATAACAGGAAAAAATAAAATTAATAAAATACAAATAAAAAGTCCTTTTGAATAATTTGTAAAAACAATTGATAATAATGATTATACTTACAAAAATATAGACATAGAAGAAGATTTAGAAATAATAAATGATAGAATAAGTACAACAAAAAGAATAGCTCATGAAAAACTAGAATCATCAAGCTCATAAAAAAGAACAAGTTATGAAACAACTTCAACAGTTAATTTAAATCAATATTACATAACAGGAACAATAAATGAAAAAGAATATTTAATACTCTTAAACACAGGACAAGAAGAAAAGTATATAGCAAAATATCTAGTAAAAAGTGAAGAAATAAAATCTAATAGTAATATATGCCCAGATCTACCAAGGAGTCTAATAAACATTAAAGATACGGTAGAAAAAGAAATAATAATAGGAGTAAGAAAAATAAAAATAGAATTTGAAATAAAAGAAGAAATGCAAAAAACAGATATAATATTAGGAATAAAATGGTTAGAACAAGTAAAACCATACAATAGAACATACACAATTATCTATAACATATAATAAAGAAAAGTTATTCCTAAAAAGAACTTTGACATGACATGAAAATATATGTACTTGTAAACATAATAGTAGAAGAATATTATAATAGGTATTATACACCTATGATAGATACAGGAGTAGAAGCAAACTTATGTAGATACAACTGTTTACCAGAAAGTAAATGAGATTAATTAAAAGTACCAATAGTAGTCAAAGGATTTAATAATGAAGGAAGTTTAATTACTTATAAAGTTAAGAATGTAAAAATACAGATATGGGATAAAATAATAACAATAGAAGAAATCTATAATTATGAACTAACATCAAAAGATATGCTTTTAGGAAAGTCATTTTTAGATAAATTATACCCACATATAATAACTAAAACAGATTGGTGGTTTACAACACCATGTAAACAAAAAGTAAGAGCAAAAAGAGTTATTAATAAAATAAGAAAGAAAACTGATTGGATAAAAGGAAGTGAAAAAATTACACAAAAGTTAGAAAATATAAAAAATACAGAAGACACAGTAGAACTAGTTGTATTTTTGATAAATAAAAAAGAAATAACCATATTTTCAATAGATAAGGTAGAAATAATAAAGAAAAGATTAAGACAATTATATAGTGAAGATCCATTAAAAGGATGGAAAAAAACATAAAACGACTATAAAAATTGAATTAATAGATAAAAATAGCATAATAACTCAAAAACCATTAACATATAATTTTGACGATTTAAAAGAATTTAAAATGCATATAGATGAATTATTAGAAAAATAATATATACAAAAAAGTAATAGTAAACACAATAGTCCAGCATTTATAGTAAATAAACATAGTGAACAAAAAAAAAGGAAAAAGTAGAATGGTTATTGACTATCGAAATTTAAATGCAAAAACTTTGACAGACAATTATCCAATACCAAATAAGATATTGAAAATAAGACAAATACAAGATATAACTACTTTAGTAAATTTGACTGTAAATCCGAATTTTACCACTTAAAGTTAGATGATAATTCTAAGGAATTAACCGCATTTACGATACCACAAGGATTTTATGAATGGAACGTATTACCATTTGGATATAAAAATGCACCAGGTAGATATACCAACACTTTATGGATAGTTATTTTAAACAATTACCTAATTATATAGTATACATAGATGATATACTACTATATACAAAAACTAAAGAGGAACATTTAAGATTATTAGAACAATTTACAGATATAATAGAAAAATCAGGAATAAGTTTAAGTGGAAAAAAAGCCGAAATTATGAAAAACCAGATAGAGCTTTTAGGAATAAAATAGATAAAAGTGGAGTAAAAATGCAACAACATATAGTACAAAAAATAATAAATTCAAAAGAAGAATTAGATACAAAAAAGAAATTACAATCATTTTTAGAATTAGTAAACAAAAAAAAAAAATATATACCAAAATTAGCAAAAAAAACTAAAGCCTTTACAGAAAAAAATAAAAAAGGATGTAGAATATAATTACAACGAAGAAGATAAAAAACAAGTTCAGAAAATAAAAATACTTTGTAAAGAATTACCAAAATTACAATTCCCAGATGAAAATAAAAAATTTACTTATATAGTAAAAGCAGACGCAAATGAATATAGTTATGGAGGAGTACTTAAATATAGATGTGAAGAAGAAAAATTAGAACAACATTGTAGATACTACTCAGGTACATTTAATGAAACAGAAATAAAATGGGAAATAAATAGAAAAGAATTATGTTCATTATATAAATGTTTATTAGCATTGGAACCATATATTGTATATAACAAATTTATTGTGAGAACAAATAATACCTAGGTTCGATGGTGGTTGAAAAATACAAAACTCAGTTACGATGAAGGAAATTCGGAGATTAGTATTGAATATATTAAATTTTACATTTACGATTGAAGTAATCAAGACTGACAAGAATGTTATTGCAGATTACATATCAAGACAAAGCTACTCAAACTAATTTACCAATGGAAGAAGATGATGTCAAAGATACCCAAACAGACTTAATATTACAAATGTTTGAACAAATGAAGTTATTACAAAAACGAGTTATCACATTAACTACTAAAGTTACAGATGTAAAAGTGTAGGTTGAGCACTATAAAAAACAAGAAAAAGCTATTAGCAAAGATACTGTGCAGGAAGAGCACATTAAAAAACTAAACCTAGAAGATGACGATGAGAAACACCTAAAAACTCAAATTACTAACGAAATTACAGTTATAGCTGCAGGCGCAGATGATGTATCCAAGGGAAAGAATATAGTCACTCAAAATAAACCTGAACCACCAAAGAAAAAGAATTATAACCTCAACCATATATTCTCAAAACCATATACACCAAATATACAAAAATCAGAGTCATCCATACCTCCCCAGATACACACATATTCCGAATCACTCAATCAATAAAAGCAGACTTATATCCATATCACTCGTACATATATTGATAATATTTATACTTTACAAAAATTGTTAAATACAAAACCTATCCAGAGTAAAGATTTAGTGAAACAACACCAAGGATATATTACACAAAAGTGGCAGAACTATAACAAACTTATTGCTTTGCCTGACACCAGTGCAAACGTAATTACTTCATGTTACTATTATGGACTATTATCTACAGTTTACACAATTAGTGGAGAAGAGTTAACAGGAATTCCAGATATTCACAAAAGATTTATGGATTATAAAAAGATTATGAAGGGACAATTATTCTATGTCCGTTTCTACTCAACACCAGCAGAAATATTGTTTGATGAAATAAAATAGACAATTACTGTTGTCAAGATAGGAATGACACGAGATTATATTATCCCTGAAGAAATATGTGAACAAGAAGAGATAACCAAAAATCAGATACCGGACTTCTACCGAAACAAGAGAGTTATTGGACTTAGCAGTATATTGACTGAGTTAGCAAATAATTATATAAATCAAAACCCAGTTTGGATTTACTATAACAGAAATTAATTATTAGTTTACTCTGCTTATAAAAATATTCGAGAAAATGATAGAGAAGAGATAAGAAAATGGATCATAATGATCCTAAAACTAGAAGAATTACCAGTCACAAGATCTATTACGAAAGAAATTATTTCAGAAGATGCTATGGATCAATTATGTAAATAGGTTGACCAAAGATACGATGACCACATATGCAGCAGATGTAGTGAAAGACACAACTTTATTCCATATGTGATGCTACAATAGCAAGAAGATAAAAAAAAGCAGCAACTACGACAAGAAGATAATAACAACGGATCAATAATAGAGAAATAAAAGACAAAGGAGACAAGTTAGAAAGCTACATATGGAAGAATAGTTAGTTTTTCTTAACTTATTTTTACGTAAAATGTATAGCATTATTAGAGTACCATTATTACTCTTGACTTTCTGGCACCTATCATTACTAGTCTTAATAGCCTTTAAGACTTTTTGATTTCTACTTTTTTATAAAGTAGTTTTTGTAGAATTATATTAGGACAGGTGTAAAGTAAAATAGTATACGCGTTTTCATTTTTAGGTTATAAATAGACGAGCATCCGCTCAGATAAAGGGTAAGTCTTCATGAGTTGAAGCAAAACCCTCTCTTGTATACAAAAAACTTTTGAATTATTTAATAAAAATAGGTATATTTCAAAGGAAAAGCTATGAATCATCAAACAGCTATGAAAATCTAGAATTATCAGATTTACCAGAACAAGTATTTATATTTATGATTATGAATAGCTAAATTCATAAATTCCTGACAATCATGATATGATAAAATAAGTTCATGTTAGTTACTTTATAGTAGAATTATTCAAAAAAATAGCATGTTAAGAAGTTTATTAGCAAAGTGGAAAAGGAGAAAAATCCCTAAAGAACTATGCCATCCTAAAGGTCAAACCGGTGAGGCAAGAAAGCCGTGATAGGGGAGTAGCCAGAGTAGAGGCGTTGTTTAAGGGAAAAGTATCCAGATTATCATGCTAATAGTGACCGAAGAACATGTTATTTAAGGATAATCTAGTATATAATAATCTAAAATGATCATATTTTGTTATGTGTATGATTGAAGGGAATATTTTAAAAAAACATCATATAAAAAATGAATACTTATTTATCTGACGAAATGGTAGATAAATTTAAAATACTTGTTTTGTATATACTTAAGGATATAGGAATTGTAGATATAAGAAAAATTATATTGGAAAAAATATTTGATAAATATTTTATGACTAGAATAGATTACATACCTCACCTACCTATTTATTCTTACAAATAATTACATACCAAACCTACACATCAATCATGATAAATTACGTATATTCAGAATATTAAAAAATGGATATGAAAAATATACAATTAATAGAAAACCTAATGAAAATAAATCTAGAAAAATATATGAGAACTAAGGATATAAAATATATAGAATTCCTTAATGAAAATATATAAGAGTTATTAAAATTAAAACCAACAACTAATAAATACTATGACAAAGTATTTAATTACTAGAATCCAATTCCAAGTTATCCTAGTTATTCGTAGAAACCTAAGCATAATATGAATAATATGACAAGTTATATATCTGATGAAACTGAGATACTTGTTTTATATATCATAAAAGACTTAGAATTAAAAGACATAAAGAAAATAGTATGGGAAAAAATATTTAATTTTGAAGATGAGTTACTAAGTACTAATTGGATAGAAGATGAATTAAAAAATATAGATTTCTATGATAGAAATAATTCAGATAGTTATTATTCAGATGGATATTATACAGATTAAAAATGTTAGAATATATTAACAGAGTTAGAGAAAAACAAAGTTGGCTATACGAAGAAATTAATTATAGAAATCAGCTTAGAAAAGGAAGAGAACAATTAAAAGAAAGATTAATTTGGATAAAAAAACCCATAAAACAACTAGAATTAAAAGACAGTTTAGAATATGATTAGACATATAATTATTTATAGACGAAAAAGACAGGATAATGAACGAAATAGATAACCTAGAATTTAATATCAGATATTGTATAATTAGAATAAATTATTACAAAGAAATTTGTAGTATCACAACTACTTTAGGATAAAATGATAGATTATGAGTATTTAAAATATTGGAGACAAGATATGGAAGAAATAAGATTAACAGAAATACTGATGAAAGAGAATTTAATTGAATATTTTAGAACAAAAGATATAGAATATTTAGAATACCTCCAAAATAATATACAAGAATTAAAAAGACTAAGAGAAAAAAACTAAAGAATATTACAGTAAAGCATTTTATCAAATATCATCCAATCACATCCCAAGATATGAACATTAATAAGATTAAAATAAATAAACTAAAAATAAAAATGTTTAGAGAAGTTAAGAAATATCCACGCACAAATAAAAATAGATCCATTAGAGCTATAATATATCTATGTAAGTTACTCAAGTTATCCCCCCCTACAATTGGTGTCAAAGCCTATGTTATTTACAGTTACGGAAGTAGTATATATTTGGATTTATTTGATTAATTTATTAATAATGATAAAGTTAGATTTATATATCCACCAAAATATTATAAACATTGTTTAGATGAATAACGTACAAAATCCACAAAAATATAAAGAATTAAAACAAATAATATCTGAAAAACGTAAAGAATTAAAAATAAGGATAGAAAGACTATAGTATAACATAAATGTCGGAGTTAGTAAAAATTCAATAAATGCACAAAAAGAAGAAATATCAAAGTTAGAATCAACAATAGATAGTCTAGAATATATATATCAACATAACCTATATACGTTCAAATAAAATGAACAAAGAAGAATTTATAATAGACGAAAAAACATATGAAAATCACGAAGGATCAAAAATAAAAATAGTATTCTCTAATTTAGGAAGAAGATATAAGAAAATAAGTGAACACTTATGTTTAATGTTAGAAAAAGAAGAATTAAAATTAGAAGATAAGTTGGCAGTCATGGTAAGAATAGAAAGAAAAAACGAAGAAATATACAGAAAAAAAAGGAAATAAATAAAATAAAACAACAAACCATAGAAGAAATACGAAAAATAGAAGAAACTAAAAATAGTAGGATTTCTAAATTAGAAAAAGAACTACAAATGCTAAAAGATTTGTATGAAAAGGGACAGAAAGAAAAAAAAAAGAAAAAGATAAAGAACAAAAATTATTAAACGAGATAAATCAATTTAAAGAAAAATTAGAAATAAAAAATAAAGAATCAGAAACCAGTGAATTAGAAATAAATACAATAGATGCTGAAGAAACAGATAATTATGATTCTTAAGATAGTGAAACATATACAGAAATTCTAGAAAACATAGGAAGACTAGAAATTAATGAAAAACAAGAATTAATTAATAAAGAAAATCTAGAACTAATAAATACAGAAGTAAATAATCTAGATAAAAATATAATACCTAGTTCATCAGAAATAAGATAACAAACATATAATTACCTGTCTTTTTTCATACTAATCTTTTAGCATTTGTAGTTCTTTTTCTAATTCAGCAATCCTACTATTTTTAGTTTCTTCTATTTTTTGTATTTCTTTTGTGGTTTGTTGTTTTATTTTATCTATTCCCTTTTTTTCTGTCTATTTCTTCGTTTTCTCTTTCTATTCTTACCATGGCTGCCAACTTATCTTCTAATTTTAATTCTTTTTTTTCTAACATTAAATATAAGTGTTCACTTATTTTCTTATATCTTCTTCCTAAATTAGAGAATACTATTTTTATTTTTGATCCTTCGTGATTTTCATATGTTTTTCGTCTATTATAAATTCTTCTTTGTTCATTTTATTTGAACGTATATAGGTTATGTTGATATATATATTCTAGACTATCTATTGTTGATT
The DNA here is from genome assembly GCA_030864215.1 of Capsicum pubescens. NCBI lineage: Eukaryota > Viridiplantae > Streptophyta > Magnoliopsida > Solanales > Solanaceae > Capsicum > Capsicum pubescens. The sequence goes on along the minus strand of CM061544.1, from coordinate 185,298,780 downwards.
TTAACTTTGATATTTCTTCTTTTTGTGCATTTATTGAATTTTTACTAACTCCGACAATTATATTATACTGTAGTCTTTCTATCCTTATTTTTAATTCTTTACGTTTTTCAGATATTATTTGTTTTAATTCGTTATATTTTGTGGATTTTGTACGTTATTCATCTAAACAATGTTTATAATATTTTGGTAGATATCTAAATCTAACTTTATCATAATTAATAAATCCAAATATATACTACTTCCGTAATTGTAAATAACATAGGCTTTGATACCAATTGTAGGGGTGTGTGGATAACTTGAGTAACTTAAATAGATGTATTATAGCTCTAATGGATCTATTTTTATTTGGGCGTGGATATTTCTTAACTTCTCTAAACATTTTTATTTTTAGTTTATTTATTTTAATCTTATTAATGTTCATATCTTGGGGGGTGATTGGATGGTATTTGATTAAATGCTTTACTTTAATATTCTTTAGTTTTTTCCTCTTTGTCTTTGTAATTCCTGTATATTATTTTGGAGGTACTCTAAATATTCAATTTCTTTTGTTCTAAAATATTCAATTAAATTCTCTTTCATCAGTATTTTTGTTAATCTTATTTCTTCCATATCTTGTCTCCAATATTTTAAATACTCATAATCTATCATTTTATCCTAAAGTAGTTGTGATACTACAAATTTCTTTGTAAAAATTTATTCTAATTGTACTATATCTGATATTAAATTCTAGGTTATCTATTTCGTTAATTATCCTGTCTTTTTCGTCTATAAATAATTCTATGTCTAAATCATATTCTAAATTGTCTTTTAATTCTAGTTGTTTTATGGTTTTATTTATCCAAATTAATCTTTCTTTTAATTGTTCTCTTCCTTTTCTAAGATGGTTTCTATAATTAATTTCTTCGTATAGCCAACTTTGTTTTTCTCTAACTTTGTTTATATATTCTAATATTTTTAATTTGTATAATATCCATCTGAATAATAACTATCTGAATTATTTCTACCATAGAAATCTATATTTTCTAATTCATCTTCTATCCAATTAGTACTTAGTAACTCATCTTCAAAATCAAACATTTTTTCCCATATTATTTTCTTTATGTCTTCTAATTCTAAGTCTTTTATGATATATAAAACAAGTATCTTAGTTTCATCGGATATATAACTTGTCATATTATTCATATTATGCTTAGGTTTGTACGAATAACTTGGATAACTTGGAATTGGATTCAAGTAATTAAATGCTTTATCATAGTATTTATTAGTTTTTTATTTTGATTTTAATAACTCTTGTATATTTTGATTAAGGAATTCTATATATTTTATATCCTTAGTTCTCATATATTTTTCTAGATTTGTTTTCATTAGGTTTTCTATTAATTGTATATTTTTCATATCCAGTTTTCAATATTCTGAATATACGTAATTTATCATGATTGATGTGTAGGTTTGATATGTAAGTATTTGTAAGAATAAGTAGGTAGGTGAGGTATGTAATTTATTCTAGTCATAAAATATTTATCAAATATTTGTTCCAATATGATTTTTCTTATATCTACAATTCCTATATCCTTAAGTATATACAAAACAAGTATTTTAAATTTATCTACCATTTCGTTAGATAAATAAGTATTCATTTTTCATATGATGCTTTTTCAAAATATTTCCTTCAATCATACACATAACAAAATATGATCATTTTAGATTACTATATACTAGATTATCCTTAAATAACATGTTCTTCGGTCACTATTAGCATGGTAATCTGGATACTTTTCCCTTAAACAGCACCTCTACTCTGGCTACTCCCCTATCATGGCTTTCTTGCCTCACCGGTTTGACCTTTAGGATGGCATAGTTCTTTAGGAATTTTTCTTCTTTTCCACTTTGCTAATAAACTTCTTAACATGCTATTTTTCGAATAATTCTACTATAAAGTATCTAACAAGAACTTATTTTATCATATTATGATTGTCAGGAATTTATGAATTTAGCTATTCATAATCATAAATATAAATACTTGTTCTGGTAAATCTGATAATTCTAGATTTTCCATAGTTGTTTGATGATTCATAGCTTTTCCTTTGAAATATACCTATTTTTATTAAATAATTCAAAAGTTTTTTGTGTACAAGAGAGGGTTTTGCTTCAACTCATGAAGACTTACCATTTATCTGAGCGGATGCTCGTCTATTTATAACCTAAAAATGAAAACGCGTATACTATTTTACTTTACACCTGTCCTAATATAATTCTACAAAAACTACTTTACAAAAAAGTAGAAATCAAAAAGTCTTAAAGGCTATTAAGACTAGTAATGATAGGTGCCAAAAAGTCAAGAGTAATAATGACACTCTAATAATGTTATACATTTTACGTAAAAATAAGTTACGAAAAACTAACTATTTTTCCATATGTCGCTTTCTAACTTGTCTCCTTTGTCTTTTATTTCTCTATTATTGATCCGTTGTTATTTTCTTCTTATTGTATTTGCTCCTTTTTTTTTATCTTCTTGTTATTGTAGCATCACATCTGGAATAAAGTTGTGTCTTCCACTACATCTGCTGCATATGTGGTCATCGTATCTTTGGCCAACCTGTTTACAAAATTGATTCATAGCTTCTTCTGAAATAATTCATTTCGTAATAGATCTTGTGACTGGTAATTCTTCTGGTTTTAGGATCGTTATGACCCATTTTCTTATCTCTTCTCTATCATTTTCTTGAATATTTTTACAAGCTAGTAAACTAATAATTTATTTATGTTATAGTAAATCCAAACTGGGTTTTGATTTATATAATTATTTGCTAACTCAGTCAATATACTGCTAAGTCCAATAACTCTCTTATTTCGGTAGAAGTCCATCTGACTTTTGGTTATCTCTTCTTGTTCGCATATTTCTTCAGGGATAATATAATCTCGTGTCATTTCTATCTTGACAACAGTAATTGTCTGTTTTATTTCATCAAACAATATTTCTGTTGGTGCTGAGTAGAAACGGACATAGAATAATTGTCCCTTCGTAATCCTATTATAATCTATAAATCTTTGTGAATATCTGGAATTCCTGTTAACTCTTCTCCAGTAATTGTGTAAACTGTAGATAATAGGCCATAATAGTAACATGAAGCAATTAAGTTTGCACTGGTGCCAGGCAAAGCAATAAGTTTGTTATAGTTCTGACATTTTTGTGTAATATATCCTTGGTGTTGTTTTGCTAAATCTTTTCTATGGATAGGTTTTGTATTTAAATTTTTTTGTAAAGTATAAATATTATGAATATATGTACGAGTGATATGGTTATAAGTCTGCTTTTGTTGATTGAGTGTTCGGAATATGTGTGTATCTGGGGAGGTATGGATGACTCTGATTTTTGTATATTTGGTGTATATGATTTTGAGAATATCTGGTTGAGGTTATAATTCTTTTTCTTTGGTGGTTCAGGTTTATTTTGAGTGACTATATTCTTTCCCTTGGATACATCACATACGCCTGCAGCTGTAACTGTAATTTCGTTAGTAATTTGAGTTTTTAGGTGTTTCTCATCATCACCTTCTAGGTCTAGTTTTTTAATGTGCTCTTCCTGCACAGTATCTTTGCTAATAGCTTTTTCTTGTTTTTTATAGTGCTCAACCTGCACTTTTACATCTTTAACTTCAGTAGTTAATGTGATAACTCGTTCTTGTAATAACTTCATTTGTTCAAACATTTGTAATATTTAGTTTGTTTGGGTATCTTTGACATCAGCTTCTTCCATTGGTAAATCAGTTTGAGTAGCTTTGTCTTGATATGTAATCTGCAATAACATTCTTGTCAGTCTTGATTACTTCAATCGTAAATGTAAAATTTAATATATTCAATACTAATCTCTGAATTTCCTTCATCGTAACTGAGTTTTGTATTTTTCTTATTAACCACCATCGAACCTGGGTATTATCTGTTCTCACAATAAATTTGTTATATACAATATATGGTTCAAATGCTAATAAACATTTATATAATGAACATAATTCTTTTCTATTTATTTTCGATTTTATTTATGTTTCATTAAATGTACCTGAGTAGTATCTACAATACTGTTCTAATTTTTCTTCTTCACATCTATATTTAAGTACTCCTCCATAACTATATTCACTTGGGTCTGCTTCTACTATATAAGTAAATTTTTTATTTTCATCTGGGAATTATAATTTTGGTAATTCTTTACAAAGTATTTTTATTTTCTGAACTTGTTTCTTATCTTCTTCATTGTAATTATATTCTACATCCTTTTTAAATTTTTTCTGTAAAGGCTTTAGGTTTTCTGTTAATTTTGGTATATATTCTCTTACTTGGTTTACTAATCCTAAAAATGATTGTAATTTCTTTTTTGTATCTATTCTTCTTTTGAATTTATTATTTTTTGTACTATATGTTGTTGCATTTTTACTCCACTTTTATCTATTTGTATTCCTAAAAACTCTATCTGGTTTTTCATAATTTCAGCTTTCTTTTCACTTAAACTTATTCCTAATTTTTCTATTATATTTGTAAATTGTTCTAATAATCTTAAATGTTCCTCTTTTGTTTTTGTATATAGTAGTATATCATCTATGTATACTATACAATTATGTAATTGTTTAAAATAACTATCCATAAAGTGTTGGTATATCTACCTGGTGCATTTTTATATCCAAATGGTAATACGTTCCATTCATAAAATCCTTGTGGTACCGTAAATGCGGTTAATTCCTTAGAATTTTCATCTAACTTTAAGTGGTAAAATCCTGATTTACAGTCAAATTTACTAAAGTAGTTATATCCTTGTATTTGTCTTATTTTCTGTATCTTATTTGGTATTGGATAATTGTATGTCATAGTTTTTGCATTTAAATTTCTATAGTCAATAACCATTCTACTTTTTTCTCTTTTTTGTTCACTATGTTTATTTACTATAAATGCTGGACTATTGTGTTTACTATTACTTTTTTGTATATATTGTTTTTCTAATAATTCATCTATATGCATTTTAAATTCTTTTAAATCGTCAAAATTATATGTTAATGGTTTTTGAGTTATTATGCTATTTTTATCTATTAATTCAATTTTTATAGTATTTTATATTTTTCCCATCCTTTTAATGGATCTTCACTATATAATTGTCTTAATCTTTTTTTATTATTATTTCTGCCTTATCTATTGAAAATATGGTTATTTCTTTTTTTTATTTATCGAAAATACAACTAGTTCTACTGTGTCTTCTGTATTTTTTATATTTTCTAACTTTTGTGTAATTTTTTCACTTCCTTTTATCCAATCATTTTTCTTTCTTATTTTATTAATAACTCTTTTTGCTCTTACTTTTTGTTTACATGGTGTTGTAAACCACCAATCTGTTTTAGTTATTATATGTGGGTATAATTTATCTAAAAATGACATTCCTAAAAGCATATCTTTTGATGTTAGTTCATAATTATAGATTTCTTCTATTGTTATTATTTTATCCCATATCTGTATTTTTATATTCTTAGCTTTATATGTAATTAAACTTCCTTCTTTATTAAATCATTTGACTACTATTGGTACTTTTAATTAATCTCATTTACTTTCTGGTAAACAGTTGTATCTACATAAGTTTGCTTCTTCTCCTGCATCTATCATGGTGTATAATACCTATTATAATATCTTTCTACTATTATTTTTACAAGTACATATATTTTCATGTCATGTCAAAGTTCTTTTTATGAATAACTTTTCTTTATTATATGTTATAGATAATTGTGTATGTTCTATATTGTATGGTTTTACTTGTTCTAACCATTTTATTCCTAATATTATATCTTCTTTTTACATTTCTTCTTTTATTTCAAATTCTATTTTTATTTTTCTTACTCCTATTATTATTTCTTTTTCTGCCGTATCTTTAATGTTTATTAGACTCGGTAGATCTGAGCATATATTACTATTAGATTTTATTTCTTCACTTTTTACTAGATATTTTTCTATATAGTTTTCTTCTTGTCCTGTGTTTAAGAGTATTAAATATTCTTTTTCATTTATTATTCCTGTTATGTAATATTGATTTAAATTAACTGTTGAAATTGTTTCATAACTTGTTCTTTTAGATGAGCTTGATGATTCTGATTTTTCATGAGCTATGCTTTTTGTTGTACTTATTCTGTCATTTATTATTTCTAAATATTCTTCTATGTCTATATTTTTGTAACTATAATCATTATTATCAATTGTTTTTACAAATTGTTCAAAAGGACTTTCTATTTGTATTTTATTAATTTTATTTTTTCTTATTATTTTATGTTTTGTTATTAATACATATAGATTTTTACATCTTGCTGTAAATATTTTACTTTCTGGGGTTAGTTCTATTCCTGATATTTTCCAATATAATACTAATGATTTATCTATATTTTATCTGTTATTGCTACTGAATAATTCATACTTATTATAAATTAGAATTTTTGGTATATTAAATTTCCTTTTATAATAGTTATTATACTTTTTTCTATACGTTTTATAATTCTATCATCTGCTAAATATAATTCTATTGGTGTATCTATTCCATCTCTAAAAGATGCTTTTATTAATATCTCTGTTCCTCCATATTTTATTGGGTCTTTACTTTTTATATCGTTTATTTCTTTATTAATCATTCTCTTTGTTACTAGTGGTATACTAGCTCTTCCTTTTGGATATCTATAGTCTATTACATGTTCTTTTTGGCTTACTACGTAGTATTCTTCCTTTTTTCTACTAAATATATTTTTTATTGTTGGTATTTTAAATATTTTTTCTACACTTAAGTCTAACTCTTTTCCTTTTATTTCATCAAATATATTATTATTAAATATTTTTTTTTGATCAGTTCCTTCTTCATTTAAATATTTTTCCTTTGTTATTATTTTTATATCTTCTTCAGTCATTTGGTTCATTTTTATATCTTCCTCAGTCAGTTGATTCATCTAAATCACTATCTATTTCATTATCTGTTTCATTCTCCGAAATTTCATATATACTATATTCACTTTCTAATTCGTAATCTATATAATCTATATAATCTATCTGCATATATTCTGTATTTTCTATTTTTATTTTTGATATTTGTTTCTTTTTTGGATTTTTAGGTATTTTACAATCTCTAGCTAAATGTCCTTGTTTTCCACAATTATAACAAGTACATTCTTTTATAGATTTTTTTTCCTATATGGTCTTTTATGTTTATAATTTTTTACATAATATCTTTTTCTTGGTTTCTTATATTTATATTTTGATTTTTTGTATTTCTTATATTTCTTATGTCTTTTTCTTTTCTTATAATATCTTTCTTCACATCCAAATTGAGGTGCTATTTTATCTTTGCAACATGCTAAATTTCTTATTGATGTTTTTTCCATTTTTATTTCTTCTCTATATTTTTCACATAGATTTCTATACCATTGTTGTAAAAATTTTATTCTTGCTCCTAGGGTATCTACTATTTTTGCTTCATCCCAACTCTTTATTATTTTTGAACTAAATGGTTCAGGTAATTTACTAAAATATAATCTTCTTATTTCTTTATTTTCTTCTATATTATATGTTCCTTTATAATAATATTCTTTGAATGCACACGTATACTCATCTATATAGAACATATTACATATTGCTAGTTTTAACATTAAAATCCTATTCGTATCTTTTTCTTTATTTTGCTCTCCTTCTTATGTTGTTACACTGCTAAATTCATCTCTTATAGCTATTTCATATTTTTTTAATATTTTTATTGGTGATATTTTAGTAGTTGTTGATGTTCCTTCTGTTTTATTATCAGATCTTAATACTTTTTTACTTGCTTCGACTAGGTTTAAAAACCATAATTTTGTTGTTCCTATTAATGTCTTTTCTATATATTCTGGTGTGTTTGTTGTATCTATTTTATTATCTAATAATTATTTTGACATGTATCCTACCCATAGTTGAATTATTTTATTTGTGTCTATTACACAGTCTAAATCTAAAAAGTTGTAATTAATTATTTGTTTTGGTGTCCATTTATTATATTCATCCTTTGGATTATATCTTTTAAACTTACTTTTGTAATTATATGTTGGTTTTCTTATTTCTGATGTACTAGGTATTATATTTTTATCTAGAGTATTTACTTCTGTATTTATTAGTTCTAGATTTTCTTTATTAATTACTTCTTGTTTTTCATTAATTTCTAGTTTTCCTATGTTTTCTAGAATTTCTGTATATGTTTCACTATCTTCCGAATCATAATTATCTGTTTCTTCAGCATCTATTATATTTATTTCTAATTCACTGGTTTCTGATTCTTTATTTTTTATTTCTAATTTTTCTTTAAATTGATTTATCTTGTTTAATAATTGTTGTTCTTTATCTTTTTCTTCTTTTTCTTTATGTCTTTTTTCATACAAATCTTTTAGCATTTGTAGTTCTTTTTCTAATTCAGCAATCCTACTATTTTTAGTTTCTTCTATTTTTCGTATTTCTTCCGTGGTTTTTTTTTTTATTTTATCTATTTCCTTTTTTCTGTCTATTTCTTCGTTTTCTCTTTCTATTCTTACCATAGCTGCCAACTTATCTTCTAATTTTAATTCTTCTTTTTCTAACATTAAGTGTTCACTTATTTTCTTATATCTTATTCCTAAATTAGAGAATACTATTTTTATTTTTGATCCTTCGTGATTTTCATATGTTTTTTCGTCTATTATAAATTCTTCTTTGTTCATTTTATTTGAACGTATATAGGTTATGTTGATATATATATATATTCTAGACTATCTATTGTTGATTCTAAATTTGATATTTCTTCTTTTTGTGCATTTATTGAATTTTTACTAATTTCGACAATTATGTTATATTGTAGTCTTTCTATCCTTATTTTTAATTCTTTAAATTTTTCAGATATTATTTGTTTTAATTCTTTATATTTTTGTGGATTTTGTACTTTATTCATCTAAACAATGTTTATAATATTTTGGTGGATATCTAAATCTAACTTTATCATAATTACTAAATTAATCAAATAAATCCAAATATATACTACTTTCGTAACTGTAAATAACATAGGCTTTGATACCAATTGTAGAGGGGTGTGGATAACCTAGGCTCTGTAAATAACTGTAAAATGTAGGACTGGTGCTAACAGTTCATCACAGAAGAAAGGACTCACTAAGTCGGGATCACTAACTAATACTAATCTAATATAATAGTCTAATATATCTAATATACTAATATATCTAATATAATAGAAAATACTAATATAATAGAAAAAAACTGTCTTTTTTGTATACTTTTCCTGGTTCCGTTGCTACCGCGGGCTTTTCGCAATCGATCGGATTATATAGATATCCCTTCAATATAAATCATCAAAAGGATCTCAGAGACCCACCAAAGTACAAAATTGTGATGCCCCGAAAAAATTTTCCGTTAAGATCTCGGACGCAAATGTGTTGAATTCTGTTCTTTATCGTGATTAATAATTTTTTGTGTGTGGAATTTCTGGATATGCGACCCGTCATCGCGTAGAGCATCGAATAATCTTTCCAACGATATGTGGATCATCCAAAATGGACAATCGAGCAATGAGTTATGATCATTTCGATCTAACCGTGAATAGTGGTGAACAGTAAATGTGAAGGAAAAAAATACTGAGGCCAGGCAAATTTTAGGGTCAACTTCAAACGATCATAACTCCTTGTACATAATGATCTGGGTGAGCTACTATATATCAACAGAAATCTCTGAAAGTCCTCTTTCCAATGAAATTGGTTTCATCCAATTTGGACATCAGAGAAAAAAGTTATGGTCGATCTACTTTAGCCTATCAAAATAGTCCACCAAAGGACACATTTGACATTATTTGATTTTTAAGGGTATTTTGGTCATTCCCACTCCAATCCATCCGAGTAAACCATGGATTTAAGTCCATTAAGAGCATTCAATAGCTCATTTTTATCCAAAATTTCTTAAGGATCAAACCCCAACCCTACTACTCCAAATTTCATCTTTCTATGTCTCTTGATTGAACTGTAGAAATTTCAAATTGATTTGGGATTCGAGTTGATCATGCTAAGGGCTTCGAGAAGCACCCTTTATTTTCGTGAATAAAGTTCCGGAGTCGGAAGTTCATATTCATCTTCCATTTTTGGGTATGTGGGGCTTTGAACAAGATTATCCTTTCGATCTTGTGCCCGGTATTTTTGTTGAATTACATTGACATGAGATTTTACATGTTTTACCATGAATTGGAAATATGGTTTTATATCTTATATTATTGTCCATGAGCTATGGGATTATGTCATCCGATATGTGTATGATGTTGAGATGGAATTATATCCAAAAAGTATTTGATTATGAGAGTATGATGATTTAATTTGTTAAGCCTTGATTTATACTATCATTCCACTATTTCCTTATTATGAATTTATAATTGATATTGAAAATTCTGTATCCCTACTATGGGTTGATGTCTCAAGTATCTTTAATTGAGTGTTGGATGACAAATTGAGACATGTTGATATTGAAGTTGCAATGAGTCTTGGTATTTTCCGGATGTTTTTGATGAGTTAAATTGTTGAAAATATTATATATTGAGTCTTCATATCCTTGTCCAAATGTCGAGTCGGTTATGGTTCAATGCATTGATACCTTGTTGATGTTGAGGAAAATTAAAATATTTTGAGCTAAAATGTGTTGAGTTAGGAATCCACATATTGATATGATTTGATAAATGAGATAGAGATTTGATTTGGTCTTTATGATAGACCCTTGTGATGTTGTGGTGGATTTCGTAATGCGTTCTGAGCTTATCGGGGAGTAGTACTTAGCACCGAGAGGGAAATTTGGTATTTCCCCAAACCTATATGCCATCGTAGGGTTGTTTGATGATGATATTATTGGCCAGAGAGCCCGATTGTGATTATTGCAGTTTTAAGGTCGTACTCCCTGGCAAAGAGTATGACGCTCCCGCCAATGGGGGTTTTAAACGTTGGTATTCCACGTAGCTCACGTGGGATTGTTGATTATAGGAAACTCTCCTGTCCATAAGAGTCATGTTTATTGAAATACCGAGTCACTCCGAGTTTTGATATTGTAAGTCAAGTTGCCTATGATGATCTATAATGATTTATGAGGTTTTTCTCCTACATTTCCTATCTAAGATGTTATGAGTTGCATGATTCAATGTCACTCAAGCCAGGTGTGTCATTTTGATCCGTATGTACGTTTTTACGAAATTTATGATATTATTTATATTTTGCATGCACCCCTACATACTCAGAACATATCTTGTGCTGACCCACATATTTCTCTATGGGCTACATTCTTGCCATGATGTAGGTTCAGGTACTCAGCTGCATCCACGACAGTGATATCCGAGTGCCGCATCTACGTTCCTTCAGTGGTGAGTCCTCATGGTTCGAGGACCAAGTTGCTAGTTTTGGTGCTGTTGTTTTGTGATCCCTTAGGTCTGTTGAGTCAGTTGGGGGTTTGTCCCAATGGCTCATTGATTTTGTTGTATAGAGGCTATGTCATACTAGTGTATTGTTGGGTTGGTTTGTGTATAGACATTCCATATATGTACAGTCTAATGATATTCCGTGCCATGTGAGATATGATATGTACTTATATATATATCCGTAGCGTAGTGTGTATGTTGTTGTGTTGGAACCCAAGGGTAGTGTTTTGGCTTAAAGGGTTAGCTTGAGGCCTCGTGTAGCCTTGGGCACCGTGTGGCATCTCGGGATGATATTTTGGGGCGTTACAAACTTGGTATCAGAGCCTAAGGTTGTGAAGAGTCCTAGGGAGTCTGACAAGCCACGTTACGTAGAGTCTTAAGCATCGGTGTGTAGCGCACCACACCTATGATCAAGAGGCTGCGGGGCGTTCTAGGAAAAGTCGTTTCTTTTTTTCTACAATAGTTTATCATGCTTACAACTGTTTCCTTCTGCTGTTAATTCATGCGTTCTTACGATAGAAAATGCCTCCACGTCGAGCTCGCGGAAACAACAACCAACCTCAACCCGTTGATCCGTTACATTAGACGGTATCCCATGCCGAATTTTGGGAAACTTTTCAGACGCTAGCCTAGGCAGTTACCGCCAATACTGAGGCCAACGCTCCACCTCCACAGAAAAATAATTCGGCAGCAGCACAAATTCATGATTTTATGCGGATGAATCCGCCAGAGTTTCATGGGTCGAGAGCAGGTGAGGACCCACAGATGTATGTTGATGAAATAAAGAAAATTACATAGATTATGCACATGACCGAGGAAGAAAGTGTGGAGCTAGCTTTTTATCGGTTGAAGAATGTTGCCTATGACTGGGTGCAGATGTGGAATAAGGGTAGAGAGGAAGATACCGCTCCGGTGACTTGGCAATTGTTCCAAGATGCTTTCTTGGATAGATTCTTTCCTCTTAAGTTATGGGAAACTAAGATAGAGGATTTTATGAATTTGAGACAAGGCTCCATGTCGGTTAAGGAGTATTGTCTTAAGTTTAATCAGCTATCGAAGTACGCTCCCAATATGATTTCTGACTCGAGGACTAGTATGAGCAAGTTTCTAACTGGGGTGTCGAGTTATGTGGTGAAAGAATATAGATCTGCTATGATCAACAGGGAGATTGATCTTCCTAGGTTAATGATTCATGCCCAACAGATTGAGTCGGATAAGATAAAGGAAAGAGTAAGAGGGATTAAGAGAGTCAGATCGGAGCAACAGGGGTCTGGTCAGACTAGATTCTTTGGAGGGAGTCTCCCTCAGTTTCAGAGACATCCATTTATACCTGCGCCTTCCTCAGCTAATGCTCCCGTATATCGGGGCAGGCAGGAGCTCGGGAATAGGTCGGTACCTTCCAGGTCTCAGGACAGTGTAAGCAACCGGCCTTATCCTCCTCCATGTGCTAAGTGTGGTAAAGACCATTTTGGGGAGTGTTATATGGGGCAGCGGGGCTGTTTTGGTTGTGGAAAGTTGGGCCACATACTTAGAGACTGCCCGTATGCCAGAAAACGGAGTCATGATGCCCGTCCCCAGAGTCAGGCTACCAGTGCCCCACCTCCTGCAGCCCGTCCAGTTCCTCCTCAGGGTGCTTCATCTAGTACTGGTGGCGATCAATGCTAGAATCGTTTCTATGCTATACCACCTCGTCAGGAGCAGGAGGACTCTCCCAATGTTATCACTAGTATGCTTTGTGTTTTCTATTTTTATGTCTATGTGTTGATGGACCCCGGTTTGAGTTTTTCTTATGTGACACCTCTGGTTGCTGTAAATTTTGAAACGGATCTTGAACTAATTTCTGAGCCTATTTTGGTATCTACTCCAGTAGGAGAGTCTGTCATTGCTAAGCGGGTGTATAAGAAATGTCCTATTACTGTCTTTCATCGGGTTATGTATGTTGATTTGATTGAGCTAGATATGGTTGACTTCGATATCATTCTGGGTATGGATTGGCTTCACTCATGCTATGTGTCTATTGATTGTCGTGCCCGTGTGGTCAAGTTTCAGTTTCCTGATGAACCTATCTTCGAATGGTCTGGGAGTTCTGTGATTCATAAGGATCGTTTCATATCCTATCTCAAAGCAAGAAAGTTGATTTCCAAGGGTTGCATCCACCATTTGGTTCGAGTTAAAGACACTAAGTCTGAAACCCCGACCATTCGGTCAATTAATGTTGTTAATGAGTTTCTTGATATCTTTCCGGAAGATCTCCCTGGAATAGCTCTTAATAGAGAGATAGAGTTCGAGATTGACCTTTTTTCCGATACTCAGCCTATTTCCATTCCTCCTATCGTATGGATCCCGCGGAACTTAAAGAGTTGAAGGAGAAATTGAAAGATCTTTTAGACAAAATCTTTATCAGACCTAGTGTGTCCCCGTGGGGTGCACCTGTCCTGTTTGTGTGTAAAAAAGATGGTTCTTTGCGGATGTGTATTGATTATCGACAGTTTAATAGGGTTACTATCAAGAATAAATATCCGTTTCCTCGAATTGATGATTTATTTGATCAATTTCAAGGTGCGAGCTACTTTTTGAAGATAGACCTCAGATCCGGTTATCACCAACTTAAGGTTAGGGAATGTGATATCCCCAAGACAGCCTTCCGAACCTGTTACGGTCATTTTGAATTTCTAGTGATGTCTTTCGGGTTAACTAATGCTCCAGCAGGTTTCATGGATATTATGAACCAACCGTGTATTCCGGCCATATCTGGATTTATTTGTAATAGTGTTCCTTGATAATATTCTTATTTACTCCCGAAGTGAGGGTGATCATGCGGATCATCTCCGAATCATGTTGGAAACTCTTCGAACTCATCAGTTGTATGCTAAGTTTAGTAAGTGTGAGTTCTGGCTGAACTCTTTAGCCTTCTTGGGTCATGTTGTTTCTTCCGAAGGTATTAGAGTTGATCCTCAAAAGATAGAGGCTATAAAGAGTTAGACTAGACCTATTTCTCCTTCTGATATTCGAAGTTTCTTGGGTTTAGCTGGTTATTATCATCATTTTGTTGAAGGGTTTTCATCTATTACGTCTCCTATGACCCGTTTGACCTAAAATAAAGTGAAGTTCCTGTGGTACAAATCTTACGAGAAGAGTTTTCAGGAGTTGAAGACTCGACTCACTTCAGCCCCTGTGTTAACTTTGCCTGACGGTGTTGATGGTTTTGTGGTGTATTGCGATGCTTCCAGAGTCGGTTTGGGTTGTGTATTGATGTAAAAAGGCAAGGTTATAGCTTATGCTTCCAGGCAGCTAAAGCCTCACGAGAAGAATTAACCTACCCATGACCTTGAATTAGCTGCCGTGGTTTTTGCTTTGAAAATCTGGAGACATTATTTGTATGGTGTCCATGTCGACGTCTTCACGGACCATAAGAGCTTGCAGTATGTATTCACCCAAAAGGAGTTGAATCTTAGGCAAAAATGATGGTTAGAATTGTTGAAAGATTATGATATGAGCGAGCTATATCATCCGGGCAAGGCCAATGTAGTAACAGATGCCCTTATTCGGAAGTCCATGGGTAGCGTAGAACATGTGGAGATTGGTAAGAAAGAGTTGGCCCGTGAGGTACATCGTTTGGCTAGATTGGGGGTTAGGTTGTTTGGTGATGCTGAGGGTAGTATAGGAGTGCAAAGCGGTTCCGAATCCTCTTTACTTTCGGAAGTGAAGGAGAAGCAAGACAGGGATCTTACCTTGGTCAAGTTAAAAGAGCCAGTTAAAGACCAAAAGGTGGAAGTTTTCTCCCAAGAGGGAGATGGCATTTTGAGACTCCGAGAAAGATTATGTGTTCCTGATGTTGATAACTTGAAGCAGAGGATTATGGCGGAAGCGCATGGTACGCGATACTCCATCCATCCTGGTGCTACCAAGATGTACCATGATTTGCGGGAAATCTATTGGTGGAACGGTATGAAGAGGAACATAGCAGAATTTGTGGCGAAGTGCTCCACGTGTCAACAGGTTAAAATAGAGCATCAAAGGCCCAGTGGCATAATGCAAGAGTTTAGCATTCCTACTTGGAAGTGGGAAGAAGTAAATATAGACTTCATAGTTAGTTTGCCTCCTTCTCGTCGCCATCATGATTCGATTTGGGTTGTCGTAGATCGGTTGACGAAATCAGCTCATTTTTTGTCTGTGCATTCATCGTATACAACTAAAGATTATGCTAGAATATATATTCGGGAACTCGTCAGACTTCATGGAATCCCTTTGGCTATTATTTCTGACAGAGGTACTCAGTTTACCTCTCAGTTTTGGAAATCTTTCTAGAAGGGTCTCGGTACCCAAATTCGTTTAAGTTCTGCTTTCCATCCGCAAATAGATGGTTAGGCCGAGCGGACCATTCAGACTTTAGAAGATATGCTGAGGGCTTGTGTTCTTGATTTTAAAGGTAGTTGGGATGAGCACTTAGCATTAATCGAGTTTGCTTACAATAACAGTTTTCATGCTACTATTGGAATGGCCCCATTTGAAGCTTTGTATGGTAGAAGGTGTAGATCACCCATTGGTTGGTTTGAAGTTGGTGAGGCTACCGCGACTGGACCGGATGCGGTGTTGGAGGCCATAGAGAAGGTTAAGTTAATTCAGGAAAGGTTGAAAACCGCCCAAAGTCATCAAAAATCATACGCAGATGTAAGGAGGAAAGACCTTGAATTTGATGTTGGTGATTTAGTGTACTTGAAAGTTTCACCCATGAAAGGGGTGAAGAGATTTGGGAAGAAAGGGAAACTAAGTCCCCGTTACATTGGTCCCTATAAGATTGTGGATCACATTGGGAAGGTAGCGTATAAGGTTGAATTGCCCGCGGAGTTATCTAATGTCCATCCGGTTTTCCATGTTTCTATGCTTAAGAAGTCTATTGGTGATTCTGTTGTGATTGATCCTTCCGAAAGCTTGGGTATTCAAGATTGTCTTTCATATGAAGAGATTTCGGTTGAGGTTTTTGACTTTCAAGTTCGTAGGCTAAGAAACAAGGAAGTTCCTTTGGTTAAAGTGCTTTGGCAAAATCAATCCGTGGAGAGTGCTACTTGGGAAGCCGAAGCGAATATGCGCGCCAAATATCCCCACCTCCTTCCTATGAATCCTGAGCATGTCAAAGGTATCGTTCTCTTTTGATTTAATCCTTATTGCTATGTTTATCTTGGCTTGTGTGTTTTCTACGATATCCAAAAAAATCTAGAATGGAGTATATGCTTGGGCAAGATGATTTTTCTCTATATACTCATTTTCATAGTATTCTTGACCTACCTATCAACATTCGAGGATGAATGTTTCCAAGGGGGAGATGATGTGATGCCTCGGAAAAATTTTCCATTAAGATCGCGGACGAAAATGTGTTGAATTCTATTCTTTATCATGATTAATAATTTTTCTGTGTGGAATTTCTGGATATGCGACCCGTCATTGCGTAGATCATCGAATAAGATTTTCAACGATATGTGGATCATCCAAAACGGACACTCGAGCGATGAGTTATGATCATTCTGATCTAACCGTGAATAGTGGTGAACAGTAAATGTGCAGGAAAAAAAATACTGAGGCCAGGCGAATTTTAGGGTCAACTTCAAAGGATCATAACTCCTTGTACATAATGATCTGGGTGATCTACTATATATCAACAGAAATCTCTGAAAGTCCTCTTTCCAATGAAATTGGTTTCATCCAATTTGGCCATCGGAGCAAAAAGTTATGGTCGATCTACTTCAGCCTATCAAAACAGTCCACTAAAGGACAGATTTGACATTATTTGATTTTTAAGGGTATTTTGGTCATTCCCACTCCAATCCATCCGGGTAAACCATGGATTTAAGTCCATTAAAAGCATTCAATAGCTCATTTTTCTCCAAAATTTCCTAAGGATCAAACCCCAACCCTACTACTCCAAATTTCATCCTTCTATGTCTCTTGATTGAACCGTAGAAATTTCAAATTGATTTGGGATTCGAGTTGATCATGTTAAGAGCTTCGAGAAGCACCCTTTATTTTCATGAATAAAGTTCCGGAGTCAGAATTTCATATTCATCTTCCATTTTTAGGTATGTGGGTCTTTGAACAAGATTATCCTTTCGATCTTGTGCCCGGTATTTTTGTTGAATTACATTGACATGAGATTTTACATGTTTTACCATGAATTGGAAATATGGTTTTATATCTTATATTATTGTCCATGAGCTATGGTTTTATGTCATCCGATATGTGTATAATGTTGAGATGGAATTATGTCCAAAAAGTATTTGATTATGAGAGTATGATGATTTAATTTGATAAGCCTTGATTTATACTATCATTCCACTATTTCCTTATTATGAATTTATAATTGATATTGGAAATTCTATATCCCTACTATGGGTTGATGTCTCAAGTACCTTTAAATGAGAGTTGGATGGCAAATTGAGAAATGTTGATATTAAAGTTGCAATGAGTCTTGGTATTTTCCGGATGGTTTTGATGAGTTAAATTGTTGAAAATATTATGTATTGAGTCTTCATATCCTTGTCAAAATATCGAGTCGGTTATGGTTCAATGCATTGATACCTTGTTGATGTTGAGGAAGATTAAAATATTTTGAGCTAAAATGTGTTGAGTTAGGAATCCACATATTGATATGATTTGATAAATGAGAAAGAGATTTGATTTGGTCTTTATGATAGACCCTTGTGATGTTGTGGTGGATTTCCTAATGCGTTCTGAGCTTGTCGAGGAGTAGTACTTAGCACCGAGAGGGAAATTTGGTATTTCCCCAAACCTATGTGCCACCGTAGGGTTGTTTGATGATGATATTATTGGCCAGAGATCCCGATTGTGATTATTGCAGTGTTAAGGTCGTACTCCCTGGCAAAGAGTATGACGCTCCTGCCAATGGGGGTTTCAAACGTTGGTATTCCAAGTAGCTCACGTGTGGTTGTCGGTTATAGGAAACTCCCCTGTCCATAAGAGTCATGTTTATTGAAATACCGAGTCACTTCGAGTTTTGATGTGGTAAGTCAAGTTGCCTATGATGATCTATATTGATTTATGAGTTTTTTCTCCTACATTTCCTATCTAAGATGTTATGAGTTGCATGATTCAATGTCACTCAAGCCAGGTGTGTCATTATTGTCCTATGTACGTTTTTACGAAATTTATGCTATTATTTATATTTTGCATGCGCCCCCACATACTCAATACGTATCTTGTGCTGACCCACATATTTCTTTATGGGCTACATTCTTACCATGATGTAGGTTCAGGTACTCAGCCGCAGCCGCGATAGTGATATCCGAGTGCCGCATCTACGTTCCTTCAGTGGTGAGTCCTCATGGTTCGAAGACCAAGTTGCTAGTTTTGGTGTTGTTGTTTTGTGATCCCTTTGGTCTGTTGAGTCAGTTGGGGGTTTGTCCCAATGGCTCGTTGATTTTGTTGTATAGAGGCTATGTCAGACTAGTGTATTGTTGGGTTGGTTTGTGTATAGACATTCCATATATGTACAGTCTAATGTGTGATGTGATATGATATGTACTTATATATATATATCCTTAGCGCAGCGTGTATGTTGTTGTGTTGGAACCCAAGGGTAGTGTTTTGGCTTAAAGGGTTAGCTTGAGGCTACGTGTAGCCTTGGGCACCGTGTGGTGTCTCGGGATGATATTTCGGGGCGTTACAGAAATCTAGGATATTTCAGAAAATGGATTCCTATTCAAAGAGTGCATAACCGCATGGATAGGCTCTCACTAACCCGTCAATTTGGGATCCAAATTCAAGATTTTCCTTGGGGGGTATTAGGAAGCATTTGAAATGGAATAATATTGATTCATACAGAAAAAAGGGTTCTCTATTGATTCAAACACTGTATCTATGGGATAGGGATCGAGGAAAGGGAAAAACTAAAGATTTCACATGGTACTTTTATCAATCTGATTAATTTCGTACCTTTTGTTCAATGAGAAAATGGGTCAAATTCTACAGGATCAAACCTATGGGACTTAATGAATGATATAAAAAAGAGAGGGAAAATATTCATATTAAATAAATATGAAGTAGAAGAACCCAGATTCCAAATGAACAAATTAAAACTTGAAAATGATCTTGAGGTACC